>CM072098.1:5606099-15606099 GCA_036850905.1 Luffa acutangula
TCTTGTGTAAGAGAGTAGAGGTAGCAAATTACTTGTTTTAAGACTATGGAAGGCACAATACTTATGCTCCAATACTGTCACTTAGTAGCTAAACCAGTGAGAAATTGTATAATTTATCCATCGTGATTACTAAGAGCCGTTGTGAGATGTACTTATCCAAGAACAAAAAAGGGACATTTTTCTTTTTCAATAGGAAAGAAAACATATACTAAAGTTGACGTAAGGGAGAAAGGCTTCCCCCTTGGCTGTATGTAGAGATAAGGTGTTCTTTAAACTGCATCATGCATATTTAAACCCATTTGTAAGCAATAGAACAAAGGAAGAATTTGATTTTTATGGCATATCAATTGTTTTTTTTCCATTACTGAAACTGAAAAGTAATTAGTTTTGAATGCAGGGCAAAGCTTGTTGACCTTGCTCTTGCCTCTGGAAAAATATACGAAGGAGAAGGTTTCAAATACATCAAGGAATCCTTTGCAACCGGCACATTGCATCTCATAGGATTATTGAGTGATGGTGGAGTGCACTCTAGGCTGGATCAGTTACAGGTAAGTATAGGAGTTTCATATTGTTCTCTTATAGTTTGTATTTTTAGGGATGTTGATGATCTGTTTATCTGTAAAATTTGCAGCTTGATAGATGAATCAGTTTGTAATAAACACTCAGCTCTTCGTGTTGTGAACTTTGGCCAAATTCTCTAAGGTACTTCTATTCCGTTGGGATCTTTTTTATTTTATTTTAATATATAAAATAATAAATTGCAAAAACTACATCTAAACTATAGGGATTGTTACAAATCCTCAAACTTTCATTTTGATTAACTACCTCTGAAATTGCAACAATTTTGTAAGTTTATGAGGGTGGTTGATCAAATTGGAAGTTCTAGGGTGTGATTGTAATAATTCTCATGGTTTGGAGGTGATTTATTTTCCATTGTACTAGTAGATTAAATGCTATTTTGAATTCACTCTTGCATAGGAAAACTTACCGGTCGTTAATTTTAGCTTAAATTTGAATTTAGTTTAACTAATCATGAAATTTTTTACAACTTTTTTTTATTTAAAAGTTTTTTTTTTTCCGTATTTATTAAAAATGTTAATTTAGTCTCAAACATTAAGGACCCGTTTGATAACCATTTGGTTTTTGAAAATTATGTTTGTTTTCTCCCAATTTCTTTACAATTGTTTCCATCATTGTTAAGGAAACATTTGAATTCTTAGTCAAATTCAAAAACCAAAAACAAGTTTTTGAAAACTACTCTTTTTTAGTTTTCAAAACTTGACTTGGTTTTTTAAAAGATGGGAAGAAGGAAGATAACGAAACATAGAAATGTATGGGTGGAAGTAGTGTTTATAGGCGTAATTTTCAAAAACCAAAAATCAAATGGATATTAAATGAGGCCTAAGATTTTCCCATTTTTTCTTTTTTTAATCGCAACTTTTTGTCCTTTCTCTCTCTAACACTTTTTCTCTCTCTATCACCTTTTCTCTTTAAATTGTTTATTTCACTTTTAACCTTTTCTCTCTAAAACTTTTTCACTTGTTAATTTCATCTCGGAAACTCTTATCTCACTTTTTTGTAAATTTTTTCTCTCTAAAATTTTCTATTTGTAACTTTTTTCAATCTCTAAAGTTGTTCTCACTTTTTTTTTTTAAAAAAAATTTTCTCTCTATAATTTTTTGTCAATTATTTTTTTTCTATAACTTTTTCTCTCTCTGAATTGTTTAGAGAAATAGAAAAATGTTATAGGGAGAAAAGTTAATCAGTGAGAACAGAATATAAAAGTTTAAAAGAGAAAATTATTTGGAGTCAAAAAAGTGCAAAAAGTGGGAAAAAAGAGATGAAAAATTAAAAAATGATAAAAAATTTAGAGAGAATAAAGGTTATAACTTTTTCTATCTCTAAAATGTTTAGAGAAATAGAAAAATGTTATAGGGAGAAAAAGTTAATCAGTGAGAACAAAATGTAAAATTTTAAAAGAGAAAATTATTTGGAGTCAAAAAGTGCGAAAAGTGGGAAAAAAGAGATGAAAAATTAAAAAATGATAAAAAAATTTAGAGAGAATAAAGGTTATGGTGTAGACAATTACTAGGTGTTAATTAGAAGGTATGAATGATCTGTTATTAACAAGCTCCAGCCTTTAAATAGGCAAGGAAGCTAACTAAAAGTGGTTACAAGCATGTGCTGGACACATGATTAATTAAAACAGTAGCTAACTAACTAAAAGACATATAATCGACTACATCAAATGATCTCCCCGTCCAACAAAAATAACTCGACCTCGAGTTAGGTAACCAACGGCCAGATTGTTACATAATCTGCGAGTAATTCAAACTTTAAGATATCATTGTGCAACTGGGCAACACCATTTACCGAATGGCGAGGAAGAAACTTCCACATCACACGCCGTGACCATTTCTCAAGTGCTTCAGGAAGGACCGTATGATTGGTATAAAATTGCTCTGCAATTTTGCCTGGAAACTCAGACCAGTCCCATGAATCTTTCACTTGCATTCTCTCCTTAAATCTTGAAATTATGTCCCATTCCAAGAAAGTTTCAATCTCCATCTTCCCACCATATGTTGGAATATCAATCTTTATCTTGAAGTCATCTATGGTGCCTTTCCACTTGGATGTCCAATGGTCTATCTTCATCTTCACTCAAGGAGTTCGTCCCGTCTTGTTGTGTTCTTGGAGCATTGGTCGGCGTTCTTGATGGATTCTTGGAGGCAAATCTACTTCTTGGACCATTCTTGGAGGCAAATCTACTTCTTGGACCATTCTTTGTTCCATTCCTAGCTTTTCTTGCCACTGTCTTGTTTGGAATTCTGCCCCTTGAAAATCCTGCAGTGTTCTTCCCACATTAGTTTGCACCATCGGGTTTGTTGATTGTTGATCCAGTTTAATTCCCGACTTCTCGCAGATCATTTCTAAGATTTTCTTGATCTCACCCACATCATTCTTCAAGATTTTCACATATTGTTCAACCGACAACAAGCGTAAGGTTGTTGCTCGTGGTGAGAGGGCGGTGGTTGACTCTACCTCTTTTCCAATCGAGGAAGATTCTCCCATTACATTGGTTGAAACTCTCCTGGTTGCCATGAAAGCAAAGCCCAAAACCTTGTACTCTGATACCCAACTCTCTTGGTCACAGAGTGTGATGTGGAAGCTTCTTCCTCGCCATTCGTTAAATGGTTTTGTCCAGTTGCACACTGATATCTTAAAGTCTGAATTATTCGAAAATTATGTAACAATTTGGCCGTTTGTTACCTAACTCGAGGTCGAGTTATTTTTGTTGGGTGGGGAAATCATCTGATGTAGCCGATTATATGTCTTTTAGTTAGTTAGCTACTGTTTTAATTAATCATGTGTCCAACACATGCTTGTAACCACTTTTAGTTAGCTTCCTTGCCTATTTAAAGGCTGAAGCTTGTTAATAAAAGATCATTCATACATTCTAATTAACACCTAGTAATCGGCCACACCAGGTTAACACGTGAGAGATGAAAATTTTAGAGATAAAGAAAAATAGTTAAAAAGAGAAGACTTGGAGAAAAAATCAGGGAGGGAGAAAAAATTATAGGACAAAAAGAATAAAAAAAAAAAAAAGGAGAAAATCTAAGTGTTTGAGATTAATATTAATATTAATATTTAGAAAAATATAAAAAAACTTAGATGAAACAAAGTGTAAAAAATGCATGATAATAAACTCAAATGAAAGTCTAAAATTAATGACAAGGTTGCTTTTCTTACCACGAAAGTGAATTCAAGTATTTTAGTCCCGAGAAATTAAATAACAAAATTGTTGATTTGATTGCTTTGGTTCCTTTTCAAAAATCAAAACCTTTTTTCTCCTTGAACATGTACGGTTAGTTGTCATACGCTCCATTATTTCTTATCGTCTCTTCACTTCACTACCTTTTTTCTCCGAGGGAAATCCACTGTCGGCTGCACTACATGCTACATCTGAATGGAAGAAGAGTAAGGTGAAAGAAATCATTGACGACGACGATGACAATGAATGACCATGAGGGACTGGTAGAAAATTCCGATGTTAAAATCATGATTGATCGTCCTCGATTTGGTATATTTTGTACTGAACTAAATTGAAATTTTGCAGACATATATATTTATCATAAACATACACTACACTATTTGTTTTCTATTATCATTATTTCTCTTCTTGGAACAATTGCAACTTGCTGCATTTACACTTTATAGAATTGGTTTAATGGAATTTGAACTTTGGAGGAAATCTTTTACTCTTGTGGCACGAAAAGGATAGGTTTGCCATCTAGTTATGTACAGTTTGTCATCCCATTACCACTACAGTTTTTGTTTAATTATCTCATTTAGCATTTGCTTGATGAATTGACAATTAAATTTATAAGCCACACAATTTTCATACCATGTAAGATAATTTCGGGGAAGTTATACTGAGCCACATTTTTACTAAAAAAAAATTACATCATTTAGTTTATCACATCCTTCAAAATTATGAGAATATGCAAGATCAGATGCCCACTAACAAAATAAATAAGCAATTTAGTTCATATATCAATAACTATGCATATGATTTGGAGTTGAGATTAACAATTATTTGTCTTCTAGGTAGATATTGGGCTCGATTAGAGTGTTAGGACTCGTATAAGATTGACATTCTTACTTGGAACAAACCCACAAAGTATATTATATAGTTTACATCTTTCAATAATATTGTTGATTTGTTTTGTGTTGCTCAAGTTATAGTTAATAAAAGTTGGTGATAATGACAGGTAGACATCTTTCAACAAGCTCAAGATTGGCCATGTAAAAATGGGAGCACAACCTTCTTAGTTGAAACAATCCTAAAGTATGTTATAATTTTATCTTTTAATAAAATTGATAGATTTGATTTTCCTTATCTATTAAGTGCTAATAGATAGAAGTTGTTGACAATTACAGGTAAGCAACTTTCAACAAGCTTAAGATTGTCCCATGCAAGCAGGCATTGGAGCTGATTGTCCCATGCAAGCAGGCATTGGAGCTCAACTGGATTGTTCGGAGAATTTTAAGAAGATTGTTGGAACATCCAAAAGTAAATTTTATTTTTTCCAGCTTTCAATAAAATTGATTGATTTGATTGTCCTTGGTTTTTTAAGTTCTAATTGATAAACGCTGTCCACTATAATTGATACATATGCTTCAATATGCTCAAGATTGTCCTACGTAGGTATTGAAGCTCATTTTGAAGTGTAGGACTCTAGTAAGATTTACCTTGTTTGTTTGTTTGTTGTTCTTGTTTCTTTATTTTTTTTGTTTGTTAATGACAACTAGCCTTTCATTGAGAAAAAAATGAAAGAATACAAGGACATAAAAGAAAATTAAGCTCACAAAAGGAAGCCAAACTACAAAAAAGGACTCTAATCCAGCAAAATAAGGCCTATAGAGAAATTACTAAAAGCACAAGTCACCTTCGCCAAAGAGAAACCTAGAATCTAGTCAAGGACCAAACCTCCCAAGAACTCCCACCCCCTAAAGGTCCTATTATTCCTTTTCTCTCACAAACCTCACATTCCGTTCCTCTCACATACCTCATAGGACAACGCAGATCCCTGCTTGCCACAAGAAAAACGGTGGATGGGAGAAGATAAGGGAGTTCTTCCCCATCTTACTTGGTGAGTTAGTTCCCCTATATACGTTTTCTCCCGTATGCATTTATAATTAGAAGCTTATGAAAAAAAAATAGAGAAAAAATAAGACCCAAGTCAAATTCCTTTAAGAAATGAAGTGGTGGTAGTGGTATGCACTCATCAACAATCGTGGTATCTTGGAGAATTATAATAACTAATCTTTCAAATAATAATGATAAGTATCAAATTGTCAGTTTCTGTTTTGGTGTTGGTGTTCTTGCCTGAGGGGTATAGTGAGAGTTTTGGGAGGGGTGGTATTTGATGTAGCTGGTAGTCAGGCTTCTTTTCTGGTCAAAGCTTTCGTAATTATGATTGAGGGCAGTAAAGAAACTGAAACTGATTTTTTAGCTGAAGAAGAAAATCCTTTTTGTTTGTTTGTTTGTTTGTTTTAGTTGCTTAGTTATTTGTGTCTGTATGAGGTTTTTTTGAAAATGTGTCTGTATGAGGTTTATTCCTTTAGTAGGCGCTTTATTGTTTTTTTTTTGTTTGTTTGTTTTGCTCTCTTTTCTCTCCCTTTTGGAGATTGTATCCTTGAATTTTTTTCATCCTTTCTAATCTATCAATAAAAGTTTGTTTCTAGTTAAAAAACCATGTTTGTTGGTTGACTATATTCTCCCCAATTTGTAAAATCCTGTTTATCTTTTTTCTGTTAAATATTTGAAGTAAAATCCTGCATTTTTTGTAGGAGCCAATACACGGATACTTTCATTCTATTTACTCCGATCACTGCTCTTGCAGTTTCAGGTACCCTGTGATTCCAAAGCCTAAGAAATGTGTGGATGATATCGATATGTTCATCAAGGAAAACCACTTTGATGAATGTGGGATTGTTTACTGCCTTTCAAGAATGGACTGTGAGAAGGTTGCTGAAAGTTTACAGGTTGGTTTTCTCAGTCTTCTTGTATACCTGGAATATCTACAACCGGATGGTTGGTTGGTAGCAATTACAATGTGCAGAAGGGGACTTTTTAGGAAGGCAATCGCTGTTCGGAACTTTGTAAAGGATAAAAATCCAAAAGTCAACATTGCTTTGATTTAAAAAAAAAAAAAAACAAGAGTCAAATATCTAGAACCAAAGCTCCTGTCTCTGCAATTCCAAACTTTATTTTTCCTAATGGAAACAAATTTTTTCATTGATAAAATTAAAATTTAGAAATTACAAAGATAAATACAAGCATTCACAAAAGAGAAACATCCTACTATGAAGGCGAACTAATATAGAATAGTTACAAAATAAATTTGATTTAAGAAGCCCAAGGGAAAGTGTTAATACACCGAATCTCAAACATGTTCCTTCAAACTCTCTTCCTGAAAACATTTTCCTAATCCTCTTCAGCCAAATAACCATAAAACTTCAATGAAACCTTCTCTAGCATCTCATGAATACTTGACTTCTACACAGGCTAAATTGAAACCTTGTCAAAGACACCTCTACACTCTGGTAGTAAAAGGACATATCACATAGCCACAAAAATGATCTAGATTCTCAGCTTCGCTTCTACAAAGAGCATTGTTGTTATGTGTTGTTGAAGTTGACATTGGTGATTAAATTGTATGTACTAATTCAATAAATCAATTTTCAGGAATGTTGACATAAAACAGCCTTTTATCATGGTAGCATGGATCCTGCCCAACGCTCCTTCATTCAGAAGCAGTGGCTTTTGGAATGGGTATAGCTGATTATTGCTTGTCAATTGATTGATTTATTAAGAACTATGCACTTATTTAGATATTTTAGGTATCAACAAGCCAGATGTTCGTTTTGTCATTCACCATTCTCTTCCAAAGTCGATTGAACGCTACCATCAGGTAATTAATTGAATATTGCTTTATTGGGCTGGTATTGTCTACCATCAGTTAATATTGCTTTATTGGGCTGGTATTAACCAAAACTCCTAGCTCCCCAATTCCAAACTTCTGATTTGTCTGCTAGCTTTCCAAGTTAGGTGTTTATTGTAATTTCCTTTTATTGACAAAATTAGGTAAAAAGCATAGACATAAAAAGTTGAGTCTGCATGGTGCTGGAAAACATATCTTGAAAAGTGAAGCATCCCGCATATTGCATCATCTTGTTATTGAGGATGTTCTTGTGGGAGAAGTGAGGAAAAATGATATTTATGGATCTGTCTCATCCTTACTGAAGGTACTAAACTAATTGTTTCATTCTTTATACTAAATGGAATAAAAAGAATAGTTTCTAAGATTATTATCTTCTTCCTCTTTTTTTTTTTCTTATTTTTTGTATAATATTTTCTTGCTGCTTTTGCTTTTCTAGTTGTCTATATTAAAATGTTCACGATGTTTCAATTTGTCATCAGGTGAACGAATCCAAGGCTCACAGTCTCTTTAATGGAGGGCAGCGAATTACATAAGGTTAAATATTTTGTTCCTCCTAATAGTTATCTGTTGGCGTGCAATTTCTATGACAACATAAAAGTCATATCTTTTTTTTCTTTTTTTTTTTTCTTTTTTTTTAATGAAACATTTCGAGAGTATGACAAGGTGTCCTGATCCACTTTACAAACCAAACCACAGGAGATCAGGAAAAGTTTCTCAATTGGTTTTTCACTTGTAAAAGAAAAAAAGTTAGTTCTTAATGAAAGTACGTATAACCCATGTTTCACTAGATTTGGGAAAACAATTGAAGTTTGTACATTAGAAAAGGCAAAAGAACAATATACAGATGCTGACTAGCATTATGCCAGGATCTATAAGTGATCAAAAAGGGTCATGGAGATGTCGTCAAGCCCTGGGGCCGCATCTTTGTCACCATAAAAGATCGTGTTCTTAACCTCTTCCTCTGAAAAGGGAGCCTCCAATCCACACTTCTCCTTCTCAGGAATGGGGCTCTAGTCAACCCCTCCACAAAAGGGTTTGGGAGACACCTCTGGAGCGTAGAGCTTAGAGAAATACGAAAGAATCTCATCCTCAACCTCCTTCCCCTCTTTAAGGTAGGATTTCCCTATCATTCTCCAAAGGCCCAACAAAATTCTTGCTTCTTCTTCCGTTTGCCTTTTGGAAGAAAGAAGAATTACAATCCCCCTTCTTTGCTCATTTTACTCTGGCCTATTGTTTCCAACTTACGGTGTCCTTTTTAACCATCGCATACTCCAACTTAAGAGACATCCGCTCCTCCTTAGGGGCCTCTTTCAGCTGACTAATCTCTTCTAAAGCGACAATACAACCAATCCTACTTGCCTCCTCCTTTTTAATCCAAAAGTCCCCAAAGACCTCCCTATTCCATGATTTTAGAATCCATTTTAGATTTCTTAGCTTTCCCATGAATTGATAGCCTTTCTAATTGCTCGAGACGTTCGTATTCCACCATGAGGGAAAGGAAGGTTTAAAGGAGGAATGATGTAGCCACATGTTTTTGAACCTAAAAGGACGGAGGCCCTACTTTTGAGGACCTGAGACAAGGATGTGCAACCAATGATTTGAGGTGGCTCTAGGTCCCAACAATTGTCTAATTGTGGAAAAAGTCTCCATCAATTCCTAGATAATAGAAATCTATCTATTTTGCTATGCATCCTACTGTTGGCCCAGGTAAACTTGTCGTTTGCTAAAGGGGTGTCAAACAAACTACACCCCTCAATAACCTTATTACATTACTTCATAGAACAATCCAACTTTTTAAGTTCCTTGTCTAGCTTCTTAGAACTCCCTTCTCTCCTACTAGTCGTTTTTCCCATCTTAGTATTAATGTTGGTGCTTAGGGATTCACCTCATCCGAGATTTTATGAATTCCAACAGAAGCGAGGGAAGTTCAAGTCGCGGGCCAATTGCCATGAGTACCCCTAGTTGTTGGGAAACCTTGAAGGGTCGAAGAACTAAATAGGGGCATAGGGTTACCAACAACAACTTGTTTTGAAAAGGTTGACCGAACCCCCCTCCCCTTGCGTTACCCAAAGTATAGGACAAAGGCGCAAAAGTTGAAACACTTTCGCTTAGCACATAGTAAGTCGAATGAGGCAAGCCACAACCATAAATTGGAAAAGAATTAAGCAACAATGGAGACCCAACACTTTCATTAAAACTGTTCAGACCCCCTCCTCCTTTAGAAGGCAAAGCTAAAGAGAAAGGTAAAGGAAAAGTCAACTTATTGGAGCAGAGCATAGATGGTTTTTCATAAGCTTCCCTTGATTCACAACTTTTTCTGGCCTACCACTTTGACTAGTTGGACACCCCACCTTCTTCATGTGACCCTTACTCGATTGCACCATCTGACCCGCCACATTCGATGTATTTGGCAGATGCAAGACAACCATTTTCGATAATTTGACGTCTCTTTCTCCTCAACAGACTGACGGTTGAAATTCTGGTCAATGACAAGTCTCATTGGAAAAAAAAAAATCCTTCGTGATTCAAGAAGCACACTGTCGGAATAAGTCCTTCGTTGCCCTTAGGCACACCTCCTTCGTCCAACAAACCTCCCTAAAGATTTCCTCTTTTTCCTTGTTTTTATGTTCTAATTGATGAAGTTGTTGACAATAATAGGTAGACATAAGCTCAAGATTGTTCCATACACGTGTTGAAGCAAAATTTGAATATTAGGACTCTTGTAATATTGACCTTCTTATTTGGAACAATCTTGAGGTGAGGTATATTATATAATTTGTATGTTCCAATAAAATTAATTGATTTTATTTGATTTGATTTTCCTTGTCTTTTAAGTTCTAATTACTAAAAGTTGTTGACAATGATAGGTAGATATTTGTCAACAAGCTCAATATTGTCCCATGCAAGAATGGGAACTCGATGGGAGTGTTAGGACTGTTGATAAGATTGATTTTCTTAGTTGGATCAATCCCAAAGTATGTTGATAAAAGTTGTTGATAATGAATGATAGGTAGACTGTAAGGTATTCAACCTCGATAACCTATTAAGAACAAGGAAAAACAACACCAAGGCCCAACGAAAATATATCCGACACTGTTCTATTGCTTTCCAAACGAAATACATTGCAAAACCATGAACTATTACAACAGTTCACATCCCAAAAGATAAACAATACAAGGAAAATAGCCAAACAAGAATAATAAGATAGTTCCTCAGCACTCCGGTTGAGAGCTCTCCAAAGGCACTACTAAGCCAAACACAATATTTGCCTTCCTCTAAACCCAAAAACCCTACATAAACCCCTCCAACCAACAGACAGACCGTACACACACTACCCTGCACCACAGCTTCCTCACGACACTGGACCCCACCTGCTAATCTGTTAATTCGAGCCATTTCCCTTTTTACCCTTCCTCTTGTAGGTGTGGATAATTGGGGGTCTAGCAATTCTCCCCGTTTGAGACATCACCTTGTCCTCAAGGTGAAAGGTTGGGAATTGCCTTCGTATGAACTCAGCTTCTTCCCGTGTTGCATCACAGTGTGGTCTGTCTTGCCACTTAACCAACCATTCTTCACAATTTTGCTCATAATTCCATTTCAGGCCTAAGACTTCTTCTGGTTCAGCTATCCATTCATAGTCCTCCCTGAGTATGGGCCCATGAGATTGAATATTATCCCACTCCCTTAACACTTTCTTCAGCTGCGAAACATGGAACACATTATGGATATTGGCTTCGTCTGGTAATTCAAGCTTGTAAGGCACCTGACCGATACGTTCTAAGATCTTGTAGGGCCCAAAAAACTTGGGAGAAAGTTTTTCACACTTCCTAGCACCCATAGACCTTTGTCAATAAGGCTTCAATTTGAGGAATATTGCCTCTCCCACTTCAAATTCAACTTCCCTTCTTTTTCGGTCAACATATTTTTTCATTCGCTCTTGAGCTACGACCAGCAGCTCCTTCAAAATGCGAATCGTGTCATCTCTTTCTTTCAATTGAATCTCAATCGTGTTGTTGGTAGTTCTTCGTTCTCCATAGGACGGTGGGGGTGGTAGCTGTCTGCCGTAAACAACTTGGAATGGTGTGGTGTTGATGGACGCATGAAAGTATTGTACCAATACTCTGCCCACGACAACCACTACTCCCATGTCTTAGGTCGTTCCCCACAAAAGCATCGAAGGTAATTCTCAACACATCTATTTACCCGTTCGGTTTGGCCATCCGTTTGAGGATGGAATGCTGTACTTTTCTTCAACTGAGTACCCTGAAGTTTGAACATCTCTGTCCAGAAATTGCTCACGAAAATTTTCTTTGTCTGATACAATCGATCTAGGAAATCCATGGAGCTTCACCACCTCGCGAATGAATATGGCTGCCACCTCATTAGCAGTAAACAGATGTTTTACGGTGAGGAAATGGTTGTATTTGCTCAAGCGATCAACCACCACTAAAATCACATCCACACCTTTGGATTTCGGTAGCCCTTCAATGAAATCCATCGATATATCCTCCCATATTCTCTTTGGAATAGGCAAAGGCTGTAGAAGACCTACTGGAGAGACGAAATCGCTCTTATTCTTTTGACAGATGATGCATTTTTCCACGAATTCCTTTACAGCCGTTTTCATACCCTTCCAATATAACTCCCCTGTGAGTCGTTTGTAAGTTCTAAAAAATCCAGAATGGCCACCTATCACAGAGCTGTGGAAAATTTTGTAGTGTAGAAGGAATGAGGGTGGACTGACTAGATATCACTAATCTGCCCTTATAAAACAACCGCTCTTGTTGCACGTCAAACTTAGGATGTTTCAAAGGGTCTTCGACAAGTTCCTTCTTGATCTTGATAATCTCTACATCTTTTTCCACTTCTTCTTGTATAGTCTTCAAGTCAATCACTAAGGGCACTGAAATGCTTACTAGTTCCACTTCATGAGGTATCCGTGACAGAGCATCAACGACCTTGTTAAGCAGCCCCGGTTGGTATTTGATCTCAAAATCATACCCAAGTAATTTGGTCAACCATTTCTGGTACTCCGGTTGGATTTCCCCTTGCTCTAGTAAGTGTTTCAGGGCTCTCTAATCGGTCATCACTGTAAATCTTTGTCGCAACAAGTAATGGCGCCATTTTTTGGACTGCCAAGACAATAGTCATCAGCTCCCTTTCATACATTGGTTTCTCTCTTGCTCTTGGCGATAAAGCTTGACTAAAATAAGCTATTGGCCTTTGCTTTTGGGACAAAACAGCACCCGCACCCGTGCCTGAAGCATCGGTTTCAATGACAAAGGGCAGAGAAAAATCCGGAAGAGCTAGAACTGGAAGAGTTACCATGGCACGTTTCAGCACTTTAAAAGCTTGTGTTGCTTCCTTATTCCATTGAAAGGCGTCCTTGAGAAATTGTGTCAAAGGGGTGGCCATACTTGTTCACGAATCTCCTGTAATATAACCGGTGAGTCCCAAGAATCCCCTTAGTTCTTTCAAGTTTCTGGGTATAGGCCACTGCATCATAGCTTGAATTTTCTCAGGATTGGCTTCTACTCCCTTTTGAGACATCCAGTGGCCGAGGTAAGCTACTCTATCCCTTGCAAAAAACACACTTCTTACGGTTGGCATATAGAGCGTGATCTCTCAGGACATTGAAGACCATCCCCAAGTGTTTAAGATGAGTATCCATGTCCGGGCTGTAGATCAAAATATCATCGAAAAAAACCAACAAACAACGGCGTAAGAAGGGTCGAAATACCTGGTTCATCAATGATTGGAAAGTGGCGGTCCCATTAGTCAACCCAAACAGCATGACCAGGAATTCATAGTGCCCTTCGTGTGTCTGAAATGCGGTTTTGGCCACATCCTCTTCTTTCATACGTATTTGATGGTATCCTGACTTTAAGTCCAGTTTGGAGAATACCGTGGCCCCATGGAGCTCATCGATCACAGGGATAGGGAATTTATCTGGAATGGTCACCTGGTTCAATGCTCGGTAATCCACGCAAAATCGCCAACCCCCATCCTTCTTCTTTACCAACAACAATGGGCTTGAAAAGGGGTTGTTGCTAGTTCGTATTATGTCTGCAGCCAACATCTCTTGGATGAGTTTTTCAATCTCTTCCTTCTGGGCATGGGCGTAGCGATATGGCCTCACATTGACAGGTCCTTGTCCCTCCTTCAAATTAATTTGATGATCAACTTCCCTCTTGGGTGGCAACCCCTCAGGTAGCTCAAACATGTCTTGGTTTTCACGGAGAAGTCTCTCTACACTCACGGGTAACTCTTCTTCTTCTTTCTCAGTCAAGGATAAATCGCACATCTCAACTATAAAACCTTGATCCTCCTTAGCCACGTTCGTGCCATCATCTTCAGTGAAACGCTTTAGTCAGGGCGTGGTCACCTTGCAGAGTCACTTCTCTATCCCCTTCCTCGAAGATCATTGTTAACGCATTCCAGTCGACACTCATGGTACCCATCTTCCTCAGCCATAACATTCCAAGGATCACATCAACCCCAGCCAGATCCAACGGCAAGAAGTCTTTGGTCACTGAAATCTCAGGAAATGTTACAGTCACGTTCTTGCACACCCACTTTCCACACGTTGGAAAGCCATTGCCCATCACTATACCGTAGTTGGAGGTTTCAACCATAGCCAAACCAAGCTCTGTCCTCAACTTATGCGAGATAAAGTTGTGAGTGGCCCCACAGTCCACGAGCACCACCACTTCCTTCTCTCCGATCAGACCTTTAACCTTCATTGTTCTAGGCGTGGAGAAACCGATCATAGACTTCAGATCTAACTCGACAAGCTCTCCAACTTCTTGTGGTTCCTCTTCCTCTTCGTTAGTTGCTCCTCCTTGCACTAGTTCTATCTCGTCGTACCCGTTCACGAGGAACACTTGCAGCTCTCTGACCTCTTTACTCTTACATCGATGACTAGGGCTGTACTTTTCATCACACTTAAAGCAAAGACCCTTTTCCCGCTTGGTTTGGAATTCTGCATCGGTCATTTTTCGCGCTATCGGTTCCTTTCATTCAAACTTTCGCTTTTCTGGTAAGGTGACAGATCCGACCCCAGTCGATTCTCTGTAATTTGCCTTACTCGACTGGGCCTGGGTAGGATAATTGGGCTTCACTTGATTGGATCCCTGGGCCGCGGTTTCTTCTGCCAAACGGACTGCTTCCCCACAATCTTCTAACAACTGGGCCTGCTGCATCATGTCCTCCAAGCCCACTGGTCGTCGACTGGCCACAACATCCTTGAGGGTAGGTTTCAAGTCGTTGAGAAAAGTCCGGCACTAGTGCGGCATAAACTTCGAACTTCTTGATGTAATCTACAACGAAACTCTCTTGCTTAACGGCCAAGAATCTGGCGCATAGGCTTCTTTCCTAAGAAGGTCGAAACCTTTTGAACATTCTTTCCTCTTCAGGTCTTCCCGCGACTTTATCTTCCTTCTGTTGTGAGTCCACCGATACCAATCGACCACATACTCATCGAAACTAATTATGGCCGTGGTAATCTTCTCCCATTCCGAGAGTTGATGGATTTCAAAGTATCTTTTTGCACGAAAAAGCCAAGTGTCGGGGTTCCAGTCTTTTGAACTTCCCCTGACCCCCGTTCCTACCAGACGCTCCTTCAACTCCTATCCAGTCGGATTTCTCAGTCACTTCAGCAGTCTCTTCAATCTCTTTTTCTCTCCCTTTCTGATTTGATTCTTCGGTCATGGTTGAAAAGGAAGGTTTCCCTTGATTCACCATTACATCGGCTAACATCATGGTGAGCCTTTCCACACTTTTCTCGATCCTCTGAACCGATTCTCTCATTTCGCTCAGCTCTTTGTCATGTCCATCAAGTCTCTCATCCACTTGCTTTTGAGCCATTTTTCGTGTCCTCCCTAGGTTGACGTGCTCTGATACTGATTTGTAAGGTATTCAACCTCGATAACCTGTTAAGAACAAGGAAAAACAACACCAAGGCCCAACGAAAATATATCTTGCACTGTTCTATTGCTTTCCAAACGAAATACAGTGCAAAACCATGAACTATTACAACAGTTTACAATCCAAAAGATAAACAATACAAGGAAAATAGCCAAACAAGAATAATAAGATAGTTTCTCAGCAATTCGAGAGTGCTGAGAGCTCTCCAAAGGCACTACTAAGCCAAACACAAAATCTGCCTTCCTCTAAACCCAAAAACCGTACATAAACCCCTCCAACCAACAGACAAACCGTACACACACTACCCTGCACCACAACTTTCTCACGACACTGGACCCCACCTACTAATCTGTTAATCCGAGCCATTTCCCTTTTTACCCCTTCCTCTTGTAAGTGTTGATAATTGGGGGTCTAACATAGACATCTTTCAATAAGCTCAAGATTGGCCCGTGCAGGAACGATAGGTCAATTTGAGTGTTAGAAGTCTTGATAAAGTTGACTTTTTTAGTTGGAACAATCCCAAAGTAGGTTAAACTTTTATCTTTCAATAAAATTGATTGATTTGGTTTGTCTTGTCTTTTCAATTCTCATGGATAAAAGTTCTTGATAATGATAAGTAGACATGTTTCAACAAACTCAAGATTAGCCCATGCTGGAATGAGAGTTGGATTTGAGTGTTAGGAGTCTTGATAAGGTTAACCTGGAACAATCTCAGAGTATGTTAAACTCTTATCTTTCAATAAAATTGATTGATTTGATTTATCTTTATCTTTTAGGTCGTGGTTGATTAAAGTTGTTGGTAATGATAGGTCGACATCTTTCAACAAGAGCTCGAGATTGCTCCATGTAAGCATTGATGCTCCATTGGAGTTTTAGGACTCTAAATAAGATTGACTTTCTTGGTTGGAGCAATTCAAAAGTATATTATGATTTTACCTTTTATTAGAATTGATTGATTCTATTTCTTTGTTTTTAAGTTCTAATAATTGATTAAGAGTTGTTGATCTCAAGATTGTTCGATGTAGGCATTGGAGCTGAATTGGAGTATTAGTACTCTTGTAAGATTGACCTTCTTAGTTGGAAGAATACCAAAGTATGTTCTTACTTGTATCTTTCAATAAATTTGATCCATTTTATTCTCCTCGTTTTTTAAATTCAACCAAATTATCTAGTTGTATCTTTCAATAAATTTGATTGTTTCTATTCTCCTTGTTTCTTAAGTTCTAATAATTGATAGAAGTTGATGACAATTACAAGTAGACATGTTTGAATAAGTTCAAGATTATCCATGCTAGCATTGGAGCTTAATTGAAGTATCAGAATTCATGTACGATTGACCTTCTTTCATGGAATAATACCAAAGTATATTATACATTTTACACTCATCAATAGAATTGGATTGGAGCTTAATTGAAGTAATTCATGTACGATTGACCTTCTTTCATGGAATAATACCAAAGTATATTATACATTTTACACTTATCAATAGAATTGGAGCATTGGAGCTTAATTGAAGTATCATAATTCATGTACGATTGACCTTCTTTCATGGAATAATACCAAAGTATATTATACATTTTACACTTATCAATAGAATTGATTAATTTGGTTTGCCTTTTCTTTTAAGTTCTAATTGGTAAAAGTTGTTGACAATGACAAGTGGACATCTACAAGCTCAAGATTTTCTCATATAGGAATATGAACTCAACTGGAGTGTTAGGACTTTTGATAAAATTGACTTTAAGTATGTGACATTTCTTTTTCCAGCTTTTAATAAAATTGATTTTTTTTTTTCCTTATCTTTTAAGTTATAATTGTTAAACATTGTTGACTGTAATAGATACCCATCTTTCAATAAGTTGTCCCTTGCGAGAACAATCCCAAAGTTGGAACAATCCTAGAGTATATTATATAGTTTACTCGTTTGAATAAAATTGATTGAATTGACCAGTAGACATCTTTCAACAAGCTTAAGATTGTCCCATGCAGGAATGAGGGCTCCATTGGAGTTTTAGGATTCTTGATAAGGTTGATCTTCTTGGTTCGAACAATTCCAAAGTATGTTATACTTTTGTCTTTTAATAAAATTGATTGGTTTGGTTTCTCGTCTTTTAATCTCTAATAATAATTGATTAAAGTTATTGACAATGATAGGTAAACATCTTTCAACAAGCTTGAGATTGTCCTAGGCAAGCATTGAAGTTTCATGGGAGTTTTAGGACTCTAAATAAGATTGACCTTCTTAGTTGTCCTGCAACCCCACAGTATGTTATACTTTTGTATTTGATTAAAATCAATGGATTCTATTTTCTTTGTTTTTCAAGTTCTAATAATTGATAAAAGTTGTTGAAGATGATATGTAGTCAAACTTTCAATTAACCTCAAGATTGTCCCATGTAGGCATTCGAGCTCAATTGGAGTACCGGGACTCTGGTAAGATTGACCTTATTAGTTGGAACAATAACAAAGTACGTTAGGCATTTTACATCTTTCAATTTATTAGATCAATTTGACTGTCTTTTTAGTTCTAATTGATAAAAGTTGTGTTCTAATTGATAAAAGTTGTTGACATTGACAGGTAGGTATCTTTTAACAAGCTCAAAATTGTCTCATGTTAGAATGAGAACTCAATTGGAGTAGTAGGACTTTGGTAAGATTGATCTCCATTGTTGGAACAGTAACAAAGTATTTATACATTTTACATCTTTCAATAATACTGATTTACTTGATTTACCTTGCCTTTTAATTTCTAATTGATAAAATCCATCTTTGAATAAGCGAAAGGTCGTCCCATGCAGGTATTAAAGGACAATTGGAGTATTAGGACCCTTTTAGTTGGAACATATGAAGGTATAATATATAATTTACATGTTTCAATAAAATTGATTGATTTGATTTGCCTTGTCTTTTTAGTTCTAATTGAGAAAAGTTGTTGACAATGTCAGGTAGACATTTTTCAACAAGTTTAAGATCGTCCCATGTAGGAATGAGAGCTCAATTGGGGTGTTAGGACTCTTGCTAAGGTTGATCTTCTTAGTTTGAACAGTCCCAAAGTATGTTATAGTTTTATCTTTCAATTATATTGATTGATTTGATTTTCTCCTCGTCTTTTAAGTTCTAATTGATAAAAGTTGCTGACAGTGATAGTGGTGTGGCCGAAAGTTCTATTTTAGAATAATGAATCATGAATGCTTTATTGATAACCTTTGGCCTTTAAATAGACAAAGATCATATAAAAGTAGTTACAAAACATGTGCTTGGCACATGATCTAAATAAGAGAAAAGGATGTACACTAAAATAGGAAACCGGCTACACCAAACATCCCCCCCTAAAAGAAAAACTCGTCCGCGAGTTAAGTAGCAAGGGAAAACTCATCAGGAGGGTGGTAAGTGTACAAATCAGCAACATTAAACGTAGGATGTATGTTGTAATCATCTGGTAGCTTGAGCTTGTAGGCGTTATCTCCGAATCGTTCAGTGATAGGAAATGGGCCCAGCTTTCTTTGTTTAAGCTTGTTGTATGTGCCCGCTGGAAATCTACTCTTTCGTAAGTGAATCATCACGAGGTCCCCTACATTAAATTCCTTATATCGACGTTTGCGGTCTGCCGCTTCCTTATATTTGTCATTTTGTTGCTCTATATGTTTGTGGACTTGAGCATGTAACTCTTTGATTCGGTCGACCATTTCCTCAGCTTCAGCACTAATATCAATAAAAGAAGGGATGTGCGTTAGATCAAATGTTAGTCTAGGTACTTTAGTATAGACAATCTCAAATGGGCACTTCCCTGTTGTCCTGTTCTTCATGTTATTGTAGGCAAATTCTGCTTGTGCCAAGGACATATCCCACTGCTTTGGTTTATCCCCACTGAGGCATCGAATTAGGTTGCCTAAAGTCCTGTTTGTTACTTCAGTCTGTCCGTCGGTCTGGGGATGACTTGTAGTGCTGTATTTAAGTGTTGTGTCAAATTTCTTCCAAAGTGTCCTCCAGAAGTGGCTTAGAAATTTGACATCTCGGTCAGAGACTATTGTTTTTGGTATTCCATGAAGTTTAACAACTTCCTTAAAGAACAAATTGGCGATGTAGATGGCATCAGAAGTCTTCTTGCAAGGGAGAAAGTGTGCCATCTTGCTATATCGATCAACCACAACAAATACAGAGTCATATCCACGTTGGGTCTTAGGAAGACCAAGGATAAAGTCCATTGATAGGTCTTCCCAAATATTTTCTGGTATAGGAAGTGGTGTGTAGAGGCCTGTATTTTGGCCATGTCCCTTAAAAGATTGACAGGTATAGCAGCGTGCAACATAGCTGCTGACATCTTTTTTCAATTGGGGCCAAAAATATCGTTTTTTTCCAGAATTACCATGGTCTTATCACGGCCCAAATGTCCAGCTAACCCTCCGCAGTGAGCTTCCTTTATGAGGGCCTCTCGAAGGGATGAAGAAGGTATGCATAGCACATCATCTTTAAAAAGAAATCCATCAAGGATGTGAAAGCCACCGGTAGGTTTGTGGTCCTGGCATAGTTGCCATATATGGCCAAAATCGTTGTCGTCTTTGTATGTATCTGGGAGATGTTCTAAAGCAACTATTTCACCTTTTACCAAAGTGAGAAGGTTTTCTTTTCTGCTCAAGGCATCTGCCACTTTGTTTGTAGCCCCGGAAGTGTGTTTTATCACAAAATCAAAACGTTGGAGAAAAGATAGCCACCTAGCATGCATTCTACTAATTGTTTTTTGAGAGTTTAAGAATTTAAGAGAAAAGTGGTCGGTTAGAAGCACAAATTCTTTGCTTAGCAAATAGTGTTCCCATTGTTTTAGAGCCCGCACTAGAGAATATAGCTCTTGTTCGTAGGTAGACCATTTCTGTCGTGAATGACTTAATTTTTCGCTAAAATATTCAATGGGATGCGAATTTTGGGATAGAACAGCTCCTATTCCTACTCCTGAGGCATCTACGACCACTTCGAAGGGTATATTGAAATTTGGGAGGGTCAATACGGGACTAGTAGTGAGCTTGTCTTTGATTATATGGAAGCTGTTTGTTTGTTCGGTTCCCCAAGAAAATTTTCCCTTTTTTAGGCAATTAGTCAATGGAGAAGCCAAGGTACTAAAGTGCTTAATGAACTTCCTATAAAAAGATGCTAGGCCGAGGAAACTTTGTAATTCTTTTATGGATTTTGGTTCAGCCCAATCCTTCATAGCTTTCACCTTACTAGGGTCCATACTAACAGTATTATGGCCAATTATATAACCCAAAAAAGAAATTTTATTAGTAGCAAACAAACATTTCCCAAGGTTAATGAATAAGGCATGCGACTGTAAGGTTGAAAATAAGATTTTCAAATGTTCTAGATAAGATTTTCAAATGTTCTAGATGGTCTGTGAAGTTTTGGCTATATATGAGTATATCATCAAAATATACGACAATAAATTTGTTTATAAATGGGAGTAATACCTGGTTCATTAACCTCATGAAGGTGCTAGGAGCATTGGATAGACCAAATGGCATTACAAGCCATTCGAAGAGTCTTTCGTTGGTTTTGAATGCGGTTTTCCATTCATCTCCCGGTCGTATTCTTATTTGGTGATAGCCACTCTTCAAGTCGACTTTGGAAAATATTGTAGCTCCTCCCAATTGGTCCAAAAGGTCGCTAATTCGAGGAATTGGGAATCGATATTTGACAGTTATTTTGTTGATTGCCCGGCTATCGACGCACATCCGCCAAGTACCATCCTTTTTTGGAGTGAGAAGTGCGGGAACCGCACATGGGCTAAGGCTTGGTTGAATGTGCCCTTTATCCAATAACTCTTCTATTTGGTCGTGGAGTACTCGGTACTCAGTTGGGCTCATCTTATAATGTGGTAGGTTTGGAAGAGTTGCTCCTGGAATCAAGTTGATGGAGTGCTGAATGTCTCTTAATGGAGGTAATTCTGCAGGGCTGTCCATAATGATTTTGTGTTCTTGCAGCAATTGTTGGACCTCATCCGGAATAAAGGTGTTAGAAATAGGGTTATCAAAATCTTTTACAACAAAACCAATAATTGGTTGATCTTTTTCTTGGAGAAATGTTTTACCAGAAGATAGAGTAAAAAGTTGACCTTTTCTAGTTTGTGTAATATCTCCAATGTTCTGTTTAGCCGGATTGAGAGGAAGAAGGACAATTCTTTTCCCCATCCACAAGAATTCGTAAGTGTTGTCACGGCCTTTGTGAGTTGCTTGAACATCGAATTGCCATGGTCGGCCAAGAAGTATATGGCATGCATCCATGTCAATGACATCACAAACGATTTGATCCTTATAGCTTGCCCCGATGGATAAAGGTATGGTGCTAGTGTGAGTGACTTGAACTTCACCCCCTTTCTTGATCCAACTGACTTTGTACGGTGCTGAATGAGGATTTAATGGTAGGTTTAGGGTCGAAACAAGCTTACTTGCAACCACGTTTTCTGAGCTGCCGCTATCGATAATGACATTGCATATCTTCCCATTAATTGTGCATCTAGTCTTGAATAAGGCGTGTCTCTGATAGCTGGGATCAGTTTTTGGAGCTAAGAGAAGTCTTTGAACGACCAAAGATATTGGTTCACCGTCATCTGGTTCAAGGTAGTCAATACTGTCATCAATTTCTTCATCCTCTTCGTCATTTTGGTATTCAACCGAATCTGCAATTGCCAAAGTTTTCCTCTGAGGGCATTCATTGGATAAATGGCCTGACTGGTTGCAACGAAAGCATTTCCCTAAAGTCGGTCTTGAATATGTACTTGGATTTCGTTTAGTGCCATCATAGTTCTTGCTGTCTTTTGTTGGATTGACCTCTATCTGTTTACCTTTAAAGGCTGTCATGGAGTTTTGTTGCAAAGTTCGGTCGCCAAGTGCAGCCTTATTGAAGTTGCTGGTTTGCTCACCCGAGGTTTGTCTTGAATATGTTCTTTTGAAGTGATTGGCAATTTGTTCCTCGATGACTGCTGCAGCGGAAATAGCCTCGTTTAAATAGCCAATCGATTGTAAAGAAAGCTGTTCTTTGATGTCATTTCGAAGGCCTCCCTTGAATCTTGCAACTAGATATTGTTGGCTTTCTCCCAGATTTGTTCTTGCCCCTAACCGATGAAATTCTTCCGTGTATTCCATGACCGAACGAGTTCCTTGTTTGCAATTTTGGTATTGATCATAGAGGATTTGTTCGAAATTCATAGGCAAGAATCTTTCTTTCATCAATCTTTTCATTCTTTCCCATCTCCGTATTGGCCGTTTACCATACCTTTGACGATTGAGTTCTAATTGATCCCACCATGCTTGGGCTCCTCCCTTTAATTTTAAAGCCACCAATTTAACTTTTTTGGTCTCGGGAGTGTTCATGTAATTGAAGAAGTTCTCCACATGTCGAACCCATTCCAAGAAAGCTTCAATCTCCATCTTCCCACTATAAGTTGGTATATCGATCTTCATTTTAAAATCGTTATCTTGCTGATATTGGTATCTTGGTTGCTGCTGGACGTCCCTTGGTGCTTCTTGATGATACCGGTAGTTGTGTTGGTCTTCCCTCGGTATTTCTTGCTGATATTGGTGTCGAAAATTTTGTTGGCCTTCTTTAGATGTTTGTTGATAACCATATTCGTCCTCACTAGAACTATCGTCATTCCAATCAACTTGTCTTCGAAAAGAATTGTATTTAACTTCTTGCTGTCCCGAATAGTATTCTTGAAAGTATCTTGGAGCTTGATTTATTCCTTGGCCTGTCTTTTGCTCTAGGCTTTGTCTTTCTTGCCATTGCTTTGTTCTGAAATCGCTTCGTGGTTGTTCTTGCTGGTTTCTTTCGGGATTTATGCAACTTCTTGGATCAACATTGGGCTGATCAGATTTGCAACCCAATTTCTCACATATCATTTCCAAAATCTTTTTTATCTCACCCACATCACTTCTTAAATCCTTTGTTTCTTGTTCAACCGACAGCAAGCGTACGGTTGTCGATCGTGGAGAGAGGACGGCTGTAAATTCCGTCTCTTTTCCAGCCAAAGAAGGATCGCCTACGATGCTGGCCGATGCTTTCTTGGTTGCCATTGTATCCCAAGACTTGGAGCTCTGATACCAACCTTGGTGTGGCCGAGAGTTCTATTTTAGAATAATGAATCATGAATGCTTTATTGATAACCTTTGGCCTTTAAATAGACAAAGATCATATAAAAGTAGTTACAAAACATGTGCTTGGCACATGATCTAAATAAGAGAAAAGGATGTACACTAAAATAGGAAACCGGCTACACCAGATAGGTAGACAGTTTTAAACAATCTCGGGTTTGTCCCATGCAGGCATTGGAGCTTTGTTGGAGTGTTATGACCCTAAATAAGATTGGCTTTCTTAGTTGGAACAATACCAAAGTATGTTCTACTTGTTTCTGTCAATAAGATTGACTGATTTGATATGCTTTTTCTTTTAAGCTCTAATTGATAAAAGTTGTTGACAATGGCAGATAGTAATCTATCAACGAGCTCAAGATTTTTCCATACAGGGATGTGAGCTCAACTGGAGTGTTAGGACTCGTGATAAAGTTGACTTTCTTAGCTTTAACAATACCAAAGTATATATACATTTTACATCTGTCAATTTAATTTCAATTTGATTTGCCTTTTTTAAGTTCTAATTGATAAAAGTTGTTGAAATGACATTTAGGCATCTATCAACAAGCTCAATATTTTTCCATACAGGAATGCTCAACTGGAATGTTATGACAATCCCAAAGTATGTTATATTTTTTGTTCAGTAAAATTGGTGGATTATATTTTCCTTTTCATTTAAGTTCTAATTGATAAAAGTTGTTTGACAATGACATGCAGACATCTTTCAGCAAGCTCAAGATTGTCCTATGCAGGCATTGGAGGGTTAGGACTCTTAACAAGATTTCTTTTTGTTGGAACAATCCTGAAGTATATTATATTTTTTCCAACTTTCAATAAAATTGATCGATTTGATTTTCTTGTCTTTTTAAGTATTAATTGATAAATGTTGCTGACTATAATAGATGACATCTTTTCAATAAGTTCGAGATTGTTCTATATATTGGCATTGGAGCTCGATTTGGTGTATTTGGACTCTGGTAAGATTGACTTTGTTAGTTGAAACAATCTCAAAGTATATGAATTGATTTTCCTTGTCTTTTAAATTCTATTGATAAAAGTTGCTAACTTTAATAGATAGGCATCTTTCAACAAGTTCAAGATTGTCCATGTAGGAATGAGAGCTCGATTGGAGTATTAGGTTTCTTGGTAAGGTTGACCTTTGAACAATCCCAAAGTATGTTATACTTTTATCTCTCAATAAAATAGATTGATTTGATTCCCCTTGTCTTTTGAGTTGTAATTGATAGAGGTTGTTGATAATGACATGTAGACATCTTTCAAAAAGCTGAAGATTGTTCCATGCAAATATTGGAGCTCATTTCGATTGTTAAGGACTCTTGATAAATCTGACCACCTTAGCTGGAGCAATCGTAAAGTATGTTTTATTTTTATCTTTCAATTACATTAACTGATTCTATTTTCCTTGTTTTTTAAGTTGTAATGATTGATAAAAGTTGCTAACAATGACAGGTAGACATCTGTAAATAAGGTTAGGATTGGTCCATGTAGGCCGCATTGGAGCTCAATTGGTGTATTAGGGGACTCCGGTAAGATTGATTCTTAGTTGGAACAATACCAAAGTACATTATACGTTTCACATCTTTTAGTAAAACCAATTTATTCGATTTTCCATGTCTTTTAAGATCTAATTGATAAAAGTTGTTTCTTTCAGCAAGCTTAAGATTGTCTCATGTGAGAGCTCAATTGGAGTATTAGGACTCTAGTAAGATTGATCTTCATAGTTGGAACCATGCCAAACTATTTATACATTTTACATCATTCAATAAAATTGTTGACTTGATTTTTCCTTTTCTTTTTAAGTTCTAATTGATAAAAGTTGTTGACAATGATAGGTAGACATTTTTCAACAAGCCCAAAATTGTTTGTTCCAGAGCTCCAGTGGAGTGTTAAGAGACCTTTTTAGTCGGAGCAATCTGAAAGTATGTTATACAATACTTTTTCTTCATTAAAATTAATCGATTCTATTTTCCTTGTTTTTTATGTTCTAATAATTGATAAAAGTTGTTGATAAGACAAGAATACTAAATAATAACAAGAAGAGAAAATCGAACATCCCTACTATTTTGAGAGAGTTGGGTAAACTCTCCAATACACCATGTCCAAAATTTCAGCATCCTCCTCACTTTCCCTTACAAAAGTAACCCCTCCACAAGCAGTCTGCTATCTGTTCAAGCACGATCCCCTTCTTCTAATGGTCCCCACCGTAACTGACTTCCCCTTCCTTCTCTGTAATTACCTTTTTACCCTTCCTTGCACAATAACCATTCCCACTTTTTAGGTTGTTCGCCACAAAAACAACGCAAGTAATTCTCAACACACTTGTTGACAATTTTAGTTTGGTTGTCGGTTTGAGGATGTAAGGTCATACTCTTTTTCAATTGAGTCCCCTGTAGCTTGATCAACTCACTTCAAAAGTTGCGAACAAAGATTGTCTCTGTCGGAAACTATGGACTCCAGTCCATAAAGTCTAACCACCTCTTTGATGAATATCACTGCCACTTCTTTCACAAAAAAAGGATGTTTAAGTGGTATGAATTATGAAATGTCTATACTTATTGAGTCAATCGACTACCACTAGTATTGAATCAAATCACTTAGACTTGGGTAAACCCTCAATGAAGTCCATAGAGATATCTTCCCATATTCGATCGGGAATTGGAAGAGGTTGGAGAAGACCGGTGAAACTAAAATAGCCTTGTTCTGTTGACACATCGAGCATTTCTCTACATTTGCCTTCACATCAGTTTTTATATTTCTCCAAAACAATTCCCCTGTGAGTCATTTATAGGTTTTGAGGAAACCTGAGTGACCTCCCACCACTGAGTCATAATATGAATGCAGAATGGATAGTATCAAGGACGATGACTTAGGAGATGACACCATTATGCCCTTGTACAAAAGACGACCTGGATGGAGAGAGTATTTTGGGTGAAACAATGGGTCAAGTTGCACTTCTTAATGATCTTCTTTAGCTTGGCGTCCTGATACACTTATTGTTGAACAATCTCAATATCTATGATCGTAGGGACATATGTATTTGCCAATTTGGCTTCATGGCGAGACAACACATCAGACGTTTTATTCAAGAGTCCAAGGTTGTATTTAATTTTAAAGTCATAACCAAGAAGTTTATTGAGCCACTTTTGACATTCGGGCTAGATCTCCCTTTGTTCAAGTAGATGGAACGATGCCCGTTGGTCGGTTAAAACTACGAACTACTGTTCGAGTAAATAATGCCACCATTTTTGTTGCTAACACAATCTCCATCAGTTCCCTTTCATATATAGACTTGTCTCGTGCTCAGCTGGATAGTGGCTAGCTGAAAAACGCTACTGGTTGTTTTTGAGTTTAGACCGCCCTACCCCTGCACTTGACACGTCTGTTTCAATCACAAAAGACAGTGAAAAATTAGGGAGTGCCAACATAAGTAAGGTAACCATTGCTTGCTTCAACGCTTCAAAAGCTCTCGTAGCCTCTTCCCACCATTGAAACACATCCTTCTTGAGCAATTGGGTCAGTGGCGTCACCAAAGTTCAAAACAAAATTGTGGTAATAACCGATTAGCCCTAATGCAATATCAAAATGAAGTTACAATATAACAGATAGCCTTTCGAGAGGGCTAACTCTCTCCCAAAGCCTCATTAAGAGACAATACTCAAAATCTTTCACACCCACTAAGACTCCCTAATTCCCCTATTAATAACCAAGGCTCCCTAACTATTTACTAATATGCCCTCACTACTAATCTAATACTAATCCCATATATCCCTAACTAGTACTTTCACAGAATCTCCTGAGTTCTTTAATATTTCGACGTGTATGCCAATTTTACATTGCCTTGATTTTTTTTCAACGTCCCAAATAGGCTACTTGTTCCTTTGCACAGGTTTCTTTCAATTTGCAAATAAGTGTGTCTTCATGCCTGAATTATAAACCAAAATGCCGTCAAAGAAAACAAGGATGAAACAACAAAGTAATGGTCGAGATACCTAATTCATCAATGATTTAAAAGTGGCTGATCCATTCGTGAGGCCTAAGGGCATCACCATAAATTCGTAATAACCTTTGTGTGTACAAAAAGTTTTGGGGATGGCGCTCTCCAGCATTCTTATTTGTTGATACCCTTTTAAGTCGAACTTTGAATAGATTCTCGAACCTTGGAGTTCATCTAACAGTTCCTCAACCATTGGTATCAAAAATTTATCTAGTACCATATTTTGAATCCCTATAATCAACACAAAAATGTTGCCCTCCTTTTTCTTGACCAACAACACCAAACTCGAAAAGGGACTATTGTTGGGTCGTATGATATCTAAAGCTAGTATTTAATTATTCAACTTCTCAATCCTAGACTTTTGCTCATGAGCATATTTGTATGGTCGAACATATTTGTACCATAGAGGCACGATCCCACTGGTTCCAACTCCTCAACAACCTACATTCCTTTCTTACCCCTCCTATTGTATGTATACTTTTTGGAGGTGTAACAAAATTTTTGAATAAGCTCAAGATTGTACCATGTAGGCATTGAAACACGACTGGTGTATTAAGACTGTTGTTGTAATATTGACCTTCTTAATTGAACACTCTTAAAGTATATTATTTGCCTAATCTTTTAAGTTGTAAGTAATGAATAATAAAAAGTTGTTGACATTGACAGGTAAACATCATTCAACAAACTCGAGATTGTCCCTTAAAGGCATTGGAGCTCAATTAGAGTGCTAGCCTGTTAATGAGCCTGACTTCTTAGTTGGAACACTCCAAAAGTATGTTATATCTTTTTTAGTTTTTAATAAGTATGATTGATTTTATTTTCCTTCGATTTTAAGTTTTAATTGATAAAAAGTTGTTGACTTATAGAAACACATGTTTCAATAAGTCAAGATTGTCCCTTGCAGGTATATTGGAGTGCAATTTGGAATATTAGGACTCTCGTAAGATTGACCTTCTTAGTTGAAACAATCCCAAAGTATATGATTTAATTTTCCTTGTCTTTTTTATATTTTAATTCATTAAAGTTGTTGACACAAGTAGACACCTTTGAATAAGCTCAAGATTGTTCCATGCCGGCATTCGAGCACAATTGGAGTATTGAGATTCTTGTAATATTGACCTTCTTATTTGGAACAATCCTAAGGTATATTATATAGTTTACTTGTTTGAATAAAATTGATTGATTTCATTTGCCTAATCTTTCAAGTTCTAAACAATAAATAATGAAAGTCGTTGACAATAATAGGTAGACATCTCTCAAGAAGTTCCTGATTGTCCTATGCATGAAAGGGAGCTCGTTTTGAGTATTAGGACTCTTGATAAGGTTGTTCTTAGTTGGAACAATCCCAAAGTATGTTATACATTTATCTTTCAGTAAAACCGATTGATTTGATATTTCTTGTCTTTTAAGTTCTAATTGATAAAAGTTATTGATGATGTAGGTAGATCTCTTTCAACATGGTCAAGACTGTCCTGTGTAGGTATTGAAGCTCAATTGGATTGTTAGGGACTCTTGGTATTCATACTTTTATCTTTTAATAAAATTGATTGATTCTATTTTCCTTCCTTTTTAAATTCTAATAATTGATATAAGTTGTTGATAATGATAGGTAGACATCTTTCAATAAGCTCAAGATTGGCCCATACAAGCAGCGGAGCTCAATTGGAGTATTAGGATTCTTGTAAGATTGTCCTTGTTGGTTAGAACAATCCCAAAGTGACATATTTCAATAAAATTGATTGATTTAACTTGCCTTGTTTTTTAAGTTCTAATTAATAAAAGTTGTTGATAATGACAGGTGGACATCTTTCAACAAACACAAGATTGCTCCATGCAGAAATGAGCTTGATTCGAGTATTAGGACTCTTAATAAGGTTGACATTCTTAATTGGAATAATCCCAAAGTTATTATATTTTTTATGGCTTTCAAAAAATTTGATTGAATTGATTTTCTAAGTGAGCTTTCGCTTTTGTGTCTAATAAGGTTTTTGACCTAATTGATAGTTTGAAACATTTACAAGCGTATTAAACACAAAGTTGAAAGTTTAATGTTCTACATGATACATAATTCAATTTTATGTCTAATAGATTTATTATTTGTAAAAAATGTTGAATATGTTAGGGACCGGTTTGATACATAATTAAAAGTTTGGAGACTTACATAGAAGTGAAATGGAAACACTATTTGATATAAGTCCGGGACTAGTTTAAAAGCTCTACTTTGAAAAGTTTAACCGTGCTTTTACACAGATGTAAGAGTAAGTTGCAATGGGGGGCAGTGCTGTTGAGAGGAACAATTTGCAGCAAACTTCATGATTTCATTTGGCCAAAATGGAAGGCCATTGTAATGAATGGTAAAGTATTTTTAAGTTTCCAATTGATTTGTTTGTTTATGTAGTTTGTAATTTTAGGGATGTAAATGATCTATTTCGTTATGAAATCTACCCTTCATTATACAGGGATGTAAAGGAAGGCTTTTACACAGATGTAAGAGTAAGGCCATTGTAGTTTGCTGCGAACTTGGTGATTTCATTTCGCCAAAAAGGAAGGCCATTGTAGTGAATGGTAAATTATTTTTAAGCTTCCAATTGATCTGTTTGTTTCTGTAGTTTGTTAGTTTAGGGATGTAAATGATCCATTTCGTTATCAAATTTGCAGTGTGGTAGAAGAATCAGTTTGATGGACACGCTTAGCTTAATGTTGCAGATTTCAGTAGAATTATCTAAGGTATATCTCCATTCTCTCGTCGTTTGCCCCTTTTTTTTAAATTTTATTATAATGCATAAAAAAATTTGCAAACACCACTTAAAAAAATGTTTAGTTAGTTGAACTAAACTCAAGTTGATATGCGAAAATCACACCTAAACAATAAGAGATAATTACAACATCCTCAAGACAACATGAGCATCGCTCAACTGGCATCCCCACATGTTTTCAAAAGAAAAAAAAAAGTTACAACACCCTCAAACTTCAATTTGATCCACCACTCCTAAACATCTAGCTTTCTTTCTCCGCTAACCGAGATGAAAAATAGGTCATTCCAATTTTAGGCATATTTTTCAACTAAACAAAATAAGTTCATAATAATTTTAATTAAAAAAAGAAGATACAAATAAAGAAGGAAAGGTACCTGCTTGAAGCTGGATCTTGCTCGACTGGGAAGAAAATAAAGAAATAAAGGAATACATTAAATTAAATTAAATAAATTAAAAAGAAGGTGAATAACACAATAAATAATTTTAAAAATAAAAATGGTCTAAAAAAAATCCATAAAACACATGTATCATAACGGTTATAAAGTTAAAGAATGAAATCGTTCATTTTCAAATTCAAACATTTCAAAATCCGATTGAAAATGTACCATTGACAGGCAAACGCTCCCATTTCTCCTCTTCGCTTCGTTTCACTCCCTGTTTTCTCTGAGGGAACTCCACCGCCGAAGAATCTAATAACAACGACCCATGAGAGATGTGCCAAAGAATGCGATGGTAAAATTACAATCGATCGATAGATTGTCTGCCGTGATTTTCCTTTATATATACCTGCATTTGGTTGGATTAGGATTGGTCTCTTTCTGCAAAAAGTTGGGTCGTGGCTTTTACCTCTCCATGCTGGCCTTTTGACTCGCTACTGCTTCTACTTTCTTTGTAAGTTGCTTGTTCAATTTTTCTTTTGGTTCATAGATTCGATTCGCCCTTTTTTTGTATTGGTTTAGTGGTGTCTTAACTGCAATTTATTAGTCTGGAATGTTGTTCTTAAGTGGGATCTAGTCTTTCAAAGGAAATTTAATCGAAGATGATGGGGAGTTCTGGATTCTCGTGGAAATTGCCGGATCATCCTAAGCTTCTGAAGGATAAGACAGTGGCTCTCATTATTTTAGATAGGTGGGGTGAAGCTAACCCAGATAGTTACAACTCGATCCGAAACTCCCACCATGGATTCCCTTAAGAAGGTAGTTTAATTTTATGGACTCTTCCTTTTTGATTCGTGCTTTGGGATACCCATTTAGTATTAGAAATAGCGTTTTACCGATTCATTATTTCCTGAGAAGTACGATTTCACCTCAGATGTTGAGGTTCTTGCTGCTTTGCTAGCGAATTTGAATGCTTTAGTTGTGATACTGTAGATTCCACGTGATGCATGCCTTTGAACTAAGAGTTCTTCGGCATTTTAGTATTTACTGTTTCTAAATCTACACTAGTGAATGGAAAATTCCAAATATTCATTTTGGTGTTGTGCAAATGTATTGATTGGTATCTGCTGATTCTGATAGGGCGCCCCTGAGAAATGGAGGCTGTTGAGGGCACATGGTACGGCAGTAGGACTTCCTACAGAAGATGACATGGGCAACAGTGAGGTTGGACATAACGCACATGGTGCTGGACGCATTTATGCTCAAGGGTGAGCTTATCTTATTATTTGAAGAGACTTTTGTAAATCCTTTGGATATTCCCCTTTTGTAATTTCATACTGTCAATGAAATTCTCATAGATCGTTTCTCTTTCAAAAAAAAAAAAATTCTTGTTGGTACATATATTTTCATCTCACTATGTTAATCTGGTTTGGAACTAGAGATTTCCATCTTACTCTGTGGCAGTAATCTTGTGTAAGAGAGTAGAGGTAGCAAATTACTTGTTTTAAGACTATGGAAGGCACAATACTTATGCTCCAATACTGTCACTTACAAAGGAAGAATTTGATTTTATGGCATATCAATTGTTTTTCCATTACTGAAACTGAAAAGTAATTTGTTTTGAATGCAGTGCAAAGCTTGTTGACATTGCTCTTGCCTCTGGAAAAATTGTTGACTTGATTTTTCCTTTTCTTATTAAGTTCTAATGGATAAAAGTTCTTGACGATGATAGGTACACATCTTTCAACAAGCTCAAGATTGTTCCATACATGCATTGGAGCTCCAGTGGAGTGTTAGGAGGACCTTCCTAGTTGGAGCAATTCAAAAGTATGTTATACTTTTTCTTCATTAAAATTAATCGATTCTATTTTCCTTGTTTTTTATGGCCTAATAATTGATAAAAGTTGTTGATAAGACAATAATGCTAAACAATTTCAAGAAGAGAAAATCGAACATCCCAACTATTTTGACAGAGTTGGGTAAACTCTCCAATACACTAGGTCCAAAATTCAAGCATGCTTCTCACTTTCGCCTAAAAAAAGTAACCCCATAAACAGTCTTCTATCTGTTCCAGCACGATCCCCTTCTTCTAATGGTCCCCACCGTAATTGACTTCCCTTTCCTTCTCTATAATTACCTTTTTACCCTTCCTTGCACAATCACCATTCCCACTTTTTTGGGTTGTTAGCCACAAAAACAATGCATGTAATTCTCAACACACTTGTTGACAATTTCTGTTTGGTTGTTGCTTTGAGGATGGAAGGTCATACTCTTTTTCAATTGAGTGCCCTGTAGCTTGATCAACTCACTCCAAAAGTTGCAAACAAAGATTGTCTCCGTCGGAAACTATGGACTTAGGGAATCTATAAAGTCTAACCACCTCTTTGATGAATATCACTACCACTTCTTTCACAGAAAAAAGGATGCTTAAGTGGTATGAAATGTCTATACTTATTGAGTCAATCGACTACCACTAGTATTGAATCAAATCCCTTAGACTTGGGTAGACCCTCAAGAAGTCCATAGCTATCTTCCCATATTTGATCGGGAATTGGAAGAGGTTGGATAAGACCCGCCGGTGAAACTAAAATGGCCTTGTTCCGTTGGCACATCAAGCATTTCTCTACACTTGCCTTCACATCAGTTTTCATATTTCTCCAAAACAAATCCCATGTGAGAGGTTCTGAGGAAACCTGAGTGACCTCCCACCACCGAGTCATAATATGTATACAGAATGGATGGTATCAAGGATGATGACTTACTAGATGAGACCATTATGCCCTTGTACAAAAGACGACCTTGATGGAGAGAATATTTTGGGTGAAACAATGGGTCAAGTTGCACTTCTTAATGATCTTCTTTAGCTCGATGTTCTGATCCACTTCTTGTTGAACAATCTCGTAGGGAAATATGTATTTGCCAATTCAACTTCATGGGGAGACAACGCATCAGCCGTTTTATTCAAGAGTCCGGGGTTGTATTTAATTTTAAAGTCATAACCAAGAAGCTTATAGAGTCACTTTCGATATTAGAGCTAGATCTCCCTTTGTCCAAGTAGATGGCACAATGCTCGTTGGTCGGTTAAAACTATGAACTTTTGTCCAAGTAAATAATGCCGCCATTTTTGTTGCTAACACAATCTCCATCAGTTCCCTTTCATATATAGACTTGTCTCGTGCTCAGCTGGATAGTGCCTAGTTGAAAAACGCTGCGGGTTTTTATTTTTGAGTCAAGACCGCCCTACATCTGCACTTGATGCGTCTGTTTCAATCAAAAGAGGCAGTGAAACTAAAATGGCCTTGTTCCGTTGACACATCGGGCATTTCTCTACATTTGCCTTTACATCAGTTTTCATATTTCTCCAAAACAATTCCCCTATGAGTCATTTATAGGTTCTGAGGAAACTCGAGTGACCTCCCACCACCGAGTCATAATATGTATGCAGAATGAATGGTATCAAGGATGATGACTTACTAGATGACATCATTATGCCCTTGTACAAAAGATGACCTTGATGGAGAGAATATTTTGGGTGAAACAATGGGTCAAGTTGCACTTCTTAATGATCTTCTTTAGCTCGACGTCCTGATCCAATTCTTGTTGAACAATCTCGTAGGAAAATATGTATTTGCCAATTCGACTTCATGGCGAGACAACACATCAGCCGTTTTATTCAAGATTCCAGGGTTGTATTTAATTTTAAAGTCATAACCAAGAAGTTTATAGAGCCACTTTCGATATTTGGGCTAGATCTCCCTTTGTTCAAGTAGATGGCACAATGCTCGTTGGTCGGTTAAAACTATGAACTTCAGTCCAAGTAAATAATGTCGCCATTTTTGTTGCTAACATAATCTCCATCGGTTCCTTTTCATATATAGACTTGTCTCGTGTTCAACTGGATAGTGGCTAGCTGAAAAACGCCACGGGTTGTTATTTTTGAGTCAAGACCGCCCTACCCCTGCACTTGACGCGTCTGTTTCAATCACAAAAAGACAGTGAAAAATTAGGGAGTGCCAACATAAGGTAAGCAAGCAGCCCCCGTAGCCTCTTTCAACCATTGAAACACATCCTTCTTAAGCAATTGGGTTAGTGGTGTCACCAGAGTTTAAACAAAAATGGTGGTAATAACCGATTAGCCCCAAGAATCTCCTGAGTTCTTTGAGTTCTTTAATATTTCGAGGTGTATGTCAATTTTACATTGCCTTGATCTTTTCTCCATCTCATCCACCCCTTTTGTAGAAATCCAACGTCCCAAATAGGCTACTCATTCCTTTGCTAAACACGTTTCTTTCAATTTGCAAATAAAGTACGACCTCTCAAGACATTGAAAACCATCCCCATGTGGACTAAGTGTGTCTTCATGTCTGGATTATAAACCAAAATGTCGTCAAAGAAAACAAGGATGAAACGACAAAGGAATGGTCGAGATACCTAATTCATCAATGATTTAAAAATGGTTGGTCCATTCGTGAGGCCTAAGGGCATCACCATAAATTCGTAATAACCTTTGTGCCCATAAATTCGTAATAACCTTTGTGTGTACAAAAGGTTGTTTTGTGGATGTCGCTCTCCAACATTCTTATATGATGATACCCTTTTAAGTCTAACTTTGAATAGATTCTCGAACCATGGAGTTCATCTAACAGTTCCTCAACCATTGGTATCAGAAATTTATCTAGTACCATATCCTGAATCAGATCCCCATAATCAACACAAAAATGTTGCCCTCCCTCCTTTTTCTTGACCAACAACACCAAACTCGAAAAGGGACTATTGTTTTTCATTATTCAACTTCTCAATCTCAGACTTTTGCTCATGAGCATATTTGTATGGTCGGACATTGTCTACCAAAAACTCACTCCCACAGCCCATTCCAAAGTATAGCCCACACTCATGATCGTACCATAGAGGCACGATCCCACTAGTTCCCACTCCACAGTAGCCTACATTCCTTTCTTACCCCTCCTACAGTATGGATACTTTATTGGAGGTCTAACAAAATCTTTGAATAAGTTCAAGATTGTACCATGTGGCATTGAAAGCACGACGGGTGTATTAAGACTGTTGTTGTTATATTGACCTTCTTAATTGAACACTCTTAAAGTATATTATATAGTTTACCCGTTTCAATAAAATTGATTGATTTTATTTGCCTAATCTTTTAAGTTGTAAGTAATGAATAATAAAAAAAGTTGTTGACATTGACAGGTAAACATCTTTCAACAAACTTGAGATTGTCCCTTAAAGGAATTGGAGCTCAATTAGAGTGCTAGCACTGTTTATAAGCTTGACCTTCTTAGTTGGAATACTCCAAAAGTATGTTATATCTTTTTCAGTTTTCAATAAGTATGATTGATTTTATTTTTCATAGATTTAAGTTTTAATTGATAAAAGTTGTTGACTATAATAGATACAATAAGTCAAGATTCTCTCTTGCAGGTGTATTGGAGTGCAATATGGAGTATTGGGACTCTCGTAAGATTGACCTTCTTAGTTGAAACAATCTCAAAGTATATGATTTATTTTTCCAATCCGGCATTCGAAACAAGTAGACACCTTTCATTGGAGGATTGAGATTCTTGTAATGTTGACCTTATTTGGAACAAACCTAAGGTATATTATATAGTTTAAAATAAAATAATGAAAGTCATTGACAATAAGCTAGGGAGCTCGTTTTGAGTATGTTATACATTTATCTTTCAGTAAAATCGATTGATTTGATTTTTCTTGTCTTTTAAGTTTTAATTGATAAAAGTTGTTGATGATGTAGGTAGACGTCTTTCAACATGGTCAAGATTGTCCTGTGTAGGAAGCTCAATTGGATTGTTAGCAACTCTTGGTAAGATTAGCCTTCATACTTTTATCTTTTAATGAAATTGATTGATTAAATTCTAAAAATTGATATAAGTTGTTGAGAATGATAGGTAGACATCTTTCAATAAGCTCAAGATTGGCCCAAGCAAGCAGCAGAGCTCAATTGGAGTATTAGGATTCTTGTAAGATTGTCCTTGGTTATAATCCCAAAGTGTATTATACATTTTTCATATTGAAAATTGATTGATCTAACTTGCCTTGTTTTTTAAGTTCTAATTAATAAAAGTTGTTGATAATGACAGGTGGACATCTTTCAACAAACACGAGATTGCCCCATTCAGAAATGAGTTTGATTCGAGTATTAGGACTCTTAATAAGGTTGGCATTCTTAGTTGGAATAATCCCAAAGTTATTATATTTTTCCCGGCTTTCAAAAAATTTGATTGAATTGATTTTCTAAGTGAGCTTTCGCTTTTGTGTCTAATAAGGTTTTTTACTTAATTGATATTTTGAAACATATACAAGCTTATTAGACACAAAGTTGAAAGTTTAATGTTCTACAAGATACATAATTCAATTTTATGTCTAATAGATTTATGGTTAAAAATCACTTTTGGTCCCTAAACTTTGATTTGTTTGAATTTAGTCCCTGTACTTTCAATTTTGTAACAATTTAGTCCCTAAACTTTAATAAGTAACAATTTAGTCCCCGTACTTTCAAATTTGTAACAATTTAGTCCCTATACTTTCAAATTTGTAACAATTTAATCATTGTTGCAAAAAAAATCATCAAAATTAAATATCGATTTTTATTATTTAGTGACTAAACTTTGTAGCTTATTAACATATTGGGTCCCAAATTAGTTTATTGATCTATCTTGCTAAAAAATTTCATTAAATCTTTACATTAATTTTTCACGATAGGGACTAAATCGTTACAAATTTGAAAAGTACAGGGACTAAATTGTTACAAAATTGAAAGTATTGGGACTAAATCGTTACAAAATTGAAAGTATTGGGACTAAATCGTTACAAATCAAAGTTCATGGACTAAAATGTTACTTTCCTGAAAGTTTGGGGACTAAAAGTGATTTTTAACCTAGATTTATTATTTGTAAAAAAATGTTGAATATGTTAAGGATCGGTTTGATACATAATTAAAAGTTTGGAGACTTACATAGAAGTGAAATGGAAACACTATTTGATATAAGACCGGGACTAGATTAAAAGCTCTACTTTGAAAAGTTTAACCGTGCTTTTACACAGATGTAAGAGTAAGTTGCAATGGGGGCAGTGCTGTTGAGAGGAACAATTTGCAGCGAACTTTGTGATTTCATGTGGCCAAAAAGGAAGACCATTGTAATTAAAGGTAAATTATTTTTAAGTTTCCAATTGTTCTGTTTGTTTCTGTAGTTTTTAATTTTAGGGATGTAAATGATCTATTTCATTATAAAATTTAGGCTAAATTATAAAAAAAAAATACTCCTAAACTATGGGGTTTGTTTCAAAAATGCCCCTTAGAACTTTAAAAAGTTTCAAAAATTACCCCTGAACTTTACAAAACGTTTCAAGAATACCCTTGAAGTTAATTTTTGGATGGGAACTGTTAGAACCATCGAAAATACCATTGCTAAAAATCTAGTCAAGCTCTTGGGATGACGTGTTGAAAGAGAAGAAAAGCTCTAGTGTATGAATACATGAAAAATAGGTAAAACTTCTCATTAATTTTCATGGAAGAAGAATTTACGGTGGGATAAGGAAAAAAAAAAAAAGCATTTTCTAATAAGGTTATTTTTTAAAATCTTTTGAAAGTTAAAAAGTACTAATGAAACTGAAATTTTTAAGGGTTTCCATCAAAAAACTAACGACAATGGTATTTTTTAAACATTTTTTTTAAAGTTCAGGGTATTTTTGAAACTTTTTAAAGTTCAATGCATTTTTTATAATTTAGTCTAAAATTTATCATTCATTATACAGGGATGTTAAGGAAGGCTTTTACACAGATATAAGAGTAAGTTGCAATGGGGGGCATTACTGTACTGTTAAGAGGAACAATAGCCAAAATGGAAGGGGCCATTGTAATGAATGGTAAATTATTTTTAAGTTTCCAGTTGATCTGTTTGTTTCTGTAGTTTGTAATGTAATGGATGTAAATGATCTATTTCGTTATAAAATTTGCAGTTTGATAGAAGAATCAGTCTGGACACGCTTAGGTCAATGTTGCAGATTTCGGTCGAATTATTGAAGGTATATCTCCATTCTCTCGTCTTTTTATTAAATTTTATTTGAATGCATAAAAAAATTGCGAACACCACTTAAAAAAAACACGTTTAGTTAGCTGAACTTAAACTCAAGTTGATATGCGAAAATCACACCTAAACAACAAGAGATAATTACAAAACCCACATGACAATACATCCCCACATGTTCTCAAAAGAAAAAAGAAAAAAGTTACAACACCCTCAAACTTCAATTTGATCCACCACTCCGAAATTTGCAACTATTTTGTAAGTTAAGGAGGGTGATTGATAAGACCAAATTGAAAGTTTTAGTGTGATATAATATTATTCCACATAATATCTTTTTCATTGTGAAAGCAGATTAAATACTCTTTGAATTCACTTTCACGTATGAAAACTTACGAGTCTCTCTAATTTTAGCTTAATTTTTAATTTAGTCTAACAAATAAGTTAGGTATAAAACTTTGTTTCATTTAAAAGTTTTTTTTTGTATTCATTAAATTTGTAAATTTAGGTTATGTTCAATAACCATTTAGGTCTCATAGGATAACTTTTAGTTTTTGGTTTTTGAAAATTGAACTTATAAAAACTACTTCCACCTGAATGTTTCCTTGCCTTGTTATCTACCTTCTTCATATATTTTCAAAAAACAAGTCAAGTTTTGAAAACTAAAACAAGTATGACCCCATTTGATAATAATTTTGTTTTTGGTTTTTGGTTTTTTGAAAATTTAGCCTATAAACTATACTTCACTAATAAGTTTCTTTGTTTTGTTCTTTGCCATCTTTCCATGTTTTCAAAAATCAATTCAAGTTTTGAAAACTAAAAAAAATAGTTTTCAAAAACTTGTTTTTGTTTTTGGAATATTTGGCCATGGACTCAAATGTGCCCTTGGCAAAGATGAAAATAATGGTGAGAAATTTGGGAGAAGACAAATTTAATTTTCAAAAACCAATAACCAAAATGCTTATTAAACGGGGTCGTAGTTTTCAAAACTTGTTTTTGTTTTTGGAATTTGGCAAAGACGTCAAATATATCCTTAACAAAGATGAAAACGAAAACCATTAGAAGAAAATTGGAAGAAAACAAACAAAATTTTCTAAAGTCCAAAACTAAAAATTAAGGTCCGATTTGATAACTAACTTGGCTTTTGATTTTTGATTTTTGAAAATTAAGTGTATAACACTACTTCCACCTTATAAGTTTTTTTTGTTGTTATCTATCTTCTTCCCAAGTTTTCAAAAACCAAGTCAAGTTTTGAAAAATAAAAAATGTAGTTTTCAAAAACTTGTTTTTGTTTTTGGAATTTAACTAGAAATTCAAATGTGTCTTTTAACAAAGAATGAAAATCATTACCATTATAAGGAAAAAAGGAAGAAAACAAGCTTAACTTTCAAAAACCAAAGCCCCATTTGATAACCATTTGGTTTTTGAAAATTATGCTTGTATTCTTTCAATTTTCGTACCATGGTTTTCATCTTTGTAAAAGACTCGTTTGAATTCACGGCAAAATTTCGAAAACAAAAACAAGTTTTTAAAAACAACTCTTTTTAGTTTTCAAAATTTAACTTGGTTTTTGAAAACATGGGAAGAAGATAAATAACAACATATAGAAACTTTTAAGTGGAAGTAGTGTTTATAAGCTTAATTTTCAAAAACAAAAAACAAAAAACCAAATAGGTTATCAAATGGTTATCAAACAGGGGTCTGGTTATCAAAAGAGGCCTTAGTTTTTTGTTTTTGGTTTTTGAAAATTAAGTTTAGAAATGCTACTTTCAGTTATAAGTTTCTTTATTTTGTTATTTACCTTCTTCCTCTGTTTTCAAAAACCAAGTTAAGTTTTGAAAACTACTCTTCTTGATTGTCAAACAAGACGAAAACAAACATGATTTTCAAAAACCAAAAGTCATATAGTTGTCAAATGAGACTCTTTTTTCTATCTTAAATTTTTTTCCCCTATCTCTAGAGATAGAAATAGAAAAAAAAAAAAAAAAAAAAAGGTTGGAGAAAGGTAGGGTAAATAATTTTTTTTTAGAAAAAATTTTAGAGAAAAAAGGTTAAGATATAAGATAATTCTAGGGATAAATAAATAGTTAGAGAGGGAAAAAAAATTATTGGACAAAAACAAAAAGAGAATTTTAGTATTTGAGACAAAAAGGTTAAGATATAAGACAATAATTTTTCTCTCTAAAATTTTTAGTATAACAAAAAAATGTTATAGAAGAGAAATTAATAAATGAGAAAAATATTATAGATAAATAGTTCAAAAGTGAACGGAAAAAAGAAAAAAAAAGTAAAAAAAAAAAAAAAAAAAGCTTGAAAAAATTTTAGAGAAAAAATGTTAAGATATAAGATAAATTCTAGGGACAAATAAACAGTTAGAGAGGGAAAAAAATTATTGGACAGACAAAAAGAGCAGTGTTAGAAAAATATAAGAAAAAACAAAATGTAAAAAATGACATAGTAAACTCAAATTAAATTTAAGGTCAAATTAATAACAAGGTTCATATTCTTACCGTGGAAGTGAATTAGAAAAACATTTAATCTTCACACTATATGAAAAAGATATTTTGTTTAAAGAATTTTAATTTCACATATATAAAATGAAGAAACATTTGTGTGTTTGTTGAAAGAGTGCTTTTTATAATCAATTTAATGTTCTATTTTTGATATTTAGTTTTTGTTTTCCATTTTTGTGAAAAACAAGGTTTTTTTTTTTTTTTTTTTTAAATTTTTAGCGTAAAGAAATAAGGTTGTTTGATAATAATAACCATACTTACATTAGTTTTTCAAAAAGAAATTTAAAATTTCTAATTTAAAGTTTATTTGTTTTTATTTATTTATTTATTTATTTTTATCATTTGTACGTATTACGTATTGATTAAGCAGCAAATAAATACTTGTACATAATTAAATTATTGCTTTATAAGATTTTCTATTTTGTGTTGGTTAACATTTTCTTTTGTTATGTTGGATTTTTATATTAGCTCAAATTCATGATTTATTATTGGATTAAGTTATATATGGTGTAGAGTGTTGACTTAGCGTTGAATTGTTCAATTAAGTATAGGTGTAAATTTTCTATTTGATTTCTTTTGATTTCTTTTAAAGTTAATGTATCTTTTGATCTTATTATACGGTGGTTTTTAAGTTGACAGGCGTGTTTGGTTTAACTTTTCAACTGTGTTTAGTTTTGAAGAAAAAAAATCATTTTCTTGGTATAATGAAAATTTTCTTGGTATAATGTAAGAAGTTCAAAAACATTTGCTGAGATGAATGAGTGACTTTGGTGAAAAGGTTACTCTCATGTGTAATGCTACCAATTTTGAATTAAATAAGATGACAGTCTCTTATTTAAGTTTGCTTTGATATCAATTTTTTATTTTTTCTCAATTACCTAAAATGGTTTACATCTTTGTTAAGGACGCATTTGTATTCCTAGCCAAATTTCAAAAACAAAAACAAGTTTTAGAAAACTTTTTTTTTTTTTTAGTTTTCAAAACTTTGGTTTTTGAAAATGTGGAAAGAAGATAGATAACAACACAACAAAACTTATAAGTGAAAATTGTATTTGTAGGTTTAGTTTATAAAAACCAAAAAACCAAAAATCAAATGGATATCAAATGAGCTGTTATTGACCAGAGTTTTTTTGACTTAAAATGCCTAGGGACATTACATACAAGCTAATGACATTTGAAATATTTTTTTTTCGAAGAAACATTTTCTATAATATAAAAAGATTTATTTGAGATCTCATAGAAAATATTAAATAACTTTCCATATATGATAGAGTTTTAAAAGGAGACGTGAAAGTTGCTAACAACTCATACTGATAAGTAAATGGATCCATGGCACAATCGATAGGCATCTTGTCACTTTGCTCATACGTGATTGTTATTACCTGAGAAAATTGTGGGAGAGTATTAAAATACTCAATAAATAGCCTTGTTAATGAAGTTAAAGATGCATACTCATAACATGATTCATGACATCGTAAAATATGTGCAACAAATTTATTAATATAATCATATTTTGGTTAAAGTGAACACTCATCTCAAAACTGCCAAAGCGAGCCTAGCACTTTGATAAAAGGAATTATAGTTGAGGTCTAGGTAAATAAGGTGCGATAAGTTGAACAATGAAAAACCAATAATCTTACCTTCCAACATGCAACCATCAGATCCACGAAGATCAAGATGAATGATATGTCTCGTACTGTTATTACATTGAACATCTATCCAGTTGCGACAATCATCGTTATTTCCACTTTTCCATGAAGAGAACATATTATCCCTATCCACAAGATCATGTTTGAAGGATAGCAGTGCTTGTCTGTCACTCTCTTTACAGCTAATAGCGCTCTTTGCAAGAATTTTTTTTTGGAGGGAAAGCAAAATGAAGGCATGGATGCAAGTAAAATACCAACTCCAATTGATAATCATTGCTAAGGTTGGTGGATTCTATGAAACAAAGAACCCAAATATATAAAAAGAATTTATTGTTCTTGAAAATTAGTATAGTACGAACTACGAAATATTGTTAGCAATAGTAAACACGTTTTTAACATTTCATGATTTGAAATAATTCGTCTTTGATGACTTATGCCTTCTAAAAAGCCTCGGTGGTCTGAATTTCCGAGATATCGAAGGCTTCAACCAAGCTTTAGTAGCAAAGCAGGTTTGGAGGGTCCTTGTCTTTCCAAACTCCTTGGTTTCCAGGTTTTTGAAGGGTAAATATTTCTCTTCAAGTAATATTCTAGAGGCTAATCTTGGGAATACTTTCCTTTGGAAAAGTTTGCTATCGGGGCGAAACCTTCTCAGCCAAGGCATCCGGAAGAGGGTGGGTAATGGTGAGTCCATTTCCTTCTTTCATGATCCGTGGATTCCAAAAGAATCCCTTTTCAGGCCTTTGTGCTTGAATCACGTCTATTCTCAGGAGAAGGTGGCTAATTTTATCACTGCTTCGGGAGTCTGGAATGTAGATCTCCTTCAGGATGCTGTGGGAGAAGATGACTTCAATATTATTAGGTGTATTCCTATTGACCTAAGGAAGCCTGATAGCTACTTGTGGCACTATAACAAGTTAGGTAAATATACGGTGAAGAGTGGTTATAGGCTGTTTATGAAGAACAGAATCGATCAAGCCTCTTCGAGTAGTAATCCTATGGGTAAAGTTTGGAAGGATGTCTGGAATCTAAAAGTTCCATCGAAGGTGAAATTTTTCTACTGGAAAGCCCTGAGGGGCTTCCTTCCTACCAGAGTTAATTTAATCAGCCGAGGGATGGATATCCAAAATAGTTGCCCAATGTGTTCTATGGCCCCTGAATCAACGAATCACTGCCTTTTTACTTGCTCAAAAGCTAAAGAGGTTTGGGATCTTACTTTTCGTCATGATCTGCTTGTGAGAAATTTCAACCTCAGCCTCGTGGATAGGTGGTTAGCTCTCTGTGATAATCTGTCGATGGAGGATCTCAGAACAGTAGCAGTCACATGTTGGGCTATCTGGGGAGATCGAAATAAGAAAATTCATGAATCTGATATTCCGCCTCCGAATATTCGTAGCAGATGGATTTTAAATTACCTGGTTGAGTTTGATCGTGCTGAAGAAAGAAGAAAGATCAGCCTCCAAGCTGGTAGCAAGTTGATGAAAGTGTCTAGATCTCAGTCCTGGGCTTCTCCCCCTGTTAATACCTGGAAAATCAACGTCGATGCTGCTTGGGATGGATTATCTACTGGTATTGGAGCTATCTGTAGAAACAACAATGGAGAAATTTTGGGTGCCTGTAGCAAATTTCTGGATTTTTCTCTTCCGCCTCCCATGGCTGAGCTTCTGGCCATCAAGGAAGGTGTTGATCTGGCTCTCTCTATGGAGGGAGCTAAATTGATTATCGAAACCGACTGTCTTCAGGCTTTCAAATTAGTATGCGGAGAGATTGAAGTCTGGAATGAGGTTGGAATTCTGTTGGAAGGAATTATGCGAAGATCTTTTGCTGGTGAGGAGATTGTTTTTTCTTTCGTCCCTCGTGAGTGTAATGTTTTAGCAGATGCTTTAGCTAAAAGAGCCAAAAGAGATAAATGTAATCTGATGTGGAGGGATAATCTTCCACAGTGGCTTGTTGCCTTGGTCAGTTGACCGTTCGTTTGCCCTTTGTGGCGTTATATAGTGATATTCCTTTTCAAAAAAAAAAAAAGGTTGAATCGATATTTTGATCAAGCAGTAGAAAACAAAATAAATATATTAAAGAAAACATTAACAAGATAACATTGTTGTAAATATAAGATTTTTAACTTATTTAAAAACGTGACAGGCTTATATATTTTATGAATTAAACTCTAGAGGAGGATTTCTTCTCAATTGAAAACAGTGAAGTATGCATGGAAAAAAAAAAAAAAAAAAATTAAGTTGATAAGAGAATTATCTGTTTAATATAAAAAAAAATATATTTATTTGAGATCCCATTGAAAATATTGTAAGACTCCAAGACTCTAATCACGATATAGTTCAAACTCAATCAGAGTAAAAAATCCCAGCCAAATTATTGGCTAATTATTTAGACCCGTTTGATAACCATCTGGTTTTTGGTTTTTTGTTTTTGAAAATTATGCTTGTTTTCTCCTAAATTCTCTACCATGACTTTTATCCTAGTTAAGGTTGCATTTGAATTCCTAGCCAAATTTTAAAAACAAAAACAAGTTTTTGAAAACTATTTTTTTTTCTTTCCAAAATTGGACTTGGTTTCTTAAAACAAGGTAGAAGATTGATACTAAAACCAACAAATTTATAGGTGGAAGTATGTGTGTAAAAACTTAGGGCCCGTTTGGTAACGTTCTCGTTTCTTGTTTCTGTTTCTTCATTTTTAGTAAAGAAAAATAGAATTTCATGACCCTAACACCTATACATTCAATAATAATAAACCTATATTCTTATTTATGTTTGGAAAAAATTGGAAACAAGAACAAAAAAGGAGAAACTAGTTTTAGTTGTTCCCAAAAGTTCTATACAAATTTTGGGAGTGTTTCTAAAAAATGAGAAACAAGAAACATACATAGTTATTAAATACTTAGATTTCTTAATAAAATTGGAAACAAGAAACAAGAAACGAGAACGTTATCACACAGGCCCTTAATTTTCAAAAACCAAAAATAAAAAACAAAATAGTTATCAAACACGGCCTTAGAAAACGATATAACCATTTTGTTTTTTTGTTTTTGAAAAATGTACTTTGTTTTCTCTCAACTTTCTTAGAATGGTTTTCATTTTTTTTAATGAGACATTTGAGTTCTTAGCCAAATTCAAAAAACAAAAACAAGTTTTTGAAAACTATATATATATTTTTTTCGTTTTCAAATTTTGATTTTGATTTTGTTTTTGAAAACATGGAAAATGATGTAGATAAAAAAAAAAAAAAAAAAAAAAAAAAAAAAAAAAAAAAAACTTGTGGCTAAAAATAGTGTTTATAGGCTTAATTTTTAAAAATCAATGATTATCAAACGAGGTCTTAGTCTCCGTATTTATTTGATATGTTGCTTTTCAAGTTTCTTTTCTCTCAAATTTTCTTATAATGATTTTATCTTTGTCAAGTTTTTAATATTTTTGTATTTAAAAAAATTAAAAAAATAATTTTTTTATTAAAATAATAATGTCACGTCAGCCGCCGTTAAGATTTAACAGAAAAATTGACGGCAGGGACCAAAGTGTTACTTATCTCAAAACTCAGGGGTATTTTTGTTGAGTTTGAAAACTCAGAGACCTAAGTGTCACTTGACCCAAACCTCAGGGACCAAAAGTGTATTTTTCCCTATATCTCTACTATATTAAAAGGGGCTAAGAGGGGAGAATTTTTACATTCTCTTATTGCCCTTAAATTTTTTTATAATGACTATTTTGTCCTTCTACCTTAAGAGGGGAGAATCTTTTGTTTCCTCTTTTGCCCTTACTTTTAAAGTAAATTCCTATTTTACCCTTTGTTGATGGGACACAACTCTTTGAGTGTAAGTTTCCACTGAGTTCAATAGATGCAATTAATGTCGACGAGATGTGACTGTTCATGTTAAAGATAGTTACACATTGAAATGGTAAATCCATTCGTATATAAGTGTGATCCATGTGAAAAATATATATAATATATAATTGTCAAAATATCAAACTATATGAAAATTTGTCCAATAGGTGCAATTGATGTCGATAGGATGCGACTGTTCATATGGAGATGGTTACACATTGAATTGGTGCATTCATTCGTGTATAGGTGGTATCTCACGAATAAAAAGAAAATATATAATTGAGAAAATGTCAATTACATACAAATTAATACATTTTAGGTAAAGAAGCTTAGAAGTCTGAAATAATAATAATAATAACCATGAAAAACTACTAAGTTATTATTAAAAAAAAAAAAAACCTTATTAATTAATAAATACAGGCATAATTTTAAATATGAAATTAAAATTTTGGGAAAAATACACTTTTGGTTCCTGAGGTTTGGGTTAAGTTACACTTTGGTCCATGAGTTTTCAAACTCAACAAAAATACCCCTGAGTTTTGAGATAAGGAGCACTTTGGTCCCTGCCATCCAATTTTCCGTTAAAAACTAACGGTTTGCTGACGTGGCACTATTTTTTTTTTTAAAAAAATTATTTTTGAATTTTTAAAAATAAAATAATAATAAATTAATTAAAAATATTGTTTTTTAATTATTTATTTTCTCTTTCATCCTTTTATTCATCTTCTCCAACACTTCTTCTTCAAACTCTTCCTTCCATGACTCAACCACCGGCTGTCGTCGACCGCCGTTCGTCACTCACCGGCCGTCGTCGACCGCCGCTCACCGACGGCCGGCGACCAATTTTTTTTTTCCTCTTCTCTTCTTCTCTTTTCTTCCTTCTCCAACTTTTTCTTTAAAAAACCACGAAACGGAGGGACGTCTCCTTCTCCTCCAAAAATCGTCCAGATCTGCATCCAACGCCAGGAAATCAACTCTCCCGCCGTTCACGAACCGGGATCTGAAGCAGTAGCAGTTCCTGACGAAGATATGAAGCCATTCGCCTGAAGCCGTGTCGGAATCTACGTTCGTGACCAAGATCTAGTTTTCAGACTTACAGCGAGCAAGGCTTCGAGTGGCATGGATCGTTCGGAGCTCGCCGGGGATCGTTCGAAGCTCGCCGTGGACGACGACGGGAGTTCCAGACCTCTCCAAATCGACTTTGTCGTCGCCGTGGACGAAGCTCGCCAAATCGACCTCACCATCGTTGTGGACGAAGCTCGCCAAATCGACCTCGTCGTCGCCGTGGACGAAGTCACCAAATCGACCTCGCCGTCGATCTGCTCACAAACCCAGATCTGGGTATTTAGTTTTTTTTTAAAAAAAAAACTAATAAACAAAAAGAAAAGAAGAATGAAAGGAAATGAAAGAAGGAGAAGAAGAAAAGAAAGGAAGGAAGGAGAAGGAAAAAAAAAACCACCGTGGTCGGCGGCGGCCGCCGGCGAGCGACGGTGGTCGGAGCTGCCGCCGGCAGTTACTGAGATGGTGGATGGTGGTGGTAGGTGGGTGAAGAAGAAGAAAGGGGTAGAGAAAGAGTTTTTAATGAAATAATATTATTTTAATATTATTTTATTATTTTTAATATATTTATATTTTAAAAACCAAAAATAAAAAAAATAAAAAATATATATAGTGCCACGTCAGCACTCCGTTCGGATTTAACGGCAAATTAGACGGCATGGACCAAATTGCTACTTATCTCAAAGCTCAGGGGTATTTTTGTTGAGTTTGAAAACTCAGGGACCAAAGTGTAACTTAACCCAAACCTCAGGGACCAAAAGTGTATTTTCCCCTAAAATTTTCAAATACCAAATTAATTGAACACATTTTCAGTTTTTCTAATTAAATAGTTTAATTTCTTTCTCATTAATCATAAATACAAGAACTTTTAGTATTTATATTTATTTTTTTAAAAATATATTTATATTTAAATTTATGCAATTAGTTTTAGTGGAAAGTTTTTAATATTATTAATTATTTATGTAACAATATTAGCTACTTAGAATTTAGAATAGATATGTAATCCTTATTGTTTTGCTTATAACTTATATTATAAGTTTTTTATCTTAGAAAAGACAATTTGGCATATTAAAAATTAATTATTTGTAGAATTTCATATTGTTTTATTTCTATTCTTGATATGATAATTATTAAATTTATTGTCAAAGTTTAAATTTAAAAAAAATATGTTCAACGTACGTGTGTGTTAATATTATGTCTATATACATACTATATAATAAGAAATCTTTTAATTTTATCATTAACTTTTAAAAGTTTACGGTAATTAAACTAAAAATTATATATGATATTTGTTTATTATATTACATATACTAAAAAAAAAACTGCTATTTTTTCTTATTGTAATTTAAGACCATACGATTCCACGTGTTACTTGACTAGTATATATAAAGAGTTAGACAACCACGCAAATAAACTTGTAAGTCAAAAGTATAGTTTATATGTTTGATTTTAAAAAATCAAATAGTTATTAAATGGGACCTTAGTGTTGAATCAATACTTCAATTAATTAATTAATAAAAAATTAACACGATCAATTTAAATAGTCAGGAAACTTAATTTATTCACCTATATTTAAATATCAAATTACAAAAATAACAGCATTTATGAGAAACCTTTTTTTGGTTAAAATTTTGCAATGCAAATGGAGAATACATACATGTTATACGAGGGATAATTAATTTATACTCATAAATTTTGAAATTGTATCACTTAAAACGTCAAACTAATAATTGTGCCAATTAAATCTCCGAATTTTTATATGTGAATGAATTTAAATTATTCGTTAGAATCTTATTTTAAAATTGAACCTATTAATTAATATAAGTTAGAAATAAATGTTGGAATCAACTAGATAGTAGTAGTTTTTCATGAATATGAGCGGTTTTTCATATTTTTCACATTCTTTTATTTCTCTAGACTTATTTAGAAAGAATTACGTGATTATATTTCTTACAATTTTGATAGTATTGGGAGAGTGATAATTGTATACAGGTGTTTTTGAGCTAATTTTAAACGAGGTCGGGTCAAAATAGCTACAAAACACTAACAAAATATTTAAGTTGATTAACTTACCAAAGTTTACGATTTAAATGGATACAGTTATTAATTTGAGGTTCCAATTGATATAACCTCAAAATTTAGGAATATAATTTGATTTTTTCCAAAATATTATTTGCAACTTTTCCGTGTAATACACACTTGTTGACCATCTATTCACCACGATTTTGCAGTTCATGCTTACTTGGGACGGTTTGATGATGAATTTGTTTTCTATTTTCTATTTTGGTTTTGGTTTTTAAAGAATAGTGTTCTATATGTTTCATTTCATAACTATTTAGGTCGGATTTACTATTTTTTTAGTTTGTTTTCAAATCACGATAAACAAACTTAATTTTGAAAAACCAAAAAACAAAAAATGAAGGTTTCGTTTGATAACCATTTGGTTTTTAGTTTTTGAAAACCAAGCTTAAAAACACTCATTCCACATATGAATTTATTTGTTTTGTTATTTACTTACTTCCCATGTTTTCCGAAAAACCGAGTCAAGTTTTGAAAACTAGAAAAAATAGTTTTCAAAAATGTGTTTTTGTTTTTGGAATTTGGCTTTGAACTCAAGTGTGTCATTAACAAAAATGAAAACTAAGGGTGAACATATAAGACCGAAAAATCGAGCTGACCGATCGAATTAACGTCGGTCGGCCAATTTTTTAGATGTGTCGGTCGGTTGGTGAGCCCAAAAAGGCTCAAACCGACTGAACCGACCGACTTCATGTTAATATATTTTTTTAAAAAAAAAGTAAATGCAAACCTGCTGCACGGATGCCTGTCCAACTATCAATCAATCTCATAGGTAATCATTACCTATATATAGGTAATCATTGCCTTTAAAAAAAATCCTCATTCAAACTTCTTTCTCTTTCTCAAAACTCTCATTCATTATTTCATTCTCTGTTGGAATTCTTCACCGTTCGCCCTCTCTCTCTTTCTCTTATTCTCACTCTCATTTCATTCCCTCTCTTTTTCTTTTTATCCAGATCTTGTCGAAGTTCTTCGCCGTCCGGAGTTTGAAACGCAGAAGATGTGTCTATACCAGAGGCAACAATCTGAGGAGACGAACTGGACTGAACAGAAGAATTAGACACAACAGAAGGTTTAGGAAAAGGAAGCCAATGAAGAACAACTTCACGAGACACAGAAGAAGAAGAGGGTTGCTGAAGAAAAGATTAAGCAAAAGGGAAATCCAACTCATTAAAAACCACATGACGAGAAATGAAGACACGACCATCAGAGTTCAAGCATTTATATCCTTTATGTGAGAGGCTATACCCAAGAAAGACACATTTAGTGCTTCTAAACTGAAATTTGTGAGCATTATAGGGACGAAGACACGGGAAACAAGCACACCCAAATACTCGAAGGAACTGAATATCAGGATCATAACCAAAAGCTTTTTTCCAGGGAGAGATATTACCAAGGACCGGAGTAGGGAGACGATTAATAAGAAATACAGCTGAAGTGAACGCATCCCACCAAAAACGAAGAGGCATTGAGGATTGGGCAAGTAGTGTAAGGCCCATGTCAACAATGTGACGATGTTTTCTCTCCACGATACCATTTTGTTGACTTGTATGAGGACAAAAGTGTCAAAACTCAATGCCAGAAGACTGAAGAAAGGAGGAGAAAGAGCGAAATTCACCCCCCCCCCCCAATCAGTTTGCAAGATTTTAATTCTTCTATCAAAACGATTTTACACCAAGAGTTTAAATTGTTGGAAAGAAGACAATGCCTCACTTTTATTTTTCAAAGGATATATGTAAGTCATTCTAGTAAAGTTATCAACAAAGCTTATGTAGTACCGATACCCCAAGGATGAGGCAATCGGAGCAGGCCCCCATAGATCACTGTAAACAATTTCAAGAGGATAAGATGTCCGGTTGGTAGAAACAGAAAAGGGTAGTCTATGAGATTGCCAAGACGACATGCGTCACAGAAAGCATTCTTTTCATTGGAATAAACTTTCAACTTACAAGACTTAATAACTGAATTTAACACATGATTAGAGACATGGCCAAGACGCCTATGCCATACATATTTAGACACACCCTTAGACGAAGAGGACTCAACTTGCATCACAGCAGAACTATTAGACTCAACAGACATGGCAGACACATTAGCAAAAGGCTTATTCATATCAGACGAAGCACAGAAGGGAGTGGAACTGACAGGCGGTTGGGAAATTTGAATCGAAGGAAGCTCCAACTGGTATAGACCATCCTTAAGCGTTCCTTGCAAGATCACCTTCTTTGAAGCCTTGTCCTTCACAAAACAAAAACAAGAATGAAATTCAACAAAAACATTGTTGTCAGCAGTTAAGCGGGCTATGCTAACCAAATTTCGCTTAATATGTGGTACATGGAGCATATTGTTTAGTTTAATAACATCAACACCAGAAATTCATTTCGCAGAACTATTGCCAATATGAGAAATATTCAATCTAGTACCATTTCCACCAACAAAGGATTGTTTACCAACCTACTCAGTTTTAACAGCCAAATTACCATCATCTGAAGTCACATGATTGGTTGCACCGCTATCCGCTAGCCATTTTGGATCATTCAAGATCTCTGGTGTAGCAATGTAAGCAGAGGATGAAGGATTATTGTTGGCGCCACGCCCATTTCCAGAAGAATGAGGGTTGTTAAACTCCTCCTCAAACCGCATGTAGCAGTACGGTGCCGAATGTCCATATTTGCCGCATAATTGACAAGTAGGCTTGAAGTTATTACCTCTCTGAAAACCACCACGGCCACGCCCTCTTCCTCTGTTGGAACCACGACCACCAGAGAAACCTTGTTGAGAATTCATATGCCCCTGATTATTCCGATTTGGACTAAATTGCTTTTGTGCAGGAGTCTGATTTCCACGATTAAAGGCCAAAAGAGCAGCAAGATCTGGTAGATCATTGCTGATATTCGCAGGTGCAGTGTAACGAGCCAAGGTACCTTCAAAATTTATCAGTATAGAGGAGAGTTCATGCCATGTGGTAATATCTTTGTCCTCAATTGTATAGACGATTGGGACGTATTCAGAATCCAAGCCTGCTAAAACATAAGAAACGAGATCATCAAGAGAAACAGGGTTACCAGCGAGCTTAAGATTCTCAGAGGCTTGCTTCATAACTGCTAGAAATTCCACCATCTTCATTGAGCCCTTCTTGGTATTCTGAAGAACCCCTCGCAACTGATTTACCCTAGCTTTGCTAGTGGCACCGTACACTTTTTCTAGAGCTTTCCAGACCTCTCTAGAGGTTTTGAAGCTGACCACGTCGGCTGCAATCGCCGGCGACATAGAACCAAATAGCCACCCAGACAGAGCTTGGTCGACTGTGTTCCATTCATCAAACAAAGGATTCGGTTCGAGACTCTTCCCTGCCTCAGTCGTTACTTCGAGAAGTTCTGATGGTTGAGCTTTTGTCCCAAGGATATAGCCATCAACACGTTGCCCTCTTAAAATTGCTAAGACCATCCCTCTCCAAAGTAGGTAGTTGTTCTCATAAAGTTTAACTGTGAGCACAGTGCTTAGGGGATGACCGAAGGACGAGCTTATGACAGTAGCTGCTGAAGAAATTGGAGTTGATACAACAACCGAAGAAGACGACGAAGATGAATTAGTATCTCCCATGGCGTTTGCCTAAATCAAGCTCTGATACCAAGATACAATAGGCAGTGGGAAAGATTTCCAGTGTATTCAATAATTTCAGCTTGATTATTACATCCTACAGAAGAATCGATTAAATAGAGAAGATGGGTAACAAATAAATATTTCCCTCCTCTAAACAAAGGACACGTATACACACTATAACAAACTCCAGACTATACAAAACGACAGCGTATTCTCCTCCTATACAATTCCTTCTGAAACTGAGATTATATGAGATTGTAGCCTAACATTGCCGGAGCTCTTCGTCGCCACGAATCGTCTCTTTGTTGGAGCACTTCACCGCCACGATCCTACTCGTTCTCTTTTCTTTTCATAGCCCACCCATTCTTTTGTCTTTTCACAAGCTCCGACGAAGGCAAACTTTCAAAATCGACCGAAGTTTACTTATGATCGATCAATCGGTTCTATAAACATCTTTGAAACTGACTACCACTGACCGAACAAAAACCGACATGTCGGTGGTTGGCGTCAGTTTGAGTCCAAAATCGACGCCGACCCTGATAATCACCTCTAATGAAAACCATTGTAAAGAAACTAGATGAAAACAAATATAGTTTTAAAAAACAAAAAAACACAAATGATTATCAAATGATACCGAAATGATTATCAAACGAGACGTAAAAATCCAAATGGATATAAAAGGACCATAACAATTAGAATCCATAAATATTACTGGAAGAATAATCGTGGCTTTCTTTCTCCGCTAACCGAGATGAAAAAGAGGATATTCCAATTTTGGGCATATTTTTCAACTAAACAAAATAAGTTCATATTAATTTAAATAAATAAATAAAAAAAAGAGGATACAAATAAAGAAGGAAAGGTACCTCTTGAAGCTAGGATCCATGCTCGACTGGGAAGAAAATAAAGAAATAAAGGAATACATTAAATTAAATTAAATAAATTAAAAAGAAGGTTAAATAACTCCATATATAAGTTAAAAAAAAAAAAAAAAACTCCATAAATTATTTTAAAAATAAAATTAGTGTTTAAAAAAAAAAGATAATTGTAATGGGTGGCAACATGAAGGTAAATAATTACAAATATAGCAATTTTTAAAAATATTTGCAAATATGACAAAATTTTTGAATTAATTTTTTATATTCCTAAATTGCCCCTGTGTGCCCATGTTCTTCCTCCTCGTCATTTTTTTTTTAATAGAAAGTCTTTTTATTACTGATAGATTCTATCAGTGGTAGAAAAATTTTCTATCAGTGATAGAAAGTTTCTATCACTTATAGAATAAAGTTTCTATCAGTGATAGAAAGTTTCTATCACTAATAGAATAAAGTTTCTATCAGTGATATTTCTATCACTGATAGATTCTATCAGTGCTAGAAAAATTTTCTATCGGCGATAGAAAGTTTCTATCACTAATATTTCTATGACTGGTAGATTCTATCAGTGGTAGAAACATTTTCTATCAGTGATAGAAAGTTTCTATCACTGATAGAATAGAAGATTTCTATCACTAATAGAAACTTTTTCTATCACTGATAAAAGATTTCTATCACTGGTAGGTTCTATCAGTGATAAAAAAAACTTTTTATAGAAAATCATAGAAAAACTTTTGATAAAAAAATCTTTCAATCCCTGATCACCCATAAAAATCTTTCTATCTCCGATAGAAATCTTTCTATCACCGATATAATCTATAAGTGATAGAAAAACTTTCTATCACTGATAGAAATTTTTACTATTCTATCAGTGATAGAAAAATATTCTATCAATGATAGAAAACTCTTGATAGAAAATCTTTCAATCCCTGATAGAACCTATCAGTGATAGAAATCTTCTATCACTTATAGAAATTTTTTCTATGAGTGATAGAAAAAATTTCTATCGATCATAGAAAGATTTTCTATGAGTGATAAAAAAACTTTCTATCTCTATCACTGAGACTGATAGAAAAACTTTTCGTGAGTTATAGAAAATCTTTCTATCACTGATACTTTTCTATCAATGATAGAAGATATTTTGTTTCTATCAGCGATGGTGATACATGGTGAAATCAAGCATTGAAAAATAAAGTAAAAACGCACGATTATAGAAATCAAACACTGAAAAGCAAAAACCAAACACTGATAGAAAACCAAATAACAACAACCAAACACCGATAGAACACCGAACAAGTGATAGAAAAATATCTATCGGTGGTAGAAAAATTTTCTATCATATGATAGAATCTATCAGTGAAAGAAAATTTCTATCACTGATAGAATCTATCAGTGATAAAAATTTCTATCACGGATAGAAAATCCTTCTATCAGTGAAAGAAAATCTGGAGGGGTATTTTAGTAAATGCAACACACAAACTATTAGATTTTGCCATTTTTGCAATTTTCTTTTGTGGATTGCTAGATTTGCAATTATTTTGGCCCATATTGCTATCTTTGCAACCGGCCCAAAAAAAAATCCATAAAACACGTGCAGAATTATTATTATTATTATTTTTTTTTTTTGATAAAACACGTGCAGAATTATACCAGTTATAAAGTTAAAGAATGAAATCGTTCATTTTCAAATTCAAACATTTCAAAATCCGATTGAAAAAGTACCGTTTGACAAGCCAAACGCTCCCATTTCTTCTCCTCATCGCTTCGTTTCACTTCCTGTTTTCTCTGAGGGAACTCCACCGCCGAAGAATCTGATAACGACGATTCATGAGAGATGTGCCGAAGAATGCGATGCTAAAATCACAATCGATCGACGGATTGTCTGCCGTGATTTTCGCTACTGCTTCTACTAATTTCTTCGTAAGTTGCTTGTTCGTTTTTTCTTTTGGTTCATAGATTCGATTCGCCATTTTTTTTGATTGGTTTAGTAGTGTCTTAATTGCGATTCGTTAGTCTGTAATGTTGTTCTTAAGTGGGATTTGGTCTTTCAGAGGAAATTTAATCGAAGTTGATGGGGAGTTCTGGATTCTCGTGGAAATTGCCGGATCATCCTAAGCTTCCGAAGGATAAGACAGTGGTTCTCATTGTTTTAGACGGGTGGGGTGAAGCTAACCCCGATAGTTACAACTGTATCCATGTCGCCGAAACTCCCACCATGGATTCCCTTAAGAAGGTATGTTACAAATACACGTTTCTCACACTCAGCTCACACACGTGTATGACCAGACCCACTCACTCAGTCAACATGCAAATGTAGAGTGAATTCACCAAAATCAACCAAAGAGCCAATATCCCAATCTCTCGAAGATTTTCTCTGGAGGAAGAAGAAGAACAATACTCAAGAAACACAAAATTGCAGAAGAGAAAAGAAGAAGGATGAAGACACCGGATGTAAAGTGCTTCGGCAAGCTATGGCCTACGTCCACTGTGGAGCTCACTCTTATTCACAATCAGAATTATAGAGAATTACAAGGTAAACCTCACTCTCACTGATCTCACTCTCTGTTTTTTTTGTTCTCTACTACTTTGATCACCGAGAACTTATTTATACATTGCTGAGAGTTATGGTTTTTTACATTAGGTGAGAAGAATTGGTTGAGTACAACCGTTTCAGCAGGTAGCTTCCTCACAAGGTAGTTTAATTTTATGGATTCTTCCTTTTCGATTCATGTTCTGGGCTAGGGCTACCATTTAGTATTAGAAATGGCGTTTTCCCGATTCATTCTTTCCCGAGAAGTACGATTTCACCTCAGATTTTGAGGTTCTTGCTGCTTTGCTAGCGAATTTGGATGTTTTAGTTTTGATACTGTAGATTCCGCGTGATGCATGCCTTTGAATTAGGAGTTCTTCGGCATTTTAGTATATTACTGTGTCTAAATCTACACTAGTGAATGGAAAACTCCAAATATTCATTTGGGTGTTCTGCGAATGTATTGATTGATATCTGCTGATTCTGATAGGGCGCCCCTGAGAAATGGAGGCTCCTGAGGGCACATGGTACGGCAATAGGACTTCCTACAGAAGATGACATGGGCAACAGTGAGGTTGGACATAACGCACTTGGTGCTGGACGCATTGAAGAGACTTTTGTAAATCCTTCGGATAGGCCCCTTTTGTAATTTCATACTGTCAATGAAATTCTCATAGATCGTTTCTATTTCAAAGAAAAATTGTCTTGCGGCATATCTTATTTGGTACATATATTTTCATCTCACTATGTTAATCTGTTTTGGAACTAGAGATTTCCATCTTACTCTGGCAGTAATCTTGTGTAAGAGAGTAGAGGTAGCAAATTACTTGTTTTAAGACTATGGAAGGCACAATACTTATGCTCCAATACTGTCACTTAGTAGCTAAACCAGTGAGAAATTGTATAATTTATCCATCGTGATTACTAAGAGCCGTTGTGAGATGTACTTATCCAAGAACAAAAAAGGGACATTTTTCTTTTTCAATAGGAAAGAAAACATATACTAAAGTTGACGTAAGGGAGAAAGGCTTCCCCCTTGGCTGTATGTAGAGATAAGGTGTTCTTTAAACTGCATCATGCATATTTAAACCCATTTGTAAGCAATAGAACAAAGGAAGAATTTGATTTTATGGCATATCAATTGTTTTTCCATTACTGAAACTGAAAAGTAATTAGTTTTGAATGCAGGGCAAAGCTTGTTGACCTTGCTCTTGCCTCTGGAAAAATATACGAAGGAGAAGGTTTCAAATACATCAAGGAATCCTTTGCAACCGGCACATTGCATCTCATAGGATTATTGAGTGATGGTGGAGTGCACTCTAGGCTGGATCAGTTACAGGTAAGTATAGGAGTTTCATATTGTTCTCTTATAGTTTGTATTTTTAGGGATGTTGATGATCTGTTTATCTGTAAAATTTGCAGCTTGATAGATGAATCAGTTTGTAATAAACACTCAGCTCTTCGTGTTGTGAACTTTGGCCAAATTCTCTAAGGTACTTCTATTCCGTTGGGATCTTTTTTATTTTATTTTAATATATAAAATAATAAATTGCAAAAACTACATCTAAACTATAGGGATTGTTACAAATCCTCAAACTTTCATTTTGATTAACTACCTCTGAAATTGCAACAATTTTGTAAGTTTATGAGGGTGGTTGATCAAATTGGAAGTTCTAGGGTGTGATTGTAATAATTCTCATGGTTTGGAGGTGATTTATTTTCCATTGTACTAGTAGATTAAATGCTATTTTGAATTCACTCTTGCATAGGAAAACTTACCGGTCGTTAATTTTAGCTTAAATTTGAATTTAGTTTAACTAATCATGAAATTTTTACAACTTTTTTTTATTTAAAAGTTTTTTTTCCGTATTTATTAAAAATGTTAATTTAGTCTCAAACATTAAGGACCCGTTTGATAACCATTTGGTTTTTGAAAATTATGTTTGTTTTCTCCCAATTTCTTTACAATTGTTTCCATCATTGTTAAGGAAACATTTGAATTCTTAGTCAAATTCAAAAACCAAAAACAAGTTTTTGAAAACTACTCTTTTTTAGTTTTCAAAACTTGACTTGGTTTTTTAAAAGATGGGAAGAAGGAAGATAACGAAACATAGAAATGTATGGGTGGAAGTAGTGTTTATAGGCGTAATTTTCAAAAACCAAAAATCAAATGGATATTAAATGAGGCCTAAGATTTTCCCATTTTTTCTTTTTTTAATCGCAACTTTTTGTCCTTTCTCTCTCTAACACTTTTTCTCTCTCTATCACCTTTTCTCTTTAAATTGTTTATTTCACTTTTAACCTTTTCTCTCTAAAACTTTTTCACTTGTTAATTTCATCTCGGAAACTCTTATCTCACTTTTTTGTAAATTTTTTCTCTCTAAAATTTTCTATTTGTAACTTTTTTCAATCTCTAAAGTTGTTCTCACTTTTTTTTTTAAAAAAATTTTCTCTCTATAATTTTTTGTCAATTATTTTTTTCTATAACTTTTTCTCTCTCTGAATTGTTTAGAGAAATAGAAAAATGTTATAGGGAGAAAAGTTAATCAGTGAGAACAGAATATAAAAGTTTAAAAGAGAAAATTATTTGGAGTCAAAAAGTGCAAAAAGTGGGAAAAAAGAGATGAAAAATTAAAAAATGATAAAAAATTTAGAGAGAATAAAGGTTATAACTTTTTCTATCTCTAAAATGTTTAGAGAAATAGAAAAATGTTATAGGGAGAAAAGTTAATCAGTGAGAACAAAATGTAAAATTTTAAAAGAGAAAATTATTTGGAGTCAAAAAGTGCGAAAAGTGGGAAAAAAGAGATGAAAAATTAAAAAATGATAAAAAAATTTAGAGAGAATAAAGGTTATGGTGTAGACAATTACTAGGTGTTAATTAGAAGGTATGAATGATCTGTTATTAACAAGCTCCAGCCTTTAAATAGGCAAGGAAGCTAACTAAAAGTGGTTACAAGCATGTGCTGGACACATGATTAATTAAAACAGTAGCTAACTAACTAAAAGACATATAATCGACTACATCAAATGATCTCCCCGTCCAACAAAAATAACTCGACCTCGAGTTAGGTAACCAACGGCCAGATTGTTACATAATCTGCGAGTAATTCAAACTTTAAGATATCATTGTGCAACTGGGCAACACCATTTACCGAATGGCGAGGAAGAAACTTCCACATCACACGCCGTGACCATTTCTCAAGTGCTTCAGGAAGGACCGTATGATTGGTATAAAATTGCTCTGCAATTTTGCCTGGAAACTCAGACCAGTCCCATGAATCTTTCACTTGCATTCTCTCCTTAAATCTTGAAATTATGTCCCATTCCAAGAAAGTTTCAATCTCCATCTTCCCACCATATGTTGGAATATCAATCTTTATCTTGAAGTCATCTATGGTGCCTTTCCACTTGGATGTCCAATGGTCTATCTTCATCTTCACTCAAGGAGTTCGTCCCGTCTTGTTGTGTTCTTGGAGCATTGGTCGGCGTTCTTGATGGATTCTTGGAGGCAAATCTACTTCTTGGACCATTCTTGGAGGCAAATCTACTTCTTGGACCATTCTTTGTTCCATTCCTAGCTTTTCTTGCCACTGTCTTGTTTGGAATTCTGCCCCTTGAAAATCCTGCAGTGTTCTTCCCACATTAGTTTGCACCATCGGGTTTGTTGATTGTTGATCCAGTTTAATTCCCGACTTCTCGCAGATCATTTCTAAGATTTTCTTGATCTCACCCACATCATTCTTCAAGATTTTCACATATTGTTCAACCGACAACAAGCGTAAGGTTGTTGCTCGTGGTGAGAGGGCGGTGGTTGACTCTACCTCTTTTCCAATCGAGGAAGATTCTCCCATTACATTGGTTGAAACTCTCCTGGTTGCCATGAAAGCAAAGCCCAAAACCTTGTACTCTGATACCCAACTCTCTTGGTCACAGAGTGTGATGTGGAAGCTTCTTCCTCGCCATTCGTTAAATGGTTTTGTCCAGTTGCACACTGATATCTTAAAGTCTGAATTATTCGAAAATTATGTAACAATTTGGCCGTTTGTTACCTAACTCGAGGTCGAGTTATTTTTGTTGGGTGGGGAAATCATCTGATGTAGCCGATTATATGTCTTTTAGTTAGTTAGCTACTGTTTTAATTAATCATGTGTCCAACACATGCTTGTAACCACTTTTAGTTAGCTTCCTTGCCTATTTAAAGGCTGAAGCTTGTTAATAAAAGATCATTCATACATTCTAATTAACACCTAGTAATCGGCCACACCAGGTTAACACGTGAGAGATGAAAATTTTAGAGATAAAGAAAAATAGTTAAAAAGAGAAGACTTGGAGAAAAAATCAGGGAGGGAGAAAAAATTATAGGACAAAAAGAATAAAAAAAAAAAAAGGAGAAAATCTAAGTGTTTGAGATTAATATTAATATTAATATTTAGAAAAATATAAAAAAACTTAGATGAAACAAAGTGTAAAAAATGCATGATAATAAACTCAAATGAAAGTCTAAAATTAATGACAAGGTTGCTTTTCTTACCACGAAAGTGAATTCAAGTATTTTAGTCCCGAGAAATTAAATAACAAAATTGTTGATTTGATTGCTTTGGTTCCTTTTCAAAAATCAAAACCTTTTTCTCCTTGAACATGTACGGTTAGTTGTCATACGCTCCATTATTTCTTATCGTCTCTTCACTTCACTACCTTTTTTCTCCGAGGGAAATCCACTGTCGGCTGCACTACATGCTACATCTGAATGGAAGAAGAGTAAGGTGAAAGAAATCATTGACGACGACGATGACAATGAATGACCATGAGGGACTGGTAGAAAATTCCGATGTTAAAATCATGATTGATCGTCCTCGATTTGGTATATTTTGTACTGAACTAAATTGAAATTTTGCAGACATATATATTTATCATAAACATACACTACACTATTTGTTTTCTATTATCATTATTTCTCTTCTTGGAACAATTGCAACTTGCTGCATTTACACTTTATAGAATTGGTTTAATGGAATTTGAACTTTGGAGGAAATCTTTTACTCTTGTGGCACGAAAAGGATAGGTTTGCCATCTAGTTATGTACAGTTTGTCATCCCATTACCACTACAGTTTTTGTTTAATTATCTCATTTAGCATTTGCTTGATGAATTGACAATTAAATTTATAAGCCACACAATTTTCATACCATGTAAGATAATTTCGGGGAAGTTATACTGAGCCACATTTTTACTAAAAAAAAATTACATCATTTAGTTTATCACATCCTTCAAAATTATGAGAATATGCAAGATCAGATGCCCACTAACAAAATAAATAAGCAATTTAGTTCATATATCAATAACTATGCATATGATTTGGAGTTGAGATTAACAATTATTTGTCTTCTAGGTAGATATTGGGCTCGATTAGAGTGTTAGGACTCGTATAAGATTGACATTCTTACTTGGAACAAACCCACAAAGTATATTATATAGTTTACATCTTTCAATAATATTGTTGATTTGTTTTGTGTTGCTCAAGTTATAGTTAATAAAAGTTGGTGATAATGACAGGTAGACATCTTTCAACAAGCTCAAGATTGGCCATGTAAAAATGGGAGCACAACCTTCTTAGTTGAAACAATCCTAAAGTATGTTATAATTTTATCTTTTAATAAAATTGATAGATTTGATTTTCCTTATCTATTAAGTGCTAATAGATAGAAGTTGTTGACAATTACAGGTAAGCAACTTTCAACAAGCTTAAGATTGTCCCATGCAAGCAGGCATTGGAGCTGATTGTCCCATGCAAGCAGGCATTGGAGCTCAACTGGATTGTTCGGAGAATTTTAAGAAGATTGTTGGAACATCCAAAAGTAAATTTTATTTTTTCCAGCTTTCAATAAAATTGATTGATTTGATTGTCCTTGGTTTTTAAGTTCTAATTGATAAACGCTGTCCACTATAATTGATACATATGCTTCAATATGCTCAAGATTGTCCTACGTAGGTATTGAAGCTCATTTTGAAGTGTAGGACTCTAGTAAGATTTACCTTGTTTGTTTGTTTGTTGTTCTTGTTTCTTTATTTTTTTTGTTTGTTAATGACAACTAGCCTTTCATTGAGAAAAAAATGAAAGAATACAAGGACATAAAAGAAAATTAAGCTCACAAAAGGAAGCCAAACTACAAAAAAGGACTCTAATCCAGCAAAATAAGGCCTATAGAGAAATTACTAAAAGCACAAGTCACCTTCGCCAAAGAGAAACCTAGAATCTAGTCAAGGACCAAACCTCCCAAGAACTCCCACCCCCTAAAGGTCCTATTATTCCTTTTCTCTCACAAACCTCACATTCCGTTCCTCTCACATACCTCATAGGACAACGCAGATCCCTGCTTGCCACAAGAAAACGGTGGATGGGAGAAGATAAGGGAGTTCTTCCCCATCTTACTTGGTGAGTTAGTTCCCCTATATACGTTTTCTCCCGTATGCATTTATAATTAGAAGCTTATGAAAAAAAAATAGAGAAAAAATAAGACCCAAGTCAAATTCCTTTAAGAAATGAAGTGGTGGTAGTGGTATGCACTCATCAACAATCGTGGTATCTTGGAGAATTATAATAACTAATCTTTCAAATAATAATGATAAGTATCAAATTGTCAGTTTCTGTTTTGGTGTTGGTGTTCTTGCCTGAGGGGTATAGTGAGAGTTTTGGGAGGGGTGGTATTTGATGTAGCTGGTAGTCAGGCTTCTTTTCTGGTCAAAGCTTTCGTAATTATGATTGAGGGCAGTAAAGAAACTGAAACTGATTTTTTAGCTGAAGAAGAAAATCCTTTTTGTTTGTTTGTTTGTTTGTTTTAGTTGCTTAGTTATTTGTGTCTGTATGAGGTTTTTTTGAAAATGTGTCTGTATGAGGTTTATTCCTTTAGTAGGCGCTTTATTGTTTTTTTTTTGTTTGTTTGTTTTGCTCTCTTTTCTCTCCCTTTTGGAGATTGTATCCTTGAATTTTTTTCATCCTTTCTAATCTATCAATAAAAGTTTGTTTCTAGTTAAAAACCATGTTTGTTGGTTGACTATATTCCTCCCCAATTTGTAAAATCCTGTTTATCTTTTTTCTGTTAAATATTTGAAGTAAAATCCTGCATTTTTTGTAGGAGCCAATACACGGATACTTTCATTCTATTTACTCCGATCACTGCTCTTGCAGTTTCAGGTACCCTGTGATTCCAAAGCCTAAGAAATGTGTGGATGATATCGATATGTTCATCAAGGAAAACCACTTTGATGAATGTGGGATTGTTTACTGCCTTTCAAGAATGGACTGTGAGAAGGTTGCTGAAAGTTTACAGGTTGGTTTTCTCAGTCTTCTTGTATACCTGGAATATCTACAACCGGATGGTTGGTTGGTAGCAATTACAATGTGCAGAAGGGGACTTTTTAGGAAGGCAATCGCTGTTCGGAACTTTGTAAAGGATAAAAATCCAAAAGTCAACATTGCTTTGATTTAAAAAAAAAAAAAACAAGAGTCAAATATCTAGAACCAAAGCTCCTGTCTCTGCAATTCCAAACTTTATTTTTCCTAATGGAAACAAATTTTTTCATTGATAAAATTAAAATTTAGAAATTACAAAGATAAATACAAGCATTCACAAAAGAGAAACATCCTACTATGAAGGCGAACTAATATAGAATAGTTACAAAATAAATTTGATTTAAGAAGCCCAAGGGAAAGTGTTAATACACCGAATCTCAAACATGTTCCTTCAAACTCTCTTCCTGAAAACATTTTCCTAATCCTCTTCAGCCAAATAACCATAAAACTTCAATGAAACCTTCTCTAGCATCTCATGAATACTTGACTTCTACACAGGCTAAATTGAAACCTTGTCAAAGACACCTCTACACTCTGGTAGTAAAAGGACATATCACATAGCCACAAAAATGATCTAGATTCTCAGCTTCGCTTCTACAAAGAGCATTGTTGTTATGTGTTGTTGAAGTTGACATTGGTGATTAAATTGTATGTACTAATTCAATAAATCAATTTTCAGGAATGTTGACATAAAACAGCCTTTTATCATGGTAGCATGGATCCTGCCCAACGCTCCTTCATTCAGAAGCAGTGGCTTTTGGAATGGGTATAGCTGATTATTGCTTGTCAATTGATTGATTTATTAAGAACTATGCACTTATTTAGATATTTTAGGTATCAACAAGCCAGATGTTCGTTTTGTCATTCACCATTCTCTTCCAAAGTCGATTGAACGCTACCATCAGGTAATTAATTGAATATTGCTTTATTGGGCTGGTATTGTCTACCATCAGTTAATATTGCTTTATTGGGCTGGTATTAACCAAAACTCCTAGCTCCCCAATTCCAAACTTCTGATTTGTCTGCTAGCTTTCCAAGTTAGGTGTTTATTGTAATTTCCTTTTATTGACAAAATTAGGTAAAAAGCATAGACATAAAAAGTTGAGTCTGCATGGTGCTGGAAAACATATCTTGAAAAGTGAAGCATCCCGCATATTGCATCATCTTGTTATTGAGGATGTTCTTGTGGGAGAAGTGAGGAAAAATGATATTTATGGATCTGTCTCATCCTTACTGAAGGTACTAAACTAATTGTTTCATTCTTTATACTAAATGGAATAAAAAGAATAGTTTCTAAGATTATTATCTTCTTCCTCTTTTTTTTTTTTCTTATTTTTTGTATAATATTTTCTTGCTGCTTTTGCTTTTCTAGTTGTCTATATTAAAATGTTCACGATGTTTCAATTTGTCATCAGGTGAACGAATCCAAGGCTCACAGTCTCTTTAATGGAGGGCAGCGAATTACATAAGGTTAAATATTTTGTTCCTCCTAATAGTTATCTGTTGGCGTGCAATTTCTATGACAACATAAAAGTCATATCTTTTTTTTCTTTTTTTTTTCTTTTTTTTTAATGAAACATTTCGAGAGTATGACAAGGTGTCCTGATCCACTTTACAAACCAAACCACAGGAGATCAGGAAAAGTTTCTCAATTGGTTTTTCACTTGTAAAAGAAAAAAAGTTAGTTCTTAATGAAAGTACGTATAACCCATGTTTCACTAGATTTGGGAAAACAATTGAAGTTTGTACATTAGAAAAGGCAAAAGAACAATATACAGATGCTGACTAGCATTATGCCAGGATCTATAAGTGATCAAAAAGGGTCATGGAGATGTCGTCAAGCCCTGGGGCCGCATCTTTGTCACCATAAAAGATCGTGTTCTTAACCTCTTCCTCTGAAAAGGGAGCCTCCAATCCACACTTCTCCTTCTCAGGAATGGGGCTCTAGTCAACCCCTCCACAAAAGGGTTTGGGAGACACCTCTGGAGCGTAGAGCTTAGAGAAATACGAAAGAATCTCATCCTCAACCTCCTTCCCCTCTTTAAGGTAGGATTTCCCTATCATTCTCCAAAGGCCCAACAAAATTCTTGCTTCTTCTTCCGTTTGCCTTTTGGAAGAAAGAAGAATTACAATCCCCCTTCTTTGCTCATTTTACTCTGGCCTATTGTTTCCAACTTACGGTGTCCTTTTTAACCATCGCATACTCCAACTTAAGAGACATCCGCTCCTCCTTAGGGGCCTCTTTCAGCTGACTAATCTCTTCTAAAGCGACAATACAACCAATCCTACTTGCCTCCTCCTTTTTAATCCAAAAGTCCCCAAAGACCTCCCTATTCCATGATTTTAGAATCCATTTTAGATTTCTTAGCTTTCCCATGAATTGATAGCCTTTCTAATTGCTCGAGACGTTCGTATTCCACCATGAGGGAAAGGAAGGTTTAAAGGAGGAATGATGTAGCCACATGTTTTTGAACCTAAAAGGACGGAGGCCCTACTTTTGAGGACCTGAGACAAGGATGTGCAACCAATGATTTGAGGTGGCTCTAGGTCCCAACAATTGTCTAATTGTGGAAAAAGTCTCCATCAATTCCTAGATAATAGAAATCTATCTATTTTGCTATGCATCCTACTGTTGGCCCAGGTAAACTTGTCGTTTGCTAAAGGGGTGTCAAACAAACTACACCCCTCAATAACCTTATTACATTACTTCATAGAACAATCCAACTTTTTAAGTTCCTTGTCTAGCTTCTTAGAACTCCCTTCTCTCCTACTAGTCGTTTTTCCCATCTTAGTATTAATGTTGGTGCTTAGGGATTCACCTCATCCGAGATTTTATGAATTCCAACAGAAGCGAGGGAAGTTCAAGTCGCGGGCCAATTGCCATGAGTACCCCTAGTTGTTGGGAAACCTTGAAGGGTCGAAGAACTAAATAGGGGCATAGGGTTACCAACAACAACTTGTTTTGAAAAGGTTGACCGAACCCCCCTCCCCTTGCGTTACCCAAAGTATAGGACAAAGGCGCAAAAGTTGAAACACTTTCGCTTAGCACATAGTAAGTCGAATGAGGCAAGCCACAACCATAAATTGGAAAAGAATTAAGCAACAATGGAGACCCAACACTTTCATTAAAACTGTTCAGACCCCCTCCTCCTTTAGAAGGCAAAGCTAAAGAGAAAGGTAAAGGAAAAGTCAACTTATTGGAGCAGAGCATAGATGGTTTTTCATAAGCTTCCCTTGATTCACAACTTTTTCTGGCCTACCACTTTGACTAGTTGGACACCCCACCTTCTTCATGTGACCCTTACTCGATTGCACCATCTGACCCGCCACATTCGATGTATTTGGCAGATGCAAGACAACCATTTTCGATAATTTGACGTCTCTTTCTCCTCAACAGACTGACGGTTGAAATTCTGGTCAATGACAAGTCTCATTGGAAAAAAAAAATCCTTCGTGATTCAAGAAGCACACTGTCGGAATAAGTCCTTCGTTGCCCTTAGGCACACCTCCTTCGTCCAACAAACCTCCCTAAAGATTTCCTCTTTTTCCTTGTTTTTATGTTCTAATTGATGAAGTTGTTGACAATAATAGGTAGACATAAGCTCAAGATTGTTCCATACACGTGTTGAAGCAAAATTTGAATATTAGGACTCTTGTAATATTGACCTTCTTATTTGGAACAATCTTGAGGTGAGGTATATTATATAATTTGTATGTTCCAATAAAATTAATTGATTTTATTTGATTTGATTTTCCTTGTCTTTTAAGTTCTAATTACTAAAAGTTGTTGACAATGATAGGTAGATATTTGTCAACAAGCTCAATATTGTCCCATGCAAGAATGGGAACTCGATGGGAGTGTTAGGACTGTTGATAAGATTGATTTTCTTAGTTGGATCAATCCCAAAGTATGTTGATAAAAGTTGTTGATAATGAATGATAGGTAGACTGTAAGGTATTCAACCTCGATAACCTATTAAGAACAAGGAAAAACAACACCAAGGCCCAACGAAAATATATCCGACACTGTTCTATTGCTTTCCAAACGAAATACATTGCAAAACCATGAACTATTACAACAGTTCACATCCCAAAAGATAAACAATACAAGGAAAATAGCCAAACAAGAATAATAAGATAGTTCCTCAGCACTCCGGTTGAGAGCTCTCCAAAGGCACTACTAAGCCAAACACAATATTTGCCTTCCTCTAAACCCAAAAACCCTACATAAACCCCTCCAACCAACAGACAGACCGTACACACACTACCCTGCACCACAGCTTCCTCACGACACTGGACCCCACCTGCTAATCTGTTAATTCGAGCCATTTCCCTTTTTACCCTTCCTCTTGTAGGTGTGGATAATTGGGGGTCTAGCAATTCTCCCCGTTTGAGACATCACCTTGTCCTCAAGGTGAAAGGTTGGGAATTGCCTTCGTATGAACTCAGCTTCTTCCCGTGTTGCATCACAGTGTGGTCTGTCTTGCCACTTAACCAACCATTCTTCACAATTTTGCTCATAATTCCATTTCAGGCCTAAGACTTCTTCTGGTTCAGCTATCCATTCATAGTCCTCCCTGAGTATGGGCCCATGAGATTGAATATTATCCCACTCCCTTAACACTTTCTTCAGCTGCGAAACATGGAACACATTATGGATATTGGCTTCGTCTGGTAATTCAAGCTTGTAAGGCACCTGACCGATACGTTCTAAGATCTTGTAGGGCCCAAAAAACTTGGGAGAAAGTTTTTCACACTTCCTAGCACCCATAGACCTTTGTCAATAAGGCTTCAATTTGAGGAATATTGCCTCTCCCACTTCAAATTCAACTTCCCTTCTTTTTCGGTCAACATATTTTTTCATTCGCTCTTGAGCTACGACCAGCAGCTCCTTCAAAATGCGAATCGTGTCATCTCTTTCTTTCAATTGAATCTCAATCGTGTTGTTGGTAGTTCTTCGTTCTCCATAGGACGGTGGGGGTGGTAGCTGTCTGCCGTAAACAACTTGGAATGGTGTGGTGTTGATGGACGCATGAAAGTATTGTACCAATACTCTGCCCACGACAACCACTACTCCCATGTCTTAGGTCGTTCCCCACAAAAGCATCGAAGGTAATTCTCAACACATCTATTTACCCGTTCGGTTTGGCCATCCGTTTGAGGATGGAATGCTGTACTTTTCTTCAACTGAGTACCCTGAAGTTTGAACATCTCTGTCCAGAAATTGCTCACGAAAATTTTCTTTGTCTGATACAATCGATCTAGGAAATCCATGGAGCTTCACCACCTCGCGAATGAATATGGCTGCCACCTCATTAGCAGTAAACAGATGTTTTACGGTGAGGAAATGGTTGTATTTGCTCAAGCGATCAACCACCACTAAAATCACATCCACACCTTTGGATTTCGGTAGCCCTTCAATGAAATCCATCGATATATCCTCCCATATTCTCTTTGGAATAGGCAAAGGCTGTAGAAGACCTACTGGAGAGACGAAATCGCTCTTATTCTTTTGACAGATGATGCATTTTTCCACGAATTCCTTTACAGCCGTTTTCATACCCTTCCAATATAACTCCCCTGTGAGTCGTTTGTAAGTTCTAAAAAATCCAGAATGGCCACCTATCACAGAGCTGTGGAAAATTTTGTAGTGTAGAAGGAATGAGGGTGGACTGACTAGATATCACTAATCTGCCCTTATAAAACAACCGCTCTTGTTGCACGTCAAACTTAGGATGTTTCAAAGGGTCTTCGACAAGTTCCTTCTTGATCTTGATAATCTCTACATCTTTTTCCACTTCTTCTTGTATAGTCTTCAAGTCAATCACTAAGGGCACTGAAATGCTTACTAGTTCCACTTCATGAGGTATCCGTGACAGAGCATCAACGACCTTGTTAAGCAGCCCCGGTTGGTATTTGATCTCAAAATCATACCCAAGTAATTTGGTCAACCATTTCTGGTACTCCGGTTGGATTTCCCCTTGCTCTAGTAAGTGTTTCAGGGCTCTCTAATCGGTCATCACTGTAAATCTTTGTCGCAACAAGTAATGGCGCCATTTTTGGACTGCCAAGACAATAGTCATCAGCTCCCTTTCATACATTGGTTTCTCTCTTGCTCTTGGCGATAAAGCTTGACTAAAATAAGCTATTGGCCTTTGCTTTTGGGACAAAACAGCACCCGCACCCGTGCCTGAAGCATCGGTTTCAATGACAAAGGGCAGAGAAAAATCCGGAAGAGCTAGAACTGGAAGAGTTACCATGGCACGTTTCAGCACTTTAAAAGCTTGTGTTGCTTCCTTATTCCATTGAAAGGCGTCCTTGAGAAATTGTGTCAAAGGGGTGGCCATACTTGTTCACGAATCTCCTGTAATATAACCGGTGAGTCCCAAGAATCCCCTTAGTTCTTTCAAGTTTCTGGGTATAGGCCACTGCATCATAGCTTGAATTTTCTCAGGATTGGCTTCTACTCCCTTTTGAGACATCCAGTGGCCGAGGTAAGCTACTCTATCCCTTGCAAAAAACACACTTCTTACGGTTGGCATATAGAGCGTGATCTCTCAGGACATTGAAGACCATCCCCAAGTGTTTAAGATGAGTATCCATGTCCGGGCTGTAGATCAAAATATCATCGAAAAAAACCAACAAACAACGGCGTAAGAAGGGTCGAAATACCTGGTTCATCAATGATTGGAAAGTGGCGGTCCCATTAGTCAACCCAAACAGCATGACCAGGAATTCATAGTGCCCTTCGTGTGTCTGAAATGCGGTTTTGGCCACATCCTCTTCTTTCATACGTATTTGATGGTATCCTGACTTTAAGTCCAGTTTGGAGAATACCGTGGCCCCATGGAGCTCATCGATCACAGGGATAGGGAATTTATCTGGAATGGTCACCTGGTTCAATGCTCGGTAATCCACGCAAAATCGCCAACCCCCATCCTTCTTCTTTACCAACAACAATGGGCTTGAAAAGGGGTTGTTGCTAGTTCGTATTATGTCTGCAGCCAACATCTCTTGGATGAGTTTTTCAATCTCTTCCTTCTGGGCATGGGCGTAGCGATATGGCCTCACATTGACAGGTCCTTGTCCCTCCTTCAAATTAATTTGATGATCAACTTCCCTCTTGGGTGGCAACCCCTCAGGTAGCTCAAACATGTCTTGGTTTTCACGGAGAAGTCTCTCTACACTCACGGGTAACTCTTCTTCTTCTTTCTCAGTCAAGGATAAATCGCACATCTCAACTATAAAACCTTGATCCTCCTTAGCCACGTTCGTGCCATCATCTTCAGTGAAACGCTTTAGTCAGGGCGTGGTCACCTTGCAGAGTCACTTCTCTATCCCCTTCCTCGAAGATCATTGTTAACGCATTCCAGTCGACACTCATGGTACCCATCTTCCTCAGCCATAACATTCCAAGGATCACATCAACCCCAGCCAGATCCAACGGCAAGAAGTCTTTGGTCACTGAAATCTCAGGAAATGTTACAGTCACGTTCTTGCACACCCACTTTCCACACGTTGGAAAGCCATTGCCCATCACTATACCGTAGTTGGAGGTTTCAACCATAGCCAAACCAAGCTCTGTCCTCAACTTATGCGAGATAAAGTTGTGAGTGGCCCCACAGTCCACGAGCACCACCACTTCCTTCTCTCCGATCAGACCTTTAACCTTCATTGTTCTAGGCGTGGAGAAACCGATCATAGACTTCAGATCTAACTCGACAAGCTCTCCAACTTCTTGTGGTTCCTCTTCCTCTTCGTTAGTTGCTCCTCCTTGCACTAGTTCTATCTCGTCGTACCCGTTCACGAGGAACACTTGCAGCTCTCTGACCTCTTTACTCTTACATCGATGACTAGGGCTGTACTTTTCATCACACTTAAAGCAAAGACCCTTTTCCCGCTTGGTTTGGAATTCTGCATCGGTCATTTTTCGCGCTATCGGTTCCTTTCATTCAAACTTTCGCTTTTCTGGTAAGGTGACAGATCCGACCCCAGTCGATTCTCTGTAATTTGCCTTACTCGACTGGGCCTGGGTAGGATAATTGGGCTTCACTTGATTGGATCCCTGGGCCGCGGTTTCTTCTGCCAAACGGACTGCTTCCCCACAATCTTCTAACAACTGGGCCTGCTGCATCATGTCCTCCAAGCCCACTGGTCGTCGACTGGCCACAACATCCTTGAGGGTAGGTTTCAAGTCGTTGAGAAAAGTCCGGCACTAGTGCGGCATAAACTTCGAACTTCTTGATGTAATCTACAACGAAACTCTCTTGCTTAACGGCCAAGAATCTGGCGCATAGGCTTCTTTCCTAAGAAGGTCGAAACCTTTTGAACATTCTTTCCTCTTCAGGTCTTCCCGCGACTTTATCTTCCTTCTGTTGTGAGTCCACCGATACCAATCGACCACATACTCATCGAAACTAATTATGGCCGTGGTAATCTTCTCCCATTCCGAGAGTTGATGGATTTCAAAGTATCTTTTTGCACGAAAAAGCCAAGTGTCGGGGTTCCAGTCTTTTGAACTTCCCCTGACCCCCGTTCCTACCAGACGCTCCTTCAACTCCTATCCAGTCGGATTTCTCAGTCACTTCAGCAGTCTCTTCAATCTCTTTTTCTCTCCCTTTCTGATTTGATTCTTCGGTCATGGTTGAAAAGGAAGGTTTCCCTTGATTCACCATTACATCGGCTAACATCATGGTGAGCCTTTCCACACTTTTCTCGATCCTCTGAACCGATTCTCTCATTTCGCTCAGCTCTTTGTCATGTCCATCAAGTCTCTCATCCACTTGCTTTTGAGCCATTTTTCGTGTCCTCCCTAGGTTGACGTGCTCTGATACTGATTTGTAAGGTATTCAACCTCGATAACCTGTTAAGAACAAGGAAAAACAACACCAAGGCCCAACGAAAATATATCTTGCACTGTTCTATTGCTTTCCAAACGAAATACAGTGCAAAACCATGAACTATTACAACAGTTTACAATCCAAAAGATAAACAATACAAGGAAAATAGCCAAACAAGAATAATAAGATAGTTTCTCAGCAATTCGAGAGTGCTGAGAGCTCTCCAAAGGCACTACTAAGCCAAACACAAAATCTGCCTTCCTCTAAACCCAAAAACCGTACATAAACCCCTCCAACCAACAGACAAACCGTACACACACTACCCTGCACCACAACTTTCTCACGACACTGGACCCCACCTACTAATCTGTTAATCCGAGCCATTTCCCTTTTTACCCCTTCCTCTTGTAAGTGTTGATAATTGGGGGTCTAACATAGACATCTTTCAATAAGCTCAAGATTGGCCCGTGCAGGAACGATAGGTCAATTTGAGTGTTAGAAGTCTTGATAAAGTTGACTTTTTTAGTTGGAACAATCCCAAAGTAGGTTAAACTTTTATCTTTCAATAAAATTGATTGATTTGGTTTGTCTTGTCTTTTCAATTCTCATGGATAAAAGTTCTTGATAATGATAAGTAGACATGTTTCAACAAACTCAAGATTAGCCCATGCTGGAATGAGAGTTGGATTTGAGTGTTAGGAGTCTTGATAAGGTTAACCTGGAACAATCTCAGAGTATGTTAAACTCTTATCTTTCAATAAAATTGATTGATTTGATTTATCTTTATCTTTTAGGTCGTGGTTGATTAAAGTTGTTGGTAATGATAGGTCGACATCTTTCAACAAGAGCTCGAGATTGCTCCATGTAAGCATTGATGCTCCATTGGAGTTTTAGGACTCTAAATAAGATTGACTTTCTTGGTTGGAGCAATTCAAAAGTATATTATGATTTTACCTTTTATTAGAATTGATTGATTCTATTTCTTTGTTTTTAAGTTCTAATAATTGATTAAGAGTTGTTGATCTCAAGATTGTTCGATGTAGGCATTGGAGCTGAATTGGAGTATTAGTACTCTTGTAAGATTGACCTTCTTAGTTGGAAGAATACCAAAGTATGTTCTTACTTGTATCTTTCAATAAATTTGATCCATTTTATTCTCCTCGTTTTTTAAATTCAACCAAATTATCTAGTTGTATCTTTCAATAAATTTGATTGTTTCTATTCTCCTTGTTTCTTAAGTTCTAATAATTGATAGAAGTTGATGACAATTACAAGTAGACATGTTTGAATAAGTTCAAGATTATCCATGCTAGCATTGGAGCTTAATTGAAGTATCAGAATTCATGTACGATTGACCTTCTTTCATGGAATAATACCAAAGTATATTATACATTTTACACTCATCAATAGAATTGGATTGGAGCTTAATTGAAGTAATTCATGTACGATTGACCTTCTTTCATGGAATAATACCAAAGTATATTATACATTTTACACTTATCAATAGAATTGGAGCATTGGAGCTTAATTGAAGTATCATAATTCATGTACGATTGACCTTCTTTCATGGAATAATACCAAAGTATATTATACATTTTACACTTATCAATAGAATTGATTAATTTGGTTTGCCTTTTCTTTTAAGTTCTAATTGGTAAAAGTTGTTGACAATGACAAGTGGACATCTACAAGCTCAAGATTTTCTCATATAGGAATATGAACTCAACTGGAGTGTTAGGACTTTTGATAAAATTGACTTTAAGTATGTGACATTTCTTTTTCCAGCTTTTAATAAAATTGATTTTTTTTTTTCCTTATCTTTTAAGTTATAATTGTTAAACATTGTTGACTGTAATAGATACCCATCTTTCAATAAGTTGTCCCTTGCGAGAACAATCCCAAAGTTGGAACAATCCTAGAGTATATTATATAGTTTACTCGTTTGAATAAAATTGATTGAATTGACCAGTAGACATCTTTCAACAAGCTTAAGATTGTCCCATGCAGGAATGAGGGCTCCATTGGAGTTTTAGGATTCTTGATAAGGTTGATCTTCTTGGTTCGAACAATTCCAAAGTATGTTATACTTTTGTCTTTTAATAAAATTGATTGGTTTGGTTTCTCGTCTTTTAATCTCTAATAATAATTGATTAAAGTTATTGACAATGATAGGTAAACATCTTTCAACAAGCTTGAGATTGTCCTAGGCAAGCATTGAAGTTTCATGGGAGTTTTAGGACTCTAAATAAGATTGACCTTCTTAGTTGTCCTGCAACCCCACAGTATGTTATACTTTTGTATTTGATTAAAATCAATGGATTCTATTTTCTTTGTTTTTCAAGTTCTAATAATTGATAAAAGTTGTTGAAGATGATATGTAGTCAAACTTTCAATTAACCTCAAGATTGTCCCATGTAGGCATTCGAGCTCAATTGGAGTACCGGGACTCTGGTAAGATTGACCTTATTAGTTGGAACAATAACAAAGTACGTTAGGCATTTTACATCTTTCAATTTATTAGATCAATTTGACTGTCTTTTTAGTTCTAATTGATAAAAGTTGTGTTCTAATTGATAAAAGTTGTTGACATTGACAGGTAGGTATCTTTTAACAAGCTCAAAATTGTCTCATGTTAGAATGAGAACTCAATTGGAGTAGTAGGACTTTGGTAAGATTGATCTCCATTGTTGGAACAGTAACAAAGTATTTATACATTTTACATCTTTCAATAATACTGATTTACTTGATTTACCTTGCCTTTTAATTTCTAATTGATAAAATCCATCTTTGAATAAGCGAAAGGTCGTCCCATGCAGGTATTAAAGGACAATTGGAGTATTAGGACCCTTTTAGTTGGAACATATGAAGGTATAATATATAATTTACATGTTTCAATAAAATTGATTGATTTGATTTGCCTTGTCTTTTTAGTTCTAATTGAGAAAAGTTGTTGACAATGTCAGGTAGACATTTTTCAACAAGTTTAAGATCGTCCCATGTAGGAATGAGAGCTCAATTGGGGTGTTAGGACTCTTGCTAAGGTTGACCTTCTTAGTTTGAACAGTCCCAAAGTATGTTATAGTTTTATCTTTCAATTATATTGATTGATTTGATTTTCTCCTCGTCTTTTAAGTTCTAATTGATAAAAGTTGCTGACAGTGATAGTGGTGTGGCCGAAAGTTCTATTTTAGAATAATGAATCATGAATGCTTTATTGATAACCTTTGGCCTTTAAATAGACAAAGATCATATAAAAGTAGTTACAAAACATGTGCTTGGCACATGATCTAAATAAGAGAAAAGGATGTACACTAAAATAGGAAACCGGCTACACCAAACATCCCCCCCTAAAAGAAAAACTCGTCCGCGAGTTAAGTAGCAAGGGAAAACTCATCAGGAGGGTGGTAAGTGTACAAATCAGCAACATTAAACGTAGGATGTATGTTGTAATCATCTGGTAGCTTGAGCTTGTAGGCGTTATCTCCGAATCGTTCAGTGATAGGAAATGGGCCCAGCTTTCTTTGTTTAAGCTTGTTGTATGTGCCCGCTGGAAATCTACTCTTTCGTAAGTGAATCATCACGAGGTCCCCTACATTAAATTCCTTATATCGACGTTTGCGGTCTGCCGCTTCCTTATATTTGTCATTTTGTTGCTCTATATGTTTGTGGACTTGAGCATGTAACTCTTTGATTCGGTCGACCATTTCCTCAGCTTCAGCACTAATATCAATAAAAGAAGGGATGTGCGTTAGATCAAATGTTAGTCTAGGTACTTTAGTATAGACAATCTCAAATGGGCACTTCCCTGTTGTCCTGTTCTTCATGTTATTGTAGGCAAATTCTGCTTGTGCCAAGGACATATCCCACTGCTTTGGTTTATCCCCACTGAGGCATCGAATTAGGTTGCCTAAAGTCCTGTTTGTTACTTCAGTCTGTCCGTCGGTCTGGGGATGACTTGTAGTGCTGTATTTAAGTGTTGTGTCAAATTTCTTCCAAAGTGTCCTCCAGAAGTGGCTTAGAAATTTGACATCTCGGTCAGAGACTATTGTTTTTGGTATTCCATGAAGTTTAACAACTTCCTTAAAGAACAAATTGGCGATGTAGATGGCATCAGAAGTCTTCTTGCAAGGGAGAAAGTGTGCCATCTTGCTATATCGATCAACCACAACAAATACAGAGTCATATCCACGTTGGGTCTTAGGAAGACCAAGGATAAAGTCCATTGATAGGTCTTCCCAAATATTTTCTGGTATAGGAAGTGGTGTGTAGAGGCCTGTATTTTGGCCATGTCCCTTAAAAGATTGACAGGTATAGCAGCGTGCAACATAGCTGCTGACATCTTTTTTCAATTGGGGCCAAAAATATCGTTTTTCCAGAATTACCATGGTCTTATCACGGCCCAAATGTCCAGCTAACCCTCCGCAGTGAGCTTCCTTTATGAGGGCCTCTCGAAGGGATGAAGAAGGTATGCATAGCACATCATCTTTAAAAAGAAATCCATCAAGGATGTGAAAGCCACCGGTAGGTTTGTGGTCCTGGCATAGTTGCCATATATGGCCAAAATCGTTGTCGTCTTTGTATGTATCTGGGAGATGTTCTAAAGCAACTATTTCACCTTTTACCAAAGTGAGAAGGTTTTCTTTTCTGCTCAAGGCATCTGCCACTTTGTTTGTAGCCCCGGAAGTGTGTTTTATCACAAAATCAAAACGTTGGAGAAAAGATAGCCACCTAGCATGCATTCTACTAATTGTTTTTTGAGAGTTTAAGAATTTAAGAGAAAAGTGGTCGGTTAGAAGCACAAATTCTTTGCTTAGCAAATAGTGTTCCCATTGTTTTAGAGCCCGCACTAGAGAATATAGCTCTTGTTCGTAGGTAGACCATTTCTGTCGTGAATGACTTAATTTTTCGCTAAAATATTCAATGGGATGCGAATTTTGGGATAGAACAGCTCCTATTCCTACTCCTGAGGCATCTACGACCACTTCGAAGGGTATATTGAAATTTGGGAGGGTCAATACGGGACTAGTAGTGAGCTTGTCTTTGATTATATGGAAGCTGTTTGTTTGTTCGGTTCCCCAAGAAAATTTTCCCTTTTTTAGGCAATTAGTCAATGGAGAAGCCAAGGTACTAAAGTGCTTAATGAACTTCCTATAAAAAGATGCTAGGCCGAGGAAACTTTGTAATTCTTTTATGGATTTTGGTTCAGCCCAATCCTTCATAGCTTTCACCTTACTAGGGTCCATACTAACAGTATTATGGCCAATTATATAACCCAAAAAAGAAATTTTATTAGTAGCAAACAAACATTTCCCAAGGTTAATGAATAAGGCATGCGACTGTAAGGTTGAAAATAAGATTTTCAAATGTTCTAGATAAGATTTTCAAATGTTCTAGATGGTCTGTGAAGTTTTGGCTATATATGAGTATATCATCAAAATATACGACAATAAATTTGTTTATAAATGGGAGTAATACCTGGTTCATTAACCTCATGAAGGTGCTAGGAGCATTGGATAGACCAAATGGCATTACAAGCCATTCGAAGAGTCTTTCGTTGGTTTTGAATGCGGTTTTCCATTCATCTCCCGGTCGTATTCTTATTTGGTGATAGCCACTCTTCAAGTCGACTTTGGAAAATATTGTAGCTCCTCCCAATTGGTCCAAAAGGTCGCTAATTCGAGGAATTGGGAATCGATATTTGACAGTTATTTTGTTGATTGCCCGGCTATCGACGCACATCCGCCAAGTACCATCCTTTTTTGGAGTGAGAAGTGCGGGAACCGCACATGGGCTAAGGCTTGGTTGAATGTGCCCTTTATCCAATAACTCTTCTATTTGGTCGTGGAGTACTCGGTACTCAGTTGGGCTCATCTTATAATGTGGTAGGTTTGGAAGAGTTGCTCCTGGAATCAAGTTGATGGAGTGCTGAATGTCTCTTAATGGAGGTAATTCTGCAGGGCTGTCCATAATGATTTTGTGTTCTTGCAGCAATTGTTGGACCTCATCCGGAATAAAGGTGTTAGAAATAGGGTTATCAAAATCTTTTACAACAAAACCAATAATTGGTTGATCTTTTTCTTGGAGAAATGTTTTACCAGAAGATAGAGTAAAAAGTTGACCTTTTCTAGTTTGTGTAATATCTCCAATGTTCTGTTTAGCCGGATTGAGAGGAAGAAGGACAATTCTTTTCCCCATCCACAAGAATTCGTAAGTGTTGTCACGGCCTTTGTGAGTTGCTTGAACATCGAATTGCCATGGTCGGCCAAGAAGTATATGGCATGCATCCATGTCAATGACATCACAAACGATTTGATCCTTATAGCTTGCCCCGATGGATAAAGGTATGGTGCTAGTGTGAGTGACTTGAACTTCACCCCCTTTCTTGATCCAACTGACTTTGTACGGTGCTGAATGAGGATTTAATGGTAGGTTTAGGGTCGAAACAAGCTTACTTGCAACCACGTTTTCTGAGCTGCCGCTATCGATAATGACATTGCATATCTTCCCATTAATTGTGCATCTAGTCTTGAATAAGGCGTGTCTCTGATAGCTGGGATCAGTTTTTGGAGCTAAGAGAAGTCTTTGAACGACCAAAGATATTGGTTCACCGTCATCTGGTTCAAGGTAGTCAATACTGTCATCAATTTCTTCATCCTCTTCGTCATTTTGGTATTCAACCGAATCTGCAATTGCCAAAGTTTTCCTCTGAGGGCATTCATTGGATAAATGGCCTGACTGGTTGCAACGAAAGCATTTCCCTAAAGTCGGTCTTGAATATGTACTTGGATTTCGTTTAGTGCCATCATAGTTCTTGCTGTCTTTTGTTGGATTGACCTCTATCTGTTTACCTTTAAAGGCTGTCATGGAGTTTTGTTGCAAAGTTCGGTCGCCAAGTGCAGCCTTATTGAAGTTGCTGGTTTGCTCACCCGAGGTTTGTCTTGAATATGTTCTTTTGAAGCGATTGGCAATTTGTTCCTCGATGACTGCTGCAGCGGAAATAGCCTCGTTTAAATAGCCAATCGATTGTAAAGAAAGCTGTTCTTTGATGTCATTTCGAAGGCCTCCCTTGAATCTTGCAACTAGATATTGTTGGCTTTCTCCCAGATTTGTTCTTGCCCCTAACCGATGAAATTCTTCCGTGTATTCCATGACCGAACGAGTTCCTTGTTTGCAATTTTGGTATTGATCATAGAGGATTTGTTCGAAATTCATAGGCAAGAATCTTTCTTTCATCAATCTTTTCATTCTTTCCCATCTCCGTATTGGCCGTTTACCATACCTTTGACGATTGAGTTCTAATTGATCCCACCATGCTTGGGCTCCTCCCTTTAATTTTAAAGCCACCAATTTAACTTTTTTGGTCTCGGGAGTGTTCATGTAATTGAAGAAGTTCTCCACATGTCGAACCCATTCCAAGAAAGCTTCAATCTCCATCTTCCCACTATAAGTTGGTATATCGATCTTCATTTTAAAATCGTTATCTTGCTGATATTGGTATCTTGGTTGCTGCTGGACGTCCCTTGGTGCTTCTTGATGATACCGGTAGTTGTGTTGGTCTTCCCTCGGTATTTCTTGCTGATATTGGTGTCGAAAATTTTGTTGGCCTTCTTTAGATGTTTGTTGATAACCATATTCGTCCTCACTAGAACTATCGTCATTCCAATCAACTTGTCTTCGAAAAGAATTGTATTTAACTTCTTGCTGTCCCGAATAGTATTCTTGAAAGTATCTTGGAGCTTGATTTATTTCTTGGCCTGTCTTTTGCTCTAGGCTTTGTCTTTCTTGCCATTGCTTTGTTCTGAAATCGCTTCGTGGTTGTTCTTGCTGGTTTCTTTCGGGATTTATGCAACTTCTTGGATCAACATTGGGCTGATCAGATTTGCAACCCAATTTCTCACATATCATTTCCAAAATCTTTTTTATCTCACCCACATCACTTCTTAAATCCTTTGTTTCTTGTTCAACCGACAGCAAGCGTACGGTTGTCGATCGTGGAGAGAGGACGGCTGTAAATTCCGTCTCTTTTCCAGCCAAAGAAGGATCGCCTACGATGCTGGCCGATGCTTTCTTGGTTGCCATTGTATCCCAAGACTTGGAGCTCTGATACCAACCTTGGTGTGGCCGAGAGTTCTATTTTAGAATAATGAATCATGAATGCTTTATTGATAACCTTTGGCCTTTAAATAGACAAAGATCATATAAAAGTAGTTACAAAACATGTGCTTGGCACATGATCTAAATAAGAGAAAAGGATGTACACTAAAATAGGAAACCGGCTACACCAGATAGGTAGACAGTTTTAAACAATCTCGGGTTTGTCCCATGCAGGCATTGGAGCTTTGTTGGAGTGTTATGACCCTAAATAAGATTGGCTTTCTTAGTTGGAACAATACCAAAGTATGTTCTACTTGTTTCTGTCAATAAGATTGACTGATTTGATATGCTTTTTCTTTTAAGCTCTAATTGATAAAAGTTGTTGACAATGGCAGATAGTAATCTATCAACGAGCTCAAGATTTTTCCATACAGGGATGTGAGCTCAACTGGAGTGTTAGGACTCGTGATAAAGTTGACTTTCTTAGCTTTAACAATACCAAAGTATATATACATTTTACATCTGTCAATTTAATTTCAATTTGATTTGCCTTTTTTAAGTTCTAATTGATAAAAGTTGTTGAAATGACATTTAGGCATCTATCAACAAGCTCAATATTTTTCCATACAGGAATGCTCAACTGGAATGTTATGACAATCCCAAAGTATGTTATATTTTTTGTTCAGTAAAATTGGTGGATTATATTTTCCTTTTCATTTAAGTTCTAATTGATAAAAGTTGTTTGACAATGACATGCAGACATCTTTCAGCAAGCTCAAGATTGTCCTATGCAGGCATTGGAGGGTTAGGACTCTTAACAAGATTTCTTTTTGTTGGAACAATCCTGAAGTATATTATATTTTTTCCAACTTTCAATAAAATTGATCGATTTGATTTTCTTGTCTTTTTAAGTATTAATTGATAAATGTTGCTGACTATAATAGATGACATCTTTTCAATAAGTTCGAGATTGTTCTATATATTGGCATTGGAGCTCGATTTGGTGTATTTGGACTCTGGTAAGATTGACTTTGTTAGTTGAAACAATCTCAAAGTATATGAATTGATTTTCCTTGTCTTTTAAATTCTATTGATAAAAGTTGCTAACTTTAATAGATAGGCATCTTTCAACAAGTTCAAGATTGTCCATGTAGGAATGAGAGCTCGATTGGAGTATTAGGTTTCTTGGTAAGGTTGACCTTTGAACAATCCCAAAGTATGTTATACTTTTATCTCTCAATAAAATAGATTGATTTGATTCCCCTTGTCTTTTGAGTTGTAATTGATAGAGGTTGTTGATAATGACATGTAGACATCTTTCAAAAAGCTGAAGATTGTTCCATGCAAATATTGGAGCTCATTTCGATTGTTAAGGACTCTTGATAAATCTGACCACCTTAGCTGGAGCAATCGTAAAGTATGTTTTATTTTTATCTTTCAATTACATTAACTGATTCTATTTTCCTTGTTTTTTAAGTTGTAATGATTGATAAAAGTTGCTAACAATGACAGGTAGACATCTGTAAATAAGGTTAGGATTGGTCCATGTAGGCCGCATTGGAGCTCAATTGGTGTATTAGGGGACTCCGGTAAGATTGATTCTTAGTTGGAACAATACCAAAGTACATTATACGTTTCACATCTTTTAGTAAAACCAATTTATTCGATTTTCCATGTCTTTTAAGATCTAATTGATAAAAGTTGTTTCTTTCAGCAAGCTTAAGATTGTCTCATGTGAGAGCTCAATTGGAGTATTAGGACTCTAGTAAGATTGATCTTCATAGTTGGAACCATGCCAAACTATTTATACATTTTACATCATTCAATAAAATTGTTGACTTGATTTTTCCTTTTCTTTTTAAGTTCTAATTGATAAAAGTTGTTGACAATGATAGGTAGACATTTTTCAACAAGCCCAAAATTGTTTGTTCCAGAGCTCCAGTGGAGTGTTAAGAGACCTTTTTAGTCGGAGCAATCTGAAAGTATGTTATACAATACTTTTTCTTCATTAAAATTAATCGATTCTATTTTCCTTGTTTTTTATGTTCTAATAATTGATAAAAGTTGTTGATAAGACAAGAATACTAAATAATAACAAGAAGAGAAAATCGAACATCCCTACTATTTTGAGAGAGTTGGGTAAACTCTCCAATACACCATGTCCAAAATTTCAGCATCCTCCTCACTTTCCCTTACAAAAGTAACCCCTCCACAAGCAGTCTGCTATCTGTTCAAGCACGATCCCCTTCTTCTAATGGTCCCCACCGTAACTGACTTCCCCTTCCTTCTCTGTAATTACCTTTTTACCCTTCCTTGCACAATAACCATTCCCACTTTTTAGGTTGTTCGCCACAAAAACAACGCAAGTAATTCTCAACACACTTGTTGACAATTTTAGTTTGGTTGTCGGTTTGAGGATGTAAGGTCATACTCTTTTTCAATTGAGTCCCCTGTAGCTTGATCAACTCACTTCAAAAGTTGCGAACAAAGATTGTCTCTGTCGGAAACTATGGACTCCAGTCCATAAAGTCTAACCACCTCTTTGATGAATATCACTGCCACTTCTTTCACAAAAAAAGGATGTTTAAGTGGTATGAATTATGAAATGTCTATACTTATTGAGTCAATCGACTACCACTAGTATTGAATCAAATCACTTAGACTTGGGTAAACCCTCAATGAAGTCCATAGAGATATCTTCCCATATTCGATCGGGAATTGGAAGAGGTTGGAGAAGACCGGTGAAACTAAAATAGCCTTGTTCTGTTGACACATCGAGCATTTCTCTACATTTGCCTTCACATCAGTTTTTATATTTCTCCAAAACAATTCCCCTGTGAGTCATTTATAGGTTTTGAGGAAACCTGAGTGACCTCCCACCACTGAGTCATAATATGAATGCAGAATGGATAGTATCAAGGACGATGACTTAGGAGATGACACCATTATGCCCTTGTACAAAAGACGACCTGGATGGAGAGAGTATTTTGGGTGAAACAATGGGTCAAGTTGCACTTCTTAATGATCTTCTTTAGCTTGGCGTCCTGATACACTTATTGTTGAACAATCTCAATATCTATGATCGTAGGGACATATGTATTTGCCAATTTGGCTTCATGGCGAGACAACACATCAGACGTTTTATTCAAGAGTCCAAGGTTGTATTTAATTTTAAAGTCATAACCAAGAAGTTTATTGAGCCACTTTTGACATTCGGGCTAGATCTCCCTTTGTTCAAGTAGATGGAACGATGCCCGTTGGTCGGTTAAAACTACGAACTACTGTTCGAGTAAATAATGCCACCATTTTTGTTGCTAACACAATCTCCATCAGTTCCCTTTCATATATAGACTTGTCTCGTGCTCAGCTGGATAGTGGCTAGCTGAAAAACGCTACTGGTTGTTTTTGAGTTTAGACCGCCCTACCCCTGCACTTGACACGTCTGTTTCAATCACAAAAGACAGTGAAAAATTAGGGAGTGCCAACATAAGTAAGGTAACCATTGCTTGCTTCAACGCTTCAAAAGCTCTCGTAGCCTCTTCCCACCATTGAAACACATCCTTCTTGAGCAATTGGGTCAGTGGCGTCACCAAAGTTCAAAACAAAATTGTGGTAATAACCGATTAGCCCTAATGCAATATCAAAATGAAGTTACAATATAACAGATAGCCTTTCGAGAGGGCTAACTCTCTCCCAAAGCCTCATTAAGAGACAATACTCAAAATCTTTCACACCCACTAAGACTCCCTAATTCCCCTATTAATAACCAAGGCTCCCTAACTATTTACTAATATGCCCTCACTACTAATCTAATACTAATCCCATATATCCCTAACTAGTACTTTCACAGAATCTCCTGAGTTCTTTAATATTTCGACGTGTATGCCAATTTTACATTGCCTTGATTTTTTTTCAACGTCCCAAATAGGCTACTTGTTCCTTTGCACAGGTTTCTTTCAATTTGCAAATAAGTGTGTCTTCATGCCTGAATTATAAACCAAAATGCCGTCAAAGAAAACAAGGATGAAACAACAAAGTAATGGTCGAGATACCTAATTCATCAATGATTTAAAAGTGGCTGATCCATTCGTGAGGCCTAAGGGCATCACCATAAATTCGTAATAACCTTTGTGTGTACAAAAAGTTTTGGGGATGGCGCTCTCCAGCATTCTTATTTGTTGATACCCTTTTAAGTCGAACTTTGAATAGATTCTCGAACCTTGGAGTTCATCTAACAGTTCCTCAACCATTGGTATCAAAAATTTATCTAGTACCATATTTTGAATCCCTATAATCAACACAAAAATGTTGCCCTCCTTTTTCTTGACCAACAACACCAAACTCGAAAAGGGACTATTGTTGGGTCGTATGATATCTAAAGCTAGTATTTAATTATTCAACTTCTCAATCCTAGACTTTTGCTCATGAGCATATTTGTATGGTCGAACATATTTGTACCATAGAGGCACGATCCCACTGGTTCCAACTCCTCAACAACCTACATTCCTTTCTTACCCCTCCTATTGTATGTATACTTTTTGGAGGTGTAACAAAATTTTTGAATAAGCTCAAGATTGTACCATGTAGGCATTGAAACACGACTGGTGTATTAAGACTGTTGTTGTAATATTGACCTTCTTAATTGAACACTCTTAAAGTATATTATTTGCCTAATCTTTTAAGTTGTAAGTAATGAATAATAAAAAGTTGTTGACATTGACAGGTAAACATCATTCAACAAACTCGAGATTGTCCCTTAAAGGCATTGGAGCTCAATTAGAGTGCTAGCCTGTTAATGAGCCTGACTTCTTAGTTGGAACACTCCAAAAGTATGTTATATCTTTTTTAGTTTTTAATAAGTATGATTGATTTTATTTTCCTTCGATTTTAAGTTTTAATTGATAAAAAGTTGTTGACTTATAGAAACACATGTTTCAATAAGTCAAGATTGTCCCTTGCAGGTATATTGGAGTGCAATTTGGAATATTAGGACTCTCGTAAGATTGACCTTCTTAGTTGAAACAATCCCAAAGTATATGATTTAATTTTCCTTGTCTTTTTTATATTTTAATTCATTAAAGTTGTTGACACAAGTAGACACCTTTGAATAAGCTCAAGATTGTTCCATGCCGGCATTCGAGCACAATTGGAGTATTGAGATTCTTGTAATATTGACCTTCTTATTTGGAACAATCCTAAGGTATATTATATAGTTTACTTGTTTGAATAAAATTGATTGATTTCATTTGCCTAATCTTTCAAGTTCTAAACAATAAATAATGAAAGTCGTTGACAATAATAGGTAGACATCTCTCAAGAAGTTCCTGATTGTCCTATGCATGAAAGGGAGCTCGTTTTGAGTATTAGGACTCTTGATAAGGTTGTTCTTAGTTGGAACAATCCCAAAGTATGTTATACATTTATCTTTCAGTAAAACCGATTGATTTGATATTTCTTGTCTTTTAAGTTCTAATTGATAAAAGTTATTGATGATGTAGGTAGATCTCTTTCAACATGGTCAAGACTGTCCTGTGTAGGTATTGAAGCTCAATTGGATTGTTAGGGACTCTTGGTATTCATACTTTTATCTTTTAATAAAATTGATTGATTCTATTTTCCTTCCTTTTTAAATTCTAATAATTGATATAAGTTGTTGATAATGATAGGTAGACATCTTTCAATAAGCTCAAGATTGGCCCATACAAGCAGCGGAGCTCAATTGGAGTATTAGGATTCTTGTAAGATTGTCCTTGTTGGTTAGAACAATCCCAAAGTGACATATTTCAATAAAATTGATTGATTTAACTTGCCTTGTTTTTTAAGTTCTAATTAATAAAAGTTGTTGATAATGACAGGTGGACATCTTTCAACAAACACAAGATTGCTCCATGCAGAAATGAGCTTGATTCGAGTATTAGGACTCTTAATAAGGTTGACATTCTTAATTGGAATAATCCCAAAGTTATTATATTTTTTATGGCTTTCAAAAAATTTGATTGAATTGATTTTCTAAGTGAGCTTTCGCTTTTGTGTCTAATAAGGTTTTTGACCTAATTGATAGTTTGAAACATTTACAAGCGTATTAAACACAAAGTTGAAAGTTTAATGTTCTACATGATACATAATTCAATTTTATGTCTAATAGATTTATTATTTGTAAAAAATGTTGAATATGTTAGGGACCGGTTTGATACATAATTAAAAGTTTGGAGACTTACATAGAAGTGAAATGGAAACACTATTTGATATAAGTCCGGGACTAGTTTAAAAGCTCTACTTTGAAAAGTTTAACCGTGCTTTTACACAGATGTAAGAGTAAGTTGCAATGGGGGGCAGTGCTGTTGAGAGGAACAATTTGCAGCAAACTTCATGATTTCATTTGGCCAAAATGGAAGGCCATTGTAATGAATGGTAAAGTATTTTTAAGTTTCCAATTGATTTGTTTGTTTATGTAGTTTGTAATTTTAGGGATGTAAATGATCTATTTCGTTATGAAATCTACCCTTCATTATACAGGGATGTAAAGGAAGGCTTTTACACAGATGTAAGAGTAAGGCCATTGTAGTTTGCTGCGAACTTGGTGATTTCATTTCGCCAAAAAGGAAGGCCATTGTAGTGAATGGTAAATTATTTTTAAGCTTCCAATTGATCTGTTTGTTTCTGTAGTTTGTTAGTTTAGGGATGTAAATGATCCATTTCGTTATCAAATTTGCAGTGTGGTAGAAGAATCAGTTTGATGGACACGCTTAGCTTAATGTTGCAGATTTCAGTAGAATTATCTAAGGTATATCTCCATTCTCTCGTCGTTTGCCCCTTTTTTTTAAATTTTATTATAATGCATAAAAAAATTTGCAAACACCACTTAAAAAAATGTTTAGTTAGTTGAACTAAACTCAAGTTGATATGCGAAAATCACACCTAAACAATAAGAGATAATTACAACATCCTCAAGACAACATGAGCATCGCTCAACTGGCATCCCCACATGTTTTCAAAAGAAAAAAAAAAGTTACAACACCCTCAAACTTCAATTTGATCCACCACTCCTAAACATCTAGCTTTCTTTCTCCGCTAACCGAGATGAAAAATAGGTCATTCCAATTTTAGGCATATTTTTCAACTAAACAAAATAAGTTCATAATAATTTTAATTAAAAAAAGAAGATACAAATAAAGAAGGAAAGGTACCTGCTTGAAGCTGGATCTTGCTCGACTGGGAAGAAAATAAAGAAATAAAGGAATACATTAAATTAAATTAAATAAATTAAAAAGAAGGTGAATAACACAATAAATAATTTTAAAAATAAAAATGGTCTAAAAAAAATCCATAAAACACATGTATCATAACGGTTATAAAGTTAAAGAATGAAATCGTTCATTTTCAAATTCAAACATTTCAGAATCCGATTGAAAATGTACCATTGACAGGCAAACGCTCCCATTTCTCCTCTTCGCTTCGTTTCACTCCCTGTTTTCTCTGAGGGAACTCCACCGCCGAAGAATCTAATAACAACGACCCATGAGAGATGTGCCAAAGAATGCGATGGTAAAATTACAATCGATCGATAGATTGTCTGCCGTGATTTTCCTTTATATATACCTGCATTTGGTTGGATTAGGATTGGTCTCTTTCTGCAAAAAGTTGGGTCGTGGCTTTTACCTCTCCATGCTGGCCTTTTGACTCGCTACTGCTTCTACTTTCTTTGTAAGTTGCTTGTTCAATTTTTCTTTTGGTTCATAGATTCGATTCGCCCTTTTTTTGTATTGGTTTAGTGGTGTCTTAACTGCAATTTATTAGTCTGGAATGTTGTTCTTAAGTGGGATCTAGTCTTTCAAAGGAAATTTAATCGAAGATGATGGGGAGTTCTGGATTCTCGTGGAAATTGCCGGATCATCCTAAGCTTCTGAAGGATAAGACAGTGGCTCTCATTATTTTAGATAGGTGGGGTGAAGCTAACCCAGATAGTTACAACTCGATCCGAAACTCCCACCATGGATTCCCTTAAGAAGGTAGTTTAATTTTATGGACTCTTCCTTTTTGATTCGTGCTTTGGGATACCCATTTAGTATTAGAAATAGCGTTTTACCGATTCATTATTTCCTGAGAAGTACGATTTCACCTCAGATGTTGAGGTTCTTGCTGCTTTGCTAGCGAATTTGAATGCTTTAGTTGTGATACTGTAGATTCCACGTGATGCATGCCTTTGAACTAAGAGTTCTTCGGCATTTTAGTATTTACTGTTTCTAAATCTACACTAGTGAATGGAAAATTCCAAATATTCATTTTGGTGTTGTGCAAATGTATTGATTGGTATCTGCTGATTCTGATAGGGCGCCCCTGAGAAATGGAGGCTGTTGAGGGCACATGGTACGGCAGTAGGACTTCCTACAGAAGATGACATGGGCAACAGTGAGGTTGGACATAACGCACATGGTGCTGGACGCATTTATGCTCAAGGGTGAGCTTATCTTATTATTTGAAGAGACTTTTGTAAATCCTTTGGATATTCCCCTTTTGTAATTTCATACTGTCAATGAAATTCTCATAGATCGTTTCTCTTTCAAAAAAAAAAAATTCTTGTTGGTACATATATTTTCATCTCACTATGTTAATCTGGTTTGGAACTAGAGATTTCCATCTTACTCTGTGGCAGTAATCTTGTGTAAGAGAGTAGAGGTAGCAAATTACTTGTTTTAAGACTATGGAAGGCACAATACTTATGCTCCAATACTGTCACTTACAAAGGAAGAATTTGATTTTATGGCATATCAATTGTTTTTCCATTACTGAAACTGAAAAGTAATTTGTTTTGAATGCAGTGCAAAGCTTGTTGACATTGCTCTTGCCTCTGGAAAAATTGTTGACTTGATTTTTCCTTTTCTTATTAAGTTCTAATGGATAAAAGTTCTTGACGATGATAGGTACACATCTTTCAACAAGCTCAAGATTGTTCCATACATGCATTGGAGCTCCAGTGGAGTGTTAGGAGGACCTTCCTAGTTGGAGCAATTCAAAAGTATGTTATACTTTTTCTTCATTAAAATTAATCGATTCTATTTTCCTTGTTTTTTATGGCCTAATAATTGATAAAAGTTGTTGATAAGACAATAATGCTAAACAATTTCAAGAAGAGAAAATCGAACATCCCAACTATTTTGACAGAGTTGGGTAAACTCTCCAATACACTAGGTCCAAAATTCAAGCATGCTTCTCACTTTCGCCTAAAAAAAGTAACCCCATAAACAGTCTTCTATCTGTTCCAGCACGATCCCCTTCTTCTAATGGTCCCCACCGTAATTGACTTCCCTTTCCTTCTCTATAATTACCTTTTTACCCTTCCTTGCACAATCACCATTCCCACTTTTTTGGGTTGTTAGCCACAAAAACAATGCATGTAATTCTCAACACACTTGTTGACAATTTCTGTTTGGTTGTTGCTTTGAGGATGGAAGGTCATACTCTTTTTCAATTGAGTGCCCTGTAGCTTGATCAACTCACTCCAAAAGTTGCAAACAAAGATTGTCTCCGTCGGAAACTATGGACTTAGGGAATCTATAAAGTCTAACCACCTCTTTGATGAATATCACTACCACTTCTTTCACAGAAAAAAGGATGCTTAAGTGGTATGAAATGTCTATACTTATTGAGTCAATCGACTACCACTAGTATTGAATCAAATCCCTTAGACTTGGGTAGACCCTCAAGAAGTCCATAGCTATCTTCCCATATTTGATCGGGAATTGGAAGAGGTTGGATAAGACCCGCCGGTGAAACTAAAATGGCCTTGTTCCGTTGGCACATCAAGCATTTCTCTACACTTGCCTTCACATCAGTTTTCATATTTCTCCAAAACAAATCCCATGTGAGAGGTTCTGAGGAAACCTGAGTGACCTCCCACCACCGAGTCATAATATGTATACAGAATGGATGGTATCAAGGATGATGACTTACTAGATGAGACCATTATGCCCTTGTACAAAAGACGACCTTGATGGAGAGAATATTTTGGGTGAAACAATGGGTCAAGTTGCACTTCTTAATGATCTTCTTTAGCTCGATGTTCTGATCCACTTCTTGTTGAACAATCTCGTAGGGAAATATGTATTTGCCAATTCAACTTCATGGGGAGACAACGCATCAGCCGTTTTATTCAAGAGTCCGGGGTTGTATTTAATTTTAAAGTCATAACCAAGAAGCTTATAGAGTCACTTTCGATATTAGAGCTAGATCTCCCTTTGTCCAAGTAGATGGCACAATGCTCGTTGGTCGGTTAAAACTATGAACTTTTGTCCAAGTAAATAATGCCGCCATTTTTGTTGCTAACACAATCTCCATCAGTTCCCTTTCATATATAGACTTGTCTCGTGCTCAGCTGGATAGTGCCTAGTTGAAAAACGCTGCGGGTTTTTATTTTTGAGTCAAGACCGCCCTACATCTGCACTTGATGCGTCTGTTTCAATCAAAAGAGGCAGTGAAACTAAAATGGCCTTGTTCCGTTGACACATCGGGCATTTCTCTACATTTGCCTTTACATCAGTTTTCATATTTCTCCAAAACAATTCCCTATGAGTCATTTATAGGTTCTGAGGAAACTCGAGTGACCTCCCACCACCGAGTCATAATATGTATGCAGAATGAATGGTATCAAGGATGATGACTTACTAGATGACATCATTATGCCCTTGTACAAAAGATGACCTTGATGGAGAGAATATTTTGGGTGAAACAATGGGTCAAGTTGCACTTCTTAATGATCTTCTTTAGCTCGACGTCCTGATCCAATTCTTGTTGAACAATCTCGTAGGAAAATATGTATTTGCCAATTCGACTTCATGGCGAGACAACACATCAGCCGTTTTATTCAAGATTCCAGGGTTGTATTTAATTTTAAAGTCATAACCAAGAAGTTTATAGAGCCACTTTCGATATTTGGGCTAGATCTCCCTTTGTTCAAGTAGATGGCACAATGCTCGTTGGTCGGTTAAAACTATGAACTTCAGTCCAAGTAAATAATGTCGCCATTTTTGTTGCTAACATAATCTCCATCGGTTCCTTTTCATATATAGACTTGTCTCGTGTTCAACTGGATAGTGGCTAGCTGAAAAACGCCACGGGTTGTTATTTTTGAGTCAAGACCGCCCTACCCCTGCACTTGACGCGTCTGTTTCAATCACAAAAAGACAGTGAAAAATTAGGGAGTGCCAACATAAGGTAAGCAAGCAGCCCCCGTAGCCTCTTTCAACCATTGAAACACATCCTTCTTAAGCAATTGGGTTAGTGGTGTCACCAGAGTTTAAACAAAAATGGTGGTAATAACCGATTAGCCCCAAGAATCTCCTGAGTTCTTTGAGTTCTTTAATATTTCGAGGTGTATGTCAATTTTACATTGCCTTGATCTTTTCTCCATCTCATCCACCCCTTTTGTAGAAATCCAACGTCCCAAATAGGCTACTCATTCCTTTGCTAAACACGTTTCTTTCAATTTGCAAATAAAGTACGACCTCTCAAGACATTGAAAACCATCCCCATGTGGACTAAGTGTGTCTTCATGTCTGGATTATAAACCAAAATGTCGTCAAAGAAAACAAGGATGAAACGACAAAGGAATGGTCGAGATACCTAATTCATCAATGATTTAAAAATGGTTGGTCCATTCGTGAGGCCTAAGGGCATCACCATAAATTCGTAATAACCTTTGTGCCCATAAATTCGTAATAACCTTTGTGTGTACAAAAGGTTGTTTTGTGGATGTCGCTCTCCAACATTCTTATATGATGATACCCTTTTAAGTCTAACTTTGAATAGATTCTCGAACCATGGAGTTCATCTAACAGTTCCTCAACCATTGGTATCAGAAATTTATCTAGTACCATATCCTGAATCAGATCCCCATAATCAACACAAAAATGTTGCCCTCCCTCCTTTTTCTTGACCAACAACACCAAACTCGAAAAGGGACTATTGTTTTTCATTATTCAACTTCTCAATCTCAGACTTTTGCTCATGAGCATATTTGTATGGTCGGACATTGTCTACCAAAAACTCACTCCCACAGCCCATTCCAAAGTATAGCCCACACTCATGATCGTACCATAGAGGCACGATCCCACTAGTTCCCACTCCACAGTAGCCTACATTCCTTTCTTACCCCTCCTACAGTATGGATACTTTATTGGAGGTCTAACAAAATCTTTGAATAAGTTCAAGATTGTACCATGTGGCATTGAAAGCACGACGGGTGTATTAAGACTGTTGTTGTTATATTGACCTTCTTAATTGAACACTCTTAAAGTATATTATATAGTTTACCCGTTTCAATAAAATTGATTGATTTTATTTGCCTAATCTTTTAAGTTGTAAGTAATGAATAATAAAAAAAGTTGTTGACATTGACAGGTAAACATCTTTCAACAAACTTGAGATTGTCCCTTAAAGGAATTGGAGCTCAATTAGAGTGCTAGCACTGTTTATAAGCTTGACCTTCTTAGTTGGAATACTCCAAAAGTATGTTATATCTTTTTCAGTTTTCAATAAGTATGATTGATTTTATTTTTCATAGATTTAAGTTTTAATTGATAAAAGTTGTTGACTATAATAGATACAATAAGTCAAGATTCTCTCTTGCAGGTGTATTGGAGTGCAATATGGAGTATTGGGACTCTCGTAAGATTGACCTTCTTAGTTGAAACAATCTCAAAGTATATGATTTATTTTTCCAATCCGGCATTCGAAACAAGTAGACACCTTTCATTGGAGGATTGAGATTCTTGTAATGTTGACCTTATTTGGAACAAACCTAAGGTATATTATATAGTTTAAAATAAAATAATGAAAGTCATTGACAATAAGCTAGGGAGCTCGTTTTGAGTATGTTATACATTTATCTTTCAGTAAAATCGATTGATTTGATTTTTCTTGTCTTTTAAGTTTTAATTGATAAAAGTTGTTGATGATGTAGGTAGACGTCTTTCAACATGGTCAAGATTGTCCTGTGTAGGAAGCTCAATTGGATTGTTAGCAACTCTTGGTAAGATTAGCCTTCATACTTTTATCTTTTAATGAAATTGATTGATTAAATTCTAAAAATTGATATAAGTTGTTGAGAATGATAGGTAGACATCTTTCAATAAGCTCAAGATTGGCCCAAGCAAGCAGCAGAGCTCAATTGGAGTATTAGGATTCTTGTAAGATTGTCCTTGGTTATAATCCCAAAGTGTATTATACATTTTTCATATTGAAAATTGATTGATCTAACTTGCCTTGTTTTTTAAGTTCTAATTAATAAAAGTTGTTGATAATGACAGGTGGACATCTTTCAACAAACACGAGATTGCCCCATTCAGAAATGAGTTTGATTCGAGTATTAGGACTCTTAATAAGGTTGGCATTCTTAGTTGGAATAATCCCAAAGTTATTATATTTTTCCCGGCTTTCAAAAAATTTGATTGAATTGATTTTCTAAGTGAGCTTTCGCTTTTGTGTCTAATAAGGTTTTTTACTTAATTGATATTTTGAAACATATACAAGCTTATTAGACACAAAGTTGAAAGTTTAATGTTCTACAAGATACATAATTCAATTTTATGTCTAATAGATTTATGGTTAAAAATCACTTTTGGTCCCTAAACTTTGATTTGTTTGAATTTAGTCCCTGTACTTTCAATTTTGTAACAATTTAGTCCCTAAACTTTAATAAGTAACAATTTAGTCCCCGTACTTTCAAATTTGTAACAATTTAGTCCCTATACTTTCAAATTTGTAACAATTTAATCATTGTTGCAAAAAAAAATCATCAAAATTAAATATCGATTTTTATTATTTAGTGACTAAACTTTGTAGCTTATTAACATATTGGGTCCCAAATTAGTTTATTGATCTATCTTGCTAAAAAATTTCATTAAATCTTTACATTAATTTTTCACGATAGGGACTAAATCGTTACAAATTTGAAAAGTACAGGGACTAAATTGTTACAAAATTGAAAGTATTGGGACTAAATCGTTACAAAATTGAAAGTATTGGGACTAAATCGTTACAAATCAAAGTTCATGGACTAAAATGTTACTTTCCTGAAAGTTTGGGGACTAAAAGTGATTTTTAACCTAGATTTATTATTTGTAAAAAAATGTTGAATATGTTAAGGATCGGTTTGATACATAATTAAAAGTTTGGAGACTTACATAGAAGTGAAATGGAAACACTATTTGATATAAGACCGGGACTAGATTAAAAGCTCTACTTTGAAAAGTTTAACCGTGCTTTTACACAGATGTAAGAGTAAGTTGCAATGGGGGCAGTGCTGTTGAGAGGAACAATTTGCAGCGAACTTTGTGATTTCATGTGGCCAAAAAGGAAGACCATTGTAATTAAAGGTAAATTATTTTTAAGTTTCCAATTGTTCTGTTTGTTTCTGTAGTTTTTAATTTTAGGGATGTAAATGATCTATTTCATTATAAAATTTAGGCTAAATTATAAAAAAAAATACTCCTAAACTATGGGGTTTGTTTCAAAAATGCCCCTTAGAACTTTAAAAAGTTTCAAAAATTACCCCTGAACTTTACAAAACGTTTCAAGAATACCCTTGAAGTTAATTTTTGGATGGGAACTGTTAGAACCATCGAAAATACCATTGCTAAAAATCTAGTCAAGCTCTTGGGATGACGTGTTGAAAGAGAAGAAAAGCTCTAGTGTATGAATACATGAAAAATAGGTAAAACTTCTCATTAATTTTCATGGAAGAAGAATTTACGGTGGGATAAGGAAAAAAAAAAAAAGCATTTTCTAATAAGGTTATTTTTTAAAATCTTTTGAAAGTTAAAAAGTACTAATGAAACTGAAATTTTTAAGGGTTTCCATCAAAAAACTAACGACAATGGTATTTTTTAAACATTTTTTTTAAAGTTCAGGGTATTTTTGAAACTTTTTAAAGTTCAATGCATTTTTTATAATTTAGTCTAAAATTTATCATTCATTATACAGGGATGTTAAGGAAGGCTTTTACACAGATATAAGAGTAAGTTGCAATGGGGGGCATTACTGTACTGTTAAGAGGAACAATAGCCAAAATGGAAGGGGCCATTGTAATGAATGGTAAATTATTTTTAAGTTTCCAGTTGATCTGTTTGTTTCTGTAGTTTGTAATGTAATGGATGTAAATGATCTATTTCGTTATAAAATTTGCAGTTTGATAGAAGAATCAGTCTGGACACGCTTAGGTCAATGTTGCAGATTTCGGTCGAATTATTGAAGGTATATCTCCATTCTCTCGTCTTTTTATTAAATTTTATTTGAATGCATAAAAAAATTGCGAACACCACTTAAAAAAAACACGTTTAGTTAGCTGAACTTAAACTCAAGTTGATATGCGAAAATCACACCTAAACAACAAGAGATAATTACAAAACCCACATGACAATACATCCCCACATGTTCTCAAAAGAAAAAAGAAAAAAGTTACAACACCCTCAAACTTCAATTTGATCCACCACTCCGAAATTTGCAACTATTTTGTAAGTTAAGGAGGGTGATTGATAAGACCAAATTGAAAGTTTTAGTGTGATATAATATTATTCCACATAATATCTTTTTCATTGTGAAAGCAGATTAAATACTCTTTGAATTCACTTTCACGTATGAAAACTTACGAGTCTCTCTAATTTTAGCTTAATTTTTAATTTAGTCTAACAAATAAGTTAGGTATAAAACTTTGTTTCATTTAAAAGTTTTTTTTTGTATTCATTAAATTTGTAAATTTAGGTTATGTTCAATAACCATTTAGGTCTCATATGATAACTTTTAGTTTTTGGTTTTTGAAAATTGAACTTATAAAAACTACTTCCACCTGAATGTTTCCTTGCCTTGTTATCTACCTTCTTCATATATTTTCAAAAAACAAGTCAAGTTTTGAAAACTAAAACAAGTATGACCCCATTTGATAATAATTTTGTTTTTGGTTTTTGGTTTTTTGAAAATTTAGCCTATAAACTATACTTCACTAATAAGTTTCTTTGTTTTGTTCTTTGCCATCTTTCCATGTTTTCAAAAATCAATTCAAGTTTTGAAAACTAAAAAAAATAGTTTTCAAAAACTTGTTTTTGTTTTTGGAATATTTGGCCATGGACTCAAATGTGCCCTTGGCAAAGATGAAAATAATGGTGAGAAATTTGGGAGAAGACAAATTTAATTTTCAAAAACCAATAACCAAAATGCTTATTAAACGGGGTCGTAGTTTTCAAAACTTGTTTTTGTTTTTGGAATTTGGCAAAGACGTCAAATATATCCTTAACAAAGATGAAAACGAAAACCATTAGAAGAAAATTGGAAGAAAACAAACAAAATTTTCTAAAGTCCAAAACTAAAAATTAAGGTCCGATTTGATAACTAACTTGGCTTTTGATTTTTGATTTTTGAAAATTAAGTGTATAACACTACTTCCACCTTATAAGTTTTTTTTTGTTGTTATCTATCTTCTTCCCAAGTTTTCAAAAACCAAGTCAAGTTTTGAAAAATAAAAAATGTAGTTTTCAAAAACTTGTTTTTGTTTTTGGAATTTAACTAGAAATTCAAATGTGTCTTTTAACAAAGAATGAAAATCATTACCATTATAAGGAAAAAAGGAAGAAAACAAGCTTAACTTTCAAAAACCAAAGCCCCATTTGATAACCATTTGGTTTTTGAAAATTATGCTTGTATTCTTTCAATTTTCGTACCATGGTTTTCATCTTTGTAAAAGACTCGTTTGAATTCACGGCAAAATTTCGAAAACAAAAACAAGTTTTTAAAAACAACTCTTTTTAGTTTTCAAAATTTAACTTGGTTTTTGAAAACATGGGAAGAAGATAAATAACAACATATAGAAACTTTTAAGTGGAAGTAGTGTTTATAAGCTTAATTTTCAAAAACAAAAAACAAAAAACCAAATAGGTTATCAAATGGTTATCAAACAGGGGTCTGGTTATCAAAAGAGGCCTTAGTTTTTTGTTTTTGGTTTTTGAAAATTAAGTTTAGAAATGCTACTTTCAGTTATAAGTTTCTTTATTTTGTTATTTACCTTCTTCCTCTGTTTTCAAAAACCAAGTTAAGTTTTGAAAACTACTCTTCTTGATTGTCAAACAAGACGAAAACAAACATGATTTTCAAAAACCAAAAGTCATATAGTTGTCAAATGAGACTCTTTTTTCTATCTTAAATTTTTTTCCCCTATCTCTAGAGATAGAAATAGAAAAAAAAAAAAAAAAAAAAAAAAAAAAAAAAAAAGGTTGGAGAAAGGTAGGGTAAATAATTTTTTTTTAGAAAAAATTTTAGAGAAAAAAGGTTAAGATATAAGATAATTCTAGGGATAAATAAATAGTTAGAGAGGGAAAAAAAATTATTGGACAAAAACAAAAAGAGAATTTTAGTATTTGAGACAAAAAGGTTAAGATATAAGACAATAATTTTTCTCTCTAAAATTTTTAGTATAACAAAAAAATGTTATAGAAGAGAAATTAATAAATGAGAAAAATATTATAGATAAATAGTTCAAAAGTGAACGGAAAAAAGAAAAAAAAAGCTTGAAAAAATTTTAGAGAAAAAATGTTAAGATATAAGATAAATTCTAGGGACAAATAAACAGTTAGAGAGGGAAGAAAATTATTGGACAGACAAAAAGAGCAGTTTTAGAAAAATATAAGAAAAAACAAAATGTAAAAAATGACATAGTAAACTCAAATTAAATTTAAGGTCAAATTAATAACAAGGTTCATATTCTTACCGTGGAAGTGAATTAGAAAAACATTTAATCTTCACACTATATGAAAAAGATATTTTGTTTAAAGAATTTTAATTTCACATATATAAAATGAAGAAACATTTGTGTGTTTGTTGAAATAGTGCTTTTTATAATCAATTTAATTTTCTATTTTTGATATTTAGTTTTTGTTTTCCATTTTTGTGAAAAACAAGGTTTTTTTTTCCTTTTTAATTTTTAGCGTAAAGAAATAAGGTCGTTTGATAATAATAACCATACTTACATTAGTTTTTCAAAAAGAAATTTAAAATTTCTAATTTAAAGTTTATTTGTTTTTATTTATTTATTTATTTATTTTTATCATTTGTACGTATTACGTATTGATTAAGCAGCAAATAAATACTTGTACATAATTAAATTATTGCTTTATAAGATTTTCTATTTTGTGTTGGTTAACATTTTCTTTTGTTATGTTGGATTTTTATATTAGCTCAAATTCATGATTTATTATTGGGTTAAGCTATATATAGTGTAGAGTGTTGACTTAGCATTGAGTTGTTCAATTAAGTATAAGTGTAAATAGTGAGAAATTTTCTATTTGATTTCTTTTAAAGTTAATGTATCTTTTGATCTTATTATACGGTGGTTTTTAAGTTAACAGGCGTGTTTGTGTTTAGTTTTGAAAAAAAAAATCATTTTCTTGGTATAATGAAAATTTTCTTGGTATAATGTAAGAAGTTCAAAAACATTTGCTGAGATGAATGAGTGACTTTGGTGAAAAGGTTACTCTCATGTGTAATGCTACCAATTTTGAATTAAATAAGATGACAGTCTCTTATTTAAGTTTGCTTTGATATCAATATTTTAAGTCTCATTTGATAATAATAATTTGATTTTTAAAAATTAAGCTTATTTTTTCTCAATTACCTAAAATTGTTTACATCTTTGTTAAGGACGCATTTGTATTCCTAGCCAAATTTCAAAAACAAAAACAAGTTTTAGAAAACTATTTTTTTTTTTTTTAGTTTTCAAAACTTTGGTTTTTGAAAATGTGGAAAGAAGATAGATAACAACACAACAAAACTTATAAGTGAAAATTGTATTTGTAGGTTTAGTTTATAAAAACCAAAAACCAAAAATCAAATGGTTATCAAATGAGTTGTTATTGACCAGAGTTTTTTTTTACTTAAAATGCCTAGGGACACATTTTCTATAATATAAAAAGATTTATTTGAGATCTAATAGAAAATATTAAATAACTTTCGATATATGATAGAGTTTTAAAAGGAGATGAAAGCTGCTAACAACTCATATCGATAAGTAAATGGATCCCATGGCACAATCAATAGGCATATTGTCACTTTGCTCATAGGTGATTGTTATTACTTGAGAAAATTGTGGGAGAGTATTAAAAATACTCAATAAATAGCCTTGTTAATGAAGTTAAAGATGCATACTCATAACATGATTCATGACATCGTAAAATATGTGCAACAAATTTATTAATATAATCATATTTTGGTTAAAGTGAACACTCATCTCAAAACTGCCAAAGCGAGCCTAGCACTTTGATCAAAGGAATTATAGTTGAGGTCTAGGTAAATAAGGTGCGATAAGTTGAACAATGAAAAACCAATAATCTTACCTTCCAACATGCAACCATTAGATCCACGAAGATCAAGATGAATGATATGTCTCGTACTGTTATTACATTGAACATCTATCCAGTTGCGACAATCATGGTTTTCCACTTTTCCATGAAGAGAACATATTATCAACTCCAATTGATAATCATTGCTAAGGTTGGTGGATTCTATGAAACAAAGAAAAAACACTTGAATGAGAATTTATTGTTTCCAAACCCAAATATATAAAAAGAATTTATTGTTCTTGAAAATTAGTATAGTACGAACTACGAAATATTGTTAGCAATAGTAAACACGTTTTTAACATTTCATGATTTGAAATAATTCGTCTTTGATGACTTATAGTGGAGTGGATATTCAAATTTTTTACTTTTTGATCGAGCATGTAATATCTTAATCAGTTGAGTTAGGTTCAAATTGACAACTTCTAATTGGATTAACACAATTATTTCGTAACTATTTGTTATGATAGTGAAATTAAGAAGGTTAGCAACCCTTCAATATTAATAATAAAATTAGACAACAGCTTGATAGTTGAGGGTTAAAATGTCAAGGTCTCAATTTTATGGAAATGTGGATGGAAATATCCGCAAAATGTCGATGTCAATGGACATTTCTGAAAAAATATTTAAAATATTTAAATTAACAAATAAATGTTTTACATTTTAAAAATAATTTTAAATACTTATTATAAATATTAGCTACACATTAGCTACATTTTGTTTATATTTTATCAATTTCTTTACAATATAATGAAAATGTCGATCCACCTTGCATGTCGATGTGGAATTCATGGACATGTGGAAATGTCGATTGAAATATCGACATGTCGATAGAAAATTTAATACATTGGTTAAGACAACGACTAACTTCTTTTGAGTGGTGGTAGGGTTTGAATTTCGGCATAAAATGTGTGTTTGGGAGTGTTTTCACATGAATCGGTTTTTGATATATATATATATATAGAAGTGTGATTGTCACCTATAGAAGTGTGTACAAAAATTGAAGAAAAAGAAGTTCTTCTAATTAGAAGTGTGTACAAACATTTTGGAAGGTGAACTTAGGGTCCGTTTGGAATACATTTTAATTTAAATGTTTTTCAAGAATGTATTTTTAAAAAAAAAAAATTGTACAAAAATTGTTTATAATTTAAACACTCATGTGTTTGGTTGCATTTCCTCTCAAATGTTTTTATATACAAGTTATTGTTTACTTAAGAAGTTTTTTTAAAAGTTGATTTCAAGTGTTTCTCTTAAAATGGTTTATTTATCAATCTCATTTTCTAATAAGTCATTTTTAGTGGTTATCAAACAATATAAATTTTTTCAAAATGATTTATTTTCAAAATTAAACACTTAAAAAGTTAAACCAAACACACTCTTAATTGAGGAAAAGTACTTTTCGTGTTGATCACACTCCAAAAGTCATAACAAGTTCAATCTAAAAGCATATATTATATAGTTACACATTTCGTGGGTTCAAAATTCTACCACCATCAAATATTCATTAGGCTAAATTATAAAAAATGCCTATCAACTTTGGGGTTTGTTTAAAAAATGTCCATGAACTTATAAAAGTTTCAAAAATACCCTTGAACTTTAAAAATATGTTTAAAAAATACCCTTGTTAATTTTTGGATGGAAACCATTAAAAATTTTAGTTTCATTAATACCTTTTTTTTTTCTCATCACACCGAAAATTCTTCTTCTATGAAAATTAATGAGAAACTTTACCTATTTTTCATGTATTCATACACTAGGAGATTTTCTTCTCTTTCAACACATCATCCCAAGAGTTTGACTGACTAGATTTTCCGCAATGGTATTTTTTACGGTTTTAACGGTTTTCATCAAAAAATTAACTGCATGGTTATTTTTGAAACGTTTTGTAAAGTTTATGGGTATTTTTTAAACTTTTTAAAGTTCCAGGGCATTTTTTTAAACAAACCCCATATTTCAGGGGTATTTTTTTTTTTTTATAATTTACCCTATTCATTTATTAGCCCTTTCTTTTTCAGTATTGGTATATAAACCTACAAATTTCAAATTCTGAGAATTTTCTTGAATTGTTTTTCCATCTAGTTCAAAGTTTGAACCCAATTCTTCGAAGCTGCCTAGATTTTCCATGTGTAAATTAAACTCGAGTTCATACATATATATGCATTAAGAAAGATTTAGACTCAGATTATTGTAGGTTTGAAAGAATGACTTTGGATCGATGTATCCATATAAAATATCTACAACTAAGAATAATGGATAATCTCGCAGCCAGAGCTCTAGAGGCAAGACCACCCCTAATCTGGCTAGTTTATGTGCAATACTATTTCGATACCTGTTGGTGAAAATAAATTTCAGCTCTTGGGAATACTTTTGAACATCAACTATATCCCATAAGATGGAGAGTACCTCCGCAACTTCCCCGGTCACCTTATTTAGCATGGAAATCAAGTTTAAAGAGTCCGAGCACACCGTTAAATTCTGAATATCCAATTTGTGGGTGTTGGGAGTGCGACCAAAGTCCCACATCGACTAGATAAGGGGATGATCATGGGTATACAAGGGAGGACTAGTATCTCCATTGGTTTGAGGCCTTTTGGGGTGATCCAAAAGCAAAGCGGGCTTATGCCCAAAGTGGACAATATCGTACCATTGTGGAGATATGAGTGTGTCCGATAGTCCCCTAACAGTGGGCCAGTCTTAGACCTTCCAGCATAGCTCGAGCCTCCGCACATAGCGGGGATGCAAGAGTAGTAAACCTAGTATGCATGGCTGCGGTTACTTCTCCATGAATATTGCAGATTAACACCTCAAAACCTGAATTGACACTCTTCGTGTCACCTGTAGAACCGAACTATTTGTTCCTTGATTCGAGAGAGCATCGTCCCTAAGATCACACACTTCCCTCTTCTTCGCACAAACATTGACTAGCATAAAATCATTGATGTACCGACTAATCCAATCACACCTAGTATTCAGATCTAGGATCGGACGTTGATGGACCATGTTATTTTGGTCATTCCACAGAGCTCATGCACCCACATGTAGCTCTTACATTGTTTTGCTTTGAAGTCTTATCAATTTTAATATTTTTAATAAATATCCTTAATTACATTAATTTTAAGTTTGATTAATCCACAAATTAGCTAAATAATAGTACCAAAATTCACAAATTTTAACAAAGGTAGCTCTTACGGTGTTTTGCTTTGAAATCTTATCAATTTTATACTATACATATGTTTTATAATCTATTGAAAGCATACAAGAATATTTTTTTTAACGAATTTTCAAAAGAAAACTTAATTAGTAAGGATTAATTTATTACAATTGAATAATTAATTAGATTAATTCAATTCATTATTATAAAATAATTTTTATATAATATGGTTGATTATAAAAATTAATTTTAATATTATAATTAATTTTAATAGACTGAATAATTAATTAGGTTAATTCAACCCATTATTATAGAATAAGTTTTATATAATTTGATGGATTACAAAAATTAGGTTAAAAATCACTTTTGGTCCCTGAACTTTCATGAAAGTAACAATTTAGTCCCTAAACTTTGATTTGTAACGATTTAGTCCTCGTACTTTCAATTTTCTAATGATTTGGGCCTTGTACTTTCAATTTTGTAACAATTTAGTCCATGAACTTTAATAAGTAGCAATTTAGTCCCTGTACTTTCAAATTTGAAACGATTTAGTCCCTATCGTGAAAAATTAATGTAAAGATTTAATGAAATTTCTTACCTAGATAGATTAATAAACTAATTAGGGACCTAATATGTTAATAAGCTACAAAGTTTAATCATTAAATAATAAAAATCGACATCTAATTTTGACGATTTTTTTTTTTTTTTTTTTGCGACAAGGATTAAATTGTTACAAATTTGAAAGTATAGGGACTATGGGTCCGTTTGGAATACATTTTGATTTAAATGTTTTTCAAGAATGCATTTTTTTAAAAAACATTTTGTATAAAAATTGTTTAGAATTTAAACACTCATATGTTTTGTTGTATTTCCTCATAGGTGTTTTTATACACAAGTTATTATACTCAATACTTTTCTTTTAAAAAAAAAAAGTTGGTTTCAAGTGTTTCTCTGAAAATGGTTTATTTACCAATCTCATTTTCTAATAAGTCATTTTTAGTGGTTGTCAAACACTATAATTTTTTTTTTTTTTTAAAGTTGGTTTCAAGTGTTTCTCTAAAAATGGTTTATTTACGAATCTCATTTTCTAATAAGTCATTTTTAGTGGTTGCCAAACACTATAATTTTTTTTAAAAAAAAAAAAAAGTTGGTTTCAAGTGTTTCTATTGAAAATGGTTTATTTACCAATCTCATTTTCTAATAAGTCATTTTGAGTGGTTGTCAAACACTATAATTTTTTTTCAAAATTAAACACTTGAAAAGTTAATCCAAAGTCCAAACACACCCTAAATTGTTACTAATTTGAAAGTATAGAGACTAAATTGTTACTTATTAAAATTCAGGGACTAAATTGTTACAAAATTGAAAGTATAAGGACTAAATTGTTATAAATTAAAGTTCATGGACCAAATTGTTACCTTCATGAAAGTTTAGGGACTAAAAGTGATTTTTAACCTAAAAATTAATTTAAATAATATAATTAATTTTAATAGATTGAATAATTAATTAGGTTAATTCAATTCAACCCATTATTATAAAATGAGTTTTATATAATTTGGTTTAATATAAAAATTAATTAAAATAATATAATTAATTTTAATACAATAAATAAATGTACTAAAAGAAATATAGATATTAACAAAAATAAGAAAGGAAAAGAGAGAGGTAGGAATCTAAATTCAGGCAGAAAGAAAAATCGTGGACGAAGAAGAGTAGGGGTGGGACTTCGCCGGAGACAGATATCGAACGATGAGTTTCTTAGCAATTCCTCCGTCGCCGACGATTCTCAGTCCGCCGTACATGTTACTGAGCTCTGGCGGGAAAGCATCTTGCCTGCGACTAGGTAGGGCGGTGGAATATCGGAGAGTGACAATGAGAGGCGGAAGTGAGAACCGGAAGCCATTGCAGAAGGGGAGGAACCTCAGCATTGAAGCAATTCAAGCGGTACAGTCGTTGAAACGAGCCAAGAAAGATTCACAACAATTGGATCGAGTGTATGATTCCAAAATTAAGCGCTTATTGAAGTTCGATATGATGGCTGTCCTTCGCGAGCTCCTTCGCCAGAACGAGTGTTCTTTGGCTCTTAAGGTGATGCCTCATCTGTATCTTTGATTGATCAGTTATCCGAATTATTCGATATTGCACGATCGGTATCCATTTTTAGAAGTATCCACAGTACTAGCGAGATATAGATTTTTGCTTATTGTAAATTCCTTCAATATTCCTAGCTGATATTCTGGATTGCTTTTGCTTTACTGTCGATTTCTGAGACTTAGGTTTTCGAAGATGTTAGAAAGGAACACTGGTACAAGCCTCAGGTTTCGTTGTATGCTGATATTATCAGATTATTGGCTAGCAATGGATTGTTTGACCAAGTGCAAATCATTCATTCCTACTTGAAAGCAGAAACTGATTTAGTGCCTGAAATTGACGGGTTTAACTCTCTTTTGAGGGCTTTGGTGAGTTACAATTTAGGTGAACTTGCGATGGAGTCCTATTACTTGATGAAAGAAGTAGGTTGCGAGCCAAATAAGACTTCTTTCAGGATAGTCATAAGAGGATTGGAATCAACGGGAGAAGCAGCTGATTTAAGAACTGTGAAGCAGGATGCACAAAAGATTTATGGTGAATCACTCGTGTTTCTGGAGGAAGAAGACGAGGCAGCTACAGCCGTACCGACACACTGAGCTGCAGAATCTGGATTTGAATCGTGGAGAAGGCATTGGCATATACGGATTGAACTTTTGGCTAGATGGAATTTATCTGTGTTTCCTAAGAAGGAACCTGAAAAGACCAGGAAATTTACTTTGGACACGAACTTTAACTGTATACTGGCTTAAGTCTACCCGTGCATAGCAGTGTATATCTGTGATAACTTTGAGATCATGTTCGAGTTTGACTGGATAAATGACACTAGTAGGAGCTTGTGAATGTTGGATGAATTGTATTGGTGTACTCTTCTCCTTGTTCTTTTGCTTCAGTTTCTCAAGCTGCTGGGATCCAGAAACTTCCCTGCCCTGCTTGGCACTGTCACTAGTCTACGCAGAGGGAGAACTGATCATCCTGCAACATACTTCATCTCTTCTGTCGTGAGAATGAGAAGTTCATCTAAGTCCACCCAAGATAGAAATATGAGGAAAAAAGCTGGACTATAATTAAAGGTGAATGATTCATGATTTCTTTTTCCACCCGGAGGGTACTGAATTATATGTAGAATACATGAGGACAAAACCGGTTTGGTAATTCTGCATTGTCTTTGTAAAAATATGATTCATGATTTCTTTTTCCACCCGAAGGGTACTGAATTATATGTAGAATACATGAGGACAAAACCGGTTTGGTAATTCTGCATTGTCTTTGTAAAAATATATATAGTAAAAATGAAAACTATGTGGGCTTTATGCCCAGACTGCTAATTTTGTGCAGCCGGATTCTGATGTATGTTTACACATCAAGAGAGATATAACATGCCAGTGTACTTATGTTCAAGTTTCTAGTTACATTTCATAATGAAGGCCTAAAGTTTTGATTTAGATTCCTTAGTTGCATAAGGATGTTAAAATTGTTTCCCTTCAAATGTCTGCCCGAACTGCCAGTTTCCAGGTGCAACACCATAGGAAGTAAGTGCTCTTCCACTGCTAGAGGTAACTTCGAAAGAGAGAGGTTGCCCAAGAAGATTGACATTGCTTTGCCAGTTTTGTCCCCAGTTCCTCGCCAGTGGTATCCACCCTGTTCTTGATCCCTTCACTTTCGCTGCCACTAGTTCACCATCCATTCCAACATTAGTAATCAGAACTTGAAAGAAGCGAGAATTCCCACTGACTGTGAACCTCAATCCACCACTTCTGTCACACCTCACCCTACACAAATTTTAAACAAGTTTTCCCCTCAGCCAAGGATGACGAAATGTTCAAATCTATATGCATTTAGATTGATTTTACCTCCTATATTGAACTGGCACAATATCTGCTTTTTTCTCTGCTATTTCAGCAAATGCTGCCTCTGACATCTCAAAGTGTTCTTTGGGGAAATTGCACCACCCACCATAATCAGAAGATAAGCCATAATTGGGAGGGCAGAAGTCGGTGGCGGTTAGAATGACGGTTGGGCTTCCTTGCAAGCACCACAAGATGTGGTCAACACATCTAAGTTCATAGCAAGCTCCACAGGTACTCCCTCTACTAAACAACATGGTACTCAGTCCAGCACTATATTTCCCATAGCTAATCTTATGCAGATCTCCATAACCACAAGCACCTTCTGCAACATTAGTAAATAAAGAGCACTTCAAACACTAATTTCCCCCCTTTTTGGTTACAAAATTCCAGACATGGTTAAACAGGATCATCAAAGTCACTATTCTCAGTCTCCACCTTTAAAGGTGGAGAAGAGATGCCTTCAACACACTCAAATAGTAACTAGGAAAAAAAAAAAAGCTTGTGCAAACCCAGAAAAGCACCATGTTTAAACACTAATGTAACTTTATGAGTTTTCGGATGAAGGAAAAAAGTACCTGTAATTATAGACCCATCTGTTTCTTTGGAGTATGTTGCAGTTGCAGATTTCCACTCTTCATCCTTAGCCGCAAAGATGCTGGGCGTTGGCCAAAGAACAAAGTAGACTAAGATAGCTACAAAGACAGCCATTTCAGAAGCCTGTGTGTACTCAAAATGAGGTATGTTTCCTTCAAGAAAAGCCCCTCCCTGCCTTCTTTTTCAGAATTCCCCTAATTTGTCGCTGAAATGAAGTAAGCTTCTCTGATTGCCGGAGCACTGTTCTGAAAATAGAAAAACTTTGACAAATCTCCAGAATCATAGCCCTTCGTTCACATTGGTGGCGCGTTTAACGAGGCAAAGGAAAAGACACACGCATTGTTTACGATCGGCCTCCTCCTGTTCTTATCTTCTTGTCCGCCGATAATGGGGGCTCAAAGAAGCAAACTTGGAGCCTCCATTTTTGCAGTTATCGAGGTAGAAGGGTTTGAAGCTTTATGTTGATGGCGGCAGATACAGAGCGGAAAGCCATAGAAACAGGTATGTGTTCCTTTATATATATATATATATTTATTTATTTAAGATACCTTGAACAAAAGAATTTAAAGAAGCAGAAGCTCTTAATGAGAACCCAAAACAAAAGTGTCAAGTGGCTTATTTTGGCTTTGATTGTTGGACCCGAATGAGTTTTAAAAAAGAGTGGCTTTTGGTTTTATGGCTCATCTTTTCATAACAAAAAAGGTAGTGGGTGGGTCCCAGAGTTGGAAGACGTGGATTGCCGGGTAATGAAGCCGTTCTCTTGGCGGGAAACGGTGCTGGATGACTTTTTGGTCTTTAGATTTTTTTTTTTGGTTAAATTATCGAAAATATCACTGAAATATGGTGTTGGTTTCAAATATACTCTCAAACCTTCAAAAGTTTGAATTTTGTTTCCAAACGACCCTAGAAGGCATTTTCATCGTTAAATTTATGGATGGAAAATGACATGTTTGCATATGTATTGTTGCTTATGTGAACATATTTGAACATATAACATGGAAAAAACCATAAGTTTTTGTGCATAAACTTATCGAAAAATGTTTCTATTGGTCATTTTGAAACAAACTTCAAATTTCGAGGGCTAAAAACTTTTGAAAGTTTAGGAATATAATTGAAATTGATCCATAGTTTAGGAGTATTTTTGACGATTTAACGATTTTTTTTTCTTTTGGGTACATGAAATTCGTTTGGGTTAAATTACACTTTTGGTATTTAATTATAGTTTAGGTCGAGTTTTTATTTTTATTCTTTTTTTTTAGTTCAACAACTTAAGGGTGGAGAATTTGAACCTTTGGTCCATGGTTGAAAACCAATTACCACTAAGTTAGACTTATTTTGACAATTTTTATTTGGTTCTCTTATTATTTGGTTTAGCATCAATTTGGTTTAAAGTATTACTACCCATGGTTAGGTTAAATCTCCTAAGTAATCCATAATAAAATTTCTTACTCACTTGAAAATTAACTAATTTTTTTTTTATTTTTTCACTCTTCAAATAAACTTAAGAGTAAAAAATACAAGCTCGTTGTGATGTAAATATAAGGTGTATCATATGTTATATATGATAACAATAAAGGTAAATGATAAAGTTAGATCAAACAATAGTGACAAGCTAAAACCATAAAAATCAAATTAAAAATTTAAAATTATAGAGTATATATTGAAAATTAGTTCAAATCATAACACTATCAATTTACAAGGGGAGACTCAAAAAACAGGGAAAAAAACGATATTAGTAATATCATATTGGCCTTCGTTGTGTCAAGAAATCCAGTGATGTTTTGTTCCAAATAAAACCCGTGTCAATGGCAAATCTATCTATTTTACTAATTAGATTTCTATGATTTGAACTCAAGTTTAGTTTAGTCTCCACGACTATGAAAGTTCCAATCTTTGTCATCAGACTCATCACTATATTGAAAACGACACTTTTTCAATGTGATAATGAGTTGATTAATTATATTAGAGTGAAAAATGAGAGAAAAAAAGAGTGGTTGATACAAAAATATCAAAGCAAAAATTTAGAACTATAATATTAAGTTAAAATTATACCAGAACTATATGAACTAAATTGGAATTAGTATCAAAATGGTAAATTAATCAAGAGAAATAATTATAAAATATAACACTTTCCCTTTTGCTATATATTTCCACTGCATAAACACATTCATTTCAAAAAGCCTAAAAATTGTGTGGGCTTACAAAAGATGCATGCCCCATTTTCTATTCTATTCTAATAGACAAACTGTCCACATCAAAATTCATTCTCACTATTACTATTCTCACTTCCATGTGCAAAATTTTGTCAATGTGTAGACCAGAAACTCTATTCTCTCATGGGACACTAAATAATTAAAGAATACATCTTTGGGATATGCTAGGGAAAAAGATGCCAAAATTGTTCCCAATGTGGTAGATTCATCGTCTCGTTATCGCTTCTTTATGTTATAATATCTTTTAGACTAACAATGCAGAAGGTGTCTTCGTCTATATTGTCCTCAGTCATGTTTCCATGACCGTCATTCTCTTCATCATTGGTGATATTGTCGTTCCTTTTGTCTCTCTTGTTGTTAAGACCATTCTTGTGAAAATTATACAAATTCAGCGTTGTTTGATCTAGAGTCCCTTCCCTGTAAACAAAATGACCACCTTCTTCATCCATACGACGCCACTTCCTATTTCGATCATGGTTTCGATACAGTGGCAATCCTCTACAGATAAACAACATGAATATATATCTCATATTGTTGACTAATATTTAGAGATTCATAACTTGTGAGGGAAAAACACATTAAATGCATTGGTAATTTATGCTTCAAGAATAATGTTGTTTTATTTCGCAACTATTGTTTGCTATCATAATTTTATAAACTATTTGAAAAGAAATCTTTTATTCTCATGCATTTACTTAAAAAGAAAAAATCAACACATTCAAATTCAAGTTATACTTAAGAAAATTAAACTTACAATTCTATATGAAGAGTAAATTTGACTTTAAAAAAAAATTGAAAATAGCACTCGTGTTTTCTGTTTTTTATTCTAAAAATTCTTTTCAAATGTAATATAAATATAATACAATCAAACAAGCTTTTAAATCAATTTAACAGAGAATTCTATATGATCAATACTATAAGCACTCATAAAATATTAAGTAAAATACAAACACAAGAATCCACTTGCAATGACTGAACTGAGTAGCTTCAATAGATTAATAATCTCTATACAGAGTAATTAATAAAAAAAATGGTTGTTTATCCGAAAAGATGATTAAAGTCTTCGACATAGGCAGTAGGTTTTTATTTAATATTCGCTGAAATATGAAGTACTAATATCAATGCAATGAACTCAAAAAAAAAAAAAATGCATCGTTATTTATCTATAGGTTGTTTGGCTCCTCTTTCCATTTCCCCTAGAAATTATAAAGATACTAAGATGAATTAGCAAAACTTTTTAAGATTTAAATGTAAATTTCATCTATTTTCAAAAAAAAAAAAAAAAGTAGATTTCATCCCCTTTTCAAATAATAAAATAAAATGTAGATTTCATCCGTAAAAATTAGTTAATTGTGTTTTTAAATTTTGGTCTATAAAACTTGAAAGTTTAATTCTAATTCTTAAAATCTATTCAATAACAATTTTATTTTTTGTTTTCTGTTTTATAAAATTAAGTTTATGAACACTACAAGTTTTGAGTTTCTTTGTTCGGTTGTCTATTCTTTAAATTTGTTCTAAGAAAACTATGAAAACTACAAATATATGTAGTTTTAAAAACTTATTTCTATTTTTTAAATTTGGTGCAAAAACCAAATATGTCTTTAAAAAAATGTAGAAAGCGTATTAAAATTTTATGTTTGAGAAAGCATGCATATTTTTAAAAAAATAAAACATAAAACAAAAAATGAAATGACTTAATCATCACTTTTAAAATCTAAAATTTATTACATTCTTACCCATAGTCCTTATCGAGATTTTTTTTTTTTTCACAAGAGAAAACAATTATCTAATTTATTAAAAACATGACGTAATCTCATTTATTATCCTTTTTTTATTTAAAAAAAAAAAAAAAAAAAAAAAAAAAAAAAAAAACTCATTTATTATCTATACATACACACAACATCACCTTTATGACAGAGACATAAATATGTAATTTAATGAAATTTGGAAACTATAATTGACAATTTAAATATTAAAAGATCAAAACAGAAAGCATACATTTAAAAAAAAAAAATCAGAAAGCATAAAATTTAAAAAGTTTATGGACTAAATTTTTAAAAAATTAAAATTAAATGACCAAATCCGTATTTAAACCTGTTTTTTGTGGTCATGTGTTAGGTGATCAATGCAACTTGCATGTGAAAATTACAGTATATTGCCTGCATTACATTTACATGCAGGCATGGAGTTTCGTGCTGTCCAATAGTTTAATGTAATTTTATAAAGATTAATAAATTCTGATAAGACAGACGTGGAAGGCTCATTTATTTTTTGTTTAATCTTAAAAATGTACTCTTAATGATAGGAAATATAATAATAAATATAGAAAATGTATGTCTTAGATTTAAATTAATATTAAAGAACTCAAAAAGGAGTTGGTTTTGTTTTAACAAATATTATTTCCTTTCTAGTAGCGAAATGGGTTAAATAAAAAAAAAAAAAAATTGTTTGGATTGCATTTAGTTTGAAGAGAAAAAATATTGGTAACGGTAGAAATTTTGGAGGAAAAAAAATCATTCAGAGGTTATCTTTGGTTTAACTTTTCAAGTATTTAATTTTAGAAAAAAAAATCATTTAAAAAATTACAGTGTTGGACAACCACTGAAAATGAGACTATTTTGAGAGAAACATTTGAAAACAAAATTTTTAAAAAGAGTTCTTAAGTTATAATAACTTGTGAGAAAATATAAGCAAACATTTGAGTGTTCAAATTCTAAATCATTTTTATACAAAATGTCAAAAAAAAAAAAATACATTCTTGAAAAACATAAGGTATTTCAAACAGATCCTAAATTAACCATATAACTGGTTTCAAATTATCTTAACAAAATAAATTAAAAAATTATTTTTTTATTTTTAATTTTTCTTTGTGAGTTCATTACTTTTTTTTTTTTTTTTTTTTTTGTTGAGTACACAAAATTATTTTCTATATAAAAGAATAGAATAAAATAATTTTATCTTTCAAAATCATGGGTGTTAACTGGGTGAGGTGGAAATGAACACGAACAAATCAAGGAAGGTAAAGTAAAAATATATATTTAAGGGTTCTCAATATATATATATATATATATATATATATAAGTTTTATAATATTTAAAATAAAAAGACAAAAATATATTTAAAATTTCTTCGATAATAGACATGCAAATAGACACCTCTATCCTCAGTACAAATTATTTTTCACCGTTTATTTCTATAATAGTTTCTACAAATAATGTTTGAAAGAAATAAACATATTGAACTTAAAAAAAAAAAAAAAAAAAAAGAAGAAGAAGAAGAAGAAGACGAAGAAGAAATAAACGTATTACAATTTACAAATTAGTTCTTAATTGTTTCCTTAAAATTTATACGATTAAAAGCAATTATAGAAAGTTGAAAGAAACACGTTTCTTTTTTTAAAATATATATATATATATATATTTTTTTTATTGTGAATGGGAAACATCAAATCAAACGCCTTAATAAAACTCTACGAGAGAAATTATTTATTAAATATTTTTAATAATATAAATACAATAAAGTGGAGTATAAATGAATTTGAAATTATATTATAAATCTTACTTTTATTTTCCACAATATTACAATACTTACTCAATTTGGAAAATATTTTAAAAGATATAAAGGTACAGCATAAGAAGAAAATATTGTCCAAAATTGACTTTTCATATCTGGAACAAAAAGGATACTCTTATTAAAATATAAAAAATAAAAATAAAAAAACTCAACTCATTTTACATAAATGATATTGATTTTGTTTCATTTTTTCCTATTAAAATATATACATTAACAAAAAAAAAACGATTAAAGATCAAGTAAAAAGAATCAGAGATTTCCTCTTATCGATAAGAAAATTGCATTTAATGTCAATATATTGAAAAAAAATAATAAGCTGGCATTCAACAGAGACAAATCAAGTTAACATTTCCATACATTTCATTAATCTATTTCTAAAGATAAATAAATAAATTTATAAAAAAAAAAAAAAAAAAAAAAAAAAAAAAAAAAAACTCAATCAGAATATTTTGTTTTCTCAGTTAATTTTCAACGAAACCAGTAGTCAACCGTAATTTTACTAATAAAAATCTCCTAAAACGAGAGTTGAAAATTTCGGAAAGAACAATTTCGTCAAAAACTTGAAAAGAAATGAAAAGACGGTGGAACAATGAATCGTTCAAATCAACGAAAAGCGAAGCAGCAGACGGAAAAAGCACAGATAAATTCACCAAAACAAACAAAAAGAAATTAAGGAAAAGCACAAAATCAAAAGTAATTACGACATTGTTACCTAATATGGAAGAGATCGGAGATATCAAATTTCTCGAGATAAAAATTGACGGCGTCGAGAAATGCTCTGTACGTATAAATATGGAGACCGTCGATTCTCGGATACGGCAGTCGTGGCGTCGGCGGCGCCGCCGCAAAAACCGACTTGGTCCGGCAATTGGCGGCGGAGTATTTGTACGATTTCCAGGAGATTCCGGCGCCGTTGACGGCCGGTTCGAGGCCTATGAAGCCTAGAGTCGCCATAATCGGTTCGAGCTCGTCGTGCGTCATGATTGGCTTGAAGGTTTTGGTGAACCAGACGGCTAATTTCCGCATGGACTCCCTGAGGCAGTCCTCCATTATCGACGGTGGCGGATCTCCGGCGGCTCAATCGGAAGAGGAATCGGAGAATCGAAGGGTTAAAGGAGAGTGATAGAGAGTTTTTGAGTTTTCTTTGGGAGGAAGGGATCTTGAATGTAGGGATTTGAGGAGAAATTTTTGGAGGGTGGAAGTTTGAAGGGGGCTGCTTTAATTTAGCCTACAAATTCCTATGAAATTACTGAATTGCCACTGTCGAGAATTCTTAATATTTTTCTCTCTCTTTTTTCTTTTGATTTAGAAAAAAATTATGGAGTTATTTGCGGACCCATTTTTATGATTATTATTATTGTTTTGAGGTTAGTGTGTAATTTTTTTTAATGTTAAATTAAAAAATATATATATATACAACTATGAGGTTGGTTTTAATTATATTTCTAAACTTTCAAAAGTTTCATTTTAATCCTTCAAATAATTCTGGGAGACTTGCTCAGGGGTATTTTTGATAATCTAACATTTTTTTCAAATATGTGTGAGTATCTGACTAACTTGAGCGCACCTCGACTAATCTCACACGATAACTGACCCTATTACATTTTGTTGTCAGGAAATAGGTAGGATATTAAATCCTAGACAGGTGGCCATCATAAATTATTTGAAGTTATTTATTTTTCCCCATGGCCCTGGTTGATGAATGCAATGTGCAATTCAATTAATTGAAGTATTTATATATCTTTAAATTATTTTTAGTTTTTCTTTTTCTGTCTTTTAAATATTTAATGTTTATGTTTATATTGGATTTTTAATTAATAATATTATTGGAATTAAATTGAAAAAAATAGCATGATGATGTGGTTTTTGAGAAATAATGATTTCAATACATTAGTATTTGCAAACAATAGCTTAGCTTAATTGGCATAAACTTATACGTATTTTTATTTTTAACATTAAAATGGTATAAATATTGCACTCTCATTCTATTGGTTCAATTTCAAATACATTGTTTGTCTGTGGTAGAAATTTGATTTTTTTTTTCGTTTATGAACTTTTAGGGTTGTGCCTATTTAATTTTTTTTTTTTTTTTTTTTTTGATGCAAGCCTATTTGATTCTTTTACTTTATTCTTTTTTTTTTTTAAGATATTATCCTTATTTAACATATGCTTTTTAAAAAAAAATAATAGATTTTTTTATAAAAAAAAAAAAAAAAACTAATAGATTTTTTTAACTTTCAATTTTGCATCCAAGGAGTTAAGATTTAACACTTATGCGACAAAGTGGATAGTATATATTTGAAGATTATGTGATGATTTGATATACATCACTCTAAATATTTAAAAAATCACCTTTTAAATTACAAAATTTAGATACACACAACTCTAAAAGTTTAAGGATCACATTTGTAGTTTGTATTTTAACTAGAAAATTGTGAAAGAATCATAAAATTTAAAATATTTTAGACAAAAGTAAAAATTAGAGTATATTTAAGAGAATAAATGATATTTTTAACTTAAATTTTAAAATACAACACCATAAATAATTGATTCTAGTAGATAGTTAAAAAAAGAAACAAAAGAGAGAGTATTTTCCAAAAAAAAAAAAAAAAAAAACAAAACAAAAGAGAGATAAATTGAGTAAAGTGAAAATTGAATAAAGGGTTATATAATTTTTTTGCAATTATTCTTTAAAAGACCTTTGTAAAAAAAATGTTAACAAATTTCCATGAGCTAAAAATGATTTATTTTAATAAAATTAGATATTTTTTTAAAAAATAATAATAAAATTGGAAAATGAAGAAGCTATATTTGTGATCACAATTTCCCATAAATATTTACTCTGTTCCCAAATTTAGAAGAAATAACGACAGTTCTTGAAATTGTTTACCGACATAATTAACAACAAGAGGTGAGGCAAAAATTTTAACTTTTACTGAGCATTTCATGTATTTTTATTTTTAGTTAAAATGTGATTTCAGAACTTTAATTTTATTTTAGTCCCTTCCTTCATTATTATTCTTAATGTTTTTCAATTCTAAGATTTTTAACCTTGAGCAACTTTCACTCTGGCTAAAATTTTTGAAATATCATGACATCGTTTACTATCCATGCATTATACTCGTTTTATTACTTTTACAATAAAAAGTAAATATAAATTAGTTTAATGAAGAAGACAATAAAGGACATAAAAGATTATCCGTACAGTAAGAAGTTTAGACTGTTAATTAAAATTCTAGAATTAGATTTTGACCAAAAATCCAACATAATAATTAATAGAGTAGGAGATGAACATACTTTCACATATACAACTCTAGTTTGTCAAGAACCTAAAAATAAATAAAGTACACGTAGGATAATTATCGCCAAAATTGCTAAACACTTGCTTACAATTAAGTCCCCTATCATAACACAAAGCACACCAATATACTTAACCATATCCAATTTGGGTTATTGTTAGGAAAAATAGTATATACACACCTCTCGTGCTATCAACACTTAGTTCAACTTATACAAGATCCCCTATCATAACACAACGTCTTCTTCCTCCACAATCCACGATGTTGATGTACTAGTCTAAGTCCCCCATACGATCTGATTGACAATGCCTCTAAAATAGTAACTACACACCGATGTGTTGCTAGTTAAATACACTCCAATGCATAAGTCAAATTATGATTTGTGCTTAGTGTAACTAAAATTAGGGTTGCAATGCATACAATTTGAGTGTTTAACTTGCCTATTATGCTATCACTTCTTTTTGTCTTGTCACCTATTTTGATGTTGATCTCACTTATTGTTTGTGATCTCAATGACTAATGACTTAGGCAATACAATCTACAAGGATTTTTTTTTTAACCTTTACAAAACAGTAGCACAACATCATCATGGAATGCCTTTGTTGGTTCGGCCTAAGGAGGGACCCAACCATGGTGGGATTGGCTAGCCGATGGAGGGACTGAGCACTCGAAGGATCCAACCACAGGGTCGACTTTATTTGGGTCGAGCACCCTCCCCACCAATTTGATCCTATTCTGATAATTTGTCTCGACTCTTGTGTTAGATTCGAGTGTGGTAATTAATTTGACCCATAACACACTACATAATATTCATCTTCACACATCAAAATCCTTGACATTCAACTCACACCCCGGTAGAAACTATTTGCATTATCACTTGAGTCATTCTGACGAACACAATGCCAAATATTAACAAAACAACCAAAACAATTTATTTTTTACAAATGTTAATAGTACAGTTTTCAACATCTATATCAACTATACATAATTGTTCATTTTTTAAGTAACAAGCTCACACAATTATTCTAATCTATATACTCAGCAATCAAAATTTAAACCAAAACATAACTCTAAGGGGTTGTTTGTTTCATGGGTTTGGATTGGATTGGATTGGAATGGAAATGGATGCCCTTGTTTGGTTGGTCGGGGTTGGAATGAAAGGGTGGGCATGTGGATTCCAATCCATTCCCACATTTTGGTGGGTCTCACTATTTCTCTCTCCATTTTTCTTCCTAATTTTGATGGGACCCACAATTTCTTTTTCTATTTTAACCACATTTTGGTGGGTCCCACTATTTTTCCCTCCATTTTTCTTCATGATTTTGGTGGGTCCCACTATTTCTCTCTCCATTAATTCCAACTCAAATACAATGCACCAAACACATGCATGAGAATCATGATTCCAACAAAATATTCCCATGGGCATCAGATTCCATTCCAAACCCATTCAATTCGGAGCACCAAACGGCCCCTAATGGATAAAAGTACCCATAAAAGTATCCATTATTAACTTTTCAAGATTGAACATTTAGTTCACTTTCTTGTTGTGTAGAACTAAAAAGAGCTAATCAAATTCATACCCTATAAAATATGTATTAATTTAAGACCGCTATAACTAAAGTAAACCAATCACAAATACTCTAGAAGAGAGATACCTACTTCGGACCTAAATTTTATTTATTATTTATTTATTTAAAAAAAAAAAAAAAACCTAAGACTTTTTAAAACACCAAGAAATAATATACGAATTTGATTCTTTATAATTTGATAGTAGAAAATTTGATTCCAAGGGCGCCAATGAATTGACCTAGAATCATATACACCAAAACGCACCGTTTCGATCCCTTGTGGGCCAGGCTGGCGAAAAAAATAGTGGCCGTAACAAACCCGGGCCCAATAAAGACTAAGGTCCACTAATTCGTTCCTTTTGGTTTTGGGGCACTCTCTTTCTCTCTCCTATCTCTCTCTCTCTTTCTCTCTCCTCCATTTTTTCTCTGTAAAAAACGCCATTCCTTCACCTTCTGCCATGACTTCTTCACTTGTCGAAACCTAACCAGAAGCTTCGTGGAAGACTGTTGTGGAAGCTGAGCGAGATTCTCTGAGAAGTTGTTGTTGTTGGATTGAGAATTTTAGGGTTTCGAGGTGTAATTGGGCGGAATTGACGATGTCTCTGAGAATAAAGGCCGTGGTGGATAAATTCGTGGAGGAGCTCAAGGAAGCCTTGGATGCGGATATTCAAGATCGAATCATGAAGGAGAGAGAGATGCAGAGTTACATCGAAGAGCGCGAACGTGAGGTTGCTGAACGCGAAGCTGCTTGGAAGGCGGAACTCTCCCGTCGCGAGGTACTTGATTGAGTTTTCCTTTCTTTCTCGTGGAATTAGTTTGTTTCTGTTTATCTTTTTGTTTGTTTGTTAGAAAACAGCTTAATTGAAGATTACTGGTGAGTTTTCATGGATATATGCTCGTTTCTATGTCCTAATTTTCTAACACTGAGCACAAAGTGTAAGAAAAGTATTCGGTCTCTGTTACTTATCTTATACGTGGTCGATGTAACGTGAATGCTACTGTAATATGGAAATGAAGACGTTTTCTACTGAATTTTATCATTTCATAATTGAGCCTTATTCATAGCTAAATTAATAGGGCAGAATTCTTGGTGGTACTGGTACTTTCGAAGTAATTTATAGATTAATTTCATTGTGGTACGGTTGTGAGGCTTTTCAGTTCAGAAACAAGTGTATAAATTGCTCATGTCTAGTAATTGAAAATTGCACAATCTTTATTTCTTCCCCCGTTGTGTGGCTCTTACCTTTTAGGTTGCTTAAATGCTTGTTTTCTGGACTTCTCCTGTCATTACTGCACGAATTGTAGGATGTCCATTTCCCTTGTCCATTGTTTTCATACTTACCTCCAAATCTAGGAAGAAAAGATAAGGAATGAGGGATGATCAAAAGTTCCCATGAGGATGTTTGGCCTATGGTTTCATAGCGAGGTGTTTCTGAACCCGATGTCCGAGTTCGTGTTGGGTTTGACTTAAAATTAGTATGCAGTATATAAATTGTGGGTTTCCAGCAAACCTGTGGTCTGGAACAAGCAAATTCATACACCAAATATAGACTCGACTTTTTAACTTCGGATTACATAATCTAACTAGTGAGCCAAGCAATCCTACTAGTTCTAATGGTGCAGCAGAGCATAGTAACTTTAGCTCTACCCATGCAAGACAAGTGAATTGGCTACTTTCACATAGATTTTCTTGCCCTCAAGTCAGGCATGTTAGTTGTAGAAGAACTGGAAGTTACCTGACATAGTGAATGCACTGAGTAGACAATAATTAGTGAAAGAACTATTCTAGTAGATGAGCCTGAATATTTCTCTTATTATTATATAAATTCATTATGTTTTCAACCCATTTTTCTGCCTCAATTACTCTGACTTCATGCTTCCAGAAAGAAAGAGTCTTTTACTACTGGAAATAATGATGATGATGATGAAAGTAAAACCAATGATGGCTTCTCATCATGTGTTGATTCTTTTCTTTCCTCTCTCTCTTTTAGGCAGAGATTGCGCGACAAGAAGCAAGGTTGAAGATGGAGAAGGAAAATCTGGAAAAAGAGAAAAGTGTGCTAATGGGAACTGCATCAAATCAAGATAATCAAGATGGAGCTCTTGAAATTACTGTAAGTGGTGAGAAATATCGATGTTTAAGGTTTGCAAAGGCCAAAAAATGAGGCTGACATAATGATATGATAGTGAAAAAGAAGAAGGAAAAAAAAAAAAAAAAAAGAAGGTAGTGTCTTATTTGTGGCCTCTTCTTCCTCTTAAGCTTGTTATAATTTTTTCCAAAGCAAAATCATTAGTCTTGAAAGCTTCTAAGATGTACATGTAGCTAATTATTTGTTACATTATCATGATGCTAGCAGTTTTTATTGATCATTCCATTTCATTTATTTAATGAATGAATCAACCCCCTCCCTCAAAAAGACTTTTGTTTTCTTTTCCCTCTCTTTTTGTAAGAAAATGTATAAAACACGAACTACTTGAAGAGTCTGACCACATGTTTTACTAACGTCCTCAATCCAAGATGAGAGGAATGTCGATCTGGTTAAAGTCAATTTGAGCATAGTTTAATTATGATTTGTGCCCTAGAACTAGGAGTTAGAGGTTTGAATTTCTCCATATGCATATGTTGTTAAATTCAGAAAAAATGACATTTCAACATGATGTTGATGTTGACGAAAATGTTGAGGTTTTAATTCTATAGAATGTTGATGAAAATATAGATGAAATGTCTCAGGAGAATATTTGAGGTGTACATAAGTTAGTCTAGACACTCACAAATATTTTTTAAAAAAAATGATGAATGTCTATATTGACATACATTTCTAAAAGAATTGTGAATACAAAAAGATCATAAAAAATATTTGAATCAAGCATTTCACTTCTAAAATAAGTTTTAATTTCTTATTCTTAATATTAGGTTCACATTATAGATGATTGTTGATATTTTTGTTATATTTCATTGGTTTTTCTATGATATAATGGAAATGTCTATTCACTTTCATTTATATTGAATCCACAAATGTATGAAAATATCAACATGTCGATGAAAATTTAAAACATCATGAAGAAAATAATTATACGAGATAGGATAGAATATTTGCCATTATACAGATACATCTTTGAGAATCAAACAATCTATCAATTCTACTTCTATTCCATATTTTGATATTCTGGTTAGAATCCGTTATGAGGTGCAAGTTGAAAGTTATTCCATTTTAGTAGAGCTAGAACGACTTTTTTTTTTTTTTTTTTTTTTTTTTTTTTTTTAAGCAAATAAATTCTCTATAAAAGAATAATAACTTTTTTTTTTTTTTTGGGGTCTAAATGCACATTTGTAAAATGCCACTGTTTTGACAAAAGTATCGGCTCCTGCAAATGCTTATCAATTTTTTTGAAATCACTTTCTTCGATTCCTCCATGCATGCTTGGGAGTGATTTTGAAATGACCAAAATCATTTTTGTTATATTTGAAATCACCTCGAAACATACTTTTGATTATTCAAAATTAATTTCATGTTTGATTTTACACTTTTATATGTTTAAAATCAATTTTGAATTATTAAAGGGATGTTTCGGAGTGATTTTGAGCATGACAAAAGTGTTTTTAACCATTTCAAAATCATTTTTGTCATGTTCGAAATCACCTCGAAACATACCTGTAATTATTCAAAATCAATTTCATGTTTGATTTTACACTTTTATACGTGGTTTATATATTATCAAACTCGATTTTGAATTATTAAAGACATGTTTGGGAGTGATTTTGAGTGTGACAAAAGTGATTTCCATTTCAAAATCACTCCCAAACATGTACTAAGTTCACATTCAAACAACAACAATAGTAAATGTGCTTGATCAATACAATTTTTAACGGATAATTTTCGTTTCTATTGGAAAAATAGTTTGGTGCAAAAACTCTTATGAAAAGAATTAGACGAAAACACAAAAAGTAAATAACGATTAAAAAGAAAAAAGAAATGATTTAGAAAATCAATCTTATATTATCATCAACATTGAGGATTTTAATTATTCAAACCTACAGAAATTTTTTTCTAATATCTTTACATTTCGCTATGGTAATGTTAAAAAATTACTCCCAATAGTTTTACATAACAATTAAACCAGAAAAGTTGTAAAAAAAAAAAAAAAAGCAGAAAAACTATCAAGATATTGGTACTTTTTAGGCTACATTAGGAATTTGATCCTTATGACATGATATAATTTCAATTTAGTTCCTATAATTTTATAAAGTTTCAATTTGAAATCTACAATTTAATCAAATCTTATAGGCTCCGTTTGATAACTATTTAGAAAAAAAAAAAATAGTTTTCAAAAACTTTTTTTTTTTCAAAATTTAGTTTAGGAATTCGAGTTTGTCTTTAACAAAAATGAAAACCATGTTAAGAAAATTGGAAGAAAATAAGCATAACTTTTAAAACCAAATGGTTATCAAACGAAACCAATGATCTATTCCAATATCAATGACAAAAAAAAATTAGTTAACATAAACAAAAATATACTTTTTATGGTTGATCTACGCTCATATTAACAACAAAATTTGTAATTTACCATAGTTTGAATCAATATATAATAAGAATTTTTAAAAATCAATATATATATATAAAGAATTTCCCATTTCTCAAAAAAAAAAAAAAAAAAAAACAAAGAATCTCCCATTTTGCATGATGAACAAGCATCATGTCACGCAAGGCGCACGATCTCTCTGCAGTCCTTTCAAGTAACGACCTTCTCCAGCTTCGCCGCGCCGGTCCGGCGGTCCAACCTCTCCGGTACGGCGGTCTTCCGGTCGCCGGGCGGCAACCAACATATTTCACTTATGATCGACGGTTAGCAACCAGAGATGTAGTGGGGGGAAGGAGTTAATGACAGTTAACAATGGCGAATTCAAAATCGCTCTCACTTTCTCAGAATCTCCGATTTCAAATTTAAAGCCAAATCCCCTTCTCTTCACGAACCGGTAAGTTAAAACAATCGCTTCAGATTTCAATTTCACCGAGCAGAAGCAAAGCTTGTTAAGCTATTAGCATGAATTTTTCCTTCCACTCCAAATTGTTCTTGGTGCTCTCATTTTCCTGTTTTAGCTCAGTTTTTAGCAGAGGAATGTTGGAATCAGACATTATTTCAGGTGCTGAAGAACGAGGAAGAAGCTTATTGGATTACAGAACTGAGAGTTCTCGTGTTTTCAGTGTTAGAAGATTTGGTGCTCGAGCAAATGGCTTTACTGATGATAGCAATGTCTGTTTCCGTGTTTGTTTGTGTTGCTTTTTGTGAAAAGAATTTGAGATTTTACTTGATGAACTGAACTCCTCAAGCTATATGTTCTGTTTTCTTCTATTTTTGTTTGTCATTTCTCTAGCTCACATGATAGGATAAATTGGTTGATTAAATGTACTGTTCCTAAGGATTTCATTAGTCTGTCTGTTGTTTTCTCCTGTTGTCTGATTATATTTAGAATTGTCCATTAACAAGTATTCTGCTACCTAGCCAAATTTCTTGCTTAAATGGATATGGAAATTCAGTTTCCTTACAAATGGTGAGTTTGGTATAGTTTTCTTAGCTTTGTTTGACAGTGCTTTTAAAATAAGTAATTTTAGTAAGAATACTTTAATTACAGATACTTTGTCAAAAAAGTGCTCAATGACAAATTACTTTGATGTTTGGTTTGCATGACTGGTGCTTCCATAACAATCACTTAGATCAGAATTACACTAATTTTTTTCTAGAACCACTTATAAATCACTTTCAAATATGATTTTGAGTGAGGAGAGCTTTTGGACATGTCTAGAGTGCATTTAGCACTACCTAACATACTCTTACAAGAGTGAAAAGATTAAAATCACTTTTCAAAGTTTTCATGGTTGCTTGTGATCCAGGCCTTCCTAGCAGCATGGAGGAAGGCTTGTGGTTCCACTGGAGTGGTAACTCTTCTGATTCCAAAAGGGACGTATTTGGTTGGCCCAGTTAGATTTTCAGGCCCTTGCACAAATGTGTCATCTCTAACAGTTAAAATGAAGGCGAGGGTCTAATTTTCTTCTTCCTTCGACTTTTTTCGTCGAATTTGTTTGATTTGAGCTCAAGTTTCCTTTTGCAGGGCTATTTGAAGGCATCAACAGACCTGTCAAAGTATGGTTCTGGTTCAGGCTGGATTGAATTCAGATGGATGGAGGGGCTAACCTTGACTGGAGGTGGGACCTTTGATGGCCGAGGTGCCGAGGCATGGCCGTTCAACAACTGCCTTGATGACTACAATTGCAAACTCCTTCCTACTGTATATTTCATACCACATTTTGTTCTGTTTGATCTTTAACCAACTCATGTCTTGAAACATTAGGATTGCAACTGTTCTATTGCTGCCACTTGAAGCACTAGTGCAATTATTTCAATGGATCATTTCAAACTCATGTCTTGAAATTTGAAACATTAGGACTTGCAAGAAACGTTATATAGCTGCCATTTGAATTGAAACATCAGTAAGATTCTAACAATGAATGTCTTGAAACATTGGAATTTCAAAAATTGTTTTTTTGCTGCCGTGTGAAACATTAGGGATTGCAAAACTGTTCTGTTGCTGCCACTTGAAACATCAGTAAGATTCTTACAATGACTCGGTTCTTTTTCAGAACTTGAAATTTGTGGCTATGAACAACACGGCTGTTCGACACATAACTTCGCTAAACAGCAAGTTCTTTCACCTGGCTTTAGTACACTGCAAGAGGTTCAGAGGTAGCAAACTCATGATTTCAGCTCCAGCAAATAGTCCCAACACAGATGGCATCCACATAGACCGAAGCTCCAACATCCATCTTTCTCGATCGCATATTCAAACCGGTGATGACTGCATATCCATCGGACAAGGGAACTCTCAAGTCACAATCACCAGCATTAACTGTGGACCTGGCCATGGGATCAGGTACATCATTGCTGCCAAGAAGTATTTTTGCTTCTGTTACCTTCTAACTTGTATTCAGCAGCTAAAACCAGCATTCTGGATGGCATGTGTCTGCTGCACATTTCAGCGTCGGAAGCTTGGGACGATATCAAAACGAGGGAGACGTAAGCGGATTAGTTGTCAAAGATTGTAGCCTTACAGGAACAACAAATGGGATCAGAATCAAGACATGGCCAAACTCTCCTGGTAGCAGCTCAGCCACAAACATGACATTTAAGAACATTACCATGAACAATGTATCCAATCCAATTATCATTGATCAATCATACTGCCCTTTCAGATCTTGTTCTTTTAAGGTAAGCCAATGCTCTCTCAATATAATTTTTTCCAAAAAGTGATTTTAAAGTTTTTTCTTTTTAATGCAAGAATAGTTAATATTTTTTAGGTTTAAGTCTCATTCAGACTTTGAACTTACAAACTTGTTTTCTTTTGGTCCCTAAACTTGAAGAATGTTTATTTTAGAAGTTTTAAAAAACAGCGTTTTGGTACCTAAATTTTTCCGGTCCCTGAACTTTCAAAACATTAACTATTGAAATTCTAGATACCAAAATATACATTCTCAAAGTTTAAGGACTAAAATGGACATTTTGAAAGCTTAGATGCCAAAATGGAATAAACACGGAAGTTCATGGACCAAACAAGATTTTAACATATCTTTTAGAAATTTAGTTTAAAAACATCCTTTTTTAACCAAATTTCAAAATTATGGCCAAAAATCATTGAATGACAAATGCAGTTATTCTGAGTTGAAGGTGATTCATTTGGGCAGGCACCATCTCTAGTGAAGTTGAGTGATATTTATTTCAAGAACATAAGAGGAACCTCTTCCTCTGAGGTGGCTGTGGCTCTAGAATGTAGCAAGGGATTCCCATGTCAGAATGTGAACCTTGAAAATGTCCACTTGGTTCTTTCAACAGGTCAAAATCACCCATCTTCCACTTGCAAATATGTTAGGGCCAAATATATTGGCACCCAAATCCCACCTCCTTGTGCTTAGATTTACAAATCATACATATTTTAGTTTTTATTTTGCAATACAAAGCATATTCCTATGTTTTTAAACACTTTTAGCTTGTGGAATCTATAAATTATTCTAGCTGGTTAAATTTTACTAGTATCTTTGATGTAATTGCTATGTTATGGCTTACTGTTTGTGTGTTGTGTTTAAGGATTCCCTTAGGATTTATTGATTGAAGCCCAAATTTGGGGGCTAAATTGGTTTTTGAGACGGTTTCTAAAATAAAAATACGAAGGTACGATTTGCAAAATATGTAGTCGATATATATGTATGTATATTAACTTATAGAGAGATGTTTTTTTGTCTTGAACTATTAAGTTATGTTCAAACTGGTTGTATTATATTCAATTCACTTTATTGGTTTTTATTATTATTATTATTATTTGTTTTTGTTATTTTTCTTCTTTGGGTATCCTAAAAGGAAATATGAGAAACGTGTGAGTTTGAAAGAAAATGCATTGAATTAAATGAGTGGAGGCAGTGAATTAATACTAACTTTAAGAAGAGGCTCAAAAGAAATAGCATGAATTTTGAAAGAGACAATTTAGTTGAGGGGTGGACCCAATTTTTTTTCCAGTTGAACCGTATTTGAGGTGAGAGATTTTAACCTCTAACCTCTTGGTCGACGGTGCATGTGAATTACCGTTGAGCTATGCTTATTTTAGCATAGAGAAGTCTCGAACAAGATAGTAGACTCTTTGTCCATTTATTTTATACCACGTTGAGAAATTAATATCACTCTACATTAATTTTGGTCAACCTTTTAATGGAAGGAATTGTTACATGTTAATTTTAAATTTGTCAAATTGGTATGCAATACGAAGTCAACATTCTTAAATAATGATTTTTTTTTTTCGATAAAAACATTCTTAAATAATGTTAATATAACAATTGAATGAATAAAAAATGGATACATGAAGTGTAAAAATAGTTTTAAATGATCCTCAAACTTGTTTTTTGCTATTAATTAAAAAATGACATAACAATTTCTAGCTCATTGGACATGATAACTTAGCAGATATATTATTTTTTTGGATTGGACTATACGAGTTGACACTTCCATCCTCTTTCTTATTTTTCATTATTTTTCTCCTTCAACAAACTTCATAGGTGTTGCAATTCCATCCTCCCTCCATCTCGATGTCGTCTTTACTACTACCATCCTCCTCTATTGGCGATGTTGTATTATCCTCTTCTAGAAGATTCAAATATAGAACGAGTGGATCATTCGTTGTAGGTACGCTCTGCAGGGAAAAGGAGGATAGAGAAAATAAAAAAGATAGACAAAGAGAGGAATGAAATGTTAGAGGAAAGAGTGGGAGAAAAATTACTGTTGAGCTGAGCTAAACTCGCTTTGGTTGACTATATCATTTTTTCGTTCGTCAAATAACGTCACAAAATTTAAAATTAGTTTCTAAATTTAAGAAAAATATATTTTGTCCAAAAAAAATCAGAATTTCGAATCTCCACACATGACATATATTATATATATATATACACGACACATCGTTTCATTCTCATTTCATCTCACTGCTTCTTCGTTCGATCTTCATCTTTCCTGTACTTCAATTGCTCTGCATGAGCGTGCATTTCAAGCGAAAAACCTCGATAAGCTACCAAAACCCCGATCGGATCACATCGAAGCTCGCCGGAGATGGAGAGCGCGTCGGAGCTAGTGCCATTTCCGCTGCTGCTCACACCGATTGAGTCCAATTACAGAGCCTGCACCATCCCGTACCGTTTCCCTTCCGATAATCCTCGCAAGCCCACCCCCATCGAGCTCTCATGGATCGACGTCTTCTACAATGTCATCCCTTCCTTCAAGTACGTCCGATTTCTCTCTTTCTTCAATTTCGTCTTCTCATTTTGTTTGATTGCGTATTCTGCTGCTGTGGTTAAGGGGATGTCGAGAATTGATCATTCGTTCTAGTTAGGTTTGTGGATGTGGTCTAATTGCTTGAGGGTTTGTTGATGTTTAATCGGTTGCTGTTCTTTTATTGAATGTCTAGCTGATAGAGAGATTCCAGTATGTATGATTAATTGTCGAGAATGGTTTTCTTTCGAGAAGAATATGACGATAGATATGGAATTCATCATCCGTTTTTCTTGTTAACTTGTTCCAAACGACAATATACAGTTCTTTTGATGATTAAAATAGCATAAATTTTGATGGCTGTGAAGACTTAGCCAATACTTTCTAAACTTATAAATATTGGTTTTGACATTTCTAGAAAACGGGCAGCGAGTGATCCCACAGTTCCAGATGCTGAGGCGAAAGCTGAAAAATTTGCTCAGAGGTGAGCTTCTGTTGAATGCCATCTCATCAAATATATATATGTATATATTTTTCTTTCAATCTCCTCTAAAACAATTGCTTTGCTTCTTCCTAACTATTATCATAATCAACTCATTAAAGCAAGTCTTGTTGCTGTATTTAGAAAAAAAAAAAAGATTTAAAGGATTAATCTGGCTTCTACTGGATTAGATTACTTTGACAGCTTGAGACTAGCATTGCTATACCTACAGAATACACCAATTCTATGGTGTATCAGTTATGGGAGTTGTCTTAGAAATAGATGATATGGGTCTCATTTTGTGCTTTTGTGTAATTCATGGAAGGTATGCTCAAATACTTGATGACTTGAAGAAAGATCCAGAAAGTCATGGAGGACCACCTGATTGCATTGTAAGCCAATTTTAGTATTTGATGTTCAGAATTTCTAAATAAAGAAAGAAGAAAATGCTTGGCTTACACCATGTGATTTTCATTTAATTTTCATGGGCTGACTTATTGTTGAAAATTGTAGCTTCTCTGTAGACTTCGGGAGCAAGTCCTTAGAGAATTGGGATTCAGAGATATATTCAAGAGAGTGAAGGCAAGTTTATATGTACTTCTATTAAATATTTTCCTTCAAAAAAGGAGAAAATTGTAGAGCTGTCTCCTACAAATGATGGGAAATGTAATATCATAAAGGGGGATAATAATATTCTTGGAATTCATATACGCATTGATATGAACCCCTAGGACTGGATACAGATGTAAAGATCCTTGGACCCAACAATTGGTTTAGAATCTTCCTGGGGTCATGCAACCAGAGATATTGAAGATATCATGAGTAGTTTCTAATTGTTACGTAGCTAGGCGATAGCCACCATTTTCTCCAATGAATGTTGGTAGCAAGGGGATTCTGGATATTAAAAAAGAGATCAAAGAGTCATATGACATCAACCACGATGACACCCTTCTGATGTCTTTGTATCTTGCTTCCTGACTAATAGGATGAAGAGAATGCAAAGGCTATAACCTTATTTGCTGATGTAATTCGTCTGAATGATGCCATTGAAGATGATAATAAGCGTTTGGAGAATCTGGTTAGAGGAATATTTGCTGGGAACATTTTTGATCTTGGTTCGGCTCAGGTCGGTCAACCTTTCACTGTGAAATGCGATTCATATTGTTTCTTGATGACGTGTGTGTGTTTATTTTATTTTTTTAAGGCGTATCACTGTTTCTGATTACTTGAGGACATTTTGAACATTATTTTGAAGTAAAATTATTTCATGTTTTGAAGCTAGCTGAAGTTTTCTCAAGGGATGGTATGTCTTTCTTAGCTAGTTGTCAAAATCTTGTTCCTCGTCCTTGGGTGATTGATGATTTGGACACATTCAAACTGAAATGGAGTAAAAATTCATGGAAGAAAGTAAGTTCTGAATGTGAATTTCTGTATGTGTTCTATTTTTTAATGTGAAAGCTCATATCTGAACATATCTTAATTCAGTTATTTGTTGAAGTTAATTTATAACAGGTGTTTCTTTACGTTATGACAGGTCATAATATTTGTTGATAATTCCGGTGCAGATATTATTTTGGGCATTTTGCCATTTGCTAGAGAGTTACTCCGGCGCGGAACTCAGGTTTAGCGGTAGATGTGGTTTCTGCATATTAGACAATCATTCCATTTGAAAACTAAAATATTTTCAATTGAATTCTTAATTTTTTGGAAAATTAGACTGCATGTTTTTGTGTCAATTGAAGTTGATTGAGATGCTATATGAATGACAAAGAAGAAAAGAAAATTGTATTTTGTGTGAAGTGTGATTCATAGTTGTACCTTACACGATTGCTCTGTCAAATTATTCATTTGATGCTTTTGTCAACAAGTTACAGATTTTCTTTTTGCTGTCTGAACTCTGGATAAAATACATACGTATATACATACATACATATATATATTTGAACTAAAAAATTTTAGATTCAGCCCAGTGAAAGCTTTACTGGATGAGGTTCTAAAAAGAAATCCCAATTCTTACCTTTCCCCAAACCTTCCATTAATAATTAACGTTTCTTAACTAGTATGCTATGAGTGTCCTTTCTTCTTCTACTATTTAATCTTTTAATATAGTGAATATTGCTCAATAGAGGGTACCTATAAAGAACGATGTTTCATTCTGGACGAGTGGTTAAGCCTGGGACTTAGACTTGTTGGCATTTTAGTTTACTTGGCAGTTAATATTTATATTTTACTTCCTTAAGCGTAAATCCTCTACTGTATTTTTCCTTATCTTTTCAGAATCATTATATACCTGAATCTGCATGAACTTTTATAAGTTTTTATGAAAACTTCTTATACATTACCTGAAAGCCCTTTTCAAATTCAATTGTGTACTTCTCTGGCAAATAGATCGATCTTATGAAACTGAAAGTACTATTTTTTCACCCTTTCTACGTTGCCATGTTGAGTATAATTAACTTGTTTTCTTCACATCTGCAGGTTGTCTTAGCTGCTAATGACTTGCCCTCAATTAATGATGTAACTTATCATGAACTAATTGAAATTTTATCTCAGGTAGCTGAGAGAAATGTTTCTTGGTATTTGTGATTTCAATGTATTTATCACTTCTAATTTATTTGTCAACTTATCAGCTGAAGGATGACAATGGAAAGCTTGTGGGGGTTGATACTTCCAACCTTTTAGTTGCCAATTCTGGCAATGATTTGCCTGTAAGACATAATCACAACTTTTTATATTTAAACTGCTGGAGTGGTTTCATAGATTTTTTTCTTGTTCGGTTAGTTATGGGTGAGAAAATTTTGTTTTTATTTCCCTGAAGGTCATTGACCTCACTCAAGTATCCCAGGAGCTAAGCTACCTAGCAACTGATGCAGATCTCGTTATCTTGGAAGGAATGGTGAGTTCTTATCAGTTCATTGTGATACTAGAATTAATTCTCATTAAAAAAAAGTATTATTGTGTGATGGTATCTTATTAATGTTGCAGCGGATTGGTATCTTATTAATGTTTCAGCGGATCGCTATCTTATTAATGTTGCAGCGGATTTAGTTTTATCTCTGAAAAGCTCTTTCTCAGTTGCAGTTGGAAAATCATATGACAATTTTTGAAGATATTCTTTAGAGTTTCTTCAAAGATTTGGGGAAAAAAAATATTAGGTCGGGCTATGGTACTAAATTGATTGTGATCCCTATTATAAAATGATTAGAATTATAGAACATTTCTGGAGGAATCTTAACTTTGATATTCAATGTATAATTATTCTTTATGAATTGGGATATGATTTCTTTTCTGAACTACACAAAGATTGAGTTATATAGATTATAGAATATCCTCCACCTGATCATAGGATTTAACGAGTTAACTGATGACTAATCAGCTGTTGTATTTTTTATTTAATGTCTGCAGGGTCGTGGAATAGAGACAAATTTGTATGCTCAATTTAAATGCGATTCGCTAAAGATAGGCATGGTAATGATTTTACTTTTCATTTAAATGTGACTGTGAACGCTGTTTCTTCAAAATTAGCCTAAGCAGTGGACAGATTTATTAATCTACTAGTGCTTTTTCTGGATTTACAGGTAAAGCATCTGGAGGTTGCAGAGTTTCTTGGAGGAAGGCTCTACGACTGTGTCTTCAAGTACAACGAAGTTTCTAGTTGATATCATCCTTTGGTATCTCTGACCTCATTTTTTTTATATCATTAATTATTTGGATCATTGTAGGATTATTAGGCCTCGATTGTTGCTTTAAAGACACCTTTCTTTATTTATGACGATGAACTTGAGTAGGCTTTTCCATTCCATAATCATGAAGAGACGTGAGTGATGTATTTTTATATATTAGAAATTAGGACAATAAATATAAGAAACCTGAAGAATCATTGACGTATTGCAGTAAGAAATTTTCTTTTCTTATCTGCTGCATATGAATATATTTTTATGTATTATGTACTTCAAATGTTGCAACAGCATGTTTATCAACGAAATTCCCATTTCCCGTTCAAAAATTGTGGTAATAAGATCCTGCAATGTCCTAAGAGATTGAGTATCAATTTATTTCATGTCAAACCATTACTAATGTGGTCGTTTTATTGATCAAAGGTAATAGAAAAGTTACAGAAATGTTTCATATCAATTTGAAAGGAACATGGAGGGAAAAAAAGGTATTGAAGTCTTCAAACAATATGGAGAGAGCTTCAATGGATTAATTCTCTTTGGTTGGATAAGAAGCCATTTGGTTGATTCCACACAGTCCTTCAGGTTTTCCTGTATTTCTCTTCATCCTAATATATCCATTTTCCCCCCATTTTGGTCCCCACGAGTTCTTTACAATAATGTAGTCTGTTCCCTCCGATGAACCATACCCAACGGCTGTCACGCCATGATCCATGTCGGTTCCGCAACGACCTGTGAATATTCCCTGGGAAGTTGAAAGACAAACCAATGATTTAACAGTTAGGTCAAAGTGAAGCCATCTTCTTTGAATTGTTTATCAAGGAAAGTACGATGCTTTACAATCTTACCCCCTTGTAGAATTGGAAATTTCTGCCAGAAGCCTCAATGGCTACGCTGACAGGTTGGTGACTCAATGCTTTTAGGAGACTCTGTTCATCGTTTGCTGGCACGTCTTCGTAACCGCTAATGGTTACTACCTCAAATTGTTCCTAGGGATTATAGTAACATGTTTTAGTAAATAATAGGAAATGCAAGCTTTATTTGATGTGTGCGTTCGAGATTAAGTATTTACCTTTTCTCTGATACATCTGCCTTCCTCCATTAGATATGGGTAATCCTCCTCCTTTCGAAGCCCAGAATTGGACATTATGTATTGGAAAGCATAATCCATCAAACCTCCATAGCATCCGTTATTGAAGCTTCGATCGCAGTCGATCAATTCTTGTTCGGACAAGGAAGTTAGATTTCCAGTGACAATTTGGTTTATCCCCTCCACTGCTGCCACTGTTGAAAATGCCCAGCAGCTCCCTGCATTCCAATCATATTTTTGTTCAAGTATCATTTGGGAAACTTTTGATCTCTTACCATATATATATAGACAACTAAGTAGGGATAAATAGATAGAGAAAGAAAGAGACCACAGGAGCCTTGGTTCTTGACTGGAGTAACAGCTCCTTTGCTTCTCCAATCGACCGACTCGGGCAAGTCCTCCACATCTCTATAACTAAACCCACGAGCCGACCTTTTCCTTGGAAACTCGACTTTCAGACCCAAATATTTACTCTTAAACTCTTCATGGCTCAGGTCTGCAAATTCATTCAACCCCAGCCAATAGCTAGAAACCTTCTTGTTTGTCTCATCTATGTGCTTCAAATTGTCAAGGAATATCTCAAATCTGTGGAGCTTCTCTTCGATGCTCCGGTAAGTTTTACTGTGCTTTGACATCCATGACTCGAACAACTCGATGGTTTTATCCATGGAGGCTAAGTTCTCAGCGGAATAGCCTACAATCGAGAAATCATGAGCGAAAGCGTAACTAATGAATAGAATTGCAGAGAGGATGAGGGCTGTTTTGGAGAAGGTAGAGAAAGCCATTTTTGAACAAACTCTTGAAGGAAATGAAATGAAAGAATTTGGTGAATGAGTTAGAAAGGACGCTGGGATTCTCCTTATATAATGCTTGTTTGTTTGGTAGATTCTGTGGGGTTTCTTTAAAGTGAAGCAGTTAATACTATTTCATTTTTGTCAATACTGTGTCTTTAAGATTGGTTCTTTTGCAGGCTTTTCCACCAAGTTATGTTCATTAAATTTTTTTAACCTTAGGTAAATGGTCAGCAGGTTCACACTTAAGAAATTAAAAGATAACATTATATTACATGTGGTAACATTAAGCAAGTTTTGCTGAAAAATCTTCTAGAATCTTTTTTTTTTTTTTGGGTTAAGTTTTCCTAAACTTTTTTGATTGTGTCACAATTTGGTCCTAATAAATCCCTGAACTTTCAATTATTTATCTAATAGGTTCCTGAACTTTAAAATGTTAAAAGGTCTTTGAACTTCCAATTTGTTTTTAATAGGTCCTGTCATATTTAAGATTTTAAAAACTTAAGTAATCTACGAGATATAAAATTGAATTTTATGTCTATTTAAACTCTAAACTTCCAATCTAATAGGCTTGTGAATTTTAAAAAATGTCGAATAGGTCAATAACTTATTAGCTTGATGGATCTATTAGACATAAAAGTGAAAGTTTAAGAACCTACTAGACACTTTTTAAAGTTTAGAGATCTATTGGACACAAAATTGAAATTTCGATTTACACTTTTTAAGTTGGGGATCAAAATGACACAAACCTAAAAATTTAGGGACTAAGCTTATAATTGAACTTTTTTTTTTCTCTTTTTTAAGAAAGTGGGGGGGGGGGGTGGGGGGTTAATAAAATATAAAATCGTCCAAATAACAAGGATGTTTGATTTTTTTTTTTTTTTTTTTGTTTGTTGAGTACATCAACATTTGGGGGCGGAGATTTGAACATCTGACCTCATGGTCAAGGATACATGCCAATTACCGCTGAGCTTAGCTCGCTTTGGCAAGGATGTTTGAATTTGCTATCTCAACTAAGTTGAAAACAATAAACTCTTATACGTCTTTGAAGTTATATCATCTTTAAAGTTATATGTGTTTGGAGATGTTTGACTTAGAAGTAAAGTGTATATAGTTTGTGTTTTAGAAGTTGTGCTTCTGCTTCCCAAGACTACGTTTTAAGCTCATTATATAAACTCACGATTGTTCTTTAAAAAGAAAAGAAAAGAAGAAGAAGAAAAAAAAAAAAAAAAAACTCACGATTGTATCTTAAAAAGAAAATCACAATTGTATAACATAGGTCATAGATTTCTTAGTTTGAACTTCAGGAGCAAGCTTACAAAAACACAACTGAAGCAACAAAATATTTTTAGGACATTTTTTTTTTGGGGTCTATTTTTCAAATCGTGGTATTATTATTATTAGGTTAAAAATCACTTTTGGTCCCTAAACTTTTATGAAAGTAACAATTTGATCCCTGAACTTTGATTTGTTACGATTTAGTCCATGTACTTTCAATTTTGTAACAATTTAGTCCCTAAACTTTAATAAATAACAATTTAGTCCTCATACTTTCAAATTTGTAACAGTTTAGTCCCTATACTTTTAAATTTGTAACAATTTAATCCTTGTTGCAAAAAAAATCATCAAAATTAAACGTTGATTTTTATTATTTAATGATTAAACTTTGTAGCTTATTAATATATTGGGTCCTAAATTAGTTTATTGATCTATCTTGGTAAAAAAATTCATTAAATCTTTACATTAATATTTCACGATAGGGACCAAATCGTTACAAATTTGAAAAGTACAGGGACTAAATTGATACTTATGAAAGTTTATGGACTAAATTGTTACAAAATTGAAAGTACAAGTACTAAATCGTTACAAAATTGAAAGCATAGGGACTAAATCGTTACAAATCAAAGTTCAGGGACTAAAATGTTACTTTCATGAAAGTTTGGGGACTAAAAGTGATTTTTAACCTTATTATTATTACTATTTGGGAAATTGTGATAAATGACTACAAAAAAAAAGCATTCTTGATTTTTGGCTACGGAAGTTTGGATTTTGCAGGCAAGGCTACCAACATTTTAAGGAACTGTTTACTGGACTATTTTGGACGTTTTTACCCCTTGTATTTACGGTTATTTACATACGTCGTTTACGTCATTTCCGAGGACAGAGATGTGTTTTGGATGGTCAACGAATTTCAAAACGGTACATACAGGGGATGTTGTGTAGTCGTTAACATCCCGAGTGTCAATACTGGTATACACCCCCGTGGGGACAGTTTCAAAGGGAGTAAACTAAATCCCTAAAATTTCGGGATTTTAGTATCTGTTTGTTGCAAATATAAGGGGAGGGAAACGAAACCGTTACCTATTTCAATTTTTTTGGTACAGTCGTCGCGTAGGGGGATAAACGACCGAGCATGCAAGAGATGGTTGTCGACGCGGCGGATGAAGGTCGTTGGCACGGCGAAGATGGTTCGTCGGCGTGGTATGAGAGGTAGGTAGTGATATTCACTCTGTTTGGCAGTGGGAAATGGTGTGGAATGGAGGGTTCGGGGGTGTGGAATGCTCTCAAATGGTGTGGAATGCTCTCAAGGGTTTCTACTTTTGGAGGAAGAAGATGGACGGGTGGGCTGCTGCATGAAGGCTATTCTGGTGGTGAGGGTGGGCGGTGACATGACGTTTTTACCCCTTGTATTTACGGTTATTTACAGACGCCGTTTACGTCATTTCCGAGGACAAAGATGTGTTTTGGATGGTGAATGAATTTCAAAACGGTACATACAAGGGTGTTGTGTAGTCGTTGACATCCCGAGTGTCAATATTGGTATACACCCCGTGGGGACAGTTTCAAAGGGAGTAAACTAAATCCCTAAAAACTCGGGATTTTAGTATCTGTTTGTTGCAAATATAAGGGGAGGGAAACGAAACCGTTACCTATTTCAATTTTTTTGGTACAGTAGTCGCATAGGGGGAGAAACGACCGAGCATGCAAGAGATGGTTGTCGACGCGGCGGATGAAGGTCGTTGACACGGCGGAGATGGTTCGTCGGCGTGGTGTGAGAGGTAGGTAGTGATATTCACTCTGTTTGGCGGTGGAAAATGGTGTGGAATGGAGAGTTCGGGGGTGTGGAATGCTCCCAAGGGGTGTGGAATGCTCTCAAGGGTTTCTACTTTTGGAGGAAGAAGATGGACGGGTGGGCTGCTGCATGAAGGCTATTCTGGTGGTGAGGGTGGGCGGTGACATGACGTTTTTACCCCTTGTATTTACGGTTATTTACAGACGCCGTTTACGTCATTTCCGAGGACAAAGATGTGTTTTGCAGTATTTAATTGCAATTATTCATTCTGGTGGTGAGGGTGGGCGGTATCTTCTTTTTAGCTTATTCATTTTTTGGGGAAAATTAGTATGTCTTCGGGTTGCTGGTGTTCTTATTTTTTTGGGTTTTTAATTGCTGATGTTCTTGGGTGCAGGTAGTATGTCTTCGGATTGAGAGGACATTTCTTCCAATTAATGCATTCTGAAGGTATTTCTCTCTACTGAGGGAGGTTGAACTTTGTTATCCTTCCCCAATAAAGGTATTGACTCATTTTTTCCGGGTAGCAACTTTTTCTGGGGTGCAAATTTTTTTAGTAGTAACACCTACTACTAGTTTTGTTTTTCAAACTAGTTTTGTTTCTTGGATTTTTTATTTTTCAAACTTCCTAAAATGTCTCCAACTTTTTTTAGGGGTATATTTTATCTCTCCTAAACTCTGATTTTGATTTTAAACGTTAAGAATACTTTAGGCAGTTTGTTGGAGGCATATTTGTCTTTTACAAATATGGATTTATTAATCATTAAATCGTTTAGCCATCTATTTAATTTTTAAACGTTTGTAGCTATATTTCAAGTCACCTATTTATTTTTAGCCATATTTCTTGTTGCCCCTTATTATTTTATCATTCTCAAGGATTTCCCTTCCTAAAAGATTTCTGGACTACCAGCATTAGGCCTATTTTCTTTTTTGGACCGTAAGCATTTGGCCCATTAATCCCAGTTTCGCGTCTGTGTGCCACGTGTTCCATGCAGTTTGGAAGATAATCGATGGGGTTGATATCAATTTAAAGTATGTGTTTATGACTAACAGATTATGAGTTTGAATCCTTTTACCCCAATTGTTGTTGTTAAACTAAAAAAAAGGAGATATCAATTTATGTTTATGTTTAAAAATAAGTTTTTTTTAATAAAAAATTTAGTTCAAGAATTAAAAAAAAAAAAATTAGTTCAAGAACATTTGAGGGTGGGAGGATTCAAAATCCATGACCTCTTGGTCATAAGGACTAGTTGAATAATGCTCTTGTTGCAATAAGTTTTTTATTTTTAGAACTAACAATGATACTTGAAAAAATAATGTTTCTAATAAAGAATCATTAAAAAACATAGTATTTTTTTTTCTTTTTTTTGAAATTAAATGCTTCATTAAAGGCTAACCACCGCACGAACCGTTTTCAACGACAAATAGGGGAAAGCAAAAACGAAAACCAAGGACTACAAAAAAAAAGTGCCCCTTTTCTCGCGAGAGGGATTTCTCCTGATGAGGAACAAAATCCAAATTACACGCCTATCTTGCAACATAGTGGACTACTGAGTTGGAGGATCTACAACAGTAGCGAGATATTCTACTGCTGCTAAGTAGTCCATCAAGTCAGTAGTAGATCCTCCAACTCAGTAGTCCTCCCTATAGTCATCAAGGCGCTGCTATAGCGGGTTTGTTTAAAAAATGCCCATGAACTTTGAAAAGTTTAAAAAATACTCCTAAACTTTGAAAAATGTTTCAAAAATACCATTGCTGTTAATTTTTTTATGGAAACCGTTAAAATTTCAATTTAAAAAATATCCTTGAACTTCTAAAAAAAAATTAAAAAATACCCTTATTGAAAAATGCAGTGTAACGTCGGTATTTTAAGTTTGAGCTAATTGGATTTGATTTCATGTAATTGGTGTGAAATGGGGTTAATTTATGAAACTATCATGGTGTTCTTTTAATTTAAAGCTGGATGGCATTCTCGTAAATAAGGCAAAGTTTGAGCCAAGCCAACTAAACCCTAGTTTTACTTTTAATTTAGTCACTAAGTTTCAGCCAAGGCATCTCAAGCCTCTTCCTCTCCATCTTCACGATATTTGCAGCCGCCCAACCCTCATCTCCGGCAACTTCTTCGTCAGTCTCAACACCACCACCAGCGGCAGGTGGTATCTTCTCCCGTCGTCAGTTCGGCAGCGGCGGCGTGCGTGGTCTTAGTCCGACAGCGGCGGCGGTTCGCGGTTTTGGGTGCAGCGGCGTGTTTTTTTCGGTAGATTTCAGCAGCAAAGCACGTCCAACCCTCGTCAGGCGTTGTTTCCGCAGCGTGCTGGTCCGTTTCAGCCTCATAAAACGCGCGGGCAGCAACACTTCAGCAGGGGGCGCGACGGACAGCAGTGGTGGGGGGCTTTTTCCGGCGGTTTCTAACACTCCTAGGCGTGGGTAAGAAAGATTTAAGTATTGTTGGTTCATTATAGGGAAATTGTCAAATATAGGACAAAATTATGGGGGTTAAAGAGATTTAGGATGTTTTTATTTTCATAGAGTAGTAGGACTTTTGAGGTATGAAATTACCATGTTGTCCTTCTTAGAAAAATCCCTAACTTCACCTTTTTTTAGTCTCTACACAACTTTCTCTTCCTTCATGCACATTTCTCCTTCACCCACCATCACTCCAAGTGATTGAAGCTCCACATCAACCTTGAAATTTTCCTCTTTGGGTAGGCTTGAGAAACTTTCTTCACAATTTTATACTTTTTGTTGATCAAAAAATTTGCTTCTTCACTTTTACTTTGTTGCTTGAAGAACAAAATTTTAGACGATTCAAGTGGGTCTTCGACTTTCAGCGTGTTGTAAGAACTATTAAACCAATCTTTGGTTGATTAAAGTGTTTTAGAGCAGTACCCATTAATATTAACTATTGATTTCAAGGTACCCCATAACGTTTGAAGGTCCAATTGTCGAGTTAGAGCGACTTTAGAACTTGGACAGCAAGCATTTGTTCTGTTTTTAGGTAAGTTTTGGGTGTTAAATTTCCCTTTGTAGAGCATTTGATTTGAGATTCTGTTGGATTAAAGGAAGTTTTCCCTTTCGTGTAGCTTGCCTAAGGTCATGGAGTTAAGAGATTGGATAAGATCTATCAAGTAATTATTTGCTTGCTATTTGGATTAAGTTCTCATGTTTTGGACCCATTTAAATTAGGAATTTAGTAGGCTAGCATGATTCGGATTTAAGCCTTGAGTTTTGCTTTTGAATTTAAATAAGCATGTTGAGTTTCATTGTGAAGCATGATGTTTGAATGTGAATTGTTTTAGTTAATTTAATGGTAGCATGATGAGACTGTTTTTAATTGGACTAGTATCTTTTGGTTTATTTTAAAGTATGTTTGGGTTGGATAAGTGATGGTTTCTCTAGTTGTCTGTTTATGATTTTGGAGGATGGACTGAATGTCGGTTGATGTTGTGGATGCGAGATCTGACTCGCTTTGGTTATAGAAGTGTATTGTCTTGTTTCCAGGTGATAAGAAAAATTTGGGATTTTCTATTCATATGTTGTTATGCTTCCGAATTTTCGGTAGCACTATAGTGCGTCAAAAGGCCAAGTTTAGAAGTATTCCTTGGGTTATGAAGGGTTGAAACTGACTGGCTGATTAGTTTAGATCACGAGTTCTTCTTTTTTCCTCCTACGGTTTCCATTAAAAAATAAATGACAAGGATATTTTTGAAACATTTTTCAAAATTCAGGGGTATTTTTGAAACTTTTCAAAGTTTAGGGGCATTTTTGAAACAAACCCAATAGTTTAGGGTTTTTTTTTTATTTTTTTTATTTTTTATAATAATTTAGCCTATTTTTAAACAGACTTTTTTAGTACAAAATTTACTTTCATTTTAATCAAATTCACTCATATCTTTATTTATTTATTTATTTTGACAATACTCATATCTTTAAATTATGTACAAAATTGTGGATTATTAATTTTATCTTTAAATTATTTATTTTGACAATACTCATATCTTTAATTTTATTTACAATTGATTTCTTATGGATATAGGTTATTAATTTTAAGGGAATCCCTGAGTTTTGAGAAGGAATATGTTCGTTTGGGTTTTGAGTTTTCAAAATAAACCTTTTTAACCCTTATGTTTTGAGAAATGAGTTTAAAAGGTCCCTAAGTTATCAAAGTAAACATTTTTTTTTATAAGAATCAAAGTAAACATTTTTAATCTTGAGTTTTGAAAAATAGGTTTAAAAGGTCAAACCTTTTATTTTTTCAATTTTTTAAATTAATATTTTTAATTTAAAAAACCATTCAATATTAAAATATAATAAAAAATATTAATGTAAAAAATCTAAAAAAAATATTACGAGGGACCTTTTAAACCTAATTTTCAAAACTCAGAGACTAAAAAGATTTATTTTGAAAACTTGAAACCTTTTAAATTTATTTCTAAAAACTCAAAAACTAAAAAAATCCATTTTGAAAACTCAGGAACTAAATACATACATATAAATGTATTTTTTCTTAATTTTAATCTTGTTGACTCCTATTTTCTAGTTATTGGTTTAACTTTCAAAATTTACCATTAAAAGAGTATTGTTTCAAGGTTATATTTGCCCAATAGAATAATTTAAAAATGCTAAACATCCGATTATGGCCATATTTGAAATTTTAGAATTGTTTAGTCTTATTTTGTCAACATGAACATAGCAAACTGACTTGTACTACTAATCAATAGGTCTGGTTCAATTCTCTTATCCCTACATATTGTAAAAAAAAAAAAAAATTTGATATCTGTGAGTGTCCGGGCCAGCCCAGACTAATCTCACGGGACAAGGCTAAATTTTAGATAGGTGACCAGCATGGATTGAACCCATTTTCTTTAAGCAATTTATTTTTTCTAGGGTGTTATGGACCATTAATTGAGTCATTGTGCAGTTAACCCAAACTTATTTGATCGATTTTTTACAATTGCCCTCATTCTATTTTCCTTTTCAGATTTTAATTTCTCCAAATATTACGTCACCCCTTCCTCTCCGCCGCTCGCTAAACCCTTCTTCTCCATTCTTCTGTAAATAAAACCCTCCTTCCAATAGCAAGACACGATGGAGTTTTATCAGACGGATTCGCAAGCCCTATTGTTACAGATTCGACGCCAAGAGGATCTTTTGAAATCTAAAAGAAGGTATGTGTTTTTTTTTCCACAATCGATTTATGATTCTATTAGCTTTCGCCACATACTGCTCTAATGCGGAGGAATCAGAAAACTAGATAAGGAAGTTTTAAGTGATCGATATTAGACTCTCGACAACCATTTGAGTTCAATTTAGTTGCTAAATTTTTGCATTTAAATGTTGTGATCGTACGACATTTATTTTGTTTATTCATTCAGATGCTGATTATGGTGCAATTTCCGATTTACTGGAAACGGATTCGATAAATTTAGAGTATGATAAATGGCATTTTGATGGTTATGATTATGGTTATGACCGTTGTGTTTGGATGAATGGGCGAATAGACAGATTCGACTGCTCTGATATTTGATTCTCTTTTTTGTAGTTTGAAGTTGAAAATAGCGTTTTAGAATTTTAGTAGTTCATTGTGAATTCATGGGAGAGTTTTGTAAGTAGGCTCGTTAGGAGGAACTGAATCTGTTGAATGTATGCAGATGGCTGCTGGGCCTTCCTACATCTGTTCAACAGAAGTATTCAGATCATTCAGACTTTTTAAACAAACGGTAAGTGAAGATTTAGGGCCCGTTTGAAATACTTTTTAGTTTAAGTGTTTTTTAAGAATGCATTTTTTTAAAAACATTTTGTATAAAAATGGTTTAGAATTTAGACACTCATATGTTTGGTTACATTTCTTCACAAGTGTTTTAGAGTTATCATATACTTAAAAACTCTTTTAAAAAAATTTGCTTTTAAGTGTTTTTAATAAGTCATTTTAGTTGTTGCCAAACACTAGATTTTTTTTTTTCAAAATTAAACACTTGAAAAGTTAAACCAAACATATCTTATTTGACTATTCAATATTCATATATGTTAAGTTTAGTACATCGGTTTCCTTACTCTAATAAATTATTCGTTGCTGTCTTATATTAGAAACTTGCCTGAATCGTTGCTGAGGGAAGATGATGTAAGTTACATTTTCCACCTTTTTCCTTCCCTAAATTATTTGTATACAGTAGTGAGAAATTCATTATTTTTTTTTTCTCAAATAACTTTGGATCCTTTTGTACTTCTCTATGCTTAAGTCCCAAGTTTACAATATGATTTATATATTAATCCCATCTTTTGAAAATGCAAACCTTATTGGCTGTGTTTCGTCTTTCTCAATCTCTGTTTTCAGGTTTTCTATGAGACTGTCAAAACAAGAATTGAAGAAGCTTTTGGAGTGTTAAATGTTGAAACAAGGCATCTTGGTATTCGAGCTGATCAAATATTAGATGCTTGCAAAGTTAGAAAACTCATCTTGTCATGTCTTAATGATCTGAGCACCAGGGGACTTTACCTTCTTGCTATAATACTTACAGAAGACTCTGTCAAATTGGAAAAAACTCGCTGGAAGCTGAAAAAGGTTATCAGAGAATTTATTCCAAGAGTTCTGATTAGGAAAAGTCAAGATTGCCGTCAATTAGAAATTGTTAAACGATTGTCTCAATTTCTCAACGACCCAAAAAATTTCCGAAGAAGATGCTCAACAACTATGACATCAAGTTCGCCATCTTTCCATGATGCAGCATCGCAGGTACTGTATAGATTAGGAGACCTGCCCACCCAAGGTCTCTTAGCTATGCATCGAAAGCTTGAAGGAGTTCAAGTTATGCCTCAGATAAAACGCCACAGGCATGGGTGGGGCCGTGATCGTCTTATTAATCTTCTTACCAAAATTAGTAAGAAGATGCTTTCATCGCTTGGTGAAGGAGATGAATTGCAAGAATCACTAGCAAAAGCCATGGCGGTGGCTGATTTATCACTTAAACTAGTACCAGGTCGCCATAATTCATCCGAAATTGAGTTTTATCACTTCTCACCCCAAATAAAAACCTTGCACAATGAAATAGTAAAAGCCATATGGTTTGTTAGAAACAAGGCTAATATTCAGAAGCTCAAACAGTTGAAGTCTTTGTTGGATCCTGATGCTAAAGTGTCGAATAGGAGTCTAAGAACAGCTATTAAGAAGATGTTAATAGACTATCTTTTTGAGTGTAGTGATATGGACACTGTGCCAAAGTCTCTTTTGAAAGCTTTAGCTATGATAAATGCAGATTCTCGAAGTGCACCACATTCAGTTTCCTCACGAGATGAAATTGAAGAGGAGGTTGAATGTGTATTTACTTTGAGTGCTCAGATGAAACAAGTAGTTTGGGATTTACTACCTAACTGTGACTTTGAAACCGACTTTGCTGATGCATATATGGAAGAGTTAGAAGAAAGTGATGATGATTTTGATGATAATGACGAAGATAGTTGTGATGGTTTGCCTCGAGAAGACAATGGCTCCCATTCTGTTTATGTTGAAGGTATGGGAGAATCAATGCCGGCCAATTTGGATCATTCATCAGTGGGGAATGTCATGTCCCCTAGTCAGGCGTCCATGAAAAATGCAGATGTGGAGCCTTTTCAATGTTCTGAACCTATCCATTTTACTTGGGAGGGTTCCTTAGATTCTTCTTTTAATCACCGTCCTTCATTCATGGAATCCAAAGTTCAGAAAGGTACATATAACTTATCTTCTAACCAACAAGTGGAGAACAAGGACACCATCTCTGTTTCACATCATAGAGATGACTCTCCTTCCTCCAAGTTCACACCAAACGTTTTGTTTGATAAGAAGAGCACTACTAGTGATGCTCCAAAAACACCCTGTTTAAGTTCTTTCAACATGTCATGTGCAATGCCTCAGATGGATCCTAGTAAACCAAGCACGTTTAAGAATAAGTACCTTGTGGTTCAAGAAGCATGTGATGAAACTGGCATGATTGCTTATAATTTCATTGGCCGCTTGCTAGAAGAGTTTGCAAGGAGTGAAGGCGTCGAGTTAGATTGGTGTGCTAATTTATATATAAATAGCAACTGTTCAATTGAAGAAGACCTTCCTGGTATGTGTTTTCAAATTATAGATGCCTTTGTTGAAGTTTGATTCAAGTCCTTTCTATATTTATTGTATATTATATAAAAATGACCTGTAAGGACCTCTATAGGTCTGAGGCGCTTGTTAGATTGACAAATCAATGAAAACGAAAATAAATAAGCATAACTAGTTAGTAATGTTAAAATGTATACCAGAGTAAACCGGTTCTGAAATATATTTGTATGCATGATCACATTGGCAGAAGTTGAGCAGACTCATATTAAGGCGAAGGGAAGTGATTCAGTAATTATTCAAGTTTGTGAAGAGTTAATGCCTTCTCTTTCTAAGAGGTATGATGATTTAATGGTTTCTGTTTTTTTGTTTGGTAGAAAATACTTGTTTGTTGACTTGACATGCCACTTTATATATATCATATATGTTTTATTTTACTTTTTCAGCCTAACTATGAATGTTAGTGACCTATCATTAATTTTTTTTTTCCTAAATATAGAATCTGAGTAAACCGGTTCTGAAATATATTCGTATGCATGACCACATTGGCAGTGGAACAAAGAGACTTCAACAGTTGCTGGGATTGTGATTCCGAAGAGATTTTGTTGGTCTGAATAACCAGTTGGTCTTTGGGCAGTCCAACGACGGCGGAGGAATCAGAATTGAATAACTTGAATTCAGCCCTGGGCGAAATGAAGCTGTCAGTATTGTGTTTGAGGAAGTTCAAGCATTTTGGCAAAACCATGTAAGTTTATATATAGTAATGTTACATATATATGTTGAGTGAAAGTAAAGTGTATGCCTATGAAAGCTATCAAACATGTCTTGTTCAGTTTTTTTGCTCTTTCTCAATGATTATCTTTTTATCAATTTACTAGCATTTGCCTTCATATGAGTTTGACATCCTACAACAGTAGTCATTCTCTCCTCCAATAGTTGTTGAATAAGGAATAGGATTTATAAAATTCTTTTGTGCTCTAATTGGATTACCTCTTTATATGAACATTAGCTGATGCATTGGGGGTTATGACTTCCTTCCGGATTTGTTGGGTTGGGTTGTGGCTCTTTGATTGAGGAGACTCTCCTGAATCCTCTCTTCCAGGATAGAGGAAGAGTCCTTTGCCAAGCTTGTATTTTTGCAGTGTATTGGGGGTTATGGCTTGAGTGGAATAATCATATTTCTAGGGTTCGGAGAGATTCAAGATTGGGATGTGGAATATTTTGAGATTTAACGCCTCGTCGTGGGCTTTGGTCCGTTTTGAGGCTTATTTTGGTGGGACTAGTTTTTCTATACACCCTTGTATATATATTTTTTTCATTTTACTATGAAAGCACGATTTCTCATTCGGAAAAAAAAAATATATATATAAGCTTATGCTAGTTTATTGACTGGCATATTGATATGTTCAAAAGGGAATGATTTTGAAAATGACATCTTCATCATAAGATAAAAAAATCTATGCCACACTCTAACGCAATGGCTTTCTGGCACAGCAAGAGGGAAAGTAGAATGGCCGGAGAAGAAAAGGACAGCCTCATAGTTTGGGGAGCTGAACAACTTCTACAAGAGCTATTTCTTCTTTGCTTTGCTCTCTCTCTGAACTTGATCCAGTTCTGACTTTACTCCAGATACACGGTTTCATTCCCGGGACGGTAAGCTTAACGTCGAAACTCGAAAGCAAATTAGGCTGGGGACATTTTAATGTCATTAAGCTGTGATCCGATGAACATTCTCTTTTTTCTGCAGAGTTTTCAATGACATTGGCATTGGATGGATCTCTTTTAAAGTATGAGCAATTCTAATCCGTTCGGTTCGATATTCAGTCTGGTATTCAGTCTCCGATGTCAATATTCCAGTCGGATGCAACCTATCAAGCACAGGAATGGCCAGCAGTAAGAACTGGGTTTCCACTTTTAGAGAGCATGAGCAAAAGAAATGAGGTCTAGCCATCATTCCTGATTGACTTGTTGATGTAGTTTGTTTTGCTTGGTAGGTTTCGTTTCTCTTTGTAATGTAGCCGAGGTATTTTTATTTTCTTTGTTATTAGTTAGTTTTTTAGTTAGCTACTGTGGTTAATAGTTTAACCATTCTTGTATTTACAGTCGGTTATCCCATAAGCTAAGCCTATATATAAAGGCTAAGGCTTCCCCTTTTGTATAACTTTTTTGGAGATTAATAAAATACCACTCGTTTTTGTTTCTAAGGTTTCAGATGGTAACTTTTCTTTAATTCAAGAACCTCTAATCTCTTGTTTGAGAGTATATACCTTAACCAATAGTGCTATGCTTAGAGTTTGCGGTTTCATATGGTAATTATTATGCTTCTATAGGTCTTGTAATTATAGTCATTAATTTCACATATTTACTGTGTTAGCCACGTTAAAAAGGATGGGATCATTTAGAATATTTTTTAATTTTTTAATTAATGGTTATGAAGAGAAAGATGTTCATACTCGTGTTTTTTTTTTTTTCACTATTGTCCATGATATTTATTGATTTTAAATTTGGCCCTTCAAACCTAGTTTAAAATCATTAAATTTATTTTTCCTTTACATTTTTGGATGGTGGTGATTAATCTAATAACTGGTTTAATTTAATATTACTATATTAGTTAATGGGAAGGAAAATGGTAAATATGAAAATATCTATACAAAAAGGGTGTTTAATAATAAGATAGTGAAATGTGACCGTAGTTGAAAGCCTCTACTGATATGGATGGAGATCGACTCCTTAATTCTCTTGATAGGAAAGAGTCACGTAGTGAACAAACTTTAAATTTTTGTCACTAATTAAGATTAGAAACATACTGTGAAAAGCAACATCGAGCATAGTTCAGCGGTAGTTGGTAATCTCCTCACTCCCAAATATTGATGTACTAAAAAAAAAAAAAAAAAACCGCAACAAGGTTATGTCCTCCTAACTCCATGGTCTTGTAACTCGGTTGTCCATCCTTCGCTGGTACGACAAGGTTGTTTGTACTAAAAAAAAAGACATTTGTGGAAATTTCTCCACCAATAATTGCTAAAATCATTAATTTTAATTCATTACGAACTATGATTACCAATCCAAATGTTAAAATTTTCCCTATATCTCATTGTTTCAGAGTTTGAGTAGAATTTAAAATTGTTGATCAAGTCTTCGACATTAGACGACAATTCGACGTTGTATTGTCTCAAATCCTTTCATGTGCTCTTGATCAAGGATTCATGCTAATTACTGTTTAACTAAGAAGGAAGTTAACACATGTGTGAAGTTAACACATGTGTTGGACTTTTATTTCCTTTTAAGGCCATTTCCCTGTAGGTTGTGGCTTTGGCTGAATTACATCGAAAGGTTGGAAAAGCTATGGTTGGCAATATCAAGACAAGATGAAACCTTTTTGGAGATATGTCTCCGACAATTTGTTTATTCATTGAGTTATACTTAGATTAGTTTGAAATTTTTAACATTTCAACGGTTCAATTATTAAGAAAATATTATTCAATATGCAGACTGTCAACCTCTAAACCGTTTGGATGTATGATGAAATAATATTTTTTTTTAAATTTTTCCTACATTCAAACAACATAAAACCGTCGGCAACATTGTACTAGTCTCTTTGAATAATTCCTTTTAACTTATATCGATCTTTAATGAGACTCCTAATGTCATTAGTCTTAATTCAATTTGAAATTTGCATACAATTATGGAACTTTTTGGTGGGTTTAGTTTACAAGGTATAGGTTATTGCAATTCATGGTTATAAATTGAGGGTGGTTTTTTTTTTTTTTTTTTTTTTTTTTTTTTTTTTTTTTTCTCTCTCTCTCTCTCTAGATTTACTTATCATATGTTAAAGGATTGTTAATTTTGCAAGTTATGTAAATCTCATGCTTATAAAATCTAACTTTTTATATCAACTTCTAAAATTATTTGAATTTGATGAACTAGGTTTTTTTACAACAACATATGCTATAAGATTATGCTCATTTAATTCTATAAAGTGACTGAAATAAGTTACCACCTCATCTTCATGCTTTTGAAAGATGGGAATAGTATTCCTCAAAAAGAAAAAAGAAGGGAAAAAATCAATTTTGACCCCTGAACTTTGCAAGTTGTAGCAATTTTAACCCTAAACTTTCAATTTTAGCAAATTGAACCCCAAACTTAACAAATTCTATCAATTTGAACCTCCAACTTGCATAAATGTTGCAATGAAGACCTTTTGTCAACTTTTCATTTGAATTGCTATTAAAATATGTAATTGACAATTTCCTTTTATTTTTTTTTTAATTCACATTGCATCTAATGTAGTGTTTTGTAAGAAGTTTGTTGGAAAAACTCTTTAAGAAATCAAATATCTCAAGACAATTCTTCTCATTATTATAAATAAAAAAAACCACAGAGTTATTGGCAGCAAAAAAAAAAATCTAGCAAATATGAGAAAAAAAAAACTCAAAATTTCTTTATCTCGTTTCCTAGATCTGTACATTCTTTTAATTAGCAAGAAAAAAACATTAAAAGAAGGAAAAAAAATCCTTACGAAAGTCAACTTTGAAAATATTCATCTTTATGAAAGACTTTTGAGAACAATGGAACATTTTCACTGTTGGTACCTCCCTATACACTACCATTAGAATTTCGACAATTATAACAGATGCAAAAAAATTTCTCATTTTCTACCGTTCTCTTTTAGTTGTCAAGATTTTAATAGAGTATGTAGAGAGGTCATTGAACATCGTAATATAGTCAAGTAATGTTCTTTTTCGATAAAGTCTTTTTAAGTAAAATAAAATACTAAGTGAATTTTTAAAATTTTCTAAAACAATTTTTAGTCTTTAGCCTAGTGTATTATTGAAAAAAATATATAAATAATTATTTTAACATATCCAAAAAAAAAAAATTATCCCAGATATATTATTTTTTAAAAATAAAAAATTAGAATCCAGAATAGCATTATATTTTTTTTTAGTATTATTTTCTTTTTGTTAATAATTATAATATGAATATATAGATAATAATAGTGGAAAAATAAATAATAAATGTCAATGGTCCCTTGGAAAAAAAATAATGGAGTCCATCAGGCTGGGCTCATAAATAATGTCATCTTCTTTTGCTTCTCAAAAACACTTGAATGAGAAATTTATACCTATTAATTTCTCTGTTGAAATATTTATGGCAATAGATTTAACACTTTAACAAAATTAAATTATGCTCTGTTTCCTAAAGGTAAGACCCATTTTCTTGCCATTTTTCTCTTTAAATTGCTACTCTTTTAAAGATGTACAAAACTAATAGTTATATGCCAACAATTTAATGTTATTGTTAAAAAAAAAAAAAAAAAACAAGAAGAAGAAAAGCTTAATGTTATTATTATTATTTTTTTTTTTACAATAAAAACTTAATGTTATTGATGCATGTATAGCCAAAGTGAGCTTAGTTCAACATTAATTGACATGTACTCTTGACCATGAGGTCAGAGGTTCGAATCCCCCCACCTCCAAATGTTGATGTACTAAAAAAAAAAAGAAAAAATGAAAGAAAAAATTGATGCATATATATACTGTGGTTATTTATTCATTAAATTATAAATTTTGTCCTTAAATATTTTCAAGTTTAGGTCTATTTTAATCCTTGAACTTTAAAAAGAGTGGAATGAATTCCTATACTATTAGATTTATATCTAAACTTTAAAAAAATGTATAATAAATCCTTAAATTTTTGATTTTGTATCTAATAAGTCCCTAAATTTTCATTTTTGTGTCTAATGGGTTATTGACCTATTTTATGTTTTTTTTAAAAAATTGAACTTTAGGATCTTTTTAGACATAAAGTTCAAATTTATATCTAATATGTCCATTAATTTATAAATTTTTTGAATATGTCAAGGACTATTAGACGCAAAATTGAAAGCTTAAAGATCTATTAGACATTTTTTAATTTTTAGAAGCCTATTAAATAGGCAATTAAAAGTTCAGGACCTAATTAAAACTTCATAAAGTTGAAGGACCAAATAGATAGAAAGTTTAAAGTTATTTGAGTAAGTTTGACACGAATTAAATTTCTTTGTTGAAATCTTGTGTGAACAGACATAAAATTGAAAATTTAGGGACTCATTAGACATTTCTAAAAGTTCAAAGATTTATTAGACACAAACCTAAAAGTTCAAAGATTAAACTTGTAATTTACTAAGGGTCTGTTTGGAATACATTTTAATTTAAACGTTTTTCAAGAATGCATTTTTTAAAAAACATTTTGTACAAAAACTTTTTAGAATTTAAACACTCATATGTTTGGTTGCATTTCCTTATAGGTGTTTTTATACACAAGTTATTGTATACTAAGGGTGTGTTTGGTTTAACTTTTCAAGTGTTTAATTTTGAAAATAAATCATTTTGAAAAAATTTATAGTGTTTGGCCATCACTAAAAATGACTTATTAGAAAATGAGATTGATAAATAAACCATTTTGAAAGAAACACTTGAAACCAACTTTTTTAAAAAGTCTTTTTAAACATACAATAACTTGTGTATAAAAACACTCATGAAGAAATGTGACCAAACATATGAGTGTTTAAATTCTAAACAATTTTTATACAAAATGTTTTTTAAAAAATGCATTCTTGAAAAACATTTAAATTAAAATGTATTCCAAACGGACCCTAAGACTCTTTCCAAAAAAGTTGGTTTCAAGTGTTTCTCTCAAAATGGTTTATTTATCCATCTCATTTTCTAATAAGTCATTTTTAGTGGTTGCCAAACACTAGAAATTTTTTCAAAATGATTTTTTTTTTCAAAATTAAACACTTGAAAAGTTAAACCAAACACACCCGATGAAAATTATATTTAAGCTGGCAAAATTAGATTTTTGCTAAATTTTAATGGTAAACAATCAAAATCAAATATTACTTTAGTTAAATTGATGAAGGTTGAAGCCTATAACCTTTTGAGGGTAATTTGTATTATAGAAGTTTTTGCAACCATAATGATTAAAAAGTGAGTTCAAGATCATTTTTAAGGGTAATATTTTGAAAGCACTTAAAAAAAAGTATTAATTAATTGTTTAAAGCAAGAGGTAGGGTGAAAACCTATCTTTACTTTTATCTTTTAAGAAAATAAATGATGAAAAAACAAAAGTTGATGACAGATCTAGAAATGATGTTTTGGGATATAAAAGTATTTTTCATAATAAGAAAATAAAAAGGTTAAATTACTAATTTGGTCTTTGTTACTTTAAAAATTTAAATTCGATCCAATTTAATTTTAATTTGATCCGTAATTTTTATAGTTGAATCAAACTTTAGAAATCAACCCTATTATGAACCTGACATGTTTTCGGTTTACATATTAATGAATTAGTGTTTTCTTTTTGACTAGCGAGAATTTAGGCAAAGAAAAAATAAGAAAAAAATGAACTAGTTTTCATATGAAGAAGAAGAAAAAAAATTAGAGACCATTTTGTAGTTTAACTAAATCACATAAACCAAACTCAAACCTTTAAAAGCAAAATAAGAAAATAAACAAATAAATAACTAAGCTCAAAGCTAATTCTAGAAGACCAAATTAGCAATTTAATAATAAAATACATTTATGTTTCAAAAAAAAAAAAATAATAATAATAATAAAATACATTTTGGTCCCTGAAATTTGAACTTATTTTCTCTTTGATCGTGAGGGTTTCAAAACTAATACTTTTGATCCTTGAGATTTGAATTGGTCATTAAGGTTTTAAAAGTGACATATTGGATCCCCAAAGTTTTAATTTAAATAATAATTAGTCCCTAACGTTTGAAATTAGTTTCTTAATAGCCTCTAATAAAAAGTTAACATCGTAGTTAATATATACTAACTAGACTTTGATTATATATGTTATAGGTAATTTTGGACCACCCGATGTACAAGGAGCTGACGAGAACAACCGGGGATAGATCGGGCTGGGAGATGGACCCAAGAGGCGAAACTGGCAAGTGGGACGGCCAAGACCAAAGGGGTCGAGCTTTTGGCCCGACCCCCTGCTGGCCTAGGTCGAGGCCGAGCCCGTCTAGCTCCGTTTGATCCCTACCGCCTCTGGTCACCCCGGTTTCGCTTGGTTTGTCCCGAAACGCCTCCTAACTCTTAAAAACCCTAGGAGGATGAGCAGATATTTATACCCCTCTTGGCCACTGAAGAAGGGGACCCGAACTCTATTCTCGACTCTCTCTCTTGCTCTCTAGCCCTCCTACTTCCGTTTTCTGACTTAAGCATCGGAGGTAGTGTGGCTAACACCACACCGGTGTGCAGGTTTTCCATTTTGCAGGTCACGTCTTTCCCGCTCTTAAACAAATTCACTGTCGATTATCACGTGGAACGAAGGTAATTTACCTAGCGAAATTTGATCATCAACAATATATGTTATTTTTTATAAGCATTGGCCAATTTCAAACTTTACAAACCATTTAGAAATCAAACATCAAACTTGAGAACCCAATTATAAATCAATTAGGCTCCGTTCGATAATCATTTGATTTTTGAAAATTAAACTTGTTTTCTTCTAATTTCCTTATAATGGTTTTCAACTTTGTCAATGACACATTTGAATTCTTAACAAATTTTTTTTTTTTTTTTTTAAAAAAAACAAAACAAAACAAAAAACAAAAACAAGTTTTTGAAAACTATTTTTTTTAGTTTTCAAAACTTGACTTGATTTTTAAAAATATGAGAAGAAGCTAGATAACAAAATCAAGAAACTTACAGCTGAATACAGTATTTTCAAACTTAACTTTCAAAACTAAATGATCATCAAACGAGATCTAAGAAATCAAATTTCAATCCTCAGAAACCAATTATAAATCAATTCAAATAAACCCCGACACTAAACACATATCTTTTTTGAAATCTCAAATACGAAACTGAAACTAAATTCAAATAGAAAAGATTAAAAGTGTTAGTTTTGAAAATTGAAGGACCAAATAAAAAATAAAACCAAATTGGAGGACCAAAAGTATATTCATAATAATAACAAAGAGGAACAAAATAAATGTTTTTTTTTTTAAAAAAAAAAATGCTTTTAGAGTCATTAAGAAATAAAACGCAGTTAGTAACAGTAATTGCCAAACAGTATCAGAAACGGACCCCACGATAATCATCTGCAACCCTCCCCCGCCAAAACCGAATAAAACACGCCCTTTCTTTCTCAAACTCACCTCTCATCTCTCTCTCTCTCTCTCTCTCTACTTTTTTCCGATCACCGGCGCTACCCTCTCCGCCGTCTCCTCACCATGACTTCCGTTCCACGGCGGACCTTTCTGCCGACGCGCCCTCTCAACGACGCGCTCCCTGTCTCGCACCCGGACTCCGCTCAAACCCTACGCCGAAGGCTCTCCTCGATTTCCTTCAAGATCCAGCCGATTTCTTCGCCGGTCTCTTCCTGGCCGTTTCGTAGATCCAAATCGCTGTCGTCTATGCGCGATTACACCGGCAGTTCGCTCCGGAAGTGGTGGGATTGGGGATGGTCCTGGATCCTCTCCCGCAAGGCTGCCTTCGCTCGAGATCTGGAGATGAACGATGAAGAAACTAAAGCTCTTGGATCTAATTGCAGAGGTAGTTTGAGGCATCTTTTCTATAAGGTTAGGTCTGAGTTCCGGAAGCTTATTCGCTCCGATCGAGTCGGTCTTCCTCAAACTTTCAAATACGATTCGGTTAATTACTCGAAGAATTTCGACGACGGAGTGAAATCTTAGCCTATTTTCACTGTAATCGATTTTATGTGTTCGAGGAAATTCAGACTTTCGTGTTGAATAATATGCTCTGTTTCAAGCTAGATTCAGAACAAGGATATATAGAGAAAAAGAAGCTTCCGATTCCGGCCATGGAGGCCTCTGATCTTTACTGGCAAAATCTACCTGTTCATCGTGCTCATTGCTTCGTTCTTCGCTCGATCGGAAATCGGAACGCACATTTGATTGCTCGCCGGCCCTGAGGTGAAGAAGAACAGAGAGATTGCAGAGATCTTCGTCGCAGATTAAGAGATCGAAGAGTTTCAAGTACATAAGAATTCTACTTCTTTTTGCAGATTTTTTCAGTTTTTGTTTGTATAAGCAACGTAAAATTCCTTTTGCTTTTATTGTTTGCATAGTATTTTCTTGCGTCATCCAATGTAATTCCAATACTATATTTTCTTTTTCTTTTGTGCTATTTTTTTTTCTTTTTTGTTTTAGTTCGTGAAAAATTCGAAGCTATGTTCATGTTGACGCTCTTATTTCTATTATAAACTATCTACATAATTCGATAGATAAAATATCTATAACCATTTTAAAATTAGGCATGCGACATGGTTTGATTTTTTTTTTTATAACAGGTAGGGTGAGAGATTTGAATTTATGATATTGTGATTTCAAGCTATGCTCTTATTAGCATATAGTTGGTTTCTATACTTTGAATCTCATGCTATTTTATTTCTTGTAATTTTTATTTAAGGCTAAACTATAGGTTTAGTCTCGAACATTCAAGTATATGTCTTATGATCCTTTGAACTTTATAAAGTGTTTAATAAGTCTAGGAACTTTTAGATTTGTATTAGCTTGGTCTCAAAATTTTTAAAAGTGGAAGTCCTTTCAACTTTTAAATTTGTGTCCAATAGGTCATAGAATTTTCAATTAAACAAAGAAAGGTTTGATTCAAAATAAAAAAAAAAGACTTTTTTTTCCTATTTGTGTACATAACTTGTATAACAAGACTTTTAATAATGTGACAACAAAGCAAAGGAACACGTGAATAAATTAACACTGATAAAAATTATCCATCTTTAAGAATGTAAAAAATAGGAATAAAATAAATAATTAAAACTTATTAGATGTACAATCAAGTTTGTCTTTAGTTCAACAACATTTGAGAAGGTAGATTTGAAGGTATGATTTTTTTTTATTAAGAATACATGTCAATTGTCGCTCAATTTGCAGCTTCTTTTTAGTAGCAGATGCCAAAGCCAACCTTGTTTTAAAAATAAATTATATTGTTTGGTTCCTCGTACATTATGTTGGATGTGCTTTCACTTTCATGCATGAATGAAAGTGATCATATATATTCTCATTGATTAAGTAGTACGATAAAGTTTTTTCAAAAAAAATATTAACTTCCTTTTTTACTGATATATCATAGTTAATAATTACTTGGATTTTTTTATTTAATTATTACCGATCTCCATGACTTAAAGGGAGAGTCTACCTACCAAAACAAATTATTTAGACCCCGTTTGATAACCATTTGATTTTTTATTTTTGAAAATTATGTTTGTTTTCTCCCAATTTTACTACTATGGTTTTCATCTTTGTCAACGACACATTTGAATTCTTAGCTAAATTCCCAAAACAAAAACAAGTTTTTGAAGACTACTTTTTTAGTTTTCAAAAATTGGCTTGGTTTTTAAAAACATGGAAGAATGGGTGTATTAGAAAAACAAAGAAACTTGTAGGTGAAAGTAGGGTTTATAAGCTTAATTTTCAAAAACAAAAAACAAAAAATCAAATCGTTATCAAACGGGACCTTAATAATTTTTTTTTTTTTTTTTTGTCTAAAAAACCTCTAAAATACAACTAAAAAAAGAAAAAGTAATAATAATTAAAATAAGATCTAATTGCCACTCTTTTAATTAGTTTATTTTATATCTTATTTTATTTGCAAAGATTTATTTAATTTATTTTATTAAAAAAAACTTTATTACAAGTTTAGTCTTTGAACTTTCAAGATTGTATCAATTAGGTCCCTTAACTTGAACTTTAAAAAGTATCTAATAGGTCTTGAACTCTAAATTTTGTTTCCAATAGGTCCATGAACTTTAAAAATATCTAATAGGTTCATGAATTTTCAATTTTGTGTTTAATAGGTTCCTAACATAATCAAGATTTTTAAAAATTAACCAATTTACTATATATAAAATTGAATTTTATGTCTATTGAGTTGAGACTCTAAGCTTTGAATTTTGTATCTAGGAGGTTTGTAAATTTTAAAAAATGTCGAATAGGTCAATAACTTATTAAACACAAAATTGAAAGTTAAAAGACTCATGTAAAAGTTGAAAGTCTTATTGGATACTTTTTAAAGTTCAAAAGCCTATTAAAAACAAAATTGAAAGTTTGATGACCTATTTAAACTTTTTAAAGTTCAAGGACTAAATTGACACAATCCTTAAAGTTCAGGGACTAAACATGTAATTTGACAAATATATATATATATATATATATATATATATATAAATATCATTGTAAAAAAATTCGCTGTCGGTGTGAGAATTGATGCATTCGACCTAGACCTAGACGATGGCAAGAAATTGCTGAATAATTAATAACCCTTCATGGTATGTCCAATGCCTTGTAGACACGTAACATCCTACTGTCGGTCGCATCTCTCCTGGAATATTGGAAGCATATCTTATTTATTTGTATATTCTTTTAAATATCATGTCACAAATCAAGAGAACTAATTTGAAGGTCGCTCAATTAGATAAGAAATTATATTATCTATCAAAAGATTAGATGTTTGAATTTCTATTGTTATACGTTGTTGAGTTCGTAAAGAAAAAGTAGGTTGATAGCAATTTGAGCTTGATTGCTTTGAAGGTTTGATCTTCCACTCTCAACTCTAAAAAAATTGGTTTGGACATACAATCTAAACATTTAAATCCCGTTTGATAGTTATTTGGTTTTTAGTTTGAGGTTTGAAACTCCACTCTCACACATATTTGAACTCATAAAAAATTGTAGCTTGATATATCAATTTGAACTTGATTCTTGAAGGTTTGATCTTCCACTCCCCACGTTTATATAAGACTCTAGAAAAGAAAATGGTTTTCAATATGCAATCTCTAAACATTTAGGTCCCGTTCGACAATCATTCGGTTCTTTGTTTTCAGTTTTTTAAAATTATGTTTGCTTTTTTTCAATTTCTTTATATTGGGTTTCATCTTTGTCGACGAAACATTTGAATTCTTAGCCAATTTTAAAAAAGAATAATAAGTTTTTTAAAACTATTTTTTGTTTTTTAGTTTTCAAAACTTGACTTGGTTTTTTAAAACGAGGCTTAAATTATGATCAATTAGCTAAATCTTGATTAAAAGTCCTTGTCATTAGTGGGACTTGATTGAGATTTAATGTGTTAGGTTATTTTCTATTGCACCAATAAATGAGTAACAAAATTTCAATAAATGCAATCAAATATGCTTTCAACATTGATCATATTTCCCTTCCCACTTTTTAATCAAAACAATATCTTAAACTATAATTTAAATCCACATTTTTGGACTAGTTTTCTTTTAACATATAAAAACCTTTTTTTTTTTTTGACAATACGAAGGAGAGGGGGATTCGAACCATAGACCTTGTAGTTATCGGTTTAACTATGTGCCACTTAAGCTAAGCTCTTGTTGGCAACATATAAAAACCTTGCATCATAAAATATTATATTTTTGTATAAACATTAAAAAAATTGTCACACTAAATAATCTTTTTTTTAATCAAATGATAGGTCCACTTAGAACCAGAGCATCCTTCTCTCTTTTTTTTTTTTCAAAAAAATACTTATTTGGTCCCGGAGTTTTGAAGAATAGGTGTGGTTGGTCTCTAAATTTTCAAAATAGACATTTTTAGTCTCTAAGTTTTGAGAAATAGGTTTAAAAGGTCTCTAAGTTTTCAAAAGTGACCTTTTTAATCCTTAAGTTTTGAGAAATAGGTTTAAATATAAAGTCCTCAGGTTATTTTTTCAACTTTTAAAAATTAATAATATATATTTTAATTATTTTTTAATATTGAGTTTGTTTTAAATTAAAAATAAAAAATAAAAAGCATTAGTTTAAAAATTTTGAAAAAAAATATATGAGGAGTGTTTTAAACCTATTTCTCAAACTCATCAGATCCATTTTGAAAACATTCATCAAAACTGAGTGATCAAAAAGGTATTTTTCTCGGACACCAACTTAAAGGTGTGCTAAAATATAATTTAACCGAATAAACGTTTATTTATGGGGAATTGTGTTAAATGGCTACAAAAAAAAAAGCGGTCTTGATTTTTGGCTACGGAAGTTTGGTTTTTGCAGGCGTGGCTACCGGAATAGTAGGAACTGTTTTCTAGATTTTTTTTTTACATTTTTACCCCTAGTATATACGACTATAGACAAACGCCGTTAACAGATTTTTTTTGTTTTCATTCAGTTTCTCCCCCCTTTTTTCGGGATGGATGAATCCCGATTTATAGGGAGTTCAGTTGGCGGTTTGTGTTCAAGTGTATAAAAAGATCTACCTATTTTTTAGGCTTAGGTTCAGCGTTTCCAACGATAAAAAAAAGATTTTATCCCTCACATTTTGCCCCTCATTATCCATGTTACAAAAGAACAACAATAAAAGTCGTAAGTAGCAGTACATACAGACAGATGACAGTACATATAAACTACAGCGTATATATAACTCATATGGGGGTGGGACTAGGGTAAGTATGCATACACACAGTATGCATGCGGAACACGTATGTATGTAATACTATATACAGATATCAGTTATGGCATTTCATCAGGTATTTGCATTCAGGTGAACATGGTACGGGGGTTATTATGGTTGCATATAGCAACACAGGCAAAGACAAAGTGTATTTTTATTGGGCATTCCAGACATACACGATACAGGGGGTGATTAACTCAAATACAGGGGATTAAGTGTATACACACACAAGTAGACACATTAGACCATTCCATTGATGTATATAATAGTACAGACAAATCAAAGCATTTTTTCTATTAGACATGTCAATGTGTACGCACACATACATATGAGTATACCACAAGCACACTTTTTCCAGAGAAGTTGTAATAACGATGAAATGGTATTTATCAGTACATACCACTCGGGGGAATGTAATAACGAAATCCTAAAATCTCAGGGAACGTATCAGCTTGTTGCTAATATAAGGGAATCGGAATGAAGTTGTTCATGTCTAATAGAAATGGTATTTATCAGTACATACCACTCGGGGGAATATAATAACGAAATCCCACTTTTCAAAAAAAAAAAAAATAACGAAATCCCTAAAATCTTGGGGGAATGTATCAGTTTGTTGCTAATATAAGGGAATGAGAATGAAGCTGTTACCTTGGTTTGAATTTCTGAGAAATTGTACAGTCCTCGTGCAGAAGGAGAATCGATGGAGGATGTGGGGCAAGCAAGAGTCTCGACGGCATGGCGGAAGAAGGTCGTCGGCACGGCGGATGTGGGTCGCCGGCGCGATGCGAGAGGTAGGGATTGGGATACACTCTGTGTTGGGGGGTGGAAAATGGTGGGAAATGGAGGATTAAGTCTTTCAAGGGGGGGCAATGGTGGGAAGGGAGGGTTGTGGAAGATGAAGATGGACGGACGGGCTGGTGCATGAAGGCGGTTCTGGTGGGAGGGTGGGCGGTGTTATGACAACTCATAATTGCAGCAGCTAAGGTATCATAATTACTGTGTTCTTATTTGTTTTTAAAAATTTTCAGGTATTCTTAGTTGCAAGTAGTAAATCTTCCTATTGACAGGACTGTTGTTTCCGATTAATGGAGTTCGAAGGTGTTTCTCTCTACTGAAGGGGGTTGAACTTTGACAAGAAAAATGACTATAAATAAATAAAGGAGTAAATACCTTTATTGGGGAAGGAGTACAAAGTTCAAGGTTCTTAGGTGCAGGTAGTAAATATGCAGATGGACAGGTTTTAGGTGCAGGTAGTAAATATGCAGATGGACAGGGATGTTGTTCCTGATCAATGGAGTTCAGAGGTGTTTCTCTCTACTGACGGGGTGGTTGAACTTTGTACTCATTGTCCGACAAGGTATTTACTCCTATTCCCGGGGAATAACTAGGGTCTTTGTACTCATTGGTGTGTCATAATTCCGGTTTCTTAATTTTTCAGCAGATGTGTCATAATTCCGGTTTCTTAATTTTTCAGAGGTTCTCAATGGAGTTCAGAGGTGTTTCTCTCTACTTACGGGGTGGTTGAACTTTGTACTCATTGTCCGACAAGGTATTTACTCCTATTCCCGGGGAACAACTAGGGTCTGGTACATTTGGGTTTCAAAATAGTTGTGTGTCTTTTTTATTTTCGTATTTTTAAACCTCCTAAAATGTCTCCAACTATTTTTAGGGGTGTTTTTTTATCTCTCTTAAATGATTTTGGTTTTAAACGTTAACAACACGTTAGGAAGTTTGTTGAGGGGCATTTTTGTCTTGTATAATTAGGGAATTATTAATTAATAAATGGTTTAGCCATCTATTTAATTTACAAACGTTTGTAGCCATTTTTCAAGCCACCTTTTTATTTGTAGCCATTTTTCTTGTTGCCCCTTTATTTATTTATATTTTAGTGAAAAAATTTGGCCCTTATCGGGCCATACAGGTCCAAAATGATAGCTTATTGGGCCAAGCGGGCCCAAATGATAGCCTATTGGGCTAGGAAGGTTCAAAACGACAGCTTATTGGGCCAGGCCACCGCAACCGCCGCTGACAGGCTGACACGTAGACAAGTTCAGCATGTGGTTGACAGATAAAAAAAAGCGACGTCGTTTTAAACGCAAACAGTTCACATGAGATTGAATTCAATTCGGCATTTTCTTCTTTTTTTTTTTTTTTTTTTTTTTAAATTTTAATTTAAATTTCTTTATACAGAGCTATTTTCTTCTCCATCTGTCTCCGAATATTCTTCTTCAACTGCCTTCGCCGATTCTCTCATCTCCCTTTCAAAATTCTCCGATTCCCTTCTGCTCCGGCGAGGCGCTGGGGCTGAGGAAACCGGAGAGTTTCACAGATTTCGTTTCAATTTCCAAGCAATTACAATTACTCGAGGTTTCTTTCTACCATTTTAATGGCGTTCGCTTCTTCTAGCAGTGTTATCTGTCAGAACAGAACCTTGACGTCCTCCATCGTTTCTTCTCCAGGCCTTTTGCATCATCGCTCCTTCTCACGCCTTCAGTCGCAGCGTATTCTTCATTGCAGTCGTCGTTCGTCTTCGAACATCGGTATTAACGCCGCTCCGGCGACCTCTTCCGTCGTCGCGAAAACTGCTCTCTCCGATGCTCATGTTCAAAGTCATAGCTCCAGTTCTGCTCCTGGTAGTGGTAAGTATAATTGGAATCCTTGTTTTACTTCTTTATTTTGTGTTTTTCGTGTAATTAGTTCTTATTGGAATGACTTGCAACATCAGTTTGATTGGATTTTTAGCGCTTGGTTCTTAATTAACTGAAGTCATCCGTGTTTTGTGAATTTGTTCGTACTTGTAAATCTTTGACACGAAACTTGGCTTGATTGTCGAAAATTTGGAAAATGGAGGATTTATTTTGTGATTGTCAAAGTCAGAGCTCCAGTTCTGCTCCTGGTAGTGGTAAGTATAATTGGAATCCTTGTTTTACTTCTTTATGTTGTGTTTATCGTGTAATTGGTTCTTATGGGAATGACTTGCAACTTCAGTTTGATTGGATTTTTAGCGCTTGGTTCTTAATTAACTGAAATCATCCGTGTTTTGTGAATTTGTTCGTACTTGTAAATCTTTGACACGAAACTTGGCTTGATTGTCGGAAATTTGGAAAATGGATGATTTATTTTGTGATTGTCAAAGTCAGAGCTCCAGTTCTGCTCCTGGTAGTGGTAAGTATAATTGGAATCCTTGTTTTACTTCTTTATGTTGTGTTTATCGTGTAATTGGTTCTTATGGGAATGACTTGCAACTTCAGTTTGATTGGATTTTTAGCGCTTGGTTCTTAATTAACTGAAATCATCCGTGTTTTGTGAATTTGTTCGTACTTGTAAATCTTTGACACGAAACTTGGCTTGATTGTCAGAAATTTGGAAAATGGATGATTTATTTTGTGATTTCATTTGTTTTAAGGGTGGTCCGATTTTGCCAAAAATGTCTCTGGCGAGTGGGATGGATATGGTGCGGATTTTTCTTCTGGAGGAACGCCAATTGAACTTCCAGAATCGGTTGTCCCTGATGCTTATAGAGAATGGGAGGTTAAGGTTTTCGATTGGCAGACTCAGTGCCCCACTCTTGCAGAACCAGAGCAGCCCTCTGTCATGTACAAGACAATAAAGCTACTTCCCACTGTAGGATGTGAAGCCGATGCTGCAACTCGTTACAGCATCGATGAGAGAAATGTTGGAAGTGGTACAAGTGATCAAGTAAATGCCTTTGCATATCAACGTAGTGGATGTTATGTAGCTGTCTGGCCGGTTGAGGATAGAGGTTCTAATAAGTTATTGGAGTTGGAGCATTGCCTGGTTAATCCTCAAGATCGTGAATCCCGTGTCAGGGTTGTTCAGGTTGTTCGAGCTGAAGGCACACGGCTAGTTTTGCAGAATATCAGAGTTTTCTGCGAGCAGTGGTATGGACCATTCAGGAATGGGGAACAGCTTGGCGGATGCGCTATCCAAGACTCGGCATTCGCTTCTACGACAGCGTTGAAAGCTTCAGAGGTGGTTGGTACATGGCAGGGTCCTGTCTCTGTTGCACGTTTTGATGGTTCTCAGATTGTGAGTTATATGACCTTCCTTTGCTTTTGACCATCTCTTACTCTTTATAGCATGGTGAAGTGATCATAAAATCTCAGTTTTTAGTTTGGTGCTAGAATTTATTGGTTCTGCGTGTCTTATGATTTGCTGTTGATCCAGAACTTTTGTTTTTCTTTCCTTCAAGATTCTTAGAGGTCAAGTTTTACTTTTTCTTGCTCTATTTCTCGCTTATAAGCATGAAATTAAAGGATTGCCTGGTATCATCAACAAAAACTGTGATACTGCGACTCCTTTTCAGAAAAAAAATCAACAAAATATGTGACCTCTAAGCATGCAGGATTTCTCTTGAATGATTGATTACGTGTTACAACTTCGTTTTGTTAATGATATTTGCCCACATTTCATTATTGTTTAAATTATTGGTGGTGTTTTATTTTAAGCTGAGGTCTCGGCTCTTTGCTTTTTTGACGTGTGGAAAAGGTGTGTCCAATGTTCATCTGGTCAGTTATCAGTGTTTTCTAGTTTTTAGTTTGTATGCAACAGAACTATCTTATAATCCGATAGTAATAATGCTGAGTTAATCCGTTCACTGGAAATTTGATAGCATACTTGGAGCAGTCCTTAAGCAATTTGTTGGTTTCTTTGCTAACAATTTCCTCCTTCCGTTTCTTTTTCAATTCATTAAGTTCATAGTGTCACTATAACCATACTAAAGTGACTTTAACAGGCACAATATAACTCCATTTCCTGTTGAACATGTATTGGAAAATTGACTACAGAATGTTGTTCAAGAACTTTTGGCTGACAATGTGCAAAAGTCGGCGAGAGCTGAATCAGAACTCAAGGTGCTTCCCAAGCAACTATGGTGTTCCCTTAAAGAAAGTAAAGACAGTGGAGATACCTGCTGTGAAGTAGGATGGCTTTTTGATCAAGGGCATGCGATCACATCGAGATGCATCTTCTCCAGCGCAGCGAAATTGAAGGCAAGTTCTTTCAGTTAGATATTTGAACAGTTCACAATCCAATGTTCAGATTATTTGCTAAAAAAAAAATTAGGTGCTTATCAGTAAATGTTTATACCTGCTCCCCACCTATGATAATCGGCCGAATGTCTAATTTTTAAATTATACTGTAACTTTAATTTTAAAGGAACAGGTTACCTCTTTTTTCCTCTGCAACATGCATAGTTGCGGATTGGTAATCAACCTGAAGTTTTTTCCTTTACCCTCTATGCTTTCGTGCATCATACCGAATGACCCTCTAATCTAATTGGTCCGTCTGAATCATGTTTGTCTAGGGATTTACTTGCGTTTTGTTTCTGTAGATGGCTTACGTCCATATGTCAAAATGCTTACATGGGAGAACTGAAGTTTGTTGGCATACAAGTTTTTATTTCTAGGCTCTGCATTTCTTCTCATATCTCAAATATTAGGAATTAGTTGGAGTTTTTTTTTTTTTTTTCCTTTTCCTTGGACAACTTTGTCGAGCGTGTGCTCGGAGCAGAGTTAGGAGTTTCCGTAAGAGGGCAGAATTCTTTGAAATTTAGATAGATTTTCCAATCAAGACAAATTTCTCTGCTCTTTTGCTCAGGAGTTTCCATAAGAGGGCAAAATTCTTTGAAATTTGAACTTCTATATCTGTAGATAGATTTTCCAATCAAAACAAACTTTTCTCCTCTTGGCTTGAACTTGGTTTGGTTTGACATTGGCTAATTTTTCACGTGCAGGAAATATCGATCGCAAATGAGACCCCTGCCTAAGATGGTAACTGACGAATGACGGTTCAAGTAAGCTACAGAGAAGGTCCTGACTCCTTCATCGGCCATCACATAGGCTTTGTACTACTTTCAAGGTGACTTCGGATAAAAATAGTTCTGAAATAAGTATGCTATGTATTTGCCATTCTATAGAATAAGTATAAATATATAAAAACTCACCTGTGGTGTGCAATTGTTTCCATATTTAGTAACAAAATCTTCATAGCAAACTGTTCCACTTGATTTTGGTAGTGCTAGCAATATTTATGTACTGGAAACCTTTAACACCTAAAAATTTAAGTACATGTCTTGCTCAGCCTCCTCCCATATATAGGAAAAAATTGCTATCATATGTTACCATAAGTCAGTTTTCTTTTAGTAGAAGGGAAAGGTTTATAAAATATAAACAAATTTGCATACATTATGACTTTCTTTCAAGTATCACAAAGGCAGCATTTTCACAAGCTGCAATAAGATAGGAGTTTGTCAGATTTAGTTCCATACATAAACATAAAACTATGAAGTGCCCTATTGATTTCGTCGAACGGACAACTCGATGGAATTAGCAATGGAGAAAAGTTACAATATTGGAATGAAATCTGAGCAAGAGGTAGGAAGATAGTATCTATACAAACAGATAATAGTCCCCAAACGAAAATGTTATGCAAAAGAACCTAGCAACTCAAACAGCTCTTGCACTTTCACACTTGGAGTTCGTATTTCTAACCACATCATCCTTTGGCTATACAGCGATAAGAAGGAAATATATTAGAGAAATGCTCGAGCAGAGTTTTCACCATAGAAATTCTTGGCAACAATCCTAGAAGCTAGGAGGAAGAGTAGCTCAATCGCGTCGGGAAAGTGTCGATTCCCCAGTTCTACATCCGCTGTACAACCTGCGGAATTCCAAAGCCACTATATAATAATATAGCTCAAGTTTTTTTGGCCTTCCAACCTCTCAAAAAGGAAAAAGGAATGAAACTGAGACGTGAATATTGATTGGTGATTAATACCTGTACATCAAGCGTGTGGTTCGGAAGCTAAAGAGCATCGGGTCCGTCTCTCATGCTCAAATTCAAACTGTTTCTCATAGTTCGTCGTCCAATTCCTGCATTGCCTTTCTGCATCATGGCAACAAACTCACCATAATCGATCCTTCCATCCTGCATTACGCAACAAAAGTTAATCCCTTAACCGATATAGAAGAGTGGGGCATAATTCATTTTCTTGCCCATTTGATAGATAAATCTTCTCCAGTTTATTAGAACCTTGTCTCCGTGTTTTTTTCCTTCTTCATTCCATTCCCCAAATTAGTTCCTCAATAGCATGGAACAATTTCATGCACATTCAAACCTGTCCTAGCATCCCAGTCCCAAGAACACGGGCATATAATCATGGTATGAAGTAATATGGTCATGACCGAAACTATACCCCAGTTGGATTCTATTTATAATAGAGAAGTACCAAGAGCATGATTTTCTAATAAAGTTGTGAGAATTACATTATCTTGATCGACTTCTCTGATTATGTCCTCGAGGTATACGTCGGTCATATTATGTTCAGCACAAGCTTGCTGCAGCTCGTCAACTGTGATGTAACCACTTCCATCTTTGTCAAAGTATCGAAATGCAGCAACAAGGTGTTCTTCACGCTCTAGTTTGTTGAGATGAATGGTTGCAGCAATAAATTCCCCATAATCGATAGTCCCGCTATTATCAATATCAGCCTGAAAGAAATTCAAGTAAATTTTCAAGGGGTTCAACAACCAGCAAGCACAAGAACCATACAGATTCTTATGAAAAATTCAACAAAGTTAATCATAGAAACAAATTCATTTCTGAAACTTGAAGTAGTTTCTTCTTCCATAGCTGTCTTCTTAAACAGGGAAGAAAAACTAAACCATAAGGTATGTAGTCACAAAGAATACTAATTTCAGCACAGCCGGAGAGTCAAATTCCAAGTTACATGTACGAATTTTCCACAATTTTTTTTTTTTTTTTAAAAAGCAAGAACAAACTTAGAAAGAAGTTACAAAGAAGTCAAATTCTGGGATGGGAACCCGAGCAAAATAACCGAAAAGATTCTATAACTAAGAATTCTATATCCCACTACTACTCGATCTCTATAACAAATGATATAGTGAAACGACAACCAAAATCTACAAACTCCACCATAGGAGTTGCAAAAATCTGGTCCAAAATAAGTTAATTACAAATGGAGTATAAAAACAAAGAGGACATCAACTAGAGCCATGGAATCGAGCTACATTAAAAACCATCCCCTGAACTCGCAAACTTAACTTTGAGGAGTTCTATGTTCCTTTCAATCATCCCAATTAAGAAATTTCCCACAATTCTAGTGGTTACCAAGAACAAAAAAATTTGTCCCAATGAAATTCTACACGAACTATACTGTTGCTTAGTGAGATTTAGTCTTCCACTACTGCAGCTATATCATACCAATTACCACATGTGCATCTAAAGTTTTATCCATATTAAAAGGTATATAATGCTTTGATTTGAAATAGGAATGAGACTAGTGAATATCAAGGAACTAAGTTGCGACGGCTATGAATATGAAATTTCTTGAACCAAATAGCACAAGGTAGCAGAGAATCAGGGATGTAGCTCATCTAAACTAGACAAAGTGGAAGGGAATGAAATTTAACAATGTCAATATAATGGGTGACACTGAAAAATATAAATGTATTCATGCGAAGGAAACTTAAATCTTCTGCAATGTATTCATGGAAAAGTTACCGCATCCATAAGGTCGCGTATTTCGATGTCTTTCAAGGTCGAACCATATCTTCTCAAACCAGCTTTGAGCTCATCAAACGTAATTGCACCACTGTTATCAGTGTCCATAGCTGTAAACATTTCTCTTAGGCCAGCAATCTCCTCTTCAGAAAGGCTTTCGGCAATCACCTAATGGTGTACAAACATGCAGATTTTACACATCCGTCATTCAAGCCAAAAACGTCAGTGAGCGCAAGCTTGCATTACGCTTTTCAAATTGGTAGATATTCTATGCAAACTTGCAAAATAACATTTAATTGGGTGTCGAATGTCAGCTCTCCCGCGTAGGCAAAAGAGCATGTTGATATACTTACTCGTAATGCCATCTTCTTTAACTTATTCATTGCAGAGAATTGTTTGAGTCGAGAAAGTACAGCTGGATCTAGAGCCCTATCAGGAGCAACTCCATTTTCGCAAATCCAAGGATGACCTGTAAAGATTATAAAGGGATAATAATTCAATCAGACTCGGTATAAAACTTAGAATAATGAACCCAATTACACTTTTTGTAACAACAAAGCCACGTGATGATATTCTAAAAGAAAACAACAACAAAGCCATAATTGTTCAGGTTCTGAATATTCTAAACTAAAAAATCTTCGAAAAATGACAATTGATTAACAAGGGAAACTGAATTGTGTTGTCAAACTTAGATTGAATTATGTTCTGACCAAAATACAGAGGTCAGAGGTATCATCAACAGTTATTAGAACTTCTGTGAAAACGCCTATTGCAGGGCAACAACCAAGAATACCCTATCTGTGACAATCATGCAACATCGATAATGTGGAAGAAAAGCATCAACAAGCTAGGAAGGACTTTCTCTTTTCTAAATCCGTACATTATAGGTTTTTTACTTCTACCTTCATAAAAACTTAAGAAATGTAGAAAAGTAAACATACATAATACTTCATGTGCAGTCAAACGATCTGATGGTCGAGAACATAGCATCTTTCTGATAAGATCCTTTGCGCTGTCAGATATTAGGGGCCATGGGTCTGAGTCAAAGTCAATATGTCCCTTAAGCACCGCATCAAATATTCCTTGTTGAGTTTCTGAGTGAGGAGAAAGGGAAAAAAAACAACTATTTAGCAAACAATACACTGTAAACTTATTCATTTTTTACCTCTTCTTTTCACTTTTATAAGATTCTTTTTTACCTCTTCTTATAAGTTATAACCATGGTATTGGACCCTACCCTATCCCACTAGTGTCTAGAGTGAAGAGATATTATATAGACCCTTATCTGTCCAAAGGATCGACACCTAGGACCTTGGTGCCCTTACCACCCAACAAACACCCCAGCTCCTCAACCAATTGACAGTCCCTTATAGGCAATAACTCATTCAGGGTTTTAGTAGCGTTTTCATTTGAAAACTACATGTACCTGCCCAGAATGGTGGCACACCACTTAGCAATATATACAATATAACTCCTGCAGTCCACACATCCGCTGCCGGTCCATAGTGCTTGAGGAGTACCTCTGGAGCAACATAGTACGGGCTTCCAACGACATCAGTGAAGATTTGACCTGAAGTGGTTTCATGCATTAAACAAATGTAAGTGGAAGAAAAAGAAACGTGAGCCAAGTGAGCCAGTTTTGTATGCTTTAAATGTGGATGTTCAAAAGCTTGAAATATTCAGCATCTTTTAGGAAAGGATCGGTAATTACCTCCTTTTGATTTATTGCAGCATTCCTACGTCTCTTTTTCTGCATAATGCATATGTTTATTCCTGGAATCTCAATCCTTTTCCTTAAAGAAGCTGAATATTTCAATACAAATGTTTTCTAACTCATTGTGGGGATATATATTATCATATGATTAATCTGATATGCTACCCATGATTAATGAGGATAATGGATAGTTACTAGAGGATGAATAGTTGCTACACTACACATGCCATAAACACAGTTAAGGAGTATATATTGCTGAATCATATATTTAATAGGATATTTGATACATCTAAAACCCAAAAGGAAACAGAGAATAACTACTGTATTTTCTTTTCACCTGGTTTGAAGAAAACAGAGAGGCCAAAATCAATAGCTTTAAGGGAGAAGTCATCATCCTTGTTTACCAACAAGAAATTCTCTGGCTTCAAATCTCTATGCATAACTCCAAGCGAATGGCAAGTCTCGACAACACCGACAATAATCCTGGTCAACTCAGCAGCTTTCCTCTCACTGTAATGTCCCCTCTGGATGATCCTGTCGAACAACTCACCCCCACTACAAAGCTCCATTACAATATGAACATACAAAGAATCTTCATACGCACCCTTGATGGTTACAATATTCTTATGTCCTGCCAAATGGTGCATAATCTGAATCTCCCGTCGAACGTCCTCAACATCCTCCTTGGCAATCAACTTCCTCTTGGAGATAGACTTACAAGCATACTCAATGCCAGTGGTAATCTCAGTGCATAAATAAGTAGTTCCAAACTGTCCCTGTCCTAACTTCCGTCCGAGCGTATAAAGATCTCGAATGTTGGCAGTCTTATGACCCAAAACATAATAGGCTTGGTTCTCGGCGCTTTTCCTCATTGTGTAGTCTTTCTTGGTGGGGCTCAAGAAGGGGGTATCGCAGTCCTTTGATCTGGTTTTGTTATCTTTGGCAAACTCCTGGGCAATCAGATTGTGAGTGTTGATGCTAGAAAGGGAATGGTCAGAATTGGATCGGGTTGAAGAAGGGTTGGTGTTGCGCTTGGAATTGGGGATTGAGTTGTCCTCGGGCTGGCTGTAGCCCTGAAATATATTCCCTTTGAAAGATCCACGGCAGGTATTGCCCATGAAACACGTAATCGCGCTTCGACTCGGACCCTCACGGTCTCTCTCTCTCTCGCAAACTCACCAATTACGTTTCATCAATAACATCCACCAATCACGAAACCCTAACACCAACAAAAACAAAAATCAATCCCTAAATCGAAGAAATTAGGGATTCCGAAAATCCTCGAGATTAATAAACAAAACACCAAAAATCAAACGACGTAAACAAGAGATCCCGAAGAAGAGATAGATCGGAGGTATTAAATCACGATCAATCAAAGAGTCAATCTGGAAAAAGAAAACTCAAATCGAAAGAAAAAACAATCAATGGGAGGGATACATGATTGAAGAACAAAAAGACGATTACATGGAAAAGAAAACAGATAAAGAAGAAGAAGTACCTGATTGTGGTGGCAATGGAGGAAACAAAAATGGAATCCATGAATGAACAGTGAAAGGAAATGATTTGAGCTGAAAAAAAGAAAGGAAAAAAAAGGGGGTTTATAAGAAAAAACAGAAGAAGAGATTTAATAATAATAGTAAAAATGAATGAATCGGGGGACCAAGTCCGATTTGTTATTTGTTTCGGATGTTGCTGCTGAGAAACATCGGAAGTCAGTGCTGACCAGCTACTCTTTTCTTTTTTGGATTATTTTCTTTATTTCTTTCTTTGTAATAAATTTTTTTATTTTTTTTTTTAGAGAGAGAATTATAAATCATAAATTTAGAAAAAGAAAAAAAGAAAATTGGGGAATTACGCGTTTTCCTGGAAAAGAGAGGACAGATCCCGTTTGACTTGGGCGCTCACGGGTTTGAGGTTCAAAGAATGAAAAATGGATCCAATTATTTATTTATTTATTTATTTATTTTAGATTTTAAATTTAAGCTTTAAAATTCAAATTTAATGTATGTGGTTAGAGTTTTTTTTTTTTTTCTTTTTAATGATGTGTTAATTTATGGTGATTTGATTAGTCGAGACATTATATATTTGTCATAAATGTAAGATGTTTGAACCAATATAATATAACTAAACTGACATAAACTTATACTAATGATTGGGTGACATAAATTTATACTAATGATTGGGAGGTTTGTGATTCAAATCTCTCACCACCACATGTTGTCAAAAAAAAAAAAAAAAAGGTGTTTGAATGTCGAAATTACATATTTGGTTCCTATGATTGGAAAGAGTTAGAATTTAGTTCCTATAGTTTTAAAAATTAAAATTTGGACAACTCCTCCTATCCGGGGTATACTCGCATGTCCAGAGCTCAACCACGGACCTCCACCATGATTATTAAGGCTCAGCTCATATCTTCTTTATTCGACACCCGGGGATTCCACTCAACACGCTACATCTAGGGCGACATGGCTCTGATACCACTTGTATGATATTGTCCACTTTGGGCATAAGTTCTCATGGCTTTACTTTTGGTTCACTCTAAAAGACCTCATACCAATGGAGATACTCGTCTTCCCTTATATACTAATGATCATCCCCTTATTTAGTCCATGTGAGACTTTGGTCGCACTACCAACAATAAATACTTCATATTTTTAGAATCCATTAACGAATTGAATACATGGTAATTAGCTATCTTGATAAGTACTCAATCTATTTGTGGCTTTATAACTAGTGTGACTATTTTTTTTTCCTCTGAGTTCAGTGTGATTGTGTATCTTGAAAATTTATGAAGAAATACATTTTCTTAGTTTATAAACTAAAATATATATATTGAAAATATAGAAACAAACATGAAATAGTCCAAAAGTTCTGTGGACTAAAATGAGATTTTATGCTAAAGTATTTAATAGATGGTGGATATGGATATTTCTTTTTATTATTTTATTATTAGTTGAATGAGTATTTATGTGAATAAGTGTTTAAAACCACGTGGACAATATTAGAGGACAAGTTTTCAAAGCGAATTCAAAATTTTGTTAAATGGCAAAAAAAAAAAAAAAAAAAAAGTCAATACGTACCAAAATACTTTTTATACAAAATATAAAAAGTTAAATAGAATATTCGTCACACTATAAGTTAGATCAAGAACTTTAAGGATTATATCTAACAAATACCTAAAATTTAAAATTTGTAAAAAAAAAAAAAAATGTTTTACAAGCATCTAATTTTTTAATGTTGTATGTTATAGATCTCTAAACATTTTTTTAAAATGTTTATTAAGTCTCTAGAAGTTCAAAGTCCGAAACTTATTGTATAATCATTGGAAGTTGAAAAACTTATTTAAGTAATAAATTTCTAGACTTATTAGACATAATCGTAGAGTCTGAAAGTTATTGTATAACCATTGGAAGTTGAAAAACTTATTTAATTAATATATTTCTAGACTTATTAAACATAATTATAGAAGACTTGAAGTTCAAGCTATAATTTAATATAAATCATCTTTGACAATATGTGAGGAGTGGGATTCAAACCACAAACCTTGTGGTTATCAGTACAAAGTTATGCTAGTTGAGCTAAGCTCTTGTTGGCTCTAAACATTCAAAGTTATGTCTAATGTGTTCTTGTCTTATTCGACATTTTTTTTTCTTTTAATTGTCATACCCATCAGACACAAAATTGAATTTTGTTTCTCAAAGGATACTAATATTTCAATTTATTGTCTAATAATTTTGACAATCTAAAAAAAATAAATATCTATTTATTAAACTTAAAATTGAAAAGTTTAGAGATTCATCATCGACATAATTATGAAAGTATGTGAACTAAAATTTTAATTCAACTTAACCATTTAGATCAGAATACCATTTTGGTCCTTATATTTTGGATTTTGTTACATTTTAGTCTTTGTACTTTCAATGTCCAATCTTAGTTCTTTTACTTTCAACAAAACTTAAAATTTAAAATCGATCCTTGTAGTGACATTGTTGCTAATTTTTCTGAAAAATAGTTTCTAATATATTTCTTTCTATAAATTCTAAAAATAGGTTCATACTATAAATTTTTTTTATATAGAATTTATCATTATTATTTAATCAAATTTGATTTTAAAAAATTAATTTTTAACTTGTTGTAGGGACCAATTTTAAGTTTTATGAAAAATACAGATATTAAAATTGGACATTTGAAAGTTGACTAATACGAAACAAAATCTAAAATACAGAGACAAAAATGATATTTTAACCAAAATGATAAAAGGTAAAATAAAATTTAAAAAAAAAATTTTGTTACGAGGGAGGGAATCCAACGACCTCTTGATGATTAGTACAAATTTTGATTAATAAAAAAAAAAAAAAAAGTTAGGTTAAGATTAGAAATGAAGGTGTGTAATGATAATTTGACCACGTCCGAGATTTGATCCTTTTTTTTTTGTCGGAAATATCGGGATTTGGTTAACTATAATTGGTTCGTGAAGTACACGCGTAAGAAAATCGCTGTCGAACAAAAAGGTTTGCAATGTTGTCGGATCAATATTTGCCCATCGCCCTGTTTCTGCGGACGACAAAATCTAAGCTATCAACTTCAACTTAACACTATTTTTAGAAATTTCCAAAACCACCACCACCACAAAGCGCGTGCGCGCGTGAACTCACTATCTATTTTTATCATTCTCTCATCTGTAACCTTCTATTTTTTGTTGCTTTTTAAAAATCTATCAACTTCTTTTTTAGTTTTAAATCGGTTAAAAATCACTTTTGCTCCATAAACTTTCGTGGAAGTAATAATTTGGTCCCTGAACTTTAATTTCTAACGATTTAGTCCTTGTATTTTCAATTTTGTAACAGTTTAGTCTCAAAATTTTAATAAGTAACAAGTTAGTCCCTTTACCATCAAATTTGTAACAATTTAAACATATTACATCCCAAATTAGTTTATTAATCTATCTAGATAAGAAATTTCATTAAATCTTTACATCAAATTTTCACGATAAGGACTAAATTGTTACAAATTTGAAAGTATAGGGACTAAATTGTTACTTATTAAAGTTGGAGGACTAAATTGTTACAAAATTGAAAGTACATGGACTAAATCGTTACAAAATTGAAAGTACAAGAACTAAATTGTTACAAATCAAAGTTCAGGGACTAAATTGTTACATTCGTAAAAGTTCAAGGACCCAAAGTGATTTTTAACCTTTTAAAATTCATATGATCTTTTCTAGTGGATTATTTTGCACATGTAATCTAAAGTTTTTTTTTTGGTTAAAAAACACATTTGGTCCCTAAACATTCATAAAATGAACGATTTAGTCTTTAATTTGTAACGATTTAGTCCTTGTGCGTTCAATTTGGTAATGGTTTAGTCTATGAACTTTAATAAATAGTAGTTTAGTCCTTGAACTTTAAATTTTGTAATGATTTAGTCCTTGTCGAAGATTATCATTGAGATTTAATGGAGTTTCTTACCAATAATGATTGATGACTTGATCAGGACCGTGTGTATTTGTAAACTACAAATATTAAATCATTAAATAATAAAAATTGAGTTAAATATATGTTTTAGTTCTATTTAGTCAAGAGGCTTTTTTCTTTTGGTAAATGTTAAAATTAGCTTATAATTTCCACATTTCTAAAAAGTTGGTATAAATTTTGAACTTTTTTCTTTTTGTTTCTCTTACATGGTCATCATTTTTTTTTTTTAATTTCTCGTCGATTTACTGAATATTATGTCATGTCATGTGTATTGGTATTTAGTTTTCTTAATGGATTTTTATTTTGTTAATTGTAAGTTTGTTATTTGGTTACTTTCCTAAGCTCCTCTATTAAAGACCCTTAGCCATTTAAAAAAAAAAAAAAAATCTAAACATCAACCTTTATTAATCAAAAGGGAGAATACGTGCCAAAGCGAGTTTAGCTCGACGGTAATTAATATTTACTCTCGACCAAAAGGTTAGAGGTTCGAATATTTTCACCTCCAAATGTTGATATTCTCAAAGAATGTCAGTATCATAATACTGAAAAAGTATTATTTCAAGCCTATCATCAACATTTACTAGCAATGATGAATACATTGAAAAATATCAATAAATAAGAGACTAAAGTAAAATTTTTTAAATAAGAACCAAATTAGAAAAAATTTATCTTTTAGAAAGAAATAACCCCCCATCGTAGATGGTTCAACCATGTCCGGTGCCACAAAATGAATTTTGTTCTTTGTATTCAATAAGTATTGCATGACCAAATAATTCAAGGAGGGGCACATTGCAGGGAGGGTTCTTTTAAGTAGATGACTCGTCGGGTCGTTGGAGCGGGACTTCTTTGGGAAAAAGAACTTGAATAACTTCGTTTTTCTGAAGGAGTCTTCATTTTCTATCCGGAACGCTATGTCATTTACAATTCCGACATATTTCGGATGCTTGAAGGCCTCGTTGATGCAAAGTGATTTAGAAAGATTCTTCTTTATCGATGGTGATCGGTCATGGTATCCATAGCGTTGCTTCTTTTTCGGCCAAATCCTAATTTCGTTTTGCTTTTCCCAGTCGTCGAGCCTGATCGACTCAACTCTTTTCTCTGCCTCCCGACCTCTCACTTCATTTCGTTCTTCTTCTGTATCGTCGCTTAAATAAAGACACCCGATTGGCCTGACTTTCCCAAATGTCCACCACCGACCGTTCTCCTTTTCGGGTTTGGATTTTTCGCGTCGTTTCAGTCGTCGTGGTCGACGAGGAAGAAAGAAATAAATGAATGTTCTTTTGGAAAAATGTAAAATAATACACTTACAGAGACGAAAGTCAAAGGTGAGTCTTGTAGGTGGACGTATCGAACTTTCAAGCTTATCATCAACATTTACCTGCGTTGATGAACTAAATTGAAAAATATCAATAAATAAGAGACTAAAGTAAAAATTTTAAAATAAGAACCAAATTAGAAAAAAATTATCTTTTAGAAAGAAATAAGTTTATAAAAACTATGCATTAGAGGGAGCTGGTGATTGACATAATTAAAAGAAATTTTTAGACACCAATTGATAACCATTTTAAAAATTGTTTTCTCCCAAACTATTTAACTATGTATTAGAGAGAGCAGGTGACTGGCATAATTAAAAGAAATTTTTAGACCCCAATCGATAACTATTTGGTTTTTTAAATTATGATTGTTTTCTCCCAAATTATTTGCAATGGTTTTCATCATTGTCAAAGACACATTTGAATTCTTAGTCAATTTTTTTTTTTTTAAAAAAAAAGTTTTGGAAAGCTACTCTTTTTAGTTTTCAAAACTTTGACTTTTTTTTTCAATAATATGAGAAAAAGATAGATAACAAAACAAATAAACTTATCATCGATGAAATTAGCAATTATAAGCTTAACTTTAAAAAACCAAATTGTTATCAAACGAGGTCTTAATGTGTTAAGAGTTGTCTATGATCACCAACCAATCAAATTATTGAAGTTGGATACTCATTTTTTTAAAAAAAAAAAAAAAAACTTCATCAAAATTGTAGATAACATGATTGCACATCTTTTGTTAGCACAATCATTTGTCAAATTTGACAACCAATTACAACCTACTCATAATGTTTATATTTTTTTTATTTTTAATAACATGTTTGTAATGTAATCAACTACTAATTGATCTAACATTTTCATTTGAGGTTCAATCTATCCTGTTTCCATTTTTTCAAGGCAATATAATGGTTACATTAAAATAAATGGAAAATTTAAATGGTATATGATGAAGCTAACTTCTCTGTGACATTGCCACATATCAGTTTCCTTTCAACAGTTTCTTCACAAATCCATTAAAAGCAAGCAAATAAACTCAAATATGCAATGAAATTCCTTTCTTTCAACATCACTGTGTCTGTATGGATTCAGATAAGTTCATATCAGCTGACAGAAGACAATTCAAAGTTGAAAAAAAAGGGAAGGTATCCTTTATTCTATATAAATTTCACCATATACAACGGCCGTTGTAGATCGACAAAAAAACGTCATTCTACTTTCTCAGCTACCGCGTCCCCGAAACGGTATAATATGTATAAGAGAAGAAGAAATTCATATGTCTGACATATACATACATCCGAAGATTTAGAACGATAAAATGAACGCGCTCGAAAGATTTCAGCGTAAGCCTTTTCCTATGACCCAGACAAGACTTTTCTTGTTCAAAAAAATATAAACCCAGCTAAGACTACAGCTAGTTGTGAAGAGTGAACAAAGATAAAAGAAGAAAATTGTGTGGCTTTGGGACCAAAATTTAATTTATTTAAATGGCAATTGGAGGTAAAAAATAAAAATAAAAATTGCCATGTTTTTGTGAAGTGTGAACCTGGTGGATTGATATTCTCAAAGTTGCATTGACCTGATGAGGATATCAACAGTTCTGCCCTTCACCAGAAAGCTCTAAGTTGATAGTTTTGTTTCTTCCATTTGCCTGCTGAGCCCTCCACTTGTAGGCCTAAATTATAGAAAACAATAAAGAGTTGGTAGAAGTAGGCATAATGATTTTGAATAAATAGTCATAATAATTATAGCGGAAGCTTGGAAAATTATTCAATGTGGCCGCCACCCTCTAAACCGTTGATATGTAGTAAAGTCAAAATTTTTAATTTTTCTCTTACATTCGAACAGTATAAAACCACCAGCCATGTTGTACTGGTCTTCCTTGAGTAATTACTCCAAAAACGAGTTAAAACCCTTTTTTTTTTTATAAGATGAATATAAGTATTCAGACTAGCTTACATGCACTTCAATTCACATAATAACCTGCGTTTGGTACTGATAAAGTCATTGATATTTGATATCTTAGCTATATAGCTAATATAATTTGAACCCATCACTTTAAAGAGATCGGGATTCAAAGTTTGTCTCTTTGACGATTGAATTCTGTTATGGGGGTTGGAATTATGACTTATTATGATATTTTTTTTAACATGAAGAAGAATAGGATATCATTATATTAGGAAAATGCAAGGCAATGGCTAAGCATGTTTTTTATTTTTTTTTTGTACAATATAGAGGTGGGAGATTCGAACCACAGATCTCTCAATCATTGGTACAACTTTATGTCAGTGAGCTATGATTTTGTTGGTAATGGCTAAGCATGTTAACCCAATAAAAAATTCTCCCCTATTTCAAAGGGAAACCTAAGACTATTAAATTTGCCCTATTTCAAAGGGAAACCTAAGACTATTAAATTTGCTGAAAGAAGAGATGGGTGGAGATCACAACTTCATGAAAGATAAATGATAAATAAATTTGACTTGTTGCTTACAAGTTGGATGTCACTTGAATATTCTTTATTAACATCACCATCGCTATGAAGTGATAAAAGATTCTTAATTCATTACTTCAATTTCATTCATGTAATAAATGATTTGACTTACTTGTATTAGACAAAAAAAAAAAGCAAAAAATATTAATTTCATGATATCATTATAATTTTTTATTTCATTACTAGGTGTTGGGGCTCCACTCCTTCCATTATGCTTATGGCCCACCCTACTAACTCCAGGAGAACTTTGCCCACAAAAGCCAACTCTTAAAAGGCTACCAGGGTTTTAAATTATTAAGTTTTAATTTCAAGGCTTGAAGCTAAGACCTTGAAGGCCATCATTATGTTATAAAAGGGCTCATAATCACTCTTCCTTCTTTCCTTCTTCCCAAATAGACTCACATACTTAATCTATGATCTCTCTCTTTCTCTCATGTCTTGTATCCACTTCTAATGCATCTGATACCATATGTTGTTTAAGATATGGTTTTTGCCTTGATACATGATAAATATTTCCTACTGCATAAGGGAAGAAATTGCGACCAGAAGCCAAAACACCGATTACGAATTACTGTAAAGTCGAGTGTAGAAAGTACACTTACAGTCCACTTAGCACTTTAATGGTGTCATAGAAGAACCACTGCAAAGTAACAACAGGACCAACAAGTGTGATTCTGACAGGAAGGCTTCTAGTAAATAGATTGCCAAATCCTATGTTCTTCACTGCCTGCAAAAGGAAAATCCAAACAAGAACACCATTTAGTTCTACTTCACCTTTAAGAGTGAGAGAGAAGTGTTTCTAAAAGTGTGAGGCACACAAAAGAGCAATATTCCTATGAGGCTAAAGCACAAGGTGAAAACAAAAAAGGAAAAGCGAATATTATTATATATGAAAAGAAAATGGTAACATAAATAATAAGATAATGGAAGGTTTAAGAAATTAGAGACTTTATACGAGATTGCAGAGAAAAATGAACATTTTTTAAGAATATTTCTAAGCTTCCTTGGCTTCATTTAAAAAAAAGAATTATAAGAGGCCTTCAGGTGCATGCTTCATTAAGGGTGCCTCGCTTAGGGCGCTTTGCTTCTTCTAAGCGAGGTGCCTAGGGTAAAAATTTTTGTGCCTAGGTGTGCTTTTTGAAACACAGAGAGAGAGAGAGAACACCACCTGCACTATATTATCAGCCTTCTTATTATAAAGAGAGGAAACAACGTTATCCGCTGGATTTGAGACAACCGTACCAACAGCTCCAGCCGCATAGCCAGCTAAACATGTAACGCCGAGCTGTTGGGTTCTCGAGCAATCTTCCTTTCTACGCTGAATGAGATTTTGGTATATGAAGTCCACTGAATGCTCAAATGTCGAGAACATGATCATGGAGACTGTCAAAGACAATTCACAAAGAAAAATATGATCAAAAGCTGGGAATAACTGCCTCTGCAAAATAAAAATCACAGGCAAGGAAGTTACTTTTTGTTTAATCAAGATCCCAGTGAAAAAAATATCATATTGACAAGTCTCCAATATTCACTTCTACTGTCCATCAGGTGCAACGATGTTTTTATTCCCATTTAGATCCTATATCTGCCCTTAGTTGGCATCATAAACCATTAACCTTATAAAATTCATTAACAGTGTCTATGCTCAACTTTGGAAGGTTAAAATTTCTAAGAAGGTAAAATTGTTTGTTTGGAAAGTCTTGTTTGGGAAGGTTAACACTTCGGATCGTGTTCAAAACCATTTTTCTTTAGTTTTGTTCCCACAATGGTGCATTCTTTGCAAAAGGCATGAGGAGGTTTTGTATCATTTGTTGTGGGAGTGTCAGTTTGCTAACAACCTTTGGGATCGTTGGAGGAGTTGTTCTTGAATCCTCCCTATAGAGGGAGAGGTAATGTGTTGTGACAGACTTGCTTTTTTGTTGTGTTGTGGGGGTGTTTGGCTTGAGAGGAATAATAGGATCTTTAGGGGAATGAGGGATCGGGTGAGAAATTTTGGGAGGTTGTTAAGTTTAATACTTCCTTGTAGGCGTCAGTCACTAGACCTTTATGTAATTATGATTTTGGTCTTGTTCTTTTGAATTGAAGTCCTTTTTTGTAGTTTTTTCGAACTCTGGTTTCTCTTGGGTTTATTTTTTGTATGTCCTTGTATTCTTTCATTTATTCCAGGAAAGTTTGGTTTCTTATCAAAAGAAAAAAAAGTTTATGAAATTCATAGTAACTTGCCAACTTGAGCATAGCTCAACTGGTTAAGACATACACCCTCAACTAAAAGGTCAAAGGTTCAAATCTCCACCCCCACATGTTGGAATTCTTAGTAACTTCCACTAATTTTTTGTCCAAAATGAAAAGGCCAAGTGTCTGCTAGTTTGCAATAAACTCCCTAGTATTCTTAGTTTTCAAGTCCTTGTGGTAATAGTTGAAATATGATGAAGCAGGGATCTAAACATGCTATCGAGAAGGAAATGCAGAAGATATGAACAATATAATCGTAACAAAATCTAACAAATTTGTTCCAGGTAATTTAATTGCATTTCACAAGGAATGACATTGTAAAAAATTTTGCAGGAACGAAACAGCTTTTGAGGTCCAATACATTAGCATTTCACAATAACCTGAAAACTAAAGTTACAAACTTCTGATGTAAGAAATATTAATGAAGATCTCTCAACTGCTAAATCAGAAAATTTAGTTCAACAGATATCACAGCTAACAAATGCAATGAGTTAGAGATGTTACATGGAAGATTTCGCCCCCAAAGTGGAAAAAGCCCTCTGTAGAAACTGCAATAAAAGATCGATATGAATGAGCAAAATTGAAGATGGAAAAAATGAGGAATGTGATATTCTTTTTCTTGTTGCCATTGCTTACCCTGAAAGACCTTCACTGTAGTATAACTTCGGAAACCCATCAGCCAATCCCTTGGCGTAATAGGGTTGTGTCTGGACTCTGACCTTGACAGCTTCAAAAGGACAGAGGGCAACATCAGCAAAAACTTGAGCAGAAGCACTGCTGAGAAAGTATATGGAACTTCTGCTGTGGCCTTCCAGCAAATCAGAGTAAAACTTCTTAAAGTACTCATAGAGACCGAATTTGAACCCGCCTTGAACACCATATCCGAATAACTTGCCTGACCAACCTCTCCAAAGGGATGAAGGGCCTTGTTCCCTCCAAAGAATAGAAAAACCAGAAGAAATGCCATTGTACTTGATTGGATTTACCTAAGGCAGAAAACCAACTCATAAGATTAGCTTTACTGTCGGTTCTTGTTTCAACTACTAATGGATGGGGGAAACTAAGGAACAATTGCTATTCGGATCAACACACTATGACCAAGATATCAGGAGTCTACTCTTTGCTTATGCTCACGGTTCACCCTATGAATTTTTAGAGACTTCACTTACAACTTACCCTATGAATTTTTAGAGGTTCCTCTTATCCTAAAGCAGCCAACATGAGCAATATCTCAACTGATCAAAGCATTACATCCTCGACTAAAGGTCAAGCAACATGTTATTAAAATCACCCTAAAACTAGATATAGAGGCAATAAGAATTTTAAATCATTAAATTTCAAATTGAAGGCTTAAACCCCAAATCTTGGAGAAACATCCCACAAGACACTTTAGGGTATATCTTCAAGTGCATCATGTAGTTCATTTCTGTGGGAGAACAGGAAGCAGACTGAAGAACATAAACAGCTGCCTCACAGGCATCTCTAGAACTAAAAAGTTGAAGAATCAAATCCTAAAACAAATCAGCAATTAATGTAATAGAAAAGGGTGATAAATGGCATAACAAACGTCCCATAACACGAGCTCAGCATTCCTTCGCTACTTCCTCAGTCTCATACCAAAAATAAAGTCACAAACAACTCACAAACTATGAAACATTTCGACCAAACCATTCTTGAAGAAAAGGAACAGCAACATGGTCTCTTTACAGAAAATTAAAACAGCCTCACAAGAACTTATGAGTATCACACAACAAAAACCAAAGGTTACCTGCATATTGACCTTCAAGACATCAAAAGGTGTAATTGCGAGATGGGTTGTTCCAGCACTGAGCATTCCTCCAACAGTACAAAGACCATAATATCCAGCTGAAAACTCCTGGCAAAGCCTTCTCCCTTCAACCTCTCTCATCTTTCTCTCTCTCTATACCCTTCTTCTTGTTCTAGATTCTCACTTCCTCAAACCCCACATTTTTCCAAATCATTCCCTGTGCTTTTTCAGAGAGACCCTTCAATGAATTGGATTGAAAATCTTGTTTTAGAAAGAAAAAACTGGCACTACCTTGTGAAATAAGCAAGGAGACGCTGCGCGGCTCGTTAGTTATGAAGATCACCTCGCGGTACGTAAAGGGTTTAGGAAATTTTTGGTCATAAAAAGACATTTCTGACTTTTTTTCCTTGATTGCTCTGAATATGGCCACGTTCGCACTTGGAAAATACATGGCCCAAAAACTCTAGAATAAGTTGTGACACTTCTTTGTCGTCGATTTAGACAACGACGAACAAATTCCACCTTTCATTTTCTAAACGGGCTCTGTTGAAAGATTGGGTTGCTATTCACCAAGCCCAGTTCCAAGAAACTTGGGAAATCGCCTAATGGACGTTTGGCCGCCTTCTTGAATCTTGACTGTGAAAAAGAGAAGGTTTTTTTTTTCTTTTTCTTTTTCTTTTTTTGGTAAATAGGGTGGAAGAAATACTTTGCTTGAATTTTCGGACAAGTAATAATTTTGTAATGATTTCATCCTTATCTTTTAATTTTGTTACATTTTAGTCCTTAAGTTTTTAGACGTAGCAATTTAGTTTCTATACTTTAAAATTTGTTGCAATTTAGTCTTTGTTGTAAAAATTGTTATTATAAGATACACAAACTTAGGGTGTGTTTAGTTTAACTTTTCAAGTGTTTAATTTTGAAAATAAATCATTTTGAAAAAAACCTCTAGTGTTTGAGACTTATTAGAAAATGAGATTGATAAATAAACCATTTTGAGAGAAACACTTGAAACCAACTTTTAAAAAAAAAGACTTCTTAAGTAAAAAATAACTTGTGTATAAAAACATTTGTGAGGAAATGCAACCAAACATATGGGTGTTTAAATTCTAAACAATTTTTATACAAAATGTTTTTTAAAACATGCATTCTTGAAAAACGTTTAAATTAAAATGTATTCCAAACGGACCCTTAGTCATTACACAAAAAGTCACACACTTTTAAGGATGAAACTGTCGCAACGTCATCGCGACGCGGAGCGGCCGACGTCCTTCCCTAAGGGTCTCTTTCGAGGTGAGAGGTTTGGAGTCGCCACCAATCATCTTGGGGTGTGATTGGTCACCCATTTTAAAAAAAGTGGTCTTTGAAAACCAAAAATTAGGTTCGGGGATCAGTTGTGTGTAGGGAAGGTGTTAGCACCCTACAACACCCGTTTGAAAACATTTTATTTTATTACTCAAATTCATTAAACAAAAGGTCCGTGTCGAAAATAAACAAAAAATGAAAATTGAAAATTAATTGTCTCACTAATTTCACCTTATCTTTAAATAAAGTAAGGATTTAATTTTGTGAGTGGGGTTAACCCATGACTTTATTATCATGTAAAAATTTCCTAATTAAAGAAAATCTTTCACCTCAAGAATTTGAAAATTATTTCAACTCCGTCATAGGCTATACATGAGCTAATTTGTCTCTCAACTATTACCTCACATTTCAAAAATAAAATATGAAGTAATAATCATGAGTGGTATGACACCATTCAATGGAAAAATATTTTTTCATTTTTAAATCAAATTCAATTAGAAATTCATTTGGAATTACCAAAGTAAAACTATTTTGAAGTTCATTTGGAAAATCCAATTTAGAATCAAATCGAAGTTGATTTGAAAATTTTCTAATTTAAGATCCAATTGAAATTTTGATTGCCAAAATAATTGACTAGTTAAACTTTAGGCTAATTTCCAGGCAGGGTGTTCCCTTTCGGTCAGCTTAAATACCCGTTCTTAGACAAAATTAGCATTAAAGTTTTCATAATCAATCTATTTTAACCATTCAAAATATTAAACAATGTTTTTGAAATTTGATTTAACCTTTCCAAAATCGAAATTGATTTCCAATTTAGTTTAAAATTGAAATTGATTTTCAATCTAAGACCAAAAGACATTGACTGGAAACTTTAATTTAGAACCAAATTGACATTTACTGAAAAATTCCAAATCACTTTGAAACTCCATGAATTCAAGATTAAAACCAATTGAGGGTGAAAATTCAAATAAAATTCCAATTGAAATTCATTTGGGCAATTCCAAATTAAAATTCATTTGTAAATGTCAAAATGAAATCAAATTAAAAACAAACAAAAGTTGAAATCCCAAATTAAATCCAATTAAAAATTTATTATAAAATCCCAAATTAATTATTGAAACCAATGGAAGGAAAGTTTAAAATCGTCTTTTTTTTTAAAAAAAAAAAAAATCAAGTGAAAATCAAATTGAAAATCTTAGTTCAAATGTCATTTGTTTGAAATTCATTTGAGCATTTCAAAACCCTTTGAAATTCATTTGAACCATTCAAATTAAAGTAAAATTCAAAACATTAAAATTTCCATTTTAAAGAAAATTGAATTTTCTAATTACAAACTAGTGAACATTTATTAGGAAAATACAAATTCAAATTCAAATTAGAAATTTTATGTTAGAATCCAACTAAAATTAATAAGAAAGACAATTAAAGTTGAAAATGTCATATTAAAATCAAATTGAAATTGGTAATAACAATTCAATTTAAAGCCAATTAAAATTAGTTTGGAAACTCCCAAATAACTCTAATTGAAATTAGATAAAAAAAACTTTCAACTAATATCCAATTAAAGTTCTTTAGAAGTCTAAAATAAATCAATTTAAATTTCTAATTAGAAAATGAAATAAAATAAATTGCAATTGATTTGGGAAACTCAAATTCATAGCCAAAATGAAAAATGGAAAAATTTGGATACATAAAAAAATAATAATAATAATAAAAGAATTTAAACATGTGGGACCCACCTTATTCGCTTTACTCTTTCTTCTTCCCCAACTTCCTTCCTTCTCTTTTTTTTTTCTCTTCCACTTTCCCTCACTTAGGAGCCTTGTTGAAAAAAAAAAAAAGCGGCGGCACGGTGGCGGCGGTGACAGTGGTGGCGGCAACGGCGGTACGACAGTGAGTGGCGGCGTTGGTACGGCGGTGAGTGGCGGCGGCAGTACAGTGGTGAGTGGCGGCGGCGGCAGTGAGTGGCGGCGTCGGTACGGCAGTGAGTGGCGGCGGCGGTACAGTGGTGACGGTAGCTTTGGTTTTTGGAAAATCCTTCTCCAAACTCTATTTTCCCTCTCAAACTCACTTTCTCTCTCTAAGCTCTCTCACTATTCTTCTCTTTTTTCCTGTGTCCTTGTTGTTCTTTCCTTTCCTCCATCCTCCATGAGCTCTCATTATATAGTAGAGCTTGGAGGAAGGGGTTGAGAAAAAGGGGGAAAGAATGAGAGGTTGGGAGAAAGAGGGGGAGTGAGTTGAGAAAGATGGGGAAAGAATGAGAGGTTGGGAGAAGGAAGGGGGGAGAGTTGAGAAAGATGGGGAAAGAATGGGAGGTTGGGAGAAAGAAGGGGAGTGAGTTGAGAAAGAGGGGGAGTGAGTTGAGAAAGATGGGGAAAGAATGGGAGGTTGGGAGAAAGAAGGGGAGTGAGTTGAGAAAGAGGGGGAGTGAGTTGAGAAAGATGGGGAAAGAATGAGAGGTTGGGAGAAAGAAGGGGAGTGAGTTGAGAAAGATGGGGAAAGAATGGAAGGTTGGGAGAAGGAAGGGGAATGAAGAAGAAAAAGGGAGAGGAAGAAAGAATAGGAGAGGTTGGGAGAATGAGGGGGGATGGAGAACGTGGAAAGAGGAGTGAAGGAAAAAAAATGAATAAAATAAAATAATAAAATAAATAAAAATAAAATAAATAAACAAAATAAAATAAAATAAAATAAACAAAATAAAGAAATAAATTAAATAAAACAAAAAAAAAAAAAGAAAATAAGATGAAAATGAAAATAAATCATGAAAACTAAAAAACAAAATTTGATAATATGCAAGGAGAAAGATTCGAACCAAAGACTTTGTGATTGTTAATACGACTTTATGCCACTTGAGCTATGCTCTTGTTAACATACTAAAAACAAATTGACTTCCAAATATTGAACAACTTCAAACATTATTACTAAAATCAAGCCGGACCAAATACGGTGTCTACAGAAACCATTACAATGGATAGATGATTGCTTATTGAAGTGTCGTAAGAAACGTGATAAGAATTTTGACATTTTAGATCAATGGAAAGTGAACTCTTCAAGATAGAGGGTTATTAACAATGTTGCATGAAATAGTTTAGCAATTTCAACTTCTATGGCTATTGAGTATGCATTTAGTACTAGTGGGAGAACGGTTAAGCCTTTTTATTCCACATTGACTTCATCCACACTTGAGATATTTATTTGTGCATAAAATTGGTTACATTCTAATGTTATGGTGTTGATATTCAATCACATTCAAGGGAAGTTTCCCTCGTGGAAAAATGTTTGAAACCTTTTTTTTTAAAAAAAATGTTTGAAACTTTAACCTTTGAAATTTCATTACAAAACTACATTAACTTATTTAATTATTTTTATTATCTTTTTTTTTTTTCTTTTTTAGATTTCAAAACATACATTAGAGGAATCAATTAAAAGAACGAAAGAGAATGTTTCCTTTAACTTTGAAGTGATCTATCATTTTTGTTGTTTTGTTTATAAATCTTATTGCGGACTTTTATTCTTTTAATTTTATTTATCTATTTATCTTTGTTATTTCATGAACCTCGAATTAGAAGGTTTGAATTATTGTTTTCATGTTTTGTTATTTGGTTTTTTTACTTGTTGGTGTCTTAGTGTGTTCTCTGTCCATGTTGATGGAAACTTAACAACTCTAATTATTTGATTGAAAATTGACAAGAAACGAGTAATGAAAATAGAATGAGATGAGATGATATGAAAAATCATGATATATAATTTAGCTAGCATAATATGAAAATAATAATAAAAAATATATATAAATGATAATAACATTAATCCAGCTAGCATAATATGAAAATAATAATAAAAAATATATATAAATGATAATAACATTAATCCATTACTATGAGTATGCCTAGGTTGCAAGGGAAAAAAAAGGGGAAAAGAAACAACCAACAAATTACTAGTAGTATATTACATGTGCTTTTACTTCAACATTACACTATAATATAACATTTGAAAGAGTATTTCTTATTTATTTCTTTTTTTAAACTATGTTTTTTCCTCTGTATATGGGCTCTCGTGTAGATGAGAGAACTTTGGGAGTCTCAAACAATCTAGCCACATCCTCCTCGATTTTGCAAATCGCTCCAAGAGCATCAACATTGAGTTTCCAATGCTCGGGGAGGGGGGATTTCTAGTACTACCGTAGTATATACTCTCTCCATTCAACATTTGGCACATTATTTAATTAGCATTTAATGATATAATATTTTATTTCATAAGTCTCACATTATTCTTAAATACTTTTTTCATGACAAATAATAAATGGAAGTAAATTTTCCATATTACAGTAGTACTAGAAATTTTCCTCGGACTTCCACGTATTCAGACTCGCAATAAGACTCAAAACCTTCTTGTTATTCGAAAATTAAAAGGGAAATTGTGCTAAATAGCTAGAAAAAAAAAGTCTTCTTGTTTTTTTGACTACAGATGTTCAGAATTCGCAGGGGTGGTTACCGCATTTTCATGAACTGTTTTCTAGATTTTTTTTTTTTTACATTTTTACCCCTAGTATATACGACTATAGACAAACGCCGTTAACAGATTTTTTTTGTTTTCATTCAGTTTCTCCCCTTTTTTTCGGGATGGATGAATCCCGATTTATAGGGAGTTCTGTTGGCGGTTTGTGTTCAAGTGTATAAAAAGATCTACCTATTTTTTAGGCTTAGATTTCAGCGTTTCCAACGGTAAAAAAAGATTTTATCCCTTACATTTTGCCCCTCATTATCTATGTTACAAAAGGACAACAATAAAAGTCGTAAGTAGCAGTACACACAGACAGATGACAGTACATATAAACTGCAGCGAATATATAACTCATATGGGGGTGGGATTGGGGTAAGTCTGCATACACACAAGATGCATGCAGAACACGTATGTATGTAATACTATAGACAGATATCAGTTATGGCATTCATCAGGTATTTGCATTCAGGTGAACATGGTACATGGGGTTATTATGGTTGCATATAGCAACACAGACAAAGATAGAGTGTATTTTTATTGGGCATTCCAGACATACACGATACAGGGGGTGATTAACTCAAATACAGGGGAGATTAAGTGTATACACACACAAGTAGACACATCAGACCCATTCCATGGATGTATATAATAGTACAGGCAAATCAAAACATTTTTTCTATTAGACATGCCAATATGTATGCACACATACATATGAGTAAACCACAAGCACACTTTTTCCAGAGAAGTTGCAATAACGATGAAATGGTATTTATCAGTACATACCACTCTGGCGGGTTCAACATTTAAGTCAAATCAACACAAAACCTCCACCAAAACCGCCTCCATGCATTTCCTCCCCACGCCCGTGCTTTTCGTCTTACAATAGAGCTGTATAATCGCGGATTGGAAGGAAAAAATGAATCCCTAAAATTGGGGGATTATGTATACGGGTGTTGCAAATATAAGGGAAATCAAGTTGTTATCTACATATCTTATTTTAAATTTTTTGGTGACCGTCGTTGTGGAGAAGAAGACTCAATGGAGCTTGCGGGTTGCGTAGAAGGATCGTCGACGCGACGGGAGAAGCTAGTTGGCACGACGGAAGTGATTCGTCAGCGCGGTGTAGGAGGTAGGAAGCACGATACACTGATTTTTCATAATTGCAGCATTTAGGTTCATTTTTCTTAGTTGTTTCCAATTTGGGGCATTTTTAACGCATTTTGCAGGGATATATCTTTTGATTGAGAGAGATGATTTTTCAATCAACGCATCTGCTGGAGGGGGTTGAATTTTACATGTTTCCCCTAGGGGTGTACACGAGTTGGGTTGGGGAGTTTTTTTGGACCAACCCAACCTTGGGTTGGGTTGGGTTGTCGGGTTGTCTTCTTTTTTATTATTATTATTTAAAATTCTTTTTTTAAAAAACATTTATGCTTATCCACAACACTATAATGTAAATCTCAAGACCTAAAAGTCTAAATTAGGTAGATTAAATAAAAAAGAAGTTTAAAAAAAAAACAAAAAAGGAAAAAATAATTATTGGCTTTATGGAGTTTGAAGGAAAAAAAAGTTTATTTAATTATTTGAAGTTTGATTAAATAAATAAAATAAAAACCACAATTGTTTGATGTCCGAGTACAAAGTTATCATTGAAAAAAATTAAAAACACGGAAAAGAAAAAAACATAGAAAGAATAGACCCTTATTCTAAAAAAAAAAAGGAAAAATACACTTATGGTCCCTGAGGTTTGGGTTAAGTGACAGTTTGGTCCCTGCCATCTATTTTTCTGTTAAATACTAACGGTGGCTGACGTGGCACTATTATTTTAATTAAAAAATTGTTTTTTATTTTAAAATAAAAACAAATAAAAAAATAATAAAAATATTATTATTTTAATTATTTTTAAAACTCAACCCTCAATCATCTTCTTCATCCTCTTCCCTCAACCCCTCCATCTTCTTCTTCAAACCTCTGATGGTCGCGCCGCCCACATGCCGTCGCCGGCGGCGACAGATTATTTTTTTTTTCTTTCTTCCTTCTTCTTCTCTTCTTTCGCCGACGGCATATGGGTGGCGCGGCCATCGGAGGTTTGAAGAAGAAGATGGAGGGGTTGAGGGAAGAGGATGAAGAAGATGTTTGAGGGTTGAGTTTTAAAAATAATTAAAATAATAATATTTTGATTATTTTTTATTTATTTTATTTGTTTTTATTTTAAAATAAAACAATTTTTTTAATTAAAATAATAGTGTCACGTCAGCCACCGTTAGTATTTAACAGAAAAATAGACGGCAGGGACCAAAGTGCTCCTTACCTCAAACCTCAGGGGTATTTTTGTTGAGTTTGAAAACACAGGGACCAAACTGTCACTTAACTCAAACCTCAGGGACCAAAAGTGTATTTTTCCCAAAAAAAAACTACTATTAAAAAAATGATAAAAGATAATATATATTAAAAAAAACAAATATGTTTGGGTGCTTGTGGAGCTCGAACTCACGCCATTGTATTTACAAAAAAGGGATTAAACTACTATACCACACAATTATTACAAGGAAAATATGGCATATTTATATATATATATAATTTTGATTTGGTTTGTCGAACCAATTTTTTTTCAACCCGAGAACCGAACCGAATTTTTGGTTTACTAAAAATTCAACCCAACCCAACCCAAATCGAAAAAATTCCTAACCCAACCCAACCCTTACGGTTTGGGTTGGGTAGTCCGGGTTGCTCGGGTTGTCGGGTTTTTTGTACACCCCTAGCTTTTCCCCTAATAAAGGTATTGATTCTTGAGTTCGTCCCGTGTGTTTTTTTTTTTTCCAGAAAACAGTTCTTGAGTACTAAGAAGATGCCATATCTAGATTTTCAAATTAGGTTGTTCGTTGGATTTTTTGAATTTCAATCTTCTTAGAATTTCTTTAACTTTTTTAGGTAGGTTGGTTCCTTGGAATTTTGAATTTCAATCTTCCTAGTTTTAGGGGTATTTTCTGTCTCATAAACTCTGGTTTTAACGTCTTAAACAGTTTGTTGGGGGGCATTTTTGTGTTCTGCAAATAGGGATTTATTAATCATAAAATCAATTAGTCATTTGTGTAATTTATAAACTTGTGTAGCCATTTTTCTTGTTGCCCCAAAATAAAATTGCTAATTGAATTGATCATGAGTCATGAATGGATTTGGTGATGAGAATGTTTTGCTTAGTTTGTTGACTGAAGATTATTATATCACAAGTTTAAGTCTGCTTTAACACAAAATTGGCATCCTCAAAAGAGAAAAAAAGCTGAAATAAACTAATCAAAAGAAGATAGATGATACAAGATTGAACCATTAAGGCCATATTTGATATACATTTGAGTTTTTGTTTTCGAAATTTGTGATTGATTTTCTTTTCATTTCTCTAATAGTTTTCATTTTTCTCAACATTTGAATTATTAGCCAAACTTTTTTTTTTTTTTTTTTTAGTTTTAAAAAATTAGATAACAAAACAAGGGAGTGGTGTTTATAAAAATTTTCAAAAACAAAAATTCAAAAACTTCTTATTACTTTTTTTTTAGATATCATGAGCCAGCTTAGGTTCAAGATTCAAAATCCAGATTCCATACGATTCCAACATTGCTTTACATCTCCTGCAACTTAGCCACGTTACCTCTCTCCTCCGTATGATCTGAGGAGACAATGTCTAATTCTACTACTTCTTGTTTATCTAAATATAGTTCATCAAATTAGGGATACTTATTGCTTATCTAAATAAAGTTCATCAAATTAGGAATTTGTTCTAGAGAGATAAATTTAGAGAATGAAGAGGAGTATGAGCAAGATTTGGAATTCGAAGAAGGCAAGTTAGGTAGAGCCCGTCCCCGCCTCCCATGGAGATTTCAATCCCTATTCCCACAAAATTTAACGGGGAATTTCACAAGGAATAAGGCGGAAATTAATTTTTTAATTTTGCATGAAAATATTTATTAATTTTCAATTAGATAGTTAATTATTCACATAAATTCTTCATTTAAATAATTTTCTTTTTTAAAAAAAATATCTCCAATTAAAAACAAAATAATATTTCATATCAAACTATCTAATTATATATATATATAATTCAAATGTTTAAACCATATAACTCAAACATATCCAATCTCTACCTCATTACGGTCCGTCCACACGCGACAAATGGACATCCTTGCTTAGGTACTTACCTTTACCAAAGAAACAGCACATAAGATTAAAATTGATATCTAGCGCCATTGAGTTAGAACAGTTAACTAATTAGCTAAAGCTCGCTTTTTGAACGAGATTATAGTTCCTTACCAAGACTCTTCATTTTCAGGCCGAGGATTAGATCAAGAACCAATCAGCTCTGATGAACCTATTGAACTCAGACTATCCAGATTTCAATTTCACAAGCTACAGTTCAACTGATAAAAACCAAGCTTCTGCAACAAAAATGCACCATATAATTCCGCATAAACAAATAGGTTTCAGAGGTTCATTTTCATGGCGGAATCGAATTTATTAACCATTTCTCAGATGAAGCCACAGCAAGCACTTGCATTAGAAGCAGAGCATCAAAACATCAGAAACACATACTCTCATAAAACACTATCTTGGAGTGGATCCTATAAGCCTGGCACCAACTCGATCAAGCCTCTGTACAGATGCCACAGCTTTCAAATTCCCTTCCTTCAAAAACGCCATAGCCATCCTCTCACCAATCTCCTTCCCCTTCTCCTCATCGTCGACCACCGCCACTGCGGTCGGCCCTGCCCCGCTTATCGTACACCCGAATGCCCCGGCTGCAATGGCCGCCTTCTTGACCCCATCCATCCCTGGAATCAGTGGCGCCCGCCTTGGCTCTACAATTTTGTCCGACGACAATGCTTTGCCCAACCCCATCAAGTCGCCCTGCAGCACAGCCGCCACCAACGCCCCTGCTTGGCTGCAATTCCATACGTGGTGCGGCATCCCAACTTCCGCCGGCAGCGCAGCCCGCATTTTCTTCGTCGGAGCCTCGAATTCCGGGCTCACCAATACGAAGAACAGCTCCTTCTCGACGGGGAATTTCAGGCGGATCAATTCCAAGGGTTCGTAATTTCGGATCAGAATGAAACCCCCCATGATCGCAGGGGCGACATTGTCCGCATGGTATCCAGAAACCTTCTCTTCCGATTTCAGCCCCGCGAGAACCAATTCATCGACTCCTAATTTTCCGCCAAACAATCCATTAACAGCAACTGCCGCAGCTGCGGCACTCGCTGCACTCGATCCCAATCCACTCCCCAACGGCAAGCCCTTCTCGAGCGAGAGAGAGAGACCGACAGATCGGATCCCTAACATTTTCATCACCTCAATGGCGGCAATACCAGCGCAATTATACAGAGGATTTTTACTGAGTTTATTGGAGTTATCGCCTGTAATATTGGTGATTGCGACCTCACCTGGATGAACATTCGAATCGACGCTGAGAGAGACGGAATCGCCCAAGCCATCGACGGCGCAGCCAAGGAAATCGAAGCCAGGGCCCAAATTGGCGACCGTTGCAGGTGCGAACGCCTTCACGGACGAGAAGACTGGTTCAGGTTCGACGGTAGTGACGGCGGTTCTGGATGGAAGAGACAGATTGCACCTGAAGATGACAGATTTTGGGTTAGATATTGAGACTGGAGGAACCGCCAAGGACCTAAATGGAGGCTGATAGGAGATCATCGCCATGGAAGCAAGTGAAAGAGGAATGAGATCGAGATCGGAACCTGAAAATTTCTCAGAGATGAAGATTTTTAGCCTCAGAGGCTCAGCGCAGTCACGGCGGAGAGTCAAGTGAACCTCAGATGAAATGAAGAAGAAGAACCTGCGTATTTATATATGGGTAACCAAATTACCATTTGAGGCGGCTTTTTCGAAGAGCGAGGTTGAGAAAGGGCTTAAAATGATGGGTAATTTCGTCATTTGGCTTTTCACATTTTGGCCATTTTTGTATTGCTAGTAAGGAACACGTGGATCATTTTTTTTTTATTGACAGTGTTATTAAAAAAAAATCGAACATGGATTCCAACATTTAACTTATTTGTTATTGAACTAATAATTATGCTCACTTGAGGGATGCATGGAAAATGAGTCTGTTTTGTTTAACTTTTTAAGTGTTTAATTTAAAAAAAATTATTTTGAAAAAAAATTTAGTGTTTGGCAACGAAAATGACTTGTTAGAAAATGAGATTGATAAATAAACCATTTTGAGCGAAACACTTGAAACCAACTTTTTAAAAAATAGTTTTTAGTATAAAATAACTTGTGCATAAAAACACCTACGAGGAAATGCAACCAAAATATGAGTATTTAAATTCTAAACATTTTTTATAGAGAATGTTTTTTAAAAAATGCATATTTGAAAAACATTTAAATTAGAATGTATTCTGTTATAGACAATTTTGGACCACCCCGATATACAAATAGCTGACAAGGACAACCGGGGAGAAATCGGGTTGAGAGATGGACCAAAGAGGCAAAACCGGTAAGTGGGACGGGCCAAGACCGAAGGGGTCGGGTTTTTGGTATGACCCCCTGCTCGGCCTCGGCCCATGGCCGAGCCCGTCCGACTCCATTTGGTCCCCACCGCCTTTGGCCGCCTCGGTTTCGCCTGGTTTGACCTAAAACGCCTCCGAATCCCTAAAAACCCTAGGAGGATGAGCAGATATTTATATCCCTCTTCGCCACTGAAGAAGGGGACTCCGAATTCTATCCCTAAACACTATTCTATATTCTCTACTCTCTCCTCTTGCTCTTACTTTTCCACTCCCTACTGTTCTGTTTGCTGACTTAGGCATCGGAGCCGGTGTGGCGAGCACCACACCGGTGTGCAGGTTTACTGTCTTGCAGGTCACGTCTTCCCCCCTCATCTACAAATTTACCGTTGGTGGCACGTGAAGGTCAAGTGAGTTCCTCTGGCCAAAATCGACCATCAACATATTCCAAACGGACTCTAGATCGATTAAAATTGTTGTTGGTTTGATTTGAAATTTGGAATTGGTTTGTGGTTAGTACGATTTGGCACGATTTCAGTTTGCATACAAGAGAAATTCGATCATGTTCAAGTTTAGCATCGGAACATATTCAAGTTGACCTATAATCTTTATATTAAATATCGAAAATTTATCAAATAATATTAGTAGTTCATAGTCATTGAATACATATAAGAATCTTTTTATATTAACAACATGTCAAGTTCAAATAATGACAGTTTGGCCGAGTGGTCTAAGGCGCTAGATTTAAGCTCTAGTCCGAAAGGGCATGGGTTCAAATCCCACAACTGTCAATTTTTTTCTTCTAAAAAAAACAACACGCCAACAAGAGGTTGGCAGTTGGCTCAAGAGGTCGAGCTTCAACCTCCACTCCATTGTTTAAAAAAAAAAAAAAAAAAAAAAAAATCGTTGAAATTGACACAAGACACCCGAAATTTATTTAACAACCAATAGACAAATTTAACGATAAAACGAGAAAACAAAGACCACGTTTGACTCGAGAAAGTACCTTCAAGCCGCGACTTTAGTGGAAAAAAAAGGGGTAAAAGTAAGAGGAGAACTGTAATCGCAAATTCGAGCGGCGACTTCAATGGAAGAAATCGATTGCCAAAAACCCTAAACATCGGCTCCACGTTGGGTGGAGAAAGTATCTTCGACCTTTCTCTTGGAATAGCTGGTCTTTCGATCCCTCTTTTTGTCGGCAAACGCTAAGAATTTTCGCAGACGCGTAGGGCTAGAATCGTCGCTGGTCGAAGGTTCTGGATCTTGCTTCAAATGGCGGTTGAATTGGCACATCGTCAAGCAAAAGTGAAGGAGAAGAGCGAATAAACAGACGCCGGCACAGATGGAGAACAATCCGATGAAGCTCTGCAAGTGAAGTTGCTCCAAATCGAGATTAGAATCTTCGGAACTGCAAGACTTTCTTGAGAACCACTTGTCGTGAATCTTTTGAAGATGGCCGTTCTCTGACAGTGTGAGAATGGCCGTCGATAAGTCCACCGCCAATGGTGAGTCTCGTGGAAATGCCTAACAAAGTGAAGAACAAATTAAAACACACTCTCAGATGCTACCATTTAATCCTCTCTTGAACTATTAAGAGGTCAGAAGTTCAAATACTCCATCATATTAAAAAATAATAATAATAATATTTTAGACCTTAACATGAAAATTTTCATCGAAATTAAGCGTCAATTTTTATAATGTAACGACTACAATCAATATAAGTGAGAAATTTCATTAAATATCAATAATATTTTTTTACAAAAACGACTAAATCGTTACACATTTTAAAACTCAAGAACCAAAATTGTTACGTATTAAAGTTTAGAGACTAAATTGTTACATAATTGAAAATACAAAAATCAAATGATACACTGTAAAGTTCAAAAACTAAATTGTTACTTAGATCAGGGATCAAATGTGTTTTTTAACCAAACTTAAAATAAAGTTTTTGGTCCTATACTTTAAGTTTTATTTTTCATATACTTTCAAATATCCAAGTTTAGTCGGTTAAATTTTAAATTGGTTAAATAGTAATCTTACAAGATAAGATATCGTGTAAACATATTTCTAAACTTTGTAAAAAGAAGACTTAGACTATTTTTTTTATATATAAAAAAAATTAACAATAAACTACGGACTAATTTTAAATTAAAGGAAAGTAAAAGACTAAAATTGACAACAAAGCTCAAAATAATTTATGACAAAGTTATTTATGACAACAAAATTAGAAAATTCTATTAATTTCTTTAAAATTGGGAGGAATTAGAAAATTCTAGCTTAGTTTTTTTTTTTTTTTTTTTTTAAACATAATTTTAGCTTAGTATTATACTATATAAATTTATCCTAAGCCAAGTTGAACATTACTTAAACGTGGGGATTAACTTAAAAAATATGTTAAAAGAAAAACCTAAATAAGTCAACAAAAAAGTGACAGCTATTTATATTTTTGGAAAAAGGAAATATCCCTTTTTCTCTCCTTTTCTTATTCCACTTTCTCCCCTGTAAAAAAATCTTACCTAAAAAAAAAAAAAAAAAAACTCTTTCATGGTAGTACATCCTAGCATAATTTATTAGATAAGACACAAATTATCATCGCAAATGTCTATTTAGTTTTTTCACCCATGCAAGTGACTTTTTTAATCTTTTTTTAATATCTATCGAGTGTGAGAACTATTGACCTTTGAAATAGTAATTCATGTCTTATCCATTGAACTATGCTTGAACTATTGCAATTGTTGAACAAAAAAAACTTAATAATGATGGTTAGTTTAATAGGTAAGTTTTTTCTATATATTAATCCAAGGACAACATTGACGTGAAGAAATCGAGTCTCTATTTAGCACGTGTGTTTGCTTACCTCAAACTACATGTTCATTCTGGTCACAAGTACCAAAAATATTTTTTTTAAAAAATGTACTTTTTATATTTTCATACTAAATTTGATAAATCACAAGCTTACCAACCAAACACATGTCACACAACTTAATATTTCTACTCTTGGTTTCTAAAATGATATAAATTGCATGTACCTAAGTTTCATGAATGCAAGCTTTTCAAAAGCATGAACCAAAAAGTTGCATTTAGATTAAAAACCTATCTAAGTTTGAAAGCTTTAGACCTCGTTTGATAACCATTTGGTTTTTGGTTTTTTAAAATTAAGCTTATAAACATTACTTTCACCTATAACTTTTTCCCATGTTTTCAAAAACCAAGTCAAGTTTTGAAAACTAAAAAGTAGTTTTCAAAAACTTGTTTTTGTGTTTTTGAATTTGGCTTAGAATTTAGATGTTTCATCGATAAAGATGAAAAACATTGTAAGGAAATGGAGAGAAAACGAGCATAATTTTCAAAAACAAAATGGTTATCAAACATAGCCTAATAAACGGTATTCATAAGAGGCAAGGGATATACTTACAAATCCCCATCCACTTTTGGTGAACTGTTGGCCCCTAATCGAAAAATCGCAATACTCTGTGAGAAAGAGATCGATGTATGGCTGTTCGTCGACAATAGCGGCGACGGTTCCGTTATTGAGGGCAGCAGCATACTCTTCTGGTGATCCAAGAGCAATGAGCCTAGACTTTTGGACGTTAAGTTGCTCACTTAAATAACTTTCAGCAAATGAACCAACTTGGAAACCAATAAGTACATTGCTAGTTATCAATGAATCAATCCCTGTGATAGGTGAGTTTAGTTGTTGTACTGTGAAAATCGATGTCAGACTAGCAGTGTAGCTCGAGTTGATAATTAGAACCACGAAAAGCCACACGACGAGCACGAATCGGCCGAGCGTGCTCACGACATTTTCTCCTGAAAAATGGGAATATTCAGAACTTGTAGCTCTTGCAGAGACTATCATAAAATACTTGACAGTAAGGCAACAAACATGGAATCTCCAAATAAAAGACTTACTATGTGCAAAAAACATAGTAGAGAAGCCAAACCTGCATGACAAGATGAGAGATACTGAGATGAGGATGGATAACAAGATTGAAGAACAGACCATACATTGCATTGACTAAATCAATTTCTCAAGTATTCTTGTGTTGTATTTAAAAAACACACAATGCAACTGAGTTCATCCTCTAGAACCAAGTTTCCCTTTTTGCCAACTTGATCTCATTTTACGTATTGGATCGGTTTATCTTCGTAGCTACTCGAATAAAACGTATGAACAAGAAGGAAATCTTGATAAGAATGCCCCTTGCTTGTGAAGGATGGCAGGAAAAACCTGCTGAAGTTGGAGTGTTCATATGACACAAAAGTGGTGAATGCATACAACCATAGTTTGTAAGTTCTCAAAAATGTCGGATTTCTCGAACATTTCATTTAAATCTTTGTTTAGATCAAGTACTCACCAAAGGATTGTGACAAGTTGCGTCCTAGGATGTCCTCGGAATTCGTCATTTTTTCGATGTTCCAAAATCCACACAACAAATCCAACTAGGAGAAAAAAGGCTGCTGTGACAACCCACATCATTGGTGTGAATGGGCGAAGGAATGCCAAAGGACTTGAATTCAACTTCTTGACAGGGGTCAGCACTACTAGCCCCGAGTCGATATAAGGCTGTGTAAAATCGACGATCTTTGTCCGACTAGTCACAATTGCAATGTCACCAACAGCAGCATCAAATTCCTACAAAAGCCATATCCCAAATTCAGTAGAATCTACATTCTTACCATTACAAAAGAATAAGCCAAAATGCTTCTTAAAAGTTTCCTTACTTTCAATGCAACTTTATTTACGAGCTCAAAGTAGCTAGGATTATCCTCACCATCTCCAAACAAAACGAACTCATAATTAACTGCATAAGGAAGCAAATTGATGGCAGCAATGAACACATCAATGCAGTATCCTTTGATTGTGCCATTCCCATTTCCTGGTGTAACAAATTGCTGATAACTAACTCTGCGTGGAACACCGATTCTTAACCGCCTTCCATCGAGGGGAAGAACCCAGCCACGCGGCTTTACTGTCGATCCCCCGGGCCACACTGTGCTGCTTAACTGTTGGGTTGACATTGAATCATTGACTGCTTTTCCATAAAACATTTCTGGCGCCACAACAGATAAACCGGAATCGTTGGACCAGTATCCAATTCTCTTCATACCAGATTTGACAACATTTAAGATTTCATATGAAGGATGTAAAGGGGATCTATCTAGAAACTGAATAGGGCCTGTCAAACCAGTCATGCTGATATTCAATAAATTGTTAAGCAGTTCCGTTCCTTCATTAAAGATGCCTAGTGAACTAAAATCCAAGCTCTCTCCACTAAGATTACCGACTCTTGTATCTTTGGAGAATGAGATGGTCCCATTTTGATCAAATAACTTTTTAACTCCTTTTGCAATCATCCAAACAGTATCATATGCATATAGGCCATATGTATTCAAACCAATGGAGCCATTACTCAGTTTGTTCCAGCTAGATATAAAAGATTGCTTCCTTTTCGAATCGGGTGTGTGTAAACGAAGCGTAAGAACTCCTTGGATGGAGTTGGCAGTTTTCAAGGGAAGTGGTGAAGTAGAATCTATTACTGTTGACAGCCAACTAGAGGCTATCCAAACAAATCCAGCTTCCATCATTCTAAGGCTTTGAGCCACTTCAAAAACCAAGAAACCTGTTTTCGAAAATGTGTATAGTACTATTACTCGAGATTCCATCATTTTAATCTTTGCCAGTTCATCTTGAACTTGAGTTCTAGTTGCAGTTGGGTAAGGAGGAAGTGCCACTTTAGAGGAAAGTTTCAAGCCTCTCTCTTCAAGTTTATCACCTAATGCAATCATACCGTTTCGACATAGATCGTCATCAGTGAAAACAACAACTATGTCATGCCAACCATAATAACTAATCATATCTGCAATTGCAGTCATCTGGAATTGATCATTTGGAGCTGTTTGAATGAAGTACGGATACTGCAAAGTCGCAAGCGTCGGGTCCAATGCTGTATATGACAATAATGGGACATGGAGTTCATTTGAAAGATGTGAGAGTATATGTGCCATTGTAGCATCTTGTGGACCGATGATGGCAACTGTGTCAGACACCATGTACTTCATTGCTGTGATCAACAAAGAAAAGAAAATTACTTTTAGGTTTAAATACTATTTTTGGTGTCTGTACTTTCAGCTTTGGTTTATTTTAGTCTCTATACTTTCAAAATATCCATTGACCATTTTGGTCTCTCCACTTCCAAACGGTCCATTTTGATCCTCTTATTTTCAACTTTTATTCATTTTAGTCCTTCGTACTTTCAAACATTTGTTTTGGTCCACTATACTTTAAAAAAAGTGACTATTTTGATCTTGGTTTGCAAAATTTTTATATAAAGTCTATATACAACAAAAACTCTTTAATATAGAGTTATGGCTAAATTTCAAGAATTTGTTGAATTTAATGTGTAAAAAAAAATGGAGCTAAAACAGTTGCTCTTTAGAAGTCCATAGATCAAAACGGACATTTCGAAACTACAATGACTAAAATGGATGAAAGCTTAACAGTACATTCTGAAAGTAAAGAGACCAAAATCAATTAAAGCTGAAAGTTCAAGGACCAAAATAATATTTTAAACGTACTTCTAGTATTAGAATGACAATGATCAAATTCACCAGCAAGAGAGAAGAATGTATAGGCCTTCAGTGGGCCAAAGGCATACCTCCAGTTATACCAAGAAATCCACTGTAATTTGCATCATGTATAGATATAGACAACTTTCTTCCACCAAGAACACTTGGATCAGAATTCACATCTTTCTCAGCAGCCTCTATGGCAATCTTGGACACTTTCCCATTGACAGAACTAAGTGAAAATATAGCTCCAACTTTCACTACCTCAGGTTTTGAGGCCCCTTCTGAAATCCCTTGAATATAAAGGAGGAGTAACAAAAGGAGCCAAACCATATTCATGAAGATCAGCTTAAAATTAAGCTTTCTAAGACAAAATATCACAATTGAATGTTTCTTAATGACAGAATATCACAATTGAATCTTTCTTGAGGAGGGGACGACTCATTCGATCGAAATGAATCAACAAAGTATGGCATTGTTACTGCTTATCAGAAGAAACAGAGAAAAAACCATATTATATTTGAACAGGGTAGAACAGCAAGCAGCAATAAGACCCAAAAAGAAAAAAACAAGGAAAGGAACCAACAGAAATATCAGTGTAAGCTTTGGATTAAAATATATACACACATATATATAAACTGCACTCAAAACTCTGGTTAAAATTTGAGGAAGAACCAGAGTTATCAAATGGTACTATAATTTCAGAATAAACCAAACACCAAGTTTTCTAGCAACAATAGGACAAAAGATTTTCTGATAACTTAACACTGGAAGTTAAACCAGAATACCTTGTTTTCAAATTCAGAAAACATAAATAAAAAGAATCCAAACTTAGCTGTTAAGTTAAAGCAGATTGAGCTTGGAGGAGTAATGAACATCCCACAATAAAGCAAATACAAGAAGTAGTGCCCAAGAATGCATCAATAACCTCAGGCCCTAAGGAATAAGATTAAGGGTGAAAAAAAAAGTGTTAGATAATGATGCTATTAGGCAGAAGAAAATATGATAAGAAAGACTCAGAAAACTGAGAAAATGAGACTAAGTATAATAACAATAAGCATACACCTTTTCTTTTAATAAGAAGAAGCATATATTGAGCCATAAATGTGATCACAAAGACTTGAGATGTTTAGAAATACGCCTAAGCTCAAGCTACCTATTGAAAATAGGACCAAAAGTAAAGCATTGAGGGTTTATGCCCAAAGTAGGTACATAAGCGAGGAGAACCATTGTTATGAAGCCTTTTAGGTAAAATAAAAAACAAAGCAACGAGAGCTTATACTTGAAGTGGACAATATAATACAATGTGGAGATATGCAAAGGATATGTTGTCCCTATAAATTCTCGTAGAATTGGAAAGTTAAACTCGAGTGGGAAAGCTTATATGTGAACTATGAATATATAATACAAGGAGTTGGGGTTTAGGGTTCAAAGTGTTAGGTCCTCAATAAAATAAGTATAAAAAAATAATAACCCAAGTTAAAAAAGAACAAGAAGCATATAGAAAAGATGCTAAAAAGTAGTTGGAAGCAAGAAGCTTAAAGGTGAAGGGAAGTGGCCACTGAGCTTTGTGGTGGTGCTTTTCCAATATAATATATGATATTGTGCCACAATGAATGAGAATACTTCAAAATAGAGAAAAACAGAACAACTTGGTAAGTTGGGAATCCACTGAGTGCTTGTGGAGGACTAACCCAAGTGGGAAATTTCTTCATATTGCCATATCCAGTCCCAGTGGTCACTTTCTTTGGGCAGAAACAGGATTTGTCAGCCCCCATTGAAGCAATGGTGACCTGCAAAACATAGGATTCAAAGGCTAGTAGTTTTCTCTAGGTTTCTTGCACGAGGAGAAAGGAAAAAAAGAACATGGCTGTCTTTTCGAATTGGTGGTGGGGATTTTCTGAGAGAAACATTGCCATTTTCTGTCATTTCTCTTTGAAGTTTGAAGGGAAAAAAAAAGACAAGTGAATTTCTAAGGACAGCGATGGAATAGGGAAATTAAAAATGTGGAGAATAATAATAGAAATGGGAATGTGGAAAGAATAGCTCTCTCTTCCATGGTTGGCAATATTGGAATCCAATTCAAAGTATATATATTCTCCTTGTCCAGGATCAGACGTGGGAAAGGGAAACACACGGTCAGGTGCCTTCTGATTTTTTTGTTTGTCCTCCTCTCTTAATAATCAATCTTTTTTTCAAGGAAAACAATTCCTTGGATATCGGTATGAGGTGATCTTCCTACATACCATCATTAAAATGTTCACATAGGACGAATAAAAATGTTTTCTCATTTTCTACCTTTTTTGTTTTTAGTCGTTAAGATTTTAATGAGGTTTATAGAGTGATCTCTACATATCGGTAAGTAGAAGTTTTTTTTTTTTTTTTGAGAAGAAAGTAGATTTATTACGAAAGCGCGAAAGTTCCCAAACGGGTCTCACTAGTGGGACAGGATCCCCCACTAGTATCTTGATTACATCTTGTATCCAAGTCATTTACTCCTAAAAGCCAATCTGGAAAACCATCGGTCCACATAAGGTCTTCTTTGAATTCACATGCTTTTTGGGTCATGGGTCATCCCATTATTAATGCGAGGAACATAATTTACTGACTCAATATTTCTAGTATTGATAAGCGCTTGGACTTCTTGAATGAACCAAATCAATTCAGTTTCGTTCATTTCCTCTTCATTAACGAGCTTGACTACTTGAAGGGCGTCTGTTTCAACCCGCACCTGAGGAGTGTTCACCAAGGGGATCGCACGAATACCTTCACATATGGCAATTGATTCGAGCCAGCTGATTTTCCACGGTTTGAGAATATATTTGAATCATACTGAATCGGTAAGTAGAAGTATTGTTCTTTTTTTAATATAGCAAGTTATTTTGGGATAAATATTTTTTTTAGTTCAACAACATTTGAAGGTGGAGGATTCGAAATATTTGATCTCTTTGGTCAAAGGTATATGTCAATTACTACTTAAGTATGTTCATTTTTGCAGAAATTTGAATCTTTCACTTCAAAGAAAATTACTAGTGTCTTAATTGTATGATTTTTTCGAATTGAATAATAAATTTTGATAGTCAACAAGAGCATAGCTCAACTAGTATAGAGTTTATACCTTCAATCAATAGGTCAAATATTCAAATCTGTCTCCCTCCGTGTTGTAAAAAAAAATCAAACTTTAGATAATTTGATCCATTTTTATCATAGAATATGGAGCTGGAACTAACAAATGACCAGCAAAATTATACTTTGAATGAATTACTTGTCAATCTTTTAACCTAAAATTAATATTCAAGATGAACAGTTTGATAAATCAATTCCTTCACTAAAATATACTTTTCCCCTCTAATACTTGAAATTAATTTTTAGTTTGTCTCTAAGTTTTCAAAGTTAACATTGGTTGTCATTGAGATTTAATTTTTAGATATATCTGTGTGTTATTTCGTGAACTTGGAATATTGAATTATACTTCAACATATTATTAACACCATTTTCATGAAATGTTGACATGACATTTTTTTAGTTCTACAACATTAGAGTGAGAGAATTCGAACTTCTGACCTCTTATTCGAGGGTACATGTCAATTACCATTAAACTATGCTCACTTTGACAATACTGACATCACATTTGTTTACCAAAATATGTTAATTCAAATAAACTTTATTTAACAAACATATCATACTAACATTTCATTAACGATATTGACCGTAAAACTAAATAGAGATATAATCTTAAACTTGAGAAGCAAACAAAAATACAACCAAACTTTTTCTAAAGAAAAAGGTTATTTTATTTTATTTTATTTATTATTTATTATTATTATTATTTTTTTTTTTTTTGATAATAAGAAAAAGGTTTAATAGATTACAAACTTGAGTTATTTCAAAAAAAAAAAAAAAAAAAAAAAAAAAAAAAGATTACAAACTTGACAAGTAGTAAATTTACCATCCCAACCTTTTTCTTTTGGTGAGCCCTTTTCAAAAGGAAAATTCTCAAAGTGTACCAAAAAATCACATTTGTAAATTCAATTTAGAAGGGGTCACACTTATTAAAACACTAGTCTAATTTTAGTTCAATACATGTCTACACATGGTATTTTCATTTAATTTTATCATTTATTAAAACTAATCTTATTATCAAAATGTTGAGTATATATACCAAATATTATAATAATTTATGTTGATTTTTCTCCCCTTAATCTCAGTTAATTAATTAATATTATAACTATAACGATAACAAAAACTCAATATTAATTCTTTTTGGTGTGTTAGTGTTAGTAATTTTAAAAATCAAATATTGAACATTATTAAAAGAGCAACAATTAGAGAGAAAAATAGGGAGGAAGAAAAAGTACGGGTATTACATGCTCTATTAAGTCTATCTTTCAAACGCTTCAACAACATTTATTTACTAGAGATAAATAATGATAAATAATTATTGAGGATCCCACATTGAAAATATTAGTGGAGATCTCACAATTTATAAGCTACAAAAGTCACTCAACTCATTATGATATGGTATTAGAACCTATAAAACTCAAACTCAAGTCTTCCATCGTACATGTTTTTTTTTGTTTTTTTTTTTTTTCAATTGACGTCTTATTCACTAAGCTCGGATTAACCTAAGAAATAGGAGTCACTCATTTAGAAAGAAGACAAAACAACCATCACTATCTAATGTAGAAAAAAATTAAGATCAATATCTTATAATTTCTTGGGTGATTTTTGAAAGTTTAATTGGAATTTATTTGAAGCCTTAAGAAGAGAAGGGAGAATGTTTCAAAAAAAAAAAAAAAAAAAAAAAAAGGAGAAAGTTAAGAAAAAAAGTCATAGTTTTCTCATTTATGACGTAAGGCCTTTCATTTATGACATCATCCATCTTTTTCTCTTTGACTTCCTCTTCCTTTCGTGTAGCCCCAAGTATTCAAGTTAACGCCGGCAACGACGAACGGCGGCCTCTGAAGCACCACCCACGGCGGGTCGAGATCCTTTCTGCAGCGGCGGAGCTCTACCCACGACACACGACTCCCAGCGGCGGAACATTGTTGTGGCGGCGGCGCACCCACGAGAACGGAGAACCGGCCTCTGCAGCAGAACCCACGGCGGCGCGAGCTCATCTATTGAGGTCGCGTAATTCCTCTACTGTATTTTCAGTAACGGCAGTGTTGTGACAATCTCTTTGCCACGACCGACGCGACAGCTTGACGGCGGCTAGCTAACCAGGTTGCTCCCGGCGACAGTGGCGAGCCATAACGCGAGACCCAGCAACCCAGCACTCCGGCGCTGCTACCAGAGACAAGAAAACTCCAAACAGCGCCGGCGTTCGAACCGGACTCGACCCTTCGACGGTGGGCAGCGCGACGAATGGTAGCAACCGCGAACAGATTCGGTGGCGGCGCATTTTTGGTAGCTTAACGACTTTCGGCGGTGACCCACGCTTCAACTACCCCATTGTTGCAAAGCCTACTTTGTTTCGTGTCAGATATACGAACCCACGCCCTTTTTGACCTCAGATCTACAATCCCACGCTCTTTGGCAACTAGACTTCAATATCGAACACTCTCGGCATCACATTTGGCAAGGATCTAGAACGCTTTTTCGGTAAGAGTCGGACGATAATCAGCTGGCTTGAACCCTCTTTCAGTTTCAACTAATTGTTCTGAACAGAGTTTTAACCTCGAAACTTAATGTTTGTTGTTTCAGGAACCGATCGATTAGCTTAGGAGCGTTAGGAAGTGTTGTAAGCAGTTCTTACTTGTATTGTGTGCTGTTTGTTTTGTTTGAATTGTATGCTTATGTCGTTTTTACTATATTGAGTATTTACTGATGCAAATTGATGTTGTTCTGAAGTAAATTGGTGCGAGTTGAGATTATCTGTTATGTGTTATAACTTATAGCATACTGATTAGGTTGGAGAATACATGTTGAATATTGACGATGATTGAAAATCATGTTCAAGTATAGTTGTATGTATTTATGATTATGTGAGCACGCGGGCATGTCAAGTGTGGCATGAGAATTGTTTTTGTTTGAGAGCATACAATAGAAAGCATGTTAGTAGGTTGTGAATGATCGGGGAAAAAGGGTTAGTAGACCTTGAGTTAAGGATAAAGGAAAGTAAGGTGAATATTAGGGCTTCGATATAAATGTAGGAGGTCAATATGCCAATCTTGGATGAGACGAGCATCAAGACCTTAAGTATAAATAGTTATAGATTTGTGTGATGAATCTCTATAGAGGCAAATATTGGGATGTTGGGGGGTAAATGGTCAATAGCCAATTTGTTGCAAAGTCTTCGGAGCCTTGGGTATAAATGGTGAAGGGTCAATGCAATAGTATGAGACCTTAGGTATAAATGGTCAATGATCGAATGTCAAGTTACATAGAGAAGTGCCAAGGCTTTGAGTATAAATGGTCAGAGGTTAATACGGGCCTTACGTAAAGGGCCAAACGTCAAGGTTCTATAGAGAAGTGTCGAAGTTCTGGGTATAAATGATTAGTGGTTAATACGTTTCAAAAGAGTAAAGCTCAAAAAGTTTAAAAGAGCTGGAAAGAAGGAGAAAGAGCTAGAAAGATTTGGGAAAAGCTTGAGAGAGCTCGAAAGATTTAGAGTCAGAAGATGGGTACTCATGACATGAGTCCTATGCTTGATATGAATGTGCTGTTTAAATTGAGAAATATCCCAGGTATTATTTTGTTATGTGCATGTTGTGAATGAGCATGATATTGTGATGTTTGTTATGTTATACTATTTCGTGTGGCTCCTTAGGTGGGATTTACTCATTGAGAATTGATGTACTCACCCCCAAAAGTTCTTGCAGGCAGTGTTGTGACTACAATGTTAGTTGTGTCCCTTTAGTTGTCCCTTTTGTCATTTGCTTAGAATTTTGGAGGCTTCACAAGGAGAGAACTTTTAGTTGTCTATTCTCTCTCTCTCTCTCTCTTTTTTTTTTTTTTTTTCCATTTTGCCTAGAATTTTGGTAGCTAGTTTACTTTCCTTGTTCAGGTTGGTTCTTGGTCAAAAGAGATATCTATTATTTGATTTCTTTTGCAAACGTTTATGGTTGTTTTTTGCTTCTTGGTTTAGTTGTTTTAGTTTAATTGCTTCGTTGAGTTGAGACCTTGATGTTCTAACGGAGAATTTTAGTTTGGTTTCTTTTCTAGAGTTAATGGTAGAACTTGTTGCTTCACTTGATTTAAGTTAAATGGAAAATTTTAGTAATATTTTCTTATTTAGTTAGAAACTTGGAGGTGTTAGAAGAGTACTCTGAAATTCCATTCTATGGAGGCCGTGGTGAAAAAGTACCAGCAAAGATTCAGAAAGTTCAAGGATGAAATGGATCGCTGGGACGAGCTTCAAGTTCGTTTGATTTCGCAGTTCAAGAATGCTTCCTCCATCATTGGGAGGTTGCAGGTTGGTCTTAATTCTCATTTAATTACACGGACAAATATTTGTTTTCAGCTTCAAGATTAGAATCTTTGTAAAATTATTGTCAGGTGCTTCAAGATCCTAAGAATTATGGCAGTCTCTCTGGCATGGATGGCATTATAGATGCGCTATTGGCAAAGCAGATGGAATCCTTGCAACTCATTTTCTCATCTATTAAAAAAACAATGTAAGTTTCCTTTTGTTTCGGTTTCTTTTCTTGCTTCTGCGTGTGATGCAATTCTTAGGATATGCTAGAAGAAAGAATTAGAAACAAAAATAAAAGACGATCATGAAATTAGTCCAAACGGTCTGTTAAATTTTTTCTGCTATCTTGTTTTCATCAATGAAGAATCTGAATAAAGATCTCAGGGAAGAACTTGGGAATATTGTCCATTCCATGGAGAAGATTAATCGTGATGGGAAGCAATTAGTCAAAGGTGGTTCTAATCCGCCATCAATAAAACAACTACAACAAAGAGTTGGTTTAAAACCCAGTCTTGAAGATTGCTTGAACGGGTTAATGCTTCTATGTGACATGCACCGCTCTGAGTAAGAATTTTTCTGATTTCGTTTTATGTCATGAAAGCAAATTTGTGTATGCAGTGCAAATTACAAATTAAAAACTGATCAGTTTCTTTTGGCAACTTGGAGTGTGCTGTTTTGTGAGATCATGGGGTGGGAGGATTTTTTTTTCTTCTTGTTCTTGTTTTTTTTTTTTTTTTTTTTTTTAATAAATATTTAAAAAACATCAAGAATATAGGGCCAGGGTGGAGATCACCCCTGCTTGGAAACTACTTCAAAAGAGTTTTTACATTTTTTTTTCTTGGGTAAAGTAATCCACCACGAGGCCATACTTTGTACACAATAACAAAAGAAATCAAAACTATAGGACTTATCTTCGAAGGATCTGGCATCTCTGTAGAGAGCTTGAGAAGACTTCGACTAATGTGCGGTCCCTCATAAGGTTCCATGTTTCTCTCTTTAGGTCTCGGTGATGTAAGCTTTCTGTAACTATCCTTTAGGTCTCATTTTATTTGATTGGAACCCCTTTTTATAGTTTGACTCTTTTTTTTAGGGGATTTGTTTTTTTATGCCTTGTATTCTTTCATTTTTTTCTCTATGAAAGTTTGATTATTCATATAAAAAAATGATCACAAATTCACAATTATGTTGACTTCTTTATTTATTGTTTCCTTTTCTAAAAATACATGGTATCTTTACTGAATTCTTAATTATATATTCTGATTGAAGCTTATGTTATGATACCTACATTTATGCTGTACTGTACGTCCACAGACTGAATTATTTTATCAACTTGTAATTTTTATGTTTCATTTTTTTTCCAATAGAGTAACTTAATCTCTTTTGCCAATCTTTTGAGTGGACGTTTAGCTTGGATTCTTAATGAACTTGTTTCAATTTCTTTAGGTACCATCTTAAAGAATCTATTGTCTCAGCACTTCCAGAACTTTTCTGGAAAGCCAGGTAATTTTTTATCAGTTGAGGAATTTACTATCTTAATTTGCTTTGGTGGGATGAAACTTCTGGTTCTAATTAGAGGATCCATGAAATTGGTGATGTTAAAAAAAGAAAACAATTGATTTTGGATCTTCAATTTTCTTCTCATGGTTGCATGTGAAATATTCTTTTCTTGTAATATGGCTTATGAATTTATACCTTATAGGATTCTGTCCTTTTGTCATCTTAATTTTTTTTCCATCCAAATTATGTGATTACCATGGTCCATTTTCTTTTTCCACTGAAAATATGTGCATCTTGAATTGTTAGGAATCATAGTGCCCAAGATCTCAGTTCCTTACATCAACTTCTGGTTGATCAGCCCAACATTCGAAAAGAGGAAGGTTAGTAGATGGCTACTTATTTTCAGCTCATCATAAAATGAATTTTAGTGATGATTGTGTTATTCGTAAGTGTAGAAATATCAAATTTTTTTAATAAAAAAAACGTTTAATGTGTATATTTTCCGATAAGAATTGAGCTTTCACTGTGAAAAATAAAAGACAAGGGCATACAAAAAACAAGTCCAAAAAAAAAAAAAAGTAGTCCAAACACTAACTATAGAAACAAACTCCAATCGAGAGGATCAAACCGAGCTCATAATTATAAAAAAGTTGGGCAATAGGCACCCATAAGGACACAATAAACCCAACTCCATCTCAAACCTTCTCCTGCAATCTCTCAACCTCTCTAAAAATTTTGTTATTCCTCTAAAGCCAATTTTTCCACATGGCAAAGAAACAAACCTACCACAAAACTCTGCCCTTATCCCGAATATAATGTGTCTATTTGGAAGTAAGGTGGGTTTTAGTAAATGTTGCTCTCACTATCTAATGCCAAATTTTCAAACCTTGAATGTCCATTCTATTCTTCATGGTGTAAAGTTTGCTTTTACTTTCACTATCTAATGCCTTCCATTGTTATGGACCATTTCTTGGCTTTATCCAATTTATAGTGAAGCACTATCTTGAAGTAGTTGCCTGGTCCTGGCTTTCAAGTGTTCAACATTATAGAAGCAAATATTGCCTTTCCTTTTTCTTTAAGGGCTTTTACTGAATTCTTCTTGTCAAATTATACTGCCTTAAAATTTGCTTCATTCTTTCTTCAATTTAAATGTTCTGCACTTTCCCCTCAATTCATGACAAGTAATATTAAGCATAATGTCTAAAAAGTTCGCTTAGTTTGGCCATCAAGTGGTCATCTGTTGTCAAAGGGTTAAAATTTTGTTGGCTTTGCATCCATTTGGTGTTTGGATTAAATTGTGACTCTTTTTTTTTTTTTTTTTTGGGATAAGAAGCATCGAAAAGGGATATATTTCCACAAAAAAGAGAAGGGGTCGGGGCGAAGATCACCCCTCCTAAAAGATCTCAGAAGAGTCTGCCAATCGTTAATAATCATTAGCAGACTGTAATTACAAAAGAGTTTTTTGCTGTAATTACAAAAGAGCTTTCTGCTAAAAGGTCGAGTACTTGGATGTGTGATTATTAACCAGCAAGCCAAGGGGACTCTTCACGCAGCAAGAGTTTACTTGATTATTAAAAAAAGACTCTAGAAGGTTGAGTACTTCGATTTTTAGAGGGTTGAGAGATCATTGGATGAGGTTAGAGAGGTTGTGAGGTTTAACGTTTCTGTATGGGTGTTCGTTAATTGGACTTTTTGTAGTTACTTTTTGAATTAGAGTTTGGGGATTCCTTTCGTGGGTTTGTTTTTGTATGTCCTTATACATTCTTTCATTTTTATCAATGAAGGTTCGGTTTCTTATATATGTATATATGTTGTATTTTCACATTGCAAAATGACTTGATTCTTGATCCTCTTTTGCAGTTGAATTCATCTTTGACACCATACTGGTCCCGGAAGCCTAGCTAATATGAGATAATCAAACCCTTCGAGAACATTTGATCGCATCGACATGCTTTCTTCCAAGTTTTGACTATTGGAAGATCAAACCAAGAAACTATCATGAAGATAAAGCTTCATGGATATTTACCTCGTGAATATACAACACCAACAATATCAGTTGGAAAGCAAATTAGTATCAGTATTTATAAGTAGTAGGTTGCAAGATTATTTCTTTTTTGTTTTAGAGGAAGGAGATGGAAGTAAAAGAAAAGGCAAAAAGAAGGATGTTCTTGCCTTTTAGGCATCTGGAGAGTATAGAAATATAAATGTGAAACTCTTTTATATGCATATTTTTTTTTAGTTCAACGACATCTAAGGGATTTGCCTTTTCGGTAGAAGATATATACATTAGTTAAATTGTCGTGTATAAATTCTATTTTCATCATGAACTTCTGACCTTTTTGGTTTCATCATTTGTATTTTTAATCTACTATAGCTAACTCATTTAAGTATGGTGCAAAAAATTATGTTCTTGTTAAACTAGTTTAACATAAATCTTAATCAGTTCTAAAAATTGATATTTGACACTTTGATTGGGTTTTTAAAATCAAAATTATGTATAAATAGTATAGTATTTCTTACAATAGGGTTGTTTTGCAAACATTGTAGTTCTGTTTGAATTGTGGTAATGGAGAGTTTGACTAGATTTGACTGCCGAAGACTAGATTTCAACCTTTTTTTTTTTCCTAAAAAAAACTGTGGCCTATTTTATTATTTAAAAATAGTCCGTTTAAAATTAATCTTCTTTTTCCAAAGAAAATATTCAAAGTTTAAAAAATATCTCCATTATTCTCTTCCAATTTTTTTTTAATATAATTTTAAATATCTGTTTATATGTTAAACTATAAGTGCAAATCTCTAAACTTTTATAATTAGAAGTCTAATAAACTCATATACCGCATTTGCTTTCATGCTTAATAAATCTTTTTAAAAAATTTAGTATGAAATATTGAATTTTGTCTAATAAAACACGGTAGGTCTATAAATTTTAAACATTAAATTATAAATTTAGTTAATTTAGTTTTTAAACTTGTAAGTTAAGTTTGTATCCATCCCAAAATACAAAATGAAGATTTTTTTGTCATTGAATGCATTAGATTTCTTTAGGGTATAGCTTCAAATTCATGAAGTTGGATTATAAAATGGTACTGGAAACCATGAAAATGTGTGCCATTGGCTGCTACATCAAATACACAAAACTCATAAAGAATGCAGATATTTAAGTTTGTATTGGAGACACCAATGAGTTACCTGAATAAATACAGCAAAACTGGTGGGGAAAAAAGACAGTAAACTGTCTCCCCTTTTGTATAAATTGATTTTTCAATGTTTGATCATTTCAATTAGGACTGTCACATGGAAAGGATGCAATTTTACCAGCCCCTTTGAGTAATGAACTGCTTCAAGGAGTCGATCTACAATTCGTCGTTCTTCCATATTTCAAATGCTTCCTGGAATGCAGTCATTAGACGAAAGAAAACAGCGTCGTAATGTTTCTCATCGGGGTTAAGGCGGTGAATTTGGAGGCGAAGAAACCTGGATTATGAGCTTTCTACACGCTGTCTTTTTGCTGAAAGATGATTGCTATCATCAATATTCTTCTCACTATTTTCGTGATTGAAACTCCAGCCAGCGAAATCAGAGTCCGAGAACAAGGTGGTGGGCATTGCTTGGTAGAATGCCAAAGGGACTCGCTTCATTCTCTTTTTCAACTGCAACCAAAGATACCATTCAAAACAAATAGAAAAATTAAAATAGATTTATCCAATATCAACCTTTGTTAGGGGAGTGATGCAGTGATTTTAAACGACGACATCAAAAGCCGTAGCTGGGAAATTGATCCCGAAAAAAAGAGAGCCTCCAAATTTAAGAGAAAGCTCTATAAATGCTTTCAATAGAATAATATTCAATAAGCTAACTATTAAGGTTTGGAAATGGGCTATTTATACCCTTAGAAAAGTATAAAATAGCTAATTAATTAAAGCTAATGTACTTATTGACCAAAAAAAAAAAAAGAAAAAGACGCTTACCTCTTGCCCGAGTATTGTAGCATATGAACCAGCAACAAAATCTTTAACATCAATCTCAGTTGTTTTTGACCTCACAGTCAGATCGTTCTCAAGCGACAAAACTAATCTACAAGAACATATAGACTAGTTTCACTATATGATCCAAAACTGATAAAAAAATTTTTTTGAATCAACGTTAGACTGCAAACCTTGAAACGGGAGGACAATAATGGTGTCGAAGACTATCAATTTCCCAAAGTGAACTTCCTGTTCCAATAGTTCTCATTAACAAGGAAAAAAATATTAAACCACAAATTAAAAAGACAACGTCCACCAGTAGCATCTCATGCATGGATTAACTCAAAAAGGCATGATCCAAACATTGAGCACAAATGGAGTCTTGTGGAACAATTTATAATCACATGCCACATAGTTAACTGTATTCTCAGTCATTAAAACTGAGAATATTTGAATATGAATTAAAAGGACGTGTAAACCATTGAAAACAAGTTAAGAAAGCAAGTTTTGACAAGTGATGGCCCCTTCCATCCAACGCCAGGCACAATCAACTCCAGAAAGGTAAAAACCACCAATCTACGAACACAAAGGAAAAGAAAAACCACCAACCTAGTGCACTAAGAGTCTGAGACTAGAGGCATTCTCTCCTATTCATAAATAAAAAGATTCCAGAAAGGTAAACTACAATTCGTTAATCCTAACACAAATCTCCAAGGAATGGTTGATGTTGAGAACCTGAAATTAAGTGAATTTAGAGTTCGTAAAGACAACACTTACTCAAGGCACTAGATTTAATAGGATCAGTTTCCTCGTAGTTAAAATGGTCAATGCCTGGCTTCATGTTGGCTGTATCAGCATCAACTTCTGAATCATCTGCGCCTTTAGCAACCCCTTCATCTGTTGAATCATCGTTCTTACTCTCGTTGACATTTTCCTGCCCACATGTAACATACATTATATCCAAAAGAAAACAAGAGAAGTTGATGTAGGTTTTAAAAGATGAGCTCTGATGAAGGTTGTAAAAAAATGAGCTCACTTCAATCATAGCCAATATTTTTAAGTCAAGGACAGTTCTCGAATAGAAATTAAAATCCACCTCAGGATAATGCTTTCAGGTTAAGGCACTCAATTATAGCAATGGGTATTTTCTGACATCCCCACCTATTTTCGTGGGAATTAGGAAGATTTCAAGTGTTCTATATATAGCCATCAGTGGTGAGGCTCAAGAATGTGAAGCTTGGGAATAGGATTGCTGGAAATTGGAGAGCAAATGCCCGTTTCAGAGCATAAACCAAAGGTTCTTAGATGACTGGGAAAGAAGGTTATACGTTGCAGTGATTGTTGTGTGGGAGTAGGATTTGTAAAATGTTATTTAATAATATTTAATTGTAATTATGTTTGAAAAGTTAATTAATATACTTATCAACTATAAACTTTTGATTGCAATAAAGCTAACTACTCATATAAAATGGCTTTCCACATTAAAAAGAAAAAGAAAAGGCTATATGTATAAGAAGTAAACCCTTAACTAAACAACATTTTAAATTTTGCGAAGCTACCTAATGTGCCTAATCAAAAGACGAAAAAAATTAGTTACCCGGTGAACCAAACAGTTGATTGAGGGATGCCTTCGTAAAAGATTGTGAATAAGAGCTATAATGACAAGTGCTCCCGATGGAGGAACAACAAGTGATAGCCTACTCAATTTCTTAGCAAAAGCAGCAGCCAAGTATGCTGGAAGAAGTGGTGACTTCAAGCAAGAATCAAGAAGCTGCCAAGAACAGAATCAAACATGTTAAGAAATCACCTTGAAATGAAAAGTCATTAGTCATATTACAAATTGGTTTTCATCTTTGATTACAAACGTACTCCTGGGACCTGTCTGATTCTATGTACAAAATAAATAAACTGGAACAGCTTCAATAGTTAATTTTTTTTTTTTATGAGAAACAGAGCTTTCAGGAAGACAAAAGAAAAAGTACAAGGGCATACAATAAATAGGCCCCACAAAAGGAGTCCAAAATCTAGTCAAGTAGAAATAAACTCCAATATAAAAGAATAAGAAACTAGCAGAAAATTACAAAACGACCTAGAAATTGACACTCACAAAGCGGTATTAAGTCTAACAATATCCCAAACCTCTTTCCAAGATCTCTCAATCCCACTAAAACTCTACAATTTCTATCCATCCAAATACCATATAAGAAGGCAACAAAAAGAAAAAAAACCCTAAACAAAACAAAACAAAACAAAAAAGAAAAAAACATCCCAAAGCACCCTCCCCTTCACATTGAATTATCAATTAGAACTAACTCAAACTAGGCCAGATAGGGAACCAAATAGTCTTAAAATTAGGAGAAAATTATACTCCATAGATTGAAGAGCATTTAAAATACCAAGGAGATACTTGAAATCACTGTACACATTCCTTAAAAAAATCATGTAATAGGAATTGAAAAACCATTTAACTTTACCTGAAAAAACTTGGCCCGATGTTTTGCCATGAATATTGAAGGAACCAATAGAGCATAAAGCTTTTCATAGAAGTTTGGATACTCTAAACCATATTTTGTCATAAGAAGGAAGAGGCTGCTAAGAGCCATAACACTGACAACGCCGCCAATATCATAGGATTTTGTTAAGAAGTCACTGCATTTTATTAGGTAACAAATGTGTTAAAAGAGAGATACAAGCTTATTTCTAAGAGAGAACATACAAGTTACATTATCACTTACCATAATATGATTGGATTAGAAAGATAAGGAATGACTTCCTGATCAAGAATTACTAGAACCTGAGTAACAAAAGCAAAAGGAAAAGGAAAAAAAAAATTAGATGATAACAAAGCCCAAAAAAAAAAGAGATAAAAAGAGTTAATATGTGAAGACAATAGGGAAGGGGAGGTTGTTACACAGATGATCATAAAAGATTTTCTGAATTATCAAACCATGTATTTATGAAGAACAAGTAGTTGAAGAGAAAGACAAGAATATGCTACAAACCAACCATGCAGTATATGTACAATGATACAAGAGGTAGAGCCGTGCAGAAACACAGATAGAAATTAGGAAAATAAAGGAAGCGAAGCGAGATAAGTAACTATAAGGTTTCTTACCTCTATTAGATAGGATCAATCACAAGAAGTTTGCAAAAGACCAGCAGGATTTGGTTCTTATGACTAGTCTCAGACAAAATAAAGCTAAAAAAATGAATTATTACACTATTTCATGCACTACCATGTTCTTGAGCTCATTATACATAATTTATTTATTTTTATAAGACATTATACACGACATATGTTTCAAGTAGGCTTAAGAAACCTAGAAAATTCTTCTCAAGCTAAAGGCTATTATTAAAAATAACTCAACCAAAAACAACGTAAAAAATTACTGTCAAAACATGTATATTAGAATACAAATAGATTTAAAAAGTTGAGAGCAATTTTTTAACACTATTTCCAAACAGCAACAAATTGTATGAAACAAATTTTCATCTAGTCTAGATCATTAGGAAGCATAACTGCGTTGTTCACAATTAACCCCATCTCCCTCCCCACAAAATAAAGTAACTGAATAAAAGGTAAAATGAGAAGTAAAATTGTTGCCCGAAACAATGTTTTTAGTCAAATCAACTAGAACAGGTGTCAAAAACCATGATATACAGACCAATTTCATTAATACGAATGCCTTCACACAGAGCAAAAAATAAAAAGAAGAGTGGTTACCTCCTTGTACACATCAATTGGAAGCGGTAACCTGAGAAATGAAATCCATGCTTTCGTAAGTTTTAGTTTCATTCTTCTAACAATCTTTGATGCTGATAATACCTGAAGGATGTTGTTAATAATGTTCTTAAAAGGAGAAACAATGATAGAATTCAATACAGCCAATCCAATACCGAATAGTTCGACTAAAAATAGATAAAGAAAGAATTAATTGTAAGGACCTCATTATCATTTTTCCTCATCTTAAGCTGCATTGCTTCTTGATTGTCAGAGAGCACTTTGTCACCACCTTCAATTGGAAAAATAATGACTTAAGCAAAAACTTTGGTACATGAAAGGAGCGCTGACGGTAAACATCAAATGTAAGACTAATTGCAATGCTCCATGCCATGACTCTTAATTCATAAAAATGTAAATCCAGAAGAAGACCTTGATCAGGAGTTCTATAATCATCTTTTTATTAGATATTATGGGGAAATTTCCTGGGCAACTTTGGTTCTCACTCAGTGTTTCGCAATTACATAAACAATCTTTTGGGTCATTTAGTTGGAGGTCCCTTAACAAAAATCTAGAGCAATTCTTATGGAACGCACAGTACAGGTTTAAAAATAAAAACGAATGATTCTGGGCATAAATCTGCTTAAATAACCCACAAATCCAATTGCTCAATTTGGCCCAAGTATAAAATTGAAAGTTGGGCCTACCTTGGCCATATTAGAAACTCATCTTAAAATGAAGGTCACGATGCCATTTTTATGCACATACGTCCAAACTAAATTATATATCACAATGAAACTAAAAAAAACTGTTACGCCTCCACCAAATTCCAGCACCAGTCAGACATAAAAAAAATGAACATACAAGATTATCAAAATACATTTGAGATGGTTTGAGATGTTAAATTTAACATGTTAAGAATTCAAGATTTATGTAGTTAACTGCACCACAAATGGAGGTTGTGTGAACAACAAATAAATGTTTACGAGATGATTAAAAATGGACAGTATCAGAAATCAAACATCTATAAGCTCAAAAATGAAATCCATGGAAATTACCTGATTCAACCCACATAGTGTAGTCAGATTGATTTGCGTTTTCCAAAGGAGGAATGGAGGATAAGATAGAGTGCACAACGTGAATGAACTCCACTCTGCATGGGAAAAGGTAAGTTTCACGTATTCAATACAAACATCACAAATGATCAAACAATTTTAGAAAAGACTTCACAATCCAAGTGCCTTATTTAAAGAATTGAAGAAATTACAATTCTCTATTAAATTAACAAACAAATGTGCCAACGTGACCATAACTGTTGAATTTAAGGCATTATACATTTTTTTTTCATTTATGAAAAGCCAACTTTCATTGAGAAATAATGAAAGAATACAAAGGCATACAAAAAACAAGCCCAGAAAAAGGAGTCCACAAAAAGCCATTATACATTTCTTGTAAATATCAGGTGTTCAAATTCCCACTCTCACATTGTTGAACTAAACAAAAATATATGGTGTGTTTCTCTATTTGTAGATAAGGTCTAAGGTAAAAACAACCACATCCGATAATTTTTCCCCATTCCCAGAGACAAAGTAGACCGATTCCCTCCCTCGTCATATATAGGGGTAAGTGTAATATTAATATACTTCCATTTCAAAAAAAAGGAGAAAATCCCAATCATATATAATAGCTAGTATGATTACATATAAAAATTAAAGAGGAGCAGTGTTTTAGGACAATTATTTGAAATCAAATAACATTTACCCTTCTCTTGAATGACCACCATCATCGCCATTAATCCTCACATTTCTATCACCTACAAGGAGAAGGTAGTTTCAGAACGAAGCATTCAGAAAATAAGAATAACAAAATGTCAAGACTATATGGGGAAAAAAAAATACCAGACATGTACTCGGCCTCAAAAGTCTTGGCAAGTTTTTCGATGCTAATATATGTAAAATAACTGCACAAGAAAGTAGCAGTTAAAATGGATCTCTTAGGCATTCTAAAGCATGTCTCTCTTAACCATGAATCACAGACACGAAGAATTTGACAAAAATGTTAAGATGGAGTGAAAATTATGGCAGACATTTTTTATGGCAGAGGAAGCAATAATTTGGGGGAAAGGAAGCAATATACAAAGCAAGAGAGGATTGAAATAAACATAAAAATGCAATCCCAATCATGCCAGTGCTACAGGAACAGATGGGAACGAAATATTTTGCACATTAAACTAATAAAAGAAATTTTACAATGGCATGTAGGCACTGGATGTTAAGGAAAAAGAAGAAGAAGAAGAAAATCATACCGAATGTCGACGTGACTGAAGTACTTCTTTACAAGCAATTGTATCAGAGAATTTACTGGGGTCGAAGAATGAGCCTACAAGTAAGAGTAAGCATAAAGGCCACGTAAATTGCAGAAACTAAATGCAGCTCTAGTAAAATCAGCAACGCACAGCAATAATCTGGTCAATAAACTGGCAATTAACAATAGCAAAGTAACTTACGATACTCTGCAGAAACCTGTGATATACAGCAGAGTGAAATTTCCCCTTGTTACCAACTTTAACAAACTCCATAATCGCATCCAACACAATTTCCTAAACCACGCATTAAAACAGAACAAAAGAAAACCCATTAAACTACAAACAATGCAGATAACGAACAACATAACGAATTAAGCAGCACGCGAGCCCACCTTGAGAGTGTCATCGCATTCGGAAGAAACCGCGACATCAATAAGCGACTTGACGAGTTCGTCGAACTTGGAACGGAGCCAGGTCCGGTAAATCAACTCGGCGTCGTCCTGGGGTTCGTCAGCGGCGGCGGCGGGCTTGGAGGAGGAAGGGAGGGAGGGGAGGACGGTGATGAAGAAGGATTGGAGGGAGAGGAGGGCTTCGAGAACATAGTGAGGAGGAGAAGATGGAGAAACGTAGGTGAGAAGGAGAGGGAGATTGTTGATGTGAGCTCGAGAGGAGAGGAGGTCGAGGCCTAGGGTTTTGAGGTCTGAAAGCGAGTGATTCTCAGTCTTCTTCTTCTTCTTCTTGCTCTGATTCTTTGAGAGAATGGACGCCATTGAAGCTCGTTCGAAGGAAGCGCGCAGAAAGCTCTCGGCGGGAACAGAACTGCAGGAGCTTGTGGAAGCATAAACCTCTGGTTAGGTTTTTTGAACTGGAACAGTGGACCCGTTTGTGTGTTGGGGTGTTGTACTCCTTTCGAGGATAAGATAATACCTGACCCGGAATATGATATCCTTGGCGCGTTTTATTTTATTTTTATTTTATTTTTTTTGCAACCATCATACGTGAACTGGTGAAGTGAAGGGTAATTTGATTCATTTCTTTCTAATTTTAGAGAATTTTACAAAATTAAGTATTTAAGTATTGATATTTCAAAAAAAAAAAAAAAGTATTTAAGTATTGGAACATGCACCCTAATTTATGAGTATTTTTACCATCAAATCTTCATGCGTATAAAATTACTATAGTTTAACCTAATTTTATTTATCTCTATAAAATTTGAAAATTATTTATAATATTGACCATTTTAAAAATTTTGGTTTTCAAAACAATGTTAAGTTGTCATCTTGGATTAAAAAGCAAAAAATTGATACAAATAATTAGGGTTTGATTATAACAATATTGTTAAGTCGTCAAATTAAATTTTCAAGGTTGTGAATGCAACGTCGTCTAAAAATCATAGGTGGGTTTTTTTTAATTGCAATTATTATTATTATTATTATTATTTATGTTTTGAATAATTTATGGCAAATCATATTTTGGCCATTGAGATTTAGTCCTTGAGGTTTCAAAAGCAACGATTTTAGTATTTTAGGTTTGCAAAACAATTTAAAATCATTCATAAGCTTAGTTAGTCGTTCGATGATCTAACAAAAAATACGACGTGGTAGTTACATTACAAAAAGTGGTTCTTTGATTGAAAAATGAAATTGATTTTTAAAAAATTGAAAAGAGAAATTCTGCTGCAGACAGAATCATAAAAACGTAGGTTTGTTCTATCTGTTTCGAGTTCTTTCAGAATTTGAAATTTATTTTGTGTTTCGAAGAAATAAAATTTAAAGTCAAACACCCCTGCTAGTTGGAAGTAAGCCTATGCATTTAAATCATATTTTAATTATTGAATTTTTATATCTATTTTGTTTTGAATTTTACATTTTAAAATAGGATAATTGTAATGGGTGGCAACATGAAGGTAAATAATTACAAATATAGCAATTTTTAAAAATATTTGCAAATATGGCAAAATTTTTGAATTAATTTTTTATATTCCTAAATTGACCCTGTGTGCCCATCTTTTTTTTTTTTTTTCTGATAGAAAGTCTTTTTATTACTGATAGATTCTATCAGTGGTCGAAAAATTTTCTATGAGTGATAGAAAGTTTCTATCACTGATAGAATAAAGTTTCTATTCTATCTGATAGATTCTATCAGTGGTAGAAAAATTTTCTATCGGCGATAGAAAGTTTCTATCACTAATATTTCTATGACTGATAGATTCTATCAGTGTTAGAAAAATTTTCTATCAGTGATAGAAAGTTTATATCACTGATAGAATATAAGATTTCTATCACTAATAGAAACTTTTTCTATCAGTGATAAAAGATTTCTATCACTTATTGGTTCTATCAGTGATAAAAAAAAACTTTTTATAGAAAATCATAGAAAAACTTTTGATAAAAAATCTTTCAATCCCTGATCACCCATAAAAATCTTTCTATCACCGATATAATCTATAAGTGATAGAAAAACTTTCTATCACCGATAGAAAAGCTTTCTATCAGTGATAAAAGATTTCTGATAGAAATTTTTACTATTCTATCAGTGATAGAAAGATATTCTATCAATGATAGAAAACTCTGGATAGAAAATCTTTCAATCCCTGATAGAACCTATCAGTGATAGAAATCTTCTATCACTTATAGAAATTTTTTCTATGAGTGATAGAAAAAATTTCTATCATTCATAGAAAATCTTTCTATGAGTGATAGAAAAACTTTATATCTCTATCACTGAGACTGATAGAAAAACTTTTCGTGAGTTATAGAAAATCTTTCTATCATTGATACTTTTCTATCAGTGATAGAAGATCTTTTGTTTCTATCAGCGATGGTGATACATGGTGAAATCGAGCATTGAAAAATAAAGCAAAAACGAACGATTATAGAAATCAAACACTGAAAAGCAAAAACCAAACACTGATAGAAAACCAAATAACAACAACCAAACACTGATAGAACACCGAACAAGTGATAGAAAAATATCTATCGCCGATAGAATCTATCAGTAGTAGAAAAATTTTCTATCATATGATAGAATCTATCAGTGAAAGAAAATTTCTATCACTGATAGAAAATCTTTCTATCACTGATAGAATCTATCAGTGATAGAAAAACTTTCTATTAGTGAAAGAAAATCTGGAGGGATATTTTAGTAAATGCAACACACAAACTATTAGAATTTGCCATTTTTGCAACTTTTTTTTGTGGGTTGCTAGATTTGCAATTATTTTGGCCCATATTGCTATCCTTGCAACCGGCCCTTTAAAATATTACATTTTAGTCTCCATTTAACTCTCATAATTTATTAATTTCTTTTTCCTGAACTTTTAACATAAATATTGGATATGGTTTCCAAACTCAATACATAGACTACTTGATGTCGTCTTCAGTACCTTGAAGTCAAGCATTTTAGATATGGTTTCCAAACTCAAAACATAGATTATATAAAATACAAATTTACTCGACGTCGTCTTCAATGCCTTGATCCCCAAACGTTTTAGAACACAAATTTACTTGGTGTCGTCTTCAATGCATTGATTTTCAAACTCAACAAATATGATGCAAAATACGAGTTTACTTGATGTCACAACCAGATAAACATACAAGGACTGTCGTAGAAATTTGAAGATAACTAAATCAAAAAATTTGCAAACCATCATTTTGGCCGCTAGACTAACCCATGAGTCGAGTTAAATAAGTTAAAAACCTACCCAAACCAATCTTTAGAATTACTGGAAAGAAAAGCCTGTGGTAAGAGTATATGAATGTTAGGCAAAGAAAGCATAATATTAAAAAAAATGGCATGATTTTCAAGTTACAATCCCTTTGAAATTCATGCTAAAACAGCATGCAAGCAAAGAAATCCCAGATTTAAATTGAAAACTACAATATAAGAATGGATCAATGTTCTATTTTATCACTCTTGATTTGTAATAGTGAGAACTTGGCAAAACCCCACTATACCTTGAAAGAAACATTTGAATTCACATTCAGATCTGAAGCTGACATACACCTTAACATGCTAATTCTCAACAGCTACTTCACTTTGTCAAATTAAAATGTTTATCAAGTTTAACCAGAAGGCCATAAGTATTTTCTTGCCTGTAACGAGCAGCACGATTTCCATCGTCCCCAATAAAAAACCAACCAGTGGAAACTGCAAATGTTTGCCTATGCAGTAAGTCGAGAATGGAGCTGTTAGAGAAGGTCGTGAGTTCGAATGATTGGTAGCTCGATCGCCTCCTGTATCTGCATAAATTGAAAGTTTACATGGCTTCAGTACTCGGACGACATACGAAAAACAAAAGCTCTCCAGTGAACCTTAAATCTACCCAGTTAGCTAACTCAATACAAACTTGGTCCATTATCAAAATGAGAAATTTTGGAAACTAGTGTAACATTGCATTAGAGTGAAACCGAAAGGGAATTGCATCGTCGTGGCGTGGATTTCTTCGGTCAAAGTACATGGTGGAGAGCCAAGCTGGTTATACATATGTGATTACGAACCTTGTAAATCAATGTGTACTTTATATTCCCATACGCTTGAAAGAATCCGGGCCAATCAGGAATATACGCCTTTGAGTTTGGTGTCTAAAAACAACCACTCCTTTATACGCTGTCCTTGGTATACCATCCTGGGAAATGAAAGATCAGATAGTTTTTAATCTAACAAATGCATTCACAAGCATATTCATGTAATCATAGATCTGCATGGCATTATTATAGGAACTAGAAATTCCAAAGGAAATAAATAAAAATAATATTGAAATAATAATAATAAAAGAAAAGGTTAAATTACAAATTCAATCCATGAACTTTCAAAGTTGTGTATAATAAGTCTCCAAACTTTAAAAGTGTTTAATAGGTCTCTAAACTTTCAATTTTGTATCTAATAGGATCAAAATGTTTAATAGGTCTCTAAACTTTCAATTTGTATCTAATAGGATCTCTAAACTTTAGAAATGTCAAGTAGATATCTAATCTTTCAATTTTGTGTCTAAGATGTTCTGGACCCATTCAACAATTTTTAAAGTTCATAGATCTTCTGGATACAATTAATTTATTTTTTTTGGCTAGTAGAACCCTAACATCTCAATTTTGAAATGAACAGTTTCGTGAAGTTTTTTAAAAAATGTCAAATAGGTCAGAGATTTGTTAAACTGAAAATTGAAAGTTCGGGATTGAACATTTATAAAGTTACAAGAAGCTATAAGATATAAAATTTAAAGTTTAAGACTAACTAAATACCACCCTAAAAATTCCGAGACAATACTTGTAATTTTACCTAAGGAAACATCAATACCCAATTCCAAGCACTTTGAGAAGCTTGAACTTTCCCAAGAAAACTCCCCCAAAAAATTTTGTATATTTCCAAACCCTCTAATTCACCCTATTAATAATATCACTTCTCATTAGCCAACTTCCAAAATGGCCTTATAATATCCTAATAACATCCCTGGTATTTCCCTACCAACTCAACACAAAATTGGGAAGCATTTCATTTGGCCATAAAGAAATTGCAGATGTGAAAAGATTACAGACAATTACCTTCCACTCTTCAAAAATTCCAAACTGCCGAGCAATGCGTTCAAAGTCTGACTGGTCTCGGTATTCGATTCGAACGTCACCAGCAACATTAAAAGCCTTCATAACTACATCATTTCCATAAACAGGTTTTGCCTTTTTAATAACATCTGCAAAGTACTTCACGTATTTGTCCTACAAAAAGGAATCACAGTTAGAGATAGGTTTTTTATATTCACCTCAAATACATAAATAAGCATGCATATTACCTCCATCAGGTAGCTCAAATCCATAGACATCCAGTCGATCTACAGCAAGCAAAAGATAGAGAATACTTCAAATTGAGTTTCAATTTCAACTAAATGACAACGAGAAAACCATACAGTGCTTACTTGAACGTCATTCAACTTGATTGGCTCAAGGTATTGCTTGAAAAACTGACCCAAACTGGAACCCTGCAAAGGATCCAGGCATTCAGAAAGATTGGCGTGAAAAATGCAGAACACATAGGTGAAAAGTTGCCATGGCTTGTGAATGTTAAACTAAAAAATTTTTTATGCTCTCCCTCGTGGCTCATAAGAAGTGAATAAGTGCAAAATTACTTACATGCTCACCAAAATTATATGTTCTGCACACTTCTGGACGAATAAATTGGCGACCTTTGTGATTCTCCTTCAATCTCAACCAGTCATCCCAATAAGTTAAATTTTGTCAAAGAAACAGTTCTAGGGGAAATTTACTAAACTACATAGATCATTTTGAACCAGATTCAAGAATAAACTAAATGAAAGGATATGCCTTGGGCCACTTCGGCGATAGTTCATCCCAAATAGGTTTGGTTAACATCCAACCAAGTCCGGGAAAGAAATCTGAGCGATACAATAAATCTGCAGAGTACATATATATGAAGGTGAATAAAAATGAGGAAAATCACTCAAGTTTGAACTGTCATAGAATCTATAAAATTTCAGGTAACCAAGTTATCGTAGCAAAACTCAATGGAAATGAACTTTAGCAGCTTGCATTTATCTTTAGTACAAATGAGAGTTCAAGCTACTGAGCAAATAAAATTTCTTTCCAAGTGGAATCCAGTTAATTTTTGGCCAAGATTTTTCTCTTGGATTATTTGTTTCTTGTTGCTTCCATATAATGAAATATAAAAAACAAGAAACATATGGTCTCATTCATGCAACCATCAATAGTAATTTAACTATTGGATCACAAGGTCACAAGGTTTGATGCATTCATTGGGAAATAAGAACTGGGACACATGCGGCGGGGGGGGGGGGGGGGGGTGGATCGGAGGTCAGTGAACCAGTCTACAGAATGAAATGTGGATATTGTGCACTAAAAGGGAAAGCAAATAATTCCATAATTGAACTCCAGCTGTGCTTGATCTCGAGAAGAATATATTACAGCAAGAAATTCCATATCAGTCCCAATAATGTCTGAAGAAAGGGTCTACAGCAAACTTACAAGGATCGTGAACAAACTGCTTTTGTCCATTGTCATTCCATGAAGAGACGGCCATTATGGTCCTGCCATGGTTTAAAAGAGTTCCAAAATTTGGGATGTTATAGTCAAAAGAAAGAACTGAAAATGAGGTTGAGTGCATTGAACACACTTATCCTTTTCAAGTAGCATTGCTGCAGCCTCAAAGTAACTGAAAAAATCAGGAGCAATTTCCATATCATCTGTATAAAAATAAAGTATTTATCCATAAGAGCAACAAAATATAGATACAAGAGAGACTAGTAAAACTGGACCTACCTTCAAGTATAATCACTCGGCTGAAATTATGCTTGTAAAATAATTGATCCAACGCCCATTTGTAATGACCTGCGACAACCAATTATTCTCGCATGTGAGCCCTATTAAAATGTTCCACAACTCGAGAATATGAATTGAAATTTCTTTAAGATATAGTGAAACATGGGAATGGGGCTAATGATTAAGTAATCTAATTAACCCTTCCAAAGTTAGTTTCCGGATGGACGGAATTTGTTTCTCATGGGCATTAATAGCCCTCCCCTTGCAAGGTCATCAAAAGCCCTTCAATTTGATGGCCATTTCTAGCATGACTACGAAGATAAGGAAGTGGAAAACTTCCATTTTGTTCACAAAAGTAATATGATTTGAGAATGGTGCTAAAGATTCCTTGCATTTTTTACTATAAAGAAAATGAAAATGAAGCTAGTCATAGCGGCCGAAATTTAGTCTTCAGTGGTGTTCATCTGGGGTCTATTCAATGTTTGTGCCTCTAAAACATCTGCTATAGATATTCTAGTACATGATTCCTTACATTTTATACATTCAAATATGCTAATGGGATTTTTTTTTTTGTCTTCTGTTAGCAACTAACATGAGTATGTAACTAACTTGTAAGTCTGAACCCTCAAGTTTACGAGTTGTTTCAATTTAAATTTAGTAGTTTAAAATTGTATCTATTTAATCCCTTTAGTCTAAAGAGTTCTAATGAGTTCCTAAACTCCCAATTTTATGTCTAACAAGTCTTTGTCCTTAACCAATAAGTTTAATCCTCGTACCATCAAACACCTTAACCGGACCCAAATTAACCCAAAATATAAACTTTTAAATAATACCATCAACATATCACATAAGTGTTAAGCTGATAAAGTTAACAACATGAACCTATTAAACACAAAATTGAGGTTAGAAAAACAAAACTTTAAAGTATAAGGACCAAATGAACTGTTTGAGAAAAAAAAAAAAAAAAGACCAAATACACAACCTTAAATATTCAAAAACTTGTTAAAAATTTTTAAAGTACAAGGACTAAATTAACACAACTTTTAAAGTTCAGGGGCCAAACCTAAGACAAAGGGAAAAAAAAAAACCTTACTTGCAATTTTGTAATATGCAATCAACTCCCCTGGCCTTTCAGTTCGCACTTCTTCATAATCTAAATGCTGCAACAAACAGAAGTCGAAGTTGATGAGAGTGAAATGGCCATAAAGAAAAATTATATTGAGCTTATATATAGAGCATATCCATCTAAAATCATGCATCGGACTCAAAAATAGGTTTCCATAAAGTGTACACATGCTAGTTTCATTGCCTCCATGTCCATCATTTTCTTAAAAAATTAAAAATAATAATAATAAAAGAATCCCACGCTTATGTCTAAGAAACATTTGACTTAAACAGAAACCGAAGGGAGTGAGGAAGGATGAGACATTCTCCCCAATGGAATGTAAATGTAGATTACAAAAGATCTCCAATTGGTTCAAGAAAAGGAGAATAATTAGAAAAGAACATTATAGGAGCTTGAGGCCACCTATATGCATCACCTATGTCATGAGGAAGAAAAGGGGGGCTAGCAGGTAGCACTAGTAAGCATAGGGTTGAAGTGTGTCAATGTAATTGGTGTGTGGCTGACAAAGTCTTAGTTTTTCGCTTATATCACTAGGCAGGAATGAGCATGGGAAAGTTGGTTAGGTGTCGGTATTTAGTTCTTACTAATGCAGTTGAGATAGTGAATCTTTTGTCTTGTCCTGGAGTGAAAACTCCCGAAGGGGGAGTTCAAACCTCTTGAAAGCTTAGAAACCTGTGGTGTTGTTTGGAAACGCTTCCAGAACAGTTCTCAATTTTGTTAGAATAAAATTGTAAAAAGGTGTCTGGATACTATTTTTAGAGATTTTTTTTAAACCTTGCGAGTATCTGGGCCTGCTTGTTTTGAGATGAGTTTTTCTTATTTCAGCTCATCAACTACTTTAATAGCAAGCAAATAAAATGGAGTTAATAATTTGTCTACCACGAATATGGGCCAACTGGTAAAGTGCAATTGTTGCAAGAAGGATCTTTTCAAACAAGCTGCCAGAATTTTAGCTAAGAGTTTACAAACTGATGTAATGAGGTTAATTCATCTGAAGTCCCTCATTTCAGATAGTGGGATTTAAGGGGCTGAGTTTTCATTTTTTCCCTTCTTTATAGACAAAATCACAATAAATTTAAATTATTAAAAAAAATTCCCTTCAGAGTTAGAGGGTGAGAGAGATTGGCTTGGCTTAAGGGGAGAGGTTCTTTTTCCTTCTTGGAGAGCGTGTCTAGGGAGGAGGTAGTTCATTAGGGTTTAGGGATTTTGGGGCCATAGTTTTTGGGAGAATGGAAGCTTTATACTACTTTCTTCATTGTTTCAATTATGTGTGTTTATTTATCACAGTTGTCAAAAGACAATTACTAATAAAGTAATCAACATCCAAGGGGCTCCCAATTTTCCAAGATGAAGAGAACGTGAATAATTAACCTTGACCAACGTATCCCATATCACATCATCACTCTACATCCAACAAATGGTATGATATAATGAGGCAGGATTATGGCCTCAGAGAAAGAAAAGGAAAAGAGGAAAAGACATGTGAAAGAAATAAAAAACATACAATATCAATATAGAAATTACAAAACGATTAACCGTAGTCAAACTTCAAAGTATGACATATGGCACCGTATACAGAAGTATTTCTTCACTAACCTGCATATAGGTCAACCGATCATAGCTAAGAGCCTTTCTTTTTACATCTGGATTTGAACCATCCTACAAATAAATACAATTTGAAAACATTATAACAACTGAGAACATTTATTGAAAACACAAAAATAAACTAGGTTTCTACAGCCATACAAGAATTCAAGATACATACCTGGGAAACAAAAACAGGATATTTTGAAGCAACAGTTGTTTGATATCTGGATAATATTATGTAGCTGTTAGTAAACCCAAGGATTTGTAATGCATTGACTACAACAAACAACCATAATGGTTACAAGGTCTTATAAGACATACTTTAGAACAGAGTTAATAGTCCTTTCTAGATAATCTGCACGATTGCATGCCATAATTACAACAGCTGCCACAGGCACCTAAAAGGTTCACCCAAAATTATGTGCAAATTAAAGGGAAACAGACTTAAAAGACTCACAATGCGGAAGGAAGAAAAGGGTTAGAAGCATTTCATTCAAAGCATACCTGTGTTTTGTCTGTGAGTTGCTGCAGACCTTTCTCTACAAATTTTAGAAAGAGAAAAACAATCAAAGAGCCTTCAAGATTACACTTACAAGTGAATGTAGATTTGAAGCTACCAAAGAAAAGTGTCAAAATATCAACAACATAGAGCTATCAGTCTTATTTACAGAACATTGAAGATATTTCCTTTCGCTTTCCTCTTTTTCTTCTTCTTTTTCTTCTTCTTCATCTTCTTTTTCTTTTCCTTTTCTTTTTTATTTTTTTTAAATTTAAAGGTACCTGTCGTATATCAATGAAAAAGAGAGGACAACCTAAAGGGCTCGAAGGATCAAATAAAGAGGATAATTACAAAAGAAGTTGTGGTTTCTGTAACACCACCAAGAAGAAAAGAGTTGTACACTACTACAAACGACATTGAAATGGACAGATTTATCTTCAAAGTTCAAATATCCTCACTTCAAATGGTAAAAAATTTCGAACTGAAGGGTGAAATAGACTACTTTTATAATCCAGAAGCCAATCATCATTCTGCCTTTCTCAAGCAAAAGAACTACGAACATCCAAATTGAGCCACTTTTAATGTTCTACGGAGGACTCTTTTTTCTGTATATTCCCATTTCAGTAATTAAAGACCTAAAATTCAGTCATACGACAAGAGCCATATCCATTAAAAAAAACATAAATATCGCAGAATGGGTTGTCTGACCTCCTTAACAAAAGATAATGGGTAAAAGTCAGGAAGTAAGCTGTTAAGCAGAAAATGAAGTCTACTGAAGCGCATACTTTCAAGATCTTGAAGGAGAGACTTCAGCTGGATACGTTCTTCAAAGTGGCGTTTCCTTTCATCTGAAAATTTAGTTGTCTGATTAGAAATAAGTATAGTATTTCTGTTGGTTTTACCTCCAATCACAGAGAAAGTAAAAAGATACTGATTCTTATACCAAAACATAAAAAGAAAACGAGAGGTTATAGGGCTGAAAATAAGTGAAACAAATAAAAATGTTGGATTTGATTCTCGAGCAGCATATCATATCACAGTGAGGAAGATATTCCAACAAGATGATAAGAAGACTAAGATACGTACTACATATATGAAAATGAAAAGGATAAAAAAAATAAAATAAACACACTGCATAAGGAACGTCATTTTGATTGTTTTTTTAATATCTCTCATTTTTGGCTCTTTCTTGGTGTAAGTAAGCACCGACATTTTTTAATTATAGCCTTTCTTCTCTTTTGTCTCATTGGTATAGTTTCTTGTAATTCTTTGGGCTTGGGAACTCCTCTTCCTCATCTTTTGTAATTTCATATGATCAATAAAATGATTGTTTCTTCTTCAAAAAAAATAAATAAAATAAACTAAATAAAAAGAATGAAATTGGCAACGTTGGCATAGTAATGACAAATAATCTCATTGTATCAAGGCAATCAAGAGTTCACCAGGTGAGCATGAGAAGGAACAATGATACTGAATGAAGTAGCCACATATTACACTTTTTGTACAAAATAAATTTGTGAGCCAGAAAAAAATCTAACATAGAAACACATTCTGACCTTTATTGAAGAGCGAGCAATATGCAATGTTTAACCTGCTCAATTTTAACATTAGCATGAACTTTGAACTACTAAACGCACTAGATGTAGAATCAAAATTAAACTTTTGGTTCTTGTTCTTCTGACGAAGACAAAGTCTCACAATATGGTGGATTCGACCAGTTGAGCCTGAGATAGGCACTCAATCCAAGTAAAAGATGGACAAGTTGAAAATTCTTCTATAACAGCTACTAGATTTGATTGAAATTTACATCAATTTAGATTGAAAATTTTCCAATTGACACGACACATTCAATTAAGATAGTGGCTTAACGCACTATGACAGATACTGCACCTTCAAGGGCCACAATTTGTCCTTGTTGCATGCTTATCTGATCAATTAGTAATCGCATTTGACTGGTACAGTGATTCTCTGATTCAACCTGAAATAAAGAATCGCCCTTATAAATGAAGGATGTTGCAGTCACAGTAGCAATCAACAAAATTGCTAAAACTCAAAAGGAAAAAGGCAACTAAAGCTATAAACACACCATTTCAAGCAAACAGCTTCAGACATGCAAATGTATGAATCATGTTAGGTTTCAAATAAAAGATAAAATTGAGTGTGTTGAATTTTGCTGGACACTAAAGAATGGATGAATTTTTACAACCTTACTTGAACAAGATCTACTCTATGGATAGTACAATTGTGTCCTTGGGTTCTAAAGAATGGATGAACGTTATGGAGCACAATGTAAGTGATCAAACCAATTGTTTCAAGTTTCCATGACTATCAAAAAACTCATAAAGTGGAAAAAGAAGTCTGATGCAAACAGTTCTGCTGAACACCAACAACGGAGAGAGGAGACTCATCTTCCACAAGACATGCCTAACTACAAATGATATAGTCCTCGAGTGAAATCACTATGACCAATAAAAAGAACAGTATAATAATTTTTTTAAAGAAAAAATACTACAAATTTCATTTAAAAGGTCGTGGTTAGATAGGACCATAAGTCCAAAAAAATTGATGATGACATACTTACGAATGCACTTAGGATTTTATCTTCAACCCATGAAGTTTGCTGGAAAGTGCTGGAACCTTTGTTTCACAGAACTGAATAAGTTACAGTTTGAAGCTTACTTGATTTCATAATTACATTGACTGGAACTATAAACCCCAATTAAAATTAGAAAATAGTGTTGCCACTAGAATGTCAGGACTCCACAGTTCTGCTCACTGCAAGTAGTCTCTAGCCAATTGAGTTTAAAATCCAGCTAAACTTTAAAAAATAAAATAAAATAAATAATGGGAAACCACACTTTCATTGAGAAAAAAATGAAAGAATACAAGAGGGAATACAAAAAACAAGCCCGCAAAAACTACAGAAATGGGTCCCAATCCAAAAGAATAATGCCGAGCTGATAATTACAAAAAAGCTTAGATACAAACACCCACAAAGACGAGTTAAATCCAATCGTCTCCCAAAGCTCAAACGTGGCTTTCCCCACCTCTCTAAAAATTCTATTGTTCCACCCAAGCCAAATGTCCCACAAAATAGCGAAAAAGCATGTCTGCCAAAGGACTCTCCCTTTGTCACGGAAAGGGGGATGCCAAAGAACTTCCTCAAATATAGAGGAGCAATCAATGTTACGAGCCGAAACAACCCCAAAAACCTTGAAGAACTGACTCCATATAGAGTAGGCAAACGGACAATCCCAAAGTAAATGATGAAGGTCCTCCTCATGACTCCTACAAAGGACACACCATTGCAGCCGCAACACGAGAGAGGAGAACCTTTGGATCCGATCCTAAGTGCTCACCCGATCATGTAAAACTTCTTCTTGGAGATTTTAATCTTCCACAAAGAGGAGAAAACGGAGGCTCTCGTAGGAAGAAGGGGAGTAGAAAGAGACCGAAAGAATAGGCACAAGAAAAGCCCTCAGAAAGCTCCAAGGTCCAGAACCTAGAGTCCCTTCTCCCATAATGAAACGACTAGTCGACCAAAAAGGAAAGGAGACAGATGATCACTACCGCTTCTCGATCAATGAGGGGGCGACAAAAGTCTAGGGAAGGCGAAGAGAAGTCGGAATCGAGGAAGACTAAGGCTACATAATCCAACCTCTTCTCAGACAAAAAGTAAAGACGAACATGACGCTCAAAGGTTTTTCTTCAACCCAAAAATCCTTCTAGAAATAGGTATTAGAACCGTCCCCAATGGAACATTTGACAAACTGAGAAAAGAGAGGAAAACCCGAAGCAATAGCAGACTAGAGGTTTTTGCTAGATCCTTTTAGCTTACCACTAGAGATCCACTCAAATGGGTGCAGACCATACAAACTCACAATGACCTTCCAAAGGAGCGCCACAGCCATTTCCTCAAAAGGGCCTCGTTGCAAAACCTCATGTTACCAATACCTAACCCCCCCCCCCCCCCGGGCTTACAAATAACTTCCCCTCTAATCAGATGAGCCACTCCACCCTTATCCACTTCTTCCCACAGAAAGTTTCTCATGTGCCCTTCCAAATTCCTACACACTGTCCTGGACAACCTAAAGAGGGATAGAAAGTAGAGAGGAATCCCACTCAAGACAGACTGAGTCAACGTCAATCTCCCCTTTTTAGAAAAGAAGGCTTTCTTCCAGAAAGACAACCGCGTTTGAACCTTTTCCACTACCGGATTCCAAAAAACCACCGATCTCGGATTATTGCCCAAGGGGAGACCAAGATAGGAGCAAGGAAATTGACTTACCTCGCACCCAACCAGAGATGCCCAAAAACCCAACTTCCTCCCTATTATTCTACAACAAGGTCATCGTTACATAATTATATTCTTTCAGAGCTTACCAATCATCAGACCAGTGAAAACAGACATTGTCCCCCATCTCTCTTCATAAAATGGGCTACCACCAGAGCCTTTAGTGTATTGAGGTTTGTATCCTCGGTTTCTCCATTTTTCTATCACCTCCATTAACATATTTTTACCATTGATTCTTGTTTTGCTTTCAAACTGTTTAAGAAACTAAAAAAAATTATCCAAGGATTTCTGCCCAAGTTCCCATTCACTCGCCTGGAATGATTAGCACAAATTTTTTTCCTCTTATTAGCAACCACAATGCAATATATTTACCTCTGCTACAGCTCACCTTCTGTAGTTAGAAAGTCTCCTCTTTTCTTAATTCTTTTTTTTTAATAAGAAACATCAGAAACTTCGAATTAATCACAAAAAGGACAGCCTAGAGCCGGGGGAGGACAGCCTAGAGCCGCTAGAGGAAACCCCCTCCAAAAAGAACCTACAGAAACACCTTCCAATCGAGCAAAATCAAAAGAAGGCTATAATTACCAAATAAATTTTTGTGGTTTGAGCATCACCATGAGGCTATGTACTGTACATTATTCCAAAAAAAATATTATCATCAACTTGTTTGTCGTCGAACGCCCTTTGGTTCCTTTCTTTCCAAAGCAGCCAAACCAACGCTCTTACTGCACAATGCCACAAGATCTCAGCTCTCTTCTTGAAGGAAAAGTCTTTCAAATATTTCACCAACCAATCATCAACCCTGCTCGGCAGGCACCCAGCAAGGCCAGATTCCCCCTCAGCCAAAACCATCCTTTAGAGGCAAAGGCACAATGAAGAAAAATATGATTTAGAGACTCAGACCGAGGGGGACCAAACCCACTTAGAGAACTTTCTTTGCAATTTCTCTACCTATTCAAACTTCTGTAACTCAATGTCAGAGGAAGAACTTCACTTTTTCAGGCACCTTGAACTTCCAAATCATCTTAATTAAAGGCGTTTTCAGTCCGTTATTAGACAGATTTAGTAAACTGCATTAAAGTTGACCTGGTGTTGAAATCCCCAGTAGCACTAATCTCCCATCTCAGCCAATCAGGACCTTCAATAAGCCTAATCGGATCAATTTTCTCTAAACGACAGCCATTTCCCCAATTACCAAAGGCGTTTCAGCCTTTTCTTAATTCCCGAATAAAATTGTGGTTCCCTGGGCCAATCAGTTGTTCAATGAAGGAAAATTCCAACCATTCAGCTTGAAAACACCTAATTAACATATTTATTCCCGCTTCCATCAGATGAAATTTCTTTCTTTCAAAATCTGACTAAAAATCGAAATTTCTCCACTAACTCCCTTTTGCATGATCTAGATCCATCCAGCACTGAGACATCACTGCAACTCTATGATCTGATTTGGAAGGGACACTACCCAAAGAAGGTAAAGTTCTTCCTTTGGAAACTATCACACAAGGCAATCAATACGCATGACAAGCTCCAGAGAAGACTGCCCTTACATGGTTTTGTCTCCACAGTGGTGTGCAATTTGCAAACAACACTCGGAATCACAGTCACCTCTTGTTTTCTTGTCATTTTGCAAAGTCCTTTTGTAACTATATCCTTTCATCCTTTAATTGGAACATGGTTCTCCCAGAAGATCCACAGCCTTTCCTCTCACACACCCACCCTTGGAGGACACCCTTTCAAAAAGAAAAAAAAGCTTCGATGGGAGAATTTTATTACAGCCTGCTGCTGGAACATTTGGAAAGAAAGAAACAGAAGAATCTTCCGAGAAAAGGAATACTCTTATTTTAGTTAATACAGTTGTGACTTGGTCTAAATGCTCCCATCTCTTCCATGAGGATAGCTTGGCTACCGTCCTATCCAATTGGCGAGGTCTTTTGTAATCTTCCTTCTTGAAGATTTTTCTATTCCTTTGCAATTTCATACATCAATGAAATAGTTCTTACCTTCAATCCTGCCTGTTTACCTAGGAGAAGTAAACATTTTCCTAGATTGATAACTCTTCGAGAATCCATGCTGTGCTTTTTAAAATATTAAGCAATGGAATAGTGAAATATCAAATTCATAAAAAAGATATAAATACGTTTAGTTAGTCAGCTCAACTAGTTAAGACATTAAATCCTCGACCAAAAGGTGAAAGATTCAAATTTTCACCTTTATATGTTGTTGAACTCAAACAAATAAACAAAGGAAAAAAAAAAAAAAAAAAAAAAAGAGTTTGATTACAAACCCTTGTACGGTTTCTTTGATTCTTTAGAATCATGTATTATGATAATATAACGATTGATTTTCAGTTTATTGTTTCCGATAGCATCCATTAATTATAATTTGTGTTTCATTAACTCAATACAAAAATATTGAGTCCTCGAAAACTAATTCATAGGCTGTCCATTTAGAAATTCCGACAGAGGCCATAGAGAATACTCTCATTGATGACATATTTATTTAAAAGAGTTAAATTGTAGAAGAACATAAACTCTAATCATGTATTGACTATATTTAGAGAAGAATGGACGACGTACTGCCTCAGCTAGCCGATCTGCATATTGAGATTGTGTCGCGAATAGCCGCATCTAAATAAAACAATAATTCGTCAAAGATAGAAACGCCAGTGATTTCCTAAATTAACAAAAACTAATACTAACTTTACTGATACAAAATAGCATTAGTTCAGCTGAAACCCAGATGAAGTTCGCATTGAACAAAGCAGCCATAAATACAATTTCGTGCAGAATTTAACTCGTATTAAAGCCAATTTTTGATCTAAGCAAAACCAAAATGAAAGGCGAGCAGTTATCTCAAATTATGACAGACTCCATGAGAGTCTGATGGGTACCTGGATGTAGATGAACGCCACAGCTGCAATAAGCAGAAGGAAGCGAAAATCGCAGAAGAAACTGCCCATCTCTGAACGGAAAATCGAAAAAAATGTGATAATTATAATCTGAATCGTTGAAATTCTCTCCGGAATCGATCAGATTTGCAGTCACGACGACTGCGAGTCAATTAAGTTCATGAGACTGGACTGGAAATTTTAGAAATTTTAGAAATTTTAGAAATTTTAGAAATGTACATTTTTTTCTTACAGCAAAAGTTTAATTACGCCGTAGTTGCTATTGTGCGCGTGAACCGGACTCAAACAGCTTGTGTTCCTCTCTGGGACAAATCGGGGCACGGGCTATTTTTAGCATTCCACTGAAAATTAATGAATATCATGAAAAGTTAATAATTAATTGACGATTCCCTCCAAAGCGAGCATAGTTCAGTGGTAATTGGCATGTATTCTGACTTGGTTCAAACGCTTTTCTATAAAAATACATTTTTGAAAATTTTATTTTCTTTTGAGTTCAAATCATTTGATAACCATTTGATTTTTATTATTATTTCTTTTTCTTTTAGTTCAACAACAATTGATGGGGGAGGATTCAAAACTTCTAACCTGTTTGAGGGTACATATCAATTATTATTGAACTATATTCACTAGTAATTTATTACTAAGGATCATATTATGTTTTCTTTACCTCACAATAAAAGGTTTTTAAATACATTCCCAAATTCCTTGGCAACCAAATGTAGTAGGGTCAGACAGTTGTCTCATGAGATTAGTCGAGGTGTGCGTAAGCTGGCCCGGATACTCACATCCCAAACAAAATCTAGACTATAAGCCTTGTGGGCCCATTTTCCTTTTTGGACCAATAAGCATTCTAGCTCATTAATCCTAGCTTATTTATATATATATTGTTGAACTCAAATATATATATATATATATATATATATATATATATATATATATATATATAGTCATGTTTAAAGATAAATCAAAAATTCTAGTGTTTGACAACCATTAAAAATAACTTATTAAAAAACGAGATTGAAAAAGAAAGAATTTTGAGAGAAATACTTGTAAATTTTTTAAAAATAATTTTTAAGCATATAATAACTTGTGTATAAAAACACTTAAAAAGAAATGTAACCAAACATACGAATGTTTAAATTCTAAACAATTTTTATACAAAATAATTATAAAAAAATGCATTCTCAAAAAATACTTAAACTAAAAATATTTCAAAAGGGTTTTTATTCTTTGCCACCAATTATTTTTGTCCTTATCACATTTATGCTGTGTTGACTTTTTCATCGGTTGATTTGCCACTTTATAGAAACAGATTTTTTTTTTTTTTTTTTGAGAAAAATACACTTTTGGTCCCTAAAGTTTGAGTTAGGTTTCATTTTGGTCCCTGAGTTTTCAAACTCAATAATTTAGTCCTGAGGTTTGGATTTCGTTTCATTTTAGTCCCTTCATCCATTTTTCCGTTAAAATTTAACAGACGTGGCACTTATTTTTTTTTATTAAAACATTATTTTATTCCTTTTTTAAAATAAAAATTAATAAAATTAATAAAATATATATTTTTAATTCTTTTTCTTTCTTCTCCTTCAACCTTTTACCACCACTACCACCCCCTTCTTCTTCAACACCAGCCTCACACCACCAACTTACCGGCAACCAGCCGTCAGCCACTGGCACTCGCCGGCAACCGGCCACAGCCGACATTTTTTTTTTTTTTAATTTTCTCTTCTCTTATTCTTTTCGATCTCATTTTAACATATGTCTTTCCTCCTCCTCGTTGTACTCATAAAATTGTACTCATAAATTTTGAAGTTTCGAACAATCGGAACATCAACAGAACTGCGACCATTGCAATAAGATACATTGGCTTCTAAAGCCGACAAGAGACCTAAACAATAGAAGCCAATAGACCTAAACAAGAAAAAGAAATATGTACACCAAACTATCCCCTTTCATTTTCCTCGTAATTTCAGCACCCCAAGAAAGATCGCAAAATACAAGAAAATCCCAGAAACAAAAAACCAAATGCGAGTAAGAATCTAATGTAAAAAAGGCCAAATGAGAGGAAGCTAAAAAGGGATCTAAGCAAAAATCACAAAAATCACCTTGATTCTTGTAGCCTCAGCAACAAAACCAGTAACAGCTGATAAAATTCCCAATAAACCCACAACTGAACACACCACCAAAACCTTTCTCTCCATCCTTCTTTCTCTGTAATGAAGAGGATTGTTTCACGTAAAGTTGGTGTGGTGGTGTCGATCGACGCTATCTTGTAGATCTGGGTTCGATCGTTAGCGGAGAAGTTCATGGCGCGTCTAGGCTTCGAACAGATCTGAAACACGGTACATCTAGGCTTCGAACGATGGAGCTTCGAAGACCGACGGCGCATCTGGGCTTCGAACGGCGGGACTTCGACGACTGAAGATGCATTTGGGCTACGTACAAACAGATCTGAAACAACGTTGACGCTCGAGTGGATCTGAAACACCGTCGACGCTCTCGTGGGTTTCATGACCGGCTGGAAAAAACAAAGAACGAGAGGGAGGGAGCTGTTGCGACGTGGGTCTACTCGCAGGAAAACACACAGACGAAGGGGAGAAGTGGGTTCGCCGGCGGTCGGAAAACACCCAAACGTTCGGAATACACAAAGACGAGGGGAAGAAAAGAAGGAAAAAAGGAAAGGAAAAAAAATGGCCCGCCGGCAGTTGGCGGCGGTGGCTGGAAGAAGAAGTCGTCGTCGGTGGTAGAAGAAGAAGAGGAAGGTGATGGGAGAAATACATAAAAATAATATAAAATAATTTTATTTTTATTATTTTAATGTATTTATATTTTAAAATTTTTAAAAATAATTTTTTTAATAAAAAATAGTGTCACGTCAACAAACCGTTAGTTTTTAACGGAAAAATGGATGGAGGGACTAAAATGCAACTAAAACCAAACCTCAGGGACTAAATTATTGAGTTTGAAAACTCTGACCAAAATGAAACCTAACCCAAACCTCAGGGACTATATTTTTTTTTTTTTTTTTTTTTACGTAATACATATAACGGATGCAATTAGAATGCTCCAAATCATACTTTCATTTTGTTCCATGTTGCAATGTCTTAAAATGAATAACTTGCATATGGAATATAATTAAATTTTATTTTTTAGGTGATTCGAGTTCATGTCGAACAGATTATGCCGATCTCACAAAGCATTGTCGTCAAGCTTTTCTTGTCATTGTCTTTTGAAAGCATTGTCGTCAAGCTTTTCTTGTCATTGTCTTTTGAATTTACAACTATTTATGGTAATTTATGTAAAACGATAAGTTTGAGAGTTAAATGTATACTTTATTCTTGAATAATTTATGATTGCATTTATATTTATTTTCAATTTATAATTTATGTCATTTTGTATATATTCAGGTAGGCACAACAACAACATTTCAAAAGGAAAAACGAATTGTAAATTTAACATTTAAAAAAAAATCAAGGTTTCTCCCTATGCGAAAAGCTAGACATGTCGGTAGAAACAACATAAACACCCCTCTACCAACACCATAAATTGGCGTTGGCAATTATCCTTCCCAACTTTCTCCCGATGCAATGAAAAATGTGTCGATAGAAATACGATTTTTCGACACATCAAAGGGCATACGGACTTTGCCGACGCTACATACAATGCGTCGACTAAAGTTTTTTTCTGTCAACGTCGGTAAAAGCACATGTCGACAGAACTTTTGTCGACTATGTTTTTTCGATCATCTTTTCGACGTCGTTAACAGTGTCAGGAGAAATATTCCTGACAGAATTTTTGAGTTAGTTTAATGCATGTATCTGTCAGCAAAGGCTAATTTATTGTAGTGAAACCTCAATACGATAGGTGAAAAGGAAAACTAACTAATTTTCATGTAAATAGATTGCATATAATTACAACATGTGAAAATTTGACCTTGCCATAAAAATTAAATCGAACATTTGGAACGATAAAGACGAAATTGAAATAAAGCAAAAATCAACGAATGGTATTGGGGTTTTCTAGAAAAGTAAAAAAGAAAAAAGTAATAATAATAATTAGAGAAAATGTTTTGAAAGTAATTAGAAAAATAGGGTGTCACGTCTCTTGAAGAAACGTGACATTTTGTTGTTTTGTCTCTCGTGCTACTCCAAGGGACGTATGACATGTAAGTTGAGTCTCTCCAAGAGACGCGATTCTCTTGCAAAAGCGCGAGAACAAGAATCTCTACATGCTGGTCAACGTCAATAGAGGCGAAACTGATAATTTTATATTTGAAGTATATTTGTTCTCCTTCTTCTAGAAATAGCCTTTTGGCCGGGTGGTAGGAACGGTGTAGCTTCCTGATGCTCTCTCTATGATATAGGGATTTTTTTTTTTTTTTTTTTTGATAACATCAACCTTACATATCAACGGCAAAACGTCTGAAACAGACATAACAGAAAGACAACAGCGGAATCAAAACCCCACAACCGGAGAACCATCCTCCCACTAAGCCAAACCGCCAGATCGATAAACACCCTCCCCTCACTGAAGAATGTATAGTAAACGCTGAGCAGACAATCAGTGGAGAACATCAGAATGCATCTAGCCTTCCAAACCTTCGCCAACATGCCTCCTATAATAATGGGTTTGTTCCATAGTGGCTTGAAGCCTATAGGCCTACCACCTGCATCAACATATCACTCAAATAGATCATAATAGAGCATGAATAAGGTGAGCAACCTAGAGAGAAAAGCGCAAACTCATCGCCCCTAATCGAAGCCCAACAAACACATATAAATCAAATCCAAGAATGAAAACCCAAGAGCAGAGGTTCAGGTGAGTGAATCATGCTGACATCCCTGCACTACCGCTACTCAGCCTTTAGCCTTGGAGAAATTAACACAGCTAGCAAAATATGAAACAAGTCAAAGTTTTCCAAGAAAACCTCACGTGTGTGTGTGCTGGGCCATCCTGAAGAAAGCCTCTAATGGACCAGGAACAGATTTATGGAATCCTCCACCTATCTTCCCCCTACACTGGAAACTAAGGTGATGCATGGAAGACCAACTGAAACAAAATTGGAAACAAAATACCAAGGAGGCTAGAATAGGAAGCCAACCCATACATTCCGAACCATATCTACTATCTGACCGTGCCTGCCTACCAAAGGCTTTCCATCACTGATTTCCATCTCCATAAGCATTCTGCTCTTTGCTTTTTGAGTTTCCCTACTGCCCCCTACCGATGATGGTTTTTTTTTTTTTTTTTTTTTTTGGGATTGTTTTTTTTTTTTTTGGGATTGAATTTTCTTTCTTTCTTTTTTTTTTTTTTTTTTTTTGGAAAATAATCCAACTCTACACCCCAAGCCAAAATACAAAATACAAAATACAAACTAACTTGCAGAAAAACAGAAGACTCCCTAGAATCACCTTACCCCTATCGGAGTGACAACAGGCTTATGCACCCCCTAAAGCCGATCTGGTCCTTCAAGACTTCCAAAAGGAGAGGCAAAATATCCATATGTGCAAGAAATTCAGGAAAACTTTAAACAGGTCGCAAATTTATACTAGCAAGCAAACTTCACCCATACACCAAAGAAAGAGTAAAAGAGCGCTAGAAGACAGAAGCATGACTAAAACCCAAGCACCTAAAACGCAGTCATAAGAATTCTAACAAACATAATACTTCCAACAGCAAAACAGGACCACTGCTCAGATGCAAGGCCTCAAACCAAACCTAATAAAACAAACATGAATTACTAGAGAACTGGTGCTGAGATGCAACCATAGCCACTAGCATGCAAGCCACTGACCCCCAACGTAAACATGAAATCTCCACAAAGTAAACGAAAACCAAACATAAAACCCAAGGAAAGGAACAGAAAACCTCCCCTGATTGCAAAACCTTCGGCTAGAGTGGAGAAACGACACCGGCTTAGCCTGACCCCCAACCCATGTCTCCATGCACAAGAGACACCGCTTCATATCCTTCTGCCATATCCACATTTCGGACAACACTGAAGAGGCAAATATCATTGGGATAGAGGAGCATCCCCCAACAACACATTAGAGATCTCAACAGGCCATTCTTCAATCCAAACACAATCCAAGAGCGAAAAGGCCAAGCTGGCTAAAGCATGCGCCACTTTGTTGCCCTGACGAGGAGTAAACAGAACCTTATCCCTACCACCAGGGTGGAGAAGCCGACGAATATCATCCATCAAGAGACCCACTTCCGAAACATCAAGCACTTCACCATGATAGATCTTCACCAACCTCAAGGAATCAGACTCCACAATGAAAGACCCCGATGAGAACCCCATTTGGAACGCAAGGGTAATTCCTTTATACATAGCCCACCCTTCCGCCAAATCAACACCCCAGCATCGTGGCAAAACTGAGCATGCCGATAAAAGGACCGCACCGGAGGAATCACGCAGAACACACCCACCAGTAGCAAACCCAGAATCAGGTCGGACCGATGCATCAACATTCAGCTTAAAAACACCACTAGGAGGCGGCTGCCACCTACACCGATTAACCTGCAAATCCAAAGAAAATTGAACCCCAGGCCTCGCTACTCGACCCGTTGCAACCCCTTGATAAATAGCAAGGTACTCAGAAGCCCATAACCACAGATCCCTATCATCTGATGAACCGCCCCAAGTCAAAGTGTTCCTCAAGTTCCAGACAGCCCACCAAAAAACAACCATAAGTTCAAAATCTAGCAAAACAAAATTTTCCTTAGCTGCCCAAATTATATCAGAAAGACAAATCCTAGAACATGATCGGTAAAAGGCATCAAATTTTGAGCACAACCACATATGTCTCACCACAGAACAACCCCAAAACAAGTGAAAACAATCCTCAACAGCAGAATTACATAACACACATAAAGGTAAAATATCAAGACCCCGCTGAATAAGATTTACCTTCGTAGGCAAACGGTCATGAAACAACCGCCAAAGAAAGAACTTATGTTTGCTAGGAATACGCAATTTCCACATACCTATCCACCATGCATGCATACTGTCCGCATTCGACGACGAGGGTTGATACTGCACAGCCAAAGAATGAGCTAGGCGATATCCACTCTTGACCGAAAAAATCCCATTCTTCTCAAAATGCCAAATAAGTATATCATCAGCCAAGCCAGAAACTAATGGAATTTTCAAGATAGATTCGCACTCAGATGCAAGAAAATGACACCTAATCTTAGCCTCATCCCAATTACCCAAGCCCGAAAAAAGATCACTGACCCGACTAGACAATGGTAAGGTAGGAGCCGAGTGGATCTGGAGAGAAAACTCATTCGGCAACCAGTTGGAACCATAGACAATGATATAGGGATTTGAATCTTATCTCAAGTGTGATATATTTTAATATCATTTATTTTTCCTTTTACACCATTTTTTTTTACATATTAACGTTTTTTTTTTCTTTTTACACATTAACGTTTTTTTCTTTTTAATTTTACACCAATTTGTGTTTCTTCTTTTATATATATATATATATATATATATATATATATATATATATATTTTTTTTGTTGATGCCAAAATTTGGCCAAGCAATCCACCTGCCCTTCACGTGACACCAACAATGAATTTGTAGAAGCTGGGGAAGACGTGACCTGCAAGACCAGCAAGAATCGCTGGACACCGGTGTGGTGTAGGCCATACCGCCTCTGATGCCTAAGTTAGGAAACTGAGCAGCTAGAAAATAGAGAAAGAAGTCAGGAATCGAGTTTTCGGCCCCCTTCTTCGATGGCGAAGAGCAGGTATAAATACCTGCTCGGACTCCTAGGGTTTGGAGGCGTTCTGGGACGAAGCAGGCTGGACCGAGGCAGCTGGAAGCGGTAGGGGCCAAGCGGAGGCAAACGGACTCGGCCCGTGCAAACGGGCCGAGGCCGACCGTACGGGTCGGGCCACGTTGGCCCGGCCCGTCGGTATGGTCTCCCTCTGGGTCCCTTTCCTGGTCCTATCTCCTTCCGGTTGTCCTGTCAGCTCCTCGTACGCTGTGGTGGTCCAAAATTACCTATAACATATTTTATAATAGGTTCATGAAAAAAGGTGTGAGAGAGGCTATTTGATTCAACAAAGAATATTGGACTTTGAAGAAGCTGCCACAAAAGCAAAAGGACAAAGAGAAAAAGTAGGTCACAGTCATCAATTATAATTTAAATTTATAACAATACCCTCCAATGAAAATGATAGAATGTGATTTCAATATTTCAACATACCAATCCAATAATTATAAGCCAATTGTTACATTCAACCACTATTCATTTCCCCCAAAACTATTTTGATTTTAATTAGCATCATATTGTAATTCAAAAAATACAATTTAAGAAGTATATATCTTGGCCCTAATAAATTCATAATGTATAACATATTGGGCTCGATGTGACACCCGAACAAATAGACACGTAAAGAATGTTAAATTACAAGGTTTAGTGTATAAACTTATTGTCCCTAAGCTTTTAATTGTTGAGGATTCCACATCGGAAAGATTGGTGGAGACCTTACAATATATAAGCTTCAAGGGTCACTCCTCTTATAGCCAATTGGTTTTGAGATGGAAGCCCATATAATATAATATAATATGGTATCAGAGCCCATTAAACCCAAACGGGTATTCGGTCCATTCTAATAGAACTCTAAACTTTAATTTTGTATCTAGTATGTGAATTTTAAGAATGTCAAATAGGTCAATGACCTATTAGACATAAAGATGAAATTGCAGGTACCTCTTTGATAACAAAATTCAATGTTTAAATATCTATTAGACATTTTTTTTCAAGTTCATGGATCAAATAGACATAGACCTTAAAGTTTAGAAACTTATTGGACTTTTTAAAGTTCGGTCAAATATATATATGAAAGTTTGTAGACTAAACTTGTAATTTAACCATAAATGATTTGACATTATACTAGAATGATAAGAATTCTAAGACTATACAAGCACCAATAAGAAGGGCATGAAAATTTCAAAAATTAATTTTTACTCCTAAACTTGTCATGTTGTATCATTTTTCACCATACACTCTCAATTTCATCAAATTGGACCCTAAATTTGGATATTGTTGCAAAATTTACCCTCTAGCCAATTCCGGCTAATTCACCTACGAATTTTAACAAAAATCAATATAAAAACCTTCATAAACTCACTACTTCCAATAAGATCAAGTTTTGCACAAAATTAAGTTTGATTAATACACAAACTGACGATTGATTTTTTTTTTTTTCAAAATTCACAAATTTCAATTAAAAAAATTAGCTCTAATGTTGTTCTTCTATAAAATCGTATCAATTTTGTACCATATATATGTTTCAAGATTCACTAAACACATACAAGAATACTTTTTTAACGTGAACTTATCAAACTTATCACATGATTTATATTGCAACACTTTTTAAAGTTTTAGTTTTAACATTACACAACATTCATCTAAGTTTTTTTTTTTTATATATTATTATTATTTAACATGTGGGCGGATATTATTATCTAACATGTGGGTGGAGGATTTCAAACCATAAACCTCTCGATCATCAATACAAGTTATATATCAGTTGAGTTATGCTCATGTTAGCAACATTCAATCTAAGTTTGAGGTGCAATACGATGTACCAGAAAATTTATGGTAAAAATCAATACAATATGATAACTTTATGGGTAAAAATTATTATTTTTCTCTTTTCAAAATTCATAGTTATTATCTACACCAATAATTTCATGTTATAAACGTAATAAAATGTATGGCTAATAATTGTCGAATCTAAATTTTGAATCTTGATCCGAATCTTTAAATAGAGGGAGGAGAAATATTAACCACAAACCTTTAAAAAATTAATATGCTTAAATCATCATCCCACCAACATTATTAATTCATTTAGAAATAAACTAATATAAAATTACATTAAAGCTTCTTTTTATCTATTCGATTGCAATGACGTGTGTAACTAACTATTTGCAAAGTTCATTCGGACTTATCATTTAGAGAAAGTCCGAGTAATGACGAAGAAGAAAAAAATATATATTTTTAAGATCAAGAAATAAAAAAGAAAAAAAAATATATTTTTTAATTATCATATACACATTACGTGTTTTTTTTTAAGAGGGTATAGATTACGTGCTTTAATGTTTAATCTAATGCAGCCAAAAAAACATTTCAAAAAACAAAAACAAAAAATGCATCCAAAAAAATAGTTCTTTATCAAAAAAAAAAAAAAAAAAAAAAAAAAAAGTAGTACTAATTAATAATAATAATAATAATGAAGCCAAAATAAAATGATGTTTTTTTTTGGTACAAAAATAAAAAAATGATGTCTTTTTGTTTTGTCTTGTTTCAAGAAAATAATATTAATTTTTTCTTTTAAAAAAGAAAAATGAAAAACCGTGGTCCAAATATTTGAAAATTTTCTAATTCACATTACTTTAAGGGGGTGTTTGGGGCACTGAATAGGTTATAATAACCCCCTTATTATAACCTATTCAATGTTTGGGGCACCAACAAAAATAATTGGTGAGGTGGGTTATTTTAACCCCCGATTATTTTATACATTTTCTACAGTAACCATTATTCAACCCACTACAGTAACTATCTTCTCACTTCTTCCATGAGACTCCTTGACTTTTCCGACGACCGCCGGCTGCCGTCAGCCGGCGAAGTTTCCGACAACCGCCGACGACTTTTCCGACAATCGCCGATGACTTTTCCGACCACCAATTTTTTTTTTTCATATTTCTTCTCAATTTCATTTTGAAAAATATAAAAAATAAAAATAAAGAAAAAAAAAACATCAAAGGTTGCCGGAAAAGTCGTTGACAACATCGAAGGTTAATCAACTTAAAAAAAAACATTCAAACGAAATTATATTTACCACACTAAGTTTATTTCAAATGATTTTATTGATAAAAAAAGAAAAAACTAATATGATTTTGAACTAAACATTTACAATTTTTATTTTGGCAATACTAAAAGTTAACTAATATGATTTTTCTATACCAAAACCTAAACTTTTTTGCTTTGTAACAAAAAAAAAGCATAACCCTAAATCAAAGTGTTGTATATCATTAAAAAAAAAAAAACTAGAAAAAGAAAACAGTCAGTTTGAACATTTGATTCGGAACCTCATGTTAAAACAGATCAACACTCCAAACACAGATTATTTTATCCCAAATTAAAATAATCTGCACCTCAAACACAGATTATTTTATCCCAGACTATAATAATCTGCATCCCAAACACAGATTATTATAACCCCCAGATTATTATAACCACCAGATATTATAACCAATTCAGCGCCCCAAACAGCCCCTAAATTTTCAATTTAGTCTTTATGTATTAATTTTTTTTTTAATTTAGATTAGATTTTATTATATGTTTAGTATTTAAGAGTCCGTTTGGAATACATTTTAATTTAAATGTTTTACAAGAATGCATTTTTTAAAACATTTTGTATAAAAATTGTTTAGAATTTAAACACTCATATGTTTGGTTGCATTTTCTCACAAATGTTTTTCTACACAAGTTATTGTTTACTTGAGAAGTCTTTTTCTAAAAGTTGGTTTCAGGTGTTTCTCTCAAAATAGTTTATTTATGAATTTCATTTTTTAATAAGTCATTTTTAGTGGTTTCCAAACACTAGAAATTTTTTCAAAATTAAACACTTGAAAAGTTAAACCAAACACACTAAATTAGGTATCTAGAATTTAAAAAGTTTTTAATAGATCTCTCAACTTTCAATTTTGCTTCTAATAGGTCCAACTTTAAAAATATCATTAAGTCTTGAACTTTCAACTTTGTGTCTAATAGTTCTTTGATATATTTGATCATTTTAAAAATCAACCAATCCTACTATATATAAAATTGAATTTTTATGTCTATTAAGACTCTAAATTTTCAATTTCGTATCTATTAGGCTTGAATTTTAAAAAATATTGAGTAGATTAATAACTTATTAGACACAAAATTAAAAGTTGAGGAACATATTTGACACAAAAGTGATAGTTTAAGGACCTACTTACTTTTTAAAGTTCTAAGACCTATTGGAAACGAAATTGAAAATTCGAGGATCTATTTGAAACTTTTTACCGTTCAGGAACTAAACCAACACAATCTAGAAAGCTCAGGGACTAAACATGTAATTTAACCGTTATATTATCACTATCGGATGAAAAACTTACTTGAATAAATAGACGGAGAGAAAAAAAAATTAATTTAATGGGAAGAAAGTTGAGATAATATTAGCTTTTTTTTAATAGATAATATTAACTTATAGGAGAAACTAAATGAAAAATATAATCAAGTCAAGAATAACTCAATTATTCAAGGAACTATTTCCTTAATCAAAAGTCAAATGGAGTATAGTTCGATGGTAATTGACATGTATTTCGACCTCTCTACATTTATGTGCTAAAAAAGTTAATGTTATTGAACACATCCACATCAACATAGGAGAACTATGTTCGAAATGATGATTATAATTAGTGTCTTATTCTATTGACTTTGCTCAAATTGACTACCCCAACTAGCCGAACTACGTCAAAGACGACTATAAATTCTAATGAAAATTTTTAAACATCCTAAGTTGGAAAAAGAAGAAGCAAAGAAGCATTTATAATATATATAAAATAAGTTTTCGAACTTTACATATGTCTAATAGGTCCTGAATTTTAAATTTTGTATCTAATGGATTCCCAACATATTTGATATTTTTAAAAATTCACAAATTTACTATATATATAAAATTGAATTTTATGTTGATTGAGATTCTAAACTTTCAATTTTGTATTTAGTTTGCTTGTGAATTTTTAAAAAAATGTTGAATAGGTCAAAAATTTATTAGACACAAAATTAAAAGTTGAGGGATTTATTGGACACGGAAGTAAAAGTTAAATGACTTGTTTTTTTTTTTTTTTTTTTGAGGAGTAAAGTTAAAGGACTTATTGTATACTTTTTAAAGTTTAAAAATCTATTAAATATAAAATTGAAAGTTCCAGAACTTGTATGAAACTACTTTTTAAAGTTTAGAGACTAAACATGTAACATAACCTAAAAAAAATCATATATTTATCAAAATTAAATTAAAATGAAAATTCCATCCAACTCCCTAAAAATCATCCATAAATCATCACCAACAAACTTCACCAATAATTTTCTCCCATTTCATCTCTGTCCAGCTCGATCACAAACAGCCGATAAGCTCTTTCGCCGGAATCAATGGGGAACGAAAGAAACGCCGCCGTCTACTCCTCCGGCCACCGTCTGAAACCTCCTCCGCCGGGAGAGAACACGCCGCTCCTCGGCGGCGGACGGCCTCGATCCTCTCAAGCGAAGACGTTCGCCAACGTCTTCATCTCGATCGTCGGCGCCGGTGTCCTCGGCCTTCCTTACGCCTTCAAGCGCACCGGATGGGCCATGAGCCTCATGATGCTCTTCTCCGTCGCCGCCGTCACCTATTACTGCATGATGCTCCTCGTCTACACTCGCCGGAAGCTCGTCGCCGACGGATCCTCTGAGATCAATTCATTTGGTGACTTAGGGTTTGCAGTCTGTGGCTCATTTGGCCGAGCGACGGTCGATGTTCTGATTATTTTAGCCCAAACTGGCTTCTGTGTGGGGTATTTAGTCTTCATCGGCAATACGCTGAGCAATCTGTTCAATTCATCCCCCATGGCTTTGGGCTCTGATTTTCTCGGAGCTTCCCCTAAGATCCTCTACATAATTGGCTGTTTACCCTTCCAATTAGGGTTGAATTCGATCAAAACACTGACTCATTTGGCTCCGATGAGCATTTTTGCAGATGTGGTTGACCTAGGAGCCATGGGAGTGGTGATGGTTGAAGACGTTTCTGTTTTCTTGAAGAACAGGCCTCCAGTGGAGGCCTTTGGAGGCTTATCAGTCTTCTTCTACGGCATGGGAGTGGCTGCTTATGCCTTCGAAGGAATCGCAATGATTCTGCCTCTAGAATCAGAGATGAAAGACAAAGACCAATTCGGAAAGATCTTGGGATCTTCAATGGCGTTCATAGCTACTCTGTATGGAGGATTTGGGATTCTTGGGTACTTCGCTTTTGGCCAGGAAACAAGCGATGTGATTACTTCAAACATGGGTCCTGGATTGTTGAGCGCCATCGTCAAACTTGGTCTCTGTATAAACCTGTTCTTCACGATGCCATTGATGATGAATCCAGCTTATGAGATTGTTGAGAGACGATTCTCAAGAGGAAGATACTGTGTGTGGCTGAGATGGCTGCTGGTTGTATTGGCAACTTTAATGGCGATGTGGGTTCCTAATTTTACAGATTTCTTGTCTCTGGTTGGGAGTGGGCTCTGCTGTTCATTGGGATTTGTGCTGCCTGCATTTTTTCATCTGCTGGTTTTCAAGGAAGAAATGGGTTGGAAAGGTTGGTGTGTGGATATGTTCATTGTAGTTTCTGGTGTTGTTCTTGGAGTTGCTGGGACTGTGAGTGCTGTGGAACAGATGTATCTTGCAAAGGAAACTTCCATTTTAGCTTAGAAATGGAAGTTCAAATGGAAGTTTCTCTGAGACATTCAAAGTTGAAGAATCATGAACTTCTGTTGCAGTTTAAGAACATCTTCATTCTCTGCTTCAAGGAGGTCTCTAATAATGGAGGTTTGATGTTATTGAATTTGTAGTTAAGGCTTTGTTTAGTTGGGTATATGCTTCAAGAATATTTAGTTATGAAGATCTGTTTTGTTGCTGAGTTTGTGGTTAAGATTTTGTTTAGTTTTTCATTTGGGTATTACCACAAATTTTTTGTTTGTGGGGTTTCTAGTCTTGTATCATATGCTGTATTATAATCTATATAGTAGTTTGTACAATGGATTTTAAATTAAAAGTTGTTGATTATTATTAATTTAAACAATTTCTCTTGTGTTTTTTTTTCTTCCCCAATGTTATCAATAAGATCATTGTATATTAGTTGTTTAGTTCGTGTTGGCTAACGAATTCGTTTTCATTTATAAAATGATGTCTGTCCAACACTATTTTTATTAAGAATATAATATTACAACGGTAGACGTGAGAATTCAAACTTTCTAGGGATAAATTATAAATCTAACGAAAAAAATACCTTTTTGGTCCTTGAGTTTTGAGAATAGTGCATTAGATTTGTTTAGTCCTGAATTTTGAGAAATATGTTTAAAAGGTCTTTAAGTTTTCAAAATAGACTTTTTTAGTTCATAAGCTTTGAGAAATATGTTCAAAAGGTCTCTAATATTATTTTTTCAATTTTTTAAATTGATACTTTTTAATTTTTAATTTAAAAAACCATTCAATATTTAAAAAAATTAAAAAAATTAATTTAAAAAAAGATTGGGACTTTTTAAATCTATTTCTCAAAACTTAGGGACTAAAAAGACATATTTTGAAAACTCAGTGACTAAACGCACATATTCTTCAAAACTCAAAGACCAAAAAGGTAATTTTCCTAAATTTAATGTGTCTATTTAGTCCTAAACTTTCAAAAGTACAAATTTTATTTTTTAACTTTTGGATTTTTTAAAATTAATGGATATGGATCTATTAGTTACAAAATTGAAAATTATGGATTTCATTCGTCATAAAATTCAACTTTATCTCTAATAGATCAATAATTTTTTTAAAATTTTGAATTTATTAGAAACCTATTAGACATAAAATTGAAAGTTAAGAGATCTATTTGACATAAAATTGAAAGTTTAGAGACCTATTAGACAACTTGAGGGATCAAATAGACATAAACATCAGAGTTAAGAGATAAACTTGTAATTTAACCAAATATATACATACATATATATATATATATATATATATATATATATAAACACACACACATGCTATATTGTCTTAATCATTAAATAATGCTCAAATTTTGCTTAAATTGGCTATAGAGTTGATCATTCTTGAAGGTGCAACCTTAATTACCACAAGGATGCCATGGTTTTTTATGGATACTTTGGCTCAACAAAGATCCTCATTCTAATTTTTCTTTAAACGAATTATCATTCAAATTAAAAGCATGAGAACAAAGAGTTATAATTAAGATTTTTCAGAGTTTCAATGATTATAAATACACATCAAACTCTCACATAGTTCCCATATATTTTTGGACGCTAACAATTAAAATTTGAGTTACCATGTAACAATTTATGTTTTGCTATTTACAAATATAACAAAATTGCAATATGGCAAATCTGTTAAATGATTTTTTGTTTCTTCTTTCCATTTTGCCCTTATTCTATCAATGATAGTTACTGGTAGACTTCTATCATTGATTAGAATTTTATCTATATTGAAGTCTATGAGACTATATTTAGAATTCTATCCGTGATTATTAGAATTTTATCTATATTGAAGTCTATGAGACTATAATTTAGAATTATATATGTGATAGTCACTAATGTCACTTATTAGAATTCTATTTGCTCACGGTCATGGTTGTTAGTGAAAACACAAATGTAAGAGAAACCCAAATGAAAAGTAATTGAACTAGGGAAATTGAACTAAAGAAGAAAATAAATTGAAATTCTCAAATTGAACTAAGTCGTTTTCTGTATTAAAATCTATCAATGATTGTCACATATAGAATTCTATCTTTATTGAAGTCTATCGATGACTATCATTGATAGTATTGAAGTTTATCAGTTGAGTTATCATTTATATAGATTTCAATCACTAATAATTGCAATTGTGATTAAAGTCTTTTAGTAATAGGTTTCTATCACTAATATATTTCACTCATAATATAGTCTATCAGCTAAACATTAATAATGCTCAAACTGAATAAAATTTTGTTTATTGAAGTCTATCAATGACTATGACAGATAAAATTCTATTTGGATTGAGTTTATCGATCATAATTACTAATAGATTCAAAACAAGTATAATTATATAAGAGATTAATTTTAATGTATAGAATTCTATCAATGATCGTCGTTGGTAGACTTCTATTATTCAATAGTTTAAATAATTTTATTGGTGATAGTCACTAATAAATTTCAATACTTCAATACAAATACGCTAATTATTATATTTCATCATTTATCATTAGGTAAAAATACTATTTCAATTTGTATTTCCAAATATCCAAATTTAAGCTACTTTCGATAAGTTTTAAAACCTAGTTTTCATAGTTAGTTTGAAATTAATTTTTATCAAGTTTGGTAAAATAATAATAATAATTTTCAAAGAAAAAAAGATAAATAAATAGATGAAATGCTGATAGACTTTTTTTTTATTTTTTTTTTAAAAAATGGTAACTATAAAGACTAATGGTAGGACAAAATTTAAGACTTCAAGGTAAGTATAAGAATTAGGAACTAAATTTGAACAAAAACCACAATGATATTTCGACCTTATTCAACCAATTCCATCAATATGATGAACAAAAAGGGCAAGGAACGCATTAAAAAAAGAAAAAAAAAATAATCTTCCTCAAATATATTCCATTATTTAACAAAATTGTCACAAAATCACTCTAAAGAATAAAAAAAGATCATTACATAGAAACAAATCCAGCCTCAAGGCTCGGTGGGATCACAGTTCAACAGGTAATAATACTGTGCAAATTAATCAAATTCTCACGCCAATTATCTGTAAAGGATTCTCTTTTTAAAAAGGAAAAAAAAAACATACAAATGAATTTAAAATTTATATAAAAAATTGAATACACAAGGTGAACAGAAAAAATACATCACAAGCATCAACCTGAGGCAAAGATGGCACACTGAGAACAAACCTACATCTCATAATATCATATCATCCCAGCTTAAACCGTTCTAGAAGGCTTTAGACAAAATATATCATATGTAAATTCAGTAATGCAGACCTGGCTAAAAGGCACTCCAATTCTGTGATCCTTTCTTCGGAGTCTGACTATCCAGGGATGCTCTGAACGGCCCCGCCGATCCAAAAGGATCTGGTTCGTCGAATGATGGGAATCCATGACCCTGATCAAAGTCTTTGCTGCTGCGCATCGAATCAAATCGTGACAATGAAGGGAATCCCTGGTCGAAGTCTTTACTGCTGCGCATTGAATCAAATCGCGTCAATGATGAGGATCCACCCTGATCGAAGTCTCTACTGCTACGCATTGAATCAAATCGTGACAATGATGAGGATCCACCCTGATCGAAGTCTCTACTGCTGTGCGGTGTATCGAATTGACCAAATGATGAGAATCCAGGACCCTGGTCAAAGTCTCTACTGCTGCGCATTGAGTCGAATCGTGCAAATGCGTCCTTTGGAGGAAAAACCCCACTATCATGCACGCTGGAAGAATCAAACCTTGAGAAGCTGTCGAAACTTGGTTCTGATCCCTCGTGGTAATTATGCGGTGAATTGCCCGTGAAGAGTGGGGTGCTAGGAACAGACTCATCAAAAGCAAATGTGCTTCTCTTAGCCTGGAATGGGTCTGTTCTGATAGGATTCAAGCCCAACTCCCCAGAATCGAAAAAATAGTGGTCTCGGTTTACATCATTGTCGGTCTAGAGAAAGTAAATGGCAAATTAGATAAATGCATCAGCAGGTCCCATTAACAGCTAATGAACAAACGCTGAAGCAAAATGAACATTGGCAACAAGCAGAACTTAACCAAGTAGATCTCAAGATCACCAAACAAAAGATAACTTATTCATAACATATAATAGAAATTTCAAATTCAGAGGTACTAAATATGTGTATATATTGATATATTCAACACTCTAAATAGATAAGACATGTACATTTAACATTAACAAAACTAAGAACATAAAAAATTACAACTGGACATTTTTTTTATGGGTTGCAATTGCAACAGCAGAAACCTTTCACTTTGTTTAGGGCTGGGTCATTGTATATAAATAGGCTCCTCTCTCTTACTTGTTAATTAATGGGTTGCCACGGCCATCTCTCTTTTCTCAGAGTTACATATCCATGTATCTAGATGTGTCTAATTTTTTTTTTTTAAAAAAAAGACATTTCTTTTATGCGTTGGACACATGTTCTGCATATATCCATACACGTGTCCAACACAGACTCCAACCAAAATAGTGTCCATGCTTCCTAGTTCTCAAGTATAAGGAACTGAACGCATCAAGAGGGAAGTTCAAGGGTCAAAAGGTTGCTAGTATAAAGTGAGGAGCATTTGTGCTAATTGGGTTGTTAATTATAAAGTACGACTTTCTGCTAACCTTAGTGGAACCTCCTGCGTTAAAGCCCCAAACAGAGTCAATATCATCATTTGCATCAAACGTTCCCCAAGCTGGTTCGTCATAGCTCTTGTCACCAGAAAACACAGATCCCGCACCTCCATGATCACTGAAGAAATGGTCAAGGTATAATTATTTCTTCAAGAGCAGAGAAACTTCAATGAGAAAAAATCATTGGATTGATACTAGTTATGAACTCCTTTTGCAACTCTTGTTTCTTGAAAAATAACGAACTCCTTTTGTATATCTTCCCCTCTCCTAGATTTTTAAAAAAAAAACCAGGAGTTTTCCCGTAATTCCCACTCTCACTGACTGAACACCCAGTACCCTCCTTTTTGCATTCCACTTTTGTGAACTGATAGTGTCTTTCTTAAAAACAGAGATTTTTTTTTATAAAATACCGAGCTTGTTCTTAAAAACATATAGATTTTTTTTTTTTTTTTTTTTTTGATAGGAAACATGAAGAGAGAGATATTAAAAACTAAAACTCTTGGAGAAATATAAACTCGATTGAGAGATTATGGTATTTAACTAGACCCAAATCAAATTTAAGTTGTTGGGCTTAGGTAAACTAGTTCAAACTCATTTTCCTCTGATACTTTATATCCATCACATAGGGCCTATTCTTTTCAATTCATTCTCGGACATTCTCCCTCACATGTGCACTTTGGCCCAACACGTGAGAGGTAAAGGGTAAGGCATATCTCAGAAGGATAAAACTATTTCATAAACACTACTTTGAAGAAAGACTGTTGACAATACCTTAGAGTATCCTTATCACGGGGTGAAGCATCAAAGCCAGCAGTCTTCCCAAAGTTGGAATCCACATATTCCTTGGGACTTCCAATAACACTACTTGCAAAGGGGCTGTTAGGAGCACTTTTGACTGACCCATCTTCACTTTTATTATCGTGTGTGGAACCATTTTCAATAGCCGTTTCATCCATAGGAGGTTTCTCTCCCTTGGTATCAGCATCCGGTGTAGAACCTCCTTCCTTGGTATCAGCATCCGGTGCAGGTGTAACTTTTTGGCTGTCAATGGCCGAACCTTTATCTTTTTGCACCAACTTAGATTTCTGCTTCGGAGGTGCTATGACATTTTGCACATCAAGAGTGAGCTCCTTGACAACAGTGAAACCTGAAAAGAAATTGTGAATGATTCATCTATCGGCAGTCACCAGAAATAAAGTAAAGCAAGATCTTTCCCCAAAAAAAAAAAAAAAGGTAAAGCAAGACAGCATAAAAATCAGTAAATGCCTAACATAAATTCCTCTAGTATACCTTCCTCTTCAAATTTATCCCAATCTTCATCCCAGTCAGCAGCGCCCACTTGGATGCCAGGTTGCCAACCTTTATTTGAAACATTGAGAGGAAAATGATCAACATCAAAGAAAAAAAAAATCTTAAGGAGGACAAAAAAGAACACAGAGCAAGAGAGAGAGAGAGAGATCATCCCTTCATAATATGCCCAAAAAATAAATAAATAAAAGATGATCTGTGTGCAAGGAACTATAAGATGATAAAAACCATCAAATTGGAAGAGAGAATGGGGGGCGAGATACTTTATAATCATATGAACTATACTTCTTATAACTAGAACAAAAATAAGACTTTTATTTATTTGAAATGAGCCAAATAGATCAAAACTATGGATACAACCATGACCTTAGAGCATTAAACCTCACACACCTTACCAAAATTCCAATTATAAAATTTCACTCAACCTGACTTCAAATATTAAATTATGAATTTTTATTGACAAAACCAAAATATTCAAAAAGAAGGGAGCTTAAAAGTTAATGTTTGTTGAAAATGAACGAGTTAAAAAATATCATTTGATGAATTTTTCTTTTTCTTTTTTCTTTTTTCTTTTAACTGAGCTTCGGATGAAATTAATTAACTATAACTTCAATAACCACTTCAACAATTCATTAGTTGAAAAAGAAAAGGGTGATGATAATTGACAGGCGAGTAACTGTTTTTCTTCCAATGCAACTTAAATGTTTTTAACTTTTATTGTCAGAGACATGATTAGAATTGTTGATAGTGCTGAGTATCTAATTCTACTTTTTTTATTAGAGAAAGAAAGAAAAAGTGAGCTTGTTCTTCAAGACTAAATTCTAATTCGTTTATAATGTACCCAAAATTGAATATTCTATAAGAAAATGTGCATTCAATTATTTCTCTTAGTAAAGATATCACACAAGAGTAAAAATACATGTTGGCACCATGTGTTATGACTGCAAGTTCCCGAAAATGAAAGGTAAAATGATATACAGGTTTTGAATGCAAATCGTTCACAAGCCAAAACATCTTGATTTTATTTCACATTGACACGAGTATTGACACTGCTAGATGGGAAACTATAGACATACCCAGACAACTGAGATTTAGCAGAGGACTAAATAATGCAGTACAAGAAACTTACCGAAAGGAAGTTCTGTAAGAGTTATTGGTTTTGCACGCAAACCATAACTCTTGCAGCGTTCATTGAGAGCTTTCACTAATTCTTCAATATCTGACTGAATACGATCAGCACGAACCTGAAGTTTCGAATATAGAGATGACCTTAGGTGAGTTCCTGCAGGGTCCACTGGCCAGAAAACTAAAATTTACCTGAAGAATGCCATCTGCACTACCATCTTGTTCCATCTTCACAATCGCCTGATACAGTTCCATCTTCTTCTCCTAAACCAGAGTAAACAACAGCATCCAATATAATTAGTTTCTGAAGGCATAGCATAATTGAAACTGGTTCTCACAATTTGATTTACAAACAGTGAAGGAAACCTGTATATCACGGAATGTAGATTCTTCAACGGTTAATCTGGAGGCTACATCACCAGATTGTTTATATTTCTCTTCATATTTCTTAGCAAGGGATTCTACCTGAAATAATCAACACCTTCGTTGAGTTCACTGCAATCAATTAAGTTAACACAAGGATGAATTACATATTATCCCATCAAATAGATACCTCACGTTTATCTGAAGACACTCTTTCAGATATTTCATTCAGCCGATTGTCACATCTGCTCTTGTACAAAACCTTGTTGAGAGAAGAAAAATAAAATCAGGAAAAAGCAGCAGGGTAATCAAGTGTTATGTGACTGTAGCACACCTGTTATATACAACTAACAAGTACACAACTGTACGACATATTAAGCATTCAAAGCCAGATTAAAATAGCCAACAGGGGTCTCCAATCACCAAAATGAAAAACCTCTGTATTCAATGGAAACAATATAATACCTAAATTGTCAACAAATAGAAAGTATCTTACGAAAAATGCTGATGTATTATGAACTAAGCCCATCTTCAGAGAACATATACAGTACAAAAAAGCCTACTTTAGAATAAGCAAAACAAAAGTTGGTGCTTATAAAATAATCAACCTTTCACTCAAGCACGTGATTAGTGCTCGGTTACATTTCTAGAATTTTTATTATATTTCATGAGAAACAAGAGCTTTTAAGTCATAGAATGAAAAGAAATACAAGGAAAAAGATGCCAAAAACACCAATGCAAGGAGAAAATAAAAAAATATCCCCCCCAAAAAAGAGAGAGAGAATACATCAATCAACAACAGAAGCCCCATATATAGTTTTCTTTTTTCCCTTGTGTGTGTTAAGTATTGGGGGAGGGAATGCATCAGTCAACAACAGAAGCATCATCTTTCCAAACTCTTTCGACCGTACTCCATTGCAGTTCGTATATAAGTATAACAACCACGAATACCCCATGGGTTATAGAAAAAAGAGAATACATAAAAGAATGCTTCAGTACTTACAAGTTCCTGCATTTTAGTACGATAAAACTCAATTTTCTGTCTAGATTCCAAAATTTCTTTCTCCAATTCTTCAACCTTCATTGAACAAAACAAGATGTGTCAGAGCATGAGTGACAGACAAATCACAAAATCAGTAGGAAAATATAAAATATTACTATTAGAGCGACTGATATTATTGCTTAGTTTGTAACAGTGTGAAAATGTTAATCCCCATGATGGCTATTAGCATGAGGGGACTTCAAACTTCAATTAGAACTTCTGAATACACGAGGAATTGAAGGAACAGAAAAGAAAGGAAGGGAGAAAATACACCAGCTGCAAGTTTTCAATCTACAAACCTATTTTCAAGAAATCAAAAAGAACATCTATGCATACAAGTGGGGTGTTTTATTTGTCATTCCATGATAACTCGGGTGAAATCTAACCAAGATTACTACTAAGTCCATATCAGAGGGTAGAACAAAAATAGGGCATCAGAAGGAAGTAAATGAGGTGCCTTTTTCTCAGCATCTGCTGCTTCTTGGAACTTTGAGTTGAGAGAGTTCTGCTCCTCTGTACTAAGTTGACTAACAAGATTTTTCTCCAGCACAGGAACCTTTGATTTAGGTTGAGTAGTCTGTGGTTCATCCTCAACCGGGGAGGCAGCAGCAGGTATAGGCGGTCGTACTCCAACTCTAGGAGCTCCATGCTGATTACCAGACCCAGGAACCCCTTGGTGCTGTTGGTAACCTTTTTTAATTAAAGAAAAAAAGTTAGTATTGGGGTAAATTTCTTGCCACCGAGAGGAGTCCAACTAATAGCAAAAGGCCACGAAGTGACTCGTCAAAAGGGATTACCAGCCGTGGGTCTCCATGCTGCATTGCTATAGTTAGATGCAGCTGGAGTCACAGGATGACCATTGCTGGAAAAATCAAACACGATGTTGCTAGGAAGCATAGCAGGAAGAATGTGCCCTTCCCTATGCCGCTCCAACAAATAGAGTGCGATACAGAACTCCCTGACAGAAAGCATGCTATCATTATCTTGATCGGATAAGTCCCACACTTGCTTTAAAACCTCTGACAGATGTCAACAATAATATACTCGTGAGAATATCATTATCAACCGTAAAAAAATATAATAATTTAACATAGATTTATCAAACAAACAAACAACCATTCAAATGAGAAAGAGAAAGGATTATAATCTGACCATCAACGAAACAATTCTAATTTTTCCAACTTCATAGTAACTAAAGCAAATTTGAAAAATATAACTTCGCAGACAGGCTACAAGCCTAAAATCAGGAAGATTGATCCAGCTAAATTTTGAATTTTGAACTGCTAAAACAAACAACCATAGAACCAAGCAAGTTTCTTTATCAAGTAGCAGTGTCTCTCAATATAAAGAAATCCAATACAAAAAGAAAAGGACCCCCCCTCCATTCTTTTTTCACATTCCGTCTGATAAAAAACGGTGTATCTTATCCAAAGAAGAAGAAATAGGTATCATCCAGGAGAAGTAAAATGGGATTTAACAATAAAATAAAAGTTCAAAAAGCAATTTTCAAATGTTGTATCTGATTTCATGGGTGTGTATGCAAGTGGAGTCGAGTAGCAAGCACAATTAGACAACTCAAAGATAAATCATGAATATCACTTGAAGTAATCCACAACTAGAACCTAAATTCCACTTCGTTTTTTAATGTGCTTAAAAGTTACTAAACAGTCTAAACTCGTTGTTGTATAACAGACTCATAAGCAAAATATGAATCAGGAATGATGATAAATAGGAAATGGAGGAGTCTGTGGTCTTGCAAAATTTAAATGATAAGGTTAAAACCCTCCTTTAAAGGAATTTATACCTCTTGGCAGTCTCCAACTTAAGAACAAGTTGCGTGCTTCTTCACCGGTAATTTTTCCATCTCTATCTTTATCCACTTCAACAAAAACTTTAGTATACTTCTGCACATCAGTCTGTGTCATTCTAGGCCAAGGGCGCTGAGACTGTCCAGAAGCAGAATTTTGAGGTCCTGTTGATAAACCAGAGGAAGCAGGTTGCAATACGCTGTGTTGATTGGGCTTCCCAAGTGGCTGGTTCCGTGGGGACTGATTAGCAAGAGGTGGTTTCATAAATGAATTTTGCAAAGAATCAAGGGAACCTGCTCTAACTATTGGTTGTGTGGCAGAAGATACAGGAACAGTGACTGATGTGGAAGTTTTATTGCCAGCAGACAATTTATCTGAGACATCTTGTTTTGAGGGAACTGGGTTTGTAGCAAACATATCTCCTCCAAAATATGATCCAGAAGCAGTCCCATTTCCAGAAATACCTTGCACTTTACTGTCCATAGGAAATGATGTAGCCGACTTTACTTCAGGAGCCGTCTGAGGCCTTGGGGGTAGAGAAGTTGTTAATCCTACACTTGATTGTCCAAATCCGACCTGTGTTCCAGCAGGACTGACTCCTCTATTTGGAGGTTGTGAGGGTGTCACCTGAACTCCGCCAGCACGTTCACTTAACCAATCATTTGAGATGCTAGAATTTGTTGGCGGCGGACCCGATGCAGTACCCACTCCTGGAAATCCCTGTGCTGGACGGAAAGCAGAATTTGAAGTTGCCAATGGAGGCCTCACTAATTGACTCTCTCTAGAAGAAACCAGCGGAGCATTTGCAGTGACATTTCGAGGAACCTGAGATTCCAACCCAGAACTTTGGGAGGGCGTTGGAGTAACAATGCCACTCTGAGGTGGAGGTAATGCTGGAGTAGAATTGAACTGAGATGCAGGTTGAGTATTCAAATTTATTTGTGGTGCTGGTATTTTAGCTGCAGCTGGGCTAAACAATGCTGCTTTCACAATCTCAGGAGTTAGTTCCCTCTTACTCTGTGCTACAGTGACCAGCCTGAGGGCATTATAAAACTCCGCCCGACCAAGGAAGCCAATTTGTCTCGGGTCCGAAAGTGCCCAAATCTGCAGATAGATCAACAAAACAGTAACAAGTAGAACAAGTGCTTAAGCCAGTTGGTCAAGATACAAGAGTAGAAGTTCTCGAAGATTCTCAAACTAACAAACCCAATAGGTATCAAAATTGCAATTCCACCCCCTAACACAAGAAAAACCTACAGACCCGATTCAAATCTCAGTTAAACTAAACCCAAACAACATCAAATTTCGTCAACTACAAACAGCAACCAAAAACCCACCACGCAAAGTGCAAAATGACACAACCCCCCAAAAAAATAAAAGAAAGCAAACACCAAAAACAAGAAAGCAGCAAAAAGGAAAGGAGTGATGGAAGTTACCTGAGCAAGGACCTGTTTGGGCAATCCAGAGCCTTGAAAGAAGGCAACCGCTTCAGCGCCACTAATTCGACCATCACGGTCCAAATCGGCACGTCGAAAGTAGGCATCGAAGAGATCCACGTTCGGCGCTGCGTTCTGCGCCGATGCCATTGCCGAATTCAAAATCTGCAACTCTTGGATCGGACCAACGAGCCAACGGAATCACGGCACAAGAAGAAATTGAAACAGATCAAAGAAACATGAATTGAGAACGAATCGAAGAACCCTAGGAAAACAAAATCGAGTGATTGGAACGACCCTCACAACCCAATTCAGAGAAGAACAAAAAAAATCATACAAAAGAGAAAAAATAAATGGAAATGGAAGGGGATAGACACTGATGAGCAGGTTGAGAGATGGGGGAGGGGAAGGTTTCTGTCGCTGCAGAGGAAAAAAAGTTAAAAAGAATCAAACGCTTTAATTTCTCCATTGTTTTCACAAGTGATCCGGGTTTGTTGATCTTATTTACAAAACTGCCATTTTTTTTTTCTTTTCCTTTTTATGCAGTTCTAAGTTGCAACATATTTTCTTTTCAAAAAAAAAAAAAGTTGCAACATATTTGTATTGTTATATATATATATTTGTATTGTTTTTCTTTGGTTTGTTTTTTTATCCGATTGTTACGTGGGATGGTAATAGATGTCTTGTCGATCGAGCTAGGTTGAATATTGAAAATATGATTTTAGATTTTAGAGAGTAGGATCAATAATGCACTTGATCACAAATTCAAAATAATAACAAAAGTAATGCACTTGGTCGCATTAAGACATTATTGTAAATATAATAAAAACGAAAATACATGTCTATCAGTAGTTTTTTTTTTTTTTTTTTGGCTGAATTATAAATAATACCCTAAACTATGAGATTTGTTTCAAAAATGCTCCTGAACTTTGAAAAGTTTCAAAAAATACTCTTGAACTTTGAAAAATGTTTCAAAAGTTAATTTTTTTTTTTTTGATGAAAACGGTTAAAGTTTTAGTTTCAAAAATACCATTAAACTTTAAAAAAAAAATTAAAAAAATACCCTTATTGAAAAATGCTTCTTATTTTTTCATCCTCCTGTAAATTCTAACGGTTTCCATCAAAAAATGAACGACAATGGTATTTTTTAAATATTTTTCAAAGTTCACAGGTATTTTTGGAACTTTTCAAAGTTAGGGGCATTTTTTAAACAAACCTCATAGTTCAGGGGTATTCTTTTTTTATAATTTATCATTTTTTTTTTGTTTAATAACAATTGAGATTAGAAAGATTCAACCTTTGACCTCTTGGTCGATGGTACATATCAATTATTGTTGAATTATACTCACCTTGGCGTGCATTAGTGGTTAATGTCTATAGTTGTTGACACGAGCATAGCGTTGTTTACATATTTGAAGGTAAGTTCTCCACATGTGTGTAACTTGAGATAAAACAAAAGTTGATGTGTATCTTTTTTACTTGTATTTATTTTAGCCCAACAAATATAGGATGGGAGGTCGAACCTTCAAATTCAAGGAATGTAATTCGTTTCTTATCTATTAAACTTTGTTTGGATATGTAGTTGACGTCAGTCGATATATATATCAATATTATAGTTAATCAACATACAACTTGATTAGTGATATGAGATTTTGTTTAATCAACGTACAAGTTAATCCGTGATATATTAAGATTGTTTTTTTTTTTTTTAAACATAGACTGTTGTTATAGGTGATTTTGGACCACACAGAGGGACAAGGAGCTGAGGAGGACAATCGAGCAGAGGTAGGACCAAAAGCCCGACCTAGAGGAAGACCGGACCAAAGGGTCGGGCCAAAATGACCCGACCATTCGGCCCGTTTGCGCGGGCCGAGCCCGGTGACCTCTTTTTGGTCCCTGATGCCCCGAATCGCCCCGGTTCCACCTGGTTCGTCCCGAAACACCACCGAATTTCTAAAAACCCTAGGAGGACAAGCAGGTATAAAAGCCCCTCTTCACCACGGAAGAAGGGTTCCAAAACTCGATTCTTGACTCTCCCCTTTACTATCTGTAGCTTCTCCTCGGTTTTCTGACTTAGGCATCGGAGGCGGTGTGGCCTACACCACGCCGGTGTGCAGCGGTTTTTTCTAGTCTTGCAGGTCACGTCTTCCCCAGTTTCTACAAATTCACTGATTGGTGTCACGTGAAGGTCAGGTGAGTCTTCTGTCCGGATTTTGGCATCAACAATTAATCGAATGGTAAATTGTTCATTGGCTGATATTGTTTAAGTTAGTTGTGGATTTACCTAACTATTAATACATTTGGGTTTTTTTTTTTTGTTTCACAAATTTACATTTTTATTTTAAGAAGGATGCATGTTTGTAAACTTGTTTTATAAAATTATAATAGTTTGACCTTTGTGGGGGTTTTTTTTTTTTTTCAAATCTTTAAAATTCAATATATACAAACACGTATATATATATATTTTTTTATTTTTTTTAGAAGAACACGTATATGTTCGTGTGTATAAATTAATATTTTTTAGAAAATAAATTTCATTATGCTATTTTAATCCATTTTCCCAGATAGAGTACTGTAATTTTTTTATGCTCATTAAAATACAACAATGAGTTGATCATTAAAAAGCTAAAAATATATAGGTGTATATTTTTGTTACCAATAATTAATTTAAAAAGTATCATATTATAGAATTTATGGGTAAAATGTTTTTTTGGTCCTCATATTTCGAGATAGGTACTCACGTTTCAAAATCGGACAATCAAATCTCTACTGTTCCGAAAATGTTTCTATTAAGTCGATCTAGGGTTGATGTGACAGTTTAAAATAATAAAATATTGATTTTTAATTAAAATAATAAAACAATAATCAAATTATTATTATTATTATTATTATTATTATTAAAATATTATTATAATAATAATAATAATAGAAAATAAAAAAAAATATTCTCCTTGCCGCCCCTCACCCCCCACCTTCTCTCTCTTTTTTCTCTCTGATGCCGGAGCTCCTCTTCGTCGCCGTCGGAAATCCTCCCATCGCCGTCAGAGCTCCTCCCCGCTACCACCGGAGCTCATTCTTCTTCAAAATCCGAACCCCTCTTCTTCTCACCCTCTCTTCCTCTCGGCCTCAGAGTTCTTCTTCGCCGGAAATCGCTTGAAGCTCTGCAAGGTGGACTGCCATACTGATATCTTCGAACAAAGGTCGAGGAAAACAATACTTCTCCAGCTCCATTTCTGCAAATCAGACCGAAACCAGTAGCCGATGAAGACGGATCACATGCAGCATCGGTGTTTAATTTCCAGAAATTAGCCGGAGGGGGAGACCAGCCAGTGTCGGGGGCGGAAGACCGATGGATCTGGCTAGGGATGGAGGGCGAAATCAAGCCTATCCTTTCATTGGCACTCCGGAATGACTCCAGGTACTGTACTATCCATTGGTTTCTTTGAATCAGAGGGGGAATAGGATCATTGTGTAACCATATGGTCGTCTGTGAATTTATTGCAGGTCTTAGGATTCCGCTGTGTGTTTGTGCCTGCGTGTCATGTAATAGTGTTTTTGTATCTGCAAGTGTGGATTAGTCAAGAAAATGTCTAGAACATGTTACTTTTCTTTATGTTTTTATGGTTATGGTAATGAATGATGTACTGATACTATCTGTATTTGGAGAACTTCTTCTATATTTGCTCTAGTGAATCCCCACTGGGTAATTGAGAAGTTCTTGGATACACCAATGACATAAATCTGGTCTTATGTATTGAATATTGTTAATGCAAAGAGCTTTGGTTGTTTCCTGTTACACGCCTTTTGTCTGGAGTCCAATTCTATCTCTATTAGAAATTTTGTCCCCTTCCTTGGGTTTCTGCCATTCATTGACTAATAGAGAAGCGACATTTATATGTTATACTCACTTATTGATGCTTGATGATTTTCGCTTTTATATAGATAGGAGGGCCTGCTTTTGGAGATCTTTCTACCCAAAGTTTTCTTTTTGCAACCCTTTCTTTTGTTGCTTGGTCAGTTCCCCAGGGGAGTGGTTATGTTTTCTCCTCGGTGTGTAAGATGAAGATTTCCAAGAAAGTTAAGTTCGAGTTAATACATTGGATTAGATTTCGACTAGAGAGTCCACTTTGGTCGGGCTATTATGTTGTATTACTTGCAGGAGAGCGATAGAGGACATGAATAGATATGCTTCATGATCTTATTCTCTGTTATCTTTATCTTTTATTTTGGAATCAAAGAAAGATAGTTTTAAACGGCTCATACGTTGTGACTTGGAATAAACGTTTCTCATATCACAGTAGTAGTAGCGTAAAGGCCTGAGAGGAGGTTTGGGAGGTAGCTCGGTTTAATGCATCCTCATGGGCATTTGTTTCTCAGCCTTTCTGTAATTATGAGCTAGGTTTAATTATTTTAGATTCTGATTGGTGGGACTCCCTTTGTGGGCTTGTTTTTGTATGTCATTGTATATTCTTTCATTTTTCTTTATGAAAGCTTGGTTTCTCTATAGGGAAAAAAAAAAAAAAAACTGAACAACTAGCTTACCATGTCATTTGTGAATGCAGCAGTAGGATAGGCTTAAAGTTAAACCAAAGATAACTGCCATAGCCAGGATCTTCTATCCAGAATAATAGACGTGAGTTGGAAGAGCTTACGAGGAAGGATGAAAAAGCTAAGAGGATGAGGGATTTACTATCTAGCTTCTACTCCCCTGATGCTTCAATGTCTGGCTCATCCACGAGTTCATATCTAATAGATATGCTTCTCCTTTAGAAGCTATCAACACCACCTCATTTAATCCCGATCAATATATGAGCATTCTGGTACGTCTCATTTTGTACTTCCTTTCTTATATATATATTTTATTTATCTTCTTGATCTGCTATGTGTTCAGTATGTCGGATATATGCTTTTTACTTATTTATTATTATTACAAAAGGGGAATCAAATTTCCCATGTGAAGGAGCTAAAAAAAAAAAAAGAAAAAACTGCTCCATTAAGAATTGCAGTAGGTGCATAATTACGAAAACATTCAGTCAAACAACACCATCTCGGAGCTTTAAACTTTATCATTCAAGTCTCCATCTTTTCTTTACCTTTCTGAGAGGAGATCTTAGTGGTTCTTTCAATCCATAGTTTCCCATCAATGAAATATTTGTTTCCTATATACAAAAAAAATTTCCCAGTTTCCAAAAATGCACACACTGCATTCATCCATTACACTTGGCTCCAAAGAAACAGCTGGGTTTTGGTGGGGTGACCCCTCTAACATATAAATTGTGAGGTCTCAACTTTTCTTTTCAATGTGAGATCCTCAACACCTAGGCTAAGATCGCTAATAATTGTTCTGCTTAAGCAATCTCCCAATCCTACAAGTTTCGCCGAAGGTCAAGGTTCTAATTATTTTTATATGTTTTTGAAAATAATTTATGGTGATTTTGGAGCAAATATCTAATTTAACAGTGGGGTTGAACTTGAAATTGTCATAATGATCAGAAAAACATGTTGCCAATAATTTATTCTTCATGTAAACAATCAACTATAATTCTTCCTTTAATATTTAGTTGGTAGAAACCATGCTTTTATTGAGAACGAATGAAAGAATACAAGAAGGCATGCAAAAAAACAAGTCCAACCAAAAACACCCGTCAAACTATAGAAACGGGTCCCAGTCCAAAAGAATAAGACCTAGCTGATAAATTTTGTTTGTAGACATGTTGAAATGGCTGCTGAAATAAGGAATCTTCACACTGATCTCCAAATGCTGGTTTATGAAAATTATAATAAATTCATCAGTGCAACTGATACAATTAAAAGGTCAATAGTTTTTTCTTTACAAATAATTATATCAAGCTGATTGCCAATCTCCATATGTGATATGTGAATGTTAAGTTTGGGAATTGCGGCGAATTTTTTTTCTTTTTTTTTAATAACCGAGTTTTCATTGAGAAAAAATAAAAGAATACAAGGACATCCAAAAAATCAAGTCCGAATGAAGGAACCCAACTCTAGAAAGGGTTTCCAATCTATCATAATAAGACCTAACGTGTAATTACAAAAAGCCTTACCCCGAATCTTATGTAGTTAGTTTATTCTTGTAAGTTGGCAAATGGTTTTTGTCGGTGAATGCACATTTAGGAAATGGTGTTCTCACCATGGCCATGCTTGCTCTGCCATTACCCGTCGATAACATATATACTTTAACCAGTTGATCTAAGTTCAAGTTAGCAAAATTACATTACTGGTCGAAACTAAGTTAAGCACAAAAATGTAGTGGAATGTACAAAAAAAAAAAAAAAAAAAAAGTGTACAAAAATGTAGTAAGTAGATTTTTTTTCTTCTAATTTTAAATATTCATAGTTAATTATACGACATTTCCCTTCATCACAAGAGCCATCAAATTTGATTAATAGACCACTAATATTAGTGGGTTTTTTTTTTTTTTTTGAGTTCAACAATATTTGATCGAGAGTATATGTCAATTACCATTGAATTAGGTTTACTTTTTAGCGATCACCAATATTAATTATTAGGGTGAGAGTGATAGATGTCTTTACAAATAACCAAGAATTCATTTCCCTTCCTATATATTTTAATTCATTATATTTGAAAACGACGTATTAGCCTCTAATTTTGTGGTTGATAAACATTGAAGTCTTGATCTATGGAATTTTTAGGTCCCATCTAATAATGACATGATTTCAAAGTTTTTTTTTAATACAAATTGGTTGTTTGCAAATTAATGTAATCTCATATTTCTTTGAAACATCCTTCCAAATCTAGTTCTAATAGTAAAGTATGTGCTTTATGTGATAAAAGAAAGGTTAAAAATCACTTTTGGTCCCTAAACTTTTATGAAAGTAACAATTTGGTCCATAAACTTTGATTTGTAACGATCTAGTCCATGTACTTTCAATTTTGTAACAATTTAGTCTCCGAACTTTAATAAGTAACAATTTAGTCCCCGAACTTTAATAAGTAACAATTTAGTTCCTATACTTTCAAATTTGTAACAATTTAATCATTGTTGCAAAAAAAAAAAAAATCATCAAAATCAAATGTCAATTTTTATTATTTAATTTAATGATTAAACTTTGTAGCTTATTAACATATTTGGTCCCAAATTAGTTTATTAATCTATCTTAGGTAAGAAATTTCATTAAATATTTACATTAATTTTTCACTATAGGGACTAAATCCTTACAAATTTGAAAGTACAAGGACTAAATTGTTACTTATTAAAGTTTAGGGACTAAATTGCTACAAAATTGAAAGTACAAGGACTAAATCATTACAAAATTGAAAGTATAGGAACTAAATCGTTACAAATCAAAGTTCATGCACTATATTGTTACTTTCATGAAAGTTTAGAGACCAAAAGTGATTTTTATCCTAAAAGAAAATTGTTTGAGTTCTAAAACAAAATTATTATCAAATGATATCTTAAATTTTGTATTTAAATATTTTCAACTTCACCTAAACAACCTTTAAACAAGTTTTTTTTTTTTTTTCCTAATCAGTTGAAAACTTGTAATATTAAAGAAGTGACATTGTCACACAGTCTTTCATTGGATTAATGATTTAGAATGAATGTAATAGGTACGTATATCTCGAAATAATGTTTCTATTTAAATGAGCAAAATTCAAGTAGTCACATTTTTTAAGTTTAAATTAATATATATATATATATTCACGTGGACAACAATATTATGTTTGTTGTCATTACATGGAGCTATTTGGATACTTTGTTAGAAAATCACATATTAAAAAGAAAAGGTGTAATGAATCCAATAATTTTAATATATCAAATATCAATTAGTGAAAAGTTTGTTGAAGGTCCAATTTTGTTATGAATTAATGAAATTGTTGTGTTAAAAATGTAGATGGTGTTGATGCCAAAATTTGGCCAAGGGACTCACCTGACCTTCACGTGACATCAACGGTAAATTTATTTGAATGGGAAAGACGTGACCTGCAAAACAAGAGAAAACTAAGCACCGGTGTGGCGGTTGCCACACCGTCTCCGATGCTTAAGTCAGTTGAAGATCATAAGCGGAGCAAATAAAGTCATAATATGGAGGAAGAAAATAGATACCAAGTGGAGTCCCCCTACCTTGGGGTTAAGCTCTTCTATTTATAATAGCTGAAATTAGGGTTTTCCCCTTCCTTTCAGGAGAGTGAGTAGCCCTGGAAATTGATTTAGGTCCATTGGGCCTTCGTGGGTTTGCTTCTCTGTCTTTCTTAGAGTTAGGTCCAAATTTACCCATAACAGATGGTTTATCACACGTAAAGGGAAAAAAAAAAAACAACGACAATAATCGTAATATTTGTTGATGATCAAAATTCGCTAGGGAACTAACATTCGCTCCACGTGACAATCAACAGTGAATTTGTTTGAGAGCGGGGAAGACGTGACTTGCAAAACAAGCCAACGTTGCACACTGGTGTGGTGCCACACGCACTCCGATGCTTAAGTAAGTGCCGAATTACGACTGAGAATGAAGAGCTCTCAGAGTTACCTGTGTTTGTTTTATGTATTTTTGTATATCCTTGACGACTTCAGCTTGATGTATATATATAGGTTTTCCCCGTAGGGTTCCGAGTGGTGCAGGGCTTCGAAAGCGAACATTGGGCCTGGTCCCATGGTTGGCCTCGACATTGGGCTGAGGTCGACCCTTCTCCTCGGTCGAGGAGGGTTGAAGTGGGCCGGGGTGGTCCAGGCCCGTTTGTTGCTTACTTCTTGGGTTGATCTTCGTCTGTTTGGACCCGTCAATTTCGACCTGTTTGGATTATCGTGATGTTGAGTATTTTTAGTCATAACAATATTCAATCAAGTTAGTCAATTATATTTATTTTAAAATATATTTAAATTTTTGATATTTGTACAAAGAACTCTATACTATACTTTAATACTTTTGTTTTCTTGATGTATACTTTAATACTTTTTTTTCCTCAAACCTTTTTTTTTTCTATATAAAAAAATGTCTACTATAACCACTATTATTAGCATACATCTTTTTTTTTTTTTTTTTAAACAATATTAGCATACATCTTAAAATTTAGTGTGTGTTTTTTGAGAAGATATATAATGTGTATTTAAATTTGTTTGGTGAATATAATAAGCTTTTTTTAAAAAAGGTTTAAATCGTATTGGAAGTTTTGTTTTTGCTTTTGTATTTCTTTTTTTATTTTGTTAAAAAAAAAAGTTAAATTACAATCTTACTCTCCAAACTTTTGGGATTATGTCAATTTGGTCCCTGAACTTTAAAAAGCGTATAGAAATTACTGAATTTTCAATTTTATAGATAATAGGTCCCTGAAGTTTAAAACTATCTAATAGAGTCTTAACTTTCAATTTTGTCTCCAATAGGTCTATAACATATTCAAAATTTTTAAAAATTATTCAATCTTGATATAAAATTGAATTTCAAGCAACCCTAATTTCTAAATTTGTATCTAGTAGGATTGTGAATTTTAAAAATGTCAAATAGGTCAAAAACTTAATAGACACAAAATTAAAAGTTGAGAGACTCATTGGACACAAAAGTAAAAGTTGGATGATCTATTAGATATTTTTCAAAATTCATGGATCTATTAAACACAAAATAAAAAATTTGAAGACCAAATTGAGACAGGCAAATTTAACGACTAAATTTGTAATTGAAAAGAAAAAAGTTAGGCTAAATTATAAAATTAAAAAAAATACCCCTGAACTATGGGGTTTGTTTAAAAAATGGCCGTGAACTTTGAAAAGTTTCAAAAATAATCCTGAACTCTGAAAAATGTTTCAAAAGTACCCCTGCCGTTAATTTTTGGATGAAAACCATTAAAGTTTCAGTTTAAAAACTATTGTTAAAAAAATAAAAATTAAAACAAATACCCTTCTTGAAAAATGTTTCTTCTTTTTTTTTTCCATCTCACCGTAAATTTTAACTGCCAAGAATTAACGACAAGGTTATTTTTTAAACATTTTTCAAAGTTATAGGAGTATTTTTGAAACTTTTCAAAATGTATTTTTGAAACAAATTTCATAGTTTGGAGGTATTTTTTATAATTTAGCAAAAAAAAAAAAATTGTAGTAAAATCCTTAAAAGTAAGGGACATTTTTTAATAATATTACAATTTTTAAAACTATTTATTAAAATATTGTAGTTTTAAAACTTATTACATTAATATTGCTGTTTAAATTCCCGATAGCAACTCGTCTCTTGAAGAGACGACCTGCAGCACGCGTTACAAGGTCGTCTCTTGAAGAGACGATCATTGGTGTAATGATCTGCCAAAATAGATTTCATATGTTAAATATATTTTTAAATTTCCATTTAATATCTTTCGTTTTCGCTACAGTGGCTGAGCGCCCCTCTAACAAGTTGCAGCGCGTCGGTTCGATTCCATCTCAACGCAATTTTTTCCGTTTTATTTGTTTCATTTTCCTTTTTTCTTTCTTTTTCTTTTTCCTTTTCCGTTTTCCATTTTTTTTTTCTATTTTATCTTTGCAGTTTTTTTCTTCCTTTATTTCTATTTTAGACAAATAAAATATAAAATATTAGATGGGATTCTTCTCCTTCTTCAAATTAACTAAATTATTTTTCATAACATATTTTATTTTATATATTTTCTATAAATTCCTATTTTTATTTTAAAAATAAAATTTAAATAAATACTAATTATTTAAACAATTTCTATTATTTTACCTTATAAAATAATAAAAAAATGGAAAAGGAAAAAAAAAGAAAAAAAAGAAAGAAAAACGAAACAAAGAAGAAAAAAAACGAAAAATTGCGTTTATATGGAATCGAACCCACGCGCTTAAACTTGTTAGAGGGGCGCTCAGCCACTGTAGCGGAAACGAAAGATCTTAAATAAGCGTTTGAAAATATTTTATAGATATGAAATCTATTTTGACAGACCATTACACCAATCATCGTCTCTTCAAGAGACGACCTCGTGACGCGTGCTGCAGGTCGTCTCTTCAAGAGACGAGTTGCTCTCGGGAATTTAAACAACAATATTAATATAATAAGTTTCAAAACTACAATATTTTAATAAATAGTTTTAAAAATCGTAATATTAATAAAAAATGTCCTAAAAGTAAGTGCCCCACAAAAACAAAAGCCACATAACTAGCTGTCTCCAGCCCCACTCCACTCCCCCAAGTTTCATCCTCCCTTTAAAAACCCCTCCATTTCCCCCCTCTTCTCCACCTTCTCCGCCGCCATCACCGCCGTCTCCTCCGTCGTCTCGACCCAAAAAATGTCTCCCCTCTACCCTCTTCTCGCTCTTTCAATTCTCCTCATTCTTTGTTGCGATACCGTAGCGACAGCTTCGAAACTTCTGTCGGGATCGGCCACCGTCCATAACCCGAAACTTCCGCCGCGAACTCTCTCCTCGTCGAAAAAATTCGAGGGCTCCTCCGATTTAGTCAATCTCCGGTACCACATGGGCCCGGTGCTCTCTTCTCCGATCAACATTTATCTTATTTGGTACGGCAAATGGAATCTTTCTCAAAAGATTCTGATCAAAGACTTCTTGCTCTCTATCTCCACCTCCGTCGCCGCCCCTCCGTCGCCCTCCGTCGCCGAGTGGTGGCGGACGGTCTCTCTCTACACCGACCAAACCGGCGCCAACGTCTCCCGCTCCGTTGTCGTCGCCGGCGAGTATTCCGATCTCCGATACTCCCTCGGCACCCAGCTCACTCGTCTCTCGATCCAGCAAGTCATCGCCTCCGCCGTCCGATCGGCGCCGCTCCCCGTCGACCACCGCAGCGGAATCTACCTGATCCTAACTTCCGGCGACGTGATCGTTCAAGATTTCTGCAGAGCCGTCTGTGGATTCCATTACTTCACCTTCCCGTCGATGGTCGGCTACACGCTGCCGTACGCCTGGGTTGGAAACTCCGGCAAGCAGTGCCCGGAGGTCTGTGCGTATCCGTTCGCCGTCCCCGGCTACATGGGCGGCGGAGGGCCGGCGGCGCTGTCGCCGCCGAACGGGGATGTGGGTGTGGATGGGATGATAAGTGTGATCGGACATGAGTTGGCGGAGCTGTCGTCGAATCCGCTGGTGAATGCTTGGTACGCTGGCGAGGATCCGGCGGCGCCGACGGAGATCGGGGATCTGTGTGAGGGGCTGTACGGGAGCGGCGGCGGCGGTGGGTATATTGGGGCGGTGATGAAGGACGGAGAAGGGAGGAGTTTTAATTTGAATGGGAGAAATGGACGGAGGTTTCTGGTGCAGTGGCTATGGAGTCCGGTTCTGAAAGCTTGTGCAGGGCCGAACGCGTTGGACTGAGGAAGAAGACGAAGATGAAAAAAGAATTTGGGATTTTTTTTTTTGTATAAAAAACAAGGGTCACAAGCTTTGTGCTTTTATTAAGTTTAACTGTTAAATTGTAGGAAATTGGAAAAAAAAAAAAAAAAAAAAAAAAAAAAAAAAAATCAAGATTTATAGTTACACTCATACTTTTAATTTGATCCATTGTCCTAGAAATTTTATAATTAAGTTTTTAAATATTATGAAATACCTACATTCTTATTATAGTTAAACCTTGTAATTATGAATTTTTTGCGATTTAAATTGATTTTTTAAATCTATCAAATTTGAAAAATATTATATATATATATATATATATATATATATATATTTGACAATATGTAGGGTGAGGGATTCGAACCACAGACCTTGTGGTTATCAATACAACTTTATGTCAATTGAGTTATGCTCTCGTTGACTTGAAAACTATTATATTCCCTTGTCAAATAAATTTGGTGTTCAGATGATATTGAGCTCTTATTTTGATTTATGAGAAAAAAAAATGATGTAGAGAATTTGAATTTGATGGTAATTTGTGATATAGTTCGAGAATTTTATTGGAACGACATTTTTATTTAAGAGGTGGTTGTTCATTTTACGATCTTGAAGAAATTATAGATACAACAATTTCATAAAGTTTAGAGACTTTATTAATCAATTGAAATTTCGAGAAAGTGATTGTAACAACTAGGTCCCGTTTGATAACCATTTGGTTTTTTGTTTTTTAAAATTAGACTTGTTTTCCTTAAATTTCCTGACCAAAGTTTTCATTTTTGTTAAAGACACACTTGAATTCCTAACTAGATTCTAAAAACAAAAACAAGTTTTTGAAAACTATTTTTTTTTTTAGTGTTAAAAAATTGGCTTAGTTTTTGAAAACATGAGAAGAAGGTAGGTGAAAAGTCAAAGAAACTTGAGTTATTAAACGGGTGTTTATAAGCTTAAAAACCAAAAACAAAAAACAAAAAATCAAATGGTCATTAAACGGGACCTTAATTTATAGTTTATGGACAATTTTTGTAATTTTTGTAAAAATGAAATTTAAAAAAGGAAAAAAAAAAAAAAAACTTTGATGTAAAGATGATTTTTTTTTTTTTAAATCGTCACTAGAGCTCATATGAACATCTTTTTCATGCTTGGTGGACGGACACAAATATTATTTTATTATTAAATCAATAATTTGCATGTAATTTTTTTTTTTTTTTGAGAATAATCATTTGCATGTAAATATTCTTTATATTTATTTTCTTTTAATTAATGTGATATCTAAAAAGTTGGTACTTTATTCTCTAAAAAAACCATCTTTTTTATACTTTGTATTATTGTTTTCCTATATTTGGTAACCGATTTTATTTTATTTCAAAATAAATTTTTTTAATATTTCAACTATTCTATCATTAGAAATTTGTTGAGTAAAATGTTAAAAAAAAAAAAAACATAGTAGGAAATTTTCAATTTCATCACAATTTTAGTACATAATGTCTTTTGTTTCTATCAGATCATATTTAATCTAATCCTAAATTCTATAGAATAATATTACTTTAGCACTCTTCTAGAAGGTTTAAACTATAATTTTGTCAAACTTCTACATATATCTTCTAACCAAATGCTAAAAGGATCTTTAAAGGCCAACTTTTAAAAAATAGTTGTCTAGTCATAAGTAATATTACTTTAGCACTCTTCTAGAAATGGTATAATCTATAGTTTAGTTGAATGAAATTTTAAAATTGTCGTTAAATTAGTTAAGAGAGCTCATTAAGAGTGATTTTATCTTGTTATTTACTTTTACTGTGTATCAACTAAAATTTGTTAAAGTCAGTTTATCTTTTAGTTGTATTAAGTTGTTTATCTGTTTCTCAGTAGCTCTATATAAAGGCTATTGATTTGGCTCCTTCATATATGAGAAAGTAGGTCATTTTTTTTCCTTTACTTCTCAAAAGTTTAGACGGTATCAGAGCCAAGTCTAACGACTGAAAGCTTCTGATTTTTTTTTCCCGCTTCCACTCATTCTTTATCATGGAGACTGCGATTACATGAGGGAATGTTACTGACCTTCAATCAATCAAGATTGTCAATCCTGGAAATAAGATTACAACGGTGAAGCTTGAGGAGGACAATTCACTAACTTAAGTATAACTATAATAATTTTCATAAAGCCGAAGAAGAAAAAATCTACGATATCGTGAAAGGTTTATTATTGTCATCGAACCACAAACCTTATGGTCGTTAGTGTTCACACGTAACTTCGGGGATGGAGACGCGTGGAATAAATAATATATTTGTATTAATGTAATATGCGTGTGGGTGTACAATCTCTAGTACATAATCCTCTGATTCTCTCTCTTGTGTGTGGATGTGTTTCACTCGAGGGCTGTAATGCTTAATCTCGAGTTTGCAGCTTCGATGGATTCTTGGAGCTTGAAGTCCCTTGAGTTTGAAAGAGTCTTCAGTCTTCAAGAAGTGTTGATGTCCTTAAGAGTATTTGATCTTCAAGGAGTGTTGAAGTCTTGAAGGATGTTTGGTCTTCAAGGAGTGTTGAAGTCTTGAAGAGTGTTTGGTCTTCAAGAAGTGTTCAACACTTGGACTTGTGGATTGCAGAGAGTCTTCGGTCTTCAGACTTGGTGGAGTCTCTCTGAATTCTCTGGTTCTGCTTGAGAGCTTTGAAAACTCTGAACTCTTGTCTTTGTGAGAGTGTAGAATTTCTGAACCCCTGAAATGGAGGAGAACCCCTCTATTTATAGAGTTCACGTTGGATGGGCCCTGGTGACTTTTGGGCCTAACAACTTGGGCTTGAGCGTTATTGGGTTTGGGTCTGGTTTATATTTGACCCAAAACCATATGACCCAAATATTTAAAAGACCCAAATTTGTTCCAATTAATTAATTTTTTTAATTAATTGGTCAAATCAATTAATTTGATCAAAATAATTTATTTTTAATTAATTGATCAAATGGACAGTTGGCCCTAAAAATTTATAATTGGCCAACTTTGTCTTCAAATTAAATTTGGGACACATGTCAATTTATAATTGGTCCCATATTTAATTAATTATAATTTTGTCATTAATTTTAAATAATGACGTGGCAATTTGTCATTGGCCAAAATTTCTCCTTCAACAGTTAGTACAAGAGTTATAACAGTTGAGCTTTGCTTATGTTTGCAAGTAAAAGTAGATATTCAAACCTCTGTCTATTAGAGAAAATAGTGATATCTTAACCACTAAGGTATGGTTACGTTTGACTACTTATATACACACACATATATATAATAATAATAATAATAATAATAATAATAATAAAATAACTTTGATACAATAAATTAAATTACCATATATATACATTATTCAAAGTAGGTATAATGAAAAGTTGAAAATGAAGGCATTTTATCTGTGCATAGCTGTACTATATAATTTGACTTTTGTTACAAAGGGAGATGCTTCATGCTTCCCAACCAATTCGATTCGTCGCCAAAAACAGAAATATCAATGATACTATTCCCTTTTTATTTTTGTATTTATTTATTTTTTTCCTTCAAGGTTTTTTTTTCTTTTTTCTTTTTTTCGTTATATATTAAAAAAATCCATGTTCCCAATTTTGAAACAAAATAAAGGATTCTATCATTTCTAGAGGAATATTGAATTCGATGTTATTATCAAAATCTCAGGACTAGAATAGGCAACAACTTCAAATTTCAACCATGAAAGGTGTATTTCAATTTAGCCCATAACTTTGATTTGTAACGATTTAAGTCTTATACTATCAATTTTGTAATAATTTAGTCCTTAAACTTTAATAAGTAACAATTTAGTTATTGTACTTTCAAATTTTAACAATTTAACCATTCTCGTAAAATATATATATATATATATATATATATATATTCATCAAAATTAAATGTTATTTTTATTATTTAATGATCGTAATGTATAGCTTATGTTGGAAATAATGTTTAGGGAATAGAAATTTATGAAATAATCAACATAAATACATTAGTAATTAAACAACAATAAAATAAGAGATAAAAGAGAAGGTTATAATATTTGGATTGAGGCACGTTAATAAACGTTGTCCATAGAGAAGATGTGCCCCCACTAGAACTGAGTTATCTGGCACTCCACTCCGAAGATACAACAATCCTTCAAGAGAACTTGTGTGCAGCTAAGCTCTCTTACGAATCCCTAATTGCTTGTATGCTCAAAATAAAATGAATCAATAACAAGAATTCTAGTTTTACAGAAAAGCGGGATGAACTACGGATGGAATTGCCTACCTGTAAGAACTCTCAAAGTTCCCATTTATAGTAGGGAGAGTTGTTAGGCAAGTTGTTAACTGCTAGCTATTCAACCTCCTCCTTAACAGGGGAGTGAATTGACCAGTTAAAAACAGTAATGGAAAATAATAAATAATAATAAATCAAAATATTTTAAAAATATCCAACAGCTTATAAACATATTGGATCCTAAATTAGTTTATTGATCTATCTATGTAAGAAATTTCACTAAATCTCAACATTAATCTTATGATAGGGACTAAATTGTTACATATGAAATTTCAGGGACTAAATTGTTATGAAACTGAAAGTTTAAAGGAATAGATATTTACCATGAAAGTTAACTTTCATGTAAGTTAGAAGACCAACAATGATTTTTAAGAAATATTTTATCCCAAAGAAATTAAGTGACCAAAATATATTAATTAAAAAAAAAGAAGAAAAAAATGTCGAAGTACCTACCTACCAAATTGTGTTGGATCAAACTCACGTGAGGCCCACTTTTTGGGCCCACCAACAAGAATAGTCTCGGCCCAATGGGTTCGAAACTCACGTGATCATGGGAATGAAACTCTCAAGTCCAAGCAGAACAGCTGTAATCCACTTGAGAAAATTTGACTTTTAGGCCTAAATTATTATTCTAGCCATCCCTATAATTTAAAAGTGTTTGACTCGATCTATAAATTAATTAAATTTCCTAAAAAGGTCTTTACCATATTACCATATATGAATAATTTTCTTCTCACACTAGCAATGACTAGATATCTAAACTCTCTTTAAAATGACTTTTTTCAAAAAAAAAAAAAAAAAAAAATCTTTAAAATGACTTTTTAAGCGTTTAAAAAAATATTTTTAATTATGAATAAATGTTTCTAAACACTTAAAAAGTCAATTCAAATAAATACTTAATGTAAATATAGATTGTTGGTAATGTGTAGAATGTTAGGTCATTAACTTAGTTTGTGTTTGATTTAAACCTGTCTCTTATATGGCTAACTCTAATTTAATTTGAAAGTTTACTGTTCACATAGAGTTTATACCAATTGTTAGTTCGTTCAGCCAATTCGAACATAGTTCATTAGAAAATACACTAATTATCATTTCAAAGATTGATGATTTGATCCTCTGTATGTACAATTGTTGAATCAAATGTTAGCTTGTTCGCTACGTTTGTGTACCTAATCTTAAAAGTGTTATTTGTTTATAAACCATTTGATTTTTTTTTAATAAGTTTATAAACACTACTCACACCTACATGTTTCTCTCTCTCATGCTTTCAAAAACCAAACTAATTTTTTAGAACTAAAAAAGTAGCTTTCAAAAATTTTGTTTTTGTGTGTTTTGAATTTGATTATAAATTCAAACGTATCATTGAATAAAATGGAAACTCTGATAAAAAAAAAAATGGAAGAAACCAATCACAATTTCAAAAAACGAAAAACGAAAAAACCAATAGGTATACGGGACCTAAATTAACAATTCTCATAACTATAAAGCCAAACACAAATCATAAAAACAAAATTATAACTTAACTTTATCCATTAAATTGGTTTTAAGTAATAACTTCTTTTTATGTATAAAAAGATGTTGCATCAAATAAAATACTATCACAATTTTTTTAAAATAAAATTTTCATGTTGTTTGTTGATGGTCAAATTTTGTCAGAGGAACTCACCTGACCTTCGCGTGCCACCAACGGTAAAATTTGTAGAAGAGGGGGAAGACGTGGCCTGCAAGACAGTAAACCTACACACCGGTGTGATGCTAGCCACACCGCCTCCGATGCTTAAGTCAGAAAACGGAAGGGAGAGCTAGAGAGTAAGAGTAGGGAATCGTGAATAGAGTTCGGGTCCCCTTCTTCGGTGGCGAAGAGGGATATAAATACATGCTCATCCTCCTAGGGTTTTTAGGTGTTCGGAGGCGTTTCGGGACAAACCAGGCGAAACCGGGCCAACCAGAGGCGGTGGGGACCAGACAAAGCCGAACGGACTCGGCCCGCGCGAGGGGGTCGAGCCAAAAGCCCGACCCCTTCGGTCTTGGCCCATCCCGCTTGCGGGTTTCGCCTCCTTGGTCCATCTTCCAGCCCGATTTCTCCCTGGTTGTCCTCGTCAGCTCCTTGTACATCGGGGTGGTCCGAAATTGCCTATAACATTCTTAATCATGTGTAAATAAAAAGAATGAATACTTACCTACTCATCAATAAATAATAATTACCCATGCATCTATTTTTTTTATAAAGTAGCTAGTTTTCACTAAAACTTTTGAATCATTAATCAATAATCTCGATATCCATATTTTGATGCTTGTTGTGCATAGAGTAATTGTCCATAGCTCAATTGACATATAGTATAACAAAACTTGGCTGCATACCAGTATGTCTCCATTAAAATCTTGACAACTACGAAAGAGGGAGGGAGAAAATGAGATTTTTTTTTTTTTTTTTTTTTTTTTTATCTCTTCTAGTTGTCAACATTTTAATGGTGGTATGCAGGGAAATCCCTACAAGTATGCATGGAAGTTTTTTTTCATAAAGTATGTGCTTACAACCAAGAGGTCGTGAGTTCGAACCCCCCACCTCAAAATCTCGTTGAACTAAAAAAAACAAAAAATTCTACCATCATATATATGAACATAAATTTTATTATCCTTCCCCTAAGTATGATTTTTTTTTTTATTGGAAAATAAACAGGGGAGAGGAGAAAGAAAACATACTTCTGGATTAATTTTTACTTAATGTCTAAATTAATTTTAATTGCTTTAAGTTATTATTAATTAAATATTTATTTAATATAAATATTTTTATTGATTAAAATAAATTCAATTATCTTTTTTTTTGAAAAAAAATAAATTCAATTATCTTTTCAATGGGTAAAACCTATCAAACAAATATAAACATTTAACTCTAAGATATTAATTATTCAATATATCCAAACAAGAGATTTGTTATTCCAAATATTTAAGTTTTAGACATTTAATTTTCAATACTCATATAAAAACTTTAAATTTTTGTCTAACATGTCGACACTTCGATATGTTTATGGGTTCGATGTTGACATAAGAAATAAATCAATATTTCCATTATATTATAAAAAAAAAAACTTGAAGAAATATATATATAAAAAAACAAATATCATTAATTTAGACTTAATATCAACAAGCAATGTATTTATTTTTTTAAACAAGAGAAATGCATATGCATTAATGTTAAATTTTTATTTTTTTATTTTTTTATATTTTTAATTTTTCAAGAATATCCATCAACATTGATGTTTTCTCAACATCTCTAATTGACGTTTTCATAAAATTGAGACTTCGACGATTTTTTATCGACAAGAACATGTAAAACTTTGATTCATACCGTCCTTTAAAAAAAAAAAAAAAACTTTGATTCATTCCCACCATATAGCAAATGATTTAAAATAGTTGTGATTTGTGAGAGTGCCTTTTTTATTTAATGGCAAAATAATAATTTGGAAGTACAATTTTATTCATCACGAAAGAAAAAATGATTTTTTTTTTTTTTTTTTTTAAAGAAGAAAGAAAAAAGAAAAAGAAAAGAAAAGTACATTGAATCCTCTGCTGCGACATGTCGTACAGGAAGATCTTGATTGGACTGAATAAAATTGATCACGTGTTTTTTCACAACAGCACGAGCTTTACACGTCATCACTCCCACCCCATCAAATAATTCTCCCTAAATTATCATAAAGTATTCAACAAATATTGAAAATTTAAAATTTTAATTGGTTAGTGATCATTTTATAACAAATGTATTAAATTTTCATCGTCATGTCGACATTTTCATCTACATTTCCACATTTCCATCGACTCAACATCAACATGTAGGATGAATTGACATTTCCATTATATTGTAAAAAATTGATAAAATGTAAACAAAATAATAATAAAATGTAACTAATGTGGAGATAATATTTAATACGTATTTTAACTTATTTTAAAAGTGACACATTTATTTGTTAATTTAAATATTTTTTTGAAATTTTTTTTTTGAATATTTTTCTTGGAATATTCATTGACATCGACATTTTGTCTCGACATTTCCGTTGTATTTATTGCTGAGTTATGTTAACTTTGATACTTCATAATACAAATATGAATATAACAATATATATTAAATTTTTATTATAGATCTAAGAATGGATGGAAATCTAAATCAATTAAAGAAAATAAGTATTATTTATATTTTGTATAATATAATTTGTAATGACGAATTAATTTTTTTTATTTTTTTACAATATGTGGAGTGAGGGTTTCGAACCACAAACCTTGTGGATATCTACAAGGTTATGTTAGTTGAGCCAAGCTCTTGTTGTCAAACCAATTAATTTTGTTTATATTAATATGTCAATTAAATTGCTCAAATATAAATGTTCCTTAATTTAAACTAATTCCAATAAATCAATGAACTATGAACTATGTTTTGTGAATTCCAGATTCAATTAATAATTTGACTTGAATCTATAGTTGTTGTTTATATTGATTTTGCTTATAAAGATATTTTAGAAAAAATTTTAAATTAGTTAAATCTTTGAATTTTTTGGTTCGTGTCTCTTTGGTCTTTAGTTCATGAGTTTTTTTTTTTTTTTTTTTTTTTTTTTTTTTTTTTTTTTTGAAAAATGTTCACGAACTATTAATTTTGTGTTTATAGTGTATTTTCGATAATCCTTAAACTTTCAATTTTGTATCTAGTAGAATATTGAACTGTTTATTTTGTGTTTCATACGTGCTTGTGTTAAAAAAAAAGAGTTTTTATGTTGAAATATGTAAAAATAAAAAAGGGTACATATAAGTTTTATCTTGAAATTACACGTTTAAAGAGAAAATAGTTTTATTTATTTATTTCAGAAAGAGAAATACTTAGGTTCATTGAATAGCAAATATGGATAAGTTTTAAGGAACACTCACATTTTAATTTGTATACATTAAAAATTTTGTACTTGGACAAGTGTGAAATGAGTATCCTTCATATACTATTCAAAAACCAAGTTATTATTGCTTACTTAGGTTTGAAATTCAATTTGAATAAACTTGAAAGGTGGATAATTTAAGTCTCGTTTGATAATCATTTGGTTTTTGAAAATTATGTTTGTTTTCTCTCAATTTTCTTACCATTGTTTTTCATCTTTGTTAGGGGAAATTAAAGTTCTTAGCCAAGTTCCAAAAACAAATAACTATTTTTTGAAAACTATATATATATATATATATATATATATATATATATATATATATATATATATATATTCAAAATTTGACTTGGTTATTGAAAACAAGGGAATGATGTAGATAACAAACTAAAGAAATGTATAAATGGAAAGAGTGTTTATAAGTTTAATTTTCAAAAACCAAAAACAAAAAATGAAATGGTTATTATTCGGTGCCTTAAATATTTACTTAGGTTTGAAATTCAATTTGAACGAATAATCTTCACTACCAAATTATTATTTGAAGACGATGGATTGTCATTTGTGTCCCTGTCTTTTGCCATTAATCAAAATTATGCTTGGATGATGCATTTACGATGTGTTTCTTAAATTGAAGAAATCATTTCTATATTCCAAGTTATTCCTATTTTAACATACTTAACACAATTGCTCAAAAGAATATGCGGTTTAGACATTGTTAGGTAGAACATGTCCACTGAATCAGAAGAAAAATATTACAGATTTTAGAAAAGAAAAAAGAAAACAGTCAATACAAACTCAGCCCAACCCAACCCTACACACCTAACACCGGCTTTAGAATACAGTCAAACCTAACACAAAAAAAAAAAAAAAAAAAACAGCCAATACGAACTCAGTCCAACACAACCCTACACACCTAACACCGGCTTTAGAATACAGTCAAACCTAACACAATGCACCAAACACAGGTTTCAACAACACTCCAAATTTTTCACTACTCACCACCAAAGTACACTCACAAGTAACCTTTGTTTTTTAACGAATGATCACATTATTTTTTTATATTCATTTTAACGAGAAAGCTAAAACAATGATTGTTTTTTGAAACGACGAGGACTTAATTGAACCCTAACCTAAAACTTAAGGACATAACTGAAACCTGCCATGTGTACGACTGTTTTACTGGTCCCTGTTATGTCTTTTTTGTCTTCATGTTCATGTTAATGAAAAAGTCATTAGAAAGGTTATTAAAAATGAATTCAAAGCTGAAGTGTAAAAATGAAAACATTTGAAAGTTGGAGCATTGTTGTAAATTTGGAGTTGCTTTGTATAATCTAGCATTATAAAATCTATGTATACTTCTAAATTTTAAAAACAAAAAAGTGAATGAGTTATCTTCCAAGTTTGTTTTATTTTATACAATTTTTTTTTTTTTTATAATGGAACCATTTCTGTTTTTTGAGTACCCTGTTTTTTGAGTTAAGATAATACATATTGATTTTAGGGCCGGTTGCAAATCTACTAATTTGGGCCAAAATATTTGCACATATAACAGCCCGCAAAAGAATTTGCAAAAATAACAAAAATTTGTAGTCTGAACGTAGAATTTACGAAAATGTCCTTCCTAACCCATGTTTGTTTCTCTTATTCTCTTCACTCTCTCCACCTTCGACCCTGCCATTAAAATGAACTTCACTCCTCCATGAAGGCTCCTCTCCCAGAAATTGACGTCGATGGAAGCTCTGCCACGAGGATCGTTAGGTCGAGAATCTCTCATTCGATAAACAGAAACTGTTTCTAAAAAGGGAAAAAAAAGTACGAACGATTCTGATCAACGATCTGTTTACCGGTGAAATTTTCAGGCGGAAAGGCGTTGGGAGTGGTATCGAACTCGAAGGCGAAACGACACGAGACGCTAGAGAACACGTGGAAGGCGATAACGGAAGGCAGAGCAATGTCGTTGAGCATGCACATGAAGAAGTGCGAGACTTGGGAGAATCACGACCGTCAGATTGGTGCCTGCGAGGTCGAGTCGTCGCCGGTGAAAAAATCGAAGACGTTCAAGGACAGGACGAATCTGGCATTGACGCTGGTGAATGTGTCGGCTCAGGCAGTGAAGCTGAGGAAAGAGGCGTCGCTGAGCCAGGACGATTTGAACCGGTGAGTAGAGGATTTCATAAGGAGGTTCAACGAGGAGATGAAGTTGCAGAGGGAACAGTCGTTGAAGAAGTACTGAGAGATGGTTCTATCAGTGATAGAAAACTTCTATCATTGATAGAAAGTTTTTCTATCTATCAGATGTGCGCACACAATTCAAGGACAAAATAGGGATATAAAAAATTAATTAAAAATTTTTGCCATATTTGCAAATATTTTAAAAAATTGCTAAATTTGTCATTATTTACCCTAATTTTGCCACCCATTACAATTATCCTTGATTTTATAAATTTCAGTTTCTTCCCTCAAAGTTAACATTTTCTAAAAAGTAGAAGGCAGTCATAAATTGTTATTAAAATAAAATTGTTTACTTCGAAATAGGAAACTAAAATCAAATAACTGCCAATGCTTTGTTAACATAGCAACATAATGTTTTTTTTTTTTTTTTTTAATACATCAACATTGTGGATGGGGGATTCGAACCTCTGATCTCATGATCGAGGGTACATGTTAATTACCGTTGAGCTAAGCTCGCTTTGGCCATAATGCCTTCAATATCCAGCTCTACTTTATTATTATGATTATTTTTAATTTTTTTTTGAAAAAATATTATTTTTAATTTAATATACATATAATTAATTTTTCAATTCAAGTAAAGAAAAAATAATCTCAAATCATTATTATTTTATTTTATTAAATGGAAAGACCATTCTTCAAAATATCCTATTCCCTACTTGATTTCAATATATCTCTATAATATTTTATTAAATATTTCATTCAAAGAAGTCTTAGACGTGCGAGAATTATGTATCAACAATTTCAAAGAGGTCTATATTATTATTTTTTAAAATTTATGATTTTAATTGGTATTTGATACAATTATTAATTTATGAATTTAATTTATTGGAATTGCAAGAAATATAAATTATTTTTAAAAAAAGGAAAAAAAAAAAAAAAAGCTCACACATTATTTGTCAAAGGGCGTTGCATCAGTTCAAATATTTCTTTTGTTAAAAAGAAAAAAGTTGAAACATTTCTCCACTCGCCACGTATACAATTTCAAGAAAACGACAAAAATCTGTGTCCCTTCTCGAACAAATTTGGTTTCGAACCGGCAGTTCCAGCTACCACGTGTCAAATACCCATTAGTCCGTAAAAGAAAGTCACGTGACAAGCATGCCTCCACCTCCTCAAATTCACAAAACTCCTAAAATAATCAATATACTAAAGAAAAAAAAAGAAAAAAGCAATAAATTATTCAAAATGCCAAAAAATTGTGATATTAGTTTTAATTCTACCAAAGTTTTACTTCTACCCTCGACTTTTAAACCTCCTTTTAATAATTCAAAATCAATTTAGTATTTGATTTTACACTTTTAAATCAATTTTCATATAATCAAATTTGATTTTAAATTATTAAAAACATGTTCCAGAGTGATTTTGAATATGAAAAAAATAATAATTTTAACAATTTCAAAATCACCCAAAAACATGTTCTTAGTAGTAGACATGACTTTAAAAAACAAACACCAATCATGACAGACGCCAATAACCACTAGACAATCACTTCTTTAGTCACGTTTGTCTCTCATTTTTTTTAAAACTCACCTCAAAGGGACAATTGTTTCGTGTGTTGTTCGTTATCTAAAATCGATGTCTTTTTTTAGTTCAACAACATGTGCAGTATAGAGATTTTGAAACTCTAACCTCTTGAAATGCACTATGTTCAGATTTTCAAAAATAACGCCTAAAACTGGATCAATTAGAAAAATTATTCAAAAGATCAACACATAGAATTAAAACTTTTAAAACGAGAAAGAGATAATTGAAACTTACGTCAAAGTTGCATCTTTGAATAATAACTTAGTGAGAGGGAGAGAGAGAAAAAAAAAAGAAAATAAGAATTTGAAATAAATGCAAAAAGAAATAAATAATAAAATAAAATAAAAATAAAAATAATAGGGGTTTGTTTGTTTTATCTCTCCAGAGAGAGAGAGAGAGAGAGAGAGAGAGAGAGACGCGGGCTGGGAGAGAGAAACAGAGGAGCAGCAAAAATGGGTAAGGTAGTGGAGAGGAAGAAGAGGAAGAAAGGGCGGCCATCGCTCTTAGATCTTCAAAAGCGGAATCTCAAGGAACAGCAAGACCAAGAAGACCACCACCAGAAGCCACAGAATCAGTATCACAACCAGCCCAACAGAATAATCAACACCTCCACCCCAATTTCCAACCCTAATTACGCTTCTCCGCCTCCGCTGCGGCGATCTACTCGCCGGAATCCCAACCCCGACGCCCTCACTCCCGATGACCCCGCCGATGACCACCACGATGCACAATACACCGACCAATTGCGTCGGAACCGCCGCGAGAGGAAGCTCAAGCTCGTCGTCAGATTGCACTCCCAGAAATCCCCTCTCAATTCCTCCTCTCTCAATTCCTGCGCCTCCGATTCTAATTCCGAAGGTGAAGCTAATGTTGCCTCCAACAATAAGAAGCGGAAGATCGGTTCCATTGGGGATGGATCTCGGATCCAAGACTCCGAGAAGGTACTGCAATTTTTGGGTGTTTTTGATTTGCTAATAATTTTGGGTTTTTTTTTTTTTTGTTTTTGTTTTCTCCCCCCTTTTTTTGCTTGTTAAGGCGCCAAAGTTGTTTTTGGGAGATTTGTACGTTTTTAGTTTTTGTGGGTGAGGGGAGAAAAATACGTTGACGATATCTGAAAGAGTTTCCTTGAATTTCGCACTTTTGAATTTTGGTGTTGGTTTTTCGAGCATCTCAGTCAAGGGTAGTTGACTTGGCTAATTTGAAATGGCTACACTGAATTCTAGTTGTTGTGGTGCAAATTGTTTTCTTCAGCATATTTAATTTTGATGCTTACTATTTGATTTATTAGCATTTACTGGACACTCTTATCTTCCTTAAAAACGATCTGATTTGACTGTCATATTTTAAACGAAAAAGTTCGGATTTGTCTTTTCTTCCCTTAATTATTTCTCACTTGATAACTGCGTTTTTTTTCCCATTCGTGGCACTCTGATTCTCAGTCCTGTTTACTTTTTATTAGATCTACTCTGTTTTTGGAGCTCACCCATAATGGGAAAATTATTTGCTGAGTGTAACTGTTGGCATTGGTTTATTCTTTTTGATGTTTCAGGGTGAAAAGTCCATTTCTGCTACAAACCATTCGGAGACCCTTCAAGGTTTTTGTCAATAATCACACGCCACTGCTTTGAAAACTATGTTTGTGACTGTTTTTAATTATTATGGACATAATTACTTGCAGGGTCGCTTATGGATTCGGGACCCTCGACGCCTTTACCTGATAAGAAGCTTTTAGTTTTCATCCTCGACAGGCTTCAAAAGTGTGTTTTTTCAGCTCCTCTTTCTGTGTTTTCGACACTGTGATGTGCCCTTTTCTTTAATATTAATTTGTTAGTGCTTTAATTCCAGGAAGGACATCTATGGTGTGTTTTCCGAACCAGTGGACCCCAACGAGGTTGGTTTTGGGAGTGATGACGCATCAGCTTTTGGGTCTTATGACATGCTTTGTCCTATCTTTACATTGATTTTACTTTTAAAATTATTATTTGTAGCTTCCAGACTATCATGAAATTATAGAGCATCCGATGGATTTTGGGACTGTACGGGAGAAGCTTACTTCTGGAGCTTATACCAGCTTGGAACAGTTTGAAGTACGATATGAACCTTTGTTGTTTTCTGTTTCGTTTAAATCATTTGTTTCCCTTTCCTGTTCAGCTGAATTTTAGATACCTTCATGTTCGGTCCACTACAAAATTGAAGTTTTTAACCATGCTAATCGAATTGCTGCTACTTGGTGAATATTCTTAGCTGTATTTGGCAAGTTGGAATTGGAATAGGGTGATTAGCTTGATATTTTGTTGACATTCTGAATAGTGAAGCTTGCAAATCTCCATCACTCATGATTTAGTATTGTAGGCCTCCTGACTTGGCTCTTTCCATTATATGTTTTCTCGTCAGTATTTCCTTATCCTTTTGTTGTGTCTTTTTGGTTCTAAAATTGCATGTTCTTTTGCACCCAAAATCTACCGACCAACTATGTGGTGTATGGATCAATTTGTATTAGTGAAGAAGGATGCTTGGTTCTGTCTGAACAAACTGGTTGTGGAAATTAGAATCCTTGTTCTAGAACTTCGTTTAAAATTTAATAATGCTTATTTTGGTGAGAAACAAGTTATCACTGTGTTACTTTGCGGTTTTAGTTCAATACAAGTTTGGTTTAAGATTTCATGAGATTTCTCCTTTGTGGTTTCTTCTTTTGCAATCTGCTTTCACCTCTATCTGTTTTCCTCCCGTGGTCTATTTTCTTGAGTTATCTTATATTCAATTATCTGTTGCTATTATGCATAGATATACATGTTGCGTTTTCATCATTTTTAAAGTTAATGGTTGCTTCTTTCAAAACTCAGACTCGTGTTATCTTCTGTTTTAGCCCACTACGTGCTTTTCTCAAGTTCTAAGGAGACTGTTTTGTTCATTAGTATTGTTATAATGTTTTTTTTTTTCCTGCAGAAAGACGTTCTCTTAATCAGTTCAAATGCAATGCAATATAATGCCCCAGATACTATATATTTTCGGCAGGTTTGATTTGCTCTAAACTTCCGTATTATCGTTTATGGTCTCACTTCGCACATATAATAAAGTTATTATATTTTTTTCAGGCACGTACCATACAGGAGTTGGCAATAAAGAATTTCAAGAACCTGAGACAAGATAGTGATGATAATGAACCAGAACCTAAAGTAGTAAGAAGAGGCAGACCACCGACCAAGAATTTGAAAAAACCATCAGGTAGACCTTCCTTAGAACGTGCTGGTTCAGAGTTTTCCCCAGATGCCACTCTTGCTACAGGTGGTGAAAACACAAATCGGTCCAGCGATTTGAGGAAAGGACTTCATCATTTAGAAAAGCCTGGTTTAGCTGATTTTTCTGGCAGATTCTCCTTTTCTTCCAATAATGAAGCTGCATTTAATTTGTTTAACCACAGCAGATTTGATAGAAGCGAGGACATTACAGGTATGAAATCTTCGGCAGGCATTTTTATTTTAGTATCTACCCGTAGGGTGCTACTAAGATACAATCTAAATTTCGTCTTGAAGATTATTCTTTCTTGGCAGGTTCTACACTGAGATTTAATTCAGTGAGGCAGGGGAAAAAACCAATTATCTCTGATGAGAATAGGCGTAACACATATAAACAATTTCAAGCTGCAACTGCTTTGCTAGAGCCCTCTGTGTTGAGTACATTTGATAGAGAGAGGAAGGTTTTAATGCCAGTATGTTTCTGACTTAATTTCTGTTAACATTATCTTTTAAGTGCCATGATTCGAATGAGTGTTTTGATTGAATGTGAATATATTCAGTTACAATCAGATTTTTTGAATCATATCTTTCCATGCCGGCTCCTGAGTTGGAGCTGTGGCGTCTGATATAGCTTTTTGTTGTCAAGGAAGATATAAAAGCATAGTTGAGGATAAGAGGAATTGGGCTGTGTTATTTTCAGTTTCTCATTTGCTACTTGTGTCAGCTTGAATATCTACTGTCCTCATCTATCTAATATTGCCTAAAACGTGCTGCTATTTAGTTTTGGTGACTTGAATTATATGAGGAACCTATATGGACTTTTCGGTGGGATAACTTGCTCTTTTCGTGAATCAGGTCGGACTTTTCTTGGAGCATGCTTATGCACGAAGCATCGCTCGATTTGCTGCAGATCTTGGATCTGTAGCTTGGAGAGTTGCTTCTAAGAAGATTGAAAGATCTTTGCCAGCTGGTTCAAGTTTTGGTCCTGGATGGGTTGTGGAGAATGATACAACACCAAAGAGGGTGTTTCTACCTCAAGCTGAAGTCGGTCAGATGTCGACATTGCAGCCCTTTCTTGGGCATGAAAGTTCTGCTCCAGATGTAAAGCCTCCTGCTTTGGAACAGAAGGGGGTCCGATCATCCGAAAACTCTGAAGCTGATACTTCATCAAAGACGCACGATGAGCCTTCTCATGCCCCCATTTCAGATGGCCGTTTAACCAGACCTCCCACTGAGTTTGCTGCAGCTTCATCATCACCGTCGAGTACTCGACAATCTTCCGAGCCTTGCAGGGGACAGGCAGAAGCGGTCGAAGGATTGAAGCCCAGTAGTGATTATAATGTACTGGAAAGTAGTATTCCAATCTCAAGGCCTTCATTTCAGAAACACCAGAGTCCAACAATCCGCCCTGGTATGAATGGATTCAATGGCGCTTATGGCTTTGATCTCTCTGCTCACAGGGGGAAACTAATAGGAGCGTCCGAGCCTGCTGGTGTGAAACCTCAGTCATCCCAAATGCTCGAGACTATCTCCAGGACTAATGCTAACTTCATCCTTCCAGCAACCGCAACCAGCCTGAATCCAAAAGAACCGAAATGCCCCGAAAACAATCCTAATCCAACAAACTCTTCCAGTTCATTGCTCGGGTCGGGGAACGAGGCTCTTGTCAACCCAGCGATCAGTCCCCATTCACGAACGTCTTGGCAGCAGGGGCCATCACCTCCAGAAAAAACAGATGCAGTAGTAACAACAGTATACAAACCGGAATCGGTTCCCCCGGACCTGAACGTGAGATTTAAATCTCCAGGATCTCCTAGCTCTAGTAAGGTGGACTCTACTCACCCTGATTTAGTATTACAGCTATGAGGATTACTAATTATTAATTAAATTTCAACTTGTTGATTAACCATAGAAATGGTGGGTTTGAGATCTGTTGCTCCTGGAGTAGTAGAGACAAAGGTGGAGCAGCCTTAATCAACCCTACCAAATTGTGTTGTAAAAACATTAGAAGAGGGGTTCATGTACAGATTTATGTATCCTAATTTTTTAGGTTCAGGGGGGAAAAAAAATAGGTGCCAATTTCTGTCCTTGGAAAAGTGTAGGGAGATTTGTTTTTAATTTTGTTTTCTTTTTTCTTTTTTCTTTTTGAAATCATATATATATTGTTTATTTTCTATTTCACATCTTCAATAATCTCAAGGATGGCAGGATTTGGTTGATCATGCATGGTTTCTTGTACTCTAAATTATGTTCTATTTAAATGCCCTCAAACTTTCCATCTTTTTGGTTGTGACATAGAACTTGTTGATTTGGCTTTTGCCAATATACATATATTTTATGGTCACATAGTCAAGATTGATATATATATAGATATATTTTATGGTCACATAGTCAAGATTGAGAGATTTGAACTTGCAATTAAAGCATAGATTAATTTAAATTAATTGAATTTTGTTATTTGACTTGGAATGAAGGTTGGAAATGGGAATTTGAAAGAGCGTAAAAGGATGGTCGAGCAAAAGGTGGATGGGTATAGGTAGCGAATAAAAAGATTCAACCATTTAAACTTGATGATTTTTTTAGTTCAACAATATATAGGGTAAGAGGATTCGAATTTCTGACCGCTTGGTTAAGAGGATTCGAACTTTTGATTGTGGTATACTAAGCATTCAATTTACTTAATGTAAAATATTATCATTTAACTGAAATTTCGGTTAAAAAATTACAAGTAAATAACCAACTCTAAATATTAATATTAAATTGACAAACAAACATAAAGACAAACATTGATCAAAGTAGAAATTTTTCATATATATTGGTAAAAGTATTAGGTTAAGTCAAGTGTTTGGTTGGTGTTTGAAAGCTCTATTTATTTTTTTATTTTTATTTTATTTTTTTGATTGATAGTGAGTTAGAAATTAGAATGAGATTTTCCTTTCAGATTGAATGTTTGGTTGTGAAATGGAAGCCAAAAATGTGACCGTTGAAACCCGCTTTTAAATATTCATATCCTTGCGTTTTATTTAATTTAGCCATATTCCAATGGAGAGAAAGAGATTATTATTATTATTATTTTATTGATTTAAAAAACGGATTACAAATACAAAATTACTGGAACTAATTGGCATATTACAATGAATAATTTTGCGAAAACCTTTGGATCTTTCTCTTTCTTCCTATTGACAAAGACTCAAATAAAAGTTGAACGGAGAATCGCTCAACTAACCTAAATCATGTATTTGTGATCGAGAGATTAGAGTGTGTTTCGTTGCTGAGTTTGAAAACAAGAAATTTAATGAAAACAAAGTTGTATTTCATGTTTTTAGATATGTGTTTGGTAGCAAATTTAGAAATTGGATCACAATTGTGTTTGATAATGTGTTTATTAAAGTTTTTTTTTTGTTTTTTTTAATTTAATTATGCGTCTTCAAATTTCAAATACAAAATTTAGGTACGTTGAAAACATAAAAAAAGTTGTTTTAAGAATTTCTATTATTTGAATCACAGAATCCGAAAATAATTTTAAAAAACACATCTGTCAAACACATATTCACTAAATTGAATGAATTTGAAAACATAAAACAGAATCTAGATGGTCTACCAACATGTTTTTAGAGATTCAAATTCTCTCTTTTCTAAAAAAAAAAAAAAAAAAAAAAAAATCAAATTCTCTCATCTTACTTGTCAATGAACTCAAAATAAATAAATAAATGAAAGCCCACTGAAACAAAAAGTGCTGGAAATTTTGTCAGTGACTTTGCTTTTTAATAGTTAATGTTATTATGTTTCACTTTCCACACAAAAATAATAATAATAATAATAATAAAAAATAATAAAAAAATAATAAAATAAAAATGGTGGGTAATGCTTTTTAGGCAGAGACAAGAAAAAACCTTAAATTAAAACTTAGTGTCAGTTTAACATCTAAAGTTTATAACTCAACATTAAAATATATATATATATATATATATAATTTAGAAAAAGAAAAAAAAAGGATAATTGTAATGGGTGGCAACATGAAGGTAAATAATTGCAAATATAGCAATTTTTAAAAATATTTGCAAATATGGCAAAATTTTTTAATTAATTTTTTATATTCCTAAATTGCCCCTGTGTGCCCATCTTCTTCTTTCTCGTCCGTTTTTTTTTTTTTTTTTTTTTTTTTTTTTTTTTTTTTTTTTACTGATAGAAAGTCTTTTTATTACTGATAGATTCTATCAGTGGTAGAAAAATTTTCTATCAGTGATAGAAAGTTTCTATCACTGATAGAATAAAGTTTCTATCAGTGATATTTCTATCACTGATAGATTCTATCAGTGGTAGAAAAATTTTCTATCGGCGATAGAAAGTTTCTATCACTAATATTTCTATGACTGATAGATTCTATCAGTGGTAGAAAAATTTTCTATCAGCGATAGAAAATTTCTATCACTGATAGAATAGAAGATTTCTATCACTAATAGAAACTTTTTCTATCAGTGATAAAAGATTTCTATCACTGATAGGTTCTATCAGTGAAAAAAAAAACTTTTTATAGAAAATCATAGAAAAACTTTTGATAAAAAATCTTTTGATCACCCATAAAAATCTTTCTATCTCCGATAGAAATCTTTCTATCACCGATAGAAATCTTTCTATCACCGATATAATCTATAAGGGATAGAAAAACTTTCTATCACCGATAGAAAAGCTTTCTATTAGTGATAAAAGATTTCTATCACTGATAGAAATTTTTACTATTCTATCAGTGATAGAAAGATATTCTATCAATGATAGAAAACTCTTGATAGAAAATATTTCAATCTCTGATAGAACCTATCAGTGATAGAAATCTTCTATCACTTATAGAAATTTTTTCTATGAGTGATAGAAAAAATTTCTATCATTCATAGAAAATCTTTCTATGAGTGATAGAAAAACTTTCTATCTCTATCACTGAGACTGATAGAAAAACTTTTCGTGAGTTATAGAAAATCTTTCTATCACTGATACTTTTCTACCAGTGATAGAAGATCTTTTGTTTCTATCAGTGATGGTGATACATGGTGAAATCGAGCATTGAAAAATAAAGCAAAAACGAACGATTATAGAAATCAAACACTGAAAAACAAAAACCAAACACTGATAGAACACCGAACAAGTGATAGAAAAATATCTATCACTGATAGAATCTATCAGTAATAGAAAAATTTTCTATCATATGATAGAATCTATCAGTGAAAGAAAATTTCTATCACTGATAGAAAATCTTTCTATCACGGATAGAAAATTTCTATCACTGATAGAATCTATCAGTCATATAAAAACTTTCTATCAGTGAAAGAAAATCTGGAGGGGTATTTTAGTAAATGCAACACACAAACTATTAGATTTTGCCATTTTTGCAATTTTTTTTGTGGGTTGCTAGATTTTCAATTATTTTGACCCATATTGCTATCCTTGCAACCGGCCCAAAAAAAAAAGTGGAAAGCCAAAGTTTGAATATTTGGTTGGTAAGCTTGAGAGCAAGGCATTTTTCTTTTTCAAACAAAACATGTTTTTTTTTTTTTTTTTAAAAAAAAAATTTCTTCCTTTCCATTTTTTTCCTCTGTTTGAATTTTTGGGAAAGTGGCAAAGTCTTCCTAGCCTTCTAAGCAAAATAGTGTCCACACCATTCTCCTACTTGGAATTTTTTAAACATTTATTTCTTTAGGTTTAAAAGGCAATTTTAAAATATCGAGAAAACTAAACGAAAGATGTTGATCTGAACTTAGTTCAATTGGTGAGCTATTGCATCCCTTTATAGAAATTTTTTTCAACGTGGTCGTCACAATACGATATTACTGCTATCTCTTGACCTTTAGATGCATTGTCAAACTACAGTTATTATAGTTTAATTTGTTTAGTCATATACTCTCGACTAAGAGGTTAGATAGATGGTTAAATCATCTCATTCCCACATTTGGTGTTGAACTAAAAAGAGAAAAAATCACCGTTTTCATTTCCTCGCTCTTACATTTAATATTATAAAATCACTACATAGGTTTTGACCCTCTTGCTTTCCCATGTAAGTTTGAATTTTCTTTCTTTATATGTAATATACTATTGTTTAAAAGTTTCGGTTTGTTTTCTATAGTTTGATTAAATCTCAAAAATCGTCTTCAAATTGGAAATTTGCTCATTTTTTTTTCTATTATTTTTACTCATACCTAGATCTTTAATATAGTTATTGTTATCCAAATAGAAAACATAAGTTTTTTTTTTTGAATTTTTTTATTTACAATAGAAAACATAAGTTAATTACTATGTAAATTGGAAATGCATCATGTATTAATAAAAATTTATAAAGTTTGATTAAACCAAAAAAACTAAATTAAAACTTTTAAAACCATACAAACCAGATTCAAAATATGTCCAAACAATAAAAACAATAAAACATATTGAAACTTTTTAAAATCATAGAAATTAAATAAAAAAAATCAGGACCAACTTAATTTTTAATTCAACCTACTTATACAATTACCTAAAATCATGATCATATTTTTTAAATTTCAATCAATTCAAAATATAACATATAAAAGATGTTTAAAATTAGGAAATTCCTTCTTTGCCCTTCCTTCATTATTGGATTATTCCATATAATAAAATCAAGTCTTTCACACTCAATTCTTTTCCATGATTATGAATTGAAAAACAAGTGATTGATTGTCTCTTGTTCTTCTAACCTAGACATTTCTTTTGATTTTATTACTATTATATTTGAGTCAAATTTAATAAAAAAATCAAATAATTATCATTAAACTATCATAAAATAATGAAAATAAAATATTAGGGACTTTATATATTTTAATTTTTTGTCCATGTATTTTAGTGATATGTGTGGTAGAGTCATGTAAACATAAGATATCCTGAGAAGCTCATAGAAGACCTAGAAAACAGAATAAATAAACCATAGAATACATTCACATTGTATTTTTGGCTTTTTTTTTTTTTTTTTTTGGTCTTTTTTAATCCTTTACTTTGACTTCAAAAGAGAGGGAAAAAAGTTATGAACTTTATTTTATGCCAAACTTTATTAGGTGAGTCATTAAACTTTATTACCTAGGTCAAATTTACATTTTTGTATGAGTTAAATTGGTATTTTATTAGGAGATTCATATTGCAGGTGCCCAACACCCTGACAGTTTTTTCTGGCACTATGATAAGCGAGGCCAATACTCTGTTCGGAGTGGGTACAAGCTTGCTATGGAAGAGACCTAGGGAGAATCATGATCATCTGATTCATCCGTCTCCAGTTGGTGGAAGCTACTCTGGAATCTTAAAATACCAAACAAAATCAAGATCTTTGTTTGGAGAACCAGCTTAGATATTCTACCCTGCAGGATGAACATCATAAAAAGACATATACCTTGTGATCCATGTTGTCCTATGTGCAGGAAAAGAGATGAGACAACCCTTCATGTTCTTTGGGAGTGTAAGAAGATTAAGAAGCATTGGGCTCGGTGGAGTCCAGTGCAAACTTTTATAAATGACCATTTTTCTAATACCCTCGACCTTTTCTGCAGGGCCCAGGAGACTCTATGCATGGACGATATGTTGATATTTGCAACAACAATGTGGTCCACTTGGAATACTCGAAATACTGTTGTGTTTCAGGGCATCATTCACCCTTATAAACTGACAGATGACCCCATTGTTTGGGCATCAAATTATGTTTTTGAATACAAGGAGGCTCAAGCAAGCAGATGGTTAGGAGGGGCGAGGACGACGAGTGTTGACACTGGATCTTCAGCAACTTGGACTCCTCCACCACAGAACCACCTCAAAATGAATGAGGATGCAACTATAATTGATGGCGAGATGGGCTCAGGTATCATTATTCGCAACTCCAAAGGAGAGACGATGACAGCAGCAGAATTCTTCAGACGCACGTGTTGTTCGGTGGAATGGGCCGAAGCTCAAGCTCTTCTTGATGGAGTCACACTAGCGGTGGATTCTGGACTCACACCGATCTGGGCGGAAATAGATTCTAAAATTGTTTGGAACCTTCTGAATGACCAAGATCAACACTTCAATGAGATTGCACCTACTATTCTCCATATCAAGCGACTTTTCCATGCTCATCATATCAGGGGTTTCCTCATTACTCCTAGAGATGGGAACAAAGTTGCCCACATGTTAGCCATCCACGCTCGAACGTCGAAGCACTCTGAAGTCTGGATAGAAGAATGTCCCCCGTGGGCTCAAAGCACTTTAGCTCTCGAGATGACTCATATGAATGTTTCTTCTTCTTTTCCTGTTTAGTTTTACTTATGTTCTCCTTAAAAAAAAAAAAAAATTGGTATTTTTAATTGTTTAATTTGGATTTGAGTCGTCAATTAGTTAAAACGGTCAGTTACTTTCTTCATCGAAGTTTTGAATCTCTACGTTCATATTTGAGAAAAAATTATAGCACTCTTGCTGTCATGCTTCCTTTGTTCATTTTTCATTAATTATTATTTAATTAATAATGTTAAATATTACATTTCAGTCCATCAAAGTTTCAAAATTTTTAATTCTATATTTTATTTGGGCAATTGAAAAAATGGTCTCTTTCAGTTTAGGGTTTGTTATGGGTAATTTTGGATCATCCTGATGTACAAGGAGCTGACGAGGACAACCGGGCAGAAATCAGACTGGAGGATGGACCCCAGGAGTGAAACGGGCTAGTTGGTCAGGCCAAGACCGAAGGGATCGGGCTTCTGCTCGGCCTCGGCCATGGGCCGAGCCCGTCCGACTCCGTTTGGTCCCTACTGCTTCCAGCCGCCCTGGTTCCACCTGGTTCGTCTTGAAACGCCTCCGAATTCCTAAAAACCCTAAGAACATGAGTAGATATTTATACCCCTCTTCGCCACTGAAGAAGGGGACCCGAACTCTCTACTCTCTCCTCTTACTCTCTAGCTCTCCTCCTTCCGTTTTCTGACTTAAGCATCGGAGGCGGTGTGGCTAGCACCACAGTGTGCAGGTTTTCAGTTTTGCAGGCCATGTCTTTCCCTTCATCTACAAAATTACCGTTGGTGGCACGTGAAGGTCAGGTGAGATCCCTCTAACCAAATTTGACCATCAACAGGGTTTGTAATAAAGGTCATTTTCTGAAAACTTGTTTTTATGGACCCTAGCTATATAGTGTTAATAATGTTAAATATATATCCTTATTGTTAATTTTTCATTAACTATTACTAAACAGTGTCAAAGAAAAGGTTGAAATGCAGTGTTAGTTCTTAGAGTTCATCCCGATTTCTAATCAAATGCCTTATAATTTAAAAAGTTATGGTCCCGTTTGATAACCCATTTGGTTTTTAGTTTTTGGTTTTTCAAATTTATGCTTGTTTTATCTCAATTTCTTTACCATGATTTTCATTTTTATTAAGGAGACATTAGAGTTTTAAGCAAAATTCCAAAAACAAAAACAAGTTTTTGAAAACTATTTTTTTTTTGTTTCCAAAATTTGACTTGGTTTTTGAAAATATGGGAATAATGTATGTAACAAACCAAACAAATTTATAGGTAGAAGGAGTGTTTATAAACTTAATTTTCAAAAACCAAAAACCAAAAACGAAGGGGCCGTTTGATAACCATTTCATTTTCTGTTTTCTGTTTTCTGTTTTTCATTTTTTAAAAACAGGGGTGTTTGATAACCATTTCTGTTTTTTGTTTTCTATTTTTTAAAAACGTTTTTGAAATTATAAGTAAATTTCAAAAACAAAAAAAAAAAGTAGTTTTTAAAAACAAATTTCTGTTTTTCAAAAACTCATTTTTCTTCTTACTTTTCTTCTCTTTTACCTATCTTTCTCCAACAAATTCCTTTCTCTATTTTTTTTTCTCTAAAGTGTTTTTTACTCTATAAAATTTATTTTTCTCTTTCTAAATTTTTCTCTCTCAAAACCTTTTTTTTTCTCTATATCTTGTCTATTTCTAAAAACTTATCAATATTTTTTCTCTCCTTAATTAACATGTTCTAATTTTTCTTTTGAAAAAAAAAAAGTCACCAAAATTTTCTATCGCTAAAACTTTTCTTTATTTTTCTAACTTTTCGTTATTTCTTTAGCATATATTTTACTCTTAACCTTATTATCTCTCTAATTTTTTTTTTTTTTATAATATAAAATTTATCGCTTTTACTCTTACTTGTTTTCTATTTTTCCTCTAACTAATATCTTTTCTCGAGTCTACTAACTAATATTCTTTCTCTAAATATTTCCTTTCATCTCTCTAAATTTTCCATGTTTAACTTTTCTCGTCTTAAAAAAAAAAAAACTTATCTTGAAAACATTTATATTTGTGTCTCCAAATTTTTGTTTCAACATCTCTACACATTTTTCTCTCTCTAAAACATCTTTTCATCTTTCTAATTTTAAAAAAACTGAAAACAAAAAACAGTTATCAAACAAAGTTGGTTTTCTGTTTTTTAAAAACAAAAAACAAAAAACAGTTATCAAACATATATGGTTTTTGTTTTTAAAAAACAGAAAACCAAAAACCAAAAACCAAAAACAGAAAAACCAAAAACCAAAAACTGAAATGGTTATCAAACGAGGCCGAAATGGTTATCAAACATGGCCTATATTTTTCTCTTTGGAGTTTAAGTTTAAACGTGATCTTTAACGTTAAAATTTAAATCTCGAGTTAATTAACTTTTAGAGAGATAAATAATGCATTGATCAGTTGAGTTGGGTTCATGTTAATACGTGACCTATTTAACTATAGACTAATGTCCACGTTTATGACATGGAAATATCAATATAGATAACATCAGAAAAATCTAGTTAAGGTTTATTCAACAGTCTCATAATCTGAAAATAAGTTAAAATAGTGCATAATGTTTTTTAAAAAATTTTTAGAAGCACAATGCTCTAAATGTCAGACATAAAAAAAAAAAAAAATCTAAATGTCAGAAAACAACAAAAATATTTTTTCTTTAAAAGTAATAACATCAATTCTTTATATATATTTTTTGAAAAATAACATCAATTATTAGAATTTGAAATTTATTAAAAAAAACTTGAAATGACTAAAATAAAACTTTTCAAACTTTCAAAGGCTAAAAGTATATTATTTCAATGAAAGGAAAAATAGCAAAACCCAAAATGGATGACAATTATTTTTATAAAAAATACCAAAATGGATATCTATGAATAATTAGGCATTTCAATAATCTTTCTCACTAATTTTGTATTAGTAATTATCTGTCATTTTAAATAAGATATAATTAACTTGTGACGTGTTTTTGTTCCATATTGTCGGTTTCTTTATAAGACCCAACGACCATAAGGATATATGAATATATTTATTTATTTTTGGAGTTAATTAAATCACAAGTCAACAAAGAAAAATTACAATAAAAGATTTTTCTTTTTTTGACTTTAATGATATTTGATAATGAAGGGTTTGAATCTTTGATATTTTAATTAATTATCGTTGAGTTATGCTCACTTTGACATAAATGAATTTTTTATGAGATAAAATTGAGTGAATATTAACTAATATTTTGTCATGTATTTTTACTGGTCCTATTAATTAAATATGTTTAATTGTCTGTCAAATCATACCAACTCATTCAAATTAAAAAATAATTGTGATGTTTAATTAGATATAATTTAATCTCAAACGGTATTTTTTTTATTTAGTTTATCTAACCATATATGTTATAAAATAGGCTAAATATATTATTTAGTTCTCAATGTTGGGGTTTTTTTTTCTTCAATTTGGTGAATGATCTTTCAAAAGTTTTAATTTCATATTGATATTCATTGATTTTTTTTTATTAAGTTTTTATTATTGTAAGACCTTAAAACTAACTAATAAAATTAACTAATCTGAGATTAACTTAGCGGATAAGACACCAATCAAGTTCTTATTATTACAGTAAGACCTTAAAACTATCATTCAAATGTTAATAGTGTGTTCTTTAATTAAGTTCAAATCAAAATTAATTTATCATCCCGTTCTCGAATTAAATTAGTTAATAGTAGAATTGTTATATGTATCTTAGTTCTCGAGGAAACGATACTCTTCGTCACTCTATTAAGCTTCTTTGAAGATATCTATAAAAGGGAAAGGTAGACTATTAGATAGTTTTTGAAAAGCAAGCTTATAAAAATTGCATAATTTCTTTGCTTTAACTATTTTTATTGGTTGATGGTTTGATCTCACAACCTGACAATAGTTGAATTCAAAAACTAACTAACAAAGTGACGGTGTCAGTGCCAAAATATTGAAATAGACATATCATCCATTGTTAAATAATAAACCTATTCATTTCATGTGACTTATCACCTAATAATTTTGGTGACTTGAAATTGCTTGTTGTTATAGAAAATTTATATGTGAAAATGTTGGTATGCCAACAATTGACAATCTTATAAAAATGACTAATTTTAAACTCATATAGAATATTTATTTTAATAGGTCATTGGATTTAAAAAAAATATCTAATAAGTTTCTAAATTTTAAATTTTATGTCTAATAGATTCTTGAATTTTATAGAGTACCATTATAGATTCCTAAATTCTCAATTTTTTATTCAATAGGTTTCTAAAATTTCATTAAAAATAGGACTTATGAGGATTTTTTTTTAAATGTTTCTTATAAACTTTTGGAAGTTCAAAAACCTATGGGTTAAATTACAAGTTTAGTCTATAAATTTTCAAACTTGTGTTTAATATGTCTCTAAACTTTAAAAGTTTCTAATTAGAGATGTCCGTTTTCTCACGGGATCCGCCCCTAACGAACGATGAATCCCAATTTAAACAGGGAATAGGTTGGGAGCAAGGGTTAAAATGTCGATGTTGATGGAAATGTTGAGGTTTCAACTTTATGAAAATGTCGATGGAAATATCGACAAAATTTCGATGTTGATGGATATTCCTGAAAAAATATTTAAAATGAAAAATTCAAAAAATTAACAGATAAATGTTTTACATTTTAAAAATAAGTTAAAATACTTATTATAAATATTATCTCCACATTAATTACGTTTTTTTATTATTTTATTTATATTTTATCAATTTCTTTACGATACAATGAAAATGTCGATTCACCCTACATGTCGATGTTGAACCCATGGACATATGGAAACATCGATGGAAATGTCGACATGTCGATGAAAATGTAATACATTGGTTGGAAGTGACAGGAAAAAGAAAAAAAATCCATGTGAGCTAATTGGGGATAGGGACGAGGCAACCATCCTTGGCCTCGTCTCTTTGTGAACATACCTATTTCTAATAAGTTATTAGGTGTCTAATAGGTTTTTAAACTTTCAATTTAGTGTCTAGTAGGTTTAAACTTTCAATTTTGTGTCTAATAAACCTTTGAACTATTCAACATCTCTTAAAATTCATAAATGTAGTGTATATCAAGTTGAAAGTTTAAGATCTTATCGGACATAAAATTAAATTTTATGTCTAATATATCATTTTATTTTAAAAAATGCCAAATATATCAAAGGTCTATTAAACAGAGATTTGAAAGTTTAAAGATTTATCAAATACTTGTAAAACATGTGTGGGAGTGATTATGGAAGGATTAAAATTTGGATATTCCCTTAATTATTTTGTACATGAAAAAAAATGATTTTCAATTCCAAAATCATTCTCAAACATGTCCTTTTTTTTACAACACGTAAGAATTGAGATGATAGATTTTTTTTTTTTTTTTTTTTTTGAGAAAAAATTGAGATGATAGATTTGAACTTTGGATCTCCTAAAAAAATATATTCTAAAGTTTAAGATTCTATTAGATACATAATTGAAAATTCATGAATCTGCTAGACAACTTTTAAAATTTAGAGACGAATTAAAAGCATTTCTTAATCAAACCTGTTAAATATAAAATCAAAAGTTTATGAACTAATCACACTTAACATATCAAACACAACTTTCCAATTATGAAAAGTATATATGTTTGTTTTCAAATATATATATATATATATATATATGTTTTCCTTTTTTAAGTAAAAAAAGTTGCATGTTTTAAAGGTGAAAAGTTTTTTTCTAAAAAAATCAATTCGGACAAAAAATAAAATAAAATAAAAATAAAAAAATAAAGGGAAAAATACACTTTTGGTCCCTGAGGTTTGGGTTAAGCGACACTTAGGTTCCTGAGTTTTCAAACTCAACAAAAATACCCCTGAGTTTTGAGATAAGTAGCACTTTGGTCCCTGCCGTCCATTTTGCCGTTAAACCCTAACGGTAAGCTGACGTGGCATTATTATTTTAATTAAAAAAATGAATTTTTGATTTTTTAAATAAAAATATTATTATTTTATTATTATTTTTTAAATTTTATCTTTTTCTTCTTCATCTTCTTCCTTCTCATCTTCTTCCTTCCCTCTCCCAATTCTTCCTTCCCCCTCCCATCTTCAGTTCCGGTGGCCGGCCGCCGCCGGCTGTCGGCGAGCGGCGGCGGCGGTCGCCGGAATTTTTTTTTTTTTCCTTCTTCTCTTTTTCTCTTCTTCCCTTCTTCTTCTTTCTCTTACTTTTTCATTTTTTTTTTAAAAAGGGAATTTTGGGTGAGGGAGGAGGGCTTCCCTCCCTTTCCGGCGCCGGCGACGGGAGGAGGGAGGGCCCTCCTCCCTCACCCAAAATTCCCTTTTTAAAAAAAAAAAATAGAAAAAGTAAGAGAAAGAAGAAGAAGGGAAGAAGAGAAAAAGAGAAGAAGGAAAAAAAAAAAAAAAAAATTCCGGCGACCGCCGCCGCCGCTCGCCGACAGCCGGCGGCGGCCGGCCACCAAGATGGGAGGGGGAAGGAAGAATTGGGAGAGAGAAGGAAGAAGATGAGAAGGAAAAAGATGAAGAAGAAAAAGAGAAAATTTAAAAAATAATAATAAAATAATAATATTTTTAATATATTTATATATTTTTATTTAAAAAATCAAAAATTCATTTTTTTAATTAAAATAATAATGCCACGTCAGCTTACCGTTAGGGTTTAACGGCAAAATGGACGGCAGGGACCAAAGTGCTACTTATCTCAAAACTCAGGGGTATTTTTGTTGAGTTTGAAAATTCAGGGACTTAAAGTGTCGCTTAACCCAAACTTCAGGGACCAAAAGTGTATTTTTCTCAAAAATAAATAAAAGAAAAAAAAGGTTTTGAAATTTCGTTTCTTCACCGGAAGGAGTCAACAAACCAGGTTTTCGTCTTTGGCTAATTAAAGCGAGCTCCAGTTGGCGTGGCCTCCAATGGCGGAAAATGGCGACGCCACAATTCTTCGACCCCACCATTCAAGTAATTTACGCCTCTATTTATCAATTCTCCGCTCCTTTTCGTTATCTTTGAATTCAATTTTGCACGTAGTTCGATTGCAATCAAACAACCATCATGCACGGCAGTTGACTTTGAACAACCCTACACATTTTCAGTCTGTTGTCATCTTCTTCAGTCCCCACCTCAATCAATTTCAGCGACTCAGTCTTCCTGGTAAAATCTCCCAATCTTTAATTAAACCCCTTTCTTTCTACTCCCCTGTTTCTTTTCACTACAGTTTGTTGATTCTTTTTATGTAATTTGCCCTTAAATCATCTTTGATTGGATCGTTTTTGTGAAATTGTTCGAGAGAGTTCTGAATTAATTGGTCAATACATATACAGGTGGGAGTGGGGGAGAAACGAAGTGGTTGACTGAGAAGTCTGGTTTGCTTGTATTTTACTTCTCGAGGGCTCTCCTTATCTTCTTCCTTTTTGTGCTCTAACAGGAAGAGAGAAAGATAGAGAGAGAAAGATAGATTGATGGGGATTTGTTGGGGTTCTCCAGTTGATAATCATACCCCAAATACCACTGGACATCTTAGTTCAGGTAATTTCAGCAGGTCTTCTTTGATGTCAGTTCATTATCTTGTACTTTGTTGTTCTAATTTACTTCTATTTTAAAGTTTGTGCTTATCATCCGCAGGTTTTGCCCAAATAATTTTTCCCTTTTGCGTTTGGAGTTGTTTGATGAAGTTTCTTTTAATCAGTCCTTGGAGTTGTTTTATGTTGTGTATTGTTTATCAATCTTTCGCATATGGGTATCTGTTTGTTTAATCTGTTTGGAGTTTCCTAATTTTTGAGTGTTTGATTGGTTTTTCCATTGATTTTTGATCTAAGACTAAGAGCTACATGCAGATAATGATATCTTGGTTATGACTTGGAAAATTTCCCTTATATGATATGATTCAAATTTGTGGCTGTAACAGTGGTATCCCAGACAACCAGTCAGACAACATCATCAACGGTCAGCAACATCTCCAAGTACAGTCAGTTCTCGGCCGCAAGTGGAGATGAAGCTTTTCCAAATGGTCAGATTTTGCCCTCTCCAAACTTGAGGGAGTATAGTTTGGCAGAGCTCAAAGCTGCAACCAAAAACTTCAGAGCTGAGGCAATGCTTGGTGAAGGAGGTTTTGGCAAGGTTTACAAAGGTTGGCTCGAGGAGAAGGGCCAGGGAAAGAAGGGCAATTCGATGGTTATTGCAGTCAAAAAATTGAAATCTGACAGCTTGCAAGGCATTGAGGAGTGGCAGGTAATTATATTGTGATAGAGAAGAATATTCTCTGCTCTGAAATCTCCTCGAACAAATGATCGGTGGAAGGAGGAAATTTTCTATTTGGAGATTGTTCACTCTACATCCTAGGTCTGAGCTCCTAGGTTGAAAACTTGATAACTTAAAATTCTTGTTGTCCCTTAAAGACGACCATAGGATGGGTGAAGCCTCTCTAAGAATTAGTGTGTTGAACTATGAGCATAAATCAAAGAGTGAGCTATGAAACCCTGGCTATCAAAAAGAAAAAAGAAAATAAAAGAAGAAATTGGTATTAGCTCTAGAGAGAATGACTTTGGATAGAGTATCATGTGAACTCAGCTGTGAAGTACTTGAGTGCAGTTGAACCCTCTAAGTGCTGCTCGAGTAAAACTCAACGGAAACGACTTAAGAAAAACACCATCTAAAGAGATTTTGAGTATTGAAAAAAATTGACAACAGTTTGTTTACATCATTCCAAACAACACCTTAATGTGATTTCCATCATTCATGTTTGTGTCATTGATACACTGCAAGCAAACTTCTGGCAGTGGCAACTACCATAAATCTGTTTTAAATTAGGCAAGATTGAGCTAACAGAATTGCCAACTCTAGAGAGAATTGCTTGATGGGATGGGAACATATGAACTACCTCACTGTGTTTTTGTTAATATATTCAGTAACGATCTCTGTCAACTTCCATACCTCAACATTTAAACTCGGTTAAGACTAAGCCACCAGAATTGTCCACCCGCGAATCGATCAATTTGTTACTGACATTTCCAATTTTGGTAGTGACAGTTGCATATTCCAAAATTTTCCTTCTCAAGACTTTTTGAAAAGTTAACATATAATGACCTTGTCTGGTTGGTTGTGCAGTCAGAAGTGGGCTTCTTGGGAAGACTTTCTCACCCAAATCTAGTGAAGCTGTTGGGTTATTGTTGGGAGGATCAAGAGCTACTCCTTACTTATGAGTTCATGCAAAAAGGAAGCTTGGAGAACCATCTATTTGGAAGTAAGAAAGCTAATTGATGATATTACATGATGGCATTTCTTTCACTTAATTGCTAGAGTTTTTATATTTGTTCTCACCAACAGAAATGCCAATCTTAGTTTACTGAAGTGTAAACAACCTTTCTGTGAAATGCAGGGGGCTCAGCAGTTACACCACTAGAATGGGATACTCGGCTCAAGATCGCCATAGGCGCTGCCCGAGGGCTGGCCTTCTTGCACACATCAGACAAGCAAGTAATTTATAGAGATTTCAAGGCTTCTAATATTCTGCTCGACGGGGTAAAGTTCTATTTATTATGAATTTCTACGTAAATACCTTTTACTCATCTCAATCTTTCATTAACTTTTCTCATGATTTTGTTTCCTTTTGATATCTTCTCTCTTTATAGTATTTGTCGTAAACCGAATCTGCCTTTATCTGCAGTCATATACAGCAAAGCTATCGGACTTCGGTTTGGCAAAATTGGGTCCTTCAGAAAGTAAATCTCATCTGACAACTCGAGTTATGGGCACTCATGGTTATGCTGCCCCAGAGTACGTTACCACAGGTAGAATAAAAACCTCTCAAATTCAAGTGTCCATAAATCAATCTTAATTTCAAAACTAGAGCCTGTTATCACCAAGAGATTTTCAAGTTGACATTGATGATGTTATTTATAACACAGGACATCTGTATGTTAAGAGTGACGTATATGGCTTTGGAGTTGTATTGATTGAGATGTTGACCGGTTTACGTGCACTCGATGAAAATCGTCCAACTGGGCAAGAACAACTGGTGGATTGGATAAAACCATACTTATCAGAGAGGAGGAAGCTGAAAAACGTGATGGACTTTCGCTTGGAAGGAAAATATCCGTCCAGATCGGCATTCCAAGTGGCTCAGCTAGCTCTACAATGTATCGAGCAAGAACAGAAAAACAGACCACCAATGAAAGAGGTCGTCGAGACATTGGAACAGATCGAAGCTATGAATGAGAGAACAATCGAGCCTAGAAACCGTGCTTCCCGTCTGGCATCGAATCGCAATGCTCATCAGCCTCTTCACCACAATTCTCCACTTCATGTGAAGCAATATGGAATCCAAGCTAATCAAACACCACCCAGGTTGAGATAGATTTCAGTGGTACTGATTCTCTTATCCCACTCTCATTTCTTCATTCATATGTTTCTTATAGATTTTAGAATGAAGTTTGTTTTCTCATCTGTAACATTGTTGGCAGAGAGTACAAATTTGTAATATGTAATTAACTACTTCCTAGGTTTTGGATGTTGGGAATTAGGACAGGTTCTGGTTATTGCATTACACTGGATTGTCAAGTTTGTTTGATCTTTGAAGTCCAGCTGTTCTTATTTTCTGCTGTTAGTAAAAACTTATAATTATCTGTAAAAGAAAGGAAGAGCAAAAATGATGAAGCCATATAGTCTTTTGTAATTAGAGAGAGAGAGAGAGAGAGGTGATAATTTAGCAAAAATGAGAAACAGGAAACAGGAACGTTATGAAACAAACTCTTGTTTATTTTGTTTGTTTATTTTGATTCAATCAATTTGTGTTATTTTGGAAAATTTGTTTGGACTTTAGTGGGACAGAAATCTTGAGTAAAATATAAAATTTCAAAGATTTACTAAAAACACATTAGGTTTAATTCAATACACAAAACAAAGAATCCAAGTATTTTTTTGGGTTAATTTATATGTTTAATCCTTATTTAGTACTTGAAATTTAAATTAAATTTTGAAGACGTGACATGCATATGCTTAGTCTATTTTAAGAAATGATCATTTTCTTTTAGCAATTATCCATTTGATTCTTAATATTTAAAATGTTTTAATTTTGTCTCTTATTTTTTACCGTCGGCTAGAATTGGTTTATGATAAGCATATATGACATGATACTTAGTGAGTTATTAGAAACTTGGAGGATATATTATGTTTTCCAAAATAAGAAAATTAAAAAAAAATAAATAAATAAATTGCCAACCTTTTAAAATTTTGGAGTGATTATAAAATAGTTTCTTATAGATAACCAAATTTCTTCTTGAAAGTTCTACCAACTCATATAGCCAATTTTTATATATATATATATTTTAATGGTAAGAGTATAATTTGAGGGATTGAAATGAATAGTTTTATTTTTATTTATTATTTAATTTTTATTCGATTGAAACGAATAGCTGTCGAAATAGTTGAATTTGATTTTTTTTTTTTCTTTAATTGTCAGACCTAAAATTATTGGAATACTTAATTCATTTCACAAATCAAATCACACCATTATTCGAAGTAATCTTGGGAATATTGTTGTTCACACCCTCTAAATTATTATTATTATTGGTCAAACTTTCTATAAGTTTAGATATTTCATATCAATTTAAAAGTCATATATCTATTTATTATTTTTGAAAATTTATCGATTTAGTTTAACCATTTGATTTATTAATAAATAGCTGACATAAGTGACAGTGACAAAACATGAAAGTTTTTTTTTTTAAAAAAAAATAAAAAATAAAAGTTGATATGATATCAATTTGTCTTTTCCTACACATATATTGTAATGGTGATACGCTAATTTCTATAATTTATATTTTACAACACGATTTCTTAATTTATTATTTTATTAATTGAGTCGTATAGAACATGTGATATGATTAAATATCAATGACATTTGTACAATGTTTTTCATACTATTATAATTATAATGTTGGAAAATATTCCTTATAATATATTATCGTGAAATGACACATCAAAGATCTGAAGTTAATCTTCACATGATGTAGTATTGGGTTTTTCCTAATTAATTGGACAATTTATATCAACAATTCAAATAATTTTTTTATAAAAAAAAATGAATCATTGTGACTAAAATGATAGAAAATCCCTTTGAGGGAAAAGAAGATTGTAAATAATAATTAAAAAAAAAAAACCATAACTCATGATCATAATTTAACCTAAAGAAAATATATTTCTTGATTTGATTAATTTATAAGTTTGATTCTTAAAGTTTGAATTATGTTTATTAGTGTCAAACTAAGCATAACTCAACCGTAATAAAAAAAAAAACGTTATCAAACAAGATCTCAGGTATATTTTTGGTATATAGGAGTATATTTGTCGTCCCTTAATTGTTTAAAGAAAATTTTATTGATTATTTGATTATGATTTATTTTATTTCATTATAAGATTAGTTTTGGTTTAATTAGATATTTTTGGAAATTTGGGTTATTACTTTTTCTTATTGGGAATCACCTCTTGTAGGCTATAAATTATCACATGTAATTGCTCATTATAAGATGATGAGTTTTTACTTTTATTTACATTTATTTATTGTTGAGTTTTGTTTTGGCACTATTTAGTTTTGTTGGGTTTTTCCAATTTATTTATATAAAATATGCAAGATAATAAATTAAATTCCCTCTTCTTTACAAAAATAGATACCAACTTATGCATAAATTTAAGATTTTTTTTATTTGTCTTTTTTTTTTCTTTGACAACTTTTATTTGTCTTATTACAACATTAATAAAATAAACCAACAAACAATAAATGACAATATAAAAACTTTATTGAACTATGAAATAAAATAATTTATTTTTAAATATATCATTACTTAAAAAAAACATATTGCTAACTTTTTCTTACTTAATAGGTAAATCTAGATTGATTTAGTGTTAACCTGAACATAATTCAACTAGTCAAGACATTATTAGAATGGTTAGATTTTAATGGTTAGAGACTTAAAATTATTGGAATATTTAATTCATTTCACAACGTTAATTTAAAGTCATTTGTATTATTATTGTTTTTAGTCAAACTTTATACAATTGTCAAGTCTAGATTTTTTAAATCAATCGAAAAGTCATACATATATTTATTATTTTTGAAAATGTATAAATTTAGTTTAACCATCAGATTTTCATTAATGAATAGTCGACGTAACAAAATATGAAAGTCGATACGATATCTCTCTGACTTTTGATATTCACACATATATTATGGTGGTAATACAAACATTTCTATCATTTATATTTGTAACACGATCCCTCCTTTTATAACATCATCACTTAATTTATTGAGTCATATAGTACTACTTTAATGGCGAGTGATAAGATTAAGTATGTGGCATTAATACAATATTTTTCATACTATTATAAGATTGGAAATGATTTCTTATATATAATATTGGGAATTAAATATGTCAAAAATCCGATGTTAGTTTTCTTTTCACATGATGTAGCATTGAGTTGTTAATTATTTGGGTTAAGTCCATGTCCAAAATTAAATTAATTTGTATATAAAGTAATATAGTTAAATAAAATAAGTAAAATTATTGAGACTAAAATGATAGAAATTCATAAATACGTAGCTCTTTAAATTAATTAACCCAAATAAAATCTTTCGTATTTTATTTGGTTAATGTTCAAGTTTAGTCCCTTAATTTTAAAAATTGTGTCTAACGGAGTCCTTCAACTTTAAAATATGTCAGTTAGGTTCTTAAATTTTCAATTTCGTATTTATTAAGTCGCTGGACTTTAAAAATTTCTAATAAGTCTTTGAACTTTCTGTTTTTTTTTTTTATATATCTGTGAGTGTCTGACCAGTTTACGCACACCTATTTGAATTTTCTATTTCATGGCTAATAAGCTCCCAACCTATTTAGTATATTTAAAAAAAAATCATGAATTTATTAGACATGGTTTAATTCTCATCACTTAGGACCATGACCTTTAAATATGATCACGGTAGTACCGATCCTACCGTGAGTGCCAATCAAGAGAGAACAACAATTTAACCATGGACAAGTGAATACCAAGTCGTCAATCAAGGCCATGCCCATATATAGGGTCCATGAGTGCTCGTTAACCTTTTACCTACTTGCGACTTGCGAACGCTATATATATATTTATTCAAACCACAAACCTCTTGATTATTAATACAAGAGTTATATGTTCATGTTGATACCTTGTTTTATATATATATACATGTGTTAAAATTAAAAAAAGAAAAAGAGAAATTTATTTGTTAATTTTACTTTTTAAAAATGTGTATTTTACTTCTTTTTTTTAGTTCAATAACATTTGGAGTACGAGGATACAAACTTTGACCTATTGATTGAAGGTACATGTGCTATGCAACACGTGATTGTCGATTTGCATAATTTGTAGTGCACACCTTAGCACTAGCCACCAGACCTTGACTTGGGCTCAACAAAGAAATATACAAGTTCAAATGAAAAAGTGGGTCAAAGAAAACTTAAAATCCTAATCGTGCTTAAAATAAAAAAACCAAACCAACTAAGAAACGAACCGAGTAGAACCTAACCGATTGGTTCCACGACTAATTGGACATTGGTCAATTCTTGATTTACAAAAACCAACCGGTTCAATTCGGTTCTTTGTTGGGCCTAAAGCCGAAGGAACCAAATGGACCTTCACCCCTACTCCCAAATATGCCCATTTGAGTTGATTCAAATTCACGTGTGAGTTTTAGTATTTGTTTGCTTGGGGGTTCACATAACCAAGAGTCTCCTATTCACTAAGATTATCATTTGATATAACAAGTTGTCTTTTAGTTTAGTGTATCACTTTTCAATTTTATGCCTAATAGTTTTATAAATTTTAAAAATTGTCTAGTATGTCATTGGTGGATGTCTATTAGACAAAAAAAAATTTTAAAATTCAAAGACTTATTAGGGTCCGTTTTGAATACATTTTAATTTAAATGTTTTTCAAGAATGCATTTTTTTAAAAACATTTTGTATAAAAATTGTTTAGAATTTAAACACTCATATGTTTGGTTGCATTTCCTCACAAATGTTTTTGGGAAAAATACACTTTTGGTCCCTGAGGTTTGGGCTTTCAAACTCAACAAAAATACCCCTGAGTTTTGAAATAAGGAGCACTTTGGTCCCTGCCGTCTATTTTTCTGTTAAATACTAACGGTTGCTGACTTGGCACTATTATTTTAATAAAAAAAATTATTTTTTTTTTAAATAAAAACAAATAAAAATATTATTATTTTAATTATTCTTAAAACTCAACCCTCAATCTCATCTTCTTCATCCTCTTCCCTCATCCCCTCCATCTTCTTCTTCAAACCTCCGATGGTCGCGCCGCCCACATGTCGTCGCCGGCGGTGAAAGTTTTTTTTTTTTTTTTTTCTTCTTCTTCTTCCTCTCCTTCCTCAAAGTTTCAACAATTTTTTTTTTTAAATGAAAGAGAAAGGAGGAGGGAGCCCTCCTCCTTTCTCTTTCATTTAAAAAAAAAAGTTGTTGAAACTTTGAGGAAGGAGAGGAAGAAGAGAAGAAGAAGGAAGAAAGAAAGAAAGAAAAAAAAAAAAAAAAAACTTTTGCCGCTGGCGGCTGCCGGCGACGGCATGTGGGCGGCGCGACTATCGGAGGTTTGAAGAAGAAGATGGAGGGGATGAGGGAAGAGGATGAAGAAGATGAGATTGAAGGTTGAGTTTTAAGAATAATTAAAATAATAATATTTTTATTTATTTTTATTTGTTTTTATTTGTTTTTATTTTAAAATAAAAAAAAATAATTTTTTTTATTAAAATAATAGTGCCACGTCAGCCACCGTTAGTATTTAACAGAAAAATAGACGGCAGGGACCAAGGTGCTCCTTATTTCAAAACTCAGGGGTATTTTTGTTGAGTTTGAAAACTCAGGGACCAAACTGTCACTTAACCCAAACCTCAGGGACCAAAAATGTATTTTTCCCAATGTTTTTCTACACAAGTTATTGTTTACTTAAGAATTTTTTTTTTAAAAAGTTGGTTTCAAGTGTTTCTCTCAAATGGATTTATTTATCAATCTCATTTTCTAATAAGTCATTTTTAGTGGTTGCCAAACACTAGAAATTTTTTCAAAATGATTTATTTTCAAAATTAAACACTTGAAAAGTTAAACCAAACACACCCTTAAACACTTTCAAATTTTAAGGATAACTATAGTGATTTTTAATATGTCAAAAGTGACTTTAAAATCTCTCGATCTCTCTGAGGTCCGATTGCTGGTGGATGAAGCGGAAGCTTTGACGGCAGCGTCAGGAGGTGTCTCTTTCTCCTTCTGCCGGCAGAAAGGCAACAATAAAGCGCATTTGTTGGCGCGTCTGGCTTACAACCACGAGAACATGGTTCATTCGAGCTCTATTTTTTTGGTCGCTCCCAAATCAGAAGAGGGATTTTCTTTGTATGGATTTTTCAGATGAGTAGCGTTGTGGGTGGATGTTTGGTTGGTTTTTAATTAATGAAGTATTATTTCAAAAAAAAAAAAAAAAAAAAAAAAAAACTATAGAGACCTATTAGAAACTTATTATTTCTTAAAGAAAAAAAAAGTATAGAGACCTATTAAACATAAATTTAGAAATTTAACCATTTCCGCCCTCAATTTTTTTTAATATAAAACATTCAAGATAATAAAATGAATTCCCGCTTGTTTTCAACGAAAATGGATACCAACTTATGCATGATTTTGAGATTTCATTTATTTGTCTTATTATTTTTTTTAAAAAAAAGTTTTATTTGTTTTATTGCAACATAAATAATATCGTTTTTCTTTTTAAAAAATAAACCGATAAACCGACAAATAATAAAGGATAATGTAAAAAAGTTTATTAAATTATGTAATAACAGAATATAGTTTTAAATATATCATCACCTTCATACTGCACTTTTTTTTTTCTTTTTTTTGACAATATGGAAGTGGAGGATTCAAACCACAGATCTTGTGGTTATCAATACGTCTTTATATCAGTTGAGCTATACTCTTGTCTGTCATTCATACTGCACTTTTGAAAATACATCGATATGTTAGTTTTTGCATATTTGATATGGAAAATGTTACGTTAATTTATAATTGATTCAAATTTCAGTTTGGTCCTAAGCTTTAGTATTTCATTTTGATCTTTTAAAATTTCGAAATACTTATTTTAATCTTTAATTTAGAGAAACGTTCAACAACGTTTAGAAGTGAGAGGAGATTTTGAGCTCTAATCTTTTGATTGAAAATACGTGTTAATTACCACTTAACTATGCTTACTTTGATAGACATTCAAATTAGTCACTGTTGTTATTTTGCCATCAATTTTTGCCCCTTTCAATATCCATCTCAATTAACTAATGTGACTTCATTGTTGTTGTTATTTTGTCATCAATAAGAATTTTCTACTAAAACGACTAAATTTTTTAGAGTTAAGTGGGAAAGGGAGATAAAAAAAAATTATTTATTATTTTCTTTTAAAAAAAAAGTAAACAAATATAAAAAAAAAAAAAATAGATGTTCTCAGTACTAAAGTTTCTTAAGTATTTTTTGGACTCATGTTCAAAGTCATACCATCCATATGTGATGTTGATGGTCAAATTTGGTCAGAGGAACTCACCTGACCTTCACGTGCCACCAACGGTAAAATTTGTAGAAGAGGGGGAAGACGTGACCTGCAAAAGAGAGAACTTGCACACCAGTGTGGTGCTAGCCACATCGCCTCCGATGCTTAAGTCAGAAAACAAAAGGGAGAGCTAGAGAGTAAGAGTAAGGAGTCGAGAATAGAGTTCGGGTCCCCTTCTTCAGTGGCGAAGATGGGTATAATACCTGCTCATCCTCCTAGGGTTTTTAGGGATTCAGAGGCGTTTTAGGTCAAACCAGGCGGAACCGGGGCGGCCAAAGGCGGTAGGGACCAAATGGAGTCGGACGGGCTCGGCCTCGGCCCATGGCCGAGGCCGAGCAGGGGGTCGGGCTTTTGGTCTTGACCCGTCCCACTTGCCAATTTCGCCTCTTGGGTCCAATTCCCAGCCCGATTTCTCTCCGGTTGTCCTTGTCAGCTCCTTGTACATCGGAGTGGTCCAAAATTGCCTATAACATGTGATATGTTAAATAATTATGACTAAAAAAAATTAGTGAACGAAATATTATTTTTTAAAGTAAAAAAAAGGTTACAATACAAGTTTAATCCTTGAATTTTGAATTCTATATTTTCTAAAAAAGTATTAAATACGTCTTTGAAGTTTCAATTTTGGGTCTAATAGGTTCTTGAACTTTAAAAATACCTAATAGGTCATTGAATTTGCAATTTTGTGTCTAATCGGTCCTTATACATTCAAAAATTTTAAAATTTAATTGATCTATAGATATAAAATGAAATTTTATGTCTAAAATAAATCCTGAACTTTTAATTTCATGTCTAGTAGGTTTGTGAATCTAAAAAAATGTTGAATATGTCAATGACCTGTTAGACGCAAAATTGAAGGTTTAAGGACTTATTAGATACTTTTTAAAGTTCGAGGACCTATTTGACACAAAATTGAAAGTTAATGAACCTATTTGACAAAATTAAAAGTTCAAAGAAAACTATTAGACATTTTTTAAAGTTTAGGGACCAAATAGACACAAACAAAGCTTATGGACTAAACTTGTTTTTTTTTTTTTTTTTTTTGAAAAATGCCTAAACTTGTAATTTAACCTATAAGATATTAATATAGACATCTATTTTTAAAGTTAAAGAAATTATGGGAAAAATCAATTTAACTTTGGGGTTATATCAATTAATACTTTAAATTAATAATTGATCAATTTAAACCCTAGATTTTGATAAGTGAATAATGTAGATCCTCTATTAGTGAATCAATTTATATCATCTATTAATGATTTTCAATTATTTTCATTTGATTTCATTTAAAATCAACTTAGAATCACCTAAATAAAATTATTCTTTCTCCAAATTTATATGAAAGTAGTAAGAAAAATTCATAGGCAATTCTTATTATTAACTAAGTAGAGAGAAATAGAGGAAACAAGAGGATGAAAACCACTTATATTACTAAAAATTCACCACTATCCACTTGATTACAACATTTTTCTTTAATATTATGTTAATCCTTACATTTAAAGAAGTTGTTATACGTAATTTTGGATCATTGCAAATTTTGAGGATTGGATGAGACTAGCACAACACGAACCCGAGGATACGACCAAGGAGAGACCTCGAAGGAGATAAGGACCGAAGAGATTAGGCTTGGCCCAGTTCCCTTGGCCTCAGCCATAGGTCGAGGTCGACCCTCAGCCCACTCCTGTGGGTTGAGCTCTCTCCCTTGGTTCCTGGTGTCTTTGACTTGTCCGATTCGACTTAGTTCTGTCTGTCGCCAGACGCACAGAAACCCTAAATTAAGAGAAGGTATATAAACCCTTATTCATCCTTGAAGAAGAGATTCAAAACTCTATTCTCCTAGACTTTCTCCTCTCTTACTCTTGGTTTCTCATCTTACTCCTTGCTGACTTAAGCATCGGAGACGGTATAACAAGCACCACACTGATGTGCAAGTTTATCTTGTTTTGCAGGCCACATTTTTCTCCTTTCAAATAAAGTTACCGATAGTGTCATGGAAGGTCAGGTGAGTTCTCCCCACTCGAATTTTGGTAGCAACAGAAGTCTTATACATCTGGAAGAAAAAGGAAATGGATAGTCTAAATCGATTCACAAAGTCTAAAGTTTAAATTGATACAATTATTGTTTAGAGTTTTAAGTGATGAAACGTGAAAGCTTCAAAGTATAAATTGATTTTTTAACTTAAACAATTGAAAATTCAAGGACATGACGATAAACAACTATTTGTTTTTAGTTCAACCGAATTTAAGTTCGGAGATTTGAACCTCCCACCTATTGATGGATGGAATATCATTACTTTTACGTGAGAATAACAAACTTTGTTGAGAGTGTAACTGCATTTGACAATTATTATTATTATTATTATTTTTTTAATTTTTCGAAGAAGTATTTGGCAATTATTTGATCATCAAACTTTCATTTATTACCAATATTTTATCGAACAAATTGAGATTTAAAAAGAATATATAATATAAAAATATAATATAATCCCGGTGAAATTAATTCTTTGAGAATTCCATTTTCCATCATCTCTTCTTGATCTACCGACTTTGAAACGCGCTCTCATGGAGTTCGGCATGACAGTCCCGCGCTGGCCAATGAAGACGAACTGAATCTTCAAGATACTGCCTTCGTTCTACTAGAAACGATAAGCCACTGATCATCTCTCTCCAATTTCTGCCATGGAAGCGCTCCGAAGAAGAATTTCTCTCAGCTTGAATCTTCTGTTTCTCTTCTGCGTCTTATTGGTAACAAGTTTCGGTTCCTATCGCGAGCATTACATTTTCTTTTGGATTTTTTTTGTTCTGTTTCTTTTTGCTAGTTGAAATGTGGCAGTGAATTTGTATATGTTTTTCAAGATCCTTCTCTTTCGGTACTTCAGCGATTGTGAGCTGAATTCCTCCGTGACCTCGATGTGGTCTTCAAATTACCTTTTCTAGCGGTATTTGGAGTAGATTTCTGTAGATTGATTTCGATTGTTGTGATAGTTGTTGGATATTTCTTTTTTACTTATGTATCTGTTAGAGATTTGATTTCGCCTTAGTGAAACGTACCAGACTGTTGACTCTGATCTTAAGTTTGTACTTCTGTTGTGTAGCAAGAGTTGCTCTGCTTGTATCTTTATTTTCATAGTTTATAAGATTTCATTCCATGATTAGATCGTAGTTTTCGGATATATCAAATTTCATTTTCCTGATATGCTGTTTAAGCTTCAAGTTTAATTGCCTAATTTCGATGCAGGTTGTATTTCACGTTGGTCTAATTGAAGCCGATGCATCCAATGCTTCTCTTGCGTAAGCAAATTTCTGAAAGATTTCCTATGCTAGCTATTTCTTTATTCTTCATCTACTTGTGTATTTTTTATTCTGTTATTATCATGCTTGGATAGATGATTTCTCTCTGATAAATGAACATTGACGAGGCTTGGTCTTTTATGTACTGCAGTCAGAATGGGAAACCTATGCATCAATGTGTTCAATGTGGAGATGGAGAGGTATCACACTTGTATCTCTTTGTGGTTTGTGGCACATTTTACATCTAATGTTCCTGTCCAGTGTCCTGTTTTCTATTATTTAGTTTTGTTGGTAATATCTTTTTATTTGAATTGAGATTTAGTCATTTAGTTGGTAGGTGAGTTTCTATTATCATGGGTTAATAGTTTCCTTATTTTAGGATATTTTAGTTGTGGATTGATCACACGACTTTATCAAATTTAAAGACTTCAAGCTGAGTAATGCTTATGCAAAGATATCTGAAACCCTTAAAGATCACCTTTGAGGTCAAGGATGTTTATATGTATGTGTGTATGCATTTTTGTACTGATTTTTTTTTTCTAGCAAATATCTTAATCATCTGGGCTCTAGGTGGTTGGAAACATTAACATTGTTTGATATATGGCATTATTTGCAGTCTAGTGTCATACCTGTGGCAGTAATACCATATGCAATATGCATGCATACAAATGGTTTATTATCTATTGGTCATTTTAGGAAATTATTAGCTTTTTTGGTTTCATTCTACCTGTGTTCTTATTCTAACTTGTTTTGCTAGTTATGTCTCGGTTATAATTATTAAGATACTTGAAATAGAGAGATGGTTATAAAAACAACAATTTATTGTGCCCGAATTGAAGGCTGAGTACTTGTGTTGTTAGAGGTCTTCTTGATGAAGTTATGGTTTATTTATGACTTTAGTTTCTTCCTCACATTGCACAAGGTGGAAAGAAATTCCATCTATTAATGTGGGATCCTTGCCTTACACTCAATTCTAATTTTATTTCATCTATAAGCTTTCTGCATTCAGAAGTTCTTGCACCTATTGACCAACTCAAATGCTTGCAGGAGAAAGAGACTGCAAATAGAATCAACACCAATGGAGATGATAAGGTATTAACGTGTTATGAAGTTCACAAATTTTAATATCCTTTGCATTTAACACTTACAATGTTTATGTTTTTATCATTCGTTTCAAACAGGATATTGACATAATTGCAGCCTACAGTGATCCTTCTGGTGCCTTTCGCCTTGGAAGGGTCAAAGTGAAGGATTTATCTGCCTCCTGGGTATGGGAAAATTCTATGGATGGAAACCATCAGCAGCCACTGAGTTCCCAGGTACTGTGAATATTTTGAAGCTTATCAAGTCCTCTTGAATGTTTTTGTTTAGATAATGTTATATGATACCTATTGCTGTTTTTGTTAGTTTCTAACTTTTCATAACCCATTCATGGTCAAATATCAATGATTGATGTTTTTTCTTTTCCTCTTGTTGTTGTAGCTCTCTAAACCATCATAGTGGTTTGATGATATTTGCCTGGTGCATATGCTCATGTAAAATATAATTCATGTATTCTTTCCTTTCAGACAGACCCATTAGTTTCCAAGATGGAGAATGAAGAGAAGGTGGCTGTTGATGATCATCCTCCTGGTGAAGGTGAACCTGATTTTTCTCATTTATCATCAATGAATCCAGTGAAGCTAAAACGATGGGTAATCTTTCTGATACTTCTACTTGGCATACCCATATTAGGTTTTTTAGTCATTTTTAATATTCAATTACTTTAGGCAATGCGACTGGAGAGGAGGGCTCTACGAGCTGCAGATTTGATTAGAGAAGATAAAGAGATAGACAATCAGATGGCAGCTGCTGCTATTGAACGGTCTAAAAGCTTTGACACTACGGTGAAAGGAAAGTACAGCATTTGGAGGAGAGATTTTGAAAACCCAAAATCTGATTCCACCTTGAAACTTATACGCGATCAGATCATAATGGCCAAAGCGTATGCAAATATTGCTAGGTCAAAGAATGATACCAGACTTTACAATACTCTAATGAAACACTGTAGAGAAAGTCAACTTGCTATTGGGCAAGCAAATTCTGATGCTGGGCTTCATCCAAGGTTTTAGAAAGCTTTATACTCTATTCCTGCTATCTTTTGCATATTTTTCTTGGTGTTCATTCAACGCTCTTTGCTTTTCTGTAGTGCACTTGATCGGGCAAAAGCCATGGGTCATGCTCTTGCAATGGCCAAAGACGAACTATATGATTGTCTTACTATGGCGAGAAAGTTGAGAGCCATGCTACAGTCAACTGAGGACAATGTAAATGCCCAGAAGAAAAAGAGTGCATTCTTGACTCAGCTAGCAGCCAAAACAGTTCCTAAATCCTTGCATTGCCTCCCTTTACAGCTTGCAGGAGACTATTTCCTGCAGGGTCACCATCTTAATCAAAATATTGACAGAGAAAAGATTGAAAATCCTTCTCTGTATCACTATGCAATTTTCTCAGATAATGTGTTAGCAACATCTGTGGTAGTCAACTCCACGGTTTTGCATGCTAAGGAACCTGAGAAACACGTTTTCCATATTGTCACAGATAAGCTGAATTTTGCTGCTATGAAAATGTGGTTTCTTGTTAATTCTCCTTCGAAAGCAACAATCCAGGTTCAAAATATTGATGATTTCAAGTGGTTGAATTCCTCTTACTGCTCTGTTCTACGACAACTTGAATCTGCAAGACTTAAAGAGTATTACTTCAAGGCAAATCATCCCTCTTCCCTCTCTGTTGGTATGGATAATCTGAAGTATAGGAATCCGAAGTATTTGTCCATGCTGAATCATCTTAGATTCTACCTCCCTGAAGTGTATCCCAAGTTGGACAAGATCCTATTTTTAGATGATGATATTGTGGTTCAGAAGGATTTATCGCCCTTGTGGTCCATTGATATGAAAGGCATGGTGAATGGGGCAGTGGAGACCTGTAAAGAAAGCTTTCATAGGTTTGATAAATATCTCAACTTCTCAAATCCAAAGATCTCTGAGAATTTTGATCCAAATGCTTGTGGTTGGGCTTTCGGCATGAATATTTTTGACTTGAAGGAATGGAGAAAGCGAAACATGACTGGAATATACCATTATTGGCAAGATATGGTAAAGCCTTCTAAATCTCTTTTCTGCTTGCCCCTTAACTACTTCGATATTCATTTGGTAGTTTCTTGATAGATGCCTCTTTAGCTTGTGTTCTAAGCCACGTATTTGGTCTGGTATCATAAAAACAATTGGCTCAAAGTTTTTGTTAAATGCAACATGAAAATTTGATAGCGAAGGATTAAGGTTTGAAGGTTAGAGTATACTAGACATTGTTCAGTTACTTTGCAAAGCACAAACCCTGATTAGCCTCATGGAACAGAGTGTTTCTCTTATTACATTTAGACATAAACACTAGAATGCATAGCTTCATATGATTGTTTCTCTTATTACATCTAGACATAAACACTAGAATGCATAGCTTCATATGCATCTGGAACATTTATCTTACAACTTGCAAGTATATTTCCAATTCTCTACGTGTATAGCTCTTCTTTTCTATTAATTAAACACACTTGGGTTGCTAATTGAAGAAATTCTTTTGCAGAATGAGGACCGAACTCTGTGGAAACTCGGGTCGCTTCCACCAGGTCTGATCACTTTTTACAATCTTACTTATCCTCTAGACAGAGGGTGGCACGTGCTGGGTCTCGGATACGACCCTGCCTTGAACCTAACAGAAATAGAGACTGCTGCTGTTATCCATTACAATGGAAACTACAAGCCTTGGTTAGACTTAGCTGTTTCCAAGTACAAGTCATACTGGTCTAAATATGTGATGTATGGCAACCCTTATCTTCAGCTTTGTAACATCAGTGAATAACAATTTTTTCCCTTCTCCCACTCAATTTTTCAATAGAAAGAATATAAAATAGATCATTTTTGCTGTTCAAGGTCTAAAATTTTCCTTACCGACCGCCTAAGAAGCACAATTTGATTTCACTGGTGCTGGTTAGAAGTTCATTTTCAGGTTTAGCAACATGGAATTGATCTGGTTTCGGTGTAGCCATGGCTGGTGATGAGTGCCTCCAGTTGGTTCGTTGTGTACGCTGTTTGAACTGGACTTGGACGACGGTGGATGCCTCGTTCAGTATACGGTATACCTGAGAACATTCTTGCCCTCTAGATTTTGTATATTATGCCTGCCTGTAATGCCTCTCAAAACCTCTTTTCCAATATTGATAGAAATGCACAAGTTTTCTAGGAAACCGTTAGTCGTCTAGAAATGTATTGTCCCTGTTATTCACTTGGCTCTATCAAGGAATTTGTAGACCAAATAGGCGTCTTAGTACATACTATCAATAAGTAATAATGCATCTTTTTTTTTTTTTTGAAGCAAGTAATAATGCGTCTTACTAACGCATCTTTTTTTTTTTTTTTTGAAGCAAGTAATAATGCGTCTTACTAACGAGCAACTTGAATGAGAAGGAATTTTGAGTGTTTTCTTCAATCTTTCTCAAGCATTTTGTTGGACTTTTTTTCATCGATTATCAAGCATTTTGTTGGATTTTTTCATCAATTCTTGGTACCAAAATTATTATAATCCTTGTTTTATTCAATTTTGCCACCATGCTCATAAAATCAATTAACTCTTTTGGTTCATTTTAACCCTTGAAGTCTGAAATTTGTTTCGAAACGACCATTTTAACCCTTGAAGTTTAAAATTTTTCGTTAAATTTATGAACGAAAAATGATGCGTTTGCATGTTTTTTTTTTTTTTTTTTCTTCAGGTATATGTTTGAATATGTTCACATAAGCAAAAATACATATGCAAACACGTCATTTTCCGTCCATAAGTTTAAAGAAAAAATGCTTGTAAGGGTTGTTTTGAAACAAAATTCAAACTTCCCAGACAAGGTTCCAATTATCATACTGGGGCAAAGCACCCCCTCGTGAAGTAAGAATTCGAAATTAGAGTACTAAATGAAACTTTTGAAAGTTCAAAGATATAATTGAAACTAACACTATAGTTCACGAGTATTTTTGATAATTTAACCTTTCTTTATATATTAATTTTAATGAAAAAAAAATTAATGAAAAAGTTATGAAATGTTATATCGTCCCTAATCAGTTGGTTTTGCCAATATCTTGAATTTATTTTCTCATTTTGGCACCCCAATTGCAACATATATACACATATATAAAATCATGATTAAATTAATCGACAACGTTTATTAACTTAAAAGTGTTAAATCCCCAACACTCCTTTAAATTCTTTCACTCACTTGTCGTATCACTTAAAAAAAAGAAAAAAAAAAAAAAAAGAAACAATGACTCGAGATTTTTTGTTTTTTATTTTTTATTTTTATTTTTTAATAACGGTTGGTTTGATCAATTAGGAGAGAAGTATTATTCTTTCACTAAAGTTACGCAGTAAGAAGTTTTTACTAATTGCTACTCACTCTTAAATTTTAAAAATTCGACAGTAGTAAAATTTTTAAAGTGAAAAAACACATTGTGGTTTGGAAAAATTTTGAGGTTAAATTATAAATTTAATTCTTATGATTTGGAGACCATTATATATATATATATATATATATATATATATATATTTTATGGTTTTAAAATTATAATTTCGTCTCTATTTGATAAGAGCTCATCTTTTTTTTGAAATTTAAACAGAAGTCTTATAGTGTTCATACTCAATCCGTTATAATTTCGTCCTATCGTATTCATACTCAATCCGTTAGCGGCTTTTGACAACCATGTATTCAATCTGTTAGTAACTTCTAACGGTAGAAATTATTTAATGATATTTTATTAAATCATATGAACAAAATTCTAATTTTAAAACTGTAAAAACTAAATTCCAAAAAAAAAAAAAATCATAACATTTTATTTGTATTGTTGTTATCTTCCTCCCGCGCTTTCCAACTGAAATTACAAAACAGAGCTGACACACTCGAAAACCTCGAAAATGGACCGAGCGACGAGGCTCTCAAAAGCCATTTACCTGAATTCCAACAATCCCGAGCTAGCATGGCTTCTCTTCAAGAGAATCCTCTCTTCCCCCATCGCCGCCTCCTCTTCCTTCTTCAAATCCTCTCTTCAATCTGTTCCCGTAATCGCCCGCATCCTCATCACTGCAAAAATGCACCCACAGATCGATCACCTTCACCAACTCCTCTTGTCGCAGCACCGCGATTTTGCTCCTCAATCTGGCTTTGCACTCGTTCGGGCGTTGGCCGATTTGGGTCTCTTCGAAAACGCCATTTCTCAGTTCCGATCGCTTCGAGCCAGGTTTCCTCATGACCCTCCTCCAATTTCTTTCTATAATTTTCTGTTTCGGTGCTCTTTGAAGGAGAGCCGTGTTGATTGTGTGATTTGGCTTTATAAGGATATGGTTGTTGCGAGAGTTAACCCACAGACTTATACTTTTAATCTGTTGATTCGTGCGCTTTGCGAAATGGGCTACTTGGAGAATGCACGGGAAGTGTTTGATAAAATGTCTGAAAAAGGGTGTCAGCCTAATGAGTTTAGTCTTGGGATCTTGGTTCGTGGGTATTGTAGAGCTGGGCTCCATTGTCGAGGTGTTGAACTTTTGGACGAGATGAGGAGCTGTGGTACTGTTCCCAATAGGGTTGCGTACAATACTGTGATATCTGCTCTTTGTGGAGAAGGTCAGACTGGGGAGGCTGAGAAATTGGTGGAAAGGATGAGAGAGGTTGGTCTTTCTCCAGATATTGTAACTTTCAATTGTAGAATTGCTGCTCTCTGTAAATCTGGGCAAATTTTAGAAGCTTCCAGGATTTTTAGAGATATGCAAATAGATGAAGAGTTGGGGTTGCCTCAGCCTAATATTGTAACATATAATTTAATGCTAGAAGGATTTTGTAACGAAGGAATGTTCTTGGAGTCCAAGGCTCTCTTTGATTCTATGAAAAAATCTGAAACTCTTTTGAGCTTGGAGAGCTATAACATATGGTTGTTAGGTTTGGTTAGAAGTGGAAAGCTCCTTGAAGCTCGCTTAGTTCTTTATGAGATGGCAGAAAAGAGTATAAAACCCAATCTTTACTCCTATAACATTTTGGTATATGGACTTTGTAAATATGGGATGTTTTCTGATGCAAGATCTATAATAGGGCTAATGAGAGAGAGTGGTGTAGCCCCAGATACTGTAACTTATAGTACCTTACTGCATGGATACTGCTGTAGAGGAAAGATACTTGAAGCCAATTATGTTCTTCGTGAAATGATGCAAGTTGGTTGTTTTCCAAATATGTATACTTGCAACATTTTGCTTCATAGCCTGTGGAAAGAGGGGAGAGCATCAGAGGCAGAAGAGTTGCTACAAAAGATGAATGAAAGAGGTTATGGCTTGGATAATGTAACTTGTAATACAATGATTAATGGCCTCTGCAAAACTGGGAATCTGGACAAAGCTATTGAAATAGTGAGTGGCATGTGGACCCATGGAAGCGCTTCTCTTGGAAATCTAGGAAACTCTTTTATTGGTCTTTTTGATGCTGGAAATAATGGGAAGAAGTGTTTGCCTGACTCGATCACATATGCGACCATAATAAGTGGGTTATGTAAGGTTGGGCGGGTTGATGAAGCAAAAAAGAAGCTTCTCGAGATGATTGGGAAAAAACTATCTCCTGATTCACTAATATTCGATACTTTCATACATAGTTACTGTAAACAAGGAAAGTTATCATCTGCTTTTAGAGTTCTGAAGGAAATGGAGAAAAAGGGTTGCAACAAGAGTCTTCGAACATACAATTCATTGATTCAGGGTTTAGGTAGTAAAAATCAAATATTTGAAATATATGGGTTGATGGATGAGATGAGAGAAAGAGGAATTTTTCCTAATGTTTACACTTATAATAACATTATTAGCTGCCTATCTGGAAGTGGGAAAATGAAAGATGCCACTTTTCTTTTGGATGAAATGCTGCAGAAGGGGATATCTCCTAATATATATACATTTAGGATTTTAATTGGAGCTTTCTTTCAGGCTTGCGACTTTGGAGCCGCTCAAGAGTTATTTGAGATAGCTTTAAGTCTATGTGGCCACAAGGAATCCTTGTATAGTTTCATGTTCAATGAGCTACTAGCTGGAGGTGAAACTTCCAAGGCTAAAGAGCTCTTTGAAGCTGCATTAGATAGATCTCTAGGCTTGAAAAATTTTCTTTACAAGGACCTGATTGAAAGGCTTTGCAAGGATGAAAAATTAGATGATGCTAGTTTCATTCTTCATAAGATGATGGATAAACAGTATAGGTTTGACCCTGCATCATTCATGCCAGTGATTGATGGATTAGGTAAAGGAGGGAACAAGCATGCAGCTGATGAATTTGCAGAAAGGATGATGGAAATGGCTTCAGAAACCGACATCAACCAACATGAGAATAAGATTATTCGAGGAAGGTCAAATAATTATGATGAAAGCGATTGGCACAAGATAGTTCACAGGTATGATCCTTCAAGATTATATTTGATGTGGTGCTTACTTATCTCCATATGTTTTGTTGCTATTTTGAGTATTCATATAAGAACATTGACTATGCAATATGATATATTCAAATTCAGCTCAAGTACTTCCTGATTTCCTGTTTCATATTATATTTTAAGAAAAATTTAAGATGCTTGGTGGTAGTTTAAATTTTACGTGTAGTTTTGGACCAAGAATTAAATGATTTTATCGAGGAAACTTTTAGCAACCATTTTCTTTACCCATATCTTGCAATTTGTCTGTCCTAAGAGCCCCGATGTGTCTGCACAAAACTTTTGAAGAATTATAATTACATATATATATATCTGTTCAACTCTCTCTACATTAGCCATAAGACGTACTGACATCTAGTTACGTGATGCATATCTTTAGGCAATTCTTTTTTCCATCTGCAACACGTGTTTTGAGTATGATGTCCTTTGAGGGTCTTTTATTGTCACAACATTAATATAGAGTGAAAGTCTTCTGGAGACGGACAACCTAGCTGTTCAATTTTCAGTTATCAATTCAGTTGAACTTTAGGCTAAGAATAGTTAAAATAATGAGGCTATTCATTTAATTAATTCTTTTGTGTTGTCAATCAATACTTAATTTTCTGTTCTACGTGTGATGTGTCTGGCTTGGGGTTGCACAACTTCAACAGAAATGATGGCAGTGGAATTGCACAGAAAGCTCTTAAGCGCGTGTTGAAAGGGTGGGGTCAAGGAAGTATTTCAACTTCGCAGCCACAGAAATTTAGCACACATGATTACTGGGATGGTGATGCTTAAAGTTTTACAAATTCTTGAGGGACAGGGAAACATGAGAATATGCTAAAAACTGCTGAGGTGCCAAATCTTCAAGTTGGAGCAAAGGACATCAATACATCAGGTAGAACTATTTTTCTAGAATTCATTTTAACCAAGTACCATAACAATGAGAAGATAGATAGACAACGATAAACTTTGAGTGTAACAAATGTAGTTTGCTATATTGGTTAATTGTTTCGCCTCTGCATGCTTGCTTAATCAATATAATTATCATGATTGCTATTGATGCTTTTGACCGTAGTACAAGAGAAGTTCATCTTTGCCTAGATTTAAGACTGATACAATGTTTACGGTTATAGAAAGGCTATTTCCATTGTTGATATTGGTCAGGTCTAGCCGTGGACTACATTATCAAGTAAAATAATTCTTCATCTAATTCTTTTACTAGAAAATCTCTTTTCTTTAGATTAAAATGGAGCCTTATTAATTTCCAATCACTCTTGAATCTTTAATTAAATGTTGTACCTAACTTAGATCGGAGGTAAATTCAAAATTCTAATTGTATGGTAAGAACTAGGAATAAATGAGATTCATTTTGAAAGGCTATTGATCTTGTAATTTCTTTGATATTGCAATATAGTTCTATCTTTGTGTTTTCTTTGCGTGTTATTGTGATTTCTTGTTAGGGGTATCCTAACACAAACCTCTAAAACCCCAACTTGGGTGCAGACTGAACAACTTTTTCTTCACCAAAAGTGGCTTTCACTTTCAGAGCACCCTCGTCTTGCACTCGGACCATTAAGGGAGATAAATTATCAGGATGTTCACCAAATGATGGGGGCTTTTAAATCTCAGAATCTTTGGGTCCTCTTGACATGCTTCATGCAGTTCTACTTCACTACGCACTCTATTTAACATTCCAACAGGGTCTTCTCGCATGAATACATTTCCACCATTCAAGGCGTTGAAAGTGATAGCGTGTTGTCTTGCTTCATTGGGGCACTAGCTGCTTGGACCAGAAGTCTGACTAAAAGAAGAGGTGGGAGGACTTTGCAAGGGCTCTATGGCTGAACAAGCCACTCTCAGCTTGATGGTTTATTTGCCCGTGATGGTCACTCATCTTCATGGATGAATAATGGCCAGTCTCAGGAAAACTGCGAGAATTCAATTGTGGGAAGCTTTTTTAGAAAGACCTAATCTGTTATACACCTTCAGCACCCTTGAACCGAGTCGTTCATAAGGTGGAGTTTCCTTAGAGAATGGCCAACTTTCTTGATCTTTTGAGAAAGCCACCTTGTTATCCCGTGTTGCCAATGGTCAGACTGCACAAACAGGAAGTACAGGCAGCCAATGTCTGGTAGCTAGTACATAAAAGTTCACTCGGAAACAAATATATAAAAATCTCCAGTGGACTCATGCTATAAAAGTTGTGAAGTTTATGATCTAAGGTTATGGTTTTGTTGGAATTTCTAGTTTCTATAATTGTGTAAATATTATTTGTTAATATTTAGTCATTATTGCCTTTATTCTTTCCTTTATTGTAATAGGTCTTTCTCCTATATAAGAAGACCTAGGTTGTTAATATTTGAATAAGAGACTATTATTCTCCTAAAATTAAGATGGTATCAGAGCAGGTTTAAACCCTAGCCGTCCTAAAAACTCTACCTTAGAAACCCTAGGCACCAACGCCGGAACCCTAGCCACCGTTCTTAATCGATGCATCTTACTTCCGCCGTTCGTGGTCTTTCTGTCGCCACTTTCGCCTCCTATGCCGCCGAGTCGCCGCCGCCCATCCAACGGTGCCGACGATTACCTCAGACTCAGGCGTGCAACAAAGCATATCACGACCCGCGCTGCCTCATTCACGACTTAGAGACCCACGCAACACAACGCCGTCGTTCACCGAATCTGCGACCCGCACACTCGCATCTGCAACTCGCCACCGTCAACCGCACCTGTGACCCGAACGCTCGCGACTCCTGCCGCTCACCTCATCGGATTGGCTCCCTGCTTACTAGTCCGTCAGTTTGCCACCGTTTGCTCAGGGAGTTTCTTCGCGTCTGCAAGTCGTACACTCGTGTTATTTCTTCGTGACATCGCACGACTATCTTGGTACCAAATCTATTTTTGGGTTGGTTCAGTAGTTTGGTTCACTAGTTCACCGGTCTGTTTCACAATCTGGTTCATTGGTCTGGTGCAGTGGTTATTTGGTTCAGTTTTTGGTTTATTTGGTCTGGTTTATACTTTATTATTTCCCATTTACTTGTCATGTCTAAGGAGCAAGCTCATCAAACCCTAAAATTGCTACCAACTAATTTATCATCTAATAATTCTTGTGTTTCATTGACACAAACAGGTAATTATCCTCAAGCTTTTTCTTGTGGCACTCCTTCTCTGTGGATTATCGATTCCGGAGCTTCTGACCATATGACTAGTACCTCTCACTTTTTTACCTCATATTCTCCTTCTCATTCTAATGAAAAAATTCGAATCGCAGATGACAGTTTTTCTTCCGTTGCAGGAAAAGGAACTATTAAATTGACTGAACATATTTCTTTACAGTTTGTCTTACATGTTCCAAAATTAGCCTGTAATCTCTTATCTGTCAGCAAACTTTCAAGAGATTCTAATTGTCGTGTTATATTCTTTGAATCTCATTGTATTCTTCAGGATCAAAAATCGGAGAAGATGATTGGGAGTGCTAGGATGCTTGATGACCTTTACTACTTTGATGAAGGTTCTTTTAGTAATAAAATAACTCAGGGTTTCAGTAGTATTAGTTCTCTTTCTGGTAAAGAACAAATTATGCTTTGGCATCTTAGGTTAGGACATCCTAGCTTTCCTTATCTCAAGCATTTATTTCCAAATTTATTTAAAGGATTTGATTGCTCCTTTTTTTCTTGTGAAAGTTGCATTTTAGCAAAAAATCATCGTTCCACTTATTTACCTAAACCTTACAAAGCTTCCAAACCGTTTTATTTAATTCATAGTGATGTTTGGGGTGCCTCTAAAATTAGGACTCATAAAGGGAAAAAATGGTTTGTTACTTTTATTGACGATCATACTCGTCTATCTTGGGTGTATTTAATGGAAAAGAAATCTGAGGTGAAAGACATCTTTATAAATTTTTACAATATGATCGAAACTCAATTTCAAACCAGAATTTGCATTTTACACTCTGACAATGGAACTGAATATTTTAATGAATCTTTTGGTGAGTTTTTAAAAGATAAAGGTATAGTTCACCAATCTACTTGTCGAGATACTCCTCAACAGAATGGTGTTGTTGAAAGAAAAAATAGGCATTTACTTGAAGTAGCTCGTGCTATCATGTTTTCCATGCATGTTCCAAAATATTTATGGGGCGAAGCAATTCTCACAGCTACCTATCTAATAAATAGAATGCCTAGTAAGATCTTGAATTTTAAAACTCCCATTGATTGCTTTAAAAATATTTTTCCACAATCTCGTTTATATTCTGATTTACCTCTCAAAGTTTTTGGGTGTACTACTTATGTTCACATCCCTAGTCACTTTCGGTCAAAACTTGATCATAGAGCAGTTAAATGCATTTTTTTGGGTTATTCTTCAAATAAAAAAGGCTATAAATGTTTTGATCCTCAGACAAAAAAATGTTTTGTGAGCATGGATGTATCTTTTTTAGAAAATCAACCATATTTTACCCAAAGTTCTCTTCAGGGTGAGAAACCAAATTTGGAAGATAACTTTTGGGATGTTTCTACTCCTCTTCCTAACCTTATTTGTCCTGATGATATTAGTCCTTTGGTGCCAAGTATAGAATCTTCTCAATTAGGGGGAGAAATACTACATAATACTGATCAAGTTCCTGAGTTTAAGTTTTATACTAGAAGAAAATTCAATCAGAGGAAGCAAGACCAAATAGTTGATCCTTCACAGAACCAATCTGAGACTCCGACGATTGAAACTGGAAAATCTGGTAATTCTTCTTCCATTCCTACTTCAAATATTCAAAATACTTTACCAGTTGTGTCTGATCTTGATATGCCCATAGCTATTAGAAAAGGTACTCGAAGTTGTACCAAATATCCTATTGCAAACTACATGTCATATCAAAATTTGTCAAATAGTCATAAAGCCTTCACCTCTAGGATAAATAATTTGTTTGTTCCAAAGAATATACATGAGGCTTTAGAAGATCCAAATTGGAAAGTAGCAGTTATGGAGGAGATGAATGCTCTAAAACAAAATGGGACTTGGGAAATAGTAGAGTTGCCAAAGGACAAGAAACCAGTGGGTTGTAAATGGGTGTTTACCATAAAATGCAATGCAGATGGTAGTATTGAGAGATATAAAGCCCGATTAGTAGCTAAAGGCTTCACCCAAACATATGGGATTGATTATCAGGAAACGTTTGCCCCAGTTGCTAAAATTAACTCTATTCGAGTACTGTTGTCTCTTGCAGCTAATTCAGAGTGGCCTCTCTACCAACTTGATGTGAAAAATGTTTTTCTCAATGGCGACCTTGAGGAAGAAGTGTTTATGCATTTACCACCAGGTTTTGAAAAGGAACTTGGAAGTAATAGAATTTGCAGGTTAAAGAAATCTCTATATGGCCTTAAACAGTCTCCAAGAGCTTGGTTCGAACGGTTTGGAAAAGTTGTGTCTGGTTATGGGTTTCTTCAAAGTCAAGCTGACCATACTATATTTTATAAACACTCTGAGAATAATAAAATCTCTATCTTGATTGTCTATGTTGATGATATTATTCTCACAGGTGATGATGAGGTAGGTCTAACTGATCTCAAGAAAAGCCTTGCAACCGAGTTTCAAATCAAGGACTTGGGAACGTTAAAGTATTTCCTTGGGATGGAATTTGCAAGATCAAGGAAAGGCATCTTTGTAAATCAAAGAAAATATGTCCTTGACTTACTTGAAGAAACAGGATTACTTGGATGCAGAGTTGCTGAAACTCCTATTGAGCCTAATTTGAAATTGGAAGCAGCAAAAGAAGAGGAAATAAAGGATAAGGAGAGATACCAAAGACTTGTGGGGAGACTAATTTATTTGTCTCATACTCGTCCAGATATTGCTTTTGCTGTAAGCATGGTAAGTCAGTTTATGCATGCACCCGGATCAACTCATTTCGAAGCTGCCTATAGGATTTTACGGTATTTAAAAGGAGCTCCTGGAAAAGGTATTTTATTCAAAAAGAATAATCACTTCCAAGTAGAGGTATATACAGATGCAGACTGGGCTGGAAGTACTACTGATAGAAGATCTACCTCAGGTTATTGTTCCTTTGTTGGAGGAAATCTAGTCACATGGCGAAGCAAAAAGCAAAATGTAGTGGCCAGGAGTAGCGCTGAAGCAGAGTTTAGAGCCTTAGCCCCATGGAATCTGTGAAGGCATATGGATCAAAAGAATACTTGAAGAATTCAAGTTCCCTCAGACTAAGCCTATTCGAATTTATTGTGACAATAAGGCTGCCATATCTATAGCTCACAATCCAGTTCTACATGATAGAACAAAACATATTGAGGTTGACAAACACTTTATTAAAGAAAAGATTGATACTGGTGTAATATGTATCCCTTATCTTCCGACGACAGAGCAAATTGCTGATGTTCTAACCAAGGGACTTCCAAAGAAGCAATTCGATAAACTAATTGACAAGCTGGCTATGGAAGACATCTTTAAACCAGCTTGAGGGGGAGTGTTGGAATTTCTAGTTTCTATAATTGTGTAAATATTATTTGTTAATATTTAATCATTATTGCCTTTATTCTTTCCTTTATTGTAATAGGTCTTTCTCCTATATAAGAAGACCTAGGTTGTTAATATTTGAATAAGAGACTATTATTCTCCTAAAATTAAGAGGTTTTTAACAATATTGTGGTGAATGGAGAAATAAGGCGAATATCCAGATGGCTCAAAATAACTTTAAAGTATTTAGCATATGTAGTGAAGATGTTTAAATTCATAGCAGACCATAGGCGATCTAGATGTTTGTTGAAGGTGATCAAAATCTACAAATACCTGCCCATTTGATATCTCCCCATGAGCTAGCAGTACTATCCCAATGATTTGTCACCTTAAACTCTTCCCTTGTTTCTTCAGTTTGATACTCCAAAGACACTGAAACGCTTTGCCTCTTCTGTTGAACCTCCATCATGTGTGCATCCCAAGAAGACTGTTTTGGACAAGAAACCTCCATTGAAACTGAGCCCAATCTGTGAGGTTCTTCATTCATCAGTCCTCTTCCATTTTGGTTGAATTCATCTTCCATATCTTCGTCCATAACCACGTGCAAACTCCGAGAATTATGCTGCAAAACGATCGATAATGAGTTCAACATCCGCGTTTCTTCTTTGTTGTCATGGCAATCCTTTGGCAATTCATGGCTTGTTGGTTGCAATGGTTATTCCAACGATACTGTGGCCGTGAGGATGTGATAGGTCGGAATAGACCTCATGGAAGCGTAATGTGCTAACCTCAGCCATGAAGCAAGCGGTTTCGACGGTCGAAATGCAGTCGAGATAGTTATCAATGTGGCAACAACCAGCTTTGGCTTGCTGGGTGTCACAGTCGCGATCTTTAAGGTCTCGTAAAGCGACTGTGCGGCACTTACTTTCGCTCACAAGTAAGTCAGCCAACTTGAAAACAGATCGCCGGTGGCACAACGGGAGAATATCGCAACCTCTACCCCCGTTCTTGGAAAACGGTTTTAGAAAACGGGGTTAGAGAAAAAGGTTTTGGAAAACGTTCGAAGACATTTTGAAAGAATATTTGTTGCACAGACTATCAAGTAAGCAAAGGCACAACAACAGCTTGATAGCATACAACTCTCGGGTAGGAAGGTTTGACAACTAGTCGTACCCCCCTATAGTATATTATTAAGCATTTTAGCCTTGGCAGACTTAAACATGAAAATCACGAGGAGTCATACACTTGAGAAATGCAAAGGAAAGTAAACAAGCGATACAAAGGAAATACATATAATGAAAGCATGAGGGAAAAAGGTTGACATGGGCAACACGCACAAGCATGACCGTGACACTGGGCATAGGGAACCCAAGTGAGAGTTAAAGGCAATCTGTATGTTTTGTAGATAGTGTTCATAACCTCTACTGTCTCCGCCAATGCAGCTTGGTATAGTTCATTACAAGCCTGATGATTGACATATCAAAGAAACCAAAGTTATTATTATAAATGTCACAAACAAAGTTGTTTTTTATTTTACAAATGAAGTGTTTGAATTGGTTATACTTATTTAAATTTCATTTTTTTTTTGTAATAATATAGAAAAAAAAAGCAATATAATATAAGAATAATTAAAAAATGATGATATAATCTTTACTTCACAAAATAAATAAATAAAACTATCATTGTCCGAATACAAACTCGAACTCGAGCAGGTGATATTGCAAGATACACGACCAAGTGACCAATAAGATAGACTCTCAATTATGTCAGCCACATAAATATTTATTTAATTCAAATTGGATGTCACCAATCTATTAACTTGTGAAAGTTTAGGGACTAAAACAAACAATTTAGGCCAATAAGAGTTTAGCTCAACTGACATAAAGTTGTATTGATAACCACAAGGTCTGTGGTTCGAATCTCTCTCCTCACATATAGTCAAAAAAAAAAAAAAAAAAACAAACATTTAAGAAGTTTAGGGATCAAATTGAAACAAAACTCAAAGTTCAAGGACCAAAATAGAATTTAAACCTAAAATTGGACCACTTTTACTTCCTTTTGTGGATAATAATTTATTTACATTAATGTTATTAGTATGAGTATATTTTTTTAAGCCAACATTAGTATCAATATTCATGGTCTTTTTCTATATTAATATTATAGATTTTTAAACTTATTAGAATAATAAGTTTATTTTGAAACTTATTATTCTAATATTGTAATTTTATTTCCAGGTATCCGCCATTTAAAGAAAAAAATTTGGCAAACTTTTGATTAAAAAAAGAACAGATAGGAACGAAAATTTCACAAATGTCTAACTTATTGGGGCCTGAAGTCCAACTTAAGTTGACCCAACTCAAATCGGTGCGATCAATTTGGGGCAAAAGCCCAGTGATGTTGGTCCTCTCCTAGCTCATGAATTCGTGGGCTTCTCTTGGAAGTGGCAGTTCGGCTTCATCTTCTTCGCTGTCTCTGCTACTGGTTCTTCTCCTCCCTTCCTCTACACACTGAATAGTGTCGTCGAGAATCCATTCCAGGAAGAGCTCTGACAGCGAGTGGGAGAGATGAAGAAAAATGGAGTCAGTTTAGAAGGGGAGAGGGTAATTTTGGTGCCTTACTTGGAAGCACACGTACCCAAGTATCACGAATGGATGAAAGACCCAGCTCTGCTTCAAGCCACAGGCTCCGAGCCGCTCACTCTCGATCAAGAGTACCAGATGCAACTATCATGGACCCAAGACCCAAACAGTTCTCTTTCTCTCTCTCTTTCCCTTTTTCTTGATGTTGTTTTCTACAATTTGTTTGTTTCCTTTCATAATTTGCCATTCCTGATCAAATTTTTATCTGGGTTGTGTTTAATATTGTATTATTGCTTGAAACATTGTTAAAATTCTTGATGTTGGACGAAATGAGGTTATGTTTGTCTTTCGCAATCGTTGATATCATTACTTCTAACATTTTATGAATTTGGGGGTGGCATTTTCAGAGCAGACTTTCATTGTATTGGATAAGGAATTGGTTGAGGGGAAATTCATCCATGGACATCCTGGTGTTGAAGGTTCGTTTTTGGGTCTTTAGCTGATAATTGAGGGGGATGGGGTTGCTTTGTATATACGCTTTGTCTGTATTGTTAGTATAGATGCTGATAAAAATGTATAATATACCCATTTCCAGCCATGGTTGGTGATGTGAATCTTTACATGAATGATCTGGACGATTCCCTTCTAGCAGAGATTGAAATAATGATAGCTGAATCCAAGAGGTACCAGATTTGATCTTCTGTTAGTTATAGATGTTTTTATTCTTTTATTGTTGAAGTGCGTATAGTAGTGGTCTTTGCACCTTTTGATCTCTGCATTTCTTTTCTTCAATGACTGTGAAATTCTGTCATTGTGAATATGGTTCTCTTCATAAGATCTTGGTCATTAGTTTTTCTATAAGAAAATTTACATTATTTTTTCTCTCTTTTTTTTTTTTCAATGACTGGAGTTATCAATGTGAATATAATTATATAAACATCATTTTTTATCTCTGCTTTCTATGCCATGGTTCTCTTCATAAGATCTTGGTCATTGTTTTTTCTATAAGAATGTTTATACGTTTTGTGTTATTCTGGCTTGTTTAGAAGCAATGAAATGTCAAATCATGGGTAGTAACGGCCTGTTTGTCTTATACTTTTAACTGATTCAACATAAGAAGCAAAATAGAATGCTTGAATGCATTTTCTAATCTGCATGTATTCGTAACTTTCCCATTTTCCTTGCAATGTTATGAGTTCATTCTTGGCTGTGTATGGATTATATTGTGAAATTATTTTGTTCTTTATTTGCTAGTTTCATTTTGTTATTGGATCAATGCATTAAGATGTCCACTAAACTTCTTACATCTGTGCTTTTGTTAGCATAGCCGTGGTAAAGGACTTGGGAAAGAATCTGTCTTGATGATGATGGCATTTGCAGTCAAGAACCTTGGGATCCATATTTTCCGGGCCAAAATTGGAGAATCAAATGAAGGGTCTCTCAGTTTGTTCAAAAAATTGGTTGGTCTCTCTGTCCAAAAAAGAACAAATTTCTTGAAATAAGATTTGTCTTACTGCAGCTGCAAGTAGATAATTTTTTGTCTCGTTGAATACAAGTGAATCCACACCAACCCAAGTCAGCATGTTTTGTTATCACTAACATTTTACCTTTCCCCTTTAAAATTAATATTGCATTATTGTTGTTTTTCTTTTGCCTTTTAAACTAGTCATTCTGTAAAGTTCACTAAAATGTCCCTTTTAATTGGTGTAGGGCTTTGAAGAGACTTCTTACAGTGAAATCTTCAAGGAGGTGAGTTCTCTCTTTCTCTCTTCTTCCTTATCGATAATGCTGCAGCTCCAAAGATGGCTTTACATCTATTTAAGACCAGAGACCTATCCGTCATTTTATTATTTGATTTAGTGCAGTATAACAGTAACTTATACGAGTCTGAACATATATTATGCAGATAGCTAAAAGCATGATTACTAGTTAGTTTAAAGCATTGTTTTAAAAGGTGCCTTAGGAGTGCGCCTAGGCTCTAGGCACTCTTAAGAAGGTCTGCGTTAAGCACGCGCCTTCCCTTGATGCCCTAAGGTGCAAAGCCCAACACATTAATTAGGTTTTTTTTTTTCTTTTCATATTCCCCCTCTAGACTATGCTTTCTCTGCTATTTCTCCACCATTCTTCTTCTCCCCCAAACTTTCTATCAAATATGAAAAGTTTGAACCTTGTTTACCTTCGAAGTTTCATATATTATGTCCTTTTCTTTATTGTAAATCATTTATTTTCGTAAATGCTTAGTTTTATGTATATATACATCTACATATATATTTATTTTATATATAGTGCACCTCACAAACAAAAGCCTTCCCTTGTTTTTTTTTTTTTTGCACCTCGCACTTAAGTCTAGGTCTTGGAAGGCTATTGTTCCTTAAGAAAACACTGATTTGAAGAAAACCTTACATCTTCATTGACTAGGAAAAGTTTATCAAAATGAGCTGATATGTCAAAATTTCTTTGACTACGATACGAATGTGGATCCTTTAATTACAATTTTTTCAAAAGAAAGAAACCGAAACTTATTAGTACTAGTAATTGATTTATTGACCACATATAACACATGTATGTCTGTGTATATATTTTATATTTGGTCTAATAATTGTGAGACAACCTTGTTCACACGAAGGAATTATTGGTTTTGTACTATAATGGAAACACTTGATGGCTAGGAAGTTTCTTCTAGTTCTTTTTCCATCCATCCATCCACATTGGAGAGTTCTGCTTTAAGATATTATGCCTGAATTATGTCATCACTTAAATCTGTGGGCCATATTTGATTCTGATATCATTTACTTTTGCATATTTGGAAGGTAACTTTGGAGTTAAAGGTAACAAAGTCCAAGCATGAGGAGCTGCTGAATGTGTTTGGTAGAATAGTAACTTATGACTAGCGCCGAACGAATCAAAACTTCCCTGCCCTCTCTAGAATTTCATTTTCTAACGTTTAGAAGCGGGAACTCTTGATCGATTATCTGATACTATGTTCAAACAGCGGATACTTGAGGAAGAAGCAATAGAATATACACAAGCAGCCCTCTGTAAAATAAGATCAAAGCTATGACTTTCTTACGATATATTTCCTTCCAACGCGTCATCTAAACGTCATGCTTTCATCATGTTATGTATGTGTTTGTTGGCCTTTCCATCTTGTGTGTTTCTGTAGGTTTCAAGATGCTTGGCTTGACCTTCTGATGTGGGCTTTTGAAGATCAAGTCTAGAAGGTCCAACCTCATAGCCCCACAATTTTGGCATCTTCAGAAAGACTTGATGGCATGGCTTTGGCAGGTATCAAGTCTCTGTTTTTACATTCTCAATCAAATGGGTCCCTCATAAGTTTGATAGTAACAATTAGGAATGTAACCGAAGCTGTTGAAATTTCATGGTTTCGAGTACGTTAGAATGAGCAGGGTAATCGATGATTCGATATTACTTGAATCTTCCTAGTAACTGTCGCAATCTTGACATAAATTTACCCTGTCAAATCAAAATGTTCTTATTTTCCCTAAACTATGAGAAAAACGAAGAGAATGTGAACTCGACGTGTTCAAGAACCATTTCTCCAGTATAAACATTGTCCAATCTTAGCTTAAAAGGCTTGATCCTGTCATTTTATTTGCAAAATTAGACGTATAATTTACTAAATCACATCACATCCATCCATTTTGAAATGGACAAGTAAACCCATTTGTTTGGTGATGAATAGATCCAAAGAGTGAGAAAATTTAGACTTACTTTTAAGAAGCTATGATTATTTTATGGTAATTATAAGTCAACAAGGAAGGAGTCCAAAAAGTTAGGCAATTGGACTATAAATTCAAACCATATTAAAGAAGATATTGTGACTTGTTGGTGGTAGCTGCTCTGAAAAACCCAAAGAGAGGGGTTTGGTTGGTTTGAAACTTTGAATGCAATTTTGAGTTCAAAATGATGGTTGAAGGATTTGATTCCCTTATTTTCCAAGAAATTCTTTGTTTGGATGTGGAATTTTAGGCATGCAGAAAAGGGAGAGGTCCAAAAAGGCTGTGGGGGCTGATTTTAGGCTATTTTCCTCTCCTTTTCCACCCCTGTGACCAAGCCCTCTTAGCTTTTGGTCAATTTGTCTTTCTATCATGTATGTATGAATGTATGAATGTACTATTACATTAAAAAAATGCTTACTTTTATGTACGTATTGGCTTAACGTTCCAAGTTGAATGGAATAATTTGGCCTCGTTTGATAACCATTTCATTTTTTGTTTTTGGTTTTTGAAAAAAAAACTGTGCTTATTTTCTCTCGATCTTCTGACAATGGTTTTCATTTTTGTTTGGGAGACATTTGAGTTTCTAGTCAAATTCCAAAAACAAAAACAAGTTTTTGAAAACTATTTAAAAAAACAAAAAAATTGGTTTGGTTTTTTAAGAAACTTGTGGATAAAATAGTGTTTATAAGCTTGCTTTTTAAAAACCAAAAACCAAAAATGAAATTGCTATCAAATGGTGTCTTTTTGACTCACAATCTACCATAAATTATGGTAAAGTAAGAATGAAGTTCGTAAATATACATAAAAAAAATCATTTATATCAACTTTGTAAGTTGAATCAATTAAAATCTTAAACTAATAGTTTAGATAATTTTTTGTGATTTTCTCCGAAAATCTTACTAAAGATTATCACATAAATCTTCAAAATAGTGAAAGTGGATAAGACGAAAATTTTGTAAATAAGTAAAGAAAAATAGAGGAAGTAGAGACTACTCATATTAATGATCCATCTGATTTCAACATTTGGTTTTAAAATAAATTTATGATGGGGAGTATATAGCTTTAATTGATTCAACTCTCCAAGAGGAGTATAAATTGGTTTTCCCAAAAAGAAAAAAAAAAAAAAAAGTTAAAAACTTAAAATGACATTTACCTGAGAGTAGTTACAGAGATTAAATTGCTTGTAGAATGTCAAACCTCAAAGTCTATTCTTTCTCCAAAAGAAAGAAAAAAAGAATTATTTCTTTGATTGCAAATATTAATAATAATAAATATCACTTGGTTTGATTAATTAATAATACAAGCAAGAGACCAAGACAACATAAATTAAAGTATATGGAGTGGTGGGTCTGCTCTGCTCCAAATTTAAACAATTATTTGAAATCACAAAGATATTATTTAATTTAATGGGACAATATTTAAATTGGGTTAGATAAGAGGCACAATAAAGAGGGAGCAGTTGGGGTATAAAATAATTGTAAAGTATCATTATCAAGACATATCATAAAGATTTCAACCATATAATATATATAAAGTAAATTAAAAGCTTCCAAAGAAGATCACCTTCAATCAACCTAACAATAACCCTTTAGAGTAGATTTTGATTTTGATTTTGATTTGGGTTACATCATATGATTTGTCATGAAAAAATTTTTTATTGAAGATCATTTTTTCACGCTTTTTTTTAGATCAACAATTACGCTGTCAAACCATTTATTTTTAAGATGACAATATGTATCTTATCTACTAAGTTATGTTCGTTAGATCATTTTTTTCACCTTCGTTACTTTTTGTTTTTTAAATAATAGTATGCCATAAATGTAGGGAAGATGATTTGAAACTTGAGTTACTTTTCAAATCAAATATTTTTTTTTTCAATCAATTTGGATAAAATTTGTTTTAGTTTTTGGTACTTTGGGTCTTATAATGTTTTGGGTCCCTATATTTTGGTCTTTATACATTAAATAAGATGAAATGAATATAATGAAGAGATGAAATCCTAATTCAAACATAGTGTAATTATATAGACTCATTTATATATATATATACCATTTGGTTTTAGTTTTCAAAACTTCGCTTAGTTTTTTATAACATAGGAAAGAAGAAGGTAAATAACATAACAAAGAAACTTATAGGTAGGAGTTGTAAGCTTAATTTTCAAAAACCAAAAACTAAGTCCCCGTTTAATAACTATTTGGTTTTTAAAAATTATGTTTGTTTACTCCCAATTTCATTACCATGGTTTTCATATTTGTCAAAGACACGTTTGAATTCCTAACCAAATTTCAAAAACAAAAAAAAAAAAAGTTTTTGAAAACTACTTATTTTAGTTTTCAAAAATTGGCTTGGTTTTTGAAAATATGGGAAGAAGGTAGATAAAAAAACAAAAAACAAAAAACAAAAAACTTATAGGTGATCAGAGTAGTGTTTACTGGCTTAATATTCAAAAACCAAAAACCAAAAAGCAAATGGTTATCAAACGGAACCTAAACGATTGGATTTGAATTGTTACATTTTAAAAATGTAGGTAGAAAAACTAAATTGTTATATAACTACATAAATAAAATAATTTATTTATAAAAAAAAAATCAATTTATATCTCTTTGGGTGTTGTGTATTACTTAAAATCTCTAACTAATAATCGTATAAAACTAATGCATAATTTTTACAAGTGTTTACAACTTCTTTAGATACATGGATTAATATGATATTAGAGAGAAATGTTGGAATTAAATGAATAGTAACGCTTTTCATTTATATGAGCGATTTTTCATTCTCTCGTCTTTCTTTATTTTTTTCTACTTATTTTGAAAGAATTATATAACAACTTTTATTTCTATTTTTTATATGATTTTTGGAGAATAATAATTTTATTTAGTTGATTTTGAGCTAATTATAAATGAAATCAAGTGAAAATAGTTTTTTTTTTATAGGCAAGTGAACATAGTTATAAATCACTAAAAGATGGTCTAAATTTAAATAGATACAATTATTAGTTTGAGGTTTTAATTGATACAACTTCCAAAGTTCACACGTATAAATTGTCAATACGAGCATAGCTTAAATGATACAAAACTTGTACTATGATCAAGAGGTTTGTGATTCGAATCTCTCCACCCTCATAGTTGTAAAAAAAAAAAAAAAAAGATTTTTTCCCAAGAAAAAAACATGAGTTAAAAGTGTCACTTATCTTTCATGCTTAGATTGATGGTTCTGTTCAACTCATTCAATTTCAACCACATGACTTTCACCTCAAATATTAGCCACACAAAGAGGACATAAAATCCTAGCATAAGTTTTTTGATTTCCCCCAAATGGTGTATTTTTCTTAATGAGTTATATGGGGTACACCTTGAGATTTTTTTTTGTTCCACCATCTTTGATTTTGACATCATCTTTTGAATAATTAGATTAATAAATTATACAAAATTCTCATGACGGTTTAAGGTAGGTTATGACGGTTTAAGGTAGGTTATTTCAATTATGCTCCTCAACTTTTAAAAGTTTTATTTTTGTCTTTGAACCTTAAACTTATCTCAAAACTACCATTCTGCCAACTTTTCTATTAAGATAAAGAAAAAAAAATGATGTAACAATAACTTATAAAATTGTTTTACACATGGTAAAATGTGGCAGGTTTTAATTATACCTCTAAATTTTATAGGAAGTTCCAATCTCCACTTAAAATGAAGATGAAAATGTGACATGATAGTGAACGATATAAATTGAAAAAATATAATAAAAATCAAAGAGTCTTAGACACTTGAAATGACGTTGTATAATTATGCATGAAAACAAATTTTGGGATCATGGTAAAATATTGGTTGTCTCCTCTCACAATCAAAGGATTTGGGAGGGGACAACAATTTTGAAGAAATAAGTAGACCATGAAGTACAAACGAAATTTGAGACATCTATCTCAAGATCAATTGACGAAAAATAATGTTAAAACATGAATGAAGAGAAGGAAATAAAGATATCTCAGACAATCGAACCTAAGGATCATGGTTTCTTGTTGTTCTCCTAGCTTCCACATACCCACACTTTTAAATGGAGAAGAATCAACAGAGTAGCTAATAGCATAAAAACGGATCTCAGTAAAGTATAAAGGAAAATTTAATATGTTGCCTTGATCTTTCTTTGTTTCACTTGACAAGATCTCCTTCTTTAATAGTGGTATCACTACTAAAGACAACAATTCCTACATTCTCATTTTCAAGATGATCCGACTTAGCTTTGCTATCGCTCGTGACTTGTATTGTACTCCTAATCTTGTAGTTAGCCTGGAATGCCTTTATAGTTTTTCTAATGCTAATGTCTTTTTCCTTCCTTTCTTTTAGTTGTGGTAGCTCTTGCACCAACAAGATATAGATGGTTGAAGCCAAAGCAATACTAAACGAGCAACCACCCTTACTCTATCTCTCTCTACCCTTTGTTTCAGTCAGAATGAGTCCTCGGGACATTGGCTTCCCCAACAGTGGACTATGTCGATAACGGCGATCGATGACCAAGAACAGTCGCCAATTGTTGTCGTTGTTGGAGGGAGGTGGTCATTGGCGATCAGTGCTGGTAGCCAGTCACCAGAGTAGAAGAGATGGGGAGAGAAGGAGAAGAAAGAAAAGTTTTTAAAATTATTATTATTCTAATTATTTTTTAGGGAAAAATACACTTTTGGTCCTTGAGGTTTGGGTTAAGTGACACTTTGGTCCCCGAGTTTTCAAACTCAACAAAAATACCCTCGAGGTTTGAGATAAGGAGCAATTTGGTCCCTGCCGTCAATTTTTCTGTTAAACCCTAACGGTAAGCTGACGTGGCACTATTATTTTAATTTAAAAAATTAATTTTTAATTTTTTTAAATAAAAAATATAAAAATATTAAATATATTATTATTTTTAAAATTATCTCTCTATCTTCTCCATCTTCTTTCTTCTCCACCTTCTTTCTCCCTCCATCTTCTTCCTTCCCCCTCCCATCTTCTTCAGCTCTGGTGGCCGGCCGCCGTCGGCTGCCGGATAACGGCGGTGGCGGCGGTTGCCAGATTTTTTTTTCCTTCTTTCTTCTTCTTCTCTTCTTCTCTTCTTCCCTTCTTCTTCTTTCTTTTCCTTTTTTCTGTTTTTTTTTAAAAGAAGGGAGTTTCGGGGAGGAGCTCCTCTTCCCCCTCCCGTTTCAGACTGAAAATCTTTACTTGGTCGGCGTTCTAGCGAGGGTCCCGTGGTTGCCGAAGAAGCCAGATCTGTTCGGCATTCGCAGTCGGTGTTAGATCTGGTCGACGTTCACAGCGATCGTGGTCGACGTTCGCAACCCAAAACCAGATCTGGTCGGCGTTCGCGCGTTCGTGGTCGTCGTTTGCAACCCAAAACCAGATCTGGTCGGCGTTCACTCATTCGTGGTCGACGTTCGCAACCCAAAACAAGATCTGGTCGGCGTTCGTCAAGGTTTGCAGGCGTTCGGGTCAGGGTTCGAGGTCGACGTTCTCAGGCGTCTTCTCCGGCAATATCCACGGCTGTGCAGCGGCGGTCGTGGTCGGCGTTCTAGCAGATGAGTGAATGGGTTTGATTTTCGAAGGTGAATGGGTTGCTGTTTGGGGCGATTTTCCAGCAATTTTCGGCGACGGTGAGGGAGATGGTGAGTGAGAGAGAAAGAAAGAAGAAAAAAAAAAGAGAAAAAAAATGTCGACGGCGGTGACCGGCGGGAAGCGGCGACGATGGAGCTTTGGTGAGAATGTGAAGAAGAAGTCAGGTTGGTGATGATGAGAGGGTTGAAGAAGAAGATGAAAGAAATAAAGAAATAAAAATATATTTTAAATTAATATTTTTATTATTTTAATATATTTTTATTTAAAAAAATTAAAAAATATTTTTTTAATTAAAATAATGGTGCCACGTCAGCAAACTGTTAAGGTTTAACGGCAAACTAGACGACAGGGACCAAATTGCTCCTTATCTCAAACCTTAAGGGTATTTTTGTTGAGTTTGAAAACTCAGGAACCAAAGTGTAACTTAACCCAAACCTCAGGGACCAAAAATGTATTTTTTCCTATTTTTTACTATAATTTCCACATGTAGCAAGCTGAAAAAGTAACCCAATGATCTTTTAAATCTATTTCTTAAAACTCGGAGACTAAAAGGTTACATCTTGAAATCTTATGGACCAAAAGCATCCATCTTACAAACTCAAAGACTAAAAATACAATTTTTCTTGAAATAGCATCTAAACCTAATAGTCAAAAATATTATTTACAAAGCTTACCTGAAATAGAAACTAAATCAAAATTTCAAAAATAAAAAGTGTCAATTTTGAAACTTTAGAAACCAAATAGAAATTAAAGTCGAAAGTTCGAGAACCAAAAAAATATATATTTATTTGTTATTTATTATTTTTGTTGTCCTCGGAGATATTTAAAAAGAAAGAGTATGAAAAATTAAAAGTATATATAAATTCCCTATAGCTCTATATCTCCCATCCTCTTTTAACCCTTCCTCAGTCCCCAAATCCCAAGTCAGCCCTCTCCCCCATCGAATTCCCATCTCCTTCTTCTAGTTGTCTTTAAAAATTATAATAATAATAATAAAAAGAAAAAAACTATTTCAATTAATTGCTATTATATTCTTGTTAATATTCGTTTATTCGGCATTTGTCAATGTACGAACTTATGTGAATCCAATGTATGCAAATGTTGTCGGCATCATAATAAACTTATGTGAAGTCACGTTATCTATTTATTAAACAATTGATGGCAAAATAGCATCAACCAAAGTGATTATTTTATTCAAAATTTAGGGATTGAGGTAGACATTTTGAAAGCTTATGGACCGATAGTGAAGTGAATTTGAAAGTTTAAGAACTAAAATAGACATTTTGAAAGTCTATAAAAAAAATGATATAGTTCTGAAAAACTTAAATGTTGTTTGATAGTTACCTTGTTTTATGTTTTCTATTTTTTGAGAAGGACAATGCTTAGCTACACATCAGTGTCTAAGTATATCCTACACACTACCATTCAAATGTTGACAACTAGAAGAGGTAAAGTTTTCTTTTTGTTATTTTCTACCTTTTTTTCTCTAAGTTGTCAAGGTTTTAATGTTGTTTGGCCTACACAACGTTATGTATTGTTTTTTTTTTAAATAGAGTCACTTGATCCTTCATTCAATTTTTTTTTTTGTTTTTAGATTTTTCTTTTCTATTTTCAAACTCACAAGTGATTTTTTTTTAAAAAAATAATAAAGTTTTATAAAATCAATTTTGTTTCTAAAATATTACATTTTCTTCTCAATCCTAATTTTCAATTTCAACTTATTTTTCTCTCTAACATGTTAGTATCCAACTTGTTATAGGTAATTTTGGACCACTCTGGTGTACAAGGAGCTGACGAGAACAACCGAGCAGAAATAGAGTTGGAGGATGGACCCTAGAGGTAAAACGGGCCAATGGATCGGACCAAGACTAAAGGGATCGAGCTTTTAGCCCGACCCCCTGCTCGGCCCGCTTGTGCAGGCCTAGCTCGTCCGACTCCGTTTTGTCCCTACTGCCTCTGGCCGCCCCGACTCCATCTGTTTCATCCCGAAACACCTCCGAATGCCAAGTAAACCCTAACGAAAGACACAGGTATAAATGAGGCCTCCCACACCTAGAAAAAGGGTTCAAAATCTATCCATACAAAGACTTTTGACGGTTGATCCAACTTAGGCATCAGAGTGCAGGTGGCCAATAGCACATCGGTGTGCAGCGATTCTTACTAGTCTTGCAGGTCACGTCTTCCCTGTCCTCAACAAATTCACTGTTGGTGTCACCTAAAGGTCAGGTGAGTTGCTTGGCCAGATTTTGGCATCAAGACAACTTTTTTTTTCTCTAAAACTGTTATACTTACTAAAACTTTTCTTTTTCCTTCCTTAAAAAAAATAAAAATAAAATAATAAAAACTCTTTTTTCTCTCCAAAATTCTCATATCTAGCATTTATTCTCTTTTTTAATTTCATCTTTATCTTTTTTTTCTAAAATTTTTATATTTCTTCTCAATTATTCTTTTCTCTATTTTTTTTTTCTTTATCATTTATATATAATTTTCTCACTTTACTTTCTATACCAAATTTCCCACTTTTCTCTCTTTCTAAAATTTACAGACGAATTATAGAGAGAATTTTGAGAGCAATTTATATTATAAACGAGAGAGAAAAAAAGGACAATGGTCTCATTTGAGTCCAACTTAATTAGAAAAGAAAAAAGAAAAAAAAATCAATTTTTGTACCAAATTATACCTTAAAGCAGGAATAAGTATTATCAATTTTACTTTAAACTTGAAAAACTGATCATGTTAGATTTTTATATAACATTATTATGTTCAACATTTGGGGGTGTGGGACTCGAACCTTGATCAGGTGGTCGAGGGTATATGCCAATTACCGCTGAGCTATGCTCACTTTGGCAAGTCCAATTTAATGTTAATTAAAAGTTTATGGTGAAAACTGATACATAAAGTCTAGGATAAAATTTGATTTTTTTTTCCATTTTAAAAAAAATTAAGATTTTAAATTTTTTACTCCATTTTACTCTCTAAACTAATTGAAATTAAAAGATTATATACCTAAAAAGTTATTTAACCTTTTTTAAAAAAAAAAATTAGTTATTTAACCTTTTAAAGTACTTATAAATGACTCAAAAGTATTTTTACAAAAAATTATAGTAACTGGTTAAAATTTTAAGAACTACTCACGACCAATTAAAAAAAGATTAAAAAAATAAATAAAAGTGTTTTTAGAGATAAAACATTTAACTATTTTTCTTTTAAAAAAATAAAAAACAACCCCAAGTTTTTTAAAACTACTTTTTTTTTTATATATAATTTTCAAAACTTAACTTGATTTTTGAAAACAAAGTAGATAACATAAAACAAAGAAAATTACAACTGGAAGTAGAATTTATAAATTTATTGAAAACTAAAAATCAAACAGAGTCGTATTTGTATAAATGGTATTTCACTTGAACCTAAGCTTTTTTCAAAAGCTACATTAAACCCAAAAAGATTTAGTGGAGTCCCACCCTTGGACTTGGCGCTTTTTTTTTTTTTTTTTTTTTTTTTTTGACAATATGGAGTGGGGGATTTGAACCACAGACCTCGTGGTTATCAATTCATCCTTATGCCAGTTGAGCTATGCTCTTGTTGGCTAGTTGGCCTCTTTGTTCAAGGGAAACAAAAATCTTTATAACCTCAAAATTTCCAAAACTTCATGAAATACACACTTTTTCTTCCTACCAAACATAGAAACATCAACTAGGTATATTAATTATTGGTGGCCATCAAAATGAAAATGCAAGTCTAGAGAGCTTCTTCCACTAGTTTGGTCGTGTCGATAGCCATCTTACTAGCCTACAATATCAGTAGATTGAGCGTTCATCTTCTGCCTCTAACGAATGACGTTATGACTTTAAAATAATATGCTACACTCAATTTCTTACAATATTGTCAAAGTTTTTTTTTTTCTTTTAGAATTCAATCAATGTGGGGTAAGGGTTTTGAACGTTTAATTAAAGAAATGGTATAATTGGCATCTTAACTGCGCTCACTATTGTCTTGTTGTCAAAGTTTTGTATTACATTACTTTCATTAGGAATATAATGTGTTAGGAACTCGCAAAGGGAGACCATAACGGTAACTTCTTAAATGCAGAGGGAATAAAATGGAAAAAAAGCTAAATACATTCCAACCAAAATGGTCACTCTTATAACATGTATAATGATTATTATTTTTCTTTATTAGTTCAACATGTGCAGTAAAGAGATTCAAACCTTCCTCGTTCTCTTGATGAGTGTATATACCTTAACCAACTGAATTATATTGAAGTTAACATATATATATAACGATTTTTTTTTTTCTTTTGAACTCATTTATAATAATTCCTTGCACATTATTTGAGAGAGGAAAAATAATTAATAATATAATGTAGCGAAAATAATATTTTGTGTATAGTGTGTGTATATATATATATATATATATAATTAAAACTCTTATATATATATATGGACTATGCTATATAATTAAAACTCTTCTTTACTTTTTTCTAGTGTCTTTGGGCTATGCTTTTATTGATATTATCAGAGATTTTATGAAACATGGTATTTATTATTACTATTATTATTTAGTGCAATAATTACAAAGTGGGAGATCGAACCATCAACTAAATGGTAATAGGTGTTTTATTTCTATGTTCTAATTGGTATGCATTTGTCAAAATGAGTATAACTCATTTAACATATATCTCAATCAAGAGGTTAAAGGTTCGATTTCCTCCTCTCTAAATATTGTTGAACTAAAATGCATTTGTTATTTTTTATAAATTAAATAGTTTAATGGAGAAAACTATGGGCTCAAAATTTCAACGCTAACTTACCCAATAAAGAATTATAATATCATCATTATCAATTATATCATAATTAAATAATTGAATCATATAAAGTAAAATAAAAACTTCCACACACAAGATCTTCAGATAGGCCTAAACAAACAAACAGAAAAAAAGAACCTTGTGGAAAATTTTGATTTTGGTTTAGGGTTACATCATGCTTTTATGATCATATTATATAGAAATTTATATAGAGTGCATCATTTTCCCACTATGTTTTGGCCTTTGTAATGATTTGAGAACTGTAAAATTTAAAAGTTCACAAATCAATTTCACCTTCATCCCACTTCTAGGTCTACATATTAATATTTTCATTTATAATCTCATTTGAAAAGCTGGAATAATATATTTTATGAATACGGGTTATCTTGATCTCTTGGTCAATAATACATGCAACAATTTTTTTTTTTTTTTTGACAATATGTTGGGTAAGAGATTCAAACATCTGATTTCTTAATCAATAATACGTGCTTTATGTGGTTTGAGTTATGCTCATGTTGGTGGAAGCATACAACAATACTGAGAATATAAACCTAAACACAATATAATTATACGTTCATCTATATTGTCTTGTTATATTGAAAATTTTAGCACCAAGTACAAGATTGTTACATTATGGAAATACAATTGCTAAGGGCCCGTTTGATAAACATTTCATTTTCTGTTTTCTGTTTTTGTTTTTCATTTTTAAAAAACAGGGGTGTTTGATAACCATTTCTGTTTTCTATTTTCTGTTTTTTAAAAACATTTTTGAAATTATAAGTAAATTTCAAAAACAAAAAAAAGTAGTTTTTAAAAACAGATTTCTATTTTTCAAAAACTCATTTTTCTTCTAATGCTTACTTTTCTCCTCTTTTACCTTTCCCTCCAGCAAATTTTAGCTTTCTCTATTTTTTTTCTCTCTAAAATTTATTTTTCTCACAAAACTTTTTTCTTCTCTATAACTTGTCTATTTCTAAAAATTTGTCAATACATTTTCTCTCCTCAATAAACATGTTCTAATTTTTCTTTTGAAAAAAAAAAAAGTCACCAAAATTTTCTATCGTTACAACTTTTCTTTATTTTTCTAATTTATCGTTAGTTCTTTAACATATCTTTTACTTTTAACTTTACTATCTCTAAATTTTCTTTTTTTATTTAATTTTTTTAATCTAAAATTTATCGCTTTTACTCTAACTTGTTTTCTATTTTTTTTCCCTAACTAATATCTTTTCTCGAGTCTAACTAATATTCTTTCTCTAAACATTTTCTTTCATCTCTGTAAATTTTCTATGTTTAACTTTTCTCTCGTCTTTTCAAAAAGAAAAATCTTTTGAAAACATTTATATCTGTGTCTCTAAATTTTTGTTTCAACGTCTTTATACATTTTTCTCTCTCTAAAATATCTTTTCATCTTTCTAATTTTTAAAAAACTAAAAACCAAAAACAGTTATCAAACAAGGTTGGTTTTCTGTTTTTTAAAAACATAAAATAAAAAACAGTTGTCAAACATATGTGGTTTTTGTTTTTAAAAAACAGAAAACCAAAAACCAAAAACCAAAAACTAAAAACTGAAATGGTTATCAAACATGCCCTAAATTATTATGAAATTACAATTATAAGTTTGTTATATTTCTATATGAAAAAAAAAAAAAAAAAAAAAAAAACCGATTGACTTGGAAACAAAATTTACTTTTCTTACATTTTAGATTGATTGTCTTTTAAGAAACATCTCTCATTTCGTCATATCGTTCATTTTCAATCACATGAACACTAACACTAAAAGAAATTATAATAATGACATTAGACCTTTTAACATAAGCTGTTTGATTTCTTTTTCCACAATAAATGATACATTTTTCTTAATGAGTTTAAATGGGTAAATCTAGAAAAATTTGTGTTTATTCCAATGTCTTTGATTTTGACATCATCCTAGGAATATAGATTTGTCGCAAGCCTTATCTCATATATTATGTAATGTACGATAATTTAATTAAATTTAAATGTTTATTACAATATCCTAATTTTCAATGATGAAGCTTAAACTAAAGTAAACGAATGCAAAAAGAATAAGGTTTTAAATAATGATTGCAATTTCTTTTTTCTTCTTTCACATTCTCTCCTCTACCATCATATTTCAAATTATTTAATTTGATACACTAATTTGACCGTCTAATAATATATTTAAAAAGAAAATTAATTGTCCATGTGATTAATTATATCGTGGGTCATCAATATGAACATAACTTGGCGGTTAAAGTGTATCTCGACCAAGAGATCAGAAGTTCAATCCTTCACCCCTACATTATGTCAAAAAAATACGTGGTTAAAGTATTACTTTTACCTCAACCAAAAGGTTAGAGGTTCAAATCTTTTCATCCCAAATGTTGTTGAACTAAAAAAAAACGCTTAAATTTTTCCTTTAAAGATCCAATCACGATTTAGGTTCAATCTCCTACCCTGCATTAATTAAATAAATAAAAACACTATTAGAATTTCAACAAAGAAATAAATTTCTTAAAAAAGGGTATTTTCCATATGCCAAGAAATAAAATAAATATTGTGGTCATGTCATAGAAGTGTTTTAACTATTTTAAAAAAAAAAAAACGATTTAAAATAGGGAGTGAAAAAATTGAAAAATGAATGAACTAAAAAAAAAATTGGAAAATGAATGTGAACAGAGAAGAAGACGACGTCGTATGGGCGGGTTTGAAAAGCAAAAGCGGTGTAGAAAGTTGAACGAAGCGAGTCCCATGACGTACCCTCTTCTTTATGCCTTCTGGTCAAACTTGTACAATATGCCAAATTTTTTTATTAAAAAAAATTAATTAATTAATTAATTAACATTTTATAACACAATATAATATTTATTCAAAAAGAATATATAAATCTGTATAATTTTTTTTGAAGAGAAAATGATTTATTATTTTTTTTTCAATTTCAATTTCCTTAACTTCGATTCCACTCTTTTCTATTATTTTTTGCTTAGTCAACACGTACTTTTCTTCCCTTTGCCTCCTCCCCAAATTCTCACCTAATACTTATTTGCTTTTTTTTTTTTTTTTTAAAGGATATTTAGCTTATAGATCCGGTTTCGATTTTGAATCGATTTATGAGTTTGTTTATCGAATGTTTACGAATTTGCTAATTTCATAGGTTGAGTAAGTCTAGATTTCCCGAGGCCTTTTTCAGTGAGTTTGAAATGATAACTTATAAATAAACCTTTTTTTCCATAATTATATAAAAAGAAAAGAAAGGGTCAAACACCCAGCTTAATTCTATGCTCACAATCAAAATACAAAGCATTGAAGTCAAACTTTACAAATAAACTCATTAACAAAACAAAGATCAAAGATGAAAACTTTATGTTTGTTTAGAGTTGTCGATGCCAAAATTCGAACAAGAGATTCACCCGACCTTCACGTGCCACCAACGGTAAATTTGTATGAGAGATGGAAGACGTGACCTGCAAGACAAGCAAACACTGCAAACCGGTGTGGTACTTGCCACACTAACTCCAATGCTTAAGTCAGAAAACTGATGGAAGAGCAAGGGGAGAAGTAGAGAGTTCAGAGAATAAATTTCGGGATCCCTTCTTTAGTGACGAAGAGGAGTTTAAATACTTGTTCCTACTCTAGGGTTTCGAGACGTTCGGAGGATATTTGGGCTGAACTAAGTGGAACCGGGACGACTGAAGGCATTAGGGATCGAACGGAGGCGGAAGAGCTCGGCTCGCGCAAGCAGGCCAAATGGTCGGCCTTGGCCCATATGGGTCGGGCGAACTGTCTATTCTTCCTCTGGGTCAGTTTTCTAGTCCTATTTCTGTCTGATTGTCCTTGTCAGATCCTTGTGCATCGAAGTGGTCCAAAATTACCTATAACAAGACTGTTCTCGATTCTTAGCTTCCAAACATTTTAAACCTTGTATAAACGAAATTATTTTAGTCAATGTCTTTAATCGATCTATAAATCATTTAATAAAAGTTAATGTAATTCCTTTCGGTCAACAAAGCTTGTGCTAATGATCAAGAGATTTGTTGTTTGAATTCTCACCCACATTGTAAAAAAAAAAAAAAAAAGTTTGTCTTTTTTTAAAAAAATCATGGATCTAATTCAAACCCAAGAATTAATTAATGAATTTATGAGGGTAGGTGTGGGGTGGGGAAGATTATTTCCAAAGGAGAACAAGACTAGCAAGGGTGATTTTTTTAAAAGCACTTTAAACCATGGTGGAAGTTGGAATTAGTCAACATTTTCAAGGTTTTTTCCTCCTCTCTCTGTTTTAGGTGGCTCCCATTCTATACAGAGAAGAAGAAGGAAAAAAAAAAAAAAAAAAAAAAACCCCAAGTAAGTTCTTCTAGAAGAATAGTTGAGAGAGTAGAAAAGTAGGTTAACCAATGTGAGTTGTTGAACATGGACAGAGACACATGAAGCAACCCAGAAAAGAAGAAACAAAAGACTTTCAAAAAAAACCAAAAAAAGCAAGACAAATTCACAGTTGAAACATCCCCAAATCAACACAAATTTATCAAACATTTCCATTCTATTATACCCTATAAATACTCACTTTCTTCTTCCTTTTCTCTCCCCTCAAACAGAGCTTCATCCCAACAAGAAAACTGAAACAAAGTTACCTGAATTCATTCCAAGTTTCTCTCTTTTCTTCTGGGTAATCACAATCAATCCAATCCAATCCAATCCGCCATGGAAATGAAACTCAAAAGCTTCATCAACGCTCTGATTCTCCTCTCTCTCTGCCTCTCAGCCACTGCACAGACTTGCAGAAACCACAATTTCGCCAACAATGAAGTGTTTGCAGCCTGTGTGGATCAACCTGTGCTCAACTCTTTCCTCCATTGGACCTATAATCCATCGAACAACACCTTGAGAATTGCCTTCAGACGCCCTTCAACCACTGCCAATCAATGGATTGCTTGGGCCATCAACCCACAGGGCCTCAACATGGTTGGCTCTCAAGCCCTCGTCGCCTACCTGAATTCCTCTGGTGTCCCTCATGCTTATACTTCTAATGTCGACCGTTATGAAACAACCCTTGAACAGAGCCCCTTGAGCTTTGAGGTTCCTGAGCTCACAGCCACTTATGTCAACAACGAGATGACCATTTTTGCAACGATCAGTCTTCCTGCTGGCACCACCACCACCATTAATCAGCTCTGGCAGGAAGGTCTCATGTCGGGAACTACTCCAGGTTCCCATGCCACGACCTCCAACAGCCCCAACAGAGCCTCGAGGAGTACCCTAAATTTGCTCACTGGGTCCAGCTCGGGGGCTGTGGATTCAGTTCTCAAGAAGAGAAACGTAAGTGTTTGAAGAAATTCCCGATTGTTCTTGTTTCCTTTTTTTGATCTGGGTCTGTTTGATTGTTTGGATTTGTGAAACCCTTTTGAGGATTTGGCGAAATTTTGACGGTTGGGGGTTTTGATTTTCAGACTCATGGAGTTTTGAACGCGGTCAGTTGGGGAACTTTGATGCCGATGGGAGCCATTTTCGCTAGATATTTGAAGGTTTTCAAAGGTGCAGATCCGGCTTGGTTTTACCTTCACGTCGCTTGCCAATCCTCCGCCTACGCCGTCGGCGTCGCCGGCTGGGCCACCGGTCTGAAACTCGGCAGCGATTCCACCGCCGTTCAATACAACACCCATCGCAACATCGGAATCACTCTCTTCGTCTTCGGAACTCTTCAGGTACAGAAACAAAAACCCTAAATCAAAATCGAATCAAAATTTATCGAAATCCCCACTAATCGCGATTTGGGGTTGTTTTCATTTTAGGTTTTCGCTCTGCTCTTGAGGCCAAACAAAGATCACAAATACAGAATCTACTGGAACATATACCATCACTCGATCGGATACAGTGTGATCATTCTGAGCATCATCAACGTGTTCGAAGGACTCGAAATCTTGAGCCCCGAAGACAAATGGAAACGAGCTTACACCGGAATCATCATCGTCTTGGGCGCCATCGCCGTCGTTCTTGAACTGATTACATGGGTCATCGTCATCAAGAGAAAGAGATCCAACGCCGATAAGTTTCCTCATAACATCAATGGCGTAAATGGAACCAATGGCCATGGTACCAGAGGAGAAAACAGGGTTTGAAGTCTCTGATTTTGGGTTTTTTTTTTTTTTTTTTCTAAATTTACATTTTGAGTGTTTTTTGTTTTATTTTTTTGTGTTATCTTTTTTGGGGATTAGCAGTGATGATCATATTGTAGAAATATTATTTGTTATTATATTTATAGATAATTATTTTTTCTTTCTTTTATTTCTTTTGGTGTTATTCATGATTATTTTTTGAGAGTTTTGAGTTTCTAACTTATAAAAAGTAAAGAAATGGGGGAATGCAGGTAATCTAAAAATGCATGAAAATTTTTGCAAAAAATGGGAAATTAAATTGAATTTAGAAGTTCAAATTTTACCTATAAAGAGATAGTGTATTATGTAGAAGAATGAAATTGCTAGATGTTCATATCCAATGGTGTGGGTTTGAATCCTTTTTTTGTAATGTAAAATTTTGGGGAAAAAAAAAGTCTTATTACTGTTCAACTATACTTACTTTGATGAGTGCAATGTCGATTTGAGTAAAGGAGAGAAGGAATTTGTATATATGACACCCTTGAACCACATAATAGTCACCCAGACTTACTATTATTCCATTTCATTCTATTTATGAGTTTGAGCTCTAAAGAACATATACGTGACCAGCTCATATATGCACGTCTTACTTGAAGACATTTCTTGCCTTTTAATAACAATAAACGAATGAATAGTTCTATAGGAGGGAAGTACACGCTTTTATCTCATGACAGACATGTAGTTAGTTAGTTTAGGGTGTGATTTTATTTTGAGATTATATGGATAAAAAAAGGGTTTCAAAATCCCGCTTATAATTTGTATATCAAACCGAACAAAAGACATTTTATGAAACTCAATTGTCCAGCATATGTTGCTCAAATCAAATGAACCTGTTGATGATCAAATTTCGCTAGGTAAATTACCTTCTCTCCACGTTATAATCGACAGTGAATTTGTTTGAGAGCGGGGGAAGACGTGACTTGCAAGATTGAAAACCTGCACACTGGTGTGGTGCTAGCCACACCGACTCCGATGCTTAAGTCAAAAAACGGAAGTAGGAGGACTAGAGAGTAAGAGAAGAGAGTAGAGAGTTCGGGTCCCCTTCTTCAGTAGCGAAGAGGGGTATAAATACCTGTTCATGCTCCTAGGGTTTTTAGGAATTCGGAGGCGTTTTGGGACAAACCAGACGAAATCGAGGCGGCCAAAGGCGGTAGGAACCAAGCGGAGTCGGACAGGCTCGACCCGCGCGAGCGGGCCGAGCAGGGGGTCGGGCCAACCCGACCCCTTCGATCTTGGCCTGTCCCACTTGCCGGTTTCGCCTCTTGGGTCCATCTCTCAGCCCGATTTCTCCCCAGTTGTCCTCGTCAGCTCCTTGTACGTCCAAAATTGCCTATAACAGAACCAACTCATGTCAATTAGCTTTGTTAATTGTTTCAATATCACTAGCATATGTAAGTAGTTTTGTGGAGTCCTTAAATCTATATCGCTCGAAAAATTATTAGAAACTTTATTTTTAAAAAAGTAAACCTATATAAGAAGCGGGTCTTTCTTTCTAACCTTAGATTATATAAACTCAACTTGAAAGTCAAGTGATTGTTATATATTGAGTTGAAGTGGGCAAATTTAATTTGTGGTATACAATCAAAAGTAGCCATGTGCATTACAATTCATGAAGTTATAGAAAAGCATACATAAGTGCATCCACCAAGAAACATGTTTTATTTTTAATTCAAAATGCAATTAACAATAACAACACAATTTGCTTTTATAAAATCAATCAAAGAAAATAACCTTATCAAATTGATTGTTTTTAAATTCAATAAGCAATTGATTATTTCATTTGGCCTTTTTATTCACTTGCAACTTTGACAGCTTGCCATTTGGTAACATTACCAGAAGATTCCAACAACTCTTCAAGGACTTAAAAAAATTGGAAATAATTGAGAGGCTTAAAGTAATAATAATAAAAAATTAAATAAAATAAAAAAGTATAATTTTGCATTAGGTACCAATAAACTCTTCTTCTTTTTTTTTCTTCTATTAAATGTAGCCTTCAAATTAGAGGAATATTAAATATTTATAAATAAAAAAATAAATAAAATAAATAAATAAATAAATAAAACTTATTGAATTTACTTTGGAGTTGTTAAGTAATATTATATTTTCATTATATTTTGATCTACTCATTTCAAGTGTGTTCTCCACTCATTTCATTTCAATGATAGAATCATATTTTTGTAAGACTTTCTAACATTTTCAATTTGGGCCTTTCTCCATCAATCATAAGCCCATATACCAGAGCCCACTTTCTAAGATGTCTGTAATCAGTTGGGCCTATAACCCATTTTACTTGGCCCTATTCCTTCCTTTGGTCCACCTATAGTTTTGATTTGATACTCATTTAGAGTCGGTTTGTAATACATTTTGATTTAAATGTTTTTCAATAATGCATTTTTTAAAAAACATTGGGTAATCCTTGTAAATGGCAAAATAAAAAAGTCAGTTTAGAAAGATAAGCAAAAAAAAAAAAACAAGGGAAAAATAGTCACTCATGCCACTCACATGCTTAATTTTTGACTCCGAATTGCCAACTTTACCCTCATCAATTTACTCACGTGGTTAAAACTGATGTTTTTTTTTTATAATTCAAGGTTCATGCCAACTTAACTGCTTTGAGATTCCAAATCCAATGCTTGAATCATCAATTACTCCAGAAAGGTAGGGATTTCTCATGTGTTTAAGATTTTTTGTGGTGTCTATCCCGGAATTTCCAAGGGATTGATGGCTTGGTTCTGTTGTTGGAGGTTAGATAGGTTCGATAGAGTTCTAATTTCGGTACTTTTTGCATCAAGAAAATCCAAATTTTGGCAATTTCATTTCATGCATGTGTTTACTACAACCACAACACATCAAGGTTGAGAGGTCCCATAATAGAGAGAGGTATCAAGGAAAGCAGCGAAATTTTTCAGCTTCAATTCGTACACTTACATATACCATGTATTTTAGTGTTTTCATTAATCCAAAAAAATTTAGGTTCGTTTTTAAGCTCAACATTTACATAGTAATTTCAAACATATACCATGTATTTGTAAACTCAAGCATGTTTTCAGGCACATATACAACACAAGAAGTGGATGACGATGATTATGCAACATTGACGTAAAACCCTCAGCCGCAAAAATTATGAATTACAAATCTGGAAGTTTGGTATGAACAGTTTGACGTAATTTGTTATTTTTGTATTCGTTAGAATTAAGTTAAATTTGAATTTCAAATCACCTTCTTATCATTAAATTTGAAATCCTTCATTTTAGATATTTGAAATTGATTTTATTTCATTTAAATCATTTAATCTGTTAAATCTACCAAGTATTTCTAGCATATTAGTTTGGGGTATTTTGGTAAATCGACAATACAAATTAATTAATAAATAAATTTGATTTGGCAATTTATCTAAATAATTAGTCAGGTTGGCATTTTTCAAAAGGTGCATTTAATTATGGCTATTCTTGTGGTTAACCCAAAAACATTTTGTATAAAAATTGTTTAGAATTTAAACACTCATATGTTTGGTTGCATATCTTTACAAATGTTTTTATACACAAGTTATTGTTTACTTAAAAAAGTCTTTTTTAAGAAGTTGGTTTCAAGTGTTTCCCTCAAAATGGTTTATTTATCCATCTCATTTTCTAACAAGTCATTTTTAGTGGTTGCCAAACACTATAATTTTTTTCAAAATGATTTATTTTCAAAATTAAACATTTGAAAAGTTAAACCAAACACACTCTTAATCGGTTTTGATTGAATCTCACGAATCCTCCTTCAATTGTCTTCTACCTATTTTTTTTTTAAAAAAATCACTTATTTCCTTCCCAATTTTTTACCCAATCATAAACCTTGATATCGTTAACTAGTACAATTAGTCAAATAAAATCATTAATTCATTTTCATGAAAAAAATTTGTGTCAATATGATAAAATGCATTTTTTTTCTCAAATTTATAGTTGGTGTTTATCTGATTGTTTTAAGTTTCAAAAGGGACACTTTAAGTCAGTATTTGGAAATTTATTTTAAATGGTCTTTGTTATGGGTAAATTTGGACCTAGCTGTAAGAAAGTTGATAGAAGCCTAGAGGAGAAACAAGCCCACGGAGGCCCAATGGGCCTAAATCAATCTCTAGGGCTACTCACTCTCCAAAAAGAATGGGAAAACCTAATTTCAGTTATAAAGGTAGGGAGACTCAACTTGGTATCTATTTTCTTCCTCTATATTATTACTTTATTTGCTATCTCCCAACTGACTTAAGCATCGGAGTCGGTGTGGCAAGCACCAGGTCGGTGCTTAGTTTTCTCTTGTTTTGCAGGTCACGTCTTTCGCATTCAAATAAATTTACTGTTGATGTCATGTGAAGGTCAGGTGAACCCCTTGGCCAAATTTTGGCATCAATGATCTTTAAATTTATTTGGTTGTTAGTTGACTTTCGAAAATAGACGTGCGATATTGATGTGTGTAATGCATAGAGGTGAGATAGAAATTTTCACTAATTTTAAATTATTGTTTATTATTTGGCTCCTTTTTCCCCTCTCTCCCCCTATCACCTTCTTCTCTATCAAACTTGAGTTACATTGAGTTCATAGCGGAGATGCCTAGAGTGAAGAGACAAAAATCAAAATTTCAAAGGGATTTTTAAACTTAATTTTAATAATACATCGACATATCTGACACCAAATGATATATTTTGCTTTGACAGTAAAAACAATCTATGAGGTTTAAACCATAATGGTCAAATTAAAGCTAAGTTCGATCAAGATGGAATTATACTAACTTAACCTAAAATAATAAACCATAAACATTGGGGAAAATGATTAGTCTATTATATTTCTCAAAAGAAAAAAAAAAAGTCTATTACAATGGAATGGGCAAATTGCAAAATCCACCCCGGAATATGGAAAAAAATCTAGTACTATCAAGAGTACCATACTTCATTTGTACACACTATAACTTTATCTTCATAAATATATCTTTAATGTTGGTGGAACCTTCAATAAAAGTGTAAAAGTTGGAGTCCTACACTTTCAAGTCTAAAAATTGAACTCTCACACTATGAAAAATGTAAATTTTAAAACTCTCAAACGATTATAAATATCAAAACCGAATCCTAATTTCTCTTTTATATTTCCTCTTTTTATTTCTCTCTCTCTCATCCTTCTACTCTTTCCACTTTCTACACCCTCCTTTAATCACGCTCTCTCTCCTTTTTCTTTCTCTCCTCCTCATTCAAGTAGTTTAAGACTGTTGTTATGGGTAATTTTGGACCACCCAGATGCACAAGGAGCTGGCAAGGACAATCAAGCAGAAATCAGACTGGAAGATGGACCCAAGAGGCAAAACCGGCGAGTGGGACAGGCCAAGACCAAAGGGGTCAGGCTTTTGGCCCGACCCCCTGCTCGGCCTTGGCCTTGGGCCGAGGCCGACCCTCGGCCCGCTCGGCCTTGGCCTTGGGCTGAGCCCGTTAGGCCCCGTTTGGTCCTTGTAGCCTCCAGCCGTCCTGGATCCGTTCGATTTGTCCCGAAACACCTCCGAACTCCTAAAAAACCCTAGGAGCATGATCATGTATTTATACCCCTCTTCGCCACTAAAGAAGGGGACTCGAACGGAATGATCACTTTCTTCTCTTACTTCCCTGCTTTCCTCCCGTTTTCTGACTTAAGCATTGGAGGCGGTGTGGCCTACACCACGCCGGTGTGCAGCGGTTTTCGTTGGTCTTGCAGGTCATGTCTTCCCCAGTTTCTACAAATTCACTGTTGATATCACGTGAAGGTCAGGTGAGTCCCTTGGCCAAATTTTGGCATCAACAACTGTAATTTCTATCGACCATCATACTTTAGGGATAGTTTTAGCAATTTGACCTAATGGAAATATTATGACTTGCCACGGAAGAAAGTTGAAAAAATAAATCTTTTTTTTTTTTTGGAAAACGAAAAACAAAAATCTTTTTTTTTTTTTTTTTGAGGAAACGAAAAAGAAAAATCGTATGACTTGAATGGGGTGTATTTGAATTTAGAATATTGTGTTGAAATTGGCAAATGGGAAAAGCGATTTTGAAGAAATAAAATTTTCCGGGAAAATTGGTGTTTGGTTTCTTGGAAAGTTCCCGTGGGGTTTCGGTACGGAAAAGGAGGCGGCGGTCTGAAAAGTCTGCGGAGGTTGACTCCACACATCATTTATTTCCCAACTCCTCCAATTGGATTCGCTTCTTCTATTATAATAATAATATATCCACATTTATTTCTGTTTTTTTTTTCTTATTCTCAATTTGATTCTTTATTCTTCAAAATTTTCCATTTTTTTCCTAAAAATTTATATATATATATATATATATATGGGCTGGTTGCAAAGATAGCAATATGGGCCAAAATAATTGCAAATCTAGCAACCCACAAAAAAAAATTGCAAAAATGGCAAAATCTAATAGTTTGTGTGTTGCATTTACTAAAATACCCCTCCAGATTTTGATAGAAAGTTTTTCTATCACTGATAGATTCTATCAGTGATAGAAAGATTTTCTATCAGTGATAGAAATTTTCTTTCACTGATAGATTCTATCATATGATAGAAAAATTTTCTACTACTGATAGATTCTATCGGCGATAGATATTTTTCTATCACTTGTTCGGTGTTCTATCAGTGTTTGGTTGTTGTTATTTGGTTTTCTATCAGTGTTTGGTTTTTGCTTTTCAGTGTTTGATTTCTATAATCGTTCATTTTTTCTTTATTGTTCAATGCTCGATTTCACCATGTATCACAATCGCTGATAGAAACAAAAGATCTTCTATCACTGATAGAAAAGTATCAGTGATAGAAAGATTTTCTATAACTCACGAAAAGTTTTTCTATCAGTCTCAGTGATAGAGATAGAAAGTGAGTTTTTCTATCACTCATAGAAAGATTTTCTATGAATGATATAAATTTTTTCTATCACTCATAGAAAAAAATTCTATAAGTGATAGAAGATTTCTATCACTGATAGGTTCTATCAGGGATTGAAAGATTTTCTATCAAGAGTTTTCTATCATTGATAGAATATCTTTCTATCACTGATAGAATAGTAAAAATTTCTGTCAGTGATAGAAATCTTTTATCACTGATAGAAAACTTTTCTATCGGTGATAGAAAGTTTTTCTATCACTTATAGATTATATCGGTGAGAGAAAGATTTCTATCGGAGATAGAAAGATTTTTATGGGTGATCATGGATTGAAAGATTTTTTATCAAAAGTTTTTCTATGATTTTCTATAAAAAGTTTTTTTTTATCACTGATAGAACCTATCAGTGATAAAAATCTTTTATCACTGATAGAAAAAGTTTCTATCAGTGAGAGAAAATTTCTATCACTGGATCCTATTAAGATGCCATCCGAGCTAACTGATATCTATTTACCGTGCTCAAATAAAGTATAATACACAGTTCAAGCAACAGGCACTTGGTGTCACCATATACAGGGCATTGTAACCATGACCAAATGGGTTGAACAGGAGTCATTCCTTTCATATAGTATGTGATGAAGCAATTCATTATCATACCAAGCAATTTGTCGCCTTGCCCTTGTCTTCTATTCTATCAGTGATTTCTATTACTGATAGAAAATTTTTCTACCACTGATAGAATCTATCAGTCATAGAAATATTAGTGATAGAAACTTTCTATCGCCGATAGAAAATTTTTCTACCACTGATAGAATCTATCAGTGATAGAAATATCACTGATAGAAACTTTATTCTATCAGTGATAGAAACTTTCTATCACTGATAGAAAATTTTTCTACCACTGATAGAATCTATCAGTAATAAAAAGACTTTCTATCAGTAAAAAAAAAAAAAAAAAAAAAAAAAAAACTGACGAGGAAGAAGAAGATGGACACACATGGGCAATTTAGGAATATAAAAAATTAATTCAAAAATTTTGTCATATTTGCAAATATTTTTAAAAATTGCTATATTTGTAATTATTTACCTTCATGTTGCCACCCATTACAATTATCCTATATATATATATATATATATATATATATATATATATATATATATATATATATATATATATATATATATATATATATATATATATATATATATATATATCATTTTCTATCTTTCTTCCATTATCAATATTTTAATGATGATCTATAGAACGGGATACTACACATTACTATATGCAGTTAAGTATGATTTTTCTTATTTATCTTTTATGGTTTGAGAATTCTAAATCAAGTCGTTTATTGAGAAAATGTTAATTAACAATTGGTAAATAGTATTTGTAAGAAAATAATGTCTACTTTAAGCTTGTCAAATTGTATCAATTTTAAGTGTTACAATATTAACCGTGTTGCAAAATTTTCACCTCTATTCAATTTTCATTTGAAAGACATATTTGTTCAATAAATTATAAAACACACGAATGATACAATAAAGTTAAATTTTTGTTAAATTTTTATGTTTTGACAAAGTCATTCTATGGTACTTTGGTGCATTAACCAAACTAAAATTTAGGCAAAACTTGATATTATTATTAGAACTAGATAGTCATGGAGATTATTATTTTTTTTTTTATTTTAATTTAATAGTTGAATTAGTGTAAATTGAATAAAAGGTAGAAATTGCAACACTTATCTTATCTAAATCTATGTCCAACTGGTTGAAATTGAAAGTTTGAGGTGAAAATCAAAATTTTTCTTATCATTTTATAAATACTAGTCAAGTAACACGTGCAATGCATGTGGAATCTTATAGTCTTAAATTAAAATAAGAGAAAATAGTAGTTTTTTTTAGTATATGTAATGTAACACAAAAAAAAATACCATATAACTTTGTTTTAATTACCATAAATTTTTGAAAGTTAGTGATAAAAATAAAGAATTTTTTATTATATAGTTACGTATACAAACATAATAGTAGCACACACATACATAACACATTTTCTTTTAAATGCAAACTTTGACAATAAGTTTAATGATTATCTTATAAAAATTTCAAAGTTTAATAATTATCTTATAAAAACTAAAAATAAAAAGTGGAAAATACACTTTTAGTCTCTAAGGTTTGGGTTAGGTTTCATTTTGGTCCCTGAGTTTTCAAATTCAACGATTTAGCCCCTGAGATTTGGTTTTAGTTTCATTTTGGCCCCTCCATCCATTCGTCATTCTCTTCTTTTCTTCTTCTTCTCTTTTCTCACACTTTTCTTTAAAAAAAAAATAGAGGAGAGAGGGAGGGACGCCTGCCGCCGGCCGTCGTCAGCGTGTTGCTGAAGAAGAAGACGAGAGATGGAGAAATAAATAAAAATAATATAAAATAATAATATTTTTATTATTTTAATATATTTATATTTTAAAAAATTTAAAAATAAATTTTTTAATAAAAAATAGTGTCACGTCAGCAAGCCGTCAATTTTTAACAGAAAAATGGATGGAGGGACCAAAATGAAACTAAAACCAAACCTCAAGGCTAAATTGTTAAGTTTGAAAACTTCGTGACCAAAATGAAACCTAATCCTAACTTTAGGAACTAAAAGTGTATTTTTTCCAAATAAAAATAAACATTATGAAGTTCTACTAAAAAATAATTTGTGATTAATGGTATTCAAAAACTTTTCGCTAAAACCAATTATATAAATTTAAATATAAATATTAAAAGTTCTTGTATTTGTGATTAATGAAAAAAAAAAATAAACTATTTAATTAGAAAATTGAAAGTGTGTCCAATTATTTTGGTATATGAAAAAATAAATTTCATTTAAAATTAAATTGTAAACAACTAATTTTGTAGGGAATATAATTAAAATCTATTAAATACAAAATTTAAAATGGTGAGATCTTAAAATGTGTATGGCAATCTTTAAAAAATTATATTTACTTAAAAGAATTTATGATTTATCCAAAATTGTATTTACTTCAAAAAAAAAAAAAAAATTGATGTGGATGTAAATAACCTTTGATTACATTGTAAAAATAAAAAATGATAGATAACAATACTTCTTCATCAACAAAAATAAAAATTTGAATTCTCAAGGTTTTATTGTCACATGGTTCACGACCAAAATACATGAATTCTCAAGGTTTTATTATGACACGGTTCACGACCAAAATACATCAATTATATATTTTCTTTTTATACATGGATCACACCTATACACAAATAAATATATCAATTCAATGTGTAACCATCTTCATATGAACAGTTGCACGTCGACATCAATTGTACCTATTGGACACGACCAAAATAACATTTTATTGTGACACGGTTCAATAGTGTTTCCCTCACGAATAACACAAACGTGTAATTTATTTTCCTATAGTTTGACATTTTTTCAATTATATATTTTCTTCTTATACATGGATTGCACCTATACATGAATAGATACATAAATTCAATGTGTAACCATCTGTATATGAACAGTCGCATCTCGTCGACATCAATTGTACATTTTGGACAAAATTTCATATAGTTTGACATTTAACCATCTTTACATGAACAGTCACATCCCGTCAACATTAATTGCACCTATTGAATTGAATGGACACTTATACTGGTCGCGTCCCATCAGCAAAGGACAAAATAGGAATTTATTTAAAAAGTAAGGGCAAAAGAGGAAAGGAAAGATTCTCCCTTCTTAACCCCTTTTATATATAGTATAGATATATATAGTATAGATATATAATATCACTCCTATTAGGGGTGCAATTGAAAATCGAAAAACTGAAAAACCGAACCAAACCGAGCCGATCCAATGGTTTGGTTCGGTTTTTTTCATTAGATTGGATATCTTGGTTTGAGTATTGAAAAAATCGACCATTTTCGGTTTGGTTTGGTTTTCTATTGAAAAAACCAACAAAAAACCGAACCGAACCGAGAGTATATATACCCTTAAAAAACCCTAATCCCCTTTTCATTTCACTCATTTTCATTCCCAGCCACAAAATTACTTTGTGTATCGATGTATAGATTCTTCTCCAGGCGCCGACCGCTTCCATCTTCACCGATCTCCATCGCCCCTCTTGCCAACCATCAATGTCGTCTTCTCCAATCACCAAAGCAGTCGCCGCCCTCTAGTCTCATGCCGACAATCGAAATTTTTTTCCGTTTCGCTAGCATTTTGCCGTCGTTCGTTTCGATCGCCATCGCACTCCAAGCACACATGTTGTAGTTCTCCACGCTGTCGCAACTCGCAACCTTTTGTTCACCCACTACCGCAACCCATAACTTGTGTTCTCTCCTTCCTTGGCCACTATTCTCCCATTCCCCCAGCCATATGAGGTAATTTAACTAAACTATTTGTGATTAAACTTAGGTACTGATCTTCAAGCCTTTTGCTTTTTTTTTTTCCTTTTTAATTGCAATCTATTGGATGTACCTTTATAATTCATTGCAAACCCTCTGTGACTTGTATTCTCTCCTTCCCAGTCTTTGTACCTTGAAAATTTGCAGCCATTGATGTATTGTAAAAGCTATATTAAAGGAGTAGAGGAAAGTTAAAGAAATTAGGGCTGGAAACCGAAAACTGAACCAACCAAAAAACCGAACCATTGGTTTTATCATTTATTGGACATTGGTTCAGTTCTCATTTTGAAAAAACCGACTAGTTCGGTTCGGTTCTCGGTTGGGCTCAAAACTGAGAGAACCGAACCGACTATCACCCCTAACTCCTATGTTATTTGACACATAAGTTTACGCGTTCAAATTATTTCTTTTTATATATTAATTAATATTATAATACTCATATTTTGCTTCTAATTTACCAAAATTGTATCTTAGTTCGGTTCCTAGGAGCACTTTGCATTTCTATCCTTCCAAGAATACAAAATTCGTGAGCTGCACATTCATGTTTTTTTGCCCACGCCTAATATCTCATGTTTCTTTTACATAAAAAGTTCATGATTTTCATTATAATTTGAAATTTTATTTTATTTATTTTATTTTTTTTTTGCAGGAAAAAGAAAATGCTTGCAACCTTTTTTTTTTCTTTTCTTTTTTTTCACCTCTATCTGTCACTATTGTTTTTTTAGATGAACTTTGAATTTTTAATAAATTATTGGATAAATACACTTTTGATTTCTGATATTTTGAACTTATATAGTCCATGGGTTCCAATGTTCTTGGTATTTGATAATTAAATTTTATTTCCATTTGTTCATTGAGGTTTAAAAAGTAATATGTTTGGTCTCAAGGTTTAAATTCTATTTTTAATTGATATTAATAGTTTGAAATTAGTTTCTATTTTTAATTGATATAACCAGATGTCAATTGTACTTTGAATATGTATTTTTTTCAAAGTGAATTGGATCTACTATTATTTTTTTTACTGTGTATACTTAATGACCAATTAGAAACTAATTTTAAACTTTAGGGATGGATTAAGAATCATATTTAAAATTTAAGGACAAAACAATGTTATTTTTAACTCAAACACTAAATAGAAACTAAATTCAAATCTCAAGAATGAAAGGGATTAGTTTTGAAAACTTAAAAATCAGACATAAACCAAGTTCAATTCCCAAGAACAAAAAAAAAATGCATTTTACCTAAATTATTTTAGAAAAATCAATTGCATAAAAAAAATTAATTGTATTTAAAATATATATATCTAACTAATATTTCAGGTTCTTTTATATATAACCTTATAATATTTTATTATAGTTTTGATTATATTACTTTTTTTTTTTTTTTTTAAAAGAGTTTTGATTATATTACTAAAGGTAAATGTTACCTATCAATACATTTAAAATTATATTTATTCATATCTCCTCTGACATATAAGTTTATCATCAACTAATTTTAATATCCACAAATGAAAAAAATAGGGAAAAATACATTTTTGGTCCATGAGGTTTGGGCTAAGTTGCACTTTGATCACTGAGTCTTAAAACTCAACAAAATTATCCGTGAGGTTTGGATTTTGTTACACATTTGGTCTCTCGATCCAATTTTCTGTTAAATCCCAACACTATTATTTTAATAAAAATTTATTTTTTAAAATTTTAAATAAAAATATTATTATTTAAATATATTTTTTTAATTCTTCCTCTCTCCCTTTCTTTTCCTTTTTCTCTTTCATATTTAGATAATAATATTTTTATTATTTTAATATATTTTTATTAAATAAATTAAAAAAATAATTTTTTATTTAAAAATAGTATTACGTCACCAACTGTTAGGATTTAACAGAAAATTAGACTGAGGGACCAAATGTGTAACGAAATCCAAACCTCAATTTTGTTGAGTTTTAAAACTCAAGAACTAAAGTGTAACTTAACCCAAACCTCATGGACCAAAAATGTATTTTTTTTCAAAAAAATATAATTAAAAAATATAAAAACATGATAAAACTAAATTGAAAATATCTAAATAATAGCAATAGAGACTAAATTAAAAACCACACCAATATTAAAGACTAACTCATGTATTCAACGTTTAGAAACCGTTTACATAGATTTGGATTTTACATTAAACTATTTATTTATTTATTTTAATAATACATTAAACTTTTTTTTTTTGAGAGAATACATTAAACTATTTATATCTATTAAAAAGTGGTTTCTTTAATGCTTTATTTCTTATTCCACACTTCCTTTATTTTTTCTATCTAACAACTTTAATTTTCTTTAATTTTCTTTAACAACTTTAATTTTTATTGTCAAAAAAAAAAAAAAAAAACTTTAATTTTCTTTTCACACGATTTGTCTTGTTGTGTGGAATATTATTAGCTTTTTCCATAAACTAATGACTTCAAAATCCCATTTTACACGCTCGCTATTTATGAACTTAAATAATATGCTTAGTGGAAATGTGATGATTATACTAATCACAATAATAAATTATTTATTATGCTTTTGTGATTCTTTAACTTCACACTTCACTCGTTAATTAATTATTTTTTTTCAATGGAATAAATTTGGTGTTTAAAATTTTCAATTAAAAGTTTATAAGTTAAATCTAACGAATACTTCAATTTTGTTTCTTTATTTAAAAGAACAATACAATTGTGGAAAAAGTTTTAGGTTGGTGTGGTGTCTATTTGATTCCTGAACTTTAAAAAGTATTTAATAGGTGTCTGAACTTTCAATTTTGTGTCAATACATGTACTTGAAATGTTTCAGATTTATAAAAATTAACCAATCTGTTAAATATAATTTTTTTTATACCTAATGAGACTATAAACTCTTAATTTTGTGTCTTGTAGCCCTGTGAATTAAAAAAAAAAAAAATGTAAGTTAATGCCCTATTAGACACAATTTTTTTTTTAAGTACATGGACCAATTAGACACAAAATTGAAAAGTTTGAGGATCTATTTAACACTTTTTAAAGTTTATGGTCCAAATAGACACAACGTTAAAAATTGAGGAACTAAGACCCCTTTTGATAACCATTTGGTTTTTTGTTTTTGTTTTTTGAAAATTAAGGGTCCGTTTGGTAACGTTCTCGTTTCATGTTTCATGTTTCTAATTTTATTAAGAAATCTAAGCATTTAATAACTATGTATGTTTCTTGTTTCTCATTTTTTAGAAACACTCCCAAAATTTATATAGAACTTTTGGGAACAACTAAAACTAGTTTCTCCTTTTTTGTTTTTGTTTCCAATTTTTTCCAAACATAAATAAGAATATAGGTTTATTATTATTGAATGTATAGGTGTTAGGGTCATGAAATTCTATTTTTCTTTATTAAAAATGAAGAAACGGAAACAAACGAGAACGTTACTAAACGGGCCCTAAGCTTATACACACATACTTCCACCTATAAGTTTCTTAATTTTAGTATCAATCTTCTACCTTGTTTTCAAAAACCAAGTCCAATTTTGGAAAAAAAAAATAGTTTTCAAAAACTTGTTTTTGTTTTTAAAATTTGGCTAGAAATTCAAATGCAACTTTAACCAGGATGAAAGCCATGTTAGAAAGTCTCTAGGAGAAAACCAGCATAATTTTCAAAAACCAAAACCAAAAAACCAAATTATTATCAAACGGGGCTAAATTTGTAGTTTAACCATTTTTTTATTTTTTATTTTTTATTTTTTATTTTTTATTTGGTTAAATATCACACTAAAGTTAATAACAAGACTTCATAGTCAATGCATAATAGATGAGGGTAGGTATTAAAAAATTCAGAACACACAATTTTTTTTTTTTTTTTTCCTTTTGAATATTATAACACAAATTTAAAACATTAAAAAATTAAAATAAAAGTAATAAAAAATACTCTTCAAACAAACGAGAATAAGACAGTGGAAGACGAGTCCGAGTAAGCAAGTTTGAAAAGCCTTCAAAAAAATTTGGAAGATTAACCCCTCCGCGTGGACTCGCATTTCTTCCCCCTTTCATGGTGCCAATTGAAAATTCATCCAATTCCATCCATTCCCCCTATAAATCCACTCCCTTTCTACTCAAAATCCCACAACCCCTCTTCTAATTTCCAACAAAAACATCGACCCAATTGAAACAATCCTCTGTTTTTCAGTTTCAACCAATCCGCCATGGAAATGAAACTCCAGAGCTTCATCAACGCTCTGATTCTCCTCTCTCTCTGCCTCTCAGCCACTGCACAGACTTGCAGAAACCAAAATTTCGCCGACAATGAAGTGTTTGCAGCCTGTGTGGATCATCCCGTGCTCAACTCTTTCCTCCATTGGACCTATGATCCATCGAACAACACCTTGAGAATTGCCTTCACACGCCCTTCAACCTCTACCAGTCGATGGGTTGCTTGGGCCATTAACACACAGAGCCTCGGCATGGTCGGCTCTCAATCCCTCGTCGCCTTCGTGAATTCCTCTGGTGTCCCTCATGCTTATACTTCCAATGTCGAGAGTTATCAAACAAACCTTGGACAGAGCCGCTTGAGCTTTGAGGTTCCTGAACTCAGAGCCACTTATGTCAACAACGAGATGACCATTTTTGCAACGCTTAATCTTCCGGCTGATTTGACCACCATCAATCAGATTTGGCAGGAAGGTCCCATGGAGGGGGATTCTCCAAGAGCCCACGGCTTCACTGGCGATAACAGAAGGTCGCTCGGTACTCTGGATTTGCTTACTGGCTCCAGCACGGCGGCGGTGGATTCGGTTCTCAAGAGGAGAAACGTAAGTGTTTGAATGGATTGTGTTGTGGGATTCTAAAATTTTTGATCTGGGTCTGTTTGAATGTTTCGATTTGCGAAACCCTTTTGGGGATTTGGCGAAATTTCGACGTTTAATTGGGGTTTTGACTTGCAGATTCATGGAGTGCTGAATGCAGTCAGTTGGGGGACTTTGATGCCAATGGGAGCCATTTTTGCAAGGTATTTGAAGGTGTTCAAGGCTGCAGATCCGGCTTGGTTTTACCTTCACGTCGCCTGCCAGACCTCCGCCTACGCCGTCGGTGTCGCCGGCTGGGCCACCGGCATCAAACTCGGCGGCGAGTCGGCCGCAGTTCAGTACAGCACCCATCGCAACATTGGGATTGCTCTGTTCGTCTTGGGAACTCTTCAGGTACTGTGAAGTTGAATCAAACCACAAAAGAAATCTTTGAAAATTGAAATCTCCATTGGCTCATCACTCATGATTCTGTTTTTGAATCAGGTTTTTGCTCTGCTTCTGAGGCCAAACAAGGATCACAAGTACAGATTCTACTGGAACATTTACCATCACTCCATGGGATACAGTGTGATCATTATGAGCATCATCAATGTGTTTGAAGGTTTGAAAATCTTGAGTCCTGACAATAAATGGAGAAGGGCTTACACTGGAGTCATCATCTTCTTGGGCGCTGTGGCCTTCGTGCTCGAACTTATTACATGGTTCGTTGTCATCAAGAGAAGGAGATCCAACTCAAACAAGTTTCCACACAACATCAATGGTCAATCCGCTAAAGTAGAAAACAGAGTCTAGTTCCGTGAATCTCCACGCACCTCAGACTAATCTCACGGAACAACTGCTTGACCTTATTACATTTGGTTGTCCGAACCGTTTGTTAGGTTCTAGTTTTCTTTTGATTCTGATGTGAGAGTATTGTGTTTGTTGTTCTTTATACTTTCTTTTTTTTTGTAAAGATAGAGGTGTTTTTTTTCTTATCATTCATGATTGTATTGTGGAATATTGTTTTCCATTCTATCAATAAACAAATCTCTTTCGTTAGAGTTATTCAACCTCTTGCCTTGTAGAGCAATGTTTGAACACAAAATTCACAGTGATTCTAGTGGACTGTGTTCTAAAGGGAGAAATAAGAGAAACCAAAAATATTTTTAAAATATAACAATGTTTGTGATTTTCAAAATATGAAATTATTTTTTTGAACCAAAGGGTAATTTCATTAAGTAGAATTCAAAATGGGTCCCTCTAGGGGTACAAACATTGACTTTTCATGAGAAACCAAATTATCAAGCCATAAAGGAAAGGCCCGAATCCATAGCATCGGTTCGAGATACCATGATGCACTTTTATATATTGCAAGAATATAACATTATAAATACGAGTATTGAGATACTATGATGCACAACTCAGGTTGGCAACAATCACTACAGTTGGGATCGAAATATGCCATTGTTGGTTTTGTTTATTAACTAATTGGTGAGATTGATCGTAAAAGTATAGATAACAAAGAAAGTATTAACTAGTGTTTGTTTATCTTTATACGTTTTTTTCTTGTAAAGATGGAATGTTTCATTTCTTTTCATTTACGATTGTATGGTAGAATATTGTTTGCCATTATACCAACAAACAAATCTCTGTATTTAGAGTTATTCAACATCTTTCCTTTTAGAGGAAGACTAAACTTGTGTTAAATGGTTAAGAGAAAAGAAGGAACTAACAAGGAAATAATAAAGAACAAATGCAAGCAATCTATAAATTATGCACAAAATGAATAACTATACAAAAAAATTTCTGTCAAATGTAGAATTTACATTTCCCTTATGGTGATATATGTACTTGAAAAAAAATGAAGGTATGTATTCTATGACTTTCCGAGAGTACACGTAGATGGTTCAAGACATTTCTCGATGATCACTTGTGCTCGTTCGACATCTCTCATGTTTTTCATATCAATAAACAGAAAAACCATGACTTGATATTTACCTCTTCTCATTTTTTAAGGTGCAATAGCAAAAAGAGATAAAGAAGGTGTATTTGAAGCTGAAATCAACATTCGACCTCACAGTTTTCTATCTCTGAGGATGTGGGATCGCTCGGCTCGAGAATGGAGATCTCTCTTATAACCTGAGTTTTATCTTGTTCAAACCCTTCATTCGCTGGAACAAAAAAATGATCGTGTGAGAGTACTAGTTAAGGGAACATCCGTATGATATTAGTAAGGACATAGCAACAATTAATCTGAGATACCTTGGTTATAAATAGGAAAAGTTAGAGGTCTTAGAAAATGGTGAAAAATTTTAGTGGTATTGTCTAAAGTGAGACTCTAGAGAGAGAGAGATAGCCCTCCCGAAAGGCTATGGATGTTGTAATTTCTTTGATATTACAATATAGTTCTATCTTTGTGTTTTCTTTGAATGTTCTTATGATTTATCGCAAGGAATATCCTAACAGATCGATCATTCATATACATACAATAGATGAAATGATATTAAAGTAGCTAGAGAAGCAAAAGTTACCTTTTTCTAGTTTGAGGTCGTTGAGAAAAAGAAGAAGTTTGGTTCTATTTGCAACAAGTACACCTGTGATCTCTGGAGGCTTGTTTTTATTCGCAACAAATAGCTAAAAAACCAAAAAAAAAAAAACTTTTTTAACCCAAAAAAAAAAGAACCTAGTAGTGCAAATCATTCCATAATCTTCAACAGTACCTTAAATACATCGAATGTGTCTATTTGTATTGACTTGGTTGGATCCTATAATTATAATACATAGCGTTAGACAAGAAGGCAAAGATGTTAATCATTAGAAAGTTGAACATGTACTTAAAATGAGAGAGTTTACCCTGAGAAGGTTCATCAAGATCCTCATGTTATCCAATGAGCTCACATATCGAACCATCACAGCTGCATTAGAGTTATCAAGCAGTATATCACCTAGCAACTGAAGCAGAGTACCCAACATTAGGATCACAAAACGGCTACAAATGCTTTTTGATTTCTCTTCACAGAAATACGTAATCTTTGAGATAATAAAACCCGACGCATTAAATCGAGGTGCCGTATTTCATACATCCCTTGGTTATCTTACAATAGAGTGAATCTAAATATGTAAATGATAACAGAGCTATTGGCATGCTTGTCATTACACATACGTTTTTTTCTCTTTACCTTCACAGCGTGTCGTTTGGTGATGTAATTAGTCGATTCCAGCAACTGCGTATTGTACTCTTCAAAGAACTGAAAAAATTAGAAATGGTTGAAAAACAACTTCATTGAACTTGTTCGAGCAAGTGAGATCGACAATGAACAAAATGACATTAGAGACACTCTAATGAAATTAACTTATCTAATGCTTACCCAATCGTAATTATTAGTAAGAAATCCAGCAACAGTAGATTTATGCCTTGTCAAAAGTTTCTGCATCAAATTAGTTCAGGATGTTTTAGTTAATAGGTAGCATTCTCTTATAATGGACATAAGATATGCTAACTAGAGAAGAAAGAAGAAATTCAGTCTTACTCAACTCTAAAAGTTTCAAAAGCATCCGATGCTACGTAAAATATTGGATTTTGTATGTAATGAAAGAACTTCCTCATATGCTCTGATTCAAGGATGTACCTGAACAGGAAATGATCAAGGATAAAGAAGAAGAAAATATGATCATTAACTAGAAATATTCACAATGCCATGGAACATACATCACTAAATAGTTTCGCCTGTTATTCAAGGTTTCAAACATCATCACATAAATGTCAAAATGATAGTTCTATGGACTCAACTTCTGCTTTGCAATTCATTACATAACCTCTTTGAGAAAGATGTTAGCAAGAAAGGAATTTAACCGGTTCATACCTAGCAACGGACTGGTGACGGATGCACTCTCTTGCAATTGCGCCGTAAGTTAAGGCAATGTCGCTGTCTTCGTACCTAATTGAGCCAATCATTAACCATCAATGAATGTCTTGTAATGCTAACAAGTTGATAGTTCAATCTTAAAACAACATACACTTCTTACCCTGGTATCAGAATGTCCATAATATCCATGTTGTTCTCCAAGTATTCGGAGGCGATTATCCGCGACTTAACCTGTTGCCGCTGCAGATTGGCTAGAACATGAGTTGCACATTGTCGTAGCTGCAGGTAAGGATATACATAACTTCAGAACTTGCAGGTTAATGAAATGAATCAAGGGACTTATCCAGAACAACATTGTAAATGAAAATATGATCATATAATTGCAAGTGCAAGCTCATTCACCCCTGAGTTCAGCCTCGGAATGCAAGCGATAAAAAGGCGAAACGTATTCTCCTTGAAGAACTCTTGGGTTAACTGAGCACAAGCATCTGGACTTGGCTCTGCTTCTGCATTTCCATAAAGAACCGTTCTCATCTGAGAGATGGTTTTGTTCAGTTCAGACATCTGCATAAATTCAAATCCAAATACAAAGTCATTTTCAATATCAAGGGAAAACAGACACATAATCAAACGTGCAATTTCTTGCCACATAAACTAAATTATCTAACAAGTAACAACAAATGTCACTCGAAAAGCAAAGCTAATTAAGCCCATTTTCCTGCATTTGCGAATACATATATTACACGAGTTCAAGATTTATACAAGCAACTGAGGCAAATTTAAGACTCTAGCGACAACCAACAAACAAATTGAAAGAACAATACCCTATTCTCCACGTTAAATGGAGACAACGGTGAAAAAAACGAGAGGAAAAATGAAGGAAAACGATAACAATACAATCAAAATACAGAGACCCAGATGGATTTTTAACGAAATCATCCAGAAAAAACAAGCCCCATAAGAAGATGAAGATGAATAATACCTTCTCTTCCCGTTTCTGCTCACGAACCTCGTCGTTCCGGTCAATGAAGACGAGGAGCTCATGGGCGTAGCGGACGAGCTCGACCGGCGATCGTGGCTTGGGCCTGAAAAGTCCTTTCATGATCTGTAATCGGGTTCTGATGAATTTGACTGAATTTCGTTGATCTTTGTTCTTCTTAAAGGTGAAGAAATTCTGGGGGGAATTGGGAAGATGAGAAAATGGGCAGATGAGAAAGGGGCGTCGTTGTGTACCGGTTTTGTTGGGCATTGTAGAAATGAGGTGTTGTTCGTTACAAATATAGCAAAAAGGAATCGACTTTTTGTAGCGGTGGCGCGTGTAGCTTACTTGTCTGATCGCAGCCAATGATTCAATCCTGAAATTGGAAATTGTGTTACTTTTTCAAAAAGAAAAAAAAGCAAAAAAAGAAAATTAGAAATTAGAATTTGTCCCATTAATTTTAAAATGTACATAATGTTTGGATTTAATTTCAAGTATATCCAAGTCAGTTTTATCACAATTTTAGTCCCTAGACTTTTAAGGTTGTATTAATTAGGTCCCTGAACTTCAAAAAGTTTCTAATAGATCCATAAACTTTTAATCTTGTTTCTAATAGTCATTGATATATTTTATATTTTTAAAAGTTAACCAATCTACTATATATAAAATTGAATTTTATGTCTATTAAGACTATAAACTTCCAATTTTGTATCTAATAAGATTGTGAATTTTAAAAAATGTTAGAATAAGTCAAGAACTTATTAGAAACAAAATTAAAAGTTGAGGGACCTATTGGACACAAAAGTGAAAGTTTAAGAACCTAAAGATTTATTGGAAACAAAATTTAAAGTTTGAGGACTTATTTGAAACTTTTTAAAATTCAAAGACTAAACTGACATAATTCTGAAAGTTCAGGGACTAAATATGTAATTTAACCATCCAATTTTTACTTCCATGGTTGAAGTTTTAAATTAATTCAAACATGTTGCTAAATAATTTTACCTTTTAAAAGAATAGATTGGAATTGACATGATTTTATAACATCATTTTATGCAACATCCAAAACTTTTTTAAACATGCAATGTATATCAACATGATAAAAGAGCACAATGGCTAGTTGCTATTATTATTTTTCTTGAAAAACATATTCGTGGTCGTACATATGTATGAGATCTCACCGATATAAAGATATTTTAAAACATGCAACGTAACATAAAAAACATACATCAATTAAATTATATATAATCCAATCAAACCGAAGATCATAAAAATTTTCCAACCTAACCAAAGACATACCAAACAACGAACTCAAAACTCTCTTTAGATCAACAATGGAGAGATGATAATATCAATAGAATCAACCACCAAAGAGAGAATGACATGATATGAATCTAACCCTAAACCCTTCTATTTATAAAGACTCTAAACGTCTAATTACTTTCAAATTCAACATCCAACTCCTAATAGGATTTTCTATTTATCTTATTCTTTCCTTTTCTCCTTTTCCTTTTACAATGAGGAAAATAATTTAATGCTTAATATATAAAATAATTATCTTTTTTTTTTTTACACAAAATAATTATCTTTTAGACTAAAACGTAAAATATATATTTTTTTAATTTTAAAATTATTACTTTAATTAGTAGAAGATTTTACGACCAATTACCTAATTTACTAAACTATATTTAAATATAAAATTGTAAAAGAAATGTTAAAAATCACTTTTGGTCCCTGAATTTTCATGAAAGTAACAATTTAGTCAAATGTAGTTATCATTACAACTTTATGCCAATTGAGCTAAGCTCTTGTTGGCGTCCATGAACTTTAATAAGTAACAATTTAGTCTTGTCCAATCACAAATTGTCATGTCATTATCTTAAATTAATGACAAAATTACAAATAATTAAATTTGGGACCAATTATAAATTGACATGTGTCCCAAATTTAATTTGAAGACAAAGTTGGCCAATTATAAATTTAAAGAGTCAAATTTCAATTAATTAGAAAATAAATTATTTTGATCAAATTAATTAATTTGACCAATTAATTAACAAAATAATTAATTGGATCAAATTTGGGTCATATGGTTTTAGGTCAAATATGAACCCAACTCAAGACTAAATAGTTGAGCCCAAGACCAATAAAGCCCAAGCCCAAGTTGTTAAACCCAAAAGCCACGACCCATCGAGCGAGAACTCTATAAATAGGGGGTTCTTAGAAATTCTAGACTCTCACAAAGACAAGAGTTAGTTTTAAAGCTCTCAAGCAGAACGAGAGAATTCAAAAAGACTCCACCAAGTCTGAAGACCGAAGACTCTCTGCAATCCATAAATTCAAGTGTTGAACACCTCTTGAAGACCAAACACTCTTCAAGACTTCAACACTCCTTGAAGATCAAAGACTCTTCAGGACTTCAGGACATCAACACTTCTTGAAGACCAAACACTCTTCAAAACTTCAACATTTCCTGAAGTGATCTCTTCAGGACATCAATACTTTTGGAAGACTGAAAACTCCTTCAAGACTGGAAGACTTCAAGCTCCAAGAATCCATTGAAGCTTCAGACTCGAGATCAAACATTTCAGCCCTCGAGTGAAACACATCCACACACAAGAGAGAGAATCAAAGGATTAAAGTTAGAAATTGTACACCCACATGCATATAACATAAATACGATTACATATTTATTCCACGTATTTAGTCCCTATCTTAAAAAATTAATGTAAAGATTTAATAAAATTTCTTACCTAGATAGATTAATAAACTAATTTGGGATCCAATATGTTTATAAGCAACAAAGTTTAATCATTAAATAATAAAAGTTGGGTTGTCAAAAAAAAAAAAAAAAGTCGACATTTAATTTTGATAATTTTTTTTGCGACAAGGATTAAATTGTTACAAAATTTAAATTATAGGTACTAAATTGTTACAAATTTGAAAGTACAGGGACTAAATCGTTACAAATCAAAGTTCAGGGACCCAATTGTTACTTTCATCACAGTTTAGAGATCAATAATGATTTTTAACCAAAAGAAAAAAAAAAAAAGTTAAAAAAAGAGTTTATTACATATATTCAATTTTCTATCAGAAAAATATCCAAAGTTCCACCACACACAGCGGCAGAGGAGAAGAGAGTCATATCTTCTTCTTCTTCTTCTTCCTCTCTCTCTCTCTCTAATGTTTGTTCTTCAAAGAATGGCGACTGCCACTGGTTTATTCTTACACCCTCCTCTCGTAAGACCCATTTCGCTCAATGTCTCTGCACCTCGTTTCTTCCTTGCAGTTGCCACTCAATTGGCAGGGAATCGCAAGAAGGCCAATGGGTTTTCGACTTCCATTGCTGTGGCTACTGATTCTTCAGCACCATCAATTTCGACCCAGAACGAGGATTTGGTGGACACCCAGAAGGAGGAAACCGAGAAGATTGTTCTTCCAACTAATGAATCCTCTGAGAAGCTTCTCAGGATTCGTCACACGGTAATTCTGTTTTTTCTTTGATTTATTTTTTCCTTGTGGTGTTGGGATAAATGTTCTTTGAATGTGGTTATGCATTCTTATCTGGGAATTTGAGGAATTTTGAGGCTCAGTCAAGGTTCTTAATGGGGTTTGTAATTTAGGTTTGAACTAGGAAGGAGTTTCGTAACTTAAACAGGGTGTTGCTAGTTGAAAAGAGTTTTGTGAATTTCATTTTGTATCTTGGAGATGAGATTGAATGTGGACTTTAGGTTTTCTTGCAACTTAATATATCAATATCCTGTTGCATACTCTGAGTTCCATTATGCTTCGTTTCAACTGCTTGATATAGTTTTTGAATTGCAGTGTGCCCATGTAATGGCCATGGCTGTTCAGAAGCTCTTTCCAGATGCTAAAGTGACAATTGGGCCATGGATAGAAAATGGGTTTTACTATGATTTTGATATGGAGCCATTGGGAGATAAAGATTTGAAGAAAATCAAGAAGGAGATGGTTGGTATACAAATCTATGAACACTGAAGTCACTGAGATAAATTAGTCTATGCTTTCAGGGTATGGAATTTACTTCTCATATCATCTGTAGGAACGCATCATTAGCAAAAACTTACCACTTGTAAGAGAAGAAGTTTCAAGGGATGAAGCTCGGAGAAGAATTGAGGCAATCAACGAACCTTACAAGATGGAGATTTTGGAGAGCATAAAGGAGGATCCCATTACCATCTATCATATAGGTAGGATTGCAATCATCTTTTGTACTTCTCTTTTGCAACTTTTGAGATTCATTTGTACTTGGTGCCTAACAACTTTTGATATTTTTCTTGATTGAAGGCTTGCCCATTTTATCTTCTTTGTAATTGAAATTTGGCATTAGCTAGAGTTTTAAGTTTCTTTTTCTTTTTGTTTCTCGGATGGCTATCTTTAAATTTCTTTATATATAGGATGTGCTAAAATCCAACCACTTTGACAAGTTTCACGAAGACTGTGATATTTGTCATGAAATTTCATTCATATATAGACCATAAGAAGGAAGAGCAGGATTGAATTGGAGATGACTAGACAATTGTTCTTAGAAACTGTATTGTTAAATTTTTTTTTGGGGGTAGAGAATATGCTTAATGTTTTTTACTTCACAGAGCTCTTGCAAGGGCTGTTGAAGTCAAGTGCTTATGAATTGAACTAGTCTAAAATTTTCTTGCAAACCCTCGAGGGGATTTTTATATAAATACTTGTTATTTATCTTTTTTTCCTTTTGTGGAGAGATTCAATTGACAAAAATGAAGTCCAAGGGATTTTCATGTTTATATTCCTAATTTAAAAAAAAAATATTTGAAGACTGAAATTGTTCTTTAGCTGTGACATGATCGTTGATTAGGACAGCCTTTAGATTTTAATAAGAAGCAAGTCTGGAGTGAGTCTCAAAATATTTGAAATCAACAAATTTCTCTCTTTTCTCCGTACTTTTCCGAAGTTTAAAATGTTGTCTTGATGTGATTAAGGGGATATCAGTAGCTGTAAAAGACTGCAAATGGTAGATCAATTATCTAGTAAATTAAGAGCATCTTGTTGTGTGCTTGGTCTATTTTGACCAGTTGCTATTTCCATCCCTTAATTTCGTTTGAAGATTAAATTTGTCGTGCTGTTTGAAGATTAAATTTGTCGTGCTGTTTGAAGATTAAATTTGTAGTGCTCTCTTCAGACTTTAAATGGTTTAGAGCGAAGCTGAAAATTTTACTATCATCTTCATTCATTGGAATGCACTGTACTCTTCACAGGAAATGAATGGTGGGACCTTTGTGCTGGCCCCCATGTCGAATCTACTGGGAAAATCAACAAAAGAGCTGTTGAACTTGAAACAGTTGCCGGTGCGTACTGGAGAGGAGATGAAAAGAATCAAATGCTACAGAGGATATACGGCACTGCTTGGGAGACAGAAGAACAATTAAAAGCATACCTTCACTTCAAAGAGGAGGCCAGGCGCCGTGATCATAGACGCCTTGGGAAAGATCTCGATTTATTTTCCATTCAGGTTTAGAGTTATGCTCCAAAACTATTATGGTATTCTTGTTGGTAGCTAGAGTTATGCTCTTAGATTTCTTTGGTCTGAATTATTTTAGAATATTGGCTGAACACAGGATGATGCTGGGGGAGGTTTAGTATTCTGGCATCCAAAGGGTGCTGTTGTGAGGAGCATAATAGAAGATCTATGGAAAAAATTGCACAGGGAGCGCGGTTATGATCTGCTCTATACCCCACATGTGGCGAAGGCAGAACTTTGGAAAACCAGTGGTCACTCAGATTTCTACGGAGAAAATATGTACAATCAGATGGATGTTGAGGACGAGCTTTATCAACTTCGACCTATGAATTGCCCCTACCATATTCTATTTTACAAAAGGAGGCTTACCTCCTATCAAGATTTTCCTATTAGGGTTGCGGAATTGGGGACGGTATATAGATATGAGCTGTCTGGTAGCTTGCACGGTCTTTTCCGTGTCCGAGGTTTTACCCAGGTGCACTTTATGTCGGATGCTGTCATTTTTTTTTGCTTGTCAAAACTTTACAAGTTGTGATCTGCTCTATGCAGAAAATTGAAATTTACTTGCTGGGAAGGATTGAAGTTATATTCTGATTGTTCCTCATTTGTGGCCTAAATAAAGATTTTAGTTGCTTTACTTATCTGTTTTGTGGATTTTTCAGGATGATGCTCACATATTTTGTTTGGATGATCAAATCAAAGATGAAATCAGAGGTGTCCTAGATCTAACAGAAGAGTTATTACTTCAATTTGGTTTTAACAAATTTGAAGTCAACCTCTCAACTAGACCACCAAAATCAGTGGGGAATGATGAGATCTGGGAGAAAGCAACATCTGCTCTTAGAGATGCGCTAAGTGATAAGGGATGGGGCTATGAAATCGATGAAGGTGGTGGAGCCTTTTACGGACCGAAAATTGATATTAAGATCGAGGATGCGTTGGGAAGGAAGTGGCAATGCTCAACTATTCAGGCAAAATTCCTCAACTTAATATCGATTTTTATTGGTAGATCCAAGGATCATTTTCTTCTCACCGTCCTAAAATCTTATGATCTTTACAAACTGAAGTCTGGCAAAGCCATCTGATTTGAGTATTAGTCAAGTAAAACTGTTCTTTTTGATATTTTTCAGGTTGATTTTAATCTACCTCAGCGTTTTGACATCACATATGTTAATTCAAACTCTGAAAAGAAGAGACCTATCATGATTCACCGAGCCGTGCTAGGATCCTTGGAACGATTCTTCGGTATTCTAATTGAAAACTATGCAGGGGACTTTCCATTATGGCTTTCTCCAATCCAAGTTCGAGTTTTGCCCGTAACGGATGCCCAGGTGATTGCTCGTAAACATAATACACATATAATTACCTGCCGTTCATGTTTGGATCAGTAACCTTACAAGACTTATTTTGACTTTCACAAAAATTTACATGGTCTTGTCTTGCTTATGCTCATTGTCAAGCATTCCCATGAAAGAATTGCATGAAGTTCTTAGGAATAATCTTACCTATGATGTCGAGTATCATTCGGAAGGATAGAACCTCGTAACTTTGATTTGCTAACTGAAGCATCTGTAGAGATTCATTTTAGAAATTAAAGTTGGAATCTTAAAATGAAATCTCCCTTACATGTTTATGGCAGCTCCCTTACTGCAAAGAGGTGACCAAAAAACTCAAGGCGGTTGGTGTTCGAGCAGAAGTCTGTCACGGTGAGCGGCTGCCAAAGCTTATTAGAAATGCAGAGACCCAGAAAATACCGTTAATGGCGGTTGTTGGCACCAAGGAAGTCGAGACGCAAACTGTGACAGTGAGATCAAGGTTTGGTGGGGAGATAGGAACCATAACAGTTGATGATTTTGTTGGAAGAATCAAGTTTGCCTCAGAGAATAGAACACCATTTTGAAGTTCTTTTCTTGGATGAATGATGGCCATTGTATTTACTTTGATCTGACCTGAAATTTCCTCATGGGGGTTAATTACCTTCATGAGCATATATTTTCATTGTACTCAATAATTTTTCACATGTTATTTTTACTGTAAATGTCAATGTAATCTGTAGTTAAAAGAAAATGCTGGATTTTGAGGAATTTTCCCTTTGAAGCGAATAATAGAAATATATATATAAAAGGCCGGTTCGGAATGACTTTTATATATATATATATATATATATATATATATATTTATTTTTCAATTTAACTCACTTTTTCAAGCATTTAGAAAGTCATTTCAAATAGACCGTTAATATTGATAATGCTCTCTTTCTTGTTTTCAAGTCTTAAGGATGTTCTGTTTGGTAACTACTTTCTATTTCTCATTTCTTATTTTTAATAGGATAATTGTAATGGGTGGCAAAATTAGGGTAAATAATGGCAAATTTAACAAAATTTTAAAATATTTGTAAATATGGCAAAATTTTTGAATTAATTTTTTATATCCCTATTTTGCCCTTAATTGCGCGTGCACATCTGATGGATTTCTCTCCTCTCTTTTTGTTTTGGTAGGTTTCTATCTGATAGAAATTTTTTCTATCACTGATAGATTCTATTAGTGATAGGAAAACTTTCTATCTGATAGAAAATTTTTCAACTTTCTATCGGATAGAAAATAGAAAATTTTTCTATCACTGATAGACTCTATCAGTGATAGGAAAACTTTCTATCTGATAGAAAATTTTTCAACTTTCTATCTGATAGAATCTATCACTGATAGAAAACTTCTATCACTAATAGAATCTATCACTGATAGAAAATGATAGAAAACTTCTATCACTGATAGAAAGTTAATTCTATCGATTTTCTATCACTGATAGAATTAATTTTCTATCACTGATAGAAAACTGCGCGCACATGGATTTCTCTCATCTCTTTTTGTTTTGGTAGGTTTCTATTTGATAGAAAATTTTTCTATCACTGATAGATTCTATCAGTGATAGGAAAACTTTCTATCTGATAGAAAATTTTTCAACTTTCTATCAGTTATCACTGATAGAAGTTTTCTATCACTATCACTGATAGAATCTATCAGTGATAGAAAAAGTTTTCTATCAGTGATAGAAAACTTCTATCAGTGATAGAATTCTATCACTGATAGAATTAATATTCTATCAGTGATAGCGCGCACATGGTGGATTTCTCTCCTCTCTTTTTGTTTTGGTAGGTTTCTATTTGATAGAAAATTTTTCTCACTGATAGAATCTATCAGTGATAGAAAAATTTTCTATCAGATTGAAAGTTGAGTTTCTCTCCTCTCTTTTTGTTTTGGTAGGTTTCTATTTGATAGAAAATTTTTCTGTCACTAGATTCTATCAGTGATAGGAAAACTTTCTATCTGATAGAAAAATTTTCAATTTTCTATCTGATAGAAAATTTTTCTATCAGTCTATCAGTGATAGAAAAACAAGTGCCATGGAAAGGCTCAGAGCAAAAAGCGACTACGAAGATATCAGAAACGCTCGCATTTTGGAGAATCAGGTCACTCTCTAAACTCTTCTTCTTCTTATTTTTCATCTCTGTGTGTTTTGATTTGATGAAAAATGGCGGGATCAGGAGCGATTGGCATCGCTAGGGTTGAAGAAGACTGTATCCGAACTTCGTTCCATTATTTCCTCTGCAAAATCGACAAAGATCCAAGTGAGGAAATGTCGCCAAACGCTCACCCGGATTTCTCTGCCTCTTCGTCGCTCCGATTGATTGAAGCAGATTTCACCGGACTCCTCCGGTGCGTTGCCAGATTTCTCATCGGAGATCCGACCGATTGAAGGGGAAATCGGTTCAGAATCTCAAATTCGAGTATGAAGAAGGTAAATCAATGGACGAATAGTTAAAGAGTGTGCCGTATTTCATTAGGTAATGATTTTTATGTGAAATGAACGACTTGACGACGAAATGATAGAAATCAAAATGAAGGTTGAAATTGAAGTTGAAATCGTGAAGGAAATGAAATGGAGAAGACGAAAGAATGAAGAAGACGAGAGATGGAGAAGAAGACCGAATGAAGATGACCGGAAAAGTAGAGAAGAAATGGAAGCTGATAGAAATGACATTTTAGTAATTTTACCTTTCTGATGGCAATATTTTGCCATTTTTGCAAATAGTTTCAACGGTTGCTAATTCTGTAATTATTTTGGGCCGATTTGCTACTTTTGCAACCGGCCTTTTTTAATAGATATTTCTAAAATTGTAAACAAATTTGAGAAAAAAATAGTTAGATTTCTGTTTTTTCAGTATTAATTTTCCAAAAATAAAAATGAAAGTATCATTAATTTTGACTTAGATAATATATGCATACTTGCAAGCTCAAGATGACAAAAATGGCAATCTCATGAACACTTAGAAAGTTGAACTCAAAAAAAAAAAAAAAAAAAAAAAAAAAAGAAAAAGAAAAAGAAAAACTTTGAAAAATTAGAAACAAAGAAATAATGTTTTTTGTTTTTCAAATTTCCAACATTTTTTTCTTAAGAAATAGGAATGTTTTTAGAAAAAAAGAAAAACTATTAACAAACTAACTCAAGATCTATGTTCATCTAATCCCAAGATTCTAAACATGGATGGAAAAATATTGAGATCTCAAATTTGATGAAAATGTTGATATTTTTTTTCTCTTTTTACAATATATGGGATGAAGATTCGAACCTCTGACCTCTTGTTATCAGAAATATATATCGATTCATAAACATAAAAAAACCCCTAAATATGTTAAATTAATAAACAATCATTTGTCATTATTGACATTTATATGATCTACAAAACCAAAGTTGGTGACTGATCTTTATTAAATCACTCAGCAGCATATGGCATGGGACAACAATAATAAATTAAACTTCCATGAGAGAGTTTTAACTGCCATTCATACAACCAAGTATATATAAAAAGCAACTCCATTTTTTCTTCACACATGGATGGTAGCCCTAAAAACAGCCTGAGGGTTGAAAGAAACAAAAGCTTCTTCACCACCAAAACAATTTATGAAACTAAAATGCCACCTAAAAATTAGGCACAAAACTTTTTTGTGGTCTATGACTTCCCTTCATCCTTCTATAAAAACTTTACTTCTACATGCACATTATCATCACCAAATCTACAAACAAATTCAACCATGTCAAGATCAGCCTCATTCATCATCTTCTTCTTCTTTGTTGGCCTCATCACAAATGCCCAAGCTGCTGATTTCCATGTCAAAAGATATGGAGCAAGAGCCAATGGGAATTCAGATGATAGCCAGGTTCGGTTACAAAACGAAATAACCGATTTTTTCACATCACAATGTAGCTGCTCCTAACAACCGTGCGATGCAGGCCTCAAAACCTACCTGCTCCTATTAACTATTCGATGTAGGTTCAAAATACAGTTTTTAATGTTTTGCTCTCTCGTACCTTCAAGAACATACGATTCCTCTTACGAGAGAGAAACTCGACTAAAAACTGTAGTTTGACCAGACATTGTCAGTGGTTAGAAGGAGGCAGCTACATTGTGACGGTCACAATGAAGAGTTTTTCGGTTTTGAGGAGGCTAAGGCCTTAAAACCTACATGCCCCTATTAACTGTTCGATGTAGGTTCAAAATACAGTTTTTAATGTTTTGCTCTCTCGTACCTTCAAGAACATACGATTCCTCTTACGAGAGAGAAACTCGACTAAAAACTGTAGTTTGACCAGGCATTGTCAGGGGTTAGAAGGAGCTGGCAGCTACATTGTGACGGTCACATCAAAGAATTTTTAGGGTTTGAGGAGGGTAAAAGTTGATGTTTTTATGATGGGGTTTTGTTTGTTTTTGTTTGTTGTAGGCCATTATGAAGGCTTGGAAGGATGCTTGCAAGTCAACAAATCCTAGCAAGGTTGTGATTCCTGGTGGGAGATATGTGGTGGATTCAATGAAGTTTGAAGGGCCATGCATGGCGCCCATCCATGTTCAAGTGCAGGGCACATTGCAAGCACCAATCAGTATTCAACGCATGAGATCTGATGACAGTTGGATTGTTTTTCAGTACATCAATGGCCTCACTGTCTCTGGAAGTGGCATTTTTGATGGCCGAGGATCTCTTGCTTGGAAGCAAAATCAATGTGCTTCTTCTGGAAAATGTGGCTCTCTCCCTATTGTGAGTCTCTCAAAAACGCTTCCCTTAATTTTCTTTTGGTTTTAGCGTTTGAATCTCGTTTCGACATCTAAGCTTTAAAAATGTCTATTTTCGTACGTCAGTGTCGGTTTTAGATTTTGTTCTATTTGATCATTTTCTTCAAATTAATGTTCGTTTTGATCTTCGAAAATCATTTTGGTATCTAAAGTTTCAAAATCTCTTTATTTTCGTTTATGAGCTTTAAAAATGTAACTATTTTGATTCTTCTGGTTCTTTTACTACCTACCTCTTAAATTAACCACATAACCATAGAGGAAAAATATGCAGGAGAAAACCCTATGCTTATATATATGATATTGATAATGATCAACCATATATCTAGGTCTGGAGAGAAAAACTCCTACAAAAATTCAGTCATTTTCTCTCTTCTCTCGAATGTTCTTTTCTTGCACTAATCTATTTTTATACAAAAGAAAATGGGGAAAAAGGGCTTATCACATTGGGTCCAAAATACATAAAAGATAACAATAGAAAATGGGCCTTAATGGGCTATCTTAATGCCCCTACAAGTCAACGAGATCACGAACATTGAACTTGAATTTGAGTTGATTAAACGTTGTTGAAGACAAAGGTTTGGTTAAAATATCAACTACTTGTTTTGTTGTGGGAAGATGTTGAATGAGTAACTTTTTCTTTTGAACAAGATCCCGAACAAAATATATGTCCAACTCCACATGATACTTGTCTTATTGAACCAATGTAGATCTAATAAATACCCTAGTCTACACATTTAATATACATACTCTTGAAGCTATATTATCTATATTTTACAAACAGCACTTATAAGTTTTCTTTGTTTCTCTCTTTGTGGAAAACTAACAAATGGGTTATATTGCAACAGAGCTTGAGATTCTTCAGCCTCAACAACACCATAATCCGAGACATAACTTCAACAGACAGCAAGTTCTTCCACATGAATGTGGTCAACTGCAGGAACGTGAGCCTGCAAAACATCAACATTGACGCCCCCGGCGACAGTCCGAACACAGACGGGATCCATATCGGCCGATCGAGCGGGATCAACATAATCAATGCCAGGATCGAAACCGGTGACGATTGTGTGTCGATTGGCGACGGAAGCCAACAGATAAACGTCGAGAAAGTGACGTGCGGGCCTGGCCATGGAATCAGCATCGGAAGCCTTGGAAAATACCAAAATGAGAAACCTGTGTCTGGAGTGACTGTGAAAAATTGCACAATCACAAACACCATGTTTGGAGTTAGGATCAAAACATGGCCAGCTTCCCCCAAAGGGATTGCTACCAATATGCAATTTAATAGCATTGTCATGAACAATGTTGGCACCCCTATCCTAATTGACCAACGATATTGCCCATATGGCACGTGCCAACACAAGGTACTTATAAACACTACTTCCACCTCTGAGTTTCTTTGTTTTATTATCTACATTTTGCTAATGCTTTCAAAATTCAAGCAGTAGTTTTTTAAGACCCCGTTAATAACCATTTTGTTTTTGGTTTTTGAAAATTAAACCTATAAACACTATTTTTACCCACAAACTTATTTGTTTTTTTTTTTTTATCTACATCATTTCCCATGTTTTAAAAAACGAAGCAAAATTTTGAAAACAAAAAAAAAAGTAGTTTTCAAAAACTTGTTTTTGTTTTTGGAATTTGGCTAGGAACTCAAATGTCACCCTAACAAAAAATGAAAACCATTGTAAGAAGATTGAGAGAAAACAAGCACAATTTTTAAGAACCAAAAACAAAAAACGAAATGGTTATCAAACGGGGCCTAAATAACTCGTTTTTGTTTTCGGAATTTGGATAAAAATTCAAATGTTTTTGAACTAACCCTAAAAACCATTATAAAGAAGAAATTGTGAGAAACAATCCTAATTTAAAAAAAAAAAAAACTAAATAGTTATCAAACAGGACTTTAGTTTAAGGTGGAAATTGTCCACTCCTTCCTTCTTCGTTTCGAAACTTTTAAGAACTAAAACGAAGATCTGACGTGATTTCTTTTCGACTTTATAGATTCCATCTCGAGTCCAAATAAGCAATGTGGGGTTCAAGAACATCAGAGGAACATCTACAACTCAGGTTGCTGTAAAGCTTGTGTGCAGCAGAGGGTATCCCTGCAAGAATGTGAAGCTAGCAAACATTGACTTGAAATATAGTGGCACCAATGGCACAGCCATATCAGAGTGTTCCAATGTGAAGCCTGCAGTTTCAGGAAGAGTGGTGCCACCAGCCTGCACTAGGGCTTTTGCAGCTTGATCATAAAATGCAAGAGGAACTTAACAAAATTTATAAATATACTAGCAACCCTTTTATGCTTTTGAATTGAATGTATGGGCATGATAAGAGGTGAGGTTTAATTAATTATTGTAACCCACAATGGGATTTCTCTTCTTTTATTAGGGCATCTGTTGTGCATTCCCAAATGTCATGGGACACTGAAAATATAAATAAAAAATATAGAATTCGTTACTTTATCGTATCGTTTGAGATTGGTTGAGTGTTTCGTTCGTAGTGCATATGTTTGGGAGTGATTTTGAAATTGTTAAAATTACTTTCGTCATGTTCGAATTCAACCCTAAACATGACCTTAATCATTCAAAATCATGTTTGATGTCTGATTTTACACTTTATTTTAAACTCGATTTTCATATCATCAAGATTAATTTTGAATTATTAAAGACATGTTTTTTAGTGATTTTGAATATGACAAAAGTGATTTTGGGTGTGTTTGGATTAACTTTTCAAGTGTTTAATTTTGAAAAAAAAAATCATTTTGAAAAGATTTCTAGTGTTTGGCAACCACTAAAAATGACTCATTAGAAAATGAGATTGGTAAAAAAAATCATTTTGAGGGAAACACTTGAAACCAACTTTTTTTTTTTTTTTTTTTTTTTTTTTTTTTTTTTTTTTTAAAGAAAAAGAGTCTTTAGTATACAATAACTTGTGTATAAAAATACCTATATGAATGTTTAAATTCTAAACAATTTTTATACCAAATGTTTTTTAAAAAATGCATTCTTGAAAAACATTTAAATTAAAATGTATTCCAAATGGACCTTTTAATTGTTTCAAAATCACCCTAAAACATACCATTCTATATACGACAAATGTGTGTGGAATTGTCGAAAACATATTTAGTTGGTTAAAGGTATTACTTTCCGAAAATTTTGGAGGTTTGAATCTTGTAAGAACATTTATAGAATTATCATTGTTTGTTGAACTAAAGATGAAAGGAGAAAACATTTGTAGAATTATTATCAATGTTTTGGTAAAATTTGAAATTTGTAAGAATAACCTTTAAATTATGGGTGTGTTTGGTTTAACTTTTCAAGTGTTTAATTTTGAAAAAAAATCATTTTGAAAAAATTTCTAGTGTTTGACAACCACTAACGATGACTTATTAAAAAATAAGATTGGGAAATAAACCATTTTGAGAGAAACACTTGAAACCAACTTTTCTAAAAAGAATTTTTAAGTATACAATAACTTGGGTATAAATTTTAAACAATTTTTATACAAAATGTTTTTTGAAAATGTATTCTTAAGAAGCATTTAAATTTAAATGTATTCCAAACGGACCCTATATTGAAGAAAGTTGTTTTGATCAATGATAAAAATATTGCAATTTTGAATGGAAGGATTAATTGATTGTAATATTTTCATGGGCTAAATATATGTTTAAATTTTTGTTCCAATATTTAGGTGTTTTTCCAATTTAAGTTCCTACCTTTTTAAAAGTTTGAATTTAGTCCCATATAATTTAACTTGTTCAACTATACTATTCTTGTCCATGAATGTTCAATTTGACTAATAATAAGTTTACATGACATGATGCTTAGCAAGGTTAACAAAAGTTTAGAGAAACTAGGGCTATGTTTGGGAGTAATAATTGAATTATTGATTTAGGGAAAAGAGATTTTATGAAATTGATTTTATAAAATTGATTTTTATACAATCATATTTATGTCTGGTTCCAAACTTTAAAAAGTGATTTTCATGTATTTAAAAGTGATTTTGAAATATTATGTTGGTTTCAAATGTGATTTTAGAATTCCCAAATTACTAAGAGTGCATTTTACATTCAATAAATTATTTAACTTAATAATATAGAATAAATATGCTGAAGTTTAGTCTTATGTAAACCCCATTGCATATAATATATCTCTACACATGTTTCTCTAAATGAACCATTCAAATCGAACTATTGTAAAAGATAAGACAATCGGCCATATATATATATATATATATATATATATATATATATATATATATATATATATATAAATCTTTAATTAAGTTCTTAAAGATGTGATCGTTTTATTAGGTCAATATCAACTATATACATATATTAGATGACTAATTCTTCTAATAAGTCATGGAATGTTTTTTGAAAGGGTGGTGTTAATGACTTATGTCAAGGAAACCTTAGCTAAGGTAGAGGCTCCCATATTACAATTTCTTGACCATAAAATAGTCTGGGTGAAGTCGCATAATTTTTTTTTTCTTTTAACAGAATGGCAACGTTTGCTTATGTTAATTGTTTATATAGACGCATATATAATCTTTTCATTTTACAAACTAGATAGGGTTGAAACTAGAAGAAAACTAATGAAATCTTAATTATTCTACGTATACTTTTTGAATTATGGCAAACTAAGACCGTTCTATTTTTCACTCCATTTAAAAGGTAACATGGTATGTCATGACTCCTTACAAATTTATGGGGAAATCATATATCCTTATAATGATATATCTACATTTTTGGAAACCAAGAAATGCACAATTGGCCCCTCATGGTAATATAATATAATAAAATTGGAGAGAAATTATGAAAGAGTCTTTAGAAACCGCCAATACTAACAAATTTTTATGAAAAATAATAAATGATGGAAAAGAAAAAGGTAAAAAAAAACCAAATGGAGTGTATTAAGAATAGAATCCACAAAGATTGAAAAAAAAAAAAAAATCCACAAGCACCCATTAAATTGAATTGAATCCCAAAATTCATGTTTGATAACCAAATAAAAAATCATCAAATTGAACCTCAATTCAATGTTGGGAGGTGATTCCCAGTAAATCACCAAATCAAAAATCACCTCCCAATAAATTTTTCAAAAATCAATTTAAATTGATTCCAAATTTTTTAAAAATCAATTTATCTATTTGTCAAACATGTTTATTTTAGATGAAATTGATTTTGGCAATGGTAAAATTGATTTTGACCATGCCAAAATCACTCCCAAACATAGCCTAGGTCACTCATTAGACAAAAGAAAAGAGTCCAATTTCTCCTCAAATTTCTAGGAAGTTAGAAGAAAATTTGACTTTTTTTCTTTCAAGTAGCTTAATTCATCATATAAATTTTCGTCTATATCTATCTCTAAATTTCATGTTAGGTACGAATTGTTAAAATTGCTTACAATTTTGAAATAGATGACGAGAAAATAGTTGTAGCAGAGTGTCAAGGCATCTACTACTCCTTCCTTTGAAGTTGGACGATACTTGACAAAAAAAAAAAAAAACTATTGATTTTTAATTAGAACAAACTTTATGTTAGTTGAGCTATGTTCATGTTGGTCATCAAAATATATGCCATGCAATCTCCATTAGTTTCAAAAAAAAAAAAAAAAAATGCAATGCAATTTCCATTAGTTTCAAAAAAAAAAAAAAAAAAAAATATGCAATGCAATTTCCCTTCAATGAAATCCCAATAATAATAATAATAATAATAATAATAATAATAAATAAATAAATAAATAAATAAATAAATAAATAAATAAAGTGTGTGGTCACAACCAAAATCAATTTTAAGGAATGTTGAATAACGTTTTGTTCTCTGTTTTTGTTTTTCACTTTTAAAAAACAAAGTTGTTTGATAATCAATTTTATTTTTTGTTTTCTGTTTTTTAGAAACAAATTAAAAAAAAAGTGGTTTTCAAAAATTGATTTCTGTTTTAAAAAATTCATTTTTCTTTTAATGCTCATTTTTTTCCCTTTGATATATCTCTCTAACAAATTCTTTTTTCTTACTTTTTTTCTCTCTAAAAGTTTCATCTCTAAATAATTTTTTTATTTCTCTTTCTAAGAAAATTATCTTTCTCTCTCCAAAATTTTGATCTCGATATATTTTTTTTTTCAATTTTTCTACCTCTCTCTAAAATTTTCATAACATTTTTTTTATTCTCTAAAATGTTTATATTTAACTTTAATTTCTCTTTCTCTTTTAAACATACCTCTCCAATTTCTCTCTCTAAAAATCAAATATTTTCTTTGCCCTCCAAGATCTTCTCTCTCTAAACTTTTCTTTGTCTCTAACTTATCTATTTCTAAAATTTCTCCCTAGCTTTTCTCTCCCTAACAAATATATCTTTAAACTTTATTTTTATTTAAAAGGATCTCCCGAAAAATTTCTCTCGCTATAACTTTTCTTTATTCTCCTCATTTATGTTTATTTCTCTAACATATTTTTTCATCTTGACTTTACTATTCCTCTAAAATTTGTTGTTTTATTTAACTTTAATTTTTTCTCCCTAATTTATCTTTTTCTTTAACTTTTTTTCCTTTTTTCTCCAGTTAATATTTTTTATGAAGTTTAACTAATATATTAATTCTCTATTTAAATACTTTTTTCGTGTCTCTAAATTTACTATGTTTAACGTTTCCCTCGAAAACATTTATATCTATGTCTCTAAATTTTTATTTCAATGTCTCCTCACATTTTTTCTCTCTCTAAATCATCTCTTCAACCCTCTAATTTTTAAAAAATTGAAAATTGGAAACAGTTGTATAAGAAGTTTAGGTTTCCATTTGGTTTTTGAAAATCATGCTTGTTTTCTTTCAAGTTTCTTACAACAGTCTTCATCTTTTGTTAAGAACACATTTGAATTCTTAGCTTTTTTTTTATTTTTTTTTTTATTTATTTTTTATTATAAAGAAATGCCCTATTTGACAACCATTTCAGTTCTTAAATTTTGGTTTGTTCTGTTTTCTGTATTTTATTTTTTGTTTTTTAGAAAAAAACCATATAAATTACCGTTTTCTGTTTTCTGTTTTTAAAAAGCAGAAAACCAAACTTGTTTGATAATTGTTTTTGATTTTATGTTTTAAAAAAAAATTAGAGAGATGGAGAGACGTTTTAGAGAGATAAAAATATGTAGATACATTGAAACAAATTTTTTAGAGACATGAATATAAATGTTTTTTAGAATTGTGACAGAAAAGTTAAACACAATAAATTTAGAATTTAAACTCCATAAACAAATATTAGTTAGAGAAAAAAAGAAAAAAAGTTAGAGTAGAAGAGATATATTTTAGAGAGAAATTAAATAAAATGAGAAAATTTAGAGAGATAATCTCTACTATATTAAAAGGGGCTAAGAGGGAAGAATTTTTACATTCCCTTATTGCCCTTAAATGTTTTTATAATGACTATTTTGTCCTTCTACCCTAAGAGGGGAGAATCTTTTGTTTCCTCTTTTACCCTTACTTTTAAAGTAAATTCATATTTTACCCTTTGTTGATGGGACACAACTCTTTGAGTGTAAGTTTCCATTGAGTCCAATAGATGTAATTGATGTCGACGAGATGTGACTGTTCATGTAAAGATGGTTACACATTGAATTAGTAAATCCATTTGTGTATATGTGTGATTCATGTATAAGAAAAATATATATAATATATAATTGTCAAAATATCAAACTATATGAAAATTTGTCCAATAGGAGCAATTGATGTCGATAGGTTGCGACTGTTCATATGGAGATGGTTACACATTGAATTGGTGCATTCATTCGTGTATAGGTGTTATCCCATGTATAATATATATATATATATATATATATAATTGAGAAAATGTCAATTATATACAAATTAATACATTTTAGGTAAAGAAACTTAGAAGTTTGAAAAAAAAAAAAAGCAAATAAAAATAATAACTACAATAGCCTAAAAAAGTTATTATTAAAAAAACCTTATTAATTAATAAATGCAGGCATAATTTTAAATATGAAATTAAAATTTTCAAATACCAAAATAATTGAACATACTTTCAGTTTTTCTAATTAAATAGTTTAATTTATTTTTCATTAATCATAAATAAAAGAACTTTTAATATTTATATTTAAATTTATGCAATTGGTTTTAGTGGAAAGTTTTTAATACTATTAATTACGGAAAAAAACTACACTTTTGGTCCCTAAGGTTTGGGTTAAGTTACACTTTGGTCCATGAGTTTTCAAACTCAACAAAATTAACCCTGAGGTTTGGATTTCGTTACATTTTTTGTCCCTCTGTCCAGTTTGATTTCGTTACACTTTTGGTCCCTCCGTCCAATTTTCTGTTAAACCCTAGCAAGTTTGGATTTCATTACACTTTTGGTCCCTCCGTCCAATTTTCTATTAAACCCTAACAAGTTTGGATTTCGTTACACTTTTGATCCTTCCGTCCAATTTTTTTTGTTAAACCCCTAAGGTTTGGATTTCGTTACACTTTTGGTCCCTCAATCCAATTTTTTGTTAAACCCTAGCAAGTTTGGATTTCGTTACACTTTTGGTCCATCCGTCCAATTTTCTATTAAACTCTAACAGTTTGCTGACGTGGCATTATTACTTTAATAAAAAATCATTTTTTAATTTTTCTAAATAAAAATGTATTAAAATAATAAAAATATTATTATTATTTTTTAATTCTTTCTCATTCTCTCTTATTCTTATTCTTCTTTTCTTCAACCTATTCATTCTTCTTCTTCAACAAATCGTCGGCAACTTTTTTTTTTCTTTCTTCTTTCTTCTCTTTTCTTTTCTTTCTTTTTTGTTTTATAAGAAAAGAGGGAAAATCGGGGAGGCCTCATCCCCCTCCCATTTCGGCTTCAGAATCAAGAAGGAGGGACATCCCCTTCCCATTTTTAGATCTGAAACAGGAGGGGGAGGAGGAGTTCCTCTTCCCATATTCCGGCACTCCTCCCCGATTCTCCCTCTTTTCTTAAAAACTGGAAGAAATAAAAGAAAGAAGAAGAAGAGAAGAAGGAAAAGAGAAGAGGAGAGAAAAAAATAATAGCATTCCATTTCGTCGTTTTCCTCCCCGTTTCGCCGTCGGCCGCCGGTAGCTGGCTATGTGTGGTGGTGGTTGGAAGAAGATGAAGGGTTGGGTTGAAGAAGAAGGGGAGAAGTTAATATATATATATATATATATATTATTTTAATATAGTTTTATTTAAAAAAATCAGAAAATAATTTTTTCAATAAAAAAATACGTGTCATGTCAGCATTCCATGAGGGTTTAACAGAAAATTGGACGGAGGGACCAAAAGTGTAACGAAATCCAAACCTCAAGGGTAATTTTGTTGAATTTGAAAACTCAGGGACCAAAGGGTAACCTAACCAAAACCTCAGGGACCAAAAGTGTATTTTTCCCATTAATTATTTATGTAACAATATTAGCTACTTAAAATTTAGAGTAGATCTGTAATCTTTATTGTTTTGCTTATAACTTATATTATAAGTTTTTTATCTTAGAAAAGACAATTTAACATATTAAAAATTAATTATTTGTAGAATTTCATATTGTTTTATTTCTATTCTTGATATGATAATTATTAAATTTATTGTCAAAGTTCAAAATTAAAAAAAATATGTACAACGTACGTGTGTGTTAATATAATGTCTATATACATACTATATAATAAGAAATCATTTATTTTTATCACTAACTTTCAAATTTTGATGGTAATTAAACTAAAAATTATATGGTATTTGTTTATTACATTACATATATTTTTTATTTTAGACATATTACATTACATATACTAAAAAAGCTGCTATTTTCTCATTTTCAAAAAAAAAAAAAGCTGTTAGTTTATTTTATTCTAATTTAAGACTATACGATTCCACGTGCATTGCACGTGTTACTTAACTAGTAAGTTTAAGATATGTTAGAGACATAACGATAAATTATGAAAATAAAGAAAAGTTGTAATGAGAGAAAATTTAGGGAGATTTTTTTTTTTTCTTTCAAAAGAAAAGTTAGAGATATGTTTATTAGTGAGAGAAAAGTTATGAGAAATTTTTAGAAATAGATAAGTTATAGAGAAAAAAAAGTTTCGAGATAAATTTTAGGGAAAAGAAAAATACTCGATTTTTAAAAAGAGAAATTGAAGAGATAAATTCGAAGAGAAACAGAAATCAAAGTTAAATAAAGATAAAAATTTTAGAAAGAAAAAAACCAGGTAGAGATGATTTTTTTAGAAAGAGAAAATAAATAAATAACTATATTTAGATCAAAAGTTTAGAATGTGAAAGAGAAATTTTATAGAGAAAAGAAGTTTGAGAAAAAAAAATTAGAAAAAAAAAATTGTTGGAGAGAGACATGTAAAAGAGGAAAAAAATGAGCAAAAAGAAAAATGAGTTTTTGAAAAAAAAAAATCTGTTTTTAAAAACTATATTTTTTGGTTTTTGAAATTTGCTAATAGTTTCAAAATCGTTTTCAAAAACAGAAAAAAAAAACTAGAAATGGTTAACAAACAACTCTATTTTTTAAAAATGAAAAAAAAAAAAACGAAATGGTTATAAAAAACCCCTTAGTTTTCAAAAATTGACTTAGTTTGAAATTGTAGGTTCTACTAGAATTTGGGAGATTACAGGAAGCCTTCAATAACGCTACAAACCAATATAGCCCAACAATAGCTATTGACTTCCAAGTATCACATATTGTGTATATTAAGTCTATATTATTTTCTGTTACAAATTAGTTTTCATTCAGTTTAGTTGTTATTTCTTCTTCAGTGTATAAATACACTTTCACTAAATTAATGATATGAGGAGAAATGTTTCAAACGTCTGATAATCTTTATGGTATCAGAGCAGGTGTGAGCTATCCCACGCGTCAAGGTTTGCAGTTCTTGATTTTTTTTTCGTCTTCCAACGAAGCAAGCAGTGATGGCTGATATCCTGTGATTCTCTAGCAATCAGTCCTCTGAGACTTTGCAATCGTCTGCCCTAATTCCTAATTCGAATTCTACTTCGAATACTTCTGTGTCTCTCCTCAATAATATCTGCAACTTGGTCTCAGTTCGTCTTGATTCTACTAACTACGTACTGTGGCAGTTCCAGATTTCTCTCCTTCTGAAGTCTCACAAGCTTTTTAAGTATGTCGATGGCTCTCTTGCCGCCCCTGATGCTATTCTTCGATTTGAAGGACAGCAACCACGAATTAATCCTGAGTATGAGTTATGGTATGAGCGCAATCAAGCCTTGATCACCTTGATTAACGCAACACTATCGCAGACGACTTATCCTATGTTATCGGGTGCAAGACCTCCAAAAAAGTCTGGGATACACTTGCCCAACATTTTTCATCCACCACTCGCACCAACATCGTCGGTTTGAAGACTGAACTGCAGAGCATCGCGAAGCAATCTGGAGAAACAATTGATGCTTATGTCCGTCGCGTCAAAGAGATAGTCAATAAACTCGTCGCTGTCTCGATTATCATTGATGCTGAAGATCTGATAATTTACACCGTCAATGGATTACCGTCTGTCTACAATGTCTTCAAAACTTCTTTGCGGACTCGTTCTCAGACTGTCACTTTCGATGAACTACATGTTCTCATGAAAACTGAAGAATCGACTATAGAAAAGCAGACTAAAGCCGAAGATACTTCTATTCCTCATCTTGCCATGGCTGCGAGTTTTGAGTCTCAAGGCCGGGGAGGTTGGAGACAGCAAGGTCATCGTGGTGGCCGAGGAAATAGTGGCGGGCGTTTTGAAGGCAATCGTGGTGGTCGTGGTCGAGGTAACAATTCCTCTTCAGTCAATTACTCGAATTCCAATCAAGGTCAGTTTTCACCCATCTCTACCTTCTCTGGACAAAATCTGAGCAAGGTGCACTGTCAAATATGCCATAGGTATGGGCATAACGCCCTTGAATGTTATAACCGAATGAACTACTCATTTCAAGGGAGACATTCGCCTGCCAAACTTGCCGCAATGGCAGTTTCTATGAATTCCAATCCCGCTGGTTCTGGTAGTACATCCTCTGTGACTTCTTTTCCTTCAGATTCTAATGTTTGGCTGTCTGACACAGGCTGTAATGCACACCTAACCAGTGATTTGGCCAACTTAAACATATCTGCTGCTTACAATGGGGATGAAAGCATCACAGTAGGTGTCAGTCCCTTCCCATTTCTCATGTTGGTTCTGGCAGTCTTTCTTTACCTGATGCTTCCTTTCAGTTAAATAATCTTTTTCGAGTCCCAAATATCACTACCAATTTGCTTTCAGTTCATCAATTTTGTACTGACAACAATTGTGTGTTCATCTTTGATTCTTCTTCCTTCACCATCTAGGACAAAATATCGGGCCAAACTCTGTTCCAAGGACCCAGTATTAATGGTCTATATCCAATTTCTGCTCCATCCTTATCATCAGCACAAGTTGGCCTCACTGCTCGAGTTGGTACCAAGTCTTCCTCCATTGTGTGGCACGATCGGTTAGGCCACCCCTGTTCTTCCATTCTTTCTTTTGTTCTAAATACTCTTGGCTTGTCTGTTAGTCATTCTTCTACTGTTTGTAAGCATTGTTTGAATGGTAAAATGTCTAAACAATCTTTTCCATTGTCTGTTACTACTACTTCCTCTTCCCTTGAAATACTACATAGTGATGTATGAGGTCCTACCCATGAAAAATCAATAAATGGTCATAGGTACTATGTTTCCTTTGTTGATGACTTCACTCGTTACACCTGGCTATATCCTTTATGTTATAAATCAGACGTGTTTTCTGCCTTTACTACTTTTCTGCCTTTACTACTTTTCTGCCTTATGTTGAAAATATGTTGTCAACTAAACTCAAAACTTTTCGTAGTGATGGTGGGGGAGAGTATATCAGTCATAATCTTAAAAAATTTCTTACCAATAGAGGTATACTTCACCAAAAGTCTTGCCCATATACACCCGAAAAAAATGGGGTAGCCGAGAGAAAACACCGTCATGTTGTTGAAATGGCCATCTCCTTATTATCTAGGTCCTATGTTCCTTTACGCTTTTGGCCTTTTGCTTTTGCCACTGCTACCTACTCATAAATCTCATTCCTTTACCTTCCCTTAATCATAAATCTCCCTATGAATTACTCTTCAAAAAGCCACCTGATTACTCCATTATTCGTGTATTTGGGTGTGCTTGTTACCCTCTCTTACGACCATACAATCATTCCAAATTACAACCACGTACCTCACAGTGTGTATTTCTTGGTTATCCTTGATGCGCAAATTGCTTACCGCAAGTGTACGGGTCAAGTAATAATATAGTGTTTTCGTGTAAAACGAGTGTCGTCCTATGGGTTGGTTTTCTAGCAAATTAAGTATCGCGAATACTTTTGTTCAATTTTATTTAGGGAGCAAAACTCAATGATAAAGATAAAATCTAAGACAAAAAAACATAAAATAAAAGTGGAGACTCAAATGGAAAGATTCTTAGGGAATTGATTTCATTGATTAAGAATGAGGATTAATTAATGGGATGAATTTAGCATGCAATTATTCTACCAAGTCTAGGAACTTTTTATAACAACTATCTCTCCCGAGCATAATTGATTCTCATGCATGCAACCAACTTGATATCCCTATCTAAGTTCATTAACATGCAAGGCTTTGAGTTTAGTTCTTCAAGCAACTTCTAAAGTTATTCCAAATCCCGTCACAAATTTAGAATTTCTACTTTAGTCATGCAATTAAATAAAGTAAGTCTTAGGCCAAATCCCCTCTCCCGAGCAAGATTCAACACTCAAATCATTCAACTAGTGATCAAGTAATTGAAAGCATTTAACCATAATTGCATAGGTAAAATAAATGCATATTCATACCACAATTCAATCCAACAAACTAAAACAACTACATCAATTCCTAAGACAAACAACTAGCAACTCATAGTCTTTAAACTACAAACACTAATTGAAAGAAAAACCATAAAAACTACAAAAGGTAAGGGAAAGAGAAAGGAAAACTCGAATTCGTCGAAACCGGCACGTCCCCTTCACGATCTCCACGTCTTCTTGCTTGATTCCCGCTCCTTGGCCTTGCTTTAGCTCCCACTAAAGGTTTCTAGTCGAAATTAGGGCTAAAATCTAACCAATTGGACTCCCCTTGGTTGTAACATGAAAAGAAGATTATATAGAAAATCTACCGATAGTGTCGAGACGCTACAGACAGCGTCGCGACGCTGTCGCGATTTGCAATTTTGGAAAATTTGTCGATAGCGTCGTGACGCTATTTTTTTTTTTTAGATTGAAGACTCCATTTGACTCCAATTGCTGAATTAAGCTTCAAACACATACTTCCTACAAATAAAACATAAAAATGCATAAATTTGGGCAAATAATTGTAAAAGACTAGCTTAATTAATCAGAGAAAAATAGCTAGCTATGCTCGCTATCAATCCTCTAGGGTATAAAGGCTACTTGTGCTATGATATGAATCTTGACAAATTCTATGTTTCTCGCCATGTCTTATTTGATGAACAACTTTTTCCCTTTACTTCATCTTCACCTCCCATCTCTTTACCCTCTTATGCACCAAATCAATCCTTTACTTTACCCGAGCCTTCTCTATCTTCTGATTCTTCTTTTGCATCTTGCAACCTACCCACATCATCTATCCATGTTCCAGCTGGTCCTTCACCTACTACTTCTAATATTTCTGACCCTTCTTCTATTTTGTCTGTACCTCTCAATGATTCCAACAGCCTCACTACTTTACCTACATCTTCTGCTCCCTCTACTTCAATCGCATCTCTTACTGCTGTTGAACCAACTGATTCTTCTAAAGGGGCTGACCATCCTGCTGTAACAAATGTTCATCCAATGCAAACAAGATCTAAGTCAGGTATCTCTAAGAAAAAGGTGTTTGCTGCTGCTGTTTCTAAGGCCTTACCCGAGGAACCAAGTTCTTTTACCCAAGCTTCTAAAAGCTCTAACTGGCAAGCTGCTATGATAGATGAATATACTGCCTTATTGAAACAAAACACTTGGGTTCTTACTCCTTTACTTGCTCATAAGCAAGCCATTGGTTGTAAATGGGTTTATAGGATCAAAAGAAATCCTGATGGTTCTATTGCTCGGTATAAGGCTAGGCTTGTGGCTAAAGGTTTTCATCAAGAAGAAGGAGTTGACTTTTTTGAAACTTTTAGTCCTGTTGTAAAAAAGCCAACTGTTCGAATTGTTTTATCATTAGCTGCTACATTTGGTTGGTCCTTGCGTCAAATGGACGTCAAAAATGCCTTTTTACATGGTGAGTTGGATGAAGAAGTGTATATGCAGCAGCCACAAGGATTTATTGACAAAGACAATCCTTCATATGTGTGTAAACTTAAAAAGTCGTTATATGGGCTGAAGCAAGCACCTCGTGCTTGGTTTAAATGCTTCACAACACACTTGCTTACACATGATTTTGTTGCATCACATGCTGATTCGTCTTTGTTTGTTTGGAATGTCTGTGGTTCGGTTACATACTTATTGCTTTACGTGGATGATATCATTATAACAGGCAGTGATCCTCTTTACATTGATTCCCTTATCTCTCGGTTAAAGGAGGCCTTTGACATGACTGATTTAGGGGCATTGACTTACTTTCTTGGCCTTGAAATCAAATATTTGACTGATAGTTTTCTTGTTGCTCAGTCGAAATATGCTCTTGATATTTTAACCAAATTTGGCATGAATGCATCAAAGCCATGTGTTACTCCCTGCTGTACTGGTTCATTGGATGTAGAGTCTCCTCCTTGTAATGGGGCTGATGCTAAAACCTATCGTAGTATGGTGGGTGCTCTACATTATCTCACATTCACTCGACCCGACATTTCCTTTGCTGTTAGTCGGGTGTCTCAATATATGCATTTACCCACTTATGCTCAATTTGCGGCTGTAAAACACATTTTTCGCTATGTTCGTGGCACATTATCTGCTGGTTTATTGTTAAAGAAGAGTACCTTATCTCTACTAGCATTTTCTGATTCTGATTGGGCCGGTAGTCAATGTGATCGCTGATAACTGTCTGAAAGGTAGTTATTTAGACCTTAATTCTATAGGGATTTGTGTGTCTTTTGTGCTTAATAGGGTTGGTTTTAGATATATATTATATGTTTTAACCCATTTGGAAGAATGAAGGCTTTGAAATTTATTTTGTGCAAAAAATACTGCTGAGCGACGTGAGGGAGCAAAATCTGTGCTCCAACAAAACTGGGAGCAAAACTGCCACGTCACAACTCGTTAGCCAAGTTGACAAACCGACTTCTGTTGAGTTATTTTTGGGATAAAGGAGCGAGGAGAGCCTGCCATGTGTCCAATTTAACATAATTCTCATCTTATAAAAGGAGGAGCCGTCAAAGATAAATTGATTCATGATTTGGAGATCGAATCAATCGGCCGGAGGCCGAATTGACGGCGGAATGGAGATCTAAGAAGACCATTTGCGATTCCACTAAAGGAGACAAAGTTCTTCCATGTTCTTGGTGGTTTGGAGCAGTCGTTTCATCCCCATTTGCTTAAAAGGATTAGTATTTCTTATGTATTTCGTATTATGGATGTGCTTATCGAGATTGTAACGTGTTTTATGTTTTCAATCATGAACTAATATCTTTGTAGGCATAGGTTAAGAATTATGTGATTGTTATATTTATAAAATCTGGAAATTCTATTTGATCATGATCATCTTGAGTTATTGTTGTTCTTTAATTTCATTATGTGCCCGCCTAGCTAGTCGGTATGTATAGCTTCTCCTAGTTTCAGGGATGATTTAGGAGTTGTGTGGCGATAATTCACGCTAGATCATTGTGTATTGGTGAACGCCAGTGACTGAGTTAGGGATAACCAGTTGCCTAGTGCCTGATCGGTAGAGCTTCATTTGTTTTGAAACATATTCCAAAAATACCGGAGTTCCGGGAGGATCCCGCTGATAATACTGCATGAGATTGACGGATCAAAAGAATTGCTGGAGCATTTTTATAACAATTACAGACGTCTTAACCTGTGTTTGCTTCCATTCTGTTTTCTCTGTCGTAATCATTTACTGCTTTCGCATATCTTTTGTTTCAGCATTTTAAAAACCCAATCAATTTAACCAAACTTTTGAAATCACTAAAAAGGCAAATTAAATCAATAGAGGTAGACATTTCTACGATAAATACTTATCACTTGCTGCTAGATTGTGTATACTTGCACAGTAATCTGGAGTTAATTTATCTCATATTTTTAACCACTTCAGAATTGCAACAAGTTTTTGGCGCCGTTGCCGGGGACTTGAAATTGTTTTATTTGATTGATTTTTGTGTGTGTATTTTTGGTGATTTGGTGCGTGAACTTTTTGACTGTTTCTTTTTCTTTTGTAGGTGTGACTTTGGTGTGTGAGCGATCCCCTTCGGATTAGATTTTCAAAAAAAAAAAAAATTCAAGTGAATCTCGAAGAGGAACTGTGCGATGCAGCAAAATCCGCCGCTGGAGCAAAATGGACAGCAAAATAATCAGGCTAAGAATCCTATCCTTGTAGCAAATGATAAGGACAGAGTCATTCGAGAGTATGTTTTTTCAATTTTTGACGATTTAAATCCAGTGATAATACGTCCAGTTATTGAGGCATCAAACTTTGAAATGAAACCGGTCATGTTTCACATGTTAGAGATGGTTGGCCAATTCCATGGTTTATCATATGAGGACCCTCATTTACATCTTAAGTCTTTTCTAGGAGTTAGTGATTCATTTGTTATCGAGGGAGTGTCGAGAGTGTTGGGTTTTATGCCCTAAAACTCATAGATAGTAAATGTACTTTTGACCGAACATTAATAAAGTGATGTATTATTTAATGTTTGTATTATATCTTGTCTTATTAACCCTAATCCAATAAACTAAACATCCAAGGCTAATAGAATGAGGCTTGAACTAGTATGTAGGGACATACGGGGATCAATGTTCAAGTTTTAGCCTAAAGGGTCTGTAGTATAGGGATAAGGCTGGGTACCTTATCCTGGTGACACTATGGATACGACCCGCTTTGTATATTGATACAAACGTAGTGATCCAACGCGTTCATGTGGTTGACATGCGAGTGGGGGTATCCTGTGCAATGAGTTTGCACAAAGACCGGACCGTGAAATAGTTAACCACTAACTGTAACACCGTTAGTTCGGTTTCTATTTCACTAGGATGACCTAGGCAACTTGGCCTTAATCCTGAGTGGATTATGGACTCCTGTCCATGAGGGATTGTCCTTTGATTTGTACGGGTGAGAGTGGCCTGTTCGCCGACTCAATAAGCCTACCATTTTGGGGACAAGACCGAGTGGGGAGCTGGGAACGTAGTCTTACAAGATGGAATTCACTCCTTCCCGATATGAGGGTAATTAGAGGTGTGTTCCCTTAAGTGGTGTCTCCGGGTCTTGAACAATGGGCCCTACCCTCTTTATGGCACGAGAGGGATTTCTGTTTGTTGGTTGGACTACAAACAGGTTGTTCATTAGAGGAGCACTGGTACTTATGGACCAAGAGGTAGCCCAGGGGTAAAACGGTAATTTGACCTAGCTGGGGTACGAACACACGTGAAGGGCTAACTTGCTGCTGACGGTCGATATCCGTGGACACAGAAATATATCTGCAGTGAGAAGAGTGCAGCTGTGGTTCTTTAGTGGAGTGAACCACAGTTAACGAACATTGATTAACTTGGTTAATGAGTTTAGCCAACTAATCTCATATCGTTGGAGCTTCTGATCTGTAGGTCCATTAGGTCCCACCGGTAGCTCACTAGGGGCGTTGAGGTAAAATTCTAAGGGAGAATTGAATATTTGAAGGTGTTCGAATATTAAACTTAAATATGAATTCGATTCATTTTAAAACTATAGGTTATAATTAATGCACATTAGATGTACATTAATACTATAGTTTATTTGGAGAGAGTTATAATTAAATATGAGATATTTAATTATAATATTAATTAATATATTAATTAGTTATTATATTAATTGATAATTAGTTTTAATAACTTTAATTAAATTTGATTTAATTGAATTTTATTAAAACTATGGGTTAAGTGGTAATATTTGTATAAATTTGATTTATATGAATATTGATTAAATTAATTGTTAATTTGATTAATTGATAATTTAATTAACTTATCAGTATAACTGATAAGAGATGGTCAGCCCACTAACCTAGGGAATTGCGTGATGATGAGGTTATTTAGGAGGGAGTTTCTCCATTAGTTGGTTCTCTCCCTCACCGTTCAATTTCATCGAGAGTTGGTTGTTCTCTGCAGAAAAAAAATAATCACGTTTTCTCTCTCAAAATTTCTCTCCAGTAATCTCTGCAATTTCTCTCCCAAGCCTTAGATTTTTTTTTTTGCTCCCACAAGCTCCAACGTATACTCACTTTGAGAATACCGGTGCAACCAAGTGGAGGTGTTCGTGATAATTTTCCAGCGGAGACAAGGTAATTTTGATGCTGTTTTTTCAACTTGATCAAAGGTTTTTGGCGAAGCAGTTCAAGAAATCTTCAAGGGTAAGTTGTTCTTGAACTCTAGGACCATTAGGATCCAATTCTAGATTAGGATCTAGAGTTTTTTCCTTGTTAATCAGCATGCTTATATATGTTTTACAACGCTTATTTTGTCTGTAATGTTCGCTGTAAAAAATTTATTTCTTTTGCCGTCGTATTGGTATCCCAATCGGCGTTTTATTCGAAAAGGTCTCTGTTGTCTTCCGCTGCGAAAAGGGCTTTTATCCCTTCAGAGAGATGCCCTTAGATTAATCCTATTTCCTTATTCCCTTAGAGATAAAGCGAAGGCGTGGTTGAACTCTTTTGCTCCGGCATCGATAAGTACGTGGAATGAGCTAGTAGAGAAATTTCTTAGTAAGTATTTTCCACCAACTATGAGTGCCAAGTTGAGGAGTGAGATAGTGGGATTTAGGCAGAATGAGGAAGAAACTTTTAGTGAGGTTTGGGAAAGGTTTAAGGAGCTTTTGCGAAAGTGTCCCTACCATTGTTTACCATATTGTATTCAAATGGAAATATTTTACAATGGGTTAAACATAGCAACCCAGTGTATGGTTGATGCTTCTGCAGGAGGGGCCCTTTTGGCAAAAACCTTTAATGAAGCTTATGAGATTTTAGAGAGAATATCAACCTACAGTTGTCAATGGTCAAACGTTAGAGGTTCTAGTAAGAAAGTTAAGAGTGTGATAGAAGTGGATGTTGTGTCTACCATTAGGGCCGATATTGCAACATTAGCTAACACTCTTAAAAACATAACTGCGGTAAGCAATGTTCAGCAGCCACCAGTGGTGGAATCTATTGCGTTTGTGAATCAAGTGGCAGCTGAATCTTGTGTCTATTGTGGTGAAGAGCATAATTATGAGTTTTATCTTAACAATCCAGCTTCTGTGTTTTTTGCAGGTAATCAAAGGAATAACCTTTATTCTAACTTTTATAATCCAGGTTGGCGCAACCACCCCAAGTTTGTGTGGGGAGGGCAAGGGAGCAATTCGCAAGTCCCCCAAGCACAGCAAAAGGTGGTGAACCAGTTCGGATTTGCTAAATCACAAGCATTGCCCCAGCAAAATAAGCAGACTTTACCCCAGCAAAATTCAGGTAATTCTCTGGAGTCAATGATGAAGGATTATATGGCTCGTAATGATGTCATAATCCAAAGTCAGTAGGCTTCATTGAGAGTCCTAGAGTTTCAGGTGGGCCAGCTAGCTAATGAGTTGAAGGCGCGACCTCTAGGGAACATTCCTTCAGATATTGAACACCCTATAAGGGAAGGTAAGAAGCAGGTGCATGCAGTGACTTTAAGGAGTGGTAAGCCACTAGAAGATAGAAAAGAGCCTAGTAAACCCCAGGAAGTAGAAAAGAGTAGTGATAATAATGTTGTCGAAAAAGAATTGGGGTCTGGTCAATATGATGGAGGCAGCAGCAAAGATGCTGGAGCAATTAGTTCTGTTCCAGATGTAGAACCCCCACCTTCTGTACTGCCCCCACCCTATGACCCACCCTTACCTTTTCCACAAAGGCAGAAGTCTAAGAACCAAGATGGTAGTCCAGTTTTGGCAACTGGTAGATCATTGATGGATGTCCAACAAGGGGAGCTTACAATGAAGGTGCATGACCAAAAGGTGAAGTTTAATATGTTTGATGCAATGAAATATCCATATGATTTTGAGGATTGCTCGTGCATTCAGGTGTTGGATGAGTTTGTTGAGGACCACTTTGAGAAGGAATTGATGGAGTATCATACCCAAAAATTTGGAGAGATCCAAGTTGAGGATTTGGAAATAGGTGGATTGGAGCATGAGTATGACGATGTAGGTGAGATTTCTAGTTTTAAGAGGAATTTTGAATCCTTAGAGCCAATAGATGAGAAATCCAAGCCTATTGAAGCTTGTAAATCATTGACATTGCTCCAACAACCTGAGATTAGGAAATCCTTCCTTGATGAGCGGTTATTTACTGTAGCTCATATTAAGGCAATGAAAACACCTTGGTATGATGACTTTTCCAATTACCTTGATTGTGGAAATTTGCCTCCTGGTTTATCAAAAGAACAAATGAAAGAATTTTTCCATGAGGTAAAGTTTTATTTATCAAATGATGCATCTATGGTTAGAGAATGTGTTGATGATGGCTGTGAGTCTAAAGTAAATTTGATTTATGTTTAGATTTAATTTCAGTTTGAATTTTTAATTTCTGTTTAGATTAGATTTTTAATAATATATCTTCTTGATTTAATTCTGAAATATTCTTTTTTGAAGTTGCTGGCAGATTTAGGGAGCGCAGATTTTGAGGGAGCAAAATTTCAGCATTCTAATCAGAAGCTCCCATTATTTGATCTCATTTTTTTTGTGTTAATTTTGATTTATTATCTGTTTTGATATTATTTTGATTTGATATGATTCTGATTTGATTAGATTTTTTATTTATTTATTATTTATTCTATTTTTATTTTTATTTTTTTGTTAGGTTAGTTTAGATTTGATTTTGAAGGATTTTTCAAAAGATTTTTCCAGATTTTAAATAATATATCTTGTGGATGTTATTAAAAAAAAAAAGATTTAATTTCATAGTTTTGTTAAGAAGATCAGAGATTTTATTCGGTTAAGATTTTTTTTGAGATAAGATTATAATTTTACCATTGAGATTTTATTGTTGTTAGCAGGATAATTAAGTGGGCATGTAGTTAATTACCAAAGATGTCATGTGTTGAGCAGATGAGAGCTAGCGTTATGGTTGTTACACACAAAGGGATCATAGTAAATGGAAGATCTTACCGTTTGAAAAATAATAAATTTTTTTCCATGAATCCATGTGGTTAAAACGGTAACTTATATTAATTAGGAGATGATTAGGGGCTTTAATTATTTGTTGAAGATCTTTGAGTTAGTGTCCTATTTATACGATCTCCCATCAGGTACGTTTTTCACTCTCATCTTTTATTACTACTGATATGATTTTTCTGTGTGTGTTATTATTGTAAGGAAAAAAAAACACGAGCAAGGAAAAATTTTTGAGACTGTTGAGACTGAGATGGAACTGAGATGAAGAAGTTGAGCTTGACGAAAGATTTTGGTACGAGAGATTTATCCATGGAGAGGCAATACAAAAATATCCAGAAATCTTGAAGCGAAATGTTCTAATGGAGCGCGGCTTCGATGATGGCAAAGAGCTCCCACATTTTCTTTGAGCAAGCATCACTAATAACGGTTGGAAACGGTTGTGCGCAAAGCCGGATCCCACTGGTTGATCGACTAGAATGGGAGTTCTACGCCAACATCAATGAAAATGAAGGATTCTTGGTTATTGTTTGAAGAGTTGTTGTCGACTAGAGCCCTGGGGTGATTAATTCTTTATTTAATTTGCAAGACTTCCCCCACGCTATTTTCAATGAAATATTAGTTGCTTCCTCAAACGAGCAACTGAATGTCCAGTGGAGGTTGTCTAAGATGAGGGCAAGGACATTCCAGTGAGCATACCTGAAGTGTGAGGCTAACACTTGGCTCAACTTTGTCAAGCAGAGATTATTGGCTACAATGTACGCCTTGTCACGAGGGAAAATCTCGAACCTGAAATTTTTTGCCCTCGTGCGGCCTAAGGGATCCCCTTAGTACAACCTCACTCAGTCCTGAAAGTTCTTTTCTTCGGTTAGGTGCAGAATAAACACTCTTCACCACTTTTGGTTATGACTCGCTCAACATGTCGCTCACCAGATCTCAACACTTAGTCACTCAAGTGTGATGCTCCCTTTTGTGCGCCCTTACACACATCATGATGAAGGGAATAAAAGTCCCCACGCAGCGGAAACGCATCGATTGGACCTTACGCCGTATATTAATTAACATTAAAATACCGTTACGATAACTCAAACAAAACTTTAAACAACCTTTAAAGCCGCTGTAAAATTGGTTTAAACATGCTAAAATAAATCTAAATTTATTTTTAAAACTTTTCTAAAGAAAAGAGGAAGAACCGTTACAAACCTTCGTTGAAGACTTGACCGTTCTTCGCCAACGACGCTCCACGAACGAAAACGCAACAGCCGCCTTTGTTTTTCTTCACTGGAAATTTCTTCTTTGATTGACACAATCACCACAGAGGTTACACCGGTATGTCTCTAAGTCTAGGAGGCAAAAGACTTGTGGGAGTCTTTCTCTAAGAGGGAGGATAGAGAGAATTCTAGGTCTTGTCTTTCAAGAGTGTCAAGTGTCATGACCAATTAGGTCTAGTGTTCTATTTATAGAAGAGAGGCCATGAATAAAATATTCAATTAAATCAATCTTTTCCATAATTGATTCAATCTTTATTCCTTAATTACTCAACCATGATTAATCAATTCCATAATTGATTAATCTTTTCCACAAATGACTAATTACTTCCATAAGTGATTAGATCATTTCCTTAAATGATTAATCACTTCCTTAAGTGATTAATTATTTCCATAATTGATTAATTCTCGGTTAATGAATTCTTTAATTAATTAACCACCAATTAAATATCACATATTTAATTACCGGTCTAGAATTAATTAATTTGCCCAAACACATTTTAGGCCTTAGATTAATGAACTCTTTCAAACTTCCATAAATTTATATTTGAACTTTTCAAATATTAATTTCTCTCATAATAATATATCAATATATATTATATTTGTTTCCCTTAATAAATTGAACATTTTCAATTTACTTTTATTACTTAGTTGCCTCAAATTACTTTACGAGCTACCAGTGGGACCTAATGGACCTGCAGATCAGAAGCTCCAACGATGTGAGATTAATTGGTCAAACTCATTAACCACATTAATCAATATTCGTTAACTGTGTGTACATTCCACTATAGACTCACAGTTGCACTCTTCTCACTGCAGACATATTTTCTGTGTCCACGGATCTAGACCAATATCGACTAGTTAGTCCTTCACGAGTGTCCGTAACACCAGCTGGGTCAAATTACCGTTTTACCCCTGGGTTACCTCTATTTCCTTAAGTACCAATTCTCCTCTAATGAACAACCTGTTTGTGGTCCAACCATCAAACAGAAAACCCTCTCGTGCCATTGAGAGGGTAGGACCCTTTGTTTAAGACTCGGAGTAACCACTTAAGAGAACACTCATCTGTTTCCCTAAAGTTGGGAATGAGTGAATTCTATCTTGTACGATTATGTTCCCAGCTCCCCATTTGGTCATGTCCCCAAAGTGGTAGGCTTATTGAGTCGGCGTATTGGCCACTCTCACCCATACAAATCAAAGGACAATCTCTCATGAGCAGGAGTCCATAATCAACTCAGGATTAAGACTACGTTGTCTAGGTCGTCCTAGTGAAATAGAAAACAAACTAGTTAACGGTGTTATAACCAGTGGTTACTTTTTCGCGGTCCGATCTTATGCAAACTCATTGCATAGGATACCTCCACTCGCATGTCTCCTACACGAACGCGTTGGATCGCAGCGTTTGTATCAAATACAAAGTGGGTCGTATCCATAGTGTCACCAGGATAAGGCACCTAGTCTTATCCCTATACTATAGACCCTTTAGGCTGTTTCTTGAACAATGATCCCATATGTCGCTACATATAGTTCAAGACTCATATTACAGCCTTGAATGTCTAGTTTATTGGATTAGGGTTATTATTAGGCAAAGACAAACATAAAATAACTAATAACAATTAATACAAAAAATATATCAATATTATTTCATTAATATCCGGTCAACGGTTACATTACCTATTTACGAGTTTTAGGGCATAAAACCCAACAAATATCACTGATAGGTTTGAATTAAACACGATAAAAACTTATAGATTATGATTATCAGAGTCTATCAGTGATACACATTGATAGACTTCGATTAATTAAAGTATATCAGTGTCTATCACTAATAGACTTCGATTAATTGAAGTTTATCATCAAAGTCTATCAGTATTTATCACTGATAGACTCCGATTAATCGAAGTCTATCAGTGACTATCAAATAATTTTATTTTTTTAATATTTTTGCAATACTTTTGCCCGTTTTTGCTATTTGTGCAAATCCCCCTTTATAATATTGCACAAAATTTTGAAAATTTCTTTCAAATTTAAACAGGAGTTTGCTTTAGAAAGATGGTTAAATTGTAAAATGCTAATAATATTTATATATAATAAAATTTCTCATGTAGGATAGTATTGAAACAAATTAGACCGTAGGGAAAATATTTGATAAATACTACCACGAAAAAGAAAGCTGTGACAAAATTTTCCAAACATATATACTGTTACTTATATCATGTAGTTTAAAAAAAAAAAAAAAAACTGTTGATCCCACCTCTGCCCGATTGTCCTTGTCAGCTCTTTGTGCATCTGTGTGGTCCAAAATCACCTATAACATTAAGCCCCCACTCTTGAATTGGGATTCAGGTGCGACTTTAGTGTTATAGGTCGAGCTCCTTAAGCCCAATTTAAGAGTACAACTCTCGTCTCGTGCTGAATTTCGTATGACTTCTTTGTTATCCTGCAAGATAGGACGAACTATGCAAAGTAGAAACTCCCTGAGTAGGGGTAAGGTGAAATGGAAATGAGAAGAGTGAGAAGTTACAGAAGTGGCTGGAGGGCATCTCTGGTCGGCCTCAGCCTCGGGAAGAGGCCGAGCACGACATTTTCCATTTTAGCTTAGGGGGCGTTGCCCCCGAACCCCCACCCCCGTACTTGGTCACTCAGAGTGCTTCATTCCAGATCCAGGGCCTGGCCTTTTTGAAGGTGGATGGTCGGCCTCGGCCTTGGCATGAGGCTGACCAGCAGCTCTGTACTATTTGCTCGCCGACGTCCAGGCTTATGTGCAGATTTGCTCGACCCTACCTTAAGCATCTCCCTGCGGCTTTAAGCGGCTCGATTGTGCTAAAAAGTAAAGCTCTGTACAATCACGCTGCTTTGAATGTGTGCCTGATGGTTGGCCTTGGAGTTGGGATGCTTGGCCTTGGCATGAGGCCGAGCATTTCTTCTGTGGAAAAGGCTTGGGGAGGCTCTGGAAGTTCCCGAGCCTCTCTTCAAGCTGTCACGGTCATCCCAGGGGTGCGTACACTCTTCTGGGGAAAGGCTTGGGGAGGCCCAGGAAGTTCCCTAGCCCAGGAAGTTCCCTAGCCTCTCTTCAAGCTGTCATGGTCATCCCATGGGTGCGTACACTCTTCTGGGGAAAAGCTTGGGGAGGCCCAGGAAGTTCCCGAGCCTCTCTTCAAGCTGTCATGGTCATCCCAGGGGTGCGTACACTCTTCTGGGGAAAAGCTTGGGGAGGCCCAGGAAGTTCCCGAGCCTCTCTTCAAGCTGTCATGGTCATCCCAGGGGTGCGTACACTCTTCTGGGGAAAAGCTTGGGGAGGCCCAGGAAGTTCCCGAGCCTCTCTTCAAGCTGTCATGGTCATCCCAGGGGTGCGTACACTCTTCTGGGGAAAAGCTTGGGGAGGCCCAGGAAGTTCCCGAGCCTCTCTTCAAGCTGTCATGGTCATCCCAGGGGTGCGTACACTCTTCTGGGGAAAAGCTTGGGGAGGCCTAGGAAATTCCCGAGCCTCTCTTCAAGCTGTCATGGTCATCCCAGGGGTGCGTACACTCTTCTGGGGAAAAGCTTGGGGAGGCCTAGTAAATTCCCGAGCCTCTCTTCAAGCTGTCATGGTCATCCCAGGGGTGCGTACACTCTTCTGGGGAAAAGCTTGGGGAGACCCAGGAAGTTCCCGAGCCTCTCTTCCAGCTGTCACGGTCATCCCAGGGGTGCGTACACTATTCTGGGGAAGAGCTTGGGGAGGCCCAGGAAATTCCCGAGCCTCTCCTCAAGCTGCTGTATTCATCCCGAGGGTGCGTACACTCAGTCGGGGGAAGTGCGGAAGTCCGGCATCTACAAGGATCATTCCCGTCTGGCCACACGCGTTACATCCTTTTGAAAAAGCACTTTATGCGAAACACAATACAAAGAACTTCATTAAATTCGCAAGTGTCGACATCGTACCACAGACATGTGTTATACAAAACGAAAGGAAAATCAAAACTGTCGCCACATGACCATGGACTCGACCTGTCCTTACCCCTACCCCCCACTCAAAATGTGCATTCAATATCTTGGACATGCATTTTTTGAGTAAGGAAAAACTAACTTCGTACCTGGGCCTCTAAGGATGGAGCTCGGCCTTGGCCTCTGGATGGTCGGCCTCGGCCTTGGCATGAGGCCGACCAGCTCCTTTGTACTGTTCGTTTGCTCGTTTTCCATCCCAAGGGTGCATGCACTTAGTCGGAGAAAACTTGGGGAGGTCAAGGAAATTTCCGAGCCTCTCTTCAAGTTGTTGTATTCATCCCAGGGGGTGCGTACACTCTGTTGGGGACCCTGGAAGGTTGAGGTCATGCGTCAACCTCTCTGCGGGAATTTTGTCTCTGCAAGAATCATTCTTATGCAAAACACAATATAATAGTTTTTATTGAATTTGCAAACGTTTGTGTGTTTTACAATGAGATAAATGACAAACAGTTTCTATGTAAAGTAAACATAAGTAGAGAAAGCCATTGTTCCTGGTCGGCCTCGGCCTCCTCTGGTCGGCCTCGGCCTTCCTACAGTGGCGGCGTTGCCTGCCACTTGTTTATGCTATAGCTACTGATAGTAAATCTTCAAGTGCTCTGCATTCCAAGGGTGGGGAGTTGGTTTCCCGTTTTCATCAACCAAGGCATAGGTGCCGGGGCGGATCATTTTGCTAACTTGATAAGGTCCTTCCCATGCTGGTCCCAATGCACCTGCATTGGGATCTCTGGTATTCTGCATGACTTTTCTCAGTACTAAATCTCCTTCCTTGAAGGTGCGCCTTTTCACTTTCGTGTTATAATACCTGGCAATTCTGTTTTTATACTCTGCAACCCGGAGTTGTGCCGTGTCACGATGCTCGTCTAGAAGGTCTAAGCTCAACCTCATAGCTTCATCATTCCTCGACACATCAAACTGCTCTGTCCTGGGGGAGAGGATGTCGACCTCCACTGGGACTACTGCCTCTGCCCCGAATGAAAGGGAAAATGGTGTTTCCCCTGTGGAGGTTCGTGCTGTCGTCCGATATGCCCACAGTACACGCGGGAGCTCCTCAGCCCATAATCCTTTCAGCCCTTCAAGCTTCGTTTTCAGATTCTGCTTGATTATTTTATTTACAGCCTCCACCTGGCCATTAGCTTGCGGATGAGCTGGGGACGAGCAACGATGCGATATGCCCAAATCTGAGCAGAACTTCCTGAAGGCGGCATTGTCGAACTGCCTACCATTATCTGATATAATGGCGTTAGGAATCCCAAAACGGCACACAATATTCTTCCATATAAAGTCAGTAATCTTCTTTTCGGTTATGGTTGCTAGCGGTTCTGCCTCTGCCCACTTTGTGAAATAGTCCACAACCACGACTGCATACTTGGTTTGCCCTTTACCTTGGGGGAGAGGTCCGATCAGATCTATTCCCCATTGCGCGAACGGCCACGGGCTGATAATGCTCGTTAAGGGCTCAGGCGGTTGCCTTGGAATGGGTGCAAACCTTTGGCATTGATTGCAAGATCTCGTGAAATGCCTGACATCTTGCAACATTGTTGGCCAGTAGTAACCTTGCCTGACTATCTTGTGACACAACGACCTTGCTCCTGAGTGATTTCCACACACCCCCTCATGTATCTCTCTCATAACGTAGTTAGCATCACTATGGGGGAGGCACCTCAACAACGACATCGAGTAACCTCTTTTATATAGTTTTCCTTCTCTTAACACAAAATGCGATGCTCGCCTCTGAACCTTTTTAGCCTCTGTCTTCTCTGTCGGTAGCTCGCCTTTCCCTAAGTAATCAAGGATCGGATTCATCCATGAAGCTTCTCTTGCTTCAGGGGAGGGCTCAGTTTCAATTGATGGCATGCCCTCCCCATCTGCAGGGTTCTCGACCTCAAGCCTTGGATCTTCGGTCTCGGCCTCGGACTTATCCTCAGGCTCGGCCTCGGACTTATCCTTAGGCTCGGCCTCAGCCTCTTCTCGACCATCTGTCTCAAGAACATCCTCTGTACACACCGCAGGCTCAAACAAAACCTCAACTGGTACAGTCCTGCTCAATTCTGTATCATAGGCAGCCGCCAAGCGAGCTAGTGAATCTGCGTTGGCGTTCTGAGACCTCGGGATTTGCTTGATCTCCCACTTCTCAAAATTGGACAGCAGCTCCCTGGCCTTGGATAAGTACTTACTCATTCTCTGTTCCCTAGTCTGATATTCTGCCAACACCTGCTTCACGACTAGCTGTGAATCGCTTTGAACCATGATGTCTGAGACTCCGATCTCCCTTGCCAATCTCAATCCTGCAAGGAGTGCCTCATATTCAGCCTCATTATTCGAGGCCTTGAAGTTGAATCTCAGGGCATACTCAAATCTTCCTCCGTTAGGGGATTCTAGCAAAATTCCTGCTCCACAACCCCTGGTGTTAGAAGACCCGTCGACAAAGAGTGTCCAAGTATGTTTCACCTCTCTTACACTCAGCATATTGACCTCTGTGCCTGACTTGCTCTGCTCGGCCTCGGACCTCTGAGGGTCGGCCTCCTCCTCAGCAGCCGTTAATTCGGCCAGGAAATCTGCCACAGCTTGCCCTTTCATGGCAGCTCGAGGTTTGTAATGGATGTCATACTCACTCAGCTCAACCGCCCACTTCATGAGGCGACCCGAGGCTTCTGGCCTCTGCAACACCTGTTTTAGAGGAAAGTTGGTCAAAACTGTTACCTTATGGGCTTGGAAATACGGACGCAACCTTCTGGCCGACGTAACTAGGGCCAGAGTGAGCTTCTCCACTTGGGGGTACCTAGTCTCTGCTCCGACCATCGACTTGCTGGTGTAATACACGGGTCGTTGGAGCTTCTCTTCTTCTTTGATCAGTGCAGAACTCACAGCCGTATTCGAGGCCGCGACATAGAGCAATAGCTCGTCGCCAGGGAGCGGCTTGGCCAAGAGCGGGGCCGAGCTCAAATAGTCCTTCAGCTCCTGGAAAGCCTTTTTGCACTCTCCAGTCCATTCGAAACGTGATCCCTGTCTCAAAATCTTAAAGAAGGGTAAGCACCTGTCAGTTGATCTACTAACAAACCTGTTCAAGGCGGCGATCCTCCCGTTCAAGCTTTGAAGTTGCTTGAGATTGATCGGGGAGGACATTTGCATGATCGCTCTGATCTTGTCTGGGTTTGCTTCTATCCCCCTCTGATGCACCATGAATCCTAGGAATTTTCCTGATGTCACCCCAAAAGCGCACTTACTCGGGTTTAGTTTCATTCGATACTTCCGGAGGATCTGGAAAGCTTAATTAAGGTCAGACTCATGGCATTGAGACTTCAAGCTCTTTACCAGCATATCATCCACGTACACTTCCATATTCTTTCCCAGTAACGGAGCAAACATGCGGTTTACCATTCGCTGGTATGTCGCCCCAGCGTTCTTCAAACCGAACGGCATGACCTTATAGCAGTACAAACCTCGGCTGGTGATGAATGAAGTCTTTTCCTGATCGGGCTCGTGCATTCTAATCTGGTTGTACCCTGAATATGCATCCATAAAACTCAGCATCTCGTGCCCTGCTGTTGCATCAACCAACTGGTCGATCATGGGCAAAGGATAGCTGTCCTTTGGGCACGCCTTATTCAGGTCGGTGAAGTCGATGCACATCCGCCACTTCCCGTTAGCCTTCTTTACCAGTACCACATTGGACAACCATTGGGGATAATGAACTTCTCGGATGAACCCTGCTTTAAGCAGCTCATCCACTTGACTGGCAACAACCTCATTCCTCTCCGAATTAAATGCTCTCCGCCTCTGCTTTACTGGCCTGAAATCCCTATCCACGTTCAACTGGTGAACCATCACTCCCGGGTCAATTCCCGGCATATCCTCGTGTGCCCACGCAAACAGATCCGCATTAGCCCTCAAGAAACCAACCAGTCTGCCCCTCTGCTCAGCCCCCAATTTGGTGCCGATGTTCACTCTCCTTTCCTCAGACGTTAGTGGTACAGATTCCAGTTCCTCCGCGGGCTGTCCCCTTGGGTCAAGTCCAGCAGCATCGCTGACATGCGGAATCTCGCAACAGCCTCCGGAGTTAGGGTCGGCCTTTTCCGTACCGAGGGCTTCTTCTGCTGGTTGTCCCCTTGGGTCAAGTCCAGCAGCATCGCTGACATGCGGAACCTCGCAACAGCCTCCGGAGTTAGGGTCGGCCTTTTCCGTACCGAGGGCTTCCTCTGCTGGTTGTCCCCTTGGGTCAAGTCCAGCAGCATCGCTGACATGCGGAACCTCGCAACAGCCTCCGGAGTTAGGGTCGGCCTTTTCCATACCGAGGGCTTCCTTCGCTGATTTCTGAACCTGACTCATCCTGCAGACCACCACCGATGCGCGGTCTGAACTGGCAAGAACCCTTCCCCACAGACGGCGCCAACTGTTGATGCCAAAATCCGGACAGAAGACTCACCCGACCTTCACGTGACACCAACAATGAATTTGTAGAAACTGGGGAAGACGTGACCTGCAAGACCAGCAAAAACCACTGCACACCGGCGTGATGTAAGCCACACCGCCTCCGATGCCTAAGTCAGAAAACCGAGGGGAAGCTACAGATAGTAAGGAGAGAGTCAGGAATAGAGTTTCGGAACCCTTCCTCCGTGGTGAAGAGGGGGTTTTATACCTGTTTGTCCTCCTAGGGTTTCTAGGAATTCGGAGGTGTTTCGGGACGAACCAGGCGGAACCGGGGCGATTCGGGGCATCAGGGACCGAAAAGAGGTCACCGGGCTCGGCCCGCGCAAACGGGCCGAATGGTCGGCCTCGGCCTTTTGCCGAGGCCGACCACATGGGTGGGGCCATGTTGGCCCGACCCTTTGGTCCGGTCTTCCTCTGGGTCGGTCTTTTGGTCCCACCTCTGCCCGATTGTCCTTGTCAGCTCCTTGTGCATCTGTGTGTTCCAAAATCACCTATAACACAAACAAACATCATATCATGTAGTTTATTGTGTTAGTTAATGTAAACACATATATAAGAATTTCACCAACATTAATATTCCAAACTTCCTTTTGTATTATTAGTCATTGTCCATTGAAATAAACACCTATTCTCATTTGACGTGAGACCAACATACAAATTAATACTTCTCAAAAAAAAAAAAAAAAACATACAAATTAATAAACTATCTAACTAACCTTAGACATATCTTAGCCACTCCATATAAATAGAATCAAGTAGTCATTTTTTATTCAATTTTTTGGAGGGTGATTTTCAATGGGATTCATACCTTCCTTTATTTTTTTAATGCCACTTGTTGCACGCATTGTGTCAGTGTGGCTATGCATGTTTGTTTGAAATAGAAATTTAAGGAATGGATGAATATTATTGTGGTGAAAGAACTAGTCATTCCATTGTTTAAGGAGGAGCCGATGGTAAGAACATAATCGCAACCACACATTGATCTTTGACAAATTTAGCTAATAAGAATTAAGAGAGAATTTTCAACAAGATTGATTTTCTTCTCGCCTATATAATCCAATTTCCAAGTTAGCAATCTGAAGAAGGAGAATATAAGCAAAGAAGAAGGTATATACATAAAGAATGGGATTCATAACAAACTTTGTAGCATTACTACCTTTTCTATTATTGTTGGTGTCTATCGCTGAAGGTCAATCTGTTTTTGATGTCACAAAGTATGGTGCCAAACCTAATACTGATATTACTCAAGTAAGTATATATTAGTAATTTGATAAACCATTTTAGTTTATAAAGAATTATTTTAATTTGATCACATAACTCAATTTATAGGCTTTAGCAAATGCATGGAAGGAAGCATGTGCGTCGACAACTCCAAGTAAAGTGTTGGTTCCAAAAGGACTTTACCAATTAAGTCAATCCAACCTCAAAGGCCCTTGCAAGAGTCCTATTGAGTTTCAAGTCGTAGGGACGTTACAAGCTCCTCCCCACCCAAAAGGAGATGGATTGGTTCTTTTGGAATATATTGATCGATTGACATTGTCAGGCACTGGAGTGTTTGACGGCCAAGGAAAAGCAGGTTGGGAAAAGAATGATTGCCACCAGAAGAAAATATGTACCAAGCTTCCCATGGTAAATGCTCTAACTATACTATTCTTTTGTTTTTGGCCTAATATAATACATTATTTTATCACAAATAATCTCAATTAACATAAATGTTTTAACTCCAAAAGTTTTTTTTTTTTTTTTTTTAAATGAGCGCAGACCTTGAAGTTCAATTTCGTCACCAATTCGTTAGTGAAGGACATAACTTCATTGGATAGTAAGAATTTCCATATCAATCTTTTGGGCTGCAAGAATCTTACTTTTCAACACGTGACAATTACTGCACCAGGGAATAGCCCCAACACGGATGGAATTCATCTGAGTAGTTCAGAACAGATTAACATTCTCGATACGAAAATCGCTACTGGAGATGATTGTGTATCTGTAGGAGATAGTAACAAACAAATAACTATTAGTAATGTGACTTGCGGACCAGGACATGGCATTAGCATAGGAAGTTTGGGCAAGTACACAAAGGAAAAAGACGTGGTTGGAGTTTTCGTGAAAAAATGCAAAATAATCGGTACTACAAATGGTGTCAGGATCAAAACATGGCCAGATTCTGCTGGTGCATTCTCAGCCACTGACATGCATTTTGAAGATATTGAAATGGTTGATGTCAGCAATCCGATCATTATAGACCAAGAATATTGTCCATGGAATCAATGCAACCGAAAGGTATATATATGTTGGAATTATTATGTGTCATTCATTTTTAACTTATTATTAACTTTAAGAAGTATTATAAAAAAAAAATGCACAGTTGAGTGATTCTTATGTTAATAAATATATATATATTTGGTACCTTTAGGTTGCATCAAAAATTAAGATCAGCAAAGTTAGCTTCAAGAATATCAGAGGCACTTCTGCCACTCCAGTCGCAGTCAAACTTGTTTGCAGCAAAAGTCTACCATGTGAAGGTGTAGAAGTTGCTGATATTGACCTCACCTACAGTGGAACCCAAGGACCGATTAAGTCTCAATGTTCGAATGTGAAACCCACCATTACTGGAAAGCAAAACCCTCCCATATGTGCTGAACCTGCCCCTATTAATGCTCCATCAACTGACTAATATTTTCACAATGACAAAAAAAATTACCAAACCATTAAATTTTTTTTTTTTTACGACATTTTTGTTTTACATTCAAAATTCTTTAGGTCTACTCCATTAAATAATGGATGCAATGATCATGTACATGATCACAATAATTGTATTTGTATTCTTTATAGAGAAATTACGTCTTGCAATATGATCAAAGATCTCTTCTTGTCGATTACTAGAAAAGTTTGAGAGCAATTGTTCTTTTAAATTGAAAAGCATATCTTCTTTGCTTTGAAAGGGTCAATGAAAATTGTATGTTTTTTTTTTTTTTTTTTTGAGAAGTATTAATTTGTATGTTGGTCTCACGTCAAATGAAAATAGGTGTTTATTCCAATGGATAATGACTAATAATACAAAAGGAAGTTTGGAATATTAATGTTGGTGAAATTCTTATATATGGGTTTACATTAACTAACACAATAAACTACATGATATGATGTTTGTTTTTTTTTTTTTTAATAAAAAACTACATGATATAAGTAAAAAGTTTCACAGCTATAATTGTTGGGAGGTGGAGACAAAACTCCATCCTCTATTGCGGTAGGCAGTGGCTTTTTCGGTTGAGAGCTAATTGACGTGCGACAGTGAGGTATTTTGGAGAGAATTATAGATTTATTCTCTTGTGGGATTGAGGGTTTTATTTCTTTGTTTATTCCAAGCTATCGGGTTGTGATAAAGATTATGAGACGTTTGAAATATTTCTCCTCATATCATTAATGAATAGTGAAAGTGTATTTATACACTGAAGAAGAATTAACAACTAAACTGAATGAAAACTAATTTGTAACAGAAAATAATATAGACTTAATATACACAATATCCCCCCTCAAACAATTGCCATGGATGGCATGAGTTTGCAACGCAGCAGAGACAATCGTTCAGCAGTGAGAGCTTTGGTAAAGATATCAGCCGGTTGATGTTGTGTGGAGACAAATCGAAGGGAGAGATCCTTGGACGCCACCTTCTCCCTAACAAAGTGAAAATCAACTTCAACGTGCTTCGTTCTCTTATGAAAGACTGGATTCCGAGCAAGTTGAAGAGTCGACTGATTATCACAGAACAAAAGAGGAGCCTGTGGAAGAAATACAAACAGATCACGAAGAATTTGTCGAATCCACGAAAGTTCAGCAGTAGCAGTCGCCATAGCTCGATATTCAGCTTCAGTAGAGCTTCGAGAAACAGTTGATTGTTTCTTAGAAACCCAGAAGACAGGATTATAACCAAGATATATAACAAATCCCGTCGTAGACCGGCGATTGTTGCAATTCTGAAGTGGTTAAAAATATGAGATAAATTAACTCCAGATTACTGTGCAAGTATACACAATCTAGCAGCAAGTGATAAGTATTTATCGTATCCACAGGGTCTTGAAATGTATACCTCTATTGATTTAATTTGCATTTTTAGTGATTTCAAAAGTTTGGTTAAATTGATTGGGTTTTTAAAATGCTGAAACAAAAGATATGCGAAAGCAGTAAATGATTACGACTGAGAAAACAGGATGGAAGCAAACACAGGTTAAGACTTCTGTAATTGTTATAAAAATGCTCTAGCAATTCTTTTGATCCGTCAATCTCATGCAGTATTATCAGCGGGATCCTCCCGGAACTTCGGATTTTTTGGAATATGTTTCAAAACCAATGAAGCTCTACCGATCAGGCACTAGTCAACCAGTTATCCCTAACTCAGTCACTGGCGTTCACCAATACACAATGATCTAGCATGAATTTTCGCCACACAACTCCTAAATCATCCCTGAAACTAGGAGAAGCTATACATACCGGCTAGCTAGGCGGGCACATAATGAAATTAAAGAACAACAATAACTCAAGATGATCATGATCAAATAGAATTTCCAGATTTTATAAAATATAACAATCACATAATTCTTAACCTATGCTTACGAAGATATTAGTTCATGATTGAAAACATAAAACACGTTACAATCTCGATAAGCACATCCATAATACGAAATACACAAGAAATACTAATCCTTTTAAGCAAATGGGGATGAAACGGCTGCTCCAAACCACCAAGAACATGGAAGAACTTCGTCTCCTTTAGTGGAATCGCAAATGGTCTTCTTAGATCTCCATTCCGCCGTCAATTCGGCCTTCGGCTGATGGATTCGGTCTCCAAATCGTGAATCAATTTATCTTTGACGGCTCCTCCTTTTATAAGATGAGAATTAGGTTAAATTGGACACATGGCAGGCTCTCCTCGCTCCTTTATCCCGAAAATAACTCAACAGAAGTCGGTTTGTCAACTTGGCTAACGAGCTGTGACGTGGCACTTTTGCTCCCAATTTTGCTGGAGCATAGGTTTTGCTCCCTCACGTCGCTCAGCAGTATTTTCTGCACAAAATAAATTTCAAAGCCTCCATTCTTCCAAATGGGTTAAAACATATAATATATATCTAAAACCAACCCTATTAAGCACAAAAGACACACAAATCCCTATAGAATTAAGGTCTAAATAACTACCTTTCAGACAGTTATCACACCCCCAAACTTGAACTATTGCTCGTCCCAAGCAATACTAACTCACCTTCCCTTGAAAATTCAAAACATTAGTCATAGCACAACTCAATCAAAACAGATATTCCAACAATACCTTCAACATTTACCTGAGCATCCTGCAAAACCAAGCACTACTGCAGCAAAATAATTCTTTCAGCATTGAACAAATAATCACCACCTAAACTCAATCCTAAGAACTTACCACAGCTTAGCTCTATTATCAAACATATTTGAACACATTTTTAAGGGGATTTATTCTTTTATGTCCTTCAGCCTTAAAGCAGCCCTACAGTCATAAGCTCTTAAGCATGAGATGACCCACTTTATGGTGCAGTATACCCTTACCTCAAACTTATCACCAATTAGGCTAAATACTCATTGTTAAACCCAAAAATCTTTAGTTATTCTATCCCTTGCTTCTCAGAATGGCGACATTTTATGATGAAGCTCACCTAAGTCCTGGGAGACAGAAAACTGCTAGATTATCATTCATCCTTCAAAACTTTTGCTCTATGAATTTTCTCAGCAAATTTTTTTCAAATATTTTCTTTTCAGCAATTATTTTTATCATTTTTTTTATATATTCTCCTAGGTCATCTTTTGACGCAAAGACAAACTGTGGGTGTCACAAATGTGTCTGGTTACTCAACAACCTAGAAAGAATTATTATGAAGGAGAGGAATGCTCGAGCAAAACAAGCGGAGTAGCTAAAAGTCCCCGAAACTTAAATTATTCATTGTCCTCAATGAATTAGCAACATGATAAGTATACCCCCAAACTAAATTTTATCTATCTGAATTTTAAACTAAGTGTGGGACTAAGATTAACCTTAAGGTGGATCAAATAAGACAGTGCTACCTTAGAACTTTTGCTGCAGTCATGACCAGGCTAGAAGAAATGCTCAAGCAAAAGGTTTCTGGAGATCAGAACATCTTGGTCTAACTAAGCTAATTCGGTCAATGCTTCAAAAATTCAGAAGAAAATTAAGTTAGATACTCAGATGTGCCAAACAAAACAGTATTTGATTTCATTAAAGATCAAGATCACAGATCAACATAATCATGTCAGAGATAGATTTTAAACCAGCAAATAAAAACAAAGAAACAGAACATAACATAAGCAAAAAGAACAAAACACATGCAAGGCGAGCACAAAAAATCATTCATCAAAATATTTGCTCGCAAAAACTAAAACTTCCCTTTAATTTTTCATCATGTTCGGGCTCTGGGTTTTCTTCTTCCTCTCAAATGATGGGTGGGGATGGAATGCATAGGTTCACAAGATCGTCAATGAAAATTAGGAAGGCTTGATATGACTTAGAAAAATTCACTTGCATAGCCCTCCTTAGTTTGGTGTCCCTTCTGTTGGGTTTTATGCCCTAAAACTCGTAGATAGTAAATGTACATTTGACCGAACATTAATAAAGTGATGTATTATTCAATGTTTGTATTATATCTTGTCTTGCTAACCCTAATCCAATAAACTAAACATCCATGGCTAATAGAATGAGACTTGAACTAGTATGTAGGGACATGCGGGGATCAATGTTCAAGTTTTAGCCTAAAGGGTCTGTAGTATAGGGATAAGGCTGGGTACCTTATCCTGGTGACACTATGGATACGGCCCGCTTTGTATATTGATACAAACGTAATGATCCAACACGTTCATGTGGTTGACATGCGAGTGGGGGTATCCTGTGCAATGAGTTTGCACAAAGACCGGACCGCGAAATAGTTAACCACTAACTATAACACCGTTGGTTAGCTAGGTTTCTATTTCACTAGGATGACCTAGGCAACTTGGCCTTAATCCTGAGTGGATTATGGACTCCTGTCCATGAGGGATTGTCCTTTGATTTGTACGGGTGAGAGTGGCCAGTTCGCCGACTCAATAAGCCTACCATTTTGGGGACAAGACCGAATGGGGAGCTGGGAACGTAGTCTTACAAGATGGAATTCACTCCTTCCTGATATGAGGGTAAGTAGAGGTGTGTTCCCTTAAGTGGTGTCTCCGGGTCTTGAACAAAGGGCCCTACCCTCTTTATGGCACGAGAGGGTTTTCTGTTTGATGGTTGGACCACAAACAGGTTGTTCATTAGAGGAGCACTGGTACTTAAGGACCAAGAGGTAGCCCAGGGGTAAAACGGTAATTTGACCTAGCTGGGGTACGAACACACGTGAAGGGCTAACTTGCTGCTGACGGTCAATATCCGTGGACACAGAAATATATCTGCAGTGAGAAGAGTGCAGCTGTGGTTCTTTAGTGGAGTGAACCACAGTTAACGAATATTGATTAACTTGGTTAATGAGTTTAACCAACTAATCTCATATCGTTGGAGCTTCTGATCTGTAGGTCCATTAGGTCCCACCGGTAGCTCATTTAGGGCGTTGAGGTAAAATTCTAAGGATGGATTGAATATTCGAAGGTGTTCAAATATTAAACTAAAATATGAATTTGATTCATATTAAAACTATAGGTTATAATTAATGTACATTGGATGTATATTAATACTATAGTTTTGAGAGAGAGAATAATAATTGAATATGTGATGTTCAATTTTATTAATTTCTTAATTAATTAATTTTGAATTAATTAATTGGTTAAGTTTGATTAAATTTGATTTAATTAAACTATAGGTTAAAGAGGGATATTAGTTTAAATATGATTTAAATTAATATTGATTTAATTAATTTTGATTAATTAAATTTAATTAATTACAATTTATTCTTTTATTAATTTGTAATTAATTATCAGGTAACTGATTATTCAGTTACCTGATGATACGTGAGTTGGCTTAATCTCCCTTTTATATCGTGGTCAGTAGGCAGTTGCTGGGAAGACGCTTCATCTCACGCCTCTCACTCTCTCTCTAATCCTCTCCCTCGTTCTGCTCTCTCTCAGAGAAGACAGATTGATTAATCCAGAAAAATCCTTAGAATTTTTGGCTCCCACAAGCACCCAACGCTAGATCCTATTAGAGAATACCGGTGTCCCTTCGTGGTGGTGTTCGTGGTGATTTTCCAGAAAAATCAAGGTGAGACTGCTGCTGTTTTTGGGAGAAAATCGAAGTTTTTTGGCGAAAAGTTCAAGGAATTCTTCAAAGGTAAAGTTTTCTTGAACTAGGGTCAATTGGACCCAATTCTAGATTAGATCTAGGGCTATTTCTCTTGTTTTTAAGCATGCTTGTATATGTTTTACAGCAGCTATTTTATCTATAATTGTCGCTGTAAAATTTATTTATTTTGCCGTCGTATTGGTATCCCAATCGGCGTTTTTATTCGAAAAGGTCTCTGTGGTTTTCCGCTGCGCATAGGGCTTTTATCCCTACATTTGGTATCAGAGCCCTATCGAATTAAAACGTTGTTTTTGAGATTTGCGATTGGCTGTATGGTGGGATTAATTATGCATTATGAATGTGGGTTTGCGATAAACTGTTTAGATTTAATTTGGCCATAGATTTACCGCAATTTTACTTGATTTGATCGTGTAAGGCCCCTGCGTTTTTGGGCAAAATTGTGTAAATCGAGTCTGTATAAGTCCGGGTCAGGTTTAGGCTTGAAAATCGATGAAGATCGCAGAAGAAATTGGTGAATTTCATGAAGAACAGCCGCTGTTCTGCCCAGGAAACAGCTCCAGACGCAACAGCGTCGGGACGCTTAGCCTTGTGCGTCTCGACGCTGTCGCGATTCCACGCTCCAGACGGTTGAAATCGCGCCAGCGTCGGGACGCTTTCTTCGCAGCGTCTCGACGCTGTCACGATTTCGTGCGGCGCCAGGATTTTCGCGAAATCAGACGTGGTGCCCTAATTTGGCCGGTTCGGTTCGAGCGTTTTGGGTCAGCTGGGACCGGTTCGGTCCGGTTTGACCCGTTTTGGGTGCGGTTCGAGTTTTTCAAGTCCGGTTCGAAGTGGTTCGGGTCGGTTCAAGGCTAGTAGACCGGATTTGGAGCTGCAGAATTATGTAATAGGATAGAATTATTGCTTTATTAATGTAATTTTGCTTTAATCTATCCTAGGGGCCAATTAAATCGGTTTATTCGCTATTTAAATGCTTTATGGATGTCATTTAAATTTAATCCCACCTTAGGATATAAAGCATGCTCATGCATTTATGAATGTTATAATTAGATTATAATATATGTATGAAATGCATGGTTTGATTTTCATGATTTATTTAATATATAGTAGAGTTATATTAAATTCATGAAAATGGAATAGTATGATGCATGCAATTACATAATTTTAATATAAGTGTTATATTAAAAATTATTTGTTTGCAGCATGCTAAGTTGATTTTCCATTATTGGCTATAATAAAGTTGTTTATTATTTAAATGGAAATCAAGTTGCATTGAGCATGATACATCCATAGATTAATATAAGGGTTATATTAATTATCATGCTATGCATAGTACTATAGTTTAAAATTTCATTAACTTGAATATGATTGTTAATTGTTTTAAAAACTATAGTATGCATGATTATAGGGCTAATCATTATAAAATTTTGAAATAGTTTAAAATTTTATGATTAGAAACCGTCAATCTATAATCAAGATATGCATGTTCACATAGGATCTTAGGTTAAAATTATATTAATTTTAATGAGTTAAAATTAATTAGACCTAAGATCATTTTCTAATAGGATTAGAAGATCTTACTTAGTTTTAAAATAGTTTTAATGAACTAAGTAGGACGAACATTCCTAAGATTATAAGGGAACTCTACCAGTGAAGTTCTGTCTAAGGATTGGAGGTATTTAAGTTGACGGTAATCGGAACACCTCCTACCTGGGAACTGATCTGGAATACCGGAGTTGAATTAATCTCAGGTTAATGTTAGAATAATGTCACTAGGTTAATTAAATTGGTTTAATACACCTAGACATTAGGTCTTATTATAATAGTTATAATAGGACTAGACTTAGATAAATGACTTAGCCGGATTTATCTAGGTTTAATCAAACCCTAAAATCAATCAGTTACTTTAGTGGGAGGAAAATTACAAAACTTAATTTAAATTGAGTTTTGCTCCTACGTCCCCGTGACGTTCACACCGTGAGATCCATGCTCGGCTTTGTGTCGTTTTAGCGCGGCCTCCCTTCGGAGAGTGTTTGCATGGGTCAATACCAAGGTGAATGGGGAAAGTGACTATAGTAAGTGGGAGCGGGACACGTGTCAACGTATCCTTCGGTCTCCACCCCTAGGTCACAACGTGAGATTCCTATGATCCGCCTGCGTGTTGTCTCGGCGCAACCACCCCTTCGGAGGGCCTGATCATAGGATTCGGAACACCGTGAACTCCTGAAAAGGATAGGATCACTTAGGCTAATTACCAACAGTTGTCTTTCCTAACGGTAGCCTGTTGGTGCGTGCCTCTGGGATCTGAAAGTGGGAGGGTTACACTTACGGGGAGGAGTTAATTTGTTAACAAATCCTTGACCGAACAACGGTGGTTAATCTCTAATGGAATATGAGTTATTCTGGTATTAGAAATTGACTGAGAAGAGTCTCATTTTAGAGGAGGAACAACTGATCACCCTTCGGTGGCTGTTCTTCTAAACCTCTAGAGCATCGTTGCGAAACACAATCATAAGTTTTATTAGGGTTCTTTGATTGTTTGTTTGCAAAATTGATTGGATGTATGCAATTGTTTGTATTGCTTGTGTGATGGGTTAAGGCAAAGATAACTAATACGGTCACTTGTTTGTTTTTTCAGCAATGTCTTCCTCTATCATATCTCTGCTTAAAAATGAACAATTAACCGGCGAGAATTTTCCCCAATGGAAATCAAACCTTAATACAATTCTCGTGGTTGAGGATTTAAGATTCGTCTTAACGGAGGAATGTCCTCCCGTTCCCCCTCGCACTGCCTCTCAGGCAGTTAAAGACGCCTATGAACGCTGGACCAAGGCCAATGAAAAGGTCAAGGTCTATATATTGGTCAGCTTGTCTGAAGTTTTGGCCAAGCGTTATGAGAACGTGGAAACTGCCAGGGAAATTATGAATTCCCTGCAGGAGATGTTTGGACTCCCGTCCTACCAGCTCCACCACGACGCCTTGAAGAACGTCTTCAATGCCAAGATGTTGGAAGGTCAATCTGTTCGGGAACATGTCCTGGACATGGTTAACCAGTTCAACATAGCTGAGGCAAATGGCGGGGTAGTCTGCGAGCGCAGTCAGGTTGCGTTCATCCTTCACTCGCTCCCGGCGAGCTATCTGTCTTTCAGGACGAACGCGAGCATGAATAAGATTCAGTTCAACCTGACTACCCTCCTCTCGGAGTTACAGATTTACGAGTCCCTGCAAAAGAGCAAGGGAAAGAATGTGGTGAAAGGAGAGGCCAATGTGGCCCATTCCAAGAAAAAGTTCCTGAAGGGTTCATCCTCAGGGACTAAATCTGTACCCCAGGCTTCTTCATCGAAGCAGATCCAGAAGAGGAAGGGAGACAAGGGGAAGGCTCCTGCACAGGCTGTGCAAGGGAAGGGGAAGGCCAAGGTGGTGGCCGATAAAGGTAGATGCTTCCACTGCAATGCAGATGGTCACTGGAAGCGCAACTGTCCCCGCTACCTTGCTGAGAAGAGAAGAGAAAAAGAAGGTAAATTCGATTTACTTGTGTTAGAGACTTGTCTCGTTGAACATGATGAGTTTGCCTGGATACTGGATTCGGGAGCCACTAATCATGTTTGTTCTTCTTTTCAGGGAAATAATTTCCAGCAGCTGGCAGAGGGTGAAATGACGCTCAAAGTCGGAACGGGAGACGTCGTTTCAGCTCGTGCAGTGGGAGCTGCAAAATTATTCTTTAGAAATAGGTTTTTAATTTTAGAGGACTTGTATTTGGTTCCTAGAATTAAAAGGAACCTAATTTCTGTTTCAGCTTTGTTAGAACAATGTTATACTATTTCCTTCTTGCTTAATGAAGCTTTAATTTCAAAGAATGGAATTTACATTTGTTCAGCTAAGCGTGAGAATAATTTGTTTGTGTTAAGACCAAATGATGCTAAGGCCATTTTAAGTCATGAAATGTTTAAAACGGCCGAAACGCAAAACAAAAGGCAAAAAGTTTCTCCTTCAAGTAACAACACGTATCTTTGGCATCTTCGTCTTGGTCATATTAACATCGATCGGATCGATCGTTTGGTTAAAAATGGGCTTCTAAGTGACATAGAAGATACATCTTTACCACCCTGTGAATCGTGTCTCGAGGGTAAAATGACCAAGAGGCCTTTTACTGGAAAAGGTTACAGGGCCAAAGAACCACTTGAACTAATACATTCGGATCTTTGTGGTCCTATGAATGTCAAGGCTCGAGGTGGTTTTGAATATTTCATCTCTTTCATAGATGATTATTCAAGATACGGTTACTTGTACCTAATGGGCCATAAGTCTGAGGCTCTTGAAAAGTTCAAGGAGTTTAAGGCTGAGGTAGAAAACTTATTGGGTAAAACAATTAAAACTCTTCGATCAGATCGAGGTGGAGAGTATTTAGATCAGCGATTCCAGGACTATATGATAGAACATGGAATTCAATCACAACTCTCAGCACCTGGTACACCTCAGCAAAATGGTGTATCAGAAAGGAGAAACAGAACCTTGTTAGACATGGTTCGATCTATGATGAGCTATGCTCAGTTGCCTAGCTCGTTTTGGGGGTATGCAGTAGAGACTGCAGTACATATTCTTAATAGTGTTCCCTCAAAAAGTGTTTCTGAAACTCCTTTTGAGTTATGGAGGGGGCGTAAACCTAGTTTGCGTTACTTTCGAATCTGGGGTTGTCCTGCACATGTGTTAGTGACAAATCCTAAGAAATTGGAACCACGTACGAGATTATGCCAATTTGTTGGGTACCCGAAAGAAACGAGAGGTGGTCTTTTCTATGACCCTCAAGATAATAAAGTATTTGTATCGACAAATGCAACTTTCTTGGAGGAAGACCACATACGAAATCATCAACCACGAAGTAAGTTAGTATTAGGAGAAGCTACAGAAGGATCAACAAGGGTTGTTGATGGACCTGGTCCTTCAACAAGAGTTGTTGGAGAATGCAGTTCTTCTCGTCAATCTAGTCCTCCTCACGTAGTGGGAGAGCTTCGACGCAGTGGGAGGGTTGTGATACAACCTAACCGCTACTTGGGTTTAACAGAAACACAAGTAGTCATACCTGATGACGGCGTAGAAGATCCATTGTCTTATCGTCAGGCAATGAATGATGTAGATAAGGACGAGTGGGCCAAAGCCATGGACCTTGAGATGGAGTCCATGTACTTCAATCAAGTTTGGGAACTTGTAGATCTACCTGAAGGGGTCAAACCCATTGGGTGTAAATGGATCTATAAGAGAAAAAGAGATGCGGCTGGGAAAGTACAGACTTTCAAAGCAAGACTTGTAGCAAAGGGTTATACCCAACGAGAAGGAGTGGACTATGAAGAAACTTTTTCTCCAGTTGCTATGCTAAAGTCCATAAGAATCCTCTTATCCATTGCCACATTTTATGATTATGAAATTTGGCAAATGGATGTCAAGACAGCTTTTCTGAATGGCAATCTTGACGAGAGTATTTTTATGTCTCAACCCGAGGGGTTCATATCCCAAGGTCATGAGCAAAAGGTTTGCAAACTGAATCGATCCATTTATGGGTTGAAACAGGCTTCTAGATCTTGGAATATTAGATTTGATACTGCGATCAAATCTTTTGGTTTTGACCAGAATGTTGATGAGCCTTGTGTATACAAGAAGATCAACAAGAATAAAGTAGCTTTCCTCGTACTCTATGTAGACGACATCCTACTCATTGGGAATGATGTAGGGTATCTGTCTGACGTAAAAGAATGGCTAGCAGCTCAATTCCAAATGAAAGATTTGGGTGAGGCTCAGTATGTTCTTGGGATCCAGATTATTCGGGATAGAAAGAACAAATCGCTAGCTCTGTCTCAGGCAACGTATATCGACAAAATGTTGGCCCGATATTCGATGCAGAACTCCAAGAAGGGCTTGTTGCCTTTCAGGCATGGGGTTCACTTGTCTAAGGAACAGTCTCCTAAGACACCTCAAGAAGTTGAGGATATGAGACGGATTCCCTACGCCTCAGCCGTGGGTAGCTTAATGTATGCCATGCTATGCACGAGGCCTGACATTTGTTATGCTGTAGGGATTGTCAGCAGATATCAGTCAAATCCAGGGTTTGACCATTGGACCGCCGTTAAAGGAATCCTCAAGTATCTTAGGAGAACGAGAGATTACATGTTGGTGTTTGGGGCTAAGGAGTTAGTTCTCACTGGATACACCGACTCTGACTTCCAAACTGACAAGGATTCTAGGAAATCTACGTCCGGGTCAGTTTTCACCCTTAACGGGGGAGCTGTAGTTTGGAGGAGTATAAAGCAGGGATGTATAGCAGACTCCACGATGGAGGCTGAGTATGTAGCTGCTTGTGAAGCAGCTAAGGAAGCTGTTTGGCTAAGGAAGTTCTTGACAGATTTGGAAGTTGTTCCAAATATGAACTTGCCCATTACGTTATACTGTGACAACAGTGGGGCAGTAGCCAATTCAAAGGAACCTCGCAGCCACAAAAGAGGTAAACACATAGAGAGGAAGTACCATCTAATTCGAGAGATTGTGCAAAGAGGAGATGTGGTCGTGACCAAGATCGCTTCTGAGCATAACATTGCTGATCCGTTTACGAAGGCCCTCTCGGCTAAAGTGTTCGAGGGTCATCTAGACAGTCTAGGTCTGCGAGATATGTATATAGCGTAATCTAGGGCAAGTGGGAGATGTGTAATGGGTGTAAGGATGCCCTAGTTTATTGTATTTTGTATATTTACCTTTTATGTAATGTACAAATATACATGTACCGTTTCCAGCTTTGGATTATTTTGTATATACTTTCCCTGTAACTTGAGTTTTAGTTCAAGTGGGAGTTTGTTGGGTTTTATGCCCTAAAACTCGTAGATAGTAAATGTACATTTGACCGAACATTAATAAAGTGATGTATTATTCAATGTTTGTATTATATCTTGTCTTGCTAACCCTAATCCAATAAACTAAACATCCATGGCTAATAGAATGAGACTTGAACTAGTATGTAGGGACATGCGGGGATCAATGTTCAAGTTTTAGCCTAAAGGGTCTGTAGTATAGGGATAAGGCTGGGTACCTTATCCTGGTGACACTATGGATACGGCCCGCTTTGTATATTGATACAAACGTAATGATCCAACACGTTCATGTGGTTGACATGCGAGTGGGGGTATCCTGTGCAATGAGTTTGCACAAAGACCGGACCGCGAAATAGTTAACCACTAACTATAACACCGTTGGTTAGCTAGGTTTCTATTTCACTAGGATGACCTAGGCAACTTGGCCTTAATCCTGAGTGGATTATGGACTCCTGTCCATGAGGGATTGTCCTTTGATTTGTACGGGTGAGAGTGGCCAGTTCGCCGACTCAATAAGCCTACCATTTTGGGGACAAGACCGAATGGGGAGCTGGGAACGTAGTCTTACAAGATGGAATTCACTCCTTCCTGATATGAGGGTAAGTAGAGGTGTGTTCCCTTAAGTGGTGTCTCCGGGTCTTGAACAAAGGGCCCTACCCTCTTTATGGCACGAGAGGGTTTTCTGTTTGATGGTTGGACCACAAACAGGTTGTTCATTAGAGGAGCACTGGTACTTAAGGACCAAGAGGTAGCCCAGGGGTAAAACGGTAATTTGACCTAGCTGGGGTACGAACACACGTGAAGGGCTAACTTGCTGCTGACGGTCAATATCCGTGGACACAGAAATATATCTGCAGTGAGAAGAGTGCAGCTGTGGTTCTTTAGTGGAGTGAACCACATTTAACGAATATTGATTAACTTGGTTAATGAGTTTAACCAACTAATCTCATATCGTTGGAGCTTCTGATCTGTAGGTCCATTAGGTCCCACCGGTAGCTCATTTAGGGCGTTGAGGTAAAATTCTAAGGATGGATTGAATATTCGAAGGTGTTCAAATATTAAACTAAAATATGAATTTGATTCATATTAAAACTATAGGTTATAATTAATGTACATTGGATGTATATTAATACTATAGTTTTGAGAGAGAGAATAATAATTGAATATGTGATGTTCAATTTTATTAATTTCTTAATTAATTAATTTTGAATTAATTAATTGGTTAAGTTTGATTAAATTTGATTTAATTAAACTATAGGTTAAAGAGGGATATTAGTTTAAATATGATTTAAATTAATATTGATTTAATTAATTTTGATTAATTAAATTTAATTAATTACAATTTATTCTTTTATTAATTTGTAATTAATTATCAGGTAACTGATTATTCAGTTACCTGATGATACGTGAGTTGGCTTAATCTCCCTTTTATATCGTGGTCAGTAGGCAGTTGCTGGGAAGACGCTTCATCTCACGCCTCTCACTCTCTCTCTAATCCTCTCCCTCGTTCTGCTCTCTCTCAGAGAAGACAGATTGATTAATCCAGAAAAATCCTTAGAATTTTTGGCTCCCACAAGCACCCAACGCTAGATCCTATTAGAGAATACCGGTGTCCCTTCGTGGTGGTGTTCGTGGTGATTTTCCAGAAAAATCAAGGTGAGACTGCTGCTGTTTTTGGGAGAAAATCGAAGTTTTTTGGCGAAAAGTTCAAGGAATTCTTCAAAGGTAAAGTTTTCTTGAACTAGGGTCAATTGGACCCAATTCTAGATTAGATCTAGGGCTATTTCTCTTGTTTTTAAGCATGCTTGTATATGTTTTACAACAGCTATTTTATCTATAATTGTCGCTGTAAAATTTATTTATTTTGCCGTCGTATTGGTATCCCAATCGGCGTTTTTATTCGAAAAGGTCTCTGTGGTTTTCCGCTGCGCATAGGGCTTTTATCCCTACACCTTCAACGATCATAGCTCTAGTAGGTTTGAAGTTGTCTCTCAGTGAATTCTAGCCTACTGAGGACCATCTCAAGCTGCTCCAGCACTCTATGGACACCGCACAACAAACCACCCTGGCACACCTCACCTTTTTTAAGTCTAGCCAGATTGGCAATGTCAATAATCCCCTTGTCAAACAAGTTTATATCATTGGAGCTCTCTGGGACTCTGAACCTTCAAGTGTACTCGATCACGAGGGATAGTGGAGGCGTGTTACACCCCTAAATCTCGAAGCACACGGCTTGGCCAGGTGGGCCAAGATGAGTGGGCATGTGGCACACTCGTGGCTGAGGAGAGATTAACCACAAACATGTTCTCATGGTGCAACAGGAGTGTGGGCCAAGCAAGACGGTGGTTCTTGGCATTTGAATTCAAATGTTTGAATTCAAATAAATGGATAATGATCAGCATTGGATAATATTGGATTTGAAATTCAAATATCCATCCTTATCCATAACTTCCCCTTTATTACAATTGTGCCATTCCCTTTGTCTATAAATATGGGCAAGCTTGCAAGGTTTGTGGAGGAGGCCTTTGGTGTGTCTTTGAAGAGTTCCATGGGTGGAACTTCTTCATAAGACTTGGGAGAGTATCTTTGAGAGATTCTTTGAAGACTACTTGTGTGAGAAGACTTGTAGAGAAGAACTCCAAAGAAGGTCTTGATTATGGACTCCATGTTGGAACTCCATAAGCCTTGACTCATGGGTGAGTCTTGGTGGGAGGTAGAGTCCTTGGGAGGATTCTTACCGTACAGTTTTGTAGAGTTTGGGTATGTCGTTGTGTTCAAGACATACGTCATTAGGCTGTACATATTCCTTGTTCATATGTGTTAAATGAAGAAGGTTGGGAGTGAGGTTTCCCGTATATTGCCTTGTCAACTCTACTATATGCTTTATGTGTCATGTGTTGGGTTTTATGCCCTAAAACTCGTAGATAGTGAATGTAACCGTTGACCAGATATTAATGAAATAATATTGATATATTTTTCCATTAATTGTTATTAGTTATTTTATATTTGTCTTTGCCTAATAATAACCCTAATCCAATAAACTAGACATCCAAGGCTGTAATATGAGTCTTGAACTATATGTAGCGACATATGGGATCATTGTTCAAGAAACAACCTAAAGGGTCTATAGTATATGGATAAGACTGGGTGTCTTATCCTGGTGACACTATGGATACGTCCCACTTTGTATTTGATACAAACGCTGCGATCCAACGCGTTCGTGTAGGAGACATGCGAGTGGGGGTATCCTATGCAATGAGTTTGCATAAGACCGGATCGCGAAATAGTAACCACTGGTTATAACAACGTTAACTAGTTGGTTTTCTATTTCACTAGGACGACCTAGACAACTTAGTCTTAATCCTGAGTTGATTATGGACTCCTGCTCATGAGAGATTGTCCTTTGATTTGTATATGGGTGAGAGTGGCCAATACGCTGACTCAATAAGCCTACCACTTTGGGGACAAGACCGAATGGGGAGCTGGGAACATAATCGTACAAGATGGAATTCACTCCTTCTCGACTTTAGGGAAGCAGATGAGTGTTCCCTTAAGTGGTTACTCCGAGTCTTAAACAAAGGGCCCTACCCTCTCAATGGCACGAGAGGGTTTTCTGTTTGATGGTTGGACCACAAACAGGTTGTTCATTAGAGGAGAATTGGTATTTAAGGAAATAGAGGTAACCCAGGGGTAAAACGGTAATTTGACCCAGCTGGTGTTACGGACACTCGTGAAGGACTAACTAGTCGATATTGATCTATATCCATGGACACAGAAAATATGTCTGCAGTGAGAAGAGTGCAACTGTGGGTCTATAGTGGAATGAAAACACAGTTAACGAATATTGATTAATGTGGTTAATGAGTTTGACCAATTAATCTCACATCGTTGGACCTTATGATCTGCCGGTCCATTAGGTCCCACTAGTAGCTCATAAAGTAATTTGAGGCAACTAAGTAATAAATGTAAATTGAAAATGTTCAATTTACTAAGGGAAACAAATATAATATATATTGATATATTATTATGAGAGAAATTAATATTTGAAGAAATTCAAATATAAATTTATGGAAGTTTGAGAGAGTTCAAATAATGAATTAATTAATTTAAGGCCTGAAATGTGTTTGGGCAAATTAATCAATTCTAGGCCAGAAATTAAATATGTGATATTTAATTGGTGGTTAATTAATTAAAGAATTCATTAACCGAGAATTAATCAATTATGGAAAGAATTAATCACTTAAGGAAGTGATTAATCATTTATGGAAATGATCTAATCACTTATGGAAGTAATTAGTCATTTGTGGAAAAGATTAATCAATTATGGAATTGATTGATCATGATTGATTAATTAAGGAATAAGATTGAATCAATTTTGGAAAAAATTGATTTAATTGAATATTTTATTCATGGCCTCTCTTCTATAAATAGAACACTAGACCTAATTGGTCATGACACTTGAAACTTTGCTCTTGCTCTTAGACTCTCAAAGACAAGACTTAGAATTCTCTCTAGCCTACTCCCTCTTAGAGAAAGACTCCCACAAGTCTTTTGCCTCATAGACCTAGAGTCATACCGGTGTAACATTTGTGGTTATTGTGTCAATCAAGAAGAAAATTCCAGCGATCAAGAAGCAAGGAGGCTGCTGCGTTTTCGTTCGTTGGAGCGTCGTTGGCGAAGAACGGTCAAGTCTACAACGAAGGTATGTGACGGTTCTTCCCCTTTTCTTTAGAAAAGCATGAAAATAAATTTAGATTTATTTTTAAAGCATGTTTAAACTGAATTTCCAGCAACTTTAAAAAGAGTTTAATGTTTGATTGAGTTTTCGTAACGGTATTTTAATGTTAATTAATATACGGCGTAAGGTCCAATCGATGCGCTTCCGCTGCGTGGGGAATTTTATTCCCTTCAAGCCACTAATAGAAAACAATTTAATTCAAGGTTATTAGTTCAGTTTAATTCAAGGCTATCAGTTTATATCCATCAGTTTAATTTAAGTCTATCAGTGATAATAACTAATAGAAAACCGATTAATTCAAGGTTATCAGTTTCTATCACTGATAGAAATCAATTCAATTTTAATTCAAGGTTATCAGTTTCTATCACTGATAGAAATCAATTCAATTCAAGACTATTAGTTTCTATCACTGATAGAAACCAATTTAATTGAAGTTTATCAGTTTCTATCAAAATCAATTTAATTGAAGTTTGTTGGCTTGTATCACTGATAGAAATTAGTTTAATTCAAACCTATCATTTTCTCTCGAGGATAGAAATCAGTTAATTGAAGTCTATCAGTTTCTATCCCTGATAGAAATCAGTTAATTATCAATTAATTGAAGTCTACCAATGATTGTTACTGATAGAAATCAATTTAATTGAAATCTATCAGTAAAGTACTTTCCATGGAAATCATCTCGGTAATTAGAAACTCATAAAAAATTATTATACTACAATCATAAATTAAACAAAAAATTTAAGTCTCTTGTGGTAATTAGAACATAAAATCCAAAAATAACCATTACGAACAAGCGACTCTCAATCAACAATATAATTTTTAAAGCCTAGCACACAAACTCCATGACCACCACCATAAAATTGTTATTCTTGTAATCTTTGTATTTCATTATCTATCAATTATAGTCCGTGATAGGCTTCGATCAGTGATAGACAGTGATAGACTACGAATAACCGGAATATAATAGTGATATACTTTGATATACCTATACAAACACTCACCAAAATTTCTATTTTTGTATTCTTGGCATTCTTGAATTAAAAAGAAATCCAACAAGAGATTAGCTCAATTGACATAAAGTTGTATGGATAGCCACAACGTCTGTGGTTCGAATCCCCCTCCCCACATATTATCAAAAAAATAATAATAATAAAAAGAAAACAAACAATCATAACAATAAATGCACAGAAAAAAAAGGAAGAAGGAACTCCAACCTCATAAATGCAAAAAAAAAAAAAAAAAAAGAAGAAGAAATCACACCAAAATAAAAAATTAAAAAAAAAGAAGAAATCACACCAAAATAAAAAATTTTTAAAAAAAAAGAAGAAGAAATCACACCCAAGGAATCGTAGCAGATTGATTTCAAGCAGTAGAAAATCGTAACAGATTGATTTAAAAAACAATAAGGGTAAAATGAGAATTATAAAAATGTATTCTAATTTTTTGCCATATTTGCAATTCTTTTTGGCTTGTGCTAAATTTGCTATTATATATAATTAATTTGCCACCCACTGCAATTAGGGTGTGTTTGGTTTAACTTTTCAACTGTTTAATTTTGAAAATAAATCATTTTGAAAAAATTTCTAATGTTTGGCAACCACTAAAAATGACTTATTAGAAAATGAGATTGATAAATAAACCATTTTGAGAGAAACACTTGAAACCAACTTTTTAAAAAAGACCTTTTAAGTAAACAATAACTTATGTATAAAAACATTTGTGATGAAATGCAACCAAACATATGAGTGTTTAAATTTTAAACAATTTTTATACAAAATGTTTTTTAAAAAATACATTTTTGAAAAACATTTAAATTAAAATGTATTCCAAACGGACCCTTGCTCTATTATAAATATGTGGAGATATCATAACCATTCCAACCAATCTTTGCGACTCTCGATTAAAGAAAAAAAAAACCAGCATTCTAAAGCAAAGTCACCACGACAACAACAATAATCCTTCTCTCCCTTCGGAGAAGATTTAAATTTGTGTGTGATATAATTACTAATCCATCTCTCTTTTCTTAATCTAAACACAAATTGATAACTAAGGTCTCGTTTGATAATCATTTGGTTTTTCAAAATTTATGCTTATTTTCTCTCAATATCCTTACCTTGGTTTTCATTTTGGTTAAGGAGACATTAGAGTTCTGAGCCAAATTCCAAAAACAAAAACAAGTTTTTGAAAACTATTTTTTTTTTTTCAAAATTTGACTTGGTTTTTGAAAACATGAGAAGGATATAAGTTCTAACTAAAGAAATGGATAGGTGGAGAGTGTTTATAAGGTTAATTTTCAAAAACCAAAAACCAAAAATGAAATATGAAATGGTTATCAAACGTGACCTAAATGTTGCTTATTGTTTTAGGTCCTTCATCAATGGTGCGACAACATCTCTCTCACTCATCAAAGAACAATTAAAATTTCTCCAAGAAACCAAACTTTGGCTAGATTGAAAAAAAACTCCCATGAAGGAAGGAACATGGAAAACAAGCTTTGTGGTTACACTATTAGATAACATGAATTTTCATCTCAAAACAAATTGACAATGAGAAGAGTAGTCCATGTATCTTATAAATTGTGAATTCTCTACTTATCTTTTGAACCTCAACAAATGGTGGTCTCAAAGGTAAAACAGAAGAGAGTTTATAACAACCCTTCAAAATAAATGGATTTTGATCATCATATTGTTATGTTATCGAGCACCATTTTGTGTATATATTCATTTTTTAATTTTAAGAAAATTGCATTGCTCAGGTGTATTAGGGAAAAATTGAAGACTATATTTCAAATCTGAATTGACGTTGTAAGAAAAGAAGAATAAATCTCATCCCTCCAATTTTGATCAAATGCAGAAATGGAGCAATAGCCCAAAAATCAATTGCAGTCAATGAAGGAAAAATTGGGCCATGATTTATGCTAATTAAAATCTTGGACCTTTGACAGATTTTCACAAATATGTAAATTATCTTTGTCTTGATAGCAATTTCCCTAATTGCTTGAAATTAGTATCTCCTTTAGGTACGTATTTTGATTTTTTCTTTATTACATGGCTTTCTTTGAGGATTGACAAATGCCTTTAGAAAGACCTTTCCTTATTGATTCCTTGGGGCTGAACTTCTATTTTAGCAGAATATATTGTATATGATATGTGATTCATGCTTTTGGAGACTAATAGAGTAGTCTAAAAGAGCTTTCATCTTGATCTTGTGACTTCCGATTACTGTGTTTAAATCTCAGCTAGGACACAATCACATTCAACAATATTTTTTTTTTTAAAAAAAAGAAGATTGTTATATTAATGCATTATCATCCCAAATTTGCTTACTTGATCCTTCGTTTTAATTTGCTATCTTTATTTTCCTTGCAATTATTCCTTGCATGTTTCTTCCTATGCCTAAGTTCCTAATCCCCTCGTTCCAGTTACCTCTACAACTTAAAAGAAATTAGAAATAAGTGAGATTGTTCCCCTCAAATCGATCCAACCAATATTGCTACAAGTTAGCTTTAGGAAACCCGTCTATAAATGTAATTTGATTGGACTATTGACAAGTCAATTATCAAGTGCCAATTTTGGCAACCGATGATACATGGAGACTCGAGATTAAAAGAGGAGTTTGATTTGAGGTTGGGTGAGGCCATGGACATGAGGAGCCAATGGTACATGCGATTAGGGATGATAGTTATGGGCTGAAAATTTGGGAAGGGTTTTGGTGGGGATGAAGGAAGGAGAATTTGTGGCGATGTGGAGAAAAGTGTTGGTGGTAACCATTGTTCTCACAAATTGGAGATGAGGGGTGAAAGATGAACATTATTTTTTTTTAGAAAATGAATTAGATATGAGATTCTAGTGGAAGAGTTTTCAAATTATCTCCCAACCCTTATTGAAATAATAATGAAAAAGAAATGATTTTTAACTGTCGTCAAACCCCACCCCAAATTACCCTATTAAATAAGGACGATCGAGTTGAGACAATAGTCGTGTAATGAAATCTATTACTAGATCTCTCTTGCTTTATTTTATAGCTCAACTCAAAATATCATTCCACTTCTTATTTACATCTATAAAACAACCTTTACATTCGACTGGCTACCAATGTTTATAAGGTTTGCATCAAAATTAGCACACTTTACATAGACTCTTAATTATACATGCATAAATAAAAGATGTTGTGTTATAACAAAACAAGATTAGAAGCAGATCAATTGGTAGGTTTTTCGGTAACTCAAAGTATTACCTGGTAGAAAAATTTAGAGAGACAAAATGAGCTAACAAGCATAGTGAGTGATGTTTTAAAAATAAACTAACTTTCATATTGCAAGCTCTGAAATTAATGAAAACATAAATAAACTAGTAATTATAACATTTTCAACATAAAAAATTTGTAACAATAACTTTAAATTTCACCACCAGACATGTATCCAAAACCTGATCATACTGGTGCAGAGAAATTTTGATACGCACAACAGAGAAAACAAGGTCATACTATACACCGAGTAATCTCAATGTGTACAATAAAGAAACATGGTCATACTATACATCAAGTAATCTCAAGACATATAGCAAAAATAACATGGTCGTACATGTACAGAGCAAGTCTTGTGAACCTCAAATAATATATCAGGACTACACTACAGAAACACATTCACGTAAAGACATTTTCTTAATAACACAAAATACTTCTTAAAACATTCCACAACCAAAATCATGAGACTAACAACAATTCACACATTTTATTTTTGAAATTTAGAGTAATTGCCTTAAAACATACATAATATTAGCTTTCATAAAATTCCATAATAATATTCATATATTAAATACGTTTTTTTTTTAAAGTAAACCACTACCCGAACTCTTGATGTGAGAAATTATTCGGATCGTACAGTGTACAGAGCTTTGCTGGCCCTGAAATATTAAATGCATGTTTGGGAGTGATTTTGAAATGATTAAAATCACTTTTGTCAACTTCAAAATCACTACGAAATATGCTTTTAATAATTCAAAATCAATTTTGATTATATGAAAATTATCTTTAAAAATGTAAAATTAAACACGAAATTGATTTTGAATTAAAGTGATTTTAGTCATTTCAAAATCACTCTCAACTATGCACTGATTTATTTTTCATGTCACACATTTTAATTAACCATCCATCACCACCAAAGAAAAATCATCCTAAACACTTGTTTAGCAAAACCAACATCCAACCTATTCTCTCTCTTCTTTTAATTACCCAAATATATAGCTTTGTTCAATTTCCCAAGTTTTCTTAGCAAACCAATCCTCCCTTTTTCCTTCATCTCACATGTAACCCAAAACACACACCAAGCCTTCCTCCTCTCTCTCTTTATCAATGCAGTGTTCTTGCTCCATCTCCACATATTTTTATTATTATTGCTATATTATTGTTTTTTCTTTTCAAATTCCTATTAAATATCTTCTCTCCGATAACCCCATCTTCTTCTACCTCAAACCCACTTTCTCTCTCGTAAAAGCATGCATAGCTCAACGGTAATTGATATGTACCATAGATTAAGAAGTCAGAGGTTCGAATCCCCCATCTCCAAATATTGTTGAACTCAAAAAAAAAAAAAAAAAAAAAAAAACCCTTTCTCTCTCATTTTCCCTCCCTCTCCAACTTCTATAAATCTCAATTAAAGAAACTTACCAAGCTTGATCCACTTGCATCACCTTCAAAGTTGAAATAATTGATGTTGAACTACCATTTCAGCTTCTTTTCTTCAAAACCCTCAACTCTCACATATCTCACATTTCATGGCCTTCAAACTTAAACTAAAAAATTTCAAAGACCATTGTGTCCTTACATTAAGGACGATAATTAAATTACGACCTCTTTTGATAATTAAATTACGATAAAGAATAACTATGCAAAACTTACTGCGTGTGAGATAAGTTAGTAAAAATTGACTGAGAGGCTTAGAAACACATAAACAGAAAAGGAAGAATAATGGAAGCTGGTATTCGAGAAAGGCCCTAAATGCATGGCAAGTGTTAATATTTTTGTTCCACTTAGTCAAATGATAATATAGAAATTATCTTTAAACATAACACTTCATTGCCTATGCCAAAAGAACAACTATATCTGATTAAATATAATGTTGAAAAACTACTCAACAACTTGAAAATACCATTGTCAAAATATCAAAGATATCAAACTAACAATTTGGATTGTCCCTTTTAAAGCAAAGAAGATATGCTTTTCAATTTAAAAGAACAATTGCTCTCAAACTTTTCTAGTAATCGACAGGAAGAGATCTTTGATCATATTGCAAGACGTAATTTCTCTATAAAGAATACAAATACAATTATTGTGATCATGTACATGATCATTGCATCCATTATTTAATGGAGTAGACCTAAAGAATTTTGAGTGTAAAACAAAAATGTCGTAAAAAAAAAAGAATTTTTAATGGTTTGGTAAATTTTTTTGTCATTGTGAAAATATTAGTCAGTTGATGGAGCATTAATAGGGGCAGGTTCAGCACATATGGGAGGGTTTTGCTTTCCAGTAATGGTGGGTTTCACATTCGAACACTGAGACTTAATCGGTCCTTGGGTTCCACTGTAGGTGAGGTCAATATCAACAACTTCTACACCTTCACATGGTAGACTTTTGCTGCAAACAAGTTTGACTGCGACTGGAGTGGCAGAAGTGCCTCTGATATTCTTGAAGCTAACTTTGCTGATCTTAATTTTTGATGCAACCTAAAGGTACCAAATATATATATATTTATTAACATAAGAATCACTCAACTGTGCATTTTTTTTTTATAATACTTCTTAAAGTTAATAATAAGTTCAAAATGAATGACACATAATAATTCCAACATATATATACCTTTCGGTTGCATTGATTCCATGGACAATATTCTTGGTCTATAATGATCGGATTGCTGACATCAACCATTTCAATATCTTCAAAATGCATGTCAGTGGCTGAGAATGCACCAGCAGAATCTGGCCATGTTTTGATCCTGACACCATTTGTAGTACCGATTATTTTGCATTTTTTCACGAAAACTCCAACCACGTCTTTTTCCTTTGTGTACTTGCCCAAACTTCCTATGCTAATGCCATGTCCTGGTCCGCAAGTTACATTACTAATAGTTATTTGTTTGTTACTATCTCCTACAGATACACAATCATCTCCAGTAGCGATTTTAGTATCGAGAATGTTAATCTGTTCTGAACTACTCAAATGAATTCCATCCGTGTTGGGGCTATTCCCTGGTGCAGTAATTGTCACGTGTTGAAAAGTAAGATTCTTGCAGCCCAAAAGATTGATATGGAAATTCTTACTATCCAATGAAGTTATGTCCTTCACTAACGAATTGGTGACGAAATTGAACTTCAAGGTCTGCGCTCATTTAAAAAAAAAAAAAAAAAAACTTTTGGAGTTAAAACATTTATGTTAATTGAGATTATTTGTGATAAAATAATGTATGATATTAGGCCAAAAACAAAAGAATAGTATAGTTAGAGCATTTACCATGGGAAGCTTGGTACATATTTTCTTCTGGTGGCAATCATTCTTTTCCCAACCTGCTTTTCCTTGGCCGTCAAACACTCCAGTGCCTGACAATGTCAATCGATCAATATATTCCAAAAGAACCAATCCATCTCCTTTTGGGTGGGGAGGAGCTTGTAACGTCCCTTCGACTTGAAACTCAATAGGACTCTTGCAAGGGCCTTTGAGGTTGGATTGACTTAATTGGTAAAGTCCTTTTGGAACCAACACTTTACTTGGAGTTGTCGACGCACATGCTTCCTTCCATGCATTTGCTAAAGCCTATAAATTGAGTTATTTGATCAAATTAAAATAATTCTTTATAAACTAAAATGGTTTATCAAATTACTAATATATACTTACTTGAGTAATATCAGTATTAGGTTTGGCACCATACTTTGTGACATCAAAAACAGATTGACCTTCAGCGATAGACACCAACAATAATAGAAAAGGTAGTAATGCTACAAAGTTTGTTATGAATCCCATTCTTTATGTATATACCTTCTTCTTTGCTTATATTCTCCTTCTTCAGATTGCTAACTTGGAAATTGGATTATATAGGCGAGAAGAAAATCAATCTTGTTGAAAATTCTCTCTTAATTCTTATTAGCTAAATTTGTCAAAGATCAATGTGTGGTTGCGATTATGTTCTTACCATCGGCTCCTCCTTAAACAATGGAATGACTAGTTCTTTCACCACAATAATATTCATCCATTCCTTAAATTTCTATTTCAAACAAACATGCATAGCCACACTAACACAATGCGTGCAACAAGTGGCATTAAAAAAATAAAGGAAGGTATGAATCCCATTGAAAATCACCCTCCAAAAAATTGAATAAAAAATGACTACTTGATTCTATTTATATGGAGTGGCTAAGATATGTCTAAGGTTAGTTAGATAGTTTATTAATTTGTATGTTTTTTTTTTTTTTTTTTGATAAGTATTAATTTGTATGTTGGTCTCACGTCAAATGAAAATAGGTGTTTATTCCAATGGACAATGACTAATAATACAAAAGGAAGTTTGGAATATTAATGTTGGTGAAATTCTTATATATGTGTTTACATTAACTAACACAATAAACTACATGATATGATGTTTGTTTGTTTTTTTTTTTTTTTAAACTACATGATATAAGTAACAGTATATATGTTTGGAAAATTTTGTCACAGCTTTCTTTTTCGTGGTAGTATTTATCAAATATTTTCCCTACGGTCTAATTTGTTTCAATACTATCCTACATGAGAAATTTTATTATATATAAATATTATTAGCATTTTACAATTTAACCATCTTTCTAAAGCAAACTCCTGTTTAAATTTGAAAGAAATTTTCAAAATTTTGTAAAATATTATAAAGGGGATTTGCACAAATAGCAAAAACGGGCAAAAGTATTGCAAAAATATGAAAAAAATAAAATTATTTGATAGTCACTGATAGACTTCGATTAATCGGAGTCTATCAGTGATAAATACTGATAGACTTTGATGATAACACTACAACAAATTTGGCTTTTAATGTCGGGCATTGCCCGACATTAAAAGCCTTTAATGTCGGTCACTGACCGACATTAAAAACACCGACATTAAAAGTTTTAATGTCGGTCGCTTTTAATGTCGGGCATTGCCCGACATTAAAAGTGACTTTTAATGTCAGACACTTTTAATGTCGGGCATTGCCCGACATTAAAAGCTCTGATCGACATTAAAAGGGTGCTTTTAATGTCGGTCAATGCTGACCGACATTAAAAGTACCCTTTTAATGTTAGTCAACCAGTCTTTGACCGACATTAAAAGTCACTTTTAATGTCGGTCAGTTTTTTTATGTCGGTCATTGCCCGACATTAAAAGCCGTGAAATTAAAAGTGTCCGACATTAAATGTGCGACATTAAAAGTGTCCGACATTAAATGTGCAATATTAAATTAAAAAAAAATTGTTGGTTGCACAAATAGCTAACCAACAATACTATTTCTTCCTTTTGTAAAAACCTGTAAACAAAATAAAATTTCAACATACACACAAAATAAAATCTCGAAAGTATTTTTACACAACTCAACGAACATGGATTTAATTAATAAAATATAATAGTGTATATAATACATGGAACTTTCCGTCTATCCACAAATCACATCCATGAACTAATTTACAAAGAAAAAGTAAAATAAGTACACAACTTCTTCTACGCTCTTCCGGCCAAGTTCCTCCTCGAGCTCTTTCTTGAGAATATTCATTTCATCATCTGTAACCGTTTTCACTTAACAAGATGAATTCCAAACCTTATACAAAGCAAAAACGTAAGTAAAATACAATCGACACATATCTCCAATCAAATCCTTAAACTAAAACTAAAGCTCCAAAACATATGAGTAAATTAGAGCTAATAACCAACAACATCTAGAGGATTATAGAACACTTGGTGTGCAGTAATTTGCATTGGCAATGGAGAAGTTAATGTTGTAAGTTTGTAAGTAAATGAAGAACAGAACGAGAAACAGAGCATTGAGGAAATTACCAGAGCATGAGGCCAGCGACAATGGAGTGTTTAGTGAAATCCCAGAGGCCTTGAAAGGCTTGAACGGAGAATCCAAAATGCTTACAAAATTCAAAGACTTTTACAAAATGTTGAAAATCAATGGATAAAGGCATCTAAACATAGACATTATCGAAGAGAAGTCAAAGACTTTTATGCATCGAGAAACTCCAATGGATAAATCAATTTTAGTTATATTGTATGCAAGAATGTCAATATATTCCATAGTGCACAATTGACAAATTAATCATGAGACTGATTACAAATAACGCAATGTTTGATAGTCAAGAAAACCTAATATCCAAGTAATTGCAGCCTCAACGGTGTGATTTATGGTGTTCTAAGATCATAAGATTTTGAAAAGTTGTTCAATAGACACCAAACAATAGACGTCTATACTTCCCTCAAACTTTCCAAATGAGAGACTACCATAAATCACACCCTTGAGGCAATGTGACCAAGCAAGTTGAATTACTAATACTTCTTAGAAAGCAGCCCTTACTGCATAGATTTAGTATAGAAGCAAAGAACAGTAAGAGAGTTAGTGAACACACTTTTATAAGACCACTGGCCTTGTCAAGCTCATATTTAACCTTGCTGCCTTTGCCAATTTCAACAACCTGCCACATAAATAGTAATACTCAGTTGGAGTTTGGTTGAAAGTAATAGAACATATTTTCATATAATAGGCAACTCATTTTAATAAACCTCAAGTCAATTGCTAATTTTTATATAATAGGAAGAGGGTCTTCAAATGCTGCAAGGAGGGCCCATATAGAACTCAATTCTAACCTCTACAAACCAAGAATAAACAGGATAAATTAAGCAGTTTGTAAATACTTATTGTTCAAAAAACGAAATAAGCTGGAAAAAAATTATCAAAAGTTGCACCTTCATCTGTCTTGCAATCAGAGGTAAGCCAGATGTTGCAAGCAGCCGATTGGCATATTTTCCTGCCAGCATTAGCAATCTAACATTTTAAAATCTAAATCATTCTAACAGACAAATTTCTGATAAGCAACTATAAAAAACAGAAAAAGAAAATATCGATCAAGATTCCAGCCAATTGCCCCAAACAAGTTCTCGGGAGATCTTGTGTAGTTCATAAGATCTACAAATCATGCATACATCTTCTGTACATAAAAGCAATCCTTGTTTAAGACAACTAATATTCTCACCCTCATGCTTGCCTTTATGCATTTGGAAATCTAAATAAACAGATCAGAAGTATTATAACATAAAACTGAAATCAATAGAAAACTTAAAGTATATCCAAACAATTATATACAACCTCAGCTGGCTTATTTGTTTTTTATTTTTCCAATAACTAGGATATCAATGGTCTACTCCTTACCTTATGCTTATAGTACCCTAAAAACCCCAAGCACAAATACAAGCTAGAACAAACAATATGAACGAGAGGAAATATCATTACCCATCAGGAGAACCAAACCGTGCTACAAATGTCTTTGTTTTTGTCTTTTCTCCATAAAGAGATATAGTCCAACACTATAATCCTACAAACCCCAAGCACATAACTCAGCCATCTGCAGATGATAAACCTTTTACAAGTACAAGAAAGGGTCCCAACTACTAAGGATATGAGATAAACAATAGTTACAAGGATACCCAAAAGGTAGGGAAGGCGTTGAACTTAAACTCAACTTAAAAACATGAACTAAAACCGAAAGATTGAACAAGGGCACCACTAAATTATGAAATGCCCATTGAATAATCAACATAGTTTATAAATATACCCAAAAACACAACAACTTATAAGAATTCAATGAAAATAAATTTATAACCAACAACCAAACAACCAAAAGTGAAAATAATATATATTTCAAACATCCATAAAGTTGATTTACAAAACTTAATATTGAAAACCAGATCAGTCCATTTGAATGTGGTGGTGGTAGTAAGAGTAGTAGTATGAGTGTTCTTATTATAATCCAGATCCATCAATGCATTGAACTTCCAATCTTTTTCACGAGCTTACAATTTTGTTATAGAAGATCAAGGATCTTACGTGGTTTCGCCAATGAAATCATCAACAGAGAAGGTGTCATGGTCCATGATCTTGAGGATGAGCTTGAAGTCATCACCGCTTCCGGGGTACTCTGCTCTAAATGTAAATTTCTCATTCCAAACTGGACTTCCTCCTTCATCTGCACCATTTAAAATGACACAAATAAGAATGACACTTTGCCTTGAATTTATTCGTCGTTTGTTTCCTAATCACTAATAAACTCTCACTTTCCCAAATCCAGATGAAAATGCCCTTAATTCCTTATGCTTAAAGTTTCAAATCCAGAATGCAAACTTAACACCCTTTAATTTGACAATGTGTATTCAACTCCAATCCTCAGGAAAATACCCTTTAGATTATCATTATCAAATATACACCCATTTGCATTTTTACAAAGTGAAAAACGAAGGAAAATCAATCTGAAAGGTGTTTGTAACTAATTAGAGGCCAACGATGTCAATAAGAGAACAGATTCTCCATTGCAAAAATTTCCTTTGAAGCAATAAAAGAAACGATTAAAATTGATTACCATATTAGTTCATCATTTATGATCTTGCAAACAAAAAAGAGAGACTAACCTCTGGCAACACCGCTCTTACGTTCTTGGCCCTTATACTGAATCAGAACATAAGGATTCAAAGTGAAGTGGAAATCAAACCTGAGTTGAAGGCATAAACTGTACAATCTCCATCCCAGTTTTCATCTGCAACATCTTCAAGAAATTCTACATCGTTTGGACATACACTACCTGTGATTGTTAATTTTGTAGAAGTTGAGGTATCTTCATTCTCAGCTACTTTCATCAATGGCCAATGTCCTGCTCCTTGGCAATTAAAGACGCCTAGGATTCTGGTTAACTTATTCAAGTTCCATATTTTCAGCACACTGCAGGAAGCCAATGCCACAAGAGATTATATTTTTGACATCATTGGTGCTAATGAGACTGATTACAAACATTTTAACATACCTCTTTCCATCCATCACAGGGTCTCGAAATAAGCAGTCTCGAGTAGGTCGACCTGCATGTCTTGCCCTTAGGACTGATCCATCAGGCAACACTAGCTTCCTTAGTATTTTGAAATCATGATTCCCGGGTTTGTCGCTGTTATGGTGATGGTTCGAGTTAGTAACAATTTTAGAGAGATTGGATAATACACATTAGAAATATGTCATGAGCACGTCTACTACCTTACATATACAGCACAGCCACCCACCGCTCTTGCTGCACCATGGAATTCAGCAGTTTCATGTTTGCTCTGTGAATTAAAAATGCATCATTTTAGATTATTATTATCTTAAAAGCTTCTCCAACGGTGCAAGACAGATTGTGGACGATTGTACGAGAGCTAAGATACTCATTGCTTCACTATTGCTACCTTCCAGTTAGACGAGTCGTTTTCCCAATGAATATTAAAGATAAGCAAATGTGATTTTGGAAATGAAACTTGCTGCAGTTTTTAACTAAGAACAAAAAACAGGGTAATTAGAATTGGAAAACTTACATGAAACATGTCCCAATCTGGCACAACAATCTCCCCAGAAAATCTGAAAGATTAATACTTTTTTCCCTTCTAAAAATCCATTCAATTTAATCAACCTCCTCACTGTGACCAAACAAATATTGAAAAGATCATTAAAAAAAAAAACCTAAAACCTATTCGAAACCATATTTGAACAAATCAATAGGAAAATTATTGAAAATCAGAAAATGCAAGTTGAGAAATTCTAGTTCATTCGCCAAATCAAAAAAGAAAGATGAAAATCGAACAAAATTGGTTCTAGAACAAGTAGTTAAAAGTTAGGGGGAAAAACCAAAAACATAGAAGAAATTCAACTTTCAATCAATATTTACCATCCAAACGCTTCACAACTCGGTTCACTTTTTTAGCACAGCCCTCACAATGCATAACGATCTGAAAGATGACGGCGACGGTACCGTCGTCCTTCTTCGATTGACATCGCATGCCTTCTTCTCCCTGTCATTCTTCGCACCTTCAACTTTCTGAAATCAAAATGAAGACCAAATTACAGTAAAATTCATAGCAATAAAGAAAGGGTTGAGAGGGAGAAGACATTTGGGAGAATATTGATTGAGAGAGAAGGGGAAAACGAGGGAGAGCGAAGTTAGAGAGGGGAGGGAGGTCTACGGCTGTGGTTGGTTGAGAGAGAAGGAGTCGAGAGAGAAAGGGTTGAGAGGGAGAGAGGAAATCGAGGGTTTCATTTTTTTCCCCAGATTTTCTTTCTTTTTTTTTTAAAAAAATAATAATCGGTTGTTACATCATACCATGCCCGACATTAAAAGGTCTTCCCAAAATTTTCGAGCCCGCCTTTTTCACTCGTCCGACATTATATGTCCATAGTGTTTTTGTCTGACATTATATGCCCCTCCGTGTTTTTTTTGTCCGACATCAAAAGTCTAATTTGTTGTAGTGTAAACTTCAATTAATCGAAGTCTATTAGTGATAGACACTGATATACTTTAATTAATCGAAGTCTATCAATGTGTATCACTGATAGACTCTGATAATCATAATCTATAAGTTTTTATCGTGTTTAATTCAAACCTATTAGTGATATTTGTTGGGTTTTATGCCCTAAAACTCGTAAATAGGTAATGTAACCGTTGACCGGATATTAATGAAATAATATTGATATATTTTTTGTATTAATTGTTATTAGTTATTTTATGTTTGTCTTTGCCTAATAATAACCCTAATCCAATAAACTAGACATTCAAGGCTGTAATATGAGTCTTGAACTATATGTAGCGACATATGGGATCATTGTTCAAGAAACAGCCTAAAGGGTCTATAGTATAGGGATAAGACTGGGTGCCTTATCCTGGTGACACTATGGATACGGCCCACTTTGTATTTGATACAAACGCTGCGATCCAACGCGTTCGTGTAGGAGACATGCGAGTGGGGGTATCCTATGCAATGAGTTTGCATAAGACCGGGCCGCGAAATAGTAACCACTGGTTATAATGTAACGACCCTACTTTTCATGCCTAGATCCTAAGGCCGTCACTACATGCATTTCATTCTTTTACTAAGAACGGCGGAAACTTTCCATTTAAAGAAATCGTACTTAGAAATTGCGAAACATTTCAATCTGGGATCCCAGTTTAAAACAAAACAAACAAAAGCTTTAGAAAATCAAACAAACTAAAAGCGGAATAAAACGTAAATCGTTCAATACAAGTTCAAAGGGACATTTCAAAACGTAAAATGCGGAAGACTTAAACTAAAGGAGATCCATGGCTCAGCAGCTCTCCGTCACGCGTTCCGTACACCTTTGCCTCTACCTGCAGTTGTGTGTAAGGGAAAAGAATGAGTATTTAAGAAAATACTCAGTAAGTAGCGATAAAAGTTTTAACATCTTATTCGAGTTAAAGGCCTCAGGGTCATCCCATTTCATATCATTTCATTTCTTTTCATTTCATTCCATTTCATTTCATTTCATTTCATTTCATTTCATTTCAGTTCGGGTCTCGCATTCAATTAGTACACCTTTAAATATATATAGGTTTGCCAACTCACTGATAGTGCGCAAGTGGGAGTTTTGGGAGGTCTCTACTCCTACTGATGGTAGATGGCACCCAGTCAGTGAAGCTAAGTCTCATCCCTCAAGGCACTAATAGGCGCGTAGCGCTCTAAACTACCATTTCACTGGTGGGGCGTTCATGGGTTTAAGTCAGGAATTTACTTCCACAGTTAGTAAATGGCACCTAAACTGCGAAGCCAAGTCCCGCCCATTAAGCCCCTCATTTCAGTCTATTACATCTCAGTCCTAGGTGTTTAATTGACACGACCCTTGTCTAAGGCACTAGCCTATTCCCTTCTCTTTCCTAATCCTTTCCCTCAAGGTAAATATGATTCCTAAGCCGTCATGAGGCTACCGAAAATTCGGCAGCATAACGACGTACGTAGAGGGAACCCAAAATTTTTCTATACACCTGGAAACAGTATATTGCACTTCTATAGCCACAACGGGTCAGATGTCGCATCCAACTTCAATCCAAACTCCAACAGACATTTAACCCATTCCCCAACATCACAGAAAAAAAATCCAGAGAAACACATTGCCATCCAAGCCAAACATGCTTTAAAACAAACCAAGAGATGCTAAGTCAATTTTAAGATCCTCGTGCTATCAACATGTCTTATAATAGAGCTTACCATGATTCCACAATCAAAACTCAAGGCGCAAATCTTATACATGCTAACATATTAACTTTTCAAAGACAAATAAGCCAAAGCATATAACTAAATCCAACGACTACATATACATTAATCCCAAGCATTTCAGTTCATGGCTAACCATTTAGAGTATGAAAATCACGGCCTCAACACAAACAAGAACACTTAGCCCAAACTCCAATTATTCCATAACCCACGCTTCTCATTTAATGCCAAAATAGTGACAATCTCAACATGCTCAACCATGCTTCAATAGTTAACCCATCACACTTTGCTTAAGCTTAAGGACCAACTTGGTTAAAAACAAATAGCACTTCAATCCAACTATCCACTTTAAATTCCCAATTAACAAACAAGGGTCAATTAGTCTAAGACATAAAATTTGATTCCAACTAGCTACTTACCTTAGTGAAGGAGATACTTGATTAACCTCCAAGAAATTCCTTAACTCCAAGGTTCTTACGCAAGCTACAAAAAGGAAATGAACTCTTAATTAACTATGGACTCCAACCAAGCATTCAACTAAGAACCCATTACCTTTCGAGTAAAATTAACAACTAAAGCTTACCCAAACAGAACCACAGCTTGCTGCCCAGCAGTCCCAAATCGCTCAAATTTGATAATTCGGCCTCCAAACTCCACGGGCACCTTGACATCGGAAGCTAAACTCAATGGGCATCCATGATTAAACATTAAATAGACCCAAAACACCTTAAATCTCACTTACCCACTGCCGGAATTGCTTAAACACGCTGAAACTTGAAGACCCACTGCTTGAATCGCCGGAATTGAATGGGTACGCTTGCTGAACGGGAGAAAAAGTGAATGGGTAATCGTTTAAATGCAAGAACTAACCCACACAAGTTTCAAAACAACTTACCCAATGCGGGAACTCACCTAAAACAGCCGAACACGCGGAAAAATGGTCCCTCCTCGCTGCTGTCCGCGCCTACAGTGGCGACGACGACTCGCAGATCGACGGCGGCTCGTGAGTGGGTTACAGGCAGCGGCGCGTCGGATCTGCTACACCGAGAGAGAGTGGCTGAGAGAGAGAGAGAGAGAGAGAGATCGAGGGAGAAAGAGACGAGAGAGAGAGCTCGAAGGAGAGAGAGAGAGAGCTTACACCGTTGGCGAGTTGCGGCGGCGAGGCGCGCGGCGGAGACTTGCGACGGAGGCGGCGGTATGCGGCGGCGACGTGAGGCGGCGGCTGAGAGGGAGCGAGGGCGTGCGCGAGAGAGACCGAACGAGAGAGAGAGAGGGAGTATCGGGCAGAGAGAGAGAGAGATTCGAAATTTTTTTTTTTTTTTTTTTTTTTAAAAACTGGTCAGTTGACCGAATTTGGGGGGAAGTTTCCCCCCATTTTCTCTTTTCTTTTCTTGACCGCCTGCCCACATCTTCTCCTTTTCTTTTTTTTTTTTTTTTTTTTTTTTAAAAAAAAACCGGTTGCTACATCATACTAACCTTAAAAGAACTTTCGTCCTCGAAAGTTGCTAGTACTGGAACAACTCTGGATGTTTGGTCATCATCTCGTCTTCTCTCTCCCACGTTGCCTCTTCAAACAAATGGTTTCGCCAAAGGACCTTCACGAGAGCTATCTCGCGATTGCGAAGGACCTTCACCTCTCTGTCAAGGATTAGCACAGGTTCCTCCTCATAAGACAAGTTCTCGCTCAAATGTAAAGGTTCGAAGTCCACTCTGTGGGTTGGATTTGTCAAATACTTTCGCAACATGGAGACATGGAAAACGTTGTGTACCGCCGAAAGAGAAGGCGGCAAGGCTAAACGGTAGGCTACCGGACCAATCCGTTCTAAAATCTCAAACGGACCAATGAAACGCGGGCTGAGCTTGCCCTTCCTTCCAAACCTCAATACTCCTTTCATCGGAGCTACCTTCAAGAAAACATGATCACCCACGTCAAACTCTAAATCTCTTCTCCTTGTATCAGCATAGCTCTTCTGTCGGCTTTGAGCTGTTAACATCCTCGACCTGATTGTGCGAATAGCCTCGCTGGAGGCTTGGATCAATTCAGGTCCCAACAACTGACGTTCTCCGACCTCATCCCAATAAACAGGGGACCTGCATCTCTTCCCATAAAGGGCCTCAAACGGTGACATACCGATGGTTGCTTGATAACTATTGTTATAAGCAAATTCCATTAAGTGCAGGTGTGCATCCCAACTACCTGAGAAATCCAAGACACATGCTCGCAACATGTCTTCTAGAGTTTGGTTCAATCGTTCAGTTTGACCATCTGTCTGAGGGTGAAAAGCTGTACTGAAACGTAACTGAGTACCCAAGGCTCTTTGCAAACTTCTCCAAAAATTAGATGTGAACCGAGGGTCTCTATCTGACACGATTGATACCGGCACCCCATGAAGCTTGACTATCTCCGTCATGTATAACTGTGCCCACTTTTCAACAGTATAAGTAGGCTTTCCAGGGAGAAAGTGCGCTGACTTGGTGAGTCTGTCGATAATGACCCAAATCACAGTGTAACTCTTGACCGTTCTAGGCAATCCTGTGATGAAGTCCATAGATATATGCTCCCACTTCCATTCTGGAACACTCAGCGGCTGCAACAAGCCTGCTGGTTTCTGTCTCGGGGCTTTCACCTGTTGGCAAACAAGGCATTTACTGACAAAATCCGCTATCTCTCTTTTCATGCCCTGCCACCAGTAATACTGTTTCAAATCATGGTACATCTTCGTACTTCCTGGATGGATTGAAAAAGGTGAACTATGTGCCTCAGCTAATAATTCTTGTTTGAGTTCGGCATTCTCAGGTACGCATAAGCGACCCTGGTAACTCAAGCCGGGGTCTGAAGATAAGGAGAACTCGCTCACCTGCCCTGCCTCTACTTGACTGCGTTTAACAACAAGATCAGGGTCATTTGGTTGTTCATCTATGATCCTCTGTCTCAAGCTCGACTTAACTGTCAACTGAGCTAGGCGTGCTGTAACTTCGCCCACTGCAATCATAATCTCTGCACGTTCCAAGTCATCCAATATATGAGCCTGAGTAGTAATCAAAGCAGACGCATGCGCGGTCTTCCTGCTGAGGGCATCTGCAACCACATTTGCCTTGCCCGGGTGGTACTGGATGTCACAATCATAATCCTTTACCAACTCTAACCATCTCCGCTGCCTCATATTCAACTCTTTCTGGGTGAAGAGATATTTCAGACTTTTGTGGTCCGTGAAGATTTGGATTTTCTCTCCGTATAAATAATGTCTCCAAATCTTCAAGGCAAAAACCACTGCTGCCAATTCTAAGTCATGAGTTGGGTAGTTCTTCTCATAATCTTTCAGCTGACGAGACGCATAAGCAATGACCTTACCATGCTGCATTAATACACAACCCAGTCCCTTCTTTGAAGCATCACTGTAAATAACAAATTCTCCTGAACCATCAGGTACTGTAAGTACTGGTGCTGACACTAGTCTCTGCTTAAGCTCTTGGAAGCTTGCCTCACAAGCTTCATTCCACGCGAAGGGAATACCCTTTCGAGTCAACTGAGTTAGAGGTGCGGCTATACTGGAAAAACCTTGCACAAAACGACGATAATAGCCTGCTAACCCCAAGAAACTCCGAATCTCGCTGACTGAAGTAGGTCGAGACCAATTGGTCACTGCCTCGATTTTGGCTGGATCTACTGTAACACCTTCCTTCGAAACCACGTGCCCTAAGAAGGAAACTCGTTGTAGCCAGAACTCACATTTAGAGAATTTGGCATACAACTTGTTCGTTCTTAAGGTGATTAAAACTCTCCTGAGGTGATCCTCATGTTCCTCTTCTGTCTTGGAGTAGATAAGAATGTCGTCGATAAAAACAATCACGAAAGAATCCAGGAATTCCTTAAATACTCTGTTCATCAAGTCCATGAAAACTGCAGGAGCATTAGTAAGCCCAAAGGACATCACAGTGAATTCGTAATGCCCATACCTGGTTCGGAAAGCTGTCTTGGGTATATCGTCCTCTCTAATTCTCAACTGATGATAACCTGACCGTAGATCTATTTTAGAAAACACTGCTGCCCCTTGAAGCTGATCAAAGAGGTCATCAATTCTGGGCAGAGGGTATCTGTTCTTTATTGTCACCTTATTCAACTCTCGGTAGTCGATGCACAACCGCATTGTCCCATCCTTCTTTTTCACAAATAAAACTGGAGCACCCCACGGCGAGACACTGGGGCGTATATAACCTTTGTCCAACAGCTCCTGAATCTGCACCTTAAGCTCTTTCAATTCCGCTGGAGCCATCCTATATGGAGCTTTAGAAATCGGGTTAGTCCCTGGCTCAAGCTCGATGCAGAAGTCGACCTTTCGAGCTGGCGGTAGTCCTGTCAGATCCTCAGGAAATACATCTGTGAATTCCCTCACTACTGGTATCGAGGTCATTGATGTCTCAGTTTTCCTCGTGTCAACCACGCTAGCCAATAAGCCCCAGGCTCCTTGGCTAATCAATTTTCTCGCCTTTATTGCAGAGACCACTTTAGGAGCACCTTTGATCATCGATCCTTTAAACTTGAAGCTTGCCTCTGACGGAGGGTTAAAGATCACCTCCTTACGATGACAGTCTATGTTGGCATAATTAGAAGCCAACCATTCCATTCCCAAAATAACATCAAAATCACTCATATCCAGGGCGATCAATGTCACATCCATTGATCGATCAGACACTAACATTTGGCAGGCTTTCACCGCTTCGCTAGCTAGTAACGTTACCCCCGCAGGGGTTGAGACTGACAAAACATAGCCCAGCGGCTCTAGTTCTAGGTTGGCTTGACTTACAAATGATGCAGAAATAAAAGAATGCGTCGAACCCGAATCAAACAACACAAAAGCATAATGGCCGAGGATAGGGATGGTACCTGTCACCACTGCATTAAGATCCTCGGCCTCTTGTCGGGTGGTGGCAAATATCTTGCCCTGATGTTGTGCTGGTCTCACCCCAGATGCCTGATTTGAGCTGGACGGCTGGTCGGCATAATTAGCTTTCTTCTGATTACAATTCGGAGCGATATGCCCCTCCCGTCCACACTTGAAACAAACACGGGTCCCTGCCAAGCAACGACCCCAGTGGTACTTCCTACAGGTCTGACATAATGGCCTATCTTGATTAGGCCCTGACTGATTTTGTGCTCTCTGTCGACGGTCCTGGGGCGGACCTCGTCTAGGGTAACGGTGACCCCTCTGTGTGTTCGAGCTCATCTGATCGTACCTTCGCTTATGACCTGAGGAATGTTCTGAAGAGACAGCTGACGGTCGTCGATCAACTAGCTGTGCCACCCTAACTGCTGTGGCATAGTCTTGGGGTTCATGGGCTGCCACATTGCCCTGAATCTCTTCCTTTAAGCCTGTGATGAAGCGTTCCACCTTATCAGCCTCTACAGCTACCAGGGCAGGGGCAAACCGTGACAGTCTGGCAAATTCAGTCTCGTACTCTTCTACCGTTCGGTTTCCCTGTGTAAGAGCCACAAACTCTGATTGCTTCTTGAATCGGGAGGCGGCAGGGTAATACTTCCTGAAAAACCCCCCCTGAACTGAGTCCATGTGACAGGTCCGTTGCTGACGTCTAAGGTCCTTTCAATCGATTGCCACCAAATCAGGGCGTTATCTCGTAACAAGAACACGGCACAATACACTTTCTGGTCCTCCGGGCAGTTCATGTGGCGAAAAACAGTCTCGATGGAGGACAGCCACAACTCTGCTACCGTGGGATCCCTTGAGGCTCCATCGAACGGACATGGGTCCCACTTCCTGAAATCTCTTAAGCACCTAGCCTCCCGTGATAAGGCGGCTTCGTTGTTCTGAGGCGCTTGGGCCTGTCGCCCTGCAAGCACGCCTGCAACTGCAGCCTGCACTGCGGTCTGAACTATTGCCTGAATGTCCACCGGGACAGGTCCTACCGCAGGCCCCAGCTGTTCCACTTGTGGGTTTTCTGGTAGGTTTCCTTCCTGCTCTACTGGTGGCACGACTTGCTCAGGGGCTGTACGACCCCTGCCACGTCCTCTTCCTCGACCTCTTCCACGTCCTTGTGCTCGGGGAGGCATGATCTATTTCACAAAAATTTTATCATCTTACTAACAGGCTTGAATCCTTTAAACAAATCATAGGTACTAAACCCTATGCATATCTTTCCCACAACATGGATCCTTAAGAACATGTATAACATATAACATTCACAACTACAAAGTAATCAAACGTGTACCTGGCGTGACCGGATGCTTGCTGATAAGCCATGGACATACCTAAGGTTTACGATGTAAACCAGTCTACAGAACCTATAACCTAGAGCTCTGATACCAACTGTAACGACCCTACTTTTCATGCCTAGATCCTAAGGCCGTCACTACATGCATTTCATTCTTTTACTAAGAACGGCGGAAACTTTCCATTTAAAGAAATCGTACTTAGAAATTGCGAAACATTTCAATCTGGGATCCCAGTTTAAAACAAAACAAACAAAAGCTTTAGAAAATCAAACAAACTAAAAGCGGAATAAAACGTAAATCGTTCAATACAAGTTCAAAGGGACATTTCAAAACGTAAAATGCGGAAGACTTAAACTAAAGGAGATCCATGGCTCAGCAGCTCTCCGTCACGCGTTCCGTACACCTTTGCCTCTACCTGCAGTTGTGTGTAAGGGAAAAGAATGAGTATTTAAGAAAATACTCAGTAAGTAGCGATAAAAGTTTTAACATCTTATTCGAGTTAAAGGCCTCAGGGTCATCCCATTTCATATCATTTCATTTCTTTTCATTTCATTCCATTTCATTTCATTTCATTTCATTTCATTTCATTTCAGTTCGGGTCTCGCATTCAATTAGTACACCTTTAAATATATATAGGTTTGCCAACTCACTGATAGTGCGCAAGTGGGAGTTTTGGGAGGTCTCTACTCCTACTGATGGTAGATGGCACCCAGTCAGTGAAGCTAAGTCTCATCCCTCAAGGCACTAATAGGCGCGTAGCGCTCTAAACTACCATTTCACTGGTGGGGCGTTCATGGGTTTAAGTCAGGAATTTACTTCCACAGTTAGTAAATGGCACCTAAACTGCGAAGCCAAGTCCCGCCCATTAAGCCCCTCATTTCAGTCTATTACATCTCAGTCCTAGGTGTTTAATTGACACGACCCTTGTCTAAGGCACTAGCCTATTCCCTTCTCTTTCCTAATCCTTTCCCTCAAGGTAAATATGATTCCTAAGCCGTCATGAGGCTACCGAAAATTCGGCAGCATAACGACGTACGTAGAGGGAACCCAAAATTTTTCTATACACCTGGAAACAGTATATTGCACTTCTATAGCCACAACGGGTCAGATGTCGCATCCAACTTCAATCCAAACTCCAACAGACATTTAACCCATTCCCCAACATCACAGAAAAAAAATCCAGAGAAACACATTGCCATCCAAGCCAAACATGCTTTAAAACAAACCAAGAGATGCTAAGTCAATTTTAAGATCCTCGTGCTATCAACATGTCTTATAATAGAGCTTACCATGATTCCACAATCAAAACTCAAGGCGCAAATCTTATACATGCTAACATATTAACTTTTCAAAGACAAATAAGCCAAAGCATATAACTAAATCCAACGACTACATATACATTAATCCCAAGCATTTCAGTTCATGGCTAACCATTTAGAGTATGAAAATCACGGCCTCAACACAAACAAGAACACTTAGCCCAAACTCCAATTATTCCATAACCCACGCTTCTCATTTAATGCCAAAATAGTGACAATCTCAACATGCTCAACCATGCTTCAATAGTTAACCCATCACACTTTGCTTAAGCTTAAGGACCAACTTGGTTAAAAACAAATAGCACTTCAATCCAACTATCCACTTTAAATTCCCAATTAACAAACAAGGGTCAATTAGTCTAAGACATAAAATTTGATTCCAACTAGCTACTTACCTTAGTGAAGGAGATACTTGATTAACCTCCAAGAAATTCCTTAACTCCAAGGTTCTTACGCAAGCTACAAAAAGGAAATGAACTCTTAATTAACTATGGACTCCAACCAAGCATTCAACTAAGAACCCATTACCTTTCGAGTAAAATTAACAACTAAAGCTTACCCAAACAGAACCACAGCTTGCTGCCCAGCAGTCCCAAATCGCTCAAATTTGATAATTCGGCCTCCAAACTCCACGGGCACCTTGACATCGGAAGCTAAACTCAATGGGCATCCATGATTAAACATTAAATAGACCCAAAACACCTTAAATCTCACTTACCCACTGCCGGAATTGCTTAAACACGCTGAAACTTGAAGACCCACTGCTTGAATCGCCGGAATTGAATGGGTACGCTTGCTGAACGGGAGAAAAAGTGAATGGGTAATCGTTTAAATGCAAGAACTAACCCACACAAGTTTCAAAACAACTTACCCAATGCGGGAACTCACCTAAAACAGCCGAACACGCGGAAAAATGGTCCCTCCTCGCTGCTGTCCGCGCCTACAGTGGCGACGACGACTCGCAGATCGACGGCGGCTCGTGAGTGGGTTACAGGCAGCGGCGCGTCGGATCTGCTACACCGAGAGAGAGTGGCTGAGAGAGAGAGAGAGAGAGAGAGATCGAGGGAGAAAGAGACGAGAGAGAGAGCTCGAAGGAGAGAGAGAGAGAGCTTACACCGTTGGCGAGTTGCGGCGGCGAGGCGCGCGGCGGAGACTTGCGACGGAGGCGGCGGTATGCGGCGGCGACGTGAGGCGGCGGCTGAGAGGGAGCGAGGGCGTGCGCGAGAGAGACCGAACGAGAGAGAGAGAGGGAGTATCGGGCAGAGAGAGAGAGAGATTCGAAATTTTTTTTTTTTTTTTTTTTTTTAAAAACTGGTCAGTTGACCGAATTTGGGGGGAAGTTTCCCCCCATTTTCTCTTTTCTTTTCTTGACCGCCTGCCCACATCTTCTCCTTTTCTTTTTTTTTTTTTTTTTTTTTTTAAAAAAAAACCGGTTGCTACATATAACACCGTTAACTAGTTGGTTTTCTATTTCACTAGGACGACCTAGACAACGTAGTCTTAATCCTGAGTTGATTATGGACTCCTGCTCATGAGAGATTGTCCTTTGATTTGTATGGGTGAGAGTGGCCAATACGCCGACTCAATAAGCCTACCACTTTGGGGACAAGACCGAATGGGGAGCTGGGAACATAATCATACAAGATAGAATTCACTCCTTCCCGACTTTAGGGAAGCAGACGAGTGTTCTCTTAAGTGGTTACTCCGAGTCTTGAACAAAGGACCCTACCCTCTCAATGACACGAGAGGGTTTTCTGTTTGATGGTTGGGCCACAAACAGGTTGTTCATTAGAGGAGAATTGGTACTTAAGGAAATAGAGGTAACCCAGGGGTAAAACGGTAATTTGAACCAGCTGGTGTTACGGACACTCGTGAAGGACTAACTAGTCGATATTGTTCTATATCCGTGGACACAGAAAATATGTCTGTAGTGAGAAGAGTGCAACTGTGGGTCTATAGTGGAATGAAAACACAGTTAACGAATGTTGATTAATGTGGTTAATGAATTTGACCAATTAATCTCACATCGTTGGAGCTTCTGATCTGCAGGTCCATTAGGTCCCACTGGTAGCTCATAAAGTAATTTGAGGCAACTAAGTAATAAATGTAAATTGAAAATGTTCAATTTACTAAGGGAAACAAATATAATATATATTGATATATTATTATGAGAGAAATTAATATTTGAAGAAATTCAAATATAAATTTATGAAAGTTTGAAAGAGTTCAAATAATGAATTAATTAATTTAAGGCCTGAAATGTGTTTGGGCAAATTAATTAATTCTAGGCCGGAAATTAAATATGTGATATTTAATTGGTGGTTAATTAATTAAAGAATTCATTAACCGAGAATTAATCAATTATGGAAATAATTAATCACTTAAGGAAGTGATTAATCATTTATGGAAATGATCTAATCACTTATGGAAGTAATTAGTCATTTGTGGAAAAGATTAATCAATTATGGAATTGATTGATCATGATTGATTAATTAAGAAATAAGATTGAATCAATTTTGGAAAAGATTGATTTAATTGAATATTTTATTCATGGTCTCTCTTCTATAAATAGAACACTAGATCTAATTGGTCATGACACTTGAAACTTTGCTCTTGCTCTTAGACTCACAAAGACAAGACCTAGAATTCTCTCTAGCCTCCCTCTTAGAGAAAGACTCCCACAAGTCTTTTACCTCCTAGACCTAGATTCATACCGGTGTAACCTTTGTGGTTATTGTGTCAATCAAGAAGAAAATTCCAGCGATCAAGAGGCGAGGAGGCTGTTGCGTTTTCGTTCGTTGGAGCGTCGTTGGCGAAGAACGGTCAAGTCTACAACGAAGGTATGTGACGGTTCTTCCCCTTTTCTTTAGAAAAGCATGAAAATAAATTTAGATTTATTTTTAAAGCATGTTTAAACTGAATTTCCAGCAACTTTAAAAAGAGTTTAAAGTTTGATTGAGTTTTCGTAACGGTATTTTAATGTTAATTAATATACGGCGTAAGGTCCAATCGATGTGCTTCTGCTGCGTGGGGAATTTTATTCCCTTCAAGCCACTAATAGAAAACAATTTAATTCAAGGTTATTAGTTCAGTTTAATTCAAGGCTATCAGTTTATATCCATCAGTTTAATTTAAGTCTATCAGTGATAATAACTAATAGAAAACCGATTAATTCAAGGTTATCAGTTTCTATCACTGATAGAAATCAATTCAATTTTAATTCAAGGTTATCAGTTTCTATCACTGATAGAAATCAATTCGATTCAAGACTATTAGTTTCTATCACTGATAGAAAGCAATTTAATTGAAGTTTATCAGTTTCTATCAAAAATCAATTTAATTGAAGTTTGTTGACTTGTATCACTGATAGAAATTAGTTTAATTCAAATCTATCATTTTCTCTCGAGGATAGAAATCAGTTAATTGAAGTCTAGCAGTTTCTATCCCTGATAGAAATCAGTTAATTATCAATTAATTGAAGTCTATCAATGATTGTTACTGATAGAAATCAATTTAATTGAAATCTATCAGTAAAGTACTTTCCATGGCAATCATCTCGGTAATTAGAAACTCATAAAAAATTATTATACTACAATCATAAATTGAACAAAAAATTTAAGTCTCTTGTGGTAATTAGAACATAAAATCCAAAAATAACCATTACGAACAAGCGACTCTCAATCAACAATATAATTTTTAAAGCCTAGCACACAAACTCCATGACCACCACCATAAAATTGTTATTCTTGTAATCTTTGTATTTCATAATCTATCAATTATAGTCCGTGATAGGCTTCGATCAGTGATAGTCAGTGATAGACTACGAATAACCGGAGTATATCAGTGATATACTTTGATATACCTATGCAAACACTCACCAAAATTTCTATTTTTGTATTCTTGGCATTCTTGAATTAAAAAGAAAGCCAACAAGAGCTTAGCTCAATTGACATAAAGTTGTATGGATAGCCACAGCGTCTGTGGTTCGAATCCCCTTCCCCACATATTATCAAAAAAATAATAATAATAAAAAGAAAAGAAACAATCATAACAATAAATGCACAGAAAAAAAGGAGGAAGGAACTCCAACCTCATAAATGCACAAAAAAAAAAAAAAAGAAGAAATCACACCAAAATAAAAAATTAAAAAAAAAAAAGAAGAAATCACACCAAAAGAAAAAATTAAAAAAAAAAAAGAAGAAGAAATCACACCCAAGGAATCGTAGCTGATTGATTTCAAGCAGTAGAAAATCGTAACAGATTGATTTAAAAAACAATAAGGGTAAAATGAGAATTATAAAAATGTATTCTAATTTTTTGCCATATTTGCAATTCTTTTTGGCTTGTGCTAAATTTTCTATTATATATAATTAATTTGCCACCCACTGCAATTAGGGTGTGTTTGGTTTAACTTTACAAGTGTTTAATTTTGAAAATAAATCATTTTGAAAAAATTTCTAATGTTTGGCAACCACTAAAAATGACTTATTAGAAAATGAGATTGATAAATAAACCATTTTGAGAGAAACACTTGAAACCAACTTTTTAAAAAAGACCTTTTAAGTAAACAATAACTTATGTATAAAAACATTTGTGAGGAAATGCAACCAAACATATGAGTGTTTAAATTTTAAACAATTTTTATACAAAATGTTTTTAAAAAAAATACATTTTTGAAAAACATTTAAATTAAAATGTATTCCAAACGGACCCTTGCTCTATTATAAATATGTGGAGATATCATAACCATTCCAACCAATCTTTGCGACTCTCGATTAAAGAAAAAAAAAAAACCAGCATTCTAAAGCAAAGTCACCACGACAACAACAATAATCCTTCTCTCCCTTCGGAGAAGATTTAAATTTGTGTGTGATATAATTACTAATCCATCTCTCTTTTCTTTATCTAAACACAAATTGATAACTAAGGTCTCGTTTGATAATCATTTGGTTTTTCAAAATTTATTCTTATTTTCTCTCAATATCCTTACCTTGGTTTTCATTTTGGTCAAGGAGACATTAGAGTTCTGAGCCAAATTCCAAAAACAAAAACAAGTTTTTGAAAACTATTTTTTTTTTTTCAAAATTTGACTTGGTTTTTGAAAACATGAGAAGGATATAAGTTCTAACTAAAGAAATGGATAGGTGGAGAGTGTTTATAAGCTTAATTTTCAAAAACCAAAAACCAAAAATGAAATATGAAATGGTTATCAAACGAGACCTAAATGTTGCTTATTGTTTTAGGTCCTTTATCAATGGTGCGAAACCATTTCTCTCACTCATCAAAGAACAATTAAATTTCTCCAAGAAACCAAACTTTGGCTAGATTGAAAAAAAACTCCCATGAAGGAAGGAACATGGAAAACAAGCTTTCTAGTTACACTATTAGATAACATGAAGTTTCATTTCAAAACAAATTAACAATGAGAAGATAAGTTCATGTATCTTATAAATTGTGAATTCTCCACTTATCTTTTGATCCTCAACAAATGGTGGTCTCAAAGGTAAAACAGAACAGAGTCTATAACAACCCTTCAAAACAAATGGATTTTGATCATCATATTGTTATGTTATCGAGCACCATTTTGTGTATATATTCATTTTTTATTGTTAAGAAAATTGCATTGCTCAGGTGTATTAGGGAAAAACTGAAGACTATATTTCAAATCTGAATTGACGTTGTAAGAAAAGAAGAATAAATCTCATCCCTCCAATTTTGATTAAATGCAGAAATGGAGCAATAGCCCAAAAATCAATTGCAGTCAATGAAGGAAAATTTGGGCCATGATTTATGCTAATTAAAATCTTGGACCTTTGACAGATTCTCACAAATATGTAAATTATCTTTGTCTTGATAGCAATTTCCCTAATTGCTTGAAATTAGTATCTCATTTAGGTATTTTGATTTTTTCTTTATTACATGGCTTTCTTTGAGGATTGACAAATGCCTTTAGAAAGACCTTTCCTTATTGATTCCTTGGGGCTGAACTTCTATTTTAGCAGAATATATTGTATATGCTCTGTGATTCATGCTTTTGGAGACTAATAGAGTAGTCTAAAAGAGCTTTCATCTTGATCTTGTGACTTCCGATTACTGTGTTTAAATCTCAGCTAGGACACAATCACATTCAACAATAATTTTTTTTTTTTTTTAAAGAAGATTGTTATATTAATGCATTATCATCCCAAATTTGCTTACTTGATCCTTCGTTTTAATTTGCTATCTTTATTTTCCTTGCAATTATTCCTTGCATGTTTCTCCCTATGCCTAAGTTCCTAATCCCCTCGTTCCAGTTACCTCTGCAACTTAAAAGAAGTTAGAAATAAGTGAGATTGTTCCCCTTAAATCGATCCAACCAATATTGCTACAAGTTAGCTTTAGGAAACCCGTCTATAAATGTAATTTGATTGGACTATTGACAAGTCAATTATCAAGTGCCAATTTTAGCAACCGATGATACATGGAGACTCGAGATTAAAAGAGGGGTTTGATTTGAGGTTGGGTGAGGCCATGGACATGAGGAGCCAATGGTACATGCGATTAGGGATGATAGTTATGGGCTGAAAATTTGGGAAGGGTTTTGGTGGGGATGAAGGAAGGAGAATTTGTGGCCATGTGGAGAAAAGTGTTGGTGGTAACCATTGTTCTCACAAATTGGAGATGAGGGGTGAAAGATGAACATTATTTTTTTTTAGAAAATGAATTAGATATGAGATTCTAGTGGAAGAGTTTTCAAATTATCTCCCAACCCTTATTGAAATAATAATGAAAAAGAAATGATTTTTAATTGTCGTCAAACCCCACCCCAAATTACCCTATTAAATAAGGACGATCGAGTTGAGACAATAGTCGTGTAATGAAATCTATTACTAGATCTCTCTTGCTTTATTTTATAGCTCAACTCAAAATATCATTCCACCTCTTATTTAAATCTATAAAACAACCTTTACATTCGACTGGCTACCAATGTTTATAGGGTATGCATCAAAATTAGCACACTTTACATAGACTCTTAATTATACATGCATAAATAAAAGATGTTGTGTTATAACAAAACAAGATTAGAAGCAGATCAATTGGTAGGCTTTTCGGTAACTCAAGTATTACCTGGTAGAAAATTTTAGAGAGACAAAATGAGCTAACAAGCATAGTGAGTGGTGTTTTAAAAATAAACTAACTTTCATATTGCTAAATAAATTTCTAACAGAAGTTTCAAGCTCTGAAATTAATGAAAACATAAATAAACTAGTAATTCTAACATTTTCAACATAAAAAATTTTGTAACAATAACTTTAAATTTCACCACCAGACATGTAAGACATGTATCCAAAACCTGATCATACTGGTGCAGAGAAATTTTGATACGCACAACAGAGAAAACATGGTCATACTATACACCAAGTAATCTCAATGTGTACAATAAAGAAACATGGTCATACTATACATCAAGTAATCTCAAGACATATAGCAAAAATAACATGGTCGTACATGTAAAGAGCAAGTTTTGTGACCTCAAATAATATATCAGGACTACACTACGGAAACACATTCACGTAAAAACATTTTCTTAATAACACAAAATACTTCTTAAAACATTCCACAACCAAAATCATGAGACTAACAACAATTCACAGATTTTATTTTTGAAATTTAGAGTAATTGCCTTAAAACATACATAATATTAGCTTTCATAAAATTCCATAATAATATTCATATATTAAATACGTTTTTTTTTAAAGTAAACCACTCACCGAACTCTCGATGTGAGAAATTATTCGGATCGTACAGTGTACGAAGCTTTGCTGGCCCTGAAATATTAAGTGCATGTTTGGGAGTGATTTTGAAATGATTAAAATCACTTTTGTCAAATTCAAAATCACTACGAAATATGCTTTTAATAATTCAAAATAAATTTTGATGATATGAAAATTACCTTTAAAAATGTAAAATTAAACATGAAATTGATTTTGAATTAAAGTGATTTTAGTCATTTCAAAATCACTCACAACTATGCACTGGTTTATTTTTCATGTCACACATTTTAATTAAGCATCCATCACCACGAAAGAAAAATCATCCTAAACACTTTTTTAGCAAAACCAACATCCAACCTATTTTCTCTCTTCTTTTAATTACCCAAATATATAGCTTTGTTCAATTTCCCAAGTTTTCTTAGCAAACCAATCCTCCCTTTTTCCTTCATCTCACATGTAACCCAAAACACACACCAATACTTCCTCCTCTCTCTCTTCATCAATGCAGTGTTCTTGCTCCATCTCCACATATTTTTATTATTATTGCTATATTATTGTTTTTTCTTTTCAAATTCCTATTCAATGTCTTCTCTTCGATAACCCCATCTTCTTCTACCTCAAACCCACTTTCTCTCTCGTTAAAGCATGTATAGCTAAACGGTAATTGATATGTACTATAAATCTCAATTAAAGAAACTTACCAAGCTTGATCCACTTGCATCACCTTCAAAGTTGAAGTAATTGATGTTGAACTACCATTTCAGCTTCTTTTCTTCAAAACCCTCAACTCTCACATATCTCACATTTCATGGCCTTCAAACTTAAACTAAAAAATTTCAAAGACCATTGTGTCCTTACATTAAGGACGATAATTAAATTACGACCTCTTTTGATAATTAAATTACGATAAAGAATAACTATGCAAAACTTACTGCGTGTGAGATAAGTTAGTAAAAATTGACTGAGAGGCTTAGAAACACATAAACAGAAAAGGAAGAATAATGGAAGCTGGTATTCGAGAAAGGCCCTAAATGCATGGCAAGTGTTAATATTTTTGTTCCACTTAGTCAAATGATAATATAGAAATTATCTTTAAACATAACACTTCATTGCCTATGCCAAAAGAACAACTATATCTGATTAAATATAATGTTGAAAAACTACTCAACAACTTGAAAATACCATTGTCAAAATATCAAAGATATCAAACTAACAATTTTGATTGTCCCTTTTAAAGCAAAGAAGATATGCTTTTCAATTTAAAAGAACAATTGCTCTCAAACTTTTCTAGTAATCGACAAGAAGAGATCTTTGATCATATTGCAAGACGTAATTTCTCTATAAAGAATACAAATACAATTATTATGATCATGTACATGATCATTGCATCCATTATTTAATGGAGTAGACCTAAAGAATTTTGAATGTAAAACAAAAATGTCGTAAAAAAAAAAAGAATTTTTAATGGTTTGGTAAATTTTTTTGTCATTGTGAAAATATTAGTCAGTTGATGGAGCATTAATAGGGGCAGGTTCAGCACATATGGGAGGGTTTTGCTTTCCAGTAATGGTGGGTTTCACATTCGAACACTGAGACTTAATCGGTCCTTGGGTTCCACTGTAGGTGAGGTCAATATCAGCAACTTCTACACCTTCACATGGTAGACTTTTGCTGCAAACAAGTTTGACTGCGACTGGAGTGGCAGAAGTGCCTCTGATATTCTTGAAGCTAACTTTGCTGATCTTAATTTTTGATGCAACCTAAAGGTACCAAATATATATATATATTTATTAACATAAGAATCACTCAACTGTGCATTTTTTTTATAATACTTCTTAAAGTTAATAATAAGTTAAAAATGAATGACACATAATAATTCCAACATATATATACCTTTCGGTTGCATTGATTCCATGGACAATATTCTTGGTCTATAATGATCGGATTGCTGACATCAACCATTTCAATATCTTCAAAATGCATGTCAGTGGCTGAGAATGCACCAGCAGAATCTGGCCATGTTTTGATCCTGACACCATTTGTAGTACCGATTATTTTGCATTTTTTCACGAAAACTCCAACCACGTCTTTTTCCTTTGTTACTTGCCCAAACTTCCTATGCTAATGCCATGTCCTGGTCCGCAAGTTACATTACTAATAGTTATTTGTTTGTTACTATCTCCTACAGATACACAATCATCTCCAGTAGCGATTTTAGTATCGAGAATGTTAATCTGTTCTGAACTACTCAGATGAATTCCATCCGTGTTGGGGCTATTCCCTGGTGCAGTAATTGTCACGTGTTGAAAAGTAAGATTCTTGCAGCCCAAAAGATTGATATGGAAATTCTTACTATCCAATGAAGTTATGTCCTTCACTAACGAATTGGTGACGAAATTGAACTTCAAGGTCTGCGCTCATTTAAAAAAAAAAAAAACTTTTGGAGTTAAAACATTTATGTTAATTGAGATTATTTGTGATAAAATAATGTATGATATTAGGCCAAAAACAAAAGAATAGTATAGTTAGAGCATTTACCATGGGAAGCTTGGTACATATTTTCTTCTGGTGGCAATCATTCTTTTCCCAACCTGCTTTTCCTTGGCCGTCAAACACTCCAGTGCCTGACAATGTCAATCGATCAATATATTCCAAAAGAACCAATCCATCTCCTTTTGGGTGGGGAGGAGCTTGTAACGTCCCTACGACTTGAAACTCAATAGGACTCTTGCAAGGGCCTTTGAGGTTGGATTGACTTAATTGGTAAAGTCCTTTTGGAACCAACACTTTACTTGGAGTTGTCGACGCACATGCTTCCTTCCATGCATTTGCTAAAGCCTATAAATTGAGTTATTTGATCAAATTAAAATAATTCTTTATAAACTAAAATGGTTTATCAAATTACTAATATATACTTACTTGAGTAATATCAGTATTAGGTTTGGCACCATACTTTGTGACATCAAAAACAGATTGACCTTCAGCGATAGACACCAACAATAATAGAAAAGGTAGTAATGCTACAAAGTTTGTTATGAATCCCATTCTTTATGTATATACCTTCTTCTTTGCTTATATTCTCCTTCTTCAGATTGCTAACTTGGAAATTGGATTATATAGGCGAGAAGAAAATCAATCTTGTTGAAAATTCTCTCTTAATTCTTATTAGCTAAATTTGTCAAAGATCAATGTGTGGTTGCGATTATGTTCTTACCATCGGCTCCTCCTTAAACAATGGAATGACTAGTTCTTTCACCACAATAATATTCATCCATTCCTTAAATTTCTATTTCAAACAAACATGCATAGCCACCTCCAAAAAATTGAATAAAAAATGACTACTTGATTCTATTTATATGGAGTGGCTAAGATATGTCTAAGGTTAGTTAGATAGTTTATTAATTTGTATGTTTTTTTTTTTGTTTTTTTGAGAAGTATTAATTTGTATGTTGGTCTCACGTCAAATGAAAATAGGTGTTTATTCCAATGGACAATGACTAATAATACAAAAGGAAGTTTGGAATATTAATGTTGGTGAAATTCTTATATATGTGTTTACATTAACTAACACAATAAACTACATGATATGATGTTTGTTTGTTTTTTTTTTTTTTAAACTACATGATATAAGTAACAGTATATATGTTTGGAAAATTTTGTCACAGCTTTCTTTTTCGTGGTAGTATTTATCAAATATTTTCCCTACGGTCTAATTTGTTTCAATACTATCCTACATGAGAAATTTTATTATATATAAATATTATTAGCATTTTACAATTTAACCATCTTTCTAAAGAGAACGCCCGTTTAAATTTGAAAGAAATTTTCAAATTTTTTTCCAATATTATAAAGGGGGATTTGCACAAATAGCAAAAACCGGCAAAAGTATTGCAAAAATAGCAAAAAAATAAAATTATTTACGGAAATAACAAAAAATACGTTAAATTACGAAAATACCCTTAGTATCTTCAATAGTCTATCAGTCCCTAATATTGATAGTCACAGATAGACTTCGATTAATCGTAGTCTATAAGTGATAAATACTGATAGACTTTGATGATAAACTTCAATTAATCGGAGACTATTAGTGAAAGACGCTGATATACTTTGATTAATCGAAGTCTATCAATGTGTATCACTGATAGACTCTGATAATCATAATCTATAAGTTTTTATCGTGTTTAATTCAAGCCTATCAGTGATATTTGTTGGGTTTTATGCCCTAAAACTCATAGATAGGTAATGTAACCGTTGACCGGATATTAATGAAATACTATTGATATATTTTTTGTATTAATTGTTATTAGTTATTTTATGTTTGTCTTTTGCCTAATAATAACCGTAATCCAATAAACTAGACATCCAAGGCTGTAATATGAGTCTTGAACTATATGTAGCGACATATGGGATCATTGTTCAAGAAACAGCCTAAAGGGTCTATAGTATAGGGATAAGACTAGGTGTCTTATCCTCGTGACACTATGGATACGGCCCACTTTGTATTTGATACAAACGCTGCGATCCAACGCGTTCGTGTAGGAGACATGCGAGTGGGGGTATCCTATGCAATGAGTTTGCATAAGACCGGACCGTGAAATAGTAACCACTGGTTATAACACCGTTAACTAGTTAGTTTTCTATTTCACTAGGATGACCTAGACAACTTAGTCTTAATCCTGAGTTGATTATGGACTCCTGCTCAAGAGAGATTGTCCTTTGATTTGTATGGGTGAGAGTGGCATTTACGCCGACTCAATAAGCCTACCACTTTGGGGACAAGACCGAATGGGGAGCCGAGAACATAATCGTACAAGATGGAATTCACTCCTTCCCGACTTTAGGGAAGTAGACGAGTGTTCTCTTAAGTGGTTACTCCGAGTCTTGAACAAAGGGCCCTACCCTCTCAATGACACGAGAGGGTTTTCTGTTTGATGGTTGGGCAACAAACAGGTTGTTCATTAGAGGAGAATTGGTACTTAAGGAAATAGAGGTAACCCAGGGGTAAAACGGTAATTTGAACCAGCTGGTGTTACGGACACTCGTGAAGGACTAACTAGTCGATATTGTTCTATATCCGTGGACACAGAAAATATGTCTGCAGTGAGAAGAGTGCAACTGTGGGTCTATAGTGGAATGAAAACACAGTTAACGAATATTGATTAATGTGGTTAATGAATTTGACCAATTAATCTCACATCGTTGGAGCTTCTGATCTGCAGGTCCATTAGGTCCCACTGGTAGCTCATAAAGTAATTTGAGGCAACTAAGTAATAAATGTAAATTGAAAATGTTCAATTTACTAAGGAAAACAAATATAATATATATTGATATATTATTATGAGAGAAATTAATATTTGAAGAAATTCAAATATAAATTTATGGAAGTTTGAAAGAATTCAAATAATGAATTAATTAATTTACGGCCTGAAATGTGTTTGGGCAAATTAATTAATTCTAGGCCGGAAATTAAATATGTGATATTTAATTGGTGGTTAATTAATTAAAGAATTCATTAACCGAGAATTAATCAATTATGGAAATAATTAATCACTTAAGGAAGTGATTAATCATTTATGGAAATGATCTAATCACTTATGGAAGTAATTAGTCATTTGTGGAAAAGATTAATCAATTATGGAATTGATTGATCATGATTGATTAATTAAGAAATAAGATTGAATCAATTTTGGAAAAGATTGATTTAATTGAATATTTTATTCATGGCCTCTCTTCTATAAATAGAACACTAGACCTAATTGGTCATGACACTTGAAACTTTGCTCTTGCTCTTAGACTCTCAAAGACAAGACCTAGAATTCTCTCTAGCCTCCCTCTTAGGGAAAGACTCCCACAAGTCTTTTGCCTCCTAGACCTAGATTCATACCGGTGTAACCTTTGTGGTTATTGTGTCAATCAAGAAGAAAATTCCAGCGATCAAGAGGCGAGGAGGCTGTTGCGTTTTCGTTCGTTGGAGCGTCGTTGGCGAAGAACGGTCAAGTCTACAACGAAGGTATGTGACGGTTCTTCCCCTTTTCTTTAGAAAAGCATGAAAATAAATTTAGATTTATTTTTAAAGCATGTTTAAACTGAATTTCCAGCAACTTTAAAAAGAGTTTAAAGTTTGATTGAGTTTTCGTAACGGTATTTTAATGTTAATTAATATACGGCGTAAGGTCCAATCGATGCGCTTCTGCTGCGTGGGGAATTTTATTCCCTTCAAGCCACTAATAGAAAACAATTTAATTCAAGGTTATTAGTTCAGTTTAATTCAAGGCTATCAGTTTATATCCATCAGTTTAATTTAAGTCTATCAGTGATAATAACTAATAGAAAACCGATTAATTCAAGGTTATCAGTTTCTATCACTGATAGAAATCAATTCAATTTTAATTCAAGGTTATCAGTTTCTATCACTGATAGAAATCAATTCGATTCAAGACTATTAGTTTCTATCACTGATAGAAAGCAATTTAATTGAAGTTTATCAGTTTCTATCAAAAATCAATTTAATTGAAGTTTGTTGACTTGTATCACTGATACAAATTAGTTTAATTCAAATCTATCATTTTCTCTCGAGGATAGAAATCAGTTAATTGAAGTCTAGCAGTTTCTATCCCTGATAGAAATCAGTTAATTATCAATTAATTGAAGTCTACCAATGATTGTTACTGATAGAAATCAATTTAATTGAAATCTATCAGTAAAGTACTTTCCATGGCAATCATCTCGGTAATTAGAAACTCATAAAAAATTATTATACTACAATCATAAATTGAACAAAAAATTTAAGTCTCTTGTGGTAATTAGAACATAAAATCCAAAAATAACCATTACGAACAAGCGACTCTCAATCAACAATATAATTTTTAAAGCCTAGCACACAAACTCCATGACCACCACCATAAAATTGTTATTCTTGTAATCTTTGTATTTCATTATCTATCAATTATAGTCCGTGATAGGCTTCGATTAGTGATAGTCAGTGATAGACTACGAATAACCGGAGTATATCAGTGATATACTTTGATATACCTATACAAACACTCACCAAAATTTCTATTTTTGTATTCTTGACATTCTTGAATTAAAAAGAAAGCCAACAAGAGCTTAGCTCAATTGACATAAAGTTGTATGGATAGCCACAACGTCTGTGGTTCGAATCCCTCTCCCCACATATTATCAAAAAAATAATAATAATAAAAAGAAAACAAACAATCATAACAATAAATGCACAGGAAAAAAAAGGAGGAAGGAACTCCAACCTCATAAATGCACAAAAAAAAAAAAAGAAGAAGAAATCACACCAAAATAAAAAATTAAAAAAAAAAAAGAAAAAATCACACCAAAAGAAAAAATTAAAAAAAAAAAGAAGAAGAAATCACACCCAAGGAATCGTAGCAGATTGATTTCAAGCGGTAGAAAATCGTAACAGATTGATTTAAAAAACAATAAGGGTAAAATGAGAATTATAAAAATGTATTCTAATTTTTTGCCATATTTGCAATTCTTTTTGGCTTGTGCTAAATTTGCTATTATATATAATTAATTTGCCACCCACTGCAATTAGGGTGTGTTTGGTTTAACTTTTCAAGTGTTTAATTTTGAAAATAAATCATTTTGAAAAAATTTCTAATGTTTAGCAACCACTAAAAATGACTTATTAGAAAATGAGATTGATAAATAAACCATTTTGAGAGAAACACTTGAAACCAACTTTTTAAAAAAGACCTTTTAAGTAAACAATAACTTATGTATAAAAACATTTGTGAGGAAATTTTTTTCGGGTGCTTTAAGACTCTCAGCTGTTGATATTATTACGGGTGTTTTCTCTTTCTCTATTAATTTCTCTCTGGGAGATGGCTTTCGGTGGTGGCTTTCGGGCATTTATGGTCCTGCTAAGAGAAGGGATAGGCGGAAGCTTTGGACAGAGCTTTATGACCTTGGAGGTCTGTGCAATGATTGTTGGTTATTGGGCGGTGACTTCAATGTTTGTCGTTGGATTTCTGAATCTTCTTCTCTCACCCCTGCAAAGAGGAGTATGTCCAATTTTAATGCCTTTATTAAAAACATGGATCTTGTCGATCCGCCGCTTATTAATGGCGGTTTTACGTGGTCAAATATGAGGGAAAGAGCTGTTATGTCCAGGTTGGACAGATTCCTCTACTCCCCTGCATGGGCCATGCAGTTCTCAGACCATCAATTTCGAAGGCTAAATAGGGTTACGTCTGACCATTTTCCAATCATTTTGGAAAATCCTCATCTAAGTTGGGGTCCAAGTCCTTTCCGATTTGACAACTACTTGCTTAACGAAAAGAGGTTCATACAAAATATTGACCTTTGGTGGTCCCTCACCCAGCAGGAAGGCCACCCCGGATACTCTTTCATTCGAAGACTTAAACAGCTAGCTTCTATGGTTAAAGAATGGAAGAAGCATAACATTGAGATTATTAAAAATAGAAAAAAGACCTTATCGGATGATATTGACGCTATTGACTCTCTGGAAAGGCAAGGCCTTATGGAGGGAATTCACTACCAGAAGAGGATATCTCTCAAAATGGATCTTCACGAGGCAGCTATGCAAGAATTGAGATTCCTCTGGCAAAGATGCAAAAAGACTTGGCTAAAGGAAGGGGATGAAAATACTTCCTTCTTTCATAAAATATGCTCTGCCCGCCGAAGAAAAAACTCAATTTCAGAATTAATTTCTTCCAATGATGTTAGTCTAGTTACAGACTACCAGCTTGAGCAGGAGGTGGTTGGGCATTTCAAGAATATCTTCCATTCCGCCCCTCCTCCGGGATGGATTATTTCAAACCTTAATTGGTTTCCTATTGATGCGGATTCGACAAGTACTCTTATTCGCCCTTTCACAGAAGATGAGGTTTGGCAAAACTTGAAGTCCATGGGTCACAACAAATCTCCAGGACCGGATGGCTTTACGGTGGAGTTCTTTAAAAAATCATGGACCACTCTAAAATCACCCATCATGTCTGTATTCCATGAGTTTTGGGAGCATGGAGTGATCAACCGAAATGTCAATGAATCATACATTGCTTTGATTCCAAAAAAGGAAAACTCCTTGAGAATTTCTGAATATCGCCCGATTAGCTTAACAACGGTCCTTTATCGGTTGATAGCAAAGTCCCTCGCTGAAAGGATAAAATGCACTCTCCCTTGCACCATTGCTGAAAGTCAATTTGCTTTTGTCAAAGGCCGCCAGATTCTTGACGCCATTTTATTAGCTAACGAGATTGTAGATCTTTGGAGAGTCTGCACACAAGTGGCTTTATCATTAAGCTTGATATTGAAAAGACCTTTGACAAGATTAGTTGGGACTTCATAGAAAGTATGCTTCGTTTTAAAGGTTTCCCAATCATTTGGTGTGGCTGGATAAAAGCTTGCATCTCTTCAGTTTCATATTCCATATTGCTCAATGGCAAGCCGAGGGGTAAAATTCAGGCTTCCAGAGGAATTCGCCAGGGAGATCCTATTTCTCCTTTCATTTTTGTCCTTGCCATGGATTACCTTAGTAGACTCATCCAAGCAGCCGAGCATAAGGGCCTCATTGAGGGATGTTCGATTAATGAAATATCCGTCTCTCATCTTCTTTTTGCGGACGATATTCTTCTTTTCGTTAGAGATAACGATGTTTTCTTGGAGAACTACATTATGATCATTAAGGCCTTTGAGCAAGCCTCGGGTCTAAACATCAATTTTTCCAAATCTTCCATCTCCGGTATAAATGTTTCAGAGGATAGAGTTTCATTGATTGCCTCTAGATGGGGTTGTACTGCTCAAACTCTTCCAATCTCCTATTTGGGTACTCCTTTAGGAGCTAAACCCTCCAACGAATCGTTCTGGAGTCCGGTTGTGGAGAAAATCTACAGACATCTTGATAAATGGCAATATTCATACATTTCAAAAGGAGGCCGCTTAACCCTCTTGCAGTCCACTCTGAATAGTTCTCTTATCTACCCCTTGTCGGTTTTCAAAGCGCCGCAGTCTATTTGTACCCGCATTGACCGAATCTTACGAAACTTTCTTTGGAAGGGGACCGAAAGTTCTGATCACAAGATCCCTCTGGTGGGCTGGAATAAAGTGACGACTCCTATTGCTTCTGGCGGCCTGGGTTTCTACAAAACAAGGGTTTCAAATGTCGCGCTTCTCTCCAAGTGGATTTGGCGATTCTTCAATGAAGAAAATTCTCTGTGGAAAAGCTTTATTAATGCAAAATATAGATCCTTGGAAGAAAGCAGTATTCCCTCAAGCTCTCGATTCTCAAGTTCGAGAGCCCCATGGCACTCTATATCCAAACAAATTCCCTTTTTTGAGCGGAACTCTTCTTGGCAGCTTAGGGATGAAAAAAAAATTCGCTTTTGGAAGGATTTGTGGTCTCCTTTTGGGCAATTATCTCGATTTTTCCCTCGCCTTTTTGCTCTTTCAACCATGCATAATTTATCGGTCTTTGGGGCTTGGGACCTGGCAAATTCCTCTTGGTCCTTTTTCCCGCGCAGACCTTTGCTAGACAGGGAGCTGGACTCTTGGACATCTTTTTCGTCTGCTCTGCCAAGACCTTCATCTTCAGACAACAAGGATCTTCTCCGATGGGATCCTAACTCTCACGGGCTTTATACGGTGGCGTCTGCTCGTCGAAAGCTATGGGAAATCTCTCACCCTCCTCCTCCTCAACAGTCTCATATGGAGCCAGGAATCATGTCCAACTTATGGAAAGCTACATTACCTAAAAAATGTAGATTCTTCATATGGACAATCTTTCACCGTAGCCTCAACATGGATGACCGCCTTCAAAGAATATTCAAACAATCCTCTTTGCTTCCGAGCCGATGCTCGATGTGTTGTCGAAACTCCGAATGTTTGGATCATCTCTTCGTCCAGTGTCCCATTGCATCAGGCATTTGGACTCCTTTCTTCCAGAATATTGGTATCTCCTCGCCCATACCTCTTCAAGCTATTAGTCTTTGCGCTCTTGTTTTTGGGATCAAGGTCAATTCGCAAAAAAGCTATTGGATTCAAGCTTTTTCGGCACCAACGCTATGGATTTTATGGAATGAACGTAATAGTCGTATTTTCAGAAATCAGTCTCGTTGTTTAGATCAACTTTGGGAGGATGTCATCACTCTTTCGGCCTCTTGGGCCGCTGCTTCGAAATGGTTTTCCAATTATGATGCTACTACGATAGCTCTAAATTGGAAGGCTTTTTTGTAAGCTTTATCATGTATGTTGCTCACATACTTAAATAAAGTATCTTTTTCCAAAAAAAAAAAACATTTGTGAGGAAATGCAACCAAACATACGAGTGTTTAAATTTTAAACAATTTTTATACAAAATGTTTTTAAAAAAATACATTTTTGAAAAAAAATTAAATTAAAATGTATTCCAAACGGACCATTGCTCTATTATAAATATGTGGAGATATCATAACCATTCCAACCAATCTTTGCGACTCTCAATTAAAGAAAAAAAAAAAAACCAGCATTCTAAAGCAAAGTCACCACGACAACAACAATAATCCTTCTCTCCCTTCGGAGAAGATTTAAATTTGTGTGTGATATAATTACTAATCCATCTCTCTTTTCTTTATCTAAACACAAATTGATAACTAAGGTCTCGTTTGATAATCATTTGATTTTTCAAAATTTATGCTTATTTTCTCTCAATATCCTTACCTTGGTTTTCATTTTGGTTAAGGAGACATTAGAGTTCTGAGACAAATTCCAAAAACAAAAACAAGTTTTTGAAAACTATTTTTTTTTTTTTCAAAATTTGACCTGGTTTTTGAAAACATGAGAAGGATATAAGTTCTAACTAAAGAAATGGATAGGTGGAGAGTGTTTATAAGATTAATTTTAAAAAACCAAAAACCAAAAATGAAATATGAAATGGTTATCAAACGGGACCTAAATGTTGCTTATTGTTTTAGGTCCTTCATCAATGGTGCGACAACATCTCTCTCACTCATCAAAGAACAATTAAAATTTCTATAAGAAACCAAACTTTGGCTAGATTGAAAAAAAAACTCCCATGAAGGAAGGAACATGGAAAACAAGCTTTCTGGTTACACTATTAGATAACATGAAGTTTCATTTCAAAACAAATTGACAATGAGAAGAGTAGTCCATGTATCTTATAAATTGTGAATTCTCCACTTATCTTGTGATCCTCAACAAATGGTGGTCTCAAAGGTAAAACAGAAGAGAGTCTATAACAACCCTTCAAAACAAATGGATTTTGATCATCATATTGTTATGTTATCGAGCACCATTTTGTGTATATATTCATTTTTTATTGTTAAGAAAATTGCATTGCTCAGGTGTATTAGGGAAAAACTGAAGACTATATTTCAAATCTGAATTGACGTTGTAAGAAAAGAAGAATAAATCTCATCCCTCCAATTTTGATTAAATGCAGAAATGGAGCAATAGACCAAAAAACAATTGCAGTCAATGAAGGAAAAATTGGGCCATGATTTATGCTAATTAAAATCTTGGACCTTTGACAGATTCTCACAAATATGTAAATTATCTTTGTCTTGATAGCAATTTCCCTAATTTCTTGAAATTAGTATCTCCTTTAGGTATTTTGATTTTTTCTTTATTACATGGCTTTCTTTGAGGATTGACAAATGCCTTTAGAAAGACCTTTCCTTATTGATTCCTCGGAGCTGAACTTCTATTTTAGCAGAATATATTGTATATGCTCTGTGATTCATGCTTTTGGAGACTAATAGAGTAGTCTAAAAGAGCTTTCATCTTGATCTTGTGACTTCCGATTACCGTGTTTAAATCTCAGCTAGGACACAATCACCTTCAACAATTTTTTTTTTTTTTTTTAAAAAAGAAGATTGTGATATTAATGCATTATCATCCAAAATTTGCTTACTTGATCCTTCGTTTTAATTTGCTATCTTTATTTTCCTTGCAATTATTCCTTGCATGTTTCTCCCTATGCCTAAGTTCCTAATCCTCTCGTTCGAGTTACCTCTACAACTTAAAAGAAATTAGAAATAAGTGAGATTGTTCCCCTTAAATCGATCCAACCAATATTGCTACAAGTTAGCTTTAGGAAACCCGTCTATAAATGTAATTTGATTGGACTATTGACAAGTCAATTATCAAGTGCCAATTTTAGCAACCCATGATACATGGAGACTCGAGATTAAAAGAGGGGTTTGATTTGAGGTTGGGTGAGGCCATGGACATGAGGAGCCAATGGTACATGCGATTAGGGATGATAGTTATGGGCTGAAAATTTGGGAAGGGTTTTGGTGGGGATGAAGGAAGGAGAATTTGTGGCGATGTGGAGAAAAGTGTTGGTGGTAACCATTGTTCTCACAAATTGGAGATGAGGGGTGAAAGATGAACATTACTTTTTTTAGAAAATGAATTAGATATGAGATTCTAGTGGAAGAGTTTTCAAATTATCTCCCAACCCTTATTGAAATAATAATGAAAAAGAAATGATTTTTAACTGTCGTCAAACCCCACCCCAAATTACCCTATTAAATAAGGACGATCGAGTTGAGACAATAGTCGTGTAATGAAATCTATTACTAGATCTCTCTTGCTTTATTTTATAATAGCTCAACTCAAAATATCATTCAACCTCTTATTTAAATCTATAAAACAACCTTTACATTCGACTGGCTACCAATGTTTATAGGGTGTTGATGGTCGATTTTGGCCAGAGGATCTCACCTGACCTTCACGTGCCACCAACGGTAAATTTGTAGTTGAGGGGGGAAGACGTGGCTTGCAAGACAGTAAACCTGCACACCGGTGTGGTGCTCGCCACACCGGCTCCGATGCTTAAGTCAGCAAGCAGAACGGTAGGGCGTGGAAAAGTAAGAGCAAGAGGAGAAAGCAGAGAATAGAGAATATAGTTTAGGGATAGAATCCGGGATCCCCTCTTCAGTGGCGAAGAAGGATATAAATACCTGTTCATCCTCCTAGCCTTTTTAGGGTTTCGGAGGCGTTTTAGGTCAAACCAGGTGAAACCGGGGCATCCAGAGGCGGTGGGGACCAGACGAGACCGAACGGGCTCGGCCCGCGCGAGCGGGTCGAGGGTCGGCCTCGGCCCATGGCCGAGGCCGACCATGTGCTCGGCCTCGGCCATGGGCCGAGGCCGATGGTCGGCCTCGGCCATGGGCCGAGGCCGAGCAGGGGGTCGGGCCTAAAACCTGACCCCTTCGGTCTTGGCCCGTCTCACTTGCCGGTTTTGCCCCCTTGGTCCATCTTTCAGCCCGATTCCTCCCCGGTTGTCCTCGTCAGCTCCTTGTATATCGGGGTGGTCCAAAATTGCCTATAACATTAAGCCCCCACTCTTGAATTGGGATTCGGGGTGACTTATTGCTATAAGTTGAGCTCCTTAAGCCCGATTTAAGAGTAATGACCCTTGCCCTGGGCTGGCTTACGTGTAGCTTTGTTGTCATCCTGCAAAGTAGGATAGAAGTAGACACTCCCTGAATAGGGGTTAGATGAAACGGAAATGAAAAAGGGTGAGAGATTACAAAAGTGGTGCTGGTCGGCCTCGGCCTCGGGAAGAGGCCGAGCACAGCTATCTCCCTTTCTGCCCGAACCCCCACCGGGCGCTTCGCCCCTGGACCCCGACTCGCTGACCGGGCAGCGAGACCCCCGTACTGGGTCATTCGGAGTGCTTCATTTCAGGTTCGTGTCTGCAAGAGAAAAGTTAGGGAAAAGGCTAGGGTCGGCCTCGACTTCAAGCCCCCGTTAGCCTAAAATTTGGCTCCCTGCATCCATATGTTAGTCCTTGTAGGGAAATAACAAGAGAATAGGTTCGAACATGTAAATTTTTGTAGAACATGCTAAACCTGGGTGCTTTTTGTTTAATAGGGAGTGCATATCCCCTGTTACTTGCTTTTTGTTTAATAGGGAGTGCATATCCCCTGTACAGCCTCCAATCTCAAGAAAAACTTTATTAAAACACAAAGTATAGTTGAGTAAATAGAAGAATACCTTTAAAGTTTGTGCTCGGCCTCGGCAAGAGGTGCTCGACCTTGGCAAGAGGTGCTCGGTCCTGGCTTCTACAGGGTGAGCTTGACTTAGATGAAGTGTATGGACTCATGTCAGGTGAGGTGAGGTAGACTCGTTGGTCCAGGCTCACATGGTCTCACTTTGGATGAGGCGAGGTAGACTTCGGCAGTCCAGGCTCGCATGCAGGCGTGGGCGCTAAACTGAAGAGCTTAGGCTCGCAAGGTAGGCGTGGGCACCATAGGCTCGCTGAAGCATGGGCTCTATGGGCTCGCATGTAGGCGTGGGCACTATAGGCTCGCTGAAGCGTGGGCACTATAGGCTCGCATGTAGGCGTGGGCACTATAGGCTCGCATGTGGGCGTGGGCACTATAGGCTCGCATGTGGGCGTGGGCACTATAGGCTCGCATGTAGGCGTGGGCACTATAGGCTCGCTTGAAGCATGGGCACTATAGGCTCGCATGTGGGCGTGGGCACTATAGGCTCGCTTGAATCGTGGGCACTATAGGCTCGCATGTGGGCGTGGGCACTATAGGCTCGCTGAAGCGTGGGCACTATAGGCTCGCATGTGGGCGTGGGCACCATAGGCTCGTTGAAGCGTGGGCTCTATGGGCTCGCATGTAGGAGTGGGCACTATAGGCTCGCATGAAGCGTGGGCACTATAGGCTCGCATGTAGGCGTGGGCACTATAGGCTCGCTTGAAGCGTGGGCACTATAGGCTCGCATGTGGGCGTGGGCACCATAGGCTCGCTGAAGCGTGGGCTCTATGGGCTCGCATGACGTCTTATCACGTTCCTGGAAACATACTCTAAGCCTTGACAAGGGAACATCTAGGTCCTATCATTAATGCTAACGCTTGCTTTGAATGGCAAAACAAAAGGGAAAGTCTACTCCTACCTACCAAAAGTAAAATGAGCGACAGTGCTCTGATTACATGATAAATGTGCAAATAAAGAAAACTAGAATTCCCTAACTAAGGCTTAGTGTGCTCTCCAGAATGCTATCCTTGACCCTGGCAAGAGGTGTGGTAGGGCTCGGCCTCGGCCTCGGCCATGGCTATAGGAGAGTCTGTCTTGATCCTCAACGGATTTCCAGAAGTGGTCCACCACCATCTTTGCCCGGGTCATCTTTGGTCGGCCTCGGCCTTTGCGGTGAATTCCTTCAGGTATCCGTTTCGGATCAACGCTTCGATCTCGTCTTTCAGCTGAATGCAATTCCTGGTTGAATGTCCATGATCTCGATGGAAGAGACAATACTGGCTTTTGTCTCTGTGGTCAGGATTTGACTTCAACTTCCGGGGTGCGCTGAGGAGGTTTGTATTCCTTATCTCCATCAAGATCTACTCCTGTGGGACTGAAGTAGGGGTGTACTTTTCAAACTTCTTCAAGTAGTCCCTTTGGTCTGGTCGGCCTCGGCCATGGTCTGCTCGGCCTCGGCTTCCCTCGTCGGTCCGCTGCCTTTTGTCCTTTTTACTGTCGTAGCTAGATGAAGAAAACCTCTTGTATTCTCGTTCTGACCTCTTTGACTTCAGTACCTCCTCTGCACTCATATACTTCTGTGCCCGAGAGACGAACTCCGCATAGGTTCGAGGCTGGCTCTTACCTATTGAATTGAGCAGTCTTTCGTCTTCTAGTCCAGCTGTTATGGCCACCAGGGCTGCTCCTTCACTGTACCCCTCAACCTGTAGTGCCTCATCATTAAAACGAGTTATGTAATCACGCAAGCTCTCACCTGGCTGTTGTTTGACCGTCAAGAGGTTGATGTGAGGCTTGCGCTGCTCTCTAGCTCCCATGAACTGTGCAAGGAATGCTTGTGCTAACTCTTTGAAACAGCTGATGGACCTCCTTTTCAGCCTCTCAAACCAGTGCCTAGCTGATCCTGTCAGGGTGAAAAAGAATGCACGGCACCTGATTGCGTCTGAGACGCCGTGGAAGTCCATCCAACTTCTGTATGCATTTAGATGTTGCACGGGGTCTTTCTTGCCATCGTACTGTTTGAACGTGGGTACCTTAAACTTTTGAGGCACCTCGACTTTCATGACTTCTTCTGTGAAGGGCGGATCGACTTGGTCGGCTAGTTCCTCCAAGTTTTGATCTCCAAGGTCCTTTGACTTTTGCTGGTCTCCCTGAGGATTTCCGAGCTCCTTTAGTGCATTTAGAAGCTCGGTCTTCCAAGGGAGGTCGTATTTCTTGGCCTCGGCCTCGGCCAACCTAGCCTCGGCCTCGGCAGCCCGGGCTTCAGCTTCGGCGGCTTTGGCCTCGGACTCGGCAGTTTTGGCACTTCTGCGCTTCTCAACGATCAGATTCCTCAGGTCTGTCTTAGTATGACCGTAGCTTGGGGTAGAAACTGTGTAGTGACGCCCCTTAAGTGTGCTTGACTCTGGGCTCCTCAAAATCGTGCGATCAGTGGGTTTGAGCCCCCTGAACTTGCTGGTCATGCTGTCAGTCTTCTTTCCCTTTGACCTCGTCCCTGACTCTGCAGTGTGCTCCATAGGCTCCTTCCCCTTCCTCGGGTCTCTAATCAAGCTCCCCTCATGGACTTTGGTGCTAGGGCCGGGTTTACCCAGGATTTGGAGTATTCTGGATAAACTCTGATTCATTCCCTTCACCTCATCCTCAAGGGCGGCAATCTTGGTGTCGGCATCCTCTGCTCGGCCTCGGCCTCGGCCTCGGCCTGCTGGTCTCGGTGACCCCCGGATGCTGTCATCGTCACGTGACCTCCGCTGGTGGCGGTCACCATCCGACTTCTCTATGTTTACGTCTTGGTCTTTCTTCTCCATACCCTTACTCATGGAATAACCGATGTGCAGATTAACAGGCTTTCTTCCCCACAGACGGCGCCAACTGTTGATGGTCGATTTTGGCCAGAGGATCTCACCTGACCTTCACGTGCCACCAACGGTAAATTTGTAGTTGAGGGGGGAAGACGTGGCCTGCAAGACAGTAAACCTGCACACCGGTGTGGTGCTCGCCACACCGGCTCCGATGCTTAAGTCAGCAAGCAGAACGGTAGGGCGTGGAAAAGTAAGAGCAAGAGGAGAAAGCAGAGAATAGAGAATATAGTTTAGGGATAGAATCTGGGATCCCCTCTTCAGTGGCGAAGAGGGATATAAATACTTGTTCATCCTCCTAGCCTCTTTAGGGTTTCGGAGGCATTTTAGGTCAAACCAGGCGAAACCGGGGCATCCAGAGGCGGTGGGGACCAGACGAGACCGAACGGGCTCGGCCCGCGCGAGCGGGCCGAGCAGGGGGTCGGGCCTAAAACCCGACCCCTTCGGTCTTGGCCCGTCTCACTTGCCGGTTTTGCCCCCTTGGTCCATCTTTCAGCCCGATTCCTCCCCGGTTGTCCTCGTCAGCTCCTTGTATATCCGGGTGGTCCAAAATTGCCTATAACATAGGGTATGCATCAAAATTAGCACACTTTACATAGACTCTTAATTATACATGCATAAATAAAAGATGTTGTGTTATAACAAAACAAGATTAGAAGCAGATCAATTGGTAGGCTTTTCGGTAACTCAAGTATTACCTGGTAGAAAATTTTAGAGAGGCAAAATGAGCTAACAAGCATAGTGAGTGGTGTTTTAAAAATAAACTAACTTTCATATTGCTAAATAAATTTCTAACAGAAGTTTCAAGCTCTGAAATTAATGAAAACATAAATAAACTAGTAATTCTAACATTTTCAACATAAAAAATTTGTAACAATAACTTTAAATTTCACCACCAGACATGTATCCAAAACCTGATCATACTGGTGCAGAGAAATTTTGATACGCACAACAGAGAAAACATGGTCATACTATACACCAAGTAATCTCAATGTGTACAATAAAGAAACATGGTCATACTATACACCAAGTAATCTCAAGACATATAGCAAAAATAACATGGTCGTACATGTAAAGAGCAAGTCTTGTGACCTCAAATAATATATCAGGACTACACTACGGAAACACATTCACGTAAAGACATTTTCTTAATAACACAATATACTTCTTAAAACATTCCACAACCAAAATCATGAGACTAACAACAATTCACACATTTTATTTTTGAAATTTAGAGTAATTGCCTTAAAACATACATAATATTAGCTTTCATAAAATTCCATAATAATATTCATATATTAAATACGTTTTTTTTAAGTAAACCACTCACCGAACTCTCGATGTGAGAAATTATTCGGATCGTACAGTGTACGGAGCTTTGCTGGCCCTGAAATATTAAGTGCATGTTTGGGAGTGAGTTTGAAATGATTAAAATCACTTTTGTCAAATTCAAAATCACTGCGAAATATGCTTTTAATAATTCAAAATCAATTTTGATGATATGAAAATTACCTTTAAAAATGTAAAATTAAACATGAAATTGATTTTGAATTAAAGTGATTTTAGTCATTTCAAAATCACTCCCAACTATGCACTGGTTTATTTTTCATGTCACACATTTTAATTAAGCATCCATCACCACGAAAGAAAAATCATCCTAAACACTTTTTTAGCAAAACCAACATCCAACCTATTTTCTCTCTTCTTTTAATTACCCAAATATATAGCTTTGTTCAATTCCCCAAGTTTTCTTAGAGAACCAATCCTCCCTTTTTCCTTCATCTCACATGTAACCCAAAACACACACCAAGCCTTCCTCCTCTCTCTCTTCATCAATGCAGTGTTCTTGCTCCATCTCCACATATTTTTATTATTATTGCTATATTATTGTTTTTTCTTTTCAAATTCCTATTAAATGTCTTCTCTTCGATAACCCCATCTTCTTCTACCTCAAACCCACTTTCTCTCTCGTTAAAGCATGTATAGCTAAACGGTAATTGATATGTACCATAGATTAAGAAGTCAGAAGTTCGAATCCCCCATCTCCAAATATTGTTGAACTCAAAAAAAAAAAAAAAACCCTTTCTCTCTCATTTTCCCTCCTTCTCCAACTTCTATAAATCTCAATTAAAGAAACTTACCAAGCTTGATCCACTTGCATCACCTTCAAAGTTGAAATAATTGATGTTGAACTACCATTTCAGCTTCTTTTCTTCAAAACCCTCAACTCTCACATATCTCACATTTCATGGCCTTCAAACTTAAACTAAAAAATTTCAAAGACCATTGTGTCCTTACATTAAGGACGATAATTAAATTACGACCTCTTTTGATAATTAAATTACGATAAAGAATAACTATGCAAAACTTACTGCGTGTGAGATAAGTTAGTAAAAATTGACTGGGAGGCTTAGAAACACATAAACAGAAAAGGAAGAGTAATGGAAGCTGGTATTCGAGAAAGGCCCTAAATGCATGGCAAGTGTTAATATTTTTGTTCCACTTAGTCAAATGATAATATAGAAATTATCTTTAAACATAACACTTCATTGCCTATGCCAAAAGAACAACTATATCTGATTAAATATAATGTTGAAAAACTACTCAACAACTTGAAAATACCATTGTCAAAATATCAAAGATATCAAACTAACAATTTGGATTGTCCCTTTTAAAGCAAAGAAGATATGCTTTTCAATTTAAAAGAACAATTGCTCTCAAACTTTTCTAGTAATCGACAAGAAGAGATCTTTGATCATATTGCAAGACGTAATTTCTCTATAAAGAATACAAATACAATTATTGTGATCATGTACATGATCATTGCATCCATTATTTAATGGAGTAGACCTAAAGAATTTTGAGTGTAAAACAAAAATGTCGTAAAAAAAAAGAATTTTTAATGGTTTGGTAAATTTTTTTTGTCATTGTGAAAATATTAGTCAGTTGATGGAGCATTAATAGGGGCAGGTTCAGCACATATGGGAGGGTTTTGCTTTCCAGTAATGGTGGGTTTCACATTCGAACACTGAGACTTAATCGGTCCTTGGGTTCCACTGTAGGTGAGGTCAATATCAGCAACTTCTACACCTTCACATGGTAGACTTTTGCTGCAAACAAGTTTGACTGCGACTGGAGTGACAGAAGTGCCTCTGATATTCTTGAAGCTAACTTTGCTGATCTTAATTTTTGATGCAACCTAAAGGTACCAAATATATATATATTTATTAACATAAGAATCACTCAACTGTGCATTTTTTTTATAATACTTCTTAAAGTTAATAATAAGTTAAAAATGAATGACACATAATAATTCCAACCTATATATACCTTTCGGTTGCATTGATTCCATGGACAATATTCTTGGTCTATAATGATTGGATTGCTGACATCAACCATTTCAATATCTTCAAAATGCATGTCAGTGGCTGAGAATGCACCAGCAGAATCTGGCCATGTTTTGATCCTGACACCATTTGTAGTACCGATTATTTTGCATTTTTTCACGAAAACTCCAACCACGTCTTTTTCCTTTGTGTACTTGCCCAAACTTCCTATGCTAATGCCATGTCCTGGTCCGCAAGTTACATTACTAATAGTTATTTGTTTGTTACTATCTCCTACAGATACACAATCATCTCCAGTAGCGATTTTAGTATCGAGAATGTTAATCTGTTCTGAACTACTCAGATGAATTCCATCCGTGTTGGGGCTATTCCCTGGTGCAGTAATTGTCACGTGTTGAAAAGTAAGATTCTTGCAGCCCAAAAGATTGATATGGAAATTCTTACTATCCAATGAAGTTATGTCCTTCACTAACGAATTGGTGACGAAATTGAACTTCAAGGTCTGCGCTCATTTAAAAAAAAAAAAAAAACATTTGGAGTTAAAACATTTATGTTAATTGAGATTATTTGTGATAAAATAATGTATGATATTAGGCCAAAAACAAAAGAATAGTATAGTTAGAGCATTTACCATGGGAAGCTTGGTACATATTTTCTTCTGGTGGCAATCATTCTTTTCCCAACCTGCTTTTCCTTGGCCGTCAAACACTCCAGTGCCTGACAATGTCAATCGATCAATATATTCCAAAAGAACCAATCCATCTCCTTTTGGGTGGGGAGGAGCTTGTAACGTCCCTACGACTTGAAACTCAATAGGACTCTTGCAAGGGCCTTTGAGGTTGGATTGACTTAATTGGTAAAGTCCTTTTGGAACCAACACTTTACTTGGAGTTGTCGACGCACATGCTTCCTTCCATGCATTTGCTAAAGCCTATAAATTGAGTTATTTGATCAAATTAAAATAATTCTTTATAAACTAAAATGGTTTATCAAATTACTAATATATACTTACTTGAGTAATATCAGTATTAGGTTTGGCACCATACTTTGTGACATCAAAAACAGATTGACCTTCAGCGATAGACACCAACAATAATAGAAAAGGTAGTAATGCTACAAAGTTTGTTATGAATCCCATTCTTTATGTATATACCTTCTTCTTTGCTTATATTCTCCTTCTTCAGATTGCTAACTTGGAAATTGGATTATATAGGCGAGAAGAAAATCAATCTTGTTGAAAATTCTCTCTTAATTCTTATTAGCTAAATTTGTCAAAGATCAATGTGTGGTTGCGATTATGTTCTTACCATCGGCTCCTCCTTAAACAATGGAATGACTAGTTCTTTCACCACAATAATATTCATCCATTCCTTAAATTTCTATTTCAAACAAACATGCATAGCCACCTCCAAAAAATTGAATAAAAAATGACTACTTGATTCTATTTATATGGAGTGGCTAAGATATGTCTAAGGTTAGTTAGATAGTTTATTAATTTGTATGTTTTTTTTTTGTTTTTTTGAGAAGTATTAATTTGTATGTTGGTCTCACGTCAAATGAAAATAGGTGTTTATTCCAATGGACAATGACTAATAATACAAAAGGAAGTTTGGAATATTAATGTTGGTGAAATTCTTATATATGTGTTTACATTAACTAACACAATAAACTACATGATATGATGTTTGTTTGTTTGTTTTTTTTTTTTTTAAACTACATGATATAAGTAACAGTATATATGTTTGGAAAATTTTGTCACAACTTTCTTTTTCGTGGTAGTATTTATCAAATATTTTCCCTACGGTCTAATTTGTTTCAATACTATCCTACATGAGAAATTTTATTATATATAAATATTATTAGCATTTTACAATTTAACCATCTTTCTAAAGCAAACTCCTGTTTAAATTTTAAAGAAATTTTACAAATTTTGTGCAATATTATAAAGGGGGATTTGCACAAATAGCAAAAGCGGGCAAAAGTATTGCAAAAATATTAAAAAAATAAAATTATTTGCAGAAATAACAAAAAATACGTTAAATTACGAAAATACCCTTAGTATCTTCAATAGTCTATCGGTCCCTATTATTGATAGTCACTGATAGACTTCGATTAATCGGAGTCTATCAGTGATAAATACTGATAGACTTTGATGATAAACTTCAATTAATCGAAGTGTATTAGTGATAGACACTGATATACTTTAATTAATCGAAGTCTATCAATGTGTATCACTGATAGACTCTGATAATCATAATCTATAAATTTTTATCGTGTTTAATTCAAACCTATCAGTGATATTTGTTGGGTTTTATGCCCTAAAACTCGTAGATAGGTAATGTAACCGTTGACCGGATATTAATGAAATAATATTGATATATTTTTTGTATTAATTGTTATTATTTATTTTATGTTTGTCTTTGCCTAATAATAACCATAATCCAATAAACTAGACATTCAAGGCTGTAATATGAGTCTTGAACTATATGTAGCGACATATGGGATCATTGTTCAAGAAACAGCCTAAAGGGTCTATAGTATTGGGATAAGACTGGGTGCCTTATCCATGTGACACTATGGATACGACCCACTTTGTATTTGATACAAACTCTGCGATCCAACGCGTTCGTGTAGGAGACATGCGAGTGGGGGTATCCTATGCAATGAGTTTGCATAAGACCGAACCGCAAAATAGTAACCACTGGTTATAACACCGTTTCCTAGTTGGTTTTCTATTTCACTAGGACAACCTAGACAACGTAGTCTTAATCCTGAGTTGATTATGGACTCCTGCTCATGAGAGATTGTCCTTTGATTTGTATGGGTGAGAGTGGCCAATACGCCGACTCAATAAGCCTACCACTTTGGGGACAAGACCGAATGGGGAGCTGGGAACATAATCGTACAATATAGAATTCACTCCTTCTCGACTTTAGGGAAGCAGATGAGTGTTCTCTTAAGTGGTTACTCCGAGTCTTGAACAAAGGGCCCTACCCTCTACATGGCACGAGAGGATTTTCTGTTTGATGGTTGGACCACAAACAGGTTGTTCATTAGAGGAGAATTGGTACTTAAGGAAATAGAGGTAACCCAGGGGTAAAACGGTAATTTGACCCAGCTGGTGTTACGGACACTCGTGAAGGACTAGCTAGTCGATATTGGTCTATATCCATGGACACAGAAAATATGTCTGTAGTGAGAAGAGTGCAATTGTGGGTCTATAGTGGAATGAAAACACAGTTAACGAATATTAATTAATGTGGTTAATGAGTTTGACCAATTAATCTCACATCGTTGGACCTTCTGATCTGCAGGTCCATTAGGTCCTACTGGTAGCTCATAAAGTAATTTGAGGCAACTAAGTAATAAATGTAAATTGAAAATGTTCAATTTACTAAAGGAAACAAATATAATATATATTGATATATTATTATGAGAGAAATTAATATTTGAAGAAATTCAAATATAAATTTATGGAAGTTTGAGAGAGTTCAAATAATGAATTAATTAATTTAATGCCTGAAATGTGTTTGGGCAAATTAATCAATTCTATGCCAGAAATTAAATATGTGATATTTAATTGGTGGTTAATTAATTAAAGAATTCATTAACCGAGAATTAATCAATTATGGAAATAATTAATCACTTAAGGAAGTGATTAATCATTTATGGAAATGATCTAATCACTTATGGAAGTAATTAGTCATTTGTGGAAAAGATTAATCAATTATGGAATTGATTGATCATGATTGATTAATTAAGGAATAAGATTGAATCAATTTTGGAAAAAATTGATTTAATTGAATATTTTATTCATGGCCTCTCTTCTATAAATAGAAGACTAGACCTAATTGGTCATGACACTTGAAACTTTGCTCTTGCTCTTAGACTCTCAAAGACAAGACCTAGAATTCTCTCTAGCCTACTCCCTCTTAGAGAAAGACTCCCACAAGTGTTTTGCCTCCTAGACCCAGAGTCATACCGGTGTAACCTTTGTGGTTATTGTGTCAATCAAGAAGAAAATTCCAGCGATCAGAGGCGAGGAGGCTGCTGCGTTTTCGTTCGTTGGAGCGTCGTTGGCGAAGAACGGTCAAGTCTACAACGAAGGTATGTGACGGTTCTTCCCCTTTTCTTTAGAAAAACATGAAAATAAATTTAGATTTATTTTTAAAGCATGTTTAAACTGAATTTCCAGCAACTTTAAAAAGAGTTTAAAGTTTGATTGAGTTTTCGTAACGGTATTTTAATGTTAATTAATATACGGCGTAAGGTCCAATCGATGCGCTTCCGCTGCGTGGGGAATTTTATTCCCTTCAAGCCACTAATAGAAAACAATTTAATTCAAGGTTATTAGTTCAGTTTAATTCAAGGCTATCAGTTTATATCCATCAGTTTAATTTAAGTCTATCAGTGATAATAACTAATAGAAAACCGATTAATTCAAGGTTATCAGTTTCTATCACTGATAGAAATCAATTCAATTTTAATTCAAGGTTATCAGTTTCTATCACTGATAGAAATCAATTCAATTCAAGACTATTAGTTTCTATCACTGATAGAAACCAATTTAATTGAAGTTTATCAGTTTCTATCAAAAATCAATTTAATTGAAGTTTGTTGACTTGTATCACTGATAGAAATTAGTTTAATTCAAACCTATCATTTTCTCTCGAGGATAGAAATCAGTTAATTGAAGTCTATCAGTTTCTATCCCTGATAGAAATCAGTTAATTATCAATTAATTGAAGTCTACCAATGATTGTTACTGATAGAAATCAATTTAATTGAAATCTATCAGTAAAGTACTTTCCATGGCAATCATCTCGGTAATTAGAAACTCATAAAAAATTATTATATTACAATCATAAATTGAACAAAAAATTTAAGTCTCTTGTGGTAATTAGAACATAAAATCCAAAAATAACCATTACGAACAAGCGACTCTCAATCAACAATATAATTTTTAAAGCCTAGCACACAAACTCCATGATCACCACCATAAAATTGTTATTCTTGTAATCTTTGTATTTCATTATCTATCAATTATAGTCCGTGATAGACTTCGATCAGTGATAGTCAGTGATAGACTACAAATAACCAGAGTATATCAGTGATATACTTTGATATACCTATACAAACACTCACCAAAATTTTTATTTTTGTATTCTTGGCATTCTTGAATTAAAAAGAAAGCCAACAAGAGCTTAGCTCAATTGACATAAAGTTGTATGGATAGCCACAACGTATGTGGTTCGAATCCCCCTCCCCACATATTATCAAAAAAATAATAATAAAAAAAAACAAACAATCATAACAATAAATGCACAAAAAAAAAAAAAGGAAGAAGGAACTCCAACCTCATAAATGCACAAAAAAAAAATAATAAAAACAGGAAGAAGAAATCACACCAAAATAAAAAATTTTTAAAAAAAGAAGAAATCACACCAAAATAAAAAATTAAAAAAAAAAGAAGAAAAAATCACACCCAAGGAATCGTAGCAGATTGATTTCAAGCAGTAGAAAATCGTCGTAACAGATTGATTTAAAAAACAATAAGGGTAAAATGAGAATTATAAAAATGTATTCTAATTTTTTGCCATATTTGCAATTCTTTTTGGCTTGGGCTAAATTTGCTATTATATATAATTAATTTGTCACCCACTGCAATCTATTATAAATATGTGGAGATATCATAACCATTCCAACCAATCTTTGCGACTCTCGATTAAAGAAAAAAAAAAAACCACCATTCTAAAGCAAAGTCACCACGACAACAACAATAATCCTTCTCTCCCTTCGGAGAAGATTTAAATTTGTGTGTGATATAATTACTAATCCATCTCTCTTTTCTTAATCTAAACACAAATTGATAACTAAGGTCTCGTTTGATAATCATTTGGTTTTTCAAAATTTATTCTTATTTTCTCCCAATATCCTTACCTTGGTTTTCATTTTGGTCAAGGAGACATTAGAGTTCTGAGCCAAATTCCAAAAACAAAAACAAGTTTTTGAAAACTATATATATATATTTTTTTTTGTTTTCAAAATTTGACTTGGTTTTTGAAAACATGAGAAGGATGTAAGTTCTAACCAAAAAAATGGATAGGTGGAGAGTGTTTATAAGCTTAATTTTCAAAAACCAAAAACCAAAAATGAAATATGAAATGGTTATCAAACGTGACCTAAATGTTGCTTATTGTTTTAGGTCCTTCATCAATGGTGTGACAACATCTCTCTCACTCATCATAGAACAATTAAATTTCTCCAAGAAACCAAACTTTGGCTAGATTGAAAAAAAACTCCTATGAAGGAAGGAACATGGAAAACAAGCTTTCTGGTTACACTATTAGATAACATGAAGTTTCATCTCAAAACCAATTGACAATGAGAGGAGTAGTCCATGTAGCTTATAAATTGTGAATTCTCCACTTATCTTTTGATCCTCAACAAATGGTGGTCTCAAAGGTAAAACAAAAGAGAGGCTATAACAAACCTTCAAAATAAATGGATTTTGATCATCATATTGTTATGTTATCGAGCACCATTTTGTGTATATATTCATTTTTTATTGTTAAGAAAATTGCATTGCTCGGGTGTATTAGGGAAAAATTGAAGACTATATTTCAAATCTGAATTGACGGTGTAAGAAAAAAAGAATAAATCTCATCCCTCCAATTTTGATCAAATGCAGAAATGGAGCAATAGCCCAAAAATCAATTGCAGTCAATGAAGGAAAAATTGGGTCATGATTTATGCTAATTAAAATCTTGGACCTTTGACAGATTCTCACAAATATGTAAATTATCTTTGTCTTGATAGCAATTTCCCTAATTGCTTGAAATTAGTATCTCCTTTAGGTACGTATTTTGATTTTTTCTTTATTACATGGCTTTCTTTGAGGATTGACAAATGCCTTTAGAAAGACCTTTCCTTATTGATTCCTTGGGGCTGAACTTCTATTTTAGCAGAATATATTGTATATGCTATGTGATTCATGCTTTTGGAGACTAATAGAGTAGTCTAAAAGAGCTTTCATCTTGATCTTGATACTTTCGATTACTGTGTGTAAATCTCAGTTAGGACACAATCACATTCAACAATAATTTTTTTTTTTTAAAAAAAGAAGATTGTTATATTAATGCATTATCATCCCAAATTTGCTTACTTGATCCTTCGTTTTAATTTGCTATCTTTATTTTCCTTGCAATTATTCCTTGCATGTTTCTCCCTATGCCTAAGTTCCTAATCCCCTCGTTCCAGTTACCTCTACAACTTAAAAGAAATTAGAAATAAGCGAGATTGTTCCCCTCAAATCGATCCAACCAATATTGCTACAAGTTAGCTTTAGGAAACCCGTCTATAAATGTAATTTGATTGGATTATTGACAAGTCAATTATCAAGTGCCAATTTTGGCAACCGACGATACATGGAGACTCGAGATTAAAAGAAGAGTTTGATTTGAGGTTGGGTGAGGCCATGGACATGAGGAGCCAATGGTACATGCGATTAGGGATGATATTTATGGGCTGAAAATTTGGGAAGGGTTTTGGAGGGGATGAAGGAAGGAGAATTTGTGGCGATGTGGAGAAAGGTGTTGGTGGTAACCATTGTTCTCACAAATTGGAGATGAGGGGTGAAAGATGAACATTATTTTTTTTTTGTAGAAAATGAATTAGATATGAGATTCTAGTGGAAGAGTTTTCAAATTATCTCCCAACCCTTGTTGAAATTAATAATAATGAAAAAGAAATGATTTTTAACTGTCGTCAAACCCCACCCCAAATTACCCTATTAAATAAGGACGATCGAGTTGAGACAATAGTCGTGTAATGAAATCTATTACTAGATCTCTCTTGCTTTATTTTATAGCTCAACTCAAAATATCATTCCACTTCTTATTTACATCTATAAAACAACCTTTACATTCGACTGGCTACCAATGTTTATAAGGTATGCATCAAAATTAGCACACTTTACATAGACTCTTAATTATACATGCATAAATAAAAGATGTTGTGTTATAACAAAACAAGATTAGAAGAAGATCAATTGGTAGGTTTTTTCGGTAACTCAAAGTATTACCTGGTAGAAAAATTTAGAGAGACAAAATGAGCTAACAAGCATAGTGAGTGATGTTTTAAAAATAAACTAACTTTCATATTGCTAAATAAATTTCTAACAGAAGTTTCAAGCTCTGAAGTTAATGAAAACATAAATAAACTAGTAATTCTAACATTTTCAACATAAAAAATTTGTAACAATAACTTTAAATTTTACCACCAGACATGTATCCAAAACCTGATCATACTGGTGCAGAGAAATTTTGATACGCACAACAGAGAAAACATGGTCATACTATACACCAAGTAATCTCAATGTGTACAATAAAGAAACATGGTCATACTATACATCAAGTAATCTCAAGACATATAACAAAAATAACATGGTCGTACATGTAAAGAGCAAGTCTTGTGACCTCAAATAATATATCAGGACTACACTACGGAAACACATTCACGTAAAGACATTTTCTTAAAAACACAAAATACTTCTTAAAACATTCCACAACCAAAATCATGAGACTAACAACAATTCACACATTTTATTTTTGAAATTTAGAGTAATTGCCTTAAAACATACATAATATTAGCTTTCATAAAATTCCATAATAATATTCATATATTAAATACGTTTTTTTTTTAAAGTAAACTACTCACCGAACTCTCGATGTGAGAAATTATTCGGATCGTACAGTGTACGGAGCTTTGCTGGCCCTGAAATATTAAGTGCATGTTTGGGAGTGATTTTGAAATGATTAAAATCACTTTTGTCAAATTCAAAATCACTACGAAATATGCTTTTAATAATTCAAAATCAATTTTGATGATATGAAAATTACCTTTAAAAATGTAAAATTAAACATGAAATTGATTTTGAATTAAAGTGATTTTAGTCATTTCAAAATCACTCCCAACTATGCACTGGTTTATTTTTCCTGTCACACATTTTAATTAAGCATCCATCACCACGAAAGAAAATTCATCCTAAACACTTTTTTAGCAAAACCAACATCCAACCTATTTTCTCTCTTCTTTTAATTACCAAAATATATAGCTTTGTTCAATTTCCCAAGTTTTCTTAGCAAACCAATCCTCCCTTTTTCCTTCATCTCACATGTAACCCAAAACACACACCAATACTTCCTCCTCTCTCTCTTCATCAATGCAGTGTTCTTGCTCCATCTCCACATATTTTTATTATTATTGCTATATTATTGTTTTTTCTTTTCAAATTCCAATTAATTCAATGTCTTCTCTTCGATAATCCCATCTTCTTCTACCTCAAACCCACTTTCTCTCTCGTTAAAGCATGTATAGCTAAACGGTAATTGATATGTACTATAAATCTCAAATAAAGAAACTTACCAAGCTTGATCTACTTGCATCACCTTCAAAGTTGAAATAATTGATGTTGAACTACCATTTCAGCTTCTTTTCTTCAAAACCCTCAACTCTCACATATCTCACATTTCATGGCCTTCAAACTTAAACTAAAAAATTTCAAAGACCATTGTGTCCTTACATTAAGGACGATAATTAAATTACGACCTCTTTTGATAATTAAATTACGATAAAGAATAACTATGCAAAACTTACTGCCTGTGAGATAAGTTAGTAAAAATTGACTGGGAGGCTTAGAAACACATAAACAGAAAAGGAAGAGTAATGGAAGCTGGTATTCGAGAAAGGCCCTAAATGCATGGCAAGTGTTAATATTTTTGTTCCACTTAGTCAAATGATGATATAGAAATTATCTTTAAACATAACACTTCATTGCCTATGCCAAAAGAACAACTATATCTGATTAAATATAATGTTGAAAAACTACTCAACAACTTGAAAATACCATTGTCAAAATATCAAAGATATCAAACTAACAATTTTGATTGTCCCTTTTAAAGCAAAGAAGATATGCTTTTCAATTTAAAAGAACAATTGCTCTCAAACTTTTCTAGTAATCGACAAGAAGAGATCTTTGATCATATTGCAAGACGTAATTTCTCTATAAAGAATACAAATACAATTATTGTGATCATGTACATGATCATTGCATCCATTATTTAATGGAGTACACCTAAAGAATTTTGAATGTAAAACAAAAATGTCGTAAAAAAAAAAAAAAAATTAATGGTTTGGTAAATTTTTTTGTCATTGTGAAAATATTAGTCAGTTGATGGAGCATTAATAGGGGCAGGTTCAGCACATATGGGAGGGTTTTGCTTTCCAGTAATGGTGGGTTTCACATTCGAACACTGAGACTTAATTGGTCCTTGGGTTCCACTGTAGGTGAGGTCAATATCAGCAACTTCTACACCTTCACATGGTAGACTTTTGCTGCAAACAAGTTTGACTGCGACTGGAGTGGCAGAAGTGCCTCTGATATTCTTGAAGCTAACTTTGCTGATCTTAATTTTTGATGCAACCTAAAGGTACCAAAAATATATATATTTATTAACATAAGAATCATTCAACTGTGCATTTTTTTTATAATACTTCTTAAAGTTAATAATAAGTTAAAAATGAATGACACATAATAATTCCAACATATATATATACCTTTCGGTTGCATTGATTCCATGGACAATATTCTTGGTCTATAATGATCGGATTGCTGACATCAACCATTTCAATATCTTCAAAATGCATGTCAGTGGCTGAGAATGCACCAGCAGAATCTGGCCATGTTTTGATCCTGACACCATTTGTAGTACCGATTATTTTGCATTTTTTCACGAAAACTCCAACCACGTCTTTTTCCTTTGTGTACTTGCCCAAACTTCCTATGCTAATGCCATGTCCTGGTCCGCAAGTTACATTACTAATAGTTATTTGTTTGTTACTATCTCCTACAGATACACAATCATCTCCAGTAGCGATTTTAGTATCGAGAATGTTAATCTGTTCTGAACTACTCAGATGAATTCCATCCGTGTTGGGGCTATTCCCTGGTGCAGTAATTGTCACGTGTTGAAAAGTAAGATTCTTGCAGCCCAAAAGATTGATATGGAAATTCTTACTATCCAATGAAGTTATGTCCTTCACTAACGAATTGGTGACGAAATTGAACTTCAAGGTCTGCGCTCATTTAAAAAAAAAAAAAAACATTTGGAGTTAAAACATTTATGTTAATTGAGATTATTTGTGATAAAATAATGTATGATATTAGGCCAAAAACAAAAGAATAGTATAGTTAGAGCATTTACCATGGGAAGCTTGGTACATATTTTCTTCTGGTGGCAATCATTCTTTTCCCAACCTGCTTTTCCTTGGCCGTCAAACACTCCAGTGCCTGACAATGTCAATCGATCAATATATTCCAAAAGAACCAATCCATCTCCTTTTGGGTGGGGAGGAGCTTGTAACGTCCCTACGACTTGAAACTCAATAGGACTCTTGCAAGGGCCTTTGAGGTTGGATTGACTTAATTGGTAAAGTCCTTTTGGAACCAACACTTTACTTGGAGTTGTCGACGCACATGCTTCCTTCCATGCATTTGCTAAAGCCTATAAATTGAGTTATTTGATCAAATTAAAATAATTCTTTATAAACTAAAATGGTTTATCAAATTACTAATATATACTTACTTGAGTAATATCAGTATTAGGTTTGGCACCATACTTTGTGACATCAAAAACAGATTGACCTTCAGCGATAGACACCAACAATAATAGAAAAGGTAGTAATGCTACAAAGTTTGTTATGAATCCCATTCTTTATGTATATACCTTCTTCTTTGCTTATATTCTCCTTCTTCAGATTGCTAACTTGGAAATTGGATTATATAGGCGAGCAGAAAATCAATCTTGTTGAAAATTCTCTCTTAATTCTTATTAGCTAAATTTGTCAAAGATCAATGTGTGGTTGCGATTATGTTCTTACCATCGGCTCCTCCTTAAACAATGGAATGACTAGTTCTTTCACCACAATAATATTCATCCATTCCTTAAATTTCTATTTCAAACAAACATGCATAGCCACACTAACACAATGCGTGCAACAAGTGGCATTAAAAAAATAAAGGAAGGTATGAATCCCATTGAAAATCACCCTCCAAAAAATTGAATAAAAAATGACTACTTGATTCTATTTATATGGAGTGGCTAAGATATGTCTAAGGTTAGTTAGATAGTTTATTAATTTGTATGTTTTTTTTTTTTTTTTTTGAGAAGTATTAATTTGTATGTTGGTCTCACGTCAAATGAAAATAGGTGTTTATTCCAATGGACAATGACTAATAATACAAAAGGAAGTTTGGAATATTAATGTTGGTGAAATTCTTATATATGTGTTTACATTAACTAACACAATAAACTACATGATATGATGTTTGTTTGTTTTTTTTTTTTTTTAAACTACATGATATAAGTAACAGTATATATGTTTGGAAAATTTTGTCACAGCTTTCTTTTTCGTGGTAGTATTTATCAAATATTTTCCCTACGGTCTAATTTGTTTCAATACTATCCTACATGAGAAATTTTATTATATATAAATATTATTAGCATTTTACAATTTAACCATCTTTCTAAAGCAAACTCCTGTTTAAATTTGAAAGAAATTTTACAAATTTTGTGCAATATTATAAAGGGGGATTTGCACAAATAGCAAAAGCGGGCAAAAGTATTGCAAAAATAGCAAAAAAAATAAAATTATTTGCGGAAATAACAAAAAATACGTTAAATTACGAAAATACCCTTAGTATCTTCAATAGTCTATCAGTCCCTATTATTGATAGTCACAGATAGACTTCGATTAATCGGAGTCTATCAGTGATAAATACTTATAGACTTTGATGATAAACTTCAATTAATCGGAGTCTATTAGTGATAGACACTGATATACTTTGATTAATCGAAGTCTATCAATGTGTATCACTGATAGACTCTGATAATCATAATCTTTTTTTTCTTTTCTCTTCTTTCTTATTTTCTTCTTCTTCTTCTTTTTTTTTTTTTATATATATATTTCCTCCAAATGGAAACTCACTATGGTTGTCCAAGATTCTTGCTAAGTTCTTAACTGACAAGAATGATCAAAGTAAACTTTGATCCTAAAAATTTTCTGGAAGAAACATGTGGTTTTACTTTTGTTTGCAATAAAAAACCACTTTCTTTCTTAAAAAAAAACATATGAAATGAATGATGCATAAATGGATGTATGATGAAACCTTGACCAAAAGAAAATAGCTCAATTTTCACATGCCCACGTTCTTCTTGACTATACTTAGCTAACTTATGATAATCATATTTCATGCATGTGTTCTTGAGTCATCGGCCCTTGTCTATCTTTGAATTTCATAATCTTAAAGACAATTCAAAGAGGAGTAGAGACTTTATTAATAATGAGGAATAATTAGATACACTAAGTATTTCTTCTCATGATGAATAAAAGCCCAAAACTCTAGTGATTACCGTCTGAACTGCCTTCATTCGATCTTGCACATGATGCTTCGATTCTTTCAAGTGTGGCCTAAAGCTCTTCCATGATATTGGGATCACATTGTGAGTACCAGTTTTTCCTGAATAAGCACGACGAAGACTCGATAAATGCAATTGGTATTGGATCGACATTCTCCACCTCCGTTGCCTCTTACCATTATGATTGTAAGAAACAGTCAACCTTGTTGGTTGTGCTGCAAAATAGGTGAATGAACAAATGGCTTTGGGGAGAACTTTGTTGATTTCCTTTGTAGTTGTGCATGAGTCTTGGCGTAGATAATATTACTTGGACTTGTTGATCCCTTGAGTAGTCTTCTTCGTCTTTGATTGATGATTCAATTGCATCATCGAATATCCTTCCCTGCTTAACCCCGTATTCTATTATTTTTCCAATCATCATGATGTCTAAAAAGTTGGTGGATGCACTTCCTATCATTCGATCATAGTAGGGAGATTCAAGGTGGGTGATGATCGTTGTTGGGTGAAATCTCTAGTTGGTTAACAAAGAGATACTTTCAACTTATGCGAATGAGGTGAGTCACCAGGATTATTGACTGGGATGTCAGGCTGAGAGTCATCTACCATTGTTTCACCCTTCTCCAAAAGAGAGAATTTTCATGGCTTGTTCATGAGACTGCTCAACATTTTGTCCTTCCATGTCTTTGCCTTGTAGTCTGTAAGAACGATGAACATGTGGTTGTTGAGCCATTTGCTTTTAGAAAAAAGATAAAATGACTATGCAGGTTTTTCCATGAAATGCAAGTGAATGATGTGATAAAAAAAAAAATTGATGCATGAGAAGATACTGTCATTATTGAGTAAAAAAATGCAAGAAGATTTTTTTAATAAAAAAAAATGACCTTAACATGGAATATGAGATAATGATATATGGGAAAATGTGTAAATTGTAAACATTGATTGAAATGCATGAAAAATGTCCTAAATGCATCCTATGAAGAGAAAAATGTCTCCTAACCATAAACATGAGTGATTTTTTTTTTTTTTTTTTTGTGTTTGCATGAGAGTCAATGTCGTACATTGGTGTGAACATGAATCAAAATGCATGACCCTTTTATTCCATAAAATGAAGATGAGCTCCTTGGAATTCTTGTGATGAATGAGTGGATATGAGGAAAGATCTTATACACGAGGGTATTAAAAAGTGATACTACTCTATCATATGAATGTTCTAACCTTAGATGATGGTTTATGAAGAAAATGTTGTGATGAAAGGTGGAATAAAGATCTAAAATGAATGTGAACAATAAAAGAAAATGTGAGAAATCATAAACTTTAGGTTCAAAAATTAATTTCAATGTTATAAAATAACAAAAGAATTAATTTGAGTGAAGATTTTTCGTGTGCCTACACGGGGGAAATAATAACCCCTCGAAGGTCGACACTACTCCATCATGAAAAGTATGATCCCAAAGGTCATGAATGAAATAAACCTAAACTAAATGGTGCATGACTCCTACGACTCAATATGTGCTAGGCGTGCAACTCAAATTCTTTTTGGGACGAACCCTCTTTCTTTCTTTTTTTTAAGGAAACAATATAAAACCAATAAAAGAAATTCTTTTTGTTTTTTGTTTTTTTTTTTTTTTTTTTTTTTTTGCAAAAAATCCTATTGTTTCCAAACAAAGAAAACATTAATATTCATTTTTTTTTGTTTCACAAGAATATTTACAAATGAATAAAATGAAAATAATGAAGAAGATATTTGACAAAGAATTGTAAAAGGTGACGGAGAATAAAATTCTAATCTTAGGAAACAAAGGATCCCAAATTAATTTCAATGTTATAAGATAACAATTGAATTAACTTGAATGGTGATGATGGATAATGTTCACTAGGAAACAAAGGATCTCAAGAGAATTTCAATGTTATAAGATAACAATTGAATTAATTTGAGTGGTGAGGATAATGTGAAATTAAAATTTTGATCCTAGAAAAAAAAAAAAAAGATATCAAGTCAAACCCAATGTTATAAGATAACAATGAAGTTAACTTGAGTGATGGAAAATGATGTGAGGATAAAATTCTAATCCTAGAAGGGAATGTGATGCATGAATTAATGGAATGAAGAAAAAAAGGTCCCAAATTTTGATCCTAAAAAAAAGGTCCCAAATTAATTCAATGTTATAAAACAACGATTAAATTAACTTGAGCGAAAATTTTCATGCGCCTACACGGGGACGATGATGTCCCTTCGAAGGTCGGCATTACTAATTTCGAATGTGATGCATGAATTAATGGAATGAAGAAAAAAAGGTCCCAAATTTTGATCCTAAAAAAAAGGTCCCAAATTAATTCAATGTTATAAAACAACGATTAAATTAACTTGAGCGAAAATTTTCATGCGCCTACACGGGGACGATGATGTCCCTTCGAAGGTCGGCATTACTAATTTCGAATGTGATGCATGAATTAATAGAATGAAGAAAAAAAAGAGAAAAAAAAGGTCAATGACTGAATGAGATGGAAAATAATTGAGCAATAAGGAAAAAAAAACGCTCATTTGGGAGAGACTTTTTCAAAAATTTAAAAGAAAAAAATCCAAAGAAGAGAGAAGGGAAAAAAAAAACTTACAAGAAACAAAAGATGGGAATACTTGAATTATTTTTTTTTTTTTTTGAAACAACAAAGATATAAAGGTTTTTTATTTTTAAAGAAAGCCTTTAAAGAACGAGGAAGATATGAACACTTCTTGTTTTTGAACGAAAGCTTTTTTTCCAAAACAAAGAGAATACTTCATTTTTTAATGAAAGTTTTATTTTAATAAAAAAACAAAGAATATAAGATGACACCAAGAAGAAAGAGTTGAAACCTAATAACCATGATTAACCCATTTAAAACAAAATTAATTATAACACCAAAAATGATAGTACAAAATAAACGACATTAATTGGATAGAATAATAAATAAATAAAATATCAAAATAAATACATGAAATAACTACCAGATACAAAATGATGAAGTGTTGGCATGTCTAAATCCTAAATAGATAAGGCTCTCAAATCAATCCTGATATTATAAAAAATAATAAAAGGATTAATCTGAGCGAGAATTTTTCGTGTGCCTGCACGGGGGCCGGAACCCCTCGAAGGTCGACACTACTACATTCTCAATTCTAATCTTAAAGGGTATAGCCCGGGTATGAGGCTTGTGAATTTGTGTGAAATGCATGATGATCTAAAGAAAGTAAAATTACATAAATAAATTATACACAACAAAATAGCAGAATGGACGAAATAAATTACTAAAGGATCATAGAAAAATAAAATTGAAGTGGCTTGACTCTCTAAGGTCCCCAGTGGAGTCGCCAAGCTGTCGCAACGTCATCGCGACGCGGAGCAGCCGACGTCCTTCCCTAAGGGTCTCTTTCGAGGTTAAAGGTTTGGAGTCACCACCAATCATCTTGGGGTGTGATTGGTCACCCTCTTTAAAGAAAAAACCGGTCTTTGAAAACAAAAAATTAGGCTCGGGAGTCGATTGAGTGTAAGGAAGGTGTTAGCACCCCTACAACACCTGTTTAAAAACGGTTACCCCATTTTATTTTAAAAATTATCCTTTTATAACATAAAGCGGTCCTTTACTTTGAAGAAAAAAAATCAAATAACAAATGTCCCACTTGATCTTACCTTAGCTTTTAAAATTAAAGTAAGGTTTTGATGTAGTGAGTGAGGTTATACCCAATAATTGTTTGTCATATTGAAATCTTCTTTTAATTAAAAGAAAATTTGTCACCTCAAGAATTTGAGAAATTATCTCAACTCCGTCATAGGTTGCACATGAGCTATTTTGTCTCACATCTATTATTTCACATTTCAAAGATAAAATGTGAACTAATAATCATGAGTGGTATGAAACCATTCAATGAAAAAAAAAATATTTTTCATTTTTAAATAAAATTCATTTGGAATTACTAAAGTAAAACTATTTTTGAAATTCTTTTAAAAAAACGCATTTAGAATCAAATTGAAATTCTGATTGTCAAAATAATTGACTAGTTAAACATTAGGCTAATTTCCAGGCAGGGTGTTCCCTTTCGGTCAGCTTAAGTACCCATTCTTAGACAAAATTAGCTTTAAAGTTTCCATAATCAATCTATTTTAACTTTCCAAAATATTAAATAACTAAAATAATAATATTAAAAAATAAAAAGAAGAGAAAATGGGCTAAACCCCATTGAAAAACACATATTTGAATTTTGGGTTTTTGAAATTTGATTTAACCTTTTAACAATTGAAATAGATTTCCAAATTAATTAAAAATTCATAGCCATTGATTGATTTCCAATTTAATTTTTAATATAAAACCAAATAGACATTGATTTTGAAATTCCAAATAGAACCTATTGAAAATTCCAAGTTAAAACAAATTTAAGGCTGATTTGGAGATTTCAATGTAAAATCCAATTTGAAACCAAATTTATTCGGGAAATGACATAGTAAAGGTAATTCGAAATGAATTTAGGAAATCAAATTTAAAATCAAATTGAAATTGAATCAATTTAAAAAAAAACAAAATGAAATTGAATTGGAAATCCAAATTTAAAATCAAAATGGAATTGAAACAAAAATTTCAAATTTAAACTAAATTGGAATTTGCTTGAGATTTTCAACTTAAAGCCTGACTTAAAATTGATTGGAAAATTCATGTGAGAAAATTTAAGTTAAAATCAAATTGGAAGACAAAGAGAGGGAAAAAACTTGAAAACAACCTAAAGAGAATGATTTTAAAAAAATGATAAAAGATAGGGATGAGCCCACCAAACTTTCTTCATCCTCACATTCTTTCTCTCTCCTCCCTCATAGTGACGGCGGCGTGGGCGGCAAAACTAAAGGCATCGAACGGAACTGGCGGCGGCGATGGTCTTCGAGTTGCGGCGAGCGATGGAGTTGAGGTGTGGGTTTTTGGAGGAAGAAGAAAATGAGTTTGGGTGGAGGTCATAATGGTGTTTAGAGAGAGAAAGAGGATTTTATGGGTAAAAGAAAAAATGACTTCTAATCTTTGTTGAAATGAGGTTTTGAACAAAAAACTCTTCCCCCATGGTAATTCTCTCTTTCCTTCTCTTTCTTCTAATTTGATTCTAATTCCCTCTTTGTTCTTTCTTGTGTTATCCTTTTATAGGGAAGCTTGGATGGTGGTTGGAGAGAAAAAATGGTGGGGAGTTGAGGAAGAGGGGGAGAGGGAGAGGGAAGTGGAGAAGTGCGTTGAGAAAGAAGGGGAGAGGGAGAAGGAGAAGGAGAAGGAATAGGAATATGAAGACTTTGAAAATGATAAAAAACATGAAACAAAAATTAAAATAAAAGAATAATTAAATTCAAAATTAATTGAAAAATGAAAATGAAAATAAAATAAATAATAAAAACCAAAAAGAAAAATAACATAAAATGAAATAAAATTCAACATCAAACTTTAATACTAAAAAGTAAGCCGGACCAAATACGGTGTCTACAGTGTTTAATTCAAGCCTATCAGTGATAACCACAAATAGAAAACAATTTAATTCAAGGTTATTAGTTCAGTTTAATTCAAGGCTATCAGTTTATATCCATCAGTTTAATTTAAGTCTATCAGTGATAATAACTAATAGAAAACCGATTAATTCAAGGTTATCAGTTTCTATCACTGATAGAAATCAATTCAATTTTAATTCAAGGTTATCAGTTTCTATCACTGATAGAAATCAATTCAATTCAAGACTATTAGTTTCTATCACTGATAGAAACCAATTTAATTGAAGTTATCAGTTTCTATCAAAAATCAATTTAATTGAAGTTTGTTGACTTGTATCACGGATAGAAATTAGTTTAGTTCAAATCTATCATTTTCTCTTGAGGATAGAAATCAGTTAATTGAAGTCTATCAGTTTCTATCCCTGATAGAAATCAGTTAATTATCAATTAATTGAAGTCTACCAATGATTGTTACTGATAGAAATCAATTTAATTGAAATCTATCAGTAAAGTACTTTCCACGGCAATCATCTCGGTAATTAGAAACTCATAAAAAATTATTATACTACAATCATAAATTGAACAAAAAATTTAAGTCTCTTGTGGTAATTAGAACATAAAATCCAAAAATAACCATTACGAACAAGCGACTCTCAATCAACAATATAAAATTTTTAAAGCCTAACACACAAACTCCATGACCACCACCATAAAATTGTTATTCTTGTAATCTTTGTATTTCATTATCTATCAATCATAGTCCGTGATAGACTTCGATCAGTGATAGTCAGTGATAGACTACGAATAACCGGAGTATATCAGTGATATACTTTGATATACCTATACAAACACTCACCAAAATTTTATTTTTGTATTCTTGACATTCTTGAATTAAAAAGAAAGTCAACAAGAGCTTAGCTCAATTGACATAAAGTTGTATGGATAGCCACAACGTCTGTGGTTCGAATCTCCCTCCCTACATACACTACTACAGATTACAGCTTTAATGACGGTAAAAAAAAAAAAGCGCGGGCCTTTAATGACGGACAGACAAAACGCGCGGAGAATTTTTTTAAAAAAATTAAATTGACTTACAACGTCGGGCATTGCCTTTCCCTAGGTCTCCTTTTCTCTCTCCCCGACACTTTACCTTTCCCTAGGTCTCCTTTTCTCTCTAGGTCAAAAAATTAAATTAATCACTTTACCTTTCCCTAGGTCTCCTTTTCCCTCTCCCCGACACTTCCCCTCTTCTTAGTTTCTTCGCCCGTCTCCTACTTTTCTCTCCGCCCATCTTAGCTCGCCGTAGTTCTCACCGTGAGTTTACGCCGTTGTTCTCCGTTCTCCGTCGTGCTCGCAAGTTGTTCTCGTCGTCGTTCGTTGCAGCCCCGTCATTCGGCGTCGTTCGCCGCCAGCAAGGCTGTTCTCGTGGGTTTTCTTGCCGCCGACATTTTCGTGGGGTTGTCGTTGCCGGCGTGGTCGTGTGTCTTGTCGCCGGTCTCCGTAGCTCCAAAGTTGTGGGTTTTTCTCCAAAGCACAGTGGGTTTTTGTTGCTTATTTTGCTTTCCGCTCCATTGACAAGGTTTGTTCATTGAAGCTTGTTTTCTTCCATTTTCACCTGTTTTTTTCAATTTGTTGGCTGAGAAGTTTTTGTATGTAGTTCCCTTGTATTGTTTTCTATTTGTTAGTGAATTTATTTTTAGAATAATTTTCTTAGGTTTTTTTTTTATGTTGATTTATATGGGTTTTTAGAGATTGTGCTACTTTGTTGGTGTTTGTGTTGGTTTTAGGGATGTTTATATTCATTTCTTAGTGTTGGTGTTTATTGACTAATATTAAAGTTTCATTCATTTGGTATAAAAAAAAGCTATAACTCTTTGTTTCAAGAAAAACCACAAAGTGTAAATAATAAATATATACTACAATAAGAAATGGTCTAATTTAGATTCTTTTGACCTCAAGTCAACTTAAAATGTCTTTTTAATTTGAAAAACTTTAGATTCTTTTGACTAAACTTTAATGATAATTACTTTTAATAATTTGATATCAAGTTAATTTCTAACATTCATAAGGTTCTTTTTTCCCTTTTAAAGTCAATTCACATATAATTTAATAGAAAAGCATTGGAGGAGAGGGGGGGGGGGGTTGAGGATTTCCTTGTGTTCGTTTTATTATTTATGAATTTGGTGTTAGTTTGATGAATTTAGTTGAGTGGTGTGTTAGTTTAATGATTTAAGTTGACTTTTTGTGCTAGTTTGAAGATTAGTTTAAATGTTTTGGTTTAGATGTGGTTGGATATGAATTTACATGTTGGATTTGTTTGTTATAGTTCGTTATTTTACTTGAGTTTAGTGGAGAAGGTGTTGTGGAATGCTTTAATTATGATTTTAAATTTGGTTGTTTTAGTTTATGTTTTTAGTTGAGTTTATGTGGAAGTTGAGAAATACTTCAATTAAGTATTGAAATTATTGGTGTTAGTTTACAAGTATAGTTGAGTTGGGGGTTGAGAAATACTTAGCTATGTTTTGAAATTGTTTGTTTGTGTTGGTTTATAAGTTTAGTTGAGTTTGAGAGGGGGGCGGGGGCGGGGGTTGGGAAATGTACTTGTGAGTTTATGTTTTTAGTTGGATTTATTGGAGAGTTGATAAACACTTAAAGTCATGCTTTGAAATGGTTTGTTTGAGTTTATTTTTGTGGGGAGTTGATGGATACTTAAGTTATCTCTTGAAATTATTTGTTATAGTTCGTTATTATACTTGAGTTTAGTGGGAGAGAGGTTGAGGAATGTTTTAAGTATGATTTTAAATTTGGTTGTTTTAGTTTATGTTTTTAGTTGAGTTTAGGTGAAAGTTGAGAAATATTTGAATTAAGTTTTGAAATTGTTGGTGTTAGTTTATAAGTATAGTTAATTGAGTTGTGGGTTGAGAAATACTTAGTTGTGTTTTGAAATTGTTTGTTATTGTTGCTTCACAAGTTTAGTTGAGTTTGGAGGGGATTGGGAAATGTAATTGTGAGTTTATGTTTTTAGTTGGATTTATTGGGAAGAAGTTGATAAATACTTCAGTCTTGTTTTGAAATGTTTTGTTTAAGTTTGTTTTTGTGAGAAGTTGATGGATACTTAAAGTTATCTCTTGATTCATTGGGAAGAAGTTGATAAATATTTAAATCTTGTTTTGAAATGAATTTACATGTCTTTGGTTTAGATGTGGTTGGACATGAATTTACATGTCTTTGGTTTAGATGTGGTTGGACATGAATTTACATGTCAAAATTTCACGATGTTGACTTTTGTCTCAACATCATGAACTTGAGTGAAATTGAATGAACAATTGAGTATTTAATTGTTCATTGAGTTTGTTTCACGACGATGTTAATTGTTCTAACTTTTCCTTAAGGATCTAATAAGCAAAGATTTTTATGGAATATAATTGTTTTTCTTTGTAGATTGAAATTTCAAGGAAATTTTTTTATAATAATGGATAAGTCATGGATGACAAAGAATCGAATGTCACCAGAATATGGTCTAGGGGTTGAGATGTTCATTGAAAATGCACTACGACATTCAAGTAGGTCAAATGTCATTTGTTGTCCATGTTTGAGGTGTGTGAATGCAAAGTCTCAAGATGCAAATACAGTAAGAGATCACTTATTCATTTATGGTATTGATGAGAGTTATAAAACATGGATTTGGCATTGTGAATCACTACCGGTTAAGAAAAATATTGCAAACGTCTCTTCTAGTGGAAAAGAAGAAGTTGAGGATGAAGATGAATATCTCGATGACGTAATAGGAATGTTTAACGCTGCACATGATTACGTTAACGATGAATCCCACGTTTTTGAGGAAGTACTGGATGATGCTAAAAAACCATTGTACTCAAATTGTAAGAACTTTTCCAAAATATCTGCATTGGTAAAGTTATATAATTTGAAAGCAAAATTTGGATGGAGCGATGTAAGTTTTACTAAATTGTTGTCATTAGTCAAAGATATCTTACCAAGTCCAAATGAAATTCCGACTTCCACGTATCAAGCAAAAAAGATTTTGTGTACTCTTGGAATGTCTGTAGAAAAGATTCATGCATGTAGCAACGATTGTTGTTTGTTTAGAAAAGACCTCTTAGATGTAGAAGTATGCCCGATTTGTGGAACATCAAGATGGAAACTTTGTAAAAATTCAAAGGATGTGATGAAAAATATTCCAGCGAAGGTGATGTGGTACTTCTCTCCTATACCAAGATTTCAACGAATGTTCCGAAGTAAAGAAACATCGAGTTTGTTGACTTGGCATGCCAAAAAACGACGAAATGATGGATACTTACGACACCCTGGAGACACACTATCGTGGAAACAAGTAGACGGTCAGTGGCCAGAATTTGGATCAGAACCTAGAAATCTTCGTCTTGCTCTTTCAACAGATGGAGTCAATCCGCATGGTGATCTTAGTACTCGATATAGTTGTTGGCCAGTTATGTTGGTGACATACAACCTACCCCCTTGGTTGTGCATGAAGCGAAAATATTTGATGTTAACTGCATTAATATCTAGCCCTAAACAACCAGGAAATGACATAGATATTTATTTGGCTCCATTAGTTGATGACTTGAAAAAACTTTGGAATGATGGGGTTGAATGTTATGATGTAAATGAAGGACGATGTTTCACACTTAGAGCTATTTTATTGTGGACTATTAATGACTTTCTTGCGTATGGCAATTTGTGTGGTTGTACAACAAAAGGATATCATGCATGTCCGATTTGTGGAGAGAAAACGTCAGCTACTTATTTGCCAAGAGGAAAGAAGATGGCGTATCTTGGGCATCAAAAATTTCTACCTCATGATCATCCATATAGAAAGCAGAAGAAAGATTTTAATGGTGAACAAGAATTGGAAATCGCTCCTAAACCATTAAGTGGAGAGGAAATTCTTACAAAGACAAGTAGACTTCAATGTCAGGCCGTTGGTACAAATGCAAACAAAATGCAAAGTTTCATCGGAGTTTGTGTCAGACAACAAATTCCACTGACTTATGACCATTGGAACAAAATTCCACAGGAGTTGAAAGACAAGATATTTGATTGTATAGAGGTAAGAGTTCTTTGTTTATTATGACAATTGAGTTTATGTATTTTATTTAATTTCTAACTATGTTGTGTAATTTATTTCATGTAGATGTCATTCATCGTGGACCCCAGGTCCAAACATGCAATCCTTCAATCAGCATCAAAGAAGTTTCGAAATTTTTCGGTACAATTTGACTCAGAAGTATATAATTCCATTCATGAATGCACCAGAACTGTTGCAGAGACCTCCTGAGAAATATTCACATATTGATCAACAACAGTGGATTGAGTTTGTTAATTCGAGATTATCTGAGGAGTGGAAGGTAAATATATTATACTAATTACTTTAAATTTTAGTACAAATATTCGACGTTATTTCGTTTAATAATCTTTTGTTGTGTAGGCACTTAGTGGTCTCCAAAAAGAAAGAATGGAGAAACTTAAATACAATCATCATATGTCTCGTAAGGGATATGCTAACCTGGCCAAAGAACTAGTAAGTAATGTTGTTTAGGTTACATTATGTATGAAGACATTATGTTTATGCTAATTAATAATGCTTATGTTAAAATATGAATTGTCAGATGATCCTAGCAACCGAGCCACTCTATGGAAGGAAGCAGGAAAAGGAAAAAATAAGGAATATTTTGATGACGACACTAGAGAACGCGCTAATCGGATTGTAAGTATATTAAGAAGGATATGATGTGAACCTTAAATGACATGTTTTCTAATTATGTGATACTTGGAAATGTTTTCAACAGGACGAGCTAGCTGCGACAAATCAAGGTCAAGATATACTTACTGAAGCATTAGGCACGCCAGAACATAGAGGGTGTGTTAGAGGAGTGGGTGAGTTTGTTTCACCATCCGTCTACTTCAATCTTCCTAGGACATCAAACTTAGGTCCACAATCCCAAAGCAAGGGTAAAACGGAAGACAGTGGTTCAAAAATGTCAACAAAGGTAGAAAGTAATTCTTCAAAGACAAAAACAAAAGGAAAGAAGATTGTTGAAGAACCAGAAGAGGTGTTCGAGTCAGAAGAAGTGTTAGAGGTAATGAACTAGTAAGGGGACGTTTTTTTTTTTTTGTTTTCATGAGTAACCAAATATAATCTTCTGCATTATGATTAAGATTTAGAGTTTTTGTTAATTGATGCTACGAGACCTGACTCGTATAGTGTATAGGTTGTGAAATTTGAATTGAAGTCTAGAGGAATTGGTTTCAGGATATAGAAGTGTTATTTTGTGTTTGGCAGGTGAGAAATTTTTGAGATAGTCAGTTTTACGTCGTTATGCTGCCGAAATTTTCGGTGCACTCGGTTGTAAGTAATTTGGAGTTGAAGTATTGTTGCTAAACTAGAAAAGTGTTCTTTTGTGTTTAGCATGTTAGGTTGTGCCTGGGAGATAAGTTTACATTCTTGTGTAGTTAATCATAAAATGTGACACTCAACACTTTTTCAATTTAATAATGTTTGAAGGGTACACCATGTCGCTTGGCTGTAAATTCAGTGGATAACATTGTTGCCATAGGCACAATGTATGAATCAAGTGTCGGATGTCCAACAATCCATGGAGTACCACTAGGAGCCAATAATGTTCGAGTGGTGGTGGATATGATCACAGGCGAAGATGTTCTCATACCAATTCCTGTGGTTGGAGAAATAGAGACGCTTAGTCAAGCAAAGGGTAGCTTTGTGGCGTGGCCTCGCAAGCTTGTGATTCTAAATAACAAGAAAAAGGTATGTATGTCTTCTTCAACTTAAATATGTTTTGTTTTCCTTATTTACATATTGTGATTATGTTTCTGTTAGGTATCTTCTCCCGCAAAACCTACAAGGAATGTGTCCGTTGCACATTCTTCCGAACGTACAGATGTCCACGTTACTATCAAGTTGTTGAATCGATATGTCGTTCTCTCCATGGGAGAGGATGACACAGTTCCTATCAACTTGAGTGACGCCATATTTGGAGTTGATAAAACAATTTTCCTACATCGTGATGACATCATGCAGTATTGCGGGATGGTTGAAATAGGGTACTCATGTATACTAGTGTACATTGCGTAAGTATAAAACCTATGACATATTTTATTTATTTACTATATGATTTTCAATGTTTTATAATATTGTTTATTTTCTTTAGGTATCTATGGACTGTATGTGACAATGAAATAACCAGCAAATTTCTGATAGTTGATCAAGGAACCATCTCTTCATTTGTAAAGTGTCAAGAAACTCGTTGCAGAAATCTAGCCAATCGACTAGACATGGTTAATTTGAATCAACTAGTCATCATCCCGTACAATACTGGGTAAGTAATGTCAATTCAAATTAGTTTTACTTAATTATAGGTGTAATTTGTGATAAACTATTAAAAAAATGTTCATTTTTAATAGGTGTCATTGGATGTTGATTGTGATCAATCCTGGAGAGAATACCGTCTATGTGTTGAACTCATTACGTAGTAAGATTGAAGAAAGTTTTCAAGGAATTATCAATACGTAAGTATCTATAAACTTTTATTGTGGTTGATTCTCATATCTATATCACTCTAATGTTCGTTATTATTTAGATCATTGAGAATGTGGCAAGCAAAGAACTCACTCCCACAATATCGCTCGAACATAATTTGGAAACTTATAAAGGTAAATTTACATTAACTATATTCTCAACGTTATCAAATTTGGCAACTCAAGTATAATGTTTTTCAACTTGTTTTACATATAGTGCCCCCGTCAATTGGGTTCTGTAGAGTGTGGATATTATGTGCAAAAGTATATTCGAGAAATAGTACACAACTCATCTACGTCTATAAGTAATCTTGTACGTAATCGTATTCAACTCCACTACTTGTATAAGTATCTTTTAATTATTTATAATTCAACTTTCTAAAGGATTCTTATATTTGTGTATGGTTTTTCTTATGTTTAGTTTAACACGAAAACAACATATACGCAAGAAGAAATTGACGAGGTTCGGATAGAATGGGCAGGGTTCGTGGGAACATTTGTGTAGGGTTCTTTCTGGATGATGTGAATGATGTAAATGTGACGTGTAAGTACTTGATTTTCTATCTGTTGTAGATTTGTGTATATAGAATTATTTTTGGATGACCTGTGGAGGGACGGATGGTCCCATTGTATGTTGTGTAAACTTATGCTGGATGTTGTTTATGGAGGGATGGGTGGTCCCAAATGCATGATGTATATGATATAGAAGTGATTATATGTTGTATTATTTCAGGTTAGTTTTGGACTATTTAGTAGAGGTCATGCCGAAATTTTCAAAGTGTGATTCCAATTCTATTACATGTGTGTGTTCAAAGTGTGATTCCAAACATATTTATATTATTTGAAGGTTTTTTATGTAGTTAAACGTTGACTTCAAGCTTGTTATGTGAAAATTTGTTTTTAAGCCCATAACATGTTCTTATATAGTGATTCCAAGTTAATGTGTGTTCAAGATGTGATTTAAAACATACTTGAATCATTCGGAAGCTTTTCATATAACACAATTAAGATTACTTTCTCTACATGTTGACAAATGAAGAAAATATTGTTGGTTTGCCACCGGGCAACCAACAAATTTTTTTATTAAATTATGATCAAAATAATGACGGGCAAGGCCTGTCATAAAAAATGACATTTAAAAAGGACATTTAATGACAAACATTTAAAAAAGACATTTAATGACGGACACCTTTTAATGACGGGCCAAGCCCGTCATTAAATATCTAGTCGGTTGGAAAATACCCTTTTAATGATGAGCTTTTAATGACGAGCTTTTAATGACGGTCGATTGTTAATGACGGGCAATGACCGTCATCAAATATCATTTTAGTTGGAAAATACCCTTTAATGACGGGCTTTTAATGACGAACGATTTTTAAAGACGGTCACTGATCGTCATGAAAAATGTCCGTCATTGTAACTTTTTATGACGGACAACTTTTAATGACGGGCATTGTCTGTCATTAAAAGTCGCCCGTCATAAAAAGTTACGACGACACACGTATAGACGACGGACGCCGCCCGTCATGAAAAGTCTTTAATGACGGGCATTGCCCGTCATTAAAAGTGATTTTTGTAGTAGTGATATTATCAAAAAAATATTAATAATAAAAAAAAGAAAAGAAACAATCATAACAATAAATGCACATGAAAAAAAAAAGGAAGAAGGAACTCCAACCTCATAAATGCACAAAAAATAAAAAAAAAATAAAAAAAAAGAAGAAGAAATCACACCAAAATAAAAAAATTTTTAAAAAATAGAAGAAATCACACCCAAGGAATCGTAGCAAATTGATTTCAAGCGCCATTTGGTCCCATTGTATGTTGTGTAAACTTATGCTGGATGTTGTTTATGGAGGGATGGGTTGGTCCCAAATGCATGATGTATATGATATAGAAGTGATTATATGTTGTATTATTTCAGGTTAGTTTTGGACTATTTAGTAGAGGTCATGCCGAAATTTTCAAAGTGTGATTCCAATTCTATTACATGTGTGTGTTCAAAGTGTGATTCCAAACATATTTATATTATTTGAAGGTTTTTTATGTAGTTAAACGTTGACTTCAAGCTTGTTATGTGAAAATTTGTTTTTAAGCCCATTACATGTTCTTATATAGTGATTCCAAGTTAATGTGTGTTCAAGGTGTGATTTAAAACATACTTGAATCATTTGGAAGCTTTTCATATAACACAATTAAGATTACTTTCTCTACATGTTGACAAATGAAGAAAATATTGTTGGTTTGCCACCGGGCAACCAACAAATTTTTTTATTAAATTATGATCAAAATAATGACGGGCAAGGCCTGTCATAAAAAATGACATTTAAAAAGGACATTTAATGACGGACATTTAATGACAGACATTTAAAAAAGACATTTAATGACGGACTTTTCATGACGGACACCTTTTAATGACGGGCCAAGCCCGTCATTAAATATCTAGTCGGTTGGAAAATACCCTTTTAATGACGAGCTTTTAATGACGGCCGATTGTTAATGACGGGCAATGACTGTCATCAAATATCATTTTAGTTGGAAAATACCCTTTAATGACGGGCTTTTAATGACGAACGATTTTTAATGACGGTCACTGACCGTCATGAAAAATGTTCGTCATTGTAACTTTTTATGACAGACAACTTTTAATGACGGGCATTGTCCGTCATTAAAAGTCGCCCGTCATAAAAAGTTACGACGACACACGTATAGACGACGGACGCCGTCCGTCATGAAAAGTCTTTAATGACGGGCATTGCCCGTCATTAAAAGTGATTTTTTGTAGTAGTGATATTATCAAAAAAATAATAATAAAAAAAAAAGAAAAGAAACAATCATAACAATAAATGCACATGAAAAAAAAGGAAGAAGGAACTCCAACCTCATAAATGCACAAAAAATAAAAAAATAAATAAAAAAGAAGAAGAAATCACACCAAAATAAAAAATTTTTTTAAAAAATAGAAGAAATCACACCCAAGGAATCGTGGCAGATTGATTTCAAGCGGCAGGAAATCGTAACAGATTGATTTAAAAAACAATAAGGGTAAAATGAGAATTATAAAAATGTATTCTAATTTTTTGCCATATTTGCAATTCTTTTTGGTTTGTGCTAAATTTGCTATTATATATAATTAATTTGCCACCCACTGCAATCTATTATAAATATGTGGAGATATCATAACCATTCCAACCAATCTTTGCGACTCTCGATTAAAGAAAAAAAAAACCAGCATTCTAAAGAAAAGTCACCACGACAACAACAATAATCCTTCTCTCCCTTTAGAGAAGATTTAAATTTTTGTGTGATATAATTACTAATCCATCTCTCTTTTCTTAATCTAAACACAAATTGATAACTAAGGTCTCGTTTGATAATCATTTGGTTTTTCAAAATTTATGCTTATTTTCTCTCAATATCCTTACCTTGGTTTTCATTTTGGTTAAGGAGACATTAGAGTTCTGAGCCAAATTCCAATAACAAAAACAAGTTTTTGAAAACTATTTTTTTTTTTTTTTCAAAATTTGACTTGGTTTTTGAAAACATGAGAAGGATGTAAGTTCTAACCAAAAAAATGGATAGGTGGAGAGTGTTTATAAGCTTAATTTTCTAAAACCAAAAACAAAAACTGAAATATGAAATGGTTATCAAACGGGACCTAAATGTTGCTTATTGTTTTAGGTCCTTCATCAATGGTGCGACAACATTTCTCTCACTCATCAAAGAACAATTAAATTTCTCCAAGAAAACAAACTTTGGCTAGATTGAAAAAAAAACTCCCATGAAAGAAGGAACATGGAAAACAAGCTTTCTGGTTACACTATTAGATAACATGAAGTTTCATCTCAAAACCAATTGACAATGAGAGGAGTAGTCCATGTATCTTATAAATTGTGAATTCTCCACTTATCTTTTGATCCTCAACAAATGGTGGTCTCAAAGGTAAAACAGAAGAGAGTCTATAACAACCCTTCAAAATAAATGGATTTTGATCATCATATTGTTATGTTATCGAGCACCATTTTGTGTATATATTCATTTTTTATTGTTAAGAAAATTGCATTGGTCGGGTGTATTAGGGAAAAATTGAAGACTATATTTCAAATCTGAATTGACGGTGTAAGAAAAGAAGAATAAATCTCATCCCTCCAATTTTGATCAAATGCAGAAATGGAGCAATAGCCCAAAAATCGACAGATTCTCACAAATATGTAAATTATCTTTGTCTTGATAGCAATTTCCTTAATTGCTTGAAATTAGTATCTCCTTTAGGTACGTATTTTGATTTTTTCTTTATTACATGGCTTTCTTTGAGGATTGACAAATGCCTTTAGAAAGACCTTTCCTTATTGATTCCTTGGGGCTGAACTTCTATTTTAGCAGAATATATTGTATATGCTCTGTGATTCATGCTTTTGGAGACTAATAGAGTAGTCTAAAAGAGCTTTCATCTTGATTTTGTGACTTCCGATTACTGTGTTTAAATCTCAGCTAGGACACAATCACATTCAACAATATTTTTTTTTTTTAAAAAAGAGAAGATTGTTATATTAATGCATTATCATCCCAAATTTGCTTACTTGATCCTTCGTTTTAATTTGCTATCTTTATTTTCCTTGCAATTATTCCTTGCATGTTTCTCCCTATGCCTAAGTTCCTAATCCCCTCGTTCCAGTTACCTCTACAACTTAAAAGAAATTAGAAATAAGTGAGATTGTTCCCCTCAAATCGATCCAACCAATATTGCTACAAGTTAGCTTTAGGAAACCCGTCTATAAATGTAATTTGATTGGACTATTGACAAGTCAATTATCAAGTGCCAATTTTGGCAACCGATGATACATGGAGACTCGAGATTAAAAGAGGAGTTTGATTTGAGGTTGGGTGAGGCCATGGACATGAGGAGCCAATGGTACATGCGATTAGGGATGATAGTTATGGGCTGAAAATTTGGGAAGGGTTTTGGTGGGGATGAAGGAAGGAGAATTTGTGGCGATGTGGAGAAAAGTGTTGGTGGTAACCATTGTTCTCACAAATTGGAGATGAGGGGTGAAAGATGAACATTATTTTTTTTTAGAAAATGAATTAGATATGAGATTCTAGTGGAAGAGTTTTCAAATTATCTCCCAACCCTTATTGAAATAATAATGAAAAAGAAATGAATTTTAACTGTCAAACCCCACTCCAAATTACCTTATTAAATAAGGACGATAGAGTTGAGACAATAGTTGTGTAATGAAATCTATTACTAGATCTCTCTTGCTTTATTTTATAGCTCAACTCAAAATATCATTCCACTTCTTATTTACATCTATAAAACAACCTTTACATTCGACTGGCTACCAATGTTTATAAGGTATGAATCAAAATTAGCACATTTTACATAGACTCTTAATTATACATGCATAAATAAAAGATGTTGTGTTATAACAAAACAAGATTAGAAGCAGATCAATTGGTAGGCTTTTCGGTAACTCAAGTATTACCTGGTAGAAAATTTTAGAGAGACAAAATGAGCTAACAAGCATAGTGAGTGGTGTTTTAAAAATAAACTAACTTTCATATTGCTAAATAAATTTCTAACAGAAGTTTCAAGCTCTGAAATTAATGAAAACATAAATAAACTAGTAATTCTAACATTTTCAACATAAAAAATTTGTAACAATAACTTTAAATTTCACCACCAGACATGTATCCAAAAACCTTATCATACTGGTGCAGAAAAATTTTGATACGCACAACAGAGAAAACATGGTCATACTATACACCGAGTAATCTCAATGTGTACAATAAAGAAACATGGTCATACTATACCTCAAGTAATCTCAAGACATATAGCAAAAATAACATGGTCGTACATGTACAGAGCAAGTCTTGTGACCTCAAATAATATATCAGGACTACACTACAGAAACACATTCACGTAAAGACATTTTCTTAATAACACAAAATACTTCTTAAAACATTCCACAACCAAAATCATGAGACTAACAACACTTCACAGATTTTATTTTTGAAATTTAGAGTAATTGCCTTAAAACATACATAATATTAGCTTTCATAAAATTCCACAATAATATTCATATATTAAATACGTTTTTTTTTTTTTAAGTAAACCACTCACCGAACTCTTGATGTGAGAAATTATTCGGATCGTACAGTGTACGGAGCTTTGCTGGCCCTAAAATATTAAGTGCATGTTTGGGAGTGATTTTGAAATGATTAAAATCACTTTTGTCAAATTCAAAATCACTACGAAATATGCTTTTAATAATTCAAAATCAATTTTGATGATATGAAAATTACCTTTAAAAATGTAAAATTAAACATGAAATTGATTTTGAATTAAAGTGATTTTAGACATTTCAAAATCACTCCCAACTATGCACTGATTTATTTTTCATGTCACACATTTTAATTAACCATCCATCACCACCAAAGAAAAATCATCCTAAACACTTGTTTAGCAAAACCAACATCCAACCTATTCTCTCTCTTCTTTTAATTACCCAAATATATAGCTTTGTTCAATTTCCCAAGTTTTCTTAGCAAACCAATCCTCCCTTTTTCCTTCATCTCACATGTAACCCAAAACACACACCAAGCCTTCCTCCTCTCTCTCTTTATCAATGCAGTGTTCTTGCTCCATCTCCACATATTTTTATTATTATTGCTATATTATTGTTTTTTCTTTTCAAATTCCTATTAAATGTCTTCTCTCCGATAACCCCATCTTCTTCTACCTCAAACCCACTTTCTCTCTCGTAAAAGCATGCATAGCTCAACGGTAATTGATATGTACCATAGATTAAGAAGTCAGAGGTTCGAATCCCCCATCTCCAAATATTGTTGAACTCAAAAAAAAAAAAAAAAAAAAACCCTTTCTCTCTCATTTTCCCTCCCTCTCCAACTTCTATAAATCTCAATTAAAGAAACTTACCAAGCTTGATCCACTTGCATCACCTTCAAAGTTGAAATAATTGATGTTGAACTACCATTTCAGCTTCTTTTCTTCAAAACCCTCAACTCTCACATATCTCACATTTCATGGCCTTCAAACTTAAACTAAAAAATTTCAAAGACCATTGTGTCCTTACATTAAGGACGATAATTAAATTACGACCTCTTTTGATAATTAAATTACGATAAAGAATAACTATGCAAAACTTACTGCGTGTGAGATAAGTTAGTAAAAATTGACTGGGAGGCTTAGAAACACATAAACAGAAAAGGAAGAGTAATGGAAGCTGGTATTCGAGAAAGGCCCTAAATGCATGGCAAGTGTTAATATTTTTGTTCCTCTTAGTCAAATGATAATATAGAAATTATCTTTAAACATAACACTTCATTGCCTATGCCAAAAGAACAACTATATCTGATTAAATATAATGTTGAAAAACTACTCAACAACTTGAAAATACCATTGTCAAAATATCAAAGATATCAAACTAACAATTTGGATTGTCCCTTTTAAAGCAAAGAAGATATGCTTTTCAATTTAAAAGAACAATTGCTCTCAAACTTTTCTAGTAATCGACAAGAAGAGATCTTTGATCATATTGCAAGACGTAATTTCTCTATAAAGAATACAAATACAATTATTGTGATCATGTACATGATCATTGCATCCATTATTTAATGGAGTAGACCTAAAGAATTTTGAATGTAAAACAAAAATGTCGTAAAAAAAAAAAAAGAATTTTTAATGGTTTGGTAAATTTTTTTGTCATTGTGAAAATATTAGTCAGTTGATGGAGCATTAACAGGGGCAGGTTCAGCACATATGGGAGGGTTTTGCTTTCCAGTAATTGTGGGTTTCACATTCGAACACTGAGACTTAATTGGTCCTTGGGTTCCACTGTAGGTGAGGTCAATATCAGCAACTTCTACACCTTCACATGGTAGACTTTTGCTGCAAACAAGTTTGACTGCGACTGGAGTGGCAGAAGTGCCTCTGATATTCTTGAAGCTAACTTTGCTGATCTTAATTTTTGATGCAACCTAAAGGTACCAAATATATATATATTTATTAACATAAGAATCACTCAACTGTGCATTTTTTTTTATAATACTTCTTAAAGTTAATAATAAGTTAAAAATGAATGACACATAATAATTCCAACATATATATACCTTTCGGTTGCATTGATTCCATGGACAATATTCTTGGTCTATAATGATCGGATTGCTGACATCAACCATTTCAATATCTTCAAAATGCATGTCAGTGGCTGAGAATGCACCAGCAGAATCTGGCCATGTTTTGATCCTGACACCATTTGTAGTACCGATTATTTTGCATTTTTTCACGAAAACTCCAACCACGTCTTTTTCCTTTGTGTACTTGCCCAAACTTCCTATGCTAATGCCATGTCCTGGTCCGCAAGTTACATTACTAATAGTTATTTGTTTGTTACTATCTCCTACAGATACACAATCATCTCCAGTAGCGATTTTAGTATCGAGAATGTTAATCTGTTCTGAACTACTCAGATGAATTCCATCCGTGTTGGGGCTATTCCCTGGTGCAGTAATTGTCACGTGTTGAAAAGTAAGATTCTTGCAGCCCAAAAGATTGATATGGAAATTCTTACTATCCAATGAAGTTATGTCCTTCACTAACGAATTGGTGACGAAATTGAACTTCAAGGTCTGCGCTCATTTAAAAAAAAAAAAACTTTTGGAGTTAAAACATTTATGTTAATTGAGATTATTTGTGATAAAATAATGTATGATATTAGGCCAAAAACAAAAGAATAGTATAGTTAGAGCATTTACCATGGGAAGCTTGGTACATATTTTCTTCTGGTGGCAATCATTCTTTTCCCAACCTGCTTTTCCTTGGCCGTCAAACACTCCCGTGCCTGACAATGTCAATCGATCAATATATTCCAAAAGAACCAATCCATCTCCTTTTGGGTGGGGAGGAGCTTGTAACGTCCCTTCGACTTGAAACTCAATAGGACTCTTGCAATGGCCTTTGAGGTTGGATTGACTTAATTGGTAAACTCCTTTTGGAACCAACACTTTACTTGGAGTTGTCGACGCACATGCTTCCTTCCATGCATTTGCTAAAGCCTATAAATTGAGTTATTTGATCAAATTAAAATAATTCTTTATAAACTAAAATGGTTTATCAAATTACTAATATATACTTACTTGAGTAATATCCGTATTAGGTTTGGCACCATACTTTGTGACATCAAAAACAGATTGACCTTCAGCGGTAGACACCAACAATAATAGCAAAGGTAGTAATGCTACAAAGTCTGTTCTGGATGCCATTCTTTGTTTAGTTTCTCCTTTTTCAGATTGCTAACTTGGAAATTGGAATTAGTGTTCCAAATATCGATATTCATCCCACCCTCTTTATATATGAGGAGAAAATCGATCTTGTTGAAAATTCTCTTAATTCTTATTAGCTAAATTTGTCAAAGAACAATGTGCGGTTGAATTTAAACGATTATGTTCTTGCCATTGGATCTTCCTTAAACATTGGAATGGCTAGTTCTCACATCCCAATAAAATTCATTCATTCCTTAAATTTCTACTACAAACAAACATGCATAGCCACACGACACAATGCTTGCAACAAGTAGCATAAAAAGATATGAGGTATGAATTCGATTGAAAATCACCCTCTAAAAATTGAATAAAAAATGATTACTTGATTCTATTTATATGGAGTACGGTTCGGATATGTCTAAGGTTAGTTAGATAGTTTATTAATTTGTATGTTGGTCTTACGTCAAATGGCCAAAATAGGTGTATATTCCAATAGGACAATAACTAAAAATACGAAAGGATATTTGGAATATTAATGTTCGTGATTTTTTTTTCTTTTAATCTACTTGATATAAGTAATAGTATGTTTGGAATTTTTTCACAGTTACCTTTCTTTGTGGTAGTATTTATCAAATATTTTCCCTAGGTCTAATTTCTTTCAATACTCTACATGAGAAATTATATTATGTACAAATATTTAACCTCCTTTCTAAACCAAACACCTGTTTAAATAATTTGGAAGAAATTTTCAAATTTTTATCCAATATCTATTATATATTAATAAGCTACCATCATTTAAAAAAAAAAAACTTTTTTAGTCAATTATGCTCCTTATTGATTTACATTAATTATTAATAATATGAATTTTAATAACTACACTTGTTTTCTAATTATTTAAATTAATTAGTTATAATATGATGGGTTAAAATATGAAATAGTAGAATATAAAAAAGTTTTGTTAATTCAATTTAAATAAATTAATTAAAAATTAATTAATCTACATTTAATTATAATTATTAAGGGAATTTCTAAAAAATACATTTTTGATATCTGAGGTTTGTGTTATGTTTCATTTTGGTCCTTGAGTTTTCAAACTCGACATTTTAGTTCCTGAGATTTGAATTTTGTTTCTTTTTAGTCCCTCCATCCATTTTTTTCGTTAAATGTTAACAGAATGCAAATGTGACACCTAGTTTTTATTAAAAAAATAATTTTTTTCTAATTTTTAAAATAAAATAATATTAAATTAATTTTTAAAAAATTATTCTTCTTCTCTCTCTTCTTTTTCATTTTCTTCTTCTTCTTCACCACCACCACCACCAGTTGCCCGCCACCAACCGTCGCCAGCACCAACGCGGAAACCGTCATTCCCCATTCTTCTTTTTCTTTTTTCTCCTATTTTCTTCTTCTTCATTCTTCTTCCTTTTTCTTCTTCGTCTTCCCTCTTCCTCCATCCTGTTTATTTTTCAATGCTTTTCAAAAGAAAAAAAAGAAACACGAAGGGGGAAACCCCCTTCGAATTCAGCACGAGTCTGCCGGAAACGGCGGGGAAATCCCCTTCTATTCGGTCTGAAACAAAGGGGATTTTCCTTTCATTTTAGATCGATTCTAGCTTCAAACGACGACACGACAGAACGGGGAGGAATAGTGAAATGAAGTGTAACACCCGAGTTAGGAGGGGTACATGAATGAACCGATGCCACGCCGCCGACATTTTCGTGGGGTTGTCGTTGCCGGCGTGGTCGTGTGTCTTGTCGCCGGTCTCCGTAGCTCCAAAGCTGTGGGTTTTTCTCCAAAGCACAGTGGGTTTTTGTTGCTTATTTTGCTTTCCGCTCCATTGACAAGGTTTGTTCATTGAAGCTTGTTTTCTTCCATTTTCACCTGTTTTTTTCAATTTGTTGGCTGAGAAGTTTTTGTATGTTGTTCCTTTGTATTGTTTTCTATTTGTTAGTGAATTTATTTTTAGAATAATTTTCTTAGGTTGTTTTTTTATGTTGATTTATATGGGTTTTTAGAGATTGTGCTACTTTGTTGGTGTTTGTGTTGGTTTTAGGGATGTTTATATTCATTTCTTAGTGTTGGTGTTTATTGACTAATATTAAAGTTTCATTCATTTGGTATAAAAAAAAGCTATAACTCTTTGTTTCAAGAAAAACCACAAAGTGTAAATAATAAATATATACTACAATAAGAAATGGTCTAATTTAGATTCTTTTGACCTCAAGTCAACTTAAAATGTCTTTTTAATTTGAAAAACTTTAGATTCTTTTGACTAAACTTTAATGATAATTACTTTTAATAATTTGATATCAAGTTAATTTCTAACATTCATAAGGTTCTTTTTTCCCTTTTAAAGTCAATTCACATATAATTTAATAGAAAACCATTGGAGGAGAGGGGGGGGGGGTTGTTAGTTGAGTGGTGTGTTAGTTTAATGATTTAAGTTGACTTTTTGTGCTAGTTTGAAGATTAGTTTAAATGTTTTGGTTTAGATGTGGTTGGATATGAATTTACATGTTGGATTTGTTTGTTATAGTTCGTTATTTTACTTGAGTTTAGTGGAGAAGGTGTTGTGGAATGCTTTAATTATGATTTTAAATTTGGTTGTTTTAGTTTATGTTTTTAGTTGAGTTTATGTGGAAGTTGAGAAATACTTCAATTAAGTATTGAAATTGTTGGTGTTAGTTTACAAGTATAGTTGAGTTGGGGGTTGAGAAATACTTAGCTATGTTTTGAAATTGTTTGTTTGTGTTGGTTTATAAGTTTAGTTGAGTTTGAGAGGGGGGCGGGGGCGGGGGTTGGGAAATGTACTTGTGAGTTTATGTTTTTAGTTGGATTTATTGGAGAGTTGATAAACACTTAAAGTCATGCTTTGAAATGGTTTGTTTGAGTTTATTTTTGTGGGGAGTTGATGGATACTTAAGTTATCTCTTGAAATTATTTGTTATAGTTCGTTATTATACTTGAGTTTAGTGGGAGAGAGGTTGAGGAATGTTTTAAGTATGATTTTAAATTTGGTTGTTTTAGTTTATGTTTTTAGTTGAGTTTAGGTGAAAGTTGAGAAATACTTGAATTAAGTTTTGAAATTGTTGGTGTTAGTTTATAAGTATAGTTAATTGAGTTGTGGGTTGAGAAATACTTAGTTGTGTTTTGAAATTGTTTGTTATTGTTGCTTCACAAGTTTAGTTGAGTTTGGAGGGGATTGGGAAATGTAATTGTGAGTTTATGTTTTTAGTTGGATTTATTGGGAAGAAGTTGATAAATACTTCAGTCTTGTTTTGAAATGTTTTGTTTAAGTTTGTTTTTGTGAGAAGTTGATGGATACTTAAAGTTATCTCTTGATTCATTGGGAAGAAGTTGATAAATATTTAAATCTTGTTTTGAAATGAATTTACATGTCTTTGGTTTAGATGTGGTTGGACATGAATTTACATGTCTTTGGTTTAGATGTGGTTGGACATGAATTTACATGTCAAAATTTCACGATGTTGACTTTTGTCTCAACATCATGAACTTGAGTGAAATTGAATGAACAATTGAGTATTTAATTGTTCATTGAGTTTGTTTCACGACGATGTTAATTGTTCTAACTTTTCCTTAAGGATCTAATAAGCAAAGATTTTTATGGAATATAATTGTTTTTCTTTGTAGATTGAAATTTCAAGGAAAATTTTTTATAATAATGGATAAGTCATGGATGACAAAGAATCGAATGTCACCAGAATATGGTCTAGGGGTTGAGATGTTCATTGAAAATGCACTACGACATTCAAGTAGGTCAAATGTCATTTGTTGTCCATGTTTGAGGTGTGTGAATGCAAAGTCTCAAGATGCAAATACAGTAAGAGATCACTTATTCATTTATGGTATTGATGAGAGTTATAAAACATGGATTTGGCATTGTGAATCACTACCGGTTAAGAGAAATATTGCAAACGTCTCTTCTAGTGGAAAAGAAGAAGTTGAGGATGAAGATGAATATCTCGATGACGTAATAGGAATGTTTAACGCTGCACATGATTACGTTAACGATGAATCCCACGTTTTTGAGGAAGTACTGGATGATGCTAAAAAACCATTGTACTCAAATTGTAAGAACTTTTCCAAAATATCTGCATTGGTAAAGTTATATAATTTGAAAGCAAAATTTGGATGGAGCGATGTAAGTTTTACTAAATTGTTGTCATTAGTCAAAGATATCTTACCAAGTCCAAATGAAATTCCGACTTCCACGTATCAAGCAAAAAAGATTTTGTGTACTCTTGGAATGTCTGTAGAAAAGATTCATGCATGTAGCAACGATTGTTGTTTGTTTAGAAAAGACCTCTTAGATGTAGAAGTATGCCCGATTTGTGGAACATCAAGATGGAAACTTTGTAAAAATTCAAAGGATGTGATGAAAAATATTCCAGCGAAGGTGATGTGGTACTTCTCTCCTATACCAAGATTTCAACGAATGTTCCGAAGTAAAGAAACATCGAGTTTGTTGACTTGGCATGCCAAAAAACGACGAAATGATGGATACTTACGACACCCTGGAGACACACTATCGTGGAAACAAGTAGACGGTCAGTGGCCAGAATTTGGATCAGAACCTAGAAATCTTCGTCTTGCTCTTTCAACAGATGGAGTCAATCCGCATGGTGATCTTAGTACTCGATATAGTTGTTGGCCAGTTATGTTGGTGACATACAACCTACCCCCTTGGTTGTGCATGAAGCGAAAATATTTGATGTTAACTGCATTAATATCTAGCCCTAAACAACCAGGAAATGACATAGATATTTATTTGGCTCCATTAGTTGATGACTTGAAAAAACTTTGGAATGATGGGGTTGAATGTTATGATGTAAATGAAGGACGATGTTTTACACTTAGAGCTATTTTATTGTGGACTATTAATGACTTTCTTGCGTATGGCAATTTGTGTGGTTGTACAACAAAAGGATATCATGCATGTCCGATTTGTGGAGAGAAAACGTCAGCTACTTATTTGCCAAGAGGAAAGAAGATGGCGTATCTTGGGCATCGAAAATTTCTACCTCATGATCATCCATATAGAAAGCAGAAGAAAGATTTTAATGGTGAACAAGAATTGGAAATCGCTCCTAAACCATTAAGTGGAGAGGAAATTCTTACAAAGACAAGTAGACTTCAATGTCAGGCCGTTGGTACAAATGCAAACAAAATGCAAAGTTTCATCGGAGTTTGTGTCAGACAACAAATTCCACTGACTTATGACCATTGGAACAAAATTCCACAGGAGTTGAAAGACAAGATATTTGATTGTATAGAGGTAAGAGTTCTTTGTTTATTATGACAATTGAGTTTATGTATTTTATTTAATTTCTAACTATGTTGTGTAATTTATTTCATGTAGATGTCATTCATCGTGGACCCCAGGTCCAAACATGCAATCCTTCAATCAGCATCAAAGAAGTTTCGAAATTTTTCGGTACAATTTGACTCAGAAGTATATAATTCCATTCATGAATGCACCAGAACTGTTGCAGAGACCTCCTGAGAAATATTCACATATTGATCAACAACAGTGGATTGAGTTTGTTAATTCGAGATTATCTGAGGAGTGGAAGGTAAATATATTATACTAATTACTTTAAATTTTAGTACAAATATTCGACGTTATTTCGTTTAATAATCTTTTGTTGTGTAGGCACTTAGTGGTCTCCAAAAAGAAAGAATGGAGAAACTTAAATACAATCATCATATGTCTCGTAAGGGATATGCTAACCTGGCCAAAGAACTAGTAAGTAATGTTGTTTAGGTTACATTATGTATGAAGACATTATGTTTATGCTAATTAATAATACATATGTTAAAATAGGAATTGTCAGATGATCCTAGCAACCGAGCCACTCTATGGAAGGAAGCAGGAAAAGGAAAAAATAAGGAATATTTTGATGACGACACTAGAGAACACGCTAATCGGATTGTAAGTATATTAAGAAGGATATGATGTGAACCTTAAATGACATGTTTTCTAATTATGTGATACTTGGAAATGTTTTCAACAGGACGAGCTAGCTGCGACAAATCAAGGTCAAGATATACTTACTGAAGCATTAGGCACGCCAGAACATAGAGGGTGTGTTAGAGGAGTGGGTGAGTTTGTTTCACCATCCGTCTACTTCAATCTTCCTAGGACATCAAACTTAGGTCCACAATCCCAAAGCAAGGGTAAAACGGAAGACAGTGGTTCAAAAATGTCAACAAAGGTAGAAAGTAATTCTTCAAAGACAAAAACAAAAGGAAAGAAGATTGTTGAAGAACCAGAAGAGGTGTTCGAGTCAGAAGAAGTGTTAGAGGTAATGAACTAGTAAGGGGACGTTTTTTTTTTTTGTTTTCATGAGTAACCAAATATAATCTTCTGCATTATGATTAAGATTTAGAGTTTTTGTTAATTGATGCTACGAGACCTGACTCGTATAGTGTATAGGTTGTGAAATTTGAATTGAAGTCTAGAGGAATTGGTTTCAGGATATAGAAGTGTTATTTTGTGTTTGGCAGGTGAGAAATTTTTGAGATAGTCAGTTTTACGTCGTTATGCTGCTGAAATTTTCGGTGCACTCGGTTGTAAGTAATTTGGAGTTGAAGTATTGTTGCTAAACTAGAAAAGTGTTCTTTTGTGTTTAGCATGTTAGGTTGTGCCTGGGAGATAAGTTTACATTCTTGTGTAGTTAATCATAAAATGTGACACTCAACACTTTTTCAATTTAATAATGTTTGAAGGGTACACCATGTCGCTTGGCTGTAAATTCAGTGGATAACATTGTTGCCATAGGCACAATGTATGAATCAAGTGTCGGATGTCCAACAATCCATGGAGTACCACTAGGAGCCAATAATGTTCGAGTGGTGGTGGATATGATCACAGGCGAAGATGTTCTCATACCAATTCCTGTGGTTGGAGAAATAGAGACGCTTAGTCAAGCAAAGGGTAGCTTTGTGGCGTGGCCTCGCAAGCTTGTGATTCTAAATAACAAGAAAAAGGTATGTATGTCTTCTTCAACTTAAATATGTTTTGTTTTCCTTATTTACATATTGTGATTATGTTTCTGTTAGGTATCTTCTCCCGCAAAACCTACAAGGAATGTGTCCGTTGCACATTCTTCCGAACGTACAGATGTCCACGTTACTATCAAGTTGTTGAATCGATATGTCGTTCTCTCCATGGGAGAGGATGACACAGTTCCTATCAACTTGAGTGACGCCATATTTGGAGTTGATAAAACAATTTTCCTACATCGTGATGACATCATGCAGTATTGCGGGATGGTTGAAATAGGGTACTCATGTATACTAGTGTACATTGCGTAAGTATAAAACCTATGACATATTTTATTTATTTACTATATGATTTTCAATGTTTTATAATATTGTTTATTTTCTTTAGGTATCTATGGACTGTATGTGACAATGAAATAACCAGCAAATTTCTGATAGTTGATCAAGGAACCATCTCTTCATTTGTAAAGTGTCAAGAAACTCGTTGTAGAAATCTAGCCAATCGACTAGACATGGTTAATTTGAATCAACTAGTCATCATCCCGTACAATACTGGGTAAGTAATGTCAATTCAAATTAGTTTTACTTAATTATAGGTGTAATTTGTGATAAACTATTAAAAAAATGTTCATTTTTAATAGGTGTCATTGGATGTTGATTGTGATCAATCCTGGAGAGAATACCGTCTATGTGTTGAACTCATTACGTAGTAAGATTGAAGAAAGTTTTCAAGGAATTATCAATACGTAAGTATCTATAAACTTTTATTGTGGTTGATTCTCATATCTATATCACTCTAATGTTCGTTATTATTTAGATCATTGAGAATGTGGCAAGCAAAGAACTCACTCCCACAATATCGCTCGAACATAATTTGGAAACTTATAAAGGTAAATTTACATTAACTATATTCTCAACGTTATCAAATTTGGCAACTCAAGTATAATGTTTTTCAACTTGTTTTACATATAGTGCCCCCGTCAATTGGGTTCTGTAGAGTGTGGATATTATGTGCAAAAGTATATTCGAGAAATAGTACACAACTCATCTACGTCTATAAGTAATCTTGTACGTAATCGTATTCAACTCCACTACTTGTATAAGTATCTTTTAATTATTTATAATTCAACTTTCTAAAGGATTCTTATATTTGTGTATGGTTTTTCTTATGTTTAGTTTAACACGAAAACAACATATACGCAAGAAGAAATTGACGAGGTTCGGATAGAATGGGCAGGGTTCGTGGGAACATTTGTGTAGGGTTCTTTCTGGATGATGTGAATGATGTAAATGTGACGTGTAAGTACTTGATTTTCTATCTGTTGTAGATTTGTGTATATATAATTATTTTTGGATGACCTGTGGAGGGACGGATCGTCCCATTGTATGTTGTGTAAACTTATGCTGGATGTTGTTTATGGAGGGATGTGTGGTCCCAAATGCATGATGTATATGATATAGAAGTGATTATATGTTGTATTATTTCAGGTTAGTTTTGGACTATTTAGTAGAGGTCATGCCGAAATTTTCAAAGTGTGATTCCAATTCTATTACATGTGTGTGTTCAAAGTGTGATTCCAAACATATTTATATTATTTGAAGGTTTTTTATGTAGTTAAACGTTGACTTCAAGCTTGTTATGTGAAAATTTGTTTTTAAGCCCATAACATGTTCTTATATAGTGATTCCAAGTTAATGTGTGTTCAAGATGTGATTTAAAACATACTTGAATCATTTGGAAGCTTTTCATACAACACAATTAAGATTACTTTCTCTACATGTTGACAAATGAAGAAAATATTGTTGGTTTGCCACCGGGCAACCAACAAATTTTTTTATTAAATTATGATCAAAATAATGACGGGCAAGGCCTGTCATAAAAAATGACATTTAAAAAGGACATTTAATGACAGACATTTAAAAAAGACATTTAATGACGGACACCTTTTAATGACGGGCCAAGCCCGTCATTAAATATCTAGTCGGTTCGAAAATACCCTTTTAATGATGAGCTTTTAATGACGAGCTTTTAATGACGGTCGATTGTTAATGACGGGCAATGACCGTCATCAAATATCATTTTAGTTGGAAAATACCCTTTAATGACGGGCTTTTAATGACGAACGATTTTTAATGACGGTCACTGACCGTCATGAAAAATGTCCGTCATTGTAACTTTTTATGACGGACAACTTTTAATGACGGGCATTGTCTGTCATTAAAAGTCGCCCGTCATAAAAAGTTACGACGACACACGTATAGACGACGGACGCCGCCCGTCATGAAAAGTCTTTAATGACGGGCATTGCCCGTCATTAAAAGTGATTTTTGTAGTAGTGATATTATCAAAAAAATAATAATAATAAAAAAAGAAAAGAAACAATCATAACAATAAATGCACATGAAAAAAAAGGAAGAAGGAACTCCAACCTCATAAATGCACAAAAAATAAATAAAAAAAAATAAAAAAAAAGAAGAAGAAATCACACCAAAATAAAAAAATTTTTTAAAAAATAGAAGAAATCACACCCAAGGAATCGTGGCAGATTGATTTCAAGCGGCAGGAAATCGTAACAGATTGATTTAAAAAACAATAAGGGTAAAATGAGAATTATAAAAATGTATTCTAATTTTTTGCCATATTTGCAATTCTTTTTGGTTTGTGCTAAATTTGCTATTATATATAATTAATTTGCCACCCACTGCAATCTATTATAAATATGTGGAGATATCATAACCATTCCAACCAATCTTTGCGACTCTCGATTAAAGAAAAAAAAAACCAGCATTCTAAAGAAAAGTCACCACGACAACAACAATAATCCTTCTCTCCCTTTAGAGAAGATTTAAATTTTTGTGTGATATAATTACTAATCCATCTCTCTTTTCTTAATCTAAACACAAATTGATAACTAAGGTCTCGTTTGATAATCATTTGGTTTTTCAAAATTTATGCTTATTTTCTCTCAATATCCTTACATTGGTTTTCATTTTGGTTAAGGAGACATTAGAGTTGTGAGCCAAATTCCAATAACAAAAACAAGTTTTTGAAAACTATTTTTTTTTTTTTTTCAAAATTTGACTTGGTTTTTGAAAACATGAGAAGGATGTAAGTTCTAACCAAAAAAATGGATAGGTGGAGAGTGTTTATAAGCTTAATTTTCTAAAACCAAAAACCAAAAATGAAATATGAAATGGTTATCAAACGGGACCTAAATGTTGCTTATTGTTTTAGGTCCTTCATCAATGGTGCGACAACATTTCTCTCACTCATCAAAGAACAATTAAATTTCTCCAAGAAACCAAACTTTGGCTAGATTGAAAAAAAAACTCCCATGAAAGAAGGAACATGGAAAACAAGCTTTCTGGTTACACTATTAGATAACATGAAGTTTCATCTCAAAACCAATTGACAATGAGAGGAGTAGTCCATGTATCTTATAAATTGTGAATTCTCCACTTATCTTTTGATCCTCAACAAATGGTGGTCTCAAAGGTAAAACAGAAGAGAGTCTATAACAACCCTTCAAAATAAATGGATTTTGATCATCATATTGTTATGTTATCGAGCACCATTTTGTGTATATATTCATTTTTTATTGTTAAGAAAATTGCATTGGTCGGGTGTATTAGGGAAAAATTGAAGACTATATTTCAAATCTGAATTGACGGTGTAAGAAAAGAAGAATAAATCTCATCCCTCCAATTTTGATCAAATGCAGAAATGGAGCAATAGCCCAAAAATCGACAGATTCTCACAAATATGTAAATTATCTTTGTCTTGATAGCAATTTCCTTAATTGCTTGAAATTAGTATCTCCTTTAGGTACGTATTTTGATTTTTTCTTTATTACATGGCTTTCTTTGAGGATTGACAAATGCCTTTAGAAAGACCTTTCCTTATTGATTCCTTGGGGCTGAACTTCTATTTTAGCAGAATATATTGTATATGCTCTGTGATTCATGCTTTTGGAGACTAATAGAGTAGTCTAAAAGAGCTTTCATCTTGATCTTGTGACTTCCGATTACTGTGTTTAAATCTCAGCTAGGACACAATCACATTCAACAATATTTTTTTTTTTTAAAAAAAGAAGATTGTTATATTAATGCATTATCATCCCAAATTTGCTTACTTGATCCTTCGTTTTAATTTGCTATCTTTATTTTCCTTGCAATTATTCCTTGCATGTTTCTCCCTATGCCTAAGTTCCTAATCCCCTCATTCCAGTTACCTCTACAACTTAAAAGAAATTAGAAATAAGTGAGATTGTTCCCCTCAAATCGATCCAACCAATATTGCTACAAGTTAGCTTTAGGAAACCCGTCTATAAATGTAATTTGATTGGACTATTGACAAGTCAATTATCAAGTGCCAATTTTGGCAACCGATGATACATGGAGACTCGAGATTAAAAGAGGAGTTTGATTTGAGGTTGGGTGAGGCCATGGACATGAGGAGCCAATGGTACATGCGATTAGGGATGATAGTTATGGGCTGAAAATTTGGGAAGGGTTTTGGTGGGGATGAAGGAAGGAGAATTTGTGGCGATGTGGAGAAAAGTGTTGGTGGTAACCATTGTTCTCACAAATTGGAGATGAGGGGTGAAAGATGAACATTATTTTTTTTTAGAAAATGAATTAGATATGAGATTCTAGTGGAAGAGTTTTCAAATTATCTCCCAACCCTTATTGAAATAATAATGAAAAAGAAATGAATTTTAACTGTCAAACCCCACTCCAAATTACCTTATTAAATAAGGATGATAGAGTTGAGACAATAGTTGTGTAATGAAATCTATTACTAGATCTCTCTTGCTTTATTTTATAGCTCAACTCAAAATATCATTCCACTTCTTATTTACATCTATAAAACAACCTTTACATTCGACTGGCTACCAATGTTTATAAGGTATGAATCAAAATTAGCACATTTTACATAGACTCTTAATTATACATGCATAAATAAAAGATGTTGTGTTATAACAAAACAAGATTAGAAGCATATCAATTGGTAGGCTTTTCGGTAACTCAAGTATTACCTGGTAGAAAATTTTAGAGAGACAAAATGAGCTAACAAGCATAGTGAGTGGTGTTTTAAAAATAAACTAACTTTCATATTGCTAAATAAATTTCTAACAGAAGTTTCAAGCTCTGAAATTAATGAAAACATAAATAAACTAGTAATTCTAACATTTTCAACATAAAAAATTTGTAACAATAACTTTAAATTTCACCACCAGACATGTATCCAAAAACCTTATCATACTGGTGCAGAAAAATTTTGATACGCACAACAGAGAAAACATGGTCATACTATACACCGAGTAATCTCAATGTGTACAATAAAGAAACATGGTCATACTATACCTCAAGTAATCTCAAGACATATAGCAAAAATAACATGGTCGTACATGTACAGAGCAAGTCTTGTGACCTCAAATAATATATCAGGACTACACTACGGAAACACATTCACGTAAAGACATTTTCTTAATAACACAAAATACTTCTTAAAACATTCCACAACCAAAATCATGAGACTAACAACACTTCACAGATTTTATTTTTGAAATTTAGAGTAATTGCCTTAAAACATACATAATATTAGCTTTCATAAAATTCCACAATAATATTCATATATTAAATACGTTTTTTTTTTAAGTAAACCACTCACCGAACTCTTGATGTGAGAAATTATTCGGATCGTACAGTGTACGGAGCTTTGCTGGCCCTAAAATATTAAGTGCATGTTTGGGAGTGATTTTGAAATGATTAAAATCACTTTTGTCAAATTCAAAATCACTACGAAATATGCTTTTAATAATTCAAAATCAATTTTGATGATATGAAAATTACCTTTAAAAATGTAAAATTAAACATGAAATTGATTTTGAATTAAAGTGATTTTAGACATTTCAAAATCACTCCCAACTATGCACTGATTTATTTTTCATGTCACACATTTTAATTAACCATCCATCACCACCAAAGAAAAATCATCCTAAACACTTGTTTAGCAAAACCAACATCCAACCTATTCTCTCTCTTCTTTTAATTACCCAAATATATAGCTTTGTTCAATTTCCCAAGTTTTCTTAGCAAACCAATCCTCCCTTTTTCCTTCATCTCACATGTAACCCAAAACACACACCAAGCCTTCCTCCTCTCTCTCTTTATCAATGCAGTGTTCTTGCTCCATCTCCACATATTTTTATTATTATTGCTATATTATTGTTTTTTCTTTTCAAATTCCTATTAAATGTCTTCTCTCCGATAACCCCATCTTCTTCTACCTCAAACCCACTTTCTCTCTCGTAAAAGCATGCATAGTGTCACAATCGCGGTCTTTAGGGTCTCGTAACGCGACTGTGCGGCACTTACTTTTGCTCACAAGTAAGTCAGCCAACTCAAAAACGGATCGCCGGTGGCACAACGGGCGAATATCGCAACCTCTACCCCCGTTCTTGGAAAACGGTTTTAGAAAACGGGGTTAGAGAAAAGGTTTTGGAAAACGTTTGAAAGCATTTTGGAAAGCATGTATATGTGTTGCAGACTATCAAGTAAACAAAGGGACAACAACAGCTTGATAGCAAACAACTCCGGGTAGGAAGGATTGACGACTAGTCTTACCCCCCTATAGTATATTATTGAGATTTTTAGCCTTGGCAGGCTTGAACATGAAAATCACGAGGAGTCATACACTAGAGAAACGCAAGGAAAAATAAACAAGCGATACAAAGGGAATGCATATAATGAAAGCATGAGGGGAAAGGGTTGTCATGGGCATGCGGCCATGGGCAACACGCCTTGGACGAGCATGACCGTGACACATAGCTCAACGGTAATTGATATGTACCATAGATTAAGAAGTCAGAGGTTCGAATCCCCCATCTCCAAATATTGTTGAACTCAAAAAAAAAAAAAAAAAAAAACCCCTTTCTCTCTCATTTTCCCTCCCTCTCCAACTTCTATAAATCTCAATTAAAGAAACTTACCAAGCTTGATCCACTTGCATCACCTTCAAAGTTGAAATAATTGATGTTGAACTACCATTTCAGCTTCTTTTCTTCAAAACCCTCAACTCTCACATATCTCACATTTCATGGCCTTCAAACTTAAACTAAAAAATTTCAAAGACCATTGTGTCCTTACATTAAGGACGATAATTAAATTACGACCTCTTTTGATAATTAAATTACGATAAAGAATAACTATGCAAAACTTACTGCGTGTGAGATAAGTTAGTAAAAATTGACTGGGAGGCTTAGAAACACATAAACAGAAAAGGAAGAGTAATGGAAGCTGGTATTCGAGAAAGGCCCTAAATGCATGGCAAGTGTTAATATTTTTGTTCCTCTTAGTCAAATGATAATATAGAAATTATCTTTAAACATAACACTTCATTGCCTATGCCAAAAGAACAACTATATCTGATTAAATATAATGTTGAAAAACTACTCAACAACTTGAAAATACCATTGTCAAAATATCAAAGATATCAAACTAACAATTTGGATTGTCCCTTTTAAAGCAAAGAAGATATGCTTTTCAATTTAAAAGAACAATTGCTCTCAAACTTTTCTAGTAATCGACAAGAAGAGATCTTTGATCATATTGCAAGACGTAATTTCTCTATAAAGAATACAAATACAATTATTGTGATCATGTACATGATCATTGCATCCATTATTTAATGGAGTAGACCTAAAGAATTTTGAATGTAAAACAAAAATGTCGTAAAAAAAAAAAAGAATTTTTAATGGTTTGGTAAATTTTTTTGTCATTGTGAAAATATTAGTCAGTTGATGGAGCATTAACAGGGGCAGGTTCAGCACATATGGGAGGGTTTTGCTTTCCAGTAATTGTGGGTTTCACATTCGAACACTGAGACTTAATTGGTCCTTGGGTTCCACTGTAGGTGAGGTCAATATCAGCAACTTCTACACCTTCACATGGTAGACTTTTGCTGCAAACAAGTTTGACTGCGACTGGAGTGGCAGAAGTGCCTCTGATATTCTTGAAGCTAACTTTGCTGATCTTAATTTTTGATGCAACCTAAAGGTACCAAATATATATATATTTATTAACATAAGAATCACTCAACTGTGCATTTTTTTTTATAATACTTCTTAAAGTTAATAATAAGTTAAAAATGAATGACACATAATAATTCCAACATATATATACCTTTCGGTTGCATTGATTCCATGGACAATATTCTTGGTCTATAATGATCGGATTGCTGACATCAACCATTTCAATATCTTCAAAATGCATGTCAGTGGCTGAGAATGCACCAGCAGAATCTGGCCATGTTTTGATCCTGACACCATTTGTAGTACCGATTATTTTGCATTTTTTCACGAAAACTCCAACCACGTCTTTTTCCTTTGTGTACTTGCCCAAACTTCCTATGCTAATGCCATGTCCTGGTCCGCAAGTTACATTACTAATAGTTATTTGTTTGTTACTATCTCCTACAGATACACAATCATCTCCAGTAGCGATTTTAGTATCGAGAATGTTAATCTGTTCTGAACTACTCAGATGAATTCCATCCGTGTTGGGGCTATTCCCTGGTGCAGTAATTGTCACGTGTTGAAAAGTAAGATTCTTGCAGCCCAAAAGATTGATATGGAAATTCTTACTATCCAATGAAGTTATGTCCTTCACTAACGAATTGGTGACGAAATTGAACTTCAAGGTCTGCGCTCATTTAAAAAAAAAAAAACTTTTGGAGTTAAAACATTTATGTTAATTGAGATTATTTGTGATAAAATAATGTATGATATTAGGCCAAAAACAAAAGAATAGTATAGTTAGAGCATTTACCATGGGAAGCTTGGTACATATTTTCTTCTGGTGGCAATCATTCTTTTCCCAACCTGCTTTTCCTTGGCCGTCAAACACTCCCGTGCCTGACAATGTCAATCGATCAATATATTCCAAAAGAACCAATCCATCTCCTTTTGGGTGGGGAGGAGCTTGTAACGTCCCTTCGACTTGAAACTCAATAGGACTCTTGCAAGGGCCTTTGAGGTTGGATTGACTTAATTGGTAAACTCCTTTTGGAACCAACACTTTACTTGGAGTTGTCGACGCACATGCTTCCTTCCATGCATTTGCTAAAGCCTATAAATTGAGTTATTTGATCAAATTAAAATAATTCTTTATAAACTAAAATGGTTTATCAAATTACTAATATATACTTACTTGAGTAATATCCGTATTAGGTTTGGCACCATACTTTGTGACATCAAAAACAGATTGACCTTCAGCGGTAGACACCAACAATAATAGCAAAGGTAGTAATGCTACAAAGTCTGTTCTGGATGCCATTCTTTGTTTAGTTTCTCCTTTTTCAGATTGCTAACTTGGAAATTGGAATTAGTGTTCCAAATATCGATATTCATCCCACCCTCTTTATATATGAGGAGAAAATCGATCTTGTTGAAAATTCTCTTAATTCTTATTAGCTAAATTTGTCAAAGAACAATGTGCGGTTGAATTTAAACGATTATGTTCTTGCCATTGGATCTTCCTTAAACATTGGAATGGCTAGTTCTCACATCCCAATAAAATTCATTCATTCCTTAAATTTCTACTACAAACAAACATGCATAGCCACACGACACAATGCTTGCAACAAGTAGCATAAAAAGATATGAGGTATGAATTCGATTGAAAATCACCCTCTAAAAATTGAATAAAAAATGATTACTTGATTCTATTTATATGGAGTACGGTTCGGATATGTCTAAGGTTAGTTAGATAGTTTATTAATTTGTATGTTGGTCTTACGTCAAATGGCCAAAATAGGTGTATATTCCAATAGGACAATAACTAAAAATACGAAAGGATATTTGGAATATTAATGTTCGTGATTTTTTTTTTCTTTTAATCTACTTGATATAAGTAATAGTATGTTTGGAATTTTTTCACAGTTACCTTTCTTTGTGGTAGTATTTATCAAATATTTTCCCTAGGTCTAATTTCTTTCAATACTCTACATGAGAAATTATATTATGTACAAATATTTAACCTCCTTTCTAAACCAAACACCTGTTTAAATAATTTGGAAGAAATTTTCAAATTTTTATCCAATATCTATTATATATTAATAAGCTACCATCATTTAAAAAAAAAAAACTTTTTTAGTCAATTATGCTCCTTATTGATTTACATTAATTATTAATAATATGAATTTTAATAACTACACTTGTTTTCTAATTATTTAAATTAATTAGTTATAATATGATGGGTTAAAATATGAAATAGTAGAATATAAAAAAGTTTTGTTAATTCAATTTAAATAAATTAATTAAAAAATTAATTAATCTACATTTAATTATAATTATTAAGGGAATTTCTAAAAAATACATTTTTGATATCTGAGGTTTGTGTTATGTTTCATTTTGGTCCTTGAGTTTTCAAACTCGACATTTTAGTTCCTGAGATTTGAATTTTGTTTCTTTTTAGTCCCTCCATCCATTTTTTTCGTTAAATGTTAACAGAATGCAAATGTGACACCTAGTTTTTATTAAAAAAATAATTTTTTTCTAATTTTTAAAATAAAATAATATTAAATTAATTTTTAAAAAATTATTCTTCTTCTCTCTCTTCTTTTTCATTTTCTTCTTCTTCTTCACCACCACCACCACCAGTTGCCCGCCACCAACCGTCGCCAGCACCAACGCGGAAACCGTCATTCCCCATTCTTCTTTTTCTTTTTTCTCCTATTTTCTTCTTCTTCATTCTTCTTCCTTTTTCTTCTTCGTCTTCCCTCTTCCTCCATCCTGTTTATTTTTCAATGCTTTTCAAAAGAAAAAAAAGAAACACGAAGGGGGAAACCCCCTTCGAATTCAGCACGAGTCTGCCGGAAACGGCGGGGAAATCCCCTTCTATTCGGTCTGAAACAAAGGGGATTTTCCTTTCATTTTAGATCGATTCTAGCTTCAAACGACGACACGACAGAACGGGGAGGAATAGTGAAATGAAGTGTAACACCCGAGTTAGGAGGGGTACATGAATGAACCGATGCCACGCCGCCGACATTTTCGTGGGGTTGTCGTTGCCGGCGTGGTCGTGTGTCTTGTCGCCGGTCTCCGTAGCTCCAAAGTTGTGGGTTTTTCTCCAAAGCACAGTGGGTTTTTGTTGCTTATTTTGCTTTCCGCTCCATTGACAAGGTTTGTTCATTGAAGCTTGTTTTCTTCCATTTTCACCTGTTTTTTTCAATTTGTTGGCTGAGAAGTTTTTGTATGTTGTTCCTTTGTATTGTTTTCTATTTGTTAGTGAATTTATTTTTAGAATAATTTTCTTAGGTTGTTTTTTTATGTTGATTTATATGGGTTTTTAGAGATTGTGCTACTTTGTTGGTGTTTGTGTTGGTTTTAGGGATGTTTATATTTATTTCTTAGTGTTGGTGTTTATTGACTAATATTAAAGTTTCATTCATTTGGTATAAAAAAAAGCTATAACTCTTTGTTTCAAGAAAAACCACAAAGTGTAAATAATAAATATATACTACAATAAGAAATGGTCTAATTTAGATTCTTTTGACCTCAAGTCAACTTAAAATGTCTTTTTAATTTGAAAAACTTTAGATTCTTTTGACTAAACTTTAATGATAATTACTTTTAATAATTTGATATCAAGTTAATTTCTAACATTCATAAGGTTCTTTTTTCCCTTTTAAAGTCAATTCACATATAATTTAATAGAAAACCATTGGAGGAGAGGGGGGGGGGGGGTTGAGGATTTCCTTGTGTTCGTTTTATTATTTATGAATTTGGTGTTAGTTTGATGAATTTAGTTGAGTGGTGTGTTAGTTTAATGATTTAAGTTGACTTTTTGTGCTAGTTTGAAGATTAGTTTAAATGTTTTGGTTTAGATGTGGTTGGATATGAATTTACATGTTGGATTTGTTTGTTATAGTTCGTTATTTTACTTGAGTTTAGTGGAGAAGGTGTTGTGGAATGCTTTAATTATGATTTTAAATTTGGTTGTTTTAGTTTATGTTTTTAGTTGAGTTTATGTGGAAGTTGAGAAATACTTCAATTAAGTATTGAAATTGTTGGTGTTAGTTTACAAGTATAGTTGAGTTGGGGGTTGAGAAATACTTAGCTATGTTTTGAAATTGTTTGTTTGTGTTGGTTTATAAGTTTAGTTGAGTTTGAGAGGGGGGCGGGGGCGGGGGTTGGGAAATGTACTTGTGAGTTTATGTTTTTAGTTGGATTTATTGGAGAGTTGATAAACACTTAAAGTCATGCTTTGAAATGGTTTGTTTGAGTTTATTTTTGTGGGGAGTTGATGGATACTTAAGTTATCTCTTGAAATTATTTGTTATAGTTCGTTATTATACTTGAGTTTAGTGGGAGAGAGGTTGAGGAATGTTTTAAGTATGATTTTAAATTTGGTTGTTTTAGTTTATGTTTTTAGTTGAGTTTAGGTGAAAGTTGAGAAATACTTGAATTAAGTTTTGAAATTGTTGGTGTTAGTTTATAAGTATAGTTAATTGAGTTGTGGGTTGAGAAATACTTAGTTGTGTTTTGAAATTGTTTGTTATTGTTGCTTCACAAGTTTAGTTGAGTTTGGAGGGGATTGGGAAATGTAATTGTGAGTTTATGTTTTTAGTTGGATTTATTGGGAAGAAGTTGATAAATACTTCAGTCTTGTTTTGAAATGTTTTGTTTAAGTTTGTTTTTGTGAGAAGTTGATGGATACTTAAAGTTATCTCTTGATTCATTGGGAAGAAGTTGATAAATATTTAAATCTTGTTTTGAAATGAATTTACATGTCTTTGGTTTAGATGTGGTTGGACATGAATTTACATGTCTTTGGTTTAGATGTGGTTGGACATGAATTTACATGTCAAAATTTCACGATGTTGACTTTTGTCTCAACATCATGAACTTGAGTGAAATTGAATGAACAATTGAGTATTTAATTGTTCATTGAGTTTGTTTCACGACGATGTTAATTGTTCTAACTTTTCCTTAAGGATCTAATAAGCAAAGATTTTTATGGAATATAATTGTTTTTCTTTGTAGATTGAAATTTCAAGGAAAATTTTTTATAATAATGGATAAGTCATGGATGACAAAGAATCGAATGTCACCAGAATATGGTCTAGGGGTTGAGATGTTCATTGAAAATGCACTACGACATTCAAGTAGGTCAAATGTCATTTGTTGTCCATGTTTGAGGTGTGTGAATGCAAAGTCTCAAGATGCAAATACAGTAAGAGATCACTTATTCATTTATGGTATTGATGAGAGTTATAAAACATGGATTTGACATTGTGAATCACTACCGGTTAAGAGAAATATTGCAAACGTCTCTTCTAGTGGAAAAGAAGAAGTTGAGGATGAAGATGAATATCTCGATGACGTAATAGGAATGTTTAACGCTGCACATGATTACGTTAACGATGAATCCCACGTTTTTGAGGAAGTACTGGATGATGCTAAAAAACCATTGCACTCAAATTGTAAGAACTTTTCCAAAATATCTGCATTGGTAAAGTTATATAATTTGAAAGCAAAATTTGGATGGAGCGATGTAAGTTTTACTAAATTGTTGTCATTAGTCAAAGATATCTTACCAAGTCCAAATGAAATTCCGACTTCCACGTATCAAGCAAAAAAGATTTTGTGTACTCTTGGAATGTCTGTAGAAAAGATTCATGCATGCAGCAACGATTGTTGTTTGTTTAGAAAAGACCTCTTAGATGTAGAAGTATGCCCGATTTGTGGAACACCAAGATGGAAACTTTGTAAAAATTCAAAGGATGTGATGAAAAATATTCCAGCGAAGGTGATGTGGTACTTCTCTCCTATACCAAGATTTCAGCGAATGTTCCGAAGTAAAGAAACATCGAGTTTGTTGACTTGGCATGCCAAAAAACGACGAAATGATGGATACTTACGACACCCTGGAGACACACTATCGTGGAAACAAGTAGACGGTCAGTGGCCAGAATTTGGATCAGAACCTAGAAATCTTCGTCTTGCTCTTTCAACAGATGGAGTCAATCCGCATGGTGATCTTAGTACTCGATATAGTTGTTGGCCAGTTATGTTGGTGACATACAACCTACCCCCTTGGTTGTGCATGAAGCGAAAATATTTGATGTTAACTGCATTAATATCTAGCCCTAAACAACCAGGAAATGACATAGATATTTATTTGGCTCCATTAGTTGATGACTTGAAAAAACTTTGGAATGATGGGGTTGAATGTTATGATGTAAATGAAGGACGATGTTTCACACTTAGAGCTATTTTATTGTGGACTATTAATGACTTTCTTGCGTATGGCAATTTGTGTGGTTGTACAACAAAAGGATATCATGCATGTCCGATTTGTGGAGAGAAAACGTCAGCTACTTATTTGCCAAGAGGAAAGAAGATGGCGTATCTTGGGCATCGAAAATTTCTACCTCATGATCATCCATATAGAAAGCAGAAGAAAGATTTTAATGGTGAACAAGAATTGGAAATCGCTCCTAAACCATTAAGTGGAGAGGAAATTCTTACAAAGACAAGTAGACTTCAATGTCAGGCCGTTGGTACAAATGCAAACAAAATGCAAAGTTTCATCGGAGTTTGTGTCAGACAACAAATTCCACTGACTTATGACCATTGGAACAAAATTCCACAGGAGTTGAAAGACAAGATATTTGATTGTATAGAGGTAAGAGTTCTTTGTTTATTATGACAATTGAGTTTATGTATTTTATTTAATTTCTAACTATGTTGTGTAATTTATTTCATGTAGATGTCATTCATCGTGGACCCCAGGTCCAAACATGAAATCCTTCAATCAGCATCAAAGAAGTTTCGAAATTTTTCGGTACAATTTGACTCAGAAGTATATAATTCCATTCATGAATGCACCAGAACTGTTGCAGAGACCTCCTGAGAAATATTCACATATTGATCAACAACAGTGGATTGAGTTTGTTAATTCGAGATTATCTGAGGAGTGGAAGGTAAATATATTATACTAATTACTTTAAATTTTAGTACAAATATTCGACGTTATTTCGTTTAATAATCTTTTGTTGTGTAGGCACTTAGTGGTCTCCAAAAAGAAAGAATGGAGAAACTTAAATACAATCATCATATGTCTCGTAAGGGATATGCTAACCTGGCCAAAGAACTAGTAAGTAATGTTGTTTAGGTTACATTATGTATGAAGACATTATGTTTATGCTAATTAATAATGCATATGTTAAAATAGGAATTGTCAGATGATCCTAGCAACCGAGCCACTCTATGGAAGGAAGCAGGAAAAGGAAAAAATAAGGAATATTTTGATGAAGACACTAGAGAACGCACTAATCGGATTGTAAGTATATTAAGAAGGATATGATGTGAACCTTAAATGACATGTTTTCTAATTATGTGATACTTGGAAATGTTTTCAACAGGACGAGCTAGCTGCGACAAATCAAGGTCAAGATATACTTACTGAAGCATTAGGCACGCCAGAACATAGAGGGTGTGTTAGAGGAGTGGGTGAGTTTGTTTCACCATCCGTCTACTTCAATCTTCCTAGGACATCAAACTTAGGTCCACAATCCCAAAGCAAGGGTAAAACGGAAGACAGTGGTTCAAAAATGTCAACAAAGGTAGAAAGTAATTCTTCAAAGACAAAAACAAAAGGAAAGAAGATTGTTGAAGAACCAGAAGAGGTGTTCGAGTCAGAAGAAGTGTTAGAGGTAATGAACTAGTAAGGGGACGTTTTTTTTTGTTTTCATGAGTAACCAAATATAATCTTCTGCATTATGATTAAGATTTAGAGTTTTTGTTAATTGATGCTACGAGACCTGACTCGTATAGTGTATAGGTTGTGAAATTTGAATTGAAGTCTAGAGGAATTGGTTTCAGGATATAGAAGTGTTATTTTGTGTTTGGCAGGTGAGAAATTTTTGAGATAGTCAGTTTTACGTCGTTATGCTGCTGAAATTTTCGGTGCACTCGGTTGTAAGTAATTTGGAGTTGAAGTATTGTTGCTAAACTAGAAAAGTGTTCTTTTGTGTTTAGCATGTTAGGTTGTGCCTGGGAGATAAGTTTACATTCTTGTGTAGTTAATCATAAAATGTGACACTCAACACTTTTTCAATTTAATAATGTTTGAAGGGTACACCATGTCGCTTGGCTGTAAATTCAGTGGATAACATTGTTGCCATAGGCACAATGTATGAATCAAGTGTCGGATGTCCAACAATCCATGGAGTACCACTAGGAGCCAATAATGTTCGAGTGGTGGTGGATATGATCACAGGCGAAGATGTTCTCATACCAATTCCTGTGGTTGGAGAAATAGAGACGCTTAGTCAAGCAAAGGGTAGCTTTGTGGCGTGGCCTCGCAAGCTTGTGATTCTAAATAACAAGAAAAAGGTATGTATGTCTTCTTCAACTTAAATATGTTTTGTTTTCCTTATTTACATATTGTGATTATGTTTCTGTTAGGTATCTTCTCCCGCAAAACCTACAAGGAATGTGTCCGTTGCACATTCTTCCGAACGTACAGATGTCCACGTTACTATCAAGTTGTTGAATCGATATGTCGTTCTCTCCATGGGAGAGGATGACACAGTTCCTATCAACTTGAGTGACGCCATATTTGGAGTTGATAAAACAATTTTCCTACATCGTGATGACATCATGCAGTATTGCGGGATGGTTGAAATAGGGTACTCATGTATACTAGTGTACATTGCGTAAGTATAAAACCTATGACATATTTTATTTATTTACTATATGATTTTCAATGTTTTATAATATTGTTTATTTTCTTTAGGTATCTATGGACTGTATGTGACAATGAAATAACCAGCAAATTTCTGATAGTTGATCAAGGAACCATCTCTTCATTTGTAAAGTGTCAAGAAACTCGTTGCAGAAATCTAGCCAATCGACTAGACATGGTTAATTTAAATCAACTAGTCATCATCCCGTACAATACTGGGTAAGTAATGTCAATTCAAATTAGTTTTACTTAATTATAGGTGTAATTTGTGATAAACTATTAAAAAAATGTTCATTTTTAATAGGTGTCATTGGATGTTGATTGTGATCAATCCTGGAGAGAATACCGTCTATGTGTTGAACTCATTACGTAGTAAGATTGAAGAAAGTTTTCAAGGAATTATCAATACGTAAGTATCTATAAACTTTTATTGTGGTTGATTCTCATATCTATATCACTCTAATGTTCGTTATTATTTAGATCATTGAGAATGTGGCAAGCAAAGAACTCACTCCCACAATATCGCTCGAACATAATTTGGAAACTTATAAAGGTAAATTTACATTAACTATATTCTCAACGTTATCAAATTTGGCAACTCAAGTATAATGTTTTTCAACTTGTTTTACATATAGTGCCCCCGTCAATTGGGTTCTGTAGAGTGTGGATATTATGTGCAAAAGTATATTCGAGAAATAGTACACAACTCATCTACGTCTATAAGTAATCTTGTACGTAATCGTATTCAACTCCACTACTTGTATAAGTATCTTTTAATTATTTATAATTCAACTTTCTAAAGGATTCTTATATTTGTGTATGGTTTTTCTTATGTTTAGTTTAACACGAAAACAACATATACGCAAGAAGAAATTGACGAGGTTCGGATAGAATGGGCAGGGTTCGTGGGAACATTTGTGTAGGGTTCTTTCTGGATGATGTGAATGATGTAAATGTGACGTGTAAGTACTTGATTTTCTATCTGTTGTAGATTTGTGTATATAGAATTATTTTTGGATGACCTGTGGAGGGACGGATGGTCCCATTGTATGTTGTGTAAACTTATGCTGGATGTTGTTTATGGAGGGATGGGTGGTCCCAAATGCATGATGTATATGATATAGAAGTGATTATATGTTGTATTATTTCAGGTTAGTTTTGGATTATTTAGTAGAGGTCATGCCGAAATTTTCAAAGTGTGATTCCAATTCTATTACATGTGTGTGTTCAAAGTGTGATTCCAAACATATTTATATTATTTGAAGGTTTTTTATGTAGTTAAACGTTGACTTCAAGCTTGTTATGTGAAAATTTGTTTTTAAGCCCATAACATGTTCTTATATAGTGATTTCAAGTTAATGTGTGTTCAAGATGTGATTTAAAACATACTTGAATCATTTGGAAGCTTTTCATATAACACAACTAAGATTACTTTCTCTACATGTTGACAAATGAAGAAAATATTGTTGGTTTGCCACCGGGCAACCAACAAATTTTTTTATTAAATTATGATCAAAATAATGACGGGCAAGGCCTGTCATAAAAAATGACATTTAAAAAGGACATTTAATGACAGACATTTAAAAAAGACATTTAATGACGGACACCTTTTAATGACGGGCCAAGCCCGTCATTAAATATCTAGTCGGTTGGAAAATACCCTTTTAATGATGAGCTTTTAATGACGAGCTTTTAATGATGGTCGATTGTTAATGACGGGCAATGACCGTCATCAAATATCATTTTAGTTTGAAAATACCGTTTAATGACGTGCTTTTAATGACGAACGATTTTTAATGACGGTCACTGACCGTCATGAAAAATGTCCGTCATTGTAACTTTTTATGACGGACAACTTTTAATGACAGGCATTGTCTGTCATTAAAAGTCGCCCGTCATAAAAAGTTACGACGACACACGTATAGACGACGGACGCCGCCCGTCATTAAAAGTGATTTTTGTAGTAGTGATATTATCAAAAAAATAATAATAATAAAAAAAGAAAAGAAACAATCATAACAATAAATGCACATGAAAAAAAAGGAAGAAGGAACTCCAACCTCATAAATGCACAAAAAATAAATAAAAAAAATAAAAAAAAAAAGAAGAAATCACACCAAAATAAAAATTTTTTTTAAAAAATAGAAGAAATCACACCCAAGGAATCGTGGCAGATTGATTTCAAGCGGCAGGAAATCGTAACAGATTGATTTAAAAAACAATAAGGGTAAAATGAGAATTATAAAAATGTATTCTAATTTTTTGCCATATTTGCAATTCTTTTTGGTTTGTGCTAAATTTGCTATTATATATAATTAATTTGCCACCCACTGCAATCTATTATAAATATGTGGAGATATCATAACCATTCCAACCAATCTTTGCGACTCTCGATTAAAGAAAAAAAAAACCAGCATTCTAAAGAAAAGTCACCACGACAACAACAATAATCCTTCTCTCCCTTCAGAGAAGATTTAAATTTTTGTGTGATATAATTACTAATCCATCTCTCTTTTCTTAATCTAAACACAAATTGATAACTAAGGTCTCGTTTGATAATCATTTGGTTTTTCAAAATTTATGCTTATTTTCTCTCAATATCCTTACCTTGGTTTTCATTTTGGTTAAGGAGACATTAGAGTTGTGAGCCAAATTCCAATAACAAAAACAAGTTTTTGAAAACTATTTTTTTTTTTTTTTTCAAAATTTGACTTGGTTTTTGAAAACATGAGAAGGATGTAAGTTCTAACCAAAAAAATGGATAGGTGGAGAGTGTTTATAAGCTTAATTTTCTAAAACCAAAAACCAAAAATGAAATATGAAATGGTTATCAAACGGGACCTAAATGTTGCTTATTGTTTTAGGTCCTTCATCAATGGTGCGACAACATTTCTCTCACTCATCAAAGAACAATTAAATTTCTCCAAGAAACCAAACTTTGGCTAGATTGAAAAAAAAAAACTCCCATGAAAGAAGGAACATGGAAAACAAGCTTTCTGGTTACACTATTAGATAACATGAAGTTTCATCTCAAAACCAATTGACAATGAGAGGAGTAGTCCATGTATCTTATAAATTGTGAATTCTCCACTTATCTTTTGATCCTCAACAAATGGTGGTCTCAAAGGTAAAACAGAAGAGAGTCTATAACAACCCTTCAAAATAAATGGATTTTGATCATCATATTGTTATGTTATCGAGCACCATTTTGTGTATATATTCATTTTTTATTGTTAAGAAAATTGCATTGGTCGGGTGTATTAGGGAAAAATTGAAGACTATATTTCAAATCTGAATTGACGGTGTAAGAAAAGAAGAATAAATCTCATCCCTCCAATTTTGATCAAATGCAGAAATGGAGCAATAGCCCAAAAATCGACAGATTCTCACAAATATGTAAATTATCTTTGTCTTGATAGCAATTTCCTTAATTGCTTGAAATTAGTATCTCCTTTAGGTACGTATTTTGATTTTTTCTTTATTACATGGCTTTCTTTGAGGATTGACAAATGCCTTTAGAAAGACCTTTCCTTATTGATTCCTTGGGGCTGAACTTCTATTTTAGCAGAATATATTGTATATGCTCTGTGATTCATGCTTTTGGAGACTAATAGAGTAGTCTAAAAGAGCTTTCATCTTGATCTTGTGACTTCCGATTACTGTGTTTAAATCTCAGCTAGGACACAATCACATTCAACAATATTTGTTTTTTTTTAAAAAAAAGAAGATTCTTATATTAATGCATTATCATCCCAAATTTGCTTACTTGATCCTTCGTTTTAATTTGCTATCTTTATTTTCCTTGCAATTATTCCTTGCATGTTTCTCCCTATGCCTAAGTTCCTAATCCCCTCGTTCCAGTTACCTCTACAACTTAAAAGAAATTAGAAATAAGTGAGATTGTTCCCCTCAAATCGATCCAACCAATATTGCTACAAGTTAGCTTTAGGAAACCCGTCTATAAATGTAATTTGATTGGACTATTGACAAGTCAATTATCAAGTGCCAATTTTGGCAACCGATGATACATGGAGACTCGAGATTAAAAGAGGAGTTTGATTTGAGGTTGGGTGAGGCCATGGACATGAGGAGCCAATGGTACATGCGATTAGGGATGATAGTTATGGGCTGAAAATTTGGGAAGGGTTTTGGTGGGGATGAAGGAAGGAGAATTTGTGGCGATGTGGAGAAAAGTGTTGGTGGTAACCATTGTTCTCACAAATTGGAGATGAGGGGTGAAAGATGAACATTATTTGTTTTTAGAAAATGAATTAGATATGAGATTCTAGTGGAAGAGTTTTCAAATTATCTCCCAACCCTTATTGAAATAATAATGAAAAAGAAATGAATTTTAACTGTCAAACCCCACTCCAAATTACCTTATTAAATAAGGACGATAGAGTTGAGACAATAGTTGTGTAATGAAATCTATTACTAGATCTCTCTTGCTTTATTTTATAGCTCAACTCAAAATATCATTCCACTTCTTATTTACATCTATAAAACAACCTTTACATTCGACTGGCTACCAATGTTTATAAGGTATGAATCAAAATTAGCACATTTTACATAGACTCTTAATTATACATGCATAAATAAAAGATGTTGTGTTATAACAAAACAAGATTAGAAGCAGATCAATTGGTAGGCTTTTCGGTAACTCAAGTATTACCTGGTAGAAAATTTTAGAGAGACAAAATGAGCTAACAAGCATAGTGAGTGGTGTTTTAAAAATAAACTAACTTTCATATTGCTAAATAAATTTCTAACAGAAGTTTCAAGCTCTGAAATTAATGAAAACATAAATAAACTAGTAATTCTAACATTTTCAACATAAAAAATTTGTAACAATAACTTTAAATTTCACCACCAGACATGTATCCAAAAACCTTATCATACTGGTGCAGAAAAATTTTGATACGCACAACAGAGAAAACATGGTCATACTATACACCGAGTAATCTCAATGTGTACAATAAAGAAACATGGTCATACTATACCTCAAGTAATCTCAAGACATATAGCAAAAATAACATGGTCGTACATGTACAGAGCAAGTCTTGTGACCTCAAATAATATATCAGGACTACACTACGGAAACACATTCACGTAAAGACATTTTCTTAATAACACAAAATACTTCTTAAAACATTCCACAACCAAAATCATGAGACTAACAACACTTCACAGATTTTATTTTTGAAATTTAGAGTAATTGCCTTAAAACATACATAATATTAGCTTTCATAAAATTCCACAATAATATTCATATATTAAATACGTTTTTTTTTTTAAGTAAACCACTCACCGAACTCTTGATGTGAGAAATTATTCGGATCGTACAGTGTACGGAGCTTTGCTGGCCCTAAAATATTAAGTGCATGTTTGGGAGTGATTTTGAAATGATTAAAATCACTTTTGTCAAATTCAAAATCACTACGAAATATGCTTTTAATAATTCAAAATCAATTTTGATGATATGAAAATTACCTTTAAAAATGTAAAATTAAACATGAAATTGATTTTGAATTAAAGTGATTTTAGACATTTCAAAATCACTCCCAACTATGCACTGATTTATTTTTCATGTCACACATTTTAATTAACCATCCATCACCACCAAAGAAAAATCATCCTAAACACTTGTTTAGCAAAACCAACATCCAACCTATTCTCTCTCTTCTTTTAATTACCCAAATATATAGCTTTGTTCAATTTCCCAAGTTTTCTTAGCAAACCAATCCTCCCTTTTTCCTTCATCTCACATGTAACCCAAAACACACACCAAGCCTTCCTCCTCTCTCTCTTTATCAATGCAGTGTTCTTGCTCCATCTCCACATATTTTTATTATTATTGCTATATTATTGTTTCTTCTTTTCAAATTCCTATTAAATATCTTCTCTCCGATAACCCCATCTTCTTCTACCTCAAACCCACTTTCTCTCTCGTAAAAGCATGCATAGCTCAACGGTAATTGATATGTACCATAGATTAAGAAGTCAGAGGTTCGAATCCCCCATCTCCAAATATTGTTGAACTCAAAAAAAAAAAAAAAAAAACCCCTTTCTCTCTCATTTTCCCTCCCTCTCCAACTTCTATAAATCTCAATTAAAGAAACTTACCAAGCTTGATCCACTTGCATCACCTTCAAAGTTGAAATAATTGATGTTGAACTACCATTTCAACTTCTTTTCTTCAAAACCCTCAACTCTCACATATCTCACATTTCATGGCCTTCAAACTTAAACTAAAAAATTTCAAAGACCATTGTGTCCTTACATTAAGGACGATAATTAAATTACGACCTCTTTTGATAATTAAATTACGATAAAGAATAACTATGCAAAACTTACTGCGTGTGAGATAAGTTAGTAAAAATTGACTGGGAGGCTTAGAAACACATAAACAGAAAAGGAAGAGTAATGGAAGCTGGTATTCGAGAAAGGCCCTAAATGCATGGCAAGTGTTAATATTTTTGTTCCTCTTAGTCAAATGATAATATAGAAATTATCTTTAAACATAACACTTCATTGCCTATGCCAAAAGAACAACTATATCTGATTAAATATAATGTTGAAAAACTACTCAACAACTTGAAAATACCATTGTCAAAATATCAAAGATATCAAACTAACAATTTGGATTGTCCCTTTTAAAGCAAAGAAGATATGCTTTTCAATTTAAAAGAACAATTGCTCTCAAACTTTTCTAGTAATCGACAAGAAGAGATCTTTGATCATATTGCAAGACGTAATTTCTCTATAAAGAATACAAATACAATTATTGTGATCATGTACATGATCATTGCATCCATTATTTAATGGAGTAGACCTAAAGAATTTTGAATGTAAAACAAAAATTTCATAAAAAAAAAAAGAATTTTTGATGGTTTGGTAAATTTTTTTGTCATTGTGAAAATATTAGTCAGTTGATGGAGCATTAACAGGGGCAGGTTCAGCACATATGGGAGGGTTTTGCTTTCCAGTAATTGTGGGTTTCACATTCGAACACTGAGACTTAATCGGTCCTTGGGTTCCACTGTAGGTGAGGTCAATATCAGCAACTTCTACACCTTCACATGGTAGACTTTTGCTGCAAACAAGTTTGACTGCGACTGGAGTGGCAGAAGTGCCTCTGATATTCTTGAAGCTAACTTTGCTGATCTTAATTTTTGATGCAACCTAAAGGTACCAAATATATATATATTTATTAACATAATAATCACTCAACTGTGCATTTTTTTTATATAATACTTCTTAAAGTTAATAATAAGTTAAAAATGAATGACACATAATAATTCCAACATATATATACCTTTCGGTTGCATTGATTCCATGGACAATATTCTTGGTCTATAATGATCGGATTGCTGACATCAACCATTTCAATATCTTCAAAATGCATGTCAGTGGCTGAGAATGCACCAGCAGAATCTGGCCATGTTTTGATCCTGACACCATTTGTAGTACCGATTATTTTGCATTTTTTCACGAAAACTCCAACCACGTCTTTTTCCTTTGTGTACTTGCCCAAACTTCCTATGCTAATGCCATGTCCTGGTCCGCAAGTTACATTACTAATAGTTATTTGTTTGTTACTATCTCCTACAGATACACAATCATCTCCAGTAGCGATTTTAGTATCGAGAATGTTAATCTGTTCTGAACTACTCAGATGAATTCCATCCGTGTTGGGGCTATTCCCTGGTGCAGTAATTGTCACGTGTTGAAAAGTAAGATTCTTGCAGCCCAAAAGATTGATATGGAAATTCTTACTATCCAATGAAGTTATGTCCTTCACTAACGAATTGGTGACGAAATTGAACTTCAAGGTCTGCGCTCATTTAAAAAAAAAAAAACTTTTGGAGTTAAAACATTTATGTTAATTGAGATTATTTGTGATAAAATAATGTATGATATTAGGCCAAAAACAAAAGAATAGTATAGTTAGAGCATTTACCATGGGAAGCTTGGTACATATTTTCTTCTGGTGGCAATCATTCTTTTCCCAACCTGCTTTTCCTTGGCCGTCAAACACTCCCGTGCCTGACAATGTCAATCGATCAATATATTCCAAAAGAACCAATCCATCTCCTTTTGGGTGGGGAGGAGCTTGTAACGTCCCTTCGACTTGAAACTCAATAGGACTCTTGCAAGGGCCTTTGAGGTTGGATTGACTTAATTGGTAAACTCCTTTTGGAACCAACACTTTACTTGGAGTTGTCGACGCACATGCTTCCTTCCATGCATTTGCTAAAGCCTATAAATTGAGTTATTTGATCAAATTAAAATAATTCTTTATAAACTAAAATGGTTTATCAAATTACTAATATATACTTACTTGAGTAATATCCGTATTAGGTTTGGCACCATACTTTGTGACATCAAAAACAGATTGACCTTCAGCGGTAGACACCAACAATAATAGCAAAGGTAGTAATGCTACAAAGTCTGTTCTGGATGCCATTCTTTGTTTAGTTTCTCCTTTTTCAGATTGCTAACTTGGAAATTGGAATTAGTGTTCCAAATATCGATATTCATCCCACCCTCTTTATATATGAGGAGAAAATCGATCTTGTTGAAAATTCTCTTAATTCTTATTAGCTAAATTTGTCAAAGAACAATGTGCGGTTGAATTTAAACGATTATGTTCTTGCCATTGGATCTTCCTTAAACATTGGAATGACTAGTTCTCACATCCCAATAAAATTCATTCATTCCTTAAATTTCTACTACAAACAAACATGCATAGCCACACGACACAATGCTTGCAACAAGTAGCATAAAAAGATATGAGGTATGAATTCGATTGAAAATCACCCTCTAAAAATTGAATAAAAAATGATTACTTGATTCTATTTATATGGAGTACGGTTCGGATATGTCTAAGGTTAGTTAGATAGTTTATTAATTTGTATGTTGGTCTTACGTCAAATGGCCAAAATAGGTGTATATTCCAATAGGACAATAACTAAAAATACGAAAGGATATTTGGAATATTACTGTTCGTGATTTTTTTTTCTTTTAATCTACTTGATATAAGTAATAGTATGTTTGGAATTTTTTCACAGTTACCTTTCTTTGTGGTAGTATTTATCAAATATTTTCCCTAGGTCTAATTTCTTTCAATACTATCCTACATGAGAAATTATATTATGTACAAATATTTAACCTCCTTTCTAAACCAAACACCTGTTTAAATAATTTGGAAGAAATTTTCAAATTTTTATCCAATATCTATTATATATTAATAAGCTACCATCATTTAAAAAAAAAAACTTTTTTAGTCAATTATGCTCCTTATTGATTTACATTAATTATTAATAATATGAATTTTAATAACTACAATTTTTTTCTAATTATTTAAATTAATTAGTTATAATATGATGGGTTAAAATATGAAATAGTAGAATATAAAAAAGTTTTGTTAATTCAATTTAAATAAATTAATTAAAAAATTAATTAATCTACATTTAATTATAATTATTAAGGGAATTTCTAAAAAATACATTTTTGATATCTGAGGTTTGTGTTATGTTTCATTTTGGTCATTGAGTTTTCAAACTCGACATTTTAGTTCCTGAGATTTGAATTTTGTTTCTTTTTAGTTCCTCCATCCATTTTTTTCGTTAAATGTTGACAGAATGCAAATGTGACACCTATTTTTTATTAAAAAATAATTTTTTCTAATTTTTAAAATAAAATAATATTAAATTAATTTTTAAAAAATTATTCTTCTTCTCTCTCTTCTTTTTCATTTTCTTCTTCTTCTTCACCACCACCACCACCAGTTGCCCGCCACCAAACGTCGCCAGCACCAACGCGGAAACCGTCATTCCGATTTGTGGAGAGAAAACGTCAGCTACTTATTTGCCAAGAGGAAAGAAGATGGCGTATCTTGGGCATCGAAAATTTCTACCTCATGATCATCCATATAGAAAGCAGAAGAAAGATTTTAATGGTGAACAAGAATTGGAAATCGCTCCTAAACCATTAAGTGGAGAGGAAATTCTTACAAAGACAAGTAGACTTCAATGTCAGGCCGCTGGTACAAATGCAAACAAAATGCAAAGTTTCATCGGAGTTTGTGTCAGACAACAAATTCCACTGACTTATGACCATTGGAACAAAATTCCACAGGAGTCGAAAGACAAGATATTTGATTGTATAGAGGTAAGAGTTCTTTGTTTATTATGACAATTGAGTTTATGTATTTTATTTAATTTCTAACTATGTTGTGTAATTTATTTCATGTAGATGTCATTCATCGTGGACCCCAGGTCCAAACATGCAATCCTTCAATCAGCATCAAAGAAGTTTCGAAATTTTCGGTACAATTTGACTCAGAAGTATATAATTCCATTCATGAATGCACCAGAACTGTTGCAGAGACCTCCTGAGAAATATTCACATATTGATCAACAACAATGGATTGAGTTTGTTAATTCGAGATTATCTGAGGAGTGGAAGGTAAATATATTATACTAATTACTTTAAATTTTAGTACAAATATTCGACGTTATTTCGTTTAATAATCTTTTGTTGTGTAGGCACTTAGTGGTCTCCAAAAAGAAAGAATGGAGAAACTTAAATACAATCATCATATGTCTCGTAAGGGATATGTTAACCTGGCCAAAGAACTAGTAAGTAATGTTGTTTAGGTTACATTATGTATGAAGACATTATGTTTATGCTAATTAATAATGCATATGTTAAAATAGGAATTGTCAGATGATCCTAGCAACCGAGCCACTCTATGGAAGGAAGCAGGAAAAGGAAAAAATAAGGAATATTTTGATGACGACACTAGAGAACGCACTAATCGGATTGTAAGTATATTAAGAAGGATATGATGTGAACCTTAAATGACATGTTTTCTAATTATGTGATACTTGGAAATGTTTTCAACAGGACGAGCTAGCTGCGACAAATCAAGGTCAAGATATACTTACTGAAGCATTAGGCACGCCAGAACATAGAGGGCGTGTTAGAGGAGTGGGTGAGTTTGTTTCACCATCTGTCTACTTCAATCTTCCTAGGACATCAAACTTAGGTCCACAATCCCAAAGCAAGGGTAAAACGGAAGACAGTGGTTCAAAAATGTCAACAAAGGTAGAAAGTAATTTCTTCAAAGACAAAAACAAAAGGAAAGAAGATTGTTGAAGAACCAGAAGAGGTGTTCGAGTCAGAAGAAGTGTTAGAGGTAATGAACTAGTAAGGGGACATTTTTTTTTTTGTTTTCATGAGTAACCAAATATAATCTTCTGCATTATGATTAAGATTTAGAGTTTTTGTTAATTGATGCTACGAGACCTGACTCGTATAGTGTATAGGTTGTGAAATTTGAATTGAAGTCTAGAGGAATTGGTTTCAGGATATAGAAGTGTTATTTTGTGTTTGGCAGGTGAGAAATTTTTGAGATAGTCAGTTTTACGTCGTTATGCTGCCGAAATTTTCGGTGCACTCGGTTGTAAGTGATTTGGAGTTGAAGTATTGTTGCTAAACTAGAAAAGGGTTCTTTTGTGTTTAGCATGTTAGGTTGTGCCTGGGAGATAAGTTTACATTCTTGTGTAGTTAATCATAAAATGTGACACTCAACACTTTTTCAATTTAATAATGTTTGAAGGGTACACCATGTCGCTTGGCTGTAAATTCAGTGGATAACATTGTTGCCATAGGCACAATGTATGAATCAAGTGTCGGATGTCCAACAATCCATGGAGTACCACTAGGAGCCAATAATGTTCGAGTGGTGGTGGATATGATCACAGGCGAAGATGTTCTCATACCAATTCCTGTGGTTGGAGAAATAGAGACGCTTAGTCAAGCAAAGGGTAGCTTTGTGGCGTGGCCTCGCAAGCTTGTGATTCTAAATAACAAGAAAAAGGTATATGTATGTCTTCTTCAACTTAAATATGTTTTGTTTTCCTTATTTACATATTGTGATTATGTTTCTGTTAGGTATCTTCTCCCGCAAAACCTACAAGGAATGTGTCCGTTGCACATTCTTCCGAACGTACAGATGTCCACGTTACTATCAAGTTGTTGAATCGATATGTCGTTCTCTCCATGGGAGAGGATGACACAGTTCCTATCAACTTGAGTGACGCCATATTTGGAGTTGATAAAACAATTTTCCTACATCGTGATGACATCATGCAGTATTGCGGGATGGTTGAAATATGGTACTCATGTATACTAGTGTACATTGCGTAAGTATAAAACCTATGACATATTTTATTTATTTACTATATGATTTTCAATGTTTTATAATATTGTTTATTTTCTTTAGGTATCTATGGACTGTATGTGACAATGAAATAACCAGCAAATTTCTTATAGTTGATCAAGGAACCATCTCTTCATTTGTAAAGTGTCAAGAAACTCGTTGCAGAAATCTAGCCAATCGACTAGACATGGTTAATTTGAATCAACTAGTCATCATCCCGTACAATACTGGGTAAGTAATGTCAATTCAAATTAGTTTTACTTAATTATAGGTGTAATTTGTGATAAACTATTAAAAAAATGTTCATTTTTAATAGGTGTCATTGGATGTTGATTGTGATCAATCCTGGAGAGAATACCGTCTATGTGTTGAACTCATTACGTAGTAAGATTGAAGAAAGTTTTCAAGGAATTATCAATACGTAAGTATCTATAAACTTTTATTGTGGTTGATTCTCATATCTATATCACTCTAATGTTCGTTATTATTTAGATCATTGAGAATGTGGCAAGCAAAGAACTCACTCCCACAATATCGCTCGAACATAATTTGGAAACTTATAAAGGTAAATTTACATTAACTATATTCTCAACGTTATCAAATTTGGCAACTCAAGTATAATGTTTTTCAACTTGTTTTACATATAGTGCCCCCGTCAATTGGGTTCTGTAGAGTGTGGATATTATGTGCAAAAGTATATTCGAGAAATAGTACACAATTCATCTACGTCTATAAGTAATTTTGTACGTTATCGTATTCAACTCCACTACTTGTATAAGTATCTTTTAATTATTTATAATTCAACTTTCTAAAGGATTCTTATATTTGTGTATGGTTTTTCTTATGTTTAGTTTAACACGAAAACAACATATACGCAAGAAGAAATTGACGAGGTTCGGATAGAATGGGCAGGGTTCGTGGGAACATTTGTGTAGGGTTCTTTCTGGATGATGTGAATGATGTAAATGTGACGTGTAAGTACTTGATTTTCTATCTGTTGTAGATTTGTGTATATAGAATTATTTTTGGATGACCTGTGGAGGGACGGATGGTCCCATTGTATGTTGTGTAAACTTATGCTGGATGTTGTTTATGGAGGGATGGGTGGTCCCAAATGCATGATGTATATGATATAGAAGTGATTATATGTTGTATTATTTCCGGTTAGTTTTGGACTATTTAGTAGAGGTCATGCCGAAATTTTCAAAGTGTGATTCCAATTCTATTACATGTGTGTGTTCAAAGTGTGATTCCAAACATATTTATATTATTTGAAGGTTTTTTTGTAGTTAAACGTTGACTTCAAGCTTGTTATGTGAAAATTTGTTTTTAAGCCCATAACATGTTCTTATATAGTGATTCCAAGTTAATGTGTGTTCAAGATGTGATTTAAAACATACTTGAATCATTTGGAAGCTTTTCATATAACACAATTAAGATTACTTTCTCTACATGTTGACAAATGAAGAAAATATTGTTGGTTTGCCACCGGGCAACCAACAAATTTTTTTATTAAATTATGATCAAAATAATGAAGGGCAAGGCCTGTCATAAAAAATGACATTTAAAAAGGACATTTAATGACAGACATTTAAAAAAGACATTTAATGACGGACTTTTCATGACGGACACCTTTTAATGACGGGCCAAGCCCGTCATTAAATATCTAGTCGGTTGGAAAATACCCTTTTAATGATGAGCTTTTAATGACGGTCGATTGTTAATGGCGGGCAATGACCGTCATCAAATATCATTTTAGTTGGAAAATACCCTTTAATGACGGGCTTTTAATGACGAACGATTTTTAATGACGGTCACTGACCGTCATGAAAAATGTCCGTCATTGTAACTTTTTATGACGGACAACTTTTAATGACGGGCATTGTCTGTCATTAAAAGTCGCCCGTCATAAAAAGTTACGACGACACACGTATAGACGACGGACGCCGCCCGTCATGAAAAGTCTTTAATGACGGGCATTGCCCGTCATTAAAAGTGATTTTTGTAGTAGTGATATTATCAAAAAAATAATAATAAAAAAAAGAAAAGAAACAATCATAACAATAAATGCACATGAAAAAAAAAGGAAAAAGGAACTCCAACCTCATAAATGCACAAAAAATAAAAAAAAAATAAAAAAAAAAGAAGAAGAAATCACACCAAAATAAAAAAAAATTTAAAAAATAGAAGAAATCACACCCAAGGAATCGTGGCAAATTGATTTCAAGCGGCATTTGGTCCCATTGTATGTTGTGTAAACTTATGCTGGATGTTGTTTATGGAGGGATGGGTTGGTCCCAAAAGCATGATGTATATGATATAGAAGTGATTATATGTTGTTTAATTTCAGGTTAGTTTTGGACTATTTAGTAGAGGTCATGCCGAAATTTTAAAAGTGTGATTCCAATTCTATTACATGTGTGTGTTCAAAGTGTGATTCCAAACATATTTATATTATTTGAAGGTTTTTTATGTAGTCAAACGTTGACTTCAAGCTTGTTATGTGAAAATTTGTTTTTAAGCCCATTACATGTTCTTATATAGTGATTCCAAGTTAATGTGTGTTCAAGGTGTGATTTAAAACATACTTGAATCATTTGGAAGCTTTTCATATAACACAATTAAGATTACTTTCTCTACATGTTGACAAATGAAGAAAATATTGTTGGTTTGCCACCGGGCAACCAACAAATTTTTTTATTAAATTATGATCAAAATAATGACGGGCAAGGCCTGTCATAAAAGATGACATTTAAAAATGACATTTAATGACGGACATTTAAAAAAGACATTTAATGACGGACTTTTCATGACGGACACCTTTTAATGACGGGCCAAGCCCGTCATTAAATATCTAGTCGGTTGGAAAATACCCTTTTAATGATGAGCTTTTAATGACGAGCTTTTAATGACGGTCGATTGTTAATGGCGGGCAATGACCGTCATCAAATATCATTTTAGTTGGAAAATACCCTTTAATGACGGGCTTTTAATGACGAACGATTTTTAATGACGGTCACTGACCGTCATGAAAAATGTCCGTCATTGTAACTTTTTATGACGGACAACTTTTAATGACGGGCATTGTCTGTCATTAAAAGTCGCCCGTCATAAAAAGTTACGACGACACACGTATAGACGACGGACGCCGCCCGTCATGAAAAGTCTTTAATGACGGGCATTGCCCGTCATTAAAAGTGATTTTTGTAGTAGTGATATTATCAAAAAAATAATAATAAAAAAAAGAAAAGAAACAATCATAACAATAAATGCACATGAAAAAAAAAAGGAAGAAGGAACTCCAACCTCATAAATGCACAAAAAATAAAAAAAAAATAAAAAAAAAGAAGAAGAAATCACACGAAAATAAAAAAAAATTTTAAAAATAGAAGAAATCACACCCAAGGAATCGTGGCAAATTGATTTCAAGCGGCATTTGGTCCCATTGTATGTTGTGTAAACTTATGCTGGATGTTGTTTATGGAGGGATGGGTTGGTCCCAAAAGCATGATGTATATGATATAGAAGTGATTATATGTTGTATTATTTCAGGTTAGTTTTGGACTATTTAGTAGAGGTCATGCCGAAATTTTCAAAGTGTGATTCCAATTCTATTACATGTGTGTGTTCAAAGTGTGATTCCAAACATATTTATATTATTTGAAGGTTTTTTATGTAGTCAAACGTTGACTTCAAGCTTGTTATGTGAAAATTTGTTTTTAAGCCCATTACATGTTCTTATATAGTGATTCCAAGTTAATGTGTGTTCAAGGTGTGATTTAAAACATACTTGAATCATTTGGAAGCTTTTCATATAACACAATTAAGATTACTTTCTCTACATGTTGACAAATGAAGAAAATATTGTTGGTTTGCCACCGGGCAACCAACAAATTTTTTTATTAAATTATGATCAAAATAATGACGGGCAAGGCCTGTCATAAAAGATGACATTTAAAAAGGACATTTAATGACGGACATTTAAAAAAGACATTTAATGACGGACTTTTCATGACGGACACCTTTTAATGACGGGCCAAGCCCGTCATTAAATATCTAGTCGGTTGGAAAATACCCTTTTAATGATGAGCTTTTAATGACGAGCTTTTAATGACGGTCGATTGTTAATGGCGGGCAATGACCGTCATCAAATATCATTTTAGTTGGAAAATACCCTTTAATGACGGGCTTTTAATGACGAACGATTTTTAATGACGGTCACTGACCGTCATGAAAAATGTCCGTCATTGTAACTTTTTATGACGGACAACTTTTAATGACGGGCATTGTCTGTCATTAAAAGTCGCCCGTCATAAAAAGTTACGACGACACACGTATAGACGACGGACGCCGCCCGTCATGAAAAGTCTTTAATGACGGGCATTGCCCGTCATTAAAAGTGATTTTTGTAGTAGTGATATTATCAAAAAAATAATAATAAAAAAAAGAAAAGAAACAATCATAACAATAAATGCACATGAAAAAAAAAAGGAAGAAGGAACTCCAACCTCATAAATGCACAAAAAATAAAAAAAAAATAAAAAAAAAAAGAAGAAGAAATCACACGAAAATAAAAAAAAATTTTAAAAATAGAAGAAATCACACCCAAGGAATCGTGGCAAATTGATTTCAAGCGGCATTTGGTCCCATTGTATGTTGTGTAAACTTATGCTGGATGTTGTTTATGGAGGGATGGGTTGGTCCCAAAAGCATGATGTATATGATATAGAAGTGATTATATGTTGTATTATTTCAGGTTAGTTTTGGACTATTTAGTAGAGGTCATGCCGAAATTTTCAAAGTGTGATTCCAATTCTATTACATGTGTGTGTTCAAAGTGTGATTCCAAACATATTTATATTATTTGAAGGTTTTTTATGTAGTTAAACGTTGACTTCAAGCTTGTTATGTGAAAATTTGTTTTTAAGCCCATTACATGTTCTTATATAGTGATTCCAAGTTAATGTGTGTTCAAGGTGTGATTTAAAACATACTTGAATCATTTGGAAGCTTTTCATATAACACAATTAAGATTACTTTCTCTACATGTTGACAAATGAAGAAAATATTGTTGGTTTGCCACCGGGCAACCAACAAATTTTTTTATTAAATTATGATCAAAATAATGACGGGCAAGGCCTGTCATAAAAGATGACATTTAAAAAGGACATTTAATGACGGACATTTAAAAAAGACATTTAATGACGGACTTTTCATGACGGACACCTTTTAATGACGGGCCAAACCCGTCATTAAATATCTAGTCGGTTGGAAAATACCCTTTTAATGATGAGCTTTTAATGACGAGCTTTTAATGACGGTCGATTGTTAATGGCGGGCAATGACCGTCATCAAATATCATTTTAGTTGGAAAATACCCTTTAATGACGGGCTTTTAATGACGAACGATTTTTAATGACGGTCACTGACCGTCATGAAAAATGTCCGTCATTGTAACTTTTTATGACGGACAACTTTTAATGACGGGCATTGTCTGTCATTAAAAGTCACCCGTCATAAAAAGTTACGACGACACACGTATAGACGACGGACGCCGCCCGTCATGAAAAGTCTTTAATGACGGGCATTGCCCGTCATTAAAAGTGATTTTTGTAGTAGTGATATTATCAAAAAAATAATAATAAAAAAAAGAAAAGAAACAATCATAACAATAAATGCACATGAAAAAAAAAAGGAAGAAGGAACTCCAACCTCATAAATGCACAAAAAATAAAAAAAAAATAAAAAAAAAAAAGAAGAAGAAATCACACGAAAATAAAAAAAAAATTTAAAAATAGAAGAAATCACACCCAAGGAATCGTGGCAAATTGATTTCAAGCGGCATTTGGTCCCATTGTATGTTGTGTAAACTTATGCTGGATGTTGTTTATGGAGGGATGGGTTGGTCCCAAAAGCATGATGTATATGATATAGAAGTGATTATATGTTGTATTATTTCAGGTTAGTTTTGGACTATTTAGTAGAGGTCATGCCGAAATTTTCAAAGTGTGATTCCAATTCTATTACATGTGTGTGTTCAAAGTGTGATTCCAAACATATTTATATTATTTGAAGGTTTTTTATGTAGTCAAACGTTGACTTCAAGCTTGTTATGTGAAAATTTGTTTTTAAGCCCATTACATGTTCTTATATAGTGATTCCAAGTTAATGTGTGTTCAAGGTGTGATTTAAAACATACTTGAATCATTTGGAAGCTTTTCATATAACACAATTAAGATTACTTTCTCTACATGTTGACAAATGAAGAAAATATTGTTGGTTTGCCACCGGGCAACCAACAAATTTTTTTATTAAATTATGATCAAAATAATGAAGGGCAAGGCCTGTCATAAAAAATGACATTTAAAAAGGACATTTAATGACAGACATTTAAAAAAGACATTTAATGACGGACTTTTCATGACGGACACCTTTTAATGACGGGCCAAGCCCGTCATTAAATATCTAGTCGGTTGGAAAATACCCTTTTAATGATGAGCTTTTAATGACGGTCGATTGTTAATGGCGGGCAATGACCGTCATCAAATATCATTTTAGTTGGAAAATACCCTTTAATGACGGGCTTTTAATGACGAACGATTTTTAATGACGGTCACTGACCGTCATGAAAAATGTCCGTCATTGTAACTTTTTATGACGGACAACTTTTAATGACGGGCATTGTCTGTCATTAAAAGTCGCCCGTCATAAAAAGTTACGACGACACACGTATAGACGACGGACGCCGCCCGTCATGAAAAGTCTTTAATGACGGGCATTGCCCGTCATTAAAAGTGATTTTTGTAGTAGTGATATTATCAAAAAAATAATAATAAAAAAAAGAAAAGAAACAATCATAACAATAAATGCACATGAAAAAAAAAGGAAAAAGGAACTCCAACCTCATAAATGCACAAAAAATAAAAAAAAAATAAAAAAAAAAGAAGAAGAAATCACACCAAAATAAAAAAAAATTTAAAAAATAGAAGAAATCACACCCAAGGAATCGTGGCAAATTGATTTCAAGCGGCATTTGGTCCCATTGTATGTTGTGTAAACTTATGCTGGATGTTGTTTATGGAGGGATGGGTTGGTCCCAAAAGCATGATGTATATGATATAGAAGTGATTATATGTTGTTTAATTTCAGGTTAGTTTTGGACTATTTAGTAGAGGTCATGCCGAAATTTTAAAAGTGTGATTCCAATTCTATTACATGTGTGTGTTCAAAGTGTGATTCCAAACATATTTATATTATTTGAAGGTTTTTTATGTAGTCAAACGTTGACTTCAAGCTTGTTATGTGAAAATTTGTTTTTAAGCCCATTACATGTTCTTATATAGTGATTCCAAGTTAATGTGTGTTCAAGGTGTGATTTAAAACATACTTGAATCATTTGGAAGCTTTTCATATAACACAATTAAGATTACTTTCTCTACATGTTGACAAATGAAGAAAATATTGTTGGTTTGCCACCGGGCAACCAACAAATTTTTTTATTAAATTATGATCAAAATAATGACGGGCAAGGCCTGTCATAAAAGATGACATTTAAAAATGACATTTAATGACGGACATTTAAAAAAGACATTTAATGACGGACTTTTCATGACGGACACCTTTTAATGACGGGCCAAGCCCGTCATTAAATATCTAGTCGGTTGGAAAATACCCTTTTAATGATGAGCTTTTAATGACGAGCTTTTAATGACGGTCGATTGTTAATGGCGGGCAATGACCGTCATCAAATATCATTTTAGTTGGAAAATACCCTTTAATGACGGGCTTTTAATGACGAACGATTTTTAATGACGGTCACTGACCGTCATGAAAAATGTCCGTCATTGTAACTTTTTATGACGGACAACTTTTAATGACGGGCATTGTCTGTCATTAAAAGTCGCCCGTCATAAAAAGTTACGACGACACACGTATAGACGACGGACGCCGCCCGTCATGAAAAGTCTTTAATGACGGGCATTGCCCGTCATTAAAAGTGATTTTTGTAGTAGTGATATTATCAAAAAAATAATAATAAAAAAAAGAAAAGAAACAATCATAACAATAAATGCACATGAAAAAAAAAAGGAAGAAGGAACTCCAACCTCATAAATGCACAAAAAATAAAAAAAAAATAAAAAAAAAGAAGAAGAAATCACACGAAAATAAAAAAAAATTTTAAAAATAGAAGAAATCACACCCAAGGAATCGTGGCAAATTGATTTCAAGCGGCATTTGGTCCCATTGTATGTTGTGTAAACTTATGCTGGATGTTGTTTATGGAGGGATGGGTTGGTCCCAAAAGCATGATGTATATGATATAGAAGTGATTATATGTTGTATTATTTCAGGTTAGTTTTGGACTATTTAGTAGAGGTCATGCCGAAATTTTCAAAGTGTGATTCCAATTCTATTACATGTGTGTGTTCAAAGTGTGATTCCAAACATATTTATATTATTTGAAGGTTTTTTATGTAGTCAAACGTTGACTTCAAGCTTGTTATGTGAAAATTTGTTTTTAAGCCCATTACATGTTCTTATATAGTGATTCCAAGTTAATGTGTGTTCAAGGTGTGATTTAAAACATACTTGAATCATTTGGAAGCTTTTCATATAACACAATTAAGATTACTTTCTCTACATGTTGACAAATGAAGAAAATATTGTTGGTTTGCCACCGGGCAACCAACAAATTTTTTTATTAAATTATGATCAAAATAATGACGGGCAAGGCCTGTCATAAAAGATGACATTTAAAAAGGACATTTAATGACGGACATTTAAAAAAGACATTTAATGACGGACTTTTCATGACGGACACCTTTTAATGACGGGCCAAGCCCGTCATTAAATATCTAGTCGGTTGGAAAATACCCTTTTAATGATGAGCTTTTAATGACGAGCTTTTAATGACGGTCGATTGTTAATGGCGGGCAATGACCGTCATCAAATATCATTTTAGTTGGAAAATACCCTTTAATGACGGGCTTTTAATGACGAACGATTTTTAATGACGGTCACTGACCGTCATGAAAAATGTCCGTCATTGTAACTTTTTATGACGGACAACTTTTAATGACGGGCATTGTCTGTCATTAAAAGTCGCCCGTCATAAAAAGTTACGACGACACACGTATAGACGACGGACGCCGCCCGTCATGAAAAGTCTTTAATGACGGGCATTGCCCGTCATTAAAAGTGATTTTTGTAGTAGTGATATTATCAAAAAAATAATAATAAAAAAAAGAAAAGAAACAATCATAACAATAAATGCACATGAAAAAAAAAGGAAGAAGGAACTCCAATCTCATAAATGCACAAAAAATAAAAAAAAATAAAAAAAAAAGAATAAGAAATCACACCAAAATAAAAAAAAATTAAAAAATAGAAGAAATCACACCCAAGGAATCGTGGCAAATTGATTTCAAGCGGCATTTGGTCCCATTGTATGTTGTGTAAACTTATGTTGGATGTTGTTTATGGAGGGATGGGTTGGTCCCAAATGCATGATGTATATGATATAGAAGTGATTATATGTTGTATTATTTGAGGTTAGTTTTGGACTATTTAGTAGAGGTCATGCCGAAATTTTCAAAGTGTGATTCCAATTCTATTACATGTGTGTGTTCAAAGTGTGATTCCAAACATATTTATATTATTTGAAGGTTTTTTATGTAGTTAAACGTTGACTTCAAGCTTGTTATGTGAAAATTTGTTTTTAAGCCCATTACATGTTCTTATATAGTGATTCCAAGTTAATGTGTGTTCAAGGTGTGATTTAAAACATACTTGAATCATTTGGAAGCTTTTCATATAACACAATTAAGATTACTTTCTCTACATGTTGACAAATGAAGAAAATATTGTTGGTTTGCCACCGGGCAACCAACAAATTTTTTTATTAAATTATGATCAAAATAATGACGGGCAAGGCCTGTCATAAAAAATGACATTTAAAAAGGACATTTAATGACGGACATTTAATGACAGACATTTAAAAAAGACATTTAATGACGGACTTTTCATGACGGACACCTTTTAATGACGGGCCAAGCCCGTCATTAAATATCTAGTTGGTTGGAAAATACCCTTTTAATGACGAGCTTTTAATGACGGCCGATTGTTAATGACGGGCAATGACCGTCATCAAATATCATTTTAGTTGGAAAATACCCTTTAATGACGGGCTTTTAATGACGAACGATTTTTAATGATGGTCACTGACCGTCATGAAAAATGTTCGTCATTGTAACTTTTTATGACAGACAACTTTTAATGACGGGCATTGTCCGTCATAAAAAGTTACGACGACACACGTATAGACGACGGACGCCGCCCGTCATGAAAAGTCTTTAATGACGGGCATTGCCCGTCATTAAAAGTGATTTTTTGTAGTAGTGCTATTATCAAAAAAATAATAATAAAAAAAAAAAAAAGAAACAATCATAACAATAAATGCACATGAAAAAAAAAAGGAAGAAGGAACTCCAACCTCATAAATGCACAAAAAATAAAAAAAATAAAAAAAAAAAGAAGAAATCACACCAAAATAAAAAAAAATTTAAAAAAAATAGAAGAAATCACACCCAAGGAATCGTGGCAGATTGATTTCAAGCGGCAGGAAATCGTAACAGATTGATTTAAAAAACAATAAGGGTAAAATGGGAATTATAAAAATGTATTCTAATTTTTTGCCATATTTGCAATTCTTTTTGGTTTGTGCTAAATTTGCTATTATATATAATTAATTTGCCACCCACTGCAATCTATTATAAATATGTGGAGATATCATAACCATTCCAACCAATCTTTGCGACTCTCGATTAAAGAAAAAAAAAACCAGCATTCTAAAGAAAAGTCACCACGACAACAACAATAATTCTTCTCTCCCTTTAGAGAAGATTTAAATTTTTGTGTGATATAATTACTAATTCATCTCTCTTTTCTTAATCTAAACACAAATTGATAACTAAGGTCTCGTTTGATAATCATTTGGTTTTTCAAAATTTATGCTTATTTTCTCTCAATATCCTTACCTTGGTTTTCATTTTGGTTAAGGAGACATTAGAGTTCTGAGCCAAATTCCAATAACAAAAACAAGTTTTTGAAAACTATTTTTTTTTTTTTCAAAATTTGACTTGGTTTTTGAAAACATGAGAAGGATGTGAGTTCTAACCAAAAAAATGGATAGGTGGAGAGTGTTTATAAGCTTAATTTTCTAAAACCAAAAACAAAAAATGAAATATGAAATGGTTATCAAACGGGACCTAAATGTTGCTTATTGTTTTAGGTCCTTCATCAATGGTGCGACAACATTTCTCTCACTCATCAAAGAACAATTAAATTTCTCCAAGAAACCAAACTTTGGCTAGATTGAAAAAAAAACTCCCATGAAAGAAGGAACATGGAAAACAAGCTTTCTGGTTACACTATTAGATAACATGAAGTTTCATCTCAAAACCAATTGACAATGAGAGGAGTAGTCCATGTATCTTATAAATTGTGAATTCTCCACTTATCTTTTGATCCTCAACAAATGGTGGTCTCAAAGGTAAAACAGAAGAGAGTCTATAACAACCCTTCAAAATAAATGGATTTTGATCATCATATTGTTATGTTATCGAGCACCATTTTGTGTATATATTCATTTTTTATTGTTAAGAAAATTGCATTGGTCGGGTGTATTAGGGAAAAATTGAAGACTATATTTCAAATCTGAATTGACGGTGTAAGAAAAGAAGAATAAATCTCATCCCTCCAATTTTGATCAAATGCAGAAATGGAGCAATAGCCCAAAAATCGACAGATTCTCACAAATATGTAAATTATCTTTGTCTTGATAGCAATTTCCTTAATTGCTTGAAATTAGTATCTCCTTTAGGTACGTATTTTGATTTTTTCTTTATTACATGGCTTTCTTTGAGGATTGACAAATGCCTTTAGAAAGACCTTTCCTTATTGATTCCTTGGGGCTGAACTTCTATTTTAGCAGAATATATTGTATATGCTCTGTGATTCATGCTTTTGGAGACTAATAGAGTAGTCTAAAAGAGCTTTCATCTTGATCTTGTGACTTCCGATTACTGTGTTTAAATCTCAGCTAGGACACAATCACATTCAACAATATTTTTTTTTTTTTAAAAAAAGAAGATTGTTATATTAATGCATTATCATCCCAAATTTGCTTACTTGATCCTTCGTTTTAATTTGCTATCTTTATTTTCCTTGCAATTATTCCTTGCATGTTTCTCCCTATGCCTAAGTTCCTAATCCCCTCGTTCCAGTTACCTCTACAACTTAAAAGAAATTAGAAATAAGTGAGATTGTTCCCCTCAAATCGATCCAACCAATATTGCTACAAGTTAGCTTTAGGAAACCCGTCTATAAATGTAATTTGATTGGACTATTGACAAGTCAATTATCAAGTGCCAATTTTGGCAACCGATGATACATGGAGACTCGAGATTAAAAGAGGAGTTTGATTTGAGGTTGGGTGAGGCCATGGACATGAGGAGCCAATGGTACATGCGATTAGGGATGATAGTTATGGGCTGAAAATTTGGGAAGGGTTTTGGTGGGGATGAAGGAAGGAGAATTTGTGGCGATGTGGAGAAAAGTGTTGGTGGTAACCATTGTTCTCACCAAATTGGAGATGAGGGGTGAAAGATGAACATTATTTTTTTTTAGAAAATGAATTAGATATGAGATTCTAGTGGAAGAGTTTTCAAATTATCTCCCAACCCTTATTGAAATAATAATGAAAAAGAAATGAATTTTAACTGTCAAACCCCACTCCAAATTACCCTATTAAATAAGGACGATAGAGTTGAGACAATAGTTGTGTAATGAAATCTATTACTAGATCTCTCTTGCTTTATTTTATAGCTCAACTCAAAATATCATTCCACTTCTTATTTACATCTATAAAACAACCTTTACATTCGACTGGCTACCAATGTTTATAAGGTATGAATCAAAATTAGCACATTTTACATAGACTCTTAATTATACATGCATAAATAAAAGATGTTGTGTTATAACAAAACAAGATTAGAAGCAGATCAATTGGTAGGCTTTTCGGTAACTCAAGTATTACCTGGTAGAAAATTTTAGAGAGACAAAATGAGCTAACAAGCATAGTGAGTGGTGTTTTAAAAATAAACTAACTTTCATATTGCTAAATAAATTTCTAACAGAAGTTTCAAGCTCTGAAATTAATGAAAACATAAATAAACTAGTAATTCTAACATTTTCAACATAAAAAATTTGTAACAATAACTTTAAATTTCACCACCAGACATGTATCCAAAACCTTATCATACTGGTGCAGAAAAATTTTGATACGCACAACAGAGAAAACATGGTCATACTATACACCGAGTAATCTCAATGTGTACAATAAAGAAACATGGTCATACTATACCTCAAGTAATCTCAAGACATATAGCAAAAATAACATGGTCGTACATGTACAGAGCAAGTCTTGTGACCTCAAATAATATATCAGGACTACACTACGGAAACACATTCACGTAAAGACATTTTCTTAATAACACAAAATACTTCTTAAAACATTCCACAACCAAAATCATGAGACTAACAACAATTCACAGATTTTATTTTTGAAATTTAGAGTAATTGCCTAAAAACATACATAATATTAGCTTTCATAAAATTCCATAATAATATTCATATATTAAATACGTTTTTTTTTTAAAGTAAACCACTCACCGAACTCTCGATGTGAGAAATTATTCGGATCGTACAGTGTACGGAGCTTTGCTGGCCCTGAAATATTAAGTGCATGTTTGGGAGTGATTTTGAAATGATTAAAATCACTTTTGTCAAATTCAAAATCACTACGAAATATGCTTTTAATAATTCAAAATCAATTTTGATGATATGAAAATTACCTTTAAAAATGTAAAATTAAACATGAAATTGATTTTGAATTAAAGTGATTTTAGTCATTTCAAAATCACTCCCAACCATGCACTGGTTTATTTTTCATGTCACACATTTTAATTAAGCATCCATCACCACGAAAGAAAAATCATCCTAAACACTTTTTTAGCAAAACCAACATCCAACCTATTTTCTTCTTCTTTTAATTACCCAAATATATAGCTTTGTTCAATTTCCCAAGTTTTCTTAGCAAACCAATCCTCCCTTTTTCCTTCATCTCACATGTAACCCAAAACACACACCAATACTTCCTCCTCTCTCTCTTCATCAATGCAGTGTTCTTGCTCCATCTCCACATATTTTTATTATTATTGCTATATTATTGTTTTTTCTTTTCAAATTCCTATTCAATGTCTTCTCTTCGATAACCCCATCTTCTTCTACCTCAAACCCACTTTCTCTCTCGTTAAAGCATGTATAGCTAAACGGTAATTGATATGTACTATAAATCTCAATTAAAGAAACTTACCAAGCTTGATCCACTTGCATCACCTTCAAAGTTGAAGTAATTGATGTTGAACTACCATTTCAGCTTCTTTTCTTCAAAACCCTCAACTCTCACATATCTCACATTTCATGGCCTTCAAACTTAAACTAAAAAATTTCAAAGACCATTGTGTCCTTACATTAAGGACGATAATTAAATTACGACCTCTTTTGATAATTAAATTACGATAAAGAATAACTATGCAAAACTTACTGCGTGTGAGATAAGTTAGTAAAAATTGACTGAGAGGCTTAGAAACACATAAACAGAAAAGGAAGAATAATGGAAGCTGGTATTCGAGAAAGGCCCTAAATGCATGGCAAGTGTTAATATTTTTGTTCCACTTAGTCAAATGATAATATAGAAATTATCTTTAAACATAACACTTCATTGCCTATGCCAAAAGAACAACTATATCTGATTAAATATAATGTTGAAAAACTACTCAACAACTTGAAAATACCATTGTCAAAATATCAAAGATATCAAACTAACAATTTTGATTGTCCCTTTTAAAGCAAAGAAGATATGCTTTTCAATTTAAAAGAACAATTGCTCTCAAACTTTTCTAGTAATCGACAAGAAGAGATCTTTGATCATATTGCAAGACGTAATTTCTCTATAAAGAATACAAATACAATTATTATGATCATGTACATGATCATTGCATCCATTATTTAATGGAGTAGACCTAAAGAATTTTGAATGTAAAACAAAAATGTCGTAAAAAAAAAAAGAATTTTTAATGGTTTGGTAAATTTTTTTGTCATTGTGAAAATATTAGTCAGTTGATGGAGCATTAACAGGGGCAGGTTCAGCACATATGGGAGGGTTTTGCTTTCCAGTAATTGTGGGTTTCACATTCGAACACTGAGACTTAATTGGTCCTTGGGTTCCACTGTAGGTGAGGTCAATATCAGCAACTTCTACACCTTCACATGGTAGACTTTTGCTGCAAACAAGTTTGACTGCGACTGGAGTGGCAGAAGTGCCTATGATATTCTTGAAGCTAACTTTGCTGATCTTAATTTTTGATGCAACCTAAAGGTACCAAATATATGTATTTATTAACATAAGAATCACTCAACTGTGCATTTTTTTTTATAATACTTCTTAAAGTTAATAATAAGTTAAAAATGAATGACACATAATAATTCCAACATATATATACCTTTCGGTTGCATTGATTCCATGGACAATATTCTTGGTCTATAATGATCGGATTGCTGACATCAACCATTTCAATATCTTCAAAATGCATGTCAGTGGCTGAGAATGCACCAGCAGAATCTGGCCATGTTTTGATCCTGACACCATTTGTAGTACCGATTATTTTGCATTTTTTCACGAAAACTCCAATCACGTCTTTTTCCTTTGTGTACTTGCCCAAACTTCCTATGCTAATGCCATGTCCTGGTCCGCAAGTTACATTACTAATAGTTATTTGTTTGTTACTATCTCCTACAGATACACAATCATCTCCAGTAGCGATTTTAGTATCGAGAATGTTAATCTGTTCTGAACTACTCAGATGAATTCCATCCGTGTTGGGGCTATTCCCTGGTGCAGTAATTGTCACGTGTTGAAAAGTAAGATTCTTGCAGCCCAAAAGATTGATATGGAAATTCTTACTATCCAATGAAGTTATGTCCTTCACTAACGAATTGGTGACGAAATTGAACTTCAAGGTCTGCGCTCATTTAAAAAAAAAAAACTTTTGGAGTTAAAACATTTATGTTAATTGAGATTATTTGTGATAAAATAATGTATGATATTAGGCCAAAAACAAAAGAATAGTATAGTTAGAGCATTTACCATGGGAAGCTTGGTACATATTTTCTTCTGGTGGCAATCATTCTTTTCCCAACCTGCTTTTCCTTGGCCGTCAAACACTCCCGTGCCTGACAATGTCAATCGATCAATATATTCCAAAAGAACCAATCCATCTCCTTTTGGGTGGGGAGGAGCTTGTAACGTCCCTTCGACTTGAAACTCAATAGGACTCTTGCAAGGGCCTTTGAGGTTGGATTGACTTAATTGGTAAACTCCTTTTGGAACCAACACTTTACTTGGAGTTGTCGACGCACATGCTTCCTTCCATGCATTTGCTAAAGCCTATAAATTGAGTTATTTGATCAAATTAAAATAATTCTTTATAAACTAAAATGGTTTATCAAATTACTAATATATACTTACTTGAGTAATATCCGTATTAGGTTTGGCACCATACTTTGTGACATCAAAAACAGATTGACCTTCAGCGGTAGACACCAACAATAATAGCAAAGGTAGTAATGCTACAAAGTCTGTTCTGGATGCCATTCTTTGTTTAGTTTCTCCTTTTTCAGATTGCTAACTTGGAAATTGGAATTAGTGTTCCAAATATCGATATTCATCCCACCCTCTTTATATATGAGGAGAAAATCGATCTTGTTGAAAATTCTCTTAATTCTTATTAGCTAAATTTGTCAAAGAACAATGTGCGGTTGAATTTAAACGATTATGTTCTTGCCATTGGATCTTCCTTAAACATTGGAATGACTAGTTCTCACATCCCAATAAAATTCATTCATTCCTTAAATTTCTACTACAAACAAACATGCATAGCCACACGACACAATGCTTGCAACAAGTAGCATAAAAAGATATGAGGTATGAATTCGATTGAAAATCACCCTCTAAAAATTGAATAAAAAATGATTACTTGATTCTATTTATATGGAGTACGGTTCGGATATGTCTAAGGTTAGTTAGATAGTTTATTAATTTGTATGTTGGTCTTACGTCAAATGGCCAAAATAGGTGTATATTCCAATAGGACAATAACTAAAAATACGAAAGGATATTTGGAATATTACTGTTCGTGATTTTTTTTTCTTTTAATCTACTTGATATAAGTAATAGTATGTTTGGAATTTTTTCACAGTTACCTTTCTTTGTGGTAGTATTTATCAAATATTTTCCCTAGGTCTAATTTCTTTCAATACTATCCTACATGAGAAATTATATTATGTACAAATATTTAACCTCCTTTCTAAACCAAACACCTGTTTAAATAATTTGGAAGAAATTTTCAAATTTTTATCCAATATCTATTATATATTAATAAGCTACCATCATTTAAAAAAAAAAAAACTTTTTTAGTCAATTATGCTCCTTATTGATTTACATTAATTATTAATAATATGAATTTTAATAACTACAATTTTTTTCTAATTATTTAAATTAATTAGTTATAATATGATGGGTTAAAATATGAAATAGTAGAATATAAAAAAGTTTTGTTAATTCAATTTAAATAAATTAATTAAAAAATTAATTAATCTACATTTAATTATAATTATTAAGGGAATTTCTAAAAAATACATTTTTGATATCTGAGGTTTGTGTTATGTTTCATTTTGATCCTTGAGTTTTCAAACTCGACATTTTAGTTCCTGAGATTTGAATTTTGTTTCTTTTTAGTTCCTCCATCCATTTTTTTCGTTAAATGTTGACAGAATGCAAATGTGACACCTATTTTTTATTAAAAAAATAATTTTTTCTAATTTTTAAAATAAAATAATATTAAATTAATTTTTAAAAAATTATTCTTCTTCTCTCTCTTCTTTTTCATTTTCTTCTTCTTCTTCACCACCACCACCACCAGTTGCCCGCCACCAACCGTCGCCAGCACCAACGCGGAAACCGTCATTCCGATTTGTGGAGAGAAAACGTCAGCTACTTATTTGCCAAGAGGAAAGAAGATGACGTATCTTGGGCATCGAAAATTTCTACCTCATGATCATCCATATAGAAAGCAGAAGAAAGATTTTAATGGTGAACAAGAATTGGAAATCGCTCCTAAACCATTAAGTGGAGAGGAAATTCTTACAAAGACAAGTAGACTTCAATGTCAGGCCGCTGGTACAAATGCAAACAAAATGCAAAGTTTCATCGGAGTTTGTGTCAGACAACAAATTCCACCGACTTATGACCATTGGAACAAAATTCCACAGGAGTCGAAAGACAAGATATTTGATTGTATAGAGGTAAGAGTTCTTTGTTTATTATGACAATTGAGTTTATGTATTTTATTTAATTTCTAACTATGTTGTGTAATTTATTTCATGTAGATGTCATTCATCGTGGACCCCAGGTCCAAACATGCAATCCTTCAATCAGCATCAAAGAAGTTTCGAAATTTTCGGTACAATTTGACTCAGAAGTATATAATTCCATTCATGAATGCACCAGAACTGTTGCAGAGACCTCCTGAGAAATATTCACATATTGATCAACAACAATGGATTGAGTTTGTTAATTCGAGATTATCTGAGGAGTGGAAGGTAAATATATTATACTAATTACTTTAAATTTTAGTACAAATATTCGACGTTATTTCGTTTAATAATCTTTTGTTGTGTAGGCACTTAGTGGTCTCCAAAAAGAAATAATGGAGAAACTTAAATACAATCATCATATGTCTCGTAAGGGATATGTTAACCTGGCCAAAGAACTAGTAAGTAATGTTGTTTAGGTTACATTATGTATGAAGACATTATGTTTATGCTAATTAATAATGCATATGTTAAAATAGGAATTGTCAGATGATCCTAGCAACCGAGCCACTCTATGGAAGGAAGCAGGAAAAGGAAAAAATAAGGAATATTTTGATGACGACACTAGAGAACGCGCTAATCGGATTGTAAGTATATTAAGAAGGATATGATGTGAACCTTAAATGACATGTTTTCTAATTATGTGATACTTGGAAATGTTTTCAACAGGACGAGCTAGCTGCGACAAATCAAGGTCAAGATATACTTACTGAAGCATTAGGCACGCCAGAACATAGAGGGCGTGTTAGAGGAGTGGGTGAGTTTGTTTCACCATCTGTCTACTTCAATCTTCCTAGGACATCAAACTTAGGTCCACAATCCCAAAGCAAGGGTAAAACGGAAGACAATGGTTCAAAAATGTCAACAAAGGTAGAAAGTAATTCTTCAAAGACAAAAACAAAAGGAAAGAAGATTGTTGAAGAACCAGAAGAGGTGTTCGAGTCAGAAGAAGTGTTAGAGGTAATGAACTAGTAAGGGGACATTTTTTTTTTGTTTTCATGAGTAACCAAATATAATCTTCTGCATTATGATTAAGATTTAGAGTTTTTGTTAATTGATGCTACGAGACCTGACTCGTATAGTGTATAGGTTGTGAAATTTGAATTGAAGTCTAGAGGAATTGGTTTCAGGATATAGAAGTGTTATTTTGTGTTTGGCAGGTGAGAAATTTTTGAGATAGTCAGTTTTACGTCGTTATGCTGCCGAAATTTTCGGTGCACTCGGTTGTAAGTGATTTGGAGTTGAAGTATTGTTGCTAAACTAGAAAAGGGTTCTTTTGTGTTTAGCATGTTAGGTTGTGCCTGGGAGATAAGTTTACATTCTTGTGTAGTTAATCATAAAATGTGACACTCAACACTTTTTCAATTTAATAATGTTTGAAGGGTACACCATGTCGCTTGGCTGTAAATTCAGTGGATAACATTGTTGCCATAGGCACAATGTATGAATCAAGTGTCGGATGTCCAACAATCCATGGAGTACCACTAGGAGCCAATAATGTTCGAGTGGTGGTGGATATGATCACAGGCGAAGATGTTCTCATACCAATTCCTGTGGTTGGAGAAATAGAGACGCTTAGTCAAGCAAAGGGTAGCTTTGTGGCGTGGCCTCGCAAGCTTGTGATTCTAAATAACAAGAAAAAGGTATATGTATGTCTTCTTCAACTTAAATATGTTTTGTTTTCCTTATTTACATATTGTGATTATGTTTCTGTTAGGTATCTTCTCCCGCAAAACCTACAAGGAATGTGTCCGTTGCACATTCTTCCGAACGTACAGATGTCCACGTTACTATCAAGTTGTTGAATCGATATGTCGTTCTCTCCATGGGAGAGGATGACACAGTTCCTATCAACTTGAGTGACGCCATATTTGGAGTTGATAAAACAATTTTCCTACATCGTGATGACATCATGCAGTATTGCGGGATGGTTGAAATATGGTACTCATGTATACTAGTGTACATTGCGTAAGTATAAAACCTATGACATATTTTATTTATTTACTATATGATTTTCAATGTTTTATAATATTGTTTATTTTCTTTAGGTATCTATGGACTGTATGTGACAATGAAATAACCAGCAAATTTCTGATAGTTGATCAAGGAACCATCTCTTCATTTGTAAAGTGTCAAGAAACTCGTTGCAGAAATCTAGCCAATCGACTAGACATGGTTAATTTGAATCAACTAGTCATCATCCCGTACAATACTGGGTAAGTAATGTCAATTCAAATTAGTTTTACTTAATTATAGGTGTAATTTGTGATAAACTATTAAAAAAATGTTCATTTTTAATAGGTGTCATTGGATGTTGATTGTGATCAATCCTGGAGAGAATACCGTCTATGTGTTGAACTCATTACGTAGTAAGATTGAAGAAAGTTTTCAAGGAATTATCAATACGTAAGTATCTATAAACTTTTATTGTGGTTGATTCTCATATCTATATCACTCTAATGTTCGTTATTATTTAGATCATTGAGAATGTGGCAAGCAAAGAACTCACTCCCACAATATCGCTCGAACATAATTTGGAAACTTATAAAGGTAAATTTACATTAACTATATTCTCAACGTTATCAAATTTGGCAACTCAAGTATAATGTTTTTCAACTTGTTTTACATATAGTGCCCCCGTCAATTGGGTTCTGTAGAGTGTGGATATTATGTGCAAAAGTATATTCGAGAAATAGTACACAACTCATCTACGTCTATAAGTAATTTTGTACGTTATCGTATTCAACTCCACTACTTGTATAAGTATCTTTTAATTATTTATAATTCAACTTTCTAAAGGATTCTTATATTTGTGTATGGTTTTTCTTATGTTTAGTTTAACACGAAAACAACATATACGCAAGAAGAAATTGACGAGGTTCGGATAGAATGGGCAGGGTTCGTGGGAACATTTGTGTAGGGTTCTTTCTGGATGATGTGAATGATGTAAATGTGACGTGTAAGTACTTGATTTTCTATCTGTTGTAGATTTGTGTATATAGAATTATTTTTGGATAACCTGTGGAGGGACGGATGGTCCCATTGTATGTTGTGTAAACTTATGCTGGATGTTGTTTATGGAGGGATGGGTGGTCCCAAATGCATGATGTATATGATATAGAAGTGATTATATGTTGTATTATTTCAGGTTAGTTTTGGACTATTTAGTAGAGGTCATGCCGAAATTTTCAAAGTGTGATTCCAATTCTATTACATGTGTGTGTTCAAAGTGTGATTCCAAACATATTTATATTATTTGAAGGTTTTTTATGTAGTTAAACGTTGACTTCAAGCTTGTTATGTGAAAATTTGTTTTTAAGCCCATAACATGTTCTTATATAGTGATTCCAAGTTAATGTGTGTTCAAGATGTGATTTAAAACATACTTGAATCATTTGGAAGCTTTTCATATAACACAATTAAGATTACTTTCTCTACATGTTGACAAATGAAGAAAATATTGTTGGTTTGCCACCGGGCAACCAACAAATTTTTTTATTAAATTATGATCAAAATAATGACGGGCAAGGTCTGTCATAAAAAATGACATTTAAAAAGGACATTTAATGACAGACATTTAAAAAAGACATTTAATGACGGACTTTTCATGACGGACACCTTTTAATGACGGGCCAAGCCCGTCATTAAATATCTAGTCGGTTGGAAAATACCCTTTTAATGATGAGCTTTTAATGACGAGCTTTTAATGACGGTCGATTGTTAATGGCGGGCAATGACCGTCATCAAATATCATTTTAGTTGGAAAATACCCTTTAATGACGGGCTTTTAATGACGAACGATTTTTAATGACGGTCACTGACCGTCATGAAAAATGTCCGTCATTGTAACTTTTTATGACGGACAACTTTTAATGACGGGCATTGTCTGTCATTAAAAGTCGCCCGTCATAAAAAGTTACGACGACACACGTATAGACGACGGACGCCGCCCGTCATTAAAAGTGATTTTTGTAGTAGTGATATTATCAAAAAAATAATAATAAAAAAAAGAAAAGAAACAATCATAACAATAAATGCACATGAAAAAAAAAAGGAAGAAGGAACTCCAACCTCATAAATGCACAAAAAATAAAAAAAAATAAAAAAAAAAGAAGAAGAAATCACACCAAAATAAAAAAAAATTTAAAAAATAGAAGAAATCACACCCAAGGAATCGTGGCAAATTGATTTCAAGCGGCATTTGGTCCCATTGTATGTTGTGTAAACTTATGCTGGATGTTGTTTATGGAGGGATGAGTTGGTCCCAAATGCATGATGTATATGATATAGAAGTGATTATATGTTGTATTATTTCAGGTTAGTTTTGGACTATTTAGTAGAGGTCATGCCGAAATTTTCAAAGTGTGATTCCAATTCTATTACATGTGTGTGTTCAAAGTGTGATTCCAAACATATTTATATTATTTGAAGGTTTTTTATGTAGTTAAACGTTGACTTCAAGCTTGTTATGTGAAAATTTGTTTTTAAGCCCATTACATGTTCTTATATAGTGATTCCAAGTTAATGTGTGTTCAAGGTGTGATTTAAAACATACTTGAATCATTTGGAAGCTTTTCATATAACACAATTAAGATTACTTTCTCTACATGTTGACAAATGAAGAAAATATTGTTGGTTTGCCACCGGGCAACCAACAAATTTTTTTATTAAATTATGATCAAAATAATGACGGGCAAGGCCTGTCATAAAAAATGACATTTAAAAAGGACATTTAATGACGGACTTTTCATGACGGACACCTTTTAATGACGGGCCAAGCCCGTCATTAAATATCTAGTCGGTTGGAAAATACCCTTTTAATGATGAGCTTTTAATGACGAGCTTTTAATGACGGTCGATTGTTAATGGCGGGCAATGACCGTCATCAAATATCATTTTAGTTGGAAAATACCCTTTAATGACGGGCTTTTAATGACGAACGATTTTTAATGACGGTCACTGACCGTCATGAAAAATGTCCGTCATTGTAACTTTTTATGACGGACAACTTTTAATGACGGGCATTGTCTGTCATTAAAAGTCGCCCGTCATAAAAAGTTACGACGACACACGTATAGACGACGGACGCCGCCCGTCATGAAAAGTCTTTAATGACGGGCATTGCCCGTCATTAAAAGTGATTTTTGTAGTAGTGATATTATCAAAAAAATAATAATAAAAAAAAGAAAAGAAACAATCATAACAATAAATGCACATGAAAAAAAAAGGAAGAAGGAACTCCAATCTCATAAATGCACAAAAAATAAAAAAAAATAAAAAAAAAAGAATAAGAAATCACACCAAAATAAAAAAAAATTAAAAAATAGAAGAAATCACACCCAAGGAATCGTGGCAAATTGATTTCAAGCGGCATTTGGTCCCATTGTATGTTGTGTAAACTTATGTTGGATGTTGTTTATGGAGGGATGGGTTGGTCCCAAATGCATGATGTATATGATATAGAAGTGATTATATGTTGTATTATTTGAGGTTAGTTTTGGACTATTTAGTAGAGGTCATGCCGAAATTTTCAAAGTGTGATTCCAATTCTATTACATGTGTGTGTTCAAAGTGTGATTCCAAACATATTTATATTATTTGAAGGTTTTTTATGTAGTTAAACGTTGACTTCAAGCTTGTTATGTGAAAATTTGTTTTTAAGCCCATTACATGTTCTTATATAGTGATTCCAAGTTAATGTGTGTTCAAGGTGTGATTTAAAACATACTTGAATCATTTGGAAGCTTTTCATATAACACAATTAAGATTACTTTCTCTACATGTTGACAAATGAAGAAAATATTGTTGGTTTGCCACCGGGCAACCAACAAATTTTTTTATTAAATTATGATCAAAATAATGACGGGCAAGGCCTGTCATAAAAAATGACATTTAAAAAGGACATTTAATGACGGACTTTTCATGACGGACACCTTTTAATGACGGGCCAAGCCCGTCATTAAATATCTAGTCGGTTGGAAAATACCCTTTTAATGATGAGCTTTTAATGACGAGCTTTTAATGACGGTCGATTGTTAATGGCGGGCAATGACCGTCATCAAATATCATTTTAGTTGGAAAATACCCTTTAATGACGGGCTTTTAATGACGAACGATTTTTAATGACGGTCACTGACCGTCATGAAAAATGTCCGTCATTGTAACTTTTTATGACGGACAACTTTTAATGACGGGCATTGTCTGTCATTAAAAGTCGCCCGTCATAAAAAGTTACGACGACACACGTATAGACGACGGACGCCGCCCGTCATGAAAAGTCTTTAATGACGGGCATTGCCCGTCATTAAAAGTGATTTTTGTAGTAGTGATATTATCAAAAAAATAATAATAAAAAAAAGAAAAGAAACAATCATAACAATAAATGCACATGAAAAAAAAAGGAAGAAGGAACTCCAATCTCATAAATGCACAAAAAATAAAAAAAAATAAAAAAAAAAGAATAAGAAATCACACCAAAATAAAAAAAAATTAAAAAATAGAAGAAATCACACCCAAGGAATCGTGGCAAATTGATTTCAAGCGGCATTTGGTCCCATTGTATGTTGTGTAAACTTATGTTGGATGTTGTTTATGGAGGGATGGGTTGGTCCCAAATGCATGATGTATATGATATAGAAGTGATTATATGTTGTATTATTTGAGGTTAGTTTTGGACTATTTAGTAGAGGTCATGCCGAAATTTTCAAAGTGTGATTCCAATTCTATTACATGTGTGTGTTCAAAGTGTGATTCCAAACATATTTATATTATTTGAAGGTTTTTTATGTAGTTAAACGTTGACTTCAAGCTTGTTATGTGAAAATTTGTTTTTAAGCCCATTACATGTTCTTATATAGTGATTCCAAGTTAATGTGTGTTCAAGGTGTGATTTAAAACATACTTGAATCATTTGGAAGCTTTTCATATAACACAATTAAGATTACTTTCTCTACATGTTGACAAATGAAGAAAATATTGTTGGTTTGCCACCGGGCAACCAACAAATTTTTTTATTAAATTATGATCAAAATAATGACGGGCAAGGCCTGTCATAAAAAATGACATTTAAAAAGGACATTTAATGACGGACATTTAATGACAGACATTTAAAAAAGACATTTAATGACGGACTTTTCATGACGGACACCTTTTAATGACGGGCCAAGCCCGTCATTAAATATCTAGTTGGTTGGAAAATACCCTTTTAATGACGAGCTTTTAATGACGGCCGATTGTTAATGACGGGCAATGACCGTCATCAAATATCATTTTAGTTGGAAAATACCCTTTAATGACGGGCTTTTAATGACGAACGATTTTTAATGATGGTCACTGACCGTCATGAAAAATGTTCGTCATTGTAACTTTTTATGACAGACAACTTTTAATGACGGGCATTGTCCGTCATAAAAAGTTACGACGACACACGTATAGACGACGGACGCCGCCCGTCATGAAAAGTCTTTAATGACGGGCATTGCCCGTCATTAAAAGTGATTTTTTGTAGTAGTGCTATTATCAAAAAAATAATAAAAAAAAAAAAAAAAGAAACAATCATAACAATAAATGCACATGAAAAAAAAAAAGGAAGAAGGAACTCCAACCTCATAAATGCACAAAAAATAAAAAGAATAAAAAAAAAAAAGAAGAAGAAATCACACCAAAATAAAAAAAAATTTAAAAAAAATAGAAGAAATCACACCCAAGGAATCGTGGCAGATTGATTTCAAGCGGCAGGAAATCGTAACAGATTGATTTAAAAAACAATAAGGGTAAAATGGGAATTATAAAAATGTATTCTAATTTTTTGCCATATTTGCAATTCTTTTTGGTTTGTGCTAAATTTGCTATTATATATAATTAATTTGCCACCCACTGCAATCTATTATAAATATGTGGAGATATCATAACCATTCCAACCAATCTTTGCGACTCTCGATTAAAGAAAAAAAAAACCAGCATTCTAAAGAAAAGTCACCACGACAACAACAATAATCCTTCTCTCCCTTTAGAGAAGATTTAAATTTTTGTGTGATATAATTACTAATCCATCTCTCTTTTCTTAATCTAAACACAAATTGATAACTAAGGTCTCGTTTGATAATCATTTGGTTTTTCAAAATTTATGCTTATTTTCTCTCAATATCCTTACCTTGGTTTTCATTTTGGTTAAGGAGACATTAGAGTTCTGAGCCAAATTCCAATAACAAAAACAAGTTTTTGAAAACTATTTTTTTTTTTTTTCAAAATTTGACTTGGTTTTTGAAAACATGAGAAGGATGTGAGTTCTAACCAAAAAAATGGATAGGTGGAGAGTGTTTATAAGCTTAATTTTCTAAAACCAAAAACAAAAAATGAAATATGAAATGGTTATCAAACGGGACCTAAATGTTGCTTATTGTTTTAGGTCCTTCATCAATGGTGCGACAACATTTCTCTCACTCATCAAAGAACAATTAAATTTCTCCAAGAAACCAAACTTTGGCTAGATTGAAAAAAAAACTCCCATGAAAGAAGGAACATGGAAAACAAGCTTTCTGGTTACACTATTAGATAACATGAAGTTTCATCTCAAAACCAATTGACAATGAGAGGAGTAGTCCATGTATCTTATAAATTGTGAATTCTCCACTTATCTTTTGATCCTCAACAAATGGTGGTCTCAAAGGTAAAACAGAAGAGAGTCTATAACAACCCTTCAAAATAAATGGATTTTGATCATCATATTGTTATGTTATCGAGCACCATTTTGTGTATATATTCATTTTTTATTGTTAAGAAAATTGCATTGGTCGGGTGTATTAGGGAAAAAATTGAAGACTATATTTCAAATCTGAATTGACGGTGTAAGAAAAGAAGAATAAATCTCATCCCTCCAATTTTGATCAAATGCAGAAATGGAGCAATAGCCCAAAAATCGACAGATTCTCACAAATATGTAAATTATCTTTGTCTTGATAGCAATTTCCTTAATTGCTTGAAATTAGTATCTCCTTTAGGTACGTATTTTGATTTTTTCTTTATTACATGGCTTTCTTTGAGGATTGACAAATGCCTTTAGAAAGACCTTTCCTTATTGATTCCTTGGGGCTGAACTTCTATTTTAGCAGAATATATTGTATATGCTCTGTGATTCATGCTTTTGGAGACTAATAGAGTAGTCTAAAAGAGCTTTCATCTTGATCTTGTGACTTCCGATTACTGTGTTTAAATCTCAGCTAGGACACAATCACATTCAACAATATTTTTTTTTTTTTAAAAAAAGAAGATTGTTATATTAATGCATTATCATCCCAAATTTGCTTACTTGATCCTTCGTTTTAATTTGCTATCTTTATTTTCCTTGCAATTATTCCTTGCATGTTTCTCCCTATGCCTAAGTTCCTAATCCCCTCGTTCCAGTTACCTCTACAACTTAAAAGAAATTAGAAATAAGTGAGATTGTTCCCCTCAAATCGATCCAACCAATATTGCTACAAGTTAGCTTTAGGAAACCCGTCTATAAATGTAATTTGATTGGACTATTGACAAGTCAATTATCAAGTGCCAATTTTGGCAACCGATGATACATGGAGACTCGAGATTAAAAGAGGAGTTTGATTTGAGGTTGGGTGAGGCCATGGACATGAGGAGCCAATGGTACATGCGATTAGGGATGATAGTTATGGGCTGAAAATTTGGGAAGGGTTTTGGTGGGGATGAAGGAAGGAGAATTTGTGGCGATGTGGAGAAAAGTGTTGGTGGTAACATTGTTCTCACAAATTGGAGATGAGGGGTGAAAGATGAACATTATTTTTTTTTAGAAAATGAATTAGATATGAGATTCTAGTGGAAGAGTTTTCAAATTATCTCCCAACCCTTATTGAAATAATAATGAAAAAGAAATGAATTTTAACTGTCAAACCCCACTCCAAATTACCCTATTAAATAAGGACGATAGAGTTGAGACAATAGTTGTGTAATGAAATCTATTACTAGATCTCTCTTGCTTTATTTTATAGCTCAACTCAAAATATCATTCCACTTCTTATTTACATCTATAAAACAACCTTTACATTCGATTGGCTACCAATGTTTATAAGGTATGAATCAAAATTAGCACATTTTACATAGACTCTTAATTATACATGCATAAATAAAAGATGTTGTGTTATAACAAAACAAGATTAGAAGCAGATCAATTGGTAGGCTTTTCGATAACTCAAGTATTACCTGGTAGAAAATTTTAGAGAGACAAAATGAGCTAACAAGCATAGTGAGTGATGTTTTAAAAATAAACTAACTTTCATATTGCTAAATAAATTTCTAACAGAAGTTTCAAGCTCTGAAATTAATGAAAACATAAATAAACTAGTAATTCTAACATTTTCAACATAAAAAATTTGTAACAATAACTTTAAATTTCACCACCAGACATGTATCCAAAACCTTATCATACTGGTGCAGAAAAATTTTGATACGCACAACAGAGAAAACATGGTCATACTATACACCGAGTAATCTCAATGTGTACAATAAAGAAACATGGTCATACTATACCTCAAGTAATCTCAAGACATATAGCAAAAATAACATGGTCGTACATGTACAGAGCAAGTCTTGTGACCTCAAATAATATATCAGGACTACACTACGGAAACACATTCACGTAAAGACATTTTCTTAATAACACAAAATACTTCTTAAAACATTCCACAACCAAAATCATGAGACTAACAACAATTCACAGATTTTATTTTTGAAATTTAGAGTAATTGCCTAAAAACATACATAATATTAGCTTTCATAAAATTCCATAATAATATTCATATATTAAATACGTTTTTTTTTTAAAGTAAACCACTCACCGAACTCTCGATGTGAGAAATTATTCGGATCGTACAGTGTACGGAGCTTTGCTGGCCCTGAAATATTAAGTGCATGTTTGGGAGTGATTTTGAAATGATTAAAATCACTTTTGTCAAATTCAAAATCACTACGAAATATGCTTTTAATAATTCAAAATCAATTTTGATGATATGAAAATTACCTTTAAAAATGTAAAATTAAACATGAAATTGATTTTGAATTAAAGTGATTTTAGTCATTTCAAAATCACTCCCAACCATGCACTGGTTTATTTTTCATGTCACACATTTTAATTAAGCATCCATCACCACGAAAGAAAAATCATCCTAAACACTTTTTTAGCAAAACCAACATCCAACCTATTTTCTTCTTCTTTTAATTACCCAAATATATAGCTTTGTTCAATTTCCCAAGTTTTCTTAGCAAACCAATCCTCCCTTTTTCCTTCATCTCACATGTAACCCAAAACACACACCAATACTTCCTCCTCTCTCTCTTCATCAATGCAGTGTTCTTGCTCCATCTCCACATATTTTTATTATTATTGCTATATTATTGTTTTTTCTTTTCAAATTCCTATTCAATGTCTTCTCTTCGATAACCCCATCTTCTTCTACCTCAAACCCACTTTCTCTCTCGTTAAAGCATGTATAGCTAAACGGTAATTGATATGTACTATAAATCTCAATTAAAGAAACTTACCAAGCTTGATCCACTTGCATCACCTTCAAAGTTGAAGTAATTGATGTTGAACTACCATTTCAGCTTCTTTTCTTCAAAACCCTCAACTCTCACATATCTCACATTTCATGGCCTTCAAACTTAAACTAAAAAATTTCAAAGACCATTGTGTCCTTACATTAAGGACGATAATTAAATTACGACCTCTTTTGATAATTAAATTACGATAAAGAATAACTATGCAAAACTTACTGCGTGTGAGATAAGTTAGTAAAAATTGACTGAGAGGCTTAGAAACACATAAACAGAAAAGGAAGAATAATGGAAGCTGGTATTCGAGAAAGGCCCTAAATGCATGGCAAGTGTTAATATTTTTGTTCCACTTAGTCAAATGATAATATAGAAATTATCTTTAAACATAACACTTCATTGCCTATGCCAAAAGAACAACTATATCTGATTAAATATAATGTTGAAAAACTACTCAACAACTTGAAAATACCATTGTCAAAATATCAAAGATATCAAACTAACAATTTTGATTGTCCCTTTTAAAGCAAAGAAGATATGCTTTTCAATTTAAAAGAACAATTGCTCTCAAACTTTTCTAGTAATCGACAAGAAGAGATCTTTGATCATATTGCAAGACGTAATTTCTCTATAAAGAATACAAATACAATTATTATGATCATGTACATGATCATTGCATCCATTATTTAATGGAGTAGACCTAAAGAATTTTGAATGTAAAACAAAAATGTCGTAAAAAAAAAAAGAATTTTTAATGGTTTGGTAAATTTTTTTGTCATTGTGAAAATATTAGTCAGTTGATGGAGCATTAACAGGGGCAGGTTCAGCACATATGGGAGGGTTTTGCTTTCCAGTAATTGTGGGTTTCACATTCGAACACTGAGACTTAATTGGTCCTTGGGTTCCACTGTAGGTGAGGTCAATATCAGCAACTTCTACACCTTCACATGGTAGACTTTTGCTGCAAACAAGTTTGACTGCGACTGGAGTGGCAGAAGTGCCTATGATATTCTTGAAGCTAACTTTGCTGATCTTAATTTTTGATGCAACCTAAAGGTACCAAATATATGTATTTATTAACATAAGAATCACTCAACTGTGCATTTTTTTTTATAATACTTCTTAAAGTTAATAATAAGTTAAAAATGAATGACACATAATAATTCCAACATATATATACCTTTCGGTTGCATTGATTCCATGGACAATATTCTTGGTCTATAATGATCGGATTGCTGACATCAACCATTTCAATATCTTCAAAATGCATGTCAGTGGCTGAGAATGCACCAGCAGAATCTGGCCATGTTTTGATCCTGACACCATTTGTAGTACCGATTATTTTGCATTTTTTCACGAAAACTCCAATCACGTCTTTTTCCTTTGTGTACTTGCCCAAACTTCCTATGCTAATGCCATGTCCTGGTCCGCAAGTTACATTACTAATAGTTATTTGTTTGTTACTATCTCCTACAGATACACAATCATCTCCAGTAGCGATTTTAGTATCGAGAATGTTAATCTGTTCTGAACTACTCAGATGAATTCCATCCGTGTTGGGGCTATTCCCTGGTGCAGTAATTGTCACGTGTTGAAAAGTAAGATTCTTGCAGCCCAAAAGATTGATATGGAAATTCTTACTATCCAATGAAGTTATGTCCTTCACTAACGAATTGGTGACGAAATTGAACTTCAAGGTCTGCGCTCATTTAAAAAAAAAAAACTTTTGGAGTTAAAACATTTATGTTAATTGAGATTATTTGTGATAAAATAATGTATGATATTAGGCCAAAAACAAAAGAATAGTATAGTTAGAGCATTTACCATGGGAAGCTTGGTACATATTTTCTTCTGGTGGCAATCATTCTTTTCCCAACCTGCTTTTCCTTGGCCGTCAAACACTCCCGTGCCTGACAATGTCAATCGATCAATATATTCCAAAAGAACCAATCCATCTCCTTTTGGGTGGGGAGGAGCTTGTAACGTCCCTTCGACTTGAAACTCAATAGGACTCTTGCAAGGGCCTTTGAGGTTGGATCGACTTAATTGGTAAACTCCTTTTGGAACCAACACTTTACTTGGAGTTGTCGACGCACATGCTTCCTTCCATGCATTTGCTAAAGCCTATAAATTGAGTTATTTGATCAAATTAAAATAATTCTTTATAAACTAAAATGGTTTATCAAATTACTAATATATACTTACTTGAGTAATATCCGTATTAGGTTTGGCACCATACTTTGTGACATCAAAAACAGATTGACCTTCAGCGGTAGACACCAACAATAATAGCAAAGGTAGTAATGCTACAAAGTCTGTTCTGGATGCCATTCTTTGTTTAGTTTCTCCTTTTTCAGATTGCTAACTTGGAAATTGGAATTAGTGTTCCAAATATCGATATTCATCCCACCCTCTTTATATATGAGGAGAAAATCGATCTTGTTGAAAATTCTCTTAATTCTTATTAGCTAAATTTGTCAAAGAACAATGTGCGGTTGAATTTAAACGATTATGTTCTTGCCATTGGATCTTCCTTAAACATTGGAATGACTAGTTCTCACATCCCAATAAAATTCATTCATTCCTTAAATTTCTACTACAAACAAACATGCATAGCCACACGACACAATGCTTGCAACAAGTAGCATAAAAAGATATGAGGTATGAATTCGATTGAAAATCACCCTCTAAAAATTGAATAAAAAATGATTACTTGATTCTATTTATATGGAGTACGGTTCGGATATGTCTAAGGTTAGTTAGATAGTTTATTAATTTGTATGTTGGTCTTACGTCAAATGGCCAAAATAGGTGTATATTCCAATAGGACAATAACTAAAAATACGAAAGGATATTTGGAATATTAATGTTCGTGATTTTTTTTTCTTTTAATCTACTTGATATAAGTAATAGTATGTTTGGAATTTTTTCACAGTTACCTTTCTTTGTGGTAGTATTTATCAAATATTTTCCCTAGGTCTAATTTCTTTCAATACTATCCTACATGAGAAATTATATTATGTACAAATATTTAACCTCCTTTCTAAACCAAACACCTGTTTAAATAATTTGGAAGAAATTTTCAAATTTTTATCCAATATCTATTATATATTAATAAGCTACCATCATTTAAAAAAAAAAAAACTTTTTTAGTCAATTATGCTCCTTATTGATTTACATTAATTATTAATAATATGAATTTTAATAACTACAATTTTTTTCTAATTATTTAAATTAATTAGTTATAATATGATGGGTTAAAATATGAAATAGTAGAATATAAAAAAGTTTTGTTAATTCAATTTAAATAAATTAATTAAAAAATTAATTAATCTACATTTAATTATAATTATTAAGGGAATTTCTAAAAAATACATTTTTGATATCTGAGGTTTGTGTTATGTTTCATTTTGGTCCTTGAGTTTTCAAACTCGACATTTTAGTTCCTGAGATTTGAATTTTGTTTCTTTTTAGTTCCTCCATCCATTTTTTTCGTTAAATGTTGACAGAATGCAAATGTGACACATATTTTTTATTAAAAAAATAATTTTTTCTAATTTTTAAAATAAAATAATATTAAATTAATTTTTTAAAAATTATTCTTCTTCTCTCTCTTCTTTTTCATTTTCTTCTTCTTCTTCACCACCACCACCACCAGTTGCCCGCCACCAACCGTCGCCAGCACCAACGCGGAAACCGTCATTCCCCATTCTTCTTTTTCTTTTTTCTCCTATTTTCTTCTTCTTCATTCTTCTTCCTTTTTCTTCTTCGTCTTCCCTCTTCCTCCATCCTGTTTATTTTTCAATGCTTTTCAAAAGAAAAAAAAGAAACACGAAGGGGGAAACCCCCTTCGAATTCAGCACGAGTCTGCCGGAAACGGCGGGGAAATCCCCTTCTATTCGGTCTGAAACAAAGGGGATTTTCCTTTCATTTTAGATCGATTCTAGCTTCAAACGACGACACGACGGAACGGGGAGGAATAGTGAAATGAAGTGTAACACCCGAGTTAGGAGGGGTACATGAATGAACCGATGCCACATCCGAATGAGAGGGATCCTGAGGACATGAAAGTATGGTCAAGATAAGCTTAAAAGAATTGATAGATACTACCTATACCAACAAGGTGCACCTTCCTTTTCGGTGGCTCAATCGTAGGAACTTTGAAGTTAAGCGTGCTTGGCTTGGAGAAGTTCTATGTTGGGTGACCTCCTGGGAATTTTCCTAGGAAGCATGTGAGTGAGGACAAAGCATGCTAAAAGGACCTTGTGTTGGTTTGTGGGGACAATCTTCACTCTTGGAAGCAGTTTAAGACGAGTATGGTAACGTGGCCAGGTCACAAGGAAATGTCGAGGCCTTAAGTGTCGAATCCGGATTTCAAATCCTGGGCCTGGACCGTTACATGAAGAATGGGCGATTCAAACCTTCTTCAACTTGAAACGGTGAAGGGAACTAACGTACGGTGCGAGGAGGAACGACTTGTAGTGGCATCTGGGTAGAACGGGCGACGCAACGACAACAAAGAAGAAAGGAAGGGAAAAAGAGGGAGAAAGGACATAGAGAAAGAGTGTGAGAAACTGTTGTCCCTTTTAGACCACTTTAGCTTGAACCGTCTGTATGCACACAGGGGAGAGAGAGAGGAAGGGAAAAAGAGAGAAAGGAAGAGGAAGAAAAAGAAAACAAGGGAAAGGAGAAGAAGAAAGGAAGAGGAATAAAAAGATAGAAAAAAAACTTTTGTGACTACGGTGACCGGTGATGGCCGACGACTGTAGGCGGTGGTGGCTGCAAATGAGTTGTGATTAGGATTTGAGAGTGAAGGAGAAGAAGATTAAGGAAGAATAAAAAAAAAAGAAAAAGAAAAATAATAAAAAAAATATTCAATTAATGATTTTATTTTAAAATTTTAAGAATAGATGTTTTTAATAAAAAAAAACTATTGTCACGTTAGCAATCTGTTAGGGTTTAACGAAAAAATTGACTGAGGGACCAATAGTGTAACGAAATCTAAACCTCAGGGGCTAAAATATCGAGTTTGAAAACTTAGAGACCAAAATGGAACATGATCGATTTCTTCTTCTTTATTTTTTTTAATATGCTTTTTTCCCCTTTGTTTTGTTCTGTGCAGTTTATTAGGTTGTGCATTTTCTTCTTCTTTTTTTATTTTCTTTGCTTTTTATGATGTTGAGGTATTGTTATGATTGCAACTTTATGCCAATTGAGCTAAGCTCTTGTTGGCCTTCTATTTAATTCAAGAATGCCAAAAATACAAAAATAGCAATTTTGGTGAGTGTTTGTATAGGTATATCAAAGTATATGACTGATATACTCTGGTTAATCGTAGTATATCACTGACTATCACTGATCGAAGTCTATCACGGACTATAATTGATAGATAATGAAATACAAAGAATACAAGAATAGCAATTTTATGGTGGTGGTCACAAAGCTTGTGTGCTAGGCTTTAAAAATTATATTGTTGATTGAGAGTCGCTTGTTCGTAATGGTTGTTTTTGGATTTTATGTTCTAATTATCACAAGAGACTTAAATTTTTTGTTCAATTTATGATTGTAGTATAATAATTTTGGATGAGTTTCTAATTACCGAAATGATTGCAATGGAAAGTACATTACTCATAGATTTCAATTAAATTGATTTCTATCAGTAACAATCATTGGTAGACTTCAATTAATTGATAATTAACTTGTTGGGTTTTATACCCTAAAACTCATAGATAGTGAATGTAGACAAATTATATACTTGTTTCAATAAAGTGTTATTGAGTTTCTACAATAAAGTGTTATTGTTAAATATTGCACAATTTGACCCAAATCCAATAAACTAAGATCCAAGGTTGTTTATATGTAACTTGAACTAGTATGTGGGGACATATGGGGATCGGTGTTCAAGTAACGACCTAAAAGGTCTATAGTATAGGGATAAGGTTGGGTACCTTATCCCGATAACACTATGTGATACAACCTGCTTTGTATTCGATACAGACGTGTTGATCCAAGGCGTCCATGTAGGAGACATGCGAGCGGGGTATCCTATGCAATGAGTTTGCATAAGACCGGACCACGAAATAGTCAACCATTAGTTATAACACAGTTAACTAGTTAGGTTACTGTTTCAATAGGATGACCTAGGTAACTTAGTCTTAATCCTGAGTGTGTCATGAACTCCTTCTCATGAGGGATTGTCCTTTGATTAGCATGGGTGAGAGTGGCCAATACGCCGACTTAATATGTCTTCCTTTTTGGGGACAAGACCGAGTGGGAGGCTGGGACATGACAACACAAGAAGGAATTCACTCTTTCCCGCTTCTAGGAGAAGTAGATGAGTGTTCCCTTAAGTGGTGACTCCGGGACTTGAACAAAGGGATCCCGCCCTCTCACTGGCCCGAGAGGGACTTTCTGTTTAATGGTTGGACCATAAACAAGTTGTTCATTAGAGGAGCACTGGTACTTAAAGAGATAGATGTAACACAGGGGTAAAACGATAATTTGACTCAACTGTGATTACGGACACTCGTGAAGGATTGACTTACCGGCATAGGTCTACATCCATGGACACAGAAATGTTCTACGGTGAGAAGAGTTCAGCTGTGGGTCTTTAGTGGAATGACCCACTGTTAATGAATATTGGTTAACCTGATTAATGAGTTTAATCAGTTAACCTCATATCATTGGAGCTTCTGATCTGTAGGTCCATTAGGTCCCCATGCTAGCTCGTAAAGAGTAATTAGGAACAAATATATCTTGAGAGAATTTGAATAGTTCAAATTCATATTGGGAATTAAGTTAATTAATATAATGTATAGTGATGCATTAAAAGATAAAGTCTAATTTGAGTTAAACTTTATTAAATTGAGAGATTTATATATTTGAAAGAGTTCAAATATATGTCTAATTAAATATATGGTATTTAATTAGAAGATGATTTAATTAATCATGAATTAATTAATTATTCAATTTAGTTTAAATTAAATGAGATTTAATTAAACTATAGTCTATGAGGGAATTATTAGAATATGATTCTAATGAGTAATTAATTAAATATGGGTGATATTTAATTATGAAATTAATTCATTATTGGAATTAATTAATTGATTAGTTTAATTGAATTAATTAAATGCGATTTAATTAATTTAATTAAACTATATATATTATGTGAGGGAATTACATTTAAATAAGATTTAAATGTGCATGGAATTAATTAATATGATTAATTAATTAACATTTAATTAATTGATTTAATCAATTGATTAATTGATCTTGATCTAACGGTCAAGATTGTTTCCTAACCTCACATTAGGGTTTCCTCTCTTATAAAAGGAAAGGTCATGAGAACCCTAACCCTAAGGTCTCATTCTAGCCTCCCTCACATATTCTCTCAAGAACTCTAGAGAGAAATTTTCTCAGTTTTTCCCAATCAAAATTAGTAGTCCCACAACTACGTTCCTAATCTCAGAGAATAGCAGGGTAGCCTCGTGGTGGTGTTCGTTGAAGTATTCAGAGTCGTCAACGGAGGTATGTTTCTCAACACTTAACTTTTTGCCAATGCATTGGTATTTTTTCGAAATAAAATTAATTTACGAACGGTCCAATTGCTTCCGCTGTAACGGAATTGGGAATTCCAATCCTACATAACTGATTTCTATCCTCGATAGAAAATGATAGATTTGAATTAAACTAATTTCTATCAGTGATACAAGTCAATAGACTTCAATTAAATTGATTTCTGATAGAAACTGGTAAACTTCAATTAAATTGGTTTCTATCAGTGATAGAAACTAATAGTCTTGAATTGAATTGATTTCTATCAGTGATAGAAACTGATAACATTGAATTAAAATTGAATTGATTTCTATCAGTGATAGAAACTGATAACCTTGAATTAAATGGTTTTTTAAGTGATTATCATGGATAGAGTTAACTTAAACTGATGGATATAAACTGATAGCCTTAAATTAAACTAAACTAATAGCCTTGAATTAAATTGTTTTCTATAAGTGGCTCTCATTGATAGGCTTGAATTAAACACGATAAAAACTTATAGATTATGATTATCATAGTCTATCAGTGATACACACTGATAGACTTCGATTAATCAAAGTCTATCAGTATTTATTACTGATAGACTCTAATTAATCGGAGTCTATCAGTGACTATCAATAATAGGGACTGATAGACTATCACTGATAGACTCCGATAAATCGATAAATCGAAGTCTATTAGTATTTATTACTGATAGACTCCGATTTGACTATCAATAATAGGGACTGATAAACTATTGGAGATACTAAGGGTATTTTCGTAATTTAACATATCTTTTGCTATTTCCACAAATAATTCTATTTTTTTTTGCTAGTTTTGCAATACTTTTTCCGGTGTTTGCTATTTGTGAAAATCCCCCTATTAATTAATAAGAATGTTAAAAGTTAGGAATATCATGAGGTTAAATATAATGTGTGAAATGTTAGAAATATGAGGAGATTAAATATAATGTGAAAAGTTTTATCGGTTTATGATGTTAGTCTTAGAAAAAAAATTGAACTCTCACTCTCATAATTAGAAAATTTTAATTATGTTCATGATAAATACCATATGTTAAAAAAAAAAAAAAGAATCAACCAAAAAATAAAATAAAATTATAAGAAAAATGTTTCGATCTTAGTTTATTTTTTAAAAATATTTACACTTCAAATATTTCACCCAAATTCTTGTTTTAATTAAAATTTGTAACAATAGGTATGTTTTTTTTAGTACATGAATCGTTACACAGTTGAACTCAAAAAAAGAAAAAAATTCATTAGTGTTAATAAAAAAATTGGTTTTATAATTTTTTGTGATCGAAAGTAATATTTATGAAATCGTAATTTCCATAAAAAAAATACAAGAGTAGACAAAAATAATTTAAAATTAAAAATAAGAGTCAAAAGTCAAACCAAGGTATTATATACCATGTACGGACACGTGAAAATAGGGGAGGAATCTGAGTGTATCTTCTGCGTCTTAAATGAAATGAAATGAATAAGACCCCATTTGATAATCATTTCGTTTTCTGTTTTTGGTTTTTTAAAATTAAGCTTATAAACACTCCTTTCACTTATATATTTCTTTGGTTGGCTATCTCCATCCTTCCCTTGGTTCCAAAATTCAAGTCAAATTTTGAAAACAAAAAAGAGTAGTTTTCATGAACTTGTTTTTATTTTTGAAATTTTGCTAAGAACTCTAATGTCTCCTTGACAAAGATGAAAATCATGATAAAAAAAATGAGAGAAAACAAGTATAATTTTAAAAAATAAGAAACAAAAACCAAATAATTATCAAACATAGTCTAAATAAAATATATTTTTAGTATGGAGATGAAAGCATAACTGTGCAAAATTTACGGCATGTGAGATAAGTTAGTAAAATATAATATCTTATAATATGATATTATATTTACACACCACTTCGTTGCCTACGTCAATAGAAAAACTATATTTGATTAAATATAATGTTGAAAAACTACTCAAGAACTTGAAAATACCATTGTCAAAATATCAAAGATATCAAACTAACAATTTGGATTGTCCCTTTTAAAGCAAAGAAGATATGCTTTTCAATTTAAAAGAACAATTGCTCTCAAACTTTTCTAGTAATCGACAAGAAGAGATCTTTGATCATATTGCAAGACGTAATTTCTCTATAAAGAATACAAATACAATTATTGTGATCATGTACATGATCATTGCATCCATTATTTAATGGAGTAGACCTAAAGAATTTTGAATGTAAAACAAAAATGTCGTAAAAAAAAATAGGAATTTTTAATGGTTTGGTAATTTTTTTTGTCATTGTGAAAATATTAGTCAGTTGATGGAGCATTAATAGGGGCAGGTTCAGCACATATGGGAGGGTTTTGCTTTCCAGTAATGGTGGGTTTCACATTTGAACACTGAGACTTAACCGGTCCTTGGGTTCCACTGTAGGTGAGGTCAATATCAGCAACTTCTACACCTTCACATGGTAGACTTTTGCTGCAAACAAGTTTGACTGCGACTGGAGTGGCAGAAGTGCCTCTGATATTCCTGAAGCTAACTTTGCTGATCTTAATTTTTGATGCAACCTAAAAGGTACCAAAAATATATATATTTATTAACATAAGAATCACTCAACTGTGCATTTTTTTTATAATACTTCTTCAAGTTAATAATAAGTTTAAAATGAATGACACATAATAATTCCAACATATATATACCTTTCGGTTGCATTGATTCCATGGACAATATTCTTGGTCTATAATGATCGGATTGCTGACACCAACCATTTCAATATCTTCAAAATGCATGTCAGTGGCTGAGAATGCACCAGCAGAATCTGGCCATGTTTTGATCCTGACACCATTTGTAGTACCGATTATTTTGCATTTTTTCACGAAAACTCCAACCACGTCTTTTTCCTTTGTGTACTTGCCCAAACTTCCTATGCTAATGCCATGTCCTGGTCCGCAAGTTACATTAGTAATAGTTATTTGTTTGTTACTATCTCCTACAGATACACAATCATCTCCAGTAGCGATTTTAGTATCGAGAATGTTAATCTGTTCTGAACTACTTAGATGAATTCCATCCGTGTTGGGGCTATTCTCTGGTGCAGTAATTGTCACGTGTTGAAAAGTAAGATTCTTGCAGCCCAAAAGATTGATATGGAAATTCTTACTATCCAATGAAGTTATGTCCTTCACTAACGAATTGGTGACGAAATTGAACTTCAAGGTCTGCGCTCATTTAAAAAAAAAAAACTTTTGGAGTTAAAACATTTATGTTAATTGAGATTATTTGTGATAAAATAATGTATGATATTAGGCCAAAAACAAAAGAATAGTATAGTTAGAGCGTTTACCATGGGAAGCTTGGTACATATTTTCTTCTGGTGGCAATCATTCTTTTCCCAACCTGCTTTTCCTTGGCCGTCAAACACTCCGGTGCCAGACAATGTCAATCGATCAATATATTCCAAAAGAACCAATCCATCTCCTTTTGGGTGGGGAGGAGCTTGTAACGTCCCTTCGACTTGAAACTCAATAGGACTCTTGCAAGGGCCTTTGAGGTTGGATTGACTTAATTGGTAAACTCCTTTTGGAACCAACACTTTACTTGGAGTTGTTGACGCACATGCTTCCTTCCATGCATTTGCTAAAGCCTATAAATTGAGTTATTTCAACAGATTAAAATATTTCTTTATAAATTAAAATGGCTTATCAAATTACTAATATATACTTACTTGAGTAATATCAGTATTAGGTTTGGCACCACACTTTGTGACATCAAAAACAGATTGACCTTTAGCAGTAGACACCAACAATAAAAGCAAAGGTAGTAATGCTACAAAGTCTGTTCTTGATCCCATTGTTTATGTATATACCTTCTACTTTGTTTATTTTTTCCTTGTTCAGATTGCTAACTTGGAAATTTAAATTAGAGTTCCAAATATCGATATTCATCCCACCCTCTTTATATACGAGGAGAAAATCAATCTTGTTGAAAATTCTCTCTTAATTCTTATTAGCTAAATTTGTCAAAGAACAATGTGCAGTTGAATTTAAATGATTATGTTCTTGCCATTGGATCTTCCTTAAACATTGGAATGACTAGTTCTCACATCCCAATAAAATTAATTCATTCCTTAAATTTCTACTACAAACAAACATGCTTAGCCACACGACACAATGCTTGCAACAAGTAGCATAAAAAGATATGAGGTATGAATTCGATTGAAAATCACCCTCTAAAAATTGAATAAGAAATGATTACTTGATTCTATTTATATGGAGTACGGTTCGGATATGTCTAAGGTTAGTTAGATAGTTTATTAATTTGTATGTTGGTCTTACGTCAAATGGCCAAAAATAGGTGTATATTCCAATAGGACATATTCCAATAGGACAATAACGAAAATTAGTAAAGGAAGTTTGGATTATTAATGTTGGTGAAATTCTTATATATGGGTTTACACAATAACTAGCACACAATAAATTGCATCATATGATGTTTTCTTAAAAAAGAAAAAAAAAAATCTACTAGATATAAGTAATAGTATGTTTGGAAATTTTCACAGCTACCTTTCTTGTGGTAGTATTTATCAAATATTTTCCCTAGGTCTAATTTCTTTCAATACTATCCTACATGAGAAATTATATTATATATAAATATTTAACTTTTTACAATTTAACCTTCATTCTAAACCAAACTCCTGTTTACATTTGGAAGAAACTTAAATTTCTATCCAATCTATAATATATTAAAAAGTTACCATCTTTATATAAAATAATTTGGACAATTATACCCCTTATTTAATTTATATATTTACAAAATATGTCATTGACAATTGATTTACATTAATGATTAATAATATGAAATTTATTAAATACAATTGTTTTCTAATTTTTTTAATTAATTAATTATAATATGAAAGGTTAGAATATAAAAAAAGTTTTGTTAATTCAATTTCTATAAATTAATTATAAAATTAATGAATCTACATTTGATTATAATTATTAAGGGAATTTCTAAAGGTTTGGAATCTTGAGTTTTTGCAATACTATTCAACTCTTATACCCTATAACTATGTAAGGAGCTTTCCCCTACAATTTTGCATAAAAGTTTGGTTGTCGTCTTATTAGTTTGGTTTTCTTCTTCTCTCAATCTCTTTCTCTAAAAGTTTCAAAGTTTGCATGAATTGCAACATAGTGTTAAAGTACAGATGAGAGACCAAGATGTTTCAACAAAATGCTCACAACCATGGGTATCAATTCGTCTAATAAATATTTTCAAGTTTATTTTATAATTAATATTTGTTCTCATTTTTATTCTAAATGCTTAGGCATGGTTAGGATTATTTTAACTTAAATTTTAGAAAAAAAAATTAAACTTATCAAATCTAACATAATTACCTCTTATATTAATCATAATCTATATATCTATGATTCATGATAAATAAAAAGCTGAACTAAAAAAAATAAAAAATAAAAAGCTGAAATCTTGAAAAATATTATTTGGACCATTATATATCTTTTATTTTTTTTTGAAGACCATTATATATCATTTGATCTATTTTTATATTTATCAAGCATGTCATTTACTTTTTTTTTTTTTTTTTTTGAAATATGCATGTCATTTAATTCTAAGGTTTAGTAACATATTAATTAATAAGAATGTGCAAAGTTAGGAATATGAGGAGGTTGAATATAATGTGAAAAGTTTTGTCATTTTATGTTGTAGTGTCTTAGAAAAAAAATTGAATCCTTACTTTCATAATTATAAAATTATAATTATGTTCATGAGAAATACCCTATGTAAAAAAAATCAACCAAAAAAATAAAATAAAATTATAAGAAAAAAGTTTCGAACTTAATTTATTTTAAAAAATATTTATACTTCAAATATTTCACCCAAATTACTTAAAATTAAATTATTTTCTTTTTAAAAATGTACGTGCATTGCAACCATGACAATACCAAACAAAGGAACGAAGAAGACTCATGGAACTCACATAGAATATGCTGGTGTTTCCACTCAGTGGCGGACCCAAAAACGGACCCAAAACTTTATGTTAGGGACACATGTTCATATAAGGTTATATAAATTTAGGATCCGTTTGTAATACATTTTAATTTAAATGTTTTTCAAGAATGCATTTTTTAAAAAAATATTTTATATAAAAATGGTTTATAATTTAAACACTCATAATGTTTGGTTGCATTTCCTCACAAATATTTTTTATACACAAGTTATTGTTTACTTAACAAGTCTTTTTTAAAAAGTTGGTTTCAAGTGTTTCTCTCAAAATGGTTTATTTATCAATCTCATTTTCTAATAAGTCATTTTTACTGGTTGCCAAACACTAGAATTTTTTTCAAAATGATTTATTTTCAAAATTAAACACTTCAAAAGTTAAACCAAACACACCCTTAGTCCATGAATTGTTAAATTTGTTTCTATATGATCAAGAAACTCTAAAGAGTATCTAATAGGACTCTAAATTTTTTATTTTGTGTCTAATATATCCTTGAAGTTTCACTTTTGTATCCAATAAGCTCTTACATATTTAAAAATTTTAAAAATTAAATGTTATACTGAAAACTTAATTTTGTATCTACTAGGTCCTATTGGAGATTGTTTTAATTTATTTTTTAAAATTAATATATCTATTAATATATATGAATTTAATAACTTGAGGGGAGACCCCCCAACGTGGATCCACCCCTGTTTCCACCAATAATTCAGAATATTTATTATTATTTTTTTCCAGTAGGAGTATCATTATATAAACTTTAGGTGACCTTTATTAGAAAACATGAGGTTCCATCTCAAAATTAATTGGCTAATGAGAGGAGTAACACATACATCTTATAAATTGTGAGGTCGCTCCACTTATCTTTTCAATGTGGGATTCTCAATATGCTCCCTCAAGATGGTGCATCTTCCGATGAACCCAAAAGAGACATCATCATCTTGAGGGACATGTTGAAGGTCCCAAATTGAAAAGATAAGTGGATACCTTCTAATTTATAAGATAGATGGATTACTCCCCTCATTGTCAATTTGTTTTGAGATGGAACCCAATGTTATTTAATATGATACCAGAGCCCATTAAACCCAAATGGATATTCGGTCCAAGAAAAAAAAAGAATCTGATCCAACAATGGTGAATCCAAAAGAGACACTATCTCGAGGGACATGTTTAAAGATTTGAAATTGTCCTATATTAAAGCAAAGAAGATATGTTTTTCAATGTAAAAGAACAATTGCTCTCAAACTTTTGTAGTAATTGACGAGAAGGGATCTTTAATCATATATTTGGAGATGTAATTTCCCTTTAATGAATACAAATACAATTATTGTGATCATGTACATGATCATTGCAAGCATTATTTAATGGAGTAGACCTAAAGAATTTTGAATGTAAAACAAAATTGTTGCGAAAAAAAAAAAATCTAATGGTTTGGAAAATTTTTGTCATTGTGAAAAATATTAGTCAGTTGATGGAGAATCAATAGGGGCAGGTTCAGCACATATGGGAGGGTTTTGCTTTCCAGTAATGGTGGGTTTCACATTTGAACATTGAGACTTAATCGGTCCTTGGGTTCCACTGTAGGTGAGGTCAATATCAGCAACTTCTACACCTTCACATGGTAGACTTTTGCTGAAAACAAGTTTGACTGTGACTGGAGTAGCAGAAGTGCCTCTAATATTCTTGAAGCTAATTTAGCTAATCTTAATTTTTGATGCAACCTAAAGTTATAAAAAATATATATATTTATTAACATAATAATCACTCAACTTTGCATTAGTTTTTATAGTATACTTCTTAAAGTTAATAATAAGTTGAAAATGAATGACACATAATAATTCCAACATATATATACCTTTCGGTTGCATTGATTTCCATGGACAATATTCTTGGTCTATAATGACCGGATTGCTGACATTAACCATTTCAATTTCTTCAAAATGCATGTCAGTGGCTGAGAATGCACCAGCGGAATCTAGCCATGTTTTGATCCTGACACCATTTGTAGTACTCATTATTTCGCATTTTTTCACGAAAACTCCAACCACGTCTTTTTCCTTTGTGTACTTGCCCAAACTTCCTATGCTAATGCCATGTCCTGGTCCGCAAGTTACGTTAGTAATAGTTATTTTTTGTTACTATCTCCTACAGATACACAATCATCTGTAGTAGTGATTTTAGAATCGAGAATGTTAATCTGTTCTGAACTACTCAGATGAATTTTGTCCGTGTTGGGGCTATCCTCTGGTATAGTAATTTTCACGTGTTGAAAAGTAAGATTCTTGCAGCCCAAAAGATTGATATGGAAATTCTTACTATCCAACGAAGTTATGTCCTTCACTAACAAATTGGTGACGAAATTGAACTTCAAGGTCTGCACTCATTTAAAAAAAAAAACTTTTGGAGTTAAAATATTTATGTTCATTGAGATTTTTTGTGATAAAATAATGTATGATATTAGGTCAAAAAAAAAAGACCACTATAGTTAGAGCGTTTACCATGGGAAGCTTGGTACATATTTTCTTTTGGTGGCAATCATTCTTTTCCCAACCTGCTTTTCCTTGGCTGTCAAACACTCCAGTGCCTGACAATGTCAATCGATCAATATATTCCAAAAGAACCAATCCATCTCCTTTTGGATGGGCAGGAGCTTGTAACGTCCCTTCGACTTGAAACTCAATAGGACTCTTGCAAGGGCCTTCGAGATTGGATTAACTTAATTGGTAAACTCCTTTTGGAACCAACACTTTACTTGGAGTTGTCGACGCACATGCTTCCTTCCATGCATTTGCTAAAACCTATAAATTGAGTTATTTCATCATATTAAAATATTTCTTTATAAATTAAATTGGTTTATCAAATTACCAATATATACTTACTTGAGTAATATCGGTATTAGGTTTGGCCCCATACCTTGTGACATCAAAAACAGATTGACCTTTAGCAGTAGACACCAACAATAATAGCAAAGGTAGTAATGTTATAAAGTTTGTTCTAAATCTCATCATTTACGTATATACCTTCTACTTTGCTTATTTTCTCCTTGCTCAGATTGCTAACTTGGAAATTGGAATTAGTGTTCCAAATATCGATATTCATCCCACCCTTTTTATATACGAGGAGAAAATCAATCTTGTTGAAAATTCTCTCTTAATTCTTATTAGCTAAATTTGTCAAAAAGTGTTGGGAGAAAATGCGGAATACCAATAACAATAATATTATGATGACAATCAATAATATTATAACTATCTCCCCTTCCACAGGTTAAGCCAACACAAGCCAAAAAAATAGTCACGAAAATAATAAAAGAGATAGGGAAAAGAAACGACACCGAAAAATATACTGGTTCGCCCCAAGCTCGGGACTACGTCCAGTCTTCTGCAACAGCAGGTTCTACTAGTATTTGGGAAATTACAGGAAGCCTTCAATAATGCCACAAACTAACCCTCAATAGCCCAACAAAAACTATTGACTTCCAATTATCACAACTCGATAGCTTGGGATAAACAATGAAATAAAACCCTCAACTCAATACAAGAGAAATACTTCTATTCTCTCATAAAACCTCACTGTCGTACTCAAAAAGCTCCCAGCCGAAAAGCCACGGTCCTATTCTCTCTGATTTCAGCCGCAACATACACATATATATATATATATCTAACTATATAAATGGTAAACCTAACCTAATGGGCCTGGCCCATTTGTTTCTCTTTTATGCACGGCAAGTGGAGGGCCAACAATTGTTTTGTCTTCACATGCATCCTGACAATTTCCCACTTGGAGACAAAACAACGATCTCGTCTCCCACTGCAACAAAACTCTAAACATCTTGGCAAACTCCAAGGATCTCTACTCCCACTACAACTGTTATCTCTGATCTTCTTGGTAAACTCCAAGGCTCAAAAATACCTGAAAACAACAAACTCACAAAAACAGGCAACTATCAGAATATAACTGTAGCTCATCTGTGCTCGCCCCGAGGTATGGGCTAGCTACGTGGACCTGTCTCTCAGACGAAAAAGACAGACATGTATTCCCACTTCAGCTAAGTGGTATCACCTGTCATCTTCTTCCAACCCGAACAACTGTTCCTGAAGAAGATACACTCTGAGAATGACTTGAATCCTCTGTTCAAACCTGTTACCAAGCTAGAGACCTGACCTTTGACCATAGCAATTGTCCTGGCCTTCCACTTTGATGCCTCAACTCGCCTAAGCGACTTCTTCAATTCATTCGACCGTCTGACAACTGGGGATTCACGATAGCCATCAACTTTCTCTCCTGGACTTCCCAATTGTTTCTGAACTGAAGGATCTTGACCGAACTGATCGACATTGGCTATCATTGCTGCTGGCTCAACTGTACCTCTACAACTACCATCTGCAGCTTTAACCGGCATCCACTGTCTCTCTGAACCTTTGGCAACATTCAACTGACATTTGTACAGTGTAGATTTCCTGTGACCAACTGCCACTACCTGGGATCCGAACTTGAGTTTACACTGGCGACTGCCAAACTCACACATGTAACCATCATCTGCCAATTTACCAATAGAAATAAGATTCATCTTGATATTAGGCACGTACCTGACATCTCGCAGTACCAATTTACCTCCACATTCTGTCTTCAGACTAACATCTCCAATCCCTCTAGTCTTGGAGGTTCTACCATTCCCCATCCTCACTAGGCCATGATGCCCTCCTGTGAATGATGTGAACAAACTCCTATCTGAAGCTATGTGAACAGAAGCTGCACTGTCTAATATCCAATCTGATGAGTGGTTACTATACTTTGTGTCATTCTCAACACAAGCTAAGACAACCTCCTCCACTATATTTGCCTCTGGTTTTCTTTTCTGATCCTCTTTAAATTTCCTACACTGATACTTCAAGTGACCTTTCTTATGGCAGTAATAACATTCTACCTCATTCCTATATTTCCACTTTTTCCTACTGCTACTCGGTTCATTATCTTCATCAACTTTATCTTTACCCTTAGTCATAACCAAAGCTGACCCTACAGTAGACTCTTTATTACTACCCTGCCTACGAATTTCCTCAGCCATGGCTAAATCACAAACTTCTGAAAATTTTAAAGTGTTATTTCCAGTCGAATTAGACACTGCTGTCTTCATCGTTTCCCAACTATCAGGTAAAGACGTTAATAACTGAATAGCATTCACCTCATCAGAAAATTCTATCTTAACAGATTTTAACTGATTAATCAAAGTGGTAACCTCATTAATATAGGAATTCACAGAAGCATCCTCAGACATTTGCATGTTGAAAAACTTCTTAACTAGACCTTATTATTTGCAGAGGGTTTTTCATACCTGTTTGTAAGCGATTCCATCAACTTGACTGCAGTTGTCTCATGAGCTACTAGACTTGCCACATCCATAGACAAACACATCCTAATGGTTGCAACTGCCTCTTCATCTAGAGCTTCCCAATCTTCGTCCTTCATATCTTTCGGTCTCTCCTTCAATGCTTTATGCACTTTCTTGCAAGTTAAATAATCCTTGACTTGCATCTTCCAATATCCAAAATTTTTCCCATCGAAACTTTTTGGCTCTACAAAACCCATGACTCCTAAACCAAAAGCTCTGATACCAATTGTTGGGAGAAAATGCGGAATACCAGTAACAATAATATTATGATGACAATCAATAATATTATAACTATCTCCCCTTCCACAGGTTAAGCCAACACAAGCCAAAAAAATAGTCACAAAAATAATAAAAGAGATAGGGAAAAGAAACGACACCGAAAAATATACTGGTTCGCCCCAAGCTCGGGACTACGTCCAGTCTTCTGCAACAGCAGATTCTACTAGTATTTGGGAAATTACAGGAAGCCTTCAATAATGCCACAAACTAACCCTCAATAGCCCAACAAAAACTATTGACTTCCAAGTATCACAACCCGATAGCTTGGGATAAACAATGAAATAAAACCCTCAACTCAATACAAGAGAAATACTTCTATTCTCTCATAAAACCTCACTGCCGTACTCAAGAAGCTCCCAGCCGAAAAGCCACGGTTTGATTGTTGGGGGTGCGACCAAAGTCCCACATCGGCTAGATAAGGGGATGACCTTGGGTTTATAAGGGAGGACAGCTATCTCCACTAGTATGAGGCCTTTTGGAGTGAACCAAAAGCAAAGCCATGAGGGTTATGCCCAAAGTGGACAATATCATACGATTGTGGAGATATGTGTAGTGTCCCGTAATTCCTTATCATCTGGTATCAGAGCCATACCCCAAACATAGCCGTGTCGGATAAAATCCTCAGGTACCGAACAAAGAAGTTGTGAGCCTAAGTAGTCATGGGGAAATCCGTTGTTGAGGTCTGGGTGGGCAGGCAGTATACTCCGGAGGAAAGGAGTTGTGTCTTGGATGAGTAAAACTCTCGGTAAAATGGGGAAATCCGTTGTTCAGGTCTGGGCCAGGCAGTATACTCCGGAGGAAAGGAGTTGTGTCCTGGATGAGAGTAAACTCTCGGTAAAGCAATGGGGCCTAGAGAGTTGGAACCCAGAATATTGACGGACTTTGAAGAGTCTGGCGGATAGATGACTAGTTGAGGGGAGGCTCGGGTGGTACTTTGTTCGAGGGGAGGATTGTTGGGGGTGCGACCAAAGTCCCACATCGGCTAGATAAGGGGATGACCTTGGGTTTATAAGGGAGGACAGCTATCTCCACTAGTATGAGGCCTTTTGGAGTGAACCAAAAGCAAAGCCATGAGGGTTATGCCCAAAGTGGATAATATCATACGATTGTGGAGATATGTGTAGTGTCCCGTAATTCCTTATCAAAAAGAACAATGTGCGGTTGAAGTTAAATGATGATGTTATTGCCATTGGATCTTCCTTAAACATTGGAATGACTAGTTCTCACATCCCAATAAAATTCATTCATTCCTTAGATTTCTAATTACAAACAAACATCCATAGCCACATGACACAATGCGTCCAACAAGTGGCATAAAAAAATATGAGAAATGAATCCGATTGAAAATCACCCTCTAAAAATTGAATAAAAAACGATCACTTAATTCTATTTATATGGAGTGGCTTGGATATGTCTAAAGTTAGTTAGATAGTTTTTCAAAGGTATATGCACAAGTATTCTCAACAGATCATGAAGAGATAATATATATGGCTTCTACCTCTTTTTACAAAGACTTGGACTAAACTTATCAATATAAGACTTCCAAATCTTTTGGCAACAAAAGATCCCTTATTTTAGCATGATTTGTTCCCACTTCTTTTTCCAAATTTCATTTCCCTCCATCGGCCATCACAATCCTCACAGCCTTATACAAACACTTTCCTCGTAAAACCACATTCATCTTCTATCTTTTCTTCCACCTCGCTCCAAGTCTAAGATTGTTCCCATTATCATCCAATTGACAATTATTCCTTGTTTAAAGAATTAGACCCACAATGAGTAACAATGTATCCAAGAGATGGATGCTCCAAAATACTCTCTAGCTTGTTGAACACACATGCCATAAACCACCCCTCGTCATCCAACTCTCTCTTTCAAAAGACAGTTTGAGTGCAACAAAGAAGGGCACGTTCAAGAGCTCAAACATCAACAAAAGTTCTTGAAATTGTTCCATTTTTAAGTACATTCATTCCCAAATGCACAAAATATTACCCAACTCTCTTTAAACCTAAAAAGCCAATATAATCCTTGTTGCAAAAAAAAAACAATCGTCAAAATTAAATGTCGTTTCTATGGTTTAATAATTGGACTTTGACACTTTGTAGCTTATAAACATATTGGATCCCAAATTAGTTTATTAATCTAGGTAAGTGTTGATGGTCGATTTTGGTCAGAGGGAACTCACCTGACCTTCATGTGCCACCAACGGTAAATTTGTAGATGAGGGGGGAAGACGTGGCCTGCAAGACGGAAAACCTGCACACTGGTGTGGTGCTAGCCACACCGACTCCGATGCTTAAGTCAGAAAACGGAAGTATGAAGGGCTAGGGAGTAAGAGAAGAGAGTAGAGAGAGTTTCGGTCCCCTTCTTCAATGACGAAGAGGGGTATAAATATCTGCTCGTCCTCTTAGGGTTTTTAGGAATTCAGAGGCGTTTCGGAACAAACCAGGCGAAACCGGGGCAGCCAGAGGCGGTGGGGACCAAACGAAGTCGGACGGGCTTGGCCAAATGGCCGAGGCCGACCATGTGCTCGGCCTTGGCCTTGGGCAGAAGCCGAGCAGGGGCCCTTCGGTCTTGGCCCGTCCCACTTGCCGGTTTCGCCTCTTGGGTCCATCTTCCGGTCTGATTTCTGCCCGGTTGTCCTCGTCAACTCCTTGTGCATCGGGGTGGTCCAAAATCACCTGTAACAGTAAGAAATTTCATTAAATCTTAACATTAATTTTCACGATAGGAATTAAATCATAACAAATTTTAAAGTATCGGGACTAAATTGTTACTTGTTAAAATTTAGGGACTGAATTTCTACAAAATTGAACGTCCAAGGACTAAATCGTTACAAATCAAAGTTCAGGGACTAAATTGTTACTTTCATGAAAGTTTATGGACCAAAAGTGGTTCTTAACCTAACTAAGATGAAGCAGGGTCAGGAACAAGGTCATTAATTATTGGCAATAATCTAGTAACCCATGTATTTTAGAAACTGTGAGATCTCCCCTTATCTTGAACATGCCCCATCAAGATGGTGCCTCTTTTGGGTTCACCATTTTGGGTTGGGTCTTTTTTTTTCTTGGACCGAATACCCGTTTGGGTTTTATGGACCCATCCGTTAGAGTAGTGAACTGGTTACTCTTTGAAGTCGAAGGCGGGAAAGAGGTTGTAATGACAGAAACTGTAAACCAACAAATAAGAATGAAAAGGCGAAGAAAAAAACGACACATAGATTTACGTGGTTCACTAACGGCGTGTTAGCTACGTCCACGAGCAGAGGGAGAGAAAAATCTTATTAGTGAGGAGTAAAACGTATGCAGATTACAGAGATTATGGCAAAATAGATTGATATGGAAATTCTTACTATCCAACGAAGTTATGTCATTCGCTAACGAATTGGTGACGAAATTGAACTTCAAGGTCTGCGCTCATTTAAAAAAAAAAAAAAAAACTTTTGGAGTTAAAACATTTATGTTAATTGAGATTTTTTGTGATAAAATAATGTATGATATTAGGCCAAAAACAAAAGACCACTATAGTTAGAGCGTTTACCATGGGAAGCTTGATACATATTTTCTTCTGGTGGCAATCATTCTTTTCCCAACCTGCTTTTCCTTGGCCATCAAACACTCCAGTGCCTGACAATGTCAATCGATCAATATATTCCAAAAGAACCAATCCATCTCCTTTTGGGTGGGCAGGAGCTTGTAACGTCCCTTCGACTTGAAACTTCAATAGGACTCTTGCAAGGGCCTTTGAGGTTGGATTGACTTAATTGATAAAGTCCTTTTGGAACCAATACTTTACTTGGACTTGTCGACGCACATGCTTCCTTCCATGCATTTGCTAAAGCCTATAAATTGAGTTATTTCATCTGGTTAAAATATTTCTACATCAATTAAATTGGTTTATCAAAGTACTAATATATACTTACTTGAGTAATATCAGTATTAGGTTTGGCACCATACTTAGTGACATCAAAAACAGATTGACCTTTAGCAATAGACACCAACAATAATAGCAAAGATAGTAATGCTACAAAGTTTGTTCTGAATCCCATATCCTTTATGTATATGCCTTCTACTTTGCTTATTTTCTCCTTCTTCAGATTTCTAACTTGGAAATCCTAATGAGTTTCAAATATCGTTATTCATCTAACCCTCTTTATATACGACGAGAAAATCAATCTTGTTGATAATTCTCTTTTCATTCTCATTAGCTAAATTTGTCAAAGATCAATATGTGGTTGAAGTTAAACGATTATGCACAGCCACACGACACAATGTGTGCAACAAGTCGCATAAAAAATGAGGTATGAATCTGATTGAAAATCACCCTCTAAAAAATTGAATAAAAAGTGATTACTTGATTCTATAATAGATTTTCATAGCAAGGTAAATAGACTATATTTTTATGGTTTTTGTTTTTAAGCATTCACTATAGCTAACAAAAAACATTATCAAAAGTACTAGACTTTTAATAACATGGGCTGTCAGGACTTTTACAAAAAGTCTATAAAAAGTCTATTATAGCGGTTTTTCGTTAGCTATTGTATCCCTTTTTTCTTGTAGTATAAGTTTGATTGCTATTGGATTTGCAAAACTTCCTCTACTGTTCTTGAAGCTCACATTGCTAATCTTAATGTTTGATGAAATCTGAAGAATTAAAATGAAACACTCAAAAATAATTTTTTTTTTGTTTTTTTTCAAAAAAGTGTTTATTTGTGAAAGTTGATAAGAACAATTTAAGTCGAACTTTGAGGATGTGATCCATACCAATAGATTGCATTAATTCTACGGGCAATATTCTTGGTCTATGAGAATAAGATTGCTAACATTGACCATTATAGTGTCCAAAAAATGTGTGTTGGTGGCCGTGCTAATAACGGAAGAAGCTGGCCATCTTTTGTATCCTAACATCGTTAGTGATGTGTTCAATATGATGTAGTTCTTTTCTATGACCTTCAACATGTTCTTCGTTAGTGTATTACTCAATACTTCCTATGCTTATGCCATGTCTTGGCTCGCATGTCACATTAGTGACTTTAATTTGTTTGCTTCCATCTCTAAGGAAAATGCAATCATGTTAGGTTGTGATTCAAGAGACTTTGTGATTGTGATCTCATTTGATTTAGCAATGTGTATTCGATCAATGTTGGGATTGTTTTCTGATGCAATTATGTTGACACCATGAAATGTGAGGTTGTTATAGCCTAAGATATGTTGACATGGAAGTTCTTGCTATCGAGTGATGTACTCTTCACACTTGAACTAGTAATGAAGTTGAACCTTGAACTTGCATTTTATATGATCAACAACGTTGTCAGTTTTAAAAATTTAAAAACAAATTAGAAAGATAGTTTAAAATCTCAACACTTTTATATTATTTTTTCATAGTTAAAATTTAGTTCAAACTTGTTGCTTAAAAATTATCCTAAAAAATGAAAAACAATTACCAAATTGTAGAATAACTGACAACCACAAATTTTAATACCAACAAGATGCATGAGATTGAAAAAGAAAATCAATGGCATATTAGAACTTACAATGGAGCAAAAGTAATCCAACTATATCCCTATGAAGTTGTGTTGAGCCTGCAATGTTCCTCGAGGATGAATTTCAATTGCCCTCTTGCAAGGGCCCTTGAAACTTCCCTTCACTTGCGTTAAATATTCTCTTGAAATAACAATTACACTGGGATGAACTTATTCACATACATCCTTTCATGCATTCGTCAAAGCCTACTTTTCACAAGTAATAGAAATTAGCGAACAATTGATCAACTCAACGGGTCATAACTTTGATGTACATTTGATTCTATTTTCACTTGAATGACATTGGCACCAAACATCAACCAGCGATCGAACCTCAACCGTAAATGCTAACAATAACATCAAAAATGTAGCAAACAAGACATGACGAAACATGCTATCTCTACTTTTCTTTTCTCTTTTATGTATGATATGTCTTTGACAAACTAATGCTGTGCTTATTGTTTTTACTCATTAATGGGTGTGCCGCAACATCTCTCTCACTCGCCTGTGAACAGTTAAATCTCAAAGAAACTAGACATTTTGAAAACCCTATTCTTGCATTATTAAGAACATAATCACATTCAATCATTTTTGGTTAAAAAAGGTAGTAGCATATAACAATGAATCGAAAAACAATTTCATTATCACTCTAAACTTCAAAATAGGAACATTTAGAAAAGAATGCATAGTCTTTGTCAACAGATCATGAAGATAAAAGATATGCTTCTACCTGTTTCCACATGTTTTTGGATGCTTTTTTTCATGCCACCAAATCACAAAGACACTGGCTAAAATTATCAATGTAAGACTCTTCCAAATCTTTTTTCAACAAAAGATCTCTTATTTTAGCATGATTTGTTCTAACTTCTTTACCAATTTCATTCTCTTCGTCCATTACAATCCTCACAGCCTTGCACACACTTTCCTTTGTAAACCATCCATCTTCTTCCCTTTTCTCTACCTCCACTCCGACCCTAAGATTGTTCCCCATCATCCTGGCGTTGATAATTTGATCCCCAACTTGAGGCAACAAAACCAATCGACACTTATTCACCAATGCCTCCTTTAAAGAATTAGACCCGCAATGAGTAACAAAGCATCCCACGGATGGATGCTCCAAAATCCTCTCTTGTGGAACCCATGTGCCATAAACCATTCCCCGTCCTCCAACTCTTTCCACGAACTCTTTCGGGAATGCCGCTTCGACTGTGTCGGTCCCGAATGGCGGTTTGAGTGCAGCAAGGAAGGGCATGTTTGAAATCTCCAACCCCAACAGAAGTTCTTGAAATTGCTCCATTTTTAAGGTACATTCACTCCCAAATGCACAATAGATCACCGAACCCTCCTTAAACCCTAAAAGCCAATTTTCCCATTTCTCCTCGAGAGGTGTAATTAGTGGTTCAGGTAAAACCGACCCAGAAAGTAAAATAGGTTTCTTGAACTCACTTTGAAGATAATTTACAAAATCTCCCTCGATCTCATGACATGTTCTAAACCCTATTGCATCACATTCGCTAAAACTAATGAATTGGCGATCATAGAAAAGAACATCACTCCCAAACTTCCACTTTCTTCTTGATGCAAAAGCTCTAGCCTCATGGACATGGAGATTAATGGTGGAACTAGGGTAGCCCAATGGTGGCTTCATGAGATCTTCCTCAGTTAACTCCTCCTTAGAAAATTGCCTTGATGGGGTTAGAGTGTAAGCAATCAAAGCCGCACTAGTGACACAATAATGAATGGATTTGATACCCAATTGATGAGCCAATTTGGGCAGCCAATGAGTGAAATCAAAGAAGATGAGATGGGGTTTTAGGGTTTGAAGGAGAAGGTGGATTTGAGGTTGAGTGAGGTCCATGGCGGTCATGATGAGGCTGTGGAGAGGGTAAGGGACATCAGAAGTGGTCTCAGCGCCATGGGGAAGGCCTTGGACATGAGGAATTGTGATGGGGATGAAGGTGATGAGATTAGGGAAAAGATTTGAGGGTTGCAATTTGGGAAGGGTTTTGGAGGGGATGAAGAAGGAGATTTTGTGGCCTTTTTTGGCTAGTTTGTTGGAGAGATGGAGAAATGGAGTGAGATGGCCGAGGGCAAACCAAGGGTACATGGCGATGTGGAGGGAGGCGGCGGCGGCCATTGTTTCTTACAGATAGAAGATGAGGGTTGGAAGATGAAGCTTTTTGAGTAAAATGAGATTCTTTAGTTGTGAGGTATATTTTTTTAAAAATATTTATATTTTTTAAAAAAATATTTATATATCCCCAACCCTAGTTTGGAATTAAGAAACTATAAGAAATGATTTTAGGGATAAATTACAAGCTTGTCACTAAACATTCAAAAGTGGAACTAAAAAAAAGTAGAAAAATCAAAGGGTCGGTTGTATAGATAACACAATGGGCTTATTAGCAAATGTAGCAATCTGGAAAAATAATTGCAAAAATGACAAAAACATTACATTTAGACCGTCTAAATGACCAAAATACCCTTTTATCGCCGATGGAAATCTATCAATGAAGAATTCTATTGCTGATAGAATTCTATCACCATAGAATTCAAATATTTTTAGGGGTCGTTTGTTTTTTGGGAATTTAGATAACCGGAATATTCAGATGCCTAGAATTATAGATACTCAGAAATAGAGATGCCCAACATTTTAGATAACCATGTTTGGTTTGAAGGAATAATTTATAAGAATATATGAGAATATTCAGATAACTATGTTTGTTTTGCAGAATTTTTGTACGCAAAAGTTCTTAGATTATGTATAATACCAATAATGTCCTTACTAATTTTTAGCTAATTTAGCTGTTAGTTTAATATAGTTTAGTATTATTATTAAGAGAATAAATAAAAGATAAATTAAAATATTATTCAATATAACTATCATTTATTTTACATCTTAATGTAAAATTTAAAAAATAAATGGTTATTTCTTAGTGTACGAATAAATTAATTTATTTTTAAATAAAAATACAAATTGTAAAATAGAGGGGTAAAAGTGTCATCCGAAGATTCCCTCAACATGGGAATCTTTGAAACCCATCTCTCACGAGGGCATCAAAAGCTCCTTGGATGCCTCCCGTATGGGCATCCTAGGATGCCCGTACTTCCCGAATTTCCTAGGTATCCAACATTACCACAAAACAAAGGGGGTAATCTAGATGCCCATTCTATGGACATCTTGGATTACCGTCAAACAAACGGCCCCTTAATGATTTTTTAAATGCTCGTTTTACCATTCATTTGATTTTAGCTCGCAATTTCCCTTTTTTTTCTTTTTTTCTTTTTTTCTTTTTCTTTAATAAACTTCTATCAGCAATAGAATTTTTAAAAAAATCATTAAAACTATTTGAATTCTATCGCTAATAGAAGTCTATTAGAGAAAAGAAAAAAATAGAAGAAGGGAAAAATGCACGCTTAAATCAAATGAGGGTAAAACGAGAATCTAAAAAAATCATTTAAAATATTTGAATTCTATCAACAATAAAAGTCTATCAATGATAAAATTCTATCACTGAATAGAGCTATATCAACGACAGAATTCTATCACTGATAGAAGTCTATCAAAGAAAAAGAAAAAAACATAAAAGAAAAAAACGAAAGATGGGGGAAATGCATGCAAATGAGGAGTAAAACAGAAATTTTAAAAAATCATTTAAAATATTTGTCATATTTGCAATTTCTTTCCAAAGTTGTTATATTTGTCATTTCCTCATTTAATTTAGCCACCCATTTCAATTTTCAAAATCAAATTTATGCTCAATAGATTTCTAATTTTTTTAAAAAATATATCTATAATAGATCTTGAAATTTTAATATTTTGTCTAATAAAGGTTTAATAGATCAAAGTATTTTTAAAAAAAATTCTAATCTTTAAAAAAATTAGGGAAAAAATTAATTTTAACCTTTGAACTTAGCATGTTGTATCAATTTTAACCCTAAACTTTCAATTTCATCCAATTGAACCCTAAACTTAACAAATTGTATCAATTTGAACCTCAAACTTGCATAAATGTTGCAATGTAGACCTTTGGTCAACTTTTCATTTGAATTGCTATTAAAACATGTAATTGACAATTTCCTTTTCCTTTTTTTAATTCATATTGTACTTGAGTTAGTGTTTTGTAAGATTTTTTTAAAAAAAAAAAAAAAAAACCAAAAGAAATCAAATATCACAAACTATTTCTCGTTATTATCCAAAAAAGAATCACAAATTTTTTGGCAACAAGAAAAATCCAACAAATATGAGAAATAAAAAACTCGAATTTTCTTTATTTCCGTTTCCTTCATTTGTACATTCTTCTAATCAGCAATAATAAAAATAACCGTAAAAGAAGAAAAAAAAATCCCACAAAGTTCTTAGCAACAATAAAAAAAAATCAGCAAATATTTGAAGATAAAAAAACTTCCAAAGTTTTTTTGCTTTCATAATCTTAAATAGTAGCGAAAAAGTTCTCACAATTGAAGTTCTCAACAACGAGAAAAAATCTTCTAAAATAAATTTTCTCCAATATTTTATTTATAAAAACCAATTCAGGTGTAGTGTGAATTAAAAAAAATGAATAAATAATCAATTACTACAATGGTTCAAATAGAAAGTTAACCAAAGATATACATTGTAACACTTACGTAAGTTTGAAGTTAAAATCGATACAATCTGATAAGTTTGAGGTTCAATTTGATGAAATTGAAAGTTCAGGGTTAAAATGCCAAAGTAAACTTAGCTCAGCGGTAATTGGCATATACTTGGTCAAAGGTTCAGATCCCTCATCCCTAAATGTTGATGTACTAAAAAAAAAAAAATCATGGTTAAAATTGATACAACCCTCAAAGTTTAGGGTTCAAAATGATTTTTTTCCAAAAAAATTATTAGGCTTTTTTTTTTTTTTTTTTTTTTGAAAAGATGAAGATTCAAAATGGATGTGACTAAGTTTTTTTTTTTTTTTTTTTTTTGTATGTATGTGTATATATGTGTGTGTATATATTTATTATGTATATGTATATAGTCTTTCAACTAATTTATGGCAATGTTAAAATTTCATGAATCTGACCATTCGATTTTCTTTCTTTTTCCTCCAAATCATTCTATTTTAAGAGAGAACAACCCACAAAATTTAATAGAAATCTATCGCAATTTAAAATCACTCCAGAATCGTAGGAAACAAACTTGCCAGAACACCCTAACGTATGTATTCTTTTTCAATTTAGTTCCTATTGATTAAAAATTGTATTATTAGTTATTGTCCATTGGAATATACATCTATTTTCATTTGACGTGACACCAACATACAAATTAATAAACTAACTAACTAACCTTAGACATATCTGAGTCACTCCATATAAATAGAATCAAGCAATAATTTTTTATACAATTTTTTGGAGGGTGATTTTCAATGGGATTCATACCTCTTTTATTTTTTTAATGCCACTTGTTGCACGCATTGTGTCAGTGTGGCTATGCATGTTTGTTTGAAATAGAAATTTAAGGAATAGATGAATTTTATTGTGGTGAAAGAATTGGTCATTCCATTGTTTAAGGAAGAGCCAATGGTAGGAACATAATCGTTTAACTTCAACCACACATTGATCTTTGACAAATTTAGCTGATAATTAAGAATTAAGAGAGAATTTTTAACAAGATTGATTTTCTCCTCACCTATATAATCCAATTTCCAATTTCCAAGTTAGCAATTTGAAGAAGGAGAATATAAGCAAAGTAGAAGGTATATACATAAAGAATGGGATTCATAACAGACTTTGTAGCATTACTATCTTTGTTGTTATTGTTGGTGTCTACGGCTAAAGGTCGATCTGTTTTTGATGTCACAAAAGTATGGTGCCAAACCTAATACTGATATTACTAAAGTAAGTATATATTAGCAATTTGATAAACCATTTTAATTTATAAAGAAATATTTTAATCTTATGAAATAACTCAATTTATAGGCTTTAGCTATTAGATTATATGGGCTTCCATCTCAAAACCAATTGGCAATGAGTGGAGTGACCCTTGAAGCTTATATGTTGTGAGGTCTCCACCAATCTTTCCGATGTGGGATCCTCAACATTAGCAAATGCATGGAAGGAAGCATGTGCGTCGACAACTCCAAGTAAAGTGTTGGTTCCAAAAGGACTTTATCAATTAAGTCAAACCAACCTCAAAGGCCCTTGCAAGAGTCCTATTGAGTTTCAAGTCGAAGGGACGTTACAAGCTCCTGCCCACCCAAAAGGAGATGGATTGGTTCTTTTGGAATATATCGATCGATTGACATTGTCAGGCACTGGAGTGTTTGACGGCCAAGGAAAAGCAGGTTGGGAAAAGAATGATTGCCACCAGAAGAAAATATGTACCAAACTTCCTATGGTAAACACTCTAACTAAAGTGGTCTTTTGTTTTTGGCGTAATTAATATCATACATTATTTTATCACAAATAATCTCAATTAACATAAATGTTTTAACTCCAAAAGTTTTTTTTTTTTTTTTTTAAATGAGCGCAGACCTTGAAGTTCAATTTTGTCACAAATTCATTAGTGAAAGACATAACTTCACTGGATAGTAAGAATTTCCATATCAATATTTTGGGTTGCAAGAATCTTACTTTTCAACACGTGACAATTATGCACCAGAGAATAGCCCCAACATGGATGGAATTCATCTAAGTAGTTCAGAACAGATTAACAATTCTCGATACTAAAATCTGGAGATGATTGTGTATCTGTAGGAGATAGTAACAAACAAATAACTATTTCTAATGTAACTTGCGGACTAGGACATGGTATTAGCATAGGAAGTTAGGGCAAGTACACAAAGGAAAAAGATGTGGTTGGAGTTTTCGTGAAAAAATGCAAAATAATGAGTACTACAAATGGTGTCAGGATCAAAACATGGTCGGATTCTGCTGGTGCATTCTCAGCCATTGACATGCATTTTGAAGATATTGAAATGGTTAATGTCAGCAATCCGGTCATTATAGACCAAAAATATTGTCCATGGAATCAATGCAACCGAAAGGTATATATATATGTTGGAATTATTATGTGTCATTCATTTTCAACTTATTATTAACTTTAAGAAGTATTATAAAAAAAAAAAATTGATTAGTTGAGTGTTTCTGATGTGAATAAATATCTATATTTTTTTGGTACCATTAGGTTGCATCAAAAATTAAGATTAGCAAAGTTAGCTTAAAGAATATCAGAGGCACTTCTGCTACTCCAGTCGCGGTCAAACTTGTTTGCAGCAAAAATCTACCATGTGAAGGTGTAGAAGTTGCTGATATTGACCACACTTACCGTGGAACCCAAGGACCGATTAAGTCTCAGTGTTCAAATGTGAAACTCACCATTACTGGAAAGCAAAACCCTCCTATATGTGCTGAACCTGTACATGTACCTATTAATTCTCCATCAAGTGACTAATATTTTTCACAATGACAAAAAAATTTCAAACCATTAGATTTTTTTTTTCTCGCAACATTTTTGTTTTAGATTCAAAATTCTTTAGGTCTACTCAATTAAATAATGCTTTGCAATGATCATGTACATGATCACAATAATTGTATTTGTATTCTTTAAAGGGAAATTACATCTCCCAATATGATTAAAGATCTCTTCTCGTCAATTAGTACAAAAGTTTGAGGGCAAATGTTCTTTTAAATTGGAAAACATATCTTCTTTGCTTTAAAGGGACAATCCCAAATCTTTAAATTTGATTTCTTTGATATTTTGACAATGTTATTTTCGAGTTGTTTGAGCAGTTTTTCAACATTATATTTAATCAAATATAGTTGTTCTATTGACATAGGCAACGAAGTGGTGTGTAAATATATAATATCTATATTGTAAGATGTTATCATTTTACTAAGTGGAACAAAAATATAAAGACTTGCCATGCATTTAGGGTCTTTCTCGAATAAATATAAATACAAGGAAAATTGAAAAGGCCAAGGAGATAATTATTCAACCAGGCTTTAAAACACTTTGTGCATAAAGTTATGAAATATTAGAAATACAATGAACACTGGCTTAAAAGGATTGATATTAAGTTCTAAAATCGTCGATAAATCGACAATATAAGCTGTGAAAAACGATATATATCATTTATATCAGCAATAAATCGACAATGACGGGAACAAAAAGACTTTATCCCCTATCTTTATCGACCTTCATGAAAATAGCACCATATTTAGAGAAATATCGTCAATTTTTTAATCCTTTTGTGTATCCTAATGTGGGTGTTTCTTTTTCAATTTAGTTGCTATTGATTAAAAGCTTTCGATTAATATTAAGATTGACCGATGATAAGCTTACATGATATAATACGTGGTTTGTAAAAATTTGGAGATAAAATGAGACCACCTAAAAAATGAAAGTTGAAATTGTTGCATTTTTTGACAATTCATTAAGAGTATGTTTACTTTAACTTTTCAAGTGTTTAATTTTGAGGAAAAAAAAAATTAAAAAAATTACAGTGTTGGCAGCCACTAAAAATGACTTATTAAAAAATGAGATTTAGAAATAAATCATTTTGAGATAAACGCTTGAAAGTAAATTTTTTTAAAAAGAGTTTTTAAGCATATAATAACTTGTATATAAAAATACTTATGAAAAATGTAACCAAACATATGAGTGTTTAAATTCTAAACAATTTTTATTCCAAATGTTAAAAATATATATATATATACATTTTTAAAAAACACCTAAATCTTAAGTATCATTAAGTACCATGTAAATCTATCCAACAACTTTAACATTAATCGACAAATAAGATATTCTTGGAAAAGAGATAAAATAGATAGGAAAAAATTGAAAAAATATCAAAATATTAGAAACTAAAACATATATTGAATCAAAGTAAAATATTATAAAAAATAATAGTTACAAAATAATTATGTCAATTTTGGTTAAGGCATATCCTTCCATCAACAAGTCAAAGTTTCAAATTTGTCCACCACCAAATGTTTTATTGAACTAAAAAAAATGAATTCACAGATTATATGTTATAGGTGATTTTGGACCACACAAGGAGCTGACGAGGACAAACGGGCAGAGGTAGGACCAAAAGACCGACCCAGAGGAAGACCGAGCCAAAGGGTCGGGCCAGCATGGCCCGACCCATATGGTCGGCCTCGGCCTTTTGCCAAGGCCGAGCATATGGTCGGCCTCGGCAAAAGGTCGAGGCCGACCATTCGGCCCGGTTGCCCGGGCCGAGTCCGTTCGATGCCGTTTGGTCCCCACCACCTTTGGCCGCCTCGGTTTCGCCTGGTTTGACCTAAAACGCCTCCGAATCCCTAAAAACCCTAGAAGGATGAGCAGGTATTTATATCCCTCTTCGCCACTGAAGAGGGGATCCCGAACCCTATCCCTAAACTATATTCTATACTCTCTACTCTCTCCTCTTGCTCTTACTTTTCCACTCCCTACCGTTCTGTTTGCTGACTTAAGCATCGGAGCCGGTGTGGAGAGCACCACACCGGTGTGCAGGTTTACTGTCTTGCAGGCCACGTCTTCCCCCCTCATCTACAAATTTACCGTTGGTGGCACGTGAAGGTCAGGTGAGATCCTCTGGCCAAAATCGACCATCAACAGTTGGCGCCGTCTGTGGGGAAGAAAGCTTGCCAAATCTGCACACCGATCATTCCATGAGTAAGGGGATGGAGAAGAAAGACCAGGAGACAAACGCAGATAATTCGGATGGTGACTGTCACCAGCGGAGGTCACGAGAAGACTGATAGCATGACCAATAAGATCAGGGGGCTCAAACCTACAGATCACATAATTCCGAGGAGCCCAGAACCAAGCACGCTAAAGGGCCATGACCACACAATTTCAACACAAAACCACGGTCATACCAAGATAGACCAGAGGAATCTGATCGAGGATAAGCGCAGAAGTGCCAAAACTGTCGAAGGAGACCTGCAGAAGCTAAGTGACTCCAAGCCAAACAGCGACTACCAGACGAACAGTGCGAAGGCTGGGGCCGAGGCCGAGGCCTACCATGCAGAGGTTGACCATGCCGAGGCCGACCATACCGAGGCCAACCGAAGATGTTCTTCCAGATCGATTAGGAGGAAACCCCACGAGAGATCAGGACCACCTTTGGAGGACATCCTTCGGCCGAGGCCAGGGCCGATCCACAGCTGTGGTCATCCCGAGGCCGAGGCCGACCCTAGGCCAAAGCCAACTCTAAGCTACGGTCATCCTTCGGCCGACGCCGGGGCCGACCCACAGCTATGGTCATCCCGAGGCTGAGGCCGACCCTAGGCCAAAGCCGAAGCCGACTATCCAATACTTCAAAGGTAACCCGAAGATCACATAATCAAGACAAATCAGATTGTCAATGCAGTTGAGCACAAGACAAGATCCAGATCGAAGCGAAGGAGCCGGATACGAAAGACGACAGATTGTTCGAGGCTAAGGCCTAAGCCAACCCCAGATATGACTGAGGCTGAGGCCGAGGCCGACCCCAGATATGATTGAAGCTGAGGCCGAGGCCGACCATAGCCATGGTTGTGACCAAGGACAACCCTATTGACTCAAGCGAAGATTGACATCATACGAGCCTAGACCAACGGGTCTACCTCGCGCTCATCTAGTTGAATGTACGCCTACATGCGAGCCTATAGTGCCCACGCTTCAGCGAGCCTATAGTGTCCACGCCTACATGCGAGCCTATAGTGCCCACGCTTCAGCGAGCCTATAGTGCCCACGCCTACATGCGAGCCTATAGTGCCCACGCTTCATGCGAGCCTATAGTGCCCACGCTTACATGCGAGCCTATAGTGCCCACGCTTCAGCGAGCCTATAGTGCCCACGCCTACATGCGAGCCTATAGCGCCCACGCTTCAGCGAGCCTATAGTGCCCACGCCTACATGCGAGCCTATAGTGCCCACGCCTATATGTGAGCCCATAGAGCCCACGCTTCAGCGAGCCTATGGTGCCCACGCCTACCATGCGAGCCTATAGTGCCCACGCTTCAGCGAGCCTATAGTGTCCACGCCTACATGCGAGCCTATAGCGCCCACGCTTCAGCGAGCCTATAGTGCCCACGCCTACATGAGAGCCCATAGAGCCCACGCTTCGGCGAGCCTATGGTGCCCACGCCTACCTTGCGAGCCTAAGCTCTTCAGCTTAGCGCCCACGCCTGCATGCGAGCCTGGACTGCCGAAGTCTACCTCGCCTCATCCAGAGTGAGACCATGTGAGCCTGGACCAACGAGTCTACCTCACCTCCTCTGGCTTGAGCATCTTTACATCAGGCGAGCCTGGACTGCCGAGTCTACCTCGCCTCATCCAGAGTGAGACCATGTGAGCTTGGACCAACGAGTCTACCTCACCTGGCATGAGTCCATACACTCCATCTAAGTCAAGCTCGCCCTGCAGGAACCGGGACCGAGCACCTCTTGCCAAGGCCGAACACCTATTGCCGAGGCCGAGCACGAACTTTAAAGGTATTACCCTATTCTATACTTTATGTTTCCGTGAAGTTCTACTTAAGATTGGGGGCTACATAGGGGATATGCACTCCCTATTAAACAAAAAGCAAGTAACAGGGGATATGCACTCCCTATTAAACAAAAAGCACACTAGTTTGGCATGTCTAACCAATGATTACATGCTCTAGCCTATTCTTTCATTATTTTCCTACAAGGACTAACGTATGAATGCAGGGAGCTAGATTTTGAGCTAACAGAGGTCCGAGGCCGAGGCCGACCCTAGCCTCTTCCCTCATTCTTCTTTTGCAGAGATTAACTTTTCAATGCAGGATTGTGAAATCTTTTGCTTCTCCTATTTTTTACTTGTGGATAAGCCATGGATCTGGAATGAAGCGTTCCGAATGACCAAGTACAGGGGTCTAGCTGCTGTGCTCGGCCTTTTCCCAAGGCCGACCAAATAACCCAAAATGGGAAGCTGCTGTGCTCGGCCTCTTCCCGAGGCCGAGGTCGACCAGATAAGCTAAAGTGGGAGACTGTTGTGCTCGGCCTCTTCCCGAGGCCGAGGCCGACCAGATAAGCTAAAGTGGGAGACTGTTGTGCTCGGCCTCTTCCCGAGGCCAAGGCTTACTAGACAAGCTAAAACGGGAAACTGCTGTGCTCGACCTCTTCCCGAGGTCGAGGCCGACCAGATAAGCTAAAGGGGGAGATTGTTGTGCTCGGCCTCTTCCCGAGGCCGACCAGAGCCATTGTTGTAATCTCTCAACTTTTCTCATTTCCATTTCACCTAACCCCTTTTCAGGGAGTGTCTACTTTGTCCAGTTTGTCCTATCTTGCAGGATAACAAGGAATCATACATAAGTCGGCATGGAAGGAGAGTTATACTCTTAAATCAGGCTTAAGGAGCTCAACCGATAGCACTAAAGTCGCACCTGAATCCCAATTCAAGAGTGGGGGCTTAATGTTATAGGTGATTTTGGACCACACAAGGAGCTGACGAGGACAAACGGGCAGAGGTAGGACCAAAAGACCGACCCAGAGGAAGACCGAGCCAAAGGGTCGGGCCAGCATGGCCCAACCCATATGGTCGGCCTCGGCCTTTTGCCAAGGCCGAGCATATGGTCGGCCTCGGCAAAAGGCCGAGGCCGACCATTCGGCCCGGTTGCCTGGGCCGAGTCCGTTCGATGCCGTTTGGTCCCCACCACCTTTGGCCGCCTCGGTTTCGCCTGGTTTGACCTAAAACGCCTCCGAATCCCTAAAAACCCTAGAAGGATGAGCAGGTATTTATATCCCTCTTCGCCACTGAAGAGGGGATCCCGAACCCTATCCCTAAACTATATTCTATACTCTCTACTCTCTCCTCTTGCTCTTACTTTTCCACTCCCTACCGTTCTGTTTGCTGACTTAAGCATCGGAGCCGGTGTGGAGAGCACCACACCGGTGTGCTGGTTTACCGTCTTGCAGGCCACGTCTTCCCCCCTTATCTACAAATTTACCGTTGGTGGCACGTGACGGTCAGGTGAGATCCTCTGGCTAAAATCGACCATCAACATTATAAATTATTGATTATTATTATAGTTATACATAATTAATATATATGTCAATTTTAATTTAATAATTTCATAAAAAATATCAAATTTTCAAATGGTAATAAGCGAAACCTAAGCAAAGTTAAAGAGTATTTCATCTAAGGGCTATAGCACAGTTAAAGAGTATTGCATAGATGGAAAATTGGACCAAATTAATAACAAATATAGCACAGTTACAAACTAATTGTATATATAGCAAAATTTATTGTACAAGACCAAAAAGTTGTCGTCAGAATCTATCTGTGTCTATCACTAATAGACTCTAATCGAAGTCTATCCGCAGTGTCTGTCGCAGATAGAATTCGACTAATCAAACTCTATCTGTGACTATCACTGATAAAATTTGATTAATCAAAGTCTATCCATGATAGTCACTGATAGATTTCGATTAACTAGAGTCTATCAGCGATAGACACTGATAGATTCTGAATAATTGAAGTCTATCGGTAGACTAATAGATTCTAGTAATCACAATCTATCGCTGATAAACTCTAATAATCGAAGTCTATCATATAGATTCTGATTAAGATTCTAATTAATCAGAGTCTATTAGTGTCTATCAGTAATATATATATATATACTTTGATAGATTTTGCTATATTTGCAATATTTTTTTTACATTGTGCTATATTTGCAATTATATAATTCTTATTTGCTACCTACCGTAAATTCTCTTTATATGATTTCACCTAAATATAGTATTAGTAAAATTCTTTAATGTATAAAATGAGATAAGACTGTTAAATGTAGTCTCATATATATATAATTTAACCTAAATATAATAATATTAGATGAGAATGAACATGGTACTTATCTCTATCTTTATGCAAACACTATGTAAAACGTCACTAAAATTTTTAATAAGGAGGGTTGGATGAATATCGATATATGAAACACTCATTTCGATTTCCAAGTTAGCAATCTGAATAAGGAGAAAATAAGCAAAGTAGATGGTATATACATAAAGGATATAGGATTCAGAACAGACTTTGTAGCATTACTACCTTTTCTATTATTGTTGGTGTCTACCGCTGAAGGTCAATCTGTTTTTTATGTCACAAAGTATGGTGCCAAACCTAATACTAATATTACTCAAGTAAGTATATATTAGTAATTTGATAAATCATTTTAATTTATAAAGAAATATTTTAATCTAATGAAATATTTCAATTCAGAGGCTTTAGCAAATGCATTGAAGGAAGCATGTGTGGGCGACAAGTCCAAGTAAAGTGTTGGTTCCAAAAGGAGTTTACCAATTAAATCAATCCAACCTCAAAGGCCCTTGCAAGAGTCCTATTGAGTTTCAAGTCGAAGGGACGTTACAAGCTCCTCCTCACCCAACAGGAGATGGGTTGGTTCTTTTGGAATATATTGATCACTGGAGTGTTTGACGGTCAAGGAAAAGCAGGTTGGGAAAAGAATGATTGCCACCAGAAGAAAATATGTTCCAAGCTTCCCATCGTAAACGTTCTAACTATAGTGGTCTTTTTTTTTTTCTTTTTTTTTGCCTAATATCATATATTATTTAATCACAAATAATCTCAATTAACATAAATGTTTTAACTCCAAAAGTTTTCCTTTTTTTTTAATGACCGCAAACCTTGAAGTTCAATTTCGTCACCAATTCGTTAGTGAAGGACATAACTTCATTGGATAGTAAGAATTTCCATATCAATCTTTTGGGCTGCAAGAATCTTACTTTTCAACACGTGACAATTACTGCACCAGAGGATAGCCCCAACACAGACGGAATTCATCTAAGTAATTCAGAACAGATTAACATTCTCGATATGCTAAAATCGCTACTGGAGATGATTGTGTATCTGTAGGAGATAGTAACAAACAAATAACTATTACTAACGTAACTTGCGGACCAGGACATGGCATTAGCATTGGAAGTTTGGGCAAGAACACAAAGGAAAAAGTCGTGATTGGAGTTTTCGTGAAAAAATGCAAAATAATCAATACTACAAATGGTGTCAGGATCAAAACATGGCCAGATTCTGCTGGCGCATTCTCAGACACTGACATGCATTTTAAAGATATTGAAATGGTTAATGTCAGCAATCCAGTCATTATAGACTAAGAATATTTTCCATGGAATCAATGCAACCGAAAGGTATATATATGTTGGAATTATTATGTGTCATTCATTTTCAACTTATTATTAACTTTAAGAAGTATTAAATAAAAAAAAATTAGTGTTTCTGATGTGAATAAATATCTATATTTTTTTGTACCTTTAGGTTGCATCAAAAATTAAGATCAGCAAAGTTAGCTTCAAGAATATCAGAGGCACTTCTGCTACTCCAGTCGCGGTCAAACTTGTTTGCAGCAAAAGTCTACCATGTGAAGGTGTAGAAGTTGTTGATATTGACCTCACTTACAGTGGAACCCAAGGACCGATTAAGTCTCAGTGTTCAAATGTGAAACCCACCATTTACTGGAAAGCAAAATCCTCCCATGTGTAACCTGTCCCTATTGATTCTCCATCAACTGATTAATCTTTTTTCGACAAAAATTAGAGAACCATAACTTTCGCCACATTTCACTACTACAAATTTGGCCTTTGTTGACGGCTAAAAAGTATCAACTATCACCTTCATTGACGCTTTTTGGCAGTCAACTGAAGTGGTGTCAATAAAACTAAAGCGTCAATATTATTGTTTTCATTGACGCTTATTGGACGTCAACGAAGATGTCGTTATTGACGTTTATAAGCCATCAATAAAGACATTATTGACACGTTTTATCCATCAATGATATTCATAAAGCGTCAATGTAGGCACCTTTGTTGACGTTTTCTAGCCATCAACAAATCTTATTATTGACACGTTTTATTCGTCAATGATATCAATAAAACGTCAATGTTGCCATATTTATTGATATTTATAAACCGTCAATAGAAACTTATGTTGACGTTTTGTAAATGTCAATTATAGGATCGAAAATGTCAATATATAAATATGTATTGACGCTTATGAACTGTCAATATATCAATTTATTGACGTTTATTAGCTGTCAAGTTACCGTATTAAATTGTCAAATTGTGTATGTTCATTGACGGTTAATATATGTCAATTATGGTGTTTGTTATGACGCTTTTTAATCGTCAACGATACATATTTGGAAAAAATAAAAAAAAAAACGTCACGTTGGTTTTTGCCCCTGCATTGCAACCTGCATTTACACAATAATAGCCAGCTACCAATTGTAATGCCTCCAAAAACAACATAATATAGATTGTATTTCTAAATTTTACCCTGTAACCAAATTTGATTTACCAAAAATTCGACAGCATAACGACGTAATTATAACTAACCAAAAATTTTCTGGTACCTGAAAAAACAGAAATATGCACTTCTAAACTCAGAACACAACCTTCAATTCACTCGACAATAACATAACATTGTTCAATACATTATACGAAAGTAACACCAAAACTCAAGCAATCATAATAGATTTCATTAACGAAAAAGTTATCTAAGAACACAACTTAAGTAAGTCATAATATTCATTTCATCAAACTAAGAACATATCATAGTGTCTAACAAGTTGTCTAAAAAACGAATAAAAAAAACGAAGTATAACATTAGAAAGCAATCATCCCATGTATTGTGCTACATATTCACATAATTCAACTCTTATCTCATCGAATTCTGATTGGCTATATGCAGTTCCTCTCGTCAACTGCAAACAAACAAAAATTAAGTAAACATACTACATTACAAAAATTATAATAAATATAAAAAGATAAGTTGAAAACAAGGTTAAATCGATATGTACCACATCTGTAATCACTCTGCTCCTATGGGATACTATATCTCGTATAAATTTAAGAGTGTAGTAAGAACATATCATATTGCATGTTCCTGTGCAAACTCAATAAAAATCTCAACACCTTCTTCATACTCCTTTGATAATCTATCTTTCGACATCCATGATTTATCCATTATGTTATAACCTAATCAAATAAAGTTAATGAACAAGTAATTTTCTATTAATCTATTAATATAAATAAAATATACAAATACAAAACACCTAAACCAAAACCTAACACTTCAAAAAAATAAAAAAAACTTATAGAAAAACTTCAAAACTAAACTAAATGAAATCATCTAAACTCAAAACGATCACTTAGTGTAACGCCCCATGATTTTAGAACTATCCTAAAACCATTATTATCTCCTAAACCAAACTAACCGAATGCACAAAAACTTTCGGCAGCATAACGACATACATAGGACTAAACCAAAATTTTTCCTTAACCTGTGAAGCATAAAACACACTTCTATAAGCCTAACAATCCACAACTACACACCACAACACCACAGATACACAACAGAACTCCTCCCACAAACTAGCGAGTCAAATCTCGCATTCTCATTTAGCCACAATCAAGCAGTTTATTTACTTTCTAGGATAAGAATGATGTTTTTAGCATTTTCAAACATAACCAAAAAGTACTTAAAATTAATTTGTAGTGTTTTTAGATTTTCTTTTAAAGTTTTTTTTAGTTTAACATTTAGAGGGTGACTTTGATGGGTGGCTTGGCTTGTTTTCGTGAATGACATATTAGAAGATAAGGGAGGAGATGAGGATGAGGTGTTGGGGTTTTCACAATTTTCTATCTTTTTGTGCAATTATTTGTTATCCTGGACAATACAATGTCATGAAGGTTTAAGTTAAGTAGAATTCAAAAAGTATGATTATTTTCCCAATATGCTAGAATGCTTAAAATCTTGTCGTCACTCCTTTTCTTTCTGGCACTTTTGTTTCAATAACTAAACTGGACAACAAACTTTCTTACCCACTGAGACCAGAAGTTAAGCTTGAGGTGGCAAATGAAGTTTCTAAACATGAGGAATCTACTAAAGGTTTTAAGAGTTGCATCCAATGTTTATAAAGTTTAACTAGGGGACCAAATTAGTACTTTTAAAATCATAGAGACCAAATTGAAATTATGTTTAAACCACAAAGACCAAAGTTTTAATTTGACCTATCTTTTCTTTCTTTCTTCCTTTCTTTTTTGAAAAGGGACCTATCTTCTTTCTAAACATAACTAAAATTATGAAAAAAAAAATCAAATAACTCAAAAATTAAACATAACAAAGATAAGTTAATGAAAAACCAACATGTAAATCAACTACACTTTAAAGAGCACCCAATGATCATAAGCTATTCACAAGCTAACTTAGACAAATTCAAAAGGTTTAAGGATGTTGGAACTTACCGAATAACTCCAAATTTCTACTGGTTTGTGTTCGAATTAACCCCAACAACAAAGTTCCCAAGCCGATGGGCTATGAGTAACTCAATTTAAGGCTGTTTGAGTTATGGGTATTTGTCGAAAACCAATTTCAAGTCCAAATGCGTGCTGGTTGGCTTTCAAAGAACCAAATTATCAAGGAGATCAAAAAATGGAAGGTAAGTAGGTTGTGCAATGCCATTGACAGTTGGGACATCATTCTCTAACTAGTTTATATAAGGAAACATGCATAAAGTGGATAAATGATTCCTTGGAAATTTATTTTTCGCTGAACATGTATCTACTTTGATGATTGCAAGTAGCAACAGAACAACATGCAAGCACATTCTAGATTCATCAAGACATAATGTTCATGTGTGCAAGAACTATGTTGTCACTTTTTTTCTCAAGTAAACTATACTGAGTTTTATCAGAAGTATATACATTTGCCTCTTTAAAAACAGAGAAGCTAAATATTTCTCAATAATTCTGGTTAATCATTTATAATTTTTTCTTTAACTTAGAAGATAAACTATGAAAATCCAGCCTTTGATCTTAAAAACATTGGATCAATTTCGTCAACAGACTCGTGCTATCAACTTTCTTTAGAACAAAGCACATTTCCTAGATGTTTTAATGTCAATCAAGTTACTCTTATTCGAGGAACTTGTATGTCATATCTTTTCAAATGTTGCTTGAGACCATCTGCATTGTAGCACTTCATACAAAAGTTTACTAGGGAGATTGTGTTTGGATAAGCATATTAAAGATTGTACAATAAATTAAAACTCCATAGCTCAATTCACACATTTATGTTATAGGAATACCCGAATTCCAAGTCGAATAAGCATGAGTCATTATCTAGAACAATTTCAAAAGGGGCTGAACTTACCAAAAGTCTAAAACAGTGGGCTGAACGACACTTGAACGGCGGCTGAACTGCACTTGAATGGCAGCTGAACGGTTGGAATTCAAATTGGCAGCTGAACGGCGGCTGAACGACTGAACTGCACTGGGGCGGCTGCAAACGGCTGCTGCGACTACGAACTGCTGCGAACGGCTGGGGCGTGCGACTACGAACGGCTGGGGCGTGCGACTACAAACGGCTGGGCGTGCGACTACGAACGGCTGGGGCGTGCGACTACGAACGGCTGGGGCGGCTTCGAACTGCTGCGACTTCGAACGGCTGGGGCGGCTTCGAACTGCTGCGACTACGAACGGCTGGGGCGGCTTCGAACTGCTGCGACTACGAACGACGTGAGGCTGCGAACGTTGTGCGGCTTCGAATGGCGTGCAAACGACTGGGGCGGCTGCAAATGGCTGCGAATGGCTTCCGGCTAAGGTGGGGCTGAACGGCGTGGTGTGGTAGAGGGAGAAAGAGAGAATGAAAATGTTAGGGTTTTTTTTCTTTTCTTTTTTCTTATTCTTTTTCCTTTTTCTTTTATTTCTCTAAATTCATTTAAATAAACAAAATAAATCAAAAGAGAGTCTTGGGTTCTTTTTTTTCTTTATCCCTTTTCTAATTAAAAATCAAATTTAAATTCCTAAAATCATTTCAAATTTGGGAGCAATTTAAACTCCAAAATCCCAAAAAAGGATAATTTTTTTTTGACATTTATTGAGCATCAAGAAACCCTCAATTCTATTGACGTTTATTGTGCGTCAATATAGTAATGTTTATTGACGCTTATTAGCCATCAATGAATGTGGGTATTATTGACGGCTAAAAAGCGTCAACAAAATCCTTTTCATTGATGTCTTTTGTCCGTCAACTATGTGAAAAGGCGGAATTGGACGAAAATCTACGTAAAGTACGTTTTTAATCACATTTATTGACGCTTTTTGGCCGTCAACATAAGTCATATCATATCTTGATACCATAAAACCGTCAATATATCTATTTAATTATTAATAATTTATTTTAAAGTACAAAAATTACGTTTATTGACACTTGTTTGACACAAGCGTCAATAAACATAAAAAGGCAAGCGTCAACAAATGCCAAATTTGTAGTAGTGTTTTTGTTTTACATTTAAAAATTCTTCAAGTCTACTCCATTGAATAATACATGCAATGATCATGTACACCATCGCAGTGATTGTATTTGTATTCTTTAAAGGGAAATTACATCCCCATAGGATCAAAGATCTCTTTTTGTTAGTTAACTGCAAAAGTTTGAGTGCAATTGTTGTTTTGAATTGAAAAGCATATCTTCTTTGCTTCAAAAGGGATAATCCCAAATCGTTAAATCTGATATCTTTCATATTTTGACAATGGTATTTTCGAGTTGATGAGCAGTTTTTAACATTATATTTAATCAGATATAGTCGTTCTATTGACATAGACAATGAAGTGGTCTGTAAACATAATATTATTTATATTATCATTTTATTAACTGGAACAAAAACGTAAACACTTGCCATGCATTTAAGGCCTTAATTTCTCGAATACCAATTTCCATTACTCTTCCTATTCTGTTTGTGTTTCTGTCTCCCTGTCAATTTTCACTAACTTTTCTCAAATGCAGTAAGTTTTGCTTAGCTTTGAAAATGTATAAAACCAAACTTGTTGACCTTCATTGGATTAATTAGCTTCCATTTTTCAATTTTTGTTTCTAAAAATTATGCTTAGTTCCCTCAATTTCTATAATATATTTTTATTATTGTTTGACTCCACCGAATTTCAAAACAAAAACATAAAGTTAAGAACAAAATGGTTATCGAATGAGAGCGTAAATTATCGTTAAAAATCATTTCTTTCCCATTATTATTCCAACTAAGATATATTGGGAGATAGTTTATGGAAACCCTTCCACTATAGAATCTCATATCTAATTCATTTTCTTCAAAAAGAAAAAAAAAATAAAGTTTCATTTTATTATATTATATGGGCTTCCATCTCAAAACCAATTGGCAATGAGTGAAGTGACTCTTGAAGCTTATATATTGTGAGGTCTCCACCAATCTTTTCAATGTGGGATCCTCAACACATTTTTCACCCATCATGATCTCCAATTTGTAAGAACAATGGTCATTATGTTCAAGATAAGTGGAGACCTTATAGTTTATAAGATACATGAGTTACTCCACTCAACCAATTGGTTTTGAGATGGAACCTCATATAATCTAATATGATATCAAAAACACTTTTTTGTCTTCTCTTCGCTTTGGACAGAGGGTCATACTCCCTTCTTTCTCCCCCTTCGGTTAAAGCTATTAGATAAATCAGTGCCTTTAATATTGCCTTTAATATTGCCCTCTTTATGGCCTTTGATTGTAAATAAGTATAGTCTTGATTGCCTTGATTTTAGTATCTTGTACATATCCTTGTGTATAAAGTCTATCATTCTCAATGAGAAATACATCAAGAGATTATACATTCTCATCTCTATTTGTGATTCTTTATGGTATCAGAGACTTTATAATTTTTTTTTCTCCTCAAACCTTTCCAACCTTCTTCAATGGCAACCCAAGCTGATTCTTCTTCGTTGTCATCTGCTTCTTCATTGTTTCTATTATCAAATATTTGCAATCTCGTGCCTCTTCGTCTGGATTCAAGCAACTATGTACTGTGGAAATTTCCAATTTCATCAATTTTGAAGGCCCATTCTCTCTTCGGTCATATCGATGAATCTACTCCCACACCAAACCAGTATGTTCGTACAGAATCAGGTACCAACACTACCGAGGTCAGTTCTGAATTCCTTCAATGGGTCTCTAGAGATCAAGCTCTCATCACATTAATCAATGCTACACTTTCTCCCTCTACTCTTGCCCATGTTGTTGGTTCATCTTCTGCAAGAGATTTGTGGCTTTCATTGGAAAAACGCTACTCATCTAATACAAGGTCATATATTCTTGATTTACGTTCTGCCTTGTATACTATTAAAAAATTGTCTTCAGAATCAATAGATCAATACACATGTCGGATTAAACAGCTCGTTGACAAGCTAGCAGCAGCCTCAGTTAAGATTGAAGATGAAGAGATCTTAGTTCATACTTTGAATGGCTTACCAACTGAATATCATGCCTTTCGGACGTCTATACGAACAAGGAGCGGTGCATTATCACTGGAGGAACTTCACGCCTTACTCGTTGCTGAAGAAAAATCGGCTGTTGTGCATCAAACATCTGAACCATCACCCACAACAATGGCTGCCCTTCACCGCTCGTCTCAGCATTTTTTCGGCGCAAATCTCGCTCGTGGACGAGGAAGGCGCGATTCTCCAGCTCACCGAGGACGAAATGGACGGGGCGACGTTAACCCTAATCTATTTCAGAATGCATCACCTGGATATGGGCTTGGGCAGCGTGGAATACTCGGAAATGGGCCTGGGTCGAATTCTGGATATGGGCGTGGTTTCTCGAATTTTGGGCCGAATTCAGCATCAAATAATATTGGATCTGGAAATTCTGGAGGCCGTATTTTTTGCCAAACCTGCTCAAAACCCGGTCATGGAGCCCTTGATTGTTATAACCGGATGAATTTTTCCTATCAGGGTCGTCATCCTCCATCTCAATTAGCTGCAATGGCGGTAAATACTATGAATCCTCATACTTCTTCTTATACTACTAATAAATTTTGGTTATCTGACAGTGGATGCAATGTTCATATGACAAATGATTTGGCAAATCTCAATCTCTCTACTACTTATAATGGCGAAGAGTCTGTCACAGTGGGTAATGGTCAACCTTTAAATATCGAAAACACTGGCAACGATATTATCTCTACTCCCTCTCATACCTTTAATCTATCTAAAGTCCTTCGTGCTCCTAATCTAGCTGCAAATCTTTTATCTGTTCATAAATTTTGCCTTGTAAACAATTGTCTCTTTGTCTTTGACACTGACTGGTTCCTCATTCAGGATAAAGTCTCTGGAAAAACTTTATACACGGACAAAAGTATCAATGGTCTATACCCTATTCCAAGCTCGTCTGTTTTGTCATCTCCAGATCTGCACACCAAAAATTTTAATTTTCATGCAAAACAGGAGTGTTCCCTATGGCATCATCGGTTAGGACATCCTGCACCAAAAATTTTACGTTCTATTTTATCTTGTCTTGGTATTTTTTTGTCTTCTTCAATCTCTACTTGCGAATGTATTAGTTGTTTACAAGCTAAAATGACTAAACTTTCTTTTCCAATGTCTTCTTCCATTTCTTTCGTACCTTTAGAACTTATTCATAGCGATGTATGGGGTCCTTCCCCAATTCTTTCTATTAATGGATATCGCTACTACGTTAGCTTCATAGATGATTTTAGCAAATTTACTTGGCTTTTTCCTATTTCTTCCAAATTTGATGTAAATATTGTTATCTCTAAGTTTGTTCCTTTTGTTGAAAATCTTCTCTCTCACAAACTAAAAACTTTTCGTTCTGATGGTGGAGGTGAATTCTGTAATACATCTCTTCGTTCCTTTTTCGACTCCAAGGGTATTTTACATCAAAAATCTTGTCCCTATACTTCTGAACAAAATGGTGTAGTTGAACGTAAACATCGTCATATAGTAGAAACTGCGAAGTCCTTGCTTTCTCACTCTTCTGTTCCTCTAGAATTTTGGCCTTATGCCTACTCTACTGCAGTTTTTCTCATAAATCGAATGTCTTCTTCTTCTCTAAATATGTTATCTCCGTTTGAAAAGCTTTTTGGTTATACTCCTGATTTACATCATCTTAAAGTTTTTGGTTGTGCATGTTATCCTCTGCTTAAACCTTACACAAAACACAAGCTTGAACCAAACACATCTCAATACATTTTCCTTGGTTACACACTTGATTTCAAAGGATATATATGTTATAATCCTCTCACCAGAAAATCCATCATTTCTCGCCATGTTATTTTTCATGAAACCATTTTTCCCTTTGCCAAATCAATTTCTTCACACCCTTCCCCACAACCATCTCCATCTACTAATGTCGACCCAACTCCTTTACTTACCCTTTTAAATTCAACGTCCAACCCGAACCATATGCCTCATCCCTCTTCCTCACCGTCACCCACTGTTGATGTTGACTCTACATTATGTTCAGGGCCATCTGTGTTACCACATAATGACATATGCATTAACCCTCCTTGTGAAAATTTGCATTCTCCTTCCTTGGCTAGTAATGCAGATCTATCGTCGCCTAGTGACAATGTCAGAAACAACCATGACAATTCTGCTAGTATTTCTCGACGCACAGTTAATATTCATTCGATGCAAACACGGGGTAAATCAGGAATATTTAAGCCCAAAGCATTTGTTTCAACTGCATTACCTCTCATTCCACCAGATCCATCTTCATATACTGAGGCTTCAAAATTCCCAGAATGGAGATCTGCTATGTGCAAAGAGTTTAATGCACTTCAAGAACAAGGTACGTGGACTTTAGTACCTCGATCACCATCTATGAATATTGTTGGTTGCAAATGGGTTTTCAAAACCAAGTATCACACAGATTGTACGATTGCTCGGTATAAAGCTCGTTTAGTTACAAAGGGTTATCACCAGGTGGAAGGTTTTGATTTTGAAGAAACCTTTAGTCCAGTAGTTAAAAAGCCAACCATTCGTGTTATACTTGCTCTTGATGCTCAGTATAAATGGTCTCTTACTCAACTGGATGTTAAAAATACTTTTCTTCATGGGCTCTTGAAAGAGGAGGTTTATATGTTACAACCACCTGGTTTTCTGGACAAATCTTGCCCCAACCACGTCTGCTAGCTTCATAAGAGTCTTTATAGCCTTAAACAGGCTCCTCGGGCTTGGTTTGATCGCTTTACATCCTACTTATTAACTTTGGATTTTGTTGCTTCTGCTGCTGACTCATCATTATTTATCCGTTCTGTTGGCTCTTCTTTAACTTATTTGTTAGTTTATGTGGATGACATTATCATTACTGGAAATGACTCCTCATATATATCTATCTTAAAGAAGCAGCTAGCCTCTGAATTTCAGATTTCAGACCTTGGGGCATTGAAATACTTCCTTGGCCTGGAAGTCCACTACTCTTCAGATGGCATTTTTGTTAATCAAGCTAAGTATCTCCATGATCTCCTTCAAACATCAGGAATGTCATCGGCTAAATCTTGCCTCACTCCAATGTCGACTTCTGTTGATATGAACGCCTCTGCGCCTTTATTTGGTGATTCAACCCTTTATCGTCAACTTGTTGGATCCTTACAATATCTCACATTCACTAGACCCGACATTGCCTATGCAGTAAACCGAGTGAGTCAATTCATGCACCGACCTACTGTTATACATTTTGCGGCTGTCAAACGTATCTTACGGTATCTTTGTGGATCTAAACATTTGGGAATTATGTTTCGCCAATGCTCTTTATCGTTTAATGCTTTCTATGATTCTGATTGGGCTGGAGATACATCTGATCGACATTCAACATCTGGATTTATTATATTTCTTGGCTTCAATCCTGTATCATGGTCAGCTAAGAAGCAAACTACTGTCTCCCGTTCTTCAACGGAAGCTGAATACAGATCTCTTGCTACCACCACTGCCGATCTTTATTGGATTCGTCAACTTCTGCGTGATCTTCATATCTCATTGACTGTTCCTCCTACTTTATGGTGTGACAATATCTCAGCAATATCTCTTGCAAACAACCCTGTCTTTCATGCTCGAACAAAGCACATTGAAATTGATTACCACTTTGTTCGTGAAAAGGTTGTTCGTAAAGATATCTTTATTCGATTTATCTCCTCAAAGGATCAACTTGCTGATTTACTCACAAAGGCATTATCATCACATACCTTTTCATTATTCAGGGACAAACTTCTGACTTCCATCCAGTCTTCAGTTTGAAGGGGCATATTAGATAAATCAGTGCCTTTAATATTGCCTTTAATATTGCCCTCTTTATGGCCTTTGATTGTAAATAATTATAGTCTTGATTGCCTTGATTTTAGTATCTTGTACATATCCTTGTGTATAAAGTCTATCATTCTCAATGAGAAATACATCAAGAGATTATTACATTCTCATCTCTATTTGTGATTCTTTAAAAGCAAGCTCGTCCAGTCCTCTATTCATTACCCCTTCTCCGCCTTTGACTTCAAGCAGTAACCAGCTCACTGCTCTAACGGGTGGGTCCATAAAATCCAAATGGGTATTCAGCCCAAGAAAAAAAAAATGATCCATGGTGAACCCAAAAGAGGCACCATCTTGATGGGGCATGTTCAAGATAAGTGGAGACCTCACAGTTTATAAAATACATGGGTTACTTCACTCATTGTCAATTGGTTTTGAGATGGAAAATCTTAGTATATGGAGAGCTGAGGTGGAAAAAAGGGAAGAAGATGGATGTGGTTTTACAAGGAAAGTGTGTGTTTGTATAAGGCTGTGAGGATTGTTATGGACGGAAGGGAAACAAATTTGCGAAAAGAAGTTAGAACAAATAATCATGCTAAAATAAGGAAGATTTGGAACAATCTTATATTGAAATAAGTTTAGCCAAAGTCTTTTGATTTGGAGGCATGAAAAAGTATATATCGCATATAAAAACAGGTAAAAAGAGGTAGAAGCCATATGTATTATCTCTCTTCATGATCTGATGAGGATGATTGTGCATAGACCTTTGAAGAGTTGAATCATGGCTTTAGTTTAATTTGTTGTTTTCTTGTCCTAAATATTTCTATTTTGCTTCAGTTTTACATTTTAGGCCAACCATTAATTTGTGGCCACAAATCTTGTTTTCCATGTTCCTTCTTTTGATGGGAGTTTTGTCAGTTTGGCCAAGGTTTAGTTTCTTAGTGAAATTTTAACTGTTCTTCGACGAATAAGAGAAATGTTGCAACACCATTAATGAATGACTAAGAAACAATAAGCAACATTTAGTTATGAATCTGTGTATAGATTAAAAAAGAGAGATGAATTAGTAATACATCAAACACAAATTTACAACCTAATAACGTCTTTTAGTTTCATACTTGTTACTTGTCTTCTCTATTCTCCAATTGATATAGAGAGAGCTTTAAATGAAAAATGAAACATCGTTGTCTCATTTTGATTTCCAAATATCTTACTTAAAAGAAAAAGGAGAGTAAAGACAATATGGGTGTGATCCAATTGAACTTCTTGGTCACTACATTCTTGATGTTATTCTTAGCATTTACTGTTGAGACTCGATTTCATGTCAACAATGTTATTGTTTTTCCTTTGAGGAAATATGGTCTCCTAGTGCTCGGTGCCGATGCCACTCAGGTAAAAATGTAAAAAATGTATATCAAAGTGATCATTTGTTCAATTGATCCACTACTCGTTATTTCTATACTTCTTTTGAAATGTAGGCTTTGGCAAATGCATGGAAGGTTGCATGTGCATCGGTTCGTCCAAATGTGGTTGTTATTCCGAAAGGGATATGTAAAGTAAGTGAGGGAAAGTTTAAAGGCCCTTGCAAGAGTCTTGTTGAAATTCGACTGCGAGGAACATTACAGGCTTCTACACACCCTCATGGAGATAGTTGGATAACTTTTGCGTATGTTGATAGATTGAAATTAGCAGAGGTAGAAGAATTTTTTATGGACAAGGAAAGAAAAGTTGGGAAAAGAATGATTGCCACAAAAATATAGATTGTTTTGGCCTCCCCATTGTAAGACCTATGCGCCATTGGTCGTTTTCTCTCTCAATCTCATGCATCTTGTTGATTTTGAAAGGGTTTGGCAGATGTTCTTCTCTAATATTTTAACTTTTACAATCTTGTAGATGTTCTTCATTTTTTAGGATAATTTTTAAGCAACAAAGTTTTGAATTCAGTTTTTATCATTAAAAAATCGTATAAAAAATATAAAATTTTAAAGTTTTCTTTATAATTTTTCTTCTTTAAATTTTCAAAAGTTGAAAGATTATAAATACATACACACATATATACATACACACATATATATATACATACATATATATATATATATATATACTTTAAAAATATTTGGCTCCACCTCTACCTCTAACACAATTTCATTCATCATATATAAAATGCACAGAGTTTAAGGTTTAACTTCATTACCAACTCAATTGTGAAGAGAATAACATCTCTGGATAGCAAGAACTTTCATGTCAACATCCTAGACTACAACAACCTCACATTTATCAGTGTTAACATAATTGCACCAGAAAACAGTCCCAACACTGATGGAATACACATTGGTCGATCAAATGGGATCATAATCACAAAGTCTCGAATTGCAACAGGAGATGATTGCATTTCTCTTGGAGATGGAAGCAAACGAATCAAAGTCACCAATGTGACATGCGGGCCAGGACATGGCATAAGCATTGGAAGTCTTGAGAAATACACTAATGAAGAACCTGTTGAAGGCGTCATAATAAAGAACTGCACCATAATGAACACCACGAATGGTGTCAGGATCAAAACATGGCCAGCTACTCCTACCACCAGCATCGCCACCAATATGCATTTTTCAGACATTATAATGGTCAATGTTAGCAACTCTATTCTCATAGACCAAGAGTATTGTCCATGGAATCAGTGCAATCGACAGGTATTGATCATATTCTGAAAGCTCTTATTCAAATTGTTATTATCGACTTCACAAATAAACCATTTCTTTTATGTTTCATTTTAATTGTCAGATTCCAACAAAGATTAAGATTAGTAATGTGAGCTTCAAGAACATTAAAGGAAGTTCTGCAACTCCAGTAGCAATCAAGCTTATTTGTAGTAGTGACCTGCCATGTGACAAAGTAAAAGTAGCCAACATTGACCTCACTTACTATGGAATAAAAGGCCCCATTACCTCCCAATGTACGAATGTGAGACCAATCATTTGGGGGAAACATAACCCTCAAATTTGCTCTTCCCCTTATGTTTTCCCGTGAATTAGTTAATTGTCATAGTACTCTAGAATGATAGACACCTTAATTAAAAAAGGAATATTTGTGTAAATGACCCATTTGAAGAGGCCAAAATGAAAAATGTCCTACCTTTTCAATTGAAGGTTATATGTGTCTTTTTGCTTACGTCATCATCCTAGCAAAATTACCATTTTACTCTCTCCATATAAAAACGCGCATTTTTCTCTCAGCTAGAGGTGAAAGATTGGAGCGAGAGCAAGAAGCTAGAGGGGAGAGGTTAGAGAGAGTGAGAGATTAGAGAGAGAGCAAGAAGCTAGAGCAAGAATCTGGAGCGAGAGCGAGAAAGTGGAGCAAAAGCAAGAATCTCAAGAGAAAGTGAGAGGTTGAAGGGAGAAATGGGAGAGAGAGTGAGAAGCTAGAGCGTGAGGCTGGAGCGAGAGCGAAAGTAACGAGAGAGAGCGATGTTATAGTAGAGAGTAAAATGGTAATTTTACTAGGACATCGACGCAAGTTAAAGGGCATATATCCTTAAATTGAAAAGGTAGGGCATTGATCATTTCCGCCTATTTTTAAGGGTCATCCATACAAAAGTCCCATTAAAAAAATAATCTATATCCATTTTTAATCTCGTTTTTTATTTCTCCTGTTATACTTTTTTGAGTAAACAAGATGGTGGAATGTTTGATGGAAGATTGAAGGTAACACAAGTACCCTAAGTTTTTTTTATTAAAAAAAAAAGAATTACAAGTTTAGTCTCTAAACTTTCACTACACTTATAGGTTTTTGTCTATCTAACTCTTGAACTTTAAAAAGCGTCTAAGAGGTCTCTAAACTTTAAATTTTGTAGTTAATAAATCCCCTTGAACTTTAAAAAGTGCTAATATATTTTTAAACTTTCAATTTTGTTTCTAATAGATCTCTGAATTTTTTATTTTGTGTCTAATAGGTCTTTAACTTATTGAATATTTTGTTAGATTCCTGAACCTATTGGACACAAAATTGCAAGTTTAAGGTCTCATGAGACATGAAATTCAATTTTATATCTAATAGATTAGTTCATTTAAAAAAAAAAAATCAATATGTAGGGACTTATATTAGGCACAAAATTGTAATTTCTTTAATACTACTTTTTTTTTTTTTGGAGACAACTTAATACTACCACTTTTAAATAACTTGGTTTGAATCTTGTTTTTTTTATTTTATTTTAGACTATCTTTGTCTCCTCTTGTTCATTATTTTGTAAGGAAATGACAATCTTTTAAAATTAAATGATTGCAAAATATTTATTTCACCAAAAATTATAAAACTAATTTTTTTTTTATTAAATCTAATTGTTTAGGTATTAAAAAGATGCATATTGTTTCATAGATTATAAATCTTAAAGTTAAAAAATTGAGTTTATATCTCAAATTATAGATTCACTAATCTCACAAAAATTAAATAAATTTAACCTTCTAGATTTTAGTTAAATATTTGTGTCGATGTCATTATACTTTATAACACTATTTCAAACTTAGATTACACCAAACTAAACAGACTTAGGGTGTGTTTGGCTTAACTTTTCAAGTGTTTAATTTTTTTAAAAAAAAAATCACTTTGAAAAAATCTAGTGTTTGGCAACCACTAAAAATGACTTATTAGAAAATGAGATTAATAACCGTTTGATAACCATTTTGTTTTCTTTTCTCTGTTTTTGTTTTTCATTTTTAAAAAACAGGAGTGTTTGATAACCATTTCTGTTTTCTGTTTTCTGTTTTTTAAAAACGTTTTTGAAATTATAAGTAAATTTCAAAAACCAAAAAAAAAGTTATTTTTAAAAACAGATTTTTGTTTTTCAAAAACTCATTTTTCTTCTAATGCTATACTTTTCCCCTCTTTTACCTCTCTCTCTCCAACAAATTCCTTGCTCTTTTTTTTCTCTCTCTAAAATTTATTTTTCTCTCTCTAAACTTTTTTTTCTCTATAAGTTGTCTATTTCTAAAAACTTTCTCCTCATGTGTTCTAATTTTTCTTTTGAAAAAAAAAAGTCACCAAAATTTTCTATCGCTACAACTTTTCTTTATTTTTCTAATTTATCGCTATTTCTTTAGCATATCTTTTACTCTTAACCTTACTATCTCTCTAAATTTTCTTTTTTTATTTAATTTTTTAAATCTAAAATTTATTGTTTTTACTCTAACTTGTTTTCTATTTTTCTCTCTAACTAATATCTTTTCTCGAGTCTAACTAATATTCTTCCTCTAAACACTTTCTTTCATCCCTCTAAATATCTATGTTTTAGTTTTCTCTCGTCTTTTCAAAAAACAAAAAAAAAAATCTCTTGAAAACATTTATATTTGTGTCTCTCAATTTTTGTTTCAACGTCTTTACACATTTTCTTTTCTCTAAAATATCCTTTCATCTTTCTAATTTTTAAAAAACTGAAAACCAAAAACAGTTATCAAACAACGTTGGTTTTCTGTTTTTAAAAGACAGAAAAGAAAAAACAGTTATCAAACATATATTGTTTTTGTTTTTAAAAAACAGGAAACCAAAAACGAAAATCCAAAAACAGAAAAACCAAAAACCAAAAACTGAAATGGTTATCAAACGGACCCTAAATAAACCATTTTGAGAGAAACACTTGAAACCAACTTTTAAAAAAAGAGTCTTTCAATATACAATAACTTGTGTATAAAATCACCTATGAGGAAATGGAACCAAACATATGTATGTTTAAATTCTAAACAATTTTTATACAAAGTGTTTTTTAAAAAATGCATTCTTGAAAAACATTTAAATCAAAATGTATTCCAAACGGACTGTTAGATACAAATGCTGGTTGAAATTGTATTCTTCATCTAGCAAAGTGTTGGTCCTTATCAAGACAATTATTGTCCCTCACCATTCCTTGATAACATACTTTATTCCCTTCTTGTGTCATTTTCAAACTCATATATATGTTTGTAAAAGCTTGAAAATAGATGTGGTTGGAATTGAAACCAACCACTTGGGAAATCGTATTCCTTAAGCAAGAGATAAGATTTTAAAAGGGCATTTTTAAAAAATTAATTAATTTAATAAAAAGCTACTTTTTCCTCCATAAAAATGTTTACTTTATTTATAGTGTGTTCGGCTTAGTTTTATTGATTAATAAATTTTATTTAAGAAATTAATTCTTTCAATTCTTTCACGATAGGACAAAAATGCTTTTGGTAATTCAAGAAATTTAAACTTGGAACCTCGATAATATATGTTTTAATCTGTTGAACTAGGCTTTGATTGAAAATTAAAATATTTTTTAAATTTATAAAATTGGCATTTTTTTTCAAATTTGTGTAGAAAATAAGGCAGAAACATGGTCGAAAAAAAAAACTATAAATTATAGTGAATCAATAAGAGTTACTTCGAACTAGGAGTGAAGAAAATCGAACCGAACCGAGTCTCGGTTCGGTTCGGTTTTTACATATATTCAGACCGAACTGAATCGAACCAGTTGGTTCGATTCGGTTCTCAACTTTTACTTAAATAGAAAATTTAGGGTTCCTCCCTACTTCATCCACCGATTCCCTGTCTTTTTTTGTCTGCTGTTTTCCTCCCCTTCTCCGCCTCTCTCAGTCTCTCTTTTCGTCCGTCGTCTCCCCCTCTCTCAGTCGCCATCGTTTCCTCCCCTTCTCCGCCTCTCTGTCTCTCTTTTCGCCCGCCATCTCCCGCTGCCTCACCACGAATATCGTCTCCCCCTCTCTCACTCTGGTATACTAAATAAACGTCGTTTTGTAATAGTCCCTTTCGTTTCTCTTTCTAGGGTCCACCACCATTGGCGACCGCAAGAGTCGGTTCTAGGGTTTCATTTTCTTCTCCCCTTTCTTATCATCATTGTCGCATCTTCTTTCTTTCTCTCTCTCTCTCTCCTTCGATTCAATTTTCAGTTTCTGAATCGAAAGCTTCCGAAATTGGATCGACCTTATGATTCAGGGTTTTCGGATTAGATACATCTTTGTTTGTTAGTTGATCAAAGAAAAGTGACCCGACCCGACCAGTTCGGATCTAGTCGGGTCGGTCTGCCCCGTACAACCGACCAGTGGCGGATCCAGAACTTTATGTGAGGGGAGGCTATATAGAAAATTTTAGTTTGTGCTTAAAATTGGTCCTTACCGTAAATTTAAGTTAATTTTCATCAAAAGTTGTTAAATAAAAATTTTCATACAATAAAAAACACGATGTGAACATATTTCTAAACTTTATAGAAAACATATTAATAAAGACCAATTTTTTCAGAAAAATTAACAATAAACTCACCATAGAGACCAATTTTAAACTTTATTTAAAGTATAGACTAAAATTGGACATTTCAAAGTACAATAACTAAAATGAAACAAAAGTCAAAGTACAACAACCAAAATGACGATATTTTGAACACATTGATATATGTTAATATCAATTCGTATATTTTGATATTCAATTTGTTAAATTATAAATTTAGTTATTAAGTTTTCAAGATTATGCTCAATGAATCACTAACTTTAAAAGTTTCTACTAAGTCCCTAAACTTTCACTTTTCTATCTAATAAGTTTTTGAATTTTTAATTTTTATCTAACAGAATTTTGAACTAAAAAAAAAATACATGGATTATTAGTTTATTCATAGATTTATTAGACATTAAATTGGAAACTTGGAAGTCTAGATACACAATTGAAAGTTTAAAATACAATAGCACTTGAAAAAAAAATCAAAAACCTATTACTAAAATTAAAAAATATTTGTATTATTCCATCTTTATTTGACTCAAAAATTATAAAGAAAATTTAAAAATAAAGTTGAAAAAATAATTATAATGAGTTATGTTTGCTATTATTTTATATTTATAAATAGAAAAATTAAATTTTAACTTAAACTATTTTAAACATATGAAAAAAAAAACTGAGAAAAAAGAGAAAGAAAAAACAAAAATATGAAGAGAAAAAATGAAAAAGAGTACGGAAAAAAAAAAGCAAGAAAAAAGAAACGGAGAAAAATAAAACGAAAAAGAAAAACACAAAAACAAAGACAAGGGAAAAACAAACGGAAAAAAAATGTAAAAGGAAAAGAAGAAAAAAAATTCCAGAAATGCAGGCATGGGGGTTCGAACACGGGAGTTAAAGATTACCAGGAGGGGCTTAAACCACCAGAGCACTTTAATAACATTGTTTTAGATACCGATTTTACTATATAAATATAATATATATAGAAGTTGAGGGGGGCTCGAGCCCCCCCTAGGCCCAAGCTACCTCCGCCTCTGCAACCGACGTGTGTCGGATCGAGTCAGTTTGTTCATACAACCAACCCAACCCGAAGTTTTTACACTCCTACTTCGAACCCTTCATAAGCATATCTTCTCATTTAGGATGACAAAATGTTCGTATGGAGGTTCAAAATTTTACAATTTAATTATGGTCAATAAAAGAAAATTTTCAATTTAATTCTTTAAAATTTTTATATTTTTATATAAAATTTTTAACTTAAGAATAACTGAGGGGGGCAATTAGGTTAAGTTTAAGCTAATGGGTTACGAAAAATTTAATTATATGAATAATTTAACATTTTCTTTGGTGTGTGTGAATTTGTAGAAGACTCAACAAGTGAAAATCAACATTAATTGGAGAGGAAATGATAGTTGGAATATAGGATCATCATCTGCTTTGATACCATGTTAAATCATCATTAAACTCAAAAGTTTAGATGAACGGTTACGATCAAATTTAATTATATTAATACTTTAACCGATAATGTCCTCCCTTTTCTCACTCTACCCCTCGTGCCCTTTTCCCTTATCAATAATGAGTTTTCGTAATTTTATTGTCATCATGTAGTAGATTTTTTCCTTAAACAAGAGGTAGAAATTAGAATAGAGAAACTCTCAAAAAAAAAGAGGGAAAGATTCAATTTTTACCTTTAAATTCTTTAAGATGGTATCAATTTTCATCCTAAACTTTCAATTTCATCAAATTAGACTCTTAGGATTAAGTTAAATGTTGCAATTTCTAGTTTTTTTTTTTTTAATTCACCCACTAATAATATTTTAACAAGGAACAATGTAAAAATCTTCGAAAACTCGCTAATTTTAATAATAAAAGTTTTGCAAATATTTGAGTTTGATCAACAAACAAATTAACCATTATCTTCTCAAAAACAAAACAAACAAATTATCCATTAAATAACTTTGTCAAAACTCACAAATTTTAACAAAAATTTAGCTCTAATCTCGTTTTTCTTTGAACTCTTATCAATTTTGTGTCATACATAAGTTTTATAATTCATCGAAAGCATATGAGAATACGTTTTAACAAATTTCAAAAGAAAAGTTATCAAAGAGTAAAAGTTGCAACACTTTTTCAAGTTCAAGACTTATGTCCCGTTTGGAATACCTTTTAGTTTAATTGTTTTTAATTAAGAACACATTTTATTTTAAATATTCCATATAAAAATTGTTTATAATTTAAACACTCATATTTTGTTTTACATTTCCTAAGCGTTTTTACACCCCGAGTTATTATATACTTAAAAACTCTTTTTAAAAAAATTGTTTTTAATTAAGTGTTTCTCTCAAAATAATTTATTTCTCAATTTCATTTTTAGTAAGATATTTTTAGTGGTTGTGAAACACTAGAATTTTTTTTTTCAAAATTAAACACTTAAAAAGTTAGACCAAATATACCCTAAGATTGTAACACTTATTTAAGTTTGGGAGATAGAATTTAATGAAGTTGAAAGGTTCGGATAAAACTGATTCAATTTGACAAGTTTAGGAGTAAAAAATTAATTATTTTTTCCTAGATAAAGGTTAAGTATTCCCCTCACAAGTCACCATTGAAACCCTTATAATATTGGGTTTGTTCCTTCCAAGGTTAAAGTTTTCAATCATTTTGTTTGTCTCCCCTTTACTGTTTTCCCACTTATCCCTTTTAGCTTTTTTCTCCAAATGTTTGATTGCTAAGAAAGAAAGAAAGAAAAGACAAGAACATAATAATGGAAGCAAGAGATAGAAAGTTTTTTTTTTATTTATTTGGGAATATCCAATGGCCATTTCTTTCACAATTTGCATATTTTGGTATTAAATTGCCACAGGCAGAGAAAATAAGGGCTATTTGCAAGCCACTCTAAATATATAAATCCCATTTAGACTTAAAGAAAATATAAAATATAGTCAAAAGAATAGAATAACTATATATGCAAATAGTTAACATTGTACATATCTAAATTACTTAAAGTCAATTTTTAATTAATCAAATTTAGAGGTTAACTAATTTTCATAAACTTTTAGTTATGATAAGTAAATTTTTTTTTTTTTTTTTTTTTTTTGACAAAGTTATGATAAGTAAATGGTTACGGACTATATTGTCTTTTCAAAAGTTAATCACTAATTCAGATCACGACAAACAATGATTTTAAAAAATCTGATATTTATATAAATTAAAATTAAAAATTATATTAAAAAAAAAAAAAAGCTGACTTTTTTGAAAAGGAAGTATAAAGTTTGTCTCTTAACATATATTTTTTTAAATACTTAACTCAACTTGATTGCTCTAGCTAAGTAGCTAGCTTTAACCTAAGCATAATTCTAATAATTTAATGATGTTATATTAACATTCCATCTTGATGTGATGTTCCTAATCAATTGCACAATATGAATCAGTAACATTTTCCCCCCAATTTTGGGTTTAATTTGGTAGCTCATGACTCATAGAATTAACGAAACATCCAATTAAAGTTTTATTTCAAGCAGACAAAAATTTTCGTGCTATTTAATGAAGTTCTTTAGATGTCAAAGTGAACATAGCTAAGTGATAATTGACATGTACGTTGAACCAAAAGGTCTGAAATTTGAATCTCCTCACCTCCAAATGTTAATGTTCGAAAAAAGCTATAAATAAAGTGCTATATGAAAATTGCTCTTTGAAAATAGTTTTTGATTCATGAGCTTGTATATATAGAGGTTGAGAAATCAATATAGCTTATTTGAGTAGTGTGAGTCGACTCATGACCAGCTATTAATTTACTAATTGTATAAGTTATATGAGCTCGAACTTTTTTAAATTAATTTTTTAAACTACACATTTACACAAATCATAAATTGAAGAACAAAACTCTTGAGTTATTCGAATTCAAACTTTATTTAAAAATGAATTTCTTTATATAATCCAAATACACACCATAAAAATCTTAAGGTTTGGAAATCTCTAGATATATATTTGGTTTGACCAAACAAAATTAACATAGAAACATGAACACACACAACCAAATTAAGGGGTTTGGTTCATTAAACAAAAAAAAAAGATCTTCTATTGTGGGGCTGAATAATGATTTAGAACAAACCAAAAAAATTTAAAAAAAAAATGAAAAGGAATCCCCTTCACAACATGCATAGTGTGAGGAATAATATATTGAGAGAAGTTGAGAGAATAATAATTATAAGATTCAATTGAGGAAAGAAGAAAAGAAAAATGGGAAAGTTTCATTGTATAAGAGAAGAGTGGCAATCACTACCACTCCACCACTCACTCAAGTGCACATTAGCTCCCATTAAAAACCAAAGTTGGAGAGTGTTGACTCTCTTTTTTATTTATTTATTTTTCTTCCCACCTAATTATTATGGACACAACCCCAAAAACTTCATCATTATTCCTCTTCAACTTCAATTGGATTTACACTACTTTCAATTTGACCTTTTTTTCAAATAGTCTTTTCTATTTCTTCTTTGACTTCTCTTAGATCCCATTTCTTTCCCCCAAATTTTGTGGCCAAAAGAGAAAGAGAATGCTCTATTGCCATATTATTCCATATGGGTTGAGCTCATATGTTTTTCTAACTCAAAATAAAGCCAAAATTATTACATTGAAAAATCTTGTAAATTTGTGAACTAATAACATTATTTTATACATTAACATATACATATACATGTAAATTTGGAAACCCAGATCCAAAACACCAATCCGAGCATAACTCAACGATTTAAGCATCAGTAACGATTTCGAAATCCTACCCGACAATTGTAATACAATATTGTAAAGAAAGAAAGAAAGAAAATTCCAATCCAAACTATATTTTTTTCCGAATTGCTCTATAACAATATTGTTCTGTACGATCGATTTGTCTCTTTGAAAAGCAGATCCAATCGAAACGACAGAAACCCATTTACATTAAGATAGCATATCGCATGCTGTCGCTTACCATAAGATGGTTGACTTCCGATATTCTGGCGAACTCGCCGGAGACCCACATCCCGTCGACGCCATTAACGTGAGGTTGAGAGAAGCAAGAGAGAAGAGAAAATGGGGTTCGAAGAACACTGTAAATCATCGAAAACCCATATGAATTTCCTTCCCTCCGATCGCCGTCGACAACTCTTCCGCCGGCGCCGTCGACACCGCCGGCGTTGTACATGCTTTCGTCGGCGACTCGGGGGCTCTTCCTTATGTTGTGGAGGTTTCTTCTCACGGCCGCCGCCAACCGCCACATCGGAGTGTTGAGAGAGAAAGAGAGAGAGAGAGGATGATTTTGGAGAAGAAAGCAATGGAGATGGGAGTTTAATAATGGGTGTTAGCCTTTTTAAGGACCTTTGATTGTGTGTGTTTTTTGTTTATGTGTATCAATTTCTTTTGGGGTCCATTCATATCCAACCCAACATGCCGACAATGTTACCTAATTATTCACAAATCAAGCTTTTTTCTTTCTTTTTTTTTTTTTAGTTTTGGTTTCATTCAATTTAAAAGAGAAATTATTGGAGAAGACCGTTGGAACAATGTGACGGGTAGTTTTGTATTGTTGTTGTATGCGTGAGAGTTGTTGTATGCGTGAGAGGAAAGATGGTTTCAAAATGTGTTTTTTTTTTAAGATTTGGATTGAGTGGCGATTTAACATAGTATTAGAGTAGTAGGTCTATGTTTAAACCTCGGTAAAGTCATTTCTTTTTGGCTTAATATTGATTTTTTCACTTGTTGGGTCTTCTACAAATGTTCAAACCCACAAGTTATGGCACTTGATGATAGGAGTGGTACATGAATGAACTGAGACCACATCTAAATGAAAGGGATTCTAATGACATGAAAGTACGGTTAAAATAAGCTTCAAAAGAATTGATAGATACTACGTATACCAACAAGGTGCACCTTCTTCCTTTTCGGTGGTTCAATTCATAGGAACTCCAAAGTTAAGTGTACTTGGCTTGGTTAAGTTCTATATTGGGTGATCTCCTGAGAATTTTTTTAGAAAACATGTGAGTGTCGATGGGGATAGTCTTCACTCTTAGCAGCAATTTAAGACTTACAAGTATAATGAATGGAGCTGGGGAAGTGTGTATGTAGATTATTGTCTTATAAGCAAAAATCTTATAGTGAAACATTCATATATATATATATATATATATATATATATATATATATATTAAGATTTTCTATTTGCTTTCCTTTCTAAATTTTTAGAGTTAAAATTAATTAGAAGGTATCACTTTTGCCAATTGCCACTCCCTAACAAAAGTTTTGGCTTTGCCACTCCTAAATTGCAAAGCTTTGTATCATAATAAGTTTGATCAATTAATATGTGAAATTGTTCCCCAAAGTATATATCTTTATCTAATTTGTCTATAAATGTTATAAAGATTTTGGTTTTATCCCTTTTAAAAATTTCCAATTACATATCCACACTAAGTTGAATAACATCATGGTTGATGTGATATGTAAAGTGGGTATTGTAATATCTTATCTAATAGGAATTTTCTTAAATAATAAAAGGTATGTGTGTGTGATAATACTTTATTGAATAGGATTTTTATTTAAGAAGAATTGGTTAGATTTTTAAATTAGGTAGGAGTAAGTTTACTTAAAATAATACCTTTTGAAATTTACATCATCATTCACTTTTCAAATTCAAGGGATGTTGGATAGAACTTAATCAAACAGTTTTGAAATGTAAGAGATAAAATTAAAAATTTTTAAATATAAATAATTAAAAATAATATATATATATATAATGATGTATTTGACCTGATTAGTATTTCATTTTCACATGATAGTTTTTTTTGCTGGCTACATAAATAGCCAAAACCTAATGCCCAAGATTAAATAAATAAATTGTTTATTAAAAACCAAAAAAAAAAAAAAAAGACTCAAACAGCAAATATTAATAATAATAATAAAATTGTTCAATGTAGGGCTGAGTTTATGAGTACATCTTTTGGTAGCAAGGTTTGACCAATCTATCAAGTACCTATAGTTCTAATCCTATTTTAGTCTACAGCTAAATTCTCATGGATTTCTTTGAATTATATCTTAATTAATTAATGTTTTTAAAAAAAATATATCTTAATTAATTAACTAGGTCCATTTGATAATCACTTAGACCCATTTGATAACTATTTAGACCTTGTTTGATAATTATTTTTTAGTTTTCAAAATTTAGCTTGGTATTTTAAAACGTTTTTAAAAAGTGATAGACAAAACATAAAACTATATGTGAAAGTCGTGCTTATAAGTTTAATTTTCAAAAACAAAATAGTCATCCAGTGGAGCCTTAGTTTTTGGTTTTTGGTTTATAGAAATCAATTAGCTTTTATAATCCTATCTTACTTCCACCCATGACTTTCTTTTCTTTTGTTAGTCCTTAAACTTTCAAGTTTATGTTTAACAAGTCTATGAGCTAAATTACTTTTAAGGTTAAATTTTAGCCCATAAGTTCTTGTTTGATAACCATTTGGTCTTTGTTTTTTTTAAAAAAAAAATATTTTTTTCTCTCAATTTCCTTACAATGGTTTTCAACTTTGTTAAGGATAACATTTGAATTCCTAGCCAAATTTCAAAAACAAAAACATTTTTTTGAAAACTACTATATTTTTTGTTTTTAAAACTTCACATAGTTTTTTAAAATATGGAAAGAAGGTAGATAACAAAAAAACTTATAGGTGGGAGTAAGTGTCTATAAGCTTAATTTAAAAAAAAAAAAATACAAATGGTTATCAAACAAGACCTAAATTTTCAAGTTTATGCATGTCTAATATGTCTCTGAACAACTTCTAATTTTGTGTCTAATAGGTTCTCAAACGTTCAAATTTTGTGTCTAATAAATCTACAACTTATTTAATATTTTTTAAGGGTTTAATGTTAGACATAAAATTGAATTTTGTGTCTAGTATAACTCTAAATGTTCAATTTTGTATCTAATAGATTCGTGAATTCTAAAAGATCTTGAATAAGCCATGAACCTATTAGTTATATAACTAAAAGAAATTCACGGACCTTTTTAGACCGAAATTGAAAAGTTCAAAAATTAAGCTTATACTCACATACTTCCACCTATAAATTCTTTTTTTTTTATATTCGTGAGTGTCCGGACTAGCTTACGCGCACCTCGACTAATCTCACGGGACAACCGCATGACCCTACTACATTTGGTTGCCAAGAAAACTCGTAGGATATATTAAATATCCTAGGTAGGTGGCCACCATTGATTAAACTCATTCCCTCTAAACCCTTTATTTTTTTCTATGGTCTTTATTGACCATTAGGGCCAACTCATGATGGTTATCAAACCACGTGAGTGCTAAATTTCGAAAATAAGCATAATTTTCAAAAACCAAAAACAAAAAATCAAATGGTTATCAAACGGGAACTTAATTAGACACTTTTAAAACTTCAATGATCTTTAAAGCACCAACCCTAAAAGTTTAAAACGAAACTTGTAATTTAACCTAGTTTTAAAACCTTTTAAGAAAAATATCAGATGATTCTAGTCTCTATCATATGCATTAATTTTTTTAAAATTATATTTTGATAAGCATTTGAAAACTATATTATTTGTGGTAGGTCAGTTTCGACTTTGGAAGAAATTTCCAAAAGAGAGTGGAAAAAAGGAATAAAGGATGAAATGGAGTATAGTGTTTGTGATAAGGACTTGGCCACAATCAAAAATTAAATGGCAATGTGAGTGCAAGTGCTACTCCACCACTATACCCTCTTATGTTGCTGTCAACTTTCACTTAAATTATGTCCTTCCAATTTTATAACATTTATATTTCAACTTTGGTCAAATGTTTTTCCTTATTATTATCACAACTTACATTTTCAAAAATATCATTCTTTTTTTCCTTTTTAATCAATCTTTGTATCGAGCTAGCTAGCCTACCCACTTTCGAGTATGAGATCATCAACATTTGGGGTGGGAGATTCGAACTTCCGACCTTTGGGTCGAAGGTACATGTCAATTACCACTGAACTATGCTCATTTTAATTTCGAGTATATGTTTGAATAAAAATTAATCAACAGGGTAAGATTGGTGTACCATATATTATCAAAAAAAAAAAAAAAAAAAAAAAAAATCGGTATACTATAAGTTTGTTTTTCTGTCAATATGAATATAGTTCAACTAATTAAAACAATACGCTATCATCATCTCTAAGTATTCATTCCAAAAATTAAAATACAAAGAGGTAGTTGTAACGATTCGACTAAACATTGGAAGAGGGTAATTTTTTTTTTTTTTTTTTTTTTGTAAATTCATATTTAACTTTTTATCACGTGAAATACTAAAATCATTTAAAAGAAGAAAATGGATGGGAAAATTATTGTTGAGCAATAGCAGCTAAAAGTCATTCATGAATTTCAACTGCAACTAGTGGTGTGGTCCATGGTATATTAAATTTTTGTTGACATTTCCATATATTCATAGATTCGTCATCAACATAAGGGTGAGTAAAGAATGAGAAAGATTCAAGAACAATGATCACAATAGATAGCTTTTCTTATTGATAAAGTGATCAATCAATTTTGCACCATTATATATGCATACTAAATAAAACAGAACTTACAATTGAAAAATAAAACTTTAATAACAAGAATACAGTTGTAAAATGAATAATACAATAATCCCAACATTATTCTTCTTAATGTGCTCTCTTGATTGGGTGAATCATTATACTATAAAAGGTTGATGAAAAATATTTTTTAAAAAAAATTAAATGTAACTAATATATGAATATAACATGATCAATAATAAGTATTTTAACCTATTTAAAAAGTGTAAAATGTTTATTTATTAATTTATTTTCTATTTTTTTATAAATATCCATTGGCTTCAATATATTTCCATCGATATTTTTCATAAAGTTGAGATCTCAATATTTTCGTCGACCTGGATATCGGCAATCCATATTCTTTCACACCTCCGCATGACGATTCCCACACATCTAAGACCATATACTTTTCTTTTGTGTAATTTCAAAGTCATGTCAATATTCTTTTTTTAAAAAAAAAAAAAAAAAAAAAAAAAAAAAAAAAAAAACTTCAATTTCATTCCTATACTTTAATTTACTAATCTCAATAGCCCTACCACTTTTAAATGGTGTTGAATGTATAACAAAAGAAATTAGTACTATAGAAATGTAGACCACTGATGATGTAATGCTAATGTATGGTCTAACAATTTTTTTTTCCAATACCTATTAACATAAATGGATTATCAAGCTTAATTAATTAAGGTTTTATTATTGTCAAAAAAAATTAAGGTTTTATTACAAGTTTAGTCCCCGAATGTTTAGGATTGTATCAATTAGTCCATGAACTTTCAATTTTATGTTTAATAGGTCCCTGATATATATTTGATATTCTTTAAAATTAATCAATCAATATATAAAATTGAATTTTATGTCTACTGAGACTCTAAACTTCCAATTTTATATCTAGTAGGTTTGTAAATTTAAAAGAGAAAACTGTTGAATAGGTCACGAACTTGTTAGACACACAGTTAGAAGTTGGATGACATATTGAACACAAAAGTGAAAGTTTAAGAACCCTATTTGATACTTTTTAAAGTTCATGAACTATTGGAAACTTTGAGGACTTATTTGAAGCTTTTTAAAGTTCATGGACTAAGGATCCGTTTGATATACATTCTAAATTAAATACTTTTCAAGAATGCATTTTTTAAAAAACCTTTTGTATAAAAAATGTTTAGAATTTAAACACTCATATGTTTGGTTGCATTTCCTCATAGGTATTTTTTATACACAAGTTATTGTATATTAAAGACTATTTTTTTAAAAAGTTGGTTTCAAGTGTTTTTCTCAAAATGGTTTATTTAGGCCCCGTCGTTTGATAACCATTTGGTTTTTGGTTTTTGATTTTTGAAAATTAAGCTTACAAACACTACTGTTACCTTAAATTCATTTGTTTCTTTATCTACCACCTTCCCATATGTTTTCTAAAACCAAGTCAATTTTTTAAAACTAAAAAAAGTAGTTTTCAAAAACTTGCTTTTGTTTTTAGATTTTGGCTAGGAATTCATGTGTCCTTAACAAATATGAAAATCATGGTAAGGAAGTTTGGAGAAAATAAGCATAATTTTCAAGAACCAAAAACCAAAAACCAAATGGTTACCAAATGAGGTTTTATCAATCTCATTTTCTAATAAGTTATTTTTAGTGGTTGTCAAACACTAGAAATTTTTTCAAAATGATCATTCTTTTTTCAAAATTAAACACTTGAGAAGTTAAACCAAACTCACTCTAAATTGACACAACTTTAAAAGTTTGGTTAAAGTACATATAAATAATTGAACTTTTAAAAATATAATGATGAAATTGTGGTTGACATTTTTTTTTTAAAGGAAATTGTGGTTAACATTAAAATACGAGGATGAAATATATAGTTTAATAATATATAATCGTGATGGACGATTATTTAATATTAGAATGAGATAATTTTAATTTATTCCCATTATAAACTACAATTACAAGCATGTGAACATTAAATAGTTAAATAGGTGTAAGTGAGTGGTCGACTTAAAAAAATTGTCAACTAGGTTCATGAATTTGCATAATCCCATATTATTAAACAAAATACAAAGTGGATTTTTTTTTTTTTTACTTTTTATTTTTAGGTCAAAGTCAACGTTATTTTTAATCATTAATTTATATTACAATATGGGATTAAGCTATTAAACCTACCGACACCTTATATTTGAATATGGTAGACAATTTATTCAAAAAAAAAAAATATATGGTAGACAATGAAAAAGTATTTCAATAATCGCTATAATTTTTCTTATGACATTGGTTTTGGAGTGCTTTGCAACTATTTTTATTGATTTTGATTGATTGATTAGTAGTATTTCATACCATTTAAATGTTTCTTAGTTAGAATATATAAATATTTTAATTCTTATTTGTTTAACTCATGATGAGAAAATTCATAATAAAGTGGGTTGTTCAAATAAAAGAAATAATTTAGTTTATTGATTAAAAAAAGTGAATAATATTAAATTTTCAATTAATTTGAGTTTGGATTGGTTCAACTTTGAAAAAGAGAGAAATCTAATACAAGTGGTGATAAAATCACAATAAATGTTAGCAACTTAAAAAATGTTAAATAGTGATGTAGAGTAAACATAGTTCAGTAATAATTGACATATACCCTAAATCCTAGACCCTACATTACTAGATTATTCTAAAATTAGAGTAAACATAGTTAAGTAATAATTGACATATACCCTTGATCAAAGTGGGGATTTGAACCACAGACCTCGTGGTTATCAATTCATCTTTATGCCAGTTGAGCTAAGCTCTTGTTGGCCCCTTGATCAAAGTTAGAGATTAAGGTAATAACTGTTTTGTTTAGGGTTAAGGATAATTGACATATACCCTTGATCAAGGTTAGAAGTTAAGGTAATAACTGTTTTGTTTACTTGTTTGGACTTTTTTTTTTTTTCAACGACATTTAGGATGAGGAGATTCGAACCTCTGACCTCTTGATCGAGAATATATGTAAACTATGATCACTTTGGCTTGTTTGGATTAATATAGTGTTTCTAAAGTATTTTGTAATTTTTTAAGACTGAATTTGTTTACCAACATTTGGAATGAAAATCACTTAAATAAAATGTGAGCTGATCACAAAAGTGGACATAAAAAAAAATATTAAAATAAAAATGGAATTGCTTGCCTCTTTTAATGGAATCTTATTCTCCACAATGTAAAATTAGTTTATGATTTAACATCTACCTGTTACAAGAAGATGGTTAAACTCAAAATAAGCTAGATTGATTAAAATCATGGTAATTAATATATGAAAATGGGGAAAAATAAATAATACTTTGTTACTTGCATAACAGTGTGAGTAGAAATCTCCTATACGCCCCATTAAAATCTTGCAATTATAATTAAAAGAGAGAAAGCTAGAAAAAAAAAAAAGGAGATACCTACATCCCGATATATAGCTAGGTATTGTCATAAAATTTATTCCATTATGTTGCATTATAGAGGGTTGTTAAAGTAACAATTGTACAAATATGATTGAAAATATTGTTTGTTTTAAACTTTTATGGAAAATGTATAAAGTGACTTTTCATATATAATAATATTGTCAAAGTGAGCAGCGGTGAAGGTAATTGACATGTATCCTCAACCAAGAGATCAGAGGTTCAAATCCCTCATTAAAAAAACTATATATAAATAAAACTATAAAGGGAAATATATAATTTTATTTTATAATAATAAAAAGAGAAATCAATATATTCTTTAGTTGTTTTTTTTTATTTTCTTGAGTTTGATATATTCTTAATGTTTAAGATTTAGAAAGGTGTAAAATTGTCTGGTTTGTATGAAGAGAAACAACAGAACATGCTTGGTTTCAAATTCAATACTTTTGTTTTTATTTTTATTATTATTATTATTATTTTTTTTTTTGAGAAGTTATTTTTATTATTTCTTTTTTCACTTATTCCTGTTGGGTTCGTAACGACAAGTCGGAATATTTTGATTTTGCGCGACATATTCTTGTACTGAAACGACATAACTTTAATATTTCTGATTCCCATTTTTAAAATAATAATAATAAGGGTAAAATACCTTTTTGGTCCCTCATGTTTCGGGTTAGTTTCCAATAGGTCCCTAGGTTTCAAAATTGAACAATCAAGTCCCCACTATTTAGGAAATATTTCTATTGAGTCCCTGGACCGTTAATTTTTTTAACGGTGCTGACGTGGCAATAACGGATGATGACGTGGCACGTTTTTAAAAATAAAATAATATTTGTTAATTTAAATAAATAATTAAAAAATAAAATAATAACAATTTTTTTTAAAAAAAAGTAAAATATCTTCTCTCTCTCCCAATTCCCCTCTTCTCTCTTCTCCTCCTCGATTCCCCATATTCATCCCTCTTTCTCTATCCCCCATCTTCCTCTCTCTCTTCTGTAATTTGCTTCTCCCCCATCTTCCTCCAAAGCAATTCGACCCAAAGAACACGTACCAACAATTCCAAATCAATCCCACAAGATCCTACTCCGGTCACAAAGGTTTCGAAGCAATTTCAATGGCGGCCGATGGGATTCCTCCACATTTATTCAGAAGAACATGGCTTGGACTCTGTTCTGCGAGCCCAACTCCCTGAATTCAACTTCCCATTGCCCTGTAAGAGCTCCAACCCTGTCGTCGTCGGGAAATGGTACTGCCCTTTCATCTTCATTCGCGACGGCGCAGTGGATGTTCAGATGGACAGATCCATGTATTACGAAATGACCCTCGAGCAGAGGTGGGAGGAGATATTCGGATGTGAGAACTTCGATGGAAGCAGAGAGGTGGATTTTGATGTTTCTGTGGAGACTGGAGAGGGAAGTGGTTTCGGTTGCCGATGAGACGGTGGCTTCCGGCGGTAGAGATGACGGTGATGGTGTTGTGTGGTTTAGTCCGTCGAGGGTTGGGTTGAGCTTGGCGATTGTGGAGAGAATGAAATGGGAGGAGGAGAGAGTTGGATTCGAATGGGTTGAAGAAGGAAAAGAAAAGAAAGTCAGTTTAAGAAGATGGGTCAGTGGAAAAGATTACAGAAAAGAAAGTCGGTTTGGTCGTCGGCGGCTGAGTTTGGTCGTCGTCGAAGCGGCGGCGGCGGCGGCGACGGGAAGGGTGGCGGCGACAAGGGAAAGAATGGAGAAAGAAAGGGAAAGAAAGAGAAGGGGTACCGTGGGGTGGGGGAGAGGAGAGAGAGAGGATTTTTTGGGTGGGTAAGAAGACGAGGAGAGGTGGAGGGCGGCGGCGTGGGCTATCGTTGGACGCCGGCGAGAAGGGGAAGGGTGGGGGAGAGAGAAGAGAGAAAGAGAAGAGGAGAGAGAAAGGAGAAGCAAATTACAGAAGAGAGAGAGGAAGATGGGGGAGAGAGAAAGAGGGATGAAGATGGGGAATCGAGGAAGAGAAGAGAGAAGAGGGGAACTGGGGGAGAGAAGATATTTTACTTTTTTTTAAAAAAAATTGTTATTATTTTATTTTATAATTATTTATTTAAATTAATAAATATTATTTTATTTTTAAAAACGTGCCACGTCATCATCCGTTATTGCCACGTCAGCACCGTTAAAAAAATTAACGGTCCAGGGACTCAATAGAAATATTTCCTAAACAGTGGGGACTTGATTGTTCAATTTTGAAACCTAGGGACCTATTGGAAACTAACCCGAAACATGAGGGACCAAAAAGGTATTTTACCCTAATAATAATAATAATAATAAATTAAATTAAGAAGAATGTTTTTCGTCCAAAAAAAAAAATCAGTTGTTCGAAAATGTGCAGTTCCCTTCCCAGATTGTGTTGGTTCGATCCGTACGCGTGGTTGGCTGTCGTGAATCTTACGCTCCATGGACAGCAATCCTCTGCAACGCGGTACAGCCATTTCATTGGAGCCGATTCAAAAGTCTTACACATTTATGGGCCTTGGGCCAATATGGGCCCTAAAGAATTTCACTGGCCCATTGTATTTTGCTTTGTTGAAAATGCTTCATACGTCAAATGTATATAGATTTTCTCTAAAAAAAATCTTTGATGAAATTTCCATTATATTTGACTCACCTCCCTAGATTTATGGATTTTGAAATTAGCTGGATTTCAAATTAATTGTCAAATCTATCAATTTTCGAATGATTTATCTTAACTCGAGAGGTGTAGGAGACAGATGAACAAAAATGACGGTAAGTGTATATACATGCTTTGCGAATGAGATAGGAATTTCGATAAAACATAGACTATTGACCTAATTTGGAGTATATCTAGGAGATTGAAGACAAGTGGAGCTAAATATTGAAGAGAATGACACACAAGAGGATTTCAAACCAAATGAATTTTTTTGAAAGAGGAAGGATTTTATTGCATTATTAAATGGTGGGTAGGTAATGTTTCAATTGACTTGATTCAAATGCAATTGGTGGGTTAGATGAGGGTATATGTACCCATTGTGTATGTTGCGTGTGTAAATCTCTATTAAGGCAGTTTCTTCCAATGGAATTCAAAGGTTTTGTTAAGAACTATATTTAGCCATAATTGAAAAATTAAATACATTTGAGTCATTTTTTACTATTTAAAACTAGTTATTTCTCCTAGTTGACCTTTTTTTTTCCTATTTTTTAAGATAAAAAATGCTCTTACTATCAAAGAATAGTTTTTTAAAAAGTTTAAAATCAAACTGAATTAAATAGACTCTTATACCCTTCTGGCAATGACATGGACAACAATACATTTAAAATTTAGGATAGTACTTAGCCAATATCATTAGGTAAGTACCTCTCGTCACACCACCATTGAAATGTGTCTGAAATGTGTCCACAACAAAAAAATATTCCTACCAAATTGTTATGCAGCCAAGGATAATTTATAGACCAAAAACTAAAACCCAATCTCATATATATATAGCATACAACCAAACCAAGCCAACACTTTATTGCCACGTGGCAAGATGACACGTATGCAAAGGCTCTACGTGGGTTCCAAATTTCCAACATTCCATACACACACCATTGACTTAACTAAACCCTAATTAAATTTTGAAAATTACTCAATAACCCAAAAATTAAAAAACCACAAATTTCATCACAAATCCTCACTTTTGACCCACACCCCCATATCCCCATACACATTATCCCATTTCTTTACTCTTCCTTCTCCGCTGACGCTTCCTCCTTCTCTTCTTCTTCCTTTCCCTCCTCTGCTATCGGAGCTTCGGCTTCCGGTGCCGATGACTCGTCGGGGCTGTCATTTTCTTCTTTGGCTACCTCTGCAACTGATTCATATTCCTCCTCAGTCGCCGCATCATCGTCTGTTAGGATCACGACCTCCTCTTCTTCTTCCTCCTCCTCCTTTTCCTCAGCCGCGATTTCAACTTTGTCATTCGAAGCAACAGCTTCTGAATCTGATGGTTCTGCAACAACTTCGACTTTAACACTCTCTTCTTCCTCCTTCTCTTCCGACGCAACGGCTAGTACCGTTGGTTCCTCAACCTCCTCTTTTGCAACCGTCTCTATAAGAACGGTTGTTTCTTCCGGGAGAGCGGAGTTCGGAGATACAATCTGCAAGTAAATTACCATATAAGAATATATGACATAAGCAAGAAAATTTGAAAGTATCAATCAAAATTATGATCTCATACGTGATACCATGTTAAGTTACCAATCAACCGAAAGTTTAAATTCAAAAAACATAACTGATATTGCTTTCGCTCTTTTCTAACATGTGTTTGGTAGCTGTCAACATGAACATAGTTCAACCGGTATAAAACTAACTGATGACCAAGAGGTCTGTGGTTCAAATTTCTCTCACCTCACATGTTATCAAAAAAAATTTAAAAAAATAGCATTTTATAGATCACACAATCCAAATAATATTCTCATGAACAAACCCATTGAACAAAATTTATTGAATTTGAAAACAAGAAATTGAATCTCGATAAGATAAGTAATTGCAACCGTCACTCCGTCTCGGATACGCCTTAGAATCGACGAATATAGAAAGGCCAAGGCCATGGATACACAAATCCTAGAGAGAAAGTAAAATGAATATTAATTGAGATACCTCAACGGTGGCCATGGAAACTGCTGAAGAAAGAAGGATGTTGCAGAGACGATTGGAGAAGAGAAGACTGAAAATGTCTGTGTGAAATTTTATGGAGCTTTGAGTTGGCTTAAATACACAGACCCCAACTCCAATTTATTATAAATTAATATCTTTAGAGGGAAAAATAAAACGTTGAAAATATTAAAATTACATTGACTGTTCAAATATTATAAATGATATATTTGAGACAGTTAGATTTGTGATACTTTTCACTCTTGAGAGAACGTTTGGTTAAACTTTAGTGGTTTTTTTTTTTTTAAACCAAAAGATTTGTTATGATAATAAATATTTCATTGATTAAACTTTGATGCTTATTTTATTTGAACCATAGAAAATTTCCAGTCCCATTTGATAACTATTTGATTTTTTGTTTTAGTTTTTGAAAATTATATGCCTACAAACACTATTTTCACCCATAAGTTTCTTTGTTATATATCTTTTTCCGATGTTTTCAAAAACCAACTCAAGTTTTGAAAACTAAAAAAAATAGTTTTCAAAAATTTTGTTTTTGGAATTTGGTTAGGAATGTAAACGTAACCTCAACAAAGATGAAAACCATTCTTAGGAAATTGAGAGAAAATAAGCTTAATTTTCAAAAACCAAAAAAAAAAAAAAAAACCAAATGGTTATCAAACGGAGTCTAAGCTATATATTCACTTTGGCATCTCTCAACGTTTTAATGGATTTTGATTTAGTTGCTAAACTTTAGGTATGTTACTATTTTTTCTTCTTTTTGATGAAAGGTTTAGTAGAATCCGAATATGTGTGACATGTAATACAGGTGAAATATTACATTTCAAATTGGAAATACGTTGGAGTTAAAAGTTTTTTAGCCAACATAGTAATTGGCATATACTCTTTCCCTAAGTTGGAGGTCAAATCTTTATTCCCCGCATTTGTTGTACTAAAAAAAATAATATTTTTATTTTTTTAATTAAAATAATAATAATAATGACAAAGTAAGTTTTTATACCAAGTTATAGAGACCAAAACCAATTAAAGCATCTTTTTTCTTAAGTTCAATGACATTCGAAAGTAGGAGATTCAAACTTCTAACCTCTTGGTTGAGATCTTAAAAAAAAAAATCTTAGTTGAGAGATTACATGTCAATTATTGTTGAGCTATGTTCACTTTGACACTAAAACCAAGCATCTAAAAGTTTAGAGACAAAAATATATATATATATATATATATATATATATATATATAATATTTTAAAGTTTGGTAACATAACAAAACAAATTTAAGAACTTAAAAGACAAAAATGGAATTTAAACTTACTTCATTTACACAAATAAAGAAGTGAGGTTTACTCCTATATTCCAATTTATTTATTTATTTATTTATTTATTTCTTTATTTTGAGTTTAAGAACATATGGAGATGGAGATTCAAACCTTTAATCCTTCAAGTGAAGATACAATATTTTTTAACCAATTAGCTAAGTTCGGATTGACCTACAACCCCACGAACACTTGAGCTATGGCCCATTAGTAAGCTAAACAATAATTTAACCAATAATTATTACTAACAAAACAATGTTGCATATATTTTTAAAATGCCTCAAATTTGGTACCATTTGTATTAAAATTTGGTAACATTTGTTTTTCCTATCTTAACATCATCTTCGTCGTGCTTTGTGTTGTCGGACTTTAGACAATCAATGATTAATTCTTGTGTTCAAGTTTTAATTTCATTTAATTTTTATCTTATGATATATCTACCATTTAATCTTAGCAAATAAATTATTCACAAAAAATAAATTAATTATTAATTTTATAATATAAGATTTTGAACCTACAAGCTGGATGTGATTTTCTATAATATGTGGTGATCCATCCATGACTAGGCTAGTATTATTTATAGATTTAAATAAAGCAATAATAAGCTTTTGGGTTTTTTGAGATATCAAAATGTGGACATTTTCAACCAATTACTTTTTAGAAAATGGAAAAAAAAAAAAAAAAAAAAAAAAAAGTTGAAGCATAAAAGAAAACATATTAAAAATCATAAATAATTTATTAACATTATTGTGGATCCCAATGAGTATGTCTCTAATTGAAGGTTTCGTACGTTAGCAACCACAAGTTTTTTTTTAATCCCATGGCAACAAAAAAATTAGTGAAAATAATTCTTTTTTTTTTAATTAATGCATTATTTCATTTATTTAAAACACATTAAAATCTATATTGGTCAAGTTGATATATTAGAGAAAGTAGGTTTGGTTTAATTTTTCAAGTGTTTAATTTTGAAAAAGAATTCTAGTTTAATTTTTCAAGTGTTTAATTTTGAAAAAGAATTCTAGTGTTTTGCAACCACTAAAAATGACTTATTATAAAATGAGATTGAGAAATAAACCATTTTGAAATAAACACTTGAAAACAAAATATTTTAAAAGAGTTTTTAAGTATATAATAACTTTTGTATAAAAACACGTGCGAGGAAATATAACCAAGCATATGAATGTATAAATTTTAAACAATTTTTATACAAAAGGTTCTAAAAAATGCATTCTTGAAAAACATTTAAACTAAAAAGTATTTCAAATGGACCCTAAAAGAGGAGCTATTTTTGTAAATATTGATATTTGTAGTTGCACATTGGTGCTCTAATAGCTGTTTATATAGTTTTTTTTTAAGGGTTGTTTGCACAAATAAAAAAAATAAACTAAAATAATTATGAATATAGAAAAATCTAAAACTAGTCGCAAATATAGGAAAATTGAAGTGTATCAACGATGGACTTTAATCACAATTGCAACTATCGTTGATAGACTATTCTACCGATACTACATGCATTGTAATTGAAGTCTATGAGTGATAGATGTATTGATAGATTTGTGATATTTACAATTTTTTTTAAAAAGTTGTTATATTTGCAAATAACAAACCTTGTCATTACAATAACCTTTTTTTAGGTGTATGCAAGTGTAGTTTTTTTGTTTTTTTTTTTTTTTTTTTTTTTCTTAATGGTAATAAGATTTTCAATATTTTTAAGGTTCAGTTCGAATTCTTTTGTTATCTTCATTTCAAAAAAAATATATTGATAAAACTAGGTTAAATTATACCAAATATCTCTATACTTTAGGGTAGGTTTTTATTATGTCCTTAGCTTTTGAAATGTTTTGTTTTTAACCTCGAGCTTTGATATTTTTTTTTTTAAAAAAAAAAAACCTTAGAGAGTTTTTTTTTTTTGTTAAAATAAGATGAGAACTGACGTGACTACTAATGTGTAAAAACTGGAAGGTATACTTGACATCATTTATAACAACATCATTCACCTAAATTGACATGACAAGTTGATATGTAAAAATTGATTATGTAATGATTTTAGCGATATTTCTTGAGGTGAAATAAATGGTATAAACAATCTTAATCTTCTACATAGTTATATATAATATCACGTACGCCCTTCTCATTTTTACAACATCAATTTCCATATCCTTTTATTTTAGAGAAAAACCTCTTTTGTTCAAGGATATTTTTTAGAAAAAATTTCAAAGTTCAAGAGTAAAAAATGAAACTTTTCAAAAAGTTTAGGGACAAAATTAAAACCTACCCTAAAGTTCATCGTATTGTGTGTTAGTTCATCTCTTGAAGACATGAAATCTTTCCTTGGAGTATCCATGACAAGTTTTGAGATCATATTGTTTTTCTTTTTCTTTTCTAAATAACTCTCAACCTCTCTCAATGCCTCTTGAGGTGGGAAGAGGGCATTAAAGAAGAGAAAGAAGAAAAAGAAGTGCAATCTCAATGTTGTCCAATGACCCTTGGTGTAGAAAGAAGGCCCTTAGAGCTTATTAAGGGTGGCTAGATTTTTGCCCCTTGTTTTATTTTGGGGTTGGATTGTGAAGAGGATCCCACCGGATAGGGCCCCGCCCTTAACACGTGGAATCTTCGAACCAATAACTAATTTACACATTTTGTCATTTTAATCACCGTACGTTTTTTTATTTTTTTTAAAATCGTAGGGTTATTTTTTCTTTCTTTCAGAATATTATAATTACATATAAGATATTGGAGTTATGGAGAATTTAATTACTTTAGAATGAGTTTTGGATGATTTTAAGATGTAAGGAAAGGAAAAGAGTACTTTGAAGTAAAAAGCACATTTTCTAATGGTATTTTTGAAATACCATACCCCTTCCAAAAGTACCTTAAAATCATTTTTTTAATGTTTTTAGAGTTTTTAGAAACATTTTTTTTTATTATTTAATTCACTACCATCCTCTGTGTTTCATGACAAAGAGTGAGAGGTCGATGTAGAAGATGTTAGTGTGGATTTGCAGGACATGTTGGTTGTTGTGTTAAAACAACTAAACGTGTTGATGTTGCCAACTCAACAATTTTACCTCTTAAGTTTGCATTTGGAATTCTAAAATGAGGTGCCCCTCGTTTTAGACTCACCACTTCAATGGTAGTCGATGGTGGACAAAGAAAAACAAAAAAAAAAAAAAAAAAAAAGGAAAAAAGAAAAAAAAAATAAATAAGAAATAAAAATTTAAAAAATATATTATTTATTAAAATGTCAGCTTTGGTTAGTAATTAGCGGAAGAACTTACACATGAATCAAAATGAATCAAATGCAAACCTGATTGTTGAGTTTGAAAACTTAAGACTCAAACCAATCTAACCAGACGAAAGTATATTTTTGGCAAATATATATATATATATACATATATATTGTTCTTTAGGATAAGAGTAAACAATTACCTAAAATCCAATTACATGTATCAAGAAAAACACAACCAAATATGAGCCCTCTCAAGTGGCATCTTAGCTACTTTACTCTCATTGGGAATTTTCCAATTATGGCCCACTATATGTATTGGGCTTTTCCATTTTCAAACAAAAAGCCCACCTTGTGTTCTTAACTTGATTAAAGCTTGGGCTTGATGGCAAAATCAGGCCCATAAGTGAACTCAAGTTCAAATTTCAAACACTCACACACTTGCTTCACTAAAGAAATTAGCTTTAATCAACATTACATTAATTGATTAAGACTACATTTTTAACTAATCAAATTTGTGGGTGTACCGTTGACCGTTTCAAAAGAGAGGAAAAAAGAAAAAAAAGTTCAAAGAAGGGACTACCTGAGGGAGGAAGACGAAGCTTCTGTAATTGAAGAGTCCAAGTTCGAGGAAAGTGAAAAAACAGGTACACTTTCAATTCAAAAAATGCCCCGCAATTCTCTGCGCCAATTCCCCTTATGAATTTTTCAAACCCCACAATCTTTCTCTCTTTCTTTTTCAGGTTTCATTGCCAAACAAACACAATCAATTCATCCAAGCCTTCATTTCTTTGCACTCTCATTGCTCTCTCTCTCTTTCTCTCGATCATTTCGGATCACCACATGACTTTCTCTCTCTCTCTTTTTGCGCATAATCGAAAACCAGAGCTAAATTCAACCCCAATTGCCTGTTTTCTCCTCTGTTGACGGTTTTCGTGATTGTGGTTCGCTTTTCCCTTTCTGGGTTTTGTATTTTGTTTTCTTTTCCTCATTGCTCCGATCGAGAAAGAGGAGACCCACCTCTGATTTTGCCCCTTTCTTTCAATTTCTTTTCTGGGTTTTCTCATATGGAAATGATGAGTGATTCGAGCTTCTTTATGTTGTGATTTTTGTAAGGTGTGTTTGTGGATTTTGTTCTGTTTCTTTGTCTTGGTGTGACCCTTAATGTCTTTGGCTGTTGGGGCTGCTTCAAATTCCAAGAACATGGGGTTTGATGAGAACCGTGAAGAGGGAGATGCATTGGATAAAAATGGGAGTGAGAATGAAGCTGAGAAGATTAGCAGGCAAATGAGTGAAAGTTCTCTTTATGCAGCGGAGGATGAGACTGATGATGAAGGAACCAACATTGAGTTGGGGCCTCAACGCACATTGAAAGAAGAGCTTGAAAAGGATAAGGTTAATCTTGTTCTTGTTCTTGTTCTGACATTCAAGATTGTATTGTAATCAATTTTCTTGTGTTCGTTTGTAAGTTTATAAGTTCTGTTTCTGTTCTTTTGTGGCATGTAAGTTCAGGATGATGAGAGTCTGAGGAGGTGGAAGGAACAGCTTCTTGGGGCTGTGGATTTAGAAAATGCTGGAGGTAATTAGAATTAGAATTTAGAATTCAGTGTCTGTCATTGTTCTGAAATGCTTCTATGAAGATATCTTGAGTTATCTGCAGCCATATTTGCCCAAAGGAACAGTTGTTATACTAGCTTTTCTTGTGGATTTGTTCGTCAGTTCCATTTCTTGTGTGTTTTGTAGAATCTCTTGAGCCAGAGGTGAAGATTTTAAGTCTGTCAATAGTGTCTCCAGAGAGACCAGACTTGGTTCTTCCGATTCCCGAGGACGGGAATCCGCAAGGCTTGTGGTTTACCCTGAAAGAAGGCAGTCGTTACAACCTGAAATTCTCCTTCCAAGTGAATAACAACATTGTTGCTGGCCTCAAGTACACCAACACTGTTTGGAAAACTGGTGTCAAAGGTTTCTTTCTCTGTCTAATTCGCCTCTTTGTTTCTAAAAGTTCAATTTTCGATTGACTTACGACGACTTTGGGGACTTGTATGTTTCAGTTGACAGCTCCAAAGAGATGCTTGGAACTTTCAGCCCCCAGGTAGAGGCCTACACTCATGTAATGCCAGAGGACACCACACCCTCCGGCATGTTTGCCCGTGGATCATATTCAGCAAGATCTAAGGTCAGTTTGTTTCTGAAACTCGTTTAAATCCTGTGAGAATGTCACATAACAATGCCTAGGGCCCTATCATTTTCAAGTGGGGCAGAGTTTAGATTTTTTGCCTTATTCCACATAACATAACCTTCTCAGACATAGCTCGAATGAGACGGGCTCCTTCGACGAACCACTGGTAATATGCAGGACACTATCTGGTTTTAAGAGCACAACTTATGGTCTCTAAACATGATGTTGCCTTTGCCAGCATAGTGAAATGAGTTCAAATTTATCTAGGCTCTCAAATTAGAAGTCGATATTCAATTCCCGATTTCGAACCGAACAGGATTCTAAGAAAAATCCCTGTGTGCCATCAATTTCATCAACCTCTCCAAGCCATTTCTAACCAGTTCTTTTAGGATATTTTTCCCAGCTAGCATGCTACTAAGCACTCATTGAGTTTCCTTTTTGACTTCTCTGCAATGATAGCTACACAATGCTTGAGAACACAGAACCCTTTTACCATTCTCATAATTAAAGAAGTTTTACATTATTCCCAAGTCTTCATGCTGTCCAAATCATGTGGCCCATTGAGTCCATTATTTGATCCCTGTTGTGCTGTCCATTCTTTGCTAAGGGACATGGGCCATGTTCTTCTGTACAATACTTGCTTTACAAAATATGTACTTTATTTTGAATGTTCACTGAATTTCCCCCTCTCCTCAGTCAAAACCAACACCACTTTGCATTAAAAAAAATAAAGGTCTTCTCTTCCATGACTGTTCTTTTGACAAACCTACTTCTCAAACCTTCCCTGTTCCCATCAAATTCTTTTGACGAATACCCTTTTCGTTACATGATGACGTTCCAGATAGATCTGTTCAATCAATTCGAGCGATTTATAGCTTCAAAGCAAAAGAAACGTTTTCCTTGTTTTTTTCGGCCTCGATAGAGGGCTAGATACAACAATTTCTAAGGCGATAGTTTAAGCTGATGGGTTATAGTAAATTTAGTCTCATGCCAATACTTTTTAACATCTCTTCCATCCTTCGAATCGATAGGTTGAATTGCAATGGTGTGAGAATCGCTCGAAATAACTTTATATTTGTAATTTAAGTGAAGTGTAAATATTTTTTTTTTGTATGGTTTTGCAGTTTCTTGATGATGATAACAAGTGTTACTTGGAAATTAACTACACATTTGACATCAGAAAGGACTGGGCTGCAACATAAGCCAATGATTGGTATTAGGAGCAGTGCTGTGCTGGCTTAAGCAATCCACCTCATCCAGCTGAGCTGGAGTTCTTAACCTACCAATTTTAGTCAATTAATTTCTCTTTTAATTACATGTAATTATAATTAAGGCCAACAAGTATGTTAATTGATAGGTTTATGCTGCATCCAAACTTTTACAGGCTTTCAATGTATTGAGATGTTGGAGAAGATGAATGAATGGAAAAAGGAGATTCTTTGTTTGTTGCCTTTTAATAAAGGTTGTGTTTGGGCTTTTTTTTTTTTTTTTTTTTTTTTTTTTTTTTTTTTTTTTTTTTGCTATTTTCTTTTTCCATGTTTGAATCATGGTGGATATAGGTTTGGTTTTGGTATTGGATGTTTGAATTATGTTTTTTTTAATCTTGATCCCGAAATTTTACTTTGAGGGTAAATACGACCGAGTACATAGAAATCGATGAAAGAGAGATTTTTTTTTAGTAATACAATTGTGGAGTGTAGATTTGAACCTCTGATCTAAAGGGAATGAGTAATATTACGGATAGGATACCTTTCTATCTTAGAAACTAAGAAAATATAGTTTCTTTTTTAGGAATAGTTTACTAACAAAATTAATGGTAATAATAAATTTATAAATGGTGAATTGAGAATAATTATGGGCCTTTTGTTTGTTGGAAATCTAAGATTATCTAAAAGAGAAATTTGTATGGATGACAAATTTTGAGGGTCGGTTTTGAAATATGCCCAAAGTTATAAAATTACTAAAAAATGGCCACATGTAAGATGTGCATGCCACAACATTTTACTAAATGTCGACCTTGCCCCTCCAGTGTGCAAAACACGCTCCAAGTGTATCTAGATTTTTTATATCTTAAATTCAGACCAAATCACAGATTCTGTTAATTTTTTTTTTTTTAAATTTTAAATTAAAATCTAGATATCATAGTTTGTTATACTATTTAATTTTTAAATTATTTTATATTAAATTAAACTAATATAAAATATCAAGATCAAACATCGGGAGCTTCAATCTTGCCACTGGGGGAGAAACTACGAGGTTTTGAGGCTAAGAAAGTGATTATTGGACAAATTGCAAGAAATTTCATTCCCAATTTCAAGACTGTGATTCAACATTTTTGCTTGTTGTGGTATGAACTTGCGTATTTGGAAGCTAAAGAAAGAAGAGAAATTGGACGGAATGGCAAGTGTCATGGGGGGTTCAGATTCAATAACAATGGTGGTCGTGTCGGAGTATTGTTCTCGATTGGAATTTACAAAACTGAGGAAGACAATGGAAGATTAGGGATTCCAAGAATTCCAAGTCAAGACAGAGATTACTATTTGGCGACTAAGAAAGGAAGGTGGGAAACATTGGAAGACGCCTACGGAGTTATGCTCGATATTTTCAGAGATTCCAAACAAGTAAATTTTTTACAATGTTTCTTCTTCAACATCAATTTTGTTTTGGAGACTGATCATATACATAATATAAATCGAGGTGAACTCAAACACAATCACTTTTTCCTATATTCCATACACATACATGGTATATTTTCCTATATTCCATACACATATATTGTATTTTCTATACATATATTAACAAGTTAAAGTTTTTTGCAGGCACATATTGCCAACGTTGCTAAACAATTGTTATCATTGTATGGGGGATTTCCAATACAAAGGTGAATTTTGAATTTACACTGTATTTATTTCAAGGTAATTTTATTGTTTTTCTTCCTTTCTTTTTTTTTTTTTTTTTTGGTTGTTGAAGAATGATTTCAATTCATTCCGTGTGTACATGTTTTTTGGTTGGAAAATTGATGCTTTTGTTTTAGTTGTTTTAGCTATTTAAGGTTTTTTTGCAGGCACATACTGTTTCTTTCCATTCAATGACATTTTGGTCCTTTTATGGTAATTAGTAAATTTCATATTATATCCTTTTTTCATTTTCGTAAGAAAAAAAAGATTTCGGACTTTTTTCAAAACCACATTTTTATTTTAGCTTTTTCTGTTGTTATCCCTATCTAAAATGAGTCTAGTTTGATAGGAATGTTGGATGTCGGGCCTCTAAAGATACCCATATGAGAGATATCGAAGCAACTTTAGATACCCTCTTGAATCATGGGCCTTTAAATTATTATTACCAACTTTCAAGTTTATTCTATTTTGGTCCTTGAACTTTTAAATTGTTCATTTTTAGTCTCTAAACTTTTTATTGTCTATTTTAATCCTTGAACTTAAAAACTTATTTTGGTCCTCACTTTTATTTCAATTTTAACAAATAAAAAATGTAACTTTGAGTATGTGTATGGGCATGCTAATATGAGCATGGTTTCAATCCAAATAAGTTAGAGATAAACTCGAGCAAAGTGGATTAAGGTAGAAAAGTAACTTAGCAAGGACCAAAATGGTTATTTTTAAAACATTTAGGGACTAAAATAGATATTTTGAAAGTTGAGGTTCTAAATTAGAACAAACATGGAAATTTAAGGACCCAAATGGACATTTTGAAGGTCAAGGGACCAAAATAGAACAAATTTTAAAATTCGGAGACTAAAATGAGATTTAAACCTTATTAATACTAGTAATATATATATATTGTGGTGAAGGTCTCAAAGTCGATGTCTAAAAATGTTGATGTCAATAAATGATAGGGAAAAAATACACTTTTAGTCCCTAAAGTTTGGGTTAGGTTTCATTTTGGTCTCTGAGTTTTGAAACTCAACAATTTAGTCCCTGAGCTTTGGTTTTAGTTTCATTTTGGTCTCCCCATCCAATTTTTCATTAATAGTTAATGGATTGTTGACGTGGCGATATTTTTTTTATCATAAAAAATTATTTAATTTTTTTTAATTAAAATATATTAAAATAATAAAATATTATTACTTTTAATTTTTTATTTCTTTCCTTCTTCTTCAACCTACTATCTATCATTCTTTAAGGACCTATTTGATATTTTTTAAAGTTCAGGAACCTATTGGAAACAAAATTGACTTATTTGAAACTTTTTAAAGTTCAGAGACTAAATTGACACATAACCACGAAAGTTCATGGACTAATCATGTGTAATTTAACCTAGATACTTTTTAAAGTTAAAAGACTCATTAAACTCAAAATTAAAAGTTGAGAGACCTAACTATTCGTCATTTGTAATTTAATTTAATAATAATATCAAAAGAGATAAAAAAATAAAATAAAAACAAGTGGAGGAGTGAGAGAAGCAAACTTTTTTTTTTTTTTTTTTTTTTGACAATGCAAACAGGCTGTTTGGTTTGGTTGTTTTCTGACTATTTCTGACAGAGGTTGAACCCTAAGTGAAAATTCCAGATAACCTTAAGTCAATTCCCACCAATATTAGAAAATTACCTTTTACCCTCCAATATTTTCTTTTCAATAAATTATTGTTCTCTCCCTCTCTCTCTCTCTCTTCCTTCTTTAACACTTTCTTGAAAAATGAGAAATATTAAGTCAAATGGAGTTGAGGGATCTATTTTCTTAATAAAAAATGAGAATTAATTCTTTTTTATATTGTGTCACTAATATTATTTTTTAATCAAAATCATAATTTGAAAAGGATATCTATATTTTACCAATATTTGGAATGAAAAATCAGTTCAAACTAAATATGATATCTCATTCAACGTGGTATAACTTTAAATGTTTATCAATGTAACCTATAAATTCTTATTGACTTCTAGTAAACATTGATAATGAGATGGAAAAAAAAAAAAAAAAAAAAAAAGAAGACAACAATTTTCATTTCCTTATCTCTGTTTGTTGAGAAATTATTCGAGTAGGTCGTCACAATATGACTGACAGTTTTGTATCGTTGAACATATGAGAGAAAAACTGTACAATGCTTTGAATTTATATCCCTTGATTATTAGGGAGGATGCAGATTTTCAAATTCACATCTAACGATAATTAAGAGACATCTACATCGTGACAACCTTATTAGGCATAACATAAATAACAATGTTTCTTTTAGGACGTAATGATGAGATCTAAATCAAACCCTCAAAATAATGATTTCGTTACCATTTTTAATCCAAATAACACTTTTATTATTATAGTAATGTGTTGCACTTTTAGTCTATGACATTTGAGTTAGGTTTCATTTTGGTCCTCGAGTTTTCAAACTCGATAATTTAGCTCTTGAGGTTTAAATTTCATTTCATTTTAGTCCCTCCATCTAATTTACGGTTAAAAACTAACATCTTGATGACATGACACAATTTTTGTTATTAAAAAAGTTATTTTATAATTTTTAAAATTAATTAATTAAAATATTTTTTTACTATTTCTTTTCTCTTTCTTCTTTTTCTTCTTCTTCTCCCCCACATTTCTTCTTCAAACCCTCCTTCCATAACCTAGTCATTGGTCATCGCTCGTCGGCCGCGAGTGACCACTTTTTTTTCTTTTTCTTTTTTCTCTTCTTTTCTTGATCTTCTTCTTTTTTCTTCATACTCCAATTCTTCTGTTTTTTTCTTTTTAAAAAAAACAAAACAAAACAGAGGAGGCCGGCCTCCGTTTCGTTTTAAAAAAAAAACAGAAAAGTTGGAGAGGGAAGAAAAGAAGGTGGAAAAAAAGTGGTCGTCGGTGGCTGGGTTATGAAAGAAGGAGGGTTTGGAAAAGAAGAAGAAAGAGAAAATAAATAATATTTTAATTAATTTATTATTACTTTCTTTTAAAATTTTAAAAATAATTTTTTAATAAAAAATAGTGCCACACTAGCAAACCGTTAGTTTTTAACTGAAAATTGGATGAAAGGAACTAAAATGAAACGAAATCCAAACCTTAGAGGCTAAATTGTTGAGTTGAAAACCTCAGGGACCAAAATTAAACCTAACTCAAACCTTATGGACTAAAAATGTATTTTTTTAATTTAATTTAATAAAGTGATCTTTTTGAAAGACGATTAAGTCAAAAAGGTATTAAATTCGTCTGTTTTCATTTTTTTAATTATATTTTAGGATTCTTGTCTTAAAAGAAAAATAATAAAATAAAATTTATTAATTTTTTTTTCAAATTTCAACAACATTTGGGAGGGGAAGATTTGAACCTCTAACATCTTGGTCAAAAATTCATGTCGATTACCACTTAACTATGTTCACTTCACCTAGAAAAATTAACGTTGTTAAGAAAGAAATTAAGAGAAATTAGTTACATAAATGAGATGGTCACATGTGATTAAAATGTGCATTAATTTGGTCAGCTCAAAACCAGCAAATCTGTTTGGTTCTTGAAATTGCCCTCACATCTTCCAACTCTTCTAGACCTTTTTTAAATAATATTTTACCACATCTATTTATTTTTTTTTTAAAAAGTTATAATTAATAACAAAACAATTGACCCCAAATTCAAATGTACTATTTTCATGTGGCTTTACGTGCTAACATGCGCATATATTGATGAAGTTGACAACTCAAATGGAAATTTGCAATAGAATAATCAAAATGACTATAATATATATATATATATATATATATATATATATATATATATATATTTGAAACAGACTATAAGATATATTTTAAGATGTTTCGAGACTAAAAATAAATGTATTATTTTTAAAAAATATTTAGTTAAATTATAAATTTAATCTCTAAATGTGTTGATAATTACGTTGGCTTAATCTTTGAACTTTTAAAAAGAAGATTGAGACTATAAATTTATAACTATAAAAACTTTGAATTGTCATATAAAAAAAAAAAAAAAAAAAAAAAAAAAAAAACTTTGAATTCGCCATATGAATATCTATTGGACAAATATATATATCTATATATAGAGATAAAATAATTTGGACAAATATGATTTATTTTGATACATGTTAGACAAAGCTAAATAAGAGCATAGCACAACCAGCTTGTACTCTTGTTCGAAGAAGAAGAAAAGATCAAATCTCTCATCTCACATGTTGTAAAAGAAATAACATGTTAGAAAAATAATAGAAAAAAAATAGTTGCCTAAAAAAAGAAAATAGTTATATGGAAAAAAAAAAACTAAAGATTTTACATAAAAAAAAATACTTTTGTGAAAATGAAGAAAATATGGGCACATGTCACCCCAATTTTTTAAACTATTTTTCTATATAAAAATGTTACCTAACAATTAAAAAGGAATTAAAAACTCATGCCACCTGTATGAAAAAGAAAAATTATTCTAAAAAAAATAATAAAAAAAAGAAAAATAAAAAAATCTAACTGTCACGGTCCAAAAATAGAAAAAGTAACTGTCGTCGGGAAAAAAAAGAAAAAGTAGAAGTAACAATGAGCTCACCGACTTCAATCTTCTCAATATGTTTCGTTAAAAATCATTTTTGCTGGTTGAATTTTCATGAAAGTAATAATTTAGTTTATGAATTTTAATTTGTAACGATGCACTTTCAATTTTGTAATGATTTGGTCCTTTTACTTTTAAATTTGTAACGATTTAGTTCCTATAGTGAAAAATTAATGTAAAGACTTACTGAAAGTTCTTAACTAAATAGATTAATAAACTAATTTGGGACCAATACGTTATTAAGCTACAAAGTTTAATCATTAAATAATAAAAATCAACATTTAATTTTGATGAATATTTTTGCGACAATGATTATATGGTTATAAACTTTAAAGTATAAGGACTAAATTGTTACAAATTTGAAAGTATATGGACTAAATTGTAACAAATTTGAAAGTATATGGACTAAACTGTTACTTGTTAAAGTTCATGAACTAAATTTTTACAAAATTGAAAGTACAAAGACCAAATTGTTACAAATTAAAGTTTAGGGACCAAATTGTTACTTTCATGAAAGTTTAGAGAGCGAAAATGATTTTTAACCTATTTATTAGTTAACCCTTTTAAATATAATTTATTATAATAATCTAATTAAAATTAATAAATCAAAATATATCTTCAATCATAGTCCTTAAAAATAAAGGAATAATTAGGCCTCTGAGCTGTTCAACAAATATAAAAAGTGAGTGAACCTATCTATAAGAAAATCAAGTTTCACTCGCTTTTTAATACGATACAACATTTGGTTAAAAACATGTGTAATCAATTGACTTATGCTTAGATTAATTGTTATATTTATTTTATTAAAATACCAACTTTTTGCTTATTCATCTAATATAAAAACTGATGTGACATGAAACATATATATAACAAAAAATTAAAACTCTCACTATTGATGGTACAAACTAACAATAATTTATTTATTTATTTTTAGGGTTCAAGAGGAAACCTCCTAGGATGGATGATCTTCAAGTTTTCCAATAACTTTTATGGACATGTAAAATGGTTGGCGCCATTTGACCCTATTAATAAAGCTATGGAAGACTCTTCAAAAGTTTAGAGATAGCTGTTAAAAGAGAAAAAAAAAAAAAAAAAAGGCACTGAATCCAAGAGGAAGACAAAAATCACACGGTTAATCCTCTCATAGATACACTAGATATAAACGTTTAAACAATAGAAGCAACAAATAAAAGGCTCTAGAACCTCGTATACCTATAAGATCAATATGGGTGCAACATTAGTGAATAGACAAACTCACTTTAGAATTTTCATGTGTTGATATTGATACTTATATTCTGCCTTTGACCATTTGGTGAGTTAGATGCTAAGTAGATAATTACCTAATGGAAGAGTCAATCACATACCCTTTCAGTTGATCCTAACTAAATCAGTTTCAATTTACAATATAAGTTCTTCCTCTTCCTCAGTCTGTAGAAGTAGAGTACGAATTATTCATTGTATCACAAACTACTCATTGTATCCCTTTGTTGATAAGCTTAATAAAATTCTCTATCGATGGTATTCTAAAAGTGGATGTAGATCTCTGTTGTCGAACCACTATAACTTTGTGTCTTCTCTTCTCTTCCCTACCTCTTTTACTTCTTCTTAATATTGTTTTGTGTTGAGAATATCGTTCTTTCGTAATCAACATAATTTGTAACTCAAAAGGGGATGTCATGTCAGTTGTTAGAGCAGTATGCCTTACTAGCTAGATTGCTATACAGTAGTAGAAGCCATGACTCTAAGGAAAAGGGCGGGTAGAAATAGATTAAAAATTATGTGACATCTTGTAAAGGTAGATAAGAAGAGTATGATAATAAATTTGAACTTGTAGAAGATGAGATTCAAAAGTGGCATTTATCGATAAGTGGAGCAACATGGCACCACATTATTCTTTGATCGTCCATCGTCTCAACTATGGGCACATTGTGCTATTCACACGGATGGTCTCAAGTTATTTTAGGGTATGTTTGGTTTAACTTTTCAAGTGTTTAATTTTGAAAAAAAAAAATCATTTTGAAAAAATTTGTAGTGTTTGGCAACCACTAAAAATGACTTATTAGAAAATGAGATTAAGAAATAAACCATTTTGAGAGCAACACTTGAAACCAACTTTTAAAAAAGAGTTTTTTATTAAGTATGCAATAATTTGTGTATAAAAACACTTATGAGGAAATGTAACCAAACATATGAGTGTTTAAATTTTAAACAATTTTATACAAAATGTTTTATTAAAAAATGTATTCTTGAAAAACATTTAAATTAAAATGTATTTCAAACGGACCCTTAATGTTTCTTATTGTCTTTATATTTTTGCTACTTAAAAAATATTAGTTCTATTCTTTTCAATAATAATGTATATATATTTTTCTGTTGGAAATACGTTGTATATAGAAACTGTTGCCCACCTAGCAAACAAGAATTACAATGCAACTGGTTGCTACAAACAAATACATAGTAAATATATCTACAAGACACTGTATATAATAAAATTTAGAAAAATCATAATTTTAATCCACATCAGAATATATCAAAAGCGCTCCAAAGGTCATAGATGATCCAATTGACAGCAACAACCACATCAAATGAACCGAACTTGTAAAACAGAAGAATGTGGTGATTGTCTTCTCAAAAAAAAAAAAAAGAATGTGGTGATTGGTAGTCGAGGCACGATTCGAAAGCGCTGTCTTGAAGACAATTATTCGCTCTACACAGGTTGCTAGCAAACTACAACGATTGTCTCGACAAGATACAACGATTAACTTCGTGTCACACCCCATCCTAGATTACCCTACTAAACCCAGAACAAGCGGTGACGAAAATAGACTCCGTAAGATCAAATGAACCTATTGTCAAGTCTCTCTCTTAGCCTATACATACACAACAATAATTACATTCTTTATATACAATAAATGATATGCATCGATTTGCAGAGACGGGTGACAAACTCTGACCAACTTACTCAACAATAATTACATTCTTTATATCCAATAAAATATTTTGAAGGTAAAATTCAAAAATGAGATTTGAATTAATTTTTTGAAAAAAATATTTCTAATTAGATTACAAGTTTAATCTTTGATAATTTTACTTTTTGTAAAAGATATAATATTTTAATACTTGAAGGATACTTAGAGTAGCATAATTGTGTAGACAACTTTTGACAATATTTTAAAATTTTAAATTATAACTCTATGGTAGTTCTTACCGTTGATGTCATTAATTAAAATATAACATGACGTACCTATTGACGAATATTATCTGATTTGATATAAAGTTTTTTTTTTTTTTTTTTTTTTTTTTGAGAAATGATATAATGTGAGACAAAATAATAGAATGAAATGAATAATCTCAGAAAGGGAAGTTATGTTGCACTTGGCCTTTTTTTAACCTTACAGGTAAAAAGGAAGGTAATTCTTGCCACGTGTATGAATGATACAATCTCGGGGTTTTTTAAAGAAGTAAAAAAGAAATTTTAAAAAATTAGAAATTTAACCTCATATTAGGTTTTTTTTTTTTTTCTCAATTTTTTAAATTCAGATTTTATATAATAATTTTTTTTTTCAACTATTTTTAAATCTTTTTTTTTTTTATATTTTTTTTTTTTTACAGTTTTGATGATATCTTCTACGCCCTTCATTACTCTCTCTCGTAATAGATTCTGATTTCCATCAAACCTCAAATAAATTCTGATTTCCGGATTGATTTTTCTTTTTAATTCTAAAGTTTGTCTTTTTTAATATATATATCTATTATAATTTACATGTTTTAAGTTTTTCTTCATTTTTTAAATTCAATTATTATGTTTTTTTTAATTGATTTTTAATCTCTCAAAATTTGATTTTTTTAATTGATTTGTCATAACATGAAATAATATCTTAGGTTTAAAACAGTAAAATACAAATCTAATAACAAAAAAAAAGTAGTTATCAAAATATTTAAGATAAATCTAGAGAAGCACGTTAAAAATATGAAATAAATTTTGAAAATTATGACTGAGATTTGAATTTTGATAATGTTTGTAAATTTGAAATAGTAACTTTTGATTAAAAAAATCCAAATTATATTATAAATATATAAAAGTATGATTAATGTTTGAATTTAGATACTGTAGCTAAATTAGAAATGAATTTTTGTTGATTAAAGAAAAGAGAGTTTATAAAATTTTCAAGTTTCCAATAATAAATTTTGAAAAAATGTTAATGTTTAAATTTATATAATGTTATAAGATTTTTTTTTTTAAATAAGATTTTTTTGAGGGAGAAGATTTTGAAAAATATTTTCCCTAAAAAAATTTGAGTTGAGTTTGATTCTGTTGATGAGAGAATAACAAGAAAATAGGAAAATAAAGCAAGGTATAATGAAATTAGTTGAAATTTATGAAATGTTTAGTTACTTTTCTTTCTTTCTTCTTTTTTTTTTTTTTTTTTTTTTTTTTTTTTGAAAAGGGAAATGTTTAGTTACTTTTCAAAAAAAAAACTGAAAATATGTAAATTATATTAGATATAGATTTAAAAAGGCAAACTTTGAAATTAAAAAAAAAAAATCAATTTTTGAGGGATTAAAAATCAATTGGAAAAAACATAATCGAAAAAAAAAACTATTATATAAAATCAGAATTAAAAAAAAAAAAAAAAAAAAAAAAAAAAAAAAAAAACAAACTTGTGTTGTCGAACATCATTTCTCTAATATTTTTCAAACCTACCCCTTTTTTCTAATTTTTTTTTAATTTCTTTTTTACTTCTCTAAAAGCCCCTACAATCTGTCCGAGAAAATGAAATTTTCTTATCGATTATTCAACCAACCCCAAATTCAAGCTTTATGTCAATTGAGTCATGCTCTTGTTGGCATTTCCCATTTACATTTCAGAGTACACCGACATCAATCTCCTTAGATAATTTTTTATTAAAAAAATCATAATCAAACTGATATAGTTTGAAGTTATTTTCAATTTGTCATTATATTTTCAAAAGTTTCAATTTAGTATCTAAAATTTGATCAAACTTCACGACTTCTCATTATTATTGTATTCACACAACATGACATGTTTTCTTTTTTCATTATTTATATGGCAATTAGCTCGTGTTTTCTTATTTGATTGAGTGTGCTAGTTACCTATTAGTGATTAGATTCGAATAAAAATTGAGGAAAAAAAAGTGGACTTTTAGATATTGGTAAAATATTATTTATAGTAGTGTGAGATTTATGGCCAGTTTGGAATGTCTTTTATTTTAAATGTTTTTTAACCATTATTTTCTTAGAAACATTTTATATAAAAATTGTTTAGAAGTTAAACACTTATATGTTTGGTTACATTTGTCATAAGTACTGTTTTTATATACAAGTTATTATATACTTAAAAACTATTTTTTTAGTGGTTGTCAACCATTACAATTTTTTTCAAAATGATTTTTTTTTTCAAAATTAAACACTTGAAGAGTTAAACCAAACACACCCCTGACTACTTGGTCGAGAGTATATACCAATTATCGCTGAGCTAAGCTCGTTTTGGCAATCCAAACACACCCTTAATCATATTATTAAGAATAACTAAATTGAAACTTTCAAACCTATAAGATCAAATTAAAACTAAGTTCAAATTAAAGGGACTAAATAAAAAAAATGAACCATAAAGATGGAGTTGAAACCATGTCTAAAGTATAATGAAATTTTGTAATTTAATCTAAAATTAAATATAGATTCAATTATAATATTTGAAATAATAATAACATAGCACCAACATGAACATAGCTCAGTTGACATCAAATTTAAACTAATGATCCAGGGATCTGCGATTTGAATCCTCGCACCATATCTATTGGATTCGATATTGATTTCATTATAAAAGTTTGTGATGTGACTCATATTTGACGCATATTTAATAGAAATTTAATATTCTCACCTCACCGTTGATGGTTCAACGAGAAAAAACATCCTTTCAAAATAATAATAAATAAATAAATAAATAGGAAGAACATGTCTCTCAAAATTATATTGTCTTTCGGTTTTTAGAAAATAATTTAATAAAAGAAAGGAGGACAAATATACTCTTCAATGCTATGTTATACTTAGTTGAGTTAATAAAAAAAATCAACAACTGAATTTATATAACTTTTTATAATTTTAATAAGTTTGAGTTTGTATAGCTTTTTATGTATGGAGTTATATTGTCGAATGCATTACAAATTACAATATAGCTTTTTTGTACATGTTATTTTTTTAAGTTATAGTTTATAAAAGTAAATATTCTATTTAAGATGTGGGTTATTTGAAGTTGTGATTTTTAGTTTATTTTCAAAAGTTTCAATTGAGTTTTTATGGTTAATTAGACAAGTAACCTCCCATATACCTATTTTGAAGTCTTACTACACCAACAATGTATGTCAAGGCAATGGGAGACAAATTTTAGTATCACGCGAGAGCGTGATGTTTGGCAATTCAACCCTTATATTTTAGATTGATTTGAGTTTGAGGTGGTCTAGAAGTTTAAGACTCACTAGAAGTCGAGGACTCAGAAGAGGCAGAAGAAAGAAATTGACAGACGCTAGATTAGATCCATCAATGAAACCAAACAACTTGTGAGCTAATTTCAGAATGGAAGATAGTTGAAACTTCCCAATAACGAAATTGGTGGAATCAAGGTGTATCCATACAAGATTGCAGATGTTTGAGTGCAAAAAGATTGGCGAATTGACACATTTTACGAGAACAATGCAAAAAAAAAAAAACGAATTGAGACTAATTAAGCACGAGGCAACAGAGAAATTACGCGTGGAAAGAAAATGACGCTGAGTTTTGTCCAACTTTGATACCATGAAAACTTTCAACCCAAGTAAAAAGTGATATTCTCATTGATTATTCACAATGAACAAGTACAAAATATATATACACAATCTGATAATATAAAAAGAATAATTATACACCCTGATAAATAGAAAAAACTCTCATAACCGAATTAGTTTAATACACTTAATAAAATGAATTGTTATAGGTAATTTCAAACCACTTCAATGTACAAGGAGCGGGCGAGGACAACCCGACACGAGCCCGAAAATAGGACCAGAAAACGGACTTCGGAGGTGAAACAGGCCAGAGGGTCGGACCAAGGTCGGAGGGATCTGGCCTTGGCTCCACCCATATGGTCGGCCTCGGCCCAAGGCCAAGCTCTTCCGCCTCCGTTTGGTCCGTGGTACCCCTGGTCGTCCCGGTTCCACTTGGTTCAGCCCGAATCGCCTCCGAACGCTTGAAACCCTAGAGAAGGAACAAGTGTTTAAACCCTTCTTTATCATTGAAGAAATGATCCCAAACTCTAATCTCTACACTTTTCACTTGCCCTCTCGCTCTCCACCTAATTCAGCTTTCTAACTTAAGCATCGGAGGCGATGTGGCAAGCACCATATCGGTGTGCAGGTTTTTCTGTCTTGCAGGTCACATCTTTCCCCCTATCATACAAATTTACCGTTGGTGGCACGTGAAGGTCAGGTGAGTTCTCCTATCCAAATTTGACCATCAACATAAACTAAAAAATGTACCGTAATATTTTTATTATATCAAACCAAACTTTAAATTTAAATAAATAAATAGTAATATTTATAACGTACACCACCTTCAAAATAAAAGGCTAGAAAATAGATTCAACAACGCCAACTAATAATCCAAGACCAATCGATCAAGTTTATATAGATAGGAATACAAATTAATGACCTGGTTTAAATGTTTTTCAAGAATACATTTTATTTTAAATATTTGGTATAAAATATACTTAGAATTTAAACACTCATATGTTTGGTTACATTCTTCATAAGTATTTTTATGTACAATTTATTAAATATACTTAAAAAAATTTTTTAAAAACTTTGCTTTCAAGTGTTTCTCAAAATGGTTTATTGAATTATTTCTCAATTTCATTTTTTTAATAAGTCATTTTTAGTGGTTGTCAAAAAATAGAAGTTTTTTTTTTTTTTTTTTTTTTTTTTCAAAATTAAACACTTAAAAGTTAACCAAACATACACTAAAATTCTATCATAAAAATACCTAAAAACCTAAACCTAGTGATAAAAATACTAAGAGTTTGTTTGGAATACATTTTAATTTAAATGTTTTTTAAGAATGCATTTTTTAAAAAACATTTTGTATAAAAATTGTTTAGAATTAAAACAATCATATGTTTGGTTGCATTTCCTCCTAGGTTGTTTTTATACACAAGTTATTATATATTTAAAGGCTCTTTTTTAAAAAGTTGGTTTTATGTGTTTCTCTCAATGGTTTATTTATCAATCTTCATTTTGTAATAAGTCATTTTTAGTGGTTGTCAAACACTAGAAATTTTTTCAAAATGATTTTTTTTTCAAAATTAAATACTTGAAAAGTTAAATCAAACATACCCTAAATCTATAAATCTAACATCAAACTACCTAAATCCAACCTATTATAAATATCTAACACATGAGTAATTAAAAAAAATAATAATAATTAGCGCATATATAAAAATAGAATTACTCAACTACACAAATGTTAAAAGTTAAAACAAAAATTAAAGAAAGACAATAATTTAATGAGTAAATGAAAAAAAAAATGAAAAGACATAAGATTGATGATGAAACTGAATGATTGGATTGGTATTAATTAATAATAGATATGATGAATTAAAACGAAATTGTAGCTGTGATCAATCATGAAACGGTGGGTTAATGAGTCACAACTTCCTTAATTACAAATAGAATTTTAATTTAGCAGCTGGCAAAATTAATTAATATTAATTAAATTAAACAAATTGAAAAGAAAAATTTGATTATCACACTTCTCCAAACAACCATGAGGTGGCTGCCACCGACGATGTGGTTGTTGAGATTTTCTTTCTTCTATTCCATCAACATCTCCTTATGTGAATAACTTCTAATATCGTCAACAACAAAATAGTTCAACTGATATAAAGTTGTATTGATAATCACGAGGTTTGTGGTTCAAATTCAATTTTTTGAAACTTTCCAATAAGATCTTTATGCTTTTTTTTCTTTTGACAACATTCCACCAACTAACTCTATTAGTTTAACCCTCGCATGCCTGCTATTATTGTTATTTGAAAAATACTACTTCTCTCCCTACTGGTATGTAGGGATCACTACATACCTATTAAAATCTTGACCAATAAAAAAGAGAAAAGTAGAAAAAATATTTATAAAATTTTATCTCTCATGTCAAGATTTGAATGAGATGTGTAGGAAGTCTTTGAGCTAACCATTCTTGGATTAGATTCCTTTTTACTTTTCTTTTTTTTTCTCTTGGATCAAATACCTATTTGAGTTTATGGGCTGTGATACCCATGTAGATAACAGATAAGATTCCATTTCAAAACCAATTGACAAGGAAATGAATAACTCATACATCCATCTTATAAATTGTGATATCTTCATTCATCTTTTCAACGTGGAATCCTCAACATACAATATAATTAAATTTCAAGAAATTTAATTGAAACTTTCTAAAGTCCAAAATTTTAATAAACACAACGGTAAGACCGCTTGAAAACCAAATTTATAATTTAACCAATTTCGACAATGGAATGAATGGTGAAGCTCCATCATCGTAGAGCCGTCCCGATTGGCAGAAGCCACCGTGGGACGGCGGCGGGCGGTGGTGGGATGTGGAAATTCGGATGTTTGTTTGTTACAAATCAATGAAAGAGAGACAGAGAGCGGACCTCGGAGTTGGAGCACCAAACCCGACACCCAATTACTTGTCGGGCCAAATTCCCTTGGTGGGCCCACGATATATACTCCTCCATTTTCTCCTCTCGCGATATTTTGATTAATTTCTCGTTTTTTTTTAAAAATAAAATCTTTATTACAATTTTACCGTGAGGGCACGAGTCATTCGTGAATAAATTGATCAAAGCATTAACTCTTACTGCCTTCACCTCCTTTTATTAATTTATTGTTCAAATCAAAACATATACTCCAAAATAAATAATAATAATAATAATAATAATAAAGCAATGTTCTTTTAGAGGGATAATTAAGAAATTTTAATTAAGTTTCTTTGTTCAAAAGAGAAAGAATAATTAAGTTTAATGACCTAATTTCAACTGAGTTGGAAATTACTTTTTGAGAGAAATGAAATGTTAAAGGAGTTAAAAATGTTATTTCTATTTATTTGCTTAAAGTTACAATTTACAAATGTCATTGTCATTAGTATAAAGCAAAAAAAGAAAAAAGAATTGCAACATTAGTCATAATCATTTTTTTTCTACTTCCTTGCCAAAATAACATCTTAAAATCCTACTCAAAATTGCCCAATATGACTTGATCCTTTGTATTATCAAGGAGTCATGGGTTTTAGTCGATCCATCTAGATATATAAACTATGTCGTTCATTATCTTGCACTTTACACCTGCTTAGCCCAACACTTAGAGATCTGAGTGGAGGAGTTACTCAAATGGGTGAATTTCGAGCTAAATTTGAATTGTTTTATACTATTGAGCAACATACCATTTTTACCTATGTAATCTTTCTTTTCTCCATTTATCAGAGAAAAAAAAGAACAATAACTCAATTGGTTAAGAGTACAGACATTATACATCTGTCCTAAATGTCATGTATTTGAATCCTCACCCACACAATATTGAAGAGAAAAAATACTTGTTGATGGCAAATTTTGGACAAGGAGAACTCACTTGTCCTTCACGTGCCACCAGCGGTAAATTTGTTTAAGAGGGGGGAAGACGTGACCTGCAAAACAGTAAACTTGCACACCGGTGTGGTGCTTGTCACACCGCCTCCGATGCTTAAGTCAAAAAGTTGAAGGAGGAGAGCAAGAGGGCAAGAGGAGAAAGTAGAGAATAGAGTTTGGGATCCTCTCTTCAGTGACAAGGAAATGTTTAAATACATGTTCATGCTCTAGGGTTTTCAAGCGTTCAGAGGTGATCTAGGGCTGAATCACGCAAAATCGGGACACCTCGTACTAAACGGAGACGGAAAACCTCGGCCCATGGTCGAGGGCGAGCAGGGGTTGGGCCAAGGCCCGATTCCTCCGACCTTGGCCTGACCTTTTGGTTCGTTTCGCATTAGATTCATGTTACTTTTCACTAATAACAAGAACATTTGAGAAATTAGAATGAAGAAATTAGAGACGTGGGAACTCATGTTTTGAAACTCTAAATTTAACTTTTTGTGATTCTAACATCAAACCAAAAAAAGAAAAAGAAATTAAAACATCTTGTAAACAAAAAATTGCAAGAGAATATAAAAAAAAAAGAGGGAAATAATGGAGTGATGGGGTAGAGTGCAAGGTTGGCTTGAGAAGCAAAAGAGAGAGAGAGAAAAAAAAAAGGTAAAAAAGAATTAGCTCAAATGTGATTAAGAAATGCTACCCTACATGTCCCACTTCTTAAGAAAAAGCCTTCCCAATAAAGTATGGTTTTTTTATGTCTAAGGAAGATCCCATCTCTTAGTTTATGACCCAATTACCTTCTCTTCTTCACCAGCTCCTTCAAACCCACCTCCCCCATTTGCTTTTCTCTTCCATTTCTTTAAATACTTGCTCCAAATTTCAATCTTTATTTGCATTACTCATCTCCTTCCCCATTATTTCTCTGTCAGAGCTTAGCTTCTCTCTTGCCTTGCCTGGCTGGTCAGTGTCTGTGTCCCTCTTTCTTTCTTTCTTCCCTCTCATTGCCTTTCTCTGCCTTTTTGCATTGCTAATTCTTGCCTCTTTTGCCTTTGGGTTTGCTTGGTTTTGCCTGCTATCATGTCTACTCAGCTGATCTAGATCTGGGTCTTCTTTACTTTTTTGTTTTAGATTTGTTGAGTTGGGTTTTGAGGGGATGTGATTATTTGAGAGGAATGTGTGTGGCTGAAGGGCTGATGGGACGTTTTGAATTGTTTGCTTGTGTTTGTTTGTCTTTGAATTCTTCTGTTTTTTTTGGTTTTTCAAGTTTTACTGTTTGATTTACTTCTCTGGATCTTGATTGTGCTGTTTTCTTGTTCTTTTTGCTGTTGTTTTGCTCTGTTTTAGTTGGGTAGTGAGCTAGTGAGATCTGGTTTTTGGGGAACTGATGCTGTAATTGCTGAGTTTCTGGACTTGTTTGGCTTAGTTCTTGCTGAGATTTGGACAATTTTGGGAATTGTATAAGCTCTGGCAATGCATTTTATTGAGTGCATTTCAACTGTTTGTGAAAATGTCACTGTGAACTTGTGAAGCATATCAATTGACATTGTGATTTGAAATTGTTTAAGATAGCTGAGATCTGATGCTGTGCAGCTTTTCTCTCTGCAGGAAATTGTGGAAAATGGAATTTTCCATGATTTTCACTGTTTGTAGTGCATTGTTGCTTCTGAGCTCTTCAGCTGCAGATGCCCAAACAGCCAGCCCCCCCTTACTTAGCCCGACCCCGGCACCGGCGCCAGCGCCCGATTTTGTCAATCTCACAGATCTGCTCACAGTAGCTGGTCCATTTCACACCTTCCTCAGCTACCTCCAATCCACCAAAGTTATTGACACCTTCCAAAACCAAGCCAATAACACAGAAGAAGGAGTGACCATCTTTGTCCCGAAAGACAGCGCTTTCTCGGCGCAAAAGAAACCGTCTCTCTCGAAACTCACCGAGGATCAGCTCAAGTCTCTCATCCTATTTCATGGCTTGCCACATTACTATTCCCTTGCTGAATTCAGGAACCTCAGCCTGCAGAATCCGATCCCTACGTTCGCCGGTGGACAATACAGTTTGAACTTCACAGACGTTTCAGGGAGCATTCGCATCAGCTCGGGTTGGACTAACACAAAAGTGAGCAGCAGTGTGCATTCAAGTGATCCTGTTGCAGTTTACCAAGTTGACAAGATTCTGCTGCCTGAGGCGATCTTCGGAACCGATATCCCCCCGACGCCAGCTCCCGCACCAGCTCCCGATATCGCTCCCGCCGCAGACTCTCCATCGGCCGTTAGTGATGGAAAGGCTGCTCCATCTTCAGAACCCAAGCCATCATCTTCCCATAGGATCATCAACTGGGGGATTTTGATTCACATTGTTTTGGCAATTTCAGGTGGATTTTTGTTTTGATTGTGATCAGAAATCCTACCACCCATTTATTACATTAAGAAAACTATATTGGCATTTTGTTTTGTTATTGATGTGAATCTCCATTTTTTTGTGAACATATATGTTGTTGGCTTTGTGCATGAGAAATTCCTACTGTGTGTGGTCTATAAATTATGATGGGGAAGGAATTTTGTTTCAATACACATCAACAATGTCATAATGTGTGAAGCACTACCATTGTATTTCATTGAAAAAGAAAAGGTTCCTTGTTGTTAACTTGGGTATATAGACTTCGATTGGTATATAAATCTTTAGGACGAGCTTGTCCGCCTCAGGACTAGAGTTTTGATCGATAGACTTCGATCAGTAGATAAATCGATCATTCTAACACTAGAACTAATGGTTTGAATTCGCTCGAGCTTGAAGATCTGGGACCATTTTAAGATTTTAGGGTTGTAGTTATTTGTCGTTATTGATTGTGGAAAGATGAAACCATGAAAGAGACTGCAAACTTCCCAACAAGAAGAATGAGACAAAGGTAAAATCTCTACCATATCAATTTACTTTAAATTGAAATGACTTTAACTATTGAAACACTTTTGAATAATTAAGAAACGTTTGATAATGACTTTTTTTTTTTTTTTTTTTTTTTAGTTTCTAATTTTTACAAAGTAAGCTTAGTTGTTCACAATTTTCTTTTTCCAAATTTGTAATAATTTATTTTAAAAATGTTTCTACTTTCTAACATAATTATATTCAAACTTTAGAAACATAGAAAACCAGTTGTTAGAAATATATTTATAGTATGGCCTTAAGAAAACAAAGAAATCATTAAAAATTGTCTTATTTTTTCAAAAAATAGAAAGCTAAAAGCAAGTGGAAAATGAGTTTAGTAAAACAAAGGGGTTTTGGTACTTGTTGAAAGTATGTGGGAAAAAAAAGACTAAATTGAGTTGCTTTTTTAAGAGGATGACGAATTAAGTTAAAATCTTACGAGATGTTTGGCTCATGATTAGATTTGTATTAACACAAGGTTAAGAAGTCAACTCAAGTGAGTGGATTTGTTTAATCCAAATATATTGCGATTAATTAAGTGCTATAAAACAACTATTGTTGAAGATGAATTCATCTTTCACACTACATACTAAGTTTACATATTAATAAACTCATACCAATATATGTTACACAATTTTGATTTCTATAACTAATTCTTTTGTTATACAAATTTAATTATTGGTACAAACTTAAATTTATTAAAACTAAGAACCAAACATATTCTTAAAGAGAAAAGTTGAAGGGTGATATGGAAATAAATAAATCTTCCAAAACAATCTATATTTTGGTTGATGCAAATATGTTTTGCACATTTATACTAATAAACTTAAATTTATTAGTATTTACATACTAATTAAGTTTTGGCAATCAACATGGCACAACACAATGATCAAAATATTCTACATTCACTAGAAGCAATGACTTCTCAAATTGTATTTACTAAAACTATTTTAAATTTCTCATTGAAAAATGAAGATGCTCATAATTGATAATGTTAATTGATCTTTAAAATAGAACTAAGAAGATTTGGCATGTGAGACTTCTACAAAACTAAAAAGAATTGAAAAAAGAAGTGGTGTGATCAACCAAAACAAGAGAATTTTTTACCATCATTGGCATAGAAATAATTTTATTGGGAGTGTCGACCAAAGTTCCATATTGGTAATTAGGAAAGGAAATATATCATCAAGGGTATATAAGTGAGAACAACTTCAACATTAGTATGAGGTCCTTTGGGTGAAAGGAAAAGCAAAAGTCATCAGGATTTTTGTCTATAGTGGACAATATCATACCATTGTGGAAGATATGGAGATTTTGTTGTCTCAACAATTGGTTAAGTCATGTCCGTGCGCTATCTTGAGTGACAAACAAGGGTGGTAAACCTCGATGACGTAGTCGTAGTGATCCATGTTAAGGTCCATCAGATAGGCGGTGTGCCCCAAAAAGAAGAGAGCTAGCTAGCCTCAGTAAGAGCAAAAACTATAAATGTGCACGTATATATGACTATTTAAGGAAAGATTATGTGGTTCTTTGTTCGAAGCGAGGATTGCTGGGAGTGCGATCAAAGTTCCACATTGATTAGGAAAGGGGAAGATCATCATGAGTATATAAGTGAAGGACAACATCATCATTGATATGAAGTCTTTTGGGTGAAATCAAAAGTAAAATCTTGAGACGAACTAATATCTAAAATCGACAATATCATATCAAAGGGTTGCATTATTTCAACATATTCCAGTGTCAATGACATAGTGAAAAATGTTGGTAAAATCTAGAGAACCTATAGACGAATGATTCTCATTTTGTCGTTTCCATTCACCTCCAAGGAAATATGACCTAAAATTGCAAGTTGAATCAATGGATTGAACAATCCAATTTCATTTAAGACAGACATGTAAATACAAGCATGGGCCTAAAATGTTTCCATGTTTGGTATTGTGTCCTGTCCAAACCCAAAGGATATGTTGGGCTCATTCCCAAGTCCCTCCACCAACAAGAGACAATGAGAAATTGTAATTGGTGACGATTGTTACGATGTGACTGACAATTTACCTCTTTGAATATTTTTTTCACTAATAGATATCTATTGTTGATTTATGTCTAAGTGATATACACACCTATCACTAAAAGACGTGCAAGATTGAGATATGTTGATGCACTTAAAAAAAAATGATGTTATATTTATAAATCTTTTTGATTTGTGTTAGATTTGCTATTATTTTGAGTCAGATTGTTATGTGTAACTGTCTAATAATAATAATAATTTCAAAAAGAGAGGAGAAAACTCAATGTAACATGATTAAATCACATTTATCTCAAACATAACAAAATTTGTTAATCTTTAGAAGTTTTGGTTTTGAAACCCCAAGTTTAAAGTTAGATCCTTTCCTTCCAATAGAATAGAAAGAATATTACTCATTTTCAACCCCTCCTCATTTTTTTTAATTCAAGAGGAGTGGAGAGATTCAAACATGCTGATTTTGTCAATTACCACTAAACTATATTTACTTTGGCTAATTATTTTTTTATTACATCAACATTTGGGAGTGGGGGATTCGAACCTCTGACCTCATGGTCAAAGGTACATGCCAATTACCACTGACTTTGGCTACTTTGGCCAACTACCATCTTCGTTTTCATAGATTTATCATCCGTATTCATATTCGATAATAAAATAATACTTGAGAATGACTATGGATAAAAATATGATTTTTTTTTGGCGCTTTCTAAATCAATTAAAGAACATTAATTGAGAACATAAATTCGAGAGGCTTTTCAATTTTTGTACTAAATTTCAGAGTTGAATTTGTGTTGAGCATGAATGTCAAGCCATTCAAGCATTAATTAATGGAAATTAATACTCCCAAAGAAAAGATTGCGTAATGATTAAGTAATTCATCAGAAAAGAGAAAGAAAGCAATGGTTTTTCATTTTCAAAACTCGGAACAGAATGAAAGAAATCAATGAAATAATGAATGGAAACAAAAGGGTGTTGAACAAAATCACATTTTATTAATTATATTTAAGCCTTTCAGTCAGTGGCTGAATTTGGTTTTTGGCTCCCCATTTTCTGGGTCTCTCAGCAGTTCCTCAAAACAAGCACGCTTTTCTCTCGTTTTCCTCGCCTATTCCTGTCCCTATTCCATTCGCCTTCGCACATCCCTTCATTTTCACCCCTCTTTTCCCCTTCACGATGAGATTGCTTTTTGATTAATCACCTCCACCTCAATTTCATGAGCTTTCTGTAGGTATGACGTCTTTTAATTCCCTTTTGCAGTGTTCTTGATTGTTTTTCCTTTCTGGGTTTTCGTTATTTCGATTGAATTTGTTGGTTTTGACTCGGTTGGATGAATCCCGAGTCTTGTGTTTGGACATTCATGCGCAGTACGTTATATTGAGCGTAAACTATGGCCTCTTTAATTGGGTTTTTGTTGATTTTTCGTTTCATGGGATCTATCGTTTCATCTGTGGTGATGATTGTTTTTTATGTTGGTTTCATTGTAATTGGTATAGCTATCTGTTTGTTTGATTGTTTGTTTGTTTCATGATTGCCTTCCACGTTTCTAGTATTGATTTCATTCCTTTTGTGGATATCTTATCTCTGTTATCTGTTTGACGATTGGAATTTATTGTTTCAGTAGTTAGGAGTTTGTATTTGTGTTGAGAGATTCTGCCAAAAGAGAGGTGAAAATGTCAAGCTTTGTGGGTGTTCTTGTTTCTGATCCATGGCTTCAAAGTCAATTCACCCAAGTCGAGCTTCGAACGCTCAAATCCAGAGTAAGCATCTAAGTTTCTGTTACTTGAGTTTCTCGGGTTGTTTTGGTTCTTTTCTGGCAAATTGTGAATTCTTTTCAGTTGATATGAGAAATGGTTTTGTTGGATTCAGTTTCTTTCTGTGAGGAGCCAATCAGGCCGTGTAACGGTGGAAGATTTGCCTCCTGTTTTTGCGAAATTGAAAGCTTTCCACGAAATGTTTACTGAGGATGAGATTAAAGGTTTCTTGAAGGAAACAAGTAGAGACGTGGGTGATGAAATAGATTTTGAGTCCTATCTTCGGGTGAGTCTATGTATGATAGGATTTGGATTGCTTTTTGTTTATGTTGAAATTTAACCATTTTCTTTTATACAATCGTAAGCAGTAGCTTGAAGGGGTTAAATTTATAAGATTCATTACTGTAGGCATATTTAGATTTACAAGCCAGAGCAACAGAAAAATCAGGCGGATCAAGAAATTCTTCTTCATTCGTCAAGTCTGCCACAACTACGTTTCATCATGCAATTAACGAATCTGAGAAGGCATCTTATGTTGCACACATAAATAGTTTTTTGGCGGAAGATCCATTTCTGAATAATTATCTCCCTCTAGATCCAACTACCAATGATTTGTTTGACCTTGCGAAAGACGGTGTTCTCCTCTGGTAGTCGAAACAGCTTGAATTTAGACATTTCAATGTTTAACTTTGTGATGATGGATGGTAATAATCTTTGTTTCTGCTTTTGGTTGGCCTGTGCAGTAAGCTTATCAATGTAGCTGTTCCAGGGACCATAGACGAACGAGCAATCAATACCAAAAAGGTCCTTAACCCATGGGAGAGGAATGAAAACCATACTCTCGGCCTTAACTCTGCAAAGGCTATTGGATGCACCGTGGTTAACATTGGCACACAAGATTTGGTTGAAGCTAGAGTGCGTTGAAACTACCTCTCTGGCCATCAATTGGGATATGCATATTTGCATATTTATTTTAATAAATTTATCGTAAAGTTTCCTAACTTTATTCCCTTCTTTTATTTTCTAGCCACATCTGCTGCTTGGATTGATATCACAAATAATTAAGGTATTTCACGAATTGACCTTCTTCATTTTGCTATTTTGCATCCTGTTAATTTTGGGATATTATAGACTACTAAAAATATTTGATTTGCCGAGGTCTTCACTATTGTGGATTGGCTTTATTTATCTCTTTTAATGTGCTGGAAATGTAGATTCAACTGTTGGCTGATCTTAATCTGAAGAAAACTCCTCAGCTTGTGGAACTGGTGGATGATAGCAAGGTGATTTTTCCTTTTTTGCATTCTTTTTTGTTAACATCTCGATGATAAGATCTGTTGGTCCTATTGAAAAAAAAAAGATTAAATTTTGCTAATGAGGCTATTATGAGAGGATAATTGATGATATACGGTAACGATTCTCACAAATATTATCTATAACCTTGCAGGAAGTGGAAGAACTCATAGGATTGGCACCAGAGAAGGTTTTACTCAAATGGATGAACTTTCATCTGAAGAAAGCTGGCTATGAGAAACAAGTCACAAACTTTTCATCAGATGTGAAGGTTAGAAGATGGCCACCTGTTGGGTTGTATGTATTGCACAGAAAACTTTAATTGACTCATATGCTATAGTAGTTTTGAGGGCAAACTCATTCCTGATTATAAAAGTTATGTTCCATTCAATTCTTTTACATTTCACGTTTTAATGAACACTAGATGTTTGATCATTTGAACTTAGTTAGATAACTTTCTTCTCCTAAGCTGGAAATTAGTTATCTTTGTAAGATTTATTCTTCTTGTCTTTAGAGTTGAGATTTAGTTTCCAGTTTTTTTGGCTTTAGCTTCCATGTGAAGTGATGAACTCTGCAAGCGTGGATTTACCCATATTTCTAATGTATGTCAATATTTGAGTTCAATAATGTTTTTGGTGGAGAAAAACATATATTTGAAATTGTATCCTATGTGATTGACTCATTTCAGAACTTAAAAGAACTGGAGCTCAGAATCCCATCTTGTGTAACCACCTTAAAATAATAAATTCTCTGTTTGAGGCCAACATTAACAAGAGCAATAAGACAAATGAAAATTTGAAGCTTGTGATTTTGAAAAAGTATTGAGTGAGGCTGCATTTTATATAATGATTAAGTAATTAATTCTTTGGTTTGCAGGATGGGGAGGCATATGCTTATCTGCTTAATGCTCTTGCACCAGAGTTCTCTGGTCCAGCGACTTTGAATATTAAAGATCCTACTGAAAGAGCAAATATGGTTCTTGAGCATGCAGAAAAATTGGATTGTAAAAGATATCTAACTCCCAAGGACATTGTTGAGGGTTCACCCAATCTCAATCTTGCATTTGTTGCACAAATTTTCCAGCATAGGTGAGAACCTCAATTTCTTCCCCTCTACATATGTTTCGGATTCAATCATTTGAAGCCTCATTCAAGTGCTTAGTAAACGATGCTACATCACTCATTTTAAAACCTTTTGCAAAATGTGTGCCTCTTAGACAATGTGGATATGCCTTTTCTTCTCTTATTGCTAAAAAAGACCCCTCATCTTTTAATATTATGAGTGGATAGTTGGATAGCCGGAAGAAAATTTCAGTGGTGAAAAGGTATCTAACTCCCTGGAACTTTTTGTCAAATGTTTCTTGGGCTCTTGGCTACAGCATTATCTTTTTGGATGAAAAATTTTGTCAATCGTAATATGTTTGTCTTGTTAATAAGGAGACCTTGTGCTAGACCCCACTATGTTTGACCACCGAGAAACTTGTAAGATGTTTGATAACTGTAGCTGGAGGCTTGTATGATTTTGAATTATTGACTTAAGTTGAATTTAGGTGTCCTATCACCATGTTTAACCCTCAATTGGCATTCAATTAATTTGCCTACAAGTGTTAAGATGAAGGAAATGAAAAAAATTCATCAAAAAGATGTCTAGCAGATTCACTGATATTGTTTACTGGCTGTCTATAGCAGTAGGTTCCAATAAGTTTGAAAATATCTGATGCTGCGCCGCCGAATGTCGAATATGAATTGCAAATTTGTAATGCAGGAATGGGTTGTCTGCCGATACTTCTAAAATGTCATTTGCTGAAATGATGACTGATGATGCCCAAACTTCTCGGGAAGAGCGGTGCTTCCGTTTGTGGATTAACAGTCTTGGCATATGCACATATGTCAACAATCTCTTTGAGGACGTTAGAAACGGGTATAGTTTTTGGTCTTACTTCAGCTTTTGAATCACCTGTATATCCTCTTTTTTATGGACAAGCTTGAGTTATGTCCTCCAACTGCAGATGGGTTCTTTTGGAAGTTCTTGACAAGGTTTCTCCTGGATCAGTAATCTGGAAACAGGCAACAAAGCCTCCTATCAAGATGCCATTTAGGAAAGTTGAGAATTGCAACCAAGTAGTAAAACTTGGGAAGGAGTTAAATTTTTCTCTTGTAAACGTAGCTGGGAATGATATTGTGCAGGGAAACAAGAAGCTTATACTAGGTAACTACAAAATTTCTCCCCTTTTCTATAGTTTCTAGTCTTCGGTCATTTATAATTTTGATCGACATACGAGATGTTATAATTTGGTGTTTATGATTTGTTTGATTTATCAATAGCTGGTGGAAGCTTAATATAACCATATTTGACTACTTGTTAGCTAAATATATCCCCAAAAAGAAAGAAAGTTGTCTTATGCTTATGTACTTGTTTATATACTATGAACTTTAGTTCTTTCAACATGGTTACTATCACTAGAAAAAGACAGATGCCCTTTTACTTTGATGTGGTAAATTTCTTGAAGCTGGCTAGACTAGAAGGTATTGACCAAACCATGATTTTACTGGCTAGTTACTGCTGTTTATTCAAAATTCCCATTTTTAATGGAAGTTGAGAGATCCTCTAACCAGAGGTAGGAATTACAAGACCAACATCTAAAGGCAATTACATTTTTTTTTAACAGCATTTTTATGGCAACTGATGAGGTTTACCATGCTTCAACTGTTGAGAAACCTGAGATCACACTCTCAAGGTAAAGAGGGCAAAGAGATTACTGATGCTGATATTCTGAACTGGGCAAACAACAAAGTGAAGAAAGTCGGTCGAACCTCTCAAATGGAGAGCTTCAAGGTAAACAAGCAAAGAATGTTCGCCTTTTAATCATCGACTTTCTGTAGTTGATTGTTTCACGTAAATGATATAACTTCTGGTTTCAGGATAAGAACCTTGCCAATGGTATCTTCTTCCTCGAGCTTCTTAGTGCTGTGGAGCCAAGGGTGGTGAATTGGGCTGTGGTCACAAAAGGAGAAACTGGTGAGTATTTATGCCCCTTTTTCTAAAAGTTTCATCTTTTGCATGTGGGGTTGTTTCAATCTTGTCGGGACGGGTTGGAAAGCGCCTTACTGTAAAAATGTTGAATTGCAGAGGAAGACAGGAAGCTGAATGCAACATATATTATTAGTGTCGCCCGAAAGCTTGGCTGCTCCCTTTTCTTGCTACCTGAAGATATTATTGAAGTAAGTTCCAAACTACATTTTCTTGCTAAACTTTGATTATGTATATTATAATCTCTCCATAGACATGCCTAATCTTCTCAAAACAACTGCTGATTGTAATTGTTGGCTTTCAAACTCCAATTAAGTTCTTGTTCTGCCATGCCAACTTTTGACAGGTGAACCAAAAGATGATCCTTATACTGACTGCTAGCATCATGTACTGGAGCCTGCTGCAACAAGCAGGGGAGTCTGAGCTGTTAAACCTGAACGACGGTAATGTTTCAGATGCAAATACAGAAGCTTCCATGACCGATGAGACCGGATCGTCCTTGGCCGCTAACCAGCCCTGTGCTTTGGCAATGGAGGACACTGCTGCAGTTCAAAATGAGGAAGAATCCCAAGCAGTTAAAAGTGCAAATTCTTAACAGACCTACCCAGAGAAGCAAGTCAGCAATTTTTTTTTCCTTTTGATTAAATTTATTTATAGAGAGGATATAATACAGGAAAAAAAAATGGTTACAGTTTAGCTTATTCTACTGTTTGGTAATGGTTTCAGGAGAGCCCAGTTTATGTGCTCATATTACCCTCTTGGGGTAGGGTCCTGTATATTCATTTTTTTGGAAATTTTGAAATAGAAAATTTTGTTAATTAGGCTATATATTTTTTGAACCATTATTATATTACAATAATAATATGGGAAAGGGAAAAGGTTACTATCTTATCCCTTGGTTCTTGGATAATTTTTATCAGTCTGATATTAAGATGGAAAATGTATGTGGATACACACACACATTTTAATGATATGTAATGTTTACCTTAGTAATATAAGTTTCCAGAGATTGAGTTTATATAGCTCATAAAGGGTAAACAAATAACTTGTTTAAAGTTCATTCTTTGGAGCTCTAATCAAATCAAGTTCACTTATAAAGTGAATCGCACTCGTAACAATGTATGATATTCATGTGTGCATTGAACACTTGTAACGATGTATGATATTTTTATATGGACGTGGTTGTCATGGATTTTGATAGGTTAACGAGGAGGGATCGATACAAATTAAAAGCCATTTGGAACAGTACTTTTCATGGTATACTATTGTAATTAACTTACAAATAAAAGCCTCAACCACAATTATTCTCAACACAGAAGAGATTAACTAATCCCCTTGGGCAGGTCTACATTGGGGCAAGGACAAGGCCTCCCAGCCTTGCATATATTCATAACTCAAAGCACTTAACTAAAAAGCATCAACTTCAGAAAGTCTTTATTTGAAGCAATAACAAAATGTGTTTAGTTGTTAGGCTTGGCTTGGGGCTCTACATCAACAGCCTCACCAAGCAAAGCTGCACAGCACCTGCTGCAGTCACCATGGTGGTGGTGACAACAACCGTGGTGTCAATGGCCGGGCCTGTGGTGGCTCCGCCACTGAATCTGAGGCGGCCTCCTCTGAAACTGCGGCGCTTGACATCGACAACTCCACTAGTTTCCATTGCAGCTTCTTCTACTATGTTATCATTAGAATCAACATATGTGACACTAAATAAACTAGTAGAAGTAGGTACATTTTAATGTATCATCAAATGAGGTGTGTGTGGCAATGAAACTCACTGTTTTTCACATCTCTTGCTGTAACCGTTACCTCCTCCGGGGAGAAGAGGAGGACGACAATGGCGAAAAGAAGACCGAGGAAGATGAAAGCCGTCGAACTCATTTTCTATGTAGATCAGAAGGGAAAAGAAAACCTATAAGAAGTTGGAAATTGGATGAGAAGTTTTGCAGGATTTCAAATGGAAAAAACTACTTTGGTTCATGAGGTTTGTTTATGAAGGTTCTCCTAGTATTGTTTGGTTGCATTACATTAAAAAATTTTATTATAAATATACATTTTCTCTTATTATATTATATTTTGAAGTGATTTTTGGTCGGTCCTATAAGAAATACTTCAGGGACAGCTGTATAGATGGAAATTTGGACCAAATTAATAGCGAATATAGCACAATTGCAAACTAATTGTATATATAGCACAATTAATTGTACAAGACCAAAAAGCTGCCGTCAGATTCTATTCGTGTTTATCGTTGATAGACTTCGACTATTCAGAGTCTATCAGTGTCTATCGCTGATAGACTTCGATTAATCAAAATCTATCAGTGACTATCACCGATAGACTTAAGTATTTTAATAATGGAAAACAAAACATGAAGTACATTTTGTTAATAATTAAATCTTTTCTCTAAGGATTTTTTTTTTCATTTAAAAAATACTTTTTATGCTCTTAAAACGTCATTTCAAGCCAAAACGAGCATTAGCTCAACGGTAATTGACATATACCCTCGACCAAAAGGTCAGAGGTTTGAATCCCTCCCACCCTCAAATGTTGATGTACTAAAAAAAAACGTCACTTCAAGCCCTAAGTTTAGTTGGTGTGATGATCTTGATTGTGTTCCAGAGATAGATTAAATCTAACATTAGCATAATTTAACGACTAAAATTACTCCATTTCTGTTAAGAAGTCGTAGATTTGGATCTTCCACTCTATATGTGATGTTATTTTTTATTTTTTAAATATGAATAATAAACAAAGCTTTTTGTTTTAGAAAATAATAATAATCATAAACAAAGTTTGCTTTAAAAAAAAAGTTTTTTTACGCCTCAATAATATACCGAAAGCTAGAGATGAAGCCAACATGCTAAATATAAATTATACCATTCGATCAAAAGATCAACTTTGAAAATAACAAAAAATTATTAAATATATAACTACACTACTGATCTCATCAATTCGAACATAGTTCAATTGGTTAAAAAACATATATCTTTTAATAAAAAGTTAGAGGTTCAAATCTTTCACTGTCACTTGAAACTCTAAAGAAAAAGAAAAAGAGAGGAAGAAGATGTAAACTCATATGGTTGGATCATTGAGAATTAATATATAATTTTTCAAATGAATAAGCATAGCTAGCAAATATATATGTATATATTATTCAATAAAATACTTTTTTTTTTCTTTTTTTACATTTATAAATCTGTAGAGCATGCAGCAAGGAAATTAACCAAACACATGAAGGAAAAGAAAACTCATCCACTCCTTTACATATCACTGGATTTACACTCTGATTCAAACATAAACTTCAAACCAAGTTTATTATAACTTCAGCCAACCTGTATGCAACCTGTTATTTTAGCTTCCGTTCGATAACTATTTGTTTTCTTACCATTCATGGTCACCTGCCCCCGCAAGCGAGTGGCTCGACATCATTGTTGTTGTGAGTAATGGCGAAGAGAAGATTGAGGATTGCAAAAGCCTTGAAGTTGAAGTTGAAACTATTATATTATATGAGCTTCCATCTCAAAACCAATTGACAATGAATGGAGTGACCCTTGTAGCAATTTCTTTTTATTGGACCAAATACTCGTTTGGGTTTAATGGGCTCTGATACCATATTATATTATATGGGCTTCCATCTCAAAACCAATTGACAATGAGTGGAGTGACCCTTGTAGTTTATATGTTGTGAGGTCTCCACCAATCTTTTCAATGTGGGATCCTCAACAGAAACTCATCTCTCTTTCTCTTGTGTGAGAAACTGGGTTATTTGGAAATGGAATGAGATGTGATTTATGCATTCTAATTCTGAATGTATTTATATTTTATAGCCATCAATCTCAAATGAGAGAAACAAAAAAATGATTAGTCACCATTCTCTTCAATCTTATCCCTAGAAAGATAAGATTCAATAATTTTGCTTCACATTGGTGTGGGGCGATATTTTACGAATAAAGTTACGAGTTTGATCCTTAAACTTTTAAAGTTTAATTTGTCATTAAATTTTTAGGGTTTGATATCTATTTAGTCTATATACTTTAAAAAGATTTAAATAAAGTTTTAAAACTTTCGATTTTTGTGTTTAATAGGTAATTGTCGTTGATCTGTTTGAACCCTAAATTATGATTTGTTGATCGAATAAATATATAAAAGAGAATTTGCAGTGGGTGGCAAATAAGAATTATATAATTGCAAACATATCACAATGTAAAAAAATTGCAAATATAGCAAAATCTATTCGAGTATATTATTGATAAACACTGATAGACTTTGAATAATCAAAGTCTATCAGTGATAGACACGAATAGAATCTGACGACAACTTTTTGGTCTTGTAGAATTAATTTTGCTATATATGCAATTAGTTTGTAACTGTGCTATATTTGCTATTAATTTGATCCAATTAGTCATGTATGCAACTGCCCCTATATAAAAATGATGTGACAGGTTGATTTGAGACAAAGTCTTTTAGGTAGTAAAGTTAGTGTATCACACGAACATCAAAGTGATGGAATTAACAAAAATGATGTGACAGGTTGATTTGAGACAAAGTCTTTAAGAGACTAAAAACACCGAACCATAAAAGTTTAATGACTTACTAGAAACTTTTTAAATTACAAAAATTATGGACAAAATCAAAACGAGCAACTTAATAATTTAATATATTTTTATTATATTAAAATACTGTCGGCACTTGTTTGGTAGCTTTCAATGGTTCTATTGAAGGGTCCTCTTTCGCTAATTGACTTAACAAGTCAAAATATATCAACAAAATTATTTTAAAAAAAGTGGAAGAAAGAAGAAATTATTCAAAAAGCCACCATAATGTGACTGATAACTTATATTACTCTAGATGTATATATGAGAGATAAGTTTTTTTTTTTTTCTTTTCTTTTTTTTTTAGAAGAATGTTTAAGAGCAAAGTTGAAAAAATACTTTGAATTTATATTTCGTAGTTATTAGGAGACATGCACATTTTCAAATCCACATCCAATAGTTAAAGAGACCATTAATTTTTTTAACCCTTAGATATTAGTACGTATATTGAAAAATTAATTGAGTTATGCTCGTGTTGACAGATGCCAAAATTTCTTTTTTTCAAACTATATTTTGTTAATTGCTAAAAAGAGTGTTAAAATTCATATATAGCAGTCGTATATCACATAAAATACTTTAAATTTGAAATTTTTATTTATTGGTAATTTGATTCGAGACAAGTTAGTTGGGATTCAAGCAATTGAATGTGACAGTTACATTCAATAATTTTTGCTTAGACTAGATCAAGATCAAGTTTATTACCGCATCTCCCAAAATAAGCCTCATTCTCTCTTTGGGAGGATATTTTGTCTTGGCCTTTGGTCTTCTATTTCGAATGTTTTTTTTTCAATTATAGTGCTTCCGATATAGCTCTTAACTGGAAGATCTTCTCCTAACCTGTTATATGTTTCTCACACGCGGTTCTTCAATAAAGTATCCTCTTTTCTAAAAAAAAAAAAATCAAGTTTATTGCAAGAAGGCGATGGGTATCCATCACATTTATTACTTGCTCGATCGAGCTTTGCATTTCAATTTACGTAAACTCTTTAATCTTCTTTCGTTGGTTCTATCTCTAACAAAGTAGTTGAAAGAAATTTGATGAAGATAAACTCAATGTGTCGACAAACATGAAAAAGTTTTAATAGTTAATAAAATTCGTAGAAGATCAATTTTACGATTAAAAGTTCGTGAGTGTAATTGTAACAATCCATCCTGTCTCAGGATTTTACATCTACAACTTCACTAGCATAGCTGCAGCACTTGCTGCACCGACCACCGCGATTGTCACCGCAGCAACCATGCCGGCAACCGCTGCCACCGTATCCACCGCATTCTGCATAGTTACCACAGCCAGGGCTGTCGGCGGAGCCACCGCGGCCGCCGGGACCTCCCTGGTCGTACTTGGAAGTGTGTAAAAGGTCTCTTGCCACCACTTTTGAGGAGATGTCGACGATGATGATGGCCAACACAAGACCTAAAAAACCAAATGCCTTTTTGGATTTGGATCTCATTTTAACTTTGTCTATAAAAACTCTGGTAGTTTGATAGGAGTGAGTGAGAAGATTTCATTTTGCACCCTTTCTTTATCTATTTATAGGCAGAAACAGCAAAAGAGAAAGAAATGAATCCAATTCAAACATGGCAACTAAAACTGTTAGGACATCAAAAAAAAAAAAAAAAAAATTGTCTCCATTAATCTGATTTGATAATTGTTTAGGTCCAGTTTGATAATCATTTGGTTTTTGAAAATTATGTTTGTTTATCCAAATTTTCTTACCATGGTTTTCATCTTTGTTGACGATATATTTATATTTCTAGCTAAATTCCAAAAACAAAAACAAAATTTATGAAAACTACTTTTTTTTTTCTTTTCAAAACTTGACTTGGTTTTTGAAAAATGAAAAGAAAAATGGATAACAAAACAAAAAAACTTACAAATGAAAGTAGTGTTTGTAAGCTTAATTTTCAAAAACCAAATTAATTATCAAACGAGACCTTAGTTTTTAGTTTTTGGTTTCTTTAAAAAGAATTCATGAGTGAAAGTATTGTCTATAAGCTTAGTTTTGAAAAACCAAAGTCTATAAACTAAATGGTTATCAAATGAGGTCTAAATTAATAAGGGTTGTTCTAGTTGTCGTCCCAAAGAGTCTTTATCTAATTTTTACACTTATAATTGGTCTAAGGGTTTAATATTTATATTTATGAGTTCAAGGGTTTAATTTTTACACTTGAAAGTTTAAGGGTCCAATTTTTATACTTTAAAAAGTTTGAGATTTAATTTTTAACGTTAAAGTTTAGGGGAACAATGGTTACAAAGAGAGTAATTTTTGCTGTTTGCTCTAATACAATTTTTAGGAGGATAGTTTTGGCTTTCTTTTCCCTTCAGCCAAATTTTGTATATATAAATGTTTTATGTCTTCTTGATTATTAGAGTTTTATATACATTCTCTTTGATATATACCATAATTTTTTTTTCTCTCTAACTGTTACTTTTTTAATTTTATAATTATTTATCATAGTATCATATCCCTGAAATTGGCTAAATTATAAAAAACTATGGTATTTGTTTCAGAAAATGTCCCTGAACTTTAAAAAGTTTCAAAAATACCCTTGAACTTTAAAAAATGTTTCAAAAATACTCTTGTCGTTAATTTTTGGATGGAAACCATTAAAAATTTTAGTTTCACTAATACTCTTTAACTTTCAAAAGATAATCTTATTAGAAAATGTTTCTTTTTTTTTTTTCCTTCTCTCGTCGTAAATTCTTCTTACATGAAAATTAATGAGAAGCTTTACCGATTTTTCATGTATTCATACACAAAGTGCTTTTCTTCTCTCTTTCAACACATCATCCCAAGAGCTTGACTAGATTTCGACAATGGTATTTTCGAAACATTTTTAACGGTTTTAACACAGTTTTCATCCAAAAATTAACTGCAAGGGTATTTTTGAAACGTTTTGTAAAGTTCAGGGGTATTATTGAAACTTTTTAAAGTTTAGAGGCACTTTTGAAACAAACCCCGTAATTTAGGGGTATTTTTTTTATAATTCAACCCCTAAAGTTATTGGCAAGTTGTGGTGAGTTTTAATTTGTCGCCGATGAATTTGCTGTGGTCGATGTCGATTGAATTTGCGTGGTGGAAGTTAATTCGAACTTGGCTTTAATTTGTCACCCACTATTTCAATTTGCGTGACATTATTTGCTTTAAATTTAATTTTAATTTGCTTCGCCGCCCACTATTTATGATGCCTAAAAATTAAAAGACATGTGACATTATTTACTATATCATTCAAATAAATTGACATGGTAATTGATGCATTAATCTTCAATATATTAGTAAACTAAATAATATCACCGATACTATTTTATTCTTATTATATCAGCTACCATGTCAATTTTCATATTTTTTGAAACAATGTCAAATTTTAAAGTACATGGGCAAACATGAGACTTTTCAAAGTCTAAATACATAATTGAAACCTACCACAAATTTCAAGGATATTCTGTATAAGTCACGTTAATGTATACCTTGAATGGTGAAAATTTTTCTTCGTGGCAATTGGTATAGATGATTTTTTTTTTCTTTTAAAGATAAAAGGTGTGGAAGTTATATTACTAGAGCACGAATTATTCAATGAACCTGCTACAATGTGACTGCATCTTTAAAGCTATCCGATGTAGATCTTAATGTTTGTCTACTCTCTAATAATCATTGGATACAAAGTTGATGTATTCTTACCATTTCTATCTCTTACGTCTAAGGATACAAAATTATCATACACATTGTGAGAGAAATAATTTCTCCTTAAAAAGGATTAAAATGTCGATGTGGATTAAAATGTCGATGTTGATGGAAATGTCAAGGTCTCAATTCTACGAAAATATCGATAGAAACATCAACAAAATGTCGATGTCGATGGACATTTCTGGAAAAATATTTAAAACAAAAAAAAAACTCAAAAAAATATTTAAATTCATAAATAAATGTTTTATGCTTTTAAAATGAGTTAAAATACTTATTTTAAATATTATCTCCATGTTAGTTATATTTTGTTGTTATTTTATCGATTTTTTTACGGTATAATGGAAATGTCGATTCACCCCTCGTGTCGATGTCGAACTGATGGACATAGGGAAATGCTGACATGTCAATGAAAATTTAATACACTGTTCAACCTCTCTCTTTTTACGATTATACTTTTTTTTTAAAAAAAGAATACTTTACTAATAGAGGAGAAGATGAATACAAAAGGAGAGACTAGAGGAAAGCCTTCCAATTAAGGACTATTGTAGAAATATCGTAGTTACAAAAAAAACTTAGATTTAAAACATCGACCGTTGCGTTAATAATAATATCATCCCATAGAATAGGAGAGGTCAATGTCATTATACTTTGAGAGTTAGAAGTCCAAGTTGGTGTAACTAAAGTTTATTAACCATGAGAATAGCAAAATTCTTTGCCACCACACTTTTCTTTAAAATCATAGTTTTTTAAATAAGTTTTTTTGGTTTAAGTTTAATCGAGAGAGTGATCGACTGTAACCCTTTTGTAAGGGCTTTAAGGCTTTTCAAACTTACAAACAAGAACAAATAACCACAAAATCAGAGAGAAGAAGTGTTGGAGAAAACCCTATGTATTTTTATATATGAATTTGATCAAGAATCAGCCATATATAAAGGCCTGGGGAGAAAAACTCCTACAAAACCATATTCACGATATTTTCTTCTGGAATTTTCTATTTGCCCTAATCTGCCATTCAGACGAGAGACAAGAAGATAATATGGAGAAAATTGGGCCTAAAACATAATGGGCCATAAATACATGAATTCAAGAGAGGGGAATTGTGCTAAATGACTACAAAAAAAAAAAAAGCATTCTTGATTTTTTAACTTTTTTTTGGACGTTTTTACCCCTGGTATATACGGTTAAATACAAACACCATTAACAGTCTTTTTTGTTGCAAACGTCCCCTTACACTAGGCGTACGATATCATAGATACTACATTGTCCAACGTGCCTCTTCTCCTTATTATATTATATGGGCTTCCATCTCAAGACCAATTGACAATGAGTGACAATGAGTGGAGTGAATCTTGAAGCTTATATATTGTGAGGTCTCCACCAATCTTTTCGATGTGGGATCCTCAACACTCCTTTGTCTGTAGATGATTTTTTTTGTTCTTAGCCAATGAGCTTCCCTCTCGCGGAAATGAGTTGTATATTTTGGACCCTCGTTTGTCTTTATGGATTCTACTCTATTTAAGGAAGGTAGTTGTATTTCTTATTAGTGGTTTTAATGAATTCCTTTATTTCAAAAAGAAAAAAAAATGTAGTCATTGTTGTATGGTTTTTTTTATGGTAAGTTAAGTGTAATCTCCATCATAGTATAAAACCTGTAGTTGTAGAAGACTAGACATAGTCTCAAATTTTGGATGGACTAGTATATTTTCAGTGTTGTCTTTCTCTTCCCTTTTCTTTTTACTTTGTGTTGTTTTACTAACTTGATTGGGCTTCGCGAATGGGAGGGGAGAGATTTACCATTTATGTCAGGTGGTTAAACTATTATACTCTTAATTTTAGAGAATTTAGTATGTCTTTTCTCCTACTAAAGAGTATCTTTTGAAATCTCAAGGACGACTAACAAACCTCAAACTCAAACTTAAGATATAAAAAAAAGTGTATGATGTAAAAAAAAAAAATGAAAAAGAACACAAGTACATAAAACAATAAGGGACCGTTTGTTTGACGGTAATCCAAGATGTCCATGGAATGAGCATCTGGATTACCTCGTTTGTTTTGTGGTAATGTTGGATACCTAGGAAATTCGGGATGCCCATACGGGAGGCTTCCGAGGAGCTTTTGATGCCCTCGTGAGAGATGGGTTTCAAAGATTCCCATGTTGAGGGCATCTTCGGATGACACTTTTACCCCTCCATTTTACAATTTGTATTTTTATTTAAAAATAAATTAATTTATTCGTACACTAAGAAATAACCATTTATTTTTTAAATTTTACATTAAGATGTAAAATAAATGATAGTTATATTGAATAATATTTTAATTTATTTTTAATTTATTCTCTTAATAATAATACTAAACTAATAGCTAAATTAGCTAAAAATTAGTAAGGACATTATTGGTATTATACATAATCTAAGAACTTTCCCGTACAAAAATTCTGCCAAACAAACATAGTTATCTGAATATTCCATATATTCTTATAAATTATTCCTTCAAACCAAACACGGTTATCTAAAATGTCGGACATCTATATTTTCGGGTATCTATAATTCCAGGCATCGGAATATTCCGGTTATCTAGATTCTCAAAAAACAAACGACCAATACATTCATTAAAATAAAAACATATATATATATATATATATATATATATTATGGTTTGTTTGGAAAACCGTGTTTAATTTTGCCTTTTCTTATTAAGAACTGTGGTGTAATGATTTGTAATTAATTATTTGAGGAGACTTAGAAAACAATGTGGGTGATTATACATTATTAGAAAATTTTAGGGAAAAAATTAATTTATAATCCCTACTGAAATTAACTACAAACTTATAATTGTATCAAAATTTAAACCATAATCTTTCGTGAGTGAATTAATTAATTTACAATATCTGTTATTGATTTATAATTTTTTTTTTCATTTGATTTAATTTTAAGATCAACTCAAAATCATCTAAATAAAATTATTTTCCCCCAAAATCCTACCAAAGTAATAAGAAAATTTTCACATAATTTTTCCTAAATAGGTAGAGAAAAATAGAGGAAGATGAGAAGAAAAATAGAGGAAGATGAGAAGAACGAATACTTTCTATTTGATTTCAGTATTTTTCTCTAATATTACATTAATTCCTACATTCAAAGAAGTCTTATATACATGTGGAAATTATTTATTAACACTCTTAAATGAAGTTTTAATGGAGGGTGTAAATTGATTCACTTGTAAATGTTTAGGGTTTAAATTGATGCAAATATTAGTTAAGGGTTTTAATTGATATAATTTCCAAAATTTAAGGGTATAATTGATTTTTTTTTTTCAAAATTTTAAAAATTGTATTTCAAACATATATGGAATAGTTGTTAAGAGTTGACAAATTTTGAAACTACACCCAATAGTGATTAATTGACATTCATATTGTGGTAACCTCTTGTTAAATAATTTTAATTTAACAGTCTTGAACATTAACTGAACTTGGAGCATAACCATGGGATTGAATAATAGAATTAAATGAAGCTGTGGTAAATGTACAAAATATCTTCAATCTTGGCTTTTCTCACTTGATGTGATGGGTGACATGTGTGCCCCAAATTGGGTAATATCCCTTCAACTTCAACTTAGCTGCCCACCTCTCTCTCTTGAGATGGCATATGGCAAGATCCAATCTTCCTTTTCCTGTATTTGGACATTTTTTTTTTTAAGTTCAAGAAGGTCCGGATTTGTAAATTTGAATTTCTACATTTTGATTGTGAAGGTATGTTATAATCAGTTGAATTAAAATCAAATTGTTCTGTTTTCTTGAACTCTTTAAAGAAATTTCAATCTTTCAGAGAAGATATATCATATATATTTACCATTTTCATAATTAAATATATACGAATGGAATAATAAAAATATCCATTTTAAAGTCAAAGTTTACATAAAATTAATTTTTAATTTAAAGATTTATTATTTTGTAATAACAGGTCATTTTTATTTAACACAAATACTTGGTACTTTTTTTTTTTTTTTTTTTTTTTTGAAAAGGTACTTTTTAGTTTTTATTAGTATGTATGTGTGTGTTCTCATACCAAAATTAAATTAAAAAGTTCTAATTAAATTGAGAAATCTCCAAATTGGTTTAAGGGTGATTTCATACACAACTTGAAAAAATCCACCATCTCTAAATAATGTTTAAAATAATTTTTAACATAATTGTTCAAAATATAATTAATGCATTGAAGGTACGACATATAATCTTAGATTTCTCAACCCTATACCTAATATCTCATGCATTTATTTCTCAACCCTATACCTAATATCTCATGCATTTATTTCTCAACCTCACACTAATTCAAACATAACTTTCAAACGCCTAACCTTATCTATAAAATATCTATATCTTTTCAAAAAGTAAATTTCGACCACTCGTCCCACATTCGTGAACTAAAAGATCGAAACTACATTTCTTTACGATCTCAACCACAACCATGTCCTCATGTTCTAAGGTTTCGAATCAGCAGTGTTATAGGCAATTTTGGACCACCCCGATATACAAGGAGCTAATGAGGACAACCGGGGAGAAATCGTGCTGAAAGATGGACCAAGGAGGCAAAACCGGCAAGTGGGACGGGCCAAGACCAAAGGGGTCGGGTTTTTGGCCCGACCCCCTGCTCGGCCCGACCCTCGGCCCGCTCGCGCGGGCCGAGTCCGTCCGTTTTCCTGGTTTTGCCTGACCCCCTACCGCCTCCCCCTACCGCCTACCGCCTCCCCCTACCGCCTACCGCCTCCGTCAGCCCCGGTTTTGCCTGGTTTGACCTAAAACGCCTCCGAAACCCTAAAAGCGCTAGGAGGATAAACATGTATTTATACCCTTCTTCACCACTGAAGAAAGGACTCCGAATTCTATCCCTAAACACTATTCTATATTCTCTACTCTCTCCTCTTGCTCTTACTTTTCCACTCCCTACCGTTCTGTTTGCTGATTTAAGCATCGGAGCCGGTGTGGCGAGCACCACACCGGTGTGCAGGTTTACTGTCTTGCAGGCCACGTCTTCCCCCCGCATCTACAAATTTACCGTTGGTGGCACGTGAAGGTCAGGTGAGTTCCCCTGGCCAAAATCGTCCATCAACAAGCAGGTTCACCAGCGTAGCTGCAGCACTGACCGCACCCACCTCCATAACCACAGCAACCGTAATTGTAGCCACCTCCCTTATATCCACCGCAGTTACCGTTGTCGCCGTAGCCGCCGCAGCCAGGGTAGTCATTGGTGCCGTTGGGGCGGTCGCTGTCGTCGCCACCGTCGTATTTGGAAGTCTTTGTGAGGTTCCTTGCGGCGGCCACCTATGCGGACAGGACAAGGAAAATAATGGCAAAGACAAGACCCATATAAGCAAAAGCCTTGGAGTTGGAACTCGTTTTTCTTTTCACTAAGAACGTGGCAATTTGAAGATGGAATGTGAGTGAAGATTTTGTTACCTCTTTTGAATGTATTTATAGGCAGAGAGAGTGAGATTTGTTTACAATTCAAACAAGGCATCTAAAGACTGCCCAAGTTGTGGGTTTTGGACTGATTCGAGAATAATTATGAAATGAGAGAGAAAAATGAATATTCAATTATTTCTTCTTCGAGTTAATTATAAAAAATCTCCTCAAATGTGAGGTCGGTTTCAATTATACCCTTAAAACTTTCAAAAGTTTCATTTTAGCCTTCGAAGTTTGAAGTTTGTTTCAAAATGACCCTTTGAGACATTTTTTTGTTAAATTTATTGACAAAAAATGATGTGTTTACATGTGTTTTTATTTTTTATTTTTTTTTCTTTTCAGTATGTATTTAAATATATTCATATAAGCAACAATAGATATGCAAACACGTTATTTTCTGTCCATGAATTTAACGAAAAAAGATCATCAATAGTAGTTTTGAAACAAACTTCAAACTTCAAAAGTTAAAATGAAACTTTTTAAAGTTTAGGATATAATTGAAACCAGCTCCATATATAGTTCAAAGATATTTTTAATAATTTAACCTACCTCTATATATATATAAATTATTATTTAATAAATGTTGTAATGTGAAGGAGTGGTGTAATTAATACACCCTTTAATTAGTGAAGTTTCATCTTTTTTTAAGATTTATAATTGGTCATAGGTGTATTAGTATAATTGTTCACAGGTATATATATATATATACACCTTGAATTATTATTTAATAAATGTAGTAATGTGAAGGAGTGGTGTAACTAATACACCCTTTAATTAGTGAAGTTTCATTTTTTTAGATTTATAACAAGTCAGAGGTGTTTGACTGAGACTATTTGTTGAGTTTTGGAGTCCAGAATAAGACCCATCAAATTCATGCGGCGAGAAGTCATGCGGCGAGAAATTCATGCGACGAGAAATTGCGGCAGGTGTGAACACAAGAAGAAAATTGCTGCTGTCTTAATTAAGAAGGAAGAAAATTGCGGTTGAAGCTTGATTGGCAAAAGAAAATTTTGGACGGTTTGCATGCTTATAAATAGCTGATGGTTGCTTCATTTTCTTTTCATCCCAACAAAAAGAAGAGATCAGAGGAGTGACCTTGGGTGTGCATGAAATTCTCATGTGCAGCTGAAATATCTTCAGCATTTTTGTGGCAGTGAGTTATTAGCAAGAGAATATTTTTATTCTCTTTGTTGGGTTTGAGGGTTATTTTTATTGTTTATCCCAAGTTTACCGGATTGTGGTTCTTGGAAGTCAATAGCTATTGTTAAACTATTGAGGGATTGTTTGTAGTGTGCTATTTTGAAGGCTTCCTGTAATCTCCCATTACTCTAGTAGAACCTGCAGTTGTAGAAGACTGGACGTAGTCCCGAGATTGGGGCGAACCAGTATAATTCTTCGGTGTCGTTTTCTTTTCCCTATCTTTTATTATCCGTGACTATTATTATTGGCTTATTTGGTTTAACCTGTGGGAAGGGAAGATAATTATAATATTATTGATTGTCGTCATTCTAATTATTATTATTATTATTTTTTCTCCCAACACTATTTTCACTAATATTAATTAATCTAATTGTATGAGATGTTTTTAATTAGTTGGTTTTGATATTTTATAGCTATATTTGAGCATTTTTTATGTACTCGATTTTGAGGCTAGGAGTATTTTCATAATTAAGTTAAAGTTCACACTACGCTAGAAGAACAATTTTACTTGACATTTGAAAATTTTATTAACATTTTTCTGAAAAAATGTCAAGAACCATGCAATTTTTATTATTTTTTTTAAAAAAAAGTCAAGAAAAATGTAAAAAAATAACGTGGAGTTTGATCATTGATGATCTTTTTTTCTTTTTATTAAACTTTTCACCCTACAAAAAATTTGACATTTAGGATTTTCACGTTGATGTGTGTGTAAAATTTGTGGACCGAAATTAAAGAAATAACCGCATTTTTCATATGTATGTTTCTCACCTACGTTTTAATAAATTATCATTTTTTTCTAAAAGGAAATGTGTCATATTTGATACAAAAGTGTTTAGGAACAACATTTCACATAATACTGTGATTAAGTTTATATAATAAAGCTTCAAATACACAATTAATCTCAAGAGATGAGATTAACTAATTCCCTAGTATTTGGGCAAGGATAATGGATAAGCCATCACATTCCAAGCATTTATTCATAGCTTACACACTTAATTACAACAACACACATCAACTTCAGAAAGGCTTTATTATTTGAAGCAACAGTGTTTTCAGTTGTTAGGCTCTGCATCAACAGCCTCACCAGCAAAGCTGCAGCACCTACTGCAACCGCCGTGGTGGTGACCACAACAACCGTGGTGGCAATGGCGACGGTGCCTGTGCCCGTGGTGGCCTCCACCGAAACGACGCTTCACGTCCTCAACTCCATCTCCATTATTGGTCTCCATCATGGCTTCGTCGACTATGTCACAATAAAAGAAAAACGTTAAGCTAGGAAAAGTAAAGACATTGTACTGTATCTATATGAAACTAAAAGTCTGTTTGGAATACCTTTCAGTTTAATTGTTTTTCAAGAATGCATCTTTTTAAAAACGACATTTGGTATAAAAATTGTTTAGAATTCAAACACTCATATGTTTGTTGTTGAGGATCCCACATTGAAAAGATTAGTGGAGACCTCACGATATATAAGCTACAAGGGTCACTCCACTCATTGCCAATTGGTCACTTCACCCATATAATATAATATTGTTTGGTTACATTTTCTTGTTTTCATACACAAGTTATTATATACTTAAAAATTCTTTTCTAAAAATTTGCTTTGAAATGTTTCTCTCATAATAGTTTATTTCTCAATTCATTTTTTAATAAGTCAGTTTTAATGGTTTTCAAACACTAGAATTTTTTTCAAAATTAAACATATGAAAAGTTAAACCAATTAGCACACCCTAAAATGAAATGGAAAATTGAGAGACTATATATAAAGAACAACTAAGCTTTTGTTAAATAACATTTGATAATGCTGAGAATCACATAATGAAAAGATGAGGAAACTTCACAACTTTTATAAGATACATGAGTTACTTCTTTTATTACCAATTGATTTTGAGATGAACCTCATGTTTACCTAATATGGTACCAGAGCTCCTAAAGCTCTAATAGACATTCGGTCCAAAAAAAAAAAAAAAAAAAAGAGATTCGACTCAAGAATGATATGAATCCAAAAAGGCATCATCTTGAGAGAACATGTTGAGAATTCCACTTTGAAAAGATGATCAGGAGACATCACCACAGTATTATCAAATGAATATGTGGAAAATTAATTTACCGCTTTTCAAGTCTCTCGCAGTAGCCATAACCTCCTCCGGGGAGAGGAGGACGACGATAGTGAAAAGGAGACCGAGGACGAGGAAAGCTTTGGAACTCATTTTAAATGGGAAAGAAAATATGGAGAAAGTTGGAGAAGGGATGAGAAGATTTGCAGCATTTCGAATGTATATATAGGAGAGGAAGTAAGAAGATAGGTTTCAAGAATTTAAATGGCAATTAAAGATTGTCCCTACAATCTTGTTGAGTTGGTGTACTATGGTATCAATTTTGTTTAGTAGATAACTTTTGTTGACAATTCTTGAAACTTTTGAATGGATAGCATAATTTTCTATAATGCTTATACCATAATTTTCTATAATGTTTATCTTTTGTAAAAATAATTAAAATTTATTAATTAGAGGTTTGCTACTTGTATAAGTTTCATTTTCATGTTTATGTGTCTAATAAATTCCTAAAGTTTAAAAATTTTAAATAAATTCTTTGATCTATAAGTTTTGTGTCATCTCCCTTAATAGGTTTATAACATATATTCAATATTTTTTAAAATTAAAAAATTATTAAATATAAAATAGAATTTTGTACCTAACAAGACACATTGAATAACTTTCAATTTCACGTCTGATAATTAAATTTGTGAATGTTAAAAAATCTCTAATAAGTAAAATATGTAATAGACACAATTAGAATATTAAGACCTTATTGACACAAAATTGAAAGTTTAGAATTTATTAGACATAAAATTAAAATGGTAGTTACCATAAAGCCCTTGTCCATGGTGGCTTTTTTCTTTTTTCTTTTCTATTTTTATTTTAAAAACAAAAATTTAATGGTACTAGGCGGCTACTCGTGGAAGAGAAAATAATTTGCTGTTTTGGGTGGTTAATTGTCCAATCATCATAATAAGCAATGGCAATAATTAAGTTTGATTTGTCCTTCGACGTTTAGTCCTTTTCAGATATAAAGTTTTTAGAGAAAATAATTAATATATATGAATTTATATCTTTTTATTTTAAAAAAGTAATATTTAAATGTGAATATATAGGTAAGAACAATTATTTTCATGATATAAGACCTTTTAAGTGAAATAAAAACAAAAATCTGTTATAGGCAATTTTGGACCACCCCGATATACAAGGAGCTGACGAGGACAACCGGGGAGAAATCGGGCTGAAAGATGGACCAAGGAAGCAAAACCGGCAAATGGGACAGGCCAAGACCGAAGGGGTCGGGTTAGGCGGTCGGCCTGCTCGTGCGGGCCGAGTCCGTTCGATGCCGTTTGGTCCCCACCGCCTTTGGCCGCCTCGGTTTCGCCTGGTTTGACCTAAAACGCCTCCGAATCCCTAAAAACCCTAGGAGGATGAGCAAATATTTATATCCCTCTTCGCCACTGAAGAGTGGATCCCGAATTCTATCCCTAAACACTATTCTATATTTTCTACTCTCTCCTCTTGCTCTTACTTTTCCACTCCCTACCGTTCTGTTTGCTGACTTAAGCATCGGAGCAGGTGTGGCGAGCACCACACCGGTGTGCAGGTTTACTGTCTTGCAGGCCACGTCTTCTCCCCTCAACTACAAATTTACCGTTGGTGGCACGTGAAGGTCAGGTGAGATCCTCTGGCCAAAATCGACCATCAACAAAGTCTTTGGATAATATCATACCATTATGGAAATTTTTCTTAAGAGTTCGTTATCCCTAAATTAACTTATTTTAACAATAATGACTAATTTAAAAATTTGTTGAAAATATAGAAACTAAAATTGAACATTTGAATATAGTCCTAAATAGTATTTTAACATTTGAATCCTCCTACCTTGAACTCAATATATATAATATTTTTGTTGACCTTTTACCTTTTTTTTTCTATCAATGATAGACTACTATCTCGAATAAACTTTAGTTTTATTACATATTTGCAAATGGTTTTGACAAATCTATCAGTAATAAGTCTATCACTGATAGACTTCAATATCACAATACATACCGTCTATCAATGATAGATTACATCACTTATAGAATAGTCTATTAACAATAGTTACAATTGTGATTGTGATAGACTTCAATTTTTCTATACTTACAAATAGTTTTAGATTTGGTTATATTTACAATTATTTTAGTATATTTTGCTATTTGTTATTTATGCAAACAAAACCTACATTATTATTGTTCACAAAGATGTGATTTCATTTATTTTTCTCAAAAAAAAAAAGTGATTTCATTCATTCTAATAAAAAGAAAGACATCCCATGTTGATTCTTGTAAATACAATTTAAAAAAACAGTTCTAAAACTTGTTGCAATTATACAAATACTTCGGTCTTTGATTTGTATTTTTATATATTTATTCATTTTTAATGTTTATATTTATATTGTTGCAATTATATCAATAAAACTGTGCACGAGGTGTTGTGTGATAAAATTTAGGAGATGATATTTGTTTTCCAAACCATACCTCAAATTTATTACATGAACAAAACATATTTTTACAAATAATTTCAAATTTAGCATTTTCTTCCAACACTTTCAAAACTACTATAATTATATATATATATATATATATATAAAAGAGGATTACAGAAAAGTCAACCAATTCAAAGCAATAGAAGGCGCATCATAATTGATAAAGAACTTGGATGAAGAGACCCAAAGAGCCGCAAGGACAAAGATATCCTCCAAAATCTGATAAGTAGAGCGGAAATGGTTTTTGAAAATACGACTATTCCGTTCGTTCCAAATAACCCACATGGCAGCCACAAACAAACCTTGGATGAGAGAGCTCTTTTGAGAGCTAGCCTTTAAAGCAAGGGCCTCCTCACATATGACCAATATTGTTTCCATTTCTAACCAATGATGATCTATTAAGCCAATATGAACATAACTTATTTTGGATAAAATGCTAATTATCATTCTAAAGGTTGATGTGGTCCGACTCCATCCTTATAATTGTTGAACTAGAAAAGAAAAATGGTGACGGAATGAAATCATTTTTGCTCTATTATATATACATTTATGACCTTATATTCTCAAAAAAAAAAAAAAAAAAAACATTTATGACTTTATATTTGTTTCTTCAACGTTCAATTGTGTATCATAATGTCCTTTAGAGGATTTTATGATCTTGCTAATGAACTTGGAGCTTTTCAAAAAAGAACAGTAAAAACATATATATTCACATGTTAAAATTAATATTGATTGATGTAGAGGTACAATATTTTGACATTATTAATTTTATATTAGCCTTTCACTTTATTGTTTCCTATTTTATATGAGTAATATTCTAATACTTTTATTTGTCTAAGAACTCAAATCTAAGCTGCCATGATGAATTGTAAAATTATTTAGATGTTTTGACATTTTTGCGAAAAAAAAAATCTATTTTATTATTAATGGAATTGTGAAACCAATTGTTATAATAGATTTCTCAACATCAATTAAGGTAGAGAGAAATATACATCATCTAATATATCGAAGTATAATAATTATAAAGATATTCAAAAACAAAAATTAAATTAACTATAACAAAAAAAAAAAAATTAAGGAAAATTGTAGTGGGTGACAAATTGGACGAAATTAATAGCAAATATAACACCATCTATAAAAAACATTGCAAATATGGCAAAATCTATCAGAATCTATCTGATAGACTTCGATTATCAAAGTTTATCAGTGATAGACTTTGATTAATCAGAATCTATCAGTCTACTGATAGACTCCGATTATTCAGAGTCTATCAGTGTCTATCACTAATAAACTCTGGTTAATCAAAATCTATCCATGACTATCACTGATAGGCTCTGATTAATCGAAGTCTATCAGCGATAGACATTGATATACTTTGAACAATCAGAGTCTATCAGTGATAGACACGGATAAAATCTGACAACAGCTTTTTGGTCTTGTACAATTAATTTTGCTATATTTGCAATTAGTTTGTAACTGTGTTATATTTGCTATTAATTTGGTTCAATTTGTCATCTATGCAACAACCCAAAAATTAATATATTTTTCCTAAAGTTTTATTTAAAATGAACTGATTTGTTTTAGTTACTTAGTATAATTTTGTATATATATATATATATATTTATAAAACATTAAAATTAATTTGGGCTTTTACACACCATTATACTCCAAAATATCTTTTCATCAAATAATTTTTTTAATAGGAACATTTTTGGGGAATGTATTATTCCTTGTCATGTACTATTTAGAATTTCTCACGATTTCTTCTCAAAAAAAAAAAAAAAAAAAAAAGATTTCTCATGATTCCATTTAATATGGATCTTACAAAATATTTATTTTTATTTTTAATTTTTTTAAGAAGAATATTTTTTTATTATTGTCTCTACATGTCAATGTGTATGTTATTAAAGATAAAAGAGTAAAACTTCTAATAATATTAAGTTCTTTCTTCTCAAAAAAAAAAAAAAAATAATAATAATAATAATATTAAGTTCTTTTCATTGTGATGTTCTCTCTTAATTAATAAATATGTTGAAGAAGGTTAGTCATAACTATTTAACTAATGTTGTTGAATTTACCAGATACATTAATTCTTGAATAAAACTTGGCTCCATACCAGTATGTATGGATCTCCCTACCAGTATGCAGTCAAGTTTTTTTTTTCTTAATTCTTTGAAGTGTATATGAATTATTAAATACTCTTTTCTTGTCTGTGAAGTTTTAAATTTTAATTGTTAGAAATGAATGATTCATTTTATGAGTTAAAGTTTTTAATTTCCTCCCTCCAACACGTGTAATATTGTAGAAGAAATAGTAACGAATATTTTTAGATTACAATAACATTGAATATCAAATAGTTAATAATAGCTTAAATGAGTATTGAGACCTATATAGTGTCAAGAGAGCACATTAGATTCTGTTATAGTGGTTGTTATACTCTAACTGTATTTTGTTTATTCAGTATTCACAGAGGTCTATATAAAGAATAGCCTCTGCCCTTTGATCAGTCAATGAGAAGATTATACATTTTGTGATCACTCTATTCTCTTCATATCTCTTCTCAGTTTGTTTTAGATGGTATCAGAGCGTTAAAGGTTTAACAACCGCTTTTTTTTTCCCTCGATGAGTTCCTCTGTTTCTGAACAAGAAACCTCAGAATCCATGGCATCACAATCTCAGAGATTTGTTAACTCTGGGAGCAAGACTACTACGCCGAAATTAGATGATGAGAACTATTTGATGTGGAAATTTCAAGTTCTAATTACGCTTCGTGGACATGGTCTGCAGAAGTTTATTGATCCAGAATACAACGTTCCTTCCAAATTCATCAGCACAGGAGATGAATCTTCTTCAACTAGGGTTTCAAATCCGGAATATGAGTATTGGATTCGTCAGGATAATCTGATCACAGCGTGGTTTCTTGGATCAATTTCAAGCAATATTGTCGCCGAGTTACTTGATTGTAAATCATCAAGAGAGGTATGGTCTTATTTGTCTACTCGCTTTTCTTCGAAACATGCTGCGAGAATTCTTGACCTAAAGACAAAATTAGAACTCACGAAGAAAGGAAATCTTGGACTTCAGGAGTATTTTACAAAAGTTAAAGTCTTAGTTGATGCTTTATCTGCTGTTGGGAAACCGATGTCGTCTGATGATCATATTTTACACATTCTTGCTGGTCTTGGTCCTGAGTATGACCTGACGGTCTCGGTTATAACTGGAAATGAAGAAATGCCTCCTTTACAAAGAGTCTATTCATTGCTTTTAACACAGGAGAGTCGCCTGCAACGTCACTCTACTACCGCTGTCAACACTGATGGAACTCTTCCTTCGGTGAACTTAACTCAATCCAAGGCTTTGCAACCAGTTTCTGTTCCCAATGACTCTAATCGAAAGAATAAGAATCAAGGAGGTTCAAATGTTCAAGGAAATCAGGGATACCAAGGAGGATCAAACAATCGATCAAATAGAAGACCATGGAACAACAATAATCAAAAGCCTCAGTGCCAACTATGTGGAAAATTTGGCCATACAGTGCAGAGGTGCTACTTTCGATTTGAAAGATGGTATCAAGGTCCAAATTCTCCTTCTCCAGGACAAGGCTTCCAGCAGCAGCATGGATATTCCCCTGTTCCTAATCAGCACCAAAGTTTTCAACATCAACCTCAGCAGCAGTTCATTGCTTACACTCTGCAACATGACATGAATAAGGAAAATCAATGGTATCCGGACTCAGGAGCTTCCAACCATGTTACCAATGATCTGTCAAATCTGTCTCTTGGAATGGAGTATCAGGGTGATAATAAAGTTCATATCGGCAACGGATCAGGTTTGAGCATTCAAAATATTGGTTCTGCATTCTTTAAAAATTCCTCCAATACTATTTTTCAACTTCGAAACCTTCTACACGTGCCTCATATTACTAAAAATTTGATAAGTGTGAGTCAATTTGCTAGAGATAACCATGTCTATTTTGAATTTCACCCTCTTGTTTGTTTTGTGAAGGATCTTTCAACTGGCCAAACTCTACTCCAAGGCAAATTAGTTGATGGACTCTATAGGTTCAATCTTGAAAAGGCAGATCCTGTACCTTCTGTCCAGTCTGATGGCTTCTTGCATTCAGCCATCTATCCAGCGGTGCATCACACTACTATACAGTCTTCTATATCTTGTAATGTTCCTTTTATCTCAAAACCTTGTACTTCTTTTGAAAATTGGCATAATAGGCTTGGGCATTCTGCTGTACCTATTGTTCAAAATGTGCTTTCTACTTGTAATATTACTCTATCAAATAAAAATCAGCATCTGTGTCAAGCATGTTCTGTTAGCAAGATTCACAATCTTCCTTTCTCTCATTCAAACACTGTCTATGATGCACCACTTCAGTTAATTGTAGCAGATGTTTGGGGTCCAGCTTATAAAACATCTAGAAATGGTTTTCGGTTTTATATCAGTTTTGTTGATGTTTTTTCCCGTTATACTTGGATATATTTTTTAACTACAAAATCTGAAGCATTTCAAGCTTTTCTTCTCTTTAAAACTCATGTTGAAAAGCTTTTTGGTCGATCTATACTTCGTGTACAAACCGATGGTGGGGGTGAATTTCGTTCGTTTACTCCCTTTCTCAAAACCAACGACATTGAACATAGATTGACATGTCCCCATACCTCCCAACAAAATGGTATTGTAGAAAGAAAGCATAGACACATAGTAGAAATGGGTCTTACACTCCTTTCTCATGCCTCACTTTCTTTGGACTTCTGGGATGATGCCTTCTCTACAGCTGTATATACAATAAATAGATTACCAACTAGAGTCCATCACAATATTTCTCCTTTGGAAAAGATTTTTGGTAATAAACCAAACTATTCCTTTCTTAAAACGTTTGGTTGTCTTTGTTATCCTTCTCTTCGGGCATATAATAATCATAAACTAGATCTTCGGTCCACCCCTTGTTTATTCCTTGGCTACAGCTCATTACACAAGGGATATAAGTGCCTATCTTCATTAGGGAGATTGTACATTTCAAGACATGTTATTTTCGATGAAACAACTTTCCCAACTTCCAATTTTATTCAAAACCAGACTTCTTCTTATCCAAAGGTCCATAATACTTTACCTATTGTTCAATCCATCCCTTTATCCACTGACATATCAGCTCATTCTCACACGCAAACTACTGACCCCTTTGTACCTCTCTGCCCTTCACCTAACAGATCTGCATCCTCACCTCCTACGCAACCTCTTTTATCATCCTTACCTGAGGACTCACACTTAAAACAATTCTTCAGCTACTTTATCTCCCCCATCCGTGTCTTTACCTGACTCTAGAACCAATATTGTGAATGTCAATCCTAATCCTCTGCCTGAAAAACTTGCGACTACGAATCAACACTCCATGATAACAAGGGGGAAGGCTGGGATTTTTAAACCCAAGATTCTGCTGGCTGAATATATTGAAGTTGAACCACCGAATGTGAAAGAAGCTCTTAAATGTGGGCACTGGGTCCAGGCGATGACTGAAGAATACAATGCCTTGATGGCAAATGATACTTGGTCTATAGTTGATGCTCCTACTAACAAGAAGGTAATTGGTTGCAAGTGGGTGTTTAAGATCAAACGCAACTCTGATGGCTCCATTGCGAGGTACAAGGCGAGACTCGTTGCTCAAGGCTTCCATCAACAAGCTGATATTGACTATACAGAGACTTTCAGTCCTGTTGTGAAGCCAACCACCATCAGAGTTCTATTTACCCTAGCCTTGGCTTATGGGTGGAAACTTCGACAGGTTGATATAAATAATGCCTTCCTACACGGTGTTCTTACAGAGGAAGTCTTTATGAGCCAACCTCCTGGAATATCTTCTAGCAATCCTCATAAGGTCTGTAAACTAAGGAAAGCTTTATATGGCCTAAAGCAGGCCCCTCGTGCCTGGTTTGAGAGGCTTAGCTCGTTTCTTTGTGCTTTTGGTTTTGTACATGCCAAAGCTGATTCTTCCCTTTTGGTTTACCACCGTGGCAATTGTTTTTGCTATGTGCTTATATACGTGGATGACATTGTGATTACAGGAAGCTCGTCCATCTTTGTTGAAAACCTTATTCAGTCTCTTGATAGGTGTTTTTCTCTCAAAGATCTTGGTATTTTGAGTTATTTTTTAGGTGTTGAAGTATCTACACTACCGTCTGGAGGGTTGTTTCTTTCCCAGAAGAAGTATATTTCAGACTTACTCTATAAGACAAATATGATGAATGCTAATCCAATTTCAACACCAATGATGAGCGGTTCCATTCTGTCAGCTTTCCATGGTGAAAAGTTTACTGATGTGAAACTTTATAGAAGTACAGTTGGTGCTCTTCAGTATGCAACCATCACAAGACCAGAAATTGCCTACAGTGTGAATAAAGTTTGCCAGTTTATGCACTCACCAACTATCTCTCATTGGCAAGCTGTAAAGCGCATCCTTCGTTACTTGAAGGGTAGTATTGATGATGGTTTAGTCTTCAAGAAGCCAACTGATCTCCTACTTCAAGGTTATGCTGACTCTGACTGGGCTTCTGACCCAGATGACAGGAAGTCTACTTCCGGTTTGTGTATATACTTTGGTGGTAATCTCATTCAGTGGTCTTCTAAGAAACAAAATGTTATCTCTAGATCTAGTACTGAGGCTGAATATAGGAGTCTAGCACATGTGTCTGCTGATTTAGTATGGATTAAGTCTTTATTTACTGATTTGCACATTCATATTTCTCATCCTCCAACTGTATGGTGTGATAATCTGAGTGCAGTTCATTTGAGTGCAAATCCTGTTTTACATTCTCGAACTAAGCATGTAGAGATCGACATTTATTTTGTTCGGGATCTAGTACTACAAAAACAGATTAGAGTATGTCACCTACCATCATTTGCTCAGATTGCAGATGTGTTTACTAAGCCATTGTCAGCAGCTCGATTTCTACCTTTGAAGGCCAAGCTCAATGTTCATTCTTCTTTGACCATTGGCTTGAGGGGGGTGTCAAGAGAGCACATTAGATTCTGTTATAGTGGTTGTTATACTCTAACTGTATTTTGTTTATTCAGTATTCACAGAGGTCTATATAAAGAATAGCCTCTGCCCTTTGATCAGTCAATGAGAAGATTATACATTTTGTGATCACTCTATTCTCTTCATATCTCTTCTCAGTTTGTTTTAGATATAGTAGAGTCGTTTTGTGTATGTATCACATGCCCTTATACGAGTAATTACGTTAATTAATGAGTTTCAAAGTTTCGGTATGTATAATTTAATTTAAAACTTTTAATGAGGGGGTAATTCATAAGTGTCAATAAGAGCATAACTCAATTAGCATAAAATTGTACTAATAACTATGAGATCTTCTTTCAAAAAAAAAAAAAAAATAACTATGAGGTCTATGGTTTGAATCCCTCACCCTCACATATAAAAAAAAAAAAAAAAGTAATTTAGTAGTAAATGTAGTATAGCCATTCACATATATATGTGAAAAAAAAAATCGTTAATCCAACCTGAGTGATTCACAAGCCTATTAATTAATGAATCGCTTTGACGGAAAAAGATGTGAATTGGAAACTTTTTCACAAAAAAAAAAGGGTTTAATTTTCAAATTTATTTTTAAAGACTGTGATGGAATGATTTTTAAATGTTAAATATATTTATGTGCCTAAATTTCTATTTGTAAATATGCAATTTTGAAAAGATTTTTTTTAACATTTAGTCTAAAAGATCATGAAAATTCACAAAAAAAGATTTTAAAAATTATAAGCAATTATCTAACATTTTTTTTTTATCAACAGAACCTTACATCAAGACAAAACGGGCCGCACAGAAACCAAACACAAGGGAAAAACCAGATAGACGCCCCACCCTCCACACACGGAGGGACTACTCAAAGATAGGTCAAAACAACACCCCCCTTGCGTAGCACTCAACCCCACACAAAGCGCAAGCCCCAATCCATGAAGACAACTATATGACTTTACCCACGATCCAGCTAGCCTCCAAGCTCCACACTCACCTTCACCCCAAGTTATCCTACCAAGGAGATCAGACCAAACCACCTCCAGTGCGGGACCTGTATTCACCCTGTAAACCTGCCACCAAAATTACCATCAAAGCATCTTTGCAAACAAACCAAAAGAGATAAATTAGGAGCTAAGAATGACAGACTCAATCCCATCCCCCAAATCTACCCTGCACCTTAACCAAAATCACCGCCCTTATACTATAGCTGGTCAAACTTCACGTGCTGACATTTATCATGTCCAAAGCCAAGAGCTACATATGCTAGTCCCTACACCTGTGAGAAGCAATTGCAAGCAAAACATAAAAGAGACCAAGTCAAGACTTCCCAAGGAAACCCCGCGCATGAGTGAAAAGCCTCACCTAAAGCAAACCCCTACTAGCCCAAAACTAATTTATAGAACCCTCCACCTATCTTCCCCCTACACTGGAAACAAAGCCCCACATGGAAACTAAAACAGCCAAACTAGGATGCTACCCCCTAACTTAGGGCCAGACACAAGGACCATCTTCCTGATTTTCTCTTTTTATCCTTTCTCTTTTTTTTTTTTTTTTTTTTTTTTTTTTTTCACCCTTTCCAACCTAGGCTTTATTTTCAGGGTACTAGCTTTCACACTCCAGTGCAGGGACCCATACCCAAGGGAATCCTTGGATGGCCTAACTGGTCACACTGAAGGTAGCTTTTGTTACCCCTAAAACCCTACATATACATCCTGCTCTTCTTGAAACCCCATCGTCCTCCATCCCTAGGCAAGCCTCACATACTAGAAAGCAAGAGATATATTCCACACACAACCTTGATCCTATCGGAGTGACAACAGACTTATGGGCCCCATAAAACCGTCATAGCCTTTCGAGGCAGCTTAGGAAAACCCAACGCTCACACATGCAAGGAACCCTCAAGGGAAGCTTTAAAATCTCAAAATTCGCTACACACGCCTCATTTTAACACAAGCTAGAGGACCGAACATACCAGCACATTAGCCCTGACATGCTTAAACACCTCAAACACATCAACACAGACACTGCACAATTGCAGACCCACAAGCCAATCATACCCAGGCAGCACAAAGAAAGCATACATAAGAGAGGATCGATGCTCAGGTGCACCCAGCCTCAACCTAGCATCCACTAAACATGCAAACCAGACAAAGATCACAAAGAAACCTAACACATGTAACCAACAGGAACCCGATGATCGATAAACATCCAGCCCCCACGTAGAACCCACAACCATACAAGATGCCCCTCCTTAGACCTAAAACACACCCCGCCCACAACAGCACCCTAACCATTCGCTACCATAACTTTCAGAGTACAGAGGAACAGACACCCCCCTGCTATCTGCACGCCAGTATTGGGTAGTGGCTGCCGCTACTCTGACTGATCGCCTTCCCAGTATAGATGGCTCCTTGGATCGCTCCCGTTCTCGAACTGCCCAAACTCAACCGCCACCTGCAAAACAAAGCACATAGAAACCCCAGTTAAAGTAACCAGATATGCACACTCAAAAAACAAGGTAAAGGAAAACCAGAAAGCCTTCCCCGAACTACAGGCATAGAGGATGGGCGTCGATTGTAAAGCTACATGGATTGTTCACTTTCCCCTTTAGGGGGCTCCTTCCTGACACACCGCGACATCACCAGCCAGCACAGCAGCGATTTCATTAGGCCACTCCTCCAGCCAAACACGATCAGAATAGGAGAAGGTCAAACAGGCTAGAGCATGTGCCACTCTATTCCCGTTCCGTGGCGTAAAAAACACCTTACCACTAACACAAGGATGAAGAAGACGTCGGACATCATCCATCAACAGGCCAACCTCTAACGAGTCAGCCACCTCCCCATGAAGAATACGAACCAGTCTTAATGCATCCACTTCGACACAGAAATTTGAAAAACCCACCTGTAACGCTAACTCCACGCCCTTCACCAATGCCCAACCTTCGGCCAGGTCCACACTCCAGCACCTAGGCAGGACCAAGCACGCCGCTAACAGCACTGCACCAGATACATCCCGAAGAACACAACCTCCACCTGCTTCACCCGTACCAGGCCTGACAGAGGCATCGGTGTTCAGCTTGAAATCACCGCCCACTGGGGGATTCCAGGAAGACTGCTCGACTGGCCTACCGGGGCAAGGCTGCAAACTGCAGCGAGACTCCCGCTGCCTGCCAACATCATGATACACCCTCAAATACTCTTCAGACCATGCCCACAAATCCCGACCATCAGATTCTCCCCTCCAACACAAGTTGTTACGCAAGTTCCAAACTGACCACCAGAACACCGTCACAAGCTCAAAGTCTAAGGCGCCCAACTTCTCCTTTAATGCCCAGATGACATCAACAAGATCCAAATGGTATAACGACTGGTACAACTGAGAAAATTTCGAGCAGAGCCACATTTCCCTAATCACTGCGCACTTCCAGAAAAGATGAAGACCGTCCTCTACAACAGAGCTACACAACACGCACAAAGGCGATACCTCAACTCCTCTTTTGAGGAGATTTACCTTTGTGGGCAGCCGCTCCAGGGAGAGACGCCATAAAAAGACCTTGTGCTTATTTGGAACCCCAAGCCTCCATAGACTAGACCACCAAAACCGCCAGCGCTCAGAATCAGAAGAAGACGGACACACTTGGGACGCCAAGGAGTAAGCCAGCCTATACCCACTCTTCACAGAGAACATGCCATGCTTTTCAAAGTGCCAAATGAGACTATCCTCCCGCATACCAGAACGCAAAGGAATCCTCATAATAGCCTCACACTCAGGCCCCAAAAAGTGGGTACGAATCTTGACCTCATCCCACTATCCCGTCGGAGAAAAAAGATCACAGATCCTACTAGATAAAGGAAGTGAAGGAGCAGACTGCACACGCAAAGACGGATTATCCGGCACCCAATTCGAACCATATATGGGGGTAGACCGTCCATTCCCAATCCTCCATCTGCACCCTTGGTCCAGCAGTTCCCGACCCCACAACAAACTGCGCCAGATGAACGATGGCCTATAACCCAAAGATGCCCCCCAGAAATCAGAGTGGGGAAAGTACCTACCCTTCAGTACAGCACCCAGAAGGGATTCAGGATCTTGGATTACTCGCCAGCACTGCTTAGCCAAAAGCGCTTGATTAAAAAACTCCATATTGCGGAAACCCAAACCCCCCATACACTTAGGGCGACACATGTGGTCCCAACTCACCCAATGGATCCTGTTCACCTCCTCAGAACCATTCCACCAGAACCTGGCCATGGCCCGATGGATTTCTTTAATCAGGCAACGGGGCAGACGAAAGCAATTCATCGTGTAGCAAGGGATGGCCTGAATGACTGACTTTAGAAGAACTTCCTTACCTCCCAAGGAAAAGAACTTCCCCTTCCAACCCTGGATCTGCTTCCAAACACGATCCTTAATAAAGTTCAACGTCCCCGAGCGATTCCTAGGCATGAATGAGGGGAGCCCAAGGTATTGCTGATGACATGGACACCGAGATACCGAAAGCACATGACTGAGATACTACTGTGAGTCCTCACCAGTATTCGGACTAAAAGCAACCACTGACTTCTCATAGTTAATCATCTGACCCGAAGCTCGTTCATAACGGATCAACATATCCCGGATAGCCCCTGCTTCCATAACGTTTGCCCTGAAGAAAAAGAGGCTATCATCTGCAAAAAACAGATGAGAAATCGGAGGACTACTCCGCGCAACCCGAAAACCAGATATCAAAGCTCGACGTTCTGCACCTCGCAACAGGCTCGACAAACCCTCCGCACAGAGCAAAAACAAATACGGAGACAACGGGTCTCCCTGCCTGAGCCCACGAGAAGGGATCACATTCCCTAACCTCTCCCCATTCAGATTAAACGAAAAGGAAACCGAGCTAACACACCGGAGAATCAAATCAGTCCACTGATGAGCGAAGCCCATCCTATCCATAACTGCCCGCAGAAACGACCACTCTATCCTGTCATACGCTTTGCTCATATCAAGTTTTAGAGCAGCCCATTTAGATTTTCCCCCAGTCCGTCCCCTTAACTCATGGATGCACTCAAACCCCAAGATGGCATTGTCCACCACACACCTCCCAGGGATAAAGGCACTCTGGTTGGATGAAATAAGCTTAGGAAGGATATGCTTCATCCTATTAACCACCGTCTTCGAAATCAGCTTATAGCTAAAATTACATAAGGAGATGGGACGAAAATCAGAAACTCGACGAGGGGCCTTAATCTTCGGAACGAGAACAATCATAGTCTCATTAATCGAACCCGGGGAACATCCGTGGTTTAAAACGACCAAACAACTCTGGATCACTGAAGGCCCCACTATTGACCAGTGATTCTTATAGAAACTGCCAGATAACCCATCCGGACCTGGGGCCTTATGATGATGAGACTGCTTCAAAGCCCGAAGAACCTCCTCCTCGGTAAAAGGTCGTAACAGATCCACATTCATCCCATTATCCATAGATCGTTGAAGGTCCCTGAGAGATACATCGAAGTCCTGATCACTCGGCTCTGATGACGAGAAAAGCTGCTGGAAATAATCAGTCACCAACTGAAGAACCATAGCTCTGTCCTGGCGCAATTCCCCATGATCATCTAAGAGGCCCCCAATACGATTGAGCCTTCGCCTATACGAGGCTTGCCGATGAAACCACCGAGTATTCTGATCCCCTTCCTTCAACCACACCTCTCTGGACCATTGCTTCCAGTAAAGTTCCTCCTCCTGTAACACCTCTTCCAACTGGCCTTCTGCCTGGGAAAGTAGCTCACGGGACCCAGCCCCTCTCAGTCCCTCAATGGCTAGTTGGACCTTCTGATTGGCCTCCCTGATGCGCTGGGGAAAGTTCCCCATTTTTGAGCGACCCCAACCAGCCATCGAACGCATGCACCTCTTGGAAACTTGAGCCAACCTCTGGGGAGCTGACAAACCAGGATCCTCCCTACTCAACCCCCATGAGTCCCTGACCAGCTGCGGCAGATCTACTTGCTTCAGCCAGGTCTCGTCAAACCGAAAGATTCGCTGACTCGAGCGCCTCCAACAACCAGGCTGCGGGGAGAGAACCAACTCAATCGGGCGGTGATCCGACTGATGGTAATCAAGGTGGTTAACTACGCAGTTAGGATAGATATCATGCCAAGCAACGGAGCTAAAACACCTATCCAAGCGCTCATAGATTGTTCCATCGGGCCGCCTGTTGCACCATGTGAACCTATTTCCCACAAAACCCAAATCAAGAAGTCCACACGAGTCAATCACATTCTGAAAGGCCGCCAGCTCTGCTAGGGGTTTATCTCTGCCACCCTCCTTCTCATGCTGATACAACAGGGCATTGAAGTCCCCACCTATAAGCCAAGGAGTATCAGAACCACCTCTTAACTTAGAGAGAAGCGACCACGTCTGGCCCCGCATATCCCCAGCAGGGAACCCATAGAAGTCTGTGAGGTGCCAATGGTAGTCATCCCACGTGATCCACCCATCAATGTGGTTATCCGAAAAAGACAAGAGGCTGAAAGAGAAAGCCGAACTCCACAAAAGAGCCAAACCACCACTCCTACCTTTGCTGTCAACACAAAAACAATTCTCGAAACCCAGAGCTCGCTTCGCTGATGTCATTCTGTTTGATGACAACTTTGTTTCAGACAGAAAAAACACCAGGGGTCTTTTCTCTTGTACCAACTTGGCCAAGCGCTGAAATGCACGGGGAGACCCTAAACCCCGAACATTCCAAAACATCAAACTCATAATCCCGGGCGGGGCTGGGACCCAGCCACCGCCACATCCATCCTGTCCGCCTCACACAAATCCACACCAGACCCCTCCTCCCTCAACCGCTTGGGAACTGACCCCTCCTCATCAGGCGGATCCCCTTGGACCGATCGCTTGTGCCCACTAATAACTGGGGAAGGTAAATCATTGGTAATGTCCTTCAAAGAGCTTCTGGCCAGCCGCTTCCAACTCTTCTTGACCGGAACAGCATGCACATCAGTCATAGCAATCTCAGAGTTCTCATCAGCCACAGCCTTACCTTTATCTGCAGAAACCGACCCTGCCCCAGAAGAGCCTATATGGACGGCCACTAAAGGAGCCAAAGACACCGTACCCACCTTAGAAATAGCTACCGGGGCAACATCCGGATCTACCACCTCCTTACCTTTATCCGCAGAAACCACCCCAACATCAGGACCTACTGTAAGGGTGGACCCCGAAGGAGCCGGAGGAGCCATAGCCCCCTCAGGAACAACTACTGAATCCGCAACCAGCTCCGCCACCCGGTCAGACCCCGGAAACACCTCAGGCCTCTCTAACCCCACCCCCTCAGAATGATCGACCTGGCCCTGGCCCCGCCCTCTCCCTCTACCAGACATATCCGATCCCCCCCTGACTAACTGGGCGGCCACCACCCTCCTCTGAAGCACTAGCAACAACACGCCGGAATGGAGCAGCCCGCAACCAGTCACCAAACATAACCGATTATCCGCACCCACACCTTCCCCCTCTTCAGAGCACTCCCTATGTGAATGGCCAATACACCCACATCTAAAACAGAAATCCGGCAAGCGTTCATATTGCAAGGGGCACCAAAGAAAGGACCCATCCCCTTTAACAAGCCGGACAACACGACGAAGGGGTTGAGCCATGTTGAGGACAATACGAACTCTCATCTCTGAGCCAAGCCAGTCACTGTGACCTTCCCCTGGCACCTCAACCACGTGACCCACCACACTACCAAGAGCACGAGCCATAGCTGCTGTATGATATTTCAACGGAACTTTCGTGATGTGAACCCAAAACTCACAGCGAGAAAAATCCAGGAGAGACGGGTCATCCGATCCCTGAGGAGACACCAGAACCAGTAGAGACTTATCGAAAGTCCAAGGGCCCAAACTCATAATTCTTCGTTTTTCAGTGACGGATTGAAATCGAATTACGAAGACATTATCCCTCCAAGGTTCAAGCCGAGTAGAACGATGGACACTCCAAACCGATAACGTTACACGACGAAAGGCATCAGCGTTTACCGGCTTGGAAGAAAGAACCTTGCCAACAGCACACAGTTGAACTGTTGATTCATCCAAAAGAGGAATGTCTGCTGGCACAGAGAACGCCGTCGACTCTGCCTCAGATAACCCCATATTTTCCCATTGAACCACAAGATCATCCATAACTGCACTGAGAGAATTCTATCGGCAAAACAACCCAAACCACTACACGCCACACAAACCACGAAACCCACACAAGCCACAGACTACACCAAACCACCGTCCAGACCAAATCGAAGAGCCCAAGCAGAACCACAGAACTGCACCCCGACAAACAACACCAACCCAAGGAAACCACTTCCCAAACTCGCTTCACGAAACACCAAACCCCACAATCCTCAGACAACCTCAACCTATGGAAGCCCAAAACCAGCAACCCGACACCAAAACACAACCGAAACTTGAGACGGAATCAAACTACAAGACAAAAATCGAGGCAACCAGCATACAGGACAACACACGAACCAACCGAGAGATACAGACTAAACCAAGCCAATAAGACCAAAATTGCAAATGCAAACAAGACAACCAAAACCTACACCAACTCGGTAGATTAGAACCTCGAGAGCAGCCGAAACCGACAGCTACCGGCGAAACCCAACCTACAGAAGAACCCCTACGACAACAGACCCGACACTCGCAGACGAAAGAAAATGCGAACAGAAACCAACCTAAGGACACGACACCCAGATACAGGCGAAACCAACAGCAACCGACACACCCACCAAGACCATGAGAAGCTACAGTCGAAGAAACCAAACAAGTGCAAACAGCAACCAGATACAGACGAGACAGTCCACAGACGAAGCAGAAACTAACCCGAGATCCTGAAACCGCCGGAAACAACCTAACCCTTGCAGGAGATCGAAAACGCCTCCTACGCACGCTTAAAACCTTGAAGCCGCCGGAGACAAGCCGAACCTTGAGGGAGAAACAAACGACGCCGCCGACCCCGCCTAGACAACCTAGACCCCGTGAAGGCCGCCACCGAAGAAGACCTGCAACACAAGAGAACCTCGCCGCCGAGATAACCCCAACACCACCAAACGGCCGTGATCCCCACCCGAAACCCTAAAACCCACTCTCACATGGAGAGACCCCCTGTACGATAGACATGACCGTTTTTCCTAACATTTTTTTTTTTTGAAACAATATCTAACATATTTTATTCATCATCTATATTGTTAAAACATTGATATTATTAAATTTACTGTAATTCACCAACTTAAACTCTGTGCAGTTTTAACATATATATTGAAAAAAAAAATATTTTTACATATATATGTAATCCCTAGATTTTTTGTGCATTGAAATGGTCCTAGTGGTTGTAATAAATGTGCAAAAAAATACTCAATTATATATATGTGAGTGTGTATATATATATATATACACACACAATGCATTCATTGTTAAATTTAATTTTTGAATGGGATAGAATACCATGCAATATAGTTGCCACATGGCAACTATCCATCTAAACTTTTGGATGCATGATTAAATAATAATTTTTTTCATACATATTAACGTCATAAAAGTACTAGTCACATTGTTTCGGCATTCTTAAATAATTTTTGTTTTTAGATATTTTCTAGTTTCGTCTCTCCATTATACCATGTTAAGATCCTACATTGAAAAGATAAATGGAGAACTCACAATTTATGAGATGTATGAGTTACTCCACTCATTGCCAATTGGTTTTGAGATGAAACCCCATGTAATCTAATATTCTATACCTATGTATATACAATACCTATGCGTTTAGCGTGTTTTGCACCATTTTTGTTTTTGTTTCTTTTAGTTGGCAAAAAAAAAAAAAAATTATATGAAGAGATGTGAATCGATAACTATTTTTACATTTGAGTGATATTAGTTTGTCAATTCAGAATCTTTTTTTTAGGAAAAAAATAGTTTTTTTTTTTCTAAAAAAAAAAAGTTTTGATGATACGTTTTCTTAGAACCTCTCACATGTGGGGCTTGCTTCTTTAGGTCATGAGAACCACTTTCTTTTTTTCTTAGAACTTTTTTTTAATTATTTTTTACATTTGTGTGAATGTGAAAATTGACTGTTGATAAATTTTTTTGGCATAATAGTTAGTAAATAGAAATAAATTTAAATAAGAAAAAGTTTCCTATAAGAGAAGAACTTGACATTCTATCAATTTCTTATAAAATTATGTACATTCATTATGATTATTCTGTCACCAAATTATTAAGTTTATTACCAGCTTTTATTTTTTATTTTTTATAGAAAAGGGATACTTCATTATAGACGTATGTGAGCTAACGTACATGAGAGTTACAAAAAAGTCATTCAATTGTGAGAGATTAAGTTGAAAAATGTTAAAACATAAGAAACTATAATTAAAAGTTTTTAGGACTAAAACATATATTTAATATTAAGAAAAACCTAATTTTCATTCTAAATGTTAGTAATAAAAATAAATCATAATATACCTCTTTTTAATTTCAATTTCAAAATAAAATTATTAAACACATGATTATTTAACCTTTTAGTCAATGATATAATGTTTTAACTAGTTGTGACTTAACAACTTCTTTCTAAGCTCATCTTAATAATTTTTTTTTTATTACATCAACATTTGGGGGTGGGGGCAGTGGCGGATCCAAGATTTTATGTCAGAGGGAGCACAAGTTAATATAAATTTAACTTTAGAAGCATTGATACAATATTTAAATTATATAATATCGATTAGGTTAAATTACATGTTTAGTCCCAAAAATTTCCGGTTTGTGTCTATGGTCCCTAAACTTAAAAATGTGTCTCATAGAATCTTAAACTTTCAATTTTGTGTTTGATAGGTGGAACTTGTCTTACATTTTTCAAAATTCACAGATTTAGTAAATACAAAATTGAAAGTTTAAAGTTTCATTAGACATAAAATTCGATTATGAATGTTTAGGATTTAAATCAATACAGTTTATTTTGAAGTTTTAATTCACCCTAAAGTTTAGGGGTAGAATTGATTTATTTTCTTAATTTTTAAAAAGAAATTTATAAACTCATTTCATATTCTTTTTAGGTTAAAATACTATTTTGGTCATTGTACCATGGATTTATTTCTATTTTATTCTCAATAATTCCAATTTTTCAAATATAATCCTTGTACTTTTAATAATTTTAATATTAGTCAATATTTAATTTTTTTCAAAACAAATTTAGTCTCTATTAACTTTCGCTTTATAAATTTTGAAAACACATTAACAATGGTGTCTTTTCTTAAATGAAAATTATGATTATTAGCTTACCAAGTTATATAAAGAGTATCTTCAAATTAATAATAACTAATCTAAAGATTTATTAAAATTACATAGACTAAATTTGAATATATAAAATTATATGAGCTAAAATAGAGCGAGTCACAAAGTACAAACATCAAATGATAAAAAGTTTAAAAAAACAAAAAAATTGACGTCTATGAGTTTCGAACTCAAGACAAAAACCACCAAGCCAAACGTGTACTTGGAATTTTGAAGCGCATATTATATATATAATATATATTCATTTTGAAGTTGAGGGAGGCACGTGCCCCCTTGCCCCTTCATGGATTCGCTCTTGGATGGGGGATTCGAACCTCTGACCTCATGGTCGAAGATACATGCCAATCACCGTTGAGCTAAACTCGTTTTGGCTCTAAGCTCATCTTAATATTCCACATAATAACCACTTACTATATATATATATATTACATATATGCATATTTACACTAAATTTTATTTTCTTTCTTAAATTATTGGGTGTGACATATATCAACAGGTACAACGAATCATTTCTTTCTAAAATTATTAAATCTATATAATTGATATGATGATAGTTTTATACCGTTGATGCATAGCAACAAAAAAATAGTCATTCGAGAGATAAACAATTCCCATTAAATAATTTTTTTACTGAATTATATTAATTTTCACAAAGCAAATCCATAACAACATTCAAACCCCAAACACAAGGAAAAGGAAAACCCAGGCATTCCATTCCCCATGCATATTTATTTAACTTTTATACTTTTTCCAAACCTAAACTTTAAACTGCCCAACCCCCACATAAGCTGCCTTAGGGTTTTGCATCTACAACTTCTCCGAAAGGGTTGCAGCACCGGGTGCACCGGCCGCGATCGTCGTTGTTACCACAGCAACCGTACCTGCAACGACCTATACGAGCTTCGGGTCCACTGTAGTCACCGTCGTAGTCAGAGGAGCCACCATCATTTCCAAATCCGGGGAAAAAGTACTCCCTGCCATACTTGGCATCCTCTACCCCATTCGTCTTCATTGTGACCTCTGCAACATTATCAATTTAAAATATGTTGGTCAAAGTGAGCATAGTTCAGCAGAAATTAGTATGTACTCTCGACTAAGAGATTAGAAGTTTGAACTCCCAACGAACTCACGTAGGGAGGATAATTTCCTCCAACATAAAAAAACTATATAAAAACATTAAGGTTTTAGAGTTCTTTTAAAATTGTATTATATATATATAAAAAGTTCGAATATAAAATTTTGTTTTGGTTTATGAAAATTTATGGCTCCAACCCTAATAGGATGAATAATGAAGGGAAGCTCTCACCGTTGTTATTCTTGGGAGTCGGAGCGAGGTCTCTCGCCACTGCCACCGCCACCGCTTCCGGTGAGATGAGAACGACCATGGCAAAGAGAAGGCCGAGGAAAGCAAAAGCTTTAGAACTCATTTTCTTTTGTGTTAGAAACTTGATTTTGGAGATGGCAATGAGATGGTTTGCATTCCTTTGTGTGCCTATTTATAAGATGAGAGATGGCTACAATTCAAGCATGGCAATTAAAGCTGCCCCATAATTTAGAGGATACATGTGTTTTTTTTTTTTTTTATTGTTGAATTTGATTTAATTATATTTACTTTTGAAAAAAAGAATTTAATAATTAACAATTTTAATGTCTAGTATTCTCTACCTCCAAAAATATTTTCATGCAATTGTAAGTGTTTTAAAATGATTAATGTTTGATTTTTAAAGTAACTTTATAATCCGTCAAATTACTGGAAGGATATTTTGTATGAGGGGAAAAAATTAAGAGAGTAAAAAAATTATTATAGAGACAAAAGGATTAAAAGAGTAAAAAGTTAAAAGAGCCAGACAACAAAATTGATGGGAGAGAAAAAAAAAAAGGTTAGAGTAATTGTCGAAGAAGAGGTTAGACAGAGGGACAAAAGTTTAGAGATTTTTTTTAAAAAAAAAAAAAAAATTGAGCTGAGAGGGGTAATTTTTGTAAAATAGAACACTGGGTAAACTGGATTTTGATCTATGACTTCTTAATAAGAAAGCAATAATATTATAAGTTGGCGGGAGTGATTGAGCCTGAGCATTGGTCGGTCAGGGTCAATTTTGGCCCCAAACTGACGTCGAACCAACCATATCGGTTTCTAGACTGCTAGAAACTGATTTTTTTTTTTTTACTTCATTTTCGTCTACGACCAACCAATCGACTACCCTTTTTTTTTAAAAAAAAAAAATGTGTTAAGCTTTAAGAGAAGATTGGGGATATCGTGTTTGACCTCAAATCGGAAGTGGGAACAACAACACAACGATATGGCAGTCTAGAAGATGGTCGACACGAGCACAAGAGCACGAGAAGAAAACAGAAATCACGAAGAACAAAGAAAGGGGGCACGACGAAGACGATCTGGCTGGTCATTGGTGGCGCTACGGAAAGGGCGGCGACACGACACGAAGGAGAGGGGCGGTGCTCACTGGTCTTGTGAGGGAGAAAGAAAGTCGAGGGTTTGAGATGAGAGGGGGAGAAGAAATCGAAAATGAAATGGGTTGTGTTGGGGACTTTCTTCCACCGATTTTTTTTTTAATATTAGTCGGTCGATTTTGCTTACCGACCAACCATATTAAAAAACCGACCGATCGATATCGGTTCATTCAGTTTCGATTGGTCAGATTGATTTTTCGGTGTTTTTTGCTCACACTTAGGAGTGAAAAAATTATTAGAGAGAGAGGAAGAAAAACTTTGAGAAAAACGAAGAATAAGTTCTCCTCAACCTTTAAGAAAGATAATTTTTTACTACTAATCGATAGATCAAACTGTAAGAGTAAGTCGATAATCCTAACATAACTTAGTAGGTAAGACACCAATTATTATTTAAAATATCGATGGTTTACAATCCATTATTGAACTAAAAAACTATTTAATATAGTTAATGTTATTTTTATGTAGTTAGACACAAATTTCAATAAATAGTTGGTTTTACACACAATGGTATTCTAGTAAAACACGTGATTAAAATTAGAAATCTCTGATTAGGCCTCATTGGATACCCATTTTGATTTTTAGATTTTTAGTTTTTTTTTTCTTCTTTTTGGTTTTCTATTTAGAGAAATTGAAAACCAAGCATTTCACATTGTTATTGGTTAGGTTTTCTATTTCTAAAGAAACAAAACACTACAAATGAATGGGTTGTAATTACCACTTACCAACCTTTGTCTTATATAGCTTTATATTTTTTTATAACAAGGAAACCAAACAAATATATAATAAAAATATCATATCAAATATTTAGGTATAAATCTTTGGTATCTAGACTTTTAAAATATCTTATCTCCAAAAAAAAAATTAAATATCTATTTGTGAACTTTTTTGAACTATATTATTTTTTCATCCTAATTTTCACTTCAACAATGTTTGTTTCTCTTCTTCTTTTTTTTTTTCTTTTGAAAGAAGATCCTTCATTCAGGAAATGGGATGGGTACAAAGATAGGCCACAGGAAAGCCCTCTTATTTATAGATGGAAGTATCATAATTGTAAAAGTGTTTCGATTTAGTACACCAAAAAGCAACTACGATAGTGATAACCTCCCACAAGTTAGGAAGACCTTTGGATGCGTCTTTAAAAATTATGTTGCTTCTTGGACATTAACAATTTGTTTGATGCTAAAGCAAAAAAACCAGGATGCAATAAATTTAAATAGCCTTCTTGATTCCATTTATGATACCAGAAAAGAGTGTTCCTTGTCACTAGAAATCTTCCTTTTCAAATGAGTTGAAACCATGTCTTTCAACTTAACAATATGAAACCAAAAGATAAAGAGATTGAATCTGATTCTACTATATATGGCTATCAACCCCCTTCAAAAGCCTCAAAATTATCGAAATGAATTGGGAACCCTAATTGAGGAAATCTCTTCAAAAGCCTCAATCACACTCTTCCTTAGAAGTAGAACATAATTAATGTCATTTGAAATCTCTAAACTATTAGGTCCTATTTTTATAATGAGCTAATTAACATCGGAATGTAATTAAAACTAAAAATAGGTACCAAAAAATATATAAGAGTTAATAATTTTTTTATATATTACAAATTGATAAATTTATTTTATTATGGAATATTAGTGTAATTATAAAAAAATTACTAAAAGTAATTAATATTATTAATAAAATAAGTTAAAAATTAAAAAGGTCTTAAGTGAGTTGTGGTTTATATATAAATAGTTATGATTTTTTTTTTAGAAAATGATATCTATTTTTTTTTAACAAAGAAATGATATCTAAATTAATTTTTGTGTATAAATTTTTTTTCATGTTTTAACGTTCCACTTCATCAAAATCTTAGTTATTTTCATAATTGTTTATTAGAATATTTTTTATTTTTTCAATAATTATTTTTTTATCTTAATTTTCTTAAAATAGAATTTTGAGATTGTCATAGAAATGATTGGAAGAGATAAATTTAGAGTGGGAAATGAAAGTATAATAAAACTTTTGACATTTTCTATAATTAAATGTAATTTAGATAAAAATAATAATTTTATAATTAATTTAGGGCTGGTTGCAAGGATAGCAATATGGGCCAAAATAATTGCAAATCTAGCAACCCACAAAAAAAATTGCAAAAATGGCAAAATCTAATAGTTTGTGTGTTGCATTTACTAAAATACCCCTCCAGATTTTCTTTCACTGATAGAAAGTTTTTCTATCACTGATAGATTCTATCAGTGATAGAAAGATTTTCTATCAGTGATAGAAATTTTCTTATCACTGATAGAAAGATTTTCTATCAGTGATAGAAATTTTCTTTCACTGATAGATTCTATCATATGATAGAAAATTTTTCTACTACTGATAGATTCTATCGGTGATAGATATTTTTCTATCACTTGTTCGGTGTTCTATCAGTGTTTGGTTGTTGTTATTTGGTTTTCTATCAGTGTTTAGTTTTTGCTTTTCAGTGTTTGATTTCTATAATCGTTCGTTTTTGCTTTATTTTTCAATGCTCGATTTCACCATGTATCACCATCGCTGATAGAAACAAAAGATCTTCTATCACTGATAGAAAAGTATCAGTGATAGAAAGATTTTCTATAACTCACGAAAAGTTTTTCTATCAGTCTCAGTGATAGAGATAGAAAGTTTTTCTATCACTCATAGAAAGATTTTCTATGAATGATAGAAATTTTTTCTATCACTCATAGAAAAAATTTCTATAAGTGATAGAAGATTTCTATCACGGATAGGTTCTATCAGGGATTGAAAGATTTTCTATCAATATCTTGAAGGGATAAAAGCCCTATGTGCAGCGGAAAACCTCAGAGACCTTTTCGAATAATAAAACGTCGATTGGGATACCAATACGACGGCAAAAAAACATGAATTTACAGCCACAATAATAAAAAAAAAAAACTGCTGTAAAAACAGATACAAGCATGCATAATCATGAGAATAATTCTAGATCTAATCTAGAATTGGGTCCTATTGACCCTAGTTCAAGAAGAACCTTACCTTTGAAGAAATCCTTGAACTTTTCGCCAAATTCTCTGAATTTTTCCCAAAAATACAGCAGCAAATCACCTTTGTCTTGCTGGAAAATTGTATGAACACCACCACAAGGATACACCGGTATTCTCCAATTGGGATACTGCGTTGAGTGCTTGTGGGAGCCAAAAAATCTAAGGATTTTTCTCTGGATCTATCGTTCTGTATTCTCTGAGAGAGAGTGCAGACCAAGAGAGAGCAATCGAGAGGGAGAGATGGGGCGTGAGAGGCGTGAGTGTGAGAGAGATCTCAGCAACTGCACTGACCACGTCGTTTTTAAAATATAATATCAGATAACTGATAATTATAATTTTAAAACATAATTTTAAATTATAATTAATTATATTTTAATTAATCTAAATTAATTAAAATAACATTAATTTAAATCCAATTTAAATTAATATCCCTCTTATCTTATAGTTTAATTAAATCAAATTTAATTAAACTAAATTAATTAATTAATTCGAAATAAAATAAAATAAAATTGAACATCACATATTCAATTACTATTTGCTCTCTCAAAACTATAGTATTAATATACATCCAATGCATATTAATTATAACCTATAGTTTTAATATGAACCACTTCATATTTTAGTATAATATTCAAACACCTTTGAATATTCAATCCATCCTTAGAATTTTACCTCAACGCCCTAAATGAGCTACCGGTGGGACCTAATGGACCTACAGATCAGAAGCTCCAACGATATGAGATTAGTTGGTTAAACTCATTAACCAAGTTAATCAATATTCGTTAACTGTGGTTCACTCCACTAAAGAACCACAGCTGCACTCTTCTCACTGCAGATATATTTCTGTGTCCACGGATATTGACCGTCAGCAGCAAGTTAGCCCTTCACGTGTGTTCGTACCCCAACTAGGTCAAATTACCGTTTTACCCCTGGGCTACCTCTTGGTCCTTAAGTACCAGTGCTCCTCTAATGAACAACCTGTTTGTGGTCCAACCATCAAACAGAAAACCCTCTCGTGCCATAAAGAGGGTAGGGCCCTTTATTCAAGACCCGGAGACACCACTTAAGGGAACACACCTCTACTTACCCTCATATCAGAAAGGAGTGAATTCCATCTTGTAAGACTACGTTCCCAGCTCCCTATTCGGTCTTGTCCCCAAAATGGTAGGCTTATTGAGTCGGCGAACTGGCCACTCTCACCCGTACAAATCAAAGGACAATCCCTCATGGACAGGAGTCCATAATCCACTCAGGATTAAGGCCAAGTTGCCTAGGTCATCCTAGTGAAATAGAAACCGAGCTAACCAACGGTGTTATAGTTAGTGGTTAACTATTTCGCGGTCCGGTCTTTGTGCAAACTCATTGCACAGGATACCCCCACTCGCATGTCAACCACATGAACGTGTTGGATCACTACGTTTGTATCAATATACAAAGCGGGCCGTATCCATAGTGTCACCAGGATAAGGTACCCAGCCTTATCCCTATACTACAGACCCTTTAGGCTAAAACTTGAACATTGATCCCCGCATGTCCCTACATACTAGTTCAAGTCTCATTCTATTAGCCATGGATGTTTAGTTTATTGGATTAGGGTTAGCAAGACAAGATATAATACAAACATTGAATAATACATCACTTTATTAATGTTCGGTCAAATGTACATTTACTATCTACGAGTTTTAGGGCATAAAACCCAACAAACTCCCACTTGAACTAAAACTCAAGTTACAGGGAAAGTATATACAAAATAATCCAAAGCTGGAAACGGTACATGTATATTTGTACATTACATAAAAGGTAAATATACAAAATACAATAAACTAGGGCATCCTTACACCCATTACACATCTCCCACTTGCCCTAGATTACGCTATATACATATCTCGCAGACCTAGACTGTCTAGATGACCCTCGAACACTTTAGCCGAGAGGGCCTTCGTAAACGGATCAGCAATGTTATGCTCAGAAGCGATCTTGGTCACGACCACATCTCCTCTTTGCACAATCTCTCGAATTAGATGGTACTTCCTCTCTATGTGTTTACCTCTTTTGTGGCTGCGAGGTTCCTTTGAATTGGCTACTGCCCCACTGTTGTCACAGTATAACGTAATGGGCAAGTTCATATTTGGAACAACTTCCAAATCTGTCAAGAACTTCCTTAGCCAAACAGCTTCCTTAGCTGCTTCACAAGCAGCTACATACTCAGCCTCCATCGTGGAGTCTGCTATACATCCCTGCTTTATGCTCCTCCAAACTACAGCTCCCCCGTTAAGGGTGAAAACTGACCCTGACGTAGATTTCCTAGAGTCCTTGTCAGTTTGGAAGTCAGAGTCGGTGTAACCCGTGAGAGCTAACTCCTTAGCCCCAAACACCAACATGTAATCTCTCGTTCTCCTAAGATACTTGAGGATTCCTTTAACGGCGGTCCAATGGTCTAACCCTGGATTTGACTGATATCTGCTGACAATCCCTACAGCATAACAAATGTCAGGCCTCGTGCATAGCATGGCATACATTAAGCTACCCACGGCAGAGGCGTAGGGAATCCGTCTCATATCCTCAACCTCTTGAGGTGTCTTAGGAGACTGTTCCTTAGACAAGTGAACCCCATGCCTGAAAGGCAACAAGCCCTTCTTGGAGTTCTGCATCGAATATCGAGCCAACATCTTGTCGATATATGTTGCCTGAGACAGAGCTAGCGATTTGTTCTTTCTATCCCGAATAATCTGGATTCCAAGAACATACTGGGCCTCACCCAAATCTTTCATTTGGAATTGAGCTGCTAGCCATTCTTTTACGTCAGACAAATACCCTACATCATTCCCAATGAGTAGGATGTCGTCTACATAAAGTACGAGGAAAGCTACTTTATTCTTGTTGATCTTCTTGTATACACAAGGCTCATCAACATTCTGGTCAAAACCAAAAGATTTGATCGCAGTATCAAATCTAATATTCCAAGATCTAGAAGCCTGTTTCAACCCATAAATGGATCGATTCAGTTTGCAAACCTTTTGCTCATGACCTTGGGATATGAACCCCTCGGGTTGAGACATAAAAATACTCTCGTCAAGATTGTCATTCAGAAAAGCCGTCTTGACATCCATTTGCCAAATTTCATAATCATAAAATGTGGCAATGGATAAGAGGATTCTTATGGACTTTAGCATAGCAACTGGAGAAAAAGTTTCTTCATAGTCCACTCCTTCTCGCTGGGTATAACCCTTTGCTACAAGTCTTGCTTTGAAAGTCTGTACTTTCCCAGCAGCATCTCTTTTTCTCTTATAGATCCATTTACACCCAATGGGTTTGACCCCCTCAGGTAGATCTACAAGTTCCCAAACTTGATTGAAGTACATAGACTCCATCTCAAGGTCCATGGCTTTGGCCCACTCGTCCTTATCTACATCATTCATTGCCTGACGATAAGACAATGGATCTTCTACGCCGTCATCAGGTATGACTACTTGTGTTTCTGTTAAACCCAAGTAGCGGTTAGGTTGTATCACAACCCTCCCACTGCGTCGAAGCTCTCCCACTACGTGAGGAGGACTAGATCGACGAGAAGAACTGCATTCTCCAACAACTCTTGTTGAAGGACCAGGTTCATCAACAACCCTTGTTGATCCTTCTGTAGCTTCTCCTAATACTAACTTACTACGTGGTTGATGATTTCGTATGTGGTCTTCCTCCAAGAAAGTTGCATTTGTCGATACAAATACTTTATTATCTTGAGGGTCATAGAAAAGACCACCTCTCGTTTCTTTCGGGTACCCAACAAATTGGCATAATCTCGTACGTGGTTCCAATTTCTTAGGATTTGTCACTAACACATGTGCAGGACAACCCCAGATACGGAAGTAACACAAACTAGGTTTACGTCCCTTCCATAGCTCAAAAGGAGTTTCAGAAACACTTTTTGAGGGAACATTGTTAAGAATATGTACTGCAGTCGCTACTGCATACCCCCAAAACGAGCTAGGCAATTGAGCATAGCTCATCATAGATCGAACCATGTCTAACAAGGTTCTGTTTCTCCTTTCTGATACACCATTTTGCTGAGGTGTACCAGGTGCTGAGAGTTGTGATTGGATTCCATGTTCTATCATATAGTCCTGGAATCGCTGATCTAAATACTCTCCACCTCTATCTGATCGAAGTGTCTTAATTGTTTTACCTAACAGGTTTTCTACCTCAGCCTTAAACTCTTTGAACTTTTCAAGAGCTTCAGACTTATGGTCCATCAGGTACAAGTAACCGTATCGAGAATAATCATCTATGAAAGAGATGAAGTATTCATAACCACCTCGAGCCTTTACATTCATTGGACCACAAAGATCCGAATGTATTAGTTCAAGTGGTTCTTTGGCCCTATAACCTTTTCCAGTAAAAGGCCTCTTGGTCATTTTACCCTCGAGACACGATTCACAGGGTGGTAAAGATGTATCTTCTATGTCACTTAGAAGCCCATTTTTAACCAAACGATCGATCCGATCGATGTTAATATGACCAAGACGAAGATGCCAAAGATACGTGTTGTTACTTAAATGAGAAACTTTTTGCCTTTTGTTTTGCGTTTCAGCCGTTTTAAACATTTCATGACTTAAAATGGCCTTAGCATCATTTGGTCTTAACACAAACAAATTATTCTCACGCTTAGCTGAACAAATGTAAACTCCATTCTTTGAAATTAAAGCTTCGTTAAGCAAGAATGAAACAGTATAACATTGTTCTAATAAAGCTGAAACAGAAATTAGGTTCCTTTTAATTCTAGGAACCAAATACAAGTCCTCTAAAATTAAAAACCTATTTCTAAAGAATAATTTTGCAGCTCCCACTGCACGAGCTGAAACGACGTCTCCCGTTCCGCCTTTGAGCGTCATTTCACCATCTGCCAGCTGCTGGAAACTATTTCCCTGAAAAGAAGAACAAACATGATTAGTGGCTCCCGAATCCAGTATCCAGGCAAACTCATCATGTTCAACGAGACAAGTCTCTAACACAAGTAAATCGAATTTACCTTCTTTTTCTCTTCTCTTCTCAGCAAGGTAGCGGGGACAGTTGCGCTTCCAGTGACCATCTGCATTGCAGTGGAAGCATCTGGCTTTATCGGCCACGACCTTGGCCTTCCCCTTCCCTTGCACAGCCTGTGCAGGAGCCTTCCCCTTGTCTCCCTTCCTCTTCTGGATCTGCTTCGATGAAGAAGCCTGGGGTACAGATTTAGTCCCTGAGGATGAACCCTTCAGGAACTTCTTTTTGGAATGGGCCACATTGGCCTTTCCTTTCACCACATTCTTTCCCTTGCTCTTTTGCAAGGACTCGTAAATCTGTAACTCCGAGAGGAGGGTAGTCAGGTTGAACTGAATCTTATTCATGCTCGCGTTCGTCCTGAAAGACAGATAGCTCGCCGGGAGCGAGTGAAGGATGAACGCAACCTGACTGCGCTCGCAGACAACCCCGCCATTTGCCTCAGCTATATTGAACTGGTTAATCATGTCCAGGACATGTTCCCGAACAGATTGACCTTCCAGCATCTTGGCATTGAAGACGTTCTTCAAGGCGTCGTGGTGGAGCTGGTAGGACGGAAGTCCAAACATCTCCTGCAGGGAATTCATAATTTCCCTGGCAGTTGCCACGTTTTCGTAACGATTGGCCAACACTTCAGACAAGCTGACCAAAATATAGACCTTGACCTTTTCATTGGCCTTGGTCCAGCGTTCATAGGCGTCCTTAACTGCCTGAGAGGCAGTGCGAGGGGGAACGGGAGGACATTCCTCCGTTAAGACGAATCTTAAGTCCTCAACCACGAGTATTGTATTGAGGTTTGATTTCCATTGTGGAAAATTCTCGCCGGTAAGTTGTTCATTTTTAAGGAGGGATATTATAGAGGAAGACATTGCTGAAAAAACAAACAAGTGACCGTATTAGTTATCTTTGCCTTAACCCATCACACAAGCAATACAAACAATTGCATACATCCAATCAATTTTGCAAACAAACAATCAAAGAACCCTAATAAAACTATGATTGTGTTTCGCAACGATGCTTTAGAGGTTTAGAAGAACAGCCACCGAAGGGTGATCAGTTGTTCCTCCTCTAAAATGAGACACTTCTCAGTCAATTTCTAATACCAGAATAACTCATATTCCATTAGACATTAACCACCGTTGTTCGATCAAGGATTTGTTAACAAATTAACTCCTCCCCGTAAGTGTAACCCTCCCACTTTCAGATCCCAGAGGCACGCACCAACAGGCTACCGTTAGGAAAGACAACTGTTGGTAATTAGCCTAAGTGATCCTATCCTTTTCAGGAGTTCACGGTGTTCCGAATCCTATGATCAGGCCCTCCGAAGGGGTGGTTGCTCCAGGGCAACACGCAGGCGGATCATAGGAATCTCACGTTGTGACCTAGGGGTGGAGACCGAAGGATACGTTGACACGCATCCCGCTCCCACTTACTATAATCACTTTCCCCATTCACCTTGGTATTGACCCATGCAAACACTCTCCGAAGGGAGGCCGCTCTACGACGACACGAAGCCGAGCATGGATCTCACGGTGTGAACGTCACGGGGACGTAGGAGCAAAACTCAATTTAAATTAAGTTTTGTAATTTTCCTCCCACTAAAGTAACTGTTTATTAATTTTAGGGTTTGATTAAACCTAGATAAATCCGGCTAAGTCATTTATCTAAGTCTAGTCCTATTATAACTATTATAATAAGACCTAATGTCTAGGTGTATTAAACCAATTTAATTAACCTAGTGACATTATTCTAACATTAACCTGAGATTAATTCAACTCCGGTATTCCAGATCAGTTCCCAGGTAGGAGGTGTTCCGTGTACCGTCAACTTAAATACCTCCAATCCTTAGACAGAACTTCACTGGTAGAGTTCCCTTATAATCTTAGGAATGTTCGTCCTACTTAGTTTATTAAAACTATTTTAAAACTAAGTAAGATCTTCTAATCCTATTAGAAAATGATCTTAGGTCTAATTAATTTTAACCCTTTAAAATTAATTCAATTTTAACCTAAGATCCTATGTGAACATGCATATCTTGATTATAGATTGACGGTTTCTAATCATAAAATTTTAAACTATTTCAAAATTTTATAATGATTAGCCCTATAATCATGCATACTATAGTTTTTAAAACAATTAACAATCATATTCAAGTTAATGAAATTTTAAACTATAGTACTATGCATTGCATGATAATTAATATAACCCTTATATTAATCTATGGATGTATCATGCTCAATGCAATTTGATTTCCATTTAAATAATAAACAACTTTATTATAGCCAATAATGGAAAATCAACTTAGCATGCTGCAAACAAATAATTTTTAACATAACTCTTATATTAAAACTATGTAGTTGCATGCAACATACTTTTCCATTTTCATGACTTTAATATAACTCTACTATATATTAAATAAATCATGAAAATCAAACCATGCATTTCAAACATATATTATAATCTAATTATAACATACATAAATGCATGAGCATGCTTTATATCCTAAGGTGGGATTAAATTTAAATGACATCCATAAAGCATTTAAATAGCGAATAAACCGATTTAATTGGCCCCTAGGAAAGATTAAAACTAAATTACATTAATAAAGCAATAAATCTATCCTATTACAAAATTCTGCAGCTCCAAATCCGGTCTACTAGCCTTGAACCGACCCGAACCACTTCGAACCGGACTTGAAAAACTCGAACCGCACCCAAAACGGGTCAAACCGGACCAAACCGGTCCCAGCTGACCCAAAACGCTCGAACCAAACCGGCCAAATTAGGGCACCATGTCTGTTTTCGCGAAAATCCTGGCGCCGCACGAAATCGTGACAGCGTCGAGACGCTGCGAAGAAAGCGTCCCGACGCTGGCGCGATTTCAACCGTCTGGAGCGTGGAATCGCGACAGCGTCGAGACGCACAATGCCTAGCGTCCCGACGCTGTTGCGTCTGGAGCTGTTTTCTGGGCAGAACAGCGGCTGTTCTTGGCAAAATTCATCAATTTCTTCTGCGATCTTCATCGATTTTCAAGCCTAAACATGACCCGGACTTATACAGACTCGATTTACACAATTTTGCCCAAAAACGCAGGGGCCTTACATGATCAAATCAAATAAAATTGCGGTAAATCTATGGCCAAATTAAATCAAAACAGTTTATCGCAAACCCACATTCATAATGCATAATTAATCCCACCATACAGCCATTCGCAAATCTCAAAAACAACGTTTTAATTCGAAATGGCTCTGATACCAATTGAAGGGATAAAAGCCCTATGTGCAGCGGAAAACCTCAGAGACCTTTTCGAATAATAAAACGTCGATTGGGATACCAATACGACGGCAAAAAAACATGAATTTACAGCCACAATAATAAAAAAAAACTGCTGTAAAAACAGATACAAGCATGCATAATCATGAGAATAATTCTAGATCTAATCTAGAATTGGGTCCTATTGACCCTAGTTCAAGAAGAACCTTACCTTTGAAGAAATCCTTGAACTTTTCGCCAAATTCTCTGAATGTTTCCCAAAAATACAGCAGCAAATCACCTTTGTCTTGCTGGAAAATTGTATGAACACCACCACAAGGATACACCGGTATTCTCCAATTGGGATACTGCGTTGAGTGCTTGTGGGAGCCAAAAAATCTAAGGATTTTTCTCTGGATCTATCGTTCTGTATTCTCTGAGAGAGAGTGCAGACCAAGAGAGAGCAATCGAGAGGGAGAGATGGGGCGTGAGAGGCGTGAGTGTGAGAGAGATCTCAGCAACTGCACTGACCACGTCGTTTTTAAAATATAATATCAGATAACTGATAAATCAGTTATCTGATATTTTAATTAATTATAATTTTAAAACATAATTTTAAATTATAATTAATTATATTTTAATTAATCTAAATTAATTAAAATAACATTAATTTAAATCCAATTTAAATTAATATCCCTCTTATCTTATAGTTTAATTAAATCAAATTTAATTAAACTAAATTAATTAATTAATTCGAAATAAAATAAAATAAAATTGAACATCACATATTCAATTACTATTTGCTCTCTCAAAACTATAGTATTAATATACATCCAATGCATATTAATTATAACCTATAGTTTTAATATGAACCACTTCATATTTTAGTATAATATTCAAACACCTTTGAATATTCAATCCATCCTTAGAATTTTACCTCAACGCCCTAAATGAGCTACCGGTGGGACTTAATGGACCTACAGATCAGAAGCTCCAACGATATGAGATTAGTTGGTTAAACTCATTAACCAAGTTAATCAATATTCGTTAACTGTGGTTCACTCCACTAAAGAACCACAGCTACACTCTTCTCACTGCAGATATATTTCTGTGTCCACGGATATTGACCGTCAGCAGCAAGTTAGCCCTTCACGTGTGTTCGTACCCCAGCTAGGTCAAATTACCGTTTTACCCCTGGGCTACCTCTTGGTCCTTAAGTACCAGTGCTCCTCTAATGAACAACCTGTTTGTGGTCCAACCATCAAACAGAAAACCCTCTCGTGCCATAAAGAGGGTAGGGCCCTTTGTTCAAGACCCGGAGACACCACTTAAGGGAACACACCTCTACTTACCCTCATATCAGGAAGGAGTGAATTCCATCTTGTAAGACTACGTTCCCAGCTCCCCATTCGGTCTTGTCCCCAAAATGGTAGGCTTATTGAGTCGGCGAACTGGCCACTCTCACCCGTACAAATCAAAGGACAATCCCTCATGGACAGGAGTCGATAATCCACTCAGGATTAAGGTCAAGTTGCCTAGGTCATCCTAGTGAAATAGAAACCGAGCTAACCAACGGTGTTATAGTTAGTGGTTAACTATTTCGCGGTCCGGTCTTTGTGCAAACTCATTGCACAGGATACCCCCACTCGCATGTCAACCACATGAACGTGTTGGATCACTACGTTTGTATCAATATACAAAGCGGGCCGTATCCATAGTGTCACCAGGATAAGGTACCCAGCCTTATCCCTATACTACAGACCCTTTAGGCTAAAACTTGAACATTGATCCCCGCATGTCCCTACATACTAGTTCAAGTCTCATTCTATTAGCCATGGATGTTTAGTTTATTGGATTAGGGTTAGCAAGACAAGATATAATACAAACATTGAATAATACATCACTTTATTAATGTTCGGTCAAATGTACATTTACTATCTACGAGTTTTAGGGCATAAAACCCAACATATCTTTCTATCACTAATAGAATAGTAAAAATTTCTATCAGTGATAGAAATCTTTTATCACTGATAGAAAGCTTTTCTATCGGTGATAGAAAGTTTTTCTATCACTTATAGATTATATCGGTGATAGAAAGATTTCTATCGGAGATAGAAAGATTTTTATGGGTGATTAGGGATTGAAATATTTTTTAAAAGTTTTTTTATGATTTTCTATAAAAAGTTTTTTTATCACTGATAGAACCTATCAGTGATAGAAATCTTTTATCATTGATAGGAAAAGTTATTATTAGTGATAGAAATCTTTTATTCTATCAGTTATAGAAACTTTCTATCACTGATAGAAAATTTTTCTACCACTGATAGAATCTATCAGTCATAGAAATATTAGTAATAGAAACTTTCTATCGCCGATAGAAAATTTTTCTACCACTGATAGAATCTATCAGTGATAGAAATATCACTGATAGAAACTTTATTCTATCAGTGATAGAAACTTTCTATCACTGATAGAAAATTTTTCTACCACTGATAGAATCTATCAGTAATAAAAAGACTTTCTATAAAAAAAAAAAAAAAAAAAAAAAAAAAAAAAAAAATTGACGAGGAAGAAGATGGGCACACAGGGGCAATTTAGGAATATAAAAAATTAATTCAAAAATTTTGCCATATTTGCAAATATTTTTAAAAATTTCTATATTTGTAATTATTTACCTTCATGTTGCCACCCATTACAATTATCCATTAATTTATCCCACATGTAGGGTAAACTGTTCACACGTAACTTCGGGGATGGAGACACGTGGAATAAACTTTGATTTGTATTGATGTTGTATGCGCGTGGGTGTACAATCTCTAACTTTAATCCTCTGATTCTCTCTCTTATGTGTGTGGGTGTGTTTCACTCGAGGGCTGGAACGCTTGATCTCGAGTCTGAAGCTTCAATGGATTCTTGGAGCTTGAAGTCTTCCAGTCTTGAAGGAGTCTGCAATCTACAAGAAGTGTTGATGTCCTGAAGAGTCTTTGATCTTCAAGGAGTGTTGAAGTCTTGAAGAGTGTTGGGTCTTCAAGAAGTGTTGAAGTCTTGAGAAGTGTTTGGTCTTCAAGAAGTGTTCAACACTTGGACTTATGGATTGCAGAGAGTCTTCGGTCTTCCGACTTGGTGGAGTCTCTCTGAATTCTCTGGTTCTGCTTGAGAGCTTTGAAACTCTAAACTCTTGTCTTTGTGGGAGTGTAGAATTTCTGAACCCTTGAAATGGTGGTGAACCCCTCTATTTATAGAGTTCTCGTAGGATGGGCCCTGGTAACTTTTGGGCCTAACAACTTGGGCTTGGGTTTTATTGGTCTTGGGTTGAACCATTTAGTCTTGGGTTTGGTTTATATTTGACCCAAAACCATATGACCCAGACATTTAAAAGACCCAAATTTGATCCAAATAATAATTATTTTTAATTAATTGGTCAAATTAATTAATTTGATCAAAATAATTTAATTTTAATTAATTGATCAAATAGAAATTTGGCTCTATAAATTTATAATTGGCCAACTTTGTTTTCAAATTAAATTTGGGACACATGTCAATTTATAATTGGTCCCAAATTTAATTAATTATAATTTTGTCATTAATTTTAAATAATGACGTGGCAATTTGTCATTGGCCAAAATTTCTCCTTCAACAAATGCCCCCTTTTCGAGAGTTAGTCACAAGTTATGTGTGAGTGAATCTCGAAAAAGATATTTTGGGATCAAAATGCAAGATATTTGTTCTTGATTTTGACTCCCTTTGGTGTGTCAATTTAATCAAAATATGAATTTTGGTCAAAATTTTGATTTTTTTATTTGACACACTTTTATCGCCAATTAAACAAAATTTGAAGTTTGGTCAAAATTTTGATGATTTTTCTTATTTGCAGCAAACTTTGATTTGAAGTTTGGGCAAATTTTGGTTTATACCCAAATTTTGATTTGAGGTAAAATCCTACCCAATTTTAACTCGCATTTGGAATAGAATTTGAGGTTTTGACTTTGGTTCATTTGGGATAAAATTTGGATTATGCCAAACTTTTGGCTTGAGGTAAAATTCTATCCAGTTTTAACTTGCATTTGGAATAGAATTTGAGTTTGGGACTTTGGTTGATTTTGGGTTTGAATAAATTTGGATTGAGAATAATATGAGTTGACCGAATAGCATATATGTATATATGAGCAAGCAAATGTTAATCAAAAGATTTGAATGGTCTATTGGTTTAATAGCCAAGCTGCATATTTAAAGGTCATGGGTTCGAGTCCCAAAATTGTTTTAAGATTCATATTTCTCATGAGAGCCTTTGAAGCCTAGGAGAAACCTTTCAAACTTGGAGGAAGGAGTTCGAAAGGAACTATGGCGAAAGCGCGTGTGAACCTTTGAACTTGAACTTGGAGGAAGGATTCGAACTTGGAGGAAGGAACTGTGGCGATGCGCGTGAGAGAACCTTCGAACTTGGAGGAAGGAACTGTGGCGATGCGCGTGAGAGAACCTTCGAACTTGGAGGAAGGAACTGTGGCGATGCGTTCGAACTTGGAGGAAGGAACTGTGGCGATGCGCGTGAGAACCTTCGAACTTGGAGGAAGGAAATGTGGTGTGGCGATGCGCGTGAGAACCTTCGAACTTGGAGGAAGGAAATGTGGTGTGGCGATGCGCGTGAGAACCTTCGAACTTGGAGGAAGGAGAACTGTGGCGAAGCGCGTGAGAACCTTCGAACTTGGAGGAAGGAACTGTGGCGATGCGCGTGAGAACCTTCGAACTTGGAGGAAGGAACTGTGGCGATGCGCGTGAGAACCTTCGAACTTGGAGGAAGGAACTGTGGCGATGCGCGTGAGAACCTTCGAACTTGGAGGAAGGAACTGTGGCGATGCGCGTGTGAACCTTCGAACTTGGAGGAAGGAACTGTGGCGATGCGCGTGAGAACCTTCGAACTTGGAGGAAGGAACTGTGGCGATGCGCGTGAGAACCTTCGAACTTGGAGGAAGGAAATGTGGTGTGGCGATGCGCGTGAGAACCTTCGAACTTGGAGGAAGGAACTGTGGCGAAGCGCGTGTGTGAACCTTCGAACTTGGAGGAAGGAGAACTGTGGCGAAGCGCGTGAGAACCTTCGAACTTGGAGGAAGGAACTGTGGCGATGCGCGTGAGAACCTTCGAACTTGGAGGAAGGAACTGTGGCGATGCGCGTGAGAACCTTCGAACTTGGAGGAAGGAACTGTGGCGATGCGCGTGAGAACCTTCGAACTTGGAGGAAGGAACTGTGGCGATGCGCGTGTGAACCTTCGAACTTGGAGGAAGGAACTGTGGCGATGCGCGTGTGAACCTTCGAACTTGGAGGAAGGAACTGTGGCGATGCGCGTGTGAACCTTCGAACTTGGAGGAAGGAACTGTGGCGATGTGCGTGTGAACCTTCGAACTTGGAGGAAGGAACTGTGGCGATGCGCATGTGAACCTTCGAACTTGGAGGAAGGAGAACTGCATCGAAGATTTTTTTTTTTTTTTTTTTTTGTTTATAGAGACTGAACTTAAAGTTTTCTTTAAGCTGCCTACGTACCCTTATGGAATAGGGATTTTTTTTTTTTTTTTTTTTGCTCTCACCTTTTAAGCTCGTGTGGGCTAGGAGCATCATGCAGTTTAGGCTCTTGCGATAAGGAGCTTTTTACATTTAAAAGCTCTTATCTTTGTCATGGTCTTGATCAGATCCTCCATTTGCAGGATTGGTCAAGATAATGAGATTTGGCTTCACCTTCAAGGAACCTTCTGTATTTATGAGAACAGAAAACTTCCTCTTCATACGTGACGGGATGCTACTATGAAGCTTCTTGTCACTGTTTACTTCATCGAAAAGTTTCACCTCCAAGTTATCCATCTTTCTTTTAGGTTGATCGCTTGTTACTTTGAGGCGATCAAAAACAGATGTCGAAGGTTGACTTTTCTTCGATGTGGAGACACTTAGCCTTTGGAAAGCTGAAGGTCGAGTGGAGGTGGACATCGAACATTGATTTTCTTCCTCTATCGCGGCCATACTCATTCTTTGGAATACTGAAGGACGAGTAGTTGGAGGCTTGATGCGATCGAAGACAGAAGTCCTTTGTTCACTTTTCTTGGAATTGTCAACTTCTTCTACGTCGATGCAGTAGGAAGTTGCAAGGTTCTTTTTTTTCTTTTTGTGGAAAGTTTTGGAGAAGGATTTATTCAACATCACCAGTTGTTGAGGTTGAGAAAACTTTTTACTTCTCTTCCTCTTGGGTTGAAGTTTCTTAGGATCCTTCTTTCTTTGATGTTTGTTATTTCCTTTGGTTGTAGCAAGATTTGATTGGGCTACTTCATCAAGGTCGAGCTCGATTTTGCCTTCCTTAGCCATCTTTAAAATTAAGTCCTTTAGGACGAAACATCTTTCCACTGGATGACCAATAACTCGATGATACTTGCAATACTTGGGATCGTCGACTTTCTCCATCTCTTCTGGTCGTTTACACTTAGGAAGCTTTATCAGTTGCGCTTCCAATAGTTGTTCCAACATATCAGGGATGTCGGCATCATGGAAAGGATAGATTTTCTTTTGTCTTTCCTTTAAAGTTAAGTGATGCGCTCCATTTGTTTGTCGCTTTCCTTTCGAAGACGACTTGGGAAGGGTTGTGTTGACAACCATAGATTCTTCTATAGTCTCCTCGTCGTTCCTTCCTTCTTTTCTCATGTTAGGGAGGAGAAGGTCTTGGTTTTCTCGACTAGCAATACTTAGCTCCATATCGTGGGCGCGAGTTGCTAGTTCCTCAAAGGTGCGAGGCTTTATACCTTTAAGGATGTAGAGGAGTTCCCAGTGTATGCCTTGAATGCACATCTCAACAGAGGAGAGTTCAGTGAGGCGATCTTTGCAATCTAGACTCATGGCTCTCCAGCGATTTATATAGTTAACAACGAGTTCACCTTTTCGTTGTTTAGTGTTGGTGAGCTCGAACATGCTAACTGTTCGTCTAGTGCTGTAGAAGCGATTCAAAAACTCTCTTTCGAGTTCCTCCCAACTGTCTATTGACTCAGGTTCTAGATCAGTGTACCAGTCAAAAGCATTTCTTTTAAGTGTTCGAACAAACTGTTTGACTAGTAGGTCCCCTCGAGTACCAGCGTTCTCGCATGTCTCAACGAAGTGGGCAATATGTTGTTTAGGATTGCCTTTTCCATCAAACTGCTGAAATTTCGGTGGCTGATACCCGATTGGCGTTCTCAAGTTATCAATCCTCTTAGTATAAGGTTTGGAATACAAGAGGGAATCTTGAGTAGGTCCACCGTATTGGGCTCTGATACAGTTTGTGATCATATCTTGGAGCTGTTGGATGGATAGTGAAGCGATCGAAGCAGAACACTGTGGTTGATCATCTTGCACTATAGTCTTTCCTTTGTCGTGATTTTTTATGACTTGTGTTTGACTTGATTCGGCGATATGTTGGTTCTCAATTTGACACTTTAGTTGCGCGATTTGAGAATCTTTTTCTTCAATCACCTTCATCAAGTTGTTGATGTGCTCTTGCATCTCAGTCATTCTTTCTTCCATAGTTCTTGTCTCAGTCATCATGACAGTCACTACGTCAGAATCAGGTTCAAACAGAGGGTTATACTTAGCAAGAAATTTGTCATTAGTATATGCCCCCTGCAAGGTTGTTTCTTGGCTTCCAGCGATAGAAGCTTTATCTTCTTGCAACGTCAATTCATTGAAGCAACAATGGGCAGTAGAACCCATGTAAGACTTGTTCATGATAGCGACCATTGAAGAAGTCTTGAACGACATGTTTACACTTGTGTTTTGAGATAAGAGAGAGAGATGAGAGGTAGAGATTGTCCCACTGGGCGTGCCAATTTGTTCACACGTAACTTCGGGGATGGAGACACGTGGAATAAACTTTGATTTGTATTGATGTTGTATGCGTGTGGGTGTACAATCTCTAACTTTAATCCTCTGATTCTCTCTCTTATGTGTGTGGGTGTGTTTCACTCGAGGGCTGGAACGCTTGATCTCGAGTCTGAAGCTTCAATGGATTCTTGGAGCTTGAAGTCTTCCAGTCTTGAAGGAGTCTGCAATCTTCAAGAAGTGTTGATGTCCTGAAGAGTCTTTGATCTTCAAGGAGTGTTGAAGTCTTGAAGAGTGTTGGGTCTTCAAGAAGTGTTGAAGTCTTGAGAAGTGTTTGGTCTTCAAGAAGTGTTCAACACTTGGACTTATGGATTGCAGAGAGTCTTCGGTCTTCCGACTTGGTGGAGTCTCTCTGAATTCTCTGGTTCTGCTTGAGAGCTTTGAAACTCTAAACTCTTGTCTTTGTGGGAGTGTAGAATTTCTGAACCCTTGAAATGGTGGTGAACCCCTCTATTTATAGAGTTCTCGTAGGATGGGCCCTGGTAACTTTTGGGCCTAACAACTTGGGCTTGGGTTTTATTGGTCTTGGGTTGAACCATTTAGTCTTGGGTTTGGTTTATATTTGACCCAAAACCATATGACCCAGACATTTAAAAGACCCAAATTTGATCCAAATAATAATTATTTTTAATTAATTGGTCAAATTAATTAATTTGATCAAAATAATTTAATTTTAATTAATTGATCAAATAGAAATTTGGCTCTATAAATTTATAATTGGCCAACTTTGTTTTCAAATTAAATTTGGGACACATGTCAATTTATAATTGGTCCCAAATTTAATTAATTATAATTTTGTCATTAATTTTAAATAATGACGTGGCAATTTGTCATTGGCCAAAATTTCTCCTTCAACACCTTCTACTCTCTATTTTTTCATATTTTATTTCCATTTTTTTACGGCTCATATTCCATTCCTTTAATCATTATTGGGTTCATTTTTTTTTAAATAATTATTGGGTTCATTTAATTGCATTATTTCATACTACACTCTTAATGAATTTTAGGTTACAATTTATTTATTTTTCATATTTTTATTAAAAAAAAGTTGTTTTTCAATATTTGAAACTATCATTTTTTTAAATAAATTTTTTTGTTTATTACAAATTCTAAATATTTTTAAACTAACTTTTTGTTATATACTAAACCTTTCAACCTTAATAAATATTCAGTTAATTAAGTTATTAATTTGATTTTATATTCAACACGTGGGCTTGCTTTTGTAGGTCATGCGAACCACTCTCTTTTTTACTTAGAACTTTTTTTTTTCTTTTTGAAATTATTCTTAGAACCTCTCACCGGTGGAAATCACAGTGAGTGAATGTGAAAATTGACTGTTAATAAATCTTTTTGGAATAATACTTGGTGAATAGACATAAACTTAAATAAGAAAATATGTCATATAAGAGACGAGAACTTGACATTTCTATCAATTTCTTATAAAATTATGTAATTTTACGGTTTATTCTGTCACCTAATTATTAGTTTATTACCAGCCATTTTTATCCATCACCAATTGTGAGAGATTAAATTGAAAAAATTCAAAACTAATAGCTTAATTTATGAGTTATTTTTACCGCTACTTTTAGTGTTAGTCTTTGAGATTATTTGGTCGATATTACATGCATTTGCATTTGTTTATGTTTTGTAGATTTCGAGCATTTGGGATAAAATGGAGTAATTGAAGGATTGTCAAGTTTGTGGAAGCCAATAGAGCATTTGAATTGAAGAAAAGAAACAAAAGTAGTCAAATGTAGCCTTCAGACCCGGGAGGACAGCGTTGAGACGAGACGCTACCTTCTCAACGTCTCAACGCTTCGGATTTATAGCTTCGTCATATTGCGTGCGCATGGAGTAGCCTGAAAATGCTACTTATGGCGTCTCGACGCTATGAGATTTTTTTTTTCTAGGGTTTTCACGAGGCAACGTTGAGACGTTGTCTTTAGCATCTCAATGTTGTGATGTCTGATTTGCTGTCTATATAAACAAAGCAATGGACAACCGCTTAGGGGAGGAAAAAATTGGAGAGAACACACCCTATTTTCAAGAATACTTGATTCAAGGAGTGAGATGAAGTGTCGAGAGCGGGTTTCTAAGTCGAGGATCGTGAATATCGTGACGGGGATGTGCGGTCACCACGAAACTTTAGTTTTATTCTTCTTCCCTTCTATCTTGTATTTTTCCATGGGATTTCTTTTAAGATTTGTGTGTATTTGCAAGAACATGAGTAGCCAATTTTGTATTTTAGGGATTTGATGTAGCGTTAGATTTTATAGATTGATTTATTGATTCCTTTGATTGCTTAGAGAAAACACTTGTACATTGGAGACTAAAACATATATTAAGGAGTAAAAAAAGCACCCTAATTTTCATTCTAAGTGTTAGTAATCAAAATAAAATCACAATACACTTCTCTTTAGTTTCAATTCCAAAATAAATTTATATTACACATGTGATTATTTAACGTTTTAGTTGATGATATAATATTTTAACTAGTTGTGTGCCTTAACAAGTTCATTCTCATGAAAGTAAAACACATCTTAATATTTCATGTAATAACCACCTACTAATATATATAGATATAGATATGTATATTTACACTAAATTTTATTTTGTTTCTTAAATTATTGGGTGTGATAAATCAACAGATACGACGAATCATTTCTTTTTAAAATTATTGAATCTATATAATTGATATGATGATAGTTTTATACCGTTGATGCATAGCAACAAAAAATAATAGTCATTCGAGAGATAGATATATAGTCCCATTAAACATATAATTTTCTTACTTAATTATATTAATTTTAAAAAACATTCAAAGGGAAAGGAAAACCCAGGCATTCCATTCCCCATGCATATTTATTTAACTTTTATACTTTCTCCAACCCTAAACTTCAAACTGTCCATCCTTTCTGCCCAACCCCTATAAGCTGCCTTAGGGTTTTGCATCCACAACTTCTCCGAAAAGGCCGTTGCAGCACCGGCTGCACCGCCCGCGGTTTTCGCGGTTATCGCAGCAACCGTACCTGCAATGACCTATACGGACTCCGGGTTCACTGTAGTCGCCATGGTAGCCAGGGTTTCCACGTCTGCGGAGAAAGTATTCTAGGCGCTTTCCTCCCCAACCATACTTGCCATCTTCTGCGCCATTCATCTTCATTGTGTCCTCTACAACAGTATCAATAAAAAAAAACTTTAGATTTAACAACCAAAAAACAAATATATCGGTCAAAATGAGCATAGCTAAACAGTTATTAGTATTTATTCTCAGTCAAAAGGTCAGAAGTTTGAACTCACTAAATGTAAGTGTATAAACATAGTGAGGATAATTCGTCGTCTTATATATATAAAGTTGTTTATGAAAATTTATAGCTCCAACCCTAATAGGATGAATAATGAAGGGAAGCTCTCACCATCGTTATTCTTGGGAGTCAGAGCGAGGTCTCTCGCTGCTGCCACCGCCACCGCCTCCGCCGAGATGAGAACGACCATGGCAAAGAGAAGGCCGAGGAAAGCAAAAGCTTTAGAACTCATTTTCTTTTCTGTTAGAAACTTGATTTTGGAGATGGCAATGAGATGGTTTGCATTCTTCTGTGTGCCTATTTATAAGCTGAGAGATGGCTACAATTAAAGCTCCCCCATAATTTAGAGGATACGTGTTTTTTTTTTTTTTTTTTTTTTTTTTTTTTTGAATTTGAATTTGAATTTGATTTAATTATATTTGCTTTTGGGAAAAAGAATTTAATAATTAATAATTTAATGTCTAGTAATTCTCTACCTCCAAAAATATTTTCATGCAATTGAAAGTGTTTTAAAATGATTAATGTTTGATTTTTAAAGTAACTTTAGAATCCGTCAAATTACTGAAAAGATATTATGTGTGAGGGAAAAAAATTAAGAGAGTAAAAAAAATTATAGAGACAAAAGGATTAAAAGAGAAGTTGGGACTGGGGTTTGAATGTTATCGGAAAAATTTCTAGTACTACCGTATACATACTTCTTTCACATTTAGTATTTGACACGTTATTTAATGATATAATATTTTATTCCGAGAGTCTCACACTATTATTAAATGCTTCTTTCATGGAAAGCAATGAATGGAGGTAGTATGGAAAAATTTTCCATACAACCATAGTACTAGAAATACTCCCGAGCCTCACCCCATTTATATTTTTTACAATATTGTTTCTATTTTCATTTTTTTTAGAAAATAATACTCATTGATTCTTAACTTTTTCTAAGAAAGTAAATTATTTAAACTATTTATCATTTATGCATTTAATTATTAATTTTATAATTCTTTTTGTTGATTTTATAAATTATTTTTATATCAAATATGAATAGAAATATATAAAATACTTGAAAATTTTTGTGAAACTACTAAAATTTTATGTTTTTTTTTTCTATGATGATTAAAAAGAAGTAACAAATTTATACAAAATAAATTGAGTTACGTTCTTGTATTTTTTTTTTTTCGAAAGAAACAAATTGAGTTCTATAACATATCGTGTAGGGATCTGAATATCTAACCTCTTGACCAATGATATATATGCCTTAATTAGTTTAATTATACATATTCGCTCTCTTTCTTTGTATTCATGTGTATTTGTATTTTTTTTTTTTAACAAACTAATATGTAATAATAAAGTTCATACTTTTTGCCTAACAAACTTAATATACCAAACATAATGTCTTTTTTTTTTGTTGAAATTATGGTATGGTCGAGTTCGGTATAAAAGATTACTTAATTAATATATATCATATTAATGTAATTAAAATTATATTTAATTGACTTTGAGCCTCATTATTGAAATAAAATTCTAAATTTGCCCCATTTTTCTCAACCAAGTTGGAGAAGAAAATATGACCTTAAAAAGTTATAACTTTTTGGCATTTGTATGTTACTTTTTAAAGGAGATAGAGAATGGGTAGTATCTTTATTGGTTAGGTTATATTTGTTGAAGTTAACCAATTTCAGTATAAAAAATATAAAGATATATATATTCTCAAATATAAATAATCAAATATTATGTATTAATTCTATAAGATATAGTGATTTTTAGATTTTAGTTTTTCTGGTTTTCTATTTAGAGAAATTGAAAACCAAACATTTCACATTGTTATTGGTTAGGTTTTCTATTTCTAAAGAAACAAAACACTACAAATGAATGGGTTGTAATTACCCCTTACCAACCTTTGTTTTAGTTTTATATTTTTCATAACAAGAAAACCAAACAAATATATTATAAAAATATCATATTAAATATATTTAGGTTTAAATCCTCGGTATCTAGTATTTTTAGATATCTTAACTAAAATAATAATAATAATAAATAATAATAAATATCTATTTTTGAACTTTTTTGAAACAATCATTTTTTCCTTTCTGTATTATTTTTCCATCCTAGCTTTCACTTGCCTAAAGCGTTTTTTTTTTTTTTTTTTTTAGAACATCAAATTTGAGAGAGGAAGGATTCGAACCTCTGACCTCATGGTCGAGAGTACATACTAATTACCGCTGAGCTAAGCTTGCTTTGACCCTAATGCTTGTCTCTCTTAGAACATAATTAATATCGTTGGAAAATCTTTAAACTATTAGGTCCTATTTACTTGCTATGAATTGTAATGAGCTAACATCAGAATGTAAAACTAAAAAATAGGTACCAAACAACCCTTTTATATATACTAGTTGAGCAACACGTGCATTGCACGTGAAGTATTATAGTTTTAAATTAAAATATGAGAAATAATAATTTTCTAATATACAATAAATAAATATTAAATAATTTTTATTTTAATAAAATTTTAAAAGGCAGACAAAACAAACTTTTTTTTCAATGTTTTCATATTATTGTTTTTTTCATGAAAATTCTTATGTATATATTACAAACGAAATTTTGTACAAATAATTAATTTATAAAATGAATATGTTAATATTTTGATACAGTGAAACACATGCATCAAACAATTTTCATTTTAATGTTTTTATATTTTTATCCTTTTCGTGAAAATTCTGAAAAAAAAAAAATATAATCTAGAATTGTTTACATAGTTGTGTCTTATACATATAAGAAATAAATAAGTAAATTATATTGTTGTTTTAAATTAATTATTAATAATTAAATTAAGAAAATTATTCTAAAAATACACATTTATTTAAATGAAAAAAAAAAGTATATTATGACATATTTGCATCTTTATGAAATATTTTGAACATTTTGTCTATAAAATATTGATATTTATATAATTGAAAGAACACGAGTAATAAATGTCAAAAAACTAAAATATGCATATAATTACGTTGGAGGAAAACATTATTAAAAAGTGAATAAAAATGAAAAAGAGGAAAAATAGAAAGAGTAAGTTTTTCCTAATGAAGTATCATGTAACTTTAGAATTGGATGTCAAAATGATTGTTTATAACAATAAACGTGAACTAAACATTTTCAAACACTCAATCATTTGGGACACTGTTGTATAACCCAAAAATTAGGAACAGAGAGGTCATTTTTATAAAACCTATAAACACGTCTCCACGGTTAAATCATGATGTTTCAAATTTTCGATCTAGATAACACCCATACACAGTGGAATAGTCACACCCATATATGCTTTGTTTCACTACGTAATCACTCCCCATGGATTAAATTCTCTCAACAGACACTTCTAACAGATACAACTATTCGTAGCAATGGAATAGTCACACCCATATGTGAAAGAATGCTTTGTTTCACTATGTAACCACTCCCCATGGATTAAATTCTCTCAACGGGACACTTCTAACAGTTGCAACTATTCGAAGGGAGCAACAAAACAGGAATTTATTAAAATGTTAAGGGCAAAATGGGAAGGCAAAGATTGACCCTCTTAGCCCCATTTATATATAGTATAGATATATAGTATAGATTTATATATACACATACACTAATATTTAGATTTAAGTACTATTTTGAGGATTTTTTTTTATTAATAATGTAATTTAATAAAAAAAAACAAATTTAGAGAAGTTTTGAAAGTATTTCCAAAAATAGGGTAGATAAATCGTGTACGTGGGCCGCGATTTCCATAAGTCGTGGGTCGTGGTCATGATTCCAAGGATAACTCGCGTACCAGGTACACGACTTCCATGTTGGCACGCTGACAAGGCACACATCACCAGGTTGGGCGATGATTTGGCGCTGATGTGTCGCACGCCAGCGAAATCGTGTACCAGGTACACGAGTTACTTAATGAAATCGTGTACCCGGTACACGATTAACTTAATGAAATCGTGTACCACGTACACGATTTCGTGGTCCATGAAACCCTACCCCATCCCACTCGTGAAAGCGCCGCAACGACCCCCCCCCCTCGATTTTTCTCTCTTCTCTGCTCCTTCTTCCGCCGCCGTCCGCCGTTCCCAGTGCCGTCGCCGCCCGTCGAGATCTCCGCCGCTGCCGCCGCCTCAGTTCACGTCGCCGCTGCCGCCGTTCACGCCGCCGTCGCCGAAAAACGCCGTTTGGTATATGTTTTTTTTCTTTCTTTCATATAAAAACATTGTTTTAGTTTAGATTTTTAGTTTGTGGATGATTTTAGTGATAGATTTTTAGTCTGTGGACTGTTTTAGTGCTTTCAAACATTTATGGATTATTTGGAACCATTTGGGTTGTTTTTGGATTGATTTTGATTGTTATTGGACTGATTTTTGTCGTTTTTGGACTAATTTGGGTTGTTTGAGTTTTGGACTTAGATACATATTTTTATAAGTATATTTTGAACCGATTTGGGTTGTTTTTTGACTGATTTGGGTCCTTTTTTAATTGATTTTGGTTTGTTTTTGGACTGTTTTGGATTGTTTTTGGACTGATTTGGGCCGTTTGAGTTTTGGACTTAGATATATATTACTTTAGGTATATTTTGAACCCGATTTGGGTTGTTTTTGGATTGATTTGGGTCGTTTTTGGACTGTTATGGATCGTGTTTGGACTGATTTGATCTTTTGGACTTCGATATACTTTGTTGAACCTCTTTAGACTTGTTTACTTATTTTTTTGATTTTTTTCGGATTAGTGTGACATATTTTTCATGTTGTTGAAAAAAATAAAATTTAATTAATATTTTTCTAATTTTTTCAGTTATAGTCAAATTGGTAAAATATGTCTTTGGCTCGTGAGAAGTTAGTGATTCTTGAACCTGGAAATGGTGGGGATAGTGATATAGAGACAGAAGTTGATGAATTATTTGGAGAAAATGTTAATATTAATCATCCCCCTAGAAAGCCAAATGAGGAGCCACCGTCAGATATTTTCACACATATAGATTGGGAGATTACTAATTCAATATGTGAAGTAGGGTCCACATTGGAAGAAGGGGCAAAGTGTGTAGAAATGAACCCAGATATAATTACCAAAGGATTATTATTTGAGAATAAAAAGGATCTACAACTTGCCGTAAAAAAATATTGTGTGAAAAACCATTACCAGATTACTGTGGTGGAATCAAATCAAGATATTTGGTATGTGAAGTGCAAACAATGGGATGAAGGGTGCAATTGGAGACTTCGTGCCTGTCGGCGAAAAACTCATGGAATGTTCGAAATTACGAAGCTTGAAGGGGAACATTCGTGTTTATATCCAGAACTCACCCAAGACCATTCACAACTAGACTCAGATTTTATGTGTAATGAAATTCAAAATCTTGTTCGAAGTGATCCTGGAGTTTCTATATCTTTATTGCAAGAAACTATAAAGAAAGACTATGGTTATAGTGTTAATTATAGACGTGTATGGCAAGCTAAACGAAAAGCTTTGATAAAAGTATTTGGTGATTGGGAAAAATCATATGCTTTAATAAACGAAAAGCTTTGATAAAAACCATTATGCTGGACGCCCACTTAGTGCTCGGTATGTTAAATTTACGTAATTAAAATTTATCATAAATTTGCATAAAAAGTATGCTTTAATTGTATTGTATAATGTGTAGATGGAATGGGATTTTGGCTGCATCTGAGCAAACTACAAATTTGTTGATCATGTATCGTATTACATTTGACCGTCTTATGTCCAACCAGGTAAAACAGTAATCAAATTTTTTCTTATTTAAAAAAAATGTACATTAATAAATTTATTGTTTTATAAATTTCAGATCACATGGACACCATACACACCTGAGATTATGGCCTTACTACCAGACTATTGTCGTAATGGACGGGAGATTTGGTTGACTGTAAGCCCTCTCATATGTTTTCATATTGTAGAGTGTCATTACCCAAATCGAGTGCTAAGACAATTTGGAATGCGACAAATGGTGCCGCCATTTTGCGATACAGTCATAGAGTTACATCAGTTAGACTTGCGAGGTAAGCACGATCACGATTGGCGACATCATCATGCATCATATATATCACTGTGGCGTGCACGCCGTGATCATTGTGTCCTGGGCGACATAGTAGACATGCCAGTTGTGTCGGATGACTACTTACACTGGTATGATTCAATCACGAGGAGGTATATCACGCGTGAGGGTGCTTATTATGCTTGCACAGTATAATATATACTTTGATTTTGTTATTATTGAATTTCAGTTACAAATATTTTTATTATTTTAATTATTTTCTTCTTGCAGAATAACTTTGTTCGAGATGTGCAACATTTTTCTGTGGAGCAAAATATACCACAGTTAGGTTCTATGTGTGAGCAATACGTCACGAACATAACTGATATCATTCAACAAACTAGGAGACTTACTGTTGCTGACACTGATCGGACATGTGCTCGTCGTAGACGCCGTCGACAACAGGCTGCAGACATTCCACAGCAGAATGAAGATGAAGAACCTCCTATAGTTGATGATGACACTTTAGCTCATCAAGTTCAGTCACTAGCAGATCAGACAGACATTGCTTCAAGTTCTGGACATGGTGACATAACTCAACAAGATATTGATGATGTGATTCATCACCAATCACACATGGAAGCGCCTCAACCTCGTCGTGGAGCTCGTCAGAGAAGACCACGTCGTTGTGGCACTTAGGATTTTACTTATTTTTTGTACTAGTTTTTGTAAAAGACGAAATTATTCCAAAAGATTGTTGTCTGTGAAATTTTAGAAAAATATCTATTTACATTAATTATTAAAAAAAAAAATTACTTCGAAATAAATTTTAAATATGAAAATATTTAAATGTGGTATACAAAATTGCATACTTAATTAAAATTTTTTTTTTTTAAAAAAAGTAAACTCGTGTACCTGGTACACGAGTTCAATGCAAAATCGTGTACCAGGTACACGAGTTTAATGTAAAATCGTGTACCAGGTACACGATTGTTACCACGTAAACCGTGTACCTGGTACGCGATGCTTACTGGAATCGTGTACCACGTACACGATTTTATCCAACGGAAATCGTGTCCAAGGTACACAATTGTTAACTACCCTAATTTTGTCAATAGTTTCAAACTTCACCCCACCTTTGTAATTTGTTATTTTAATTGCATTATTAATATTTTTATTTTGAAAACTACATTAGATTTGTCATTTTTTTTTTAAATTACATTATTCGAGAAATTACCCCCTATTTTGATCTATACATTTTCAAAATATCTATTTAGTGTCATTGAAGTTTTTTAAAACAAACATTTTGGACCTTGCTATATTATTTTTCCATCTAATTTTTTCTTGTCTAATAATGATTGTCTTTCTAACATATATATGACTTGGAATCACGTTCGTACTAACATATACTAGTATACACATACTCAAATTAAAGTTATGTCATTAAAATTTTTTAAACAAATAATAATAAAGACCAAAATTATTATTTTTTAAAAACTTCATATACTAAAATCAACATTCTAAAAGTTTAGGGACCAAGCAACCAAAATAGGATTTAAACTTAATATAATGTTTATATACTACAAATATATTTAAAACTTATAGTATTGAGGCTAAATTATAAAAAATACTCCTGAACTATGGAGTTCGTTAAAAAAATACCTCTGAACTTTAAAAAGTTTAAAAAATATACCTAAACTTTAAAAATTATTAAAAAAAAATACCTCTACCGTTGAGTTTTGGATGGAAAAGTTAAAATTTTAGTTTTATTAATACCCTTGACCTTAAAAAAAAATTAAAAATATTCTTTACTGGAAAACATTTATTCTTTTTTCTTCATCTGTCTCAAGTTCTTATTCCATTAAAATTAGTGAGAAACTTTACTCATTTGTCATGTATTCATTATTGAAAATACTCTCATGTTGAAGTGTAACGCCCCGCGTTTAAAATTTATATCTTTTTGGAATAATCAAGTTTAAATTCTAGTTTGACAAAAATTGGAATTTAAGTTTGGCTCTTAATCGATATTTTTAGCCAATCGTGATATTTTATTTTTCCCTCTTCCCGTGCATTAGTGTTAAGTGGTTAGTGGTGAAGAGGCGTTATTCTCTGATTAGTGGACGGTTAATTGAAGTTACTTGGTTAAAAAAAAAAAAGAAAAAAAAGAAAACCTAAAACCCTCATTCTCATCTCCCTCTTCCTCCTCACGCCTTCACCCCCTTTGCCCTCATCTCTCTCTTTTTCCTTCATTTCACGCATCAGACCCCCCTGCGTTTTTGCTTCAGCCGACCAGCCACCGTCGGAGTTCGAGCAGTGCCGCCATGCTGCCGTCGTGAGTGCCGTCGGTCAGCCCGTGAGTTGCAGTCCCGCTCGTGCGCGCTCTCCCTTGTTTCTTCGTGGGTTTTCTTCTTCCTCTCTTCGCGAATCTGTCTCCCTCTAGCCGTGAAGCCCGCGCCGCCGCCGCGGTCTGCAGCAGGGTCGCCGTCGTCGCACCGTAGTGTAGCAGCAGCCGTCAGTGTCGTCGTCTTCTTCGCGATCTCTCCTTCTCTTTTGCGTTTTTCAGCCTTAAACCTATGGGTAAGCTCTCTCTTCCTCCGATCTTAGTCGTTTAAGGCTCGATCTAAGTGTCTCTTGGTTCGATTCATTAGATCTCGCGTCCTAGCAGCTCGGAGCCTCAGTTCCAAGCGATTTTGCCTTTGTCCAGCGGTGTTTTGGCTCCGTTTTGGATCGTTACGACGTCGCTTAACGTTTCCGGTAAGTCTTAACTCTTACCCATTCATGGTTAGAGTTCAATATTAATTACCCAATGGATTAGGTGCTGAAAATTCTAAGATAACATTGAAATTTCATTCTGCAGCGCCGTTTAAGTGTTCGATTGAGTTCGAAACACTTCAACTTGATCACCCACTGCCCAAGGAGCGTTCTAACACGCTGTTCGAGGTTAGAATAACCCGTCTAGCATGAAAACGGATCCGTTTGGGTGAGTTTCATCGTTGTCCTTAAGCTTGTTAGCCTTAAGTTGAGTTGCCCGTTAGGTGTTAAGCTTTAAAATCATGTTTTTATCGATACCCATTAGTTATTTAGTTCCTTAAAAGCTTTGCCCAACTCCTATAGGTTCTTAAAATGCGTAAATATATGTGTTATTTACTTGTTGTCCAGCGGCTGAACAGCTTTAGAAATGGCCATTCAACGATTACCCATTGCCCGTTGTGCCTTAGACGTGGTTGTCCATGGTCTAAAGGTTTTGGGTTGTGGATTTGGGGAATTGTGAGTGGTTGTCCAGCAAGCAAATAGCATTTCTCGATTGAATTTGGCCTTTCAAGCATGTTTATAGTAATTGTAAGTTGGTTCTAATTTAGTGGAGGTTGTCATGGTTATTTAGGAGCTTTCTTGGACTACCTTGGGTTGTTGAGTTGCTTTAGAAGCGCCTTATATGTAAGTAGTTTCTACTTGGTTGAGCTTGTTTGATGTTTGAGCCTGTCGTTTGCCTTGCTTGCTCGTTTTTACATGTTGTGTTTGATATGTATGTAGCTCGCTATGTGAAAGAATGGGATGTGTTGTTGGATTCTTAAGCATATTGCTCTGTTGATTCATAAGTATGCTGTTTGTTGAATTCATGAGCATGAGGTAATGATGCATGATAACTATGCTGCATAAGAGTCGTGTCTGCATAGTGTGTGGTCATTGGGGAGAGGCGGAGCATGACGCGTAAATCATGTGCTGGGTGTGTGTGCGGAGCGTGACGCGAAAATCACGTGTGGGTGTGAGTGCGGAGCGTGACGCGGAAATCACATGTGAGTGGCGCTGCGCATGGCGCGTGATAATACATGTGTTGGGTGGGTTTGCGGAGCATATGACGCGGAAATCACGTGTGAGTGTGCGGGCATGGCGCGGAAACCATGTGGGGGTGCATAGCATGATGCGTGGATTCATGTTGTCGTCCCATTTTTGCATGAGCACGTGTTTGCATTATTGTTTTCGTGTTTAAGAGTTTGTTGGTTCGTTTATCGCTTTAAAAGCATGAGATGTGTGGATAGCATGTTATTGTGGGTGTTTGTGGTTTGGTGGCTCACTGGGTGTGAGCTACTTACCAGTACTGTGGTTGTACTGATACCCCTCCCCTTTCTTCCCCCAACAATTTCAGATTATGCAGGTGATGAGCTGTATGTGCACGGTGATGTAGATGAGGAGGTTCACGAGGGATGACCACGGGGGTCCAGTATTTGTTTAAGATTCTGTTGGATAGGGTAGTTCTTAATTAATTGTTGATAGGTTGATCTGTTTAGTTTTGTAGCTAGGTTGGTGTAATTTTTGTTTCTTGTTATTGAGCATGTATAGAATTCATGTTTCTGGTTAGGTTGTAAATATGTTGTTGCTTAATAAAGTCGATCTTTTTTAGAAAGTTAAGGTTATGCTTGGTCTGGAAGAGTTATTTTCTGTTGTTGGTTGAAGATACGAGATCTGACTCGTATCCTAGTTGAAGTTGTTTCTGTGGAGTTGTGGAGTTGAATGAATCAATATAGAAGTGTTGTTGAGTTTAACAGGTGATTAGAAAATTTTGGTTTCGTCTTATGTACGTCGTTATGCTGCCGAAATTTTCGGATCTCTCGGTAGGTTTTGAATAGGAGTTTAGTAATGTCACTAGGTTAGACTATATTAAAACCTGGGGCGTTACATGAAGCTTCAGGATATAACTTTTGTTTCATTCTTGAATTCTTCATGTCCTTAACTCGATTTTGTTTGTAGTCTTTTCACTGTTATTTCCTCACTAGTCGCTACGTCTATTAACTTTTTCCTATATTCGTTTTAGGAAAAATACATGAAAATATATTGTCATATAATGGTTCTATCACTTCTTAAATACTAGTTTTTTAACACGTGCTTTGCACGTGGTAGTTTTCATTATTTCATCATATTCCTAGTATATTTTCATTTTATTTTGTTATATATTAATATTATTTGTTTTAAAAAAAGTTAAGCATATATCTGATCTTCAGTTCATTTATATTTACAACAGAATAAATGATTTATTAAGTATTTTACACATTTACAAAGTTTTAAATTATTAAAATTTTGATAAACTTTTAAATTTTCATTATATAATTGAGGAGAACTTCATAAATTTTATAATTTATTTTTAGGAATAAATTGACAAAAGTTTTAATATTCTAACTTTTCATGTTTGTGTATTAAAGAAAAGTAGGAGAGAGTTATTTATATAGTGGTAGAAGATAAACAAAAATACAAAACTTTTAAAATTTCCTTATTCATGGTAATTAAATATAAATTCATAAAATTTTAAGATAATTAAATTCATACATTTGTATAGTTACTTAATAAAATAAATGATAAACTTTTCATATTCAAGTTATTCATATTAGAATGTTTCATGTTCTAATGGTTCACATTCAAAATTTTTAATTATCAACTAATACTTCCTCAAGAGTTAGAGAGAGAGAAATAATGAGACGAATGAGAAAGAGAACAAAAATAGAATTTGAAGAATTTGAAAAAACATTTCAAAAAGTGGGATGGGAAAATAAATAATCATAAACATGAGAGAGATTAAAAAAAGTGAAATTTGAAGAATTTGGGAAAGTACCATTTTTTTTAATTATTGTAATGAATTTATTCATTTACTACCAACAATTTTTTTTTTTAAATGTATATTCCTAACAATAATAATATTTCTTCTAGCTTCTCTTTTGCATATCTTCAAATCTCTTTTCTTAAATTACCAAGGATCAATATTGTGACAAAAGAAAATCAAGAAGAATGTTAGATTAAGGAATTCAACAAAAGTTATGAGGCAAAGCAAAAACAATGAATAAAAGAATCAAAGCAAACCTAAATATAAGAGAAAACTCAAAACCTTGTAAAAGATACTCTTGAAGAGAGCTTTATACATAGTTATAGGAGATAAAAGTTACAAAACCTTTGGAATTTCACTATTAAACGTAATTAAAAATAAGCTCATAAATTTTGAAAAATAAATTATAGAAATTGTTATAGGCAATTTTGGACCACCCCGATGTACAAGGAGCTGACGAGGACAACCGGGGATAAATCAGGCTGAGAGATGGACCCAAGAGGTGAAACCGGCAAGTGGGACGGTCCAAGATCGAAGGGGTCGGGTTTTTGGCCCGACCCCCTGCTCGGCCTCAGCCCGCTCGCGCGGGCCGAGCCCGTCCGACTCCGCTTGGTCCCTACCGTCTTTGGCCGCCCCGGTTCCACCTGGTTTGACCTAAAACGCCTCCGAATCCCTAAAAACCCTAGGAGGATGAGCAGGTATTTATACCCCTCTTCGCCACTGAAGAAGGGGACCCGAACTCTATTTTCGACTCCCTACTCTTACTCTCTAGCTCTCCCTTCCGTTTTCTGACTTAAGCATCGGAGGCGGTGTGGCTAGCACCACACTGGTGTGCAGGTTCTCTCTTTTGCAGGTCACGTCTTCCCCCGCTCTCAAACAAATTCACTGTCGATTATCACGTGGAGCGAAGGTAATTTACCTAGCGAAATTTGATCATCAAGAGAAATAATGAGATATAGCTTCTCATATTCTACCTTTTCACATTCTTATTCTTATTAATTAATGTTATTAAACGTTAGAATTAAATGATATGCTTAATAAACATAAAAATAGATCAAATAACATAAATGGTCTAATAATAATATTTCTTCTAGCTTCTCTTTTGCATATCTTCAAATCTCTTTTCTTAAATTACCAAGGATCAATATTGTGACAAAAGAAAATCAAGAAGAATGTTAGATTAAGGAATTCAACAAAAGTTATGAGGCAAAGCAAAAACAATGAATAAAAGAATCAAAGCAAACCTAAATATAAGAGAAAACTCAAAACCTTGTAAAAGATACTCTTGAAGAGAGCTTTATACATAGTTATAGGAGATAAAAGTTACAAAACCTTTGGAATTTCACTATTAAACGTAATTAAAAATAAGCTCATAAATTTTGAAAAATAAATTATAGAAATTGTTATAGGCAATTTTGGACCACCCCGATGTACAAGGAGCTGACGAGGACAACCGGGGATAAATCAGGCTGAGAGATGGACCCAAGAGGTGAAACCGGCAAGTGGGACGGTCCAAGATCGAAGGGGTCGGGTTTTTGGCCCGACCCCCTGCTCGGCCTCAGCCCGCTCGCGCGGGCCGAGCCCGTCCGACTCCGCTTGGTCCCTACCGTCTTTGGCCGCCCCGGTTCCGCCTGGTTTGACCTAAAACGCCTCCGAATCCCTAAAAACCCTAGGAGGATGAGCAGGTATTTATACCCCTCTTCGCCACTGAAGAAGGGGACCCGAACTCTATTTTCGACTCCCTACTCTTACTCTCTAGCTCTCCCTTCCGTTTTCTGACTTAAGCATCGGAGGCGGTGTGGCTAGCACCACACTGGTGTGCAGGTTCTCTCTTTTGCAGGTCACGTCTTCCCCCGCTCTCAAACAAATTCACTGTCGATTATCACGTGGAGCGAAGGTAATTTACCTAGCGAAATTTGATCATCAAGAGAAATAATGAGATATAGCTTCTCATATTCTACCTTTTCACATTCTTATTCTTATTAATTAATGTTATTAAACGTTAGAATTAAATGATATGCTTAATAAACATAAAAATAGATCAAATAACATAAATGGTCTAAAAAAATAAATTTTAATTTATTATTGACAATTAATTTACTATTTATAATTAATTGAAAATTCTGTGGGGCATTGAGGTACATTTTTTTTTCTCAACAAAAGAAATATAAACTTGTAATTGATGCAATAAAATTTATTTTTCAACAAATATTATTAATAAAAAAACATGAATGATATAAGAACAATAACAAAAATGAATAGTAACAAAAAAAAATCTTAGATATACACTCATTTCGTAAAATAGATTTGCTCACTTGATAAATATTGATATACAAATACAATTCTTCAACTTCATCAAATTGGAGTTGCAATGTCAAAAGCCTAGGATCTAAGATATAAATTTGACACATGCATGCATTCCCTTGCAATTTGAATATATATACCACCCCTCATGAAACCTTTGCAATTTGAATACACCACACCAACATCTCAAGATGTTTTGAAGATTGAAGAGACTTTGGAGAGCAAAGAAAACAAAGAGAACAAAAATAAAGAAAGAATGAAACCAAGTGTTGGTGAAGAAAATAGTGAAAAAAACTCCATTTTATAGTAGTAGAAGATGAGAGTTACAAAAACTTTTAAATTCTATAACCTATAAAATTTCATTATGACTTATAATTTAAAAAGGTTGTAGGACTTCTCAAAAAAAAAAAAAAAAGTTGTAGGAAAAACTTTTTGCATTCCAACCTTTTAGTAAATCCTACACATTTATTATTGATAATTAATTATTAATTAATTAATTTACTATTTATAATTATTCTTTAATGGTAAAATTGTAAATTAGTAAATTAAAGAAAAGACAAAAATGTCCAAAAAAGTTTTTTCAAGATCCTCACTTTTTAATATAGTATAGATTAATAAAAACAAAATGATGTATACAAATTTTGATTAATTAATCTTGTAAACAGCTGGACCAAACCCGCAGTCTTCAAAAGCTCTAAAAACTTAAAATCCATAACCATAACCCTCTTAGTAACTCTAAAATAATAATAATAATAATCTTACTCCTCTCCTCCTTCAGCACCCATTCAACGAAATCGCAAACCACATTAATATTTTACTTACCACTAACATACACAAACAGAGAGAGCAGAAAAAGAAAAAATATATATGTTTTTTTTTCTCACTTATCTTTTTTACACTCTTAAAAAGAGAACTTGATTTCAAACTCTGTTTTCATTTAGTGTTGTGTTACACATAACCTTTATAAGCAAAGTTTTGCATTATTTTCATGGAGGAAGAATTTAATTTGGAGAGAGGAAGAAAAAATTAAGAAGAAGCGTTTTTCAATAAGGGTAGTTTTAAAATTTTTTGAAAGGTCAAGGGTATTAATTAAAATAAAACTTTATCGTTTTCCATCCAAGACTTAACAATAAGGGTATTTTTTAACATTTTTTTAATTTTAGGAGTATTTTTTAAACTTTTTAAAGTTTAGTGGTATTTTTAAATGAACCCCATAGTTCAAGGACATTTTTATAATTTAGTCTAGTATTTGAATTCTAGCCTCTATATATATATTTCAAGCTAATTCATATAATTCATTCCCAATATAAATATTTATTTAAAATTGTATTAGAGGATAGTATTTTGATTTGAACATAATCTCCTGAAGAGATAACGTAAAATTCTGAAGAATAGATAATCCTAATTTCAAAAACTAAAAACCAAAAACAAAAAACCAACGATTATCAAATGAAGCTTACTTTTTTAGTTTTCAAAACTTGACTTGGTTTATGAAAATATAGGAATTCATTCATGAGTCGCTCGTTCAACTGTCCCTCGGAGACACGGTCGAGAAGTACCATGCATGGTTGCCCCCCGTCCTTTCTTTCTCTTGGTCCCACCCAGCAAGATACGGCTCAGCCAAAAAAAAAAAAAAGGTGAGCGCCCCTTCCCCTCTCCCTATCGGTCGAGCTGCTTCGCCCCTCTTTCACTCAGCTTTGCTCCTTCCCTTCGTAAACTCGGTAAAGCGGCTTCGTTCCTACTGCTCATGCTGCTTCGACGGCGCTTTTTCGCCTTCTCTTCGCTTTGGACAGGAGGGAAGGTAGATAATAAAATAAACAAACTTGGCAGGTGGAAGTAATATTTATAAACTTAATTTTCAAAAACAAAAAACCAAATTATTATCAAAAGCACCTCTATATATATATATATATATATATATATATATATATATATATATATATATATGGCTTTTGATTTTAAAAAATTAATTATTAAATATGAAAAATGGTCCTTAACACGACCCATATCGTATTTGGAACTTGGAATTAAATATCAGAAATGAGGGAATGAGAATATATTTTTTCATTCTCATCGTTGGTTGGTGTTAAGCACCAAAGTTAAAAATAATTCTCGACTTCTCTCAAATAAAATTAAAAATAAAGTTTTTTTTTTAAGAAATAGATTTGATATTTTCAAAGTATAAGTTGAAATCCTTGGTCCGTTTGATAACGTTCTCATTTTCCGTTTCTTATTTTATTTTTTTTTTTAGAATTAAAAACATAAACATGTTTATTGTTTCTCTAAAAAAAAAAAAAAAAGAAACAGAAACACAAATGTGTTTGATAATTATTTCTTGTTTCTTTTTTTAGTTGAAATAAAATTTAGTATATATAATTTACAAAATAGATATAACTTACATTAAAATAAATATAAAACTATTATATATAGAGTTCATAGTATTTATTCAGCTCCAACACAAAATAAATAAATAATAAATTGTATCCCATAAATGCTGTTCAAATTTGATTTGCAATGTTAACTCTCACCCCTAACCAATTTATCTTTAACGATGTCGGTTTACATGAGTTAGTTCAATTAAACTAATTTTTATTTAAAAATTTTGTAAATTTTCAACGATTGTTAATTCATTGCACAACATGTTATTGATATATATAAAATTTTTTTTGTGTATTTGTGGTAGTGAGACATTTATTTAAGGTTAGACAATCAAGCTCATATACCTACATTTCTTGAATTCAATAATAAAATTTATTTTTTTCCCTTTAAAAATGCATGTATTTCTCATTAGTCAATGATCTTGACACGTAAGATCAGAAACGAAGCAAGAAAAAATATTTTTTTTTTTTACAATTAAAGACAAATGTGAAATATCTTATTAATTTATTTATTTAATAAATAAATTCAAAGCCTACTAAAATTAAAGAAAAAATAATAGAGATTTAAATAGAAAATAATAATTAAGAGTTCATTAATGAAAAGATAAAAAAAAATTAAAAAAAAAGAAAAGAGGAAGAAATAATTGAAAAAAAAAATAAAAAGAAAAGAGGAAGAAATAACATAAAGGAGAAAAAAGAAGAAGAAAAAAGACAAGAAAGTGGTAAAAATAGAGGAAGAAAGAGAAGAGACGAGTATACGAAGGAGGAAAGAGAGATGAGTACATGCCTAAAAGATGGAAAAAAAAAACAATATAGAAACAAAATTTGAGAAACTACTCATGAAGTTTCTCAAATTTGTCTAATTTCTAGAAATGTTTCTAGAATTTAGAAACAAGAAACACGGTGAGTTATCAAACACATGTCGTTTCCTAAAAAATGAGAAACAAAAACAAGAAATAGCAAACATGAACATTATCAAACGATCCCCTAATGTCTGAATTTATGACCCCACTTCTTTCGAGTACCATTATTTCTTAATGTCTATTTTTATTTGGTAGGTTGCATATTTAATTTAAATTAATTCACATTTAAAGTAACAATAAAAGAAAAATAAAATCATAACTTTGTATAATAGTTTTATGTCGAAAATAGTTTTAGCAAAACGTAGAGTTAGAAATTCCTACTGTCTTTCATTCTCATTCATATTCTTATTTAGCAGACGAGACCAGATATTTCATGTCACGCCGACTAATGTGTATTACGTTTAAAAATTTTATCCACATATTGTTGGATTGGAATCAATTTTAACAGTATATAATTTAAAAATTTTAGTAAAATAAGAGTCGGTTTTGATTACCTATTAGTTTAAATGTTTTTGAAGAATACATTTAAAAAAAAAAAAAAACATTTTGTATAATTTTTTTTTAGAATTTAAACAGTTTTTTTTTTGAAAGGCCTCAAAAGTATTTTTATACCCTTGTTATTAGATACTTAAAAAACTATTTTAAAAAAAAAATTTATTTTCAAGTGTTTCTTCTAAAATGATTCATTTCTTAATCTCATTTTTCAATAATTTCATTTTTAGTAGTTGTTAGAATTTTTTTTCAAAATGATTTATTTTCAAAATTAAATTAAACACTCGAAAAGTTAAACCAAACACAACCCTAAGTTTTATCTCATTACAAAAGATATATGGTTAAATCATCAATCATATATCTAATTCGTTGTTCCCAAGTCGTTGCTCGATGTACTTTGGAAGCTCTGAATGTCCGGACCACCTCTTCGTTAGTTGCCCCATGGCGTTTGGCTTATGGTCCCATTTTTTCCAATTCGCAGGCATTTCTTCACCCATACCCCAGCAAGCTGACAGCCTTTGTGCTTTAGCTTTCGCGTTCAAAATCACCTCTCAGAGGAGTTTTTGGATCCAAGCTTTCTCGGTGGCTACTTTTTGGATAATCTGGAATGAGCGAAATAGTCGTATCTTTAGAAATCAGTGTCGCTCGTTTAATCAAATCTGGGAAGATGTCATTGCTCTCTCGGCATCTTAGGCTGCTTCTTCAAGATGGTTTTCCAACTATGATACTAATTCCATCGCTTTAAATTGGAAGGCTTTCTTGTAAGACCCTCTGATGTTGCTCACATACATCAATAAAGTATCTTTTTTCAAAAAAAAAAAATCATCAATCAACTCAAAAGCTTAAATGGATAAACTATAGTAGATTTAGTGCATCACTTTAAATTGGAAGGCTTTCTTGTAAGACCCTCTTTGTATGTTGCTCACATACATCAATGAAGTATATTTTTTCAAAAAAAAAAAAAAAAAAAAAAAAATCAGCAATCAACTCAAAAGCTTAAATGGATAAATTATAGTAGATTTAGTGTATATTTGGTTTAACTTTTCAACTGTTTAATTTTTTTTTAAAAAAAAAATCATTAAAAAAAATTGTAGTGTTTGAAAACAACTAAAAATGACTTATTAAAAAATGAGATTGATAAATAAATCATTTTCAAATAAACACTTGAAAGAAAATTTTTTAGAAATAGTTTTTAAGTATATAATTGATGGGAGTGCGACCAAAGTCCCACATTGGCTAGATAAGGGGATGACCATGGGTTTATAAGGGAGGACAACTATCTCCACTAGTATGAGGCATTTTGGAGTGAACCAAAAGCAAAACCATGAGGGCTTATGCCCAAAGTGGACAATATCATACCATTGTGGAGATATGTGTAGTGTCCTATAATCCCTTACAATAATAACTTGTGTATTTAAATTCTAAACAATTTTTATACAAAATGTGTTTTAAAAAATGCATTTTTTAATAACACTTAAACTATAAGATATTCCAAACGAATCCTTAATGTGGTCACCACACTCGGTAGCCTTTAAATGCAAAGTAAGGAAATAGTTCTTTAGTTTCTTCATCGTGCATCTAAAAATGAATGGCAACCATATTAAGTAATTATATTTTCTTTCCAAACGATTGGAAAAGATCGAATATTTAGGCTTAGTTTGGAATTGTTGTAGCTTCTGAAATAATTGTTGTTAACTATGCTTTTAAGAAAATCAATTCTATTTTTTTTTAGTACATCAATATTTTGGGGGTGGGGGATTCGAACCTCTGACCTCTTTGTCGAAGATATATGTCAATTACCGCTGAGCTAAGCTCGCTTTGGCAAGAAAACAATTGTATTATGAAATAAATTAGTGTTTGATAAATTTTAATTTTATAGGTGAAAAGGTAGGTTGAGGTGTTTGATAAATTAATTGTTGCAGCTTAATTATATTTTTTCAATAAATAAATTTAATGCATTGATATTATAAGATAATTTCAAAATCATTATAAGATAACTATATATTTTTTTAAAACGTATAAAATAATTATTTTAACTTTCATATGATTTAAAATATAATTTTATGTTTAATCTAGGATATGTTTATATTTTGCTAAATAATATAACTTGCTACTACTATTGAAAAAAATATATTATTTCAATTTAAATATAAATAAAAACAAAAAATTTCAATTGAGTATAAGATAATAGAATAAAAATATTTAACTTAAATTAAAAAAAAAAATATTGACATGAATCACGTCTCAACAAAAACGGAAAAACTATAATTATTGGATTTTGCAAATGAACATATTTGAAAAGTATTTTTATAAAAATTAATTTATAATCTGTTTTACCAAATCCTAAAAACGATTTAAGATTCTTTTTTAATCACTCTAATTCCCTCCAAAATCAACGTGGAATGCACCCTTAATTTTTAAAAACAATATATAGATACTTCCCTAAAAAGAATAAAAAAGGTATAGATACACTTTAACTACTAAAATAATATGCTCAAAGTTAATGGAGATAGAAGTGGGATTACAGAGCTGAAATTTCATCTTAATATTACAAGAATTTGCAAAAGCAAATCTGTGGCAATACACACTAAAACCCAAAACACAGGGAAAAAGAAAATAAAGCCAACCATTCCATTCCCCATGCATTTATTTCTCATACTTCACAGTTCTCTCACACACACACACACAATATCCCAACATAAACTTCAAACTATTTTATTATTTCAGCACATCCACACGCTGCCTTAGGGCTTTGCTCCCTCTACTGCTTCACCGGCGTAGCTGCAGCAACGGCCGTGCCCGCACCGACCGTACCGGCAATGCCCTCCATAGCCACCTCGGCCACCACCGTAACCGCCGCGGCCACCGTAGCCTCCACGACCGCCATAGCCTCCACGACCGCCATAGCCACCACGACCGTAACCGCCACCACGACCATATCCTCCACCGTAGCCTCCGTCATATCCTCCATGCTTGGCGTCCTCTACACCATTGGTTTCCACCGTGGCCTCTACAACATTTATAAAATTAACTACAAGTTAAATCAAACTAAAACTGGACAAATTATTCAATAATGAGACTCTCACAATGTGACCGCCTCTAATAGTGCAAAAATACCGACTTCATATCCTCTACGTAGATATTATTGTTTGTCTGTCTCTTAATAACCATTGGATACAAAGTCGGGATACTTTTACAATTTCTCTTTCTTACCTCTAATAGTGCAAAAATACCGACTTCATCCGAATAATTTTTTTGTAAAACTAACGGACAAGATTTTAAATATCGAAATATTGAGACTTTAATTTTATTTGAATGTCCGTAAAAATAACGGTAAAATATATGTATATGATAGACAACTTAAAAAGTCATTAGAATTCTTAGTTAAATTCCAATAACAAAAGCAATTTCTTTTTTTTTAAAAAAAAAACTTAGATTCCGAAAACATGTTTAAAAAGTAAAGTACAAAATAAAGAAGTTCATAAGTGGTTTTTTTTTTTTTTTTTTTGAAAAGATACTTCATTGGTAGGTATGTGAGCAATATACAAAAGGAAAGGTTAGATGAAAGCTCTTCAATTTAAAGCAATGAAAGAAGTATCCTAAGAAGTTCATAAGTGGTTATCAAACGTGATCTAAAAAATTCATAAAAGAAAAATTTAGTAAACGAACATTTCACACTTTTTAAACAAGTTGAGAGTTCTTATTACACATGACTCACCATTGTTCTTCTCGGTAGAGGTCTCTGCGAGGTCTCTCGCGGCCACCTCCGAGGAGACGAGGAGGACAACGGCGAGAAGAAGACCGAGGAAAACGAAAGTCTTGGAACTCATTTTTTTGTCTAGTAAGAGACTAGTTTTTGGAGATGGGATGAGTAAGATTTGCATCCTTTTGGATGTATTTATAGGTAGAAAGAGCAAGAGACAGGAGAAGAATTCAAACATGGCAATTAAAGACTGACCCATAATTTAGTTGGGTGTTGATGAACTGATTGAGAAGCGCTTTGAAATGAGAAGGAAAAATGAGTCAGACCTCTTCAAAATCTTATCTTTAAGGGAAGATAATGCTTCACTAGTGATCTTCACAGGTCAAACTTTAAGTAGTGCTGACAAAAATTCAAAGGGGTGTCTCTCAATTGTCAAAAAGAAAGAAAGAAAGAAAAATAAAATATATAATAATAAGAATAATAAATTAAACGTACTTATAAGTACTTTGTATTCCTAGATTTTTTTTTTAAAGTTTATTTTAGTCCTACCCATCGATCTTTTAATAAATTATTTAACAGCTAATAAGGTTTAGCTCAACTGACATAAAGTTGTACTGATAACCACAAAATCTGTGGTTCGAACCCCCTTTCTTCCATATTGTAAAAAAAAAAAATTATTTAACAAATCTATAAGTAGACCACACCTCCATATTGTCAAAAATAAAAAAGAAAAAAAAATTATTTAACAAATCTATAAGTAGACCACACAAAATATATATCTATATATATGTAAATGTATATAAAAGTTAGACATATGTACATATTTTAGGATAAAATAAAGTTTTGGTCCTTCAAATTTGCACTTAGTTTCTATTTGATTATTGAAATTTCAATTTAATTCAAATTGGTCATTAAAATTTGAAATTGGTTTCTATTTAAATGGTGTTTGAGTAAAGTTGATCTAACTTAAACTTTGTTGATATACATCTTTTAAATAGGTTGAAAATTTTTTATATGCTTAGACTAATTAAAAGCTAATCTCAAATTTTAGGGACCAATTACTAAATCAAATTGGATCTTCAGGGACCAATCATGTCACTTTTGAAACTTAAAAAACTAGATAGAAACTAAATTAAAATCTCAATAACCAAAAGTGATAGTTTTTAAAATCTTAAGGACCAAACAAAAACTAAGACCATGTGTGATGACTATTTGGTTTTTGGTTTTTGGTTTTTGAAAATTAAGCTTATAAACACTACTTTCACCTACAAGTTTCTTTGTTTTTCTAATACCCTTTTTTTCCATGTGTTTTTAAAAACCAAAGCAATTTTTGAAAACCAAGAAAAGTAGTTTTCAAAAACTTGTTTTTGTTTGGAATTTGACTAGGAATTCAAATGAGAATTTTTTTTTGAAACAGGAATTCAAATGTATCATTGACAAGGATGAAAACTATGATAGGGAAATTGAGAGAAAATAAGCCTAATTTTCAAAAACCAAAAACCAAAAACCAAATGGTTATCAAACGGGACTTTAACTAAAATTGTATTTTACAATATTGTTTATTGTTTATTATTTACAAATCAATACATATTTATGTAGGCTTATTTCAAGGCATATATAGTCAGTTAAGCTTCTAGTTTTCAAACAAATTTAGATGTTTGTTAGATAATCAATGGTTAATTAATGATAAAATAACTAAAAAATAATTTCTCATGAAAAAAATTATAGAGAGAAAAAAAAAATAATAAATTAAAGCAGACAACAGTATTGTTGAATAGCATTATTCCCTCAACCAAGTTGGACAGGGATGCATTCTTTGCAAGTTGAAAAGCAGTGAACCAAATTTTATCAAAATTTATAATATTAATGTCTTCTTGATATTTCAAAAGAACATTTATTTATTTCATACTATAGCTTTTGCAATAAATTTAAGACCACCTATACCTAGATTTTTTAAAACCTAACTCTCAAAACTATACAGTAACATTTTACTAACTACAAAATAACCAACTATTTTGGTTGCACAACCATGACCATTTAAGTAGTATAGTGGCCGACATAAGCATAGTTCAGCCTTTGTCAAAAAATGACTGGTCTTCCTAAATGTCAAAGGTTCAAATCTCTCGTTCCTTCATCGAACTTAAAAAGGAAAACTAAAAGTCGTAACTATAGCGTAGGCGACGTGTGAAGTTGAAAGTGGGTATGACCGACATAAATTTTTCTAGAACACCCTCGAAATCTCTCAAAATCTAACACCAACGCCACACACATTCTCTCTCCCAATCAATCAATGCAAGCTGGGGATTAACTTACAAATGGATGCGGAAGATAAGTTAAGTGAAAGAAATCATTTAATACGATTGATACATTATAGTTGACATATAAAAAAACAACTAACGCTAACCAAAATGATGTTTACAGAAAACTAAAAATTAGGATACATATTGCAAAATAGTATTGGCTCATCAGTAGATTGAAGAGCTGATTTATTATTTTTTTTTCATGTCTTTTTCATCTCTGATTTGTGTCTGCAATGAGTGATTGATAAGGGGCGACCAGTTAAGTTGCTTATTAAATGCTGCTGCACCATTTTCAAACTTTCAAATTTGCATATTCATTGTACAATTCAAATTTGCATTTATTAAGTGGGGTCTAATTCATCGCTGTTTAGTTCAGAGCAAAGCTTTTTGTTTGAAGAGATTAGAACCAACATGAGAATAGTTCAACTAACATGAAACAGACATAAGATTTGTATTAATGATCGAAAGGTTTGTGGTTCAAATTATCCCACTCCAAAGATTGTAAAAAAAAAAGGTAACCACTTGTGTGTAACGAGGTCTTAGTTTTGCAAGTTTTTGTGGATTGTAAAAGCTTAATACTTTTTTAAAACTTATATATCTTGTTTAATATATTATGTGATCTAATCCATAAGAATAATAATGGGTTAAATAATTATATTTAGTCTTTAAACTTTTAGACTTACGTTTAACAGATTCCTAAAGGTCCGTTTGGTTGGTGATCTGAAAACATAAATTTGAAAACAAGGGATCAATGTAAAACAAAGTTGTATTTCATATTTTCAGATATGTGTTTGGTAGCAGATTCAGAAATTGGATCTCAATTTAAACAATGGTTCAAAATGCGTTTGATAATATATTTATAAACCATAAACTATTTGTAGTTATCAACTAAATACTAAGTTGAATATATAAACTATTATTAATTAATTTTTAAACATGTTATGTGTTATAAATTTTTTATAATTATTATTTTACAATATCATATAATTTATAATACATTATATTACACAAATTTTAATTTCACAAAACTAAATTGAGTTTATAACATGAAATACTATATTTATTAAAGTTTTTATGTTTTTTAATTTAGTTCTGTATTTAAAAACCTCAAATTTAAAATCTGGATACACTGAAAACATAAAAAAGTTTTTTTAAGAATTTTCACTATTTGGATCGCAGAATCCGAAAACAGTTTTTGAAAACACGTCTGCCAAACGCATATTAAATTCAGTAAATCTGAAAACATAAAACAGAATCCAAATTGCCTACTAAACATGCCCTAAACTTTCATATATGTCTAATAGCTCTCTAAACTCTCAAACTTTCACTCTTGGGTCTATATATCTGTAGATTTTTTTTATATTAAAAAGAATATTAAATAGGTTCAAGACTGCCATTAGACACAGATTACAAGTCTAAGATCTATTAGACATTTTTAAAGTTGAAAGTCCTTAATTTTAATTTTAATTTTTTTATAAGTTACAAGAAAGCCTACCAATTTAGCCTAATGCAAGAGGAAAAAATAATTGGAGTGGGTTTGGGTAGAAATTAAAAAGTCCTCCCAAAGGTGGCTTTTGTACTTTTTGAATGTTGTTGAAGAAACGATGGTTCATTTTCAACCCGTCGAAAGCTTGTCAAACGCAAAATTAAAAGTTTAAGAAGTTATTAAATCTTTTTTTGTTTAAAAATCCAAGATTGATTAAACATTTTTGAAAAATTAGAGACCAAACCTGTAATTAAACTTTAATAAGATATAGCTGAAATAAATTAAATATATGTATACAAAAGGTTTATTTAATTTGTTTGAATATCATTTTATTTTTTAAAATTGTATTGGTTTTCTCATCCTTTCTTTATAATGATTTTTAGCTTTTAACGAAACCGTTCAATTCAAATTCAAAAAACGAATACTAACTTTTTATAGTTTTCAAAACTTGAATTTTGAAGACATTGATAAAAAGTAGATATATATATATATAAAAAAAAAAAAAAAAAACTATAAATGATAGTTAGTGTTAATAACTTTAAATTTCAACAACTAAAAATAATAAACAAAATAGTCCAACATGGTCTAAAGAATTAATAACCTCTTTCAATGCGAGTTTTAATAGATTAAAAGAAAATTTATACAAAATCTAAGTGAATCTAATTTAGAGGTAATTGACATGTAACTTTGACTAAAGGATTAGAACTTCAAATCCTCATATCAATTTTAAACCCATCGACATACAAAAATGTCAATAAAATATGAAAATGTCGATAGAAATTTAATACATTGATTTATCGATACACTAAAATACCTCGAAAAAGGGAACTTGGCATAGTCAAATGTGGTTGGCGTGGTATGAAAGGAAGTATGTCAGATTCTTCGAATTGTACAGTGCCACGAAAGAGTCTGTCCCCAATAAATTTCAATGCAGTTAATATAATGCATTATATGAATGCAATTAATACTATATATAGAGGTAGAAGAAAAATATGCATAGATCACAAGATAATATACATATATAGTAATGTATGAAAGGGTAGCGATGTAATTTTCTTTAGAACACGAAGATACTTTATTAATGACGAAGGTAAGAATACATACTAGTTACGCTACAGGAAGTTTTCCTGTAGCGTGCCTGGTATGTTTAGTTGGCCATCAATGTTGATTTTAAGCTTAAAATTTAACGATAGAGTTAAGAAGAAAGGAGAGAGGAAGCAAATGGTTTTTCAAAGAAAAAAAAAAATAGTGGAAGCAATTTCCCCACTTATTTTATTTTTAGTTCACCAAACCAATGAAAGTAAGAATTTAAATCTTTGACCTTGTGATGAATGATATAATATCTTAACCAAGTGAATAATTATGCTCACATTGACTACTTGGTCTTATGTTAGGAAAATTATATAATAACGTTGAGATCTTAAAGTTTTCTCTTTTCTTTATCTTTTAAATTTTCAAAATTGAAAGATATATGAAAAGTTAAGACTTCGTTTGATAACCATTTGATTTTTAGTTTTTAAAAATTATGTTTGTTTTCTCACCATTTTCTTACCATGGTTTTCATTTTTTTTTTTTTTTGTAAGAAAATATTTGAATTCTTAGCGAAATTCCAAAAAAATAAAATTCTTTTATAAAATATTTTGTATAGTTCTCAAAACTTGGTTTGGATTTTGATAATATGTATAGAAAGCAGATACCAAAGCAAAGAAAATCATAAGGGAAAAGTAGTGTTTATAAGCTTAATTTTCAAAAATCTTATTGTTGTCGAATGTGACCTAAATTTTGTGTCTTTTAAGAAAATTTCTCTGCAAAATTCATGTTGAGAATCGATGTTAGATTTTATTGGAAGTGCGACTAAAGTCTCACATTGACTAGATAAGAAAAAAATCATGAGTATATAAACAAGGACGACTATCTCGATTGGCATGAAACTTTTTGGATGGAACTAAAAACAAAGCCAATGAGAGCATGTCCAAAGTAGACAATATCATATCATGTCCACATAGTTGAGATTTTAGGTAAAACCGATAATGGCAGTGAGAGAGATGTTAAAGGCAATTTTGGACCACCCCGATATACAAGGAGCTGACGAGGACAACCGGGGAGAAATCGGGCTGAAAGATGGACCAAGGAGGCAAAACTGGCAAGTGGGAAGGGCCAAGATCGAAGGGGTCGGGTTTTTTGCCCGAGCACATGGTCGGCCTCGGCCATGGGCCGAGGCCGAGTCCGTTAGATGCCGTTTGGTCCCCACCGCCTTTGGCCGCCTCGGTTTCGCCTGGTTTGACCTAAAACGCCTCCGAATCCCTAAACGCCCTAGGAGGATGAGCAGGTATTTATATCCCTCTTCGCCACTGAAGAGGGGGACCCAGATTCTATCCCTAAACACTATTCTATATTTTCTACTCTCTCCTCTTGCTCTTACTTTTCCACTCCCTACCGTTCTGTTTGCTGACTTAAGCATCGGAGTCGGTGTGGCGGGCACCACACCGGTGTGCAGGTTTACTGTCTTGCAGGCCACGTCTTCCCCCCTCATCTACAAATTTACCGTTGGTGGCACGTGAAGGTGAGGTGAGTTCCCCTGGCCAAATTTGACCATCAACAGTTGGCGCCGACTGTGGGGAGAAAGCTTGCCAAATCTGCACACCGATCATTCCATGAGTAAGGGGATGGAGAAGAAAGACCAGGACACAAACGCAGATAATTCGGATGGTGACCGCCACCAGCGGAGGTCACGAGAAGACTGACAGTATGACCAATAAGATCAGGGGGCTCAAACCTACAGATCACATAATTCCGAGGAGCCCAGAACCAAGCATGCTAAAGGGTCATGACCACACAGTTTCAACACCAAGCTACGGTCATACCAAGATAGACCAGAGGAATCTGATCGAGGATAAGCGCAGAAGTGCCAAAACTGTCGAAACGGAAGCCAGGGCTGCCAAGCCCGTGGCCAGCGCAGCCGAGGTCGAGGCCAGAAAAGATGATCTCCCTAGGACGACCGAGCTTCTAGACACCCAAAAAGAACTCGAATATCCTATAGGAGACCTGCAGAAGCTAAATGACTCCAAGCCAAACAGCCACTACCAGACGAACAGTGCGAAGGCTGGGGCCGAGGCCGAGGCCTACCATGTCGAGGCCGACCATACCGAGGCCAACCGAAGATGTTCATCCAGATCGATTAGGAGGAAACCCCACGAGATATCAAAACCACCTTTGGAGGACAAATCAACAACAAACAGAGACTTTGACAAGATTGAAGACACCAGGAAAAGAATGTCGTCAAGGAGTTGGAAGTCATCCCATCTACATCCAGGACTAAGGCAACAAGTACCAGAACAAAGCTAGGGGCTAAGAGGAGGAAGCTGTCAGGCCGAGGCCAACTCTAAGCTACAGTCATCCTTTGGCCGAGGCCGAGGCCGACATACAACTATGGTCATCCCGAGGTCGAGGCCGACCCTAGGCCAAAGCCAACTCTAAGCTACGGTCATCCTTTGGCCGAAGCCGGGGCCGACCCACAGCTATGGTCATCCCGAGGTCGAGGCCGACCCTAGGCCAAAGCCAACTCTAAGCTACGGTCATCCTTCGGCCGAGGCCGGGGCCGACCCACAGCTATGGTCATCCCGAGGCTGAGGCCGACCTTAGGCCAAAGCCGAAGCCGACTATCCAATACTTCAAAAGTGACTTGAAGATCACATAATCAAGACAAATCAGATTGCCAATGCAGTTGAACACAATGCAAGATCCAGATGGAAGCGAAGAACAGATTGTTTGAGGCCAAGGCCTAAGCCAGCCCCAGATATGGCTGAGGCCGAGGCCGACCCTAGATATGATCGAGGCCAAGACCAAGGCCGAGGCCGACTTGAGCCATGCCCGAGGCTGAGGCCGACCATAACCATGGTTGTGACCAAGGCTAACCCTCTTATTTCAAGCGAGATCGAACACATGCGAGAGCCTATAGAGCCCACGCTTCATGCGAGCCTATAGTGCCCACGCTCCTACTTGCGAGCCTAGGCTTTTCAGCTTAGTGCCCACGCTCTTACATGCAAGCCTATAGAGCCCACGCTTCAGCGAGCCTATAGAGCCCACGCTTCAGCGAGCCTATAGTGCCCACGCCTACATGCGAGCCTATAGTGCCCACGCTTCATGCGAGCCTATAGTGTCCACGCTTACATGCGAGCCTATAGTGCCCACGCTTCAGCGAGCCTATAGTGCCCACGCCTACATACGAGCCTATAGTTCCCACGCTTCATGCGAGCCTATAGTGTCCACGCCTACATGCGAGCCTATAGTGCCCACGCTTCAGCGAGCCTATAGTGCCCACGCCTACATGCGAGCCTATAGTGCCCACGCTTCAGCGAGCCTATGGTGCCCACACCTACCTAGCGAGCCTAAGCTCTTCAGCTTAGCGCCCACGCCTGCATGCGAGCCTGGACTACCGAGTCTACCTCGCCTCAACTAACATGAGCCCATCATGCGGGCTTGGACTAACCAAGTCTACCTCACCCCATCTAGCTCGGGCCAATGCACTTCATCTAAGTCGAGCTCACCCAACAGAGGTCGTGGCCGGGCACCTCTTGCCAAGACCAAGCGCCTCTTGCCAAGGCCGAGCACAAACTCTAAAGGTATTCTCCTATTTACTCAACTATACCTTGTGTTTTAATAAAGTTTTTCTTGGGATTGGGGGCTACAAAGGGGATATGCACTCCCTATTAAACAAAAAGCACCCAGGTTTAGCATGTTCTACTAAAATTTACATGTTCAAACCTATTCTCTTATTATTTTCCTACAAGGACTAACATATGGATGCAGGGAGCCAAATTTTAAGCTAACGGGGGCTTGAGGCCGAGGCCGAGGCCGACCCTAGCCTTTTCCCTAACTTTTCTCTTGCAGACATGAACCTGGATTGAGGCGCTCCGAATAACCAAGTACGAGGGTCTTGCTGACCGGTCAACGCCCGGTGGGGGTTCGGGGGCAACGCCCCCTAAGCAAAATTACAAAATGGGATGCTCGGCCTCTTCTCGAGGCCGAGGCCGACCAGGCAAGCAGAAAGGGAGATAGCTGTGCTCAGCCTCTTCCCGAGGCCGAGGCCGACCAGCACCACTTTTGTAATCTCTCACCCTTTTTCATTTCCATTTCATCTAACCCCTATTCAGGGAGTGTCTACTTCTATCCTACTTTGCAGGATGACAACAAAGCTACACATAAGCCAACCCAAGGCAAGGGTCATTACTCTTAAATCGGGCTTAAGGAGCTTAACTTATAGCAATAAGTTACCTCGAATCCCCATTCAAGAGTGGGGGCTTAATGTTATAGGCAATTTTGGACCACCCCGATATACAAGGAGCTGACGAGGACAACCGGGGAGAAATCGGGTTGAAAGATGGACCAAGGAGGCAAAACCGGCAAGTGGGACGGGCCAAGACCGAAGGGGTCGGGTTTTTGGCCCGACCCCCTGCTCGGCCTCGGCCCATGGCCTCGGCCGAGCACATGGTCGACCTCGGTCATGGGCCGAGGCCGAGTCCATTCGATGCCGTTTTGTCCCCACCGCACTTTGGCCGCCTTGATTTCGCCTGGTTTGACCTAAAACGCCTCTGAATCCCTAAACACCCTAGGAGGATGAGCATGTATTTATATCCCTCTTCGCCACTGAAGAGGGGGACCCGAATTCTATCCCTAAATACTATTCTATATTTTCTACTCTCTCCTCTTGCTCTTACTTTTCCACTCCCTACCGTTCTGTTTGCTGACTTAAGCATCGGAGTCGGTGTGGCGGGCACCACACCGGTGTGCAGGTTTACTGTCTTGCAGGCCACGTCTTCCCCCCTCATCTACAAATTTACCGTTGGTGGCACGTGAAGGTCAGGTGAGTTTCCCTGGCCAAATTTGACCATCAACAAGAGAACTAAAGGTATATGGAACTATGGAAGTGTGTGAACAGAGTGAAATGGAAATGTGTAAAAAAGAAAACTAGTAAAACGTGAGGTTGAAAAGGGATCAGAGTTAAAAAACCAGAGCATTTGTTGTAGTAAGAAAAATGTCATCATTTTATATAAAACGTTTTATTTAAAAACATTAGATGGTGGTCAGAGAGGCCTTTTCGGTCCACTCCAATTTAACTGACATGAACTGACCTTTCATTTATATCTATCAACTAACAGTGAATTAAGTAGTTTTTAACAGTTGACGTTGACATAAGTTCGAAGAAATGTTTATAAGTTTAGTTTTGGAAAACAAAAATAAAGTGTTTTGATAACTATTTTGTTTTTTGTTTTTAGTTTTTAAAAGTTAAGTCTATAAAACTACTTCTATCTATAAGTTTCTTTGTTTTGTATTTACATTCTTTCCATATTTTCAAAAACCAACTCAAAGTTTTGAAAACTAAAAAATAATAGTTTTCAAAATTTTATTTTTGTTTTTGGAATTTGGCTAAGAATTCCGATGGGTCCTTAACCAAATGAAAATCATGATAAGGAAATTAAGAGAAAACAAGCATAATTTTCAAAAACAAAATTGTTATCAAACGGACTCTAAATGGTTATGAAATAGGGTTTGATTTTTCAAATTTAATGTTTACTATAGATATATAAAAGTTAAGTAGTGTTTATAAGCTCAATTTTAAAAAATAAAAACAAAAAAAATCAAATAGTTATCGAACATGACCTTGAGTTTTCAAAAGTCCTGAGTAATAAACTTATAACTTACCGTTTTTGTCATTTAAAAAAATGTTGGTATTTTGAAATTTTCAAATAGAAGGTTTCTCCTCTCTTCCTCCTCTTCCTTCAAATTTCTCTTATCCAAGCTTTCTATTGGGAGTGCTACCAAAAGTCTCATGTTAGCTAGATAAGAGGATAATCATAGGTATATATATAAGAGAGGAAGAATATCTCTATTGGTATGAGGCCTTTTGGGTGTGGAACCAAAAGCAAAACCATTTAGGCTTATGTCCAAAGTGGACAACATCATACTAATATGGAGATATGCATCATGTCCTAATGAGTGATATGTATACTCACCAGAGAAGAGGAGTTGTGTTTTGGACAAACTCTTGGTAAAGGAGAGTTCGACAGATAGATGACTATTTAAGTAGGGATGGAGGGCTAAGAACACGCCACTAGACTATTAGGGTTTTTAGGTTGAGACTTAGAGAGTGTCGAATAGGTTCAAATAACATTTTCTTTTTTAGCAAACATTTTCTAGTGGGTTATTATGACCACAAAAATTTGCAAAATATTTTGGGAAATCCTATATATTTTTTAAAAATGGTCAAACCGATTTTTCAATGAAAAATGGTTAAACTGCTTTTTTTAACCTATTTCTTCCCAAATTTTTCTTCCAATTATACCCCCACACCCTGATTTTGTAGAATTAAACTATTTTTTTTCTAAAAAAAAAAATCATTCCCTTGATTTACGAAATTTAGTTGGTTTGTCATACCTTACTATATTTTTCAAATTTTAATTTCAAATCATGGATTTATCTTACTATATTTTTTCAAATTTCAATTTCAAATTATGTATTTATCTTACTATATTTTTCAAATTTAAATTTCAAATTATGGATTTATCTTTTAAATCTCTAAAGATAAACGTACATTAAGATTTTCTATTTTTAATCCTCACTATCCAAATTAACATCTTTATTATCCAACTCAACATCTTCATCGTTCTAACAACTCATAAATCACAGCCTTGTTCGACTTGTAGGTCTTCACTACTGCCCATTATTGAAAGAGTTGTTTTGAAACATAGGTATGTTATTATTCATTATTTTCCTCTTTGTATCCTATTTAATTTTCAACACAAAGTATTTTTCATTTTTTTCAATGTCTTCAATGGTTTCCATATGAATGCTTTTGGGAGAAGATTAGAATGGAGAAAGGTGCCCAAAAGAAAATGGAATTTCGTTTGTAATGGTTGGAAGAAGAAGAGAATGGGAAAGACTGCACAAATTGAAGAAAATGGGAAGAATCTCAAGGGTTTCATATTTTTTTAAAAAAACAAGGTGAATACGAAATCCCAATTTTCGAATTAAGCTTAAGGGAAATAGTGAATAATGATTTCTTCTTTACCGTAGTGAAATTATTTGCATGTTGTCTAATAGGTGGTTAGTTTACTATATACACCGTATATTTGCATAATTTGTTTATTGAATACACTTATTTGCATAATTTTTCTTTTTATACACTTGAATATTTTTTTATTGTTCATATTGTTCATGTTACATTTTGTGAGTAATGATTTCTTCCCGTTTTTCAAGATGAGATTGAAATTATTTGCAGGTTTACTAATTACACTTTGAAGTTAGGTTATTGATCGGGTAAGGATTTAGAAAAAAAAAATAAGGTTTTTTGTGTAAATGAATTTAGTAATTTAAATACACACAAAGTTCAATCATTTTTCGTGGACTCCCTATTTTAAGATAAAAGTTAATAGTTTTTTTTTTTTTTTTTTTTTAATTCTACAACTTTCGGTTGATTTTTGTTACCTTACTTGTCCACGGTATCCTTTTATCCTTTAAATACCTAAACATTAACAGATTTAGATATTTATTGTTTCAAAATTTTAAATGAGCTAAATTGATTTGATTTGATTTTTTCAAATGAATCATTGTTGCATGCCCTACGTCCTAAAAAATTGTGAAATTGCAGCTTCATGAGGTCAGATTCTACCTTTCGAAAAGTAGAACTTTGTTCTAAATATACTGTATTTGTTTATAAGGTAATTTTTTTAAACCACTCCTATTTTTCCTCCCTAAAACGTGAGATTACTCCCTATTATATTTCTTAATTTAAAATTTCATGATTAATTGATACAGTTAAGATAACTTCTATTTATTTGTTATGTTGGTTAAATTTGAATTTGATTGATTTTCAAGTTGGGTTTGAATTTATCTCCTACATTTACATTGTATTTGAATTCATAGTTCTCCAGATTTAGATTTCGTTTAGTGACTAAAAATAACAATTGACCATTTTTCAAATTGAAAAAAAAAAAAAATCATAGGGCCATTTTTCAAAATGGCCAATTAAAAATGGCAAATTATCTACTTGCCCCCAAATATTTTCGTGGTTGGATATATTTTCATTCTTCAAGACTTATATATATAAAATTTAATTTTCCCTCCCAATTTTCTTCTTCAACTTCAAGTCCAGCCACTTGCTACCGGCCCTCGTCGTTGAATTTTTTTTTCTTCTTCTTTTCTTTATTCTCCTTTCCATTGTTTTTCTTTTTTCAAAAAAAAAAAAAAAAACCAAAAAAACAAAAAAACAAAAAACAAAAAAACCAAAACCAAGAAACGGAGGAGCTCCCTCCACTGTTTTTCAGCCGTTGAAAGTCAAATGGTTAATCAACCGTATTTTTCAAGATAAGGCCCTCTCTCTTCGCTCCTTATGGGAGGATATTTTTCCCCAAATTAAGTATCGTCTTTTCCAAAAAAAAAAAAAAATGTCTAGAGACCTGACTACAAATTTGAGATTTTGTCTCTATACGTTACCAAGTATTCAATTTTGTGTCTATATTCAATTTTCTATCAAACTTAAAAAAATAATAATAATAAATTTTGTTTTAATAAGATAGAGAATTGAAATCTAAAAAAAATCTAGTTTAGGAATCTATTAGACATAAAATTTAAAATTCACCTATAAAATACTTATTTTTTGAAGTTTAGAGACGTTTTAGACACAAACAAATTTCAATAACTTAACTTGTAAATCTAAAGTTAATTTGTAAGGTAATTTTTTTTTTTTTTTTTAATGAATGGTGAAATAATTTCTCTCAAAACTAATCTAAAGTTGAGAAAAAAAAAACAGAAAAACAGAAAAATTAGACAGACAACCCCCTCCCAAAAAATCCCAAGCTAGCTAAAAAGCACCAAACCATGAAATAATTTGAAAATTTCCGATTAAAAGTTTGTTTGATAACCATTTGGTTTTTGGTGTTTGAAAATTAAGTTTATAAAGACTTTTATATTTTGTTATCTACCTTCTTTCCATGTTTTCTTTTTGTTTTTAGACTTTGACTAAGAAATTCAAACATGCAATGAAAATTCCATCCTAAAAAATTTAGAAAAAAACATACCTAATTTTCAAAACCCAAAAACCAAACGGACGATGAATGAGCTCCTCAGATAATACATATTAGAATCTAGCCATGAAAAAACAAGTAGTAAAAAGCATAAAATTCATCCACGAAACACCCAAATCCAACCTGACCAAATAAACACATAAAATATCAAACTTTACTAATCGTAAATCGTTTATAAAAAGTTCAAAATCTGAATCATTGGAAGATGAACTCTGATACTGCTTGTAACGAGAAGGAAGGTCGCAGTGGATTAGGTTGGATTATTGTGCGTGACTCGAATGGGTCCTTGATTTGCTTCGGTATGAAAATAATTACTAAAAAATGGTCAATCAAAATGTTAGAGGTAGAGGCAATTTTAGAGGGTCTCAAACAAATTATTGATACCTTGGAAGTCGAATCGAACATGTTAGAAGTGAATAGAGTGTTGAACAGAGCCTCGAAAGATCTGTCAAACTTGAAATACATCACTGATGTCATCACCGTCGTGGCTTTAAACGCGCATGCAATTGAATTTCGTCAATACAACAGACTTTTGACATAGTAGCACACTGTGTTGCCACTGCTTCTGTTCGTGCTGGAAGGGTTCCTCGGAGGGGCTTTTTTTCCACTGCTTCCGTTCGTGCTCTCTTCAAGTCGCGGTTCAACTTGCATTTTGAGATTCCTGAATCTGTGCTGAACAACTTATGGAAAGGATCCTTCCCCAGGAAGTGCAAATTCTTCCTTTGGACTATTCTCCATAGAAAATTAAACACTACTGATGTTATCCAAAGGAAATTCAAGTTTTCAGCTTTAAGTCCATCCATATGTGTTCTTTGCAAGTCTCAATCGGAGTCCCTAGACCATCTTTTCCTCCATTGCCCGACAGTAAATTTTATTTGGAATCAGTTATTCAATGCTAGAGGTCTTCAATTCTCTCAACCAGCCCAGATTCAGGATTTCTGTATTGAGCTCCTCGGGATCAAGCCTAAATCTCGGAAAAAGCTTCCACTATAAGAAAAATAGTGTTACTTGACATTTGGGTTTTTTAATTAGTTGACATTTTTAAGAAAAAATGTCAAGACTTATGTAATTTTAACAAAAAAATGTCAAGACTTATGAAATTTTAACAAAAAACGTCAAGAAAAATACAAAAACACGGAGTTTTATGAATTTTTTCGGACTTTTTCACGCTAAAGAGACTTGATATTTTTAAAATGTCAAGTATAATGAGATTTCTATTAATTTAATATAGGGTAAAAACCAAAATTAGGGTTTTTTCCCTCTGATTTGTCAAAGTGCGCCACACAGCCTCCCTCGCGAAAATTTCGTTTAGCCCCTCTCACCGTCTCGCGCAAACGCCCAAACCCAGCGACTAGCGAACTGCGACACGAACGTCGGCGACTTTTCGTTACGTTAGCCACCTCTCACCATCTCGCGCAAACGCCCAAACCCAGCGACCCAGCGAACTGTAAGACGAACGTCGGCAACCTTCGAATCTCCAAACCCTCCGACTTCGGCTTCACTCTCTGTTCTTGCGTGACCTTCGAATCTCCAAACAAATGGGTTTTTTCTATTTTGCATTTCTAGCTTCTTCCTGGGTATTTTCTTTTTCAATAGGTACCTTCTTTTTCTCTTTCTCTTTCTCTGTCTTGTTGATGTTTGGGTGTTGCCATTTTCAGTGAGCGTAGTGGGTTGTGTTCTTGAGCTGTTCTTTTAAGAAAATGACATATTTGGTCTTTCAAATAAAATTTATGGGTATGAAAAAAATTGGTCATTGCTCAAACCTTCTCCCTCAGATGGTTCTTTCTTCTAGCTTCTCTGTTTTGAGCCAATCGTCTAAGTGTCTGCAAAAGCTTTTTTTTTTTTTATTATTATTATTATTTTTTTATATATATATATTTTTACAGAACTCAAAGAAAGTTGAAACTACTTTTTAAAGACATAAAAATGAAACCTTGGCATCGAGCTGCCTCTCTGATGTTGAACCAACTCCTTTTCTCTGTGAAAAGCTGAAGAACGAGCAATATTGTTATGAAAAATTACATCCATTTTAGCAAAAAATAAAAAATAAAAATTGGAAATTAGATTGCTGACAGAGTTTGAAGGAGGAATGGAAGTGTGATTGTGAAATTGTTCTTGAGTTTGGGAGTTGTGAAGTTGAAAAGGGAAGCAAAACACATTATTTTCTTCCATAGTTGAATGGTTATTTTTGAAGAATGAGAAGAGTTTGTTGAATTTACCATGCCAAAGCAATGGCAACAAAGATTCTCTCTCTAAAATCAAGCAATCGTGAGAAAATCTACCCATCATTTGAACTTTTTTTGTTTTATTTTGGGGATCAGAGAAAAAAAAAAGCAGTAATTTTAGTGAGAGAATTTGGACCTTTTGTTTGGCAGAGGATTGATTTAGTTGTGTTGTCAAGGCATCATCTTCCATGTCTGTTTGAAGATGTTGAATTTGAAGATGATGAATTTGGTCAAATCCTTGAGGAGTTGAAGAACAAGCCCTTGCGCTGATTGGTGATTTAGGTTCCAATTCCAATTCCAATTATGTTTTGTTTGTGAGAGTGTTGTTTATATTTGCTGATCCTGAATTTGTGTTGTCTCCTCTTGACTTTGAATTTGAACCACCTCTCTAATCAAAGAAAAGAACCATTCAATTTGATGATAAAAAACAACCAGTTAATCTTCTTTTTCCAACTGGACCTGGCAACACGAGTACAGGTATAACAGGTTGTTGTTTTGTTATCGGCTTGTTGATATAAGTGACATAATAGTTCCCTCATCTTTAACTCAACAAGATTTTCTGGTTATGGATTATTATCGTGCAGTATGCTTTGAACATTGAGCAGTACGAAATTGCACAAGAATTGAGAACAAAGCTAACTGAGGTCAGGTTTGTCATTTGCTTTACTTGTAATAAAATGTCTTAATCATAACTCAGAGGGCATATATTGTGAAGTGTCTGTTTTACTTGTTAAAGGTTGAAGCAGAAATCATCAAGCAACAAGTATAAAAAAGAGGGTTAACTTCAAAGAGTGAAGTTCAAGACAAAGGTTTAAATATCATTCATCTACATTAAAGTCTCACTTATGTTATACCCATTTTAGTATTTAGGTTATATCCATCAAATTGATCATCAATTCTCAAATTTTTCTTTATGTTTTTTTTTTCTCCTTATCTTTTTTGTGATCTGATATTGTGGTACTTTGGCATATTTAAACTGCTTGATTTTCAGGTATTTATTACTTGTTTTGGTATTGCAGTGCCCTTTACAAGTGGAAAATGTTGAATGTGGATATTATGTGATGAGATATATGAGAGATATCATGACTAAAAGAAGCACCTTAATCACAGATTCGATATGTTTACTATTTTGGTTTGTAATATATAGTTCAAATAGAAAGTATTATTGATCATATAAATAATATTTGACTCTTAATGTTAATTTATAGATTGATACAAGGAACCTATACTCGCAATTTGAGCTAGATGAAGTGCGTGTAGAGTGGGCTGAATTTCTGGGTCGCTACATCTGATGACGACTACTTTGAAATGGTTCATTTGATTTTTTTGGGTAGCTACATAGGTGCGTGATATACTTTTTTGTGTAAATGTTTGTTGTTTAAAGTGGAAATTGTAGGTTGACAAAAAGTTTTTCATTTTGAAGATATGGTGGAAATATGTAGTTTGTGTTATTGAATATATGGTGGAGATAGGTATATTATGTAATTTTGTGGATATGGTGGAAATTGGTGTAAAGTTCTTCATTTTGGAATTGTCCAAATGGAAGTTGATAGGTCTTGTAATTTTTTGATTTGTTCATATGGGTTGATAATTGTAATTTTGGAATTGTTTATATGGAGGTTGTTCATTTTGTAATGTTGAAGATATTTAATATATTGATGTTATTGGAGGAAATTTGGTTGATGGGTATTGAGTGTGTATTCTTTATTTGGTTGATCTTGGAATGCAATGCAGGAAATTCAAGATGATAGGGAACAACTATTATAATTGAAAAAAAAAATTACTAACAAACTTGACATGTAAAATGTGTCAACAACTTTTTAAATTGACATTTTTGAAATGTCAAGATAAAATACTATTTGACATGTTAGAGCTGTCAAGTTTTAACAAATATGATGTTTAATAACTGTCAAGAAATATATATACATGACACTTTATAACGGTCAAATAATTAATATTCTTGGCGTTTAAAATTTATCAAGTAAATGATGTCTTGACGCTTCTCGTTTGTCACCTTTTCGATACCTTATTTTTGACAGTGGTTCTCTCGACGCTTTTAAAAGCGTCAAGAATATTAACAGTTGACACTCCAAAAGCGTCAAGTAACTCAATTTTTCTAGTAGTGTTCTCTTTCAGAATATCATGGTGGCTTCTCTTTGGACAATTTGGTTGGAGCGCAATGGTCGCATCTTCAGAAATATGGAAAATCATCTTGCTCACCTTTGGGAGGATATTATAGCTTTGGCAGCCTTATGGTCTTCATCTTCCGATCTTTTTGCCAGTTACAATGCGTCCTTCATTTTCCTAAATTTAAAGTCCTTTTTGTAATATCCTCTATATGTTTCTTACACACATAATGAAGTATCTCTTTTCCAAAAAAAAAAAAAAAAAGTAGCACACTGTGTTGCCAAAATGGTTTGTAATCTCATTTTTGTGGATGATCCTAACCAGATGAACGTTTTCGAAAGAGGACATGTTTTTTGAGTCCTTAACATCCCCAACTAGGTTTTCCCGCAATTTATTGAGGGTGGTTGTTTCTCTGTTTAGTCTTTAATGATATCAAATAATTATAGTAATATTAAAAATAATAAAAATAATAATAAACACTAAACTTAAAGTTGAAGGACAAAAATATATTTTGTCAATTTATAAATAATTACATACATTAATTATTTGACACATATTATTAAATAATATATTTCAATAGTTACCTACTTTTGTTCAAATGTCATTGTGAATGTGATATTAAGTATAATTCAATTATTAAAAAAACTATTCATTTCAAAATAATAATAATAATTATTATTACTATATTATTATTATTATTATTATTTTTTATTATTAATATATTAACATTAATAAGTGACTATTACAATTATTTAACTGTTAAAAATACAACTATATATAACTTAAAATATGTTGTTGATGCCAAAATTTGGCCAAGGGACTCACCTGACCTTCACGTGACATTAACGGTAAATTTGTAGAAACTGGGAAAGACATGACCTACAAGACCAGCAAAAACCGCTGCACACCGGCGTGGAGTAGGCCACACCGCCTCCGATACTTAAGTCAGAAAACGGGAGGAGAGCAGGAAAGTAAGAGAAGAGAGTCGATAAAAGGGGTATAAATATCTGCTCATGCTCCTAGGGTTTTTTAGGAGTTCAGAGGCGTTTCAGGACAAACCAGGCGGATCTGGGGCGACTAGAGGCTACAGGGACCAAGCGGGGCCCGACGGGCTCAGCCTCGACCTTGGGCCGAGGCCGAGCAGGCCCGACCCCTTCGGTCTTGGCCCGTCCCGCTCGCCGGTTTCGCCTCTTGGGTCCATCTTCAGGTCTGATTTCTGCTCGGTTGTCCTTGTCAGCTCCTTGCGCATCGGGGTGGTCCAAAATTACCTATAACATATGTCAAATATAAAAATGTTTACATTTTTTCAATATTTTCATGTTGTTGGTTTCTTGACAAAAAAGAAAGTTCCTGTTAATTACATTGGAGAAAAGATAAGGAGCGAGTCGAGTGACTAACACAATATGAATTTTTTCTTTTTAGTTCAACACAATAATGGCTATCAATCTCACAAAAAAATCATATTTTTAACAATTAAAGAAATGTCAGCGAATAAAATCTTGCCCCCACAATAGGTAGGAGAGACAAGAGAGCCCTGAATAAGTTTTATTGGAAAAAATTCATTAAACCCCCTTATTTTATGAATCAATTTTAATTTATTTTAGGTTAAATTATAAGTGTAGTCTCCGTTCGATAATAATTTGATTTTTTTTTTTAGTTTTCAAAGAGTAGTTTTTATTTGTTGAATTTAGCTGAGAATTCAAATGTGTCCTTTTAACAAAGATGAAAACCATTATAAGTAAAATTGAATGAAAATAAGTAAAAATTTAGTTATTGAACAAATAAAGCCCCCATTTGATAATCGTTTGGTTTTTTATTTTTGAAAATTATGTTTCTCCAATTCTTTAAAATGATTTTCATCTTGTTAAACACACATTTGAATTCTTAGTCAAATTCCAAAGTTTTTTGGAAATGGTTCTTGAAAACATGGGAAGGAGGTAGATAACAAAACAAAGGTGGAGGTAGTGTTTATAAGCTTAATTTTAAAAAACCAAAAATCAAATAGTTAATCAACCGGCCAAAGCGAGCATACCATAACCATAATTTTCAAGATAAGGCCTGCTCTCTTCACTCCTTAGAGGATATTTTTCCTCAATAAAGTATCCTCTTCAAAAAAAAAAAAAAAAAAAAATGTTTTCCTCAATAAAACATTCTCTATGAAATTGTCTGGTAGGTCCCTCTGAATATGAAACTTTCAATTTTGTGATTTTGTGTTTAAATTTAATTTAAATTTTGTGCCTATATGTTACTGAATATTCAATTTTGTCTAAAACATTCAATTTTCTATCAAGCCTTAAAAAAAAAAGAAATTAAATTTTGTTCTAATAAGATATTAAGCATTCAATTTTTTTATTTTTTTTGAGAATATATTAAGCATTCAATTTATTTCATGATTTTTAAAATTTTGCATAGGTCAGGAACTTTTTTTTTTTTTTTTTTTTTTGAAAAGAGGTCAGGAACCTATTTGAAAGCACAAAGACCTAATACAAAATTGAAAGCTACATAAAATGACAAAAAACCTAGTTTAAGAATCTATTAAGACATTTATTCAAAAAAAAAAAAAAAAAAAAAATCTATTAAGACACAAAATATCAAATTCAGAGAGACATTTTTTACCTAAACAAATTTCAACAACTTTAACTTGTAATCTTAAGTTAATCTTTGAGCTAACATTTTTAAATTTTTGAATGAATGGTGAGATAATTTCTCTCAAAACTCAAAGATCAATAAAAAAAAAAAATCACAAAAATTAACAAGCACCAAACCATGAAATAACTTGAAAAATAAGTTTATATACACTTTTCATGTTTTCTTTTTGTTTTTAGACTTTGACTAAAAATTCAAACATGTCGATGAAAATTCGAGAAAACATACCTAATTTTCATACATAATTTTCAAAACCCAGGTCCTCCAATAATACTTATTAGAATCTAGCTATGAAAAAACTAGTAAAAAACATAAAATACCGACGAAATACCCAAATCCAACATGACCAAATAAACACATAAAATACCAAATTTTACTAATCGTAAATCGTTTATAAAAAGTTCAAACTTAACAATTTTAGATACTTATTTTACAACCGGTTCGATTTTAATAGAAAGAAACTATAATTTTCAGGTTAATTTCATATCGACTGAGAAAATTAAACCAAATACATAAATAATATTTTTCAAAAAACTCCCAAACATAATATAAACACCAAATTAATAAAACTCGATCACAAGAAAAATAGAAAAACATAATATAAACACTAAATTAATAAAACTCGATCACAAGAAAAATAGAAAAACATCCTCCTTATATATCAAATTCTACTCCACAGTAACATCTTGGGAAAATTATCAGTTGTTTCCGGTGTAATGAGACCCCATAACATTTGAGGTACTTTTGCTATTTCTCTGTCATATCCAAGAGCCCAAAACTACGGACACCTAAAAATTTCTCCACGTTGTCATCTACACCAAAATCTAATGAACTAATCTCGTTTACTCTTTTCAACACCAAAATTCAGTTAAAGAAAACTCGAAACAAAAAAGAAAAAAGAACAAGAACAAGAAAAAGAAAGCACTTCTTGAAGACTCGAAAGACTCAAGCAAGCGCTTTGGCGGCTTCTCTCTGAACGGCCTTCATCAAGAAACCATCTTTCTCCAACGCCATTTGGATCGGCAAGAAGCCCATTCCTTCGGCAATGGCCAGCATCATCTTCTTGGTTCCCGTCGTGAACTCAGCCAGATCAACTTTTCCGTCGGAGTCCTGATCGAAGTGGCTGAAAACGGCGCCGTAGAGGTCGGAGAGTTCGTCCGCGTCGGGTTTGACGTCGATTCCAAAGTCGGTTTCGCAGACTCTGAGAGTGTGTAATTCTTTCAACATCTCTGCGTAGGAGAGGACGCCATCTCCGTCGGCGTCGAGGTGGCTGAAACGCTCTCTGATCGAAGCGGTGAATGCTTCTTCATCTTCGACGAAGTTGACAATGGTGGCGCCGTCCAGTAATTCTACGCTCATCTCGTGTTGATGGGTTCTCTTGTTTTTGGAAAAACCCTAATGGGTTATGATTCTTTGGCGATGTGAGATTCTAAAATTGGATATTTGAGTTTGGTATTTAAAGAAAAAAAGGTTCTTGGTTAATTATTGATTAGGGGTTTATTATTATTATTTTTATTATTTGACAATAAGGGTAGGTTGATAACTTAAGGTTAAATTAGGTGCTTAGTCCCTCAACTTTGAGGGTTTGTCAATTTTGTCCATGAACTTTACAAATTTTCAAATAGGTTCTTGAATTTACAATTTTCTTTTCAATAGGTCATTGAATTGTAAAAACTATTCAATAGGTCCTTAAACTTTCATTTATATTCTTTCATTTTTGCTCTCTGTTTGTGTATGTTAGTGATAAGAAGAAGTTATAAGACTGGATTTGATCCAATTTACAAGATTAATCAATGAAACCGAAACTTTAACGGTTTCCATCCAAAAATTAACGAAGGTATTTTTGAAACATTTTTCAACGTTCAGGGATATTTTTGAAACTTTTTAAAGTTCAGGGGCATTTTTTAAACAAATTCAAGGGTGTTTTTTTTTTTTTTTAATAATTTAGTCTTACAAGTTTAGAGTCTCAGTACACATATAATTCAAATATATTAGAGACCTATTAGACATAAAATTGAAAGTTAGGAACCTATTAGACATTTTAAAAGTTCAGGGACCTATTAGAAACGAAATTGAAAGTTTAGAGATCTATTAGAAACTTTTTGAAGTTTAAGGACCTAATAGTTACAACCTTGAAAGTTCAGGGACTAAACTTGTAATAAAATTATTTTATTTTAGATGGTAACTGTAATTATCTTCTGACTTTCTTTTTTTTAACCATTATTTTTTTTGCTTCGTAATCTTCTCTCTCAAGTATCAACTATAGATCGATTGAAGCCAAAATGTTGATGTGCTAAAAAAAAAAAAAAAAAAACTATATATCGATTGAATCTTTTCTTTTTTTGGGGAAGAGAAATCAGATCAATTTTAATGACAGATGAAAGTTGAGGTTTGACGTAAAATATTTCCAAATATGTAATTGATTTGATGCTGTTTCATTATTTTATTTTATTCATTATCTTTTCCTAATTTGGTTTGAATATCAATTGCACGATATATTTTGGGAAAATTACCTTTTTGGTCCCTGAGTTTTGAGGGATAGGTGCGTTTGGTCCCTGAGTTTTCAAAATAGACCTTTTTAGTCCCTGAGTTTTGAGAAATAGGTTTAAAAGGTCCCTAAGTTTTCAAAATGGACCTTTTTAGTCCCTAAGTTTTGAGAAATAGGTTTTAAAAGTCCCTGGTTTTATTTTTTCAACTTTTTTAAACTAATAATTTTTATTATATTTTAATATTGAATGATTTTTTAAATTAACAAAATTAAAAAGTATTAATTTATAAAAATTTTAAAAATAATATAAGGGACTTTTTAAACATATTTCTCAAAACTCAAGGACTAAAAAGGTCTATTTTGAAAACTTAGGGACCTTTTAAACCTATTTCTCAAAACTCAGGGACTAAAAAGGTCTATTTTGAAAACTCAGGGACCAAACGCACCTATCCCTCAAAACTTAGGGACCAAAAAGGTAATTTTCCCATATATTTTATTTGGAATTTTGATATTTTGATTTATTTTAGATTATTTCCTTATCTATTTAATTATCTAAATCTTTTCAAAAAAAAAAAAAAATTAATTATCTAAATAAATTTCAATTTTTATATCAAATCTGTTAGATTTATTAATATATATTTTTTTTTCAAAATAAATATTTATTTGATTTTATCTTTTTTTTTGTTTGAGATTAAACAATAAAAACCGTCGACAGCAGGATTCGAACCTGCGCAGGCAAAGCCCAACAGATTTCGAGTCTGTCTCCTTAACCACTCGGACATATCGACGCTGTTGGTGTTGAATTGCCTTTCATTTTGACGAGGAAAAGAAAAACCTAATGGTTGGTTGTCCAAGATTTTCAAATGAATCCTGTTATTATTATGTTATCACACATATTTCAAATCATGTTATTAGATTTTAAAAAAAAAAGGAAAAAACAATCCTTACAAAACTCATTTATAGAAGCTTGAGGTAAATTACTTATTTAACTTTATGTCATTTTTTAATTTTCTATTAGTAAATCAAGATATATATTAGTAAACTTTTTTTTTTCCTCTGAATGAAGATCCAAATACAAAAATTTAATTACATGGAATATTGAACCAGATAAAGAATTTTAAATGATTTTCTTGAACTTTCTTGATTTGCAAGGGAGGGTAAGAGAAGAAATAAGATCATATGAAAAGACAGAACCCTAACAAAATGATTCCAAGTTGATAAAATAATAGATTTAGTTGCTATTTGGAATGAATTTCTAAGTGTTTATATATATTAAAAACATTCTTTTAAAGGCTTAAAAAGTCATTCCATACGAACTTTTAAAAAGTAGCTAGGGAGCGAATAAAAAAGATTGAGAAACCAAGATGCTACTTTGATTACTAATTTGATGAATTTCAGTCCTTGATATAAAAAAATAAATTAACAATGTGGAGTGAAGATTGCAAGGTATATATACTTGTTTTCTCTTTATTAACTATAATATAATGCAAAATAGAGTATTGCTTTGGTTTATTATTTAGTTATACTTTACTTTTTGTTAGGAGGGGTCACCAAAGTTTACATAACAGACAAATATTTGGGTTAATCATCATTCTTTTGTGTATTACCGTATTGCATCAGAAGCACCTAATAGATTATGCCCCCTCAAGTCCTACCAAGTTGGACGACCATTAACTCATATTTTTCATATTTCCCTTTCGTTTAGGTTTCATTATGTATTACATTATATATGCTACCCTCTCAAAATCAATTGGCAATGAGTGGATGACCTCTGTAGTTTATAAATTGTGAGATCTCCACTAATTTTTTCAATGTGGGATCCTCAACATTATGAAAACATTATGGATTAGATTTAACAATAATTTTTTTTTTTATTCAACAACACTTACAGATTTAAGGATTTATTTGGTAAGCAATCTAGATTCGGTTTCATGTTTTCAAATTCACTGGATTCATTGAATATGCATACGGCAGATGTGTTTTTGAAAACTTTTTTCGAATTCTATGATCAATAGTGAAAATTGATATAAAAACAACTTTCTTAAGTTTTGAGTGTATCCAAATTTTGAATTTGAAAATTTAAAATATAGAATTAAATTTAAAAAGAAAAACTTTAATAAATATAGTATTTCATGTAATAAACTCAATTGTCATTTTTTTGTTAAATTAAAATATGTATAATGTAATGTAGTATAAATTATAGGATATAATTAAATTTTTAACGTATAACATATTTATAAATTAGTCAATAATAGTTTATATTCAACTTAACATTTACTCGATAATTACACCAACTAGTTTATGTTTATAAATATATTATCAAACACATTTTCAACAATTGTTTAAATGAAATATGCCACCAAACACATATCTGAAAATATAAAATACAACCAAACATACCCCTAAACCTCTGACCTCTCGATTGAGAGTAAAACGTACTCTAAACCTCTAACCTAACTAGTACTGAATACACATAATCATAATAAAAAGGAGGATTTAGAGGGATTGAAATAGGATTTAAACCCATGAGGGTGTGGAGTAAATCATTTATTTATTTCACATAATGTGTTTGATTAATTTAGTTTAGGGTGGGCATTTGATCCGTGTATAGGGATTGCAGGGTTCCGGCTTCGTTATTGGGCTGCCACCGATGCAATTATAACGGCTAGACCCGCGATCGCAGACGGCTTTGTTGGGGTTTCCTTCATCTTCATGTATGGCCGCTGCTGCATTCAGATCCACAAACCATTTAAACTCAGCAACTAATTTTCTTACTTTCCATTTCACTCGATTCCACCTTAAATTTAGATAATTGTTGCAATTTTTACTTCTCTCGTTCCATTTTTGCACATTCATCCACTCATTTTAATTCCAACAGCATTGTAAAAATCTCCAAAAACTCACTAGTTTCGAGGAAATCAGGATTATTCGTGCAAAATCGATGGATATACAAAACTCGAGCTCACAAATTAATTTCAAAGAAAGTACTACACGTGTGTTGTTTGTAATTCATCGAACACATGGACATACTTTTTTCGATGATTCCTTGAGTGAAAATTTATCAAACATTTTCTATTTTAGATAAATATTCGTGCAAATGTGGTATGTGAAAGTATAGTTCAACTAAGTAAAGTATTCTATAAGATCAAAAGGGTCAAAGCTTCGAATTCCTTACCTCACTTACTGTTGAACTTTTTTTTTAAAAAAAAAAAGGTGATAAAATTGAAAGTTTATGGAAAGAATTGAACACCTCGACATTTTCAAGGTAAAAATGTTTTTTTTTTAAAAAAAAAAAATACATTAAAAGTAAGATCGAACTTTTTAAAAAAAAATTAAAACCTAAGTTAGAGAACTACGTAATATAATAATTAACTTAAATTACAAATTTAGTTCTTGAACTTTCAGGGTTGTATCAATTTGATCCTTGAACTTTAAAAAGTGTCTAATAGATTCATCAACTTTTAATTTTGTGTCAAATAGGTCTTTGAACTTTAAAAATGCTAATAAGTCCCTAAACTTTCAATTATGTGTCCAATAGGTCGGTTACATGTTTAAAAATCTTAAAAGTTAACCAATATCTTAGATATAAAATTGAAATTTATGCCTATTGAGACCTTAACTTCAAAATTTTATATCTAGTAAACTTGTGAATTTTAAAAAATGTTGAATAGGTCAATGACTTATTGAAAGTTGAGGGACTTATTGGACACAAAAATGAAAATTTAAAGACCTACCGGATACTTTTTAAAGTTCAAAAACCTCTCCTGAGCAAAATTAAAAGTTTGAAGACATATTTGAAACTTTTTAAAGTTTAGAGATGAGAACTTAGTTATAATAGTTACGGGTATCTAATGGCGAAAGAAGAAGAAATTAAACTCACCATTTTTTCCGGCCACCTTCAGCTTCCTTGCTGCGGTGACCTCCGAAGAGATGAGGAGGAGGAAGAATAAGAAACCCACCAATGAAAAGCACTTGGAACCACTCATTTTAATTTCTTTCTCACTGTAGAGAAAAGGAATAATTCAAGTCGTTGGAGATGGAGTTCTGCAAATCGTTTCCACCCTCTTTTATAGGCAAGAATAGGGGTAGGATCTAGAATAATTAACAAAATGGAGGGTCGAAAAATAATTTTTATTTATACATAATATTACAAATTAAAAAGAAACTTATAATAATTCATTAATTTTTTTTTAGGTGTACATCAAAATTTGGGGGTGAGGGGAGTCGAACCTTCGACCTCTTGGTCGAGGATATATGTCAATTACCATTGAGCTATGCTCGGTTTGACTAATTCATTAAAATTATTCTACTTCAATTCAAATGATATTTTTAATAACTAGATTATTATAATTAAATTTTATATAAAATAAATAGGTAAATAATTTAAAAGTAAGCTCTCCTTTTACAATGAGTACGTATACAAGTCCTAATGATATTAGAAAATGAATTCATAGTATTGATTGTTGTAATAAATTTAAGATTAAATTTCAAGTTTGATCTCGCGATTTTGGTTGTGTCTAATAAAGTTCATGGGTTTTAAAAATTTTAGGTCCGGTTTGATAACCACTTGGTTTTGGTTTTTTGTTTTTGAAAATTATATTTGTTTTTTCCTAATTAATTTCTTTACCATGGTTTTTATCTATCAAATAACATGGAGTTTCCATCTCAAAACTAATTGGCTATGAGTGGAGTGACCCTTGTAGCTTATGAATTGTGAGGTCTCCACTAATCTTTTCAAAGTGGGATCCTCAACATTATCTTTGTTAAGAACATGTTGGAATTCTTAGCCAAATTCCAAAAACAAAAACAAGTTTTTGAAATCTGTGTTTTTTTTAGTTTTCAAAACTTTGAGTTGGTTTTTGAAAATATGGAAAGAAGGTAGGTACAAAACAAAGAAACTTATGGGTAGAAGTAGTGTTTATAGAAAAATAGAAAACAAAATGGTTATCAAATGGGACCTAATGTGTCTCTAAACTTCTATCTAGTCCATATATTTTAGAAAAAAAAAGAATGAATATATACATTTTAACATGTGACAAGTTGATTTCGCACAAGTTCAAGCATTTGGTGGCTTAAGCATTCAATTTATGGAATTTAGAAGCAAAGACCTGTTAGACACAAAATTAAGAGTTAAAGGAAATTTTTTATTTTTTCTTTTCAAATACAAGTTAAAGTAAACTTACATAGTTATACAATTTTTGCATGGTAAAAAAAAAAACTATTATGCATTTTATATTTATTTTTAATAGAAATATAATTATGTAGAGAAGATTAATCAAATTGGGGCCATGGTCCGTTAGAAAAGTTTGTAAGGGCCATAGAATTGAAATGGTAATTAAGGATTGCCCCCACAACCCTACCAATTTGCACAACCATATGGATAGATATCTTCCACTTCCCTTTCGTTGGTTTAATCACGAAAAAAAAAATATATTACATAATTTTCTTTCATATATTATTTGTTAGAATATTATATAAAAAATAATATAGTATTGAGTTTCTAATATACAACTTGATGAAAGATATATACACGAAATCATAATCCTAAAATAACTCAAAGGCTACGTTTTAGAGAAGGAGCATTTGTTTTCAGAAAATCTAAGTCCCCATTTGATAATCATCTGGTTTTTAGATTTTTGTTTTGGAAATTGAAGCTTAATTATAAACACTACCTCTTCTTATGAATTGATTTGTTTTGTTATCTGCCTCATTTTCGTGTTTTAAAAAACCAAGAAAGTTTTGAAAACTAAAAAAATCAAAGTTTAGGCCTCGTTCGATAACTATTTGGTTTTTAAAAATTAGGCTTATTTTCTTCCAATTTTCCTACCATGGTTTTCATCATTGTCAATGATACATTTGAATTCCTACCCAATTCCAAAAACAAAAACAAGTTTTTGAAAACTATTTTTTTTAGTTTTCAAAAATTGGCTTGGTTTTTGAAAACATGGAAAGAATGTATTAGAAAAACAAAGAAATATGTAGGTAGAAGTAGTGTTTATAGGCTTAACTTTCAAAAACTAAAAACCAAAAACCAAAAACCAAATGACCGTTATCAAAAGGGGCCTTAGCAATTTCCAATTGAGAGGATAACGTTGTAGGAGTCAGAGTTTTTAAGAGATTCAACTGAGAATTAACGTCGCTTGAGTTTTCTCTATTAGAATAATTTATGTGTGTTTTATTTTAACTATCGATATTTTTTTTAAAAAAATGACAAATAAAGAATTGATGAAAGATAAAACAAGTAAAGGAAAACGAACATCAAACAAATTGCAAGGGTTGAAAAAATATTCTTCATTGTTAAATAAATATTAAATATTAATAAGCAAAACTAAATAATTCATCAAAATTATCCTTCTTAAAATAGTGGTGGATCCAAAAATTTTGTTCAGGAGCTTTACTTAAACTAGGATTGGTAACTCTTCTAAATTTACTTAGGTGAAATTTCTATCTGAGCTAACCAGCGTGAAATGCACTACTTTGGGGCAGTGAAATAAAACTAGGAATGCGTCAAAGATATAAAGTATAAATCATGTTGGCAAGTGTCTGTCTTTTTACTTATTATGTTAAAAATATACTAATAGATAAATGGAAAAAAAAAGTGAGGGGAACTCGAGCCCCCGAACCTTAACTAAATCCGTCGCTGTCTTAAAATGAAAAAATATATCTATACATATTTTTAACAAGTAAACTATATTTTAATTTTTAAAAAAATAAGGTTAAATAACAATTATGTTTTAAAAAATTTTAATACATCTCTAAACTTTTAATATCGTGTTAAGCCAATCCATGTACTTAAAAAAACCAAATACGTTTCTAAACTTTAGATGACGATATATATATTTATATTTTAAATAAACACCCACAAAAAGACCAACCTACCCTAATTTTGAAAATAGTTTAAACCAGCTCTAGTTTTATTTTTTTTTCAAATATAAATTTATGCTCGAAATAAAGCCCAAAAATTTAAATCACACATATAACTTTATGATTTTTTTTTTTTTTTTTTGAAACTCTTTGTGATGGGTTTCATATCTATAATCTAAATGCCAGCAAATAAATAGTGTGTTTTGGAAGAACTTTTTAGAATAATGTTATTTTAAACAAAATTAATTTTTTCTATAAACATATCTAACAAAATAAATAATTTAGGTCCTATTTGATAACCATTTCGTTTTTTGTTTTGGTTTTTGAAAATTAAGCTTAAAAACACTACCTTCATCCACAAATTTCTTTGTTTTGTTATCTACATCATTCCCATGTTTTCAAAATCCAAGTCAAATTTTGAAAAAAAAAAAAATTCTCAAACTTGTTTTTGTTTTTGGAATTTTGGCTCAAAACTCAAATATCTACTTAACAAAACTGAAAATCATGGTAAAGAAATTGAGAGAAACACAAGCATAATTTTCAAAAATCAAATGGTTATCAAACATGGCCTTATAGTGTGTAGTATAGTTTTCTTGAATGATTCTAGAGAATGAAAGTGTGTGTGTTTTCGGGTCCGTTTGTAATACATTTTAATTTAAATGTTTTTCAAGAATGCATTTCTTAAAAAACGTTTTGAAATTGTTTAGAATTTAAACACTCATATGTTTGGTTGCACTTCCTCATATAGGTATTTTATTTTTGGGAAAAATACACTTTTGGTTCCTGAGGTTTGGGTTAAGTGACACTTAGGTCCCTGAGTTTTCAAACTCAACAAAAATACCCCTGAGGTTTGAGATAAGTGTCACTTTGGTCTCTGCCGTCAATTTTTCTGTTAAATCTTAACGGCTGCTGACGTGGCACTATTATTTTAATAAAAAAATATATATTTTTTTAATTTTTTTAAATAAAAAATATTAAAATAATAAAATGTTATTATTTTATCGTTTTTTTAATACTTAATCTCTCTTCCTCTGTCTTCCTCTTCCCCACTTCCTTCTCCAACTTCTTCTTCCAAACTTCATCTTTTTCAACTCCGGCGGCCGGTCGCCGCCGCCGGTGAGGTTTTTTTTTTTTTTTAAATGTCTTTCTTTCCCTCTCTTTTCTCCTCTCTTCTCTTCCCTTTCTTCACCTTTTCTTTTATTTTTCTTTTTTTTTAAATAGAGAAGAGGGAGAGGGAGGAGGGAGGTGTAAGATTTGGAATTCCCTAATTCCGTTAAAGCGGAAACGTAATTGGGATCGATTCGTAGTTAATTTTGTTTATCCAAAAATACTATTGCATTGGTTAAAACATAGAACAAATTCTATACAAACTTAAGGCTAAGCATACAAAATTTATTAGATCTAAATCTAAAGGGGAGAAGCAAACATATCGTCGTTGACGACTCTGAATACTTCAAAGGACACCTTTCTTGATTTTGGACCAAGTGTCAACAAATGGGACACCACCAATTGATCTTTCCCGCTATGACTCTAAGATTAGGAACGTAGTTGTGGGACTACCTAATCTTGAATGGGAAAAACTCTAGAGAGAAAATTCTTCCTAAAGTTCTTGAGTTGAGAGAATATAAGAGGGAGGCTAGAGAGGGCTAGAGAGAATGAAAGAGTGCATTCTTGTGGCCATATATTGTAGTACCTAAACCCTAGGTTTAGTGTTCTATTTATAGAAGAAAGGTCATGAATAAAATATTCATTTAAAATCAATTATTTCCATAACTGATTTAATCTTTTCCATAATTAATCAATTCCATGACCAACCAATTCCATGACCAATCAATTACATAATTGATTAATTTTTTCCATAAATGATTGATCACTTCCATAAGTGATTAAATCATTTCCATAAATGATTAATTACTTCCATAAGTGATTAATCATTTTCATAATTGATTAATTTCCAATTAATTAATTCTTTAATTAATTAGTCACCAATTAAATATCATATATCTAATTTTAGACCTTCTATTAGTTAATTAATTAATTACCCAATTAAATATCATATATTTAATTTGAGGCCTTCAATTAATTAATTCTATAATATGAATCAAATTCATATTAAAATTTGAACTCCTTCAAATTCTCTTATATCCTATAAATTTAATACGAATCAAATTCATATTAATATTTGAACTTCTTCAAATATTTATTTCTCTCATAGACTATAGTTTAATTAAATCTCATTTAATTTAAACTAAATTGAATAATTAATTAATTCATCTTCTAATTAAATACCATATATTTGAACTCTTTCAAATATATCAATCTCTCAATATTATAAAGTTTAATCTCAAATTAGACTTTATATTTTAATGCATCACTATACATTATATTAATTTGTATCTCATACAATTAACTTAATTCCCAATATGAATTTGAACTATTCTCTCAAGATATATTTGTTCCTAATTACTCTTTACGAGCTAGCATGGGGACCTAATGGACCTACAGATCAGAAGCTCCAATGATATGAGGTTAATAGGTTAAGCTCATTAATCAGGTTAACCATTATTCATTAACTGTGGGTCATTCCACTAAAGACCCACAGCTGAACTCTTCTCACTGTAGAACATTTATGTGTCCATGGATGTAGACCTATACCGGTAAGTCAATCCTTCACGAGTGTCCGTAATCACAGCTGGGTCAAATTACCGTTTTACCCCTGTGTTACATCTGTCTCCTTAAGTACCAGCGCTCCTCTAATGAACAACCTGTTTATCGTCCAACCATTAAACAGAAAGTCCCTCTTGGGCCAGTGAGAGGGCAGGATCCCTTTGTTCAAGTCCCGGAGTCACCACTTAAGGGAACACTTATCTACTTCACCTAGAAGCGAGAATGAGTGAATTCCTTCTTGTGTTGTCATGTTCCCAGCCTCCCACTCGGTCTTGTCCCCAAAAAGGAAGACATATTGAGTCAGCGTATTGGCCACTCTCACCCATGCTAATCAAAGGACAATCCCTCATGAGAAAGAGTTCATGACACACTCAGGATTAAGACTGAGTTACCCTAGGTCATCCTATTGAAACAGTAACCTAATTAGTTAACGGTGTTATAACTAATGGTTGACTATTTCGTGGTCCGGTCTTATGCAAACTCATTGCATAGGATACCCCCACTTGCATGTCTACTACATGGACGTTTTGGATCAATACGTCTGTATCAAATACAAAGCGGGTTGTATCTCATAGTGTTACCAGGATAAGGTACCCAACCTTATCCTTGTACTATAGACCTTTTAGGTTGTTACTTGAACATCGATCCTCGTATGTCCCCACATACTAGTTCAAGTTACATACAAACAACCTTGGATCTTAGTTTATTGGATTTGGGTATTAACAATAACACTTTATTGTAGAAACTCAATAACACTTTATTGAAACAAGTATACATTTGTTTACATTTACTATCTACGAGTTTTGGGCATAAAACCCAACAGGAGGACCCTCCTCCCGTCGCCGGCGCCAGAAAGGGAGGGAGGAGCCTCTTCCCCCTCCCTCTTCTCTGTTTTAAAAAAAAAAAGAAAAAGAAAAGAAAAGGTGAAGAAAGGGAAGAGAAGAGAGAAGAAAAGAGAGGGAAAGAAAGAAATTAAAAAAAATTAAAAAAAAAAACATCACCGGCGGCAGCGGCCCGCCGCCGGAGTTGAAAAAGATGAAGTTTGGAAGAAGGAGTTGGAGAAGGAAGTGAGGAAGGGGAAGAAAGAGAAAGAGGGATAAAGTATTAAAAAAAAGATAAAATAATAATATTTTATTATTTTAATATTTTTGTATTTAAAAAAATAAAAAAATATTTTTTTATTAAAATAATAGTGCCACGTCAGCAGCCGTTAAGATTTAACAGAAAAATTGACGGCAGGGACCAAAATGCTACTTATCTCAAACCTCAGGGGTATTTTTGTTGAGTTTGAAAACTTATGGACCTAAGTGTCACTTAACCCAAACCTCAGAGACCAAAAGTGTATTTTTCCTTTTTTTTTTTGTTTGAAAAATATTTTTATATACAAGTTATTGTATGCTAAAAATTCTTTTTTAAAAAGCTGGTTTCAAGTGTTTCTCTCAAAAGGATTTATTTATCAATCTCATTTTCTAATAAGTCATTTTTAGGGATTGTCAAACACTAGAAATTTTTTCAAAATGATTTTTAAAAAAATTAAAGACTTGAAAAGTTAAATCAAACACGTCCTTCCTTTATATAAAAAATCTTAATAATTTTTACCGAAGTTTTTTCATTATTAGTTTGGAAAAGTCTAAATAATATCCTCATCATTCATTCTAGATATTTAAATAAAGTAGTCCTTTGGTTGTAATCCAAAATAATAATAATAATAAAATAAAGTAGTCCTTTGAAGTTGATGGAATTGAAATTGCAGTAATTAAAGATTATGCCCTACATTTTTCAAAAAAAAAAAAAAGATTATGCCCTACAACCCTCCCAAGTTGACGACCATTGACTCATTAATTTTCCATATTTCCATATTTCCATTTTCTTTTGTTTTTATTTTATTTTTTTTATTTATTTAAGATACCGAGGACCTGAGGTTTAATAATGAAAAATTATGTATTAAATTCAGCCAATAAAAGTCTACATCTTTAATAATTATTTTATTCCTTACATAAATTACACTTTTGATCCCTCAAGTTTAGGGTTATATTTATTTTGATTTAAAAAGTTTTAAAAGGAACACTTTTTTTAGAATACTAGTTAAAATTAATATGTGTGCGATGCACGTAAAATTTCACTATTTTAATTTAATTGATAGTAAAAAAATGATAGCGTTTACAACTATTTTATTAATTTAGAATTAATATGAAAGGTGTTGGATGTGGTTTAAAATCTTTGGAACATAAATTTATTATATTGAAATTCCAAATTAAATTTTAATTAGTATACTTTTTATCGATAGTAAATATTTGACATAAAATTTGGAAATGAATAAGGAAACACATTGTTGATGCCAAAATTTGGCCAAGGGGCTCACCTGACATTCACGTGACATCAACAGTAAATTTGTTTGAATGGGAAAGACGTGGCCTGCAAAACAAGAGAAAACTAAGTACCGGCATGGTGTTTGCCACACCGACTCCGATGCTTAAGTCAGTTGGGAGATCATAAGCGAAGCAAAGAAAGTAATAATATAGAGGAAGAAAATAGATACCAAGTTGAGTTCCCTTACTCTGGGTGAACCTCTTCTATTTATAGTTGAAATTAGGGTTTTCCCCTTCCTTCTAGGAGAGTGAGTAGCCCTAGAGATTGATTTAGGCCCATTGGGCCTCCGTGGACTTGTTTCTCTGACTTTCTTAGAGCTAGGTCCAAATTTACCAATAACATTAAGCCCCCACTCTTGAATTGGGATTTAGGGGTGGTCACTGTTGATATAAGTCAAAACACCTTAAACTCAATTTAAGAGTATAATTCTCCCCTGTGTAGGTGTTGCTACTCCTATAAGGACATTTTTATAAGTTGCTGACCTCGTGGAGTATAGGCGTTGCCACTCCCACGAGGAACCTTGGAAGTATAGGCGTTGCCACTCCCAAGGACCTTTTGATAAGCCGCTAACCCCGGGGAGTATAGGCGTTGCCACTCCCACGAGGAACCTTGGAAGTATAGGCGTTGCCACTCCCACGAGGAACCTTGGAAGTATAGGCATTGCCACTCCCACGAGGAACCTTGGAAGTATAGGCGTTGCCACTCCCAAGGACCTTTTGATAAGTCGCTAACCCCGGAGAGTATAGGCGTTGCCACTCCCACGAGGAACCTTGAGAGTATAGGCGTTGCCACTCCCAAGGACCTTTTGATAAGTTGATAACCCCGGGGAGTATAGGCGTTGCCACTCCCACGAGGAACCTTGAGAGTATAGGCGTTGCCACTCCCAAAGACCTTTTGATAAGTTGATAACTCCGGGGAGTATAGGCGTTGCCACTCTCACGAGGAACCTTGAGAGTATAGGCGTTGCCACTCCCAAGGACCTTTTGATAACTTGATCTTTCGGTGGCCCAGCCGCTCGGGATTTCTGCATGTCATGTTCCATCAAATAGCGTTAGTAGATAACATTATGTTGATATGGGAAAAAGACTAACCATTGATTGAAACATAAGTATGTCATGAGCAGCTTGCGAATTATGAATAGTTGCATTCAACAAATCAATAGATACACATAAAGTAATAAGAATTGATATTTAGCAAATAAGGGTAGGTAGAGAACATACCGCCCATGAAATAGTAAAGACCCTTTGTTGGGCTAGTATGAGTTATATCTTCAAACCACTTTGAATTCCTCAATCCATATTGTTGTATTCAAAATTAGAAATAAAAGTTTTTGTAATATAAAGATGGCATAGAAGAGTTTTTATGCAAGTAAATAAATAAGGATAATTGTAATGGGTGGCAACATGAAGGTAAATAATTACAAATATAGCAATTTTTAAAAATATTTGCAAATATGGCAAAATTTTTGAATTAATTTTTTATATTCCTAAATTGCCCTTGTGTGCCCATCTTCTTCTTCCTCGTCAGGTTTTTTTTTTTTTTTTTTTTTTTTTTTTTTTTTTTTACTGATAGAAAGTCTTTTTATTACCGATAGATTCTATCAGTCGTAGAAAAATTTTCTATCAGTGATAGAATAAAGTTTCTATCAGTGATATTTCTATCACTGATAGATTCTATCTGTGGTAGAAAAATTTTCTATCGGCGATAGAAAGTTTCTATCGCTAATATTTCTATGACTGATAGATTCTATCAGTGGTAGAAAAATTTTCTATCAGTGATAGAAAGTTTCTATCACTGATAGAATAGAAGATTTCTATCACTAATAGAAACTTTTTCTATGATAAAAGATTTCTATCACTGATAGGTTCTATCAGTGATAAAAAAAACTCTTTATAGAAAATCATAGAAAAACTTTTGATAAAAAATCTTTCAATCCCTGATCACCCATAAAAATCTTTCTATCACCGATATAATCTATAAGTGATAGAAAAACTTTCTATCACCGATAGAAAAGCTTTCTATTAGTGATAAAAGATTTCTATCAGTTATAGAAATTTTTACTATTCTATCAGTGATAGAAAGATATTCTATCAATGATAGAAAACTCTTGATAGAAAATCTTTCAATCCCTGATAGAACCTATCAGTGATAGAAATCTTCTATCACTTATAGAAATTTTTTCTATGAGTGATAGAAAAAATTTCTATCATTCATAGAAAATCTTTCTATGAGTGATAGAAAAACTTTCTATCTCTATCACTGAGACTGATAGAAAAACTTTTCGTGAGTTATAGAAAATCTTTCTATCACTGATACTTTTCTATCAGTGATAGAAGATCTTTTGTTTCTATCAGCGATGGTGATACATGGTGAAATCGAGCATTGAAAAATAAAGCAAAAACGATCGATTATAGAAATCAAACACTGAAAAGCAAAAACCAAACACTGATAGAAAACCAAATAACAACAACCAAACACTGATAGAACACCGAACAAGTGATAGAAAAATATCTATCGCCGATAGAATCTATCAGTAGTAGAAAAAATTTCTATCATATGATAGAATCTATCAGTGATAGAAAATTTATATCACTGATAGAATCTATCAGTGATGGAAAATTTATATCACTGATAGAAAATCTTTCTATCACTGATAGAATCTATCAGTGATAGAAAAACTTTCTATCAGTGAAAGAAAATCTGGAGGGGTATTTTAGTAAATGCAACACACAAACTATTAGATTTTACCATTTTTGCAATTTTTTTTGTGGGTTGCTAGATTTGCAATTATTTTGGTCCATATTGCTATCCTTGCAACCGGCCCAATAAATAACTTATTTATATAGTCACTTAATTTAGACTCTTTATTTAAAGTATTTTTTGAAATACCAAAGTGATAGATACATCAAATCTACAATTTTTAAATTAGATGAATCCAATCTAAAATATGAATTATCAACAAAATATCCTCAAATATCTAATTGAAATTATAAATTAGAGAGAAAATCAAATCTTTATCCAAGTCAAACCAAATATATAAATACTCAATCTCTTCCAATATACTTCCACACAAACTAACAATTATGATTTGGGTAAATAGTTAATTAGTTTTCTTGGAAATCTAGAATCAAATTAGGATCAAATCTCCATTGATCAAATCTTTTCATTTAAATCAAATCATATATATACATATGATAAAGCTTAAAAATCTACAACTTTAAGAGGTAGATAATTTAACCAAACACAAATCCCTTCTAATTACTAATTTGTGTAACTCATCCATCTAATTAATTAAAATATATTTAACTTTCAACCACCATCAATCAAGGCAAGACATGGTTATTTTCTCCCCCCAAAATGCTGCAGGTTTATGTTCTATTGGTTGATTATGATTATCAAAAGCTTCAATTTGCTTACTTTATTTCCGTCCCCTCCATGTGAATAATAGAATGAAGATAAATTTCAAGATAAATTGAACAGAGCATAGTAAACAAGCGAGTCAATAGAGTTAATTGAAAATGTACTTGTGTCTTTGTTGCTGCATCGTGAGAGTAAGAATGTTTCGTTAGCGGCAGTTTTTGCATTAGAATGGGCCATCTTTAAAGTGTCGCACCAGACAATTTGAGACCAAACGAAAGAAGATTACTAGTTTTCTTTTTTTTCTTTTCCAGCAAGTTTTGTCCCCACAGACGGCGCCAAATGGGAAAGACGTGACCTGCATGCAAAACAAGAGAAAACTAAGCACCGAACATCATTAACGAAGCAAAGAAAGTAATAATATAGAGGAAGAAAATAGATACCAAGTTAAGTCCCTTACCCTGTGGTGAACCTTTTCTATTTATGGTTGAAATTAGGTTTTCCCCTTAGAGTGAGTAGCCCAAGAGATTGATTTAGGTCCATTGGGTCTCCGTGGACTTGTTTTTCTGACTTTCTTAGAGCTATGTCTAAATTTACCCATAAGACACATAAATAATTAAAATTAAAAAATGTATAATGTAACTAAAACAAAAGTTGTGAAGAAATTTTTATAGGAGATATGATATAAGAGATATATAATTAATTTGCTTTTTTTTTTTTTTTTTTTGCTTGGACTTTTTATTCTGAATTTGTAAAAAAAAGAGAGTGGAATGATATGTCATAACATGACAATGAAAATATAAGTAAAACTCATTTTTTTTTTTTTACTAATGATTGTTCTTTCCAATTTATATTTAATTGTTTAAGAATTTTCATGCTAAAAATGAAAAAAAAAAAGAAAAAAAGAAAAAAAAAAGTTTGAGGCTTACCTTATTGCACATTGGTGGAAATATCAAAAGTTTAGTCTTTGGAATAGTTTAAATATCCCCGTTGTTTCAATTTCCAAAACAAAGTTTTTGAATTCTTCCGACTTCATTGTAACATAGTTCAATATTCTCTTTACGAAGAACAAACACTTTTAATTCTCATTCTTTTTGGAAATCATTAAGTTCTTTGATAAAATATAAGTAAAACTTTTTTTTTTTTTTTTTTTTTACTAATAATTGTGCTTTTCAATTTATATTTAATTGTTTAAGAATTTTCATGCTAAAAATGAAAAAAAAAAAAAAGAAAAAAAAAAGTTTGAGGCTTACCTTATTGCACATTGTTGGAAATATCAAAAGTTTAGTCTTTGGAATAGTTGAAATATCCCCGTTGTTTCAATTTCCAAAATAAAGTTTTTGGATTCTCCCGACTTCATTGTAACATAGTTCAATATTCTCTTTACGAAGAACGAACACTTTTAATTCTCATCCTTTTTGGAAATCATTAAGTTTTTTGATAAAATATAAGTAAAACTCTTTTTTTTTTTTTTTTTTACTAATAATTGTGCTTTCCCATTTATATTTTATTGTTTAAGATTTTTCATGCTAAAAATGAAAAAAAAAAAAAAAAAAAAAAGAAAGAAGTTTGAGGCTTACCTTATTGCACATTGGTGGAAATATCAAAAGTTTAGTCTTTGGAATAGTTTAAATATCCCTGTTGTTTCAATTTCCAAAACAAAGTTTTTGGATTCTCCCAATTTCATGGTAACATAGTTCAATATTCTCCTTACGAAGAACGAACATTTTTAATTCTCATTCTTTTTGGAAATCATTAAGTTCTTTAATAAAAGAAGAAGTTTTCCCTATTATATTGACATTTTAATAAAAAAAAATTAGACAATGTATATTGACAATCGTGTTTATTTCGTTTTATACATGGGTTGCACCTATAAGTGAATGAATGCACCGATTCAATGCTTCATCTACACCCAAATAGCCATGTCTCATCCGCATAAATTGTACCTATTCAGCAGAAAATTTAATTTTTAAATATATTTTATAAAGTGAAAAATTGAAGAACTACCTTCATTGGTCTAACATTTTTCAATGGATACCTTAACTCGAAGAGTCACATCCCAAACATTAAAGTACCTCTATTATATAAATTTCTCTCAACGGACATCTCAACTAAGAGTTGTGTCCTGTCAACAAATAGCGAAGGGCAAAATAGAAATTGAATAAAATTGTAAGGACAAAATAGGTATATAAAGATTCACCCCTCTCTCCTAACCCCTTTTATAAGAGAAATACGATAAATTTTTAGGTGCTCCAGGTGCAATAATGAAACTCATAGTTTTGTACCGTTGGATGTAAGAGAGAAAATAGCAAAAGTACCTTGATTTTATATCCAACAGTTATTAGAAGACAGACAAATTTGAAGATTTACATCCGACGATTTTAAAAAGGAAGTCTCATATTGCATCGAAAACACCTAATAATTTTCAAGTTAGTTGACTAAAGGTCTGTTTGGAATACATTTTAATTTAAATGTTTTTCAAGAATGCAGGCCTAAATTATGAGCTCGGGGACCGTTTCGAGTTGAAATCGAGCCAGGCTAGAGCAAGCTAGTAGCTAGCGTGGAGTTAAGATGATCGAGGAATAGAAAGCTAGTTGAATATCAGATATACTAATTTGCACTACAAGAAAAACAGTCTCTCCCGACGCCAAAAAACGTTGGGAGAAACGCCAAAATGCATCGGGAAAACCTCTCCCGACGCTAAACAATACGTCGGCAAGACCGTAGGGAGATCCTCCTCGGGGCTTGATCTCCCGACGCAAAAACCGCTACCGTCGGCATTTTCATAAACTCTCGACGATAGGGTTGGTCCGGAAACTCCCGACGCCATTTTATTAAGCGTTGGGATATATGGTATCTCCCGACGCTAGAAGCTTAGCGTCGCGAGCAGAAGCTTCCCGACGGTTTTATTTTGGCGTCGGGAGATATGGTATCTCCCGACACTTAATATGATAGCGTTGGGAATTCTATGAAACCAATTAAATTGGGAATGATGCGCAATTGCGTCGAGAGTTGATGTATCTTCCGACGCTTTCAATACGTCGGGAGTTCATCCCAAATTCTTTTTAATTCAAATATTCATATTTCCATTCGAAATATTACCTGAAATTTGTTTACATTATTAATTTTACTATTTTCATTCAAATATTTATATTTCCATTCGTAATATTACAAATATTTCATTCGAAATATTACAAATTACATTCAAAATGTTATAAATATTTATTCGTACAACAAAGTTCTTTAATCAAGTTCAAAATACACATAAACTTCATAAAAAGAAAAAATGAGCATAATTCTAACAAAGTTCCTTAGTCAGGCTTCAAGATTGTAGCTCTTACATCGTCAACCAAAAAACAAAAGAGCTTGATCTTTCAAAAGTCAAAATCATCCCTCGGTCCTACAAAAGAAACAAAGAACGATATAGAAAACCCTTGATCAACAACTACACTTTAATGAAATGAAACAAACATTTTAAATAACTAAAACAATCTTTAGCTATATATCCCTCAACAACTTAAACATGAATTTCAAGACCAAAACAAACCTTAGATAATATATAGAAACTTAACTAAGTTTGTTTCAAGAATGAGATAACAAACTTTTGATCAAGAACTACACTTTAACCAAATGAAGCAAACAAATGAAACGAATACGTGTAAATAAATAAACTCTAGACCTTAACCAAATGAAACAAACTTAGCTATATGAATCCCTCACCCACCCCTCAACAACAACCCAACATGAATTTTCTCCCCTACTTATTCTTACCCACCCGTCACCACTAATCTTAAACATATAACATGGAACCATAACTGCAAGATAGCCACATACAAAGTTTCTCAACACTAAATCATAAGCAACTTATTAAACAAACTTAGTTATATATATATATCTCACCCCTCCCTCAACAACTTAACATGAATTCCAACACTGTAACAAACTTAAAAACATATATAGAAATGAGACCAACCAATTTCAACTCTCACCCACCCCTCACCACTTGACATCAAATAATTGAGTAAGAAAATAAACAAACTTATTGTTACCATAACTGCAGGATAGCCACATACAAAGTTTCTCAACACTAAATCATAACCAACTAATTATATATACAAACTTAGTTTTATATATCTCTCTCTATATATATCACCCACCCCTAATATGTTTATTACATAAATGAGGAAATTCATACCTATTTCGATGTTTCTCCTCCTTGTGACGACATGAATTGTTGGATCATTCCTCTCAAGTTTTCTAGCTCAGCTTTCGTTTCAAGTCTTGCACTCCTCTATTCCTCAACCATTGATTCCACCTGGGTAATCTTTGCTCCTGATTGCTCAAGTTTTGCCTTCAATGATAGTTTAATTTTGATCATAAACGCCTCTCATAGGATAGAAGATTTAACTTAATCAATGCATTTATAAAATCAAATAGTTAATTAGGAAGAACATGCAAACGGTGAGTGTTAGACTTATTAAAACTTTAATTAAATGCAAAATACATACCAAAATGACATAGCTTAGAGATCAAAAATAGAAAAGCAAGTAAATTTGTTTTATAAATTAAATGCAAATGAAAGTTCCTTTATGTGGATGTGGGGTAGAGGGATTCCATTAGAGTTATATCGGCCCTACTAGTCCTAAATTGAAAGGAAATCAATGTTTTACAACTTTTCATAAAGGATGGCAGCATATATGTCTATATAAACAAAACAAGCAACCTTATTATTCAACCTCATACCTCATCCTCCTTAAGAGTTGCCTTTTTTTTTAAGGCCTTCAGATATACTATGCAATCACTCAATCCATTTAGATACTGTTATTAAATTAAGTCATGGTGTTCAAAATAGTCCCTCATAGTATCTTGAACCAAATGTTAAATATCATTTGACGATTGAGTGATAGTTCAAATTATGCGTTCATGATAATATATTTTTCTTTTATGAATTGTAAGTTTAAATTATAGCTTAATATTGAACTCTTACTAAAATAAGTTATTGGCAAATACAAACTACCTAGTTGTCATTTTCAAAAAAGAAAAAAAAAAAAAAACCCTATCTAGTCATTACAACCTAATAATCTATTAAGCTTTGACCCAAATAGAGAATACTGCTCTAAAGTCTATAAAAGGAAAGAGCAAATATGTAACAAGAGCAAAAAAAAAAAAAAAGAACAAAGAACAAAGCAACAAGCTATGGAAGGCAAAGAGCAAGAGATTTGTGAAGTTGGTGCATGTGAATTTGCAAAACACATAGAAAAAATACAAAAGCAACAAGCTACGAATGGCAAAGAGCACGAGATATTCTCCTCAAACTCTCAAAATCATTCTTAGAACAACCATATTGCAAACCCTAATTTTAGAGAGAAAAGAATGCAGGAGAAAACCTTGGCTTTTCTATATATAAAATGCCCAAACAGTAGCCATATATATACAAGAGCCTAGGGCTAAAAACTCCTACAAATATCAAAAGGAATTCTTCTCTGGAAACATCGCAGACATGGGCCTAAGACACCAAAATAAAGAATTGGGCTTAAAGACAATTGTGGCCCATTTTATACCAAACATATAATGAAAGAATAAAGGATTAATGAGCTATCTTTACACCCCCCGCAAGCCAATGGCAGTAGCATCACGAACATTGAGCTTGAATTTGAGTTTGTTGAACTGAACAGCTGATAAAGGCTTTGTAAATATGTCAGCTACTTGTTCTGCAGGGAGATGTTGAATCAGGATTTTCTTATGACGAACAAGGTCTCGAACAAAGTAAATGTCTAGTTCGACATGTTTTGTCTTTGAGTGCAAAATGGGATTTGCACTTAAATGCACAGCTCCTAAGTTGTCACACCAGAGAATAGGAGGGTTAGACAAAAATATATGTAAATCACTAAAGAGAGATTTAATCCAAACCAATTCAGTTGCCACAGTGGCTAAACCACGATATTCAGCCTCGGTACTTGATCGAGAGATGATCGGTTGTTTCTTGGAGCCCCAAGAAACTAAATTACCTCCAAAGTAAACACAATAACCAGTGGTGGATTTCCTATCGTCCGGATCCGAGGCCCAGTCAGCATCAGCAAAACCAACCAGAGTTAAGTCTCGTGGTTTATGAATCAAAATACCATGATTAAGAGAGCCTTTCAAATATCTTAAGATTCGTTTAACAAGTTGCCAATGTATGAGTTTAGGGGAGTGCATAAATTGGCAAGCCTTGTTAACACTATACGATAGTTCGGGCCTAGTTAAGGTAACATACTGTAAAGCCCCGACAATGCTTCGATATAAAAAAGGGTCAGAAAAGAATTCTCCTTGAAAAGCCGAAGGAACAGAACCACTTACCATGGGTGTAGCAATGGAACTTGCATCAGACATTTGAGCTCGAGCCAAAACCTCATTAATATAGGCTGTCTGAGAGAGAAACATACCTCCAGAGGAGGGATAAGAAACTTCAATCCCCAAAAAAAAATTTAGGTGGCCTAAATCCTTGATAGAGAATTGATCATGTAGAGATTTAATCAGTAAGTTAACATCAGAAACAGAACTCCCCAAGATAATTATGTCATCGACATAAATCAGTATGTAGCAGCATTGAGAGGACGAACGTCGAATCATTAATGAAGCATCAGCAGAAGATGTAACAAAGCCAAGAGATTTAAGATAAGAGCTAAGACGTTCATACCATGCTCGAGGTGCTTGCTTGAGGCCATAGAGAGCCTTTTTAAGATTGCATACAAGGTGTTGAGTGCCTGCAACTTTAAAACCACTTGGCTGTTCCATGAACACAGAATCGGTTAGATAACCATGTAAAAAAGCATTATTAACATCAACTTGCCTGATTGTCCAACCATGATATAAAGCCAAAGTGAGTAACACTCGTATAGTGATAGGTTTCACCACAGGACTGTAAGTCTCTGTGTAATCAAGGTCAGCAGATTGATGAAATCCTTTGGCTACAAGACGAGCCTTGTATCTAGAGACCGTGCCATCAGAATTACGTTTGATTCTAAAAACCCATTTACAACCAACAATTTTCTTGTTCTTGGGTTTCGGAACTAAATCCCATGTATTATTTTGGACAAGGGCATCATATTCTAGTTGCATAGCCTTTCGCCATTGTTCACATTTAAGGGCTTCCTTAACATTCGGAGGTTCAGTTTCAGTATAAGACTTCTCACTTAAAAAGGCTTTTGGCTTGAATATACCACTCTTAGCACGAGTGATCATGGGATGAGTATTAGCGATGGCATTCTCTTGAGATTGAGGTGAACTGGATTGAGGGGAGCTCTCGGTTTGTAAGGAATCTTGATCTGAGGAGCTAGAAGATGGGGAACCTTGTTCCTGAGGAGATGGGACAGGTAACTCAACTATGGGTTCATTGGGTTCATTGAAAGATAATGAGGGAGAGGTAGAACTAGAGATAACGGTTGGAGAAGACAGCAATACCCGAGATGGGTTAATTGGGTGAGGAGTAGATGAAGTAAGCTTAAAAGGTAATTTGGATTCATTGAACAGAACGTGTCTTGATATAAAAATTTTGCCAGTTGTCGAAAGACATTTATAACCCCTGTGAGAAGGACTGTATCCTATAAAGGTGCAAGGATCAGACCTATAGGCAAGCTTATGTGATTGATAAGGCCTAATACAGGGGAAACACTGGCATCCAAATGTTTTAAGGAAGGAGTAATCTGGGGAGGTTTTAAATAATTTCTCCAAGGGACACATACCTTTTAAGACATTAGTAGGTAACCTGTTTATGAGAAATACAGCAGTGGAGAAGGCCTCATCCCAAAATTTTAATGGCATTGAAGCATGAGATAGAAGCGCTAAGCCAGTATCTACAATGTGCCTATGTTTGCGCTCGGCAATGCCATTCTGTTGGGAGGTGTACGAGCAAGAGAAGCGATGAGTTATACCATGGGATTGAAGAAAGGGAGTGAAAGGTTTAAACTCACCTCCATTGTCAGATTGGAAGCACAAAATAGAGGTTCCTAACAATTTTTCAACTAGATTTTTAAAATTTAAGAAGGCAGTGAAGGCATCAGACTTAGATCGAAGAAAGTATACCCATGTATATCTGCTATATGCATCAACAAAGCTAATGTAATAGCGAAAACCAGAAGTTGAGGCTAAACATGTAGGACCCCAAAGATCAGACACAATAAGTTGCAAAGGTGCAGTATAATGAGTTTGAGAAGATTGGAAAGGGAGATTATGATGTTTACCCATAGCACATGCATCACAGAATTGAAACGTATTATTTATATATAACTGAGGCTTATACACTCGAAGGACACTTTTTACAGTGGATAAAGACGGGTGACCTAGCCTCCTATGCCAGAGATCAAGAGAAGAGCAAGACCTAACAGACTCATTTTGTGAACTAGAGGATGGGGACTGAGTGACTAGAGCTTGAACTGCTGTATTTCCCTGGGATGAGAGGTTGAACTGATAAAGTCCATCATGTAGAGTCCCTTGGAGCAGAACCTGGCCAGTAACTTGATCCTTCACATAACAGAGGGTGGGATGGAATTCAAAGAAAACACCGTTATCTTTAGCAAACTGACTTACAGAGATTAAATTTTTCTTAATGGAAGGAACATGTAATAGATTATTTAAGTGAAAAATACGATTGTCACAAAATGGAGAAGTAAAATAAGAGAACCCATAGTTTAAGATAGGCAGACCTGCTCCATTTCCAACATGAACTTGGTTTGAACCACCATATTCCGACCCAACAGATAGGTTGTTAAAATTATGTGTGAGATGATTAGTGGCGCCCAAGTCTGGATACCAGTTGGTATCTTGATTCAAGTCAGGTGAAGCTACCATTGCTGATATCTGAGGAAAAGATGTAGACCGGTTAAAGTTATTAAAGCCTGAAGAATACGCACCTTGTGGCATCGGAGATGACTGAGGGGCATATCGGAAAAAACATTTTGCAGCAGTATGGCCAAACTTGGTGCAAAGTTGGCATTGAACTTTATTCCGATTATTCCAGGAACGTCCGCCTCCACGATTAGAGTAATCACGACCACCACGACCACCACGTCCACCTCTGTGACCACTACCACTATTTGAAGAAAACTGAGATTGATTAGTTTTAGGAGAATCTGATTCAGTGGGTTTTGACTGAACCATGAGGTTCACAGATGGGACCGAACCCTCAATGGAACAAGCTTGCTTTCTATACGATTTTCCTGAGTGAGAAGAAGAGACATAACTTCCTGAACAGTTTGTGGCCCAATCTTAGCCGTGATGACAGACACCATCGACTCATAATCAGAACCAAGACCAGAGAGAATAAACAGTATGTGATCCTCTACCTCAACAGGTTTGCCAACCGCAGCAAGGGCATCAACATACTGTTGTATTTTAGAAAAGTACTCTTTAAGTGACATACCTCCTTTTTGAATCGTTTGGAGTTTGGTTTTGATCTTCATCATCTGGGCTAGGTTACGTGTGGTAAAGATCTGTTGAAGAGAGGTCCATATTTCTTTTGCCGTAGTGCAGTGAATCATTTGATGAAGGAGGTCCTCAGTCATGGACCCAACGAGCCAAGATGAAATCACCTTATCTTGGCGCTTCCATTGAAGATAGGTCGGATTGGGCGTGGGTGGTGGTGTCACATCACTGCTGGAGGAGGAACCAGCTTGAGAACCGAGAGTTTTCGGCGGCGGATCCTCCAAGAGATGCGGTTCAAGGTCATATCCCTCAAGAGCAGTGAGTATCTGAAATTTCCAGAGAAGAAAGTTGTCATCAGTTAATTTGACGATAGAGATTTTGTTACCCGGACAAAACGCTTGCGAAGAACCAGCGGAAGAATCGCCTAAGGCCCCACTCAGAGAGCTTTCGGGAGTCGACATTGAGGCCGATTAGGCCGAGAAAAAGGATCGATTTGAGCTGAGTCGTTAGACAAGACTCTGATACCATCTTAGAACAACCATATTGCAAACCCTAATTTTAGAGAGAAAAGAATGCAGGAGAAAACCTTGGCTTTTCTATATATAAAATGCCCAAACAGTAGCCATATATATACAAGAGCCTAGGGCTAAAAACTCCTACAAATATCAAAAGGAATTCTTCTCTGGAAACATCACAGACATGGGCCTAAGACACCAAAATAAAGAATTGGGCTTAAAGACAATTGTGGCCCATTTTATACCAAACATATAATGAAAGAATAAAGGATTAATGAGCTATCTTTACAATCATAATCAGGGCATAATGCATTTAACCCAAAACAAGCAAAAGAGAGACGGATTCTATTGAGACAACTTTACATTGACACCCATTGAGACAAAAAGACGATTCTAATCGTGTTTGTTTTACCCTATCAATTTACTGTTGATATCGGGTAAATTATCCAAACTAAACAACTTTACATCATCCTATGAAAATAAAAACAAACAAATTAAAAAGGAGAAAGATGAAGAACAAAAGATACATTAGTTTTATTAATTTTTTTTTTTTTGAAAAGCATTAGTGTGTGATGTTTATCAAATGCCTTCTAATGCTTAAATCATACCAAAGCTAGTGTCAAACAAATTTGAGCAGTGGGAGAGTTATTGCACATCAATAACCCAATCATCTCAAGTTTCACATTCATAAAATGGAAGTAATGGAGGACTTGAGTAATCTATTAACGATTCAAGTTGAGCCGTAACCTCGAACATATCTATCCAAATACCCATTTGAGAGCCACTATTCCAAAAAAGATTACTAATTTCCCTACCCAAGCATTTGGGCATAAGATGAGCTCTCTTGTTGGGTATGACATATTCATTCCACTCTTCTATTTTAGAAAATGCACCTACCCTTTTAAATTATTCAACAATTTCATTCGCCACATTAAATACCATAACTTATAATTTACAAACTTATCAATTATGACCCAATATTCAAATTATTTCCTTAACCATTTTAAACCTTCCTTTAAAATTATTTACCAAAAGAATAAAAACCTTCCTTTGAAACTAAAAAAAAAAAAATGGAGAGGAATGGCTAATCAGTTCACATCACACAGACCAAGAGGGAAAGAACCAAACTAATATTAATACCATATATTATATAAAAGATGATTAGAACCGAGGAAACCAAAAGAAAACCCATAAAAATAAGAAGAAGAAGAAGAAGCGAACCTGTTGAAGCAAGAAAAGAAGATGGCGACGGAGTGGAACGACGGTGGAAGCACGAGCAAAATGACGGCGGCGGAGCGAGCGAAACGACGACGACGACGGAGGAGAACCGGCGGCGTGGGAGATTTGGAGGGCAGGGCACGAAACTGACGGAGGTGGGCGATTTTCGGATGAAGAAGAAAAAATGAGGGGGCTTTTTTCGATTTAGGGATTTAAACAGCCTTCTCCCGACGCTACCTAAAGTGGCGTCGGGAGTTACCCTCTCTCCCGACGCCCCATACTAATGGCGTCGGGGAGTTCCTCAATTTTCACATTTTTTTTTCAATTTTCGTCTTCCCGCTTGTAGGATAAACGCGTCGGCATCAGTTTCACTACCGACGCTGTAAACAGTTGCGTCGGGAGATATTTAACATCAATTTAATTTTTTCCTTTTTTATTCCCGACGACCAACTGTAGGCGTCGGGAACTAACCCAATGCCCGACGCGTATAATTGTGACGTCGGGAGAGTCCCTAATTGCCCACACTATTTTTTGATTTCTTGATTACAACTACCGAAGCAACAAAATGGCGTCGGGAGAGGGGCTATCACCCGACTCGTAATATAGGCGTCGGGAGTTAGTGTTTCGGGCGACGCCTTTTTTTAGCGTCGGGAGAAATTTCGTCGGAAGAGACAAATTTTCTTGTAGTGTTGACTGACTGCTTAGATTTGGATCACACTTTTTTTTTTCCGGTTGGATTATGTTAAATCCTTTGTTTCAAAACCTCATATGATTTTTTATAAACAAATTATTGTATACTAAATACTCTTTTTAAAAAAGTTGGTTTCAAATGTCTATCTCAAAATGATTTATTTATCAATCTCATTTTTTAATAAGTAGTTGTCAAACACTATAAATTTTTTCAAAATGATTTTTTTTTCAAAATTAAACACTTGAAAAGTTAAACCAAACACACCCTTCCTTTGTAAAAAAAAATCTTTAATAATTTTTTCCGAAGTTTTTCCATTATTTGTTTGGAAAAGTCTAAATAATACCCTCATCATTCATTCTAGATATTGAAATAAAGTAGTCCTTTGAAGTTGATGGAATTGAAATTGCAGTAATTAAAGATTATTCCCCACAACCCTCCCAAGTTGGACGACCCTTGACTCATTAATTTTCCATATTTCCATTTCCATTTTTGTTTTGTTTGGTTTTTTTTTTAGATACCGTTTGGTTGAGGACATGAGGTTTAATAATGAAAAACTATGTATTAAATTCAGCCAATAAAAGTATCAAGTATGTCCCACAATTTCCAATCTATCCGTGTACCTCTTTAGTCATCTAAAAAAAAAAGTCTACCTCTTTAATAATTATTTTATTCCTCAAATAAAACACACTTTTTTGATCCCTGAAATTTAGGTTGATATCTATTTTGATTTATAAAGTTTCAAAAGGAACACTTTTTATTTCGAAGGTTTAAAAAAATGTGTTAAAAACATTAAAAAAAAATTGTTTCCAGAATTTTCACTCTGGAAAATCAAGCTATAGTGTCTGGTAAATTAGTATTAAATTGTTGTGAAATAGGTATAATGACCAAAATAGACATATTTCAATTAAGCATGGGATTGTAAATCAAAATTTTCCTAAGATAATTAGGTAAATTTATATCATTTATATTATAAATTATATTTTGTTTACTTGAATACAAATATCAATTATAAAAAAATTTGGGTCAGAACAAAATCTAATTTTAGTTTAAATACAAAAAAGTAAGAAATAAATGAGAAGCAAAAAATTAAATTTAAAAATTAAAAAAAAAATGAAATGAGATAAGATAAATGGTCAAATATAATAATATTTGAAAATCTTTTATTGTTGATAAAATATGGAAGAATAAAAAAAGAACTTTAAATTTTTCTTAGCTTTGATTTTCATAAAAGTTAAATCCCAAAGCTACTCTTAAAACTTTTGCAAACCAACCTGATTCAAAAATTGATTTTTTTTTAAAGTTAAAAATTTTCTACCATCACTTTTTATGTCTTTAAAGTCAATTCCAAACGGACTATATATTATAAATAGAAAGTCTTAAAATTTGTGATGCTAATAAACAATTTACTAATAAAATTCCTTCTAAGAAATGGTCAAACTTAAAACTAAATTTATACACACTGCAACCTATCCTTAAAAATTGAAATTGGTTTGGAACATATCCTATTAAAATTTTTAAGAAATAGCTTTATATTAAAGAAAATATATAATGATTTCCATCTTTGTACTCTTAGCCAAAGTGAGCATAGGCAGTAATTGGCATGTAGGGATGCAGGCGGTTGGGTAATGTGAAAACCCGAAGTCGAACCGATAATGCAATATAGAAAATTGAAGAACCGCCACTAAACTGCTCTGAACCGAATAACCGTCGGTTTATTCGGCGATTCGCCATTTGCTGGACACGAAGCTTGGATAAATAGGCAAACCACCAGACCACTAACATTATTTAGTTATAAATTGGTTGTTAATATATATATATATATATATATATATATATATATATTATCGATCGGTTCGGTTTATCTTCGGATCAACGATTCCAAACCCAAAACTGACCGAATTTAATAAGTTTTTCATAAACTTGGCCCTGTTTTGATGATGATTCCATTTTTTGTTTTCAAATTTTAAAAATTATGTTGGTTTTATTTTCTCACAATTTCTTTATACTATAATTCCACCACTCTCAAATAAACATTTAAATTTTTATCCAAATTAAAAAAATGAAAACAAATTGTTAAAAACTATTTTTTTTAGTTCTTAAAACTTATTTAGATTTTGAAAACATTTGGTAGAAAGTAGAAAACAACACAAAATCCTCATCCTCATGGAGAAAGTAATATTTATAAGACTAATTTTAAAAAACGAAAAACAAATACAACCTTCCATTTTCTTTTTCAGATGACAATCTTCCAAATTACATCAGATCCTCCATTATTTGTTTGGAAAAGTCTAAATAATACCCTCTTCATTCATTCTAGATATTTAAATAAAGTAGTCCTTTATTAAATAAAGTCTAAATAATATCCTCCATTATTTGGGAAGATATTATTTCCCTCGCTTCCTTTTGAGTATCATCCACAAAAGCTTTCTCCAATTACCAAGTTTCAACTATCGCCTTGAATTGGAAAGCTTTTCTGTAACCCTATCTCGCATGTTCCTCACATGCCCTCATTAATAAATGTTGAAGATCCCACATCGGAAAGATTGGTGGAGACCTCACAATATATAAGCTTCAAGGGTCACTCCACTCATTGTCAATTGGTTTTGAGATGGAAGCCCATATAATATAATAATAAAGTATCTTTCATAAAAAAAAATAAAAAATAAATAAATAAATAAAGTAGTCCTTTGAAGTTGATGAAATTGAAATTGCAGTAATTAAAGATTATGCCCCATAACCCTCCCAAGTTGACGACCATTGACTCATTAATTTTCCATATTTCCATTTCCATTTTTTTTTTTTTTTTGGTTTGTTTTGTTTTTTTTTAGATACCGTTTGGTTGAGGACTGAGGTTTAATAATGAAAAATTATGTATTAAATTCAGCCAATAAAAGTATGTCCCACAATTTCCAATCTCAGTCTACCTCTTTAGTCTTCTAAAAAAACAAAAAGTCTACCTCTTTAATAATTATTTTATTTCTTAGATAAAATACACTTTTCATCCCTCAAGTTTAGGGTTGATATCTATTTTGATTTATAAATTTTTAAAAGGAACACTTTTTTAGAGTACTAGTTAAAACATCTGTGAGATACACATAAAATTTCACTATTTTAATTTAATTGATAGTAAAAAAAAAAAAAAAATTGATAGTGTTTACAACTATTTTATTAATTTAGAATTAATATGAAATGTGTTGGATGTGGTTTAAAATCTTTGGAACATAAATTTATTATATTGAAATTTCAAATTAAATTTGAATTAGTATACTTTTTTTTTAATTTAAATAGTAAATATTTGACATAAAATTTGAAAATTGATAAAGAAACACATAGATAATTAAAATTAAAAAATATATAATGTAACTAAAACAAAAGTTGTGAAGAAATTTTTATATATATGATATAAGAAGATATATAATTAATTTTCTTTCTGCTTGGACTTTTTATTCTAATTTTTTAAACAAAGAGAGTGGAATGATATGTCATAACATGACAATGAAAATATAAGTAAAACTCCTGTGTTGATTTCCAATTTATATTTAATTGTTTAAGAATTTTCATGCTAAAAATGAAAAAGAAAAAAAAAAAGTTTGAGGCTTACCTTATTGCTAATTGGTCATGGAAATCAAAAGTTTGGTCTTTGGAATAGTTGAAATATCCCCTTGTTTCAATTTCCGAAACAAAGTTTTTGGATTCTCCCGGCTTCATTGTAACATAGTTCAATATTTTCTTTACGAAGAACGAACACTTTTAATTCTCATTCTTTTTTAAAATCATTAAGCTCTTTGATAAAAGAAGAAGTTTTCCTATTATTGACATTTTAATAGAAAAAAATAGACAATGTATATATTAACAATCATGTTTATTTCGTTTTATACATGGATTATATTGCACCTATAAGTGAATGAATGCACCGATTCAATGCTTCACCTACACTCAAATAGTCATGTCATCATCGGTATAAATTGTACCTATTCAACTTAAAATTTAATTTTTAAATATATTTTATAAAGTGAAAATTTGAAGAACTATCTTCATTGGTCTAACATCTTTCAATACACACCTAAACTCGAAGAGTCACATCCCAAACATTAAAGAAGTACTTCTATTATATAAATTTCTCTCCACCGACATCTCAACAACAAATAGTGAAGGGCAAAATAGAAATGGAATAAAATTGTAAGGACAAAATAGGTATATAAAGATTCTCCTCTCTCTTAGCCCCTTTTATATGAGAAATATGAGAAATTTTTAGGTGCTCCAAGTGCAATGAAACTCATAGTTTTGTACCGTTGGATGTAATTAGAGAGAAAAATAGCAAAAGTACCTTGATTTTATATCCAACAGTTATTAGAAGACGGACAAATTTGAAGATAATCCGACGGTTTTAAAAAAGAGGCCTCATTGCACCGGAAACACCGGAATCATTGGATTCGAACTCACGCCCTGGCTTTTACGAGCTTGGACTTCATATCACCAGACCGCTAACATTTTTTTTTTTTTTGAAACTAGACCGCTAACATTATTTAGTTATAAATCGGTTGTTAATATATATATCGGTCGGTTCGATTTATTTTCGGTTCAACGATTCCAAACCCAAAATTGACCGAATTTAATTGGTTTTTAATATATGCAAACTGAAACCGTCAAACCGAACCGTTCTGATTGACATTTAGAAAGTTAGAGAGGACAAAAATGAATTTTTTTTGAAGTTCAAATAGACAAGAGAAAAGATAGAGGCACAAATACTAAAATAGATTTTTATTACAGAAGTGAGGACCAATATGTGTCTTGACTTGTTAAGTTATACTCAGGCGTTGAGTCTACTTTGTTTTTTATGTAATCTAAGGTCCCGTTTGGAATTGTGGGAGCCAAAAGTGATTGGGTAAAAATCTTAACTGTTGAGGATGTTTGGTAAATCTGATTATTTTTTAATTGATCTAAAATCAATTTTCTATTTACTCTATATTCAAAATCATGCTCATACAAACTTGTTTTTTTTAGAAAATGGATACTTTATTGAAAGCGTATGTAAGGCACATACAAACTTGGAGTAGCAAGATTACAAAAAGGCATCCCAATTAATAGCAATGGATGCCGCATCATAACAAGAAAAGACCTTGGAGTTAGAGGACCAAAGGGCAGCAAGAGAGATGGAGTCATCCCAGATCTCATAGATAGAGAAAGAGGTTCCCTGAAAGACTCTAGCGTTCCTCTCCTTCCAAATAGACCAAGTATAAGCGACAAAGAAATTTCGACAAAGGATATCTCTTTGGGATTTAACTTTATACGCGAAGGCTTCGGCACAGAGATGGTCAATCGAGAGAGGACATGGAGCTTGAAGACCAGTCGCTAAATTAAATTTATACCGAAGGGAGGAAGCCCAACTGCAATGAACGAAGAAGTGGTCTATAGATTCAGTGCTTCCTCTAGAACAAGGTCCATATAAAGAATTTACACCTCTTAGGAATACTGGCTTGCCAAAGATTATTAAAAACTGATTCCCCATGACTGAGGACGGGGGCTCTGTGACCTCGTAAAATATTCCGCATGCTCATACAAACTTCTGATTTCAGCTTTCCAGAAAATCTCTCATTCCCCCTAACTAAAATTTACAAATTTCAAATCTACCAAATTTGCATTGATTCAAATTTTTTTATAATAATTATTTTTTTTTCTAAATCTTTGTAAAATTCAAGGGAAGCCTAAATCTTTGTAAAATTCACTTTTGTTATTAGCTATAAAATTAAAACTTATATATCATATTTAAATAACACATTACAAAGTCCATATGAATTGTTCTATGCAAGTATATACTCTACATAAAACACAAATATGCCACACTGATCATAACATCATATAACGAGTATTCAAAACACACAACAGTCCAAACAACACATTAATTAATTAAGATTGGATAATTAGGGATTAGGGAAAGGAAAAATAAAGATAGAAAGGAGGAATTTAGAGGGATTAAAACAGGACTTAAACCCACACGGTAGTGGAGTATCATTTTATTTAGTTTCTATTATGACAATAATCGAAAATTCAACAAAAACAAGAATGAAAGAGAGTAGAACAACACATATTTATGTGGTGCACTAACGGTGTGTTAGCTACATCCACGGAAAGAGGGAGAGTAGTTTTAGTGAGGAGAAAACATATGCAGATTATAAAGAGATTATGACAGATTAGGTTAAGTGGGTTTATATATGGCATCGTCCCGTACTTTGGTCATTCGGAGTGCTAGATAACAGATTCAAGACATATCATCCGTTTCTATTGGTGTTTCATTTTAGGGGCCTCTTCCGTTTGGCGGTGGGCAGCTCCGTGCAAATGAACATCTGCTTGGGGACGGCAACCGTCGTGGGCTTCCTGTTCCTAAGCACGAATTATACCGACCGGGAACGCAAGGTGGGAGGTTGGAATTTTCTATGGGGAGGCTGGCTTCATGTATGGCCACTTCTGCTTCTGCAAACCATTCAAAATATTACATAAACACTTTGATCAATTTCTTCCCTTCGACCTTAGACTTGGATAACTGTCGAAGATTTTGCTTTTCATTCAATTTTTGCTACTTCATCTACTAATTTTAACCAAAAAAAAAAAAATCTAAAAATCTTCAAACACGTACTATTTTAGTGAAATCAAGATTTGTACAATATTATGCAAATGAAGGTCCTCTTTGTACGTTTCTAACATGCCATCAATCAAGGAGAAATTGGTACTCCCGGTACACTATGAAGCGGGTAGTTTTGCACCGTTACGTTGGATTAAGAGAGAAAAATTGTAAAAGTACCCTGATTTTGTATCCAACGGTTATATGGGACAGACAAATTTAAAGATGTACATCCGGTTCTAAAGAGAGAGTCTCACTGTACTAGAAGCACCTAATAATTTGTCCAAATAATGGTAGTGGACCAGGTTGATAACTACTTAAAAAATCAAAGAAAATCCAGCTGTTTTTTTTTTTTTTTTAAATAATCCTATCAATTTTGTAATGACACGAAAATGCTTTTCTCAACAATTCTTCAAGCAAAAATTCATCAAACGGTAGTGATTGTAACACATTTTCAAGTTTTAGCTAAATATTAAAATTTTATAAAAATTTACAGGGTGAACATGATAGAATTGAAAGTTTTTGGTAAAAATTGAACACCTTAGCATCTCCAAGATAAAGATGATTTTTTTTTTTCAATATGTTTTCTTATGAAGAATGAGGATTTTTAATACATTAAAAATAAATAATTGAAAATTTTAGGCTCCCATTTGGTTTTTGGTTTTTTGTTTTTTTAAAATTAAGCTTAAAAACACTACATCTACCACTAAGTTTCTTGGTTTTGTTATATATCTTATCCTCATGTTTTCAAAAACCAAGTCAAGTTTTGAAAACTAAAAAAGTAGTTTTCAAAAACTTGTTTTTGTTTAAAAAAACCAAAAATCAAATGGTTATCAAACGGGCTTAAAGATAATATATCTAATGGCAGGCGGTGGAACAAAAAATTTACCATTTTTTCCGGCGAAAAGCTTCCTTGCTGCAGTCATCTCCGAGGAGAAGAGGAGGATGAAGAATAAGAAACCCACCAATGCAAAACCCTTAGAACCGCCACTCATTTTTTTTTCCTCACTATAAAGAAGATGAATAATTCAAGTTGTTCGAGATGGAGTTCTGGGAATGGTTTCCACCTAATTCCTAATTTTATAGGCCGAAGTAGGGGCAGATCTAGAATTTAACAAAAATGCAAGGATCGAAAAATAATTTTTATTAGTAGATAAATATTAATTTAAGAAAAAAAAAACTTAATAATACATCAAAATTATACGTAACTAAAAAATATTTTTAGTAACTAGATTATAATTTAATTCTAAATAAAAGAAATAGTTAAAGACTTGGTTTGATAATTGCTCAAAAAAACAAAAAAAAAAAAAAAAAAAGACTTCGTTTGATAACCGTTTGGTTTTTTAAAATTATGCTTGTTTTTTTTTTACTAATTTTCCTCTTCTATTAGACACATTTGAATTCCTAGCCAAATTCCAAAAACAAAAAAAAAAACAAGTTTTTGAAAACTGTTCTTTTTTAGTTTTAAAAAATTTGTTTGGTTTTTGAAAACCTGGAAAGATGGTATTAGAAAAACAGACAAATTTGTAGGTGTACATAGTGTTTACAAGCTTAATTTTAAAAAACCAAATGGTTATCAAACGGACCTAAATAATTTTAAAATATTCACTCGTTTTACTACAAATATATACCTTATAATAGAATTAATGCTAAGTTTTAAAATTAGTCTCGTAACGTTGGTTGTGTCTAATAAATTCATCGATTTCAAAAGGTTTTAATGTGTCTCTCAACTTTTAATATTGTGTCTAATCTTGCTCATATATTTTTGAAAAAAAAAATGCCATTGGATTGATCTTCAGCAAGTTAAAGTATTTGGTGGTATAAGCGTTAAACTTAGAACTTAGGGCCATACATTTATTATATACAAAATTAAAAATTAAAAGCTTTACTATAAACTTTTTAAAATACCAAGATTAATCACATTGATGATGCAATGAATTTTCCTTAAAAGATAATCGTCCATAACGTAAATGATAAAACAAAATACCATATTAAATGTGGTTTTATTATCAAAAAAAAATATATATTAAATGTGGTTTCATTTGTAATGTGGCGAGAGGAAATATATAATTTGTATCAAAAAAAAAAAAAAAAAAAAAAAAAAAAAAAAAAAGAGGAAATATATAATCAGTCAGTAAAAATCTATCCATGATAATTTTAGACATTAGTGAAATTAAGTCGCAGAAACAACCCATCCGTTATAATTTTTGTAGAAAAAATTAATTTCTAAATTTTGCACAAAAACGAGTCTATTTTATAACCGTTGATTTTTCAAATTTCAGATAAACAAATTTATTGGTTCCTACCTACCCTTTCTAAAATCTAAACATAACCTTCCAAATTACAAGTACCTATCAAAACTTGCATTATTTGTTTGGAAAAGTCTTCGTTCTAGATATTTAAATAAATTAATTAAGGGCCAGTCATTTCAAGATACCCACATAGGATAGAAAGATAAGGTTTGAAATAATATATAATTCATTTTTACCCAGAATTTGCATTCATTTTTTGTTTATATATAATACTTGTTTGTAAGTTCTCCATACATCCCATCATTATAATGTTGATATTAAGGGAGAGAGTTCTCTCTCTTAATGTCAACATTTGTAACAATGGTGTGTAAAAAGATTTATACACACAATTATGCAGTCAAGTATTATTATATGTAACAACTATGAAATATTTATATATTTTAAATTACAATTGGATAAAATTGAGCCATAGCGAGCATAGCTGAATGGTAATTAGCATATATCCTGGATCAAGAGGTCAGAGGTTCGAATCCCCCCACCCCAAATGTTTGTTGATTATAAAAAGAATGGATAAAATTGAAAATTTTGATTGAGTACAATTTGATCCAAACACTTTTGCAACTATGATACTTCTATAATTGCTTTAAACTGGGAGACTTTTCTCTAACCCATCTTTGCACTTGTTCCATTTGAAGTATCTTCCTTCTAAAATTTTTTTTTTAAAAAGAATCCCATAGCACTCATTTTAATTTATCTTTCCCATGGGCACTCCTTTGTTGCGACACTTTAGAATGAAAGAAACAACCGCATCTTCAAAGGAGATCTCTCACTCTTCCTATCAGATCAGGGAGGACATCATTGCTCTTTCTAGTTTTTGGTCGTCTTCCTTTTGCGTTTTCAGATATTACGATGCTTCCACTATATCGCTAAATTGGAAGACCTTCATGTAACCTCCCTCTTTGTATGTTTCTCACATACGTATGAATAAAGTATCCCTTTTTTAAAAAAAATAAGTGGGAGTGAAATGGTTTGGAGATAAATTGAGTGATTGATTTTATTTTTCACATTCCAATTACTTGCATGGGTCTAGTAATATATAAGAAAAATATTTGACACATCACTCAGTAATAAAATATAAAACTTTCTTAATATGGTTGTTTTTATTAGTATATATTGTATTTAACAGTGAAGTTGATCTCACAAATACCTTTGAGACTCAAAATAATGTATATAAAAAAGTTCTTACTGTTTCTTGTGTAGGTAAATATTTTTCTCTCAACATGGTGGCTTGTCAAACCTAGCTTGCATTGCTTGGGAATTAAAAAAAAAAAAAAAAAAAAAAAAATTGCATTATTTGTTTGGAAAAGTTTTGATAGCGAGCATAGCTAGCTATTTTTCTCTGATTAATTAAGCTAGTCTTTTACAATTATTTGCCTAAATTTATGCATTTTTATGTTTTATTTGTAGGAAGTATGTGCTTGAAGCTTAATTCAGCTATTGGAGTCAAATGGAGCTTCCAATCTAAAAATAAAAAAAAATAAAAAAATAATAATAATAATAGCGTCGCGACGCTAGGACCAGCGTCGCGGCGCTATCGACAAATTTTTCAAAAACGCGGTATCGCGACAGCGTCGCGACGCTGTCCATAGCGTCTCGACGTTGTCGCCAGATTTTCTATAAATTCCTCTTTTCAGCTACGGATTTGGGGAGCCCAATTGGTTAGATTTTAGCCCTAATTTCGACTAGAGACCTTTTGTGGGAGCTAAAGGCAAGGCCAAGGAGCGGGAATCAAGCGAGAAGACGTGGAGATCGTGACGGGGACGTGCCGGTTTCGACGGATTCGAGTTTTCCCTTTTCTTTCCCTTAACTCTTGTAGTTTTTATGGCTTTTCTTTCAATTAGTGTTTATGGTTTAGAGACTATGAATTGCTAGTTGTTTGTCTTAGGGATTGATGTAATTGTTTAAGTTTGTTGGATTAATTTTTGGTATGAATGTGCTTTTATTCTATGCATGCAATTTTGTGTTTAATGCTTTCAATTACTTGATCACTAATTGAATGATTTAAGTGTTGAATCTAACTCGGGAGAGAGGATTTGGCCTAAGACTTACCTTGTTTAATTGCATGACTAGAGTAGAAATTCTAAGTTTGTGACGGGATTTGGAATATCTTTAGAAGCATAACAAGGACCGAACCGAATAATGCCTTGCATGTTAATGAACTTAGATAGGGATATCAAGTTGGTTTATATGCATGAGAATCAATTATACTCGGGAGAGGTAATCGTGATAAAAGTTTCCTTGGCTTGTAGAATAATTGCACGGTCAATTCATTCATATTAATCAATCCTCATTCTTAATCAATGAAATCAATTCCCTAAGAATCTTTCCATTTGATTCTCCACTTTTATTTTATGTCTTTTGTCTTTAGGTTTATCTTTTATCATTGAGTTTTGCTCCCTAAATAAAATTGAACAAAAGTATTCACGATACTTAATTTGCTAGAAAACCAATCCAGAGGACGACACTCGTTTTACACGAAAACACTATATTATTACTTGACCCGTACACTTGCGGTAAGCAATTTGCACATCAAGTTTACACAAAAAAGTATGCCTCTCTTATTTATTTATTTATTCATGGAAATACAAAGATATTCTATATGTAATAATTCTTTCATTTTTTACCGACAGACTCATATATTATATTTTCAATCAAAAGATCAGAACTTTGAATCTCATTCTCAAGTGTTCTTTCTTTCTCTACTTTGGTTAGAAAATTATTAGTTCTCTCACATTATTGTCTATTCCCTTTATCACAGTATAATGAACCCTCCATCGTCATTTTTAAATCATATTGGTGTGGTTGAAAAATGATAATAAATGAAATAGTACCTAAATTTATTATAGAAAATTCCCTCAAATTGGTTACTCAAGCAGTAAAAATTAGGATAGGGAGGCTGGAAGGTTCTTATTATATGCTTTTTCAACTCCCTGGTTGACTTCAAGAAAGCTTTAAGACAAACAAATTTAACTTTCCATAGTAAAGAAGAGTAAGGGAAAACATAGTGGGTTTTAGTTCAAAATCACTCTTGGCTTAGGGTTACGGAAAAAGAAAAATATATGTCTTAACCAATTAACTTGGGTTTAAAATTAGAATTTAGGTTAATCTATCTCTAGTGAGCGAAATTGTTTTTTAGTCCCTAAACTTTTAGAATTGGACCAATTTGGTCCCTGAACTTTAAAAAATATCAAATAGCTTTAGTCCTTGAACCTTTAGAATTGGGTCAATTTGGTCCATGAACTTTAAAAATTATCAAATAGGTTTTGGAACATTTAATATTGTGTTCAAAAGGTCCCTAAAGTTTGTATCTAGTAGGTCTTTGAACTTTCACTTTTATATAGTAGGCTTTTGAACTTTCAATTTTGTGTCCAATAAATCCTTAACCTATTTGACATTTTTTTTTTTTTTTTGATTTACAAGCCTAATAGATACAAAATTGAAAATTTAAGGTCTAATTAGGCATAAAATTCAATTTTATATCTAATAGATTAGTTTATTTTTAAAAATCTCAAATATACCAGGAACCTATTAGAGACAAAATTGAAAGTTTGGGAGACCTATTAGATAATTATAAAGTTCAACCGTTCAAGGACCTATTAGACCAAAAATTGAAAGTTTAGGGATTTATTAGACATTTTTTAAAGTTCCAAATAACAATGAAAGTTTAGAGACTAAACTTGTAATTTAACTTTTTTTTTTTCATACAAGAAAATGACATATTTGTTATAGTTTTTGTTGGACTGTTTAGAAATTAGGTTTCATTTTTTGGAGTACCTTTTGGAAATTAGATTTCCGAGGGTCTATTGTGCTATTATCTTGTAATTATCTTATTTGAGTTCTAAAGTTTTGAAATACAAAAAAAAAAAAAAAAAAAAAAAAAAAAAAAAGATATTGAGGTTTAAATTTCATTTTTGGTTTCTAAATTTTAGAAAGATCGATTTTAATTTTCAAACTGGAAAAATTAATCATTTTAGTCACTTAACCAAGTCAATAAAAGTTTCCTCTTAATTTTCTAAAAAAAAAAACATAGCTTCAAATATGTGTATATATGTAAAGGACATGAACAATGCTTGTAATGAAGACACATAGATTGATTGAGACAAATATTGACAATTGATATTCTTTTTTATAAAAATTAGTAATTAAAGTTGATATTTAGAAATTCAAGAGGACAAAAATGAAAGTTCCTTTAATGATCAAAAGATAAAATTAAAGGAAAGATAGAAAACACAAATACTAAAATAGATCTTTACATTGAACAACTTACTTGTGTCTTGATTAGTTAAGTTATACTCAAACTAAGGCCACTTATTTTTTCTTTCTTTCTTGGAAAAAGATATTGATGTTTCTTTAATATATAAATGTTTTTTCATTATCTTATTAAAAGCCACTTTAATCCTTTACATTTTTTAAAATTTATATCATATTTAAATAAAACATTACAAAGTGGGTAATCATTAGACGAAATAACCCAAAAAGTTTTGAGTTACAGATGATGGACGCTTTTTTGAAAAATGGTTTTTATAACCCTTCTCGATCATGATCCCATCGAGAAAAAAAACCTAAACAAAAAAATCCAGCAAAATTGCGTCCCAATCACCTTCCCGAGCGCAATCATGGCCGAAAAGGTGATAACAAAAGTGAACGTAACCTTGAAGTTTCTTGACCATACAATCAAGAAAATGGGCTCATAAAAAAAATTGCAATCACGATCTCAGTTGAAAAGAACGAATGGAGTCATCAAAACTATTTTCTAAGAAATGGGTCAGTTTTCTATAACCCAAATTATTTTGAGTGATCATTTGCAACAATTACGCTCATGTTATTACTCTAAACATAAAACACAACTATCCCATAATGATAATCATATAACGAGTACCGAATACACGAGAATCCCCACAACACATATTAAGATGGATAATTAGGGATTAGGGAAAGTAAAGAAAGATTAGAAAAGGAGGATTTAGAGGGATTAAAACATGACTTAAACCCACATGATAGTTGTAGTTGGAGTAATTTTATTTAGTTTCCATCAGCCGGTGGGCACTTCCGTGAATAAGAACTGCAACCTGGGGGTCGTGGGGGCGGATAGCAGGGTTTGTTGGGGTTTCGTGTGCAGTCGGTTGCGCCACTGAGGCTGCCATCGGCCGCTGCAAAGTGCAAAAACCATTATTAATTTAAAATCAGCACTGCGTTTCGTTAGTAAAAGAAAAAGAATCTCTTTTTCTTTCTCTTTTTCTTTTGAGTTGAAACGCATCGAATCTTATCTACTAAACTATATGCGACAAGGAAAAAAGATTTATCATATATTTCGAAACGAACGAACTCACCGTTTTTGTCGACGAGCTCCCTTGCTACAACGACGTCGGAAGAGATGAGGAGGAGGAAGAAGAAACCCACCAATGCAAAATGTTTTCCTCCACTCATTTTCGTTAATATTTGTGATCGAGAGGAAGTGAAGTGGTTTGGGGATTGAATTGAGTGATTTTGTGTTTGCATATTCCAATGGTTTTTATAGGAGAGGGAATGGGGAAAAACTACTAAAGTGGGTCGTAATAAGGAAAATATTTGCCTAAAAATTTCTAAGTTTCTATATATGGGTTGTTTTTATTAGTTTTTTTTAATGTATTTAATAGTTAAGGAGATCCCACAAATATCCTCAAGCCACCGAGGTTAACTTATATATATATATATATATATATATATATTTTGTTGATGCCAAAATTTGGCCAAGGGACTCACTTGACCAACATCAACGGTAAATTTATTTAAATGGAAAAGAAAGAGAAGAGAGTGGTCGGGTCCCCTTCTTCAGTGGCGAAAAGGGGTATAAATATCTGCTCGGGCTCCTAAGGTTTGGAGGCATTTTGGGACGGCTGGAGGCGGTAGGGGCCAAGCGGAGGCAAACGGACTCGACCCGCGCAAGCAGGCCGAGACCGACTGTACGGGTCGGGCCACGTTAGCCCGACCCGTTGGGCTGGTCTTCCTCTGGGTCGCCTCCTGGTCCCATCTCCGCCCGGTTGTCCTCGTCAGCTTCTTGTACACCATGATGGTCCAAAATTACATATAATATATATATATTGACAATATGTGGGGTGGGGAGATCGAACCACAGATCTCGTGATTGCTAATATAACTTTATGCCGGTTGAGCTATGCTCTTGTTGACAAAGATATTATACTTTTATGAGAGAGGTGATTTGTGCATTTATATGTAAGAGAAAGAATTTGACACAAAGTGAGAATAATTTAATGGTAATTGACATGTATTCTTGACTAAGAAGTCAAATGTTTTAATCTCCCACCTCTGAGAATTAAAAAAAAAAATCTATTTTAAAATATTATTATGGAAAAATAGATTTTGGATTGGTATTGACATGGAATAATTTGTTTTTTTTTTCTTTTTTGAGTTCACATTTGTTGATGGTCGATTTTGGCCAGAGGTTCTCACATGACCTTCACGTGCCACCAACGGTAAATTTGTAGTTGAGGGGGGAAGACGTGGCCTGCAAGACAGTAAATCTGCACACCGGTGTGGTGCTCGCCACACCGGCTCCGATGCTTAAGTCAGCAAACAGAACGGTAGGGCGTGGAAAAGTAAGAGCAAGAGGAGAAAGCGGAGAATAGAGAGTAGAGTTTAGGGATAGAATTCGGGATCCCCTCTTCAGTGGCGAAGAGGGATATAAATACCTGTTCATCCTCCTAGTCTTTTTAGGGTTTCGGAGGCGTTTTAGGTCAAACCAGGCGAAATCGGGGCATCCAGAGGCGGTGGGGACCAGAAGAGACCGAACGGGCTCGGCCCGCGCGAGCGGGCCGACCATGTGCTCGGCCTCGGCCATGGGCCGAGGCCGAGCAAGGGGTCGGGCCTAAAACCCGAGCCCTTCGGTCTTGGCCCGTCTCACTTGCCGGTTTTGCCTCCTTGGTCCATCTTTCAGCCTGATTCCTCCCCGGTTGTCCTCGTCAGCTCCTTGTATATCGGGGTGGTCCAAAATTGCCTATAACAACATTCATGAAATTAAATAATGTAGTGGATGGAATTGAAATTGCAATAATTAAAATTATGCCCCCACAACCCTACCAAGTTGGACGACCATTGACTCATTTTTCCATATTTCGCTTTTCGTTTAGTTTTAATTATGATAACATTATGCTAATTTTCTAAACAAAAATTAAGAAATCATTTCTGTATAAAATTTAACCAATAAAAATATACATCACAAATTTTTCTCCAATTTCAGCCTCCTCATTTATAATAATTTTAAGTTTTGTTTCTTTAAGAGACTATATATATATAACAGAAAATTTTACTTAAATTTATTTTTTAATGAAAATTTACTTATAAAATTCTGTCCAAGAAACCATAAACCTAAAACAAATTTTAGAGACACAACACAACTTATACTCAAATTGAAATTTGTTTGAAACCAATCCTATTTTATTTTATTTTATTTTTGAAGAAATGACAAAATTTATAGAATTTTCATAGCGATCATCTTCCTGCATAGAAATCACTAGTAAACTAGCCCCAATACATGTGTTTATCTAGTTTGAATTATCTTTTTTTTTTCTTTCTTTCTTTAATTTTTTTTCTTTAAATTATTTTTGTTTCGTTAGTTTAGTTTTTTTAAAGTGTAAAAAAAATAGAAAAAAAGTCAATGAATTCTATTTGGAATAGATAATAGTGGTTTCAACCAATTTAATTCAATTTTGATTGATTTAGTGTCGAACCAAATGTTTAAATCATAATTTGTATATACATTATTTCATTTTAATCTCTAAATAATTTTGTACTAAGTCAAAGCGAGTTTAGCTCAGCGGTAATTGGTATAAACTCTTAACCATGAGGTCAAAGGTTCGAATCTTCATCCCCACCCCCAAATGTATTGATGTACTAAAAAATAATAATTTTGTACTAAAAATGGTCTATTTTATAAGAGTTGATTATTCATATTTCCCCATATAATACAATTTAAGATTCCTACCTAGGCAAACTTAGCTTGAATTATTCGTTTGGAAAAGTCTACACAAAAATCTTAGATCTTTTTAAGAATTTCTTCTATCGAGTGGCTGCTCCAGAGACAAATTCCTTAACATCAATTTTTTCTCAGCTACCCTTTGGGACAACGAGAGCCGACCTTTTAGAGTTCGTTTGGAATACATTTTAGTTTAATGTTTCTTAAAAATACATTTTCTTTTAAACCTTTTGTATAAAAAAAAAATTAGAATTTAAACACTCATAATTTTTTGTTACATTTCTTCACAAGTGTTTGTGTACCCAAGTTATATATACTTAAAAACTCTTTTTAAAAAATTTGATTTCAAGTGTGTTTAATTCTCTCAAAATGGTTTATTTCTCAATATCATTTTTTAATAAGTCATTTTTAGTTGTTGTCAAATACTAGAACTTTTTTTAAAATTAAACACTTGAAAAGTTAAACCAAACACACCCTTATTTTAAGAGAGTGGTTTAAATCAAATCAATCTATTATATTGAATGATTATTAGACAAATTAATTTCGTGTTTGGGTTTCCATTAAAAAAAAAAAACTTGTGTCTGTAAGAGTGTAGAATAATCTATTGGGGAGATGAAGCCAATAAGAACATAGTTTAATTGGTATAAACTTTGAATTGGAAAGCTTTTATGTAATCAATTTTCACCAACATGGCCTTAAGTCCAAGCTGCTGTGTGTTATGCCACAAACAGTCGGAGACTCTAGACCACTTATTCGTTCACTGCACTTTTATCTCCAATTTCTGGCAACAGCTTTATTCGCAGGTGGGGATTCATCTCCCGCTAAACTTTCAGTCAAATGGTCTCTGTGAAGAAGCTTTCTCGACTAAGGGCTCTTCTCAAAAATCCATTCTCTTTCAAGCTATCTTTGCCTCTACTATCTGGACCATTTGGCAGGAGCGCAACACCAGGATTTTCAGCAACTGCTCCAACTCAATGGCTCATATTCGTGATCAGATTATCGCCTCCGCCGCAACCTGGTCCTCCTCTTCAAAGCTCTTCTTGAATTATGACGTTTCTTCTATAGCTTTGAATTGGAAAGCTTTTATGCGTAACTTCTCCCCGTATGCCTCTTACATGCGGTTTTAATAAAATATCATTTTCCTAAAAAAATTGGTATAAACTTTGTGCTTCGACCAAAAGGTCAGAAGTTCAAATCTCTCACCTCACATGCTGTAGAGAGAAAAGTGTTTATATATGAAAGTTTGCATATGTATTATATTGTTGTTTATGTTAATAGATTTGTACACATAGGTCGAGAAAATAAAAGACACATCATTTTTCATTCTTCTTCAAGGGTTAATATGAAAAATTTAAAGTTTTGGATATAATTGAAACCAATTTTACAGTATTTTTAATAATTTAACCTAATTTCTGTAAACATTTCATTTTGATCTCACATTTTGTACTAAAAATGGTCTATTTTTATAACAGTAGTTGATTTTTCATTTTCTCATTTATTACATTTTAAGATTCCTACCTATCCTCTCTTTTCTTTTCTTCTTCTTTTTTTTTTTTTTTGAAAAATCCTACCCAATCCTTTTTTAAGTGCCTATCAAACCTAGCTTGCATATTATTTGTTTGGAAAAGTCTACCTAGAAAAGTGTTCATCTTTTTTCATTTAATATTCATGGAAATACAAATAGAAAATTTCAATTTGTGTTCCTCCTTCTATATCCATTTTCATCAAATTAGACCCTAGATCTAGTTAAATATTGTAATTTTTATCTCTATTCAATTTCTGATAATTCTCCCATTAAATTTGTTAACAAGAGCATAATTCAACTGGTATAAAGTTGTACTGATAATCACGAGATCCGTGGTTCAAATCCCTCCACCCCATATTGTCAAAAAAAAAAAAAAAAAATCTCTCATTAAATTTAACAAAAAGAAATGTGAAAATTTCTATAAACTTACTAATTTCAATAACATCAAGTTTTGTACAAATTCAAGCATGATTAATGTACAAATTAATCATTGAATAACTTTACAAAAACTCACAAATTTTTAACCAAAATGTAGCTCCAAATGTCATTTTTCTTTGAAAATTTACTTAAAACTATGTTTTTAATAAACAAATTCCCTGTAATTAAGGTCTTGTTTGATAATAATTTGGTTTTTGAAAATTAAGCTTATAAACACTGCTTTCAACTCTAAATTTATTTGTGTTTAATTTATTATATCTACCTTATTTCCATGTTTTCAAAACTAAAAAAAAAATAGTTTTCAAAAACTTGTTTTTATTTTTGGAATTTATGGATAGGAATTCAAATGTATCCTTAACAAAGATGAAAATCAATATAAGAAAATTGAGAGAAAACAAGCATAATTTTAAAAACAGAAAACAAAAAACTAAGGTCCCATTTGAAAACTCATTAATTTGGTAATTGAAAATTAAGCTTAAAAACACTACTTTCACCTATAAGTTTCTTAGTTTTATTATGTACCTTTTTTCCATATTTTTAAAAACCAAGTAAGTTTTGAGAAAAAAAAAATTGTCAATAGGCTAGGAATTCAAAATGTGTCATTAACAAAGTTGAAAACGTCCATTGTAAGGAAATTAAGAGAAAATAAGCTTAATTTTCAAAAACTAAAAACAAAAAATCAAATAGTTATCCAACCAAGTAAATGTTTACCAAATAGAGCCCTAAAAACTGTGTTTTTCAAAGACAATAAAGCTTTTGGAATTAGTTTGAACTAAAAATTAACTTTGTATTTGAAATGAAAAACGAACAAAACCCAAAATCTATTCAAAATGTCTAAATAACCAGAAACATTTAAGGCCTAAATTTACAAAATGGTCTCAATTCTTTAAGATAGTTATCAATTTAATTTGTTTTATTTTTTTTAAAAAAGGAGAGTTATCCATTTAATTCTAAAATTTTTAAAAATTTTAAGTTAATTTATCCTTAATATATTAAATTTTCCCATTAGGTCGTTCTTCTATTAAAAAGAACTTGTAAAATTTTATATTCAAAAAGTTTTATTATCACTAAACTATTGTTTTAATACATATTTACACACACTTAGATATTGAAACTCAACATGCACATTAGCAATTTGTTGCAAATATGTCAACTCTCTCTCTCTCTGTCCTTGTCTGCTTAATAGATTAATAATTTTTCCTCCAAAGTGTGACATAAACATTTGACCATTTATATTCAAATTGTGTAGGAAAAGACAAGAATTATTTGTCGATTATGTGGAACATTTTTCATAATTGTTGTAGTTTTGTTGTTTAAATATTGAATTTGGGTATCGTAAATCAATTTTCCTCACAATTTTTCCACATCCATTTTTCCAAATGCTTTTAATTTAGTTATAAATGGCACCATTTTATTTCCTTTTATTTGAAGAATCGACAACGTTGGATCTCATATTCAATTATGATGGTCAACTTATTCTGAAATCACAATTCACAAATGACTGAAATCAGAATTAATTGGAGAAGAAATATCTTTATAGGATTCGAACTCAGGACTTCTTGCTCTAATATTATGTTAAATCACTAATGGATTCAAAATTAAAGCTTAAGTTGATGGGTTACGGTAAATTTAATTATATCAATACTCTAACACTTATTATAGTTGGACACATGTCCCTCTTTCAATGTGAGATCCTCAACATGCCCCCTCAAGATGGTGTCTCTGATACCATATTAAATAATATGGGCTTCCATCTCAAAACCAATGGACAATGAGTGAGGTGACCCTTGTAGCTTATAAATTGGGAGGTCTCCACTAATCTTTTTTGAGTAGTAGGAGAAGAGGAACGATTGGGAAATTAATGTTTACCTAATAGTTTAATTTTTGTCCAACTCATATGCCATGTAACTAAAAACAATGACATGGCAACCAGCCCATGTCAGCAAATAACGTTCCAATTATCTTTCTGTTAGGTTAAGTTAAATCAGGGACTATTTAGAATTATTTTGCAAACCTCAGGGACTAAAAGTGTTCATTTTGAAACTTCAGGGACCAAATAGACATCAATCCCAAATTTCAGGGACCAAAAGTGCATTTTGCCATTTTTTTTACTTTATTCGTACAACAAAGAAGAATATTGGTGGGATTTCAAATCTTCCACCTGTAAAGAAGAAGAATATTGGTGGGATTTCAAATCTTCCACCTGTAAAGAAGTGACAATTAAGTATCTTAACTAGTTAAGTTACACTAAGATTATACATACTTAAGACCTATTAGGAATCCCTTTTATTTTAAATGTTTTTCAAGAGTGCATTTTCTTTAAACATTTTGTATAAAAATTGTCTAGAATTTAAACACTCATATCATATGTTTGGTTACATTTCCTCGTAAGTGTTTTTGTATACAAATTATTATATACTTAATAAAACTCTTTTAAAAAAGTTTGCTTTCAAGTGTTTCTCTCAAAATTGTTTATTTTTCAATTTCATTTTTTAATAAGTTATTTTTAGTGGTTGTCAAAATCAAACCAAACATACTCTTTGTTTTTCTTTGATCTAAATGTTTTTTCATTATCTTATTAAAATTCACTTTAGTCGTTCCGTTAAAAAACTCGTATCATATTTAAATAACACATTACAAAGTCCATACAAAGTCCATACACATATACTCTGCATAAAACACAAATCTCCCCCACTGATTATCATATAACTAGCATTCGAAACACACACCAAAAGTCCAACATCACATAATATGAAGATGGACAATTATTAGGGAAAGTAAAGAAATTAAAGATAGAAAGGAGGATTTAGAGAGATTAAAACACAACTTAAACCCATATGGAAGGGGAGTCATTTTATTTAGTTTCCATGGTGTTTGATTTTAAGGGACTGCTTCAGTTTTCCGGTGGGCAGTTCCTTGAATAACGATTGCAGCCTACGGGTCGTGGGGATGGAATGCAGGAATCGTAGCGGTTTCGTGTGCATTCGATTGTGCCACTGAGACTGCGATCGACTACTGCAAACCAAGTTTTTTAAACACTTAGAAAGTTATTCCAAACAGATATACTATATTAACCCAAAATAAAAAGATGTTTTTATCATTATCATTGTTATTTTTCATTATTTCTTTCTTTTTTTAGTTCAACAATGATGAGGCGTAAAATTGAAAGATCGACTTTTGAAAGAGTTAAGAAAATTGATAGATAAAAAAAAGGAAAACGAGCTTATCATATGTCTTGAAAAACAATACTTGGCTACCTATTGGTGTGCATGTATTTTTCTACTTATAACCATTAAAATACTAACAACTAAGAGATTTTTTTTTTTTTTTCTAATCTTGTCTCTTAGTTGTCAGCATTTTAATAAATAACCACGCATCTTTATGCAGTCAAGTATTGTTATATCTTAGAAAATTTACCGTTTTTGTCAGCGAGCTCTCTCGCTGCAGTCAGGTTGGAGGAGACGAGGAGGAGGAAGAAACCTACCAATGCAAAACCCTTCCCACCACTCATTTTTAGTTTACCTTTGTAATTGAACTAGAGGAAGTGAATTGGTTTGGATATGAAGTTGTGAGAGATTGGTTTCCACTTTCTAATGTGTTTTTATAGGCGAGGGATATGAGAAGTTATTTGAATGGGTCGTAACAAGGAAAAAACTTAGCCAAATATAAAAAGCTCTAACTTTCTAATATGGGTTTTTTTTTCCTTGAATTTGGGTTGTTTTTTATTTAATTCATGTTGAAAAATCTACTTCAAATGTATATTGTATGATTGATTATTATGGACAAATAGATTTTGGATATATATGGACGTGGAATAATTGATTCCAAAGATGTTTGATGGAATTGAAATTGCAAAATGATTAAAAATTGTGTCCCACAACCTTGTCACGATTGGACGACCATTGACTCATGTTTTTTATATTTCCCTCTAGGTCTAATTAAGAAATATTATGTTTTTTTTTTTTTTTTTTGAAATAAGAAATATTATGTTATTTTCGATAAGAAAATTAAGAAGAAATTATGCATTAAATTCAACTAACAAAATATATCATAAAGTTTTCTCCAATTTTAGCCTACCCCATTAATAATATATTTATTGTTTTTAAGAGACCATATATTATTAACCTAATTGGGAAAAATACATTTTTGATCCCGGTTGGATTTGGTTTCATTTTGGTCCCTAAATTTTCAAAGTAACATTTTTTATCAGGTTTGAATTTTGTTACATTGTTGATCCCTCCGTCAAATTTTTTTGTTATATTTAACAGATTGCTGATGTGGCATGTATTTTTTAATTAAAAAATTATAGTTTTTGTAATTTTACCGGTCGCCGCCGTTGCCATCATCGCCACCTGGAATTTTCTTTTTCTTTCCCTTCCTTTCCTTTTCTTTTCTTTCTTCTCTTTTTCATTGTTTTTTTTTTTAAACCGGAAGCAAGAAACGGAGTCCTTCCGTTTCCGGTGGTTGAAGAGGGTTTTCAATGTATTCTTTCAATGGGTCCTTTTTAGATCTGAAACCCATATGGGTTTTCTTTCACTCATTCAAAATCTGAAACCCAGATCTGGCGGTTCCGACAAGCTCCAAATGACGACGGTTATGAAGACTGATCTGAAACGAGCACATTCAAGATCTCACTGCTGTGAAGACCAATCGTGAAAAATCGTTGTCGTGCCCAACAAGATCGGCATGCGAAGTAGAAAACGCAAGGAGTAAAGGCCATCGGTGCTCACGAAAAAACAGGTGCTGTGAAGTTTGATCGTCGGCGTTTGTTAAAGAAGGAGACGTTTGTTCGTCGGCGTTCAATTGTTGTAGTCGCGTGAAGCTTGGTTGTTTTTGGTTTTTAGGAAAAAAAAAAAGAAAACAATGGAAAGGAGAAGGAAGAAAAGAAGAAGAAGAAAGAAAGGGGAAGAAAAAGAAAAAAAAAATCCAGGCGGCAGCGACCGGTCGCCGGCGATGGCGGTAGCGGCGGTGGTCAGTAGCTGCAATATTTGGGTTAGAAAAAGATGGAGTTATGGAGGTGGAGAAGAAGAAGGAAGAAAAAAGAAAAGAAAAAAAAATTATATTATTTATTTAAAAAATTCAAAAAAATATAATTTTTAATAAAAAAACATGTCACGTTAGCAATCTGTTAAGGATAACAGAAAATTTGACGGAGGGACCCATTCAAACCTCAAGGGTAAAAATGTTAGAGTTTGAAAATTCAAGAACCAAAATGAAATCAAATTCAAACCTCAGGGACCAAAAGTGCCCTTATTCTTTTTACAACATGTGAGGTGAGAGATTTGAACTTTTGATTGACCAGGTATAAGCTTTATGTTAATTGAGATACACTTGTTGGCCAAAAATGTTTTACTTGAAATTGTGTTTTAACGAACAATTTACCTATACAATTCTCTCTTTGCCCTTAATTTAGGGTGTGTTTGGTTTAACGGTTTAATTTTGAAAAAAACAAAATCATTTTGAAAAATTTTATAGTGTTTGGCAACCACTAAAAATAACTTATTAGAAAATGAGATTGAGAAATAAACTATTTTGAGGGAAACACTTGAAACCAAATTTTTTTTACAAGAGTTTTTAAGTATACAATAACTTGTGTATAAAAACACTTATGAGAAATTGTAACCAAACATATGAGTATTTAAATTCTAAACAATTTTTATACAAATTTTTTTTTTAAAAAAATGCATTCTTGAAGAACATTTAAATTAAAGTGTATTCCAAACATACCTTAAGTTTCAAACTAACTCTGTTTTAATTTTTTTTATCACTTTATATTTGAAAATTTGCCAAAACTTTATAGAATGTTCTACTTGTACAATTCTCTCTTCGTCCTTAAAATTGAAAATAGCTTGAAACCAACCCTGTTTTAATTTTTTTATCACTTTATATTTGAAAATTTGCCAAAATTTTATAGAATTTTCTTAGTGATTATCTTCCTACGTGAAAATCACTTGTAAACTAGCCTCGTTTGTGTTTTAAGTTTTAGGGAAAAATACACTGGTCCATGGATTTGGGTTAAGTTACACTTTGGTCTCTGAGTTTTAAAACCCAACAAAAATACCCTTGAGGTTTGAGATAAGCAGCACTTTAGTCCCTGTCGTTCAGTTTGCTATTAAATGCTAGCGGACTGCTGACGTGACCACATTTTTTTCATTAAAAAAATTCTTTTTTATTTTAAAATAAAAATAAATAAAAACAATACAATATTATTATATTATTATTTTAATTCTAATTTAATCTTTCTCTTCTTCCCCCCTTCTTCATCCTCTTCCCTCAACCCTTCATTCTTCTCCTTCAAATCTTCGACGGCCGGCCACCGCTTGTCGTCGGCGATTGTATTTTTTTTTCTTTTTTTTTTCTTCTCCTATCTTCTCCTTTCTTCTTCTCTCTTACCCCATTTTTCTTCTTTTCTTTTTAAAAAAAAATACAAGAGGGAGGAGGTCCCTCCTCCCTCCGTTTCGCGCCGTAAATGGAGGAGGGAGGTCCCTCCTCCCTCTTGTATATTTTTTTTTAAAAAAAAAAAAAAAAGAAAAGAAGAAAAATGGGGTAAGAGAGAAGAAAAAAAAGGAGAAAATAGGAGAAGAAAAGAGAAAAAAAATACAGTCGCCCGCGGGCGGCGGCGGCGTGCGGTGATCGGCTGTCGGCCGCCGGAGTTTTGAAGAAGAAGAAGGAAGAGTTGAGAGGAGAGGATGAAGAAAGAGAGATCAAATTGAATTATAATTAAAATAAGAATATAATAATATTTTATGTTTTTTTATTTTTATTTTAAAAGTAAAAAAAGAAAAATTAATTAAAAAAATGTGGTCATGTCAGCAGTCCATTAGCATTTAATAGCAAATTGAACCACAGGGACCAAAATGCTGCTTATCTCAAACCTCAGGGGTATTTTGTTGAGTGCTAAAACTTAGGGACCAAAGTGTAACTTAACCCAAACCTCAATGACCAAAAATGTATTTTTTTCCTAAGTTTTAACTAGTAGCTCTATGATTAGATTGTTTGTTTAGCTAGTTTGATTTTTTTTTTTTTTTGAAAAAAAATTTGAACTATCTTTGTTTCGTTAGTTCAATAGTAGTTATAGTTTAACGATAAATGACATGAACATTTGATCAAGAGGTTAGAGGTTCAAATGTTTTTTTTTTTGGGGTTGAAATATAGAAAAATAGTTGATCAATGGATAGACAACTTCAGTTTCAATCAATTTAGTTCAATTTTGGTTGATTTATTGATGGACTTAGACAGTTTTGATATCAATTTCTTTTGAGCAATTGATTATAAACTGAAATTAACCTACTTGCACCTTGTTAACATGACTTGGTAACCACAAGATGAATGCCAAGTCAATGGTCCGACTAAGGACAAGATTGGAGGCGTCAACGGTCAACATGACTGGGTATATTTTATTGACAGAATTATTTATATTTCCTTGACTCGAAAAATAATATATTCATATTTCCCATTTAATACAAAAAGATTCCTATCCTACCTATCATTTTAAGTGCCTATCAAATCTAGCTAGCATTATTTGTTTGGAAAAGTCTACACAAAAAAACTATGCTGCTTTGTTTTATTTATTTATTCATGTAAATAAGAAGATCTTTTTTTAACTAATAATTTTGGTTAACGATGAATCTAAATATAATCCAACTCGTTAAAATTTTTTCAAAAAAAAAAAAAAAAAAAATCAACTCGTTAAAATATTATATATTTGAAAAATAATTAAGGTTTAAATTTCACATCATGTATTCTTTCTTTTTATGCTTTCAAAAAGAAAAAAAAAAATTAGGGAAAAATACACTTTTGGTCCCTAAGGTTTGGGTTAAGTGACACTTTGGTCCCTGAGTTTTCAAACTCAACAATTTAGTTCCTGAGGTTTGGATTTTGTTACGCTTTTAGTCCCTCCGTCAATTTTTCTGTCAAATACTAACAGATTGCTGACGTGGTATTAGTTTTTATTAAAAAAATATATTTTCTTTATTAATTTTAAAATAAATAATATATTAAATATTATTTTATATTTTATTATTTTTCTTTTCTTTTTTCTTTTCTTCATCATCTTCTTCCAATCTTCTTCTTCTCCATCAATGAACCCTAATCTAACTTACAGCCCTCATCGTCGTCGGCAGCCGGCCGACCACCGCCGACCACCGCTAATCGGCCGCCCTTCGCCATAAATTTTTTTTTTCTATTTTTTTCTCTTCCTTTCTTCTTTCTTTTTCTCATTTCCCTTCTTTCTGACTTCTTCTTGATCTCCTCTTTTTCACTGGTTTAAAAAAAAATCGAAGGGGCAAGCGGATCTGAACAAACCCTCCCTCCCCGTTCCAAAAAGAAAACGAATCTGGAAGGACCCTCCCTCCCCTCCCCCCCCCCCCCGTCACAGAAGTGACGGGTTCTGCGAAGTAGAGAGCGAAGAAGCAAAGGGGGAAACGGATCTGGACGGACGAAAAGAAACCCAAAGATCTGGAACGAAGAAACCCATGAACGGACGAAAATGGCAAGAAACCCATAGATCTGGACAGATGATTTCTTCGTTTCACGAACAGACTACTTCGCTCCAGATCTGTGGGTTTCTTGGCAGCAGGAGGAGCAGGAACAACGACGGGAGGGAAAGGAGAGGGGAAATGCAAATGACACCTGCTTTGTTCCAGTCCGTTCTGGAAAATGCAGAGCTGCGAAAGGGAAGGGAGACTATACCAGATCTAGCCCACGACGACGACGAGAGGGAAGAGTTTGCTTCATTCCAGATCTATGGGTCTCTCCACCTGCTTTGTTTTCCCTCTTTTCTTTATTAAAAAAAAAAAGAAGAAAGAAAATGAAAATAAATGAGGAGAATAAAAGATGAGGAAAGAAGAAGAGAATAAAAAAAAAATCGCCGTCAACGCCGGCGCCGACTGTCTCTGACGGTCGGTTGTTGAAGAAGTAAAAGAGGAAGAAGATGATGAAGAGGATGAAGAGGGAGAGAGAGGGAAAAAGAAATAAAAAAAAATAATAAAATATTTTTTTATTTGATTTATTACTATTTTATTAAGAAAATGTAAAAAATAAGTTTTTTAATTAAAATAATGGTGCCACGTCAGTCGCCGTTAGAATTTAACAGAAAAATAGACGGTAGGGACCAAAGTGCTCCTTATCTCAAACCTCAGGGGTATTTTTGTTGAGTTTGGAAACTCAGGGACCAAAGTGTAGCTTAACCCAAACCTTAGGGACCAAAAGTGTATTTTTCCCAAAAAATTAATATTCTCGCAACATCTATATTTCACTCTAAATAATACTAATTCAATCTTTATTTCTATTATATTATATTGTTCATCGTTATATATTTTTAATTAATATTGATGCAATTGACAATAAATGAAAAAGTATTGAATCTGTTATTTAGCGCTCCAAATGACTAAAGCTAAATTCTGTATTAGATATGTAATTTTCGTTATCGTAGCTTTCCTTCTTTTTTTTTTTTCAACAAAATTTTTTTTAGTACATCAACATTTGAGGTGGGGGGATTCGAACCTCTAACCTCTTGGTCGAGAGTATATGCCAATTACCGCTGAGCTAAGCTCGCTTTGACTTTTTTTTTTCAACAACATTTGGAGTTTGAGAATTTGAACTTTTAATATCTTTTTGTTTAAGAATATGAGATTTTTCATGTTAAATTTAAATACAAATATAACTTTAGGCGAAAAATTTTCATGATTTTTTTTTCCAAGTTTAACATATAAGGGTTGAGGATTCAAACATTATTTGACTTGTTGGTTGATGGCATATGTCTTAAATGATTGAACTATGCTGAAATTGACCTAATTTATTTTTATTTCTTCTTTTTTGTACTTTTAATTAATTAACGTCCCGCTTATAAAGTTGGTATACCCTATACTAAAACTTTACAATAACGTAGGGTCAAATGATATATATATATATATATATTCTTAACCTGCTTTATTCACACTAGGAAATCTCTATATTCTTGACATGCTTTATTCACACTATAGGAAATGTCAGGACATGTTAGTGTGGCATATTGCAAAGCACCAACCACACTCCTATATAAATGCACATCATGAAATAATTCACCTTGATGAGCAGACAATAAGGGACCACTAACTATATGAGTAGTAGTAGGATTCGCTTCAACCATTTTAGTTTTATGCAAGAGATCCATAATGTATTTACCTTGAGATAAAAATAAGCCACCATAAGGACGACATGATACCTCAATGCCCAAAAAAGAGTGAAGAAGACCAAGATCCTAAGAGAAAACCTGCCATCCAACTCAGTAATTCGCGAAGAAATAGCACCCTAGAATTCCCTATGATAATTATGTCATTAACATAAACAAGTATATAACAACAGTGAGTTGTTGAGCGTCAAAATAATAATAAGGGATCAACCTTAGAATTTATAAAGCCAAAAGAGTTAAGAAACAAACTCAAGCGCTCAAACCAGGCCTAAAAATTTGAGTCAACGAAGTTGCGGATTCATACACAGTATTATTGGTTGAACTTTGAGACATGATCAAAGAAGAACAAGAAAAAAAATATAGGGCAAAAGCTTAGTCATTTGACTAATGCTTTGATACCATTTCAGCATTTTAATAGAAATGGAAATAAAGAAAGAACACAGAACTTGCCGGAGAAAACCTTTTGCATTTATATATATATGAAAGATCATTATTTGAGCCATATATATACATAAAGGCCTGAAGAGAAAAACTCCTACAAAAAATCAAAGAATGATAATGCCTCTGGAATGTTCTTCTTGAACTAATACAATCAGACGATACAGAGAAGAAGAAAGGGCTAGAAATAATGGGCCTAAACATTGGGCCAAAATAATTACAAAAGAAACAAGGGGCAACCAGATAAATTGCCAAAAAAAAAAGGGAAATCCTGAGATATGACCAGAAATTACAGGGTAATTTCGAAAAATGGCCAAATCGTATTTTTTAATGAAAAATGGCCAAACCGTATTTTTAACCTATTTTCACTTGTTTTATTCTTCCAATTATACCCCTAAGTCAATTCTCACGTCCCACCCTATATTTGAGGAAGCCATTTAATTTTTTTTATTTTTTATTTTTAAAATCAATTATCCCATGAATCAAGCAATGGTTGGTTACAACTATATATTATCTCTTATCATTTGAAATTCAAATCCAGATTGCTTCATCGTCTTTTCTAGTAGATTTTTATTTTGTAATCAACAAACCAGATTGCTTCATCGTCTTTTCCAACCATTCTGATTGATTATTGGTCTTCATCGTTCCTTCCAACACTATAAAGCTATTGATCATAGGTATATTTCTGCATTTTTTGTCACTGCTTTCATGTTTTCTGTTACTCCAAAAGTAAGCGTTCAGATTGATTATTGCTTTCATGTTTTCGTTCACCCGAGTTATTCTTTTCATTTGTTGAAAGCTCATTTGAACTTCCTTCCGCATCAGTCTCAATCACCCTTGAACCTTCCACTCCTACAAAAGTAAATAATTTTTTAGAAGAAACTCTTACCCGTTTTCATACACACTATAATTGTGATTAGACAAAGATCACAACTACACTGATTTTTCTTCAATTTCTTCAATTTGCATGATGAATTCCAGCTGTAACATGTATGATTTTTTTAAATGAGGGAAAGGAAAGAGTTTTTTTTGGAACGTGAGTGTGTTCCATTATGCCTTAGGGTTTTTTTTTCCAAGAAGCTATTAATCCAGAGGTTTGTTTGAAATTGTGTATCAATTTTTTCATTTTTTTTTTCTGATTATACTTTAATTCTGATATTTTAGGCGTTCATCCCATTAGGTGAATCTAGATTTTTTTTTTTTTTTTCTGATTATACTTTAATTCTGATTATACTTTAATTCTTCTTTGAATCTGGAATTTTTTTAATTGATGTTGTTCTTCATTGTTATTGAATTTGGTAAGCTTCTTCATTTTTTCTTTTGATATACACGGTTTAAATTTAAGTCCTCTTATTTTTTCTCTCTTTTTTTAATTCAAATCTCTTGTTTTAAATTTAGGTTGTCAGATTTATATTCCATTTCATTTGAATTTCGGTTAGTTTTGATTTGCTAGATGAATTAATGGGTAAGGAAGCTAGATTTGATTGTTTGAAATTGTGTATCAATTTTTTCTTTTTTTTTCTGATTATACTTTAATTCTGATATTTTAGGTGTTCATCTCATATTTTAGATGAATCTAGATTTTTTTTCTGATTATACTTTAATTCTTATTTGAATCTGAATTTTTTTTTTTTTTAATTGAAGTTGTTCTTTCATTTTTTCTTTTGATATACACGGTCCTATTTTTTCTCTCTTTTTTTTGAATTCAAATCTCTTGTTTTAAATTTAGGTTGCCAGATTTATATTCCATTTCATTTGAATTTCTGTTAGTTTTGATTTGCCAGCTGAATCAATGGGGGAAGGAAGCTAGATTTTCTCCCTTATTTATAGTGTATTTGTTTTATTTTATTTTCAGTTTTAAGATTTGTTAAAGGGTATTTTTGTCCAATTTCATGCCAAAATAGTTTACTAAAAATAGGATTTGGCCATTTATCAAATTGGAAATACGGTTGGCCATTTTTCAAATCAGCTTATTTTTTTTGGCCATTTATCTGGTTGCCCCAAAAAAAAATAGCTTTGAAAAATGGTCAATCGTATTTCCAATTTGATAAACGATCAAACCCTATTTTTAGTAAACTATTTTGGCATGAAATTGGACGAAAATACCCATAAACAAATCTTAAATCTGAAAATAAAATAAAATAAATACACTATAAATAAGGGAGAGAATCTAGCTTCCTTACCCATTAATTCGTCTAGCAAATCAAAATAACAGAAATTCAAATGAAATGGAATATAAATCTGGCAACCTAAATTTAAAACAAGAGATTTGAATTAAAAAAAAAAAGAGAGAGAAAAAAATAGGAGGACTTAAATTTAAACAGTGTATATCACAAGAAAAAATGAAAGAGCTTACCAAATTCAATAACAATGAAAAGAACAACTTCAATTAAAAAAAAAAAAAAAAAAATCCAAATTCAAAGAAGAACAGAAAAAAAATGAAATCACACATTCTCCTTGTGTGAAAAAAAAAACCCAGATTCAACTAAAATATGGGATGAACACCTAAAATATCAGAATTAAAGTATAATCAGAAAAAAAAAAATTGATGCACAATTTCAAACAAACCTCTCTCTGATGCGTGGATTGATAGCTTATTGGAAAAAAAAATGAAATCACACATTCCCCTTGTGTGAAAAAAATCCAGATTCACCTAAAATATGGGATGAACACCTAAAATATCAGAATTAAAGTATAATCAGAAAAAAAATGAAAAAATTGATACACAATTTCAAACAAACCTCTCTTACGCGTGGATTGATAGCTTCTTATGGAAAAAACCCTAAGGCATAATTACACTCTTGGGAACACACTCACATTAAAAAAAAAAAAAAAAAAAAAAAAAAAAAAAAAAAAACCTTTCCCCTTCCTCATTTCAACCCCTTTCAACTTACCGTTCGCGAGAGAACCCCTTCCCCTTCCTCCATCATTCGAACCTCCGAGACAAACCCTTCCATCGTTCTACCATCAGTCTTCTTCTACATTCATCGATTCTTTCATACTTCTTCACAGACGACTTCAAGCTTCGTCTCGTAACTAAGATTCTCGACAAGATTACATTGTATCTAAACGGACAGTCGAAGAACATTTAGAAGCTCAAGCGAGTTTTGTCGACATCCACGGTATGCATGCTTCAATTTCTGCTAATTTTTTCTGTTTATATAGAAATGGAACATTTTTTACTTACAAATCGTTGAGTAATAAAATGAAAAACGATAAAGTAGGGAAGAGAGAGATGATCGTGTAACTAAAAATCCCTTGATTCATGGAATGAGACGTTATAGATTATTTTTAAAAAAAAAATAAAAGATACGACTGCACAAATATAGGATAAACGTGGGGGGGGGGTGGCTGGAAGGCAAAAAAGTAAGCTTATATAGCACGAAAATAGGCTGGAAAAACTGGTTTGACCATTTTTTATTAAAAAATACGGTTTTGCCATTTTTCGAAACTACCCTGTAATTTCTGACCATTTATGAGGATTTCCCAAGAAACAAATATGGACTTCTTTAATGGGCTATCTTAACGATGTGTGATAGCTCTTAGAAATAAGAGCTATTGGTTCTCTTTTAGGCTTAAAAACTCTACATTTTAATGTGTTTGAGCTTTGGTTTGTGCATGAAAATGAGTATTCTTTGATGCATATCTTTACATATCATTAGGTCAAGCTTAAGTTGGAATTGATGCAGATTTTGTATGTTTCAAGCTGATTTTCTGGTGTATGAACACTCAGGTTATGCTACAGCAGCTGATTTCACAAGCAGAAGGTCAAAAGTCTGGAATTAAATGACTGCACATGTTGTACCCGTGGGAGCTTTCATTAAATGAGCTGCCATCTTTTAGAGTTGATTTGTCCCATCTTAGCCAATTGGGGAAGGTCCATGTGGAAGAATGTTGTCCAATCAGCCCTGAAATCAATGAAGATGGATGATATAAATAGTTCTTTGACCCAAAATGAGAGAATAATCAACTGGAGAAGGAATTTCAAAAAGGAGGCTGCTGTTTGGAGAAAAACTGTGAGAAGGGAGGTGAAGGAAGCAGCTGATTGAAGACTTTCCAGCTTGGGAAAACTGGAATTCTCCTAGAAGCTTCTCCTTTAGTTTCTTCTTCTTTTTATCCCTCTTTCCTTGGTATTTAGTTTGTACTAAAGGTTGTATGGATGATTTATATGGTTGTTTACTGCTGTATTTTCATTATTTTCACCTTGGACATGAGCTAAATCCTCTTAGGTGAGGATTAAGGTGCTTAAACTTGAACTTGTTGTTTGTTTTTAGTGGAACTTTATATATTGAAACTTAAAGTAAAGTGTTCTTCATGATTAAAGTTAGAATTTCGTTTGGCCAACCATTTTCTAGCAATGTTATTGAGTGTTTGGGAAAACAATTGATAACCGATTACTTTGCTTTACCTTAGTCTTTCTAGGTAATGAAAATGAGTGGGTATTTAGGGATAAATAACCACCTAAGGCACTAAATCAGTTGAGCTAAAAAGAAGGGGTTAAATGGGAGTTTAATCACCTAAACTATAGGAGAATTGGAAAAATCCCGTAGAAAATACTGGGTGAGTTGTAAATATAGAGTTCTGCTACAGCAAACAGCTTGTGAGAGTAGACAGTCCCTAATCTGAACCTAGGCTTCTCTGTGTTGATTCACTATTTTTATTGAAATTTACTTAAGTTCTCGTCACTTTAAGTTTGTTTGCCATTTTAATCTCTTGTACTTAGTTGATGAAAAATATTTGGTCATCGGTTACGTTGAATTTCATTAAAAATCAAGCTTAGAAATAGTGATTTTCGTTGCATCAATCCATGTGGAAACGATATAAAAATACTTATCGTCACTTGCTGCTGATCGTGTGCACTTGCACGTGTGTTTGTGAGTTTTTCTTGCATATTTAGAATCACCTTGCACAAGGCAACAATGTGTATGTGTAAAATCATAGTGATCTTTAAAAAAACTGAAATTATGGCAATTAGACCGTTTTGGAACCAATATTTCACGAATGTCCCATTATGAAAAAAATTTCAGCTTTGTCTTGGCTCAAGATTTCCTAGCTAAATCTTCCCAATTTTGCCCTTCAAAATTCTGCACATTTAAAATTTGGTTTGTATGGATTCTTTCCATAATAAAAACTACCATTAAGTTAAATTATTAAATAATTAATTTAACAATATTCAACCCTAAACCCTAAATACATTTCATACAAAAACTCAAGCAATTGTCGTCAAACTGAAAAACCCCATCACTCCATTTTCATTGCCGACCATCAAAAAAGTTCAACAAAAATTTGATTTAAGTTTCTTCTGTCAAACAATATGAGTATGTTCCATTTGTCCATTTTTTTTATTCAATTGTCACAGTAACTTTTATATGAATAGTAATCTTTTATATAAATTTTCTTTCATTTTTTGTTTTATTTTGTCAAACAATATGAATAGCAATCCAAGTATATGGTTTGCATTTTTTTTTCAATTTTGTTATTAATATCTAATGACATAAGATGTTTCTAATTTTAACTATTTGTTCACATAATCCTATATATTTACATCTAATCACTCAATTGATCATAGAATGTAATATTTCTTCAAATAATAAATACATATCATGTATTATAATATATAATCAATATACTGACTCCATTATATAATATATACTCATCATTGTGTATTCGGTTCATAAGTAAAACGTCAGAATGATAAATATATATTTGGTTGTATATTATATAATAAATATATATTTAGAATTATATTATATAAACCTCTTTATATAGTATACACGATATGGTTTATAAAGTTCATAAATGAATTTTCAGAATTATAAATATATAAGTCATGTAGTATATTTGATCTATAAATATATACTTAAATGTATAATATATAAACCTTATTAAATATTCATCATAGGTAATAATCTCATTCACATACGAATGGTGTATGACGGTTGTTGGAATGAGATTAATAACTATATTACTACTGACCATGAATATATTTTTCAGTATGAGATTAATAAGACATGAAAGTCATTCATTCGAATATAACATTCATATTAAATATAATCTCGCCATAATTTGTGTAATTAAAATCTTGAATTCAACCATCAATTGAACATAAACCATATGATATATTATAGAAAACTTCAACTAAAAGAGCAATAACCCGATAACATAACTAAATTAACAATATCACAATAACACAAATATATATTATATATAAATTGGATTATATATTATATAAACCCAATGACACAACTAAGAAAACAATAACATGCATATTTAATGATCTTTATAAATCCAACCAAGTAAACAATGACCTAATAACTATGAGGAAAGCAAAAAATTGTATATTGTTTATAATCCACATAACAAACCCAAATTTATTTCTATGAATGAACTCCAACGGCGACGAACTGAGATGGACTATCTGAACAACAATGACAGAAAAAACACAGAAAAAAATGGCAGAAGCATTGACGGCCAATGCTACTCGAGAGGATGAGACGATGGGAACACAACGTCAACAACGGGAGCTTCAAACGATGCCCGAAGGATGAGACGGCTGGAATACAGTGCCAGAGCTTCACCGGCGATATTCCAAAAAAAAAAAAAAAAACTTACTAACCTAAATATACATTTTTTTTGTCTAAAAAAAACATCTCAAAAAAACACACATAGTAGCCAACGGAAGAAAAAAAACTTGTATGATTTTTATAAACTCTCCTAAAGAATAACACAGTAACCAACAGAAGAAGAAGAAAACCTTGTATAACTTTTATAAACCCAAAAAAACAAACCAAAATCCCCCAGTCCAACTAACACAAGTACGAGGAATGAAAAATCTGGATGATGTGAACTTGATTCAACGACTGACGGTGTGAAGTTGTAGTGGGGTTCACCACTCAAGAACAGAGAAGCATGAACCGATGGATGGTGTGAAGCAGTGGTGGTGATAGCGTGAAGCGGCGAAGGTTTTCTGTGTTTGCGCAGTCGTGAACTCGCGTTGGACGTCGTCAACTCACCACGGCGTTAAAGAAGAAAGAGTAGAGAGTAGAAGCGTTTTTTTTATGGTTTCAATTGAAAGTAAATGTGAGATAATGGTTTGTTGTAAATCTTGAGAGAATCGAGGAGTTGCAAATTTGGGAGGGTGAAGGTGAAGGGATTAATAATAGGTAATTGATGGAGATATTTTAAGAAAAAAAAAAATTCAACGATTATATTAATTAAGTCTCTTTTATTTTTTGAATTTAAATATGATATAATGGATATTAACGTAAATTAATATTTATATTGGCTTGGCTTTGGACAAATGTGATAATTTTTTTGAAACTAGACATTTTTGAAATTTCGATTTCTATTTGGTCTATCTATGTAGTTAATCCTTAAAAATAGAAAATAGTGAAAAATGATGTGTGCTTCTAGGCTAAAGATTTGTGACCAAAAGTGTAGGGTAAAATGTGAAAACATACAAGAAAAAGTGAGTATATAGGCCGTGAGATTTAAATTTAACACAATTAAAAAAATATATTAACAGAAATAACTCCTTAGAAAATCAAAGGTTTTGGCAAGCAAAGACAACATAGTTCCTCTTTTTCCTACTAGAATACAGTAACGTGCGTTGCACGTGTGAAGTTTTTTGTTTTTTTTTTTAATTGTATATATATATTTATTAAAAAAGTGGGTTAAACAATATAACATTTAATGGAAGGAATATCAGTTTTGAAGAAAATGAAATGAAATTGTTAAATAAAATGCTAGTCTATTAAATAAGTACTTCTTTGTATACAATATTTTTTGTTACATTTTCAACATTTGAATTTAACAAAATTCTTGTTGTTTTCATGGAGATCCCTCTTGAAAGTGCAACATATAATTGTCCATGTGAAAAGACATGTTGTGGGAGATAAATTCCAACATGTGGTATTGTTTGTCCTTGCGCCTTGTTAATAGTCATAGCAAAACTGAGTCGAACTGGAAACTGTTTTCTCTTAAATTTGAATGGGTATCCTTCATCATTTGCAGGAGTTAAAGGTATACGTGGTATGAAGACATGTTTTCCAACATGTTGTCCCATTGTTATTTCAGCATAAATCACATGTTTCCCAAAGTCTCGACAAACCATTCTTGTCCCATTGCAAAGACCATTTGATGGGTCTAAATTTCTGAGAAGCATTATAGGACAATTTTTCTTCAAAATCAGTTTGTGTGGTGGAAGACCATTTGGTAATAAGGAATTTAGGAATTCCGGTTGGTAGTAACTATTTGTATCATCAGTAGCTTCATCAAAGCTCATGAATTCTTTGGCTTCTCCAGGAAAGATCTCTATCATTTTTGCATTGATATGATCAACATATTCATTTGTAGTTGAGAGGATTGCTCTTTGGGTGACATATTCTGCCGAGCTTGCCTCTTTAGCCAAATCTGGAAAAACAAAATCAATCAAATGTAGCTCTGCTGAACTTTCATCCTTGCTTGTTATTACCATGTCTTTTGGAATACAAATGAAATCTTCTTTGATTGTTGTTTCAATCCCATTTCCAATTTTTAGTAGGTACTCTGCAAATTCATTGTCATTTAGAGCTCTCATATTCTTTGACAATTTTAGTTTTTCCATTTTTTCCCATAAGTATGACTTGACCAAACTTTGAGCTACAGTTTGTTGTCTTGTTGCTCGTGGGACAACTGGTAAAACTTGTCGAAAATCACCTCCAAACACAAATACTTTCCCTCCAAATGGTTCATTTATATCCATAATATCCCTTAGAGTTCTATCAACAGCTTCAATAGTGTACTTTTTGGCCATTGGTGCTTCATCCCAAATAATAATTTTTGTCTGTCTAATTAGTTCGGCTCTACTACTTTGTTTTGATATTGTACACATGGTTGAATCATTTGCTTGGAGTGGAATATTAAATCTTGAATGTGCAGTTCGACCTCCGGGTAATATCGAAGCTGCCACTCCTGAAGTTGCTGTGGCAAGTGCTATCATCCCTTTTGATCTTATATTAGCAAGCAAGGCACGATAGAGAAAAGTCTTTCCTGTTCCTCCTGGTCCATCAACAAAGAACAAACCTGATTTGTTTTCATACACTCTTTTCAGAATGACATCATATGCATACTTTTGTTCATCATTTAAGTTAAATGATGCCCAAACATCTTGATCCAGTACTTGGACTGACTGTTCATCTATTATATCTTTGTTTCCAAGCGATTTTGGATGAAATAAGGGATTGCTCATTTTCGGCAAGTCATACATGTTAATGTCCTTTCCCATTGCTTGAAGAAACGTTCTCACATCATTCAATGTGCTTTGAATTTGGAATTCTATTGACTTTGCATTTTTTTGACGATAATCTTCAGATAACGTGTCAAAGTAACTTTCCCATAATTTTCTAACATCGACGGGTTCACAATGTGCAAGCAATGTAGCAAAAAGTCTTCGAAATGCGTGAGGCATCTGAAATGTTGCTGCTTCATCTAAACATTCAATTATACTTTGATCTGACTCCAGAAGTCCCCTCTCTTGTGCTGCCTCCTTAAATGATGAGCATTTTTGTCCATTAATGGTCAACAAAGATTGAAAAGATGTTGGTCCTTTCACATGATTTAATAACAAACGTAAGTAATACCTTTCTCCTTCTATTGGATTTGCACCTGCTATTCGAGCTATTACATGTCCTCTTTTTCTCTTTGTCCATATTCGAGCCTGTTTGTTCCATACATAATGTTCTGGAAATTCTTTATACAAATATGTCCTTGCCTCTTCACTATTCTTGCATAATTCAAAATATTCTGTCAGCATTGTTTTTGAAACATGATCCCATTTGATAACTTTCTCCAAATTTTGGTTTTCCCAATATGATACCATTTGATTATTGGGAAGGTGAAGTTGCAAATTTATGACTGCAGGAGAAATTTCATGTAATCTATAGTCATAAATTCTCCATAATGCTTCTTGTGCAGATACCCATCTTGCATCTTGAAATTCCTTTATTTCATTGATAGTTTTACTATCATCATCATGAGATATGTAGACAGCTGCTCGATCATGACCTTTGTAGATATATTTGTATAAGTATTTAACAGCCTTCAACCCCGAGCATATTTCAACATTGATGTGACAATTATATCTCAAAAGCATATATGGATTATAAGGAACCACCCATCTATTATCATAATTTGCATTCCTCACCTTTACCTTTGTAAAAAAAAAAAAAAAAACAAAATATACACACATATATTAGGTCTAAATTTGTGTAACTATCATATATATATATATATATACTTTATATGTTATATGCTACTTCCAAATTAAATATGAAACAATAATCGATAATCTATAATTTTCAATAAGACTGTAATATTAATAAATTTATAGTACCTCATTTCCATCGTTCCTCCGTCTGTATATTGGGTATGCATCTTTTCCTTGCAATGTTTTTGAGGAAAATGCTCTTGGATAATGGAATCTACACGTTCCGTTCACCATGCAAGGGCTTTTCTTGTTATGTTCTCCACACGGACCATGGAGCATGTGTTTGACAACAGCCTCATAAAGAGCGGGATTATGTTCTTTATTTGGTATCTCTGCTTGAACATACTTGTCATATTGATCTGCATTGGCAATTTTGTAACCATTGTTGAATATTATCAACATGTGTGCATGTGGGAGGCCTCTTTTTTGGAATTCAATGACATACACAAAGGCAGCAACTTTTCCAAAAATTTCTTTTTTTACTATTTGATCCTTTAAATCAATTAGCTTTCCTTTGAAAACTCTTGAACTAAGATCTGGTCTGTCTGGAGGATGTTGACCTTCCATTAGCTCATCTTTTATTTCTTTCCACTCAGCATTGCATGTCATTGTAATGAATAGGTCTGGTTTTCCAAAATGTTGTACTAATGACATAGCATCTAAATAACGACGTCGCATATCTCTTGGTCCTCCGACAAATGATGCTGGTAATACTATTCTTTTTCCAACCATATTTCCTCTTGTTTCACCAGCATTTACAGTATCTACAATTCCTTGATACAACTCAGATCGAATATGAGATTGTTGTGTCCTATAAAAATCAAGTCTGGTCGTTTCAAGTTTGATGTACATGTCAACTATGTATTGTTGTAAAAGTCGACCAGATCGAAAAAGTATTGATTTATCAGAATGTCTTATCTGTAACTTGTAACAATAATACTCCCGACATGAGACCTTTGCAGAACTGTCCTTCGAAACTCCTGTACAATTAAGAAATATTTTTAATATAATAAAAATTGAAACCTTAAAGAATAAATTTGTAATTAGTAATATATATATATATATATATATATATATATATATATATATATATATATATATAATTATTAAATAGCTATAACTAATAATGAAAATATGCTAAATATATGTGCATATGTACATGAACTAAATATACCTTGATGTTCAGTTTGGATGATATCTTCTACAGAATGCCATTTCTTTGATTGTTGAATGTTGCTGGAATTCTGACTTAATCTATTATGACTATCTTGTCCAATATTTCTATTAATTTCTTGATGCCAACCGACCTCCCCAAGTGGAAATAATAGAGGATATTGGAGTGGATCATAACAACTATAGTAGTGTTGTACTCTATGACGATTGCCTGAATGAGCATGAACCACTATATCTCTCTGAAATGGTATATTGGTGTTGTTTCCTTCAATCCAAATAGCTGCTACCTGATCTGTAGTTGGTGCATTATAGACTCGCTGATCTATACGTACATCTCCAGCAATATGGATATGGAAATCTTTGAGTGTTGACGATATGTCTCCCAAACTTCGAAAGAAATTTGCATACGGATTCTTTCTCAAAATTCCCATCAATCTTTGAATAATTGCTTCACTCAGTGGGACATTTTTCAATATTTCAATTCTGTTATTTACTTCATTTGAAGTATCATAAAAATATAACTGGAAGAACACTGGTTTTTCTTCCGGCAGTAGTGCAGGAAGATCATGGTAAATTTGACCTTGAGCTCTAAATGTATAAACTCCTTTCTTTGAGGAAGCTAGATTTTCATCTAACTTTACTCCTAATGATGTGAATGAAAATATACTGTTATAGGCTCGAATATTTTTTCTAAACAAAATCCCTTCTTCAGTTTGGGATGTATATAGAAAATATAGGTCATCAGGCACCTCGGTTGTTGCTAAATGTACCTGTTGTGTTAAATTTAGTTAAACTCTAAATATATTAAAGGGTAAAATTGTAATTTTTCCCAATTTGTTATACCTGGCCATTATAGCAGCAAAATGTTGGGCATTCATGTTCAAATCTCAATGCACCACAAAACTCACATGAACATAACTTTTTAAGTTGATGAATTGGAGATTGAAATCGTATGTTAAAATCTAAACCTAGAAGCATGTAAGAAATATGGTTAGACGTAAATGTAATTTAAATTAAAAAAAAAAAAGATATTCTATTATGTAGAACAAAGTAAATATTTTAGATTTACTTAGAGTGAAAGTAAGGAAAATACCTTTTTCTTCTTCTAAGACTGTATGCGTCATTTGAAGCCATTTAGATTTTGTCATTTTATTGTTTCTGCTACTTTCTCCCTTTTCTCTTCTTTTCCTTGCATTATTAGTTCCTTTAATTTTTTTTTGCTTTTCTTCACTGCTAAGCATGGAATATGTCTTCTTACTTACTTCTTTCTCCATGTATGATTGCTAAATAAATGAGAGTTAAACAATCAGTTGACAAATTATTAAATAATAATTTGATCATTAAAAAACTTAGTAAATATAAAATTGTTTTTTTTGTTTTTGAAAAATAAAGAATTAAATTTTATCATATTAAATAAATTTATTTATTATTAAATTTAGTTATGTGTTTAAACATATTTTTTAATACTATATAATTTTTTTATGGAAATAGATTTGGGATATTTTTTTTTTTTTGAAAAAATAGATTTGGGATATAACCAAACTAACTTTATGCCTAATATATATATAATGAAAATCGAATTGAAAAAAGATGCCTAATACATAATCAAGGTTATGAAAATAATATCGTCCTTAATTTTTTTATATTAAAATAATAAACAATATGGTTAACATAAATGTATTTGTAATAATAATAAGAAGAACATTTAAGAGAGACATAGGACATTTAGTTTAACTTTTTATGTACTAATGAGATGAATTATGAATAATTTTTTTTTTAAAAAAATTAGGCATATTTAGTAATTCTTTTTTTAGGTTTAACAAACTCTATTTAGTAATTCTTTTTTTAGGTTTAATAAACTCTATTTACTATTTTAGATATTTTACATGTTTTTTTTAATAGTTACTATTTTTTAAATTTATACTTGTTCATTGGTATAACTTCTCACTCAAATATTCTATGAGGGCAAATGTTTTGCATTTCTTTATTCTCGAATTTTATATTTTAATGATAACATTTATTTCCAAACATATTTTACATGTTTTTTTTAATAGTTACTATTTCTCAATGTTTAATATTTTCAATCATCATTTTAGGCATATTTTTATTTATTTTCATTCCATTTCTCATTTGTTAATATATATTTATTTAATAATGTTTCTTAGTTGTGGGGTTGTCAACGCTCTTGAAAGGAAATTTTAGAGACATTTAATAACTCTATGTTTTCTAAGAAAGAAATTGATGTGTAAGAAATAAATTTTGTGAATTTTAAAGGAAAAAAAGACAATTTTAGAGGCATTTAACTTATCTTATATATTAATCTGATTTTAATTTTATAAGAAGAAAAAAAAATCTAATTATTATTTAAAATGTATACTAACAAACTCAGATTGTTCAAAATTTTCTTCTTCCAAAATATTTGTGATCAATTTGGCATAAAAGAAAGAATTATTAAAAGAAATGTTTTGTTAATATAATTGACATAAAACATAATACAACAATGAAAAATAAATTTTGAGAGTAAACATGATGTTGTTTAAAATATCATACTTACAAATTCGAATCTTCTTGTCTTTACACTTCAAAGTATTTCTTTTCATTCGGAAGCTCTTATTTGCATGGTTCAAAACTTGCTTCTTCCAAGACACCTAGCTTTCATCAATTTAGTATTAAAAAAAGCATTTTCTCAATATGACTTTATAAACGCAAATTAGTAAGACAAAAACTTTAATTTAAATCTCTCAAAAAAAAAAAAAACCTTTAATTTAAATTTAAACTCAAATGAAAGTCTATGAAGAAATCATAAAAGTGAGATATATACCTTTGAGTAAACAAATTTGATGTTTAACTTTAATCTCAAATGAAATCTAGGAAACTTTTGATGCTTATTATTATTATTATTATTATTTTGAAAATTTTCTTTTCAGCAATGTGTGACCCCCAAGCAAATCTTTGATGTTTGTTTATAATGGTTATTTAATTTGTTTTACGAAATTTAAATATTAATTTAACTATTTGTTGCATGGTTCTAATTTCAATTAATATATCCTTTTGTAATCTCAATAATAATAATAATAATATATTCTTTTGTAAATTTTTTTAGCTTCCATTTTTGTTGGTGGGCCAAAGAAATTTTCATCTTCCATGTAATTTTTTTTTTTTAATTTAAATTCAACTTCATATACAATGAATTGAATTCAAAAGTAAATCATGTGTCATTTTGTAATCTCAAAATAAAAGAGTAATTAAATTGTTTTGGCTTAAATTTTTTTATCGAAATGTTTTGACTTAAATTATTTAATGGTAATTTGAATTATTAAAACATTGATGTACAAAAAACGATTTTTAAGTTTTATCTGATCTAAATGCAAAAAAAAAAAAAAAAAAAAAAAATCTTCCTCTATGTTATTAAAATGGTCTCTCATGCCTATTCTTTCTCCTATCTCTCCCTAATTTCTGTCCTTTTTCTCACTCTCCATATATAAATATATTTTAAATTCAACATACACTCACTCTCCATATTCAATATCCTCACCCATCATTTTGTATACTTTCATTCCTTTTGTATACTCACTCTCCATATTTTCTCTATATTTTCTCTATATTTTCATACTCTCTCTCATTCATTTTGTATTTTTTTAAAGTTTCTTTTTATTCACAGTGGAGACTTTAATTTTGTATTTCTTTACAATTTACCTAAAAGTATTATATAAGCATTTAATATAGAGCTATTTTTAAAATTTTATGGAAAATGAATTTGAAAGTAAACTTATACGTATTAAAGAGGAATGTAATGTTAAGAGTTGTGTTAACCAATACATTTGATATTATTCTTCTAAAAAAAAATATACATTTGATATTATTTCTATTTATAAAATTAAAAGGACAATAAAGTTTGTCAAATGAGGTTTTCCTTTTCTATTCTAAAAAAAAAAAAACAAAAAAAAAAAAAAAAATCTTTTCATAGTCCACAACACGAAGTTTATTGTGTCATTTCTATGTTTTCGTCAATCATTAAAATTTCTATATATTTTTTACTTGCATTAAAATATATGATGAATTAAAGTATCTTATATATTATTCTAATTTAAATTTTCCAAAGATTAAAATTTTATAATTACTATTTAAAATGTATATAACAAACTCGAATGGTCTTGCCTTTGCAATTCATACTAAAAAATTTTGCTAACCAATACATTTCATATTATTTCAAAAATGAAAGGAGCAAATAAAGTTTGTCCAATGCAGTTTTATTTTCATAGTTCACAACACAATATATAAATTATTCCTATGTACTATATATATATATGAATTATTCCTAAAAAAAACATACACATATAATATATGAATTTTATTGGGGTATTTGTATGTTTTCAAGTTTCTATATATTTCTAGAGAAAGAATTAACTTATCGTATCAAATATAATAAATAAAAAGAAAAACAATTCTAATTATTGTTTAAAATGTATACCACCGTTCAAAATTTTCTTATTTCAAAACACCTTGTATCGATTTGACATAAAAGAAAAAAATGACCAAAATAATGTTTTGTTAATATAATTGACATAAAGCATAACATAATGCAACAATGGAAAATAATTTTTGAGATTAAACATGTTTATAATTAATTTATTACTGTTTAAAATGTCATACTTACTAACTCAAATCTTCTTGTCTTCGCACTTCAAACTATTTCTTTTCATTCAGAAGCTCTTATTTGCGTCGTTCAAAGCTTGATTCTTCCACGATACCTTTGATCACTTTAGCATAATAAAATTAAAAACAAAACAAAACAAAAAAAAAAAAACAAAATTGCATTTTCTTAATAGGACTTCATGAACACAAAGTAATACAAAAACTTTAATTTAAATTTAAACTCAAATGAAGTCTAGGAAGAAATCATAAAATTGAGATATATACCTTTGAGTAAACCAATTTGACATTTGCTGTATAGGTAGAGAAGGAGACGAATTATTCTTTGTTTACCGTTTGATCTCCTTTAAATGTGTGAAACTCTCGAAAGGAAACCTTTGATATCTAATCTAGTCTATGGCTACGGAAAAAAGAATATAAGGAAGAAATGATGAATTTTTAATGGGTAATCAACTATATATAGGATTAATTAAATGTGTAACTGATAAAATTTGAATTTAAAACGAAAATTGTCTATTATTTTTAAAAGTATATGATCATGAGATTTTAAAAGACTCGTTTTTTCTCTCTGGTTCCATGCATCATTTCTATAGTTTCTTATTATTATTATTATGATGGTCATTAATGGACTAAAAACCCCTTTTAATTCGAATTGATTTGTTTCTCATATTTAGTTCTAAGAGACCATGTCTCTTGTCTAAACTTCCTTTGTTGTCAAAATTTTTTAAAAAATATATATACTAAACATCTTTGATTGCATATCACACCCAAAAAAAAAGCGAAATAAAACTTAAAGTTTTAAATTAAAATTAAAACCTATTAAACACTTTTTTATTTTTTATTTTTTTAAAATCAAATCATAACTAAAACGTATTTTTAGTTATGATTTGATTTAAATGCAAAACCTTTTTTCTTCTATTCTCTCATGCCTATTGATTCTCCTCTCTCTCCGTAATTTTAATCCTCTCTCCATAATTTTTTTTTTTTTTTTTTTGAAATAAACTCTCTCCCTCTCCCCCTCTCCCTTAATCTCTACTCTCTTCATCACTCTCCATATATATATTTAATTCAACTCTCACTCCCCCCATATTCAATATCTGACCCATTATTTTAGGCATACTTTTCTCTTTTTTTCCATACCTTTTTTCATTGATTTTGTTTTGTTTTGTTTTTTTTAAATTTTCTTTTTACCCATATCGGAGACTTTCTTTATTGTTTCTTATTTTTTTTAGGAGACTTTCTTTATTTACAATTTACTTAAAAGTATTATATAAACATTTAATATAAAGTTTTTTTTTTTTTAATTTATTGAAGAGGAATTTGAAAGTAATTTATATGTATTAGTATTGTTCACAGTTAAAAGTTTATTGATCTTTTCATTGGGAAGATCTTATATGCATTGTTCTTTTCATTATTTTTTTATTTTTAAAATTCAACTTCATATTCAATTACTTGAATTTAAAAGTAAATAAGGTGTTATTTCGTAACCACAAAATAAAGGACAATCAATTCCACATTTTTAGCTTAAATTAGTTAATTATTATTTAATGGTAAATTTAATTATTATATCATTGATGTAAAAAAACCGTTTTGTTAAATTTTTATTTAAATGCAAAAAATAAAATTTCTTCCTTCATGTTATTGAAGTATTCTTTAAGGCCTATTTTTTCTCTCTCCCTTCTAATATAGGCACTCTTTCTCACTCTCCATAAATATATATATTTTTTTTAATTAACACTCAGTCCCCATATTCAATACACTTACCCATCATTTTAGGTGTGTTTTCCTCTATATTTTCATATTTAAATTTATTTAAATTTTCAAAGGATTGTATTTAACATCAGTCTATTACTCTTTTTTAAAAAAAAAAAAAGAAAAGAAAAGAAAAGAATAAGGTTTCTTTTTTCTTTTTCTGTGTTCAAATTTGAATTTTTTGTATCTAGTTTTAATTTTTAAGCATTTATAAGGGTTACCTTTGTTTTGAATTATTTTAAGTTAAGTTTAAATTATAGATAAAACGCATAAATAAAATTATTTAGAGAGACATGATAATGATTACGAATTACATTTAAAAACATAATAATAACATCAATTAAAATTATCAAAAATTTGATTGAAGAAACGTAATCACTAAAGTTATAAAAAAAAAAAAAAACTCACTAAATGAAAATTTTAGAATATCAAAGAACATGAACTTTAAAAAAATAAAAAAAAAAAAAAAAATCAAACAACATAGTTGGTATCTCTCCTAAACTTCAATTTTAGCTTTCTTATTTTGGCTTTCATCACCTTCCAATTTTGTTTTTCCTTTATCTTTGTTCAGACAACATTTCTTTTCTGCCATTAACTTGATTGTGCACATCTCTTGGACAACAATTTGGCGGCGTGCTCTATCTCTTTCTCCATCCTTGTCCAATCTAACTAAAAAGTAGTATTTCTTGTCTTCTGCCAAAACCAAGTTTTTGTAATATTCACTGTTCTCCTTTGTTTCAACCTATGAAAAAAAAAATGCATATTATATGTATATATTAATTTCTAAAAAAATCAATAAAATAAATATGGGAAACTTAATTTAAAAGGCAATACTTACTTTACAAAGGTCATTGAAATATTCGACCACGTTACAACCTATTAAATGTTCAGTACCATCAAACATAGTAACGTAGGCTTCTAAATCTCCATCTGAAACAATCATTTTTGACATGAACCTTCTTACGAATGAAGTAGATTCAATGTTGCATGTTGGACATGAACTTGTGATGGCATCACCTATTGGATATACTCTACCATTGCAAGAAGTACACTTTTCAAACCACATTGATTCCTTATTTTGAATCTTTACAATTCTTCCTATGAAACTGCAAAATTCTCCCTTCACTTTTCCCAAAATAATATCTTCTAAAGAGGCTTCAGAAGTCTCTCTAAGCCTCTTAGAAGGAATTAATAAATGACTAAGTTTCTTCTCCACAAAAAGATACTCAAACCTAAGATTTGAACAAAAGTAAAATATATTAACACAATACAATATATATAGAATAAGTATTAGGAAAAAAAAAAAAAACTAATGCACTTACTTTTTCCTCAAACATTCCATCTCTTCAATAGGAGGATTAATTGCAATGTCGCTGATATTAGTAGTTGTCAAACTAACATCATCTGTAAATAATACCAAATAATATTATACAAATTAAGATTTTTTTTTTTGTTTGTAGATATTTATTCCATAAGAATAAGAAAGTATTACAATAAAAGTACTAATACCTTCGTAATACGCGACCTTAACATTAGAGACAACAATTATTTGACATTCTTTGTTGTCTTTTTCTAAAATTCTTCCTTCATGTTCGGCTAAATCTGCCCACATTGTTAGCTTCATGACATTTGAACTACGCATGTTACAAAAAAAATTATAAGATACATGAATAAGAAAATTTTATTTGATTAACTTCTAAAGAAAAAAAATTACCTCTTATCAAGAAGAAATATGTCACGCTTCTTGGTAAAATGTTCTTTCAAATTTCGAGATTTGATAAGAGTCGTTGGTTTTACACTTATTACAACTCCACCAATATCTACAAACAATTGAAAGTTAAAGAAAAGAAATCTAAGAATTTCACTAATTTGTTTTATTTATTTATTTTTTGTAATATGTAAAAAAATGCTTACCAAAGACTTTAGGGTCGAAATTATTGTTGTTGATGGAAGTAAAATCCACATAACTACTCTTTTTAGTATCAAAAGACATATTCCCGATCTCTTCGATTTCACTACTACTTGTGAAAGTAATCTCAAACTCATCATGGACGTTTAGATATCTACGATTCACTGTACTAATTTTTCCATTCCGAATGATATAGACTTTGCCCTTCTTTAGAATGTCATTGAATCTTTTAATTAAATCATTGTATAGAGTAATTTGAATCTTTGTTCCCTATAAAAAAATGAAATAATTTAATTAAATATTACTATTTCTATAATATTTAAAGGAATATTTAAATGGAAGCTAAAATATATAATAATTTATATGAAAAAAAATATTTGTATGTATTCATGAAAACTAATATAAATATTTTTATATATTCATAAAACAGATAATATATAATATTATTGTAACATATAATAATATTATTCATAAAAAAAATTATGAATATTTACATTAAATTAAATTAAAGATAAGAAAGTGTTACCTCTTCATCCATAACAATGAGTTTCAATATCTCTAAAGGCTCTCCCTTTTTAGTTTGATATTTTTCAATAATACCTTTACGAAGAACACTTGCTTTCAAACTCCAATTAGTCTGGAAAGGTTCCAAAGCGCGTACTAACATATTCTCCATGACACCTGCAATTATTTAATATTTAAGATTAAAGTTATAATCTTAGAAATATAATCGAATGACAAAAAAAAATGCAATTGCAACAAAATTTAAAACCTTCAAAGACACATACCTCTAAAATAAATCAATTCTAAATTTGTCACAATTAAAAACCAATGATCTTTGTTTCTCAATTGCATCCCAAATGATGCAACTATTTATAGGGAATGAAATATGCATGTTACAATGGATAATTTACTTCTTGGTTATGGAATTTGAATAGTTTAATAAACATTTATAATTATAATTAATTATTTATAATTTAATTCTCTCAAGGAGTCGAGGGATCAAAAACTGGAAAGTAATAGTGTGTCATACTTGCACTTTATATATATATTTATATTTATAAATATAAATTATATAAATTCTAATTATATTTATAATTTATAATTTAATTTAATTAACATTTGCAAATATTAAATCTATATTTATAAATTATAGGGAATCTATCAATTGCACGTTTTAATTAACATGAGCTGTATTTATAATTTATTTTTTATTTTAATTTTTTATTTTAATAAACATATAAATATAATTTTGAAATATATATATATATATATATATATATATATATATATATAATTCTGTAAAAAAACAAAAATGTAAATGTAATAAGGGAGAGAAAATACTGATTATAGTGGAAGAGAAAGGAATTTGGAGGGGTGTTATGTATGTTACACTATTTAGTTTAATAAACATAAATTATAGTGGGAGAGAACTAATTATAGTGGGAGAGAGGAGAGGGGGTAACGTGAAGGTGAATGTAATAAGGGAGAGAACTAATTATAGTGGGAGAGAGAAAGTGGAATTTGGAGGGGTGAAGAAAATAGAGGAATTTAGAGGGGATAGAGGGGATGGGTGGAAACGTGAATGTAATGAAGGAGAGAACTAAAGAACTAATTATTGTGGGAGAGAGAAAGAGGAATTTGGAGGGGTGAAGAAAATAGAGGGGATGGGTGGGAAGAGGGACAAAATTGAGAATTATAGTGTAAGTGTTTGGACAAAATTGTCCAAAAATGATTCTTTTGCTAAGCCACCTTTAAAATAGTAAGATTTTGGTTCCAAAAATTCTTAGGACTCTCGAGCATTTATTCTCTCGATAAAATTTTCTTTCACAAATATATTATTTTTATATGGAATTTTGCATCATCTTTAGATGATACTGATGAGATTAGCGATAAATCAAACTAAATATCTCTTTAGAATATCTTTTAGTTTAAATGTTTTTCAATAATGCATTTTTTTTAAAAAAAAAAAACATTTTGTATGAAATTGTTTTAAAATTTAACATTTTACCCATAAGTGTTTTTATAGGCAGGTTATTATATACTTACAAACTCTTTTTAAAAAAATTTGTTTTCATGTGTTTCTCTCCAAATAATTTATTTCTCAATCTCATTTTTTAATAAATCATTTTTAGTGGTTGTCAAACACTATAATTTTTTTCAAAATGATTTTTTATTTTTCTTTTTTTTTTTTTTTTACAATATGTAGAGATGGGAGAATTTTTTCGTGAGCACGTGGTGGGCACATGATTTTTATAATCCCTAATAAATTTAAACCACAGACCTCTTGGTCATTAATTAATATAATTTTATGGCAGTTGAGTTATGCTTTAGTTGACGATTTTTAGTGGTTGTCATTAAACTTTTTGTTTTTTTATTCAAAGTTGAACACTTGAAAAGTTAAACCAAACATACCATAAATATCTATATTACCATAGCATGGAATATTCTTCAAATTGATTCTTATCTGCAAATTAAGGGTGTGTTTGTTTTAACTTTTCAAGTGTTTAATTTTGAAAGAAAATTATAGTGTTTCGCAACCACTAAAAATGACTAATTAAAAAATAAGATTGAGAAATAAACCATTTTGAGAGAAACATTGAAAGAAAATTTTTAAAAAGAGTATAACCAAACATATGAGTGTTTAAATTCTAAACAATTTTTATACAAAATTAATGTTTATAAAAAAATGCATTCTTGAAAAACACTCAAACTAAGAGGTATTTCAAACGGACCCTAAATGATTTTAAGCCGTAAAATAAGTATATATGGAAGGTTCTTGTTATATTCTTTTTTTTATACTACAAGTTGACTTTAAAATAGAAAAACAAAAACAAATTGAACTTTCATTATTAAAGAAGAGTGTAAGGAAAAAATGGTGGGTTTTAGTTCAAAATCGCCATTTGTTTAGGATTAAAGAAAGTCAATGATTCTGTATCAGTAATTTTCTCAAGGAAACCCAACAAAGCAGTCCGTGGAACAATGTTCACAACGTTTTTATATGTCCATTGACTCATAATGGACACGACCATTGACTCATTTTCCATTTTTCCCCTTTTCTTTTAGGTGAAATTAAGAAAATTTTACTGAAAAAATGGTATATAATTATGAAAATATTTGTTTTTCTTTAAAAGAAAAAAATTACAAACTTGTGCATGAATTGATTTATGAACAACTCTCAATCGGATTCTTGTAAAAAAATAAAAAAGTGTCCTCTCTAGTTCATTGGCCGTAACTACCTCCTTTTTCAATTCTACATTATATGAGTTCGTTAATTTTTGTTTTTAATGTTTAATTACTTTTCATTTATTTATTTAATATACATATTTATGTGACGTTTTGCTACTTGTAATAATGGTTAATGGTCAAAATTTGGTCAAGTACTCAGTTTGACTTCTACGTGACACCAGCAGTAAATTTGTTTGAGAGTGAAAGACGTGACCTTCCGACAAGGTAAATCTGCACACTGGTGTGGTGCTTGCCACACTGCCTCCGATGTCTAAGTCAACAAAGAGTGAGATGAGAAAGCAAGAGAGCAAGAGGAGGAGTAGAATTCAAGGAATAGTTTCGATGCCTCTTCTTCAATGACGAAGAGGGATTTATATACCCTTTCCTTCCTTAGGGTTTTCAGGCGTTCGGAGACGATTCAAAGCTGTACCAGGCTGAACCGGGACGACCCACGCGCACCAAGGACCAAACGAAGGGGAGAAGAATGGGTCGAGGTCGAGCATGGGGTTGGGTCAAGGCCCAATTCCTCCGACCTTGGCATGACCCTTTGGCCTATTTCTCTTCTGGAGTCTGTTTTCTGGTCGTGTCTTTAGGTTCGTGTCGTGTTGTCCTCTGCTCCTTAGATTCTAGAATGGTCCAAAATTATCCCTAACAATAATAATAACTATTTATTTACGTAGATTTTTCAAATTTTTAACATATGTGTTTATGTGTATGTATGCACTCCCTTTTATCATAGTTTTTTTTTTTTTTATTAAAAAAAAAAAAAAAAAAAAAAAAAAAAGTCCCTTTTATCATTTAATTATTTTTCATGAATCCGTTTCTTTTCGTTTCGGAATTTTAGTTTTTTTTTTTTTTTTTTAATTTGATAGTTTTCAAGTAAACTGTTTTAAAAAAATTTAATGGCTTAAACATTATAATTTGATAAAGGGAAGAAACTCATTTGAATTTAAAATAATAATAAAAAAAGCCAAGTATTTCAAATTTAGTTATATTTCTAGTATATTTTCTAGGTGTTATTTCCTCAATTTTTCATGTTTGTGTCTATTTACTCTTTAAACTTTCAAAAATGTATAATAGATTCTTGATTTTTCAATTTCCATGTCTAATATAGGTCATTGACATAGTGAAAAATTTTAAAAATTATTTTTTCTACTATATATAAAATTGAATTTTATGACTTATGGAACCTTAGACTTAATTTCATATCTGATAAATCCGTAAATTTTAAAAGACATTGAATAAGTCAAGGGCCTATTAGACATAAAATTCAAAATTCAATTATCTATCGGACACAAAAATAGTTAAATGACCTATTAGACACTTTTTAAAGTTCATATATACAGACCATATACACATGCATCTAAAAATTCAAGGATTAAACCCTGTAATTTAACCCTACTTTCTAATTAATAAACTAATATCAAACTAAATATTGGTTATAGTTTGGTAATTAATATTATTTAATTTGAATATTATATATCAAAACGAGTACATAATTGCACATCAATATATTTAAGATTACAGTTAAAAACTTATTTTGTGTCCCTCCTAACCTAAATTTTTGAATTTTCTAGTGCTCCTAATTAAGAGCAATGGAAGGCGCATCAAAGCTGATAAAGTGAGAAATAATTCTTGACATGTGCTTTTCAAAAAAAAATTCTTGACATGTGATTTTCACGTTATACCACTTTTGGAAAAAATACACTTTTGGTCCTTGAGATTTGGGTTAAGTGACAGTTTGGTCCCTGAGTTTTCAAACTCAACAAAAATACCCCTGAGGTTTGAGATAAGGAGCACTTTGGTCCCTATCGTCTATTTTTCTGTTAAATACTAACGGTGGCTGACGTGGCACTATTATTTTAATAAAAAAATTGTTTTTTTTTTAATTTTAAAATAAAAACAAATAAAAATAAATAAATAAATAATAAAAATATTATTATTTTAATTATTTTTAAAACTCAACCCTTAATCATCTTCTTCATCCTCTTCCCTCAACCTCTCCATCTTCTTCTTCAAACATTCGATGGTCGCTCCGTTTTCCGACGCCGGAACGGAGGGAGGTCTTTCCCTCCCTCCCCATTACAGATTTGTAATGGGGAGGGAGGGAGGGACCTCCTCCCTCTGTTTTCCGACGCTGAAACAGAGGAGGGTCCCCATTACATATTTGTAATGGGGAGGGAGGGAGGGACCTCCTCCCTCTGTTTTCCGACGCTGAAACAGATGAGGGACCTCCTCCCTCCGTTCCGGCACCGAAAAACGGAGGAGGGAGACCTTTCTCTTTCATTTAAAAAAAAAAGTTGCTGAAGCTTTGAGGAAGGAGAGGAAGAAGAGAAGAAGAAAGAAGGGAAAAAAAATTTGTCGTCGCCGGCGACGGCATGTGGACGACGCAACCATCGGAGGTTTGAAGAAGAAGATGGAGGGGTTGAGGGGAGAGGATGAAGAAGATGATTGAGGATTGAGTTTTAAAAATAATTAAAATAATAATATTTTTATTATTTATTATTTATTTTTATTTGTTTTATTTTAAAATTAAAAAAAAAAAAAACAATTTTTTTTTATGAAAATAATAGTGTCACGTCAGCCACTGTTAGTATTTAATAGAAAAATAGACGACAGATACCAAAGTGCTCCTTATCTCAAATCTCATGGGTATTCTTGTTGAGTTTCAAAACTCATGGACCAAACTATCACTTAACCCAAACCTCAGGGACCAAAAGTGTATTTTTCCCAACACTTTTTTTTGCAATCCAATCTTAAACAATAAAAATCGACATTTAATTTTGTTGAATTTTTTTGCAACAAGGATTAAATTGTTACAAATTTAAAAGTACATGGCTAAATTGTTGCTTATTAAAATTCATGAACTTTAAATTGTTACAAAATTAAAAGTACAAATATTAAATTGTCGTAAATCAAAGCTCATGAACTAGTGCATGTCTGGAAGTGATTTTGAAATGGTTAAAATCACTTTTGTCATATTCAAAGCCACTCCAAAACATATCTTTAATAATTCAAAATCAATTTTGATAATATGAAAATCATGTTTAAGGTGCAAAATCAAACATAAAATTGATTTTGAATAATTAAAATTACGTTTCAGGGTGATTTCGAACATAACGGAAGTGATTTCGTCTTTTCAAAATCATTTCCAAACATACACTAAATTGTTGACTTCATCAAAATTTAGGAACCAAAAGTGATTTTTAATCGCAATCGAAAAGTGAAAACTAAACTCAAACAACATTTTGAGCACCTTGTTTCATAAGTTGACAACATTTTGAGCACCTTGTTTCATAAGTTGACAGCATTTTCTTGCTTTCCTGCCGACAAACCCATCGGCAACATGAACCGAGATTGGCTGCAGAATGTTCCGAATGCTGCTGGTCGGTCGAAGCACCTCTAAATAAAATAAAATAAAACACATTGACCAAAGAAACCAACGGCGTAAAATGGCTCAAGTTTTTTAGAAAGCTCCACAGAAAGTTCCATATAAATCCAATTTTATATAAAATATATTCAGAAAAAATAAATAAATAAATAAATAAACTCCCAGTTCTTCGCAAATCACAACCTTGTCACTTTCCTTAACTTCCAAGTTTCCAACCAATCAGCAACAGTAAGAATAATTTTTTTTTTTTTTCTTTTCTTGACTATTATAACAAGAGACTTCAAAGACTTTCTATTATTGAATATTAATTATTTTTTACAGTAAATATTTTTTAAAATTTTTTTGCTAGTGCTAGTCCCACGTTATTTTTAAATAATGTTGAATTTTGTACGTGTGTTTTTAAATGTTCAACGTTTTAAACATTTATACTTCTTATAAGTTATATGTGAATTTTTACTCTCTTGTACGAATATATTCTTAATAAGAAAATAATAATTTAAGTTTCTTTTTATTCTCAAAAAATAATAATAATAATTTAAGGTTTTTTTTCCTCTTTTTCCACCAACGCTTCCTATTATCTTATTTGGTCTCTTTTTTCTTTTCCTTTCTAAATACACTAGGAAAACAAATTTTGTTATTAACCATTTTACTATACGTTCTCTTTAGAATAAAATTTGAGAAAATAAAAAATGAACGGGTTGCATACCAGTATGTAAGGATCTCCCTACAACCCACCATTAAAATGTTGACAACTAGGAGAGATTAACAAAAAAAAAATCTCATTTTCTGCCTTTCTCTTTCTTAATTGTCAAGATTTTAATAAGGTATGTTGGGAGATCTTTACATATTGGTATGGAGCCAAATATTGTTCATTAAAAATATAAAGCTAAAATTCACTCAATATGTTAAAAATCCTACAACAAAAAGATGAAAATAAAGATCTCTCACAATTTATAGGATACACATGGTTACTTCACTCATTGCCAACTTATTTAATTTTGAGATGAAACGCCATGTTTATTTAATATGGTATTAGAGCCCATAAAGTCCAAATGGGTATTCGGTTCAAGAAAAAAATTATTTGATTCAAGAATGGTAAACCCAAAGAGGCACAACCATATTTTAAAGGGATACATAGATTACTTCTTTCATTGCCAATTTATTTTTGTGATGGAACTCCATGTTTATCTAATATAATAAATTAATGGTTAAATTACAAATTTAGCCCCTGAACTTTCAATGTTGTATCAATTTGGTTCCTGAAATTTAAAAAGTATCCAATAAGTCCTTAGACTTTCACTTTTGTGTCCAATAGGTACTCTAACTTTCAATTTTGTGTCTAATAAGTCCTTGGGCTATTTGACATTTTTTTGAAATTCACAAGCCTACTAAATACAAAATTGGAAGTTTAAGGTCCTAATAGGCTTAAAATTCAATTTTATATCTAATAGGTTGGTTAATTTTTACAAATCTCAAATGTGTCAAAGACTTATTAAACACAAAATTGAAAGTTCAGGGATCTATTAGACACTTTTGAAAGTTTAAGGACCTAACTGATATAACCCAAAAAATTCAAGTACTAAACTTGTAATAAAACCAAAACTAATCGATATACATATATAAAAATAATAATAGTAATAAATAAACTTTTTTCTAATTATATTATAACCCTTCTAATATAAATATAAAGCATATAGAATTTAAAAAAAAAAAAAAAAAAAAAAAAAAAAAAAAAAACTAATTAATATTGGCATTTGTAATGAACTATTGATATACTTTAATTATTACTAGAGTGGTGCCATTGGATTTGTGGAAAGAGAGTAAAAAACATGGAGAAAGAAAAACCAACGGCCCAAAACCTCAAAAGACTCAAACATCCTTAAACTACGCGCATGCAAGAGTCTCAAACCCTATTTATAAATAGGAAAGAACTTCCACTTCCTCAATCAACATCACAAAATCAAAAATCTCCTCTTTCCTTTTCCTTTTCCTTATCTTTTTTTTTTTTTTTTTTTTTTGCTCTATACGATTCAAAATGAGCGTAGAACTTTTGGATGGCGCCACAATTATCAACTTTGTCGAAGATGAAGAAGCTTTTGGTACGACAATTAGAGAGCGTTTCAATCACCTCGACACCAATAGAGATGGTGTTCTCTCTTATGGAGAGATGTTGAGGGAGTTGCAAAGTCTTAGAGTGTTCGAGACTCATTTCGGGATCGATGTGAAACCCGACCCGGACGAGCTCTCTTCGGTCTACGGCTCGTTGTTCTTGCAATTTGATCGGGACTGCAATGGAAAAATTGACCTAGATGAGTTCATGGCGGAAACTAAGAGGATGATGTTGGCCATGGCGAATGGGATTGGATTTTTGCCTATTCAAATGGTGTTGGAAGAAAACAGCTTCTTGAAGAAAGCTGTGGAGAGAGAATCCACTAGAGTGGCTGCTTAATTAATTATTACAAGTCTTTTTAATTTTCTTTTGCATTGAATTATAATTGTTGAGAGTATTAAAAGGTTATCTTCAATTTTGATTTTCTAGAGAAAGAATTAATGTTCCTTTCATAGATTAAAGAGTATCTATAATTGAATATGAACTTATGGTGTGAGATTTGAACCTTTGACATCTTGATTGAGGGTACATGTCAATTATCGTTGAGCTATGCTCACTTTGGTCATGGTTGTTGATTGTTAATTATGTTTATGATCAATAATGTTACGTGTCAATTATTACAAAATATTAAATAGAAAAAAAGAATGTTAATGGAGAAGAATAAGAAGAAAAAAAGAATTGAACATGAGAAAAAGTCTTACTATGGAGAAATTATTAGGTGCTTCAAATGAAATGCTTAAAGTATACACCGTTGGATGTAAGAAAGAGATTGTAAAAGTACCTCTATTTTGTATCTAACGGTTACTAGGGGCAGACAAATTTGAAGGTATACACATCCAATGGTATAAAACTATCTGGAGTATTGCACTCAGAGCACCTAATATATTTTCCATACTATGATTTATTTATAACTATAATATTTCATTAAATAAACCTTGAAAATTAAAAACAAAAAGAAAAAGAAAAAGAGAATCATTAAAATAATTTTTTAAGCCCGAATTTTCATAATTTTTAGTTGATGACTTGTACCTATATTCATTTCCTTTTTATAGAATAAAAAATAAAATAGAAATTGTACATTTATATATTTTAAAAGTTTCACAAATTTTAGAGGGTCGTCCTTTGTCTCCGTCTGAATTACTAATTTAACTATAAAGGTAACATTTAAAATAAATTTTTAATTAGGATTACTCAACTAAACCGTGAAAGTAAGCATATATAGCTCAGCATAATTGACATTTACCTTCGATTTGTTGAATTATCCATTTCTCAATTGTAATTGAACTAAAAGAAAAGTTAAATTATAAGTTTAGTCTCTAAACTTTCAAGGGTGTCTTAGTTTGGTCCCTAAACTTTAAAAAGTGTCAAATAGTTTTTGAACTTTCAATTTTGTTTTCAATAGGCCCCCAAACTTTTAAAGTATCCAATAAGTCCTTAAACTTTCACTTCTGTGTCCAATAAGTTCTTTAACTTTCAATTTTGTGTCTAATAAATCTTTGAACTATTCGATATTTAACTTTCAATCTTGTAATAAATACATGACTTACAAAAATTGATTCTTATAAATCTTTTTTAACCTTTTAATATAAGAAGGAAATAAAGCATGGATAGTTTTTAAAATAAAAAAAGGTAATAAATATATCAATTTGAATGTCAAAGCAAGCATAGCTCAGCGGAATTGGCATGTTCTCTCGACTATGAGGTCAGAGGTTCAAATCCCCACCCCCAAATGTTGATGTACTCAAAATATAATATATATATATATATATATATGAATTCAACTTTAACAGTTTAAAGTATGAAAATCAACCTTCCAAATTTCCACCAGCTTTCATCATTCGACTACACTAACACTTTATTCCTTTTCTGCCGACCAACCCATGGACATGCATGGACCCAGATTGGCTCCGGAATGTTCCAAATGCCGCTGGTCGGTTCAAGCACTTCTAAATCAAAACACATTGACCTAAGAAAAAACCAACGGCGGAAAAATGTTACATAGTTTTCAAAACCACCACATAACGCTTCCTACAAACCCTAATTACCACTCCTTTCCGAGTCACTCTACTTTAGTTTCTTTAGTGCAACGGGCAGGTAGTTTTATATCATTAGATGTAAGAGAGAGAAACTGTAAAGTACTTCAATTTTGTATCCAACAGTTATTAAGGGACAAACAAATTTGAAGATGTGCATCCGACGGTTTTAAAGATAGAGTCTCATTGCACTGGGAGCACCAAATAATTTGTCCAACTTTAGACCATATAAAAATTCGGACTCCACGAAAGTATTGATACTCCTTTCATTTATTGTTCGTCACATCAACATTTTTTTAAAAAATAACGTGAAATCGGCAAAACTATATTAGTGTGAATAAAAGAAGGGTTGTGCTCTAATAAGTACTAGAAAATTTTTCCCACTTCCAATCAAACAACGATATCAAGTGACTGAGAAAATTTCTAGTAATTTTATTCTTATTGTACACCTACTCTTTTAATTCACTCACATTATGGATTTTCTTTACTAAATAGTTTTTCAATATTGTTGGGATCTTGCATTATTCTTAATTAATGTTAAAGTAGTTGACAATAAATAGAAGTAGTATTGGTACTATAATGTATGTAAAACTATCGAAATGGTGTGCCACTACCATCAACTTTGTGGAAAACGGATGAAAAAAAGATTTCAATGTGTTGATTTTGAGATCATTTCATTCGTCTCGCTACCTAATAGAAATGACATTTCTTTCTTACAAAGAGATGAGTACACCTACTTTATGTGATTCACACGTGAAACATTATCATGATGAGTGGTCTTGATTTTGTGTATGGCACCCTATTTTTGCAGTCCTCATTCATATTCATGGAGAAAGAATTTGTAAAGAAAGGAAGAAGAAGATTTTTTTCTCTATTAAGTGCATGTTCGAAATCTTTTGAAAATTCAAGAGTATTAATGAAAAACTGAAACTTTAGGCCCCGTTTGATAACCATTTGGTTTTTTGTTTTTGAAAATTATGCTTGTTTTCTCCTAGATTTCCTACCATGGCTTTCATCCTAGTTAAAGTTGTGTTATAGGCAATTTTGGACCACCCCGATGTACAGGGAGCTGACGAGCACAACCGAGGAGAAATCGGGCTGGGAGGTGGACCCAAGAGGCGAAACCGGCAAGCGGGACGGGCCAAGACTGAAGGGGTCGGGATTTTGGCCCGAGCCCATCCGACTCCGCTTGGTCCCTACCGCCTTTAGCCGCCCCAGTTCCGCATGGTTTGTCCCGAAACACCTCTGAATCCCTAAAAACCCTAGGAGGATGAGCAGATATTTATACCCCTCTTCGCCACTAAAGAAGAGGACCCTGAACTCTCTACTCTCTTCTCTTACTCTCTAGCCCTTCTACTTCCGTTTTCTGACTTAAGCATCGGAGTCGTTGTGGCTAGCATCACACCGATGTGCAGGTTTTCCATCTTGCAGGCCACGTCTTCCCTCGCTCTCAAACAAATTCACTGTCGATTATCACGTGGAGCGAAGGTAATTTACCTAGCGAAATTTGATCATCAAAAAGTTGCACATTTGAATTCCTAGCCAAATTTTAAAAACAAAAACAAGTTTTTGAAAACTACTTTTTTTATTTCCAAAATTAGACTTGGTTTTTTAAAACGAGGTAGAAGATTGATACTAAAACCAAGAAACTTATAGGTGGAAGTATGTGTGTATAAGCTTAATTTTCAAAAACCAAAAACCAAAAACCAAATGACTATTGTTGTGGGTGATTCTGGACCAAGTCCAAAATCCAAGGACTAAGCAGGACAATGCAGCACAACATGAAGGCTTGATCGGGAAGCGGACTCTGGAGCCCAATCCCATGCTCGGCCCTTCGTGTGGGTTGAGTTCATTCCGCCTCCGTTCGATCCCTGCTACCCCGGACCGCCCTAGTTCCACTCGGTTCAGCTCAGGATCGCCTCTGAGTGCCTAGAAAGCCCTAATTGAAGACACAGGTATAAATAGGGTCTCTCACACCTTGGTTCGGAACTTTAGCTACCAAAAATACTCTTACTGTTTGATCTGACTTAGGCATCGTAGTGCAGGTGGCCTACACCACACCGGTGTGCATCGGTTTTGACTGGTCTTGCAGGTCACGTCTTCCCCGTCTTCAACAAGTTCACTATTGGTGTCACGTGAAGGTCAGGTGAGTTGCTTGGCCAGATTTTAGCATTAACAACTATCAAATGGGGCCTTAATGTTTTCTATATATCCAAATTAAAACTTAACAATAAGGGTATTTTTCAATGTGTTTTAAAAGTCGGAGATATTATTGAAATCAGGTATAAAATTAAGGATATGTTTTTTATAATTTAGCTTACCTTTTAATACAAAACAAATTAAAGCATGGACCATGGAGAATAAATTTAAAACTAATTAGTATTGGTATTAGTACTTTATTACTAAAAGTGGGTGCCATTTAATTTAATGGGATTTCTTAAAACTCTCTTCCCGAGTCCGACCAACCAATAGTGCGATCTGTTGGTTGGAAGACAGTCAGAAACCAACGGCTCAAAACCTAAAAACACTCAAAAATCCTTAAACAATGCGCAAAAATCTCTCTATGGCCAATGACAAAGCTCTCTGTTTTTTAGACCTATAAATATGGGTTAAGAACTTTCACTTCTTCACAACAATCTCCTCCTTCTGATCTTTAATTACTTTTGAATTTCCTTTCTTTTTCAAAAATGAGTGTAGAAATTTTGGATGGTGCCACCATTGTCAACTTCGTGGAAGACGATGAAGCTTTTGGTGCAACAATTAGAGAGCGTTTCAGTCACCTCGACATCGATAGAGACGGCGCTCTATCGTACGGAGAGATGTTGAGAGAGTTGCAGAGTCTTAGAGTGTTCGAGACTCATTTCGGAATCGATGCGAAACCCGATCCGGACGAGCTTTCTTCGGTTTACGGATCGTTGTTTTTGCAGTTCGATCGGGATTGCAATGGAAAAGTTGATCTAGGTGAGTTCATGGCAGAAACCAAGAAGATGATGCTGGCCATGGCCAATGGAATAGGGCTTTCGCCGGTTCAAATGTTGTTGGAAGAAAATAGTTTTTTGAAGAAAGCTGTGGACAGAGAATCTACCAAAGTCGTAGCTGCTTGATTAAAAGTGTTTGATTTTGTTTTACATCGTTGAGCTTGAGAATTAATTAAATGCGTTCAATTTTGATTTTACAATGTTGAGAAAAAGAGAAATCTTTGAATCCATTGTTTGTTCTACAGAGTTTACTTGTAGAAGAAAGCATCAAAGAATATAAAATTAAATTTTGCCGTTGATTTTTTTTTAGTTCAATTACACGTGGAACTAAGGTTCAAACCTCTTATAAAATAATTTATTTGACCTAGATTGAGTTTATTAATTGTATGGACTATTTGAAACTCAAAGTTCTAAAATCTATACCCATATATCTTATTTATAAAAAAAAATGTATACACATATGTATCAAACTATACATATTTCACAAATTCAAGCTTAACACAATAAAATTATTGGAAACACACATAATTTTAATTTAAGACTAAAATAGCCAACAAGAGCATAGTATAAAGAGCGTATCCTCGATCAAGATGTCAGATGTTCAAATGTTCACCACCTATGATAAAAAAAAATGACAAATAAAATTTAGTTTAATAACATATTTGGTTATGGTTGGGGATTAGTATCAATCTGCTTTTATGATTTTAAAATTTTCAAACTCCACATCATCATTTTCTAACTATTTTTTCTTTTCTTTTCTTTTCTTTTTTTTTTTTTCGAGTACTTTTCTAACTATTTTTTCCCCACTCAAAATCTCACCTCTTTTTCTCTATTTTTTCCCTTAACCCAAAGGCCCTATTTTACAATCAACCATATACCCTCATCACAATCTACTAATTAATGAAAATATATCAACTCATTGTCATTGTAAATAGAAAATTTATCGTGTGTACTTAATAAGTAATAACTTTTAATGATATAGATGATTTGTGAGGTTTGGATCAAACTCTATAATTAAGAATCCAATTAAATAAAGTAAACCAAAAATAATAATTTTATATCATAAAAGTTAACTCCCAAAGTTTCAATTTCTTTCCTTTTACTTCACTAAAACTAAACCAAAAAAAAAAAGTACATAAACCAAAAAAAGAACTAATTCTTTTAAATTTTTAAAACCTCAAACTAATAAATGTATCAATTTAGACTCTAAACTTTCGGAATCAATATTCTAGACTCTTTGTAATTAGTGATTTATAGCTATTTTCAGTTGATTAAAAAAAAAAAAAAAAAAAAAAAAAAAAAAAAAAAAAAAAAAAAAAGCTCAATATCACCTAAATCAAATTAATCTTCTCCTAAAAACCCTACCAAAGTAGCAAGAAAAAATATCATAATTCTTTCTAAATAAGTAGAGAAAAATAGTAGAAGACGAGAAGATGAAAAACCACTACACAATCTATTTGGATCCCAACATTTCTCTCTTTAATTTACATTAATCTCTGCATTTAAAGAAGTTTTATATACATGTGTGTGAAAGTTATGTATTAACAATTTTAAAATGAATTTCTAACATGGAATCTTAATTGATTCACTCTCGAAAAAATTAGAGTTTAAATCAATACAATTATTAGTTTGGGATTTTAAGTGATACAACATCCAAAGTCTAGTGATATAAGTTGTTCTAAAAATAACAAATAAGCGAATTTGAATATGGCTTAACCATCCACCAAAGATCAAATATTTGAATTTTCACTATCATATCATATTTTTTAGAAAAATAAATAGATAAATGGTTAAATTACATGTTTAGTCCCTGAACTTTAAAGATGCAAATAGTTCCTCGAACTTTCAATTTTGTTTCCAATAGATTTCTGAACTTTAAAAAGTATCGAATAAATCCTTAAACTTTCACTTTTGTGTCCAATAGGTCTCTCCTTTTAATTTTGTGTCTAATAAATAATTGACCTATTCAACATTTTATAAAATTCACAAGCTACTAGATACACAAAATTGAAAGTTTAGAATCTTAATATGCATAAAATTCAATTTTATATATAGTAGATTGATTCATTTTTTAGAATATCAAATATATCATAAACCTATTAGACACAAAACTGAAACTTTGATTAGAAACTTTTTAAGTTTAAAGACCTAATTGATACAATAGAGTTCAAGGTCTAAACTCGTAAAAATATATATATATATATTGTTATAGGCAATTTTGGACCACCCCGATACACAAGGAGCTGACGAGGACAACCGGGGAGAAATCGGGCTGAAAGATGGACCAAGGAGGCAAAACCGACAAATGGGACGGGCCAAGACCGAAGGGGTCGGGTTTTCGGCCCGACCCCCTGCTCGGCCTCGGCCCATGGCCGGGGTCGAGTGGCCGAGGCCGCCCCTCGGCCCGCTCGTGCGGGCCGAGCCCGTTTGGTCCCGTCTGGTCCCCACCGCCTTTGGATGTCCCGGTTTCGCCTGGTTTGACCTAAAACGCCTCCGAAACCCTAAAAAGGCTAGGAGGATGAACAGGTATTTATATCCCTCTTCGCCACTGAAGAGGGGATCCCAATTTATATCCCTAAACTCTACTCTCTATTCTCTGCTTTCTCCTCTTGCTCTTACTTTTCCACGCCCTACCGTTCTGCTTGCTGACTTAAGCATCGGAGCCGGTGTGGCGAGCACCACACCGGTGTGCAGGTTTACTGTCTTGCAGGCCACGTCTTCCCCCCTCATCTACAAATTTACCGTTGGTGGCACGTGAAGGTCAGGTGAGATCCTCTGGCCAAAATCGACCATCAACATATATATATATATATTGGTATTTGTAATGAATTATTATTTAAATACTTCATAACTTGGTGCCATTTGATTTGATGGGATTTCTTAAAACTCTGTTCCTAGTCCACCGACCAACCAATTGAAACGCAATTGCCTCCACAAAGATTTTGACTTCTTCTGGTCGTTGGAAGACAGTCAAAAACATTTAGAACAAAATTAAAGAAACCAACGGCTCGAAACATCAAACATCCTTAAACAACGCGCCAAAAGCTCTGTTCTTTGAGGCCGGAGTACTCTATATAACATGAAGAAAACAACTTCAAATTCTTCATATCCATCAACATTAATCACAAAATCCCAATCTCTTTCTTTTGAAAATGAGCGTAGAGCTTTTGGACTCTGCCACGATCGTGGACTTTGTGGAAGACGAAGAAGCTTTCGGTGCCACAATTAGAGAGCGTTTCGATCACCTCGACACCAACAGAGACGGCGTTCTTTCTTATGGCGAGATGTTGAGGGAGTTGCAGAGTCTTAGAGTGTTCGAAACTCATTTCGGAATCGATTCGAAACCCGACCCAGATGAGCTTTCTTCTGTCTATGGCTCCTTGTTTCTGCAGTTTGATCGGGATTGCAATGGGAAAGTTGATTTAGCTGAGTTCATGGCAGAGACGAAGAAGATGATGATGGCGATGGCGAACGGAATCGGGTTTTTGCCGGTGCAGATGGTGCTGGAGGAGAACAGCTTCTTGAAGAAAGCTGTGGAGAGAGAAGCCATGAAAGTTGCAGCTTAAAGCTTCTTCTTCTTCTCTTGTTTTTTTCCCTTTCTTCTTGTAGTGAGCTCTGACTAATGTTCTTAATTCTTAGTGTTATATTTGTCTAAGATTTGGAGTTTATATTTTTTATGTTTTTTTCTAAATTTAAATATCGAATACCATTCATGATTAATTTGGTTAAATTATAAGTTTGGTCCCTGAATTGTTAGATTTATGTCTATTTGATTCTTAAACTTTAAAAAGTGTCTGATGTTTTTTTCCTAACTTTCAAATTTGGTATTCAATATGTCTCTGAACTTTAAAAAATATCTTTTATCTTTAAATTTTTAATTTTGTCTCCAATAAACTAAGTTTTTTGAATTTTGAATTTTGTGTCTTATTTGTTCTGGATCTTCAACCATGTTTTAAACTCACTGATCTAGTAGAAATAAAGTTGAAAGTTTTTGTCGTAAAATTCAATTTTATATCTAATAGATCAATTTTTTTTTTTTTAAGAAATAAATATGTCAGAAATTTATTAGGCGCAAAATTGTAAATGGGAGTACCTATTAGATACAAAATTAAAAATTCAAAAGATAGGTATATTAGACAATTATAATATAACCACTAATTTACTTATAAATTCAAATATTCTTCTCCTTAGTCAAAATTAGGTTATTAAAAATTAAAATGGTTGGAAAAACATGATTATTTTTTCACTTTTGGCATGATTTGAAGGCTTTTTTTTTTTTTTTTTTTTTTGTCGTGTTTCCTGAGTTACGATGATATCTTTGGTGAATGATGTTCAAGAATAATCAATTTCATGAGTACTCCTCAAAAAATAAAATAAAATAAAATAAAAGATATGTGTGTGTGGTGTCACGATGTTTAGAAGTACCTAGGATATAAATTATAATTAAGTTAAGTCTCACAAATTTCAAGCAATTATATAATAAAATTATATTAATACTGAAACTCAACTAATATTTGACACAAGCCAACATGATCATAGCACAACACTATGACTTGTACTAATGATTTCTATAGTTTGAATCTCCCTACACTTATTAAAAAAAAAAAAAAAACTTATATTTCACACAAAGGATAAATATATTACATGACTATCCATTGACAATACTTATCAGGGATGATCAAGAGAGAAACCAAAAAATCAATTTAATTTAACGGACCAAAACTGATCAAACCAATATCAGTTGAGATCATCGATTTGACTATGGTTCGGTAGGAACTTGGTTTTATCCTCTAAAAAACCGACCAACACCACCATTTATTATTAACGAGAGCGAGAAAGCATATATTTCAACAATATTGTAGTATGCATGCAAGAAAATAAATGTAGTGTTGAGGATCCCACATCGGAAAGATTGGTAGAGACCTCACAATATATAAGCTTCAAGGGTCACTTCACTCATTGCCAATTGGTTTTGAGATGGAAGCCCATATAATATAATATGGTATCAGAGCCCATTAAACCCAAACGAGTATTCGGTCCAATAAAAAGAAATTGGGATCCGATCTAAGAAATTGGGTGATCGAGAACAAAGAAATCGATCTGACAAATAAGCAAAAACCAACTAGTCCACTACCATTTTATTATTAAAAAGATCAAAGAGAGAGAGGACTAATGTAGAGAAATAAATGTTAGGCTTCATATGTGGAGTTTTCGAGAAGTTAAAAGATCAGAACTCAAAAGAAAAAAAAATTAGAAGAGAATATTTTAAAAAAAAATATTATGGAAGAATCATTTTTAACCCTAAACTTAAAGAGTTATATCAATTTTAACTCTAAACTTTCAATTTCATCAAATTGAATCTCAAACTTAGCAGGTTGTATCAATTTTAACTCTTAATTTTTAATTTCATCAAATTGAACCTCATATATATCTTATATCAATTTTAACCCTAAACTTGCATAAGTGTTACAATATAGACCTTCGATTACTTTCCATTTGAACCACTGCTAAAGAATACAGTTGAATATTTACTCATTTTTCTTTCTTTAATTCATATGGCATCTGAGTTGGTTTCTTCTAACAAATTTATATTGGAGAAAGTTTTTATTTTAATAATTAAACTTTTTTTGCTGAAAAGTTGTATGTGAGTTTTCTCTCTTTTTCTTCTTATTGTGTTTGTAGACTTTGTTCGTTATTCTTTTAGCTTCTTAGAAGAACATGCCATTATAGAACGATGGAAAAACAATTCTGGAGTTTTTTTTCTTTTCATTTAGATGACTTTTTCTTGTAGAGAACTTCGAGGTTTTTTTTTTGTCAAGGATTATGAAAGCAAAGTAATTTTTGACTTTTTTTCTTCGAATGTTTGCTGGTTTTTTCTTGTTGCTAAGAACTTGGTCAGATTTTTTTTCAAAAAAAAAAAAGAACTTGGTGAGATTTTTATTTTTATTTTTATTTTTATTATTTTTTTTTTTTTTTTGCTTTTTTTCCTGCTAATTAGAACATGAAGGGTAAGAAACAAAAACGAGCAATTTTAGGTTTTTCCCCCTCATATTTTTTAGATTTTTCTTGTATAACTTTGTGATTTTCTTTTTTCAGAGGCCAATATTAGTGAGAAGAATCAGTCTAAAGTGTTTGATTTCTTCAAATAAAGTGTTTCTCCAACAAAATTCTTACAATAAACCAATGTAACTTAGGTGCAATGTGATTTTTTTTTATAAAAATGGAAAAAGTTGGCAATCACATATTTTAATGATGATTCAAATGAAAAGTTAACCAAAGGTCTACATTGCAACACTTTTGCAAGCTTGGGGTTAGAATTGATGCAATTAGCTAAACTTTAGGTTCAATATGATGAAATTAAAAGTTGAGGGTTAAAATTGATACAAACGGCTAAATTTAAGGTTGAAAATGATTTTTTCCAAAAAAAAATAAAAAAGTAATCTCTCTTTTATTCGTTCCTTCTCTCCGTTATTCTCTCTTTCTCTCTTCTTTCTTTTTTCGACAATATGAGATTGGAGGATTTGAACCACATACCTCGTGGTTATCAGTACAACTTTATGCCAATTGAGTTATTCTCTCTTTCTCCCTTCAAATGGTAGTGAATAATTGGGTGTATAGAGAATTTCTCTAGTAGGCACTTTTATTAAAAGAATAACAATGTACTTGTCTCCTTTGAGTAATTTATTCTATTTTAGAATACCAAAAGTGATATACAAAAGATATGTTTAAGCAATTGATGCCCAAAAATTTTGGGAATCACATCGATGGATTATGCTTCACTTTTAAGGGGAGATTTGTTTGATGGTATCCAAGATTTGTATGTAGAGGGAATCAACTATTGACGTTTTTGCCCTTCGTTTTCTTTTAGGTATATTTTCTTTCATCAATTTCTTTATTTCTCAAAGATTAAATTTTATAATCTATAGTATATATAAAAGCCACGATAGGGAGAAACTTTTCGTGTCCATTTTACTCTTTCATTTTTTGTATATGTGCCAATATTACCCTTTAATAATCTTTCCAAATTCCTACTATTGTCTTTTCATCTTTCATGTTCCTCCTCAATTTTAATTCTCTCTCTTTTAATATATCATTCCAATTTCCTACTAATTACTAATATAATATTGAATAATAAACTTTAGTAATTAATAATATTAAAAATTGGGATTAAGAATTAATTACTAATTACTAATATAATATTAAAAAGCCACGGAATGAAAAACTTTTGTTGACTGTATTATCTTTTGTCAAATCTTATAATTACATATCATGCTACTAACAATTAATTACTAATAATATTGAATAATACAGATTGTATCACTAACATTAATTATCAATAGTAATTTAATAATTTATTATTAATTAACACAAAAATTGAAAATTATTATAAAATCACAACGAACTACATGTGAATATGTAAGTTACGTTTTCTCCAAAAAATAATAATAATAATAATAATAATAATAATAATAATAATAAATAAATAAATAAATAAATAAATAAAAATGTAAGTTACGTAACAAATTTATAAGTGAACTAAAAATAAAAATCAAAATAAGTAAAATTGTTCTAATTATGCAAATATTATAATTCTAATTAATTATCAATCATAATAAATACATAGAATTTAAAAGGTTGGAATATGAAAAAATGTTGATATTTAACCTATCAAGAATTTAATTATTTTTACTAATGCTAATTAATAATAGGATTTCAAAAGTTGTGGAAGCCTAAGAGATTTGTAACGTTTTCATCTTCTATCATTATAAAAAAGGGTTTCCTCCCATTTTCCTTTCACCCATACCTTGATCTCTCTATTGATCACACATTTTTTTCTCTCAAATTAGCCTTTGAGATGTTGATAGCTGGCAAGACATACAAGATATACATCTCAAGTTACACAAGATTTACGATTCTATCTAATTGGTAAGTTTGGGTGTTTACGATCATACTTTGATTAAGTTGAATAATGATATTTGTTTAGCTAGCTAGGGTGAGGCAAATCTATTTTTAAGAATTTGTATATCTATGTATATATAGATCACGTTTTGTTTTTTTGTTTTTTTGTTATCACGGTTTATTTTATTTTATTTTATAATTACTATATTATTGTGTTTTGTTTTTGTAAATATTTTCTTTTTATAATTGCTATAGTTTATTTTTTTATTTTAAAATGTTTGTGAAATTTGATATCTATTAGGTTTAAATCATATAAGAAACTTAGTGTGTTTATTAAATTATTTTTTTAATATAAATAATTGAAATGTATTATCTTAATTATTCGTTTTTTTTTTAAATAACATATGATATAGTTGAAGTAAATATTAGACAAAAATATTTTTGCTCAAAATCAAACATTCAATTTTTTTCACGGTGAGTTCATTATAAATTGTTATCAAACAACCATAAATTATAATTGTCAATATGAAAGGTTCTAATGAAAAGTTAAATTTTGTTGTTTTCACCTCTAAAACGTAACTCTATGTGTGTGTGTGTTTTTTTTTTTTTTTTTTTTTTTGACAATATGTGGAATGGGGGATTCAAATCACTGAAATAAGACATATAAAAAAATTAGCAATGGTGTGAAATGAAACTTACATAAATTAATTTTAATTATTAATAAATTTATAAATTGTATGATATTATGTTAATATTTAATTATAAAAAAAAATATCTATAATATATTTGAAGTTTCAAATTAAATGCATAAGTTTATAAAAATTAAAATATAATTGCATTGTATTTACTTGGATGTGAGAATGTGAGTAAAAATTTGGAGCATATACAAATTTATGTTCTTGCAATAAAAAAACACTTTATTTTATTTTATTTTTTGAAATGAAAAACATTAGTTTTAATCATTCCAATTCTTCACAATTAACGATATAAATGCAACAACACTAACTCTTGTCAAAAAAAAAAAAAAAACAAAAAACAAAAGCGACAACAACCAATTCTAATAAATCATCCAAATCCAAGGATAAATTTAAATGACACTATTAAAACTATTAGAAGAAAAGCAAAAGATGTAACTTCAATAATCGTTTGAAGATGTATATTAAAGAAGGAAAAATATCAATGGTTCTTATGGATCGTGCAATCAAACAATTTGTCAATCTTTGCATGAGATTTATAACGTTTCTCAATCTTATATCTATCCAACAATCTCACTCAATTCAACATTCCTGATAGATTTTGATCCAGGTACATGCAAAATACATGAAAAATTCTTTTCAAAATCGAATAATTAATGTGTGATTGTAATAATCCATTACTCCTATAGTAGAACTGGGAGATTTTCTTTTCCAACACATCCCAGTTGTAATATTCCTTAGCCCTAACTCGCGAGCCAACACAATTCATCTTCTTAGGGTTCGTTTGGAATACCTTGTAATTTATTTAAGTGTTTTTCAAGAATGCATTTTCTTTTAAACATTTTGTATAAAAATTGTTTAGAATTTAAACACTCATATGTTTGGTTACATTTACTCATAAGTATTACCCAAGTTACTATATACTTACAAACTCTTTTCAAAAAATTTGCTTTCAAGTGTTTCTCTCAAAATAGTTTATTTCTCAATCTCATTTTTTAGGCCCCGTTTGATAACCATTTCGTATTTTGTTTTTGGTTTTTGAAAATTAGACTTGTTTTCTGTAAATTTTCTCACTTTTTGTTAAAGACATACTTGTATTCCTAACCAAATTCTAAAAACAAAAACAAGTTTTTGAAAACTATTTTTTTTTAGTTTTAAAAAAGGTAGGTGATCGAAAAGCCAAAGAAACTTAGCTTAAAAACCAAAACTAAATGGTTATCAAACGGGACCTTAATAAGTCATTTTTTTGTGGTTGCCAAATACTGAATTTTTTTCCAAATGAAATACAGTTGTTAATATATAGTTGGGAGGAAAAGGAAAAGGAAAAAGAGAGGAAAATTGAAGAGGATAGATTATATATAAATAAATAGATTTAATGATAAGTGTTATAATAAAAATAATAATAATAATCCAGTTTTTGGATATATAAAGATAAAAAAAAGAAGATCAGCGACCGCCTCTGCACCGTTGTTGGGCCTCACATCCTCTGTTATATGCGTTGACGGGCGGACCATCGACTGGTTCACATTTACCCATTCTGCATATTCGTTTTGCATCTGCGTCAATAGCACCGTACGAAATTGGAGATGCAGCAACAAATGAGCACACCATCATCATCATAGCCATGCAAATGCCCAATATCTTCATGCTCCAGCCTCCCATGTTTCTATCCTTTTTTTTGGTGCACTCAGCGGTGAGGTAAACCACCCAATGAATCTCAATTTATATTATATTATATTATTGTGTTGGCCAGAACCACGCCATGAATGAGTTCTTTGTTACGTTGTTTCCAACTTCCTAATTTTAGCCATTGCTAGCTCTAATTAATTAATTAATTGTCATCATAAAAATAGGATTCGACTTCGTCAATAAAACACTTGTTCAAATGAAGGGATGTGCTACTGCTAAGTGCTATCCAACCCCAAACTTTATAATCTATTTTTATCTTTCAACGATTTCGGACAACATTTATTCTCTATTTTTATCCTTTATGAATCACTCTAACACAATTACAAAATATTTTGAAGCTTACCCTTTTTTTTTCATTCTGAATTTTGACTTATTTTTATCCTTTATGTGATTTAGATTATATATATTTATTTATTTATTTATTTATTTATTTATTGAAAAAGAAAAGCAGTTTAGTAAGTCAAGGGTTTATTTTTACCATGAAATTGCGAGCTCTTGAAGAAAAAAGAAAGATAATGAGATTTTCATGGAGAAGAAGTCGAGAAAAATTAAACAGAAGTCAAATTGATCCCCAAATTTCAAAAATGTCCTTAATAATCAAAATTATTATTAGTAGATTTTTTCACATTAATTGAGTTATTTTTCTTACCAAAATGCCCTTCCATTAAATGAATAAAATAAATTTAATTTAATAATAAATTTAATGATTTTTTTTCAAAATTAAATACTTGAAAAGTTAAACCAATCGCACCCTAAATACAACTAACTAGTCAAAACCAAATTTATAACTTAGTCACCTCTTAAACTTCAAGAACAAAATTCGAATTGAGGTACACTTGGAAAAGAATTATATGTCGATATAACACATTTATTTTTAAGTTCAACAACATTTAGGAGTAGGGAAATTTGAACCTCTAACCTCTTGGTTGAGGATACATGTCAATTATCCCTAAACTATACTCACTTTGGTAAATGAAGGAAGGAAGGAAGGAAGAAGAAGAACTTGTGATAACTCAACTAACATAAAATATATACCCACTATTAAGAGATCAAAAGTTCAAATCTCACCTGCACCCACTATAGTTGAACTCGTAAAGAGAAGAGAAAGAAAGCAAATAAAAATATACTTCTAGAGCTTCCAAGGGGCGTAGGTCTTTGGAAACTGACCAATGGAATTTTTAACGGTCAAAGAGATCTAGCATATTCCCCAAACCAATTTGTTCAAAATTCTCAACTTGTGAAGCTAATTAAACCAAGTTCTCTTTATGTTGACTTCACTTCCATACATTTTAAATGTGTTGTATTAAAAATTCCATTGGAACATCCTTTTTTTAAAGCCCATTAAATCAAGATTTGCCCCCAGAACCTTCAACAGTGGCACTTCCAACTGTTTCTGCTGGTCAAAAAAAATTGACACAAACAAATGGCCAAAGACAGAAGTACTGAAGCTTCCTGAGGCCTATTTATATGAAAACCTGACCCATCCCTCTGATCATCAAAAACCCAAATCAAATTCTTCTCCTGTTCCTTCCTATTTTCTCTGGTGTACAGCTAAACATCACAACCAGCTAAAATGAGTGTGGAGATATTGGACAGTGCGACGATAGTCAACTTCGTCGAAGATGAGGCAGCTTTTGGTGCATTCATAAGAGACCGGTTTGCTCACCTCGACACCAACCATGATGGTCTCCTTTCCTACAGTGAGATGTTGGAGGAGTTGCAGAGTCTCAGGGTCTTCAAGACCGATTTCGAGATCGATGTGGAGCCTGATCCAGATGAGCTCTCTTCTTCTGTCTATAGTTCTCTGTTTTTGCAGTTTGATCGTGACTCGAGTGGAATGGTTGATCTGGATGAGTTTAAGGCTGAGAACAAAAGGATGATGCTAGCTATGGCTAATGGGATGGGTTTCTTACCTGTTCAGATGGTGCTGGAAGAGGGCAGCTTCTTGATGAAGGCTGTTGAGAGAGAAACTGCAATAATGGCCGCTTGAGCATTCTGATTGCGCTTGTACCGAACTACTGTAAATTACCTTTTACTTGCTGTATTACTCTCAATTCAAGAATCAAATCAAAAGAAAGTGAGGTTTTTCTTAACTGAAATTAAATATATTGTTTTTCTTTTTCAGCAAAGGAAGATCAATGAATAAAAATTTACTCCAGATTCAAAAAAGAAAAGAAAAAAAGAAAGAAAGCCGTTAACTTACACGTAATTCTACAGCGAACTGTATTTTCTACTTGCAAATGGATGATAGTTATTACAAGAACAGGGACAATTCAGGAGCAGGAATGAAGCAAAACATACTTTCACCAAACAAATCTAACATAGATGTTAACAACTTTCCAGAATTAAGATCCTCCTTCCAAACTTGAGATAGAACAGCTGACCTTTTAAGAAACTGGTCATCACGCTTGCCCTTTCTACTAGTGCTGCCCGAAATGATTTCATTTTGCATCTGTCGAGAAGATGTGGGCGAAACCAGATTGGAATTTCCAGAGGTAACTGGAACAACTGCCCCTTCCATGTGTGATGCTGATGAATTAGTTGGCATCACACCCATTGGACCATCAATTACCATCTTCTTGAGGGGAGGCTGCCCTTCTAAGTGGTCTGCATTCGACTTGCGTTTGTCTAAATTACATATGCATCGAACAAAGATGAATTTTAGTGTGTGAAATTCAAGTAATGTACAAACTTGCATCAAGAAATATAAAATTCCGAAACTTTTAGGATTTGAAGGATTTGGTCATCCACAAAGAATACTTCAACGTGCAACAATTAGGGACATACCAAATATTTACATGTTAGTTCAGCAGGCACTTTTATTTCGTTCTTTCGTTAATCACATAATTCAGAACATACCGATGGGGATGTTTCCATATGCGATGTCATTACAAAAAAAAATCAAAACCAAAAATTCCAATAGGTTTTTTGACATGCATAAAACTCAGTATATGCAATGTCATTACATAAAACTCACGACATACTAATGGGGAACTCTCTTACAATAGGTTTTCTTATACTATAGTTCTTTTCATTGTTTCTTGGTGTAAACGTTCTCCCTTCTTTCATCACTACAATTTTAACTCTTATCCTATTGGAGAGGTTTTATGCGACTCCTACCCCTGCCCCTCTTATAATTTCATACTATCAATAAAATTGATTCTTATAAAATAAAAAACAAAACAAAAAATTCCATAGAGAAGTAGGTGCCAAAAATCTACGTCAGTGATCAATCTAGAAATAAAAGCTTCCAGCTCAGAGAAAAGCAGACAGAAGTCGATAGTTTTTTGTATCTCAGTTGTTTGATTCAAAGAAAGTTGCAAGATCTTACTTGGGAATGTGGTGGTGATAACTCTTGCATTTGTTCGCAAAACAGAACCCCCAGGCATACTGGGCAAAGGAGGAAAAATCTTGACACGTTCATATATGCATTGACCAACCGCACGCTGAAAAACATATTATGTCATTAAAATATTACATCAGTTTCTACATTATATTTTGGTAAGAAACTAAGAAAGTTGCACGAGATCCTAACAAAAGAACTCACTAGCAAGGCTCCATAAACACGCCAAGCTTCATGCCTCTTCATCTCATTCTTTTGATTAGCAAGAAGCATCTCAGGTTCCAGAAGTCCCAGATATGGCTCAAGATTTGGTAGTATAAGAAGGTGAACCTATAAAATATTATTACTGCAAACTGAGACTCTGCAAGGATTACTGAAATATACCAATGACAAATAACTAAGAAGTCAAAAGACCTTTTAAACTTTTTACTGAAATTGCATATGAAAGATGAGCGGCCATCATTATCTTACCTCAGAAGTCAGAACATTTATTTCCAAAGTGATGGAATGAATATAATAAAGGTCAAAGGCTTTCTGGGAGATACAGTTCTATTTTCTTGCGAGAAACTAAAAGATGTTCAAATTAATGAAAGGAGGCTGCAGGACCAACAAACCGATTCTCTTGGTGTCGGTGAGATTAAAAGAAATATCAAGCTTGATATTTTGACTTTGATCATAGCAAGTTTGATATAAGGTTAGAAAACCAAACATTTGACTGGGAACAACAAGGAGAAGAAGAAAATCAGGAGGCCATTCTTAAAGGAATAGTCTCTCTAAATCAAGGATAAAATTTATCAAGGTGCAAACTCAAATCAGATTAAATCGGCACGCCATTCTTAATCATCTTTTAAACATTGAACCTGATTTGGTATGTAATACATCTCAAATAGCAAACAGAGGCAGTTTCTTTTATCACTTCCCTTCTTTCTCCCATCCCATTGCTTTGCAAACTTTTGAGACAAACACGTTAGTTTTCTTTTAGCTCAGTCATTTTCTTTTTTGCGTCCACCTCCAACCTCCAACCCCCTAGTCTAATTAAAGAAGAAGCCTGTGAGAAGAGCATACCACATTCATCCCCAAGGCTGCTAATCCTTGAATTGCACCATAATGTTGAGTCAAAGCCCGTTTTGGGTCTAAAAATGCATTGAGAAGAGTTTTTGTGAGCTTTGTCTGCAGAGTGTTGTAAACATGACCAAACCTGCAACATTGAAACTACAATCTTACTGAAACGATCAAAGAGAAAGACAACTTGGAAGGAAGATGGCAGACGACAAAGAATTATACCATGCTCTGAGAAAGATATTTTAGTCTAGACTAGTAGGGTTTATTATTATCATCATCATCATCTATCATTATTATTATTACTACTATAATTATTATAAAATCAGAAAACCTACTTTGTTCTTAATGGAAAAATACAAAAGAGCATTAAAAGAAAAAAGCCCATTAAAAGGGAACGCCCAAACCTAAAACTAGGTGTTAGAAAAGGGGTCCAGTCCTCCAAAGGATAATTACAAAAAGTGTGAGTAATAGACGCCCAAAGAGACACATTAAATCTAACAAGAGACTACACCTTTGTGCAAAATCGCTCAAACCCCTCAAGAACTCTCCAATTCCTCTCTGACCTATCCCCCAAACAAAAGCATGGAATGCACAATGCCCACAAAAGAAGCCCCTTATAGCCTAGCAAGCTTAATGGGAACAGAGTATTAGAGAAACCTATTGTCTGCAGAGTGTTGTAAAGTAAAATTCATATATACCAAATCCAGTTTGATCTGCTGTCTACATACGGCCAAACTATTAAAACTAAAGAGGAGGTTGAAATGAAGAATTGCAAATACTGCAAGTGATCGATAAGAAGCAAAGCAATATAATATATAATTAAGTCATGTTGATATTCCATATTAGGCATGCTCTTCCAAAACGCCCTTATTGCTTGTGGACATACTCAAAACTGATAGGCATTTGATTAAGCAGAACATGGCAAAATAAAACTCACCTTTTACATATTAAAGCAACCACTTTGGCTGTGAAGTCTCTAAGCTCCCAGTGGTTGTCTGAAAACCTATTCCCTAACCTTTTCGCAACGAGGCAGGTCACAACAGATGGCATCATTTGGTGTAGCTGTCAAGAAAATATGCCTGTCTAAGAGACAGATTGAATACCTTCCCCACAAAGCACCAAGCAAAACCATATATATTATCCTTTTTGTTGCCTTAATACATGGCTGACTCACAATGTAAGAATGCAAACTAATTATCCTTTGAACAAGTTGAAGAATGATGAGAAGCCAAAGTTGGTCTTTGATAGAGATATTCGGAGGAAAAATATTCACAAGGCCAAATAGTTGAAATTGGGAACATCTATCAGCCTATTTTTGTAATCAACTTGAAATATTTTCACATGACATGTTTCTGAAAAACAAGCAAAAAGTCCTACTTTTTCTTCTTTCGAACACAAAAGAAGCTTTTTATTGATATGGGAACAGTTACAAATTTGGAAAAAAAAAATAGTAAAAAGTAGTACATAAAATCTATAAACACACCCCCAAAGTACCTTACAGAAAAAACCCATCCTAATTTGGTTTCATCATCAAAGGACTATCATTGTTATGTCACGCTAATGAAATAATTCCTAGAACTTTCAAGATCCAAAATGAACTTCTCAATACGAATTCTTTCTTAGCATCTACAATGTAGACCAGTTACACATGCATCACCATCTCAACCAATTATCTAAACTTGAATGAGTTCTATTCTAATTTATATTCTAACATCAGTTACTTTGAGCTGAAGCCCAGAATCATGGAAGACAAGGCAGCTATAGAACATCAATGAGTTGTCCTCAGAATACTACTTGACTTAAGACATTTATGAACCTCAACTTAACCTTTAGAAAAAGAAGATGATATAAAAGATACGTTGAATTCAACTCACATAAGGTTCTATGTGGATGTGAGGATTTTGAAGAAGACTCCAAACGACACGCATTAAAGCAAAAAGAAGGGAATAATCGCCGAGTCCACGTGCAACCTGATATCAATGGAGACTCAACAACAATAAATTCTAAATAAAAAATCTTAAGAGCTTCTAATGCAATCTGTAGATCTTGTATGCACAAACATTTATACCTCATCAGCTATAAAGCATGTAAAATAAGGAACCAATGGGTGAAGTCCCGAGTCCGTAGCTAAACTCACTAGTGCCTTCTTAAAAAGAACTGTACTAGACCTACTAACAACAAGCTCCGTGATTTTGTCAAAATAAAGCTGCAAATAATGTAATGAAAATATGTAAGTTAGTTATCAATTGAAAATATGTAAGTTAGTTATCAATTAAACTTTAACAGAACAATATGAGCAAATAGCAAGTCAATTACCTGAAGTTCCTTGGACAGTATATGCTTAACTGGTAATTTGATGTCAACTGGAAGCCCATCCTTTTGTTCATTACTTTTGACATCAGAAGGTGGTAAAATTACTGTAGAAAGAAAAGACAATATAGAGATTACTAAATAACTTGGGTTACGACGACTGGAGAAATCAGGAAAGAGAAAGAAAGTACATCCAATTCTATCTTCCTATTGGAAATATTAAAAGAAATCTTAACATGGGAGGCTTTGACCATTAGCAGAATCCTCCATTACCAACAAAGCAAAAAGACTTTAGCACAGTTACACTAAGATCACACCCGTGATACAACATTTGCAAAAATGTCAGACTGAAGATCATAAAACCTCAAGCCAAGTCTTAGAGCAGCCCAACTTAGATTTGAACTTGGACCTTGAAAAGCTGTAATAAATGAGACAAAATTAAACATACATCTCCCTTTTTTTTTCCTTGTGCGGTTTTGCCACTTCATTTCGGTAACTACAGTTAACTTTCATTCGGGTCATTGAACTCTCATCACTCTTGATGAAATGTTACATGCTAACAAGTAAAAGGGTTACTTTATCAAAACCAACAAACACACACAAATATCTGCTACATGCTAACAAGTAAAGGATTACTAGCGAAATTTCAATCATCTACATTTTGGGTATCCAAATAAAACTATCTGTCTGGCTTGTGAGCAACGATAATCAACATTTTAGTCAGATTTGAGACGAACCTTCTACAGGAGCATTTTCTGGTATTGCAGGCTGTACCCCTTCAATTGCTAGCCAGTGGCAAAAAACTGCAGTATCAAGAGGAGCTTTTGGCAATGGGGCATCAATGACCTATAAGTAAAACACATATTCACATTCAATAAAAGACATTGGCCTGAATGGGACAGCTAAATGGTGAAAATTTTCTTACATCTTTAAATTCCAGATCCTTGTCCTCAAGGTAAAACAGATCCCTATGTCCAATGGCTCTTTTAAATCGCAAGGGCCCTCCAGAGGCAAAGCCATACATTGGCTGCCACATCAACATCAAAAAGGAGAGTGAATAATGTTGCTTTTATTAGAAAATGATAAAAGAAAAACAGGGTATGTTGAGTTACTGCAGCTGGATCTTTAAGATAAAACACATTAAAAATGATGCATCTTAATACCTGATGAATTTAGCACATCATAGTAGCTCTAGATCAACTTTACAAGATATCTTTTATATTACACGAGCGTTAAAGTTATACCAGTAAATCAAGAATAACTTGCTTTCAATCTAATCTAGCAAATCAAATATACCAAAGTTTGTTCTCTAGACCAGTTGATTGTTTTCTAGGAGTGCTCACTAATTCAGGGATATCTCAGGTAAACCCAATCATTTTGATAGCCAATGTCGGTAATGACACACTAGGCATCAAAGACAGAACATGACAAAAAGAAATCCCGATAATCACAATTTAAATCACCTTAAATAAGGAAACTTATGGTTTCCTTACATGGTACATCACTCATCAGAATTGACAAGGACAGACTATTACATCACTCCTAGTCCTAAATCAGGATAGAAGAAATAAAGGAATCAGTGCATATATAGGAAAACTACCATCAAAGATATGCAAATTTAAAACACGTAATATGAAAGCCATATGCATTAGCATTGTACTTACCTCCACATTTCTCAGGTTTAGTGCACCATCAACGTCATCGGCTGTCAACGTAGTTCTCTTGGAGTGACGCATGCATTTGATAGCCTCCTAAATTTTGAGTAAGAGAAATGTTTAGCTCCTACATTTCATATTCTACAAGTCACATTATATTTACAAGTTTTTTAGTAGTATAATATAGAACTAAAGAAAGATGTGTGAATTCTTATTCAGTTTAGCTGCACATAAGACCAGCATTATTCATGAATGCCAACATCCAACCGTTTCAAAGACCAGTCACATAATTCTTCTTTTAGATATAAGCAAGGTAAACTCTGATTTTTATGAACTTAAAATCATTGTTCAGCAAATTCTAAATTACACGCCATTGTCATTCATTTTTTGATATATCTCCACAGTTGCAGCACACTTATGAACGGAGCTCAAAACCAAACATTTGTTCCCTCTCCTTAATAAAAACAAGTAGACCCTAAAAAATCTCAGCCTGTGCCGACCGAATATATATCATTAATAAAGCAACAAAGGATCAACATTGTGTTCAATTTTCATCAAAAACAAAAGACTCCAAGTCACCATAGATTAAGCATAAACAATAAAATTACCTGCATAATCTCCCGCAACCGATATTCCACATCAGGAGCAACTGCCGATGCAACATCTGGGGACAAGTTATTGATCCCAATACATTGTGCAATGACCTCAATGTTTTCTTTAGGCACTATACTCATTTTATTTCTTCAATATCTCATGTACTGAGTGCCCCAAATAACCACATACGTCCCACACTGTAAAACACCCATTAATTAAAGCCCCATAAAAATACATAATCAATCATAGAAGAAGAAGAAAGGGAAAAATCCTCCTAGCTTAAGCTTAACCAAAAAAGCTGCAAATGCATCATCGAGCTTAGACAGCCTTTGGTGGCAAATTGTAAAGACCCAAGCCAGTACTAATGAAGAGACAAGTAAGGTTTTCACGTACTTTTAACACCCCCCAAATTGGAACCTAACTTAAGGAACGCTACTAATCCTTACCCTAATACCTACTGAACCGCTGCCGAGAATTCGACAGGATAATGACGTAACTACAACTACCCAAAAAAATTTTAAACACCTCGAAACATGAATACACACTTCTATGAGCCACAATAATCAAAAAAACTCCTCCACACCACTCGGATGTAACAAAATCTCCAACTCCACAATTTCAGAGAACCAAACCAACTCCCATAATCTCCTAACATTCATTCTATAGAATAAAGTGGCTTAAAAATCCATTACAACTATTCAGTGAAAAAGGACAATATAACCAACTAAATAAGCCAACAACCATTTCTAATAGACTTCAACTAAGAACCGTTCAAACTTCCAAATGATCCTAATATCTTTTAAAGCTAAATCCAAATTCAAACTTAAATAATAAAGTGAGAACATTCAGATCACAACCCAAATTAAACTACTAATGTAAACACCAGTTAACTAAATTAAATCAATTAAATTGAGCTCAACAGAAACAAAACATATAAGTAGACAAGTAAAATACAGAATAATCCCAACACATGAATTTCGCACCATGCCCCTCGCCAAAGCTCTCCACAACCAACCCTTCGAGTCGCATCGACCCCTAACCATTTATACCCAGGGTCTCAACATCCAATAGTGATATACTTGCCCCTGACCATTTATACTTGAGCCCCTAATATTCACTTTACTTTCCTTGAAACAATATCAGCCTTTAACCATCTATACCTTTTATCACAATGCTAGTCCTCGAACATTTATACTTAAGACCTTAACACTCTATTTTACCTCAAACTCACATGCTCACTAAGCATGCTTCTAGACTATGCTCTATGTCAACCACTACATAAGGATTTGCAACATGCTCTCAACATAAAACTCATGCATTCCACACAAACAAATCAACATTACATATTCGAACACGTTCCAGCAAAGATCCAAGCTTTTTGATAGGGTTCCAAACTGCACATAGAAGACTCCTAAGTATTGCGGACCGAGTTAAACTAATCTAATTGAATTTGAAAGGGCCTGAATCCTTGCTGGTCCGTGATCAAAGGTGTTCGGAAAAACAGAATTGAAGCTACCGGACTCTGGGTAAACTGATTTAAGGGTGTTCGGATTGTGAGTAATCGCTGAAAGCCAACTTTGAGTCTAATAGCTCGCTGGTTGGCGCTTAAGCCTGCAAATATGGTGCTGTTAGGGAATGGAAATCCAAATTATAAGTCAATAGGGTGTGGGTGATGCTGTAAAACGCTGGAAGGAGGCTCGTGGGTTCCAACGTGGGTGTTTGTGCTACTAGAGAGGAGACTGCACCGCGTTTGAGAACTTACCGAATTGTCGCTGTAGCTCTCTTCGCGCGTGGGGGTCAGTCACTGCTGCTGCAACCACCGAAAAAGGAGGGCATCGGCATGGGCGAGTTCCATTGCTGCTGTTCGTGGGTTACGAACCGCCGGAGCCAATCGCGCGTCGCAGGGTCGTGGGTCTGAGTAGTCGGCGGTCAAGCTGCTGCCGTCTGAGGAGTGGCACGCCGAAGAAGGAGCTCTGCCGTCGAAAGCAGCCACCGTCAAGCACCTGTAGTCGAGAAGAAAACGCCACACGCTGGGTCGCAGCGCCGCTGCAGCTTGTGGTTGCAGGAAGACCGCCGGAGAAGAGTGGGGAAACGGATTTGGGCGGGCAGGAGGCTGGATCGAAAAGAAGAAGAAACGAGGGATTGGGGGTTGTGGTTTCTTTGCTTTTGAATTCCGTTACTTGATTAGACCAACAGAACTACTCCATGGAAATTGAATCTACAATCAAGAAGCAAAATTTCAAAGAGTAAAGAGCTTACGATTACAATGACGATGCTGAGTGGCACTGCAGGCGGCAATTTATACGAGGAAAATCCAGCAGAATGGACTTGTACATGATATCAAAATTACAAGGAAGCGAACCCGAATGTAACGGGTAACCCATTTCTCTAAAACCAATACTTCACTACATCGAGGTATCTAGTATCTTTCTCCATGAGAATAATCTTCCAAATATCTAATTATGAGTATTCATATATAAATGATATACTTCATTTGATATACCAATAATATACTTGATGTTGTGGGTGATTTTTTATCTACTTAGAAAGACACGGAAGCCACAAGGACAACACAACACCAATCCATAAACACAACGGGAAATCAAATATCGAGAGAAGGACGGACCAAGGGAGCCGGGCCAAGGCTCGATCCCATGCTCGGCCTTGACATTTAGTCGAGGCTGACCATCGGTCCACTTATGTAGGCCAAGCCGGTTCTCTCCCATCGGTGTCGCGTGCCCCGATTCGACCCGTTTTTAACTCTCAAACTGACATGAATGGCCTCGAGCAACGAAAAAACCCTAGCATAGGGCACAGGTATAAATTTCACCCTTCACACTTGAAAAATGGTTCGGAAAATTAGCTAAGAAAAGACTTTCGATTGTTGATCTGACTTAGGCATCGGAGTGCAGGTGGCTTACACCACACCGGTGTGCAACGGTTCTTATTGGTTTTGCAGGTCACGTCTTCTCCGTCTTCAACAAATTCACTACCGGTGTCACGTGAAGGTCAGGTAAGTAGCTTGGCCAGATTTTGACATCAACACTGATATATTATTATTATTATTATTTTTTACTTATATTTGTTATGTTTCATTTTTTCTTTATTAAATTATGTTGTGTTATTTACATATTTTAAACTAAATGTTTGTCTTTTATAACATAAATGTTTGTCTTCTTTACTTGTTATGAATTGATATACCTATCTATTATATTACTCATAATTAATAACATTAATATACCCGATTATAAGTAGTAAAATACATCAATGATAGACTTGTTATTTTTTGAAAAAAATCATTGATATATATTTTTAATAGTGATTGTATTATTAAGGTCGTGGAATGCAAGATTTGTTATAAGTATATATCAATAAGATGCAATTTTGAATATATCATTGGTGTAATAGTAGTATAATAATTAAAATGATATATAGTATATCGATGATATATTTGTCAAATATGAGCACAGTTCAACTGGCAGAAGACATACACATTCAACCAATAGGTTAGAGGTTTAAGTCTCTTACCATACATATTGTCCCAAAATAAAGATATATCTAATTTTGTATTAATGAAGTATATCAAAGACATCTAAACTAATTCTTCTAAAAAAAAAAAAAGACATCTAAATTAATGAAAGCTCATGTGTATACTTCATGAATGAAGGATATTATGTTCATGAAATATACATCTAATCTACTATATATCTAAAAAAAATAATAAATGAATGATGTAACTTATATATGGTATATCAATAACACCGTTGATATACTTTTTAAACTTTCCACTTCTAGCGTGTTTTTTAGGTTTTTTTTTTACTTTTCAACTTTAATTTTTAGATTGGACCCTTTTTTTTTTTTTTTTTTTTTTTGCTATATTTGCAATATTAAAAAAACTAATGATATGGTTGCAAATTCCATTTTTATTTTTTTTATTCTTGTAACTATTTCTAACTTATTTCAATAATACTCCTTAACTCAGAAAAGTTTCAAAAATATCATGGACCTTTAAAAATGTTCAAAGATACCCTTATCATTAAGTTTTTTTTTATGGAAAGTGTTAAGTGCAGAGGAGCAGAGTACAGCGTGCGAACCTTCGATGGTCTCATTTTTGTTTTTTTTTTTCAAAATTTGACTTGGTTTTGAAAAACATGGGAATGATGTAGATAACAAAATAAAGAAAGTTTGGAGTGAAAGTAGTGTTTATAAGCTTAATTTTCAAAAACAAAAAACATAAACAACGAAATAGTGGGGGTTAATAATTATAGTGTTGTTATACTCTGCACTTTATTTCTATTTATTTTCTCCTATCTTAAAAATCATCTCATCTTCCCTAAGTAAAGAAAATTAGTATAAAGTATAAAGGCAATACACATATCAAAAAGTCAAACTTACTCGTTTAATCTATTAAATCAACGAACTTATAACTTAAAGATAAACAAACTTGCATATTAAACATAAACTTTACTTCAAAAGTCAAATCTCTCTATATCTCTCTAACAATGGTAGACTCTAATGAAAATATCTTGCCTCCAAATGGAAACTCTTCTAGTAATTCTTGACCAAAGAAAGTTACTTGATGATTCACCCTTCCCCATCATATGGGGCCAAGAAGGATTTTTTTTTTTTTTAAATTTACATATATTTTCGTAATTTAAAAAAAAATATGTTAATGCACGTGATAGTTTGAACAACACGATTGTTTTTCAGTGTAATTGTATTTTAATGAAAAAACCAACGATGACTAGAGAATTTGAACCCTGACCTTTAGGAAGGTAAATGTTGATATGCCTTAAATTTATTATCTGGTGTTCCGAATGACCAATTGAGAGGGTCTCGCGGTATGGAGATTAATTATTTATCTTCATATTTGTGCTTTATTTTTGGATCAAATATGTTAGGGTGCTAGAGTTTTTTTTTTTTTTTTTTTATATATATATATACATGAATAATTGAACTTTAGAAAAAAAAAAATGAAAGAATACAACATCATCCAAAAAAACCAAGCCCTAAAGAGAAACTCAAGGATTTTCAGTCGATCAAAATAAGACTAATGTGTAATTACAAAAAGCCTTAGAAACTGAGGCACATAACGAAATAGAAAGTCTAATATTAGTCCAAACCCTCACTAGGATGTCTCTCTCCACTCCTCTAAAAGTCCTATTATTCCTTTCTCATCTAAACCCCATAAAACAGCACAAACGCCGACAAGTTAAGGTTTTGTTTTTAATAATTAATTAAAATGAAAAATGGTTTTTCTAAACTGGTTTTAACAAATAATTAATTAATTAAGTCAAAGTTCTGTTAGGGTGCTAGAATTAAGATGAGTGTCATATATAAGCTTTTTTATCCTAAACTGTCCTAGTCTTTGTATCTATAATATAGTACTTATTCCTCACTAATCGAAAATACCCGTCTCCTCTACTCGTGGATGTAGTCAAAATATCGTTAGTGAACCACGTAAATAATATCTTAACCAAGGTGAGGTACATTCTTGTATGTGGTAAAGTTACTTTTTTTTTTCCATCCGGTCATTAAAAAAAAAGAGAGAGAAAATAAATAATTCCACTAATGATTTTACTAATGAATTAAAATGAAAATTGGAAGATTGAGAGTGTAAACAGTTGCATTATGAGCAGAGACAGTTTGCAATTGTCCTTAAATCAATTATTCACAGCTATTCCACGTGAAAAAAAATGGCTGCCAACTCTAGGTTCTGGTTTGTGGATTGAAAAAAATTTCGAACAAAACTTCCTTGCATACCGGTATGTAGCGACCTCATTAAAATCTTGACAACTAAGAAAGAGGAAGGGAGAAATGAGAAAATCTGAGAATTTTTTTTTTTTATCTCTCATAGTTGTCAACATTTTAGTGGTGGTATGCAGGGAGATCCCTACACATCTGTATGTAGGGAAGTTTTTTCCAAAAATTTCAACCCAAAAATAAGAAACTATAAATATCTGTTTCAAAAAAAAAAAAATTATAAATATCCAAATATAATCTTTATTTTTTGTTTACTATTCATAAAAAATCAGTTTATTACTTTTAGTTTTGGTTTAAAAGTTTAGGGTTTTTAAGCAAATTACTGTTTAAGTCCTTACCTCTCAAATTAGTTTTTTTTTTTTTTTTTTTTGACAATATGTAGGGTGGAGGATTTGAACCACAGACCTCGTGGCCATTAGTACAAGACCTCGTGACCATTAGTACAACTTTATGTCGGCTATGCTCTTGTTCGCTACCTCTCAAATTAGTTTCAATTTAGTCTCTCTATATTTAGATGAAAACTATCAAAAAATGTCTTTGTCCTGGTTAAATGCTAAAAGTTTCTTACATTCCACAAATTTTAATCTTTATGGTTTCAACCATATAATTTAAAAAATTTCAATTTAGTTAGATCCATAAAAAAATCTTTAACCATCATCTTATCATCTCTTTTTGTCACATCTAAAGAAAGAGTGTCAAGTGAAAAAGTTAACATTGGATAACAAACAAACACAAAAGTTTTACCGGATCATATGGATTAAATTTAATATTTTAAACGTAGGGACTAGATTAAAAATTTAGGTTTAAATCCTATTTTAGTCCTTAAACTTTTAAGTTTATTCTATTTTGGTCCCTGAACTTTTAAACAATAACTATTTTGGTCATCACTTTTATTTCAATAACAAATTAAAGACGTAACTTTGGGTATGTGTATTAGCATGTTAATACGAGCATGATTTCAAGCTAAATAAGTTAGAAATAAACTTGGCAAAGAAAATTTAAGGTAGAAAAGTAATATAGCAAGGACCAAAATATTTTTTTTTTTTTTTTTTTAAGTTTAGGTAATAAAATTGACATTTTGAAAGTTCAGGGACTAAAATATAATAAATTTGAAAGTCTAAGTATTAAAATGGACATTTTGAAAGTTTAGGAACCAAAATAGAATAAACTTGAAAGTTCAGGAACTAAAGTGAGATTTAAACCAAAAATTCATATGTCGGTTTGAAAAAATAGTGTCACCTAAGAAAGTTGTTAAAATCTGGTCAAAAGCAAAGACGCTTTAAAAGATTTTACTCGATCATAAAGACTAAATTTAAAATTTTAAACTCCAAAGACTAAAGTGAAACCGAACTAAGTAACATCATGTTATTTAATCAATCCCAAAAAGGGAAAGAAAAAAAAAGGGTTATGTGATGAGTGTAATGAAAAGGAATAGACATATCCCAATTGCCAAGCAAACCCTTTTTTTTTTTTTTTTTTTTTTTTTGCTCTTGATGAAACCAGTGTGTTGTATTGTGGCAACCATGTGCAAAAAGTTATCTGCAAAGCAATTAAACTCTTACCAATCCAAATCCTTTTCCATCTAATCTTTTACTTTTTCTTCAGCTTCCATTATTTCCTTTGAGATTTAAGTATCCCATGTCCAGCTCTAAAGCCCAAGATGATTGATTATTTCTCTCTAACAATTTGCTTCCAAGCTTTCCTTTTTCACCTTTATAACACTCTGCCCCATTTGCAGCTTCTCTGAGTTGTGTCAATTACTTGCAGGTTTCTCTCTCTCTCTGCATGACTTTCAGCAGAGCTAAGATTAAAGGAAGCTGTTTTTCTGTGGATTTCTGTTCTGGGTTTTTTCTGTTTTTGCTGAATTGAAATGGGGATTAAAGGAGAATTGGTTAGGAATGTGTTCTTGAGGAACCGCTCTTTCAAGACCCATGAGAAAAATGTAAGATGGGGTTTTGGTTTCTTTCGATTTTCTTTGAACTTGTTGTTTTTTTATCATTACCGTCCATCTGTTTGTTGAAATGCCAAGCTGAATTTCTTCAACTTGTATGTTGTTCTTTAACTTGCTTTCATCTTCAATTTGTTTGTTTTCCATGCAAGAAGCTTGTGATTTCTGGGTGAATTGCTGTTTTTTGATTCCTGATTTGGATTTTTCAGACGAGGAACAACAATTCTGTGGAAAGGAAAAAATGGCACTCTGTTAGATCTTACTTGTGTGGGGACGAGTACAATTCAGTTCTTGTAGAGGAGGATGCAGCATCCGTTAGAAGCTCTGAAGCAACTGTCACACAGCCTGTTGGGGAGCTGGAGGTTTCAACACAGAAACAAGAACCTGCAATGGAGGTTTTGGATTTAAGCTCCCAATTGAAGCGCCAAGAACAAGCAGCATTCATCATCCAGTCAGCATTTAGAAGCTTTCTGGTCATTTTAACACTTTTGCTTCGTGTTAAACTTTTGGTTGAAAACTCCTTTGATTAACAAACTGAACTGGAACTGCAAATTTCTTAGGCTTTAAGGGAAGAAGATAGAAATGAACTTTGTGAATTGATGAATTTGAATTGCAGGCCCGGCGTCGAGATGCAGAGTTCAAATGGATGGATAATGATAGCAAGAAGGAGATCACTGAGGGAATGGAAAGTCCAAGCAGAGAATCTCTAAGCACGTCAATTGAAGTTCAGACTGGGAATTCTGAAGCTTTCTCTGTTCAAGAAGAAAGAATTGTTCTTTCCAACCGAGTGCAGCAGAAACACAAAACTCAATTACATAAGCTGAAGGTTGAAGACGACATGCTCTGTGTAATTGAAAGTTATCTGGATCTGATTAGGGAGACATTGAAAGCTTCAAATTTCTTGACCTGTTTAGCCCTCTGGATTTTGTAGGAAGAATGGGATGATAGCACAGTGAGTAGCAATGTATCAAAAATGAGGATTCAGAACAGGCTAGAAGCATCAACCAGGCGTGAAAGAGCACTAGCTTATGCTTTCTCGCAACAGGTACAATTATGACATTTCCTGAGAAAACAAAGAAGTTGGATTGTCTTCTGTAATAATTCTGGTTACTCCTGCTGGTTTTTTAGCTACGAATTTGCTCGAAGAGAAAGCACTCAAAATCCGACGCCGTGGATGCGAACGTGAGCTGGAGCTGGCTGGAAAGATGGATGGCCACCCGGCTTCCTGAAGGCTCATCAGTCGAATCTCACATGAGGAAGCCATCAGAAGCCGTTGATAACAGTCAAAGATTGGTTATAAGCCAAAGACTTTTTGATATAGCTGCGGAAGAAAGGGAAAGCTGCGGATCTAATGAGGTATCTGTAAGATCTGTTAACTTCTCTGCTGATGCAGTGAAGGATACAGATGGTAACTTGACTAAGAACAGATCAAAGGGTTCGAGTTATGTATCGATGAGGAAGACTGTACCAAGCCTTCACCTTCACGGAGATTTCACAAAGGTACATCAGATATCTCGATCCAAAGCATTTCAGTGAGACTAACAGAATCATGTTGCATGTTCACTCATAAAACAAAACTTCTAAGGGTCCAAACAACTCCCAAATCAAATAGTAAATAGCAAAGATCAACCCAAGTAGCTTCAACTCCGAGGCGCATAGTTCTCTGTTTTTAATTTTACCTCTCTTGTTTCTTCTCATCTGATACTTTGAAACGCAAAAAAAATATTTAGGTGAGCAAACGGGATTGGGTAGCAGAGACTGAAAGAGACAAAAGGAGCAGACAGAAGCAAGTCGGGGGCAGAGGAGAAATCAATTGTAAAAATGCATATATCGACAGTTCTCCGAGCTCCTCTCCGGTTGAATCCAGAATCGGTGTGTAAATCTGGAAATCGAAACCTGCTAGTTGATCATCTTTGATGTTATTTATGTTAAGGCAACCCCATGTATATTAAGGATAAGAATTGTCATAAACAGTTAGTAACCACCTAAAGTTTAAGATAGATGAATAGTGCAAAGAAGCCTTAAATAAATAGCAGAAATCTTTCTATAATTGTAACTTCCCCAACTTCAAGACCAATGATTCGATCCGAAGTAAAAGGCTTATCATTAACCTTAGGTGGTACAGGCTGATAAACACTATTGAAACAAATTGTGCAGATGTCATAACTATTTTGTACATTTAGCAATAACTGTACGCCTGACACAAAACGACAGAAGAAAAAAAGTACAATTCTTTATAGTGTCAAAACGAAGTACTTCCTCCTCAATATGGATATCTATTCATTTACTTTAAGATAAGATAAAAGGTCACATATTGCATTTAAAAAAAGAAGAATGGTACTAGACCATCTCAGCAAAAGGGTAAAGTCATAAAGAGTTGGCTTCTCTTTAAAGATGTACGTAATATAACAGAAGTATTATTGACCAGAAGGGGCTTAAGCAATCATACAGTATAAAAGAACAGATGTTACATGGAATAAAACCGATCCCATCTGCATTCTCAGACTATTATGAAATGGAATTCGGTAATACAACTTCACCCCACTATGGTATAGTTATTCTTTACTGAGATCTTATTCCAAACAGAGAGCTAATATCTAGATCTTATCAATATCTTCATCCTCAAACTCAATATAAGCATCACCACCACCTTCATCGTCATCATCCATACCCCCAACGATACCCTCGTTAAGACGTGTATTCTCAGGTAGCTCACTGTAAGCTTTCAAAAGCCTGGCTTCATCAGGCATGTATTTGAGAATCACATCAGCCTTGTCGTCTTGATAGTCACGAAGGCCGACGAGTATGATATCCCCAGCTGCAATCCAAACTTTCTTGTGCATTTTTCCCCGAATATGGCAAAGACGTTTAGTCCCATCGATACACATCGCTTCGCACCGACCATTACCTAGCATCCGGAGCACTTGAGCATATTCCTGCCCATCTTCCTTAAACACAAGCTCACGCTTCTCATCATCTGCCTCATTCTTACCTCTCTTCCTATTCTTTCCTCCCTTTCCCTTGTTCTTTGGCATGATTGCAGATTATACTATCAAGATAATGGAAAATCATCCACCAGAAACACAGCTTCACAAACTAAGCTAGAAAATAAAAAATCATTTTTTTGGTAAACAACTATGTAAAAAAGATCACTAGCAAAATCTGAATTAATTATGGATATCAAACTAGATTTGCCAAAAAGGAAAAAGGTGGCATTCAACACTTATGAGTTATTATGACTACACTTGGACATGATTATGTATGCATATAACCAGTAATCAATCAGAAAATATAACCATGTGGGGTTTAACTAGCACAAAAGATAATTTTCTTTCAGCTTTCTGATAAAACTCTAATTACTATAACCTTTTTGCATAATCAAATTGGACGAAAAGGAGACCAGTTAAAGCAAAAAAATGCATCAGTACACATAGGGATTCACCATTTTACATGCGATACAAAAAAATTAAATTAAAAAACTGGTAATTCACAGCGTATATCCAGAGTATTCAGTCGAATTTATGAAGTTATCATCTTCTTCAGCACAAGAAAAAACGACCGAACAGAAGAACAGCTAACCAAGAGAACTATTCATGAAAATCCCTAAAATCGACATGCACGGATATGGTAACGAATTTGAAGGAAAAGAACAGCTGAAGAGTACCTTTTTTCAGAGGATTCGATCGAGCAAGCTAACAGAAGAAAGAAAGCTATCTAATCTGAGGAATAAGAATTTTGCTTACGGTACTTGACCATGGTAAAGAGAACCCGCCAGGGATCGGGTCGGTTTTTAGCCCATAAAACCACGAGTTCGTGATTTGGGCCCGTTTCTATGATCCATATACAAGCCCAAAAAGTTGGTCCAAGGAAATTTTCCGTATGTATTCTTTTTGGAGAAATTTTGGTAGATAGACCGTTTTTTAGACATATTTTCACATATGTCCAAAATTTTCGATATTTACAAGATTAGATTTTCGGATATATTTTCTTACCTTTATACCCTTGTTCTTATCATTTATTCTCAAATAATATTAAAAATGATAATAATATATTCTATAGATAGCTAACCGAATATGTTTCATTTTAGGAAGGTTAGTTTTCACCAAATCCTCTAAATTAAGAAGGTTCCCATAATCGGGGTTTACTCTTCCCCATTCTCTGTTTATCCTTCGTTTTGGTTTTATTTCCGCATCTTCCCATTTATTTTCTTCTTTTTTCTAGCAGCATTTTCTCTCACTTTTTGTTGTCCATTTGTCGACAGTTTTCATATTTTTCCCCTCATCTGTTTCTATGGTTTCGGACTACATTCAGCCGTTCATAGGAACTTTGCTTGTTCGTGGTATTTTTTCCAGTGGTTTCCCTGCTGTATTTAGGTTTTTTCGGTAGGTTTCCGACAATCTGTGTTCAGTTTTTACGTTTCGTTTTCCAGTAGTTTGAACATGGGTACGTTTTCAGTTTTAATATTTTATATATTCCAGGAGACATATCATTTTAGTCGATGTAAGTTTCGTATACAGTACACATTATAAACACGTTTTTATATGGCTACATTTGAAGTTTTTATATTTTATATATTAAGAGGGATATATCGTTTTAGTCAATGTAATGGATACATTTTAAATTTTAATATTTAATATATTCCAAGGGATATCTCATTTTAGTCAATATAATAATTAAAAAAAAAAGTAAATAAGGAAACGTTTCCTTCCAAATATGATTCTTAAGGATGAATTTTTTTTTTTTAAAAAAAAAATTTCTCTCTCCTCATAACCGCACCTCAAAAAAAAGAAACTCTCTAACTTTTAGCCAAAAAGAAATCATGCGTGATGGTTTTTTTTTTTTTTTAAATACTTCACTCACTTCTCATGACCACACCTCAAAAAAAGGAAAAAATATCTCCTTCTAATTGTGCAAATCACAACGCAAACATGAATGAGATTATTTTTTATATAAAATATAGAATAATTATATAGTACAGGGTTTATATATATATATATATGTATGAACTGGTATGCATATGTACCAACCGTTATACAGTATATTTCTATTCATTATTAACTATCCCTAAATATATATATAATATATTTAGAAATGATATAAATATACAGTAGAACTATCACTCAATTGATTGTAGAATGTAATAATTCTCCAAATAATAAATATATATCATGCATTATAATATATAATCAATATACATAATCTATTATATATTATATATTCATCATAAGTAAAACGCCAAAATGATAAATATATACCAGACTGTATATTGTATCATAAATATATACTTATAATTATATTATATAAACCTTATTATTTTTTTATAGGTAATAAATCGTGGGTTTTTTTTTCGTCCACTCTCTCTCACGCCAAAAATCATGGGTTTTTTCTCCCGATTGCACGTCCTTTCTTTTCCGTTCACTCTCTATCACCTACTGTCTGAAACCGTTTGTTTCCTTTTTTGGTTTTATTTTATTTATTTATTCTTTAAATAATCAGTAGTGTATATGAGGGCTGAATCGTAAAACGACCATGATTTTTATGAAAAACAAAATTGAGTCATTAGGCATTTTATGTAAAAAATGGGAAACTTGGACATTTATGAAATATAGGGTCCATATTTGGGCTATCTATGTACTTTTCCCTTCTTTTTGAGGGATGAAGATTTGAACCCTGACCTCTTGGCCTATGATGCATGTCTAAACTATATTCACTTTGATAATATGCATTCGTTTTGTTCGTATTTGACATGACTAACAAGGAATGAAAGTAGTATGCAATACTTTCATATTCTAAAATGTTTTATACCTGTGACATCGAATTAATTTTGTTTTTTAGATGGCTCTAGGAACAAAGCACTCGTAGTTTATCAAAAAAATTAGCGTAACTCAAGAGATAAAAAAATGTGATTTAGGGGGAAAAAAAATGAAATTTTGCCTATGTATAGTCGTAAGTCACCTTGTGAATATGGTCAAATTGCAAGCAATAAGTATATGTGTGTGGTTGTGAATATATATATATATATAATTATGAACAATTATATATTCAAATACATTTATATGAACTTGGAAGAATATTAAATAATGATAATAAGAGTCGTTTTTCTTATACAAAATATAGGGATGGAGGATTGAACCTCTTAATTCTCGATCGAGATACAAACTTTATGCCAGTTGAGTATGTTCTTGTTGACTACAAGAGTTGTTTTCTTAATTAAATTTTGGGAAAAATAAACTTTTGGTCCCTGAGGTTTGGGTTAAGTGACACTTTGGTCCATGAGTTTTCAAACTCAACAAAAATACCAGGTTTGAGATAAGGAGCACTTTGGTCCTTGCCGTCCAATTTTCTGTTGAATGCTAACAGATTGCTGACGTGGCCAAAATTTTTAAATTAAAAAATTATTTTTTTTAATTTTAAAATAAAAATAAATAAAAAACAATTAAAAATAATTAAAATATTATTATTTTAATTACTTTTAAAACTTAACCCTCCACCCTCTTCTCCATCTTCTTTCCTCAACCCCTCCATCTTCTTCTTCACATCTCCGGCGGCCGGCCACCGCTCGCCGCTGGCGGCCGCCGACGACTGTATTTTTTTTTTTCTTTTCTTCTCCTTCTTCTTCCCTTTTACCCCATTTTTCTTCTTTTCTTTAAAAAAAAAAAAAAAAAAAAAAAAATTCAAGAGGCTCCCTCCTCCTCCATTTCCGGTCGGAAACAACCCTCCTCCTCCATTTCCGATCGGAAACAGAGGAGGAGGGAGGTCCCTCCTCCTCCATTTCCGATCGGAAACAGAGGAGGAGGGAGGTCCCTCCTCCCTCTTGAATTGTTTTTTTTAAAGAAAAGAAGAAAAATGGGGTAAAGGGGAAGAAGAAAGGAGAAGAAAAGAAAAAAAATACAGTTGTCGGCGACCGGCCGACGGTGGCCGACCGCCGGAGATGTGAAGAAGAAGATAGAGGGGTTGAGGGAAGAAGATGAAGGAGAGGGTGGAGGGTTAAGTTTTAAAAATAATTAAAATAATAATATTTGTATTGTTTTTTATTGTTTTTTATTTATTTTTATTTTAAAATTTTAAAAAAATAATTTTTTAATTAAAAAATTTGACCACGTCAGCAATCTGTTAGCATTTAACGGAAAATTGGACGGCATGGACCAAAGTGCTCCTTATCTCAAACCTCAGGGGTATTTTTGTTGAGTTTGAAAACTGAGGGACCAAAGTGTCACTTAACCCAAACCTCAGGGACCAAAAGTGTATTTTTCCCTTAAATTTTTTAACTAGAAAATATATATATATATATATATATATATATATATTTTACTAAAGAAAATATATTTTAATCATGAATTAGATTCATTGTTTAGTAATTAGATTTATTTTTCCAATTAAATTTGTTGATTAAATTTATAAAAAAAATAAAATAAAACTTGTTAATTGGGAAAATATATTATACATGTTGATCGTCAAATTTGGCCAAACACTCAGCTTGACTTCCACGTGACACCAACGAATTTGTTTGAGGGGAGAAGACGTGACTTGCAAGACAAGGTAGATCTGCACATCGATGTAGTGTTTGTCACACCGCCTCCGATGCTTAAGTCAGCAAGGAAAAATATGGAAAGCCAGAGGGCAAGAGCAAGAGGAGAGTTTAGAGAATAGAGTTTTGGCTCCCTTCTTCAATGACAAAGAAAGCTTTATATATATTTTCCTGTCTTAGGGTTTCCAAGCGTTCGGAGACGATTCAAAGTTGTACTAGGTTGAACCGGGGCGACCCATGGGCACCAGGGACCGAATGGAGGGAAGAAGACTCGGTCCATGGCCTTGGCCTCGCCCAAGCATGGGGTTGGCCCAATCCCTCCCGCCTTGGCCCAACCCTTTGGCCTATTTCTCCTCCAGGGTCCATCTTCTGGTCGTGTCTTCGAATTTGTGTCGTGTTGCCTCGTCTGCTCCTTATATTCTGAAATGGTTCTGAATTACCCATAACAATACCAATGGATTGAGGGTCTCTTTGGAATAACTTTTTAAGTGTTTAAAAACACTTTTTTTTGTTTCACTTAAAAATACTTTTTAAAACACTTAAAAAGTTATTCTAAACAAATCCTAAATTCACTTCATAATTAGAATAGACCTTTTACTATTAGAATGAGAAATCTTCTAATTTCCAAAAAAAAAAAAAAAACTGCCAACAAGAGCATGGTTCAATTGGCATAAAACTTATATTCCGATCAAGAGGTCGAAGGTTCAATCCCCACCCCCACATGTAAAAAAAAAAAAAAAAAAAAAAAAAAATCTCCTGCCATTCAAATAAGGAATCTCCAATGCATGCATCTATAATAAAACTCTAATCATTCACCAATCAAAAGTTAAGAAAAGAATAAAACTTTTTTTTTTTTTTTTTTTTTTTTTTTTTTTTTTTTTTTTTTTTTTTTTTTTAAACAAAACGACTTCCTTCTTAAACACACCAACTATTTTATTCTTATATTCGGAAATAGTTGACAATATTTTTTTTTCGACAACAGTTGAGAATATCTCTTTGGCGAATATCTCTAGAGCCAACTGTTTATGATTTATCAAGGAAATACTTCATATTCAATAATTAAATAAGTGTAATTTATGCACTGATACCTTTTTCTTCTAAAAATTAAATTACTTATTCTTCATGCCTACCACAAATCAATTTCAAAACAAATTCATTTGTGTTACTTCGCCATCTTTATAATAACAATACACCCAACTTATAATTTATCATCCAAAGTTAACAAAAATAAAATAAATAAATGCAACAGAAAAATTACTTGAGAGGAGAATACTCAGAATAGTAGTATTTGAAAAAAAGGGAAAAAAAATAGAGTAAATAGTATAATTTATTTTTCTTTTTAGTTTAAATTAAACTTTCAAAATTATCTAATAGGTTTCTAAACTATTCATTTTATGGTCTTAAAATCCCTGAACTTTCAATTTTTGTGTTTAATATGTTATTGGAAAATTCAAAAAATTTAAAAATTAATTAATCTACTAGATATGAATTTGAGTTTTACTCTTAAGAAAATCCTAAAATTTCAATTTTGTGTATAGTAGATCCGCTAGTTTTAAAAAATTCAAAAGTTTAGAGACTAAATTTATAATTTTAAAATACAAGGACTAAATTTATAATTTAATCGAAGCCCAGAGCCCAAAATCTTAACCCAGCCCAATCCAGTGACAAGAAATGAGCCCATATTTTGAAACCTAATCTGAAAAATCCCAAATGCGAGTGCAATCCGAAATTAAATTCTTAGGGTTAGGGTTTTGACCTTCAGGGTTCGATTTCATTCTCCATTTTCACGTTGCATTCTCATCGGCAACAGGGTTTCGTTCCGTTACCTCGATTTCCATGGCGACGGCAACAGTGAATGCCCCAGCAAAGAGGAAGCCTGTCTTCATTAAAGTAGAAGAGCTAAAGCCTGGTACGAGTGGCCACACTCTCACGGTCAAGGTTGTGAGCTCCAAAAATGTCAAGGTGGTCAATAAAGGTGGACGATCCGCCATGCTTACGGCTCGCCCTCAGCAATTAACTCGTATCTCTGAATGTCTTGTTGGTGATGAGACTGGTTCCATCGTCTTCACAGCTCGAAACGACCAAGGTATGTTTCTCTGCAGCCATAAAAGTATTTGTTAGCCTATTTTTTCTCATCTTTTTGATGTCTCCATGTGTTTTGCTGAGGCGATTTTGTGTACGGTCATGAAAAACATTGGATAGAATGGGTGGATATTAGTTTCCTTTTTCTTGGATGTTTTTTTCTAAAATTGGGATGTGGTCTCTTCATTTCTGTTGGATTTTTTTTGCTGTGAGTGAGAATTCTTTTGAATAGTGAGTGATTTTCTTTGTTGTTTATGAATTTCATCTTTGTGCCTCGTGAATTTAGTATTCTTCTCTGTAGCTTTTGTGTTTTTATAACTATGAAAAGAAGCTTTTCCTTGATAATTGAGAAGTTACTCTCTTCAGGGGTATTCTGAAAGGTCGCCCATCAAAGAAACCTCCTTTTATAGTTACTAGAAGGTGCCCCAACAAAAATTTATTTAAGCATATAGTGACTCGTCTGTGCTGAACCACCCTGGATCTTTTGTTCTGTTAATTTTTTTTTGAATGGATGTGTTCTAATATAAATAGAATTTGGGTGTTGAGATAATTGTATAACAAGGAGTGGTATCAAAGCTAGGGTCTTATCTAATGGAGGTATCTCAATCAATCAATGAGACTCAAGAAAACTTTAAATGACTTTAACAAGGTTTGAAATAGAAATGCTTTTTTGAGCCGAAGACTTTTAATCTATGGAGGAAGAATGTGTGTGTGATTGTTGTTCAATATAAGTTCGGAAGATTCCAGCAGATTTGAAGGGTTTCTTAGATACCTTGATTTGAGGGTGCAAAGGAAACTACATTGTTGAATTTTGAAACAGACTACCTGGAATTCTTTTAGGGAAGAGTGTCTCTAGTTCTAGCTCTTGAATGGAGCTTGAGGACAGTTAGTGTATGAGTTTTCTGGTCCGTGAGTTTCTTCTTTATTATTTCTGGAGCAAGTCATCCTCTCTGAGGTATGAGGGATGTTATTGGTCAAGATAGAGCTCATTTTTGTTCATCTTCTGTAAATCAGGAGCTTTGAGATAGTGGATTAAGGTGTATGGGTGCAGACACCCTTTAATGTCTCACCTATGCTTCTTCTGACTTAAAATCTGCTGTTAATTTAATTGCATAGCCGTTTCTATATCTCTTGCCTTGAACGTAGTGATTGGTGTTTTTGGCTCTGCATGGTTATAAGAACCTAGGGCAATCCATTTGTGGGTTTGGGTGGAAGAGGACAAGGAAACAGCCCTTCTTCACAGTCATCTTGTTCGTTATCTTGGCTGTTAGAGAAGTTGTTTACTATTTTTATGGTATATGTATGCTCTGTTTAGCGGATTTTCAACAACCAATGTACTTTTCAACATTCTTTTGCATAAAAAAGCTATTCTGAAGCTGGATGGTGACATTTTTTTATTTTTGGTTTTTGAGATGAATGCAATGTACATTTATTTTTTTTAGATTAGTGGGACAGTCATCCTAATTAGAAAAAAAGACCTGAGTGTGTAAGTCTTACTTGAGTTTGTGTTGGGGATAAAATTTGTTCATTATTTGGGGATTAGTCACATTCTGAGGCTGGGCGGTCATGTATTTGAGTTTGTGCTCGATTTCAGGTTTTTGTGTATGTTTCAGAGAGGCAGTGGAGTAATCTTCAATCCTTATGGTGTTTTGTTGTCTAATTAAACAAATGGTTGTAACTTTTGCAGTTGATATCATGAAGCCAGGAAACACTGTGACCTTGCGGAATGCAAAGATTGACATGTTTAAAGGTTCTATGAGGTTAGCAGTAGATAAATGGGGACGAATTGAAGTTGCTGAACCAGCTAACTTTGAAGTTAAAGAAGACAACAATCTCTCTCTGGTTGAATATGAATTAGTTAACGTCGAAGAGTGACTTTGAATAGTGCAATGTTAATTTATCATGGATTTACTTTCTCTATTGTGTGGTGGACTGCTATTTAACTGGTATACAGTTTTATATGGCAACACAAATCTTGCTGAAGGTAATATAAGTTGATTATTGCTGTGACTATTACCTGCTTAGTTTGGATCTGATGTGATAAAGATCTGGAAAGGCAAGTGCAAATGTTACTTCCTGGTCGTATTAGTTGGAAAAGTAAATAGAAGGTTCTACCAATGCATTTGCATTTTGTTGCCTCATTTCTCTGGAAAAAAAACCATTGTGATATAAAGCTAACTTGCACAGTTATTTGCTTGACAAAAGCTATACTGAACTTACATTATAACCTTTGCATTCACGGAACTCTATTGATGGTCTCCAGCAAGTCCGCTCATCACACTTAGGTTATTTGAGTATGGTTGAAGGCAAGTCACGAGTGCAACTGTATACGCACTATAAATTGTAATCATTTCTAGGAGAGAATCACAACTTGTGTAAATTATTAAAATTTCAGTAACATAAAACATATCAGAGGAAGTATAAATTAGAACAAGCAATCATATGGTATTTTGTCAACGACAGACGAAGAGGACAAGTTGAAATTTTCTTTTACTTGGACTTGAGAATCTATCAAACATGCTCAGGAAACAAAAGTTAGAATAAAAGATCGCTATGCCAAGCGTAAACCCCTGGTAGCCAATGCCATCGAAGATTACTTGGTTGAATATGTTTGCCAGTTAATCGAACCTTCCTCAATTCAACGTATATCATGAAGTTTGCAAGCCAGTCACTGCCAAATAGGATATTAAATGGCGTTAAAAATGAGGCAAGGATTACATTCTAAACTCTTTAACATCTATTATTGGACATAAATGAATCAAAAGCTATTAGAGTACTGCTACTTCTAATTACTGTTTAGTATAAAAGAGCCTTCCACATGTCAGCAGATAATGCAGTTATTAACTTTGATTGGAAGTTACCTAAAGGCATTGTATTCGATAATCTTTTCGAGCTCATAGAATAATATTTAGTACACAACAACTTTTAGAGTTTTAGAAAACAGGCATCCATCAGAAACATGAGGTATCCACATAGAATGAGTAAAGATAGAGTTAACATACAAGATACATAAAGACTGCTAGAGAAGAATCTCCAAGTCTTATCTCCATAAGCATTTTTATTTCAAAATTGCAAGACATTTCTATAAAGTAATCCAACATAATGACTCCATGAGCACAATTTTTTTAAAGCCTTCCTTTTCAAATAAAAGGCAAATGTCTGTCTACTGTAGATGTTCCTATACATTCTAGTGGTCCATAGTTACACAAATTAGGAATTCAAGACATGCAAACTTGACTGAAAGTCAAGACATTGAAAACCAAATCCCTGTGCATCAGCTCATCTAATTTAGCAGCGGGCACTGTCACAATGTGGAACTCTGCATAAAAAACTTCTCTCGAATCCCCTTGACCATTCTCATCACACATCGTCATTGAACACTGATTAAACATAACAATTAGTATCTTCACATTTAATTTCAAGTATGTGGATGAAGGCCATTTATTACAAACAACCAATTGTGTTTTTCAGCAGTGAAAAAGTAGACCCCAATCCAGAAAGCAGCATTTTATATTTATCTTAAGACAATAAACTCAGATTCTTGATTCACTGATATGAAAAAGATAGCAAAAAACATCTGCTCAATCAAGCCAAAAGAGCGTTTAGATTACTGACGCAGTGGGGAAATATATTTGCCCAAAATACCAAAATACTGTTGATGGTTTAACATGACCATGTGGAGAATTATTTTCTAGATAGTTTCCTATTACTGTTTTCAATCACTTGGTGAGAATTGTGATGAAATTAATTATAAAAGCTTATCTCTTCATTCTTCATCCAAAACTTCTCAAATGTCAATGAGAAGTTCTTGTTTCTTGTAAATATAAAAATATAAAAAAATAAATAAAATATCCCTCCCTCCACCATTTTCCCATCCTATTTCTGATCCTACATTCTAAGGTCCAAATTTAAAGGATCAATTGTGTATATCACATGTTATCCTCCTCTGTGTTGTACATCACAAAGCCAATCCAAGTAACTAATAAAGTTATTCAACCAAGATAGCAGATTTAATTTTTTGCCAACAAAAACCAGAACCAAAGAAAAAACTGACAGAATAACAAGAACATTGAAAAGAGTAAAATTCATCCTAGTATAATTGCAGAGCACACAAATACCTACTCTTAGCTCATAACTTAGTCCAATTCCTAGAAACTACTAGAAGAACAAGAAGAGACTGAAAGTACCTTCTGAAAGCCAGCCATAAGTATGGCGAGAGACAGAAAGCATCGAAGTCATCAATGCCGAAGAAGTAGCAGAATGGAACGGAAGCATCGACTCCACACAGAAGCTCATTTCAACTGGAACCCTTCACAGAATAAGCAACTAAATAAATAATCACAAACAAGAACATTCAGCTTATTTTCTACTCAATTCAGCATTCGTTTCCGATCTATTCTCGATCCTCAGTCATCGCAGTAAACTCAAATCAGACAGATTTCATAGTTAATTTACGTTTGAGCACACTTCGTTGAAATCGAAAGCTTTAGAGGAAATTACCTTGCAGAACACTGAGAGAAAGATCGTTTAGAAGCAATGCGAAATGGTGAACGAGCCGGAGCTGCTCTGGCTCCGGCGCTCAGAAGAGTGGCAGCCTTGCAACCTGAGGCGGAGGAGGATCGGAAAATGGCCCTGGCGGCAAAGGAAGCCATCGGTAAATCTGAGAACGCGGCGAGAAATTCTGTGCAATCAGCCACGATGAACGGAGCTCCGTCTTAGACTTAGGGCATTCAAATGCTAAACCCTGCCGCCGCTGCTCCAAAAAGGGGCCTTTTCTTTTTCTTTTTTAAAACTTCCTACATTTTCTTCTTCTTTCTTTGTTTTTTTTTTAGATTAAATTATTTAATTTATGAAATTTTAGGATTGTGTTACTCAAAGTCTTGAGTAAAGATCTAGTATATACAAAATCAAAGTTACAAGAACTTAACACTTTAAAGTTTGATGGCTTATTAAGCGCAAAATTGAAAATTTAGGAACTAATTAATACAATTTTAAAAGTTCATGAACCAACTGTAATTAATATGTAGTCTCGACCGAAAGGTCAAAGGTTCAAATTCTCTCACATCTAAATATTGTTGAACTCAAGAAAGAAAAAAATTTATTTTTTTTGAAAAAAAAAATCTTTTAAGATGATATTGTTTTTCGATTATGTTATATCTTGAATGAAAAGTATATCTAAAGGTTAAGTTATTATATACTAGATATTATCGATCTAAGTCTAACTCAACTAATTAAGCTAACATGAGCTTAGCTCAACTGACATAACTGTTGTACTAACGACCACGAGGTTTGTGGTTCGAATCCCCCCACCCCACTTGTTGTCAAAAAAAAACTCAACTAATTAAGATGTGTATACAACCATGATGACTCAACCAAGAGTTGTTGAACTAAAAAATTTGATAAATTTTGAATATTAAATGTACTTGTCCATTAATTAATATTTAACTATACTATCATATTATATATTATTTTATCACAATGATCCGCTATTTATTTTATTTATTTATTTATTTTGATTCATCAACATTTGGGGAGGGATTCAAAGCTTTGACTAAGCTAAATAGTGATATGAAAATTTTGTTCTATTCATTTATTTTTATTATTATTAAAAGAAAATTAGAGAAGAGATCCAAATACTTTAAACTCCCATTCACTTGTTTTCCTTTTTGGTGAATTAATTCGCATTCACCTTTTTGTTTCATTTTTTTAAGAAGAAAGAAATTTCGTTAAAAAGAAAAGTTTGGTACACCTAATTTTTCTCCACAGAATGGAGAGAGCGTCCAAAAAAACAAAAATCACCACGGATAACTACTACTCAAGCAAGCATTTAGAGGTGACTCGTGCAGCAACACTCACCTTCTCTATTTCTTCCACGATCGAAGACAACTCCGATTAATCCTCGAAATCGTCATATAATTGTTCTTGTACTTTGCATCATTACCAAAGTAAAATCTAATTAATACATGAAATGATAATGTACAAAAACATTCCATGACTAAATATGACCATCATACGCACTATGATTTCATGTTCTCATTTATTTATTTGTTTTCTCTCTCCTTTTACATTTTGTAACCTGTTTTAAAAACTTGAATGGTATTTCATCATGATGTTCTTACAACATCAAGAAAAAGCTGTAGCCAAAAAGCTCAAAAACTACCCCCACGAAGAAAAAAATAACATATAAGAGTGTGGAGTTTTAGTTTCTGGCACTAGAATGAACCCCGCTCATGACACCAAAATACAAGAGCTTCTCATATAACATTATGCTGATTTGTTGTATATATTTCACTCCAATCTTTAAGAAGTTGAAACTAAAACCAGTCCACATCATCCGTATTGGGTATTACAGGGCCCATTATAGTTCAAGAACATTTAAAAGAATAATACAGAACTAAGATGTGGTCAGCTTTAACAAGCAAAAGGTTACTCACTTTGCAGCATTAAAACTACAGCAAGACATCTAGCAATAGTTGATCGACACGTCAAAATTCTGATTCCTTCTCTCAATCTCATTCAACTGTCAGTCGAAGTCATGAGATGGGGGGTACTGGAAAAATCTCGAGAGCTAATGGTGCCTGAAAATGTCATAATGTTAAGCAACTTACCGCTCATTAATCCTTCTCTTCAAAGCTCACGAGTTTCAAATAACTGCAAGCAACCAGCAAATATTCCCTCCTGGTTCACGTTTAGTTTACTCAACTTCTTTGATAATTCTTCTTCTACGGAGTGGTACAGTTGAAATGCTCCCAGGAGCGCTGTGAGCTTTCCTTCTCTCTTCCTTCTTTCGTTCGGCATCGACAATAATGCGCCGGAGGGCAGCCGCTTTGAATATTGGTTTTGGTAAATGCCTATGCCTGCAGCAACCAACCCCAAAATAGAAGTTTAAAAGTCCCATCCCATAGGAAACGAGCGGCACTTATGATAAGCACCAAAGAACAAAAGACGGAGAAGAGGAACCCCCTTCCCAATAGTAAAAAAGAAACCAATTAAATCTATGTATACATAAACATACACATTTATATGGACTTGGTGCCACAGAGATATTGGATGCAGATAGGGGCTGAACACTAAAAGAGCATGTGGGACACGATTCTTACCTCACGATACGCTTAACCTCAGGAAGGTGTTTATAACGATTCTTAACAGCCTCCTGATATTCCTGCTTTCTCTTCTCCCTTGGGAGAAGCTGCAGCAACATTAATTTAGAAGTAAATCAAGGCTCTTATCAACTGTTGTTACAAACATTAACTATTACAACATCAGGAACTACGAAATACTATCAATTAAAACCAACACCATTTTCCACCTAAGCCTTGTAATTTTCAACCAATCTTATAGAATAAAGTAGATCAAAAAGTTCTTGAAAACAGAAAGGAATTATATTTCGACAAGTATACAAGGTACTTTGTCAACAGAGAATTTATAAAATAAGAATTGGGATTTAAACATTAACATATCCAGATCGAACAAGTGTAGTACATAGCAGAAATACAAAGAGAGGGGATTCTTACAACTCCTAATTGTTCTGAGGCTTTAGCCTTCCAAAGCCGAAGGTTGGTGTCATCACTCCCTGATATCACATAACTTGCATCGCAGCTGAACCTGACACAGAAGACCCTAGAAATACCAAAAAGGAGGGAGTAAATCAGCACAAAAGAAACAATCACTATTCATATTTGACCATTCACTTGAGATGTATGTATTTATATTAATAGTACATTGCAAGGCTTCAATCAAATGATAAACCTAAAAATAATGAACACAGAGCAAAAGCTGGTATCATAAGAAAACCTTTGCATTCTTTTGGTATGATAAATCTCACGGCTGTGACCCCCATTATACGGGAAAATTCTTATCTGCAAAATTAAATACATGAGAAGTTCAAAACATATCTCAAAAAAAAGATATAAAACGTTGAACATAACCAGTGGTTAGAACTCACTGTTCTATCATATGAGCCAGTAACAAATTCTCGACCACTTGGTGAAAAATCAATATCCATTCTGAAAACAAAGAGATGAATCTTCACATGGGTTTTAATATTTTTAAGAAAAAGAAGAAGAAGATAAGGAGTGGCACTACTTGATTCTTATAAACTAAAATCATAAGTCTGTGTCTTACACTGCAGATACATGATCTCTGTGCACACATTTTGCCTCGTCAAGTTTCCTAGAATCGTAACTATAACAGTTGCAGTCTTCATTTGCCTGGAATGCATAAAGTAAGAGATATCATGCTAAAGGGAACGAAGTACAATTTCATAGATACTAGATAGTTAATCTAAACATGAGGAATCCTTTCTAAAGTCCTAGTAAAAATTGGAGAGAAGATAGAAAGAGTTGGACTAGTAATAAAATTCAATAATGAGGTATGATCTAAACTATTTACTACATATTAGAACAAAGAAGGATTTGATTATCATACTGAATGCATCATGCTGTAAAAAATATGAGCCAAAAAGCTAAGACGACAACTTCAAAGAATAAGAAATCTTAGAATTTCATTCACGTTCTTACAGCAGTGAAGTTCATTGGTTCCCTTGGATTCCAACAAATAGAATTTGTCTTCGTCTGTCACAAGAAAGGTACGCATAAGAATACAAGAAACAAAAAAATAAAAGAATAATTTCCAATTAAGGTACTCTTTCAACTAACTGCCACCATCATACCCTCATAATTATTTTCCTTGCTGGAGATGACATGCGCAAATCATACAATGTAATGCTCCGATCACTACAAGACAAGACAAAGAACAACGTAGAGGTATAAAAATACTATCATCATATGTTGTAGAACTGCAGAAAGTGAATTAATTAGCATCACAGGAAATACTACTGGATTTAAAACCACTACAAGTTCCAAATCTGTCCTCGTATTTCTCACAGAGCTAGTTTAAATCCACACTACTTAAAGGCAGATGAACTACATAAATTTAATCACCATGTCGACCTTGGGGTAAAACAGAGGGAAAAGTAAGGGTGCCTTTGCATTAATGCCTCATGATATCAAAAGCAACTATTTGCCAAAGTATGAAAATGAAATCATTTCTACTTGAATATTTACGATTTCCTGCCATCAGAAGTAGGATAAACATAAAGAAAAATTATCCAATGTAACTTTCACTCCAGCTAAAAAAGAATAAAACTTATTAGCTTAAAAATTGTCCACAGTTAAAAATTTAATATCTCAGTTCCAGCAAGAATGAAAAAGAAATTACAGGAAATAGAGGAAGAACAGATCTAGTACAAAATTAAAAAATGCAAAACAGACAGTATTAAGTAAACTGGCATCTATACTCGTGCAAATAAATAAGAGGCGGTTTGGCCACAACTGATCATGCATACCTAGCTGATGTTGCCAGGACATTGGATTCTCCAGGATTGAAACGGACAGAGATAACTGAGTCTGTCCCCCACTCAAAACTGTTCACTGGTTGAGACCTATAAAAGAAAAAAGAAAGAACAAGAAAATTATCTTCAACATAGAACAAGAAAATAGAAAGTACTGAATGAAATGAATGGTGATGAATACCTGTTGTGATCCCAGATATCTAATTGAGCACCAGCTGTAGCAAAAAGATTTCCATCCCACTGATGATCAACAGCCCTTCAAATCAAAAACTATGGCCTCAAATCCAAATATAACTTTTTAAAGTAAGTAAGGAAGGAAGAAGAAGAAATAGCCACACCAATGTCTAAAATTAAAAGCTTACCAGAAAGCATTCTTCCAGACATAAACTGCCAGAGGCTGAATGTATGATTTTCAAAATGTTATGTTGGGAATAAAATAAAGAATTTTTGCACTACACAGGCAGATAATTCAAGGACATACCTCAGATGAATGATTTGAAGTCTCGTATGAATTCAGAGTGGGAATTGGGATATTCCATAGCCTGACACTAGAAAAAAACAAGAAGAAAAGTTTGGTCCCCAGGTTGAAAATTATAACAGTCTTAACATTCTAAAGAGTGTAGAATAATAAATCTATAAAATGGTGCCTTACGTGCAATCTGTCCCACATGATATCAGGATGCGTCCATCAGTAGATGCGGTCAAGCCTCGAACAGCACCTTGATGTCCAGGAAATTGGCAAACAGTTCGCCTGTAATGTATGTGAATTAGCATTTATTTTTTAGATTTTTAATTACAGCGCTATATCTCTCTTTCAAGTATTATGGTCACTATAAAAACAAAACTGCTTTCATCAAGAGGTTGGAAGACATCACATTACCTGTTAGCAATATCCCATAGTCGAATATCTGTAAGAATATTTTAAAAAAGCACAGATATAGTCAGATATATAACAACTATAATGCATGACAAGACAAATTATATCAATGTTTGAATGAAGCATAGTAGTACTATTTACCGATAGAGATTACATGAACTGCTTATAATGAAAAAAGATACATATTTAAACAGTTGACTGCCCCGAAACTACAGTATCCAAAGAAAAACTCAATGCTGGAAATAGAAAATAACAAGCTACTGCAAATTCAAATTTACGGTTCTAGTATGAGGTTTCGACAACAGTACAATTAAATGAAATGCTACCAACACCACAAGAATTTAACAAACCAAAGGAGGAAAGTTTTCAAAAACTCCCCACGTAACCTCTATCAACTTCACAAACAACCGAGGAAGAAAAAACTAACAACATTAACCTACAGCAGAAATATTGAATAAATTACCTCCGTCCATCGAGCCGGAAAATATCCCTTTCAAGTGATTAGGATTCTTTGCCATACATGAAACGGCGTCTAAATGCCCATCCATTGCTCCTATAAATGGTTTTGCAAACATCTAAAACATAGAAAGCAAAAGAACATTTACTGATTAGTCGAAATTGCTCAACGACTCAGCAGACTGAAACAATAGTTTCAAACCGTAGCATTACCCTGTCCAATTTTGCGGCATTAACAGCACGAACATACTCAACCGCCTTCTCTTGGGTTCTGAGATTGGGGTCGAAGTTCCGAAAGACCCTCTAATGAAAGTGAAACAAAGTCAATTCTTGTAGCAAGAGAGAAATTCAACCGAACAAAAAAAAAACCTTCGGCATACAATACGGGTCGGTTAATCACCTGAAGGTCTTGGCTTCGTTCCCGAGTGAATTCATCAGTGGAGCGGGATATTACCTTGAGCTTCATTCTTGAGAAACACTCAGAATTGCACGGTCAAGTGCATAGAATGTGTCAATGGAGAACAGAAGAGGACGGAGGGAAAAACCCTAGGGAGAGGAGATGGAGAACTGAGGTTGAAGAAGACGTTAAACCCTGCGCTGATCGGCCCAACTCACAAGAGTGCCCAAATCACGGTTTCATAATATATGACTTTTTATTTTTTTTCTTATTATTATTATTATTATTTTTTTTTTTTTGAAAAGATATATGACTTTTTGTTATTATTATTACTATTGTTATTATTATTATTATTATTTTTTTTTTTTTTACAAAATTTGAGAGGGAAGATTTGAACCATAGACCATCTATTAAATATAAAATTTAACTATAATTTTCATCATCGGCTCATGTTGGCACATTTTATTAAATATTTGATTTTCATATTATCTAAGTATTTATCATTCCAATTCCATTAAAAGAAAAAAGTAAAGGGAAATAATTTATCAAAATTAAATTCCAATTATTATTATTATTTTTTTTTTAAATCCAATTTTTATTATTTAACGATATAGACTTTGTAGCTTATAATATATAGGATTTCTAATTAGTTTATTGATATACCTTATATAAGAAATTCTATTAAATCTTAACTATAATTTTCACGATAGAGAATAGACGGTTAATACAGGGACTAAATCATTACAAAATAAAGTTCATTCAATAAAATTGAAATTTTTACTTTTTTTTTAAGTTTAGAGACCAAAAGTGATTTTTAACCATTAAAAAGGTATATGCAACAAATAAAGAAAAAATCACATTAATCATACTATTTTTTTTGGGCTAAATTATATAAAAAAAAATTAATAAAAAAAAAAACCATGAACTATGGTGTTTGTTTCAAAAATGCATTTGAACTTTAAAAATTTTCAAAAATACCCCTGAACTTTACAAAACGTTTCAAAAATACCATTGCAGTTAATTTTTGGATGAAAACCGTTAAAACTGTTAAAAATGTTTCGAAAACACCATTGCCGAAAATCTAGTCAAGCTCTTGGGATGATGTGTTGAAAGAGAAGAAAAGCTCATAGTGTATGAATACATGAAAAATAGATAAAACTTATCAATTTTCATGGAGGAAGAATTTATGGTGAGATAAGGAAAAAAAAAAAAAACATTCTCTAATAAGGTTATTTTTTAAAATCTTTGGAAAGTTAAAGAGTATTAATGAAACTGAAATGTTTAATGGTTTGCATCCAAAAATTAACGACAAATGTATTTTTTAAACTTTTTAAAGTTCAGGGTCATTTTTTAAACAAACCCCATAGTTCAAGGACATTTTTTATAATTTAGACTTTTTTTTTTTCGTCGACTATATTTACCTTTCATGAATAGTAACAAATTTCTCTTTCCATTTAAAGGACACTTGGCTCATTAAATAGAAAATCATTTATAAACAATAAATAAATAAATGAGTAATGTAGTTAAGGCACTAGATGGAATAAAGTTATCATTTGATTGCAAGGTTGAACCATCTCCTCGTTACAAACTTTTCATTTATATGCTAAAAAAGTATAGTTTAACTGACATAAAGTTTATACTAATGATCAAAAGGTCCGTTGTTTAAATCTCTGACCCCACATATTGTAAAAGAAGAAGAAAAAAAAACTCATTTATCTATCAACATTGTCATGAAAGAATAAACAAGTCATGTAAAATTAAATTTAGTTAGGTATTACAAAAACATTTATTAGACACAAAATTAAAGACAACTCTAAATTTAATTTTACATGACTTGTTTATTCTAAAAACATTTAACAAAGTGTTTCTATCTCATCAATGGAATCTTTAACCTTATTTATGCTTTTGGGAACCATATGCCCAAGAACACTTTGAATCAAAATCCCATGATTTCATTAGTGTATCCAAACTCCAACTTTCAAGAGCTTGACCTTTATCTATAAGCTTTTCGAAGCCCACAAAAGATTAACAATAATTGACATATACTCTTGATCATAAGATCAAATGTTCAAATCTTCACTGTCGAACTTTCTTTTACATCATAAAATAACTAGTTCCCAAATCAGAAAGTGTAATCTCAGAAGGTCTACATGTCCACTAACATTTCTTAGCAGGAATTTGCACAGAGAAACTAGAGTCAGCATAGTCCCATAAAAAGAAAAAACTCGAAATGCTGGGAAAAGTACAACAGTCAACAAAGAAAGTCGATAACATTTATACCATTCCAAGGTGGGGATTCAACATCCTCGTCGCATCAAATTAGACTAAGCAAATGGAGAGATTCTATTCCCAAAAATCAATACAAAAAGATCCCGAGTCAAGGGGAACTAAATATTAACCATGAAATATATTAACTCGATCAATTCAGGCACATTTCATCTTTTGGAAATCATGGTTGTTCATCAAAACTAACAATGTACTGCTTGGATGAGATTGAGACAGGCATAACTCTAAACTTGAACCGCACCCCCCATCAAGTTTTTGCTGTCCAGCAACATCCTGGTTAGAACTCATATCAAGCAGCAGTGACTTGTCCATTCCTACTTACAATGGCTTGCTACTGTTCTTCTCTGTATTCTGGGTTCTCTTGTAGAACGACGAATCCTTCTAGGATTGGTGAAAGAGGGATGTACCTGAACAAAAATAGCTAGAGTTAGCTTGTGACTAATTGAACCGAAAAGGCAGTTACACAAACTAAATAGATAGTTAATACTTCTCAGTGGCCAGTTCTGCCCTGTCACCAGCAGCGAGAAGAACTGGGGTTGAGTGAGTTTGAAAACCAGTGATTGTCTTTGGACGACCAGCCTGTCCAACAACATCAACAGCCTGACCCACCCGAACAGGTACTGAAAGAGGCTTGAGATTCTCATCCACAGTCAACAGCATTCTCGGCTGTCAGGAATTATACTTAACAGTCAGAAGGGGGGAACAATATACAACCAGAAAACAGGATAACAATAGGTAATCAACCGTAACTGACCTGCATTGCCAAGACAAGGTAGTAAAGCACATAATGATATTTCCCCAGGATAATGGCTTTCATATCAAGACATGCATGCAAAGTAATTATTAATCCTGCAAGTGCAGTCCTGCAATGAAAAGTACATACTTTAGAAAACAAGACTATAGATCATAAAACTACTTCCAAAAGATAAATTAATAAGACTAGTATTCTGTGCAAAGCAGTCACTGACGGTGCTAATAAGAATCGGTCAGAATGATAAGGATTAAGAGTTAACAGGCCCTTTCCCAAATGTACAAGCCCTTGGGCAATCCTGACCTGCAAACATTTAGAAAGTAAAGGGATCAGGCACTAATTCTTCACACAAACTAGAAAGAAAACTCCAAATGGAAAATTGGATATGCGTCATTACACAGAAAAGAAGGCTTGCGTCTTTGTAGTAATAACTTGAAAGATTTCGAAGCATGCCAGCTATTCTTGCATTATTAGTTCCCGCACCAATCAAACCTAAGGAGATTACTGCTGCCTGTGACATATCCATTTAGGAATTTTAACATTGAACTTCAACAAAAGCACTGAAGACATTAAAATAAACCAAAAACTCTGCTCTCACCATAGCTACTTCTGAATCTGTATCGTGGCTCAGTCTGCTTAACGTGTCCATAACATTAACCTGGTCAAATTATCCAATCATACAATTAAATTAAGCATCAGCACTCAGAACCAACTCACCAAGAAAACTTCGGTTAACTCAATAGAGCATCCATATTAGTAGTAGGAATTTGTAGCATGAAATTATAGAGTTCTTGGCCCTTGCAATTACTATCTTTTCCCACCTACTTTTTGGCTTGAAAACTTTTTTGTATAGTTCAGAAAATAAAGAATAGAGATCAAAACATAACAGGTTAATCGTCAAAGAACACATCACACTGACCTTGGGGTTTGAGATGCAAAGGAGACCAAGAGCCAAGGGAACAGCACGGCGAATATTTTGCTCCCCATACTGCAAAAGATGCTCTAATGAACGAATTGCCATCTCCAACCCTAATTCTTCAGCCATTGCCACCATTGCAATTCCAAGCACAGCAGCTCCTTGGTGGGATTCACCCTTCTCAAGATGTTGAGAACAATGACCAAGAAGGTTTTGAACCTAAATGGGGGAGAAATGGACATTAAGTTTTTATATATATATATATATAAAGAAACCAAACTTTCATTAAGAACAATGAAAGAAAGAACAAGGGCATACAAAAAATAAGCCCCAAACACTAGAAAAATCCCACAAACCATGGCCCCAAAACCTAATTACAAAAAAGAATCTCAATCCAAAAGAATGAGCCCAAAGGATAATTAGAAAAGTCTGATAAACAAACACCCATAATTTATCACCCATAAAGGTGTGAAATCTAATAAATCCCAAAGCTCTTCCCCTGATCTCTCTATCCCTCTAAAAATATGCCCATTTCTTTCAAGCCAAATACTCCACAAAGTAGCAAGGAAACAGGGTGCAATGTGTTCATAGATTCATAAACGAAACTGCATACCTTGAGTACATTCCCAGTTCCAGCATATGCACAGGAAAGCAATGTCATATCGCAATATTTTCTGATTTTCTCGTGAAATGTCTTGGAAACCTCAGCTGTGGCCTCCACACTTTCCTGTTAGAACCAAGAGAGGGGAATTATAAAAGAGAAACCTCAATTCCCTCAACATGCATGATGCCTAAGGCGTCAGTGAAAGGTCAAGTATTAGAAAACAGGAAAAGTCATAATTACTAATACTATAGATAATGCTAAAAAGAAGACTAGATAACGTAACAACAGCAGAATGATAGCGCACCTGCTTTCCAAGGTATAGAAGACCAAGGCTAAGTGGTAGAAGGCGGCCTAAAGCATCCCCCAATTCAGACTCACTTCGATCCATTAATGCAAATATAATTGCTTGAGCGACCTCCTCATTGCAGGAGCCAAGATATATTAAGCCCAATGAGAGTGCAGTGAATGCAATCACATCAAGTGAAGCTCTTGAATCATTTAATATTGGGGTCAGTTTTCGCCGTAGCTGAAAGAATATACAATGCAGAAATATCAATTAGGAATGGGAAAAAATCATTAACCCGTGGAAACATACATTAGAATATTCCATACCGTAACTTGTAGTTATGTTAAATATTAATATACATATAAAATGTTAAATATTCATATATTTTAATCTTTAAACTGAATTAATTGAAAAGTGTCAAATGACTTCAGAAACCCCTTATAAGTTGTACATTTAGAAGTACAAAAGTAAAACATAATAGAAATCCCCAAGCACCACTTACACTGGAATGGGAAAAGAAAGGAGACTATCAAAAGGCTAATACATTGTACTAACAGCCACTTAACCTACAAACATAAAGAAGAAAGATGGGTAACCTGCTCATTTTGAGTTCCGGCATAAGTAATACCTAACCCCATTATTGCACCTATACGGGTTGAAGCATCTTCTTTGTCAACATATTCTATCAAAAGTGCCAATGCCTGAAAAGAGGAAAGACAATGTTCAGAAAAATGAAATGGATTCCAACGTTCTGCACAATAAAGAAGAAAGACTCACAGGATCACAATCATGCTTGATAGCACAGTTGACAATACCAACTCCCAGCAATGCACCGGCAATAACATGATTATCATTGCTGTGCAAATATTTGTCAATTTGAGAAAGTCCAGCATCAACATCCCAAAGCAAAATCATACCCTGTGGTCATGATGATAAATGCTAAGATAACCAGATGCTAGACAAAATGGAAAGACACAAATGGTGTAAATGTTAACTTACCAAACTTGCTGCAGCACTCATCTTCCCATGATCTTTATTTTTAAATAACCAGTTTCCTGAAGAAGCGCCACTGGATGGATCTGGTGTAACTGTCATTAACTTATCCTGAAATGACAATAGCCAATGATAACGAGATCCAAAGTAATATGTCACTTCCTCTGCACATTGATTGAACAACTTTTACCTGACCAAAGCCAGCATTCACAAAAGCATTGACGAAGGTTGCAGCCAAATTTTGTCTTGCTGAATCAACACTTGCCCCAGCACTAGCCCTGCCATCAAGCAAATGTGCCTGAAATATTTCAATGAAAAAGGGAGGAAAATCAGTATAATGAGAATGTGGAGATATATATAATAGTAAAGAGGGGGGGGGGGGGGGGGGGGTGGGGTTTGGATCAGAATAAAAATGACCAGCTCAAATGAGTCACAGAAAACAACAAAACTGATAAAAAAAAACATTATATGCAAAACAACAAACTAAACCACATCAACCAACGTAGAGGATATCAAAGTAATGAACAAGCAGTTGGCAGATAGACATCAATTATAGCAAAACTAATAGCTAAACCACATTGTGTACTATTTGAAGCAGGAACAGATCAAGCAGCCATCTACAAATTGTCCATCTAGAGATAACAATCCAAACAAAAAGCTACCCTAAAGGATCAGGAGTGCTGGACATTTTGAGAAATAAAAATTAGACGTCAAATTTTTCAAAATAATTTTACAGAGAAACCAACAGTAATGAATTAGGGGGAATGAATATTATTGGCATCATCAATCTTTTAAAAAGATTTAAATACACTTAAACCAGGAAAAAGAAAATCCAGCTAAAAGTAAGAACAAATGACATGAGGAAAGCGGAAACTGAGGTACATTCAATGTCTTCATTACATTCAATTACTATACCCTTATGTTAACTCTGAAGAATGTGCTGCTAACAGGAACTCACAAAAACAACAGATCTAAACATAGGCATTGACAACATCTTCATTACAAAAAAATAAAAACTACTGTTTTCTCTTGCAATCATGTACAAATTTCGACCTCTAATTGGAGTGTCATCCACAAGTCTTTTCGTAGTATTAGTAGCTATTTAATCAACCTAGATTGGTTTGCTTTGTGTAACTACTTTATGGCAGGAGTTTCCTCTTCCCCTGGTCTTTTAGGCTGTTTCGTCCTTCTGGGTTAATGAAGTTTTTATTTCTTATCCCAGAGAAATAAAGAAAATAGTACCAAGGAACGTGTACTATTCCAAAAATTATCTCAAAGAGAAAAATACCCATACCTTATAGATGTCTTCTGGAGATTTAGGCTCCATGACCTCAATGTCACGAGCAAGAGTGAGATAACCTTCATTTAGTTTGGAATTATTGATGATTTCCTGCAATCCCTCTCTATCATCGTCATCTGCACACATCTCCTCGTCAAGCTCAAAACATGTGCCCTATATGGAAGAAATATTGTAGTTATAAAAGCGATAAAGAAGTTTTTCTAAGGCAAAAAAAAAAAGTTCTCTAATGATAATAAATGAAAAGGTAATAATCGCTCACTGATGAACAGGTCATGTCAAGCATTGATAAGTCATAAATGCTTAACGTCTCAAAATAATCCATTAACCAACTTTTGATAGTGAATAGTGATATACATGCACCATAATGTATTATACAATCTGGTACTCCACCGAACCATCTATTAGAGCCCAAAGGAATCAAAAGCGCATGCGCAATATGGCAAAAGGTACACAATTATGAGATTGATATCCACACTACAAGCATTATAATCCAAAATCAATAAATCAAATTTTATATAAGAATATATAGAATAAAACTACAAACAGAATGCCTAACATCAATGCACCAGAAAATATATCCAAAGAACCAACATTAAATTGCATAACAATTAACAAATAGATTATCCAAAACTTACCTGTCGAGCAAGTATATACGAGAATTGCTTTTTACGCTGCAAATCATCACAGGATTGATAGATCTGCCTGACATACTGACCACAGGCATATTAAATGGTTAAAAGAAGAAACAAAAAGAAAAATTGAAGAGATTTTTGACACAGTTCAATGGTTAAGTAGTTAAAATATCTGGTTACGTGAAACTTGAAAAGAAAAGCTGCTTAAAAGGAAAAAAGTTTAAGGTTAAAATAGAGGGAAAACCTGCAAGTTGTCAAGGAACAATGCAATCTGAAGTGCATTGGTATATTCTTCAAATTTTAGATATATCATATATGCAATATCCAAAGCTAGCATGTCATCAGGTCCAGGAAGATATCTGTGACGTTAGCAAAGTAAAATATCATGATCAAAGCGATATTCAACAAATGAAAAAGGAAAAACTAACACTAGTGGAGGTTATAAGTTTGCAAATAATCATATATTACGACTTTTTCTTGTAAAATCGAGCTCCGTCAAGAAAATATGAAAGAATACAGGAGAGCATGCACAAAAAATAAGCCCAACAAAAGGAGTCAAAACATGATCTAAAGTTAACTACACACAAAGGAGATCCAATATAAAACAATTGAGAATATTTGATAATTACAAAAATCCTTTGGCACCAAAACGAAAAGGCATTAAACATAACAAAAGAATGGTAAAACAAACATAACTACGGCAAGTGCAGTTGCCCTACAGCCATAACATGACAGTCGTCCACTATATTCTTCAGACAAAATAATAGGCATACTTCAGCTAAAACTTTGAATTGAAATTAATCAAGAAAGGGCAGCAATCACAAAGAACTTTAGACCTAAAGCCCAAACAAGCTTGAAACAGAACCGTTAACATCAGACTATATAATTCCTCGAAAAAATAGCAAGATTGAAGGAAGTGCAATTATACGAACTACAAGAGCTCAAAGAGATGATCTGACATACTTGGCTGAACTGGTAAGATAGATACAGGTCCTTTTGAAATTTGTACTGTCAACATGCTCTACTAACAGATCAAGATCTTCAACCTGGTATATGTCAAATGGATAATTCAGTCAGGCTGTCAGCCATCATACCCCATTCCCCATTCGCCCCCAACCCCAAAAATTTTTTTTAAAAAGTAGTATCTCACCTCCATTAATAGATCAACAGCTTCAGGTTCGGCATTGTGCTGGAGATCAATAAAATTAATTAGAGATGCAAATTGCTAGCATTATAACGTTATATACAGAAAACTATGGCTTAGTGTCCAAAGAAGGTTCAAACAAAATTTATCCAGTGACTTATTATATAGGCATGCCTTCATGTGAAAAGCAACAATTTCTTGAACGAGTTCCATCAAATCGTCAATGGGAGCCTCTTCACCCTGAAACAAAGAAATAAAAGGAAGCAACAGTAAGTACACCTCCCCTTTAGTACCAGAAAATTAATGTAGAAACAGCCTACTGCAATTCACTAAGCATAAAGACAGCATATTTATTATAAACTGTTGATTAGATTGGGAAAAGAGATGATAAGGAAGTTTTTGCATATTCTAATAGAATTTTCATAACCTGCCGCTTGGTGTATTCCTGAGCAATCTCTCCAGCCAAGTTCCTGAGGTTACAATATATTTAAAAAATAATGAGTACAGTACAGATAAGATAGTACATTCTAAAATATTTCTACCTAGTGCCACTCTGACAAAGAACCATGCAATGCATACCCGTACACTCACCTTACATACTCATGGCCCCATGAACCAATATCACCTTCCGAACCTAATAGTCTGTATTTCAGGCTTTCCTGATAAAGTTTGACAAGCAATGATTTATATGTAAGTGTAACTGCATAAGGCGACATAATAGGGCTAGAATAACATAAGCATATGACCATAAAAACACGACAAAGAGACACCAAAAACAAAGAAAATGCTCCATACACATGATATTAAAACAAATAAACAAAAGTAACATATTGCGGTCAAATATTAAAGAAAGCAAACAAACCCGTTCTCCCTCTGCAGACATTGTCAGTGCCAATACTGATAGTATGTCTGCCAAGTATTTCTGCAATTGAGATGCAAATAGAGTTACAATTTTTTATTATTAAAAAAAATCAATAATGGGTAGATATGAGGGGCCATAAGTTAGAGAACCACCTTTAAATCGGAGTCGGCCATTGTTTCATAATATGCTTTTAAAGTTCCATAATGTGGGCGAAGGAATTTTAGAGGCTTTGGAACAGAAGTCATGGAGCTTGTCGAGGTTCGAATTTCCTGCCTAGAATTAAAAATTCCCAAATAAGTTCAAAATATGAAACCGTGAGGAAAATATACACTATTCATAAACATATTCAACCTGATATGCCACAATCTATATCATAGTTGTAAGCCTCCACGAACAGTGTACAATACCTTTAAAGTAACATTTTATGTTTTAATAAATTATAAATAAAAATGCGAACCTCATACTCTCGAGGGCAACTTTCTGCAACCCAGGATCAGGGTCCTGAACTCTCTCCACGTACAACTCCAACTGTTGCTTCAAAGCCAGATCCTCTTCCGACTGTGCACACAATAACCCACATCAGATCAACACCCAACAGACTACAGGAAACACAAGAGATAAAACTAAAACCGTACACGAACTAATCTAAACACCCCCTTTCCCCTCAATTCGTATTGCTAATAACCTCTTATAAGTACACAAATGACTTAAGCTAAGTTCAGTGGATAAATTTCAGAGAAACCCAAAAACATTTAGCAACAAAGCCGCCAACAGTCCAGTTTCAATTAAGATTCTTCTGATTTGTAGGAAATCAGGTAGCAACCTAGGCTGTAACTAGCAAAGAATTGAATGAACCATACCAGATCCTCTTCCTTCTTCTCATCCTTCTTCTTGGGGTCCTTCGATGGGACCTTCAGAGTGGCCTCCTCGCGCTGGGAGCTGTTATTGGCACCGCCGCCAGCAGAGGCATTCGGGTCACGCGCCATTGTGGAGACAAGAAGAGTAAAAGAATCAAAACCCTGGATTGAAAGAGGAAGATGAAGATGGCGAGCAAAGGTAGTGAACTTATCAGTAAGAGGATTGGAATTGGAAGAAATGTTCCGAATGAAATGGGATTTGTATCTTCTTCAGAAGAATATAAGCGAAAGGGAATTGCTTTTTTCCTTTTCCTCCTGAGCAAGAAACTAGAACTTGGGTGTTTTAGGGGGTTTTCTTTTCTGTGCGCCCGAGTCGGGTCGGGTTATATTCGATTTGTCATGAACTGGGCTTTTCTGAGGATATCTTGTGGCCCAAATTGGGAAAAGAGCCTAGGATAAATTGGGCTGAATATAGTCTAGTGGGCCGTTATATTGGGCTTACTTTATGGGCTTTAACAGAGGTAGCCCATTAATTCATTCACCTAGACTAGAATAGAAGTTGTTCTATGTTTACGATCTGTCGTTCTCATATAGTTTTTAATTGGGAAATTGTGCTAAATGACTACAAAAAAAAAAAAAAAGCATTCTTGATTTTTGGCTACGGAAGTTCGGATTTTGTAGACGTGGCTACCGAAATTTTAGGAACCGTTTCCTGACTTTTTTTTTGACATTTTTACCACTGGTATATACGGTTATATACAAACGCCGTTAACCGTCTTTTTTGTTGCAAACGTCCCCTTTTTGCGTGGTGGATGGATCCCTACTTACATGGGATCGGTTGGCGGTTTGTTTTAATCCTGATTTACCTATTTTTCAAGCTTAGGCTTTCTAACGGTAAAAAATTATCTTTTTCAGCTGCATGAAGCAGTCAACAGATGGATTACCCAAAAAAATACATCATAAACAATTTCATAGTTGTATGTAACAATTCAATCTACACAGACAACATCCGTACGATATCATAGATGTATATACTAATACATACACGTTCACAGGCAGACAATGAAGGGTATATAACTGTTCAAACACACGTACGTACGAGCATGTATGTATATAAATGTACGAGATAGTAGTTGTACATATCAGTATATAAATGTATGAGATCATGGATGTATATACTAATACATACACGTTCACAGGCAGACAATGTACACAGGCTTGTCAATACATAGATTGCAAGGTGCAAGGGGGTATATAACTCCTCTCACACTCTTTCATATAACCGCACCACAACATACTTTCCAGAGAAGTTTGCAACAATGATGGAATAGTATTTATCAGTACATACCGCTCTGGTGGGTTCGACCTCTTCAATTTCATCCTTTTTTGTATGTATATCCTTCCCTTTGGGTCTCTTCGCATCCTGGATGTTAATTAGGGAGTTTAATTCTATAATTTGTAATTCACGAGGGGGTAATTATAGCATGTTTTACACAACCTAAAGAGTAAATACAGAGTCTTACCTCCACGGGCTTAGTCTTTTTTGGTCTCTGCTTACAATCGAGCGCAATATTCTCGGAATGCATGGAAGAAACGAAATCCCTAAAATCTCGGGGGAATGTATCAGTTTGTTGCTAATATAAGGGAATGGGAATGAAGTTGTTACCTTGGTTTGAATTTCTGAGAAATTGTACAGTCCTCACGTAGAAGGAGAATCGATGGAGGATGTGGGGCGAGCAAGAGTCTCGACGGCGTGGCAGAAGAAGGTCGTCGGCACGGCGGATGTGGGTCGTCGGCGTGCTGCGAGAGGTAGGGATTGACAGGGGTGTAAGTATGTCGGGTCGGGTCGGTAGTACGGACAAACCGACCCGACCCGTTTGTACGAACAAATCGACCTGACCCGAATCGATTCAGGTCGGGTCGAGTCGGTATCTAATTTTTCTACTTCTTTTTGCGGATGAGGTTCTGGAAGATGAAAACCCACGAACGACGAGGGCATGATGGTCATCAACCTCAAAGAAGACCCACAACTCTTGGAAGACGAAAAGTGAACCATGAGAACTTGGAATAAGACGAAAAGTGAAGACGACAAAGAAGACCCACGAGAGCTTGGAAGAAGACGAAGATGGTCGGTTTCTTTTCTTCTTCTTTCTTCTTTCTTCTTTTTTTTGCTTCTTTCTGCGGCGGCGACGACTTCGGTGAAAATCCACAAGACGACGAGGCGGCGGCGAAGCGGCTACTTACAGAGCTTCAAGGCGGCGACGATTTTGGCGAAAACTCATGAGCGACGAGGCGGCGGCGACTTACAGAGCTTCAAGGCGGCGGTGATTTCGGCGAAAACCCACGAGACGACGAGGCGTCGGCGACTTCGGCGAAAACCCTAAATTAGACTTGGCGACTTCGACGAGGCAGCTCTGAAACTCGTACCATTTAGTCTTTTCATTTTTCAAAACGCTTTGAACCCTTCGACTTCGGCAAAAGCAAACTTTAACGTTTTTTTATTTTTTTAAACGCGTGCGATTTTGGGCAAAGAAGGGAACCGAATCGAACCCCTTCGGTTCGGTCAGTATTTAACTTGGAAACCGAACCGAACCGGACCGATTCAGTTTGGTTTGGTTCGGTTCGGTTTCTTACACCCCTAGGGATGGTATACACTCAGTGTTAGAGATGGAAAATGGTGGGAAATGAAGGATTAAGTCTTTCAAGTGGTGGAAAATGGTGGGGAATGGAGGGTTGTGGAAGATGAAGATGGACGAACGGGCTGGTGCATGAAGGAGGTTTTGGTGGGAGGGTGGGCGGTGTTATGACAACTCATAATTGCAGCAGGTAAGGTATCATAATTACTGTGTTCTTATTTGTTTTTTAATTTTTCAGGTATTCTTATTTGCAGGTAGTAAATCTTCTTATTGACACGACTGTTGTTTCCGATTAATGGAGTTCGAAGGTGTTTCTCTCTACTGAGGGAGGTTGAACTTTGTACTCCTTCCCCAATAAAGGTATTTACTCCTTTTTCGAGGAACAACTCTTTCCTGTAGTAACAATATATGATACATCTGATTTTCAAAATAGTTTTGTGTTCTTGGATTTTTTAATTCCAAACCTCCTAAAATGTCTCCAACTTATTTTTAGGGGTATATTTTATCTCTCTTAAACTCTGATTTTGGTTTTAAACGTTAAGAACACGTTAGGAAGTTTGTTGGGGGCATTTTTGTCTTGTACAAATAGGAATTTATTAATAAGTAAATCGTTTAGCCATCTATTTAATTTATAAACGTTCGTAGCCATTTTTCAAGCCACCTATTTGTTTATAGTCATTTTTCTTGTTGCCCCTTTTTAATCTTATTTGTAAATGTCGTTCTCATATTGTAAAGGCCAGTAATAAAAGACTAGCAATTCACCCTATGGACCTGCCATTTTCTCTCATGCTTCTTTATGCTTCTTTTCAATACCCCACCTCTTTTTATATATATATATACAGCGGCGGATCCACCTCAGGCCCAGGGGGGGCTCGAGCCCCCTCTGAACTGACGACAACTTTTATATTAGTATATAAAAAATCATCTACGTTTCAGAAATACGTCCCTGCTCGGTTGGTTTAGGCATTCACAGCCCCCCCTCAACCCATGATGCAGCCCTGGTTCAAGTCTTACTACGTGCGATTTTTTAATCTTTTCTTTTGCGCACGGTTTTTTAATCTTTTTTTTTTCTTTCAGGTTTTTTAATCTTTTCTTTTGCACGCGGATTTTTAATCTTTTCTTTTGCGCGCGGTTTTTTAATCTTTTTTTTCTTTCAGGTTTTTTAATCTTTTCTTTTGCACGCGGATTTTTAATCTTTTCTTTTTTTTTTCTTTCAGAAATTTAATCTTTTCTTTTTGTTTTTGCTCCATTCAAGTCTGCATGCACAACTCTCTTCAATATTTTCTTTTTATTAACATTGTTCTTAAAATTTGGACTTCTATAATAAAAAAAAAAATTATATTTCCCTAAATTTAAATTATAGACTATATTTTCTTTTAAAAAATTATTTACAATTTTAAAATCTAATAGGTGTCTAAATTTCAATTTTACGTCTAATAGATTCACCAACTTCAAATTTTGTTATTAATAAGTCTTTAATCTATTCAACATTTTTTTTTAAATTCATGAATTTATTTATTATAAAATTTAAAGTTTTGTGTTCGATTAGACATAGAAATCAATTTTATGTCTAATGTATTTGTTAAATTAAAAGAATGTGTAAATATGTTAGAGATTTTTTATAAAAAAAAACCGATGACAAGAACTTATTAGACACGAATTTGAAAGTTTAGAAATCAATTTGGCAATTTTAAACTTCAGAAAACCTATTGACACAAAAATTGAAAATCCAGGAATCTATTAGACACAAACATACAAGTTCAAGAACTAAACTTGATTTTTTAACCTAACAAATATATAACATTATATATATATATATTTTTTTATCTTAACTTATTGTTTAAATTTTGTTTCTTTATATCAAATATAAATGAAATGGATACAAATATTTTTAAAATTTTGATATGTTGTTTTTTAAAAATTAATTCTATAATATAAAAAAAATCGTAGAGGACAACCGCGATGGATGAAATTAGTAGTTCAGTTTCATTTATGTTTTTTTTTTTTTTATTTCATACTGGTAAATTACTTTTACGAAGCCCCCCCTAAACAAAAATTCTGGATCCGCCACTGTATATATATATATATATATATATAAATAATCGAGTTTTCATTAGAAAAATGGGAAGAATACGATGGGCACAATAACAAAATTAAATTTAAAAAAAAAAAAAGAAAAAAAAAAGAAAAAAAAAAAAGAAACAAACTATACAAGTATCTCCAATTGATTAAAATAAGATATCTAACCAATAATTGCCGAGAGAATTGAAGTTCATGGAGAAACCAAAACGAACTCTCTAAATATTGTTAAATGCTTTTTTTTCAAGCACAAGTGTGCATAAAAGAAGTTTGTGCTTGAAAAGCAATTTTCTTTTACGAGAGATCAAAAAGTGGGGATTGTTTTGTTTGTTTGGTAGTCAATCCGAATTATGTTTTATGTTTTCAGATTTACTGAATTATGTGAATATGCGTTTGTCGAATGTGTTTTTAAAAATTGTTTTCAGATTTCTTTGATCCAAATAGTATAGATTTTGAAAAAAAAAAAACAACTTTTTTATGTTTCCATTGTATCTAGATTATGAAGTTGAAAATTTTAAATGCATAATTAAATGAAAAAAGATAAAAGTTTTAATAAATATAGTATTTCATGTTATAAACTCAATTTATATTTGTGAAATTAAAAATTGTATAATATAATGTATTATAAATTATATTATGTTATAAAATAACAATAATAAAAAATTAATAACACATGACATGTTTATAAATTAATTAATAATATTTTATATTCAACTTAGTATTTAGTTGATAACTACAAATAATTTATGGTTTATAAATATATTATCAAACACATTTTGAACTATTATTTAAATTCGAATCCAATTTTTTAATCTACTACCAAACACATATCTGAAAACATGAAATAGAGCTTTGTTTTTATTGAATCTCTTGTTTTCAAATTTATGTTTTCAGGTTACTAACTAAACACACCCTAAACAATTAACTTTTTTTTTTTTTTTTTTTCATGAGATTGAATGTTAAATTTGAAATGCTGATGCAATCAATACTTCCTTGAAAACCAATTTATAGAATTGTCAAAAAGAAAGATATCTAGCCATAATAACACTCAAATCTAACCATTAGATTAGGCAGCTAAACTACTATATGCAATAGTAGAATGCCTAAATTCAAAACCAAAAAGTCCTCAAAAAAAAGAAACTATTCATACTTACTAACAAAATGTCTATGCATCATCATAAAAATTCATCTATCATATCATAACACTATCCATATCTTATTTCATCAATGTTAGTATCTTGTCATAAATCTCACATACCAACAATTGTTGATTTAAAATTTTAATTGAATAAAAGTCAAAATTGTGTCATAATATCCATCCACTATAGGGTCTAAAAGAAGAAAGAAAGTAGTTGTCATTTTAATTATATACATCATTAGAGGTAGGACGAACTAGCCATGTAGGCACCTAGAAGCCATGTTAACATCACATTGAAGAATGTCCTATAAAGAACTTAATGGGCTTATCGAGTCGAGTAGAGATACAGATCAGAGGTCAAAGGACAACAAAAGCCCATTGAGCTCGGTTCGGAACCGAGCCAAGGTGTCCTTGGCCATCAACAAAATCTCTGTTGCTATGTTAGGTACGTCATGAGACCCAAAGAACTCTACAAATACCGTGAGTACTCATCCCACTATCAAAAATACACCATTATACTCTTGCGCTCTAGCTAAGCTTGACACCACTAAGCACTACACCAAGTAATTATGTCCGATTCCGAGAGCAAGGCAGACTGGCCTTCAGACAATATCTCTATGTAAATTCAAATTCGTCTCAGAATTTCATTCATATGAACTTTTGTACTGTTCATAATTTATGAATCTTTTCAACAATTGAACTCAAAAAACACACAGATCTGATATTGAATCTAAAATCTCATTCTGGAATTTATGTCCAAAATGGAAACTATCATTTTTCTACATTCAGGAACACATACATTCTTTCTCCATCTCTGTTAAATAAAATTCAAGCCCAAAACATTCATTCAAGTTGTGCAAAAACAATCACAACTCAAAGATAAAAGCACCAAAATCAAAATCACACACACAGAAACAAAAACCTCCATAATTCAGGGGTTCAAGATCAAGATCAAGTTCAAGTTAAACCCTAGAAATCCATCCCTCTCTGCATCAAGGAAGAAATCCCTCGCTCTTCTCATACTCCTCCATCGAATCGAATTCGTAGGGATTCTTCTTGCTTCCGTACGATTCGCCTTCTCCTCCATTCCTCGAGTTAATGTCGTGATAGTACCTCCCGTTCTCCATGAATCTAGTGTCGCTCATCCCTTGCCGCTCCGTCGGTTCGAATCGGCTCCTTCTGTAGCCGTTGTCCTCGAAATTGCTCTGGTACTGGTAATTTCTCCCGCCATTGTTCTCAAAATTGCTCTCGTACTCCGAATTTCTGTACTGATTGTTCTCGTACTCGGAATTTCTATATCCATTGTTCTCGTAATTGTTCCCGTAATTGCTCTGGTACTGCTCGTATCTACTAGGGCTTCCGAAACTGTCGCTGTGTAAATTCGTCTTCGGATAGCCAGATTTGTAGCTCTCCTCGCCGTCCTCCGCGAGAATCTCCTCCTCCACGTCGGTGATCGTCCGGCTACTCTCGCCGTCGTCGGAATCGCGTCCGTACAGACCGTAAGCATTCTGCGATTCGTCGAAAAACGGAGCGGGAGCCGGCGTCGGCGCCAGAGAAGGAGATATCTCCGGCGGAGCAGAGACCGGCGCCAGGGAAGGGGGAACCGGAAGAACAACAGTCTGATCGGTGTGGATGAATTTGCTGAAGAATTTGTTGACTCGGGCTTCGATTTGGACGGAGGAGAGAATGAGGAGGAGGAAGAAGAAGAAGAAATGCTTGAAAGTGGTGGAAGCTGCCATAGCCATGGAAGCGATGGAAGCTGATACAGTACACTGTACAGATCGGAGGAAGAAAGGTATGGAAATGTATGGTTTGATTTGGTTGAATTTATAAAAAAGGATCGATGAGTTTGCGATGAGTTATGCCGGAGATTGAGGGAATTAGATTAGATTAGATTGGAAGAAGAAGAAGAAGAAGAAGAAGAAGGGTGTGGGGTAGAGGAAAACCATAATGGAAAAATTGGTGCATGCTGCATGTGCAATCCACTTGAATGTCCAACATTACAGGCGCACCTAATTTTTATGGCGCCAAAAAATATTAAACACTACTACTTTTTTTTTTTTCCATTCAATTACATAAATATGGAAAAAAAAGACTATATATATATATATATATATTAAATAGTATTTTGGTCCCTAAACGCTTAGTATTATTCTATTTTGGTCCTTAAACTTTTAAAATGCTCGTTTTAGTCCATGAACTTTCAAGTTTGTACTATTTTAGGGTGTGTTAGGTTTAACTTTTTAAGTGTTTAATTTTGAAAAAAATACAGTTTGGAAAAATTTGTAGTGTTTGACAACCACTAAAATTTACTTATTAGAAAATGAGATTGAGAAATAAATCATTTTGAGATAAGAAATAAGGGTCCGTTTGGATTTTGGAATACATTTTAATTTAAATGTTTTTCAAGAATGCATTTTTTTAAAAACATTTTGTATAAAATTGTTTATAATTTAAACATTCATATGTTTGGTTGCATTTCCTCACAAATGTTTTTATACACAAGTTATTGTTTACTTAAAAAGTCTTTTTTAAAAAAATTGGTTTCAAGTGTTTCTCTTAAAATGGTTTATTTATCCATCTCATTTTCTAATAAGTCATTTTTAGTGGTGGGCAAACACTAGAAAATTTTTCAAAATGATTTATTTTCAAAATTAAACACTTGAAAAATTGAACCAAACACACCCTAAATCATTTTGAGAGAAACACTTGAAACCAACTTTTTTAAAAATAGTTTGTAAGTATATAATAACTTGTGTATAAAAACATTTATAAGGAAATGTAACCAAACACATGAGTGTTTAAATTCTAAACAATTTTTATACAAAATGTTTTTGAAAGAATGCATTTTTGAAAAACATTTAAATTAAAATGTAATCCAAACGAATCCTTAGAATAGAACAAACTTTATGAATAGAACAAACTTAAAAGTTTATGAACTAAACTAAAATTTAATTATTTTTTTAAAAAAATAAATTTAATTATTTTTTAAGGGACAAATGTGTGTTTCTCTAAATTTTTATTTTAGTTTTTTTTTTTTGAGAGCTTTTAGTTTTTTTTTTTTTTTTTTTTTTTTTTTTTTTTTTTTTTTTTTTGAGAGCTTTTAGTTCCTTACTGGTGAATGGTGAAATTAGATGATAATAACATTACATGGGGACGAAAATTTAAAGAAGGAAGAAAGTCAATTAAAGTCATTTGATAATCATTTGATTTTTTTTTTTTTTTAATTATGGTTGTTTTCTCTCAACTCCTCCCACCATGTTTTTCATCTTTGTTAAGGTCACATTTGAATTATTTGTCAAATTCCAAATTTCAAAACATAAATTTTTGAAAACTAGTTTCTTGTAGCTTTCAAAACTTTACTTGGTTTTAAAAACATGAGTACTACATATATATAACAAAACAAAAAATTCAATAGGTGGAAGTAATGCTTATAAGCTTAATTTTCAAAATTCAAATGATTATCAAATTGAAATTTCTAATTCCTCCTCTAAATTTTAAGAGTCTAGTTTTTTCTTCTATTAGATGATTTTTTTAAAAAAAATTATTTTATTTCATGCCAGTTTACTATGTTGTAAGTTTATCATCAATTAATTTCAACATTTACCAATTATCATCTCAAATATCAAACTAAAACATCCATTTACCAATGTGAGGGATTGTATTGAATTATGTTAATACACAAGGACTAAATTGAGACTAAAACACATATTTAACAAAAAAAAAAAAAAAAAAGTTATAAATTTAGTCCTAGCACTTTTAATACACACATAAATCACTCAACTTTAGAAAATCTCATTATTGAATGAGCATTCATATTTGTGTGTTGATATATAATATACTTTTTAAAATGTCCAATAAATCCACAAGTTTTCAATTTTATGTTAATAGATCATTGGTCTATTATTTATTTTTTCAATAATTTATTAGACATAAAATTACAATATCAAGATTCTACTGTATACAAATTTTAATAAATTTTTTAAAAATGTTGAATAGACTAAATAGTAGATACTCATTTGATGTAAATTTAAAGGTTGAAAGTATTTATCAGACATTTTCAAAGTTTAAGAAGTTATGAGACAAATAGAGAGTTTAATTTAATTTTATTTTTATTTACAAAAGAGGTTAGTTTAATATCTTTTAAGTTTTAACGCACTTTAAAATAAAAATTAATTGAAACTCTTAAAACATTATATTTATTTTAAACATCTGGGACCCAATTATTATGCTTAACGAAGATAGGGTAAAAAAGGAAGAGAAATAAGGTTCGAGTCAAAAGGTAGCATAGTTTTTCTTTTTCCTTTAAAGTCGTTGAAATTAGTGTGTAAACACTCTTTTGCTTTTTTCATGGGAATAGTAAAATAGAAGGTTTAGGCATTGAGCCAATTACCAATAATGCCCTTTTGGCTTATTTGAAATTTTCCGAAAATTTATTTGGAGAATACTTGGTTGCATACCATATTAGGAAAAAATTCCAGTACTATGATAGTATGGAAAATTTTTCATACTATCTCCATTCATTGTTTGCCATAAAATAACCATTGAAGAATAGTATGAGATCTATGAAATAAAATATTATATCATTAAATGACGTGTCAAATACTGAATGAAAAGAGTATGTACTACAAAACTACTAGAACATTTCCCGAGATGTAAGTATCTCCCTATACACTACCATTAAAATATCGACTATTAGGAGCGAGATAGGAAAATTTTCTCATTCTCTTCCTTTATCTCTCTTGGTTGTCAAGATTTTGATGGAGTATACAAGGAGATCCCCACACATCAGCCAAGTAATGTTCACTTCATTTAATGGTAGGTCACAATGTGGATGCCCTTTAATAAATGTAATGTAATATATTGATTCAAAATTCTTCACGTCTTCCACTAACTACTATATACAAAATTGAAGTACTTTTGTAGTTCTTCTCTTTTTCATTTAACGACGTAAAATTGTCAACCACAATATGACCGTGGAAATTAATAACTATTGAATTAGGAAAAGAAGGGGAAAGAAACAAATAGGAAAGGGGAAGATTTGGGGAGGGATGATTGAGAGAAAATGATGGATGTTTTTGGAAGATTGTTAAGTAAAGTTGAAGAAAATGAATATGGGATTGAAGGCGTGATCATAGGAACAACGACAGTTCTGCTTTTCTCAAACTGTTTGTGTTGGCTTTTCATTGATGCCTGCAATTAACTCTTTGACTTTTATAGCTCTTTTCTGTGTTTGAATTCAATTCTCTGCTTTTTTTACTTTTGAAAATAAAGCCAAGTTTGGTGGATAAAACAGAGAGATCCATGTTTAGGAATGAGATTCTTGCACCGACTTTGGGCTTTCGGCCCATAATGTGGGGTTTATAGTTGGGTTGGGCTGGGCCGAAAAATAGGGCTCACTGTTTGAAAGGAGGAAACCAAGACTGTGGGCCTTACAATGGAAGAGCCACTAATCCACCAATGTAACCCTTGATGATTTGGGCTTGGTTTCCGAGGCCCAAGCCCAATTGTTGATATTTAAAAACAAAATTGGTTTTCTTTTTCTTTTTCTTTTCTTCAACTAAAATACCCTGAAATTTAGATTCATTGAAAAATTAAATTCAAGTACATAAATGTAATCATAAAATTTTAAATTTACAGAGATATTACAAAAACTATTAATACAAATGAGTAGGATTTTATAACAACAAACTAACTAAAATACCTCTAAACCAAATTGAGATGTAATGAAAACTTTACTTCAAATACAACATAATTCAAGATATTATAGAAAATATAGTTTATTTTAACGGAACAATTTAATCAATAAATTTTAAATTTAGAAAAATACTAGGAAAACAATAAATATAAATTATCTTGATGAAAAAGTTTAATCAATAAAATTTAAATTTACAGAGATGCTCTAGACTAATGTTAGTGATATATTCAATTTACAAACAATCAATCCAACAATCAATCAGTATTATCTTGCATACACACTATATATGAATCATTTAGATGGTTAGCGTGATCATAATCTACTCATACATAAAGAGTCAATTAATTGTTTTATTATTCTCAAATTTAAGTTTACTTCTTATGCGATCATTAAGATGTTGGAAGGTGGAATTTGATTGCAATGTCACTGTTGATACCTTACAGCGAGTGTTATTATCCCACCTCACATCATACTATATAGAAATAATAAGGCTAGACATCTAGTTTTTGAAACAGATATGAAAATTACTTTACATGGATAAGATAATGAATAAAACTGGAAATAGATATAAGTTAAGTAGTGTAACATACAAATGTTTAGAGATCCATAACCATTTCAATGATGACAAGAAGTGTAGAACAAAAAATCTATGGATGTCGAGAATGTAGAGCAAAAGGTCGCAAAAAGGATGAAGACATTGATTAGATAATTTAAAACTAAAAATCTAATTGAAATTTGAAAATGAAAACCTAAATTATGTGTAAACTTTCCATTTTGAATATTTAAAAAAAAAAATTCCCATTTTGAATAATAGGATAAACTTTGAATTTGAAATTTCAAATATATGAGAGAGATGATAGGTAACGTAACTAGGTACAATAATATTTGGAGGTGGAGGATTCGAACCTCTGATCTAGGGTAAATATCAATTACCGCTAACTTATGTTTGCCTTGGCAATTGAGTAATGTCTTTACCATTTTCAAATTTACATTTTCATCCAATTAATCTTTAAAATTAAAAAAAAAAAAAAAGTGAGAGATAGAAATTTAAAAAAATGTGTAGCATGATGACAAATTGAACAATAATAGAACAACAATCAACGTATTAAATTTTTGACATTTAATGTTGATGTACTAAAAAAATTGACATTTCCACTTCAACATGAACATGAGAGGTGAATTGATATTTCTATTATACGGTGAAGAAATCGATAAAATTTAAAGAAAATAGTAAGAAAATGTAACTAATTTGAAGATAATATTAATAAGGGAAAAATACACTTTTGGTCCCTGAGGTTTGGGTTAAGTGACACTTGGGTCCCTGAGTTTTCAAACTCAACAAAAATACCCCTGAGGTTTGAGATAAGGAGCACTTTGGTCCCTGCCGTCAAATTTTCTGTTAACTTTTAACGGTTGCTGACGTGGCACTATTATTTTAATATAAAAAATTATTTTTGTTTTATTTTTTAAATAAAAAATATTAAAAAATTAAAAAAATTAATATTTAATTACTTTTTTTTTATTCTTTCTCTCTTTCTCTCTCATCTTCTTCTTCCTCATCTTCCTTCTTCTCCATCTTCTCCCTCCTCCTTCTTCTTCTTCCTAAGTCCGGCGACCGGCGGCCACCACACGTCGCCGCCGCCGCCGGCCGCCGACGATTGATTTTTTTTTTTTCTTCTTTCTTCTTCTTCCCTTCTTTCTTCTTCTCTTCTTTTTCTTCAATATTTAAAAAAAAAAAAAATAGAAAAGGGAGGGAGGAGGGGCCTCCCTCCTCCTCCTTTTCCGGCCGGAAACGGAGGAGGAGGGAGGGGAAAAGGAGGAGGAGGGAGACCCCTCCTCCCTCCCCGTCCAGGGCCTCCCTCCTCCCTAATTTTTTTTTTTAAAGAAAAGAAGAAAAATGGGGAAGAAAAGAGAAGAAGAGAAGAAAAAAAAAAAAAAAAAAAAAACAGTCGCCGGCGGCGGCGGGCGGTGGCGGCCGGTCGTCGGAGTTAGGAAGAAGAAGAAGGAAGATGAAGGATATGGAGAAAGAGAATAAGAAGAAAGAGAAAGGGAGAAAAATAATAAAAAAAATAAAAAAATATTAATATTTTATTATTTTATTATTTTTATTTTAAAAAATTAAAAAAAATAATTTTTTTTATTAAAATAATAGTGCCACGTCAGCAACTGTTAAGATTTAATAGAAAAATTAACGGCAGGGACTAAAATGCTCCTTATCTCAAACCTCAGGGGTATTTTTGTTGAGTTTGAAAACTCAGGGACCTAAGTGTCACTTAACCCAAACCTCAGGGACCAAAAGTGTATTTTTCCCTATTAATAATAAGTATTTTAACCCATTTTTAAAATGTAAAATATTTATTTATTAATTTAGGGGCTGTTTGGGGCGCTGAATTGGTTATAATATCTGGTGGTTATAATAATCTGGCAATTATAATAATCTGGGGTTATAATAATCTGTGTTTGGGGTGCAGATTATTATAGTCTGGGATAAAATAATCTGTGTTTGGGGTGCAGATTATTTTAATCTGGGATAAAATAATCTGTGTATGGAGTGTTGATCTGTTTTAACATGAGGTTCTGAATCAAAGGTTCAAACTGACTGTTTTTTTTTCTAGTTTTTTTTATGATATACAACACTTTGATTTGATTTAGGGTTATGTTTTTTTTTTTGTTACAAAGCAAAAAAGTTTAGGTTTTGGTATAGAAAAATCATATTAGTTAACTTTTAGTATTGCCAAAATAAAAATTGTAAATGTTTAGTTCAAAAATCATATTAGTTTTTTTTTTTTTTTTTTTTTTTTTTTTTTTTTTTTATCAATAAAATCATTTGAAATAAACTTGAGTGTGGTAAATATAATTTCGTTTGAATGTTTTTTTTTAAGTTGATTAACCTTCGATGTTGTCAACGACTTTTCCGGAAACCTTTGATGTTTTTTTTCTTTATTTTTATTTTTTATATTTTTCAAAATGAAATTGAGAAGAAATATGGAAAAAAAAATTGGTGGCCGGAAAAGTCATCGGCGGTCGTCAGAAAATTCGTCGAAAACTTCGCCGGCTGACGGCGACCGGCGATCGTCGGAAAAGTCAAGGAGTCGCATGGAAGAAGTGAGGAGATAGTTACTGTAGTGGGTTGAATAATGGTTACTGTAGAAAATGGATAAAATAATCAAGGGTTAAAATAATCCACCTCACCAATTATTTTTGTTGGTGCCCCAAACATTGAATATGTTATAATAAGGGGTTATCATAACCTATTCAGTGCCCCAAACACCCCATTAAATATTTACTATTTAAACTAAATGAAATTGATATTTCTATTATACGGTGAAGAAATCGATAAAATTTAAAGAAAATAGTAAGAAAATGTAACTAATTTGAAGATTTTAACCCACTTTTAAAATGTAAATTATTTATTTATTAATTTAAATATTTACTATTTAAACTAAATATTCATTCAACATTTAAATTTTCCTATAAAAATTTATGTTATGAAAATTTTTAATCACGTGCACGTGTCTTTTAACTAGTAGTAAGAAAATGTAACTAATTTGGAGATAATATTAATAATAAGTATTTTAACCATTTTTTAAATGTAAATATTTATTTATTAATTTAATTTATTTTTTTTTAAATTTTAAAAATATTCTTTTTCAGAAATACTTTGTGACATTTTTTTTTGAAATAATACTGTGTGACATTTTAACACTTGGACAACCTAGTGATATTGAAATTGACTGAAATGGGATTTGTGAATCAAATGTTATCCCAAATTCCCAATCGAAAAAGCAAACACAATCAGTTTCAAAAAAAAAAAAAAAAAAAAACAAACAAACAAACTCATTTTTTTTTAAAAAAAGTATATATATAAATTTTCATTTTTTCGCGTTTAATAAAAACCCTAACTTTTGGGTTTGAAGGAAGGTCGCTGAAAGATAATTTCTGGAACTTTCTAAAGGGATTTTGTTCAATCAATCTAACCATCGGAGCTTCTATGCACAAAATCCCACCTCAATACTTGCATTTGCAGAACAAATTCGTCGGAAGGAAGGAGGAAGAAGAAGGAACTGAACCTGGAAAGTGAAGGGGCCAATGGGAATCGACTATTACAAGGTTTTACAGGTCGATCGAAATGCCAAAGATGATGATTTGAAGAAGGCTTACAGGAAGCTCGCCATGAAATGGCATCCCGATAAGAACCCAAATAACAAGAAAGAAGCTGAGGCCAAATTCAAGCAGATCTCTGAAGCTTATGAGGTCCGTCTTTCATCACTTTCTCTCTCTCTCTCTCTCTCTCTCTCTCTCTCTCTTATCCGAATAGAAATCGAATGACTCTGTGAAGATCGATCCATCAGATTGTTAGACTTAACGGCGTTGAAATTTCATGGGGTTTGATTGGTAATGACGTCTTATTTTGAATCTTAATACGAATGGAACTCCTTTTTGTTCTTCTTAAATCATCTTGGATGTCTCGATTGCCTTATGCTAGATTTGGGTTGGTTCTGTTTGAATGTTGCATTTAGGTTCTTAGCGATCCCCAGAAGAAAGAAATCTATGATCAATACGGTGAAGAGGGTTTAAAGGGTCAGGTGCCGCCACCTGATGCTGGTGGTCCTGGTGGAGCTTCCTTCTTTTCCACCGGCGACCGGTCGTCAACATTTAGATTCAATCCGCGAAACGCCGAAGACATTTATGCGGAATTTTTTGGGTCTTCAAACCCGTTTGGAGGATTGGGAGGGGGGTCAAGGTTTTCGAGTAGCATTTTTGGTGATGATATATTTACGTCTTTTAGGGAAGGAGGGGGAGGATCCATGAACCAAGCTGCTACTCGTAAAGCTCCTCCAATTGAGAATAAATTGCCTTGTAGCCTTGAAGATTTGTACAAAGGAACTACCAAGAAAATGAAAATATCCAGAGAAGTTTCAGATACGAGCGGGTAAACATCTTACTTTGGTGCTTTAGTTTTGTTCTTCTACAGATTTGATTGTATGCACTTGCTTGGTCGAACTTGGCATCGAAACCATCTATTAACTCGTGCTTTAATCATCAAAATGAATGCTCTTTGTCCGTTTTCTTAAATGGAACGTTGTTTGATATTTTTTAGGGTGTGGATATATAATGTGTTGACTTCAGCTTCATGATTGCTTCAATTTACTCTTGATTTTTATTCATTGGAAGCTACCATTTCCTCTTGATTGTTATTCATACTTTGGAATATTTGCTCGTGTGTTTTCTATTACTGTTGTAAACTGGTAAATTCATTTTTTTTATCAAGTAGGAAAAAGAAATTTTATTCTGTGGATGTGAGTCTTTTAGACAGCTTCCAACTTTGGCTCCTTTGGTGGATTCATTGTTTCAGTTGAAGCTGCATGTTTCCTTCTTTTCTTTGCTCTATACACTCATCCATCTCACTCTCTCTTGTTTTGTTTATGCAGGAAGATCGTACCAGTGGAAGAGATATTAACAATTGATATAAAGCCAGGTTGGAAGAAAGGAACGAAGATCACATTCCCTGAGAAAGGGAATGAGCAGCCTAATGTGATACCTGCAGATCTTGTTTTCATCATTGATGAGAAACCGCACAGTGTGTTCACTCGTGATGGAAATGACCTAATTGTCACACAAAAGATATCGCTGGCGGAGGCGTTGACTGGTTACACTGTCCACCTCACCACCTTGGATGGTAGAAGTCTAACAATCCCAATCAACAATGTGGTAAATCCAAGCTACGAGGAGGTCGTCCCAAGAGAAGGAATGCCTATGCAGAAAGATCCGACAAAGAAGGGGAACTTAAGAATTAAATTTAACATCAAGTTCCCATCAAGGCTGACTACAGAGCAGAAGGCTGGGATCAAGAAACTCTTGGGTCAGTAATATTATGATTTGTTGGCTTGGTTTTCTGTACTCGACCAAGGAACCACTCATTGCGAATACAGTGTTTGAAAATTTTGCTAAAAGGGGGCCATCATGTTGTTTTTGTATTTAAGGAACTTCATTTGCTTTTTGTTCCGTAAATATATTTCCTTAGGGCTACTTCAAATCGATTCTTTAGTTATGCAGTAATCTTTACCTTAAGTAGGTGAATGCTTGCCATCATATGTATCAACATTCAAAAGCTGGAGAGACCTGGAGATGGGAGATTTTTTTAGTTTTCTCATGACATAGCTATTGAAAAGAGTGCAATGTACATTGATTGTGTTGGTGGTAATGAAGCTATTAAAATAAGAAGTTAACTGAAGAGTAATCAAGAACAGACTTTCCCTCTTGTTAGAAAACCTACATATTCTCATTAATGTTCTGCTTCAGGCTGCAAGATTTGCAGGATGATTTGTTACAATGACACTACATTAGTCCTAAGGTATCTGTCAACTTCCTATTAAGATCGTGGGTGTATAACAGGGGATAATTGATTATGCACACTCGCCAATGCTTCCAACCATTCCATTTTCAGGATTATGCCACCCCTAAGAAAGAACGCAGCCTTTTAACATTAGGTTTTTGAATTCCATTTTAATCACTGTAATTTGGGGAGGCAGAGTGTAGCTCTTCTTCTGATACCATATTAGTCTCGAAATTCCTATTACTTTCTTCATTGTACTCCTGATTCACATATTGTTCTACATAATGATCTCCTCGTCTATCGTCCAAGATGTTATCCCTCTCTCCATCATTAGATAGATCATCTTCTTTGTCTTCGTCCATATCATAACTTCTGCTAGCCAGTCGATAGTCAGCTCGTCGGGATCGAGCACTGCCATCTACCAACATATCATCATATTCAACTCCATTGTCATCAATGGAAAACAGCCTATCAGAATTGCTTGGACTTTCATCACTTTGTTGTAGCATCCTTAAGTTCTGGTCGTCATTATTCCATTCTTGACTGTTGTCTAGAGCTAATTTCAATTTCTCATGGATAGTTTCTTCAGAATGACCTCCCTCAGAACCAAACTTGATCTTCCTTGCTGATTTTTGTCTGCTTCTTGCACTCCGACGACCACGCCTAAATCCTCCCTGTTCATCCACTTCTCTGTCTTTCCATATAAGTACCTGCCTTATTTTGCGGTTGGTGCCAGTACTTCTCTTGCCAGATACAGCCCTTGGGCCACTGGATCTTTCATGTGCATTTCCACCTTTGTTACGCCCATGTTCTCTTTTACAATCTAGTTGTCCATGATCAGAGCTTGAGAGTCCAATCCCACGATCTGTCGAGTTTGCTTCTTTGACATACTCATTTGAAATTATAGCAGTTGTAGAATCTTGATTGTTCTTCACAGCAGCATAATTTGACAAGAGCTAAAGAAATGAAAGAACGATGTCAGATCAGAACTATATGGAACAAACTCAGAATGAGTTTTTAATCATACTAACGAGTAACAACAAACTTAGTGTTAGCAGTATGTACACTTTCAAGTTGCCTCAACAGGAAATGAAATTCGTTACATATATTTTTTAAATGGATATAATCTTTTCTTAAATGGTTACGAGGTATAAATTATGCAGGGGGATCGTTTTGGGACAGAAGCGACAATGTATTGAGCACAGAAATCTACTTGATTCAGAATAGTTTATGCCAACTTTCTACATTCACAATAAGTGCTTCCTTGGTCGAGTACTACAAACCAAACCAGTACTCGTACATAGGAAATAAATGAGTAGAACAGAGGCAATAAAGAACTTAAGCTGCATGAATATACTGATGGGAGTAGGGATAACAACTGTATCAACAATTCAAACGTACATATCATCACCCTACTCTCGAGATCAAGTGATCGTTGCACACTCTTTTTAGCATGAAGGCTACAATTAACAATGTTTTTAACATGCTCAAACATGTTTTAGCTAGTTAACTCAATTTCCCAATGTTGTATCAATGTAAATGTGATTGAAAAACCCAACATGCAAAGTCGAAAAACATGTATATAAAAGAGTATTCCCTCCTGCATTTTTGTGTAACTACAATGAACAATGTTTTTAACTCAGTATTCATGTTGTATCCCATGTCCATCCTTAGAGAGAGAGAATATTCTCCACCTCTGTCTGAATGAAGTTATAAGAACACACGATCAGAAAGCACCCTATTTGATTTAGCCTAAATTCAGGACATGAACTTGAAAGACTTACTTTGATGTCCCTTGACCCCTGATCTTGAGACTCAGCTTTCTGCTGCAGAATGTATGAGAGAGAAGAGTCAAATTCCAAAAGCCTCAATGCTACAGCAGCTGTTGTCAGAGGTATCCATGGAAGAACTGGAACTGTTTCAGGGGAAGAAGAATGACCAATGGAACTTCCTGGTGGGTTGACGCAAGCCAACAATTCATAGGTGGTCTTATAGTTAGACCACATAAAGTCCCGCTGAATGCCATTCTCCAACAGAGTCAGAATCTGAAAACAAGTATGTTAAAAATAAATGCAAATGATCAAGTAAAGAAATACAGAAAAAGGAACCAGCATTTCAACCAACCTAATAACATATACTTGTAATAATGGCAATATCCTCATGAGAAAATCCCTTAACAATTTTGTAAATCTACCAGCATAAACTGACAAGTATCAGAACTAAGATATCAGGAAAATAAAAACAATAACTACTATAGCATAAGAGGAGCTACAACAGACAACAAATTCTGTTTGCAGTCTTTTTCACAAGACTCCATTTGCTTATATTGTAATTTCCCTTACCTGTCTACCAACTACACTGTAAAAAGGGGCTTATGCCCAAGTAGGAGTCATATTGGTCGCAAGGACCAAAAATGTTAAAGTACATTTAGATATTGACCTGAAGAAGCTCCTCAGCAGATGATGAAGACAGAAGTTTTGAACCCCAAGTTTCTCTTTGGAAGTCTGTCCAGGATGATCGAAAAGCTTCCATTGGAATGGAAACCTATGCACCAGATAAGAAAAAATGCCGGCAACACAAAAAGTACCGGAAACATTTTACGCTCAATAATGATATTAAAAAATGTCTATGTAAATTTTTTAAGCTACAATTAAAGGGAACTCACCTCAATCAAAGTCAACAGCATCTTGAGCAATCTAATCCTCAAAGGGGAAGATGAGCACCGAGATATACTAATGTTCTCTATACGTTGAGCCATGTGTTCAGAAAAATATAAATCAGAGAGATTACGAGTGCATTCAGAATAAAAGCATTGACAATGATTATACAATACCTAGCAATTTTGTGCCCTGCTTCGTTCCATATTTTTCAGCAGATAAAATTGAAAGACTGAAGCATTCGCTCCTCATCCAGCTCTCAAAATCATGATATCTATTCAATGATTCAGTCTTATCTGAACCAGATTCTTCAGGCTCACTTCTGAAGGATGTTGAGCTGTCAAACACATCAGAATCATCTGCATATACAGTACTAATAGGACCATTAGTATGATTGTAATGGTGGCTAACAACACCTTCACCCGTCCTCTGATAACCTTGCAGTATATTCCCCTTAATAGCTTCTTTAAATGATTTTTCTAATTTTTGTAACATGAGATGCAAATGAGATTCCCTGATCCCACGTACATCCAAAGAAGCTAAGAGGGCATCAAATCCCTGCATGGACATCCAACAGTTTGGTAAAGATCAGCATACAGAGAACCTTAGCCACGCTTATAAGCTTTTACAATGGAAAAGACTCCAATACTTAGTGTAGATATGATGCTAACACAATGGATTATCATCTCTCTTTTTTTTTTGAGAAGAATGGATTATCATATCTCAATTTATAGTTCATTGGGTTCATCCAAATGAGTCTTCTTTTTGGGAGATATTGGACACATCTGAAATGAGTCTGATTTTCACGTCTATAATTTTAACAACTCTGCTGGTTTTGACTTTTGTAGGATGGATACGTCAAATCTATTATATTTTTTCTCGCCAGCTTGTATTGTAGGTAGAGTAGTGTCCCTGACCCTGAATACATTCATTTTCAGTTTAAAAGCTATCTTCTTTATTTATTAACTTCCATTTATGATTTTATTTTCATTAATAAAATTGGATTGTTTCCAATCCCAAGAAAATGAAAACATTTAAAACTAAAAAGTCACTCAACAGGACATACTAATATGCTATATTGCTTTTAGTACAAGTATAGTTCTAGCACGGCATTCATTAATAACTGCAGAGCAAAAGATATTCATATTAAAAAAATATTAGAGAACATTCTCAAGGAGTTCCACGAAACAGATTAAATGAAGCAGAAAATACCTCAGCAGAATCAATGAGCCTCCAAGACCCATTACGTAACTCAACAAAAATTCTGCCATTGCCAGGCTCATTTCGTGAAGCAGAAGAAGTAAATTGCCAGTATCGATTACGCCTTCGATCCTGACCAAGAGGTAAAGACCTATACACATACATCTGTTCTGCTTTGTGTCCAATATAAGATTTCAACTGTGACCTTGACTTTTCAACAGCGAGTACTGATTGTTGAAACTGTGAATTATCTGCTTCAACAGGTACATCTTGCACTTGCAGTTGTCCTGAGGGGAAATCATTTAGTGGATAGCTGTTATTCCGTGAATTGCTACAGTCCTCTTGTTGAAAACCAGTGCCTAATGGTCCTTCACTATTTCCTTCCCTAATATTTTGAATTGGAACATGCCTTGCATCCGTTGAGGAAATAGTTTTAAGTTCAGACTTGTTTCCCACATTCAACGACTCGTGGATCTGCATGACATACTCTTCTCTAACACGTCGCTTGTCAAGTTGTGCCTCTGCCAACATTTGCTTCTTCAAACTATTTGCAGCCTCTAAACGCTCCTGTAAAACATGGAATCTATAAGATGAAAGAAACAAAAGAACTGAAGGCATTTTTTCCAAGATATGCCAAAAGTGCAGCAGAGACATACTTCAAGGACAGTTCGCATTGAATTTCCTTCAAGTGCCACTCCAATTAACGAACATAGTGCATTAAGTCGCTCCTCAACACTAAGATCAGAATACTCTCCCTCAGTAAGACCCTGGACCCAAGGTTCACCATGATCACCTTCATCAGAAATTGAATCTTCTGGATTTTGACCAGTGCAAATTCCAGTAATATAAACAGGTTGTTCAACGGGAGGAATTTCTTCCCCCTTTACCCTTCCTTCAAAGTCCAGGATAGATGTATAAGGAGAAGGACCATCATTCTCCATACCAACTTTGAGACTATCTCTAACCTCATTAGATCCCTTTCCACTTGCAATAGAAGTCATTTCGTCTAAAGGGCATACTTCGGGACTTTGATGCTCTTTAGTTGAATTTCCTTCAGTGCCCAGATCATCAACTTCAGGATCTTCAGTAACATCAACTTCTGAATCATCATCTCTTTCAGCATCTTCTCCATCCAAAAACCCACTTTTGAATATGCGAATTCTCTCCCTTGCTGTAGAAAGTATGGCATCTGCATCACCAGGATCTTTCCTATAGGGAGAGCGGACACAATATGTTGAAGGAGCAGTCCTTTCAAAAAGTTTTGAGTCTCTAGATAATGCAGCAGCAATAGAAGCTTCTGGCGTCCTGCTTGTTGTGAGATCCCGAAGTCCGGATTTCTTGAAAACAAACAGCAAACTAACAACGTAAACATCATAAAAGATGAAGTTTAAACATTTACTATTCAGTAAGTACCTGGATTTTATCTGCAACTTCTACTATATTGAGACCTTCGCTTCCTTCAAGAGAAAGAACATGGAAGGCTGCAAATTTAACAGTTCCAGGAGTCAATCGATGCCTAGATCTGCGTTGATTGGAGAAACCCCTTTCATGCATTATAGCAACAGCTTTTTCTGCAGCCAAACCATTGCGTAAATTTGAAATGATGTCTGCAACATCAGTATCCTGCTTACAAGGAGCCAGAGAAAATAGAAATAGGAACATTCTTAATCAGAAAAAACAGTTCTTTTTTCCCCTGGTAAGAGACCATATGTTCAATAAAATGGAACAAAAACCTAGAGGCCTAGGAAAGAATGATCCCCTGCTTAAAAAATAAAATAAAAGAAAAGAAAAGAACTCAATCGACGTTAATCAAGAAAATATTATTTTAACAATAAATCTTGGGAAGGGCACTGCAACTTGGGGCTGTGAATGTACAAAGTCGCAGATTATGAAAAATGTACGCTCCACCTAGAAAATTAAAAAATCTTATCCTATTCAATTGTAAATGAAAACAATTTACTAAAAACTGCATGATACAATGATTAATATTTAGCAAAATTATTTTTGATGAAATTGTTTATGTTGTTATCCATAATATCTTAGTTTCCAAAATATTAAGACATGAACGACAGAGCTACATTGATATGAGTCAATTGTAGACAATAGCAAACATTTATATACCTTAGCACATTCCAATACACTCCTGCATTATGAATGATAGCTATGCAAATTTAGGCGCTTATAGCAAGTTGACTACTAACTGAATCACTTCACAACTTAATTTGCGATAGTTAGACAAAGGGAAAAAAATCATTTTGAGCTCCACCAAAATTTTAACATGGTATTGGAGTGAAACTCCAACTGCATCCACAAACAGTTTCCTATTTGTCACCTAACTGCATCCATGTTGTAATTCAAACTGTGATCCTGATATACTGAATTTATGCTTCATACCCAAGAATGACAATAAAAAACAAAAGCGTTCGATTGTATATTCACATTACCTCTCCTAACACAAACATGGAAGAAAACGTTGATGAAAATTAAAAACGAATAGTCTGCTAGCTTTCTTCAAAGCTGGACAAGAGGGTTTTACCTCATTTTCATCGTGAAGATATGCTGGTTCAGCATTCCCCCCTTTTCCCATTTGAGGACCAAATCCTGCTGATAGAGCTAACTGTCGAAGTATCTCAGGCCATGTTAAAGGATTCAAGTGGTGCTGCCAGCTGCATATATCAAAACCCCAAGCATATGCCTGATATAGAGTGCCAACAATGCAACTTGATGGTGAACAAAGAACCAAATTAGATACATGGATTAACTTAAAGAGCAGTAATAACCAGCAAGGAGCCTCACCCCTTCAACTATCTGCAGATGGCCCCCTCCATGGTTGGCAGCACTACTCTGATTGAATCCCAGACCTGTAAACGGGGTTCTAGCAACATCCTCAATATCCTTTATGATGCATTTCAGAAGAGCAACATGTACTTCGCCCAATAACCTTGAGTCCTGAAATATTGAAGGGCAATAAATGATTTATATCATAAGACAGATTCAAGAATCAGGTTACAGAAAAAGAAAATTTTAAAACAAGAACTTACGTGATCATGAAATGCTTGAACAAACTCGTCAAGAGTAAAAGGCCAAAGACCAAGAACATCTGCAAAAGTAACCAAGAACTTCCACACCTAGAAAAATACATCACAATTCGACATTCTTACAATAGATCATTTCCTACACAAATATTCGTGCTTCTAAACAATATTTTCAATGACAAGATATGCCTCCAGCTACTGGGAACAGAATACTCACATTAATTAGAAAATAATTATTCCCAAAAAAAAGGATTTAATCATTAATTTAAAATAAACAAAATAGAAACTTCTCGTAAGCATACTTTAAAGGTAGGCTACAAGTTTGCAAAGCGGGAATTTGGTTTCAAAAGTCAACTAATATCTTCTAAGTTTTAACAAAGCAAGATCAACTTTGTTGCAAATACTCTCTCTGGTGGTTGGTACAGGCAAACATCTCAAGGGGCATTATGGAGAAGTACAACAACCAATGGATTTCAGGTCAATTTTCTCACGAAATACAGTAGCTTCTAAATAAAAATAAAACAATTACCCAAAAAAAAAAGGTACAGTAATGTCATTTGGCAGCAAAACAATTCCACAAATTCCACTCTCAATCAATGCTGAAAGAGAGGATATAAAGAGAAACATCTAATAAATCTTACCATAAGAAGGTTTCCCACGTTTGCTTCAGAATCAGTCCAAGGATGATTTGAAAAAGGCCTCTTCAATGGCACAGATTCAGGTGGAAAGGTTGGCCGCATATCTAAAATGTAACGTATGTTAGTGGCTAAGTTGCTGAATACTGAAAAGAAGTTGAAAATGAACCAAACATGAGACTTTGCCAACACTAAATACCAGAGTTAGTGAGAAAGATTACTGACTACCTTCAGACTGGGATCGAAATCTACTAAATTGACACCACAAAGCATGTAAAAAAATTGTTTGATACCATTTAAACCAAAAATATAATCTCTCTCTCTCTCTGAAAAGACAGCTTCCATCAAGAAGAACGATATTAAAAAAAACTATATATATACTCGCTTTCTATCTCATTTATTTGACTTCGGCCACTCATTAGGAAAGGGAGAGTTGAAAATTATTCAATCAGGAGTTTCTCCAGAAGATTATTTCTATTAAGCATTTCATATTCAACTAGAAGAGCATGAGAAGTAATCATTTTCATATGATGATCAATGTAATGTATTTAAAAACAACTAAGACCACAGAACGTACAAATGCTACAGGAGGGTTAAGTTCTAATCTAGTAACAAGACAAGACAAACAAGGCTAGAGCTCGAAAAGCTTACAGCCTATAGAAGAAAAGCCAAAACCTACATTATTTTATTTTATTTTTTTTCAGATAAGAACCAAGCTTTCATTGAGAAAAAATGAAAGAATACACGGTCATACAAAAAAGAAAAATCTCACAAAAAGGGAGCCAAACTACCAAAAAGGGTGGCAAAACCTACATTATGAAAAAAGGCTTTGCTGACCTAGACACCCCATATAAATAAAATGCTGGAATGGTCACTGGTATAATCACATGTAAAAATGTAAACAAATTATTAAGGGCCATTTCGTGCAATGGAAAGAACATTCTTAATTGTTTATAGGATGTCAATACATTTAAACAGTAAAGGAAGTTAAGAGCACCATGAACCTTCAAATAATTCAAGATTTTCTAAGGTTTCATGGTCAAGAGACATTATTGATGGTAATCCCTTGCTCGACACAGCTAACTCCATGAGTTCCAAGCGTTCATCCTCAGCAAGTTCCATAGATTCCTTAGCCACTCGGCGCGCGATGGCCCTCTGATTGGCAGCTTTAAGCCTTGCTGCTTCTCTTTCCCTGCGCAGTGCTTCTTTTTGTCTAATTCTCTCAGCCTAGATATATATATTTTGGGGAAGTAAATCACTTTATTAATGAAAGAAGAAGAATACAATTAGTTATGGGCCACCAAACTGACTCTAATTGACTCTCTCTGCAAGACCTTCTCTCTCCTCAACGTTTCACGCCTTTGCTCCCTTAGGTGTTTTTCTTCCTCTTTTTGCTTCTCACGCAACAGTCTTTCTTCTTCCCTCCGCCTCTCTCGGTCATGCCTTTCCATTTCTTTCCTTATCTGCTCTTCTCTCTAAAAAGAGAGAAAAAAAAATGAGTTTTCACAAGTAACATACAATGAGGTATGATTAAAAAGAGACAAAATAAGACCTTTCTCCTCAGAGCATCTTGTTTCTCTAGTTCTTTCCGCATCTTTTTCTCATGGGCTTCAACTTCCCGTGCTATTCTAGCCTCATCATTCTGGATGAAACAAATAAAGAAATAAATTTTTATTTATGAAAACTATAAAATTGTAACACTTCAAAAATACCTTGTGCTTCTTTTCAATCCATAAAACATTGTCTCCATGAACAACCCTCTGATCAGATAGCATGGATGTATATTCTGGATGAGTAGTTGGATGAGTGCCATATTGGGGATCCATAGAAATATTTACAAGAGAACTCTTGCAAAAACTATTATCATGCTCGTCCATAGAAGATAACAAGAGGTGGTTCCTTCTGCTTTTCTGAGCAAAAATATTCAGATTGGGCATCTGACCTTGAGAACAATAGCTGGAGGACACTTGCTCGTATCCATGCAAAAATGGGTGTCCAGAAGCCATCGACGGAGTCCTGCTGATATCTTGAACATTAGCATGAGAACCACAATGGTAAGAAGAGATGCCTCTCTCGTGTTTATCAGATTTTGCAGTTGGCTGCTCTGGAAGAAACTGGTATTCATGCAGAGTCCTCCCAGACATCTGATGATGCTAAGAAATGAAAAAGGAGAAAGGAAAGACACCATTTTAGCTTCATTTCAGATCAAAAATTGATAAAATATGATTGAAAGAAGGCAGACCAACCTCAATATGCTCTACACCTCTTTGCTTATATGCACCAACCTCAAGAAACTGTCCAGTTTTCTTCTCATCACTGATGGCAGCTGCTCCTAGAGAACATAAAACACTCATCTGAGAGGATGCGTGCTGAGTCAAAAGGATACAGAAGAAAATTCTTCACTTCCCCAAGTTAAACAATCAATGTCCAGGATTTATCATGCATTAATAAAGATTTAGCTAAGAACATTTTTTTTTCAATAAGAAACCAAGCTTTCAATGAGAAGAAATGAAAGAATACAAAACAAAAGGACCACAAGTACAAAAAAAACATCCCACATCAAAGAAGCCTAGGCACCAACTAATATGAACGTCTAATGTTAAACTGCTAAATTATTTTATATTCATCAGGGTACATTTCAATTTTCAACAACAGGAAATTCATGGCCGGAACTTGCAAACTGCAGTACAATTGGATGAAGAAAAATTACAAATGAAAAACCCATGCAAGTACCATTGTCAATTAATCATACATATGCAGTTCATATATTACACGTGATTTAAATGGATACCTGCTATCCTTTGGTGAAAGACCATAGCAGTATGACATTCAGGCAGTACATAGAATGCCTGAAAACACGTATTAGTTCCACTGGTTCAACAAGGAAACTGTCCTACCACCATTCACAAGGACCAAACTCATCTAGCCAAGTTTTCCCTTTTTTTCTCGCTTACTCCCGTAAATTGTTTTCACACACTCAACCTATATGTTTATTTGTAATCACTATCAAGGAGCTTTTTCATACTGAATCCACTATTTACAGCAGCCTATCAAAGATAGTTTTTTAAAATTTCATGACAGACAAGTTGCAAAAGCTTTGTTTTCCTTTCTTTTAGGGGTCTTTTGCCTTGGCACCAAGCGAAATCTAGAGTGCTTTGACGAAAGTTCACAGTTGTATTCATTTCTGTTGGAATTATGAAAGGGGCATATTGGCACAATAGGATAAGTTTGCAAATGTTGAGAATGTTTTAGATAAAGTCAGGGTAATTACTTTTATTTCAGAGCATAGATATTGAATCTATCACCAGTTTGTATCATGGGTAGAGTTCACCTCATAATATGATCTCCTTTTCCTAAAATAACTTACCTCTTGATTATAAGTTGTACATAATTTCAAACATTGTCAACAACAATATTTTCTTCACAGAAGAAACGAGTAAATGGCCCCTCGCAAAAAACACAAACAGCAGTAAACCCAATACCCATTAAACAAATTATCCATAATTCCTAAAAAACAATTGACATCATGGGTTGTTTCTATTTCATAAAAACCAATCTTACCTATCGGTGCACCGAATGCCCCTGGTGGCAGAGGGTCAAACTCCATGCCAAGGATTGGTCCATCCTCCTTCAGCGGTTCTCCTACTTGTGCCTCAACTAAAGCAATGGCCCGAAGCTCAGCAATAGACTGTTGCGACTCATAGATCCTCTTCATTGAAGGCAAATTAACGCCAATCCTTGCAATAGCCACTCCAGGCCTTTGACCAGCTAGCCTCATGTCCACTGGATGAGCATACACATTTGACCCCAACCCCAATCCTGAACTGCTCTCCTTCTTCTCACCATTTCCCCCAACTGGGTTGACAGCTGCAGCTCCCGCCATGGCTGGAGAAGACTTCCTTGGTCGCTTAACTGAAGGCGCCTTCCGGTCCTTCAACCTCCTGTGACAGAACCACATCTGTAATTGCCGATCCGACAGTCCCAATTTCACTGATAACTCAGCTCTCACTCCTTCCGATGGATAAGCCTCCACTACATCAACATCAAAACTCTTTCAATTTACAATAAACTCAACAAAAGAACAACCCCCATCCATTTGTATCATAAACAAAAGACTAGAAGAGAAATGACATTAATGAACTGGAAATAAGAAAACTACACAGTACACACCCGCATAAGCTTTCTCCAGAATATCCAACTGAGAAGCAGTCTTCATTTTCCTTTTGATCTTGGTCGCCTCCACAGGTAACAGCTTCTTCTCTCCCCCAGAACTACCCTCCATTGTCGACAACAACAAAGCTCCAATTCTCCCCCAACACACCCAAAAGGCCAAAACAACAAAAAGAGCTAAACCCAATCTACAGCACACTCCTCAATCTCTCACCCATTGAATTTAATACCCAAAAAGGAAAAATCCCAGAGAATCGCGGCAAGTGCAAACAAAAGAGAAAAAGAGCAAGAGGGAAGAAGCAGAACAGACCTACATGTCTTTTGGTGATCTTAAAGCATTCCCCTCCCATTAAAGAATAATGGAATTAGGTTTTGACGGAAGGGAAACTTTGGAATAAAGAGTTCGTTCCATTAAGAGTGATTGATAAAAATCTTTCTCTCTCTAGGGAGAATCGAAGCAAGAGAAGCAAGTGTGATTGAGATGTGGGTGTGAGTGGAAACGAACAAAAAAATGGAAAGACAAAAGAAAAAAAAGAAACAAAACCCAAAATCAAACAGTGAAAGCATGAGAAATAGCAGCAGAAGAAGCAGTGGCGAGTCAGAAAATTTTCCCTGGCATTTGAAATTCTGTTTGGGAAGAAAGAAGAATAAAAATATAATAAAAACCCACTTCGATTTAACGATTAAATTCAAAGGAGATGAACAAAAACAAAAACAATTGCAATTGCAGTGAGTGTGATGAGCTGAGCTCTCGCTAATCACAGTCATATTTTGGATTTTTTTGATATTTTTTGGTGGGAAAATTGGCTGAGAGAATAAAGTGGGAAATGGAAATGGATTGGGTTTAGGAATTTAAATGCTGGGGTTTTGGGGATTTTTTTTTCTTGCTTTTAAAATTTTGGTTTTTTTTTTTTTTTTTTTTTTTGGGATTTGGAAGAAGAGTGAAGAAAGGGGATGGTGGTATTTTGTTGTCAGATCAGATGCGACTTTAAGCACAATCTTTTGGATGAGAGATTTTTTTGATTGATTCACCAGCGCCCTTTCTTCCTCTTTTCTCAAGTTTCTCTCTCTCTCTTTCTCTTTCTCTCTCTTAATTTCTGATTGGGCTTTTGGTTGGGCCTTGGGGGTCACTTTTAGGCCCAATTTGGCTGGTTCTTCTCTTCAAGTTTTAGCTAAATCGAAATTCTAACACGATTTTACGATTTAGCTGAATGGTACATTTACCTTAATCAAGAAGTTAGAGGTTTGTATCACCCGACTCTAAATTGTTGAATTACATAGGCCGTTCCGCGTCGCAGGCACGTGGCGACAACGTCACACCATAAAAAAGATTGATGGCGACTCCTTTAATTTTATCCCTTTTTCGAAGACGTCGGCCTCTCCGTGTCGCAAACACGTGGCGACAACCATACACATGTGAGTGTTGGGGTGTTTTTTTTTTTTTTTTTTAGGTCTCATTTGATAATTATGTGGTTTTTTGTTTTTTGTTTTTAAAAATTATGCTTCTTTTCTCCAAATTTTCCTCTCATGGTTTTCATCTTTGTCAACGACATATTTGAATTCATAACCAAAGTCCAAAAACAAAAACAAAATTTTGAAAACTACTTTTTTTTAGTTTTAAAAAACTGGCTTGGTTTTAAAAAACATGGACAAATGGACATTGGAAAAACAAATAAACTTTGGTGGAAGTAGGATTTATAAGCTTAATTTTCAAAAATCAAATGGTTATCAAACGGGGTCTTAGTCGTTTCAACTTAGTATTTGTGTTTTAATGTTTTTCAACTATGGACTTCTCATATACAAATGTTAAAATTGGTTGATGTGAGTTATCATGACATGATATATTGTGGTGAATTGGTTGATGTGAGTTAAAAGGATGATAATGTGTTTGGAATATATAGACACACAGATTTATAAGAATATCTGACAATATTGATGTTTTATTGATATTCTATTAATAAATTTTTAAAATTGAAATCGTGATATCGACATTAATATTTAATCATTGCATAATTCATTTTCTTAAACTTTGTCAACTCACTAAGTATTGTGCGACATAAGTTTATCATACCTAATTTTACCGTTTACCAATGAGAATGACATAGTTTAAAAACAAATGAGTCAATTTTAATAGGCTAAATCTACCGAATTGTGCCTAATTAGTAAGTCATTTCTCAACTTTTTGTTTTTTTTTTGTTTTTTGTTATCGAATCTACTCCTAATGCATCTAAAATTTCTCATTTAATATATTTGTGATTTAATATGTTTTTTTAGTGCAAGATCGAACCATCAACCTTTAAAATGGTAATTGATGTCTAATTATTCACTAAAATAGGTTTGAATCAAGAAATAAACTCGTTACTACTTCTTTCATATATCATGATAAATAGTTGTTCTCCCAAAAAAAAAAAAAAAAAAGTTTTGAAACGTAAATTTAATAAAAGATAATCTATATAACATCTGTCATTTAAGAAAAACATTTACAAAAAAAATCATTTTATTTTTATAGCATAATTTTAATACGCATCTTTTAAAACATTTTGACCTATAGTCTAATATTGATTTTTATTACTGTATTTTGTATACTAACTGAATTTGAATTGAATTTCGATTATGCTATTTAAAACTTTTTTTTTCTATATTTGAAGTACATAATATATATTTATTATGCTATTTAAGTCAATACCTAAAAAAGATTAACTCAACTTAGATCCTTCTTTTCATTTCTTCTAACCAGTCTTTTATTGGATATCTTCTGTTTTAAAAATTGTCTGTACATAAATATCTATAATTCTAAAAAAAAACTTGTCTTCTGGCTTACTGGTAATCACACAACTAACATAAATATATATATAATTCTGGATTATTATTTAATTATCACAATTGTTTCATTGTACTATTAGACAAAAATCATTCCATATATTAATATTTTTACTCAAGTCACATTCTCAAAAAAAAAAAAAAAAAAAAAAAAAAAAAAAAAAAAAAAAACTGATTTGATTTTTGGATTTTTTGTATTTTATAATGTAATTTTAGTTTTAAAATTTAATCTCTCTTGATCTCGAATTATTTAATTTGGCCTTTTTTGACCATAATTGAGTTGAATTATTTATTCAAACCAAATTAGAAATTAGGGGTCCAATTGGTCAAAAGATAAGGCACCTTAATTGGGTTTGTCTTCATTCTTAATTATGTCCTTTAGACTTTCACTAACCAGTTCACTTAGCTTTCCAACAACCTCACTGCCTTGTCAAAATATTTATGTTTTTAAAATTTTAAACTGTCACTTTTTAAAAACTATATGTGTTTATAATCCTATTATGTTTTCAAGTAAACATTGATGATCTGTCTAACCTTTCTCTCTCTCTCTCTCAAAAAAAAAAAAAAAAAAAAAAAAAAAAAAAAAAAAAAAAAAAACTATTGGGAAAGCTTTACATGAAGAGTTCAAGACTTCTTGAGGGTCGCTCAACCTTTTTTTTCTTTCTTATTCTTTCTTTCTTTTTATTCTTCTTGATCACCCACTCGAATTGTGTTTGGTTGAGCGTTTATGAATAATAAAAAATAGGAAAAAAATATGTCCCTGAAGTTTGAGTTAGGTTTCATTTTGGTCTCTAAGTTTTCAAATTCGACAATTTGACCCCTCAGGTTTGAATTTCGTTACACTTTTAGTCTTTCTCCAATTTTTCAAATACTAACAGATTGCTGATGTGTGACATTTTCCATCAAAAAATTAACGGCAAAGGTATTTTTAAACATTTTTCAAAGTTCAGGGGTATTTTTTAAGCTTTTCAAAGTTTAGGGACATTTTTGAAAGGTTCAGGGGTGTTATAGGTAATTTTTGACCACTCCGATGTACAGGGAGATGACGAAGACAACTCGACGCGAGCCCAGAAATTGGATCGGAGGATGGATCTTGAAGGCGAAACGTTCGGTCCCTGCAGCCTCTAGCCGCCTCGATTTCGCTTGATTTGTCCAAAAATGCCTCCGAATTCCTAAAAACCCTAGGAGCATGAACATGTATTTATATCTCTCTTCGCCGCTGAAAAAGGGGACCAAAACTCTATTCTATCCTCTCTCCTTTCGCTCTCTAGCCCTTCTTTCCATTTTCTGACTTAAGCATCGGAGGCAATGTGGCTAGCACCACACCGGTGTGCAGGTTTTCTGTCTCGCAAGCCACGTCTTCCCTCTATCAAACAAATTTACCGTTGGTGGCACGTGTCAAGTGAATCCTCCCGACCAAATTTGACCATTGTTGATGGTCGATTTTGGCCAGAGGATCTCACCTGACCTTCACGTGCCACCAACGGTAAATTTGTAGTTGAGGGGGGAAGACGTGGCCTGCAAGACAGTAAACCTGCACACTGGTGTGGTGCTCGCCACACCGGCTCCGATGCTTAAGTCAGCGAACAGAACAGTAGGGCGTGGAAAAGTAAGAGCAATAGGAGAAAGCAGAGAATAGAGAGTAGAGTTTAGGGATAGAATTCGGGATCCCCTCTTCAGTGGCGAAGTGGGATATAAATACCTGCTCATCCTCCTAGGGTTTTTAGGGATTCGGGGGCGTTTTAGGTCAAACCAGGCGAAACCGAGGCGGCCAAAGGCGGTGGGGATCGGACGGCATCGAACGGACTCGGCCGAGGCCGAGCAGGGGGTCGGGCTGAAAACCCGACCCCTTCGGTCTTGGCCCGTCCCATTTGCCGGTTTTGCCTCCTTGCTCCATCTTTCAGCCCGATTTCTCCCCGGTTGTCCTCGTCGGCTCCTTGTATATCGGGGAGGTCCAAAATTGCCTATAACAACCATCAACAAGGAGTATTTTTTTTTTTTATATATATATAATTTAGCCTATTTTGAAACATGAATAGTGACCATATAAATTGAAAATTTGTCGATCACTTCTACATTAGATCAATATTTTTTCAAAAACAAATTGTTACAATTGACTACCTACGTGCAGACAAAACAAGTAAATTCCATCTTTTAAAAGAAAAAAAAAAAAGAAAAGAAAGTAAATTCCATCATTTAATGAAAGAAACATGCCGACACACACGTGGTTTGAATTTGTTTTTAAAGCTATTTGGAGTTACCTTCATTCCTTGCAATTTGTATTTTAATTATCTCGTTTAATATTTTTCATGACAAGTGGACACGGTTCTTTATCTAAATTTTTCTTTCTTTCTTTATTTATTTCTTTTCCATTGCCTTGATTTTTTTTTTTTTTTTTTTTTTTTTTTTTAGTTAATGAAATGCTATGTAGAGATTAAAATCTTGAAGGTAATTATAAGATATGCTTTAATTAAATTAACGTAGGTAGATATCAAAGTTTGCAAGTGTTAAAGTAACTTTATAGTTTATTTTGTTTTGTAATATATACTATGTTCACTGTATACCTCTAATGCATTAAATTGAGTTGATGTAATACTTAAACACATTAGCAATGATATTGCATTTGGACACTTAAATTGGAATGAAGCGATTCTGTTAACAAATGAGTCAAGTTTCATGCGTCAGATAGCATTTGAGTGTGTGTCTATATGTTCAAATATATTAATAAAAACAACAATATGATGATATAGGAATAATTTGTTATCAAAATTCAACAAAATTATAATAGAACCAAATGACATTTTCTAATAAAGCAACAGTCAAATAGAAAACATTATAAAAAAGATTAAGGTACACGAATCAAAATGAACTAAAACCAACCGTGCACGAACAAAAATAAACATTTTGAAAGTCCAGTAATCAAGGTAAACCAATAAATCGAAAATAGAGGGACTAAAATAATATTTAAACCTATTTTATAATATAGATATAAAGTATAGAATTGAAGGGCAATGAGGGAAGGTGTGGGTCAGTGTTACACAACCAGATTACAACAACCCCTTTTAAATACATTACATTTATATTTGGGAGTTGTGAAAATTCAAACTTGTCATTTATTAATTTATTATTCATTCAAATAAAGTTGACTCACATCAAAGTCACCAACACTCTCTTTCTCCTACCCCATTTTTCAAAAATTTCTTTCTCTTAATCGCTTTCACATTCAATCATTACCCTAAAGTAATGGGAAATGTCTCCATTTCATTTATATATCTAACTTATGATTTAATTACAAATAGTTCGTGACTAATCATATTTAGTAAATTAATGCGTTGTGATATCTGAGCTAACCTGAGTATAACTCAACTAATTAAGATATACATACTATCGATGAAAAGATTAGAGATTTGAATATCTACCCTCACATGTTACTGAATCAAAAAACAAAAAAACAAAAAAAAAAGTTATATGATAGTTTGGAGAAGTGTGAATTTGAATTGTTTACTTCAGTGGACTGACCTCGACCATGTGAGTTGGGATGACATTTAAGCTATTAACTTCCTTTGTCTGACTCTCTAGATATGAAGATTAGTTGATAGTTTATTTTCAACGTAGTTATGACCAAGAACCAAATGTGTCGAGTATGTTGAGATGGTGAGATTGATGGAGTTTCTAGATGTCAAAGTTGCATAATACTTAGATTTATGTCGTATTGGCTCGAAGTTTGAGAGTGTGGTCTCAACATTGTGTGATGACCTCGAATATATAAACAAACTTTTTTTTTTTTGAAGACAAATACATAAACAAGTTTTCGCCCTTATAAGAGATGTACCGACAATGTTTTTTTTTTTTTTTTTTTTTTTTTTTTTTTGTTTGGAATAACTTTTGATAAAAATATTAAATCAAATCAAATTTTCTACCAGCACATTTTAAAAAATTAATAATTGGAAAAAAAAAAGAGTTAAAGTATAACTTCTTGAACAATTTTAAACTATCAAATGTGTTTTATAAGAAATTATTGATAAATAAAAAACACTTTAAAAAACTTGAATTAATTTAATTTGGAAGTCATTTCTTTCTTATAAAACACTTTTCATCGTCTAAACTCATCTAATAAGCTAAACCTACTTAAATTTTGCCAAAAGTGTTTATAGAAAAATTGATTGTGTTTAAAAGGCATTTTAATTTTTCAAAAATACACTTTTTTTTTTTGTTCATGCAACGTCCAAGGAGCTAAAGATAATTCAAATCTCTTTATCTGTTGCATTAACCAATTGAACGAGCAAGGATAAAAAAAAAAAAAAACCAATTGAACGAGCATAATTTAACCGTAATTGATATGTATTATTAATCAAGAGGTCAGGATCTTAATCATTTAATATTTATCTTCTCTACCCTAAATGTTCATCAACTACAAAATAAAAACTACAAATAATGAATATATATATACAACAAACTTGAAAATGAAAACTTATTCATTGAAAATTTGAAAACACATTAAGGGTGTGTTTGGGTTAACTTTTCAAGTGTTTAATTTTGAAAAAAAAAAATTAGTGTTTGACAACTACTAAAAATGACTTATTACAAAACGAGATTGAGAAATAAACAATGTTGAGAGAAACACTTGAAACCAACTTCTTTAAAAAAAAGTTTTTAAAACTTGTGTATAAAAATACTTACGATGAAATGTAATCAAACATATGAGTGTATAAACTTTAAACAATTTTTATACAAAATATTTTTTAAAAAATGCATTCTTGAAAAAAAAAACATTTAAATTAAAATGTATTCCAACCACTGACCCTAATGGTAATTTCACACCTTAGTCATTTAATATTTATGGTATTAATTATTTGAAATTATCCGCTAAACTTTTTGTTATAATAAATAATGAAAACAGCTACTATACAACTAATCTTTAATGTTAATGAGATTACCTTTTTGAACAAATAAATTAAGCCCATTATTAAAGATTAGTTAAAAGCAAAGAAAGTTAGGACCAAAACCATCTAGAAACATTATTCTTTTAGGAAAAGCAATTCCTCACTCTCTCCTTTGATATTTCAACCTTGGAGTATAATCTTCTATAACTTAAATATCTACATTTTCTTTTTCTTTTATTTGTTAAGTGCAAAAACCACACACAGGTCAAAACGAGGTTAGTTCAACGGTAATTGACATGTACTCTAGATCATGAAGTCAGAGATCCGAATCCCCCGCTCTCGAATGTTGATGTACTGAAAAAAAAAAAAAAGTGCAAAAACCACACAGAAAATTGTAGGAATTATTACAACCACACCCCATATTAACTTTCACAATTTGATCATTTGTCCCTTAAAACTCCTGAAATTTTGCAATAAAGTCTTTAAATGTTGTAAGATGCACTATAAGATCGTTACAATCACATCATTAAAATTATAATTACAAATTAACCAAAATTAAAAATAGCTCAAAAGTGAAGACATCTACTTACATTTACTTACATTTTAGAAGTTAGTGGTTCAAATCTTCACACTCACTTTTGGTCCCTAAACTTTCATGAAAATAACAATTTGGTCCACGAACTTTGATTTGTAACGATTTAGTTCCTGTACTTTCAATTTTATAACAATTCAGTCCCTAAACTTTAATAAGTAACAATTTAGTCTCCATACTTTCAAAATTGTAACAATTTAGTCTCTATACTATAAAATTTGTAACAATTTAATCATTATCACAAAAAAAAAAAAAAAAATCATCAAAATTAAATGTCGTTTTTTTATTATTTAATGGTTAAAATTTGTAAATTATAAACATATTAAGTCCCAAATTAGTTTATTAATCTATCAAGGTAAGGAATTTTATTAAATTTTTACATTTTTTTTTCATGATAGAGATTAAATCATTACAAACTTGAAAGTACATGAACTAAATTGTTACTCATTAAAATAAAAAACTAAATCGTTACAAAATTGAAAGCACAAAGACTAAATCGTTACAACATTGAAAATACATGGACTAAATCGTTACAAATAAAAGTTTATGGACTAAATTGTTTTAATTGTTACTTTCATAAAAGTTCAGGGATCAAAAACGATTTTTAACCAAAGTTTAACTATAACAATTTCACGAGGTTAACGAGGTGTCTCAATAGAGGAGATTGAGTTATGAAATATGGAGTTGGTTTGATCTTTTGAGTTTTTTTTTTTTTTTTTTTTTTTTTTGAAGGATTTGAAAGAAGATAATCTGACAGATGCAGGTGGCCTGAGGCCGGAAGAACTGGAGCATAACGTACGTTATAAATTATTGTTATTATAAGATAACCACTACGTGGGCCCACTTTGATCGTGGAAAATTCTTCTTTTATTATTACGATTTATTTTATTATTATTATTATTATTACTATTATTTTAATTATTTATTATTAGGATTTAGGCTCAAGGATTTCCCACCCCTAGATATTCAAAAGTTTTTGTAGCATTGTCATTTTCTCAAGGCCCCACCTTCTTCATGCTACGTGTTCAAGATTTTTTGGAATTTCTAATTTCATTATTGAAAAGGGGGAAAAAAAAAAATTCAAATTTTAGCATTTTTTGTATAAATTTTCAATTTCATCATATTGCACGTTAAGTTGAGATAAATGTTACAATTTTAACCCTTAAATAAGTTTACATTCGAAAATTCGCTAAAAACATATTATTGTATGCATTCAATGAATTATAAAACATAGTTATGATATGAAATTGATAAGATTTCAAAGGAAAAAGACATTAGAGATGAATTTTTATTGTAATTTGCGGGTTTTGGTAAGGTTATTCGATGATTGATTTGTGCATTTATCAAACTTAATTTTATGCATTTTTTTTTAGTTCAACAACATTTAAGAGTGAGAGGATTCAAACTTATGACCTATTGGTTAATGGTACATGCCAATTATGAGCTATGCTCGCTTTGACAATTTTGTGCAAAATTTGATCTTAATGAAATTAGTAAGTTTATGTTCATAAAAAAAAATTTAGTAAGTTTATGGTTTTTTTTTCTTATCTTTCTTTCTTCAAATTAGTAGGTGAATTAGCAAAATTTGAATAGAGGTTGGAAATTGCAAGACCTGTCTATGTTTAAGATCTAATTTGGTGAGATTGAAAGTTTATGGTGAAAATTGATAGAACTTGACAAATTTAAGAGCAGAAATTGACTTTTTTCCCCTTAAATTACAAGTTAAGTTCAACTTATCAACTTTCACAACCGTGTTTAACATGTCATTGTTATTTTTTTAAAACAAAAGTTTGTAGATAGTTTAAAATAATGTCATCATGGTGTTTAATATATCAAATGAGTTATAATAAAGCTTACTGTTCAATTTTGTGTATAATAGGGAATTTATTGTTGTCAACCCTAGTATAATTTGTTGAAGAGATATATTCTAACCAAAAAATTAGAGGTTCAAATCTCTACTTCCATAAATTGTTCAACTAAAAAAATTGTAATTTGTAGACTTTCAAAATTTTCAATTATGTCCTAGATTTTGAGTTAGGTTTTTCCCCAATCTTTGACGATTGTGTTAATTAACAAAACCTTAGTGTGATATTTGATTATACAAGATTTCGAAGAGGACCAAATTGATAATGAGTCGGAGAATTACAAATTTGACGATCAAACATATATAATATCGCTCTATTGTTATATTTTTAATATTTATGACTCAACCATTTAACACGCCGACTGATTTACTTAATTCAAATCTAATTATCTAGTTATTGATTGATTATGTTATTTCATCTAAATTTTATCTAGGAAGTGTCACATCGACATCTACCAACTAACAATAACTAAAAAAAAAAACACATTAGATTAAGAGAGAGTAAATATAATTCAAATTTAAGAGATTGTATGAACACCATGTTTATATATACACCGAAATTATAATGGAACACACTGTAAAATGAACTTATTTAATTTTTGTACTCTATACAATTAAGTTGTATAAACGTTTTTTTATAACTAAAAAGGATCACGTAATAAATAAAAATAAATAAATAAATAAATAAATTTGTTTTTAGGTGGAAAGTAGGTGTGTTTATGGCCATTATAGTTTGTTTTCATTAATTAATGTGTGTCTATATGTATAAGGACCCACTCCAACAAGACGATAATTCTCTATTTTGAACAAATAGATAAACAAAAATCTTGTCAAGAGTTATGACATAACAATAATTAATGATCGAAAGTTATGTGGTTTGAATCCTCCACTACCAAATGTTGTAAGAAAATATAAGCAAAAATGATTCCCCTATTTTACCATTTATACATTTAAAAACTCAAATGTATTATTTTATTCTCCCTCACTAAACTTTATAAAGGTGTGTTTGGTTTACATTTTCAAGTGTTTAATTTTGAAAATAATTCATTTTGAAAAAAAATTGTAATGTTTGACAATCACTAAAAATGACTTATTAGAAAATAAGATAGATAAATAAATCATTTTGAGGAAAACACTTGTAACCAACTTTTAAAAAAGTCTTCTTAAGTAAACAAGTGTATAAAAACATTTGTGAGTAAATGCAACCAAACATATGAGTGTTTATATTTTAAACAATTTTCACACAAAATGTTTTTTGAAAAATGCATTCTTGAAAAACATTTAAACATCATAAAATTTTAAACAAATTTAGAGGACAAAGATTAGAGAAAAGTCATTCCCATTTTTTTTCCAATTCCAACTGCCTCCACGACACCTCCATATATGGGAAAAAAGGGAAGGTTGTAATCATTATTGAATTTGTGCTATTTAGTGAAATTTCTCAAGCAAAATTATATATATATTAATGCAATACTGGTAGAGTGGAGATTTAAATGATTACCACGTGTATTTGTAGAATACGAAGATTAAGGGTGTGTTTGGTCTAACTTTTCAAGTGTTTAATTTTGAAAATAAATCATTTTGAAAAAATTTATAATGTTTGGCAACCACTAAAAATGACTTATTAGAAAATGAGATTGATAAATAAACCATTTTGGGGGAAACACTTGAAACCAACTTTTTAAAAAATACTTCTTAGGTAAACAATAACTTGTGTATAGAAACATGAGGAAATGCAACCAAACATATGAGTATTTAAATTTTAAACAATTTTTATACAAAATGTTTTTTAAAAAATGTATTCTTAAAAAAAATTAAATTAAAATGTATTCTAAACGGACCCTAAATCATTACAATTAATCTCCATGAAAATTTTCACAATATGAAACTAAATTGTTACAAATTTTAAAATATAGAAACTAATGGTCTGTTTGATAGATAATTTTGATTCTGTTTTATGTTTTCAGATTCACTGAATTCAGTGAATATGCATTTGTAGGTGTGTTTTTTAAAACTGTTTTCTGATTATATGATTCAAATAGTGGAAATTTTGAAAACTAACTTTTTTATGTTCTAAAATTGTTAGAAGTTAGAGACAATTTATTTTTAAAATCATTTCATGACAAAGAAGAACCCTCTTTTTTTTTTTAGAGTTAACCAACATTTGAAGATGAAAGGATCCGAACCTCTTACCTCCTAGTCTATGATACATATCAATTATCGTATCGCTAACCTATGCTCACTTCAACGAAAAACCCTCTTAAACAAACTACTATTCCTTTTTATTCTAAAAAAAACAAAAAAACAAAAAAAAAAAAGGAAAAAAACTACTAATCCTTTTTCTAGAACTTCTCGCAAATGTGCGCGTATTGCGCAATTACCAAAACACAATTATGATTATATTTTTTTTTTGGAGTTCACAATTATAATTATCTCACCGATTATAATTAGCGATCAGATACAAATAACATGTCTTCTCAAAAAAAAAAAAAAAAAAAAAAAAAAAAAAAAAAAAAAACATGGGGACCGAAAATCTAAAAACTGCCCTTTCATTTAAATATTACAATTTTAAAAAAAAATTAAAATTAAATTTCCACCTTTTTCACGCTTCATATTTCACTCCTTCATTTCCACTGCTTCCTTTATCCCATTTCCATTTCCCTCTGCACAATGCCTTCTCTTCTTCTTCTTCTTCTTCTTCTTCTTCTTCTTCTCTGTTCTCCATTCATCTCTTCGCTCAATCAAGAAGGATTGTATCTTCAGCGAGTCAAACTCGGTCTCTCCGATCCCACTCAGTCCCTCTCTTCATGGAACCCTCGCGACGCCACTCCCTGCAACTGGTCCGGCATCACCTGCGATTCCGTCTCTCGTTCTGTCCTCGCCGTCGACCTCTCCGATTTCCAGCTCGCCGGACCTTTTCCCACCTTCTTCTGTCGCCTTCCTTCTCTCTCTTCTCTCTCTCTTTCCAACAACGCCATTAACGCTTCCCTTCCCGACGAGGTTGCTTCCTGTTCTGGCCTCCAGCGGCTTAACTTGTCGCAGAATCTTCTCGCTGGTTCTATTCCCGATGGCCTGTCCAAGATCTCGAATCTTCGGTTCCTGGATCTCTCTGGAAATAACTTCTCCGGGGAGATTCCGCCGAGTTTCGGTGGGTTTCGCCGGCTTGAGACGCTGAATTTGGTTGATAATCTTTTGAATGGTACTGTTCCGGGGAGTTTGGGTAACGTTTCGAGTTTGAAAGAACTTCAACTTGCGTATAATCCGTTTGCCAGGAGTGAGATTCCGAGTGCATTTGGGAACTTGACGAAGCTGGAGATTCTCTGGCTTGCTAACTGTAATCTTGCCGGTCAGATTCCGGAAAGCGTTGGCTGGACGACTCGGCTTAAGAATCTGGACTTGTCGAACAATAGACTCAGTGGGTCGATTCCGGTGTCAATTACTCAAATGAAAAGTCTAGTTCAAATCGAACTGTTTAACAACTCGCTCTCCGGCGAGTTGCCTTTGGGACTGTCTAATTTAACTGCACTGCGACGAATTGATGTGTCGATGAATCACTTAACTGGAACAATTCCGGATGAGCTTTGTGCATTACAGCTTGAGTCGCTAAATTTGTTCGAGAATCGATTGGAAGGGCATTTGCCGGAGAGCATCGTTAGGTCCCCATACTTGAATGAGCTTAAATTGTTTAACAACAAGCTTAGTGGACAGTTACCCAGTAAACTCGGCCAAAACTCGCCATTAGTGCATCTTGATGTTTCATACAACGGATTTTCTGGCGGAATCCCGGAAAACTTGTGTGCAAAAGGGGCATTGGAAGAGCTTATATTGATTTACAATTCGTTTTCCGGTAGAATCCCGGCGAGCCTTGGAAAATGCACGAGCTTAAGCCGGATTCGGATGAGGAACAACAAACTCTCGGGTTCGGTTCCTGATGATTTTTGGGGTCTGCCTAATGTGTATTTGCTTGAGCTCGTCGAGAATTCGCTCTCTGGGTCTATTTCTTCGATGATATCTACCGCTAAGAATCTCTCTATTTTGATGATCTCAGAAAATCAATTTTCAGGGTCAATTCCGGACGAGATTGGGTCGTTAAGCAATCTGACTGAACTTTCAGGTAGCGACAATATGTTTTCCGGTCAAATCCCGGCAACTTTGGTGAAGTTAAGCCTATTGGGTAAATTCGATCTAAGCGAGAACAAACTTTCTGGTGAATTACCGAAGAGAATTGGAGCTCTGAAAAGGCTAAGCGAGCTAAATTTGGCAAACAACAAGCTATCTGGCAATATCCCGAGTGAGATTGGAAGCCTGCCTGTGCTTAATTATCTCGATCTCTCTAGTAACCATCTCAGTGGAAGCATACCTCTTGAATTGCAGAATTTGAAACTGAATTTGCTAAATCTGTCGAACAATCTGTTGTCAGGAGTACTTCCTCCTCTTTATGCCGAGGAGTTTTACAGAGATAGCTTTCTGGGTAATCCAGCTTTGTGCAATAACGCCCCAAGTCTTTGTCCTCGCGTTGGAAAAGGCAAAAACCAAGGCTACTGGCTTCTCAGAGCCATTTTTCTACTTGCTATCGTTGTTTTTGTTGTTGGGGTCATTTGGTTCTTCTTTAAGTACAAGGAATTCAAGAAGAACAAGAAAGGAATTGTCATTTCCAAGTGGAGATCATTCCACAAACTTGGTTTCAGTGAATATGAAATCGCAGACTGTCTCAGTGAAGACAAAGTCATCGGAAGTGGAGCATCCGGCAAAGTGTACAAAGTTGTGCTGAAAAACGGCGAGGTTGTGGCCGTGAAGAAGCTATGGCAAGGAACAAGAAAAGAGGACACCAGTTTGGATTCAGAGAAAGATGGATTTGAGGCTGAAGTTGAGACATTGGGAAAGATCCGCCACAAGAATATTGTAAGGTTATGGTGCTGCTGCAACACCGGCAATTGCAAGCTGCTTGTTTACGAATACATGCCTAATGGGAGCTTGGGAGATTTGCTGCACGGCAGCAGAAAGCGCTTTTTGGATTGGCCTACAAGGTATAAAGTAGCTTTGGATGCAGCTGAAGGGCTCTCTTACTTGCATCACGACTGTGCTCCTCCAATTGTTCATAGGGATATAAAATCCAACAATATACTGCTTGATTCTGAGTTTGGAGCTAGAGTTGCAGACTTTGGTTTGGCCAAGTTTTTGAATGCTGGCAAGGGCTCAGAATCAATGTCTGTCATTGCTGGTTCTTGCGGTTATATTGCACCAGGTACCAGCTTGATTTCCCTACCCTCTTTCATGATTTGAAACATTAGTAATTCTTAGTGCTTTTAGTGATTGGTTTAGAGTTTTAAGTTCTTGATTTCCCTACCCTCTTTCATGATTTGAAACATTAGTAATTCTTAGTGCTTTTAGTGATTGGTTTAGAGTTTTAAGTTCTAGATTACATTATAAATGTGTGTTAGGAGAATGACCATCTTCATATTTCTATGTCGTTATAAACTTATAATCTTGTCTGCTTAAATTTAAGTTGGCACGATTTTACTCTTAAAATCTATTAGAATGCTTTCATATTAACTAAGATGTTGTACAAATGAATTTATTCCTCGAGTTACCTTGTTCATATTGGGATTATGATATATTTGTCAAGATGCATAATCACTCGACATCTTGAGCTTTAAGTTGAACATTCTTCATTGACAGTCCAACGTTCTCTTTGCATAGAATTTGATTCCATTCACTTAAGACAAAAGGGCTTTAATACTTTTTGACTGTCATATGCATGATGCAGAATATGCTTATACTTTAAGAGTAAACGAAAAGAGCGACATCTACAGCTTTGGGGTGGTGATTTTAGAGCTGGTGACTGGGAGGCCTCCAAATGATCCAGAATTTGGAGACAAAGACTTGGCAAAGTGGGTCTATACCGCTGTTGACCGCAGAGGACTTGACCAAGTGATCGATCCTAAACTCGGTTCCGAATACAAGGAAGAAATATACAGAGTCCTCGACGTGGGACTTCTCTGCACGAGCTCACTCCCCATGAACCGCCCCTCAATGAGAAGAGTCGTCAAACTGCTGCAGGAGGCTGCCACAGAAACCAGACCCGCCATTGTTACAAAGGAAGCCAAACTTTCTCCATATTTTTCCTAGTATGTCTCTGAACACTAAACTCTAATCTATATAAAAGCCGAAAGCTTCCTCTAGTCTCTGACATGTATATCGAATTCTCTTACACGACATTTCGAAAAAAAACTCATGTAAAATTGTTGAAAAACTACTCTTACAAGTTTGAACCAACCTCTGTAATGTAACATCAATGTTTTTAAAACGAAAACTTAGAAGTTTAGTACATAGTTTGGTGTGTAAGGTGCAAGAGAAATGTCAAAAGAGGGCCAAATGTTTATCAATGGAAGCCAGCAGAGAATTGAGGTACCAACCAAATGATTTCTCTTGAATATCAAAACCCAAAGTTCCTCAAGAATTGCAGTTTTCTTGTTTTGTTTCCAGAAAATGAACAAATGGAGGTGGGGTCAATTGAGGAAGTCCCTGTTTGGCAGGACAAGTTTCATATTTTTGTTTTGTAATAAAGGATGGAATGAATGGCAAGGCAATTGGGGCCAATGGCCGCCCCTTATTTACTGAAATGGGGCCCTTGTTTTTTCCTCTGGAAAGCAGCTACCATATCTTTCAATTATTGACCAAAATCAATGCCTCGTGTTTGGTACCATAAAAGTTCTCATAGGGAATGATTTTTCTTTGATTCTTTATTACATTTTCTAGTTGAATTATTATGCTAGCTAAGCTAACTAGGGTTTTTATGAGTTGTTAGTATGATTTGGATTTTTGTGTTTAAATTCCCTTTTAGTATTTGAGCTTTCATTTATTTCGGTGATTGGATTCTAGTATGGTTTCTTTAAAATTTGCATATAGAATTGAGTTTTTTTTTGGGCGTTAAAAGGTAAGTGTTTGAAGTCAGGTAAAGTAAGTTAGGCGTCAAATTTCTAAATGAATTTAGGTTCATTATAAGTGGGTGATAAAATAGTATCTTGTGCAAAGTTTAGGCATTGAAATAAAATATTTGAAAATTTGAGGGTTAAAAGGTTTTAAGGATTTTTTAAATTTGTTAATCTAAAATAAGTTTTGTACCTATTATTCGAAATTATTTTATACCAATATGAATTCATTTAGCATTGATTTGACAAGTAATAAAAGGATTACAAGGGAATTTTAATAATTGTTAAATAATCTTAAGAAAATCACTTTTAAAATTAGTAGCTTTTGAGATTGACTTTCCAAAAGAATCTGATAACTCTTCTAACCAAAATTTTAAAATTTCCATTTCAATCTACTATTTCATGTTTAAATTTGAAATTTATGCTTATTTACTTCATATTAGAGATGACTTTTCTGGTTGAACGGGTGCCGACAATTATTTTAAAAGCTACCGCTACATCAATCTCAAACTAGGCTTATGTTTACTACCATGCCTCTTTTGAACGTTGGATAAAGTTTTTGGGCTTTTCAGATTAGGGCTTGATTATGGGGTCGGCCCAATTAACAGGTCAGAAACAGAGCCCTTCTTGGGGTGGAGAATGAAACCAAACCTGTCATTAGGATCAATGTACAATGTCATATGAGGGTTATACTTCATAACTTTTTCTTTTTCGGATGTTCGTGAGTGTTCAAATCAGTTCACGCACAAATCGACTATTTTCACGGAACAACTGTCCGACTCTACTATATTTGATTGTCTAGGTAACTCATAAGATATTAAAACTTAGATAGGTGACTACCGTAGTTCGATTTCATTTCTTCTAAGCTTGTTATTATTTACATGACCTTATTGATAATTAATATAATTTGCTAACCAGAACATAATTTAACTAGTTAGAACGTTTTATCCTCCACAAAAAAGTCAGAAGTTCAAATCCTCACTTCCACATGTTGAACTACTTAATATATTTTGTTGTGGTCGAGCTATATTGACGTTAAACATGTTTTCTCACCATTTTTTTGAGGCAATATATTTCATGGGTGTATTTTAGTAGAAATAAGAAACAACTCACAAAATTATACCATTATGGAATATCAAGAGTTTCCCAATCTTTATTAAAGTGGTTGTTGACAATTTAAATTGTAATTGAAACCTAATTTGAATGTAAAAAGATGCAAAGAGAACACCATGAATGCCAACATAAAGAGGAAAAATAAGGGTCAAGTGGGTCAACATATCAAACATTTCCCTTTAATTTCACCCTTTGGAAACCCTAACTACTACTTCAAAAGCTAAGATTTGGAGAGCACTGTTTCTCATTATTCAAAGTCTCAATCAATAAATTTAAATACTTGGTCAAGCAAGATGGCCCAAAAAAAAAAGTCTCTATATTTTACATTTAGGAAAGGATAATTGTAATGCAACATGAAGGTAAATAATTGCAAATATAGCAATTTTTAAAAATATTTGCAAATATGGCAAAATTTTTGAATTAATTTTTTATATTCCTAAATTGCCCCTGTGTGCCCATCTTCTTCTTTCTCGTCAGTTTTTTTTTTTTAACTGATAGAAAGTCTTTTTATTACTGATAGATTCTATCAGTGGTAGAAAAATTTTCTATCAGTGATAGAAAGTTTCTATCACTGATAGAATAAAGTTTCTATTAGTGATAGAAAGTTTCTATCACTGATAGAATAAAGTTTCTATCAGTGATATTTCTATCACTGATAGATTCTATCAGTGGTAGAAAAATTTTCTATCCGCGATAGAAAGTTTCTATCACTAATATTTCTATGACTGATAGATTCTATCAGTAGTAGAAAAATTTTATATCAGTGATAGAAAGTTTCTATGACTGATAGATTCTATCAGTAGTAGAAAAATTTTCTATCAGTGATAGAAAGTTTCTATGACTGATAGATTCTATCAGTAGTAGAAAAATTTTCTATCAGTGATAGAAAGTTTCTATCACTGATAGAATAGAAGATTTCTATCACTAATAGAAACTTTTTCTATCAGTGATAAAAGATTTCTATCACTGATAGGTTCTATATAAAAGAAACTTTTTATAGAAAATCATAGAAAAATTTTTGATAAAAAATCTTTCAATCCCTGATCACCCATAAAAATCTTTCTATCTCCGATAGAAATCTTTATATCACCGATATAATCTATACGTGATAGAAAAACTTTCTATCACCGATAGAAAAGCTTTCTATCAGTGATAAAAGATTTCTATCACTGATAGAAATTTTTACTATTCTATCAGTGATAGAAAGATATTCTATCAATGATAGAAAACTCTTGATAGAAAATATTTCAATCCCTGATAGAACCTATCAGTGATAGAAATCTTCTATCACTTATAGAAATTTTTTCTATGAGTGATAGAAAAAAAATTCTATCATTCATAGAAAATCTTTCTATGAGTGATAGAAAAACTTTCTATCTCTATCACTGAGACTGATAGAAAAACTTTTCGTGAGTTATAGAAAATCTTTCTATCACTGATACTTTTCTACCAGTGATAGAAGATCTTTTGTTTCTATCAGCGATGGTGATACATGGTGAAATCGAGCATCGAAAAATAAAGCAAAAACGAACGATTATAGAAATCAAACACTGAAAAACAAAAACCAAACACTGATAGAAAACCAAATAACAACAACCAAGCACTGATAGAACACCGAACAAGTGATAGAAAAATATCTATTGCCGATAGAATCTATCAGTAGTAGAAAAATTTTCTATCATATGATAGAATCTATCAGTGAAAGAAAATTTCTATCACTGATAGAAAATCTTTCTATCACTGATAGAATCTATCAGTGATAGAAAAACTTTCTATCAGTGAAAGAAAATCTGGAGGGGTATTTTAGTAAATGCAACACACAAACTATTAGATTTTGCCATTTTTGCAATTTTTTTTGTGGGTTGCTAGATTTGCAATTATTTTGGCTCATATTGTTATCCTTGCAACCGGCCCTTTAGGAAATGGTTGCTTTTACTTCACTTTTAATTTTTTCTTAATTTTCTTTTCTTTTTACATTTTAGATTATTCACCATGCTTTTTCATTTCTCAATAATAAAAAGAAAGAAAGAAAGAAAAATAATAAAAGAGAGGATTTTTGTACTCTAAAATGCATGCATGTGTACAAGTACACTGCCATCCAGAGTGGAAAGTGGTTTTTTTTTTTTTTTTAATATATATATTTATAATAATAATAATAATAATTATTATTATTCCACTTTTCAGGTACTTCAGGGTTGCTCTCCTTTACCTTCACATTCATATGATATTTTTCATTTTAAAAACTTTTTTTAGTACAAACTATAGTTCTTATTATCATAAATGTCATTTGAATTATTCTCAATTTGATCTAGAAGTGTGATTTATATTGATAGTCGAAATTTATGTGTATCGTTGCTTTTGAATGGCCGAATGTAAAGTTATTATACTAATGTTTTATCATAATTAAATGATAGGATTCTTTTGTAGTTTTCTTCTTCTCTTCTATAGAAGTTCATTACTTATTTTCTTTCCTTTTGCCATCCATCATTACCATTTTCATTACTTCTACTTTTGAAATCTATATAGCGGACCATATTTTCTCGACAAACACACAACCCTCGACTTTTCAAATTAATGTCGGATTCGACTACTCTGATGACAAGAGTCTAGTCTACAGTTTACCAATATCACACAAAACAAAAGAATCTTTCGTCAAATCTTTCTCACTTCTAATCGATGTGAGACTATGTTCGCATCCTCAACATAACAAAAATAAACCGTAAGTTCGAAAGACGGAAGCAACATGCTTTTCCGGTTTGTTTATACTAAAAAAAAAGAATCCATGCCCTTTCCACTTAATAGAAAAAATAGAAAATACCCTCTTGTTTTGTTTTCCAATACCCATTTGATAGCACAAGAAAAGAGCAACCAAAAATGAAAGAAAAATACACAATATAACATTAATGGAGTCCAAAAGGGGGGATCCTATACTTTTTCCCCTGCTCTGCTCCACTCTGCTTCATGCCCTTTAATCAGAAAACAAAAGGCTAATATTTTTTGTGTTTTTTTTAAAAAAGCCATCAGCTTTCTGCCTTCCTCAGCTGAGAATATGCATGGATCATCTGATCTGATCTGATCCATTGAAAGGGTTTTTGTCTCTCACCATTTAAGATTCCATTTACTTTATCAATACCCCATATCAGATGAAATCAGATCCATCCATTCACAGCAGATGGATGGCATATGGTGTGCATGCCCACACCCAAGAAATCCCTTGTCTCTCCTTCTCCACCAGTGACACTTTCTTCACTAACAGTGTGCCTAATTCTCTTAGCAGCAGGGTACATCTGGACCAAGTTACTGGCAGCAGAGTCTTGATCTCCACCACCATTTTCAAGGCTTGAACAGCTTGGCAAAGAGTTTGAGTGGTAGTTCATTATTGAGCCATAAAGCCCTGAAAACAAGGCTTTCCCATCAATCAATTTCAAGCCAAAACTGCCCATCAATGGTGATGATGATGATGATGGGTCTGTTGTTGTGGAGCTTGTCACTCCAATTTGTGCAGCCTTTTGCAGCAGAACAGTGGCTGACATGTTGGCTGATGCAGCTTGATGGGCTGCTTGTTGTTGTTCCTCATGGCTGTACAAGGAAGGAACTGAAAGAAGAGGGTGATGATGATGGAAATTGCTGTTGTTGATGATGATGTTGTTGTCTTGGAGATTGTTGATTTGTTGGGAACTTGGAGCTGCTAATTGGGGAATCAAAAAGGGTGTGAGAGAATTGTTGTTGTTGAGGAAGATTTGGGCAGTTTGATGATCATGATCTGGCTTGAAAAAGTTGGAGGGGAAGTATTGGTGAGAAATAATGTTGTTGTTGTTGGTGGGCTTTAAGAAATGGTAGTTGATGTTGTTGTTGTTGCTATCAGCTGTGGCTGCCATTGAGTTGTTGGCAATGGTTGATGATGCTGCATTTAGTCTTGCTGTTTCTTCTGCTAGTGCCACACAGTATGCTCTGTGAGTTACATAGCTATCTCTCCTGCATTGGACACAGGTTTTTAGAAAACATATATGTAAGAACAAAAGGAAGATGCTAACATTATTAGAACAGACAAAAGATTATTGTAAGTCACATTGTGAGAACTCGACGTCGACCGTTCTTGTCTGGAGCAAACGAGTGCGTTAAGAATATAAATAAAAGGAATCGAATAATATCAAGACGCATTTGTTTAAATTTTTGGGTCTAATGGTAATTTAATATGGTATAGAGGGGATGATTATGTATTCAAATTCTTAGAATGTTTTATGGGATCTTAGGCTAACTTTTAAGCCTATGATCGAGTGGAGGGTGCGATAGGAAATATGAATAAAAATATTAAATATATAACTATAAATCTATCTAACTTAAGGGTTTTCTTTGACAACACGTAGGATTAGAGATTTGAATCACAGATCTCTTAGTCATTGGTACAAGTTTTATGACAGTACGCTCATGTTGACAAATCTATCGACTTGAGCTTTTAGCTACGTTTCTCCTCCCAGAAGGGTTTTGGTATAAAAATGAAAAAGCTCACACAAAACACACTCTTTTTTCTTGTATTTGAGTGAAATAATCATCTCAACACACAGCATATTGGATATCTTCATGATATTATCTGTATGAAGTTTCATTATATTATTCTCTCTGTCTGTAAAATACAAAAACTAATGAAAACAAACAATTTGATTATAAATTTAGGTAGATAGAATGAATATGAATCCTTAATAACACATTTAGAGAATAATTTTTCATATAAATATAAACCCTTTAAATTAGGATGATATATTCAAATGCAAAAATGAACATGAAAAATTAGTAAATGAAAGTTCATACATATAATTACCTTGAGAATGGAGTCCCACAGTCACATTTATACTCTTTGGTGCCACAAGTTTTGGAGTGTGCCTTCCAGTCTGACTGCACAGCATATTTCTTGGAGCACTTCTCGCACTTCCACTTCTTCTCGCCGTGCTTCCTGCAAAAGTGCTTTTTAATTCCTGTGAGGTCTCCAAGAGCCCTTGAAGGATGGTGGTGGACACAGCTTTTCTCTGGACAAACATAAACTCTCTTCCTTGGCTCTTTGTTGCTATTGCTTCTTTGCTTCAGCTTCCATGGAAGGTTGTGTCCTCTCCTATGAAGCTGTAGGTTTTGATCCCTCTGAAAACCCTTCCCACATATCTCACACAAGAATCGGTTAGTCGCCATTAGGGTCTTGGGTGACAACGCCACGACTTCCGCTTCAGGATCTGTCACAAAAGAAACCCATCAAGGTGATTATCAAAAAGGCTCTGATACCATGTTGAATCATTACCAAACTCAAATGGGTGACGAAAAATTTAATCTTTTTATTCATATTCTTAACGGGTTTTTGCGCGTACGAAACGTAGGAAGGAATGGAGCAAAAAAGGTGATTACTTTTCAACCTTCATCATGAGGGTTTCTTCAAGAACATCAGAAACTCAAAGGAAAAACTCCTGTGAAGTGAAGTTTACTGATTTTTTTGCAAAAAGTAAACAAAATTTGAGGTTTCTAAAGAAGAATCAGAGAGAAAAGTTTTTTTGCAGAGAGAGTTTTCTGACGTTTTCAGAAGGAATCAAAGAGGTTTAAATGAAAAAGTTGCATATATCCATCACATTATTCCACCTCAAAATTCCCCTACAAGAAGAGACATAAGCCACAAACATAGTAAAAAAACAAAAACAAAAACACAAAGCTTCTTGCCTGGATTTCCAGGGAGATTCCTCTTCTTCTTTAGAACAGGAGGGATGTTATTGTTGGATCCAAGTGTTGGGATGCTGCAAATGAAAGCATTTGAGATTGCTTGTTCTTCAGACATCTTCCTTAACAACAACAAAAAATTCTCAAGTATTTTTTTGTTGTCTTCTTAGTTTAATGGACTCTCAAATCTACAAGAAACCTAGAAGGCAAAAGTGTTTGGACTCAATGGGAAGTGTTCATATATGTTATAAAGGAGAGGAATTGACAAGATTTGGATCTTTCTCTTTCTCTCTTTCTCTCTCTTTAGATTGAATAATTTTTGGCAATAATTTCAAACTATCTTCTTTTTTAGGGATAATAAAAAACTCATTTTTGTTGGGGAGGTGGTGAAAAAGTTAAAGGTTAGGGGAGAGGGAAGGGATTTGATGGGCAAAGGTGCATCATGACACATATGATGAGAGAGGAGGGTTTTATAGACTAAGAAGGAAAAGCTAGTTTTACTACCTTTTCCTTTTGGAATGATTATCCCATAATTTCTTTGCCCTTCTCACTTTAGTTCATAGTCAATTTCTCTCTCTCTCTCTCTTTCTCTCTCTAAATTATGTGAAATGAATATTGCTTTTAGAGGTCTCATGTTATGGATAATATTCTAATATAAGGAAATGAGTTATAACTCAAAAAAATGATTGAATATGACTACCACATAATATTTTAACATAAGGAGTAGGAAGATTCAAACCACAAACCTCTCGATCATTTAGTACAAGCTTTATGCCAGTTGAGCTATGTTCATATTGGCATGACTACCTCCTAATAACTGTTCGATGCATGTGCAAAATTTGTATACTCCTTTGTAACTATGGGAAAATCAATCAACTACACTGTTTTAGCCGTCTTCACTAATTTCTCGAAACATTATGCATTTGACTTGAAAAGCAATGCTATTTTAATTTCTTTCATTATGATGATCTTGTAACCATACACTAAAACCCCATCTAACAATAATGGGAAAACTCCATATATAATGAACTTTCACAACTCAACAAAACCAGCCAAAGCACTTGATTGCTGTCACTTTTTTTCCTTAATTTGATGATTATGTTTTATGATTATTGTTGAGGGAGAACAGTAATTTGGTTGAATTTTCAAGGTAAAAACATTGGTGAGTGAGTACATTAAAAAGTAATTAATAGTTAATTAGGGAAACATGTTGAGCTGACAAAGGCAGTGAATTTTTAGAAGTGTGAGCAGTCGTCCCCTTGTGAGCTGACTTTTCCTGCTAATCTTAATCATAATCTAATCATGTTTTTGCTTTAAGACTTTGTTTAGTTTATAATTTTTGGAGTTTTGCTAATGAACTCTTGTGGGTATAGAATATTCTTTTCACTCTCTCCCATATTATTTCACCCAAAGTCCTCAACTTTCGAGGCCCCTTTCAAAGATTCCTGTTTATGTGCACACCCAAATTTTCTCTCTCTATTTGAGGTCATTTTATAATGAAAAAAACACTTGAACAAATAGTTATAAACTAGAAACTATGAAGCCTAATTGAGTATTGTTTTCATTAATTATAAGAGAAGGGGGTTTAGGGAAAAGCAAATCATTGTCATTTAAGAGGATGTTTGTTTTGTTTGCCTTGTCTTTTACCCACAAGCTAAATAGGGTTTTGTTCATGAGCTATTTGAATAAATTTTGTAGGCAATTTAATTAAATGATATTTTTTTAGTATATAGTCTGTCCAACAAACTAACACAAATGAAAAAAGAGTACAAAGAAAGACACTGATTTGGATATCTATAGCTCTACTGTTTTAAGACAACTTTTTAGCTAAGAGGTTAGAGGTTCAAATTCTCCTTTTCCCTCATGTGTTGAACGTACTAAAAGAAACGAGGTTAGGTTAATTTAAGAAAATTTGTATTTTGAGCATTTGAAAGTTTTTTTTTTTTTTTTTTGTATGAAGATTGGAAATATGGGATGTGTGACTTTGACAAAAAAACGTCCCCAAAAAGAAGAGCAAGTTTGGATTGTGGAATCCAACATTTACAGAAACTCACATGCATTGCCTTACCTTGTGCCTTGGCCTTGTTTAAAAGTTGGAGAATCTATGCCTTTTTACAAAACCCTAATATGTGTCTTTCTTCTTTTAACCCTTTTCTTTTTACTAAAATCATCCCTTTTGAGTTTGTATTTGTGATGCATTTGGGTCAAATTAAATATTTTGTGAGCGATCCCTCCCCAAGCAACTAGCCCGACTCGGTTCTAGAGATTCATATCTGATATCCCTAAATTATTCTATCATCCTTTTGTTTTCTTTTGTGAAAAATTCATATATGTTATCTTCTTAAAAGGGCGTTTGGAGGACCATTATTGGAGAAATTTTAGAACCGTGTTTGAGAATGTTTTTGAGAGTAACGTTTCTAAATGAGATACTTTTTTCAACTTGCAATTTCATTTTTTTAATGCTAGCTAGCTAATCATTGCTTCTTTCAATGCATTTTGAAACTTTTTTAATGTATTTTTGAAATTTCAAAAACGCTTTTTGATATGTAGCTAAAGGTATTGTGTCGTAAAAGATACTTTAAGTTGGGTATGCATCAACAACTTTATATAATTTCATCTTGACAGAAAACATGCAAAAGTGTAATTAAGTCTTTTTCAAGAAAATCAACTCAAAACTCTTGCAAGTTTTTCTATAATCGACCAAGAATGTTTTAGAAGTACTGTAATTAAGTCTTGCATTAGCAATTTAGAGGATCGTGAATTTATAAATAAAGCCATCATTTCAAAGTAAACTTCAACACGCCATGTTTTTAAAGTTAAAAACCCCTTAATTTAGTCTTGAGTCTCCTTACCTAATTATCATAAGGATCAAATCAATATCATATGACACATTAAATCAATATGTCTCAATTACCAAAAAAGAACACTCTAATTAATTAGGTCTTAGCCTTGACCCCATATAACAAAAACCTTGTATGAAGGTGGGTGTGTGAATTATTATGTTTGAAGGAGATGGAATAGACAAACCACCAAATAAACAAAGATCTAAAGGATTTTGTAAAGATTGTCTTTTTCTACCTGGAAAGCAAACACTAAATTTGAAAAAACCTTACTTTTTCCCCACCCCTTAACAAAACTCCAATAAAAAATTGTATGTTATGGGCCAAGAATGTTCCTTTTTTTTTTTTTATTTTTTTTTTTTTATTTTGAAGTGAAACTTAGGCAGGTAAGGTACCCCTTTTGTCCCATTTAGAGAGCAAAAAAAAAAAAAAAAAGGGTTAAAGTGTTTTGAAGAGAGAGAGAGGAGAATTCAAATTGGTGAATAGTGTTGACTAATATTGTCACCATTATATTTCTTGAATTATTGGGAGATAAGACAGAAAGGGGAAGAGAGAGCTTCAAGAAAAAGACAAAGTATTGTTCAAAATTTTATATTGTAAAATGAAAACTTTGATCAATTTGAGGAAATGTTGTTGCCTAAATCATGTTAACAAAGGGGAGGTCCCATTTACTTTTTTTTTTTTTTTTTTTTGGGTGTACTATCAATTTTTTTTTTTTTATAATTATTATAAAAAGCCTTCTACGATAAGATGAGTTGAAAGCGATGAAACTGTATATTGAAGTAAAATTTCGTCGAGAGCATGACGTCTCAAAGAGGACATAATATTTCTATAGTATTATGAGAATATTTGAGTTAAGGTTTTCGTTACGTTATGTTTTGATCAGGTCTTTATACTAAACGACTTCAATTTGAGGGTAAAAGATTCCAGCCTTCTAGCTATTAGAGAAATCGCAAACATCTTAACCATTTTTAACTATGTTTAGGTTGACCTTATTATCTTTTGATTTAAGAAGTTTAAAAACTTTCACGAAGAGCATAAGTTTCAAGTAAGATTTTTTTTTTTCTAATTTGACGATACATTGAGTTAATATGTAGACTAGATTACATGTCTAATCCCCACGAGTTTCAATAGGGCCTTTTATATACTTTTAAAAAAATTATTCTCATCCCTATCCTTTAACTTTAAAGTTGACCAACCTTCATAACCATTAGTAAAAACTAACACAAATTTTTTTAGATACTCAAAATCAACTTCAAAATGTGACCTTTTGAATTTAATAATTTTGAACGTGTCAAATTAAATTACCATTTTAGCTAGTTTTTAACATAATATTTTGGCAAAAAAAAGAGAGAGAGAGAGAAAAAAAAAATAAAGAACAAAGAAAAAAAAGAAGAATAAGAAAAATTACTAGACCTATCTTCGTTCATCCACCCCCGAAAAATAGGAAAAAAAAACCGATTTCAACCGTTAACGGGTCTGTCAGAAATGTAATAGCCAACCTGCAAATAGTAAACTCCCGTAGCAAAAAAATCAAGATAGGGTTTTTTAGTCATTTGCCACAATTTCCCTTGATTCTTCCTTTTTCCCTAAAGAGATGGACACTTCATTCAGTACTACTATTTCCTATTTTTAGATATGTTTGGGCCTTAAACATGGGCTCCCAGATCTTAAGCCTGGCCCAAAAACTCCTATAATAGTTGGCGAAAAGCCCATAGAAAAAGCCCAGCCCCAAAGCCCAAAGCCCAAAGCCCAAGCCTCGTTGGGAGCTTCATCGTTCTTCTCTGTTGTAGTGTTCTTCAAATCGGAATTCCAAACGAAACTTGCCGGTAGGGCTACGAATCCCGACTCGTCTTCTTTCTTCAGTAGATTTCGTTAAGGTTCCATCTGAATTGCAGAGGCTTTGAATTGAACAGAGCTCATCGATTTCTAGATGGATGCAAAAGCTTTAGCAAAATCAAAGAGAGCTCACTCTCAACACCACAGTAAGAAGTCTCATTCAAATCAGAAACATAGAACTCCTGCTGTTGGGACAAGTGAAGCTGGAACTGCCAAAAAGCCGCTAGGAAAGCACGGTAAAGATGGAAATCTCCTCTCCCAGGCTGCGCCTAAACTTCCCTCCAATTGGGATCGTTACGGCGAAGAGATTTCCGTCGAAGAAACGTCCGGTGAGGCTACGGCGCCAGTTCCCGATGCCATTTTGCCGAAGAGTAAAGGGGCTGACTACCGCCACCTGATTGCCGAGGCTCGATCGCAGATGCAGTCGAGTGCTTATATGGATGTTTTTCCGTCTCTGGATGATGTTCTGCCGAGTAAGTTTGCGCTATCTCTTATGAATTGTTATAATAGTTCAAGTCATTGGAATGGTTGCTGATTGAACATACGGATGTGCTATTCTTGGAAGTGAAAAATGTATGTCCTAGTCAGTTTGGTTGATTGTAGAGTTAATGTAATTGATGATCGGAGGTGGGGTTGGAGTTCCTTTTGCTCGTTCTTGGCACACTGTTTATTGCAGAGTATAAGAAGATGGTTTCAATTCCAACTCAAAATTCGGCTTCTTTATACGCATTGTGACATATATTTTTTCTTTTCCACCGTCCTAATTGGGTTCTTTAAACCTCCAATAAACATAGAAAAGAGAAATGTGATTCTTTGTTTTTCTGCAACCTACGGAGCTTCCAAATTTATGTTTGGTTGATAGCTTCAATGAGTAGTGTGGGCATTTTAATATCAAGATTGAAGAGTTTGATATGGAAAACTTTTATATGCACAGGAGAGTTAAGTAGTGGAGGATCTGCTATGCTTGCAGCGAGGGGGGAAGGCATTTTGTCCTGGATTGAAGATAACAGTTTCATCGTGGATGAAAGAACCATTGCAAATCCTGAGGTAAGTAGTCGATTATTAATATTTTTTGTTTTTAGAATATATAAATTTTTTAAACTTACCTTAGTCTACTAGCTCAAGTTTTTGGGTCCTGCATTGATTTTAACTGTGACGGGTAGTAGAATTTAGATATGGTTTCTGATTCCTGATAACCATTTGAAACTGTATCCAAAGTTTGGACCTTGGGGCGGGGCACGGACTTATAAGAAAAGGAAAAACAATTTGAAATTGTAAGATTACATCTTAAATGGCAATCATCAGCAGAATTCTCCATATTCTTTTTTGTCTTTGCCATCTATGTTGGGTGCGAGAACCTGAACATGGAGTCTTAAACAATACTGTGTGAGAGAACTTTTGAAGTAAATGCTGTTATAAGTTATAACATCTTATACCTTCTCTTGTTCTCTTTTCCTTTAGCACGCTCAATTCCTTACATTCATCCGTAATTTGTTTTACATGTTATTTCGGCTGTCTGATGGGACCAAAAGAAATTTGTTTGACCGTGTTCTGTTCCTGCGATATAGAGTACTCTAGCTAGGGTTTTTCCTTTTTTTAAAAAATAAATTCATCTTGTTCTTGAGTCAATGCCAATTGACAATAGTTTTCTTATCTCCTTCTGATCTTGGCTTTGGAGTTGTATCTCATATCTGTTCTGTGATTTCCCTGGCCTAGAATATACGGATTTGTTACTTACCCAAAAGAAGAAAAAATTTCATGTCTCTCTGTTTCAATTTTTTTATGATAATATTTCATTGTTCTGTTCTACCTTTTTATCGAAGCTGGATATTTCGTTTGTGCAGGCATCATTTCTTTCATTGAATTTGCTTACATTAGCAGAACAACTTACAAAATTAAATGTGGCAGAGAGGCTCTTTATCGAGGAAGATACGTTACCTTCAGAACTGGTATGCCTGATGTTTCATAAGCTTGAATGGACTTGAAACTGATGTTAGGAGTGAACTTTAATTGCCTCAAGTGAATTGTTAGCTTCATAAATTATCATTTAAAAATGCCCATTCCTTTGTAATTTAGCCCCCATTTGATACCTATTTGGTTTTTAGTTTTTGGTTTTTGGTATTTTAAAATTAAGCATATAAAAACTACTCCCACCTATGAGTTTTTTTCTTTTAATTTTTTTTATTCACCCGTTTACAGCTATTTTCAAAATCCATGTCAAGTTTTGAAAACGAGAAAAAGTAATTTTTAAAAACTTGTTTTGTTTTTGAAATTTGGCAAGAGAATTCAAATATCTCCTTAAAGAAGATGAAACCATTGAAAACTATTGTAAATAAACGAGGAGAAAACAACCACAATTTTCAAAAACCAAAAACCAAATAGTTATCAAATGGGGCCTTAGAAGTTGGTGAGTGGTCCTTGAGAGTCAAATATTGCTGTGAATTAGAATTCTGGACATTATTTTTTCCTTGCTACAGCGTGCAGAGGGAAAGGCGGTCCATGAGCAGCAGGCATCCGATATGCAAACATATGATTGTCAAGAGGGAACAAGAGATATTGAAATATCATCTGTCACAGAGTTCAATGAGAAAGGAAACATCGAAGATGGAGTTCGAGATGTGACCAAAGCTTCTTCATCTGGCTACTTTGGAAGTATCCATCAAGATCCAACCTTCAATCCATCACCAACTTCGTCGAATCAGGTCCATCATAATGTCCATCCAATTGAATTGAAAATATCGAGCCAAACCAAGGCTCCAAAATATACAGAACAACCTAACACAAAGCTCATGATCGAAAACGCAAACAAAAAAGCCTCTACATTTGAAGCAACAACTGCAGAAGCAGAATTGGATATGCTTCTGAGCTCATTTAGTGACACAATAGACCTCGACACCCCGGCTGCTGCGAGTAGCTCGTCCCACATAGATGAAGTTTTTAAAGCCTCTCCTCACATTCCAAGTAAAGGTCCAAATCCAGCAAAGAAGGCACCCATTGCTGCAGAACTTGATGATGCCTTGGATGACTTGCTCCAAGATACATCCTATCTAATATCTCATAAAGAAAAGCCAGTCCACAATCATATTCAACCTCTTTCACCTCATTCTGGAACTAACTCCATTGCAAAGGATGATTTTGATTCTTGGCTTGATTCAATTTGAGCTCTGTAAGTAAACAAATTTCTCACCCATGTAACCTAATCTGCTGTGTGAAAATTTAGTCTGTGCCATAGTTACCTGCTTCATTTTTTGAGAATATGATATTATTAGCATGAGGTGGAATTCCAACCTAATAATTTTTAAGCGAGGTTACTAATATCTTAATCTTAACTCTGCTAGGGTTGGCATGGTTGATCTTTTTATCATGCAAACCAGGTAACCCAACCCAAATTGTTGTGTGATAATCAAGTTTATGCCTTAGTGATCCGTTTCATTTTCTGAAAATATCATATTACAAGTATGGGCGAGATTTGAATCTCGACCTTTAAGTGAGATTACCAATACCTTAATCGTCAAACTGACTAGAGTTGATTAGCTTAGTTACCCTTTTCATCATGCTAACCATTTCAATTTGCTTCTAGAAAATGCACATGACCATTACCAATCAAGTCATCCAAATAGTGGTTGGATTTTATTTAATATTGTCTTTATAAAGTCAATTTTAGATGGAGATTGAAATCTTGACGGGTTTTTACAGCTATTAATAGTGATCAATTGCAACTATTGTCTTAGGGACCACAGTGGTTGGCTTGATTCATAATATTCTGTGCCTGATTTATTTCCTTAATAAAAACAAATTCAAACCAACTGGCACCTACTGTTTTTGTCTCTATGTCTTTCTTTTCCTTGTTTTTTTCCTTTTTGGAAATATTTCTATGTATTATTTCTAGTTTTTACGTGTATGAATTCCTCAGCTACCTTGTTTGGAAACTTGGATAATCTCCTGATTGCTACAATGATAAATATCAGTATTTTGCAGAAATTTTCAGAAATGTTGATGAGCATTATCATTATTTGAGGTTGTTGATGAAGAAATTTATAGACTAAACTATAGAAAATACTTACGACTTAGGGAAATTTGTATTTTGTTTAGTAGTATCCTTGAACTTTAAAAGTTGCATTAATACCCTTTACCTTAGTAGTATCCTTGAACTTTAAAAGTTGCATTAATACCCTTTACCTTTAAGAAAACCCATATGGTTAGGATTTCTTATTCTTTTTACTCTCCGCGAATTCTTCATTGCAAAACGACCCCCTCAAGGTAGTTGAAGCAAAGAAGAAGCTTCTTCGGTAGTTAAGATTGGTGAAAATTCTAATGAAAGAATGGTGGTATTGGTGAAACTTATCACTTGAAGCTAACTTATGGATTCTAAAGACCAGAAAATACATACATAACTTGAAAATTATAGTTTGAATCAACAAGAAATGCACAAGTAAAGTCATTAAAGGAACCAACCATAAAGAGAAACTTGAAATAATCAACTTGGTTCGATCATTTTCTTCATTGTTGCTTTTACATCATAATGCTGCCCAAAGATCAAATTTTGACATCAAACCCATAAATAAATTTACAAAAAACCATCTGGGTTTTGTTCCTTTTCAGGAAAAAAAAAGGTATTTTTAGGACTTTGAAGATAGTTCACAGAGCAAAATTAAGAAGAATCAATGGAGTGTAGAGTGAGAATAGTGTTTATTTAAATTACCTTGAGGAGGTGGTTTTGTATGATGGCAACTATGGATGAAGAATTTGCGGAGAGAGAAACGAAGAAGAAACTCTAACCATAGTAGTTTTTCGTCACTAATATCCGTAAGAGTATTTTTGAAATTTTTTGAAAGGTTAGAGTCTTAATGCAACTTTTTAAAACTCAGATATATTTTTTATAATCTAGTCAAATTTTATAAATTGCACGATGGAGATGCCAATTTGACATCAAACATAATTTTATTATTCATCTCGTTTCTTGATCATATTCAGAGTAAAGCATCTTACTAAGAGAGAGAATAAGTGGGGTTAAAAAAAAATAGTGGGAATTAAAATTATTGAGGGGATTGAAATTTGTTGAGGATCGTGTCAACATGTCATTATAGAATCGAAACTAGCAAGTGCTTAATATGGCTTTCCACACATAAACAACTCAAAAAACATTAAAATTTTGATATTTGAACCTTTGTAGGAGTTAAAATTAATCCTATTAAGGTTTCGTTTGATAACCATTTGGTTTTTGAAAATTAAGTTTATACACACATACTTCCACCTATAAGTTTTTTGGTTTTAGTATCAATATTCTACCTTGTTTTCAAAAACCAAGTCTAAATTTGAAAAAAAAAAAAGTAGTTTTCAAAAACTTGTTTTTGTTTTTAAAAATTTGGCTAGGAATTCAAATACAACATTGACCAGGATGAAAGCCATGGTAGGAAACTTAGGAGAAAACAAACATAATTTTCAAAAACCAAAAACCAAAAACCAAATGGTTATCAAACGGGGCCTAATTAATCCATTGTATAATTCAATTCAATTAAATGAAACTAATTGATTTCGTCCATTGTTTGCCTTGCCATAATATTGTTTGAGATTTTTTTTGACAATAGGAGATAAAAGATTCGAATCACAGATTTTTTGGTTATTAGTACAACTATGCTCATGTTGACATGTCGGTTGAGATTAGACCCTAAAAGCCCTGGGTCCTAATGACAATTAAAGCTTATAAATATTACTTAATTAGTGGAAAGTCAAGAAAAACAGGTAGATGTAGAAGATACAGCAGAGCAAAAGTGGTGGCTCCAATAACAACACATTTCGTCTCAAATTCTTTGTCATTTTCTTCCACTCACATCTCATTGCATGTGGAATCCCACGTGCGACATTTTCATTTCTTTATTCAGACCCATCTTCCAATTATTTTAATTTTTTTTTTTTTAATAAAATGGATGTTATCCAAATTTGTCCAAATAAAACATTTTAAAACATCAACACAGAATTAGACCCCTACAAAAAAAAATTCTTAGAGTTTGATTTGATAGTGAATTCAAAATATCGATAACAACCATGAAGACGAAAAGAAGAAAGAATTCTAATGGTAGGATAACCACCTGTCTGGACGTCAAAATTTACGAGTTCTCTAAAGAATCAAAGACCGAAGGATCAACAACATATATAGTTGATGCTCTAGTAAGCAAAACTGTTTTATCTCAAAACTTAATGGTGTGGTTTTGACGATTACTTCCTCGACTGGTTTGTTCAGTGAAAAAGGAGAATATCAATACTTTAGCCCTTGTGGTTGACTAGTTTTATCATTAATGAATCACCCGTAATTGCTTAAAAAAAAAAATTAGAGAGTCAAAAGAGCAAATTAAGAAATGACCTTAGTTTTTGTGTCCTTTTAACTTTGAATCAAAGAAATAGTTTAATAATGAACCCATTGGCGCATTCTAGATCACAAATTTATTGCCACATGTTTAGATTTTTTTTTAGTACATCAACATTTGAGTATTTAGGGGTGGAGGATTCGAACATCTGACCTCTTGGTTAAGGATATATGCCAATTACCATCGAACTATGCTCGCTTTGGCATTGGCACATGTCTAGATACGTGTATTTTGCCAATACACCTTATAGTAATTAATGTTGTCCTTAGATGAGATTAGTCAAAATAATAAGAAAAAAAAGGTGAGATTATTTTAAATTTATATCCATATAAATCAAAAAAGAAAAGAAATAATGCAATTTAGGAAATGATAGGAAAAATGAGAAAAAAAAAATTACAAGAAAGAAACCAAAAAGAAAAAAAAAAAGAAAGAAAGCATATATGACAAAGACAGAGCACACAAAGCACAAAACAGAGTTCGTCAACTCAACTTCTCATGTCTTAAGACAGAACACTAATGGCAATCAAACCAAATCCCAAAACCAATCCCAATCCGGCGCCATTTCTCACAGCCGCATCCTTCTCATTCGACGGCGCGTTGGCCGCGTCGGATTTCGACGGGGTTTCGCCGTCGGCCGGCGATTTATCGGCGGCAGGAGATGGAGCTTTTGGAGGTGGTGCGGCCGTGTGGTTGCCAAAAAGAGCCTCAGGCAACAAAACTTGGTCCACTACGAAAATAGACAACGGAGATTGCTCTCTGAGCTTGTTGTTCACCGGCACCGTGACGACGCCGGTGGACACGTTGACCTGGTTCGCTTGGCCGGTGAAGTTCAGCCCCCAATCCCCGGCGAGAGTCCTCACCGGATTGCTGACGGTCAGCAACTCCGTCAAAGTGTAGAACTACATTGAAACCAAAGGATTAAATATCGATATCAATGAAGTAAAAAGAACAAAACTTGACTGCATATTCTATTAAAATCTTGACAATTAAGCAAGAGAAAGAAATAAAAATGAGAATTTTTTTTTTGACTACATGAACATTTGTGGGTGCGAGATTCAAATATCTAACCTCATGATCGAGAATACATGCAAATTATCATTAAGCTAAGGTCGCTTTTGCATGAGAAAATCTTTTTATCTCTTTTAATTGTCAACATTTTGATGGTGGTATGCATGTAGATTCCTATATATCGGTATGCAGGCAAGTTTTTTCCAAATCAAAATAGAATCAAATCAACTCAGAAAAAAAAAAAAAAAACTTTTTTGAACTCAAGGGCAAAGTGGGTTTTAGGACTTCAGAACTTTGTAAATATTTAATTAAAAAAAAACCCATGAATCATATTTTAATTTGCTCATTGAAGCTGAAGATTTCCCCTTTGAACACATATTTAATTAATTTGTTTATTTTTAAAAAATGTAGATGAAAATATGGGATATTAAAATTATACCTGGGTCAAGACATGGTAGAGCAAAAGTTGGGACTTCTGCTGGTCGTTGAGGTCGTTGAGGGCGCCGGATTTGAGGGAGTTGAAGCCATTATCAGTGGGAGCAAGAATGGTCATTCCCTGAGGAGTGTTGTTGAGCTGATTGTCCAGCTGAGTGTTGATTTTGCTTTCTTTCAGCAGCCGAATGAAGGTGCTGAATTGCCCGCCTTTTTCAAGAATGCCCGTTATGTTGATCGGCCCTGCCGGAGAAGGGGCCGGCGCCGCCGGGGTTTGGGCCAGAGATTGAGAGAACAGGAGGAACGGCAGGAGGAGGAGGAGGAGGAGGACAGCCATGGCGGTGGAGTTAGTGGAGGAGAAATATTTAGATTTATAAGGGAGGGAGAAGGAGAAGGAGTGGGGTTGGAAATGAGCTGGATTTAATGGCGACAACTCACATCTTGACGGAATGGATAGGAGAATAATGGGAAAAGTCTACGGCGTAATGTATTAAGCCTATGTGACTCTTTCCAATAGTTTTTTTTTTTTTTTTTTTTTTTTTTTTTTTTTTTTTTTTTTTTTTGACCTTTTGGTATTTGGTTTAATTTGTATACAATATTACAAGATGTAATTTGACTCTTTGGTGGTGGCGTTTTTTTTTCTAATGATTTGATATATATATATATATATATATATATTTACAATATGTGGGGTGGAAGATTCGAACCACAAACCTCTTGATCTTTAGTACAAACATTATACTGACAAAATCTGGACAGGAGGATCTCGCTTGACCTTCACGTGCCATCAATGGTAAATTTGTATGAGAGGGGAGAGACGTGGCCTGCAAAATAGAAAACCTGCTGGTGCTTGCCACATCGCCTCCTATGCTTAAGTCAAAAAACTGATGGAAGAGCTAGAGAGCAAGAGGAAAAGTCGAGAATAGAGTTCAAGATCCCTTCTTCAGTGACGAAGATGAGTTTAAATACCTGTTCTTGCCCTAGGTTTTTAGGAATTCGGAGGCATTTCGGGCTGAACCAGGTGAGCGACCAGGGGCAGCAGGGACCGAACGGAGGCGGAAGAGCTCGACCTGCACAGACGGGCCGAATGGTCGGCCTCGTCCTCCGCCAATTGGCCCGACCCTATGGTTTGTTCATCTTCTGGGGTCGGTTTTTTCGGTCCTATTTCTGTCCAGTTGTCCTCATCAGCTCCTTGTTCATCGGAGTGGTCCAAAATTGTCTATAACACCGATTAAGCTATGTTCTTATTGGCCATTTTTTAGGTAATTTTGGATTTAATTTTTGATCGTTTAATTTTTTTTATTATATTTTGAGTAGGTTGAAAATTAATTATCAAGTCATTTTGGGAAGGATGTGTTAAAATTTATGTTAGGGTAAAATTGATTAATGTATATTTGGATATGGGGGTGTGCAGGTTATTATGATGTAGAGGTTGAGTTTTATGTCTGGTTGCATTTTCATGTTTTCAAATATGTTAATGCAACACGGTTTAAGGAAAAAACTTCCCTACATACCGGTATGCAGGGAAGTTTTGTTCTTAATTAAATGGTGTTGTATCATTAAACCGTGAACAAAACTTCCCTGCATACCGGTATGTAGGGATCTCCCTACATACCCCATTAAAATCTTGACAACTAAAAAAAAGAAAGGGAGAAGATGAGAAAATTTGAGAAATTTTTTTTATCTCTCCTAGTTGTCAACATTTTAAGGTTTTATTAGATACAAAATTAAATTATGTCTATTAGAGTAACTAATTTTTAAAAATTTTGAATGTCTAAAACTTATTGGATATAAAATTGAAAATTCATGAATCTATTGGAAATTTTGTAAGTTCGAACACTTATTAAACATAAAATTGAAAATTTAGGAATTTATTAGACACTTTTTAAAATTTAAGAACCTATTAGACACAATTTTGAAAATTAAAAAACTAAACATTTAATTTAATCTTTATATAAATATATTTTAAACACATCCATATATAAAAATATTTAGATTAAGTAATATCAATTACAAAATTATAATAAACTATTATCGAATGCAAATAGCCAAACGTCAAATATTTATCACATATTTTTAAAATAGAATTAATTTTTTATGTAATAATTTTTTGTAAAATAATTTACTAAGGATCCAAAAAAATATTTGTATATTTGTAGTGTATATATGTATGTAAAATACTAAAAAATGAACTAAATCCTAATTTTTTGTTTTGAGACAGAACTAAATCCTAATTGGTCCGGAACTAAAAATTAAAATAATATATAAGTATATATATTGCAAATTAAAAAATGAAATTAAAACTAAAAGTTATATTGAGGCATTAAAAAATTAAATTAAAACTAAAAGTGAAGGTGGCATGTTTCAACCCTAGAAAACTAAGTGCCCACCCCAAGGAAATTATAAATAAAAGTGGCGGTAGCAGGTTTTGAAACTGGAATTAAGTCAATTATTAAAATTTTGGGCAAAAATCAGTTTTGACCCCTAAACTTTACTCATTGTATCAATTTTAACCCTGAACTTTCAATTTCAGCAAATTAGACCCTAAACTTATATGAGTGTTGCAATTTTAACCTTCTGTTATCCTTCCTTCCAACCACCGTTAGAATCACGTGCTTGTCCCTTTCTTTTCTTTTTTTATTCTTCATTTTTTTCATTTACACGTGTGGATTGAGTTTGCATGAAATAAAACTTGTTGGAGAAGTTTTTTCTTTGGAAGGGACTTGAAGAGGCACAATGGGTTTTCTTCAATCAGTCTAAGAAGAGGGACAAAGAGAAGAACATTCAATCGATTAAAGAGGAGGCGAAAAGTTGTTCAATTAGTGTGGGAGGGAAGTCTCGTTTGTGCAAAAGGTGAGAACCAAGTTTTAAGAAGAAGAATATCAAAGAATACGAAAATTTGGGGATTTTTCCTCTCATTTTTTTGGGGTTTCATCTAGTATTTCATTTTTGTTAGGATTTTGTTGTTAGTGAGAAGTTATACATGATTTTCCTCTCATTTTCTCCCCCACTGTATTTGTGGGTTTTGTTGCTTTTTTTAGTTAGTCAGGAACATATTAATGGGATGATAGGAAAAAAAATTTATGTTTTTTTTTCTTCTAATGTTTGATGGTTTTTTCTTGGTGCTAAGCAATTTGTTGATTTTCTTTTCTAATTAGAAGAAATTGAAGTGTAGGAAAATGAAATAAAAAAAAAATGGTTTTTTTTTTTTTTTTTTTTTTTTTTTTTTTTTGTCTTTTCTAATTAGAAGAACATGAAGTGTAGGAAATCCATCTTCAAACGAACAATATTGCCAGCAAATTCCAACACAAGTTAGTTTTCGAGTTGAAATAACTGTTTTTAATTTGTGGCTGGAGGATTATTAACTATGTTCTTAATTTATATAATTGTGGGCTGAATTTTTTGAAATTTTGTGGTTGAAACAAAATAGTTTGTGTGCTGATTGTTGTTGACTGTGGGCTAGTCTTTTAATTGGAAATATTTTTTTTTTCTCTTTTCTGATAAAATTGCATCGGTAATCAAAATTTCTCTTTGGAAGATGAACTTTTCAAACAAACTTATGTTGAATTTTGCAGGCTATGAAACAATTGACTACATTTGCAAGACAACAATCTTTCCAACCCAATTTTATAGGTCAAACAATCATCTCAATCAACACAAGTAAATATTTTCGAATGGTTGGGTACTTTCTACTTTCCAGATTTGATAAGATACTTAATCTTAGTGGTTGTTTAGGTAAAAAATTTGAAATATGGTTGTTTTTCAATGTATGTTTAATTTTGATACTTAATGTCTACTTACAGAGTCACATCTTACATTCCAATTAATGACCAAGTGAATGGCCAATCATATCAGGCAACAAAATTGAAGGGTAGAGAGGAAGAGGAAAGAATCGATGACAACACTTGTTCATTTTGTAAAGGAAGCTTTGTGAATTTTACAACTTTTGGGTCCACAGAGCTCTTATTAATTTTGTAGTGTCAAATGAATGACATCGAAGTATGCTAAGTAATTAAATGAAACATATCGAAGGTGTATTTTGTGAATTTTAGCTCCAAGGATAGCACTTTATATGTTTGAAGTGCTACTTGATTATTTTGTTATTGAATGTTTCTTTTAATGATATATGTTTCTTTGAATGTTATACATATTTTGTGAAATGAAAACAACATTTTGAATGGTTTCTATTATCATTTGACAAAATAATCAAATTACTTTGTTATATACTTTAATTAAATTGAATTTTTTAATCTACTATTCAAGAATTAATGAAACACATATATGAGTTAAATGAAATGGAGCTAACAAGACATTTTACATTGAATTGACTTAAAGTAAATTTTGCAAAAGAAATATAAGTCCTAGCAAATCAATTTTACACATTTAACCATTCAATAAGAAAAAAAAAAAAAAAAAGAAAGAAAGAAAGAAACAAAACTCCACTGGTATAAACCAAATGCACCTAAAAAACAGGCTCACAAAACAAGAGACTATTCTGATTTCCTTGCCCTTACCCATGCCCATTCCATACAAATCGACGAGAATGCCTACAGGTTTGGAATCAATCTTTGTCCTTTGTTATTAACTTTTATGTAATTATTAATTATTTCCTTTCTTTGTAGATTTTTTCTCTCTCACGTGCTTTAACAGAAATTCTAACAGAAATTTAACGGAGGGTGTACATTGCAACACTTATGTAAGTTTAGGGTTCAATTTGCTGAAATTGAAAGTTCAGGGTTAAAATTGATACAATGTGTAAAGTTTAGGGGTCAAAATTGATTTTTTCCCTAATTTTTTTTTTTTTATATAAAACTAATAATTTGAGGAGGACACGTTCCCTTCTAACCATTTTTTGATCGTTCCAATTGTCAAAATGAGCATAGTAACGATAATCTACCAATACTCTTGACGAAAAAGTCAGATGTTTAAACCTCTCCACTCCCGATTGTTGAATTAAAAATACAAAGAAAACGTTTAAACAAGTGTGAGAGTTTTTTCCTTTTAAAAAATTGTCATGTTTGTAAATTATTATTCTACATGACATATTTAGCATTTTTTTTTTTAATTAAAGAAAGATAATACTAGAACATTGAAATTTATGAGTTATGAATTTTCTTACATAGTTTAGTCGATGATTAACATATCAACGTTGGTATCAATATCGATATTTCAATTTTACTCATCTATAGATGAATATGTAGATAAAATATTGATATCTACGGATATTCTTACAAACCAAAAAATTTATAAAATTTATGTCCACTAATATTTAAGCTTCACTCCCTAAATAAGTTATAATTTTTGTTAATATTTTATAAATGTTTATATGAAATATTGGATATATAGATTGTTTTTTTTTTAGTTCAACAACATGTGGAGATGAGGATTTGAATTTTCAACTTGGTTGAGGACATCTGCTTTAACTAGTTAAATCAAATTCGAGTTAGAGATATTGATTGATCATCCGATTCATGAATATATTTATATCTATATATGTATAGATTTTTTTTTTTTGAAAATATCTATATATGTATAGATATTTTAATTCTTGAGTTTAGTTTGAAGCATAAATTTGTGAGGGCTTGATTTTTCGTTAAAATTGAGGGTTGGGATTTTGGGGCAACCAGATAAATGGCAAAAAAAAAATAGCTGATTTGAAAAATGACCAATTGTATTTCCAATTTGATAAATGGCCAAATCCTATTTTTAGTAAACTATTTTGGCATGAAATTGGACGAAAATACCCTTTAACAAATCTGAAATCTGGAAATAAAACAAAACAAATACACTATAAATAAGGGAGAAAATCTAGCTTCCTTACCCATTGATTCATCTAGCAAATCAAAACTAACAGAAATTCAAATGAAATGGAATATAAATTTGGCAACCTAAATTTAAAACAAGAGATTTGAATTAAAAGAAAGAGAGAAAAAATAGGTGGACTTAAATTTAATGTATATCAAAAGAAAAAAAATGAAAGAACAACTTCAATTAAAAAAAATTCCAGATTCAAAGAAGAATTAAAGTATAATCAGAATTACAGTATAATCAGAAAAAAAAATCTAGATTCACCTAAAATATGGGATGAAAACCTAAAATATCATAATGAAAGTATAATAGAAAAAATATGAAAAAATTATACACAATTTCAAACAATCAAATCTAGCTTCCTTACCCATGGATTCATCTAGCAAATCAAAACTAATCGAAATTCAAATGAAATTGAATATAAATCTGACAACCTAAATTTAAAACAAAGAGATTTGAAATCAAAAAGATAGAAAAAATAGGAGGACTTAAATTTAAAAGTGTATATCAAAAGAAAAAATGGAAGAGCTTATCAAATTCAATAACAATGAAGAACAACTTCAATTAAAAAAATTTCCAGATTCAAAGAAGAATTAGAGTATAATCAGAATTAAAGTATAATCAGAAAAAAATCTAGATTCACCTAAAATATGGGATGAACACCAAAAATATCATAATTAAAGTATAATCAGAAAAAAAAAATGAAAAAATTGATACACAATTTCAAACAAACCTCTGGATTGATAGCTTCTTGGAAAAAACCCTAACGCATAATTACTCCCTTGGGAACACACTCACGTTCCAAAAAAAACCCTTTCCCCTCCCTCATTTCAAACCCTTCCAACTTACTCGCGAGAGAACCCCTTCCCCTTCCTCCATCATTCGAACCTCTGAGACAAACCCTTCCATCGTTCTACCATCAGTCATCTTCTTTACAGACGCCTTCAAGTTTCGTCTCATAACCAAGATTCTTGACAAGATTACACTGTATCTACATGGACAGTCGAAGAACATTCAGAGAAGCTCGAGTGAGTTTTGTCGACATCTAGGATTGAGTTTTGTCGACATCCAGGATGCTTCAATTTATGCTAAATTTTTTTGTTTATATAGATACGGAACATTTTTTATTTACAACTAGGACCCACCGTTGAATAAATAAAATGAAAAACGATAAAGTATGGATCCTTTTTCTGTTTATATAGATATGGAACATTTTTTCCTTACAACTAGGACCCACCGTTGAATAATAAAATGAAGATGGAGAGAGATGATCATGTAACTAAAAATCCCTTGATTCATGGAATGAGAGATTATTTAAAAAAAAAAAAATAAAAGATACGGCTGCACAAATATAGGATAGACGTGAGGGTGGTTGAAGGGCAAAAAAGTAAGTTTATATAGCACGAAAATAGGCTGGGAAAACTGGTTTGGCCATTTTTCATTAAAAAATATGGTTTGGCCATTTTTCGAAACTACGTTGTAATTTCTGGTTATTTCTGAGCATTTTTTGATCGTTCCAATTGTCAAAATGAGCATAGTAACGATAATCTACCAATACTCTTGACGAAAAAGTCAGATGTTTAAACCTCTCCACTCCCGATTGTTGAATTAAAAATACAAAGAAAACGTTTAAACAAGTGTGAGAGTTTTTTCCTTTTAAAAAATTGTCATGTTTGTAAATTATTATTCTACATGACATATTTAACACTTTTTTTTTTTAATTAAAGAAAGATAATACTAGAACATTGAAATTTATGAGTTATGAATTTTCTTACATAGTTTAGTCGATGATTAACATATCAACGTTGGTATCAATATCGATATTTCAATTTTACTCATCTATAGATGAATATGTAGATAAAATATTGATATCTACGGATATTCTTACAAACCAAAAAATTTATAAAATTTATGTCCACTAATATTTAAGCTTCACTCCCTAAATAAGTTATAATTTTTGTTAATATTTTATAAATGTTTATATGAAATATTGGATATATAGATTGTTTTTTTTTTTAGTTCAACAACATGTGGAGATGAGGATTCGAATTTTCAACTTGGTTGAGGACATCTGCTTTAACTAGTTAAATCAAATTCGAGTTAGAGATATTGATTGATCATCCGATTCATGAATATATTTATATCTATATATGTATAGTTTTTTTTTTTTTGAAAATATCTATATATGTATAGATATTTTAATTCTTGAGTTTAGTTTGAAGCATAAATTTGTGAGGGCTTGATTTTTCGTTAAAATTGAGGGTTGGGATTTTTTGGTATATCTTCATGAGCCCACATGTCTTTAAACAAAATGGGCCTGAATCTTGGGCCTGAATCGGGTCTCCACAACTGAATTAATAATCACAAACTTATTTATTTATTTATATATTTTTTTTTTGGAGTTCTAAGGGAAATTGTCAAAATTAACCCATATGAGTTTTGGGTTTTCAAAATTGACCTAGTTTTTAAAAACTTGTTTTTTTAACCTATTTTATATAAAACTATCTACTTTTTAGTGGGACTCACGATGTGAAAAGTCATTTTTATCCTTCCCACTTTCATTAATGATAAGAATTAAAATTTTCAACCAACCAACTCAACTAATTAATTTCAAACATCAACACATCATTTGACCCACAAAATATTTTTAAAAAATAAAATCAAAGACGTGAAATCAAACAAATGGATAGACCCACTTCAAAATTTTAATATCGTCAACTTTTTTTTGAAAATTGAGGATGATTTTACATGTTCTAGATAACAAGGGGTTTGTATAAGATATTTTTACAAAAATCTGGAAAAAAAAAGTATGAATACCGACCGGGAAATTATGAATCCCGGCCGGGAAATTATGAATCCCGACCGGGAAATTATGAATCCCGACCGGGATTTCTTGGTCAGGAAACTGACCAAGAAATTTTTCAGAAGGTTTTTTTTTTTTTTTTTTTTTTTTTTTTTTTTTTTTTTTTTAAATCTTCTTTGTAAATTAACCACAAAGTTCTAATCATTCTCCTATTTTCTATCTTTCTCTAATTGTCCAAACACAAACACAAGATTTTCCATTATTTAGTAGCCATGAGTTTGTTTTCATGTGGGGATTCTTCAACCCATAGGATCTTTTTTTGTTTTTTTTTTTCTTCATTTGATGTTTCTTTCTTTCTTTTTTAGAGTTTATTCATTCGTTTCTCGTAAGAAAATTTAACCAAGAAATTTCAAATACTTTTTTGCAAAATATTGGGGGAAAAAAAGAAGGAAAAAGAAGTAATAAAAAAATGTGGAAAATAATATGAAAAAAGAAACAAAGAAAAATTCAACAAAAACTTTTTTTCGTCGGACAAACCAACAAATTTTAAAAACACAAATTTCAATCTAAATTTAATTAAGAAATTTTGAACACAATTTTTTATGACCTAATAAAGGAAATTAAAAATAATTAATTTAATTAATTTAATTGAATTTAATTTAATTTAATTAAAAAAAAAAAACCAAATGGCAGAAATCTGCCTTTTGTCCCGGTCAACTACCCGGCCAGGAACGTGACCGGGACAAAAGGCAGTAAACCCCATTCCTTTTTTTTTTATTTTTTTTATTTCATCTTCTTCCTCTTCTTTTTTTTCTTTCGTTTCTGAGTTTACTTTTTTTTTTAGGTTCATCTTCCTTTCCTTTTTTATATAGAAATCAATACTTCATTTTGATGGATAGAGAAACTTCAATCAATGATTAGAAGTACCCATTTTTTTCAAAATCTTTTGGGAAGAAAAACCCATTTTTTTCAAAATTGTTGTTTGAAAACTCGTTCTTCCTCAAGCTTCAATCAAACTCCAACATATTTCAACACAAAAAAGTCGTCGGAAGGAGCCGCCGGAGTTGCTGGAAGCCGAATAAGAATTAAACCCAGATTTTTGGGAATGGGTTTTTAGAATGAGATTTTGAGAATGAGTTTTTTGTTTGTTTTTTTGACCTCTTCAATGGAAGGGTATGTTAGTAATTGCACAAAAAGGTGTGACATCAGCAGGTTAAAAAAAACAAGTTTTCAAATAGTGGGTCAATTTTGAAAACCCAAAACTGAATGAGGTTATTTTTGACAATTTCCCGAGTTCTAACAATTACCTCAAACTCACGTTCTTCCTAAATCAAGCACTATCTTTTCTCATTCAAAAGGAAAAAGAGTGGGAAACGTGCGAATAAAAATTACAAAAAGTAAAAATAAATATTTTCGATTTCTATCTTTCCCGTTTTTTAGTTCAACAATCAAGAGTAGCCAATAAAAACATATCTCAAAATCAATCGACAATGAGTGAAGTAATCCATACATCTTATAAGTTGTGAGGTCTTCACTTATCTTTTCAATGTGGGATCTTTAACACAAGTGACTGTTCACACGAGATTTCAGGAGAGAAATTTGATTCGTGAAACAACTTCTTGTATGACAATTTCTATATATGTGTAGTGGATTACAATCTCTAGTTACAATCATTCGATGCTTTCTCTCACAAACTCAAGTTAGCTTGATCTACAGAGTCTTCAAGAAGCTTTAGTCTTTAGAGTCCTGAAGGTTTGTTCTTCATAAGAATTTGAATTATTCTGGATGGATTGAGGTAGACTTCAGTCTTCACGTTCGCAGGAGGTTCTGAGCTTCAGTCTTCGGTTTTGCAGGAGGATTTGGATGATCTGAGCTTCGATCTTCAGTTCTGCAGTGAGATTTGAAGAGGATTTGAGCTTCGATCTTTGGTTCTACAGTATGATTTGAAGAGGATTTGAGCCTTATTCTTCAGTTCTGTAGCTGAATTTGACGAGGATTTGAGCTTCGTTCTTTAGTTCTGCGGCGGGATTTGAAGATGATCGGAGCCTTGTTCTTCAGTTCTGCAGCTGAATTTGACAAGGATGTGAGCTTCGATCTTCGATTTTGCTGAGGGAGCTTAAATCTTCAGAGTTTTCTGAGAGCTTTCTCTTATTATTTTCTTTCTGCCGTCCTCCAAATGAAAGGTCATGCCTCCTATTTATAGAGTTTTCCAAAGGCCTTCGTGGGCTTGGGCTTGGTTGCTTTTGGGCCCATCCATGGGCTTGAGCTTTAAATGCATTTGGGCTCATCCATGGGCTTAGGCCTGAAATGCATTTGGGCCCATTTATGGGCCTGGACTTGAAACTTTGGACTTCTGACCCAATTACCTTAATGAATTTGGGTTTAAATTGAACCCAATTCAATCTAATTTCATGAAATTAACATATTTTAATTCCACAAACTTAGACAATTACTTGAAGAAAATTTTCTATGTCTCCTTTTTATGATTAAATCATGGTTTAGAATAATTTTCCTGATAGAATAATGTTTTTAGCTACCAATTTGAGTCTAGATGATTTCGAAAAGGCTTGTATTGCCTTCTAGACTATATGGAATAACATGAATGCTTTTCGGGAGGGAAGACCAGTCATTGAGTGGTATCAGCAATGCAAATGGATTATTCAATACTGGAAAGAGACAACTCAAAGACGAATTATAGATGACATCATGGGCAATCATACAGAGGCTCCTTTGAATCAGGAGGATGGGGGCTTTACAGTTTTCACTGATGCAGCGGTTTATCCTAGTAGTGCTGGGACAGGATATGGGGTCGTCGTTGTTGGCGAGAATAATAACATCTGTAGTGCTATGGAAATGGTAGAGTTTGCAGCATTAAGCCCTTTGGCTGCAGAAGTCCAAGCCATGTTACATGGGATAAGGTTGGCTCATAGAATGCAAATTAAAGTATGTCAGGTTTGCTCAGATTCACTTACTGCAATCAGGATGATTAACATAGAGATAGATATGCTTTCGGAAGTGGAGCATTGGGTTGTGATTATTCAAAATATGTGCCAGGATTTTTCTTCTATCTCTTTCACTCATATTTCTAGGAATAGAAATTTAAGAGCGGATGCTCTAGCAAAAGATGCATTACACCACACCAGATCCATGTTATGGATGTCTAATTATCCGTCATGGTTAATGGAGTTGGATAATGATGCACAAAACAATTGTAATTTGATTATTTGAAATGAAGCTCAGGTTTAGTTCAAAAAAAAAAAAAATTTCTATGCCAACAGTGACATAAAGCTTGGAACTCTTGACAAAGAGATGAGACATATAAATAAAAATTATAAAAAAAGTACAAATAATGTAAAATATTTGATATCGTGTATATAATTAAGTTACTAGTGATTTGGGGTTATGTTTTATTTTATCTCTTACAAATTTTACAGGTCCCATGAAATTATTAGCTCTCATCTAACTATTTTGTAAATTGTTAGTGTATGATGTATATCTTCTATCAATACTCCTAACAACAATATTATTGGGGGTGCGACCAAAGTCCTACATTGATTAGATAAGGAAAAAATCATGAGTATATAAGGGAGGACAAATATCTTTATCGATATTCTTTTGAAGTTGAAGTTGAAGTTGAAGGTTTAAACGTCTCTTTGGAATGACTTTTTAAATGCTTAAGAACATTTTTTTTTTTTTTTTGCACTTCATCAATTCATTTCAAACAAACCCTAAATTCCCAACATCTTATTTACGTGTGCACACAAAATCCCATTGGGAACTCAATGTCCACATTTGTTGTGTTATAAAAAGAAAAGTAAACAAAACACATTTGTAAATAAACCCCCAACAATAAAAGTTCTATTTACTAGTTTTTTAATTAGATATTTTTTAGAAATCAATTATTCAAATGTATTGACCTCCCACTTAAAGTTATAATAAATGGTTGCTTAAAACATAGTTTTGCGAGGTAATTTACTCAAAGGGAATTTATTTCTTTAAGAAACAATATATACAAAAGTATGTTAAAACCATTTCTTTTTTACTTTTTAAAGCCACCCTAAATATGTAAGAAAAAGAGAACTTTTAGAACAATTTGCAAAAATAATTGTCTATTTTTGTTTCTAAAACCATTCTTAAAGAATTAAAAGTAACCCATTGGTAAAATTTAACATTATTGCCCTTCATGAGAATTATAATCAAACAATTTTAAATACCAAGTTATAGATCTTTAAACTTTAGAAAGTATATAATAAATCTTTAAACCTTTAAATTTTATGTTTACTTGATTTTTGAAGTTTAAAAGTATTAATTCTTTCAACTTTCAACTTTATTTCTAATAAGCCTCAAACTAGCATATTTCAAAATTCACGAATCTATTAAATACATTAGTCAAAGATTAAAGTGTTTGCCTAGGAAATTTAAAAAATGAAAATTAGACTTGGGGTCGGTTAAACAAAACTTCAAGGACCTATAAAAAATCTTGTATATTTTGGAGATGATGGATACTTTACTCAACGTTTGCTAATCTAATTCCAACGTCGAACCTTGTATTGGACGAGATCTCAACTACACAACACTAAAATACATGGTTCTTTTATTTGTCTAAACGTTTCGAGACTAAATTTATAACTTAATCCTATTAAAAAATTTCTTTCAAAATTAAGTTATGAGAAAAGAGTTAGAAAAAAAAAAAAAAGAATCTTAAAAATAGTTAGTTCTTGAATGGGGATTTGCAATGTGAGCTAATATCCAAATTAAATTCAGGGCGTGGCCTCAATCTCTGATCTTCCTCCTCAAAACGGTGTAGTCTTCAACAATCCCTCCATTGCCAAGCAATCCATTTCTCCTTCAATTATAAAATCCCCTCTTCTTCCTTCTTCTTCTTCTTCTTCCTCCTCTAGATCCTCTCAAAGTTCTTCATTCCCCTGTTTCTGATCAGACTCCCAAATCCCAGAAGCTTCAAAGATCGATTGGTCTTCAATTGGCGGTGGTGGATGGCAAAAACCAACAAATACTCCTCCATCAATTTCAATCACATCTACGAGAAGAATCTCTCCTCCAATTCCAAAACTGGCAATCCCTCTAAAAACCCATCTTCTTCTTCTTCTTCCTCCTCCTCTTTCGCCTCTGCAACTTATTCCTCCATTTCTTCCCCTAACAAGTCCCATGGCCGCATGCTCGTCCTGACCCGTCCTACCCCCAAACCCATCACCTCGCCGCCGGTTCTTTCCCCTCAAAACCACTCTCGACCCCCATCCGCCGATCATCGTCAAGTTCCGGATCAGACCCGTTCGCAATCCGATTCCGATTCGATCTCTCTTCGTCCTCTCGGTCGCACTGGTTCGGGCGTGATCGCTCCGTCTCCGATTCCGAGCTTGGAGAAGGACAAGGAGATTCCCCCTCCGGCGGTGGCGTTGCATAAACCGGAGAAATTTGTGCCTCCGCATCTCAGGGCGGGTTTCGTCGGGAAGGAGGAGCGACCTGTGAACGTTGGGGTCCGATCTAGAGAGGGGAATCAGAGGCAGTATGGGAATTATGGGTCTCCGCATCCGTATGGTGAAGATGGGCGGCCGAAATCCGGCGGTGGGTATGAGAGGATGAGAGGGGCGGGTGAGGCAGATCTGGGGGCGATCGTGAATCGGCCAAGGTCCAGTGGGAATCGCCCGAGTTCTAGTGGATGGTACGTTTCTCTCGAATAACTTGCCCTTTTGACTTCTTGTATGTCCTTGTCAATCAAAGGGGATTATTGAGACACGAACTTGTAGTTAATTGTACTTTGGAACTCCTTTTGGCCCTGAATTTTAGATATGGAATTGTCTTCTTTGGATCCCTTTTACCGTTTAACTGAGATGATGTTGGATATGGCTTTTGCTTTTTATGAGATTCTGTTTGAGGGCTCTGTGGAGATGAATCATTCCATTTTAATCTTAATGAATAAATTATAGAGTAGATGGCTCATTTCGTCTTAATTGATTGGGATTATTGAGGCACAAACTTGAAGTTAACTGTACTTAAAAGTTAGGATTCCTTTTGGTACTGGATTTTAGATATGGTGTTGTCTTCTTTGGATGCCCTTTTACCGTTTAAGTGAGATTCTGTTGTTTATGGCTTTCGATTCTTGATTTTGGAAGGGCTCTGTGGAGATGAATCAACCCATTTTAATCTCATGATTCATGAATAAATCATAGAGAAGATGGCTCCTTTTGTTGGTCTCTGTTTTTAGATTGGTGAGTGTTGGCCAATAATGTGGTAAGGTTCTCTTAGGAAAAAAGAATATTGGCTGCAGGAGTGGTTTTGCTTTGATTGGAAATCTTTTCTAGAATGCAGAAGATCTATACCAGTGTGAAGGGGTTCAACTTCTGGACTTGTTTGATCGTTTTAATTGTATTGTGTCATGTCAGCAAGGGAATAGTATATCACATGATTTGGTACCAATTGGTTCGCGACTTTGTTACTTACTCAAGGGGTGTTTCCAGATTTAGGAGTTTGAGGATGTGTAGCATAGAATCAAGAAGTCTGATAATGAGTTGCCTGTGTTGGATAAATGCAAGATGCTCGAGTTAGACCGTGCATTCGACATTCTCTTTGGGCTCAACATTTTCATGGTAGAAAATTATGGAGTTTGCAGAGCTGATATGAATTTGAAAACTGTACATCTCCAATAGGTCAAACCTTCCACAACCGATGCTCTTGAAAGAAGTTTGTGATTTATGAGCTTACTTGAACATGATCTATTCTATAGGTTGTGCAGCTTTGCCCTTGAGTTCTAAAGAATTTAATGATTCACCATCTAATGGTTGGCCTCACTAAGTGGGCCATTTAGATTTAGGCCACCTTTTTTTCCCCTTTGAAATGGTAGATCAAATCATTAATTATAAAACCGAACATAGAGAATAATGCAAACTGAACCTGACGTTTACTTCAAGTTTTAGGATGTTGCAGTGAGGTCCCCTCCAACCCCCCCCCCCCCAACAAATGGCCACGTATTAATCCCTGGGTCGATTCTTCGGAATTGACAAATATATTGATCTTCCTTTTTATTTTATTTTACTTGTTCTTGTTTATATGATAAATTTCCCCTAGTAAACAATGCTTTCATTCATATTTCTTTCATGAAAGATGTCTATTTGTGTTCTCACTGATTTTTATGGTTGGCAACAAATTGTGCTTAAACAGATTCATTCTGAAGTTGGATACTTTTCCAAGGATGAAGATGGATGACATCTGAAGCACAAGCAATGTTGATCAGCATCCATCTTTTTATCCTTCTGGAATCAGCCTTCGTTGTCAGAATTTTTATTTTTTAGAATTCTTAGTCATGGAAGATGAACAGATACCACCCAAGGTGACAGATCTCAACAATGAAGTGAGATACTTCAAATTCAGATTGGCATACCCCAAGAAGATGAAGTTTTCAACATCCAATCCCTTTATTGATTGGTAGTTTGCCTTCACCCTCTTCTGCATTTATAGAAGGGACAGAAGGTCGTTTCGGAATGTAGAACTGACCAGTGTTATGTGTTGTCGTTGTCGTTAACTGCTTTTAGAGGGTTCGCAGCATCTCGTGTGGAGGAGGCTCCTGTCCTGTGTTTGCTTTTTCATCTCAGTTTGTAAAATAAAGACTCTTCTTGTGTGAGGATACTAGGTTTCTTTCAGTCTATCATTATATTTCATTGTTGAATTCTTTCTGGGGAAGATGAATGAAATGGCCATTCTAATGCAACCGCAGGTATAAATAACTCATTTTTGTCTTGTGATTCTTTAGTTTGTCAGCCAACACATGAGTCATAAAAAATGACTTGTGGAAGAGCTATACAAAATGATTTTGGAAGAGCTATCGCAGTCTTTGAATTCAATTTGATCTCTTCTTTATCTTTAATTATTATCTTGATGGTGGCAAAGAGTTTTTGACCATCCTGGATAAAGCTGTATAGGAGAAGTTGAGCATACTCCCTCCTTTCTCTGTTTTTTCCTTTCTCTGTTTTTCCAAGGAGCAATTGAGTTTAACATGTCTCTTTTCTTTTTGCCTAAATATTTATTTGGTTCCTAAACTTAAGATTCCTAAGGTCCGTTGATGACCATTTGGTTTTTGAAAATTATGTTTGTTTTCTCCCAAATTTCTTACAATGGTTTTCATCTTTGTTAAGGAACCATTTGAATTCCTTGTCAAATTTTAAAAACAAAAACAAGTTTTTTGAAATTATTTTTTTTGGTTTTCAAAATTTGACTTGATTTTTGAAAACAAGGAAGAAGTTAGATACTAAAACAAAGAAACTCATAGGAATAGGTGTGTATAAGCTTAATTTTCAAAAACAAAAAATCAAATGGTTATCAAACGAGATCTAAACTTTTCATCTTTTTATTTAATTGGTTTTCAAATTTTTAATTTTGTATAAGGTTTTTGGAAAATTCAGAATTTGTAAGAATTAATGAGTCAATTAGATATAAACTTGAACTTTTGGTCTAATAAATGGAACTCTAAAATTATAATTTTATGTTTAGTATATATCCGAATTAAAAAAAAAATTAAGTTCATGAACTAAATTTGTAATTTAAGAAATTCAAGAATTATAGAGACATAAACTTCAAGTTTTAAAGACTAAATTTGTATCACTTAAAAAAAGAGAGACTAAATTTGTAATTTAACCTACCAATTATAATCACATGTAATATGAACTTTATGTGTATATACATGGGATATTATAATCATATATCTCATGTATCCCTAAGAAAACTATATATAAATATATATAAAGACTTTTCTTCAAAAAAAAAAAAAAAAGGTCTATAATATGAATTTTATGTGTATATACATGGGAACATACGAGGATCGGTATCCAAGTAACAACCTAAAAGGTCTATAGTATAGGGATAAGGCTGGATACCTTATCCTGGTGACATTATGTGATACGACCCACCTTGTATTCGATACAGATGCAATGATCCAAAGCATCCATGTAGGAGACATGCGGGTAGGGGTATCCTATGCAATGAGTTTGCATAAGACCGAACCGCGAAATAGTGACCACTAGATGTAACGTCGTTAACTAGTGACCACTAGATGTAACGTCGTTAACTAGTTTAGGTTTCTATTTCAATAGGATGACCTAGGCAACTCAATCTCAATCCTGAGTCTATTATGAACCCCTTTCAGGAGGGATTGTCCTTAGATTTGTATGGGTGAGAGTGACCAGTTCGCCGACTCAATAATCCTACCATTTTAGGGACAAGACCGAATGGGGGCTGGGAACATAACAGTACAAGATGGAATTCACTCCTTCCCCTATTGGGGTAAGTAGATGTGTGTTCCCTTAAGGGCTGATTCCAGGGCTTGAACAAAGGCGCGCCGTCCTCTTCTGGCCCGAGAGGAACTCCTGTTTAGTGGTTGAACCCTAAACAACTTGTTCATTAGTGGGATCAGTGATACTTAAGGAACCAACCATAACCCCAAAACGGTAATTTGACCCAAGTGGTGTTACGAACACACGTGAAGGATTGACTTACTGCATTGGTCGATATCCGTGGACACAAAAATATTCTACAGTGAGAAGAGTACAACTATGGTACAGCTGTGGGTCTTTAGTGGAGTGACCCACAGTTAACGAATGTTGACTAACTTGGTTAATGAGTTTGACCAATTAGTCTCGTATCGTTGAAGCTTCTAATCTATAGGTTCATTAGGTTCCTTTGGTAGCTCATAAAGAGACTTGAGACAATTAAGTATAAATTGTAAATTGAAAGTATTCAATTTATTTGGGGAATCGTATAATGTATATTGATGCATTATAATATAAAATTTATGAAACTTTTTAATATAATTTTTGAATTAATTTAAAAAATTAATTCTTGAGAGAAAATATTTGAAAGAGTTCAAATACATTTAATATGAATTGGATTCATATTAATTTTAATTTTAATAAAATCCCTAAGATTAAATATATAATATTTAATTGGGTAATTAATTAATTATAAAATTAATTAATTATTTATTAAAATTAGAGACATTTTCCTATTAGGAAAATACCTTCCTTTTCTTATTAGGAAAAAAATCTTGGCTTTTACCTATAAATAGGACCCTTGGGGTGGGGTGAAAGACATCCCATTCATTGTTCTACTCTTAGAGAATTCCTCTGATGGCTCCCTCTAGACTCACACCAGTCTCCTGCCTCGTAGTCTTAGAGTCATATCGGTGTAGTCATAGTGGTAGTGTTCACAATAGTTCGTGATTATTTCACAAGCAGTTGGTGAATTTAATCAGAGTCGTCAACGAGAGTAAGTAACTTGTTACTATATAAATTAGATTTAGATCTAATATTTTTGTATGCTTAGCCTTAATATAAATCTAGAATAGTTCTAAGTTTATTGCCAATGTATTGGTATTTTAGATTAAACAAAAATTAATTATGAATCGGTCCCAATCACGCTTCCGCTTTACGGAATTACAGAATTCCAATCCTTCACCCGAATCATCATAGAGCGTTGGATCCAATGTTTCTTAAAAGGTGAGAGCAGCCAGTGCCTTGGGAATATCTTCTGGTTGATATGAGTGATCAAACCTATTCCAGCACTTCGATGCTAAATGATTAGTTTTGCCACAAATTTGACATTGTATGATCTTACCTTGGCTTGTGTTTTGAGAAGAGGAGTGATTTATTTGTCTCGAGGATGTTGAATTTGGAGAGGATAGCCTTGTCGTACTACTGTGAACAGTGTGGTAATCTCTTCCTCGTCCTCTAAAATGTTCTCCTCTCCCTCTTCCCTTTCCCCTTTGACTGAGAAATGCTTGATTAATATTTGGGAGAGATCATTTTTCGTCTTCAGCTTCTAATAGATTCATCTGCTCATGTGCTTTCAAGGCTAAAACAAATTGATTGAAAGTGGGGTAGGGAGCTTTTGAAAGCATGACAGTTCTAAATTCTTTATAATTACTACCCAAACCTCTAGCTAAAGTAAAACTTTGCTTACATCATCCAATGGTTTCTTCATAGCAACTAGTACTTTTATCACACAAAACTTTAAATTATTTGATATATTCCTCAAGAGATAAATTTCCTTTCTTCAGACAATGCAATGACTCACTAATATGAATTTCATTTTCTTTGGTTATCTCTAAAAGCATTATTTCCAGAGATTTCCATACCTGATAAGCTGAATCTAATCCTTCAATCATGGCTAGGACTTCCTCCGAAATGATCCCAAGCAACCAAGAGGTCAGCAAGCTATCATTATTGATTCAAGTCTGGAATTGTGGATTAGTTTCTGATTTACCTTCTTTTCTGGTCATTTCTTCCTTTGGAGCATTGTCTTCAGTTAAGTGATGTAAAACTCCAAGACTCCTTACCAAGGGCAGAACTTGTGATCTCCATAGCAAGAAGTTAGTGGTGCTAAGCTTAATTGAAATCAAGCTAGAACATTGATGAAATGATTGTATGGTAAGGGCAACCTCAGTTTCAGCTATGGTGAGTTTAGAACACAGTAAAAAGGAGAAAAGAAAATAGACCTATGTGCTAGGCTCTGATACCAGTAGAAATATTACAAGAAGAATGTATTATTTTGATGCATCCAAGGAGAACAAAATACACTTATTTATCTAGCACATAGGGGTTCATGGTGATATGGAAATAGATCACCAAGAAGGAAAAATAATAAAACAGAAAGCATGGAGTGAAAAATTAAAGGAATGAATCCAATTTTATTTACACATTACAACGGCTAGTTGAAGACCCAATTGATGGAGATTTTCTGTCAATTGAATGACTGTGATGGAGCTGTATTTTCACTTGATTTTAGGAGTGAAATTGTTGTCACGACCACATAACACGGGCTGCACTATTCTGTCAATTTTCCAGGATATCTTGCTTAATTTAAGGATCTTGTCCTTGAGGATGAGAGTCTTATATTGTTGGTGCAAGACTATTTTCTTTTTCATCTGCTACCAAACACATATCTGGAAACATGAAATAAAACTTTGTTTTTTCATTGGAATTCCTTGTTTTCAAATTTCTGTTTTCATATCATCAACCAAACACATCCTTACATTTTTGGTTCATGAGGTTTGTGATAGATTGGATTTTGGTTTGAGTTTTCAAACTACACAAATATAATCCTGAAGTTTGGATTTCATTACACTGTACTACTGTCCAATTTTTCATTAATTGCCAACGAAAGGTTGACACGACACCATTTTTATTTAAACAAATTATTTTTTAAAATACAGGATTGATTTAAATATATTTTTTTTTTTCTTTTTCTTCCCTTCCCTCTTCTTCTTCATTAATTAACAAATGAAGGCTCATGCCTCTCAAGCCTCATGTACGCCTGTTGGTGGTTTACAAACTTTATCACAACAGTTCTCAAATAACAAAGACTACACATGACACCGACAGTTCTCTCATTTTTTGTTGTAACAATCCACACTTACAATCACTCAAGTACTTTATTAATAGAAATTAAGTATAAATTGTATGCACACTTAAAAAGAGACTCTCATGGGTAAATCTCTATAAGAGACCTTAAGCCCATAATTGAGAAGATCTTATAGCCACCAAATCCCGCTTCTTTAATTAATTGAGCCCACTCTTTTTCCTCCCTCTCTTTTCCCCCTACTAAAATCATCATCAACATGTCGAAAAATAGTTGAGTCTCAATTGAGTCGTCCTTTTTTTTGTTACCAACTACAATATCAATGACAATCACTTTCCCTTTGTTACCATTGCACGTGATTGCTGCTTTGCAATTCTTCAAAATCTTCACGCATTCTTCGTCACTCCAATCATGTAATATCCACTATTTTATCACATTCGAATAATAAAAAGATATAAGATTTTATAAGCAAATAGCAAATCCTTTGGGAAGATTAAAAAAATAATTGATGGGATCATAATAATTAGTTGTATAAATGTAATGGGGGGACTTTTTTAGCTGTGTGTGCAACTTGCCTTAACAGGCCGTTTTTGTTGAACCCTTTTTTAGAATTAAATATTTGAATGATGGATAACGTGATACAACCAAAATTAAAATAAAACACAAACATTAAGAAAATAAGAAAAAAAATCCAAGCTAATTTAAAACAAACCAAAATGCATCCAATCACATTGAATCATCCCTAAGATATGCATGCATATTTTGATATAAATCACCATGGATTTTTTTTTCTTCTTTTTGATTTGGCAAGTTGAATATATTATAATAAGAGTTAATTATTCAATGTGGTGTTACCACTCTTATAAGTATTAGTTAAAAAAATATATTATAATTTTTATATTTTAATAGTGTAAAAGTGGCAACCAGTCCATGTTTCTTTTTAGGTGTCAACTAGAGCATATATCTTAACTGATATAAAGTGTGTACGGATGCTCCGCCTTCCATTTCAATCACCATTCTCATGAAATTCCTATCGAATTGGGAGGTCTTCACTAATATTTTTAATGTGAGATCCTCAACATCGAATACCCGTTTGGATTTTATGGGTTCTGATACAATATTAGATTACATGAGATTAGTTCATCTCAAAACCAATTGATAATGAGTAAAATAGTTTATTTATCTTATGAATTGAGAGGTCTCCACTAATATTTTCAATGTGGGATCCTCAAATGTCCCTAATAGAAGTTACTAACCCATTGAGTGCATGGTAGGATAGCTACTTGTCATATGCTCAATCTATTAATAGCTAATGATAGCAACTATTTATGAGGTTGGATGAAATTAAACTAAATTCTAACTTGTAATTTGTAATTTAACATTCTTTTTAATATGTGAACTCCAATCCTAACCTTGATAGAAAACAATAAAATATTAGGTTTACCTTCAAAAGAATTGAATCAGCAGGAGGAATAGCTTTAAACATATCTCCTTCAACATATTTCAAGTTTTCTTTCCCTTTCAAGTCAGCCACAACTTGGGGAAGATCAAACACAGTGCATTCAATTTCTGGGAAAGCCTCAGCAATGGCTTTGGCCACAGTTCCAGTGCCACCACCAACATCAACCAGCGAGCCAACTCCATCAAAAACACCTTTATATTTGCCCAACAAAACACTCATAACCAGCCTTGCATCACTCGCCATGCCTGCATTAAAAACGTCACCATCATTCGGCTTGTTGCCCATGAATTCCCAAAACGGCATTCCATGAGCCGTATCAAATGGCGTTCGGTCACCACTTTGGAACCACAGAGAGAAACACTGCCATGGCTCCACGAGGGCTGAGTCGAGCATGGAAAGCAAGAAAGGAGTTACACTCAAAGGGTTGTCTTTGAGAAGAAGACGAGATGAATTGGTCAGCATATACCCTTCTAATTCTTCTTCTTCTTCTTCTTCTTTGTCATTTTTGGTGATTTTTTGTGCTAGGAAGAAGCCTGAGTGAGTCAATATACGCATCAAGCGGTAGAGGAAAGGGGTCTTATTGGGATGGAGTTGGAGGGCTGAAACAAGTTGAGAAAGGGGCATTGGGTGAGGGCCATGGCGGTGGATGGCGTCTGCTATGCCAAGTTCAACGGCGCATTTCAGAGACATGGAGTTTATGAAGTTGAATATGTGATTCCATATGTGGCCTTGAGCTTCCAGCAGCTCATCGCCTGCAACTTCTGCAATTTTTCCACCCTCCAAATCCATATTGACAACAAAGAGAGATTATCGTCAAAACTCTTTGTGGAGTACGTCCAAGTGTCATTTGGGTCCTCCTATTTATAAACAAATGCATAGACATTAGAATAATGGAGACTAGCAAGTCATGCTTTTGTCGGCCGGCTGTATTAAATTATATTTATTATGGTTTTGGACGTGATGTCTATTATAGGTAATTTTGGACCACTCTGATGCACAAGGAGCTGAGGAGGAAACCGAGCGGAGATAGAACCAGGAAGCTGACCCAGAGGGAGACCAGACAAACGGGTCGGGCCGATTTGGCCCGACCCATATGGTCGGCCTCGACCCAAGGCCGAGGCCGACCACTCGGCCCGCTTGCGCGGGCCGAGGTCGTTCGCCTCCCTTCGGTTCCTACTGCCTCGTGCCGCCCCGGTTTCGCCTGGTTCGTCTCGAAACGCCTCCGAATTCTTAAAAACTCTAAGAGCATGAATATGTATTTAAACCCCTCTTCATCACTGAAGAGAAGATCTCAAAATTCATTCTCTGAACTCTCTACTTCTCCTCTTGCTCTTCCATCAGTTTTCTGACTTAAACATCAGAGTAGATGTGGCAAGCACCACACCAGTGTGTAGTGTTTGCTTGTCTTGTAGGTCACGTCCTCCCCTCTCATACAAATTTTACCGTTGGTGGCACGTGAAGGTTAGATGAGTCTCCTGTCCGGATTTTGGCATCAACAATGTCAATCTCCTCTTATAGGGTTTCAATTCGACCTCATGGTTTAAGTTTGGTTTTAGTTTTGTCCCTATTGCTTTTTAGAAGTTTTTATTTGGTCTTTATGGTTCAATTAAAGCTCACTCTAAAGCTTAATAAAGTATAAGTCAACCAAGAGAGAAATGACCACAAGAGATTATATTTTCTTTGTATTAATAAGCCACAAATTATGTGTAGACTTATAAATAAAACTTAACTGCATATCAGTATGTACATATCTCTGTATATACCCCATTAAAATCTTGACAACTAAGAGAGAGAAGAGAAAATGAGAAATTTTGTTTATCTCTCCTAATTGTCAACATTTTAATATAATGGTGGTATGTAAGGAGATCTCTACCGGTATGCAGTCAAGTTTTTTCTTATTGTGAAGGGTATAAACAAACTACTATAGCTGAAAATGAACTAAATTGAAATTGTTTTAGTTGTTTTAAATTAAAACTGTAAATATAACAAACTAAAAACAAACTTAATAGCTCTCTTAACTCTCATAAATGGTAATTATTGTTACCATATTGACATTTTTCTTTCTAACGACAATGGGTGGATGTTATCTATTTTACAAGGTGTGTTAGTTGACTCTATTAGAATTTAGAATGGACCAAATGAAAAGAAAAGGAAGAAAATAAGTAAAATTTTCAAGTCGGTAAAATACAATTTGCTAATAACCAAACCATGTCGGGGAGAATTAAAAAATTTTTAGTCATAGAGATCAAATCAAAACTTGGGTATGTTTGGTTTAACTTTTCAAAGAGTTTAATTTTGGAAAAAAATTAATTTTGACAAAAATTCAAGTGTTTGACCACCACTAAAAATGACTTATTAAATACCATTTTGAGAAAAACACTTGAAAGCAATTTTTTTAAAAAAAGTTTTTAAGTATATAATAAATAAAAACCCTTATGAGGAAATGGAACCAAGCATATAGTGTTTAAGTTCTAAACAATTTTCTTCTTAAAAAAAAAAAGTTCTAAACAATTTTCATACAAAATGTTTAAAAGAAAATGTATTCTTGAAAAACATTTAAACTAAAACGTATTTCAAATAAACCCTTAGTCTATAATATAGTATAGAGACTAAATTCAACATTTTGAAATTACAGAGACTAAATTAAAACTATGTCCAAGTTTTCATAAATGCATTTTCATTTTTATTTAATTTTCAGAAAATAGGTGTAATTCTCTCTCATTATGATGAAGAGTAACCCCTTGTTTGGAACCCCTGGATTTGGGAGGATTTGAAATCAGTTGTGATTTCAAATCGTGTTTTCTTTAAAAAAATTTCCACTTCAAAATGGTCGGGTTTTGCAGGATTTCAAACTTAAAAAATTATCTTTCCAATTTTACCCGCCTAAACTGTTTGGTAAAATAGATTATTAATTAATCTATCGAGAATCACTTTTTAGTTTACTCTACCGTGCAAAAGCTCTTAGATACCAGCTTTTAGATTTAGCTTTTCTAAAAATCTATCATTTTTTCTAACTGTTTTTAAATTTCAAATTTATCCTTCCTATATATATTTTTACATATGCTCTCTTTCATATGAATAAAAATTTGATTTGTTTAAATTTTTTTTTTGAATAATTGTTGTTCAAATTTTTTTTTTGGAATAATTCAATTTTTATAATCATTATTTTTCTTACATTTTTATAAATATTTTAGATTAAATAAACATAATTAGATGCAATTTAAATTATACAAACTTTTAAATAATTATCTTATAATAAATTATAAATTAAGTATTAATAAAAAAATATTTGAAATAATAAGTCTACTATGATCCTTATAATTAAATCCCAACAATTTAGTATTAATTTACCGGACTGGAACTAGTTTTTTTCTAATTTAAAATTGAAATTTATCAAACACTATTTTACTTCATTTCAAAGTTGATTTTTCTAAAAGCAAAGTTACCATAAATTATTTTGAAAGCTATTGCAATCCCAAAGTAAGCCTTAATGAGTCTTGGGTTTTTCTTATCCCAAGTTGGATTGTTTTGTTCGTCGGTTCTGATTGGTTTTCGTCTGCACTTGTGGCTTAATAATATTTCTTTCTTTTTTTTAAAAAAATATTTTATTAGAAATGGAAGGTTTGCGAGCTTTAAATTTCATAGGTTGGAACATTAAAATTAGCCACTGTCTATAATATGGAGAATACTCTTTTTGTCCCAAAATTTTAATTTCATTTGGTTTTTGAGTTTCAAAATGTTACATTTTTATCTTGAGTTTGTGAATTTAATTTCCAATTTGGTCTTCTTCTCCAAAAAAAAAAAAATAATAATAAAAAAAAAAAATAATAATTTCCAATTTGGTCCCTAAATTTTAAAATGTTAACTTCTTACTCTTGAAATTTGAATTAAGTTTTCATTCAGTCTCTGGGTTTCAAGATTATATACCTGTACCCTTAAGTTTTCCCTATGCTCACTTTTGGTCATAATTGATGTTAACTTTCCATTAATTAATTTAAAATAATTACGACGTGGAATTTTTTTAATTGGTTTGAATAGTGACCGAAAAATTAGTGAAAACTAATTTAGTCATAATTAATTTAATTCATTGAAATTCATTAATAGAAAATTAACATCAAGGTCCAAAATTGAGCATTAGTGAAGACTCAAGCGTAAAAGTGTCCTATCCTAAAACCTATCCTAAAACCTAGGAACTAAATGAAAAGTAAACTCAAAACTCGAGGATAAAATTACAAAATCTTGAAACTTAGGGACTAAATGGAAACTAAACTCAAAATTCAAGGGTAAATATGTAATATTTTGAAAACTAAGAATCAAATAGAAACTAAACTCAAAACTTAGAGGTAAAAGTTCAACATTTTGAAACATAGGGACCAAATGGAAACTAAACTCAAAACTTAGAGATAAAAGTGCAACATTTTGAAACATATATATGAACCAAATGGAAGCTATACTAAAAACTTAGGCTCCGTTTGATAACCATTTGGTTTTTGGTTTTGAAAATTATACTTGTTTCCTCCCAATTTCCTTGCCATGATTTTCATTTTTGTTAACAATACATTTGAATTCCTAGTCAAATTCTTAAAACAAGTTTTTGAAAACTACTTTTTTTAGTTTTCAAAATTTGACTTGGTTTTTGAAAATAAGGGAAAGATGTAGATAACAAAACAAAGAAACTTGTGAGTAAAAGTAGTGTTTGTAGGCTTAATTTTCAAAAACTAAAAACAAAAAACGAAATGGTTATCAAACGGGGCCTAGGGATCAAAAGAGTATTTTCTCTATATTAAAAAGGGGAAAATACACTTCTAGTCCCTGAGGTTTGGGTTAGGTTTCATTTTGGTCCATGAGTTTTCAAATTCAACAATTTAGCCTGTTTTAGTTTCATTTTAGTCCATCCATCTATTTTTCGATTAAAAACTAACAGTTTGCTGACGTGTCACTATTTTTTATTAAAAAAATATATATTTTTATATTTTTTAAATATATATATATATTAAAATAATAAAAATATTAATTTTTAATATATATATATATTTTTTCATCTTCTTCTTCAACATATACCCACCACCAACCTCTCCCTTCTCCAAACCCCATCACCACCTACCGCCGGCAACCGCCAGCGACTGCCCGTCGCCGGTGGTAACATTTTTTTTTCATTTCTTCTCATTTCTTTTCACCGTCGTTCCGTCCATTCGTAGTCTTTCGCCGTCCATTCACTGTCCATTCACGTCCCTTCGCAGTCCCTTGTTGGCTTGATGTTTGCCGCCCGTTCGTAGTCCTTCACCCACACCCGTCTTCGCTTAGATCTGGAGGTATGACGCTCACAGCTCGCCCACACCGCTCAGATCTGGAAGCCTGTCGCTTACAGCTCGCCCACACCCATCTTCCCTCAGATTTGGGCGAAGAAGAAGGAGGGAGTGACTAGGCGAAGAAGAAGAAGAAGGGTGTTCGATCTGGGCGAAGAGGAAGAAGGGCGTTCGATCTGGGTGTGAGTTCGTGGAACAAAATCGAGTGAAGACAGAGGGCGTTAGATCTGGGCGAAAGCAAACGTTGGTTTGTTCTTTTTTTAAAAAAAAAATAGTGAGGTTTCCGGCGAGGAAGGACCTCCCTCCTCCGATTCCAGCCCCTCCCTCCCTCCGCTTTTGTTTTTCTAAAAAAAGATTGAAATTTTTGGAGAAGGAAGAAAGTGAAGAAGAAGAAGAAGAAAAATCGACGGCAGTTGGGTTGGGAAAGAAGAAAGAGAAGGTTGGAGAAGAAGAAAGAGAAGTTAAGAAATAATAATAATAATATATATATTTTAATTAATTTATTATTATTTTATTTTAAAATTTAAGAAAATAATTTTTTTAATAAAAAAATAAATGACACATCACCAAAATGTTAAAAGTTAACGAAAAATTGTCGAGTTTGAAAACACAGGGACCAAAATGAAACCTAACCCAAACCTTAGGGACCAAAAGTGTATTTTTCCATTAAAAAACTATTATATTTGAATCAGAATCAAAGTCTCAGTCACCAAAATCACAATATACTTTTTAGGCTCATCGAATGCAACCTTATTGAAGAAGATGATATATAAAAAATGTTGATGGTCGATTTTGGCCAGAGGATCTCACCTGACCTTCACGTGCCACCAACGGTAAATTTGTAGTTGAGGGGGGAAGACGTGGCCTGCAAGACAGTAAACCTGCACACCGGTGTGGTGCTCGCCACACCGGCTCCGATGCTTAAGTTAGCACACAGAACGGTAGGGTGTGGAAAAGTAAGAGCAAGAGGAAAAAGCAGAGAATAGAGAGTAGAGTTTAGGGATAGAATTCGGGATCCCCTCTTCAGTGGCGAAGAGGGATATAAATACCTGTTCATCCTCCTAGCCTTTTTAGGGTTTCGGAGGCGTTTTAGGTCAAACCAGGCGAAACCGGGGCATCCAGAGGCAGTGGGGACCAGACGGGACCAAACAGGCTCGGCCCGCGCGAGCGGGCCGAGGGTCGGGCCTAAAACCCGACCCCTTCGGTCTTGGCCCGTCTCACTCGCCGGTTTTGCCCCCTTGGTCCATCTTTCAGCCCGATTCCTCCTCGGTTGCCCTCGTCAGCTCCTTGTATATCGGGGTGGTCCAAAATTGCCTATAACAAAAAATAAAAATAAAAAAGGAATTTGGGCGACTTATAATAGCACTGGTTGAGGTCGAAGAATCCGTTGAGTCAAGCTATATGGAATCCCCCCGAACGTATGGAAGTTAAACACCGATGCATCTTGGAGTGAAAATCAAAGGAGAGGAGTAGAGTGGATCCTTCGTGACTCCATAGGATCTCCAATCTGTGTGGGTCTCAAAAGGATCAATCAAAGTTGGTCCATAAAAAAATTGGAATTAAAAGCGATTTTAGAGGGCCTGAGAAGCTTACTCGATTTTCAATCCGTGAATGACTCTTCTCCAATCCCTCCAATTGTGGTTGAATCTGATGCAATCGGGGTAGTCAATCTCCTTAATCTCGATGTCGAAGATATCTCAGGATCAGCAAATTTGGTAAGTCCCATCCTCCAGGCAAAGATAGTTCTCGACGAGGTCTCCTTCAGCAGATGTCCTCGTTGAACAACAGAGCAGCTTGCTATCTCGCTGGGTGTCGACGACCTTCCATCTTCTGTTTTGGATTCCTCTTCCATCGAGAGAGAGGATGCGCGTTTTTGAGTTCCAAACTCTCCCACATTTATTTCCTCTTTAATAAGGAGTCTGTTGTTGTACCAACTATCATCTTTGAATAACATTTAGATAATTTTGATTCTACGATCTTTTGTAAATTTTAAATCTTTTAAATCTAATTCACTATTAATAATTAATAAATTAACTATTTGATTATTAATGTGAGCCTAGTTGAAATGGTTAATGCATACGTGACTAAAAAATGCAGCGATTCTAATTTTCAAAGCTATAGTGAATCTCAAACATTATTACGATGTAAATCGATTTTAAAAAAATTATGTAGTACGCACAACTCAATTTTCTCCTTCACTATTTTTTTTTTCAATTATTTTATATTTGACCTTTGATTATTATTTTATTATTATTTTTTTGACATGTTTTGGATGTTTATATGTATAGTTAAAATTAGTATATTTTATATTTAGTTTTACACTACTTTATTTTTGTATTTTGAAGGGTTATGAATACTTAAAATTCGATAAAAATAGTGATATTTTGTTTTAAATTAAAAACACATGAATTAAATTATATATATATTGGATTGAGGTTTTATGAGGGGGGAATGAGTTTTGGGATCTAAAGCCCATGTTTGGTTGGAGAGTTCAATTTATTTTCCTGGAAAATATTTTTTCCAGGCATCATTAATAAACGTAGAGTAAGAGTTTTGTTAACCTATCCAGAAGCATGGGTTTCGTTAATCTATTGAGATGTGGGTTTGGCCGAAAGCGAAACAACAATCTTTTCTTCCATTACGTATTCTCTCCTCTTCCTTGGTCTCAGTTTCTTCTTCGATCAATCAACAAAAGCTCCAAGTACACACTCTCTGCAATTTCCCTTTTTCTCTTTCTGCCATTTATCTGCAATTTCTCGTTTTCTATCTACAATTTTCCTTCTTCCCTTATGTGGATTTAGACGATTCATGATTTTCCTTTTAATCTCTATGAATGCTTGTTTCGCCATTGTTATCCATGAGCTCCTTTCTTTCTTCTACTTTCCACCTTTTTAAACATTGATAATGAAGTTTGATTGGAATTACATTTTCAATTTTTTATTGCCCAACTACATATATATTTCTCCCAACTTTCTCGTAGTTCAAGCAGATTAGCATTTAAAAAAAAAAAAAAAATTCTCTGTAGTAATCACGGAATTTTATTTTCTCATGAGAAATTTTAGAAAATGAAGACATGATGCTTTGGTTTTTTTGGCTTTAGTTCAAGTTGAAGATCGGTCGGAGCTAAATTTTCTTGAATTATCAAAATTGACTCACGGAGTATAGAACCTATCATTCTTTCTTTATTGCTTTCTATCTGGGTACTGCCTTTGTTGTCTTCCAGTTTTGAGAAATATGTTTAAAAGATTCCTAACATTAATTTAGCAATTTTATTATATTGGGTAGGAAATTAAAAAATAATAAATAATAAAAACCCACAATCTCTTTTCTTTCTCTCTCCTCCTCTTCATCTCCACGTCCTCTCACCGCTGACCATCACTCCTCAAAACTATAAAAATAACCAATTTGTATATGCCCCATCTTTTCTCGTATATGCTAAATATTTATTAATGGGACAATTATGTGAGTGTCTTCACACACACCAATTTGTATTCACATAACAATAACATTGCTTAAACGTTTTTCGACTAACAAGTTTTGTTGATGCCAAAATTTGGCCAAGGAGCTCACCTGACCCTGCACGTGACATCAACGGTAAATTTATTTGAATGGGGAAGACGTGACCTGCAAAACAAGAGAAAATTAAGCACCGGTGTGGTGTTTGCCACACCGACTCCGATGCTTTAGTCAGTTGGGAGATCACAAGGGAAGCAAATAAAGTGATAGTATTGGGGAAGAAAATAGATACCAAATTGAGTCCCCTTGACTTGGGGTGAACCTCTTCTATTTATAACTGAAATTAGGGTTTTCCCCCTCCTTTTAGGAGAGTGAGTAGCCCTAGAGAATGATTTAGGCCCATTGGGCCTCCGTGGGCTTGTTTTTCTGACTTTCTTAGAGCTAGGTCCAAATTCACCCATAACAAGTTTTACATCTATCAACTCCGATTGAGCTACCAAAATAAATTTAAAAAGGGAACACAATCTCAAGTTCATTTGATGTAACACATTCATTCTAGAACTAAACATATTGATATGAGGTTAAAATGTCGAATTTGAAAACTCAATGATCTAAATACAACCAAATCCAAATCTCAGGAATCAAAAGTATATTTTTCCCTAAAAAATGGTATATATGATGAAAAATATGAAAACAATAGCAAGAATAATATGAGAATGACTAAAATGAATGAAAGTTATCGATGAAGAATACACCCAATATTTTAAAAAAATTAATTAAAGAAAAAAACTTAATTGTATAATAATTATGAAATGAAACCTATCGATGAAGAATACGCTTTCAGAAATAAAAAAATTACGTATTTGATATTAACAAAAAAAAAAAAAGAAAAAGAAAAGATAACGATGGGTAAATATTAGAATTAAAGAAGATGTATTTGTTAAGTTTGTTAAACTGGTTGTTAGATATCTGTTATCATGAACGCTATTTATAGAGCCTTGCATTAATCAATAAGATTAAGCAAGTTTTATTTACTCTTTTTCCCCTCATATGGTATCAGTTGAATAATCTTCTTGAAGAGTTTTCACTTGCCCGAATTTTCTCTGTTTTCTCGTCACAATGGCTGGCGATGTTCAGACTTCTTTTTCTACTAATCAACCCACGAATCAGTCCGTGATTGATCAGTATGTCAACCCCTATTTTCTCCATCACTCTGATGGAACAAACCTCATCCTTGTCTCCGACCCACTCACAGAATCCAATTACAATTCTTGGAGCCAGGCGATGCTTCTCGGTCTTATGGTCAAGAACAAAGAGGGCTTTGTAGATGGCACAATCGAAAAACCTACTGGGACATTCTTACATTCTTGGAAGATTTGTAATGGCGTTGTGAAGGCCTGGATTGTTAATGCCCTGTCCAAAGAAATTTCCGCCAGTGTTAATTTCTCCGACACTGCTAGGGAAATTTGGGTCGACCTTCAGCAGCGGTATCAGCGGAAAAATAGGCCTCGCATTTTTCAACTTCGCCGGGAGATAACTAATCTTGCTCAAGATCAGATGTCTGTTTCAACCTATTTTGCGAAGTTGAAATCTCTTTGGAACGAGCTAATTTCCTATCGACCTTCTTGCACCTGCGGTAAATGCTCTTGCGGTGGTGTCAAGGATTTGGTTCAATATTTCCAGACGGAACATGTGATGACGTTCTTGATGGGTCTCAACGAGTCTTTCGCACAAATTCGAACTCAGCTCTTGCTGATGGAACCGGAGCCGACCATTACTCGAGCATTTTCTCTTATCGCTCAAGAAGTCGATCAACGTGCTTTTGTTTCTGTTCCAGTATCTACGCCTTCTCCCATTGAAGCTACTGCCTTGCTTGCCAAGAACTCGAGTTCAACTAATTCGAACTCACGTTCCCAGACTTACAAGAAGAAAGAAAGACCCCATTGTACCCATTGTAACATCCTTGGACACACCATCGACAAATGTTACAAGATTCATGGGTACCCACCTGGCTATCGGAATCAGAAGAGCGCTTCTTCCTCTTCTTCCTCTACCAAAGGAGATTCGTCAATTGCTCCTTCTCTCACTTCAGAACAGTATCAGGGATTGTTAACTATCCTACAAGCACATCTGGCTGCTGCTGGTAAAACTGATTTTGAGATTTCTTCCGAGAAGTCCCATGTTGCAGGTGCATGTTCCTCATTAATCCCTGCCTCTCATTCATGGATTGTTGATTTTGGTGCCTCTGCGCATATCTGTTACTCTCGTGATCTGTTTGCATCTTTAGAAAAGGTATCGGGTTTTTCTGTTACTTTACCAAATGGGAGCCGTCTCACAGTACAATATGTTGGTTCTGTATGTTTGTCCCCACTACTTGTCTTGAAGAAAGTCTTATATATACCTAAGTTCCGTTTCAATCTCATTTCAGTGAGCACCCTCTCTGCTAATCTGCCTGTCTCGTTGAAATTTGTTGATGATTATTGCCTTCTTCAGGACAAGTATTCTTTGAAGACGATTGGCAAGGCTAGGAAATGGCAAGGACTATATCTACTAGATCATGGACAACTTTTGGATAGTCTTGATTCCTCTGCTTCTGTTTTAAGTGTTTCTTGTAATGTTGTTTCCAAATGTAGCTCTCAAGTATGGCATGACCGCCTTGGTCATCCATCCTCTCGGCACCTTAATGCACTAAAATCAGTTTTGTCTCTCCATTCCATTGATTCTAAACCATGTTTAATATGTCCACTAGCTAAGCAAAGACGACTCTCCTTCTCTTCTCATAATAATGTTGTTGTTGCGCCTTTTGATCTTGTCCATTGCGACACTTGAGGGCCCTTCAAAATTCCAACACATTCAGGTTATCGTTTTTTTCTGTCCATTGTAGACGATTTTTCAAGGTATACCTGGATCTTTCTTATGAGGACTAAATCAGATGCTCTCAAAATTGTTCCCAATTTCTTCACGTTTGTGGAGACTCAATTCCATAAGACAATTAAAGCCTTCCGCTCAGACAATGCCCCTGAGTTGTCCTTTGTTGATTTCTTCCAGTCAAAAGGAGTTATCCATCAACTATCCTGTGTTGAACGTCCGGAGCAAAACTTGGTTGTAGAGAGGAAGCATCAGCATCTTCTAAATGTTGCCAGGGAACTTCTATTTCAGTCTAAAATGCCTATACATTTCTGGGGCGAGTGCGTATTGACTGCTTCTTATTTGATAAATCGCACTCCATCCTCAATTCTTTCCTGGCAAACTCCATATCTTCGGCTTCACAATACTGATGCGGATTATTCTCAACTGCGTGTATTTGGCTCACTTTGTTTTGCTTCCACATTGGTTTCTCACAGAACAAAGTTCATCCCACGAGCAACACCTTCAGTGTTTGTTGGCTACCCGACTGGTGTCAAAGGGTTTAAACTCTATGACATTCATCAAAAGAAGTTTTTCATATCCAGGGACGTTGTTTTTTATGAAAACATCTTTCCCTTCTGTCATATCAATGATCTCAAGGATAGTGTTGATATGTTTCCTGATTTAGTTTTACCTAAATCTTCTAACTCTGATGATTTTCAGTATCAGTCACCTAATCAAGTTTCAAGTGACATACTCACAGACACTACTCCGACGGAGGTTGCTGAGGATCCTGTTGTTTCTTCAAATGTACCTGTTACAGGCACTGCTCCTAGTGATAACAATATTTCCATTCAGGAGCCGTTTATTGTTGTTGATGCTCTTGCGGATGGTACTTCGTCTCAAGTTCTTGCTGTTGCTCACGGTGACCCTGAAGTTGCTATCCTCGACGCTTCTTCACAGGTCCCTCAAACCGTGGTTTCAAGTGATACAAATCATATGCAACAGGTTGTTCCTCGACGCTCAAATAGACAAATCAGGCCTCCTACATACTTGCAAGACTTTCATTGTAGTCTTCTACAATCCAACACTCCCACGTCCCTTGGAACAAAATATCCGCTGCAAAACTTTCTGGCTTATGACAGACTTTCTTCTGCTTTCCGTAATTTTGTGCTCAATGTATCCTCTACGTTTGAACCACAATTTTACCATCAGGCTGTTCCTCATGAACATTGGAGACATACCATGGATGCTGAACTCAAGGCTATGGAAGAAAATGGTACATGGTCCGTACAGTCGCTTCCTCAAGATAAACACTCCATTGGTTGCAAATGGGTGTATAAGGTGAAGCATAGGGCTGATGGCTCCGTTGAGAGATATGAGGCTCGCCTTGTTGCAAAGGGATATACACAAACAGAAGGCCTTGATTATACAGAGACTTTCTCGCCAGTAGCCAAGTTGGTCACCATTAAAGTGTTGCTCACGATTGTTGTTTCCCATCAGTGGCCATTGGTTCAACTCGATGTAAATAATGCGTTTCTCCACGGTGATCTCTTTGAGGAAGTCTTCATGGATTTGCCACTTGGATACAAACACAACAAGGTCTGTCCTTAGGGGGAGCGGTTGGTTTGTAAGTTGCACAAATCCATCTACAGTTTGAAACAGGCTTCAAGGCAATGGTTCGACAAATTCTCATGTGCTTTGTTGGCCCTTGGTTTCAAACAGTCTAAGTCGGATTATTCTTTATTCACAAAGGGTTCTGACAGTTCTTTCATTGCTCTTCTTGTGTATGTAGATGACATCATCATCACCGGTGCTTCCATCACAGACATTAACTCTCTTAAGAGCCATCTACATGATGTTTTTAAACTCAAGGATCTTGGTAAATTGCGTTACTTCTTGGGACTTGAAATCGCTAGATCTTCCAAAGGCATTTTTTTATCCCAGAGGAAGTATTCTTTGCAACTTGTGGAGGAGGCTGGTTTATTGGCTGCTAAGCCTTCTGTTCTGCCCATGGATCCGAATTCTAAACTTGCTGTTGATCAAGGTGACCCCTTACACGATCCTACACATTACCGCCAACTTATTGGTAAGCTCTTGTATTTGACAATCTCTCGGCCAGACATTTGTTTTGCTATCCATAGACTCAGCCAGTTCGTTGCTACTCCGAGGGCCCCTCATCTTCAAGCAGTTCATGTTCTTCTTCGCTATTTGAAAGGTTCCCCGGGGCAAGGAGTTTTCTTACCTGCTTCCATGTCTTTCCAGCTGAAGGCCTTTTCTGATGTTGATTGGGCCTCTTGCCCGGATTCTCGAAGATCAACCACGGGGTTCTGCGTGTTCTTAGGAGAGGCTTTGGTGTCCTGGAAAGCGAAAAAGCAGTGTACCGTGTCCAAATCGTCTGCTGAGGCCGAATACAGGGCTATGGCAGCAACTGTGTGTGAGCTTCTATGGCTTCGCCAATTATTGAAAGACTTGCTTATTGAGTCTCCTCAACCTTCTCTGTTGTTTTGTGACAACACAGCTGCTATACATATAGCCACTAATCCTATTTTTCATGAGAGAACGAAGCATATAGAACTTGATTGTCATTTTCTCAGAGACAAAGTTGCTGATGGATTTGTAAAGTTGCTTCCTGTACGCTCAAATCATCAGCTGGCAGATATCTTCACTAAAGCATTACCTACTTCTTCTTTTTCTTTTTTATTGTCCAAGATGGGCATTACAAACATTATGCTTCCGTCTTGAGGGGGAGTATTGGAATTAAAGAAGATGTATTTGTTAAGTTTGTTAAACTGGTTGTTAGATATCTGTTATCATGAAGGCTATTTATAGAGTCTTGCATTAATCAATAAGATTAAGCAAGTTTTATTTACTCTTCTTCCCCTCATAGTAAATTAATGAACATATCATATAGAAATGGTTGAGGATAGAATTTTGACATTAAGTCCATTTACGATTCTAAGTTTGAGAATGGATTAAGAAGGTTAAAAGGAGCTCAAAGAACCCATTAAGAGTCCAAACCCCAAGAATAGCAAGCAAAGCCAAGAGGTCGTCCCCAAAGGGGTTGGCCAAAAGGCCCAAGGCCGCACCCCATGACTGAGGTCGCCTAAGGGCCAAAGGGCCAACCCTCGTTGCTCACAAAGTCGACCCCCTAAGGGATCGACGACTATGATTTGAGAGTTATTATTCTTTAAAAGAATCAGACGTATCCTTGAGAATCGTTATCGATGGAGACCGAACCACGACTATCAAGGGATCAAGGATTTAGATGTCTAAGGGTCCTAGGGATAGACTAAGGATCAAGGTCACGTCCAACGACAGTTACAACTGACCAAGTCCAACAATGGTAACAAATTTGTAACTTTCGATTAAAGAGGTCTGAGAATCAACACTACAAGAAATAAACGATTTAGCGACGAAAACACAGCGTCGAAAATAAAAAAGTTGCAATCTTGCGTCGAAAATGTAATATAGTCGCAGCTTTGCGTCGAAACTATACATTTCGACGCAAACGTAAAAAAAATAGGTGCGATCGAAAATTTCATTTGGCGCCCAATGGATTGATGTGAGCGACGAAAAAATTAATTTCGACGCAAGCTTGCGACGAAACTGACCATTTCGACGCAAATATAAAGAAAATGGGCGCGATCGAAAATTTCATTTGGCGCCCAACAGATAGATGTGAGCGACGAAAATAGGTATTTAGTCGCAAGTGAGCGTCGAAATGGACTTTTTCGTCGCAAGTCTCGTGCAGTGTGCTCGATTGGTGACAACGGATCAAATCGCAAGTCTGCGTCAAAAGGGGTCAAATCGACGCAACCTTGCGTCGAAGAGAGTCAAATCGACGCAACTTTGCGTCGAAAATAGTAGAATCGACGCAACTGTGCGTCGAAAAAGTGTGTTTCGTCGCAACTCTCATTAAACAGATCTCTTTCATTTTCTTTCCTCACTTCCTCTTTTCCCATTTTCGTTTTTCTTCCCTTGCCTTTGTTTCCCTTGGCGCTCATTTTCTTTCGACGAGGGAGGCCATTTTCCTCCGGCGACGACGACAAAGTCCTCTTCCTCCGGCGATGCGCGAGAATCTTTTGCCCGGAACAGGTGGCGATCAGAACGGAGTGAGGTTCGTCATTTTCTCTTTCCATTTCCATTTTCTCCTCTCTAATCTTTCCATTTTTTCTTACATGTTCAGTTTTTCAAAAAGGAAGAAGAAAACACAAAGTTGCAAAAGAGAGAAAAAGAGAAGGCAAACCAAGAATTTGAGAGTTGAAGAGGTTATTAAGTTGTGTTTGAGGAGGGGAGCTCAAACACGGTGGTTTCTCGACGAAATTGGTAAATTAATCTTGGAAATTTTCAAAGAATTTGTGTAGTTTGTTACCGGTATGTTTGATTTGGGTTCAAATTTAGATTTGAGATTAGTTATGTTTAATGAGTTTGTGTAATTGTAAGAAATGTGTTAGTCTTGAGAGGTTAATTCGTATTTTGAAGAAATGTTTAGAAAAACCAAGTTGTGTTCGTTGTAGGGAAGAAAGAGAAGAAGGATGGGAAATGGTGGGTTTTTGTGAAGAAAGAAAGAGAAAAACATGATGTTAGAGAGAGGAAATTGTGTAGAGACTTATGTTTTTGTGAAAACATGAATGTTAGTCAGCTACTAATGAATGGTTTATCACTGTTTTTTGTTAGTTTTTGAGCTTCAATATATTGTTAGACTACTTGGGGAGGAAACCATTTTTATCGGTAGATTGGCTATAGGTATGTGTTTTAGAATTTTTAGTTTTATTTGTATTGTTTTTTTCTTAAGAAATGTTCTTGATAGATTGATTTTTTTGGAATGATATTATGTATATATTATGTGTTCAAAATGATAAAGTATGTTGTGTCTATTGAACATTGTGGTTAGAAGTGTGTTGTTTAAGAGAAATGAGTTTGTTATTATCCTCTTACATGTAAACTATGATTTTGAAATATGATTTTAGGGAGAAGTTGTTTATATTTGTTGATTTGGGGGGTTGTTTTGTTTGGTGAAGCTTGGGCTTTTTTAGTGAATGTGGATTTGAGAGGGGAGTTGTTTATATTTGTGATTTGATGGGTGGGAGGGGGTTGTTTATTATTATTATTATGTGTTTTTTGGTTGATTGAAAGTTTGTTTGTTATTGTTCTCTTAGATAATGTAAATTATGGTGTGATTTTAATGTTACTTCTTAAATTGTCATGCTTTAATTTCAAAAAAAAATTGTCATGCTTTATTTTTTTAGTAGATGTGGTTGGGGGTGTATGTATTTATTGTTGTGATTGTTGTTTCAAATTTAGGTTATTTTTTAAATTTCTATTCTCTATTATTGAAGTTTTTGTTTGTTACTATATATGATTATGTGACTTCTTGATTGAATGGGGGATGTGATTCAATAAGTTTGATTACAAGGATATTGTGTAATCTTATTGTAAGCCTAGTATATGCGATTTACATTAGATTATACCCTATTGAACATTAAAAAGTAGTTTGAATGTTACTTCTTAGATTTTGAGATTATTGAACGCATTGTTATGTTTAATTATTGTATTAAGTTAATGATAAGTCGTTCTTTATGTTTCTAGGGATAAGTTATGGATAGAAGTTGAATAAAACTTCGAAATAGATTATGCAAAGAGTATACTGATCGAAGAACGAATTGAAGCAAGAATGAAAGAACTTATGGAAAGATTCACCGGAGCACATCCATCGAATTGAAGGTATAATTTTTAAAACTTGGAATTGAAGTTCATTTTTTAGGTTGGGACTCTGATTACATTGTTTGAGACTCTATTTTCATATGTTTCGTACCTATGTATGTGTGATTCTCTCAATGAGAATGATCGTTATATTTTTTTTTTTTTTTTTTGTGGTTGATTGGGAGGAGAGTGTTTGTTCTTGAGGATGAATTGAGGAGGAGGGGGAGGGGGAAAAGTGTTGTTCTTGAGGATGAATTAAGGATGATTTGTTGTTCATGTGTACTTATGTATATGTAATATGTTGTTTATTTGCAGAATTGAAGTAAACTTGCTGACGACAACAATGACCAAACAAACATTTACTTTTTTGGAGCTAAGATAGACTATATTTGTATTTGTATTTGTAATATGTCTATATTTGTATTTGAATACTTGTTTGGTCTTTATTTTTTGTAATTCTTAAACTTAGTAAGACTTTGGGTAAAATGTTCATGTGTAAAACATATTTTTGTTGAATGCTTAATTATTATTTGTATAAAGTGGATGAATGCTTTGGTATAAAATATCTATTTCTTATATTCAATGCTTATTTGTATAAAATGTAAATCAGGACAATTGAAATGAAATCGAGCCATTAGATGACAACTCAACATATATATATATATATATTTATTGCGTATCATTTGTGCGACAAATTTAGGGTTTTCATGGAAAATGAATTAAAATTTGCGACAAAATGAACAATTTTCGTCGCAAGCATTGCGACGAAAATAGGTGTTTTGGTAAGACCGATATGTGCGACGAAAAAATATAATTAGTCGCAAGGTTTGCGACGAATTGCTGTTTTTCGTCGCAAAGACCTTGCGACGAATTCTTTCTTCTAGTCGCAAACATTTTGAAACGAATTATGCGACTTTTTTTCTTGTTTCGTCGCAGGTTGCGACACATTTTAGTGTTTCGTCGCACGTTGCGACGAATTTCAAAAATTCGACGCAAAAGCCAGCTTGCGACACGGCTTTTGCGACGTTTTGTGCGACCAATTTTTTTTCGACGCTGACGATGTTTTGCGTCAAATTCATACTTTTAGCGACGAAATATTTTCGACGCTAAAGGCCTGATTTCTTGTAGTGCAAGGTGAGATTCTCGAAGAGATAAATACCAGTCGTTTCACTATCCTACTTCCATATTATAAATAGAATACTCAGTAAGGAAGGAAGGTACGTCCAAAATACTCACTTATTTTAACTACGGTCTAAGCTCTCTAAGCACTCGTAGAACCCTACTCTAACTTGAGCGTCAGAGTGTGTGTAGCTTAGCGCTGCACCAGTGCTCAGTTCTCTTTGTTGCAAGCACACAATTGTCCTCGTCCATTACGAATTCATCGTTGATTCGGCAATTCGAAAATTCCGGTATCAAGAAAAATAAATATAATGGAACATAAAATAACAATCCACAAAATTAGCTGAAACTAACTAACATGAGAAAAAACAAAAAAAAAAAAAAAAAAAAAAAGTTAACCAAACAAACTTGTAAGAAGAATTTAAAACATGGGATGATAAAATATATATTATAAGAATTGGGTAGAACAAAATAATTCTGCAACTTACTGATTGGGTAGAATAAAACAGTGTATTTAAAATGAAGGAAAATTTGGATGTTTGCGAATGGAGGAAGGCTGCGATTGAAATTTGGGGTTTCAATTTTCAATGTAATTACAATAAGATAGGGTTTTAGTATTTAAAATTAATTAGAATACTGATACGTAATTAATACTAAAATCATTTACCTCAATGAATAATCTAATCATAAAAAGAAATGTGTAAAGGGAGCCTCTAGCTCAGTAGTAATTAGCATGTATCTTTGATCGAGAGGTTGGAAGTTTGAATCCCCCACCTCTAAATGCTGATGTACTACAAAACTAATCATAAAAAGAAAAATACAAAAATGTCATTGGAAGAAAAATGCTACAGAAGATTGAGTCAATCTAAAGTTTTGAATATAACCAATTTGACATATATTTTTTTGCTAAGAAAATGACCTCATGGATAAATCTCTATAAGAGATCTTATGCCTAAAATTGGAAAGATCTTGTAGCTACCAAATCCAACTTCTTTAATTAGTTGAGCCCACTCTTTTTCTTCTCTTTCTTTTCCACCTACTACAGTCATCATCAACATGTCGAAGAATAGTTGAGCCTCGGTCGGGCCATCCTTTTTTTTTATTGCCAACTACTATATATAATTACAATCACTTTTCATTTGTTGTTGTTGCTTGCTGCTTTGCACTTCTTTAGAATCTTCAAACATTCTTCATCACTTCAAGCATGAAATATCCACTATTTTTTCACATGAAAATATGATATTTCAAAAAAAAAAAAAAGTTAGATTTTATAAGCTCATAGCAAATCCTTTGGGAAGATTAAAATAGTTGATGTGTGATCATAATACATATATAGTTGTATAAATGTATATAATGTATGCAACTTTGCCTTAACTTCATCTTTTCTTGAACCCTTCTATAAATCCATTTAACTTATTTTATTTAAGCTTCTTACTTATTTAGGGTTTTAATTGGCACTTAGTCACTTGCTTGTAAATGGGGATAATGTGGGGAAAATAATATTTTCTTTAGAGTGTGCGGATGATATCTAAATTGATTATTGTTGCCTCATTATCATTGTAATTAACAGAAAATTAGACGAAAAGTTATCATATTTATGTTTCAAGTTCTTATCACATGAATAAGTCGAATCTAAAGCAGTGTTGGTTATATCTAATATAAAATTTTTATTTCAAGGGCTCATGCCTCCCAGGCCTCATGTACGCCTGTTGGTGGTTTACAAACTTTATCACAACAGTTCTCAAATAACAAAGACTACACATGACACCGACAGTTCTCTCATTTTTTGTTGTAACAATCCACACTTACAATCACTCAAGTACTTTATTAATAGAAATTAAGTATAAACTGTATGCACACTTAAAAAGAGACTCTCATGGGTAAATCTCTATAAGAGACCTTAAGCCCATAATTGAGAAGATCTTATAGCCACCAAATCCCGCTTCTTTAATTAATTGAGCCCACTCTTTTTCCTCCCTCTCTTTTCCCCCTACTAAAATCATCATCAACATGTCGAAAAATAGTCGAGTCTCAATTGAGTCGTCCTTTTTTTTGTTACCAACTACAATATCAATGACAATCACTTTCCCTTTGTTACCATTGCACGTGATTGCTGCTTTGCAATTCTTCAAAATCTTCACGCATTCTTCGTCACTCCAATCATGTAATATCCACTATTTTATCACATTCGAATAATAAAAACATATAAAAACATATAAGATTTTATAAGCAAATAGCAAATCCTTTGGGAAGATTAAAAAAATAATTGATGGGATCATAAAAATTAGTTGTATAAATGTAATGAGGGGACTTTTCTAGCTGTGTGTGCAACTTGCCTTAACCGGCCGTTTTTGTTGAACCCTTTTTAGAATTAAATATTTGAATGATGGATAACGTGATACACCAAAATTAAAATAAAACATAAACAATAAGAAAAGAAGAAAAAAAATCCAAGCTAATTTAAAACAAACCAAAATGCATCCAATCACATTGAATCATCCCTAAGATATGCATGCATATTTTGATATAAATCACCATGGATTTTTTTTTTTCTTTTTGATTTGGCAACTCGAATATATTATAATAAGAGTAATTATTGAATGTGGTCGTTACCACTCCTATAAGTATTAGTTTAAAAAATTATATTATAATTTTTATAATTTTATAGTGTAAAACTGGCAACCAGTCCATGTTTCTTTTTAGGTGCCAATCAGAGCATATCTTAACTGACATAAAGTGTGTACGGATGTCCACGGAGCGGGGCAAGAACGGGGATGCCTTCCCCGTCCCTATCTCTGTCTCCCATTTCAATCACCATTCCTCCAAAATTCCCCATTAAATTTCATTGGGAATGGGACGAGGATTCCCCATGGGGAATTTGTGGGGATTGGGTTCCAGTGAAGAATTATTCCCCATTTAGTTTTTTTCTTTTTTCTTTCTTCTTTTTTGTCTTCATTGAATCAAATCATTATTTTGATAAATTTTCAAATAGTTAACTTGACATGAAAAATATTCATTAATTTTCAATTAGATATAGTTAATTATTCACCTAAGATTTTCATTTAAATAGTTAATTTTATTAAAAAAAATCTTTTTAAAGACCAAATTCTTTAATCTCCTAATAAAAACAAAATAATATTTTATATCAAATTATTACTTTTTATATATATATATATATATATATATAATTCAAATGTTAAACCATGTAATTCAATCCTATCAATTTTTTCTAAATCATTAACCATAAAACTTTAAATTTATATATAGAGAAAAATAAAAAATAGAATAATAATAATAATACTAATAATTAAAAAAATGTAAACGGGGCAGGGAGTGGGGAACATGAGGATGAGGAATGCATTCTCCGTCCCTGTTTAGCTCGCAGGGATTTTTTTCCTCCACTCCCCTCCCCTATTTCCTGCTTACACGGGGATTCCCCGCCCCATTAGGGGCAAGTCCCCATGGGCCCCGTCCCCGCGGGACAAATGGATATTTCCTAAAAGTGTGAGCTCATGACCAAGAGGTCATAGGTTCTAATCCCACTACGCTCATGACCAAGAGGTCATAGGTTCTAATCCCACTACCCCATGTTGTTGAACTAAAATATATATATATATATATATATATATATATATCTCTTTTTAGGTTAAATTAAAATTTTAGTCCTCATAATTTGAAGAAAGTTAAAATTTAACCTCCATAGTTTTAAAACTTAAAATTTTATTCGCCTATAGTTTATTCCTATCGTTAGAAGGCACTAACAAATTAAATATGTGGCCATTAGAAGTTACTAACAGATTAAGTGCATGATAGGATAGCTACTTGTCATATACTCAATCTATTAGCTAGCAACTATTTATGGAAGTTGGATGAAATTAAACTAAATTCTAACTTTCACCGGATTACAAGACTAAATTTGTAATTTAACCTTCTTTTTAATATGTGACCTAACCTTAATCGAAAACAATAAAATATTAGGTTTACCTTCAACAGAATGGCATCAGTAGGAGGAATGGCTTTAAACATATCCCCTTCAACATATTTCAAGTTTCCTTCCCCTTTCAAGTCAGCCACAACTTGGGGAAGATCAAACACAGTGCATTCAATTTCTGGGAAAGCCTCAGCAATGGCTTTGGCCACAGTTCCAGTGCCACCACCAACATCAACCAGTGAGCCAACTCCATCAAAAACACCTTTATATTTGCCCAACAAAACACTCATAACCAGCCTCGCATCACTCGCCATACCTGCATTAAAAACATCACCATCATTCGGCTTGTTGCCCATGAATTCCCAAAACGGCATTCCATGAGCCGTATCAAATGGCGTTCGGTCACCACTTTGGAACCACAGAGAGAAACACTGCCATGGCTCCACGAGGGCTGAGTCGAGCATGGAAAGCAAGAAAGGAGTTACACTCAAAGGGTTGTCTTTGAGAAGAAGACGAGATGAATTGGTCAGCATATACCCTTCTAATTCTTCTTCTTCTTCTTCTTCTTTGTCATTTTTGGTGATTTTTTGTGCTAGGAAGAAGCCTGAGTGAGTCAATATACGCATCAAGCGGTAGAGGAAAGGGGTCTTATTGGGATGGAGTTGGAGGGCTGAAACAAGTTGAGAAAGGGGCATTGGGTGAGGGCCATGGCGGTGGATGGCGTCTGCTATGCCAAGTTCAACGGCGCATTTCAGAGACATGGAGTTTATGAAGTTGAATATGTGATTCCATATGTGGCCTTGAGCTTCCAGCAGCTCATCGCCTGCAACTTCTGCAATTTTTCCACCCTCCAAATCCATATTGACAACAAAGAGAGATTATCGTCAAAACTCTTTGTGGAGTACGTCCAAGTGTCATTTGGGTCCTCCTATTTATAAACAAATTGCATAGACATTAGAATGGAGACTAGCAAAGTCACTGTGCTTTTGTCGACAAGCAAAGTCACTGTGCTTTTGTCGGCTGGTTATATTCAATTATGAGTTTTATATTTATGTTAAATTACATGTTTAACCCCTATTTGAGGGTTAGTTTGTGTAATGAAAGTTAGCAATCGAAATAAACTAAAGTTAAGCAAAATAATAAAACTAAATGAGATAGAGAGCAAGAGAGGAGAAAACACTCGATTTATAGTGGTTCAACCATCGTTAGATGGTCTACATCCACTTTCTTAAAGGGGCAGGGCATCTTGATCTTATTTCACTGAAGATTTACAGAAGATGGAGATAGATCTCCTTTCTCACAGACCTCACTTCCCTTTTTCCCAAAATCTCACGATCTCTCAGGCTCCCCCCAAATCACTCTGCCCTAATTGTTGGCAAAAGAGATGTATTTATACAGCCAAAGAGGGTTACAAGAAATGGGCTTCTACAAGCAACTAAGGCCCATACAATTATAAGGGAATAAAAGAAAGTGGGCTTGTCTTTAAACTTTCCAGCTTGGACATATGAACATGGGTCAATTCTTTCACAGTTTGTGACGCTATTTTGAAGACTTCTTGTAATCTCTCAATTTCTAGTAGAACCTGTAGTTGTAGAAGCCTGGACGCAATCCCGAGCTTTGGGCGAACCAGTATAACTTTCGGTGTCGTTCTCTTTTTCCCTATCTTTTATTATCTCTCGTGACAATTGTTATCGACTTGTTTGGCTTTGAAGGGATGAACCCCTTGCGCAGCGGAAAAACATACAGAACCTTTAAACCCGGATTAATTTAAGAACAAAAATACCAATACGTTGGGCAAAATTCAGCAATTTAACAGATTTAAACATGCTGGAAATAATATATAAAACATGCTAAAACAGCCCTTATCACATAGATCTAATTTACGTAAAAAGATCCTATTGATCTAAGGCTGAGAAACCATTACCTTTGAAGAAATTCTTGATCGACTCACCAAAATTTCTCTGAATTGCTCCAAAAAACAGCAACTTGAAATCCCTTTTTCGCTGGAAAAATTTGCCACGAACACCACCACGAGGTTTCACCAGTATTCTCAGTAGGATACACGCTGGGAGCTTGTGGGAACTCAGAAAAAACTCTAAGGATGTCTTCTGTGATGCCACAATCTGATTTCTCAGAGAAAACCAAAAAACAGAGAGAGCGAGATAGAGGGAGAGAGACGTGAGAGCCAGAGTGATTTCTGCAACTGAACCCTCAACCACGTCTCTTTTTAAAAACCCATAATATCAGATAACTGAAATATCAGTTATCTGATATTTTTAATGTTTTTAATTAATTATAATTACAAAATCATAATTTTAAATTACAATTAATTGTATTATATTTTAATTAATCTAAATTAATTAAAATAACATTAATTTAAATCCTATTTAAATTAATATCCCTCTTATCTTATAGTTTAATTAAATCAAATTTAATTAAACTAAATCAATTAATTAATAAATATTAAAATAAAATTGAACATCACATATTCAATTACTATTTTCTCTCTCAAAACTATAGTATTAATATACATCCAATGCATATTAATTATAACCTATAGTTTTAATATGAACCAAATTCATATTTTAGAATAATATTCGAACACCTTCGAATATTTAATCCATCCTTAGAATTTTACCTCAACGCCCTAAATGAGCTACCGGTGGGACCTAATGGACCTACAGATCAGAAGCTCCAACGATATGAGATTAGTTGGTTAAACTCATTAACCAAGTTAATCAATATTCGTTAACTGTGGTTCACTCCACTAAAGAACCACAGCTGCACTCTTCTCACTGCAGACATATTTCTGTGTCCACGGATATTGACTGTCAACAGCAAGTTAGCCCTTCACGTGTGTTCGTACCCCAGCTAGGTCAAATTACCGTTTTACCCCTGGGCTACCTCTTGGTCCTTAAGTACCAGTGCTCCTCTAATGAACAACCTGTTTGTGGTCCAACCATCAAACAGAAAACCCTCTCGTGCCATAAAGAGGGTAGGGCCCTTTGTTCAAGACCTGGAGACACCACTTAAGGGAACACACCTCTACTTACCCTCATATCAGGAAGGAGTGAATTCCATCTTGTAAGACTACGTTCCCAGCTCCCCATTCGGTCTTGTCCCCAAAATGGTAGGCTTATTGAGTCGGCGAACTGGCCACTCTCACCCGTACAAATCAAAGGACAATCCCTCATGGACAGGAGTCCATAATCCACTCAGGATTAAGGCCAAGTTGCCTAGGTCATCCTAGTGAAATAGAAACCGAGCTAACCAACGGTGTTATAGTTAGTGGTTAACTATTTCGCGGTCCGGTCTTTGTGCAAACTCATTGCACAGGATACCCCCACTCGCATGTCAACCACATGAACGTGTTGGATCAATACGTTTGTATCAATATACAAAGCGGGCCGTATCCATAGTGTCACCAGGATAAGGTACCCAGCCTTATCCCTATACTACAGACCCTTTAGGCTAAAACTTGAACATTGATCCCCGCATGTCCCTACATACTAGTTCAAGTCTCATTCTATTAGCCATGGATGTTTAGTTTATTGGATTAGGGTTAGCAAGACAAGATATAATACAAACATTGAATAATACATCACTTTATTAATGTTCGGTCAAATGTACATTTACTATCTACGAGTTTTAGGGCATAAAACCCAACAGGCTTAACCTGTGGAAGAGGAGATTGCTATAATATTACTGATTGTTGTCATAATATTATATTATTTTTTGTTGTGTATTCCACATCATTTTTCTCCCAACAAGTGGTATTAGAGCCTTTTGGTTCAGGAGTCATGGGTTTTGTAGAACCAAGAAACTTCAATGGAGTCATGAAGTTCGATGAGAAAAATTTTGGGTATTGGAAGATGCAAGTCAAGGATTATTTAACTTGCAAGAAAATACATAAGGCATTGAAGGAGAGACCGAAAGGGATGACAGACGAAGATTGGGAAGCCTAGGATGAAGAGGCAGTTGCAAGCATAAGGATGTCACTACAACAAATTTGGCTTTTAATGTCGGGCATTGCCCGACATTAAAAGCCTTTAATGTCGGTCACTGACCGACATTAAAAACACCGACATTAAAAGTTTTAATGTCGGTCGCTTTTAATGTCGGGCAATGCCCGACATTAAAAGCTCTGACCGACATTAAAAGTGCCCTTTTAATGTCAGTCAATGCCCGACATTAAAAGTACTCTTTTAATGTCAGTCAACCAGTTTTTGATCGACATTAAAAGTCACTTTTAATGTCGGTCAGTTTTTTATGTCAGTCATTGCCCGACATTAAAAGCTGTGACATTAAAAGTGTCTGACATTAAATGTGCGACATTAAAAGTGTCCGACATTAAATGTGCTATATTAAATTAAAAAAAAATTGTCGGTTGCACAAGTAGCTAACCAACAATACCTATTTCTTCCTTTTGTAAAAACCTGTAAACATTAAACAAAATAAAATTTCAACCTATACACAAAATAAAATCCTGAAAATATTTTTACACAACAACTAACTCAACGAACATGGATTTAATTAATAAAATATAATAGTGTATATAATACATGAAACTTTTCGTCCATCCACAAATCACGTCTATGAACTAATTTACAAAGAAAAGGTAAAATTACTACAAAATAAGTACACAACTCCTTAAACGCTCTTTCGCAAGTTCCTCTTCGAGCTCCTTTTCGAGAATATATCCATTTCATCATCTGCAACAATTCTTGCTTAGCAAGATGAATTCCAAACCTTATACAAAGCAAAAACGTAAGTTAAATACAATCGACACACATCTCCAATCAAATCCTTAAACTAAAAGTAAAGCTCAAGACATACGAGTAAAGTAGAGCTAATAACCAACAACATCTAGAGGATCATCAAACAAATCACAACAAAAACGACCCGTATGAAAGTTATAAATCTAGCAACACCACCCTACTAAAGTTCATTACATCCAAGTATTGCCATGATATTAATGGGGTGAAAAACATGGAACATGTTAAATTCACCTCACAAAGATTAAAAACCTACAAGAATGGAAGTAAAGATTAGCCAAACTGATGCAGAAATTGATAAATGGAAGTTTAAAAGATACACCATGATACAAATAAGCACATTCCCAACGAGTAATATGCATTAGTGTAAAAGTAGAGAAACATTACCTTCATGTTGCCATTGAAAGAACTAGCAGCTTGGCTTGCCATTTCTCAATTGTCTAGTTTTCCACTATTCCACATCACACATGTAGATATTTATCAGTTCAGTAAATTCTTAACAATTACAAAATAATTCACAAGACTTCGAAGCAAAAATGACAAAAATCCATATTAACTAATATAAACCTATACTATTAACATCGTACAATGAGCTATTAACTTGATTGATTCAAATTGAAGAATTGATAGGTAATTTTTATGTCACAATCTGCTTGTCTAAATCAATAAACAAACAACACATTGAAACCTCTGCATTTCCTTTGTCCATAAACAATAACTATTTTACTTAAAGAGTTAAGAAGAGAAGCTTTCTTTACTTAGAACATAGGAAAAAAACTTAGAACTATGAAGAACATAATTGAAAAAATCCTTAAGCAGAACCAAATCTCAAGGTTTCTTGACATTTTTCTCTCACTCTGTGACCCATTTGCACTTTTTACTTTTTCTAACATCACAACAAGAAAAAGCAGCAGACATGTAAAGCAGACACCAAAAGCGACTTGGTTATTCCAAAGCTAGTAATCTTCTTGCGTAACCCCCCCCCCCCCCCAAAAAAAAAAACATTCATGAAAAATTTCCTACAACAATATAAATCTTCAATAAAAACAAAACAAATAAATCAAAATCTTGTTTCTTCGTTCAACAATATCCCAACACCTTACAAAAACCACATGCCTAAAACTTCAACAGATAGCAATCAAAAAATGCACAACAAGAAATAAACAAGTTGTGTGAAACTTACCCTGTGGAGGCTCTTGCACAACAACCTAAAAGCAAACACATATAATATTTAGCCTTAGAAAGATTAGCAGTAAATTCAATGGAGGTTTGCTTGTTTATCAACTACACCATTTTGTGAATGTCAATTTCCATCACATGAGATATTAACTATTACGAAATTTGAATGACATTATGACAAAGCAACAAGGCAAACATAAACATTTATTAACAAAGTTGCATGTCAGAAAAAATTGTCCCAATCTATAGTAGAAATAATCACCATACGGAATAAAAAGGAAAGAGCAACATACTGATCGTTCATAAGCATGGACATGGCCAGCAAAGACAACATCAACTATGTACTTCACGAACCAACTTTCAAATACTGACTGCATACTATCGCCCTCCTGGAAATGTACTTCATTACTATTGTAGATTGGAACATGCATAAGAACAATCAACCATGGCGTCTTCTCCCAATCAACCCTTTCCAACTCTTCACGAAGCCAGTGCCATTGAGGTGTGTACTTCACTGAAATAAATAATTGTAAGGTAGGGGCAAAAACTTGAAAGTCGGCAGCCTTCATAATTTATTAAAGATAAACATTATTAAGACAGGGGATGAGCTCATTATCTAAGTGCCTGTTTATGTGTTCAAATTAGCTAGAAACTAACATGCTAAAATTTCTTCGGTTTACTTCCAAGCTAGACTGAACTACAGCCTGCAGTTACATGGAGGAAAATGGAATCAATCCTCAGGTTGCAATGTTTGAATTGGTTATCTTTTTGGACACAGTGACCTTTCAAATGCTAGGGTAGAACTGCAAACTTTTGCCCAACATTCTTAAACAAAACAACTTGTTACATGGGAAATGCTTAAACTCGACAACCCAATAGTTTGATCATATGTACTTGACAATTGGCATATACTGAGTGGTCATGTCAACTATAAGTTTCCGACCATCTGGGCTTGAGTGAGACATTTTACTAACAGTGAGTACTAAAAAAAGCTCTATAGCAAAGAAACCTCCATTGAAGAAAAAGAAGCTCTATAAGTTTCCGACCATCTGGGCTTGAGTGAGACATTTTAATTACTTGCACCCCTAAAGCTAGATGATGAGTTCCAAAGGAGAGCCAAAGGGGTGTCTATTCCTGTAGCATATACTTTCGCAGTATCATTACAAAGACTAATAGTAGACTAATGAGTTTAAATTTTGATAGTCTCGTAGCACAAAGGGAGTTTAGGTATTAGCCTTCTCATTAATCTCTGTCTAATAGGTGATACTCGTTTTCCCTTCTAATTTTTATTTTCAGGAAACCTGATCTTCGAGCAAAGGAAAAAACTTCAAAATTTCACAGAGACATATCATCAAACACCTTACCAGCATAAACCAAATACCCATGCATATTACTAATTCTCACATCTTCACACAACAACATAGCAATACCAGAAATTCAAAGAAATTTAGAAACACAAGCAACACAAGAGAGAGGAAAAAAAAATTAATTCGTACCCACGAACAGAGATGAACCCGAACGAAGTTAGATCTGGAACCACGACCACCACGAAAACCCACTTGCTGTAGATTAGAAGAGAAATGTCGTTGTCGCCGTCGGTGAGAAGAGAAAACTGGTCTTAAATCTAGCCGTGGAGTCGGCGTCGGTGAGACCCAGTCGCCATTGATTAGATCCCTAGTCGTCGTTGATGGTTGAAGGGAAAGAGATATCAAGGGTTGAAGAAGATGTGCGCCGTTGTCCGAAGGTTGAAGAAGATGTGTGCCGTCGTCCGAAGGTCGAAGAAGATGTGCGAGAAGCGCGAGGGTTTTAGCTGGGTTTTTTGAGGAGGCTATCTGTCGCGTGTTGGGGAGAGAGAAAAACTTTTCTTTTAACCTTTTTTCTTTTTACCATTTAAAAAAATAATAATAATAACTTTTAATGTCGGGCATTGCCCGACATTAAAAGAAACCTTTAATGTCGGGCAATGCCCGACATTAAAAGCCTGAAAATTTTAAAATGCGCGCGTCCGACATTAAAAGACCCGCGCGTTTTTTTGTCCGACATTAAAGCCTCCGCGCCCATTTTTCTGTCCGACATTAAAGCTATAATTTGTTGTAGTGTGTGTTTGTCAATGGACGTGGCAAGTCTAGTGGCAAATGAGACAATTGCAGTTAAATTGATGGAAGTGCTTACAAAAAGGTATGAAAAACCCTCTGCTAATAATAAGGTCTACCTAGTTTGAGGTTACCACTTTGATTAATCAGTTAAAATTGTTAATATAGAGTTTACTGATGAAGTGAATGTTATTCAGTTGTTAACGTCTTTACCTAATAGTTGGGAAACGATGAAGACAACAGTGTCTAATTCGATTGGAAATTATACTTTAAAATTTTCAGAAGTTTGTGATTTAGCCATAGTTGAGGAAATTCATAGGCAGAGTAGTAATAAATAGTATATAGTAGGGTCAACTTTGGTTATGACTAAGGGTGAAGATAAGGTTGATGAAGAAAATGAACCGAGTAGCAGTAGTAGAAAGTGGGAAAATAGGAATGAGGTAGAATGTTTTTACTGCCATAAGAAAGGTCACTTCAAGAGTCGGTGTATGAAGTTCAAAGAGGATCAAAGAAGAAAACATGAGGCAAATATAGTGCATGATGCCTTAGTTTGTGTTCAAAGTGACAGAAGGTGTAGTAACCACTCATCAGATTGGATATTAGACAGTGCAGTTTCTGTACACATAGCTTCAGATAGGAGTTTGTTCACATCATTCATAGGAGGGCATCATGATCTAGTGAGGATGAGGAATGGTAGAACCTCCAAAACTAGTGGGACTAGAGATGTTAGTCTGAAGATAGAGTGTGGAAATAAATTGGTACTGTGAGATGTCAGGTTCGTGCCCAATATCAAGATGAATCACATTTCTACTGGCAAGTTGGCAGATGAGGGTTACATGTGTGAGTTTGGCAGTTGCCACTGTAAACTCAAGTTAGGATCCTAGGTAGTGGCAGTTGGCCACAGGAAGTCTACACTGTACAAATGTCAGTTGAATGTTGCCAAAGGATCAAAGAGACAGTGGATGCCGGTTAAAACTGCAGAAGCTAGTTGTAGAGGTACAGTTGAGCCAGCAGCAATGATAGTCGATTTCGATAAGTCCGATCAAGATCCTTTAGTTCAAAAACAATTAGGAAGTCCAGGAAAGAAAGTTGATGGCTATCGTGAACCCCCAGTTGTCAGACGCTCGAATGAATTGAAGAAATCACTAAGGCGAGTTGAGGCATCGAAGTGGAAGGTCAGAGCAGTTGCTAAGGTCAAAGGTCGGGTCTCTAGCTTGGTAACAGGTTTGAATAGAGGATTCAAGCCATTTTCAAAGTGTATCTTCTCTAGGAACAGTTGTTCGAGTTGGAAGAAGATGGCAGGTGTCACCACTTAGCTGAAGTGGGAGTATGTGTATGTCTCTTTCGTCTGAGAGACAGGTCCACGTAGCTAGCCCTTACCTCGAGGCGAGCACAGATGAGCTATAGTTACATTCTGATGGTTGTTTTTGTGAGTTTGTTGCTTTTTCAGGTATTTTTTAGCCTTGGAGTTTACCAAGAAGATCAGATATAACAGTTGTAGTGGGAGTAGATCCTTGGAGTTTGCCAAGATGATCAAAGTTTTGTTGCAGTGGGACACAAAGTCGTATTTTGTCTCCAAGTGGGAGATTGTTAAGTTTTTGTCTTGTGTGGAGACAAAATTGAAGAAGCTCACTTCATGTGCAAGAAAGAAGCTAGCTCACTTGGTGTGCAAGGAAGAAGCCACTTGGTGTGCAAGGAATAAGCCAAACTTGGTGTGCAAGGATGATCCTAACCACCTTGGTGCACAAGGAAGAATGTAAGTGGAGCCTTGGGCATTAAGGTTCATTACCTATATATATGCGTGTTTGTCTCTTGAAGAGAGCAAGAAAAAGAGACAGTGACGTTTTTTCTTCCAAGTGTGGTAGTGAAGAGAGTGAGAGAGAAAAGAGTGTTTCTCTTATTGGGTTGATGGTCTTTTCTTTGTTGTTTATCCCAAGCTACCGAATTGTGATACTTGGAAGTCAATAGTTATTATTGGGCTATTGAGGGTTAGTTTGTGACACTATTTTGAAGGCTTCTTGTAATCTCCCAATTTTTAGTAGAACCTGCAGTTGCAGAAGACTGGACGTAGTCCCGAGCTTAGGGTGAACCAGTATAACTTTCGGTGTCGTTCTCTTTTTCCCTATCGTATATTATTTCTCGTGACTATTGTTATCGACTTGTTTGGCTTAACCTGTGGAAGAGGAGATTGCTATAATATTACTGATTGTCGTCATAATATTATATTATTTTTTGTTGTGTATTCTGCATCATTTTTCTCACTTATTGCACTTGCTTTTACTCTCTCTCGTGCTATCAATCAAATCATTAACCCATTTTGTTACTTAACCATTTTTCAAGATCATCTTCTATTCTTGAATGCAAACAAAGAAAGTACAAAAGAAAAAAAACTATGGTCATTCTCTCTTGTGTGCAACAACCAAAGAAGAGAAATTAGAGAAGAACTAACAACAAGATCAAACACAGTGTTTTAAGTGGTTCAGTGATAAAACGTCTACATCCACTGTAACAAAAGCAGTAGGTAAACCTTTATTATCAGATGAAAATGTAGAAATAATAATCAAATAATAAAATATTTTTTTAATAAAAAAATGCATGCCACGTCAGCTACCCGTTAGGGTTTAACAAAAAATTGGACAGAGGGACCAAAATGAAACGAAATCCAAACCTTAGAGGCTAAATTGTCGAGTTAGAAATCAGGGACCAAAATGAAACCTAACTCAAAACTCAGGGACCAAAAGAGTATTTTTCCTTTTTTATTTTGTAATTTGTGGGCAATTTTTTTGGCAATTTCTTATTATTTTACAATATTATACAATTTATAATACATTATATTACACAAATTTTAATTTCACAAAATTAAATTGCGTTTATAACCTGAAATACTATATTTATTAAAGTTTGTATCTTTTTTAATTTAATTCTGTATTTAAAAATCTCAAATTCAAAATCTGGATACACTGAAAACATAAAAAAATTGTTTTCAGAATTTCTACTATTTGGAACACAGAATCCAAAAATAGTTTTAAAAAACATGTCTACCAAATATTTACTAAATTCAGTGAATGTAAAAATATAAAACAGAATCTAGATTGCTACCCTGTCCAAAAAAGTTTTGAAAAATGATTAGGAAAAGCGAGTGCTTTTCTTGTCGGTAAGTGGAATCTGCCTCTTTGGAAGGTTGATTGTTGCAGGGGGATTCAAGCCATTAACGCCTAACGATGGATTCTGGTCAACAATTAAGATTTTTTTTTTTTTTTTTTTCATTTCTGTTTGAATTTTAATTCCTGCTATTTTAGGTTTTTTCCCATCAAATCCTAATGATTAAAATATTATTACCCAATAATATTTTATTTTATTTCTTAGATAATGAGTACACTATCATTTGTATACCTTTTTTTTAAATACCTAAAAGTTAGAAAATAATCGTATTATAATTATTTTAAAAAAAATGCGAACTTTCGCTTCGGACAAAGTTGACTCAAATTATACAAATATCTACTTAAAGAAAAAAAAAAAAAGTTAGGATTTTATGAAAATTCTGTCAAAATAAAGAAAAAGAGGGAAAAAATATAGATTTATAAATCCTTGAAGTTTGAGTTAGATTTCATTGGCTCTTTGAAAACGTGACATTTTGGTCTTTAAGGTTTAGATTAGGGTGTACACGAGTTGGGTTGGGGGTTTTTTGGACCAACCCAAAAATTCGGGTTGGTTGAGTTGGCTAGCCGAACAAACCGAACAGTGGTGGCAACCCAACCTTTCTATTTTCGGATTGGATTGTCGGATTATCTTTTTTTTTTCCTTTTTTTTAATTTGTTAATTATGTAAAATTTATTTTTCTTTCAACATTCATCCACAAAGCATCATGAAAGGAAAATGTACAATTTCAGAAAGTAATGAAATGAGAGATAATATTCTCTATTCTTCAGCCCATCTTATTCATCTTTCATTAGAAATAAACATACAGTACATGCGTTAATAACTGACTAAACCACCGTTTAGTGCATGTTTGGAAGTGATTTTGAAATGATTAAAATCACTTTTGTCAAATTCAAAATCACTCCGAAACATGCTTTCAATAACTCGAAATCAATTTTGATGATATGAAAATTACCGTTAAAAGTGTAAAATTAAACATGAAATTGATTTTGAATAGTTGTAGGTATGTTTTGAGATGATTTTGAATATGACAAAAGTGATTTTAGTCAATTCAAAATCACTTTCAAACATGCACTTAATACAAGTAAAATTGTTGTAACAACTTCACTAAATATCATTTACAATATAACTAATAGAAAACACTACAGAAAAAAAAAAACTAAATAAAGAAGAAAAGGAAAACGGCGGCCGGAAACTAAACAGAGATCTGAGTGATTACTGGCGGTGAGAACTTGAAATTAGTCACGGCGATGGCAACGGCACGAGGAACGAAGGAAATGGGACCTCCACGACGACGACGAGTCTGAGAGAGAGTTTCAGAGTTCAATGGCGGCGACGGAAATGGGACCTCGACGGCGGCTACTAGAGAAGAGAAACTGAGAGCGTTCAACGGCAGCAGTGGACCTCAACGGCGACGGCGAGTGTGAAGAGAGCTGAAGAGAACTCTCAGTCTCTCTTCTTAGTCTCAGCGGGTGAGTGTGAAGAGTTGCGGGGGAGACGGAGTCACGGAGAACTCATAGAATCGAAGGAGGAAGAGAGAGTTGCAGGGGCGGCGACGAGCTTAGGGTTTGATAATTTATTTCAGATTGTTTATTATATATATATGATAGCGAGCATAGCTAGCTATTTTTACTTATTTAATTTAGCTAGTCTTTTATGATTTATTAGCCATTTTATTGCACTTAATTGTTTATTTTGTAGGAAAGCGTTGATTAGAGCTAAAACGTGGAATTGGAGTTAATCGGGTGGTCGGGACGTGAAAATATGCCAAAGAACCGGAAAGTTCAAGCACCAAGGAGCCAAGAGAGGGCATTCTGCCCATCAGCGTCGAGACGCCACTCTTGGAGGGTCTCGACGCTGGTTTTCCTTAATTACAAGAGGCGACAGCGTCACAGCGTCGAGACGCTGTGACAATAGCGTCTCGACGCTACTGTTTTTCCCTTATTCAGAACGCACGTTTTAGAGGCAGCGTCGTGACGCTGTCTTGATAGCGTCTCGACGCTGTCGCAGATTTTCCTATTTAACTTTCTTTTCTTGCTACGGATGAGGGGAGGCCAAATTGAGAGATTTTAGCCCTAATTTCGACTAGAGACCTACTGTGGGAGTTGTAGCAAGAACGAGGACCGGGAATCTCACTTGGTGGCGCAGATATCGAGACGGGGACGTGCCAGGTTCGACGTCATTAAGTGTTTCCTTTACTTTTCCTTATCTCTAGCTAGATTTAATGGTTTTTTCATGTTTAGTTGAGCTTGTAACGCCATGTATGAGTAGCTAAACTTGTAGCTTAGGGATTGATGTAGTCGTTTTCGTTTATGGATTGATTTACGATATAAGTTGTGCAATGGTTATTATGTATGCAATCTTGATTTAATGCTTTCAATTAATTGACCATTAGTTGAATGATTTAAGTTTTGAATCTAGCTCGGGAGAGGGGATTTAATATAGACTTATTCAAGATTGCATGACTAAAGTTTATTTTCTAATTTCGTGACGGTTTTTAGATTAACTTTAGAATTTGTCAAAAGATCTCATTGCCTTGCATGTTAATAAACTTAGATAGGGATATCAAGTTGATTAATTTGCATTAGAATCAATTATACTCGGGAGAGGTAGTTGTGATTAAAGGGTCTTAGGCTCATAATTTCATTGTGCATGATAACTTATTCCTAAAATCAATCCTAGACTAAAATTGGCGAAATCAATTCCCTAAGTGTTCTTTCAATTGCATGTCCACTGTTTGTTATTTGCTTGTTTTGATTTAGTTTTCATATCATTCACTCACTACATTGTGTTCCCTAAATAAAATTGAGCAAGATAATTCATAATACTTGATTTAGCTTAAAAATCCAATCCAGAGGACGACACTCGTTTATACGAACACTGGTTTGGGTTGGGTAGTCAGGATTTTTTGTACACCCCTAGTTTGGATTTCGATTCATTTTGATCTCCAATCTACCGTGCTGGAGTGACACTATTTTTTTTTTATTAAAAATTGTTTTAAATTTTTTTAAAATAAAATAATATTAAATTAACAAAAATATTTTTTTTATTATTATTATCCTCCTCAATCCTAAACCCTAATGATTGTAGCCCTACTGTCGTCGACGATTTTTTTTTAATCTTTCTTTCTTTTTCTTCCTCTTCTTTTCTTTTTTTTTCCTTTTCATTATTTTCATTTTCTTTCCGACACCGAAAATGGAGCCCACCGCACTGAAAAAATGTCCTTTAGGAACAGAATTTGACTATAATACGCCACGTCGATCAGAAACCAAGTGCTCGTTGTGCCTAAAAGATGAAACCCATGTCGACACACGAACGTTCTGCTGAAAAACCCAAATGAATTTGTTTTGATTTTCGTCTGAGTCTCCACGTTTTGACCAATTTCAATGTTCAACACTTTCGACATGTCATTCCGGTCCGAAACAAGCCCATATCTAGGCTCGTTTAAAACCCTTTTTTTAAAAAGAAAATAGAAAGAAATGGAAGAGAAAGAAAAGGAAGTAAGGGAGAAAGAAGGAGAAGGGAAAAGAGAAGAAGAAGGGAAGGAGAGAAAGAAGAAAATAGAGAAAAAAATAGGTGGCTAGTGGCGGTACCAGTGGACGACACCCGCCATGGAAGGAGTAAAGAGAAAGGAAAGGGAAGAAGAGAAAAGGGAAGGATAAAAAGAAGGAGATGGAAAGGAGAAAAAGATAAAGAAAAAAAGGAACAAAAACTATTTTTTAATTAAAAATTATAAAATAATAAAAATAATAATAATAAATATTTTTTTAATAAAAACTAAATGTTTTTCGTTGGTAAATGGAGGGACCAAAATGAAACTAAATTAAAAACTCAAATACCAAAATGTGTTTTCAAACTTATGGACCAAAATGAAACCTAACTCAATATTTTTGCAAGAAGAAATAATGATGGTTATTTTCCATAACAGTTAAGATTTCAAAAAAAAAATCTCACCAAAATCTCTCTTAATTTTCATATTCTCTCCGTAATCATTTATCTCCCATGTTTAAAATTCTCCCTCTCTTCACGTTTCGTTTCATCCATCCCAGGTTTCGTCTCTTCCGTTTTCGAGTTTGTTTTCGATTCAATCATGGTTTTGACCTCTATGACGACTTTGGTAGTTTGTATTGTACTTTTTTTTTACAATTTTTCCGGTCGTGGGTTCATTCACGCCTCCACAATGTCACCATGGTCGTGGAAATTTTTTTTTGGCCACTTTGTATTTTTTTTTTTTTGGAAAAACACACTTTTTGTCCCTAAAGTTTGGGTTAGGTTTCATTTTAGTCCCTAAGTTTTCAAACTCAACCATTTAGCCTCTGAGGTTTGGATTTCGTTTCATTTTAGTCTCTCCATCCATTTTTCCATTGACTCTTACCAGACCTGGCTTTTGTTTTTTTATTAAAAAATATTTATTATTATTGTTGATGGTCAATTTTGGTTAGAGGAACTCACCTGACCTTCACGTGCCACCAACGGTAAATTTGTAGATGAGGGGGGAAGACGTGGCCTACAAAAGAGTAAACCTGCACACCGATATGGTGCTAGCCACACCGCCTCCGATGCTTAAGTCAGAAAACGGGAGTAGGAGGGCTAGAGAGCAAGAGTAGATAGTAGAGAATAGAGAGTTCGGGATTAGAGTTCGGATCCCCTTCTTCAGTGGCGAAGAGGGGTATAAATACCTGCTCATGCTCCTAGGGTTTTTAGGAATTCGGAGGCGTTTCGGGACTGACCAGGCAGAACCGGGGCGGCTAGAGGCTGCAGGGACCGAACCGAGTCGGAGGGACTCGGCCTCGGCCCATGGCCGAGGTCGACCATGGGCCGAGGCCGAGCAGGGGGTCGGGCCAAAAGCCCGACCCCTTCGGTCTTGGCCCGTTCCCCTTACCGGTTTCGCCTCTAGGGTCCATCTCCCAGTCCTATTTTCGTCTGGTTGTCCTCATCAGCTCCTTGTACACCGGAGTGGTCCAAAATCACCTATAACAATTATTATTATTATTATTTATTTATTTCAAATTTTTAATAAAAAACATTTTTACTATATATATATATATATATATATATATATATTATTTTCTTTTTTCTTTTACTTTTTTTCTCCTTCTTCTTCCTCATCCTTCATCTTTTTCTTCCTAAAACCTAACCCTAAAAGCTTCATTCACCTACTCCACCATTGTCATCGCTGCTCAACTCTGATCGTCGTTGTTTGTCGTCGTGTCAATTACCCCATCTCTCCCTTCCTCTCTCTCTGTCGTCGTTTCAGATCTCTCTCTCCCCCACATGCCATCTCTCTCTTGGAATCAAAGGGGAAATCCCCCCCTTGCGCCATCTCCCTCTATTTCTCTCTGGGTTTTGTTTCAAACCCAATAAAAGAGGATTTTCCCTTCGATTTTGAGAGAACGAGGCTACGGGACGAAGCAGGGTATAGTTGGAGAAGGGGGAGAAAGAATGAGGTCATCGGCAAACGAAGAGAGAAGGAGGTCACCGGCGAACAGGAGAGAAAGGGAGAGAGAGAGGGTACGGTGAACATCAATGGTTAGAGTTGAGCGACGGCTGTCCACGACGGCAATCGTGGAGGAGGTGGTTGAAGTTTTTAGGGTTAGGTTTTAGGAAGAAGAAGATGAAGGATGAGGAAGAAGAAAGAGAAAAAAGTAAAAGGAAAAAGAAAATTTAAAAATATGTTTTTAATGAAAATGTTTTTTTTATTAAAAGATGAAATTAAAAAAATAAATAAATTAATAATAATAATAATAGTAATAAATATAAAAAAAAAAAAAAAAACCAAAAGGCACGACAACTTTATGTTAAGATTTAACGGAAAAATGGATGGAGAGACTAAAATGAAATAAAATCCAATTCTCAAGGACTAAATTGTTGAGTTTGAAAACTCAGGGACCAAAATGAAACCTAACCAAAATCTCAAGAACCAAAAGTATATTTTTCTTTTTTTTTTTTGGTAATTTGTTGGCAATTTTTTTGGCAATTTTTCCAACCATTCTTTTGGCAATGTTTATATCCGAGTTAATAAATATATATAGTGTAGGATTTATAAAAATCAAGTATAGAGTTATTTCTAATTTGGTACAATATTATGACACTTGTTTTTCAGATTAATAATTTTATACCGTTTATAAAACCTCCGGAATTTGTTGGGGGAGTAAAATAAAAAATCTGTGCACAAATACAATCACGTGAGTGGCATGAGTGGCCATTTTTTCTAATTTTTTTTTTTTGTCTAATGTTCTAAAGTGCCCTTTTTTTTCCGCCATTTACAATGAATAGGTAATTGGGATATCCTCATAAATGACCAAAATTAGTTTTGAAAAATGGCGTTTTTTTTAATGAAAATTTGTCAACCGTTATTTTTTTTTTACCTATTTTCGTGCAATTTAATCTTCCATTTTTACCGTTGAGTAATTTCTCACGTCTCCCCTATATTTGTGTTGTTCTGATGAATTTTTTTTTAAAAAAAAAATCGTTAACCTCCAATTCCATGAATCAAGGAAGTGATTGGTTACAAAATCAATCATCTCTCTTCCCATTTGCAATTTGGGGAACTACCCAAAATATACGTTTTTTGTTTTGGTTTTCCAGTAGATTTTTACAGTATCAATCCTCTCTCTTGATCATCCTTTGGAAGAAGGTGGATCGATTGGTTGATTCACGGTTTCTTCCAACACCGTAGGCTGATCATAGGTATGGTTTGCATGATTTTATTCATTTTTTAAAAAGCACATTCATTTTTTTGTTCATTAATGTAATCGTTGCTCTTTCTTTTCAAAACTAGATGTCTCCTATTCTCCTTTCATAGTTGGGTTGTGGGATAATTGCAATCAATACACTAGATTCAAGGTGTCAACAGTGTGTGGATTCAAATTTTTCATTCGAACAACTCATCGATTACATAAATAGTAAACTTACATTTTAGAATAATGGAAAAATTAATCGTCTCTCCTTGTATAGCAATATTTCTGGTAAACCGACAATATTTAGGCTTTGTGAGGATAGAGACGTTCCATGACTATTATTTTGTAAATCTCAATTTTCGAATTAAGCTTAAGGAAAATAGTGAGTAATGATTTCTTCCCGTTTTTTAGATGATTTGATGTTTACCATACTGAAATTATTTGCATGTTGTCTAGTAGGTTAGTTAACTTATATACACTGTATTTGCATAATTTGTTTACTGAATACACTATATTTGCATAATTTTTCTTTTTATAAACTTAATCTTTTTTATTGTTCTAGTAACATTTTGTGAGTAATGATTTTTTTCCTCTTTTCAAGATGATTGAAATTATCTGCAAGTTTACTAAATACACTTCGAAGTTGGGTTATCGAATACCCAACGAGACAATATTAGAAAAGAAAATAGGGTTTTGTGTGTAAATGAATTACCTACAACTCTCTCCCTTCATTCATGCTATTTTGGTTTCCATGGATTTTCGATGTGCACCTAAATTAAGCCTTAGATTTTCTGTATTTGAATTTATAGTTCATTGTATTTGAATTTATGGGTTCACTGATTTAGATTTAGTTGGTATTTTCGTCCCATTTGTTGTAAAAAAAACCTACTAAAAATAGTTATTGACCATTGTTCAACTGAAAAAAATGGTCATAAAATGCTCAATTAAAAATGGTCATTTATCTAGTTGGCCTCCTACAACGGACACACCTTGGGCTGTTCTGTTAATATGGAATTAGAAGGCTGTGTTAGGGCTCATAGGCCCATCGTCTTCAACCCGCAATTTGGGGAAATCAACGGTAGTTCGTGAACCATTTCCAATTTTGCATTTTGTGAATTGTAAACTGTAATGGCGGAAAGAATCTCCTTCTTGATTGTTCGTCCTGCGATCGATCCATGCATTTGCTTTCTTTCCGTCGATTCGATTTTTCTTTTCTAATCCTCTTGCTTCTTCCCCACGCATCATGTTTGCGGAATCGGCTACCTGGTCAACTGTGACCAACTACAACAGTCAACTTTTCAATTTCTTCCCCACTTCTTCAATTTCGATCACTTCTCTGCTTCTTGAGCTCGATTCCAGTTTTCATTAACGTCTTGGAAAAAGGGTGCGTTGGTTTGAAATGATACTCCCTTTTGTGAAGTTGGGGGCTCTTGCTCTGAAAACCGTCTGCAAACCCATCGCGAATCGTCTCAAGAAGGAGGCTGGATTGCACCCGAAGTTTAGGCAGTATATCATCAACATCGCCCAGGTTTTGCATAATTTCAAGGATTTGCTTTCCTTTCAATGTATTTATGCGATCGTTTGTTTTCTCGGTTATCGTTGATACTTGGACTTCTGTTTTGAACATATTTTGAACAAATGGGTTGCTTCGTGAGAGATGAAATTGAGGGAAATTATAATTATCTCGAGGGAAATGGCATAAATGGGCATGGCTTCATGTTTGTGTTGTAAAACTCTCTCTTGCCTTTTTTCTTAAAAGAATAATTAAAACAGGACTTTTACTGCTATAGAATTATGCAGTCTTAAACTTGAGCCAAGTAGTGGAATAGATGTATATATTAATTTGCTAGGCTTGTGAAGTCAGTTGCTTCAAATTGATGCAACTATATCATTTGATTACCTCACTCTTAGGGACATGGTACGTCATATACATAGGTAATTCATAGAATGCAGATAAGTATATTGGTATTTTGATTTTTGAACTCTTCTTTGGGGAATTGATCATACGAAGTTCTCATCTTGTTATTTCTTATAATGAACAGGCAAATCACCGGTTTTCGACTAATGTGCAACGAAGAATTTATGGTCATGCGACAGATGCTGCCATACGGCCCCTGAATGAAGAGAAAGCTGTCCAAGCTGCAGCAGATCTTCTCGGGGAGCTTTTTGTGTTCACAGTAATATGATTTCTATCTCTCTTCTTAAAAAAATTATCTCAGCATTTGTCTTTACTGTGTTTTTCTGCTGTTTTCTAAAGGACTTTTTAGTGTGGTCCTGATGGGAATATTTTGATTGATCAAATTATATGACATTCACTTTGAAATATACTGACTAGAATAAAAGTTGATTTACAATGTCTACCATTTTTCATTTGGTTCCAATGGCACAAACAAGTTTTTCTTGTTTTACTTTTAGTGAGCTATGATAATGGGCTTAAAAATGTGCATTGTCCTTTTGGAAAAGTAGTTTCATGTTAAACCAATGTAGTATAAGAAAATTTTAGAGATCCATATGCTTACTATCATGTTGCTTCATTAGAAGAATATATTTCCCAACTCTAATATCAGCTGTGCTCTGCACGTAGGTTGCTGGAGCTGCTGTTATTTTTGAGGTGCAAAGAAGTTCCCGATCAGAAGCAAGAAAGGAGGAGCTCCGCAGGCAAGAATTGGAGGTATTTGGAGCTTTTCTTCTCCTTTCTGTCTCCCTTCGTCTGTCTTTTCTAAGGATATGAATTATGTCTTTTAATCCTAACAACTGCAAATTCATTCGGGGATATTCATAAACTTTCTGGAAGTGGTGCATTCTGAATACCTGTATTCTCCTGAGTATATTCAAGATATGGGTCCTTTCTCCAGGGGGAGGGAAGTGGGAATGGGTAACATGACAAGGAAGCTGGAGTCATGGAGGTATAGAGATTTAGATCAGGTTGTTTGTAGATTGACCATCAACAATTTATTATGGAATAAATTAGAGCGAGATAACTAGTCCTCCAGTTTTACTAGTTATATTTTATACCATTTTTGTGAATTTGCTTTATTCAAGCAGCAAAAGCTATTACCGTTGACCTCAAACCTCACATCTGATTTCTTCTCCCCAATTCCCAAGAAAAGGTGTATGCTCCTGTAGGTAGGAGCAACTTCACTTTTCGTGTTTGGTGCTCCCTAAACTGATATCATTCTCTGTAATAGGATGGTTTGAAATGATGAAATAATGGTTTATGTTAATTGTTAGGTCTTATTGTTAATATCAAATCTTAGTTTAGCTGACCTTTGTATGTTGTTTGGTATTACCAGAATTATGGAAAAACGCACCAATGACAATGCAATTTGTTACACCAGTAATTCTTGTTTTTTATTCTCTTGTTGTGTAGGCTTCTTTTATTTTCTTCTGTTCTCACGTGATGATCGAAAAATATTGGAAATTGCTCTCGCTGTTTCACATATCAGTGCATCTGATCTGGATTGAATTTAAATGAATATTTAACCATACTTTGTTCTTCTAAAATATCTTTACATGTTTTTAACTGGTCATAGGCGATGAAGCAAAGAGATGAAGATATAGCCCGAGAAATAGAAATTCTTAAACAGAAGGTCGAAGAGCTGGAACAATTGGCCAAGGGGCGAGGTCTAACTGGCTTATTTCACTTCAGGCATCCACATACCTCTGAAGCTGAAAAGGTGAAACATTCTTGACCATTAGTAAGATCCCAGTAAGCCACGGATTTTGTAACTGAGCATTTTATCATCAGCTGTTGAGATGACGATAGAGGCTTTTGACGTGAAAGAAATTAGAGTCCTGTTAATAAGTTATCATTCCACAACTTGTCTATGTCTAGGATGTGATCATCTTAACTTAGCATTTTTTGAATCGGTTGGGTGGAGTGAAATGAATATAGAGGAAGTTCAATCGATAGAATGTAGTCATGGCACTACTCGTCTTTTAAGTTTTAAGTCTAGAGTTCAATTTGTTGAAATGGAAAGTTTAGAATGAAAACTGACTAACCTTGTGAAGTTAGAAGTAATTTGTTATCAGATAATCTAAATACCTGGCATCTCTAGATGATGGGCATGTATGGGCCCGTTTGTTAAGGCCCCGTTTGATAACGTTCTCGTTTCTCGTTTCTCATTTCTCGTTTCTCGTTTTTTAAGAAGTAGAAACAGAAACATGTTTGATAACTATTTTTGTTCCTTGTTTCTCTGAAAAAAGAAACATAAACACAAAATGTGTTTGATAACCGATTCTTGTTTCTTGTTTTTTTAGTTAAAATAAAATTTAGTACATATAATATATAAATATATTAATTTTCAACGATTATTTTTTTATTTCTCCTTCTTCCTCATCACTACCACCATTGTTACCGATCACCCGCCATCGTTGATCATCGACCATCGCTACCGACCTTCGACCACTAAGCGAATGCAGACAGTCAGCGGAGAATGTTGGAAAAATCGTCGGCGCGTGGTGGCAGTTGTCGAAAATAAGAAAAAAAGGAACAAGTTTCGGTTGACGACGATAGTGGCAGCCGGTAGTCAGAGGTCGACGGTGGCATCTGGTAGTCAGAGGTCGACTGTAGCAACTGGTCGACGGAGGTCGGTGGGGGTCAGTCGGCGAAGGCCGATCAGCAGAGGTCGACCACGACCGGTAGTCGGAGGTCGACGGAGATCAGCGGTGCCCAGTAGTCAGAGGTCGACGATAGCTGTCGTTCAGCAGAGCTCGGCGGCGCCCGATAGTTAGAGGTCGACGGTAGCGGCTGGTCGACGGCGCCCGGTAGTCGGAGGTTGACAGAAGTCCAAGATCGACAGTGGCAGTCGATCGAGAAAGATCGGTAGTCAGAGGTCGACGGTGACGGTTGGTCGGTGGTGGCCGGTAGTCGAAGGTCGACGATGGCGATCGATCGACATATGTCGGTCAGTAGAGGTCGACAATGCCCGGTAGTCAGAGGTCGACGGTGGCAGTCGTTCGATGGAGGTCTGCGACTGTCGGTAGTTAGAGGTCGACGGTAGTGGTTGGTCGGCGGCGCCCAATAGTCTGAGGTCGACGGCAGCGGTCAGTCGGCGGAGGCTAGTCAACAGGGGTCAACGACGCTCGGTAGTCGGAGGTCAACGATGGTGGTTGGTCGACGACGCCAAGTAGTCAGACGTCGACGGTAACGGTCTGTCGGTGGAAGTTGGTTAACAAAGCGGGGGACGGCGGAATCGTCGATCAATGGTGGTCGATAGTCGGAGGTCTACGACTGCGGCCAGTCGGCGGTGGTTGGTCGACGGTAATAAGAGGTTGGCGGCGCCTGGTAGTCAATGGTCGACAGTGGCAGTCGTTCGGCGGAGGTCGGCGGTTGCCAGTAGTTAGAGGTCGACGGTAGTGGCAGGTAGGCGGTGCTCGGTAGTCTGAGGTCAACGGTAGCTGTCAGTCGGAGGAGGCTGGTAGCGGTCGACGGTAGTGGCAGGTCGGCGGCGTCTGGTAGTCTGAGGTCGACGGTAGCGGTCAGTCGGCAAAGGTTGATAGCGACCGATTGTCGGAGGTCGACAGTAGCGACTGACCGCGGTCGGTAGTTGGAGGTCGGCGACAACCGGTAGTCAGAGGTGCACGGTGGCAGTCGGTCGGCAGAAGTTGACGGCGACTGGTCGACGGTTGCAGTCAGTTGTGGCCAGTAGTGGGAGCTTGACGACGACGGTCGGTCGACGATGATCGGTAGTTGGAGGTGGACGGTAGCAGTCGATCGGTGGAGGTCGACAACAACCAGTAGTCGAAGGTCGACAGTAGTGGTCGGTCAGCGAAGGTCGACAGCGGCCGGTAGTCGGAGGTCGACAATGGTGGCCGGTCGACGGAGGTCAACGACGACCAGTAGTCGGAGGTGAATGGTGGCGCTCGGTCAGCGGAGGTCGATGGCGGCCGATCGCCAGAGGTTGACGGTTGCGGTTGGTCGCGACAGGTAGTCAGAGGTCGACAGTGGCGGTTGGTCGGTAGAGGTCGACGACAGTTGGTTGTCAGAGGTCGACGGTAGCGATCGGTCGAGGGCGGTATTCGGAGGTCGACGATGACGGTCTGTCGGCGAAGGCCGGTAGTCGAAGGTTGACGGTAGCAGACGGCTGCAACCGGTAGTCGGAGGTCGACAATGGTGGTCGGTCGACGGAGGTCGGCGACGACCAGTAGTAGAAGGTGGTCGGTGGAGGTCGGTCAGTGGAGGTCGGCAGCGGCCGATAGTCGAAGTTCGACGGAGGCGGTCTGTCGGCGACAGCTGATAGTCGGAGGTTGACAGTAACGGCTGGTCGGCGACGATCAATAGTCAGATGTCAACGATGGTGGGCGATAGTCTGAGATCGTGGAGGTGATAATAAAAGGAAAAAAGGAAAGAAATAACACAAATAATAAAAAAAATGAAAGAGAAAGAAATAACAAAAAAATAAAAAAATAAAAAAATAAAAGGAAAGAGAACGAAATAACGAAAAAAGATTAAAAAAAAAAGATGAGAAAGTGGTTAAAACAATAGAGGAAGAGAAGAGAGTGATGTAGGAGTGGGAGGGAGAGATGGATACATGCATGAAAGATAGAGGAAAAAAAAAAAACAGAAACAGAATTTGAGAAACAACATTTTGTAGTTTCTCAAATTTGGCCTCTTTTTTAGAAACGTTTCTAGAAATTTAGAAACAAGAAACTGGGATGAGTTATCAAACAAGTTTGTTTCTTAAAAAAGGAGAAACGGGAACAAGAAACAGGAAACAGGAACGTTATCAAACGAGCCCTAACGTTCTCGTTTCTTGTTTCCGTTTCTTCATTTTTAATAAAGAAAAATAGAATTTCATGACCCTAATACCTATACATTCAATAATAATAAACCTATATTCTTATCTATGTTTGAAAAAAAATTGGAAACAAGAACAAAAAAGGAGAAACTAGTTTTAGTTGTTCCCAAAAGTTCTATACAAATTTTGGGAGTGTTTCTAAAAAAAAATGAGAAACAAGAAACATACATAGTTATTAAATGTTTAGATTTCTTAATAAAATTAGAAACAAGAAACAAAAACGAGAACGTTACGAAACGAGCCCTATATGTCCAGGAATTTAGATTCTTGACATCTTTAGAGGAATATGTCTGTTTTGTATAAAAATATTATCAGGATGCAAGACTAGTGTATGAACATGCACATGTGAAAGGAAAAAAAAACATGCCAACAAGAGCAAAACTTAATCGGCATACGGTTTATACTCTCGACCAAAAGACCTGAGGATCAAATCTTTCTTTCACACACGTGTGAAAATGTACAGAGTGTCAGAATGATGAACAATGTAATTAATCATTCAACAGCTTGCATGTGAAAATGTACAAAGAGTGTCAGAATGATGAACAATGTAATTAATTATTCAGCAGCTTTTTCATTTGCCATTTTCCCAGTTTGGGTCCATTGCTTGAAACTGAATACTGATGTATTTTAAAATTTTAAATTCAAAATTGGGATATACTGCAAAATTTTAAATTCAAAATGTTTATAGAGTTTTCACTATTTGAATCACATCATTTGAAAATAGTTTTAAAAAATACATTTGTCAAATGCATTTCATTGAATTCAATGAATCTGAAAATATAAAACAAAATTCAGATTGCTCAGGCTCCGTTTGATAACCATTTGGTTTTTGGTTTTTGGTTTTTGAAAATTAGGCTTGTTTTTTTTTTTTTTATTTCCTCACCATGGTTTTTCATTTTTGTTAAAGACACACTTGAATTCTTAACCAAATTCTAAAAACAAAAACTACTTTTTGAAAACTACTTTTTTTAGTTTTAAAAAATTGGTTTGGTTTTTTAAAACATGGGAAGAATGTAGGTGAAAAAACAAAGAAACTTAAGTTGGAAGGGGTGTTTATAAGCTTAAAAACCAAAAACCAAAAACAAAAAACCAAATGGTTATCAAATGGGGCCTTATCGAACGGATCCTAAGTGATTCATGTGTTGAACCAATCAGATCAAAATTTGACTTTGAAACAAATTTGGATCAAGACCAGGTGAGGGGCTACCAGAGAATCCAAATAATATCAAATGAAAGGCAAGATAATGTATGATTTTAAGATTTGAGTTCTATCATTTGTTTGCAATGACTTGCTTTTTCTTTGTTTTCAATGTAGGCTGTAGTAATCAAAGGTCTTAATTGACTTGGTTATTTGTTAATATGTAGTTTAAGGAATTTATATTTGATTGTAAGTTTAATTATTGTAGAAGATTATTAAACATGCAAGTGTAAGGTAGGAAAGTAATCAATTTATTTCTAAAACTTCAAACTCCCTCCATTTACTTTGTGGAAAGAAAATAAATGTGAATTTGATTATTCTAGAATATTATTAAACATGCTAGTGAAATGTAGGAAGTAATCAAATTATTTCTAAAACTTCATCCTCCCTGCATTTACTTTGTGGAAAGAAAATAAATTAGTGAAAGATATGGATAACTAAAAGTATGGAAGGACATTTCTTCATTCAAATTCAACTTTTTATTCACCTAATCCAATTAATTCAATAGCCAACATGATTATAGCTCATTTGGCATAAAGTTGTTAAAACGAGCATAACTCAACGATAATTGACATGCACTCTCGACCATGAGGTCAGAGGTTCAAATGCCCTCACCTCCAAGTGTTGATGTACTAAAAAAAAAATTATGGCATAAACTTTTTTTAAAAAAATAGTCCAATGAATTCAATGGTTTCTATTTGCTAGTCTTAGTTCTAAAAACAGGTATTCGAATTATATTTGAATACTTTGACTCAAAAGTAATTTTTTTAAAAAAGAAAATACTTGCCTGCTAACAAGTCATTGAGAAATTTTCAGGTGCTCCAGGTGCAATGATACCCATAGTTTTACACCATTGAATTTAAGAGGGAAAAATAGCAAAAGTACCTCAATTTTATATCCAACGGTTATTAGGGGCAAACAAATTTGAAGATTTACATCTGACGTTTTAAAAATGGAGCCTCATTGCACCGGAAACACCTAATAATTTTCCGTAGTCATCTCAAATCTCCTATTGACCATGATCAAATGTTTAATGAGTAAAAGGGAGAAATGCAGAAAGAGAAGAGAGTTTAACTAGATTGCTCACTATTGAAGAGAAAGTATTATTCAGCTTTGAAAACAACATATTCAATCATCAGAGTTTCTCATGCAATCAAAACTTGGAGATTGTGGATGAAATTGTTGATATAAGACTCCTCCAAATCTCTATCAAGCAATAACTCTCTTAACTTTGCACGGTTTGCTCTGATCTCTTTACCACTTTCATTCTCTTCATCCATCACAATCTTCACTGCCTTACACACACTTTCCTTTGTAACAAATCCATCTTCTTCCCCTTTCTCCACCTCCACACCAACCTTCAAAAGGCTGCCCAACGTTCTTGCTCGAAAAATGTGGTCACCAACATGAGGTAGTAACACCAATTGACAATATTTCATCAATGCCTCTGCTAAAGAACCTGCCCCACAGTGTGTAACAAAGCATCCAATCGATGGATGCTCCAAAATCAGATGTTGTTGAACCCATCCTCCATACACCACCCCTCTCCCCTGCACTCTCCGTTCGAACCCTTCAGGCAATGCGGCGTTGACCGTGTCGAAGCCGAGAGGCGGTTTGAGTGCAGCTAAGAATGGCAAACCAGAAAGCTCAAAACCCAGCACCAGTTCTTGGAATTGGTCTTTTGTTAAGGTACACTCACTTCCAAATGCACAGTATATAACTGAATTGGCATTAAACCCTGACAGCCATTTTACCCATCTAGGCTCTAAATTTGTGGTTGGTGCTTGTATGTCCCCATCTGGCCCTGAAAGCAAAACAGGCTTTTTGAATTCACTTTTGAGATAGTCAACAAAAGGCCCTTCAATCTCCCTGCATGACTTGAATGCTATGGCATCAGACTCACAAAGACCAGTGAAATGGCGATGGAAGAAAAGGACATCACTTCCAAATCTCATACGGCTCCTGGATGCATAACTTTTGGCCTCATGAGCTTGAAGCTTGATGGGGGAACTTGGATAGCCAGGGGGTGGATGCATAAAATCGGCCTCAGTCAAATCATGTCCACAGAGTTGCCTTGATGGGCTTAAAACATAACCAAATGTTGTTGCACTGATGACACTGAAATAAATTGACTTGATGCCCAATTGGGATGCCAAATTTGGCATCCAGAAGGTGAAATCAAAGAAGATGAAATGGGGCTTTATGTCTTGGAGAAGGCATTTGATTTCTGGTTGGGTGAGGTCCATGGCAGTCATGATGAGGCTGAACTGTGAAGAGTTTGAAACATCAGCAGTAGTTTCAGCACCTTTAGGGAGACCATCAACATGAGGAACAATGATGGGGAAAAAGGTAATGAGATGTGGAAAGAGATTGAAAGGCTGCAATTTGGCCTGAGTTTTTGATGGGATGAAGAAGGAGATTTTGTGGCCTTTTTTGGCTAATTTGTTGGCAATTTGGAGGTATGGAGTTAAGTGGCCAAAAGCAAACCAAGGGTACATTGCTATGTGCAGGCTAGAAGTGGTGGCAGCCATTGTTTTAGACCTCTCTCTTTCTTATATAAGAAGAGAAGAGGGAAATGGAGAAGAAAAAGTTTACAACCTAACAAGTATTGGGAAAATTTTGATGAAGTGATGAGAATGGAAATCTAGACAGTGGGTTTTAATTTGGTGGTTCTTTTATATAAGAACTTCTATGGGGATAGCTTGAGAATAAAAAGATTGAAGATATGGCAATGGGTGAAGATTAGCAAAAAGAGAGAGAGAGTTGCTTTTGGGATTTTTTTTTTTTTTTGGGTAAAAATTCCTCTTTGGTCTCGGATTAGTTTCTAATAGGTTCCTACGTTTCAAAATCGGACAATCAAATCCTTATTAGGAACTGGCTCGATACATGAGAGACCAAAAATGTATTTTACCTTTTTTTAGTGATGGGAATTGACAGGCCAGTATACGATGGAGAGAGGAAGAAAGTCTTACACATGGGATAAGGAGAGAGAAGATGAGAAAAATAGAGTAGATATTTTGTCTTTATTAGATCGTGTATGTTCAAGACACGCATTCCAGCTCGACTGTTGGTCCGTTTGAAATACATTTTAATTTAAATGTTTTTTTAAGAATGCATTTTATTTTAAAGATTTTGGGGTAAATTGGATAAAAAATAGATTTTTTTAAAAAAAATTGAAAAATCAGAGTGATTTGAAAAAAATTAGAAAAAACGAGGTAAAATTTTGTCCTTATTGGGTTCCGTGGGTTCTACCCACGGAACAACCCCAGGATTCTACACATAAGACTGGTCAAGTTTGACCAGTCAAAAATTGCACTGGAATCCGTGGCTTCAAGCCACGGATTCCTTTTTTTTTTTTTGGGGCAACAAGAAATATGGCTAAAAATAAATAGATGGCTTGAAATATAGCTACAAACGTTTAAAAATTAAATAGATGGCTAAACGATTTAATGATTAGTAAATCCATATTTGTAAAAGACAAATATGCCCCCAACAAACTGCCTAACGTATTCTTAACGTTTAAAATCAAAATAAGAGTTTAGGAGAGATAAAATATACCCCTAAAAAAAGTTGGAGACATTTTAGGAAGTTTGAAAAATAAAAAATCCAAGAAACAAAACTAATTTGAAAAACAAAACTAGTATTAGGTGTTACTGAAAAAATTTGCACCCCAGAAAAAGTTGCTACCCGGAAAAAAGGAGTCAATACCTTTATTGGGGAAGGATAACAAAGTTCAACCTCCCTCAGTAGAGAGAAATACCTTCAGAATGCATTAATTGGAAAAAATGTCCTCTCAATACGAAGACATACTACCTGCACCCAAGAACATCAGCAATTAAAAACCCAAAAAAATAAGAACACCAGCAACCCGAAGACATACAAAATTTCCCCCAAAAATGAATAAGCTAAAAAGAAGATACCGCCCACCCTCACCACCAGAATGAATAATTGCAATTAAATACTGCAAAACACATCTTTGTCCTCGGAAATGACGTAAACGACGTCTGTAAATAACCGTAAATACAAGGGGTAAAAAACGTCATGTCACCGCCCACCCTCACCACCAGAATAGCCTTCATACAGCAGCCCACCCGTCCATCTTCTTCCTCCAAAAGTAGAACCCCTTGAGAGCATTCCACACCCCCGAACTCTCCATTCCACACCATTTCCCACCGCCAAACAGAGTGAATATCACTACCTACCTCTCACACCATGTCGACGAACCATCTCCGCCGTGCCAACGACCTTCATCCGCCGCGTCGATAATCATCTCTTGCATGCTCGGTCGTTTCTCCCCCTACGCGACGACTGTACCAAAAAAATTGAAATAGGTAACGGTTTCGTTTCCCTCCCCTTATATTTGCAACAAACAGATACTAAAATCCCGAGATTTTAGGGATTTAGTTTACTCCATTTGAAACTGTCCCCACGGGGTGTATACCAGTATTGACACTCGGGATGTCAACGACTACACAGCACCCCATGTATGTACCGTTTTGAAATTCGTTCACCATCCAAAAGACATCTCTGTCCTCAGAAATGACGTAAACGACGTCTGTAAATAACCATAAATACAAGGGGTAAAAACGTCATGTCACCGCCCACCCTCACCACCAGAATAACCTTCATGCAGCAGCCCACCCGTCCATCTTCTTCCTCCAAAAGTAGAAACCCTTGAGAGCATTCCACACCCATGAACCCTCCATTCCACACCATTTCCCCCCTGCCAAACAGAGTGAATATCACTACCTACCTCTCATACCACGCCGACGAACCATCTCCGCCATGCCAACGACCTTCATCCGTCGCGTCGACAACCATCTCTTGCATGCTCGGTCGTTTCTCCCCCTACGGGACGACTGTACCAAAAAAATTGAAATAGGTAACGGTTTCGTTTCTCTCCCCTTATATTTGCAACAAACAGATACTAAAATCCCGAGATTTTAGGGATTTAGTTTACTCCCTTTGAAACTGTCCCCACGGGGTGTATACCAGTATTGACACTCGGGATGTCAACGACTACACAACACCCCCTGTATGTACTGTTTTGAAATTCGTTGACCATCCAAAACACATCTCTGTCCTTGAAAATGACGTAAACGGCGTCTGTAAATAAGCGTAAATACAAGGGGTAAAAACGTCCAAAATAATCCAGTAAACAGTTCCCTAAAATGCCGAGATACAAAACCCGTGTAAACCGGGATACACCCAGCGCGCAAGAAAAAGCCGAGAAACGTCCGTGTAACAAAAACGGACGTTAGGGCCGTCTGTAAATAACCGTAAATACAAGGGGTAAAAACGTCCAAACACATTCAGAAAAACGGTTCCTATTATTCCGGTAGCCACGCCTGCAAATACCAAACTTCCGTAGCCAAAAATCAAGAACGCTTATTTTTTGTAGCCATTTAGCACAATTCCCCTTTTTTTTTTTTTTATTCTTTCAGTTTTGTCAGCCCAAATTCCCTTTTTAATTTTTTTTTTAATTCTTTCACAGTAAGTTCTGTTTTTTTTTTTTAATTTAATTTTCTGCTTTGATTGTTTTTTTAATTTTTTTTAATTCTTTCACAGTAAGTTCTAGTTTTTTTTTTTTTTTTTTTTTTTTTTTTTTTACAAAAGATGAGGCAAATGCTATTGTATTTTTTTTTTCAATTTTATATTTTTTAACTTAATAATGATAAGATGATTGTTTTTTTTTTCAATAATAATAACCAAATAATTGTAATTTTTAAAATTTATTTTTAATTTATAATTTTTTTTTTCTTGATATCATGATAACTGAAAAATTATTGTCATTAATTTATTGTAATTTAATGATTTTTTTTTCTTTCATTTTGATGTAGAGTTTTTAATCTAAATGTTATTTTAGAACTTGTAAAATTATGAAATTAGATTTTATTACAAATTTTGAAAATCAATTTTTCATTTCAATATTTTGTTTTGATTTTTTTTTTTTGTGTGTTTATTCTATAAATCAAATTATTGGAATATTATTATCAATAACATACTTATAAGGATTTAAAGTTTGGCCTTCTAAATTTACAATATTGTTGCAATTACATTTTTAAATGTAAAAAAAAAAAAAAAAAAACATAAACAAACCATGAATTAAGGTATAACCACTACTTAAATATATAAATATTTCAATCGTAAAGTTGAAGATTAATTAACGTTTAATACCTTCTAAAAAAAATTAACGTTTAATACCAAATTATATAATTTTTTTTAAATACCAAATTATATAATTAATTATACTAGGTAATTAACGTTTAATATCAAATTCTAACATTACCTTACATTGTATTATGAGTTTTTTTTTTAGTTTATATTAATTAGGTAATGTCATCTTATAAGTTAGTATTGAACGTTAATTACCTTGAATGATTAATTCTATAATTTGATATCAAACGTTAATTAATCTTCAACTTGTAATAAGAATATAATTTCATAATTTTACAAGTTGTAAATTAACATTTGGAATAAAAACTCTACGTCCAAATGGAAAAAAAAAATCATTAAATTACAATAAATTAATGACAATATACTATGACAATAATTTTTCAATTATCATGATATCGAGAAAAAAATATAAAATTATAAATTAAAACTAAATTTTAAAAATTAAATTACAATTATTTGGTTATTATTATTGAAAAAAAAACAATCATCTTATCATTATTAAGTTAAAAAATATAAAATTAAAAAAACAATACAATAGCATTTGCCTCATCTTTTGTAAAAAACTAGAACTTACTGTGAAAGAATTAAAAAAATTTTAAAAAAACAATCAAAGCAGAAAATTAAATTAAAAAAAAAAGAAATTACTGTGAAAGAATTAAAAAAAAATTAAAAAGGGAATTTGGGCTGACAAAACTGAAAGAATGAAAAAAAAAAAAGAATCCGTGGCTTAGCCACGGATTCCAATGCAATTTTTGACTGGTCAAACTTGACCAATCTTATGTGTAGAATCCTGGTGTGGTTCCGTGGGTAGAACCCACGGAACCCAATAAGGACAAAATTTTACCTCGTTTTTTTTAATTTTTTTCAAATCACTCTGATTTTTCAAATTTTTTTTAAAAAATCTATTTTTTATCCAATTTACCCACATATCCTATGTCACTCCAAGATACGCAAGTATTCAAAATTAACGGAGGGAGACAGCTGGTTTAAAATTTTGACGGAAAAGAAAAAATTATAAAACTGGAATCTTGTTGAATATTAAAGAAGCTTAGCCCGTTGGTTGCGCTCCCTTGGATCACGTGTTCGACCATTAACCTCCACCATTTTTTTTTTTAATTTATTTTGTTTGTTGTTTTCTCTAATTTATTTATTTAAATAAAGAGAATATAATTTATTATTATTATTATATTATAGATTCATAGTACAGTTTTTTCATATTCTTGAAAACTTTGAAATTTAAATGATTATTACTAATTAAACACTTTATTTGTAAAATAAAAATTACTATTATGAAAAAACTTTAATTATTATATTAAGTTAAAAAAAAATCAATTTTCTTTTTTCTTTTTAATTAAAATATCATTTTGATCCATACACTTTGGGTTTTGTTCCATTTTAGTAAAACTTAAAATTGGTCATTACCGTAAGTTTAAATCTAATTTTTATCGAAAATGATTAAATAATAATAATAATTTCTATACAAGAAAATACACAATATGATTTTTTTTTCTTAGTTCAACACAATATAAACTTATTTCTAAAATTTATGGGAAAATGTTAATTGAGACTAATTTTCTTTTAGAAAAATTAAATAAGTTTATAGAGATCAAAATCAAAATAATTTGTGAAAAATACACTTTTGGCCCTTAGGTTTGGGTTAGGTTTCATTTTGGTCCTTCAGTTTTCAAATTCGACGTTTTAGCCAATGAGGTTTGGATTTTGTTTCATTTTGGTCCCTCTATCCAATTTTTCGTTAGTTTCTAACATATTAGTGACGTGACTTTTTTTTTTTATTAAAAAAAATACTTTTTATAGTTGTTGAAGGAGAAATTTTGGCCAATGACAAATTGCCACGTCATTATTTAAAATTAATGACAAAATTATAATTAATTAAATTTGGGACCAATTATAAATTGACATGTGTCCCAAATTTAATTTGAAGACAAAGTTGGCCAATTATAAATTTTTAGGGCCAAATGTCCATTTGATCAATTAATTAAAAATAAATTATTTTGATCAGATTAATTGATTTGACCAATTAATTAAAGAAAATAATTAATTGGATCAAATTTGGGTCTTTTAAATATTTGGGTCATATGGTTTTGGGTCAAATATAAACCAGACCCAAGCCCAATAAAGCCTAAGCCCAAGTTGTTAGGCCCAAAAGTCACCGGGGCCCATCCAGCGAGAACTCTATAAATAGAGGGGTTCTCCTCCATTTAAGGGTTCAGAAATTCTACACTCTCACAAAAACCAGAGTTCAGAGTTTCAGAGCTCTCAAGCAGAACTAGAGAATTCAGAGAGACTCCACTAAGTCTGAAGACTGAAGACCCTCTGCAGTCCATAAGTTCAAGTGTTGAACACTTACCAAACACTCTTCAAGACTTCAACACTCATTGAAGACCAAAAACTCTTCAAGACTTCAACACTCCTTGAAGGTTAAAGACTCTATAGGACATCAACACTTCTTGTAGATTGAAGACTCCTTCAAGATTGGAAGACTTCAAGCTCCAAGAATCCATTGAAGCCTCAGACTCGAGATCAAGCGTTCCAGTCCTCGAGTGAAACACACTCACACACATAAGAGAGAGAATCAAAGGATTAAAGTTAGAGATTGTACACTCACACGCATATTACATTAATACAAATATATTATTTATTCCACGTGTCTCCATCTCCGAAGTTACGTGTGAACAATAGTATTTTTTATTATTTCTATTTAAAGAATACATTTTTTAATTTAAAAAAACATATATTTTTTTCTTTTTCTCTCTCTTCCTTCTCATCTTGTCTCTTTTTCCTCCCTCTCCTTTTTCACTCTTCTCCTTTACTTTCTCTCTCTTCTTCACATGGCCATCTACCACTGGCCACCCGCCGTCGTTGCCCTCCATCGTCGTCGCTGCCATATCCATTTTTTTCTCTTTTCTTCTTCTCCCCTTTCCCCTTCTCATTTCTCTCTTCTCTTTCCGTTCGCGTGAGGATGCGTCGTCGTCGAAACCCACGCGATCTAGAACGAGTTGTTGTCGCCCCCGTGGGTCTGTTCGCTTGTGTCTGACGTGGGTCTATTCGCGTGGGTACCATCCGTTGCACTGTCGTGTGGGTCTGTTCGTGTGAGTCTATTAACTGATATCTTCCCTAAGTTACTGAGTTATTGTTGTTAATTAGTTTTACTGTTTACTGTATTTGTATTAGTTTGTTGATTTGTTATAAGTTGTTATCAGTTTGTTATAAGTTGTTATCACTTTGTTAACAACTAATCATGTATTTAAGAGAGGTTTTTCATCTTGAATTGAATGAGAAGGTCAGATAGATTTTACTCTCTAATTGATATGGCATCAGAGCAATTTTTTCTCTAAATTTTCTTCGCACCCTTATTCAAACTTCGTGCGCTTTCTTCCTCTTCAATTCTGATTCTATGGCGAACAAGGATGTGTTGCCGCCGATGATTCTTTGGATATTGATGCACAGTTGAATCTCTTTCTTCTCCATCATTCTTTTGCATCAACAACCACATTGGTTAATCAGCCTTTGATAAGTGTTGATAACTATGTTTCGTGGAGCAGAGCCATGCTTATGACACTTTCGGGAAAAAACAAGGAAGGCTTTGTTGATGGAACTATTGAAAAGCCTACATCTACGAAATTTGCTAGAGCTTGGAAATGTAACATTGATATCAATGCCTCCTAGATCATGAACTCCGTCTCCAAAGAGATCACTGCAAGTATTGTTTACACAGGTTGCGTCAAGGACGTTTGGGACGAACTCGTTGATCGATTCAAGGAGAGCAATGGCCCGAAGATATATCAGCTTCGGAAGGAACTTATAACCACTACTCAAGGTACTCTGTCTATCGAGGCCTATTTTACAAAATTAAAGACAATTTGGCAAAATCTTAGTGATTTTCACCTTAATTTTAATTGTTCCTACAGACCGGTTAGCAAACGGGGAGGAGGGATCTACCATTTCCGGTCGGTGTTGAAGAAGAAGCAGCCGCCGAGAAAAAGGAGTTAGGTGAAGAAGAAAAAGAGAGAGAGGGGGAAAGAAATAAAAAAAATATATATAAAATAATAATATTTTTATTATTTTATTATATTTATATTTTCTTTCTCTCTCTCTATCATCATCTTCTTCTTCATCACCATCACCACCACACACCACCCACTGTTACTGCCGCCATCAGGCACCGGCCGTTGGCGACCGTCGCTCGTCATCAGCCGACCGGCCACCGACGGCAACTTTTTTTTCTTCAACTTCCTTTCTTCTTTTCTTTTTCTCTCTTCACTTTCTTTTAAAAAAAAAACAAAAAAGAGGGGAGGGAGAAGGAAAAGAACCCAAAACCTCTAGCCCTCCCTCTCTCCCCCCTTCTCCTTCGTGTGCCGCCAGCTGCCTACTGTCACACAGTGCAGCAATCACAACACCTCAAATTTACAAAACAAATAACAAACAGAGTAAACACAAGTATTGCTACGTTTTGGAGCGCAAAACAATTTCGCCCCTAACTTAGATCTCTCTCGATTTCAGCGTGGGTTAGATCTGGAAATTTCAAGCATGGTTCTCTGTGGGAGAATGCGACCAAAGTCCCACATCGGCTAGATGAGGGGAAGATCATGGGTATATAAGAGAGGATAAGTTCTCCATTGGTATGAGGCCTTTTGGGGTGATCCAAAAGCAAAACCATGAGGGCTTATGCCCAAAGTGGACAATATCATACCATTGTGGAGATATGTGGGTGTCCATTGTCCCTTACAAGTGGTATCAGAGTCATGCCCCTGACGTAGTCGTGTCGTAAAACTCCTCGGGTGCCGAACAAAGAATTTGTGAGCCTTGAAAAACGTAGTCATGTTGGAGATCCGTCGTTAGACTCTATGAAAACTCCTTGGTATAGCCATGCCCTTGACGTAGTCGTGTCGTAAAACTCCTCGATTGTGGGAGAATGCGACCAAAGTCCCACATCGGCTAGATGAGGGGAAGATCATGGGTTATATAAGGGAGGATAAGTTCTCCATTGGTATGAGGCCTTTTGGGGTGATCCAAAAGCAAAACCATGAGGGCTTATGCCCAAAGTGGACAATATCATACCATTGTGGAGATATGTGGGTGTCCGGTAGTCCCTTTAAAAGTGGTATCAGAGCCATGTCCCGGGAGTAGCCATGTTTCTTAAAACTCCTCGAGTGTCGAACAAAGAGTTTGTGAGCCTTGAAAACGTAGAGTTTGTGAGCCTTGAAAACGTAGTCATGGTGGAGATCCGTCGTTAGACTCTAAAAACTCCTTGGTATAGGAGTCAATTTGTTGTGGTTTTAGACACGTTGCTAAACACGAAGCAACCTTTACCCACACACGCAGCGGAAAGAATCGGAGTTTAAGGAATCAATCAAAGAAAGAAAGCAAACGCACAGAGAAAAACAATGACGAAGTATTTCCAGATGAAGAATTAAGGTAGAAGAAGGTAAAGTAGAAAGAACACAAAGTTTAAGTGGTTCAGCCAATGTGGCCTACATCCACTGTAAGGAGCAGCTTTACTAGAGGGAAAATCTTGGAGAATTTTACACAGCACTCAGAAAAGAAATCTCACTCTCTCTTTTCTGATCTTGTTCTTTTTTTTTTTTCCAGTTACAACATTTACAGTGTATTTATAGAAACTGTCTGAGAAACTAAATTGGTTTCAACAATAATTGTATAGTAACTACTTCAAATCTCCACCTTGAAACAAATTTAGGCGAAAGAATGAGCTGCTCCTCATCTTCTTGTTCACCCTTTCTCTGGTAAATCAAACCCAATCAGCTCAAGACACTTTCTGAATTTTAGCTGTGATAAGGGTTTTGTTAACATATCAGCTGCATTGTCTGAAGTATGTACCTTCAAGACTTCAATTTCTCCTTTCTCAATTTGTTCTCGTACAAAATGGAACTTTATGTCGATATGCTTTGTGCGATTATGAAACTGCTGATTTTTCGACAAATATATTGTACTTTGGTTGTCACAGTAAATTTTTACTTTTGTTTGTGAAATGCCAAAGTCTTTTAGGAGCCCTTTAATCCATAATCCCTCTTTTATAGCTTCTGATAAAGCAATAAATTCTGCTTCAGTTGAAGATAGAGCTACCACTGGTTGAAGGGTTGCTTTCCAACTTAGAAGATTTCCTCCAAGAAGGAACAAATACCCTGTCAATGATCTTCTTTTGTCCAAATCACCAGCATAATCTGAGTCCACATATCCGTAGATCTCATTAGGACAGTCATCACTGCTTTTATATTCAAGTCTAGCTCCAGTAGACCCTTTAAGGTATCTCAATACCCATTTTGCAGCTTCCCAATGTCTTTTACCTGGATTTACCATGTATCTGCTAATTAAACTCGTGGCATATGACAAATCTGGCCTTGTAGAAACCATTAAATACATAAGGCTTCCAACAACTTGAGAATAAGGAACATTTGTCATAAACTTCAAGTGTTCTTCTTCTTCTGCCTTAGGTGAATTAGCAGAAGATAGCTTGAAGTGTTGAGCCAATGGAGTTGTAACCGCTTTAGCATTTTCCATGCTAAATTTCTTCAGAACTTTCTCAGCATACACAAATTGACTTATTTGTAGAATTCCTTCTTTTCTTCTTCTCATGATTTCAACGCCCAAAATTCGCTTAGACTCACCCAAGTCCTTCATGTCAAATTCTCTTTTAAGAGATAATTTCACTTGTTTCAGTGCTTCTTTTGACTTGCTTGCTAAGAGCATGTCATCAACATACAGTAAAAGAAATACACTGTCAGTATAGGAATTACAGTTTATATAAACGCAACTGTCATATGAGCTTCTTCGAAAATCAATCTTAGCCATATAATCATCAAACGTAGCTTCAGTCCTCTTGTGAACATTTGACCCACTGATAGCCTCTTCAAAAATAGTAGGTTCTTGCTCATTTAGAAAACCATTTACATTTAAGGCCATGTTAATACAATCAACCTCTCCATACCTTGCTGGAGGTTTGATGTTTCTTCTCTGTCTATCTCTTGCTAGAGAATATTCTTGAAGGTTTGAATGTTCTTCCGGAACTTCTTCACCTTCCTGAACTTCATGTGATACTTTTTCAACAATTACAGTGTCTTTGTGAGAAGTAGATGGAAGTTGCTCCACCTCAATTCTTGTTTTCAAGGTTTGAGTGTCATTTTCTGAGGCTCGGTGGTACTTTGTTCGAGGGGAGGATTGTGGGAGAATGCGACCAAAGTCCCACATCGGCTAGATGAGGGGAAGATCATGGGTATATAAGGGAGGATAAGTTCTCCATTGGTATGAGGCCTTTTGGGGTGATCCAAAAGCAAAACCATGAGGGCTTATGCCCAAAGTGGACAATATCATACCATTGTGGAGATATGTGGGTGTCCGGTAGTCCCTTTCATTCTCAGTTTCAACGTGGGTCAGCAACAGGGGTTCATTTTCGATACTGAATGAGGTGGCTGGCGGCACCCGAAAATGGGAGGGAGAGGGGAAAGGAACGGTTGCCGGCGAGACGAAAACACTGAATAAGGGGGGCTGGCCGCACATGAAGGAAAGGGAGGGCTAAGGGTTTTGGGTTCTTTTCCTCCTCCCTCCACTCTTTTTTGTTTTTTTTTTTTTTCAAGAAAGTGAAGAGAGAAAAAGAAAAGAAGAAAGAAAGAAGAAGGAAAAAAAAAAGTTGCGGACGACAGTAACATTGGATTGTGGGTGATGGGTGGTGGTGATGTTGATGAAGAAGATGATGATGGAGAGAGAAAGAAATAAATTTATTAAAAAAATATTAATATTTTTATTTTTTTAATATATTTTTATTTAAAAAATTAAAAAACAATTTTAAAAAAATATATTAGCATCCCAAATTTAACGGAAAAATAGATGGAGGGACCAAAATGTAACGAAATCCAAACCTGCCAAATTGTCGAGTTTGAAAACTCAACGGCTAAATTACCAACCACCTTCCGTACAACCTCATTTTTTTTATTGGGCTTTAGAATTTTTTTTGGGTTTGTCAACAACCATCGTGGTTCCATCTACCTACTACCAAATCCCCATTTTAGTTGACATTCATTTTTGTTTTTCTTGTTTCTCTAGATCTGTGGTTTCTCGTTTTATGAGTCGATCTTTCGCTCTTTTTTTTTTGGCGGTGGGGTTTGGATTTTGTTTGAGATTTCAGATTTGTGTTGTCCTGTTCTGATTAAATTGGTTGATATTCACTGCTTAGAAGTTAGATGTGGTCTATTTGTTATCTGTTACTCGACTTATTGGCTCGAGCTTTTGGATATGGCGATTTTCCCTCAAGTTTTCCCATTTCATTTTTTTTAAGTGAAAGAAAAGAAGAAGAAATGAGAGGAAAGAAAAGAAGAAAAAATAAAGAGGAAAAAAAAAATTTCGACGACGGCGGTGGCCAACGGGGACGGCTGAGGGTGGTAGCTGGACTTGAGGAATTATTTGAATCACATAATTTGAAAACAGTTTTCAAAAATACATTTGTCAAACGCATTTCATTGAATTCAGTGAATCCAAAAATATAAAACAAAATTCAAATTGCTTACCAAACCGGTTCTAAGTGATTCATTTGTTGAACCAATCAGATCAAAATTTGATTATTAAACATGCTAGTGTAACGTAGGAAGTAATCAAATTATTTCTAAAACTTCATCCTCCCTCCATTTACTTTGTGGAAATAAAATAAATTAGTGAAAGATATGGATAACTAAAACTTCATCCGCCAAAGCGAGCTTAGCTCAGCGGTAATTGGCATGTACTCTCGACCATGAGGTCAGAGGTTCGAATCCCCCCACCCCCAAAAGTTGATATACTCAAAAAAAAAAAAAAAAAAAAAAAAAAAAAAACTTCATCTTCCCTCCATAAGACTTTGTGGATGTTAAACCTTCCAAACAAACTAAAAACAAACTTCATCTTCCCTCCATAAGACTTTATATATCAGAATACAAGGAGGCCCAAGCAAAGCATCATGGAGATAATCGCAATAATGAGCGACCGAGAGATTATGATCCATTTCAAGTTGAATGTGGATGCAGCTTTAGCAAATGGAGATATGGGATCATACATGATCATCAAAAATTCGAGGGGAGAATCAATGGCGACGACAGAATATTTGAAGAGAACGAGCTACTTAAACCAAAATTTTACAATCTGTTAAAGCATCAACATAACACTAAATAAAGATGGACAACAGTGGTACTGAGTAAGTGGCTCACACCTGAAGAGCCATCAAACAATGCACAACATACAAGGCAAACATCATGCTTTTCAAACACAATAACATGCCTTAAATACAAGACAAACAATCAACACAATAAAACATACTTAATCAATGTAGTCGTGCAACAACCATGCACCTTGTAGAAACCGTATTTGGTCCGACTTGAGTTTTAGTAATAATATTTGAATTTTTCCAATATGTGGTGGTCAATTTGTTTTTTGGTATGCCAACAAGAGTTTAGCTCAATTGGCATAACATTGTACTAATAACCGCAAGATCTTTGGTTTGAATCCCTCTTCCCACATATTATCAAAACATTTGTTTTTTTGGTTTGAATTGTTTATTTTCATTTTATTTTATTTTCTTTTTTGTTTTTATTTAATTTATTTCTTTTTTTATTTTATTATTATTTTTTTCTTTTTTGGCCTTCCACTCCCCCTTCCTTCTACTCCCTCTCCCCCTTATTCTCCCAACCTTCCACCCTCTCCCCCACTTTCTCAACGCATTCCCCTTTTCCCTCAACTGTTTCTCCAAAGGAGAGCTTATGGAGGATGAAATGGACAAGAACAAAATGTGGAAAAAGAGAGAACAATGAGAGGGTGGAGGAAAATGAGTGAGAAAAACCTAAAAAAAAATGAAAGAGTTTCAAAGGAGGAGATTTTAGATAGAGATCCATAAGAACTCAATTTGATTTTTCTTGAATCACCACGATCCCGACGACCTCCAGCCAACGAACGTCGCCATCGCTACTGCAGCCTACATAGTTCTGCCGTCGTCGCTCCGGTTCGAAGACCCATATTGATTCTGACGAGTTCTAAGGTGAGATTTCGAAGGAGAAAGGTGAGAATTGAAAGGGAAAGGTATGTGAATGGAATGAAGAAGAAAAGAAAAAAGAGAAGAGAAAAATATTCAATTTTTTTTTAATTTGGATTTCCAAATCTAGTTTTTACTTGGATCTTTACTCAGAGTCTCCAAATAAAAGTTTTAATTGGATTTGAATTGGAAATTTCCAAACTCATTTTAAGTTGGTTTTAAATTGAATTTTATTGTCAATTTCAATTGGACTTTAATAAGAGATTTTCAATTTAAATTGAGATTTAACCTAAAATATCTAATTTAAATTTGAATTCGTATTTTCTTAATTAATTTCCATTTGGTTGGAATTAAAATTTTCAATTTGTGTTAAATTTGGAACTTTAACACTTTCAATTTGATTTTAATTTGGATTTTTCAAATGAATTTCAAAAATGTTTTTTAGTTTTGTTTTTATTTAAAATTTCTATTTAGAATTAGGATTTTAATTTTAGAGAAAAAATCAATTTTTAATTTTAACCCTAAACTTTCAATTTTATCAAATTGAACCTCAAACTTAACAAATTGTATCAATTTGAACCTCCAACTTACATAAATGTTGCAATGTAGACCTTTGGTCAACTTTTCATTTGAATTTCTATTAAAACATGTAATTGACAATTTTTTTTTAAAAAAAAATCACATTGCATTAGTGTTTTGTAAGAAATTTGTTAGAAAAACTCTTTAAGAAATCATATATACCAGACCATTCTTCTCATTATTATAAAAAAAAAAAAAAACACACACACACACAAAGTTATTGGCAACAAGAAAAATCTAGCAAATATGAGAAATACAAAAACTTGAAATTTCTTTATTTTTGTTTCCTAGGTTTTCGTAATCTTAAATAGAAGCAAAAAAAAAAAAAAAAACCCTCACAAAGTTCTCAACAACAAGAAAAAGTCATCTAAAATAAAGTTTCTTCAATATTTTATTTATAAGAAACCAATTTAAGTGCAATGTGAATTAAGAAAAAAAAGAAGAAATAATCAATTACGTACGATGGTTCAAACGAAAGTTAACCAAAGGTATACACATTGTAACACTTTTGCAAGTTTAGGGTTAAAATCGATACGATTTGATAAGTTTGAGGTTCAATTTGATGAAATTAAAAGTTCAGGGTTAAAATTGATACAACTTGTTAAGTTTAGGGTTCAGTTTGATGAAATTGAAAGTTCAGGGTTAAATTAAAATTGATACAACCCCCAAAGTTTAGGGTTAAAAATGATTTTTTCCCTTAATTTTATTTCAAATTTGCATGAGTTGAAATTTCAAAGGTTTGGTTTTAAATTGAAGGGAAAATTTCATTTTTAACCCTAAACTTTAGGGGTTGTATCAATTTTAACCCTAAACTTTCAATTTCATCAAATTGAACCCTAAACTCAACAAGTTGTATCAATTTTAACCCTTAACTTTCAATTTCATCAAATTGAACCTCAAACTTATCAAATCGTATCAATTTTAACCATTAACTTGCATAAGTGTTACAATGTATACCTTTGGTTAACTTTTTTTTTTTGAACCACCGTAATTGATTATTTCTTTTTTTTTTTTCTTAATTCACAATGCACCTGAATTGGTTTCTTATAAATAAAATATTGAAGAAACTTTATTTTAGATGACTTTTTTTCGTTGTTGAGGATTTTATGAGAGTTTTTTTTTTTTTTTTGTGCTATTTAAGATTACGAAAGCAAAGAAATTTTGAAAGTTTTTTATCTACAAATATTAGCTGGTTTTTTCTTGTTGCTAAGAACTTTGTGAGATTTTTTTTCCTTCTTTTAATATTTTTTTCTTGCTAATTAGAAGAATGTACAAATCTAGGAAACGAAAATAAAGAAATTTTAAGTTTTTTATTTCTCATATTTGCTAATTTTTTCTTGTTGCCAATAACTCTGTGACTTTTTTTTTATATATATAATAATGAGAAGAATTGTCTGAGATATTTGATTTCTTAAAGAGTTTTTCCAACAAATTTCTTACAAAACACTAACTCAGATGCAATGTGAATTAAAAAAAAATAAAAGAAAATTGTCAATCACATATTTTAATAGCAATTCAAATGAAAAGTTGACAAAAGGTCTACATTGCAACATTTATGTAAGTTGGAGGTTCAAATTGATACAATTTGTTAAGTTTGGGGTTCAATTTGCTAAAATTGAAAGTTTAAGGTTAAAATTGCTACAACTTGCAAAGTTCAGGGGTCAAAATTGATTTTTTTCCTAAATTGAAATATCATTTTGGTCTTAAGTGGTTTTCCCAATATTTCAATTTTATCTCAAATTGGTTTTTATTTTGAATTTTTCAAATCATTTTCAAATTTGCTTTCAAATTGGATTTCTTATCCATTTCAAACAATTGGATTCTAATTGGAATTTCAATCAATTTGATTCTAATTTGAATTTCAATTATGATTTTCGTAATCAATCTCAATCGGATCTTAATTTGAGATTTAGAGTTTAAATTCCATTTTGATTCTAAATTTGGATTTCCAATTCAATTTTATTTTGGAATTTTAGAAACCAATTTCAATTTAGTTTTGATTTGAATTTTTCGAATAAAGTTTCAATTTTCTTTTGATATTTTAATTTGAATAAAATCAAAAATTGGTTCAATTTGTAATTCTTGATAAATGTCATTTGTCCTAATTTGATATTCACTAAATGGATTTCAATTTGATTTCAATTTAAATTTCCATGATTAATTTCGATTTGAGTGTAAATTGAGTTTCTCAAATAAATGTCAATTTGGTTATGTTGAGGTTTCCAAATCAATATCTATTTGGTCTTATGTTAAACAATCAATTTCAATTTTAATTAAATCAGAAATCAATCGTCGTTTATGAATTCTTAATAATTGATTTCTGTTTCAATAGTTAAAAAAATTAAATCAAATTTCAAAAACGTTATTTACTATTTTGAAAGGTTAAGATAGATTGATTATGAAGACTTTAAAGCTAATTTTTTCTAAGAATGGGTATTTAAGTTGACCGTAAGGGAACACCCTTCCTGGAAATTGGCCTAAAGTTTAACTAGTCAATTATTTTGGCAATAAAAATTTCAATTTGATCTTATTTTAGAATTTTTCAAATCAACTTCAATTTGATTCTAAATTAGATTTTCCAAATAAATTTCAAAATAGTTTTACTTTAATTCCAAATGAATTTCTAATTGAATTTGATTTTAAAAAATGAAAAAATATTTTTTCATTGAATAGTGTCATACCACTCATGATTATTAGTTCACATTTTATTTTGAAATGTGAAATAATAGATGTGAGACAAATTAGCTCATGTACAACCTATGACGGAGTTGAGATAACTTCTCAAATTCTTGAGGTGACAAATTTTCTTTTAATTAAAAGAAGATTTTAACATGACAAACAATTATTGGGTATAACCCCACTCACTACATCAAAACCTTACTTTAATTTGTAAAGCTAAGGTCAGATCAAGTGAGACATTTGTTATTTTTTTTTCTTCAAAATAAAGGACCATTTCATGTTATAAAATGATGATTTTAAAATAAAATGTGGTAACCGTTTTTTAAACGGGTGTTGTAGGGGTGCTAATACCTTCCCTACACTCAATCAACTCCCGAACCCAATTTTTGGTTTTCAAATACCGGTTTTTCTTTAAAATGGGTGACCAATCACACCCCAAGATGATTGGTGGCGACTCCAAACCTCTCACCTCGAAAGAGACCCTTAGGAAAGGACGTCGGTCGCTCCGCGTCGCGATGACGTTGCGACACACCTAACACATGAATTTTCGCACCATGCCATGCATACTCGATTTTCTCTCAAGCTCCACAAGCTCGCTCAACACTCATGGCCCTCACAAAGCCCTCTGAGACTGACTCCTTCGAGTCATGTCGACCCCTGACCATATTACCCAGGACCTCGACGTTTCTCTACAGCGCTCAGTGTTCGACCTTTGACCATATTACTCAAGGCCTCGAACTGTGTATCGCCCCTTGGCCATATTACCCAAGGCACCCAATAACTTCACAATCAAACTGTACATCGCCCCTTGGCCATATTACCCAAGGCACCCGATGACTTTAATAACGTAGACTCATCAAATCACCCCTTGGTCATATTACCCAAGGCACCCGATGTTCCTCTTAATCCATTGGGAGACATACCACCCCTCGACCATTTTTACCCGAGGCACCTGACATTCACCTATCTTTCCTTTTTAACACACAAGGCTCTCTCGCCTCGCATTCTCAATAGGATGCATGAATATTACACATCATGCCACTAGACCATGCTTTATGTCAAAACCATGACAATTATGCAACACGCTCACAACATAAATATTATCTTCATTTCGACAATCATAACAAAACGACAAGCTGATCAACCAACTCAATCAAATGATCTCAACAGTCCAATATATCGTAACAGACATCTAGCCAACATCTCACATAGCGCATAATTCCAGAAGCGATATATATAAATATAGGTCATGAAATATAACATGGTCAATACATACAACATGCTAGCACAAAACAAACAGACTCAATAGGTAGAAATCCACTTACGAATTGCTAAAACGCTCCTAAATTAGTCCAACAAGTCCCTGAAACAAGGCGAACAAGGTTTTAAGGCTAAACTCAACTCTAAAACTTAGTTGATGCTAGAAAGGTATTTAAGAGGGCGATCTTACCCAAGGACAACTTTAATGGTTATACGAACACTTTCAAACTATCAACCAAGAGTTATCGGGGATTAGAAATTGATCCAAAGCACTCATAAGAATTCAAAAGGATTTAAGCAAAGCTTAATCACTTAAAACTCACTGAAATGGGATTGAACACATGCTTGAAAGGAGTTCAAATCTACAAACGACGAACACCCCAAGGATTAGAGACTAACATAAACTATTATAAACAAGTTTGAAAGGCTAAAGGGTACGTTTACCCACTAATCGCTACAAAACAGCCTTCAAACGTTGTTGGTTAGCATTCAATGGATTCCAAAATCGTCAAGCAATGGCTAACGAGCTATGGGCAGTCTGGTTTGAGGCCTTTTGGCAATGGGCAACTGTTGACGACTAACTTTGAGCCCAAGAACGAAGCTAGCTAGTGATCGACAACTCTAAACGAATTGAAGCCAAACAGAAAGAGAAATTGCACCTAAACGCCATTGCTCGCTGTTGGAACTTCTAATCTGTCGTGGACTCACGCTGAACGATGACGTGCAGACGACGCAATACCCCTCCACCGCCGCCGTCTCTCTCTGAAACCCACCTACGAAACCCACGAAACTCCCCGCTGCACGAAACCCACTCGCGACACTGTCGAACTTCACCGCTGCACCCTCGCACCACCGCCGTCTCTCTCTCCCTCTTGCTCGTGATGGTCTCCGACAACAAGAATGGGATCTGAAAAATTCCAGCCGGATTTTTCCCTTCGTTTTTTTTAAACGGTGAAAGAAGAGAAAGAGAAGGGGGGAGATTTTTCCAGATCTAAAAAAGAAGGAGAAAGGACGGAAATGGAAGAAGACAACAAGATCTAGTTTAACTTGGGTTGATTCTCCCTCTTTTCTTAAAAAAAATAGAAGAAAGAAAAGAAAAGAGAAGAAGAGAAGAAGGAAAAAAAAAAAAAAAAATAGTCGGTGGCCGGCCGACGAACGGAGGTGGCCACCGGCCACCAGAGTTGAAGAAGAAGATGGGGAAGAAGAAGAAGTTGAAGAAGAAAGGGGAGAAGAGAAAGAAGGAGAAGAAAGTGGGGGAAAAAGAATTAAAAATTAATAAAATAATATATTTTTATTATTTTAATATATTTTTATTTAAAAATATTAAAAATAATTTTTTTAATTAAAATAATAGTGCCACATCAGCATTCCGTTAGTATTTAACGGCAAATTGGACGGCAGAGACTAAATTGCTCCTTATCTCAAACTTCAGGGGTATTTTTGTTGAGTTTGAAAACTCAGGGACCAAAGTGTAACTTAACCCAAACTCCAGGGACCAAAAATGTATTTTTCCAAAAAAAAAAAAATCCAATGATTTCAATGATTTGTTTTTTTGATTATATGTAGGAGTGGGGGAACGAACCACAAACGTCGTAGTTATCAGTACAACTTTATGCCAGTTGAGTTATGCTCTTGTTGGCTGAATTCAATGATTTCTATTTGTTAGTCTTAGTTCTAAAAACAGTTATTCAGATTATATTTGAATACTTTGACTCGAAAGTAATTTTTTTTTTTAAAGAAAATACTTCCACCAACTACAAAACTTTAGTAAGTAGCTTGCTCACTATTGATCAGAAAGTATTTCAAAACAACATATTCAATCATCAGATCATCAGAGAAACATAGAAAACCAATCTAATCTTGTGTTAAATCATTGGTTTTCAAATTCCATTTTTGAATCAACAACCAAATGCACACCAAAGAAAACAACCTCTCATTTCTTACGCAACCAAAACTTGCAGATCATGGATGAAATTATTTGTATAAGACTCCTCCAAATCTCTGTCAAGCAATAACTCTCTCAACTTTGCAAGGTTTGCTCTGATCTCTTTTCCACTTTCATTCTCTTCATCCATCACAATCTTCACTGCCTTACACACACTTTCCTTTGTAAAAAATCCATCTTCTTCCCCTTTCTCCACCTCCACACCAACCTTCAAAAGGCTGCTCAACGTTCTTGCTCGAAAGAAGTGGTCATCAGCATGAGGTAACAACACCAATTGACACCTTTTCACCAATGCCTCTGATAAAGAACCTGCCCCACAATGTGAAACAAAGCATCCAATCGATGGATGCTCCAAAATCAGATGTTGTTGAACCCATCCTCCATACACCACCCCTCTCCCCTGCACTCTCCGTTCGAACCCTTCAGGCAACGCGGCGTCGACCGTGTCGAAGCCGAGAGGCGGTTTGAGTGCAACAAAGAATGGCAAACCTGAAAGCTCAAAACCCAACACCAGTTCTTGGAATTGGTCTATTTTTAAGGTACACTCACTTCCAAATGCACAGTATATAACTGAATTGACATTGAACCCTGACAGCCATTTTGCCCATCTAGGCTCTAAATTTGTGGTTGGTGCTTGTATGTCCCCATCTGGCCCTGAAAGCAAAACAGGCTTTTTGAATTCACTTTTGAGATAGTCAACAAAAGGCCCTTCAATCTCCCTGCATGACTTGAATGCTATGGCATCAGACTCACAAAGACCAGTGAAATGACGATGGAAGAAAAGGACATCACTTCCAAATCTCATATGGCTCATGGATGCATAAAATTTGGCCATATGGGCTGGAAGCTTGATGGGGGAACTTGGATAGCCAGGGGGTGGATGCATAAAATCAGCCTCAGTGAAATCATGTCCACAGAGTTGCCTTGATGGGCATAAAACATAACCAAATGTTGTTGCACTGATGACACTGAAATAAATTGACTTGATGCCCAATTGGGATGCCAAATTTGGCATCCAGAAGGTGAAATCAAAGAAGATGAAATGGGGCTTTATGTCTTGGAGAAGGCATTTGATTTCTGGTTGGGTGAGGTCCATGGCAGTCATGATGAGGCTGAACTGTGAAGAGTTTGAAACATCAGCAGTAGTTTCAGCACCTTGAGGGAGACCATCAACATGAGGAACCATGATGGGGAAAAAGGTAATGAGATGTGGAAAGAGATTGAAAGGCTGCAATTTGGCCTGAGTTTTTGATGGGATGAAGAAGGAGATTTTGTGGCCTTTTTTGGCTAATTTGTTGGCAATTTGGAGATATGGATTTAAATGGCCAAAAGCAAACCAAGGGTACATTGCTATGTGCAGGCTAGAAGTGGTGGCAGCCATTGTTTTAACCTCTCTCTTTCTTCTTTCCCAACTTCTAACAGGTAAGAAGCAGAGTAAAATAGCAAATTTTCAGTGGGGTAGATACCTAACAAAGTTGTTTTCTTAGAGAAAATGAAAGAAAATGCAAGTTGAAGGAAAACAAATGGTTTTGTTGAAGAGAAAGGGATACTTTAAGGATGAGCTACTTAGGTGAATTGATTGTTCCTTGGAACATTGAAAGGGAGAGAAGAAGTAAAACATTTGATTTACAAATTGTTGATGTGGAAGCAGAAGCAAGTTGTTTTGGGTTTGTCTCAAGGAAATTTTGTAATTTTTTTCAGAAGTAAGGAAGAAAATAGTTGACTAAAGAAGTAAATTGGAGGGGGGGAAATTTTAATAAACATAGCTAGCAAACATACCTGGAGGGTTTAAGTGGAAAGTTGCAGCAAATATTTGTGAGGTGAAGGGAAAAAAAATAAGAAGGGATTTCTTATATAAGAAGAGAAGAGGGAAATGGAGAAGAAAAAGTTTACAACCAAACAAGTATTATGAAAATTTTGATGAAGTGATGAGAATGGAAATCTAGACAGTGGGTTTTAATTTGGTGGTTCTTTTATTTAAGAACTTCTATGGAGATGGCTTGAGAATAGAAAGATGGATGTTATGGCAATGGGTGAAGATTAGCAAAAAGAGAGAGAGAGTTGCATTTGGAATTTTGTTTTTCTAGTGATTGACTAAAATGGGAATTGACAGGCCAGTATGAGAGAGGAAGAAGGTGTTACACATAGGGTAAAGAGACAGAAGATGCTCTTGGAAAAAGGAAGATCTTTTTTTTTTCTTTTCTGGTCAACAAATTTCTAGCACCAGTACTTACTACCTCTTTATTCAACATGTGACACGTCATCTAACGAGCATTTAATAATATAATATTTTATTCTATAAGTCTCACAGCTTTTTTAGATACTTCCTACATTACAAACAATGAATAGAGGTAGTATGGAAAATTTTCCATACTACCGTAGTACTAGAAATTTTCTCAGTAGTGCAGGACCAAACCATCAAATGTTTTTTTTTTTTTTTTTGGAGAAGAAATAAATTCACTACGAATGAGCAATAGCTCCTAACGAGATACCACTTGTAGTATAGCCACTCGTGTTTTGAGCACTCTTGTATCAAACGTGTTTACATTCAAAAGTCAATTAGGAAAAACATATGTCCAACTATTAGACTATTTCACTTCCCAAGCCTTACGGGCCAAAAAATGGGTCATCTCATTATTGATACGAGGAGAGAAGTTTGTATGGATGACAAAATATGGGGCCCGTTTTGAAACATGTCTAAAAATACAAAAGCATTGAACAATGGTCACCAAAATTTTCCCAACGTCCCATTTTTACCCCTCCACAACCTGCAAACTAACCGGTCCCTAAAATTAGGCAGATTGTATCTAAACTTACAACCCAACGAAATTTCCTCCGATTTCGTTTCAAATTCAAATGTTAGATTCTAAAAACCAAATTCATTTCTAAATAATAAAATTTTTTATTCTATGTAAAAAAAACTAATATTTACCAACGAACCTTTTAAACCTATTTTTCAAAACTTAGGGACTAGGAAGATCGATTTTGAAAACTTAGGGACCTCTTAAACGTATTTCTCAAAACGAAGGGATTGAAAAGGTCAATTTTGAAAATTCATGACTAAATGCACCTATTTCTCAAAACTCAATGACCAAAAAGATACTTTTCCCATTTTTTTTTCTTTGTTTTTTTAGTCAGCAACTTGTGGCACTGGAGATTCGAATATCTCACCTTTTTGGTTGAAGATATAATGGAGTTAGTTTGAAATACCTTCTCTAATTTAAACACTTTTGAAAATTATTTCAATAAAAATGTTATTATATCTTACTGTTCACACGTAACTTTGGAGATGGAGACACGTGGAATAAACGTATATTTGTATTAATGTTTGTATGCGTGTGGATGTACAATCTCTAATATTAATCCTCTGATCCTTCTCGAAGCTTTAATGGATTCTTAGAGCTTGAAGTCTCCCAGTCTTGAAGGAGTCTTCAGTCTTCAAGAAGTGTTCAGCACTTTGAAACTTATGGAATTCAAGGAGTCTTGATCAGTCTTCAATCTTGTTGGAGTTTCTCTGAATTCTCTGACTCTGGCTTGGAGCTTCAAAATTCTGACCCTTGAAATGGGGGAGAACCCCCTCGCTTGGATGGGTCCTGGTGACTTTTGGGCCTAACAACTTGGGCTTGGACTTTATTAGTTTTAGACTTAACTATTTAGTCTTGAGTTTAGTTCATAACCCAAAATCATATGACCCAAATATTTAAAAGACCCAAATTTGATCCAAATATATATATATTTTTAATCAATAGGTCAAATTAATTCATTTGATCAAAATAATTTAATTTTAATTAATTGATCAAATGGAAATTTGGCTCTATAAATTTATAATTGGCCAACTTTGTCTTCAAATTAAATTTGGGACACATGCCAATTTATAATTGATCCAAAATTTAATTAATTAAAATTTTGTCATTAATTTCATGTAATAATGTGACAATTCGTGATTGGTCAAAATTTCTCCTTCAACAAATGTCCTTTTTCGAGATTTAGGCACAAAATATGTGTGGATGAATCTCGAAAAGAAATTATTTGGAATCAATTTTTTTAAAATTTTGACTCCCGCTTGATGTGTCAATCAAAATATGAAATTTGGTCAAAATTTTGATTATTTTTTTTTTACACATTTGTTATGCCGATTTAATCAAAATTCGAAATTTTCTTCTTCCTTTCTTTTTTTTTTTTCAAAATTTTGATCCACTTGCTTGGCGGCAAATTGCAATTTGAAGCTCAATTGGATTTTAATTCCATATTGAATTTCAGTTGTGTCCAAATTCTATGTAACTTTGAATTTGGAGTAATTTCTCCCTATTTTTAATTTGACTCAAGTTTAATTTGAGGTTGAATTACGATTAGGCCTAAATTATCTCACGATAAATTCAACCTCAAATATCTTGAATTTAAAATGAGGCTTGAAACATTTTAGTTGAAGTAATGTTAAATTCTATCTCAATTTTGGTTTGAGGAATAAAATTCAAATATACATCATTTGAATTTGATTCAGGTAAGAATTTAGCTATACCAAATTTAATTTTATTCAAATCAAACCAAATTCGAAATCCATCCAATTTATCTTTTGCTTTTAAAATTGGATCAATTTGAATTTTTTCCAAATTAATTTGATTCAAATTTCACATTTGGATTATGATTTGAATTAGAATTCTGAATTTTTTCCAAATTAATTTGATTCAAATTTCACATTTGCATTATGATTTGAATTAGAATTCTTAACACACACACAATTGAAACATTTTAGTTGAAGTAATGTTAAATTCTATCCCAATTTTGGTTTGAGGAATAGAATTCAAATATACATCATTTGAATTTGATTCAGGTAAGAATTTAGCTATACCAAATTTAATTTTATTCAAATCAAACCAAATTCGAAATCCATCCAATTTATCTTTTGCTTTAAAATTGGATCAATTTGAATTTTTTTCCAAATTAATTTGATTCAAATTTCACATTTGGATTATGATTTGAATTAAAATTCTGAATTTTTCAAATTCACACACACACACATCCCCTTATTGGCGTGCGCATCTCCTTCTTCCTCATCAGTTTTTTTTTTAATTGATAGAAATCTTCTATCACTGATAGAAAGTCTTTCTATCACTGATAGATTCTATCACTTAGAAACTTTTTCTATCACTGATAGAATCTATCAATGATAGAAAAACTGATTGGCGCCCGCATCTTCTTCTTCCTCGTCAATTATATATATATATAGAAATCTTCTATGATAGAAAGTCTTTCTATCTTCTATTAGTGGTAGAAAAATGATAGAAATCTTCTATGATAGAAAGTCTTTTTATCACTGATAAATTCTATCGGTGGTAGAAAGATAGAATAAAATTTCTATCAGTGATAGAAGATTTCTATCACTGATAGAATATATCAGTGATAGAAAAACTGATTGGCGCGCGCAACTTCTTCTTCCTCGTCAATTTTATATATATATATATATATATATATATATATATATATATATATATATATATATATATATATATATATATATTTTGATAGAAATCTTCTATGATAAAAAGTCTTTTTATTACTGATAGATTCTATCAGTGGTAGAAAAATTTTCTATTAATGATAGAAATTTTCTATCAGTGATAGAAAAGCTTTCTATCACTGACAGAAAGTATCAGTGATAGAAACTTATCACTAATAGAAAGTTTTTCTATCACTATCATTGATAGAAAAATTTTCTATCAATGATGGACATTTTAGTAATTTTACTTTTCAGATGGTGAGATTTTGTCATTTTTGCAAATATTTCTGCAGGATGCTACTTTTGCAATTAGTTTGGGTCATTTTGCTACTTTTGCAACCGGCCCTATTTTTTTTCATTTTTTTTTACGAATTCCTTCCTCCCCTTTTTACCTTTTTTTTCCTTTTACTTTGCATTCTTTCATTTTTCTTCAAGTTTTTTTTCTTCAACACTGATTCGGAATTTTGTTCTTCCCTGCACTTGCTCGCTTTTTTTTTTTTTGTCTTCTCCTTGTGTCGGGCTGCTTCGGGCGGTTAAACGAGAAAAAAAAAAGACTGAGGCAACGGCGTTGGAATCACTCACAGCGCAAGCGGCGTGACAGCGGTCAGAGCGAGGGAGGGGGCGGCTGATGTCTAACCGAGACGGAGGAGAGTGAGAGAGACGGTCTGTGATAGGGAGAGAGAAAAGAAAAAAGAAAAAAAAAATGGAGAAGATGGTGAGAGAAAGAATGGGGGAAAGAGAATACGTGAAAAAGTGGAGGGAAAAATCTTACCTACATACTATAGGGATCTCCCTGCATACCACCATTAAACCGTTGACAACTAAGAGAGATAACAAAAAATTCTCATTTTCTCCCTCTCTCTTTCTTACTTGTCAAGATTTTAATGGGGTATGTAGGGAGATCCCTACATAACGGTATGCAGACAAGTTTTTTCCAAAGTGGAGAGAGAGAGGAATAAGCGTGAAAAGTGGATGAATATCATGTTTTTTTTAAAAAAAAAATTAAAATTAATTACTTTTGTATTTTAGTGAACATGCATTTAGTTTATGTTTTATTTATTTATTTATTTATTCACTTATTTTCTTTTTAATCTTTTTTATTTTTTCAACCATTCATTTTTTTGACCGAATCACCTCCTTTCGTTGATCGGTTAATTCAATAAAAAATAAAATGGGAGTTCGCACTCGATTTCGTTGGTACCCTTCAATGGAATCTAATTCCATTGTTGACTTATGCTATTTGAATGAGTCAATTTTCATGTTCAACCAACCCATTTTCAATTTTTTTTTTTTATTTTGTTTTTTTTTGTTTTTTTTATCTTTCTAATTTTTTTTAATATCTTTTAACTTTATTATTGTTTTTTTGTTTATTGATTTTTTTTTATCTTTTAAATTTCCAACTATTTTTTTTAAAGTATCTTTTTTTTGTTTATTTTATTTGCTTCTTTTTTGGTCTAGTCAAAGACATGTTTTTTTTTTTTTTGCCCTTTACGTTTTTTTTTTAAATTGATTTTTGCACACTTTTGGCTCCACTCGTTTATTTATTTATTAATTTAAATTAATGAACCTTTTTTTTTTGCTTGCTAATTACTCTTTTCTTTCTTTATCTCAGGGAACAATCGTGTCCAATTACTCTTATTGCATAACTGATATTTTTTTGCCAACTAGTTTCGAATTCCTTCACAGCAGTGACAGAAGAGATTGTTGCGGTCTCCTGTCAAATAAATTTATAATCCACGATTCCAAAAGCTAACTTGTAGCAGTAGTGGTCAGGGTCGATCACAAGGAACAATCAGTTTGTTTCTTAATTCTTTTTTGTCTTTGAAGTAACCAAAAAATGGAGGTTTATTGATAAAAGCTTAAGACATAAAGTAAAGGCGGGAAAATAAATAAGGAAAGTAAAGGTGGGTTTAGTTGATCTTACCACGAGGATCACTGTAATCGGGGTTGGACTCGGTGTTAAGTTTGATTAATTTCATTCATCGATTATCAATTGATATTTAATTAACTATCTAAGTTTGGCGTACTCCGGCAACAAACCGAGAGTCATGATCCAACTATCACAAACATGCAAACGCTAAGTTTGATTCTAGTCTAAATTAATTAATATGCCTATTAACTAATCTAAACCGCATTGGGATCTAGCTGAATTAATTCACATGCAACGGGCAACAAACCACAATTATAATTGATTAAATCATTTAGTTCTAGGGACGCATGTGTAATATCATAACGTTAGCCTATTTGCTACTTAGATTTAGCAAGTAAATTTATACAGGGCACGATCAAGGTTGTCAATCTTTCCTACCACAATTTAAACTTGTATGCAAAGAACTAAAATCACAAAGACAATTAACTAAGTAATTAATAATGGAAATCTCATAAAATTGAATCAAACTTAAAAACCGAGGTCCCAATTACAACGATCCGAGCTTAGTTGGCCATAGACAAGCACCTCCAAGCTCGAGACTCGATCAATCGACCCTTAGACTATGAAAACTTTAAAAACGAAGAAGAATGGTGGAGAAAGGAGAGAGATGACACCTAAGAGAGTCTATCTTTTCAGTCGAGACTCAAGGCTCTCCAACAGTTGATGTAGTCAATGACTGGCTCACCCTTTCGTTGTTTTGTGTTCGTGAGTTCTGTCATACTAACTGTTCGCCTCGTACTGTAGAAGTGATTTAGAAACTCTCTCAATCTGTTCCCAACTATCAATTATCACAGACTCCAGGTCCGTGTACCAATCAAGTGCATTTCCTTTTAGTGTTCGGACAAACTGTTTGACAAGCAAGTCTCCCCGAGTTCCAGCATTCTCGCAAGTTTCAACGAAGTGGGCAATGTGTTGTTTTGGATTGCCCTTTCCATCAAACTGTTGGAACTTGGAAAGCTGATACCCAGCGAGTATTCTCAAATTGTCAATCCTCTTTGTATAAGATTTGGAATACAAGAGGGAACTTTGAGTGGGTCCACCATATTGAGCCCTGATGGAATTCATGATCATGTCTTGTAGTTGTTGGAAAGATAGAGAGGCAACTAACGCCAAGTGTTGTAGTTGGTCCTCATGGATGATAGCCTTCCCCTTATCATTTTTTCCTACAACAGGGGTCTGGTTGGATTCAACATTCTCTCAATTTTGCAGCTAGTTCTTTAAATAGGCAATCTCATGATCTCTTTCATCAACTGCCTTCATTAAAAAATTGAGTTTTCTTTCCATCTCCGTCATCCTTACATCTTGGTCTACGTCAGCCATCATGACGAACATCACATGAAGATTTAGTATATCCTTTGGCTGCTTAGATGTTGGAGTGACAGATTCGAACAAAGGGTTGTCTTTGACTGCAACCTTGTTCTTAGAGGATTCTTCAATCAATTTCGAGATCCTACTTGCAACAGTGGGAGGAGTGTGATCCTCATTGATCTATATTCCTTGGGAACGACTACGAGTGACAGGACCCGTATAAGAGTCGCTCGATGTTGTAACCTTCGCGGGAGCTTTCTTTGGTGTCATCACGTTGGTTGGATCTTTTAACAAGAGAAAGAGATGAGAGGTAGAGATAGTCCCACTGGACGTGCCAATTTGTTCACATGTAACTTTGGAGATGGAGACACGTGGAATAAACGTATATTTTTATTAATGTTTGTATGTGTGTGGATGTACAATCTTTAATGTTAATCCTCTGATTCTTCTCTCTTGTTTCTGAATGTGTTTCACTCGAGGACTGGTACGCTTGATTTCAAGTCTGAAGCTTTAATGGATTCTTAGAGTTTGAAGTATTCCAATCTTGAAAAAGTCTTCAGTCTTCAAGAAGTGTTCAACACTTTGAAACTTATGGAATTCAGGGAGTCTTTAATCTTCAATCTTGCTGGAGTTTCTCTGAATTCTCTGACTCTGGCTTTGAGCTTCAAAATTCTGACCCCTGAAATGGAGGAGAACCCCTCTATTTATAGAGTTCTCGCTGGATGGGCCCTGGTGACTTTTGGGCCTAACAACTTGGGCTTGGGCTTTATTAGTCTTGGACTCAACTATTTAATCTTGGTTTGGTTCATATTTGACCCAAAATCATATGACCCAAATATTTAAAATACCCAAATTTGATCCAAATATATATATTTTTTAATCAATTTGTCAAATTAATTAATTTGATCAAAATAATTTAATTTTAATTAATTGATCAAATAGAAATTTGGCTCTATAAATTTATAAGTGGTCAACTTTGTCTCCAAATTAAATTTGCGACATATGTCAATTTATAATTGGTCTGAAATTTAATTAATTAAAATTTCGTCATTAATTTCATGTAATAACGTGACAATTTGTGATTGGTCAAAATTTTCTCCTTCAACACTTACATTTTTTTTTTCAAAAAGTATTTTAAATAACAAATTTGTTTGGTTGCAATATATTCCAAAGTGATTCTATTAATTATAAATTTATTTTTAGTTTTATTACATATCTTGATGATTTTCGCTTAATCAAACTTTAAAGTCATTTTTGGATAATTTAGGCCCCGTTTGATAACCATTTGGCTTTTTGTTTTTGGTTTTTTGAAATTATGGTTTTTTTTCCCTAAATTCTCTACCATGACTTTCATCCTTGTTAAGGACACATTTGAATTTTTAGACAAATTTTTCAGAAATTATAGTGGATGAGTCAAACTGATCATCAAATTTCACAAATGTCCTTAATAATCAAAATTATTATTACTAGTTTTTACACATTAATTGAGTTAATTTTGTTACCAAAATGCCATTTCATTTAATGATTATATTAATTTTAATTAAATAATATATTAGATTATAGTAATTATTAAATATAATAAAATTGTTATTTCATCCCCAAATCACGTCTTCCGGTCGTTTTTTTTCCCTAAATATTAGGAATTTTGTATGCTCATGGGAAAAATCTCACAACAATTTTCCATTTTTTTTTTTTTAATTTTGACGGCTCACAGTAGGTTTATGCAAACATATTCAATTTTTTTTTTCACCCTGCATTTTTGACGGCCACAAATAATTTCCTATTTTATTCATAGTTCTTCCCGGTTTGAACCTTTCATGTTTGCAATTTTTTAATCTCGCATGCAATTGATTTTCGTCCATTTACCTCCACCACAGACCGAACTCATACCATTTTTCGCCTTTTCATTTTCGTTCATTTTTGTGGCCAGTTACGGCTCCTTCATCTTCGTTTCATTTTTCGACCTTTCATTTTTCGTCCATTTTTTTTGTGTGTATTTTCAATTTAATTTTGTAGTTTTCATTTGGTAATATATAAATCAAATTTCTTTATATTTTTTAGGTTCCAACTTAAATCTCGTTCAATTGTTTCACGATTGTAAATGGAACGTTGAATTCAAAGTTTCAGAGTTTATGTTGCATCAAGGAATGTCATATTCCATTACATTTGACTTTGAATCGGGGTATATAATAAATAGGATAATTGTAATGAGTGGCAACATAAGGGTAAATAATAGCAAATATAGCAATTTTTAAAAATATTTGCAAATATGGCAAAATTTTTGAATTAATTTTTTATATTCCTTAATTGCCCCTCAATTGGCGCATCTTCTTCCTCGTCATATTTTTTTTTATTTTATTAATAGAAACCTTCTACCACTGATAGAAGGTATTCCTATCACTGATAGATTCTATCAGTGGTAAAAATAATTTCTATCAGTGATAGAAAGTTTCTATCACTGATAGATTCTATCAGTGGTAGAAACATTTTCTATCAGTGATAGAAAGTTTCTATCACAGATAGAAAAACTTTCTATCAGTGATAGAAGTGATTCTATCACGCTGATTGACACGCGCATCTTCTTCTTCCTCGTCAATTATTTATATATATATTGATAGAAATCTTCTATGATAGAAAGTCATTCTATCACTGATAGATTCTATCAGTGGTAGAAAAACTTTCTATCAGTGATAGAAAGTTTCTATCACTAATAGAAAAGCTTTCTATTCTATCAGTGATAGAAACTTTCTATCGATAGAAAATTTTTCTACCATAGAAAGTTTTCTATCAGTGATGGACATTTTAGTAATTTTACTTTTCAGATGGTGAGATTTTGCTATTTTTGCAAATATTTCTGCGAGCTGCTACTTTTGCAATTAGTTTGGGTCATTTTGCTATTTTTGCAACAGGCCCTAATAAATACCTCTGAATTAAATAAAAAAAAAACCAGGGTATATACTTCAATTTCATTTGACTTTTTATTCGGTTTTTTACTAGAAGATCCTAAAAGTCGTTAACTCATTTGTCTTTCCGTGCTAGCAATTTCTTTTATATACATTCAAACATGGGTATTTAAAAAACAATCCCAAACATTATATAAATGAATATAGAGAGAGGAATGAAAGGAACAATTATGTTGACTACAATGTTTCTGAAATTATGATGCAACCGAGAATGTATACATAATTCTGAGAAGTACATATTATATTTATGAATTAAGTAAAAAATCGGGATATATAATATATACCTCTAAATTAATCGTCAATACTTCAAAAACGACTAAATAAAAATACATCGTATGAAATAACTATGCTAGTTAGCTTAATAAAAATACCTCATATGGAATAACTATGTCATTGAAAATTTATCCAAGAAACTAAAATTTGAGGTAGACAACTAATTAAGTAGAAGTTTCGGGAAATAGTGGCCTTCAGTCCAGGTATTTAAAAATTCATACCGGATATTTAAAAATCCATACCGGGTATTTACCTAAAAAATGCAAATTAAAAACGTATAAGATGCAAATGAAATGATTTTGAAAAGAAAATAAGTCGCAAAAAAAAAACAAAAAACAAAAAACAAAAAACAAAAGCAAAAACAAACAAAAGATGAACGGAAAAATAGAGGGTATTTCCACGAAAAAAAAAAAACAGAAACCAAACAAAAACAAAAAAAAACAACGAAAAAAGAAACCAAACACCTTCCAACGCAATAAACTAGGAATATAAATTGTCTTTTACATAATCGTCACTTTCTCCCTTTGTGGTACGGTAATGGAGGTTTGAAAATCATCTATTCTTCTCTAGTGGAAGGAAATATTGGCCTGAAGGAGGTTGTTGGAGCGAAATTTAGATTAAGGAAATCTTGGGATGAAATGAGAATCATCTATTCTTCTGGGGTTGGTTATAGAGTTAAAAAATATACAATCTGAACAATTTTTTCCATATTTATTTGTTTTTTTTTTTTTTCCAAATACAAGGTCTCATTTAATGAAAGTCATATTAGTAATTGAATTTTATTATATTAATTTTTTTATTCAAGCTACTAGACAAAAAATATAATATTGGATCTATTTGAACAAAAGTTGATGAGATCTATTGATGTAGTTACCCCCAAATTTTAAAAACAAGTTTTTGAAAACTATTTTTTTTTTTCAAAATCTGAAGTTTTTTTTTTTTTTTTTTTTTTGAAAAGACAATAACAAAACTACAAAAGATCAGAAGAAAAAAGTCGGAGCCTCCATTGGAGGCATTTCTTGGGCGACGATGCTATGAGCCCAAGGAGGACAGTCTTCTAACCAAACTTCAGAGTGTTTCGTTATGCGAGCATGAGTAGCCAACTGGTGAGCCGCTTTGTTGCCATCCCTTGGAGTTAGTAAGAATCCTCTGATATATTTGTCTTTGGCCAAATGCTTGAGATGGTGGATCAGATGAGCAATTTCATTATAATAATTTTCGCGGTCATGAAGAAGATTCCACACAATTTTGGAATCAATCTCAGCCCAGACTGGTGATAAACCCGAATCCATAGCTAAACATACACCATCTACAAGAGCCTGTGCTTCTGCCCACTCTACTGAGCAGTCCGTTCTCCTGGAATATTCTACAATCGCCATCGGTTCACCCTTGAAATTTCTAATGATTATGCCCGATCCCATCTCTCCGTTTGCTAGTGATGCATCCACATTCAACTTGAATTGATCTTGGGGTGGTGGAATCCACCCAATTTGGCAGGAGTCATTCTCTCTTAGATGCTCTGAATTTCTAGAAACGTCATAATGCTTATCTTGGGCCTCCCTGAATTCTGATATGTAAGTCGATTCCCAATCTATAGGGTCGTAGCTCTGTTGGATGCCTCTCTGGTTGCCCTGTGAAACAGCTTTATTTCTGGAATTCCACATGGACCATGTTATTGTTACAAAGGTCGCCAAATCATCAAGATTAAGGTCCTCCTGACACCTACAAAAAAGATCGAGAGTATTAACAAAAGGAGTACTTAGGAAAGATTGCACTGGCCTCCATCGGGCCCAGTGCTTTTTTACCTTCTTACAGGTCCATAACGCATGAAGTGTTTTTTCGTTTTCTTTCCCACACAAAGGGCATCGGGGATCCTTTTGAATTCGACGGTTTGCAAGGTTCATCATGGTCGGCAGAATATTCAGGCTCGCCCGCCAGGCGAAGACTTTAAGTTTGTTTGGAATATTTAGTGTCCATAAAGTCTTCCACCAAGAAGAGCTACAAGAGTCTATAGATGAGGATGCCTCGTGGAGATCATCTATTGCAAGTTTGTATCCGCTCCTGACTGTATACTTTCCTGTTTTGTCATAATGCCAAAAGAAAGTGTCCGGGTGGTTATTTCCTGCGATTGGGATATCTTGGATTTTTTCCACATCATCCTACACAAAGAGATCCGTTAGTAAACTCATATTCCAAGATTGGTTACCTGAAAAAAGGCTTTTAACTGTACGATCAGTTAACGGCCTTTTCGGTGAAAACAGCCTGAACGTTTTTGGTCTTGGGATCCACTGGTCGTCATAAATATCGATAGACTCGCCGTTTCCAACTCTCCAGCGTCCTCCCTTCATTGCAAGCTCTCGACCCCAAATAATCCCTCTCCAGACATAGGATGGTCTACCTCCAAGTTTTGCTTTTAAAAAGTCTTCCTGGGGGTAGTATCTATCTTTTAGAATTTGTGCCATTAAAGATTGAGGTCTATGTAACAGTCTCCTAGTGTGTTTTGCCAACAAAGCCTGGTTAAACAGTCTTATATCTCTGAAACCCATCCCTCCTCTATCTTTTGGCTTTGTTAGTGTTTCCCATTTCAACCAATGAACTTTCCTCCCTTGCTCAGAACTACCCCACCAAAAATTAGCCATCAATCTATTCAGATCATGGCAGCATCCCTATGGAAGTTTAAAACATGTGAGCGTGTATGTTGGAATTGCCTGAGCTACCGCTTTTATCAGGACCTCCTTTCCAGCCGTGGAGAATAACTTTTCTTTCCAGCCTTGTAGGACCTTTTGGACTTTTGTAGTAATGTAGCTCAAAGGGGCTTTCTTACTTCTAGATAAAGAAGACGGACATCCGAGATATTTTCCATGGTCTTGGACTATTTTGACTTTCAAAATGTTAGCTAAAGAGGCTTTTGTATCACTTTCCACACCTACCCCAAAGGCTATCTTCGATTTCTCAAAATTTACAATCTGTCCCGAGGCTGCCTCATATACTTTCAGGATTCGTTGCATCTCTGTAAATTCCTCCTTCCGAGCTTTAAGGAAGAGAAGACTATCATCTGCAAAAAAGAGGTGAGAGATAGATGGTGCCGCTCTTGCAATTCGAAGTCCTGAAATATGTTGGGATGTCTCGGCCTTTTTTAAGAGACTGGACAAACCCTCAGCATACATGAGAAATAAATATGGAGATAATGGGTCACCTTGCCTAAGCCCTCTGGTGGGCCTAAAGGTTTCAGAACAGATGTCATTAATAAGAATTGAGAAAGACACAGACTCTACACACATTCCAATCATCTGAATCCAAGAGGGGCTAAAACCCAATTTTGCCATAATACTTCTAAGAAAACTCCACTCCACTCTATCATATGCTTTACTCATGTCCAATTTTATTGATGCAAAACAGTTTTTCCTAGATTTAGAGCCTTTAATGTAATGCAAGCATTCATACCTGACTATAACATTATCAGCTATTAATCTACCAGGGACAAAAGCACTTTGATTTTCAGATATAATAGAATGGAGAATCATTTTCAATCTGTTGGCAAGTACTTTAGCAATAAGTTTATAACACACATTGCATAAACTAATAGGGCGGTAATCATTCACCGTGCTCGGGTTTTTCCTTTTGGGAATGAGGACAATCGTTGTTTCATTGATCTTTTCTAGCATTTCCCCTTCATTAAGGCATCGAAGGCAAGTGTTGATCACCCTTTCCCCTACTATATTCCAGTATTTTTTATAGAAAAGGGCTGGTAGGCCATCTGGTCCAGGGGCTTTAGTCAGATGCATCTGTTTTAACGCTTCCTCCACCTCTGCAGCTACAAAAACTCGATCTAGTTGTAAATTAATCTCATCTGAAACTCTAGCTGGAGTAGCTTATAGAATTTCTTCTACCGCCTGCACATTTAAAATAGAGGACTTAAAAAGTTCAGAGTAATAATGAAGGAAAACACGCTCAATATCTTATCTGTTCTCAAACAAATGGCCACTAGAGTTAGTTATTGTCTGGATTTTATTCTTTTGGCGTCGGTGGGTTGCTTTGGAATGAAACCATCTTGTGTTACGATCCCCCCATTTGAGCCAATCTTCCCGTGAGCGTTGTTTCCAGTAAATTTCTTCCTCCAGCAAAATATTATCTAGTCGTTTCTCTTCCATCTTTAAAATGGCTTTCGCATTCCCCTCCAATCGACCTTCATTCAAAGCCTCAATCTTCCTTTTTGCCTCTATGATTCTTGTTTTGAATTTTCCTATTTTATTCCTTCCCCACCTCTTTAATTCTTCAGTTACGCTCCGAATGCGGGTGAGTAAATTATCAAGCGAATCATCTCCTTCTCCTTTTTCCCACCCTGCTTGGATTGTTGAGGCACAATCCTCATGGATAGTCCATGCTTCTTCAAATTTGAAATGGGGTCTTTTGTTCCTTACAGAGCGAGAGTCCTCAGAGTCGTTTAAAACAGCTTCTAAAACTCTGTGATGGAAACATGGGAAAGGGAATAATCTCAAAAAATGGAAACATCTTGCAAGAACAAAGGCAAATGACAAAGATATGGAGATAGAAATATTTAAAGAAGGGGGAGAAAAGAGGAAAACTGTTGAGGAGTTAGAAGAGGCAGAGGGGAAAAGGAGTCGAATGTCAGGAAAAAGCCACTCTAAGATGATCGGAGGGACATCGGCAGGGCTGGTGACCAGCTCCGTCGGACGTCATGAAACTCTTCTGCTGGAACGTTTGGGGGTTGGGGAACCCTCGAGCGTTCCCCAAGCGCTATGTTCGCTTCGACATGAAGTTAGAAGCATTAAACCCCAAATTGTTTTCCTTTCAGAGACTAAAAGCAGTAGGGAAGTAGAGACTAAAGTGAAAGTGAGTTTAAATTTCGAAGGAATTTTCAGTGTGCCTAGTGAAGGAAGGAGCGGTGGACTGATGTTGTTATGGGATGATCCCATTGATTTTCACATAAATTCTTTCTCTAAAGGTCACATTGACGCAACCATGAAGGAGACCGGTGGGTGGTGGAGGTTTACCGGGTTTTACGGGAATCCGGAGACACATAAAAGACGGGAATCTTGGAAACTTCTGGAAAGATTAGGGAGGATTATGGATCTTCTGTGGGTGGTGGGAGGAGACTCTAATAAAGGCAATAGTGCAAGTGATCCCGAACTACACCATGAGCTGTTTTAAATTGCGTAAGAACATTTGTGACGAATTCAACAGATTATGTGCTAGGTTCTGGTGGGGATCTTCCAACAAGAAGAAGAAAGCTCACTGGATGAGTAGGAAGAAAATGTGTGTGAGCAAAGAAAAAGGGGGGATGGGTTTTAGGGACCTATCTCTTTTTAATAAAGCAATGCTCGCCAAGTTAAGTTGGAGGATTCTTAAAAATCCCAATGGACTCATGGCAAAGGTTCTGAGAGGCAGATATTTCCCAGATGGAAACTTTCTCAAAGCCAAAGTAGAAAACAATGCGTCTCTTACTTGGAAAAGCATATTGTGGGGGAGACTAAGAAGCACGGACACTGACACGACACGACACGGACACGACGACAGTCAATTTCCAAAAAAGTAGGACACGACACGTTGGGGACACGTTAATTTTTTTTTTTTAAAAAAAAAAACATATATATGTGTGCATATTTTGACATATTATGAATATTTAATACTTTTATGTAAATTTCCTCTATATTTAAACATTAAAACAAATAAAAAACAGAACTATGGATAAAAACATTAAAAAAAAAAAACTATGGATAAAAACAGGAAAAAAAAAAACACAAAGGCTATCGAGAAGAATAAAAACATAACTATGGATAAAAATAAAAAATAAAAAAACACAAAGACTGTAGAGAAGGATAAAAACAGAAAAAAAAAAAAAAAAAACAACAAGGATAAAAACATAACTATGGATAAAAATTAAAAAATTAAAAAAAAAAAAAGAAAAAAAATCGTTGGAGCCGTGTCCAGCCGTGTCCAAAAATAAAAAAAAAAATTAAAAAAAAAAAAAAAAGAGACACGCCACGTGGCATGTCGGGCGACACTGACACTTCGTCATTTTAGAAGTGTCCGTGCTTTTTACGGGGAAGATCCCTATTTGAGGAGGGTTTTAGATGGAAAATTGGAGACGGCAAGAAAGTCATTATTGATCCAGACCCTTAGCTCAATAGAGTTTATTCCCCAAAGCCTTTGAGAGTGGCAGAGTTCTTGAGAGGCAAGAGGGTTGAGGAGCTGATCAACTCAAATGGCAGTTGGAAAGAAGAAGCTATCCTAGAAGCGTTTCATCATGATGATGCCGAGACTATTCTAAGTCTCCCCCGCACCAATTCAAATGCTAGAGATGAGATTATATGGGGTGCTTACCACTTGGCAATGCATCAAGATTCTAAGAGGGAAGCCTCGGCCTCGGATGATGAGCGATTAAGGAATTCATGGAAATCTAAAATCTATTTGGAAGCTCTCTGTTTGGCCTAGAATAAAAATTATGTTATGGAAACTAGTGAATAACATTTTGCCCACTCGGAACAATATTAAAAAGAAAGGGGTGATTACTAACTCGATGTGTTTGTTTTGCAGGTCAAAGGAAGAAACAACTAATCATGTATTCTTGGAATGCAAGTTCTCGAGGAAGGTTTGGACAAATTTTCTTCCAAACTCACTAATCTTTTTTTCCTCTTGCAGAGATCATTGGGAGCCTATGGACTTCTGGGGTGTAATGACCAACAACCTCAGCAAAGATGAGTTAAACTTAGCAGGACAACTCTTGTGGAGCCTATGGAACGCCAGGAATCAATGTCTCGCCAAAGGCATCAAACCAGAACTTCAGCAAATTTTCAGGACAATATGCAACATGATGGAGGAAGCTAAAGCTTGCGATAGGACTCACCTGGAATTCAATTCGACGGAGAACCAGTCGAGTCACCTTCGGTGGAAGCCGCCTGACCCAAATCAATGGAAAATCAATTCAGATGCGTCCTGGAATGAAGCTTCGAAATGTGGAGGGTTGGGTTGGATCATCCGTGACTCGGCGGGGTCTTTGTTAGGAGCAGGGTGCAACCAAGTGAGAAGATGCGGAGAGCGATAAAATTTTTAGAAGCCGAAGCCATTCTCAAAGGGCTGTCACTGTCAGCGCACACAAGATGGATAGTGCTAAAGAGGAAAGTGAAAGGTTACCACCAATTGTTGTGAATCACACTCTAGTGATGTAATCGGAGCCCTAAATGGAGATTTCCAAGACTGCTCGGAGCTCAGCTCTCCATAATTGTTGATTAAAAAAAAAATTAGTGATTCTTATGGATAATAATTGACCAATATATAATTTAGTCAGTGATTCTCAAGAAGCATGCAAAACACAACAACCAAAGATAATTTATTAGAGAAATTAGAAGAAAAAGGGAAGTAGATTTATACAAGGAAAAAGAAAAGTAAAACAAAAACTTATTTCATTGTTTCTTATGCAACCAAAACTTGCAGATTATGGATGAAGTTATTGGTATAAGACTCCTCCAAATCTCTGTCAAGCAATGACTCTCTTAACTTTGCAAGGTTTGCTCTGATCTCTTTACCACTTTCATTCTCTTCATCCATCACAATCTTCACTGCCTTACACACACTTTCCTTTGTAAAAACTCCATCTTCTTCCCCTTTCTCCACCTCCACGCCAACATTCAAGACATTGCTCAACAATCTTGCTCTGAAAAAGTGGTCACTAATCTGAGGCAACAGCACAAATTGACACTTTTTCACCAATGCCTCTGATAAAGAACCTGCCCCACAATGTGTAACAAAGCATCCAATTGATGGGTGCTCCAAAATCAGCTGTTGTTGAACCCATCCTCCATACACCATCCCTCTCCCCTGCACTCTCTGTTCGAACCCTTCCGGCAAGGCGGCGTCGACCGTGTCGATGCCGAGAGGCGGTTTGAGTGCAGCAAAGAATGGCAAACCTGAAAGCTCAAAACCCAACACCAGTTCTTGGAATTGGTCTTTTGTTAAGGTACATTCACTTCCTAATGCACAGTATATGACTGAGCCAGAGCTGAAGCCTGATAGCCATTTTGCCAATCTTTGTTCTAAAGTTGTGGTTGGTGGTGGTTGTAAATCCACTGCTCCTGAAAGCAACACAGACTTTTTGAATTCACTTTCAAGATATTCAATAAAAGGCCCTTCAATCTCCCTACATGACTTCAATGCTAAAGCATTGCATTCTGTTAGTGCAGTGAAATGGCGATCCAAGAAAGGGACATCACTGCCAAATCTCCAATGGCTTAGAGCTGCAAAGTGTTGAGCCTCATGAGCATGAAGCTTGATTGAGGAACTTGGGAAGCCAGGAGGTGGCTGCACAAAATGCTCTTGAGTTAGATCATGTCCAGAAAGTTCCCTTAATTTCATTTGAACATAACCAATTGAGACTGCAGAAGTGACACTGTAATAAACTGACTTGAGGCCCAGTTGATGTGCAAGTTTCGGCACCCAATGCGCGAAATCGAAGAAGATGGCGTCGGGTTTTATGTCTCGAAGACGAGACCGGATTTCGGGTTGGGTGAGATCCATTGCAGTCATGATGAGGCTGAACTGTGAAGGAGTTGAAACATCAGCAGTAGTCTCAGCTCCAAGAGGGAGGCCATCAACATGAGGAAGAGTGATGGGGAGAAAAGTAATGAGTTGTGGAAAGAGATTGAAAGGCTGCAATTTGGACTGAGTTTTTGATGGAATGAAGAAGGAGATTCTGTGGCCTTTGTTGGCTAATTTGTTGGAAATTTGGAGAAATGGAGTCAAGTGGCCAAAAGCAAACCAAGGGAACATTGCTATGTGCAGGGAGGAAGTGGCTTCCATATTGTTCCTCTTTGGAAAATGATGAAATCAAACCAATTCAGATGAATGTTGAAGCTTGATGAATTAAGCAATCTGAGATTTTCTGCTACTACTTTTCTCAAGAGATGTAGAACAAGTTTAAATCCAAGAGCACATAAAAAAGAAACCATAGTAAGTAAGCAAACAAATATTGGAAAGTAGGTAGAGACAAGCTAAAATAATCTCTTGGACTTAATCGGTACACGCATATGTATGTCAAAATGCAAAGGACAAAAGGTTATGATCTCTAATATACTAATTCCAATTCCTTTAGTTCCTCATCTGACGGAGAGTTTCTAGTTTTGGTATGTTTAATTGAAGAAGATTTTTCTCGCAATGGAAGTTGTCGTTCCTTCTACCGTTCTACTAAAGAATATCATCCTAATATGAATCTATGTTAGATCCTTCGTTTTTTGTTCTTGATTCTTTAGATTATGCATGTAATTCTTTTACTAAAGGTTAAAGTTTTTCGGGTTTCGAGCTTAAGCAACGTGGCAAGACTTCACAGACAAAGTTGAGGCTTGATATTATGAGGGTGAGTGTGATTTGTGGGTAGCACCATATCAAAATGAAGGGGGCCAGCAACAACAAAAGAACACATTATTAAGGACAAAAGGTGATAAAACCTATGAAGATGTTGGAAAGGTATAACTTGAGAGCTGTATTTTGGTTGTTGTTTGAGTGAAGACACTAACACTTTGCAGCCATTCTTGGAAAGATAGAAAGAAAGTGGCCAACAAATGCAAAGAGAAAGTCGCCACACGTACAGATCTAAATCAGTTCGGTTCAGTTTGGTGTTGGAGCCGAGTCAATCAAATCGGCCAAACCACTTGAAGGTGGGGGAGCCGAACCAGACTAGTTGGCCATTACTTTCGTTCAATTTAAAATATCTCTCATCAATTTCAATAGGTATTGGAGAAATTGGTCGAAGATATACATCCTTAAGAGTTGAGCTATGCTCAAGAAAATGTAAATTATTTAATACCATTCAAATATTTTCGTCCATTCAATTCAAAATAGCTCTTTGTTATTTTTAAAAAATGATACTTCATTGGATTTTTTTTCAAAGTATGCTTTTTAGTATGACATGCATAATGATCAACAATATGATTCAACAGAACATGCATTGATTCACTAACCGGATTATAACTAGTTGATTGATTTCAGCTAAAATCAAACTTAAATGTTTGATCAAACCAAATATTTTCAGGTTCAATTCATCAATTTGGTTGTGATTCTTAACTCTTAACCATTCGCATTGAAACTTATGCCTTTAACTTTCTTGTTCTTAACAAGATTTAACAATAGAAAGAAAGGATTAATGAATTAGCTTCTGTCATCTTCTTGGAAAGTCCTAAATTCTTGATACTAATTAGTACTGGTAGGTCTCCTCTGTATACATTATTTGTAAAAAGGCCACCAAATAGGTACAAGAGAGAAATAAATGTTCTACTCTGCTTGTTATCAGAACTTGCAACATGCTATAAGTTTAAGTTAAACTGTTTAACGGCCTCAGCTCGAAAAATCAAGCATAAACTTGTTTCTGCCTATTGATATATAAGGAGAAAACAATATTTTTCTTTGTATTATTTTTTCTGCCCTCTTAAACTCGGGTGGTCGAAAAGAATATGATACGGTGGTGATGCTCGCTTGAATTACTGAAGCGAAACCAGTTCGATATTTGCTTGTTGATCTTGCATCTAGTACACCCAACACGAACCAGCTATTAAGGCTACAGGAAGAAACGTTTGAGCCAGGGGGTTCATTCCTTGGGCTTCTTACTCATGGCTTTACGCTTGTTAACATCCAAGTATTTCTTTCTTAAACGAATGGCCTTCGGTGTAACCTGCATTCCATAGAAGGCAATCCACAATCAACATCGTAAAGCAGTTGAATCTATGTAAAAACACAGATAACCGACAACAACCATTATGAACAAAAATACAAAAACATTATCAAATGGGTCCTAAGGGTAATGACTTTTGAGTGTTATAAAAAAAAGTTCTTTTAAGTGTTAAAAAAGCATTTTCAAGCATTTAGAAAATCATTCCAAACCTAAACCAACCGTATATGTGGGGGAAAAAACATGGGGTAGTTTTTGCTTCTGAGTATAAGATGGGCTGAATCCATTGGCATGAGTATCCAGAGGTAATAAATAGTAAATAGAGATAAATGAATAAATAAGCATAAGTTTTTTTTAAATTCAATGATATAGGATTGGAGGATTTGAACTCATGACCGAAGCACATACTTCATGTCATTTGAGCTATGATCTTGTCGGTAATAAATAAGCATACATTACCTCAATAAGTTCGTCAGATGCTACGTATCCTATAGCTTCTTCCAGAGTCATCTGCAATTAAATTTAGATGTTAATGTTACTAATCGTAATCGTACTATTTGGAAAAGAATAATTAAGACCCCGTTTGATAACTATTTGGTTTTTTGTTTTTGAAAAATATGCTTGTTTTCTCTCATATTTCCTTACTGTGATTATGGTTATCAAACAGAGTCTAAGCTATTTGGCCTACTCGTGTCCTAGGACTCTCTAGAACTGAATCCCACATCTTTCTACTTTACCACACACATCTTGGATACTGGCTTCACCCTATGACTGATTATATAAGACTGATAAATGATCCATGTTTCTACGCCAGACATATGTGCGGATACAAGTTGCAAAGTCAATGTAGAAATGACATACAAGTCGAGGTGGAGACAGCTTCACGTTTTCATCCTTGCAGGCAGCACGGACATTGGTTAATTCTTTAGTCCTTACAGGATTAACCTGGGAAAAGAAAATTGGTCACCGTGTCAATCAAGTAGAAACAATTTTAAAGAAACAGTCCAATTACAAATAATCTTGACTTACATCTAGATCGGAGTCCCTAGAATGTTCTCCAATAATCATTCCATCATAAGTCTGCAAAACAAACCATCAGAAAACTGAACAGAAAAAAATTTCCCAGACTATTATTCAATGACATGATGACTGGAGCCTCGGTCTAATGCAGAAAACATAATTGCCATATTTGAACAAACCTCCATTCCAGGATTCACAAAAAGAGTTCCTCGAGCTTCTAAACTCATTAAAGCATGAGATGTAATTGCTCCATAGCCCATAGATATCTATACAAAAGAAAAAAATCAGGTTCAACTTCAAAAAAGTAAGTAGATAAATTAGAAAGGAAGTCAAGCAACATGTTCGGCTCTGGTCACACAGGTATAGAACTCTGATTGTGAGATTATTTTTTTTTTTAATGGAAATACAATACGGCCAAATAATATATGAAAAATACAGGAATTAGAGATTCATTAAAATCGAAATTTTAAAAAACTCAATCATCTTGAATGAACAAACTGCAGGTGTATCCACAGCACTTCTCTTGTTATATAAATTTAACATCGATAGTTTCATATTCATTAAAACTTGATGACAGTTATTTTTTTGTGCGCGCATGATTGGATGAGGACACTTCTTTTATTCTAATATTGATACACACAGTTCTTCATAACACCAAAGTTAACAAATGGTTGTTCATCCCTAGTATTATGAGATAAGTACCTCAAACAAGCATGTTCTCCTTTTAAAAAAATTAAAATAAAGAGAACATAACATAAATAATAAAGTTTATTTAATTTAAATCAACTATGAATTTCTGCATAATAATTTAATTGTCTAGTTTCTGGACTCCGGTGATTGAAAAAGTCCAAAAGCGACTGCATAATTGGGGTTCCTCAAACATCTCCAACGGAGGTCGACACACTCTTATTCAAGCGACATTATCGAACCTACCCACTTATTATCTCTCACTTTTTTTAGCCCCAAAAAAAGTTACACAGGCCATTGAAAAATTATATCGATCTTTCCTTTGGAAAGGAGGAATTGGGAAAAAAGGCAGCAACCTCCTAAAATGGACTACTCTTCAATCTCCCATGGATGAAGGAGGCTTGGGCTTATACGACTTACACAAGAGGAACACCTCCCTCTTGGCTAAATGGTCCTGGAGATTCTATCAAGAACGTGATGCTTTATGGAGGAAGCTTATTGTCTCTAAATATGGTGTTGCTAGAAACCCTCTCAAGCTTGGAAAACATTCCATTCAATCTTCTAAAGGGCCGTGGAAATCCATCTACAGGATGCAACATCTTGTATATAATTACATTGACACTAAAGTAGGGAAAGGAGACAACACTCTTTTTTGGGATGATATTTGGCTTGGTTTAACAGCTCTTCGGTATGCATATCCCTCCCTTTACAGCCTCTCGCTCAAAAAAGAGGCCTATATTGCCGAGTTATGGGATCCAATGGAAGAGGCTTGGAATCTCCACCTTAGGAGAAATCTTAACGAGGATGAAACTCTTGAATGGGTCATTTTATCCCATCAACTTCAATCTTTCTCCTTCAAGGATGAAGAAGACGCTTGGCATTGGCAGCTTGGGAATAATGGTAATTTCTCCACTGGAACTCTCAGCAAGAAATTAGCCTCCTCATCTCAACCACTCAATGCTGAGTTCTACAGTCAGTTATGGAAGGGGCCCATGCCAAAGAAGGTTAAATTCTTTATTTGGGAGCTTAGCCACGCTTGCATTAACACAGCCGACCTTATCCAAAGGAGAAACCCGAGTATGGCCTTATCACCAAACTGTTGCAGCTTGTGTATCAAGGCAAATGAGTCTCAAATTCATCTTTTCAGCAACTGCTATTATGCATCAGCCTTCTGGGATTACATCCAACAAGCTTTTGGGTGGCATTTTGCTCGTCCGGGTGACATCCTATCTCTTCTCTATTACACATCCATTGGCCACCCCTTCAAAAAAGATAAGAATCATCTGTGGCGGAATTTTTTGTATGCCTTTTTTTGGAATCTTTGGCTAGAAAGAAACGCTCGCATCTTCTCCGATAAGCAACAAAATATTAGTGCTTTTATTGAATCTACTACTTATTTAGCTCTTTATTGGAGTAGACACTCTCTCCCTTTTGTAATTACTCTCTTTCAACACTTCAATCTCAATGGAGAGCTCTTTTGTAATACCTTGGATAGGTCATCTTTTGTATCTATTTCATACATCAATGAAATGATAATGTTTCTTATCAAAAAAAAAAAAAAAAAAAAAAATTCCTCCAATGGTTCTGATTAAATGATAGCTATGGGAGAAATCTGGTTCAGGTTATCAAAAAAATACAATTGAAGTTATAGACATACCAGTACTCCTTTTCGGACATTTCCAAGAGGACCCCGATGTTTTTCATATCCTGGAAAAGAATTACAAGGATTAGGACTGATATTAACATTAGGGAGCAAAAAAGATAGAATCAAGGTATCAAAAAGAAGTAACTAAAATAACATATATAATTGAATATTTACGCAAACAAGTAGAAGGATGAGTTCCAACAAGACTTGAACTTAAAAGACCACTAACATAACATTGTTGAAGAACACACAATCAAGTATCTCAGGATTTCAAAATTGGTAACTGGAACAGATATCATTGAACATATGCAAACAATTACCAACACAAGAATGGGAAGTATTCCATGTCAATAATTCTCATTTAACTTGGAAAAGAAACAAAAAATGCAACTCCAATTTGAACTATCCATCCCTGCTAGCAAACATTAGGATGCCAAGAATTCTACGTCCATAATTCTCATTAAACTCCTGCTCACCCAATCAGATTGAAAACGTGTAAAAAAAGATATCCGAGATGTTCATGATTATTTGTGACTAATAAAACAGGGGAAAAATATTCATAATAAATAGTATAAAATTTTAAAAGAAAATAAGTAAATCACACGGAAATTCCCAGCACAATATGATAACAAAAGACAAAAACAAATGTTCAAGTTTAAAATACGTACTTAAGAATGCTCGATGCATAAAACCAGTTCCACGTGTATCACTGCTAAACACACTTCTGTAACCAACTAAGCCCCTGAGGAATGGCAGATGAAAGGAGTCCATCAGTGTGATGGAATGCAAAGACCATCAGGATGCAAATTTCAGAAAAAGGCAGAGTTGAAAGTAAACAAATAAAATTTGCAGTTTGTTAAAAAGAGACCACGATTACATATCAATCTTTGATATACATATTATAATATCCCACCACTATGAACAAAAGCCAACAAAACACCCATTTGTTGACAGCTAACCCTTCTCTTTTTGCAACATATGCAGCCTAAGCCAAATTCTATCAATCTTATTTGAAGATTATAAAATCGCCAGCAACCCGTTTGATAATTTTTTTCAGGAATCTACAGTAAATTGATGAAATAGTCAATTCATCCCAGATTATGTTGATCTAAAACTGCATTGTTGATATTCTCAAATATTCTGTTTGCTACCATTATATCATCAATTAAGACATTCTAAATTTTAGGGGAAGGATAAAACCAAAATGGACAATCATGAAGTAGACTTTAACCTGGATGGGCAAGTCAGACACAATCTAGTTCTGCCAATGTTTCCTGGGACTGGACCCATCTCAGTAACTTCAGCACGCCTATGCGATAAGGCTTCCATAACTAACCCAACATGTTCTTCATTAACCTGAATCCAATCCAAAAAAAAAAAATTACATATAGAAAAAACTAGTAGTTTGATTCAGTCAAAAAAAAAAAAACTGAATCCAATCAAAATGCCTGAAATTCACATATAGAAAAAAGTAGAAACAATTACATATACACAAATCTTACTTCTATGGTGACTTCTTCAATTGGCTCAAGCTTCGTTGAATTATCAGTTTTATACCTAATGCAAAAAATGCAGTTTGATTCAGTCACTTTATTTACTCTCCATCCATTAGAAAATTTCAAGTAATGCATGCACAAATTAAAATACATGCGACAATTGCAAGGAATGAGATTCACATAGATAATGGCATACAGAAGCATCTTTAGCAAACTCACATTACTTTAGGCGGTGAAACAGATAACTCAAATCCTTCACGTCTCATGTTTTCAATTAGAATACCTGATTTATTCCAAAATAAGCACATTCGGCTTTAGAAGGACTAAAATATTGATAACAGTAATAAAATGAAATGAAAAAAATAAAAATAATAATAAAAAAAAGTTTGAGATGCCAGAAAACAATAACCATATTAACAAAATTAAAAGCGATGTCTTCTTGCTTAAGCATTAAGCTTCAGAAATTTCATTGAATGGAAGGAGAAGGCACCTAGTTGAAGTTCGCCTCGCCCTTGCACCTCATAAGATTCTGACAAGCCTGGAAGCACATTTATGGCAAGATTTGTTTCTGCTTCAGCCATCAACCGGTCACCAATTTTTCCACCAGTCAACTACAAATATAATTGTAGTAGTAGTACATGAGTAATGCAGATAATTACGCATTGCAATGTTTACATTCAAAATGACATTTCAATCAAAGATATGAGGGAAAAAATATAGTCTGACTACAAAATACTGGCAAAATGTGATAGGTTATTTAGTGCAGGAGCAAGTAAACTAAATGCAAGGATATAGTAGCAGTAAAAAAAATGTAGAATCACTACATGGCTGATAATTCCAAATTTCAACAAAGAACTCACATGTGTTCCATCACGACCTGCCAGTGGAGAGTCATTAACACCAAAAGTCATGGAAATAGTAGGAGGATCCAATTCAAAAGTAGGCAAAGCAGCCAAAACCTGCAAGACACAAGAGTAAAGGAAAACGTCAGTGAAGCACAACATAAACTCTAAGATAAAGGAAATGTCAACAACGTACTTCAACATTAGCCACAGTATGGCCTATTGAAGGATTTGCCAACCCGGCCATTGATACTATATCGCCTGCCCCAGCACTATCAATTTGAACAACAGTTGTACCTTTCTTTTTCATTAATTTCACAACCTACAAAACATGATTGACATAATTCTCAGAATTTGTATGATATCAATTCATTATGAAATGTCAAGATCAAGAATAACTCTATAGAACCACTTTTTATTGAAAGAATGACTTCGAAGAACACTATAATACATAAGAAATATATATCTAAGATTAGCTGAAGAAGTCCCTTAGATCCTACATGTGTCCATCCAAAATATAAAATGATTCAAATTTCAAAATCGTATTCAACTCAAGATATTGTCTTCAAACATGCCCTAAAGTCCAACTTTGAACCTTTTCAAGTATTACATAAAAATGCTAAATGGCAAACCTTTCCCTCTTCAATTTTCTCAACGCCGGAATCCTTGATTCGGAGTCCATGAACTCTATCACCAGTACGAATGACACCACAAGCAATGCGTCCAGTCAATATGCGTCCAAGATAAAAGTCACGTTCCATCATAGAAACCTAAAAGTCACTATCAAATATGTTGTAAATTTTATGCAAGAAAATATTTTATATTTCCAAAAGCTAGAAGATCATTGAAAAATCTAAGTACAAAAATCATGCAACACTTTAACACCTACCAGCATCTGAAAAGGTTCATCAAGTTTTGCCGCTGGCGAAGGAACGTGTCTTACAATGGCATCAAGCAACTGCGACATATTTCTCAACTCAGCAGGAGGATCTCTAGTGAAAGTGTCAGAAGCCCATCCTTCTTTTGCAGAAGCATACAGAACAGGAAAGTCTAACTGCTCCTCTACATAAAAGTTGTAATGAACTTAGTTGATTAGACTAAATGACTGAAAATTTGTTAGGAGATAAGTGTTCTATTTATATTTTCAAAACAGTAGTCAAAAATTGCAATGGAAGAACTAGTAAAAGTTAATGTTCTTATGTAGAATGGAATGGGTACAGATTTTTTGGTTGGAAAAATAGGCCATTTATGAAAGCACATCAAAGAGTTTAGGGTTAAATCCAAAATGAGCATAACTTAGTGGTAATTGACATGTACCCTTGAGTCCTTGACCATGAGGTCAAGGTTCAAATCCCCCTACCCCCAAATGTTATTGAACTCAAAAGGGAAAAAATTAAAAATTAAAAGAGAAGTATCCAAATGTGTTTTTACTGAATTTTTGTTATTAAAAATAGATATAAAAATAAAATAACTTAACCATTTTGAAAACCATTCCAAAACAACCCTAACTCACTAGAAATAAATTAAGGTCACAGAAGGAGCAGGTGAAGTTGCAACGTAGAAAGTTTCAACTTCATGCATTATCCGTACCTGTAGCACCCAGATTTGCAAATAGATCAAATACCAAGCTCTCAACTTCGTTACACCTCTCTTCAGATACTGCATAAGTAAAAATGAAGGGTTAACACAACTTTCTCTCTCCTTTTCTTCCTTTCTTTGTTTATTTGTCTTTTAAAAAGAGATAAATACTTTTACCTAACTAGAAAAATATAAACATACAAAAGAAGCTTGCACAAGATAATATTGAATTAGTCACTACAGTTGGTCCTAATTTTAATCGACCAAAGAAATATTTGACTCATTGGAAACAAGCAAGAGAGTTATAAAAGGATTCAGAAGAATACCACATTATAATACATACAAACACAAGTTTAATAGAAGCAATTAAGGAGTTAAACATCACCATCTTTAAAGACCATGCCTTCTAAACAATCATAAATCACAAATTATTCTTAATATTTATCCAAGTTAAAAGTAAATAAATGGTGGCAAGCAACAATAATTACACGTGATCAGCCAGCTTCTACTTCCTCACATCAGCAGGATCTAAATCTAATATATCGGTTGTATCTCAATGACCTTGAGTTCTAAGAATATCAGCCTACTTCTATGTTGATGTCCCATCATGATATGGAATAAACACAATTTATATAACCTATTATTCTTCTAGTAAAGATACGTCTCAATTATTAATTCAGTGTAATCAAAGCCTCTCTAGACACGTTTTCTCATGCCAATACATGGGTCAAATATTTAATCTGGGTGACATGTGGATGGGGAAGAAAGCAGGAGCTCCTTCTCAAGCATATGTTCTATTTAAAAAGTAAAAGCCTTTTCCCAGATACCTGATGGTCGGTCTACTTTATTCAGAAGAAGAATAGGTCGAAGCCCATACTTTAAGGCCTTTGCAAGAACAAACTTTGTCTGTGCCAATGGACCTTCACCAGCATCAACAACTAAAATTGCACCTTCAACCATTCCAACAACACGTTCAACCTACATCAGGTAGACCTAGTTGTGTTTACCAATAGTAGCAAGATTTATTGCATACTAAAAATTTCATACACAGTTGTGCGAACATAACTGATCATTATAAGAGATCAATTCAAAATGAAAAGTTCACATCCTAAATATAACTTTGACTAAATAAACAAATCTAAGTTCAAGTTGTTTGTGATATGGAAACATACTTCTCCACCGAAATCTGCGTGACCAGGCGTATCGACCATGTTCAACTCATTTTCCTTCCATGAAACAGAGGTAACCTGCAAAAAAAAAAAAAAAAAAAATTGTGAATATCAACCAAACTGCTGGTATGGAATTATCTGATCAAAATTCAAGTTGAATACAGATAAGGTAATCTCATTCAATCTCTCCTAAGTTCTTCATATGTCTTTCGATCGAATAATCCTCCTACAAGCAAACCAGACCAACAAACATACAAAAATAATCACCTTGGACGCTATGGTAATGCCTCGCTCACGCTCAAGACTGATCGAATCCATAGCTCGTTCGTGCGGTATATCCGCGCCACACTGCCGGAGCAGACGATCCATGAGCGTTGTTTTTCCATGATCAACATGAGCAATCACTGCCACGTTCCTAAGTCGGCTCGGATCAAGCTCACTGGTAGGTGCGACGGCAGCAGCAGAAGTGGCAGTGGCAGCTGAAAAAGTGCGCGCGAAGAGGTTCGAGAAGACGGATGACGGCGAGATGATGTGCGATTTGAGATGATAAGAAGAAGAAGAAGAGGAAGAAATGGATCTACGAGATGATGACCAGAGACAACGGAGCAACGGACCCGCCATTTCCGCCGGAAACGGCAGAGGTTTTAAGAGGTTTTAGCTTCCGGCGATTGTGAACTATCAACCGTGGAAGTTACTTGATAGGGTTTAACACTTCTCTTTTCCTTCTTTTTCTTCCCCGTCGGCGTCCATTTCTCTAATATTATATATTATATTGCTAAAAATAAATTTAATAAAATTAACAACACAAAACCATAATATTTTATTTATCCCGATGACCATTTGGTTTTCTGTTTTTAGTTTTTTTAAATTAAACTTGTTTTCTACAAATTTTCCTACCATAGTTTTCATATTTGTGACACATTTGAATTTCAGTTAAATTTTAAAATCAAAAACAAATTTTTGAAAACTATTTTTTTTAGTTTTCAAAATTTGTTTGTTTTTTAAAAACAATGAAAGAAAGGTATTAGAAAAACAAAGAAATTTGTAGGTGAAAGTAGGATTTATAAGCTTAATTTTTAAAAACAAAAAACCAAATGGTTATCAACGCAATTATAGGTTTCTGTCGGTCTTTCTAATAGAAAACTATCATCACTGGTTTTATTTTGATTTTGTTTTTCTAGATGTCGAAGCAAAACAACATGGAAATTGAATAGGAAGAAAAGAAAAACACAGAACGGAAGTTGAAATTTAAAGAAGGGAAAACAAAAAAAAAAAAAAAAACAAACAAACAAAAGATATGTACAAAATTATCACGTAATGATATACATTATTGGTTTTTATCAAATATACTATTGATAAAATTAGTGATTCTATTATCGATAGATTTCTATTAGTGATAGATTCTATTCGTGATATAAATCTATTACGGATAGAAATCAAAATAGGAACAAAACGAAAATTAAAAAAGCGATTTAAAAATTTTGCTATATTTACATATATCTACCATTAACCAATTTACACCCTGTTATCAAAAAAAAAAAAAAAAATACACCCATTACAATTTGGGGTAATTTCTCGAATAATGTACTTTTAAAAAAAAAATGACAAATCTAATGTAGTTTTCAAAATAAAAATATTAATAATGTACTTAAAATAACAAATTACAAACTTAGGGTGAAGTTTGAAAGTAATGACAAAAGTAGGGTCGTGAAAATCGTGTACCAGGTACACGATTTACAGTTGGATAAAATCGTGTACGTGGTACACGATTCCAATAAGCATCGCGTACCTGGTACGCGATTTACGTGGTAATAATCGTGTACCAAGTACACGATTCCACATGGAACTCGTGAACCTAGTACGCGATTTACCATGAAACTCGTGTACCAGGTACACGAGTTTAATTTTTTTTTTTTTTTTTTTTACACGAGTTACCACATATTATATTTAAAATTTATTTCGAAGTAATGTAGATAGATATTTTTCTAAAATTTCACAGACAACAATTTTCTAGAATAATTTCGTCTTTTACAAAAGCGAGTAAGAAAAATAAGTAAAATCCTAAGTGCCACAGCGACGTGGTCTTCTCTGACGAGCTCCACGACGAGGTTGAGGCGCTTCCATGTGTGATTGATGATGAATCACATCATCAATATCTTGTTGAGTTATGTCACCATGACCAGAACTTGAAGCAATGTCGGTCTGATCTGCTAGTGACTGAACTTGATGAGCTAAAGTGCCATCATCAACTATAGGAGGTTCTTCATCTTCATTCTGCTGTGGAATGTCTGCAGCTTGTTGTCGACGGCGTCTACGACGAGCACGTGTCCGATCAGTGTCAGCAACGGTAAGCCTCCTAGTTTGTTGAATGATATCAGTTATGTTCGTGACATACTGCTCACACATAGAACCTAACTGTGGTATATTTTGTTCCACAGAAAAATGTTGCACATCTCGAACAAAGTTATTCTGCAAGAAGAAAATAATTAAAATAGTAATAATATTTGTAACTGAAATTCAGTAATAACAAAATGAAAGTATACTATACCGTGCAAGCATAATAAGCACCCTCACGCGTGATATATCTTCTCGTGATTGAATCATACCAGTGTAAGTAGTCATCAGACACAACTGGCATCTCTACTATGTCGCCCAAGACACAATGATCACGACGTGCACGCCACAGTGATATATATGATGCATGATGATGTCGCCAATCGTGATCGTACTTACCTCTCAAGTCTAACTGATGTAACTCAATGACTGTATCGCAATATGGCGGAACCATTTGTCGCATTCCAAATTGTCTTAGTACTCGATTTGGGTAATGCCACTCTACAATATGAAAACATATGAGAGGGCTTACAGTCAACCAAATCTCCCGTCCATTACGACAATAGTCTGGTAGTAAGGCCATAATCTCAGGTGTGTATGGTGTCCATGTGATCTGAAATTTATAAAACAATAAATTTATTAATGTATATTTTTTTAAAATAAGAAAAAATTTTATTACTATTTTACCTGGTTGGGCATAAGACGATCAAATGTAATACGATACATGATCAACAAATTTGTAGTTTGCTCAGATGCAGCCAAAATTCCATTCCATCTGCACATTATACAATACAATTAAAGATATTATTATGCAAATTCATAATAAATTTAAATTATACGTAAATTTAACATACCGAGCACTAAGTGGGCGTCCAGCATAATGACCAGGGGTCGGCAAGTCGTGTAGTGGTGCGACAATAGAAAACCGATCGAACGCCCAAACTTGTAGTAGTATTAGTGGACCGGCTATCTCTAATGCACTGGCACTACTAGCTCGACATAATTCTCTATACAACCATGCAAGACATGCACTACCCCAAGAATATTGTCCAGCTGTCTCGAAGTTTTCTAAAAGTGGAAGAAACATGAGATGCACAAGTGTGTTGGACTTGTCAGCAAATAAAAACCCTCCAATTAATTGCATAATAAAGGCTCTCGCATGCCTCTGTATTGTGATCTCATCGGCATTGGGGGGCAAATCTGCAAACTGTGCTGCCAACCATGGAATGCTTAATCTGGATCCATGCAATTCAGGGGGTCGAACTCCCAAAAAATCCTCACATACCTGACCCCAATTATATTGCAGTGAGCCAGTTACAGGTTCTCCATCTATAGGTAATCCGAACTGCAATGCAACATCTTGAAGTGTAACAGTACACTCTCCACAAGGCATATGAAATGTATGGGTTTCTGGCCTCCATCGTTCAACTAACGCAGTAATAAGATGCCAATTTAGTTGCATGAACCCAATCTGCGCAACCCCCCAAAATCCGGCTTGTTGTACATAAGGCACGATGCGTTGATCTATATTGATATTTCTGTTAACCACTGCCTCTCTTCTTCGACATTGTAAGATAGTAGTGGACTGATCATCCCATATCGACTGTGAACGGTGCGTACGTTGTAAATATAATTGTCTTGGGTTAATTGGCCCAGGTTCCATATTTATACTGAACATTGTAAAACACATAAGTCCATTAGCAACTAATAAATCAAGATTCATTACAAAGAAAACATAATCCATTACAAAGTCTATTACAAACCCAATCCATTACAAACAAAGTCTACTACAAAGTCAATATTACATAATCCCTTACGAAGTCTATTACAAACCCAATCCATTACAAACAAAGTCTACTACAAAGTCCATTACAAAGTTCATTACAAAGTCAATATTACAAAGTCCATTACACGAGCTCCATACCTGTGGATGAAATTTAACAAAATCAAATTCAATTTAATCAACTAATAATAATGTTTAGAAATGAAATTTGAATCAGAATAAACATTTTTCATCCATGTGTTGAAGATGAAGCGCCTAAAGTGCGAGTTGGACAAGTGCGCTTGTTATGACCTTCTCGTTTACACAAACCACAACGCACTTTTGTACCAGCTTCTCGCCAATCCATCTCATTATGAATTCGTTTAGATTTTGGTCTTCCATGTTCCCTCAACAAATGCTTGTTTGGACGAAGTGTGTCAAATTGTACCTCTGGCCAATAATCTCTATGTTGAATAGGATGAAATTGACTTTCATAACATCGCTGGTATTTTGATAGCTTGTATGTTTCATCAACAAAGGGTAAGTGTGCCAAATGAATGTGATTACAAGCTGCAATTACATGAGAGCAGGGGATTTTGTAGATTTGCCACTTGTTACAGGTGCATGAGTTATCTTTTAAGCAAACAACTTGTGTTTGCTGACCCTTATATGGAGAAATCATACTTATTCCTGTTTCAATTTCAAAACTAGAAGTACTTCTATCAACAGACTTCACAGTATGTGCAGCAGCTCTCTTTTCCCACCTCCTGAGTCTACTTAAAGCATATCGTGTATACGTTTCACCACGATCAAATGCTTCACTGATTTCTTCTCGACGTTGTTCAAAATAATGAATTGTCCGATACCAAGTGCACTTAACCAATGCCGTGATGGGCAACATTCTAGCTCCCTTGAACACACCATTAATACATTCAGCTAGGTTTGTAGTCATCCATCCATAGCGATACCCATTGTCATGTGATTGTGTCCACTTTTCTAGATTCATGTGAGTGAAAAATTCAAGACAATCAGGATTTAATCGCTTTAACTCTTTCATACATCGATTGAACTTACGTACTTGGTGCTGACGTCCTGCCCTATAGACCAAGTCTTTGAGCTGCTTCGATTTATACTTTTTATTAAAGTTACTTGCCACATGACGAAGACAATATCGATGGTATGCTCTAGGTTCACTCCAACCATTTTCTTCATCATTCACAGCAGCTAATATGCCTCCATGTCTATCAGAAATTAAACATATACCATCTCTCTGTGTAACATGGGCACGTAAGGCACGTAAAAACCATGACCAGCTAGAAGTACTCTCCTCTTCCACAACTGCAAAGGCAAGGGGAAATATATGTCCATTTGAGTCAACAGATGAAGCTATCAATAATTTCCCTTTATACTTGCCATAGAGGTGTGTACCATCAATCTGAATCATTGGTCTACAGTATTTAAAACCTTCTATTGCAGGACCAAAGGACCAAAAGACTCGACCAAGAATTACATTGTGCGGTACCTCAGTTGGAATGAAGTCAAATTCAACTCGAGATGTTGGATTGTAGTGTACAACAGCCATCAACCAATAAGGAAGTTCTTCATACGATTTTTCCCAATCACCAAATACTTTTATCAAAGCTTTTCGTTTAGCTTGCCATACACGTCTATAATTAACACTATAACCATAATCTTTCTTTATAGTTTCTTGCAATAATGATATAGAAACTCCAGGATCACTTCGAACAAGATTTTGAATTTCATTACACATAAAATCTGAGTCTAGTTGTGAATGGTCTTGGGTGAGTTCTGGATATAAACACGAATGTTCCCCTTCAAGCTTCGTAATTTCGAACATTCCATGAGTTTTTCGCCGACAGGCACGAAGTCTCCAATTGCACCCTTCATCCCACTGTTTGCACTTCACATACCAAATATCTTGATTTGATTCCACCACAGTAATCTGGTAATGGTTTACAACACAATATTTTTTTACGGCAAGTTGTAGATCCTTTTTATTCTCAAATAATAATCCTTTAGTGATTACATTTGGGTTCATTTCTACACACCTTGCCCCTTCTTCCAATGTAGACCCTACTTCACATATTGAATTAGTAATCTCCCAATCTATATGTGTGAAGATATCTGAAGGTGGCTCCTCATTTGGCTTTCTAGGGGGAGGATTAATATTAACATTCTCTCCAAATAATTCATCAACTTCTGTCTCTATATCACTATCCCCACCATTTCCAGGTTCAAGAATAACTAACTTCTCACGAGCCAATGACATATTTTACCAATTTGACTATAACTGAGAAAATTAGAAAAATATTAATTACATTTTATTTTTTTTCAACTGCATGAAAAATATGTCACACCAATCCGAAAAAAGTCAAAAAATTAAATAAACAAGTCCAAAGAGGCCCAACAAACAAGTCCAAAACTCAAACAGCTCAAATCAGTCCAAAAACGACCCAAAACAATCCAAAAACAGCCCAAAAGCAATATATATCTAAGTCCAAAACTCAAACAGCCCAAACCAGTCAAAAAACGACCTAGATCAGTCCAAGAACGACCCAACTCAATCCAAAAACAGCCCGAAAGCAATATATATCTAATTCCAAAACTCAAACAGCTCAAATCAGTCCAAAAACGATCCAGATCAGTCCAAAAGCGACCCAAATCAATCCAAACAAAACCCAAGTCGGTTCAAAATATACTTAAAGCAATATATATATAAGTCCAAAACTCAAACGATCCAAATCAGTCAAAAAACAATCCAAATCAGTCAAAAAACGACCCAAAACAATCCAATAACAATCCAAATCGGTTTCAAATAATCCATAAGCATACGAAGCACTAAAACAGTCCACAAACTAAAAATCTATCACTAAAATAATCCATAAACTAAAAATCTATCACTAAAATAATGTTTTTATAGGAAAAAAAGAAAAAAAATATATATATATACATACCTAGGCGGCGGCGAACGGCGTGGAACTCGGCGGCGGCGGTGGCGGCGAGATCACAGCTCGGCGGGACGGCGGAACGACGGCGGCGGCAACTTGGAGCGGCGGCGACGGCACTTGGAACGGCGGCGTAAGCTGCAGAAATCAGAAGAAGGGAGAAAAAGCCGAGGGGGGGGTCGCGGGTCTGCGGCGCGTTCACGAGTGGGGTAGGGTTTCATGGACCACAAAATCGTGTACCTGGTACACGATTTTGTTAAGTGAATCGAGTACCAGGTACACGAGTTAGCTGGCGCGACGTCAGCGCCAAATCAGCGCCAACCTGGTGATGTATGCCTCGTCAGCGTGCCAACACAAAAGTCGCGTACCAGGTACGCGAGTTACCCTCGGAATCGTGACCACGGTCCACGACTTATGGAAATCGCGTCCGACGTACACGAGTTAGCTACCCTATTTTTGGAATTACTTTTAGAACGCCCCTAAATTTGTTTTTTTTTTATTAAAGTACATTATTAATAAAAAAAATCCTTACAATTTTTCAAATATTAAACTAAATTTTTACGGGTAATTTTTTGGGCCGGTTGCAAGGATAGCAATATGGGCCAAAATAATTGCAAATCTAGCAACCCACAAAAAAAATTGCAAAAATGACAAAATCTAATAGTTTGTGTGTTGCATTTACTAAAATACCCCTCCAGATAAGTTTTTCTATCACTGATAGATTCTATCAGTGATAGAAAGATTTTCAATATATAAAGAAATTTTTAAAAAAATTGTTTTAGACAAATAATTAAAATCAATATATATGAAATCTAATTTTAAGAATATTACCGTTCTGTTTCTTATTGCCCGATGGAAAAGTTGCAGGGGTGTGAGAAAGTCCGACTGAAGACGTGCTCTCTGTTCGTCAAGTCTCCGGACTGACTTGCCAATCTGAATTTCCATACTTCCTTTGATCAATTTCTGCTCTTTCGATCGCATTGAAGCTTATGATCATCGACCACAAGCGAAATCTTCACAGACATGGAAGCGGGGAGCTTCATTTCGCTACTTTTCATCTGTTTCTTCTTCGTTTCTGTTCACTCTGTTCCTTTACTCATCGGAGTCCACCCACTCGGTATTCATCTCTCTCTCTTTGACTTTGTGCTTAATGTTAGCCTGGATTTGATTTTGCGAAGCTCGGAAGAAATTTATACCGCCATTTCGCCCCTCCCCTAGTTCACTCATCCCTTTTGGAGTGTACCCATATTGTCAATTGATGTTAAATTCGTGTTCGTTCGGTGAAATTTTCTGAATTGAAATGCGTATTTGACTGCAGATGAGAAGTATTATTCCTCGGAGGTTATAAAATGCAAGGATGGGTCTAGATCTTTCACCATTGATCGTCTCAACGACGATTTCTGTGACTGCATTGATGGAACCGATGAGCCTGGTGATTTCTTAGTTCTTACTGGAATTATAAGGATTTCCAGTGCATAATTTGATTTGAGTATTTAATACCAATCTTCGGGTGTTTATTATATCAGCTGATCGAATTCTCGAGTGGTTAATCGATCGAGAAATTTGGGTTCTTTGGCATGATATTGGAGGAATGGGGAAGAAAATTTCATACGGAGAATCGTCAAATTTGAAATGACTATTGAAATTATATATTGAACTAAGGCAACAATTATTAGCAATTGTAATCTGTCTTAAATGGGGACATGATAGGTTTAATGTTCTTTCGCGTTAAGTATTGAAAAAGACCTAACATGTTTAACCCAGAAGAGCATGAGTTGTGTTTTTGTTTCTGAATTTTCATCAACATGTTGAAATTTGGAATGTTGAACCCGTATCTATTTTGTCTTGTATCATTAGGAATTCAGATAGGTTCTGCATCAGAATTATACTGGACTTAAAAGCAATAAATCCAAGTTCTCGTCATGTTAAAAAATGGGGAAAAAACTTCCAATAGCCAAGAACAGCTCACACAATACCCTGCGGTTCAGGCAGGTTTTTTTGCTATTCTAGGCTGCTGCAGGCTCGTGGAGATATTTGACCTTTGATCATTGTATTTGTATCTGCAGGTACTTCTGCATGTGCAAGAGGGAAATTCTATTGTAGGAATATGGGAAGTACACCACGGTTTATATTTTCTTCCCGTGTCAACGATCGTATTTGTGGTAACTATCTTCAGAAACCTCTTGTTTTCCGTTTTTTTTTTTTTTTTTTGAATATGGCTCAATTCAGCGTTTAGTGATCTTTGAAAGTTTGATCTGAGGAAAGAAATATGTATTGATACAAATTATAGTACAACCTTCTTGTGATGGTGTGTGTGATGTGACATACTTTGAATAAGCGGATGCACTAATTGTGCTGATTATTTGTTCTTCCTGCTTCCTTTTTCATTTTCCTTTTTGTAGACAAATTTAGGATCTCTTTTCTGTTTCAAGTCTGCAAATAGTAGCAATCAACCTATATCCATGACCCTCGAAATAATCCTTACGATTTTGTGTTGTTTGCAAAGTTTATCAATTATCAGTACTTTTTTCACTGGTGTCGAATCTACAATTGATCGGAGAAACTTGGGTTTTCATTTCATCTTCCAAGTTGAATTCAGTTCCCTGTTTGAAATACTTGTAGATTGCTGTGATGGAAGTGATGAATATGATAGCAACGTCTTCTGTCCAAACACGTGTGTCATGGGGGGAAATATAGCATACAAGAGCAACAATTATATTTCAACTACTCGAGATGTGAATATGGTCAACAGAAAAGTAAAGGAGGAAATCACCAAGGAGGACTTGTTCCAGAAGCTAATGGGTAAGGATTTTTGTTTAAAAAATTACAAAACAGATTTCACAGAACTCAACTGATTGTTTTAACTAACAATTTCAGGTTTGAAGCTAGTAATAATCCTACAGGTAGCTCTCACAAGTTTTGCAGTCCTCATTTGGGTGAACCGGTGTCGTGCGAGATCTAAAAGAAGACGACACCGTTGAAGCAAGCATAGCAGTCATCATTCTGCTCCGCCTTAGTCCTAAGTACACCTCCAATTACATATTCTCTCTTTTTTTGTTAGCCATATTGTGTATGTGTAGTGTTCAAATATTCATCCAGTCTCCTGGCCTCTCTGGTTTTGTGATATTGTTTCTTTCAGGTACTCCCAGGCCCTCGAAGGGGATAAGGATTTGCTTCTGCTACATTCAACCTACTTTGCAGAGCCATGCCTGTCTTAAAGTTTATTTCAACAGTCTAACAGACCATGGTCCATTGGCTGCCTAGGCCCAAGCTTTATTACATATAAAGATCCATCTTAAGCCAACTTCGCCAAGACCAAAACAAAGGATCAGTAACTCTAACTCTATCAATTCAGTTACAATTAGACTAACTGATAGACTCATTACTCATTAGTAAAATTAACGGGTTTCTTCCTCTCCATCCGAGGTTCAAAACCCGCCCCTGCCCCCTGCGACGCACCATATCAAAAAAGAATCAGTTTGCTACAACGTTTGTCTTGTGTGACGATGATTTGCAGCATGACTTTCAATAATATCACCCGAAAACTTTATCGAAGTTGCAGCCTTTCGTTCGGTAACGAACCAAAGGAAAGTTGCGCAAAAGTAAAATCTGGGGTATGTGAAAGAGATAGCAAACTCTCCAAAAGGGCAACTAGCTTTCATCTGCAATCTCAAATTCATCTTACCCCATCAAAAAATGATATAGTGTTGCATAGCCTGAGTGAAAAAAAAAAAAGAAAGAAAGAAAGTGTCAGCTTTTGACATATTTCATCTTTGTTTGTTTTCCAAATTGTCTCTCAGTTGAGATAGAAAGAAAGAGAGAAAGATCTGTGATACCAAATGGGAGAAGAGAGAGAATGGTTGGTTGGAGTGGCTGTGGCTGTGGCTGGCAGGCACTTGAAAGTTGTAAACAATGTGAGCTGAGTGTGTGATAATTAGGGCATCTGAAAGAGAGTTTGAATTAAGAAAACCAAAATGGGGAGATAAAAGTAGGGCATATACCCTACATGTGGGAGTGGTCTGGGGACAAAGCATAAGAAAGCTAAAAGCGTGCAAACAATTCACATGGGGTTGTGACACAACATTATCCTTTTCAAGCTATTCTCTTACTCACAAATCCCACCATTTTTTTTTTTCTTCCCTACACTGTTTATTTTCCCACTAACCTTCCAATCTCACAGCATCTTCTTGGACTAAACTAAACATCCCCTCATCTCCACCAAAAAGCCTGCACCCACATGGGTTTGCTTTTATCAGCCCCTTCAATCCAACTTAATCATCATCATTACACTTCACCCCCACAGATTCCCCTCTTCTCTCTGAATCGGGAATTTTTTCAATATTACTGTATTATGGATACCATTTTCATTTAACTATCTGCCACGTTTTAAAATTATTAAAAATATTTGGTTGCATATCGGTGTTTATGCATCTCGCCACACACCACCAATAAAATCTTGACAATTAAGAGAGATAAACTTTTCTTAACTGTCAGGATTTTAATGAGATAAAATATCTCTGAGCTTTGGAGTAGGTTTTAACTATGCCTCTAGACTTTTTAAAAGTTTCATTTTAACAATTGAACTTTAAAATTGTTTCAAAAAACACCCTTCAGAAGTTTAGAACTCAATTTCAACTATATAGAGGATCAAAATCATTGTTACCCTTCCTATCAACTTTCATAATTAATGAATTTATTTCCCGTTTCAAAAAAATAAAAATAAAAAGATAGCATTAACATTATTAACAACATCATTTACAGAATTAATTTTTTCGCATCAACTATCACGTCAATTTACGTGAATGATATTATAAATGATATCACGTGTATCTTCAAATTTGTACACATCAATAGCAGTGTCAATAATCCATCACTTCAACATTTAAAAAAAAAAAACTCCAAATATATCTTTGTAAACAATTTTAAAGTTCAAAGATTAAAACTTTTCAAAGTTTAGTGACAACGTGAACAAAAGGAAACCTACCCCAAGTTTAAGAGTACTTTGTATAACTCAATCAAGAATTTTTCATAAAAGAAAGTTCCCAACATAAACACAAGATGAGTAGAGAAACTACAGAAGTACTAAAATTTTCTCCGATTGAATCCACATCGATCAAATCGAACGGTTCTAAAACAACGAATGAGAGAGAGAGAGAGAGGGAGAGAGAGAGGGAAGGGGAATGTCCCTTTGGAGGGATTAGTTAATAGATGATATAATTAATTAAAGGGGTACTTGTAATTTACAAGGGATACCTCTAAATTGAAGGTCACAATAGCACGTGGTGGCTGATTGGTGTGTTGAGACATTAAAAAAAAAAAACTAGAGGCGACTTTCCAGTTATACCGTTGAGCCTCAACTTCCTCTCTCTCTTTGCCTTTGCCTTTGCCTTTGCCTTTGCCCTTCCCTTCCCATCTCCCTAGCTAGCTGGCCATAGCTGTCCAATCTCCTCCCCCATGTGACCCCACTGCTCTTACCACATTCCATTCAGATTGCTAAAAAGATTCATTTCAAAACACACAAACAACTCTTTATTTTAAATCTCTTAATTAATCTTCTCTCCATTTAATCCTTCTAATTCTTTTTTCTTTTTTTTTTTTTTTTTTCCCTCTTATAAGACCCTCACATTCAAAGGGTCTCAGGAAAATTTAATTTCTGAGTTTCCAGATTTCTCATTCCAGTCTTTCCAATTTCTTACCTCTTTTCGGCTGTGCTATGGCACAGTTGCCGCCGAAGATCCCAAATATGGCGCCTAATTGGCCGGAATTTTCCCGTCAGAAAATCCCTTCCATGGAAACCTTTGCACCCATCACCACCAACGCGTCGGCGACGGCGACGGTTACTCACCAGAATCCTTCTTGGGTCGATGAATTTCTTGATTTTTCCTCTGCCAGACGTGGGTCCCACCGGCGCTCCGTGAGCGATTCCATCACGTTCCTCGAAATGCCGATGCTGGAGGAGGATTGCCGGGGCTCCGCCGCCGCGCCGCCACCCGGATCCGGCTCCGGCGACCGGAATGAATTCGATAGGTTCGACGATGAGCAGTTCATGTCGATGTTCAACGATGAAATCTCCGACGCCGTGGCGCCCACCGTGTCGTCGTCGAACCCCTCCACGCCGTCCGATCACAACAGCATTAACGACGAGAAGGACGGCCAAAACGACGGCAAGAAAAACCAGAACAAAAACGAATCCGACGAAGTACAGAGCCAACAGCAATCGGAAACTCAAACACAATCCAATTCCACGGCGGCGGCGGCTTCCGCCGATCGGATAACAGACCCGAAAAGAGTCAAAAGGTGAAAACTTTCTCGTTTAATCCCCTCCATTAACAGAACTTTCATCTGGGTTTCGAAAATTTCATCCCAAAATTCATCTGGGTCGTAACGAATCTGAAGATTCTCAAATGGGGTCGTCATTTTATTTTTTTTTTTCAGAATTCTGGCAAATCGGCAATCGGCGCAAAGATCACGAGTGAGAAAGCTTCAATACATATCAGAACTAGAACGAAGCGTCACATCGTTACAGGTAACATTGCAAAATTTAATTTTCTCATTAATCTCATAATCAGAATATGTAATGTAATTAAATTAAAATTTGCTAATGAGGGTTGGCTTTACATTTGCGAAAACAAATGTGGAAATGTGAAGGCTGAAGTTTCGGTGCTGTCGCCGCGAGTGGCGTTTTTGGACCACCAGAGATTGCTTCTCAACGTCGACAACAGTGCTCTGAAGCAAAGAATCGCCGCCCTTGCACAGGATAAGATTTTTAAAGATGGTACGTAAATTAAATGCTCCATTCTATTATCCTCTTAATTAATTATTTAATTACCCCCTTAATTATCTCATAATCAAACCATAATCCGGCTAACCATTCAATGTAAAATACTACCTTCTGGGGAAATTTTTATTTCATGCATCTCTTACCATTCTTAAATATAGCGTTAGATAATCTTTTTTTGAGTAAACAAATGTGTGAATTAGAATTTGAAATTTCAATCTGATGAGTAGATGTCTAACTAAGCCGTCTCTATATTTATCTCACTTTCATATGGTTGAAAAAACACTATTTTTGTGAGTAAATAATATCTTTTTTTTTTTTTTTTTTTTTTGCCCAAAACCATTTTACAATTGTCTAAAAACATATAAAAATTTATTCCAATATTGTTTTATCCTCTACCAATCCATGAATATCATTTTTGAGTTCATCATCAAACTTTCATTAATTTTATTACATTTCTTTCTTATAATGGTTTAATCTGTCTAATGTATTTTAAAAGTCATTCATATCTAAATCCGAGTCGTTTATCAATAAAAACATTCTATCAAACAAAGAAGAAAAATACTTAACTAATTACACACGTTCGTAGTCTCTCATAATTTTCTGATAGTGTATTTTTGTTGAAAATTAAGAGAGAAATGTAGAAAATGAGAAAATTTCTTAACAGTGGTGTGTAAGAAGGTATCTACACACCGATATACAGTTGTTTTTTTAGTTCAACAACAATTGGGAGTGAGAGAATTCGAATCTCTGACCTTTTAGTCAAGAGTACATGTCAATTACTGCTGGCTATGCTCAGTTTGGCCCGATATACAGTTAAGTATTGTCTGATTTCATTTATAAATGCACCTTGAGTTAGACCTACACAAGCAAGGGGCAATGGAGGCATAATAATTGTCCATTGACTCGAGGAGAGATAGAGAAGAAGAACGTGGCGGGCACTATAAGGAAAGAGGAGTTTGTCTCACTGTTAAGAATTATAAAATTCTCAATTTTTTTTTAAATTATTATAAAATTCCTTGGCTGGCAGGCAACTGTAGCACTAGTGCCAGTTATCTCACGAAATTGCATGCATGATTATAATCAATTCTAGATTGAGACATCAAAAAAAAAAAAAAAAAAAAAAAAAACCCATCAATTTTAATTTTCACCATTACGAGACAGTAATAAATCAATTTCTTTTTTTTTTCTTTAATAATGATTTTTGCATGCATGCATGCAGCTCATCAAGAGGCACTAAAAAGAGAGATAGAGAGACTGAGGCAAGTATATCATCAACAAAACATCAAGAAGATGGAAAACAATAACACAGCACCATCGCCATCGCCACCGACACCGTCGCCTCCCGCCATGGGCACAGCCACCGACGTCGCCAAACTTCCGAACATAGATCAAACAGAGCAAGTTCTTCGAAACGTCGTCGTTTAGCGAAAGATGATTGGTTATAAGAATTGGAAAAGGTAAAAAAGAAACTGATCTACACACATTAATTTGAGCCCTTAGGGAAGTGAAGAATATAATTGGAAATGAATGCAAATTTTTTGATGGGGGTTAGTGTAGAAATGATTAATGTGGTCAGCCATGTGAGGTGCTTGCCTTTTGTGAAGGAAAGGGACCACTTCAAAAGCCTTCCATGATTGAGTTGCAGAGAAGATACATGTGCAGCTTTGTTGGGGAAAGAAGAGAGAGAGGGGGGAGGGGGTAAATTTTAATTTTAATTTTAATTTTTTTTTTCTTTTTGGGGACTAATTTAATTTTAGGGTTTGAGGGGGGTTTGTAGTAATTATTTTTAATTCATGGGGGGGTTTTGGAAAAATGGAGATTGTGATTGGAGGGGGTTATTAGAAAATTAGGGTTTGTATTGGGATGTACAAAAGGGGGGGAGTGTTGTTGTGTCAGAGATGGGTGTTTGGTACTTCAATGTCTGATGTGATGTACTTTTCCAGTGTTTTTCTCTTCTTGTTATGACATTATCTGTCTCATTATTTCTAAATTATAATTACCAAAAAAAGTAAAAAAGAAAATTTTAATTCTATGTAAATATATTCTATGTAAATATATATTTCATTGGTTGTCGTGTCTATGTGAATTATGTTTTGTTACACCAATGAGTTGTATTTTCGATTGAAATGTTAAAAATACTGTTTTTGCGTTGTTAGAATATTGAAATTTAACCTCTATACTTTAGTTCATAAAGTAGTGTTTATGTCCCTTGAAACTTGTAACCATATATGTAATCTTTGAACTTCAACCTATAACAATTTAATTAATTTGTAAGAATTCAGTTTCTATACCCTATTGTAAAATGATCTTGTGAAGATATTTTAAAAAATTAAATCATATAATATTGATGTTACGTGCGTCATACATCGGAGCTCCTCCTCTCCGAAACTCCCTTCTTTTTAAAAAAAAAGCAGAAGAAATGAAGAGAAAGAAGAAGAAAGGAAGAAGAGAAGAAGAGAAGAAGAAGAAAGAAGGGAAAAAAAAAAAAAAAAAAGCCGGCGCCCGCCGCCGCCGCTGTCGCTCGCCGGCAGCCGGCGGCGGCCGGCCACCGGAGCTGAAGAAGATGGGAGGGGGAAGGAAGAAGATGGAGGGAGAAAGAAGGTGGAGAAGATAGAGAGAGAATTTTAAAAATAATAATAAAATAATAATATATTTAATATTTTTATATTTTTTATTTAAAAAATTAAAAATTAATTTTTTAATTAAAATAACAGTGCCACGTCAGCTTACCGTTAGGGTTTAACAGAAAAATTGACGGCATGGACCAAATTGCTCCTTATCTCAAACCTCGGGGGTATTTTTGTTGAGTTTGAAAACTCGGGGACCAAAGTGTCACTTAACCCAAACCTCAGTGACCAAAAGTGTATTTTTCCCTTGTTTTTATAAGAACCATATACTAAAATACATTTTTAAAATTTCATGATTAAAAAAAAAAGCCCGAGATATCGTAATGTAAATATTTGGGGCCTTTGAAAAACTTAACCTAAAGAAAATAAGTCAGTCCAAATCATGGTATGGTCCCCTAGCAAAAATTTAAGGGTAAAATACATTTGTGGTCCCTCATGTTTCAGGTTCGTTTCCAATAGACTTCTAGGTTTCAAAATATGACTATCAAGTCCCTACTATTTCAAAAATGGCTCTATTGAGTTCCTATACTGTTAATTTTTTTTAATGGTGTTGATGTGGCAGTTAAAAATAATAAAATAATAATTTTTAAATTAAAATTAAATAAAAATAATAAAAATAATAAAAGAAATTTGGTTTCTTGCCTTTCTCTTATGGTTTTCACAATAAAAATCCCTCTCTCTCCACTGGTTTTCTCCTACCACCGATCCCTCTCTCTCTCCTCTTCTCACCGACTGCCGTCGTCGTCGCGTGCCACCGCTTTCTTCTTCATCGTCGACAACCACCACCACCCCTTGAAAACTCCTTCTTCTTCAAAACCGAATCTAAAAAAAAAAAAAAACCTCACCCCACCCCAAATCTGAAATGAAGATGCTGAAAAAAGAAGAAGACGCCGACGGCAGGATAGACATCGCGGTGGATCTGAGCGTGTGTGGGGTGGGTTTTGTGTTTTGATGAAGAAGAAGAAGAGGAATGAGTTGCTTGGTGGGGGTGGGTTCGGTTTCAACGAAGAAGAAGAAAGGAGAGGAAGAGAAGGGAAAGGTGGTGGTGGAGGGTGACGGTGGCAAAAGGCGGCAGTTGGGGAGGAGGATTCAACGGCGGTGAAGAGAACAACAAATACCCAAAGGGTTCTTAATTTCAATTCGCTAGGGTTTTCGTATCGGAAGAAGAAGAAGATAGAGAGAGAGTGATTCGAGCGGGTGGGGGAGAGAGAGGAGAGAGAGAGTTTCTAATACCGGTGAGTGGGGGAGAGAGGAGAAAGGTGGCAACAACAACAGTGGTGGTGGAGAGTCATGGCGGCGGCGACCAACGAGGAGAAGAAGAATGAAAAAAAAGAGTAAAAGAAGGAGGGTCTTCGAGGTGAGAGAGTGAAGTGGGGGAGAGAGGAGAGAGAGTGAAGATTTAAAATTTAATTATTATTATAATTTTCTTATTATTTTCTTATTTTCTTATTATTTTCTTAACGGTTCAAGGACTCAATAGAAACATTTTCAAAACAGTGAGAACTTGATTGTCAGATTTTGAAACCTAGGGACCTATTGAAAACAAACCTGAAACATGAGAGACCAAAAGGCTATTTTACCCAAAATTTAAAATCCTACTAATTTCATAGACGGTCGAAATTGACTGAGAAAAAACTAACAGTAACTCACATAACATGATACTTTGTGAGAATTAGAAAAAATTTAGAGAAGAATGCTTGGTTGTGGCTATCATGGCCACTCACTACCACGTTTCTAGTCGCAGAAAATTATACTAGGTTTTGTTTTGTTTTAGTGAATATATAGTTTGAGAAATTTGAACCTTTTACCTCTTAGTTGACGATAAATACTTTAATACTTGTTGAATTATACTCATGTTGACAGATCAAACCACGTAATAAAAATGATAATACTGGTTTCGAGAATGAAAATAGTAAGTGTTGATGGTCGATTTTGGCCAGAGGATCTCACCTGACCTTCACGTGCCACCAACGGTAAATTTGTAGATGAGGGGGGAAGACGTGGCCTGCAAGACAGTAACCTGCACACCGGTGTGGTGCTCGCCACACCGGCTCCGATGCTTAAGTCAGTACACAGAACGGTAGGGTGTGGAAAAGTAAGAGCAAGAGGAGAAAGCAGAGAATAGAGAGTAGAGTTTAGGGATAGAATTCGGGATCCCCTCTTCAGTGGCGAAGAGGGATATAAATACATGTTCATCCTCCTAGCCTTTTTAGGGTTTCGAAGGCGTTTTAGGTCAAACCAGGCGAAACCGGGGCATCCAGAGGTGGTGGGGACCAGACGAGACCGAACAAGCTCGGCCCGTGCGAGCGGGCCGAGGGTCGACCTCGGCCCCTGGCCGAGGCCGACCATGTGCCGAGCAGGGGGTCGGGCCTAAAACCCGACCCCTTCGGTCTTGGCCCGTCTCACTTGCCGGTTTTGCCCCCTTGGTCCATCTTTCAGCCCGATTACTCCCCGGTTGTCCTCGTCAGCTCCTTGTATATCGGGGTGGTCCAAAATTGCCTATAACAGTAAGAATTAGAAGAGAATAATAGCATGAAGATGGAGAACTATAAGACGATGATCAGAGCAACTAGCAACAAAAATACATCAACTATGAGCTTAGTTCCCACTCACCGTAAATCACCGTAAAAAAAAAGTCATGTTGATTTTTTTTTTTAAACTAAAAAAAAAAGTTAGATGTAACAAGTAAATTGCAATTTTAAACATGAAAAAAAAATACATTATAACGTTTGGTGAGTTAGTATTAAATTGTTGTGATTTAAATATAATGAGTACTAGAGATTTGAACCTCTGACCTCTTGATCAAATATGCAAGCTTTATATTTGCGAGTTGAACTATACTCATATTGAGTATATAATTTTGAGTTCGACACATGATTGTGTGTTGGATGAACCTTTCAAACATACTATATATACATTAGAAGTGAATTACTCTAATGGTAATTCTTTCCTATTAATTTAGAATTATGCATGAGTTTAATATGATACATAAAAACTTAGAATTAAAAACTAAGACATAGAGATAAAACGTCAATAATCATGAGTCTAATTTCACTCTATGTGTTGATGTCAAAATCCGGACAGAGGACTCACCTGACCTTCACGTGACACCAACAGTGAATTTGTAGAAGCTGGGGAAGACGTGACTTGCAAGACCAGCAAAAACCGCTGCACACCGATGTGGTGTAGGCCACACCGCCTCCGATGCCTAAGTCAGAAAACCGAGGAGAAGCTAGAGAGCAAAAGAAGATGTCCAGAATAGAGTTTCGGCCCCCACTTCAATGATGAAGAGAAGTCTTTATACCTGTTTTGCCTCCTAGGATTTTTAGGAATTCGGAGGTGTTTCGGTACGAACCAGGTGAAATCGGGGCAATCCGGGGCGCCACGGGTCGGAAGGAGGTGACCGAGTTTGGCCAGCGCAAACGGGCCGAATGGGGCCGAGGCCAACCATATGGGTCGGGCTAGGTTGGCCCGACCCATTGGTTCGGTCTTCCTGTGGGTCGGTCTTCTGGTCCTACCTTTGCCCGATTGTCCTTGTGAGCTCCCTCCTCGTCAGTGTGGTCCAAAAGTACCTATAACACTATGTATTATAGCTTATTTGTCGATAAAGAGTCTATCAACTCATTGTAGGTCAAAACATCATAATCTCTACCCACTTTCATTTTGGGTGAAAATATATATTTTTGGTTAACTTTCCATGTGAACTACCATTAAACTTTAAAGCACTGACTTTTTTTTTTCTTTTTTTTTTTCGCTTAATTCACATTGCACCTAAGTTGGTTCCTTGTGAAGAGAATTATTTTAGAAACTTTTGTGCCTAAAAAGTTGTACATGAGTTTTCTTTCATTTTCTCGTTCACGTGTTTATGAATTTTGTTGCATCTTTTTAGTTACTTAGAAGAACATGCAACTCTAGATGATGAAAAAGCAATTTTGGATTTTTTTTGTTTCCTTTTCATATTAGATAGGACCTTTTCTTGTTATTTGAGAACTTTGTGGTTTTTTTCTTTTTTCTTTTTTGCTACTACCTAGAATTACGAAAGCAAAGAAATCAGGGAGGTTTTTTTTTTTTTTTTCTTCAAATGTTTGCTGGTCTTTTTGTTGCTAACAACTTTGTGATGTTTTTTTTTTCCTACTAATTAGAAGAATGTGCAAATGTAGGAAATAAAAGTAAATCAATTTGAAGTTTTTTATTTCTCATATTTGTCGGGGCTTTATTTTGTTGCTAATAACATCGTTTTTCTTAGAGGAGGCTAATAACAATGAGAATAATCAGTTCTAGAACATTTGATTTCTTCAAATAAAAAGTTTATCCAACAAATTTATTACAAGAAACAATTCAAATGCAACGTGAATTAAAAAAAAAATTGTCAATTACATACTTTAATAGTAATTTAAAAGAGAAGTTAACCAAAGGTCTATATTGCAACACTTTTGGGGTTAAAATTGATACAACATGCTAAATTAATATGAAGTTTGATATGATAAAATTGAAAATTCAAAGTTTATTATTTATTTATTTTTTTATAACGAAAGTTCAGAGTTAAAATTGATACAACATAGGTCACGTGTGGCTATTTTTCTCCCTTTATTATTATTATTTTTTTTTTTGCTATCTATCTAAACCGGCATTTTTGTTTAGCCATTTACAAGAATTTCCCTTTATATTTGCCACTTAGAGTAAAAGAATACTTACTAGCCTTGGGCATGGGCTTTTGAATATGGTTAGCGAGCCATTGGCAGTAGCTTTAGCCCAATATCGGCGGCCGAAAAGTACAAGGAAACTTGAATAGATATTTATTATAAAATAGGGAAATTAGAATCGGTGTCTTTATTTATTTTTTTAAAATTATAAAATTATTTTCTTAGATCAACAATATGTGGAGTGGATAGATTACAACTTCTAACCTCTTGATCGATGATGCATATCAATTACTATTGAACTATGCTCACTTTGACAACAATACTAATTCGGAACTCACCAATTTTATAATTATTATTCTCTTGTTCACTGTTAAGTTTTGGAGAAAAATTTTAGTTTTTACACCTAAATTTAGTGTGGTATATATATTCTGTTGGAGATATGCTCAAATAAGAACTGAGTTACATTAGCAAACTGATTACACCTTAACTGGATACTAACAATTACAGTGGAAATAACAATACAAACATGACAAATGTTGCGAATATATTGACAATAAATAGTCGAGGCACGCTTACAAAGCGTTGTCCTGAAGACAATTATTCGCTCTGCACGGGTTGCTAGCAGACTACAGCGATCGTCTCAGCAGGATACAACGACTAACTCCGGTAGAATAGCAACCTCGAACTACTCGGATCTGGCAGAACTCTTGGATACTTGCTCTCAACTCGACTCAAAATCAAAGGAAACAAAGAAAGAAGGAAGAATGCTCCAAATGGAATGAGATGATTCAAATAAAGAAACAAATTGCTATTTATAGGCTAGCAACTTAGTAACTCCATAGAACAAACTTAAATAAAATTGAAACATATGAAAATATAACTCAATTGAGTTATAACATCAAATTTAACTTTCATATGTTAAATTTGTAATTGAAACATCAAATTGAATTTGAAGTTTCAATCTATCTTGAAACTCTTGAAAAATTGAATTTAAACATCTCACTTTCTTTCACATTTATTTGTATAAATATCCAACATATTTTTACCCTAACTTTTTATTTTAACAAATTCTACCTTAAATTTGGATAAATGTTATAATTTTTACCTTAAATTTGAGAAGGTATTATAAATTCTACCTTAAACTTCACTTTCTAATTAATTTTTATTTAAAGAATTGTTAAAAAATACTTTCATTTATATTCAATGAATTATAAAATATATGTATGATTAGGATTTTGGAGAAAAACCGAATTAAAGTTTTTTTTTCCTTTAAAAGTTGGTGAGTTTTTGGGAGAGGTATATATATAAACATATTTTTTAAAAGGGGTTTTTGGGAGAGGTATATAATGGTTGATTTTGTACATCATCAAAAGGTTACTATCTGCAAACTTGATTTTTATGGAAATAAATGAATCTTTCAAGAATTTCAACACTTGTCTACTTATTGGAGATAAATTTTTTTCCTAATAATTTCACAATTTTGATAGTTCAATGCTCTTTGATTTATTTTTTGGAAAAAGTTTCAACTATTTAAATTATAAATCACGTTTTTTCGTCCAATGTCGAGTCTTATAATTACGTTAAAAAACATTAGTGTTTAAATTTTAATTATGAGGCACTTTTTTTTATATTATTATTTTTAAAAATTATTTTTTTAGAAAAATATTTTTTCCAAACTCATTTTTCCTAATGTTTCTAGATTGTCGTTCTTCAAGAGATTGACTGTTATGAAGTCGTGACAAACTTATGTATTTTTTAATTTGAACTCCATTTTCATGACATATGGCGAAGTTGAAGAGACGAGCTCGTGTCACTCAATTTAAAACAACAATATTTTAAAATTAAATTTGAAAATTTTATTTTTCTAAAACAAGGTTTTAAAAAAGTACTAATATTGAGGGGCAAATATGTTTGGTAAAAAGAAAAGGAAAAGGAAATTAAGAACTAGTGATATAACATAGTGCCATTGTTGGTGTCATTCAAGATCTGGAAAACATTGCCACATTTTATGAATTTAATATTCCAAGTCAATTGTGAATAGTAATAGTTAATTTAAAATAGTCAAAATGAGCTCATAGTTCAACAGTAATTAACGTATACCATTTATTAAGGTCCCGTTTGATAACCATTTCATTTTTTGATTTTGGTTTTTGAAAATTAAACCTACAAACACTACTTTTACTCTCAAGTTTCTTTGTTTTGTTGTCTACATCTTTCCCTTGTTTTCAAAAACCAAGTCAAATTTTGAAATTTTTGGTTTTTGAAAATTAAGCTTATAATCACTAATTTAACCTACAAGTTTCTTTGTTTTTCTAATACATTCTTTCCATGTTTTCAAAAACCAAGCAAAATTTTGAAAACTAAAAAAAATAGTTTTCAAAAACTTGTTTTTGTTTTTGGAATTTGGCTATGAATTCAAATGTGTCCTTCACAATGATGGAAACCATGGTAGGAAAATTGGGGGAAAATAAGCATAATTTTCAAAAACTAAAAGCCAAAAACCAAATGATTATCAAACGAGACCTTAGTTTTCAAAAACTTGTTTTTGTTTTTAGAATTTGGCTAGAAATTCAAATGTGTCCTTAACAAATATGAAAACCATGTAAGAAAATTGAGAGGAAACAAACATAATTTTCAAAAATCAAATTGTTATCAAACGGGGCCTAAGAGATCTAAAGTTCAAATTTCTCTATCCTTAAATGTTGTTGAGCTAAAAAAAATTAATTTAGAGTAGATACAAACTCTAATTAAACTTGAATTTCAAATCTGGTTTGGTATTGGTTTTAAAGATTTTTAAAGTAAATATGGAAAATTTTGAACTATTTTAAAGGACCATCTAATTTAAGGTTTGATCGAATGTCCATTGATAACAAATGGCTTGAAAATAAGATGTTTGAAAATGATATTGTTCATATCATAAATTGTTGTATTTAATTTTACATGAGAATATTCTATTAGATTTATACGAGAAAAAATTGCTTTTGCTTTTTATTAAATGAGATTAGTTTATAAAACTTATATAATAACAATACATTAATTAGTGTCAATCTGATCATAACTCGATGAATAAGATACCAATTACCATTTCAAATATCGTTGTTTCGATTCTAACTCCAACAATTGTTGAACTAAAAAAAAAAATAATACACTAATTAGTGGACTAATATATTAATAAAGAATCATAATTTAATTTATTATAAGCCATACAGGTATAATTTTAATTGAATAGTTAATTATAGTTATTAAAAAATGCACACTCTTACACTAAATTAATTAGATTAGTTAAAAATCATATTGAATAAACCATTAATTAATTAATATTTTCAATAAAATGCTTAATTGCACTAATTTAATATATTTTTTCAAATGAAATTCTATTAAATATATTTTTTAATCCATCAATTTATTAAAATTGAATAAATTAATTAGGTTAATTTAATATTTATTAAAAATTAATTTTATATTGTCTAGTTGATTATAAAAATAAAATTAATCAAGCATTATAGTTAACTAAAATTAATTAATTTTAATAAGATAAACATGTCCAAAAAAAGAAAAGATTTTAAAAATCAGAAAGAGAAAGAAAGGACATAAAAAGACTTACTTTGTAAGGGTATCAAATACCATTACTCTTTTTAATTTTTTTAGTTGAAACAATATTTGGGGGAAAGGGATTCGAACCTCTAACATCGAACGATAATACATGTCAATTATCAATACGACAATTTATACTCACTTTTGACATCAAATACCATTACTCTTATCGATATAAAGAAAGTAGGGGAGTGACATATTTCTAAGTCCAATCTTTCAAGCAAGGTACCAAACAAGAAATTATATGCATTTATCCATTTTCATCCTCATTATCTCAATTCGAACTATTGATGGTCAAATTTGGTCGGGAGGAACTCACCTGACCTTCACTTGCCACCAACGGTAAATTTGTAGATGAGGGGGAAGACGTGGCCGGCAAGACAGAAGAAACCTGCACACCGGTGTGGTGCTTGCCACACCGCCTCCGATGCTTAAGTTAGAAAGCTGAAGGATGAGAGCAAGAGAGTAAGAGAATCGAGTTCGGGATTCCGGGATCCCTCCTTCAGTGACAAAGAGGGGTTTAAATATCTACTCATGCTCCTAGGGTTTTTAGGAATTCGGAGGTGTTTCTGGATGAACCAGGCGGAACCGGGACGGTCAGGGGCATCAGGGACCGAAAGGAGGTGACCATGCTCAGCCCGCGCAAGCGGGCCGAATGGTCGGCATCGGCCTCTTCCCGACATGGCCTGACCCTTTGGTCCGGTCTTCCTCTGGGTCGATTTTCTGGTCCTACCTCTGTCCGATTGTCCTCGTTAGCTCCTAGTGCGTCAGTGTGGTCCAAAATTACCTATAACACGAACTTTTTGTTTTTTACAACACTCGAGCAACCTCTTTTAGTATTTGATAAAACTAATTATGTATTAAATAAAATCACTTATTCAATTATATTAATTTGCAAAACCTTTTTAACTTTGAAATTCGCTTCCTAAAAGTTATATGTCTATTTGCTTACTATCTTTTAGAAATTCTCATCTTATTCTTCCATATCTACAATAGAGAGGTTCTCAAACAAAGTAATTTACAATTAAATCTCACCAATCATTTAAAAATAATAATGATAAATTAAGTTTGTTGCTTCTACCCTCTTATTCAATATAGAATTTATTTTAGCTACCCTATATTCAAATTGAAATAACATATTGTTTGATACAAATTTTTATAACAATTGTTTTAAAGTCATAAAGTTTCTTAGGAAGATGTAAAATTTTACCTGCCAACTTGCCAATTAGATAAAAACTAAGTTTTAAATGTTTTATTATTTATATATATAACTCTACGGATCAAAACAGGACGGTTGTCATTTTCCTTCTTGCTTTGCTTTGCTCTTGATGTCAAATTTCGGTCATTATAACTAAATCACAATAAAATTAGAATATTTACCAAATATCTAACAAACTTTTTCATGTTTAAATTAAAATTTATCGAACATAAATTTACTTAAAATTAGAACGTTTTTTTTTTAAAAAAAAAAATTGAGAATATAGTTATTTTGACAACCCTAACAATCCTAAAGTAAGTTTTAAAGTAGATACTTGAGATAGAATCAAAGGAAAAGAATGTGTGTTATATTGACCTTCGAAGACATGTTTGAACATTCCAAAATCCATTTTGAACATGTCAAAAGTGATTTTGGTAATGACAAAATCATTTTTAAACATGTCCATAAATTACAAACACACTATTTACTTAAATGGTGTGAGTCTTGACATAGAATGGTTTATACATTTTTTTAGAAGAATGTTTTTTTTTTCCTTAAAACTTTTTCTTAAGTGATTTTAATTTAAAGATGTGTGTCAACTTACATCTTAAAAGTTACTTTAGTCACAATTTTGTTTAGTTGCATAAAAGTGATTCTACAAACCGTCGATTTACCATAAATAAAGGAGAAGTCGAGTTTGGGAACAATAGTCACTTTTTTTCCTTTTAAATTAAATGATTCTAAAGTGATTAGCCATAAATTATTTTTAAATCATTTTTTTTATATAATAACCTTTTAATTGAGGTTATGAAAAAATTTAAGTATTAAACCAACCTAATTATTTCAAAAGTGTTTATAATTAATCCTAACATATCCAATGTAGGAAAAATGATGCTCATACGTGTATTTTTATGAACATGTGGGATCTATATATATACTAGAATTCCATTTAAGAACTAGTTAAACACTACTTACACTTGTGAATTTCTTTGTAAATCTTGTCATCTACCATTTTCTTACATCTTAAAAATCTAATTCAAGTTTTGAAAACTAAGCAAAGTAGTTTCCATGATCTTGTCTTTGTGTTTGGAATTTGACTAATAATTAAAGAGCATTCTCAACAAAAGTGTAAACCCTGAATAGTTATCAAACAAAGTCTAAGTTTTTTTTTGTTCGGGTTCTACTAACCCATGCTTTGAAGCCAAATGTGAACATTTATTTCAATTGTACTTTAAGATAAAACTTCAAAACAAGGAAAGAGAGCTAGCAAAAGGGCAAAAGGCAATGGTTAAACATAATGGCCACAGAGGAGCTAGCCAACAGCCATTATACTAAATTAGTACTAAAAAGACATACAATACAAAGGAGCCTCTAGACTAAGAATTAAGAAGAAGAAAGAAGTAAAGGGTTTGAGTTCAATATGTAGAATAATAATTTAAAACAAAATGGAAATGACTTGAACATAAACAAAGCAACCATTAAAGTGATATCAACTCATCAGAAAAGAGTGGAAGAACAATCCATAGAGAAGGGATTGCAGATGACATTGTCCAAATAGTAGTGTGGATGAGCAGCATCCATCACCACAAACTGCATATCCTCTGATGGCTTCCAATGGCGCTTTCTTTGGTTGATGAACCAGTTATTGATCTGCTTCAAGTCCAGCCCCGTCGACTCCACCAGCGCCACCTTTTGCGACTCCTGCACGTGGTCGCATTTTTACTGCATTAGTATATAAACACGAACAATACTCGACTTTCAGCTATGCCACATCTAAAAGTTCATAGGAGTTCAATAGGGTTTGTTGAGAATCCTCCGATGAAAAGACAAGTGAAAACCTCACAATTTAAAGTAACGAGTTTCAAAGGGGTACCGAGGGATATGGCCATTTATAGTGTCGGCTCCACCAGTCGAGAAGTTGCTGTCGAGCTTCTTTCGGAAGCTTTCCATTCTTCTTCTTTTTAAGAAACTCTTGCTTTAGGCTGCCGAGATATCCGCTGTATTTGCGCAAAAGTTGGCCTTTGAGTTCCTTCTCTTCAGCTTGAGGGTCAATGTAGTTTTCATTCATATCGACCTCGACCTCCTTCGAACACTCGTTTTGCCCGACCAGTTCACAACCTAACACAAACACAAATTTCAAAACACAATCATTCATATCCTTACGGTTCGATCACTTACAATAGGTTTAAAAGTTAGCACAAAACTCAACAAGTGACGATCGATAATAATTGAAAAAGAAATAACATTACAAATATTTGAACATAAGACCTCTCGCACACTTTGACATAAACCATGTTAAACTTTCATTAGACCAAAAAACTTAACATTGATGAGTTACCATAAGCCTAATCATTCAATCATATTCCTAAACTAGCTTAATCAACCCAAACCAAACTATAATCCCTCTTTCCTTTTCCAAAATGCTAACAACAAATACAAGTGTTTGCTTACTTATCCTAGAAGAAGAAGATAGAGATTGAAGGGGGATCTCCAAATTTGGTCACTTCAAGTTTGCTGGTCAATCTGTTTATAAGTTTATAAAGTACACTAATCCATGAGCTTATTAGGTTTTATGAACTTTGCCCTAACAATTAATGTTCAAACTTCACATTGGTAAATTAGCTAAGCTGACCCCAATAGTGCACTTTTACTCACTTTTCTAACTAGATTTGCTTTTGTTTGATTAAAGTTATGGATAAAATTTATTTGTTTATCAAGGTCTAATATAAAATAAACCAATAAAAAATTATTGGGTCACATCACAAGTCCGAACTTTCTTCATGGGAATGAATTGATATTCAAAAGAGAGAATCATTTGAAAGAGAAATCTAATCTCTTTCACTTTATAAAGTTAAAACCAAGCTAAAGACGAAACATATATAGTCAGTTAAGAACACTAAACTTTCAATGGTGAAATTACTAGCTAATGAACAAGGAAAGAGTCAAAAGTAGTCAACTATTCCATGTCTAAATAAAATAAGATGTTCCAATTTCTATACCATGCCTCTTATTCGATACCTAGCCGCTACGTCGAGTAATTTCTCCTAAATTATTCTAACATAACGTAAAAAATAAAATATTCATTCAACTCAGCAATAACTTATCTTGATAAACACATATCTACTACGTAAGCGAAAATGTGTGTCATCAATATCCTAAGCATATTCGACTAAAACAAATGTAATAGAGGCAAGTGGTATCTCCCATATTAGTTTTCTTCTAAAAAAAGTATAAACCCATAACCCATTAACAACAATTTAATTTACACCAAAACACTTCCGTTCTTGACCAACTTGAACTTAGCTCAACGGTTAAGATATCCACTCATTTTCTCCAAACCTCCGCCCCCGACAACTATGGTATTAAAATTAATGATTAGACACATGGTTAGAGAACATTTTTCTATAGTAGAATGATTAGCAATTTCTTGTCATTTGCCTGTCAAAGCAAATAGAAACAAAACCAATCTAAGGTCTCAAATTCCTAAACAAATTAAAGCATTATTAACCTACAATGCATGTTTGTTTTCTCAAGCCTAGCTTTGAAAAACCCTCAACACAACTAATCATGTCTTAGAAGCACATCACTTAAAAGGTTGCCAAAAAAAAAAAAAAAAAACTCAGCCTGATCTCCAGCTTCTTGACTCAAACTGATTTGGCCAGTACTCATTTCTGAACTGATTTGATGTGCAATTAAAACATGAGAAACCAAAAAGCTCATATAAGATAGAAAGAAGACTAAAAAGGACACATCAGAGCAAAAGCACTGGCTATAACTATAAGTATAACCCAGCTAAAACCATAATATATAATTTAATGCAAGACAAAAGGACAATAAATAATATAATATCATATAATATATCATATAATATGTAAATGTGACATATATTTAGAATAGAGAGAAAAGGATTGTAACCATCAGAAGTAGAAGAAGAAACAGCTAGGGCTTTGAGCTGAGACTCGATTCTTGAGAAGAAAACCATTGCTTCTTTGAAAGGTTTGGTCAACTCTTGTTCGTACTTGGTCAACATTTCACAGTAGGCTTCCATGAACTGATCCAGCGCTGGATCATCCCCACGTGCCGCCACCCTACAGCTCCCGGCGGCCACCGCGCACGCCTGCTCTAGCCTCGCCACCACTTCCGGCGGTGCACCCACCTGAACTAACAACATTATATTCCACCACCCCCATGAAATCATGACAACAAAACACAATCTCAATAAATTAAGAGAAAATCCCACCAACCCAAAAAGCGTAAGCGTTACAGTAATCTTAAGTTGATGGATTACGGTAAATTTACGGACCTTCTGGCAGTTGACGTAGGCTGCGAGGAGGCGAGGAAAGAGGGGATGAGCCATGATTTTAGCTCGGCAAGTGGAGTTGTTATGAAGATCATTGTTGTTATTGAGCTGAGGGACAAAAGCAGAAACCCTTGGAGCGTTGTGGGGAGTAGCAGACGACCAAGACAAAGGCAAAAACATCTTGTTATTGTTGTTGCTGCTGTCGCTGTTGTTGTTATTGTTGTGTTGTTCCAATATTTGGGGATTAGTAGTATCGATCATCATGATGGCTGAAGAAGAAAGAGCAGTGTTAGAGTTATCATTATTGTTGTTGTTTGGAAATCCAGGAATGAAAGAGCTGGTGCTGCCACCGGCACTGCTTCCACTGGATCCTCGCTCCATGGCCGTTGTTTCGCTTTTCTTCTTTTTCTCCCGCTATTTAAGCTTAACACAAACAGTAGTGTTGTGTATGTGTAGTGCCTTTTTATTTATTTTTCTTCGTACTTGGTTTTGTTTTTGTTTTTGAGGTTGTCACACGGGCAGATGTCAATCTGGGTACACCAAAACCAACAGGCAGCAGCGGCAGGAACAGGAACAGGAACAGAAAGAACTCTACAAACCCTTTTTTTTTCTTTTGTTTGTTACCTTCCCGATGAGAGGGAGAAATGGAAGGGAACCTCGTTCATTGCAACAAGACTCTGAGTTTTTTTTGTTTTTGTTTTTGTTGTTGTTGGTCTGACTGGGATTTAGAGGAAGAGTTTTGGGGAAAGTGTTTGAGAAAGAAAAGAAAAAGAGAGAGAGAGAGAGAGAGAGAGAAATTGGGTTAAATGTGGTAATAAGAAAGAAGAGTGGAGGGTTGAAGGGATCAAAATGGATAATCAGATGAGGTGGGATTGATGGGAATAAAGGTATTTTGGGTGCTATTGGAGGAGACACACCCCTCTGTACACTCTTCAACTCTCACTTTCTTTCTTTCTTTTTCTTTTTTTTTTCCTAATATTTTTTATTTTTTTTTTCTCTTTCCTTCCAAATGGTTGTGAGTGGGGTTTGGTTTGTGTTTAGTGATACAAGTCACAATTCTTTTTTTTTTTTTTTTTTGGTTTAAATACTGTCTTAGGGTTTCTAAGGGTGTTTTGATGGATGATCAGAAAACATAAATTTGAAAAAACGAAAGATTAAATGAAAATATGTGTTTGGGAGAAGAATTGAAATTGGATATCACTTTAAAAAATTGTTTTAAATATGTTTGATAATATATTTATAAACCACAAACTATTTGTAGTTTTCAATTAAATATTAAGTTGAATATAAACTATTATTAATTAATTTATAAACATGATATATGTGGTAAATTTTGTATAATTATTATTTTTACAATACCATATAATTTATAATACATTATATTATACAAATTTTAATTTCACAAAATTGATTTGAGTTTATAACACGAAATACTATATTTGTTAAAGTTTTTATCTCTTTTTTTTTCAAAAAAAAAAAAAATTATTATGCATTAAGAATTTTTTAAATTCAAAATCTGCATACATTGAAAACATAAAAAATTGTTTTCAAAATTTTCGCTATTTGAATCATAAAATCTGAAAACAGTTTGAAAAAACGCAAATGTTGAATTTAGTGAATTCGAAAACATAAAACTGAATTTGGATTGCCAACCAAACATATTCTAAAATTTTTAAGTTTTATTGGTCTGATAACTATTTGGTTTGTTTCTATTTGTGGAATTCTTTGTTTTGTTATCTACTTTTTTTTTTACCTATATTTTCAAAAGTCAAGTTTAGTTTTAAAAACTAAAAAAAAAAAAAAAAAATTCAACAACTTTTTTGTTTGTTTTAGAAATTTAGTTAAAAATTCAATTGTTTACCTAAGAAAGGTGAAAACGATAGTAAGGTAATTGTGAGAAAAAAAAAATATAGATTTTTAGAATCAAATGGTTATTAAATATAGTCTAAACTTCTCTCTAGAGAGGGGAAAAAAAACTTAACATTCATTTTAGTTTTTGGATTTTTTTGAACCTCGTTTCCTTTGGCCTCTCAACTTTAATAGTCGTGGCCTTTTAAAAATAAATATTTTTGTTCTTACTTTGGTTTGTTTTACTATTTTGGTTCTTTTACAAAATTTTATTTTATTTTTTCCTTTTAAATTAAATCATCTCATTATATCTTTTGTAGTTTTATTTTAAATAATATAAAGTTCGTTTGAAATGATTTTCTAAATTCTCAATAGTATTCAAATGTTAAAAAGAAGGTTTTAAACATTTTGAAAGTTATTTCAAATATGTCTATAACATTATGATTCGAATTCTCGAAATATAAGAGAGGTATAGTTCTATGCTTTGGTCGCGGTCATTGTTGTTTAGTTTAAAATTCTATTATTAGAAGAAGATTTATGTTGGGCCGGGGTTTCTGAAATTTTAGATATTTTGTTTTAGTTTTTAATTTTTGTACCAAAGAAATAAGTATGATCGAGAAAAAATTGAATTATTGGGTATACAAATTTTAGGATTTATTTATTTATTATTATTATTATTATTGCTGTCGTTTCGGTTAATATTAATAAATTTCCTCTTTGAAGAAAGATTTTTTCTTCTAATACAGTAATCAATGTTAATGAGTAAATATATTATCGTCTTTTCCATATTTATGTGTTTCATAATTTTTTTCGTGATATTTTAACAGTTTCCATGTTAACTTGTATATGTTATATGCCTTTTAATTAAACCCTTTTTTTTATATGAAAAGAAATGAACTTTAATTAAACTCTTGGTGCCGTCGATATTGACGTTGTTGATGGTTAAATTTGGTCAGAGGAACTCACCTGACTTTCACGTGCCACCAACGGTAAATTTGTTTGAGAAGGAAGACGTGACCTGCAAGACAGTAAACCTGCACACCGGTGTGGTGCTAGCCACACCGTCTCCGATGCTTAAATCAACAAGTAGAACGATGGGAAGCAAGGAAGTAAGAGCAAGAGGAGAAAGTAGAAAATAGGGTTCGAGATTAAAGTTTTGATCCCTTCTTTAGTGGCGAAGAGGAATATAAATACTTCATCGCGCTCCTAGGGTTTTTAGGAATTCAGAGGCGTTTCGGGACGAACAAGGCGGAAACGGGGCAGCTAGAGGCAGTAGGGACCGAGCGGAGGCAAACGAACTCGACCCGCTGTGATCAGCCTCGGCCCAAGGCCGAGACCGACCATATGGGTCTGGCAAAGTTGGCCCGGCCCGTTGGTCTGGTCTTCCTCTGGGTCGTTTCCTGGTCCTATCTTCGCCCGGTTGTCCTTATTAGCTCCTTGTACATCATGGTGGTCCAAAATTTCGTATAACAGACGTAATATATTATATATTATTATCAATTTTTTAATACGAGATATGTGGATTTGAACCTTCAACCTTAAGGTAAGAAGTACAAGTTAATTATCTCATAACTATGTTGATTTTGACATTGTGTATTTTATAAATGTAACGCCCGTAATTTGAGATTAATTTCAATTTCCTAAATTGGAATTAATTTGGAATTTAGAGGGAAAAAGTTCAAATTATTGAAAGATTTGTATGTGGTGGGAAAATAAGATTCATTTTATGGTCCTTGGCCCAATTCCTTTTAGTATTAGGTTGCAATGGGGCAATTTTGTAAATAACCATATGATGGAGTTAACCCTAAGCCATTCCTTTTGTATTTAAGCTACACGCAGCCCGAGGGAAGCTTATTTTTGAACCCCCAACATCTTCTTCCCCACGTGATTGCAGCCGCCGAAGTCTTCTTCTCCAAAAAGTAGCCGCACAGCAGCCATTCTCGAGTTTCTTCCTTCTCCACAACCCACAACCGGCGACCACTTCCTTCTCTCTCAACTCCGGCGAGCTCCTCCGGCAAGCAATCGGGCGGCGTGGCGTCGCGCGGGGGCAACAGCGTTCGTGGTCGTCTCTTCCGGTTGTGCGGCGTGTAGCAGTAGCTTCCGGCGTGTTCTCCCGGCTCCGTCGACGGCAACGTGCAGGAGGGTTGGTGCGGCGGTTCTGGAGGTGTTCCGACAGCTGAGCAGCAAGGGTGCGGCGGTGCTGAAGGTGATCCGGCGAGCATCGTGGCGGCGTAGCAGTAGCGTTTTGGGCGTGTTCATTGAGTTTCAGGCGATTTTCATATTGGGTAAGTGAGATTCAAGATTTGTTTGGGCAGATTCCACTACCTAATCGAATACCCATTGATTTTGCATTATGGTTTCAAGGTTATTAGCGTATTGGTGATTCCATTGGAGGATTGGAGTCGACTGGAGACCGCGGGCAGCAAGCGTTATTCTAGTTTGAGTCCTTGGTCTTAAGGAATCATTTTAGTGTTGTTTAAAGACTATTAAGCCAAGTAAGTGAACTTACTGTTGAATTTTTAATTGGGTGCATGCGTGCGATTTTCTAAAATTCTCGTGTTTATGCGTTATTCTTGAAATTTTTACTATCATTAAAAGCATGCGAGTTGTATGAAAATTTAGTATTTATAATTGAGCATGCACTTATGAAAAGTTATTGAATGCATGAAAATTATTGTTATTGATCGTGTTTGTTAATGTTTAAAATAGCTGAGTTGGTGGTCTTTTAAAATTCCATTAAAGGAGTGAGTTTAAATTATTTATAAGTGTAATCTAGCGTGCATGAAATTGATGTACGTTCAGAGATGCCTACACAGGGCTTAGGGACATGAAATTGATGTACCTAAGTCGAGGGTTGTGAAATTGACGCCCTCGAGGTTTCGTGAAATTGACGGCCTCTGTAGGAGACATATGAAATTGATGTGTCTAGAATATGTATGAAAGTGATGCATATTCTCTCTCATTAGGAGTACACATGAAATTGATGTGTTTTAGGTTATGCATGAAATTGATGTATATCCTAAGTTTGCAAATAAAGTTTAGAGTCACCAAAATTGTATTTGATGTTATTTTTAAAATGTTTTTAAAGCATGACCCAATCTCAATAGTAGGGTCTCTTACTGAGTATTTAAAATACTCATTCTTTTCAAAAAATATCTTTTTCAGGTAAGGACAAGGGCAGATGAAGGGCGAATGATGAGAAATCGATAGATGGCCATGGAAGGACTCGAGTTCATGATTTATTTTATTCCGCGTTAAGAACCATGTTTTACTTTTGTAAATTGTTTTAAGAAGATTTTTAGAGGCCTTGTACATTTATGTTTTAGAAATTATCTAAGCTCATTTAAAATCTTTGAAACAAGGGATCCCGAATAAAAGTTTTTCTTTAAAGTTTTGTTTAAATTAGTGTGTTTGTTCCAAATTGTTTTCATTTAAAAATGCCTCCAAACATGCATTGTCGTAACGGTTCCTTTAAGACTTATTAAGAAGTCGGGACGTTACAGTTGGTATCAGAGCCCAGTTAATGGTTCTGTAGACTGCTTACATCGTAAGCTTATGAGTCCCCATGGCTAAATAACAAGATTCTCATCATCGCCAAGTATGCCCTTGTTATAGAATGAGTTTTAAAATTCTTTTGTTTATGTGATTATTATTCCTTGCATAAATTTCTCTTGTCATTTCGCTTTTGGTTAAGCGATTGATTAGATTTAGTATGAGTGTAGAAACTTGAAGTATGCCTCCACGTGGACAAGGTCGAGGACGTGGACGTGGACATGGTCGCGGTAGGGGTGGCAGAGGTCTGGCACTCCCGGACCAGGTGGATCCCCCTGTGGATCAATATGAGGAAGATCTCCCTGATGAGCAAGCTCCTGCACCTCCAGCACCAGCGCAGACTGTCACTCTGACTTTAGAGGCTCTTCAGGCGCTTCTAAATAATGTTGCTGCCAATCAGGCGCCCCAAGTGAACCAAAATGAGAATCAGGGTCAGGTAGGCTCAACTGCGGGAGCTCGGTGTCTTAAGGATTTTAAGAAATATGACCCACCGACGTTTAGCGGAAAGACTGTGGATCCCACAGAGGCCGAAGCTTGGACTGCCAAAATTGAAGAGATTTTTCGCTATATGGGATGCCCTGAGGCACAACAGGTGCCGTGCGCGGTTTTTGTGCTAAGGGATGATGCTCTGTTGTGGTGGAGATCGGCTGAGAGATCCATCGATGTGAGTTCTGGTCCGGTCACTTGGTTGCAGTTCAAGGAGGCGTTCTTCAGAAATATTACTCGGCCATCATCAGTTACAGGAAGGAGAGAGAATTCCTAACCTTGTCGCAAGGGGAAAAGTCAGTGGAAGAGTACGAGCTGGAATTCACCCGACTGTCCCGATTCGCTCCTGAAGCGGTGGATACGGAGGCAAAGAAGACAAAGAGGTTCATCGCTGGCCTCAGAGACGACGTACAAAGGGTTGTTGGAGCCCTTGGCCCAGCGGACTACGCAGCGGCCCTTCGAGCGGCCACCTTCATGGGCATGCCAACTGTTAATGCAACTCCAGTAGCCAAGGAGTCGGAGCTCAACACAGGACAAAAGAGGAAACACGAGCAGACAACTACCAACCTCCAGCGATCTCAACCCTCATCCGAAGGTTCTAGACAGAAAGCTCAGCATGACAAACAGGAGGGCAATGGAGGTGACAAACCCAAATGCAACACTTGTGGAAGACATCATTGGGGTCAGTGCTTGGCGAGGAAAGGTGTGTGTTTCAAATGTCACCAGGAAGGGCATATGGCTAATAACTGCCCTCAGAAGAAAACAGGAGGCTCGTGAAGAAAGACCTTTGAAGAAAGACCTTAGTAGTTACTCTTATTTTATTTGCTTTATTTGTCAAAGATGAGACTCTAGTCATTGCTTTCATTGTTTTAGATTGTTTGGTTTTGTTGTTTTTAGGTATTCAGTTTGAACCTTGAGATAGTGGATATTTTCCCTATCCTCCATTGCATTTGATTGTTAGTCATGAGATGATTAAAGTATGTTTGAATTAAGAATCCTTTCTTCTTCTAACAGTAGCTGGTGATTTATAGCATTATGTTCCCAAAATTTTGGAGCATTCAGCTAGTATTGAGATAAAAGTTTAAGTAATGGTGCAAGGTTAAGTATAAAACTTGGAGCATTACATTTACGCAGTTTAGTTCATTCCTTCGGAGTATTCGTGCTTACTTTTTAATAAGTGGGCTCAGTTTGATTTGAAAGAGATAAGAATCAAGTATCTAGAACTCTTCCAGGACCAACAACTTTCGAGGACGAAAGTTCTTAAGGAGGGAAGGTTGTAACGCCCGTAATTTGAGATTAATTTCAATTTCCTAAATTGGAATTAATTTGGAATTTAGAGGGAAAAAGTTCAAATTATTGAAAGATTTGTATGTGGTGGGAAAATAAGATTCATTTTATGGTCCTTGGCCCAATTCCTTTTAGTATTAGGTTGCAATGGGGCAATTTTGTAAATAACCATATGATGGAGTTAACCCTAAGCCATTCCTTTTGTATTTAAGCTACACGCAGCCCGAGGGAAGCTTATTTTTGAACCCCCAACATCTTCTTCCCCACGTGATTGCAGCCGCCGAAGTCTTCTTCTCCAAAAAGTAGCCGCACAGCAGCCACTCTCGAGTTTCTTCCTTCTCCACAACCCACAACCGGCGACCACTTCCTTCTCTCTCAACTCCGGCGAGCTCCTCTGGCAAGCAATCGGGCGGCGCGGCGTCGCGCGGGGGCAGCAGCGTTCGTGGTCGTCTCTTCCGGTTGTGCGGCGTGTAGCAGTAGCTTCCGGCGTGTTCTCCCGGCTCCGTCGACGGCAACATGCAGGAGGGTTGGTGCGGCGGTTCTGGAGGTGTTCCGACAGCTGAGCAGCAAGGGTGCGGCGGTGCTGAAGGTGATCCGGCGAGCATCGTGGCGGCGTAGCAGTAGCGTTTTGGGCGTGTTCATTGAGTTTCAGGCGATTTTCATATTGGGTAAGTGAGATTCAAGATTTGTTTGGGCAGATTCCACTACCTAATCGAATACCCATTGATTTTGCATTATGGTTTCAAGGTTATTAGCGTATTGGTGATTCCATTGGAGGATTGGAGTCGACTGGAGACCGCGGGCAGCAAGCGTTATTCTAGTTTGAGTCCTTGGTCTTAAGGAATCATTTTAGTGTTGTTTAAAGACTATTAAGCCAAGTAAGTGAACTTACTGTTGAATTTTTAATTGGGTGCATGCGTGCGATTTTCTAAAATTCTCGTGTTTATGCGTTATTCTTGAAATTTTTACTATCATTAAAAGCATGCGAGTTGTATGAAAATTTAGTATTTATAATTGAGCATGCACTTATGAAAAGTTATTGAATGCATGAAAATTATTGTTATTGATCGTGTTTGTTAATGTTTAAAATAGCTGAGTTGGTGGTCTTTTAAAATTCCATTAAAGGAGTGAGTTTAAATTATTTATAAGTGTAATCTAGCGTGCATGAAATTGATGTACGTTCAGAGATGCCTACACAGGGCTTAGGGACATGAAATTGATGTACCTAAGTCGAGGGTTGTGAAATTGACGCCCTCGAGGTTTCGTGAAATTGACGGCCTCTGTAGGAGACATATGAAATTGATGTGTCTAGAATATGTATGAAAGTGATGCATATTCTCTCTCATTAGGAGTACACATGAAATTGATGTGTTTTAGGTTATGCATGAAATTGATGTATATCCTAAGTTTGCAAATAAAGTTTAGAGTCACCAAAATTGTATTTGATGTTATTTTTAAAATGTTTTTAAAGCATGACCCAATCTCAATAGTAAGGTCTCTTACTGAGTATTTAAAATACTCATTCTTTTCAAAAAATATCTTTTTCAGGTAAGGACAAGGACAGATGAAGGGCGAATGATGAGAAATCGATAGATGGCCATGGAAGGACTCGAGTTCATGATTTATTTTATTCCGCGTTAAGAACCATGTTTTACTTTTGTAAATTGTTTTAAGAAGATTTTTAGAGGCCTTGTACATTTATGTTTTAGAAATTATCTAAGCTCATTTAAAATCTTTGAAACAAGGGATCCCGAATAAAAGTTTTTCTTTAAAGTTTTGTTTAAATTAGTGTGTTTGTTCCAAATTGTTTTCATTTAAAAATGCCTCCAAACATGCATTGTCGTAACGGTTCCTTTAAGACTTATTAAGAAGTCGGGACGTTACAGTTGGTATCAGAGCCCAGTTAATGGTTCTGTAGACTGCTTACATCGTAAGCTTATGAGTCCCCATGGCTAAATAACAAGATTCTCATCATCGCCAAGTATGCCCTTGTTATAGAATGAGTTTTAAAATTCTTTTGTTTATGTGATTATTATTCTTTGCATAAATTTCTCTTGTCATTTCGCTTTTGGTTAAGCGATTGATTAGATTTAGTATGAGTGTAGAAACTTGAAGTATGCCTCCACGTGGACAAGGTCGAGGACGTGGACGTGGACATGGTCGCGGTAGGGGTGGCAGAGGTCTGGCACTCCCGGACCAGGTGGATCCCCCTGTGGATCAATATGAGGAAGATCTCCCTGATGAGCAAGCTCCTGCACCCACTAAAAATGACTTATTAAGAAATGAGATTGAGAAATAAATCATTTTGAGAGAAACACTTGAAACCAACTTCTTTAAAAAGAGTTTTTAAACAATTTTTCAAGTTCAAAATTTCAATTATGCATTTTCTTGTTAACGGTTTGTATAAAAATTGTTTAGAATTTAAACACTCATATGTTTGATTACATTTTTTCACAAGTGTTTTTACTTTTTATACACAAGTTATTATAAACTTAAAAACTCTTTTTTTAAAAAAATTGCTTTCAAATGTTTCCTTCAAAATAGTTTATTTCTCAATCTCATTTTTTATAAATTATTTTTAGTGGTTGTCAAATACTATAAATTTTTTGAAAATGTTTTTTTTTTCTTTTCAAAATCAAACACGTGAAAAGTTAAACCAAACACACCATAGTAGACACTACTTCTATATACAACTTTTCCAGATTTATGATATACTTTTTTAAAAGCAATTTTTAAAACAACGCAACTTTTTTTTTTTTTACAATAAACAACACAACTTTTGAACATTAAAAAAAGTTTTAAAATTTTTGCCAACAAAAGCATAGCTCAACTGGCATAAAGTTATTTGGAAGTTTTAAAATTTTGATTTTGTTTTTGGAATTTTCCTTCATACATGTTTTCAAAAATTGCAAAAGCTTAAAAGAAAGGTAAAAATAAAAACCATCCTAATTTTCAAAAACAGAAAATTAAAAACAAAATGATTATTGAATGGACCTAAATTAGTTATCAAACAATTTTCAAAACTAAAAATAGAAAACAAAATAATTATGGAAGGCACAATAAATAAATAAATAAATATATATATATATATTTCTAGAAGAAAGTTAGATATGAATTATTTGATTAAGGGGCCGTTTGTTTCGCGGTAATCCAAGATTCCCATGGAATGGGCATCTGGATTACCCCGTTTGTTTTGTGGTGATGTAAGATGCTTAGGCATCTCGGGATGTCCGGACATCCTAGGATGCCCACATGAGAGACATCTAAGAAGATTTGGATGCCCTCCTGATACATGGGTTTCTAAGATTCCCATGTTAAGGGAATCAACTATTGACGTTTTGGTCCTTCGTTTTTTATATTTTCTTTCATCAATTTTCTTTATTTTTCCATTTTTTTCTTTTTTTTTTCTTTTTTTAGGACTTTAAAAAATTAGTGTATTCATTCACTAATAAACAATTATATGAAATTAACTATATTTATATGTTTTATTTACATATAAAATAAACTTCAGTTAATTTGTCTTCTTCTAATTTAAAATAAGTTCAAGTAGTTCAAGTTTAAATTGAAATTAATACTTAATTCTATTTTTTTCATACAAATCTTAAGACAATAGAAATTATTGTTTTTACAAAATAACATATAAAATTAATACAAATTGAATTGATAACAATATTAAATTATTAAAATAAAAAATGTTATACAAGTTAAATTATATTAAATTAATATATAAATGATTTGAAGACAGGAAAGGGTATTGTTGGAATAATACATCATTTTAAGATATTCCCGTCCAGAAATCCTACCAAACAAACATGGTTATCTAAATATTCCTGAACATCCCTATAAATTATTCCTTCAAAACAAACACGGTTATCTAAAAGTCCAGACATCTATATTTCCGGGCATATATAATTCCAGGCATCTGAAAATTCCGGCTATCTTGATTACCAAAAAACAAACGGCCCCTAAAAGTTTTGATTTTCTTTTCTGACATAAAAATTGAAAAGTCAGAGGGCCTAAGGAACCTTTGTTAGTTACAGTTGTATTATATGGATTTGAAATCATATATTTGTGTAGCATCTATTTAGATTGTGTTGAAAAATAATGATGATCTAAAGTTTAAATTTATGCAGTACATGTTTGATTGATTTTGTAACCTTGAAATCCAAGATTCGCTGTGTAGTTTGAAATATCACTTTTGATTCCGTTCATATCATGTGTAACAACAAAAATTCATGCAATAAATAGGAATCAATAAAATTGTTTCAAAAAAAAAAAAAAAAAACTAGGAATCAATAGAATTAAGGGAAAAAAAAATCCATTTTTATTTTTGAAATTAGGATGGTGTATGAATTTTCAACTCATTTCATCAAATTGAATTATAGACTTATAAAAATGTGACAATAATTGATTATATCTACTCGATTTTTACTAATTCACCTACTCATTTTAAATAATAAAAAAAAATCCAACTACTAACAAAAAAAAAAAAAAAAAATTCTTAAAACTCATCAATTTCAATACCAATAAAACTTTCCACAAGATTAAATGTTAAGTTTAGGATTGTTGTAGCTTTTAAAATAATTGTTGTCAATCGTGCTTTAAAAAAAATAATCAAGTAAATTAGGTTTTGAAAATTATACTTGTTTTCTCTCAATTTTGATTATCTTTTCCAGTAACACATTTGAAATCTTAACAAAGTTCCATAAATAAAAAGACATTTTTGAAGACTACTTGTTTTAGTGTGCAAAAATTGACTTGGTTTTTGAAATCATGAGAAAAAAGGTACATAATAAAACAAAGGAAGTAGTAGGTGGAAAAAGCGTTTATAAACTTAATTTTCAAAAAAAAAAAAAAAAAAACACGAAATGACTAACAAATGGGTGTTAGTGTTTGATAAATATTAGTTTTAAACTTGAACAAATATGTTGTAATGTTGGGTAAATGAATAATAAATTGTTGTGATTTGACCAACTAAAATAGATATACTATTTTTTTTTTTTTTTAAAGTAAGTAAATGCTCATGAATAAGAATAATAGTTAGGTACAAAACTAAAATACTTTTTAATAATGCTCATCAAAGTAGGTTTTAAAATTTATTTAATAATGCACATTAAAATACTTTTTTTCCCTCTATCTTCTAATGATTCTTTGAATTAAGACTTATTTTGAGGGTAAAAATTGTTACAGTTACTCAAGTTCAAATTAAATATTACATCATTTATATGAATAAAGTATAATTGGATGAAATCAAAAGTTAAAGGATAAAAGTTAATACGGTTAAATTTTGTTATTATTTTTTTCTCTAAAATGTATATTACACATTTAAGAAATTGGTATGATCTTTAAAGTCTAATTGCTACAAATCTAAAACCCTAGACTCAAGTACTATGATTCAAAATTAACGTTAAAAAAAGTGAATGAGACAAGTAACAGAGATAAATTGATGAGAAATATTTAATTTTTTTTTTTAATTTTTTGTTTGTCAAAACAAATATTTAAGAATTGATTGGTAATGAAATGTGAACCATTAATTATTATGATTGATGGCAGGTTGTCTCTATCTCATCAACCCATCTTTTCAATCCATCACTGACGACACGTTTTCATTATCATATATTCACTGCCTACTCCTTTTCAGACCCATTTGTTTCTCATTCACTACTTTTTTTTCTTTTTCTTTTTTCTATTCTATTTTAATTTCCATATTTATTTGGATTTTTTCCCATTAAAAATGCATATTTTTAATAGTGTTTTTTTTTTGGTATTTTATACAATATTTTTACACATATTATATTTTACATTAAAATAGTTTATTCACCAAATGGCAAAACAAACTCAAAAGTAGTAATTTAAACGACTGAGTGGATAAACTTTAAAAAGTTTTAAATAGATATTCGAACTTATTTGGAGTCTAATAGGTATTTAGTATCTAATAGATTCTTAAACTTTTCGTTTTTTTTTTCTTGAATAAACCTTAAACTTTCTTTTTTTTTTTTTTTTGTCTAATAGGTCTCCCAACTTTCAATTTTGTGTCTAGTCTTTAACTTGTTCGACATTTTTTTAAAAAAAAAATTTACAAGTCTACCAGATACAAAAATTGAAAGTTTAGAGTCTTCATAGACATAAAATTCAATTTTATATCTAGTAGATTGATTAATTTTTAAAGAATCTTGAATAGGTTAGAGACGTATGTTAAACACGAAATTGAAAGTTTAAAGACCTATATTAGACATTTTTAAAGTTCAGGGACCTATTAGACACAAAATTGAAAGTTCAGAGACCTACTAGACATTTTTTTAAAATCCAATGACCAAATTGACACAATAAAGTTAAGAAACTAAACTTACAATTTAACCTAATTTAAATCATGGATGACCACATCTAAGATAAATGTGTAGATGACCTATTTGAAGAGGCCTAAATGAAAAATGACCTACTTTTTCAATTTTAAGGTTATATGTTTTTTTACTCACGTCATTATCCTAGCAAAAGTACCACTCTACTCTATAAAAACACACATTTTTTTTTCTCTCATTTCATTTCTCGCTAATTTTTTTCTTCTTCCAATTTTCTCTCTTTATGTTCTCTCTCTAGAGAGCACACAACTAGAGCTAGAGTAGAGAGAGATTGTAGCGAGATTGGGGATAGATATTAAAGAGAGTGAGAGATTGGAGAGCAAGATACTGAAGAGAGAGCGAGAATAAAGAGTGAGATATTAGAGAGAGAGCGAGAGATCGGGGAGAGAAATTGGAAAGAGGGTGAGAGATTGGAGAGAAAGGCGAGAAGCTAGAGTGAGAGGTTAAAATAAAGTGTAAAATGGTAATTTTACTACGAAGATGATGCTAATAAAAGGGTATATAACCTTAAATTTAAAGGTCGAACATTTATCATTTCCATCTAATTAAATGGGTCATTCGTACGAAAGACCTGACTACATATATGATTAATTTCAATTGAATAGTTGTATTCTTCTCCTTACTAAAATTCAATACCATTCACTTTTAATTAGATTACATGGTTGATTAGATGGATTTAACACTACTCACTTTTGAATGAAATTACAAGTTAAAGATATGATTTCAAACGTCATTTCTAATTGGAAAAATGTAATTATATGTTCAATAAATGACTTTCGGTACTAATCATAAGATTTCTAATTTTATTTGTATATTACTTATGTCTGTTAGTCACAAATCTAATTTTAGAACTGTTCATGAACAAAAATCTTAAAAAAAAAAAAGTTGGAAACCATTATATATATGCATATAACTATAAATTTATACAAACTTTTTAGAATATTACATCACATCATGGATGATTTAAAATTGGGACATGGTAATAAAAGTGGCTTGAGATATCTGTACCATTAAGTAATATTTTTTTTTTTTTGATAAAATACCATTAAGTAATATTTATATTGAGAAATAAAAAAAAAGTTATAGATTTTCAAGAAAACATCATACATATCATAGAAGCTCGTGGATGTGTTTATTCAATAAATAAATAAAAATTTTATACTTTTTTTTAGAGAATAAAAAATTTTATACTTGTTAGATAAGTAATAAATCACATCATTGGTAGTATTACTATTCATATGATTGAAAACCTTTCTTTAAAAAAAAAAAAAAATTCATTGAAATTTTAAAATTTCATTTTGTTGGATTTATGAATAAAATTATTTTAATAAAATAAAAAATCACAACTTTACGTGAAAATGTATGTTCTTTGTAAAGGACACAACCCTATGTGAAAGGGTGTGTCTTTTGGAAAATGATACAACCCTTTTGAATGGATGTGTCCATTTATCAAAAGACACAACTCTTACACGAAAAGATGTGACTATTTGAATGGCCACAAATAGCCTATAAATATGTGATTCATTTTGAGTTTTGAAAAAAAAAGAACAAGACAAACTCTTCTTTTAAATAACTCTTCTCCTACTTTTCTATGTACGATTACTTAATACCAGTGTTCGAGAGTGATACGCAAATTGCTAACCGCAAGTGTACGGGTCCAAGTTATAATATAATGATTAAAAATCGAATGTCGTCCTCTGGATTGGTTTTCTAATTTCCCTAATTATTAAAGGTATATTTGCCCAATTTTTTTTAGAGAAAATAAACGAGAGATATGCAAAACAATTAAAAACTAATAAAAGCAATAAAATGTGGAAACTCAATGGAGAAAGGCCTTAGGGAATTGTTTCACCTATTAGATCCATGAATTAACTAAACGAATAATTAAGAACAAATTCGTAACAAGTTTATAAACCAAGGATTATAAATAATTAAAAGTCTCTCCCGAGTGCAATTAATCATTTAAGCAAATTAAGAGATTTATATCCCTATCTAATTTTAATAATAAGCCTAAGCAATAAGAACAACCCTCATGACGGTTTCTCAAGCAATTCCTAATCTCCCGATTTACGAATTACCTAAGTCATGCAATTGAAAGTCTAATCTAAACTACCCTCTCCCGAGCGATTAGTTCAGAAACAACAACATACAATCCGTGATCAAGAGATTATAAGCATCAATCATACAATTGCATAAATAAATCGCGTTACGAAACGTCCTAAAAAGCCGTAAATTAATCCATACAAACTAATGACTACATCAAGCCCCTAAGAAACGAAATCTAGCTACACATGGTCTCTAAAATACAATCGAAATATGTCCCAAACATGCTACAAATCAATACAAGAAATAAGGGAGAAAGATTAAACTCGTTGGCCGTGATTCTCGTGCGTTCCCGTCACGAACCTCTCGATCCAAGCTCCCCGAATCAAGCTCCCTCGCTCTCTGCCTTGTTCTGTCCGTTTTCTCTCACTAGAAATCGTTTTCTCTCTCCAAAACAGCTCTCTCAATTTGAAAGCATCGTTTTCTTTAAATACTGTCGAATCTGCGTGACAGCGTCGAGACGCTGAGGACATAGCGTCGCGACGCTGTCGCGCGTACGCCCTAATTAAATCTGGAAAGTTCGCAGCGTCGAGACGCTGTGGAGGTAGCGTCGAGACGCTGACCCGAATGCGCGCGCCTCCTGACTTGCGCCCAGCGTTGAGACGCTCCAAGGGCTAGCGTCTCAACGCTAGGCCTTTAATTTCCTTTTCTTTTCTATTTTCTTGGCCCGAACTTATTCTTTTAGCTCCAAAATCATCGGTAACGCTAAAAAATGTCTAATTCCATTGAAATACTTGATTCCTACAAAACAAAATCAAATAGAGATAAAAATGTCCAAATAATACTCAAGACTAACGGTAAAATTATCTAAAATATAGCACAATAAATTGCGCTATCAGAGAGTTCTGTGATTGGAGTGCTACATTCATAGGTGGGTAATCCGTCCTATCCTGGGAGACAATTGTTCGTGATACCTTGAGCACCATAGAGGGAACAAAATTGTCTTAAGGAAACAACACTATCGTTGGGTTCGAATTGATTTAGTTCTTCGTGTTTCCTTAAGTGTTTGTGAAAGGGTGCCAACACATTTTAGACATTTACATTATCTATATGCATTTTTATTATTATTATTTTTTCATCATATAGCATTTCAGAAGATCAAACTTCAAAGTAATTAATATTATCTCCTTCCCCTGTTATCAAAATTTTTAAACGTCAACACGTGGATCAAAGTAATATTATTTGGGTTAAAAATCACTTTTAGTCCCCAAACTTTCATGAAAGTATCATTTTAGTCCATGAACTTTGATTTGTAACTATTTAGTCCCTATACTTTCAATTTTGTAACGATTTAGTCCTTCTACTTTCAATTTTGTAACAATTTAGTCCCTGAACTTTGATAAGTAACAATTTAGTCCTTCTACTTTTCAAATTTGTAACGATTTAGTCCCTATCGTGAAAAATTAATGTAAAGATTTAAAGAATTTCTTTACCAAGATAGACCAATAAGCTAATTAGGGACCCAATATGTTAATAAGCTACAAAGTTTAATCATTAAATAATAAAAATCGACATTTAATTTTGATGATTTTTTTTTGCAATAAGGATTAAATTGTTACAAATTTGAAAGTATGGGGACTAAATTGTTACTTATTAAAGTCCAGGGACTAAATTGCTACAAAATTGAAAGTATAGGGACTAAATCGTTACAAATCAAAGTTCGGGGACCAAATTGTTACTTTTATGAAAGTTTAGGGACCAAAAGTGATTTTTAACCTATTATTTGTTCATTATATTACATTATTGAAGGAGAATGAATATCGAATCTAGCAAATATAAAAAGAAACATACTTGTTGATGCCAAAATCTGGCCAAGCAATTCACCTGACCTTCACGTGACACAAGTGAATTTGTTGAGGACGGAAAAGACGTGACCTGCAAATCTAGTAAGAACCGCTGCACACCAGTGTGGTGTAGGCCACCTGCGTGGCCGAGTCCATACGCCTCCGCTTGGTCCCTGCTGCCCCGGTCCGCCCTAGTTCCACACGGTTCAGCCCTAAATCGCCTCCGAATGCCAAAAAAACCCTAACTAAAGACACAAGTATAAATGAGGACTCCCACACCCGGAAAAGAGTTCAGAAATTTCACTACAGAGATACTTTTTACTATTGATCTGACTTTTGGCATCAGAGTGCAGGTGGCCTACATCACACCGGTGTGCAGCGGTTCTTATTGGCTTTGCAGGTCACGTCTTCTCCGTCCTCAACAAATTCACTGCTGGTGTCACGTGAAGGTCAGGTGAGTTGCTTGGTCCGATTTTGGCAACAATAATACTCAAATTTTCACAAAATTAATATAGGGAAAGTGTTTCAAAGTTTATATATATATATATATATATATTTCTAAATTACTTTCTATAAATATATTCATTGAAGGCTTTCATCTTCCTTTAAAAAAAATATATTTTATTTATTTATGGATTTAAATTTCTTCGAGTATCCACTGTACTTGAAATGAATATAAGATAAGAATATGATATTGTGGCCATTTTGAACGCATACGATTGTAATATTTGCAATCTAAACTAAACCTAATAAGATTTTGCATATATTCTATTCATAAAAAGCAATCCTCTAAAGTCTAAAGGAAACTTGATTAAAAAAAAAAGTTGAGAATATAGATCAATAAAGATATTAAATTAAAAAAGAAAAGTTAAAAATCCCCCATGTTTGACTCTTACAATATTTTTATCTACTTACTTTTATTTACAACTATTTAGTCTCTACACATTTAAAAGTGTAATCAAATAGGTTCTTAAAGTTAAAGTCTAAATTTATATATATATATATATAAAACATTTGCATCGAATACGCCAAACCTAGCGAATTTTGTTCAAATCAAAATCAATTCGAATGACTCAGAACCCTAGGAATTGGATCATGGTAAGAAGTTGAACTATAAGGACTAAAAATATATCATTTCTCAATTAAGTGTTTATTATCACAAAATATTAAAATTAATTAACAAAATTGAATGTATAATGTCAAAATACACGTTATTAATCAAGTCAAAAGTACCCTATATCTTTAATTCAATGATCAAATAGATATAAAACTCACATGAAATTGCTCGTTATTATAAAAAAAAATTGACACATTTAAATGTCGATATACTAATTGTTATGGGTAATTTTGGACCACTTCGATGTACAAGGAGCTGACGTGGACAACACGTGGACAACATGACACGTGCCTAAAAATAGGTCTAGAAACGGACTCTGGAGGCAAAACAGGCCAGAGGGACCGAGCCTTGGCCCGACCTCTACTCGGCCAACTCGTGTGGCCCGAGTCCTTTCTCCTTCGTCCAATCCCTTGGTGCCCCTAGTCGTCCCGGTTCCAATTGGTTCAACCCTGGATCGCCTCCGAACGCCTAGAAACCCTAGAGCAGGAACAAGTATTTAAACTATTCTTCATCACTGAAGAAGGGATCTCCGAAACTCTTTCTCTGAACTCTACTTCTTACTCTTGTTTTCCTCCTTCAGCTTTCTGACTTAAGCATCGAAGGCGGTGTGACAAGCACCACACCAGTATGCAGGTTTACTGTTTTGCAGACCACGTATTTTCCCCTCTCATACAAATTTACCATTAATGACACGTGAAGGTCAGGTGAGTTTCTTCTGTCCAGATTTGACCATCAACATTAATAATCAACAAAACTTATACAAAAAATGAGTTGAAAAACATTCCATACATCAAATACGTAATTGAAACTTTTATAAAAAAAAGTCATAACAAAATGGAAAAAGCACTCAAATTAAACATTATGGCTAAAAACACATCACACTATTAGAACTCACACTCGATCAATGGTGAAATAATGAGTGAAATTAAAATTGTGATATAAATAGAAAAGAAATGGAAAAAGAAAAGAGTTTGTTTGGGGTCTAATCAATAATAATTTGAGGGAGGAAAATAAAAAAAGCCTAAGAGAGGGAAAAGAAAAAGCTGAAGAAAGGTGAGTGGGACAGAGAGTCCAAATGACTCTTTTTTTATTTTTTTTTCTCTCTCTCTAAGTTTATTTATTTATTTATTTATTTTTCTTCTCCTTCTTCTGCCATATTCAACTCTTTCTTCACTTGGAAACAAAAAACTTGTGTACTTGAAAATTGACAGTGTTTTTTGCAGAGACATCAAAGGCTTTTCTTTTTCACAGCTTATTAGGGTTTGTTTGCCTTTTTGTTTTGTGGGGGACGAAGCTTGATATTACCACTAAAATCTTTAGGTTTCGACACGTGTGGTTGGGTTTGGTGATGTTTAATTCAAGTGGCAGAGAAGAAAAAGAAAAAGGAAAAAAAAAAAAGAAAAAAAAAAGTTGGTTTGTTTTGGTTAAGTTTTGAGATTATTCAAAGGTTTTGTGGATTAGGGTTTTGTGGGTAAAACGATGAGATGAATGTGTCACATTAGATAATTTGATATGATGGTCAAAAGCATTCGTTTTGATTAATTGTAAAAGTAACTTTATCCTTTGAGATAAAAAGAGGTAATCACCAAGTGTAAAACAAATTTGGTTTAAAGAGGGTATTTAATCTTTGTTGACGTGTGGTTCAAACATTTTTGTCGATATTTCTACATGTCTATAGTTTTGACATTCACACAGAGTGGATTGATATTTTTTTGTTATATCGTAGAAAAAGTTATGTAATATAAAACACAAATTAATAAAAGTAACACTAGTTTTGTTTTGTTTTTAAAATGAGTAACACTAGTGTTTTAATGATATTGATTTTGACCTTTAAACTTATTTGTTATCCATTTGGACCATAATTTTCGATTTCATCAAATTGGACCATTAACTTAAATAAGTGTTACAAGTTTTAACTCTCGGTTCAATTTTTGGTAATTTACATACTAATTTTGACAAAAAAAAAAGTGTAATTTTTTATTTTATTTTTATTTTTTATAAACTCATTTATTTCGATAAAATAAAGCTGTGCAAAAAAAAGAAGTTTATAACCAATTGCACAAATTAACCATTGGATAAGCCACAATTCATCAATTCAACAAAAGATCATACAGTGTTAATGTTACTTTTCTCTAAAACTTTATTAATTTCATATTCAACATATGGTTTATAATTGATTGAATACATAAGAGAGATTTTTTTATAAAGATATTTGGAGGGAAAACTTATTAAAGGGTTAAAATTGCAATACTTTTTAAAATTTAAGGTCAAGATTGCAATTAGATAAAATTAAAAGTTTAGAATTTAAATTGATACAACCTGACAAGCTTATGGTCAAAGGGAGAGAAAGGTTACTTGTTAGTTTAAAAAAAAATATTTTTTATGAACTTTTATTTTTATTATTTTTGAAGAAATATTCATCAACAACAACATTTCTTTGATATTTCCATCAATATTTCTATAAAATTAAGATTTCGATATTTTCTTTGATATCGATGCATAAAACCTTGACAATGTTACTTTTGCTTTTTATTAAAAAGAATATAGAGAAGGAAACAAAATAAATTTATACCCCTAAATTTTGGGAGTTGTATGAATTAAAACCCTAAACTAATTATTATATTGATTTAAACCCTAAAATTTCACAAATGAATCAAATTAGACACTCCTTTCGTGATTTATAACTAATTTCACTTTATTTCAATTTAAAATCAACTCAATATTATACCTAAAAAATATTCTTCTCCCAAAATCCTACAAAGTAGCTAGAAAAAGTTGTCACCTAATTCTTACTAAATAAGTCAAGAAAAATATAAGAGGGAGAGAGGACGAAAAATGACTCATATTAATGAAAAATAGTTACTATCCATGTAATTTTCATAATTTTCTTTAATATTACATTGATCCCTACATTTAAAGAAGTCATACATGAGAAACTTATACAGTAACGGTTTTAAAATGGAATCATAGCAAAGCGTCTTAAATAGATTCAATTATGAAACTTCAACTATTAATCTCGAGTTTAAATGATACAATTTCCAAAGTTTGAATGTGGAGTGGGAGGAATCGAACCACATATCTCTTGGTCGTTGGTACAAGTTTTATGCTAGTTGGCCAACAAGAGCTTAGCTCAACTGGCATAAAGTTGAATTGATAACCACGAGTCTATGGTTCGAATCCCCCTCCCCACATATTGTAAAAAAAAAAAGTTTTATGCTAGTTGAACTATGCTCGTGTTGGCAATTATCAAGAGAATATTAGCATAAGATTTAAAATGTAATTGTCAATATTAATTGACAAGAAAATAACATTATCAGTTACTAATATATATATAGTCTTCAACAATATGTATTTAACATACACAAAAAATCATATTAAAAAAGTAACATGGAAAGTCAACCATAAATGCATAAAGTTGGGAAGGTCACATGCTAGTTTTGATATATATATATATATATATATATATATATATATATATATATATATAAAACATATATGAGATGAAGATTCGAACCACAGACCTCTTAATCATTAGTACAAGTTCTCTATGTATAATGAACAATGAGTTTGAATAAGATTTGATCCTAATATGTCTTGCATGTTTTTTTTATAAAACCATTAATTTTGAGTGATCTGGTTATGCACTTGTGCTCAATGCTCTCTTAATTCACATGGATAAGGTGGGTAGAACATCTGTATGGTAAACCTTCTATTTATTGAGTGTGTATAAGTAATATAATTGTTTTAGGGAATTTTCGTTCGGTGGTAATCCAAGATTTCCATGGAATTGACATCTAGTTTCTCAAAATTTGCCTCATTTTTAGAAACAAGAAACAGAGATGAGTTATCAAACCTGTTTGTTTTTTAAAGTAAGATAAATTAATTTATTTACAAAATAACATATAAAATCAATATGATTTTTTTAAAATATAAAATCAATATTAATTAAATTGATACACACAGTAAAAAAAAAGGTTAACACACAGTTAAAAAAAGGGTTAAAAAACGAAGTTAATATTTAATTCTAATTTTCTTTTTAATTTTTTTTCTTTTTTATAAAAATCTTAAAGCAATATAAATTAATTTATTTACAAATAACATATAAAATCAATATGATTTTTTTTAAAAAAATATAAAATCAATATTAATTAAATTGATAACAATCAAATGTCAAATTATTAAAGTATAAAATGTTATATAAATTTAAATTATATTAAATGAATATTTAAATAATTCGAAGATAGGAAAGAGTATTGTTGGAATAATACATCATTTTAATTTTTAAGCGATATTCCCATACAAAAATCATGTAAAACAACACATGGTTTTCTAAATATTTCAGAACTTCCCTACAATTTTTTCTACAAAACAAACATGGTTATCTAAAGATGCCAAACATCTATATTTCTAGACATATATAATTCTAGGCATCTGATTCCGACTATCTAGATTACAAGAAAAAAGAAAAAGAAAAAGAAAAAACAACTCCTTCAAGTATTGGTTTGAAACTTGGATGATAGGGTGCCCAAAGAAAGATTTTCCAACCATCAAATCATGGAAGACTGTCTATTAAAGAACCAATGGAAGTTAAAAGAGTATAAGAGACGACTCTAAGGGCAAAATAGTAATTTTGTTCAACGAAATTGTGAAGAATCAGATGAGCACTCATGATTATATCCATGGACATAACTTATCACATGAGAGTGCAATCCCGAATGTGAGTGAATGCGTTAAAATTGGTTAATTAAATAGTTTGGTGAATTAATTTTTATCAATGAAGCTCAAAATTGTAGATCCAAAAGATCTCCTAGTAGCTCGTTGACCTTTGTTAAAAAAAAATTAAATGGTGGGTTGGATTATTTAATTTAGAATTAAGTTATTTAATTTTACTATTAATAATAAATGGAATTTAGTATTTTTATTATAAAATGGGCCAGTTGGACATTTTAGAAGCCCAATTGGATATGAAAATGCCCATTGGATTTTTGAAGCCTAACAGGGTATAACTAGAGAAATTTGGACGCATATGGCCAAAATCTGTAGGGGGTTTTGAAAGATGACAAAAAAAAAAAAAAAAAAAAAAAAAAAAAGAAAAAAGAAAAAAAGGTCACACGTGAGCATGACCAAACTTTTCCTAGTATTTCATATTTACCCTGCAACCGGTAAACCAACCAGATCCTAAAATTCCTATTTGGACTCTAACAAACTGAATTTTTACAAAAATCCTAAACTTAGGCTAAGTGATTTCCCAATGAACTAATTTTTTTTTTTTTCAAATTTTAGATTATAAAAATATTTTATATTTTATATTTATTGATAAGATTCAAATTTCTCCAACTTTTTCTCCCCTATTTCTATCGTTTTCTTCCTCCGATAACTTGTCTTCTCCTCCAAGCATGAACTGAGTTCCCACTATTTGTGGCCGACACTTGAAGCTATACTTTGGTTTCCAACTCTGACATAAGTCTGCAAATTCTCACTGTCACAGAACTTCTGATCTCGAAAGCTCTCAATATACCATGAATCTTATCCAAGTGGTATGGAAGATGTCAGGGGATCAACATATAGTCAATAAATTTATTTTTTTTACTGCTTTTGTGTTGTAAGGTTGATTTGTTGTTCTCGAGCTACAAAGACACTGTGTTTGAGTGTATTTGACACTCTCCTATTTTGTTGTTCTCAAGCTGCAAAGACGATGTATTGTCCCCCATCTTGGTTTAAATTCAAGTATTTGTATAAGTTAGTAAAAATAGTATTTACACTCCTGTTATCAAATATGACAAATTATTTTTTTTAAAGAAAACTTGAAATATAACATGTTAAGAGAATTGATTATGGGTTGTTCATCGTCTTATGCATCTAGAAGAGTAATTTTCATGAGATTACAAAACATTTGTGCTATGAGATTACACAGTATTTTGTCTTAGACTATCGGTAAGTATTTTCGTTGTTTTCAAATACAAAATATTTATGTATATTGAATTACAAAGTGTTCTTGTTAATTTTGATTGTTTTTTTATTGTCCAAGTTACTTTTAATTTTTTATTTTTATTCTTATTTTGTTAGTCGGAAAGATTTTGTGTTTTATGGAATTTAGGTTTTGATTTTGTTAGTTAATTTTTTTTTAGTTTTACGAGATTTAAGTTGTGAGATTTGAATTTGAGTTTTGTTTTGAATTTGAGGTTGTTAGGTTTTGATATTGTTTTAATTAGAGATTTAGGTTGTTAGATTTGAATATATTTGTTTTAATTAGGTTGCTTAAAATTAGGAATACACACTCTTTTTTCCGTTTTTTTTTTAAATTTAGTATATATCAAATAGTAGATTTCCATTTTTACCATCTTGCCATCTTTGCCAAAAAAAAAAAATATTTTTAGCTTATTTTTCAAATCCATAGTTTATTTTTAGCTATTCTTGTTGTTATCCCAACTTGGTATTGGGATTGAGGTGCAAAGTCCATAAAACCAAGTCAACAAGATGTGCCAATCAAATTATAATTATAATTTTTTAGAAGACTAGGACCAATATGAGCCTAACTCTCAATTGTTATAAAATTTGTACTAATAATTAAGAGGACTGTAAGATCGAATACTCCCACATGTAAAAATAGTTGAGGCTAAGAAAATATGGTTTCCTTTCCTCCCAAAAAGTCATGCTCTTAGCCATATAGGAAGATGACAATTTTCTTCCTCCCTTGCAAAGTCCACATGTCGATTTATTTGGAGCTTTATAATTTTCAACTCATCAAACTTTTTAATTACTATACAGATGCATATAAATTGATTAATTGCTCAAGTTTCTATTATGTTTGAGAATGGAATGTACTCTGGTTTGAATATATAGAATTTCATGCTTTGATACTATATTAAATTGTTATTGAATTAAAAATTATATTATGAAATATGTTGTTAACTTGAGCATAACTCAACTAGTTAAGATTTTTTCTCAATAGATGAAGAAGTTAAGACATTATATTTTTTTTTACCAAAAGCCCTAGCGAATCCACACCCTCACATCTTACTGTACAAGAAAATTAATATTCTCTATATTTACTTTTCGAACTAAGTTTATATTTAATCAATGTCTTTTTTTACTTTAACAACATGGAGATCAATTTGAACCTCTAATAATTTTTTTGATCGATGATGTATGCATATCTTAACCATGGTTGTATTACCTTTATAAACTATATACACATATATTTTAAAAAAACGCTTTTGACCTCTAAGATATGTTGCGTTTTTCTAACCACAAAATATAGAGACTAAATAAATAACTTACTTTGTTAAAATGAGCATAGCTCAATGGCAATTGACATGTACTCTCAATTAGGAGACTCCATAATTGAGAAGGAAGAGTTATTCACTTTATTGTTTTTCCTTATTTCATTATTTAATTAGGTGACAATGACAAAATTAAAAGGAAAATAAAGGATAAGGAACAGCTGAATGGGTTTGATAGTATTTATCCACACTACCTTGTGTATCATATTAAACTAACAATATCATCCAAAATTTATCCCCCCATTTTTTAATTTACATGCATGTCTAGCTAATTTTTTTTTTTATTTTTATTTGCATGATTATTAATATTATTATTAAGTTCTCTAATTTCTCATTTTTAGTTAGTCACCAAAACGAACCTAGTTCAGCAGTAATTGACATGTATCCTCGGAGGTCAGATGTTCGAATTCCCCCACTCACAAATGTATTGATGTACTAAAAAAAAACTCACCACACTATTTGCAACTTTAATCTTCTTCTTATGAATAAAAATCACACAATTTATCAATTGTAACTTGAGCGTAGATCAATTATTAAAACAATATAACCTCGGCTAAAAGGTCGCCAAAGGTATAAATCTTTGGCCTTACAAATTATTGAACTCAAAAAAGAAAAAACTCAACACTATTCACTATAATGAATATGATATTGTTGTCATTTTTAAAGCACATAATTGTAATATTTTTGTTATAAGCTAAACCTAATAAGATTCTCCATATATTCTATTCATAAAAGCAACCATTAAAAGTCTAAAGGAAACTTGATTAGATTAAAAAAAAAAAAAAAAAAAAAAAATCTAAAGGAGAATATTGATCAATAAAGCTATTTAAATAAAATGTTTAGGATTCCTATTCTTTAACGTGTTTTATTCCTCCTACTTTTGTTTTTTTGTACACCTTACAATTTTTAACCCAAATAGGGTTCTTAAAATTAAAGTTATTGAAAAACATCGCTTGCTTCGGATATGAACAAGCTAAATGAATAATACAAGCAAAATTGATTCAAATCAAAATATCAATTCAAATAACTCAGGCATCGTTTGATAACCATTTGGTTTTTGATTTTTGGTTTTTGAAAATAAAGCTTACAAACACTACTTCTACCCTAAGTTTCTTTGTTTTTTTCATCTACCTTCTTCCCATGTTTTTAAAAACCAAGCCAAATTTTGAAAACTAAAAAAAAATAGTTTTCAAAAACTTGTTTTTATTTTTGGAATTTGGCTAGGAATTCATATGTGTCCTCAATAAAGATGAAAACCATGGTAAAGAAATTTGAAGAAAACAAGCATAAATTTCAAAAACCAAAAACAAAAAATCAAATGGTTATCAAACGGGGTCTCAGCAATATAATATTGAATTTTAATTGTCAAAGGTGTCCCTTGTCATTGTGCCAAATACAAATCAATCATTATATTTGTGTGCGTTTTTTTAGAGACGACCTACCATTTTTTTTATGAAATGAACGAAAAGCTGACACGAAAGACGATCTATCCAGCTGGAATAAAAACTACCATATTGAAATAAAAAAATTGGAGAACCATTTATTATTCTAATAAGTTTTAAAAATTACAATTTTAATAATAATAATAAAAAAAAACTCCGAACTGCAGTGGTTGCAAGGAAGTTGAACCATAGGGGCTAAATATATATATTGGTTCCTAAGATTATTTGGGTGATTTTTCAATATAGTCTCTAGTCTTGTAAATAATATTGAAACTTTTTTCAATTTCATATGTCTAATGTATTGAAACCTTTTCTTTTCAGTTAAGTCTCCTTAAAAAAAAAAAATCCTTATTGTTATCAAACATTAAAGTTCATTAAAAAAATGATGCAATGTTAAAATGCACACCATATTTTTTTTTTAGACAATACACCTTATGTTTTAATCTATATAAGATATGTGTATAATACTTATCTATATCTATAAAAATTAAAACTCACTCATTTCATACAAGTTAGTACTTGATAACTTCCTTAACCTAAATTTTCTCATTGTTATAAAAATATTGACCCATTAAAATGTTGATATACCTAATAATTGACAAACTCATAAAATTAATTACTATTTTAAATCCACATATCATCATTACTCTAATATATTTCAACTACAAGAACTTGATTGAAAAAAATTCCATACATAAAGTATGAAATTAAATTAAAAAAAAATGAAGAACCAAATTAAAAAAAAACACTGTATGGCATTAGGAGACATTAAACATATATTTAATAACAAATAAATCTTACACCATTGAACTCACTTTTGAGTGAAATAAGTGAAATTAAAATTGTGATAAAAATAGAAAAGATATGGAAAAGAAAAGAGTGTGTTTTGGGGTCTAATAAAAAATAATTTGAGGGAGGAAAATAAAAAGAAATGAAAAAGAAAAATGTAACGACACAGACCCAGGATTCGGAACCTAAGGCCCCTACCATACTGCTTCCAAGAGTGAAGACGGAAAATTCCTAGGAGGTCACCCAACATAGAACTTCTCCAAGCCAAGCACGCTTAACTTCAAAGTTTCTATGATTAAGCTACCGAAAAGGAAGGAGCACCTTGTTGGTATAGGTAGTATCTATCAATTCTTTTAAGCTTATCTTGACTATATTTTCATGTCCTCAGGATCCCTTTCATTTGGATGTGGTCTCGGTTCATTCATGTACCCCTCCTAACTCGGTTGTCACAAAAAAAGCTGATAAACTATTTCTTCACTTGGAAACAAAATTTGTTTGTACTTAAAAATGCATGGCAATGTTTTTTGCAGAGACATCAAAGGCTTTTTTTCACAGCTTATCAGGGTTTTGTTTAGCCTTTTGTTTTGTGGGGGACGAAGCTTGATATTACCACCACAATCTCTAAGGTTTTGACACGTGTGCTTCAGTATTGTAATGTTCTATTTAAGTTTGCAAGTAGTAAAAAGGGAAAAAAAAACACCAAAACGAGCATAGTTCTATGGTAATCGACATGTACCATAATGTTAAGTTGGTTTGTTTTGGTTAAGTTGAGAGAACTATTTTAACTAATTTTTAAATACCCTAGTCCCTTCTAGCTTTCCTAAATAAACGGATAGAATCTTTTTTAGATTATCTTCTATTTTAAACGACACTCATACCTTTATAATTGGTTTTTAACTTGAACTCTTTGAATCGTCCTTTATCTCTTTCCTTCGTCCCCTTCGCAATTTAGAACTCCCTTTGAAGTCGTCCACCTTCAAGTTGAAATGGAAAAATGGAGCATAAACTTAAGACCAAAGTTTCTCACTTTTTCTCCTCGAAATACAAATTAATTTTACCTCAAAATGCCGTCAATTTGCACTCAGGAAACGTTTTGGAGTGACTGGAAAATGGGAGCACCAAATTCCTCTGAAACCCTAAGGAAGCATGAAAAAAAAAAAAAGAACCGTGAATGGAAGATGGAAGGATTTTGATAACCTGTCGTTTATTTCTCTTAGGTAGGGTGAGACGTCTAATCAATTAATTTTCTTATTTTTTTTTAAATAAAAACGATATGGAATTAAACCTCAACCAAACTACACTTGCCCTCATTCAAAAGAGGAAAAATCCATGAGGGAAAATTAAGAGCCCAAAAGACACGCTCCTCTTCCTGCAAAAAATCAAAATCGTTCGAAACCTCAGATTCATCGACAAGAGAGGGGATGATTGAGGCTTGCTTCGCAACACAGTGCGCTACTATGTTAAAAACCTATTACAATGGCATAAATTCATCTCGTGCGAGAAAGCAATCTCGGAAATCTGGTCAGTGATGGGTTTCAAATCCGACAAGTCTTCCACAGCTTCGTTGAGAACTTCAATCACTTCCGTCGAGTCTGTTTTGACTTCCAGAGGGATTGATCGTCGATTGCAGGTATCCACGACGATGTTCTTTAGCCCCAATAGCATTGCTTTCGCTTCCAAAATTTTGATGGGTGATTTCCGTGAGATTTTTTGCATTCCGAAACAAATTAGAGATCCTTCCGAGTCACGCACAACCCAGCCTAATTCTCTGTGCTCCAGATTCTCACTCTAAGCTGCGTCAGAGTTCAATTTCTAGGTAAGATGCTTCCCATTCGTGTATGCTTAACCGAATGCTTCTGGAAAGATTGTCTACTACGCTGTTTTGACTAAGATATGAAGATTGGTTGCGAAATGTCCATATTTTCCACATAATAATGATGCCTTTGTCGGTTTCCTTGTTTAAGTTAGCCACCATCCAGCTCCAATAGTCTTTTACTGACCATTCATCTTTGCGCAAAGAAAAGAGGTTTAGGGAGCTAGGCAGAAAATAAAACCATCCTTCTCTCGAGATTTTCCAATCCCAAATAAGATGGGTGGTTGATTCAACTTTCTTCCTGCACAAACAACAAATAGGGTTTAGATCAACTTCCTTTTTAAGGATATTGGCTATGGTAAGAATGATGTTGTTAATGATTTTCCAAGCACAAACTTTAGCTCTAGGAATCATATTAGACTTCCATATGCTCTTCCAAAAGGAGGCTAGCTTGCTTTTATCGGATTGTGAAGACTCTTGGTGAGCATTTATCTCCATAGCGAGATTGTAGGCACTCTTAACCGATAAGATGCGTTTCTTGTCAGGATGTCATATTATTTCATCTTTTGCACTTTTGTTCCCCGTAGGCATGCTTAGAATATCATCCACATCTTAGGGGACAAAGTTTCGAACAATTATGTCTTTTTCCCATTGGTTGTTTTTATGTCCAATAGAGCAGACTTCTTAAAGGTTCCTTAGTGATGATTGGTTTGACATTGCCCTTTCTACTTATTGTAGGGAACGGGGTCCCGATGCAGCAGAAGCGATTTCAGGAATAATTCGTAATTAATTTAGAATTATGAAATACTAATACACTAGCAACATACATACATTCATAATCTAATGAGTATCTAGATTAAGCATGTTGAAAATCTATAGAATCTAATTCTATTTTTTTTTTTTTTTTGAATAAAACTTCATTAAAGCAACTAACTAGAAAGACTACAGCTCTCTTTAATATGAGAGAATACCATGGAGAATTCCAGGGGTCCAAAATACACAACCCTTCTCGGAAATGTAACAAGTACTTGTGGAATAATCACGAACTACTGTGAACACTACCATTATGGCTACGGCTACACCGGTATGACTTTGAGACTAGAGGCAGGAGACTGGTGGGAGCCTTCAGGGAAATTCTCTGAGAGTGGGAGAATGAATGAGATGTCTTTCACCACACCCTAGGGTCCTATTTATAGGAAAAGGCCAAAAGATCTAATCCTTATAGAAAAAGGTCATGAATAAGATCTAATAATATCTATTATCTTATTCATTTCTAATTTTAATGAATAATTAATTAATTACCCAATTAAATATCATATATTTAATGTTAGGGATTTTATTAAATTATTTATTTTATTAATACGAATCCAATTCATATTAATTATTGGAACTCTTTCAAATATTTTCTCTCAAAAATTAAAATTGAAATTAATTCAAAATTATATTATAAAGTTTCATAAACTTTATATTATAATGTATCATCTTTCAAAAAAAAAAATATTATAATGTATCAATATACATTATATAATTCCCTTAATTAAATTGAACACTTTCAATTTACAATTAATACTTAATTGCCTCAAATCTCTTTACGAGCTACCAGTGGGACCTAATGGACGGTCAGAAGCTCCAACGATATAAGATTAATTGGCTAAACTCATTAACCAATTAATTAACTTCCACTAAAGACCCACGGTTGCACTCTTCTCACTGCAGACATAATTTTGTGTCCACAGATATAGACCAATAACAACAAGTTAGTTCTTCACAAGTGTTCGTAACTCCAGCTGAGTCAAATTACCATTTTACCCTTGAGTTACCTATACCTTCTTAAGTACCAGTGCTTCTCTAATGAACAACCTGTTTGTGGTCCAACCACCAAATAGAAACCCCTCTCAGGCTAGGGAGAGGGTAGGACCATTTGTTCAAGACTCGGAGACACCACTAAAGGGAACACTCATATACTTCCTCAAAGTCGGGAAGGAGTGAATTCCATCTTGTGTGATTATGTTCCCAGCTCCTCACTCGGTCTTGTCCCCAAAATGATAGGCTTATTGAGTCGACATTTTGGTCACTCTTACCCATACAAATCAAAGGACAATCTCTCGTGAACAGAAGTTCATAATCCACTCAAGATTCAGACTAAGTTGTCTAGATCATCCTAGTGAAATAGAAACCTAACTAGTTAATGGTGTTATAGCTAGCGGTTACTATTTCGCGGTCCCCACATACTAGTTCAAGTTACATACAAACAACCTTGGATCTTAGTTTATTGGATTTGAGTCATATTGTGCAATACTTAACAACAACACTTTATTGTAGAAACTCAATAATATTTTATTGAAACAAGTATACAATTTGTTTACATTCACTATCTACGAGTTCTAAGGCATAAAACCCAACAAACTCCCACTTGAACTAAATCTCTTGTTTAGTGAATGTACAATAATCTATACAGGGTGGGTGTATAAAACCGTAACAATTACAGAAGACTAAGAGCGAAAAAATTGATTACAGAAAACTCGTAAACATATATACGCCGTTGGATATACTCCACATTATATTATTAAAAAAAAGTTCATAAGAATTGAATGAGAGAGAAAATAGATATATGAAAATAGTAAAAAAAGTGAGAAATCAGAAGGAACCGATGGAATCCATGTATATATCAATGTGTATTGTGTATATGAATACATATAAACATATACACACGTGTATATGTGTATATGTTTACAAGTACATATGTACATTTGTATATGTATGTATATGAATACATATAAACATATACACACGTGTATATGTGTATATGTTTACGAGTACATATGTACATTTGTATATGTATGTATATGAATATGGTAAATACTCATGAAACAGAGAAAAATCTTTTTAGATGTATATGATTGCCCATGTCTTTAAAATTGGCCATCATGGATTGTCCTTTTAATCTCCGTTGATGGATTGTATAACATCCATCCATCTTTAAAGAAGTTCTCTCAAGGAAAAGACATAAAAATCAACTCTACAGTAAACTCTTGGAAAAATGGAAGAAAAACTCATGGCAAATAACCTCCCAGAAGAAAAATTATCTTGAAGCTTGCTGTTTTTCTTTTTCAGAAAAGAACCAACAATCCCCTCCAATTTTTATTTTCCGCCGTGAACGAAATGAAGGAACATGTTGGAGTTGCCTTACATGATTGGATACCATGCTTATGCATAGATTCCACTAGGTTGTTTCTGGCTTTTCTTGTTATTTTCATGTATCCCTTCTCTTCCCAGTTGATCCCCGTGAATTTTTTTAAAGACAATATGATGTGGGGTACATGCAATGGCAGTCATACAGTGATTTAACTCTAGGACCTCTAAACACACCCTGTAAAATTAAAGAGTTAATTATTTATGGTTAAATCAATAGAAAATTATATAAGTAAAAAATATCTATTTTGAATTTAATCACTATCCTATTGTAGGTTGTAGAAAACATAGGATTTACAGGCCACAGAATACAAAATTTGCGCATGTATATTTGTATATACATGTATATGTATGTATATCCATATACATACATATACAAATGTACATATGTATATGTAAACATATACAAATCACACACCAAAAGACTTTACCTCACACGTCAAGTCGCATTGCACCTCACGATCAAGTAAGCGTAGAGGTTCTATTTTTTTATTTACAATGGAAAAGACTTAAAAATCACTCTACAGCAAGCTCTTGGAAAAATGAAAGAAAAACTTATGGCAAATAACTCCCAAAAAGAAAAATGATCTTGAAGTTCCATGTTTTTCTTTTTCGGAAAACAACCAACAGTCCCCTCCAATTTTTATTTTCTGTTGTGAACGAAATGAAGCAACATGTTGAAGTTGCCTTACATGATTGGATATCTTCATATATCCTTTCTCCCCCAATCTGATCCCCATGAATTTTTTAAGACGATATGACTTGGGGTATATGCTACGGCAGTCATACAATGATCTAACTTTTTTCCGTAGGGACCTTTAAACACACCCTGTAAAGTTGAAAGGTTAATTATTTACGATTAAATCAATAAAATAAAAATCAGTAAAAAAAAATGTATCTATTTTAAATTTAATCACTACCTTTTTGTAGTTTTGGAAATTATAAGAGTCACAGGCAATGTCTACACAAACAGGTTGTTTGTGGAGAGTTTTTATAAAACTCATCATGGTATGGAATAAATCTGTAATCTCTTATGCGAATTACCTGCAAATAACATGGCTTGGTTTTTTTTAAAAAAATAAAAACATGGCTTGGTTAGGGTTTTGTGTGTGTGTTGGGAGACATATTTACCTCATTTTTTTGGAATTTTTTTTGGTCGACTTCATTATGAAGTCCTCCCTCCATTACGTATTGAAATACCTCTTGTACCTTACCCCAACCTCGTTTGTTAGGGTCTACATCTTTATCCCGATCCCGATATGAGAAGTGATCGATAACTTGTTGCACAGATAGGCAAAGAAGTTCTCCAGTTGCAATTTTGTGGGCCCCCTCTATAGCAGCTACTGCTGCATATGCCCAACATGTCCCTGCATATTAGTTCAAATTTAAAAGTTTAAAGAAAAAACAAGCGTTACTAATAGGAATGAAACGCATAATCTCCAATTCCAGAGGCAAGCAACGCACCACTCTTAATCTTAAAACTATAAACTAATCAACATGGTTGGCTGGTATCTCATCATTCAAGGATGTGTTGGTTCGATCACAATTTTGGTAGTTCTTTTTCCTTTTCTCTTTCTTTGCTTATTATTATTATTATTATTATTTTTGGGTTCTTTTTCCTTTTTTTTTAAAAAAAATAAAATAACATTTTCCTCTTTTTTTTTTCTTTTAAAAATATAAATAATTTAACTTTTAAATTTAAAAATCTTCTACTTTTTCTACAACAATTTAGCTTTCTCTTCTTATTAACCAAATAACATGGTTTGGTTAGTTTTTAAAAATCTTTTTTTCTAAAACTTTCATGGTCTATAGAGTTGGTGTGAAATTCAAATAATATAAAGTGCAGATCAGATATATATACATTTGAAGGAATTTGCATGGACAATCTTACTTTTTTTTTACTATCAATGATATTGTTTTCTTCCTTTTATTTGGTATTATTATCAACTTAAATTAAATATTAGACTAGTATTTAATTTTAAATAACACAAATTTAATCCATAGAGAGAGGCATACTAGTGTCGCCTTGGTGTTTTACGTGAGTGACTGCTCCTTCTTTCCTCCAATCGACACGATATTTTGTCAAGCTTTCTCGAGATCCCTAAATCAAAATCCAAAACAAGAAGGAAATAATATTTTTACAATGGACAATGGAATACTTCATTTTTCATTACACCCTGCAACTTAAAATAAAATATAATTAAAAAATAAATGATTAGTTCATAATTATAAATTAAAAAAAAGGTTAAAAATCATTTTTGGTCTCTAAACTTTCATGAAAGTAACAATTTAGTCCCTCAACTTTGATTTGTAACAATTTAGTCCCTATACTTTCAATTTTGTAACGATTTAGTCCTTATACTTTCAATGGGTCTTCCTAGCTTTCTTGTTTTTCTTGCTATTTTCATGTATCCCTTCTCTTCCCAGTTGATCCCCATGAAGTTTTTAAGACAATATGATGTGGGGTACATGCAATGACAGTCATAGAGTGATTTAACTCTATTCCAAAGGGTTCTTTAAACACATAAAATTAAAAGGTTAATTATTTATGGTTAAATCAATAGAACTTAAATAAGTAAAAAATATCTATTTTGAATTTAATCACTACCATGTTGTAGTTGTAGAAAGCATAAGATTTATAGGCCACCAAATACAAAATTTGCGTATGTATATTTGTATATACATGTATATGTATGTATATCCATTTACATACATATACAAATGTACATATGTACATGTAAACATATACACATCACACACCAAAAGACTTTACCTTAAACACTCAATTCCCACTCACGATCAAGTAGACGTAGAGGTCTATTTTTTTTATTTACAATGATAAAGACTTAAAAATCACTCTACAACAAACTCTTGGAAAAATGAGAGAAAAACTCATGGCAAATAACTCCCAAAAGAAAAATTATCTTGAAGGTCCCTGTTTTTCTTTTGGAAAAGAACCAGACCCTTCAATTTTTTTTTCTGTTGTGAACGAAACGAAGGAACATGTTGGAGTTGCTTACATGATTGGATATCATGCATACGCATACATCCCCCAGGGTCCTCCCAGGTTTCTCGTTTTTCTTGCTATTTTCATGTATCTCTTCTCTTCCCAACAATGGCAGTCATACAGTGATTTAACTCTATTTCGAATGGACCTCTAAACACACCTTGTAAAATTAAGGGGTTAATTATTTATGGTTAAATCAATAGAAAATAAATTAGTAAAAAATATCTAATTTGAATTTAATCACTACCCTATTGTAGTTGTAGAAAGCATAGGATTGACAGACCACATAATACAAAATTTGTGTATGTAAATTTGTATATACATGTATATGTATGTATATCCATATACATACACATATACAAATGTACATATGTACCTGTAAACATATACACATCACACACCAAAAGACTTTACCTCACACACCCAAGTCCCACTGCACCTCACAATCAAGTGATGTGAGAGATGTGAGAGAATCCACTTTGAGAGATGTTAAAAATAAACGAAAAGGTTGTAGGTACTTGCACCTAAAACCTTAACTTGAACAAGAAAATGTGCTTTGATATCAACCTTCTTTCAATAAAATACAAATACAATAGAATTATTTGGGAAAAATACATTGTTGGTCCTTGAGATTTGAGTTAGGTTTCATTTTGGTCTCTGAGTTTTCAAACTCGACATGTGAGCCTATAGAGCCCACGCTTCATGCGAACCTGTAGTGCCCACGCCTACATGCGAGCCTAAGCTTTTCAGTTTAGTGCCCACGCCTACCTTGCGAGCCTAAGTCCTCGAGCTTAGTGCCCACGCCTACCTTGCAAGCCTAAGCTTACTACTTAGTGCACACACCTACTAGGCTTCCACGCTTAGAACCCACGTCAATGCTCACGAGTTTGGACTACCGAGTCTACCTCACCTAAGAGCTCAAACACTTCATATAAGTCAAGCTCACCTTGCAGAGGCCGAGACCGAGCACCTCTTGTCGAAGTCGAGCACAAACTTTAAAGGTATTCTCCTATTTCCTCAACTACACTTTATGTCTTAGTGAAGTTTTGCTTGAGATTGTGGGCTACAAAGGGGATATGCACTCCCTATTAAACAAAAGACACACTAGCTTAGCATGTCTAACAAATGGTTACATGTTCTAGCTTATTTCTCTTATTATTTTCCTACAAGGACTAATATATGGATGCAGGGAGCCAAATTTTAGGCTCACAGGGGCTTGAGGTCGAGGCCGACCCTGACCTCTTCTCTAACTTTTCTCTTGCAGAAATTAACTTTTCGATGCAGGAGTTTAGAATCTTCAAAACATGTATGTGTGGATATGACTTGAACTTGGAATGAAGTACTCCGAATGACCAAGTACGAGACTGTTGTGCTCGGCCTCTTACCGAGGCTGAGGCCGACCAACGCCACTTTTGTAGTCCCTCACCTTTCTCATTTCCATTTCACATAACCCCTATTCAGGGAGTTTCTATTTTGTCCAGTTTGTCCTATCTTGCAGGATAACAAAGAATCCATACATAAGTCGGCGTGGAACGAGAGCTATACTCTTAAATCGGGCTCGAGGAGCTCAACCGATAGCACTAAGCCGCACCTGAATCTCAATTCAAGAGTGGGGGCTTAATGTTATAGGTGATTTTGGACCACCATGATATGCAAGGAGCTAACGAGGACAACCGGGCGGAGATAGGACCAGGAAGTGACCCAGAGGAAGCCAGCCAACGGGCCGGGTCAAAATGGCCCGACCCATACGGTCGGCCTGCTTGCGCGGGCCGAGTTCGTTTGCCTCCGCTTGGTCCCCTACTACCTCTAGCCGCCCCGGTCCAGCTTGGTTCGTCCCTAAACGCCTCCGAATTCCTAAAAACCCTAGGAGCATGAGCATGTATTTATACCCCTCTTCGCTACTGAAGAAGGGATCCGAACTCTAATCCCGAACTCTATTCTCTACTCTTACTCTCTTGCTCTTACTTTCCTGCTTCCCATCGTTCTGCTTGCTGACTTAAGTATCGGAGCCGGTGTGGCAAGCACCACACCGGTGTGCAGTTTACTGTCTTGCAGGCCACGTCTTCCCCCCTCACAAACAAATTTACCGTTCGTGGCACGTGAAGGTCAGGTGAGTCCTCCCGACCAAATTTGACCATCAACAGTATATATAGTACATGTAGTTGAATAGTAGATGCCTTGCCTGCAAAGGCTCTTAACGACACACTAATTGACTTATATTAAAAAACATAGCATTTTTAATCTTGTTATGATAGACACACTAATTGACTTTTAATAGTATTTTTTAATATTATGTTATTTTGTATCGTTTATTTCAAATGCTATTATATTAAAAAAAATCAACTTAAATTAGTTTATAATGTATTTAAATACATTTTCAGAAGTAAAAGCATATATATTTATCGAAGTCGCTTGCCTTACCATGTATAGTGTAACGCTCCCAAAATTTACTTAATATATAAGTGACATTACCAGACGACTTAACCCTATTATTCACTGAAAGACGACTACCAAAACTTTTGACAACATAACGACATAACGATAGCTAACCCAAAAAGTTTGACCACCTGCTTATTAGACAACAAATAACTTCAGAGAATTCCAAACGAAATTATAAGTTAGATCTCGTAACAAATTTCATTTAAATAACTCGAATAAACTTATAAGTCTAACACAATGCTAACCACAAGAATAAGATACATCTCTCGAATGAATAACACCCAACTGAATAAAACGACTAAGTTCTTCTAACGACTACTATTTCAGTAAAAGAACAAAATCAAATTAAGACTTAGAGTGTTATTCTTCCTCAGACCTCCTACTCAACATCACCCAATTCATAGTAATCTCCATCACCTGCAAAATTTGGTGGTGGATCAAAACAAACCACGATACTGAGTAAGTGGCACCCCACTTGAAGAGCCATCAAACAACAGCAACATCATGCTTTTCAGAGACACCAACCAAACATGCTTTTATATACATGACAAAGAACTAACACACAACACTTCTTGAACGGATGCCCAACGAAGATTATATTTCAAAGTATATATTATCTAAAATAACTATTAACTTTACTTCTTTTAAGAAAAGCTATCATGTCATAAACTAAACTACCACTAAAAACACAATAAATCGTAAAGAAAGTCACAAAGCTAACTCTCTCGTAGTCTTTCTCATTTTCCATAAAAACAATAAACCAAAACCCTTGAAGTCTTTTTCAACAAAATTTCACTTATTCTACATGTGTATTATATTGTAATAAAATCACAAGCATAACACTTCCAAACAAATATACCTCTGATGTTTGAATTTTGATATATATATAGTCTTTTCTTCTTCATCTTTTTCCATTTCCTCTTTTTCTTCTTCCCTCCCTAAACCCTACCGGCATCAACAGCTTGGTGCTGGTGTTGTCATTGTCGTCGCCCCCCTTTTTAAAAAATCGTCGAATATGTCAAAGACATCCTATATTAAATATAAAATTTAAAGTTCAAAGACTTATTAACCCTAAATTGAAAGTTTAGAGATCGTTCCATGGACTCGGTATTAGACACAAAATGGGAGGACAAAGTTCAAAGTTGTAATTTAATTCATTTTTAAGGTCTAAACAAATCTATAGTATATATATAAAAGCTGCTATTGAGGAGAAACTTTAGTTTCCTATTTTACCCTCTATTTTTTTGACATGTACCTATTATGTCCTCAAACTTTAAATTTATGAGAATTTATAATCAATAATAATAATAAGGAAAGGAAAAGGCATAGAGGAAGAGAAAAAGGCTATAGCTCCGGGGATAACGTTCTATTCCAAGAGACCCATTTGGAAACGGCAACGGCAACGACGAATTCTAACAAAAATGGTGGTGGTGGCGATGGTACAATAAACGGAAGGGGAGATTAGAGGTGGTGTGAGCTACTAAAATGGAGAAGAGGAGAAACCGAAAAAAAGGAGAGAGAGATCGTAACATGAGAATGAGAGGAAGATGAAAGGATGGAGCATTTAGGGTTTCTTCCTTCTTTTATGTATTTTTAGTTTATTTAATACATTGGGCTGTGTTATTGGACTATGATAGATGGATTGGGATAAGTTTGTTTTTACCCTTTTCTAATTTCTATAATAAAAATAACATATTTTAATTTAATTATTAATAACTAATTTAAAACAAAAAGTAGTAGACGTGGACAATGATATTTAAAAAAAAAAAAAAAACAGTAGACGTGGACAATGATAAAATATTTATAACTATACAGTTTTTTTAATATATTATTAGCCAATACAGACATTAGACAACTTCTTTACCCTTTAAATTTGTATTTTTCTACAAATTTACTTATTAATACTTAATTTTGAATAATTATATAATTGGTTGTTTTGTCATTTATACATTTAAAATATAAAATATAAGGAGATCGTGTGCATTATGTAAAGGATATCACTATATAAACAATTCAAAATTATATTTTTATTACCTTAAACAATTATACATTATTGTATAACAAGAATAAAAAAATATCAAACTGAACGTTGTTATACTATCTATATTTTTTTTGAAAAAAAAAAATTTATACTATCTATATTACACTATGGAATTAATTGTAAAGAAAATATATTACAATCTGAAATCAATAATATATTTATTCAATAAATTAATTATAGGCACAATTTCAATATCAGATTTAAAATAAACTTAGTTTTCAAATTCTAATAACTCACTTTTGAAATAAAGTATATTACCCTAGGTTAAAGTGGTTGTTTTCAAAGTTACAATTTTATATATATAGAGAGAGTTCAACCAAAATTATAATATTATAACTAATTAAAAACATAAAACAAATATTATGATCTAGCAACAAGAAAGTAAGCAAATATATTTTAAATTTCAAATAAATAACTTCATTATATACTAACATAAAACTTGTACTAATGACATAAGAGATCCGTGGTTCAAATCCTCCACTCTATATTTTGACATTTTCAATATAAATTAATCTCATCCAATTAAAAAGTAAGCCTTGTGTGTGTTTATTTAGGATGATAATGAATTAAATTTAAAAGTTGTATTTAATTTCATTCATTTTACATAACTTTTTAACTTTTGATTCCAATACACTTCCATCTTTGTTAATTTTATATTCATTCTAAATTAACCTAACAAAAACATATAATTTTTTTTTCTTTTTTTATTGAACTCAACAACATTGGAATGAGGATTTGAACCTTCAATCTCTTGGTTGGAGGAACATAACAATTACTGCGAGCTATGCTCACTTTAGCTTATAATTTTATTTTCATAATCATATTGCATCCATTTCATATTATGAAATTAAAAATCATTACTATTTTGCAAAAACTTCTAATTCAAAACTATAAGATTTCACGTGTATCGCACGTGTTTCTTAACTAGTTATATTAAATTGAAACAAAATCAAGTACATAAAAAGAAAAAAAAAAAAAACAAGCGAATGTAAAATAAAGGAAATTATAAAAATAATAGAAGAGAATATTTTACATAAATAAAAAATCGAGAATATACATAAATATTTATATTGGATAGTGAAAAAGTGAAAACCCTAAAATAACAAGGGGAAATTACAAAAATGACCCCTTCAAGTTTTTTGTTTGAAATTTTAACCCCTATAAGAAAAAAGTTTTTTTTGACCCCTTTGATGATGAATATGATGTAAGCATGCATAGCAATTTACTTTTATACCCTCAAGTCATTAAAACCCACTAAAATTAATTATTTCACCAACTTTCACCCACCTTCACCAACTTCCAATACCATAATTACCATCCATTACTCTTAACCCTCCATTAAACCCATTTTGAAAAAAAAAACATCCTTCAATCACCCAACCCCTCATCTTCTCTCTTGAATCCACAATAAGTTGTTCACTAAAGTGCATTTGATCCACAACAAGTGCTCATTTTTTAAACAAGGTACGTTACTTTTGATTATTCTATCGTTTTAGTTTAAAAAATATCCAATAGAATGTTGTTGAAATGGTTATTTTTCAATGCTGTGTCGAACCCGGTCCAATCTCGGCCGGACATCTTGAAAATCCCGGTCGAACCACCCTTTTTTCCGGCCGGGATTCATACATTTTGAAGACCGGCCGAACCGATATTTTCCCGACCGGACCAAGTTTTTCCCGACCGAACCGTCACCGAGATTTGGCCGAGAACAGTGATTTTTTTTGTTTTTTTGTTTGGTTTTTAAATTTTTTTAAGTTTTTCGAATTTCTCGTGGTTGCATACATTTGTTTATATATTCTTTTGTATTTGTGCAGATGCCTCGTGTTTGGGTATGTTTTGGTGGTGTGTGGAAGGAGAGTGAAAAGGAGTATGATGGTGGAGAGGTGAGGGCCTTAGACGTGGATGTGGGAATTTCTTATAACGAGTTCTTAGGTCAAGTGTATGAAATAAGTAGTATAAGTTGGAATGATAACGACATTGTTTTGAGGTGTCTGCTTGAACTGAGGTCTAAATCTCCCGCTTTTGTGATTAGGAACGAGGTAGATTTGCATAGTTTTTTGACTTGGGAGTTAGTGTCTGCAAGTCTCCTTTATGTATCCACCGTGCCGAAACCATCCCCCAGTCCAGTCACCAAGGGTTTCGTCCATATCCCATTCCATATACTGTACCAAATACTCCATATATGGGAGTGCAGTACTTTTCATATATGGATCCAAATCATCAACCATACCATTACACGTCTGTCCCACCATATACTCCACATTACATGAGTCAAGAAATACCATCCCGAGCCACACCCTTTCCACACAATGAAGATCATCACAATCCCTCGACCTCCACATCTTTCCCATACAAAGAAGAGCAAGAGCAACACATCCTCCCGTTTCCACACACATGCCATTTACACCCATTTATAATGACCCGATGTCACTGAGTCCAATACGTGACGACGAGAGGGCATATAACCTTGGGGATGATGTTGACTACGTTACATCACAGAATGATTTCCATGACTGGGGAGACTATAGAGAGGATGTGAACCCGGACAATGATTTTCAGGATTGGGGAGATTACGGAGAAGAGGAGCTGTGGACATATACAAATGGAGCACATGAGAGTGGCAAGGAAGATCTGTACGAAGTTGATGTAACTGCCCAGGAGATGGAGGAGAATATCGGGGTTCATCAGGAGGTACTTGGAACTGCAGAAAATATCGATACTCCTGCTATGGCCGTTAATATGGCACCTGGCCCTTCTACGACAACTCGTGCATCTAATTCAGTAGTAATGCCAGGTCAGTACTCTAATTACAAGGATATAGAAGTGGGAGATATATTCTTGTCTAAGAAGGATTTGCAGATGAGACTGTCTGTTTTAGGGATGAGAGAGAACTTTGAATTTAGGGTTAAGAAGTCTGACAAGAAAATATTCAAGGTCTGGTGTATTGTTGAGGAATGTAAATGGAGGGTCCGAGCTACGGTCCTGAAAGGCTCCAATGTCCTTACAGTTACCAAGTATTCTAACAATCACACGTGCAAACACTTGATGCTAACCCACAAACATAGTCAGGCCAAAAGTTGGGTTGTTGGCAATATTGTGAAAACAACATTTTTGGAGGTTGGTCGTTCCTACAGACCAAAGGACATCATAAGTGATATCCGGCAAAAGTTCGGGGTGAATCTGAGTTATGACAAGGCATGGAGGGCTAGAGAACATGCCTTGGTCCTTGCCACAGGCTCGCCTGAAGAGTCCTACAGACAGTTACCACGGTTTGGAGAAGCGTTGAAAATTGAAAATCCTGGTTCATTTTTCGACTTGGAAGTGGAAGATGGTGGTTACTTCAAGCATGTGTTCATGGCAATTGGGTCCACAATTAGAGGGTTCTTGAACTCTATTCGTCCGATTTTGGTTGTAGATGGGACCCAAATGAGAGGAAAGTTCAGTGGAAAGCTCCTAACTGCAGTAGGCATCGATGGAAACAACCAAATATACCCCGTAGGGTTTGGCATTGGGAGGGGGGAAACCGATGAATCATGGACCTACTTTTTCCGGCAAATCGAGCGTGATATTGGTCACATTAATCCCCTAGTGATTGTTTCTGACAGACACAAGAGCATATTGAAGGCAGTACACACTGTGTTTTCCGATGCATCCCACGTTTATTGTATCCACCATCTACAAGAAAACTTGAAAACAAAGTTCAAGGATCACGACTTTATTCAACTCTACCTTAAAGCAGCGAAGGCATTTCGTGATACTGAGTTTCAGGAATTTTGGAGCCATATTCCAATACGTGTCCAAAAATACTTGGAAGAAGTTGGACTTGAACATTGGTCACGTGTTTATCAGTGTGGGATGAGATACAATCAAATGACCACGAATATTGCGGAAAGTTTTAACTCCCTCCTGAAAGATGCACGAGAGTTACCAATAACGGGTCTTCTTGATTACATTAGGGGATGGTTGCAAGCCACTTACTACGACCGTCGTACCGATGCAGCGAAATGAGATGCACCGATATCAAAATATGGTGAAGAGATTGTTCTAGCAGCGGAAAATAATGCAAGAAGGCATGTGGTTACGCCAACTGACAGGTACGAATTCCAAGTTGACGATGGACACTTGGGTGGTCGCGTCAACATCCACACGAGGACGTGTACTTGTCGTGAATTTGACGTCTTCCAACTTCTGTGCTCCTATGCAATCGCTGCCTGCATCTACCGGAACCGATCGTACTTAGATCTTTGTTCTCCATGCTACCTCGTTGAGGCGGTCCTTGCTGCGTACGCAGAACCCATATATCCAGTAGGTCATGTGTCGGAGTGGAAAACATCCGAAAATTTTGTGGATTTTGAAGTTTTGCCGCCAAAGAGGGTTCCAAGAGTTGGTCGACGACAAACCTTGAGGATACCATCGATGGGAGAGGTTAGACAAGTTCACAAATGTACTCGCTGTGGAGGGAGATGTCATAACAGGAAAACATGCCGCCAACCACTCAACACCGCATAGTATTCAGTTTTTTTTCTAATGTTTTTTTAGAATAGTTGTTCAATATTCAGATGCATGTTGTTATTTCCTGCGTGCAGGTTTGTGTTGAAATGTGTCAATGTAACAATAACTGTCTGATTATTTTCCCGCTCACTTCCCGGTCGAAATTACGGACCAAGATCCCCAAACGAGAAATGAATTCCCTCACTTTAACTAGAGGTTATCAGTCACTGTTTTTTTCCCGGCCCGATCTCGGCCGAACGTCGGACCGAGATTCTCAAACGAGACACTTGAGAGAGTCATAAGGGGAAGTTCACTGGGATAGTTCACTGTTTGTTTTCCCGGCCCCGAGCTCGGCCGAACCGTCGGACCGAGATCCTCAAACGAGACTGTTGATAGAGTCTTACGATGGAATAGTTCACTGTTTTTTTTCCCGGCCCCGAGCTCGGCCGAACCGTCGGACCGAGATCCTCAAGCGAGACTGTTGATAGAGTCTTACGATGGGATAGTTCACTGTTATTGTTCCCGGTGTCGGCTCGGCCGAACGGTCGGACCGAGAACCTCAAACGAGACACTTGATAGAGTCATAAGAGGAAGTTAGTTCACTGTTATTTTTCTCGGTGTTGGCTCGACCAGGAAGTTGGACCGAGATCCTCAAACGAGACTGTTGGGGTGCATTGGCATCTAATAGAGCTCACTGTATATTATCCCGGTGTGGCCCGACCGAGAATCTCCCTCGGGAACTGCTATTGTCCTAACCATAAGGTCTTACATAATTGTTTTTGGTTGGTCTCCTTGTACATATTCCACGTTCATTCTTTCGTAATAAGGTATTAGATAATTTTTTTACAAAAGTATTTGGTTTGTGACAATTGTTGAGCGTTTGCATGAGAATTTGCATGGTTTGCATGGGAATTTGCATGGTTTGCATGAAAGTATGATAAACCATAAAAACTTAATAATTCATCACACATAAACAATTGAATCAATATAATCCACTAGAAGAAGGGTCTATTCGCCCATATTTGTACAGCATATTGCCATCGAAAATAAATCATATTATCCTGACTTAGGGTGTCATACGGCAACCCAGTTACATCATATTCAAAAAATTTACATACAAACATACCGCAGTCACCACTACGATCCTGCTGCGGCCTTGACAATTCCCGACGTAGAGGCCATCTTTGAACGGGGAGATTCTTCCTCACATCCATGACCCCGATCTTCCAAAGCAGAGCTGGCAAGACTTGGCAAAGGACCCTTAACTCCTTCTCAATCACCTCGTCCTTATTCAACACCACCATGGAATCCAATACAACGACCTCCCCCACCTCGAGGTCAATGCATATGAGGACCCAATGCAGCCCACCGATGTTATACGGCATGTACACCAAATCAATCGTGCTCCATGGTATGTTATGGTCTGCAAGCTCACCCTTTCCGTACTTCAAGATATTGCCTGCGCTGCTCCAATCGTACGTCAAGTCTCGGGGATGTATGCCGCTACTCATTTCCTTGTATAGGCCATCTTCGCGTCTGAAGAAATTCTGATGAAAAGAAGATACCAAACATAAGAACCCTATAGAACACTATCAAACAAACATATTAACAAAATGTTCCAATGGTACGTACCATTACACATAGGTCACCAATGGTGAACTTCTTGCGACATAAATCTGGTCGTTCTCCCCATTTCTTCTGGACGAACATGAAAATCAAGTCGATCACCTACACGTAGTTACAGTGTTAGTATTTCAATTAAAAATCATTATTGTCAGTAATCAAACCATACCTCATCGGTCATCCATTTCGATGGAGTGATAAGATCACGAAACCACGTCTTGTCTCGGACAGCAAACGCAGTTGTCCGAACATTGTCTTCTGGGTCCTCAGTGTCAAGCCATCTTTTGAATGGAGCATCCAGATCGTGGGGGATCTGGGGAAGAGGATCGTACTTCACAGCCTTGCGTTTCTTACGTTCTTCCCGTGTGTCTTTCCATGGACTTCTCAACTTCCATGCAGTCTTCCTCTTACGAGTCCCCCGTCTTTCTATCGGCTCGTTCTGTTCAGAAATGGACTGGACACCCTGTACAATAAGGAAAGTGATAATAAAGTCATTAACTCTAACCCTAGATACCACTATCAACCCTAACCATAAATATACTAAACCCTAATGAATGCTTACCAGAGAATTTTGACTTTCGACAACAGGAATATCCTTTCCCACGCCCTCTATCGGGGCCTCTACATGTTCGCCTATTTCAATTACTTCCTATTAATGGGCAAAAAAAAAAAACAAAAAAAAACAATAATCACTAATAACATAAATTAACAAAGTTCCTATTAAACTGCACTTACATGTTCTCCTATTTCAGTTACTTCCATCTGTACGTCTTTTCCCACACCCTCTATCGGGTCATTTACTTCCTCGACTCGACCATGTTGTTCTGTTATATCCATCGGATCCTCATGGTCAGCCATTGGGGTGTTGTCATTTGCTTTTCCTTGTGACCCGGATGGAGGACCACCACCATCATCCTGACCTTTTGAATGTGGTCGAGATAAACCACCACCATCATCTGTACCGTCATCTGGTTCTATATACTTGCTGGCGTCGACGAATTTACCCTGTCAAACCAATGTATCAGTAACTAAACATTATAACACTAATAAAAGCGAGTAATAAATCACTATACATACCTTCAAAAGTCGACGCATGAACTTCCTTATCGCCTTGAGGTCTTTTTCCATGGACTTAATGACCTTCAAATCCTCCTTAATCTCCTTCACATCGTCTTTAATCACTTTCATCTCGTCTTCGAGGACTTTGCACCTCTTGCAGACTCTGTCATTCGTACCAGACGTCCCAACGCCCTCTACCACTTCATTTGGATTCTCAGTCCCGAGATCCTCAACGATAGTATCTTCAACTGGAATATCTCCCAAAGCTGCTGGGGACGGAGGTGGAGGTGGAGGTGGAGGTGGAGATGGGGCTCGAGGTGGCTGCATCACACGATCCATAAATTGGATCTCCTCTTCTGAGGCCACAAGTTCAGTTGTGACCCGAGCCTGCACGGAAAAGGAAAATTATAAAAATAAACCTACTAAAGTTAAATTGAATGAATGCATATAAAATATATCCGACATACCATATCTGAAGAAAACACCTCCCGACTCAGCGCTGCAAGTGTAGGTGAGTGGTTACATGACCATCTTAATGTGCGTGGAATGGCATTGTCATTCAAGCGATTAGCCACACGCCCGGTCAAAGAAGATACTGTCTCGTATGTCCATACCTGTGTAAGTAAAGAAAGTATATTGTTAGAGATACAATATATATCGAGAAAGTATACACTATCAATCACTCTAAACCAACGTACCTGAAACGCGTATGGGAAGCCATACAGACTGTACGTTTCCTGTTTGCCATCCGTCCTCTCTTTATAAGACACTGCCTTCCCACCTACAGCCTTCTTGAGTCCCTTTATGGTCTTATCAAAAATTAACTTACCCCAATCCTCATTACAAAACCTTTGCCAATCATCAATAAAGCCGAGCAGGCTAGTGTCCATCTGTTGCTTTCTCTCCCTCCCCATCATAGCCAACTCAATGAAATAAAATATGACCATCTTCACAGCATCCTCATCGCTCTCAAAATTAATGGTAGAGAATAATCTATCTAGTTCAAACCCTTTCATGCTGATGCTATCGTTAAGGTACAGTCTTCTCAGTCTAGTACTAGATACATTACCCCTAACATGTTGGGTCCTATGCCTAATTCCAGTAATAAGGTTAAATTCCCTCCGACCAAATGAAACTTTCTCTCCCAGAATCTCAAAGCTAATAACATCAATCCTAGGCTCATTCACTTCCCTCAAAAGAAAATAATGAATAAGTTGTCCATTAAACATCAAGGACGTATCTAAGAAATGTCCAAAACATGTTTGCCTAAACATTTCTAACTGGGTATCAGTTAATTTATCCTTAATATTTTTAACGGTTTTTCCGAGATGTGAACAACATGTCAAAGCAGCAGGAAAGTAGTCAGCGGGTGCAATCTTTGGTACCAATGCCATGATGGTAAATCCTATTGACAAACAAAACCTAATTTCAAAAAAATAAAAAGAAATTTTTTTTTATGAAGTATTCACGGTACAAAATTATAAGTTCAACAACAAAATGCCTGAGTAAATAAAAAAAGTACAAAAAAAATATTAAAAAAATCAAAATTTCAAAAAAAAAAAATTGGATCTTGGTCCGGTTCGGTCCGTCTCGTTCGGGTCGCCCGCCCGAACTCTCGTGGCTTCCGGCCGAGGTCGCGGTTTTGGGATTCAAAATATCCATTCCTGGCCCATTTTCCCGGTGCCCCCATATGCATCCCGGTCGAGATTCTTCGCCTGCAACTCAAAAACCCAGCCAACCCGTACAAAATCCAGCCCCATTTTACATCACAACACATTCAGAAAGCGCCGAAAACACGTTTTGAACAATAAACTCATGCTAAACTACAAGAAATTTGGGCAAACGATCCTAGACTACATAAAATGTTTCTAAACCCTAGAAAACAGTAAAATAAAACGAAAAAAACATACCTTACAGCTAGAAATCGTTCTCCTAAGTTGTTTTTACACCAAATACACGCAAGAAATCGATCAAAATGGAAGCTGGAACGAGGGAGAAGACGAGTGGTTGAAAATAGGAGAGAACGAGAGGGAAACGAGGGAGAAGATGAAGTTTTAAATTCTGAGAGGGGCATTTTCGTAATTTCACATCTAAATAAAAATTAAAATAACCTAAAAAACTAAATAAAAACTGAGGGGGTTAAATTTACAAACAAAAAAACATGATGGGGTCAAAACTGTCAAATTCCTCAAATAACAAAGGGTTGGAGTGAGTTGAGAATCGGCAGAAGAAAATGGCGGCGTCGTTACTCCGTTGGATGTGCTCGTCATCTCGCAGATCTGTATCGTATTCCTATCGTTGCCATCTTAAAACTAATACTATCGTTACTCCGTTACCTTCCTTGATCCCGAATCTTCTCCGTCGCGCCTTCTCAGAGCCCACCAGGGCGCCGTCCAAGGTACTTTAATTTCTTCAACATTTTGATGGTTGATCTAATTTAATTTGTGTACATCTAATTCATGATATAAGAAAAGGAATCAGAATTAAGTAATTAATATACATACATATGTATATGTTTGTAGTCGAGTGGTGGAGAAGTTGATTAAATTGATTAAAATTAGACTGAAACGGACCTGTGTTTCCTGAGTTGGAAGGAGCATAGCGGAAGAAGCAATGGGAAGCAGTGTGCCCAAATTTTGTGCACAGTTGACACTGAACCTTGTTGCGATTGTTCCAAGAACCAGATCGGCCCCCTCGACCAGAACGACCCCCACCTCTGCTTCCTCTGTTTCCAGGAGAAAAATTCTGAGAAGACTGAGCATTGTTAGTTTTGGTGGACTTAGACTCAATCGATTTAGAATTAACTACAATGTTAGCAGAGGGAAGAGAGCCATCCGGAGTAGCTATTTTACTCTCATTTCGATTTTCTTGAGTTAATAAAAGAGCCATAACTTCGTGAACAGATTGGGGACCCATTTTAGCTGATATCACAGAGACCATCGACTCAAAATCAGATCCAAGACCGGACAGAATGTATAATATGTGATCCTCAGTTTCGACAGGCTTACCGACAGCGGCCAATGCATCAACATAGTGCTGTATTTTTGAAAAGTAATCCTTAAGAGACATACCTCCCTTTTGCAGCGTTTGGAGTTTCGTTTTAACCTTCATTACCTGAGCTAGGTTACGGGAGGTAAAAATTTGTTGTAGACAGGTCCAAATTTCCTTCGTTGAGGTGCAATGTATCATTTGGTGAAGAATGTCCTCCGACATTGAACCCACCAGCCATGACGAGATGACTTTGTCTTGACGTTTCCAGATAGTGTAGGCTGGGTTCAGTGTTTTCGTTACAGACGCCCCCTCCACGGAGGAAGACTGAGCAGTAGATGTAAGAAATTGAGGAGGAGAATCATCGACAAGGTGATGTTCCAAATCATAGCCCTCGAGAGCCATAAGGATCTGAAACTTCCATAAGAGAAAATTTTCATCATTTAATTTAACAACTGAAATTTTGTTACCCGGACCGAAGATCTGAGAGGATAAAGAAGCAGAGGAATCATCCACCGCCGTATTTGAAGAACTCAGAGACGCCATAGGGATCGGAAAAAAAATTAGGTTAAGCAAACAGTCGTGAGACTATGCTCTGATACCATTTCAGCATTTCTCAAAGGAAATGGAAGAAGAAGAACACATTAAATTGCAGGAGAAAACCCTTTGTATTATATATTTGAAAGGCATGAACAAGCCACATATATATAAGGCCTGGGGAGAAAAACTCCTACAAAAAGAATGGAGAAAAGAATGATAACCTAGAATATTCCTTAACCCTAGCTGCTGCTCAATAACAAATACAGGGAAGAAGGAAATACATGAAATTGGCCCTTATAATAATGGGCCATTCTTTATACATGAAAGGAAGAATATGATCAACTAATCTAGTGGGCTATCTTAATAATATGTTTGTAGTCGAGTGGTGGAGAAGTTGGTAAGTTATCAATGGAGGAAGCAGAAGGTTCGGAGAATTGGGAATTGTTCAAGTCATGGATGTTGAAGAACGATAGGAGTTACGAGAGCGAGAAAGAGATGTTGTATAGGTATCAGATATTCTGTAAGAGGGTGAAGATGGTTGATGAGTCGAACAAGAAGTGTCGTGGCCGTCCGACATTTGGGTTGACTTGCTTTGCAGACAAGAACTCGGATGAGGTCCCGCGCCTGCGTCACCTCCATTTGGTACATCCCCGCGGAGGACGAGGACGAGGACGAGGCCTAGCTAATTGCAGCATTCATTCCAATTCTAATCCTTTTAATTTTATTATATTTGAACTATAGTCTTTCTTGTCTCTTTGTTTTAGAAATTATTGTTGGAGGCATCTACACTATGACTACTAGCGAGGGGCATGTATATTTTTGAATCTCTTTATAACTCTTATTGAGTGTCGGTCATATTGTGACGTCCTTGTTCAATAATTTTTCTCTTTGAAAAAAAATCGTGTTGTTCGTTCCTCCCCTATTACTTTGTTATTTTATTGGGCTTGAGTAGGAAAGAAAAAGAAAAAAAAAAAAAAAAAAAAAAAAAAAAAAAAAAAAAAAAGAGCGAAAGAGTTATGTCTTGAAAAAAAAAAAAAGGAGTTTCATTTGATATTTTCATTATGAGCTTAAGAATGGGAGGTAAAAATGCTTTCTTCTAATTTACCTTTTTTTTTTCTTCTCTCCCCTTTGCTTTCATGCTCAAAGTTTCTCATGTCCAAAATTTGTTCTTCTAATTCTACTTCAATGCCCTACACCTAAACTCCATTCCCTTTGTGAATCTTTGGTTCCTTCCATTGATTTGATTCTTCAGATACACTAAATCCTGCAAGGTAGTAGTGAAAGAAAAAATGGTAGTTGAAGCCACGATCAAAGCTACATCGACGAAGATCTTTCCAATTTCATCGGAAATAGAAACCCAAGGGGACAAGACGGTGAGCAAGATCAGAAACTTGAGGAAGAAGAGATTGTTGGTGACGACGACCTGAACTCATCCAATTTATCAGCGATGATAGTGCACCAGCCTCATCCTCTGGAGCACTCTTTGACCTTCTAGTTCGATATCCCCCCGCCAAGTTCAAGCAAGCTACTTAGGGTACGTCTATTCAACCAATCTATACTCTCTCTATTATTGAGAAGTTTTGAAGGTAGAGTTTCTTCTTAAGTTTTTTGCAACTTGCTTTCGTTTCTTATGTTTTTGGCGTTTCTTTGTTCATTTTTGTTGGGAAAATTATGAAACTTCAAGTAAATGGGGTTTGGTATAGCTCTAGGAAATTAAAATTTCTTCTATGTTATATATTATTTTAGTTCTCTTGGTCTTGTATTTATTCGAAGCTGAGACAAAAATGATTATGAGGGCTGGAGATGGGAGTGAAGACCAGAATCAGCTCTCTTTGGTTGGTGTTCTCTGGACTGTTTTAAGAAGATTCTAAGGATGATGACGAGGATGAGGATGAAGATGACGCCTAGCTAATTGCAGCATTCATTCCAATTCTAAATAAATATTTCATCATTCAACCAACTACTCTTTCCCAATCCTTTCTACTTTGTGAAATTTGTGAAGAACAAATGGAATCTTTTCTACTTTAGCAGGATGGCCACTAATGTTGTTTGGGAACATACTGGAGTTGGATCCCTTTGTTTCGATGACTATGAACTATTTATTAGCTTCGAGTACCACTAGCTAGGCAACAACTCTCATGAATTGTTGATTCCGATCGTATGGGTGTACATGGGTCGGGTTGAGAGAAGCGACCTATTTAGTGATAATATTGAATCCTTACTTTGTTATTGAAAACAAGGTATGAATAACTACATAGGTTCTATTGAAAAAAAAACTGTGTTGTGTTCGTACCTCCCCCGTTACTTTGTTATTTTATTGGGCTTGAGTAGAAAAGAAAAGGAAAAAAAATGAAAGAGCGAAAAAGTTATGTCTTGAAAAAGAAAAAGGAGTTTCATTTGATCTTTTCATTATGAGTTTTTTTTTTTTTTAACTTTTAATCTTATTGATAGACACCATATTAAGTCACTGGACTCGTTTGATAACTTTTCCGTTTAATGTTTCTTGTTCTTATTTATCATATTTGAAGAAATATACATGTTTGATAACTGATCTTGTTTCTTGTTTTTAAATTTCTAGAAACGTTTCCAAAAAAAGTGGCAGAATTTGAGAAACTATTTTTTTTTTTTTTTGTAATTTTTCAAATTTTATTTCTGTTCCTTTTTTACATCTTTCATGTATGCACTCATCCCTCCCTCACCTCTTATATCTTCTCTCTCTATTTTTCTCTGATTTTTACCACTTCCTTATTTATTTTTTTTTTTTCTCTTTTCCATTATTTCTTTATCTTTCTTTTTTAATCTTTGTTTCTCTTTTTCGTTATTACTTTCCATTTCTATCTTTTTGACCCTTGAACTTAGTCGGTTGTATCAATTTTAATCCTAAACTTTCAATTTCATTAATTTGAACCCTAAATTTAACAAATTGTATCTATTTGAAACCCAAACTTGCTTAAATGTTGCAATGTAGATCTTTAGTCAACTTTTCATTTGAATTGCTATTAAAACATGTAATTGACAATTTTTTTTTATTCGCATTGCACCTGAGTTAGTGCTTTGTAAAAAATTTATTGGAAAAACTCTTTATCAAAAGAAATCAAATATCTCATACTATTCTTCTTATTATTATCCAAAAAAACCACTAAGTTATTGACAACAAGAAAAATCCAACAAATATGATAAATACAAAACTCAAAATTTCTTTATTTTCGTTTCCTACATTTGTACATGATTCTAATTAGCAAGAAAAAAAAACAGTAACAGAATAAAAATAATCACACAAAGTCCTTAAAAAACTAGCAAATATTTAAAGATAAAAAACCTCCAAAGTTTATTTACTTTCATAATCTTAGATAGCAGAGAAAAAGCTCTCAAAAGTTCTCAACAACAAGAATCAAGTTTCACCCGTATTTTATTTACAAGAAACTAATTTAGGTGTAATGTGAATTAAGAAAAAAAAAAAAAGAAATAATCAATTACATACGATGGTTCAAACGGAAAATTAACCAAATGTATACATTGTAACACTTATGCAAGTTTGAGGTTAAAATTGATACTATCTGATAAATTTGAGGTTCAATTTGATGAAATTAAAAGTTCAGGGTTAAAATTGATACAACTTGATAAGTTTAGGGTTCAATTTGATAAAATTGAAAGTTCAGGGTTAAAATTGATACAACCCCCAAAGTTTAGGGGTTAAAAATGATTTTTTCCCTAAATTTTTTTCCTCTTTTCGTTAATGTGCTTTTAGTTATTTTTTTCCTCTTTTCATTAATGTGCTTTTAGTTATTATTTTTCGTTCATTTTGGTAGGCTTTTAATTTATTTATTAAATAAATTAATTAATAAGATATTTCACGTTTGCCATTAATTGTAAAATGTGTGTGTGTGTGTGTTTTTCTTTCTTATGTGTTGGGATCCTTGTCTAATTAAAAATGCAACATGCATTTTTAAAGGGAAAAAAATCCGGACAGATGACTCACCTGACCTTCACGTGACACCAACAGTGAATTTGTAGAAACCGGGGAAGACGTGACCTACAAGACCAGCAAAAACCGTTGCACACCGGCGTGGTGTAAGCCACACCGCCTCCGATGGCTAAGTTAGAAAACCGAGGAGAAGCTATAGATAGTAAGGGGAGAGTCAAGAGTAGAGTTTCGGAACCCTTCTTCCGTGGTGAAGAGGGGTTTTTATACCTGTTTGTCCTCCTAGGGTTTTTAAGAATTCGGAGGTGTTTCGGGACGAACCAGGCAGAACCGGGGCGACCCGGGCATCAGGGACCGAAAAGAGGTCACCGGGCTCGGCCCGTGCAAGCGGGCCGAATGGTCGGCCTCGACCTTTTACCGAGGCCGACCATATGCTCAGCCTCGGCAAAAGGCCGAGGGCGACCATATGGGTCGGGCCATGTTGGCCCAATCCTTTGGTCCGGCCTTCCCCTGGGTCGGTCTTTTGGCCCTACCTCTGCCCAATTGTCCTCGTCAGCTCCTTGTGCGTCTCTGTGGTCGAAAATTACCTATAACATTAAGCCCCCACTCTTGAATTGGGATTCAGGTGCGACTTAATGTTATAGGTCGAGCTCCTTAAGCCCCATTTAAGAGTACAGCTCTCGTCTCATGCTAACGTTGGTATGACTTCTTTGTTATCCTGCAAGATAGGACAAACTATACAAAGTAAAAACTCCCTGAATAGGGGTTAGGTGAAATGGAAATGAGAAGAATGAGAAGTTACAAAAGTGGCTGGAGGGCCTCTCTGTTCGGCTTCGGCCTCGGGCACAACATTTTCCATCTTAGCTTAGGGGGCGTTGCCTCCGAACCTTTTTATTAATTAGTATGCACATCAGCAGAGTACAATCCACAAGCCTCACAACAATCACACACAGATGATTACACAACTTCTTCTACGACGATCTTGCTTTACTTCACCAACGCTCTCCTCACAATCGGTTTTCTCTCAAAGAAAATCAAAGCACTAGCTAATGCTTGGAGATTTTCAATACACAACTCAAATGAACAAAACCAACAAACTTAAATACCACTAATTCTCTAGAACTGGGAAAAAAGTTAAATTGACTTTTTCCATAATCCTAAGGATACTTTTTAGCAGAAACCAAAATGTGCCAGGAAGACATGTGAGGATGGATCTTATGAAACCAAAAGGCTAAATTATAAAAAAATGCCCTGAACTATGGGGTTTGTTTAAAAAATGTCCCTTAACTTTAAAAAATTTCAAAAATACCCCTGAACTTTACAAAACGTTTCAAAAATACCATTGTAGTTAATTTTTGGATGGAAACTGTTAAAACCGTCGAAAATACCATTGCCGAAAATCTAGTCAAGCTCTTGGGATGATGTGTTGAAAGAGAATAAAAGCTCCTAGTGTATGAACACATGAAAAATAGGTAAAATTCCTGATCAATTTTCATGGAAGATGAATTTACGGTGAGATAAAGAAAAAAAAAAAACATTTTCTAATAAGGTTATTTTATAAAATCTTTTGAAAGTTAAAGGGTATTAATGAAACTGAAATTTTTAATGGTTTCATCCAAAAATTAACGATAAGGGTATTTTTGAAACATTTTTTTTTAAATTCAGGTGTATTTTTTAATCTTTTTAAAGTTCAGGAGCATTTTTTAAACAAACCCCATAGTTCAAGGGCATTTTGTATAATTTAGCCAAACCAAAAATATACATGCAAGGCTTGTCGAAACACAATAAACATGCCTACAATACGTCTTAAGGAATGTCCAATCATCATCTAAAATGCTTGTAAATTGGGTATTGAGACCTTGTATTCTTTCATTACTGAGTGGAGTGGAAAGCTCATATTTTGAGACAAAAGATTAGATTACAAACTTGAAAAAAAAAAAAAAAAAAGGTTGATAACGAAATGTTGATACTATTAGTTGAGAATAATGTTGTATTTGGTGAATCAAATACCATGGTCTATCTAATAACGAACCATTCTGATTAGTTGATACTATTAGTTGAGAATTTTGTGAAAGGATTCCTATAAAAAGGTTTCATTAACTCCTAATTCATGTCGAGTAGACTTTGTTGTTGCGAGAATTCTTAATTCATGTGCAAAAAGACTCAAATAGCCTTTTTGCACATGATTCCATTTGTCATGTGTCATAGTAGTGGACTTGTGATTGTCAATAAACATGTTATAGGTTGTGAAATAGGTAAGATTTGTAGGTTTGTAAGTTGTCAGTTCTAGAATTACTAAACTTAGTCATTGAATTCCAAACTAATCTATGATACTTTAGAATAGATAAAAATCAAGATGTCTTAAATTGAATTTAATAGAGATGTTTTAGAAATTGCCTTACGAATTTAACTAAATTCTCATACAAATCAAATTGAAGATTTTAAAAGAACCAAAAAATCAAATTAAAACTAGTACAAAAATACAAAAGCCATGAACATACATTTTGCCCAAAGCCCTCGTGGCTTTGTTTTTGGATCATCCCAAAAAGCCTCATACCAAAAGAGATACTTGTCCTTCTTTATATATCCATAATAATCCCCTTGTCTAGTCAATGTGGGACTTTTGTCGCACTCTTAACAATACCTTTACTCGATATTGAATAGTTTTCTACTTTTATTTTTTTAGAAAAAATATATTTTTGGTCCCCGGATTTATGATAGGTTGCATTCTGGTTTCTGAGTTTTCACACTTAACAAATATACTTCTGAAATTTGGATTTTACTACACCATTAGTCCCTCCATACAAATTTCCTTTACTTACCTACGGAAGGTTGGCATGACACTATTTTTTTTATTAAAAAAATATTTTGGTATTTTTTAAAATAAAAAATTAATTTAATTATTTTTTCTTTTTTTCTTCCTCTTCTCTTCCCTCTTCTTCTTCCCTTACAAATGGAAAAATGGATGAAGATGGAAGATGAAGAGGTGGCTGAGAAGGAAAGAAATGAGAAGAGGCCTCGAGATGAAAAGAAAAGAAAGTGAATATGGTTTGTTTGATTTTTTTCTTTTTAATATACAAACAAACCTTTTTGGGCAGTTGCATAGAAACAAATTGGACCAAATTAATAGAAAATATAGCACAGTTGCAAACTAATTGCATATATAGCAAAATTAATTGTACAAGACCAAAAAACTGTCGTTAGATTCTATCTGTGTCTATCACTGATAGACTCCGATTATTCAAAGTCTAACAGTGTCTAATACTAATAGACTGCGATTAATGAAAATCTATCAATGACTATCACTGATAAACTTTGATTAATCAAAGTCTAACAATGATAGTCAATGATAGATTTCGATTAACCGGAGTCTATCAGCGATCGACACTGATAGACTCTGAATAATCGAAGTCTATCAGTAGACTGATAGATTCTGATTAATCAGAGTCTATCAGATAGATTTTAATTAACCAGAGTCTATCAATAATATATGATTGATTTTGCTATATTTGTCATTCTATTTACATTGTGTTATATTTGCAATTATATAATTCTTATTTACCACCCACTACAAATTCTCAACTTTTTTCACGTTAAAACCCTAAAGATAAAGGGAAATTGGACATGGGTTTGGCAATATTAGGCCTTTAATTGGATTGAATTAGGTTTAAATATATAAAAATATATACAGTATTGTTAATGTGGTTCGATTCGGTTTTTAAGGTTATAAATTGAGAACCAAACCAAACTACTCTATTTTTATATATATATAAATTGAGAACCTAAATTTTAGGGAAAAATACACTTTTAGTCCCTGAGGTTTGGGTTAAGTGACACTTTGGTCCCTGAGTTTTCAAACTCAACAAAAATACCCCCGAGGTTTGAGATAAGGAGCACTTTGGTCCCTGCCGTCAATTTTTCTGTTAACTTTTAACGGCTGCTGACGTGGCACTATTATTTTAATATAAAAATTATTTATTTTATTTTTTTAAATAAAAAATATTTAAAAAATATATAATATTAATATTTTTTTATTTTTTTTATTCTTTTTCACTTTCTCTCTCTTCTTCTTCTTCTCTTCCATCTTCTCCACCTTCTCAACCTTCTCCTTCCTCCTTCTTCTTCTTCCTATGTCCGGCGACCGGCGGCCACCGCTCGCCGCCGCCGCCGGCCGCCGGCGACCTTTTTTTTTTTTTTTTTTTTTTTTTTCCTTTTCTCTCCTTTTTTCTTTTTCTCTTCTTCCTTTTTCTCTTCTTTCTTCACTGATTTAAAAAAAAAAAAAAAAAAAAAAAGAAAGGAATGGGGGAGGGAGGGAGGTCCTCCCTCCCTCCCCCATTCCTTTCTTTTTTTTTTTTTTTTTTTTTAAATCAGTGAAGAAAGAAGAGAAAAAGGAAGAAGAGAAAAAGAAAAAAGGAGAGAAAAAGAAAAAAAAAAAAAAAAAAAAAAAAGGTCGCCGGCGGCCGGCGGCGGCGGCGAGCGGTGGCCGCCGGCTGCCGGTCGCCGGTCGCCGGACATAGGAAGAAGAAGAAGGAGGAAGGAGAAGGTTGAGAAGGTGGAGAAGATGGAAGAGAAGAAGAAGAAGAGAGAGAAAGTGAAAAAGAATAAAAAAAAATAAAAAAATATTAATATTATATATTTTTTAAATATTTTTTATTTAAAAAAATAAAATAAATAATTTTTATATTAAAATAATAGTGCCACGTCAGCAGCCGTTAAAAGTTAACAGAAAAATTGACGGCAGGGACCAAAGTGCTCCTTATCTCAAACCTCGGGGGTATTTTTGTTGAGTTTGAAAACTCAGGGACCAAAGTGTCACTTAACCCAAACCTCAGGGACTAAAAGTGTATTTTTCCCTAAATTTTATTAAAAAAAAAAAATAGAATCGAATCGCAATTTTGGTGCGGTTCGGTTTGATTGGTCGATTTTTTTAACATCCCTATTTTGAATATTCATCTTTAAATTTAGTTTATATTTTATTATTGAGCTTCCAAGGTGACATGTTTAGTCATCAATGATTGAATTGATTTTTAATTGATCTTTGAAGTTTGAAATGGTTTCTAAAGAGTCACAAAGGTAGAATTAGCTCTGAGTTGATATTACATATAATGATGAGTGGGCTCCCAAAAACATTATCAAAATTTCCAAAAATTTGATCCACAAACTATAATATTTGGGTTCGCCACACTCATGTTGGGTACAAGAATATTATTGTCACAAATTTGAAAGTAACATAACTAAATTGTAACTTCAATGGATGTTTGAAGTTAATTTATTATGGTCACAACCGTGGACCAAGAGGGCAAAAATTGGAAATCTCATCTCAAAATATTGTTAGAACTAAAAAAAGAAGTTAATTTATTATTAAGGTTTTGTTATGAATTTTTAGAGTTTTATCAATGAGGTCCTCGAACTCGGTGCATAATAGATTCCTAAACTTTTAAGTTTGTGCTTGATAGGTCATTGAACTTTAAAAAATTCTTATGGTCCTTAAACTTTCAATTTTGTCTCTAATTGATCTCTGACACATTTGAGATTTTAAAAAAATTAACCAAAGACTTATTAGATACAAAAATGAAGATTGAAAGACTTCCTGGACACAAAAATGAAAGTTTTAAAAGATATATGTGATACTTGAAAGTTTTAAAAGATCTATGTGATACTTCTTAAAGTTTAGAGACTTATTGGATACAAATTTGAAAATTGGATAACTTTTTAAAGTTTCAAAACTGTTGTGGGTGATTCTGGACCACCCTAGAATCCAAGGACTAAGCAGGACAACACAACACAACACAAAGGCTTGAGTGGGAAGCGGACTCTAGAGGAGAGCGAGTCGAAGGGGTTGGGTCGTCTCGACCTAATCCCATGGTCGCCCTCAGCCTTAGGCCGAGGCCGACCACTAGGCCCTTCGTGTGGTCCGAGTTCCTTCCACCTCCGTTCTGTCCCTACTGTCCCGGTCCGCCCCAGTTCCACTCGATTCAGCCCAGGATTGCCTCCGAGCGCCTATAAAGCCCTAATTGAAGACATAAGTATAAATAGGGTCTCTCACACCCGGAAAAGGGTTCGAAACTTTAGCTACCAAACAATACTCTTACTGTTTGATCTGACTTAGGCATCAAAGTGCCTACACCACACCAGCGTGCAGGGTTTTGACTGGTCTTGCAGGTCACGTCTTTCTTGTCTTCAACAAATTCACTACTAGTGTCACGGTCAGGTGAGTTTTTTGGCCAGATTTTGGCATCAACAGAAACTATAAATTGACACATTCAAGGACTATAGTTGTAATTTTTTTTAAAATATGGACTATAGTTGTAATTTAATCCATTATTAATTAAGCTAAGATGAAATTTATGGTGTAATAAAATTGATGGGCATGCATGCATGAGTGATGAGAGTGGATTGTGATGCATGTGATGATGATGGATCATCTTGTTCATGCCGCATCCCAACAAAATCCCCATTACCCACTTTCTCTCTCTTCTTCTTCTTCTTCTTCTTCTCTCTCTCTCTTCAGTCTTCACCTTCTTCGTCTAGGGTTTCTGGGTGTGGTACTCTTTCAGTCTCAGAGCGTTCTTAATTTCTCGATTTGCGCCCAATAATCGCAATCCATGAGGCCAATCTAATCCATTTTCAACTTGCATTCTCGTTCAGAGTTTGCTTTGCTTTGTCTTCTTTCTCACTCTCGTAGCTTCTTTTTTTTTTTTTTTTTTTTTTTTTGCCTTCTGTAGCGCTATAACTCGAACAGTATCTTAGATTATTGGCGGGATTAATTCATGGCCAAGACTAAACCCGGGAAGAAAGATCTTGATTCATACACCATCAAAGGCACCAACAAAATTGTTCGACGTATTGTCTCTCTGGGAACAAAGATTCTTTTTGTTCTTCCTCTTCTTCTTCTTCTTTTGTTTTTGGGTTTACCTCCCCCGCCCAAAAGTCGCCCCCGTTTTTGTTGCTTGTTTGTGTTCAAAGCGACACTTAATTGGTCATTTTCTTCGCAATATGACTTTTGTCATTCAAAGTTTGGTTTGCATTTTCTGTAATTGCTTTTGGTTGCTTCTGGTGGGTGTCATTGATTTTTGGAATTGGGTTTCTGTGGTTGTTGCAGCTGGTGATTGTGTGTTAATGCGACCGTCGGACTCCGATAAGCCTCCATACGTTGCTCGCGTTGAAAAAATAGAAGCTGATCATCGGAACAATGTGAAGGTTCGGGTTCGGTGGTATTATCGGCCGGAAGAATCGATTGGAGGACGGAGGCAGTTCCATGGGGCTAAGGAGCTTTTTCTCTCCGACCATTTTGATGTTCAGAGTGCTCACACTATAGAGGGCAAATGCACGGTGCACTCTTTTAAAAATTATACCAAACTTGACAATGTTGGTGCAGAGGACTACTTTTGTAGATTCGAGTACAAGGCTGCCACTGGCGGATTCACACCAGACCGTGTAGCCGTGTGAGTTTTATGGTGTACCTAGTTCCTTTCATGTTTCTACTAAAGCAATCTTAAGTTTCTAATTGTGTAAGAAAATTTGTGTTTTATCTTTGTTTTGGGATTTGTTTCAATTGCAGGTACTGTAAATGTGAGATGCCATACAACCCCGATGACCTTATGGTTCAGTGTGAGGGTTGCAAAGATTGGTAAGTTGCTTGATTTCTTAAACGCCTGTTGTAGATTGATTAAGCTTTGTGCTTTGTTTCCTCGTGTGCAACTTTAGGGGAGGATAATCTGATGCTAGCTTGTTTTCTTATTGCGTTTATGTGGCTTCTGTTTGGAGATAGTGTCGTCCACCCTCTGCAGGCTATTCTATTTCTGTGCACTGTTCTTATATGTACATAGGCGATTTATGGGGTAGATGGTTTTTCTTGGAAATTTGATTATACTAATAGGCACTCTGTTCAATAACTTTTTCTGACATATTAGGGTAATGTATCAAAATGTGAACAACAATGTGGAGATGAAAAGACTTGGTTTCTCATCCTCTAAACTCACATCTGTGTTTGCAGGTTTCATCCATCATGCATGGGAATGACCATTGAAGAAGCAAAGAAGTTGGATCACTTTTTGTGTTCAGATTGTTCATCAGAAAATGACGCGAAGAGGTCCTTGAATGCGTTTCCAGTATCACCTTCTGCTGAGGCTAAGGTAAGGGATGTTGGTTCATCTTTATACACGAGCAATACTGCTAAAATTGTAATCAAATCTGGAGGGGTTGTATATCTTTTGGATTTTATGGCAGAGTTACATGAGGACATTATTTGCCCCTTCTTGTCAAACCCTGTTAACTTCAAAAATTCTAAAATGATTACTTGTGAGTTTGTAACTGGTGTATATATATATGCAACCTGATGATATTGGCCAGAAGTGCCATTAAATGAAATCTAACATATAGGCTTATGGTATTTATAAGTTTGGAGATATGTTATATGGGCCACTGGATTCTCATTATGTGCTAGGCTGAAGTTGGGAAGTCCTAATAGGGTAGTTCTTGAAACGCATTCTATTAAACTCATTCGGTAAAACTCATTTTATGGATTCTCATTATGTGCTAGGCTGAAGTTGGGAAGTCCTAGTAGGGTAGTTCTTGAAACACATTCTATTAAACTCATTTTGTAAAATTTATTAGTGATCTTGAACACAGTTTGGATTAGATGAATGATAACTTCGTTTTAGTACTCCTTTGTCAATGATTGGGATAATGGTATTGCATTTTTGTTTATCTGGTTTGTTATCAAGAAAATTTGAAATGACATGAACTTGAAGTTGTAGAATTGATTTGTACTAGAAGGCACATTCAAACTCTGTAGTTTGCATGAGAATGCTTTTCACTCTAGGACTGTCTCTTGTGCACAAGTAGTTCTCATTTGGTACTACATTTTCTCCCTGACGACCTCGGTTGTATTGGAGCTCTAAAGTTACCATGTCTTTTTAAGTCCCTCTGAGTTGACTATGTGGGGGATCCCAAGTCTTTGCAAAATCACTTCAGTGATTAGATCATTGTAAATCAAGTACCAAAGATCAAATCATGAAATAGAGGAAATTCACTTCTCCTCACAACGAATGATTTTGCCATCAATCTCTTTTCTTTCTAATTATCGGAATTACAACTCTGCTTGGATGTTCCCTCTTAATATTCCTTGTTGTCCCTTGCTATGGTGAGTCAAAACTAAGGGTATAGTATCTTATTAGTGGACACCTTAATCAACTGATTTTTAGATAATCCCCAATGTTTGGCTTGTAAAAAGGTTAGAGGCGGAGTAACACAATGAATTTCCGTCTCATGCTCTCTGGTTTTCATTTATTGTGAAAGATTTAAACAATGAAATAGAAATATGGATTCTCATGTTGAATTCTCATCCTAGGTGGAACCAAAGCGCCGGAAGAGATGATTGGCTGATCACAGTTCATGGAAGTGACAAGGAGGTGCGATTTCCTGGGCCTTTAGTTTCTGTTATTGTCGATGTTGTGGAAATGTACAGTGAAGATAAGATATTGTGCCCGCACAAACCAGAGGTTTTTTTTTAAAAACTACAATGTTCAAATACATTTACGTGTGCTAAACCTGCGGGGCAATCTTGTGATCTGTGTTTGTAGTCGTGAGTACACGATGCAAAAACTGCGGTTAATTTATTTAAGCGCTTAACTTGAGAAACATTTGCACGGAAATAGAAAGACTTAGGACAGAAGCGTGGATTTGTTGTAATTTGCTTAGTTCTGGCTTTTTGTAAGATTGTATTGAACTGTTCCAAGCCCCCTCTTTATTATTATTTTTTCTAGTTTCTCTTTTTCGGGGAAGAGAAAGGACGACGATGGGTTGTTTGGATCGAGCTTGGTCTAATGGTGGCGTCTTTTACAGCCGCATCAGCAACCCCAAAGAAAGAATGTTGGATTGCTGGCTATGCTTCTTATTTCAGGTGGATTCTGTACTGGATGCAATGCTTACAATGTGCTTGGATCTTGAAGCAGAAGAGTATGGAGGTTGGTTCATCCATGGCAGCTATAAAGTTTTGCCAACTTTTGTGACTTTTGTGTTAGACCATGCACCAAAGCTTCTTCCTTTTTATCACCATGTTCCTCTAGCTATAGATTGGCCATGGTTATTTATGTTCTTACATGAAGCATTTTCTAGGTAAAATGGTGCATTGGTGAGAATTGATTTTGTTGACCTCCACTTCCAGGCAATGCAGCCATTATAATTGGCATTGAGCTCTGAAATTCCTCACCAACTTCGAAACCAAACAAGGGGATAAAGTTACAGAACTTCTCATTCTCTATTTATAATCTCTCATCCCAATTCATAGCATCAAAAGGAACTTGGTGAATATTTGGGTAAGAATATGAATATAATTCGATCTCTATTGGCCAGTTTTATATTTATTCATGTCTTGTATATGTGCCAACTTGCTCTTTGTGTTATTGGTTTATTGGTAATCTCCAGACAACCCTTCTCATCAATATATTGAATTAAGAAAAATTGTCAACGAATACAAATCTGCACATTATATCTATGCATATATTACTTTTTATTTTTAGGTTGGGTTGGAAAAGTATTTGAAGTTTAAAAGTTGTAATTTTAACGTGATTTAAAAAAACTCAAATACAACTACAGTCAATACTGAGTTAATTAAGCTTTTTCCAACTTTAATTTGGAATATTGTGTAGATGTCTCATTTGAAGAGACCAAAATGAAAATTGTTTTACATTTTCAATTTAAGGTTATATGCCCTTTTGTTTACGTCATCATCATAGCAAAATTACTATTTAACTATATGAAAATGTACAATTTTCTCTCATCTTGTTTCTGGTTCAATTTATTTCTTTTTCCTTTTTTTCTCTTTTTATTTTCTCTCGGGAGAGTACACAACAAGAGTGAGAGCTGGAGTAGTGAGAGAGAGTGAGAAGCTAGAGCAAGAGGTTGGAGAGAGTGAGAAATTGGAGAGAGCGAGAATCTAGAGCGAGAACGAAAAACTGGGGAGAGAGAGATTGAAGTGAGAAATGGGAAAGAGAGCGAGAGATTGGAGCGAGAGGAAGGCTATAGTAGAGAGTAAAATGGTAATTTTATTAGGATGTTGATACAAACATATATCCTTAAATTGAAAAGGTAAGACATTTATCATTTCGACTTATTTTAAAGGTCGTCCATACAAATAACCCTATAAATCCTATTATTAGTATATATATTGGACATAGGTGGAATGAAAAGTTGAACGTTGTCATAGGATGGAAAATTTTCCATGGTGGGGTGAGTTGGTCGATTTTATATTTACAATTTGTAGTATTGCACAGATTGGATTATGAAATTCTACCATTCGGATATCACTATTGATATCCTCCATCATCTTTTTTTTTTTTTTTTGAGAAAATCATTGTTCATTTATAATTTGGCATTTTCCACTATTCCGAGTTTGGTTGGAAATATAAAATCAATCTTAATGACATTTATATTTAAACTCAATTAGTTTTTTTTTTTTTTTTTTTTAAGAAATTAGATAGTTTTAATGACATTTATAATTTAGTTTTAATTTATCTACCCGAATAACAAAGAATGATATATTACTCAGACCTTAGAGGATACAGAAAAACCAGGAATGAATACCCAGCATGGATTTACAATACTGAGAAAAAAAATCAGGGATAGGAAAAGAAGAATATGAAGAACACAAACTTCAAATCATTCCTTGAGAAGGGTCTCCAAGGCTTCGAAGTAGAGTGGTGCCATGTCAATGTTTGGAGTTTTGACGGCGCATTTCAATCCAGGGCTTCCAACAACTGTGGTGAGTTCACTCAAGAATGGGATTCCTCTGGGGATTTTTGTAGAGAAGTAGAAAACATCCTGGTTCACATGCTTTCTTTTGGCAATGAAGAACATGTTCGTCGCAGCCAGTCGTTCGAGAATGGCCTCAACATTGTTTACAAGAATGGTGGGGAAATCTCTGGAAATTTCATTCGAATCTGGAAGGGACCTCCAAGTCTGAAATGAAAAAGATGGTTAATGCCACAATGAAGACTAAACAGTTAAAGTGTGCATCCTGTTGTTTCTACATCAATATACTAAACACTAAACAGTTGAAGTGTGCCTTGAGGAGGAAGCAAAACAAGAAATCAACATAACGTTTATGGCAAACAATGCAGGGGAGGGGGAAACATCCCATAACGTTCCCAATAAAATAAATGAGAAGAAAACTGACACTATCTTTTTTACCTCGAGAAAGCTTGCACGCTCCATCCTCCCGTCCTCGGTGAAGAAAATGTGCATCGAAATTTTATCATTGAAGTACCAAACTGGCTGTTGATTGTTCTTCACAGCTACCTGTAAAAGTGAGCTTGGAGGGCCTTGAGACATATTTTGGAACACAACCATGGGCAGGAGAGTATGTGCAACTGACCCGGGTTGCAACTGTGGAACCTATCCACGGTAAGATAAGAAGTTAATTTCATCCATGGATGATCAACTCCAGACTGAATATGTCAAATCTACCTGTAAGGGTCCTGCAGCTGCCAGACCAAAGGTATTCTTGTTAAACTGGATCATGAACCCATCAAGTATCATCTGCGTATTGTTCTCAAAGGATAAACTGTAGAATATTTGACCATCATGGCGTATGAGCTGTGCACTGATTTGTAAACCTTGACCAGCTGATGCTGGTAGCAGAATAGGCAGAGGAGGGCTGCAAGGCCAGAAAACACATTAAGTGCCGCTTATGAAAAGTTGGTGAAGGTTATATATTTGCACACACTTATCCCCATGAAAAATTTGATCAGAAAACTTTGAAGGGCACAATTTTATGATCTAGCAATATTTATTCACTTGCAGTGTTTCAGGCATTAGTGACTGAGACTGAAAACTTATTGCAGACTGCATACACAGAAGATAGGAAAATTTGTACCAGTTCAAACTTACCCAGCAGGAGATGCAGGCTGATCAACAGGGGCAGCACTGTTATCAAGTCCAATCAGGTCACTGAGTAAATCTGGAACTGAAGCTGGAGGTGCAGGAGAGGATGGGCCAGGGGCTGGTTTTTTTGATACCGAATAATGTGCATCTGTAGTAGGAGGTGATGCACCACCACCAGCAGTAACATGGGCAGGGGATTCTGAATGCCCTGCGTCACTTACTTCAGGATAATCTTCGTCGTCAGTTCTCTGGGACACTGTCTTCATACGGGTCACGAATGCTTCAGGGGGCTTGTGATATACAGAGGATAAAGTGGCAATATTGGCAAGAAGTTCATCTAAAAGTGAGGAATCAAGCAGATTTGAATCATCACCGATCACAGGCTTCTCAGCAAGAACCACATCCTTGGCTGCCTGCAAAATAGGAAGTACGAGAAATCTAAGATTCAGTTACCCAGCCATCAGGAGTGAAATGGGATTGGTAGTGTTGATGTTTTTATTCCTAATAATAATAATAATAATCATGGCATAACCTTGGTTTTAAATTACATAAGCATGAGGATTGATCTTCAAAACTAATTAAATTACCCATGGTACTACCCAAACATTGGATGTTATAATGACAATGAAGCTGAAAAAGTTTTATTAGCAAAATAAACCTCAGGATCAGTTGATAGGAGACGCCAATAGATATATGCACGATCCCGCAGATCAGGATTATCTGTCTCTACAGTAGCATTGCTCAAAACAGCCTGTAAATGGACATGAAGCCAACATTTATTGGAAGACATCTGGGAACCATAAATACAGTCTACTACAATTACAAAGTTTGACCATATTTCTCTTTTATGAGAGAAAATTAACCAAAGTCATCTTTCTCTAACTAACAATAATAAAGTAATACCAATACAATACAGGGATATCAAAGAACTATTGGATATTGAAAGTTCCAAGAAGAAAAATACTTGATTACAGAGAGATAATGAACAAACAAGCCCATCTTAGTGAGACAATTCATGTGTCCGTTAGTAATTGTTCTTACATAAAAATGTTATCATAATAATTTGCACCAGTAATTCTATGATTGTTCTGATTTCAAACAGTTTCTTTCATGCCAATGCGTGTTTCTATAATATGATTGCTGGAGGCAATTACTCCTACACACCTGAGAACTAAATTCATTTGTAATCGTACCAGAGTAGCAAAGCACATTTTACACTAAAAGTTATTTGGCACTTGAAAATTATGCTTGTAGAGAAATGACCTGAATCATCTGCTGTGGTCCCTCAGTTGGCTTCTTAAGAAAAAGTTTGACAGTTGCAGTGAGCAATTGTAACTGGACTTGTGCAGGTTCCTCAGGGAAAGTCTCCAAGAAGCTTTCAAGGAGTTCATCTGCATTGTCAATCCTCTCTGCATATTCTCCAATAATCCATATCATTGATGCCTTGCGGAAGAGAGGCGGACAGAATATTCAAGTGTGACATTAACTTCTTGATTAAAAGAAAAAAAGAAAAAAAAAAACAGAAAAAATGACATTAACCAGTTGTGCTATTGAAAATTAACGGCACAAGCACAAACATTACCTTGGCTTCTGGCTCATCCAATGTGTCTAAGCTTTCACAGAGTGTAGCAATGATGGACTCATAACTATAAACAGAAAAGAGATTCACAATAAAGTTGGAATGATGAAACTACCAATCGACCAGTGACTATCAATCAATCAGTGAATATCAAAGTAGGCAGGAAAGAAAAGAATCTCTTACGTGTTAGGATATCTTCTGAAAATATCCTTTATCACTATAATAGCCTCTTGGACCACGTAGTTCACTTTGATTTTGATCAGCTCAAGCAAAACACTAATGCACCGTTCAGCTGCTCTCTCTAGCTTGATTGCACACCTACCAATGGCACGGACAGCCTTTCTTACAAAATCTACATCAACTTCAGTGGCATACTCTTTAAACTCCAGCAGAACCTGAAAAAAAAAAATCAGATGGGAATCGGTTGATAGTATGTTCCAAAAAATTAACTAATAGACGCAAAAAAGAATAAATAACACTGTACTGTGTACCTGGTCTATGTTCCGATCAGATGCAAGCTTAATCATGATTTCTAACTTCTCCATCTTAACATAGATTGGATCATTATACTTACAGAAGAAAACCTACAACATTGGTGATAAATCAAAAAAAGAGAACAAAAGGGAAGTAGTAAGTTTCTAGAAAAACAAGCAGTACAAAGTTTCCTGATTATTTACGTTCCTATTTCTTACAAATTACAAGCTAAGCTACCATCATATTGGAAAATTTATCACCAACTCACCTTAATTTCATGTGCAAGAATTGTAGGTCGTTTCTGTACTATAAGGTTAATATTTCGCAGTGCAACATATTGTATCTCAGGTTCTGACGAGAGCAAAGTAACAAGAGGAGGAGCCATCTTTTTGCAAAGGTTTCGAACTATATCCGTGCTAGTGATAAGTTCCATTTGTAGGAGAATCATCTATTAATAAGGGAAAATAGGAAAGAAAGATGAAATATATTAGTTAGTTGAAATACACTTGGACATTCTCAAAATCATCAACATAAATATAGTGGAGAAATTCAATTACTTAATAGAATATTTACCTTCACAGCGGATAAAACAACTGCACAATTAGCATGCTGTAGCCGTGGAGTAACTCTCTCCACTATATTTTCTGCTTCGCGAGCATCCTCTGTTTTGTATCTAGAAAGTGCATCTAGTATAAAAACTTGACCCCATCTGAAGAAAATCAGAGTACAATGATATTGTCAAGAAACAGAGAAGTACAATTGAAGTCAAGAATGCAGCAGTAAGTAAGAAACTAACATGGAGACAAAGCTCCAACCAACTAATACGAAGATTCTAGATGTTCTCCCTGCACAAATGCAGGAGCCAGAATGAAAACAACATCACCCCCAACACAACCACTATGACCAAGTGCGGTGCTAAACTCCTGTTTTTTGGGCACATATATACCTAGACTACTTTAATCCTGTAGGAATTTTCCTCTTTTTTGATTTATCAAATGCCAAATATTTGTGTAAATTACATGGCACGGCTATCTAACATTTTAAAACTAAAATATTGTTTGCTTCCGGTAAATGAATTTTGGTGAAATTTATTAAAAAGAGATTGATTTTCTTATATCCCATTGAAACAGAATTAGCTGTAATGGTGGTGGTGGTGGGTATCTTCTTTTCTGATCTCCTTCATAAAGTATATAATTCAGAACGTTTTCATCTTTGAACAAAGCAAATGCAGAACTTACTCTGTACATTCATTTAAAGCTGTAAGAAGCTTTGACAATGTCTGACTTGTGATCTCAAAGAAGGGCTTACAACTATTATCCTGAATCTCAGCAAGAGCTGCCACAGCATTTGCAACGACCATTGGATTATTGTCTGATATTAAGTCTTTGAGAGAATCCAAAAAGCCCCTGTCCTCAACTAACTCGGCATTTATATCAAAAAGTTTGGCGACACATATGGCAGCTGTCTTGCGGACATAAGGGTCATCGTCCTGTCAAAACATTAAGAAACCAAAAGATCAGATAATTATGTCTATTATTCATAAAACAATAATGAAACTCCTCCCCTCCTAACCATTATCCCATGGAAGGAAGGAAAAAGGGAATTCATCCAGAAATCAGGCGATGACTTTGCATCAACAATGAGAAGCAGATACTGAATATTTACAGCCAAACAAATGTAAGAATACACCACCAAAAAAAAAAAAAAACCTTAAGGCATCTCTGAAGAGGATCACACAAATACTCTGTAATTTTATCCACACGAATGCATCCCATTGTCCTTACAGCCAAAGCACGAATTAAAGGATTTGGATCTTGTGAATCCTGCACAAATATGCATTAGAAAAATTGCTTCTAGAATTCCCTAACTAAAGAAAATTAGGAAATTTAGTTGATACTTACTTTCACAAATGTGTTCACAGCAAGAATTGCTAGATCAGGCTGGCTTTTGGCATAATTAATTAGATACAAATAAACAAGCTTTTTCAGTTCCAAATTTTCAGTCTGCATGCAATTGACCACATCTGTGAACAGTGATGATACATCCTTCCCAACAGTCATTGCGGCAATGACCTTTTTAACAGCATCTTTTCTCTTATCCTGCAAAATATCTTAAAGCTGCTTTGTAAGAGATAACAAAATTTAAATTGAAACCAAACCCATTTTTCAGCTATCAGAAACTACTTCTAAGGTATGAAACTTCATGCCAAGCAAATATATGCTAGCCGTTATATATCATACGTTTGCTCCAACCAACCCCTAAACCCAAACTAGGAAAGGTACCCTATAGTATAATTCAATTTAACTTTTAAGCGTTAGCCACATATAAACATCGGACTCAAGAACAAAAATACATCAGTCACTTGGAAAGGGATTAAATATAACATGTCACAAAAAACTCTCTTCTTGGAAATAAGTGGTGTATTATCTATTTCAAAATCATCGACAACAACAAATACTTTCCATTGGATTCTTGTACGGACAGAGTCGGTGAGAATCAGCTGTGATGCATAAAACAGTATATCAATCAAGATGGGTGGAAACACATGGAAAACCCATCTCAGTTCCATTGATAGTCGCATATTCCAACTTATTTCTAATCCCATCTTCTTCTCAGGTACCAAATACAATGTCTCATCCGCTTCCAATTCATATACAACTTACGAAGTTATAGTCCGTAGAATGCCAAAATAGAAACACCAACAAAGCGATACGATTCCAGGAAATGGGACATTAGAATTAGGACGTCATAGCGAAAGAAACAGATCTACGAGTTTATAAGCAGCTAAATTGATATTGATGACGGAGCAGAAATTGACATAGCGATAGAAATACGGAGAGAAAGAGAAATGCCTTGTACTGGGAATTAAGCTCCTCTTTGAGCTCGGGAATTTCACCCTTTTTGGTTGTAGAGAAATACTTGGAGTCGTGGCCGCTCATCTTTATCTGTAAGATCCCGAATTTGCAGAGTCAGGCATTCAACTTTCAGAGAAGACGAGTGACCAGATTTATATCCAAATGACGTTTCTTGGCGATGGAAGAAAATTGGTTCTTCTTTGTTCTGCAAAAAGAATAAAATAAATAAAATAACTGTTTATTCCCATTTGCCTTTATTTTCGAGATTGAACTATCGAGTGTAATTGATTGTAATTAATATCTTATAGTGTTTTTTTTTTTTTTTTTTGTTGAGAAATAATATCTAATAGTTATGTTTAGATTAGAAGGTTTTATTATTATTATTTTAGAACAGATTAGAAGATTTTATTCATCAATACATGTGTTTTTCTTTCTTTTTTGAATTATAGAGATTTCATACTAAAACAAGAGAGATTCCTGAGGGATACAAAGAACTGCGGCTCACAATGAGCGAGTCTTACCATCCAATCTGGATAGTTTGAATACCACACAATACAACCCCACACGGGCTAATTTAATGAGCTAATGAATTAAAATCGCGATTAACATGATAAAATTTAATCTTATAAAACGAAGTGCGCAAAAGTTCGAAATCCCAAATGACAGTGGCACAATCCATCGCACATCGTTCCGGCCGCAAAAGAATTGATATCAATGCTAGGGAATCAAAGAAAATGGTCAATCTTTGGACATCATTTTGACGCACAATCTTCATACCCTCAAGGACCGCCACAACCTCTACACACAAAGAGCTAGCAAATGTAGGCGACCCCTGATGCAATGCTAACTTCAGCTGACCCATCCGATTGCGCATCAATACATATATTGACAAATATATATATTGTATTCTTTTTTTAATATAGAAATCATAGATTATTTATTTTTCACCAAACACAAAGTTCAAAAGTTTGAAGATGCTTTTTTTTAAAAAAAAAATGTCCGAAGAACCATCATGGGTTGGCCCTAATGGTCAAAAAGGACCATAGAAAAAATAAAAGCCTTAGAGGGCATGGATTCAATCCATGGTGGCCACCTACCTAGGATTTAATATCTTACAAGTTTCCTTAGCATCTGTTGTGTTGAACTTAAAAAGATAAAAATAAAAATAATTTTTTAAAAAAAATAAAAATCAATTTATTTCATTGTTTACAAATTTTACATTGTTTCGACCTTTTAGTTAAAAAGTAAAACGTCATTGTAGTATAAAATTTTAAAAATCCAACATAAGTTATTTGTTTTTTTGAAAAGAACATAAGTTATTTGTGACTTCAGTAAAAAATGAAAAACAGAACTCACATTATCTATTCCACTTTAAGACAGCATTTTCACAATTTATTTTGCTACTTTTCAACTATAATATTGCCTTGAAACTCAACTAAGAACAGTACTTTTTTTTGGACTAAGACATGAACAAAAAACTGCATGAACATGTCTAGGAAATATATTTCCTGCTTAAAGTGAACTCAGGGCATTTTAGAAACAAGAAAGTGAATGTTTTTCGCAACGTATTATGGCGATGCAACGACTAGTAGTCATCACCATACGCTCTGAAACTGTAACGCTCTTGATACGGTCCATTGAAAAAAAGGTCAGCTTCAAACCACTTCGGATACCGAACGAGGTCTCCAGCCACGAAACTCATGTACTGCTTGCTGCCCTCAGGGACTACTCTCACTTCACCTTCCTCAATGTAAACCAGTTGATCAGCTTGCCAATCCCATGGCAATTTACACTTCCCCGTCTTCCATATCGACCATCTCGAAACTCCTAGCTGCGAAAGCCGCTCCTCCGATACTTTACGTTCAACTCTCACATTGTACAACTCCTCAAGAGGTTTCTCAATCCGCATAGCCCTTATTTTGTGAGATCCCTTGATGGTAGAATTCAACTTTGTATAGTTTTTGCTCCCCATATTCACATGGAATGAGGCCATTGTAGGAGCAGCAATCAGACTCACCATGCTTAACACTATATAAATAATGCTACCTACAAGGAATGTTGAAGAAGCCCAAGGTTATTCAGAAGATGAACAAAACTGTCTGCAATGCAAGGATCTATTGACTTAACACACTGTCTGCAAGGATCAATGGATATTTTGAGCTGTTAAAACGTTCCAAATATAGATGCTCTACCAAAATTGCTCTTAAACCTTAACTATTGACTTAATTTGCATGCTCATTTGCTCTTGGTCTCTCTCAATCTTTGTGAATTTTCTCTTTTACATCTTCTGGGCATTCATACAGAGTTTCAAACTTCTAATTGTGCCTTTATGGTGTCATTCCAGACTGACGAAGCTTTCATTATTGATAGGTAAAATACAAAATCTCCAACAAGCAGGTTTTAGAAAGGGATGGCAAAGTCTAGAAGTCACAATCCTACAGTGGCAAGTTTTTAGCTGAATCAGTGAATTGAAGAAAATTTTTCCTAGCTGATATTTCTTCAGTTGCATCAGATTCCACTAAAATTGACCACACAAGTTCAAGCTCAAGAAAGAAAAAATGGGTATTTCCCAACACAGAAAATTCTCTTCGCTCTCCTACGATTCCTCATAAACAAAAATCGTAGAGACTTTAAAGAATGCATAAAAGAAGCAATATCAAACTGAACCTGAACAGACAAGTTGGTTGCGGAGAAAAAGAAATTCGAAAGAACTGTCCTGGAATTCTAAGAATTCCAAACATTGCTAAGTTACCAGAGCAGATAAAACAACGCTATCGCAATCAGAAATACAGAGAAAGTTTGGATCGTTACCTGCAGATTTGAAGAAATGAAGACGAACAAAGTTACAGGGTCGAAGCAAAGCCCTAAAACCCTCGAGCCAAGGTTTATCCAATTCTTCCCAAAAAGAAAAAATTAATCAAATATCGACGTCACTGGCAGGAACTTTTGACTGGAAACCGGGACTCACGGTTTCCTAATTCCTTCTAGAGGAATAACCAAATACAAGGACGATGACAGGTTTAGCCGTTAACGTGTACATTTCTGGTTCGCAAATGGTTCAATACCAATTACCGATCTCAGCTTCTACGACAGAGTGAGTGATAGATGAAGAAATTGTGAAGAAGGTTGGAAGGCAGGCGGTCTATCTTCCAATTCCACCAATGGATATTTCAGCCATGGCTTCTGTTCATCTCAGACCGCACAATCTTTTGCCTGTAACCCCAAATGGAAGATCGTTATTTCATGGACGAACAGCAGCCAAGCCCCAAAAAAACTACAGAATTCAAGCTAAAATGAAAACCCAAGTCGCCTCTTCCAGAACCCAGGTAACCCTTTTGCGCAATCGCATTGTTTCTGATTTCCAAAGTGACCCTTCTGCTGCAATAGGTGCAGAGTGAAGAATGTATGGTTGAAAAGTTCTCTGTAATTTATCCCCTTAATCTTCAGAATGGGAAGATTATCTATAGATATATATGAAGGAAGTTAGTAAAATTTTGCTCCTCCGAATGAAAATTTCTGCTCCACTCCTGGCTGCAATTGTTTGTTTGACGTCTGAATTCTGGTTGCGATGTGTTCTTTCAGAGGATAATGGAGGGCATATCAGTTTCAGGTGAAGTTGGTGGTGCTGGTGGAGCATATTCATACAATGCATTGAAGAGGTTGGATCAAATTTGGTCCAGAATTTGCTCTGGCCAAGAAGGTGAGAATTTTTCTGATCTGATCTGTTTACACGACCTTTTAAGCTGTTGGGGCAGAGGCAAGGCAAGTCCAGTTCTTATTGGTTTGCTTGTTGTTTTGCAGTACCTGAAGCCACACAAGAAGTTGTTCGTCGTGTTTCTGGTGCGTTTAGCCGTTCTGGTTTGGGAGAGAAGGTCATTGACACATTTGATGTGTTGGTTTGTGGAGGTACTTTGGGAGTCTTCATAGCAACAGCCTTAAGTTTGAAGGGTCTTCGAGTCGGTATAGTCGAAAGAAATGTTCTGAAAGGGGTAAATATTCTCGATAATGGAGTTTATCCAAGATTTTGTGAAAGAACTATAAATCAGTAATATAAATGAGAAAAGGTCTGTTTTCAAAATAAAAAAACGAGAAAAGATCTTACTAATGACAGTTTTTTGTTGGTTGTCATGGGTCAGAGGGAACAAGAATGGAACATTTCAAGGAAAGAGCTGATGGAACTCGTTGAAGTTGGAGTTTTAGCAGAAGACGACATTGAACAAGCTACGGCTATGAAGTTTAATCCTGTAAGTTTTAGGATTTAATAAATTGATTAGAGTAATTAAAGTTCATTTTAGTTAACAATGTCTGTATGTAAACATTTCTTCTGGCTAAAATGTTTGAACATTTCCATTACTGATCATTTATGGACTATGAAGATGATATTCTTCCTGCTTGTTGAACTCTCCTGAAAAAAACTGCTCTGCATTTTGAACTATTTCCTTTTATTGCTTTGTACTCCTGCTCATCAATCGTAAATTGCAGAACAGATGTGCATTTGAAGGGAAAGGCGAAATCTGGGTTGAAGACATCCTCAATCTTGGTGTCTCGTGAGTTTTTTCTTTCTTTTTACTTATATATATATATATATATATATATATTGAAACTCAGTCTGTAAATCTGAATCACTAATTCTACCATTGAAGACCTGAGAAGCTTCTTGAGATTGTAAAGAATCGTTTCATTTCTCTCGGTGGAGTCATCTTTGAGGGTTGCAATGTTTCAAACATTTGCATATATGATGATATGACTGTGAGTTGATCTATGGCAGTAGTAGTTATATATATGCAATGTTCCAACGGTTCACTAAAGCTGCGAGCTTATGTTATGATGGTTTTTTATTTTTTTCATAGCTGATGCAACTTTCTGATGGGAACATTTTATCTTCTCAACTCACTATCGATGCAATGGGGAATTTTTCACCTGTGGTGAAGCAGGTAAAGTTCTACCTTATTTAAGAAAAAGTTTGTAACATATGGTTGCTGCATAACCCATTTATTGCCTCACAATGTTGCATGTAGTTATGTTGCAGATAAGACGTGGGCGGAAGCCCGATGGTGTTTGTCTAGTTGTTGGATCTTGTGCTCGTGGATTTAAGGATAACTCGACAAGCGATGTCATTTACAGCAGCTCATCCTTAAAGAAGGTTGGGACCTCAGAAGTTCAACTCTTCTGGGAGGTGAGTAAGCTTTGTTTCTGTGGCAGCAGTAGCTAGAGTTTTTGCTGCTGAACATTCAAGTTTTCTTACAATTTGACAGGCATTTCCAGCCGGGTCGGGTCCTGTGGATCGAACTACTTACATGTTTACATACATCGATCCTCAACCAGGATCACCAAAACTTGAAGAACTTTTAGAAGAATACTGGGATTTGATGCCAAAATATCAGGTTCTGATCTAGTTATATATCATATCCTAACCACGATGGTAGTTTGCATGAACTGTTGATTCCATTATGAACAATTGAACATCCTATTCAATCGCCTTTGAGACTTCATTGATTTTTATCATAGTTGTAAACATATCTCCATGTTAGGGAGTCTCTCTTGATGACTTGAAGATATTGAGAATTATATATGGCATTTTTCCGACTTATCGTGACAGGTACGCACCGATATTACGAACAACTACGGCATAATAATCTTTTAATGCAGTAGTTTTGACAGCAGATGTAGTTTTGCACAGTAATGGGAAACTGTGATGTTCTCATAGTTAGAGACCATCTCCAGAAAATAATTGGATTTAACGATGTATAAATAAATATGATAACCAAGGATTTCTATAGAATTCAAGTTAGGGAACTAACGAGGTTCCTGTTTGTCAAAAATAGCATTTCTTTTTTCTATGAACTGTACCATATAATACTGTCGTATCTGACACCCAACTTAATCAGCCCGCTGCCAGCTGCTTTTGATCGTGTCCTGCAGGTAATGTAGATTTAGCATTTTAAAACCTGAAAAAGATTGATTGTCCAACGCCATATGCTTAAGAATTCTAATCTTTCTCTGCAGTTCGGAGATGCAAGTGGCATTCAGTCCCCTGTTTCATTTGGTGGCTTTGGGAGCTTGACTAGGCACCTTGGAAGGCTGTCAACTGGTATGTAGTCATTATACAACTTAATCACCACATTCTATTTCCGTTATAAGCATGTGAGAATGAACCCGTAGCTGTAGGAGCAGGACTTGGAATGGTCGAAGATACCCTTTGAAGTCTTGAGTTTATGAAAAACTTGATAATTTAAAACTATAGTTGTTCCCTCGAGATTTTAGGGTGGGTGAAACCTCCGTGAAAATTAGTGGAGCAGACCATGAGCATAATGCAAGGAGTGGAATCTTCGAATATTTCAATTAAAAAAAATGAACGCTTTTATGTATCTTGAGAAATGCCAATTAATTTCTCTACATGGAATATTGATTCGATTTAATTGATTGCGGTATCGAAGCACAAAGTTCTTACAACTAAACAGTCCACAATGGGACAGGAAAAGCAAAGAACAAATCGACTTCATTTTGTCTAAAAACTATAAAACTATATGCTCGTAATACAGATGTTCGGAAAGCACAACTGCACAAGAGTTGATCAATTTCATATCTTCCTGATTTCCTAGGGATATATGAAGCAGTAAACGGCAACTTCCTCGATTCTGATAGCTTATCATTGCTGAATCCTTACATGGTCGGTAACATGCTGACTTCTGCTACATCTTTACTTTGCTCGTCATGACTATCCAACTTCTAAAGTATAAACCTCGAGTGCAGCCCAATTTAAGTAGTTCATGGTTGTTTCAAAGAGCTATGTCAGCAAAGCAACGATCAAACATTTCTCCATATTTTATCAATGAGCTTCTTCATGTGAACTTTCAGAGTATGCAGGTAAGTTTTATATTGCTGGAACAATTCTCACAGTTTCTTCAATTCAGATATCAAAAACTTTTGTTCTCTTTTGTTTTCTGTTTTGTCTCTTCACAGAGGTTGGGGGATCCAGTGTTAAGACCATTTCTTCAGGTCATAGTTATGCTCTGATTTATAATTGATCTTTGGAAGTTCTGCAGCTTCATTAATTCAACCAAAACGAGTTCAAACGATAATTTAATTTGTTGTTCCTTATTTGGCAGGATGTTGTGCAGTTTGTACCTCTGACCCAGACCCTAGGTCTAGTTATGTTAACTAAACCTCAACTTCTTCCATCAATTTTCAAACAGGTGAGTCATAAGTCCATGATCATTTGAGATCATTGAGGCCTTCCTATTTCTTAGTAGGTTCAGTTTTCATATAGATATTGAATTTAACATACATTGTGATATGAATATGAGTTGTGTTTTACTGAATTCTAGGTCGGCATCCCAGTGCTGCTTGACTGGTCTGGACATTATGGCATGCTTGGCTACTACACATTTCTCTCGACATTCATCGATCCAATTATAAGGTAAAAGGTCCCAACAGGTTGTGTTTGAACAAAGCCAAACTTTAACTTTCCCCCTTTCTTTTTCACATGTGTCCTCCTATTCATAGTTCTCCTACATTCTTACCAAATTGTATATTTTTCAAGGCCATTCCTAAGTTCACTACCGCCAAAGATGAGTTTCGAGTGGAAACAACGACTTGAGGCCTGGAAATATGGAGCTGGTTTAGATTACAAGCTATGAAGAACAAGTCTGAGAAAGAAACGGGAAGGGATGTCCTATGTTTTCAACCACAGGCAAAAGCAATATTCACCTTATATATAACTTAGCTAGCAAGCAGTAACATTCTACACTCCATCTGTGAAGATGGGAATATGAAACTCTATTATTTACAGATATACAAGATAAGCAACAGAAAGTCAAAACATTTGTACAGTTCAGTTGGGAGTTTTGGCACCCAACGTCCTTGAGAGTTCCTTTATGAGAGGCTTCTCTTTGATATCCCTATCTTTTTCCACATGCCATTTCTTTGACATATCATCAGCCTAAAACTCAAAAAAAAAAATCTCAGTTAGATAAAGAACTGGCTACAATAAGATCCAGTATAATGTGAATGCTGGGAGTATCACAAATGATAATATCATACCCAGGTTTTGAAGGGAACCAGCTGCTCTCTAATCATCTCCATTTTTGGTTCAATCACGCTTCTTCCTTTTGTTTGAATCTCATTGGCCTGTCAAAAATGAAGTTTTACAACCTGAGTTAAATGGAAATATATGTGCAGATACAAAGACCACCAAGAGTTGAGAAATTCAATCCTCATTACATTGTTGAGATCTAGCTTGGACATGGTGAATCCAAAGATTAAGGTGGCACCACCAAAGACAAGCGCAGTAGCTACAGAAAATGCCTTTCCAACTACATGCAAACCAAAACTCGAATGATTAGGAAGAGAGGTATAGAAACAAAGACAGAGAGAGAGATTTTTTTTTCTTCTTTTGAGGGGTTACCATATGTAAGGCCTTCAGCAGCCGCCTTCAACTTCTCAGGATTAATAGGAGTATGCTTGTCAGTCCGCAAATCATTAGCAGTTGAGGCCAATACTGAGTTTTCAGATTGAGGCAATTCCCACCTGCATTCAACAAGACCTTTATGATCCTAACATTTTTCTTTTCATAAGATACAGAACTCTCTCAAGCAAATGAAAGAATACACATGGCAAGACAGCAAAAAGGACAAAAAGAAAAAGCTCAACCCAACAACAGCCAATATAAAACCAAAGACAAAAGACAAAAAAACAAAAGAAGAATTACAAGAAATGGCTCAAACTGTTGAAGATAAGAGAAAAAGGTAGTTATAGAACTCTTTAGATAAAGACACATGGAATTCCACAGCTAAAATCTCTACTCTAATGATTCTCCTATTTCCTTCAAGCCACAAAAGTCACCAACCACAAAGGAGGAGACCTTCCTCACTCGTCCATAAATGAAAGATGGAACAACTCCGACATCAAGTGATACAAACTGTTACAAGCACTTGTCCAAGCAACTATTTGAGCAGCAAATCAAAAAATTTCAACTTCATAAAAACTATTCACTTTCCCTGCACATCAGATGATCAGAATCATTATAAGATTGACATCCTGCTCCAACAATCACCACCTCAAAACTCACTAGCTATTCAACAAGTCTGAACTGGACCAAGAAGAAGGCCAACAAAAAAATGTAGAAGAATCCAGCACCAACTACTGTTTGTTCAGTCAAAAGTAAATGGCTATCTATGGCACAGAAAGCAATTTTTTTCTCAATTTCCAGTAGAAAGCCACTTCGCAAAAATAATTCGGAATAACCAACTTCCAAGTACAAACTATGAACCACAGACAGTGTCACACAAATAAGAAGAAAAGAGAAACCCAGTAGCCACGTCCCATAAGGGTGTATTTCAAAATCCAGTTCATTGAAACCTAAACCCAATTGAGCATAGAGATTTAGAACACAAACACCAGCAGAATTGGAAGTTCCATTTCGAAATTCAGCAATTTCAGAAACAACCAAAACAAATGAAAGGGAAAATAGAATCGAATTGGGAGTGAAACGAACCTTTTGGGGCCGAATGTAACCTGGGGAAGGGAGAGGAAAGCCCTAAGAGGGTTGAGAGCATCTGAAGAGACAGAGCGATAATTGGGGTCAGAAGGAAGAACCCATTTCGAAGTAGAGAGGGATCCATTGGAGTCTGCAGATTGATCCCTGAAGATTTTAGAGGGCAGAGAGTGCCTTAGAACCTCGGGAAGAATATCGGCTTGCGATTCGCCGTCGGCCGGAGAATGGGAAGAAGGCGGTGGTTGCGCCGGAAATTTCTGGGCGGTGTTCTTCTGGGCAAGGCGGCCGACGGCGTGTTTAGATTCCTGAATGAAATATGCCGCCTCTTTCCCGGCCAACCTTCCGGCCAAAAAGCTCATCGTTTTCTCGCTTTTGGTTGTGCCAATTTGTCAGAATTCTGTTGGCTTAGGCCTAGTGGCTGTAGATTTTGCAAGAGAGCTTCATTTATAGTTGGCTAAATTATAAAAAATACCCGTAAACTACCGGGTTTGTTTCAAAAAACTTCCCAACTTTAAAAAATATTTCACTCGTCCTCGCTCACATGGAAAATTTCCAAGAGCCCAACATAGAACTTCTCCAACCTGCTTAACTTCAAAGTTTCTATGATTGAGTCACCGAAAAAGAAGGTGTACCTTGTTGGCATAAGTATCAATTCTTTTAAGCTTATCTTAACCATACTTTAATGTCCTCAAGATCTCTCTCATTCGAATGTGATCTCGGTTCATTCATTTATCCTTCACATCCTACGTCATACCCACTTTTAATAACACAGTACAAATAAAGATAAAATATATATAATATCGATTAATTTAAAAAAATTTAATATAGTAGAGATAAAAGATAAATGGTAGAATTGATTAATCATATTTTAAAAATTACGTGAATTACATTAATGAATTTATCAATTAAAGATAAAACTATTCAAAAAATGATTTTTCAGCATCCTACCTTTTTATATAGTTATGGTTATGGTAAGGGCTGGTTGCAAGGATAGCAATATGGGCCAAAATAATTGCAAATCTAGCAACCCACAAAAAAAATTGCAAAAATGGCAAAATCTAATAGTTTGTGTGTTGCATTTACAAAATACCCCTCCAGATTTTCTTTCACTGATAGAAAGTTTTTCTATCACTGATAGATTCTATCAGTGATAGAAAGATTTTCTATCACTGATAGATTCTATCAGTGATAGAAAGATTTTCTATCAGTGATAGAAATTTTCTATCACTGATAGATTCTATCAGTGATAGAAATGTTCTTTCACGGATAGATTCTATCATATGATAGAAAATTTTTCTACTACTGATAGATTCTATCGGCGATAGATATTTTTCTATCACTTGTTCGGTGTTCTATCAGTGTTTGGTTGTTGTTATTTGGTTTTCTATCAGTGTTTGGTTTTTGCTTTTCAGTGTTTGATTTCTATAATCGTTCGTTTTTGCTTTATTTTTCAATGCTCGATTTCACCATGTATCACCATCGCTGATAGAAACAAAAGATCTTCTATCACTGATAGAAAAGTATCAGTGATAGAAAGATTTTCTATAACTCACGAAAAGTTTTTCTATCGGTCTCAGTGATAGAGATAGAAAGTTTTTCTATCACTCATAGAAAGATTTTCTATGAATGATAGAAATTTTTTCTATCACTCATAGAAAAAATTTCTATAAGTGATAGAAGATTTCTATCACTGATAGGTTCTATCAGGGATTGAAAGATTTTCTATCAAGAGTTTTCTATCATTGATAGAAATCTTTTATCACTGATAGAAAGCTTTTCTATCGATGATAGAAAGTTTTTTCTATCACTTATAGATTATATCGGTGATAGAACGGAGATAGAAAGATTTTTATGGGTGATCAGGGATTGAAAGATTTTTTATCAAAAGTTTTTTGATAGAAATCTTTTATCACTGATAGAAAAAGTTTCTATTAGTGATAGAAATCTTCTATTCTATCAGTGATAAAAACTTTCTATCACTGATAGAAAATTTTTCTACCACTGATAGAATCTATCAGTCATAGAAATATTAGTGATAGAAACTTTCTATCGCCGATAGAAAATTTTTCTACCACTGATAGAATCTATCAGTGATAGAAATATCACTGATAGAAACTTTCTATCACTAATAGAAACTTTATTCTATCAGTGATAGAAACTTTCTATCACTGATAGAATCTATCAGTAATAAAAATACTTTCTATCAGTAATAAAAAAAAAAAAAAAAAACTGACGAGGAAGAAGAATATGGGCACATAGGGGTAATTTAGGAATTTAAAAAATTAATTCAAAAATTTTGCCATATTTGCAAATATTTTTAAAAATTGCTATATTTGTAATTATTTACCTTCATGTTGCCACCCATTACAATTATCCTTATGGTAATAATAAAGCAACACTGATTGGTAATTTATCTTTATGTACTAATTTAGGCACCACTCATAAATGTTATATTTTTTTGAAATAAAATGTAATATAATGCAGTTTCTTCTTCAGATATAGAATGTAAAAACAACTCAAGATAAGTTTCTTTTCTTCCATTCAGAAAACAAAAATAATTATTTGGTTTCTTTATTACTTTTGTTTCTACAAAAATGTAAACTTTTTCTTGTTTGTATTCTTTATATAGTTTTTTTTTTTTTTTTTCACAAATAAGATGAAACAATTTACTTTTTGGTTCTATCATTATCATTTAACTTCTAATATAAATATTGTGTGTGTCATCATGTAATTAAAAGCCACTCTATCTTTCTCTCTACTCTTCAAAATTAATCAAAATGAAAATTATATAACTCAAATCCAACATAAAAAGAAATGAAACTTTTTATTCTATCTTTTCCTTCTGGTTAATTACAAATCATATCTTTTTAAAGTCATGATTTCTTATAAATAAAAACAAATCATTGCATTGTGCAATCAAAGTTGCTATAAATTTTTTCTTTTGATCTAAAATTATTCTTATTTTAAAGATTTTGACGTATTTATTTGATAATATCAACATCATCATCACCCAAATGTTTTTTTTTTTTTTCTTTTTTCATCTCTAAAATGTTTAATGGAAAAAATAAATTATATTTCAATGAAGTAAAAAGTAAACAGTTTTGTGGTCAAAATTAACAGCTATTAATTAATTTAATGCATGTTGAAAGGTCCAATTAATATAATATAACACCATTTTAAAGGACCAAATGTGTTTTTTCTTGGAGGACAAGCACCACAAAAGTTCATAGCTTTTCTTGGGCTTGAAGATGAAGATTGTCCCATAAGTAAATGGTTTTTTTTCTTTAAAATTATATTTTGAAAGAAAATGGTGCTTTGACTTTATATCATGATTGTGTGTAATTGGGTTGAAATTTTCCATTTTTAAAAAATTTGAAAACATATAAGAAACCCAAGGAAGAAAAAGAATCAAGGAAAAATTCACAACCATTTGGTATTTGGAATCATAGCGTTATAAATAAAAATAAAAATCAAAGTTGAGTAATTTGATATCTTTATGACCTAATTCAAAATTATGTCAATGAACTTCTAAATTTAACACTTATTAGATGAGTTTTAGCAACTTCAAGCAATTAATCTTTTTAATGCAAAAAACTTTTAGGTTTGGCTTGTTGGTTCAATAAGTCGAGTTGAAAACTTGAGTTTGATTTCGCTTTTCTTAGGTTGAAGTGTCCAAAAGAATGAGTAATATTTAAAATCCTAATGTTTCAAGATCTTTGGAATATAATATAATAGATAACATGGTTTTTATAAGCATGAGTTCGTGTTAACCCATGAGATTATATCAGAACATGCAAACCAATGATAAGAAAATCTATCTACTAAATATAAGCTCGACTTCTTAACCCATCTCGAACCTTTTACATTTTAAGAAAACTCAAAAAAGGCTTCCTAAGAGGACTAAAAGATTGATGGAGACCTCACAATATATAATCATGTGCGTAAGATGTTGAGGATCTCACAATGGCGTCGATACCATATTAGATTATATGGGCTTTCATCTCAAAATCAATTGGCAATGGGTGGAGTGACCCTTGTAGCTTATATATTGTGAGTTCTCCAACAATCTTTCCGATGTGGGATCCTCAACATAAGAATATTATGCTATTGCCTCATTGACTTATGAGGGCAAAAAGAAAAAAAAATGGTAAAATTCTATTCAACCACACAATAATTTGATTCAAATGAGTTGAATTTTACATGCGCGCAAACCCTCCAAACAAAAAGAAAAATAAAAAAGGCTGGTTGGTGCAAGGGCGTGTTTGAAAAGTGCATTAACCCATTTCCCCACAGTGGCTGCACTCAAATATACTACATATCTCTTGTGGACCATTCCTCCACTTCCAACGCTTCAAATCCATTTAGAAAACCGTCACAATGTGACTGACAATTTTGTACCATTGTAAAAGTCTTCGAATTTGTATTGGACATGCAGATTTTCGAATTTGCATCTAAAACAATTATTAAAAGACAGTCACATTGAATAATTTTTTCCATTATCGACTTGGTCTAATTTATGACAAAGCTCAGATCTTTAGAGATTCAAACACCCAACAAATATTCTATTCTCTCTGCAAAATGGATGACGATGGCGATGATGAAGAAGAAGAAGATAGGCATTTAATTTCATGGTAGTTGTGGGAAATTATGGGTATTAAAATTGGGCATTTAAAGTTGCAGGTTTTCTGACATTAATGGCGGATTGGGAAGTGACTAAAAAACCCCATAATTTTTTCAAACTCCCAAAACCCACAAAAAAAAAAATCACCTTTTTAACTCAATCACTCTAACTAAAAAAGAAAAAAAGTCAACATAGTAGGAAGAGATTTGAATTAAAATGCATGGATTGAATTTTAATTTGCACTTAAATATTACACCAATTTGTATTGTTTTTTTTGGAAGCTTGTTTCTTACGGTTTATGTTATTTTTACCATTTTTTTTTACCACTTTTAGAGAGAGAAATGAGGTAGCTTCAGAAACACATTTCTACATGCAATCACGATCATGAAATTATAGAGATCTTAAATAAAGAGTAATTATTTCACGTAATTAAAGAAAAAAAAATGAAAATTTCTCTATTTATTTAATATACATTGATTAATTTTGTATAATCAGAACCTGCAAAATTTACAACACCGCCCAAGAAAAAAATTACAAATACCAAAATTTTCTACATGGGTTTTCTAAAAAAAAAAAAAAAAAAAAAAATCCCCTACGCCGGAATTTCTCTCACTATCTAAAAGCTTCTATAGATTAATCTCTATCCAAAAACTACCTTAATTATAAATTAAACACAAAAAGTTCATATTCTAAAAATCTAAAAATAACCCAATTTTAGAAAAAAAAATGATAAAGTGGGTAAATTAAAAAAAAAAAAAAAAGGAAAAAATCGATACTTTTAATATAATCTTCACCGTTTGTTGTGTAAAGGGTTTGATCCTGTGGGGACTCTTCGCTTCTGATCTTCGAAGTCTATGGATTTGGCTGCCGACGGAGACGATGGCCGGAAAACCACTTGTCTTCTCATCAGAATCCTTGGCCGGACGGCGGCGGCGGCGGCGGAGGCGGTGGTCGGAGTGAGAAGAAGAAGAAAAATGGCGAGGACGAGACGGAGGTGGAAATGAGTCATGTTAGGAAAATGAAAGAAGTAAAAATGTTTGGATTTGTAGCCGTCCAGATTTGCGATATATAAGATGATGGGGGTTTTGTTCCGGTGCATACGCAAACATCGAACGTTTCGCGTGGGACGATCGGAGCCGTTGAATGGAATGAAGATGGGTTGATCGGAGCCGTGGAAATAGAGGGGTTTGATTTGAAAGACAGATGGTGGGGTCACATCATTGAATTGTGAAAGCGACGTGTAGAGGATTAAAACACTCACTGATTCACACACATGAAAAATTAAATCGAAAGGAAAGAAAGAGAGTTGGGAATTGGCTCTATGTGAAAAGGACGGAAATGCCCTTCTGTTGGGGATTAATTTACGAGCGGTTGCCATTGATTTAACGTGAGGAATTAAGTGGGATGGAAGGTAGTTTAGTCATAATAAAAGAAAAAAGTCAAAGATTTGAGGCCGACGCACTTGATTAAAGGGAAAATTAATCAAAGACATGATCATCATACGATGCTTATATTCTAAAACATGGTCGGCTATTTAATTAATGGAACAAATGGTCCAGTTATAAACCCGGTCTACTATATATAGATACGACATTTTAACTATTAAAGTGAGCATACTTTAATGGTAATTATCATGTACTCTCGATCAAGAGATCGGTGGTTTGAATCTCCTACTCTCAAATGTTGTTGAACTAAAAAAAAAAAAAAAAAAAAAAAAAAACATGTTAACTCTAAGTTTAAGTTAATTTAGATTTAGAACAAAAAATTGTATTCGTAATGCAAATTTAGGAAGCTTACCTTAGGCATAGAAAAATATGTGAAAGTGAGGGCTAGAACAATATGAGTAGTTCAAACTTATTTATTTCTTCACTAAAATTGAGTTTAGTGAAGTAGCATGTTAGATTTTATAAATTCAATATAATTGTTAATGTGGCCCATATACGTTATTCCTATCTTAATGTTTCAGGTTTGCTACATTAATGAGTTAATTAATTAAAAGATAATTTTTCAAAATTAACGTCCTGATGAAAGATGTATATATAAAGAAAAAGCCTTAGGGATTAGTCCCTTCTCTACCTCATTAAGGATATCTAATCAAGTTTTAAAAGAAGGTCAAGAGAGATAAGATCGATATCATGGATCAAGATATGGTATTTTAAATTATGTCGTCGTGAAAATCATCTAGTTCAAAGATCTTTATTTTACTGAATTATACAATTGGAGTTTTATTGTATAATCATGTAAATTGAATTATACAATTAGAGTTTTATTGTATAATCATGTTTTTTAAATTTACACAACACACTCCAAGCCTAACTCACATCTTGGTAAATGTCCCTATGGTCTTAGGCCGAGTTTTAGTTTGCTTCTATAATTTTAAAATTCTCAATTTTGATTTATGATTGATGTTGAATTTCAACTTTGACCTTTTAGTTTTAAATGTTCTGTTTTGATTTTTATGACTTGGGTCAAACCTTTTGAATTGTTATTGTCGTTATCGTATCAAATATGATCACATGCCTTATTTTTATATACATATGCATGCACTTTGTTAGTTAATTATATCAGGGTTTAAGGTTCAACGAAAAACATGAGATGATTATTGGACTTTCAATTGAGTACAAAACAGTCTAGACACAATTTGTAAGATATATTTTAACCAAATCTTGAATATTGAACTAAAATTAAGGTCATGTATACCGTAAGGGACGATTTGATATTAAACTCATCGAGACCAAATTGATAATTTAACTAAGGTGGATTATTTCACTCTTTGGTAAGCGGACGCCACGTGGAGATCAGGCATTGGTTGACCAAGGTTATAGAAATTAAAAAGGAGAAAACTAAAGTGGTCAAGAGAGAAATGGGAACCTTGGTTTCATATAGAACTCATAAAAGCTTCTTCCTTTTTCCCATTTTGGTTAGTGGGTTTGTTGAGTACTTTCGTACCCTAAATGATTCCTTTGTTGAACTTGAAAACCCCTCCAAAAAGTTGAATCTTCTTTTTGACATATTTTTCAGTTCATTTTGAAAAATTAAAACGCATATTATATAATAACGAAATTAAAAAAAAAAAAAAAAAAAAAAAAAAAAAAAAAAAGGTACAGAAAAAACAAACGGACATTTTTTTAAAAAAAAATTCCTTTTTTATATAAATTATATTTATTAAGTGGAGAAAGTAAACTGTGGAGGTGCACGGGTGGAAAAAAGTTCACTTTTTTTTTTTTTTTTTTGTTTCTTTTCTTTTTTGGTATAAGTTACATACAGAATATATGTAATTATTAGTTTTGATTTTGGAGGCCATAGTCCAATCTATTCTGATCTATCTCTTTTTTTCATTATATCTCAGTGTGAATTGCAAAGGAAGCTAGCTCAAGCTGTGTGCTTGTGATTCAAAATAGACATTCTTCAATCAAAAATTCACTTTATAGGTATGCCCTTTTTTATGATTTCACTATATATATGTATATAAATAAAATATATAACCACTATGTCTGTGTGTGTGTATATATATATATATATATAAAGTTACAATTTTGGAACGAGAATTTGAAATTTTCACTTTGTCTTAATTAATTGAATTATATAAGTCAATCGACATACAAATTTAAATATGATATGTGTCAGATTTTGACATTCTAGAATTTTTCTTAACCATTATGTTGAGGATAGAATCTTGGACACGCAAAATTCACCTGACCTTCACATGCCACCAACAATAAATTCTCTGATTCTCCTCTTGCTCTCGCTCTTTTGCTTCCCATCGTTCTGCTTGCTGACTTAAGCATCGGAGGTCAGGTGAGTTCGGGATCCATTCTTTAGTGATCAAGAATGGCTTAAATACTTGTTCCTGCTCTAGGATTTTTAGGCATTTGGAGGCGATTCGGGCTGAACCAAGTGAAATCGGGACAGCCGGAGGCACTAGGGACCGAGCAGAGGCGTAAGGACTCGGCCTCGACCTCGGGCTGAGGCCGACCATTTGGGTTGGGCCAAGGCCCGATCCTTCTGACCTGTTTCGCCTCCGGAGTCCATTTTCTGGTCTTGTTTTCGGACTCGTGTCAGGTTGTCCTTGTCTGCTCCTTGCACCTCGAAGTGGTCCAAAATTACCCATAACACATTCAAAATCTGGGGTGTAATTATAAGAAATAGAAAATGAAGATTTGAAAAAAGGAAAAAAAAAAAAAAAAAAAAAAGAAGTGAGGTTGAATTTAACACTCTAAGAATTTTGAAATGTTTTGGATGGAAAAAGGAAAGAAAAGATGAGAGGAAAAAAAAGTTAGACTAACCCAAAAAGGGGGAAATGGAAGTTTGAGAGAATGTGTAATAATGAACAAGTTAAGAAAAAGCAAAGGTTAGGGAAAAAAGTTAAGATTTTTGACCATAATGAACCTTTAGGGTGGAGTAAAGTAGAAGTTGGTCAAGGGAAGATCTCAACTCAATAATCCTATGGTTGAGATGATTATTCACTTTCTTTCTAGCTTCAATATATATGTAAAAAAAATAGAAGAGATTTTGAGACACTTTTTTTTATATATATTTTTCATAGAATAAATTTGAATAGTGGTTGGTGAATGTCTATATCATTTTGAATGTTTTGAATTTTAAATATATTTTAAAAAATAAATGTATATCAAATGAAAATTTTGAATACAAATATATATTTAAAAATTTATAGGCAGAGGAGGAAAACAATTAATGAACCTGATCAAACAACTTCCCTTTCTAAATTTGTTTAAAAATGTTTCTTACCAAAAAAAAATATATATATATATATCAATGCACTTGATAAAAATATGAATCAGTAACACGCAAGAAAACAGGGAAAAGAAATCATATGATTAAAGATAAAACAAACTAAGAGGAAACTTCTAAATGAGATCAAACTCTCCTATATAATGACATATTTTTTTTTTCAACGAAACGAAAGACAACCTTTTTAACTCTAACATTATTGAAATTATGAGCGGTCATGATTCAATTAATAATGTTTCTCCAAAAAAATAAAAAGAAAAAAAATGCTTTGAATGAGTTATAAAAAGGTAGTGTCATAAAGAGATGGAAAGGGGGGACAAAGGGATGGTTGGTATAACCATAACTTTGAGAGATGATATATAGCTGTCTTGTTGAAAATTTTGTACAATTTAGAATGGGAAGATTTTAATTAATGCAATCAATTAATAAGACATTTGAATGACATGTTATAAATTCTTGAAATTTTGGCTCTTAGAGTTTTGCGATCATCAAATTAAGTCACATGTGAGACAGTAACGACATTCGAAAATAGAAATGTTTTAACTATTAGAGGGAAAAATACCTTTTTGGTTCCCGAGTTTTGAGGAATATGTGTGTTTGGTCCCTAAGTTTTCAAAATAGACCTTTTTAGTCCCTGAGTTTTGAGAAATATGTTTAAAAGGTCCCTAAGTTTTCAAAATAGACTTTTTTAGTCTCTAAGTTTTGGAAAATGTGTTCAAAATGTCCCTAATATTATTTTTTCAGATTTTTAAATTAATACTTTTAAATTTTTTAATTTACAAAACCATTCAATATTAAAAAAATAATACAAAAATATTAATTTTAAAAAGATGAAAAAATAATATTAGGTACCTTTTAAACTTATTTCTCAAAACTTAGAGACTAAAAAGGTCTATTTTGAAAATTCAGGGACCAAATGCACATATTCGTTAAAACTCAGGGACCAAAAAGGTAATTTTCCCACTATTAAATTATACTATATCAACAAATTAGGTTTCTTAATAGATTTATATATACATTTAAAAAAATTGACAACACATCCATTTTAACTAATATGGAATATCATAAAAGTATAGTTAAACAGTAATTTATAAACATAAAGTTAGAAACTTGATTGTTACAATGGTAGTTAATCAATATCTATATTAAGAGCTGATTGTGTAATATATTGATTAACATTATTAGTCTTAAATCAAAGAATAGTTTTAGTAATCATTTTTTCTTAAAAAAAAAAAGACAAACAAATACACTTATTATTTATTTATATATTTTTTTTTTTTTTGAATTGATAGGGATCCTAAGCTGGCTTTTGTGCATTTCCCATGTAGAATTTTGTTGAAATTTGATGGGGATTTTCTCCTTTTTCCAAAAAGTACAATTAGTAGTTAAGGGTAGAGTTGATTGTGACACTAAATTATTGTACCTCATTGGAGAAGGACATGCAACCCTCTAATATAATAGAAGAAAAAGAATGAGAATATATATATATATATTTCTAAAGAAAGTTAACTATTATTATTTTTTGAAATAGAATATCATTAATATCAAGAGTTTGAACACCTATCCTTATTAAATGGAGGAAAAAACCATGATGGAATTATCGGGTCCAAAAAAGTTGTTCATTTTCCCACGAATAGGTGTTTCTCTAGTTAGAATCAAAACACAAAAACATGATTTTTGAGCAACACAGTGGGCTATTGTGTTCAGAGCTCTCGTATAATGGTGAAATTTCACCGATTTCAAGCTATATGCTAGTCCAAAAATGGTGTCGACGATGAGTTTCATGTCCGAGAGGGGTCTTTCCTTGATGTCGTTCAACACATTGATGACAACCAGAGCGTCTGATTCGACTTCTATGGAAATGTCCCTCCAACTTGTAGGTATTAGCGTAGATTTGAGCACTTGTTCCCATATTGCTTTTTGCTTCTAATGTTTTGGTGGGCTATTTCTTTGTTGTTTGTTGCATGCCAAAGCAGACCAAAGATCCATCTGAGTCATACACTATCCAACCGATTCCTCTTTCCCTGCACTGTCGATCCAAGCGACATCTGTATTCAGCTTCTTGAGGATCGAGTTCGACTTCTTACACTATACTTGATTCGCGCTAACTATTTGTATGGTTAGTAGAATTATTAACCAAATTTAACTTTAAGATTTTTTTTTTCTTTTAGTTGGAGCATTAATTTGTAATAAGTTGTAATGTTTAATGATATCAGCTTATATTTAAAAAAAAAAAAAAATCAGCTTATTTGTTGATCTGCTATTATTATTATTTTTTTTTCATAAAGATAGGCAACAACACATAATTTAAAGGATTAAGTTGATAATGGTAAGTTAAAATATATTATTATCCATGCTCTTTCTCAATGTGATTTATTCTTTTTTTTTTTTGTGTAAATTTATGATCATAAGTAAAAATTAAGATTGATATTCTATTTTGTCTATAAACCTTTTAAGTAACCAAAGTTCTACATTGGCAAGATAAGGAGATGATCATGAGTTTATAAGGAATGACAAGTATCTCTCCATTGTTATGAAGCCTTTTAGGATGAACCAAAAACAAAGTCACGGGGACTCATGCCCAAAATGGACAAATATCATACAATTGTGGAGATTTGTGAAGTCTTGTTATCCCAAATATATAATTTAACAATTAAGAAATATCTATATTTTTTTCTATTTAAAACATCCATATATTTTAATTTCTTTTTTTGTTAAAAAAAAAAACCACTCTTATTGTTGTTATCCAATATTTGGCTTAGTCATGACCCGACCTCTTTCATATATATTCACATCAACACGTTAATATACATATTCAAACTAATACTATTCACCTAGTAAACAATTAAGAAAGAAATTCCATATTGACGACCAGAATTCTCAAACAAGTTTAGTCTCTAAACTTTTAAGATTATGTTTAATATGTTCTTAAACTTTAGATATTGTGCATGATAGATCTCTAAAATTTTAAGAATATCTAATAGATTCATAAATTTACAATAATATTATTTCTAGTAAGTCATTGACTTATTTGACACTTTTTAAAATTCACCAATATATTGGATATTGTCAAACAAGTTTTATGTTTATTAATTGTTTATTAAAAAAGAAAAATAAAAACCAAACCTTTCAACTGATGTTTATGAAAGTTCATAAATTTTAATAGTGTAGATATTTATTAAATACTTTTTAAAATTACATTTAACATAATCTAACCTTTCAATTTTTTCTAATACAAAATCTAATCTTTCTAAATTATACTTATTAAACATAATCTAAAAGTTGGCAACATGTCACACAGACTTGTACTAACGATCAAAATGTCTGATTCAAATTCTTCTATCCTCACATGTTGTAAGAAAAAAAAACACAATCAAAAAGTTACCATAATTTTTTTTTTTTTTTTTTTTTTGAAAGATACCATATAAAAATTATTTGTCAAAGAAGCCGGTAGATTTTGATGTTTTTATTCTAAAAAATGATTTCCTTTTGCCCCTTTTTCTAGATTCCTCAACTTTGTCGTGCAAAAATATCTGGAGAAAAATGGACCCTTCTTTTGACCTAATCACAAGCGTGTTTTTAAGTTTTAACCTTTTTCCAACTTTGACCTTTATTTTAGTTAATATATGGGTTTAAATACTATTTTGGTACTTGTAATTTTGACTTTAATTCATTTTGTTCCCTATATTTTAAAAATGTTTACTTTGGTCTTTGTATTTCTAGAATGTTTGTTTTAATTTCTGTACTTTTAAAAAGTAACCAATTCAGTCCCTATTTGTAAAATTTAAGCGTAAATTTATACACGATGGAAACTCTTTACTCAAATTTATAATTACATTTCAAGAAATTTAGTAAGTGAAAATGAAGGGATCAAATTGGTCATTTTTTAAAAGTTTAGGGACCAAAATGAACATTTTGAAAGTATAAGGACCAAAATGAACCAAGCCCCTAAATACAAGGACTAAAATAGACATTTTGAAAGTACATGGACCAAAATGAACCAAAACCAAAAGCCTAGAGACCAAAATAGTATTTAACCCAACATATATTATTTAGCTTTGCATTTTAATATCTAAACTTTTAAAATCATTTCATTTTTGTCTTTAGATATTCAAAATATTCATTTTCATCATTATTGAGCTTTTATTATTAATTTTTTTTTCATTTTGATCTATAAACTATCAAAATGTCTGATTTAATCTTTAAACTTTAGAAAAACCATTATCATGGTTCATACAGTAATGAAAAACAATGAAAATTCAACTTGAAAAAGTTAATTTGAAAATTATGTAATAAGTTTCATACTATGTCAATTTTATATTATTCATCTGATAATCTAACCTTTCATATTGGCTGAAACAATTAATTTTAGATTTTGTTCCAGTTTTAAATTTTTTTTTTCTTTTTTTTTTTTGGCTGAAAAGTACTAGAAATAAGCCAGGGCTATAGCCTTGCAGGTTGGATTTTTCTCTCCATTTTAAAGTTAGATTAGAATTAACTTTCATCCTTTTGATTTCTTTTTCCTTTTCCATTTTTTTTTAAATTCAACCATATGTGAAAATGAAGATTCGTATCTTATAAACCTTTAGATGATGTTATAATACTGTGACAAGTTAACCTATTTAAGTTGACTTTTTTTTTTTTTTTAACTAGCTATTTAAGTTGACTTATAACCATATTAAAATTTTCAAATATATATACAAAATAAGTTGACACCAATACTGAAGTATAGAAGATAAAATATGATTTAACTTTTTTTTAAAACCAATCCCAACAAATTGATTGACTTTGTTTACTCTGTCAAATTGAAGAATAATATACATTTTCGAAAGAAAAAAAAAATTGAAGAATAATATACGAGTAAATTGAACTAAATCAAACTGGACAGTAATTTTCATTTGATTCATTGATTATTCGATATACTGTCAAAGAACATTTTTGTGTAAATAAGAATGTTCCAAATGTCACGAAGTGTCAACATTTATTTCTAATTTTTCCAAAAAAACATTTATTTCTAATTCTTCGTTTGAAATAGTCAAAGTGGAAAAACTTTCCTTTAAAAAATATTGCTGACCTAATTAAAGTTGAAAAGAATCAAAAGATTTAATGCGTCTTGTCAAAGAAAGAGAAACCTCAAAAAAAAAAAAAAGAAATTATTACCATTAAACCTTAATCATGTAGGTTAAATGTCCATACGAACATAGTTTAGAAGATAAGATACCAATATTCATCCTAAAAATTGGAGATTCAATTCTCATCTCATAGCCAACAAGAACATAGCTCAATTAACATAAAGTTGTACTGATAGCCAACAAGAACATAGCTATGAGATTCTACCATGATTTGTAAATTTCAACCAAATTAAAATTTTAAAATTATAGGCCTCGTTTGATAACCATTTGGTTTTTGAAAATTATACTGGTTTTCTCCTAAATTTTCTACTATGACTTTCATCCTAGGTAAGGTTGCATTTGAATTCCAAGCCAAATTTTAAAAACAAAAACAAGTTTTTGAAAACTACTTTTTTTTTTTGTTTCCAAAATTGGACTTGGTTTTTTTAAAACAAAGTGGAAGATTGATACTAAAACCAAGAAACTTATAGGTGGAAGTATTTTCAAAAACGAAAAACGAAAAACCAAATGATTATCAAACGGGACCATAGAGACCAATTTGAAAAAAATCCAAACCATAAGTATTAATTTAATGTCTTTTTTATTAATCTAAAAATTGGGTTTAAAAAATTATCCCGTACAATAAGATTTCAACATAGAAAACTATGTATATTTTTTTATTTTTTAAAATGGGAAAATGTTCTTAAACCTCATTTCCTAACAAATCCTAAATTTTTATATATATTTTTTAGTACTATTTGGTATTTTTTTTTATATAAATATGATGTGTGTGAGAGAAAGAATATTCGATTATATCATTTTCATTTCATATATTGGTACGAAATTTGGACAAAATGTAAGGGTTTGTTAGGATTAAAAAAAAAAATATATAGGTTGGGGATCACTATGCTAAAACATTATTCCATGCCACATAAGTTGATCCACAAAACTAGCAATTCTAAACAATAATAAAAACCTACCCTTTGTCCTTTTAAAACATCACTTTGATTCCCCAATACCAATCTCAATTATAAACAAAAAGGCAAAAACTCGATTATTTATCCATATAAGATTTATTATTCATCACAGGTAAGTACACATAGATTGTAACGAATTTGAAATAAATCAAATGATATCTTATTGAGAATGCAAACATAGTTCTACATTAAGGGATGATTGTTGGCGAATACAACGAGAGTCTCAAATATTAAACAAGAAGCAATGAAGATCCATATTATAAATAAGGACGATATTTCTATTACTATAAAGTTGTTTGGGTGAAACTAAAAAAAAAAATCATGCACATCTTGTCTCAAGGTAAACAATATTATACTATTGTACATAAAAATAAAAAGTCTCATCGTTATCACCCCATCAAAATAACTCAAATAATGTCTTATTCTAAAAGACAATAGAAAAATATGAATGAGAGTATAAGATTTGAAGTTTATTAATAGCAATGCCTAACTTATATTAATTAGCAAAATTGTCAAACATAAGCATAGCTCAATTAGTTCGGGAAGTATAATCCCAACCAAAACAATAGAGTCGATTTTATTAAAGTGAAATTGTTTATTTTAGCCGTATACCTTTTTTTTTTTTTTTTTTTTTTTTTTTAAGTTTAATGACTCAAATCTCTACCTCATATATGGTTGAACTAAAAAAACAACATCAAGTAAAATAACACTCAAAACACATAAATGAAAGAGATTTGAACTTATTATAATTGTCCACAACTTATTAAAAATTAACAAAATTCTTGAATAAAAAACAGTAGAAACACACAAAATTAAAAGAATAATAATTGGTTGCATACCTACCTACACAACATCCTTAAAATCCTTAAAAGTAGGATAACTAATCGAGAAAAGATAGAAATGTGATTTTTTTTTTTTTATCTACTAGAAAGATATTTACACACGGATGTGTCCTAAACTATTATCCAAATGAAAAAAGTAGAAGATTTGAATATTCTAAAAAAAAAAAAAAAAAAAAAAGATTTGAAGTTCATTATTAGCACCTAATTAATAATGATTAGCGACAATTATGTAAAAAAGAAGTTGTAATGTAATGTAATGTAACTACGAAGAGGATGAGCAAAGATTTATCTTTGCCATTTCCAAGCGTGTCGCCGTCACTAAATTGCAGCTACAGCCACAAAGACAGTTGTCCTGACGACCCAAATTCCTGCCAAACATCTTCAAAACGAAGAGTCCACAAGAACATTTCAACCATTCGGCACCTTCACAGTCCTTCGATTAAATAACAAATCAACACAGGAAGCTTCATCCCAATTGGGTTACTCATATTGTATTCAATTCTTCATTAAAAATGTAAAGCCGTCGTTTTTTACCAGCTCCAGAGTTCAAACAATTGCAACCCAGTGAAATATCAAGACCCTTTCAGTCAACGGCTCCTGTCTACAGAGCAACCAGGCGCTCTATTCGAAAACGAACGAAAATCGGTTTATCTCTTCTCAGAATCCTAATTTCTCATCTGGGTCTTCCTCCTTTTGGTTGATTTCGGGTTTGTTTCGTCCAAATGAACCCGCGATTTGGGTTTTTGTTGCTGGTTTTGAGTTCTGTTCTACTGGGTGCTGATTCAAGGTGCCCTAGAACATGCGAATTAGCTTTAGGTTCGTACTTTGTACCGCAGGGCAGCGATTTGACTCGCATCTCCAACTTGTTTCAGTTGCCTTCTCCTGATATCATCGTCAGCTACAACAAAGGTACAGTTCCCAACAGAGACACTGTTTTGGCCGGCGACAGGATCAACGTTCCATTCTCCTGCGACTGTATTAGTGATACTTTTCTGGGTCATACGTTTCAGTACACGATTAACAATCAAGATACTTACGATACAATTGCGAATACATTCTATTCGGGCCTGACTACGGTGGAAATGTTACGGAGATTCAATACTTTTGATCCTCTTAATCTTACTCCTGGTAGCAGTTTGAATGTTGTGGTGAACTGCTCCTGTGGGAATCCTGATGTTTCGAAGACATATGGGCTGTTTGTCACTTTCCCAATTCGATCCAATGATAGTTGGGAAAGCTTGCAAAGAGATACAAATGTCAGCTCGGATTTGCTGCGGCAGTACAATCCGGGTGTGAATTTCAGCGAAGGAAATTTGATCTTTATTCCAGGCAGAGGTGAGTTTCTTCCCCTTGTTATGAGGTTTTTGTTGGGGTTTGATCCTATTGGTCCAAGATCTTTTGCTATGTTGAAACCATGTAGTGTAAGACCATGTTTGATAACTTGTGTGACGGTATTTTTTTGTTTGCAGATCAAAATGGCAACTATCCGCCTCTGATTATAAGGTAGTTTCATTTTGTTTGTGTTTCCTTTTGAGTTTGATATGTGCAACTTTTCTGGTTTCTCAACAACTTTTTTATCTTTTCTTCTCTGCAGCACAGGTGCTGTGGCTTTCTTAGATGGACTTGAGATGATTATCTCGAGCTTGAGGGACAGAAGCATGTCTGAGTTATTGGAATTGGAACTTAAAGCTCCTTGAAGCTTATTGTACTCTGTTTGTATATGATCAGGACTTGCAGGTGGAGCCATTGCAGGCATAATTATAGGTGCAGTACTTGGGGTTCTACTTGTAGCAGGCGTCATTTACATTGTCATTCGAAGGAGGAAGTCAAAAAGTTCAAAATTGCTGGCGTTCTCCCAAGATTTATCTTCTCAAGACGGGCGTGGTACTCTTTTAACTTCAAATATTGTTTATGTCGACGTGCTGAATTTTGACCTTGTATAAATTCATAAAATGATAAAACTGATGATTTATAACTACAGTTCTATTAATCCACTGTTCTATTAGGTTTTGCCCCTGGAAGTTCCTTGGATAAATCTACTGAATCAAATGGTCAAGGTGGTGGTGGTATAGCTGCCATTACAGGTATTACTGTGGAGAAATCAGTGGATTTCTCATATGAAGAACTTGCAAAGGCCACCGACGACTTTAGCTTGGCTAACAAAATTGGGGAAGGTGGTTTCGGATCGGTTTATTATGCAGAACTCAGAGGAGAGGTTTGTTGCTTGATCCCAGTGCAACCTAAATGGGTTTTGGCTCATGAATTTTTGTTTCCATTTAAATCCTGCTATGATAGTGCCGGTAGTTTTGTGGTTTGTTTTGTAGCTTAAATATAATTTAATCTGTTAAATAATGCTGAAAGATAGAAGCCTTCTGGTCTAATTTTTTGTATCGCTTATTCACTTCCCTTAGTCTTGAACATCTTAAATGCTCTATCTTTGAGCTATATAACTCTAACTAGTCTTTATGCTTTGTTTGCTGCATTTTCTGGTTTTATTCATTAGATAAATATATAAGTGCCATCATTTATTGGACTTCTTATTATATTCTCCTCTCTTTCAAATATTTTTTTTGAGCCCACCCTTATTTCCACCTTTACCAATTTTTGCACAGAAAGCAGCAATAAAGAAGATGGATATGCAAGCTACAAAGGAGTTCCTTGCAGAAATTAAGGTTCTAACACGCGTTCACCACTTGAACCTGGTATGACACTACCTTTACATTCAACGATAACATGGATTCATTTCTTTACTTTTAGACTTGAACGTTTTCATAAGAACTAGCACCAATTTGTCAGAATAGATCTCATGTACTTGAACTTTGCGGATGTTGATGCTGCAGAGAACTGTTGGCCAACTCCAGTTATATAACAAAATCAAAATGATTGATTGAAGGTTGTTTTAGATAGGGCATGAGTAGCATAGAACCAAAACTCATAGTCTGGTTTATTAGTCTTAGAGGTAGTCAAAGGGGCCAAATGTTAGGTATCTTAAAAGCTTTTGAAGTTATGAGTTCAAGTTTTACTAGTAATCTCCTAGGATAGTATATTCTTTGGAATCGATTGAGACGCATGTAAACTAATCCATATACCTGATGGTTTTTTCTTATAAGAAAATCTTATAATAGGAAAAAAGAAAGAAAAAAAAAAACTCCTGAATTCAGATGACATGGTTGGTTTATGATTTGATGACTGACTCAGTCAAAGTCTAGCATGAGTTTTTTACTCCACTTTCTTCATCAACTTAGATTGGGAGGTTTTTATGTAATTTATCTCTTGAAGGGAAGGGGATACCCTGTTCCTTCACCTGCCAGGTTGTTGAATCAAGTGGTCATCGTTTCTTTTATATTCAAAAAAGAAAAAAAAAAGTCTATCATGAGTTGTATGTCTTAAGTCTAGTCCTATAGGCACCACTGTGGAAGGACAAACATTTTCCATGCCTTTTGCTTCAAGGTCAAATTCTTGGAATTCTATTTTTATTTTAATTCTTCTAAATTAATATACACTAACTATTGACTTGGAAACTAAGGAAGTCTTTACTTTGAACCAAAACATACCTAGAGGCTAGAGATGGTGGATTTTAGAACTCTTCCCAATTAGGAATGGGACCGAAAATAAGGCTTCGTCACCTAAACTTCTTGCCCATCCTTGGTTGATAAAATAAGATGTAAATTATAATCCAGATAAGGACTTGATTAGGCAAATTTGTCATTGCTCAACCTTTCAAACCCTCAACCTCATTCTGATTGGCGGAAAATCTGGAGCCCGCTGAGAAAACACCTATTGAGAAGGTAAACTTAAACTCATAAAACAGTGAAGCCCTCCACGAAATGATCCACCTTTTATACTTGATCCCCTCTCCCCCATTTTCTTGTTTAGATGATCATTCTTAATCTCACGTTTCATAAATTGACCGCCAATGATCGATTGCAGGTGCGTTTGATAGGCTATTGTGTAGAGAATTCTCTGTTCCTAGTCTATGAGTACATTGAGAATGGCAACCTAAGCCAACATTTACGTGGCACAGGTGAGTTAATGTGAAAATGGAGAGAATACTTTCACTTTCACTGTACTACCTTTAGTGAAATTGATATATCTGGTCATGTTTTCAGGTCATGATCCATTGCCATGGCCTTCTAGGGTCCAAATAGCCCTTGATTCTGCTCGAGGCCTTGAGTATATCCACGAGCACACCGTTCCCGTTTATATTCATCGTGATATTAAATCTGCCAACATATTGATTGACAAAAACTTTCATGGAAAGGTAGCCCTTGAATAATTGTAATGTTGAACCGTTTAAACCACCAAGTGTTTGCATCTTTTACTCAATCATATTGTTTGCAGGTTGCAGACTTTGGGTTAACCAAGTTGACTGAAGTTGGAAACTCGTCGCTTCCCACTCGTCTTGTGGGCACATTTGGATATATGCCTCCTGAGTAAGATGGCCTTTTCATGTCTCAGTTTTTTGTTTGTGTATCCTATTCAGTGATCATTGGCTGGATGTTTTAGAGTCTTATTACTATTAGTTTCTAGGTGTTCATTACTCAGTAGTTAGGGTCAGAAGGAAAGGAAAAAGTTTCTGAATCTTGGTAGATTTTTTTTTACTATCCAGTATCAGTTGGTTCAATCAACTTCTGTATACTTCTATATAGATTCTGGCTTAGTTTTGTGTCTTACAATGCTTTGATTGATGTCTACTGCATCTCCAGATATGCACAATATGGCGACGTTTCTCCGAAGATTGACGTATATGCTTTCGGTGTCGTTCTTTACGAGCTTATTTCAGCCAAGGAAGCTGTAGTCAAAACAAACAGAGCCAGCGCGATCAATGAATCGAAAGGCCTTGTCGCTTTGGTTGATACTCTCTCCAACTTTTCATTCTCAATTTCTTTTGTTTTCTTCCTTTCTTCTGGTTTTCTGTCTCATAACTTAACAATGTCTATACATTAAACTTACTCTCTTGTACCTCCAAAAAAGGACAACTGTAAGAAACGATCCCTGATCATTACATTACTTATAACAATCCTACATTTTTCAGTTTGAAGATGTCCTGAACCAACCCGACGCAAAAGAGAACCTTCACAAGCTAGTCGACCCTAGACTCGAAGAGAACTACCCTCTTGATTCGGTTTTCAAGGTAAATGCGACATGCCTTTCTGCCATTTGCTTCCAGTATACTGAGACCTGGTGTGTGATTGTGAGCCTGTGTATGTATTTTGGTTGCAGATGGCTCAGCTTGCCAAGGCATGTACACATGAGAACCCACAGCTACGCCCAAGCATGAGATCCATTGTGGTTGCTCTCATGACACTTTCTTCTGCAACAGAGGATTGGGACGTCGGCTCTTTCTACGAAAACCAAGCTCTCGTCAACTTGATGTCGGGAAGGTAGAGTCGAGCACGGCGATCTCGGTCGCTCCCCCGTCGGATGGAAGGGTGTGTAAACCTTGTAACTTTCTTATTTGGTGTGTATGATACCAAAAATTTCTTCCTTTCTAGACAAACGTGTATGTAAATTCATGTAGTTGAGAATTATGAAGAAAGCTCATGTAAATTTATTTATTTTGTTTCTTAAATGCTTAATCGAGAGACATGTAATTTTGAAGTCGATTCAGCACTGATTTTTATAGCAGAATTTAATAGAATACTTTTTTATTTTTTTGTTCTTTTCAATAAAAATATTGAAATGTCTAAAACTAAAACGAAATAAATATGAAAAAATTAGAACATTCAACAGAAAAAAATATGAAAAATTAGAGGCTAATATAAAATTGATATTAAAGCATAAAAAGCCAAATTTTAAAATCCTAGCATGCAAAATTTATTCAAACATAAGAATATGTTCAAGTAAAATTGTTTAATTGTTTTATTAAAAAAAAAATTGTTTAATTGTTTCCAAAAAAAAAAAAAAAAAGTAAGATTGTTTAATTTTACGAAAGTTTAAATACTTTTTCTTCCAAGAATATAAAATATCACGAACAAGTCAATAAGAATTCAAACATTAATTTTTTTTTTAATAAGAAAACATTCAACTTCTGTAATTGGTTAAACAATAAATGATGAAAGTTTTCAAATAATAATAATAATAATAAATGATGAAAGTAAATATCAAACTGTTATTATTACTTTTTATAGAAAGATATTAGATTTGTTACAACTTACGAAAGCTCTTACTTTCTTAGCAAGTAATAAGAAACAATGAACCTAGATATACGTATCATTTAAAAAAAAAAAGAAAAAAGAAAAAAAAGTGGTGGATAGCAAATAAAAATTATATAATTGCAAATATAGTACAATGTAAAAAAAAAATGTAAATATAACAAAATCTATGAGAGTATATTATTGACAGACTCTAGTTAATTAGAATCTATTTGATAGAATTACCAAAGCTGATCAGTGATAGTCATTGAGAGATTTGATAGACACAGATAATCAGAGCCTATCACTGATAGACACGGATAGAATCTGACCACAACTTTTTGGTCTTGTACAATTAATTTTGCTATATATGCAATTAGTTTGAAACTGTACTATATTTGTTATTTATTTGATCAAATTTGTCATCTATGCAACTCTCCAAACAAAAAACTTACATATATGTATTTATTTGATGACATTATTTTTCAAAAAGGGAAAAAAATGTATTTAAAGACTCACATGATTCTCAACTTTATTATATCAAATATTAATCTCTCACATGACTCTCTCTCCTGTCACGTTTGACAAAGTCTTATCAATCAAAGGCATTCCCCATTTTTTTTTTAACTTATAAGTATTATTGAACTCAAATAAATAATAATAAATATTTTTGTTTATTGAAAAAGTGGGACCCAATTCCTTTTCCTTCAACTTGCCGTGGAGAAACTTGCTCTAAAATAGTAATGTGATTATGAAAATTAGTTCAACTTTTTTAACTCTAATTAGAATTCTGATTTGACGACATAATCTATTTTGTTAAATAAAAAGAGTAAATTAAATACTAATCACATTGATCGATAAAATTTCAACTTATATTTATATTTTCATGAAAAAATAATCACTCGAATATTTAAAAATCAAGATTTGTTTTTCTTGAAAAGGTTTAAAAATCAAGATATATATAAAGTAATAGTCGTAATCAAACAGGGAAATAGTCGCAATCAAACAGGAAAAAATACCTTTTTGGTCTCTGAATTTTGAAGGATATGTGTATTTGGTCTATAATTTTCAAAATAGATCTTTTTAGTCCTTGGGTTTTGATAAATAGGTTTAAATGGTTCATAAGTTTTCAAAATAGACATTTTTAGTCTCTAAGTTTTGAGAAATAGGTTTAAATGGTCCCTAAGTTTTCAAAATGAACTTTTTTAGTCCTTGAATTTTGAGAAATAAATTTAAAAGGTCTTTAATATTATTTTTTCAACTTTATTAGATTAATATCTTTGTATTATTTTTTAATATTAAATGTGTTTTTAAATTAATAAAATTAAAAGTATTAATTTAAAAGTTGTAAAATAATATTATGGACCTTCTAAACATATTTCTCAAAACTTGAGACTGAAAATCTCTATTTTGAAAATTTGAGACCTTTCAAATTTATTTCTCAAAACCCTTTCGACCTTGTTTCTTAATACTCAGGACTAAAAAAGTCTATTTTAAAAATTCAGAACCAAACACATATTCTTCAAAATTATTTTTCTCAATTCTATATATACGTATTGTATTTTGCTCTTTGCCCTTTGAAGCCACAAAGAAAGAAGAAGAGAAAAAAAGGAAAAAAGAAAGAAAAAAAAATCCTCTCTCGACTACCAAAAGCCAACGGAATTAAATTAAATTATGTATCACAATCCCCAAATTTTCACCATGGAAGAAGAAGAACACGGAGTAGATTCGTACGGCGGAGCCGGCGAGGTACGGCAGAATCCGGAGGAGATGAGGACCGAGTCGTCGTCGTCGTCGTCGCCGGCGGCGCCGAGTCTGGAGGGAATCGAGGCGATTCTGAATTATGAGTTTCGAGATAAGAGATTGCTGGAAGAGGCTTTCACAGACGCGTCGTATTCACCGGAAAATTGCTCGTCGTACGAGCGATTGGAGTACGTCGGCGATTCGGTGTTGAATTTTCTGATGACGAGAGAGCAATACTTCTCGAATCCGAATCTGTCGCCTGGTTCACTGACTCGGCTCCGAGCTGCAAATGTCGACACCGAAAAGCTTGCTCGTGTTGCGATTACCCATGGATTTCATCGGTATCTTCGCCACAACAAGGCTGATCTTCATACAAAAGTAAGTAATTTCAATTTCAATTTCAATTTCAATTTCGTTGTTGTGATCGACTCATTAACTTCGATATTAACTCCTCTGTTTTCTCAAAAATTAAAAAAATTAAAAAAATTAAAAACTCTGTTTTCTTCCTAGGTTTTGTTTATAATTAATCTTTGGTTTAATTATATGTTTAGTCCCTCAATTTTAAGAAGTTTCATATAAGGTTCGAACTTCCAATTTTGTTTTCAATAAGTCTCTTAAATTTAAAAGATTTCAAAACTTTTACTTTTTGTGTCGAACAGGTCCTTTATCTTTTAATTATTATTAAGATTGGTTAATTTTTAAAATCTCAAATATATCCCAGATTTATTAGACATTTTTAAAGTTCGACTTTTTTTAAAGTTAGAACGGGATATAACTGAAAATTCAGAGACTAGATTGGTAATAAAACCTTAATCTTTAACCAATCGATTGAGCTAGTTATGATAATTCTTTTATTTTATTTTTTCTAATTTTTAAAAATTAAGCTCAAAGTTAAATTTAAAATTAATCACGTTTTGTTTTTCTTTGGGTAAAAATATATGAGGAACTTTTTCCATCGCCAATTTTTGTTAGTTTCCTCTTTTGTCTTTTTTGTTTTCCTTTTTTGGGTAACATATATAAGGAGCTTTTTCGATTACTTTATTTCTACTTTTGGGAATTTTAGAAATAAAATTGGATATCAGTATCTTTTATCTCTTCCCTAAAAATTAAAATTACTTTTGAAATTATTGGTTATTAGAAATAATAAGATACTAAAGGATTGGTATAGTCTATCACTTATTGAATTAAATTAATTAATATTTGTTAATATACTTTATGCTTGGAAGTAAATAAAAATTAATTAAGGCATGAAATGTCTTGAAAATTACCTGTAGATTATTTCCATCATCTATTTTATTCTTGTGAAATCTTCAAATCTTTATTTGGTTAAAGATTTAAAAAATAACTTCTAAAACAAAATATTAAAGCTAATCTCTAATTTAAGATATACTAACAGATAAATTTAAGAATTTATGTATAACCCAAATAATTAATATTTGAATGTATAAAATATATTAAAAAATAAGTCTGGAATTTCAATAAGACTCAAATTGTGCTCTTAAGTCTAAAGTCTATTGTTCTTTTTCGTTAGAAAAAAAAATTAAATTCTCTTTATATTCTAGCTTTTTTAGAGTCTCTCATAAATGGATAAATTTTATTTCCTTTATGAGATAAGATTACATTTTAAAATTTAACTTTTTCAATATTATGATAGCTTAACGGTAATCGACATACGTTCAACCTTTGAAGTCAGATATTCGAATCTCACACCTCCAAATGTTATTGAACTAAAAAAAACGTTCTCAATATTATATTATTACTCGACAAAAAAAAAAAAAAATCAATTCTAAATGAGAAGATAAGCTAAAAAATAACTATGCAAGTCAACCGTTCTCATTGCGATAAGCATCTGAATAAAACTTTTAAAGAAAGAAAATAATGATGATAATAAAATAAAAATAGAAATTAACAAATTCTTCAAGAAAAAAATGACAACATCAATGACGTGTGTATAATATATATTTCTCCCACCGACCTTCCGATCTGACACTTGGTCTAGTTCATGAGTCAATATATTTTATATTTCTTTTTTTCTTGAATTAAAATAGGGTTTGAACACATGGAATATAAAATGTTAAGGTTGAATTATTAGTTTAATTGGATAATCATTTGATTTTTTTTAAAATTAAGCTTAGTTCCACCTATAATTTCATTTGTTTTGTTATTTACATTCTTTCTTCATATTTTAAAAAACCATATCAAATTTGGAAAATTGAAAAAAGTAGACCCCGTTTGATAACCATTTGGTTTTTGAAAATTAAGTTTATAAACACTACTTTCCTTCACAAATTTCTTTGTTTTGTTATTTACAACCTTTCTATGTGTTTAAAAAACTGAATCAAATTTTGAAAAAGAAAAAAAAAAATTCAAAAACTTGTTTTTGTTTTTGGAATTTGACTAAGAATACAAGTGTCTACTTAACAAAATGAAAATAATGATAAGTTGAAAATTGAGAGAAAACAAGTATAATTTTAAAAAACCGAATGGTTATCAAACGGGGTTGTAGTTATACACTTTTTAAAGTTAAAAAACCTATATTAAACAGAAAAATGAAAGTTCGGGACCAAATAAACATAAACCTGAAAGTTTTACTTGCTTAAACTTTGATTATTGATGGAATCTATTTGTGACATGACAGATAGAAGAGTTTGCTCAAAGCATAGAGGCATATCCATTACATTCAAATGGAATGATCAAAGCTCCAAAAATTCTAGCCGACATTGTTGAATCAACCATTGGAGCTGTTTTTGCCGATAGCAACTCTATAGACACTGTTTGGACGGTAATTAAACTTTTTGGAAAAAAAAAAAAAAATTCCATTCTTAATCATAAATAATCCTCACTTGTATGTATTACATTATTTTGATGAATTAAAGATGATTTATTTATTTTGTAGATATTTAAGGAGCTATTGGAGCCATTGATTACTGTAAAGACCATGAAAAGGCATCCAATGACAGAGTTGACTGAAATTTGCCAAAAAAGAAGTCTCAAGTTGGAATTTGTGGACCTATGGGAAGAAACAAAAGAAATTCAAGTTTTTATAGACAAAAAACTTGTGGGAAAAGGAAGCTATTGCAAAAAACTTATAGCTCAAAATAGAGCTGCAAAAGATGCTTTGAACAACTTGGATACAGTTCTTGGGGAAATTAATCAACCTTGTCAACCTATGTAAACTTTACATATATATACTAATTCTCATTAGGTTGTAATTATTATTTTTTTTTTTAAAAAATATAGTAATATTTTGTGTTTAGTGTTTTTCTTTGTTTAATTATTTGGCTGTCGATAGCAGATTCTATGTTAGAAAAAAAAAAAAAAACACTTCATTAAAAACGCTAGCTACCACAACTAACAAGGTCCTCAATTATAGCGGAGGACAACTAAAAAGGCAAGATCGTTTCCCTTCCAAAAAAACAATCTTTCTGGGAAGAGGGAGAGGGAGAACGAGAGTAGACATCCATAGACATCCTACCACAAGCTACACTCGATTGAGGTCGAGACGACGACACTCGAGAGGCATTTCGTGCGAGAACGTGTGCTACTCCATTACTCGATCTAGGGCACCAAGAGAATTTGAAGTCCTTTAAGTCTTTTGCAATCGATCTCACTTCATCCAAAACAAAACAGATTTCCGAGAAGTCGTGGATTTGAAGGCTTAGCGATTTGATCAGTGCCTCAGAATCAGATTCTACCACATCAGAGCGACTTGGGGATTAGTACAGATTTTGAATGTATCTAATCAGATTCTCAAGTTGTGTTATGTTGTGTTTAGTGATATGAAAATAAGGGTTTAAATTGTAAGTTTAGTTTTTGAACGTATCTTATAGATGGCTAGAATTTCAATTAATTTTGTTTTTAATAGATCCCTGAACTTTAAATAGTATATTTTTTTTGAAATAAACTTTAAATAGTATCTTATCTAATAGGTTCTTCACATATTTTGCATTTTAAAAAATTCATTATCCTATAAGATACAAAATTTCCATTTTGTGATTACGTTAGATATAAAGTCAAATTTTATATTTAATAGATCAGTTCATTTTTTTTCTCTAAAAAAAAATAAGATTAGTTCATTTTTAAAATTTTGAACATGTCAGAGTACCTATTTAGACATAAAATTAAAAGTTCAAGAACTTTTTATACATGTTTAAAGTCTTAGATGCACAATTGGAAGTTTAGGGACTTTTAAGAGACAAACATGAAAGTTCAGGGTTCAAACTTGTAATTTAACAAAAATGAGAGATTTGTGGAAAATAGTGTTTATTCTTTAGTTTTAGTAACTTTCAATTTTGATCCTTGAACTTTCAATGTATCTTAAAATTAGTCCCCATTGTTAGTTTGAAGTTTTTTGTTTTTTTTTTTTGTTTTTTGTTTTTTTGTTTTTTTTTTTCTTCTTGAAATTGATAAAACATTAATAATAATTTTCATTCAAGAAAATGCACAATGTGAATATGTTTTCAAACTTTATAGAGGGAAGGCTAATATAAAATATTAAATTTTTTTTTTAAAGTTAACCACAAACTTGTAGTAGGGGACTAAATTTAGGGTTTATTTGAAAGTACATAAATCAAAATTGAACATTTGAAAGGACTAAAATGAAACATATCTCAAAGTACATAGACCAAAATGGTATTTTAACTTAAGTTTGATTCATATATATTACAATGTATTTTATATAGCATATTGTAGTCAAATATTTAATAATTGTAAACATGAACATAGTTTAATTGGTCAAAACATTATTTATTAATCTAAAAATTGGAGGTTCAAGTGTTACCCGATTGAACTTTAAAAGAAATATTTGATAATTTTATGTCACTTATACAATCTTATTGTAATTTATAACATATTATAATTTTATTTTAACAAAAAAGAAAAAAGGAAGAAGAAGAATCCTTGGTAAAGATTAGAAGGAACCACCTACTCTTGAATATTGCGTTTTTATCAAAAGTGGGACGTGGACTCCGTGGGCCCGTTTGGTAACGTTCTCGTATCTTGTTTCCGTTTCTTTATTTTTAATAAAGAAAAATAGAATTTCATGACCCTAACACCTATACATTTAATAATAATAAACCTATATTCTTATTTATGTTTGGAAAAAATTGGAAACAAGAAAAAAAAGGAGAAACTAGTTTTAGTTGTTCCCAAAAGTTCTATACAAATTTTGGGAGTGTTTCTAAAAAATGAGAAACAAGAAATATACATAGTTATTAAATGCTTAGATTTCTTAATAAAATTAGAAACAAGAAACAAGAAACGAGAACGTTACCAAACGGGCCCCATGTTTCCAAAGATATTCAAATTTTAAATCTGAAAGCGTTGAAAATACTTCAAATTTGTTTTCAAAATAAGAAGTTTCCAATCAATCAAAATTTAGACTTCGTTTTCAAGAAATATTCCAATCAAACATCTATTCTCTAAGTTTAAGACTTTTGAGAAATGAGACTTGGTTGGGTCAATTTCCAAGTTGGTTGTGTTCTAAGGTCTTAGATGACCTTTCTACTTTTGCCCAAGGGGCGCAAATAATATTTTTCATTTTAAATTTTTTTTTTTTTTGAGAATTTTATTGTCCAAAAAAATTTTTTTGAGAAAAAACAAAAGTGTTTATCAATGCACTCCAATAATATTACATAAAAAAAGGGGAAATATGAATGTTTCTAAAAAAAATAGAAAAAACAAAAAAAAAGAGAAATGGGAAAATTTTGAAATAAAAGAGGAATTAATATATTAAAAATTTTGGTTAAATTACAAGATTTTTTTTTTAGTTCAACAATTGTTGAGTGGAGGATCAAAACATGGACCTCTAGGATGGTAATCGATGTCTTATCCATTAAGATTTGCTTAGTATTAAATTACAAATTTAGTCTATAAATTTTTACGTTTGTGTTAGGAAGGTTTCTAAGCTTTTAGTTTTGAATACAATAGATTCCTAAACTTTAAAATATGTTTGATAGGACCCTAAACTTTCAATTTTGAATTATGTGTATAATGAATTATTGACATATTCAACATTTTTTTTTTTGAAATTTATAGACATATTAAACACAAAATTGAATGCTTAGAGTTTTGTGCACAAAAATTCAAATATGTCAATATACAATTAGACACAAAATTGAAAGTTTTTTTTTTTTGAAAAGAAATACTTCATTAAAAATAATAAAAGTTAGGCACACCGACTACTTTAGCCATTAAAACACAAAACCAAAGGGGGAAATCCATTTCCCTCCAAAACGCTTCATCTTCCTCACCCATCAAAAGTGAGCGGCCAAAAAAACCCCCCAGTTGCCATTAGGGATCGCTGCACGAGCTAGATCATGAGCGAGGGAGTTGCTTAGCCTTGGGCATTTGACGAAAGAAATCTGCTCCGGCGCGGAGTTTCTTCCTATCTCATCGATGAAGCACGCCAACTCCGAGAGATCTTCAAAGTCAGGGTTCAGGGCTCCAATGACCTTTGAAGAATCTGATTCAACAACAAGCTTGAATCTTCTACCCACGCGATCGCTAGCTTTCAGGTACGCTTCAAGACCTTCAATCATCGCTTTGGCCTCCATGCATTTGATGTTCCATTTCCTGAGAATTTGCTTGCATCCAGCTCCGACCAAAGACCTGTTAGAGTCACGGATGACCCATCCCACCCAACCTTTCCCTGAATTTTCACAAAATTGAAAGTTAAATGACCAATTAGACATTTTTAAATTTCAGGGATTCATCAAACACAAAATCAAAAGTTTAAAGACATATTAGATAAAGTTCAAGACCTATTAAACACAAACTCATCGAGACTAATCAAAAGTTTAAAGACATTTGATATTAGATAGTGATACCGTGCATTTTGGGCCCTAAATGGGCCGGGTCATCAAATCGAAAAGAAGGGCCCAGAAGGTTCCGGAACCAAACCCAATTCCGTCCATAGTTGACAGTCAAAATCCAATTTGGTTTTTCTTGTGAAGTCGGAAACTTTCGTCTCCGTTTCCTAACCTGAAAATTTTCATAAATCCAACATCCAAATCCGACCTCCCAATCTTCAATTTCACAATTTTCCGATCGGAGACAAATATTACACAAACAGGGAGAGATTCAGCTTCGAAGAGGGCTCAGATTTTGAAGAGATGGATTTCGAGCTCAGAAGGGCCAGAGAGAAGCTCGAGAAGGAGCAGAAGGAGAGGAAGGAGATGGCTAGAAGGAAAGTTGAGAGGGAAAGGAAAGTTAAAGAAGAGGCCAGAAAGCAACGAGAAGCCATTGAAGCGGCTCAACTTTCCAGACGACTCGATGCTGCCGAGGCCCGAATTAAGGTGCACCCTTCTACTGATTTTTTTTTTTTCTAGATTGAGTTAATTGTGGAATTTGTATTGGTTATGCCTATCGTGATTGAAATGTTTAAGTTGATAATATGTTTTGCTTGTGAATGGTGATCGCATACGGATTGATCTTTTGTGTTCTTTCCTTTCTTTCTTCTTGGCTTGCTGAGGAAGCTATTTCGTTCTGAATCGATACTGTGGATTTTTCGGCATTCTCTAACCTTAGATGGTTATGTATTCTTGAATTAGCTATTCATTCGAAAGATAGTTAGATTATGTTGTTGTTTGGAGGAATGTTAAGCATGGAAACTTTGTCGTTTCCTTGTATTTGGGTCTTTTGAAATGCACTTGCAATCACCCAATAAACACAATGATCGAATGGATTTCTTGGTTTTTTGAAATTCTTGGCTTCGGGTCGTGTTCGGGTTGCCGTTTCCAGGAAATTGAAACATTTAGAACACGCCTTCCTCATCTTTCACAACTTAGAAAACTTTCTATGATTGTGTAATGAGGAAAGCATCTACTTAAATGTTAACGTGCTTATGTTGCATCTTTTGTGCTTAACTTGCTTGGCATAAGACATCCTGGCCTAATTTTGTGAATTTCTTTATGAGATTATGGTGTAATGTTGACACTAATCTGCTAGGGAGGTGAGCAATCTGACTTCCAAAGTTTAGTTATGCGAGAGAGAGCTCTATCTATGGGAAGGAAAGGAGTATATCTTCAAACAGGAGTTTTGGAGTCTGTTTCTGTAGGCTAGTTTAGAACTTTTGCAGTTTCATAAGTAGAGAAAAAAGATTTCTAGCTCAAAAACCGACCTCTGAATCAGTTTTCATAGGATGAGGTAAAGGGCAGAACATAAGAGGTTCGGCAGATTGTTCTGTAGAACAGCTTTTAAAGATTATTTTTAAGAACTATTGCTGTGGTAAGTTGAATGGAAGTCAAAGAATCTCAAAAAAGTAAATATTGTTGTTTGGCTTGTCTTCATGGAAAGTCTAAATATGGCTGACAGAGTGAAGAAAAAATGACCCTTTTAGAAAAAGATAAAATATTGAATGCTAGCTGAAACTTAATAAAATTGGAAGATTCCGGAGGATTCACCTATGTGATAAAATGATATAAAGCTGTAGTGTTATGTTCACCATACATTCGTTGTTGTTGAACTTGGACATCTGCATATCCTTGCTACCTGATATTGTTAATTGGTGTACATGTTGAAATTATGAATTTTGGAGTTTGCAATTTTCCCTTCAGAAAATGGCATTTTGCCGATCATCCACTTTTTACGCATGCATTTTCCTCTTCTCTTTTTGACAAAGGATTTGAACATTCCAGGCTGATCAACTCATGGAGGAAACCTTGCTTGCTGGAAGAGGAATCACCTTTTACCGTCTTTTAGAAGCTATACCTTATCAGGGTAATGGAGACAAGATCAAGCTGCCCCCTTCTGGTTTCAAAGAATTGTCCGATCAAGGTGCTTTTGATAAGGGACCTGTCTACTTCCAACTGTCAGTAGTTCATCAAGAAGGTCCATCTGACTCAGAAACTACTGAGGAAAAGACTCACAGAACCACCCATTCAGGCGTTCTGGAGTTTACTGCACCCGAAGGTTTTGTTGAGCTACCTCCTCATGTTTGGCGTAATCTATTTCTGGAAAACTCTTCAATGCAGCCATTAATTGAAGTACGTTATGTGTGGCTACCCAAAGGAACCTATGCAAAGCTTCAACCAGAAGGTATAGGCTTTTTGGACTTGCCAAATCACAAAGCTATCCTTGAGACAAGTCTTCGTCAGCATGCCACCCTTTCTCAAGGTGACATACTGACTGTTGTCTATGGGGAGCTTGCATACAAGTTAAATGTTCTTGAGTTGAAACCATCTTCTAGTATATCTGTTCTAGAAACAGATATTGAGGTTGATATAGTTGGTCCTGATTCACCATCTGGAACAATCGATCAACGAGTTCTCAAGCTGCTAACTTTTAAGAAGCAAGAGCTGGGAATGGTCGAGGAAGGGTGTTATTCATATTACAAATTCTCTATAGACAAAGATATATGGGATATAATTTCTTCTGGAAATGCTAGAGTCGAAGTAAAGCTTGAAGGGGAGAATAATGAAGGAGATACAAACATTTACATTTCGAAGCATCCTCTCATATTTCCTACTCAACACCAGCATTCTTGGTCTTCACATGATATTGGTTCAAAGGTTCTAATCCTTAGCTCTAAAGATAAGAACTTTGAGGCTGGTACTTATAGCATTGGAGTCTATGGATTTAAGGGAACCTGTAAGTACCAAATCTCAGTGAGTATCGAGGATGTCACAAACCATAAAGTGGGTAAACAGGAAGTCTCTTCATCAACATTTACAGACCAAGATACTGTAGAATGCCGGAATTGCAAGCATTACATACCCAGTCGAACTATAGCTTTGCACGAAGCTTATTGCAGTAGACACAACATTGTTTGCCAGCACACTGGCTGCGGTGTGGTCCTTAGGGTCGAAGAGGCAAAGAACCATGTGCATTGTGATAAATGTGGACAAGCTCTTCAGAAAAGTGAGATGGAGAAGCACAAAAAGGTGTTCCACGAACCACTGAAATGTTCTTGCGGAGTTGTCCTCGAGAAAGAAGAGATGGTAAGCAATTAATCTTTGTTCTCTTTCCTGATGATTCTCTTAGTTCTTGTAGTCATCCCTTTACTATTGATCTAAGCGAAGACCTCCCTGAATAGTTAACTGAGAGGTGTCCAATATGTTTTTGACAGGTTCGACATCAAACGTCGATTTGTCCACTGCGATTGATAACATGTCAGTTCTGTGGGGACATGGTTCAAGCAGGAAGTTCTGCTATGGACATCCGAGATAGAATGAGAGGACTCTCTGAGCATGAAAGCATTTGTGGGTCTAGAACAGCACCATGCGATTCTTGTGGACGTGCAGTGATGTTGAAGGAGATGGACATCCACCAAATCGCTGTTCATCAAAAGAGCTAATTTCTGCTGCAAGAGCTGTGTGATGAATTTGTTGACATGGCTGGAGATTTGCAGAGATGCAATCGAAACGGTCGGATAAATTGGTGAGTTCAAAATATTTGAGTCTATTATTCTTTGTTCATCCCAGCGAGGAATTTGAAGATTGTTGTTAATATCAATGTTGGCAATGACATGATGAATTTATTGTATAATAGTGCTTGGAATTTAATGCATAGTAGTGTTTAAATCTAATGACCGAGATCTGTGGTTCGAACCTTTTACATGTGTTAAAAAAGAAAACAAAAAGGTTAAATATTAGAAATAGCCAAATTTGATGGCGTGTTTTGAAATATCTAAAATTATAGAATAGCTAGATGAACTTTAAGATTCAAATCAATTCAATTTATCAAGGATTTGTTAGCCAACAAAAAATTGAAGATACAAAATAATTGAAATCCTATCTAATTGGTTAAAGATTAGAACTATAATTTGATACATATTCTTAGATTAAAAGATAAAAAATTATTTTAAAATAGTGTTTTGATAACAAAGTTCTAAATGAACTTATAAAAAATTGCAATGCATGAACACAAATACCTGTTATTCTCGAGCAATTAGAAAGTTGTTCAAGTGAAAATCACATAACATTTATCTCAAAAAATCCTCTAACAAAATATGTAATAAAAATACTCAAATTATACTTTAATTATATTCAATCTAAAATTCAAATCAAAACAAAACAAATCCCCCACAAATACATATTAAATATATAAATACGAATACTTGGTAAAAACAAACACCAAATCATAGACAAGGTCAAGCTAATTGATAAAGTAGTGATGATTCGTTTTCGAGATCCTAATGTCATAAATAATAACATCAAATCTCTTGGTCTAAAGTGCTACTCAACTCAGAAAAAGCATAGCATCATAACAGACTACTAATTTAGATCATATTAAGGTTGATTTGAAGAAAAAAAAAAAAAAAAACTCATTGGAGAAAAAAATCATCAAACAATATCCCAAGTAAACAAAATTGTGATTGCCATGCTATTGAAATAAAATCAATATTTGAAGTGACAACCGACATTTAGCACCCTTCCTTCGACTCAAATTAAAAAGAAAGACATTTAACATCTGAGTTTTGATATGATCGCAATCTGATTGAGAAATATCATTTACACACTCACCAAAAGCATAAACAATCATATTTCCAATCACATTCTCGTTTCCAAATCATTAAAAAGCAATTTCAATCCTGAATTAAATAGGAGTAGATTTGGAGGGAGATGTTTTTTTCTTAACCGAAAACTTCATCAAAGAGCACCAACCAAATTAAATACAACAGCTTCCTCGTTTATAATGGTGGAAGGAGGGGAAAAATTAGAATTCCGAATATCTTTCCGAGAGGATGATGAATCAGAAACACAAAAATACAAAACATTCACGGAAACGCCTTTCTCCTTTGATTGAGAACACGTCAAAGCGGAGGGTGGTGGTTATTTAGATAGGGATTCCTTGAAAATTTGATTATGTTAGGAGGGTAAAAACGGAATTTCAGGTTAAAAAATAGAGCACGTGATAATTGCTGGCCATATATATATATCAATTATTTTTTCCTCTTGGCTGTTTCTCAAATCGCGAGGGAAACAATGGCCATTCATTCCAGTTTTTCCAAAATAAAAATAAATAAATAAATAAAACAAACAAACAAACAAATAAAATAAAATAAAATAAAAATCTGCAGAGCAAAAACAATTAATGCTTTCCCATGTGACAAGGTCCTAGATGTCCTTCAAATTGGGTCATCTTTTCTTTTTTTTTTTTTTTTTTCCTCCTCCTCCTCCTCCTCCTCCTCCTCCTCCTCCTCCTCCTCCTCCTCCTCCTCCTCCTCCTCCTCCTCCTCCTCCTCTTAATTCTTTAAAATAGGCCATGTAATTTAAATTTGAAAAAAAAAATATAACCCATTTTGGCTTGTGAACTTGTCAAGTTAAATCAATTTTTATTCTAGACTTTCAATTTTATCTAAAAGTATTGTAATCTTAACGTTTTAACAAGTTTTTGTTCAAAATATTGTTTTTTTTTTTAAAAAGAAATCTTCATTAAAAGCAACCAGAGTTAGTTGGAACAAGATCCTCTTCAATTAAAGAGGCTAGCCAAATGGGGATATGCTCATCCCTACAAAAAACAACATCTTCCAGCGTGGAAGAGGAGAAAAACTCAAAAAATCCGCCAGCTTCAACGGGCGACGGAGACGACACCGGAGGGATACCCGCCGCTGCCCACGCAATGGTGTGCGCTACGCGATTGCCCAAACGTGGGCATTTCACAAAAGATAGAACATTCGAAGCAGCCGCCAAATCTTCAATGTCGAGCATCACTGCCTTGGCTTCAGAAATATCAACACTCTCTCGGTTCAAACCTCTGATTACCTCAAGGGCATCTGCTTCAACAATCACAGCAGGTCGCCTTTGACGATCCATCGAGAGGTAAGCGGACAGACCTTCCTTAATCGCAGCTAATTCCATTAATTTGATGTTCCATTTCCTGTTTAAACGTTTACCACCCGCTTTGATCAGACATCCTGAGGAATCGCGAATTATCCATCCAATACCTCCTACTCCCGCTGCATTATTCCAAGACGCATCCGAGTTTATCTTCAAAAAATTCGGGGGAGGAGGGGTCCAAGCCCCATGATTCCTAAGGCTCTCCAATCGAATCATTGAAATAGAAGGGGAGGTGCGTTTTCTTTGGTCTTCTAAATTCCTCTGAACTTTATGCAGAAGTTGCCATTCCTCTGCTATCTCCTTGTTGACGGTGGCTTGGTTCCTGAAATTCCAGATTGTCCATAAGATAATTCCATATTTCTCCATGTCTTCCTTGTTGTGATTTCTATTTAACGTCTCCCATAGTTCTTCCATGTCTGAATCACCCCTGCAAGGCACATAAACTTCCGTTAGATTAGGACAAAACTTTTCCCAAATATGTTTTACCTTTTTGCATTTCCAGAATGTGTGGATTGAGCTCTCCATGGAACACCTGCACATATCACAAGCTTGGTTAATATCCATGCCTTTTGATCGAAGATTGGGTTTGGAGGGTATAAGATTTTTTATAATCTTCCATAGACTAATCTTTGCTTTTGGCGAGATGTTAAGATCCCAAATGGACCTCCATCTATGCTTCAGGGCCTTTGAACCCGAGCTTGAAGCCTCTCTGGCCTGTTGAAGGTTTGATGCAAGGTGGTAGGCACTTTTAACGCTAAAGACTCCATTCTTTTCTTCACCCCATATAATTTCATCCTTACTTCTCCTTTGGCTCAGTGGAATCGATAAAATTGCTTCAGCATCCATGGGGATAAAATAATTATTGATAATCTCTTCATTCCAACCCCCTGAGTCTAACATTAAATCTTTCACTCTCCTTTCTCCAAAATTCGGGTGCACAAGCGTGGGGAATCTATTTCCTTTTCTAGGGATCCATGGGTCTTGGTCCATATATATATGATGACCGTCTCCCACCCTCCATCTATATCCTTCTTTGAACAAGCTTTTTCCCCAAACAATACTTCTCCATACGAGTGATGAGTTTGCTCCCACCGAGGCATTGATAAAGTCCCCATTTCTAAAGTATCGACCTTTCATCACTCGGCTGAGTAAGCTGTTTGGGTTTCTCATGATCCTCCAGCTTTGCTTTGCCAGCATTGCTTGATTGAATAATCCAAGGTCCCGAAAGCCCATTCCTCCCCTATCTTTACTTTTACATAGATTTTTCCAGCTGGTCCAGTGTATTTTCTTCTTATCTCCTATTGCCCCCCACCAAAATTTTGCACACATTTTATGGATATCCTCACACAAACCCTTAGGGAGTTGGAAGCAGCTCATCGTATAGGTGGGGATCGATTGAATTACTGCTTTGATAAGAACTTCCTTACCACCAGCCGAAAATAGTTTTTCATTCCATCCTTGGAGGAGTTTCTCAATTTTCTGCCTTATTTTTTCGAAAAGCTTGGACTTCTTTCTACAGTTTTGGGAAGGCATGCCGAGATACACTCCAAGGGAAGATGTCTTTTTAATGCCCATGATCTCATTAAGCTCAACTACTGCTTCTTTTGGAACATTCTTGCTCACCATAAACATGGATTTATCCATGTTTATTACTTGACCTGAAGCTACTTCATAACTTTTAAAAATCTCTTTGATAGTATTACAATCCTTCCTGTTTGCCCTGCAAAAAATTAAGCTATCATCAGCGAAGAATAAATGAGAAATAATAGGGCAATGATTATTTATACGAAGACCTTGAAGGTTGTTTAAAGAAACTTCTGAAGGGATAAAAACCCTATGTGCAGCGGAAAAACACAGAGACCTTTTCGAATAATAAAACGTCGATTGGGATACCAATACGACGGCAAAAATCATGAATTTACAGCAACAAAAAAAATTAAAAACCTGCTGTAAAACAGATATAAGCATGCATAAAATAATAGGAAAAATTCTAGATCTAATCTAGAAATTGGGTCCTATTGACCCTAGTTCAAGATAATCTTACCCTTGAAGAAAACCTTGATCGTTTCGCCAAATTCTCTGATTTTCACCCGAAAATACAGCAGCAATTACCTTCGTCTTGCTGGAAAATCGTATGAACACCACCACAGGGATTCACCGGTATTCTCCAATTGGGATACTACGTTAAGTGCTGGTGGGAGCAAAAATTCTCTGGATTTTTCTCTGGATTTTTCTCTGGATCAATGCTCTGAGAGATCTCTGGGAGAGAATGCAAACTGAGAGAGCTATTGGTGAGGGAGTCAGGCGTGAGACCAGGGAGTCAGTTCTGTAACTCCCTGACCACGTCTTTTTAAAAATAAAAAATAAGATAACTGATAAATCAGTTATCTGATATTTTAATTAATTATAATTATAAAACATAATTTTAAATTATAATTAATTATATTTTTAATTAATATAAATTAATTAAAATAACATTAATTTAAATCCAATTTAAATTAATATCCCTCTTATATTATAGTTTAATTAAATCAAATTTAATTAAACTAAATTAATTAATTAATTCGAAATTAATTAATAAAATAAAATAAAATTGAACATCACATATTCAATTATTATTTTCTCTCTCAAAACTATAGTATTAATATACATCTAATGCATATTAATTATAACCTATAGTTTTAATATGAACCACTTCATATTTTAGTATAATATTCAAACACCTTTGAATATTCAATCCATCCTTAGAATTTTACCTCAACGCCCTAAATGAGCTACCGGTGGGACCTAATGGACCTACAGATCAGAAGCTCCAACGATATGAGACTAGTTGGTTAAACTCATTAACCAAGTTAATCAATATTCGTTAACTGTGGTTCACTCCACTAAAGAACCACAGCTGCACTCTTCTCACTGCAGATATATTTCTGTGTCCACGGATATTGACCGTCAGCAGCAAGTTAGCCCTTCACGTGTGTTCGTACCCCAGCTAGGTCAAATTATCGTTTTACCCCTGGGCTACCTCTTGGTCCTTAAGTACCAGTGCTCCTCTAATGAACAACCTGTTTGTGGTCCAACCATCAAACAGAAAACCCTCTCGTGCCATAAAGAGGGTAGGGCCCTTTGTTCAAGACCCGGAGACACCACTTAAGGGAACACACCTCTACTTACCCTCATATCAGGAAGGAGTGAATTCCATCTTGTAAGACTACGTTCCCAGCTCCCCATTCGGTCTTGTCCCCAAAATGGTAGGCTTATTGAGTCGGCGAACTGGCCACTCTCACCCGTACAAATCAAAGGACAATCCCTCATGGACAGGAGTCCATAATCCACTCAGGATTAAGGCCAAGTTGCCTAGGTCATCCTAGTGAAATAGAAACCGAGCTAACCAACGGTGTTATAGTTAGTGGTTAACTATTTCGCGGTCCGGTCTTTGTGCAAACTCATTGCACAGGATACCCCCACTCGCATGTCAACCACATGAACGTGTTGGATCACTACGTTTGTATCAATATACAAAGCGGGCCGTATCCATAGTGTCACCAGGATAAGGTACCCAGCCTTATCCCTATACTACAGACCCTTTAGGCTAAAACTTGAACATTGATCCCCGCATGTCCCTACATACTAGTTCAAGTCTCATTCTATTAGCCATGGATGTTTAGTTTATTGGATTAGGGTTAGCAAGACAAGATATAATACAAACATTGAATAATACATCACTTTATTAATGTTCGGTCAAATGTACATTTACTATCTACGAGTTTTAGGGCATAAAACCCAACAAACTCCCACTTGAACTAAAACTCAAGTTACAGGGAAAGTATATACAAAATAATCCAAAGCTGGAAACGGTACATGTATATTTGTACATTACATAAAAGGTAAATATACAAAATACAATAAACTAGGGCATCCTTACACCCATTACACATCTCCCACTTGCCCTAGATTACGCTATATACATATCTCGCAGACCTAGACTGTCTAGATGACCCTTGAACACTTTAGCCGAGAGGGCCTTCGTAAACGGATCAGCAATGTTATGCTCAGAAGCGATCTTGGTCACGACCACATCTCCTCTTTGCACAATCTCTCGAATTAGATGGTACTTCCTCTCTATGTGTTTACCTCTTTTGTGGCTGCGAGGTTCCTTTGAATTGGCTACTGCCCCACTGTTGTCACAGTATAACGTAATGGGCAAGTTCATATTTGGAACAACTTCCAAATCTGTCAAGAACTTCCTTAGCCAAACAGCTTCCTTAGCTGCTTCACAAGCAGCTACATACTCAGCCTCCATCGTGGAGTCTGCTATACATCCCTGCTTTATGCTCCTCCAAACTACAGCTCCCCCGTTAAGGGTGAAAACTGACCCTGACGTAGATTTCCTAGAATCCTTGTCAGTTTGGAAGTCAGAGTCGGTGTATCCCGTGAGAACTAACTCCTTAGCCCCAAACACCAACATGTAATCTCTCGTTCTCCTAAGATACTTGAGGATTCCTTTAACGGCGGTCCAATGGTCTAACCCTGGATTTGACTGATATCTGCTGACAATCCCTACAGCATAACAAATGTCAGGCCTCGTGCATAGCATGGCATACATTAAGCTACCCACGGCTGAGGCGTAGGGAATCCGTCTCATATCCTCAACCTCTTGAGGTGTCTTAGGAGACTGTTCCTTAGACAAGTGAACCCCATGCCTGAAAGGCAACAAGCCCTTCTTGGAGTTCTGCATCGAATATCGAGCCAACATCTTGTCGATATACGTTGCCTGAGACAGAGCTAGCGATTTGTTCTTTCTATCCCGAATAATCTGGATCCCAAGAACATACTGGGCCTCACCCAAATCTTTCATTTGGAATTGAGCTGCTAGCCATTCTTTTACGTCAGATAGATACCCTACATCATTCCCAATGAGTAGGATGTCGTCTACATAGAGTACGAGGAAAGCTACTTTATTCTTGTTGATCTTCTTGTATACACAAGGCTCATCAACATTCTGGTCAAAACCAAAAGATTTGATCGCAGTATCAAATCTAATATTCCAAGATCTAGAAGCCTGTTTCAACCCATAAATGGATCGATTCAGTTTGCAAACCTTTTGCTCATGACCTTGGGATATGAACCCCTCGGGTTGAGACATAAAAATACTCTCGTCAAGATTGCCATTCAGAAAAGCTGTCTTGACATCCATTTGCCAAATTTCATAATCATAAAATGTGGCAATGGATAAGAGGATTCTTATGGACTTTAGCATAGCAACTGGAGAAAAAGTTTCTTCATAGTCCACTCCTTCTCGTTGGGTATAACCCTTTGCTACAAGTCTTGCTTTGAAAGTCTGTACTTTCCCAGCAGCATCTCTTTTTCTCTTATAGATCCATTTACACCCAATGGGTTTGACCCCTTCAGGTAGATCTACAAGTTCCCAAACTTGATTGAAGTACATGGACTCCATCTCAAGGTCCATGGCTTTGGCCCACTCGTCCTTATCTACATCATTCATTGCCTGACTATAAGACAATGGATCTTCTACGCCGTCATCAGGTATGACTACTTGTGTTTCTGTTAAACCCAAGTAGCGGTTAGGTTGTATCACAACCCTCCCACTGCGTCGAAGCTCTCCCACTACGTGAGGAGGACTAGATTGACGAGAAGAACTGCATTCTCCAACAACTCTTGTTGAAGGACCAGGTTCATCAACAACCCTTGTTGATCCTTCTGTAGCTTCTCCTAATACTAACTTACTTCGTGGTTGATGATTTCGTATGTGGTCTTCCTCCAAGAAAGTTGCATTTGTCGATACAAATACTTTATTATCTTGAGGGTCATAGAAAAGACCACCTCTCGTTTCTTTCGGGTACCCAACAAATTGGCATAATCTCGTACGTGGTTCCAATTTCTTAGGATTTGTCACTAACACATGTGCAGGACAACCCCAGATACGGAAGTAACACAAACTAGGTTTACGTCCCTTCCATAGCTCAAAAGGAGTTTCAGAAACACTTTTTGAGGGAACATTGTTAAGAATATGTACTGCAGTCGCTACTGCATACCCCCAGAACGAGCTAGGCAATTGAGCATAGCTCATCATAGATCGAACCATGTCTAACAAGGTTCTGTTTCTCCTTTCTGATACACCATTTTGTTGAGGTGTACCAGGTGCTGAGAGTTGTGATTGGATTCCATGTTCTATCATATAGTCCTGGAATCGCTGATCCAAATACTCTCCACCTCGATCTGATCGAAGTGTCTTAATTGTTTTACCTAACAGGTTTTCTACCTCAGCCTTAAACTCTTTGAACTTTTCAAGAGCTTCAGACTTGTGGTCCATCAGGTACAAGTAACCGTATCGAGAATAATCATCTATGAAAGAGATGAAATATTCATAACCACCTCGAGCCTTTACATTCATTGGACCACAAAGATCCGAATGTATTAGTTCAAGTGGTTCTTTGGCCCTATAACCTTTTCCAGTAAAAGGCCTCTTGGTCATTTTACCCTCGAGACACGATTCACAGGGTGGTAAAGATGTATCTTCTATGTCACTTAGAAGCCCATTTTTAACCAAACGATCGATCCGATCGATGTTAATATGACCAAGACGAAGATGCCAAAGATACGTGTTGTTACTTAAATGAGAAACTTTTTGCCTTTTGTTTTGCGTTTCAGCCGTTTTAAACATTTCATGACTTAAAATGGCCTTTGCATCATTTGGTCTTAACACAAATAAATTATTCTCACGTTTAGCTGAACAAATGTAAACTCCATTCTTTGAAATTAAAGCTTCGTTAAGCAAGAATGAAACAGTATAACATTGTTCTAATAAAGCTGAAACAGAAATTAGGTTCCTTTTAATTCTAGGAACCAAATACAAGTCCTCTAAAATTAAAAACCTATTTCTAAAGAATAATTTTGCAGCTCCCACTGCACGAGCTGAAACGACGTCTCCCGTTCCGACTTTGAGCGTCATTTCACCCTCTGCCAGGTGCTGGAAATTATTTCCCTGAAAAGAAGAACAAACATGATTAGTGGCTCCCGAATCCAGTATCCAGGCAAACTCATCATGTTCAACGAGACAAGTCTCTAACACAAGTAAATCGAATTTACCTTCTTTTTCTCTTCTCTTCTCAGCAAGGTAGCGGGGACAGTTGCGCTTCCAGTGACCATCTGCATTGCAGTGGAAGCATCTACCTTTATCGGCCACGACCTTGGCCTTCCCCTTCCCTTGCACAGCCTGTGCAGGAGCCTTCCCCTTGTCTCCCTTCCTCTTCTGGATCTGCTTCGATGAAGAAGCCTGGGGTACAGATTTAGTCCCTGAGGATGAATCCTTCAGGAACTTTTTCTTGGAATGGGCCACATTGGCCTCTCCTTTCACCACATTCTTTCCCTTGCTCTTTTGCAGGGACTCGTAAATCTGTAACTCCGAGAGGAGGGTAGTCAGGTTGAACTGAATCTTATTCATGCTCGCGTTCGTCCTGAAAGACAGATAGCTCGCCGGGAGCGAGTGAAGGATGAACGCAACTTGACTGCGCTCGCAGACAACCCCGCCATTTGCCTCAGCTATGTTGAACTGGTTAACCATGTCCAGGACATGTTCCCGAACAGATTGACCTTCCAGCATCTTGGCATTGAAGACATTCTTCAAGGCGTCGTGGTGGAGCTGGTAGGACGGAAGTCCAAACATCTCCTGCAGGGAATTCATAATTTCCCTGGCAGTTGCCACGTTCTCATAACGCTTGGCCAACACTTCAGACAAGCTGACCAAAATATAGACCTTGACCTTTTCATTGGCCTTGGTCCAGCGTTCATAGGCGTCTTTAACTGCCTGAGAGGCAGTGCGAGGGGGAACGGGAGGACATTCCTCCGTTAAGACGAATCTTAAATCCTCAACCACGAGTATTGTATTGAGGTTTGATTTCCATTGTGGAAAATTCTCGCCGGTAAGTTGTTCGTTTTTAAGGAGGGATATTATAGAGGAAGACATTGCTGAAAAAACAAACAAGTGACCGTATTAGTTATCTTTGCCTTAACCCATCACACAAGCAATACAAACAATTGCATACATCCAATCAATTTTGCAAACAAACAATCAAAGAACCCTAATAAAACTATGATTGTGTTTCGCAACGATGCTTTAGAGGTTTAGAAGAACAGCCACCGAAGGGTGATCAGTTGTTCCTCCTCTAAAATGAGACACTTCTCAGTCAATTTCTAATACCAGAATAACTCATATTCCATTAGACATTAACCACCGTTGTTCGGTCAAGGATTTGTTAACAAATTAACTCCTCCCCGTAAGTGTAACCCTCCCACTTTCAGATCCCAGAAGCACGCACCAACAGGCTACCGTTAGGAAAGACAACTGTTGGTAATTAGCCTAAGTGATCCTATCCTTTTCAGGAGTTCACGGTGTTCCGAATCCTATGATCAGGCCCTCCGAAGGGGTGGTTGCTCCAGGGCAACACGCAGGCGGATCATAGGAATCTCACGTTGTGACCTAGGGGTGGAGACCGAAGGATACGTTGACACGCATCCCGCTCCCACTTACTATAATCACTTTCCCCATTCACCTTGGTATTGACCCATGCAAACACTCTCCGAAGGGAGGCCGCTCTACGACGACACGAAGCCGAGCATGGATCTCACGGTGTGAACGTCACGGGGACGTAGGAGCAAAACTCAATTTAAATTAAGTTTTGTAATTTACCTCCCACTAAAGTAACTGATTATTAATTTTAGGGTTTGATTAAACCTAGATAAATCCGGCTAAGTCATTTATCTAAGTCTAGTCCTATTATAATTATTATAATAAGACCTAATGTATAGGTGTATTAAACCAATTTAATTAACCTAGTGACATTATTCTAACATTAACCTGAGATTAATTCAACTCCGGTATTCCAGATCAGTTCCCAGGTAGGAGGTGTTCCGTTTACCGTCAACTTAAATACCTCCAATCCTTAGACAGAACCTCACTGGTAGAGTTCCCTTATAATCTTAGGAATGTTCGTCCTACTTAGTTCATTAAAACTATTTTAAAACTAAGTAAGAACTTCTAATCCTATTAGAAAATGATCTTAGGTCTAATTAATTTTAACCCTTTAAAATTAATTCAAATTTTAACCTAAGATCCTATGTGAACATGCATATCTTGATTATAGATTGACGGTTTCTAATCATAAAATTTTAAACTATTTCAAAATTTTATAATGATTAGCCCTATAATCATGCATACTATAGTTTTTAAAACAATTAACAATCATATTCAAGTTAATGAAATTTTAAACTATAGTACTATGCATTGCATGATAATTAATATAACCCTTATATTAATCTATGGATGTATCATGCTCAATGCAATTTGATTTTCATTTAAATAATAAACAACTTTATTATAGCCAATAATGGAAAATCAACTTAGCATGCTGCAGACAAATAATTTTTAATATAACTCTTATATTAAAACTATGTAGTTGCATGCATCATACTTTTCCATTTTCATGAATTTAATATAACTCTACTATATATTAAACAATTCATGAAAATCAAATCATGCATTTCAAACATATATTATAATCTAATTATAACATTCATAAATGCATGCGCATGCTTTATATCCTAAGGTGGGATTAAATTTAAATGACATCCATAAAGCATTTAAATAGCGAATAAACCGATTTAATTGGCCCCTAGGATAGATTAAAGCAAAATTACATTAATAAAGCAATAAATCTATCCTATTACATAATTCTGCAGCTCCAAATCCGGTCTACTATCCTTGAACCGACCCGAACCACTTCGAACCGGACTTGAAAAGCTCGAACCGCACCCAAAACGGGTCAAACCGGACCAAACCGGTCCCAGCTGACCCAAAACGCTCGAACCGAACCGGCCAAATTAGGGCACCATCACGTTCTCGCGAAAATTCTGGCGCCGCACGAAATCGTGACAGCGTTGAGACGCTGCGAAGAAAGCGTCCCGACGCTGGCGCGATTTCAACCGTCTGGAGCGTGGAATCGCGACAGCGTCGAGACGCACAATGCCTAGCGTCCCGACGCTGTTGCGTCTGGAGCTGTTTCCTGGGCAGAACAGCGGCTGTTCTTCATGAAATTCACCAATTTCTTCTGCGATCTTCATCGATTTTCAAGCCTAAACATGACCCGGACTTATACAGACTCGATTTACACAATTTTGCCCAAAAACGCAGGGGCCTTACACGATCAAATCAAGTAAAATTGCGGTAAATCTATGGCCAAATTAAATCTAAACAGTTTATCGCAAACCCACATTCATAATGCATAATTAATCCCACCATACAACCATTCGCAAATCACAAAAACAACGTTTTAATTCGAAATGGCTCTGATACCAATTGAAGGGATAAAAACCCTATGTGCAGCAGAAAAACACAGAGACCTTTTCGAATAATAAAACGTCGATTGGGATACCAATACGACGGCAAAAATCATGAATTTACAGCAACAAAAAAAATTAAAAACCTGCTGTAAAACAGATATAAGCATGCATAAAATAATAGGAAAAATTCTAGATCTAATCTAGAAATTGGGTCCTATTGACCCTAGTTCAAGATAATCTTACCCTTGAAGAAAACCTTGATCGTTTCGCCAAATTCTCTGATTTTCACCCGAAAATACAGCAGCAATTACCTTCGTCTTGCTGGAAAATCGTATGAACACCACCACAGGGATTCACCGGTATTCTCCAATTGGGATACTACGTTAAGTGCTGGTGGGAGCAAAAATTCTCTGGATTTTTCTCTGGATTTTTCTCTGGATCAATGCTCTGAGAGATCTCTGGGAGAGAATGCAAACTGAGAGAGCTATTGGTGAGGGAGTCAGGCGTGAGACCAGGGAGTCAGTTCTGTAACTCCCTGACCACGTCTTTTTAAAAATAAAAAATAAGATAACTGATAAATCAGTTATCTGATATTTTAATTAATTATAATTATAAAACATAATTTTAAATTATAATTAATTATATTTTTAATTAATCTAAATTAATTAAAATAACATTAATTTAAATCCAATTTAAATTAATATCCCTCTTATATTATAGTTTAATTAAATCAAATTTAATTAAACTAAATTAATTAATTAATTCGAAATTAATTAATAAAATAAAATAAAATTGAACATCACATATTCAATTATTATTTTCTCTCTCAAAACTATAGTATTAATATACATCTAATGCATATTAATTATAACCTATAGTTTTAATATGAACCACTTCATATTTTAGTATAATATTCAAACACCTTTGAATATTCAATCCATCCTTAGAATTTTACCTCAACGCCCTAAATGAGCTACCGGTGGGACCTAATGGACCTACAGATCAGAAGCTCCAACGATATGAGACTAGTTGGTTAAACTCATTAACCAAGTTAATCAATATTCGTTAACTGTGGTTCACTCCACTAAAGAACCACAGCTGCACTCTTCTCACTGCAGATATATTTCTGTGTCCACGGATATTGACCGTCAGCAGCAAGTTAGCCCTTCACGTGTGTTCGTACCCCAGCTAGGTCAAATTATCGTTTTACCCCTGGGCTACCTCTTGGTCCTTAAGTACCAGTGCTCCTCTAATGAACAACCTGTTTGTGGTCCAACCATCAAACAGAAAACCCTCTCGTGCCATAAAGAGGGTAGGGCCCTTTGTTCAAGACCCGGAGACACCACTTAAGGGAACACACCTCTACTTACCCTCATATCAGGAAGGAGTGAATTCCATCTTGTAAGACTACGTTCCCAGCTCCCCATTCGGTTTTGTCCCCAAAATGGTAGGCTTATTGAGTCGGCGAACTGGCCACTCTCACCCGTACAAATCAAAGGACAATCCCTCATGGACAGGAGTCCATAATCCACTCAGGATTAAGGCCAAGTTGCCTAGGTCATCCTAGTGAAATAGAAACCGAGCTAACCAACGGTGTTATAGTTAGTGGTTAACTATTTCGCGGTCCGGTCTTTGTGCAAACTCATTGCACAGGATACCCCCACTCGCATGTCAACCACATGAACGTGTTGGATCACTACGTTTGTATCAATATACAAAGCGGGCCGTATCCATAGTGTCACCAGGATAAGGTACCCAGCCTTATCCCTATACTACAGACCCTTTAGGCTAAAACTTGAACATTGATCCCCGCATGTCCCTACATACTAGTTCAAGTCTCATTCTATTAGCCATGGATGTTTAGTTTATTGGATTAGGGTTAGCAAGACAAGATATAATACAAACATTGAATAATACATCACTTTATTAATGTTCGGTCAAATGTACATTTACTATCTACGAGTTTTAGGGCATAAAACCCAACAACTTCCCTGTTGATCAAGCTTGAGAATCCTTCCGCGCATAATAGAAATAAGTACGGGGATAGTGGGTCCCCTTGCCTTATTCCTCTCGATGGCTTGAATTCCTCCTTTGGTTCACCGTTAATCAATACTGAAAATGAAACTGATTCCACACATTTCATAAGAGTTGATATCCATTTGTCACTGAACCCCATCTTGACGAGTATTTCTTTTATGAATCTCCACTCCACTCGATCATAAGTCTTGCTCATATCGAGTTTTATCGCCACTTTTCCCTCTTTGCCTTTTTTCTTAGAGTTGATCGCGTGAATACACTCAAAACCGATTGACACATTGTCCGAGATTAGTCTTCTAGGGATAAACACTGCTTGATGGGGTGATATTATCGCGTCCAATACTTTCTTGAGTCTATTTGCTATTGTCTTGGCAATGATTTTGTAGCCTACATTGCACAATCTAATAGGTCTAAACTCTTTCATGCATTTTGGATTTTTCGTCTTAGGGATAAGCACAATCAGAGACTTGTTGATAGGAGCCAAGTCCGCATCATTATTTAAAATTTGGAGACAAGTGCTTATTGTATCATCTCCCACCACTTCCCAATAAGTTTGGTAGAAAGAAGCGTGAGTGCCATCCCTTCCAGGAGCTTTGCTGGGGTTTAAACTTTTCATAGCTATTTCAATTTCCTTTTTTGTGTAAGGTTGATCCAACTCTTGCCTTTGTTGATCAGAAATTTTGCTGGATATGCACTCTATTATTTTCTGCATTGCATTCGACTCTGGGTTGGATGACCGAAAGAGCTGCTTGAAGTAATCCGTGGCCACTTCGCTGATTTTTTCTTCTTCCTCAATCCATTCCCCCGAATCCGAATACAGACCATCTATTCTGTTCCTTTTCTTGCGTTGAGATGCTTTTGAATGAAACCATTTTGTGTTCCGATCCCCACTTTTTAGCCAAACATCTCTAGATCGAATCCGCCAGTATTCTTCTTCTTCCTCTAGCAGATCCTCCAGCTCATTCTCAGCTTGAAGGATTCTCTCCCATTGCTGTTCATTTTCTTCCCCATATAATGTCTGAATTTCTTCTTCTTTTCTAGCTATCGCACTTTTCAGGCTGCCTTTTAATCGGGTTTTGTTCCACTTATGGAGTTTGTGAATATATCTAAAGATTTTGTAACTTAGATTCTGAGCTCCATTGCCGCTCGACGCCTTCCACTCATCCGCAATAATCCTCTTAGTATCTTTAATCTTAAGCCAACTTTCCTCAAATCTCAACAGCTTCTTGGCCCTTACTGTCCAATTGACAGCGGACTGCTTCTCCCACTGGGCTAATATAGGCCTGTGATCAGAGCTGTGGTAGTTTAGATGAGTGACTTTAATCCTTGGGGCCATAATGGACATGGAGTGATTCATAAAATACCTATCCAGACGCTCCTTGATTTGGTTCATGCTTTTTTTTCCTCTTTTCGATGTAAACTTATCGCCCGAGAAGCCCACGTCCATAAGCCCACATCTATTGATTGCTTCAGTGAAAGGTCTAATTTGCTTTAGGCTTCTAGTCGATCCTCCTTTCTTTTCATTGATCGACATCACCTCATTGAAGTCTCCCCCCACCAACCAAGGGCCATCAAACCTGTCTTTGAGTCTTTCCAATAATTCCCACGAGAAATGTCTTTTGTCTGTTTCAGGGTTACCATAAAAGCCAGTGAACCTCCAGGAAACCGGTTGGTCTATTATCATAGCATCGATGTGGCCTTCAGAATACGAATTGATAGAAACCTCTGTTTCCGAATTCCAAAGGATCATAAGCCCTCCACTGCTACCAATACTCGGCACACTAAACATAGACTCGTACTGCAAATCAAGCTTGATCCTCTCACACTTCCCATAGTCACTTTTGGTTTCCATGATAAAAATCACTTGGGGTTTTTCTTTACCAACTAAATGGAGAAGCGCTCGGATCGCTCGAGGATTCCCCAAACCTCGAGCGTTCCAACATAAGGTTTTCATGGCGTCCGGCGGGGCTGTTCCACAGCCTCCGCCGATATCCCTCCGAAAACTTCGAAGCAGTAGGTTTTAGATCTTTTGTTTGTGTCACTGTCAGTAGCATTCGCCAGCCCATGTCTTTTCCCCAGCTGGCTGGCCATGAGGTTTTTTTCCCTTTGCTGCATGGGCTCTACTCTGGCCAGCCTCTTCCAAGATTTCAAGTTCTTTTTTGGGCTACTGTTGCTTTTAGTCTGTGCATCTCCCTTTTTCGACTGTGTATCTCCCTTTTTATTTTGGATCTCTATTTGCGGGCTAACTTTGCCTGTTGGGTTTATTACCCTTGGTGGGCTTGGTGCAGATTGTGGGCTCTTCTCTATTCTTTTCCTATCATGTGGGTCCCCCTCCGCAGTCACCTCATCCTGAGTAGGGGCACCGCTTGGTTGTTTCCCTTTTCCTGCTATTGACCATTGGATACTTTCCTGATTCAGCTTTTTTGACTCCTTTTTTGGATTTGTTTCCACCTTTTGGGCCTTAACGACTATATTCTCTGCTGACCCTGCCACCTGAACGTTCTGCTTTGTACTCTCACTGACATCTTTGTCTTTTTCGTCTTGTGCCTCCGGAGGTAGAAGGTGGTTCTCCGGTCGGTGATCTTTTCAGGTTGCTGCTCCGACTACCTCTGATAGCAACTTTGAGATCTCCTCTATTTTTTCTTCGTTGTTTTTATCTTCTTCCTCCTCCCGAGTGGATCTATTTTTCATTAACGGTTGTTTTCCTTTGGATTCTGTTCTAAACATCGAGTGTTCCCTAAGCCATGGCCCGTACTGAGTATCTTCTTCCTCTTCATCTTCGCTGTCTTCTTCCTCGCATTCGTTCATAACATGGCCTAGCCTTCCACATTGATAACAAAAGTCTGGGAGTTTTTCGATTGTTATTGGGATCCATGTTTCTTCTGCCATCGAGCCCACTTTTAAGTTTGTTCCTCTCCTTAGAGGTTTCTTAATATCCATTGTAACTTTGACTCTTAATGATTCTCTCCAGACCCTATCTTCTTCGTCAATCTCCTCCATTTTCACAAAAGTTCCAATTGAGTTGCCCAGCGCCATCGCGTATTTCCTGTTTAGGCACACCACAGGTAGCTTATGAAAGTGAACCCAAAAACTTGCGTACCTGAATTCCAGAGCGTCGATTTCTCGGTTCCCTTTGGGTTCATCGAACAGTATGACTGCTTTGTCGTATATCCATGGTCCTTCTTCGATTACTCTTCTTTTTGTTTCCTGTTTTTGAACTTGCAGACATAGGTATTTCTTCCCGTTTTTTTCATTTGGACTTTTCCTTCAGCACCCCAAATCTTCGGGATTAGTCTCTGAAAGTGTTCTGCATTGACTCCTTTAGACGTATGGATCTTACATACTGCAACTTTCTTCATGTCTTTATCTGAACTGTCAATATCATTGTCTTCTACTTCGACCACCCCTCCTTTTTCCTCTTCAGTTTGTTTCATCTTGCCGAATTCCTTGAGAGCTTTGTCTTCCTTCATTGGAGTTGACCCCTCTCTACGCCCGCCCGATCACAGAGGATCCCCACACGCAAACGAGTTGCCCTCAATTGCTCATGAACAATGTTTCCCCTCAGTTGAGAGAAAACGGGTGTTCAGAGCACTCAAACGATATAAATGAACTATTGTTGTATACGAGTTCTAACAATTTTTTGTTCAAAATATTGTTAAAAAAGTATTCTAATATGTTTTCAATGAATTATAAACATACATATAGTACAAAATCGATAAGATTTCAAAAAAAAAAAAAAGAAAAAGAAAGAAAAAGAAACTGACATTATAGTAAATTTTGATAAAGTTTTTTTTTGACAACATGGGGTTGAGGGGATTCGAACCACAGACTTTGTGGTTATCAATACATCTTTATGTCAGTTGAGCTATGCACTTGTTGAAAAATTTTGATAAAGTTATTCAATGGTTAATTTTGTACATTAATCAAACTTAATAGCTAATTTTGTGTAAAACTTAATTTGATTGAAATTAATAAATTTATAGAGATTTTTATAAATTTTTAGGCTAAAATTAGAGGGTGATTAACCAAAATTGAATAGAGAGTAATATTAGAAATTTTTTCTAAGGGTTTAATTTCATGAGGTTGATTTTGTTAAAAAATAAAAAATAAAAAATGATGAAGTTGAAAGTTTATGGTTAAAATTAATATAACTAGACAAGTTTATTGTTGTTATTCTTCCTTTTTTTTTGAACAACATGGTTTGAGTTCCTTTAAATCTTGGAAATTAATTAAAATTTATAAGCTTTTGATATTTTAGATAATGTCTCTTCTTTTCTTTTCTTTTTTTGACAATTTGTTCTCTTCTTTTAGATTGGGTCTAATCTTAGGCAGTTTTCAAAAATATATATATATATATATATATGTGTGTGTGTGTGTGTGTTAAATATATAGTTTCTATTTTTTTTTTTTAATGTTTGAAAATTTGACTTTGAGTTTTTAAAGGCACAACCAATCTTAATCAATTAAGATTTAATATTCAAATTGGATGCAACTTTATTTTCTTTCTTTAATATTTGACAATTAAGACTTAAGTTTTTTTTTTCTGAAACAATTAAGACTTAAGCTAAGTGGTTGGATAATTGTAAATTATTGAACTTTTTCCATTTTGAAAAATAAAAATAAAAGTAAATCAATGTTGCTAGGTACAAATTAATTAACATGATGTAGGGATATTAAAGACAAAAACCAAACAAGTGGGGAAAAGAAACATTGGGAGTCTGACATATACAGTAATTCATTTCGAAAAAATTTCTAGTACTACGATAGTATGTAGAATTTTCCAAATTACCTCCATTCATTGTTTGCCATTTAAGGAGTATTTAAGAATGATGTGGGATCCATTGAATAAAATATTATATCATTAAATGTTCTTTAAATGACGTGTCAAATTTGGTCTGAATGGAGGGAGTAGGTACGTAGTACTAGAAAATTTCCCCTATGTGGGGAGAGGGATTTGAACCACTGACCTGTGGTTATCAATAAAGGTTAATTATGTCAGTTGAGCTAAGCTCTTGTTGGCAAAAAAAAAAAAATATATCAGACACAAAATTGAAAGTTTCGAAACTTATTAGACACAAATTAATGCAAACTCAGATACTAAACATGTAATTTAACCTATTGTCAAAAAAAAAAAAAACATGTAATTTAACCTATTATAAATCCTATAATATCATAAAATAATAATAATACGAAATTCATAACATTAAATTTCTCTATAAATTCATTATTAGTTGATAACTACAGTTTTTTTTATTATTATTATTCATAAATATATTCAAACACATTTGAACTATTTTTTTAATTGAATTTTTAAATCTGCAACCAAACACATATTTGAAAACATAAAAACCTGACTCTATTTTTTTATTTATTTATTGAAGCACTCCTTTTAAATTTCTATCTTCACTACCAAACATATCCCAAGTCTTCATCTCAATCTCCCTCTAATTTTGACTTCTTTTATCTTGCTGGCTTTCTCTTTATCCTATTCTAACAATTATATAATGTCAGTTGGATAATATATAGGCATCCATCACATTAGATTTTTCAAATGAAAGTTTTTTCAAATTAGAGAGTAAAATAATTGCAATATTTCTTTTTTTAAATCTAAGGTTAAAATTACAACATTGGTCTATGAGTTCCAGTTTGATAAAATTGAAAGTTTATGATGAAAATTCACACAGTAGTGGATAAAAAATTGTCAAGTTGTATCAATCTTTTTTCTTTTTTTTTTTTTGGAAAAAAGTATAACTTATAAGTACTTCTTTTTCAATCTTAAAAAAAAGGGAAAAATACACTTTTAGTCCCTGAGGTTTGAGTTAGGTTTCATTTTAGTCCCTGAGTTTTCAAACTCAACAATTTAGTCCCTGAGGTTTGATTTTAGTTTCATTTTGGTCCCTCCATCCATTTTTCCGTTAAAAACTAACGGACCATTGACGTGGCACTATTTTTTTATTTAAAAAAATTATTTTTAAGAATTTTTAATTAAAAATATATTAAAATAATAAAAATATTATTATTTTTATTTCTTTTTATTACTTCTCTCTTCCTCTTTCTTCCCCCCTTCTTCTTCTTTTACCCCTTCATCTTCTTCAACCCACCATCAACCATGGTCGGCGGCGGCGGCCGGCAACCACAGCTCGCCGGCGGCCGCCGCCGCCGAAGACTTTTTTTCTCATTCTCTTTTTCTTCTCTTTTCCCCTCCTCTCCAGTTTTTTTTTTTGTTTTTTTTAAATATATATAACCGAGGAGGGAGAGAGGGAGCTCCCTCCTCGATTTTTTCGCCGGAAAACAGGGAGGGCTTCCTCTGCTTTCCCGTCTCCTTCGTGCACCGCCAGAAGAACGCTGTCAGATCGCCGCCGTGCGTCAAATCGCTGCTCAGATCGTCGTCATATCGCCACCGAACAGATCTAAACATTAAAGCCCCGTGGGTCTTCTTCCTCAAATAGCCGCGAGCCGCCGTCGACTTCCACCAAACAGATCTGAGCCGCGAGGGTCTTCTCCTTCCTTAAACAGCTGCGAGCCGCCGTCAAGCTTCCACCGAACAGATCTGAGCTGCGAGGGTCTTCTTCTTCCTCAAACAGTCGCCTGGGTTTTTTCTTCCTCGAACAGTCGCCTGGGTCTTCTTCATCGTCGAACAGCAAACCCCCTTGGTCGATCGCGTGGAATCCCAGATCTGTTTTCTTCTCTCTCTCGGTCCGTCGCGTGGGTTTTCTCTCTCGGTCGTCTCTCTCTCCCCGTCGCCGACAAGGAGTTTTTGCCCATTCAAGCTTTTGTTCCGCCGGTGTGATGATGGAGAAGAAAACAAGGGGAATGGAGGAAAGGAGAAGAAAGAAAGGTAGGGGAAGAAATTAAAAAAAAAACGTTGTGATGATGGAGAAGAAAACAGGGGAATGGAGGAAAGGAGAAGAGAGAAAGGTAGTGAAAAAAAAAACCCTCCGCCGGCGGACGACGGCGGTGGCCGGTACTGCCGCCGGCAGTTACAGATAGATGGTGGCTCGATGATGGCTACATGGTAGGGGATGGTGAAGAAGAAGAATAAGGAGGGAGAGAGAAAAAGTAAAAATAATATATATTTTTTATTAACTTAATATTATTTTTATTTTAAAAATTAAAGAATTGTTTTTTAAATAAAAAAAATAGGTGCCACGTCAGCAATCCGTTAGTTATTAACGGAAAAATGGATGGAGGGACCAAAATGAAGCAAAATACAAACCTCAGGGACTAAATTGTTGAGTTTGAAACCTCAGGGACCAAAATGAAACCTAACCCAAACCTCAGGGACCAAAAGTGTATTTTTCCCTAAAAAAATGATGATATGGATGATTTTTTTTTCTTTTTGGTAAGAATCAATCTTGTATTTGAATACCTACCAAGTATATTTGTATGAAGAAGAAGAAAAAGAAGATGATGATCATCTCAATGATAGTGATAGTTTTTGTTTTTATATAAATCAATTCTTGCATTTGAAAAACATAAAACATAATATTAACATGTAGTTAAATTGATTAAGGTGTTGATTTTTTTTTTTTATATTTATATATATATTGGTATGATAATTTTTTTTATAAGTAGGAGAATATTCAAATTTATAACTTGTAAGGAGAAATTCTATTGTATTTTAGACTTAAATCCCTTTAGGATTCTAATGGACTCATTGGTAAGGTTTTTATTTATTGTTTCTCGTTTTTTTTTAAAGAAAGAAAATCAAAAGTGTGTCCACTAATAGGTCTTTTTTCTTGAAAAAAGAAATAGAAATGTATTTGGTAATAATTTCGTGTTTCTTGTTCCCTACAAATATTAAATGAAAAAAATAAAATTTTGGGAAAAATGTCTTTTTGGTCCCCGAGTTTTGAGGGATAGGTGCGTTTGGTCCCTAAGTTTTAAAAATGGACTTTTTTAGTCCCTGAATTTTGAGAAATAGGTTTAAAAGGTCCCTCATACTATTTTTATTAATTTTTTCAGTTTTTTTATATAAGATTAATATTTTTTAATTAGTTTTTAATATTGAATGATTTTAAAAAAAAAAAAAAAAAAAAAAAAAAAAAAAAAAAAAAAACTCACCTCTAACATCTTTACCCCATTCTCTCTCCAGTCTCCTCCCTCCTTCCAAATCTTCGCATTTTCCCCCTCCTCACCACCGTTTCTTCTTCCTCTCACCTCCTCTATCTCAAACAAGAGACAAAAAAGAAATCTTCAGAAATCTTAAATCTTTCTGAAATATCCAACTATTTCTCACCATTTTCCACTATAATCTTTTCCTAATTCTCAAACAAGAGACAAAAAAGAAATATCAATGGCTATCCAAAAATCGCAAAGTCACCTGCAAGCTTAAATCAAGATCTACAGATTACTTTGATTTCTCTCATATATTCATCACTATCTCAGATTCAACAAATTAAACTCTCGCGATTCCGATTAAAACAGACGTCTCACAACCCCGTCACCATTATTGTTGGTTGCAACATATTGAGAGGGAGAAGTGGAAAGAAAGAAGAAGATGGTGAGGAGAAGGGGAAAAGACGAAGGAGGGGAAAAGAACGTGGGAGGAGAGGGAGGGATAGGGTGGGGAGGGAGATTTTTTTTTTAATTATTATTTTTAATTTCTAAAAAGCATTCAACATTAAAAATTAATAAAAAAAATATTGATTTTATATTAAAAAAATGAAAAAAATTAATAAAAATGGTATGATGACCTTTTAAACCTATTTCTCAAAACTTAGGGACTAAAAATGTATATTTTGAAAATTCAGGGACCAAATGCACCTATCCCTCAAAACTTAGGGACCAAAGAGGTATTTTTTCCTAAAATTTTTATATGTAAACTATTTTTTAAATATAAATTTGATGAAATAAAAAATTGGAAAAAAAAATACATTTTTGGTCCCCAAGGTTTGAGTTAGGTTTCATTTTAGTCTCTAAGTTCGAAAACTCAATATTTTTGTCATGGATTTCATTTCATTTTAGTCCCTCAATCTATTTTTTTTTTTGCTAATATTGCTAACATAAGCCGACATGACATTTTTTTTTATATTGAATTTTTAATTTTTAAAATAAAATATATTTATAATATATTTATTTCCTTTTTCCTTTTCCTTTTTTTTTTTTTTTTTTTTTTTTTTTTTTTTGGAAATAAACCTTCATTAAAGTACCAACTAACCAGAAACCTTGAGAAATAAGAGGGGTCACAAAAGAACGAGTTCACATCGATGCCAAGGGCTACAAAATGAAACCCATTTTCCTGCGATAGGGGACTCTCCTGGTCAAGCACAAAACGAAGATTACAAGTGTTTCCGCAACACAGTGGGCTGTTGTGTTCAAAGACCTTCGACAATGGCGGAAATCTACTGAGACCAGCCGCGAAACATGACTGGCGATATCATCCAAGATGACCTTCCAAACAGAGAGATCTTCAGTCTCTCCCTTCAACGCTCTGATGATCTCGAGCGCGTCAGATTCATTTTCAAGGGGAATTCGTTGTTGAATACAGCTATCCTCGATCATCTTCACCCCTTCTAAAATTGCTTTAGCTTCCAAAGATTTGATTGACCAATTTCGCTTGATGCATTTCGAACCGCTGCAAATCACGGATCAGTTCAAGTCATGAACGACCCACCTAATTCCTCTGCAATTCGCAGCTTCATTCCACGTTGCATCGGAGTTTAATTTCCACGAATTTCGCTTCGGGGCTTCCCACGTATCTTGACTCGTCTGACGTGCTGTGTGTTGGGTATCGTGCTATGTGTTGGTTTTGCTCGGGTTCGCTTGTGGGCGTTCAAATATGGTGGTGTGGAATGGTTGGATTCTGAAATTGAAACGAAGAAAGAAGAAACAAGGGTTCCAGATTAGAATTGAAGGGTCCGTCGTTTATTTTTTTTCTCTAATATGAGGAAGAAAAAGGGAGAGAAGAAGAAGGGAAAAAGAGAAAAAGAGAAAAGAGAGAAAGAGAGAGAGTGGCGGTAGCAATGGATGACGATGACTCTAACATCAAAGAGCGGTTGTGGCGGTGGCTTCGATTGTGGTGAAGGTGAAAGTGTTAATATTAAACATGCAGAAACAATTTAAGATCTTAGGTACTTAATTTCATCAATTTAATCCAAGAAGACATATTGTTCATAAACCGAAAACGGAGTTATGTTGCACCTACTTCTTGTAGCTCCCAATTCACGCAATCCTTGAGTTGTTTCTTCACACCAATGGATCTAGGACCATCACTTGGATCTTCTCTACCAATCTCTGTGCTTGGAATGGATTGTGGGATCCTCAAGTGATAGGAATCAGAAGGAAAAACTTGTGGGTTCAAGAATATTTGAGAGTTTGAGCTATGGAAGTTCTAGAGAGAATTTGTAGCATTTCAGGTTGAAAATTTTCATAATTTTCCATAAGCTTAACCTATATATATATAGAGGAAAACCATGCATACAAAATGCACAAAAAACAACCAGCAAATTGGGATCATTTTGAGTCATATATTAGGTGGAAGAAGAAGGATTAAGCTTAGTGATTAGTCACTAAACACCCCCTCCTAAAATTGTGATTTTTTTTTATTTAATTAAATTCAAAATTTAGCAATTTTAAAATGAAAATTCTGAATTCTAAAATTCAGATATTATTTTCAAATTTATTATTTTAAATAATTTAATTAAATATAATTCTTAATTATATTTAAATTAAAAACAAATTAAATAATAATTTAATATCTAATATTAAATTAATTATTTTCACCCGATCCCGACTTTTCTCCAAACGAAATTTCTCAAACGTGAATCCCTATTCACGTATTTAATATTTAGATCATATTTAAATACAACAAACTCTCAATTTTAGTTTAATTCGAAATTAAACCCATATGTTGTATATAACTGAAATTTATACCCTATTCCAAATTTGAACGTTTCAAACATTCCTATCATATTGTTACAAGTTTTATTCCTATTTGAGCTACTAGAGGGACCTAATGGACCTACAGATCATGGGCTCCAACGATCTAAGAATAACCGGATGAACTCATTAACCTAGTTATTCAACATTCGTTAACTATCGGGACACTCCACTATAGCCTGTAGTTGCACTCCCTTCACTGTAGATATATTTCTGTCCACTTGATATAACCACGATTAGTAAGTCGACCCTTCACAAGTTGTTCGTAACTAGAGTTGGATCAAATGTCTGTTTTACCCTTATAGTTACATCATGTTCCTTATGTTGGGTTTTATGCCTTAAAACTCGTAGATAGTGAATGTAAACAAATTTTATACTTGTATTTAATAAAGTGTTATTTAGTTTCTACAATAAAATGTTATTGTTAAATATTGCACTATTTGACCCTAATCCAATAAACTAGACATCCTAGGCTGTAATATGAGTCTTGAACTATATGTAGCGACATATGGGGATCATTGTTCAAGAAACAGCCTAAAGGGTCTATAGTATAGGGATAAGACTGGGTGCCTTATCCTGGCAACACTATGGATACGACCCACTTTTTATTTGATACAAACGCTATGATCCAACGCGTTCGTGTAGGAGACATGCGAGTGGGGGTATCCTATGCAATGAGTTTGCATAAGACCGGACCGCGAAATAGTAACCATTGGTTATAACACCGTTAACTAGTTGGTTTTCTATTTCACTAGGACGACCTAGACAACTTAGTCTTAATCCTGAGTTGATTATGGGCTCCTGCTCATGAGAGATTGTCCTTTGATTTGTATGGGTGAGAGTGGCCAATTCGCCGACTCAATAAGCCTACCATTTTGGGGACAAGACCGAATGAGGAGCTGAGAACATAATCGTACAAGATGGAATTCACTCCTTCCCGACTTTAGGGAAGTAGATGAGTGTTCCCTTAAGTGGTTACTCCGAGTCTTGAACAAAGGGCCTTATCCTCTCAATGGCACGAGAGGGTTTTCTGTTTGATGGTTGGACCACAAACAGGTTGTTCATTAGAGGAAAACTGGTACTTAAGGAAATAGAAGTAACCCAGGGGTAAAAGGGTAATTTGACCCAACTGGTGTTACAGACACTCGTGAAGGACTAACTAGTCGATATTGGTCTAGATCCATGGACACAGAAAATATGTCTGCAGTGAGAAGAGTGCAACTGTAAGTATATAGTGGAATGTACACACAATTAACGAATATTGATTAATGTGGTTAATGAGTTTGACCAATTAATCTCACATCGTTGGAGCTTCTGATCTGCTGGTCCATTAGGTCCCACTGGTAGCCCATAAAGTAATTTGAGGCAACTAAGTAATAAATCTAAATTGAAAAGGTTCAATTTACTAAGGGAAACAAATATAATATATATTGATATATTATTATGAGAGAAATTAATATTTGAAGAAATTCAAATATAAATTTATGGAAGTTTGAAAAAGTTCAAATAATGAATTAATTAATTTAAGGCCTAAAATGTGTTTGGGCAAATTAATTAATTCTAGGCCGGGAATTAAATATGTGATATTTAATTGGTGGTTAATTAATTAGAGAATTAATTAACCGGGAATTAATCAATTATGGAAATAATTAATCACTTAAGGAAGTGATTAATCATTTATGGAAATGATCTAATCACTTATGGAAGTAATTAGTCATTTGTGCAAAAGATTAATCAATTATGGAATTGATTGATCATGATTGATTAAATAAGGAATAAGATTGAATCAATTTTGGAAAAGATTGATTTAATTGAATATTTTATTCATGGTCTCTCTTCTATAAATAGAACACTAGACCTAATTGGTTTGGGACACTTGACACTTTTGCTCTTGCTCTCAGACTCTCAAGACAAGACCTAGAATTCTCTCTAGCCCCCCTCTTAGAGAAAGACTCCCACAAGTCTTTTGCCTCCTAGACCTAGAGTCATACCGGTGTAACCTCTGTGGTTATTGTGTCATTCAAGAAGAATTTTCCAGCGATCACAAGCAAAAGGAGGCTGCTGCGTTTTGTTCGTTGGAGCGTCGTTGGCGAAGAACGGTCAAGTCTACAACGGAGGTTTGTAACGGTTCTTCCCCTTTTCTTTAGAAAAGCATGAAAATAAATTTAGATTTATTTTAAGCATGTTTAAACTGATTTTCCAGCAACTTTAAAGATTGTTTAAAGTTTGTTTGAGTTTTCGTAACAATATTTTAATGTTAATTAATATACGGCGTAAGGTCCAATCGATGCGCTTCCGCTGCGTGGGGACTTTTATTCCCTTTACCTTAAGTCTCACTGATCCTCTAATGAACAATTAGTTCATGGTACAACCACTGAACCGAGTCCCTCTCGAGCCAATGAGAGGGTGGGCCCCTTGTTCAAGACCTGAAATCAGTACTTCAGGAAACAACCTCTCTACTATCCCTAATACGGGTAGAAGTGAATTCCGTCTTGTGAGACTATGTCCCCAGCTATCTATTTAGACTCATCCCCAAAATGGTAGGCTTATTAGTCGACGAACTCGGGCCACTCCCACCCATGCAAAACAAAGGATAATTCTGAATAAATAGGAGTTCATAGTTCCCTCAGGATTAAGATCGAGTTACCTAGGTCATCGTATGAGATAGTCAGTTTCATCAGTAAACGACGTTATAAAGTGAAAGTGACTTATCTCGTGGTCCAGTCTATAGGCAAACTCATTGCATAGGACGTCCTCACTTGCATGTCACAACACGAACGATTCAGGATCACATCGTTTGTCTTAAATACAAAGCGAGCCACGTCAATTGTGTCCCCAGGACAAGATACCCAACCCTATCCTTATACCATAGACCGTTTAGGCTATTTACTTGAACATGATCCATATTTATGCCACCCCATAAAGTTCAAGTATTCATAACATAACTAGGGGTTCTTAGTTTATTGGATTTGTGGTTATTTTTAGGCAAGATGAATATATATAATTAATAACGCGAAAAGTCAAGTGTTACATTTACCATCTACGAGTTTTAGGGCATAAATTTTTTGAGGGTTTAATTTTTATAAAGTTTTGGAATCCAATTGTTATGACTACTATATTTCAAGGATGATTTTTACCATTTTCCAAGAAATTACTAGTTAGGCTTTTAAATTAACTCAACATTCAAAAGTCAAGGATATAAATTGATTTTTTCTAAAAAAAAAAATAATAACTTGACTTCAATCATTGTACTACAATCAAAAGTCTTCTCCAAGTAATAAATAAATCAGCCCCAAAACAAGAAGAAAAAGATATTTATTTTAACCAACAATGAATGTCTGGACAATGGTTACGGTCCCTCCCAAACTAAATTTAACCAAACTCATTAAACTTCCATTCATCTCATCTTCATGCTACTTACGCGCAAACAAATTTATAACTCAAATCAATCTTGTCAACGACGAAAGCATAAATCAATTTACATATAAAACATGTATCTTCGATCAAAAGATCGAAAGTTCAAATCTCCTAACACATATTATTGTCAAGAAAAAAATAATAATAAAACTTGAATCAATCTTTATAATTGGATTGGGTTGGTCGGATTTTTCGAGGTAACAATTTATTTTCCAAAAGAAAAACAATTTAGGTAAGCTTTGTTGAAAAACTATCATTTATCCACATTAAACTAAACTCTATTCTTCTAGCAAATGAGCAACAGCCACGTCACTCTCCCTCTGCCCGTGGCTTCACTATCAAATCTCTTGATAAATGCCCCTCCATAACTCCACCGGAAAAATTCAAGCAACCTCGCCGATCTGTAAATTCCCAGTGAAGAGTCGGAGAAGTCTGATGGCGTTGAGGGTCACCATGACCTCCGGCGGAATGCCTTCGATACCGTCGTCGATATCGCCGCCGCCTGTCACTTTGCCGGTGAGAGATATCCCCGGCGGTTACGGTTGGCCGCTGTTCGGATCCATCGGCGACCGGCTGGATTACTTCTGGTTCCAAGGACCGGAGAAGTTCTTCAGAACTCGAATGGAGAAGAATCGAAGCACGGTTTTCCGTACGAATGTTCCTCCGTCGTTCCCTTTCCTCTTCGCCGATCCGAAAGTGATTGCGGTTCTCGATTGCAAGTCGTTTGCGCATCTGTTCGACATGGAAATCGTGGAGAAGAAGAATGTTCTCGTCGGCGATTTCATGCCGAGCACCAGTTTCACCGGAAATATGAGAGTCTGTGCCTATTTGGATCCATCGGAATCTCAACACTCGAAGGTACGATCCGGATCCGGATAATTTTCGATTCTTCAAACCTAATTAGGGTTTCGATTTGGGAAATTTCCCCCCATTTTACTCTGATTCGCACCTAGATCAAGTCCTTCATAAGCTCGCTTTTCGAATTTTATTTCATTTTTTTCCCCAGAAAATAGAATTTTCTATTTGGTTTTAAAATCCATTTTAGGCCATTGTTTATTTTATCAGTATCAAGGATAGGTTTGTTTTTTTTTAAATACTTTATGTTCACATGTGCTCTATTTTATTAATTAATTAATTTTTTTTTTTCAGAAATTTTTTTTTTTTTGAAATAATATTTTTTTTTCTATTACATCATTTCATAGATAAATAATTTCCACCCATATTTTTAATCATTAAAAATAAATCATATTGGAAAGTATATCGAGAGATGTTGGGACAAATGGTAGTCCCTTCTAAATTTGAGATAATTGCGTCCATATCTCATTTTGAGAGACCAAAATGAAAAATGTCCTACTTTTTCAGAATAAGGATATATGTCATTTTGCTTACGTTATCGTCCTAGCAAAATTACCATTATTTTACTATCTATATGAAAACACGTATTTAAGGCATTTAAGAGAGATGGGAGCAAGAGCGAGATTAGGGAGAGAGCAAGAGATTGGAGAGAGAAATTAGGGAGAGAGCAAGAGATTGGAGACAGAAATTGGAGAGAGAAATTAGGGAGAGAGCAAGAGATTGGAGACAGAAATTGAAGAGACAGCAAGAAGCCGAGAGTAGAGATAGAGAGCGAGATTAGAACGTAATTTTACTAGAATGTTGATGCAAGCAAAATGACATATATCATTGTGTTTGAAAATGTGTTATTTATTATTTTCGTCTATTATTTATCATTTTCGTCTATTTTAGAAGGTCATCCGTATAAAAAACTCTTTTAAATTTATATTTATCTGGAATAATTTCTCGCCCCCTTCTAATTTGTTCTTTTATATATTTTTAAAAATTGTAGCAGCGGCCAAAGGGGATAGATTTTTCATAAAGGTCGTATTATCTATATAATTTGTTTCTTTTTTTTTTCTCAATATAAATTTGTGATTTTGAATATAAATATCTGTTGGTTGAGAGAGAAGAGTCCTCCATTTCATGTATGTCTTTTGTCTCTTTTGGAATAATTGTTGGAAAAATTAATTTTCATCCTTTTGTTTGCTTTTCAAAATGAAATGAGAAATTCCAAATCCCTCATTTGTTCCCACGCAAGAAATGTAACCATCTCTCCCCCACCAATTGTCATCTTATTGACTTTTGAATTATATCCATAATTATTGTTAGATACTTTTTTTTTGGCTAGGATATAGTTTAAAAATTAAATTACAACTTTAGTCTTAAAACTTTTAACTTCGTGTTTGTTTGATTTTGAAACTCTAAAAAATATTTAATAGGTCATTGAATTTTCATTTTTGTATTCAAAATGTTTTTGAACTTTTCCATTAATTTTGAATCATTGACCAAATATTTGTTTAAATTCATAAATTTAGTAGACACAAAAATTTAAAATTTAAGTTCCTTTAGATAAAATTCAACTAGAAATAGGTCTTAAGATAGTTAGATTTATTAAAAATTCATTAAAGTTTAAAATTTGATTTTTGTAAACAAAAAATATAAGGCTAAATTATATAAAAAAAAAAAAAATACCCCTGAACTACGAAGTTTGTTTAAAAAATACCCATGAACTTTGAAAAGTTTCAAAAATACCCCTGAACTTTGAAAAATGTTTAAAAAATACCCTTAACATTAATTTTTGGATGGAAACCGTTAAAGTTTCAGTTTAAAAAATACCCTCATTGAAAAATGTTTTTCTTTTTTCCTCTTCCCACGGTAAATTCTAACGCTTTTCATCAAAAAATTAACAGCAATGATATTTTTTAAACAATTTTTAAAGTTCAGGAGTATTTTTGAAACTTTTCAAAGTTCATGGTCATTTTTTATAATTTAGCCAAATATAAATAAAATTTCCCAAATCTGAATAATTTCTCATCGGAATTCAGGTAAAAAACTTCATCATAGACGTTCTACGGCGGAGCTCGAAGATTTGGATTCCAGAGCTGGAATCCAACCTCTCGACGTTATGGGACAGCATCGAATCCGAAATCGCCAAGAATGCAAAACCCAGCTACCGAATCCCTCTCCAACAAGCCCTTTTCAATTTCTTCTCCAAAACCCTCGCCGGCGCCGACACTGCAAAGTCACCGGAAGTCGCCAACTCCGGCTACATCGACATCCTCATCTGGCTCGCCCTCCAGCTCTCCCCCACCGTCCACCTCGGCGTTCTGCAACCCCTTGAAGAAATCTTCCTCCACTCCTTCCGATACCCCTTCTTCCCCGTCGCCGGCCGCTACCGGAGACTCTACGATTTCATCGAAAAACAAGGTTCCCTCTAAACCAAACTCCCAATCTAATCAACCCTTTCAATCTCTTCTCTGCTTCTAATTCCAATTTCCACTCAGGGGAAGAGGTGGTTCAGCGAGGCGTTTCCGATTTCGGATTGACAAAAGACGAAGTGATCCACAATCTACTCTTCACAATGGGATTCAACGCCTACGGTGGGTTCACTCTCTTCCTCCCGGTTCTCCTCGGCCGGATACTCAGCGACAAAACCGGATTACAGCAGAGAATCATCGAGGAAGTCAGGGCGAAATCCGGGTCGGGTCTGACGTTCGAGTCCGTGAAGGAGATGGAGCTGGTTTACTCCGTGGTGTACGAGACGCTCCGGCTGGACCCGCCGGTTCCGTCGCAGTATGCGAGGGCGAGGAAAGATTTCAAGATGAGTTCGTACGATTCGGCGTTCAACGTGAAGAAGGGGGAGCTGCTTTGTGGGTACCAGCCGCTGGTGATGAGGGACCCGAGGGTGTTCGAGGAACCGGAGGCGTTTAAGCCGGAGCGGTTCAGAGGGGAGAAAGGGGCGGAGCTGCTGGACTATTTGTTCTGGTCGAACGGGCCGCAGACGGGGACGGCGAGCGAGAAGAACAAGCAGTGCGCCGGGAAGGATTTGGTGGTGCTGACGGCGGTGGTGTTTGTGGCTTACATGTTTCGAAGGTATGATTTGATTGCGGCGGAGGGAGAGTCGATTACAGCACTTCAAAGGGCTAATTGAAACTCAAACTGAAACTGAAACTGAAAAATGTTTGTTTTGATCTTTATGTAAATTGAGTGATTGGAGGATTATCAAACAGACATTAGTTTTCTTCACCTTAAGCTCTGCAGTTATGTAGTGCATTGGTTTGTATATGAGTCAGAGCCAAAACCGGAAATTTGAAACAAAAATACTTTACTGCATACCAATACGTAATCTTCTCCCTACATACCTCCATTCAAATCTTGACAACTAAAAAACAAAAAGGTAGAAAAAAATAAATTTTTTGTATGACTAAGAAAATTAATTGAATCGAGTTGAACCAATCTCAATTTGGTTCCTAAAATAAATATAAGATTACTAAACTTTTAAATTTTTGTCGAATTAAGCTTTTGAAATTAAAAAAATATCTAATGGGTCTCTAACTTTTAATTTTTTTTTAATAATAATTAAACTTCTGATCTTGTTCGACAATTTTTTAATATTCACTAATCTATTGAACACATAATTGAAAGTTTTGTGTAATAGATTGATTAATTTTAAGAAAAATATTGAATAACTCGCAGATTTATTAGAACAAATTTAAAAATTTAGAGACCTTTTTATCCTATTCAAGTTTATGAATCTTTTAGATCTTTTTTAAACTTCAAGCATGCAAGTTTCAATATCGGTTTTGGCAAATATATGTTAACAATATGTATTTTCAAATAGGGAAAGTTTAAAAATTAAAAAAAAAAAAAAAAAAAACTCGATTAAAATACAATAGGAAAAAGTCAAATTTACGATCTATTTGTAAGAAACTAAAAGTTACTGACATTTTAAAAGCACGTCTGGAAACAAAAACCAATACAAACTTATTTACACCTCTAAATTTGTGATAATATCACTGATTAATATGTCGTAGAATCAACAACAATATGGTCCAGACTCCTAAAAAAATGGTCCATAGACTCAGATCTCGCGTCTTAAAACTCTTCAAATTCAAGAGGAACCGATTGATTCGGGTAAGATCGGGTCGGTTGTCCGTACAACCGACTCCGAAATTATTACACCCCTAGAGGAACCTTAAGACTGATTTTTTAAGGAGCAATTTTGAGATTCAAGTTTGTATAGCAAATCACATCTAGAGAATAAAAGTAGAATGTATAATCGTGACTTTGGCATGGGATGGTTCTAAACCATCTCAGCCAAGATGAATATCCTCAACAATGCAGCATTAAGCCACAAAACAAGGTAGTTCAAGTTCGCTTGGACACTCACAGAGATGAAAAGAAAATGGTAGTTTAATGGCAAAGCAAAAGAATATTTGTATATATCCAACTTGAACAAATCCAAAAGAATTTGCTTTCACAGTCTGGAGAGTGGACCTTAAAAATTCACAATGAAGATGATAAATGAGGGTAACATAACTTCTTGAATACATTAGTTGCTTTCAACTAATGAACGTTTTCTTGTAATTAACTAACAATGGTAATTGACAGTTCGGTTCACTAACAATACCTGTAATAATCCTTTCGATCTATTTGAGGCGATGAAGTAAAATTTAAGTTACTACCAGGAAAAATATATATATGAAAACAAAAGGTGAGAATGGGAGGAAGTGTTACTGTTTGGATGCCTGCCCTTTTCATGCAGTTTGAATATTTCCTTGTTTTTGTGTACGAGACTTGGCAGCTCCTTCTTTCCATCCCCTTTGGCGAGCCCTTTGCTCCCACATTGCTGTTAATCTCTTCTGGGCAGATAATACTGCTTCGGCTTTCTCTCTTGCTTCTTCACATGTTTCCATCCCAGAATTGCACTTGTCTGCCTCTTTTTGATACTGAGATGTCATCTTTTTCGCCTCGAGCAGAGCCATATCGGCACGGTGCTGGTTCTCCAAGGCTTCAGCTTCCTTTAACTTCAGCTCCTCTAACAATAGGTCTGCAAAGTTCTTCTCAGTATCCTGACTCACTTCTGGATCATGCTTAACACAATCTGCAAAACGTAATATGGTTCAAATACAGTTCAGTCGCCAAATTTTATCGATCAAAAGAAGAAAAAAACCTAATATGCCTCCTCCATGTCATATTTTATCCACCACTATGTTAACAGTAACTATACTGAAAGGAAGGTGACATCAATGTCAGGTGGAGTAGGATTGGAATGAGAGGAGAGAAATCAAAAGGCCTATTATATCCAGAGCAACTGTGCCTGAAACCTCAGGTAAATGGTAAACCCTGTGCTATCCAAGTTCATCATGCCTATGGCCTTACATTTACAATTACACCCTATTTTCAGAAGCACTTATGAATCTTGACAGATATTAAGAAAGCAATTGATAGATCCTTCATGCTCCTTAATCCATTTATGTTGCTATTTTATTCCACAGTCTCACCCTTTATCTCAAGATTACAGCCTAAAGGCACTGGAGTGATTTTGAAACGGTTAAAGAAAATTTTGATGGTAAAATCACATTCAAGTGGAAAACCAAACATTAAAATGATTTTAAACCATTAAATGCATATTTTGGAGTGGTTTTAGATATGATAAAAGTGATTCTAACCCTTTTAAAATTACTCTAAAACATGCACTAAGAAAAACTCAAGGACAAAAGCCTACATCAACAAGTATTTTTTCCAGGAAAGTTTGAAGAGCCTTTAAATCGAGGAAAACTCAGCAAAGGGTTCTCTTAGAATGATGCAATCTAATTCATGATCAGCAAAAGCGTTAAGATATTGAGATCTTTGATATTCATATGGCTAAGTTCATGATGAAGCAAAAACATTATAATCATTTGAGAAAGAAAGTGAAACTAACCTCCAAAAGTAGAGTTCCTCAATTCTGCACAGACAGTAACCACAGTAAGTATACAAATTACAAAAAACCAGAAAAGGGAAATTAAACGGCATCACTTCAGTTTACAAGGAAGAAGCTCACACTCATAATCAGATAAACAGTTAGACTAAGCCATTAACAGAAACTGTACATCTCAAAATTCTCAAACCACTTGAATCACATAAAACCAACATTGCAATCTGAATCAAGGAACATAATGCAAGAACGGAACCACAAAAAAAATCACCAAAACAAAAGAAAATCAACCAAAACTCAGTGAATCACAGGAGAAAAACAAAAAAGGCGATGCTAAAGCAAAACCCAGAAGGAGATCTAAGCAAGAGAATCGGAAAAATTAACAAACCTCGGCCAAAATTAGACGAAACCCAGAAGAGATCTAATCGGATCTGAGCATTAGAAACAAAAAATTGAAGGTACCTTCGGGAATTGAGATGACGGGCTGAGAAGGGCAATCGCAGAAACAAGGAGGGCAAGCTGAGGAAGAAGAGGAGCGGCTAACGACGGCTAAACCTTCCTTGAAGTGCCAGTAGAGAGGAGGGCCGAGAATGTAACCGGCAATAAAGAGGGCGATCAAAGCCAATCCGAACTTGATCAGTGAGGGATTGCAAGAACTCGCCGGAATTGCCATCGGAGAAAGTGGAAGGGATTTGCAGAGAGTGAATAGTTGAAATAAATAAGTGGGGATTGGAACTGAATCTCTTATACGAACAAAGAGAAGAATCAGAGTTTTATTGGGTATCGCAATCTAACTTCTTCTTCTCAAAATTTTAGAAACAAATCCTCTCGCTCAATCTTCTTCTCTTTTATAAGATTATTTTTTTAAGCTAAGTTTATTGGAATTCCGCGTGACAATGGCTCATATCATAAACTTATATCCGTTTTTTTTTTTTTTTTTTTTTTTTTTTTTTTTTTTTAATTTTAAATTTTTTTTACCGTGGAGGATTCGAACCACAAATCTTGTGGTTATCAATATAGTTAGTTGAGCTAAACTCTTGAGCATGACTCAACTGACATAAAACTTGTATCCTGGGGTTTTTTAGAAAAGTAGAAAAAAAAAAGAAATAAATTAGAGAATAAGGGTGGTTTCAAAACTATTTTTAGATTTGAGGTGTGGCGTCTCTACAAGATACGCGACACGCTACACGACAAAATATATTTTATTATTTTTTTTTTTTTTTTAATTTTAATTTTAATTATTAAATTATTATTATTATTATAATATATTATATTATATATATTCTGTTTAATAATATTTTTATATAAATATTAATTTTCATTTACTTTTCTAAATAATCCTATACTTTTCTATGATTTTCTTTTTTTTAAAAAAAAATTAAGTTTTCATTTTTTATATAGGTTTTTAATTTACATGATTTGAAGTTTGATTTTTTTTTTCTACATTATTTTTTTTTAAATACAAAACACTACCTTTTTAAATTAAACTAATATTACGAATAGATTTTTCGAAAACTATTGTACATTAGTTTTAGAAATTTTTCGATAAAACTTTATATAGTTACAACATAATTAAATTTATGTATACATGAAAAACACAATTACATTTTAAAAACCAACCATCCTTAAACATCTTCAATTCAATTTCAAGTATAATTAATTTAAAAATTGATAACGATTCATTTTTTTTTCTGTTAAGAGAACCATTATTGACAAGCAATTTTAGTAAACTAGATAATTAATTTAGATTAGTGATTGCATTGTATTATAAATCCATATATATCTATAATTTATAATTTATAATCTATAATCTATAATCTATCTATAATTTTTAATCTATAATCTATAATCTATCTATAATATATATAAATGAGTCTACGAGTGGAGAATCTTTACATTGTATTATAAATCCATATATATCTACAAGTGAAGATTATAATCTATAATCTATAATCTATCTATAATATATTTAAATTAATTATACTTGAAATTGAATTGAAGATGTTTAAGGATGGTTAGTTTTTAAAATGTAATTGTGTTTTTCATGTATACATAAATTTAATTATGTTGTAACTATATAAAGTTTTATCGAAAAATTTCTAAAACTAATGTACAATAGTTTTCGAAAAATCTATTCGTAATGTAGAAAAAAAAATCAAACTTCAAATCATGTAAATTAAAAACCTATATAAAAAATGAAAACTTAATTTTTTAAAAAAAAAAAAAGAAAATCATAGAAGAAAAGTATAGGATTATTTGGAAAAGTAAATGAAAATTAATATTTATATAAAAATATTATTAAGCAGAATATATATAATATAATATATTATAATAATAATAATAATTTAATAATTAAAATTAAAATTAAAAAAAAAAAAGAAAAAAACTAAAATATATTTTGTCGTGTAGCGTGTCGCGTATCTTGTAGAGACGCGACACCTCAAATCTAAAAATAGTTTTGAAACCACCCTTATTCTCTAATTTTTTTCTTTTTTTTCCCTACTTTTCTAAAAAACCCGTATCCTGGTCAGAGGTTCAATCCCCCACCCCTACATGTTGTAAAAAAAAAATTATTAATAATGCCTTAAAAAAAACTATTGTGACATATTTTCATTTTGGAATTTGTTTATATGGGTAATTTAATGATGTTTAAGATGGTACATTTTAGTTTATTTGGCCAAATTTTTTAACAAGATATTTAAATTAAATTAAATTAATTTATTATATATTTGTTTATTATAAAGTTTAAATGGAATTTTCCCTAAGAGAATTTAACCATTTAAATAGAATTCTCAACGGAGAATATATAATAACTTAGTTGAGAATTTTCACCCCGTTTTAGTAGAATTTAATGAGAAATTTTGTGGGGGCAAAGAATGAAATGAGTGGCCCATCCCACCATACTTCAATAACATCTCTAGTTGATTTGACGATTTGAGTTGATCAATTAAATAACAAAAATGGATATCACCTATTTACAAATGTATTTAAGAACATTTTCTTTCCATTTAGATATTAAAAAAAACCAAACTAAACTCAAAGTTCTATTAGAACTATAATAAGATAGATAGTGAAAGTCAAGGTGAGATTCCCCTTCCTTCTGTTAATATCAAAAGTTTTTTTTTTAAAAAAAAAAAAAAAAAAAGAAGCAAAAACCTGTGGAAGAAAATAAAATAAGCCACACTACAAAATGTGCTCACTATTTGGCCCTTCAAATATATTGACTCTTGTGATCTACAAATATTCTAAAAAGATGTGTGAAAGATGAAGAACTGACTCATTGTTAGAGCTATGTATATATAATATAACCCTGTGCAGCAGAATTGGCAAAGTTTGCATATAACTTCAGCCTGTTTTGGGATCACCATGTTCGTCTTCATCGTCTCGTACTCTACTCTCGTGTACGTTGCGAAGCAACTGCTGAAACGAGCTCATGACAGTTGGATCGTCCTAGAAATAAGACGGTAATAATTGCATAAGCTTCAGAATAGAATGTAAATAATGTAATAAACTAAGGATCAGAGTAAGGAATGAGGATATGAACAAGAAATCGCTTGAAGAAACTTGATAAAGGGTCAGAATTATAAAACCAGTGGCATGTAAGAGGCACTTAGAATGACATTTAACTGATACAAGTTCTGTTTTCTGAGGAATTATCAAGGGAATGTTGGTTCTCAACAGATGAATAGCAACAAATAGCTTTTGTTGTCGTTACAAAACTTACACGAAGGAGGTCGGTAAAGGCGCTGTCGTTTAGCATCCTAGGAAGAAGTCTCCCAAGTCCCAGGCAAGCCCTTTATTGATAATTCCAAGCAGAAAGGGTAATGGTAAATCAATCAAATCATGATGTTTGTAAGGCCTTCAGATGAACTTTTAGCTAACCTTGGACTTTCAGACAGCTTAAGATAACAGCGAATGATATGTTTTAGCAGACGTTGCGAGGGTTCTTCCGAAAGCCTTTCCATCATTGTTTCCAAGGCACGAGTTATCGCGAAAAATCGATCAGCTATGATACAGCAGTACCTCAATCCCTCTTCATTCATAAGAATTTTCTGAACAATAAATGTAGCCACCTGTGTGATCTTAAGATTATGAGTGACAGCCTTGTAATAAAATGCACAAAAGTAGTTGACATTATTAAGAAAGTAAAATCTGATACTCAGGTTAACGATCTCGTCTCGTGGTACTCACTGTTTTTGACAAGCCTTTCCCCACATCCATGCATCGAAGACAGTATGGAACTATTTCAGTTTTTAGTAGGAAGTAAATAACTTCCTTGTCATCAACCTACAACAATGGGACAAATGAATGCATATCTTTGTTTCGACCGACAATTAAAATTCGTAGTTACAAAATAAACCATGTAATTACACCAACGAATTCAGAAGCTATGGAACTGAATGATAATTTTTTGTTCATTACAGAAAAGAAAGCAGTGGCTACCTTCACTAGTGCACCAATGACTCCTAAGCTCGTGAGCCTGAGATATTCATGAGGCTTTTCCTTGATGGTGGTATTAAGGAAAGGGTACAAATAGAGTGGGATTTTAGCTGCAAAATAATATACATTCAATCAGCAAAACTCAGACCAACAATGCTCTACAAAACTCAAAAAAACTACACAAATAAAGTCCGAGATATATCGAACTTTACCGAGATTTTACCTTTCATAAATGGCAGCCTTGTTTCCGGGTGAGAAGCCACACACTGCAGAAGATAAGAACACAGACCCATAAACAAGAATACAAAATTGGATATTATTAATTTGGAGTTCAATTCAACCATGAAGATATGCTGCATGTTCTAAATGGTATGTATCGGAAGATTCATTTACAGCATCCAAATAGCCAAAAAACAATACAATTTTTGTTCATTCATCTTCAAATCTGATGCCAAAAGTGAGATCATAACCTGAAGAAGAGCAAGAGCATTGCAGACTCTAGTTGAATCCTTTTCTGTAAGGTCAGGCCTGGACAGCAAATGGTAAATTTCCATTATTTCCTACAATTTCAACACAGAACCAAAAGGAATCACACAGCCTGAAGATTGACATTGTTCTGAAAAGGCATTGCCACAAGTTAGAGTTCATACCTTCAAAAGGGTAAACATAGTACCAAAAGAATGCCATATCAGAACAGCCAAATTGTCAAACATACTCCTATTCTGTCAAGAAAAAAAACCAAAAAATCTGCACTCAAGAGTTTGAATAATTGGATAAAGAATAGAATGCAGCAATTCTTTCCCAATATTTTCTCGTAATCAAAGGCAGAGCTAGAAATTTAATGTCTCATATATAACCATATCATAGTAAAAATTTAAGGGTAAACTAGAAGAGAGAAAAAAAAAAAAAAAAAAACTCTAAAATCTCAAATATGACTTCTAGTTCTAATTTTATGTCAAATCACTATTAAACCTAAAAATTGAAGTTAATGGGATACGATATATTCAATCCTTTATTCATTTCTTGAAAGGGTACCTGAGAGAGAAGCTGCAAAGCGTGTTCACGAGTGTGGGCATCGTTGAGAGCGAGAATCAGCTTATCGACAGAGACCTTGGTTAGGTCTGTATGAGGAGGATGAGAACTGTTGGGATCCGGCGCGGTGGCTCCGCCGAGTACGGTGGTGGTTGCTTCGGCAGACGACGGTTCTCCGAAGAGAGAGTCTGGAAGATCGGCCATTAATGGGGGGGGAATGGAATGGCTGGAGATTTTGAATTTGTGTGATTGTTTGTCAGAGAAGGGAATTTGAGAAAACAGAGAAGAAAAGTGGTGAAGTGAAAATGAAATGTGGAAATTGAATTGCAGGAAGCTTGATTCTCTCGTTGTCTGCATATTCTCTGGCTTTATACTGTCACAGCCAGTGATTTTCCGGCCATCCAAAGCTAATATATATATATATATATATATATATATTTATTTATTTATTTATTTATTTTGCAGGAAAATGCTTTGCTTGTGGAAAATCGGAGACATTTATACTATTTTTAAAATAGTACCTTTTTTTTTCAATTAAAATAGAAGTTTAGTCAACTTTCAAACCTGTGTATTTAATTCATGTACTTTAAACATTTTGGGAAATTTTTTTATTAAATTGTTTAGAATACCTTAGTTTCAATTATACTCCTAAACCGTCAAAAGTTTCATTTTAATTCTTGAAATTTGAAGTTTGTATCAAATCAACCCTTGACTGCTTTTTTTTAGTTAAATTCATTGATAGAAAATGACGTGTTTACCTATGTAATGTTGCTTATGTGAATATATTTGAACACATGTGGAGAAAACAACAAAAGCACATGCAAACACATCATTTTTCGTCTATAAATTTAATCGAAAATATTTTCAAGGGTCATTTTGAAACAAACTTCAAATTTCAAAGATTAAAATGAAATTTTTGAAAATTCAGGGGTTTGATTGAAACTAATCCTATAATTCAAGGATATTTTTTATAATTTAATCGAAAAAAAAATTATTATTGCGAGCTACTCTCTATATTCACCAGGTAACTATTCACAGGTAACTTTTCATTTATATATATATATATATATATATATATATATATCTAAAGGCAACTTTTCATTTTATAAATAATTTTTTTTTAGTATATCAACATTTAGGGGTGGGGGGATTCCAATCGCTAGCCTCATGGTCGAAGGTACATGTCAATTACCGCAGCTATGCTCGTTTTGACATTTTAAAAATAATTTTTAATGCACTTAAATTCCACATCATTGTAAAATGATAATGATATGGTTAACATTCAAAGTTGAGTATGGATAGGAAACTTTCAATATCCCTCAGGACTTACTTTGTTTCTTTGCACTATAGTTTTGTCTTGGTTAAATTATAAGTTTAGTCCTGAACTTTTAAGGTTGTGTCAATTTTGTTCCTTAATTTAATAAAAATGTCTAACAGGTCTTTAAACTTTTAATTTTGTGTCTAATAGGTCCCTAAACATTAAAAATATCTAATAAGTCCATAAACTTTATATTTTGTGTCTAATAGATCCCTAACATATTCGAGATTTTTAAAAATTAACCAATCAACTAAATATAAAATTGAATTTTATGCCTATTGGACTGTACACTTTCAGTTTTATATCTAGTGGGATGGTGATTTTTTTTTTTTAAATGTTGAATATGTCAAAGAGAAAGTTATGAGACCTATTGGACACAAAAGTGAAAGTTTAAAGACATATTGAACACTTTTTAAAGTTTAGGGAGCCATTGCACATAAAATTGAAAATTCAAGAACCTATTTGAAACTTTTTGAAATTTAGGTATCAAACTATTTGTTGGACTATTAATTTCCACGTTTACATGTTAAATCTTTGACCTTTTGGTTAATATATAATATAACTAGTTGAGTTTTATACTCAAGTGAGCATATTAGAAGCCGCTAAAAACTTGACTAGTTGATAGTTCAAGTAGTCTCGGCTTGGCAACCTATTAGATTAGAAATGATAAAAGAAAGCTAAATATTATTTCAATTCAAATGTACGTGTTATTTTTCTTAACTTTATCTTTCAAAACTAAGTTTCTTAGTGTTAATGAGAAAGATAATTTATTTTTTTTTGACAACATGTAGGGGTAGGAGATTGAACCTCTGAGCTCTGACCTTTTAGTTAAGAGTATATGTCAATTACCAGTAAGCACAGTTGGTTTAAGATTATAGAGATCAAACTAAAAATAGGAAAAAAAAAAAAGTTAAATATCTAACATTATACCCATCCTCTTTGAATTAAAATATACTAAAAAAAAGTGAATATGTTTATAGATTTAATGAAAAAGATATATGAAAATTCAATTGGACGCATTGATAATTTAACTTCCTGCTATAGGAACTCTACCTCAAGTTTATATATATATACTTACACTATTTTTAAATTTTTCATACGGTTCTTTTTAATTACTATATTAGTTATATTAGTCATTCGTGAGTTACTATAAAAGAAAATATTTTTCTATATTTAGTTATATTGTATTTAAACCTATAATTTGAACCAACTTGATTTTTAAATTTAATTTTAAGTTTTAATTACCAATATTTTTGAAAAGAAAAAATGCGATTGAAATAAATATCAATAAATTTACTACACCAAACTTATCATCGCATCCGACATTCATAAAGTATGATTAAATCTATTTTTTTTTTTTTTTTTGAAATGATGATTAAATCTATCTAGTTTCGATTATAAACGTAAATATATTATAAATATGACATATAGATATAAATATCATGTTATTTTCATTAACCCTAGAACTAGGATTTCTATGTAGGAGGGAATATATATAGAGAGTTTGACACAGTGTGAATTGAATTAAAATTGGAGTTATAAAACATAATGGACCAAAATGAAAAAGAAAATCATAAATTGAAATCACTCCTAAGATAATTACAATTTTTATTTGAAAATACATGAAAATTCAATTAGATACATTGATAATTTAATTCCCAACTAAGAAACTCCACCACAAATCTTTTCCTACTTAGAACAATCTTCCAAATCTTCACATCTCTTTTCCAAATTACTTTAATAGTTGTGTTAAAACATGGGTAGGATACTATAAAAAACAAAGATTTCTATATTTAGTTCTATTAAATTTAAACCTATAATTAGACTCACTCATATTCACATTTTATTATAAACTTTATTTATTTTTAACAACATTATAAACTTTATTTAGACAAAAACTCGAAAATACTTGGGTGCAAACTAGTATGTAGGGATCTCCTTACCTACCACCATTAAAATATTGACAATTGAAAAAGTTAATTTTTTTTTTTCATTTTCTACCTTTCTTTTTCTTAATTGTTAAGATTTTAATGGAATATGTAGGGAAGTCAAATAATGTTTTAATATAAATATGAACAACAAGGACATGATGAACAACAAGTAGGGGTGTAAGAAATCGAACCGAACCGGCGAACCGAACCGAACCGGTCTGGTTCGGGTCGGTTCGGTTCGGTTTTCAACTTCATTAGTGACCGAACCGAACCGAACCGAAAGGTTCGGTTCGGTCCTCACAAATTATTTACCCGAACCGATACACAGTCGCGTAGTCGATTTTCTTTTTAGGGTTCCATCGCACATCTTCTTTCCTCGATTTTCTTTTTCGGTCTTCACTCTTCACAGTCGCGTAGTCGCAGCCGTCTTCACTCTTCGGAGCTTCATCTTGTCTCGCGCTTGTCGCCGTCTTTGGAGCTTCATCTCCTCTCGCATCTTCTTCGTGCTCGTCCTCACAGTCGTAGTTTTCTTTCTGGATTTCCGCTGTCGTCGAAGCTGTGTCGTCGGCACCGATCTGATTCTTGCTCTTCAATCCAATTGTCGGATTTGGGTAACTTCTTTACTCAGTCTTCTTGGTCTTTCTTTCTCTCTGTTTCCCCTCTTTCCATCTGTTCTTTTCCCCTTCTTATGGTTTGGGTTTTCTGGAAATTGCTTCGGGACTATGATCTGGGGGTTTTTTTTTTTCATTCATTCATTTGTGAAACACTTGCTGTTTAGTGTTTTCCATGCTCTATTTTAAGCTTTGAGTTCGTTAATAGGAGAGAGTATGGGTGTGTGATAAATTTAATAGTGCTTTGAGCACCAGGAGAAAGAGTGAGAGTGTGAGCATTGTGGGTTCTGTAATCTCTAATTTCTTCAAATGCTTTGTAAGAAGAGAGTTCATTGTAGAAGCTGTATTGAGTGCATTATAAGAGCTATTTTGCTCACTGAGTGTGTTGGGGTATTGAGAAGAAGCTGAGATTTGTTTCTTGTAGTCTGTTGATTACTGATTGAAAAGAGTGGATAGCCTGAAAGTGGATATATACATGTTTATTGATTGAACCACTATACATTTGTGTGCCATTCTCTTTCTCCCTTACTCTCTGATTTTATTTTAAACTGGAATTGTTGTGTTTCAATATTTCTTCGATTGATATTCTCTTGTTTTGTTTCTACTATGGCTTTGAAGTTCTCTGGATAAGTTCGTTTGCTGTTTTGTTGGGCCAATTATTACATATACTCAAGCAATTAAGGCAGTTGATCAGTTTGGATAATTGTTGACGGTGATTTTGATTGGCTCATAATTTTTACTCAAGCAAGCTTCTTGGATCTTTTATATCCATGCCATGTAAATTTTAGCTTCTGTTTTTGTGAGCCATCAACATGTTTCACATTACCACAACCATTTGCTGTCATACTTGAGGACCAAGGCCATATACACCAAATCAAATTATTTGATTTTTTTTTTCTTCATAGAGGACATCTCTAATAAAAGCACAATGTTATAGGATAAGTGCACTTACATGATGGAGATAGGTCAACAATAGTACATTTTTACAGTTCCTTTAATTCGATTGTTCACTGCAATTTAAAACTTTGATAAGAACTATGGTACTTGGTTATTTAATCTAGTTAAGAGGTTTTAGATGTATAGCATTCCTGCTTTGATATATATATAACTCTGAAATTGTTTAGATGTATAGCATTATTGGTTAGATTAAGTTAGAAATCTCTGTTGCTTTGTTCTAGAAACTGGGAAGGATTGATTTGAAGAAATTTCTCCTGAAACTTTTTGTTGATAGTTAATGGGAATTAGTTCTTTTTCGTCGAATCCAAGCTGAGTTTAGCTGAGAATTGTGAATGTAGTCATTCCTGAAGATAGGATTGTTGTTCTTGAGGCTGGTTGGTGACCCTCTTTTTGTTGTATATTAGGAGACAGATATGATTTCCTTTGTTAATGGACATGCTGCTGCTTTTGCTTGAGTAACCGAGTACGCGTTTGGATGATATAGTAGAACATATTTAGATGATAAAGCAGACGGGAAACTTGAGATATTGTAGGTTCTATGAAGTTTATGTCTCAACAGCTGGAGAATGTGCATCGCCACATGAAGAAGTATTTTGAAAGATTTATGTCTTAACAGTCAAGAACAAAGCCTCTAAATTCTCAATCCGCTTAAATGCAACTCAATTAGCATTGCTTTGATTCACATCGTCGATTCAACGAGCTTTAAGATCCTATTTTCTTTAATCTCTATTTGTAAAATTTGTTGAAATACAAATCTGAAAATGGTGTTTGTATTTAGATTTCTTTAATCTCTATTTCGCCTCGAAATTCCTATTTGCTTGAGAATGGTGTTTGTATTTAGGTTGCTTGAAAATGGTGTTTGACTGTTTGTATTCAGGTTGCTTGAACATGGTGTTTGTACTTTGTATTCAGGGTGCTTGAAAATGGATTTGATTGGGAGAACTGGAGGTGTTTGTATAAACAGAGCTTATATAGGTGAAAGTTGTGTAATACATAAGATGAAAATGAACACTCGACTACCAGAGAGAGAGAGCGGAAAAAAAAAAAAAAAAAAAAAAACCGCGCATGGGCCGACCCGACCCGAACCGGTTCGGGTCAAAGCTGACCCGGTTTGGGTCGGGTCGGGCCGGGTCGTCCGTACAACCGACCCGGGTCGGGTCGGTTCGGTTTGTCCGTACAACCGACCCGACCCGAATTTTTTACACCCCTAACAACAAGGACAAGAATCATAACTAAACTTTAGTTTTATTGTAAGGTAGTTTTGAAGTTAAATTGTATTCGACAAACGATTTTCAGTATGCTAGTGAAATCCTTTGTAAAAATCAAATTTTCATTTGATATGTAAGATCTAATAAAAGCTCAAAATTATAATATTTATCTAGTACAAAGTTCATTTTGATATAACTGAAAGTTTAGGATAAAAATTAAATTTGACTCATATTAATTAAATATTTTCAATGAAGTGTTTTTTTTCTTTTTAAAAAATCAACTTTAGCTTTGAGAAGGTGACATTTTTAACATTCTCCAAATAATATAGAACGTTGAAAATATGGAAATAGTGGAATTTTTCGTGTAAGATAGGTCAATTAGGGGTTATTTTGACGTTCCTATTTCTTGTTACCATTTTTTTTAAAAAAAAATCATAGTGTTTGATGACTTTTATTATTTTTAAGGAATGTTTCCCCAAAATTATGTACAAATTCTAAAAATAAAAAAATCTAGTTTCTTTTTTATTTTTGTTTTCAGTTTTTCAAAAAACATAAATAGAAGCGTTATCTTATCCTCTTTTAATATGTAAAATATAAAATAAATATTTAAAAAATAAATATGATATAAAATCTTTTCTTATCTTATTTTTCAAAATATTAAATTTTCATCAAAATGTTGACATTTTCGTTAATGTTTTCATTAGGGGTGATCATCGGTCGGTCGGAGTCGATTTTGGACAAAAACCGACTCCGACCACCGACACGTCGGTTTTGATCGGTCGATGGTAGTCGGTTATGGAAGTTAGTATGAAACCGACCGACCGACTTTAAGAAAAAATTGGTCGGTTTTGGTCGGTTTGAGGATTCATGTGGATAATAGAATCAAGTGCAAGTGTGTCGGCTCTGGCGGTGTAAAATAACAGAACGACGGTGTAACAATAAGAGAAGAAAGAATGAGAGAATAGAGAAGAAACGGAGAAAAAAATTATATATGATGCGTCGACGGTGTAACAATAACGAAACGGTGATGGTTTCCTTCAGGCTTCAAGTCTTGGACGAGAGAGTTGTTCAGTTCTGATTATAAAAAAAAAAAAAGGAAAAAAAATGAAGATGAGAAAGGAAGAAGAAACTACAGATGAGAAAAGAGAGAATGGGGAAGAGAAGATGAAGAATTCGGAGGGAAAGATTGAGTTAGAAAAAAAATTACATAAAAAATAAATTAAATTAAAAAATAAAAGGGAAAATACACTTTTGGTCCCTGAGGTTTGGGTTAGGTTTCATTTTGGTCCCCAAGTTTTCAAACTCAACAAAAATACCCATGAGGTTTGAGATAAGGAGCATTTTGGTCTCTGCCGTCAATTTTTCTATTAAATGTTAACGGTTGCTGACGTGGCACTATTATTTTAATAAAAAAAATTTTTAATTTTTTATATACAAATATTAAAAAATAAATATATTAATATTTGTTTATTTTTTTATTCTTTCCCCCTTTCTCTCTCATATTCTTCTTCTTCCCCATCTTCTCCCTTCTCCCTTCTTCTTCTTCTTCCTATGTTCGGCGACCGGCGGCCACCGCTCCTCCTTTTCTCTTTCATTTTTTTTTAAAAAAAAATCAGTGAAGAAAAAGAAGAGAAGAAGAAGAAAGAAGAGAAAAAAAAATTCAGTCGACAGTGGCAGCAGCCGACGGCAGCGGCGAGCGGTGACCGCCGGTCGCCGGACATATTAAGAAGAAGAAGGGAGAAGGGAGAAGATGGAGAAGAAGAAGAAGGGAGAAGGGAGAAGATGGAGAAGAAGAAGAATATGAGAGAGAAAGGGGGAAATAATAAAAAAATAAAAAAATATTAATATATTTATTTTTTAATATTTTTATATAAAAAATTTTAAAAAAATAATTTTTTTATTAAAATAATAGTGCCACGTCAGCAACCGTTAACATTTTACAGAAAAATTGACGGCAGGGACCAAAATGCTCCTTATCTCAAACCTCAGGGGTATTTTTGTTGAGTTTGAAAACTCGGGGACCAAAATGAAACCTAACCCAAACCTCAGGGACCAAAAGTGTATTTTTCCCAAAATAAAAATAGTTAACCAGCTGCTGGTTTTTGAATACCAGCAGCTGGTTTTCTTTAAATTTGTGCCTTCACACTCATGGGAAAAGGAAACGCGCCTACGCCTATGTATTTTTTTTTTTAATTTAACAAACTATCGGTCGGTTCGGTCGGTTTGAGCTCTATTGGACTCACCGACCGACCGATTGATCACCCCGACCGATCCTATACAAAAACCGACTGACCGACGTCAGTTCGGTCGGTTTCGATCGGTCGACTCGGTTTTCGAGTTATTTTTGCTCACTCCTAGTTTTCATATGTTTATGAATTTGTTTAACATCTATTCAAAATCAACATTTTTATTATATCACAAAATATCTCAATAGAATGTATTCAAAACATCAACAAAATATTGATAATATGAATATAATACTATTAACAATAAATTTGAACTTATTTAGAAAGGGTGAAAGACTTATTTGTTAATTTAGTTTTTTTTTACGAATTTTAAATTTTAAATTTTATCTAGAAATAGTTCTTAGCATCAATACTTTTATCGATATTGTTATTGTCGTTTTCATAAAATTAATACTTGAACAATTTTTTCGACATCGCGGTTTAAAATCATGCTTATTTCAAAATAAAATTTTATCTAAAATTCGAGAGAACAAAAAGCCATTTCATGTGCTTTCGAAAATTAAAAAAAATATATGTTTCAAAACAATGCTGAAAAAAAAAAAAGTACAAAACAAAATCTCCTGAATTTAGGAAACGTAAAATCCCCTCTCTTCGTATTCAAGTTCCGAGGTTTAAAATTATCAGCTGACGTGGAAATTCTTGATTCGTTAATATCTAAATAAGTTCCGTTTTCCAGTGGGGCCCACATATGGACAACTTGGATTCTGCAAGAATATTTTGAGCTTTTTGAAATAAAAGTTTTTTTTTTTAAAAAAAAAAAATTAATTTAAATATTATAATTCAAATGAATGGTAAAATTGGAACCACCAACCAATTATTCATGAATTGATAAGTTGCATGCAGATAGAGTAAAATGTTAATTGATCTTTCAAAAAATGATTATTGTAAAACTTATTATTTCAATCTATAAATAGATATTTTATTCTTTTAAATAAGTTATAAATCCTATTATTAATATATATATTCATATTAGTGACGTTTTTGTTGATTTCTTTTACATATATGTGATCAATATTTATATAATATATTAAAACTGTGATAATTTTAGACCACCTCAAAATAGACTAAGTAGGATAGCACAACACTAACCCGAAGACACGATCAGGAGGAGGATTTCGAAGGAGAGGCTAGCTAAAGGGGTTGAGTCGGGCTTGGCCCAACCCCTGGGCCATGCTCGGCCTCGGGCCACGTGCATGGGCCGAGCTTTTCCTCCCCGCACAGCTCCTGAAGTTCCTTGGTCGCCCTGGTTCCACCTAGTTCAGTCTGGATCGTCTCCAAAAGCCTAGAAACCCTAAGGTAGGAAAAGATATATAAACACTTCTCCTCATTGAAGAAAGCATCTATAAACCTATTCTCTAAACTCTACTCTTCCTCTTGCTCTTTTGCTCTCTACTTAAGCATTGGAAGCGGTGTGGCAAGCACCACACCGGTGTGCAGGTTTCTTTGTCTTCTTCCCTTTCAAACAAATGGATTTTGTCATCAACAAAAATTATAGATGGATTTTTAATCTATCAAGTTTTAGAGAGTGAAACCTTCTCAAAACTTCATTGATCTGGTTGATGGGAAACCTCTCTTTAAATACACCTTGAATGAACTAAAACTATCTAAAAGTATCAATATACTAACTAAAATTGTTACAACAAAATACAACATAATAGCTAAATTGTTACAACAAAATAAACCAATTTGACTCATATATCTATTACCCCCCCCCCCCTTCAAGATGGAGCATGGAGGTTGAAAATACCCATCTTGCTCATAAACTCTTGCAAAATCGAAGCAGCCAGAGGCTTGGTGAACATATCAGCAAGCTGAGATCGAGAACGAATGGGTAAAAGCTTGAGGAAACCACGTTCAATCCGGTCACGAACAAAATGGCAATCGATCTCGATGTGCTTTGTACGCTCGTGAAAAGTAGGATTGGAAGCAATGGAGATGGCGGCCTGATTGTCACAATAAACCAAGGCAGGCGAAGGAGAAGAAATCTGTAAATCATTCAATAAATGGGATAACCAAGACAACTCACTAGAAACAGAGGCAAGAGCTCTATATTCGGCTTCAGCGGAAGAACGTGATACGGTAGCTTGTTTCTTGGTCTTCCAGGAGATAATGGAATCTCCTAAAAAGATACAAAAACCAGTAACTGATTTTCGAGAATCAGGACAAGAGCCCCAATCAGAATCAACAAACGCCTTCAATTGGAAATTCTGTGTTGCTCGAAGTAAAATGCCCTGTCCAATAGTCCCTTTAATATATCGCAACAAATGATAAGCTGCCTTTAAATGTTCTGTGCACGGTTTGGCCACGAACTGACTGAGTTTGTGAACAGAAAAACATATATCCGGACGCGAGATTTGAAGGTACAACAAACGGCCAACAATTCTTCTATAATCAGAAGCAGTAGATGAATCAAGTAACGTACCAGAAGTAGCTGATAAGCGAAGACTTGGAACCATAGGATGTAAGACTGGTTTAGCACCAAGAAGCCCACAGTCTTCCAAAATTTGAAGACAATATTTTCTTTGTGAAACATATATCCCCTGTGTTGATCGAGATAGTTCTAAGCCAAGAAAAAATTTTGCTGAACCTAAATCCTTAAGCATAAATTTTGACCGAAGCAAATCCTTGACTCGAGCAATTTCAGTAGGAGAAGGACCCGTAATTAGTATGTCATCGACATAAACTAACAAAGCAATGAAAGTAAAACCTTTTCCTCTAGTGAATAAAGAATAATCAGATTTGGACTGAGAGAAGCCATTTAATGTCAACACACTCGAGAATTTGAAAAACCATTGACGTGAAGCTTGTTTAAGGCCATATATTGATTTATGCAATTTGCAGGCAAGAGGAGCAGAAGATGTTGACTTAATATCACCATAATATCCAAGAGGTAAAGCCATATATACTTCCTCAAATAACTCCCCATTTAAAAATGCATTATTGACATCTAATTGTGCTAAGCCCCATCCAAAAGAAGCAGTAAGTGACAAAAGGAGTTTAACAGTGACTATCTTTGCAACAGGAGAAAAGGTGTCAAAATAATCAATACCTTCCTGTTGATTATACCCTTTTGCCACGAGGCGTGCTTTGTAACGATCCACAGAACCATCCGCTTTGTGTTTAACTCGATAAACCCATTTACAACCAACAGGTTGATGTCCACGTGGTAAAGGAACAACACTCCAAGTATTAGTACGTTCCATTGCAGCTATCTCTTCATCCATGGCAGCTTTCCAGTGGGGAAACTTGATAGCTTGGTGATAAAAAGATGGCTCGGATGTTGTTGAAATGTTGAGTATAAAATGCCTGTAAGAAGGACTGAGTTTATCGTAAGATAAGAAACCTTGTAAAGCATACGGAAACTTATCATGGATACTTCTTGATTGATGAACCAAGAGATTGCAGTGGTAGTCCTGTAGGAAGCCTGGGGGATGACGATTCCGTGACGAACGTCTAAGAGATTGTAAATTGGCCTGATCACAAGATGAAATATCGTCATTAATATCAACATTATTTTGAATAGAGGTATCAGCAACAACATCAGGTTGCACAATTGCTTCTGTTTGACTGCCAGAAGAAATAGCAGCATCAAGTTGTGTAATAGGCATATCAGTCATGGAATCAGTACTAATGCCACCAGCATTACCAAGCAAAGGGGAAACAGTGGCATCAACATCAGTATCATCAGTATTTCCAGATGGATGCAAGCCAGTATTATCACCAGCAATACCAGAATTAACACCAATAGAACCACCAGATGGATGTGAATCACAATTAGCAGCAGACAAGCAATCAGTGTTAGAAGGTACAAAACCTGATGCTGGACACGGTAATACAAACTCAGAAAACATATCATCAACAGGATGTTCATCAAGAACACTATGGAAGGGAAAAACATCTTCCATAAATACCACATCTCGAGAGATAAAAACTTGCCGCGTGGTAATATTATATAAACGATATCCTTTCACTCCCGGTGGGTAACCAATAAAAACACAAGGAAGTGCCCGTGGATCAAATTTCGATCTCTGACTAACAAGGGTTGATGCATAGCATAAGCAACCAAATATGCGAAGCACAGAGTAATCAACAGATATTTTATGTAGAATAGAAAAGGGGGTTGCATTTGATAGCAGTGGCATGGGAGTTCTATTAATAAGATGAGTTGCAGTAAGAACACAGTCTCCCCAAAAACGAATTTGGAACTTTTGACTGAAATAATAGGGCTCGGGCTGAAGGAAATAAAAGTCCCCACGCAGCGGAAGCGCATCGATTGGACCTTACGCCGTATATTAATTAACATTAAAAACCGTTACGAAAACTCAAACAAAACTTTAAACTAACTTTAAAGTCGCTGTAAAATCGGTTTAAACATGCTAAAAATAAATCTATATTTATTTTAAAACTTTTCTAACGAAAAGAGGAAGAACCGTTACAAACTTCCGTTGTAGACTTGACCGTTCTTCGCCAACGACGCTCCAACGAACGAAAACGCAGCAGCCGCCTTTGTTTTTCTTCGCTGGAAATTCCTTCTTGATTGACACAATAACCACAGAGGTTACACCGGTATGTCTCTAAGTCTAGGAGGCCAAAGACTTGTGGGAGTCTTTCTCTAAGAGGGAGGCTAGAGAGAATTCTAGGTCTTGTCTTTCAAGAGTGTCAAGTGTCATGACCAATTAGGTCTAGTGTTCTATTTATAGAAGAGAGGCCATGAATAAAATATTCAATTAAATCAATCTTTTCCAAAATTGATTCAATCTTATTCCTTAATTAATCAATCATGATCAATCAATTCCCCAATTGATTAATCTTTTCCATAAATGACTAATTTCTTCCATAAGTAATTAGATCATTCCCATAAATGATTAATCACTTCCTTAAGTGATTAATTATTTACATAATTGATTAATTCATGGTTAATGAATTCTTTAATTAATTAACCACCAATTAAATATCACATATTTAATTTCCGGCCTTGAATTAATTAATTTTGCCCAAACACTTTTAGGACTTAAATTAATTAATTCTTTCAATCTTCCATAAATTTATATTTGAACTTCTTCAAATATTAATTTCTCTCATAATAATATATCAATATATATTATATTTATTTCCCGTAGTAAATTGAACATTTTCAATTTACATTTAATTACTTAGTTGCCTCAAATTACTTTACGAGCTACCAGTGGGACCTAATGGACCTGCAGATCAGAAGCTCCAACGATGTGAGATTAATTGGTTAAACTCATTAACCACAATAATCAATATTCGTTAACTGTGTGTACATTCCACTATAGACTCACAGTTGCACTCTTCTCACTGCAGACATATTTTCTGTGTCCACGGAACTTAGACCAATATCGACTAGTTAGTCCTTCACGAGTGTCCGTAACACCAGCTGGGTCAAATTACCGTTTTACCCCTGGGTCACCTCTATTTCCTTAAGTACCAATTCTCCTCTAATGAACAATCTGTTTATGGTCCAACCATCAAACAGAAAACCCTCTCGTGCCATTGAGAGGGTAGGGCCCTTTGTTCAAGACTCGGAGTAACCACTTAAGGGAACACTCATCTACTTCCCTAAAGTCGGGAAGGAGTGAATTCCATCTTGCATGATTATGTTCCCAGCTCCCCATTCGATCTTGTCCCCAAAGTGGTAGGCTTATTGAGTTGGCGTATTGGCCACTCTCACCCATACAAATCAAAGGACAATCTCTCATGAGCAGGAGTCCATAATCAACTCAGGATTAAGACTAAGTTGTCTAGGTCGTCCTAGTGAAATAGAAAACCAACTAGTTAACGGTGTTATAACTAGTGGTTACTATTTCGCGGTCCGGTCTTATGCAAACTCATTGCATAGGATACCCCCACTCGCATGTCTCCTACACGAACGCGTTGGATCGCAGCGTTTGTATCAAATACAAAGTGGGCCGTATCCATAGTGTCACCAGGATAAGGCACCCAGTCTTATCCCTATACTATAGACCCTTTAGGCTGTTTCTTGAACAATGATCCCATATATCGCTACATATAGTTCAAGACTCATATTACAGCCTTGGATGTCTAGTTTATTGGATTAGGGTTATTATTAGGCAAAGACATATATAAAATAACTAATAACAATTAATGGAAAATATATCAATATTATTTCATTAATATCCGGTCAACGGTTACATTCACTATCTACGAGTGTTAGGGCATAAAACCCAACAAACTCCCACTTGAACTAAAACACTTAGTTAGTGGGATGTAAATGCAATAATCTAAAGCTGGAAATACAATGAACTAGGGCATCCTTATACCCATTATACATTTCTCCCACTTGCCCTATATTAGATGGCATACATATCTCGTAGACCTAGACCTTCTAGATGACCCTCAAACACTTTAGCCGTGAGAGCCTTTGTAAATGGATCAGCGATGTTGTGCTCCGAGGCGATCTTAGTGACGATCACATCTCCTCTTTGCACAATCTCCCGTATCGGGTGATACTTCCTCTCGATGTGTTTACCCCGTTTGTGGCTACGAGGTTCTTTTGAGTTGGCCACAGCCCCACTGTTGTCACAGTATAGTGTTATGGGCACGTTCATATTCGGAACTACTTCCAAATCAGTCATGTCGCAACGTCATCGCAACGCGGAGCGGCCGACGTCCTTTCCTAAGGGTCTCTTTCGAGGTGAGAGGTTTGGAGTCGCCACCAATCATCTTGGGGTGTGATTGGTCACCCGCTTTAAAGAAAAAAACCGGTCTTTGAAAACCAAAAATTAGGCTCGGGAGTCGATTGAGTGTAGGGAAGGTGTTAGCACCCCTACAACACCCGTTTAAAAACGGTTACCACATTTTATTTTAAAATTATCCTTTTATAACATGAATGGTCCTTTATTTTGAAGAGATAAAAGAAATCAATAACAAATGTCTCACTTGATCTTACCTTAGCTTTGAGCGATAAAGTAAGGGTCTGATGTAGTGAATGGGGTTATACCCAATAATTGTTTGTCATGTTGAAATTTTCTTTTAATTAAAGAAAATTTGTCACCTCAAGAATTTGAGAAATTCTCAACTCCGTCATAGGTTATACATGAGCTATTTTGTCTCACACCTATTATTTCACATTTCAACAATAAAATATGAACTAATAGTCACGAGTGGTATGACACCAAAACGAAAAAAATATGTTTTCATTTTTAAATAAAATTCAATTAAAAATTCATTTGAAATTTCTAAAGTAAAACCATTTTGAAATTCATTTGGAAAATTCAATTTAGAATCAAATTGAAATTGATTTGAAAAGATCTAAGTTAATCAAATTTAAATTTTGATTGCAAAAATAATCGATAGTTACACTTTAGGCTAATTTCCAGGCAGGGTGTTCCCTTTCGGTCAGCTTAAGTACCCGTTCTTAGACAAAATTAGCCTTAAAGTTTCCGTAATCGATCTATTTTAGCCTTTCAAAATATTAAATAATGTTTTCGAAATTTGATTTAACATTTGAAATTGATTTCCAATTTAGTTTAAAACTAAAATTGATTTTCAATATAAAACCAAATAGACATTGATTTTGAAATTCCAATGAGAACATATTGAAATTTATTGAAAAATTCTAAATTAAAACCAAACCGAAATTGATTTTGTGATTTCAATGTAAATTCAATTTGAAATGAAATTTATTCGTGAAATGACACCATCAAGGTAATTTGAAATTTATTTAAGAAACCCAATTTACATCAAATTGAATCAATTTTAAAAATCTAAATTAAAATCAAATTAAAATTCATGTGTGAATATCAAATAAGGACCGACTTGACATTCATCCAAGAATTACAAATTTGAGATTTTATTCAAATTAAAATCAATCAAAGAAAAATTAAAATTCTATTTGAAAATTTCAAACCAAAACTAAATTGAAATTGAGTTAATTTAAAACCAAGAATGAAATTGAATTGAAATCCAAATTAAATCAAATTGACTTTGATTTTTTAAAATCCTAAAAGAAATTAAATTGGACATTCAAATTTAGAATCAAAATGGGATTGAAATCAAAGCTTCAAATAAAAATTAAATTGAAACTGAATTGAGATCTCTAATGTGAATTAAAGACATTGATTCAAAAGTCAATTAAAACCAATGTGAAATTCAAATTAGAAATTTCATGTTAAAGCCTAATTTGAATTGATTTTGAGATTTTAATGTAAACCAAAATTGAAATTGAACTCCAATTTAACTAAAGTCCATAGACATTCCCAATTTAATCAAAATTGAAATTGATTTCCCATTTAGAACCAAATGGACATTGATTTGTTTCAAATTTTACAAAAGTTGAAAATGACTTCCAATTTAAAACCAAATAAACATTGATTTGCAAATTACTAATTTCCAACCATGATGAGTTCAAGATTTGAAACTAGATTGAAATTGATTTGGTCAATTGAATTGAATTTTTTTCAAATTAAACCCAAATTGAGATCTATTTTAGAGGGACAAACAATGTTAAGGCCATTTTGAACTTTGTTTGGAAAGACCAAAGTAAAAATCATTTTAAAATTTGTTTGGAAAGACCAAAGTGAAGATCATTTTGAAATTTGCTGGAACATCCATATTATAAACATATTGAAAGTGATTTGGAAATTTCAATAAAAGAAAAAATAAACAATTTGGAATTGATTTGAAAATTAACTTTAAAATTCAAATTGGAGTAAAATAAAACAAAACTCATAAAATTAAAAGGGAAAAAGGAAGTTTGTTTTCTTTTTTAAAAAAAAATCTTGTTTTTTCCTAAAAAATAAAGAAAAGAAAGAATGAACAAATAAAAACAAATGATAAATAGCAAATTAATAATAAAGAGTGGGGCCCACCATCATTTCATCCTCTTCCTCACTTTCTTTCTCTCTCCCCATTCTTCTTTTCTTTTTCCTTTTCCACCTCCACTTAACTCTTCTTTACCTTTCTCTTCCATGAAAATTCACTGGAATGTGGGTCAAAGTTACTCCTGGTTCTTCGGATGGTTGGAGTTCGCGGTGGCGACGGATGTCAGATCGGGATTGGATTAGTGGCGGAGTTCATCGGAGTGGCGGCGGCGTAGGTCTTCAACAACGGCAACGATGTGATGAGCGGTGGCGGCGAAGCAACGAGCAACTCAATCTTTCAAAAGATTAAAATTTCTCTCCCTCTCTCAAATTTCACTATTTTCTCTCTCAAACTTCACCTCTTTCTCTCCTTGTTCTCCCATCTCCCACCACCTTTTGTTCTTGTCCCTAGTATTTTTTTCCCAGGTAGTTCTTGTCTTCATTCTACTCCACAAGCTCTTCTTTTATAGGAGAGCTTCAAGAGTGGTTGGAGAGAATAGGGTGGGGAGTTGAGAAAAGGGGGGAGTGAGGTTAGAAAGTTAGAGAAAGAGGGGGAAAAGGAAGGTTGGGAGGAAAAAGGGGAGAGGGAGAAGGAGAAGGAAGGGGGAGTGGAAGACTAAAGAAAATAAAAATAAAAAAAAAAGAAATAAATTAAATAAAAAAATAAAAATGAAAATAAACAATGAAAACCAAAAGATAAATTTAATTTGACAATATGTAGGGGTAGAGAGATTTGAACCACAAATCTCGTGGTTACCAATACAGTTTTATGCCAATTGAGCTACGCTCTTGGTTGGATACCAAAAAACAAACTGACCACCACATATTGGAAATATTCAAATATTTTTACTAAAAATCAAGCCGGACCAAATACGGTGTCTACAAGTCAAGAACTTTCTGAGCCATACTGCCTCCTTAGCTGCTTCGCAAGCTGCTACATACTCAGCCTCCATGGTTGAGTCTGCTATGCATCCTTGTTTGATGCTTCTCCACACTACTGCTCCTCCATTGAGGGTGAATACTGACCCTGATGTGGATTTCCTAGAATCCTTATCAGCTTGAAAGTCAGAGTCAGTGTATCCAGTAAGAATCAAATCCTTAGCTCCATACACAAGCATGTAGTCCCTCGTTCTCCGAAGATACTTGAGGATATTCTTAACCGCTCCCCAGTGGTCCAACCCTGGATTAGACTGATACCTACTGACTACTCCCACTGCATAACATATGTCAGGCCTAGTGCAGAGCATAGCATACATTAAGCTGCCCACAGCTGAGGCGTAGGGAATGTGTCTCATGTTCTCAACTTCTTGAGGTGTCTTAGGAGATTGTTCCTTAGACAGGTGTACCCCATGTCTGAAGGGTAGGAGTCCCTTCTTGGAGTTTTGCATCGAATATCGAGACAACATCTTGTCAATATACGTTGCTTGAGACAGAGCTAGCGTTTTGTTCTTACGATCCCTAATGATTTGGATTCCCAGAACATATTGAGCCTCTCCCAGATCTTTCATTTGGAATTGGGATGCTAGCCATTTCTTAATGTCAGTGAGGTATCCTACATCATTCCCAATGAGTAGGATATCGTCTACATAAAGTATTAGAAAAGCTACTTTCCTTTTGTTGACTTTCTTGTATACACAAGGCTCATCAACGTTTTGGTCAAAGCCAAAAGATTTGATTGCAGTATCAAATCTAATGTTCCATGATCTGGATGCTTGTTTCAATCCATAAATGGATCTATTTAGCTTACAAACCTTTTGTTCCTGACCTTGGGCTATGAACCCTTCGGGTTGAGACATAAAGATATTCTCCTCAAGATTACCATTCAGAAAGGCAGTCTTGACGTCCATTTGCCATATTTCATAGTCATAATATGTGGCAATGGATAAAAGAATTCTTATGGACTTTAACATGGCTACAGGAGAAAAGGTTTCCTCATAGTCAACCCCTTCCTTTTGGGTATAACCCTTTGCCACTAGTCTAGCTTTGAAGGTCTGTACCTTTCCAGCTGCATCTCTTTTTCTCTTATAGATCCATTTGCACCCTATGGGTTTTACCCCATATGGTAGATCTGCAAGTTCCCATACAGAATTGGAGTACATTGACTCCATTTCCAGGTTCATGGCTTTGACCCATTCATCCTTATCTTCGTCATTCATTGCCTGTCGATAGGACAATGGATCCTCAATGCCATCATTAGGTATGACAACCTGAGTTTCAGTTAAACCCAAGTAGCGATCAGGTTGTAACACAACCCTCCCACTGCGTCGAGGCATTCCCAACGTTTGAGATGGACGAGATGGATCTGAAGAACTAGTTCCTTCATCAACCCACCCTTGTTGAAGGTCCAACTTCATCAACAACTCTTGATGATTCTTCAGTAGCTTCTCCTAATATTATTTTGCTTCGTGGTTTATGATCTCTCATGTGGTCTTCCTCTAAGAAAGTGGCGTTTGTCGATACAATCACCTTATTTTCTTGTGGGTCGTAGAAATAACCACCTCTCGTTTCTTTAGGGTAACCAACAAATTGGCACAGTTTTGAACGAGGTTCCAGTTTCTTAGGATTCGTCACAAGCACGTGTGCTGGACAACCCCAGATGCGAAAGTGATGCAAACTAGGTTTACGCCCTTTCCATAACTCGAAAGGTGTTTCAGAAACACTTTTCGAGGGAACATTGTTCAAGATGTATACTGCAGTCTCTACTGCATATCCCCAAAACGAGCTAGGCAATTGAGCATAGCTCATCATTGATCGAACCATGTCTAACAAGGTTCTATTTCTCCTTTCTGACACACCATTCTGCTGAGGTGTACCAGGGGCTGAGAGTTGAGATTGGATTCCATGTTCTATCATATAATCCTGGAATCTTTGATCCATATACTCCCCTCCTCGATCAGATCGAAGTACTTTAATAGATTTACCTAATAGGTTTTCAACTTCAGCCTTAAACTCCTTAAACTTTTCAAGGGCTTCAGACTTATGTCCCATTAGGTATAAGTAACCATATCTTGAATAATCATCTATAAATGAGATGAAATATTCGTACCCTCCTTGAGCTTTTACATTCATTGGACCACATAGATCCGAATGTATTAACTCTAAGGGTTCTTTGGCTCTGTAACCTTTTCCAGTAAAGGGTCTTTAATTTGGTCATTTTTCCCTCGAGGCAAGATTCACAAGGTGGTAGTGAATCATCTTCTAACTTGTTTAGAAGTCCATTCTTTACCAAACGACCGATCCTATCGATGTTTATATGACCAAGTCTAAGATGCCAAAGATGAGTATTGTTACTTGATGGAGAAATCTTTTGCCTTTTACTTTGAGTTTCAGCAGTTTTAAATAATTCGTGATTTAAAAGTGCTTTATTTTCGGTTGGTCTTAAAACATACAAGTTATTTTCCAATTTGGCTGAACAAATAAGTACACCATTTTTATAAATGAACGCTTCATTCATATCAAAAGTAACTGTATACGATTGTTCAATCAAACATGAAATAGAAATTAAGTTCCTCTTAATCTTGGGAACGATTAACAAACTTTCTAAAAGTAAGAATATATTTCTAAAAAATAACTTCGCAGCTCCCACTGCTTTAGCTGAAATGACTTCTCCAGTTCCGACCCTGAGTGTCATTTCTCCATCGTTCAACTGCCGAAAGGAACTATTTTCCTGAAAAGAAGAGCAAACATGATTAGTTGCTCCTGAATCAAGTATCCAGGTAAACTCATCATGTTCTACCAGGCATGTTTCTAAAACAAGTAAATCAAATTTACCTTCCTTTTCCTTCTTTTTCTCAGCAAGGTATTTTGGGCAGTTTCTCTTCCAATGTCCATCTACATTGCAGTGAAAACACTTGCCCTTGTCTGCCATAGCTTTGGCTTTTCCCTTGCTTTTAGCAGCAGTACTGGGAGCTTTCCCCTTGTTTCCTTTCTTCTTCTGAGTTTTCTTTGAAGAAGTGGCTACAGATTTAGTTCCAGAGGATGAACCCTTCTCGAACTTTCTTTTAGAGTGAACAACGTTTGCCTCTCCTTCTATCTGTCCCTTGTTCTTAAGAAGAGACTGATAGAGCTGTAGCTCATTCAGGAGGCTAGTCAGGTTGAATGTTATTTTATTCATCATTGCATTGCTTCGAAACTGTAGAAAACTCTTCGGAAGAGATTCTAAGATGAATGCAACCTGACTACGCTCATCTATGACCGCCCCGTTTGCCTCTGCCACGTTGAATTGGACCATCATATCCAGGACATGCTCCCGAACAGACGTGCCCTCTTTCATGCGACAGCTATAAACGTATTTGAGAGCGTCATGGTGGAGTTGGTAGGACGGTTGTCCAAACATCTCCCGGAGAGAGTTCATAATCTCCCTCGCTGTTACCATGCCCTCATGCCTTTTAGCCAAAACTTCAGATAAGCTGGCTAAGATATAGACGTGAGTCTTATCATTGGCCTTTGTCCAGCGGTCATAAGCATCCTTAACTGCCTGGGATGCATTACGAGCAGGGGTTGGAGGACAATCCTCCGTTAAGACGAACCACAGATCATCGACAACAAGAATCGTATTCAAGTTTGACTTCCACGTAGCATAATTTTCGCCGGTTAATTTCTCATTTTTAAGCAGAGAGACAATTGAGGAAGACATTGCTGAAATTTAAACAAACAATGACCGTATTAGTTATCTTTGCCTTAACCCATCATACAAGCAAACAATTGCACACAATCCAATCAATTTAGCAAAACAGACAATCACAGAACCCTAAAACTATTGATTTAGTTTTGCAACGACGTTTCAGAGGTTTAGAATATCAGCCACCGAAGGGTGATCAGGTACTCCTCCTTTGAAATGAGACACCTCTCAGCTAATTCTAATTCCAGAATAACTCATATTCCTATAGATATTAGCCACCGTTGTTCGGTCAAGGATTTGTTAACACTTTTAACTCATCCTCGTAAGTGTAACCCTCCCACTTTCAGACCTCAGAGGCACGCACCAACAGGCTACCGAAGGGAAAGACAACTGTTGGTGATTAGCCTAAGAGCTCCTATCCTTTTCAGGAGTTCACGATGTTCCGAATCCTATGACCAGGCCCTCCGAAGGGATGGATGCGCCAGGGCAACCTGCAGGCGGATCATAGGACTCTCACGGTGTGAACTATGGGCGGAGACCGAGGGATACGTTGACACGTGTCCCGCTCCCACTTACTCTAGACATTTTTCCCATTCACCTTGATATTGATCCATGCAAACACTTTCCGAAGGGAGGCCGCTCCTAAGGCAACTCGAAGCCGAGCATGAATCTCACGTTGTGAATATAGGGACGTAGGAGCAAAACTTGATTTAAATCTCGTTTTGTAATTTTCCTCCCACTGAAAATGTCCTAAGGTTAATGTAGGGTTGTTTAACTTAGATAGTATTCGGCTAAGTCAATCTATCTAAGTCTGATCCTATTATAACAATTATGGAAAGGATTCAACTGCAATCTTTTGGGTGAATTAAACTTCTTTTAATAAACCCAACATTGCAAGTCAACACTACTATGGTTAATTCAACTCGATCCGGTTAGTTCCCAGGTAGGAGGTGTTCCGTAAACCGTCAACTTAAATACCCCCAACCTTAGACAGAACTTTACCGAGAGAGTTCCCTTATAACCTCAGTAATGTAAGGTCTTTACTCTAAAGATCTAGGTGCATTAAACACTTTTAATAAACCTAGTGACATTGCATGCTAACATTTAACTATGATTAATTCAACTCCGGTATTCCAGGTCAGTTCCCAGGTAGGAGGTGTTCCGTAAACCGTCAACTTAAATACCCCCAGCCTTAGACAGAACATTACCGGTGGAGTTCCCTTATAATCATAGTAATGTTTTTCCTACTTAGTAAATTAAAACTATTTTTAATTCTAAGTAAGAAAAGATTCTAATCCTATTAGAAATCGATCTAGGTCTAATTAATTTTAAACAATTTAAAATTAATCCAATTTATCCTATGATCTTATGTTTGCATGCAAATCTTGATTATAGATTGACGGTTTCTAATCATTAATATTGAAGAACTATTTCAAATTTTAATGATTAATCCTATAATCAAGAATCTAGGGTTTAATTCATTCAACAATCTCATTCAAATTAAATAATTAAACCACACTAATTGCATGAATAATATAACAATTATATTATTAACTATGGATGTTTCATGCTTCATGCAATTTTGATTTTCTTTTATTATAACAATTATAAGCCAATCAAGAAAATCAATCAAGCATGCTTCATTCATCACATTAAACATAACTATTTATATTTAATTTAAGTGATGACATGCTTCATGCTTTCCAATTTTTTCATATAAATTAATATACACTTATATTAAAAAATATGAAAACAAATCCATGCATTTAAACATACATTATAACAATTTATAATATATAAAAATGCATGAGCATGTTTATAACCTAAGGTGGGATTAAATAATCTATATGACATCCATAAAGCATATAAATAGCAATTGAACCGGTTAATTTTGGCCCCTAGGATAAAATAAAGCATTAAATTACATTAATTTAGCTAAATTCTATCCTAAAAAATCCATGTACAGCTCCGAAATTGGCCTAGACAGCACGAACCGCCCCGAACCACCTCGAACCGGCCTCCAAAATCACGAACCATGCCAAAAATTGGCTGAACCGGACCAAATAGGTCCCAGCCCAGCCGAACCGGTCCGAACCGGACCGGCCTCGCTTGAACCGCGCCTGTTGAAACCCTAGTTCGCGCCTCCATCGTGACAGCGTCGAGACGCTGTGTTGATTAGCGTCCCGACGCTGTGCGTTTTCCATATCTGGCGCCTGCGTAATCGAGACAGCGTCGAGACGCTGTTGAGGTAGCGTCCCGACGCTGTGTGCTTTCCTTACCGAGCGCCTTCGGTATCGAGACAGCGTCGAGACGCTGTTGAAGGAGCGTCCCGACGCTGTTGCGTCTGGAGGCAGAATCTGGGCAAAACAGCAACGATTTCTTCGGTTTTGGCTTCGATTTCAGCGGCGATTCCTTCGATTTTCATCTCATAAAAACCTATTCTAGACCCGGACTTACATAGGACTCGATTTTACATAAAATACCCGAAACACCGGGCCTTACATGATCAAAATCACATAAAAATAAAATCTATGGCCATAAAATTAACCCAAACAGTTCAATGCAAACCGAACATACAATATGCATAAATCCCACCTATTAGAGCCTATCGCAACTTTTAAAATTAATTAATAGGGACAGCGATGGCTCTGATGCCGATTGAAGGAAATAAAAGTCCCCACGCAGCGGAAGCGCATCGATTGGACCTTACGCCGTATATTAATTAACATTAAAAACCGTTACGAAAACTCAAACAAAACTTTAAACTAACTTTAAAGTCGCTGTAAAATCGGTTTAAACATGCTAAAAATAAATCTAAATTTATTTTAAAACTTTTCTAACGAAAAGAGGAAGAACCGTTACAAACCTCCGTTGTAGACTTGACCGTTCTTCGCCAACGACGCTCCAACGAACGAAAACGCAGCAGCCGCCTTTGTTTTTCTTCGCTGGAAATTCCTTCTTGATTGACACAATAACCACAGAGGTTACACCGGTATGTCTCTAAGTCTAGAAGGCCAAAGACTTGTGGGAGTCTTTCTCTAAGAGGGAGGCTAGAGAGAATTCTAGGTCTTGTCTTTCAAGAGTGTCAAGTGTCATGACCAATTAGGTCTAGTGTTCTATTTATAGAAGAGAGGCCATGAATAAAATATTCAATTAAATCAATCTTTTCCAAAATTGATTCAATCTTATTCCTTAATTAATCAATCATGATCAATCAATTCCCCAATTGATTAATCTTTTCCATAAATGACTAATTTCTTCCATAAGTAATTAGATCATTCCCATAAATGATTAATCACTTCCTTAAGTGATTAATTATTTACATAATTGATTAATTCATGGTTAATGAATTCTTTATTTAATTAACCACCAATTAAATATCACATATTTAATTTCTGGCCTTGAATTAATTAATTTTGCCCAAACACTTTTAGGACTTAAATTAATTAATTCTTTCAATCTTCCATAAATTTATAGTTGAACTTCTTCAAATATTAATTTCTCTCATAATAATATATCAATATATATTATATTTATTTCCCTTAGTAAATTGAACATTTTCAATTTACATTTAATTACTTAGTTGCCTCAAATTACTTTACGAGCTACCAGTGGGACCTAATGGACCTGCAGATCAGAAGCTCCAACGATGTGAGATTAATTGGTTAAACTCATTAACCACAATAATCAATATTCGTTAACTGTGTGTACATTCCACTATAGACTCACAGTTGCACTCTTCTCACTGCAAACATATTTTCTGTGTCCACGGAACTTAGACCAATATCGACTAGTTAGTCCTTCACGAGTGTCCGTAACACCAGCTGGGTCAAATTACCGTTTTACCCCTGGGTCACCTCTATTTCCTTAAGTACCAATTCTCCTCTAATGAACAATCTGTTTATGGTCCAACCATCAAACAGAAAACCCTTTCGTGCCATTGAGAGGGTAGGGCCCTTTGTTCAAGACTCGGAGTAACCACTTAAGGGAACACTCATCTACTTCCCTAAAGTCGGGAAGGAGTGAATTCCATCTTGCACGATTATGTTCCCAGCTCCCCATTCGATCTTGTCCCCAAAGTGGTAGGCTTATTGAGTCAGCGTATTGGCCACTCTCACCCATACAAATCAAAGGACAATCTCTCATGAGCAGGAGTCCATAATCAACTCAGGATTAAGACTAAGTTGTCTAGGTCGTCCTAGTGAAATAGAAAACCAACTAGTTAACGGTGTTATAACTAGTGGTTACTATTTCGCGGTCCGATCTTATGCAAACTCATTGCATAGGATACCCCCACTCGCATGTCTCCTACACGAACGCGTTGGATCGCAGCGTTTGTATCAAATACAAAGTGGGTCGTATCCATAGTGTCACCAGGATAAGGCACCCAGTCTTATCCCTATACTATAGACCCTTTAGGCTGTTTCTTGAACAATGATCCCATATGTCGCTACATATAGTTCAAGACTCATATTACAGCCTTGGATGTCTAGTTTATTGGATTAGGGTTATTATTAGGCAAAGACATATATAAAATAACTAATAACAATTAATGGAAAATATATCAATATTATTTCATTAATATCCGGTCAACGGTTACATTCACTATCTACGAGTTTTAGGGCATAAAACCCAACACGGGCAACATTCAAGAGATGTTGGTGTTTTCTTTCAACAACAAAATTTTGTTGAGGACGCTCCACGCAAGAAAACTGATGCATAGTCCCAGTGGATGCAAAAAACTTTTCAAACTTCAACTCTGGTGCATTATCAGACCTAAACACTTTAATAACTTTTGAAAATTGTGTTTCAACAAGTTTGAAGAAGCGAGGAACTATGGTAAGAGCATCAGATTTTGCACGCATAAGGAAAACCCAAGTGTAACGGGAGCAATCATTAACAATAGTCAAAAAATATTTATGTCCATTGTAAGTAGGAGTTTTAAACAGACCCCAAACATCGCAATGAACCAAATCAAAAATATTTGCTGCAACATGGTTATTGAAGGAAAATGACAGTCTTCTTTGCTTAGCTAAAGGACATACATGACATGTAGAAACATGAGAATCATTAAAAGAAAGCATATCTTTCATCTGGAGAAGTCGTTTATGAGATAGATGCCCCAATCGATTGTGCCAAGTGGTAATGGAGACTGAGTAAACAGGGACCAAATTTGAAGAACACATCAAGTATAAACCATTGTGGCACTCAGCCTTGCCAATCATCTTCAATTGACGATTGTCCTGTATGATGCACCGTTGACCAGAAAACTTTAGCTCAAAATTATCAGATAACAACAAGCAACTCACGGATATGAGATTGTAAGAGAATTGTGGAACGTATAGAACATCATGAAGAACCAAGTCTTTAGACAGCCGAATGTCACCAATATAGTTAACATGAACTTGATATGAAGTTGGTAATACAACAGAAACACCATCAACAGAACGCCAATTATGAAACAAAGATGAGCAATGGCAAATGTGTCGAGAAGCACCTGAATCCAAAATCCACGTATTTGAATCAATCGGTGAAATGGTAGAGCAAATACCTGTGACATGAACAGCTGAAGAAGTTGCTGTAATTGGATCAGACTTTGCCGCTTGAAGATGAGAGGACAAAAGCTCCATTAATTGAGAGCATTGATTAGAATTAAGGCTTGAGAAAAAATTCGTTCTAGCCGAGGGAGCCTGCGAAACCTGAGTAACAGAATTAATACCAGCAGGTTTGTTAGAAAAATTAGAGTTATTACTCATGGTATTCTGATTTCTCGATCGATATCCTGGTGGATAACCATGGATTTTGTAACAGCGATCCACGGTGTGTCCTCGAATCCCACAGTGCGAGCAAATTGGCCTCTGATTTTCACGAGGATTCTCCTTCTTCATATTATTACGAGGAGAATTAACGGCATTAGTAGGAGACTCTTTCTTAGAGGTATTTGCAGCAAGTAATGCAACCGGATCTATTGCAGAACTCTGAATTCCTGCATTCCGTTGTCGCTCTTCTTGAATCACTAGAGCAAATACTTTGCTAATTGAAGGAATCGGATTCATTAGCAAAATCTGAGTTCGAATTGGTGCATAGTGATCATTTAAACCCATCAAGAAGATCATAATATACTCAGACTCTAGATGCTCGAGGAAGGATTTGATTTTTCCACAGGTACAATCAATACTAGGGCGAAAATCATTGAGATTTTGCCAAATTGTTTTTAACTTCGTAAAATATGCTTCGATAGACAAAGTACCTTGAGTAGTGGTAATTAATTCCTTCCGCAGATGATAAATCCTTGGTCCGTTGCTCTCCTTGAATCGGTCAGCAAGTTCATCCCAAACCTCTTTAACGCAACCGGAATAAACAATACTGGCAGCGATTTCTTTAGAGACTGAATTGATGATCTAGGAGGCTATGATGTCATTATTACATTTCCATGCCTTTGCTAACTTTGCAGAAGTAGGTTTTTCAATGGTTCCATCAACGAAACCATCTTTATTCTTGCCTGAAAGAGCCATTAACATAGCTCTACTCCATGAGATGTAATTATCAGCACCAATTAAAGGTTGATTAACGAGTGTAGTTGTAGATGTGAAGGAATGATGAAGAAGAAAAGGATTAAGTTGCGCATCAATGTCCGGAGAATTATCGCTAACGGAATCTTTGTTCGCCATGGAGGAAATCGATCAAACCAAGAACGAATAAGAAACGAAGGTGCGAAGAACGAACAAGGGCGCAAAAAAGAAAAAAAATCAGAGAGAGATTTGCTCTGATACCATATCAAGTTTTAGAGAGTGAAACCTTCTCAAAACTTCATTGATCTGGTTGATGGGAAACCTCTCTTTAAATACACCTTGAATGAACTAAAACTATCTAAAAGTATCAATATACTAACTAAAATTGTTACAACAAAATACAACATAATAGCTAAATTGTTACAACAAAATAAACCAATTTGACTCATATATCTATAATCTATAAAGAGTAAATGAAAATATGAATACATCAACGATAATCATTTTATTATTTGAAGAAAAAAGAGTTCATCCATAATTTACTTCAAAGTCAAGCCACTCGAAGAAGGGCACAAAAAAGCAACGCCAAGCCAGCTGATTTACACATGGTGGGGAAGGGGATCCCATATTTCCCTTTAGCAAACAAGCCTCTCAAGAAGGGGAAAAGGCACAACAACACCCACACACTGCCCAAAACCTCCCCTATCCCAGACCCTCGTTGCCCATCACTTGTTGGCGGTTGCATCCCGACCAACGCCAACGCCAACGCCATCAAGTGCAACAACACTACCATCGTGCCGAGTATAAACAATGGTGATTCGTTAAATGCAAATCTTCCAACGTTTCGATCTTCGGTACTGGTATCAAGATTGGATTGGTCTTTGGGTGTGACTTCAAACACGGCTTCAGAGATGCCAAACAACTTCAAAACAAGGCTCAAAATTCCAAAGGCATATGAACTTGTAGTTGAGATCATCTCCATCTTTACGCCGTTCATCCATGCACGAACTGATAAGCCGCATTGGAGATAGTCACATATTGAGTGCGAGTGGTAGAGGATAAATATGCCTACAAACATCGCCAATAGAGCTTTGTCTTGGACCTATTGCAATGAATATTTGGTTTAAAAAAAATGCAAAAGCCAACACCAAACCAATTTTACAATTAAATGAACCAAAAAAGTTAGATGCCTAGAATTGGACAAATTTTTAGGTATTCCCAATACAATGATGCTCTCTCTTTAAAACCGTCGGATTAAATATTCAAATTTGTTTGTCTCTAATAACTGTTGGATACAAAACGACAAATTTTTAGGTATTCCCCATGCAATGACCCTTTAAAACCATTAGATGTAAATCTTCAAATTTGTTTGTCCCTATAAATAACGGTTGGATACAAAATCGAGATACTTTCACAATTTCTCTTTCTTACCTCCAACGGTGCAAAACTACCAACCTCATTGCACCGGAAGTACCTAAATAATTTTTCAATTGGACAAATTCTTAGGTATTCTCGGTGCAACAAGGCTCCCTCTTTAAAACCGTCAGATGTAAATGTCTACCCCTAATAACCGTTGGATACAAGATCGAGGTATTTTCACAATTTTTCTTTCTTACATCCAACGGTGCAAAACTACCGGCCTCATTGCACCGGGAGCACCTAATAATTTCTCAATTGGACAATTTTTTAGGTATTCCCGGTGCAATGAGGCCCCCTCTTTAAAACCGTCAGATGTAAATCTTCAAATTTGTCTGCCTCTAATAACCGTTGGATACAAAATCGAGGTACTTTTCACAATTTCTCTCTCTTACATCCAACGGTACAAAACTACCGATATCATTGCACTAGAAGCACCTAATACTTTATCCTAAAATTGAGAGTGAAACTAACCAAGTGAGCATTGAAATGTGGACTTACCGAAGGCAAGAAGTGGGAATTGGTGAGGATGGAATAGGCAGGAAGGATTGCGTAAGCCAATTCAGGGATGGCATAGAGGCTTCGAATGAGGAAATATGTGTAAGCCAAACCCTGTCTGAGCTTGAGCCGAGTCGAGAACACAGCCAAAAGTGGGCTATTTTTACTGATCAAAATCTCCAAAATGCCCGTGACCCATCTCTTTCTTTGGGTCAGAGCCTCAGGCCCACCAGTCGGAGCCAGGCCCAAAAACGCCGGTGGGCTCGGCAGCAGCAGCACTGACTTCCACCCTTTCGAATGGATCTTTATTCCGGTCAGGATGTCCTCCGTCATGGACCCATATAACCAGCCCACCTGAAAATTGGCCATTGGGCCGGCCCATTAAAATAAATTAAAATTTACGAAGCGACGTCGTTTGACAAAAGTTACCTTTAAACCCCAGGCAGTGTTATTTTCGTAGTGGCAGCTCGCTACTTGATATGCAGATTGAATGGAACTTGAAAGATTTACTGTTTTACTGTTTCTGTTAGATTGCGACCCGGTCAGTATCTCATTCGCTGACTTGGTCAACTCCATTGATTCTCCAAAATTCTCCTCAAATTTTCCTGAAAAATTAAATTAGAAAATTATTCAAATTTTTATATTATCAAAATATTTATGTATGGAATCTATGTACCTTTTTTATTTTGAGAACTATTCAAGGTATAGATAGTTTTACGTCTATGAAAGCAATTACATCCGCCATAGAGAGGGCCTTGGATTCCTGCCATCCCACGTAACAATGTCTACCAAAAACCCATAAAATATAGTAACAATAAGAATGTGAAAATTTAAATCTAATATTGAGAGTATTGAGGGAGATCCACTTACTTGGAAGAGCGTATTGAGTTGAGATCCAAATGGGTCATCTTTTGGTTGGTTGTAGAACATTTGAGGAAATTGCACAAAAACACTTTCGTGTTCTTCTGATCCGAGTAAAACACACATCGCTTCCACTACCACATTGGGGTTGTTGACAAACATGTCGCAATCCAAGTTCACTATGAATGGTGCATTTGTCATTACTCCCGATACCCTTGTCTTTGTTTGTTTTTCATTTCCAATAACAATTAAAATCTATTAGCATCTAAAAGGAAATAAAAATGATTTTGTCAAGGACTAGATAGATCAAATCTTGGAACTTCGAAAAAAAATATAAAAATAATTTGTCTTAAAACCATCTATTATATTTAATTCAACTAAATTACTTACCTATATATTTAATAAATATATCAATTTTATATGAATTCTTCTTCATCTGACTTTTGGACATTGCTGAATAGTATATTGATGATAAGTATAATTCAAAATAAAAGTTAAATTACATATTTTATCTATGAACTTTCAAATTGTATCGAACAATAGTGTTTTAATTCAAAAACAATTTTGATGGAGATTGGAATCTTTGACCTCTTAATAAAAAATATATATCTTAACAACCTATCTAATAAATCATTACGTATTAAAATGTGAAATTAATCTTAAAACAAAATATGCAATTTATTATTATTATTTCTCTTTCTCTTTCTTTCTTTTTCTTTTTACTTTTTTTTTTTAATGTAATTGGCTATTGGCTTTCTTGTCCTTTTGTATCAAGTTGAAGAAAGAGACAAACATTATAATTAATCTCATTTTATAACATATATTTTTTCTTTGTGAAACTTGTTTTATAGCATAAATTTAAGTTTTTTTTTTCATTAATATTGTAATTTTTAAAATTTTTTATTAAAATATATTCATTTTCAAACTTAATATTATAATATTGTAGTTAAAATTCATAGAAGGACGACCTACACCGGACTGGCAACATAACGCCTCCCCAAGAGACGATATGTGGCCACATATATTTGCCAAATTTTAGGTCATAGACCTATGCTAACATATACCATTCTCTTAGTCGGTCTAAATTTTATATTATAACTATTTATTAAATAACTTTTCAATTACTTGCAAACTTACCAAAACATTCAATGCACCTGCTTTGTAGTAATGTGGTTGAATGAGTCGTTTTTCTCTCGCCACATATATCAAATTTGGAACTCCATTCGAATCATCTCCTTTGTTGTCTAATAAAACCTACAAAAATCCACATTGACAAACTCAATTACTAACAGAAACAAAGAGGGAACAATTCATATATAATTGACTCGTCACAATCCAACCTTGATAATAGTCGGATGATTCTTGTTGTCTGTGTTTTTAAAAGCTTTGTAAAATTCAGAAGAGTAGTCATGCATCATTGGATTCCCTGTCACAGTTTCGATTCTTTCACAAAGTCTTTCATACTCGTCCTATACAAAGATTCAAAGAATACTACAAGTCAAACTTGACATCTCATCCAAATTCAATTTCTTATTTTTGGATTCACCATAACAAATAAATTTTGTGGATGGTAGTTTGGTGGGTTTATTTTTAAAAATATCAAAGTAAAAGTTCTGAATGCAATATTTATTTTAGAATTCTAAAATGCTATCAAATGGTGAAAGTAGGAATACTAATTTTTATGTTTTTTTTTTAAAAAAATAATTATGGATGTGCTTGGAATGTATTTGGAAAAAAGTGTTTTTAGAGGGAAAATTCCTTATTTTATGAACCTTTTTTGAAGACAGAAAACTAATTGCAATTTTTTTCTAAAAACACTTTATGTATTATTTATCTAATTTTTGAGTTTTTCAAACAACTTTTTTTTTTTTTTTTTTTTTTTTTTTTTTAATAGTTAAAAAGCAATCTTTGAAAATTTAACTAATTAAAAGCGAATACAAATCTGCTTCTATTTTTTATTACCAATTAAAAGCTAACTTTTAAAAAGGAAATAACCAAAAAAAAAAAAAAAAAAACTTTTCATATGAACATACCTTCATCTTCTTCTCCTCCCGCCGGAATTCATGGCCGCCCACCGACGGAGACTCGCCGGAGAAGTATCTAAACGGAGCTCTAACTTGGACATTATATTTCTTACAGAAAGGAACCCAAATTTTAGCAAAATTCGAGGCTTCAACGAGAGAATAGAGCAAAATCGAGGATCCCCCATCATCGGAAACATAGCAAGCAAGTTTTCCGGCCGGATAATCGACGGCCAACAGAGACAACACCGTGTTGACCACCATAACCGGCGGCTCCAGCTTCCAATCCGCCGTCGTCACCAACACGTCCACCGGCGGAACCTCCGGAACTCTGTAAAAGAAAAACCCATCTCAATCAAAATCGAATCAACTAATCTTAACAAGAAACAGGGGATTCATACGAACTGCTGAAGAAGGCGTTGAGGGTATGTTTTGTAATCGACGGGACTCCAATTCAAGAGAATGTAGAGAAACCAGTCGGCGGTGAAACAGAGCTCGGAGAAGAAGGCGAGAAGCCATGGGAGGCCGTAGGATTTGAGGTGAAAGAGACGGTAAAGAAGAAGGCAAAGGGCGAGGATGAAGATGAGGACTTCAACAGATCTCTTGATGGGTTTTTTGATGGGCAATTTTTGGTACAGAGGCAGATGGGTTGTGGAATTGGACATTGCCGGAGATCGGAGAGATTCCGGTGAACGGTGGCGACCCGATCTGAGAATTTGGCTCTATAACTTTAGTTTACAGCACTAGTCTCGGTGCAATGATCTAAAATTTAATAGACATTGTAGATTGGGAAATTTTTATATTATATTAATTTACACCAATATTCTGATTTCTGGGTGCTATATCTGAAATTTCCACTATCAAAATTTTCTGTTCTCTGCCACTTTAAAAAGGTTTTTGAATTTTGTTTTCTAGTAAATGATGTCAAACATGTGCTTTTTTTTATTATTTCCAAAAAAAAAAACATGTGCTTTTTTTTTTATTTGAATTATTAATCTCTATATAATTTTTTTTTTTTTTGAAATCAATCTCTATATAGATTTTAACAACTATGTTCGGAGGTTGAAATAGAAGAAAATTTTGTTGCACAGCGGTATGTAAGAATCTCTTAACATAATTCATTAAAATCTTGACAACTAAGAAATATGAATGGAGAAAATCGGAAAACTTTTTTTTATCTCTCCTAATTGTTTAGATTTTAATGGTGGTATGTAGGGAGATCTCTACCTACCGGTATGTAGCCAAGTTTTTTCCATTGAAATATGCATTCTCGTGGATTAATATAAAAACTTTCTTTGAAACTTTAATTTAAAAATAATCTATAGGTAAAAAAATAATTTTGATCCATGAACTTAGTAGGTTGTATCAATTTTAACTCTAAACTTTCAATTTCATCAAATTGAACCCCAAACTTAACAGATTGTATCAATTTGAACCTCAAATTTGCATAGGTATTGCAATGTAAATCTTCAGTCAACTTTTAATTTGAATTGCCATTGAAGCATGTAATTGATAATTTTTTTTTAAAATTCACATTGTACTTTAGTTGGTGTTTTGTAAGAAATTTGTTGGAGAAATAAAAAACTTGGATTTTTTTTTTTTTTTTGGTTTCCTTTGTTGGTACATTCTTCTAATTAGCAAGGAAAAAAAACAGCAAAAGAAGAAGAAAAAAAACCCACAAAGTTCTTAGCAACAAGAAAAAATCGACAAATATTTGAAGATAAAAAACTTACAAGTTGTTTTGCTTTCGTAATCTTAGTTAGTAACAAAAAAAACTCTCACAAAATTCTCAATAACAAGAAAAAATCATCTAAAATAAAGTTTATCTTATGTTTTATTTATAAGAAACCAATTCAGGTGCAATACCTAACCAAAATCTTATAAGAAATGTTTTTTTTTTTTAAGAAAAATGTCTCTTTTCTTAATTTTATGTAAATAAAAGGCCACCATCTCATTAAATAAAATTTTTTTAAAAAAAAGTCATCGTCTATTTGTAAAGAGGAAGTTTATCACGTGTTTCACGTTATTTTCCTTGAAATTAAAATAATTTTGTGAATACTATTATTATATCACTCAATTAAAACTTTTTCTTTAATCCTAAAAGAACACACACGAAAGATTTTATTATTTATTTATTTTTTGGTAACTGTATAACTTTCTGTCGAATAATTTTCTTTATACAATCTAATATTAATATTAATACCTACTCTAAAGATTAGCTAAAATTAGCTATCACCAATAAAACTTGTATTCTGACTCAGAAGTTAGAAGTTTAATCTCTCACCCTATATGTTGTAAAAAAAATAATAAAATAAAAAAAATTAGGTACCCTCACATGCATTGTACATACTAGATAACTTTTCTAAAATAAAACTTTAGTATACAAAAAATTAAGCTACAAATATGATAAGTTTGTCTTTATTTACAATTCTTAGAATAGATCAGATAAAGAACAAAATAAAAGATATATAAATAAGATGGATAGATGAGAAAGATGGAAGAAAAATACCAATTAGAAGTTCATATAGGGGGTGTTTGGGGCACTGAATAGGTTATAATAACCCCCCTTATTATAACCTATTCAATGTTTGGGGCACCAACAAAAATAATTGGTGAGGTGGGTTATTTTAACCCCCGATTATTTTATCCATTTTCTACAGTAACCATTATTCAACCCACTACAGTAACTATCTCCTCACTTCTTCCATGCGACTCCTTTACTTTTCCGACGACCGCCGGCCGCCGTCAGCCGGTGAATTTTCCGGCGACCGCCGACGACTTTTCCGGCGATCGCCAATGACTTTTCCGGCCACCAATTTTTTTTCCATATTTCTTCTCAATTTCATTTTGAAAAATATAAAAAATAAAAATAAAGAAAAAAAAACATCAAAGGTTGCCGGAAAAGTCGTTGACAACATCGAAGGTTAATCAACTTACAAAAAAAAAACATTCAAATGAAATTATATTTACCACGCTCAAGTTTATTTCAAATGATTTTATTGATAAAAAAAAAAAAAAAAAACTAATATGATTTTTGAACTAAACATTTACAATTTTTATTTTGGCAATACTAAAAGTTAACTAATATGATTTTTCTATACCAAAACCTAAACTTTTTTGCTTTGTAACAAAAAAAAAAAAGCATAACCCTAAATCAAATCAAAGTGTTGTATATCATAAAAAAAAACTAGAAAAGGAAAACAGTCAGTTTGAACCTTTGATTCAGAACCTCATGTTAAGACAGATCAACACTCCAAACACAGATTATTTTATCCCAGATTAAAATAATCTGCACCCCAAATACAGATTATTTTATCGCAGACTATAATAATTTGCACCCCAAACACAGATTATTATAACCCCAGATTATTATAATTGCCAGATTATTATAACCACCAGATATTATAACCAATTCAGCGCCCCAAACAGCCCCATAGTGATGGTGCCTAATTCGTCTAAAGTCACATCATGAAAACCATTGTTGCAATTCGTCAAACAAATCTTGACCTCGTCCATGAAGATTGTTTAGTTTCTTTTATTTATGAGTTGAGTTGATAGTAAATATTTTGTTGTTTTTTTTTTTTAATGTTATTTATATTGAACAATATAATGTCTTATATTGTTTTTTAGCAAAAGTTGATAATACACCAAACATTACAAAGTAAACTAATGGTTAATGGATTTTCAGTAAAAATTTGTAAAATAAAATGGTAGCATTTTCTTTAAAGTTTTATGCTATGTACAATGAATATCACACAAAATCATAACTATTTGAAAAACAATGAATTGAGCTCATTTTTAGAACTCCTATCAAACTAATGCATTAATCTCTTTTCACCTTGAATCAAAATTTTAATATTGAGGAAACCAACAAATAAAATGAAAAAGAAAAACAATTACAAATTAATTAAAAAAAAAGGACAAGATGGAAAGATAAAGTTTCTCCTACATAATTCCTTTTATATATACTATAACATAAATATAAATATAAATAGAGATATGTTAGTTATTGACTTATGCTGAGGTAGATAGTAACATCTCTCAATCAATTGAAGTATTTGCTAATTCGAATTGAAGAGTTTATATAAAATTGATCTATTTCCAACATCATATACATAATTAATGTATTTATCTTAGATATAGGTGTTTAGATTCAAACTTTTAACTTAGGTTTGTGTTAACCCAATTCTTACCTATTTTGCCTTCTTTTCATTGTTGATAATCATTTGAGTCACAGATATGCACTTTGTAAGACTGATCTGAAATTTTCATAAATTAAAATCTCATATGGAAACTATGTTGTTTTTTGTTTTCTATTTTTAAAAATTAAACTAATTCCATCCATAAATTCTTATTTTTGATATCTACTTCTTAAAAACATTTTAAGAATCCAAGTCAAATTTTGAAAACTAAAAAAAAAAAAAACAGTTTTTGTTTTTAAATTGTGTGAAGAATTCAACAAATGTTTTTAAGAAAGATAAAATATATACCAAACAAATTGTTAGGAGGCAAACCCGTTTGATAACTATTTAGGCCCCGTTTGATAACCATTTGGTTTTTGGTTTTTGGTTTTTGAAAATTATGCTTGTTTTCTCTCAATTTTCCTACCATGGTTTTTATCTTTGTCAAGGACACATTGAATTCCTAGCCAAATTCCAAAAACAAAACACAAGTTTTTGAAAACTACTTGTTTTAGTTTTCAAAATTTGGCTTGGTTTTTGAAAACATGAAAAGAATGTATTAGGAAAACAAAGAAATTTGTAGGTGGAAGTAGTGTTTATAGGCTTAATTTTCAAAAACTAAAAACCAAAAACCAAATGGTTATCAAACGAGACCTTAATTTTTGGTTTTTTGTTTTTGAAAATTAAGCTTGAAAAGACTATTTCTGCCTATAAGTTTCTTGATTTTGTTATCTAACATTCTTCGTATGTTTTCAAAAACCAAGTTAATTTTTAAAAATTAAAAAAAAAAATAGTTTTAAAAAACTTGTTTTTGTTTTTGAGAGTTGGCTATGAATTCAAATGTATCGTTAACAAAGATGAAAATCATTCTAAGGAAACAAACTTAATTTTCAAAAACAAAAAATATCAAACCTAACCTAAATAAATGAAAATGAAATTGCTATCAAATTCAAAACCAAGGGTAGAAATCACACAACTAGTTTTATTGAAGGTGCACAAAATCATACTTCAAATTTGTAATTTTTGTTTTGACATCTCGATTTCGAATCACTTGTTAAACTACCGTTAAACTCAAAAGTTTAAACAAAAGATTTATGTAAGACCTAAAACAATTAATTTCAATTCAGAAGGGAATGACATTGCATGAGGTTGAACATAAGATTTCTTGGTCTCCTACCATGTCCAAACTACCATCTCCAAAAGATTTAAACTGATAAGTTAACACTATCTCATTGCCTAAGCGAGCATAGCTCAGCGGTAATTGGCATGTACTCTCGACCATGAGTTCAGAGGTTCGAATCTCCATCTCATTATTCTTGTATATGAGATTCCAATGCTATTTATGGTTGTATTCATGGGGTTGGTTGGTCTAAAGAAGGATTGGTCAATCAACCATTAAAGGAAGCAAAACTCCTTGAATCATGTGGGATTGCTATTATGCAGATACCCAAAGCATTAATAAGACACTTACTATTCTTTTACAAATACTTTACATGTTCAAATCAAGAGGAGGATGTTGGCACCAAATTTTGCATTGAATCTACTCTACTATAAGCTGCAACTTTCTGAATCCCAGCGTCTGCCATTACTCTTCTTATAACTGCGGCGTGATTCCATTTCTCGGCTCCAGCGTTTATACTCGCCAAAGCAACGTACCGGCCACAATGTCTTGGCTGCATCACAAGCAATCTTCTTCCCACTTCATTCCCCAGTTCGGTCGCTCCATGAATTTTACAAGCACTCAAAAGGGCTCCCAAGACAGAAGTATCTGGCTCAAATGGCATGGACTCTATGAATTCAGTTGCTTCTCTCAAAAGCCCTGCCTTGCCTAAGAGATCAACCACACAGACATAGTGCTCGGTAATCGGTACGATCAAAAAATCGTTCGACATTGATCGGAATAACTGCAGCCCCAATTCGACGAGCTTGCCACGAGAACAGGCTGTGAGAATTGCAACAAATGTAACCTCGTTGGGATGTACTCCTTCAATCTTCATTTCAGCAAATAGGTCCAATGCTTCTGTTTCTCTACCATTGGATGCAAAGGAGGAGATCATTGCATTCCAAGTGCAGACCTCTCTGTTCTTCATTTGATTGAAAACAGTTCTAGCACTTCCTAATAATCCCATCTTCCCATAAAAATCCACCAACGCCGTCCCTATAAAAACACTCAAATCACCCTCATTTCTGATGATATAAGCATGTAATTCTTTCCCTCGACAAAGAACTCCTTCAGCATCTAAATTAGCACAAGAAGAAAGCACACTTACATAAGTAGCTTCATTAGGCTTTACCGAACCACTCATCATCATCATCCCAAAAATCCCAATCGCCTCAAGAAAGCGCCCATTCCACCAGAACCCATTAACAACACTAGTCCAAGAAACCACATCACGCTCAGGCATGCACCTAAACATCAAAACAGCAGACCCCAACTCCCCATTTTTGACAAACGCGTCAAGCATAGAGTTAAACGCAACGATACAGGGGTCTGTAATTTCATCAAACACCTTACGTGCATTACCCAGTTCCCCAAGCTCGGCGTAACAGCCAACGAACGATGTCAGCACAAAAGGATCGCTCAAAACGCCAATCTTGACAGCATGTGCGTGGATCAATTTGCCCAGAGAAGGGGAAGAAATGGTGGCGGATTTGATGATCGAGGGGAAAGTGTGGGCGTTGGGTTTGGTGTGGTGAGCGAGCATTTGGGTGTAGAGGAGAAGGGCGGAGCGAGATCGGTTGAAGCTTAGATAGGCTCTGATGAGAGTGTTGTAGAGAAGGGTGGCGATCCATTTTGGATTTGGAGTCTGGGAATTGTGGAGAAGATGACCGTCGGTGATTAGAAGGGCGTGGATTTGTTGGATTTTGATTGAGTTCTTGAGGAACCGTTGAAGAAGTTGCAGTAACCACTCGGAGGAGTATGGCATAATTGAAATAAATAAACTAAATTTCTGTTTTTGAAACCCTTCGTGTCATTGTCCTTGTCAACGACGTCGTTTATTGCCGCTCCCCATTTCTGGCTCATCATCCTCTAAGCCCTTTTGTTGACTTCACAAACGGATCCTCTCATATAAAAAAAAAACCTATAGTGGTAGGCGTTGAGAAATGATAGCGTCAATTTTACGCTTCTCTTCTTCTTCTTCTTCTTCTTCAGGGTCACTTCTTCTCAAAACCACACCAATCTTCTCCACTGTTCACAAGCTAAGCCCCCCAGTTTCTCGCTTCTCAGTCCGCTCCATGGCTGCTTCTGCCTCTTCCCCTTTCAAGAAAATCCAAATTCAGAGGGAAGGCACTGTGAGTTCACTTCGTTTTTCCTCGTTGATCGTTCCCCTCACTTTGGTTTTTTGCGTTTGATCTGATCTATTGCTTGTTTCTTTATCTGGGTATGATTCTATTTGCTGTTTGGTCTTTGGAAAAGATTAGTAGCATCGTTTTTGGAGCGAAATCAGCAATTTTGTTTGATGGGTCGGTGTGGTTCTTGTGGGAGTTTTGATTTGAGGGAAAATGGAGTTAACCCTATTCTCTGATTAGACGTGGAGAGATTGTGATGTTTTTTGAACCCTAGATGATTAAGGGGTTTCTGGATAAAGATTATGGGGTTTGGCTATTTGAAATGAACAGTGGATATAGTGGCTATGGCTGTGTTGAAAATTGTAATGTAACTAAAGCTAGATTCCTCAATGACCTGTGTTGTTGACTTAAGCTTGAATTAGCGCTTTGTTTTACTGCAGCGTTAGCTTGCTCAGTTCCATGGTATTTCAACTATTTGAAATTTGAATTCATGGACTTTCCACTAAACAGTTTGGAGTTTTGTTTCATTTGGGCAGCAATTTGATGCTTATGTTGTGGGGAGAGATGATGCCCCTGGAATTGTTGTGCTCCAAGAATGGTGGGGAGTGGATTATGAAATCAAGAATCATGCTGCAAAGATATCTGAGCTTGGTTCTGGTTTCAAGGCACTTATTCCAGAGTATGATGTCTTTTTTCTCTTGAAATATTGATTCGTATTCCTTTGTGACGATGATGATAATGTCGATGATATAGTCGGTTTCCTTGTCTGTGCTGCATTCTACTGCTGAATATTCTTTTTTGTGATTCTGATATCAGTTTGTATCGAGGAAAGGTCGGGTTAGATGCTGCTGAAGCGCAACATCTGATGGAAGGTCTCGACTGGCAAGGTGCTGTGAAGGATATACATGCTTCAGTTAATTGGCTCAAGGCTAATGGATCTAAGAAGGTATTCTACTTTTGAGGATGCTGATGGGCTGTAGTCTAGAATTTCCATTTTTGTGATGGTTTATATCTCTAGATAGTTAAATATACTTGGATCATGTCAGGTTGGTGTAACTGGATATTGTATGGGGGGTGCTCTTTCAATTGCAAGTTCCGTTTTGATCCCTGAGGTGGATGCTGTTGTTTCATTCTATGGAGTTCCTGCATCAGAGCTTGCAGACCCTGCCCAGATTAAGGCACCTGTTCAGGCTCATTTCGGAGAGCTAGATAACATTGTTGGCTTCTCCGACTTGACGGTAGAACCTTTCTCCCACTCTCACGCCTTCCTATCTTAAACATTCCCTTTTGTTTCTTCCATTTTTGTCATGTAAGAAGTGTATCCTTGCAAAATGCCTACAAAATTTTGATGATAGTTACTGAATCTGGAAATAAGGGTGTCAGTGTTTGAAGTAAGGCGTAGCAAGTGCTCGATACACCGTGTCGTTGGTTGCTAGAGTCTTGCTATTCAGTGTTATACACTGTACAATTATAAAATGTTGAGTTCAAACATTGATAGATGATGCAGTGATAATGGAATTGAGTTTTCAGGCTGCCAAGAAACTGGAGGAAAAGCTGAAAGAATCAGGAGTTCCTTATGAGGTGCATATATATAAAGGAAGTGGACATGCTTTCATGAATCGATCCGAAGCAGGTGTGAAGAGGAGGAAGGACATGGGAATGCATGATGAGGACGATAGCGCAGTCAAACTGGCGTGGTCTCGCTTCCAATCCTGGATGTCAAAATACCTCTCAGCTTAAACTGGTTTGTTTTCCATTCCATTCCCCCTTTCATTTTTAGTTAGCTTCCTAGTTTGTGGCACATCACATAAGCTTGTTTGCATTTCTTGGCACTGTTTGTTGAACTGATGAATGCAACTTCTGGATTGTGTTGCTTTCTGAAGTATGCCTGTTGAAAAGTTCATGAACAGAATAAATATGGTCTCTTTATGTCTTTGAAATTTGAACTCCTCTCATTAATCTGTTTCTTTTTCAAAGTTCTGCTTCCTTCTCATGGATCTTCTAAGTTTTACTTTTACCCACACACATCCAAATGAACCCACCAAATTCAGGCCCTTTTGATTGGAAGTTTATAAAAGGTTAAAAAAACACTTTTCGAATCAGTCCTAGGACGTTAGTTTGTAATAGTTCGATCCCTGGTGTGAAAAATCCACAAATGTTAAAAGTATAGAAACTAAATTGTTATATCCTAAGGTTCAAGGCCTATTTTACCAATTGAAAGTACATGGATTAAATCATTACAAACTAAAGTTTAAGGACTAAATCGTTACTTTCATAAAAGTTTAGGAACAAAAAGTGTTTTTTTAACCTTTATAAAATTAATTGACTTTCCATACACCATGAGCAACCATTGACTTTGAACGGCTATGGAATCGAAAGAATTTTCCTTATCTAGGAAAATGAGTTGAATGTCGATATCGATTGAAATGACGGGATTCAAACGTTACAAGAAATATCAAAGAGGATACTGAAAAAAAAAAAAAATGCCGGCTGTTTCTGGGCGCAATGGTAGATTATAAAAAATTAAAGTTTGGTCCATTGACTTCATGTCATATCACTAATTTTTGGTCATACATCAAAGTCAAGTCCACGATGGACCTTAATTTCATTGTTTTTGTTCTCTTTTCTTTGGGTGGCTTGCGTGCTAATTACGTGCATCTGGAATGATTTTGAAAGGACTAAAATCACTTTTGTGATGTTAAAATTATCCCGAAACATAATTTTAATTATTCAAAATCAATTTCATGTATTGTTTTATACTTTTAAATGTGATTTTTATATCATCAAAATTGATTTTTCAGAGTGATTTTGAATATGATAAAAGTGATTTTCAAAATCACTCTCAAATATGCACTACACCCATTTTCTAATCAATTCTACCTTGATTCAAAGCCACTCAAAGTATAGCAAGATTTTTTTTTTTTTTTTTGGTATAATTTTAATTTTTGAACTTTTAAATTTATTTTATTTTGATTTTTTTATAAACTTTCATAGTGTTTGTTTTAGTTCCTTAAACTGTTTTTGGTTCTTAACTTTATTTTGATTTGTTTGGAGTATGAGTATTAACTTGTTAACTTAGATATGTATTGAGTTTAGCTATATAGGTTGGTTTAGGCAAGTATAAGTTGAGTGAATATTAAGTGACAAAATAATAAGAAACATCAAAATAGTTATTTTTTAAAGTTTAGGAATTAAAATAGTTAATTTGTAGACAAATGGTTACTTTTTTTAATTTCATGGATCCCTTCATGGTTTCTAAAAGTCTTTTAAGCGTTATAGAGAATTTCATGATACTTTGAATTTCACATAATCACAATGAAACTTGGGTTAATTGTATCCTGAGTTGGATTTATATGTTGGTCGATTTTGATCGGTTTTTGTCTTGGAGTGTTATAGTATTTCTTTTCTTTTAAAAAATAGGTGCTTTTGGCCACGTTTAGGAATTGGGAGAAGCATAAAAACTATTTTGGTTAACTTTTTATATTTTTGTTTTTGTAATCACAATAAATCTTACAACTAATCCCTTGGATTAGGGTTAACTTTTTCAAAAAAAAAAAAAATTAATATCTAATTAGCCTTCCTTCGCTAACTTTTTGGAAACATATTCACAAATACGAATTATTATTATTATTTTTGTCCCAAATGTTAGATTGAGAAGCAATCAAAAGTACTTTCAAAAGTGTAGAACTAACAATTAAAATTAATTAGTTGCGAAGTACACTTTTATTAAATTATTTATAAATTAAAGTACTTTTATTCCAGAAAAGTATTCAACACATATGTTTAGAAGTTCAAATATTCTTTTAGGGAACAAAGTCAAATATTTTTTAAAATAAAGGGAAAAATACATTCGGTTTGGGTTAGGTTTCATTTTGGTTACTGGGTTTTCAAACTCAGCTCATGAGGTTTGGTTTTAGTTTTAATTTGGTCCCTCCATCCAATTTTTCGTTAATAGTTAACGGATTGCTGGCGTGACGATTTTTTTTATTAAAACAATTATTTTTTAAGTTTTTTAAAATATAAATATAATAAAATAATAATTATATTATTATTTAATAATTTTTTTTTTATTTCCTCCCCCTCTCTCCTTGTTCTCCTTCCTTCCACCCAACTCCTTCTTCTCCTTTCTCCCACAACACTTTCTTCTTCAACCTTTCTCTGCCTGCTGCCAACACCGGCCGGCGGCGACGACTAACGATTTTTTTTTCTCCCTCCCTCCTCCTCTTCTCTCTTATAGAAGAAGAAGATGATGATGATGATGATGAGAAGAGAAGAGAATAAAGAAAGAACAAACAGGAAAAAAAATTCGCCAGCGGCCTTGACAGCAACCGGAGAAAGGTTGAAGAAGAAAGAGTGGGTGGAAAAAAGAAGAAGGGAAGAAGGAGAGAGAGGGGGGAAATAAATAAAAAATTATAGGGAAAAATACACTTTTGGTCCCTGAGGTTTGGATTAAGTTACATTTTGGTCCTTGAGTTTTCAAACTCAACAAAATTACCCCTAAGGTTTAATTTGGTCCCTGTCATCCATTTTGCAGTTACATCTAACGGATTGCTGATGTGGCACTATTAATTTAATTAAAAAAATTAATTTTTAATTTTTTTAAAATAAAAATATATTTAAAATAATAAAAAATGTTATTATTTTATTATTTATTTTTATTCTTTCTCCCTCTCCCTCTTATTCTTCTTTCTTTTAATCCATCTTCATCATCTTCAACCTTTTCTTCTTCAGCATGTCGCCGGCGGCCGACAGCTGGCGACCACCGTTCGCCGGTGGCGACTTTTTTTTTTTTTTTTTTTGCCTTCCCTCATTTTTTTCTTATTCTTTTTCTCCTTTTCTCCAATTTTTTTTCTTTTTAAACTATGTTTTGCCAAAAAATCGTAGGAGGGACCTCCCCGTTTCTCTTCTTCTTCAACCTCACTTTCCCCTTTCTCCTTCTCTGTTTTGTTCCCTCTAAAACCCACATTCTCTCTCTCTCTAAAACCCCCCACGAAGTTCGCAGCCGAGATTACTTTCCCCATGAAGTTCTAAAACCCACATTCTCTCTTTCTCTGTTTTGTTCACTTTCCCCACGAAGTTCGCAGCCGAGATTACAGGGGGTTCGGGGTTCGCCGGCAGCCGTGGGGGATGTGTTGTCGATTTGAACGCCGCTGGAGCGTGGGGCTCGTCAGATCAAAACGTCGTGGAGCTTTTTCCCTTCTCAGATCTGGAACATCGCCGTCAAACTCGCTCGGCTCAGATCTGGAACGTCGTCGTCGAATTCACTAGAGCAAGCAGATCTGGAACGGGGGTTGTGGCCGTGGTGGGGCGGTGGCCGGAACGGGCTTCGTCGAACTCACTGTTCACTGGAGCAAGCAGATCTTTCCCCTTCTCCTACGGACTCACGCCCACGAGCTCGACAATGGTAGGGCGGTGGTTGGAACGAGGAGCAAAGAAAAAAAATTGAATCGAGTGTTTTGGTAGATTGAAAAGATGAGGATTGGAAGAATATCTTTGCAAAAGTAAAAGATAAGAGAAGACCCTCTCACTACACCGGATTCATTATCGTTCTCCTCTGAAATTATAACAGTACTGTAAGAGATCTTGTGAGCAATCTTTTACAGATTCTCCATTACTTGTATGCTCAAAATAAAATGGACAAAGATGAGTATTTTGATAGATTGAAAAGATAGGAATGAAAGAATACCTGTACAAAAGTAAAGATTCGTAGTATTTTCTTTATAAAATAAAACACCCAGCAAGTGTTCAGCCATGGCTCTGCAAGTATGAACATAGAAGACTAAAAGAGAAGTGCTTGTACTTCATTATTAGTAGTATTTTCACATCAGAGGTTCAATCACATCAACATTTTCTGTCTTCGCTCATGGTAAATAGCCTCAGGCGAGCATTGCTCCTCCTCCCATCTCTCTGTTTAAAAAAAAAAAAAACACAAGAAAGAAAAGAAAGGAGAAGTAGAGAAAACCCCTTTTCAAAAAAAAAAAAAAAAAAAAAAGAGAGAAGTAGAGAAAGAGGGAAGAAGGGAAGAAGAAAAAAAAAAAATTCCGACGACCACCGCCGCCGTTCGCCGGCTGCCGGCGGTGGCTGGGCGGCGGCCGGCCACCCGAGTGGAAGAATAAAGTGATGGGGAAGGAAGAAGGGTGGAGAAAGAAGAAGATGGAGAAGCAAGAAGAAGATGGAGAAGCAAGAGAGAAAGAATTAAAAAAAAAATTAATAAAATAATAATATTTTAATATTTTTTATTTAAAAAATTTTAAAAATGATTTTTTTATTAAAATAATGGTGCCACGTCAGCAAAGTAGGTTTAACGGCAAAATTGACGGCAGAGACCAAATTGCTGCTTATCTCAAACGTCAGGGATATTTTTGTTAAGTTTGAAAACTCAGGGACTAAAGTATTACTTAACCCAAACCTCAGGGACTAAAAGTGTATTTTTCCCAAAATTATAATATAATAATATAATTATTATTTTATTATATTTATATTTTAAAAAACTTAAAAAATAATTTTTTTAATAAAAAATTTTGCCACGTCAGCCATCCGTTAACTATTAATGAAAAATTGGATGGAGTGACCATTTTTATACTAAAACCAAACTTCAAGGGTTAAATTGTTGAGTTTGAAAACTCAGAGACCAAAATGAAACCTAACCCAAACCTTATGGACTAAAAGTGTATTTTTTTCCTAAAATAAATATTCAATTAATATTTATAGAAAAAAAATGTTTCTAAAAAGCATTGTTCCAATCAAAGTTTAAACTTTTCTATCTCAATTTGTACTCTTGTGAATGAATATTGTTTTGAGTCAATCCACCACCCAAAAAAATTCATGATTATTTAGGTGAGACTTTGCATAATTGGCTGTTAACTGTGACATAGTAAAATAAATAATTTGTAATGTGATTTTTTTCTTACTAGTTAATGGAATTATTGCATAAGAGTTTTCTTTTTCAACCTAGAAAATGCTAATTAATGAAGAAACCAAATCCGTTTTTGACTATAAATAAAATTTATATAAATACTTTGCAATTGGCATTTCAGAATCTGCCCTACCATAAAAGGACAAGAAACGAGGACAATTTTTCATTAGGCTCTATTATATATAATATATTTATAAATATATATAAAAGGGTTTTCTTGAAAATTTTAGTAGTTTTTATTGTTTAATGATTAGATTTTGTTGCTTATAAACATATTGGATCCCAAATTAATATATATTTTTTAAAATCTATCTACGTAAGAAATTTCATTAAATCTTAACATTAATTTTTATGATAGAGACTAAATTGTTACAAATTTGAAAGGAAATGGACTAAATTGTTAGTTATTATAGTTCATGGACTAAATTGTTACAGAATTAAAAGTATAGGGACTAAATCATTACACATCAAAGTTTAAAGACTAAATTGTTGCTTTCATAAAAGTTCATGGATCAAAGTGATTTTTAACCTTAAAATATTTACTTCTATCCTTTCTAGCAAGTAAAAGTATCTCTAACCATTGTAGTTTTGGGAAGATAAAAATAGAAATAGAATGAATACAAAATTTTCAAATTATGAGGCTTGGATTGAAAGTCTATGTTTTTATCAAATATTTTGTACGTTGATCTTACTATGCACTAGTGGATAACAATGAGAACTATAAAAAAGCTAGCATTATTGTATAAATAAATAGAAAAAATGAAGTAAAAATCAATTACTACAAGAGTGTGAAAGGCATCTTTTTCTATCTCTCTCCTATCCTTCACATTGGTCCCAACTTCTCATATTTTCATCATATAACTTCTAAATTCAATGATCCAAATTTCTCTCTCTAAATGACAAATAATTAAAGAAAATTCATAAGAAGATACAAAATTGTATAATACATTTTCCTAAAAAAACAAAAAAAACAATTGTATAATACAACTATTTCTCACATAATAGACATGTGGAGGAAAAAATAGTTCATCGTAGTTATAGAGAAGTAGTGAGTTTAGAGAAAACAATCACGATCACACGATCAAAATATCATTGTAAAATATAAAATTCTTAAATCTAAACAAAAAATTGTCCAATATTTCTTCAAGTCAATATATCTTATCAATTTAGATTGATGATCTTAAATTTACCGAACTTAATCTTACCTACTATAATTTTTTTTAGATGTAAATCATAAAGAACCTTGATTTCTTGTGTATTTAATAAATATGTATGTGTCCTTAATTATATAGAGAATAAGAGATAGAGAGAGGTATGTAAGTATGTATGACAATATTAACATAGTATAGACATGACTTAGAAGAAAAAATCATATTATAACATGAAATGAACTTTAACAAGTATATTAATTAACTTTAACATTGATGGGTGGTTTCTCATTCCCATGTTTTTTTTTTTTTTTTTTTTTTTTTTTTTTTTGGAAATGTTCGTTTTGGAAAAAAAAAATTATAAAATGAGAGTTTAAGCCATAATACTTTTGTAAAAATTGCATTTTTTTAATAACATTTTGTATAAAAATTGAAAAATGCGTTCAAATCTTTCTCTCAAAATGTTTTATTTTTCAATCTTATTTTTTAAGTCATTTTTAGTAATGGGTGAGAAACACTATTTTTTTTTTTTTTTCAAAATGGTTTTTTTTTTTTTTCAAAATCAAATACTTGAAAGGTAAACCATAAGCATATACTCTTTGTCTTTTAACTTTTAATCATATTAAAGCAGACACCAAATTAATTGAACCACGTTTAAGGGTTATAATCTTGTCTTAAAAAAAGTTATAATCCTATTATTTTTTTTTTCTTTTAACTTTGTTTAGCTTTCCTGTCTATTTTTTTAACTTCTCCCACATTCATCCTACTTAGTCCTACTGGTTAGGAAAGCATAACACATTTTTGTCATAATACTTTTAATAAATTAATCACGAACTCAAAATCACATTGGTAATGGGTTGAATTTTGACTGGTGGATCCAAATACACATGATTACAATGAATAATTAGTCGTGGGTCCGTAAATGGAAATCTAACAACCGATGCTGATGTGTTAGTAGTCTAAAGTGTTCTCAGTTAAGCAAGAATAATACGAAATGGTGTACATAAACGAGAGAGTTTACTATTTACAAGAAACTAGAAATGACTACCCATCTCAGTTCATGCAAGATTTTAACACCTTATGTCATTGAACATCATCTTAAAAAAAAATTTGAGGCCAGCCTAATCAGGTTTGTAATGATTCAGTCTCAATCGTAAAAGATCTCATCAAAATTAATAGTAAATTGTTATTATGTAACAATTTAATCTTTGTAATTTAGAAATATATTTTATTTCTAAACAATCTAGATGTATAAAAAATTTCATTAACTCTTAACAATATTTTTCACAACAATAACTAAATTACTATAAATTAAGTATAAAAATTAAATTGTATCGATGATTAAAATTGTTATAAAATTAAAAGTACAAGAATTAAAATGTTATAAACTAAAATTTATTGACTAAATTGTAATTCTAGACCAAAAGTGATTCTATACTTATCAAATAAATCATGAAAAAAATAATAGAAAATTCAGATAAGTTATCAAAACTTTTTTTAAAAAAATTATATATTACTTTTCAAAAAAAAATATATATATATATATAAATAGTAGCAAAAGACTTGGACAAAATAAGCTAAAGAAAAGGAAGGATTCGGTCGGCATTGGGGCCAACGCCAGTCAGTCAAGTCAACCCGGTCCACTTCAACTATCACGTCTTTCTCACTCCTACGTGTCAAAGTCAAATTATTATTTTACTTTCTTAATCATTATTAACATCAAATCACATAAATAAAACAAAATAAAATTCACAACGTGGGCTCCACCAAACTAGAGGCGCCCGGCCAATTAGGGCGGTGAATTTTATGAGAAAAATATTCAATTTTTTTCTTTTTCATTTATTGATTCCCCAATTTATAATAATATTATAATTATTAATAATTTAATCACATTAATTAAGTGTAACTTTTTTAGATCCTATATAATAACCTTTTTGTCAAAAACGAGCATAATTTGACGGTATTTGACATGTACCTTAATAATTAAGGTCTATAACCATTTTGTTTTTTATTTTTTGGTTTTTGAAAATTAAGCTTACAAACATAACTTCCACCTACAAATTTCTGTGTGTTGTTATTTATCTTCCTTCCATGTTTTCAAACACCAACCCAATTTTTGAAAACTAAAAAAAATAGTTTTCAAAAACTTGTTTTTGTTTTTGGAATTTGGTTAGGAATTCAAATGTGTCATTGATAAAGATGAAAATCATGGTAGAAAAAATGGAGAGAAAACAAGCATAATTTTCAAAAACCAAAAACCAAAAACCAAATGGTTATCAAACGGAGCCTAAATTACTTTATGCTTAAACGGCCCGTTGGTAAACTATTGTTTTCATCTTTTTTTTTTAATTAAAATATTTTGGGACGTGCATAGGTGTATTGATTTTGCATTTGATTTGATGCAAATTCAAAGCATTTTCTTTCAAATTTTCTAATAATTAGTTTGATGCAAAATTCAAAGATTTCATTACCCACATAGAATTATGTAATGTTTACACGTGAATGTCAAGCCACGTGGACCAATACTTCCCAACATTTAGCTTGAGGACTAATTGCTCCAATATTATTTTCATATATATTTCTTAGAATAAGATACAAGTTATCATATCTTTTCAAAAAAAAAAAAAAAAAAAAAAAAATACAAGTTATCATATTAGAAATATATGAGAGAAAAGGTTAAAATCAAATTGTTTGTTAAATTGTGTAGCAATCGAATTTCCAAGAAAATAAGTTGGATTCGGATTTCTATGAAGGATTATTCTTCCCCTTTTCTTTATTTTTATTTTTGTCTTTTTTAATCTCAATTGAGTTAAATAATTTGTTTAATAAATTTTCATGTAGATAGTTAACTTTTTCTTTCATTAGTTTTCAACCGGATTTCATTTAAATAGCTAATTTCTTACGAAAATATCTATTTAAAGATATATTTTTTTTTAATTTTTCTAATAAAAAGAAAATAGTATTTCATATCAAATTATCTAAATATCCATACATATAATTTAAATGTTAACCATTAATTCGAACCTATCTCATTGTCTAAATCATTAAAAAGAAAATCTTCCATTTTTTTAATATAATAATAATAATAAAAAAGACAATGGGGAACATGGATATGTGGATTACATTTATCGTCCCCATCCATGTTTAGTTAGTGAGGAGTTTTTTCTCCTCACTCCCCATTCCCTACCTCCTTAGGAATGGGTCGACGACCAGTTCATGTGGGACAAATGGACATCCCTAAAAGTTCTCATAAATAGTTAAGGGTGATATTATAAAGAGGAACGTCATCCATTACTCGTTGGAGTACATTTTTATTTTACTGTTAAATTAGATACAATACCTTTGAACTTTAGACTCATGTGCATAGACTTTGAAAAGTTTCATTTTAACTCCGAAACTTCAAAATTGTTCCAAAAGCAACTTTAGAGTTTTTTTTTTTCTTATTTTTTTTTTTTTGGGTTAAAATGAATGACATAAATGGGAGACTAATTGTAAAAATTGGAAGCCTACATAATATTATTAACAAATCAATTACAACTATATAGAAGGTTAAAATCGTTATCACTACCTCATTTTTTTTTTTTACATAATCGATTTGTATACAAAAAAAGCTACCACATCAATTACTTGGATAATATTGTAAACAACGTCATGTATGTCTTCCAATTATGTTACTCATAAGTTGTTGGGTTAATTTTTCATTTATTTTTTTTAATGAAAAACTCTTTAAAAATAAACATTTTTTATGGAACAATTTGATATTCCAAGAATCACAACAAAACTTTTCAAAATCCAAACACATAATTCAAATATATCCTAGAATTTAGGAGAAAAGAGAGAGAAATATAAGTATCAATCTATCTTTTCAAGATTTTTAATTTTGCAATTAGTCAAAGAAGAATTTTATTTTAAAATCAAATTCATTCTCTCACTTGTTTGATAGCTTTTTAGTTTTTGGTTTTTAAGAATTAAGATTATAAACACTATTTTTACCTATAAATTCCTTATGTTTGTCTCTACCTTCCCCATTTTGTTTTAAAAAACCAAGTAAAGTTCTGGAAAAAAAAAAAAAGTTGTCAAAGACTTGTTTTTGGTTTTTGGAATTTTTGCTAATAATTCAAGGGGATTCTAAACAAAGATGAAAATAATTGTAGATTAAAATAGAAAGAAAACCTAATTTTCAAAAATCAAATAGTTATCATTAGTAATTTATTTTCACTTGAGACGATTGAGTATTTTGTTAGTTAAAAAAAAAATCATTTTCTTAGTATTCAGTTTGAATGTTCTTTTACTTATTTGATTTTGTGAGATAATTAAATTTAGATATTTTTATGGTTGAATGAGAGAATTTATGTACCTTGATTTTGAGCATTTTATTAAATAATATAATGTTGTAACCAATGTATTAAATTTTCATCGACATGTCGACATTTCCATCAACATTTCCACATTTCCATGGGTTCGATGAATCGACATTTCCATTATATCATAAAAAAATTGATAAAATGTAAACAAAATAATAACAAAATGTAACTAATGTGGAGATAATATTTGTCATAAGTATTTTAACTTATTTTAAAAGTGTAAAACATTTATTTGTTAATTTAAATATTTTTTTGAATTCTTTGTTTGAATATTTTTTTCGGAATATCCATCGACATTTTAACCTTTGGTTGTAACCAGTTTTGCTTAATCTTTTCAATTTAGTCTTGAAGAAGCACAAACTTTATCAGTTATTTAAACTTAAGTTACAAAATTGATTCATGGAGCTACCTGTATGATAAAAGTAAATTTTTTCCCCATACCTTCAAAATATAATGAAAATAATTTACAACTAAACAAAAAATATAATTTCTCTCAAAATTTTCATACTACTAATTATAAGAAATATCTAAAGATCGCTCAAAATGATAAATTATTATTATTATTATTACTATTATTTTGAAATGTAATTCAATGAAAACTTTCAAGACAGAAGACTCACCTGACCTTCACGTGACACCAACAGTGAATTTGTAGAAACTGGGGAAGACGTGACCTGCAAGACCAGCAAAAACCGCTGCACACCGGCGTGGTGTAGGCCACACCGCCTCCGATGCCTAAGTCAGAAAACCGAGGAGAAGCTACAGATAGTAAAGGGGAGAGTCAAGAATCGAGTTTCGGAACCCTTCTTTCGTGGTGAAGAGGGGGTTTTATACCTGTTTGCCCTCCTAGGGTTTTTAGGAATTCGGTGGTGTTTCGGGACGAACCAGGCGAAACCGGGGCGATTCGGGGCATCAGGGACCGAATAGAGGTCACCGGGCTCGGCCCGCAAACGGGCCGAATGGTCGGCCTCGACCTTTTGCCGAGGCCGACCATATGGGTCGGGCCATTTTGGCCCGACCCGTTGGTCCAGTCTTCCTCTGGGTTGGTCTTTTGGTCCTACCTCTGTCCGATTGTCCTCATAAGCTCCTTGTCCATCTGTGGTCCAAAATCACCTATAACAGAATTAATCATCAAAATTATGGTTTAGTTCTTTTCGATTAATTATTATATTATTATTTTAGTTCAATTATGGGTAGAGAAAGAGACAAAGTTCATAAACAACCAAGTGTCATAAAATTTTAATCAAAGTATATGATTGGTTGATTTGAAACGAAAAAGAAGAGATTTAAATTTATACCAAATTCAATGTATACGCAACTCAAACCAAAAGGTTACATCACATTAACTTGGTATTCGTTCAATGTACTCTAAAAATGAATTAAAGCAGCCAAAAATCAAACATCTCAAATTACTAAGACCAAACGAAACAAAAATATGAAATCTATACGTCCCATTTGATAACCATTTGGTTTTTTAAAATTATGCTTGTTTTCTCCTAAATATTTCCTACCATAACTTTCATCTTTGTTAATGATTCATTTAAATTCTTAGCCAAATTCTAAAAACAAAAACAATTTTTTTTTTCAAAATTGGACATGACTTTTGAAAACAAGGAAGAAGATTGATAACAAAGAAACTTATAGGTGAAAGTAGATGTGTATAAGCTTAATTTTCAAAAACAAAAAATCAAATGGTTATCAAACGGGACCTTGGTTTTTGGTTTTTGGTTTTTGAAAATTATGCTTATACACACACAAGGGAGGACACGTTCTCTATTGGTATGAGACATTTTGGGATGAACAAAAAAGAAAGCCTTGAGAGCTTATGTCCAAAATGGACAATATCATACCATTGTGGAGATTTAACTTTTTCGAGTGTTTAATTTAAAGAAAAAAATCATTTTGAAAAATTTATAGGGTATTGTACCACTAAAAATGACTTACTAAAAAAATGAAATTCTGAGAAATAAACCATTTTGAGAAAAGCAAATTTTTTAAAAAGAGTTTTGAAATCTATAATAACTTGAGTATAAAAACACCTATGATCAGAAAATGTAACCAAACATATGAGTGTTTAATTAAATTCTAAACAATTTTTTAAAGAGAATGTTTAATAAAAAAAAAAAAGCATTCGATCTCTTGAAACGTACTTCAATTAAAAGATATTCCAAACGAGCCGATAATCAATAAGATAGAAACCCACCATAACTCGACACATTAGTAACACACTAGGAACAACAGATATTTCACAACGTTAGACCAAATGGAAAATCACAAATTATACCAAAAGGAAATCATGTCATATTCTCAACTAAAAGATCAGAAGTTCAAATCTCCCATTCAGATATCAAAATTAGAAGAACCAATCAAAAACTCTAAAACCATATAGAGAAAAAGAAAATTAGGCCAAAATGTTAGAAGAGTTGAAAAAGGAGAGAGAGAGGGGGAGGGAGGGTCCATCTTTTTTTTGTTTGGTCCAATGAATGTTTTTGTTTGAATTAAAATATCTCTCACATAACACCCAGGCATAAGATAAGAAAAATTGGTTTTTTTTTTTGTTGAGAATTGAAAGAAAAAGAAGACTAGTTGGATATTTAAATTGAAAATATATAGAAATAAAAAAGGAATATTTGAAGATGTAGTTTTGAAGTAGTGTTTGGTCTTGTTTGTCAAGTCTTACCCTCCAAAATTATAGCCGAGTCCATTGAAACCGTTTGAAAGAGGTGTGTGTGTTAAATTAATAAGTGTTTCGGATTTTTTATCATTTTATGGCCAAACGAAGATCAAGTGGACTCTCCTTTGATTCACAATCAGATCCATTTTTACTTTTTCATTTCCCTTAACCCTACTGATCTCAACTCTCTCTTCCGCCTCCGCCTCCGCCATGGACGCCGCCGACCCTTCCCCTCCGCCGCCCACCCGCCACTTCCCGGTCAACCTCAATTCCACCCTCCACGACTCTGATCCTCCTCCTCCTCCCCCTCCTCCGCCTCCTCCGCCCTCCTCCTTCGAGATGAACTTCTTCGCCGCCGACGATAAATCCCGCGTTCTTCTCGCCAAACTCCCTGCCTCCGACAACCTCGACTTCAACGTTAACGTACGCCATTCTCTTTCTTCTCTTCCCCTCTCAAATGGGTTTTCATTCAAATTTTGATTTTGATTTTTTTTTTTTTTTTTTTTTCAGACGGGCTTGAATCTCTTGACGACGAATTCCAGTAGCGATCAATCGATGGTCGACGATGGAGTTTCCCCCAACCAAGAAGATAAAAGAACCAAGAACGAGGTAAGGAAGAAAAAGATTTTCTTTTTCTTTTTTTGAATTATTCAACGTCGAAATCTTGAATTTTTTTTTTTTTTTTTTGATGATGATGATGATGATCAGCGAGCAGTTCTTCAAGCTGAATTGGAGAGAATCAACGCGGAGAATCAACGGTTGAAGGAAATGTTAAATCAAGTGACGAGCAATTACCAAGCGCTGCAGATGCACTTCACGACGCTGATTCAGAACCAGAAAGCGGGCGACGCCGGCGACCCAATAGACGAAAAGGCCGGCGGCGGCGGTCAAGAAAAGGTCCGGCACGGCGGCGGAGGGAATAACAACAGTAATAATAAGCTGGTGCCGAGGCAGTTTATGGATCTTGGATTGGCGACGAATACGGACACGGATGAGCCGTCGATGTCGTCGTCGGAAGGGAGGAGCGCCGAGCGGTCGCGGTCGCCGGGAACCACCGGAGAAGTGGCGTCGTCGAAACGGCATAGCCCAGATCAGGGCTCGAATTGGGGTTCGAGTAAAGTCCCTAAATTCAGTTCTTCGTCTTCTTCTTCGGGTAAAGATGTGGATCAAACTGAAGCTACCATGAGAAAGGCCAGAGTCTCCGTTCGAGCCAGATCCGAAGCACCCATGGTACCAATTTCAACTTTTTTTTTTTTTTTTCTCCTTTTTGAAAAAAATTCAATTTTTGAAAGTTTCAATTCAATCGATTTAAACCCAAGTGTTAAAGGAATAACTTTTTTCAATTAATACTCTCGATTAGTTAATTAGTTCTTAGTTGGTGGACTATTTTTACTTTTGTTGTAGAGTATTTTTATGATAATTAAGTTTCAAACTCCCTCAAATTGAGTCTTTAGTTAATTGAATAAGATATGATATATATATATATATTTTTTTTTGCCAATATGAATATCTTTATGATTTATTGAACTAAGTTTAAGAGTAAAATTAAAATTGGAAATTATAAAATTGAAGTTAAATAAAAATTGAAACTTTTGTTTGATTGAACTGTTTAGATCACAGATGGATGCCAATGGAGAAAATACGGACAAAAAATGGCAAAGGGAAACCCTTGTCCTCGAGCTTACTACCGCTGCACCATGGCCGCCGGCTGCCCAGTTCGAAAACAAGTAAGTCTTTCTCACATTTACCTGTTTCTTTGATATTTTTTTAATGTATTTTTGTTGTCACTCGACCAAATATATATACATTTTAGCAAAATATAATGATATATGAGTGATTTATAGTATAATATTGGTGTCGTATCGAAGTCTAACCATCATGGGTTGGCCCTAAGGTCAATAAGGATTATAAAAAAACAGTTTCCTTGGCAACCAAATGTGGTAGGGTCAGGCGGTTGTCCCGTGAGATTAGTGTAGTAGGTGGGCGTAAACTGAAAAAATTTCAAGTCTCAATTGTATAAAACAATTAAAATATTGATTAGATGTCAATGTTGACAAACATTTAACAATTTGAGAGATTATATTTTCGACCAAAAAGTTCAAATCTCCACACGCACGATTAGTCGTTGACAAATGATGATATATGACTGAAAATTTTTCATATTTGCATATTATTGGGGGTTTCGATACTCATTATAATTTTCTAAATCTCGATCATTTTATTTTACTTGAGAACAACTCATGAAATTGACAAGAAATTCAATTTTATAGGTACAAAGATGTGCAGAAGACAAAACAATTCTGATAACAACTTACGAAGGCAACCACAACCACCCATTGCCGCCGGCCGCCATGGCAATGGCATCAACAACATCATCAGCAGCAAGAATGCTTCTCTCAGGATCCATGTCAAGTGCCGATGGTTTAATGAACTCCAACTTTCTAGCAAGAACCCTACTGCCTTGCTCTTCAAGCATGGCCACAATCTCAGCCTCCGCCCCATTTCCAACCGTCACATTAGACCTAACACAAACCCCCAATCCCTTGTTCCAACGGCCCGCCGCCGGACACTTCCCGATCCCGTTCGCGGCCAGTCCGCCCCAAAGCTTCCCACAGATCTTCGGACATGCGTTATACAATCAATCAAAATTCTCCGGCCTCCAAATGTCAAAGGACATGGAAGTACCGCCTCCTCCACCACAGAATCCATTGGCCGACACGTTGAGCGCCGCGAGTGCGGCGATCGCTTCCGACCCGAATTTCATAGCCGCGTTGGCAACGGCGATGACGTCGCTGATCGGCGGCTCTCATCATCAGAAGGAGAATAGTAATGGCAATAATAATGTGGATAACAATACAACTAGCAACTCCCAACAGTAACACACCAAGAACAACAACATGATTCAAAAGGTTGTTGCCATTTTCAGACCCATAAAAGAGAATTCATTTTTTGATATAATATATATATACAAAAAAAAAAAGAAAAAAAAAGTGAATCCCAGTTGGTGTAGTTAGGAACTCAAGCCATACAATGTGTTATTTAATTTCTCCTTTCTTTTATTTCCTCATATTTGGTTGAGAGGATTAACCAAATAATGGATTTTGTTTTTTTTTTTAACATATACATATATTTTCATTGTTTGAATAATACAAACCTTCAATTCTTTCATGTCAATACAAAGGAAGGAAATTTGCTTTTTTTTTTTCCTTTTTCTTTCAAGTGTTATTTTCTTTATTTATTTTTTGGGGTCCAAGATGTAGAAAAATGGTGGAAAAAGAAAATAGATATTATTGAAAATTTGGAAAAAAGTAATTTTGAGAGTATTTAATTTTTTTTTTACAATATGTAGACATGGCATTAAATGAAATCATGTTTACAAATGGAATTAAGGAGTAGATCCAAAAAGGGAAGAGAACAAGTGGGAAAAAGAAAAAAGGGTATTAATTATTAAATAGAGTTACGTGCAGCAAATGGCAGTCAAAGCCAAAACAATTGAAAGGGAGTCAACAAAATCGTCTCATAATTATAAAAGTGGTTATAAATAAATCTAAAAGCAGAAAAAAAAAATCAGCCAAAAAAAAAGACTGAGTCTTGTGTAAAAAGATAAGATTTTTAAAGCTATACAGAAAGCAACCTTCTTCTTGTCAACTTGGGACTGTCTTTTTTTTTTGCCGTTTTGAAGCCACGTGGAATATTCACTCAAAAATGTCAATTTTCTAGTTTCTCTATTTTTTAAAAATTTTTGTTGGATATTATTTGTTACAAAAAGGTTTTTTAAAAAAAAAAAAATTTAAATTAACAATTTTGTTAAGAGTTCGAGAATTTGGGGAGGTTTCTTGAACATTAGGTTAAGTTTTCTTGCGAGTGTTGTTTTGCAGTCGTGATAGATAAGACTTTGATATTATTTTGAAACTTTCTTCCAATGGAAGAATGGATTAAAGTCTATTTAATTCGGTTACGTCAAACCATTTAAAAATAATAAGAAATTATTTTTGAAAAAATTTGTTTAGGGTCGACCTAAACTCTATGTAAAGTCAAAACTTTGATGGAGGCATGTAGATCAATTTCTAGATTATTGAATAAGAATTACTATCGATTTATACTTTGATTTTTCATAGATTATATACTTTAGGACTAGGTTTAAAGAATTGACCTGCTAACTCGTCAAAGTTTAATTTTCAAATGTATGTAAATATGGATTGCAAAATTAAATTTGATAATAAGTCGAAAGTTAGTTTTGAACTAGTGATTTAAAATTTATTTCTAAATTCAAAGTTTTTAATTATTCAATAAATTAGAAAACGATATGAATTAAATTAAACCTTAAAAAGTTGTAAGTACTTCACTAAAGGAGCTTAATTTTGTATTAAAATTTTAAATTTAAAGTTTATTCAAAATAAATTTTAATTAATTTTATTAAAAATAAAATATTTTTCTTCAGATAAAATAAAATACAAAATCAGATATTAGGTTTTTTCCAAATTTGATGAGAGTTTTAGGGATGTTCACGGGTGGGCCAGGGACGGCCTGTCCCCGCCTCCTAAATCATTCCTCATCCCAAAATTTTCCATTTAATTTTGCGGGGATCGGGGCGGGGAGTCCTCTCGGGGAATTTGGGTTCCCCACGGAAAATTATTCCCTTTTTTTTTTAGTTTTTATTAAATTTCAATCCATTGCAATTTTTTAAAGAATTTTATGTTAGGGGCACAAGTTCATATTAGGTTAAATTACAAGCTTAGTCCTAAGCTTTTAGATTTGTATTTATATAGTCCCTAAACTTTAAATAATATCTAATAGGTCTTTGTCTTCCCATTTTGCCCTTAACATTTTAATAAATTTCTGTTTTGTCCCTCCCTTCGAATAGTTGCAACTGTTAGAAGTGTCATGTTGAGAGAACTTAATCCATGGGGAGTGGTTACATAGTAGAACAAAGCATTCTTTCACATATCGGTGTGACTATTCCATTGCTTCGAATACTTGCAACTGTTAGAAGTGCATGTTGAGAGAATTTATTCCATGGGGAGTGGTTACGTAGTGAAACAAAGCATTCTTTCACATTCAGTGACTATTCCACTGTGTATGGGTGTTATCTAGACCGTAAATTTGAAACATCATGATTTAACAGTGGAGTCGTGTTTATAGGTTCTATAGAAAACGACCTCTATTCCTATTTCTGGGTTATACAATGGTGTCCCAAATGATTGAGTGTTTGAAAATGTTTAGTTGACGTTTATTGTTATAAACAATCATTTTGACATCCAATCCTAAAGTCACATGATACTTCACATCAGGAAAAACTTCCTCTTTCTATTTTTCCTTTTTCATTTTTATTCACTTTTTAATGATGTTTTTCTCAAACGTTATATGCATATTTTAGTTTTTTGACATTTATTACTCGTATTCTTTCAATTATATAAATATCAATATTTTATAGACAAAATGTTCAAAAAAATTCATAGAGATGCAAATATGTCATAATATATTTTTTTTTTCATTTAAATAAATGTATAGTTTTAAATAATTTTCTTAAATTTAATTATTAATAATTAAGTTAAAACAATAATTATTTATTTATTTCTTATATGTATAAGACACAACTATGTAAACAATTCTAAATTATATTTTTTTTTCAGAATTTTCACGAAAAGGATAAAAATATAAAAACATTAAAATGAAAATTGTTTGATGCATGTGTTTCACTCTATCAAAATATTAACATATTCATTTAATAAATTAATTATTTGTACAAAATTTCATTTGTAATATATACATAAGAATTTTCCTGAAAAAACAATAATATGAAAACATTGAAAAAAAAAGTTTGCTTTGTCTACCTTTTAAAAATTTATTAAAATAAAAATTATATAATATTTATTTATTGCATATTAGAAAACTATTATTTCTCATATTTTAATTTAAAACTATAATATTTCACGTGCAATGCACGTGTTACCCAACTAGTAATAAAAAAGGTTCGTCGGTCCAAAATAATTTAAGGGAAAATTTAAAATAAAAAATTTAAAAAAGGAAAAACTCTCCATTTTCAGAGTAGTTATTCCAATATTGGGCCTAAATACGTTGGGCTTCACACACACCACCTTGTAGCCCGAAATTTGGGAAATTTTCGTAGGCAATAGGCATGTAAAATTTTGGGAAATCCTAAGAAATGCAAAAAAAAAATTACAAGGTAGTTTTGAAAAATGGCCAAACTGGATTTTTTAATGAAAAATGGCTAAACCGTTTGATAACTATTTGGGGGCCGTTTGATAACCATTTTTTTTTCGTTTTCTGTTTTTGTTTTTCATTTTTAAAAAACAGGGATGTTTGATAACCATTTCTGTTTTCTGTTTTCTGTTTTTTAAAAATATTTTTGAAATTATAAGCAAATTTCAAAAACCAAAAAAAGTAGTTTTAAAAAAAAGATTTCTGTTTTTAAAAAACTCATTTTTTTCTAATGCTTATTTTCCTCCTCTTCTACCTATCCTTTCCAACAAATTCCTTTTTTTCTATTTTTTTTCTCTCTAAAACGTTTTTCTCTCTATAAAATTTATTTTTCTCTCTCAAAACTTCTCTTTTCTATAACTTATCTATTTCTAAAAATTTATCAATAACTTTTCTCTCGACATATTCTAATTCTTTTGAAAAAAAAATTCTCCAAAATTTTCTATCTCTACAACTTTTCTTTATTTTTCTAATTTATCGTTATTTATTTAGCTTATTTTTTACTCCTAACCTTACTATCTCTCTAAATTTTCTCTGTTTATTTAATTTTTTTATATAAATTTATCGCTTTTACTCTAACTTTTTTTTTCTATTTTTATCTAATTAAAATATTTTCTTGAGTCTAACTAATATTCTCTCTCTAAACATTTTCTTTCACCTCTCTAAATTTTCTATGTTTAACTTTTCTCTCGTCTTTAAAAAAAAACTTTTCTCTCGAAAACATTTATATTTTTGTCTCTAAATTTTTGTTTCAACGTCTCTACACATTTTTCTCTCTCTAAAACATCTTTTCATCTTTCTAATTTTTAAAAAATTGAAAACCAAAAACAGTTATCAAACAAGGTTGGTTTTCTGTTTTTTAAAAACAGAAAACAAAAAACAGTTATCAAACATATATGGTTTTTGTTTTTAAAAAACAGAAAACCAAAAACAAAAAACCAAAAACAACAAAACCAAAAACCAAAAACTGAAATGGTTATCAAACGGGGCCTTGGTTTTTGGTTTTTGGTTTTTGAAAATTAAGCTTGTTTTCTCATAAATTTCTTACCATTGTTTTCACCATTGTCAATGACACATTTGAATTCCTAGCCAAATTTAAAAAACAAAGACAAGTTTTTGGAAACTACTTTTTTTGTGTTTTCAAAACTTGAGTTGGTTTTTGAAAACATAGGAAGATGGTAGAGAACAAAATAACGAAACTTATTAGTGGAAGTGGTGTTTACAGGCTTAATTTTCAAAAACCAAAAACAAAAAACAAAATGGTTATCAAACTGGACCTAAATTAGTGGTGTTTATCTGTTAAAAGGGTAAAATTGAAACAATATAATTTTAAGAGTCATTTTTTAAAATGACTACTTAATAAAGGAAAAAATATATATAATAATTTAGACCTCCTTTAATTTAAAATAATAATAATAATTCAGGCCTCATTTGATAACTATTTATGGGTCTATTTGATAACCATTTGATTTTTGAAAATTAAACTTAACGACACTACTTCCATCTATAAGTTTCTTGGTTTTTTTAATCTACCTTATTCCATGTTTTCAAAAATCAAGTCAAAATTTGAAAACTAAAAAAAAAAAATAGTTATCAAAAGCTTGTTTTTGTTTTTGGATTTTGACTAGGAATTCAAAAGTGTTCTTAATAAAGATAAAAACCATCATAAGGAAATTGGGAGATAACAAACTTAATTTTTAAAAACCAAATGGTTATCAAACTAGGCCTTAGTTTTTTATTTTTAGTTTAAAAATTAAGTTTATGAACATTACCTCTCTCTACGAGTTTGTGTTTTCTTAGCTACTTTCTAAACATATTTTCAAAATTGACTTCAAGTTTTGAAAATTTACAAGAGATAGGTTTTGATTAAAAACTTGTTTCTATTTTTGAAATTTAGCTAAGAATTCAAACCTTTGTTTAAGAAGGATAAAAACTACAATAAAGAAATTGTGGAGAAATAAACACAATTTTTAAAAATAGAAAACTAAAAACAAAATCATTATCAAATGAGATTAGTTTATTGATTTTATTCTTTATCTTCTTTTTTCAAACAAATTCAACCATATTGAATTAAGTTAATAATAGAATGCAGGGGTGTTAATCGGTCGGTCGGTATCGATTTTGGGGTAAAACCGATGTCGAATCGATCTGCCGATTTCCAGATAATTGAAAACCGACTACTTTCTGTTGTACGGTTCAGTTGATTTTGGTTTGCAATATATATATATATATATATATATATATTATTGGATATAAAATAACTCTTATATTACAATAGTCTACATAAGTTTTTTTTTTTTTTTTTTTTTTTTTTAATTGGCCCTATTTTTTTCCATACCCAAAATAGGTAAAACAATAATAATCATTTAAAAAGGCAGCTCTTAAATTTCAACTTTCAAACATAACTGTTCATAAATGATTGTTTCCTAATAGAATTCACTCTTCAATTAAGACATTTGAATCATGCATTTATTTCGATATTCCTTTTATAAATTAAAGGTCCATTTTTTCTTTATAGTTAATGAAGTACAAAGTGGCTGTGAGCACATTAAATAGTTGGGGGAATGGTTTTCACCCATGCCAAAAGGGAAAGAATAATAGAATTGAAGTTTGATTTTATTTTGGTTGGCTCAAATCAACCCTCATTTAATGTTTTTATTATTTATTTATTTTTGGATTTTTCATTAAGTGGATAACTTGAAAAGTCTAATAAATTAAATTAAAATTATATTAGATTGAGTAAAGTGGGTGTGAGTACAAATAATTTAAACTCATGTGATCTTAAAATTAATTTGAATCGAATTATTCTTAATTGTCGCGGTAAGAAAGTGTATTTTTAGTCACATGGTAAAATCTCATACTTAGAGTCAACATGAGCATTGCTCAACTGACATAAAACATGTACCCTCGACCAAGAAGTTAGAGGTTCAAATCTCCCACCTCACATATTATTACAAAAATAAAAAATTGATCATTGATAGACATAAATTGGTAATGGTCATAAAAATGTGTTTCAATAAGCAAACAAACAATTATGAATAGAAAATCAAAACTATGTTTCAAAAAAAAAAAAAAAAAAAATCAAAACTAAATATCACTTTTTTCAAGAAAAAGAAAAAGAAAAAAAATTAGAGTGATAGACCTAATATTCTTCTAAAAAAAAAGAGTGATAGACCTAATAATGCATACAAATAATTGGTAGATAGAAACTAAAGGTCAAATCACTTATATACAATTTTTTTATTGCAAAGATATGGTATTCAATCGTAGATTTTTTTTTTTTTTTTTTTAAAAAAAAACTAAGTCAATATAATAGACTTAATAACAAATGAGTATACAAATAATTATTGATTAAAAATGAAAGTTAAATACCATAGATTTGTCAAGCGAGTCTAGTTCAGTGGTGATTGACATGTACCATTCGTTGAGGTTCGAATCCGCCACTCCAAATATTGATGTACTAAAAAATAGATTTACCATTTTTAGTATATTGATATGGTAAATCAATGATGATAAACTTAATAGTAAATAAGTGACATTTCCTTAAAAAAAAAGTGACAAACTTAGTCTATGAGTAATAAATTAAATGTTCAACAATGATATACATCTATGATTGATAGACTAATAGATATATAATGCCTTGGTGATAGATATCTATTAATATGTCATTGATAGAGTAATATATAAGGGTAAAAAGAGAATTATAAAATAATATCTCAATCGAGTGCTAATTTTTTTTAAATGATATATTTACACATGTAGAATGGTATTGTTATATCTACAATTAATTCGATTAGTTTTTTTTTTTTTTTTGAGTACTAATTCGATTAGTTTTGCCATATATGCAAGTGTCCCTCCTAAGTATCACTTTGCATAACATCGGATAAATCAAAATGTAATAATATTAGAATATTTCTTTTTTAAAAAAAAAATTCAAAATATGGTATTTAAACTACAAATTTTAAATCCAATGTATTAAAATAGGTAAAGAAGTCTTTTCAAGTTAATCACAAGTTTAATCCATAAACTTTAAGGTTTTTGTCCAAATAGATTTTTTTTTTTTTTGGGAAAAATACACGTTTGGTCCCTGAGGTTTGTGTTAAGTGACAGTTTGGTCCCTGAGTTTTCAAACTCAACAAAAATATCCCTGAGGTTTGAGATAAGTAGCACTTTGGTCCCTGCCGTCTATTTTTCTGTTAAATACTAACGGTTGCTGACGTGACACTATTATATTTAATAAAAAAATTATTTTTTTAATTTTTTAAATAAAAACATATTAAAATAATAAAAATATTATTATTTTATTATTTTATTTAAATTCTTTCTCTCTCTCTTCCTTTATTTTCCATCCATCTTCTTTCTCCCTCCTTATCTCTTTCTCCTCTTCTTCAGCTCCGGTGGCCGGCCGCCGCCGACCGCCAAATTTTTTATTTTATTTTATTTTCTTTCTTTCTCCCCTCTTCTTCTCTCCTTCCTTTTCTCTTTCCTTCATTTTTTAATAAAAAAATCCCTCCTCCCTCTCCCCTTTTTTTATTAAAAAAAATGAAGGAAAGAGAAAAGGAAGGAGAGAAGAAAAGGGGAGAAAGAAAGAAAAGGAAAAAAACAAAATTTTGGCGGTCGTCGCCGCCGCCATCGTTCGCCGGCAGTCGGCCACCGGAGCTGAAGAAGAGAAGAAAGAGATAAGGAGGGAGAAAGAAGATGGATGGAAAAGAAAGGAAGAGAGAGTGAAAGAATTTAAATATAATAATAATAATAATAATATTTTTATTATTTTAATATATTTTATTTAAAAAATTAAAAAAAATGATTTTTTAATAAATATAATAGTGCCACGTCAGCAACCGTTAGTATTTAAAGAAAAATAGACGGTAGGGACCAAAGTGCTACATATCTCAAACCTCAAGGGTATTTTTGTTGAGTTTGAAAACTCATGGATCAAACTGTCACTTAACCCAAACCTCAGGGACCAAAAGTGTATTTTTTTTTTTTTTTAAAAAACAGCCCAAATAGATTTTTGAACTTTAAAATTGAAAGTCCAGTGATGTATTAGATCTATTATACACAACCATGAAAATTTATGGACTAAACTTGTAATTTAGATTTCTAGTTAAGTGCTACTATATTTACTATTTTCTTAAAAAATAGTGATTTAAATAACTAAACTCAAAGATTTTACTCATGATGAGTTGGGTTGGACCCTTTATATCACTTAATTAAAGAGGAAAAAAGTTGTTTATTTATTAAGATAGTAGGTTGAAATGAATTATTTATTAAATTGGTATTGAATCCTATACTTCATGTCCAATTCCTTGATATAAAGGGAAAATTATTGTTTATAGTTGAGAAATAATTACAACAATGAATAAAAAGGCTTTTTTGAAGTAGAATTTTCAACTGAAAGAGAGATTGAGGTAAGCATCACAATTTAAAGCCATAATTAAATGTAAATGGAGAGAGTTTGGTGACATAATTTGAAGAAGGAAAAGAAGATAATGAGGCACTTAAACAAAAAGATTCTCCCAATGAAATAGTTTGGCAACAACTTATAAAAAAAAAAGTTTTTTTTTTTTAACCAACCAAAGAAAAAGTGATGCCTTCCATCTCATTTCACTTTTGTTCTCAATAAGCAACACAATATTTGTTTGTCAAAATTCCCACTAACAACTTGTCCATCATTTTGAGTTCCAAGCAACCTTCTACTTTTATTTTTAATTCCCTAATAATTCCATTCAACCAAAAAAAAAAAAAAAAAAAAAAAAAAAAATCCAAATTTAACAACTCAAAACATTGACTTTGGCCCCATTAATCCAATCAAACCAAATTATATTTGCAACTTCAACTAAAAAGATTAATTAAATCACTATATAGTTGGAATTGATATTGCTTCTAGAAATCATGCATACCGACATATATTTTATTTTTATATATTTATATATATAGACACACGCCTAAATGGGTAAATGAGGAAAAAATACTATACATATCCATACATTAAAAAAAAAAAAAAATCATAACTAAATGTGATAAAATAATTCAAATATAAATTTGGTCACGTTTATCTGGTGAATGATTTTTTTTTTTTAACAAAAAAAATCATATGCATATTGAATTCCATAAAAAATGAAATAATATAATTTTCTTACAGTCAAATACACATGATCAAGATAGAGGGCAAATGTAGCATGAAAGCACAATATTATTCAACCATTAAATTCCAATGATTAATTATATCATATTTTGAGAAATGTGGTTAATTTTTTTAAAAATTATTTTTATCTTGTTCAAAGGTAACTTAGAGATGTTCTAATTGTTTATATAATACATAATCAACACCCATCCATAATAGAATGGAAATATTATTGCATAGATGTACGTTTAGATGACAATCTAAAAACGAAAATTTATGAAAACAAAAGCAGAGTTGTATTTTATGGTTTTAGTCATTTTTTAAAAAAGTATATTTTATGATATATTTGATCTCAATTTAAAAAAGATTGGAAATGACATAAATGTGGATATTCAGAATAATAAGTAATTTATTCATAGTCAACCTAAACATAGTTCAACAAATTAAGACATAAATGTGTATACTTAGGGGAGTATTCTATGGGGACGAGAGCTTTTAAAAAAAGATTGGAAATATCATAAATGTGGATATTCAAAATGATTCTTGGATTCCAAAGGAAGGGTCTGGCAAACCAATCCTTACAAATTATGATGCACAGAATCTTACATTGGCTCAACTTTTAGACCCTGATGGCTCATGGAATGAAGATCTAGTTAGAACATCATTCATGAAAATAGATGTTATGGCTATTCTGAACATTTCGATTAATCCAAGGTAAAGGGAAGATGAAGTTATATGGAACCTCAAATATAAAGGATTTTTCTCGATGAAAAGTGCATATATACTGGGTCTCCAAATCTAATCAGCATCTAAAGCTTCTGTATCGAGCTATGGAAGTCATGTGGAAGAGTTTTTTTTTGGAAAGCTAATCTACCTTCTAAAATCAAAATCTGTGGCTGGAGAATTTACAATGACATTCTTCGTACTCTATCAAATTTGATAAATAAGAAGGTGGATATTAACTCTGGTTGCTTATTTTGCACGCGTAAACCAGAAACAATAACACATTTAATCTGGGAATGTAGTAAAACTGAAGTCATGTGGTCTAATTTTTGTCCATGGTCAAATGATGTGTGTTCTGATGATAAGAGTGGTTGAAATATAACTCAGTGGACTATTGTGATCATATCTGGAAAAAGGAGTGGGGAAAAGACTCTAGATGAAGAAAGGTGCTCGAAGAGCCTACTGATCTGCTGGCAAATATGGTCTCACAAGAATGAAAAGTTTTAAATCGAAAGCAAACTCCAAATCTAGAGAAGATGAAATTGTAGATTCAAAAATATTGTGCAAAGTTTATAAATTCCCAAGAGACCTCACCTTCGATTAAAGAATTAGCTTTTAACTCGTCGAGGAGCTCCATCGCCAAGTGTTTGGATTCCAGTACCGAAGGGGAGATGGAGGTTGAACTGCGACACGTCTTGGTGTAAAGATACAATGAGAGGGCGACATCAGATGGATTCTTCGTTCTTGGGATGGAACTCCACAAATGGTGGGATGTCAAGTAGTAAACCGCGCTTGGAAGATAAGCTAGCTTGAGGCATATGCGGCTTCAAAAGGTTTGAAATTCATTTTGGTTAACACGCCTAATGTGAGAATCGAGTTGTACGCTCTACAAGTTGTTGAATTGCTCAATACCACAAAGTTGTGTTGGGTCTCATCGAAAATGTTCAATCCCTAATTGCTGAGAGGTATGTTAAGGGAGTGGTTCATATTCCCAGATTGCACAATGCAATGAGTCATGTCTTGGTCCAAAGAGCTATTAAATTTAATTTATCTACAGTTGGGTTAATCATTTTCGTGATTGCCTGTTAGAGTTAAATATAAGATATTTTCACATTAGTGGGAATCTTGTTCCACAAGTAGTGTCCCTATTGGAAAATGATGCTCTTTTCTTTTTATCGAATCATTTCTTCTAAAACAAAAAATTAACATATATATCTTGACTAAAAGGTAGATGTTCAAAATCTCACCTCTATATATGTCATACAAAATAAAATAAATATTAATTACTAACTAATGATTGGAATGTATAAAAATTAAAAAAAAAAAACTAAATATTTAGTTTAATCTCAAATAATTATTAATTAATTTATTAAAATGTTTTATATTATAAATTTTGTATGTTTTGTTAGTTCAAAATTTATAGGATTAATACTCTACAATATTATATGTTTCAAAAAAAAAAAAAAAACTCTACAATATTATATAATTTATAATAGGTTAAATTACAAGTTATCTATGAACTTTCGAATTGTAAAATAAATCACTTAACTTTAAAAAAATTGTAATACGTTTAAACTTTTAATTATATACCTAATAGAGATCCACGAGTGTCTAATATATCTCTAAAGTTTCAATTTAGTGTATAGTGAATTTTTAATGACATTTGTAAAAATTTATAAATCCATTGTATAAGAAATTGAAAGTTTAAGGTCATGTTAGACATAAAATCTATTAATTTTGAATGAATATCAAATATGGCCCGAAACTATTAGACCCAATAATAAAAGTCTAGGAAGGTTATATATATATATATATATATAAAAGCTTGACAACTTATTTGACTTAATTTAAAGACTAAATAACTTTTAATTTAACCTTTATAATATATTATCCTAAGTTCTTAACTTCTTTTCAAAAAAAAAAAAAAGAAAAAAAGAAAAAAAGAAAAGAAAGGGCCAGACCCGGGCCTGTTTGGTAGGCAATCTAGATTCTATTTTATGTTTTCGGATTCACTGTGAATATGTGTTTCTCACATGTGTTTTTGAAAATTGTTTTCAAATATATTATGTGATTCAAACCGTGAAAATTTTGTAAACAACTTTTTTTTAATGTTTTTCGGTATATCTAGATTTTGAATTTGAGATTTTTAAATACAAAATTAAATTTAAAAAGATAAAAACTTTAATAGATAGAGTATTTCATGTTATAGACTCAATTATTTTTATGAAATTAAAATTTGTTTAAAAAATTGTATTATTAATTATATGATATTGTAAAATAATAATTATACAAAATTTTAACATATAACATATTTATAAACTAATTAATAATAGTTTATATTCAACCGTATTTAATTTATAACTATAAATAGTTTATGGTCTATAAATATATTATCAAATATATTTTGAACAATTGTTTAAATTATGATCTAATTTCTGAATCTTCTACCAAACACATATATGAAAAGATGAAACACAACTTTATTTTAATTGAATTTATTGTTTTCAAATTTCTATTTTCATATTACCAACCAAACGTGTAAGTTTTTTTTTTTTAATGTGTATAAGTTTTATTGAAATGGAGACCGTTCCTTGTCACACGTGCAACTATTATTACTATTACTATTATTATTATTATTATATATTTAAATTTAAATTGATTAATCTTCTCAATTTTTTTTAATTGATTCATATAGAAAGAGAGAAAAAGAAGAAGAAAAATGCATTAATGATATTTAACACGTGATCAATGCATTTCACTTTCCTCCTATACATTTCATTTTATTCTTTCGCCTTTAATTCCCAATTTATTACATTCAATGTTTTTATTTATTTATTTATTTTTATTAAATACATTCAATGTTTCTTAATTTTAATACTATGCATTCATTTCAACTTGACTTTATTTGCTAATTTATTACATTCAATATTTCTTAATTTTTCAAAATCAACCGTCTTTAATGATTTTTTTTCTCTTAAATTGAAAAAGTATCTATTTTTAGATTTGGATGATTAACGATGTTTTCTCAATTTGATTTAAAGTATCTCTTCATTTATAAATAACTTAACCTGATCTTTTTATCTCACAAAGATTTTCTAAAAATTTCTCCATTGAGAAAAATCTAACTTTAGTTTACTTTTTTTTCTTTCACATATTTTTTTCTTAAAAAACACTCAGTTAAGTATGTCCTTAGACTTTGATGTATACATATGTTTAATTTTTAGTTCCTACTAATAATATCATTTGATGAACTACATGCGGCAATACTTATTATATCTTTAAAATTTGGATGAGGTGACATGATCATAGATGAATTTTGGAAGATTAATCAGACATGAAATTAAGAAAACAAAAATGTAATTAATTTTCTCTTAAAAAATATTATCAAATCTAATCCTACCCCACCTCACATATTTATATTATTAATTTTCAATGCATTGAACTTTTTTTTTTTTTTTTTTTTTTTTTTTTTTTTTTTTTTTACCGTATCCATTGAACTTAGTTTAGATATAGCATTTCCTACCATTTTAGAAAAACAAACTGTCACTTCAGTCTTCCATATATTTTGTTGATGGTCAAATTTGGACAGGAGGGACTCACCTGTAAATTTGTTTGAGAGGAAGAAGACGTGGCTGCAAGACAGAAGAACCTGCACACCGGTGTGGTGCTTGCCACACCGCCTCTGATGCTTAAGTCAACAAACAGAACGATGGGAAACAAAAGAGCATGAGTAAGAGGAGAGTTCAGAGAATGAGTTTGAATGAGTTTTATGATCCCTTCTTGCGGGGAAGGGTTTAAATATCTTTTCCTACCTTGGGGTTTCTAGGGTTTCGGAGACGATTTGGACTAAATCAGGTGGAACCGGGGTGTCTAGGGACCGAGTGGAGGGGAGGAAACTCGACCCACACGAGTAGGTCGACCATATGCTCGGCCTCGACCTTCAGCTCACCCTCCTCCGAGATTCGCTTCCTGGTCATGCCTCCAGATTGATGTCGCGTTGTCCTGTTTAGTCTTTGAATTTCGGAGTGGTCCAAAATCACCTACACCATAATTAGTGTTAATTAACAACAAGAGACATATAAGAATTATTCGGTTAAAATTTTCAAAAATTTAAATGTAATATAGACACAATATTCAAAGCACAAGACGGAATATGTAATTCAATAAAAAAAAAATTAAAATTAATTATAAAAATAGAAAAAATAGTATTATTAGGAGAAACACGTGGGCAAATAAAAAAAAAAGGGTAGGTTATGCAATGGAAAATAAAATAACATGCTTGAAAGACACGCATTAATTAAGATCTTGGAAGCATTATATATCTTAGGTCCAACTAACAGAACTAATTTGACAAACCATCTAAACAAACCCTAATTAAGTTCATTGTAAATTAATTTGGCTAATTCTCAAATTTAGGGTTTGTTAATTTTGAAATTACTCAAGTTTTGGTTGCAGCAGCTAACCACCACCACCACCACAACCGCAGCCGTCACAACTGCCGCCACCTCCGCCGCCACTAATAATGTCAATTATTTCCCCATTAATTACACTTTGATTTATTTTCTTTGCATTAGTTACAACCTCTGCTCTTTCTTCTGCAAAAATAAAATAAAATCCCCACATCTCTTTTAACTAGTTTTTGATTTGTCAAAGTTGCCATCATGAATTATGTACTAAATTTTGTGTATTATTGCTCTTAATTCAATGCCCACCTTTAATTTTAAAATTTTTCATGGGTTGGTTGCTTACTTGCTTTACTTTCATCAATCATATAATTAAGTTTGGTCAATTCATTACAAGACAAAGAAGTACTAAATAAATTACTTATTATTTTAACCTAGTCATTCTAGTCAATTTTATTTAACCAAGCACATTCTAGTCAATTTTATTTAACCAAGCACATATAACTTTTTCGTTTCGTAATATATTTTGCTATAAATAATAAAGGGAGTACTAATACCTAACCATTTGAGTTAGCTAACCTAAATATAATTCAACTAATTAAGACTTATCCTCAATCAAAATATCAGAGATTCGAATCATCACTATCATAGGTTGAAGTCAAAATACATGTAAATTTAAGCTATACTCAGATTGTTATCAAGTCATGTAACTATGCCTATTGACTGTCGATATGAGCATAACTCAACCAGCATAAAACTGTACTCTTAACCAAGAGGTATGTGGTTCGAATCCTCTCACTCCATATATTGTCAAAAAAAAAAAAACTATGCTTATTGACATAAAAATAACAATAATTTTATGGGTTTGCATTTATATTACGTTTCGTTACCATTTTTATTACCATAGTTTGAACTTTAATTAGTTTTAATCTTTTTTTCTTCTTTTAGTTTCATTATTATCTATATATATGTGTTTTAAAAAATAATTAGATATTAGGGAGAGTAACAACAATCTAATGAACATTTTTTGTTACCATATCTTAGATGAGATTAGCCATGCACACCTCTACTTCTTGAATAATGTCTTTAAATTTGATTTGAAATTTTGTGAATTACTATAAAAACTGAAAATGTAATTTAACTTTTATTTTAAGTTAGAAATCTTGATACACTCAAAGGGGAAATAAATTTATTGATGTTGTTAAAATCTATGAATAGTGGTTGGACTAAGTATATAGAAGCCTTCCAAAATGGTTGGCCAAAAAAAAAAAAAAAAAAAAAAACATATCCAAATTGGTTGTTGACCTTAGTACTTAGGATTCCCACTTGACAAACACACAATGTCAAAGTCTCTCAATTTTGGGGAATATTTTTCGTACATATTGACATCTTCCTACCTAAATTCAACTCTTCTTACCATATTAAAATTCAATTTTCAAATATCAATGCCTTTTCATTTTAGAATTACCCATATTTTGATTTTTGGAAGTCAATCTCTTTTTTGGAAATTAAATAAAGAATTTGGGCTTCACATCAATAAATAGAAATTTCTATTTACTCTTTGAAATAGTTTGTTTTTATTAAATTAAAATGTAAGAGAATCAATTTGAGCTAAGGGTGCGTAGAAAATCAAGAAAATTGAAAAATCAAACCAAATTGAATTTCATTTGGTTTGATATTTGTGGTATACTTTTCAATTCCAAAAAGTGGAGAGTAGGAAATTAATAATTGGTTTTGGTTTGGTATGTGTTATAGAAATTTAAATACATTGAATTGAAGAAAAACTATACATTTTTACCCATCCGTAGATGTACGTAGCATGATTATGTTATCGATATATTGCAAAGTTTGTATATATCGATAATTTTTTAAAGAAAAAAATGTCAACAACTAGTTCAAAACAAAATATGTTGAGGTTTCCAATGTGGGATCCTCAACAAAATATCAACATTTATTTAGTTCAAAGTTCTTTGAAATTTAAATGTATAACAGAGAAGTTCCAGCTTGAAAATTTAACCAAATCGATTCAATTAATTAAAATTAAATTTTAATAAAAATTAGTTTAGTTTAACTTTCTTGGAGTTTTTTTTTTTTTTTTTTCATATTAATGAGTCTAAGAATGCGCTCTTTCTTAGGGTTTGTTTGGTGTTGATTTTGGAGGTGGTTAAAGTGATTAATAAAAAATCTTAACCGTTTTTTGCGTTTGGTAAAACAGATTATAATTTAATTTTTATAAAAGTACTTTTTCAACTACGTTCATTTGCAAAATCTAATAATTGTATTTTTCCATTTAGCTTTCCAAAAAATCTAATTTGTAACTAACTATTTATTTTTCTCTACGTTTTTTAGACTTGATTCATGTGAATATATATTTTTTTAATTTAACATATTTTAATTTTATTATTTTATACTCATTTGAAATTATTTGTTTTTTTATTTAAATTGAAATAACATTTTTTCAATTCAAATAGCAAATTATATTTCTTAACAAAATATAAAAACATCCTAGGTTAAACACAAGATTATTGTTAAAAAAAAAAAAAACATAAGATTATATTTTTAATCATATGAAATTTAAAACAATTATCTTATATGTTTCAAAAAAATAATTATCTTAAAATAGTTTTGAAATTAAATATCAACATTAAATTTATTTATTGAAAAAATATAGTTAAAGCTGCAATAATTTAGAATATTAATTTACCAAACACCTCAACTTGCTTTTTCGTCTATAAAACTAAAATTTACCAAACACTAATTTACTTTGTAATACAACTGATTTTCTTAAAAGCACAGTTAAGAGTAATTATTTTAGAAGCTACAGCAACCCCAAAGTAAGCCTTAGTAAGATAACTTTCCAATTGAATAAATCACTTGAATTAGTGAAAGGAAAGGATGGACTAATCTTGGAAAGAAGAGTTTGAATACATAGCAAATCCATCTCACTTATTTATTTGAAGAGCAAAATATATATATATATATATATATATATATATATATATATAAAAGAGACTTATAATTCATTTAAGAAGTGAAAAAAAAAACTTAGTTATCAATTGAAATTGTTATGGGTAAATTTGAACATAAGAAAATACCATGAAACTAATTAAGGGTCCGTTTGGAATACATTCTAATTTAAATATTTTTCAAGAATGCATTTTTCAAAAAACATTTTGTATAAAAATGTTTAGAATTTAAACACTCATATCATATGTTTGGTTGCATTTCTTCATATGTGTTTAATTTATACACATGTTATTGTATCATAAAGACTCTTTTTAAAAAAAAAAAGTTGGTTTTAAGTGTTTCTCTCAGAATAATTTATTTATGAATCTCATTTTCTAATAAGTTATTTTTAGTGGTTGCTAAACACTAGAATTTTTTTCAAAATGAATTTTTACCAAAATTAAACACTTGAAAAGTTAAACCAAACGCACCCTAAAGAAAAGTTAGATAAGAGTTTAAAGTGGAAACAAACCCAACAAAACTATTTGAGTCCAGTTTAACAGCTCTTTTCGTCCAATCTTATGGCAGAGAGTGAAATCCTAGGACAACTCAATATAAATATATAATATAATTATGACTCCTAGTAGAGGTAAGTTCAAACAAATCAATTTCTTAAACCAAAAACTTGTCACACATTTTCTCCATCTCTAATTAAGTATCGAAGTTAGTGTGACAAATACAGGTGCATATCATCTCTTTCTTTCCTTCAATCAAAAAATTTACTACAAATAAGGTGAATTCTCTTTTGCTAAATGTGTGCATTAACATAAATCATTTCCATAAATTTGGACATCGATATTTTATTATATTTTGATTAGTAGGTTAGAAAATAGGAAGTAGGCAAAGTGGTATTGTTTAAAGTTAAAACCAAAATCTCCTCCTTTCCCATCTAAAGTCTCTTCAATTCTTCATACACCAAATTTCCAACATACGTACGAAGTAAACCAGTCCACTCAACCAATCACACCTCGATTTCCCACGTGCCAACCAACCACTCTTTTCCAAATTCGACACGTGTAATTTTCAAACCAAATTGTCAACTCTCTACAAAAACATAGACTCCCCAACTGACCACTGCCCAATTCCAACTATAAAATCCCTCTCTCCATTTTTCCCCATTTCACCAAAACTCTCCTTCCTCTCAACAATGGCCTGGACCCGACTCGCCGCCGTCGGCCAGGGCACCTCTGCCACCGTCTACCTCGCCGCCGACGTCCCCTCCGGTCACCTCTTCGCCGTCAAGTCCGCCGACCTCCCCAAATCGGAGTTCTTGAAAACAGAGCAGAGGATTCTTTCTTCTCTGTCCCACCCTTCGATTGTGGGCTACAGGGGATTCGATGTAACGAGAGAAAGTGGCAAGTTGATGTATAATCTCTTCATGGAGTACGCCCCCGGCGGCACTCTCGCCGACGAAATTCTCCGGCGCGGCGGTCGGATTAAGGAGGCGGCGGCGGGGTTCTACACGCGGGAAATTGCGAGGGGATTGGAGTATTTGCACAGAAGGGGTTTGGTGCATTGTGATGTTAAAACCAAGAATGTTTTAATCGGTGGAGATGGTTTGAAGATTGCGGATTTCGGATGCTCGAAATGGGTTTGTGAACCGGCGGCGATCGGCGGGACGCCGATGTTCATGGCGCCGGAGGTGGCGCGTGGGGAAAAACAGGGGATTTCCTCTGACATTTGGGCACTTGGGTGTACCTTAATCGAAATGGTCACCGGAGCTCCGCCGTGGCCGACCGTCGGCGACCCAGTTTCGGTTCTGTACCGGATCGGATATTCCGGCGATTCGCCGGAAATTCCAAGCTTTCTATCGGAACCAGGAAAGGATTTTCTGGGGAAATGCTTGAGAAGAGACCCAACAGAACGGTGGAGTGCGAGCCAACTTCTTGAGCATCCATTTTTGAAAGAATCGAGTTCTGGGTTCGAGGAAATTAAGGAATTACATTCAAATTCAAATTCTCCGACGAGTATCTTGGATCAAGGCCTTTGGAATTCGATGGAAGAAGAATCGCAATCTCTGATTTCATCAGAGAGTTGGGATGACGACAGAATCAGACGGCTGTCGATGTTTTCAGGGGAAATCAAGTGGGAATCGGAAGATGAGAATTGGATCACAATCAGAGGAAATGAAAGAGATGAAAGCAACAGAAGCTCTGTGGATGGTGAAGATGAGGGAGAATCCAATTTTGGGTCAACATCAGAAATCGATTCTAGAAGAAGTGATTTCGAGGAAAAGAAAAGAATAGGTAGTGGGAAAATCAAGTGTTTGGAATTGTTAGATAAAACAGTTAGCTTTAGACCAAGGAAAAGTGATATTGTAATTAGTGAACTTAGTACCAAGAGTGAGAGAGCTAACTTGTTAGTTCATCTAATCTCAAAGTTTTGATATTTTTCAACTCTCTCTATTTGATTAGTTGAGTTTGGTAAATTTTGAGGCATACCCAAATTGACAAATGACATAATAATTCAATCTTAATATTTAATAACGTAAAAAGATAGGAATTTGGCTGCTGGGAACCCCTCATAACTCATAATAAAGAGAAATGAATTTGCTTTGCCTTGTATTTATGAGTAGGTGGAGTAAAGGGTAAGCAACCAAAAGTTGAAAAAAATTGTCCAACACCAACAGGGAAAGCCTGCTCCGGTTATTCAATAAGACCATCACAATTCAATTATCTATGCTTCCATATCGACAATTAGATATAAAGTCGAAGTATTTTTGCAATTTCTGTCTCCTGGTACAAAATCGACGGCTAGATTCTAGCGATTTCGTCAAATAATTTCTCCACTTGAGGAAGCCAAAGTGAGAGAAAAAAGACAGAAAGAAAGACAGGGAGCAGCTTTGAATAAAATGAGAGAGCCCCCAGTTTCTGTGTCTGTAAAATTTGGAAGGCCATGTCAGAAACTGCCTGATTGTTTTGCTTTTCTACAAAAAGAAGAAGAAACACGTGCAAGTCTTTAGGGTTTCTCCATGGGGGTTGGGCCCATGAGCCTATTGTGGGCTTTTAAAATGTAAGTTATGTTTGGGCTGGCTTGGCCCAATGGGCCCAACCCAATTACATTTGTGGCTATTCAAACCAGAATCTATAGTGGGATGATTGAGAATGCATATTTAATATGAAAAGTGTCATTTAATTTTGAAAGAGTTTCAAAGTGGAATATGCATTTGGAATATGCCTTTCTATTTATATCTATAATGATGTGGATTATCCACTTCAAGTTTAGTTTTGTATGCTTCTACTTTCCTCTATGGTTGAAAGTTTGTGGATGTTGGAGTCAATTTACATACACTTTAACTAATTTTATGGAAGAACTTATTGATGTTACAATATTTGGTTATTATGAAATTGATAAGATTTTAGTATTCTTTTTACATGCAACAATGCTACTTGACTATGTTATATAACTATTTATTTATTTATTTGAGTTCAACAACATGTGGAGGTGTGAATTTGAACCTCTGAGATTATAATTCTTTAACCAGTTGAGCTATGTTTAGGTTGACAGTAGAGTAATTAATTAGAGGTTAAATTTCATTTTCATCCCTATACTTTAAGTTTTATTCCATTTTAGTTCGGGTAGTTTCAAATGTCCAAATTGTACTTTCAATACATCTTTAAATTAGTTATCTGTAATTAATTTTTATCAAAATTGGTTAAATAATAATAATGATTTTCCATACAAGAAAATACACAATGTAAATATGTTTCCAAATATATAGAAGAAACGCTAATAGCAACTGCCTGCTGAGCAATATGGAATGATAGGAACAAATGGTTAAATGAAAGCCAAGTTCTTAACATTTCAATTAGAAGTCATGGATTATGAAGTACTTGGAGGAGTATTTGAACACGAAAAGGAGAAATCAAAGGAAATCGACGGTGGCTGATCGATCGCGTGTTAAATGGAGCCCTCCCCTTGAGAATACTTGGAAAATCAATGTTGATGCAGCATGGAATCAATTATCTACGGGAATTGGTATCATTTACAGAAATTCGTTTGAAGATATCATTGACACCTCTGCCTATTCTTTTGACCTAGAATTTTCACCCCCGCAGGCTAAGCTTAGGGCTATACTTGAAGGTGTAAAATTGAGGATATTATTAGGAGCAAGCATAATGGTGGATTGTATCGATGGTCTCTTGATCGAGGCGTTCATTTGCCCATGTGGCATAAATAATATAAGTATTCTTTTTATATAAAAAAAACGCTAATAGGGACTATTTTTTTTTGTTTGAAAAGTTAACATCAAACTATTAATAGGGACCATTTTTAATATTAATGAAATGACAAAAACTAAATTTACACATTTAAAACTACACAAACTAAAATAAAACAAATCCACGAGTATAGAGACCTTGAAAATCAAATATAGGAATAATAATACTTGTACTCAAGTACAAATCATACATCACATAAATGTTAAAGGAAGAGGACACGTATGAATCTCCACAGTGGTATGATATTGTCTACTTTGGACATAAGCCCTTAGTTTTATTGTTGCTTTTATCCAAAAAGTCTCATATCAATGAAGATAACTGTCTTCTTTTTTAAACTCATGATCATCCAGTGTGGGACTTTGGTCGCACCCCATAATTTCTAACCATAAAAACCCGAGTGTAAAATTAACAATAACTCATCCATTAACACATCGACTATTTCCAAATCTTCAAAGAACGCAGTCAATTAAAAAGTATACCCTCTTGATAATACCAATAGGAATTAAGTCTTAATATTTTGTATAACATTAATTTACAATGAATTGAAGTGATTAAACATCAAAAAATAAAATTATATGATGGAAGAATTTGCATCCATGGTTTCTTGTTCCAAACGTTCAAAGCCTCATGGTTCAGCACTGCTACTGTCAGAGCTGCTCTCCGGCGAGCCCACCGGAATCAAACAATCAGTCCTCATAACCGTGACGGCCAACAAAAACAGAGACACCAAAACAGAGAGCAGAGCCAGAAGAAGAGCAAAAACATGAGCGGCTGCAGCCTCAACTTCTTTGGCATATTCATTACAAGCCAAAGCCAGCACCGACAGAGGGAAAGAATAAGCCCACCACGCCACCGTGAATTTCCTCATACATTTTCTGAAAAGCATTGGCCTTGAAACCAGAGAAACAAACAGGAAAACCGACAGAAAGAACAGCATTTTCGAAAAGGCATCGAATTCTCCATTGATCGAGCTCCAGGCCAAGCTCGCCATGCTTGGAGCTGCAAAGAACAAGAAGAACACTGGCCTTAACGTGGCTGGCAGGCTGTTGCTTCCTGCTAATCTCTGGTAAAGCGTCACGAAAAGCACCAAGTAATGTGCCATTCCGAGAGAGAACATGCACAATGAACTCTCCCTCCACCCCATCACCGCCGCCGCCCGAGCTCCGGCCAAGTTTCCGATCACTGAAAGCTGGCTGGTGGGGTTGGCGACGGTGGACAGAAATCTCTTCCCTTTCGTGAACCATTGGCCGTAGAGTTTCAAATCCAATACGACAATTGGAATGACGAACACCCACATGAGGATTTGATTGGGAAGAACGGATTTGAAGGGCGAGGATTGAAGCAAAAGAAGCCAAGAAATCCATGGTGCAAAGAGATAATTGACGCCCACTCTGTGCAAGAACTCGGATTTCACCAATTTGAAATGGAAGAAGCATCTTAGAACGTAAATCAAAGAAAGGGAAGCCAAAATCAAGAGAGTCAATGACCATAACAGCAAGAAAGCTGTATTGGGTAGCGAGCAAAGGATTCGCCTAAGAGAGTTTTCGTTTTGGATTGGCTGTTTGAGGATCTTCAACAGCAGGGCTTGGCCGCAAAGAGACATGCTGATTCTGAAGTAGCCTGCATGGAACTTGGCCAAGAACTCAACGAAAACCGAGGGTTTCTTGGTTTGATTTTGATCAATCTCCATGTTTTTGTTGGTGGGGTTGAAGAGAAGTGATGAAATTTTGCAGCTTTGTATGGAGAAATTGACAAAAAGGTTGAGTCTAGGGGAGTTTTAAAGGGAAGGTTTTGGCATTGTGCGGAGTGCGCTTTGGGCTAGCCATTTTGGACTTTGTGATCGAAACATGACTCGTTTTGAATCCTTTACAGCTAGATTCAACCATCTACGAAGGATAGTTCGTACGTACGTACCTTAGAAAAAGTTGCTGTTTTTGAGATTTGTTTATCAATCCATAATAGATCTAGTGTCTCTCCAACATTCTCGAATAAAAAAAATGGTGCTAGGCCCTAGTGGTTGAGTTCATGTGTTAGGACAAAGGGATGCTTCTTTATTTGTATATTAGTAGGATAATTATCTTTGCATTTTGCCTGTCATGTGAGTTCGCTTTTGGTTTTATCGAAAAAATCTCGTACCAATGAGTGATGACATCGTCCTTGTTCGTATATCATGCATCGCTCCCAACTTGTAGTGTCATCATTCATCTAGCTTTTGGTCCTATTCAATTTCTTTTTGTCTAATCTTTTCATTGTCTAATCTCTCCCAACCCTAAACCATATTTTCATAATGGTAGTATATTGTCCACTTTGGATTCAAATCATTATTTGCTCGAGTAAAGATGTCTCAAGCTCACCCTAAGATTCCACTAACACATCTGAATCTTGAGACATGATTGTAATGTCATAAGAAACTACAACCTCTCCTATATTTTTACAAGTATAATATTCTTCTTTTTAAGCTTAAGTTCTACGAGTAAGAATTTGATTTCTACAACATTTCATTTATTAATAAAGTTGTTGTCCACAAGGTATTAAATTTTCATTAGACATGTTAACATCTCCATCAACATTTTTTCTTATATACATCCATGGGTTCCACATTGCATAAAAGACGAATCGATGAAAAATTTGATGAAATATAACAAAAATACCAACACCATATTAAAATGCGCAAAATGTTCGTTTGTTTAATTTAAATATTTTTATAGTTTTTTTTTTCCATAAACCATAGAGTTTTTTCACTCTCCTTCCCAAACCAACCTGGTCTGTATTCACATTCCCAACCCATAAAAAAAGCTACATTCATTCTTTTCTCCTTTTTTTCTCCTTTCACAATTTTACATTTTTTTTTTCCACACACACAAACAAATAAGACACTAATATCCCAACAACCCTTTAAAATTCTCCACCCTTTCCTTTTGAAAAATTTTGCATTCTCTTTTTCTCCACATAGGATTAAAAAAGATGACATTATGGATAAAGAAAAAAAAAAGCTCAAATAAATCAACCCTTCAAACTCATGAATCACAAGGCCAAAAATGTATAGTGAACTTTAGAATAAATTACAAAATTTTAGTGAAATTCCCACACAATATTCCATCATATCACTTTATTCTTCGTCAATGGTTTTCCTTTTCCAGTCCAAAAAAATTAGATCATTCTCGACAACGAAATTCGTGGGTTTGGAAAATATAAAGTCATATATTTTTGTGATTAAAAAAGAGAAAAAACAAAAACTCCCACCGCCGCCATAACGAAAAAAGCTTCCTAAATTTCAAAGGAATTGTCACTGTCAGTTCGGTAGGATGGTTGTATTTGAAAGGTTTTCACATAAGATGATGTCCCATTTTTTGTCCCCTTTAAACAAGTAGAGTAGGCCAAAGCACTTTTTTCCTTTCTATTGGGATCCTGCTGTATTAAACAAAAGCACTTGCAAGAAAAAGAACCCCAAGTTTCCTTGAACTCTCCTTTACACAAGAAAGCACTTCTTCAACCTTCATATATGGGAAATTTCCCATATGGGTATTACTCTTAGAGAATATGTCGTGGGTGGCAAATAAAATTTATATAATTGTAAATATAACACAATATAAAAATAATGATAAATATAGCAAAATCTATCCGAGAATATTACTGATAGAAACTGATAGACTCTGGTAAATTAGAATCTATATGATAGACTTCGATTATTAGAGTTTATCAGCGATAGAATCTAATTAATCAGAATCTATTAGTCTACTAATAGACTCCGATTATTCAGAGTCTATCGCTGATAGACTTCAGTTAATCATAATCTATCGGTGATAGTCACAGATAGATTTTGATTAATCGGAGTCTATCAACAATAGATACTGATATATTTGGAATAATCGGAGTCTATTAGTGATAGACACAGATAGAATCTGACGACGACAACTTTTTGGTCTTGTACAATTAATTGTGCTAGTTTGCAATTGTGTTATATTTGCTATTAATTTGGTCCAATTTGCCATCTATGCAACTGTCCCTTACCCTTATTCATTGTTGTCAAGTCTGTGCATCATTTAAAAATGATGTAAAGTCTGGTAGCATTAAAGAATCGATTATAATGGGAATTTTCTAAAATAAATAGAGGGACATTGCTATAAATTTGAGTATACAGATCATACTTAATTTTAAATATTAGACCATGGTTTCTAGCCTAAAATCTAGCTTTTACGTTATAGGTTAAAAAAATAATGGCGGAAAGTTAACTTTATAACACAGTTTCTTACACCACGGTCTAAAATCTAAATCTACACCACAATTTAAAAAAAACCATGGCCTAAAATGTAGCTTAAAAATCATGGTCTACAATTTAACTTTACCCAACCATTGAAGAAAACTATGGTTTAAATCTAATTTTTACCTCACAATTTTAAAAAACTATGGTGTAAATAAGCTTAACTTTACACCACAATTTCCTTTTTTTTTTTTTTTTTTTTAACTAGGGTCTAAAATCTAACTTTACACTACAATTTTAATAAACCGTGAATTAAAGAATTGATAGTCTAAGAATTAACTTTACACCATGGTTTAAACGGTGGTCTAAAATTTAACTTTATACACAGTCTAAAATTTAACTTTACACTACATTTATTTAAAAATATGGTCCAAAATTTAGCTTTATATTAAAATTTAAGAAAATCATGGTCTAGAACCTAGCTATACTATAAACCACATTTAAAAGGAAATATTATGGTCTATAGCATTAATTACACTATGATTTAAACAAATTGTGGTCAAATAATATATTACTTCACACCAGAAGTTTATAATAACACATGGTCTAAATTCGAAAATAAAGAAAATAATAGTTTTAAATTTAACTTTGCATTACAATAAAAAAAAGCTATTATTTAAAATCCAACTACCTAACATAATTGTTTTCTATTTGTAGTATTCTAAATTCAACTATAACTTAATTAATAAAGGAAAAAAAATGTACAACCAATTATAGATTGTGGTTTAAAAAAAAAAACCTATAATCTAAACTCTAAATTTAAATTTTGATTAAAATTTTGAAATTTGACATTTCTTACTTCTTTTTTCTTCAAACTTCATATATTGGAAATTTTCCTACATTGTCTGTATGGGTGTTACTCTTATTCATTGTCGTCAAGTCAATGTTATTTAAAAATGATGTAGAGTTTAATAGCACATGTTATAATGAAAATTTTCGTAGACTTTCATTTTTGTGTTTTATAGGTCCTTGAATTTTAAAAGTGTCCAGTAAGTCACTGCATGTATCCAACACATTTCTCAAAATTAACAAATATATTATGGACATAAAATTGAATCCTTTGTATCTGATAGGACATTAAACTTTCAATTTTGTATTTAATATAACAGGTTTATAAAAATTAAAATATGTCAAATAGTTCAACGGCCTATTGGGACACAACTAAAATCGAAATTTTAAGAACTTATTAGACATTTTTTTAAAGTTCAATGACTAATTTGACATAACCCTGAAAGTTGAGAGATTAAACTTGTATTTAACCTATAACTAAAAGAAAAAAATTGGATTCAATAGTTGAAGTATCGATATAATTAAATTTACATCATCCCCACCAGCTAAGCTTTTAGGGTTCAATGTGATATTTAACGGAAGTGCTAGAAAAATTTTCATTTCACATATCGTGTCTAACTTTGAATCTCAAGATTTTGTTTTTTTAAACCATACTCAAAACATGTCCAATATAAATCTACGATGTCTAAGTCACACAAGTTGGAAAGGCAATAGCAACCCTAAAGGATGATATATATTGAGTATTGGAGTTGTTTTATGTTTGCATGGACCAGATAGAGATGGATATATATATTTGCAAGTGAATTAGTTGTATACGACTCTTGAAGATTACTTATATAACCACTTTGACGTTAGAATTAAAAGAAATTAAAGTAGCAAGAAATGAAGTCAAATGTGTGTGCAGTGAAAGAATATATATATATAGTTGTTGGAGTTGAAAAGTTTTAAGTCAAAAATATAGAATCCAAAGTTGATTAATGAAGAACAGCTGGGTTTGTTGAAAATTGGTCCATTTTCGAAGATGGGCTTTCAATGAATCCTCCTCTAATACGTCTCTTTTAGCTTCGAGAGAATTCATGGGGAGTTTGAGAGCACGTCTAGAAAGAAAAAAAAAATGGCTTTTTAAAGACACAAACACAATAGAATCTTCAAAAGCACTTTTGGTTGGGTTTTGAGTTTTGGTCTCTTGTGTGTATTTGTTTTAGGAAAATATGTGGGTGGAGTTTTTTACGATTTCAATAGACGAAGTAGAAGAAATAGATGTCTAACATCTTGTTTGATAATCATTTAAGGGGTCCTTTGATAACCATTTTGTTCATTGTTTTTTATTTTTGGTTTTTTATTTTTAAAAATTAGAGTTTGTTTGGTAACCAATCTAGGTCCCGTTTGATAACCATTTGGTTTTTGGTTTTTTGTTTTTGAAAATTAGGCTTGTTTTCTCCAAAATTTCCTACTATGACTTTCATTCTTGTTAAAGATCCATTTGAATTCCTAGCTATATTCTAAAAACAAAAACAAGTTTTTGAAAACTATTTTTTTTTTTGTTTTCAAAATTGGACTTGGTTTTTGAAAACAAGGAAAAACGACCGATATACTAAAACAAAGAAACTTATAAGTGGAAGTATGTGTGTATAGACATAGTTTTTAGTTTTTTAGTTTTCAAAATCGTTTTTTGATTTATAAAGGAAAAGTGAAAACGAAAAAAATGATTTTTAAAAACGGTTTTTGTTTTTAAAAAATCCACTACATCACATACTCCATATACATGCAACTGTGTAGTTGGTAAGCCCAACATTTTTCATTTTCTATTCTTTTTTTTTTTTTCGTTTTCTTTTTTTTTTTTTTTTTTTTTCCTTTTTCTTTTCTTACAAAGTTAAAATCCTCATTTTTTTTAAGAGAAATTTTGGTAATAGACCGTTTTGGAGACATATTTTCACATATGTCCAAAACTTTCGATATTTACTGGATTAGATTTTCAGATATATTTTCTTACCGTTATACCTTTGTTCTTATCCTGAAATAATATTAAAAATGATAATAATATATTCATAGCCAACCGAATATGCTTCATTTTAGGAAAGTTAGTTTTCACCAAATCCCCCAAATTAAGGAATGTTCATTCCCGTATCTCCTTCATTCCCCGTATGTCCTTCGTTATGTCCTTCGTTTTGGTTTTATTTCCAGCCTCTTCCCATTTATTTTCTTCTTTTTTCCGACAGAATTTTCTTTCACTTTTGGTTGCCCATCGATGATTTTCATATTTTTTTCTCTCCTCTGTTTCTGTGGTTTCGGACTGCATACTGTTCATCGGAACTTTGCTTGTTCGTGGTATTTTTTCTAGTGGTTCCCCTGTTGTATTTATGTTTTTTCTGTAGGTTTCCGGCAATTTGTATTCAGTTTTTACGTTCCGTTTTCCAGTCGTTTGAACATGGGTACGTTTTCAGTTTTTATATTTTATATATTCTAGGAGACATATCGTTTTAGTCAATATAAGTTTCGTATACAGGACACATTATAAACACGTTTTTACATTTTATATATTAGGAGGGATATATCGTTTTAGTCAAGGTAAGTTTCGTATATATTTCGTACACATTATAAACATTTTTTTTATAGTACATTTTCAATTTTAATATTTAATATATTTCAAGGGATATCTCATTTCAGTCAATATAATAATTAAAAAGAAAAAGAAAATAAGGAAACGTTTCCTTCCAAATATGATTTTTAAGGATGGATTTTTTTTTAAAAAAAAATTCTCTCTCTCCTCATAACTGCACCTCAAACAAAGGAAACTCTCCGACTTGTACCCAAAAAGAAATCGTGCGTGATATTTTTTTTTTAAAAAAAAACTTCCTCACTCCTCATAACCACACCTAAAAAAAGGAAAACATATCTCCTTCTAATCGTGCAAATCACAAGGCATACAAGATTATTTTATATATAAAATATTGAATAATTATATAGTACATGGTTTATAATATATATATATATATGAACCGATATATATATGTACCGTCCGTTATATAGTATATTTCTATTCATTATTAATTATCCCTAAATATATATATAATATACTTAGAAATGATATAAATATACAGGACTATCAGTCAATTGATTGTAGAATGTAATAATTCTCCAAATAATAAATATATATCATACATTATAATATATAATCAATATACATAATCTATTATATATTATATATTCATCATTGTGTATTCAATTTATAAGTAAAACGCCAAAATGATAAATATATACCAGACTGTATATTGTATCGTAAATATATACTTATAATTATATTATATAAACCTTATTATTTTTTATAGGTAATAAATCGTGAGTTTTTTTTTTTTTCGTTAACTCTCCCTCATACCAAAAATCATGGATTTTTTCCCGATTGCACGCCCTTTCCTTCCTCGTTCACCCTCTCTCACCCACGGTTTGGAAAATGCAATTTGAAAGGAAACAGTTTGTTTCCTTTTTTTTGTTTTATTTTTTTTAAATAGTCAGTAGTGTATATGAGGGCTGAATCGTAAAAGGACCATGATTTTTATGAAAAAAAATTGAGTCATTAGGCCTTTTGTGTAAAAAATGGAAAACTTGGACATTTATGAAATATAGGATCCATATTTGGACTATCTATGTACTTTTCCCTTTTTTTAAAGGCCTTCCCGAGCATCATGGAAAAAAAAAACACAACTATTTTGAGCAATCTTTGAGTTATTTATTATTATTATTATTATTATTGATCCAGCCATTTTTGCATTAATTGAAGGGAGCGATTTACCATCTAAAAACAAACTCTTTTGTCTTAATTTAGATATTTTGAATTACGTTATATATATATATATATATATATAAAATAAAAAATATTATTTTTTATTCGGTAAAAATTATTATTTTTTATTGAACAAATTAAATTTATCTTATTGATTTCGACTACACCATAAGTGTTTGAATTTCTATTAATTTATCATGGAGAAATATATCATTTATGTGAGTTTAGAAATGATAGATGTCAACTACAAGTGTAGAAAAGAGTTAGTCTACTATCGACTCGCTCATCACTTCGTAATATGATCAAGAGATTTTTTTTTAGTACATCAAGAGATGCTTTAAGATATTAAAGGCTCGTTTTCTTATATGTTGAAGCACATGTCCTTATATCCTATAAGGACAGGAAAAAAAATATACCTATAGTATGTTGTGCAATTCATTATTTTATTAACTTGTCAATCATAATTGCTACTTTAAATGATTTAAATATGTTTATTTTCTTATTTGTCTTTTAATCAATTAGTTAGTGGTTAATGCATTCAAAATAGTTGTATATTTAACAACAATAATATATTAAATAAAAATATTATAAAAATTTAGCTTAAAATTAGCTTAAACTTTCTTTTTATAAAAGATATATATATATATATATATATATATAAATCGTTATCAAATGACTTGTTTTTGTTTAAAAAAAAAAACACAGAAAATGAAAAACAATTATCAAACATGTTTGGTTTTTTTGTTTTTAGAAAACTGAAAACAAAAAACTATTATCAAACACATATAGTTTTTGTTTTTGAAAACATAAAACAAAAAATCAAAAACAGAAAACAGAAAAACCAAAAATAAAAAACCAAAAACCAAAAACTAAGGCCCCGTTTGATAACCATTTGGTTTTTGGTTTTTGGTTTTTGAAATATGTTCTTGTTTCCTCTTAATTTCATTACATGGTTTTCATTTTTATCAAGGACACATTTGAATTCCTAACCAAATTCTAAAAACAAAAACAAGTTTTTGAATTTTTTTTTTTTTAGTTTTCAAAATTTGACTTGGTTTTTGAAAACAATGGAAAGATGTAGACAACAAAATAAAGAAACTTGAGAGTAAAAGTGGTGTTTGTAGGCTTAATTTTCAAAAACCAAAAACAAAAAACGAAATGGTTATCAAACGGGGCCTAAAACGGTTATCAAACGGAGCATTTTTCGATTTTTTGGTTTTTGGTTTTTGAAAATTATGCTTGTTTTCTTTCAATTTTCTTACCATGGTTTTCATATTTGTTAAAGATACATTTAAATTCCTAGCTAAATTCAAAAAACAAAAGCAATTTTTGACAACTATTTTTTCTAGCTAGTTTTTAAAATTTGGTTTGGTTTTTGAAAACATTGGAAGAAGGTAGGAAAAAAAAAGGGAAAGAAACTTAAGGTGGGAGTAGTGTTTGTAAGCTTAATTTTCAAAAACTAAAAACCAAAAATCAAATGGAGTTATCAAACGAAGTCTTAACTGTTGATTTAATTATGCTCGTGCTTGTAGGTATAACTTGATATCTCTTTTTTGAAAAATGCAAGTTTAACTCTAAACTTGACGAGGTATATGAATTTTCACTCTAATCTTTTGATTTCATCTAATTGCACTTTAACTTTAATAATTGTTGTAATCTTAAAACCTTGAACAAACATTACAACTTTTACCATCTAATACATTTTTCATTTGAAAAATTGTCAATAAAAATCTTCCTATGCCAACAAGAGCATAGCTCAACTGACATATGATGTACTAATAACCACGAGGTCTGTGGTTCGAAGCCTTCCACCCCATATTGTCAAAAAAAAATAAAAATAAAAATCTTCCTATGTGCATTCAATGAATATAAAATATTTTTATTACGTAAAATTAATGAAGCTTTCAAAGAAAATTGACACTAGAGCTAAAGTTTGATTGAAATTTAAGATGAATTGATCAAAAATTGAACCTGAGTTAAAAATTGCAAAACATATTTAAGCTTCAATTAAACTTTGCTTCGAAGTCAAAGCATATATTTTAGAATATATATATATTGAAAATATAGTCTTTTAGGAAATATATCCCAAATATTCTAAAAAAACATATTTTAGAATATTTGGGATTCGGAATTTTGATTTTTTTTTTTCTATTTAAATGATAGATAATATAAAATTTGTTTAAATATTTAGATCATTATCAGCATATCCTATATAATCAACCTTCATCGAATTAAATTAAATTAAAGGAATTAAAGCTCCACATGATTGTGTTGTGTGTGTTTTTTTTTCTTTAATAAAAAAAAAAAAAAATCATGCGGAGATGTTACTTATACCTTTAATAAATTAATATAATTATAGGTAACGTTCTACATAACCTATTATAATAGGTAAGTTGTATGAAAGACTTCACGTATTATGGTGGCAATTAAAAAAAAATGTTTTTCAAAAAAAAAAAAAAATATGTAACCCTTTAAAGCTAAACATGCTTAAAAAAAATTGATAGACTAGGGATGCGTTTTGCATTGATTTTGGAGGTAGTTGAAGTGATTAAAAAAGAATCTTAACCGTTTTTAACGTTTGGTAAAATAGATTATAAATTAATTTTTATAAAAGTATTTTTTCAACCACGTTTCATTTGCAAAATCCCTTTTCTGGTTAGCTTCCCTACAAATCTAATCCGTAACTAACTATTTATCTTCTATCTTCTCTACACGTTTTTTGAATTTGATTCATGTGAATCATTTTTTTTTTAATTTAACATATTTTTATTCTATTAGTTTATACTCATTTGAAATTATTTGTTTTTATTTTTATTTAAATTGAAATAATATTTTTTCCAATACAAGTAGCAAATTATATATATATATATATATATTTATTTATTTATTGAGAAAATAGTAGCAAATTATATTTTTTTAGCAAAATATAAAAACATCATAGGTTAAAACATAAGAATATATATTAAATCATACGAAATTTAAAACAATTATTTTATATGTTTCAAAAAATAATTATCTTAAAATATTTTTGAAATTATCTTTTAAAATTTTGAAATTAAATATCAATATTAAATTTATTTATTGAAAAAATATAGTTAAACTCAGATAATTTAAAATATTAATTTACCAAACACCTCAACTTGCTTTTTCGTCTATAAAGATAAAATTTACCAAACACTAATTTACTTCATAATACAACTGATTTTCTTAAAAGTAAAGTTAACAACAATTATATCTTATCTTATCTTATCTTATCTTATCTTATCTTACTACCTTAAAAAGTGGCTAAGGAGGAGAATCATTTTTAGACTATTTTACCCCTTTATCAAATCTTAAATTTACGAAGCATGCCATTAATAATTATTAAATATATATATATTTAATTTAAATAATAAAATAACATTTAAAATATTATTTTAAAATTAAAAAAAAAAAAAACTACACACCTACGTACAACTAACCGTTCCTATTTTTTTGTGTTATAAAAAAAAACAGTTTTCTATTTTTTTAATTAATTATATATTTTTAGAATTGTTTTATCACTTATTATTATTTAATTACAAATACACAATTAAATTAACATTGATTATTTAACATCTTTTCACATTCTCACATTTATATATAACCTACCCATGTAGGTTTTCTTTAATTTAATAAATAGCAAAGGTAAATATTTGAGAGGTTAGAAGGTGAAAAGTTCTATATATTTATTTCTATAATTTAATTTCTAAAATTTATGAGTTTATTATAAGTATGTTTAATGGTGAAATTTCAAAGGTTTTGTAACTTTTATCTCCTACAAATATAAATAGAGCTCTCTTCACCATTTATCTACAAGCATTTGAATTTCTCTATGATCTATGATATGATGTGTAGGTTTGTCTTTCTTCTTTTATTCATTGTCTTCCTTTGCCTTGTAATAATTTTTGTTTTGTTTGGATTTTTGTTTTTTTTTTTTAATAATTGTTTGGATTACTTTATCTAACATTTTTTTTTACAATAATGTTGATCCATTGTAAATTTGTAATTTAAGAAAAAACTTGAAGATATGTGAAAACAAGCTTAAAGATAATATCCTACCCATTGAAGTTAAGCGTAACTACCAAAATTTTCATTTCTCTCACTCTCTTTCCACTTTCTTGAAATACTTTCTTAAATTCTTCAAATTCCACTTTTTTCTCGCTCTCATTCTTCTCATTATTTTCTCTCGGACTCTTGAGAAAGCATAATCTAATAATTATTTTCTTTTTTTTTTTAATGTGAATCTTTAGAATATGAATAACTTTAATATGAAAAGTTTATCATTTATTTTGTATAAATTCTAAAAGTTTATGAGTTTATCTTTAAATTTTATTTTTTTGAAATAAGTTTATCTTTAAATCTTATGAATTTGTCTTATATTATAATTAAATAATGAAATTTCAAGACTTTTGAAATTCTCTATCTTCTACAACCATATAAATAGGTCTCTCAACTCTTTAATACAAGGATGTGGAAAGATAAAATATTACAATTTTTTTCAATATATTGTTAAAAATGAATTGTAAAATAATTTATGAATTTATCTTTAATTATATAATGAAAATTTAAAAGTTTTCGAATTTTAATAATTTTGAACTTCATAGGTTTATAAAAGAAAAAAAAACTTAAAATTTTATGTTTTTTTTTCCCTTTCTCTCTCAGTTTTCTTCTCTAAAGCATAAAAAAGTCTAGCAAACTATTTTTTTTTTCTTTTTTTATAAATTGTGAAATAGTGTTGTTTGAGAAATCATATATTACTTTATAAATCATTTATTCTATTGAAGTATAAATGATACAAAAGTTAGATACATGCTCAACGTTTTTTAAAAAATAATATTAATATATGGTAAAATGAAATGATAATATCATAAAATATGATAAAATAATTGGATATTCACGTGCAAAGCACGTGTTAAAAGACTAGTATTTTAGAAGTTACAGCAACGCCAAACTAAGCCTACATATCGATGGATAAAAATTAGGTTAAACTTAAATAACACAATTTTTAGTTCAACAACGAGATGAGAAGTGATTGCTGATAAATTGTCATCCCTTATAATACACACTTCCTTCCTTAATCAATGTGAGACTTTGTGTTAGTAATACACGTTGCTTCTCCCAGATTTAACGCGTGGATCCAACTAAGAAGGATATGCACATCAAACATGAAACCTGTTCTGACGAAAATAGTAACAACGTAACAAGAACGAAAGGGCGAAGAGAAACAACACACAGATATACGTGGTTCACTAACGGTGTGTTAGCTACGTCCACGGACAGAGGGAGAGAACGATCTTATTATGTGAGGAGTATTCAGAATACAGAGAGATTAGGGCAAAGAATAGGTTAAGAGGGTTTATATATGACACCACCCTTAACCCTAACATAATAGGCCCAAAATAAAAGCCCAAAACGGAAATATCATATCTAATCCCTATACATAATTTAGCTTAGGCATATCAACAAAACCTTCAACCCAAACCAGATCAATCAAAGAAAACTATACCGAATGCTCTCTCAGACACTCGCGATGGAGAAGATACAAACACACACAGAGAAATAGGTTGCAAAGACGAAGAAGAAGAAATGGAGACAAGATGTATAGTGGTTCGGCAACAAGGCCTACATCCACTCTAGGAAGGGAGTTGTTTATTTCAAGGTCAGAATTACAGAGATTTTACCCAAGGTACCTCACTCTCACTAATCAATTACTCTCTTATTTTGCTTTCGGACTCATGTGGTATATATGCTGCTGAGAGCTTGATTTTCTGTTATTACAGAGACATAGAGTTGGTTGGTTACAACTAAGTTCTCAGGTAAACTTCACACTTTGTTTGCATTTCTAATAAATATTTTCTCTTCTCTCCCTACTTCCTCTATCTTTTCATTCCACTCTTTCTACTTTCTTCTCCTTGAGAGGAAAAATACATTTTTCCTTTTCTTTTAGTTCAATAACATGTAAATGTGCGAATTCGAACATCCGACTTTTTCGTTGAAGATGTAGGTCTTATCCAATTAAGCTAAGCCAATTAGACATAATTTAATGTTAACGGAAATTTGACTGAATTATTTATTTATTTTTTTTAAAATAAACTTGGAAGGCACATGACATCAGAATGCATTAACGTATATGTTATGCCCTAAAAGACTTATGCCAAAATACAATGCATACAATAGCATTAATTAGATGTGTCATATATGATATGATACCATAAAATTAAAGGTCCATTATTGCAAGTGCAATCACATTGCATTGCACAAAGCACTACAGTCAAACGTAGTGATGCTAACCTAATGTCACCCAACAACTTGTTAGGTATACCATAGATCAAAAGGTTAGAGATTCGAATTATTACTCTTGCATATATATTTCTTGCATATATATTCTTGAACTGAAGGAAAAAAAAAAAAAAAAAACTTAAGAGAGGATTATTTGAACATATGACTTCGAGAGAAGAATTAAATGTTTAATTACCATTGATATATACTTAGTGTCCGTATGGAATACATTTTAATTTAAATGTTTTTCAAGAATGCATTTTTTTTTTAAAAAAACATTTTGTATAAAAATTGTTTAGAATTTAAACACCTATATGTTCGGTTGTATTTTCTCATAGGTGTTTTTATACACAAGTTATTGTATACTAAACACTCTTTTTTTTTTAAAAAAAAAGTTGGTTTCAAGTGTTTCTCTCAAAATGGTTTATTTATCAATCTCATTTTTTAATAAGTCATTTTTAGTGGTAGCCAAACACTAGAAATTTTTTCAAAATAATTTTTTTCAAAATTAAACACTTAAAAGTTAAACCAAACACAACCTTATTTTTTTTAGAAGACTTTGATTACTTTTTACATAAAATTTATGTGCATTCTCTTCTTCTTTTATCATCTTTATCTTACTCTTTTTATACCAATATTGTTAGTTTTTAGAAAAATAACCAAAAGTATTGAAAATGACTAAACATAATCAAGTATTTTATGTCAACGATGCCCACCAAAGTAAATGTAAATATAAACTAAACTTTCAACATACATAATCACATCTAGCTATTCAATCCATATCTTTAGTTATATAAGGATCATTTAGTTATTTATTTATTTGAGATGAGTTGTATAACGATATATATATGTATTTTAATAAAGTCATAAATGGATGAGAGCAAACTCGAAACAAAAAATCTAAAAGGAATATTTTTTCAAACAAAACATTTAAGAAATTTATTAACAATTGAATTGAACAAAATCATCATATTGAATTAACATAGAGATCCATACATTGTTACCTGGTGAGAGAAACTTTAATTTTACAGCAAATTAACTCCTTGATTATTCGAAAAAATAAGCAAAAAAAAAAAAAAAAAAAAAATCTATAAAACCAGACACAAGCAGAGGCTGTTTCTTCGGTAGAATTATTTAACCAAAGTGACATTGACTTGGATGACAGAATAACCTTTTTCTCGATCGAAAGAGTAAGTTTCTGTTCTTATATACCCTCTTGCCAAACGGAATTTGCCAGTCCCAGCAACAACTGGAAGCTCTCTATTAAGGTCAAATTGTCTACTTGTTCCTTGGATCTCGATGCTGCTCTCGTTGTAGGTTCCACTAGTAAACACCAGGGATAAGAGTACGAGGAGGTTTCTCCCGTCCATCCCGGTGACGACGTAGATGCCCTGAGCTCGACCGATGATCAGGGCATCTGCATTCGGGGTTGCAGTTATCGCATCGTCGGTGACGAAGAATGTTCCGTAGTTGGTGTAGTTGAGCTTCGAGCCGGGAAGGCCGACGACGGGGAAGAAGGAGGCGTTGGGACCAAAAGCGTAGTCTTGGAAGTAAATTGTGAGCTTTCTCTTGCCTTCAACTGAAAGAAGCAAGGACATGGAAATGGAGGCAACAAGGCACAGAATGAAGATGGAAGAGATTTGGTTTTGAGCCATTTTTTTTAGTAATGAAGAAAGAAGAAGAGTTTGTGAAGAGAATAGAAGTTTAAATTAGTTTTGTGGTTTTTGTTTTGTGTTTTGGTCCCTATTTAAATAAATTGAAGGTGTGACTTTTAGGCTTTTAGTTTTAGTCCACTTGACCCTTTTTTTTTTTATTTTTATTATTTTAATTTTAAATTTATTATGAGAATTTGTCGTGAGTGGCAAATAAGAATTATATAATTGCAAATATAGCACAATGTAAAAAAAATTGCAAATATAGCAAAATCTATCCGAGTATATTACTAATAGACACTGATAGACTCTAATTAATTAAAATCTATCTAGACTTCGATTATCAGAGTTTATAAGGGATAAGACTCTAATTAATCAGAATTTATCAGTCTACTGATAGACTTGATTATTCAGATTATATAAGTATTTATCGCTGATAGACTCCAGCTAATTAAAATCTCAGTGACTATCATTGATAGACTTTGATTCAGTGATAGACATTTGTAGATTTTTTTATTAATCGGAGTCTAACAGCGATAGACACTGATAGATTTTGAATAATCAAAGTCTATCGGTGATAGACACTGATAGAATCTGACAACAACTTTTTAGTCTTGTACAATTAATTTTGCTATATATGCAATTATTTTGCAACTGTGCTATATTTGCTATTAATTTGATCTAATTTGTCATCTATCCAACTGTCACTTTTATTATTGTTTCAAAATAAAATTTGATGTTTGGTCTAAAAAGGAAAAAAAATATTTCTTTTCAAAAAAGGGTCTCGATGACTTCGTGATATACAAATTACACTGTAAATTAATTAATCAATTCAATTCAATTAAACCCATGGCAACCAAAATCAAAGGATTTAAATAAAACAGAACCAATTCCAATTTACCATACATTTTTTTTTAGTCTCAATTCAATTTTCTTTATCTTGATATTTTAATTGTATTTTATAATAGTACAAGACGACTAATAAGACGACTAATAGGTTTTTGTAAACTAAGACGATCCACACAACACGTCTATCATATCAATAGTGATTTAATACATCGTGGATGTTAACATACAAAAAAATAAAAATAAAAAATGTTGTCTTAACTTAACTATTTGAATTCATGTTTTTTAAAAAAGTTATTAAGATTCCGTTTGGAATACATTTTAATTTAAATGTTTTTTAAGAATGCATTTTTTTAAAAAATATTTTGCATAAAAATTGTTTATAATTTAAATACTCATATGTTTGGTTACATTTCCTCAGAAGTGTTTTATACCAAAGTTATCGTATACTTAAAAATTCTTTTTAAAGAGGTTGGTTTCCAGTGTTTTTTACCAAATGGTTTATTTCTCAACCTCATTTTCTAATAAGTCATTTTTAGTAGTCATCAAATACTAGAAATTTTTTCAAAATTAAACACTTAGACTAAATCAATTCTATTGAATTACTATTTGAAGGAACCATAAACTCAAACCCGATCGAATTATATATCCACTTTGAATCTTCAATTCCAAACTTTGAAAAAAATTCAAATCAAATACCTTTATTATTTTATTAGTACTTTATCTCATTAATTCACTTTTGTTTTTTTACCTTTAATTGTATTCTTTCAATGCATTAATTGTTTTTCTTTTTTTCTTTTCTTTTTTATTTTGAAATAGATAAATAGGTACTATTAGGAAATTTTTAAACGGTCTCGCCTTCTTCTTCTTCTTTATCCTTTGTACATGAGTTTGAGGTAAAAGTTCGAACTTCCGATCTTGAAAAAAAGAAATAGTGCTTTAACAATTGAGTTATGTTAAATTTTTAAGGCTAAATTATAAGAAATACCCCTGAACTTTGGGATTTGTTTCAAAAATGTCTTTGAACTTTAAAAAGTTTCAAAAATACCTTTGAACTTTGAAAAATGTTTCAAAAATGTTATTGCCATTAATTTTGGATGAAAACCGTTAAAGTTTTAGTTTAAAAAATACCCTTGAACTTTCAAAAAAAATTCAAAAATACCCTTATTGAAAAATGTTTCTTTTTTTTTTTTTTTCCTTCTCCCACCGTAAATTAATCTTTTTTTTTTTCATGAAAAGATTAATTGACGGTTGGGAGAAGGAAAGATTTTCGTATCGAAACTTCAAGATGACTTTTGTTTTGTTCTTTGAAATTCTACATCTGTGAACTTTTCAATATTATTTTCTCACCAACTATTACCCATTAACTTTCTTTATATTCATATTATGAAAAATAAATGAAACTATTGTTATCTGCGAGTTCTAACAATTTTTAAATATCAATGTTGGGAATGCAACCAAAGTCCCACATTAGCTAGATAAGGGGATGATCGTGGGTATATAAGCGAGGACAAGTATCTCCATTGGTATGAGGCATTTTGGGGTGATCCAAAAACAAAGCCATGAGGGCTTATGCCCAAAGTGAACAATATCATATCATTGTGGAGATATGAGTGTGTCCGGTAGTCCCTTACAATCAATAATAACAAAATCATATATAAAACTTTTGATTAATTAATCTTATAAATTGGACAAAATCCACAGTCTTATAAACTTCTTCTTATCACCAACATACACAAACAAAAAGAGGAAAAAGGAAATAATTTTTTTTAGGAAACAAAAAGGAAATAATACACAAACATATATGTATATATATATGTTGTTTTCTCACACTTATCTTTTTTACGCTTTTTAAAAGAGAAAACTCGATTTCAAAGTCTGTTTTTATCTGGTATTGTGTTGTACACAACCTTTATAAACAAAGTTTTGCATTAATTTTCATGGATAAAGAATTTACGGTGAGAAGAGGAAAAAAGAAGAAAATTTTTTCAATAAGGGTATTTTTGAATTTTTTTTAAAAGTTTAAGGGTATTTTTGAAACTAAAACTTTAACGGTTTCCATCCAAAATTAACGACAAGGGCATTTTTGAAACGTTTTTCAAAGTTCAAGGGTATTTTTGAAACTTTTTAAAGTTCAGGGGTATTTTTGGAACAAACCCCAAAGTTCAAGGGTATTTCTTATAATTTAGCCAATTTTTAATAGGCTAAATTGTATATAAAAAAAATATATCTCTGAACTATGGAATTTGTTTAAAAAATGTTCCAGAATTTAAAAAGTTTCAAAAATACTCCAGAACTTTAAAAAAATGTTCAAAAATACTCTTGCCAGTTAAGTTTTGGATGGAAAACGTTAAAGTTTTAGTTTTATTAATACCCTTTAACTTTAAAAAATTTTCAATACCCTTATTGGGGGAAAATGTTTCATCTTTTTTCCTTCTCTCACGATAAATTCTTCTTCCATGAAAATTAATGCAGAACTTTGCAAGGCTATGTGCAACACAATATCAAATGAAAACAAAGTTTGAAATTGAGTTTTCTCTTTAAATGCACACGCACGCATATTCGTCCGCACCCGCACGCCCGCACGAACGAATTAAGCCAACTCATGTAGAATTTCAAGAATGAAACACATCTTGAAGTTTCAAATGGGAAAATCTAATTTTCATGGAGGAAGAATTTGTAGAGGGGAAGAAAAAAAAAAAAGGCATTTTTCAATAAAGATATTTTTCAATAAGGGTATTTTTTAAATTTTTTGAAAGTTCAAGAGTATTAATGAAATTGAAACTTAACCATAAGAGTATTTTTTAACATTTTCTTAAATTTGGGATATTAGCCAAGTTTGAGTGTATATATACAAAACCTCTCGAAGACATTTGATCAACTTAAATAGTAAAGAGCCCTTTTCCTAATTTTCTTATTAAATTTACATGTTCCTATTTGTATCTAAATAAATCTCATTTATCTAAAAAGAATTCACATTATAATACTATAATACATACATACACACATATATAACTTAAGTATTAAATAAAATTTAGTTTCAAAAAAAGTATTAAATAAAATTTTCAAATAAAAATACACGCTTTGAGTTCTAATTATTTTCTTGTATATGATGTTTATAGGAAATCGATCTAAATGGATAAAGAATAGAATTATTATTCCTTTCACTTGACGTTTACAAACGTTGTGAGAATTGATTCTAAAAAAATAAAAAAGATCTGCCTCTTCTCATTTGATCTTTGATTATTTATTTTATTTTCCTTTAATTGCACAGGAATTTAAAGTCAACTCATCCACCAGCTGGATGAAAATAAACATGCCCAACTAAGTTTGACCAAAATCACTATCAGAAAGGAGATTGAGATTTTTTTATTTTTATTTTTCATTTTAAAAATTTTATAATGTATTAAAAATATTTTTCTAAAAACAAAGTTTTTTTTTTTTTTTTGACAACATGGGGAATAGGGACTAATAGAATGTTATTCTTAGTATTAGTGTGTTAATTCTTTCTAGGAAAAAATACATTGTTGGTCCCTAAGGTTTGAGTTAAGTTACACTTTAGTCCTTGAGTTTTCAAACTCAACAATTTTACCCTTGAGGTTTGAAATAAGGAGCAATTTAGTCCCTGACATCCATTTTGCCGTTAAATGTTAATAGAATAATGATGTGGCAGTCTTTTTTTATTAAAAAAATTATTATTTTTTATTTTTTAAAATAAAATAAATAAAAATATTAATTTTTTAATATATTTTTATTTATTTTTTCTTTCTTCTTCTTCAACAAGCTCATCATCACCAACTTCCTTTCTTCTTCTTCTTCAAGGTCAGCCACCACTCACAGTCATCGGCGACCACCTCCCGCCGACCACCGCCGCCACCGCCGACCGCCAGATTTTTTTTTTCCCTCTTTCTTTCTTCTTGTTTTTTTCTTTCTTCTACTTTCCCTTCCTTTCTTTCACTAAAAAAAATAAATGAAACTCATGTCGCCCTCCTTTCTATTTTTAAAAGTGAAACTCACATCGCCTCTCCATCCATCTCGATCGCTCGTGTTCGGCCGGCAGCAAGGAAGCCCACTTCGCCCTCATTTCCATTTTTCTTCTTCTCCGGTCGAGATATGATTATCTAATCTATCTCTCATTGTTGCTCTGTGTTGAGTCTTTTGCTTCCATGTTGGCTATTGCTGGTTGTGAGAGAGGGGTCGTCGCCGATGTTGTTGGTGTCCTTCTTCGTTGGCTGGGCTGCTGCTGCCTTGTGCTTTCTTGGTATGCATTTTGCTCGCGCTACATCGATCTCCTTCTCCGACAGTTGCAGCTGTGAACCCCTGAAATTCAAATACATTCGTTTCATTTCAGAGATTTTGAACATTCTCTTCCATTATCCAATCATTCACAACTTGTGAAAAATGATAATGGCAATGACATTGGTAGTATATAGGATATTTATAACCAGCCATACAAAGGAAGCAGCACAAACAAACAGATTGGGGAAAAGAAATGGATTAAAAAAGCTCATTTGGGGATGTCAAAGTTAAATTGGCAACTGGGTTACTCTTGAAATTTCCTTCTCTTTGGGACATAGAATCAAACAGATGGAGGGCAGTCATAAACACAACTAAGGGCTCTGCAACAAATGAAAAAGAAAGCAGTCTAATTGGGAGTTTCAGATCTGAAACGAAACCCAACCCAGATCTGGGTTTCGATTTCGATTCAGATCTAAAACAAAAGGGGTCATGGGTGACTAGGTGAGGGTTGCTGTCGCATAGAAGAGAAGAACGAAAAGCAGTGGGCATGGGTTTTAGACCGACGTGGGTTGGGATCTCGACCGGAGAAGAAGAAAAATGGAAATGAGGGCGATGTGGGCTTCCTTGCTGCCGGCCAAACACGAGCGATTGAGATGGATGGAGAGGCGGCGTGAGTTTCACTTTTAAAAACAGAAAGGAGGGCGACGTGAGTTTCATTTATTTTTTTTAGTGAAAGAAAGGAAGGGAAAGTAGAAGAAAGAAATAAAAAAACAAGAAGAAAGAAAGAGGAAAAAAAAAAGAAAAAAAAAATTCTGACGGTCGGCGGTGGTCGGCGGGAGGTGGTCACCGGTGACTGTGAGTGGTGGCTGGCCTTGAAGAAGAAGAATAAAGGAGGCCAGTGATGATGAGCTTGTTGAAGAAGGAGAAGAAAGAAAAAATAAATAAAAATATATAAATTAATGTTTTTATTGTTTTTATTTATTTTTATTTTAAAAAATTAAAAAAAAAATAATTTTTTTAATAAAAAAAGACTGCCACATCATTATTCTGTTAACATTTAACGGCAATATAGATGTCAGGGACCAAATTGCTCCTTATCTCAAACCTTAGGGGTAAAATTGTTGAGTTTGAAAACTCAGGGACCAAAGTGTAACTTAACTCAAATCTCAGGGACCAAAAGTGTATTTTTCCCTTCTTTCTATCATGTTGTGGTTTATTTTCCAGCTTTTGTTCTAGAGTTTTCTGTTATAGAGTGTCCTGTTATAAGCCTACACGTGGCCATTAGTGTTGCTTTATATTCTCTGTTTTGGTTGTCTTTGTATAAAAGAACAATACAATATTTTCTTTCATCATCAATATTCAGTACCTTCTCTCTAAAATTACATTTTTATGGTATCAGAGCTATAAGCTCTATTTTCTCAACTATGGCGTCAGGGGAATCATCATTATCTTCTTCCTCGGGACCTTTAACCTCTCCTATAGCCTCTCCCTCAACACCCATCACTACCCCTATCGTTACCCCTATTACCCAGAAACAAAATACTCTGCTCCAAACTCCACCATTACAACCCCAGCCACAAAGACAACCCCCACCACCATGTCAACCCCAGCCACCATTTCAACCCCAACCTCAAACCCCTTTTGTTCCTTTCCCCACACAACAATACCCATATCCAAATCCTTCACCATATGCTCAACCATTTTACCCATCCTTTCCTCCTTCAAATTTCTTTCCGCGACCTCAATACTCAACTCCTCAACCGTTTCCGAAAACTCAAAATCCAAACCCATACCCAAATCCCTTTACCCCAAATCCCTATCCTACACTTCCGCAGCCCTTGGCAGTCAAGTTGAATGACAACAATTTTCTCCTATGGAAGAATCAACTATTGAACGTTGTTCTTGCAAATGGACTTCACGGCTTTCTTGATGGCTCGGTTCCAGCTCCACCAAAATTTCTTGATGAACAACAAACTCAACCGAATCCTCATTTTCTTACATGGGAAAGGTATAATCACTTCATAATGTGCTGGATATATTCTTCTTTGTCTGAGGAAAAGATGGGTGAGATTGTTAGTCTAGAAACTGCATCTGAAATTTGGAATTCTCTTAAACGTGCCTACGATTCTAAAACCACTGCTAGGATAATGGGACTTAAAACTCAGTTACAGCGGATTAAGAAAGATGGACTCTCTGTTAGTCAGTACTTGTCTCAAATCAAAGAAGTTGCTGATAAATTCTCTGCTATTGGTGAACCTATTTCTTATAGGGATCATTTGGCTCATATTCTAGATGGTCTTGGCAGTGAATATAATGCCTTTGTAACCACTATTCAAAATCGTTCTGATAATCCCGCTTTAGAAGATGTTAGAAGTTTGCTTTTAGCTTATGAAGCACGTTTGGAGAAGCAAAATGTCGTTGAACAACTTAACTTAGCTCAAGCGAATCTCAGTAGCCTTCACCTTCAGTCTGTTAATCGCCGTCCTCCTTCTAGACCTTCATCTAATCAATTCTCTAGACCTCCCTTCAATCCACACCCTGTTTCTCCCACCCCTGTTTTTCCCCCAAGTATTTTAGGAAAACCACAACCACAATCCTCACAAAAATGGCCTTCTAGAACAAATTCCAACAAACCACAGTGTCAAATTTGTGGTAAATTTGGCCATACCGCCCTTATTTGTCATCACCGAACTAATTTGGCTTATCAAACTCCCCCACCTCAAGCCTTATTGACCACAACTCAATCTTATGTTCCTTCACCTGATTCCATGTCTAATTTCTCCTCTGACTCTTATCATCCTGATGAAAATTGGTACCTAGACTCAGGGGCTACACATCATATGACTCCCGATGCTTCAAATCTTTGCACATCTATGCCTTATACCGGTGGTGAACAAGTTACGGTTGGAAATGGTAAACAAATTCCTATTTCTCATGTTGGTTCATCTTATATTTCATCCTTTAATAAACCTGTTTTTCTTGATGCTGTGTTATACACTCCCGCTATTTCCAAGAAACTTATTAGTGTTGCTCGTTTATGCAAGGATAATAAGGCTTTTGTTGAATTCTATTCTTCTTTTTTTCTTGTCAAGGATCTTCAATCCAAGCAAATTCTCCTCCAGGGCACTCTTGAAGATGGTTTATACAAATTATCATCACATTTGCAAGAGCCCTTTTGTCCTTCAAGCACTCGGTTTCAACAGCTCCAGTCCAGTCCAGTCCAGTCGTCCCCTGCTGTTTTTCTCTCTTCAGCTTCAACGGCTCCCAACTGGCACATTAGATTAGGGCATCCTGCTGCTTCTACATTACGACAAATTTTATCTTTATGTCGTACTTCATGCTCTAGTATTAATGAATTTTGTAATTCTTGTCAGTTGGCTAAAAGTCGTCGTTTACCTTTTTCTTTGTCAGAAACTAAATCATCGGCACCTTTTCATTTAGTCCATTCCGATGTATGGGGACCTTTCCCAATTGTTTCTATTAATGGAGCTCGTTATTTCTTACTATTTGTTGATGATTTTACTCGTTTTTCTTGGCTTTACTTGCTTAAGACTAAGGATGAAACTTTCTCTTGCTTTCTTCATTTTAAAAAGCTTCTTGAAACTCAATTTCATAGCCATATTAAAAGCTTACAAACTGATTGGGGAGGTGAGTTTCGTCGTGTTTCATCTTTCTTATCTTCTCATGGGATAATTCATCGTGTTTCTTGTCCTCATACTCCACAACAAAATGGGAGGGTAGAACGAAAGAATAGACATGTTGTCGAAATCGGTTTGTCCTTACTTGCTCATTCTCATTTACCATTATCTTTTTGGAGTTATGCCTTTAAAACCGCTATTTATCTAATTAATCGCTTACCTACACCCGTTCTCCAATCCAAAAGTCCTTATCAAATGTTATATAATCATCATCCTGACTATTCATTGCTTAGAAGTTTCGGGTGTGCTTGTTTTCCTTTTCTTCGTCCTTACAATTCTCATAAGCTTCTTTTTCGCTCTACTGAGTGCATTTTTGTAGGTTATAGCTCAAACCATAAGGGTTATTTATGTCTTGACCCTTCAAATGGTCGTTTGTATGTATCCCGTCATGTGGTTTTTAATGAGAATTCTTTCCCTTGTTCTAAACATTCTTTTTCCTTTGGTTCGGTCAAGCATAATTCTCCAGATCAATTTTATTTTTCTCCTGCTCCTTTTCCCATTTTTCCTTCCTTTGCTCCAAATCAGTGTAATTTTTCCCCTTCTCCCGTGTTAGTCTCTTCTTCTTCTATATCTCTATCGCATCCTCCAGGTTTTGCTTCACCGCCAACTGCTACTGTTCATCACCCCATGGAGAATGTTCCAACCGTTTCTGCATCTGATTCCATTTTATCTCCACCAACCACTTCCAATTTATCATCCCATGAAGAATGTTCTGCTTCTGTTTCTGTCCCTTCCGTGGCCTTACCTAATATTCCTTCTCCTTCTTTGTCCTTACTTGATTCTTCTTCCAGCTCCCATTCTAATGTGCTGCCCATAACACTTCCCCCTCCCATAACCAATATCCACCCAATGATAACTCGTGCTAAGGCTGGAATTACAAAGCCAAAGTGCTGGTTTTCTACATCCTCATCCTTACCTTTAGCTACTGTTCCGTTTGAACCCTCTTCTTTTAAAATAGCGACTAAACATGCTGAATGGTGTGAGGCAATGGAGAAGGAGTTTGTTGCCTTGGTTAATAACAAAACTTGGATTCTTGTTCCCCCCTCTCCAACTTATAAAGTAATCAGTTGCAAGTGGGTCTATAAAGTTAAGCTTAAACCGAATGGAGATATAGAACGTTATAAGGCTCGTCTTGTTGCTCGTGGTTTTGATCAAGCTTATGGAATTGATTACTTTGAGACTTTTAGCCCCGTCATAAAGCCTGCTACTATTAGAATTGTTTTGTCTCTTGCAGTTCAGTTTAATTGGGCTATCAAACAGTTGGATGTGCATAATGCTTTTCTAAATGGGGACCTTCATGAGGATGTTTATATGCATCAGCCTCCAGGTTTTATTGATAAAAACAAACCCGATTATGTTTGTAAGTTACAAAAGGCATTGTATGGATTAAAGAAGAGTCCTCGAGAGTGGTTTATGCAGTTGAGTACGTGTCTCTTGCAATCGGGTTTCAAGGCCTCCAAGTCCGATACATCCATGTTTGTTTACAACAAAGATTCGATTTTAGTGATCATTTTGGTTTATGTTGATGATATTTTGGTCACTGGCAATAATTTGCAGTTTATTCAGAATTTTATACGTTCTCTTAATGATCTTTTTGCTCTTAAAGATCTTGGTGATTTGTCATATTTTTTGGTCATTGAAGTTCGACGCGATTCTGATTCTTTACATTTATGTCAAGCTAAATATTTTATTGATATTCTTCATCGAGCGGGTATGCAGGATTGTAAGTCTATCGCCACTCTTATGGCAAATGGAACAGTTCTGTCTATAAATGATGGAGAGTTGTTATCGGATCCCAAGCAATATCGAAGTCTTGTTGGCGCTCTTCAGTATTGCACTCTTACTCGTCCTGATTTAAGTTTTGCGGTTAACAAGGTATGCCAATTTCTTCATGCTCCTACTACTGCACAATGGAATGTCGTTAAACGCATACTTAGGTACTTGAAGACCACCACCAGCCTTGGTCTCTCTTTTACTCGTTCCGATAATATCTCTTTATTGTGTTACACTGATGCTGATTGGGCAAACTGTCCCGATGATCGTCGAAGTACAAGTGGGTATTGTGTTTTTCTTGGAAACAATTTGATCTCATGGTCATCAGCTAAACAAAAAGTTGTCTCTCGATCTAGTGCCGAATCAGAATATAGGGGAATGTCAAATGCAACAGCAGAATTGATATGGATCCAATCTGTTTTATCTGAAATTGGTGTTTTGCCTTCCGCTGCTCCTTTACTTTTATGTGACAATATTAGCGCTACTTACTTGGCGGCGAATCCAGTTCTCCATAATCGGTCTAAACATATTGAGATTGATCACCACTTCATTCGAGAGCGAGTTCTAAGGAAACAACTTTTAGTCCGCTTTGTTCCTTCTGAAGATCAAATAGCCGATGTGATGACAAAGCCTTTAGCTACAGCCCGTTTTCAGAGTCTACGATCCAAGCTAACAGTCCTCAATCGTCTAGTTTCGCTTGCGGGGGAATAATAGAATGTTATTCTTAGTATTAGTGTGTTAATTCTTTCTATCATGTTGTGGTTTATTTTCCAGCTTTTGTTCTAGAGTTTTCTGTTATAGAGTGGCCTGTTATAAGCCTACACGTGGCCATTAGTGTTGCTTTATATTCTCTGTTTTGGTTGTCTTTGTATAAAAGAACAATACAGTATTTTCTTTCATCATCAATATTCAGTACCTTCTCTCTAAAATTACATTTTTAGGGACATTCAAACAAGTCATCAGTATAAGCTTTTTATGACAGTTGAACTATGTTCATGTTGGCTTCTAAAAACAAAGTTAAAAGATGACTGACATCTTATTCTCAACTAGTTAAACCTTAAATTGGTTTTTAAAAAAATAACTTAAAAAGAAAAAATGGGTTATTAAAAAATAAAAACTTAAAAGAGAGAGGAAGGCAAGATTTTTTTTTGTTTCTCCTTTTAATCTACTTTAGATACTATTTCCGATTTTTATTATTGAAAAGATGGCATTTGCATTTTTTTTATACTATATATTTAATTATTAGTTTATTCATTTGGTTTTGTTATTAGCAGAAAAAAAAATTAACATATCACTTTCGAAGGTAAAAGTAAAACCTTTTATAAGTCTTTCAAAAAAAAAAAAAAAAAACCTTTTATAAATAGGGCCGGTTGCAAGGATAGCAATATGGGCCAAAATAATTGCAAATCTAGCAACCCACAACAAAAATTGCAAAAATGGCAAAATCTAATAGTTTGTGTGTTGCATTTACTAAAATACCCCTCCAGATTTTCTTTCACTGATAGAAAGTTTTTCTATCACTGATAGATTCTATCAGTGATAGAAAGATTTTCTATCACTGATAGATTCTATCAGTGATAGAAAGATTTTCTATCAGTGATAGATTCTATCATTGATATAAATTTTCTTTCACTGATAGATTCTATCATATGATAGAAAATTTTTCTACTATTGATAGATTCTATCGGCAATATATATTTTTCTATCACTTGTTTGGTGTTCTATCCGTGTTTGGTTGTTGTTATTTGGTTTTCTATCAGTGTTTGGTTTTTTCTTTTCAGTGTTTGATTTCTATAATCGTTCGTTTTTGCTTTATTTTTCAATGCTCGATTTCACCATGTATCACCATCGCTGATAGAAACAAAAGATCTTCTATCACTGATAGAAAAGTATCAGTGATAGAAAGATTTTCTATAACTCACGAAAAGTTTTTCTATCAGTCTCAGTGTTAGAGATAGAAAGTTTTTCTATCACTCATAGAAAGAATTTCTATGAATGATAGAAATTTTTTCTATCACTCATAGAAAATATTTCTATAAGTGATAGAAGATTTCTATCACTGATAGGTTCTATCAGGGATTGAAAGATTTTCTATAACTCACGAAAAGTTTTTCTATCAGTCTCAGTGTTAGAGATAGAAAGTTTTTCTATTACTCATAGAAAGATTTTATATCACTCATAGAAAGATTTTCTATGAATGATAGAAATTTTTTCTATCACTCATAGAAAATATTTCTATACGTGATAGAAGATTTCTATCACTGATAGGTTCTATCAGGGATTGAAAGATTTTCTATCAAGAGTTTTCTATCATTGATAGAATATCTTTCTATCACTGATAGAATAGTAAAAATTTCTATCACTGATAGAAATCTTTTATCACTGATAGAAAGCTTTTCTATCGGTGATAGAAAGTTTTTCTATCACTTATAGATTATATCGGTGATAGAAATATTTCTATCGGAGATAGAAAGATTTTTATGGGTGATCAGGGATTGAAAGATTTTTTATCAAAAGTTTTTCTATGATTTTCTATAAAAAGTTTTTTTTTTATCACTGATAGAACCTATCAGTGTTAGAAATCTTTTATCACTGATAGAAAAAGTTTCTATTAGGGATAGAAATCTTCTATTCTATCAGTGATAGAAACTTTCTATCACTGATAGAAAATTTTCCTACCACGGATAGAATCTATCAGTCATAGAAATATTAGTGATAGAAACTTTCTATCGCCGATAGAAAATTTTTCTACCACTGATAGAATCTATCAGTGATAGAAATATCACTGATAGAAACTTTATTTTATCAGTGATAGAAACTTTCTATCACTGATAGAAAATTTTTCTTTCTATCACTGATAGAAAATTTTTCTACCACTGGTAATCTATCAGTAATAAAAAGACTTTCTATCAGTAAAAAAAAAAAAAAAAAAAAAAAAAAAAAAAAAAAAAAAACTGACGAGGAAAAAGAAGATGGGCACATAGGGGCAATTTAGGAATATAAAAAATTAATTAAAAAATTTTGCCATATTTGCAAATATTTTTAAAAATTGCTATATTTGCAATTATTTACCTTCATGTTGCCACCCATTACAATTATCCTTATAAATATTGTTTAGAAATTGACCTAATTTATTTTATGTAAAATCAAATAAATTGATAAATTATAGAGTTATTGTAATGGATAGCAATTTAAAACTTGTTATTTGTAAATATAGAAATTAAAAAAAAAATTGCATATATGACAAATCTATCAATGATAGACTTCAATTACAAATACATGTAATTTATTGATATAGTTAAAATAATCTATCAACAATAATTGAAATTTTGATTATAGCCTATTGTTGATAGACTTAAATTTTGTTATATTTGAAAATAGTTTTGACAAATATATTCTTTAAAAAAAAAAGTTTTGACAAATCTATCGGTGATCACTAAAAAAAAAGATTTTAACGACGAAATCTCAGCAACGTAAACGATAACATCGCAAGCTTTGCGACAAATTTGATAAATGGAAAATTGATGAATAAAAATTAGGGTTAAACTTAAATGACGTCACTGTTAGTTTTTGTTTTATCATCAAAACTCTATTTTCTTTAGTTGTGGTTGGAGGTGAAAATGAGATTGAAAAAAAAAAAAAAAAATCTGAATGGTATTATTTTGTTGCACTTTGTTGGTATGAGTCCTAGACATTTTTTCTACTTTTCGATCAAAATGATGCTTTCAAAGCAAGAAATTATTGGAGAAAGTCACCATAATGCGGTTAACAATTTTGCACCGTTGGAAGCATATAAAAAAAGAAATTGTAAAACTTTTTCGAACTTGTTTCCAATGGTTATTAGGAGGCACAAAATTTTGAAATCCAAATGTGGTAGTCACGTTGAGTTATTTTTCTTTTAAAGTCAAACGTGTTACAACTTGACATTATTAAAACAAAATGGTATATTTTGTAGGGGTGGAGGATCGATCCTCTGACTTCTAGGTCAGGATACAAGCTTTATGTCAGTTGAATCATACTCTTGTTGGCTTGACTATATGGACGTTGTTATTATATTACTTAATGTTGATAAGGTATATTGATTGTACTAAATGAGTAACATAGACTAAAAATGTGTATTGCTCACCCATCCAATCAATTTTTATATGTCAAGTCATTTTTTAAAGAATAATGTAAATGACATAGACTTTTTTTTTTTTTTTTTTTTTTTTTTACATAGACTTATTATAATCAAAAGTGAAAGTGTAAAGATTAAATAGGATATAGCCATCAAAGTTTACATACTGGTAATTTAACGGTTAAATTACAAGTTTAATCCCTAAATTTTTAGATTTGTGTCTATTTGGCCTCTGAACTTTAAAAACTATCTAATAGGTCGTTGATCTTTCAATGGTTCTTAAACTCTAAAAAGTGTTTAATTGTTGAAAGTTTAAGATCTGATTAGACATAAAATTCAATTTAACATCTAATATATCAAATATTTTTTAAAAAATTTGAATATATCAAAGACTTATTAAATATGAAATCGAAAGTTCAAAAATATATTGGACATCTTTAAAGTTTGGGGACCTATTACACACAAAATTGAAAGTTCAAAGATTTATTAAATGCCTTTTGAAGTTGAGGGACATTTAGACATGAACTTAAAAGTTGAGGGACTAAACTTCTAATTTAATCTAATCTAAATAATATTAATTAGATCATAAACTCAATGCACTCAAACCCCTTTTGATAGTCAAATTAAATTAATGAGGTTCCATTTGATAACTGTTTGGTTTTTGGTTTTTTGAAAATTAAGCCTACAAATTCTACTTCCACACTTTACGCCACTTGGGCTAAAAATGAACGGTCATACTCGACCCACATACATAGCGAGCTTGGGAAATTTATGACCCAAGTCTCATGATTGTTTATAGATTTCCCATATCTTGCTATCTCATAGGCCGTCCTATTACAAGTTCTACAAGTTGAGATCATAAAAGATATTTCACTAAAAGTAGGCAAGAGATTCCAAATGGATTCAACTAAGGCTTCAACATCCATCCAAACAACCATCTCCTTATTTAGAAATTTGATAGCAATTTGACAGCCAGACTGCACAATGAGCTTTAAGCAGCTCAAAGAATGAGCAAGCTTGATACCTTAAAAAATAGCCCATAATTCAGCCATATGACCCCCAATCTCACATCCATAGAATTCGAAACAGCTGCCAACGCCACTTCCTCGAAATTCCTGTAGATCATCCCAATACTATTTGTCATTGAGGATGCAAATGTGTACTTAACAGAGATGAAACCGAAACTAAGAGAAAATAAGTATAATATTAAAAAACCAAATAGTTATCAAATAGAGCGAGTTATTCAAGTGGTACATGTCTAAAAAAATTGATAGGTAAACATCTTTTCAAAATTTTACAAAATAAGAGTTAAATATGTCATATTCATCCATTATCCCAATAAATTTTAGATTTTTTTTTCTTTTTAACAAAATCAAAATTAAGGAAGTAGTCGTACAATTAAGATCCCCTTGCTATGTTGCAACGGTTGAAACCAAAATTTAAATATTTTAATATGGAAATTGTTAAAATAAAAACGACGGTAAATTTGGTAAATCCAATTCAATTCATATAATTTCGCTTCAATATCTTGGCCGTCATTTTACCTTCGGAAAATCAAATATGCAATTTCTCAAAAAAAAAAAAAAAAAAAAAATGCAAACTGTTCACTAAATAGCTTAGTGGACGACATGTCGAATGGATTAGTCCTTTTTTCTGATTTGTTTAATAGTAATAAATAATAATTCTTACTATTATTATTGTTATGGGTAATTTGGTCCCAATCTAGTTGCACCGAAAGTCAGAATGGACGGGATCTACCCCTCACGGATCAGGTCATTGCAAGGAATGAAAGAGAGAGAACGTCATGGGTTGGCCCACCCTTCTCCTCGGCCTTGGCCCGGTTGAGGCCGAGGTTATGGTCGGCCTCGTCCCAATACCTAGGCTGACCATATGTGTACACCTGGGCTAGCATTTTGACGGTCCGGATCCATCTCTTTGGATGCTGGTTGGCTCCAATCGGAAGGGTTGGACCCACGATCGATCGGTACAGGTAAGAGAAAAACCCAGAGGATGAGGATATAAATATCTCTTCTTAAACCTTGAATGAGAATCGAAAAACTGAACTCTCAATATTTTTTTCTTCTCTATTAACTCACCCTTTTTGTTGGCTATTTACCTCCGATTAACTGACTTAAGCATCGAAGTGTGTGTGGCGAGAACCACATCAATGTGTAGTGTTTGCTTGTTTTGCAGGTTATGTCATTCTCGACTCTACAAATTCACTATTGGCTCGATTTTATAATCAACAATTATTATTATTAATATTTTACAAATGGATTAGTCTGACGCATAAGTGTGATTAAATAATCTCATTACGATAATACGTAAAAGTTTCCTAATAGATTATTTTTATAATAGCTTGAAAAATTAAAATAATTTAGGTGTTCATGTGCTTTAATTCATACAACATTATTTTTAAGGTATTTTTTTTCTTTGGGTAAGAAATGTAAAGATAGCCCATTAACCAACCCTTTTTCGTTTCTTGTTTTGAATATTTTTTCTGGCCTTTTTATTTTTATGGCCCATGTCTGTATCAGCCCATATTTCAAGTTTAGGGTTGTATTCTGCCCATATATTTGTTCATCTTCTTTTATCGTTTTAGGACAAGCTGAAGGTTCTAGAGTGAAAGAATTTCCTGTGTTTTTTGTAGGAGTTTTTATCCCCAGGCCTATATATATGGCTGATTGCCTTAATCACAAACATATATAAGCAAAGGGTTTCCTCCTGCACCCTATCATGGCCTCTTCATCTTTATCCCTTTTTCATTAACATTTAGATGGTATCAGAGCCTTGTCTAACGACTTAGCTTTTTTTTTCGGCTTTACAGCCTTTCATGGCGACACCCGAGAGCTCTTTGACTGGTGCAGCAGTCGATTCTTCAAATGCTACATCTCAGATTTTCAGCCCTGGTAACAAAATTTCTATTGTAAAACTCACTGATGATAATTTTCTTCTTTGCAAATTTCAAATTCAAATAGCCCTAGAAGGCTATGATCTTGAATCGCACCTTCAGGATGATCCACCGGAAAAATTTCTTGCGGTTTCCTCGCCTGTTGCTTCATCCTCTGATATTTCGACCACAACAAAATCGCCCAATCCTGCGTACCTGTCCTGGAAGCGGCAAGACAAAATTATTTCCTCGTGTCTTGTTGGTTCAATGTCCGACGAGATTCTCCATCAAATGTTGAACTGCACTACCGCCAAGGAGATATGGACCTGCTTAAATCAGATCTTCACTACTAGAAATCTAGCTCAAATGATGAAGATTAAGACCAAGTTGCAGACGATTCAAAAGGTTGGTATGTCTCTAAAAGAGTACTTCTCCAAGATTCAACAGTACGTTGATGCCTTAGGTGCAGTGGGTAAGCCGGTAGAGGTTGAAGATCACATTCTTTTTATTTTATCCGGTCTCGGGTCAGAGTATGAGTCGATGGTCTCTGTCATAACGGCCAAAGCTGGCCCTCAAATGGTCCATGAGGTGATGGCGTTGCTTCTCACCCAAGAGAACCGGATTGAGAGCAAGCTTGCTCATACTGAAAGTTCTGTTCCTTCGGTCAATCTAACGGTAAAATCTGCTGAAAATGACTCTTCTAAATCTAATTCTCCTCAGTTTTCTCAGAGTTCTGGACATGGTAATCGAGGTGGTCGTTCTGGTTTCGGCTTTAATCGTGGTGGTCGCTCTGGTTCATGGAACAATCGAGGAAAAGTTCAATGCCAATTATGTACCAAATTTGGCCATACCGCTGCAAAATGTTACTTTCGCTATGCTCCTCAGTCATCACCGGTTCCTGCAGGTTCGTTTCCCTCTACTTTTAATCAGTTTAACCGACCTTCTTCGTATCCTCAGATGGCTGCTATGGTGACCACACCTGATATTAATCAAGATACCAATTGGTATCCGGATTCTGGGGCAACGAATCATATTACTCATAATTTCAACAACCTTTCGATGGGATCTGAATACAGTGGTGGTGGTCAAGTTCATGTAGGCAACGGTGCAGGTTTGCCCATTCTCAACCTTGGCTTTTCTTCCTTTTCTTCTCCTATATCTCCTGATCGTATTTTCTATCTTCATAATTTACTTCATGTGCCTTCTATCACAAAAAATCTAATTAGTGTCAGTCAATTCGCAAAAGATAATGCTGTGTTTTTTGAATTCCATCCCTCCTTGTGTTATGTGAAGGATCAAGTGTCTGGTCAGGTTTTGCTCCAAGGGACTCTCCATGACGGATTATATCGGTTCAATCTATCAAAATCAAATCCTGACAAGTCTACCAATACTACAGCAGTGCAAACTTTTCTTTCTTCTTCAAAAAATGTCTCTGTTTCAAATCAATGTTCTGTTTCTGAGTTAGATATATGGCATAGGCACCTTGGGCATCCTTCTCTCTCTACTGTTAAGAGTGTTCTTCGGATGTACAAACCTATGATGTCGATAAATAATATATTTCAATTTTGCAATGCTTGTGCCATGGGAAAGAGTCATAATCTGCCTTTTATAAATTCCAACACCACATATACAAAACCATTGCAACTTATAGTTTCTGACTTATGGGGTCCAACCTATATTCCTTCCAAAAATGGTTATTGATATTACATTAGTTTTGTGGATGTTTTTAGTCGGTACACTTGGATTTACTTCTTATGTTCTAAATCTGATGCTTTTTCAGCCTTTCTAAAGTTTAAAACTCTTGTTGAAAAGCTATTGGATAAATCTATCATTCAATTTCAATCCGATGGGGGTGGTGAATTCAAAAAGTTTACTCCCTATCTTAACTCTCATGGCATCACTCATAGGTTCTCTTGTCCGTACACTTCCCAACAAAATGGAATCGCTGAAAGAAAACACAGGCACATTGTTGATACTGGTTTAGCCTTGTTATCTCACTCTTCTATTCCTTTACAATTTTGGGATGAGGCGTTTGCCACTGCTGTATATCTTATAAACAGGTTACCGACTCCAATCCTCCATCATGTTAGTCCCTTGGAGAAACTTTTTAATGTCAAACCTGACTACTCCTTTTTAAAAACGTTTGGATGTCAATGTTTTCCTTGTATTCGTCCCTACCAAACTCACAAACTTGCTTTTCGGTCTGATCCTTGTACTTTCATTGGTTATAGTCCTTCGCATAAGGGTTATAAATGCTTATCCTCTAATGGTCGTTTATATATATCTCGTCATGTCTTATTCAATGAGTCTGTTTTTCCTTATGCTAATCACACATCTATTCCAAATTTACAATCATCATCCTCTGTTCTTGTTTCTCCTCCCTCTTCTATTCTTCCCACATTACCTTCAGCACCTATAACCGCACCATCCACACCTATTAATTCTCCTTCCCCTCATATTGAACCTTCATCTTCTGCTCCAAGTACTAATGCCCATGAACCTGCCCATGAACTTGACTGCCATCCACATGCTGTTACTGATGAAAATGGTACTTTATCTACTGCTTCGTCTCCCATATTAATTCATCCTTCGAGTTCTATAGTCAATACTCATCCTATGGTAATAAGGGCCAAAAGTGGCATTTTTAAGCCAAAAGCGTTTATCTCTACTTCTCCTGATTATGTAAATGTTGAACCTCCTAATGTTAGGGAGGCCTTAAAGTGTGCTCACTGGCGACAAGCTATGCAAGATGAGTATGATGCCTTAATTCGTAATAATACCTGGGAGCTTGTTCCTTCACCTTCACACAAGAAAATAATTGGCTGCAAGTGGGTTTTCCGAATTAAAAGAAATTCTGATGGCACAATTTCTCGGTACAAAGCCCGACTTGTAGCCAAGGGCTTTCATCAGACAGCTGATATCGATTATACTGAAACTTTTAGCCCAGTTGTAAAACCGATTACTATTAGAGTGCTACTCACCTTGGCTTTAACTTATGGCTGGTCTATTCGTCAAATTGATGTGAATAATGCATTTCTGCATGGTAATTTAACTGAATCTGTTTTTATGGAGCAGCCTAGTGGGTTCAAAAGTGCAGGAAATCAACATCTTGTTTGTAACTTGAAGAAAGCTTTATATGGGTTAAAGCAAGCTCCTCGCGCATGGTTTGAAAAATTAAGTTTATTTCTTCAATCTTTGGGCTTTACTACATCTAAAGCTGACTCTTCTCTTATGATTCGACACACTTCTGGATCATGTTGTTATATTCTCATATATGTGGATGATATAATAATTTTGGGGAGCTCCAATGTGGTTGTGAATGATCTGATTAACTCTTTGCATTCCAAGCTCTCTTTAAAAGATTTGGGGTCTCTCAATTACTTTCTGGGCATAGAGGTTTCATATCCAGCTCATGGAGGTATGTTTTTATCTCAGTCTTCTTATATTTGTGAGGTGCTAAATAGAGCAAACATGGCTGGTGCTAATTCTATTGCTACCCCAATGCTAAGTAATTCCATACCGTCTGCTCATACTGGTGATGACTTTCATGATACTTATCTATATAGAAGCATAGTTGGGGCATTACAATATGTTACATTAACTAGACCCGAAATATCTTACAGTGTTAACAAAGCTTGTCAATTTATGCACTCCCCTAAAGTTATACATTGGCAGCTTGTTAAACGAATTCTAAGATATTTAAAGGGGTCTATTAATGATGGTTTGTTGCTTAGTAAGCCGAACTCTTTATCTCTTGTTGGATTTGCTGATTCTGATTGGGCTTCTGATCCTGATGATCGAAAATCGACTACTGGCTTCTGTGTTTATTTTGGAGGAAACTTAATATATTGGGGTTCAAAGAAACAGGGTATCATTTCTAGATCCAGCACCGAAGCGGAGTATCGAAGTCTTGCCACTGTTGCCACTGAATTGGTTTGGCTTAATTCTTTATTTAATGATTTACATATCTCTTTATCTAACGCTCCTATTATATGGTGTGATAATTTAGGGGCAGTTCATCTAAGTGCTAATCCCATTCTTCACTCCAAAACAAAGCACGTGGAACTTGATATATACTTTGTTCGTGACCTTGTGAAGAATAAAAGGATTAACATTAGGCACCTTCCAGCCGATGAGCAAGTAGCTGATATTCTAACAAAACCTTTGTCTGCTGTTAATTTTCAGAAATTGAAGTTCAAGCTCAATGTTCGTGACGCTACTACCATTGGCTTGCGGGGGGTGTAAAGATAGCCCATTAACCAACCCTTTTTCGTTTCTTGTTTTGAATATTTTTCTGGCCTTTTTATTTTTATGGCCCATGTCTGTATCAGCCCATATTTCAAGTTTAGGGTTGTATTCTGCCCATATATTTGTTCATCTTCTTTTATCGTTTTAGGGCAAGCTGAAGGTTCTAGAGTGAAAGAATTTCCTGTGTTTTTTGTAGGAGTTTTTATGGGTTTTCTCCTGCACCCTATCATGGCCTCTTCATCTTTATCCCTTTTTCATTAACATTTAGAAGAAACAGTTACTTGGTATCTATTTTTTTTCTAAAAAACGTTAACTTAAAAATAAAACATTTATACGGTATATTTGTCCCATTTTAAAGTGGTATTTTCCATTTTAGTTAATTGGTATCTATTCTTTTCTTAAAATTTTCATAATTTCATATAGGTCCTTACAGTTATCAGATTGTTTTGTCTTTCGTAAAAGTACTTGCGGTAGTTAATAACAATAATAATAATTATAATTATTATTATATTGAAATAGGTAGCTATGTTTTTTTTAGTTGTATTTTTTTTTTTTTTTTTTGAGTTCAACAAATCTTGGGATGGGAGGATCCGAATATCTGACTTTTTGGTGGCGAATACATGTCAATTACCATTAAACTATGTTCACTTTTTCAAATAGTTGTACTCGATTAGTTTAAAAGGGTAAACTAATTAGTGTCTCATTTTCATATTACTTACATCTAACCTCTCCTAGCCACTTATTTTGAAAACATCATCGTCACTATTACTATATTATTAAAAATATTCCTTAAATCCTTATTTTCAAAAAAAATATATATATATTCCTTAAATCCTCTATCTCACTCTATTCTTAAACACTATTACTCTATTATTAGTTCTTGTACTAAACAAAACCTTTGTTCATTAGTTTCTTCTTCTTTTTTTTTTTTAATCTCATTTTATTAAATTAAAATTTTAGTACAATATTACATTCAATAAATTTCTTAAAATAATATTATAGCTTTGTATTAAAAAAAAATTTACGCATGTTGATTTTTGTTAGAACTTTTCAAATTGAGACTATATGAAATGGTCACTTCTCTAAAGGAGATGATTTTTTTTTTTTTTTTCGAAGTACATGAGTTAATTGTACAAAACAAAAAGATTTAAACTTCTTTATTTTTCATTTGAATGTGAGGTAGAGGCATTGAATCCACTCACCTATGTGTTACAAATAATTGAGAGGAGCATGGTGAGATATTAATTATGATCAATGAAAAAAGGAACACTGTCCACATTCACATTTAATTTGTGATATTATATATATATATATATATATATATATATATTTTAAAAAAAAAAACTTGCCACAAGAATTGATATCAATAGTAGGATAAGAAGAAATATTATGCATGGTAATCTCTAGTCTTGTATTTAGATATATAATATTTATTTAAACATTTTCTAACTTTCTCCCCTACATGATTTTATGTAAATTTTTGTTATGTACTTTGGAAAAAATCCCATATGTTTTCATGGACAGATTACAAACTTTGCATTGTTTTTTATTTTGGTATTCATATTTTACTTTATTTCTTCTAAATTCAGTTTGATTATTAAAGAACTCATTGGGAGTGACAAGTAAACGATGAAGCTTTTGATAAAAGAGTTCACTTGAAAAACATTACATAATCCATTTGAAGAAGATTACAATAATACTTTGATGAAAGTATGCAAAACCACATACTACTAACTTTGCAAATATTTGTAAAAGGAAATAGGGTTTTAATGACCACCACCTCCTCCGCCGGACCCAGAGCCCACACCGACGCCGCGACCAGATCCACCACCAACTCCTACTCCAATCCCTATTCCGACTCCAAACCCTCCTCCGTGACCACCACCTGCACCGCCTCCTATGCCGCCTCCAGAACCTCCTCCTAAGCCGCCTCCGGCACCTCCTCCAAATCCACCCCCATGACCAGAACCACCACCTCCTCCTCCTCCTCCACCTCCACCTCCACCTCCGCCTCCGCCGGCACCACCACCTAGACCTCCTCCAGCTCCAAAGCCTCCACCATGTCCTGAGCCACCACCAATACCACCGCCTCCTCCGCCACCTCCTCCTCCTCCGCCTCCCCCTCCAGCACCTCCACCGACACCACCACCAACACCTCCTCCAGCTCCAAAGCCTCCACCATGACCAGATCCACCACCAACCCCGCCACCGCCTCCTCCACCAAATCCACCTCCACCACCAACTCCTCCTCCAGCACCACCTCCAACGCCACCGCCGGCTCCAAATCCTCCACCGTGACCTGACCCACCACCAATGCCGCCGCCTCCTCCTCCACCAAACCCACCTCCACCACCGACTCCTCCTCCAGCACCACCTCCAACACCACCCCCAGCTCCAAACCCACCACCGTGTCCCGAACCACCTCCCAAGCCACCTCCTCCGCCGCCTCCAAAACCGCCACCTCCACCAGCACCACCACCTACTCCGCCGCCACCTCCAAACCCTCCACCTCTACCACCTCCCCTTCCAAAGCGCGGTCCACGTCCTCCAAATCTACCACCGCAGCGCCTGCCCCAACAGTCATCGTCCCTAAAACCATTCTCATGAAGTTTGCTATCTCCAAACGCGATAGCACTGAAATGGAGCACAATGCAAAGGACGAGAAGACCAAGAGAGAACCATTTTGGAGAGCCACCCATGGCTGCCTAGATAGCTTATTTCTTGACCAGAAGATGTTTTACTTTAAGCTTGCCTTTCGCTGCTCACAAGTCTAAGAATATTTATAGGCTTTCACCTTCACTACACAATTATATGCAGTGCTCCATTCAAGTTGGCTTTCTTCATGAGACGCGTTGCACCGTTGGGAGGTTGGTTCAGATCATTTAATGACATATATGCAAAGTCAAAAGCACACTAAGATGGGCCAGAATACAACTTCTCTCTATCCTTTGACTCTTGTTATATATATACACACACACTACCATTTATCCCTAGGAAGAAATCATCTATTACAAGTTTTAGAAATCAACTTACTAATTTAACATTCATTTTATTCTCTCTCGACTTTCAAGTTTATTTAGGTCCCGTTTGATAGTTTTTTGTTTTTGGTTTTTGAAAAATATGTTTGTTTTTTTCTAAATTTCATACCATAACTTTCATCCTGGTTGAAGATCCATTTGAATTCCTAGACAAATTCTAAAAACAAAAACAAGCTTTTGAAAATTACTTTTTTTTTTTTTTTTTCAAAATTGGACTTGGTTTTTGAAAACAAGGAAGTAGATTGATACTAAAACAAAGAAACTTATAGGTGGAAGTAGATATGTATAAACTTAATTTTCAAAAACTAAAAACCAAAAACCAAAAACCAAATGGTTATCAAATGGGGCCTTAATTTTCATCCTTGAGTTTTCAAAATATCTATTTTAATCATGATCAAATTATTCTTTAAAAAATATATTCACATTATTATATTTTCACCAATATTACTTTAATTATCATCTAATATCCACCCACCCATCTACCTTAGCCAATTTATGGGGCTTAAAATACATATAGTATAACCTCAACACATTATACATATACCCTTAAAGTGGAAGCCACCATGTACATTATTTCTAAACTAAATAACAATAAGAACCAAAATAATAGTATAACTCAAAAGGAGAGGAATTATTCCAAGTTTTGCATGGTTGGATTTAAGAGAGAGATTTTTTGTCCGAATACCCGTTTAGACCTCATGGACTTTGATAGACATGAGGTTTATTAGATAACATAAAATTTCATCTCGAAACCGTCTCCACTTAATTTTTCAATGTAGAATCCTTAAAAATGTTCCCTCCCAAAATTAATTGACGATAAAAAGAATAACTCATGTATCGAGGTCTTTATTCATCAATCCTCAGCAGTATCCATTCAACGGTTATTAGGGACATACAAATATTAAAATTTATATCCGACCGTTTTAAAGAGGTAATCAACTTAATTCAGCCATGAGCACCAGGCAGCGCCGACGTCGTCGAGCAGCAGCTAGCACAGAGTGTGGGATGGTCAAACAGTGTTGGATATGGAAATCCATGTGAAATTTAAGCTTGGGTTCAGTTGGGGAGATCGTTGGTATGCAACAATAAAAGCTATTCAAGAGTCAAGACTTTAATTGGGGCTTTGCAACTTGCAAGGACGAATTGACCAAATCTCTTAATCACTTTCTCTACTCTGCCAATCAACTTGGCTCAGCACCATGAGAACACAAATAATCGCCACAATTATATCACTTTTTGGATAAGACAGTTTCCTGGAGTTGAAGGAATTAAAAGGACTATGTATTAATAGGATTTGACTTCAAACATATTTAAACTACAACCTATAAACTTTGGACTTAGCTTACTTTAAATTACGAAAGTTATGTTTAGTTTTTTTTTTATAAAAAAAATGTTCTAATAGACGTTTTGAACTTTTAATTTTAACTAGTAATTGTTATGTTGGATGCACCAATTTCAAAGGGATTAATATGACAGAGATGGGTTTAAGAACCAGTTGAAAAACAAAGGGTTGAGGAACAGAGTATCAAGTGAGCAAAGAGAGTGAGAAGAAGACAAAACACAAGTGTTATAGTGGTTCCACCACAATGGGTGTACATCCACTTTCAAAGCACCAAGGAAAAAAGGTTTTATTCAAGTGTGACAAGGGAACAAAAGAGACTTGCTATTACAGCAGTCTTTTACAAAGCTCACAGAAGCATAGAAACTATTGAGGCAAACTGTCCTTATATAGAAGCAGTAGACATCTAGGACAGTTACTGATTTAATTGTGCACGTGAGTGGCACTTCCCTTAAACTCGGTAGATATCAGATAATTAACAATCACCCTCTTGATATCTATAATTTACAAGACCCTTGGTGCATCGGTAATCAAGCTTCTGAAAGTTTATCCATGGTCAAGTTTGAGGAGCTCGCAAAGGTAACTTAATCTGCTAGCAGGAAGAGATTTAGTCATCATGTCGGCCGGATTGTGAGTTGTACTGATCTTTTCAAGCTTGACTTCACCTTCTGAAACGATGTCTCTAATGAAGTGAAATTTAACATCTATGTGCTTGGTTCTGTCATGAAAAGTTTGATTTCTTGAGAGCGCCAATGCACTTTGATTGTCACAAAAGATCTTAACATCATCACAATCAATACTTAACATTTCAGATACACTTCCTTTCAGCCACAGAGCTTCCTTTATAGATTCGGTTAAAGCGATGTATTCGGCCTCTGTTGAAGACAAAGCTACTACCGGTTGCAAAATGGACCTCCAGCTTATGACATTATCAAATAGGGTAAAAATGTAACCGGTCAGAGACCTACGTTTGTCCAAATCTGCAGCATAGTCCGAGTCAACAAAACCAGTTAAGATATCAGTCTTAGAGGCTGATTTGGAATAGATTAGACCTTTGTTTAAAGTCCCTTTCAGGTAACGAACAATCCACTTAGATGCCTCCCAATGTTCTCTACCGGGGTTACCCATATAACGGCTGACAACACTTAAAGAATGAGCTAAATCCGGTCTGCAACACACCATGTCATACATCAAGCTCCCCACCAAGTTTGCGTAAGGAACTGTCTTCATTTCTGCTTTTTCTTGTTCACTTACTGGGGATTGAGTAGCAGATAGCTTGAAATGCTGGGCAAAAGGAGTTTTAACAATTTTAGCTTGTTCTAGATGGAATTTTGCAATAATTTTGCCAAAGTATTCTGTTTGGGTAATCATCAAGGTCTCTCTCTGCTTATCTCTAGCTAACTCCATACCAAGAATACGTTTGGCAGCCCCTAAGTCCTTCATTCTAAACTCCCTGCTTAAAGCTCTTTTAAGCTTTGAAATCTCAAGCATATCAGAAGAAGCAATTAATATATCATCTACATACAGAAGGACTAAAACATAAACTGCAGGTGATACAATTTTCTTATATACACAGCAATCAAAGGCACTTTTAACAAATCCCTGAGCTGAAATAAACATATCAAACCTCTTATTCCACTGCCTTGGGGATTGTTTTAACCCATAAATGGATTTTTGGAGACGACATACCAAGTTTTCCCTTCCTTCTTCAATAAATCCTTGGGGTTGAGCCATATAGATGTCTTCGTCAAGGTGACCATATAAGAATGCAGTGGTGACGTCCATTTGTTCCAATTCCAAGCCAAAGTGTACAACTATGGAAAGTAAAATACGGATGGACGTATGACGAACCACAGGTGAAAATACCTCATTGTAGTCAATCCCTTCTTCTTGTGTAAATCCCTTAGCCACCAATCTTTATACCGAGGAGGATCCATCCCATCTATACTTGGTTTCAACTTGTATATCCACTTGCAGTCTATGATTTTTTTATTGGTTGGTTTTTGAACTAATTTCCAAGTTTCATTAAGATGTAGGGACTGCATTTCTTGCTCCATAGCATCTATCCACTGTTGTTTAGCCTCAGATTTTACAGCTTGATTATAGGTGTTTGGCTCAAAATTCAGGCTGTCAGTATAGCAGTTAAATGCATATCCCACAAAGTCAGAATCATACCTCGTGGATGGCCTAATTATTCTCCTTGCTCGGTCTCTTGTCAATTGATAATTTTCAAGTTCCCCTCGGTCCGTTGGAATAGTCTGAGATGTGCTAGGTACTAGAGTTTGATCTTGCTCTTCTGAGATTTCAACTTGCTGCTGGATATCAGTCTCACTCAAGCTACCAACACTAGGAGGTTACAATTCAATTTCAAAGCTTGTCTCAAGCTGCTGCTGACTTCCATCTATTTTAGAGGTTCTCCACGGCATATCTGATTCGTTGAAGGTGACGTCCCTACTGATAATACACTTGGACTCTCCTGGTTCTAAACACCAAAGCTTGTAAGCTTTTACTCCTTGAGGATAACCAATAAAAACACACCTTTTTGCTCGTGGCTCTAATTTGTCTTGCCTCACATGAACATAGGCAGCACACCCAAAAGTTTTAAGATGCTTCAAGTTTGGAACACGACCTGTCCATACCTCCTGCGGGGTTTTGAATCCAAGAGCAGTTGATGGGCTGCGGTTAATTAAATAAACAGCAGTGCTTACAGAGGCTTCACCCCAAAACATTCTTGGCAGCTGAGAGTTGGACAACATACAACGAACTCTTTCCAATATTGTCCTATTATACCTTTCGGCAAGACCATTTTGCTAAGGAGTTCGGGCTGTTGTAAGATGCCTACTTATACCTGAAGTCTTACACAAACTAGCAAACTTATCATTTAAAAACTCTAATCCGTTATCGGTCCTAAGGCACTTCAACCGTTTACCAGTTTGATTTTCTACAAAGTTCTTCCATTCAAGAAAACGATCAAATGTTTCATCTTTAGATTTTAACACATAAACCCAAAGTTTTCTTGAAAAATCATCAATCAAGGATAGAAAGTACCTGGCACCTCCAATTGTGGATACTCGGGCAGGACCCCACAAGTCTGAATGAACATACTCGAGCTTGTCTTTAGTTGTGTATGAAGCAGGCTTAAAGTTATGTCTTGCTGACTTGCCCAGAACACAGTGTTCGCAAAAACTTAGGGCAGTCGGTTTTTTCTTGCCAATTAGTCCTTGTTTAAATAGACAATCTAGACCCTTCTCGCTAATATGTGCTAACCTCTTATGCCACAAGTAGGTTTCATTGTTCGTCTGTTCACTGGCAACATTTAGTTCACCAGCTAAAGCTTTCCCCTGCAAGACATATAAACCACTACACAACATACCAGTTAATTTTAATGAATTTCCTTTATACACCTTTAACATGCCATTTCCTGATTCATACCTACAGCCATCCTTGTCTAGAGTCCCTAAAGATATCAGGTTTCTTTTCAAGTTAGGAACATACCTTACAGATTTCAAGACTTTTATAGTACCATCATCTAATCTCAACTTAACACTCCCTAGTCCCTCCACCAAACAATGCTGATTATTTCCCATGACAACCCTTCCTCCATCAAATTTTCTAAATTCAGAAAAATAGGTTCTAAAAGGGGTCATATGAAACGAACACCCCGAGTCTAGTATCCATTCCTCTTTGCAATCAGCCACGGAAGCTACAAGAACTTCTGCAGACTCATACCCTTCATGGTAGTTAGCAGCACTTTTGATTTCTTTATAATTCTGTTTATTAGCTTTCCTCTTTAGTTGGGGACAATCCCATTTATAGTGGCCTTCTTTGTGACAATAATTACATGTTATATTATTTTTGTCACTAGAATTCACACTATTATTAGGTTTACTAGGCTGCCTGTTATTTGTTTGTTGAGTGTTATTAGAATGTTGGCCTCTGTGTTGAGGGTTCCTTCCACGACCTCTAAAGTTTCTTCCCCTAGAACTATTAGCCTGCGACTGAGTATTGTGTAGTTTACTTTTACTAAAAAGAGCATTACCATCCTTTCTTTCAATTTTTAATTCTAGTTCTTTAGTCCTTAGGGCATCTAGAACCATATCAACTGTCAATTTTTCTCTGCCATATTTAAGACCCGTTTTAAACTCTTTATAAGACTCAGGTAATGAGTTTAGTAGGATTACGGCCTGATCAACTCCCTTGACTTCTTCACCTGAATTTGCTAACTCAGTACATACGGTGTTAAAGTCATCTAAATTCTCATCTAGATTCTTAGAAGAATCCATTTTGAAACCAAAAAATCGTTCTTTTAGAAAGATTTTACAAGAGAGTGATTTAGGCAAATAAAGCTCTTCTAATTTAGCCCAAAGTTCTTCGACCTTTTCGATTTTACCTACCCTTCTAAGAACATTATCAGATAAATGCAGAATTATGGAACTATGAGCGATTTCTCTCATTTCTTCCTTATCATCATCAGAAAGGGTTGAAGGAAGCTTACCTGGATCGAACAATACCTTCGCAACTTTCTGTTGGATCAAGAGAGCTTTGAGTTTTTGTTTCCAGAGTCCAAAATCACTCTTTCCATCATACCGATCAAGTTCGATTTTCGTCGACATCGAGCGAAATGCTCCAAGAAATCTCTAGCTTCTTCAAGATGAGGATTTCAGTGTTTCTTGACGATCAAGTGACAGAGGTTCTGAATTCTTGCGGAAATTCTTTGAAATGGAGTTCGACTGGCCAAATCTTGAATCCTATGATCAAGCTCTGATACCAAAATGTTATGTTGGATGCACCAATTTCAAAGGGATTAATATGACAGAGATGGGTTTAAGAACCAGTTGAAAAACAAAGGGTTGAGGAACAGAGTATCAAGTGAGCAAAGAGAGTGAGAAGAAGACAAAACACAAGTGTTATAGTGGTTCCACCACAATGGGTGTACATCCACTTTCAAAGCACCAAGGAAAAAAGGTTTTATTCAAGTGTGACAAGGGAACAAAAGAGACTTGCTATTACAGCAGTCTTTTACAAAGCTCACAGAAGCATAGAAACTATTGAGGCAAACTGTCCTTATATAGAAGCAGTAGACATCTAGGACAGTTACTGATTTAATTGTGCACGTGAGTGGCACTTCCCTTAAACTCGGTAGATATCAGATAATTAACAGTAATTTTAAACTGTCTAATAAGATCTTTTGGACATTCCATTTTGTATCTATAATAATAGGTCATTGTTCGATGTTCATTAAAATTTATGAAGTCTTGTGAAACATATAAGAATTTTGCCTCTAATCTAGGCTGATAATAGATCTTTGAATTTTAAAAAATGTCCTAGAGGTCTATTAGACACTTTTTAAATTCAAGGATCTTTTGAATACAAAATTGAAAGTTCGAGACTTATTGGATAATTTAAATTTTAGGGACTTACTACCTATAACACTCTTGTTTCAAGCACCTAAATTTTTATTTAATATTCTTCTATATTTATTTTGATGTGTTTCATTTAATCAATTTATGTCATAATTAAGGTCCCGTTTGATAACCATTTGGTTTTTTGTTTTTGATTTTTGAAAATTATGTTTATTTTCTCCTAAATTCCTTACCCATGACTTTCATCCTAGTTAAGGTTGCATTTGAATTTAGTCAATATTTAAAAACAAAAACAAGTTTTTGAAAACTATTTTTTTTTTTTTTTTTGTTTCCAAAATTGGATTTGGTTTTTGAAAACAAAGTAGAAGATTGATACTAAAACCAAGAAACTTATAGGTAGGAGTATGTGTGTATAAGTTTAATTTTCAAAAACAAAAAATCAAATGGTTATCAAACGAGGCCTAAATAAACCTTGGTGGGCGTTTCTCTCCAAAATGTTCAATTTTTATTATTTTTATAGCTATTAAAAGTTTGTGAGAGTATATGCTCAATTGATTAAGGTATATATCATCGACCAAAAAGTTTGCAGTCTGAATTCTCAACCAAATATATTGAACTCGAAAAAAGAATGTATGTGAGAACAAAATCTAAAGTTTTATTATCTGTGAGGATGAGGATTCTAACTTTGACTTTTTGGTCAATAATATTTGCCTTATCCACTTAAATTATGTTCAAGTTGACGGTGAATAAATTTATCTTGATGCTATAGTTGTAGATCCATAAGATGTTTCTCATAAGGTTTCCACTTATATGGAGAGAGAAATTTTCCAACCTAAGTTAGATGTATCCATTGTTCTTTTGAGAAATTTAGCCAAGTAATTCCATTTTTTGTTTCGTAAAACATCAATTTAAATAAAAAGAAATGATACAATAAAGTATAAATACCTACTATAAAAACTAGAGTAACATAGCTTAGATTAGCGGTAATTGGTATGTATCTTCGACCATGAGATCAGAGATTTAAATCCCTACCCCAAATGTTGATGTACTAAAAAAAACTTTTTTTTTAAATTCAATAAGAGTAGCTATTATATATATTGCTATGGAAAAATATTTATTATTAGATATTTATAGTTTAATGAGAAGGAAAAAAATTATGAAACATATTAATTGAAAAAACTATTATTTGGCCGGTTATTGGGGTTCATGGTCCCATTTTTTTAAAAAATAAAATTATTGGTCCCATTTTTAGTAAGACTTTGCTTACTTTTCTCATTTTAGCCGTTAAAGTTTGAAGTTTGTTTTAAAACGACCCTTCGAGACATTTTCCATTATATTTATGCATGAAAAATGATGTGTTTGTATGTGTGTTTATTGTTTTTTCCACGTAGATGTTCAAATATGTTCATATAAGCAATAATATATATGCAAACACGTCATTTTCCGTTCATAAATTTAACGAAAAAATGCCTTCCAGGGTTGTTTTGAAACAAAATTCAAAAGGAAAAATACACTTTTGGTCCCTGAGGTTTGGGTTAGGTTGCACTTTGGTCCCTCCGTCCAATTTTCTATTAAACACTAACAGTTTGCTGATGTGACACTGTTATTTTAATAAAAAAATCACTTTTAATTTTTTCTAAATAAAAATATATTAAAATGATAAAAAATATTATTATTTTATTATTATTTTTTAAATTCTTTCTCTTTTCTTCAACCTTCTTCCACCCTTTCTTCTTCATGCTTCTTTCTTCACCATGTCGCGGAATTTTTTTCCACCTCTTTTCTTCTTCTTTTTCTCATTTTCTCCAATTTTTTTTAACTTGGCTTCCATCAAAACCAAGGAGGGATTCCCTCCTCGGTTTCGCCAGAAAATCAAAGGAGGGATGGACCTCCCCCCTCAATTTCTTGCCGAAAAATCGAGGGAGGGACCTCCCCCCTTGATTTCTCGTCGGAAAATCGACTGACCCTCATCATCCCTCCACCATCCTCATCCCCCCCGGCCAACTCCTCCACCACCATCCTCGAAGCCTACTCTGCCATCAACGGAAATGCAAGAATCGGCACTCCATAGCTCAAACTCTCCACCACCGAGTTCCACCCACAGTGACTCAAAAACCCTTCAACACTCTCATGATTCAACACTTGTCATTGATCCACCCATTCCCTCACCACAATCCCCTTCTCTTTCACTCTCTCTTCAAACCCATTCTCCATTTCACTCCCTTTTCATTTCCTCGCCCATAGAAAATCCACCCCAGATTCCTCTAGCCCGATCTCGATCTCCCTCACTTGTTCGCTCGAAATCTCCGCTTGTGAACAGAACGCCACGTACAGGACGGGTTCCCCTTGGCGGAGTTTTCGGCCCAGCCATTCGAGCCACCACCACGTGGGTTTGTTGAGAAGAGGATGAAATTTGCGCGTGTGGTCCAAACAAAGTGGTCCGATATTCCAAGCCTTTGCCCTTGTTTGGCCATGAAGAAGAAAAAAAAAACAGTCGCCGGTCGTCGACCGCGGGCGACATGCTGAAGAAGAAACATGAAGAAGAAAAGAAAAAGAAGAAGAAGAATAGAGAGGGAGAAAGAATTAAAAACAATAATAAAATAATAATATTTTTATTATTTTAATAGATTTTTATTTAGAAAATTTTAAAAGTAATTTTTTTATTAAAATAAAAGTTTCATGTCAGCAAACTGTTAGGGTTTAACAGAAAATTGGACAGAATGACCAAAAGTGTAACGAAATCCAAACCTCATGAGTAATTTTGTTGAGTTTTAAAACTCAGAGACCAGAGTGCAACCTAACTCAGGATTAAAAGTGTATTTTTTCCAAATTCAAACTTCGAGGGCTATAATTGAAACCAATCCCATAGTTCAGGAGTATTTTTGATAATTTAAACCAAAGAGAGAGAAGATTAAATTAAACTCAAGGAAATGGTGATTTATCGAGGCCTACATGATCACATCCATTTTTTACAACGAATTCAAGTATGTTTTGCACTTCTTTTAATAAATCATTCTCTTGAACTTGACATCAAATAACATATATATCTTGGAGCTCATTAAATTTCCATGTTTTTTTTTTCTTTTTCTTTTTTACCTTAAAATATTATCATTAATTAATCGCTTTTTATCCATGATTAAAAAGGTTTTTTTTTTTTTTTTTTTTTTTAATTTCAAAATCTTTTTTAGAAGAAGTTGAAGACAAACTATAATTTTTATATAATCTCTTGTTTAATTTGTTTGGCAGTAGTAAATAAGGTTGGTCAATCTGCCGACTTTAATTTTGGAAACTTCCAATCTCTCTTTTAGTTGTGTTGCATTTATTATTTGCCTTTCAATAATACATCTATGAGACTGCTTCATATCTTCAGAATTAAATCTCTGAAACCCCACTGGTGGAAGCAACAATTTGAAGGCGTTCACCGTGTTTGACGCATTGATATTGATATCGACATTGATATTTTGATCCTTATAATAAATTAACTCTCTTTAAAAATGCCACCCTTCTAAAAATCCCGTGCAGATACGTTTTATCGATATTATTGACGTTAGTACAAGTGTATTGAAAATGTAAACATGATTCCACATCAGCTAGGAGTAGAAAAAATCTATAGAAGCTTTTAGAACGAAACCAAAAACAAATTCATACGAATTTAAGTCCAATGTAGACAATATCATACAATTGTGGAACTATAAAGAAACTTGCTTGATAGATCGAATAACGCAGTTCATGAGGTATATCTTCATCAACAAAGGTATTGAGCAATAGATTGTACAGCATTGTATTCTGTCTCTGAAGGATTTAGCGCCAAACTTGCACAACTAAGAGAAACTAACAAGAATCAAAGCAAGAAACTGGTGAGCCAGAAAATATGTTGAAACAGAGACTGACTCTTAGACAGAACAAATTGAGGTAAAAATCGACCGATGGCTCGAGTTGAACCGATGACTACATGTTTTACAGAAAATCTCCTAATCTTTGATGAGATTGATTGCTGATGTCAACTGTTGTTGCTTTATAGAGGTCGATTGTTGAGACCGACTGCTCGACCACATCGAAGAGCATTGCTTGGGATCGGATATTCGTCTCTCCACGAATTTACGGGTGAATATACACGAAGATACAGCTGCTGCCCCAAGTACTGGCGAGCCCAATTTTCAGACCTTATGTTCCACATCCCCACATTGTCCAAAGGCATGTAAACTGCAGTCCATGACTTTGGATATACCTATAGTTCATAAAAAATTTTATAAGAACAGAACATACCCCCGGATCTTGAACGAATCTAAATCAAGATGTTTGATTTTCTACTGATGAAATCAAATCAGATCGACCGCTACCTGAACGGTACATCGAGAGATCGTGTCTCTTAAATTGTAAGTCAATCTGCTGGCAGGTGTCCATTGTCCTCCATCCATCCTGTTGCACAACACATGATCAAGATAAGACTGGCACTCGAAAATGGGATGAACTTTGAACCATGAGAAGCAAAAGGTTTGTGAAATCGGGTTTTCGATGAAGTTGTAATATGAACATAAGAAACTTACCCCACGACGAAGAAATTATGTCCATCGACGTGCCATGACTGCACGGCATCTTCGGGATTCTCAAACACAACCTCAGCATAACCTCTAAAATCAGCAGCCATGACAGAAGTCTGAAGGTGGGCACCACTACCAGTGGGATAGTCAGGGATACTTCCAAGGGAGAACACACCAGAGATCTTGAAATAGTCAGCAAGTTTGAGAGGAGTATCAGCTGGAATGAAGGACACACTATTGACAGCATATCTCTGCTTGCCATTAATGATTGGAGCAGTGCTTTGAAGCCTGATTGTATGAGTGACATTGATTAAGCCATAATGATAAGATCCTTGAGGATTCGGTCTCGGCCCGTTTGCAGTCAGATTCCGCCTGGTTCGATAAAGGACTAGTCAGAAGCGCTTTCAAAAACAAGATTACATTAAAAGCTAGCAAGACAAAATCTTTGAATCCTTATGCAGAGCATGAATGCAAAGTTCATGAAAGCAGAACCAATCATCTAGTTTGAGAAACAAATGAAGCAGCATACATCATGTCTTACAATCTTGTAATGAAGACAGCATTAGCAAATGAACAGAAACCAAAAACAAAGGTATATACCTGAGCGACCGGGCCTGTTCGAGCGACCAATCGATTTGAAAGGTCGGTCCACCTGGAGGAGGTCCAGAGACACTTGCTGCTGAGTTACTGTAGTGAAGAATGGAGGTGGTTGTAAGAATTTGCGAGGTAAAACGTGTAGAAACGACAATGTAGTAATCTTGTGGCGGCTGGTCAGCTGTGACCAAAACAGAATAGGATTGCCCCAGATGAATATCAAGAGATTCATATGTGTTCTGAAGGGTGTGAGTTCCTTCAACCTCAACCAGCAGCATTTTGTGGCCTTGTATTCTGAAATTAATAGCAGTTGTAAGCCCCACATTTGAAATCCGAAACCTGTAAGTCTTGCCTGCAAGACAATGTTTACATCATTAGTCCATTAGCATCATTCAAAGTTTCCTTCATAAAACCAAACAATTGTTAACCGCCACCAAACTCAAAAGCTTAAGCAAGCGTATTTATATTCTTAACAACAAAGTACCTTGTTCAACAGTGAAAGTGTTTCCATTTGAACCACGACCATTGATGAGAAGCCCATCAGGGAAGGGAAGATCACTGCCATCATCTAAAATGGCCCTCAAATCCTACAAAGATTTGATCAAACAACCATTAAGTATTAGATTTCAGCATGAATTTCAAACTGTTTAGAGAGGAAACAAAACTTACAGTGTGGTTTTTGGAGAACCAGTCACCAGCCAGAACAGTAAATTCCCCAGCAGGAGCAGGAAAAGGGACAGGAATTATAGAGCGGCTCTGAATTTTGAAGCCACCAAAACCACCAGCGGCCCTGTGGAAGGCCAAAGAGGGGAAGTAAAAGTAGCTACCAATCTGATCTTTCACTTGCAGAACATAAGTGAAATTCTGTCCTGGCGGGATGGGGCAGTTTGTGCCATAAACTCCATCCTGCCAAGAGTTTCTTCTCTGTTGAATCCCATTCCTACACAAAAAAAATCAAGATGGAAAAGATTTCATATTTTTTTATCAGTTTACACTGAACTCAACTCATTTACTGCAAGAGTATATTGCTTTCAATTAGTTTTTCAGGTGCCTGATTTAACACATTGACCAGAAAAATCCATATTTTACCCCCTTTTACCATCAGAAAAGTCCATCAAAACTTGGTGAGGTTAATAATTCTGCCCAACCAAGTTATTGTTAAAAACCAACTAACAAAACCACCCAAATCTAAGTAAAGACAAAGGCATAAAGTACACAAATAAAACCACTTACATTTAAGTTCAAATGAATAATATTATACTAAAGATTTAAAAAGGTCATTTCGTGTCACTAAACAACAAGAATGTTCAAACCCAAGTCACAAATGTCTAAAAGTTAGCAACTTTAACTTAGGGAAGCTTCTAATTTCAATGCGGTTCAAATTCTTGATCAAACCCAGGTCAGAAAACGAAAAGTTTCCCACATTTAATTATAACAAGGGAAAAAAATGATACTGCAGTTAAACGACACCGTTCTGTCAGCCCCCCCTTTTTTGTCCCCACTTGGAGCAAATGAGAATTTGCCTTCCAACTACCAACATTAGATTTCCTAATGTAATAATTTGACTTCACCAATAACTCTGTAGAATAATGTGTATTCTATTAATAATCAATTCAATTCTATGCCTCTCTTTTCAAACATGTCAGTGATTCTTTTCCTTTCTTTCTTTTCTTTTTCCTTTTCTTACGCAAGACCTAATTTGAACAACTCTTGACTAAAATTATTATAGTGTAGTTAGGTTCAAATTATGAGTTACTGACCTATTTATCAATAAGAAAAAGTCTATAAACCATGATTAAAACATCATACATACTTGCATAGAAAAACTATGGATTAACACCAAAATGGGCTGATTATGTGCACTTCAATATTCAGTGAAAGAACCTTGAATCCAACAAGATGGGGGAAGGGGGCATTTCATCATACAAGTTATGAACAAAATGGAAGAAGGTTAAAAAGAAAACCAACCAGGAGATCAGGAAAGGCTCATCCAAACTATTGAAGACATTGATAATCAAGTTCTCATTAGTAACAGACTCAATCTGTGGCCCTGGAAATTGCCCATTAATCAAAATACCCTGAAAAAACAATCAAGAACACGATCAACAATAATCAAGAAATGGGTGCAACTGCAAACACTGATGCAGAAATATTACCTGTTGCTTCACTCCAAGAGGCCATATATCACCATATGTGATGTTCCATGTATAAAACCTATATGGGTCTTCACCATTGATGCAGCTCAAGCTCACTGCCAAGAACAAGAAAGTGAACGACCACAAGAATCCAATATCTCTCATTCTTTCTTGAAAGAGGGCTCAATGGGAATGAATTAGAAATGGAACAAAAATCCAAGAAATGGGGATTGGGATTCACCCTTCTCTCTGAAAAGCTATGGGGTTTGTCCTTAGTCGCTAAGTTTTCTTTTAGGAGGTGGAATCTTTGGCTTTGAGCTTTCTTGACTGGCTGCTTTGGATGAAAAAGTAGGCCATGTCGGTGAGAGGAAGGGAAGGGAATCAGAGGCTTCCAAAGGGAGTGTTGGGATTAGAAATTTACACTCATTTTTTGAAATCGAGGGATTTGATTTTTGATGATTTAGAATTGCTTTTGAGCTTTCTTTATTGTGAAATAGTGCTCCCAATGCCTGAGAAAATCCAGTTGTCAATGTCAATAATTTTTCTGAGGGACAGTAATTTGCAAATTTGAGCCGTACTGGTTGCAGAAAGTAACAGAGACTGTCCACAGAGTAAGAAAGAAGATTTTTTTTTTTTTTTTAATTGAAGAAGAGTAAGAAAGAAGATTTACTATAAGCCCACTCCTCATTTTCATTCTATTTTCGTTCTCTTTTAAAATGAACAGTAGGTTAAAAAACATTACCAATTTAGTCCATAAATCTTTTAAAGTTTTCCATTTGACTATTGATGTATTACAAATTCTCAATCGGGTCGATTTTTTTTTATAAAAAAATGAATAAGAAGTTAATATATTATTGAGGGATTGTTTTGTTAACATATCTGAATATTTAACTATGATGTTACTAGACGCGTGAAATTCAGTAGGTTAGTAACAATAGATGACTTGTCCTCATCCCCAGGTATCTCTGACCATGATCGGATCCAAAGATTCTCCTCGTTTGTGTTGCGACTGTAGTGGTGTGTTCTTTGCAAGAGACAAGAAGAAGACCTTATTCACTTGCTCTAGGATTGTTCGTTTGTCGACTCTATTTGGAGTCAATTTTTTAGGATTTTTGGGGTTGCTTCGGCTCGTAACAGTTCCTAAAATTAAAGGATGGAAAAACAAAAAATGAAATGCACAGATTAAAATAAAATAAAAACAAAAAAGTCCGACCTGCCGGATTCGAACTAGTGACCTAAGGATCACAGCTTGGAAATTCCTACTACAGTCCTCCGCTCTACCAACTGAGCTAAGGTCGGATTATGGTTAATGATCTTAGTTTGGCGGGTGCTTTTGGTTGGATTTGTTTTTTTGTATGCTTTTTGTATTCTTTCATTATTTTTTTAATGGAAGCATGATTTCTTAAAAAAAAAAAAAAAAAAAAAAAAAAAAAAAAAAAAAAAAAAAAAACTTGTCCATCAACAAAATTTATTTCTTTCGAGTGGTTGATACGTTTATACGTTCAAATTTGTTGGTAAAACAATAATTTGTTGACATAATTTAACTCTTTACAAAATAAACTTAATTGAGACTTCCTTTTAATATATCAATGGAGAATATTAAGAGATTAGGAGAAACGCTGATAATAACTTAGAATATTAGAAACCATTTAGTAAATTTAGCATAAGAAAATATTTAAATTTTTGTACTTTTGTTGAAGTTCTCAAAATAAACTGTATAAATTAGGGGTATTATCGTACATGGCATGGTCTAACATATATAACGTATTTCTTTGAGATAAATAACACATTTTTTTTTTTTTTTTGGAAAAAATACACTTTTAGTCTAGGAGGTTTGGGTTAAGTTACAGTTTAGTCCCTGAGTTTTCAAACTCAACAATTTAGTCCATGAGGTTTGGATTTCGTTACACTCTTGGTCCCTCCGTCAAATTTTCTGTTAAATTCTCACAGCTGACGTGGCATCATTTTTTTATTAAAAAAATTATTTTCTTGATTTTTAAAATAAAATAATAATAAATTAAATTAAAAAATATTTTGTTATTATTATTTCTTTTCTTCTTCCTCATTACCCTTTCTTCCTCTTCTTCATTATCCTTCTTCTCATCTTCCTTCTCAACTCAAGCCCTACCCCGCTAGTCGTCGCCAGTAGCGACTGACTTTTTTTTTTTCCTTCCTTTATTCTTCTTCTCCTTTCTCAAAGCTTCTGTGTGTTTTTTTAACTGAAAGAGGAAGCCTCCTCTGTTTTCCAGCGCCAGAACGGAGGAGGGAGGGACCTCCCCCCTCCGTTTCGGCACTTTAAAACGGAGGAGGGAAGTCACAGAAGCTTTAAGGAAGGAGAAGAAGAAGAGAAGAAGGAAAGGAAAAAAAAAAAAAAAAAGTCAGTCGTCGCCGGCAACGACAGACCGCAGGCGGGGTAGGGCTTGAGTTGGAGAAGGAAGATGAGGAGAAGGATAATGAAGAAGAGGAAGAAGGAAAAGAAATAATAATAAAAAATATATTTTTTGACTTTAATTTATTATTATTTTATTTTAAAAATCAAGAAAAATAATTTTTTTAATAAAAAAATGATGCCACGTCAACATTTCGTGAGAACTTAACAGAAAATTTGATGGAGGGACCAAAAGTGTAACGAAATCCAAATCTGAGGGGCTAAATTGTTGATTTTGAAAACTCATGGATCAAATTGTAGCTTAACCTAGACCTCAGAGACTAAAAGTATATTTTTCCCTTCTTTTTTCATACGTCCGAGAAAAGTGATGAGTAAATTGTAAAAATCTAAAAAAAACATGCAATGTGAGAATGTATTTGATAGGTTCATTATTCAAGAGACTTAACCAAATCTCATAGAGACTCAATTAAAAATTGATATTGTAGGAATTAAAATGGTAATTTAATGGTTTGGTTCTTTTAAGCAATAGATTATTAAATCAGGGTTAATTTTCAACTATTTTTAACACATCTATTTTAACATAACATCCTAAATTTCAAGATGAAAATTCAAATCTACAATTCCTTAAGGAAAAAAAAAACTTGGTTGCATACTGGCTAAAGCGAGCTTAGCTCAGCGATAATTGACATGTACTCTCGACCAAAAGGTCAGAGGTTTGAATCCACACCCCTAAATATTGATGTACTCAAAAAAAAAAAAAAAAAAAATCTTGACTACATACTGGTATGTATGGATCTCCCTACATACCACCATTAAAATAGGTATATAGGGATCTACAACCAAGTTTTGTTCCTTCCTCAAGATGAGTAGAAATGTCTGGACTCCTTACATATATGGCGGTTTTTAACCATTCTAAACAAACTTCTTCATTTCATTTCATACTAATTTTCTTTTGGGTATGAAAAAAAATGGAGATTGTCATTTAAAAAATAAATAAGCAAAAGTTTGAAAATGTGGCAAATTTCAAGGTAAAATTACAAATTTGGTTTCTAGTTTGAAGAAAGTTAATTTAGTTAGTTTCAAAAAGAAAAAAAAAAAGTTAATTTAGTCCTTGTTGATTTTAAAAATTAGAATTTTGTCCCTTTTATTTGATAAAACCTAAACCACACCAACAGATAGATTGAGCGCGTGACATATAGTTAACTGTTATATGTACTCAATTAGTTAGTGGCTTCTAATAAACGAGACTGCATATAATTTTTTTTTAAACAAGAAATGCATTAAGGAGAAATTAAATGTTCACAACAACTTCCTCGAAAATTAAAGAGGAAAACTAGAGAGGGAAATTTACATCCCAACCAAAACCGTCATCTTCCAGCGTGAAAGAGACCCAAATAATAAAAGTTCTCGTCGACATCAACAAACGACAGGGTTCTTGCTGGCGTAAAACCCGTCGCCACTACATATAAAATTTTATCAAATCATGTGAATGAAATTCTAATAATAGAAATCATATGAACTAAATTCTAACTTTCTTGCAACGATAAGTGTTAAATTTAACCAAATTTCAATTTTTTTTTTTTTTTGATAACATATGAAGTGTAGAAAGATTTGAACCACAAACCTCTTGATCATTAGTACAAGTTTTATGTCAGCTATAACAAATTAATATAAATGAAATTTTAAATTTACGAAAATAAAAGAGCAGAACAAATGCAAATTAATTAGTAGGGGATGGAAAAGAAAAAGAATAGAAACCGACAGATTATGGAAAAGACATATTTGGACCCATTTGGACTAATAATTATTGAATAATCAGAAGGAAAAGAGTGGGTGTTTCTGGCATCTCCTTTACTTTATAGACTTCTTCTCTTTTACAACTGGATCTGAGCAGGACACTCACATCAATACTCATCTTTCATTCCTTTAAATTATTCAACTATTCCTTCATACACTATTTTTGTGTAACTTATAGTAAAAAAAAAATGTTAAATATGCTTCTTGAATCACTTAAAGTCCTTAAAATTTCTTACTTTTAAGTAAGTCCATAGGAAATTTGTTAATACAACACTAACATTCCAATATTAAATATTTGTTTTATCGATGAAGTATGGGTGGATAGTAGACATGTGTCACTTGCAAGTAATTGATTTTGTTGACGAATGAGTACAATTTCTCAATGTACTGTTTGGATTTTATGTGTTAAGTAACATTTGTGTGACATGTTCAAATATCTAACCATGCTTAACAAAAAATAATAATTTGATGATACATCGACCATTTAAAGAAAAAAAAATAATAGAGAATTTATAATATATTAAAAAGTAAGATTGAGATTTTTAAAATTTTTATATTTTTAAATTAGAGAATATAGGTTTATGAAAACCCACGTTTTTATTTATTTATTTATTTTTAATTTTTTGAACTACTATATTTACTACAAATCTTGAAAGGGGGTCAAAGAAGATAAGATCTAGAGATTACTTTATGTTTCTTTTGTTTGGCTTTTATTTTTCTTGGTTCTTTGTCCTTTTTCTTTTTTCTTTCCTTAATTGTATGTTGATTTCATTCTTTAGCTTTTCTATATTTTATTACCAATTTTTTACTTTCGTTTTTTTTTGTTGAGAATTTTTTTTTACTTTCGTTAGGATTATTGAAGTTAATAACCATATACGTTTATCGAGAGAGATTTCTTGACTAGGGTGTGACAAAATTGGAGAAGTGGCTTCTTTTTCTCGTTTATATTTAGGCTAAATTATTAAAAAAAATAAAGGAGTTTGCCTAAAAAATACTCCTAAACTTTAAAAAGTTTAAAAAATATTCCTAAACTTTAACAAAAAAAAAATGTTAAAAACACCGTTGTCGTTAAGTTTTGGTTAGAAAACGTTAAAGTTTCAGTTTCATCAATACTCTTGAACTTTAAAAAAAATAATAAAAAATACCCTTATTGGAAAATCTTTTGTAAATTCTTCCTCCATGAAAATTAATGCAAAATTTTGCGTATAAAGGCTATGTGTAACACAACACCAAACGAAAATAGAGTTCAAAATCAAGTTTTCTTTTTTAAAAAGGGTAAAGAAGATAAGAGGGAGAAAAAAACTTCAGGTTTGATCCAGTTTACACAACAATGGTTTCATTTATTTTTTGTGAAATGAACATAGATAAGGCTAATGGGTAGTGTTTGGTGAGGAAATAATATTGAAAAGACTACCAACAAAGTTAGGTCAAGCACGTGTACAATTTCAAGATCGAAACAAAAGTTATCTTGAAGTTTCAAGACGAAAAATCTAGTCAAACTCCTGGAATGATGTATTGAAAGAGAAGAAAAAACTCCTAGACTATGAACATATGACAAATAAGTAAAGCTTCTCACTAATTTTCGGAGAGGAAGAATTTGCAGACGGAGGAAGGAAAGAAAAAGAAACATTGTCCAATAAAGGTATTTTTGAATTTTTTTTTTTTTGAAAAATAAGGAGTATAAACTAAAATTTTAATGTTTTCCATCCAAAACTTAACGTTAAAAATATTTTTGAACATTCTACCTCCCATTTTCTGGAAAAAAACTTGAAACTGTATCATGTAGAGTAGAGATTTATGCAACATAAACAACTCCTAAACATGTTGCCACAAAATAAAACCAAACTCATATGAACAAATTCCACCAGCAGAACATAATATAGTCTAGGCTTTAGTGCATATGCAGTACTCTAAAGAAATTCTTGAAAAGTTTCTTCCACATCCAATCTTCTATATATATATATAAATAAGATAAGTTAATAGATAGATGTGTGTTCATGATCTAGTTTAAACCAAAATCAAAATACTTAACTTGGACTCATCCTCATCCTGTATCCCTCAATCTCGAATCCTGCAGGAGGCTCCGGGAGCTCCCCTCCACGAGGAAACTCCTCATCTTTCAAGTCTGAAAAATCATTCAAGCCCAGTTGATAGCTATCTAGCTCCTTGTTCTTCTCCTCAATGTACTTCACACAGTCAGTGAATATCTCAAACCTATAGAGCATCTCTTTCTCACCCCTGTAACGCTTTTTGTGCTTCTTCATCCACGACTGGAACAACTCCCAGTGCTCCGAAGACTGTGCTTTAGCCAACCACAAAATATAAAATTCTGATTGAGTTAATCTTACAATTTATATTATACTCGACCAGAACCAGATTGTAAAATTGAGTCTGATTCATACCTCTCCAGCATCAGCAGGATCATATGGATGAAACGGGTAAATCTGGAGAAGAAAAAAACAAATCGTATTCCCAAGATTCTTTTTGTAAAATGTCAAAAGAGAGAGAAGAAACCGTGTTGGGCTCCCGGTGTCGAGGCAACCTCCGGTAGAGGCGATTCTGCATCAAGCAAAAGGCAGGTGAGGAAGAAGATGAAGATGAACGCCAAGCGAGTATAAGTCGTCCCGCCATTTTCGCAGCGCCTAGGGTTTAGGGTTTCGTTTTGCTCTCCCCAGTCCTCACCCTTTTCCATTTTATACTTAATTTGATGATTATTTTTTTGTTGAGAAAACAATTTTTTTTTATATACTTAATTTGATGACTCTAAACCGCCTTTGAACAAAACATTAATCATTTGAAAATATTAACCAAAAGCGAGCTTAGCATAGCGGAAATTGACATGTATCCTTGACTATGAGGTTAAAGGTTCGAATCCTCCACCCCAAATGTTGATATACTCAAAAAAAAAAAAAAAAATATCATTTGAAAATATTATTAATTAAATTAAAATCATTTTTACAAGTGTGGAACTAAATATTAAAACAATTTATAACTAACCACTTTTATAAAACTAGATAATTATAATTAAATCACTTATCTTAAACACACCTATTCTCAAACGTTCTGCACCTCCATTTAGAGCTTCAACTCTCGTTTGCATGGCGGTTCGTACAATTTCCGACCAATACACGTCGATAGATTTCTGGAACGTTATTTGTTTTCGAGAAAGAACATCTCATTCTTATTTTTTAGGATTGGCTTTAATTGAATTTGAGTTTCTTTATGCCTCGAGTTCACTACGTTTTCTTTCACTATTGGAAATGAGTTCGTGGTAAAGGTAGCCTGGATGAGATTTGTGGCAAATGATGTTTGTCTTTAATTTCTTTCACGAACCTTACTTGTGTTGGATTTTGGTGTAAATGTGTGAAAGAAAGTTATGGTTAATTGATCAAAAGTTTTAAAACGGTTGCTTAAATTATGAATTTAATGTCCGGAATTAAATTCACAACTTGTATGAAGATGAACGGTTGGTGTATTTTCGTGTTCTTCCGCTGCTGTTAGTGCTCATAATTACAGAGTAATCGTTTGACTTTCTGTATTCTACAGTTGTGGTAAATACACATAAATACACTGTAATTAAACGTAATTACAGAGTATTTATTGTTGCCTTTTCGTTTTTTCATGAAGTTACTATTTGTATAACTATAAATAGTAGTTGATTTCTTCATTTTCAGATCATCCCATTTTCGAGTTTTCTTACCATGTTCATCATTTCATTTTCGTGTTTCTCTTATTTTCCCTTCTTTTGAGTTTGGTTTTGTTGAGAGTGAGTATCCAAGAGTTCTGCCAGATCCGTGTAGTTCGAGGTTGCTGTTCTACCGGAATTAGTCGTTGTATCCTGCTGAGACAATCGTTGTAGTCTGCTAGCAACCCGTGCAGAGCAAATAATTGTCTTCAGGACAGCGCTTTGAAAGCGTGCCTCGACTACCAATCATCACATTCTTTTGTTTTACAGGTTCTGTTCGTTTGATGTGGCTGTTGTTGTCAATCGGATCATCTACAACCTTTGGAGCGCTATTGATATTTTGATATGGTTTAATTCTGATTTCTGTAATTACTATTATATACAGTGTCTGTAAATATATTTACACTGTATTTGTTTGTAGCCAGTTGCATTGTAATTTGTTTGTTAGTGTGAAACGGTTTCTATATACAGTGTATTTTCCAACAATCTGAAGAGAATTAAGCGATTAATGGTTGTCAGTACCACCACTAATGTTGTTGCTCCTACCATGATGAGATCAACCATTACTATAGCTCATGCTAAAAAAGAATGATGATCTTCTACTTCACTATGTTGGACCTTGCTCACATATTGAAGGAAAAGTGTCAATTAGTTCACAAGAAGCTTAAAGCTAAAGTCATGTTAAGTAAGCAAAGAGGATGCATCCAGACATCCTATGTTGCAATTACACTGTAAGTGGTCGTGAGGATACTTGTACCAATGTTTATTGCAATGCCTAAAAAATTTAAAGGTTTTTGTGGGGGCATTAGCAAGATGTACAAGCTGAAAGATGATGTACAAAGAATTTCCTCTATGGAAAATTCTTGAATTGATACCAATTTGGTAGTCAATCAAATGAAAGGAACTGCAAATTGTGATTAGTAGTTTGCTATGTGAGGAATTGGTCATGAACCATTCCAAGATGTTGTTGTGATTGAGAAGTTGCCTCCATTATGGAAGAATTCTTAAAACTTTATCAAACACAACCAAGAACAATTGTCTATGTGGATTCTTGTAGTAAGACTCCATATTGAAAATGAAAAAAGAAAGGGAGACAAAGATCCACTAGAGATTGAAGCCAAAACTCACATTGTTGAAGCTTCAAGGAATGACTGTGTAATTGTTGTCATTGATAAGGTATTTATGCTCCTGTAGCCAAAGATTGGTGGACTAAAACTAGTGCTTCTAGGCACATTTGTGGGAGTAAATCATTATTTATCACATATGCATGATAAGTTAGATGACAGTGAAATGCTTCAACTATCTTTATAGAAGGCAAAGAGAAGATCCTACTAAAATGGATTTTTGGAAATATAATTACCCCAATGTGTGACACATGCTAGAGGTTCAAAAGAATCTAGTGTCATGAATTCTACTTAATAATGTTTGAATTGAATGTATTGACACAACTGTCAAAGAATGATAATAATAACAACTCATCTATTATATTGTTGAGTTGTGTGATGTATGACCTTTTAGGTTGAGGCATGTTAATTATCATTCTTATGGAATGATAAGTTTAAGACTAGTGTCTAACTTTTGACATTGGTAATAGACGCAAATGCAAAGTTTTGTGTTGAATCAATGTTTGATAGAAAGTCGTTTTATCTGTGGAAAAAAGTAATGAGTTACTTGATTTAATCCACAGTGATATATGTGACATGAAAATTACCCCCAACAAGAGGTAAGAGATATTTTGTCACATTTATTGATGATAGTAGTAAATATTGCTATGTATATTTATTACATAGTAAAGATGAAACCTTAGATGTTTTTTAAAGCATATAAGGTAGAAGTTGAAAATATGACTTGAGAAAAAAGTGAAGATGCTTAGATCATACAGAGGTGATGAATTTTTAAACATCATTGCTTTATTAATTTTGTGAAGTCAATGGTGTAATCCATTAATCTAAAGCATCTTATACACCACAATAAAATGGTGTAGTTGAAAGAAAGAACCGAACTTTGAAGGACATGGTTAATTGCATGTTAAATAGTTCAGGTTTACCTCATAATTTATGGGGGGAGGCGTTGCTTACAACATATTTTATACTAAACACAATTCCACAAAAGAAAAGTGATAAGTCACCTTATGAAGTGTGGAATAGAAGGTACCCTCATATAAAATGTTGAAGTGTGGGGGTGCGTACAAATTCTTTTACCAAAAAGGACCAAACTTGGGCCTAAGACAGTTGATTGTGTATTTATAAGGATATGCAATGCATAGTGCTGCTTATAGATTCCTGGTGGTTAAATTAGAAATACCTGATATTAATGGAATCTATTGAGGCTGAAGTCTTTGAGGATATATTTCCTTTTAAAGAAGAAAGACACAAAAGTAATGGTGTTAAAAGGAATTATGAGGCTAGCTCTCCGAAAAGTCAAGATGATCAGGAAACTGAGTCTGAACTGAGGAGAAGCAAAAGAGCTAAGAAATTTATTTCTTCTGAACATGATTTCAATGAGCCTGAAACCTTATAGGAAGTCGTGTCCAGAAATCTATTTGGAACATAACCTAGAGGGTTTGTTGTAAAAGGACTTGAAGATAAAGTTTGTAAACTTGTCAAGTCTCTTTGTGGGTTGAAACAAGCACTCATATAATGACATGAAAAGTTTGATCACACTATGTTATCACATTGTTTTAACGATAAATGAGTTTGATAAATGTGTCTTGATTGTGTCATTGTATGCTTGTATATGTTTTTAATTGACACAAGTCGAAGTGTCATTGATTTCGTTAAGGATATGTTGAAATTCAACTCTAATGTGAAAGACAATGGTTTTGTAGATGTTATCCTTGGAATTAGAATTCAAGTGGATACACTATTTCTCAATCTCTTTATGAAGAGAAAGTGTTGAAAAAATTGATCACTTTGAGAGTATGTTGGTGTTACTCCATCTGATCAAAATTGTATGTTGATGAAAGTGTATCTCCTCTGGAATTCTCTAGAGTTGTTGGTAACTTAATGTACATGATGAATTGTACTAAGACCTGATGTGCCTATTTAGTAGGAATGTCACAAAGGTACACTGACAATCCTAGGCATGACCATTGGAATGCTCAGTTAGAGTTCAAAGGTACGTGATGTACACTCTAGGCTACGGATTGCATTGTATGAGGTATCCACGTGTACTGGAAGGATTTAGTGATGCTAATTGATTTCTAATAGCATGAAGACTAAATCAACCAATAGGTATATATTTACCTTAGTTGAGTTTGTTGTATTATGGAAATCTTCAAAACAGACGTGTATAACGCGTTATGCTATGGAGTCAGAGTTTATAGCTCTTGACAAAGCTGGAGAAGAAGTTGAATGGCTTCAAAATTTCCTTGAAGATATTCCATTGTGGCTAAAACCTGTGAGTGGGATATGTGTCTATTGTGACAGTTTAGCAGCCTCAATGAGAGCTAAGAATAACCTATATGATGGAAAGTCACAACATATAAGACACAGGAATAATTCAGTAAGGCAACTGCTCTCTAATGGAATCATTTCCATTGATTATGTGAAATCGAAAGAGAATATTGCTGATCCTTTGACGAAAGGATTGTTAAGAGACTAAGTGATGTATACATCGAAGGAAATGAGACTAAAGCCTATGAAATGAATTATTTGGTGGTAACCTAACCTAGTTGACTGGAAATCCCAAGATCTAGGTTCAATAGGCAAACTGGCTGAATGATTCATAGTTGACACACTAAGAAACTTATAGTTTCTTCCCATTTCTATGATGTTTAAAGATTGTGTGATCTGTCGAAGCTAAGGTCATATTGATATTTTATATACAAAAGGAGTAATGACAGAATACTCTTAATCAATATCACTTATGTGAGAGTAGAAGTGGGTCGCTTCTATGAGAACTTTTCAAATGGTTTATGTTCTCTAAAGCTCTCATGAAATCGGAATTTTGTCCAGGACCAAAATGGACACAAACGTATAGAACTTGAAGATACAGAATGAGTTATGTGTGATGTTCGTTGTCTCAATTTACCATGAGAAGGATAGTTCCAGAGCTAGTCTCACTATTTCTTCGGTAGGTTCGATGGATATTCACTAAGGAAGGTTCAAGTCCAGAAGACACCTCTCCTGATGCATAACTTGTTCGTTTGCTCACAACGATTTTATTTTATTTATCCTTACTTTCTTTCATGTGGGGGATTGTTGGTTTTTGGTGTAAATGTGTGAAAGAAAGTTATGGTTAATTGATCAAAAGTTTTAAAACGGTTGCTTAAATTATGAATTTAATGTCCGGAATTAAATTCATAACTTGTGTGAAGATGAACGGTTGGTGTCTTTTCGTGTTCTACAGCTGCTGTTAGTGCTCATAATTACAGAGTAATCGTTTGATTTTCTGTATTCTGCAGCTGTGGTAAATACACATAAATACACTGTAATTAAACTTAATTACAGAGTATTTATTGTTGCCTTTTCGTTTTTTCATGAAGTTTCTATTTGTATAACTATAAATAGTAGCTGATTTCTTCATTTTTCAGATCATCCCATTTTCGAGTTTTCTTACCATGTTCATCATTCCATTTTCGTGTTTCTCTTATTTTTCCTTCTTTTGAGTTTGGTTTTGTTGAGAGTGAGTATCCAAGAGTTCTGCCAAATCCGTGTAGTTTGAGGTTGCTGTTCTACCGGAATTAGTCGTTGTATCCTGCTGAGACAATCGTTGTAGTCTGCTAGCAACCCGTGCAGAGCGAATAATTGTCTTCAGGACAACGCTTTGAAAGCGTGCCTCGACTACCAATCATCACTTTCTTTTGTTTTATAGGTTCTATTCGTTTGATGTGGTTGTTGTTGTCAATCAGATCATCTACAACCTTTGGAGCGCTATTGATATTTTGATATGGTTTAATTCTGATTTCTGTAATTACTATTATATACAGTGTCTGTAAATATATTTACATTGTATTTGTTTGTAGCCAGTTGTATTGTAATCTGTTTGTTAGTGTGAAACAGTTTCTATATACTGGGTATTTTCCAACAACTTGATCGTGAAGCTGGAATTTGCTGAGAAAACGTGGAAAGAATTATCGGTACTCGCTGATTTATAGTTTGTTCACTGATTGGAGGGGAGGTGCTTGTGTCTGTCAATTGTTTATTAAATATCCCGTGGTTATACTTCGAACAACAGTTTTGGCTTGAATATGAGCCTAGAAATTTATAGTTTAAAATGCTTATAGTTTTTAACTTTTGCCTCAACGTTGTGGTAGTTTGACTACAATGATAATTGAACGTTGTTTTCTTCTGAGTGAAACTCCAGGGAAATGGGAGAAGATGTTAAGACGTGTCTTCCAAAAATCGAGCTCTTAGAATTATCATGCTTTATTGAATTATGCATTTTTGTTTCTTGAAGACGTCAGGACACATAATTTGCAGTTAAATTAAACTGTAGGAATAGTGAAGTCTCTTTACTGTTTCTGCGGTGACCGTAGTTCTGCCACAAACTTTTAAGTTTTAAAATAAGTAAATTTAGGTGCTCAACAATTCCACTTAGTTACTTTTAGAGTACCAACAACTGAAGAAGAGGAAGAACGTCCTCCCTATGGACCTTGCTATGTGCCTTATATTGAAATGGATTGTAAGGCAAAAATGAAGAAATGTATTTTGGATTTGACTATAGTACTGATAAACTAATAATTCCTCGCTTTTCTACTGCACTTGGAATTTGGATTGGAGATTCTTTAGTTCTCACAATTGTTCTTTAACCACTGTCTTTCTCCTTAAAGATGAACCTCGATAATCTGATTCATACACGATTGTAAGTCTGATTCATACAGCATCACCAGGCTTAGATGGATCATCAAATGAGTTAATTTGCCATAGAAGAAAAAATAAAACAATACTCCCAAATTTCTTTTGTAAAATGTCAAAAAAAAAATCATAAAAAAAAGAGAATTAAGAAACCTTGATAATCGGGTAAACCGCACGCTCATATATTCCACCGGGTCCAAATCCATTTGCATGCGGTGATTTTCTCGCAATTCTCATATACCCGTTCTCCCCCCAGTTGGTTCCGTATGAATTTTTCAAAAGTACATAATCGGGACCATACCCAACAGCCGTCACACAATGGTCCGTTATTTCTCCAAAGGGACCATGATATATACCCTGTGTAATTGTAAAATTAAAATATTAATAACTATTATAAAACTAATTAGAAATTACTTATTTTAAATTCAATTTTACCTTTGTGTATTTTTCGAACGCCTCATTTGCACTAATATGTACAGCAAGTGGCCGCTTACTCAGAGCTTCTATGAAACTCATCTCATCTCGTTCGACTACTTCAAATCCAGATATATAAATTTTCTGCATAAACTTAGGTTTATTAGTATACAATAGATAGATACATACATATACATATATATTTATGAAGAGTGAAGATTTACCTTTTTTTTTTCATTTCTGAATCTTTCTTCCTCTTGAGCATTCCTCTCTTGTAGTCCTTGGCTCTATGAATACAATTTTTTTTTTTTTATATATTCAAATGCATCGTAAATGGCACCGCCCTTTTTAGCTTCATTGGGTAAAACATCGAATAACTCTATCACAGATAATGTGGCATGTTCTCTTTTGAGAATTTGATATGATCCTTCAATTGCATGGATCGCAGCAAATGCGCAACATGATCCTGCATTAAAACATGTATATTTTATTGTACATTAATTTATATTATTGTTATACAGGGATGAACGACATACCTCTTTTTTGTTGGTGCTTAATCGTCGTAACATCTCCTTTTGCCCTCCAATCTATATATTCGGGCAATTTTTTGTTTGTCGTATATTTTTTCTATGACAAAATATCAAACAGTAAAACCCAACCGCAAGATTTAAGGTTATTTAAAAAAAATAGTGTAACATTTTTAACCCTAACAAGAAATCATCTTCTCTATGATCTATCTGCGGATGAATACTCAACCAAGCACATAATAAATTTTTTCGATAGGACAAAATGATGCCAAACAACATAAACCACAAGATTTAAGTTTTTTTTTAAAAAAAAATGTTGAGAAAATGATAAATACAATTTAAGGTTTTTTTTGTAACAAAATATCAAACAGTAAAACTTGTAACAATATATAACAACACACAGTGGGAGAATTACTAACCCCATATACTCACCTCGGTCCCTTCTACGTAAGGGTTTTCTCTCCTAGGTGAGAAGTGTGACGGCGACTGGGTCTTTAGGTTGACTAAGTGCTTTGGTGGCAGTAAAGGATGGACGAACTAGTGGATCGATGGAGGAAGTGGAATTTAAACGATCGTGAGGGACGTGTGTTTGAGGCAGTGGACAACAACTTGCTGAGTAAAGCGAAAGATATTGAATTGTGCTTAGTGGGGAAGGTGACGTCGAATAAGAGAGCCAATCTTGATGCTTTCAGATCAGTTATGCGGTCCGTGTGGAGAGTACATGCTCAGACGCGGATTGAATCAGTAGGTGAAAATGTTTTTCTGATTTAATTTAAATCTCTTATGGACAGAGCGAGAGTGTTAAGAATGGGGCCATGGACTTTTGATAGATCCTTAGTGGTTATGGTTCCATTGAAAGAGAGCGATCAAATAGGGGATTTGGAATTTACTTTTGCATCTTTTTGGATCCAAATCCACAATATGTCAGTGAATTGTATGACGGTTGAGATGGCAAAAGTGTTGGGAGCGGCGGTGGGGGCGGTTGAGGAAGTTGAGGGTGAGGGGAAGAATGGGAGGACTGGTCTTATAATGAGGGTGAGGGTAGTGGTGAATATTAAAGAACCCCTGCTGAAAGGGGTGAAGATAAAAACAAAAGAGGGAAAAGAGGTTTGGTGCCCAATTCAGTATGAAAAATTGCCGGATATGTGCTTTAACAGTGGGATTATTAGGCACTCTTATCGTGAGTGTCAAGCCACGTCGGGTGGGGGAGGAGAGGGGGAGGATCGGCCTTATGGGGAGTGGATGAGGGCAATCCCGAGTAGGGGGAATGGTGAAGAAGGGTAGAGGAAGGAAGAGGGGAAGAGCGACCAATGGGGTTTGAGTGGGCAGGGTGGTGGGGAAAAGTTGGGGGGCGGCGGGAGGAGCAGGGTGAGGGGGTGGTCTAGTAAAGCCTGCTGTAGAAAGAGGGGTTAGTTTGGGGAATGAGGGGGCAAAAGGGGCGGTAGGGGAGGAGGTGGATGAAGTTAGTCAGGGGGTAAGGAAAGGGGTCAAGGTGAGGAGAGGGCAAAAGGGAAGAGGTGATGGGGGATCAAGGTGTGAAATTGTCGGAGAGGGGAGGAGGGGGTACCTTTGGGAAGGAGGGTGCTCATCTAGCCCATCTGTCTATTGGGGATCGGGGGGTGGGTGAGAAAATGGAAAATGAGGGAGATGGAGGTGGATATGGGAGGAGGGAGAGATGTATCGGCGAACCCTGATGTTCAGGGTCACCGTTAGCTATGAAAATAGTATGCTGGAATGTTCGAGGAGTGGGGAATCCTCGGGCATTCAATAGCTTGCGCCAGTTGGTGCGGGAAGAGAATCCCCAACTCTTGTTCTTATCTGAATCGAAGATCAAGAGTTCAAAAGCGTATGTTTATAAAGAAAAGCTATGGTTTGAGGGGTTGATTGTTGTGGATTGTGTTGGGAAGAGTGGTGGTTTGTGCTTATTCAGGAAGGAAGGGGTGGATGTGGTTTTGCGATCCTTTAGCAAATACCATGTCGATGTTGTGGTTAGATCTGATGAGGGCCATTGGAGGTTTACTGGGTTCTATGGAGACCCAGAAGTGGTGAATAGGAAATGTTCTTGGGAACTTATGAGAAGGTTCAATGATCTGCCTAGGATGCCTTGGGTTCTAGGGGGTGATTTCAATGAGTTGGTGAGTGCATGGGAGAAACAAGGTGAGGGATCAGAAGCAGATGCAGGAATTCAGGGAGGCTATTGATGACTGTGGTCTGACTGATATGGCATTTAAAGGGCATCCGTTCACATGGTTTAAGATGAAAAAAATCTGTGTCTATGTAGGAGAGGTTGGATAGGGGACTGTGCAATGAATCCTTTTTGTTGATGTTTCCCTTCTCTAGTGTGGAGCATTTGAAGTTTAGATAGTCTGATCATTGCCCTATTCGAATTGAGGTGAGCCATAAGGTCGAGCTTGTTAGAAGGGGGAGTAGACCTCTGTTTCGATTTGAGGAGGTGTGGACCAATATGAGGAGTGTCGTGAAGTGGTGGAAAAAGGGTGGGAGAGGGGTGGTCGAGGGAACCGAACTCTTATGTTGGAGTTGAAAGAAAGGGTGAATCAGTGTGCCAGAGAATTGTCTAGTTGGGGCAAGTTGAAGAAGGGGAATTATGGCAGGAAGATTTCTGAGGCTCGAGAGAGTCTCCAAGTCGAGGTTGAGAGAGGTGGGGAGGTGAGGGGAGCGAGGTTGAGGCTTGAGAACTTGTTAGGGGAAGAAGAAATATACTGGAGACAGAGACTAGGGTCGAGTGGATGCAGTGGGGGGATAGGAACTCGAGATGGTTTCATCAACGAGCCACGCAACGACGGAGGACTAACAGGATGGATGGCCTGTTTGATAAGATGGGCAGATGGGTGGAGGAGGAGGATGAGATGGAAGAGATTATTTCTAATTATTTCCAGGAGTTGTTCAGGTCGAATGGTAGTCAGAATAGTGGAAGGCTGGAGGAGTTTCTTAGGAATATTGTTCCTTGTGTTAGTGTGGAAACCAACGAGAGATTGTGCATGCCATATTCTGAAGAGGATCTCCTGGCTTCCCTTAAGCAGATGGGTCTATTGAAGGCCCCTGGGGAGGATGTGTTCCCAGCGCTGTTTTATCAAAGGTACTGGGGTGTGGTTGGGAAGGAGGTATCCTCAATCTGTTTGGAGGTTCTGAATAATGGGGAACCAGTGGAGGCTATAAATCACACTGTCGTCTCGCTGATTCCGAAATGTAGAGATGCCCAGAGGGTTTCAGATTTCAGGCCCATTAGTTTGTGCAATGTGATTTATAAAATCATATCAAAGTCCATTGCTAACAGGCTCAAGGAAGTGTTGGATCATATAATCTCGCCATCACAGAGTGCCTTTGTGCCTGGCAGGAATATTTGTGACAATGACATTTTAGGGTTTGAAAGCCTCCATTACATGAAACAAAAGAAAAAGGGGAAGACGGGTTGGGCAGCTTTGAAGCTTGATATGAGCAAAGCTTATAATCGAATTGAATGGTTCTTTCTTGAGAAGTTTATGGTGGCGTTAGGCATTAATAATAAGGTGGTAGGGTTGATTATGGGTTGTGTGAGATCAGTCTCATATTCCTTTATGTTGAATGGAAAGAGAAGGGGTAGAATCAAACCTTCTAGGGGGCTTCGTCAAGGTGACCCAATCTCTCCTTATTTGTTTTTGTTTTGTGCTGAAGGGTTGTCTAGGATGCTCTTATGGCTTGAAGAGGATAGGAAACTGGCTGGAGTTCGAGTAGCCCGTGGCTGTCCTGCTATATCCCATTTGTTTTTTGCTGATGATTGCCTTTTTTTTTAAGGCAGATCTAAGGGAGGCAAGAATGGTGCTAAACACGCTGAGGACTTATTCAGTAATGACTGGGCAAGAGATTAACTATGGTTAAGTCTGGGATCTATCTCAGCCCAAATGTTAGAGATGATGTTAGAATAAGAATGGCTAACCTTCTTCACGTGTCTTTGGTGGGATCTCATGAGCGTTATTTAGGCTTGCTAGTGGGGTTTACTAGTGGGAAAATGGAGGCCCTGAAGTACACTAAAGACCGAATGTGGTCCCAGATCCAGAGGTGGAAGCACATGTGTTTTTCAGTTGGGGGGGGGGGGAGAAGTCTTGATTAAGGCTATCCTGCAGGCCATTCCCACATATACTATGTCCTGCTTTAAGCTCCCGAAGAAACTGGTTAAGGAGTGCAATAGTATGATGGCGAGATTTTGGTGGGGATCTGGGGAGGGAGGACGGAAGGTGCACTGGCCATCTTGGAAGAAGGTGTGTGTTTCGAAATATCATGGAGGTTTGGGCTTTCGGGATCTTGAGTTGTTTAACAAAGCACTGTTAGCTAAGCAAGGCTGGAGATTGATTGAGAATCCAGATTCTCTTTTGGCTAGGGTCCTTAAAGGGAGATACTTCAATAATGTTTCCTTTTTGGATGCTAAGCCAAAGAGTAACAGTTCTTACATTTATAAGAGTTCGCTATGGGGGAGAAGTTTGTTGGCGGTGGGGGTTAGGTGGAGGATGGGGGATGGAAAGTGATGTGCAAATTGCTAACCGCAAGTGTACGGGTCAAGTAATAATATAGTGATTATGCAATCGAATGTCGTCCTCTGGATTGGTGTCTAGCCAAGTTTTAATTATCGAAAATACTCTTGGCCAATTTTATTTAGGGAATCAAATAGAATGAGAATATGAATTAATCAACACAAAACTAAAGTAAAAAGTGACAATCAAATGGGAATAATTGGTCTTAGGGAATTGATTTCACCAATTGGAGTTATGGATTAATAAACGGATTAACACATGCTATGATTCATAAATCTTGGCAACTAAAATCACACATATCTCTCCCGAGCATACATGATTCTCCCATATGCAATTGAACTCGATATCCCTATCTAAATCCAATAAACATACAAGGCAATAAGGCTAACCTTTATGACAATTTCTAGAATTAACCTTAATCTCCCGATTTTTAGCTAAATTCTAGTTATGCATATTGATTACTAATTTAAATCCTCTCTCCCGAGTTAGATTCAAATATAAACATCAATCAATTTATGGCCAGTAAATCGAAAGTATTAAACATACAACATATGCATAAATGACATCAATAGCATAAATACCGTAAATCAATCCAAAACTTGTCCAACGGCTACATCAATCCCTAAGAATTAAACTTAGTTACACATAATCCTCGTTACAATATAAACTAAGTCTAAATAAGCCATAAAAAGTGTCTAAAGTAAGGGAAAAGAGAAATAGACTCGTTGTAGGCCGAGACCGAACGTCCCCGTCACGATCCCCACGAACAATGGGTTGATTTCCAACTAATCCCCTTTGCTTCAGCTCAATTCTGTCATCTTTTTGCTCTAAAGTCGGCTCCAAAAGTCCCCCATTCGAAGTCCCCAAAAACCTAGCCGAAAAGATGCTTAAATAGCAAAATTTCGTTGTAGCGTCGAGACGCTGTCGCGATCCGCAAATTTGGAAAATTTTCTATAGCGTCGCGACGCTATTTTTTTTTTTTTTTTTTTTTTTTTTTTTAGATTGGAAGCTCCATTTGACTCCAATTGCTGAATTAAGCTTCAAGCACATACTTCCTACAAATAAAACATAAAAATGCATAAATTTGGGCAAATAATTGAAAAAGACTAGCTTAATTAATCAGAGAAAAATAGCTAGCTATGCTCGCTATCAGAAAGTCTATTAGAATTGTGGGTGATAACTGGGTTCCTAGACCTCCTTCTTTAGGAATTATTCACAAGGTGGGTGTTGATCCGGAGGCAAGGGTGGATAGCTTGTTGAACTCCGATGGTTGGTGGAATGAGGAGTTGATTCGGGCAATGTTTAAAGATGATGATGCGCAGGCTATTCTGAGTATCCCGAGGCCTAGATTGAGGCATACTGATAAGCTTATGTGGCATTATGAGAAAGATGAGAGGTATTCTGTGAGGAGTGGATACAAGGTGGCTTGTGCTAGTAGGGTGGAGGGGAGTTTTTCTAATACTATGGAGATTCAAAAGTGGTGGAGGTTCATGTGGGCTTGTCAGATTCCAAGCAAAGTGAAAATTTTTGTGTGGAGGTTGTTCTATGACCTTCTTCCTTCTGAGAGCAACTTGAGGAAAAGGGGGTGGATGTGCAAATGGGTTGTGTTCGATGTGGGAGAAGAGAGGAATCGACTTTTCATGCTCTGTGGGAGTGTAGAGGGTCGAAGGTTTATTGGAGTGAGTCTCCTTTTGTCCCTCGGCCTGGGCTTTCGACCATAAGGAGACCGACAGATTTGTTGTGGTGGTGCTGGAAGGAGATGGTGGGGACTGAATTTGAAGATTTTGTGGTGATGTGTTGGTGGGTGTGGAATAGGAGAAATAAGGAACTGTTTGAGGATCGTGTTTCAGGGGGAAAGGAGGAGAGTGGTTGGCGATGGGTTGCTGACTACCTATCCCATTTTAGGGCCTTTCACCATAAGGGCAGTGCAAGTGTAGTGAGTGGGGTGATAATGAAGTTTGGTTTCCCCTTGTTTTCCCAAATTACAAGCTCAATACTGATATAGCAGTCAATTGAGAACTCTATTTGAGTAGTATTGGGGCAGTGATCAGAAATGAAAGAGGGGAAGTGATGCTTACCTTGATGAAGCTGATCAGATCTATGCTTGATGTCGATGTTTTGGAGGCGATGGCTGTTCGCGAAGGGCTGGCAGTTGCTGTTGAGGTCGACTTCTCGCAGATGGAGGTGGAGTCGGATTCGGCTAGAGTGGTGAGGAGGATCAGATCTGAGTCTAATGAATGTTCGGAGTTGGGTTTAATAGTAGAAGATATCAAGAGTTTGGCCGGTGGGTTGAGCTTTTGCTCGTTTAGCTGGTGCCGGCGATCGAGGAACCTGGTGGCACACGAGATAGCGAAAGCAGCGTTGAAGTCGGATCTGGAAGGGGTGTGGTTGGAGGAGTTGCCGGTGGTTGCTGGGAATTCCTTCGTTGAAGAGCTGAGACCTTTCGATTTGGGGGCTAGGGATTTCTGTAATAATTCTTAGTTTGTCCGATGTAATAGCTGGTCTCAAAAAATATATATATATAACAACACACAGTGTAAAGAATAATGAATGAAAAAAAAATAAATAACAATGGTTCTAGAGAATGCAATGGGAGCAGTGAAAATACAATTAATACACCTAGATTTTATGGATAACCACTTCATTAATATAGATACACCGAGGTTCATCTTTCAGGAGAAAAGCGGTGGTTAAAGAACAATTGTGAGAACTAAAGAATACCCAATCCAAATTCCAAGTGCAGTAGGAAAGTGAGGAATAATTAGTTTATATCTATAGTCAAATCCAAAATACATTTCTTCATTTTTGTCTTACAATCCATTTCAATACAGGGCACATAGTATGGTCTATTAGGGGTGTACACGGGTTGGGTTGGGGGGATTTTTTGGACCAACCCGAAATTTCGGGTTGGTCGGGTTGTCAACCCGAATAAACCGAATGTATATGGCAACCCAACCCAACCCAACCCAAAAAATTCGGGTTGGGTTGGGTTGGGTTGCCGGGTTCTCTTTTTTTTTTAATACTTAAAAAATTCTTTTTTTCAAAGATTTATGTTTATCCACAATACTATAATGTAAATTTCAAGACATAAAAGTCTAAATTATTTAGATTAAATAAAAAGGAAGTTAAAAAAACAAAAAAGAAAAGGAAAAAATAATACTTGGATTTATGAAGTTTGGAGGGAAAAAAAGTATATATAATTATTTGAAGTTTGAATAATTAAATAAATAAATAAAAACACAAACAACAAGTTATCATTGACAAAAATTTAAAAAAAAAAAGGAAAATAAAAAAACATAAAAAGAAATAATATTAAAAAAACATCAATAAGTAATATATAAAAAATCAACATTTATTTGCACTTTATGAGATTCGAACTCAAGACTTCCAGAATACAAGAGAAGGCTACAACCACGAAGCCAAACACGTGATAAATTAAAATTACAGCATACATTATATATATTCGGTTCGATTCGGGTTGAACTAAGCAAAAATTTCCTAAACCCGTGAACCGAACCGAATTTTCGGTTTTATAAAATTTTAACCCGGTTTGGGTTGGGTAGTCCGGGTTGTTCGGGTTGTCGGGTTTTTTTAACACCCCTATGGTCTATAGGGAGGACGTTCTTCCTCTTTATCAGTTGTTAGTACTCTAAAAGTTACTAATTAAGTGGAATCGTTGAACGCCTAATTTACTCATTTTAAAACTTAAGGGGCCGTTTGTTTCGCGGTAATCCAAGATTCCCATGGAATGGGCATCTGGATTACCCCGTTTGTTTTGTGGTGATGTAAGATGCCTAGGCATCTCGGGATGCCCACACGAGAGGCATCTAAGAAGATTTGGGTGTCCTCCTGATACATGGGTTTCTAAGATTCCCATGTTAAGGGAATCAACTATTGACGTTTTGGTCCTTCGTTTTTTATATTTTCTTTCATCAATTTTCTTTATTTTTTCATTTTTTTCATTTTTTTCTTTTTTTTTTAGGACTTTAAAAAATTAGTGTATTCATTCACTAATAAACAATTATATGAAATTAACTATATTTATATGTTTTATTTACATATAAAATAAACTTCAGTTAATTTGTCTTCTTCTAATATAAAATAAGTTCAAGTAGTTCAAGTTTAAATTGAAATTAATACTTAATTCTATTTTTTTCATACAAATCTTAAGACAATAGAAATTATTGTTTTTACAAAATAACATATAAAATTAATACAAATTGAATTGATAACAGTATTAAATTATTAAAATAAAAAATGTTATACAAGTTAAATTATATTAAATTAATATATAAATGATTTGAAGACAGGAAAGGGTATTGCTGGAATAGTACATCATTTTAAGACATTCCCGTCCAGAAATCCTACAAAACAAACATGGTTATCTAAATATTCCTGAACATCCCTATAAATTATTCCTTCAAAACAAACACGGTTATCTAAAATGCTGGACATCTATATTTCCGGGCATATATAATTCCAGGCATCTGAAAATTCCGGCTATCTTGATTACCAAAAAACAAACGGCCCCTAAAAGATCATGGGAGAACTACAGTCACAGCAGAAACAGTAAAGAGAGTTCACTATTCCTACAATTTAATTTAACTGCAAATTATGTGTCCTGACATCTTCAAGAAACAAAAATGCACAATTCGATAAAGCATGATAATTCTAAGAGCTCGATTTTATGCATAACCACTTCATTAGTTTTACGATTAATATAGATACATCATCTTTCAGGAGAAAAGTGGTGGTTAAATAAAAAAAGGAATGATGCTAAAGAGTAAATAGAAGGAAAGCAGAGGAAATGATTCTGATGTAATAATATGAAAATACTCAATGAATAATACAAAAGGAAGGAGGCAACATGAATACAGAAATACAGCGACCTGTAATAGGACTCAAGCTAACAGACAATCACAATACAAAATACAGAAAAATAGCCCAGAAAATATAATGAGAAAAGGTATTCTATGAGATGCCAAACAACATAATTAATACACCTAGATTTTATGCATAACCACTTCATTAGTTTTACGATTAATATAGATACATCATCTTTCAAGAGAAAAGCGGTGGTTAAAGAAAAAAGAAATGATGCTAAAGCGTAAATAGGAGGAAAGCAGAGGAAAGGATTCTGATGTAACAATATGAAAATACTCAGTGAGTAATACAAAAGGAAGGAGGCAACATGAATAAAGAAATACAACGACCTCTAATAGGACTCAAGCTAACAGACAATCACAAGACAAAATACAGAAAAATAGCCCAGAAAATATAATGAGAAAAGGTATTCTATGAGATGCCAAACATCATAATTAATACACCTAGATTTTATGCATAACCACTTCATTAGTTTTAGGATTAATATAGATACATCATCTTTCAGGAGAAAAGCGGTGGTTAAAGAAATAAAGAAATGATGCTAAAGAGTAAATAGAAGGAAAGCAGAGGAAAAGATTCTGATGTAATAATATGAAAATACTCAGTGAGTAATACAAAAGGAAGGAGGCAACATGAATACAGAAATACAGCGACCTCTAATAGGACTTAAGCTAACAGACAATCACAATACAAAATACAGAAAAATAGCCCAGAAAAATATAATGAGAAAAGGTATTCTATGAGATGCCAAACAACATAATTAATACACCTAGATTTTATGCATAACCACTTCATTAGTTTTACGATTAATATAGATACATCATCTTTCAGGAGAAAAGCGATGGTTAAAGAAAAAAAGAAATGATGCTAAAGAGTAAATAGAAGGAAAGCAGAGGAAAGGATTCTGATGTAATAATATGAAAATACTCAGTGAGTAATACAAAAGGAAGGAGGCAATATGAATACAGAAATACAATGACCTCTAATAGGACTCAAGCTAACAGACAATCACAATACAAAATACAGAAAAATAACCCAGAAAATAAAATGAGAAAAGGTATTCAATGAGATGCCAAACAGCATAATTAATACACCTAGATTTTATGCATAACCACTTCATTAGTTTTACGATTAATATAGATACATCATCTTTCAAGAGAAAAGTGGTGGTTAAAGAAAAAAAGAAATTATGCTAAAGAGTAATTAGAAGGAAAGCAGTGGAAAGGTTTCTGATGTAATAATATGAAAATACTCAGTGAGTAATACAAAAGGAAGGAGGCAACATGAATGCAGAAGTACAGCGACCTCTAATAGGACTCAAGCTAACAGACAATCACAATACAAAATACAGAAAAATAATAGTCCAGAAAATATAATGAGAAAAGGTATTCTATGAGATGCCAAACAACATAATTAATACACCTAGATTTTATGCATAACCACTTCATTAGTTTTACGATTAATATAGATACATCATCTTTCAGGAGAAAAGCGGTGGTTAAAGAAAAAAAGAAATGATGCTAAAGCGTAAATAGGAGGAAAGCAGAGGAAAGGATTCTGATGTAACAATATGAAAATGTTGGGAGAAAATGCGGGATACCAATAACAATAATATTATGACGACAATCAATAATATTATAACTATCTCCCCTTCCACAGGTTAAGCCAACACAAGCCAAAAATAATAGTCACGAAATTAATAAAAGAGATAGGGAAAAAGAAACGACACCGAAAAATATACTGGTTCGCCCCAAGCTCGGGACTACGTCCAGTCTTCTGCAACTGCAGGTTCTACTAGTATTTGGGAAATTACAGGAAGCCTTCAATAATGCCACAAACTAACCCTCAATAGCCCAACAATAGCTATTGACTTCCAAGTATCACAACCCGATAACTTGGGATAAACAAAGAAACAAAAAACACCCTCAACCCACAAGAGAATAAGTCTAATTCTCTAAGAAAACTCACTGCCGCACATCAACTTCGCTGAAGAAAAACCAATAGCCGCAGGTCACTCTTTTCTTGTTTTTCTTAAACCATCCGCCACAACCCTCATATACTTATATATGAGTGAAAACCTAACTAAGTCAGATGGGCCTTGGCCCATTTGCTTTTTCCTTGTTTTCCTTGCACGACACATTGGGGGTAGTTGTTTTGCCTCCACAACCTAACAGAAAATACTCAGTGAGTAATACAAAAGGAAGGAGGCAACATGAATACAGAAATACAACGACCTCTAATAGGACTCAAGCTAACAGACAATCACAATACAAAATACAGAAAAATAGCCCAGAAAATAGAATGAGAAAAGGTATTCTATGAGATGCCAAACAACATAATTAATACACCTAGATTTTATGCATAACCACTTCATTAGTTTTACGATTAATATAGATACATCATCTTTCAGGAGAAAAGTGGTGGTTAAAGAAAAAAAGAAATGATGCTAAAGAGTAATTAGAAGGAAAGCAGTGGAAAGATTTCTGATGTAATAATATGAAAATACTCAGTGAGTAATACAAAAGGAAAGAGGCAACATGAATGCAGAAGTATAGCGACCTCTAATAGGACTCAAGCTAACAGACAATCACAATACAAAATACAGAAAAATAGCCCAGAAAATATAATGGGAAAAGGTATTCTATGAGATGCCAAACAACATAATTAATACACCTAGATTTTATCCATATTTGATGTGCAAATTGCTTACATCAAGTTTACGGGTCAAGTAATAATATAGTGAATGTGATATTCGAATGTCGTCCTTTGGATTGGTTTCTAATCAATCTTAATTACCAAAAATAGTCTTGCCCAATTTTATTTAGGGAACCAAATGAAGTGAGAATGAAAGTAAAGCAAACACAAAACAATGCAAAAATTGACAATCCAATGGAAACAATAGTTTTAGGGATGTGATTTCACCAATTGAGATTATGGATTAATTAATGGATTAACAACATGCTACGATTCATAAATCTTGGTAAACTAAAATCACACATATCTCTCTCGAGCATACATGATTCTCCCACATGCAATTGAACCCGATATCCCTATCTAAATTCAATAAACATACAAGGCAATAAGGATAACCTTTTTAACGATTTCTAGAATTAATATAATCTCCCTATTTCTAGCTAAATCCTAGTTATGCATAATGATTTCTAAGCTAAATCCTCTCTCCCGAGTTAGACTCAAGCACAAACATCAATCAATTTATGGCCGGTAAATTGAAAGCATTAAGGACACAAATATGCATAAATGAAATCAATAGCATAAAACCGTAAAATCAATCCATAACGTGCCCAACGGCTACATCAATCCCTAAGAACTCAACTTAGCTACACACAATCCTTATTACAACATAAACTAAGTATGAATCATCCATAAAAACTAACTAAAATAAGGGAAAAAGGAAATTAAACACTGTGTAGGCTGGAACCGCACTTCCCCGAGACGATCCCCATGAACAATGCCTTCAATTCCCTTTTGCTCCACTTGCTTCAGCCCTCAAATCAATCTAATTGCTCTGTTTTACGGCTCTAGAGTGTCCAAAAAGAAGTCCCCAATCAGCCCTAATCGAAACTTATAAATAGGCTGAATTTTTGTCGTAGCGTCTCGACGTTGTCGTCTTATCGCAGAATCTGGAATGGAAAAACACACAGCGTCTCGACGCTGTGACCTGTTCGTGCCTAATCATATAAGGAAAGGCAGCGTCGAGACGCTCAAGGAGCAGCGTCGAGACGCTGGTCTGCGGTTGACTTTAATTTGACTTCTTCTTCTTTGATTCTTTTTCCTTCTTTAACCTCTTTTCGCCCCCCGAACATCCAATTATCTCCAATATTAATTTCCTACAAATATAACATGAAAATGCATACAATTTGGCCAATAAATCATGAAAGACTAGCTAAATTAATTATGGAAAACTAGCTAGCTATGCTCGCTATCAGACAGCGTCTCGACGTTGTCGCCTTAAATTCAGCCTATTTATAAGTTTAGGCTGCGAGATTGCGTCTGCTAATGCTGGAGAGGTATGAATCAGACTCAATTTTACGATCTGGTTCTGGTCGAATATAATATAATTGTAAAATTAACTTGATGAGAAATTTATATTTTGTAGTTGGCCAAAGCACATACATGACCTTTGATGAGCTTTTGGACAAAGAATGAGATGGATCCGAACTTAAACTACCAAATTTTTTTTTTTTGTTTACATTTCTGCACTAAACCCTAGACTATGTTCTGTTGCTGCTGGTGGAATTTGTTCATGTGAGTTTGGTTTTATTTTGTGGCAACATGTTTAGGATTTGCTTATGTTGCATATATATCTCTACTCTACATGATGCAGTTTTAAGTTTTTTCAGAAGATGAGAGGTAGAATGTTACTACTTGCTACTTACTAGCTAAGTAATATATGTTACTGCTAACCATCTCTAAAAGCTACCTTTGTGATTTCTGCAGGGGTAATTATAGTAGTGAATCAGATTTACCTTTTAATTAACTATAAACCCTTTATATGTCATTTTAGTCCATCATTGCAAAATTTCAAAACTACATTATACTCCATCCTAGCATAAAAACTACCACCAAGATTGAGTGGTATGATTGATGAGTACCAAGTGTAGGAAGCATTAGAAAGAAGTGGTTCAAAAAAAAAAAAAAATAAATAAATATATAGAGAGAGAAATTGCACTTGAACAATGAGATTTAATTATTATTTAAAAAAAAAAACACACACACATCCAAAATTTTAAGTATGATTACCAAAGGGATTCAATTGTTACCTCTTTGAAAGTTTGAGGATCTAATTTTTACATATATGAAAGTTAAAAGGTCTAATTTTTACATTTAAGAATTATGGGAATTGCAACAACCACTATAATTTAGGGTGGTTTTGCAATTTGCCCAATTGTATTGCTAATAAATTAAATTTAATATAATAACTTAAATTCAAAATTTTCAAAAGAAATAAGCTTAATATCTATAAATTGTTATAATATATATATATATATATATAGAAGATTGGATGTGGAAGAAAATTTTCAAGGATTTTTTTTTAAAATAAAAAATTTTCAAGGATTTCTTCAGAGTACTCAACTTTAAAATGTGCATTATGCTGATCGTGGAGATGCTCGTATATGAGTTATGGTAAAAAAAAATAGTAGAGGTACATCTTCTTTCCAAAATTTTCTTGAAAGTACTCAAGTTTATAATTTTTTGAAAAGTTAAAAATGTCTTTTTTTTTTTTTTTTTTACCATTTGGTTTTTAAAAATTAAATTTATAAATACTATTTTTGAACATTTTCTAAAGTTTTAAGGATATTTTTTATACTTTTTAAAGTTTAGGGGTATTTTTGAAACAAAACCCATAATTTACGAATATAGTATATATATATATATATATATATAATTGGGAAAAATACACTTTTGGTCCCTGAGGTTTGGGTTAAGTGACACTTTGGTCCCCGAGTTTTCAAACTCAACAAAAATACCCCCGAGGTTTGAGATAAGGAGCAATTTGGTCCCTGCCGTCAATTTTTCTGTTAAACCCTAACGGTAAGCTGACGTGGCACTATTATTTTAATAAAAAAAATTAATTTTTAATTTGTTTAAATAAAAAATATAAATATATTAAATATATTATTATTTTATTATTATTTTTAAAATTCTCTCTATCTTCTCCATCTTCTTTCTTCTCCACCTTCTTTCTCCCTCCATCTTCTTCCTTCCCCCTCCCATCTTCCTTAGCTCCGGTGGCCGGCCGCCGCCGGCTGTCGGCGAACGGCGGCGGCGGCGGCGGTCGCCAGATTTTTTTTTTTTTCCTTCTTTCTTCTTCTCTTCTTCTTTCTTCTTCTCTTCTTCTGTTTTGATGAATTCTCTCTTTTCAAAAATTAAAATAATAATAATAATAAAGATCTTAAATCATGTGAAGTTGTGCTCTTTGAAGAAGCCTGTAATTTCAATTAGCAACTGCTAATTTTACTGCTCAATTCTCATCCTTATAAGACATTGTTATAATGTTGTTATAAACCCAGTTTTGGGTAGTTAGTTATGATTCAAAATTAGAGGCTGTGGGCGTGTGGTATCTACACACTTCCACACCCTGCCTTTCTATGTGGCTAGCAATAGCATGCTCTCCACTGCAATCAAGCAGTGTCCAATCTCTGTTCGTTGAACCGAATCGATCACAAAAAAAAGTTTTCAATAGAAAGATGTGAAATAAATACTGGATTTTATTAAATACAGATCCAAAAAAAAAAATACAGATCTAAATGCATTTTCAACAGCAATGTGCACACCCCAAATCCCAAACTTCGAAGACATCAAGCTCACCTAGAACTCGTGACCTCTAGATAGGTGTTACTCATATACCGTGAGCCTTAGCTTACACAACAGGACATTTCGGGGGCTCGTATTGTAGTCTCATTTATGCAGTGTACTTTAGAAGATCGTCTCCCTAAGGCCCTACCTTCCAGCAATCAAACGGGCACTGAGTTCATAGAAATTGGTATCTATATACTAGCAAAAATGCGAGCTATGGTAGAAAATATTCCGGCCGAATCGGGGAGGAGGAGCTCCTCCTCCCCGAAACTCCCTTCTTTTTTTTAAAAAAAAAAAACAGAAGAAAGGAAGAGAAAGAAGAAGAAGGGAAGAAGAGAAGAAGAAGAGAAGAAGAAAGGAAAAAAAAAAAAAAAAAAAATCCGGCGACCGCCGCCGCCGCCGTTTGCCGGCAGCCGGCGGCGGCCGGCCACCGGAGCTGAAGAAGATGGGAGGGGGAAGGAAGAAGATGGAGGGAGAAAGAAGGTGGAGAAGAAAGAAGATGGAGAAGATAGAGAGAGAATTTTAAAAATAATAATAAAATAATAATATATTTAATATTTTTATATTTTTTATTTAAAAAAATTAAAAATTAATTTTTTTAATTAAAATAATAGTGCCACGTCAGCTTACCGTTAGGGTTTAACAGAAAAATTGACGGCAGGGACCAAATTGCTCCTTATCTCAAACCTCGGGGGTATTTTTGTTGAGTTTGAAAACTCGGGGACCAAAGTGTCACTTAACCCAAACCTCAGGGACCAAAAGTGTATTTTTCCCTATATAATTTAACCTTATATTTAAGCCCAAAAAACCAGTGTTTGTCATTTAGATAATTGGGTAAAATATCTTTTTGGTCTCTCATGTTTCGGATCAGTTTCTAATAGGTTCTTAGGTTTCAAAATTGAACAATCAAATCCCCACTGTTTTGAAAATGCTTCTATTGAGTCCCTGAACTGTTAATTTTTTAACGGTACTAACATGGCACGCTAAAATAATTAAATATTGATTTTTTAAATTAAAATAATAAATAATAATAATATAATTAAAAAAATTTAAAAACATCTCTCTCTCCCCTCTCCCTTTTCTTTCCCCCTCATTTTCCTTGTCGCGGTTGCCCTTGCTATCGTCGCCGCCACCCTTGCCGTCGACGCCACCGCCTCTTACTGTCGTCGTTGTTACCCTCTCATTCTTCAAACAAAAACCCCCACCCCCACCCCTCTCATCTTCTTCTTCCTCAACACCCCCTCCCCTTCTTCTTCTCTTCTTCAAACAAAAAACTCTTCTCCTTTCCGTTTCAAGGCCTCTAATATTTCTATACAACTCACTTTTTCAATTTTTCAAAAAATAAAAAATCTATCACGTAGGTTTTGATATATATTCAAATAATTAACACTTTTTGTTTTTTTTTTTACAATAAAAAAAATTAAAATTGAGAATCAATAATGGTCAAATAATCTTTTAATGATACATATGGTAAATCTAATATATGGTCTTGCTCAAGCTAATAAAAAGAATTTCCTTGCACATCTACCATATTTGTATTATTTAAAACTACAATTGTTATGAGTATTATTGCACTACACATATATATCTCTATATTATTTGGAACCATTACTGTTAGGAACAATAGTTCACTCTCAAATATTATCTAAGAGAATAACTTTTTTTTTCCCTTAATTAAATCATGTCTCTAAAAAGAAATAACTGTTAGAATAATGTCAATCATTATTCCATGGATTAGTGGATTGTTTATTCCATCTCTCATGTCCTCTCAAGAGAGATTAACATAAACAAAAAGAAACAAGAGACCTAGCTGCAAATTGAATACAATATAATAAGATGCATACACATTAAATACAGCAAAATCTAAGTCCCTGCATGGCTGAAATCAATGCTGAAAAAACTAGAATTTCTTAGGGGCCGTTTGATAACTATTTCGTTTTCTGTTTTCTGTTTTTGTTTTTCATTTTTTAAAAACAGGGGTGTTTGATAACCATTTATGTTTTTTGTTTTCTGTTTTTTAAAAACGTTTTTAAATTATAAGTAAATTTCAAAAACCAAAATAAGTAGTTTTTAAAAACAGATTTCTGTTTTTCAAAAACTCATTTTTCTTTTAATGCTTACTTTTCTTCTCTTTTACCTATCTTTCTCCAACAAATTTCTTTCTCTATTTTTTTTTTCTCTAAAACCTTTTTTACTCTATAAAATTTATTTTTCTCTCTCAAAACTTTTTTTTTTCTCTAGCTATTTCTAAAAACTTATCAATAATTTTTCTCTCCTTAATTAACATATTCTAATTTTTCTTTTGAAAAAGAAAGTCACCAAAATTTTCTATCGCTACAACTTTTCTTTATTTTTCTCATTTTTCGTTATGTCTTTAGCATATATTTTACTCTTAACCTCATTTATTATCTCTCTAAATTTTCTTTTTTTTATTTAATTTTTTTAATATAAATTTTATCGTTTTTACTCTTGTTTTCTACTTTTCCTCTAACTAATATCTTTTCTCGAGTCTAATAACTAATATTCTTTCTCTAAATATTTTCTTTCATCTCTCTAAATTTTCTATGTTTAACTTTTCTCGTCTTTCCAAAAAAAAAAAAAAAAAAAAAAAAAAAAAAAAAAAAAAACTTATCTTGAAAATCTTTATATTTGTGTCTCTAAATTTTTGTTTCAACGTCTCTACACATTTTTCTCTCTCTAAAACATCTTTTCATCTTTCTAATTTTTAAAAAACTGAAAACCAAAAACAGTTATCAAACAAGGTTGGTTTTCTGTTTTTTAAAAACAGAAAACAAAAAACAGTTATCAAACATATATGGTTTTTGTTTTTAAAAAAACAGAAAACCAAAAACAGAAAAACCAAAAACCAAAAACTGAAATGGTTATCAAACGGAGCCTTAATAATCCAATATTAAACAAAATAAACTAGAGATCTAGCATTATTGTAATATATTCCTTGAAACAATTAACATTGGAATGATACAACAAATATTACTGCCAAAGGGGCTAAATCCCAAGAGTTATTATAAACTCACAAATCCATAGATAAAAGGACATAAATTTGATAAATTTTGTTCATAAGGTTTCACGTTGAGTAGAACACGTACGCGTGATAAATAAAAGAAGGGTTCTTTTGAAGTTTGGTTAAGGGGAACTCTTCCAAGTACAACCAACGATCATTGGATCAGCTTCTGTTTGAACATAGATATAAAAAGATAAGTGTCCTATAGCAATAATTCAAAAGAAAATGCATTTATTTTGTTGATTTCCCTCTTCTTCTTTTAGGTTTTTTTTTTGCTTTTTGATCCATCGAGAGTTTTGTACAAGGAACAACTTGTAACTTCACCATCGTCATGGATGATGGTGATGATCTTTGTAGCTAGGTTGAATGCTACGGTCTTTGATGATCCTTTGGGATAGAGAACCAATTTTTGAAGGTCTTGAATTGCACCTTTTAAGTTTCCTATATCAAGCTCGTGGAATTTCATAGTTTGATATTGATCTACAAATGAGAATGAAACTAGCTAACATTAAAAGGATATATGAATTGCAAGTGCAACCTTACCCGCTTAGTCTTTTGAGATGATCAACAATAATTTAACATGATGTTCAAATAGAAAATCATCTCGCAACCAAATTCTTGTAACTTTATGAATAGTAACTCATTGAACTTTGTGTTGACTTCCATGCCCACAAAAGAGTGTATGAGATGATATTTCATTCATAGAATTTGAAAAGTGATGGAAGAGAAATCAACAAGTTAAACCTATCTATGATTGGACTAAAAGAAAATTGGGAAAAACTCTCATTGGTTTTTTTTTTTAAATTATTGAATTCTCCCATTGATATAATCAAGAAAACTCTCTCATTGATAATCACAAGGGTCTACAAAAGAATTGAACGAAACCCAAAAAAATAAATAAATAATTAAGAAGTGATTAGGAGGGAAATAAAAATAGATAATTAGTAAAATAAGATAAACCAAACCAAAAGAAGATGGAAGACCAACCAAATGAAGAAGAAAGGCAGAGACAAAGCCATGAAATTGGATTATTATTTAAACCCTCTCTCCCCTCGGACCATATAAAACTAATTAGGGTTTTGAACCCATTTTATAACACATAATTACAATAAACAGAAAAAATAAATTAAAAAGAAAAAAGTGAAACGTGTTATAAAGAGCCTTCTTTCTCTTTTAATTAAAAATAAAAAATAAAAAAAAAACCTTCTTTGTCTAAATTAATTTTTATTTTATTTTCTAGAGAAATATTTTTTAATTTAGTCTTGAGTTTTGAGGGACAGATGTCTTTAGTCTTTGATAACTCTAAGTTTTCAAAATAGACATTTTTAATCTCTGGTTTTTTAGAAATAAATTTAAAGTCTCACATGTCATTTTTTCAAAATTTAAATTAATATGAGAGACCTTTTAAACTTATTTCTCAAAACTAATAACTAAGGCCTCGTTTGATAACCATTTTGTTTTTGGTTTTTTGTTTTTAAAAATTAAGCCTATGAACACTACTTACGTTAATAAGTTTCTTTGTTTTCTTCTCTACCCTCTTCCCATGTTTTCAAAAACCAACCCAAGTTTTGAAAACTAAAAAAAGTAGTTTCTAAAAACTTGTTTTTGTTTTTGGAATTTGGCTAGGAATTCAAATGTGTCATTGACAAGGATGAACCTATGTTAAGAAATTTGGGAGAAAACAAGCTTAATTTTCAAAAACAAAAAACCAAAAATGAAATAGTTATCAAACAGGACCTAAAAATGTCAATTTTGAAAATTTAGGATGAAATGTCTCTATTCTTTAAAACTCAAGACCTCTTTTCTAATATAAATGTTTAAATTCACTTTTAGTCCCTCAACTTTCATAAAAGTAACAATTTAGTCCATGAACTTTCATTTGTAACAATTTAGTCCTTGTACTTTTAATTTTGTAACGATTTAGTCCTTGTACTTTCAATTTTATAACAATTTAGTCCCTAAACTTTAATAAACTTTAATAAGTAACAATTTAGTCCCTGTAATTTCAAATTTGTAACGATTTGATCCCTATCATGAAAAATTAATGTAAACATTTAATGAAATTTCGTACATAGATGGATTAATTAACTAATTTGGGATCAAATATGTTTATAAGCTACAAAATTTAATCACTAAATAATAAAAATCGACATTTAATTTTGATGAGTTTTTTTGCAACAAGGATTAAATTGTTACGAATTTGAAAGAATAGGGACTAAATTGATACAAATTTGAAAGTATAGGGAGTTACTTATTAAAGTTCATGGACTAAATTGTTACAAAATTGAAAGTACAGGGACTAAATCGTTACAAGAAAAAGTTCAGGGACTAAATTGTTACTTTTATAAAAGTTTAGGGACCAAATGTGATTTTTAACCAAAAAAATAATAATCTCAAGACCAAGATGTTTTTTTTTCCTTTACTTTTGAAAGAAAAGAAAAAGTAGGTCATCTGAGGAAAAGAGGGCGGGGTCCACCAACACCAGCAAAAACAAATTGAAAAAAATGAAGAAAAAGTGCTTTATTTTTTCTTTAATTACAAAAATAGTGAAGGTTTCCAATCAATCACGTGATGCTAAGTAAACAGCCAAACTAAGTGCCCGTTTGGTTGGTGATCTGAAAACAGAAATTTGAAAACAAGGGATTCAATGAAAACAGAATTGTATTTCGTGTTTTCAGATATGTGTTTCGTAGCAGATTCAGAAATTGGATCCCAATTTAAACAATTGTTCAAAATGTGTTTAATAATATATTTATAAACTATAAACTATTTGTAGTTATCCACTAAATACTAAGTTGAATATAAACTATTATTAATTAATTTAAAAACATGTTATGTGCTATATTTTATATATATTTTTTTTGAAAAGGTGCTATAAATTTTTTATAATTATTATTTTACAATATCATATAATTTATAGTACATTATATTATACAAATTTTAATTTCACCAAAAAAAATTGAGTTTATAACGTGAAATACTATATTTATTAGAGTTTTTCTCTTTTTAAATTTAATTCTGCATTTAAAATTTTCAAATTCAAAATCTAGATACAAAACATAAAAAAGTTGTTTTTCAGAATTTCCACTATTTGGATCACAGAATCCGAAAACAGTTTTCAAAAACAGCATATTCACTGAATTGAGTAAATCTGAAAACATAAAACAGAATCCGAATCTGAAAACATAAAACAGAATCCGGATGGTCTACCAAACAGGCCCTAATTGATCCCAATAATTTGCATTTAAAAATTTCTAATTACACACGTCGCAACAACAAATTTATTATTATTATTATTATTATTATTTTGTTTTTTGAGATGCACAGAAAATTTATTATTTTTTTCAAAAAAAAAAAAAAAAGTAAAAACTAAAAACAGAGGCCATATCTGGAGACTGGAGGAGAATATTTGTAAATGGAAGCAGCCACATATATTTAAATCCGAAATCAAAGAATAATGGCAGTTCATCATAAGAACAACGAAGGGGAAAACGAGAAGCTCAACAGAAAAAAAAAAAAAAAAATGAAGATCTGAAAAAAAAAAAAAAAAAAAAAAAAAAAAAAAAAAACCTACAAATTATTGAAGAATAAAGGTAGAATATAATGTATAAATGAAGGGAAAAAATGTGTGCAAGTTAAAAGAGGAGCAGAGGACTTACAGGTACTGATGAGGAAAGAAGCTTAGAGAGGAGAATGAGGGAATTTTTCATTTGTGTGTTTGATTTTTGGTGAATTGTGATGCATCTCTTGGACAAGGGGGAAAGTTAATCACATAAATAATGGAAAAAAGGTGTTCATTATATTAGGGAATATGGAAGGTTCATTGAACCTAGACATGATTGTAGTTGGTAAACACACACCCAAATATAATTGCTTTTAACTTTTCCACCTGTTTTCTTCAAGTTCAACAACATTTGAAGGTAGAAGGATTCGAATCTATGATCTTTTGGTCGATGATACATGTCAATTATCGTTGAGTTATGCTTACTTTGATTTTTTTTTTTTTTTCTGTCTCTTCCATCCGAGGTTAATTTACTATGAATTTTTAATATATATTTTTTAACTAGGGGAAAAGTTATGTACTTATTGGTTTATATGTAATTAAATTACTAGATGAAAATTTTGAGAGGTGTTGGATTTTAGGCCAAGTTAGCTCATTCGAAGTGATTACCCTACACAACATCTCTCTATCCAACATATCTTGATGCTTAAGTTGGTACTTTGTCTGAGATGATGTTAATTTTAATTGACACACGGTAACTTTTTTTTTTTTTTTAAGTACTTGAGTATCACATGAATTTCACTATTTATAGAGAATGGAATGAATTACTTTGGCTATGTTGGATCCACATATTTCTTGTTGTATGAGATCAAGTTGACTCAATGTTGAGCTGACCCTTTTGTGTCCAAGGGTGAGGTTAGTCATCTTGGGTCGATCATCCATGTCACTTTTTGAGTAGGTGACACGTGGAAAAATGTTTTCTTTATCTATAATAAAAGATGGTTTTTAGGAACTAATTTAGAGTGGTTTGTGAAATATTTTTATTAAAATTTACTCTTGGGTTAAATTATAAATTTATTTATTTTTAACCATGTGAAAGTTCGCTCATTTTTTACCTCAAGCCCTAATTCGGTCAATTAACACAAAGCCAATCAAATAAAAAATGTGGGTTGATTGTTAATGTAACGTATTAAATATGGTAATGACAACGACATTTATGGGTGCAAGCACTACAACTAATTATAGTAATTAAATCGAAACTTTTCAAAGGCATAAAAATCAAATTGAAACTAAGTTTGACTATAAGAACTAAAATAAAAAATTTGTAAAACCATAAAGACTAAATTGAAAACGTAAGAAACATTTTTTTAAGAGACATATTTGCCCTTGTACAACCACAACACAACACAAAAAAAGTGGTTGTAGGGTAAAAACAAACTTGTAAGTGTTGGATTGAGGAGAGAGAATCGGTTTAATCATGTATCTAATCATTATAGAAGTAACCATCCTATGGTTACTTCTTTTAATAACTTTCGCTACAAAGATAGAGGAGAGAGAATATAAAAAGAACGTATAATGCACTTTTAAACGGTGTCTATTCAATCTTTAGAACTCTTAATACATTTCACTTTGTACCTTTCAATTTTAATCTTATACACTTATTTATATTATTCAAATTTTAGTTCTATAAAATATGGATTTGAGTTTACAATGACACTCATCATGAATCAGAAATTTTTACATCAAGATAATCAGTAACGGTCGAAGTTATTTATCCAACCTCTTCTCTAAGGAAAAGTACATTCTATCAAACTATAAGAACTTCTTCCAACTAAATTCTCAATATATATAGAAATTGAAACCATGTATACATCAACCTTATTTTATGGGAAACTTGCCATTTACTGGAGGTCATATTATAAAAGGGAAAAGGGTTAACTACATAGATAGACCAAATTGGAATCCAAATTTCATAAATGTCTAATTTTGAAAAAAATTTCAGCTTTGTCCTAAGCCAAGCTAAAATAGTGGTTAATTTACCTCCCTGCCCATTATATTATATTTAAATACAAACAATAAACATGGTTATTTAAAATAATCCATATATTTTCCTAAAATATCTCTCCATAATAATTGTGAAAAATCCCTTAACCTCCTCCCCAAACAACTCCTGGATTCTCTCAAGAGTTTTCTTTCAAACCCATCAAAACCAATTTCCCAACATCTCAATATCCTCCGTCTGGCATAAATTTTCTGGCTTTTGTCCTTCAGCCATTAACGCTCTCGTCGGTGAAGCTCTGTAGTCCAGTCGTCTCATCCTCCGAGCATCGTTTCAAGCTCCCGTCGTTGACGTTGTGTTCCCGTCGTCTCATCCTCTCGAGCAATGTTGGCTGTCAATGCTTCTACCATTTTTTTTCTGTGTGTTTTTCTGTCATTCTTGATCAGATAGTTCGTCTCAGTTCGTCAACTACATTGTCTTGGTTGCTGCCGGATGGAGTTCATTCATAGAAATAAATTTGGGTTTATTATGTGGATTATAAACAATATACAATTTTTGCTTTCCTCATGGTTATTGGGTCATTGTTTACTAGTTGGGTTTATAAAAATCATTCAGCAATCGTACTCTAATAAATAATGGGGAGGATTATTGTTTACTTGTGTATGTTATTGTTTTCTTAGTTGTGTCATTGAGTTTATATAATATATAATGTAGTTTATATATAATCATCGGTGTTTATATATATTTGTGTTATTGTGATATTGTTAATTTAGTTATGTTATTGGGTTACTGCTTTCTTAGTTGAAGTTTTATATAATATATCATATGGTTTATATTCAGGTTGAATTCGAGATCTTAATTACACAAATTATAGCGAGATTATATTTTATATGAATGATATATTCGAATGAATGACTTTCATGTCTTATTAAGCTCATACTGAAAAATATATCTATGGTCAATAGTAATATAGTTATTAATCTCATTCCAACGATTGTCGTACACCATCGGTATGTGAATGAGATTATTACCTATGACGAATATTTAATAAGGTTTATATATTATACATCTAAGTATATATTTATAGATAAAATGTACTACATGACCTATATTTATAATTCTGAAAATTCATTTATGAACTTTATAAACCATGTCGTGTATACTATATAAAGAGGTTTATATAATATAATTCTAAATATATATTTATTATACAATATACAACCTAATATATATTTATCATTCTGTCGTTTTACTTGTGAATTGAATACACAATGATGAGTGTATATATTTTTTTTAAAAAAATGATGAGTATATATTATATAATGAATTCGGTATATTGATTATATATTATAATGCATGATATGTATTTATTATTTGCAGAAATATTACATTCTAGGATCAATTGAGTGATTAGATGTAAATATATAAGGGTTAATGTGAACGAATAGTTAAAATTAGAAACATCTTATGTCATTAGATATTAATAACAAAATTGAAAAAAAAATGCAAACCTTATACTTGGATTTCTATTCATATTGTTTGATAAAACAAAACAAAAAATTAAAGAAAAATTATATAAAATATTACTATTCATGTAAAAGCTACTATAACAATTGAATAAAAAAAAATAGAAAAATGGAACATACTCATATTGTTTCACCGAAGCAACTGAAATCAAATTTTTGTTGAATTTTTTTGATGGTCGGCAATGAAAATAGAGTGGTGAGGTTCTTCAGTTTGACGGCAATGTGTTGAATTTTTGTATGAAATGTATTTAGGGTTAGGGTTGAGTATTGCTAAATTAATTATCTAATAATTTACCTTAATGGTATTTTTTATTATGGAAAGAATCCATACAAACCAAATTCTAAATGTGCAGAATTTTGAAGGGCAAAATTGTGAAGATTTGGCTAGGCAATCTTGAACCAAAACAAAGCTGAAATTTTTTTCATAACTGCACATTTATGAAATATTGGTTCTGAAACGATCTAATTGTCATAATTTTTTAAGGGAAGATGACATCTTCATTGGGAGAAATCCAAAGCAAAAAGGGTATGGGAGTGGTTGGGCTAAAGGCAAACTCAAACTTTGGTGGTGGGCTGATTATTTTGAACATATATGGATCAAACTTCAAAGGCCCTTTTGCCTTAGCATATAATTAATTAAAGGAAAATTGCAGTAGGTGACAAATTGGACCAAATTAATAGTAAATATAGCACCATGTAAAAAAAATTGCAAATATAACAAAATCTATCCGAGTCTATCTGATAGACTTCGATTATCAGAGTTTATCAACGATAGACTCTGATTAATCAGATCTATCAGTCTACTGATAAACTCCGATTATTCAGAGTCTATCAGTGTCTATCGCTGATAAACTTTGGTTAATCAAAATTTATTAGTGACTATCACTGTAGGCTCTGATTAATCAAAATTTATCAATGATAGTTGTTGATAGAATAAAGAATCACAACTTTACGTGAAAGGGTCTTTTGTAAAAGACACAACCTTATATGAAAGGGTGTGTCTTTTGTAAAGGACATGCACAACCCTATGAGAAAGGGTGTGTCTTTTGGAAAATGATACAACCTTATGTGAATGGATGTGTCCATTTATCAAAAGACACAACCCTTACACGAAAAGATGTGACTATTTGAATGGCCACAAATAGTCTATAAATATGTGATTCATTTTGAGTTTTGAACACAAGACACAAACTCTTCTTTCAAAAACTCTTCTCCTACTTTTCTCTGTACGATTGCTTAAATACCAGTGTTCAAGAGTCCTGTGATTGGAGTGCTACATTCATAGGTGGGTAACCCGTCCTATCCTGGGAGACAATTATTCGTGATACCTTGAGCACCATAGAGAGAACAAAATTGTCTTAAGGAAACAATGCAATCGTTGGGCTCGGATTGATTTGGTCTTTCGTGTTTCCTTAAGTGTTTATGCAAAGGGTGCCAACAATAGTCACTGATAGATTTTGATTAATCGAAGTCTATCAGCGATAGACACTGATATACTTTGAATAATCAGAGTCTATCAGTGATAGACACGGATACAATCTGACAACAGTTTTTTGGTCTTGTACAATTAATTTTGCTATATTCGCAATTAGTTTGCAATGGTGCTATATTTGCTATTAATTTGGTCCAATTTGTCATCTATACAACTTCTCCTTAATTAAATGACTTGATAATGATGTCACTTTGAAAAATGGTTATTTTTCAAAGGACAATTCTTCTTTATATGAATTTTGAAATTAGGTACTATTGGGAGTTCCCCTACACTCTTTTTCACAATTAAAAATCCCTTTCAAATCTTTGTGCACTTATGCTTATTGGATTGGACAATGATATCTCAGCAATCCATTCATATCAACCCAAAATAATGATAATTATTTCACTCGAAAAAAAAATAATGATAAAAAATCAAAATTTCTCTACCATATAACGCTCTCATGTTTTGAATGTTTGAATTTGTATGGTACATGATTAGATTTAATTAGCATGAAAATAAAATTTAGAAACTTACATATATTTATTTTCCAAAAAAAAAAAAAACTTACATATATTTTGTAGTGTTATATAGGTTGAGGGCTAGGGTTGTGATGGTTGGGTCGAACTCATAGTCAACATTCTTTTGGTTGGCTTGCACAAATAAGAGAGTCTCTGCCATGTTGATGTGGTATTTTTCCAACATACTTCAATGCTTAAGTTGGATCTAAGTAGTGTTGGGTAGATCATATTAATTAAGATTGTGTGAGAGAGTCTCTTAATTACAAGGAGATTGTGTTGATGACTTTGACGCAATAATAATAATAGGTCTAGACTTTGTCATTATTAATTGCACCATCCTACTAGACTATTTGAACCTTCCAACAGGTGACGATGTGTAACTCATGAGATGTAACATGTCAATGGAGCGGCCTCACTTGGGTCGTTATGCCTACCCTCAAACACTATTGAATTCAATTTTAGTTGGTTTTTTTTAATATATATATATATATAGATCATTACTGTACTTTGAGACTCATCTCAATTTTAGTTTGGACGAAGTTAATTTTTATCAAAATTTATAAAATAATAATAAAAGTTTTATTGTTCAATGAAATGATACAATGAGAGAATGTCTTTTCAAAACGTATAGAAAAAAGATTAATATGGATTATTTTGCTTTAAACAAAATAACTAAAAGTATGCACTAATTTTAAGATTTATTGAAAGTATGGGAATTGTTATAGGCAAAATTGTCCAATAATGTTTTATGCAGAATAAGGCCCAAACGAGCCAGGAGAAGCCAAACCGACGAAGCGGAGGGTCGGAACTCCTTCCGGCCCACGACAACCCCCTCGGCCTCGACCCATAGCCGAGGCCGACCAAGGCCAAAGGCCTGGTATGACCAGAAGGTCAACAGCCACACAAACCCTACTGGAAGCTGATAAAAAGGGAGACGAAACACATATTCAGGTACGCTGAAACTTCACCCTAAATACATTCTACGTGTTTCCGATCAAGGCTAACTTAAGCATCGGAGCTTGTGTGGTCTACACCACACCGGTGTGCAGTGCTCGCTTGTCTTGCAGGTCACGTTTCTCCCGCTCATCTACAAATTCACTGTTGTCTGTCACGTGGAGCGAGGGACGAATTCCTAAGCGAAATCTGACCATCAACAGGAATTAAATTTGAACATTTGAAAGTATAAGACCTAAAATATAACAAGTCATAACAAGTCCCAAAGTAAAGGGACAAAAATAATATTTTAACCATTTTTCTTTCTGCAAAACCTTAATATAACATGAGAGAAACATAACTCATATGAGAAACAATTTCTACTCTTTATTCTTAGATTATACTATATTTGTAATTAGTGTAAAGAATTACACATCAGATTTATTGAGGATCCCACGTCAAAAATAGGAATAAAAATCACCTTTTATAATATACATGCATCTTCTCATTTGCCAATTGACTTTGAGATATAATTTGATATTTATCTTATATAATAGATCTAGATTCTTCCTCCTCAATTATTTTAATTGGTCAACAAAAAGGAGAGGATCTAAAAAGAAAATCTCCCATTTTATGAATGTTTGATAAAAATATATAATATTTGAAAACAATTTCCAAATGCGACTTTTTTTATTTTTTTTTTTCTTTTGAATAAATTTTCCAATTGCGACTCAAAACAAAACTTACCGACATCAATAATAATAGATATTGAGAAGAAACTAAAACTACATAATAAATTAATTAAACTCCTCAACATACATTAAAGAAGAGAATCCCCACTTGGTTGATTCTACAAGAAACTCACTTCCAGTTCCTTCAAATCAACCAAACAAAAAACATATAATATCACTGTTATAGGCAATTTTGGACCACCCCGATATACAAGGAGCTAACGAGGACAACCGGGGAGGAATCGGGCTGAAAGATGGACCAAGAAGGCAAAACCGGCAAGTGAGACGGGCCAAGACCGAAGGGGTCGGGTTTTAGGCCCGACCCTTGGCCCGCTCGCGCGGGCCGAGCCCGTTCGGTCCCGTCTGGTCCCCACCGCCTCTGGATGCCCCGGTTTCACCTGGTTTGACCTAAAACGCCTCCGAAACCCTAAAAAGGCTAGGAGGATGAACAGGTATTTATATCCCTCTTCGCCACTGAAGAGGGGATCCCGAATTCTATCCCTAAACTCTACTCTCTATTCTCTGCTTTCTCCTCTTGCTCTTACTTTTCCACGCCCTACCGTTCTGTTTGCTGACTTAAGCATCGGAGCCGGTGTGGCGAGCACCACACCGGTGTGCAGGTTTACTGTCTTACAGGCTACGTCTTCCCCCTCATCTACAAATTTACCGTTGGTGGCACGTGAAGGTCAGGTGAATTCCCCTGGCCAAAATCGACCATCAACAATCACATCAAAAAATCAAAGTCACCTAAGAAATAAAAAAAAACTAGCTTTCCCACACAAATCCAATACTTTTCAAGTTTTCTACTCATCCCCAAGAAATCATTTTCCAAACCCAAACAATTTTAATCCCTCTATAATTTCTACAACAATCTTTATATTTACAAAGAATTTCAATTGTTAGGGGTCGGATCAATGGTCCACGTAAGCATCCTAACTAGGACCATGTGTGGACCACATGTCGAAGAACGATCGTGAAGAGGTAGAGGCTCACCAAGCTCACTAAATTAAGGAGATCACACAATTTAGGAGCTAGAGGAAGAGGAATCCTACTGAACTTGATAAGATCAGAGCCAAAACTCGCATCGCCCAACCGCAATATCAAATAGATACTTGCTTTAAGATAGTAGTGAGAACACTATAAATACCAAGTTTCTTCCATCCCTCTGTCAAAATACATAATACCACCTTAGCTCAATTTGGCTTCATTTAGTCTAGCACTGACATAAACATTGGACGAATATGATGCTAGCATCACACCAATGTGAGCCTCTTTCTTATAGGTCAACCCGTCACTTGAACTCATCACTTCGACAAAAAACTAACGTGAAATTGTGACCAAATTCTCGTATCAACATTACGTAACAGAACAGGATTCAAAAGCGCTATGTAGGGGGTGGGTCTGGGTGAATGTGATGTGTGGAAAAGAAGACAAATGAGCATTAAATTTTAAGGGGGAAAAAGATTGGGGAACTCATAGGAAGTAAGAAAATTTTCATTACAAAGAAAAAAAAAAGGCTTTACCCTTTCAATATCAAGCAAAAAAACAGTAGCCAAACAGTCCCTACTGTCCTTTGCCGACGAAGGAAAATGAAGATTCTAACAGAACCCCAGAAGGATAAAGAAGAAGAAGTTAATAACTTGTGCCACTGCCTTTTGCAGGCTTTTCACCATGCAATAATTTTTTTAACTTCACTGAATGGAAATAAGTTCAAATCTAAAAGCTGCTACAGTCAATATGATTAGATCTATTACACAGTCTATGAAATTAGTTCTATCTTTTGTCATCTCCCTTCTCATATTTTCAGGAATCAAGTCGAGATTTGGAAACTAAACAAGAGTAGGTCCCGTTCGATGACCATTTGGTTTTTGAAAATTATGCTTGTTTTCTCCTAAATTCTTTACCATGGCTTTCATCCTTGTTAAGGATCCATTTGAATTCCTAACAAAATTCTACAAAAACTATATTTTTTTTTTCAAAATTGAACTTGATTTTTGAAAACAAGAAAGAAGATTGATACTAAAATAAAGAAACTTATAAGTGGAAAGAGGTGTCAGTGTGGATATAAGCTTAATTTTCAAAAACCAAAAACCAAAAAACAAATGGTTATCAAACAGAATGGTAGTTTTCAAAAACTTGTTTTTGTTTTTGGAATTTCGCTAACAATTCAAGTGATCCTTAACCAAGATAAAACCCAGGGTAAGAAAATTAACAAAAAAAAAAAAAACATAATTTTTAAAAATCAAATAGTTATCAAACGGAGTCTAAATTTTGCCCAACCTCATCAAAAGTTTCTAGCTCCACCCCCAGATCAGCCATGAATTCAGTCTTCAACAAGTTTAGAAGAAGCCCACTGCAAGAAATTCAGAAGGGATTGATATAATTCGAACATAAGTATGAACCAAACCCTAATCTGAAAAAGATAAAGCAAAGGAAACAATCAAAATAGAGCCAAGAACGAGAATCATTACCAAGAATAAGATTAGGGTTCATGATGTGAAGCTTGAGAAAGAGACAGAGAGCTATGGAAATGGATATCAACAAAAAAGAAAAAGAAGGAGATATTGACGCGGCTCAATCAAATGACATGGCTACTGATATCAATCTCTGCTGATAAACTTTGGCAATAACAATAATATAGCCATGCCCTTCAATTGAGGCGCATCAATATCTTCATCTTATAAATCCCTCTCCACAAGCCCTTCTTCCTCAAGAAAAAAGTTCTGACCTTTTCAGCTTTGGGGTTATGGTTTCTTTTTTTTCTTTTCTAATGTGTGTAATCTTTTATATACAGTGTGTGCCTGAATTTTGGTTTCTCCAATTCTCTCTACCACTCATATTGACTTTCATTTTATTATAATTTATATTTATAAATGTTGTGTCGTTTGTGTTTTTGGTCAGAATTACGTGTTCAAATTATGTCTCTTTGTCTATTGTCCCAACACCCCACCACTAGCTACCTAGCCTTTGGCTCCTTTCGTATATATTTCTTCTTTCCATACTTGTTCAAATTAGTCATCTATCCGTCCAGATCTCCTTTACTAAGGAGTTTGCTTTTATCTCGACCAACAACATGGTTAAGTTAGGGTTTGTCCACTTTGAGCATAAGTTCTCATGGTTTTGTTTTTTGTTCTACCCAAAAGACCGACATGGAGATACTTTGTCCTCCCTTATAAACCCATGATTATCCCCTTATATATCTTAGCCAGTGTGAAACTTTGGTCACACTCTCCAATTCCCAACATGTTTAAATTATGATTTTTAGACTTAATTCATTCGAGATTAAATTATAGGTTTAGGTTTTCAATTTTGTATATAGGTTAAAGATTTATTAGACTCAATTAATTTGAGAATTATAAGGAATATTAGATACGAATTTTAAAGTTGAAGGATCTATTGAACGTTTTTGTTGATGTTTATGTATGATTGGATTAAGTACGATGGCAACCTGCAAACAACCCCCACTTGGCTCATCCAAAATTAGTTGCCCATGGAAGAAATTATTATTCTATGTTTGTGACTTTCTTGTCTGGTATGTTTGTCTAATTACAAAATGTAGTCTCAAAAAAAAGTTGTAATTGTAGCTTTGAATTATGATTCTATTTAGTTTGGTTTGTGTTGTGTTTGTTAGCGCTTGTAACTTATAAATCTAAACAATGGTGTCGCAGTATATTTATTTGACGAATTGTTTATTGATTTAGCATGACGTGATAGATAAATGACAAAATAAAGAAAGTGTTTACCTAGATAAATTTAGACTAACACGTACAATATACCCTTTTTCCTTTTTGTTTCTTTAGAATAATAATATTACATTATTGCACATTGATAACGAGCATAGCTGGCTATCTTTAATTTACTTAGTAAATTCAGCTAGTTTTTTATGATTATTGGCCATTTTATTGCACTTTATTTTGTAGGAAAGCGTTGATTAGAGTTAAAACATGGAATAAGAATTATTCGGGTATTCGGGACGTGAAAAGATGCCAAAGAACCAAAAAGATTCAAGTAACAAGGAGCTAAGAGAGGGCATTCTGCCCATTAGCGTCGAGACGCCACTCTTGGAGCGTCTCGACGCTACGTTTCCTTAATGAGAATACGCGGCAGACTCACAGCGTCTCGACGCTAGGATAGGAAGCGTCCCGACGCTACTGCATTTCCTTTTCAGACACGCGCGTACAAGAGGCAGCGTCGAGACGCTGTCTTAATAGCGTCTCGACGTTACGACGAAAATCTGCTATATAAGTTTATTTTCGGCTAGGTTTTTGGGACTTCGATTTGGGACTTTTTGGAGCCGAAAAACAGGACAGAACAGAGGCTATTGAGGCTGAAACAAAGGGAGCGAGGTGGAAATCAACCCATTGTTCGTGGGGATCGTGACGGGGACGTTCGGTCTCGGCCTACAACGAGTTTATTTCTCTTTTCCCTTTCTTTAGTTAGTTTTTATGGCGGTTTTAGATCATAGTCATATTGTAACGCAGTGTATGATTGACTAGATTTTGACTCTTAGGGATTGATGTAGCCGTTGGGCAAATTATGGATTAATTTGATGATTTATTGTTAATGATTCTTTTATGCATAATCGTATCCTTAGTGCTTTCAATTTACTGGCCATGAATTGAATGTTGTGTTTGCTTAAATCTAACTCGGGAGGAAGGATTTAGCTTAGAAATCGTTGTGCATAACTAGGATTTAGCTAGAAATCGGGAGATAATAGTTAATTCTAGAAATCGTTAAAAAGGGTGTCCTTAATGCCTTGCATGTTTATTGAATTTAGATAGGGATATCGGGTTCAATTGCATGTGGGAGAATCATGTATGCTCGGGAGAGGTATGTGTGATATTACGTTTCCAAGATTTATGAATCATTGCATGTTAATAATCCATTAATTATTCCATAATTCCAATTGGTGAAGTCAATTCCCTAAGACCACTTTTCCCATTAGATTGTCACTTTTTGCTTGAGTTTTGTGTTTGATTTAATCATATTCTCATCCAATTTGATTCCCTAAATAAAATTGGCCAAGAGCATTTTCGGTAATTAAAATTGGCTAGACACCAATCCAGAGGACGACATTCGAATTTACATTCACTATATTATAACTTGACCCGTACACTTGCGGTAAACAAATTGCGCATCAAGTTTTTGACGCCGTTGCCGGGGCAGCATATTTAGTCAATTTTAATATCGTAGAAAAAATTGTCCGGTCTTAGTTTAGGGTGTATTTTATCTTTTTTTTTTTTTTTGTTATTTATGTTATTTTTGTTTTTAGGTAGTTTGCATTTTTTTTTTCCTTTTGTTGATTGATTTCCATATTTAGATTTTTTTTTCCATATTTGTTTGATTTTTCCATGGTTATATTTTCTTAGTTTTTCCCTTTTTAGAGTAGTTTTTCCTTAATTGTTAGTGTCCTTATTTGATTTTTGCCATTTTTGTTTTTGCATTACTTATTTGTTATTTTTCTTACTTTTATAGATTATATTTTCTTTATTTAGATTCATTACTTTCGTGTTCTTGTTTCTTTCCTAATTTATTTTCGTTCCTTTGAAACCACTTATGAAATTCTTTTTAGAGATCAAACACTCTATTTTGTCATAGTTGTAAATTTGATGATTATATGTTATATCCAATATAATCAGCCAACATATATATCCAACAATTGAGCCTGTCGAGTTACTATTTAACTAACAGTATTAATCGAAAAGTACATATAGTTCTAATTAAGGAGCCAAAGATATAAACAAAAGTGTTTTAAGGGTATGTATAAATAAATGTTTGTATAGTGTAAGTAGATAAGACTAAAGTGGTACTTTAATTTATCATTTTATTCAATAAAAAAGTATTAATGTGGGTTATATAATATATTAATAAAATATGATATAACATAGAAAATGAAGTAGGGGACCTCAAAGTTGGCAAATTTTATAGGATAGATATATGATTGGAGCAATTTTGATTAAATGACTTGGCTCCCACATAGGCCTAAAGAGTCATCATTTATATATCCAAATATGCCATGACAACATTTTAGGTTTTGAAATGGATGGCTCATCAAAGAGGGTTGCACTATGATTAGACTTTGTGGGAGCTAGCACTTTCACAACTCTACACACAAAAATCAAAACCAAACTTTTAATTCATACACTAGGGATTGTTGAGTTTATATATGTATGTATGTATATGTATATTTATTTATTTATTAAAATTGTACTTTTAAAAAACTTATTACAATAATAAGTTTATTTGTAAATTTATTATTCTTATAATATTATAGTTTTTTTTTTCCACATCAATAGGTCGAATCTTCAAGAGACGACCTGCTGATATGGCATGGTGTTTGTCCAACAAAATTTAAAAAAAATAAAAAAAAAAATCTTAGAAACGACCTATAAATGATGTTAACGTATGTTGTCTCTTTAAGACACGACATGCACACTGGTATATCATATTATTCTATGAGGTAAACTGAGGTTAACCACTCTATTATATGTGAGAGGTACCACGTTTGATTCCTATCTAGCGTATTTTCGTTTCTTTTTTTCGTTTCTTTTTTTCGTTCTTTTTTCTCTCTCTCTTTTATTCTTCTTTTCCTTTTTTTTCAGCATATTTTTGTTTCTTCTTTTTTCTCCCTCTTTTTTTTTTCTTCTTTTCTTTTATGTTTTCTTTCTTTTTTTTTCAACATATCTTCATTTCTTTTTTTTTTCCTTCTCTTTTCAATTGTTTCCAAAAAAATGAAACAACCTTCCAATTTTTTCTTTTACTTGTGGTTTATTTATTTGGTTTGTTATTTTTTTTTCTTCATTATGCATTTTAATTTTTTTTTTTTTTTTTGACAACATGTAGGAGTGAGGGATTGAACATCTGACCTCTTGATTAGGACACAAGCTTTATGCTAGTTGAGTCATGTTCTTGTTGGTTTTCTGCATTTTAATTTTATTCACACATTTCTAAAATAAAAATAAAATTAAAATGCTTAGAGAAGAAAATAGAAACAAATAACCAACCAAATAAATAAAATTACAAGTAATATCATATAGAAAAAATAAACAAAGAAATAAAAATAATTAATATTTTATTGTAGGTCGTCTCTTGAGATTTTTTTTTTTCTTTTTGACATATATACGACATGACACATCAGCAAGTCGTCTCACTTATTGACGTGGAAAAAAAACTACAATATTACAATAATAAATTTATAAACTTATTAACTTATTATTGTAATAAGTTTTAAAAAGTACAATTTTAATTTTTTTTAAAAAAAAAAAAAAAAAAAAAAAAAAAAAAAAAAAAAGCTCCAGAGGTTGTTCGGTAACATTTTCTATTTTTATCAAGTGGTAAGTATATAATAAGAAATCTTCTTTAAAAAAAATAAAGTCAGGTAATTTTGGTAAAAAAAAATTACTTACATTAGATAAATTAATTTATCATTTTATAGTCCCTATAATAGGGACTTATTATTATTAATTTTGTCCTTGTCGTTTTAAAATTTTCAATTGAGTGTTTTTTTTTTAGTACAACAAATGTGGAGTATGGAGATTTGAACCTCCAACATTAAAGGAAGGAGTACAAGTCAATTATCACTTAAATATGCTCATTTTGACATCTATTTACGTGTTAAAGGAGTCGATGTTTTCTATTTGGATGATTATGTTACCAAACTATTCTAATATTTAAAGTTGAGTAAGAAATAGCTACAAAAAAAATAGATTTTCTTTTTTTTTTTTTTTTTTGCTAATATTCGTGAGTGTCCAAGCCAGTTTGTGTGCATCTCAACAATTGTCACGGGACAATCACCTAATTACTCTACTGCATTTTGTAGTAAAAAACTAGAAAAATATTAAATCCTAACTTACCCACTATAACTTGAACACATTGCCTCAAAGTACTTTATTGTTTACTTTTTGGTCTTTATTGGAAAAGAAAAGGTTTTAAAGTGAGTAAAAAACAAGTCGTTTAAACAAATAGAGAGAAATTTAAACTAGAACTAAGTTCAAAACATATCTAGCTGAATTCAAAATCATTTCTCTTTCAAAATTGTGATGTTTAGCAATAGTGAGTAAGTGGTTTTGAATGTATCTAAGTGCATGTTTGGGAGTGATTTTAAAATTGTTAAAATCACTTTTGTCATATTCAAAACCACTCTGAAACATGTCTTTGATAATTCAAAATCAATTTTGATGACATGAAAATCACGTTTAAAAGTGTAAAATCAAACATGATATTGACTTTGAATAATTAAAAGTATGTTTCAAGATGGTTTTGAACATGACAAAAGTGATTTTAGTCATTTCAAAATCACTCCCAAACATGCACTAAAATCACTTAAAGTGATTTCTCATTAACAAGTTGAAAGGTGATTTTTGTCCGGTGTATGTGAGCCCTTTTGTTTTTCAAATGACTACTATCTCATATTTTCTATTAAAAAATATTCTCATATTTCACTTTATTCTATCCTAAAATTTTGGGAAAAACTATTTTTTCCTTCATTTTTTTTTTTTGGTCGATCTCTAAATTTATTTATCTCTAATTTTTATCCTCCTCTCTGATTTTTCCCTCTCTAAAATTTTTGTAATGTCTTTTTCTATTTTTTTTTTCTCTCTTTTTAAAATTTTTGTTCGTTTCTATTACTTTTTTTTTTCTCTCCAATAGATTTTTTTTCTCATTTTTTCCCTCTCTCTAATTTTTTACCTCTTTCTGATCTAACTTCTTGCTCTTGATAACTTTTTTGTCCTGGACTCTTAACTTTTTTTCCCTCATTAATTTTTTTCTCCCTAAAATTTTGTTATTCTCTTCAAAAATTTTGTATACCTTTCTAACTTTTTTTTTTTCTCTTCTATCAAAATTTTCTCTCTTATCCCTCGATGTTGGTAACATTTTTCTCTTTGAAACTTTTCTCTAGCTTTATATTTTTCTCTCTTAAATTTTTATCTATGTGTATAACTATTGTGTACCACCTTCTAATTTCTTTAATCTCAAATGTAATACTCATTTTATTAATTTGATGATTCTAAAACCACTTTTCAAAACAATCATTAATCATTCAAAAAAACTTTTAATTAAATTAAAATCACTTTTACAAGTGTGGAATCAAATATTAAGCTGATTTATACTAAACACTTTTACCAAAATAATTAATTATAATTAAATCACTTAAGGTGAGTCCCAAATATGTTCTTAGTTATTGAAAATCATTTTTTTATGGTATGAAAATTATTATTAAAATTTTAGAATCAAATATTAAAATGATTTCTTTTTAATAAATCAATTATAAACAAATCAATTGTGCTAAAATCACTATTTTTAAAATCATTTTCGAACATGCCTTCAAATTAGAACGGAGTGAATTAGATTTATTGAGCCGAGTCGAGATAAATTTCGGCCATGATGCACTATATGGGCTAGGCAACAATTGGGCTACAACTATACTTCGGCCCAAACCTGTACTTTCGGCATGGGCCTGGGACAACTGAAATCAGATCTTCTTCCTTTATCCTTGGCCCATTTTTAATTTCGGGCCTCGCATCTTCTCGTCGTATTGTCGATTAAAATTAAGGTTAAATTTACAAATTTAATGTTCGAGAGTGTTTAACAAGTCCCTGAATTTTTTGTTTTGTATCCATTAAATTTATGAACTTTTAACTTTGTGTCAAATAGGTTTCTAGTCTAAAAATACGTCTTTAATTTTTCAGTTTTGTGTCTAATAAGTCATTTAAATTTCAATTTTATATCTAATAAATCGATTAATTTTTAAAAATTTTAAATATGTCGAAGACCTATTAGATCGAATTTTGAAAGTTCAAGAACCTATTATACATTTTTAAGTTAAGGGACCTATTAGACACAAAATTGAAAGTGTACGGACTGTTATGCACTTTTTACAGTTTAGAGACCTTTTAGACACAAATCTCAAAGTTCAGGGACTAAACTTGTAATTAAACATAATGTTAATTAAATAGAGTTAAATTATACAAAATACCCTTGAACTTTGGGGTAGGTTTCAATTATACCTCTAGACTTTGAAAATTTTTATTTTAACCCTTGAACTTTAAAATTGTTCCAAAAAGTATGTTTTCGTTAAAATAAAGGATGAAAATTGATGTGGCAGCTAATATGTAAAAATGAAAAGGCCTATGTAATATTATTTACAACTTAATATTTAAGATTAAGATGATTGTTACCATTTATTTCATCTAAAAAGATATTGTTAAAATTATTTACATAATCAATTTTTACACATTAGTCATCGTGTTAATTGACGTGAATAATTTTGTAAATGACATCACATATTCTTTCCAATTTGTATACGTTAGTTGTCACACCAATTTCTATCTTATTTTTTAATGGAAAAGAAACTCCAAAATCACCAAAGGTATTTTTTGGAATAAGTTTCAAAGTTCAAATGTGTAAAAATAAAACTTTTAAAATCTAGAGGCATAATTGAAACCTACTTCAAAGTTCAACGTATTTTGCATAATTTAACCATCAAATAATGTATATATTTGAGTTCCACGTGACATGGTAGTGGAGATTTGAATATTTAATCTTTAGGACATACGCATAATAATGTCTTGATCAAGATTTTTTTAGTAGAATAAATTTCGAGATGATTATTTAAACCTTCAACTTTAAGAGAAGAAATAGGTGTCTTAATGCCTTGATTAATTATGCTTAAATTGAAAAGGCTAATCAAGTAATTGATAATTTTTTTTTAAAAAATATATGCAACAATTTAGTCTCTACTATATAAAACCGTGTTAAAATTTAATTAGATTTTTATGCATGTAGATTAATAAATTGCTTATAGGCCAAATGTGTTTAAAACTATTCGGACTAAATCATTTCATAATAAAAATCAACAATTCACATCAATGAGATTTTTTCATGATAGAAACTAAACCATTACATAATAAAGTTTAGAGACTAAATTGTTTCGATTTTAACTAAAATTACCAAGATATTAAAAAAAAAATTGAAGTTACGAAGATCAAATTATAGTACAAGATCAAAAATACTATTTTTGTTTGTTTTAAAATAGTAGCATTATAAATGTGAGAGTGGAGCCAAAGTGAGCATATCTATAATTGACATATATCTCTAACCAATAAGGTTAAAGGTTTGAATCCCCACCTCGATCGTTGTTGAACTAAAAACAAAAAAAAAAAATGCGAGAGTGAAGATTCAAACCTTAAGGGGTCGTTTGGTGCAAGGTTTTGGAGATAAGAATGGGCAAGAGTTTCTGATGCCATTGTTTCAAGGTCTTTGTGGTGGGTCTTGAGAGTAAAACATTTCCAGAAATCATTTATGCCCATAGACAAGGGCATTCTATGTCCTTGCAAAAGTATGAGTTTTCTCTTTGCCCATCTTTCTTTTTTTTTTTTTTATAATTTCTATATACAATTTTATTATGAATATAGTCAATTAATTAACTAATTGATACTAAATTACAAAATAATATAATAAATTATTTAATTAGATTAAATAAATAATAATTTGTCAAGAATTTCAAGTTTTTTTTAAATACTTTTTTTTAGTACATCAACATTATTTGAGGGTGGGGGATTTGAACCTCTGACCTCTTGGTCGAGGGTATTAAATGGCCGATGCAATGACATATATATTGAAATTATAATTAATTAGTTAACATTATCGAAAATGTATTTAATTATTGAATTAAAATTATTTAAATGAATTTAGTATAAAAATTTATTTTTCAATAATTATAATCAATTAATTTTTTTTATTTCTTTATAATAAATAAATAATCATATTGTTATTAAAATATTTATCTAATTAATTTTTATGGATTATTGTAATTAAAGATATTTAAAAATTAATTAAATAATTTTAATTAGTTAAATTAACATAGTTTATTCAATTAAAAATATTTTATGATTATTAATTCATTCATTTTTATTAATACTTGAATTAATTTTGATTAATTTATTAAAATTACGTAAAGTTTGCTTGATTAATTCTAAACAATAAATACAGACATAATTGGTTCTCATAAAATCCCGATGACATTCTCATACACAACCAAATACAATCATCTTTCATCCCAGCAGTCTTATTTCCAAACATAGTATTCCCGGACAGATATAGTATTCTCAAACATCCTTTATTTCCATACATCTCCAAAACCTTAAACCAAACGGCCCTAAACTCCAAAGAATACTTATGTCTTATCTCTAGTTGCAAGGTTTGACTTTTCATGTTAAATGTATTTGTTTTTTTTTTAATAATTTCCATATATTTTTTAAAACACTAATATTTGTACATCTATATACATGCATGCACACGAATGAGATAGTAATGAATTGTTTGTATATAAATACGTGTTCCAAAATAATTCATTACATGCACAAAATCACAAGAAGCGCAAGAGAAGAAAAATATAATTTTTTTTTTTGTAAAAAAAATCAAATTACAAATGTGTGTCAATTAATACAGTCAAAAAACAATACAGAGTGAAATGGAAAGACATTTACACTAAAGAAAAAAAAAATGCATTGGAAAAATATTAATTGCGAAAGAAAAAAAATATATTCCCGTAATAGAATCCACAAAGAAACAAGCGTTACAGAATTCATCTCACATTTTCCGGACGACCGTTAGATATATATAGAAGAAAGTTTGAAATATGCTTTTTGGCATTGTATCCTACAAATCATCAAAGTGTCGATCACCCTCGCACTCACTACTCCCGATAAAAATTTGCATATAAAAATCTTTTGAACCGAATACTTTCCTCCTAACATAAAAAATTTAAATACAAAAAAAAAAAAAAAAAAAGAAAAAAAAAAAAAAGAACCCATGAACCTACAACCTGTTAAGAAAATAGAGAGACTTAAAATAGAAGCAAGCCTCAAACCTCAAAGGCAATCGAACAGACTAATAAACTCGAATTATGAACGAATAAATGAAGAAAATTAATCGATATTATAAATAAATATATACTTTCAACAAATTTGAACAACTCCGAAAATCCTAAAACGGGAATATTATTACACAATACATTAGATTATAGCCATGAAATGGTTAAAACCAACAAATTGTCCAGTGAAATTCTTAGCATGTGTCATCGAAATTACCGTTGTAATTTAATCTAGGTAGAACAAAAAAACGTTTTTTTTTTTTTTAATTTATTTTTTATAAAGTAAATGAATAAAGAGTAGTGAAATACCGAAAATAGGCTTGGAAAAGAGAGGAAAGGAAGTGAGGGGAGGAAAGGGCAAAAGTGGAAAGAGAAAACGCGTCGACGGACGTAGCACTTAGCATGCAATCCGGAGCGAAATGGCAGCTCCTCTCCCTCTAAATAAAGCCACTCTCCATTTCTCCTCTTTTCTCACTCTCTTTTCTCTTCTCTTTCTCTTAATCAAAAATTTTTCTCTTCTTCTTTTTTGTTGTTCCACTCTTTAGAACACAAAAAGAAATATAATCCCAAAATTAATATAAAAAAAAAAAAAAAAAAAAAAAAGTTCAAAATTTCTTGTGCTCAAGGGGGAGAGCTTGTAAGTTGGGGTTTTTTTTTTTTTTTTTTGGGTGGTGGGGATTGATTAAAATCTCTCTCTCTGGTTGAAAATCTAATTATAACCAACTTTTTCCAATCACGGTCCACGAAGGAATTTTGTGGGCTGGTTGAAAGAAAGAGAAAAAAGAAAATTGAAAATAATAATAATAATGGTTGAGAGCAACGGGGAGAAGGGGAAAAGCGAAGGGGATCATCATCATCATCAACATCAACAACATCATGGAGGTGGCGGCGGCGAGAGCGGCGGGCGGGCGTTGAAGAAAGGGCCGTGGACGGCGGCGGAAGATGGGATCTTGATTGAATATGTGAAGAAACATGGTGAAGGAAATTGGAACGCGGTTCAGAAACACACCGGGTTGGCTCGGTGTGGGAAGAGCTGTAGGCTCCGTTGGGCTAACCATTTGAGGCCTAATCTCAAAAAAGGCTCTTTTTCTCAGGAGGAAGAAAGAATCATCATTGAACTTCATGCTAAACTTGGCAATAAATGGGCTCGCATGGCTGCTCAGGTACCAATTCTTTGTTCTTCTGCTTCATCGTTTCTTCTTTTTCTTTATGTGTGTCTCTGTTCTTTTGACCAATTTCTGTTCTTGTCTTTTCGACCGATTTTTCCTTTCCAACCACGATTGCGACCTCTCTGATTCCTGCTCTGTTTTTTGTTTTTTTTTTTTTTTTTTTTAAAAACACTTTTTTGTTTCGGTTTCTTTGTGAAATTTGCATTCTGACGCCGACCTCATTTGTTGGTTTCTGATTCTCTGTGTCGTCAACTTTTATTTGGACCCACATGCTTTAATCTTTATATTGGTTTTGGTTTTTGTCTTGTACCTTTGACTCTCAATTCCGCCATTAATTCTCGACTGAAATCTTCGTCTCTGACACCCAGTTTTTGTGTTTCAGTTACCCGGTCGAACTGACAACGAAATTAAGAATTACTGGAACACCCGAATGAAGCGTCGCCAAAGAGCCGGTTTGCCTCTTTATCCTCTTGAAATTCAACAGGAAGCCACCGCGTTTCATCTCCGGCAGCACCACCACCACCACCACCATCACCACCACCAACACCAACAACACCCTTCCTCCGCCGCCACCGCCGCGAATAATACCTACTCTGCCCTCCGCCAGAAACCAGATTTCAACAATAACAACCCCAATTCTGTCTCCATTTTCAACTTTTCTTCAGCGATTAACAATACCCAGAAGAATTTCAGTGATGGGTCATCGTTTTACGCGACACCCACCAGCCAATTCAAGTTTTTTCCCGATAACAACAACGGCGGTGGATTTGCTCTGCCTCTTTCCCCTGTTTCGCCGTTTCCTCAAATTGGGCAGCAAATGAATCAGTCCCTGTCGCCGCCGCCGCAGGCTGCCTTGCAGTTGAATTATGGGAGTTATGTGTGTAATTCTAATTCGGGTCTGAATTCGATGATCTTTGGAGCTCCGTACCATCACCTGATTCCGGGGTTGGAAACAGAGCTACCTTCAATCCAAACGCCGCCGCACTCCACCACTCCGGCCTCCTCCGGGACCAGCGGCGGCGACGGGATCATGGCGGCGGCCAACAGCGGATTGCTTGACGTTGTGTTGCTGGAGGCCGAAGCTCGGTCTCGTAACGGGAAGCAATCGAAAGAAGAAAGCTCCTCCGGCGGCGAATTGAAACGGACGGTGGAGCAAGGATCTACAGAGGAAGAAGATGCTAATTTATATGTAGAGTCAGTTTTAGGAAGCAGTGGCGGAGAGGCCGCCGCCGCCGCCGCCGGTGAAAATCAATCCGATGAGTTCAGTTCCTCCCATTCATCATCTCGTAAGTTTCTCAATCCTTCTTTCAAAATTTTTCCTTCTAAATTTTCAAGGCTAAATATGGTTGCTTATTGAATTTTCAATTTGGTTTTTTTTTTTAATTTTTTTAAACTCATTTTTAAAAAATTTAATGAGTTACTAAATTATTGTTAGATTAATATATTTAGATATATAAGCATGCAATTAAATTGTAAAAACTTATTCAGAAAAATTATTTGGTCAATCTCTTGTGAATAATTTTTCTCAATGAAATGACCTAGTTAAAAAGTCATAATATATTAAGATCAAAAGTGAGAATTTTGAAAGAGAGATCTAGATGAAATTAAAGGGAAAAAAATTAATTTGTGATTATTATAATATATATAAGACAATTAATGAGACAATTAATTATCACTCAAAAGAGTCAATTTTGTATGGGTTGAGTAACCCTTTTGAAGCTAATACAGGAAAGAGACCAAGAATTGAACCCTTAGAGGAGATGGATTCAATGGACGACGATGACTTAATGAGCCTACTTAACAACTTCCAATCGGGAATGCCAGTACCAGAGTGGTACCCAGGCAACCGCGACGACGACCTCGACATTACAACGCACAACGGTCCATCATTGTGCGAGTCAAACAACAACCCGGAGGGGGACGAGCAGTGCCCGAACGAGGCTTCGCCATCGGCGGTTGGGTCGCCGGTGCTAGAATGGAGCCTTGGCTCGTCATCTTGGAACAATATGCCCAGCATTTGCTAGGGAAGCTTTCATTGGAACAGCCTATTCCTTCAACAAGGCAAAAAAAAAAAAGGGGATAAAAAGTTATCAACTTTGTGTGTGAGGTGAGAGATTCATAGGGTTGAGTTGAATCTCTGTTGGTTTATGTGTTCAATCTTTTTCTTTTGGGTTTTACAAATGTGCTGGTTTGAAGGTGTTGTGTGCATTAGGTAGTTTATACATATCAACGCAAAAGGAACCGAAAAAATAACCGATCTTGTAATGGATGTTGTTCTGTATATAGTGTTTAAAAATGTAGTAGGTTTAGCTTTAGAGATATCAAATTACAAACAATGTGACTCGGTTTATTGTGTAACTTTTTTCTGACAGGATTATGCAAGTTATTATCTCACAATAGTACATGAACGTAACTCATATTACAATATGACTAAAAGAAAAACAGTTATTTAATTTCAAAAAACGTTTTTTATCCGTTGGATTTCGAATGATCATGTCAAATATTTTGTATAAATTTGTAAACTTTTCTTTTGTCATTGAATCCATTTCAAAATTTGATACTTTTTCTATCTCTTGTTCTTTTTCTTTTCCCCTCACATCATAAACACATTTTCTAAAGTTTTCCATTTCTAGGTGATATCTTAGAACAAAAATGAATAGGCAACTTGGAACATATAGATTTTTGTGAATTGGTTGACCCATTTGGTTAAGAATTTGATTCCTATTTCTCTTCACAAGTAATTAATGAGATTGGATTTTGGTTTATTAATTTTGGAGTCACCACCCTCCTCAGAAAAGGCCATGAAAAATAAAACCCAAATTGGAGAAAAAGATGAGAACTATTTTGGAAGGGTGTGAATGGTCAATGGGCACACCCATGCATTTTGCTTTTTGGAGAATAATCTCATTCAATAAGTAAGTTGGTTTGCTTGTAGACAGGTGTGGGATTCAATTTTTTCACAAATTATCTTAAGACACTAATTGTTTTTCTTAAATCTCTACTCTCAAATTTGTAATACTATTTCTACTCATTTTAAAGTTTCTAATGTTGAGACCTCTCCACAAAAGAACAAAAACTTTAGATGAACCTACCAAATAAACATTTTCAGTTGAATGCTGGTTAATAAGTACTCTAAAATGGATTCTAATACTACATATTTTAACCTTAGAAATCAACCAAATGTAAGTAATCAAGAAAGGCTCATATCACATGTACTAGTTCTCTACTTGAAAATCATATTCAACAAAGTTGAATGTGGTTGGTGCTGGTATATCCAAATCTTTGTCTTTTTTTATTGGCATTGTAATTATATTGGGCATATGTTTAAAATGGCATTTGTAAAGGGTAAACAAAGATTGCATGTAAAATTGGTGAAGTGTTGGTCATGCCACCCCATTTCAAGCCATTGTTTACTCATGCACTAACCTTGTGTCTCCTTAGCTCGAGCTCACTTGCAACTTCAACTTCCTTAAATGCATTCTCTCTTTTCTTCTTCTTTTCGCCTCTTTTATTGGCTCAACATATTTCCTCACTTACCCCACCAATTTTATACGAAAACTATCACCAAACCAATTAACCCTCTACGTTATTACTCAACCTATTCTTTTAATTCCTCCCGCAATAATTTACATTATATTATATTATCTGTCCAACGCTATATATATATATATATATATATATATATATATATATATATATATATATTTGATCATGTCATGTTGTCTGTTTGCTTCGTTAAAGTACGATTGATAATAGAACGGAAGTTTTATAAAAGTGAGTTGAGAATCTAGTGAGATAAATAATTAATATATCATCTAGTGGTGTTTTAACATAATGTTAGAATAAAGAACCTTGAATTCTTATAATGTCAACAGAAATTGAGGAGGCTGAAATATATGCAATATTTCGTGGTTGTGCGTCCAAAGTCTCACATTGGCTAGATAAGGAGATGATCATGGGTATATAAGAGAGGACAAGTATCTCCATTGATATGAGACTTTTTGGAGTGAACCAAAACAAAACTCATACCATTGTGGAGACATATGTCGTTGTGTCCTCGTCCTCACCATTCACATGTTAGCCAAATTTTTAATATGGTGAATACTATTTAAGAGAGGAAAAGAAATCCTAAATTGAAAAACGAATTGAAATGGGCCGATTCATTCATTAAAATGGCCCAATGATGATTGGGCCACATTCTATTGCTTAATGGGCTCCAACGAAATGGAATGCTATCGCTCATCCTTTCCACCGAGTCCAGTGAGTTGTTTGGGGCCCTTGGGCCTCAAAGCCAGTAGGCATGTCTAAAATATGAATTTATTACATTACTTTTTAAATTATATTAAAGTTTTTTTTTTTCAATCAAACACGGGTCAAGGATTTGAATCTCTGACCTTGTAGTATGTAATGTATGTGTATATATACTTTGTTTGTTAAATTACCAGTTTAGTTCTTAAATTTTCATAGACTTCTATCTATTAGGTCTTTCAACTTAAAAAAAATGTTTAGTAGACTTTTAGATTTACAATTTTATGTCTAACCATTCTCTCAACTTTAAAAAGTATTTGGTTGGTCTATGAACTTTCAAATTTATGTCTAGTAGATCTTTAATCTATTAAAAGTTTTAAAAAGTCATAGACATAAAATTAGAAAAACGAAAATATCATTTTATGATTCAATTTTATGTCGAATAGATCCGTAAATTTTATAAAAATGTCTAATAAATTCAATATAAAATTGAAAGTTTAAGATGTAATTACAACAATTTTTTTATTCTTAGGGACCTATTAAGCACAATGTAATTTTAAGATTCCATTAGATAATTTTTAAAGTTTATAGATCTATTTGACATAAAAGAAAATTTAGAGACTCAATTATTTAGTCTATATATATTATAAATATCATGAGTTTTCATAAACAACTTTTCCTTTTGTCCCATTTCAATGTCAAATTTTAAAAATAAATAAATAAGGGTACTTTAAGTAGTAATTAAGGACATATCTGTAATGTTACATACACATATGCCATTTATAAATCAAGATTTATTTATTTGAACTAAAAAAGAATTTGAACTTTGTTTTGATTTTTGATTACTGTAAAAAAAATAAAATAAAATAAATAAAAAACAATTTTGTTTTGATTTTTGAAATATGTTGAATGTTCATTTAAGTAATTGAATTTTTAAAATACAATTTATTTAGTTTTTGCTATACTATGTCAATTACCGCCGAGCTAAGCTCACTTTGACTATCACCTAATTAATATTTATACACCTAATACTCTCCCCCAACCAACCTTTTTTTTAATAATTCAAGCTCAATTGATTAAGTCACATCAACCGATCAAAAGGTTTTTTCTTTAAAAAAAAAAAATCAAAAGGTTTGAATTCTCACATTCACATGTGGTTGAACGACTAAAAAAATGTTACATATATATTTGGATCACATTATTCATCTATTAAATAATTAACAAAAAAATTAGTTGTTTTTTTTTAAGGTTAAAAGACCAAAAGAGATATTTTTTAGAGTAATTGCAATATCAAAATAAAATCAACTTAGAACTAAAATAAATATTTTGAAAACTCTTGAATACTTTTACTGAAATCGGACTTATGTGTAGAGCTCTTAAGCCAACTATTTATAGAGAACTAGGATGAACTTAGAACAGACCAGTTAGAGCGTCAAATACACCTATCATAGGTGATCTCGAACATAAATGGTATCCTTAGCATTATGTGGTCACCTCGGCTTAGACCAACATATCAAACATAAGTTTATGGTCTCTCGAGCGGAACCTTATACCCATGTACGATGATTATAGGTCCAAAATATGATTCAAATATATTTACTTCTCTACTAATCAAACGATTTATATTAGCTCCTTAATAAATAACCAATCTCACTAGCATTTTGAATCCAAGAAAAAGACCTCCAAGTCATGTGGAGGAAAAGAAACCTTTTAATTTGTCATATATTTCCAGACAAACATTAAATAGAACAACAGTTAAAACAATATGGAGCAGCTTCAGAAAATGTTCCAAATTAAATCACAAAAACTAAACCCTGCCAAAGTGGCTCATCTCAGTGACCCAAAAATGCCCAAAACCCTAAAACCCTAAACCCAAAAAGAAAAGTCCTTCAATTTAATGCCCTAAAAAAACCCTAAATTCTCTGTCTCTCTACCCATCATCTTTAAATGCAGCATTAAAAGTTGCAGATATGTATCCGTGAGACTTTTTTTTTTTTTTTTCTTTCTTTCTTTCGGCCTTTAATTTACCCAACCTCCTCTCCTACTTGGTTGTTATGCCTCTTTAATGCCTTTTCTTCTCCATTTCTTTTAAACCCTTTTCTTTCTCTCAACTCTTTATATTCTAACTCTCTTCTTCTTCCTTCAAAATCTCCTTTTTTTTTTCTCTCTCTTTTTACTTCTTTTGGAAATCGTTTACGAGAGACGATTCGTTTGTTCTTAGTTGTGTTTGGAATTTGTTTGTGTTTGGTGTTTGTGATTCGAACGGGATATTGGTGCGGTTCAATAAGAAGACAATGCCCAAAAGAATTTGTTGGGTTTTGTTTTTTGATTGAGCCGTGCCAATATCACGTGCTAAACTTCTTCCTTTATTGCATGTTCATTTTGTTTATGTATCCATCAGCTTTAAAGGTACGTTCTTTTTAAACCCATATCACCTTTCCCTTTCCTACTACTCCTATGAAAAAAAATATATGATTTTTTTTTTTAAAATATTGTGTGTTTTAGACTGGATTGATTCTGGGTGGAGCTAGAAATTTCATCAGAAGTTGCAAAATGTGTAATTATTTTGAAGATTTAGAGGAGAGAAAACTTTTGAATCTTAATCTTTTCACATAATTTTGTTATGTGGAAGATTCAAATTGATTTGATTGGTTTGTTATATAATTGGTGATTGAATTTTTGTTTTTTGTTTTTTAGTTTGATAACATGTGAAAAATGAGATTAGAAATTTGAATTTGGAAGTATATGCCTTAATTAATATTTGGTCACTGGTGTGTAAATATCTTCTACACATCATGTTGACAGTTAGGAGAGATACAATTTGTTTTTCATTTTCTACAGTTGTTAAAACTTAGATGTATAGGGAGATTTGTGCATGGTTATGCAAAATAAATAGAGGGGAGATTGATAACTAAAAGAATAAAAATCCTTTATGCTCAATTATAATCTGTTTTTTGTTATTTGTAAACAATGAAAGAAAAAAAAAAACATCAAACAAATATGTGGAATTTTGAACTAAATCTTTATAACTATGGTCATTATTAGTTGGGTGAGTACTCAAACTAATTTCTTTAGAGTATTCATAGACATGCACTAAGAAATGTCTATCCGTACATCTCTTTTTAATTGTGACCTTAGCATCATCATTAATAATGGTAATCATGATTTATAAGTTAATTTTTGAGGCATTATAATTTATCAAAACATTACTTGAGAAAATAATTACTTGTTATCAACTCTTTTTTACGTCATATATATAAATAATGGGTCATTTCATCAGACTCATAAATTAGCCAGTGGCTACAAGCATCACAAAATATCAACTAATTAATCTCTAATATGCTCTTTTGCAACATTTATCCTATATTGGGTTTGTTTTTCTCACTTACATCTTGTAGATTCTTTTTTCTTTCTTTTTATCAAACTTTTTCGTTTCTATGTAAAAAGAGCTTATTTAGAAGGAAATAGTTTAATTCACTTAAATTAGTAGTGTAAAAGTATTGATGTCAAAACGAATCTCTCTTTTAGAGTTCAACAACATGTTAGGGTTAAAGATCTGAACATTTGACTTCTTAATCTTATGTATATGTCTGAGTTAGTTGAACTATATTGAATCTTGTCATCGATTATTATTGAAATAGGAAGCAATTTCATATGGATGATAGACAATAATGTAGAAGACTTCCCCAACTAACCATTCTTTATATTATTCAAATGACAAACAATAATATAGAAGACCTCCCCAACTAACCATTCTTTATATATTATTCAAATGACAAGGAGCAAATTAGTTTTGCAAAGCCTGAAAATCTACTTGCAATTGTATTTATTATGAGCTTGAATACCATGAAATTCTGAAAGTGTCATCTAAAAGCCACAAAGAATGGTGGTATTGAAGCCCTTCTCTTGCTCTTTCAGCTGGCTAACTTTGGCTATACTCTCCAAGGCCTAATATGGAGTTGCCTTGCACAGCAATCTCTATCTCTCTCTCTGTTTTTCTTTTCTCTGTACTATGATAATACAATACACATTCTATACTGGTACAAAAACCGAACTTGCGAGCTCGTAAACCTTCCCGAGTTCGGAAGGAGATGAAGCAAGCACTGTGTTTTAGAAGGTGGCACTCCACAATGTATTCTCGCCTTCTCCACATCGACGATGGACTTCCTTAATCCTCTCAGCAGACCTGCAAATCCCGCTGCAGCTCCAGTCAAATGAAGCGACGCAGACGTTGCCTGCTTGCGCCTTCCATTCGCAATCTGCATCAAACAACTTTCATTTAAGGTTTTTTCATATTCTGATTGCTTAACAATGCTACTCATTTCAATGGCTAACTTTTCAGGGCTCTGCATCTGTGGGAGAGAACTTGTATCTAAAATTGGACGAGCAAAATGGCGTGTTCGAATCGAGATATGATGACAGGAGAAATTTTTCGAAAAGATGGGAATTTACCAGGTGGTGTTCCACAACAAAGTCTCCGATCGTCGATGTGCTCCACATCAAGTCCAATAAACCAAGATCCTAAGGAAACATCTTCATTGGCATACTTGTGCAGAACATGCCTGAGAATTCCCACCATTATGACAGCCATTACCATCATGTACAATTTGGCAATGCAAATGTCTGAGGTAAACATTGAAAAACAGATAGAAGCTTACTGGTTGATCGATATGTAAGTTGCTAAATCCTTTGAAATGGCATACAACTGGCCTGTTGCGTGGCGGAAATACTTGTTACCTGCCTCACCGAACTTCCAGTGTTCGGGTTCATGGTATCGAACTCCCCTGCAACATATAGTTTGGTTAAGAAACCAGAGGTTGGCCACTTCCAACATTCAACAAGAGAGAGCATTGTAAGGTATCCTTACTTTTGTGACAGGACAGGACCAGATTTCATGCATCCGATGTAAACCCGTTGTTTCGATCGATGTCTGACTAGTGTTTCTCCTAGTGTGGCTGTGACCAAATGGAAGGACACGAGTTTAGTGTATCATAACAAGCGATGTATGACTCGAGTTTATCAAGTATAGCTATTTATCAGGAGATCGTGTATACTGATCGGACATCAATTTCTATGATCAAACAGAAGTCACTGATATAGATTCATTTTATAACAAAGCTCTTGTTGAGTTTGACAAATGATCCGCGTTCTTAATGGCGATGATTGATTCTGCTTACCTATATTTACATGAACATCGTCGTCAACTTTGACGTAGAAATCCGCATCCCACAACGCAACTGCTGTAGCAAAATATATTTTTGTCTTGGCAGACAATTCAAGGTACCCTTCAACATGGTCCTGTGTAGATAACACGACACGGTTAAAGATCGTATCGTTTTTAGTAATGGAAGCATCTTACGAATGTGTCGCAGACGATAGAAAGGAAAATTCCGTACTGAAAACACAAATCGCTACCAGTCTAAGGAAATCCCCATGCTTTTTGTCCTCTGCTTCAATAGCTCTGTCAAGGATACCTCCGGATGTGGCACTGTTCATCAAAAACAAGAAGCTCATTCAAGATCTTGTTGCTAGAAGGTCAATGATTTTCTGACATATTATCACAAGAAAGTCTGCAGATTAATAGCAAGATTACGTACCTATGACCGATGACAAAGCGAATTATAATCCCCTTCTCCTCCTCTAGTTTCTTTCTCTTTTCACCTGTTTTTCAAGTTTTCAAGTACTCTCATCAGCACATAATGTAAACAAGAAATGACTGAACAAATATGGTTCCTTTCAGAAAAATAACTATGTCATGGTCTACTCGACCTTGAGGCATCCATGTCGCACGAACTGAATCTCGTCTTTTCCTGCTACTAAAAGCAGTATTGATCCCTACAACCATTAAGTATCTTCTTTTCCCAGATGCCTGTGTATTCTTTAGATCATCCGATGAAGGCGAACCGCTCTGTATAGATTCCTGAGCTGCTTTTGCAGCAGCCAATTCCATCTCCAAATTTGAAATGGTCTTATCTAATGTTCTGCATAGGACAACATGAAAGTAAATTTGCAGTTTGGACTCATCATAGTAAATTCATATCGTGTTCGGTCAAGGAGTGTAACAGTTTCGGCTTTCACTCACTGTATGGCATTGTGAGTCTTAAAGACTTCTCCGAAAATGTTTCTCGACACACGCTTGACTTCCTTCTCATCCAACTAGAAGACATAAACAGATCAGAAAACATACAAAAAGAACATGAAAAAGAAAAGTAGCAATGTAGTAGTGTAGCTACTTTCTTGGACATATATGCTTTGAACAAGTCACAAAATCAGCTTTGAAGATGCTTACCGATTTCGGATCACAGCCTTCTGAGACTAACTTTAACTTTTCGGCTTCAAACGCGGTAGTTCGAGTGATTCCTTTAGGTTCGGGAACAGTCCACATCCTACAAGCAAATTTAATATGACCATCAGCTAATATTCAAGCATATATCAGCAATGCCACACTTTTAACTTTTAAAACATCCATATCTGATTCTGATGTTCAAAACAACAGTGGAATAGTCTTCCCGACAGAGCTGAATCTTAAGCTCCTCGAAACAGACCTCTTTTTAGCCATAATTGACGGTGGATATTGGAAGAACACATGATTACAACGAAATCAAATGGATAAACAGCCTAAGTTTTCAGCTAAATGTCGGATTAAAGTTGGGATATCAATGGCGGATCTTGATTCATTGAAGAAATGGTGAAAAGAAACAGTTCTTCAAACTCGAGACCCCATAAGAAGAAGAAAAATGAAAGCAACTTGATAATCGAACGAAACGGGAAAGAAATTTCTTCTAAGGGCTATAATTGCTGGTAATCAATTTTTCAGAATAGATTCGTTTAATCAATTCTATAAAGCGACCAACGAAAATGCACAAAAGCAAGAACATAAATACTGTCGGCTGCATTTAATAAACGAAAAAATAACAAAATTTCCCCAAACAACAAAGACCCAAAAAACAAAACAACCAAAAATTTGTAGCCAATTCGGTTAAGCTGAAAACAAGTTAGAATCCAAAACCTGGGAATCCAAGAAAAAACATCTCAACCATCAATCAAATTCCACAGCAATAAGAACTCAGCTAATTGAACAAAACAAAACCCATCAAATTTTCAACGTTCCTCAGCAAAAATTAACAGAAGAAATTGAAGAAAAAGACCGATTCGAACCTGTTGGTGAAGATCATCCCCAAACAGAAGCTGCCCAGGCAAAGAAAAACTGCCCATCTCTGCGAAACGACGCTCCGTGAAGATTGTTCGGGCTTAATTTTCCAGGACATCTTCTGCCCAGATTGTATTTATGCTGCCCGTAACAAGCTCTCTCAACAAAAAAACATAAGCATTGAATCAAGTAAAGACCCAGTTGCAAAAGGGGCAGAAAGAAGAGTTGGAATTGGAGAAAATTTGAAATTAGCTATAGAACAAGATTTGAATCAGAGGATTCAGAACCAAAAAAAAGGGCATCAAAGAAAGAGAAATAAAAAATAAAAAGTTGGGTTGGGTTGTTGTTTCAATCTTCAACTTCCAAATCTCTCTCTCTCTCTCTCTGCAAAACTTCTGTGGAAGCTAAGGCAGTTGAAGAGAAGTGAAAGCCAGAGAGAAGAAGGAAGAGGGAGAAGACTGACTAACTAACCTCTCTCACTTAATACCAAACCACCAAACTGTTTCATAAAGTGACATAAATACCCTTTGTCAGCTCTTCAAATTTTCAAACATTTCTTACAAAAAAGTTTTGCAGAGAGGGCTCAGTTCCCATCAATCATGGTGCCATGGAGATCATGTGGTACCATGTTCTTCCAAATTATATGCATTTGATATATATATATATATATCAAATTTCAAAATTTAAAGAAAGATGCAATTTTTAGTATGAGTGTTTGGGTGTACACAACATACATTCTGAAACTTGTCTAACAAATTCATTCCCAAAATTGTTTGTGTTTATGTTTCACATCAGATCTACTTGGTTCTATAACAATTTTAGCAGGCTATATTGTTAGCAATAACTTTTAGATCTTTTTAACTTTTAAAGGTAAAAGAACAAAAAAAGAGTTTAGGCATTGTCTCACCTAACACTTTAAGACTTTTGAAATTATTTTAGGAGATAAATTATTTAAACTTACGCTTCGAGTTGGAAAATTCGTGTGATATTAAAAATACTGTGTAAGTGAGACTGTTATAACCCGAGTCGTGATTTTTCAGATACTGCCTACTCATTCGACTATTCAATCAACTTACTGTGGTTGTTTGAGATCTCAAACGTCTAATTTAGTAAAGAGATGGTAGAGTTGCAGATCTAACATAATTCAGTATAAAAATAATAACGACAAGAATAATTTCAACTATATAAAAACCACTACTAATAGTGGATAAATTATTGGCTATATATTTTGTTTTATAAATTCTTTTTTAATAATCATTGTTGCTATTAGAAATACTTATTCAAAATATCTTAGAAAATTGAGTAACCTTCAAATTTCCTTTAAATTTATTTACTCAAACAAAAATGCTCATGTGAGAAAGGCATGTTTAGGAATCAAATAGTACATGGAGGAGGCCTTTTTTTATGGGGTGGGGAAATATAAATTTGATGCTTATGAGCATCAAATAAAAGCTATATGTCAATATCATTTCCTACTTGTATTATTCACCTATATATTTCTATAACTTTGTAGAAAAATTTTAATTGGGTTAATTTTGATATCATCTCTAAATTTCTTTTGTTTCATCATTTATTTGATAAATAAAAAATATAAATTTGCAAAATCTATATGCACAAAGTTAATTAAAAAGAAGCCAACAAGAGCATAGCTCAACTGGCATAAAGATGTATTGATAACCACGAGGTCTGTGGTTCGAATCCCCCCACCCCATATTGTCAAAAAAAAAAAAAAAGTTAATTAAAAAGAAAACCTCGATTTAAAATTGTTAGATTCTCTTGTTAAGAGGCATCTTGAAATGAAGTAAGGGTTGATTAGATGAAATTCATGTACCTAACCATTTAAATATAAATGATTATAATTTTTTTATGAAGTAATGTATTGTTGCAATTTTAAATTATTTGATTTGATTATAGTCAAATAATAAATCAAAGTCAAACTCTCTCAAATTACACATAAATTAGGGCGTTGGTCAAGGTAACAATAAGAGATACTTTAGACCAACTTTTATTGAGGGTTTTTTTTTTTTTTTTTTTGAAAAAATAAGATTCGGAGTTTTTAACATTAGAGTTTCAAATTCGAAATATGTAATTAAAAGTAGACAAAGATAAAGCTTTGTGGGGATAACCAAGCAAAAGGCAAAAACAAGAAGCTTGGCCAACAAAATAGACTGAGAAATCTTTTCCCAAAAAAAAATGTCTAATCCATCTCCAAATTTTCAATTTTGTGTCTAATAAATTCAACAAATTTAAAAGTGTTTGACTGATCTTTGAATTTTCAATTTTATATCTAATAAGTTCAAAAAAAAATTCTATCTAATAGGTAATTAAATTTAAAAAATAAAATCTATTCAGACAAAGTCTTACTAGAGATAAAATTGAAAGTTCAAAAACTTATTAAACATTTTTAAAATTTAAAAGTTTATTAGATATTGAATTAAAAGTTTATTAGATATTGAATTAAAAGTTCAAGAAACTATTAAAAACTATTTTGGACAATTTTTTTTTTTTTTTTTTGAAACATTGGACAATACTTACTATATTGATTGATCAACAAAAAATAATCGTAGGACCAACCATTAAGTTGTTGACAAGTAAGGGAGAGAACATAGAAAGAAAGAGAAAGACAATATTTTTGCATTTTTTTTTTTTTTTTGATTAAAATAGAGCTCATGTATTACTAAGAAGAGATAAAAGGAACATACAAATGGCTTTCCATGAGTGTCATCCGTTCCATCCACTCAGGAAAAGCACCTAACCATAAGCATGGAGGTGCCGAGTAGCCTTCACTGGCCATATTATGAGCAAACCTATTATAACGACGATTAACAAAATGGAAATTAACAATCTCAAAAGCAGCCAGAAGTGCTTCAATATCCCATAGGGTCGTAGAAATGCTTGACTGTCCTTGAAGATGACCGTTGATAGACTTTATGAGATTCAAACAATCTGACAATACTGTTAGACGTCTCACCTTCAAGCCCTTTGCTAATTGAAGTCCCGTCAGAATGGCAACTGCTTCAGCCCCCAATGGGGAATGACACCCAGAGATAGAGTGATGTTGCGCTGCCTTCAAAATGCCTCCCTTTGTACGTAATACAATGCCAATTCCACATTTAGTCGTAGCATCAATAAAGGTAGCATCAGTATGCATGATGACTTCCTCCCCTTCAGAAAGAATCTGTATCACCTCATCCTCTGACTGAACCAAAGATCCACCCAAAGGGTTTGCCTTCCAGTATTCCGTCAGATAGTCTTGAATCCATTCACAACGACACATAGGCGTTGGAATTGGACGGTTATAGAGTATACTATTTCTATCATTCCAAATCGCCCAAGCACCAACACAAATACTTGCTAAAATAGAATCCGGTTGGGCAGCAAAACTCAACCACCGATCCTTGATCTCTAGCATGTCCCATTGATCCATCCAAATATTCGGTTGAAAAATCCTCCAAATCTCTTGAGCTCTAGTACATCGGAAAAGAGCATGATCCGTAGTTTCTAACTCCTCATGACATACAGGGCAAGTCATATGTACTGGAACATGATGTCTTTTTAAATTAAACATAGACGGGATAGAGTTATGGAACGATTTCCACACAAAAATTTTAACTCTATTGGGAATTCGCAACTTCCAAACCTTTTTCCACCACCTACTATCCAATCCACGAGCCGACATTGATGGTCCCATCGGTCTCAACATGCTTAATTTATAGCCACTCTTAACGGAATATTCTCCTGTATTATTGTAGTGCCAAATCCACCTGTCTGGAGCAGTTAGACTAATAGGTAAGCCTTTAATCATCTCCACATCCTCCTTTATTAGAAATTGTTGGAGCTTCGCCTCATCCCATTGCACACTTGGATTAAAAAACTCCAATATTTTTGCAATATTGAAAAAATAAGATTAAATTATAAGTTTAATCTCAAAACTTTGAGATATGTGTTTATTTAGTCCATAAACTATAAAAAATGTCTAATAAATTATTGAACTTTAAAAATGCATAATAGATCCTTGAAATTTCAATTTTGTGTCTATAAGTCTATGATATATTCAAAATTTTTAAAAATTAACTCATCCAATATTATATATAATTGAATTTTATGTCTAATGAGATCCTAAAGGTTCAACTTTGTAACTATTAGTTTCATGAATTTTCAAATAGGTTAAAGATCTACTAGACACAAAATTGAAAATTCAAGGACTTATTGGACACAAAATTGAAAGTTTAAGATTTATTAAACGGTTTTTAAAGTTCTATTTGACACAAAATTGAAGGTTAAAGAACGTATCACAAACTTCTCAAAATTCAAGAACCAAATAGACACAAATCTAAATATTCAAGGACTAAACTTGTAATTTAACCAAAAAATAAATAAACAGTTGTCAAATTTTGAGTAGTTGTTGACCAATGAGAAGATAAATTGTTCTTCTTTTAAAGTTGAGAGATTTATTAGACACAATTCTAAAATTTTAGACCACGTTTGATAATCATTTGATTTTGAATTTTTTTTGTTTTGAAAATTATGTTTGTTTTCTCTCAAGTTTAGTTTCCATCTTTGTTAAGTATACATTTAAATTCTTAGCCAATTATCAAAAAAAAAAAAAAAAAAAAATTGAAAACTACTTTCTTTAGTTTTCATAAATAGTATTTATAAGCTTAATTTTCAAAAATAAAAAATAAACATCCAAAAACCAAGAGTCCGTTTGATAACCTTTGGTTTTTTATTTTTAAAAATTAAGCTTATAACCATAACTTCGTTTCTTTATTTTGTTATGACTTTCTTCTCATGTTTTAAAAAATTAAGAAAGTAAGCCTAGTTTGATAACCATTTTGTTTTTTTACTTTTTAGTTTTTAAAAATTATGTTTGCTTTCTCTTAATTTTCTTGTCGTAGTTTTCATCTTTGTTAAAGACACATTTTTTTTTTTTTTGAAAAATTTTAAGGACACATTTAAAATGTTTAGCCAAATGCTAAAAAAAAACAAGTTTTGGAAAATATTTGTTTGTTTTCGGTTTATTTGACTTAGATTTTTGAAAACATAGGACAAAGGTAGATAACAAAGCAAAAAAACTTAGACGTGAAAGTAATCTTAAAGATTAATTTTTTTAAAAAAAAAACCAAATAATTATTAAACAGAATCTTAATTTTCAAAAACTTATTTTTATTTTTTTGAAGGTAACTAAGAATTCAAATATTCCATTAGCAAATACCAAAAGCTATGGTAAAAATTTTGAAAAACATAATTTTCGAAAATAAAAAAAAACTATTAAAATGAGTCCAAATAAATAATTATTAGTAATCAAACTTATAATTTAGGAAAAAGAAAAAATTGCACGTGAAAGAGGGACAAATAAAAGCAACGTGGCAGATGGCAATTGGGTGAAAGTAAAAAAAAGGCTTCCATGGACCTTTCAAGTACAATGAATCACGTGACATGTCGACCCTGGTCACGTGGTTGCTGCCAAAGTTTCAGCCAGAGATTTCCCCCATCTTATAAGCAAGCTGACACGTGTCATCATTCCAATAAATTATTTTTCGGGTCATCCTCTCTGGCTTTCACGACACCAATTTTTTTAAAAAATTTATTTATAAATAATTTTACTATCAAAATTCTCTCTCAGTTCAAAATATAATTGTTATTATTATTATTTTATTTTTTATTTTTTCTTTTTGGATAAAGATTCTTGGATATTTGTGTTGGATTTCCCTCCAATATAAGGTGCTGCCATTATCAATTATTCAAATTAGTTTATGTTTTTTTTTTAATCTTATTATTAATTTATTACACAAAAATCGATATTAAACAATTTTACGTATTTTGCATTGATTCTTTTGGAAGTCGTGCATTTGTTGGTCGGTTTAAAATTTTCAATGATTCCATATTTATATGTAGTCATTCCATTTTTACTAATTTATTTATAATTTGTCTCAATTTAACATACTAAAACTTATTTTATTATTATTCACTTTGCCTTTTTTTTAAGAAAAAAAAACCTTATTTTTTTAATCACATCATTGTCAGTTGTCACCGACTTAATTAAATGTTAAACAAATGTATTTTGTATGCGTAATTGGTTGAATTAAGAATTTTGAGAATAGTTCAAAATCTGACAACATCGAGATAATTATAAATATAACAAAAATTGAAATATATAAATTAGTGTTTTTTAATAGTTATAATTATTGTTACAAATATTTTTTTTTTTTTTAAGAAAAAGATTGATTACAAGTTTAGTCCACAAACTTTTAGTTTTGTATCAATTTAGTTTATGAAATTCGAAAAATTTCTAACAGATCCCTGAACTTTCAATTTTGTTCCTAATAGGTCCCTAAATTTTAAAAATGTCTAACAGATCCTTGATATATTTTATGTCTACTGAGACTCTAAACTTCCAATTTTGTATCTAGTAGGCTTGTGAATTTTTTAAAATGTTGAATAGGTGAAGGACTTATTAGACACAGTATTAAAAGTTGAAACCTTGGACATAAAAGTGAAAGTTTAAGAACCTATTTGATATTTTTTAAAGTTCAGGGACCAATTGGAAATAAAATTAAAAGTTTGATGACCTATTTAAAACTTTAACTAAATTGACACAACTCTAAAATTTTAGAGACTAAACATGTAACTTAACCTAAGAAAAAAGAAAAACAAGACAAAGATGATCTAGGGACTCTTCTTCCTTATTGAAACAAGACCATCGGTGGAGTGAGCTTGGTGCAAATCTAAAATGGGCCAGTTGCAAGGATAGCAATATGGGCCAAAATAATTGCAAATCTAGCAACCCACAAAAAAAAATTGCAAAAATGACAAAATCTAATAGTTTGTGTGTTGCATTTACTAAAATACCCCTCCAGATCTTCTTTCACTGATAGATTCTATCAGTGATAGAAATTTTCTTTCACTGATAGATTCTATCATATGATAGAAAATTTTCTACTACTGATAGATTCTATCGGCGATAGATATTTTTCTATCACTTGTTCGGTGTTCTATCAGTGTTTGGTTGTTGTTATTTGGTTTTCTATCAGTGTTTGGTTTTTGTTTTTCAGTGTTTGATTTCTATAATCGTTCGTTTTTGCTTTATTTTTCAATGCTCGATTTCACCATGTATCACCATCTCTAATAGAAACAAAAGATCTTCTATCACTGATAGAAAAGTATCAGTGATAGAAAGATTTTCTATAACTCACGAAAAGTTTTTCTATCAGTCTCAGTGATAGAGATAGAAAGTTTTTCTATCACTCATAGAAATTTTTTCTATGAGTGATAGAAAAAAGATTTTCTATGAATGATAGAAATTTTTTCTATCACTCATAGAAAAAATTTCTATAAGTGATAGAAGATTTCTATCACTGATAGGTTCTATCAGCGATTGAAATATTTTCTATCAAGAGTTTTCTATCATTGATAGAATATCTTTCTATCACTGATAGAATAGTAAAAATTTCTATCAGTGATAGAAATCTTTTATCACTGATAGAAAGCCTTTCTATCGGTGATAGAAAGTTTTTCTATCACTTATAGATTATATCGGTGATAGAAAGATTTTTATGGGTGATCAGGGATTGAAAGATTTTTTATCAAAAGTTTTTCTATGATTTTCTATAAAAAAAAAAAAAAAAAAAAAAAAAAAAAAAAAAAAATTATCACTGATAGAACCTATTAGTGATAGAAATCTTTTATCTAGTGATAGAATCTATTCTATCAGTGATAGAAACTTTCTATCACTAATAGAAAATTTTTCTACCACTGATAGAATCTATCAGTCATAGAAATATTAGTGATAGAAACTTTCTATTACCGATAGAAAATTTTTCTACCACTGATAGAATCTATCAGTGATAGAAATATCACTGATAGAATCTATCAGTGATAGAAATATCACTGATAGAAACTTTCTATCACTAATAGAAACTTTATTCTATCAGTGATAGAAACTTTCTATCACTGATAGAAAATTTTCCTACCACTGATAGAATCTATCAGTAATAAAAAGACTTTCTATCAGTTAAAAAAAAAAAAAAAAAAAAAAAAAAAAAAAAAGAAAGAAGATGGGCACACAAGGGCAATTTAGGAATATAAAAAATTAATTCAAAAATTTTGTCATATTTGCAAATATTTTTAAAAATTGTTATATTTGCAATTATTTACCTTCATGTTGCCACCCATTACAATTATCCATCTAAAATCCCATTAAAAGGTAAATAATAGCAAATCTAGTACAAAAGATTAAAAAAAAAAAGTCAATTTTAAGTCTAAGTAATATATATCAATTAGAAAATGACAGTATTTGACTGTATGAGATAGTGATATCAATAATAATAATAATAATAATGATGGTGTATAGAGAGATACATGCACATCAATATGCAACTAAGTATTGTTCATTAGAAAATACTTGTCAAATATGTCAACTTAAAAAAAAAAAAAAAAAGTATTGTTCACATGTTATTAGTGATTTACCTCTATCAATAATGTCTATCAACATCTCTTAAAAAAAATAATGTCTATCAATAATATATTACAATAACATATTTACAAATTTTTTCAGATAAATTTTCAATATAACAACCAAAATTTTCCTCTTTTTTTTAAGTTGAACGGCACTTAAAGTTGGAGGATTTGAACCTTTGACCTGTTGGTTGATGGTACATGCCAATTATTGTCGAGCTTGCTCACTTTGGTGTCACCTATAGTAATTTCCCAAATCATTGACCCTATAAATACGATAAAATTCTTTAGTTTCATACCTACTCTATAAGATCCAGTAAATCATATGAAGCGGTCATATAATTTGGTTAAATTATACGTTGGGTCGGGTCTCAAACTTAAGATTGTTTGTTTGCTTTCCAAACATTTCGACAATCTGAAGAAAAGGGAAAGAGGAGGAGGAATTAAGAAGGGTGCAAAATTGAATAGCAAGTGTAAGATATAAGAGAGATGCCTATCTTGCAATGGGCGTTTTGATTTGTACTTTAACAAAACTTTGAACAGCAAGGCAAAGGCAAGGCAAAGGCAAGGCAAAGGCAAGGCTGCCAATTTTCCAGGTCCATACACCCACTCCTCCTCTTTGCTTACGCCTTCTCTGCACACCCACCAACACATCTACCAAACCAACTAACTTTACCCATTTCTTCTTCTCTTCTTTCTGCAACTTTTTCATCTTACACATTTTCTCACTTTGTAATTTACAAATACATTTAACAATCAATCTTTGGTGGTAACCTTTTTTCACCTGACCTGAGAGAGATTGAGATATCTGTTTCAAGTACTTACCTTGAAAACACATCTCATCTCACTGTTTTACTGACAATGCACATTGTTTAAGGAGACAACCACAATGTTCTTTTCTTTCTATGCTTTTGGTTTTTAATTCTATCTTCAAAATCTAACTACTTATTTAGACTTCATTTGATAACCATTTCATTTTTTTTATTTTTGGTTTTTGAAAATTAAACTTAGGTCATTCCACCTATCAATTTCTTTGGTTTGAACCTACCTCCTTCCATGTTTTCAAAAATCAAGTCAAACTTTGAAGGAAAAAAAAAGTAGTTTTCAAAAACTTGTTTTTGTTTTTGAAATTTGGCTAAAAGCTTCATTGTCTCCTTAACCGAAATGAAAACCATCGTAACGGAATTGAGAGAAAACAAGTACAATTTTAAAAAAACCAAAAATAAAATGGTTATGAAACGAAATCTTAGTTTTCAAAACTTGATTTGGTTTTTGAAAACATGAAAAGAAAGTAGATAACAAACGAAATAAACTTATTGATGCCAACAATGTGTATAAGCTTAGTTTTCAAAAACCAAATACGGCCTAAGAAATTTTGATTTTCAAATCAATGTTAAACTACTGTAATGATTTAAGAAAACAAAAAATCGATACGAAGAATTTGAGTTTGATTGCAACAATCTAATAGTTCAAGGGTTTAAGTTATTTGTGCATTTTATTAAACTTTAAGGATTTAATTGCAACAATTTTATAAGTTTGGCCAATTAATTAAATTAAAAGTTCTTTTTTATCTTTTCCACATCAAATCCACTTGGAACTATGTTGCTATTCCAATAGAATATATGTTTAGTACAAAAGTTAAAGCTGGCTGATATGATTCAACTCTTCATAATGATTTCGAATTTTCTTATTCTTTTTTTTTAATCATTTTCGTTTATCATCTTTAATTTTACTGTTTGCTATAAGATTTGACTTTTGTTTTCTTGTTCTTCTTTTTGGCTTAAACTCACTCATTTTTATGTTAGAGAGAGCGTAATCCAATTAAGATGAAGAGGAATGAGCAGCCAAGTTGGTTTGTAAATGATATCTAATTAGGATTAAGAAAAATGATGGCTTCTTCCACCATTTCTTTTAGTTGCTTTACCACGCAAATATCTCATCCTTGTGGATTTATTTGATTAACTTTCAATCATATCCACTAGTTTTTGTCAATGGACACAACTTAATTAACTGTCCTTTCTGTAGGGTATGCTTCTTTAGACACTAGAATACAGGGTGAATTTATTGAATCAAACAAATTTGGACCCATTTAATTCATGATTGGAAAAGATTTTTACTTTAGAACCTTTTTTTTTCCTTACGAGGTTCAAGAAACGTTATGTGTGGATTCAAAAAGTTGACCTTCAAGACAGATGAATAATGTCTTAATCAATTGAATAATACACTAAATTTAGAAGTAGATTAAAAGGAAAAAAAAAAGTCACAGTCCATTATGCTAATTTCAAAGTGTGTGCATGTGTGATTTACAACATTTGTTAAATTTGGATTTGCCTTGTATCCTCTACAACTTGGTCGTCTCATCTTACTTGCTTCGAATAAAGTGTGAGAGTGAAGATTGTCCCACAGACCAACACAGGTTTTTTTAGCATGCTTCATCTCCACTCACATGCTTCCTAAAAAACTTTCACCCGACATATAGGATTGCTCCAAGCCAACCACGCTTAATTTTCAAGCTTGTATGATTGAGTCACTCAAAAGAAATGTGCACCTTATTGGTATAGGTAATAACTACCAATTCCTTTAAACTCCCAACCATACTCCTAAATCCTTAGGATCTCTCTCATTTGAATGTGTTCTCGATTATACCCCTCCTCATACAAGCTTTGGATGGAAATAGGCCACATGTGCATAATGCAAACGGGGAAACCCCAATACTCTCTAAAAGAAAATCGAACTCTAAAACCACAGTTGTTTTCTAGAGCTAGCTTTGGATGGAAACAGGCCACATGTGCATAATGCAAACGGGAAAACCCCAATACTCTCTAAAAGAAAATCGAACTCTAAACCCATTGCATCCCAAAAAAACACACATTCTATATTTTGATATTTCACTATCTTTCTAAAGATCATTTTTGGTTTCATTCGTCTACTAAACAAACCAAGTAAACTCAATTGAGATAACAAATCTAATAATCCATTAGACATCGTTGACTGGTAGATTAGATTCATATAATAATGCAACATCAAAAAGTAAGTTTGCTTATACGAAGCAACGAAAATTCATGTATATTTATGTAACACTAGCTAGTTCATGTGGAAAGAATGGTAATGATTATGGTTTAGAGGGGCAAGTATTTTGGAAGAAGAAGAGGAGGGTCAGAAGCCACGAGCGTAGGCCCCGTAGACAAAGCACAAAGGCAAGGCCATGGCCATGTCCATCTACATCCACTATTACTATTACTATTCCTTCCACTGCCGACAACCATGTGCCTTTCTTTTCTACATCTCTCACCTGCTGCCTTCTCTCTAATATAATCTCACTTTTAAATATCCTATGACTTTGGAATGTGTCATATGCCTACATGTGCGAGTGGGTGGGCTACCTAACATCATACCTATGCCTTTGTACTCTTCTTCAAATGGACAAATTACGATTGGGAAATATTTGAGAGTATAGTGTAGGGAACTATATATAGGAAGGTGTCGTTTGTTAACACTTATATTCTTCGTTTCTTGTTTCTAGTTTTTGAGAAACAAAAGAGTTTAGGCCCTGTTTGATAATCACGTAGGGGCCGTTTGATAACCATTTCGTTTTCTGTTTTTCATTTTTTAAAAACAGGGTTGTTTGATAACCATTTCTGTTTTTGGTTTTCTGTTTTTTTTAAAACGTTTTTGAAATTATAAGCAAATTTCAAAAACCAAAAAAAGTAGTTTTTAAAAACTGAAAACCAAAAACAGTTATCAAACATATATGGTTTTTGTTTCTAAATTCGTTTGTTTTTTTATCTACCCTCTTTCCATGTTTTAAAAAAAAATAGTTTTCAAATGCTTGTTTTTGTTTTTAGAATTTGGTTAGAAATTCAAGTGTGTCTTTAACAAAAATGAAAACCAGAAAATTTAAAGAAAACAAACCTAATTTTCAAAAACCAAATGACTATTAAACGAGACCGTAGTAACTATTCATGTTTCTCATCTCTTATTTTTTAGAAATAATTCCCAACAAAAAAAAAATCAAGTTTTCTGGTTCTTGTTTTCCTTTCTTATTTTTTATAGAACTAATTTCCAACAAAATCAAGTTTTCTTATTCTTGTTCAGTTTTTTCCAAAACATAAATAAAAATATTCTTTACTTATAAAATACATAATAAATATCTAGAGATAAATATGACAAAAAGATTGGAATATTTAGGGTGTGTTTGGTTTAACTTTTCAAGTGTTTAATTTTGAAAAAAATTCTAATGTTTGGCAAGCACTAAAAATGACTTATTAGAAAATGAGATTGATAAATAAATCATTTTGAGAGAAACACTTGAAACCAACTTTTTTTAAAAAGACTTTTTAAGTATATTATAACTTGTGTATAAAAACATTTATAGGAAATGCAACCAAACATATGAGTGTTTAAATTCTAAACAAATTATATATAAAATGTTTTAAAAAAAATGCATTATTGAAAAACATTTAAATTAAAATGTAATCCAAACGGACCCTTAATTTTAGAAACTAATTTTCATGTAAGATTTTTACAATTTCAAAAAGAACAATTCTTAATGGTGGTATGTAGAGAGGATATACACACCGATATGCAGTTAAGTATTTTCCTTTTAGAAAACAAGAAAGAAGAACGATTGTCAAACAGGTTTTTTTTTTCTTTATCTTTTTCAATAAAAATAAATTAAAAAAAAGAAACGGTTACCAAATGCAATTTTGATATAAGAGAAACAAGAAACATGAAATGATAAACGTTACCAAACAAGTCCTAAAAAATGATCTTTGAATATTGGATGAGTTCTAAATGCTTGACAAAAAAGAAGAAGAAGAAAAATATATCGTGGACCCAAAATCCTTACCTCAAATTCATCCCTACTCTATTTCTTCTTTTGGTCTTTGATTTTTAAGAAGCCTAACTCTAGTACTATAACTTTGATCTATATTACAATTTGGTCCATTGACTTTTAAGATACAGGCTCTCAAGGTCCCGTTTGATAACCATTTGGTTTTTGAAAATTATGCTTGTTTTCTCCTAAATTCCCTATCATGGCTTTCATCCTAGTTAAGGTTGCATTTGAATTCCTAGCCAAATTTTAAAAACAAAAACAACTTTTTGAAAACTATTTTTTTTTTTTTTTGTTTCCAAAATTGGTCTTGGTTTTTGAAAACAAGGTAGAAGATTGATACTAAAATCAATAAACTTATAGGTGGAAGTATGTGTGTATAAGCTTAGTTTTCAAAAATCAAAAACCAAATGGTTATCAAACTGGGCTTTAATGATCAAAGTTGTTTAAGTTTCAAAAAGTCATGGACCAAAATAAATAAAGAAAACCCAAAACACTTGGACCATATTCAAATCAAAACTAGCCAGAAATTAGATAAATTAATTAGAACTATAATGTTTTACCTGTAATATTTTATCAAGTCTTTGTTTAATTGGTTTGAAGCTGACCCTGTGTGTCAATATCAAACTTAGAGACGAGAGACTAATAATGTGTAGGCCAGCAAGATCTCCAGCCATCTTCATAATGCATGTTCCAATTCAACTAGCTGTTGATTTAAAATCTCCATCTCGTATTTATTTATTTATTTTTTTTATAAAAAAAAACAGGCCAAAAATCTCCATCTCTTACAGTTACAACACATGATTGGCAGAGATACTTTACCTGATGATTGTTAAGCTGTTGCTCCTACAAATTGAAATTCAACAAGTATTGCTAAGCCCTGCAATTGTTATTAGAAGATTAAAGTAAATTCCACCATAAACACTTAACTTTGTTAGAATGTTATTTTCCAACGATGGCTAAGAAAATATTGTCTTAACAAAGCTTTCTTAATGTCAAGCTTTTTGATATTTACCAATTTACACGATGTTGATTGATTAGGTATAAGATCCACGTTAGATACAGATTTTTTTTTTTTTTAATTTTTAAAAGTTAAATACGCTTACCAATGAGTTCTTTGTAATCTAATCTACTTTTCAAAGTATATTTAGAATCGTAACAAAAATTTATACGTAGAAAAGGCAATTTCTAACTATATGTTTTTTGCTTTTTCATATTTGGTTAAGATGTTTTTGTAAAGTGAAGATTAACAAATACAGAAGGTTAAACGTCGTGTATTATCCAATATGACAGATAACACTCTGCATTTGCTTAGAACAGAAATAAAAGCTTCTAAATAGTTTTTATTCTTGATCCTTAATTTTTTAAGTTCTCAGTAAATTAGGTCCTTTGTTAAAAAAATGAATAGTTCAATGATATATATATTTTAAGTGGCATGCCTACTCATCTAAGTATGTTGTTAAAACAATCATCTAATTATACATTTTCATGTTTAATAAATTTTGACATTTATTCATGGAAAGACTTAATTGACGATTTTTAATTCTCAATAGGTTAAAAATTATTTAAAAGATTAGAGATCATTTTGGCTATTCATTTCATTTTAACCACATAATTGAAAAACAAGAGGCCGATAGTTTACCTGGAAGTGACTTCAGTAGTGAATTCCATTTAAATTGTAGCTAAAGCTCTACTGCAGTTTCTTTCCATTGCAAATTATATCTCCTAAGCTATGTTAAACAATTTAAGAATACTTAGTCAAAAAGATCCTAAGCCAAGTATGAAGTCAATAAGGTACAAGAGAGATGAAAGGCTCACAAGATGGGGACAAAGACAAGGCCGCCATCCTAATCTTATAATAAAAAAGATCTGCACAAAATTGAATAGTTTAACTTCCTCAGCGAAGAGAAATTAAAAACAAAACGTGCAACATTGAAAAGGAGAGATTTTACTTGTGGAAATGAAGCGGAATACAATCTGCTAATTCCTGGCATGGAATGATATGCAACATGGGCACTGTTGCAGTGCTTCAAATTGTTCTACTCAATAGCAGGGGAAGGCTTCTTTATAGGATTGTACACACTGAATTCGCCGAAGTCCCTTCTACCACTGGAATAAAGTTGAAAATTTTCAGTGTCCACAAATCAGACCATTCCACTGACAATCTTAACATAACAACACAATTTCATAGATTAAGCAACAGGAAAAATCATTCACAACAATCATCTCCACCTTCTCATGCTCAGTCGACAGTGTGATGAAATTTATATCAATATTTATTAAAGATGCTGTCTAGAGATGTTCTGAAGTATTGGCAATTATAAAAAAATAAAACTAGAGTTGTGCGTATTCGTATTGTATGGACATTGGTTTCCATGGTCAAAGGAGCTCAAATGATGATTAGCCTAGATATAGATCTGCAAACAAGTCTATGGAACCGATCACCAAACAAGATGTCAAGACAAACAAGGCAAGAAACGAGGTTAATTAGAGCATCTTATGATATGAACTTGATTTCCCTAAAGATAAAAGTAACGACAGGATAAAAACCACGTCTCCTTTATCGAATCTCAAAAACTTTCGTTTTCTTTTTTCATCTTTATTATCATCATCGTCAAATATGAAGGCAGTGTATGAGAGAAGATTTGCAACTACATTCCCACTTTCTATATTGAATACCGATGCTGTGTTTCAAGAGTTGTTAACTCAATGATAACGAATTTTTGAACTTTTACCAATAATTCCTTAAATAAGGTGACCATCAGGAAGTATGGCGATGCTATGATACCTTGATGAGGAAGATCACTATGTAATAGTGAGAACAATAAAGTCAAAGGCCCGGAATCTTTTAAGTGTAAATGGGACTGGAATAGTAAAATGATAGATGTACATGGTAGGAAATGGTAATCGTTTCTTTAGATAAGACAGGAAACGTTAGCATAAAAGAGACGTCCATATGAGCTCTCCCATTTTAAATTTAGGTAATTCAGTTTACCTGTGGTTGACATCCCAACCAGCGGGTAAGAAACGAGGTTGAATAGCAGCAACAAACACTTGTCTCCACCTTTGACAAAACTGTCGTATGCCATCCTCACCATATTCCCTCAGTAGATGATCCACAACTTGTTTACCGTGTGGTCCATGTCCCAAGAGTGATAATTTTGGATTGAATTTCGGTTGAGCAGATATAGAAGAGCCATTATCAGAAAAGCTGACCTCTCCACCAGGCAGACATGTTTCAGACACGCTACCACTATCTGAATTCATGTGATTGTTAACATCTGCATTGGCATCATAATCAAGCCTTAAATTAGAACGAATGGCCGCTTGAAGTATTTACTTTCCACCCTCTATGAATAACATTTTGTTGTTTGCAAAATGCATGTATCAGCAAAAGGTCAACTACTCCACACATACCAATGGATGAATTGGCCACAGTAAATGTGTCAGCACCATTCTGATGCTCAGCATCTGGAAAAATGCGCTGTGCTGAGTGCTTCAAAGCTATACCCCTTTTCTTCTGAAGTCGCCTTCTCTCATGAGGACTCATGCCAACAAGCAGAGCCTTTTCCAAATCCTCTTCAGATATCTCACTCCGCCCATAGTATCTCATGACAATCTGAAAACACAACAAAGAAAACAGAGGTGAGGAAAAGATATAATAAGAATTTCAGGAGTTGATACTTAACAATTACAAAGTAACTAAAGATATAAGAATGGGGATTACATAACTAAAAAGCGTTTTCAAATGGCCAATTCCAACAGCATACTAATGAATAACGAATATTCAGGACCTCTTTCATGTCTCAAACTACTGATAGAAGAACATGAAAACATGCTGATTACTACAATTGATGATAATTGATAAATTTAATCCTATAGCATCATGAAAATCTTAAATGATACATTTCTACCGGGATGGAACTCTATTAAATGATTCGGCACTATGCATTTGATATCACGAAACCAAAGATCTTTTAAATGGCAGGGATAGCAGATGACGCATGTCGATTATTAGTATCTCAAGCATTGAACTGCATGCTTATTTATAAAACACATGGACACACATAGACACATATACGATGACTATCTCAATTGCAAAGTATATATGGCATACAAGCATGAGTTCCTCTTGACGTTTTGATGGCATCCTTGGTCCATGCCGCAATAGGGCCATAGCAGCTGTTCTCAATTCTAAAGGTGACACACCTTCCTCCTGAAAGTTGGTTCCGGAGTCAGATGTCTCAACTAAATCAAAGGCCTCCTTAGTATCAACCACCCTACGAACAAAAAGTGGAATTCCAAATTCTTCAGCAAGATATCTCTTGTGCTTCTCAGCAGCAGCATGGGCAACTTCATGACAGTCCACACAGAGTAGGACAATATCATGAGAACGATGACTTTTTAAATGCTCGGGAAAGTGTATTCTGTAGCATGAGGGGATTATTCGATAACGTAAATAATGGTTTCCTTCACCACAGCCAACACATATATTTTTTTTACTCTGGATATAGAAATCATTGCCCTCATCTTCTGGACGACCTTTAGGTTCAAAAAGAAGCTTTATGGCAGGAGGATCATCATCAACAAGCTCTGCCAACTCTCGGCGCAAGTACCTGTTTAAATATAAAGATAGTTGCTTGGTGTCAAACACATTAGTATTACCAGTTACATTTATACTTAAATGAAACTATGAGATGCTAACCAACCATTCAAGTTTTCGCCGATCACAGTAGCACAGCAAGCGTCCATCATTTGCATAAATCCTACAATTATGATAAACTGGAGATTTGCAGGAGAACTTCTGCACGAAAAGCTCTCTAGAAGCTTTTTTGGATATTTGCTTTGCATTCTTTCTATAATTTTGTTTAGATATTGCCATCATTTTTAGATTATACTTAACCAATAGTGCATAATTAAATATAGAAAGGGGGCAACTGCCATTAGAACCGATGCAGTTCTGTAAGATCCCCAAAAAAATATTATCAAGGTCGCCAGACTTGTCACGGAGGAGACAGTGGAGATCATCCAAATGGCTACAAACAACAGGGGAGGGAGATGGAAGAAGCAAACTCGGACTCAAATCCACATTCAAATCAGCTTGTGCGATAGTTGCATATAATTCCATCGTATTTTTTGACACTTGAGTTGCAAGAGCTACAATAGCCTGATCTGACAACACATATCTCAGGCTCTCATCATGAACTCGAGCCTGAAATGAAATGAAAATCTCAGATTCAGGTAAGCAGTCATAATGGAAGTTTTTTCATTCCGCTAATGAAAGAATATCTGAGAAAGACAAGCTAAAGATTGCTAATATGATTACATGCTTGTACTGTAACTAAGAGATTCCTTTTAAAGCAACAATTATAGTTGATTTACTTTACTTATTATAACCCCTATAAGCAGAAGGAACCAGGAGATAGGTGGTAATGTGTCAGGTGTCACAATGAAATGACAAGGCAAGTCTAACCTTCATGATATCTAATTTTTAGCCAACTTGAAAGGAGGCAATTGAGATAGTTTCTCTTTCGAATCATGTCAGCAGTATTTTAGAACTAGAGACCAAATAAAGATTGTTACTTTTTGGGACATGTATTCCTCCTTACAACTCTAGTCACCCATATAGGAAAAAGATTTGCTTTCTTTGTAAGATGACTATAGAACGATCTAGCCAAGTACACAAGCATCCAATCTTCGTAAAATATATATATATTTTTTTTATAAGAAACGATAATATCATTGATGGAGGCACCGAGCCAACACAATACAAAGCAACCTAGCAAACAAAGGGATAAGGCATCCCTTCTCCCTAAAGAAGGATTACAAAAAAACATTTGATCGAATCAATGACATAGTTACAAAACAAGTTGTGTTGGATGCTCCAAAAAGTTGTGTTATGGCATAGTTCATAAAATAAAATTTTGAACCTCACTACAGTATAATGATTCAACTTTCAGGGGCCGTTTGGCCCACTGTGTTGGTTATAATAGTGGGGGCTATTATAACCAACCCAATGTTTGGGGCACCAACAAAAATAAGGGGTGGAGTTGGTTATTTTTCCCCTCCGTGTTGATATTTTTTTTTGAGAAGAGAAACAATTTCATTGATAAATGAAATAAAGGGAGAAAAGGCTCCCAAGAAGATCATTACAAGAAGGAAGTCCAATTGGAAAGTAAAGAAAGACTATAGTCTCTAAAAGGGTGTTTACATTTACACCAATAAAAAGCATTGAATAAAATCAAATCCCAAAAAGCAGTAAAATTGAGTGAGACGTCCCTGAAAATTCTGTCATTCCTCTCACACCAAAGATACCAAAAGAAAACTCTATTTATGGCAAGCCAAAGAGTTTTCTTTACACCATGAAAGGGATGACCCACAAAAACGGAAGCAAGGAGATCAAAAATAGTTCCAGGCAAAACCATATTCCACCCAAAGGCTTCCACCATAATGGATCAATATTGTGATGCAAAAGAACAATGACCAAAAAGATGAATTGGGCACTCAGCACTTGCACAACACATAACACACCACGAGGGAGAAAGAAGAAAATGAGGCATTCTTCTTTGAAGTTTGTCCGCTGTATTAATCCCACCATGACTAAGCTCCCATAAGAAAATTTTAATCTTTTTTGGGTAACAATCCTTCCAAATCATTGAAAAGAGATTGCTCCTAGTCGGACCCTTTGAATGGACTAAATCTTCCATCAAAGACCGAACTGTAAATGAATGAGAGGGATCAAGATGCCAATACCACGAATCTCGTGTATTCCTGAAAATAACTGATGACAGAAGATGTGAGAGACTAGTCCATTCTTGAATTTCCTCCTCATTGAGATTTCGACGAAGCCCTAAATCCCATGCTTTAGATTCTGAATTCCAGATTTGAGCAACCGTTGCCATAGTTCTAGATGATAAACGATAAAGTCTAGGATAAGAGGATCTGAGAGATATACCAGCAAGCCACGAATCATTCCAAAAAGATGTATGAGTCCCATCTCCAAGCCTCCTTTGAATACGACTACCAACAATATCAATGGTGCTACAAATATGTTTCCAAAGAGATTTCGTTGATCCCCCCATAATGGGTTTTGGCCACCAACAAAAACCATCTCTAGAGTAATATTTAGTGGTTATTAATTTCCGCCAAAGACTCTCCTGTTCATGAAGAAACCTCCAAATCCATTTAGCCAACAATGCAGAATTTCGAAGCTGAAAATTCCCAATTCCTAGACCTCCCAAAATATGAGGAAGTTGAGTTGTCTCCCATTTAATATTATGTAATCCTCCATTTCCGGTTGATCCTTCCCAAAAGAAATCACGAATAATTTTATCCAAAACTTTAGCCACCTTTGAAGGTAATTTATACAAAGAGAGATAATAAATGGGCATGCTGGACAAAGAAGCTTGAATTAGAGTATATCTACCACCTTTTGAAATGTACGAATACTTCCAACTATGAAGCTTTTTCTGAATTCTTTCAATCACTGGGTGCCAAAACGAGGGCAATTTTGGATTGCCACCTAAAGGAAGGCCAAGATAAGTTGTTGGCCAATCTCCAAGTCTACAGCCAAACTTTGTAGTGAAAACTCCCATATTCTGATCATCAACATTAGTCCCCAATAATTCACTTTTACCAAAATTAATGTTCAAACCAGATGCCTTCTCAAAAATTTTAATAATATCAAATAGATTATCCACCGCCGAAGCATCAGAAGTAGAGAATAATAAAGTATCATCAGCAAATTGCAAATGATTCACATGGAGAGAAGAGGTACCAATAGGGTGAGTGGCAATCTTACCCAACCTCGCACTGAAAGACAAAAGTCGACTTAAGCAGTCAGAAACCAAAATAAAAAGAAAAGGAGATAATGGATCACCCTGACGAATACCTCTTGTGGGAATAATTTTTCCTCTAGGCCGCCCATTAATAATAATCGAATAGTTTGCACTAGATACACAACCACGAATCCACTTCCTCCACGTATTTCCAAAACCTTTAATCTGAAGGACCGCATCCAGAAAATCCCAATCAACTTTATCAAAAGCTTTTTCTAAATCCAGCTTTATAACCACACCTTTCTTATTGGTGGTTTTCCAATCATCAATTAGCTCACTTGCAATCAATGCAGCATCCAGGATTTGTCGATTAGACACAAAAGCCATCTGATTTTCAGCAATTGTAAATGGGAGAACTTGCTTTAGTCGATTCGATAAGACACGAGCAATAATCTTATAAGCACAAGAAATAAGGCTAATTGGACGATAATCATTAACCGATCTGGAATCCACTCTTTTTGGAATAAGACAGATATAAGTTTCATTTAAGGCCACATTAATAATCCCACTGTTGTCAACCCACCCCAATTATTCTATCCATTCTCTACAGTAACTCTTTTCTCTCTTCTTCCATGTGACTCATTGACTTTCCTACCGACAACCGGCCGACGAATTTTCCGACGACCACCGACAACTTTTCCGGCGACCGGCATCGACTTTCTGATCACTTTTCCGGCGATCACCGACGACTTTTTTTTTTTTTATTCTCTTCTCGTTTTCATTTCGAAAAATATAAAAAACGAAAATAAAGAAAATAAAAAATAATAATAAAAAAAAAGTAGAAGAAATGAAAGGAAAAAAGAGGTAAAAAAAATTCAATCGCCGAAAAATTTGTTGGTGGTCGTCGGAAAAATCGAAAAAATTATAGAGAGTTAGATACTAGGTTGTCTTTGTATAAATATGGAGTTTTATTACATAATTACTTTTGATAATGAAGTATATGAATGTTTACTTTCATCGTACCATATTTTTCATTCCAAATTATACTTATTGTATTTAAGTTTACCGTGATAATAATATTTTTTTAAAAAAATACTTTTCATGTGATTTATATTTTATTTGACTCTTTTGATAATGAAGGTAAAATGAGTTTTGAATAAGCCTTTACCATTTTTATGTTGGAAATACAAAAATGAAACAAATATGGTTTTTCTATATGAAATCATAAAATTACTTATTTTGTGAAAAAAACCATGACTCTAAAACAAAGAAAATCAACCTTTATCTTAAGTTATTCTTGTTTCCTTTTAAGTTAAGGACATAATTTAACCTTATACCTATAACTTTATTATTTTTTTTTTTTTTACCGCTAAACTAAAACATTTTTCTTATTAATATTTGCAAAATATGGTATTTGTCGTACAAAGTTGCAGGAGGAAAATAAACAAAAAATTCATGAAAAAAAAATAATTAGCTTGAACCTTTGATTCAGAACCTAATGTTAAACATATCAACATTGCAAACACAGACTATTTTAACCCATACTAAAATAATCTGCATCCCAAACACAGACTATTTTATCCCAGACTATAATAATCTGCACCCCAAACACAGACTATTTTATCCCAAACTATAATAATCTACACCCCAAACACAGACTATTATAACCCCAGACTATTATAATCCCCCAGCTATTATAACCAACCCAGCGCCCCAAACAGCCCCTCAAGGAGTTCATCACAGAGATCCAATCTTCTGTCCCATCATCTGGAAGGTTACAGTCCCCCAAAAGAAGACTTCTTCGACCATACTATTATACCGACTTTGAAATGAAATGCTCCCCCATCAAATATTTACATTTATCAATTAAATTCCAGGGGCATCTTGAAGTAGTCTTAAGTCACTTAGTGAACCAACCCCTACCTTCCATCCTATTAAGAATTAGCACAAGCTATTACTAAGTACCAAAATGGTTCCATCTCAAGTAGAAAGCACCAAACCCCCTAAGACATAAAATGTTCGATGGAATAAGAACAAATTGGGAAAAAATAACAATACAGTAAATATAAAAACCTTAGTAACCAATTATGTTCTTGATTTTTTTTTTATATAATTTACTGACCATTAAGTCTCGCCAAGCACATATTCTCCTCACATGATCCTGAAACTGAAAGTTCAAAGTCGGGTGATAGAATAGCATAAATTGTATTGTGCTACTACTTCAAATGATATAACATCAAAATTGTCAAGAAAGCAGCTTACCTGAGTTTTACAGGAAACTAATTGACTGTTTAAGTTACGAGAAGAAATTGATGATGCAGCAGACTCTCCAGGAGAACCTTCATTCTCTTTTGCATAGAGTTGCAAACAAATCATGTTTGATCGCCGACTAGCCTCAAGAAGAAAATTGAATTTATCATCGGTGGAAGAGTTTTCTGATACATTAATGCACTTAGATATCTGATGATACAGAAGGATATATAATTTGAAGGTAACCAACTATAATCGTTAATTACTCTGTCTCTGGCCTAAAACTGAGGCTACACAAGGAAATTAAAAATGTTCCCGAATGTTTGGAGTAATCAAAGATGACAATGTCAGTCATGACATGAGAAATGGGAATAGTACAAGCATAAGCAAGAAGTAAGCATCAACGTCAACCAAAATATCAAGATCTCAAACTTATGGAAGTATCAACACAAATGTTGAGTGTCAAAGAACAATCCTGAATAATACAGAAATCATTGAAGTTTATAAAAAAAAAATGAATTAATAAATAAAATTTTAAAGCCACTCAAATAAATTATATAACCTTCAGCTTAATTCTACACTTTATCTAACATACCATAAAAAGAACAGATATGAATAAATTTCTAAAACCATTTTTGAATTAAAAATTTTCACATTTTCACAAGATGGGAGAGAAATATGGTTCTCGCCAATATTAAGACATTAATGTTAACAAAACATCAAGGGTAATATTTTCATCATTGAGTTTATTATGCAAATTGCACAAGGTTGAACTAACAAACAAATTTTAGTACACTACTCGAAGGCACCCCTATCTGCTTCCTTATCTAGTGATATCCTCATGTTCATCTTCCATCCACTGTTATTTTCTCCACATTTACATGTAAACTAGTTATACAAAAAGTGAATGGCAGCAAACACAAACGCTAGATCCAAGACATACCATTAACTTGTTGCAGCTCAGAAAGTAAACAGTTTGCAATATATAGGAGATAGTGGGCATCTGTCCTAGCATACTGCACCATATCTGCTGATAGGGGTCGTTGTCTCCAGTCTTCTCGCTGACCATTAATGAGCAATACCAAATAAGCAAGACCAAAAAGGTTGTTGTATTTACAACAAAAAAAAGGCCATAGGGTATATGAATCAATCCTCACCTTATTTAAGTTGAAGCTAAAAATAAAATAGGTTTAGTTAATTTACTGATCGTTGAAATATGCTCTACGGTAATCTTGGGCAGTTAAACATGCAACTAGTGCAATGTTACTACCTTCAAATAGAATAGAACACGATGATAGACGTGTTATAAAATGCTTGTTTCATAAATTCTTACATGTATGATCAGGCAAATTAATATTTCAAAATCAAATACCTACTACCACTACTTTAACTAGATAATAGTGATTATCTTATATCTGAAATCCGATGGTCAAGATGTTGACTCATACTACATCAGTATATTTTAAGACAAGATGTCCAACCTGCAACATTTTGTTCGTAGCTACCCCACAATAAGTTTCAAGTAAGTAGGCCAGTGACTTCTGAGGTTTTGACAGCACTTCACATGCCTACATTATAACAACAAGCACAAGATGAAAACAGGCAAAAACGACCTCTCATTCGTTCACACATGAGAAGTGCATAGTTTCAATTCCACCCCCACCCCCAAACAAAGTTCCTTTCCTTTGAACAGCATATTCTCACCTTTGCAGTGTCAAATAAATTGACTACATATATATGGAAGTCCCTTTGAAGCCAGAGAATGTCATTATCAGCACCGTGAAACACCTAAACACAAAAACTAATTTAGTTGGAACCTTGCATTCATTAACCAACAAGTTTTCTAATACCAAATAAAATATTAATCCAAAGAAGAAGATCAATGGAATTCCCCCAGATGTAACTGCTCTACTTATCTCATCAATACCAAATTGATGGTGTTCTGAAACATTTCTTGCTTTCAATTTAGATACCAAGCTTGTCTAAATCAAGCCTTTAAACCATAACCGAAGCATATATTTTGATACCTTGCAAATACGACTATTGGCAAAGACAGGACGAAGAAGATTCATTGAATCATGTAGAGCTATAGTGTCAACCAAATAATCTTCCTTGTCTGTAGAAATCTGCTTCAAACAAAATAAAAGGACAGAAAATGATCGTGACAATTAAAGAGACGGGGATTGCACGGAAAGACTCATCAACTTACGTAAACTAAAGCTCCTTTGAGAGTGACAGAGAGAGAGGGATAGAGAAAATAAATTTACCTGTACTAAAGCAGTGAAACCCAGAAAGGATCTTAGACTGTGCTGCTCGGTATCAACAGCAAACACCGTTTCTTTATTTAACACATCCACGAGTTCTTCCAATTGGGACTCGGTCTCAACCCAAACATAAGAGTCACTCAAAGTAAATTTTCTTTCACTAATAAAATCAAATTCAGGCAAAGAATTTTCCAACAATGATAGTATTTCTGACTCGTAGGGATGAGCGTTTACATCGTTGTCTGCAAGAAAAACTCCCTTCACTCAGTCAACCTCCTTAAAAGAACATGAGAACCACCATTGCAAAATCTTTTATAAAAATGGTGCTTAAAGATTGAAGAGAAAACAAACGATATCCATTGATGAAGAATATGTAACTTTCAAATACCTATGATATGACTCAACTTTTCGCTAACTATTAAATTTAAAAAAAAAAATAGAAATCTTCCAGATTTCCATTTCCCTACATCCTGTTGCTCCACAGAAATTATTCAGCTTAAAGAAGCACTTAAACCATCTTTTTCCCAAACAAACAATGCTAAATGCAACTAACAACATCAATTATAGCTCCTTATCACATCGTTCCTCGATTAAAAACTCCATAAGCTACTAATAACATCACAGTCTCAGCAGCTAAAAACAATATCATATTTGGAATAGAGTAACGGACAAAGTTTACCTGTATTCATATTGAGCTTCAAGTGCTTGAACGCAGAATAAGAATTGTCAGCCAAGACGCGTTTAAATGCGTACTGAGGCTTCTGATCATCTCGTAAATAACACGAACTACGAACTCTCCTTTGCTTCCGGCGGCGTCTGGATGTAAATAAGATTGTTAGAGCTGCAAAAGACGCTACGACTAGAGCGATTTTGACCTTGTGTTGAAGCTCCATCCGAATCAATGGCCTCCGTTTTCGTTCTTTTGCCTGTGTTTCTCTGATTTGGAGCTTCGATTTCTCATACGGCGGCGACGGTTTCGACTCCGGACAGGATGTTTACGCCATCCCAAAACGGTGTCGTATTGAAATTCACTGATGGACATGGTCATGGACCTTTTCAACGTGTTGCCCACGTCAGAGAGGTGAATTTTCTTATATTATATTTATCCGCAATTGGACGACAATTCGTTTCTTTCCTTTGCACGTCCGATATGTCGTATTACACTCCAGTATTCAAAAATATTTCTCAAATTAGGGTTTAGGGTTTAAATCCAACCCTCCACCGTGGGTAGCAAACAAGTGTTTTTTTTTAGTTCAACAACATTAAAGGATGGGAGATTCCACTTTTGTTCAACATACATGTTTATTATCACTGAGATCCTCACTATGGTGTAATACTGCACCAACCATCAGGTGGTGTTTGATAAATTTTTTATATTAAATAAAGTTAATAAACAACCGCAAACTTGCAAGATCAAACTCCAGCAATATCATATCGCCATTAATTTATAACTTTCATGATATCTTTTGTTTGTCAAATTCAAAAAACTATATTAAAATTTTCAGATTTAATTTTTTTTTAGAATCAAAATATATACATACATGTACATATGTATAAGTTAAGAATTAAAAACGTCATTCCACTACTCCATTGAACTTCAGTATTGTGAAACTTATGCAGGAGAATCGATCTTCACTTGCTCCTTGAAACTCATCCAAATAAAACGCTCTATTATCAATGTTCAATTTAAGCATTTTAGAAATTGGAGATTTCCACACATTCAACCATAATTGAATCAAATATATATTGACCTTTTTTTTATATCAAACGTACTAAAGATCAAAAATACAAACTAGGAATTTCCATTTTCGATTTGAAAAGTTTTTTTTTTTTCTTAACATGTGGGTGTGGGAAACTCCAACCACATATCTCTTGATCTTTAGTATAAGAGTTATACAAATTGAATTATACTCATGTTTGTTGAAATTTTTTTTAATCAAGTCATTGGTTGAAAAAATTACTTTCCACTTTTTTAATAACTTTTGTCCCTTTTTTTTCTAATTATTGTTCAACAATTTTAAAAAGAAATATATTGATTTGAATCTTTGTAGTCTACATTTTCATAAATTAAAATATGTTAATACTATTGGGAAGCCAACAAGAATATTACAACTAGCAAAATTTGTACCATCAATCAAGAAGTCAAAAATTCGAATCCCAAACTCCACATGACCAAAAAAAACATTTGTAATTTAGGCTCCGTTTGGAATACATTTCAATTTAAATGTTTTTCAAGAATGCATTTTCTAAAAAACATTTTGTATAAAAATTATTTATAACTTAAACACCCCTATGTTCGGTTACACTTCCTCATAAGTGTTTTTGTGCTCAAGTTCTTGTAAACTTAATAACTCTTTTTAAAAAAGTTGGTTTCAAGTGTTTCTCTTAAAATGATTTATTTCTCAATCTCACACTCTAATAAGTCATTTTTAGTAGTTGCCAAACATTAGAAATTTTTTCAAAATGATTTTTTTTTTTCAAAATTAAACACTTGAAAAGCTAAACCAAACACACCCTTAATGTCTTGAAAAAAAATGAATAATTTATTAAGGCCCCGTTTGATAACCATTTGGTTTTTGGTTTTTTGTTTTTTAAAATTAAGCTTGTTTTCTCTCAAATTTCTTACCATTGTTTTCATTTTTGTCAAGGACACATTTGAATTCCTAACCAAATTTCAAAAACAAAAACAAGTTTTTGGAAACTACTTTTTTTAGTTTTCAAAACTTGAGTTGGTTTTTGAAAACATGGGAAGAAGGTAGAAAAGAAAACAAAGAAACTTATTAGTGAAAATAGTGTTTATAGGCTAAATTTTCAAAAACCAAAAACCAAAAACAAAATAATTATCAAACGAGCCCTAAAGTGTTATCATTATTTTTAGTTCAACAATATTTGAAAGTGAAGAGATTCAAATCTATTATCTCTAGATAGATGTCGATGGTATGCCAATCACCATTAAATTAGGTCTATTTTGGCAAAATGCCATCATTTTTACTTGAACATTATTTAAATATTATATAATTCAATTAAAGAAACCAGACTAAAAGAATGTTTGATAACTTAATAATTAAAGATATATACTCCTTTTGAGATTAGAGGTTCAAATTTCAACCTCAAACAAATTTATTGACTCAACATCCTTTGATCGAGCAACCACCAAATAACCACATACTAGAAACACTGGCTGATAATTTATTCACTTAAGAATCTACATTGTTTAAAAATGGTTTTAAAATTTTAGCCCAATTATAAATTTCAAAAAATCATTTACAACATATCTAAAATTTCAAAGCTTATATAATAATATATAAGACGTCTATAAAATTAATGTTTGGTAAAGGTACTTTATTTTCTAAAAACAATTATTATCAATTAATTATTATCAATTATCCCTGAGAGTGTATCTCCCTTTTCTTGAAAATAAAGGTAGGAAGTTTGAGTTCTCTTGCAAGTTGCAAGCTCCAATGATCCTATCAAAACAACTAATTCGAGCAACTCAACAGCAATTGACATGTACCATCGACCAAGAGGTTAGAGATTCACATCTCTCCCCTCAAATGTTGATGTACTCACAAATAAATATATATATATATATATATCCTATCAAAACAGACCTTATAAATTGACAAGATGGTCATACATTATTGTAAAAAGATAAATCAAATGAAATTGTTCACTTACCCCTGGTCCTTGTGGTAAATGTTTGAGAGACACTTTTCCATGGTGAAAATCATAATAGTTTAAAAGTTTTGTTGTCTCTTGAAAGTCAACTTTAGATGAATCGTAGTCTAATACTCAAAAGATAAATAGAAATGTGTCATGTAAAAAATGTTCAATTAAATCAAACTCAAAATAAATATATATCTCAAATATTAAAAAGAAAAGGAAACATTCACTTAAAATAAATGTAATTTATCTTATAAAATACTAATTTTTTGCAACTCACTAACCATTTATATAAGGTACAAATGGGCTCTTACCATTATAATTTGAGGCATCTCACTTGTCACTTCTCTAGATAAAGTCCTCAACAACTATTCTGTTCACAAATACTGAAGAGATCAAAGCACATATGGGGGATGCAATAAAAATGATCCTTAAGAATCATGGCCGAACAAGCTAACATTGTTAAACAAGGGAGAATTAAGAAATGGAAATATATGCAAGTCAATTAAAGCAGGAAAGGAATTAATGAAGCTTTATGTTGCAGGAAGATGCAATGAAAATAATCCTTCAAAACAAAGCATGGCCTAACTAGCTAACATTATTAAACAAAGGAGCAGTAAGAAATGAAAATATATATATACAAGGCAATTAAAGCAGGAAAGGGATTATTAACACTGGACGATTAGCTTAGTTACTGTCATAAAAGGATATTGAGGGATGAAACTTTATGCTGCAAGAAGAAGAAATAAAAATGATCCTTAAAAAAAATTGTGGCCTAATTAGCTAACATCCTGAAACAAAGGAGCATTAAGAAATGAAAATATGCACAATGCAAATAAAGCACGAGAGGAGTTATCAACATAGTTGACAATTAGTTATTGCCAAAAAAAGGAATTAAGGGATGAAATTTTATGTTGCAGGAATTTGCAAAGGAAATAATCCCTAAAAACAAATCATGGCCTAAGTAGCTAACATTGTTAAACAGAGCAGCATTAAGAAATGGAAATAAATGCAAGCCAATTTAAGCAGGAAAGGAATTATTAACATAGTGGACGATTAGCTACAGTCATAAAAGGATGTTAAGGGATGAAACTTTATGACGCAGGAAGATGAAAAAAGAAAACATTCTTAAAAACAAATTATGGTCTAACTAGTTAGTATCCTTAAACAAAGGAGCATTGAGAAATGAAAATGTATACTAGGCAATTAAAGAATAAGAGGAATATAGACATAGTTGACTATTAGGTGCTGACATAAAAGGATATTAAGGGATGAAACTTAATGTTGCAGGAAGATGCAATGAAAATGATCCTTAAAAACAATTCTTGGCCTAACCAGCAGACATTGGTAGACTAAGGAGCACTAAGAAATGGAAATATAGGCAAGGCAATTAAAGCAAAAAAAAAAGGAATTATCAACAAAGTTGACGATTAACTGCAGTGATAAAAGGATATCAAGGGATAAAACTTTATGTTGCAAGAAGATGATATAAATGGTCAATGAAAACAAATTGTGGTCTAACAAGCCAACATTGTTAAACAAAGGAGCATTAAGAAACGAAAACGGATGCAATGCATTTGAAGCAAGAAAGAAATTATCAAAATTTCACTTAATGGCTAATACTAATTACTAAAATAGAACATCAAACCATATGTAGTGTACATATGGTATGGTAATTAAACCAATGGAAAAGACCACTCTCCAAATAATGATATACTTGATTGATCTTTCACAAAGGAAAGTAAAAACTCTGAAATGTCTAACGTAAGTTCAAGATCTTTCCTATTTTTGATAGGATGAAAAGATCAATTGCATCACATTGATATTTTCAAACCTCAACACAAGTAATAACATTAAAGAGCATTAAACTCAGATTAGATTTGAAGTTAGAAAGCTGGACATTGCAATATGGTAATTCATTCATATCAAACTATAGATTTTGCAGACTACAAACCCAAGCTAAATGGAATAAATATCTTAAAGCAATTAATAACATCATCAATATACAAATGAAGGCAGTGTCATATCAATAGCCAAAAACCCATGATCCACATATCATTGAGGTCAAACTTACAGTAATACAGCAGTTGATGAGCAAACCAAGTAAGCAGAAGAAAACAAACCCGCATTATGGGTGAAATTGCTGGAAGAAGTTCAAAGATGTTTCCAAAGCTTACTTTATCAGTCTTAGACCACGGTTGACTACTGTTTGAAGACAATGTGGAGATTGGCCAGAAGTTCAACATAAGTCCCAAGCCTTAAGGTCCAGAATGAGCCCTAGATTAGAGCAGTTCAATGGAATCCCATATATAAAATGACCAAAATTTAGTAAAGAGAGGAACCACATTTGAAGTCTCAAAGTCTCAAACACAATAGATGGAGTATATGGTAGATCTTATTATTTCAATTCCGTTAAAATCAAGAAAATTTTTCACATAACCCACCGAATACTACCTACAAAAGGTATCATGTATTACAGATTGACATTAATTTCACAAAGGAAAACATCGATTCACAAGTCGAAACTATTCCACTCAGCGACACATCTACAATTCACCCCCCTAACACTTCAATAACCGGGTCAGGCGGAGAATCAGGGTTCAAATTCGTCGGACCAGAACTGAGGAACCACAAAGACTTAGCAGCCAAAAGTTTCTTCCTCTGCAAGCAGAGGGGACCGTACACCCTCCCAGCAAAGCAAGGAGAGGCATCAAGAATGTTCACCTGAAGGAGACCGGAGTCGATCGGCGGACTCGGCGGCGATAGAGGTGAAGAACGAGTGGAGTAGATCTGAGAGGCGAAATTGACCCGATTGAATCGGGCGATCATCCTCGAATTCCGAATTTGCGCTAGTGCGCCGGGCTTTAGATACTTGTGAAAGGTTTCCGACGGAGACTTGGGCGATCGGGAAAAGGGTCTGGTTCTTCGATTCATGTTGCAGAGATTTGGAAGAGAAGAAGAAGGGATTGGGATGAGAGGAGATGGAGATTGGAGATTGGGGATTTAAGGAGTGTGGAGTGGGCGGGAGGAGGAGGATTGAGAGGAGAGAGATAGAGAGAGAGGAGGGGCGGGAAAGAGGTGGAGGGAAAATAAAATGGGAAGAGAGAGAAGGAAAAAAAAAAAAGAGAGAGAGATTATATTATTTTTTTTCGCTTTTGAAAGCGCGGGCCAAGAGAGGGAGTTTTGGTTTTTTCTGACCTAGTTTTCATGTGATCTTGACACGTGTCTTTGCTTCTCTGAGGGACTTTCTGAATTTTTGCTTTCTTGCATTGTATGAGCATAATTTGGAAGAAATTGCTTAATTGATCTAGAAAAAACAATTATTTGATTTTTTTTTAATTATGTTTGTTTTCTCTTAAATTTAAAAACAAAAACAAGTTTTTTAAAACTACCTTTTTGTTTCCAAAATTTGACTTGGTTTTTGAAAACAAGGTAGAAGATTGATACTAACATCAATAATCTTATAGGTAGAAGTATGTGTGTATAAGCTTAATTTTAAAAAACTAAAAACCAAATAGTTATCAAACGCGACCTAATTTTCATTATATTGGCAATTTAATATATGAACTTCATTTGATAGACTCATTTGATAACTATTTGGTTTTTTTGTTTTGGTTTTTCAAAACTATGCTTCTTTTCTCTCAACCTCTTTACCTTGCTTTCCATTTTGGTCAAGGAGACATTATAGTTCTTAGCCAAATTCCAAAAACAAAAACAAGTTTTTGAAAACTATTTTTTTTTTTTCAAAATTTGACTTGGTTTTTGAAAACATGAAAATGATGGAAAGTTTAAACCAAAGAAATTGATAGGTGGAATGAGTGTTTATAGGCTTAATTTTTAAAAACAAAAAACGAAATGGTTATCAAACGGAGCCTAACAATTTAGTTTCTAGTTGACGAAAATATGTTTGAGGTTTCAATTATATGAAAATGTGGATTGATATTTATGAAAACAATATATCCATTTTAAATTAAATTTAAATTTCTTGTTGTTAATATTAGGTTTGTATTTCCATAATAATGATATTTTGTCGATATTTTTCTATGATATAATGGAGATGTTAATTTACTTCTTGTGTCGATAAAATACATGGACATGTGAAAACATCGACATGTCAGCAAAATTTTAAAACTTGTATGAACTATTAAATTAAATTTGTTACAATTTAATCCCTAAACTTTGATAGATAACATCTTAAAAAATAATAATAATAATAAATAAAACCATATCATTAAATCAACCAACAAACTCACCATCACTATTCTCTAATAAGGCTGAGCATAATCATTTGGGCATTTTCTCCATACAAGAGAATTCATCTTCTGAATTGAAATAATCCAAAAAAATCAATTCTTAAACTACTTGAAATGCAGTGGGCAGAAGCAAAGCGTGCTAAGGCATGCGCTTCAACATTTGAGTCTCGCTGACTAAAGGTGAATTCAACGGCTCCCACCAAATTAGACAAGCGCTCGACTTTCTCAGCCAATATTCTCACCTCCGAACAATCATTTGATTCGTGATTTAGAATGGAGATGGCTTCAAGTGAGTTTGCTTCGATGATAATCCTCAAAAACATATTCCTGATTCGATCAAGTAATATCCTCAAACTCTCTACTTTATCTTCCATTTCTAGGCATATGACTGGTCATTTTCGTTTCATTATTCTAAACCCTGTGCAAATCAAATAACCTTTGGAGTCACAAGTTATCTAGTCAATCCTGCCAACCCTTTTCTCATTCGACCATGAGGCGTCTGAATTGATCTTCCAGGCATTTTAGAGGGGAGGGGCAACACCTTTAACTCAAATGGTTCTTTGTTCTTTAGACACTAAGAACTCTTCTAGACAGTTAGGGCTCGTTTGATAACGTTCCCATTTCCTGTTTCTTGTTCCCGTTTCTCCTTTTTTAAGAAACAGACGTGTTTGATAACTCATCCATGTTTCTTGTTTCTAAATTTCTAGAAACGTTTCTAAAAAAGAGGCCAAATTTGAGAAACTACAAAATGTTGTTTCTCAAATTCCGTTTCTGTTTTTTTTTTTCTCTATCTTTCATGCATGTATCCATCTCTCCCTCCCACTCCTACACCAATCTCTTCTCTCCCACTATTTTTTTTAACCACTTCCTCGTCTTTTTTTTTTTAATCTTTTTTCGTTATTTCGTTCTCTTTCCGTTTTTTTTTTTATTTTTTTTCGTTATTTCTTTCTCTTTCATTTTTTTATTATTTGTGTTATTTCTTTCCTTTTTTCCTTTTATTATGACCTCAACGATTTCAGACTACCGCCCACCATCGTTGACATCAGACTATCGATCATCGCCGACCAACCGTCACTGTCAACCTTCGACTATCAACTGTCGCCGATAGATCGCCTCCGTTGAACTTCGACTATCGGTCGCCGCCGACCTCCACCGACCAACCGCCACAGACCACCTTCTACTACCGGTCGTCGCCGACCTCCATCGATCAACCACCATTGTCGACCTCTGACTACCAGTTGCGGTCGTCCACTACCGTCAACCTTCGACTACCGGCCTTTGCCGACAAATTGTCATCGTCGACCTCCGAATATCGCCCGCAACCGATAGCTACCGTCGACCTCTGACAACTGACTATCGTCGACCTCTACCGACCAACCGCCACTGTCCACCTCCGACTACCTGTCGCAGCCAACCACAACCGTCAACCTCCGACGATCGGCCGCCATCGACCTCCGCTGACCGAGCACCACCATCCACCTCTGACTACTGGTCGTCGTCGACCTCCATCGACCTGCCACCATTGTCGACCTCCGACTACCAGCCGCTGTCGAACTCCGCTCACCGACCACCACTGTCGACCTTCGACTACTGGTTGTCGACCTCCACTGACCGACCGCCACCGTCCACCTCTAACTACCGATCATCGCCGACCTCCGTCGACCGACCGTCGTAGTCAACCTCCCACTACCGGCCACAACCAACCGCAACCGTCGATCGGTCGCCGTCGACTTCTGCCGACCGACTGCCACCGTGCACCTCCGACTGTTGGTTGTCTCCGACCTCCAACTACCGGCTGAGGTCGACCGCTACTGTCGACCTCCGACAACCGGCCGCTATCAACCTCCACTGATTGGCCTCCACCGTCTAACCGCTACCGTCGACCTCTGACTACCAGATGTCGCCGACCTGCCACTACCGGTAGGCGCCAGCCTCCATCAAACGACCTCCACCGTCGACCACCAACTACCGGTCGTCGTCGACACCGCTGACCAGCCTCCTCCAACTGACAGCTACCGTCGACCTCAGACTATCGGGAGCCGCCTACCTGCCACTGCCGTCGACCTCTGACTACCAGCAACCACCGACCTCCGCCGAACGACTGCCACCGTCGACCTTTGACTACCAGGCGCCGTCAACCTCTTATTAATGTCGACCAACCACCGCTGATTGGCCGCAGTTGTCGACCTCCGACTACCGGCCACCATTGATCGACGATTCCGCCGACCTCCGCTCTGTTTACCAGTTTCTACCGACAGACCGTTACCGTCAACCTCCGACTACATGACGCCGTCGACCAACCACCATCGTCGACCTCCGACTACCGAGCGTCGTTGAACCCTATTGACCAGCCTCCACCGAATGACCGCTACCGTCGACCTCAGACTATTGGGTACCGTCGACCTCTAACTACCGACAGCCGTCGACGTCCATCGAACTACTGCCACCTTCGACCTTCGACTACCAGCCACCACCGACCAACCATCACCGTCGACCTCTGACTACCGACCTTCGTCGACTGACTGCGACCGTCGATCTCGGACTACTGTCAACCTCCGACTACTGGGCGCCGTCGACCAGCCGCTACCGTCAACCTCTAACTATCAGGCGCCGCCGACCTCTGCTGAACGACAACTATCGTCGAACTCTGACTACTGGGCATCACTGATCTCCGTCGACCTCCGACTACCGGTCGTGGTCGACCTCCGCTGATCGGCCTTCGCCGACTGACCCCCACCGACCTTCGTTGACCAGTTGCTACAGTCGACCTCTGACTACTAGATGCCACCATCGACCTTCGACTATCGGCTGCCACTATCGTCATCGACCGAAACTTGTTCCTTTTTTTCTTATTTTCGACAACCGCCACCACGCGCCGACGATTTTTCCAGCATTCGCCGCTGACTGTCTGCATTCGCTCAGTGGTCGAGGTCAGTAGCGATGACCGATGATCAACGATGGCGGGTGATCGGTAACAATGGTGGTAGTGATGAGGAAGAAGAAGGATAAATAAAAAAAATAATAGTAGAAAATTAATATATTTTTATATTATATGTACTAAATTTTATTTTAACTAAAAAAACAAGAAACAAGAATCGGTTATCAAACACATTTTGTGTTTCTGTTTCTTTTTTCAGAGAAACAAGGAACAAAAATAGTTATCAAACATGTTTCTGTTTCTACTTCTTAAAAAACAAGAAACAGGAAACAGGAAACAAGAAACCAGAAACCAGAAACAGGAAACGAGAACGTTATCAAACGGGGCCTTATTTATCCTTTCCTTCTCAAATCTCCACTACTCTAATAACTTTGATGGGGTATGGAACTGCTTTGATTCTTACCAAGTTTTTGTGGCTCCAAATGTTCCATATGATGTTGATTGTTATGTGTATGTCTTATGCTCTAACAAAACCTGATAGCATTTTCACCTTTTCATTGGATCCCAAATAGCCTAAAAAAATCGTTAAACTCCAATAAGATGGGGAAAAAATGAATCCAAACTTTCCTCGTTAACGGGTAGGACCAAAGAACGTGCTCCACCGATTCAGTCTTCTCCTTGTACATAAAACATAAAGGATTGGTGTCAATTCCTTTGTCGATAATATTAGATTGAGTAGGAAGAATATTTTGAATTGCTCTCAGGCACGAATCTTCTCCATTGGGTAAGTTTTTACTATTCAGAACCCCTTCCAATAAGCCTTCGATGTTGAATTGTCTGAGGGGGAGTTTTTATTAGCATTGGAGATGTTATAGCTAGGTGGTATGCACTTTTAACCGAAAACCCTCCCTTTGGGTTGGGGCCTAAAATGATAACATTCTTTGGGCCCCTACTATCGAGAGGGCCCGAGATTTCCATGATTACTTCTACATCTGCTTTAATGAATTTTTCTCTAATCTTAGCTTCTCTACATTCTATGTTTTCATCTATGAGCCTTGCCACTCTTTCCCCTCTATGTGTTCTTCCTTGACAAATACGGGTTTGTGATTTCATGCTCCCAAGATCCAAGGATCCTTCTTTATCTTAATATGTTTTCCATTCCCTACTTTCCACCTCGTGCCTAATTTAAAGAGATACCTACCCCAAAGAATGCTCTCCAAGTTAGGGGTTGATTAGATCCTAAAGTGGCTTCGAGGAAATTGTTATGCTTGAAATGTCTTTCTCTTAAGACTTTGGAAAAGAGACGGTTTTGATAATCCACCAACCCTAATTTTTCAAACATTACTTGATCAAACAGTCGGATCACTACAACAAATTCACCTTTTCCCGACGCGTGTAAACGTCGACAAAAGTCAATTTATGCTTCGGCAAAGATTCTCTCGACGCATCTTAGGGCATCGGGAAGAAAGTCGGAAAAAAGCAGTCGGTAGAACTTCTGTCGACGCCACTTTTAATGGCGTCAGCAGAAACAAGCTTTACCGACGCTGCAAAACGGCATCGACAAAAACCCTTTCTACTGACGCCATCCACATGGCATCAGCAGAAAAGGTCTCTGCTGACGCCGTTCACATGGCTTCACCTTTTCCCGACGCGCGTAAACGTCTACAAAAGTCAATTTATGTGTCGGCAAAGATTCTCCCGACGCATCTTAGGGCATCGGGAAGAAAGTCGGAAAAAAGCAGTCGGTAGAACTTTTGCCGACGCCACTTTTAACGGCGTCAGCAGAAACAGGCTTTACCGGCGCTGCAAAACGGCATCGACAAAAACCCTTTCTACTAACTCCATCCACATGGCATCGACAGAAAAGGTCTCTACTGACGTCGTTCACATGGCGTCAGCATAAAGTGATGTAGACAGTTTTTTTTAATATATATATATATATATATATATTGTTTTTTAAATTAATTAAATTAAAAAAAACACAATTAACACAGTTGCATTTTATTTATCTCCACAAATGAAATACTTATGTTCATACATGATTCCCTGATGAGCACATAAATTAAATACATAAATACAAAAGTTGTAACACAAAATTAAAGAGTTATTAAACGAAAAATAAAAGCGTAAAAGTCTTTCGTCATTTAACGATCTCTCGTAGACTCCACAAGATATACATGTGTCCAACCATCAACTCTAATCACCTATAAAAAAGAAAAAAGAGATGTTAATTATGTTAATATAAATAGCCAAACAATTTAAACACAATAATGAACCTAACTTCTCAATATTGAAACATAATAACATAATAACATAAATCAATCAAAAGTGAGAAAAAGAATAACTAACATTCAATAGTAAGTTACTACAAGTTTATAAACTATGAGGATAAACAGTCAAAAAACATAAACAACAGAGATAATAGAGTATAAGAACTCAAAGAACATAAACAACAAAGACAATAGAGCATAAGATTTCAAATAACATAAGCAACAAATCATAATAAAACATAACATATCAAATGGACCCTCAACATTCTAAAATTTACTTTGCATCAAACAGCTACTCAAAAACATAAGCAACAAATCATAATAGAACATAACAGAGCATAAGAACTCAAAGACGAACATAAGCAACAAAGATAATAGGAGCATAAGAACTCAATTCTTCAGGACTTTATTAAGAATTTGTCACCATAGAACTCAAACAACTTAAGAACTTATAACCAACGAACTCACTCAAAGTCCACAAAAAAATATAACAACCTACATCTTATGTCCTAAACTAAAACTTAACAATCTCATAAACTTAACTTATCTCAAATAACTATAACTAAAGCTTATAACCAACAAAGCTCATAAAGCAAAACTTATCTCTCTTACCACTAAAATGAAATAACACAATAATTATAACCAACAAAGATTTCAAATAACTCTCTTACCACCAACTAAAACACAATAACTATAAACTCTCAACCTCAAGATTGAACCATAATATAACCAACGAATAACTTAAGAACCAACAAAGAACGTAAGAACCAACTAATTAAGCAAAATACATGCAACGTGCTACCATAACTGCAGGATAGCAACAAACCTTGAAGGCCATATTAGTATATTCAACAAAACTAGTTAAGGCATTACAATCTTAACCAAAAGATTAAAGGCTTAAATCCACATAAAAAAATATGTCGAATTCAACATGATAAGTTAAACATTATTTTAAGAATCTTGATGAGAGACTACCAATTCAACATGATAAGTTAAACATTATTCCAGATCCATTCTCGAGTCCTTGACATAATTGAAGCTCGACGATCATCCAATTTAAAGAAAGAGATGAGAGACTATCCACTTTTACACTCATGAGAAATCACTCATGTCAATCAAGAGATGTTAACAATGTGAGCTTTACTATATGGCTTTCGGTCTTATACTGTATGTACTTAAAATACTTATCCAGTGGAGAAAAAACTCATGTTTGAGGGGGAAAAATGTACTGAGCAACAACATCCAACAGAAGACGATGCTCGAAAGAGGAGAGAGAAGAGTTACAACTTACAAGGTTGAAAACATTGTAAGTTTGCCTAGGAGGCTTGAAGAGTTACAGCTACAGTAGTATCAATAAGTCTCCTAAACTATAGCTTTGAAAACATTGTTACAACTTACAAGGTTGAGTTTTCCGCGCTAGTTAAGGTAAGGCGGAAGTTAAAGATTTGAATACTTCACCTCCCTGTCTCGTTCATAGTTGGTTCAAAGTTAAAGGTCTAAATCTCTCCTCATATTTGATTCGAAGTTAGAGGCGTAAGATTCGAATACTCCACACCCTTCCTTTCCATTTCAATCCAAGGTATGAATCTCCCGAAGTTGGAGGCCTAAATCTCCTCATATAAAAGTTCAAGATTCGAATACTCCACACCCCTTTCGAACATAACTGGTTCAAAGTTAAGAGTCTGAATCTATGATGTAAAAATTGAGTTTTTATAATATATATTATGTAATGTTTAGGTTTTTATGATATGTAGTATTATGTTAATGTTTGTTTAGTGAGGAATTAGCAAGTTGCCTTGTTAATTTGGGATATGCAAACTTAAGAATGATTTTTCCCCCTTTTTTCTAGTATTGTCAAACCATGTGGTCAGAGTTATATATCGATTAGGGATGATTTTGTCGTTTAAAAAGAATTGACCTATTGACCACAATAAATTTTATGCTACTGTAGCAACTCCTGACAAAATGCCAACCTACCAAAAAGTGAAAAAAAAAAAAAATTAACTACTAGAAGTCTAAAATTACAGTTCCACTCGAGGGAGGAGAAACTATCAAATCTCAAGGAAAGTTATCGACTGTATTAACATCATTAACAAAGCCCCAATAGTAGGATAATATAACATATAATTAGAAGTTAAAGTAATCAAGAGACACAACTAGCAACCATTAGTACAAAATTTTTGAAGGAAAACCCATCAAAACAATTGAAACAAATGGGAAGAAAACAAATCGTGTAGAACCAAAGTGGAATGAATAAAGTGAGGAAAATTGTAATCGGGTCACAAATTCAAAACATCAAAATGCAAAAACAAAACAAACCAACCCAAGACAAAATTTAGTACCATTCAACAATGGCAAGCTCAACGACAAGAATTAATCCAAGACAGTGTAGGAATAATTTGCTAGAACTTTCAAAAAGTTGGAGCCTAATCTACTGGAGACCATGCCCTCAATCATCTAGTTGCATAAATTATATTTCTCGTTCACAACTCAGTCCATCAATTATATGACATATACAAAATTCACTTACAAGACGCGTATTTCTCGCAGGTTTCCTCAATAAGTCATACGTGATATAAGAATTCCAAGTCTTTAACCGCCATTAAAAGGTTCATTTACAATGTCGGTTTTTGACTGACATTGTAAGTGAATTTCAATTTGCATTTTTTGTCCTTCCGTTATTAAATATCTGCGCTTTTTTTTCTTGACCGTCATTATAGAACTATTTTGTAGCAGTGAGTAGGTTAAAGTTAAAGTTAATCGATAATCACAATTCATTCCTATAGCCATGTTAGGCCCACAAGGCAACCCTCATTGCCTAATCAAAACCAAACCTCCATCTTTTTGTTCACTCGTTTAACTGTTCAAGTTGCTTAAGGCTGTGATTCTGAAATTTGATTTATTATTTATTTATTTATTTATTATTATTATTATTTTATCGTTGGTTTTGTCCTTATTAAAATCATTTCCAAGAATTCCTTCTTGTCTTGCTCTTCCTAATTTTTGCATCTGTAAGAAGCATTGACAATATTTGGACAGCCCCTGCAAAAAGACCCAAAATATATATTATTATTTTCAGATGAATTGTTTTCGTATTTGAGAATAAGAACAATAATTTCTTATCCTAGGTTAGGCTTCAAAATCTGTTGAACCAAACATTTAGAAAAGCTCTCAAATTTCATTTACATTCCTGTCCTTCTTACATAAGGGAAAATAAAATTTAAAACTATAAAATAATTTTTTTAAAACATTAAAAATTTAAAACATTTGTAATTCTTTGCTAATTTTTTTTTTTTAAATGGAAGACTACAACTTATTTAATAACCATTTGATTTTTTAAAATTAAGTTTATAAACGTTACTTTCACCGGTAAATTTATTTGTTTGGTTATCTATTTTTTTTTTTCATGTTTTCAAAACTCAAGTCAACGTTTAAAAAAGAAAAAGTAGTTTTCAGTTTTTTTAAAATAAATTTGGTTAAGAGTTCAATTATTTTTTTTAATAAAAATGAAACCCATGGCAAGAAAATTGAGAAAAAAAAATATAATTCAACAAAAATCAAAGGGTTATCAAACAAAACATTTTTTTTTAAGTTTTCAAAATTAACTTGATTTTTTAAAATATAAGAAGAAGTTAGATAACAAAACAAAGAAACTTATAACTGGAAGCAATGTTTATAAGTTTGAATTCAAAAACCAAAAATTTTAAATTGAAATGGTCATCAAATGAGACCCAAACAAACATTGATGTTATATCCGAAAAAAAATATGGAATAATAAGAAAAACTCAAAATATTAAAAAAAAAAAAAAAAACTTATCAACAAGAGTATAACTTAATTGACATAAAATTTGTACAGTTAGACTGATATGTCAGAGGTTCAAATTCCCTAATTCACACGTTAAACAAAATCTCCCAAATTTGAACTGGCTATGGCTTTCCAGTTTCCATGTCACGTGCGACCCACAAATCTATATCTATATCTATACTATATTAAAAGGCGCTTAAGAGGAGAAACTTTTGATTTCCTTTTACACCCCTGTTTAATCTTCAAATTCCTTATTTGTCATTCCTATTTAATTCTTCAATATTTTATTACAATTGTTAAAAAAAAAAAAATCATTATCACGTTTAGATATGGTAAAAAAAAAATTGGTTAAAAATTGGTTAAATCTCATTACGTTTAGATATTGTTTTTTTTTAAAAAAAATATATATATATATATATATTGGTTAAAAAAAATCTCATTATCACATTTAGGTATTGTTTTTTTTTAAAAAAAATATTTTATTAGAATTGTTTAAAAAAAAGGTTCATTATCACGTTTAGTTATTGTAAAAAAATTGGTTAAATCTCATTTACCTTTAGATATGGTTTTTTTTTTAAAAAAAATATATATACGGGTTAAAAAAAATCTCATTATCACGTTTAGGTATTGTTTTTTTTAAAAAAAAAAATCCTATGATTAAGAATTGGTTAAATCTCATTTACATTTAGATATTGTTTTTTTTTAAAAAAATAAAAATGTTTACAAAATTGGTTAATTTACGTTTAGATATTGTTTTTTTTTTTTTTAAAAAGAAGATTGGTTAAAAAAAAAAAAAAACTCATTCTCACGATTAGGTAAGATTGATAATTGGTATTATTCAAATTCCAAAGGGTAGATCATTCCCACGTTTAAGATTAAGAATTGGTTTTAAGAAAAATCTTCATTATCATTGTTTTTTTAAAAAAAAAAAAAAAAAATCTCATCTTTCATAAGTATAAGAATTGATTTAAAAAAAAAACATATTTGATGAGATTAATAATTTTTTAATCTATATCTATACTATATTAAAAAGTGCTTATCTATACTATATTAAAAAGCGCTGGGAGAAACTTTTGATTTCCTTTTAAGCCCCTTTTTAATCTTCAAATTCCTTATTTGTCCTTCCTATTTAATTATTAAATATTTTATTATTCAAATTCTCACATCTTCATTATCACGTTTAGGTTTTTTTTTAAAAAAAAAAAAAATCATCTTTGATAAGATTAAGAATTAGTTAAAAAAATTCATTCCCACGTTTAGGTTATTATTTTTTTTAAAAAAAAATCTATTTGATAAAATTAAGAATTGGTTTTAAAAAAATCTCATATTTGATGAGATTAAGAAATGGTTTTAAAAAAAACATCTTCATTCTTTGTGTTATTTTTTTTAAAAAAAATAAATCTCATCTGGGATAAGATTAAGAATTCGTTTAAAACAAAATCTTGATTCCCACCTGTTCACACGTAACTTCGGAGATGGAGACACGTGGGATAAATAATATATTTGTATTTATGTAATATGCGTGTGGGTGTACAATCTCTAACTTTAATCCTCTGATTCTCTCTCTTAAATATATAAACCTTGGCCTCTAGCTTGTTGCTCTTCTTGGGCCGGTTTGTTGGGCTTCTTAGATGATCAGCTTGCTAGGTTGATGATCTCTTGGATCGGCCTGTTAGCTTGATGATCTCTTGGATCGGCTTATTGGCTTGTTGATTCTTTGATGATCGACCTGCTGGCTTAATGATCTCTTGGATCGGCCTGTTGTGACTTGTTGATCCTCTTTGGATGATCGGTCTACTGACTTGTTGATCTTCTCGGATGATCGGTCTACTGACTTGTTGATCTGCTTGACCGGTCGGTTGGCTTGTTGATCTCTTGGATCAGCCTGTTGGCTTGACGATCTGTTGGATCGGCTTGTTAGCTTGTTGATCCTCTTGGATGATCGGCCTGCTGACTTGTTGATCTTCTTGATCGGTCGGTTGGCTTGTTGATCTCTTGGATGATCGGCCTGCTGACTTGTTGATCTTCTTGATCGGTCGGTTGGCTTGTTGATCTCTTGGATCAGCCTGTTGGCTTGACGATCTGTTGGATCGGCTTGTTAGCTTGTTGATCCTCTTGGATGATCGGCCTGCTAACTTGTTGATCTTCTTGATCGGTCGGTTGGCTTGTTGATCTCTTGGATGATCGGCCTGCTGACTTGTTGATCTTCTTGATCGGTCGGTTGGCTTGTTGATCTCTTGGATCAGCCTGTTGGCTTGATGATCTGTTGGATCGACTTGTTAGCTTGTTGATCCTCTTGGATGATCGACCTGCCGACTCTGGACTCTTGGCAGAATGCTCTGGACTCTGAGTTCTCTGACTCTGTCTCCAAATCTGAATCCCCCCAGAATGAATGGTGGCCTCCTCTATTTATAGAGTTTGATGGATGGGCTTGGGCTTGGGTCCAATTGCCACGTGGCATAATCTGATTGAACTTGGCTGATGTTATCTGATGGATCACTAATAGACAAGTGGCATTCTTTGATTTGCCGAATTTTAATGTCTATTAATTTAATTTAGGCACACGTGTAAATGTGTAACTGGTCCCAAATTTATTTTATCATTAATTTATATTAATGACGTGGCAACTTGTGATTGGCCGAAATTTCTCCTTCAACAAATGCCCCCTTTTCGAGATTTAGGCACAAGTTATGTGTGAGTGAATCTCGAAAAATATATTTTGGAATTAAAATGCAAGGTATTTGTTCTTAACTTTGACTCCATTTGGTGCGTCAATTTAATCAAAATATGAATTTTGGTCAAAATTTTGATTTTTTTTATTTGACACACTTTTATTGCCAATTAATCAAAATTTGAGGTTTGGTCAAAATTTTGATTTTCCTTGTTTGGCAGGAAACTTTGATTTCAAGTTTGGGAAAATTTTGGTTTATACCCAAATTTTGATTTGAGGTAAAATCCTACCCAATTTTAACTTGCATTTGGAATAGAATTTGAGGTTTTGACTTTGGTTCATTTGGGATAAAATTTGGATTATGCCCAAAATTTAATTTAAGTAAATTAAAGGCTGCATCCCAAAATTTGGTGGGAATTTGGAATAAAATTTATTTCCCAATTTGATTTAAATCAAATCTCATATCTTTGGGTTAAAATTTGAACCAAAGACTCTCGTTGGAGATAAGATTTATATTCGAACCCTTCAAAAATTGATGAAGATTTCCGTTGGAGATAAGATTTATATTTGAACCCATCCCAAAATTGATGAAGATTTCCGTTGGAGATAAGATTTACATTTGAACTAATCCCAAAATTGATGAAGATTGTCGTTGGAGATAAGATATATATTTGAACTCATCCCAAAATTGATAAAGATTATCGTTGGAGATAAGATTTATCTATTTGAATCCAACCTTCCATTCTATAAATAAGGTTGAACCTCAGTAGGGAGAGCACACCTCAATTGCAGAGAGCATTCAAGAAGGGATCCAAGTAGGAAACTTTCTTTTCTTTTCTTTTCTTTTTTTTTTTTTTTTTTTTAAAATTTTCGTTTTTTTTTATACTTTTCGTTTTTTTATTTTTATTTTTTTTCAAATTTTTGTTTTTTTTTTTGTTTTTTGTTTTTGTTTTTTTGTTTTTTTGTTTTTTGTTGCAATTTGTTTCTTTCTTCCTTGAATGTGTAAGCTTCGAGCAACAGTCGTCACCAAATTCGCTTGCAGTGATATCACTCCTGCTAGACCAGTCCCCTATTTCATTGGGTGATCTGAGTAACCTGCAGGGGTAGTCATCAGATTCGCCTTCATGCACTCCTGCTAGACCCAGTCCCCATTTTATTGGGTGATCTGAGTAACCTGCAGGGGTGGCACCACGATCTTCATCAGCTTCACTTGCAGTGATTTCACCACCTGTCTAGACCAGTCACTTTGATGACTGTAGTTTCCTGCAGGGGTGGTCACCATGGTCGTCATCAGCTTCACTTGCAGTGATTTCACCACCTGTCTAGACCAGTCACTTTGATGACTGTAGTTTCCTGCAGGGGTGGTCACCACGGTCGTCATCAGCTTTTCACTTGCAGTGATTTCACCACCTGTCTAGACCAGTCACTTTGATGACTGTAGTTTCCTGCAGGGGTAGTCACCACGGTCGTCATCAGCTTTTCACTTGTAGTGATTTCACCACCTGTCTAGACCAGTCACTTTGATGACTGTAGTTTCCTGCAGGGGTGGTCACCACGGTCGTCATCAGCTTTTCACTTGCAGTGATTTCACCACCTGTCTAGACCAGTCACTTTGATGACTGTAGTTTCCTGCAGGGGTGGTCACCACGGTCGTCATCAGCTTTTCACTTGCAGTGATTTCACCACCTGTCTAGACCAGTCACTTTGATGACTGTAGTTTCCTGCAGGGGTGGTCACCACTTTTTTAACAACACCTTTATTGTCTTTTTTTTTTTTGTGGTTTGATATCAAGCATTTTTTTTAAACTTGCAGCTAAGATGCATCTTCCAGTCTGGACACTTTCAAGATAAAGGCAACACTAAAGTTGTTCATCTTTGCAGATGTAGCGAAGACTTCAACCGTCAACTTTTGAATATGAAGTGAAGTTATCAACAGTCAATTTTTGAAGATGAAGCGAAGCGGACGCCGTCAACTGCCAACATTTGAAGATGAAGCGCAGCGGATGCCATCAACTACCAACATTTGAAGATGAAACGGAACGAGGACGTCAACCGCCGCCAAACATTTGAAAAGGAGCAACGGTGAACCTTTGAACTTGGAGAAGGAGAACCTCAGTGGCGAACCTTCAAAAAGAGGGGTGGAGAGAAGCACCTTCGAACTTGGAGAAGGAGCAGTGGAGAGAAGCGCCTTCGAACTTGGAGAAGTAGCAACGGAGAGAAGCGCCTTCGAACTTGGAGAAGGAGCGAGCGAAGCGCGTGAGGGAACCTTCAAACTTGGAGGAAGGAACTGCAGCAGCGCGTGAGAGAACCTTCGAACTTGGAGGAAGGTAGCAACGGAGAGAAGCGCCTTCGAACTTGGAGAAGGAGCGAGCGAAGCGCGTGAGGGAGCCTTCGAACTTGGAGGAAGGAACTGCAGCAGCGCGTGAGAGAACCTTCGAACTTGGAGGAAGGTAGCAACGGAGAGAAGCGCCTTCGAACTTGGAGAAGGAGCAGTGGAGAGAAGCGCCTTCGAACTTGGAGAAGGAGCGAGCAAAGCGCGTGAGGGAACCTTCGAACTTGGAGGAAGGAGCTGCAGCAGCGCGTGAGAGAACCTTCGAACTTGGAGGAAGGTAGCAACGAAGCGCATGAGAACCTTCGAACTTGGTGGAAGGAACTGTGCAGCGAAGCGCATGAGAACCTTCGAACTTGGAGGAAGGAACTACAACGAATCACAGCGCGTGAGAACCTTCGAAACCTTCGAATTTGGAGGAAGGAACTGCAACGAAGCGAGTGAGAACCTTCGAACTTAGGGAGGAAGGAACTGCATCGAAGCGCGTGAGAACCTTCGAACTTAGGGAGAAGAAACTGCAGCGAAGCGCGTGAGAACCTTCGAACTTGGAGGAAGGAACTGCAACGAAGCGAAGCGAAGCGATGTGAGAACCTTCAAACTTGGAGGAAGGAACTGCAGCGAAGCGACGTGAGAACCTTCGAACTTGGGGGGAAGGAACTGCAGCGAAGCGCGTGAGAACCTTCAAACTGTGAGGAAGGAACTGCAGCGAAGCGCGTGAGAACCTTCGAACTTGGGGGGAAGGAACTGCAGCGAAGTGCGTGAGAACCTTCAGACTTGGAGGAAGGAACTTCACCGAAGCGCGTGAGAACCTTCGAATTGGAGGAAGGAACTGCACGAAGCGCGTGAGAACCTTCGAACTTGGGGGAAGGAATTGCAGAGCGAAGCGCGTGAGAACCTTCGAATTTGGGAGAAGGAACTGCAGCGAAGCGCGTGACCGAAGCGAAGCGATGTGAGAACCTTCAAACTTGGAGGAAAGAACTGCAACAAAGCGCGTGAGAACCTTTGAACTTTGAGGAAGGAACTGCAGCGCAGCGCGTGAGAACCTTCGAACTTGGGGGGAAGGAACTGCAGCGAAGCGCGTGAGAACCTTCGAACTTTGGGGGAAGGAACTGCAGCGAAGCGCGTGAGAACCTTCGAACTGTGAGGAAGGAACTGCAGTGAAACGCGTGAGAACCTTCGAACTTGGAGGAAGGAACTGCAACGAAGCGACGTGAGAACCTTCGAACTTGGGGGGAAGGAACTGCAGCGAAGCGCGTGAGAACCTTCGAACTGTGAGGAAGGAACTGTAGTGAAGCGCGTGAGAACCTTCGAACTTGGAGGAAGCAACTTCCATTCGCTGTGTTGCTTCCACTAGTGATGAATTTCCTCAATTTATATTGTCGTGCTTCAATATTTGTTGCACTTTCTTTTTTTTTTTTGTTTGCAGAGACTGAACTTAAAGTTTTCTTTAAGCTGCCTACGTACCCTTTGAAGAAAAAGGATCAAGTCATAACGTAGTTCAAAATTTTTTTTGCACTCACCTTTTAAGCTCGTGTGGGCTAGGAGCATCATGCAGTTTAGGCTCTTGCGATAAGGAGCTTTTACATTTTAAAAGCTCTTATCTTTATCATGGTCTTGATCAGATCCTTCATTTATAGGATTAGTCAAGACAATGAGATTTGGCTTCACCTTCAAGGAACCTTCTGTAGTTATGAGAACAGAGAATTTCCTCTTCATACGTGACGGGACGCTACTATGAAACTTCTTGTCGCGGTTTACTTCATCGAAAAGTTTCACCTCCAAGTTGTCCATTTTTCTTTTAGGTTGATCGCTTGTTACTTTGAGGCGATCAAAAACAGATGTCGAAGGTTGACTTTTCTTCGATGTGGAGACACTTAGCCTTTGGAAAGCTGAAGGTCGAGTGGACGTGGACATCGAACATTGATTTTCTTCCTCTGTCGCGGTCATACTCATTCTTTGGAATACTGAAGGACGAGTAGTTGGAGGCTTGATGCGATCGAAGACAGAAGTCCTTTGTTCACTTTTCTTGGAATTGTCAACTTCTTCTACGTCGATGCAGTAGGAAGTTGCAAGGTTCTCTTTTTTCTTTTTGTGGAAAGTTTTGGAGAAGGATTTATTCAACATCACCAGTTGTTGATGTTGAGAAAACTTTTTACTTCTCTTCCTCTTGGGTTGAAGTTTCTTAGGATCATTCTTTCTTTGATGTTTGTTATTTCCTTTGATTGTAGCAAGATTTGATTGGGCTACTTCATCAAGGTCGAGCTCGATTTTGCCTTCCTTAGCCAGCTTTAAAATTAAGTCCTTTAGGACGAAACATCTTTCCACTGGATGACCGATAACTCGATGATACTTGCAATACTTGGGATCATCGACTTTCTCCATCTCTTCTGGTCGTTTACACTTAGTAAGCTTTATCAGTTGCGCTTCCAATAGTTGTTCCAACATATCAGGGATGTCGGTATCAGGGAAAGGATAGATTTTCTTCTGTCTTTCCTTTAAAGTTAAGTGATGCGCTCCATTAGTTTGTCGCTTTTCTTTCGAAGACGACTTGGGAAGGGTTGTGTTTACAACCATGGATTCTTCTATAGTCTCTTCATCGTTCCTTCCTTCTTTTCTCATGTTAAGGAGGAGAAGGTCTTGGTTTTCTCGACTAGCAATACATAGCTCCATATCGTGGGCACGAGTTGCTAGTTCCTCAAAGGTGCGAGGCTTTATACCTTTAAGGATGTAGAGGAGTTCCCAGTGCATGCCTTGAATGCACATCTCAACGGAAGAGAGTTCAGTGAGGCGATCTTTGCAATCTAGACTCATAGCTCTCCAGCGATTTATATAGTTAACAACGAGTTCACCTTTTCGTTGTTTAGTGTTTGTGAGCTCGAACATGCTAACGGCTCGTCTAGTGCTGTAGAAGCGATTCAAGAACTCTCTTTCGAGTTCCTCCCAACTGTCTATTGACTCAGGTTCTAGATCAGTGTACCAGTCAAAAGCATTTCCTTTAAGTGTTCGAACGAACTGCTTGACTAGTAGGTCCCCTCGAGTACCAGCGTTCTCGCATGTCTCAACGAAGTGGGCAATATGTTGTTTAGGATTGCCCTTTCCATCAAACTGCTGAAATTTTGGTGGTTGATACCCGATTGGCGTTCTCAAGTTATCAATCCTCTTAGTATAAGGTTTGGAATACAAGAGGGAATCTTGAGTAGGTCCACCGTACTGAGCTCTGATACAGTTTGTGATCATATCTTGGAGCTGTTGGATGGATAGTGAAGCAACCGAAGCAGAACACTGTGGCTGATCATCTTGCACTATAGTCTTTCCTTTGTCATGATTTTTTATGACTTGTGTTTGACTTGATTCGGCGATATGTTGGTTCTCAATTTGGCACTTTAGTTGCGCGATTTGAGAATCTTTTTCTTCAATCGCCTTCATCAAGTTGTTGATGTGCTCTTGCATCTCAGCCATTCTTTCATCCATAGTTCTTGTCTCAGTCATCATGACAGTCACTACGTCAGAATGAGGTTCAAACAACGGGTTATACTTAACAATAAACTTGTCATTAGTATATGCCCCCTGCAAGATTGTTTCTTGGCCTCCAGCGATAGAAGCTTTATCTTCTTGCAACGTCAGTTCACTGAGGCAACAATGGGCAGTAGAACCCATGTAAGACTTGTTCATGACAGCGACCATTGAAGAAGTCTTGAACGAAATGTTTACACTTGTGTTTTGAGATAAGAGAGAGAGATGAGAGGTAGAGACTGTCCCACTGGGCGTGCCAATTTGTTCACACGTAACTTCGGAGATGGAGACACGTGGAATAAATAATATATTTGTATTTATGTAATATGCGTGTGGGTGTACAATCTCTAACTTTAATCCTCTGATTCTCTCTCTTAAATATATAAACTTTGGCCTCTAGCTTGTTGCTCTTCTTGGGCCGGTTTGTTGGGCTTCTTAGATGATCAGCTTGCTAGGTTGATGATCTCTTGGATCGGCCTGTTAGCTTGATGATCTCTTGGATCGGCTTATTGGCTTGTTGATTCTTGGATGATCGACCTGCTGGCTTAATGATCTCTTGGATCGGCCTGTTGTGACTTGTTGATCCTCTTTGGATGATCGGTCTACTGACTTGTTGATCTTCTCGGATGATCGGTTTGATGATCGGTCTACTGACTTGTTGATCTGCTTGACCGGTCGGTTGGCTTGTTGATCTCTTGGATCAGCCTGTTGGCTTGACGATCTGTTGGATCGGCTTGTTAGCTTGTTGATCCTCTTGGATGATCGGCCTGCTGACTTGTTGATCTTCTTGATCGGTCGGTTGGCTTGTTGATCTCTTGGATGATCGGCCTGCTGACTTGTTGATCTTCTTGATCGGTCGGTTGGCTTGTTGATCTCTTGGATCAGCCTGTTGGCTTGACGATCTGTTGGATCGGCTTGTTAGCTTGTTGATCCTCTTGGATGATCGGCCTGCTGACTTGTTGATCTTCTTGATCGGTCGGTTGGCTTGTTGATCTCTTGGATGATCGGCCTGCTGACTTGTTGATCTTCTTGATCGGTCGGTTGGCTTGTTGATCTCTTGGATCAGCCTGTTGGCTTGATGATCTGTTGGATCGGCTTGTTAGCTTGTTGATCCTCTTGGATGATCGACCTGCCGACTCTGGACTCTTGGCAGAATGCTCTAGACTCTGAGTTCTCTGACTCTGTCTCCAAATCTGAATCCCCCCAGAATGAATGGTGGCCTCCTCTATTTATAGAGTTTGATGGACCTCATATGGGCTTGGGCTTGGGTCCAATTGCCACGTGGCATAATCTGATTGAACTTGGCTGATGTTATCTGATGGATCACTAATAGACAAGTGGCATTCTTTGATTTGCCGAATTTTAATGTCTATTAATTTAATTTAGGCACACGTGTAAATGTGTAACTGGTCCCAAATTTATTTTATCATTAATTTATATTAATGACGTGGCAACTTGTGATTGGCCGAAATTTCTCCTTCAACACCACCTTTAGGTTCACACATCATTCCCACGTTGGTATAGTTTTTTTTAAAGACCTTTCGTTATCTTCAATCTTAAAAAAATGTTTAAGCGGGTGAGATTTTTTATATTTGATTTATATCCATGATATTGGTTATAAACAATTTTTATGAGAATGATTCAATTTTGTCATATACATATCAATTTTTGCAATAATTATAAATTCATGTATATTTATTCATTTTTATATTTTTTTGGTACATTATCAAATCATATTTCAAATTTTCTAATTAACTACCTATATTTAAAAAGGTATTATAACACGTGCAACGCACGTAATTTCAAACTAGTCCATAAAAAAGAAAAAGGAAAAAAGACAACCTTCTGTTTTTTCTTCTTCCTTCTGTTTACGGACGTTCTGAAACACGGTTTTAAAATTCTTATTCGACAGGTCTTCAAAGTTAAAATTCTTATTCGACATACAAATTTTTATTTTTATTATTTTTTTTTTACGTGGAAGATTTGGACCAAAAAAATAAATGTTAAATTATAATTCTGATCTGGAAACTTGTAGCTACGTGTCTATTTGGTCCTCAACTTTAAAAAATGTCTAATGTGAACTTTTATATTTGTGTCTATTTAGTCTTTTAACTTTAAAATTTGTCTTTTTCAAAAAAAAAAAAAAAAACTTTAAAATTTGTCTAATAGATCCTTTTAACTTTCAAATTTATGAATTTTCAATTTCGTGTCTATTAAGGGTGTGTTTGGTTTAACTTTTCAAGTGTTTAATTTTGAAAATAAATCATTTTGAAAAGATTTCTAGTGTTTGGCAACCACTAAAAATGACTTATTAGAAAATGAGATTGATAAATACACCATTTTGAAATAAACACTTGAAACCAACTTTTAAAAAAAGACTTCTTAAGTAAACAATGACTTGGGTATAAAAACATTTGTGAGGAAATGCAACCAAACATATGAGTGTTTAAATTCTAAACCATTTTTATACAAAATGTTTTTTAAAAAATGGATTCTCGAAAAACATTTAAATTATAATGTATTCCAAACAGACCATAAATCATTGACATGTTCAATGCTATTTAAAATTCATAGATTTACTAGGCAGGCAGTTGAAAGGTTATGATCCGATTATACATTAAAAAAAATTAAAAATAAAAGCAATTTTATATCTAATAGATGAATTAATTTTATTTATTTATTTGTTTGTTTTTTAATATGTCAATAGTCTATTGAATACAAATTGAAAGTTTTGGACGTATCAGACAAAAAATTAAAAGTTCATAAATCTATTATATATTTTTGAAAGTTCGTGGATCAAATACACACCAACGGTAAATTAACCTAAACTAAATGTATGATATATTTTTTTGAACATAATAAATGTATGATATCTTAATTGATTGTAGTTATGTTCAAATTGACATGTGTGTATAAAAATTAAAAAATGACATTATTTTACTTGTTATATGAGATACTTAAAAAAGAAAACTTATTATATAAGATACTCCTAAAAACTTTGTTAAAAAAAAAAAAAAAAAAAAAAAAAAAGATGCTCATAAAAACTATAAACGTGATTAAATACAGAAAAAAACCTTAGAGATTGTTTTATGGTTAGAAATATTTTGGATATGAAAGAAGGAAATAAAGCCAGGCTTTTTTTTCCTCGTAAATTTCGATTTCGTCAGACTGCAACTTATGACGATTTTAACTTTAAAATGGGATAAATGTTGGAATTTTTTCTTCAGGACGATAGTCTTTCATTTGAATTATCGTAAAATTGTTTAGGGTTTAGGGTACGTTTGGTTGTGATCCGTAAACAGAAATTTGAGAACAAAGGATTCAATAAAAACAAAGTCGTATTTTATGTTTTCAGATATGTGTTTGGTAGCAAATTCAGAAATTGAATTTCAAATTAAACAATTGTTCAAGATGTGTTTGATAATATATTTATAAACCATAAACTATAGTTATCAACTAAATATTTAGTTGAATATAAACTATAATTAATTAATTTATAAACATGTTATATGTTAAAATTTTGTCTAGTTATTAATTTAGAATATCATATAAATTATAATGTATTACGTTGTACAAATTTAAACTTTATAGAAAAAAAAACAATTGAGTTAATAACCTGAAATACTATATTAATTAATTTTTTATGTCTTTTTAATTTCATTATGCATTAAAAAAAATTAAAATTCAAAATATGGATACATTGAAAACATAAAAAAAAATGTTTTCATAAATTTTTACTATTTGGATCACAAAATTCAAAAACAGTTTTAAAAAACAACAAATGCACATAAAACATAATCTTGACTACCAACCGTCCCTTATATTTTCACCTACATTGAGTAAATTATAAAACACATTCAATTAACTTTATCCTTATTGAAATAATTGAGTTTTAGAGATTTTTTTTTCTTTGAGTTTGAGTTTTAGAGATCATTACATTACTTTTTGGGAGAATTACCGAAACTTTCACGTAATATTAAAATTAAAACACTTACATAAATAATCCAATCCGATGAAATTTAGTCAAAGCAAACTTAGCTCAGCAACCTCGACTAAGAAGTCAAAAGACTAAGAAGTCAAAAGTTTGAATCTCCATGTTGATTTTACTAAACAAATAAATCTGATGAAACTCAAAATTTGTAACAAGTTTTCTTGGATAAAATATCTGTTTTTTTTTTTTTTTTTTGGTCCTAAAAAATGAAGAAAAAAAGTCTTAGATTTTTATTTGTTTTATTTGAAGAGGGGGAAAAACACCAAAGAATCCAGGCCCAGGCCTAGGCCCACGAGGCGTGAGAAGAGAAAACCAAATTGAAAACCCTAAGCCGATGACGATGATTGCCACACTCGTACAAGGCATTTAAAAAAAAAAAATAAAAAATTAAAATAACACCGCAAGTTTAGCGGCATTCCTTTATTAGAGAACCGAAACCCTTCTTTTGGTTTTAATGCACCGTGGCCTCCAAATGATTGTCAGCACACAATAATCCTTCTAAAATAATAATAGGTTCAGAATTGAGACATGTTTTAAAAAATATACATTCAACAACATGATCACAAAAATACTACTAAAAAATAGCATTGCTTACACAAAATAATTAGGCAGTCACACAAAATGTTATATAAGAATAACTTAAAAATCCCATTTGATAAAAAACAATATTGTTGATGGTCAAATTTTGCTTAGGGAATTGCCCCTCGCCCCACGCAACGATCAACAGTGAATTTGTAAGGATGCGGGAATAGCGTGACCTGCAAGACAAACAAACGGTGCACACCGGTGTGGTGTAGACCACACGCGCTCCGATGCTTAAGTTAGCTCTTGGCCGAAGAACAAGTAGAGTGTATTTAGGATTAGAATTCGGATCCCCTTTTCAGTGGCGAAGAGGGATATAAATACTTGTTCCTCCTCCTAGCCTTTTTAGGGTTTCGGAGGCGTTTTAGGTCAAACCAGGCGAAACCAGGGCATCCAGAGGCAGTAGGGACAAGGCGAGACCGAACGGACTCGGCCCATGACCAAGGCCGACCATGTGCTCGGCCTCGGCCGGGGGCCGAGGCCGAGCAGGGGGTCGGGCGCCCGACCCCTTCGGTTTTGGCCCGTCTCACTTGCCGGTTTTGCCTCCTTGGTCCATCTTTCAGCCTGGTTCCTCCCCGGTTGTCCTCGTCAGCTCCTGGATATCGGGGTGGTCCAAAATTGCCTATAACAAATATAATAAAACTACTTTTTCACTTTTTGGAAAAGATTTCAAAAATCCCATTAAGTCCACGAAAACTTCTCTTTTTTTTTTTTCTTTCAAAAGTTGACTATAAGTCTATAACTATCTAAGTAATAAAGTTGACAATGATTTTAAAACTGTTGATGATAATCATGATTTATTTGATAGAAATCGTGAAAATTAATTGATTGTCACTGTAAAATAAAAAGAAAAAAAAAAGAGTATTATTTATTAATAAATATATATAGAAAGGAAAGTGATAATACGTGGCTCCACTAGGAATTTACAAATCCCCAGATCTTATGGGGAGAACCGTATCCCTCTCAATTTACAGAAAAATATTCCAATTTTTGCCAATTGACTGAGCCCTCTGCGAAACTTCCCCATCTTGGCCCAGCCCTTCAAATTATATAACAGAAATTTAAAAGAATTTCTTCCATGTGCCCACCTTCACTTTTCTTATGGTGTACCTCCGGTCAAACTCCGCCACCTCAATCATAGAAAAAAAAAGTCTACCTTTTACCCACTACAATTATTCGACATTTCTATTAATTGCTACCAAATACCAATCCATTAATTTATTATTTATCAATTTCTAATCTCCTTCTAAACATGAAATATCTGATCATAAACCGTTGCGAACATAACTCAACTGACATAAAACATGTACTAATGACTGAAAGGTTTGTGGTTCATCAAATGCACACGATAATAACTGTTGTAAGAAAACATATTAGAAGGTGAAAACAATACCACTTGTTCAACTTTAAAGATAAAAATTGTGACAGTTCACCGACTTTAAACATACACAAATTTAGGCCCCATTTGATAACCATTTGATTTTTGGTTTTTGAAAATTAAACTTATACACACATACTTCGACCTATGAGTTTTTTGGTTTTAGTATCAATCTTCTACCTTGTTTTTTAAAAACCAAGTTCGATTTTGGAAAAAAAAATAGTGTTCAAAAACTTGTTTTTGTTTTAAAATTTGGATAGGAATTCAAATTCAACATTAACTAAGATGAAAGTTATGGTAGACAATTTAAGAAAAAACAAGCATAATTTTCAAAAACAAAAAACCAAATGGTTATCTAATGAGACTTAATTAATTGTTTTTAAAAAGGGCAAAATGGTCCGTAACGATCCCGTCATCAAAGCGAAGGGCCAATTTGAAATTAGCTGAATAATGATGACGAACAATGCACCCGGCTGTAGACGAGTATTTCTCCGTCTCTCTTGGTGGCTCTTAACTTTACCCGCCAGATCAGTTCCAAGAAGAAAGTGGCACGCAGCCCTAAGTCTCCACACGCCCCTCTCTCTCTTTCTCTCTCGCTCAGCACCACGACGACGACGACGACGACTCCAAGCCCTCACTCCTTCTTCTTCCTCCCATAACGCTTTCAATTTTCAGGCTCAAACTCCAATCCTTATCCCATAATCCTCATCTTATCGTCATCCTGATCGCCATTCGTATATAATGGCTTCGGCCTCAGCTTCTGCGCTGCTCAGAGCTTCGAGAGCGAGGTTCTTCTCGCCTTCCTTTTGCTCCAGACCCTTGCCCGCTTCTTCTCCGAAGCCCTCTTCGTTTTCTTTCGCCAGTAGCTATAGATCTCTCACTGCTTCCTCTGCTTTTCGATCGGTCCCTCGCTGGAGCCACGGTGTCGGTTGGCGTTCTCCTCTCAGTCTTCGTGCTCAGATCAGAGCTGCTGCTCCTGTGATTGAGCGTCTCCACCGCAAATACTCCTCCATGGGTATGTCCCTACTACTGCTAATGGCGGCGAAAATTTATCTCGATTACTTTCTTTTTTCCTCTAGAGTCTGTGTGATTCGATCTGCGTGCAACTTTTATTTGTTCGAATGTTTTTTGCTATTGTGACGACTGTATGCGAGACAATATAGTTTATTCATTTTGCTGAACGATTCGAGAAAATAGGATATTACTAGTCTAATACGTCTGTCTCTTTGTTTTTATTTTTTTTGGTTTCTGGTTCACTCTTAATCTGTGAAGTTTCTCAGGGCCAGCCGGCCAGATATGTTGTGGTAACGGAATCTGATAATATGAATTGAAGACTTGATGTTGTATTTTGTTTTTACCTTACTCTTATTTTGATCAAGCATTATTGTGGTTTCAGCTGCCGAAAATCCTTTCAAGGAAAATTTAACGAGTCTTCCAAAGCCTGGAGGTGGGGAGTTTGGAAAGTATTACAGCCTACCGTCTCTGAATGATCCGCGAATTGGTAACTTTTTTGAACTTACTATTGCAGAAGGAATTTTATTTATTGATTTTTCTTCAGAGTTGTTTTTAGGTGTTGTTATGTTAGTTGTGTTGCTAATGCTGCTAAAAGATGTAGTTAGACTAATGGTCTCGGGATTTACTTTCTGCAGAAACCATTCTTGTGCCTTGTTTTGCTTCAAGGAATACTCATTCTTATTTTGCATCTATGCTTGACAGATAAGCTGCCTTACTCCATCAGGATATTACTTGAATCTGCAATTCGGAACTGTGACAATTTCCAAGTGAAAAAGGAAGACGTAGAAAAAATTATTGATTGGGAAAATAGCTCCCCAAAGCAAGTTGAAATTCCTTTCAAACCTGCTCGTGTCCTACTGCAGGTACTGTTGGGTAGATTATGAGATTTTCGTGGACAGCGTTGTTCCTTTTTTTCATCATTTTTCAAAATTTCCTCCTCCCTAACACTTCCACGATCCCAGGATTTTACTGGGGTACCAGCAGTTGTTGATCTTGCTTGTATGCGTGATGCCATGAACAAACTTGGCAGTGATTCCAATAAAATAAATCCCCTGGTATGTATTTACTTATTCGAAACTTTTTTTGTCGGTGGTAAAATGTACCTGCCCGTGTGGTTGGGAACATTTTGAATTAAATTTACTGCTTAGACCAATGGTTTCACATTTAATTTTTATAGCCAAGATATGAGAAATATGATGAAATCTTACATGGTGATATTCAATCATTATCAAGAACTGTAACATTTGAATTTTGAACCATAGTACTCTTTTACTCCCGACCGTAGATTTCTCTTGACCGCTTAAGTAATTATATGCTGTAGTCATGACATCTCTTTTCAAGTTATCATTTCTTTTGTTGCAATTAACATCTGCCATGCGGGTTACTGTAGATCCTTTGACCATTAAAATTCTTATATTTCTTGTGCTCATGATATCTACGTTTTTTTTCCCATCAATTTCTAACTGGAATTAGCATCTCACATGTAGGTTCCTGTAGACCTTGTGATTGATCATTCAGTTCAAGTTGATGTAGCAAAAACTGAAAATGCAGTTCAGGCCAATATGGAGCTTGAATTCCAAAGGAACAAGGAAAGATTTGCTTTCCTAAAATGGGGGTCTAATGCATTCCAGAATATGCTGGTTGTTCCTCCTGGATCTGGTATTGTGCATCAGGTAACTAATATTTGAAGTGAGCTAGAATGTTCCGAAGTCTGAAATGATACATTTGAGAAGTTCTGTTTCTGCTAACAGGTCTATGTTAATTCAAAATTTTCTCTTTGGTAGTCAATGAAATGAAAATAAGGAAAAGTGATACTAGCATTAAATCTTAAAATTTAACATTTGAATATTTCAGGTCAATTTGGAATATCTTGGAAGAGTGGTTTTCAACACTGGTGGTCTGCTCTACCCTGATAGTGTTGTTGGAACTGATTCTCACACAACCATGATTGATGGTTTAGGGGTTGCTGGTTGGGGTGTTGGAGGTATCGAGGCAGAGGCTGCAATGCTTGGACAGGTACTTGAGTTCTGGCCTTTTGTTTTCTTTTATTGACTTTCATTCTTTTATTGCACATTTTGCTTTTTTATTTTGAAGGCTTGTGTCGAGTTCTATGCCTTTCAGGGTCTGATGTTTGAATTTTGTAATTGATAGCCAATGAGCATGGTATTGCCTGGTGTTGTTGGGTTCAAGTTATCTGGAAAGTTACGCAATGGGGTTACTGCTACTGACTTGGTTTTGACCGTAACACAAATGCTGAGGAAACATGGTGTTGTTGGCAAATTTGTTGAGTTCTATGGTAATTGCAACCGGTAACTTATTATTGAACTATCCTTTTATGCAATTTTACTTTTCAGCTGATGGTTTTTGTATGTGTATGTGATTGTAGGGGATGGCATGGAGGAACTATCATTAGCTGACCGAGCTACTATTGCAAATATGTCTCCCGAGTATGGTGCAACTATGGGCTTCTTCCCTGTGGATCATGTTACCTTGCAATATCTCAAATTAACTGGAAGAAGTGATGAAACTGTGGGTGTTATCTTAGTGCATTGATAAATAAGTTGTATAGAATTTCTCATAAAAATGTTGTATAGAATAATTGAAAGCCTGTATAACTTGTTTGTTTTCTGACCATAGGTGTCGATGATTGAAGCTTATCTCCGCGCAAATAAAATGTTTGTCGACTATAAAGAGGTGAAGTTTTGCATATTACTTTTCTTATTTCTGTTATGAGTGTCCATCTGCCGGTCATCTTATTTTTAGATGTAGCATTAGTGATGTTCTTATGTTTGGTCATGTTTTTGATGCTCAGCCTCAACAAGACAGAGTGTATTCATCTTACCTACAATTAGACCTTGCGGATGTAGAGCCATGCATTTCAGGGCCAAAAAGGTATGTCATAGCTGCTTTGTCAATATCTTCATTGTCCTTCATATTTAGGTTCCTAGATTCAGGTTTTAATGTTCTATAACAGAATCTTTCATTTAGTCTTATAGTCTCTTATGTTGCATCTGTAATGTCACAGACCCCATGATCGTGTGCCTTTGAAAGAGATGAAGTCTGATTGGCATGCTTGCCTTGATAACAAAGTTGGGTTTAAGGTATGTGACTTACTTCTATCACATATGGTGTGGCTAATGTATTTACAATAACATTCTTTTTTAGTTGACCCGAGTCTTATCATAATTTATGTTTGCTATATAAATATTTTTAAATTGTTGCTTTAATTCTAGGGATTTGCTATACCAAAAGAAGTACAGGAAAAAGTGGCGAAGTTTTCATTTCATGGACAGCCAGCTGAGCTAAAACATGGTAGCGTTGTTATTGCAGCCATAACAAGCTGTACCAACACGTCAAACCCTAGTGTTATGTTAGGGGCTGCTCTTGTAGCAAAAAAGGCTTGTGAACTTGGTTTACAGGTACGCATGGACAGGGGTGTTCGATTCATTTAAGAGACCTCTTTAGATCCCTTTCTTTTCCAATTTTTTTATGATTTCTTCAAACATTGTGATGTTAAGTTTTATCATTTTAGTCTAGCTTTTATACGGTTTTGGCGTGGCTTTGATGGGTGAAAAGTAGTCTTAGCTTGTTAATCATGTCTTCATCTTAACGTTGCACCAGGTCAAGCCATGGGTGAAAACAAGTCTTGCACCAGGCTCTGGAGTTGTGACAAAATACTTACTGAAGAGGTAATTAGTTATGAAATTGAAAGCTAATGTTATATATCACAATCTTCTTGTCTAGTGACATTCTTATTACTCATTTCTTGTTTCTCATCTTATTTTATTCAAAAGAAGAAAAGAACAATTGGAACATGTATATTAATTCTTTCTTGTTCTATTGTCCTTTCAAAAAATAAAAATGTTCTCTAAAACTTTAAATCAAGTAAAAATTTTACTTAGAAATAAAATATTCAAATTATTGTCATTTCAACTTTGTGATATTTACTCTGCATTTTATAAATAAAAATCATAAAAAAACACTATTATTAATGTTTAAAAAAAATTGGAATTGAGAAATCACAATTTTCTGTTTTGAAAGTATATGTACTATATAAAACAAAAAGGAAAAAAAGAACGGGGAAGCTAGCATTTTCAGATATCAATAAGAACACACTTTTTTTCCTCTTTAAATACAAAATAAGAAACGAGGAATGGGAATATTACCAAATGATCTTTTAGCTTCTTTTATTTTATAAGGAGAGGAGAAACATTGTCATTTTCTTATCTAAGAAAATCACCTTGCTTTTGTTACCTGTTAACATGAAAAATAATAATTCTGTATTTGATTGATGCAGTGGACTACAGCCATATTTAAATCAGCAGGGATTCAATATAGTTGGCTATGGTTGTACAACCTGTATTGGGAATTCTGGGGATTTGGATGAATCAGTATCTGCTGCTATATCTGAGAACGGTAATTTTAGAATGTGATAAGCTGATAAGATTTGTAATCAGAAAATGTGACTGCTTTACAAAATGGGCGGACTTTACTCATTAAACTAGATTGAACAAGATACTGTTTTATTTTTCACCTTGATAATTCTAATTTTTGTGACTTTGTTCATGCAGATATTGTTGCAGCTGCTGTGCTCTCTGGAAACCGGAATTTTGAGGGTCGTGTTCATCCACTGACCAGAGCGAACTACCTTGCTTCACCTCCTTTGGTGGTAGCTTATGCCTTAGCTGGCACGGTATGCACTGGAAGTTTTGGTATTTACTTTTTTTTTTTTTCTGGTTAATTTTGGGCTGTGGAATGATTTATTTATGCGGCACTGGTTTTGTTCTTTAAGTCAAATTAAGTTATAAGGTGGATTTCAGAGAGGCGGTGGTATGAAAATCATCAATACGTTCTTCTCCAACCTTTTTGTAGTTTTTAATTTGTCTTTTGTAGTTTAAGGTGGGGGATTGTTGGTTGAAAAATAGGACAAGCCTTTTTTACTCAAGGTTTAACTTAACGTCAGCATGGCTTAACAGTAGCTTAACAGTAGATTTTATGGCCTTTGGATGTTAATTTCACTGTCCATAATAAAGTATCACATCTTTTTTGAAACATATGGTCTTGCAGTTATTTAGTGAAGGGCTGTTTTTGCAACTCCTTTCTATTTCAATACAATAGGCCACTAGTAAATGAATTAATCAGGTTATTTTGGCTTCTCTTTTGGCGGTAGATCCAGTTTATTTAGTGCATTGTAAAACTCTTTGTTGGTTTAACGATAGAACTTAAAAATATGATAAGGGCTTTAGGTGGGTGATATAACCTTTTTTTTGTTTCTTTAATTTGTAACAACTGTAGATTCTTTTTTTTAATAAAAATATTCTTTGCAACTATTTTACCTTTTTAATCAGTTCCAAAGGGAGGGTGTTCTTTTAAAACCTCCCTTGGCCTGATTTGAGTGATGTCATATGTCATTCACCTTCTCATAGATGTTGTAAAACTATTGAATTAACTGGTGTCACAAGCTACCATAAAAGGATCATATTTTTGCAATAATTGAGTGAAAACCTTGAATTATGTGGTTCTAATCTGTTACTAATTTGTCAACGTGAGATAACTTGAATGAGTTTTCCAGGTTGACATCGACTTTGAGAAGGAGCCAATTGGAAAAGGGAAGGATGGGAAGGATGTCTATTTCAGAGATATCTGGCCTTCTACAGAAGAAATAGCCGAGGTAGATAGTTTTTATTTTGTTGAAGTGCAGTGAAATACGTTTTGACAGGAATAATGGATTTAACTAATTTAAAATATGTATTAGGTTGTTCAATCCAGTGTATTGCCTGACATGTTCAGAAGTACTTATGAATCTATTACAAAAGGAAACCCAATGTGGAACCAACTTTCTGTACCTTCTGGCACCCTGTACTCATGGGACCCCAATTCCACATATATTCATGAACCACCCTACTTCAAGAATATGACCATGGATCCTCCAGGAGCTCATGGTGTTAAGGATGCTTACTGTCTATTGAACTTCGGAGATAGTATCACCACAGATCACATCTCCCCTGCCGGCAGCATCCACAAGGACAGCCCTGCAGCAAAATACCTTCTTGATCGTGGAGTGGATCGCAAGGATTTCAATTCTTATGGAAGTAGGCGTGGCAATGATGAGGTGATGGAAAGGGGTACTTTTGCCAACATCCGCCTTGTCAACAAGCTTTTAAATGGTGAAGTGGGTCCCAAGACCGTTCATGTTCCCACTGGAGAGAAACTTTACGTCTTTGAAGCAGCAGAAGTAAGTATCTTAGTTCTCATTTGTGCATTTTGTTTAATTAAAAAAATGTAGTATATGCAATGCTATTCCCCAATGTGTTTCTTGTTTTTTTTTCTTTGCCTGTTCCCAAAATGACCTTAGCTTGCAGGTAGGATCTTTGTTTCTGTGCCTTTTCATCTTATCTTCTTTCTTTTATTTTTGTATGGAGTGAAAAAAACACATTATAATAAAACAACCGCTGTAAAATAGTGGTTGAGCATTAATTTTGGAAGGAATGTTCTAAAATTGGTTAGCTAGCTCTCTGTTAGGGGTACATAATATTGACTTTCTTCATATTTTAATTTTTTTCTTAGATGTAAATTTCGTAGTTTCCTATGAAGAAAAAAACTAGATCCATTGTGCTTAATCTCATGTGATATTGTTATCTTTGCAATCTTGATTCAGAATTCTTTTACACTTTTTTCTATGACTAAGTTCTTGAAATTTATGTTCTGTTTCAGAGATACAAGTCAGCTGGTCAAGACACCATTGTGCTGGCTGGGGCCGAGTATGGAAGTGGAAGCTCTCGGGATTGGGCAGCCAAGGGTCCAATGTTGTTGGTGAGTGTTTCTAATCCATGAAAATTGGATTCTTGAGTTTTCATTTTCGTCGAACCTGGATTGATTATCTTCTATATTTTATTGGCACCAGGGAGTTAAAGCAGTTATTGCCAAAAGCTTCGAGAGAATTCATCGTAGTAACTTGGTAGGAATGGGTATCATCCCACTTTGTTTCAAGTCTGGTGAGGATGCTGATTCTCTTGGATTGACCGGACATGAGCGTTACACAATCGACCTCCCAAACAACATCAGTGAAATAAGGCCTGGCCAGGACGTTACTGTCACTACTGATTCTGGAAAATCTTTCACCTGCACTGTTCGCTTTGACACTGAGGTAATCCCACTTTCTTTTCCTTTCACACCATCATCAGCTCGAAATGCTTTCGTCGTTTCCCCACATTAATGACCTTATCCACAGCATCAAGTTTGCCTCTAATTTCGATTCATTCCTCTACAGGTGGAGCTGGCCTATTTTAACAATGGAGGTATCCTTCCATACGTCATTCGGAATCTCATTAAGCAATAAGGAACTTGTGGAGTCTCGAATTTAGCAAGCAGCAGAGGGGGGCTTTGGCACGAACTCGTCCTTTTCTTATTCCCCATTTTTCATTAATAAGGAAAAAGAAAATCCCTGGTGGGACTCAATTTTTTGAATAGAGAGCGATCTTAAACAGGTTTGCCTGTTAAGAACTGTCGAGGTTGTATTTATTTCAATTGTAACAATTATTCTCATCTGGCAGTATTTATCCTGTCGCTGTTTCATATCCCCTTTTAAATATAGAGTATCATTCTAGTGTTGGGTACTATGCTGCAGAACTCAAGATGGTTGGCATCCACATTGTTAGGGGTAATAAAAATGAAGGTTAAACATTGGTGCACTTCAGAGGTTCAAATCTTTATTCTCATGTGTTGAAAATACAATCCAATATGTTTAATAGATTGACCATTAGAATTTCTAGAAACTGTCCTTGAGGTTCAAATCTCTACTAACATGTCGAAGGAAAAAAATTACTCTAATATTTTTGGTTGATTAGGTGAAGCTATTTGTTAGTTCTTCCGATGTTCGAAAGTTCGAAACCGTTGAACTAACACAGCAGAAGGTAGCTCCCGACACCGTGAAATTTTTAGATTTATGAACAAGAATGGTACATCAATTTTGAATTGGCATTATAAAGCTGGAGTTCTAGAAGAAGAGCCCTTGTGGAATTTAGGAAAAAAAGTTTTTGGAAACTAAGGTAGAAGATTGATACTAAAACCAAGAAACTTATAGGTGGAAGTATGTGTGTATAAGTTTAATTTTCAAAAATAAAAAAACCAAATGGTTATCAATCGGGATCTAAATTTGTACTTTTGAGAGTTCAATATTAGATAGACACAAATCTTCAAGGTACTAAATTTACAATTTAACCAATACAAATTTCAATTTGAAGTATGTGCTTCACTAGAGATAACAAGAAATTATTAGGGTTTCTCAAAAAAATAAAATAAAATAAAATAAAATAAAATAAACAATTACGGTTTTTTTTAATATAATATAAAAAAGGCTATTTAAATTTAAGCATAGAAATTGGATTCCTCAACTTTTTTTGAATTGAATCATGATTCTTATTCCACCTTTAAATATTATATTGATGTTGAAGACTGGTTTTGTTCTCTCACACACCAAAAAAAAAAAGATTATATTTGTTTGGAGAACCAATTTGAATTAGATGTGTTCCTTATCAACTAAAGTTCGGTGGACCACCTGATGAACTGAGACAATAAAAAGAATAACAATAAAATATTAGTTTTATTACAAATTTAGTCCCTGAACTTTCACAGTTCTTTCAATTAGGTCTCTGAATTTTAAAAAATTTCTAATAGGTCTCTACACTTTTAATTTTGTTTCTAATAGGTCCCTAAACATTAAAAATGTCTAATAGGTCATTGAATTTTCAATTTTGTGTCTAATAGGTCATTGATATATTTAATATTTTTTTTTAAAATTAACCAATCTACTCTATATAAAATTGGTATGCCTATTGAAACTCTAAACTTTCAATTTTGTATCTAGTAGACTTGTGAATTTAAAAAAATGTTGAATAGGTCAATGACTTATTAGACACAAAACTAAAAGTTTAGAGACTTATTGAACACAAAAGTGAAAGTTTAAGGATCTATTAGATATTTTTTAAAGTTTAGGGACCTATTTGAAACAAAATTGTAAGTTTGAGAACCTATTTGAAACTTTTTAAAGTTCATGGGCTAAATTGACACAACCCTAAAAGTTCAGGGACTAAACATATAAATTAACCTAAAATATTTAATATTTAACTTATAAAAATATAAAATATTAAAAGAAGATATAGGATCGAAAATTAGAAATAAAATTCCTCAAACTTTTTGAAGTGAATTATGATTTTTGTTCCATTACTTTTAGTAGTTCAACATTTGAATAGTGAGATTTAACCATCCATTTTTGAAATAACAATTGACATCTATTATTATGAGCTAGACACTTTGTTTTGTTTTGTTTTTTTTTTTCTTATTAAATCAAAATTAATTTTTTTTCATATCATTATCTTTTTACATTTATAATTCGATAATAAGAATTTAATTGAAAATATTTAATTCAAAGTAAAACTAAAACCATGAAAGATAAAATTAAAAATAACACAAATGATATTTTAGAAATGAAGTAATACACCTAACCATAACTTTTTATATAGATCAATAGAAGCGAGAAATTTGAATCACAAACCTTTTGATTGTTAGTAAAAACTTTATATCACTGGCTTAAGAGCGCTAAATTCCCATCTTATATTTATAAGTTTTGTTTTTTTGTTTCTGTATTTTTTCTTTTGTTTTGTCTTGTCTTTCTAAGCTTCTTGAGATGTATACATGGACTCTGACTTCCTTGAAAAACTAAAGAAAGAAATGTGAAGTCGTTTTAACATTTTTGGCCATTCATGAACGTGCAGTTGTGCATCATGTGATGTGACAAATTTCTTAAAGTAATTTTTATAGCAAAGAATTTTTTAAGTAATTTACAACTCAATTATGAGCTTATACGTTACCCTTTCCTTTTTTAAAAAAAAATAGCGGGCCAGTAAATTAATATCAAATTTGCTCCTTTTCTATTTGTAGCTTAGCGTTGGGATCCTTACCTTTAACATGTACAATACAATATAAATTAAATAACTACTATAGTAATCAGCAACGCCAAAAGAATAGTAAAATTTTCATGTATTTAAATACAACAAATCACAAAAAAAAAAAAAAAAAAAAAAAGAAAAAAAAGAAAAAAGAAAAAAAAAGACAGTTTATTCAAAACAAATGGAAATTATTGTCATTTAATTAAAGAATTAGTGCTTGATTAGACACCAATAAGTAGTAGCTTAGCTGTGTGTAGAATCATGTATATCATTGTTAAAATGTTGACAACTAGGAGGAATAAAATTCTTTTTCCTCATTTTTAACATTTCTCTCTTTAGTTGTCAAAAATTTATTGGGATGTGCAAGCAGATTCCTATACTCCATTATGCTAACAAGAGCATAGCTCAACTGACATAAAGATGTACTAATAACCACGAGGTCTGTGGTTCGAATCCCCCACTCTCATATTGTCAAAAAAAAAAAAAAAAAAAAACCAACCAAATGATGTGAGAACTCAGAGGAATGAATTCATAAATTTAATAAAATTGTATTAATTGCAAAGTCTAGTCTAAACCTTATGTACCACCATTAAAATGATGACAATTAAGATAGATAAAAGATTCTCTAATTTCTACTCTTTCCTTTCTTAGTTATCAAGATTTTAATAAGTGTGTAGGACGGTAGGATATAGTTAGCATATACGGGTAGTTATAACCATTAAATATAAACTTCACTTTCTCAAACTTCAAATTATTTAAAGATGATCACTAAATTGGAAGAAATTATTGGAGAGATTTGAACTACGTACTAAATTAGCAATTATACAATCAAGAGAATTTCACATTTGTATTTAGATTTTATATCAAACAATTATCAGGATTAATATATTTTTTTTCTAACATGTGAATGAGAAATTAAACCTCTAATTAAATATACAAAATGTTTTAAACTAGTTAAATTATACTCTGGTTGGCCGACAAGACATAACTTTTGAACCCATTAAATAATTTTTTCATCGACACTCCTTTGCCAGGCTCATCCTGCAAATAATATCTAACCCTCATAATTAGCAACGCTCACTCGACCCTACCTATATTAATTTGGATAATTGTAATGGGTGGCAATGTGAAGGAAAATAATTACAAATATAGCAATTTTTAAAAATATTTGTAAATATGGCAAAATTTTTGAATTAATTTTTTATATTCCTAAATTGCCCCTGTGTGCCAATCTTCTTCTTTCTTTTTTTTTTACTGATAGAAAGTCTTTTTATTACTGATAGATTCTATCAGTGGTAGAAAAATTTTCTATCAGTGATAGAAAGTTTCTATCACTGATAGAATAAAGTTTCTATAAGTGATATTTCTATCACTATAGATTCTATCAGTGGTAGAAAAATTTTCTATCGGCGATAGAAAGTTTCTATCACTAATATTTCTATGACTGATAGATTCTATCAGTGGTAGAAAAATTTTCTATCAATGATATAAAGTTTCTATCACTGATAGAATAGAAGATTTCTATCACTAATAGAAACTTTTTCTATCAGTGATAAAATATTTCTATCACTGATAGGTTCTATAGTGATAAAAAAAACTTTTTATAGAAAATCATAGAAAAACTTTTGATAAAAAATCTTTCAATCCATGATCACCCATAAAAATCTTTCTATCTCCGATAGAAATCTTTCTATCACATATATAATCTATAAGTGATAGAAAAACTTTCTATCACCGATAGAAAAGCTTTCTATCAGTGATAAAAGATTTCTATCACTGTTAGAAATTTTTACTATTCTATCAGTGATAGAAAGATATTCTATCAATGATAGAAAACTCTTGATAGAAAATCTTTCAATCCCTGATAGAACCTATCCGTGATAGAAATCTTCTATCACTTATAGAAATTTTTTCTGATAGAAAAAATTTCTATCATTCATAGAAAATCTTTCTATGAGTGATAGAAAAACTTTCTATCTATCACTGAGACTAATAGAAAAACTTTTCGTGAGTTATAGAAAATCTTTCTATCACTGATACTTTTCTATCAGTGATAGAAGATCTTTTGTTTCTATCAGCGATGGTGATACATGGTGAAATCGAGCATTGAAAAATAAAGCAAAAACGAACGATTATAGAAATCAAACACTGAAAAGCAAAAACCAAACACTGATAGAAAACCAAATGACAACAACCAAACACTGATAGAACACCGAACAAGTGATAGAAAAATATCTATCGCCGATAGAATCTATCAGTAGTAGAAAAATTTTCTATCATATGATAGAATCTATCAGTGATAGAAAATTTCTATCATCATTGATAGAAAATTTCTATCACTGATAGAAAATCTTTCCATCACTGATAGAATCTATCAGTGATAGAAAAACTTTCTATCAGTGAAAGAAAATCTGGAGGGGTATTTTAGTAAATGTAACACACAAACTATTAGATTTTGCCATTTTTGCAATTTTTTTTGTGGGTTGCTAGATTTGCAATTATTTTGGCCCATATTGCTATTCTTGCAACCGACCCTATTAATTTTCTATTCGACCCACTTCATTAATAAGACAAGGACCATTTGACCCAGAAAATTTCCAACTACAGTAATATAAGCACTACTTGGATTTATATCAACGACGTTAGTCGTATTTACAAATGATATGAGATCCAATAACATTAACGTAAATGACGAGATGTATGTATCAAGGGAGTATTAAAATTGTTACCTAAAACCGATGGATTTTTTTTTCCGCAACTAGATTTGGATTACCGACGTGTCCAAAATTGTCATCTTCTTGTCCTCGGGTTATCTTCAAATTTTTATACGCCAAAGTTGCATGCATATGGCGATCATAAAGTATGGTAATTTTAAATTAAAATCACCATCAACCATCATACCAAATCCCCCACTCAAAAGCCAACAAGAGCATAGCTCAACTGTCATAATGTTGTACTGATAATCACGAGGTCTGTGGTTCGAATCTCCTACCCCACAAATTGTCAAAAAAAAAAAAAAAAAAAATCCCCCACTCAAAAAAGAAAAAAAAAAGAAACTTTTGAATGTCATAAAAAACACAATAAATTAAACCCCAAAATTATAAAAAATACTCAAAAATGCCTCTGAACTTTGAAAAGTTTAAAAAATACCATTGAACTTTAAAAAAAAATAAATTAAAAATACTCTTATTGAAAAATGCTTTCTTTTTTCCTCCCCTCACCGTAAATTCTTACTCCATGAAAATTAATGCAAGAAATTATGGTGAGAAAAGGAAAAAAAGAAGAAACATTTTTCAATAAGAGTATTTTTTAAAATTTTGGGCAAATTGGAAAAACCACCCCTAAAGAATGGTGGTTGTAACAATTACAGCCCTAAATTTTCAAGTGTAAAAATTTATTGAGAAAATGGAAAAACGCGAAAGGTTGAAAATAATATTGCGGAAGCAATCATCAAACTCTCAATGTTTGTTGAACAAAGAGAGAAAATGGAAAATGAGAGAGTGGAATTAAAAAATGAATAAACTTTTAATTGAACTAGAAAACTTGGTGATGCAAACTTTACATGGAAGTTCACCCTATCGGTACAAGAATAATGAACCTAACTTACAATCTTCAAAACAACATTAAAGTTAGTAACTCATAAAACTTCAAAAGAAAACTTAGACAAAAAACTGAAATGTTTAGATCTAACTTCAAACCAATAAATTCAAAACATTAAACTGAAAATCAAATGTAAAAAGAAAAAAAACTCATAAAACTCAACAAAATTAAACCCTCAAACTTTAAGAATTGTAAAAATTGAACCCCTAAACTTTCAATGGTAAAAATTAAACTCTCAAACTTTAAAAATTGTAAAAATTGAACCCCTAAGCTTTCAATGGTAAAAGTTAAACCCTCAAACTCCGATAAGTATAGAAATTGGATCCATTTAATTAACTTCATTTATCACTCATATTTCATCTTTGTCTCTCCTTCCATATTCCTTCTTCCTCTCCTCATTCCACATGTTCTCTCTCTAAAGAAGAAAGATTTAAGAAAGTTATGATTATCCAAATAGACTTGTAAAAAAGGAAGAGACAAAGTGCGTTCAAACCACTGTCATTGAAGCTCTGAAGAAGAAGAAGAAGAAGAAGAAGAAGAAGAAGAAGAAGAAGAAGAAGAAGAAGAAGAAGAAGAAAGTGGACGTTTGTGGAACAGTTATGGCGCTTGTGCCTGTCATACGCAGAGGGAAAATGAGGATTGAAGAGAAAAGAGTAAATTATATGATAATTGAAGAGAGTGAGAAAACAGTAAGGACGTATTTGGTTTAACTTTTCAAGTGTTTAATTTTGAAAAAAGAAAAAATTTATAGTGTTTGACAACTGTAAACACGTAACTTCAAAGATGGAGACACGTGGAATAAAATGTATATTTGTATTGATATAATATGCGTGTGGGTATACAATCTCTAACTTTAATCCTCTGATTCTCTCTCTTATGTGTGTGAATGTGTTTCACTCGAGGGCTGAAACGCTTGATCTCGAGTTTGAAGCTTCAACCAATTGCTTGGAGTCTTGAAGAGTCTTTGGTCTTCAAGGATTGTTGAAGTCTTCCAGTCTTGAAGGGTCTTCAGTCTTCAAGAAGTCTTGGGGTCTTGAAGAGTCTTTGATCTTCAAGAAGTGTTTAGATCTTGAAGAGTGTTTGGTCTTCAAAGAGTGTTTGAAATCTTGAAGAGTGTTGGGTCTCCAAGAAGTGTTGATGTCCTGAAGAGTCTTTGATCTTCAAGGAGTGTTGAAGTCTTGAAGAGTGTTTTGTCTTCAAGAAGTGTTCAACACTTGAACTAATGAATTGCAGAGAGTCTTCGGTCTTCAGACTTGGTGGAGTCTTTCTGAATTCTCTGGTTCTGCTTGAGAGCTTTTGAAACTTTGAACTCTTGTCTTTGTGAGAGTGTAGAATTTCTGAACCCTTGAAATGGAGGAGGACCCCTCTATTTATAGAGTTTTCGCTGAAGGGAATAAAAGTCCCCACGCAGCGGAAGCGCATCTATTGGACCTTAGGCCGTATATTAATTAACATTAAAATACCGTTACGAAAACTCAATCAAACTTTAAACATACTTTAAAGCTGCTGGAATATTGGTTTAAACATGCTGAAAAATAAATCTAAATTTATTTTCATGCTTTTCTAAAGAAAAGAGGAAGAACCGTTACAAACCTCCATTGTAAACTTGACCGTTCTTCGCCAACAATGCTCCAACGAACAAAACGCAGATAGTGAATGTAACTGTTGACCGGATATTAATGAAATAATAGTGATATATTTTTCCATTAATTGTTATTAGTTATTTTATATTTGTCTTTGCCTAATAATAACCCTAATCCAATAAACTAGACATCCAAGGTTGTAATATGAGTCTTGAACTATATGTAGCGACATATGGGATCATTGTTCAAGAAACAGCCTAAAGGGTCTATAGTATAGGGATAAGATTGGGTGCCTTATCCTGGTGACACTATGGATACGGTCCACTTTGTATTTGATACAAACGCTGCGATCCAACGCGTTCGTGTAGGAGACATGCGAGTGGGGGTATCCTATGCAATGAGTTTGCATAAGTCCGGACCGCGAAATAGTAACCACTGGTTATAACACCGTTAACTAGTTGGTTTTCTATTTCACTAGGACGATCTAGACAACTTAGTCTCAATCCTGAGTTGATTATGGACTCCTGCTCATGAGAGATTGTCCTTTGATTTGTATGGGTGAAAGTGGCCAATACGCCGACTCAATAAGCCTACCACTTTGGGGACAAGACCGAATGGGGAGCTGGAAACATAATCGTACAAGATGGAATTCACTCCTTCTCGACTTTAGGGAAACAGATGAGTGTTCCCTTAAGTGGTTACTTCGAGTCTTGAACAAAAGGGCCCTACCCTTTCAATGGCACGAGAGGGTTTTCTGTTTGATGGTTGGACCACAAACATGTTGTTCATTAGAGGAGAACTGGTACTTAAGGAAATAGAGGTAACCCAGGGGTAAAACGGTAATTTGACCTAGCTGGTGTTACGGACACTCGTGAAGGACTAACTAGTCGATATTGGTCTATATCCGTGGACACAGAAAATATGTCTGCAGTGAGAAGAGTGCAACCGTGAGTCTATAGTGGAATGAACACACAGTTAACGAATATTGATTAATGTGGTTAATAAGTTTGACCAATTAATCTCACATCGTTGGAGCTTCTGATCTGCAGGTCCATTAGGTCCCACTGGTAGCTCATAAAGTAATTTGAGGCAACCAAGTAATAAATGTAAATTGAAAATGTTCAATTTACTAAGGGAAACAAATATAATATATATTGATATATAATTATTAGAGAAATTAATATTTGAAGAAGTTCAAATATAAATTTATGGAAGTTTGAAAGAGTTCAAATAATGAATTAATTAATTTAAGGCCTAAAATGTGTTTGGGAAAATTAATTAATTCTAGGCCGGAAATTAAATATGTGATATTTAATTGGTGGTTAATTAATTAAAGAATTCATTAACCGGGAATTAATCAATTATGGAAATAATTAATCACTTAAGGAAGTGATTAATCATTTATGGAAATGATCTAATCACTTATGGAAGTAATTAGTCATTTGTGGAAAAGATTAATCAATTATGGAATTGATTGATCATGATTGATTAATTAAGGAATAAGATTGAATCAATTTTGGAAAAGATTGATTTAATTGAATATTTTATTCATGGCCTCTTTTCTATAAATAGAACACTAGACCTAATTGGTCATAGAGACTTGACACTCTTGCTCTTGCTCTTAGACTCTCAAAGACAAGACCTAGAATTCTCTCTAGCCTCCCTCTTAGAGAAAGACTCCCACAAGTCTTTTGCCTCCTAGACTTAGAGACATACCGGTGTAACCTCTGTGGTTATTGTGTCATTCAAAGAAAGAATTTCCAGCGAAGAAAATCAAAGGCGGCTGATGCGTTTTGATCGTTGGAGCATCGTTGGCGAAGAACGGTCAAGTCTACAACGGAGGTTTGTAACGGTTCTTCCTCTTTTCTTTAGAAAAGCATGAAAATAAATTTAGATTTATTTTTCAGCATGTTTAAACCAATTTTCCAGCAGCTTTAAAGTATGTTTAAAGTTTGATTGAGTTTTCGTAACGGTATTTTAATGTTAATTAATATACGGCGTAAGGTCCAATCGATGCGCTTCCGCTGCGTGGGGACTTTTATTCCCTTCAAATTCGTAATTGGTCCCAAATTTAATTATTTGTAATTTCGTCATTAATTTTAAATAATGACGTGGCAATTTGTGATTGGACAAATTTCTCCTTCAACAAATGCCTCTTTCCGAGATTTAGGCACAAGTTATGTGGGAGTGAATCTCGAAAAAGATATTTTGGGATAAAAATGCAAGGTATTTGTTATTGATTTTTACTCCATTTGGTGTGTCAATTTAATCAAAATATGAATTTTGGTCAAATTTTTGATTTTTTTATTTGACACACTTTTATCGCCAATTAATCAAAATTTGAAGTTTGGTCAAAATTTTGATATTCCTTATTTTGCAGCGAACTTTGATTTGAAGTTTGGGCAAAATTTGGTTTATAACCAAATTTTGATTTGAGGTAAAATTCTACCCAATTTTAACTTGCATTTGGAATAGAATTTGAGGTTTAGACTTTGGTTTATTTGGGATAAAATTTGGATTATGCCCAAAATTTAATTTAAGTAAATTTATGACTGCATCTAAAATTTGGTGGGAATTTGGAATGAAGTTTTCATATGGAACTTAGAAAATTTAATCTGGGATAAAAGTTTAATTATTCTCAAATTCAGTTTAATTCAATTCAAATCTATTTAGGAGTCTATCAAATCAATTTGAATTTATCTCCCAATTTGATTTAAATCAAATCTCATACTTTGGATTGAAATTTGAAACAAAATCTCCAAATTTTTATCTTTCAATTTGATTTAAATCAAATCTCATATCTTTGGGTTAAAATTTGAACCAAAAATTCCAAAATTGATAAAGATTGTCGTTGGAGATAAGATTTGTCTATTTGAATCCCAACTTTCCATTCTATAAATAGGGTTGAACCTCAATAGGGGAGAGTACACATTAGTTGTAGGGAGCATTCAAGTAAGGATTCAAGTAAGAAAACTTTCTTCTCCTTTTTTTTTTTTTAAATTTTTTTTTGAAATTTCGTTTTTTTTTTCTTTTATTTTTATTTTTAATTTTAATTTTTTTAAATTTTTTTTAAAGATTCTTCCTTCTTTTTGTTTTTTTTTTTTTTGAACTCACAACACTTTGCCTATATTTCAATTACAAGCACAGTGCTTTCATCCACCATCCAAAAGGTAAGTACGTAGGTAAGTGATTTTTTTTAAGGCATACATATCCTTGTTGTCTTCAATTTGCAGGTACAACGTCTTTCGACATTAATCCAAGGACATATGACGTCTTTGGACTTTTGTTGCTATGACACCCTCTGGCCCAAGGACACATGTGTCATTCCCACTTAGGCTCCTTTACCGTTATCACGTCTTTCATCATGAGTACAAGGACATGTTCCTTGGACTTTTGCCGATGCCACGTCTTTTAGCATGAGTACAAGAACATGTTCCTTGGACTTTTGCCGCTGCCACGTCTTTCAGCATGAGTAGAAGGACATGTTCCTTGGACTTTTGCCTCTGCCACGTCTTTTAACATGAGTACAAAAACATGTTCCTTGGACTTTAGGACATGTTCCTTGGACTTTTGCCGCTGCCACGTCTTTCAGCATGAGTACAAAGACATGTTCATTGGACTTTTGCCGCTGCCACGTCTTTCAACATGAGTACAAGAACGTGTTCCTTGGACTTTAGGACGTGTTCCTTGGACTTTTGCGCTGCCACGTCTTTCAGCATGAGTACAAGAACATGTTCCTTAGACTTTAGGACATGTTCCTTGGACTTTTGCCGCTGCCACGTCTTTCAGCATGAGTACAAGGACATGTTCCTTGAACTTTTGCCGCTACCACGTCTTCCAGCATGAGTACAAGGACATGTTCCTTGAACTTTTCCCACTACCACGTCTTTCAGCATGAATACAAGGACATGTTCCTTGGACTTTTGTCGCTGTCACGCCTTTCAGCATGAGTACAAGGACATGTTCCTTGAACTTTTGCTATTGCCACGTCTTTCAACATGAGTACAAGAACATGTTCCTTGGACTTTAGGACATGTTCCTCGGACTTTTGTTGCTACGACGTTCCCTGGCCCAAGGACACATGATGTCATTCTCACTTGGGCTCCTTTACTGCTTCAACGTAAGAACCTTCGAACTTGTTGAAGGAACAACGATGCAATACAGTGTAAGAGGAAGAACCTTCGAACAACGTAGCGTGAGAACCTTCGAATTTAGAGAAGGAACAACAACGAAGCAACGTGAGAACCTTCGAACTTGGAGAGAAGGAACAAGGAACTGTAGGAGGAAGGAACTGCAGCGAAGCAACATGAGGAAACAGAAGCAGCGTTAGAACCTTCGGAGGAAAGAACTGTAGCGAAGCAATGTGAGGAAGAAGCAGCGTGAGAACCTTCGAACTTGGAGGAAGGTGCTGCATGAGAACCCCTTCGAACTTGGAGAAAGGAACTGCAATGAAGCAGCGTGAGAACCTTCAAACTTAGAAGAAAGAACTGTTGTAGGATGAAGGAACTGCAGTGAAGCAGCGTGAGAACCCCTTCGAACTTGGAGGAAGGAACTGCAGCGAAGCAACTTGAGAACCTTCGAACTTGGAGAGAAAGATCTGCAGCGAAGCAATGTGAAAACCTTTGAACTTGGAGAAGAAACTTCAACGAAGCAACTTAAAAAACACGTGCAAACCTTCAGACTTGGAGAATGAGCAGCGAAGCAGTGTGGCATGAGAACCTTCAAACTTGGAGAAGGAAGCAACACAACGTCAAAACCTTCGAACTTAGAGAAGGAAGGAGCACAATAGCGCAACGTGAGAACCTTCGAACTTGAAGAAGGAAGTAGCGCAACAACGAAAGCCGAGAACCTTCGAACTTGGAGAAGGAGCAACGCAAGAGCGTGCATCGGAGAACCTTCGAACTTGGAGAAGGAACAATGCAGTAGCGAACAACGTAAGCACCCTCGAACTTGGAGAGAAGGAACTGCTGCGAAGCGCATGAGAACCTTCAAACTTGGAGAGAAGAAACTGCAGCGAAGTGCATGAGAACCTTCGAACTTGGAGGAAGGAACTGGAGCTGTAGCGTAACAACATGAGAACACGTGAAAACCTTCGAACTTGGAGAAGGAACAGTAGCATAGCGCATGAGGAACCTTCAAACTTAAAGAAAGAAGTAACGCAACGATGCAACTTAGCATAACATGAGAACGTTCGAACTTGGAGAAGGAAACAGTGCAACATCAGAACCTTTGAACTTCGTGAAGGAAGCAGCGCAACGTTAGAACCTTCGAACTTGGAGAGAGAAGGGAGCAGCGCGTAGCAGCACAACGTGCGAACTTTCGAACTTGGAGAAGGAAGCAACGCAATAACGCATCGTGAGAACCTTCGAACTTGAAGAAGGAACAACAAAGTAGCGTCGCGTGAACCTTTGAACTTGGAGAAGGAACAGCGAAACGACGCAGAGTAGGAACCTTCAAACTTGGTGAAGGAAGCAGCGCATCGCCAGAACCTTCGAACTTGGAGAAGGAAGCAGCACAACCTTCGAACTTGGAGAATGAGCAACACATGAGCGTGCAACGGAGAACCTTCAAACTTGGAGAAGGAACTCCAACGAAGTGCGTGAGAACCTTCGAACTCGGAGAGAAGAAACTCCAGTGAAGCACGTGAGAACCTTCGAACTTGAAGAAAAGGAAACAACGAACTTAGGGTGAGTGAAAACACCGAACTTGAGGCTAGCGAGACATTGAATTTGGAGGAATGAAGTTCTCATTTATTCATCTAACTCGTAGCTTCACATTCATAATGGTGCACAACTTCAATTTGTTGTGTTGCCCCCAGTAGTGATGAGTTTCTTCAATTTGTCTTATCGTGCTTCAATATTTATCGCACCTTCTTTTTATTTATTTGTAGAGACTGAACTTAAAGTTTTCTTTAAGCTGCCTATGTACCCTTTGAAGAAAAGGGATCAAGTCATAACGTAGTTCAAAATTTTTTGCACTCACCTTTTAAGCTCGTGTGGGCTAGGAGCATCATGCAGTTCAGGCTCTTGCGATAAGGAGTTTTTACATTTTAAAACCTCTTATCTTCATCATGGTCTTGATCAGATTCTTGACTTGTAGGATTGGTCAAGATAATGAGATTTGGTTTCACCTTCAAGGAACCTTCTGTATTTATAAGAACAGAAAACTTCCTCTTCGTACGTGACGGGATGCTACTATGAAACTTCTCGTCGCTGTTTTACTTCATCGAAAAGTTTCAACTCCAAGTTGTCCATCTTTCTTTTAGGTTGATCGTTTGTTACTTTGAGGTGATAAAAAACAGATGTTGAAGGTCGACTTTTCTTCGATGCGGAGACACTTAACCTTTGGAAAGTTGAAGGTCTACTTTTCTTCGATGCGGAGACACTTAACCTTTGGAAAGCTGAAGGTCGAACGGAGGTGGACACCGAACATTGATTTTCTTCTTCTGTTGCGACCATACTCATTCTTTGGAATACTGAAGGACGAGTAGTTGGAGGCTTGATGCGATCGAAGGCGGAGGTCCTTTGTTCACCATTCTCAGAATTGTTAACTTCTTCTACGTCGATGCAGTAGGAAGTCACAAAGTTTCCTTTTTCCTTTTTGTGGAAAGTTTTGGAGCAGAATTCATTCAAAGTCACCGGCGGTCGAGGTTGAGAAAACTCTTTACTTCCTCTTAGGTTGAGGTTTCTTAGGATTCTTCTTTCTTTAATGTTTGCTCTTTCCTTTGATTGTAGCAAGACTTGATTGAGCTACTTCATCAAGGTCGAGCTCAATTTTTCCTTCCATAGCTAGCTTTAGAATTAAGTCATTTAGGACGAAACATCTTTCGAATGGATGACCAATAACTCGATAATACTTGCAATACTTGAGATCATCGACTTTCTCCATCTCTTCTGGTCGTTTACACTTAGGAAGCTCTATCAGTTGCGCTTCCAGTAGTTGTTCCAACATATCAGGGATGTCGGCATCAGGAAAATGATAGATTTTCTTCTGTCTTTCCTTTAAAGTTAAGTGATGCGTTCCATTTGTTTGTTGTTTTTCTTTTGAAGACGACTTGGGAAGGGTTGTGTTTACAACCATAGATTCTTCTATAGTCTCTTCGTCGTTCATTCCTTCTTTCCTCGTGTTAGGGAGTAGAAGGTCTTGGTTTTCTCGACTAGCAATACTTAGCTCCATATCGTGGGCGCTAGTTGCTAGTTCTTCAAAGGTGCGGGGCGTTATACCTTTAAGGATGTAGAGAAGTTTCCCGTGCATGCCTTGAATGCACATCTCAACGGAAGAAAGTTTAGTGAGGTGATCTTTGCAATCTAGACTCATGGCTCTCCAGCGATTTATATAGTTAACAACGAGTTCACCTTTTCGTTGTTTAGTGTTGGTGAGCTCGAACATGCTAACGGTTCGTCTAGTGCTGTAGAAGCGATTCAAAAACTCTTTTTCGAGTTCCTCCCAATTGTCTATTGATTCAGGCTCTAGATCAGTGTACCAGTCAAAAACATTTCCTTTAAGTGTTCGAATGAACTGTTTGACTAGTAGGTCCCCTCGAGTACCAGCGTTCTCTCATGTCTCAATGACGTGAGCAATATGTTGTTTAGGATTGCTCTTTCCATCAAATTCCTGAAATTTTGGTGGCTGATACCCGATTGCCATTCTCAAGTTATCAATCCTCTTAGTATAAGGTTTGGAATACAAGAGGGAATCTTGAGTAGGTCCACCATACTGAGCTCTGATACAGTTTGTGATCATATCTTGGAGCTGTTGGATGGATAGTGAAGCGACCGAAGCAGAACACTGTGGCTGATCATCTTGCACTGTAGTCTTTCCTTTGTTATGATTTTTTATGACTTGGGTTTGACTTGATTCGACGATATGTTGGTTCTCAATTTGGCTCTTTAGTTGCGCAATTTGAGAATCTTTTTCTTCAATCGCCTTCATTAAGGTGTTGATGTGTTCCTGCATCTCAACCATTCTTTCTTCCATAGTTCTTGTCTCAGTCATCATGACAGTCACTACGTCAGAATCAGGTTCAAACGAAAGGTTATACTTAACAAGAAACTTGTCATTAGTATATTCCCCCACGGGGTTGTTTCTTGGCCTGCAACGATAGAAGTTGTATCTTCTTGCAACGCCAGTTCATTGAAGCAACAATGGGCAATAGAACCGATGTAAGACTTGTTCATGACAGAGACCATTGAGGATGTCTTGAACGACATGTTTACACTTGTGTTTTGAGATAAGAGAGAGATGAGAGGTAGAGATAGTCTCATTGGGTCTGCCAATTTTTAAACACGTAACTTCAAACACTACAAAAAAATAGGTTTATTGCAGCGGTTTTTTTACAACAGTTTGGAAAATGCTGCAAGGATTTATAAACTTGCAGCGGTTTCTAACAACACATAACAAAACCGCTACTATTGATACACATTGCAACAATTTGTTCACAACGCTTTTTAAATTGTTGCAATATATACTCAATTGCAATAGTTTGCTTACGACGAATTTACAAACTGTTGCAAATATGTCTATTGCAACGGTTAAAATGCAACAATTTTAGAAACTGTTGCAATAGAGTCAATTGCAACAGTTATGTTGCAACATTTAAAACATTGTCGTGATAGACTAATGTAATTGTAACATTTTAGTAGCAACACAAAGAAAATTGCTGCAATTTTTATTTTTTAAAAAAAAAACAACTGCTGCAAATATTGAGATTGAAGCAATTTTATGGTAGCATTTTTTAAACTATTGCAAATCAATATATATGTAGTTGTTGTCGTTGGTAGTTAATTCAAAATTTTTGTTAGAGGACTTCACTTGAAATTTTGTAAAAATAATTTACAAGTAATCAATTAAAAAACTTGAAAAATAAATATACCATAAAGGAAATGAAACTTAAAATTTTAATTATTTACCAAAAATTTGAAATTTTTTATATTCATTTTCATTTATATTTGATTAAAATGAAATTTAAACAACAATCTGAAGGAAAATTTAAAATATTTACTTAAATTTAAAAAACGAGATTTTATATATATTTTAAATGTAAAAATAATGATTAACTCAACAATATAGTTCTTTTCGTGTCTTGTATAGGTCACTAAACTTAAAAAAGTATCTAATAAGCCCTTAAACTTTCATTTTTGTGTCTAATAAGTCTTTCAACTTTCAACTTTGTGTCTAATAAGTCTTTGACACATTCGACATTTCTTAAACTAAATAGGCATACTCGATACAAAATTGGAAGTTGATTAATGTCACAATAGACATAAAATTCAATTTTATATCTAATAGATTGGTTAATTTTTAAAAATATTGAATGTGTTAGGGACCTATTAGACATAAAATTGAATGTTTAAGAACTTATTAGTCATTTTTAAAATTTAGAGGCGATATAAAATTGAAAGTTCAAAAACATATTAAATTCTTTTTAAAGTTAGGGACCTAATTGATACAACATTGAAAGTTTCGGGACTAACTTATAATAAAACCATAAAAAGAATTAATATTATAAACTAGATAGTTTTTCCATGAAAAGTTTATGAACTTAAATGAGACATTAAAAGATAAGCAAATAAAATAAAATATTTGAAAGTTGAATAACTAAAACAATATAATAAAAATAAGTTTGAAAATTAAACATGGATTATAATGGATATAAATTATAATTTAAAGCATATGTTATTTTTTTAATTTTTTTTAACAACATAGAGCATATGTTATTTAATTAAAATAAAAAAATGTTAATTTCACATTTTATGAGAGTGTGAAAACTGAAAAACACCTTTAAACGAAAAAAAAAAAAAAAACACCTCACATCCTTTTTGTTTTCCCAAGGCCACTCTCTCCTTTTCTAAGCGGTGAAAAGGAAAAAAAAATTCCCTCAATATTTTTTCCAAATAGTTTTCCCTCTCTTATTTTCCATTAAACGATGCTTTCAAACCCACTAGAGAGGGAAAATAGTTTTCAAACCCACGAGAGAGGGAAAATAGTTTTCCCTCAAATTCCCTCAAACCCTCGCCTCCATCAACGCTTCAACTTCTTGCCTCCGCTTCTTCATCGTCTCGCCTCCGCCCACGAGAGAGTTCCACTTTCCTACATCGTCTCGCCTCCGCCATTGTTCCGTTCCGTCGAGAAGGTTGAATATTTTCTTCTGCTTTTTGGGGAAAAATCTCTGTAGGTTAGTGACTAGTTGTTTTAGAATTAAGAGTAATGTGAGAGGGAGAGAATAGTTCAGAAGGAGAAACTCTTTATTTGGCACTTTATATATGGTTGTTGAAGTCTTGCAAATTGCTCTTGCATTACCTCTTTTCCTGCAAGTATTTGATAGGTGTAGCTCTTCTTCAGCATACATGGAAGATTTTGGAGTTTAGAGCCAAAAGTTAATGATTTTGGAGATGGTTAAAGGTATACCTTCGTGCATCTTCACGATTTTTAGCATCCATTTCTTTGTTTGGTGGATACTTGGTAGGAATTACTTCCCTGCATTTTGTCATCTTATAATTTGTGGATTATTGGACCTCGATAAGTTTTTGGATTATGTTTAATTCTTAATTTTTGTGTTCCTTTACCTTGGTTGATATTTTGTTTATAGTATACTTTTCTAGCACGATATTAGATATGTCTTATTGGAATATTAACTTTTGTGTTGAAGATTATTTTCTATTTGGAGACTAATCACCTATAAAATCATTGTGGAGAGGAAGAGCATATCAACGGAAAATTCATCTTATTTTCTAAACTTTGTGTTTTTTTTTTTTATCTCATTTGATAGGGAGATAAGTGATCAACGAGAACAAACTTTATTGAGGCAGTTCCTTTATGTTCATTTCATGGAGGAAAATGGTAAGTACTTGTATGACTACAACTTTATTTGATAACTTTGTAGCTAGCTTTAAAACATTTTGTCATCTTATAATTGGTTGATTGGACCTTGGTAAGTTTTTGGATTATGTGATTCAAAACTATGGTGTGATCATTGCTAACATGTTATTGTAATCTACTTTGTGGTGATACAGGACAATCAAAACCATCTTTTGTGTAGGTAAAACTTGTGTTTCTTTTATTTAAATGTCTATGATTGAGATTAATGAATCTATTCTTCTGCTTTTGTTTGGTTGGAATGTTTGAGTAGGAAAATATATTTGAATGTAGCTAATCAAAAGTGAATGTGTAAACGACTTGCACAAGAGTAAGTGATTTGAGTTTTCTTTTCACTACTTAGTTATTTTTTTATTTCACGTTGTTCTGATTTTTATTATCTGTTTGCTTTGTTTAATTCCTATTTTCTGTGTTCCTTTACATTGGTTGATATTTTGTTTATAATATACTTTTCTTGCACGATATCAAGTATGTTTATTGGAATATTAACTTTGTGTTGAAATCTTATAAGTATGATTATTTGATCGTAGTTGCATTTTGTTCTATTTCTAATATTGATTATCAATGATATTTGTAGGCTCTCCAGTTGGATTTTGGTTGCTTCTTTGATCTCCATTTGCTGATTTTAGCGAGCCTTCCAACAATTCATGGAGGATTATGTTGGGTGTTGTTTCAATTTGTTTATTCTTTCTCCTAATGTTGAGTTGAACTTTCAAGTTATCATTTTGTATAAACCAAATTTTAAGAATGCTTTAGTTCTTCCAGAGCTAGTTATCATTTTATTTCAATTTTTATGGTTGAATTTCAATTTTAGGAACCACAATACAATTAATTTTAGTTGTATAATTTTTAAAATGGACTAAACAAGAAGCATAACAATCAATAAATTTGATATAAATTAAAGCTAAATATAAAATTTGCACAAAATGGGATAAAAATTGTTATGATATAATGAACAAAACTGTTGCAGTATAAGGAATGCAAGTGTTGCTATATAGTCACTATTGCAGCGGTTATTTAAATCTTATGACATTTATAGGTATTGTTGCAAAATCGTAGAGGTCAACAAATTGTTGTTATTAGTGACAAAATTCGTTGCAATATATAGGATCAACAATTGCAACGCTTTCAAAAGTGTTGTATTAGAAGATGTCAACTATCACTATATAGTTTAAAAAGTGTTGCTATATATTTCAAAATTGTAGTTATGGTATCAACAATTGCAACGGTTATCAATACTAAAAACTGTTGCATTATGAGAAACGTAAATGTTGCAATAGAGAATAACTATTGCAGCGTTTGTGAGAAATCATTCCAACAATTTTTAAAAATGTTGCTAGATCCCTTGTAACACCGCTTCTGCCAGCGGTTCTTCAACCGCTGCAAAAAGTGTTGCAGCGGTTATTATCCGTTGCGATAGCTTGATAAAACCGCTGCAATAGACCAGTTTTCTTGTAGTGAAAGATGGAGACACGTAGAATAAAATGTATATTTGTATTGATATAATATGTGTGTGGGTATACAATCTCTAACTTTAATCCTCTGGTTCTCTCTCTTATGTGTGTGAGTGTGTTTCACTCGAGGGCTGAAACGCTTGATCTCGAGTTTGAAGCTTCAACCAATTGCTTGGAGTCTTGAAGAGTCTTTGATCTTCAAGGATTGTTGAGGTCTTCCAGTCTTGAAGGGTCTTCAGTCTTCAAGAAGTCTTGGGGTCTTGAAGAGTCTTTGGTCTTCAAGAAATGTTTAGATCTTGAAGAGTGTTTGGTCTTCAAAGAGTGTTGAAATCTTGAAGAGTGTTGGGTCTTCAAGAAGTGTTGATGTCCTGAAGAGTCTTTGATCTTCAAGGAGTGTTGAAGTCTTGAAGAGTGTTTTGTCTTCAAGAAGTGTTCAACACTTGAACTAATGAATTGCAGAGAGTCTTCGGTCTTCAGACTTGGTGGAGTCTCTCTGAATTCTATGGTTCTGCTTGAGAGCTTTTGAAACTTTGAACTCTTGTCTTTGTGAGAGTGTAGAATTTATGAACCCTTGAAATTGAGGAGAACCCCTATATTTATAGAGTTCTCGCTGGATGGGCCCTGGTGACTTTCGAGCCTAACAACTTGGACTTGGACTTTACTGGTCTTGGGCTCAATTATTTAGTCTTGAGTTTGGTTCATATTTGACCCAAAACCATATGACCCAAATATTTAAAAGACCCAAATTTGATCATATTAATTATTTTGTTAATTAATTGGTCAAGTTAATTAATTTGATCAAAATAATTTATTTTCTAATTAATTGATCAAATAGAAATTTGGCTCTTTAAATTTATAATTGGCAAACTTTGTATTCAAATTAAATTTGGGATACTATGTCAATTTGTTATTGGTCCCAAATTTAATTATTTGTAATTTCTTCATTAATTTTAAATAATGACGTAGCAATTTGTGATTGACAAAATTTCTCCTTCAACAACCGCTAAAAATAACTCATTAGAAAATGAGATTGATAAATAAACCATTTTGAGAGAAACACATGAAACCAACCATTTAAAAAAGAGTCTTTAAGCATACAATAATTTGTGTATAAAACACTTGTGAGAAAATGCAACTAAACATATAAGTGTTTAAATTCTAAACAATTTTTATATAAAATGTTTTAAAAAAATGCATTCTAACCCTAAACTAATAATACAGGGAAAGGACAAAAATCACGGTGGAGTGATAATTCTATATATTTTTGGATGGGTTAAAAAGTTTCACGAAATGTGGGGTAGATTATTAATCACTTCAATATTTGGGGTTTCTTTTTATCATTTTGAAAAAACGTGTCAATAATATTTCTCCTCCTTCCACCCGTTCTCTTTCCCTCCTCTTTCCATTTTGTACCCAAGACTTTTGATCCACACACACTCCCAATTTCCATCCACTTCTTCTCAATCATTGGAACTGCAACTTTCTTGTTCAGAAAGAGAAGGGGTGAAAAGAGAAGAGGAAGAGAGAATATGGAAGGAAGGAGGAGAGAGAAACATGAAATATGAAGGAGAAATTAAGTAATTAAATGGATCCAATTTTTATATATATCATAGTTTAAGGGTTTAATTTTTACAATTAAAAGTTTAGGGGTTCAATTTTTACCATTCTTAAAGTTTAAGGGTTTAATTTTTACACTTGAAAGTTTAGGGGTGTAGTTGTTACAATCACACCATACTTTAAGGGTGGTTTTTACAATTTGCTCAAAATTTTTAAAAATACCCTTATTGAAAAATGCTTCTTTCTTTTTTCCTATTCTCATTGTAAATTCTTTGCATTAATTTTCATGGAGGAAGAATTTACGGTGGGAGTAGAGAACATTTTTCAATAAGGGTATTTAAATTTTTTTTTTGAAAGTTCAAGGGTATTTTTGAAACTGAAACTTTAACGGTTTCCATCAAAAAATTAACGGCAAAGATATTTTTGAAACATTTTTCAAAATTCAAGGGTATTTTTGAAACTTTTCAAAGTTCATGGACATTTTTGAAACAAATTCCATAGTTCAAGGGTATTTTTTTTTTTTTTTTTTATAATTTAGCCTAAATTAAAGGCCCAAGAGAAGAAAAAAGAAACTTTTGAATGTCAGAAAAAGCACAATAAATTAAAGGCCTCACAGAAGAAGGAAAAAAAAGAAATCATATCCGAGTTCTCCTGTGCCATTTCTGCAACAGAGAGATGGAGTATGGTTCTGAGAGTGACGATGTTCACGAGGCGTTGGTGAACAAGCACGAGCCAAGCGGCGAGCTGGAGAAGATTTTATCGGACACAGAGTTGCCTTTTGTGGTCCGAATCCGGCGAGCCACTTGGATCGAGCTGAAGCTCTTGTCTTACCTGGCGGCTCCGGCGGTGTTCGTTTACATGATCAACAACTTCATGTCCATGTCCACTCGCATCTTCTCCGGCCACCTCGGCAACCTTCAGCTCGCCGCTGCTTCTCTTGGCAACAATGGCATCCAATCTTTTGCTTACGGTCTCTTGGTAAAATTCCAATCTTTTATATCTTATACATAATTTTTCGGTCTAAATCTCATTTTTAGTCCTTAAACTTTCAAATTTGTTCTAGTTTAGTCATGAACTTCGTACAAAATGTCTATTCTAATCCTTAAACTATCAATTTTGTTTTATTTTAATCATTGAACTCTCAAAATGTCCATTTTAGTCTCTAAACTTAAAAAGAAAACTATTTTGATCCTTGTTATCTTACTTTTCTACCTTAAATCTGCTTTGCCAGTTTATCTAATGTTTGTTTCTAACTTACTTGACTTGCAATCATACTCATGTTAATGACATAATACAAATACTCGAAACTATGTCATTAATTTGTTAAAATTGAAATAAAAATAAGGACCAAAATAATCATTTTTTGAAAGTTCAGAGACTAAAATAGACGTCTAAAAAGTTTAGGGACCAAAGTAGTATAAACTTGGGACTAAAATAGACATTTTGAAAGTTGAGAGACTAAACTAGAATAATCTTAAAAGTTTAGGGACCAAAATAGGATTTATTTTATTTATTTATTTATTTATTTATTTTTTTACCGTAACTCATTTCGTCTATTGGTAATTTAACATGGTAATGAAGTAGAAGTTTTTACTGACATGACCATATCTTAATTGGTTAAGATATATGTCTTCAATCAAAAGATCAGACGTTCGAATCTCTACTTTCACAGATTGAATTAAAAAAAAAAAAGAAAGTAGAAGGTGTTGAGTTTGAATGTTTGTAATGTTATTTTCTCTCAGATTAATATTGATTTTTGCTTATGGGACCATCCATATAAATTTCTACCAGTGAGATGTAGTTTGTTTTTTTTATTTTATTTTATTTTATTTTTTTTTTAAGAAAATGAGATGTAGTGTTAAAATGATATTAATAAACAATTAAATTTATCATATCATTTATAACACCATCTCTCTTTACATTTCACAATAATTATTGGGTCTTGTACCACTACAATTCTACCTATTCAAACATGGACATACTAGGTCGGGTACATACCACCAACAAAATGTTGATAATTACAAGAGATAATTTTTTTTTTCTCATTTTCTACCTTTGTATCTCTAAATTGGTCAAGATTTTAATGAGATATACAACAAGATTCCTCTCAAACTAATTCTGATGATCAAGTCTCATATTAACTTAAACTTTTGAGTTCGTCTCAAACTTTTGATTTCAATGTAACTTTGATTTCTCGTGTGAATCAGTGGGGAATGGGGAGCGCCGTAGAGACGCTATGCGGACAAGCCTACGGCGCCGGAAAATACGAAATGCTAGGCATATACCTTCAAAGATCAACAATCTTACTAACATTAGTGGCCTCTCTCTTAACTCTTCTCTACATCTTCTCGAAGCCCCTCTTGCTGTTCTTGGGCGAGTCTCCAGAAATAGCATCGTCGGCAGCCATCTTCGTGTACGGTCTGATCCCTCAAATCTTCGCCTACGCCATGAACTTCCCCATCCAGAAGTTCCTTCAGGCTCAGAGCGTGGTGCTTCCCAGCGCTTACATATCGGCGTCGACGCTGGTGGTGCACTTGTTGCTGAGTTGGGTGGCTGCTTACAAGCTTGGGCTGGGCCTGGTTGGGGCCTCGTCGGTGCTGAGCCTGTCCTGGTGGATCATTGTGGCGGCGCAGTTTGTGTACATTGTCAAGAGCGATAGGTTTAAGGAGACTTGGAGAGGGTTCAGTGGGCTGGCGTTTTCGGGGCTGATCGAGTTCTTCAGATTGTCGGCGGCGTCGGCGATTATGCTTTGCTTGGAGATTTGGTATTTTCAGATTCTGGTTTTGGTTGCTGGGTTGCTTGAAAATCCTGAGTTGGCTCTCAATTCCCTCGCCATCTGGTAACTAATCTCAACTCTCCATAATTCACTAGTACATATAAGAATCTCCTTACACTCTACGATTAGGGGAGATAAATTAAGTTTATCATTTTTTACCTCTCCTTCTTAATTCAACCAACATAAAATTTATACTAATGATCAAGAGGTCTATGGTTCGGATCTCTCCACTCTTACATGTTTTCAAAAAACTCTTTTTTGTTTTTGGTGGGAGCAATCAATTACATTAATTTGTGATTTTTTTTTAAATAACATGTGGGGGTGAGGATTCGAACACAGACCTCTCGATCATTAGTATAAGTCCTATGTCAGTTGAACTATGGTCGTGTTAATATTTGTGATGGTTATTATTATAGTTTTTTTTTTTTCATTCATGTTATGATTATAATTAATGTTTTATCATTGATTCATATTAAAACATGAAGTAAAAGCACCATTGATTAATAGTGTTAAATTTAATCAATGATCCATTGTTTTTCCAATATGAACATAACTCAACTAGCATCAAACTTGTACTAATATGAACAAGAGGTCTATGGTTCGAAACCAATCAACTCCTTGTCAAAACAAAAATGATCTATTGTTTTTTTTTTTAAAATAAGATCTATTGTTTGTTTTAAGAATATTACATATCTACAAGGATTTTTAATTTTTAATTTTTTTTACAACATGTGGGGTGGGGGATTAGAATTACAGACCTCCTGGTCATCAGTAGATGCTAGTTAAGCTATGTTCATGTTGGCTTTTAAAATGGTAGTATGTGTTATATATATATATATATTTTAAATACACATTTATATATTTTTAAATTCAAATCTATTCCTTCATTTTTTTCCCTCTCCTTTTCATGATAAAATTAAAAGGTTTTATTTAATATTTGATAATTAAAGATTTTTTTTGGAGATAGAATAATAAAAATTTAAAGATTATTTTGATTTCAAAATTTTCATTTCTACTCTAGAATATTCGAATCTATCTTCAATTAAATTGAGCAAACATAAGATTGTTGCCTAGAATTCAAAACAATTTTTTTTAATGAAGTAAAAAATTAAAAATAAAATATTTATAAACATAGCTACCGAATGAAAATAAAATGTCAACTTAAACATAGTTTAACTAGGCAATACAACTAAATGATGAAAAGCTTAAATCTCTACTTTAATATTAAAAATAAAAATCTTCTCTAGATTTATTGAACTAGAAAAATGAGAATGAGTAGAAAAGTTTATAAGATGGAAAAGATTCAGGCTATCATAATCAATTTTAGTTAAACAATTTAAAAATAAAAGAAAAGTGGAAGAAACTTGCAAATGAATTTTGTCAATTTGTGAGAAAAATAAGGATCGGTCGACGTGTAGAAAATAAGACCTTTTTTTTTTTTTTTTTTTTTTTTAGAAGTTGTTTGGTTGTGTTTGAAGATGAAGGGTGCCTACACTATTAAATGTAATTTGTACCATAGTTCCATGAAAACAATTATGGGAAAATGGCCCTTTCCAACAAAGGGATCCACACACAACTTAAATAGGGACAGTGACCCATTGGAATTTTCCTTGGATGGGACAAGGATTCCTTGTTTTAGATGAAAAGGGATCGGGACGGGAACAGGAACGGTAATGCATTGTTTGTCTCTATGTCAAGTCGATTCTCTATTTTGCAAAAGAAAATACTTCTGTATATCTTTCATTACTTTCTTTTGTGGAAAATATATATATTTTGACAATATATGAGATGAAGAGATTCGAACTATAGACCTTTTGGTTCTTAGTACAACTTTATGCCAGTTGAACTATGTTCCTGTTGGCATGGATGAGAATATTTATGAGGATATGTGAATGGTTTAAATTTTCATATGATACTAAAAGGAATAATATGAGGTGATTCTTACATTACATGAGGCTTTTTAATGCTAGGTTGGTTTATTTATGTGCAGTACTACCATCAATGGATTGGCATTCATGGTTTCGGTCGGCTTCAATGCAGCTGCTAGGTTACGATCCATGCTCTCTTTCTTCCCAAAATTAGAGGCATATAATTAAGGTCCCGTTTGATAATTTTTTATTTTTTATTTTTGAAAATTATGTTTGTTTTCTCTCGGTTTTCTTATAATGGTTTTCATACTTGTTAATGTGACATTTAAATTCTTAGCTAAATTCCAAAAACAATTTTTTCTTTTAAAAAAAAACTACTTTTTTAATTAGGTCTCGTTTGATAGTCATTTGGATTTTGAAAATTATGCTTGTTTTTTCTCAATTTCCTTGTCATGGTTTTCATTTTTGTTAAGGACATTTGAGATCTTAGCCAAATTCCAAAAACAAAAACAAGTTTTTGAAAACTAATTTTTTTTTCCTTTAAAATTTGACTTGGTTTTTGAAAACATGGGAAGGTTGTAGATAACAAAACAAAAAAAAAAAGTTGTGGGTGGAAGTATTGTTTATAAGCTTAATTTTCAAAAAACCAAAAACAAAAAACGAAATAGCTATCAAACGGGATCTTAGTTTTTGGTTTTTGAAAACATGGAAAGAAGTTAGATAACATAAAAGAAACTTAATAGATAAAAGTTGTGTTTATAACTCCATTTTAAAAAACCAAAAACAAAAATTCAAATAGTTATCAAATGGTCTCAGTTTTTTCTTTTTTTATTTTTTTTTTGTTGCAAAACATGATATTAAGACGCATAGCTTGATTATTATGTTAGTACAAAAGTTTTTTTTTTTTTTTTTTGGTTAAATTTAGAATAGACACCCACTGAGTTATGATTTTGAATTACATTTCCTTTTTTGAAAAATAAATTTGATAAGTTTTAAAAAATGTTGGATAATAATAAAAAAAAATTGTTTTGGCAGTGTGAGAGTTGGAAATGAACTAGGATATGGGCATCCAAAATCGGCAGCATTTTCAGTGGTGGTAGTGACAGTAATTTCGACACTCATTTCTATAATTATCGCTTCAACAGTTCTTGCTCTCCGCAATGTCATCAGCTATGTCTTCACCGAAGGCGCCACCGTCGCCGCCGCCGTTTCAGATCTTTGCCCTTTTCTTGCCATCACTCTTCTCCTCAATGGAATTCAGCCTGTTTTATCCGGTATTCATTTCACATTTATCTTTTTCCCAATCATTAATCTCTTTTATTATTATTATTATTATCATCCTTTTTAATTTAGTTCCTCGTCTTATGACGTTTTTCAATTAACCCTACGTCGAAAGAAAATGTTAAAATTGATTTCTAATAAAAGGTTTAATTGGTATGCGATTTAGATTATGTTTCTTGTTTTTAGATTCATGGATTCAAGAAATATCTGTTTGGTGAACTTATTTTTGAATGATGTGATCAAAGTAGTAGTAAATTCTAAAAACAACTTTGTAATGTTTTCAACGTTTTTAGATCAGACTATAATAAATATATATATTTTGAAAAAGGATTAAAACATATATTTAACTTCCAACGGAGTTCATTTTAATTGGTTAAATTTGTTTCCTATTTGATGGTATGTTAATAAAATAAATGAAGGTGTGGCTGTGGGATGTGGATGGCAATCTTTTGTTGCGTACGTGAATATAGGTTGCTATTACATTGTTGGATTGCCTTTGGGAGTTCTTCTCGGCTTCCACTTTAAACTAGGAGCCAAGGTATTTTAAATTACCTTAAACTATTTTTATAATATGTTTAACCAATAATAATGATAATAATATTTGATTATTTACCTTCCCAAATTTTGATGTACTCTATAATCCAATTTATATGATATTATACTTTGCTAGCTATATAATCATAAAAAAAAAAAACAGTAAATTTTGATAAATCTTCTAGATCTATCGAACTAATTAAAAGATATTTACATGTATAAAAAATGTAAGTTATTATTAATAAAGTGTGTGGTTTATATATGTAGGGAATATGGCTGGGAATGCTTAGTGGCACAGCAATGCAAACTTGCATTTTGATATGTGTGACATTTCGTGCTGATTGGAATAAAGAGGTAATATTATTTTGGGAAAAATACACTTTTGGTCCCTGAGGTTTGGGTTAAGTGACAGTTAGGTCCCTGAGTTTTCAAACTCAACAAAAATACCCCTGAGGTTTGAGATAAGGAGCATTTTAGTCCCTGCCGTTAATTTTTCTGTTAAATCTTAACAGTTGCTGACGTGGCACTATTATTTTAATAAAAAAATTATTTTTTTTTAATTTTTTAAAATAAAAATAATAAAATAATAAAATATTAATATTTTTTTATTTTTTTTTTATTATTTTTCTCCCTTTCTCTTTCTTCTTCTTCTCTTTCTCCATATCCTTCATCTTCCTTCTTCTTCTTCCTAACTCCGACGACCGGCCGCCACCGCCCGCCGCCGCCCGCGGTCGCCGGCGACTGTTTTTTTTTTTTTTTTTTCTTCTTCTTCTTCTCTTCTTCTCTTTTCTTCCCCATTTTTCTTCTTTTCTTAAAAAAAAAAAAAAAAAAATTAGGGAGGAGGGACCTCCCTCCTCCTCCATTTCCGGCCGGAAAAGGAGGAGGAGGGAGGCCCCTCCTCTCTCCCCGTCCAGACGGCGGGCGGTGGCGGCCGGTCGTCGGAGTTAGGAAGAAGAAGAAGGAAGATGAATGATATGGAGAAAGAGAAGAAGAAGAAAGAGAAAGAGAGAAAAATAATAAAAAAAATAAAAAAATATTAATATTTTATTATTTTATTATTTTTATTTTAAAAAATTAAAAAAAAATAATTTTTTTATTAAAATAATAGTGCCACGTCAGCAACTGTTAAGATTTAACAGAAAAATTAACGGCAGGGACTAAAATGCTCCTTATCTCAAACCTCAGGGGTATTTTTGTTGAGTTTGAAAACTCAACTGTCACTTAACCCAAACCTCAGGGACCAAAAGTGTATTTTTCCCTATTATTTTTATATGGCTGTTAATTATTTGATTGTTTTCAAATTAGAGAGCTTAATTCTTTGAGGATTTGAGTTTTAATTCTTTTTCCTCTTGAGTTTTGAGTTTAAATTTTATTTCATCTCTAAATTTCAAAATGTTACATTTTTTATTTTGAGTTTTATATTTCGTTTACATTAGACTAATGTTATACTTTTACCTTCAAGTTTTTATTAATGCTTACTTTTGATCCTAGATGCTAACTAAAAAATTATGATATATATATAATTTCAATAGTGACATGATAAAACAATTACATTTAAATTAGAGGTAGTTGCATAGATGAAAAATTGGACCAAATTAATAGCAAATATAGCATCATTGCAAATATAGTAAAATTAATTGTACAAGACCAAAAAGCTATTGTCAGATTCTATCCGTGTATATCACCCATAGACTCTGATTATTCAAAGTATATCAGTACCTATCGCGGATAGACTTCAATTAATCAAAGTATATCAGTGTCTATCGCTGATAGACTTCAATTAATCAAAGTCTGTGACTATCACTGATAGACTTTGATTAATCAGAGCCTATCAGTGATAGTCACCAATAGATTTTGATTAACTAAAGTTTATCAGCGATACACACTGATAGATTTTGATTAACTAAAGTTTATCAACGATAAACACTGATAGTCTTTGAATAATCAGAGTCTATCAGTAGACTGATAGATTCTGATTAATCAGAGTCTATCTCTAATAAATTCTGATAATCGAAGTCTATCAGATAGACTCGAATAGATTTTGCTATATTTACAATTTTTTTACATGGTGCTATATTTGCTATTAATTTGGTCCAATTTGCCACCCACTACAATTTTCTTTTAAATTATCTTTTTGGACGATGTGATTTTTTTAAAAATGTTTTCGTACAGTTCCCTCTCTTCTCTCTTAGTTTTTCCCATCCATCCATCCTTGCTATCACTTCTCCTTTCAAATTAACTAACCTAAAGTTAGCTCTAAGGATCAAAAGTGAGCATGAGTGAAAAGTCGTAGACAAAAATTAACTTTTTAAAAGTTAGAGAGATGATATGGAAAGTAAACTCAAAACTTAAGGGTAAAAGTATAATATTTTAAAACTTAAGATTAAAATTGAAACTAAACTCATGGATGAAAATGCTACTTTCCTTTCTTGGAATTAAAAAAAGTATAAAAGACTAAATTATAAATCAAATTGTAGTCTCACTTATCATATAATTAAGTTCGTTTAGTGCTAGTTTAATTAGCAATAATTAAAATATTTCTTCCCACCCTAATGGTACCTGTGTAAGAAAAAAAACAACATTTTATAATTGTCCACTTTTCAAATTTTAAGAAAAATGGAAAAATAAAATTTTAATTGAAATTGCAGGTAGAAGAGGCAGTGAAAAGATTAAATAAATGGAATGATACAAACAAAACCCTTACAGATCCAGAGGATAAAAGTTGAAGAATTAAAGTGGACAGCCGTTTGCAACCACTTGATGAATTCAGTAAGAACTTGCATCATGAATTTGTAATTTTGAGCAATTTCTTTATTATTATTATTTTCTCTTGTTTCATCGGAGTAGAAGTATAATATTTTAACTAGTTGAACTAGGTTAAATTTTCTACTTTTTCTTTCTCTTTTTAAAGTTTTTAGTGTAGCATCCATCTATACTTAACTAGTATTAAATCATTGTTGTTTTTAAATTCAAAATTGGATACTTAGCATTTGATTAGACTCCGATAAATAGAAACTCATCGTTGAATAATAATAAATTTCGACCAATCACAAATTATCATGTATCTAGTGACAAGTTACGCATCATCGAAACTGAGACCTATCAGAATTGACAAGTATATCTAAATTAAATTAAAGCGAAGATGTACGGATTGTCTGGCATTGAACTTTTGGAGGGTCAAAGATAAATCACATTTTGAACTATGTTCTATTGGTCTCTAAACTTACAAAGATCTATGTTAGCTCCTTAAAAGAAATAGTGGAACTTTCCAAATGTCTGATTTAATCTTTGAACTTTTCAAAACTATGGAAGAAAAAAACTATTTTTTTTTTTTCTAAACTTTCAATTTTATCAAATTGCATCTCAAATTTAGATTAGTGTTGGAATCTTAACCTTGCTGTTACAATTTAAACTCTCTATTAAGTTTTGGTTCAAAAGATCATAACAAAATATATATAAATGATACACGATTGATGAGATTTTAGAGAAAAATGATATCAAAGCTAAAGAATTTTGGCAAGGTTATATTAAACGGTTAATTTGCACATTGGTCAAACTTAATTTTGTACAAAGCTTGACGATTTTATTGAAATTAGTGAGTTAGAGAGGTTTTTACATTGTTTTCTTTATTTAAATTAGTGGATGAATTGACGAAAATTGACTAAAGGGTTAAAATTGAATCAATTGTCTAAGTTCAAGGTCTAATCTAATGAAATTGAAAGTTTGCAGTGAAAATTGGTACGACTTGACAATTTTTGGAGAGTTTTTTCTCATTTAAAAGAGAAAAACGTATTTGGTGAGAGATGTTTTTATTAGAACTTTTTTGTTACTATTTTTTGTATTAAAATGCTAGATCTTGAAAATCTTATATAAATAGCTCTCTTACCACACTTTCAACACACAACAAGAAACACAACAATTCCTATCTTCTTTTCTTTACTTTCTCATATTTATCTCATTTGCTCTTTTAAGAGCAATTGGCCAAAAGAGGGGTGTTCTTTGTTGTGGAGCTTTGAGCTCAACCTCTTAGTACAGAGTGGTTTGAGCTACACAACGTTTCAGTTGGGTTGTTGTATCCTGGAGGGGACAAACTTGAGAATACCTGGTGCACCGATGATTGATAAAGAATTATACACCGCAGAGAGCTTGGATCTCTTTAGAGAGGGCGAGATACCCGCGCCTCAACCTAATTGTTTACGTGTCTGTTTCTCAATATTTTCTCCATTTTCCTATGTTATTTGTAATTTCCCCCAACAATTTTAAGGAGATTCAAACATGGAATTTACTGTTGAGAAGCCAAATAAAAATGTTGGAGATCTCAACAAGCCCTTTCAATTTAAGGGAGCACACTTTAAGAGATGGAAAGAAAAGGTGTTAGTTGTTCTACCTTAATCTTCTCAAGGTGGCGTATGTCCCCCCAGAAAAGAACCCAAAGAAGATTGATATTGAAAGCATGAGCGTTGAAGAGTTCATGGAACACCAAGAGAAAATTGATAAACATGAGAAAAATGATTTTACAGTAAACTTAATGGTAAAGTGGCAAGAGGGCAAGATGCATTGATTCAGGAAGGCAATGAAATTCCCACCAATGTAGATCTTATCTTTTTGAACGATAATTTACCTAATGGTCAAATTCCAAAAAATAGCTACTTAAAGCCAAAGAAGAATTATATGAAAAAGAATAACAAACCTCACTTTTCTAATAAGAAAATCTGAATCAAGTACATCCTCAACACTCAAGATTAGTCTATTTTTGTTTGTGGCCAAAGTGGGCATATTGCTCGAATTTGCAGATTTCGGAAACAAGAACCTGTACCTCAGGCCAATGTTACCGAAGAGCCATTTGTGGCTATGATTACTGATATTTATATGGTTCAAAGTGTTGAAGGATGGTTGACTGATTCTAGAGCCAATAGACATGTCTGTTATAACAAAGATTGGTTCAAAGTTTATACTCCTTTTAAGGAGCCTAAAACAATAATGCTTGGTGATTCCCATACTATCCAAATTATGGGAACTGGTGAGGTTGAATTAAAATTCACCTTTGGAAGGGTTTTAATGTTGAAAGATGTGCTTCATACACCCTCCATGAGGGCTTTAAGCAAACTATGGAATCTGATCAATATGTGATAGCTAAAAATGGAATTTTTGTTGAAAAAGGTTATGCTTGTGATGGAATGTTCAAATTGAACATTGAAAATATTAATAAAGCATCTACTAGTTTAATTTACATGCTTTCTTCTTTAAATTTTTGGCATGCTCGTTTGTTTCATATAAATAGTAAATATGTGGGAGTTATATATGAGTAGTCTTGGATTAATTTCTAGTCTAAAAAATAATTTTGAGAAATGTGAAATTTGCAGCAAAGCAAAAATTACAAAAGGACCTCATAAAAGTGAAGAAAGAAATATCGAATTATTAGAGTTAATTCATACAAACTTGTGTGAATTTGAAGGAATTTTAACTAGGGGAGGAATTAGATATTTCATCACTTTCATCGATGATTTTTCTAAAATACTCATGTTTATTTATTGAAAAATAAAAGTGATGTTTTTGAGAATTTTAAAAAATTCCTCCTCGAAGTTGAAAATCAATTCGATAGAAAAATTAAAAGAATATCAGAGAGTCAAAATGGTAAATGAGCTTCAATTATTTAAAACGGACTAGAATAAAATGAAAATTTTAAGATTTTTGGACAAAAGTGAAATATATGGGTTGATTTCAGCCCATTCTACTATAAACCTAAAAAAAAAAAGATCCGATCCAAGAATGGTGAATCCAAAGAGACATCATCTTCCATGATACATGGAAATGGATTATACTCTACCCATTGTCAATTGGTTTAATTTTGAGATGGAACACCATGTTAGTCCAATAGACAATAGCAGTACGAAGAAGAAAGGAGACTAAATAATTGAGTGAAAGGGAGGAAATTAAAGTGCTGCCATGGCTGAACTGATCTCGCTCGTACAAATAAAGTGATGGTTTATTTGACAATAATTCGAATATTTCTCCAACCCTAATGTATATTATTTGTAAGAAAAAGAGAAGTTCTAAATCCATCTACAAAGTGAAAAATGAAACTAATGATTAGAATTACAAATGGAAATAAGTAATGAAATGATTAAATATGTGAATCAATACCAACAAGATTAAATATGTGAAATAATACCGACCTCGTTTTATGACGACGTCCACAAAGGGTTTTGCATTTTAATTTCAGATATTTGGAATGCTTTTAGGATTAATTAGGGTTTGATGGGTTTGTTGTTGTGTTATGCTTCCAAGAAATGAACCATGTAGCTAGTTTAAAGAGAGAAGGAGAGAAAAAGAAAGAGGGGAAGGTAAGAATTTCAGCTTGTAATACAATTTTGAAATATGGTTTTAAAATTCTTTATCATATATCGATATCTAAGCTGTGAATTATCAGCCACACATTGTTCCTAACCACCAATAATTTTTCTAGCATACTATTAAAAAATAATAATAAATAAAAAGATAAAATAAAATAAAATAATTTTTTTTTGCATATCTCTCTCTTTCAAATTCCTATAAACGCTCACTTTCTTTTCCACTTTTATCGTTGCCATTGTGGAAAAGAAAATACAATAACAGCATTTCATAAGAAATGGATAAACAGGAGAAAAGAGAGAGATACCATAATTGCAAGAGAAAACTCTTTGCTTTCATATATATTTTGAGCACTGTACATGCCATATATAAAAAGGCCTGGGGAGAAAAACTCTTGCAAAAAACATGAAGAAAGAATACATCAATTCCAGAACCTTCTGCCTTGCCCTAATGCAAACAGAGAATATAAACGAGAGAAGAGGAAAATACAGACATGGGCCAAGAATACATGGGCCGAGAATAATAAACAAACAAAGACACAAAGATAAAAGGGCCTCATATTTATTTCCTAATTGGCTATCCCTTGCAAATTGGGGTGAAACTCAAAAAATACACCATTATCCCTTGCAAATTGACTAACACTAATTAAATTCTTAGTAATCGAGGGGACATGAAGAAGATTGTTGAGATAAAACATTCAATCAGCACAAACAGGAGAAGAGAGAGGTATAATCGAAGTTAAGAATTGGCAAACCTGCTCCATTCCCTACATGTACTTGATTCGCACCACTATACTCAGTTCCAACGGAAAGGTTCCCAAAATTATGAGTAAGATGGTTGGTAGCACCCGAGTCAGGATACCAGTTTGTGTCGTGGTTTATATCAGGAGCAGTAAGCATAACATTCATCTGAGAAAAGGAAGAAGGGCGGTTAAACGGATTATAAGAATTTGAAGGATACGAACCTGGAGGGGAAGGAGCACTGGGAGGTGCATAACGAAAGTAGCATTTCGTTGCTGTATGATTAAACTTGCCGCACAGTTGGCATTGCGGACGATTTCTGTTGTTGTTCCAAGAGCGGCCACCCCTACCGAACCGACCACCACCACGGCCACCACGATTACCAGACGCAGAAGGCTAAGAAAACTGAGGTGGGTTAGATTTTTGCACATCAGGATCATTAGGTTTGGACTGAACCGAGAGATTAACAGAGGGAAGAGACCCTTCAGAGCTGGCAAGTTTACTCTCAATACGGTTCTCTTGAGTAAGAAGAAGAGCCATCACTTCATGAACCGATTGAGGGCCAATCTTAGCCGAGATAACAGAGACCATGGATTCATAGTCAGAGCCAAGACCAGATAAGATAAAAAGAATATGATCCTCAACATCAACAGGCTTACCCACGGCAGACAGAGCATCAACATATTGCTGAATCTTTGAAAAGTATTCTTTCAGTGACATACCTCCTTTTTGTATAGTCTGTAATTTGGTTTTGATCTTCATCATTTGTGCAAGGTTTCGAGTGGTGAAAATTTGCTGAAGACATTCCCAAATTTCCTTCGCCGTACCACAGTGGATCATTTGATGAAGGATGTCCTCGGACATTGAACCAACAAGCCAAGAGGCGATGATTTTAACTTGACGTTTCCACTGTGTGTAAGCAGGGTTGGGAGTTTTTGTGGTGGTGGCAGTATCGGACGTGCCTTCCGTCGAGGCCGGCACAGAAGGGGACAACAGAAATTTTGGTGGAGGATCGTCATGCAAGTGCGATTCGAGATCGTATCCTTCGAGGGCCATTAGAATCTGAAATTTCCATAATAAGAAGTTGTCATCAGTAAGCTTAACAATAGAAACCTTATTACCCGGACCAAAAAATTGAGAGGAAGTAGCAGAATCCTCCATTGCAGCACTTGTAGAGCTCTGAGACGTCATGGAAACGAGAGAAAAAAAAATTAGGGCAGAGGCTTAGTCGAGAGACTTAAGCTCTGATACCATAACAACATTTCATAAGAAATGGATAAACAGAAGAAAAGAGAGAGAGGCCATAATTGCAAGAGAAAACCCTTTGCTTTCATATATATTTTGAGCACTGTACATGCCATATATATAAAGGCCTGGGGAGAAAAACTCTTGGAAAAAACATGAAGAAAGAATACATCAATTCCAGAACCTTCAGCCTTGCCCTAATGCAAACAGAGAATATAAACGAGAAGAGGAAAATACAGACATGGGCCAAGAATACATGGACCGAGAATAATAAACAAACAAAGACACAAAGATAAAAGGGCCTCATATTTATTTCCTAATGGGCTATCTTAATATACAACCCATGAGAGATAAATGTGTTTTAGTTCTTTGAATTTTCAAAATACACTTTTTTTTTTTTAGTCATTGAATTTTGAGAAATAAATTTAAAAGATTCTTAAGTGTTTAAAATAAACTTTTGGGAAAAATACACTTTTGGTCCCTGAGGTTTGGGTTAAGTGACACTTTGGTCCCTGAGTTTTCAAACTCAACAAAAATACCCCTGAGATTTGAGATAAGGAGCAATTTGGTCCATGCCGTCCAATTTTCCGTTAAATGCTAACAGATTGTTGACGTGGCCAAATTTTTTTAATTAAAAAATTAATTTTTTTAATTTTAAAATAAAAATAAAGAAAAAACAATAAAAAATAATAAAAATATTATTATTTAAATGATTTTTAAAACTCAACTCTCCACCCACTTCTTCATCTTCTTCCCTCAACCCCTCCATCTTCTTCTTCACATCTCCGGCGCCGGCGCCGGCGCCCGGCCACCGCTCGCCGCCACCGGCCGGAGGAGGAGGGAGGAGGGAGGCCCCTCCTCCCTCCCCGTCCAGATCTGGACGGGGAGGGAAGAGGGACCTCCCTCTTGATTTTTTTTTTTTTTTTTTTTTAAGAAAAGAAGAAAAATGGGTTGGGGTAAAAGAGAGGAAGTAAGGAGAAGAAAAGAAAAAAAAATTACAGTCGCCGGCGGCCGGTGGCGGCGAGCGGTGGTCGGCCGCAGGTGCCGGCGCCGGAGATGTGAAAAAGAAGATGGAGGGGTTGAGGGAAGAAGATGAAGAAGTGGGTGAAGAGTTAAGTTTTAAAAATCATTTAAATAATAGTATTTTTATTATTTTTATTGTTTTTTCTTTATTTTTATTTTAAAATTAAAAAAATTAATTTTTTAATTAAAAAAATTTGGCCACGTCAGCAATCTGTTAGCATTTAACGGAAAATTGGACGGCAGGAATCAAAATGCTCCTTATCTCAAACCTCAGGGGTATTTTTGTTGAGTTTGAAAACTCAGGGACTAAAGTGTCACTTAACCCAAACCTCAGGGACCAAAAGTGTATTTTTCCCTAAACTTTTTTAGTCCTTGAATTTTGAGAATCAAATTTAAAGGTTTTTCATATTAATTTTTCAAAAATTTTAAAATTAATATTTATTATTATTATTTTTAATATTGAATGATTTTTTAAATTAAAAAAAATGAAAAAGTATTAATTTAAAAATTGAAAAAAATAATATGAGGCACCTTTTAAGCTTATTTTTCTCAAAACTCAGAGTTGGATCCATTTTGAAGACTGAGAGACCTTTTAAACCTATTTCTCAAAACTTAAGAATTAAAAAGGTTAATTTTGAAAATTCAGAAACCAAATACACCATTTTTTAAAATGTAGGGACCAAAAAGATATTTTTCTCAACTATATACATTTTTAGATAGAAAAATAAAGAAAGTGTATTGAAAGTCCCACATCCTTTGAGAATCATATTTTCACGACTTTTATTTTTATTTTTCTTTTTTATTTTATTAATTTATTGTGCAAATGTACTTTGGTTGGCTGGACATATAAACAAACGTGCAAAGACATTATTCTAAGGTTAGGTGATGTATTTGAGAGAAAATTATCAAGTGTTCCCACAGTAACGAGACCCTGTTGGATTTATGAATAAAATTATTTTAATAAAATAAAGAATCACAACTTTACGTGAAAGAGTCTTTTGCAAAAGACACACCCTTATGTGAAAGGGTGTGTCTTTTGTAAAAGACACAACCCTATGAGAAAGAGTGTGTCTTTTGGTAAAGGATACAACCTTATGTGAATGGATGTGTCCAGTTATCAAAAGTCACAACCCTTACACGAAAAGATGTGACTATTTGAATGGCCACAAATAGTCTGTGATTCATTTTGAGTTTTGAATACAAGAACAAGACACAATCTTTTCTTTAAAAAACTCTTCTCCTACTTTTCTCTGTACGATTACTTAAATACCAGTGTTTGAGAGTCATGTGATTGGAATGCTACATTCATAGGTGGGTAATCCGTCCTATCCTGGGAGACAATTGTTCGTGATACCTTGAGCACCATAGAGGGAACAAAATTGTCTTAAGGAAACAACGCTATCGTTGGGTTCGGATTGATTTGGTTTTTCGTGTTTCCTTAAGTGTTTGTGAAAGGGTGCCAACAACCCCTCGTTTAAAACCGTCGGATGTAAATCTTCAAATTTGTCTGCCCTCTAATAATCGTTGGGTACAAAATCTAGGTATTTTTACAATTTCTCTCTCTTACATGCAACAACGGTGCAAAAATACCAACCTCATTGCACTTGCCTCGGAAGCACCTAAAAATTTCTTGTATTTGAAGCTTCTTTTAACTTCTTTCTACGTACCAACGTACTTTATTTATAAATTTCAATGCAATAATATAATGTATTATTTTCCAATGATTGATTAAATTATTGTGTACAAATATGACTTTGGTTAATGAGTAGACACATTCAAAAAGTGCAAAGAAATTTTCTATTGTGAGGTTCTCTTTTAACTTTTTTCTGCATACAAATGTACTATTTATAAATTTCCATCAATAATAATTCATGCAATCAATTATTATTGGTAAATGATGAACTCTAGTACATATACCACTTTCAATGAATATCCTCTACATTAGCATCATTTAAAATGATGTAAGGTTTAGAAAAGCACTAAAAAAATTTCATATTGAATTGTACAAGTATTAAATTAAGGTAAGTATTATGTAGGTAAATATTATGTTATAGAATGATCATGGTAATAATCAAAGTTGATTATTTTTTGAAAGTAGATCAACTAAACTAAAACCGATCATTTAAATTTGAAACGAGAATGAAATAGTAAAAAGTTATATATTAAAATAGAACAAAATTAAAAGTTAAAACTTAAAAGTCCAATCAAACTAAAAAAAAATCCAATCACAATAGAAATAAAATTTTCTCGATGAGATCATAAAAGTATTAAAACAGATATTGGGTAGACATCATGATTAGAAAAAAAAAAAAGAGCAGAAGAATTTGGCGATGGCAATCCAACAATAAGTGGCGGCTTGACTTTTAATACATCAGACACGTATGTGCTTACCTTATAATTTTGTATCCATTTAAACATTCTTTCTTAAATTTTGAATATTAGTATGAACATAAATTGACATGGTCCCAGATCCATCAACGTATCTTGTTATATCAATTTTTACTTTGAACTTTCATTTTCATTAATATAAGTGTTACAATCTTAACTTTGAATTTTCAAAAAGATTTCACTTTAAACCGTCTAATAATCTTTCGGTCAAAATATCGTTAAAAAAATATTTTCACATGCGTTCATTTTTTTTTTTTTTGAGATTTGTGAGTTTTAACAAAGTTATTTAATGGTTTATTTAATTTCTACATTCATCAAATTAAATTTTGCACAAAAGTTTATTTGATGGAAAGTAGTAAGGCTTCGTTTGGGATTGATGTAGCTTTTAAAATAATTGCGAGTAGATGTGCTTTTAGGAAAATTAGTTGTTATATGAAGCTTATTAGCATTTAGTAAATTTCAATTTTAAATATAAAAACGCAGTTCATAGTGTTTGGTAAATTCAAACGAAATTGCTGTGATTTAGTTATAATGACCTAAGTAGACATATTATTTTAGTTATTTATATGTTGATTTTCACGATATGAATTTTAATAAGTTAATTGTTTAGAATTTTTAGTTTAAATTACAAATTATATTTTCGTATTACTTTAAATTACTAAAGAGAATAGTTGTTCTATACCATAATAATGAACAAATGTTTTCCAATTCAAGTAGAAACAAAGTGTAAGACAAAAATAAAAATAATATTATTTATTTTGTTCTCATAAAACTTGCAGTTGTATCGTACCTTAGAATGCCAAAAGAGCTTAGCTCAACTGACATAAAATTATACTCATAACCACAAGATTTGTGGTTTGAATCCCCCTCCACCACATATTGTCAAAAAAAAAAAAAAAAAAAAAAAAATCAATAAGTTGGGGAAGAATTGAAAAAAAAATATATGGAAGAATATAGTGGGCATTTTGAGAAATCGTTAAGAAATACGCCAGATTATTTAGGAAGTTAAAATTAGAAGAGATTTTAGAAATCCAAGGATTTAAAAAGTGATTTTCTATAAATTTTTTTAAAAATATGAATTACCAACACAATTGTAAAAAAAAAAAAGATTCAATAAGTTGGTGAGGAGTTGAAAAAAAAATTATGAAATATTACAGTGGACATTTTGAGAAATCGTTAAGAAATACGTCAAATTATCTGAGATGTTAAAATCAGAAGAAAAAAAAAAATTCAATAAGTTGGTGAGGAGTTGAAAAAAAATTATAGAAGATTATAGGGGCATTTGAGAAATCATTAAGAAATACGCCAGATTATCTGGGAAGTTAAAATTCAGGAGAGATTTTAGAAATCAAAGGATTTAAAGAGTGATTTTCTATAAATTTTTTAAAAATATGAATTACCAAACACGTAAAGCAGTTAGGATTTTTAAAAAAAAAAAAACGATTTTAGTTGTGCAATCCCAAACACATCCTAAGTTTATGAAGATTTTTACATTGTTTTTTGTTAAAATTAATGGATGAATTAGAAAAAAAAAAAAAAATTAAAGAGAGTAAAGATCCAATTTAATTTAAATTGAAAGTTTAAGGTAAATATTGATATAACTCCACAAAGTTTATAAGTCCGTCCAAAATTGATTTGATTTGATTTTTTAATAAGTTTTTACATACTTAAAAACAAAATAAAAAAATTTTCAAAAAAAAAAAACAAAATAAAAAATTAGTATTCACAGAAACTGACATTTTTTTAATTAAAAAAAAAACAAATGTCAGATGGAAAAACATATACAAACATCTGTGCCAGTCTTTTTCATAATCATTCATTCACTTAGAAAAAAAAATAAATTGAAAATTTTTGTACCGATCCATCCAAGATTAAAACATCGATGTTGATGCTTTTATTTTATGTTAGGTAAGGATTAAAAAGGTCAATATTGATAGATTTATCAAGATCAGCATCTAATCTCTTGTCACAATAACCACAACCACAATATCCCTCAAACAAATTCTATTGTAACATATTAGAAAAGAAAATTCTATCTACCACTCTTTTTTTCCTTTTTTTTAAAGAAAATAAAATTTCCATTTATCAATATGTTGAAATATCCATCCATATATTTGTAAGTTGAAAGATTTGACATCGATACTGGAGACTAATTGATAGAATATTTAAAAAAAATTACCATTTTGATCACTATATTTTGAGATTTGTTTTATTTTAGTTTTTGTATTTTCAAATGTTCAAGTTTGATGGTTGTCCTTCATTTATGGTTAAATTTGTTAAAAGAATTTAGTCCTTGTAAACTTTTTGCCTAAAAATTTGGTATATATATTCATGTCTTTTCTAGAATGAAAATTATTATTATTCTTTTGTTGAGTCAAATAAAATTCAACTTCAATTCAAATTATAAGGACTAATGCTATGATATGTTAAAAGTAAATGAACCAAATTTAAACCGTTAAAAATACAAGAACTAAAATGGAACAATGTACAAAGTACAAAGACCAAAATGATATTTTAACCAAAAAAATATCCTTTATTTGGTCCTAATATGAAATATAAATACTAGTAGCAAGACCTATAACTTTTGGAAGTAAATACAACTTAGTCAAAGTGAGCATATTTCAATAGTAATTGATATGTATTTTCGACCAAAAAAATCAGAGTTCAAATCTCACCCCTCAACTCAAAAGTAAATACAACTCAATGATGAATTTAAATGAATTTTAAATAAATATCTATATATATCAATAATTTAATCCTACCCTCAAATACGTATCTTTTTTCTTCTGAAAGAAAAAAAAAAAAAAAAAGAAGAAAAAAACATGGTAATTTAATCCTGATTCTCCTAGTTAAAGGTGGATCGTTCACTTATAAATTAGAAGTACTGTAATTAGATGAGACAATAATGACGAAACTAATCACTCTTCCCCCTTTACTGGAAAACATTAATTTTATGAACTAAAAAAAAAAATATAATCACGACGATAAAAATAATAATAATTTTTTTGGAAGATTTAAACTATTGACGGCCTTTTAGTCAAGGGTATATGTCAATTATCGCAAATCTGCTCACTTTGACTTCTTAATCGCTAAACTATGCTTATATTAGTAAAAATAACTATTTGCAATAAAATGGTTTTAAAAAGTTAAAATCTTTATTAGTTTAAATCATATTTTAACTTGGGTATTTTGAGCATTTGTTCCAGTGTATTTTTAAAATATTTTTTTTAAAGAGATATTTTTATTAGCGGCATCAAACACGTATGTGAAAAAAATATCCAATTTGAAAAGAGATTACATTTAGAAAACCAAACAGCCACAGATTTTGATCCCTTTTTTTGTTTTATTTTCAATCTCATTTTTTGGATTACAATTTAAGAACAACACCATACTCAATAAATCTCTTGAAATATTATTATAACTTTATATTGATCCATTCTTGTTCCATATATAGAATTTTTGTTAGAATTTTAAAAACATGATAAACATTGTCGTTTTCAAAAAGTATATAGATCAAGATATAGATGTTTTGCAAGTATATCGACTAATAAATTGACACATCTTCATACAGATGTTTTGAAAATAAATCAATCAAAATAAACAAAAGCTGAGAATATATTATAGAGATGCAAACAAAATTTAAACCAAAATTATTTAAATAATTTATAAATTATTGTAATGGATAGCAATTTAAGGTTCGTTATTTGCAAATATAGAGTAACCTTTTTTAAATAATAAAAAAAAAACTACAAATATGACAAATCCATGCCTGATAAACTTCAATCACAATGCATGTAATCTATTAGTGATAATAAAATAATTTATTAGCAATCATTACAATTGTGATAGACTTCAAGACTTCAATTTTACTATATTTACAAATAGTTTTAGATTTTGTTATATTTGCAATTACTTTAGTCTATTTTGTTATTTGTGCAAATAACCGATACTTTATTTTTGTAATCTTATTTTTTAATTATACACAGTTGCAAACAGCCCTTCAACTTTGTATCTCTAAAACTGGAAATATGGCAATAAATAGTTTTATAATTTTGTCTAAGGTTTTTCTGTTTTTTTTTTTCCATAAATTTAGATTCTCTGATCGAACACGACATGAACCGATATGAACGGCTTGAATCAATCCTACAGCCCCTTCTCATTGTCAGTTAGACTTTCATTTATTTAATTAAATTTGTTTTACACTGACGTGTTCAATTCGGCCACATTGTATTTTTATACATATGTATATTTTTTTTGAAAAGGCAACCACATTTGTATTTATTATTATTATTATTATTTTGAAACCAATCCAACCAGATTTGTAATTTTTTTTTATTTAATATTACCACTGTCGTTTCGTAAATAATTTATCTTCAGGCACCAATAAAAATTAAAATACCGACATAACATACAGGAGGCATAATTTTCAAAACCAATGAAAATTATTTAAATAACAGAACAAGATTTTGATTTATATATGGGAAATTGTGATAAATGACTAAAAAAAAAAAACATTCTTGATTTTTGCTACGGAAGTTTAGATTTTGCAAGCATGACTACCGACATTTTAGGGAAATGTTTACTTGATTATTTTGGACATTTTTACCCCTTGTATTTACGGTTATTTACAGACGTCGTTTACGTCCGTTGTTTCCCCGCAGGGTCAGCGGGGCGTTTTTTGCGCGCTAGATGTATCCCGATTTACACGGGATTTGGTGGGCGGTCTGTTTTGATCCTATTGTTCAGGCGTAGGTAGTTTCCAACGATTTTTTTTATTCCTCCACATCTTTGCCCCTCATATATATGTCATAGTTTATTATCTATTTGTTTCATATCACGATCACATTGCCATTGTAATTTCCTTCATAATCTAGCATGGCGACAGTTCAACAGGTCACGATATTGTTTGGTGGTGTCTGGAGTGTTGAGGGTATTTACAGTGAATTCAAGTCCGGAAGTGTGGATGTTAGAAGTGATTCGAATCTCCAAGAGTTTAAAGTATGTCTGGCGAAATACCTCCAACTTCAGGACGATTATATGATTACTCAACTAACACTCTTCAGGAGCTGGTCGAATAACCCAATTAATATAGTCATTTCCGAGGACAGAGATGTGTTTTGGATGGTCAACAGATTTCAAAACGGTACATACAGGGGGTGCTGTGTAGTCGTTGACATCCCGAGTGTCAATACTGGTATACACCCCGTGGGGACAGTTTCAAAGGGAGTAAACTAAATCCCTAAAATCTCGGGATTTTAGTATCTGTTTGTTGCAAATATAAGGGGAGGGAAACGAAACCGTTACCTATTTCAATTTTTTTGGTACAATCGTCGTGTAGGGGGAGAAACGACCGAGCATGCAAGAGATGGTTGTCGTCGCGACGGATGGAGGTCGTTGGCACGACGGAGATGGTTCGTCGGCGTGGTATGAGAGGTAGGTAGTGATATTTCACTCTGTTTGGCGGTGGAAAATGGTGTGGAATGCTATCAAGGGGTGTGGAATGGTCTCAAATGGTGTGGAATGCTCTCAAGGGTTTCTACTTTTGGAGGAAGAAGATGAACGAGTGGGCTGCTGCATGAAGGCTATTCTGGTGAGCGGTATCTTCTTTTTAACTTATTCATTTTTAGGGGGAAATTAGTATGTCTTCGGATTGCTGCTTCTTTTTTTTTTTGCGTTTTTAATTTCTGATGTTCTTGGGTGTAGGTAGTATGTCGAGAGGAAATTTTTTTCCAATTAATGCATTCTGGAGGTATTTCTCTCTACTGAGAGAGGTTGAACTTTGTTATCCTTCCCCAATAAAGGTATTGACTCATTTTTTACGGATAGCAACTTTTTCTGGGGTGCAAATTTTTTCAGTAGTAACACCTACTACTAGTTTTGTTTTTCAAACTAGTTTTGTTTCTTGGATTTTTTATTTTTCAAACTTCCTAAAATGTCTCCAACTTTTTTTAGGGGTATATTTTATCTCTCCTAAACTCTGATTTTGATTTTAAACGTTAAGAATACGTTAGACAGTTTGTTGGGAGCATATTTGTCTTTTACAAATATGGATTTATTAATCATTAAATCGTTTAGCCATCTATTTAATTTTTAAACGTTTGTAGCTATATTTCATGCCACCTATTTATTTTTAGCCATATTTCTTGCTGCCCCTTTATATAATGTACAGTAATTATTGGACCAGGGCTAATCATTGTCCCTATCCCATGGTGGCTAGCCATGTGTTGGTTAACCATACTTGGTCAAAGCAAGTTTATTTTTATTTTAACCTTTTGTTTTTAAAGTGATGATATTTTCTTCAATGATGAGACAACAAGCAGAGACATTTAGGATACGTTTGGCTGGAAATCTTAAAATAAAAATTCGAATACAAAGAATTCGATTAAAATAGAGTTGTATTTTACGTTTAAAATTCTAATTTAAACAATTATTTAAAATGTGTTAATATTATATTTATGAACTATAAAACAATTGTAGTTACATACCAAATAATAGGTTGAGTATAAACTATTATTAATTAATTTATGTACTTGTTTTGTGTTATAAATTTTGTGTAATTATTATTTTATATTATCATATAATTTATAATATATAATATTACACCTATTTTAATTTAACAAATATGAATTGGATTTATAACCTGAAATGTTATATTTATGAAAGTTTGTCATTTTTAATTTTTTTTTTGTGTGTATAATTCTACATTTTAAAATTTAAAATTCAAAATCTGAATACATTGGAAAAAATGTTGTTTTCAGAATTTTCACTATTTGTATTACAAAATTCCAAGACAGTTTTCATACATATATCTACCAAAATACATTTTCACTTAACTTAGTGAATCCGAAAATATATGTAAAACAAAATTCAAATTACATATAGCAAACAAACCCTTAATTATAACCTTTTCAAATTGATTAGGTTAAACTACAAGTCTAGTAAAATAAGACATTGTATTTGTATTTAAACTATTTTAAAAAATGTCTCAGACATCTTATTCTTGTACGCAAAACAAAATATTATGAGATGTTTTAATAAATGTCTCAACGGTAATTGACATACACTACTGACCACGAGGTTAGAGGTTCAAATCCTCCACCCTAAATATTGTTTGTAATAAATAGTTTTAGGAAACAAATCATTTTTAACCCTTAACTTTTAGTTTCATCAAATTGAAGCTCATACTTTAGTAGCTTGTATCAATTTTAACTCTAGTGCTGCAATGTAGATCTTCAATTACTTTCTGTTTGAACCACCGTCCAAGAATACAATTGAATATTAACTTTTTTTTTTTTTAATTCATATATGACATTTGAGTTGGTTTCTGGTAAGAAATTTATATTTGAGATTTTTTTTATTTGAATAAACTTTTGCTGGTGAAGAAGTTGTACATGAATTTTTCTCATTTTCTTCTTACTGTGTTTATATGTTTTTTTTTTTTTTTTTAGCTACTTAAGAAGAACATGCATTTATAGAAGAAAGAAAAACAATTTTTGGGAGGTTTTTCTTTTCATTTAGATGATTTTTTTCTTGTTGTTAAAAACTTTATCTGTTTTTTTTTTTTTTTTTTTTTTTGGTTGATATCAAAGGATTATGAAAGGAAAACAATTTTGGAGTTTTTTTTTCTTCGAATATTTGTTTGTTTGTTTTTTTGTTTTTTTTTTTTTTGATAAGAATTTGGTGAGATTTTTTTTTTCTTTTTTTGTTGTTGTTTTTTTCTACTAACTAAAACATGAAGGGTAGGAAATAAAAGCAAAGCAATCTTAGGTTTTCTCTCATATTTTTCGGTTGCTATAACTTTGTGATTTTCTTTTTTCGAAGGCTAATATCACTAAGAAGAATCAGTCTAAAGTGTTTGATTTCTTCAAATAAAGAGTTTTTCCAACAAAATTCTTACAAGAAACCAATGTAACTTAGGTGCAATGTGATATTTTCATATATATAAAAATGAACAAAATTGCCAATAACATATTTCAATGATGATTCAAATGAAAAGTTAACCAAAGACCTACATTGCAACACTTTGCAAGTTTGAAATTAAAATTGATACAATCAGCTAAGGCTTAGTTTGGGATTGCAGTAGCTTTTAAAATAATTGCTGGTAACTTTGCTTTTAGAATAATCAACTTTGAGATGAAGTAAAATAGTGTTTGGTAAATTTCAATTTTAAATTAGAAAAAAACTAGTTCCAGTGTTTGATAAATTAATACTAAATTGTTGGGATTTAATTATAAAGATCATAGTAGACCTATTATTTCAAATATATTTTTTAGGGAAAAATACACTTTTGGTCCCTGAGGTTTGGGTTAAGTGACACTTAGGTCCCTGAGTTTTCAAACTCAACAAAAATACCCCTGAGGTTTGAGATAAAGAGCATTTTAGTCCCTGCCGTTAATTTTTCTGATAAATCTTAACAGTTGCTGACGTGGCACTATTATTTTAATAAAAAAAATATTTTTTTAAAATTTTTTAAAATAAAAATAATAAAATATTAATATATTAATATTTTTTATTTTTTTTATTCTTTTTTCTCCCTTTCTCTTTCTTCTTCTTCTCTTTCTCCATATCCTTCATCTTCCTTCTTCTTCTTCCTAACACCGACGACCGCCCGCCGCCGCCCGAAATTTTTTCTTTCTTTCTTTCTTTCTCCCCTTTTCTTCTCTCCTTTCTTTCTCTCTTTCCTTCAATTTTTTTTAATAAAAAGAAGGGAGAGGGAGGAGGAGCCTTCTTTTTATTAAAAAAAAAAATTGAAGGAAAGAGAGAAAGAAAGGATGAAACCGAGAGGGAGGAGGGGCCCTCCCTCCTCCCGTCGCCGGCGCCGGAGAGCCACTTCTTTTTATTAAAAAAAAAATTGAAGGAAAGAGAGAAAGAAAGGAGAGAAGAAAAGGGGAGAAAGAAAGAAATAAAAAAAATTCCGGGCGGCGGCGGGCGGCGGCGGCCGGTCGTTGGAGTTAGGAAGAAGACGAAGGAAGATGAAGGATATGGAGAAAGAGAAGAAGAAGAAAGAGAAAGGGAGAAAAAAGAATAAAAAAATAAAAAAATATTAATATTTTATTATTTTATTATTTTTATTTTAAAAATTTAAAAAAAATAATTTTTTTTATTAAAATAATAGCGCCACGTCAGCAACTGTTAAGATTTAACAGAAAAATTAACGGCATGGACTAAAATGCTCCTTATCTCAAACCTCAGGGGTATTTTTGTTGAGTTTGAAAACTCAGGGACCTAAGTGTCACTTAACCCAAACCTCAGGGACCAAAAATGTATTTTTCCCTATTTTTTTATTAATACTTAATTTATAATTTATTATAAGATAATTATTTAAAAAATTGTATGATTTAAATTGCATCTAATTATGTTTAATTCATCTAAAATATTTGATAAAAATGTAAGGAAAAAATTATTATAAAAATTTAATCAATCAATTTTTTATTCATATGAAAGATAGCATATGTAAAAAAATATATAAGAAGGATAAATTTGAAATTTGAAAATAGTTACCAAATGTGATAGATTTTTAGAAAAGCTAAATCTAAAAGCTGGTATCCAATAGCTTTTGCACGGAAGAGTAAACTGAAAAGTAATTATCGATAGATTAATTAATAATCTGTTTTACCAAACAGTCAAGGCGGTTAAAATTCTCCCATAACGTTTTTTACGCTGGCAAATGTAACCCCAAACGGGGCCTAAGTTTGAGGTTCAATTTGATGAAATTGAAAATTGAAGATTAAAATTGATACAACCAGTAAAATTTATGGTTGAAAATGATTTTTTTCCATAATTTTATAATTCAATTTTTTTTTTTTTTTTCTTTTTGAAGGGATAAGGTCAGATTCTCTGATCGAACATTATAAGAACCGATGAACGGCTTATGTGGTCCCTTTTCATTTGCAGTGGATTTTCATTCATTTGTTTTCAATTGACGTGTTCAATTTTGGACTCTCAGTATTTTTTTTTTTTCAAGATTAAATTACAAGTATGTGTTTATTTAGTTTGTAAAAATGTTCAATAAATATCTATTTGATCCTCAAACTCTAAAAAAAATAAAAATAAAAATAAAAAATAAATGTATATAGATACTTAAACTTATAACTTTGTATTCAATATATTTCTGATTTTTCAACTTTGTGTTTAATAGATTCAATATTATTTAAAATTCATGGAGTTATAAAACAGAAATTTGAAAGTTTTATGATTTTATTAGACATAAAATTTATATGTTGAATATGTCAAGTGACTTATCAAATACAAATTTGAAAATTTAGAAACTTATTAGACATTTTTTAAGTTCAGAGACCAAATAGATACAAAATTGAAGGTTGAGAAATCTATTAAACACTTTCAATAGATTATAGACCAAATAGATACAAATTTGATAGTTCAAAGAATAAACTAGTAATTTATTATTATTATTATTATTTTGGGTGAAAAGATGCACGACATTGAATAATAAATATTTGGAAAACATTCAATTTTGACCCTAAAGTGATCAAATTGTATCAATTTGAATCTTAAACTTTCAATTTTATCAAAATGCATCTCAAACTTAGATCAAGGTTGCAATCTTAACCTTAAACTTTAAATGTGTTGCGATTTTAAGTAGGGATGTTCATTTGCCCTGCGGAGATGGCGGCCCCGTTGGGGACCTGTCCCTAATGGAGCGGGAAATCCCCGTTTAAGTGGGGAGTGAGGGAAAAAATCCCCACGAACCAAACAGGGACGGGGACAGAGAAGTTATTCCCCACCTCGTTTACTTTATTATTATTATTATTATTATTATTATTATTATTATTATTATTCCTCAATATATAAATTTAAAGTTTTATTGTTAATGATTTAGAAAATTGGATATATTTGAATTATATGTATAGATATTTTGATATGAAATATTGTTTTGTTTCTTATAGGAGATTTAAGAATTTTTTCTTTAAAAATAGATTTTTTTAGGAAATTAATTATTTAAATGAAGAATTTATGTGAATAATTAACTATCTAATTGAAAATTGATGAGTATTTTTCATGCAAAGTTAACTATTTGAAATTTTATCAAAAGAATTATTTGATTCAATAAAGAGAGAAAAAAAAAACTAAATGGGGAATAATTCCCCGCGGGGAACCCGATCCCCGAGAATTTCCTATGAGGAATCCCCACCCCATTCCCTGCGAAATTTAATGGGGAATTTCACGAGGATGGGGAATGAAATGGGAGTCGGGGATAGGGATGCGCAAGCTTCCTCATCCCCGCTCTGCCCCGTGGACATCCCTAATTTTAACTTTATAATAAGTTCTTGCTCCAAATATCTTTATCAAAAGTTTTCTCTTATGTGTTCAATAAATTATAAGTCATAGGTATGATATATGAAATTGATAAAATTTTATAGAAAAACGATAGGGAAAAATACACTTTTAGTCCCTCAGGTTTGGGTTAGGTTTCATTTTGGTCCCTCAGTTTTCAAACTCAACAATTTAGCCCCTGAGGTTTAGTTTTAGTTCCATTTTGGTCCTTCCATCCATTTTTCCGTTAATATTTAACAGATTGCTGACGTGGCATTGATTTTTTTATTAAAAAAATCATTTTTTATTTTTTAAAATATAAATATATTAAAATAATATAAAATATATTATTATTTTTAATTTTTATTTATTCCCTTTCTTCTTCTCCAATCAGCCAACTGGTCTTCTTCTTCATTCACCAGCGGGCTTCTTCTTCAATCACACCGGCAGCCGCCGGCCGCCGCTCGCCGACGACCAGTAAGTTTTTTTGTCCTCTTTATTTCTCTCTCCCTCACCGTCTCATTCTCTCTCACAGTCCCTCTCTCTCTCACTGCCTTTCTGAAACCCTTTCCGGCGAGATCTAGGCTTGGGTTCGAGCTCGACGGGCGTGACCTGAATCGCGGCGAGATCTACCTACTCGAGCTTGAAATAGAAGAGAACGAAGAGGACGGAGGAAGATCGACTTGCCGGCGAAGAAGAGACGCGAGGGAGAGAGAACGAGCGGGTATGGGTTTTCCGTTTAGAGACTCGTGAGTCTGGGTTCGGCTGTGGGTTTTCTGTTTAGAGACTCGTGAGTCTCGGTTCGGGGCCTGTTAGAGTCGTCGGTGTGGGTATTTTAGCAGTCGCCGACATGGGTCTTGTAGCAGTCATTGTGGGTATAGATTTGGAGCTTGAACGAAGTTAGGTTCAGCCAGATCTCGTGGGTACAGACGCGAGCTGTGGGTTTTCCGTTTAGAGACTCGTCTCGGTTCGAGGTCTGTTAGAGTTGCCAGCGTGGGTATTGCAACAGTCGCCGGTGTGGGTCTTGTAGCTGTCGCCGGCGTGGTTCCCTCCCTCTTTCGTTTTTTTTTTTAAAAAGAAAAACAGAAGTATTGGGAAAAGAAGAAAAGAGAAGAAGAAGAGAATAAACTTTCAAAAAAAAAAAAAAAAAAAAAAAGAAGTTGCCGGCGGCGACGGCCGGCCGCCGGCGAACGGCGGTCGACGGTGGCCGACGGCTGCCGACGATAGGGTTACAAGGAAGATGAAGATGAGGGTTTGTGGGGAAGAAGGGGGATGAAAGAAGAAAATAAATAATAAAAATAAAATAATTATTTTTTAATTATTTTAATATATTTATATTTTAAAAAATAAAAAAAAAATAATTTTTTAATAAAAAAATCAATGCCACGTCAGCAATCCGTTAAATACTAATGGAAAAATGGATGGAGGGACCAGAGTGAAACTAAAACCAAACCTTAGGGACTAAATTGTTGAGTTTGAAAACTCAGGGACCAAAATGAAACCTAACCCAAACCTCAGGGACTGAAAGTGTATTTTTCCCAAAACGATATTAGAACAAGATTTTTTTTTTTTTTTTGTTGAATTTATGAATTTTGACAAAGTTATTCCATAGTTAATTTGTACATTGGTTGTGAATTTATCTAAATTAATCATTGCTTCTTATTGCTATATTTATTTATTTTTCCACAACTTTCACCTTTTAGTTTTGACCCTCAAGCCATTTTCTTTTTACTGATATCAGGCTATGTCAAATGCTATTAGGTTATATTTAGTTTAGTGGTTTAAGTGTTTGATTTCGAAAAAAAAAAATCGTTTTGAAAAAATTAAGAAATTGAGAACTAAACCATTTTGAGAGAAACACTTGAACCAAATTTTTTAAAAAGAGTTTTTAAGTATACAGTAAGGGTCCGTTTGTAATACATTTTAATTTAAATGTTTTTCAAGAATACATTTTTTAAAAAACATTTTGTATAGAAATTGTTTAGAATTTAAACATTCATATGTTTGGTTGCATTTCCTCACAAGTGTTTGTGTACACAAGGTATTATATACTTAAAAACTCTTTTTAGAAATGTTGGTTTCAAATGTTTCTCTCAAAATGGTTTATTTCTCAATCTCATTTTTCAATAAGTCATTTTCAGTGGTTGCCAAACATTATAATTTTTTTCAAAATGATTTTTTTACAAAATTAAACACTTGAAAAGTTAAACCAAACACACCCTAACTTTGTGTGTGTAAAAACACGTATGAGAAAATGTAACCAAACATATGAATATTTAAATTCTAAACAATTTTTATACAAAATGTTTAAAAGAAAATGCATTCTTAAAAAAAAAAAATACTTAAACTAAAAGATAGGGAAAAATACACTTTTGGTCCCTGAGGTTTGGGTTAAGTGACACTTAGGTACCTGAGTTTTCAAACTCAACAAAAATACCATGAGTTTTGAGATAAGTAGCACTTTGGTCCCTGCCGTCAATTTTTCTGTTAAATCTTAACAGCTGTTGACGTAGCACTATTATTTTAATTAAAAAAATTATTTTTAAATTTTTTTAAATACAAAAATATTAAAATAATAAAATATTATTATTTTATCTTTTTTTTTTAATACTTTTCTCCTCTTTCTCTTTCTTCCTCTTTCCCACTTCCTTCTCCTAACTTCTTCTTCCCAACTTCATCTTCTTCAACTCCGGCGGCCGGCGGCCGGCGGCCGGTGAGTTTTTTTTTTTTTTTTAAATTTCTTTCTTCCCCTCTCTTTTCTTCTCTCTTCTCTTCCCTTTCTTCACATTTTCTTTTTTTTTTTTTTATAAATATAGAAGAGGGAGAGGGAGGAGTCTACTCCTCCTCCGAAATTCCCTTTTTTTAAAAAAAAAAAACAGAAAAAGTAAGAGAAAGAAGAAGAAGGGAGGAAGAAAAAAAAAAATCCGGCGACCGCCGCCGTTCGCTGACAGCCGGCGGCGGCCGGCCACCGGAACTGAAGAAGATGGGAGGGGGAAGGAAGAAGATGGGAGAGGGAAGGAAGAAGATGAAGAAGAAAGAGAGAAAATTTAAAAAATAATAATAAAATAATAATATTTTTAATATTTTTATTTAAAAATCAAAAATTCATTTTTTTAATTAAAATAATAATGCCACGCCAGCTTACCGTTAGGGTTTAACGGCAAAATGGACGGCAGGGACCAAAGTGTTACTTATCTCAAACCTCAGGGGTATTTTTGTTGAGTTTGAAAACTCAGGAACCAAAGTGTCGCTTAACCCAAACTTCAGAGACCAAAAGTGTATTTTTCCCTAAAAGATATTTAACTATGGGCCCTTAATTTCTTCTTGATACAACAAGACACTGTCTTTTTATCTTACATGTTTCAAAAAAAATTCACACACGTTTTACATGTATGCAAATCAAGAATTCAAGAGATTTTTTGTCAAAAAAAAAAAAAAAAAAAAAATCAAGAGATTTACACACAACAAGGCACATGACTTGGCTAGGAGTTTTCAGTTACTAAATCTAATCTCAAAGAGAAAATAGTTGAAAAAAATCTTTAATACTAAACTAAATATTGACCCTACTTTTTAGCATCTGTTGATTTTATGTTGGATATAAGTCAACACAAAAGAGTGAGAAGAAACACCAAAGCGAGCATAGTGACATGTACCCTCGACTAAAAGGTCAGATGTTCGAATCCCCCACCCCCAAATGTTCATATACTAAAAAAAGGTGGAAGAAGAAACAATGTATATACTTCTATCTTTTCTAAAAAAAAAAAAAAAAAGGAAAAGTGCAGTGGGTGACAATTGGACTAAATTAATAGCAAATATAGCATCATGTTAAAAAATTGCAAATATAGCAAAATCTATCCGAGTCTATCTGATAGACTTCGATTATCAGAGTTTATCAGCGATAGACTCTGATTAATCAAAATCTATCAGTCTACTGATAGCTTCGATTATTCAGAGTCTATTAGTGTCTATTGCTGATAAACTTTGGTTAATCAAAATCTATCGATGACTATCACTGGTAGGCTCTGATTAATCGCGGATAGAATCTGACAACAACTTTTTGGTCTTGTACAATTAATTTTGCTATATTTGCAATTAGTTTGTAATGGTGCTATATTTGCTATTAATTTGGTCCAATTTGTCATCTATGCCCAAAAAAAAAATGTATATACTTCTATCATATTTCTATAGAAATCATACGGCTAAAGGATTATTTGTAATACATTTATAATGTAATGGTTGAACAAATGAGAGAAGTAAAGTTATGAGGAAACCGTTCCCTTTATGGCCAAAAATCCTTAGTTTATTGCCAACAAAAACATAGTTCAAGTACTCATGACCACGAAATTTGTGGTTCAAATCCCTCACTCCACATATTTTTGCCTTTTATTTTAAATTTTTATTTTTTTTACCCTACATATTTTCATAGTTATCTTAGTTAACTTTGAATTCAATACATTACTAAAACTTTTATTTATTTTTTCCTAAAAAAAAATTATTTTTGTTAATTTACTGCCATATTGGTTCATTTTTAAGAGTTTTTTTTTCGAAAAAAAGAGCTTTTTTTTTTTTCTTTAACTAAAACCAACTAGACTTGCATTGTACTAAATTTCCGTAAAAAGAAAAAAGAAAGGAAGAAACTGAGGCCCCGTTTGATAACGTTCTCATTTCCTGTTTTTCGTTTCTCGTTTCTCGTTTCCTGTTTCTTGTTTCTTGTTTTTTAAGAAGTAGAAACATAAACATGTTTGATAACTATTTCTGTTCCTTGTTTCTCTGAAAAAAGAAACAGAAACACAAAATGTGTTTGATAACCGATTCTTGTTTCTTGTTTTTTTAGTTAAAATAAAATTTAGACATATAATATAAAAATATATTAATTTTCAACGATTATTTTTTTTATTTCTCTTTCTTCTTCCTCATCACTACCACCATTGTTACCGATCACCCGCCATCGTTGATCATCGGCCATCGCTACCGACCTTCGACCATTGAGCGAATGCAGACAGTTAGCGGCGAATGCTGGAAAAGTCGTTGGCGCGTGGTGGTGGTTGTCGAAAATAAGAAAAAAAGGAACAAGTTTTGGTCGACGACGATAGTGGCAGCCGGTAGTCGGAGGTCGACGGTGGCATCAGGTAGTCAGAGGTCGACTGTAGCAACTGGTCGACGGGGGTCGGTGGGGGTCAGTCGGCGAAGGCCGATCAGCGGAGGTCGACCACGACCGATAGTCGGAGGTCGACGGAGATCGGCGGTGCCCAGTAGTCAGAGGTCGACGATAGCTGTCGTTCAGCAGAGGTCGGCGGCGCCCGATAGTTAGAGGTCGACAGTAGCGGCTAGTCGACGGAGCCCGGTAGTCAGAGGTTGATAGTAATCTGAGATCGACGGTGGCATTTGGTTGATGAAGGTCGGTAGTCAGAGGTCGACGGTGGCGGTTGGTCGGTGGTGGTCGGTAGTCGAAGGTCGACGATGACGATCGATCAACATATGTCAGTTATTAGAGGTCGGCAATGGTCGGTAATCAGAGGTCGATGGTGGCAGTCGTTCGATGGAGGTCGGCGGCTGTCGGTAGTTAGAGGTCGACGGTAGTGGCTGGTCGGCGGCGCCAAGTAGTCGAGGTCGACGGTAACGGTCTGTCGGTGGAAGCTGGTTAACAGAGCGGGGGTCGGCAGAATCGTCAATCTATGGTGGCCGATAGTCGGAGGTTGACGACTGCGGCCAATCGACGGTGGTTGGTCGACGGTATAAAAGGTTGGCGGAGCCTGGTAGTTAAAGGTCGACGGTGGCAGTTGCTCGGCGGAGGTCGGCGGTTGCCGGTAGTCAGAGGTCGACAGTAGTGGCAGGTAGGCGGCGCCCGGTAGTTTGAGGTCGACGGTAGCTGTCAGTCGGAGGAGGCTGGTCAGTGGGGTCGACGACGGTCGGTAGTTGGTGGTCGACCGTGGCGGTCGTTTGATGGAGGTTAGCGACTGCCGGTAGTCAGAGATCGACGGTAGTGGCAGGTCGGCGGCGTCTGGTAGTCTGAGGTCGACGATAGCGGTCAGTCGGCGGAGCCGATTAGTGGAGGTTGATAGCGGCCGGTTGTCGGAGGTCGACAATAGCGGTCGACCGCGATCGGTAGTTGGAGGTTGGTGACAACCGATAGTCGGAGGTGCACGGTGGCGGTCGGTCTCTGGAGGTCCACAACAACCAGTAGTCGAAGGTCGACAGTGGTGGTCGGTCAGCGGAGGTCGACAGCGGTCGGTAGTCGAAGGTCGACAATGGTGGCTGGTCGACGACGACTAGTAGTCGGAGGTGGATGGTGGCGCTCAGTCAGCGGAGGTCGATGGCGGCCAGTCGTCGGAGGTTGACGGTTGCGGTTGGCCGCGACAGGTAGTCGGGGTGGACAATGGCGGTTGGTCGGTAGAGGTTGACGGCGGTCGGTTATCGAAGGTCGATGGTAGCGATCGGTCGCGGGTGGTATTCGGAGGTCGACGATGACGGTCTGTTGGTGAAGGACGGTAGTCGAAGGTGGACGGTAGCAGACGACTGCAGCCGGTAGTCGGAGGTCGACAATGGTGGTCGGTCGACGGAGGTCGGCGACGACCAGTAGTAGAAGGTGGTCTGTGGCGGTCGGTGGGTGGAGGTCGGCAGCGGCCGATAGTCGAAGTTCGACGGAGGCGGTCTGTCGACGACAGCTGATAGTCGGAGGTTGGTCGTGACGGCTGGTCGGCGACGATCGATAGTCAGATGTCAATGATGGTTCGCTGTAGTCTGAGATCGTGGAGGTGATAATAAAAGGAAAAACGGAAAGAAATAACACAAATAATAAAAAAATGAAAGAGAAAGAAATAATGAAAAAATAAAAAAATAAAAAAAGGAAAGAGAACGAAATAACGAAAAAAAGATTTAAAAAAAAAGACGAGGAAGTGGTTAAAAAAATAAAGGAAGAGAAGGGATTGGTGTAGGAGTGGGAGGGATAGATGGATACATGCATGAAAGATAGAGAAAAAAAACAGAAACCGAATTTGAGAAACAACATTTTGTAGTTTCTCAAATTTGGCCTCTTTTTTAGAAACGTTTCTAGAAATTTAGAAACAAGAAACAGGGATGAGTTATCAAACAAGTATGTTTCTTAAAAAATGAGAAACGGGAACAAGAAACAAGAAACAGGAACGTTATCAAACGAGCCCTGACTAACCAGTTTCTTTCTTTCGTTTTTTTTAAATTAATATTCCATTTATTTTCATCATGTTGGATCATAGCTTTTCCAAATTGGTGTTGGATTTTATGAACTACTACGATGATCGATTATTGTTATAAGCAGTGCTCTTATTAATTTGGATCGGAAATGTCCCGGATTGAATGCATGCTTTGGTCGAGAATGACCTTTTCAATTTTGCCCATGTGGCAGTTTAATGAATTGTCATTTATTTCAAAAAAAAAAAAAAAAGTGCTCTTATTAAATTTGATATTTTTGTTTTTGGGAAAAATACACTTTTGGTCCTTGAAATTTGGATTAGGTTTCATTTTAGTCCCTGAGTTTTCAAACTCGACATTTTAGTCCCTAAGGTTTAGATTTTGTTTCATTTTGGTCCCTTCATCCATTTTTCATTAATTACTCAAGGATTGCTGGCTTGACATTCAATTTTTTTTTTTATTAAAAATTTCTTCTTTTAATTTTTAAAAATAAAATAATGTTTAAATAGATTTTTAAGGAAAAATACACTTTTAGTCGCTGAGGTTTGGGTTAGATTTCATTTTGGTCCCTAAGTTTCCAAATTCGACCATTTAGTCCCTGAGGTTTGGTTTTAGTTTCATTTTAGTCCCTCCATCCATTTTTCCGTTAAAAAGTAACGAATTGCTAATGTGGCAATTTTTTATTTGAAAAAATTATTTTTAAATAAAAATATAATAAAATAATATATATATATATATTGATTTTTTATAATTTTATTTCTCCCTACTCTCCACTTCCTTCTCCTTCTTCTCTTCACACCTACCATCTTCTTCTTCACACTTGCCGGTGGCCAGCCGCCACCAACGACTTTTTTTTCTTCTTTTTCCCTTTCTCTACATTTTTTTTTTCTTTTTAAATAAAAAAGAGGGAGAGGGAGGAGGAACTCCCTCCTCCACCCCCTCTCTCTTTCCCTCTCCTTAGTGCACCACGAGCCCCCTCCCCCCAGTTTTTTCTCTTTTTTTCTCCTTTCTTTTCTCTCTCCCTCACCATCTCTCGCCTCTGTGGAGTCCTCAATGGATCAGGTTTTTTCTCCGGTTGAAACCCTCGCCATCTCTTATATCGCTCTTCGACTTTCTCATCTCCGACTACATCATCAGTTTTTTTCTCGAAACAGATATGGTTCGTGTGGGTTTCGTGCTGGTTCGCGTGGGTTTTCAGATCTGGGTTCGTGGGTTTTCATCGTCGTTTTTCATCGCGTGGGTTTCCAGATCTCAGATCTTCGACAGCAGTCGCCTGGAGGCTTTCATCGCTTGTCTGAAAAAAGGAGAAGATCGAGAGTGTTGGGAGAAGATAGAAATGAGGAAGAAGAAGAGAAAGATGAAGGGAAAGAAAGAAAATGGAGGGGGAAAAAAACACAGTCGGCTCCACGTAGGTGGTCGTCGGTGGTCTGAAGAAGTTGAAGTCACCGGTGGTCTGGAGAAAAGAAGAAGGAGGAGAAGGGAGATAAATGAAAAATAAAAAATTAGAAATGAAAAAATAAAATAATAATAATATAGTTTTTATTATTTTAATAATATTTTATTTTAAAAAACTAAAAAAACAATTTTTAAAATTAAAAAAATAATGCCTCATTCCGTTAATCTTTAACGGAAAAATGGATGGAAGGAGCAAAATAAATGAAATCCAAACTTCAGGGACTAAAAGTGTATTTTTCCCATTTTTTATTTTCTTTTTCTTTTTCTTTTTTCCTCATCTTCTCCCTGTTCCCCCATCTTCTTCTTCTAAACCCTACTGACCGCCACCACCATCCCCGATAAGGTGCGACATTTTGCCAGCATTCTTTGGCATTCTTCGGCGCTTTCAGATCTCTCTCCCTCGTTCTTCGACCTTCTTCGATGATTTTCCAGATCTCTCTCCCTCGCTCTTCGACGTTTTTCGACGATTTTCAGATCTCTCTCCCTCACTCTTCAACATTCCTTGACGATTTTCAGATCTTTCTTCGGTGGTCCTTCTCTTTCGCGTCTCTGGCAAGATACGATGTTGACGACGTTCTTCGACGATTTTATAACTTAAATATATTTATATTTTAAAATTTTCAAAAATAATTTTTTCTAATAAAAAATAGTGTCACGTCAGTAAACTGTTAGTTTTTAATTGAAAAATGAATTGAGGGACTGAAATGAAACTAAAACCAAACCTCATGGACTAAATTGTTGAGTTTGAAAACTCAGGGACCAAAGTGAAACCTAACACAAACCTTAGGGACTAAAAGTGTATTTTTTTCCTAAAAATAATATAAAAATATATTTTTTTAATAAAAAACAAAAGCCACGTCAACTTTCTGTTAGAGAAAATTGGATGGATGGACTAAAATGAAACGAAATCCAAACCTCAATGGTAAAAATGTTGAGTTTGAAGACTCAAGGACCAAAATGAAACCTAATCCAAATTTCATGAGGGACCAAAAGTGTATTTTTCCCTTTTTCCGAAAGTAGCTCTTTATTCATCAAATTTTTGTCTTTAAAAAATTGATGTGTTTTAAACCGTAGTAACTGTTCATTGTCTTTTTAAATTGAGGGGGAAAATCAATTTTTATCCTTAAACTTGTCAAGTTGTATCAAATTTATCCAAATTGCACCTTTAACTTAGGTAAGTGTTGCAATCTTAACCTTTAATTTTAAAAAGTGTTGCAATTTTAACCTTTTTAACAAGTTTCATTCCAAAGAATGTTAAAAGAAAAAACTTATGCATTCAATAAAACATATGTATGATACAAAATTTATAATATATCAGATAAAAATAACATTGGAGGATACTTTTTGTTTTTGTTGAAATTTGTGAATTTTGACAAAGTTATTCGATGGTTAATTTGTGCATTGCTCAAATCTATTTTTTTGAAAATCTTGATTTTGTTGAAATTAATAAGTTTATCACATTGTTTTTTTTTTTTTTTTTTTTTTTTGTTAAATTTAGTGAGCAAATAATTAGTGAACATTGGATCGAGGGAAAAATTACAACACTAATCTAAGTTTAACATCTAACTTAATGGAATTGAAAGTGTAGATTGAAAATTGACACACTTGGTAAGTTTAGGAGTAATTTGTTCTCCATAAAAGTAATATCTCAAAACCAATTTGCTTTTTAACATAACATGCCCCCTGAATGGTGTTTCTTTGTATTTACCATTCTTGGATTGGACCGGACCGACTTTAATTTAGTTTTTATGGATTTTGAATTCATAATATTAGATAAGCATTCTCATCTTAAACCAATTAGTAATGATAAGGAACTTAGGTATCTAGTGAGGTCTCCTCACATTTTTCAACATGGATACTCGACGTATCACTGCTTTTTCCCCTCACTATTAAACAAAAAAGGGAGAAAGATTTGTTCTCTTTTTCAATATTAATCATTAAAAAAGGAAAAAAGAAAAAAAAAAATGAATGAAGAGACAGCTCACTTACCTAATATCCCCTTTGTATTAAAAAAAAAATACAAAATAAAAATGAAAGACAAATCTATTTTGAATTCATCACCTGAAAAAGAAAAGAAAAAAAAAAAAAAAAAGTTGGTGTGGTTAACTATTATAAGTACCAAGCCTTTGGGATAGAGGAGAAAGAGAAAAAAAAGGCGGCCCCCGCCGCTGCAAATACATCCACAATTTCAACAGAGCAGAGAAAAAATCAAGAAAAATGGGATCTAGTTCTCAAAACGATGTTCATCAGCCGCTGCTGCAGCCGACGGCCGAATCGTTGTCGTCCCAATCACTATTTTCCAACAAGCATGAAACCAACGACGAACTCGAAAACATCTTATCCGACACTCGGCTGCCGGTCGTCCAGCGTTACAGTCAAGCCACCTGGATCGAGCTGAAGCTTCTCTTCTACTTAGCAGCTCCGGCGGTTTTCGTCTACATGATCAACTACCTCATGTCCATGTCCACCCAAATCTTCTCCGGCCACCTCGGCAACCTCGAACTCGCCGCCTCCTCTCTCGGCAACAACGGCATCCAAATCTTCGCCTACGGTCTCATGGTATGGTACCATTCAATTCCTCTCTCAAAATTTCACACATCAATTACGATTTCTAATCGCCAACAACAGCATAGCATAGTTCAACTGCTATAAAGTTGTACTCATAACCACGAGGTTTGATAAATTACGATTTCTAATTTCTCTCTGGCTTTTCATCATCGAACAGTTGGGGATGGGAAGCGCCGTGGAGACTCTGTGCGGCCAAGCATACGGCGCCGAGAAGTACGACATGCTCGGCATTTATTTACAGAGATCAACCATATTACTAACTCTAACGGGCGTTCTCTTAACGCTTGTTTACATCTTCTGCAAGCCGATACTTCTGTTTCTTGGGGAGGCGAAGGATATTGCTGCGGCGGCTGCAGTTTTCGTGTACGGTTTGATTCCTCAAATCTTCGCGTACGCGATAAACTTCCCGATCCAAAAGTTTCTTCAAGCGCAGAGCATCGTGTTTCCGAGCGCTTACATATCGGCGGCGACGTTGGTGGTGCACGTGGTGTTGAGTTGGGTGGTGGCGTATAAGATTGGGCTGGGGTTGTTGGGAGTGTCGCTGGTTTTGAGCTTGTCGTGGTGGATAATTGTGGTGGCGCAGTTTGTGTACATAGTTAAGAGCGATAAGTGTAAAGAGACGTGGAAGGGCTTCAGCACCAAGGCCTTTTCGGGGCTGCCGGAATTCTTCAAGTTGTCGGTGGCGTCGGCGGTGATGCTGTGCTTGGAGACTTGGTATTTCCAGATTTTGGTTTTGCTTGCTGGATTGCTCGACAACCCTGAACTTGCTCTTGACTCCCTTTCCATTTGGTACTCTTCTTCTTCCCTTTCTTCTTTTGTATCTTTGTTATCTTCCAAATTTCGAAAAAAAAAAAAAGTTAAATTACAAGTTTAGCTCTTGAACTTTTAGAACCGTATTAATTTGATGTCTGAATTTAAAAAGAACAAAATTTGGTTGCATACCCATATGTAGGACTCAATTAGACTCTTGACAACTAAGAAAGAGGGAGAAAGAAAATGAGAAAACTTTTTTATCTCTCCCAGTTGTCAAGATTTTAATGACGATCTCTAGGGTATGCAACTAAGTTTTTTCCATTTAAAAAAGTCTTCAATTTTGACTTTTTATTCTTTTTTTTTTTTTTTTGTCTAATAAGACAGACTTATTCTACTTTTCTTCTTCTTCTACTTTTACTTCTTCTATTATCTTATTTTCAATGAGAATTACAAGGCAAAAGAAAAGGTGAATTTTAGAGTTTGGTCTTTTTTTTTTTTAGGTTTTAAATTTAAAAGAATTTATGTTCGTGGGTAAAGTTGCAATTTGTATCTGATGTGACACAAGAATTGAAAGAGTGGAGGAAAATTTGAAAGAGATTGAAAAAAATATATATTTAAAGAGAGAACCGTTAGAAGACAAAAAGTGTGTGTGAAAGAAAGAAGGTTAGTTGGAGAAATAAAAAAGATATGTTGGAGAGGAAAATTCAAGAGTGAGAGTTGTGCGAGTGGAAATATATATATATATATATATATATATATATATATATATATATATATATATATATATATATATATATATGTTGAAAAGAGAGGAAAACAAGTTATTTTGGAAAAAAAAATATTTTAAACAAGTTATTTTGGAAAAAAAATATTTTATTTTTTAAAATTTATGTATAATTTTTCAAATGTTTTAAAAAATCAGAAAATAAATTTAATTATCAAACAAAACTAATTTTAAGAAATCATATATTTATTATGAAGTTCTAAAATTGTTGAGATCCAGATTCCAATTTCTTATATGCGAAAAAAAATATTTCTAGAAGTTTGGAAAATATTTTAATTTTAAAGTTCATGTTTTTTTGGAATGATTTAAAAATACATGTTTTAGAAGGAAGAGGGTCTTTCCCTATGAAAAAAAACATATATAATAAAAAATAAAATAAAATAAAAATCACTTTGGTCCCTAAACTTTTATGAAAGTAACAATTTGGTCCTGAACTTTGATTTGTAACAGTTTAGTCCATGTATTTTCAATTTTGTAATAATTTAGTTCCGAAATTTTAATAAGTAACAATTTAGTCCCTATACTTTTAAATTTATAACAATTTAGTCCTTATACTTTCAAATTTTTAACAATGTAATCCTTGTTGCAAAAAAACATTCATCAAAAGTAAATGTCGATTTTTATTATTTAATGATTGAACTTTGTAGCTTATTAACATATTGGGTCCCAAATTAGTTTATCAAGCTATCTAGGTAAGAAATTTCATTAAATCTTTACATTAATTTTTCACGATAGGAACTAAATCGTTACTAATCTGAAAATATAGGAACTAAATTGTTACTTATTAAAGTTCAGGGATTAAATTGTTACAAAATTGAAAGTATAGGAACTGAATCATTACAAAATTAAAAATACAGAAACTAAATCGTTACAAATCAAATTTTGTGGACTAAATTGTTACTTTCATTAAAGTTTAGAGATTATAAATGATTTTTAAACCTAAAAAAAAACCATCCTGTAGACATGATAGATTTGTGATTGAAAACAAAGTAGGAAGTCATTATTGAATGACTTCATCTCTTGGGAGTTGAGAAATACAACTTGAATTGGATTTATCTTTTCTCCTTGAGATTTGAGAATATAATATTTGATATTACATGGCTTGGCTTCATTTGAAACAGAAAATAATTAATAATGAAAAAGAAAATGTTTTCATCTGCACTTGAATAAACAAAGGGGTGGGTTATTAAAATCTCGATGTCCATAGGGATATTTCTGAAAAAAAATATTTAAAACAAAAAAATTAAAAATAATATTTAAAATAATAGATACATATTTTATATTTTAAAATGAGTTAAAATACTTATTATTAATATTATCTCCAAATTATCTAAGTTTCATTACAATTTTCTTTTATTTTATCTATTTTTTATGGTATAATAAAAATGTCGATGAAAATATCTACATGTTTTATGGTGAGGTGGAGTGTGTAGCTACCATTAAAATGTTAACTAGTACGAAGATTAAAAAAAAATATATATATATATTTTTCTATCTCTCTCCTAACTATCAATATTTTAATGTACTAAAAAAAAAAACTATCAATATTTTAATGGTAGTTGGTTTGATATCTACAATTGTAATCAAATATTGTTGAATTAATAGTGATGTTGGAAGAGTTTAGTTATTTTAGAGATTAATTTTAAATTTTATTGAGAGTACGAAGGCTAAAATTAGACATTTAAAAGTAAGATTAAAATAGAATGAAAACTAATGTTTAGCAACATATTTTAATTGAATTTTTTTTGGTATGTATTTATACTCTCTGTTTTTTTTTACTTTATAATAAATAATTCATTAATGCAATTATGTTGATTTGACTAACCATAAACTTGGATTGATTTAATTTAATTATTATGGAGTCGTTTTGCAGCACGACCATTTCTGGATGGGTTTTCATGATTTCAGTTGGCTTCAACGCCGCCGCCAGGTATTGAAAAAAACTCTTTTTTCTTTCATTCATTCGTTGCTTTTCATTAAATGAACATAATTATGGACTATTCAAAAAAAAATATGGAAAAAAAAATTAGCTGCACACCGATATATAGGATCTTCCTATCGATATTCAGCCAAATATTGTTCTTTAATTATTTTGCAGTATATTTACAATATAGTATAAGATTGTAATGTATAATTATCGGTTTCCATTGTCTTCCATATGTCAAAATCTATTAGAAGTCGTTAGTACAAACTTTATGTCAGTTGAGATTTTCTCATGATGGCTATTCGAACAGTTAGAAAATCGTGTAATTAACATGTAATAATTGAAATTGAAAAAATATTGTTATTTTTGTACAAAAACTATTTTCTTAAACAAACCGTTTATATATTTTTAAAAACCTTTTCTAGGTTCAATTCATAATCCCTTTTGTGGAGGATAGTTTTAATTTGGTTTTCACACTTTTATAAGTTTCAATTTAGTCCAGAGATTAAAACTTAATTTAGTTATATATTTTTATCATTATCATATGGATAAAGGCACATTTTTTTAATAAGTTGGATTGTATTAATTGAGTCTACTATAATTTAGACTTAGATAAAAATACAAAAAAGTAAGTGGGTTCTCAAAGGAATTAAAAAAAGGTTTATTTAAGGACGATGATTTGTGAGATTTAACCAAACTATAATAATAAAATTGAATATTTTAAAAACTATAGAGACTGGATTGAAAGCTAGACTTAACCATAAAAACTAAAAGGTGAAATTTTAAACCTTTGTGAACAAAATTGAAAATGAGCCCCAACCAACTGTTATGCTTGTTATCTTGCTCTCTGAGCCCACATTTCAACAACAAGATTTACTGAATTCTTCACCATGGTTCATAAACAGAGGGCTAAAATTGAAAACCTACTAGCGTGTTTGTGTTAGATATTTGGACACTTCGATACTTGTCAGCACAATTAGTATGCGACAAACACTAGTTAGACAAAGTCAATATAGGTCAATATCGAACACTTGTGAATTATGCTAAATAGACACAACAGTAAATGAAAAAAAAAACAATAAATTTCAAGAGTGAAATACATTAAACCTCATGTCTAAAACAGATACAAATGCATAAACTTATTAATTTTGAATTTCCTTCTTGTATAAAAATGATATACGTTTTTTAAAGAGTTTATTTTACTAAATGTGTTTGTACCCTAGATTTTAAAATTAAAATGACATGTCATCGTGTCCATGTCATGTCGTATTTTTGTCTCATGTCATGTCATGCTTGTTTATGTTTGTGGTGCAGTGTGAGAGTGAGCAATGAACTGGGAAGTAGGAATCCGAAATCGGCAGCATTTTCTGTGGTGGTGGTGACAGCCATTGCCTTCATCATCTCAGTAATCTGTGCTGTAGTTGTACTCGCACTTCGCGACGTCATTAGCTACGCCTTTACGGAAGGCCCCGTCGTGGCCGCCGCCGTCTCCGATCTCTGCCCACTTCTCGCTCTCACCCTTCTCCTCAACGGAATCCAACCTGTCTTATCTGGTAATTTTCACATCTCACATTGTTAAGGATCCCACATTAAATAGGTGGAGATCTCACAATTTATAAGATGTATGAGTTACTCCACTTATTGTCAATTGGTTTTGAGATGGAAACTCATGTTAATCTAATACACACCATATATACGAACAACTTCAAACAAAACAACCATTTGATTTGATTTGTTTTGTGTCGAAGGTGTGGCGGTCGGCTGCGGGTGGCAAGCTTTCGTTGCCTATGTAAACGTCGGTTGCTATTACGTCGTCGGAGTACCCTTAGGTGCCCTCCTTGGTTTCTATTTCAAACTTGGCGCTAAGGTACTATTCAACTTTGACTCTTTCAAAAATTTCGCTTTCTGTCTATCTTCGTAATGGTATGATATTGTTCACTTTCAATATAACTTCTTGTAGTTTCATAATGGATTTTTTGTTCACTTTCAATATAACTTCTTGTAGTTTCATAATGGATTTTATTTACTCATAAAGAAAAAGCATAGTGGAATTTAATTGGCAGTTTAGTATTTGTTTATGTTGAAATGTAGTGAGAATTTAGTATTTATGTGCAGGGAATATGGCTGGGGATGATAGGTGGAACTTTTATGCAGACGATCATTTTGATATGGGTGACATTTCGAACAGATTGGAATAAAGAGGTTAGATAATATATATATCTTGAAAAGTAATTACAATTTTCAGGTTTCAATTAAAAATTTTAATTAATCTCACTTGGTATAACTCAAATTTTGTTTTTTTCTCGAAAATCCATATAAATCAGTTTAGAAGATTTATAAACACTTTTTTTTCTGGGCTAAAATATATGATTAGAATATATATCTTAAAAGATTTAATCCTTTAACTTTTTAAGTTTGTATCTAATAAATTATTAATTAATTTTAGAAAATTTTCTATTTTAGGTGTTTGAATTTTTAATTTTGTATCAAATAGATTAAACTATAAAAAATTCTAATAGATTTATGAAATTTCAATTTTTTTTTTTGTTTAATATATCTTTGATATTCATTTTTTTTTAAAAAATATATCTATTAGACATCAATTTTGTGTCTAATAGAACTTTGATTTTCAATTTCTATCTAATAAGTCAGTTAATTTTTTTAAAATGTTGAATAGGTCAAAGATTATTAGAAAAAATTAACATAAGGATTTATTAGACACAAAATAAAAAGTTTAATACCCGTTTGATAACCATTTGATTTTTTATTCATGAAAATTATGTATGGTTTCTCCTAACTTTCATTTTCATCTTTTTTAAAAATCCAATTCCAAGCCAAATTCCAAAACAAAAACATGTTTTTGAAAACTATTTTTTTTGTTTTCAAAATTCGATTTTGGTTTTTGAAAACAAGGAAAAAAGTAGATACTACAACAATGAAACTTATAAGTGAAAACATGTGTGTATAAGTTTAATTTTCAAAAACAAAAAACCAAATGGTTATCAAATGAAATCTAAGATTTTATTAAACACGTTTTAAAGTTTGTACATACTACACACTTTTAAAACTCCATATAGACTCAATAAACTCAAATTTGAAAGTTCATAGACCAAACTTGTAATTTTAGGTATTTTAAAACAACAGTCCACATTTTAATGACTATTAAATCGCTAAATTCTATTATCCTAGTAGGGAAAAAAAAATGAAAAATAATAAAAGTTTTGAATTGAAAATTTGCAGGTGGAAGAAGCAATCAAAAGATTAAACAAGTGGGAAGACAAGCAGCAAATTGTTTTGAAGGATTGAATTTCATCGACTAAATATTGTTTGACTCGCAGCATCCAATTTAAGCCTCTTCAAAAAAAAAAAAAAAAAAAAAAAAAAAAAAAAAAAACTTGAGGGGGAAAAAAAAGGATTTATTTTACAACTAATTTTTTGTGTCAACAATTTTAAGTTCTCCTTCCCCACTTTTTTCATTTTCAAAGTTTCAATTTTTGCCATTTAGAAATAAGGATGTGGATTGCTTTGGTGGAAAATTACCTTTAGTTGGTCTATTTTTTGGTTTTTGAGTTTTTAGGTTAAAATAATTCTATTTATGGTGCTTCATTAACTTCAATTTTAGTCAAATACTTTGAGTGTGTTTAAATTTAGTCATCTTATTTTTGATAAATTTGAAAAAATAGTTCTTATTTGTTTATTTGGTATTTTATTTGGGGTTAAAATTAGTTGATTTTGAAAGAGAGTAGAAGAAGAAAACCACTTCTAAAATAAGGTGAGTAATGAAAGCCTAATATTTTAATGGTTAAATTATAAAACTAGTCCCACACAATTTATTTTAGATGGGTGCCTATTTGATCCCCGAACTTTAACAAGTGTCAAATAAGTTCTTAAATTTTCAATTTTATATTCAATAGATTTCTGAATTTTCAATTTGTTTCTAATACGTCAGTGACCTATTTGACGTTCTCTAAATTCATGGACCTACAAAATTGAAAGTTCACGGTCCAATGAGACAAAAATATTAATTTTATATCTAATATACTAGTTAATTCTTAAAAATTTTAAGTATTGTAAAAGATAATAGACACAAAATTCGTGAATCTATTTGACGTTTTTAGACTAAATAGTTACAAATTTGAAAGTACATGGTCTAAATCATTACAAATTTGAAAATATATAGACTAAATCGTTACAAATCAAAATTCAGAAACTAAATTGTTGCTCTCATACAAATTAGATACAAAAAAGGGGCATTTTCTCTTCTTCAATCCTATTGGCTAGCTATCTATCTTATGAATTGGAAGGTCGGATCCCATTTTTTATTATTGGACAGAATATTCGTTTGGATTTCATGGACTCTGATACCATATTATATTATATGGGCTTCCATCTCAAAACCAATTGGTAATGAGTGGGGTGACCCTTCTAACATATAAATTACGAGATATCCACTTTTCTTTTTAATATGGGATCCTTAATAAATCCCGGACAAAAACAAACATCTGGCTCGTGAATTGATGAATTCAAAAAATCTCATCCATAAAGGTGGAGTCCTTGTAGGAGAGATATGCAGACCCCATCACCATAAATACTTGCACAAAAGTCAAGAGAGAGAAGAGGTTTTCTTTTTTTCAAAAAAAAAAAAAAAAATTAATTTTATATGTGTATATTATTATTATTATTATTTACTATATCAATATTTGAAATTAGTGATACGGACCTCTAACCTCTATATCGAGAGTATATTTCAATTTCTGCTAAACTATGCTCACTTTGGCATAAAGAAGAGGTTGAAAATATACTATATAGCAACACTTCAACCACCATAGCCAAACATTCTTCTTAGTACTCACGCATAATTTTTTTTTTTCTTGAAAATGATAAATGCTCATAAAGAAGATGAAAAGCTATAAACTTAATACCAGAAAATTAAGGCTTTTAACAACCATTTTGCTTTTTGTTTTTTGTTTTTGAAAATTAAGTCTATAAACACTACTTGTGTTCATAAGTTTCTTTGTTTTATTACCTACCTTCTTTTTGTATTTTCAAAAACCAACTTGAATTTTGAAAACTAAAAAAAAGTAGTTTTTTAAAAAGTTGATTTTATTTTTGGAATTTGGCTTAGAATTCAAATATGCCCTCAACAAAGATAAAAATTATGGTAAGAAAATTAGAAGAAAACAAGCATAATTTAAAAAAAAAAAAAAAAAAACAAGAACAAAAAATCAAATGATTTTCAAATGGGACCTAAATATTTATGTTTTTTTAATAAATCTTACCATAATTAAAATTAGTGTATTTAATTAAAAAGTAATTAAATAAATATTTATATTAGATAGTTAATTATTAATGAATGATAACTTAAAGTAATTAAAATTATTTTAGAGATTAGTTGGAAAGTAATTAACGAGTAATTTTCCCTTTTTCTCTCCCCTAATATTTTTTTAAAGAAAAAAAGTCATTCTCAAATGAAAAATAACAAAATTGTTATAGGGAAAATTGTTCAATCGAGTTTTATGCAGAATAAGGCCCAAACTGGCCTGGCCCGTAACCAGAAGAGATTGAACCGACAAAGCGGAGGGTCAGGACTCCCTCCGACCCACAACAACTCCCCTCGGCCTCGGCCCAAGGGAGAGGCCGAGGAGGAGGGCCGAGGCCGACCAGGGCCAAAGGCCCAAGATTGCCAGGAGGCTGGCAGCTGTGCAAACCCTAACGGGAGCTTATAAAGGAGGAGACGATGCACATACTCAGGTACGCCGAAAACTTCACCCAAAAAGTACATTCTGCATGCTTCCAGATCAAAGCTAACTTAAGCATCGGAGCTTGTGTGGTCAACACCACACCGGTGTATAGCGTTTGTCTGTTTTGCAGGTCACGTTTCTCCTGCTCATCTACAAATTCACTGCTGTCTGTCACGTGGAGCGAGGGATCGATTCCTGAGCAAAATCTGACCATCAACAGTTGGCGTCGTCTGTGGGGAGAGGCTGACCATAAAACGCTATTCTGTTGGATAAAGTACCGCCGCGATGGAACACGAGAATGAACCGGTGATTGGCGAGGCGAATCCATTAACTCGGATCCAGGCCCAAGAAAACGAGATCGCAGAGATCAAGGGAAGGATGAATGAGATGGGGCAGAATCTGAGTGAAATCCTGACCTTGTTGAAAAGACCCGAGTCTGCCAGGCACGAGGAAGAGCATTCGCACAGAGACCCGAAAAGGGGTAAGAGAATAGCCGACGAAGAAGTAGGAAATTGAGAGAGTGTAACCAGCCGAATGCCTCCTCTTGGAGATGACCAGACCCAGAAGGAAGCAGGATTAAGTCGAAAAAAGGCCCACGAGAATTCTCCGCACAAAAAAGCATCAGGTATGTATACAGGAAATAATGGCAGGGCAAAATCCGAGGCTACGCAAGGGCGAAGGGGACAGGAGATCTCCGGATGGTCAAAAGGAGAAGATAGCCACCCGATCTCCCAAAAGAAGGTAGAGAACGAGGACATCGAAGGATTGATCGGGCATGAGGGGCCAGTTTTCACCAACGAGATAATGAGAGGGGAGGTGCCCCACAAATTCAGGATACCGAACTTTCCACAGTATGACGGGAAGAAGGATCCGAAACAACACCTAGATGCATACCAGACTTGGATGGATTTTCATGGGGCGAACGAAGCGACAAGGTGCCGAGCCTTTGCACTAACGCTCACAGGTCTAGCAAGGCAGTGGTTTGGTAAGATCCCACGACGGTCGATCGGCTCATTCAGAGAGCTGGCACGGGCGTTTGTTACGCAATTCCTGGGAGCTCGCAGCCGACAGAAACCGCAGATCAACCTGCTGACAGTAAAGCAAGGACCCCGGGAAAGCTTGAAAGATTACATTAACAGATTCAGTAACGAAGTTTTGCAGGTAGAAGGATACGATGACGGAGTTGCCCTGACCGCTGTGATCTCAGGTTTGCAGGATGAAAGGTTACTCAATTCAATCGGAGAGAGCCAGCCACGAACGTACGTGGAATTTATGACCCGAGCACAAAGGTACATAAGCGCAGAAGAGCTGTTGAGATCTAAGCAGGAAGAAAGAGAAAGTCGGGGGATACCAGTATCAAACCGACACCGAGAAGACAAAGGAAAGAGACATCAACTCGAAGGAAGAGACCGGAGCCGATCTGAGCCCTCCTCAGCCAATGGCCGAGGCCGACCTTCTAAGGAGCCGCAAGGCCGAGCAGAACCAAAAGCCAGATTTGAAAGGTATACTCCACTAACAGCTCCGCTTGAACAGGTCCTGGCCGCAATACAGGATACGAATATGCTAAAACGCCCAGAAAGGTTGAGATCAGATCCAGACAGGAGGAACAAAAATAAATATTGCATGTTCCACGGAGATCACGGCCACACGACTCGAGAATGCATCCAGTTACGAGACGAGATAGAAACCCTAATCCGAGAAGGATACTTGAAGGAGTTCGTAGGACATGACAGGGGGAAAAGGCCGGTGCAGACAGAGCCAGGCAAGGGAGGCAATAACCCACCACTCAAAATAAGGACAATCCTAGGAGGACCATCCGGAGGAGAATCAAGCAGAAAACGAAAGGCTGCAATCCGAGAAACATGGCAAGAGCACGGAGAGCAAGGTATGTACTCGCTCCTACTCGCTGAAAACTCACCAAAACTGGAGTTTACAGAGAAGGAGGCTGGAGGAATACACCACCCGCACAACGATGCACTAGTGGTCACCCTAACAATAGCGAACGCGAAAGTTCACCGAATCCTCATTGATGGAGGAAGTTCCGCTGATGTGCTCTCAACAACAGCGTTCGACGCCATGAAGCTGGGGAATGATCGCTTAAAGCCGAGCCTTACACCGTTAGTAGGTTTCATCGGAGAAAAAATTAGCTCAAGAGGAAGCGTAGAACTGCCGGTGACATTTGGAGAAGGGTTGCAAACGGTAACGCGAATGATCAACTTCCTGGTGGTCGATTGCATCCCAGCATATAATGCCATCCTGGGACGACCCACTCTACATGGACTCAGAGCTGTCCCCTCAACCTACCACCAGGTCCTAAAATTCCCAACTGAAGAAGGGATAGGAGCAGTATATGGTGAACAGAAGATGTCAAGGGAATGCTATTTTATGGCACTCAAGAACGTAGACAGAAGAATTCAGACCAAGTTAGCACAGGGGGATAGCCAAGGCCGAGCATTTGAGGGAGCAAGCTATCCCCACCCAATGGATCATTGATTCCTTTTCATGATGTTTTTTTTTCAGTCCATCGGACCACGACCGGTTTCTTTTATGATAATTCAAAATGTACTCAGTTGATTCATTTGAAATAAAGCAATTTGAATTTTGTTTTAAAAGTTTAAAGCCGCTTGAAGAGAGGCCCGGGGACACCCTAGGCCTCCCCAAGCATTTGCCCCAGAAGAGTGTACGCACCCCTGGGATGGACGGAGCCGCTTGAAGAGAGGCCCGGGGACACCCTAGGCCTCCCCAAGCTTTTGCCCCAAAAGAGTGTACGCAACCCTGGGATGGACGGAGCCGCTTGAAGAGAGGCCCGGGGACACCCTAGGCCTCCCCAAGCTTTTGCCCCAAAAGAGTGTACGCACCCTTGGGATGAACAGAGTCGCTTGAAGAGAGGCTCGGGGACGCCCGAGGCCTCCCCAAGCTCGCTTCCCCAGCAGAGTGTACGCACCCCTGGGATGAACAGATTGACTTGAAGAGAGGCCTGGGGACTCCCTAGGCCTCCCCAAGTTTTTCCCTCGAAGATAAAATACAGTAGCTGGAAAATACAGTAGCTGGAGGTACATGGAAGAAATGCTCGGCCTCATGCCCCAACCGAGGCCGAGCATCCTAGTGCCGAGGCCGAGCATCCTAGTGCCGAGACCGAGACACGTCAAACATGGACTTCTTCCTCGAAATGCCAGGTATGCCGCCATTTTATTTACTCAAAAGATGCAATTTTAGGAATAATAGATGCACATTTTGAGTGGGGGCTGAGAATAGGAAAGCTTATCAATCGTCATCATCTTGCTGATTCTTGCTTTTCATTCCGTGACATAAATATGTGAGAATAGGAAGGCTTATCAATTGTCATCATCTTGCTGATTTTTGCTTTTCATTCCATGATATAAGGCTTATCAATTGTCATCATCCTGCTGATTTTTGCTTTTCATTCCATGACATAAATATGTGAGAATAGGAAGGCCTATCAATCGTCATCATCTTGCTGCCATGATTTCAGTTTCTTATTGTAAATTTATGGTGAATTTTCTTATGTATGTGGCCTTTTTCTATTCCAATGAATGGCTTGTTTAATAATTCTGAGACCATTTGAGATGGTAACCGATATGGCGAATAAGTTGCTAAAAAGCGGAGAAATCCGACTTGCCATTAATAGAAAAACATAAAAAAATACAAACTCATAACGGGAAAGCAGTACGTGAGTAGAAACCGAAAGCCAAAAATACAAGAAGTCAGATTTGCAGAAAGTCAGAGGCGCTCTAAGGGTCCGTTCAGCGGGTGTCATCCTCGGAGGGAATATCCATATCCTCCCTTCCGCTCGAGGAGCTATCAGATACCGGGTAGGCATCAGGGTTAGCACGCATGCCAGATATCTCGCCACGGACGGTAGAAGGATTGAAAGAGGTGTCGTGCTTCTTAGCGCGCTTTAATGCCCACTTGGCCCCATCGGTCCAGATCTCATTCTGCAGGAGGACAAACTCATCAGTCTTTTTGTATGCCTCGGCCAAGTACTCCGCGTCGGCGAGGTGGGCCTTTGCCTCGGCAAGCTGGACCTTGGTCCTGCTGAGTTCTGCCCTGTTGAGCTCCAAGTCCACCTTCACGTCCGCCAGGAGCCTATTCGCGCGGTCTAGGCTCTCCTGGGCTTGAGCAAGCTCGGAGCGGGGCACACAATGCCTTTGCAGGTCATTGATCCTGTTGGCCATGCTAATAGATGAAGCAGTAACCAAAGAGAAAACCTGTAGAGAAGAAAGAACCTCAAAAGTTAGTAACCACTTCAGAGGAAAGCAAGACAGCACGTTAGTAAGCCAACCTCACGAAGCTGGCGCTGAGCTACTTGAAATCCACGGGCGGGGTCATTGAAGCCAGATTCGCCGTCCGGCTGGTGAGAGTGTAATCCTTGCCAGCAGACGAAGTCTTGAGCCAAAGCATCAGCCTCACTCCCTGCCGCAGAATACCCTCCCGGTAGATCGAACACTGGAACTCCCAACTCCCTACCGCCAGAGGCGGGGGGAACCGGGGGGCGACGATTGCGGTTGGATCTGCGCAGGCCTGCGGCAGAAGACCGTGGAGGGACATCCGACTCATCCTCAGTGACTATGGTGACATCAGGACGGGATGAACTAGCTTCATTAACAGCCTTCTTCCCCTTCTTGCGTTCCCCAAAAATGGAGCGGGGCGCCATGGCTGCTACAACGAAGGAGAGAGTCGGTATGTTAAAACAGTCAAGAAATTGAGTAAAAGCAAGAGCCTCTAGAGATTGAGAGGTTTGCCTGATCGAGGACGAGCAAGGCCGACTGACAGTAAATTTTCCTGTTTGACAAGGTCGGGACCAAAACGATGAACGAGATCGATCTCCTGGATGATTTCGCCAAACTCTCGTGCTTCAGTTGAGCGCCGCACCCTTCTCTGAACTGTACAAGGGACAACAAAAACAGTGAGTTAGAAGAATCGGCAAAAACCCAAAGACAAACAACTCAACGTACCATACTCTCCAAAAACTGTCGGAACATCAAAAGGATTATAATTCGGCCCGCTCTCCCGCCAATTTCCACTCACAAAAAACCAATTTTTTAGCCAATCTTTAACAGAAGTCGGGTTATGTACTATGACCCCTTTCCTAGCGCTTATGTAGTAAAACAAGTGTCCTATGTTAGGATTACGATTAATAGAATGAAGAGAAAAGAAAATATCGGTGGACATGGAAGCCCCTTGTTTGCACCAAGCCCATAAAACAATACAGCCGATTAGGTGGCTCCACCCGTTAGGTACTATTTGGGCAGGAGCCAGACCCGTAAGAACAAGAAAGTGTTGAAGAAGGAGAGGAAGCGGGAGGCGAACGCCAAATTTGAACATATCAGGATAAAAAGCAACTTCACCCTCAGGAGGATGAGCGAAACTCTCTTGAGGACCGGGAACCCTTAGGTGCACATCTTCGGGGATGTCATACTCACACCGCATACGCTCAAGTTGAGCAGCGGTTACTGAGGATGACAAAGCCGAAGGATGAGCGGAGGACCCAAAGTCACTATCCTCTGAGAAGGAAGAATCATCGTCGTAACCAGAACTGTAAGACGCCTCCTCGGGGTAAAATTCACCGGGGGAGGAAGTAGTACCATCGCTTTCCATAATGCAAGAATGAGGGAGAAAGGAAAAACTACCTTGAAAATGAGAGCTATAAAAGAAAGGATGGAGGCAAGGGATAGTGGCCAATGGCCGAGGCCGAGCGCGCATGCTGCGACTACAGCAGGCGCATGCTGCGACTGCAGCAGGCGCACAGTCACGCCAGGCCAGGCAGAAGCCTGGCGTGACATGACCGAGGATGGAACACCTCGGTCACGCGCCGAGCTAGGCCTGCCACGGCAGGCCTAGCCTGCTCGGCCTCGGCCAATGGCCGAGGCCGAGCGCGCCAGCTGCGACTGCAGCAGGCGCACAGTCACGCCAGGCAGGCGCCTGACGTGACATGATCGAGGCTGGAGCGCCTCGGTCCAGCTTCCATATTTTGTCTTCTTCTCCTTGGCTCCATATGCCAAATATGCTCTAACAGGATTCTAATGCCCTAGTCCTGAACTTAGTTACCAGCCAACTATAAAGTTTCCTTTTTGGAATTAATGGCAATGGCTCAAACATGATAGTTGTGCCCACAACTCCCAAATGGTTGGTCCTTGTTGATAACGGAGGGCAGGAAAAATGTTTTCTCATTCTATTTATGTATCTTTTATTTCCCACTGTATTTATGCATTTTTTGTTGCAGATGGAATTCCCAAAATATTACTACTCACCATTGAAAATTAGTAAAGGCCCAATAACTCCAATGGAGAGTGGGGGCTTAATGTTATAGGGAAAATTGTCCAATCGAGTTTTATGCAGAATAAGGCCCAAACTGGCCTGGCCCGTAACCAGAAGAGATTGAACCGACAAAGCGGAGGGTCAGGACTCCCTCCGACCCACAACAACTCCCCTCGGCCTCGGCCCAAGGGAGAGGCCGAGGAGGAGGTCAGCCTCGGCCCACAGCCGAGGCCGACCAGGGCCAAAGGCCCAAGATTGCCAGGAGGCTGGCAGCTGTGCAAACCCTAACGGGAGCTTATAAAGGAGGAGACGATGCACATACTCAGGTACGCCGAAAACTTCACCCAAAAAGTACATTCTGCATGCTTCCAGATCAAAGCTAACTTAAGCATCGGAGCTTGTGTGGTCAACACCACACCGGTGTATAGCGTTTGTCTGTTTTGCAGGTCACGTTTCTCCCGCTCATCTACAAATTCACTGCTGTCTGTCACGTGGAGCGAGGGATCGATTCCTGAGCAAAATCTGACCATCAACAAAAATAGCATACATAATAATTACCTATATTATTCTATTTATATTGGTCTGAAACACATATAGCTCAAAGTTTCTACCAATTCATTATCTGTTTTCACTTTCAATTTCTTCTTTTCTTTTCTTTTTGGTTTGATTTTTTATAAATGAAAGTTTTGTTTTTAAATCATCCCATAAATGCATCATAATTAGTTTCCTTATTTTGTAGTTCAAACAATATGGTTTCGCGAGAATTAGAACTTTTAATTTTTCAGACAAGGGTATAATTAAGGCTCCGTTTCATAACCATTTTAGTTTTTGGTTTTTGGTTTTTTCTGTTTTTGGTTTTTGGTTTTTTTTTTTTTTAAAAAAACAAAAACCATATATGTTTGATAACTATTTTTTGTTTTCTGTTTTTAAAAAACAGAAAACCAACCTTGTTTGATAACTGTTTTTGGTTTTCAGTTTTTTTAAAATTAGAAAGATGAAAAGATGTTTTAGAGAGAGAAAAATGTGTAGAGACGTTGAAAAACAAAAATTTAGAGACAAAAATATAAATGTTTTCGAGAGAAAAGTTTTTTTTTAAAGACGAGAGAAAAATTAAACATAAAATTTAGAGAGGTGAAAGAAAATGCTTAGAGAGAGAATATTAGTTAGACTCGAGAAAAGATTTTAATTAGAGAAAAATAGAAAAAAAAAGTTAGAGTAAAAGCAATAAATTTTATATAAAAAAATTAAATAAACAGAGAAAATTTAGAGAGATAGTAAGGTTAATAGTAAAAAATAAGCTAAAGAAATAACGATAAATTAGAAAAATAAAGAAAAGTTGTAGAGATAGAAAATTTTGGAGAATTTTTTTTTTCAAAAGAGAAATTAGAATATATTTATTAATGAGAGAAAAATTATTGATAAATTTTTAGAAATAGATAAGTTATAGAAAAAAAAAGTTTTGAGAGAGAAAAATAAATTTTATAGAGAGAAAAACGTTTTAGAGAGAGGAAAAAAATAGAAAAAAAGGAATTTGTTGGAGAGAGATAGGTAAAAGAGGAGAAAAATAAGCATCATAAAAAAAATGAGTTTTTTAAAAATGAAAAACAGAAACAGAAAACGGAAAACGAAATGGTTATCAAACGGCCCTTAAGGTTTTAATTAATTGATTTATGTTTAAGTATACATTTGATGAGAAGGATTAAGTCAATTGCACAAGGTTTAGATAAATTTGAAGAAAAAATAAGAGTCTCATAAACAACCGAGTGAGAGCAGTGGCGGATGTAATGAACCATACTTGGCTGCATTTCGATTTGTAGGGATCTTCCTACCTACTCCTTTAAAATCTTGACAAATTAAAAAGAGAAAAGTAAAAAATAAGATCATTACACACCGATATAGAACTACATATAATTAACCCCACCTCCCTCATGTCAGGATTCAAACCTACCTCTGCCTCTTTTCTTTCGCATTTTTGTCCTATTTTATTTTTCAATCAACGACCTCAATTTTGAAATAATAAAAATAAAATAAATAAATTTCCTCCATTGTGTTAATTAGATCTTAATTTCTCATTTTAGTCAATCCCTTATTGTAAATTTTCTAAATTTTACTATATAAATTTATAATATGTTAAAAAAAATAACATTATTTTTATTTTATGTTTTAGTTGTATATTTTATTTCAAATCTAACAAAAAGATATTATAAAAGAAAATCAACCGAATCATCATAAATGTTATGAATGAGTTATTTGTAAATTACTTTTAATGAATTTTAAGTTAAGCCACTAAATAAAAATTATGGATCTGTCCTCGAGTGAGAGGGACCCGTCAACGAATGAGGGAAAAAAAAATAATTTAGCTACTTATTAAATACATTTTTAAAACAATAAAAACTGGTAAATTTGTATGAGGGGGAAAGACGTGACCTGCAAAATAGTAAACCTGCACACCAGTGTGGTGCTTGCCACACCGCCTCTGATGCTTAAGTCAAAAAAACTGATGGAAGAGCTAGAGAGCAAGAGGAGAAGTCGAGAATAGAGTTTGGGATACTTTCTTCAATGATGAAGAAGGATTTAAATACATGTTGTTGCTCTAGAGTTTTTAGGAATTCGGAGGCGTTTTGGGATGAACCAGGTGGAACCGAGGCGGCCAGAGGCAGCAGGGATCGAACGGAGGCAGACGGACTCGACCGAGGTCGACCATTATTCTCGACCTCGACCTTGGGCCGAGGCCGACCATATGGGTCGGGCCAAGGCCTGGTCCATCCGACCTTGGCCCGACCTTTTGGCCTGTTTCGCTTCCAGAGTCCATTTTTCGATATTATTTCTGAGCTCACGTTGGGTTGTCCTCGTCAACCCCTTGTACATTGGGGTGGTCCAAAATTACCTATAACAGATACCAAAGGAGCCTTAGATATTAATTTCTTCAAAATTAAACGTTGGATCTCCACCCACATTTATTGAACTCAATTAAAGCTTTAAAACACCCCAATATCTGAAACTATAAAAGGTTTAATATATATTTTAGTCCATAATGTTTGATATATATTTTTTAATATTTATAACCAATTGTTAAATTATTATTATTATATTAGTTTAGTTTCTAATTGTTGTTGAAGGATGAAATTGACTAATAATAACCCCTATGTGTCATTATAAATATAAATACTGAATTACGAAGAGTTGGATAGAGAGAAAACTCAAGATTCGAATATAAGGTAATAAAACATATGCGACCAAATTACCTTTTTGGTCTCCCATCATTGGACAATTAAAAATAAAACCCAAACTTAGAAATTAAATAGAAACTATACCCAAACATTTAAGGAAAAAAATCAAATTTTAACCTTAAAGTTGGCGAACATATCAACTTGTACCATAAATTTTCAATTTCATCAATTTAAGGCAAATTGTTGCAATTTTTACCCTCTATTCAAATTTCACTAATTTTAACAAGTTTCTCACAAAATTAGTTGAGTGTTTGATTTAACTTTTCAAGTGTTTAATTTTGAAAAAAAAAATCATTTTGAAATTTTTTTTAATGTTTGGCAACCACTAAAAATGACTTATTAGAAAATGAGATTGATAAATAAACCATTTTGAGAGAAACACTTTAAACCAACATCAAAAAAAAAAAAAATCTTTTTAAGTATACAATAACTTGTGTGTAAAAACACTTGTAGAAAATGCAACCAAACATATGAGTGTTTAAATTATAAACAATTTTTATACAAAATGTTTTTTACAAAAATGTATTCTTGAAAATATTTAAATTAGAATGTATTCCAAACGAACACTAAATCCGATCCATGCATAAAATTAACCATTAAACTACTCTACTTACACTTACAAATTTCAATTAAAAAGGAGAAGAAAAAAACCAACTCTAATATTGTGTCTGTCTAAAGTCTATCGATTGACCACAAACTATTTCTGTTATGATTCATTGGACATACGTGAAAATATTTGTTCAATGATTTCTCGAACGAAATCATATGAGAAAAAATATAAATTACAAGCCAACATGAACATATTTCAATAGAATAAAACTTGTACTTGTTGATGGCAAAATCTGGTCGGGAGGAACTCACCTGACCTTCACGTGCCACCAACGGTAAATTTGTTTGAGAGGGGGGAAGACGTGGCCTGCAAGACAGAAAACCTGAACACCAGTGTGGTGTTTGCCACATTGCCTCCAATACTTAAGTCAGAAAGCGGAAAGAGGAGAGCAAGAGAAGAGAGTAGAGAATAGAGTTCGAGATCCTCTCTTCAGTGATGAAGAGGGGTTTAAATACCTGTTCATGCTCCTGGAGTTTTTAGGAATTCCGAGGCGATTCGGGCTGAACCGAGTGAAACCGAGGCAGTCGGAGACACTAGGGACTGAACGGAGGCGGAAAAGCTCGACCTCGACTGAGCAGGGGGTCGGGTCAAAAGCCCGATCCCTTCGACTTTGGCCAGACCCTTTGGCCTGTTCTTCCTTCGGGTTTCGTTTTCTGGTTCTCTCCTTGGACTGGTATCGCGTTGTCCTCGTCAACTCCTTGCATATCGGAGTGGTCCAAAATTACCTATAACAGTAGTACTAATGACCAAGAGGTCTCCCACATGTTGTCAATACACACACATTTATATATATAAATTGCTAACACTTTTGTTAAATCAAAATTAAAATTGATTTTTTTTCTCCATTTCTTTAGAAACCAATCCAAAGCAAGTTGAAGCCTCGAAAGTATAATTAGGCCCAACCCAACATATCACCTACCATTTTGAACTAGGAGGTCAGTAGTATTTGTGGATGAAACTCATCCACATCTTGCTGCAGCCTTTGCAGTCCTTGTCATACAGAGGAGACAGCTTACAAATACTCACAAGTAAGAGAACGAAAAAAAAACAAAGAAGAGTTTTGTCGGGACTGAATAATGAGTTCTGCTTCTGAAGACGATGCTCGTCAACCGTTCCTGCTGCCGACGGCGGCACTGTTGTCGTCCCAGTCGCTGTCCAACGGGCACGAAACAAGCGACGAACTGGAGAGGATGTTATCCGACACTGAGTTGGCTGTCGTCCAGCGTTACAGTCGAGCTACTTGGATAGAGATGAAGCTCATGTTCTACTTGGCAGCTCCGGCTGTTTTCGTGTACATGATTAACTACCTCATGTCCATGTCCACACAGATCTTCGCCGGCCACCTCGGCAACCTCGAGCTCGCCGCTTCGTCTCTCGGCAACAATGGCATTCAAATGTTCGCCTATGGTCTCATGGTATGTATACGTCTACGCCCCTTTTCTTTATTTGCACTGATTAGTTCGGAAGAAATTAGAAGTTGAAGGACATGGTTTGAAGTTGCTAGAACGAAAGCTCTGAGTTTGGGCCAAAAAGAATGTGTTTATTATATTTGAAATGATTTGAACTTTTTGGATGAGACTAAAAGTAAAACTATAAAGATATATGTTAAAAGTAGATAATATGTCGTAGTCTAGAATGAACAAAACTTTGCTGCATATTGGGATTTAAGCCAAGTTTTTTTCTATTAAAATTTATGTGGAGGTGTAGAGATTCGAACCACATACCTCTTGACTGTTAAACTATGCTCACTAACTTAAAGCTTGTACTTAGATTAAATGGTCAGAGGTTTAAATTTTTCACCCCACATGTTATAAAAAAAAAAAAACAATTCTTTGACTTAACATTTTTAAGCTTAAAATGTTGAACTCTGTTATTATTTTAAGTATCCCTTACATAAATTGTTATTTAGTATTAGTTTTGTGAATTGACATTAATTTTGTTGTCTACCCATCATGCGTGAGGTTTTTTTTGCTATATCAATGGCATGTTTGGAAGGACAATTTTTATTAATATTATAATTTTTAAAACTTATTATTAAAATATAATTAGTTTGAAACTTATTATTTAAATATTGCAGTTTTAAATTTTCGGTCAAAGGTCGTCTCTTCAAGAGACGACCTTGAAACACGTGTCCACCATCAGCTGACATATAATAAATTTAAAAAAAAAAACAAAATTCTCAGAGGTCGTCTCTTCAAGAGACGACCTTTGCACTTTTATTCAAAAACTTTACTTCTGGCAAGGTGGTGAATGTGGGTTCTTTCATTCTCCCCTTCCCATGTTCGAATCTCAGCAACTACATTCTTTTTGTTTTCTTTTTTTTTTTTGGTTTTCTTTCTTTTCTCGTTTTTTTTTGCTTTCTAGTTTTTTGTGTTTAAAAAATATGAGCACTTTTTTATTTTCTTTTTTCTTGTTTCACTTTTCTTTGAAATTTGAAGTTTGAAATATACTTCAACATTTTTATACCATTTTCTTTATATTTTTATTTTGGATTATAAAATTATTATAACCAATTTTTTAATTTAGATAATTGAGATAAAAGAAAAATAAAAATGAGAAATATGACAAATAAATCAAATTGTTGTTATCTTTATACCAATAAATTAATTTAATATATAAAATACACATTTTATTTTTTCACTCTTCATTGAAACCATTGTTATTGGTATAAAAATAACAACAATTTGATTTATTTGTCATATTTCTCATTTTTATTTTTCTTTTATCTCAATTAGCTAAATTTAAAAGTTGGTTATAATAATTTTATAATTCAAAATAAAAATATAAATAAAATGGTATAATTTTTTTTGTATTTTTAAGTATATTTCAAACTTCAAATTTCATTTTTCAAAAGAAAAAAAAAACTGCAAATTAAAAAAAAAAAAAAAAAAAAGTGAAACGAGAAAAAAGAAAATAAAAAACTACTAATATTTTTAAAAATAAAAAACTAGAAAAAAAAAACGAAAAAGAAAAAGAAAAGAAAGAAAACGAAAAAAATAAAAGAAAACGAAAAAACTGCAACTGTTGGGTTTCGAACCTGGGAAAGGGAGGAAGGAAGATTTCACATTCACCACCTTGCCAGAAGTAGATTTTTTGAAAAAAAAGTGCATAGGTCGTCTCTTGAAGAGACGACCTCTTAGAATTTTGTTTTTTGTTTTTTTAAATTTATTCTATGTCAGCTAATGGTGGACACGTGTTTCAAGGTCGTCTCTTCAAGAGACGACCTTTGACCGAAAATTTAAAACTGCAATATTTAAATAATAAGTTTCAAACTAATTATATTTTAATAATAAGTTTTAAAAATTATAATATTAATAAAAATTGTCCTGTTTGGAAAGATTGTCAAAAAAAAAAAAAAAAGGAAAAAAAAAAGGACAGGTTTGGAAATGATTTTAGAATAAGTGTTTTTAGACAATGTTATTTGATTATAATTATTACTATAATTTACTTAAAAAAGATTACTACTATAATTAAAAAGTGTTTTTTTAATGATTAGTGTTTGAATTTTTAGAGTGATTTTAAAATCACTACATAATTAAAAATAGAATCACATTTGAGGGGAAAAAAAATTAAATGAGAGACAAATTTTAGAGAGAGAAAAAAAAGTTGGAGATAGACAGCAATATATATTTATAGAGAGAGAAAAATAAGTTTTTATTTTTTTTATTTTTTTTATTTTTTTTTATTTTTAAGTTAAGAGATGGAGAGAGAAATATTTTATTGATAGATTTTTTTTTTGATACTTGAGAGAGAAAAAAAAGTTGACTTAAGAGATTGAGAGAGAAATATTTCACTGAGAGAAAGAAGGCTAGAGTAAGAATATCAGATAGAATCGAAAAATATTAGAAAGAAAAAAATTGATAGAAGTTAAAAAGGATCAAATTTGTAGAGAAATTTAAAATACCATTTTGGTCCATCAGTTTCATTTTATTTTTGTTCCTCTACTTTCAAATGTCCAATTTATATGGTTAGTGTGAAGTTATTATTATTATTTTATAAATAATGATTAAATGAATCTAATAATCTTTGTGTAAGAAAAGTCACAATGTACACATATCTTCAAAATTTATAAAAGGGAAAACTGATAGAGACTAACTTTGTTTTTTAGTTAACAGCAGACAACCTTAGTGACCCATGTTTAATGAGATATAAAGTATAGAGAAAAAAAAAAAAGTAGTACGGAAATTTTAGAGAAAGAAAACAGCTAAGAGAAGTTAAAAAATTTCAGGAAGCAAAAAATAATTTTTGTAAGAATCTAAAATGAAAATAAGGTGAAACTGAAAGGCAATTTTGACATTCACATTTTAAATGGAAAGGATCCTTCTCAAATAACCAATTGTAATTGGTATGTATATTCGACCATGTTTGAATTCCCTACTTTCTAATGTTATTGAATTCAACCAAAAAAAAAAAAATCACTCTCTCAAATATGTTGTAATTTTCTCTTTATTTTGACCAAACAGTTAGGAATGGGAAGTGCGGTGGAGACTCTATGTGGGCAAGCATATGGCGCCGGGAAATTTGAAATGCTTGGCATTTACTTACAGAGATCAACCATATTACTAACAATAATGGGCCTTCTCTTAACAATCATTTACATCTTCTGCAAGCCAATCCTTGTATTCCTCGGAGAGTCCAAGGATATTGCTTCGGCAGCTGAAACGTTTGTGTACGGTCTGATTCCTCAAATCTTCGCCTACGCCATAAACTTCCCGATCCAGAAGTTTCTTCAGGCTCAGAGCATAGTGTTTCCCAGCGCTTACATATCGGGCGGGACGCTGGTGGTGCACGTGCTGCTGAGTTGGTTGGCTGCCTATAAAATGGGGATGGGCCTGTTGGGAGTGTCGCTGGTTTTGAGCTTGTCGTGGTGGATAATCGTGGGGGGCCAATTTGTTTACATTCTCAAGAGCGACAAGTGTAAGAAGACATGGCGAGGTTTCGATGTGCAGGCGTTTTCGGGGCTGTTGGGATTCTTCAAGCTGTCGGCGGCGTCGGCGGTGATGCTGTGCTTGGAGACTTGGTATTTCCAGATTTTGGTTTTGCTTGCTGGATTGCTTGACAACCCTGAGATTGCTCTTGACTCCCTTTCCATCTGGTATTTTTCATCTTATGTGTATCTTACTACACATAGAATTAAAAGCTTAATATCTTTTTAATTTGTTGTAGATTTCAATTTTATATCTAATAGATCGGTTAATTTTTTTAAATTTTGTATACGTAAAGATTTACTCAATGCAAAATTGAAAGTTTGGAAACTTGTTAAACATCTTTAAAGTTTATAGAGACCCTTATTAGATACAAAGTTTGAAAGTTTAGGACTTACTTTTTCGTATGGAAAGAACTTGGTTGCATATCGGTATGTAGGGATCTCTACATACCAACATTAAAATGTTGACAACTAGGTGAAATAAATTTTTTTTCTCATTTTCTTCCTTTTTTTTTTCTTTTAGTTGTCAAGATTTTAATGAGATATGTAGGGAGTCCCTACATACGGGTATGAAGTCAAGTTTTATTCTTCTCAAATACCAACTATAGTTTAAGACCAAGCTTTTAATCTAACCTTTTTTTTTTCTTTTTCTCGAAAAAGAGTAATATTTACTTCTTGGTGATATTATTTAAAAAGAGTAATATTTAAAATTTCAGATTAGAAATATTTTATTGGTGATTGCTGGTGCGATTGAAGTTGGATTAATTTATATATATATATATTTTTTTTGAGTTCAACAACATTTAAACCTCTGATTTCATGATGAAGATACATGTCAATTACCGTTGAACTATGAATTCATTTATAATTATGTTGTGGTTTTGCAGCACGACCATATCTGGATGGGCTTTCATGATTTCCGTTGGCTTTAACGCCGCCGCCAGGTAATTAACTTTTCTCAATTACATTATTTTCAGAAAAATAGCCATTCATATATTTGAAGCTTACATCACTTAAAATCCAAACTAAAAAATTCATCAATTAAAACAATAAACTGTTATTCTATACGTTTCCATTTAAAAAGTTTTGGATATACACTTCATAAACAAACCTTTTATTTTAAGAAACATTTACTATATTAGAAATAATTTCCATTTAATCCCCATAATTTTAGAAATTTTAGTTTTGGTTTTCTCAAAAGCTAATTTAGTAATGTATTCATAAGATTACTATATTCAAACAACATGATATATTTATGCTAATTTAGTCGAGAGTACTAGTTTTATGTCAATTGTTTGTGCATTGACCGTGTTAGAATCTAGAGCTAAGTGAAAATATAGAAAAACAAGTGGATTTTCAAATGGGATAGAAAAGGTTTTGGCTAAAGGATGGTATGATTTATGAAGTGTGAGAAAACTATAATGAGACGAATTGGAACTTTTAAAATCATATGATTCTGTTGAAACTTTTAAAACCATATTCATAATTAAATTGAAATGGATGATACTTCATCTTTGACACCTATGATATATATATATATATATATATATATAAAAAGGAAGAGAGAAAAGTTTTTTTTTTTTTTTTAATGGTGGTTAATAAGAAGCTACCTATTGATCGAGAAGTAGCAGGTTATTTCGGTTTTGTAATTGCTTATTGTTTTTGAACTGCAGTGTGAGAGTGAGCAACGAACTAGGAAGTAGACATCCAAAATCGACAGCATTTTCTGTGGTGGTGGTGACTGTCATTGCCTTCATCATCTCTGTAATCTGTGCTGTAGTTGTAATGGTACTTCGCGACGTCATTAGCTACGCCTTCACAGAAGGCGCCGCCGTGGCCGCCGCCGTTTCTGATCTGTGCCCACTTCTCGCCCTCACCCTTCTCCTCAACGGAATCCAACCTGTCTTATCGGGTAACTTTCACCTCGTCATCCAAAAGCAATTATAAGAGGATCTTAACTGTTTTAGTGGATGTTTACGAGTGATTTTGAAATAGTTAAAATCACTTTTGTCATATCCAAAATCTCCGAAACATGCCTTTAAAATCACGTTTAAAAGTGTATGGTTCGAAGTGATTTTTCAAACATGACAAAAGTTATTTTAGTATTGTTAAAATCACTCTCAAACAGGAGTGATTTTTAAATGGCTAAAATCACTTTTGTTAAGTTTGAAATCACCTCGAAACATTCTTTTAATTATTCAAAATTAATTTCAGGTTTGATTTTGCATTTTTAAATGTGATATTCATATCATCAAAATTGATTTTGAATTATTAAAGACATGTTTCGGAGTGATTTTGAATATGACAAAAATGATTTTAATCATTTCAAAATCACTCTCAAACATTTCCTTGCTTGTTTGACAAAATTGATTATGCAATAATCATAAAACCACCTATCTAGCATCTTCCCTAGAAACCTATCATATTCTGTTGCTAAATTTTTTTAAGTTACGATTCTATCCTTTTATATATCTGTTTTTTTTCTTCAATGGTTTTTTTTTTTTTTACAATTGTTTTTACTTTTATCAAATAATATAGATTAAAATAACTTTCCATTTAAATTATATACATTTTTGAACAATTAATTTATAATAAAATAGCTGTTGAATATCAACATAAAAATAATTGAAATAATATCTACTTTAGTTATTATAGTTTTGTATTATTATATCGACCACCATAATCTATTTTTTCAAATTTAAATTTAACATTTACTCAACACAAATTTATTTCATACTAGTGTTGATTTTTCAACAACAATTATTTTAAATACGAAAAATCTCAAACTAAGTCTAAACAAAATAGACTCAAAAGGGATTCCTAAACTAGTTCTATTTTAATAGACTAAGAAAGATTAGTCATCCACCACCTCACTAATCTAATTGAACCGTGACTTTCATTTTCACTTTCATTATGATTTGATTTGATTTGATTTGTAAAGGTGTGGCGGTCGGGTGTGGGTGGCAAGCTTTTGTCGCCTATGTGAATGTCGGTTGCTATTACATCGTCGGAGTACCCTTGGGCGCTGTCCTCGGCTTCTATTTCAAACTTGGGGCCAAGGTATTTGATTCCCTTTTTTTTAATAATAATAATAATTATTATTATTCTCTCTAATTTTTCTCTCCTCTAATTTAACCTTAAATTGATTTTGATTATTCAGTATTGTGTAATTTATGTGCAGGGTATATGGTTGGGAATGATAGGTGGAACTTGTATGCAAACGATCATTTTGATATGGGTGACATTTCGAACGGATTGGAATAAAGAGGTAAGATTATATATCATGGTTAAAATTTTGGCTTGATTTTAGGTGTTTTTAACTTTTTGTCTAATAAGTCTATGACATGATCAACCTTTTTTAAAACGAATAATAAGTTAGACTTTGTTGAATTTTTGTGTTTAATTAGACCCTATACTTTTAATATTATGTCTAAATAAGTGAGAATTTTTTTAAAAAAATGTTAATTAGGTTAAGGATCTATTAGATATAAAATTGAAAGTTGAGGGATTTACTAGACATTTTAGAAAGTTTGGCCTACTAAATTCAAACTTTAAAATGTTAATTTGATTAGAATAACTCAAACTTTTTTTCCATATATATATACACACACATACATCTAGATCAGCCTGGACCATCTATGAACTTTTTCTCCCTTCTAAATTAGGCCAAAGTCATATAATTTAATTAGGATTATTCCACATTTTAGGAAAAAGAACTTAAATAATAATATGTATAGTAGTTTTTCAAAATAATAATAATAATAATAATATTATTGTTGATGTCAAAATTTGGCCAAGGGACTAACCTGACCTTCACGTGACATCAACGGTAAATTTATTTGAATGGGGAAGACGTGGCCTGCAAAACAAGAGAAAACTAACCATCGGTGTGGCGCTTGCCACGCCGACTCCGATGCTTAAGTCAGTTGGGAGATCATAAGCGAAGCAAATAAAGCAGATAAAGTAATAGTATAGAGGAAGAAAAGTAATAGTATAGAGGAAGAAAACAGATACCCCATGGACTCCCCTTGACTTAGGGTGAACCTCTTCTATTTATAGCTGAAATTAGGGTTTTCCCCTTCTTTTAGGAGAGCGAGTAGCCCTAGAGATTGATTTAGGCCCATTGGGTCTCCGTGGACTTGTTTCTCATCTAGGCTTCTATCATTCTGACTTTCTTAGAGCTAGGTCCAAATTTACCCATAACATTAAGCCCCCACTCTTGAATTGGGATTCAGGGGTGGCCACTGTTGATATAAGTCAAAACACAATAAGCTCAATTTAAGAGTATAATTCTCCCCTGTGCCAATTTATATCTTGCAAAAAGACTTTTCTGGCTAAATATCTTAGGCCTTGGTCTCAACTACAAGTGTGGTTACTGTTTTGAAGCCCCCTGTGTAGGTGTCGCGACTCCTATAAGGGCATTTTTATAAGTTGCTGACCTCGGGGAGCGTCCTAGGAGTATAGGTGTTGCCACTCCTACAAGGACTTTTCGATGAGTAGATGCCACGGGGCGCGCCCTAGGAGTATAGGCATTGTCACTCCTACAAGGACTTTTCGATGAGTAGACGCCATTGGGGCACGCCCTAGGAGTATAGGCATTGTCACTCCTACAAGGACTTTTTGACAGTAGATGCACCGGGGCACGCCCTAGGAGTATAGGCATTGCCACTCCTACAAGGACTTTTCGACAAGTAGATGCACCGGGGCACGCCCTAGGAGTATAGGCATTGCCACTCCTACAAGGACTTTTTGACAGTAGATGCACCGGGGCACGCCCTAGGAGTATAGGCATTGCCACTCCTACAAGGACTTTTCGACAAGTAGATGCACCGGGGCACGCCCTAGGAGTATAGGCATTGCCACTCCTACAAGGACTTTTTGACAGTAGATGCACCGGGGCACGCCCTTGGAGTATAGGCATTGCCACTCCTACAAGGACTTTTCGACAAGTAGATGCACCGGGGCACGCCCTAGGAGTATAGGCATTGCCACTCCTACAAGGACTTTTTGACAGTAGATGCACCGGGGCACGCCCTAGGAGTATAGGCATTGCCACTCCTACAAGGACTTTTTGACAAGTAGATGCACCGGGGCACGCCCTAGGAGTATAGGCATTGCCACTCCTACAAGGACTTTTTGACAGTAGATGCACCGGGGCACGCCCTAGGAGTATAGGCATTGCCACTCCTACAAGGACTTTTTGACAGTAGATGCACCGGGGCACGCCCTAGGAGTATAGGCATTGCCACTCCTACAAGGACTTTTCGACAAGTAGATGCACCGGGGCACGCCCTAGGAGTATAGGCATTGCCACTCCTACAAGGACTTTTTGACAGTAGATGCACCGGGGCACGCCCTAGGAGTATAGGCATTGCCACTCCTACAAGGACTTTTCGACAAGTAGATGCACCGGGGCACGCCCTAGGAGTATAGGCATTGCCACTCCTACAAGGACTTTTTGACAGTAGATGCACCGGGGCACGCCCTAGGAGTATAGGCATTGCCACTCCTACAAGGACTTTTCGACAAGTAGATGCACCGGGGCACGCCCTAGGAGTATAGGCATTGCCACTCCTACAAGGACTTTTTGACAGTAGATGCACCGGGGCACGCCCTAGGAGTATAGGCATTGCCACTCCTACAAGGACTTTTTGACAGTAGATGCACCGGGGCACGCCCTAGGAGTATAGGCATTGCCACTCCTACAAGGACTTTTCGACAAGTAGATGCACCGGGGCACGCCCTAGGAGTATAGGCATTGCCACTCCTACAAGGACTTTTTGACAGTAGATGCACCGGGGCACGCCCTAGGAGTATAGGCATTGCCACTCCTACAAGGACTTTTTGACAGTAGATGCACCGGGGCACGCCCTAGGAGTATAGGCATTGCCACTCCTACAAGGACTTTTCGACCTGCTGCTCAGGATTTTTGCATGTCATGTTCCCTCGTGAAACAACATTAGTAGACAACATTACGCTGATATGGGAAAAAGACTAATAATTGGTTGAAACATAATTAACTTGCAAATTATGAATAGTTTGCATTCAATAAACCAATAGATACACATAAAGTAATAAGAATAGATATTTAGTAAATAAGGGTAAGTAGAGAACATACCGCCCATGAAATAGTAAAAACCCTTTGTTGGACTAACTTGAGCTATATCTTCAAACCACTTGAATTTCTCATCCCATATTATTGAACTCAGAATTGGAAATAAATAACAAACTTTGCAATATGAAGGTGCCATAAAACACTTTATGAAGTAAATAAATAACTTATTCATAGTCTACTTAATTTAGACTCTTTATTTAATCTTGAAATATGACCAATTGATCTACTGAATAATTGACCAAAATGATAGATACATCAAATCTACCATTTTTAAATTAGATAAATCCAATCTAAAATATGAATTATCAACAAAATATCTCCAACGAAATATTTAATTAAAATTAGAAATCAAATCAAATCTTAAACCAAACACAAATCTAAACATAATTTTTTTATTCAGAACAACTCAGTAAATAAAGGCCATGTTTGGCTAGGCAATGCGCCTTTACATTATCATAATTTGAATTACTAATCTTAACATAATTTGAATTACTAATCTTATGCATTTAAAACTACATAGATTTATCTCTATATCTATTTTTTTTAATTAATCTAAATGCTGCTATTTGATTAAAAACATTTTAAGCTAAAACATCGATGGTTTAAAATGCTTTTCATATCCAACTGCCTTTTCCAAATATTACTTCTTTCTTTTCCTTCACGCAATAAATATGCATAGGCGAACAGATAAAATAAATCACAATGAAACAAATTCAAGAAACCTTTCTCGAATGCTTTTAGATTCTAAAAGTGAAAAGGAACCGGAAAATATATATATATCTTCTTGAATTATAAACCACAAGAATGTTTGATTTTCACCAATACTATATAGAAATACATAAAATGTTTATACAATATAACTTAAAAATAGGAAACCCTGCATTCATGCTTTGCTTGCAGAAGAAGTGCATGAGTGAATGATGTATATTAAATTGGAAACAAACATACACACCATCAGTTCATGTAAAACTATATTTAAAAAAGAACACAATTTCCCAAATCTCATTCTGCGATTCTACAACCCCGCCTTGAACAGAAACTTCTTAAACTCAAAAGTAGAATGGCAAATTCCTATTGCTTAAACCATAAAACATGCTTAAATATTAAAGGATGAAAAGGAATTAAACCAGCCCCAAATTACTTTGGGGGAAAATATACGGAACCACCACCCAATTGAAGAAATTTACGAACCTTCGAATCCAGCGGACCATGAGTTGTTGGGTGTGGGTCGCGATGGTTCAATTGCTTCTTTCTTTATGGTGCAGGAAAGACGATTTTCAAGGATCTTGTCTTTGATTCGCTTTTTAGTTAATCTCCACACCGATATACAATTTTTGCAAACAATTTTTTTTTCCTCCCCACAGACGGCGCCAACTTGATGTCAAAATTTGGCCAAGGGACTAACCTGACCTTCACGTGACATCAACGGTAAATTTATTTGAATGGGGAAGACGTGGCCTGCAAAACAAGAGAAAACTAACCATCGGTGTGGCGCTTGCCACGCCGACTCCGATGCTTAAGTCAGTTGGGAGATCATAAGCGAAGCAAATAAAGCAGATAAAGTAATAGTATAGAGGAAGAAAAGTAATAGTATAGAGGAAGAAAACAGATACCCCATGGACTCCCCTTGACTTAGGGTGAACCTCTTCTATTTATAGCTGAAATTAGGGTTTTCCCCTTCTTTTAGGAGAGCGAGTAGCCCTAGAGATTGATTTAGGCCCATTGGGCCTCCATGGACTTGTTTCTCATCTAGGCTTCTATCATTCTGACTTTCTTAGAGCTAGGTCCAAATTTACCCATAACAATTATTATTATTATTATGTATAGTAGTATATGATTCTAAGCATTTACTTGATTGCTAAATCACATTGTCCTAGTATGACTTAAGAATAAAAAGGAGAATAATTAGCTTAAAAAGGGTCCTTATTTAGACATTTTCATTTTGGTCTCTTTAATTTCTTAAGTTTAAATTTAGTTTATATATATTATTTATACTTAATTTAGCCTGGTCTAGTTTGGTTTTAGTTTTGATGTAGTTCTAATGACTTCAAAATTTTCATTTTGACACCACCAATTAGTTTTAATGATTTAAAAATTTTTAACTTGACGTCTATGGGTTTAATCAAACTTCTCATTGTAAATATTAACTACTATAATTTGATGTGGCAATGAGTTGGTGTATGTTAAGATTTAGAACTTTATTGGAAGTATCAAGAAGTCAACTTTTTGGGTGGTTAAAAACGCATTTTATAGACGTTTGTACGGTTTAAACAAATCATATGAACCAAAATTATTAAAATGAAACCAAAAGAGCTAAGTAGAACTTCTAAAATCATAATTAAGAATATAATTGAAAATATATTCCTATGGTATTGATCAAAGGTTTAATTTAACCAAAGAAAAGTAACAAAAGGTTTTGAATGGAATTGCAGGTGGAAGAAGCGATCAAAAGATTAAACAAGTGGGACAACAAGAACCAAATTATTCTGAAGGATTGACATTTTTATTTTATTGTTATTTTTATTTTGAGTCCTTGTGAAGGAATGACATGCACTATCAATTAAATTGTTGGAATCTCATCCAACCACCATTAAACATGGGTAATGTTTTATGTAGTTTTTTCCTTCAAAATGTTAAATTTGTTTCCCTTTCGAGTTTCACAATTATTACCCATAATTTGGTGACTTTTTGTTTTTATATAAAATTTATTAACAATACTTATTTTTGTCTTCATGAATATTTTTTTTGATGTGGGATCTCATATAAATTTTTAAATGACGTTGAAATGCTAGACAATTTATCCTTAAGATGCACAACGAAATCAATGGTACCAAAAAAAACCACATTGAGTAGATTGATTTTGCGTTTTGGTTGGTTTGTAGGCTAGTTTGGTTTTTCTTTTAGGAAAATCCTTCTTAATGATGAAGATACAATTAACCGAGTGAAAAAAAAAAAAAAAAAAAAACATTGAAAATATTGTCAAAGGTGAGATCTTTGCATATTTATCGTCTAATGTGATACAAGCACATTTATGATCTCTCCCCGTCTTTTAAGGACGATGTATTTCGAATTTCTTTTACACATCTAAATTTAATCTCGCCTTAAATCTATTATTATTAAATTTTAAAATTTATAGATTCGTCATCAATATCCACTATTTACCTCCTTCCTAATGGTCGAGAAATTTCATCTAAATCCACACACCAAGAACTAGAATCCAATAATCCATACCTTTGTCGAGCCCGAGTTCGAACACAACACTTGCCTAGATTTCGTTATGCAACCGAGAATTCGATGGTGATTAAGCAAACCAACACAAAATCCTTGCAAAGTCTGAAGAGTTGTGGGGAAGAAGAGGGGGAAAATGGTGATTAACAAAATGAGGGTTTTAGTTTGAGTTTCTTCTTCAACGAGAATTCGATGGGTTTGATTGTTTGAGTTTTCGAGACTCCCTATTTAATTTCATGCAACTTTTTTTTTTTTTTTTGGTTGCGCATACAATCTAACAATAGAGAGTTACACCCTATCATAAACTTGATTTTTTTTTTTTTGGATGAAATTAGATTACAGTTGGCAATTTTAGTAAGTGGATAATTTTGCTGCCAACATGAGCATAGCTCAACTGACATAAAATGTGAACTAATGACTGAAAGGCTTTTGTGGTTCGAATCTCGCCACACCTACATGTTATAAAAAAAAGTGGATAATTTTGCTTGGTCAACTTGCTTATGCATTTTCTTTTTTGTATACTAACACTTTCAAATAACTAGTTCTTGCGTTCTGATCAAGAACAACCCGTTAAAGGTATGATCGATCACCAAAATTATAAAATAAAAAATTGCATATACAAACCAAAATAGGTCTAGAAGTTATTTATGCATATAGAAGGTACTAGCACTTACAACATCCGTTTGAAAATTCTTACTACATATTATCTTATCTTTATCTCATTATTTAATTAAGAAATGGTTAATTATTTCAAAACCATTTGTCATATATATATATATATATATATATATATATATTTTGCTTGGTCATTTTTAAAATAAAGTAAGAATAGGATATTTTTTTTTTGTTTAAAGAAACAGAAATGATTTTATCAAAGCCTTTTTTCATAAGAAAAAACACAAACCCCTTAGGGGCCGTTTGTTTCACGGTAATCCAAGATTCCCATGGAATGAGCATTTGGATTACCCCGTTTGTTTTGTGGTGATGTAAGATGCCTATGCATCTCGGGATGCCCGGACATCCTAGGATGCCCACACGAGAGGCATCTAAGAAGATTTGGATACCCTCGTGATACATGGGTTTCTAAGATTTCCATGTTAAGGGAATCAACTATTGACGTTTTGATCCTTCATTTTTTATATTTTATTTCATCAATTTTCTTTATTTTTCCATTTTTTTCTTTATTTTTATTTTTTTTAGGACTTTAAAAAATTAGTGTATTCATTCACTAATAAACAATTATATGAAATTAACTATATTTATATGTTTTATTTACATATAAAATAAACTTCAGTTAATTTGTCTTCTTCTAATTTAAAATAAGTTCAAGTAGTTCAAGTTTAAATTGAAATTAATACTTAATTCTATTTTTTTCATACAAATCTTAAGACAATAGAAATTATTGTTTTTACAAAATAACATATAAAATTAATACAAGTTGAATTGATAACAATATTAAATTATTAAAATAAAAAAATGTTATACAAGTTAAATTATATTAAATTAATATATAAATGATTTGAAGACAGGAAAGGGTATGGTTGTAATAATACATCATTTTAAGACATTCTCGTCCAGAAAATCCTACAAAACAAGAATGGTTATCTAAATATTTCTGAACATCCCTATAAATTATTCCTTCAAAACAAACACGGTTATCTAAAATGTCGGACATCTCTATTTCCGGGCATATATAATTTCAGGCATCTGAAAATTCCGGCTATCTTGATTACCAAAAAACAAACGGCCCCTTAATGTAAAAAAAAAAAAAAAAATCCATTAACAAAAAATTTGTGTGTGTGTTTTTCTCCTTCTACACGAGAATTTTGTTTTCCCTTGCCCACATTTTTAAAAGTCAAAGAATTATTATTATTATCTTTTTAAATAAAGTTGCAAATAGATTAGCTAAAGCTATGCTCCTAAGAGAGGCTATCCATTTTGGAAGATAGTATTCAACTTTGTTGGGTACAAAACATTCAAAAAAAATTGTGTGACACATATAGTTCAAAAAAAAAAAAAAAAAAAAAAAAAGTACAACAATGAAAACCTATCTTGTAGCAAAACAAATATCGAGAGTAATGTAGAGGAAAACTTATAGAAGTACACCATTGCTATCCAGTATCCATGTTCGACAATTCTAGCAATTTATAGTGTGGCTCGAACAAAATCCAATATAAATACACAATACTATACATCGATTCATTTTATGACTGATTCTTTTTAATTCTATATTTTTATCATTAAAAAAAAGTAAACAAGAAGATTGTCCATTTGGACCTCATTACAAAGTCCGCTTGGATATTGACCCACCCAAATAACATTGGCTCGTTTTGAACACAAACTTTATACTTCGAGGGCAAAAATGAAACATTGGAAAGTTTAGGGATACAGAAGCTAACGTCGTAGTCTACCAAAAATAAAAAAACGTAATTCTAATTCTAAATCAATTTGAAAAAGTTAAGCGACGTCGTTTGCTCAAGTCCGCACCGCAGCTTCCCAGCGGGATGGAACTCGAAGTCGACGCTTATAAAAGAGCATCGGCTACAAGGCAAACTGCGAAGAGTCTGAAATTGAATAGAACTCATACTTCCTTTCCCTGTGTGCACTGCTCATAATTTAACCGAGTCCGAGAGAAGATGAGCGAGGCAAGGCCTGTGCGAAGGAGAGAAAGTCCATGGGGGATGCCGGAGGGGGATGATCGCCAACCTAAGCCACACAGATGCAATGACAGAGCTGAGGATGTCATCCAAGTAAACTTTCACATTCTTCAAAATTTCTCTAATCATCCCAATCGCTTGCGTCTTTTTCTACTTTATTGCATGTAGTCTTCTTCCTGTTCTTGAATCTGTTGTTCATTCGATTTATTCCTAATGAACGGAGTTGAGAAATTAATATCGAAGTGATACCGGAGTTGGTCTTCGCTAGGTAGGAATTAGGATACGATTAATTTCAACGGACGAATTCTCTTCATTGTTCAATTTCCTGATGGAATTGGAACTTTTTGAGTGAATTTGAGAAGTCAGAAGCAGGACGGATTGAATTTAGCGACTATTATCTTAGAAATGAAGGCCGTAGTTATTACGGAGCACGAGAGCATCTCCTTTACGTTAATAGAAAAATTACTGGGAAGATAATTGCTGTATTTTAGGTAGCAGTGAGGTTTATTTGTTGAATCTCTGGACGAATCTAATGGCCAAGGAGATCGGGACTTGGGCACTGACATGAAATGATTATTCTGTTGGAGGTTCTTCTATCATTTGGATATTCAGTGAATTTTACTATTCAAATTAGAACTTTCAGCGTAGTGCACCTCTTAGGTCTTCCTACAATTAGTTATATTCTGGAAGGAACGGAGAGAAATCCCGTTTATCTCACCTATGCCCTTTCACCTCCAACACAAATTACACACAAAGATATTCGGTTGCAGAAAGATCTCAAATACTAATATTTGGTTTTCGAATAAGTGCACGATAGTACAAGATGATTATAGAATTGAGGATTTCATGTATGGTTGAGATTTGGTTTTCGACTATAATGTTCCCTGTAATGGATAACATGAGATTCCATCTCAAAACCAATTAGCAATGAGTGGAGCAACCCATACATATTATAAATTGTGAGTTCTTCACTCATCTTTTCAATGTGGGATCTTCAACACTCTGGAATTTCATCAGCATTTAATTCATTGTCGCTACAATAAGCTATCATGTTGTTGAGCAAGTTATTATGTCAAGTACTTTTTAGTTTTGACTCCGCTGTAACTTTCCAGTAACATAATATGTCTGTCTTGAATTAGCTATTGTTGGAGGTACTGGCCAAAAAAAAAAAAAAAAAAATCGAGGAAAATATGTAATGAAATTCTTCACTTTTCCTTCATTAATTGTTGTATTTCCTCATTTTCTCTTTTTCCTGTGTGTAATTTTTTTTTATTTGCTATAATGCATTGTTTGTAGCTAAGTTCTTGAGAACAGTGGGGACCTAAGGATTTAGGAGTCAAACTGATTAGGGTGTTTGGCAAGACAAGAGTCAACTTAATGACTCTTGAAAGTATTTGCTTCTTCCATTTGCGCAGACAACTCATGCCTTTTCAATGAAAGGCTGCTTTTAAAATCCATTGCACATAGGTTTTACCTCTTAAGGCGAGAACTAAATATTTTAAAGATGAAACGCCCCTTTGCATCCCTGGAGATCCACAACCTCAAGTTCTCCAATAGGATACATGTTGATCCTGACAGCCGCTCACTTTGGAAGATTGACTGGAAAACCAGATGAGAATTCAAAAGGCTTGACTAGGTTTAGAATATTCACCATCTTTATCTTTGTTTTAAGTTTTAAGAGGAGAATAAGAGGAAATCATCAGAAATTGTTAATAGAATAATAGAGCTTTATTTTATTGACCAAGAAACCTTCAATAAGCTAGTGCTGAATCTCTTTATCCTTCAATCTTCTAAAGGATAGAATGGACGATCTTCCCTTTAGGACTGCCATTTATTAGTAAGCAGAAACTGGCACAAGAAAGACTCGTCTCTCCACCTAAGGCCAGAACATTTCAGCTTAAGGAATTTATAAAGGATAGTTCAATCGAAATAGTAGTAAAAGATTTTTCAAGATCTCCTTTGGAAACCAGTCCTTTCTCTTTTCACGTTTTCTCTTGCCAACAACTTCATTAGTTATGAGAATAGTGATCAACAATTAATCTCCAACCGATAAAAGCTCATTGCATAATTAACTCAGTGGAAGTGATGATTTCTTTTCTTTCAAACCCTCTTTTTATACTTTAGAAACAATTTCATTGACACAAGTGGTTAAGATGATTTGTTAGGTTGGTGATAGTAATATAGACAACATTGGCTCTTCTGGTGATAATACTAAAAAAGCTTCATTAAGCTGAATGTAACACTAACAATTGTTAAACAATTCCCACAACAACTAACATTTGGAACAACACTACAAAATCAGGCTTGAAGATGTCCACTTCCCCCCTTTTTTTACAGATTTAAGCTGAAAAACCATCGGGCTTGAACCCAGAGAAGAAAATGCTGCACTAGCTTCCTCTTCTAAGGAAGGTAATTTTTTTTTAATTTTTTTTTTCCCCTTTTCCCTTTTAACAAGAAACAGAACTTCTAAGGGTCAAAGTTAGAACTCCACTGCCACTCTAATGGTTTAACCCAATAGGGATGAATCTGGAACCCTGTTTAGAGGAGAATAACCTCCCACGAAGGAGATAAACTCATAGATAATTTTACTCTCCTTCACAAGGCCAGATCTGATCCATTCAAGGAGAAAATTTTAAAAAATAAGGTTCCTCCTCTTGTTAACAAGGTTATGGAAGAAAGCATAGTTTATTTCGGCTTGCATTTCTGAAGCCAGATCATATTTCCTTCAATCAAAATTTCTTCCTCCAGTACCAACTCTTGCACATTGGATTTCAGTGCAACACTTCAGCTATTCTGTTAATTTCTTATGAATGACATGGAAAGTTCAAAGAAGGTGAGGAAAAAGAAACAGGGAGCATGATAGAACGTTTTTTGTATTTCTTCTGTATTTTACCGAATAAGGCAAAGAATATGTTCACACGTGCTGATGTGAAGCAATGGTAGCAAACATGGCATTTATTAGTACAGTGAAATTATCTTGTATATACAAGAATGCTCCGAACAATAGATTACATGTCAGCAAAATGTATCCTCTTCAAGAAAGAATGTTTTTTTTTTTTGGCTGGTGGAGGGTGTGTTGAAGGTGGTAGAATTTCATGAATGACACTGATTATTGTTTTGTTCATCTTGTAGGCTTGTTTTGAGGGGAACCCGTTTAAGACTATTCCAGGACCATTCAAGCTGTTCTGGCAATGCATGCGTTCTAAACCAGGGTATGATTGTATTTATTATAGTGTTATGTTGTGTATTCTCATGATAGATTCATTAATCCGTCAGTTATGAGGACTTAGCTTTACTTTTCAAGAGAGATTGGGAACAGAATTTGACAGAACGATGGTTCCTTACAGTCGTGTCTAACTGAACCAAATCTTTCAGCCACTGGTTTGCTGCAATATAGATGATTGAAACTCATAAAGATGAAGTCTCGATCTTGGGTTCCTTGACCTTTCTGTTCGTATCTTTCATCTGTGCCCCGCCATATCTGAAAAGTTGTGAGCCAATGGAGGCAGTTTTAAAAGTCTAAAATCTTGTTGAACTCATCAAATTTATATAATATAATAGTTTCTGAAAATAATTTATAGTACAATCGAAAATAGGAACAGCACTTTAAGCATGGTGGTGATAACTGATAAGGGACTTGGATTTTATCGAGAGATGATAGTTTTCTGTTCCCATCATCAGGAATAACTTTTTAGTTATCTCATGAATTTTTTGAGAGGAAACAAAGAACTGAGCTTAAAGCTTGATAAACAAAGGAACTTGGAGAAATTCCCTTGGCATTGATAATGATATTAACAAAATGCATTCTCATATGTTATGGACCATGTGATCTGGTTTTGCAGGGAGGAACCAACGGAGCCATACACATATTTGGACTTGGAACCTCCAAAGAGCTGTGAAACTTGAGTAAGAATTCAACATCCATGTAAGAACGCATGCTTTTAATCCATGAATGTTAATTTTCAGTTTTGATACTTGTCTCTTGTGAATTTTAAATGAGAACTCAGTTGATAGGTTATGCAGTTAAATGGTTGATAGGATAGCAGTAATAATGAATACTGTGGAATAGCTGCCCTGCCAGCTGGTAAGCTTTTCAACCTTATTGAATTTGAATATGACAGAATTGTTTACGGTATGTTTTTTTTTTTTTTTTTGTAATGTCGGACGACAGTTTACAGCTTGCATGATCAATAGTCAGTAACCTTAATAAGAAACCTTCTCCAACAATTTATCTATCTCTATATATATGTATGTATATGATAATAATAATAAGAAAATCTCACTCTCTGAAGTTTGAATAACTTGCATGCATTTGTTCGATGTGATGTTCGAATTACCACTCCTCATACCTTTGACCTAAGATCTTTAAAGTAATGCCCGTTTGATGGATTTACTCGATTGTTTTTTATTTTTTAAGTCGCGTTTGGTAATCGTTTGGTTTTTTATTTTTGAAAATTAAGCTTATACACGCATTCTTCCACCTATAAGTTTTTTTTTAGTATCAATTTTCTTCCTTGTTTTCAAAAACCAAATCCAATTTTGAAAAAAAAAAAAAAGTAGTTTTCAAAAACTTGTTTTTTTTTTAGAATTTGGTTAGGAATTCAAATGGATCCTTTACAATGATGAAAGTCAGGGTAAGAAATTTAGGAAAAAAAACCATAATTTTCAACAACCAAAAACAAAAAACCAAATAGTTATCAAACCGAGTCTTTGTTTTATGTTTTCAAAAACTAATGATAATGATTGATAGTTTTTTTTTAATTTTTTTTTATTTTATATTTTTTAAATTTAATTAATTAATTAATATTATTATTAAAAAAACCAAAATTTGTTCACATATATTTTATTTTCCATCAATTGTACAATTATTATCGTGTTGTGAAATTGAGTAGCACAACGGAAATACGAAAATGGATCAAATATAATAATATAATAATAATAATATATAAATAAAAGCAAATAAAAGAAATGAACTAAAATATAAAAGAGATAAAAGTAAATGAAAAACAAAATTACAAATTAACAATTATGGAATTATGAAAGTGGAGAAATATGGAGAATTTCATCCATAAGCATGAGGGTTTCTTGATGTTGTTGTATTTTGAACTTCACATAATGCCACTATTTATAGGCATTTGAAAGAAGGGGATGCTTGGTTAACAAGCTTATACAAGTCATGAGGTCCATTACTTGGGTGACACATAGGCATCCAAGTTTTCCAACATTTTCAAGTCATAAGATCAATACATTTCTTGACACATGGGCATCTATTTTCTAACATATTCATAATATATCGTTGTTATTTTATTTTTAATTATAATAATCAGACAATCTCTTATTTTATTTTATGAGTATGGTTTTCAAACTATTCGAGATTATGGAGTAGAAAAAGGGAAAGAATATTATAGAGAAAATAAATTAGAGAGAGTGGAAAGGAAAGAAAAGTTGGGAAAATAAATTTCAGAGATAGAAGGGTGAGTTAAAGAGAGAGGAACGTTTTAGAGAGAAAGATAAGTTCGAGGAAGAATTTGAGATAGAAATTTTAGTGAGAGAAGTTAGTGTTTGAAAAAAAAAATTGTTTGAAATTATATTGAAAATCCTGAGAGAGTGGAAAAGAAAATTCAGACAGAGAAAATGATAATTTAGTGAGAGAAAGATTGGTGAGAGGGAGAGAGAATGTTATAGAAAGAGGACTTGTGAGGTGAGATTTTAAAAAACATAAATATACTTTTAAATTTGTTTTTAAAATTTATTTACAACTCTAAAAATGTTATCAAAATTCTAAAACTAAAAATTGAATTTCGTTAAAAACGAAATTCTATAATTAGAAATTGAGGGTTTCATTTGATTACGTTTTTATTTTTGGTTTTTCATTTTAAAAAATGTGCTTATCTATCATTTTCTTTATTTTCTAATTTTACTTTCAAATTCATAGTCAACTCTTTTGAAAACTAAAAAAATTTGATAACTATTTTATATTTTGTTTTCTATTTTTTGTCTTACCTTTTTTTTTTTTCCAAAAGAATTGTTTGATAACTCATTCCATTTTTGAATAAAAGATTTTGAAATTCTAAAGACCAAAATATATGTCTCTAGTTTTTAAAAATAAAAAATCACCTTTTCTTTTTTACACTATCTTACTCCGTGATCGCATTCTCTCTCTACTCTGATTCTTCCGCTTACATATTTTTTTTTTTTTTTTTTGTCTCTCCAAAAAATTTTCTCTCTAAATTTTCCTTCCAATTTTTATCTTTCTTCTCCAACTCTTATCTCTTTAAAAATTTTATGGAAAAAATACACTTTTAGTCCGTGAGATTTGAATTATGTTTCATTTTGGTCCTTGAGTTTTCAAACTCAACATTTTTATCCCTGGGTTCGCATTTTGTTACACTATTGATCCTTCCATCTAAATTTTCGTTAAGTACTAACCGTAGGATCAGCGGCGGATGTACGTGAGGCTCGGGGGGGCTCGAGCCCCCTCAACATTTAAAAAATCATGTATTTATACTGTAAGTCGTAAAGATGACACAAACTTGTTGAATGCTCTAATGGCTTAAGCCCCTCCTGGAATTCCGCCGGTCCTTGGTTCAAGTCTTGCTTAGCGTGCTATTTCATTGATTTTTCCTCCTTTTTTTCCTTCGTTTTCGTTTTTCTTTCTTATTTTCGTTTTTTTCCTGTTTTTCTCACGTCTTTTGTTTCCCTTTTTCTTTTCATTTTTTTCTTCGTTTTTTTTTTTTTTGTTTTCAAGTGATGTTTGTAACATAACCAATTTAATATTAAAATATACAAATTGATATCAGCATATATCAATATGTTAAATTATTTGGTTAAAATATTACTTTGGTTTTTTTTTTTTTTTTAAATATTATTTTGGTTCTTGTACTTTAGGTTTTGTGTCATTTTAATACTTTACTTTCAAATGTCTAATTTTAGTCCATGTACTCTTAATAAAGTTTAAAATTAGTCCCATAGTGAGTTTATTGTTACTTTTTCTAAAAAAAGGAAAATATTGATCTCTATGAGTTTTTCTTCAATAAATTTTAGAAATGTGTTCATATTGTTTCTCTTATCGAAACTATTATTATTATTATTTAACCAATTTCGATAAAAATAACTTTACATTTATGACAATGACCAATTTTAAGCTTTACCAAAAGTATAAAATCGGACATTTGAAAATACAGGGACTAAAATGGAACAAAAATCAATACAAGATCCAAGATGCTATTTTAACCAAATTATTTCTATATAGCCCCCCTCACATAAATTTCTATATAGCCCCTCCTCACATAAATTTCTACAAATTGATATCAGCATATATCAATATGGACACTATTTTTTTTTATTAAAAAAACCTTATTTTTTATTTTTTAAAATAAAATTATATTAAAATAATAAAAATATTATTATTTTTAAATATATTTATTTCTTTCTCTCATCTCTTCTTCTTCCTCTCCACCATCACCACCACCACCAACCTGCCGTCGGTCCCTAGCGACCATTGCTTGTCGACAACTTTTTTTTTCTCCTCTCTTTTTCTCTTCCCTTTTCTATTTATTTTCTTTTTTTTTGTTGGAAAAAATACACTTTTGGTCCCTGAGGTTTGGGTTAAGTGACACTTTGGTCCCTGAGTTTTCAAACTCTACAAAAATACTCCCGAGGTTTGAGATAAGGAGCACTTTGGTCCCTGCTGTCAAATTTTCTGTTAACTTTTAACGGTTTCTGACGTGACACTATTATTTTAATATAAAAAATTATTTTTTTATTTTTTAAATAAAATTATTAAAAAATATTTTTTTTTATTTTTTCTCTCTTTCTCTCCCTCCTCCTTCTTCTTCTCCATCTTCTCCCTCCTCTTTCCTTCTTCTTAAGTCCGACGACCAGCGGCCACCGCTCGCCGCCGGCCGCTGGCAACTAATTTTTTTTCTCTCTCTCTTCTTTCTTCTTCTTCTCTTCTATCTTCAATAGATTTAAAATATAAAAAATAAAAAATGAGAAGGGGGAGGGAGGAGAGATCTCCCTCCTCTGTCTCCAGCGCCGGAGCCTCCTCTGTCTTCGGTGCCGGAGACGGAGGAGGGAGGTCTCCTCCCTCCCCTTTCTCATTTTTTATTTTTTTTTAACAAAAACATTGAAGAAAAAGAAGAGAAGAAGAAAAATCAGTCGCCGGTGGTCGGCGACCGTCGCGGAGGCGGCGGGTGGTGGTCGCCGATCGCCGGACTTAGGAAGAAGAAGAAGGAGGAGGGAGAAGATGGAGAAGAAGGAGGAAGGAGAAGATGGAGAAGAAGGAGGAGGGAGAAAGAAAGAAAGAATAAAAATAATAATAAAATATTTTTTTAATATTTTTTATTTAAAAAAATAAAAAATAATAATTTGTTATATTAAAGTAATAGTGCCACGTCAGCAACCGTTAAAAGTTAACAGAAAATTTGACGGTAGGGACCAAAGTGCTCCTTATCTCAAACCTCAGGGGTATTTTTGTTGAGTTTGAAAACTCGGGGGCCAAAGTGTCACTTAACCCAAACCTCAGGGACCAAAAGTGTATTTTTCCCTTTTTTTTTGGTTCTCTTCTAGGTTTTCCCCAAATCTCCCTTCCTTTCCCCTTTGAACCCGTCATCGCTCCTTCGAACCCGCTGCCATCGCCTCCCTTTCGGTTTTTCGACGAGCACGAGAATTTGGGTCTTCATCTCATCTCTCCCTCCCTTTCTTTCTCTCTCCCTGTCTCAGATTTGGGTTTTCCGGCGAGCACGTGACCCACGATGGCGACGACAAAGCAGCAATTTCGAGGGTGATTTGGCGGTGTTTTGACCGCACAAACAACTCAATTTTGGGTCATTTTGAGTCTCTTGGTTGAGGGAGAAGGAGATGGAGAAAGGAGGAAAAAAAAAAATAAGTCACCATTGGAGAAGAAAGGTGAAGAAGAAAAGAAGGGAAGAGGAAAAGAAGAGAAGAAGATAGGAAAAAAAAAAAAAGTTGGCCGCTGGAGGTGATGGTTGGCCACCGGCGAGCAACGGTCGACGACAGCGACGACTGCCGACGGTAGGGTTATTGAAGGAGAAGGGATATGGAGAAGGAGAAGAGTAATGGGGGAGGAGAAGGAAGGAGAAAAAGAAAAAAATAATAATAATAAAATATTTTTTAAAATTTAATTTATTATTATTTTATTTTTAAAAATTAAGAAAATAATTTTTTAATAAAAAATGATTCCACGTCAGCAAACCGTTAGTTTCTAACGGAAAAATGGATGGAGGGACTAAAATGAAACGAAATGCAAACCTTTTTTTTAGAAGGACGAAATGCAAACCTTAGGGACTAAATTGTCGAGTTTGAAAACTCAATGATCAAAATAAAACCTAATTCAAACCTCAAGGACTAAAAATGTATTTTCCCCGAACAGATATTTCTCTCTTACTTTTTTTCTCTAAAACATTTCTTCCTTTTCTCTCTAAAATTTCTTTCTATCTAAAATCTCTCTCTCTATAGCTCTTACTTCACCCACTTTTTTATTTTTTTGAAAAATACTTCACCCACTCTCTAACAGAGTTATTAACAAGTTTGATTTTAAACCAAAAAAATAGTCATAAAAATGTTTAAAAACAAAATATATTACCTAACATGTACAATTTTTGTTTTCTGTTAATTAGAAATGTTTTTTGTTACTAAAATTTTGTCGAGATTTTTTAAGCCTATTTAAATCGTTGAAAACTCTCTCTATATAAAATTAAAAGATGTGTAGTTTTGTGAAAGCTTAATTTTTGAAAAGAGAATCTAAAACAAAGAGGTTATAATGGCTCAAATAGTGTTATTAAATGGCATCTAAAATTTTTAGATGCTTAGACCAATTTAGGTACTATGTAATATGTATACTATGCTACTACTAGAGTGAGATTATTGAAGGAATTTTATATGTACATTCACCATGAAGTCAAAAACCTATCCTCGATTCATACCCGAGCTCCCCATCTGTACCTCTGAATCAGTCTTCTCCTTTGCCGCTTGTGAATGTTTCTGGTGTTGGTCCCCATTTTGAGCACCATGTGAATGTGACGTTCGAAAGAAGCTTTTGATGGCTTCTTCCTTCTCGTCAATAAAATGTATAAAGCTTTGAATGGTCTGAGTACAGCTGGTGTTGGTTGAAATGGGGGACGGTGTTACTACCTCCGAACGACGATGATGTCGTTGATACCGGATATACTGGCGAATTAGTCTTAGAAGAAACACGAAAAGTGCAGCCAAGGAAATGATTCCACAAAGTAAATACAAACCCCAGAAACTGATCAAGTGAAGTTCGTCTGGTGATGGTTTTCCTCCTCGCTGCCCGGGACAACCCAATTTACAGAACCACAAGTCGTGTATCTCTTGAAGCTTTCCGCCCTCAGAAAGTCTCAAAATTGCAGTTGACATATCAACTGCGAGTCGAGATCCTCGCTGAAAAGCCTGTACTCATAACAAGGAAAAAATAGGCAAGATGGGAGAGATCACATTGAAAAACAAGATGTTCAAGAACTAGAAGATGAGATGTTTAAGAACCACAACTTTTCCTCTCATTAGCAAATATCTATTTTAAATCTTGAAGATGAGATGCAAAAAAGATAGAATAAATCTACGTGAGAAAAAGAGACGAATGTTCTCTGATAGTGTAAGCCTTACACTTCATGGAAAAGGTATTTGCGTAATTTACTGGAAATGGAAGAATGTTCTCAGACAGCTCAAGTATACATTACGTGCACAAGGCAATTTTTTTTTTTTTTTTTTTTTAAATCCTCAACTTTCCATTTGTGTTTATTTGATCTCTGAATTTTAAAAAATTGATCTTCGTGTCTAATAGATATTTGATCTATTCAACAATTTAATTGATCAATTAAATACAAAATTGAAAGTTTAAAATCTTACTAGGCATGGTAAAGTGAGCATAAAGTAAGCATAGGTCTGTAGCAATTAAAAGTTTATCAACCTATTAATTATTTTTAAACTTTAGAACCAAATGGACACAAACTTGAAAGACGAGAATTCCAGGTGTGATGCTTAGGCATATGAAGGCATTAGTATGTAAATTAAAAGATAGATATATACTCACAAATCCCCATCCACTTCTGGTAAAAGGTTGGCCAATGATTCCGAATTCCTTTGTCTTAGACAGAAACAACTCCAAATATGGAAGTTCATCAACGATGGCCGCCACACCTCCTACTCCTTTAGGACCGAGCCGAAGTGCCTTCTCGTAATCTTCAGGCGAGTCGAGCTCGACCAGTCTGGAACGTGGTACGAAAAGGCTCTGTATCAGATAGTCGTAAGCAAAGGATCCTACCTGATATCCTATCGGCAAATTACTCGCAACCAAGTCATCCATTCCACTTATTGGCGACCAAAGTTGCTGAATTGTAAGGATTGATGTCAAGCTTGCTGTGTAGCTTGACGTTATTACCAACAATAAGAACAGCCACACCAACATCACCAGTCGTGAAAGTGGGCTGAGTGTTGCTTCTTCTGTTTATCATTCAAGGCCCAATAGTTTCAATTTTAATGGAATTCTGATATCAAATCAAAGCCCTTCAAAGAAAAGCACAAGGACAGTACAGTAGGGATAATGGACTTACGATTTGCCTTGAATAGAGTTGAAAAGCTGAACCTGCAACACATATACAACACACAACAATTGTAAAAGTAAAACTTGCCTATTATTGAGTAACAGTTTAAAATGTGAGGGAATCCATGAAAGCCTTACAGACACATTGTGATAATCTGCCTCTTCGGAGGACCTCGAAAATGGTCGTTGATTCGATGCTCGAGCATCCAAATAACGATCCCGATGATCACAAAGGAAGCTGCTACTACACACCACATCTCCACTGTAAATGGTCTGAGAAACACCCAAGCACTTGATTTTGAATCTTTAACCGGGGCAACTATGATGAGCCCAGTGGTGGTATATGGTTGAGAAAAATCAACAATCTTTGTACGGTTGGTGACAATAGCAATGTCCCCAACAGCTGCATCAAACACCTAGCAGGCAGAGGCACCATATATACAATAAGCATCTAAATCTCTATGGTATTTCAAAAGCTTGAAACTCAGATTCTACTCACTACTCACATTGTTTGCAACCGACTGAACAAGTTCATCATAACTGGGATTGACTCGGCCATCTCCAAAAGGCACAAATCTGTAAGGAACCTCGTATGGAATAAGCTTGAGTGCTTCTTTGAAAATGTCGATAACGTATCCTCGAACCATATCGGTGTTGTTCACTTGAGTAACAAAATCAACAAAGCTTGCTCTTTTCGGGTACGCGATTCTGAGGGGTTTTCCAGCATCTGCAATCACCCAACCCCGCGGTCGTTCTGACGACCTTCCACCAGGCCAAATTACATTGCCAAGTTTCTGATCTAAAGGGTAATCCTCTTGTTTCAAGGTCAAATCTTCTGGTGGTGAAACCGAGAATCCTGTGGAATTAGACCAATAACCCACTGTACGAATCCCCTTTTGGTCAATGTTAATCACATCATAGCTACCGTTGATAATGTTTCTATCTTCACCAAACTGAATTCGCCCACTTAAACCAGTGTAGTTCGTTTGCATTATAATACTAAGCAGATCATTTCCGCCATCAAACACTTTGAGCCTTCCCAGTTGAATTCCACTTGCATTAGAGCCAAATGCTTTACCTGAGGATGAAAACGTGATATTACCATTTTCTTTGAGAAATCTATCGACTGCCCTGGCCACAACCCATACTGAATCATAAGCGTAGAGTCCATAAACATTCAAACCTGTTGGCTGCATTCTGCTCAACCGATCCCACAAGTTTCTCTTTCCTTTAGACTCTGGAGTATGAGGGCGTAGCCCCACTACCCCATTAAGTATATCAAGTGCAGAACGATTGATTGGTGAGAAAGAATCTAGAGTTGCAGCAAGCCAATCAGTAGCGAACCAAACGTAATTGCTGCTCAGCATGCCAAGTTTATGGGCGATGGTGAAGATTCTTAATTGGGGATCAGGGCCTACGTGAACGACATAAACACGAGGACCAAGCAATTTAGAGCTATTGAGTATCTCAGTGATCTTAGTAAGATTAAGAAGAGAAGGCAAGGGGAATTCATGAGAAATGCGACACATTTTCTTCTCAAGTTCATCAGCCAAAGAAGATATCCCATTTCTCCCATAGTCATCATCCAAATATATAGCGATGGCCTCTTTCCAGCCATAATAATCAATCAAGTTAGCCATGGCGGCCATTTGGTGCGAGTCACTTAAAGTGGTTCGGACGAAAAAAGGAAGCTGGAGAGTCGACAGCGTTGGGTCGGTGGCACCGTATGAAACTTGAGGAACTTGTAGACCATTAACGATCTGGGAAATCACATGAGCCACCACCGAGGATTGTGGTCCAATGATGGCCACAATTTCTTTTTCAAGTACCTGCAAAACTACCATCCATGGACAGAATCATCAAATAAAGATTAACCAGATTTGTTTTCCACCACAGTAATCAAACTCAACCGAACAAAAAATTAAAAAAAAAAACAATACAGATTTGTGTGGTTCACTAATGTTAGCTACATCCCCAGGCAAAGGAAATCAGATACAGATACGGAAATTATGGCAGTTTATATATGGCACCTCTCGTGTTGGGAGTGCGACCAAAGTCCCACATTGGCTAGATAATGGAAGGATCATGTACTTATAAATGAGGACAAGTATCTCTATTGGTATGAGACCTTTTAGGATGAACCAAAAGCAAAGTCATGAGGGCTTATGTCCAAAGTGGACAATATCATACCATTGTGGAGATCTATGTCATGTCCGTTGTCCCTTACAAGTGGTATCAGCCATGCCCCATACATAGCCGTGTTGGGTGGAATTCTCAGATACCGAACAAAGAAGTTGTGAGCTTAAGTAGTCATGGGAAAATTCGTTGTTGAGCTCTGGGCAGGCAGTGTACTCCAGAGAAAATGAGTTGTCTAAACTCTCGGTAAAGGGGTGGAGCCTAGAGAGTTGGACAGACAATTGGTAAATGAGAGTTCGACGGATAGAGAGTTTAGCATAAACTAATCTCCATACAAAATTTAGCTTTTGGGCGTTGCCGCCGAACTCCCATAAACCGCGTACTTGGTCACTTAGAGCACCAGATAACAGATTCTAAGGCATATAACAGCAAATTTGCAATATCTTAATCAGAAAAGCAACACCTGGTAATCACAATGCAATCTTAATTCTTAGGTAGAGCCGAAGCAGGGCCAATTCCAACAATAACTTGGGAAAGAATAAGTTGGCCCTAGTTCAGAAAGACGAAACAAGAGAAGGAGAAATGGAAAGAGAGAGAGAGAGGGTAAATACCTCCAACGGAGCCCAAGAAGCCGCTGCAATTAGAGTCCTCCATGAGGAAGTTGAGCCTTATCCCATTCAAGATGTTGGGGTCGGCGTTGATGTCGGAGATTGCAGCTTGCATCGCGGGCTTTGCTGCTCTACCGATAACCGAATCGAAAGTAAAAACCGCACCAATATTTACGACAGCAGGCTTCTGGCACCAGATCGGACCAGTGACGAACAGCCATATCGAACTACGCAGCAGCAGCAGAGCAGCAAACTTTCTCATAATCTAAAAACAAATGAACCATCCAAGCTTGAGGTTTTTCAAAATTGGGTATAAATCAAGAAATGTTTGTTCAGATTCTCAATAACAATTACCTTAGTGAACTGCCCACTTCCTTGTTTGGGATAAATGAGTGTGGACCCCAAGAAGAAGAACCCATAGTTGAAGGAACAAGACTATTTTTTGAAGGCTGCCCATGTCACAGAGTATGCGCAACTTGCACGACAACGAAAAAGATACACGTGATTCATTCAAAATTTTGATCATCAGAACTTTGGTGAAAGCTTAAGTCAAATTAAGTCGATGAGAGAAATTCCATTCCAATCTACATCCAAAATCACAACTTTATTTAAAAGAAGTGGGAAGCTACTTAAAGTAATTACTTTAACACTCTCACATGACATCTTTATTATGAAAAAAGAAAAGGTTTAAGACCGATTCGTTTTATTCTGGAAAAATAAAAAAAAAAAAAAAAAAAAATCTCTCATTATATGAGAGATCCAATTGGTTCGCTAACAAGTATTGCTTTATAGCTTTAATATAAGGGAAAATTACCCTTAGTCATAGATTTGGATTAGGTTTTATTTTGGTCTGAGTTTTCAAAAATTTAGGCTCAGGCTGATAACCATTCCGTTTTTGGTTATCAAATGAAATGGTTATCAAACAGGCCTTAGTTCTTGAGGTTTGAATTTTTCTTTTTGATCCCTCCCTCAAATCTTCTGTTAATAACTATGGAAGGCTGACATGACACTGATTTTTTATTAAAAATTATTTTTTAATTGTAAAAATAAAAATATATTAAAATAATGAAAATATTATTTCTTTTGAAAAAATACATTTTTAGTCCCTAAGGTTTGGGTTAAGTTTCATTTTGATCCTCAAGTTTTCAAACTCAACAATTTAGCCATTGAGGTTTGGTTTTAGTTTCATTTTAGTCCCTCCATCCATTTTTCTATTAAAAACTAACGGGTTACTGACGTGACACTATTTTTTTTATTAAAAAAATTATTTTTAAAATTTTAAAATAATAATATATTATTAAAATATTATTATTTCTTCTTTCACCTTCTTCTTTCTTATTCTCTACCAAAACCCTAAGAGCCCGTTTGGTTTAAGGTTTTATAGGCCTGAGAATACATGATGCCTGGGAATAAGATTGTTGGGAATCAAAGATAGGTGTTTGGTTGTGCATGAAAATGTCATCAGGATTTTATGAGAACAAATTATGTCTGTATTTATTTTTTAGAATTAATCAGATAAATTTTATGTAATTTTAATAAATAAATTCAAATTATTAATAAAAATTAATGAAATAATAATATTTTAATGGTATAAACCATGTTAATTTAACAAGTTAAAATTATTTAATTAATTTTTTAATAAATATCCTTAACTACAATAATTTAATATATTGTATCCATAAAAATTAATTAGATAAATATTTAATAATAATATGATTATTTATTTATTATAAGGAATTCCAAAAAAGTAATTAATTGATTATAATAATCGATAAGTAATTAATTATAATTATTGAAAAATGAATTTTTATACTAAATTCATTTAAATGATTTTAATTCAATAATTAAATATATTTTCGATAATATTAACTAATTAATTATAATTTTAGTAAATATGTAATCACATCCCTTTAATAAACTTGGATTAAGTATTTGTTTAAAAGTCCTAAAAAAAATATTTGTTTAAACAAATTGAAATTTTTGATAAATTATTATTTAATATAATTAAATAATTTATTATATTATTTTTAATTTAATATCCATTAGTTAATTAATTAACTATATTCAAAATAAAATTGCATATAAAAATAAAAAAGAATGGATGGGAAAAGGAAAACTCATGCTTTTGCAAGGACATAGAAAACCTTTGCTTATGGGCATAAATGATGCCTGGGAATGCGTTATTTCCTAGGCCCACCACAGAAATCTTGAAACAAACAAGGGTATTAGAAACTCTTGCCCATTCCCATCTCCAAAAACCTTGTACCAAACGGGCCCTAAGTCTCCTTGCTAAAACCCTAAGCCTCCTACCACCGGCTGTCGTCAGCCACCGTCAACCATCAATCATCGACGGTCGGTCGTCGTTGACAACATTTTTTTCTTCCTTCCTCTTTCTTTCTTCTTCTTTCTTTCTCTCTCCCTCACCATGTCCTTCTCTCTAATGTCTTTCTTTTTCCCTCCCTCACCGTGCCCAGCCCAACCTAGTCGTTCGTCCTCACCTCGCCTTTGCACGCCTTCATCTCTTTCTCCGTTTCAAGCGTTGGTCTGAAACGAAGGGGATTTCCCCTTCATTTCAGACTTCCTCTTCGTTTCTAGTGGCGTCGCGAGGACAAACAAGAGGACGACGACAAGGAGGGACGAATGAGAGGACGGCGGATCTGGAACGTGAGAGAAAGAAATGGAGAGGAAATGCGCTTGGGTTTCATCGGATCTGCTTGATGGGGACGTTGTCGAAGACGGGGCTGATTGGCAACGAGGAGGATGCAAAAGATCGAGAGCCTCTAGTTTTTTAAGGAAAAAAATAGAAAACAAGGATAAAGAGGGAAAAGAGAAGAAGAAGAAAATAAAAGAAAAAAAAAACAGTGGTCGTCGGTGAGTGGCAGATGCCTGCCGGCGGGGCTTAGGGTTATGTGGTGGTGAGGGTGAAGAAGAAAAAGAATGGTTTGTGGGAAAGGTGAAAAATAAAAATATATTTTTATTATTTTAATGATTTTTGTATTATTTTGATATATTTATTTTTAAAATTTTTAAAAAATAATAAAAAAAATGGTGTCACGTCAACAAACCATTAGGATTTAACAAGAAATTAGACAGAGGGACCAAGAGTATAATGAAATCCAAACCTCAGGGATAAGATTGTTGAGTTTGAAAACTTAAGAACCAAAATGAAACCTAATAACTCAAACCTTAGGGACCAAAAGTGTATTTTTCCCTATTTTTTTAAAATATATTTCTTATTTTCTCTTTTCTTCCTCCTCCTTCTTCAACTTCTTCAACCACCCACCACCAAACTAGTTGCCACCGATTTTTTTTTCTCTTTTATTCTTTTTTCTCTCTTCTTTTCTTCCCCTTTCTCTACATTTTTTTTTTTTAAAAGAAAACTAGAAAATAGGGGAGGGAGGAGCTATCCCTCATTTACGTGTCGGAGTAGGGAGGAGGAAGAGGATAGAAGTCTATCAACGATAGACTTTAATCACAATATAAATTATTGCTAATAAATAATAGTAGTCTATCACTACATGCATTGTGATTAAAGTCTATCAGGAATAGATATCTATCACTGATATGCCAAAACTATTTACAAATATAAAAAAAAAAATTAAGTTTTATTGATAGAAGTCTATCAACCATAGACTTTTAATCACAATTGCAATTATTGTTAATAAACTATTCTATCAGCAATAGTCGATCACTGATAGACTACATGCATTATATGATTAAAGTTTATTAATGATAAATGTTTATCATTGATAGATTTATCATATTTGCAATTTTTCTTAAAAGTTGCTATATTTGTAAATAACAAACTTTAAATTGTTATCCATTACCGTAACCCTTAAAATTGTCAATAATTGATCGGTTGGGTTGGGCTGAGGTTGTAGGATTAAAAAACATGTTTTCGGTTCAATCGGAATCGAACCATTTAAAAATATATATATATATTATAATAGACTTTTTCAGCATTTCTCCTCTCGCAATCAACACTTAATCTCTCTCTCTCGTTCTTACTTCAGCCGACAACCACACAAAGCTTCTCTTTGACAAAGCATCTGTCTTTCCTTCTCCTTCGTCAACATTCACTCGATCTTTTCCTCCCTTGCCGGCCACGACCATTACAAGTTGTTTCGTACTCGTCTCGCCAATGCCAACACTTTTCTCACCTCGCCAACATCACCATTCGTGGCCCTCGTAAAACGTTTATGGTCTCCTATTCTTTAGTACAACTTGACACAATCGAATTAGTTGGGTTGCCCCTCTCTATACATGTAACGACCCGACTAAAGAGGGGATATGAACGTACAAAGGAGTCGCTACTACATGCATGAGTACAGAAAACTTTGTAAACTTTAAAGCGGAAAATAATAAAGTTTTTCATATAATTCAAATAGGGCCCAAAACATAAAAGAGTTTCTAAAACAAATAATGAAATGAAAGCATCTGAATGAGTCCCGAATGAAAACAAAACAATCGTTTAAAAACTAAAAATTCAACATGAAACTGATATGGGAATGAAAGGAATCGAGTTCCTAAGGAAAATGACAAAACTTGCAGCTGCAGTCCCATAGCCAGCCAAGCCACGACTCTCGCCAATCGCCAACGCTCTTAAGTACCACCTGAAAAGGAAAGATAAGTAGCATGGGTGAGTATATAAGAATATACTCAGTAAGTAGCCCACTTAAGGGTCGAAACTGAAATCATGAGATCTAGTAACTTGAAACTGAGTTCCTGAACTTCTGGGTCTCTACTCTAGGGCCACAGCTGGTCACATAAACATGCTATGTCTAGGGTGTTAACCTATCCCCAACCTGGTGCCAACTAGAGTGTTGTGTGGGTCAGTCGGTTAAGGTAAGTAACTAGAGACTAGCTGGCCACCTCTAGCAGAACTACACCTATCCCAACACAACACCCCTGAATATAAAGATAAAAATAATACGGTGGAGCAACTGACACATGTAAACATGCCTGGTGCCAAAAGGCGCACGAACAACGTGCCTGATCATAAGCTCAACACCGTCCTGAACTGAGAGAGCGCACGCTAGCGTGCCTGAAACTGAGCTCTAACAGCCAACTAATAGAACACACGTAGACGTGCCTGGGTTCTATCAGTCCTGAGATGGGGAAGGAAACACACTCTAACTATGTAAGACTTAAGAAATCTAATAAGTCTTCTTGAGGCCCTAAAACGTGGTCGAGGTCCCTATTCTAAGTCTTTCCTCAAAGATAAATATGATTCCCAAATCATTATGAGGCTACCGAAAATTCGGCAGCATAACGGCATACATATAGGGAACCCGAAATTTTCTATTTACCTGAAAGGAAAAATAAACACTTCTATGATCTCCATTATCCAACCACAAGCCATAAAGGCACTATAGATCACCAAAAACCAGAGCGAGATGGACCTCGCATTCACAACCACTCAGATATGCAGAACCATCAAGCCATACGATCAAAACAACCAATAATTACATATCCACCCCGAACAACATCAGACATGCCAAAGTAAACTCCACTTTCATGCCACGACATATTTTATCATGCAATACTATTAAACGCATAGGAATCCAAAACGAGTTCAAGGCTCACAATTTAAACTCATGCTAGCATGCCACTATCTCGAAGAACTAGATCAAAACCCCGGCAAAGCATTCATCAAATCCAATAACACGCAATAGGGACTAAACTTGCAATAAAATCCGATAGCTACTTACTTTAGATAGGAAACTTGTTCGACAACACAGTAGAGTGCCCCTTAACTACCAAACCCCTATCCAATCCAACTAAGAACTGAATGAAGCTTGCTGTCCGGGTTCGCAAATTTCGCTCCAAAATGACGATTAAGGTTCCGAACGCGAAAAAGACCTTGGAAACAATTGTCACAATTAATGGGTAAGCCTCCAGTACCATAACCCAACCAAAAACACGAGTTTAAAACACTTACCCAATGTCAATAGTGCCCAACTACACAGAAGCTTGAAGACTCGCTACTTGAAACGCCGATTATGAAGAGAACGCCTGCTGAACAGAGAGAATAACGAATGGGCATTCAATTAAACTCAAAAACCAGTCGTGAAACAACCTCTAAGCACTTACCCACCGCACGAAACGTCGGAAAAATCACCCCGAAGTCGCCGAGACACCGCCAAGCACTGCTGGACGCGCCGAACGACGTCGCTGCCGGAAAATGCACAATCTCGGCCCTTTCCCACGTTGCTGCAACAAGAAGAATAGAGAAGGGAGAGATGGGGAATGAGAGATCGACGAGGGAGAGGTGCTTAAACGCAACCACGAAGGCGAAAAAGAAACGAACCTGCTGAAGCCGAACTCGATGCTGACGCCGCGCCTGTTGCTCACGCCACCGGAGATGGCCGTAGACGAGGAGACGCCGACGGCCTGCGAGACAAAGGGGAGATGGATGATGCGCTGGTGAAAACCCACGGCTGGAAGATGAAGGAAACGACACAAGGGTACACGTATTGCTTGAGGCCGAAAATAAACGAGAGGGATGGAGGGAATGGAGGCTGCGGCAAACAAAATGGATAAAAAGGGAAAATTAGGGCAAGCTTCAAACATTTGTTTAATTACCAAAAAGTCCTTAAGCTATTCCACATAACCAAACCCTTAACTTGGCCCAATGATACTCAAAATAAAAGAGAGCCAAGGTTTACCTTAATTGCCGACGTTACAATACGAGTTGATCGGTTCAGGGGACCGACCAACCCAACCCATGTTCACCCTTGCTAGGTGCAATGCTAAATTTCCTATATCTTCTCAGCAAGCTCGAAACTTTGTCTTAATTGCGATGCATGCAAAAAATTATAGTTCTAATTTAAAGTATGGAAATATAAATAAATAAAATAAAATAGTTAGAAATTAGAATATCGTTTAATTTTATAAAGAGAAAATATTCATTACAATGTGTTATTCATGTAGGTAAAAACTAATTTCAAATATATAAAAAATTATTTGTGTATTAAGGCATGTTTGGAATGAATTTTTAAATGTTTTAAAAGGTGTTTTTATGTGCAAATGAAAAGTTTTTAAACACCTAAAAAGTTATTCCAAACATGTTTTTTTTAAATAACTATCAATAAATATCACAGTATCCTATATGTTTGCAATTATCTGAGTTTGGATTTTTATTTTAATTATAATTTAAAATGAAATGATAATTAATTTTAATTTTTTCTCGTCAAGGACTCATCACCCACCACGTAGTATTTCTTTAGATTTTCTCTTATATTTCTTTAAATATTTTTTTAGACACATGTTTCTAATTTACGTTTCCACAAACAATGTTCGCCTTTGTTGGCAACTATCCATATTGGCCATTCTTAGGCATCATCGTCGCCATCGCATGGTGAAAATATTCATCCTTTGTCAGTCGCCTACAATAATTACTTTACTGCAGTAACTTTCCTTCTATTGATTTTTTATTTAATCATTTACTTATCCCTAACAAAAATTGTTATGATTTTTTTTTTTTTTTTTTGCAAATCATCAATTTATCTTTTTTGCAACCCTTATGACTATTATTTGGTTTTGTAAATCTCTCTCTTCCTCTAAGAAATCTCCTTGTTCAACATAAGGTTAATGTAAGAATGGATTTTGTTTAAAAAAAAATAGAAACAAAAATAATTAAATAGATTTAGATTTTAAATAGAAAAATAATAACTAATTAAGACAAAAACCAATTATGGTTTTTGTGAAGGTAGATTATTTTTATTCGAAAACTAATTTCTTTAATTAAGACCAAAGATACACAATTTACAATGAAGAGATAAACTTTGCACACAAAGTTTTTCCTTATTGTTTTTTTAATAAGAAACAAGTTGTGGTTTTTTAAAGAAAAAATAAAATATATCAAATTAAGTTGGATACAAAATGAAAATACAAAATTTATATTTAACTTTAATATATATTTAATTTAAAAAATAAATAAATAAAAAAGAAAACAAAGGCTGGAGAAATTAAATTTTCAAAGATATTAAATTTATACCTATTATTAAAAATTAACTAAATCATAAAAAGGCAAAAGCAAGGATAGGTCCGTAGTAATTGGGATGTACCTTTAACCAAAGTTTAGAGTACCAAATTGTTAAGGAAGAAAGTGATTTTTAACCAAAAATTTATCAACTCACACTATTTATTTATTTATTATTTTTTTAAACTCAACCCAAAATGGATAAAAGAAGAAGGAAATCCTAAAGCTCAGCCTCACGCCACTTCTCTTCTTCTTCTTCTCGCTGTTTCCTCTGGTTCAGCAGCTCAGTGTCGCCTCCGCTCGTGCCGCCCGTCTTTCTTCCGCTCGTTTTGACTTGAAATCTTTCAGTTTCACGTCTCTTCGTCGCCGGATTCACATCTTTTTCTCCTGGTAATTTCTTGTTTATGGCTCCGTCTTTCGTTTTCATTCATGCTCAATTTTATTTCCTTTTTGTTTTCTCGTGTTTCATCGATTTCTTATTGGGCCTTTTCCTATTTCTCGTTTGGGGTTAGGGCTTCTTTTTGTTCTGTTCTGGGATCGAAGCGCAAGATCCTTTAGTTTTCTGGGTTGTAAGTGTTTTGAATGTTTTTGAAGTGAAGCTTTGTACCTGGTTTTACTGTTTTCCTTTTTTATGGAGAGAAGCTTCTGTCTTCTGTTTCGTTTATCTCTCGTGGGCTGCTCTTGCTTGTGTGGGAGAGAGGTCTATTTTTCTTTGTTTTTCGCGAGATATTGACAGCCGAATTGCCATCTAATTTGAAGAATCAAAGGGTTTAGATTGCTGGCAGCGGATGATAATCTTTTTGGATAGCCTCCACTCGCAGCAGACCATATAACTGGTTCCATAAACAGAGTTGTTCACTGGAATAGGCTATGGCTTCCACGCTATCCATCCCTTTTCAAACCAGGTAAAACCCCTAAATTAGCTCCAATAATGGTCTTTCTAGGTGTAATGCTAGATTTCCTATTTTATAATTACGATATTTTCTGAGCAATTCTCGGTACTTTGTCTTAATTGGGTTCCTGTATGTCGTATTGGTCTACATTCTGAAACTTGAAACCATTTTCCTCATTGTGGCTCAGCAATTTTCGGTCTACATTTTTGGGAGAGAAAAATGGATTCTCTGTTTCTGCAATGCCTGTATGTCGTATTGGTCTGTTGAGGAAGACTATAGAATGCAAGGAATCACGAATAGGGAAGCAACCAATTCAAGTGCCATCCAATGTAACCATCACATTGCAGGGTCAGGATTTAAAAGTTAAGGGTCCTTTGGGAGAACTTTCAATTCTTTATCCACGAGAAGTGATGATTGAGAGGGAAGATTCTGGGATCTTAAGGGTCAAGAAGGCACTGGAGACAAGAAGAGCCAATCAGATGCATGGGCTTTTCAGGTAATCTCAGTATAGATTTTAATTTTATTTACTGATTCAATATCTTCACAGTAACCAATCGATTTAATTTCAACTTACTCTTCTGAAACATTTAGATTTTGTTTTTCTTCCTCTTAAGTTTTAGTTTACATGGGTCACTTGCTTTTATGTGTCTTGCCTCCATTTGGTCGCAACAGTACTTTCATGGATGAAAATACTAATGGAGTGGCAAACTCTAGATATTTCCTCTTTTTTATGATTATTTGTGGATGGCTAGAAAGATTAGAAACCAATTAATATCTTGTCAAATTCTGAAAATCCCAAGATGACTTAATGGTATGAATGCAAACAACCAGTACCAGCCATTGTTTGTTCATTTGAAATGCAGTCATTGCGGTGTCATATATGAGCATTTCAATTGATTTCCTCAGGACCCTTACGGACAATATGGTGGTAGGAGTATCCAAGGGGTTTGAAAAGAAACTTCAATTGATCGGTGTCGGTTATCGAGCGATGTTAGAAGGAAAAGACTTGGTATTAAATCTTGGGTTCTCTCATCCAGTTAGAATGGCCATTCCTGATGGTCTTCAAGTAAAGGTGGAAGAAAACACCAGAATTACGGTCAGTGGATATGATAAATGTGCCATTGGTCAGTTTGCTGCTTCTATTAGACAATGGAGACCCCCAGAACCGTATAAGGGTAAAGGAGTGAAATATGCTGATGAAGTTGTGAGAAGAAAGGAGGGGAAAGCAGGGAAGAAGAAGTGATGGTTCGCAATTCATTGTTTTGTTTGTTTTTCTCTGTTTTTGAAATGTTTTGTATGTGTGTTTCTAGTATCAGAAAAGGATTATTGGCATCATAATTTATGAGAGTTCATTTTTATCCTCCTCCCTTTTCTTAGTAAATTTTCAGTTCAATATCATCATTAGTTTTCAGTTCGACCACATTTATATATCAGTTGGGAAAATGACACCAACCCCAAAAAATCGTCACCTAGTTTGCCTATTACTTATAGATTTCGATTTACCGAAGTCTATCAACGATAGACACTGATAGACTCTGAATAATCGAAGTCCATCAGTAGACTGATAGATTCTGATTAGTTAGAGTATATAGTTGATAAACTCTTCTGATAATCGAAGTCTATCAAATAGATCCTAATTATCCAATGTCTATCAGTCATATACTTGGATAAATTTTGTTACATTTGCAATTTTTTTTTTACATGGTGCTATATTTGCAATTATATAATTCTTATTTGTCACCCACGGCAAATTCTCAAGATATAACCATACCAAACGAATCTCACAGCTATGAATAGAAGAATCTAACCAACACCAATTTAAATTAAAGAAAGAAACGATAAGTTGTTACAAAAAAATGCCTCTTTTTCTTTTTCTTCTTTTCCATTGAGGCCAAGTACAAGCTTTATACTTGAAACAAACTCGATTTCACATGCCATCAAGGTTGCAGATGCACTTCAATTTCAGACGTGATTTGAGAGTTAGTCTTTGTTGCTACTCAACAATTTGCCTGCGGTCCTCCCACTTGTTTAATCTTTTGATTGCCTCTTCCACCTACAATTCAATTCATAACTTCTGTCAAATATATAAATAAATTAGATTCCTAATACTAGACCATATACTATATACCATACACAAGAAAAAAAAAATGTTAATAGGGTAGATCGTTCAACTTGAATTAGGTAAGTCTTTTAAAGACAAAATTGAGGCCCCGTTGGTTAACCATTTGGTTATTTGTTTTTTGTTTTTTAAAATTAAGCTTACAAACACTACCTCCACCCCTAAGATTCTTTGAGTGTGTTTGGTTTAACTTTTCAAGTGTTTAATTTTGAAAATAAATCATTTTGAAAAAATTTATAGTGTTTGGCAACCACAAAAAAAGACTTATTTGAAAATGAGATTGATAAATAAATCATTTTGAGAGAAACAATTGAAACCAACTTTTTAAAAAACGACTTCTTAAGTAAACAATAACTTATGTATAAAAACATTTCTGAAGAAATGCAACCAAACATATGAGGGTGTGTTTGGTTTGACTTTTCAAGTGTTTAATTTTGAAAAAAAAAATCATTTTGAAAAAATTTATAATGTTTGGCAACCACTAAAAATGACTTATTAGAAAATGAGATTGATAAATAAATCATTTTGAGACAAACACTTGAAACCAACTTTTTTTCAACAGACTTTTGAAGTATACAATAGCTTGTGTATAAAAACACTTGTGAGAATGCAACCAAACATATGAGTGTTTAAATTCTAAACAATTTTTATGCAAAATGTTTTTTAAAAAATGCATTTTTGAAAAACATTTAAATTGGAATGTATTCCAAACGGACCCTGAGTGTTTAAATTCTAAACGATTTTTATACAAAATGTTTTTTAAAAAATACATTCTTGAAAAACATTTAAATTAAAATGTATTTCAAACGGACCCATGTTTTGTTATCTACCTCTTTCCTATGTTTTAAAAAACTAAAACAAAAAATTAATTTTCAAAAACTTTCTTGTTTTTGGAATTTGGCTATCTTATCCTAGATGAAAAGAAATTAAAAGAAAGCAAACATAATTTTCAAAAACCAAATGATTATCAAACGGAGTCTGAAATAATCGAATCGAACAGAAATTTATAATTAATCACCAAAATTTATCATATATTTTTTTTCATGACATTATATTACCTCTTTATTCCAATCTGTTCGCCATGTCACCCATACCAGAATTACCGTCTGCGCAAAAGTTCCACCCATCAACCCCACCCATATGCCCTGCATAAAAATTACACAATACTAGACCGTCATTGAATTTCAAAATAAATACTAAATTGCCACCAAGTTCTATAATGCCAAATTTAAGCAACCAATTATTCTAAAATTGTAACAACTAAACAACCAAATTTAATAGACTTTGCAATACTTTTCTAAATTACAAAATTAGAAAATTTTGATATTCAATACCTTGGCGCCAAATTTGAAATAGAAGCCGAGGAGGGCGCCCAAGGGCACTCCGACAACGTAATAGCACCCGACATTAACATAGGCGACGAAAGCTTGCCACCCGCACCCGACTGCCACGCCTTTGCAGAACCCAACAGTTTTAGTGCATTATTGATATTATTTTGTATCAAAAACGCATGTTTAAGTATTTAGAAAGTCATTTCAAATAGGTCTTGGATAGAACGTGAAGATTACCGGTTAAGACAGGCTGGATTCCGTTGAGGACAAGGGTGAAAGCGAGAAGTGGGCAGAGATCAGAAACGGCGGCGGCCACGATGTCGCCTTCCGTGAAGACGTAGCTGATGACGTCACGTAGGGCCAGGACAAGTAAAGCACAAATTATAGAGACGATGGTGGAGATGGCAACCACCACCACCACAGAAAACGCTGCGGATTTCGGATTCCCACTTCCCAGTTCGTTGCTCACTCTCACACTGCAGTGAAGACAAGCAAAACAACCAATACTTTTCAATATGATTCTCCAAAATAATCAAATTCAAGACTGTCCGTTTTAGTGCATGTATGGAAGTGATTTTGAAATAACTAAAATCACTTCTTTTTTTTTTCTGTTCAAAGTCATCTTGAAATATATCTTTAATCATTCATAACGAGTTTCATATTTGATTTTACACTTTTAACCATGATTTTCGTATCATCAAAATTGATTTTGAAGAATCAAATACATTTTTCCAAGTGATTTTGAATATAATAGAAGTGATTTGAACCATTTCAAAATCACTCTCTAACATGTATTTAATTATTGACAAATAACCATATTCTTTTTTATCCTAGTTTTATAAAAAAAATAGTCTTTATACAAGATATGTATCCAAAATTTGGGGAATGGGAATGTACAAAATATCCATATCTTTTTCTATTTGACGTTTTCTTTACCATATTGTTTGAATGAGTTTTGGCCGATCTTACACTATATTTATAATTTATAATTTATTTTAGGTTAAAATTTCATTTTGGTTTTTGTCGGTTTTTTTTTTTTTTATATTTTATTTTAGACTTTATATTTTCAAATGTCCAAACTTAAAGTTAATTTTTATTGAAATTGTTTAAACATATTAAAAATCTCCCTATACACCATCATTTAAACCTTGACAATAAAGAGATAAAATAAATTTCACATTTTCTATCTTTGTCTCTTTTTTTTTTTGAAAAATTATCTTTGTCTCTTTTAGTTGTCAAGATTTTAAAGGGATGTGTATAGAAATCCGCTGACTAAGTATTGTTCATATTTATTTACCAAGATATACCTTGAATGACAGAAATGGGTTCAACCCAAAATAAATAGGTAAATAAATAAATATTTTGCAAGAATAAATATGTATTAAAAAAAAAACGGTAGTTGAGAAAAGTTACCTGGCGGCAGCGTTAAAGCCGACTGAGATCATGTAAACCCATCCAAATATGGTCATGCTGCAAAAATTACCGCATAATTAAATTAATCAAACTTTAATTTGACCAGCAACCATTCATAACTCTATCAAATATTTCAAAAAAATTTAGGCCAATTGATGCAAACTCAAGCCCAAAATCAAGTCCAACTAAAGCTTCACCAGAAGTTCCAACGGGCCAAACCTCAACACTGATTTTCAGCAAGGATTTTGGTCCAAAGAACATGAAACCATGGGCAATCAACCCAGTCCAATTGCATGGTGAAGATAGAATGGATGAAGATTTTTTGAAATCCAATCAACAACCGACGAAAGAAAATCATGGGGAATTTACTAACGGAGATGAGAAACATGGAGCAATTGAAAATCCAACAAACAGTGAAAAAAGACAATCCAGAGGATGGAAGAGGGTTAATAGGTCGTGGGATAAAATCAAGACCAATTATCCCATGCAACAAACAGTTCATTTCACTCGTAAGAAGAGGGTCGTTGATGATGACGGCCTAGAAAGGTGCCCAAGCAAGAGACTCAAATCACCACTTCCTCCAAACGATGGAAGTCTATCGGCGGAGCTTGTTGAGCAGGCCCGCCGGGAGCCATGAAAATATTTAGTTGGAATGCTCGGGGGACGGGGAACCCTCGAACATTCCGAGCACTAAAAGATTTGGTGCGAGAAAAAAATCCCCAAGTTGTGTTTTTAATGGAGACGAAATCTAATCAATCTCGAATGAAATCTCTTAAGGAGACGCTTATGTTTCAAAATGTGTTTGTAGTGAATTGTACTGGACTAAGTGGTGGTTTAGCCTTGTTTTGGCATTCTACTGTTAATCTAAATATTATTTCTTATTCTAAGGTGCATATTGATACTAACATTGAATTTCAAGGAAAATTTTTTAGATTTACAGGTATGTATGGCAAACCAAAGCAAGAAAATCGACACTTATCTTGGACGTTACTACGTCGTCTTTCTGACATACCTTATACGGCTTGGATGGTAGCTGGAGATCTAAATGCAATAACACAAGCAAATGAAAAGGATGGTGGAGGAGACTTCGAGAGATTACAAAGCCAACATTTTGTAAATGCATTAGATGACTGCGCTCTTCGAGATCTTGGTTTCAAGGGCAATCGATTCACATGGAAGAACAATCAGCCTGGAATAGCCTTTATTAGGAAAAGGCTAGACCGGTGTGTCGGTAATGTTGATCTCTTGAATCTTTTTCATTCTGTTACTATTAATCATCTTGGTTTTTTGTCTTCAGATCATAGAGTTATCGAGGCTGTTTTACAAGAATATGAAGCTCATTCCTCCACAAGGAAAAAAGCACTCCATTTCAAATTTGAAGAAACATGGACTCTTTATGAGGATTGTGCCCTAATAATTCAGGCTGGTTGGGAAAAGGGAAGAGGCGATGAATCGCCTAGCAGTTTACTCACCCGAATTCAGAGCGTATCTGAGGAGCTAAAGCGGTGGGGAAGAAACAAAACAGGAAGATTCAAAACACAAATTTCTGAAACTAAAAGGAGAATTGAGGCGTTGAATGAGGGCCGATTGGAAGGAAGCACACTAGCATTGTTAAAGCGAGAAGAGAAATGCCTAGATAATATTCTTATGGAGGAGGAAATTTACTGGAAACAACGCTCTAGAGAAGAATGGCTCAAATGGGGGGGGGACAGAAATACAAGATGGTTCCACTCCAAAGCCACTCTCAGACGACAGAAGAACAAAATCCAGAAAATAACTGATGCTGAGGGGCATTGTTTTGAAAACAGGGAAGATATTGAACGAAATTTCCTTCATTATTTTTCTGAACTTTTTAAATCCTCTCCTTTTAATGTGCAGGCAATGGATGAAATTATTCAAGCTACCACAACAAGAGTTACAGAAGAGATGAATCTTCATCTAGATCGTGCTTTTGTAGCTATGGAGGTGGAGGAAGCTTTGAAACAAATGCACCCGACCAAAGCCCCTGGACCAGACGGATTACCAGCCCTCTTCTATCAAAGATACTGGAGTATAGTAGGAGAAACAGTGACAAAAACATGTCTCCGATGCCTCAACGAGGGGGAAATGCCAGATAAGCTTAATGAAACAACAATTGTACTCATACCGAAGAGGAAAAACCCGAGCACGGTGAACGATTATCGTACTATTAGTTTATGCAATGTGTGTTATAAACTTATTGCTAAAGTGCTTGCCAACCGTCTGAAAACTATTCTACATTCTATCATATCTGATACTCAAAGTGCGTTTGTCCCTGGTAGATTAATAGCTGATAATGTTATTGTTGGTTATGAATGTCTGCATTACATTAAAAGATCTAAGTCCAAGAAAAATTGTTTTGCATCTATAAAATTGGACATGAGTAAAGCATATGATAGAGTAGAGTGGATCTTTCTTAGGAAAATAATGGCAAAGATGGGTTTTAGTTCGGCTTGGATAAAGAGGATTGACATGTGTGTGGAATATGTATCCTTTTCGATTCTTATTAATGGTACCTGTATTGAATCTTTTAAGCCCTCACGAGGGCTTAGACAGGGCGACCCACTATCTCATTATTTATTTCTCATGTGTGCTGAGGGATTATCTAGCCTTCTTAAAAAGGCCGAGATATCTCAAAATATTTCAGGTCTTAGAATTGCCAAAATGGCACCACCTATCTCTCACCTCTTTTTTGCAGATGATAGTTTACTTTTTCTCAAAGCAAGAAAGGAGGAATTTGATGAGATGCAACGAATCCTGAAAGTATATGAAGCAGCCACTGGGCAGGTCGTTAATTTTGATAAATCAGAGATAGCTTTTGGGGCAGGAAATGATGTAAAAGGATTTTTAGCCAACATTTTAAAAGTCAAGATAGTCCAAGACCATGGAAAGTATCTTGGGTGTCCATCTTCCCTAGCTAAAAACAAGAAAGCTTCTTTGAACTATATAACATCTAAAGTTCAAACTGCAGGGGGTGGAAAGCAAAATTATTTTCAATGGCGGGAAATGAGGTGTTGATAAAGGTTGTAGCTCAGGCAGTTCCCACTTATACTCTTTCATGTTTCAAACCTCCTCAGGGGTGCTGCCATGACCTGAACAGGCTGATGGCTAATTTTTGGTGGGGTAGTTCTGAACAGGGGAGGAAAATTCATTGGTTGAAGTGGGAAGCAATGACAAAACCAAAGGATAGAGGAGGGATGGGTTTCAGAGATATAAGACTGTTCAACCAGGCATTGCTGGCCAAACATACCTGGAGACTATTACATAGACCGCAATCTCTAATGGCCCAAATCCTGAAAGCCAGATATTATCCTCAGGAAGATTTCCTAAAAGCAACTTTGGGAAGCAGACCATCTTATGTTTGGAGGGGGATCATTTGGGGGTGAGAACTAGCCATGACAGGAGGACGGTGGAGAGTTGGAAACGGAAAATCTATTGACATCTATGACGATCAGTGGATCCCGAGAACGAAAACTTTCAGGCTACTATCTCCTCAACGACCGCTAACTGACCGTACAGTTAACAGTCTTTTGTCAGGTAGTCAATCTTGAAATATCCCGCTACTAACAGATCTTTTTGTGCAGGATGATGTGGAAAAAATTCAAGATATCCCAATTGCAGGTGATAGTATCCCAGATACTTTCTTTTGGCATTATGACAAAACAGGAAAGTATACAGTCAGGAGCGGCTAAAAACTTGCAATAGATGGATGTAATGAGGTGTCTTCATCAGCGAATTCCTTTAGCTGCTCTTGGTGGAAAACATTATGGAAGTTGAACATCCCTAATAAACTCAAGATCTTTGCATGGCGGGCCAGCCTGAATATCTTCCCAACCAACATGAATCTTGTCACTCGTTGAGTCCATAATGACCCTCGATGCCCAAAGTGTGGGAAAATGAATGAAACAACTGTACATGCTTTGTGGGCATGCAAAAAGGTAAAAAAGCACTGGGCCCTTTGGAGCCCAATGCAATCTCTTCTAAATAACCATTTTGATGATTCTCTTGATCTGTTTTGTAGGTTACAGGAAAATCTAAGCGATGGTGATATGGCAATCTTTGTGGCAACTCTATGGTCCATATGGAACAACAGAAATAAATGTGTTTTTCAGGGTAACAAGATCAACTTCCAGCAGGCAGATAACCCTTTAGATTGGGCATCAAGTTACATTTCAGACTATGTGGAGGCTCAAACAAAGCGTCAGGGCGATCAAGCGCGATCGGGAGAAACTGATATCTCCCGCCAAGGAGAGTGGATACCACCGCCTCACAACCAGTATAAATTAAATGTGGATGCGTCGTTAGCAAACGGAGAGATGGGATCGGGAATGATCATCAGAAACTCAAAGGGCGAAGAGATGGCAACTGCAGAAAATTACAGGAGAACAAGTTGCAATGTAGAGTGGGCAGATGCTCAGACGCTGGTAGATGGTGTTCTTCTAGCAATGAATTCAGGCTTATCACCAGTTTGGGCAGAAATAGATTCCAAAATTGTTTGGAACTTACTTCATGATCGAGAACAATATCTCAACGAACTAGCCCCTTAATTCACCAACTCAGACTTTTGGCCAAAGATCATCATATCAGGGGGTTCCTTCTAACCCCAAGGGAGGGCAATAAAGTAGCACACCAGCTAGCTACTCATGCTCGCACAACAAAGCACTCTGAAATCTGGCTAGAAGATTGTCCTATATGGGCTCGAAGCAGCTTAGCTAAAGAAATGCAGCGAGTGGACGTCCCAACCCTTTCTTATAACTCTCTGTAGTTTTTATGTGTTTCCCTTCTCAAAAAAAAAAAAAAAAAAAAAAAAAAAAAAAAAAAAAATTCTAACCTCAACTTTTAATTTGTTCATTTAAGTCGTAAAGGTATCAACTAAAAAATAAAAATAAAATAAAAAATTCTAACCAGATATCATAAATTACCAGTATTTTTTTCCAAAAGCTAAATTTATTTCCAAAGTTAGTTCGTAACTTGGTAGATGTCAAAAATTCCTATAGTTTAATTATATCATGTGATCACAGACAAGAGAAGTAATATTAAATTCAGTTTCCACTTGTTAATAATTCATAATGTCAATGTTCATTAAAAAAAAATATCATAATGTCAATGTGAAAACTAATCAATCTCAGTTGCCACTTTTCAATAATTCAAAAGTTTAATAATGTCAGTAAGAGATCTGAAAAAGAAGTAATAATTAAATTCATGTGGTACTTGTCAATAATTGATACACAATTCTCATATTTCAAAAAAAAATTGGTACACATTTCTCAAGTATTTTTTCTACAACTAAATCTAGCTATTCTCATAACTATTGTATACATATTAATTTCTCTCTTTCACATCATGACTGGCTTCAATAAATTATACCCAACTCTTTAAAATATTGATCACTTCCCATTTTCTCCCAAAACATTTTGAAAATCAATCATTTTTCAAAACTTTTTAAAATATTTCCGAAAAAACATATCTTTTGTATTGGGAAAAAATTGGTTGTATACTGATATGGGATCTTCCAGCATACCACCATTAAAATGTTGATAATTAGGAGAGAAAAAAATTTCTCATTTTCTCCATTCCTCTTTCTTAGTTGTTAAGATTTTAATGGAATATCCCTACATAACCGATATGCAGCCAAGTTTTGTTCTTTATATTTTTACTCTTCACCAAGTTTTGTCGTTACATAAGTGTGGTAACTTCTATCCACTCTTCAAAATTCACTACATTCTTCACTATATTTCAATCCAAATCAAATATTACATTATATAAACTCTTAAACCAATCTCTCGAAAACCAATCATCTAAAATTATAGTGTGTTTGGAACAACTTTGGAACACAATTTTTTTTAATCAAAATCAATTACTTTATAAACGCCTATGAAAAAAATAATAATTTAAAAATGGGTTTAGTATAACTTCTCAAATTATCAAAAGATGAAAAGAGGCACTTATAATTAATCCAAAAATAACTTTAGAATGATTAAAAAAAACTCTACAAAAATTTCATAAGCAAAAACGTATTTGCAATTAATAGAATCAACTCTCTACATAGTGTAACAAAAAAAAAAATTGTTATTTAAAACACTTTAAAAAAAAAAAAGGTGGCATATTCATTATTGTTACAAAAATAGTTCAAATTAAAAATTATTCCATATAGATTCTTAATCACGACAAATTATTCAATGAGGTCGCCACAATGTGTCTATCTCTAGGGATGACAAAAATCCCTACGAGGTCGGGTCACCGTGGGACTCCGCCCCTAACGGGACGGGGAATCCTCGGTTTGACCGGATATGGGTCTTAAACCGGGGATCCTTTTCGGGCTCTAGTCGGGGACGGGGCGAGGATGGGGATGGTATCCCCACCCCATCCCTGTCCCCGACCCCGCCCCAAATAATTAATTAATTTATTTATTTTTAAATATATATTATATATATTATAATTATTTACAATAATAATGTTATTCTTATATTACTAATAACATTCTATAAAGTATTTTTGTTTTTAATTCTTAAGTTTTGGTTTATTGTATTGTTTTGTTTATATTTTTCTTTTTCTTTTTTTTATTTAATTTAGGTATTAAATTTATAATAAAACGTGTTTAATATTATAAAAATTAATTATTTAAATAAATAAATAAATAAATATAATACTAACATTAATATAAAAGTAGGTATAATTTTAATATATATCTTAATTTTAATTAATTTTTGTTAAAAAATAATTTGAAAAAAGAATGAAAAAGCGGAGATTTTTGCCTGCGAGGACCCGATCCCCGAACGGGGATTCCCCGACCCCAACCCCAATTCTCAAAACGAGGAATGGGGCGGTGATAAAGTATCATTAATCATATTATTGTTTTGTGGTTATTTCTCCTCTGTTTTAGTGTGTTTTCTCTTTTTTAGCCTTGTCCCATTATATGGCTACACCTGTCCATGTATTCAGCTATTTATGGTGTACTGTTGGTTGTCATTCTATATACTGAAATATACAATATTCTTCTTCTATCTGTGCTTTCCTATAGGTGGGGACGGGGATTAAAAATCCCCATGGGGGTAGGGATGGGGAGTGCATCCCCGGTCGTGCCCCGCCTCGTTACCATTCCTATCTGTCTCTTTCAAACCTTCAAATGGTACATCTTAATGTTTGCTTCCTCCTTAATAACCGTTGGATAAGTTGAAGTACTTTTACAATTTCTCTCTCTTACATCCAATCGTACAAAACTACCAATCTTGTTGTTGCGACCCCATGAAATAATTTCTCCTTAATCACACCCACTACCTTCTATCCTTTAAAAAAAAGTTCAAACATACCCTTAATCAAACCCATCACGTTCTATCCTTCCATCCTAAATTAATCCAACCCCTTCATAAGTAGATATGATAAACTAGAAAAATTAAATTTAGATGACAAAAAGGAAGAAAACAATGGAAGAAGGGGGAGAGGAAAAATACCAAATGGAAAGGGAGTCAAGAGCAATCTCAGGGTTGTCAAGCAATCCAGCAAGCAAAACCAAAATCTGGAAATACCAAGTCTCCAAGCACAGCATCACCGCCGACGCCGCCGACAGCTTGAAGAATCCCAACAGCCCCGAAAACGCCTGCACATCGAAACCTCGCCATGTCTTCTTACACTTGTCGCTCTTGAGAATGTATACAAATTGGCCCCCCACGATTATCCACCACGACAAACTCAGCACCAGCGACACTCCCAACAACCCCATCCCCATTTTATAGGCAGCCAACCAACTCAGCAGCACGTGCACCACCAGCGTCCCGCCCGATATGTAAGCGCTGGGAAACACTATGCTCTGAGCCTGAAAAAACTTCTGGATCGGGAAGTTTATGGCGTAGGCGAAGATTTGAGGAATCAGACCGTACACAAACGTTTCAGCTGCCGAAGCAATATCCTTGGACTCTCCGAGGAATACAAGGATTGGCTTGCAGAAGATATAAGGGATTGTCAAGACAATGCCTGTTAGAGTTAGTAAAATGGCTGATCTCTGTAAATAAATGCCAAGCATTTCGTATTTCTCTGCGCCAAATGCTTGCCCGCATAGTGTCTCCACTGCGCTTCCCATTCCCAACTGTTCCAAATTAAGACAAAACAAACTAATTTTCAAAAACCAAATAGTTATCAAACATGGTTTAAACTTCCGATTTTGTGTCTATATATTGTAAAATAACTATAAAAAATATAAAATAAATCCTTAAAATTCAATTCTACATAGATTCACTAATTCTTAAAAACATTTAGGAAAAAATTATATTTTTGGTCTCAGAGTTTGGATAACAATTCCATAGTCTTCTATTTTTTTTTTTTTTTTTTTTAAGAATAACCTCTTTAGGAAATAAATCATTTAACTTAAAAAAAAAAAAAAAAAAGAGTAACATGAATGGTTGTCTAAAAGAAAATATGAAATTAGACAATTAAAAAATTAGAAAAATAAAGAATTTGGTTTAATCAACACTACTACTTCACTGTCAAAGTGAACATAACTCAACGGTAATCGATATTTATTCTCGATTAAGAGATCAGAAGTTCAAATCTCACATCTCCATCCATAATGTTGATATACTAAAAAAAAAAAAAAAAAAATCAATAGTACTCGTGGATCGATGGAACAAGGAAGAGTTAGTTTTCAAATACTTGATTAACTTTCTCGTCTCATCCAGCCGAACCTACCGAGCTACCCTCCCTCCGAATGAGACCCACGACCTAGCTTTTGCAGAATCTCTCTTTTTCTAATTATTAAAATTGTCAAATCACCTATTTTATTATAAAATATTCCACACCAATTTGTTAAGCTGCCTTAATTTAAGTACTAAACATTCAACAAAATTCATCCTTACAAATTTAGAACTAAACCTCCAGATAAACTTTTTTACCTTTTTCTGGTCAATTAATCCCACCCTTTGTAAGGCCATCTGCTAACTCTAAACTTTTTCTGGTCAATTAACATTACCCTGAGACCACATAGGGGGTGTTTGACCCGGGAGTTGTTAAGTAGAAGTTGCGTGGAGTTAATAACTCCACACAACTCTTTGTTTGCTCCAAAAACATACAATGTCCAATTGTGAGATTCACAAACTCATTAATCGATTACAACATTTTATCGCGAGTCTCACTCATATTCCAACACTTTATTGTGAGTCTCATAAACTTATTAAGTGCATGTTTGGAAGTGATTTTGAAATGTTTAAAATCACTTTTGTCATGTTTGAAATCATTCTGAAATCTACCTTTAATTATTCAAAATTAATTTTATGTTTGATTTTACCCTTTAAGACATGATTTTCAATATATCATCAAAATTAATTTTGAATTATTAAAGACATGTTTTATGGTGATTTTGAATATGACAAAACAAAAGTGATTTTGACCATTTTAAAATCACTCTCAAACATGCACTAACTCCTATTACAATTCATTGGACAAAATAATTTCAGATTTCATAACTTCAATTCTTTGGGCCAAACACTCCTTTAGGACTGCAAATGAACGAGTTCAATTTATGATGATCGCCTACTTACAATTTAATATCCGAAATATTTTCTGACAACCAAATTCACTAGGATCAGACAGTTGTTCTATGGTATAAGTCGAGGTGCGGAGAAACTGGCACACTAACTTAATTCCAAAACTTTTACTTGAAAAAAAAAAAGAAAAGAAAAGAGAGAAAAACTGATGTAATACCATGAGACCATAGGCGAAAACTTGAATACCATTGTTGCCAAGAGAGGAAGCGGCAAGCTCAAGGCTGCCGAGGTGGCCGGAAAAGATCTGCGTGGACGTCGACATGGCGTAGTTAATCATGTACACGAAAACCGCCGGAGCTGCCAAGAAAAACAGAAGCTTAACTTCGATCCACGTGGCTCGACTGTAACGCTGGCCGACCGCCATCTCAGTGTCCGACAATATCTTCTCGAGTTCGTCGCTACCTTCGTGCTTGTTTGAACCCAGCGACTGAGACGACAACAATGCCGCCACCGCCGCCGGCTGCAGCAACGCTTGACGAACATCGTCTTCAGAAGCAGATCCCATTTCTTTCTCTGGGTTTCTTTGCTCCTTTGTTGAGCAGGTATATGTAGCGGCGGAGGTTAACAACTGTTGAGACTGAACTCTAGTGAGTGCAAATCTACTCGTCTCGTTGCATCCAGACACTTTCGGGCCACCAATTTGGAAAGTCCGAATTACCTTATCCTCTCGAATCAGTGTTTGGGCCTCTAACTTGCCGAACCCGACTTATGAAATCCGTTGACTTCAACAGCAAACACCGTTGAAGTCGCCTCGTGTTTCTCACAGATCTGTTTTTTCGCTTCTATCTTTTTCTCTTTCCCTTTCTGTCGTGGCCTTGTCTCCAGAAGAGGGTTCAACTCCAGTTTTTTTTTTTTTTTTTAAATTTTTTTTTATTGGTTTTTTTTTTTCCAATTTTTAATGAATATGCTATTTTTTTATATAAATATTAGTTTTCAATTTTTTTTTAGATTTTGAACCTTACGCTTAGTTTTTTTTTTTTTTTTTAATTTTAAAGTTTGTCCTTTTTTTTTAATAAATATAATTTACATTTTAAAAAAAAATATATGTATATCTATAATTTATAGGAAAATATAATTGATTGCGAAAAATAACTAAATATTTATTTTCAAAAAAAAAAATAACTAAATATTTCAATTCTTTTATGCTTCATTTTCCTATTTTCTCGTTATTCTACCGTCCAAAATCAACCTCAATTTTTCTAAGTAAAATATTTTTCAAATCTTCACCATCAACAAAATCTTAAAAAAAAAAAAAAATCTAGGGAAAATTACCTTTTTGGTCCCTGAGTTTTGAGGGATAGGTGCGTTTGGTCCCTGAGTTTTCAAAATAGACCTTTTTAGTCCTTGGGTTTTGAGAAATAGGTTTAAAAGGTCCCTAAGTTTTCAAAATAGACCTTTTTAGTCCCTAAGTTTTGAGAAATAGGTTTTAAAAGTCCCTAGTTTTATTTTTTCAACTTTTTTAAACAAATAATTTTTATTATATTTTAATATTGAATGATTTTTTAAATTAACAAAATTAAAAAGTATTAATTTATAAAAATTTAAAAAATAATATAAGGGACTTTTTAAACATATTTCTCAAAACTCAAGGACTAAAAAGGTCTATTTTGAAAACTTAGGGACCTTTTAAACCTATTTCTCAAAACTCAGGGACTAAAAAGGTCTATTTTGAAAACTCAGGGACCAAACGCACCTATCCTTCAAAACTGAGGGACCAAAAAGGTAATTTTCCCAAAAATCTAATAACATTCTATGAAATTTAAATTATCCATTTTTATTTAATCAACAAAATCTAGTTATAATTTAAACACATTATCTAAATTCAAACATTAATCATAATTTTATAAAGGTCCGAATGATCAACTCTGCAATCAGTTGTTAGAATCAATAGGTCTTCAAATCGTTCATTTGAAAAAATTGAAACCCTTCTTATTGGATGATCATGATACTTCCCCCTGCCCAAATTTAGATCTTAGGTCTTCTCTTCAGAGCACCACCGAGATTATAATAGAATTTTGATTTTTTTTAATCAAAAGTTACTATTTCAATTTTAAAAACATTATCTAAATTCGAATTTCAATTATAATTTGCAAATTTTATTTCATATATTTTTCGTGCTTCTCTAAATTGATCTTAAATATATTTATGGTAAATAGACAAAATTACTTAAAAAGTTGATGTCATTGTTTTGTAAATAATAAATAACCTACCAAAATTTCATAATAAATATATCATATTCATGTAAATAAAACGAATTACAAATAAAAGTGTCATATTGACGTAAACAAAAGAAATCACTACTATTTCTATAAATAAAAATCAAGGGAGATAGATATTTTTGTTTTCAGAATCACCCTTATTCATTTCAAAGGTTTAATTCTTTTTCAAAATAATTATTTAAATATATTTACATTTTTCTATAAATTTTAGATATAGATTAAAAAAAAAAAAAAAAAAAAAAAAAAAAAAAAAAAAAAAAAAAACCTTTAAAACATGTAAAAAAGACAAACTTCAATTTTTTTTTTTCAAATTTTGGAAAAAAATGAAGACTAATATTTAAAAAAATAAAAAAAAAATAATCATTGAAATAAATAGAAATAAATAAATAAATTTAATTTAGGTATTTAAAAAGTAAATAAAAAAAACATGGAGTTGTCGTGCCTCTTCAAGAGGCACGATATTAGCAAAAGACTAAATTATAAAAAATACCCATGAACTATGGGGTTTGTTTCAAAAATGTCTCTGAACTTTAAAAAGTTTCAATAATACCCCTGAACTTTACAAAACGTTTCAAAAATACCCTTACAGTTATTTTTTGGATGGAAACCGTTAAATCCGTTAAAAATGTTTCAAAAATACCATTGTCGAAATCTGGTCAAGCTCTTAGAATGATGTATGGAAAGAGAAGAAAAGCTATTGGTGTATGAATGCATGAAAAATAGATAAAGTTTCTCATTAATTTTCATGGAAGAAGAATTTACGATAAGAGAAGGAAAAAAAAAACATTTTCTAATAAGGTTATTTTTTAAAATCTTTTGAAAGTTAAAGAGTTTGATGAAACTAAAATTTTTAATGGTTCTCATCCAAAAATTTACGACAATGGTATTTTTTAAACCTTTTTTTTTTAAGTTCACGGGTATTTTTGGGGACATTTTTTATAATTTAGCCTTCGCAAAAAGGTGAAGGTCGCTCTTTCTTGAGAAGCGCAACACCTGTTTTTCCAAAATAATTTCGTTTTTTTTTTTTTTTTACTTTTCTTAAAAACCCCTCAAGAGAAAAAAAAAACTAGGGAAAAAAAAATAGGGCAAATTGCAAAAACCACCCCTAAAATATTAGAGTTGTAACAATTAGACCCCTAAACTTTCAATTGTAAAAATTAAACCTCAAACTTTTAAATGTGTAAAAATTAGAACCCTAAACTTTTAAGGGTAAAAATTAAACCCTCAAACTAGGACAAATATAAAATTTAAACCCTTCAACTATGATAGATCTAAAAATTAGATTGGTTTTATTCAATTTCTCTCGAAATCTATTCTCTCTTCCTCATTCCACTCTCACAAAGAATATCATTCCATTGAATCCTTGCAATCTCCCTCTCTCTCCTCCACCATTGCAGCCTTCTCCAAGACAGGTACTCATTTTTCATTTCCTTCTTCTCAACCGACGCCTCTTTCTCTCTCTTCACTTCTCTCTTCTCTCTCCAATCGCAGAGAATAGCATGCAAATTCAAGTCCTGATTTTTCAAAAAAAAACAGAGAATTGCCGTGGACAAAATTTTCAAAATTCAATTGCAGTGGATAAACATTGGTTATAACCCAAAAAAAAAGGAGTGGTAAAAGCACATGAACATCAATTTTTACTGAATTTCTAATCTGTTGCTAACATTTGAATAATTATCTTATTCATCTTGTGCTTTTAACACTCCTCTCTTTTTTTTTTCCTTCTTCTTCTATACTCCCTTTGTTTTGCTGTGCATTTCCACATTCCAGTTCATCCATTTTTCTGTGGATTTTTTTTCCGCAAATTCTAAGTACTGTTTTGAAATCCTTCCCTCGCACTGGGGAACTGAGGAAAAAACACAGGGAAAAGGAAAAGAGGAAGCGACGCACGAGCACCTATTGCTGCAGAGATCGCTCCCATAGGCATGGGAGATCGGATCGGAGGATTGAAAATTGTTTGAAGAGAAAAAGAGAGTGGGAGATTGAAGGGATATGAGGGAATGGTTTTAGTAGAGAGAGTGGAATGAGGAAAGAGAGAATAGAGAGAGAACAAAATTGTGAGAAATTGAATAAAACCAATCTAATTTTTAGATCTATCATAGTTTAAGGGTTTAAATTTTATATTTGTCCTAGTTTGAGGGTTTAATTTTTATCCTTAAAAGTTTAGGGTTATAATTTTTACACATTTGAAAGTTTGAGGGTTTAATTTTTACAATTGAAAGTTTAGGGGTCTAATTGTTACAACTCTTATACTTTAGGGGTGGTTTTTGCAATTTGCCCAAAAAAATATTTTAATACTTTGTTGTCCTTATTGCAGCCACGTGGATCACGTGTCATTTTTTTAAAATTTTTTTGAAAATCGTGGATCACGTGTCATTTATTACAATTAACTAAAACTTTTAATATTAGAACCCATTAATAAGTAATAACAGATCTAGAATTTTGACTAAATGAGGATCACGTGGCAATTTTTCCATCTCTTTAAGTCTTGCAAGTAGTTTGGAGTTAAAATTTTTTAAACTAAAACAGCAGCCTTTATTAAACAAAAGGATTGATTGATACAATGGAAATCACGCTTAGCCAATGTGAAAAGCCATACAAGAAGTGGAGGCCTTTGTTCATATTTGTGAAAAGAGCAAAAGAAGCTAAAGAATCAGCAACAATGTTACAGTTTCTTTTTTAATGTGTAAAAGCTTAAGACTCTCAAGTCTCAAATGCCTTGAACAAAGAAGATATTTTTACGATTTTGGACTTTAAATTTTTAACTTCAACTGTGAATTCTATATTTCTATATTTCTATTTTCAAAAATAAATAACTAATTCCACCAATTTTATGATGAGATTATATTTATTGGTACTAATTCTTAAAATATATCAACATATAAACATTGTCAAAAGTATGGTCCAAACTATTTTCACAAGGGTATAACAATTCTCTTAAAACCTTCATGTGCACCATCAAATCATATCGTTAATCCTTACAAAAATGATCAAACTTTTAGGAAAAATACACTTTTGGTCTTTGAGGTTTGGGTTAAGTGACACTTTGGTCCCTGAGTTTTCAAACTCAACAAAAATACCTATGAGGTTTGAGATAATGAGCACTTTCGTCCCTGCCGTCAACTTTTCTGTTAACTTTTAACAGTTGCTGACGTGACACTATTATTTTAATTAAAAAAAATATTTTTAAAATTTTTTTAAATAAAAATTATTAAAATAATAAAATAATATTATTTTTATTATTATTTATTATTTCTCCCTCTCTTCTTCTTCTTCCTCTTCATCCTCTTCCTCCTTCTTCTTCTTATCTCCGGCGACTATTTTTTTCTTTCTTTCTTTCTTCTTCTTTTTCTTCTTCCTCCCTTCTTTCCGTTGTTTTTTTTAAAAAAAAAAAAAAAAAGAAGAATGGAGGAGGAGGGAGGCCCTTCCTCCCTCTTCGTCCAGATCTGGACGGGGAGGGAGGAGGGACCTCCCTCCTCTTACTTTTCCGACCAGAAATGGAGGAGGAGGGAGGACCCTCTTCCCTCCATGTTTATTAAAAAAAAAAAAAAAAAAAAAGAAGAAGAAGAAGAAAAGAAGAAAAATGGGGGTAAGAGAGAAGAAGAAAAGAGAAAAAAAAAAAAAAAAAAAGTCGCCGGCGACCGGCGGTGGCCGGAGATAGGAAGAAGAAGAAGAGGGAGAAGATGGAGAAAAAGAAGGAGAAGAAAGAGAAAGGGAGAAAGAATAAAAAAATCAAATATTAATATTTTATTAATTTAATATTTTTATTTAAAAAATAAAAAAAATATATATATTTTTTTATTAAAATAATAGTGTCACGTCAGCAACCATTAGGAGTTAATAGAAAAATTGACGGCAGTGACCAAAGTGCTCCTTATCTCAAACCTCAGAGGTATTTTTGTTGAATTTGAAAACTCAAGGACCAAAGTTCAAACTTCAGGACCAAAAGTGTATTTTTTCCAAATTTAAATCAAACTGTCTTTATCTTTTTTAAAAAATAAGAATTTAAAAGGAAAATATATATATATATATATATATTTTTTAAATCTGTACAAAATTTTTAAGAAGATAAAAAATTTAAAGTTAAAAGAAAAAACAAAAAAAAATCTAAAACAATGTGTGACCTAAAATAAAAAGTTGATTATAAAAATTTTATGATTCAAGATAAAAAAATATATAAAAAAAAAAAGTTGTATTTTATACATTAAATTAAATGGTTGGTAATTACTTATATAAATCTCAAATTTCAAAGAAAAAGTGAAAAAAGAAAAAAAAATGATAAAAAGTTGCTTGTATTTTTTGAAAATAAAAAACTAAAAACGAAAACAAAATAAATAAACGAAAAACGAAAAAAAAAATTGAAAATAAACTAAAAACGGAAGAAAAACAAAAAGATTTTGGAAATGTGGAGCCACTGAGATTTGAACTTAGACAAAATAGGAAATAGCTAAACGCTACACCAGTTTGACAGTGCTAAATATATGGCTATTTTGTGCGGAGGTCGTGTCTTGAAAAGATGACCTCCACGATTTTTTATTCTTTTTTTAAATTTTCTCTATGTCTGCATGTCGTCTCCTCAAGAGACGACATATGGACACGTGTTCAAAGGTCGTCTCTTTGACGGAAAGTTTAAAACAACAATATTTTAATAATAAGTTTCAAAATAACTATATTTTAATAAAAAGTTTTAAAAAATACAATATTAACAAAAAAAAAAAAAAAAATGTTCTCACATTTGCATGGGTGAAAAATTGGATTTTTTTTTTATTCGAATTTCGATTCTATACCCTCCTTTTTATTGTTTGGGATTAATAATTATAAGATGTAATTGATTTGTTCTATTGAATCAATATATCAGATAGAAAAAGTAAAGTAAAACGAAAAGGAAAATATCGTCGTTGTTCTGTTCTTTCTTTTTCAAATCAAGAATGAGCTCAGAGATCTTACAGTTACAAATTACAAACATTGAAACGAAACAAACAAACCCATGAATCATAATTCTGAGAAATGGAGTTCTTCTGTGTTGAAGATTGTAATGAATTACAATTCACAAATACACAAATTACACAATACAAAATTTGAGGTTGCTTCTTTAGAAGGCTTTTATTTGGCATCTTCACCAGGAAAAAAAGAAAAAAGAGGAACCAAATGAAGAAGAAGAAAGCATGAGATAAAAATCAAATCAAATCAAAAGGGGTTCGTTCACTAATATTCACAACCCAAATGATAAACAAAAAGAAAAGAAAAAAATCCCAAGTTTACATATTCAAACGTCTTTTGTTCAGAACTCGACGAGTTCGCGGTGGACCTGTCCATTCCCACACCGATTCAAGGACTCGATTTTCCATTGTCATTTTCTGTTGATTACGTGCTTCCATTTGATTTTTAATCGTTTGTACATCGTCTTTCACTACAAGGAGGTACGTTTTTCGAGTTATTTGTGAGTTTTTTAAGGTTTTCAAGTTTTCAAGTTTTTTTTTTTTCAGGTTGTTAGTTTTCAAGTTTTTTTGTGTTCGTTTTTGTTGAAAAACGTCGCGGATTTTAATCTTAAGCAAATGAGTTCTCGTCTGTCGAAGAATGAATCCCGATCGGGTTGCTTGAGGAGACACCCGTACGAAGGCCAGAAAATACATTTTGAGCATCAACCTACTTATTTAGTTCATTGTTTTTAAAGAGTACATTTTTTATTTTGATAAAAATATAAGGAAATAGAAGTATAAAAAATTTGCATATACACTACTTGCTTCGAATGAGATGAAAAATCCTAGTTTGAATTTGTAACAGGAATGAAAATAGAACGAGTTATTTTATTTTTGGACAAAATAGAATTCATATAAAATATATTAGAAGATCAAATTCTCTTTGATTATATTAGGCCAACTATATTACGTGCATGTTTGGGAGTGCTTTTAAAATGATTAAAATCACTTTTGTCATATTTGAAATAATCTCAAAACATACCTTTAATTATTCAAAATCAATTTCATGTTTAAAGGTAATTTTCATATCATCAAAATTGATTTTGAATTATTAAAAGCATGTTTCGAAGTGATTTTAAATTTGACAGGAGTGATTTTGATTTTAATAATTTCAAAATCACTCCCAAACAGAAGATTTCTAGATTGAGACGATAGAGTAAGTTGGGCAGAAAAAAATCGAGAATATCTCGAAAAAACCTAAATTCTAAAATACATTATTTTTTCTATCATCTTCATGTAAAACATCACATAAAAGAAAGTAGTAAAAATCCAAAAATAATGGGAAGAACATCTTGGGAAGTTCAATCAAACCATAAAAATCAGGGCCAAGAACTCCCCTTGCCTCTCACAATTATCAACCCTACAATTTTTATGTTCCAGCCAAAAGAGATGTAGAGAATTTTCAGCCATCGAATATTATTAGCTTTTCTAAAATTGAAAACATTTATGAGACATTTCATTTCAATAATGTGCTTCCATCTACAATGTGTTGCAATAAATAGAAATGTTTCTGATGGCCTATATGGAAATCTGTTCCAAAAGAAATGGTAGAGACTATACATGTTATGTTATAGGGGTAACTTTTTCCAACTTGCCCAAATAGATAAACTATAGAAAAGTAGAAGTAGCTAAGAATTGATAGCCTATCTTTGCTAAGAGCCTAAGAACAAGTTGGGAGAGAAGTATTGGCAAAAAGATACAAGAAATACAAAATTAAGCAGGAAGACATGATGGGAGTATCTCAGCCTGCTGTTGGATGCTCGTCTTCTACCTCATCTTCTTCGTCATCCTGGTCTCCAGATGTCTTTCCCTCAGTGTCAGAAAGAGGAGCCTGTAACTCGTCCTCAGAGACTAAAATCTGATCCGACGTGTCGCCTTTCAATTCATTATCACTAAACAGATCCCTCTGAACAGGCACACTTCTTTGCTGTTGAGATGATATCACGTTTGCAATGGCTTTGAAAGCGGCTGCAGCCTGATTGCTATCCACGCCTGAGTCATCATCGACAGCATAGTTGGGTTCTTCTGATTCATCTTCTACACGAGGTGGCGGCACAAAGAAGGGAAGTCTACCCCTCTGCCAGTCGTGGAGGACCATTTTTGCTGCAGTTGTCAAGTCAGGCTCGCCACCCTGGATAGACAAGCATCCCACTTGAAACACTTAGCTTTTTTCTTAAAATCATAGCAAACCAGGTTATTAGAACAAAATAAATAGATAATAATAGGAAGCACCTTCGAAATAAATAACATACCCTTAACAGTTTGCCTGACAATTTGCATAGCTGAACTAAAAAGTCATTGTCGTCCACCCTACCATGAGACAACAAAGTTAAATTGATCTTCAGCACAATTTTAAAGAGACAGCAGCAATATGTACAATAATAAGCAAACTACTGAGCGAGAATCATTTGATTGAAAGAAAAGTAATTTTCCAAAGAGAACAATGCGTGCAAGCTTCATCTAATCATCTTTTATGCCGTCCAATACCACCACTATGCTAACAGTTGCAACAAACTAGAAGGGAATAGTTGAATTAGCATAGATGAAAATACTAAGAGGAGATTTTCATGAGAGTCCAATTATTAAAAGAATTTTTTATAAAAAAAAAAAAATTGAGTCGCGTTTTAAAATGAAATGATGAAATGATACACTGTCTTTTATCAACCAAAATAATAACAAGTTTAAATCTCAACCGAAATAATAATAAAGTTTAAATCTCATTTTGCTTGATGAACTTCTACGTTTACTCTATTTTAGTCCCTAAATTTTAAGGTTTATTTCTTTTTTCCATAAATTATCAAAAAAGACTATTTTTTATCCACACCTAACGTAGACGTGTTATTGAAGCTACATAAGCTACATTTCATGAGAGTCCAATTATTAAAAGATTTTCTTTAATAAAAAAGACCTTCATTTTTAAATGAAATGATACTCTATTCTATCAACCAAGATCACAATAACGAAAAATCTAAACCAAAATAATGATTCATTTTGCTCGACGAACTTCCTGGTTTACTCTATTTTAGTCCCTAAGTTTAGGTTGTTCTCTCTTTTCATAAATTATCAAAACGTCTAATTTTTATGATTTTCCATTTCAACCTTAAACTTAAAAAGTAAATAATTTTGATCCTCGCATAACGTGGGCACATGTATTGAAACAACATTAGCTAGTTGAGGTGGGTATTTGGATAAATGGATATTAGATGGACGAATAATTGTAAGAACCAAAATGGTACTTTGGTTATCTTTCAAAAGTGACTAAAATGAACATTTTTGAAAATTCAAAAACCAACTCAAAATGAAATTTAAACCAAATACTAATAACAAGAGCGGCAGACTCATGCAAGAAGAAAAATATTAGAAGAGAAATAACGAGAGACTAACTATCAAGAAATCCCCCCCCCCCCCCCCAAAAAAAAAAAGGATTGAAGGTAGTCACTCACCAGTCTTTTATCTTGTATGCTCTTTCAAGGTGTTCCTTTTTCACACGCTTCAAAACTTCTCCAATATGTTCGGATGCATCCTCCAAATTTGTAACTCGTACCTAGCGAAGTGGCCAAACACAAAATTATCCAACAATAATATTGGAGAAAATAAGTAGGCAAAAGGGTAGTTGCCATACGGCCCATACCAATTAATTGAAAACTCTATATGGTTACAATAGACGTTAAATGGGAAGGAAAAAGAGAGAGAACATACCACGCCCTTAAGCACGATATCTGTTTCAGTGTCACTATTTTGATAAACTACTCCTGGACAGTCAATCAGAAAAATCCTCTTCGTGAGAGTTATATATTGCCACACTTTAGTTTCCCCTGGAATAGGGGCAACTTTGCAAACCTAATACCAAAGAAGGGCAAAGTCAGATAAACGATGGAACAGGCAATAAGGGATTGATTTTAGTTTCAGGAGAGTGGAATGTAAGGGATTCACTTTAATATCACTAAAACAATGTTAGGATTCCGGTTTAGAGATAGCAAGTAAGCTAGAAAGAAAGCTTTTATTTATCAACAAGGGTCAGTTACAAAACACCAGTTTGAGATGGTGAGGTCTCCCACTCTCTCATCTTCTTAGATAAGAGTAAACAAACTAAGGTTTTTCTTACCCTAATCTTCCCACAAAATACAATATATACAACCCAAAATTTAGATAACCCCACCGATTACACCGATTGACCGCCAACCCTTATATTACACTAATCTTTCTGTTAATCGCCTAGATCAAGGGTGAATTTTCTCTCCTACCCCTCCTTGCATACGTGTGCACTATTGGGGGTCTAACAATACCCCCGGGGGTGTAAGCCACCTTGTCCTCAAGTGGAAAGGTTGGAAATTGTTGTCTGAAGTGTTCTAAGGATTCCCAGGTTCCCTCAAATTCTGGTAGGCCCTTCCACTGTACTAAGAGTTCCCATTCGTTGGTGACTGGATTTGTGCGGTATGCCATCACATCCTCTGGTTCAGCTATCCATTCAAAGTTTTCTGTTAAGATGGGTGGAAGTCGTTCGACACGCTCATTGCTTCCCATCGCCTGCCTAAGTTGTGATACATGAAAAACTGGATGAATGGAAGCTTCTTCTGGCAGGTCGAGTCGGTAGGCTAGTGGTCCAATTTTCTCGAGAATTCGATAAGGGCCAAAATATTTTGGAGATAGTTTTTCATTTCTTCTGTGGGGAGGAAGTCGAGAAGGTTCAGAGAACACATCAGCATACTGTTCTAATAATTGGTCCACAATGGGTAAGTTCGGTGATGGTGGAACTGCGTCAAAAATGGCCGGGTCACCTACTGCTGCCGTAATGGCTCTTAGTTCAACTAAGAAGCCCTGATCATGTTTGCCCCATGTTCGCTTAAGTTGTTTAAGCGATACTTCTGTCTTGGTCAAGGAGGGATCTCCCTTGAGGGTAATCTTGGAATCTCCTACTTTGATCTCCATCGTTAGAGTTTTCCAGTCAATAGTCGTTACTCCTAGAGTTCTCAGCCACTGCATGCCTAATATTGGATCAACCCCACTCAACTCTATGGGTAGAAAGTCTTCAGCAACGGTAATTCCATCTAATGCGATCACAATCTTTTTACAAATACCTTTTCCTTTCACTGCGGTCCCTGTTCCCATGATAATGCCATAGTTCATCGTTTCTGTCACTGGTATCTTCATATCTTCGATCAGCTTTTGTGAAATAAAATTGTGTGTTGCACCACAATCTACGAGAATAACCACCTCTTTGTCTTCGATTCTCCCTTTTACTTTCATCGTTCCAGGAGAAGAAAATCCAACTACTGTGTTAATGGAAAGTTCGGCCATGTCGACTTCCACGGTAGGATCTTCGACTTCTTCTACCCGACACTCTGTGGTTTCTTTTTCATTAGAAAATGGCGACTCTGGTTCCTCGTCTGCTACCAGGAGTACCTTTAACTCTTTTCCTTTACACTTGTGTCCCACGTGGAACTTTTCATCACACCTGTAACACAGTCCCTTTTCCCTTCTTAATTGCATTTCAGAATCGGTTAGGCGTCTAAGTGGTGTTTCTTTCGGTTGATGGGACGGGTTATTGGGTAAAGTAATGGTTTTAATGGGGTTTTGTTCGATTAACTTAGGTGGATTTGCATGGCTGATGATGGGATTTTTCCACACTCTTCCTGGGCCGAAACTAGTCTTAGATTCAATGGCCCGATTCTTGTCTTCTATTCTTTGGGCCGCCTTCATGATGGCTTCAAGGCCCATGGGTTCAAAACATAGAACTTCGGATCTTATAGCTGGTAACAATCCGTTAAGGAATGTGTTTTCCAGGATTTCCTCAGATAGCTGTGGAAGGGGGGCTGCGAGGGCTTCAAATTTCTCTCGATATTCAGCCACTGTCTTCTCTTGCCTAATAGAAAGGAATCGAGCACAGAGGGTCCCTTCCTGCGTTGGTCTGAATCGCTCCAGTACCCTGTATTTCAGATTTCTCCAGCTAGTGAATGGACTTCGGTTCTCAGCCCACCGATACCATCTTAAGGCTGCTCCGGTGAAGCTTACTGCAGATACCACGACCTTTTCTAAATCTGATAATTGGTGTATGTCGAAATAGCGTTCTGCTCGAAAGAGCCAATCGTCTGGGTAGTCTCCTTCGAAGGTAGGCATTTCTACCTTTTTAAATTTCTGTCGATCATGGAAATTTTCCTCTCCCCTAGGTTCCTTTCGACTAGAGGAAGCGCTTACATCTTCCTCAATTTTCCGCTTTTGTCCCGACTCTTTTTCCCCGCTAGGGCTGACTTTAAACCCTCCTTGTAGCAAATTTGCTAATGCCTTTTGATTTTCTATTGTTATTTGTCGTTGATCTTCCATACTATTGAATAACTTTTCCATACTTTTATTTAATTCTGCTACAGAATTTTCTAATTCAGGAAATTTTTCTTTCATACCTTCGACATGTTTCTCTGATTCTGCTACCCGCTCCTCCAGTTGCTTGTGCGCCATACCCCGTGTCTTACCCAGGATGACGTGCTCTGATACCAGGTTATTAGGATTCCGGTTTAGAGATAGCAAGTAAGCTAGAAAGAAAGCTTTTATTTATCAACAAGGGTCAGTTACAAAACACCAGTTTGAGATGGTGAGGTCTCCCACTCTCTCATCTTCTTAGATAAGAGTAAACAAACTAAGGTTTTTCTTACCCTAATCTTCCCACAAAATACAATATATACAACCCAAAATTTAGATAACCCCACCGATTACACCGATTGACCGCCAACCCTTATATTACACTAATCTTTCTGTTAATCGCCTAGATCAAGGGTGAATTTCCTCTCCTACCCCTCCTTGCATACGTGTGCACTATTGGGGGTCTAACAAACAACTAAAAAAGCAACAGGTGTGAAGAAGTTAAGACAATTAGTTTTATCGGATGTCCCAAAAGGAACAGAAGTTAAGACAGTTATTTTTTTTAGTGATAATTAACAGGTTAGCATTCTTTTCCCATTTCCACTAGACCTCAAAAACTAGCCTGGCTTTCAAGTTATGCTTCTTAGCGGTGGCAAGACTTATAAAAGTGCTTTGTTAGACTTTCAACTTACAAGCTTCCAGTTATAAATTCAGACTGGAGGATTTTTTTTTTTTTTTTTTTTTGAAAGCCAGGGTGGGGACATTAAGATTTAGGGCATCCAAACTTTTCCATGATTGTTCTGAAAGCTTAACAATATAGATCATTTTGAACACTAAATAATTACTATAATTTCTCCATTCAGAATTCAATTCAAACATACCACCAAATGAATGTACAAAAAGTCAAACAATAATTTTTTTCATATTTATATTATAACATTGTCAGTATTAAAGAAAAATAAAAACTTACATTCTTAGTCCGTAGAGTGTTAATTACAGATGACTTTCCAACGTTGGGATACCCAACAAATCCCACGGAGATAGCTTGCTTGTCACTTTTTAAGCGAGCAAATTGTCTCAGAACAGATAGGAGAGAACCCTAAGTGCAACAAAAAAAAGGTCTTAGACTCTTGGAAAAAAAAACTTAAAGATGATGCTTATTCCTTATTGCAAAAAATGATATATCAAATGATCCTTTTGTTGATTTTCCTCAGAAACCAATATGATCTAAACATACAAGATATCACTTTTAAAGCGAGCAAATTGTCTCAGAACAGATGGAAGAGAACCCTAAGAGCAACAAAAAATGACAGAAACAAACTTAAAGATGATGCTTATTCAATATTGCCAAAAAGATGATATACATCAAATGATCCTATTGTTGATTTTCCTCATAAACCAATATGATCTAAACATAGAAGGTCTCATTGAGAAACTAGAGGGAACATAAGACACAAAGCTTCAGATGATACACTATGTAATTTTATGGGAGGAAAAAACCGAATATTATACTAATATGATCAACTAAAACATCCCAATCTACTGGATAAAAACGTACATAGGAATGTAAAGTTCAAAGTATAAGAAACCATCGCATAGAAGTATAAATTATAAACGTAAACCTTTCGCCTTCCAACACAAGATATGGGATGAACGAGGTTTAAGAAAAAGGCACCTGAAGCCTCAAAGTTGATTAAGGATGACATACATTTTTCCATAAATAATCATCCCAGGCACTTGGCTAGAAATAAATTATTAAAAAGTTGGCAATACTTATAAGTAATCTTGATATAATAACAATACAAGCAAATAACTTTTAAGTCACAGTACAAAGGTAGACTACCTTTCCAAAGGATTTATTGATGCTTGCATGAAATGCTAGAGTTGGATATTCTTTTGATAGCACTCTAAGCCATCCCTTTGTTGCCCAAGCGGGAATCAAGTCACACTGAAAATACCATTTGTTAACATGTCTCATTCAGCCTTATAGAAATAATCAAAAAATTCATAACCACGTAACTAAAATAAATTTAAAATCCAATTCAAAGATAGGTGAAACCTTATTTAACAGAAGAACAACGTGTTTATGTTTGCAATGCTCTTTCAAATGTCTCTCTAAATGGTAACATCTTGTTCCTTGCGGATCCCTTGCATCTAGAACCTGGAACGATGACAAATAATCAGAAGTGAGGTCAAATGGATATACAATGAATGAGGAGGGCTTGAATTGAGTTGAGGGGAAACAAACGGTAATTTTGACGAGGAAAACAATGAAAAGTTAGCACAAACTGGAAACCACATCCACAACGTGCAGCCATGCAAACTATTTGAAAACACTTATTCTAAAAAAACTAGAAATGAGGTTAAGTAACAGGTAGATACTAGCTATTACATGCCATAAACCATTGGGGAGAAAATCACACGTGAATACCGTCATAGAACTAGGGAAGAGATTAATAGCTACAACAAACCTGCACAACAACATCTGAAGAGTCAATTACTTTGTAGAGCTCACCCCATATACGTTTACTTTGACCCTTCTCAAACATAGTATGTCGAACTAGGTCTCTAAAACCATTTTCTTCACCTCCCTCTATAGTTGCATTATCAGCTTGCTTTTCCTCAAAGTCATCTAAAGAATAAAGAATAGGCAATATTGAAAACAGCACTCTTAACATAAGTGGTGACAACTACAAAATTCCATTAGAAAAGAAAAACATTTATTGGAAACAGCATCATCAGACATGTCTCATCACGTAACAAGAAAACAATCGTTTTTTTTCTTTATTTTTGACAAGATACAAACTTCTCATTGATATAATGAAAGAAATAACAAATGTTCAAAGGAAACATACTCCTAAAAGGAACACCACTAATATTCTTTAAAATCCTAGAAAAACACTTGTTTACCCAAATCTGCAAATGCAAGAGACTGAATCAAATATTTCATACCATGGGACTTGTCAGCTTTCTTAAGTAGTGACTCATAGTCAGAAGCCAAAAGCTTTGGGCGCTTTCTCTTCCCCTTTGGCCCAAATGCATCCTCAAAAGGTTCTGTATCGAGGAGATGAACTCTGGATTGCTTCAGAGATAAAAGTACCATATTAGCATTTAGCAGATCAGAGTTGAAAACTCTCGTCTTCCTTAGTTTACCACAGGATTCCCTTATAACAAGGTATCATTAATGGATGATTATCCTAGAATACATAACAATGTCCATAGAACATTCAAAGCTTCATCTATATGAATCGATGAGTAAGACCAGATAGGAAAGTGAGAGATAACAACCCAAACACATTCAATGGACGTTGGACAGGTCTTTCTTCATCTAAAAGATAATATTTTAGTCTTGAAAAAAATATGCAATACAAAAGCCAAGAACATTGGCAGCATAGGTAAACACACTAATTTGTGTGCATTTCACATTGAAAATTAATATAAAAAACTTATCTAAAACAGAAAATTAATGTAAAAACAATTCAAATCAACGAGTTGTAGAAAATAGGTCTTCTACCTTTTGATGATCATTCAACAGGGACAGTGGCAGTTTCTTTTCCTTCAAAATCACATTATAGCTATTTGACATCCGTTTTTGGAGCTCTTCACGAAAAAATTCAAGCTCTTTCTGGTTTACAACTCGAGTATTCCCTATCAATTCAAGTAAATATATATCACTATGCTTTCTCAACAAAATCATATCAACATACAGCATGATAGTATTAAGAACACAAATCCGTATAATAATGAACGAGAGAGTAGGCATGGCACCAATTAGAAAAATAATTGAATATGGCCTCCATGGCTACCCCTAATAACCATTGGCTGAAAGTTCAAAAATCTATACACAAAATCTATATCCCCTAATAACAGTTTGAAATTCATCTAGTAATTTTTGTCATACATCCAACAGTGAGCCATATTGTTTAAGTGGCCTCCAATAATCTCTCCACCATTTGCTAATGAACACAGAAGGTTTAAACGACATGCTAATCAGCTAAAATGTAACCATTACACACTTACACTCCAAGCTGACGTTCACCCTTTTTCCTACAACATCAACCAAGAACAAAATATCCTCCCCCAAACTATTAACTAAAAATTTAAATATATATACATATATACAAACAGGTACTTCTGAAGACTTATCCACTCTTTTCTTCACCACTCTCACACGGGGAAAAACAAACTAACGAGAAGAACCGAGCAATTCAAACAAAAACCCAGGAAACGAAATGACGCATGCAAGCAAAACCCCAATCAATATAATGCAACATACCGAACCAACGGCGATCAGGTTGAATCCGCGTGTCAGGTAACTCCTTTGACTGAAGCTCATTCTTCAACACCTTCCCTTTCCGATCACGCTTTGGCCTCGTATTATACATCTTGAGACGTCGCACTGTGGCGGCGGTACGCGAATTTTTGTTCCCATCACTTCGGTTGACGTCCAGGGAATGCTTCGGTTTCCCAGACACATTTACCTTCTTTTCCTTCTTCTTCGTCATCTTTAATTTTAATAACTAAATAGCTTATAACCTAGAGCAGCAAATAATAATTCAACGATCAGGCTGAATGTTATGTTGCAGAAGAAAACAATCATTTCCATGAATTCAAAGTATCATTGGTTATTGTATTGGATAATTGAGGGAGAGAATTTCAATTTTCAAGTGAGAAGAAAGACATAGAAGGAGATTGGGAGAATACCAGTAACAACAGCGAGTAGAAAATCGATGCGAAACCGCCAGGAGGAAGGCGACGACGGTGGCGGCGGCACGAACGAAAGAAGGTCGACGGCGGCGGCGACACTGAACTTCTGAAACGTAGGAGGAGGCGGCGTGAAGAAGAATAATAAGGTTTCATATTTATTTATTATTTTACAAAGTGAACTCGGTTTTTTCTTTTTCTTTCTTTTTTCCTTTTTCCTTAATGAACAAGTGGGCTGAGCTTTTTAAATAAAAATAAATAGACTGGTATAACTTTTTAGGAAAATATTGAATATGAAAAGTTTATAATTAAACAATATGTTTAATAAAAAAAAAATGTGTAATATTACACATGTCGATTGATATTAGTCAGATCTATTTTATCAAATTTAATTAAAAAAAATATTAGTTTTATTTTTAAAGAATCTAAAATTAAATGCAAATTTTCACCTGCACACATGAGTGTAGTTCCAAATCAAACTAATTTCATTATATTAAAATAGTATTTATATATTTTTTTTAGGAAAAATAGTATTTATATTGATTCCACGATCAAATTCAAGCCATATAAGATATACACGCATTCTGTCTCCAAAAAAAAAAAAATATTAAGATTTGAACTTTTATTCAAACAGGGAGAGAGACGAAACTTCTTATGAAAATTGTGACGAATTTTGCATCCATATGAACTTGGTTTTTTTTTTTCTTGAAAACAAAAACTGAAGTTTTATTCAAGCATACGACCGAGTAGAGTGGTGTTTTTTGGAACGTTTATTACTGAAACTTGGATTTCACCACAATTGGGTACAATTAATAATGGACTGTGTGCAGTCTCCAAGCTTCTCTATTTTAATCAATAGTGTTCCAAGAGGAAAGATTATACCAACACGAGGTTTACGGCAGGGGATCCTTTGTCTCCCTTTTTATTTTTGCTCGTGTCAGAGGTGATGTCATCCCTGATTACGGGAGCTGTGTCAAAACAGACTATTTCGGGGTTTAAGCCAGGTAAGTGTTGCCCGACAATTTCACATCTTTTCTTTACAGATGACAGTCTCATATTTTGCAAAGCATCAATTGAGCAGGTGTGGATGCTGAAGAATATTTTGAACCAATACGAGTTGGCTTCTGGCCAGAAAGTCAATGTTGATAAATCAGCTCTGTATTTCTCTCAGAATGTGAATCATGAATTTCGATCAGTGATCTCGTCTCTGATAGGAATGCCGGTGGTGGATACTCTTGGCAATTATTTGGGAGTTCCATCAGCATTCAGTAGAAGGCGGAGGGATGATTTCAGAGATATTAAGGAAAGGGTGTGGCAGACTCTTCAGGGCTGGAAGGGTCAATTTTTTTCAATTGGTGGCAAGGAAATCCTCATCAAGAGCGTTGCTCAATAGATTCCAACGTATATTATGAGCTGTTTTCGACTTCCAAAAACGCTTTGTGATGATGGCTCGATTTTGGTGGGGTTCTACAGATTCTAAACGAAAGATCCATTGGAAGAAATGGGCTTATATGTGTCTCCCCAAGGAGCGGGGGGCCTAAATTTCAGAGACTTGGAGCTATTCAACAAAGCTCTATTGGACAAACAGGTATGGAGATTATTTACAAATCCATCTTTATTGGCTTCCAGAGTTATAAAAGGGAGATATTCTGATCAAATGTCTTTGCTGCAAGCACCGATAAAGGCTAAGTGTTCAGTTTTTTGGTGAGGTTTTGTTTGGGCAAGAGAGATTGTGCAAAGTGGAATTCGCAAACGTATTGGAGATGGTAAATCTACGCTTTTCTTCCGAGATCCATGGATTCCGAAGGAATCTACTTTTAGGCCTTTACCAATTTCAGGAATGGAGCATCTTGAAACCACGTTAGTCTCTGAGTTTATAACCCCGACGTTAGGATGGGATGTGAATAAATTGAGGGGCTTAGTGCTTTCTGAGGATGTTAAGTTAATCAGGTCTATTCCAATTAGTTCATCCCTCGAGGAAGATCAGTGGATTTGGCACTATTGTCCAAATGGAATGTACTCAGTTCGAAGTGGGTATAAACTTGCTAGACTTACGACGATTGACCATGTTTATACTAGTTCTAGTGTTCAGCAAGGGTGGTGGCAAACACTATGGAAATTGAAGATACCTCAAAAAATTAAGCTTTTTATTTGGAAAGCTTTCCATGGATGCTTGCCAACTCTTTATGGCCTTTGGAGGCGCGGTGTAGATGTCTCACCAATGTGTCCAATTTGCAGGTCCAAATGGGAGACCGTTGATCACGCTCTATGCGGGTGTAAGAGATCGAAGAGGATTTGTGATATAATGTTTCAACGTGTGGATTCTAACATTCCGGTAATTAACAATTTTGCTGACCGCATAGTTTGGTTGGCAAATCATCTTGTTGGTGTCGAGTTTGAGAGAGTTTGCATAACTTTTTGGTCACTGTGGAATGATAGAAATACCTTTAAAAAGAATATGCCGGTGATGGAATGGCATAAACGATGTGAATGGATATATGAATACATGGAGGAGACAAAAGTTGTACCTTGTACAAATAAAACACTAAGGAAGAGAGATGAGGTTATATCGCATGCGGCTTCTGATATCCATTTGCCCACCCAACTGGAGTGTGAGAATAATGTTCTTCAAGACCATACTGTGCAACTATTTACTGATTGTGTTGTTAGGCCGCATGGAGAAGGGACTGGGTATGGGGCGGTGGTTTTCGGTATAAATGGGCAAGTCTGTGGTAATATGGAGTTTTATGATCCCACCTTGCATACGCCATTTGTAGGAGAGGTAAATGCTCTCATACATGGTCTTAGACTTCTGCAACGGATGCAAATTACATGTGCTCGTGTTTATTCGGATTCCTCAAATGCCATTCAGATGATTAAAGGGGATATTCCAACTACATCTGATGTGTATCATTGGATAATGCAAATCAGAAGGATGTCTGATTCGTTTGATTTTTTATCATTCAGTCATGTATCTAGAGAAGGTAATACGAGGGCTGATACTCTTGCGAAGAATGCTTTTGCACGGCGTACGTCTATGCTTTGGTTAGGTACTGCCGTACAGGTGAATGCTTTAGGGAGTGGTTGTCCTCAGTGTCATTGTAACCATACTTGTTCTTGTGAGTTTTAATGAAATGATTCAGCTTATTTAAAAAAAAAAAAAAAAAAAAAAAAAAAAAAAAAAATTGCCAATACATATTAAAAAACTCTCACATTATTGTATAAATTTTAACATTCATAATTACAGAGTACCAATAAACATATAAAAGTTAAATATTTAATTTTAGAGATCAACCTTGACCAAAGTTACCCTATGGGATATTGAAGCACTTCTGGCTGCTTTTGAGATTGTTAATTTCCATTTTGTTAATCGTCGTTATAATAGGTTTGCTCATAATATGGCCAGTGAAGGCTACTCGGCACCTCCATGCTTATGGTTAGGTGCTTTTCCTGAGTGGATGGAACGGATGACACTCATGGAAAGCCATTTGTATGTTCCTTTTATCTCTTCTTAGTAATACATGAGCTCTATTTTAATAATTAAAAAAAAAAAAAAAAAAAAAAAAAAAAAAAAAAACCTTGACCAAAGTCTCTAAACTTAAACTGAAAAAAAAATTGAACTAACACCCTAAATGATAAAATATTAATTTTGACACAGATTTCGTCTGATTTGGTTGGTAGAGAAGAGAACGGAGTGGCGGCATACCGACAACGAAGAAAAAAAAACACATACACCCCAAAAAACATAGGAAAGTTCCAGAAAAAGAAAAGGGAAGTTAAAGAAAACTAAAAGCACATATCGACAACGAAGACAACTTTTGACAGCGACAGCAGGGTTTCAAGTTGAGAGGAAAGTTTCAAAAACTATGGTTTCAAGTTTGTGTTATGCAATTGGATTGGGAGAAAAATGACACATTTACTTTAATTTTCTTATTATTAAAAAACAAAAAAATGATTTGGGCTTGCACTTAAGTGGGCTACTAACTATTGACGGGGGGTGTAAAACTGCTGGGTCGGGTCGGTTGTACGGACAACCCGACTCGACCCGACCCAGGGTTGGTTTGTACGGACGGTCCCACCCGACCCAGTTCAAAGTGACCCGAACCAGGTCGGGTCAGCTGCGGGTTTTTTTTTTCCGTTGAGAGGTTTAAAATTTGGTCAGAATGCTAGTCATGCACAATCTTCCTGGATAATAAGCACGCAAAAAAATCATATGATGGAACCAAGGGAACAATGTTTAAATCCAGTATCAAGTGAAGGTTACATTTAAAGTAGAGAGTATCCCTACCACTCAAAGATAAACCTTATTAGGCTAGAAGAAACATTAAAGACATAAAAAAAATTGAACAAGAGAGAAACTCACGTATCCCTGAACAACCTATATTCTCAACTTGATTGACGCACCAGAGGAGATAAGTTAGAAAATCAAAACAAATCGCAAGAGAAACTTTTCAAGGAATCACAGGGGAGCCCTTCAAGGTAAGAATGGAATCTCACCTATTGTCACTTAACACATTTTCTTTGAGTGATCAAATGCCAAAAGAAACTGAAAGAAAAAAGACAATCTCAACAATTATTTTTCTTTTAACATGGAATCAACACCCATACCTCCTCCAAAAATAGGACTGCAAACAAACTCCCAACTAACATTACTAACCAGGTGCATACATCCACCTTCATAAGCCCACTCCAAAAATAAAATGTATCATGTTCTCAGTTGTATTATCCCTAATTTCAAGCTTTTGAATACAAATTTTTCATTTAGAAACTAAGCTTTAATGAAAGCCCAAAATGGAAGAAAAAGAAAATTTAAAAAAAATATACAGAAACAATAATTTAGAAAAGAAAAGACTAAAACCATTAAGAATCAGAGATAAAGGATAATCACAAAAACCCTTGGTTACAGAAACCCAAACAAAGGCATTGATTCTAGCCAAGGCTCTCAAACCTCTCCCCAATACATCTAAAGCTAACACCTTGAAAAGAACTTCCAATTTACTAAAGAACTTTTCAGAGTCATACCAAAGTTCAATCACTCTCTTCAGGAAAATAAAATGAAGCACAAATTCTACATCTATATCCTTTCCTCTATCATTCTCTCCTTTTCTTCTACCCTGTAATGAAACTGAGACAAACACAAGCCACCAAGAACAGTAATCGAACTCAAGACACGCAAAGAAGCAAGAACTTGGAGCTTTTCCTGATCAATTTTTCCTCAAAAGAAACCCCTAGCAACAAGAAGCTTCTAATCTTTGCCTCGCCCCCCATCCAAATCAACCGGAAGGGCCTCATAATTACAATTCCCCTTACTATCGAACGAATACAATAAGATCACAAATGCAAGATTATACCTGATAATGCAATTGTTGGGGGCATTCAATCGCCGTCGATTAACAAAACTAGCATCACCACCTTACTGCTCTTGGAATTATATGTTTTTGAACAATTACAACTTACTACTCTGGCTCTTCTTCTTTGGTTACAAACTTCTTCTTCCCTCCCTTCTTGACTTCTGCATCTTTACCACCTGAAAAATAGCATCACAACCTTTCCAAAACCCATCAGTATATATACAAACAATGTCCCATTTCACCCAAAAGGAAAAAGAACCCACAAAAAAGCAAGAGTGAGTTGCAGATCCAAGTAAAACTAAGAGCCATTTTACCTAAACTAGTTTGAAACCACGTGTTTTGCACGTGTTATAATACCTTTTAAAGTATGACTTGATAATGTACCAAAATCTTCTAAGGATACATTAGTCTACTTGAAAAAGAAATAAGAATGAATTATATATATTTACACTAAATGAAAAAGTTATATTTACTCACATTACTAAAGATGGAGTAGAAATGAGTCTTCTCCCACTCACATTGAGTAGGAATGAGTCTTCCCCCGTAGAAATTTCTCTCACTTACGTTGAGTAGGAATCACTTTTTTTAATTCTTCATGCATTACAAAAGTTTCACCCTATCTCTTACCGTGGTGGTTTAGACCACTATTTAGGGGTTCAAGTGAATCGGGTGGTTATGATAAATCTTTTTAAATTAGAAATTTTGAAAATTAAAAACAATTAATTTGAATTTTAGTTATAAATCAAAAATTAAACTCAATTATCTTTCTATTTTTGAAAAATCAAAACAATTCAAAACACTTATCTAAATTTAGATTTCACAAAATTTAATTTTAAAAATTTTATTAATTACAACCACTGAAAACCAAATAGAATTAATAATTAAAAGTGAAGACGATGATGAATTTTTTTAAAAAATCAATTCTTGAATCAAAGATGAGATTTTTTATCAAAAAAGAAAAACCTAAACGGAAATTAAGAGATTTTTTTTTAAACCAATTTTTAATCTTATGAAGGATGAGATGAGATTTGTTTTTTAAATCAATTAAAAAAATATTCTAATTTTCACCATTGAAAATTAATTAGAATTTGGAATGAAGAGTTTTTTTTAAAAACCAATTCTTAATTTTATCAATTATGAGATTTAAAAAAAAAACAACAACTAAAGTGGGAATCAAGATTTTTTTCAAACCAATTCTTAATCTTATTAAAGATGGTTTTCTTTAAAAAAAAAAAAAAAAAAAAAAAAAAAAAAAAAAAAAAAAAAACGTGGGAATGGAGATGAGTTTTTTTTTTTTTTTTTTTTTTTAAAAAAAACAATCTAAACGTGAGAATGAAGATTTTTTTTAAACCAATTCATAATTTTATGGAATATGAGATTTTTTTAAAAACAACCTAAAGGTGGGAAAAAAATTGTATGAGGATTATGTGAACAAAAAGGTGGGAATCATGATTTTTTTAAAGAAAAATTAATTCTCTTATTAAATATAAGTTTCTCTTTAAAAGAACGTGATAATGAACTTTTTTTAACCAATATATATATTTTTCTAAAAAAAAGAACAATATCTGAACGTAAATTAGATTTAACCAATTTTTTTTTTTTAAATGAGATTTAACCAATTCTTAATCATGAGTTTATATATATATATATAAATAAAAACGTGATAATGAACTTTTTTTTAAACCAATATATATATATATATATATATATATATATAATAAAAACGTGATAATTAACTTTTTTTTTTTTTAACCAATAGATATATTTTTTAAAAAAAAAACAATATCTAAACGTAGATGAGATTTAACCAATTTTGTAACCATTTTTTTAAAAAATACGATAATAAACTGTTTTTTTAAACAATTCTAATAAAATATTGAATAATTAAATAGGAAGGACAAATAAGGAATTTGAAGATTAAAAATGTGCTAAAAAGAAATCAAAAGTTTCTCCCCTTAAGCAGCTTTTAATATAGTATATATAGATATAGATATAGATATAGATATAGATATAGATATAGTATATATTTTTTTTTAAAAAAAATATCTAAACATAAATGAGATTTAACCAATTTTGTAACCATTTAAAAAAAAAATACGATAATGAACTTTTTTTTTTTTTTTTTAACAATTCTAATAAAATATTGAATAATTAAATAGGAAGGATAAATAAGGAATTTGAAGATTAAAAATGGGCTTAAAAGGAGAAAAACCTAAACGGAAATTAAGAGATTTTTTTTTAAACCAATTCTTAATCTTACCAAGGATCTTGAGATGAGATTTGTTTTTTAAATCAATTAAAAAAATATTCTAATTTTCACCATTGAAAATTAATTAGAATTTGGAATGAAGAGATTTTTTTAAAATCCAATTCTTAATTTTATCAAATATGAGATTTTTTTAAAAAACAACAACTAAAGTGGGAATCAAGATTTTTTTCAAACCAATTCTTAATCTTATTAAAGATGAAAACCTAAACGTGGGAATGAAGGTGAGTTTTTTTTTTTTTTTAAAAAAAAAAACAATCTAAACGTGAGAATGAAGATTTTTTTTTTAAACCAATTCATAATTTTATGGAATATGAGATTTTTTTAAAAACAACAACCTAAAGGTGGGAAAAAAAATTGTATGAGGATTATGTGAACAAAAAGGTGGGAATCATGATTTTTTTTAAAAAAATTAATTCTCTTATTAAATATAAGATTTTTTTTTTTAAAGAACGTGATAATGAACTTTTTTTTAAACCAATATATATATTTAAAAAAAAAAACAGAACAATATGTAAATGAGATTTAACCTTTTTTTTAAAAAAAATGAGATTTAACCAATTCTTAATCATGAGTTTATATATATATATATATATATATATATTTAAATAAAAACGTGATAATGAACTTTTTTTTAACCCATATATATTGTTGAAGGAGAAATTTTGACCAATGACAAATTGCCACGTCGTTATTCAAAATTAATGACAAAATTATAATTAATTAAATTTGGGACCAATTATAAATTGACATGTGTCCCAAATTTAATTTGAAGACAAAGTTGACCAATTATAAATTTTTAGGGCCAAATGTGATCAATTAATTAAAAATAAATTATTTTGATCAGATTAATTGATTTGACCAATTAATTAAATAAAATAATTAATTGGATCAAATTTGGTCTTTTAAATATTTGGGTCATATGGTTTTGAGTCAAATATAAACAGACCCAAGCCCAATAAAGCCCAAGCCCAAGTTGTTAGGCCCAAAAGTCATTAGGGCCCATACAGCGAGAACTCTATAAATAGAGGGGTTCTCCTCCATTTTAGGGGTTCAGAAATTCTACATTAGACAAGAGTTCAGAGTTTTCAAAGCTCTCAAGCAGAACCAGAGAATTCAGAGAGACTCCACCAAGTCTGAAGACCGAAGACTCTCTGCAATCCACAAGTCCAAGTGTTAAACACTTCTTGAAGACCAAACACTCTTCAAGACTTCAACACTCCTTGAAGACCAAACACCCTTCAAGACTTCAACACTCCTTGAAGATCAAAAACTCTTCAGGACATCAACACTTCTTGAAGACCAAACGCTCTTCAAGACCTCCTTGAATATCAAAAACTCTTCAAGACATCAACATTTCTTGAAGACCAAACACTCTTCAAGACTTCAACACTCCTTGAAGATCAAAGACTCTTCAGGACATCAACACTTCTTGAAGACCAAACACTCTTCAAGACTTCAACACTCCTTGAAGATCAAAGACTCTTCAGGACATCAACACTTCTTGAAGACTGAAGACTCCTTCAAGACTAGAAGACTTCAAGCTCCAAGAATCCATTGAAGCTTCAGACTCGGGATCAAGCGTTCCAACCCTCGAGTGAAACACATTCACACACAAGAGAGAGAATCAGAGGATTAAAGTTAGAGATTGTACACTCACACGCATACAAACATCAATACAATATATTATTTATTCCACGTGTCTCCATCCTCGAAGTTACGTGTGAACATATATATATTTTAATAAAAACGTGATAATTAACTTTTTTTTTTTTTAACCAATAGATATATTTTATAAAAAAAAACAATATCTAAACGTAAATGAGATTTAACCAATTTTGTAACCATTTTTTTAAAAAAAAAATACGATAATGAACTGTTTTTTTAAACAATTCTAATAAAATATTGAATAATTAAATAGGAATGACAAATAAGGAATTTGAAGATTAAAACGGGGCTTAAAAGGAAATCAAAAGTTTCTCCCCTAAACAACTTTTAATATAGTATAGATATAGATAGATATAGATATAGATATAGATATAGATATAGATTAGATTTTTAATAAAAACGTGATAATTAACTTTTTTTTTTTTTTTAACCAATAGATATATTTTTTTAAAAAAAAAAAAACAATATCTAAACGTAAATGAGATTTAACCACTTTTTTTTTTTAACCATTCTAATAAAATATTGAATAGTTAAATATGAAGGATAAATAAGGGATTTGAAGATTAAAAATGGGCTTAAAAGGAAATCAAAAGTTTCTCCCCTTAATATAAAAGATAAATAAGGAATTTGAAGATTAAAAAGGGCTTAAAACGAAATCAAAAGTTTCTCCCTTAAGCGCCTTTTAATATAGTATAGATATAGATATAGATAGATAGATTTGCAAGGAAGAGGAGAACGAATCAGAGGCGGCGAGAATCTGGGCGAAGAAGATGCGAAGTGTCACGGTCATGCTTGTCCAAGGCGTGTTGCCCATGGCCGCATGCCCATGTCAACCCTTTCCCCTCATGCTTTCATTATATGTATTTCCTTTGTATCGCTTGTTTACTTTCCTTTGCATTTCTCAAGTGTATGACTCCTCATGATTTTCATGTTTAAGCCTGCCAAGGCTAAAATGGTTAATAATATACTATAGGGGGATACGACTAGTTGTCAAACCTTCATACCCGAGAGTTGTATGCTATCAAGCTGTTGTTGTGCCTTTGCTTACTTGATAGTCTGTGCAACAAATATTCTTTCAAAATGTCTTCGAACGTTTTCCAAAACCTTTTTCTCTAACCCCGTTTTCTGAAACTGTTTTCCAAGAACGGGGGTAGAGGTTGCGATATTCGCCCGTTGTGCCATCGGCGATCCGTTTTCAAGTTGGCTGACTTACTTGTGAGCGAAAGTAAGTGTCGCATAGTCGCTTTACGAGACCCTAAAGACCGCGACTGTGACACGAAGCACGAGCAAAAAAGAAGATGCGGCTGCGAGCGAGCGACTTCGAGCAAAGAAGAAGATGCGGCAAATTGGAACCCTAACTTTGCAACCTAACTCTGTGCGTGCGTAAGTCGGTTCGGGCCAGTAATATGCAAGAACCGAACCGAACCAATTCGGTTCGGCGGTTCGGTTCGGTTTTCTTCACCCCTAAAGAACACCCTTGAATCCCAATCCAAGATCCCAATTCGATTCCCCATCTCGTCCAACAAAATCAATCACTCTTCTCACAGACACTGTGAGAAGAAATCTCTGCAAAATCATGGGCGCTCTTCTCAAGCTCGTCGACGCTCTGCTGTTCCTCGTCTTTCTCCTTCTCGCATTCGCATCGCCTCTAATCGATTTCCAGGCCATATTCCCTCGAACCCTTTTCCCTGATTTTCTCCTCGATCTCAAGAGCTGGTACATCGCCCAATCCGGCGATTACATAATGGCCGATGCTCCTCAGTTCGTCGTTGGCCTCGTTTGGCTTGAGCTTCTCTTTCAATGGCCTCTTATACTTCTCAATCTCTACGCCTTCTTGGCTTCTAAGCCATGGTACAACACCACTTGTATGATCTACGGTGTTTCTCTTGTGGCTTCCATGGTATTTTTCTATTCCTGCGTATTCCAATTTGGTTATTGAATTAGGGATGTTTGTTCTTTGCCTGTTGATCTGATCTGTTGTTTGATTGAACCAATGCGTTTTTGCCTGCATATTCTGTTTATGTTAATTGCTTAATGGCTCTGTTGTTAGTTTTGTAATTGGTACAAAGAATGCCATTTCTTGATGCTTGATGTATTAGTTTTGTGATGTTGGAATCTGGATAGGATAGCAACTTGAAAGAAGTCATAGGTAGTGATTTGAGACAGTTCTGTAAGATCATTTTCAAATTATAAGTTTAGTTCGTGAACTTCTAAGATTGTGTCTATTTAGCTTAGATGGTTTAAAAAGTGTTTATAAGAAATACTTGAACTTTGTGCCTAATAAATCCATGTATTGATTTGTCACATTAATACTTACATGGCATACTAATGGGGTATGTTTGAGAATTACATGGATAGATGATTTTGGACAGGTTTAAGTATTTGACGTGGTTGACGATAAACGGGTGGAGTTAATAGTGAGGACTCCTCAGACAAATTGAAAACTATAGAGTTTATTAGATTCACTTTAAAGTATAGGGATTAAATAGACATTAACTTCAGTGTTGTTTTTCAGCTTTTAAAAACACTTTCAAAGGATGTAATCTTGATTCTTGATATATGTAATTGGTGATGCTGATAGAAGTTATAGTTAGTGAAGTAAGACAAGATAGTCTTAAACTAGCTTGGAAACTGTATTCTTGTCAATAAACTAAGGTTTCAACTTTTAAGCAATCAGGCACTTAGCTTAATAGTGCTAGTTCTTAAACATCTTTTTGAGTACTCTTAGATATTTTTAACGCTTTGATATACTGCCTGAATACATGTTACAAAGGATTTTTCTGCTTCATTTGTTAACCTTCTTGTAGAGATTCACTGGTTTCTGTTTCATTTCTTTTAGAGAAATATTACTTCAACTCAGTCTCTTCTTACATTACATTACATCCTGTGGCCGTGTAATTTCAGTCTGCTATAATGGGTGAAATGGTTGGATCGAACCGGGCGTCTAGTACTCTGTTGACGATATACTGGCCCTTCTTGGGTTTGGGAGTTTTGGCCATGCTACGTGGGCTCGTGCCGTGCTCGAGCAAGGCTACGATCATCGGCACCAGACCATCAAATGGCAGGAAAAAGAGGGCTTGAAGAGCCATACTAAATCGCCCAAAAGAGTGCCTGTATCACCTTTTCTGCAGCTGTTTCGCTTTGGTATTAACCGAGGGATGTTGGTTCTTTAGGTATTGGTGCAGCTCTGGTTATGGATCATTTAGCATATGCCTCTCTAACCTTCCATTAGTCTTTCATTGTATTAGTGGTAATGGTTCAAAGGCATCCTTGAGAGTTTCCCGAATAAGGTCAATGTACTTGAGTTTTGAGAATGCAGAGGAAAGACATGAATCGAACTACATGAATGTGCTTGTTTCATTAATGGAAAAAATGAGTACTATGAAATACATTGACATTCAGCTTGAAAAAGGGTATTTGTTTGTTAAGGATTCATATTTTGCATTTAGGTCCATTTGTTTGTATTGGTCTATATGTTTTATAGAAATGTAGATGCCTAAGCCTTTTAGGATGTCCATAAGAAATGCATTTAGATGAGAAATTATTGGAGTTGGTTGTTAGAATGTTGCTACAATTTCTTGTGGTTGGAGGTATGGGAGAGAAAATGTAAGTAAAAAATACTTTGAATTTGTCTTGTGGTTATTAGAGAGCAAGTAAAATTTTTAATCTATGATTATTAAGAGACAATTACATTGTCACAGGGTCATTGAATAATTTTTCCATCTAAAGAACTATTGATGTCATTGAGGGATAAGATGGTTTTTTTTCTTTCGTTTTTCTTTTATATGTTTCTTTTTTTCTTTAATTAATTTTCTTTATTTTTATTTTTATATTTTATATTTAAGTAAATTAATGTATTCAGTCACTTATAAAATTATGAATCTTCTTTATATTTGCTTCAAGAACATATGTTTAGTAAAATATATTTAGATTCTTGTCCTTTAAAATTTAAAAAAAAAAAAAAAAAAATTTAATGTTCTTTTAACAGCCATTTTAAATAAATAAAAAAAAAGTTAATATTTCTTTTAATCATATAGATGTAAACAATAACTTCAACATGCATAGCAATTAGGAATGTTCGCAGAGCGAGGACAAAGAAACCATTTGATTTTCCATCCTCACAAATTTTGCCGAAAATTTCCCAATTCGGGAAAATTTATAGTACTAGAGTAGTACATATTCCCTTCATTCAAAGTTTGATACGTCATTTAATGAACATTTAATGATATAATATTTTATTCTATGAGTCTTACATCATTCTTAAATATTTTTTTTCCTAACAAACAATGAATGAAGGTAGTATAGAAAATTTTCCCACTCCATAGGAATTGTGTTCTATGTGGAAATTACTTTTCCTTTGTTTATTATTATTATTTTTTTTGGTTAAATCTCTATTGGATGACTTCTTTTGGTAAAGTTTCAATCAACTGATTAATTCTCATGGTATCTATTAAATACTTTAAAAAATTTTATTAAAAAAAGTAGTTTGAAAGTTCATAAGTTTGTTAGATATAAATTTGGATGTTTGGGGAAATTACAAATAAGAGAGGAAAATGAAGTAAATACTGAGAAATAAACACGTAAACTATTAGGTTGAGTTGCAGGTATCTTGCTCTCTCTAAGGAGATTCAAGCTCTCCTTGGTGTATAATCTTTATCAACCACTGGTGCAACAGGTCTTTTTTAGCATTCTCCTCTATAATACAACAACCCAACTAAAACGTTGTGTAGCTCAAATCACCCTGCACTAAGAAAATGAGCTCAAAGCTCCACAACAAAGAACACTCCTCTTTTAGTCAATTGTTGAGTAAAAGATAGAGATATGAGAAAGTAGAAAGAAGAGATGATTGAAATTGTTGTGTCTTGAAAGTGTTTATGAAAGAAATACTTATGGGAGAATTGTAGACCTAGAAATTTATGACAAAACAAAAGTAACCTAAAAATTAAATAGATAAAACCTCTCAAAATACGCTTTTTTTCTTTAAAAAGAAAAAACTCTCGAAATTAATTTCTAAAATGAGACTCTTACCTTAAATATTAAAATGTTACAACATTGGATATTAGACCGTTTTTAGAGTTTATGGATATATTAAACACAACTTTGAAAGTTTAAAAACTAAACTTGTAATTTTTTATTTATTTATTTATTTTTTTTTTGAAAAACTAAACTTGTAATTTAATCGGTAACAATCATTTTAGTCCATTAACTATTAAAATATCTATTTAAAAAAACACATTAAAATATCTGTCTTAGTTCAAAAACTAGGAAAAAGCAATCATTTTTTTGTTCCTGTGATAATTCTACTGCCTAATATTTTTCTACTAAATACTAAACTAATTTTACTTGTTGTTTCCATACATATCCATCACCTCGTTAATACACCTGTATAGAGTCACAATATTCATCTATTAAATTATTAAATAAGCATATGTCTTCAATTAAGAGGATTGATGTTTGAATTCTTATATTCTCACATAATCCTAAAAGAAAAGAAAATAGTGAGAAATGGATTCTAGAGTACCTGAGGTCCTTCGTTGAAGCTAATTCAAAAGCTGGAATCATGCATCAATCTCTCGCGAATCATTCATCCCCTTCTTTGAGCGAAATTTGGTCTCCTCCTCCAACTGATTTTTGGAAGATCAACTCTGATGCGGCTTGGAAAGACCACCCCCCTGTGATGGGGATTGGTTTAGTTTGCAGAAACTCTGAAGGTGCCATTATTGAAGCCTCAAGCTCGTTTTCTCCATCGGTTCCAGAAGCTCCCTGTGCTGAATTAAAAGCTATTTTGATGGGTATTAGAAGAGCTCAAGCTTTGGGATGTAATAAAATCATTATTGAATCCGACTGTCAAATCGCAATTAATTTCTTGACTAAATCATCTGAAGTCTGGAGCATTGCAGAAGGCCTTGTAGAAGAAATTTGGGCCATGGCTGATGGGCTCAAGGAAGTTAAATTTCAATTTGTTCCAAGGAAAGGGAATAGAGTAGCTGATTATCTAGCTAAAAGAGCTAAATTGTCCAAATGTAGTGATTTCTGGGATAATAATTTCCCAGATTGGTTGTCTTTGTTGGTCGAGAATGACCGTTCATCTTTAGCCCTCGTGGCGTTTTAATAATATAGTATATTTTTTCAAAAAAAAATAGTGAGAATCAAAGTGATTATTTAAGAAAAATAACCAAAGTAAAATAAACTTTGAAAGTAACTGGAATAAAATAAAACATTTCAACCATTCAAAATGAGATTTAAACTTAAAAAATAAAAATATATTAAGTTAAACTACAAGTTTTAATTCGTAAATCTGGACAATTGTGTTCAACAAATTTTGAACTATAAAAAGTATTTAATAAGTTATTCATTTTTAAAAGTATGTAAGTTATTAACCTTTTATACATTTTAAATTTCAAAAAAAAAAAAAAAAAAAAACCTTTTATACATTTTAAATTTCAAAAAAAAACATTTTATACATTTTAAAAAATTCATAGTTCTATCATATACAAAATTGATAAGTAAAATCATTTAATTCTGATAGATGTGTGTTGAATGAGAAATTTCGGCTAATCACAAATTGTCACATTATTAATTTAAATTAATGATAAAATAAATTTGGGACCAGTTACAAATTTACATGTGTCCCTAAATTAAATTAATAGACATTAAAACTCAGCAAATCAAACAATGTCACTTTCTATTATTGATCCATCGGATGACATAGCCAAGTCCAATCAAATTATGCCATGTGGCAATTGGACCCGAGACTAGTGTAACCCGAGGTCATTGAAGAAATTGGGTTAAATTAAATAATCCAACCTTATTGGATTAAAGCCCAAATATAGCCCAAGTCCAAAAGTTGGGCCCAAAATCAACCAAGCTCAGACCCATATGAGGTCTATCAAACCCTGTAAATAGAGGAGAGCACCATCCATTTTAGACATTCAGAGGGGAGAAGTGGAAAGCTCTTAGAGGTAGACAAAGTCAGAGAACTCAGAGTCCAGAGCACTCTGCTAGAGTCTAAAGTCGTCAGAAGTCAAAAAGTCTAGAGAATTCAGAAGATCCAAGATTCAAAATTCAAAGGAAAGATTCCAAGAAGTGATCAGCAAGCCAACCAACCGATCAAGAAGATCAACAAGTCAGTAGACCGATCATCCAAGAGGATCAACAAGCTAACAAGTCGATCCAACAGATCATCAAGCCAATCGACCAATCAAGAAGATCAACAAGTCAACAGGCCGATCATCCAAGAGGATCAACAAGCTAACAAGCTGATCCAACAGATCATCAAGCCAATCGACCAATCAAGAAGATCAACATGTGAGCAGGTCGATCATCCAAAGGATCAACAAGCTAACAAACCGATCCAACAGATCATCAAGCCAATCGACCGATTAAGAATATCAACAAGTCAGCAGCTCGATCATCCAAGAGGATCAACAAGCTAACAACCCGATCCAACAGATCATTAAGCCAATCGACCGATCAAGAAGATCAACAAGTCAGCAGACCGATCATCCAAAAAGATCAACAAGCTAACAAGTCGATCCAAGTGATCATCAAGCCAACAGACCGATCCAAAAGAACATCAAGCCAGCAGGTCGATCATCCAAGAAGATCAACAAACCAACAAGTCCAAGAGATCATCAAGCCAACAGGTCAATCCAAGAGATCATCAACCTAGCAGGTCGATCATTCAAGAAGCTCAACAAACTGGCCCAAGAAGATCAACAAGCTAGAGGGCAAAGTTTGTATATTTGTGAGAAAGAATCAGAGGATAAATATTAGAGACTGTAATACTTATACATTCAAATTCAATAAAATCAAGTTCATTTCCACGAATCAAATTTTCCTGTCGAAATCTCGTGTGAACAGTGTGAGTTCTAAAACATACGAAGTAGTGAAGGGACCTACTAAACATAAATTAAATTTTTTTTCAAGAAAAAACCCCACAAATTGAAAATGTAAAGACCTATTAATAAACAAAAGATTAATTTTTTTTTAGTACAACAAGAGTAGGAATTCGAACCTTCACCCTTGAGAGTCAAGACAAGATATATTTAGCTTATCAACTTAGGTTGACTATAAAATTAAAAGGTTAATTACAAGTTTAGTCCCTAAACTTTCAAGGTTGTGTCAATTTGGTTCCTAAATTTTAAAAAGTGTCAAATAAGTCCTTGAACTTTCAATTTTGTTTCCAATGCATCCTTGAACTTTAAAAAGTATCAAATAGGTCTTTAAACTTTCACTTTTGTGTCCAATAAGTCTTCTAACGGTCAATTTTGTGTTTAATAAATTCTTGACCTATTCGATATTTTTTTAAAATTCACAGGTCTAGTAGATACAAAATTGGAAATTTAAGGTCTTAATAGGCATAAAATTCAATTTTATATGTGATGGATTGGTTAATTTTTAAAAATCTTAAATGTGCCAGAGACCTATTAGACACACAATTGAACGTTAAAAACCTATTAGACACTTTTTAAAGTTCAGTAACGTAATTAATACAACCTTAAAAGTTTGAGACTAAACTTGTAATAAAATGAAATTAAAAAACTTAACTTAGTAGATCTTTTTTAGTCTAATAAATGGAGTATAAAAAATTGAACCTTCAATCTCAAGAGAATATTCATATACAAATTATCGTTGAACTATCAACGCTATTAGATATTTAAGTTTAGGAAAAAATACACTTTTTGTCCCTGAGGTTTGTGTTAAGTTTCATTTTGGTTCCTGAATTTTCAAACTCAACATTTTAGCCTCTGAGGTTTGGATTTCGTTTCATTTTAGTCCCTTCATCCATTTTTCCATTAAATGTTAATGGAATGTTGACGTGCCACCTATTTTTTATTTAAATTTTTTTTTTCTAATTTTAAAATAAAATAATGTTAAATTAATTATTAAAAAAATTTATTCTTCTTCTCTCCCTTCCTTTTCATTGTCTTCTTCTTCAGCGCACCAACTGCTCGCCGTCGCCGCTAGAAATCGCCATTCCCCATTTTTTCTCCCTTTTCTTCTTTCTCCTTCTTCTCCCATTTGTCTTATTCTTCTTCCCTCTTCCTTCCTCCTCTTTATTCTTTCACTGTTTTTTCAAAAAAAAAAAAAAAAAAAGGAAAAATACACTGTTGGTCCCTGAGGTTTGAGTTAGGTTTCATTTTGGTCCCAGAGTTTTCAAACTCAACAATTTAGTCCCCGAGGTTTGGTTTTAGTTTCAATTTAGTCCCTCCATCCATTTTTCCGTTAAAAGTTAACGGTTTTCTGACGTGGCATCTATTTTTATTTAAAAAATATATATTTTCTTAATTTTAAAATAAAAATATTAAAACAAAACAATATTATTTATATATATATATATATATTTCTTTATTTCTTTTCTTCTCTTTCTTCCCCTATTCCATCTTCTCCTTCTTTTCGACAAAACCACCCCCACCACCAGTGCTGCCCGCCGACAACACCGCCTGCCGACGACAACAAATTTTTTTTTTTCATTTTCTTTTCCTTTCTTTTTCTTTTTTCTCCTTTCTATTCATTTTCTTCTTCTTTTTTTTTAATAGAAAGGAGGGAGAGGGAGGATGAGCTCTCCCTTACTGGCGCAGATGACACCGAAAGAAGAAGACGAAGATGTCGAGCAGCGTGGGACTGGGTGGTCGAACGAAGAAGAAGACGAAGACGCCGAGCAGCGTGGGCTGGGTGGCCGAACGAAGAAGAAGACGTCGAACGATTGGATGGCTTAGATCTGTCGGGGCTGCTGCGTGGGACTGGGTAGCTTAGATCTGTCTCGGCAATGGCTGCTGTGTGCGATTGGGTAGCCTAACAAAGAAGATGCCGGCTTCCTCGATCTGAACCAGATCTGAGGTTTCGTTTCTAGATCTGAAACGAAACTCTCATGGGTTTCGTCCCCTTCATTTTTATGTTTTATTTTTTCAAAAACCCTCTGTGTTTTGTTGAAAAAACAGTGAAGAAAGGGAAGGGAGGAGGAGGGGGAAGAAGAAGAGAAAGGAAGGAGAGAGAGGAAGAAGAAAATAGGAGAAAAAAGAGAAAAAAAAATTTGGAAAATGGTGTTTCCGACGGCGGCGGTGCCGGCAACGAAGACGAGTGGCAGCCGGGGCGGAGCTTGAACTAAAGTTGAGGAAGAAGACGAGGAAAAAAAGAAAAAGAAAAGAAAATTAATAAAAAAAATATTTAATATATTATTTAATTTTAAAAATTAAAAAAAAAACTTTTTTTTTAAATAAAAATAGATGCCACGTCAAAAAACCGTTAGCTTTTAACGGAAAAATGGATGGAGGGACTAAATTGAAACTAAAACAAAATCTCAGGGACTAAATTGTTGAATTTGAAAACTCAGGGACCAAATTGAAACCTAACTCAAACCTCAGGGACCAAAAGTGTATTTTTCCCAAAAAAAAACACGAAGGGGGAAACCCCTTCAAATTCGGCATGATCTCGACGAAAACGGAGGGAAAATCTCCATCGTTTCAAAACGATTCCAGCTTGAAACAGTGACTGGGCGCAAGGACGCACGATGACTGGGTGAAACGAGGATGAATGGTGAAAGGACAACTGGCAATTCCGATCGATTCAGACGGAATGATTAGGTGACTCAGACCAACTTCATTTCAGATCGTCGCCGACTGGGCGACTGCGCGAGGAGGAACAACATGCAGAGCGTCCGGGCGGAACAGGAGGCGTGAGGAAGGAGTTGTGTACACACGCAGATGAGAGAGAGGAAGGGAAATAGAGAGAAAGGAAGAGGAAGAAAAGGAAAACAAGGGAAAAAAGAAGAAGAAAGGAAGAGAAAGAAAAAGATTAAAAAAAACTTCGACGACAGCGGCCGAGGCTGGAGGCAATGGTGCCTGCAAATGAGTTGTGATTAGGGTTTGAGAGTGGAGAATAAGAAGATTAACAAAGAAGATGGAAGAAGAAAAAAGAAAAAAAAATATTTAATATATCATTTTATTTTTAAAAATTAAAAATAGATTTTTTAAATAAAAAACTATTGTCGCGTCAGCAATCTGAGGGGCGGATCCATGAAGGGACTAGGGGCACGTGCCCTCTCAAATTATCTTGTCTTTATATTTTTAGTATAATATAAGGAAACTTTTATAATATTAATATAAACAAATCGAATTATATAACAAAACAGAAGTTTGGAACGATGGTAGGGGGCACCATGCATGCTTGTGAGCCAGGCATCAAAGTGAAGACGATTTAATCCAGTTTGGTATAATGAATATTCTAATGGATTAAAATACAATATTTCAAAGGATGCTACATTTTGTTTATGTTGCTATTTGTTCAAACTAAAAGTTAGTGAACAATCAAAGAGTGAAGGGTTTTCTAATTGGAAGAAAAAAGAGAAATTGCAAAATTCATGTTGGTGGTCCTAATAGTGCACATAATCAAGCTTGGAGTAAATGTGCACCTATATGAAATTCCTAGATTCGCCACTACAATCTGTTAGTGTTTAACGGGAAAATTGATCGAGAGACTTTAAAGTGTAACGAAATCCAAATTTCAGAGACTAAAATGTAAAATTCAAAGACAAAAATGAAACCTAACCCAAATTTAATGGATCAAAATGTATTCTCTTAACGAATCCAAGGAAAGCAAAGGAGGAAGACGTCAAATGAAATGCGGTGGATAAAGTCGAAACTTTTGAGCGTGACCGCGTCTGCGTCACGACAAAACACAATACACAACAAGCCAACGTTGACCCAGTTTTCTGCATTTGACTCGGTAAAGAAAAGAAAGAAATCTCACCACTTCAGGCGCGTGTCTCTCACAACAAAACGACACCAAAACATCTCCCTCCCTCCCTCACGATTTTTAACGGCCAGCAGCCAGCCAGATACAAAATCAAGGGCCCCGATTGCAACAACTTGCCTTTGCCTTTCGGGCCAAGTCAAGGCCCAATAATAACGCCACGACAAAATCAGCCCACGTCACCCACCGGACCCACAACCCTTCCACGTGTCAGATCGCCGAGGAATTTTAGCCTTTATCAGATGCTAAAAGAAGAACCACTCCCTTTTGTCTGCTGTGACGACGAGGTCAAGACTCAAGAAAAGAACGGGAACATTATTTTAATCATCTTTATTATTATTATTATTATCATTATTATCATTATTATTATTATTATTATTTTCCTATGCATAATTTACTTCATTTTCTTGTCATGTCGGCCTCTGTTTTCCATCAAGCCAATTCAATTTTGATTATTGAAGTTGAAGACCTTTTATTTTAAGCTTTATATCAAGGGTATTTTGAGGTGTCCTTTTTATGTTGGATGCATTTTTAATTATTCATATGTTTTAATCTTAATGTTAATTCTTTTTAACAAAATTTTATTTAATATTTTTGTCATCAATGTAGAGTAATAGAAATTGTTCCTGTTGTAATATCTTGCTTGAATAATGGACTAATTTCATGAGATTACCTTCCAGCTCAAAAATAGTTAGTTGTTGAAAATCTCAAATTATTTAATTTTATGAGTAGATGGACGTTGTCATCAAATTTGAATCTATATTTTTTTTTTTCAATAATTTCTTTACTTTTTTACTCTTTTTTAGTACATCAACATTTGAGGTTGGTGTTGATGGTAAAATCTGGACAGGAGGATCTCGTTTGACCTTCACGTGTCACCAACGGTAAATTTGTATAAGAGGGGGGCAAAATAGTAAACCTGCATACCGGTGTAGTGCTTGTCACACTGCCTCTGATGCTTAAGTCAAAGTTCGGGATCCTTTCTTAAGTGATGAAGAAGGGAAATACATATTCTTGCCCTAGCCCGATCCCTTCGGTTTTGGCCCGTTTCGCCTCTGGGGTCCATCCTCCGATCCTATTTCTGGGCTCGTGTTGGGTTGTCCTCGTCAGCTTCTTGTACATTGGAGTGGTCCAAAATTACCTATAACAGTGAGGATTCGAACCTCTGATCTCTTGGTCGATAATATCTTTGACCTTTACTTTTTTACTTGTTCCATGATTATTAGGCTCCTTATTAATAATATAAAACTTGGATCAACTTTAACAATCTTTTTAAAAATAGAGATAATCACCTTGAGATAATCATTTTAAGGATCCCATATTTAAAAGATGAAGATACCTTACAATTTTTATAAGATACATAAGTTACTTCTTTCGTTGTCAATTGGTTTTGAGATGGAACCACATGTGTTTATTTAATAAAACAAGTAGCATTGGAGTATGTTCCAAATGGAAGAGACTATATGAAGAAATAAATATGAAACTCCATCTACTTAAAATATGCTTAAGAGTGATTTTAGAATAATCAAAACTGTTCTTTAAGAGTGATTTTAGAATAATCAAAACTGTTCTTTTCCATCAATAAAGTTACCGAAAAAGAATATAACAAAAGTGATTTCACCATTCTAAAATCACTCCAAACCTGTATTTAGAATGGTAAAAAAAAAAAAAAAAAACACAAGGAATTAAAATGTAACATGATGTTTTTTTAGGTTAAATTATTAAAAAGACCCCTGAACTATGGAGTTAGTTTCAATTATAACTTTCAAAAGTTTCATTTGAACTCTTGAAGTTTGGAGTTTGTTTCAAAACGACTTTTAAAGACATTTTTCTGGATGCAAAAATGATGTGTTTGCATGTGTTTTTATTGTTTTTTCCATGTATATGTTCAAATGCTTTCGCGTAAGCAATAATACATATGAAACTATGACATTTTTTTTTTCATAAATTTAATGAAAAAATGTCTTCAAGAGTTTGTTTTAAAACAAACTTTAAACTTCGAGGTTCAAAATGAAACTCTTAAAAGTTCGAAATATAATTGAAATCGATCCTATATTTTAGGGGGTATTTTTTATAATTTAATCATTTTTCTTTAATATTTGCATATATTTAATGAATGGTTGAACAAATATCATGGGAATATTTAATGGGCAGTTAGCAAGAGGAACAAACCCACGGAGACAAAAAAAAAAAAAAAAAAAAAAAAAAAAGGCCACGTGGGTAAAGGAATTGGAATCACAAGCTAAGAATTTTGCATATTCATATAATATTCAAGAATTTGCTGATGAAAGGAAATTGAAAATATTTATTTATTTTTTTTAAATGAAAATATTAAATTAATTTCATTTAACAGCGGAAAATTTAATGTTGAATAAGGTCGCGTGATTGAAGGGTGTGTCCCATTTGTCAAATCAGAAAAACTCAAATGGGTTATCCTCGTGAATAGTGTAAAGTCTTTTTTATTTGATACTTTTACACTAAAATTCAACATTTTTTTTTCCTTTTCTTTTTTTTTTCTTTTTTTTTTTTTTTAATTTTTTTAAACAATAATCTCAAGTCAACTTGCATGGTCCCATAATGTAACATGAGCATTCATTCTTCATTTGAATTTTCTTACTTTTTAATTACTTTTGTCAAAAAAGAAAAGGTCAACTTCTTCTAGGACAAAAAATATATATATTAGAACAAACATTAGAATCCTCACATTATAATTAGATTTGTGTCTATTATAGAATTTCTCATTCGAATAAATAAAGAACATCCTTCGCTCTCATATCTTTATAGGTCTCTTTTGATTTTCAAATGATGAAAACTCCTTTGTTTGTGATCGGTAAGCACTTCACTTTTAATCAAATTTATAACATTCTTTTTACTAAGAGTAACTACACAACCAAATATTAAAGTTAAGAAGCTCATTTACGTATTTGTCATTACCGGTTGACATAAAAAAAATATATACAATACTAAAATAAATTAATAAAATAAAAGTTACCAAATTAATTAAGGGCATTTAGGAAAGAATAAAAATTGAATTAATGCATGAAATCATACCATTGATAAATTTAGAAGACTTATAGTCCGTTTGGAATAGATTTTAATTTAAATGTTTTTCAAGAATGCATTTTTTAAAAAACATTTTTTTTTAAATTATTTAGAATTTAAACACTCGTATGTTTGGTTACATTTCCTCAGTGTTTTTATACACAAGTTATTATATACTTTTTTTTTTTAGAAACAAATTATTATATACTTAAAAACTCTTTTTAAAGAAATTGGTTTCAAGTGTTTCTCTTAAAATGATTTATTTCTCAATCTCATTTTCTAATAAGTCATTTCTAGTGGTTGCCAAACACTAGAAATTTTTTCAAAATGATTTTTTTTTTTCAAAATTAAACACTTGAAAAGTTAAACCAAACACACTTAGACGAATTTGAAATTAATGGGTTAAAGAAGCTCATCCACCATAATTTATGTTTTACTAATTAACTTGAACACGACTCAATTAAGTATGGTACAACGTACAAGTAACCTATGTTTCACAATTAAATAATATTCCTTGGATTTTCATTCATATAATGTTATTTTTAGTTTATCTGATGTGCAAATTGTTTTAATCCAACTATATCCTTCTGTCATTCTACTTTTAAATTTATGTTGATTCCATCTTTTTACTTATAAAATTTTAATTTTATCACTGTAATTTTTCTTGGTATTCTTAGTTTATAAATGTGGATGAGAAAAATGACCTAATACGAATATGCTAATTATTGATACAACACTAACTTAGATTATCACGACATTGATGTAGTAAATAAATTTCTTTTATATATATATATATATATATATATATATATATATATATAATATTAGTTCAACAATGTGTGAACGTGGAGAATTCAAACATTTGGCTTCTTAGTTTAAGGTATAGGTCTTAACTAGTTGAGTTGTTTTGGTTTATAAATTTATAATATCTAGTAATAATAAAAAGATATCAATGGATAAATAAATTTAATAATAGACAAATAAATTAAAACATAAAAACAGGAGGTTGAAACTTCATAAATACATAGACGATTTTTTTTTTATTTTTTTTTTATTTTTATACCAAATACATAGACGAAAATATAAATTAGGGTGAACACGTATTTCCTTAGACCATTGAAGTTTCTCAATTAACATCTTATATAGATCACCTTTATTATTCTTATTCATAAAAAGATAATAATAGATATTTGGAGAGTGTCAGCTCCAAATTCAACATTACACCGTTACATGCACGTCAAATACATACAATAACGAAAAGAAAATAAAGTGTCAATATAAATATAGTTCAGAAAATAAATATATCAATTATTATTTCAAAGGTTTATAGTTCGATCCTCCACCTCACAATTGTTGAACTCAATAAAAAAAGGGTTAAAAATCACTTTTGGTCCATGAACTTTCGTGAAAATAAAAATTTGACCCCTAAACTTTGATTTGTAACGATTTTGTCCTTGCACTTTCAATTTTATATCAATTTAAGTCCCTGAACTTTATTAAAAAACAATTTAGTCCCGTACTTTCAAATTTGTAACAATTTAGTCATTGTACTTTCAAATTCGTAACAATTTAGTTCTTGTATTTTCAAATTTGTAACAATTTAATCATTGTAGCAAAAAAAAAAAAAAATCATCAAAATTAAATGTCAATTTTTATTATTTAATGATTAAATTACTTTGTAGCTTATAAACATATTGGGTCCTAAATTATTTTATTAATTTATCTCTATTATATTATATGGGCTTCCATCTCAAAACCAATTGGCAATGAGTGGAGTGACCCTTGTAGCTTATATGTTGTGAGGTCTCCACCAATCTTTCCGATGTGGGAAAGGGTCACTCCACTCATTGCCAATTGGTTTTGAGATGGAAGCCCATATAATATAATAATCTCAGTAAGAAATTTCATTAAATCTTTATATTAACTTTCATGACAGAGACTAAATCGTTACAAATTTGAAAGTATAGGGACTAAATTGTTACTTATTAAAATTCATGGACTGAATTGTTACAAAATTGAAAGTACAATGACTAAATTGTTACAAAATCGAAAATAAGGGACTAAATCGTTATCAACCTCTCCTCTTCTCAAAAAAAAAAAAAAAAAAAAATCGTTATCAACCTTAAAGCCAAAGTCAATGGGTGAAAACTTACAACCATAATCCTTCAAATCACAATCATACTTTTTTTTTTTTGTTTGAGAAGAATCATACTTATCTCTTGGTAAGTGTAGTTCTAGAAAGTTCATTCCCTTGACGGATGCAAAGTTTTTTTTTTTAGTAAATTCGAAATTATAGTAACATTGTAAATAAAAAGAAAATATAAAAGGACTATTATTATTTTTTGAAAGTATATTTAAAATCATATTATAAAAAAAAATTAAAGTGAAAAATAAAATAAAAGAATACAAGTAATAAACAAGTTCAGTTTCTAAAACACAAACATGTAATTGAACAGTATTTATTTCAACTATTTGTTCAATACAACAAAATATTGGGAAAGACTTAGAGTCTCAATCTTTAAAGGAAAGAGTAAATATCTTAACCGTTGCATTAACTATACTCAAGATATGATTAACTTATGAGGCACATTTCATAGAAATTACGTTATTATTCATAGTATATAATTAATTTTTAGAACGTATTAATTGTTGATATGATCCTCAATTTAGCTCTCTTAAATTAGGAAATGACATTCTATCTTTTTCAATAATGCAATAATAATCATTGAAATTTTTAAATTCGGTTTCTAATTCTATGGTCCATATCATAAAAAATTAATGTCCCATGCATAACAAATCTTTTTAAAATGTCATATTACAAATTAAGAGAAAATATCCAAATCTATAACCTATTGGATCAAACGATACTAATATTTCAAAGTTACGCTAGGTCGGCTTCATTATTATAAGCTTTTGATTTTTCTCACAATGCACTAAGTTTCATTGATGGTTTTCTATTCAATAAAGTACAAATTTTCTCTCAAGACTATAGTTTTTGCTTTAATTATAAAAACAAAAACCCATTTATTTCAATTTCAACTAAGTTTCACAACTGAGGTGAGGCTTTAATATTCTCATTTCTTTGGGCATCATTTCCCTTTCAATTTAATATAGTTTGATAATGATGATATTAAATCTCCATCAGTTTCATGCCCAAAAAAAACCTTATTAAAGATTGGCAGTGTGTCCTTCATTTATTGCAATGATTTTATAAAGATTACCTTTGTAGTTATTGAAGAATAAAACCTGCAACTCTACCACACACCACCTGAAAAAAATGTAATTAGTTATTATTACTCAAACACTAAGATTTTATTTTATTTTTTTTTTTAAATGATGTCCATTCATTAAAATCTAAATGATGAAGTTTTCAAAAAAAAAAAAAAAAAAAAATCTAAATGGTGAAACAAAAATTAAATGTACTAAAAAAAAAAGAAAAGAAAAGAAACAAAAGTTAAAAACAGATGAAAACGTTTGCATCCAAAATTTATGGTATCTTATGTAATAAATGGAATGTCAATTAAACTCCCTTATTTGTGTGTGAGAGAGAACATTTTTCCTCTAATATTTTTCCTAAAAAAGGATTTCTGATAAACATTGCAAATAGTAAAACAATATTTCAATTACAAAACATTTATATAACTGCATATGATTAATCAATTTCTACTAAACCATTTCAAAAATAAAAAAGAAACCCACGAATTATTTTAATACAATCAAAATTATCAAAAAAAAAAAAAAAAAAAAACCCTAAGGCCAACCGAGCTAGTAAGACCACGTCGAAAATTTCTAACCCGAAAAAGTTTTTGTTCAGCCTATGAATTTTCTTTTTTATATTCTTGACGCAACAAACAACCTAGAAAAAGAAAAAGAAAAAAAAAAGAAAAAAAAAACCTTTTTGGTCCTCAGTTTTCAAAATGAACTTTTTTTTTAGTTCTCGAGATTTGATAAATACGTTTAAAAAGTCCTTAAGTTTTCAAAATAAACATTTTTAGTTCTTAAGTTGTTAGAAATAGGCTTAAAAGGTCCCTCACATATTTTTTTTAAATTAATACTTTTTATTTTTTTTTTTTAATTTAAAAAACCATTCAATATTAAAAAAAAATACAAGGGACCTGTCTATTTTTCAAAACCGAGGGACCAAAAAAGTTTCTTTTACAAATTCAGTGACCAAATGCACCTATTCTTCAAAATCGAAAGATTAAAATTTACCCCTGTTAACCTCGTAGAAAATTTCTTCAATCTCTCTATTTCTCGAAATCCAAGACGTCGAAGAATCCTTGTTCGAGGATCGAGATTCCCCACGAGAGAAAAAAAAAAAAAAAGAAGATATGGTTGGGGAGGGTTTAGATGGAAAGAAAAAGAGGGGTAGGAGAGGTAGATTGTGGAGACTTTTTAAGACACAATAAATTGGTAGAAATTGGAATGTTAAAAGTTTCCAAAGAACAATATGAAATCCATCAAATTAAAAAAGAAAAAAAAAAAAGTAGTAGAGCGTTGTTTGGTAGCCGTCATTCATTGCACTAAAGCTCTCCTACTGCTAGGGCACAATTAAACACCATGAAAAATAAAAAAAAAATAAAAACTTTTTCTTTCTCTTTCTCTTTCTCTTTCTTTAATATATGTGTGTGTGTAATGTGTATAGCCATAGCAATTACGCCTCTTTCAGCCACCATTTAATGCAATCCCACCCTCTCAATACCCTCTGCAATTACTCTTCTCTCCCACTTTTTTTTTCTTCTCTTTTCTGCTCATCAACACTCCACTCCAAAACTCCATATCTCAAAAACAAAACCCTTTTTTTCTTCTAATTTGTTCTTCTTCACAACTTTCAAGATTCATCCAAATTTCTTCTTCTTCTTCTTCGTTTGGTTTAATTTGGTGTAGGATTTCGATTTGATCTGGTTTTTGTAAGATTCCTCTTTATCTTTTCACGAAAGAAAGCAGTTTAGAAGAAAAAAAAAAAACCCAAAGGGAATTATCTGTCAAAAAAGTGCACTTTACTTCAGAGAGAATCTCGAAGAAGTTGAAAGGAAAAAAAAAAAAAAAAACCCCTTTTTCAATTTCCAATTTTTTCTTTGGGGGGACTCCAAAAGAAATGCAGTTTTTTCTCTAACTCAGCTAAGAAAAAAAAAGTTGGGATTTTTTTATTTGGGGGAAAAAATGCCAGCCGGAATGATGATTCCAGCCAGAAACACGCCGCCGATGATCGGAAGGAATGGAAATGTCGGCGTCTTTGGCTCTCCGGCCAGCCTTGTTCTTGGTCAGGTCAGTGCTTAATTTTTCTGCATGAGCAATATTTTTAAAAATTTTATTTTGGTTTAATTTAATTTATACTGAAAATTGGACAGAATTGTAAGGGTTCCATTATATATAATTTAGAGAATTTGAGTGGATTAGAATGAAATTTGCAGGGAAATATGATGGAAGGGGGGCAGCTACATGCATTAGAAATGGCACAAAGCGCTTTGCCAGAAAGCGATTATGGACGAATGAGAGAAGCAGAAGAGTTTGAGAGTGCAACAAAATCAAGCAGCGAGAACCACGAGGTTGCTTCTGGTGACGACCAAGACCTTCAACGCCCCAAAAAGAAGCGTTACCACCGCCACACTCAGCACCAGATCCAACAAATGGAAGCGTAAGCATTATTATTCATTCTAACTTTTTTTTATTTCATTTCTGTCTAAATAAATAAATTTATTTTTAAACTTCTTCAAAATTATTCATTAGCTTCTTCAATTTTCTATTTTTGTGTATGGAATAGGTTTTTGAAGTTTAAAAATGTTTAATTGGACTCTAAAATTTTCAATTATGTCAACTTTGTGTCTAAAAGGTTTATAATCTATTTATTATCTTTTTTAAAAAATTCATAGACAACACAAAATTAAAAGTTTAGAGTTATATTAAATACACAAAATTCAATTTCATGGCTAATATATTCATTAAATTTTAAACCATGTGGAGGTTTAAGAATCTAATAGATTTTTTAATGCTTAATTAAGAACATATCAAACACAAAATTGAAAGTCTAAGGATCTTTTAATTTTTTTTTTAATTCATACCCCTATTAGACAATGATATGAAAGTTTAAGAACTAAGTGCATGTGTTAGGAGTGATTTTGAAAGAATTAAAATCACATTTTTCATATTCAAAATCACTTCGAAACATGTCTTTTATAATTAAAAATCAATTTTGATGAAATAAAAAATTCACGTTTAAGTACAAAATCAAACCTAAAATTGATTTCGAATATGAGAAAAATATTTTAGTAATCTCAAAATCACTCCTACACATGCATTTAAACTTATGATCAGAAGTAATATGTGTTGAAGTTTGGTGAAAATTTTGTGGGTTTTTAAAATTAGGTTCTTCAAGGAATGTCCTCACCCAGATGACAAGCAAAGGAAGGAGCTGAGCAGGGAGTTGGGATTAGAGCCATTGCAAGTCAAATTTTGGTTCCAAAACAAGCGAACTCAGATGAAGGTACATAACATTTTTAAGTTTTTTTTTTTTTTTAATTGAGATATTAAAATTGATCAATTTGCATTTGTTCATCAGACTCATCACGAGCGACATGAAAACACCCAGCTGAGAACAGAAAATGAGAAGCTTCGAGCCGATAATATGAGGTACAGAGAAGCTCTCAGTAATGCCACGTGTCCCAATTGTGGAGGTCCGACCGCCATTGGAGAGATGTCCTTTGATGAACATCATCTCAGGCTTGAAAATGCCCGCTTGAGAGAAGAGGTACAAATTATTCAATGAAGCGGCCACAGAATTGTCTCTTTGAAATCATAAAATGTACGACTTTAATGTTTGTTTGTTGAATATTGCATCACAGATCGATCGCATTTCAGCCATAGCAGCAAAATACGTAGGAAAGCCAGTTTCAAACTACCCTCTTCTTTCCCCGCCAATTCCTTCACGTCCTCTAGACCTCGGAATGGGCAGCTATGGAGGCCACGAGCCAGGCCTCGGGTCAGGCGGGGACATGTACGGGGCAGCGGACCTTTTAAGGACGATAAGCGCACCATCGGAGGCCGACAAGCCCGTAATCATCGAGCTTGCGGTTGCAGCCATGGAGGAACTAGTCCGAATGGCTCAGATGGGCGAGCCCTTGTGGATGACAGCCCTTGATGGCTCAACGGCTGTGCTCAATGAAGATGAATATGTTAGAAGCTTTCCTAGAGGAATTGGACCTAAGCCCTCTGGGTTTAGCTGTGAAGCTTCTCGTGCTACTGCTGTTGTTATTATGAACCATATTAGCCTCGTTGAGATGCTGATGGATGTGGTAAGCAACTTAAAATTGGTTTGGATAATAAAAGGCTAGCTAATAGTCATCTACCTACAAACTGGTCTATACACTCACGGATTTAGCAATTATTGTTTTAACACTTTGTCCTTGTTCCTTTTGTTTGTGATCAGAATCAGTGGTCAACCATATTCACTGGGATTGTCTCAAGAGCTATGACATTAGAAGTTTTGTCAACGGGCGTTGCTGGAAACTACAACGGAGCATTACAAGTGGTAATTAATAACTAAACATTCCCAATATTATTATCTCCGAAAATTCCAAACATAAAAAACTATTACTTTATTTATATGTTTAATTATGATTATTATTCATTCAGATGACATCCGAATTGCAAGTGCCTTCGCCCCTCGTTCCGACAAGGGAGAGCTATTTCGTAAGGTACTGTAAACAACATGGAGAGGGAACTTGGGCTGTGGTCGACGTGTCGTTGGACAATTTACGCCCTGCTCCTGCACTTAGATGCAGAAGAAGGCCTTCCGGCTGTTTAATCCAAGAAATGCCTAATGGCTATTCTAAGGTAATTAACTTTATATATATTCTTGGTTGATCACTACTAAATTAAATCATCCTAGCTTAGCATTGTCCGTGTCAATAATGAAGGACTTAGAGAGGTAATAAGTTTAAAGTTTTTTTTGACAATCGAATACAGTAAAGTTAGACAGTTGTCCCATAAAAATAGTCGAAATGCACACAAGTTGGTTTAGACATTTATCGACGCACATATATACATATACATACATGACTAGTTTTCTTTGCAAACCTAATGTCGTAGGATTAGGTGGTGTTCAAGTGTGAGATTAGTTGAAGTGTGAAAGTCGGTGTAGAGACATCACAAATATAATAAAGAAAAAGTGTTAGGGTTAATATTGTGTTTGTAATGAAATTATTAAAGAAAACTATCCCAATTGGTTGAAATGTGGTGGATAGTTTTAGACTATTCGATATATGAGAGAAAAATCACGAAGAAATGTAATTCAAATTCATATCTAAGAGTTATTAGGAGCCTACATATTCCAAATTTCCATCTAACGGCTATCAAGAGACGGTCACATTATAGAGAAAATTATTCGATGAAGCTGGTACGATGAGACTGGTTGTTTTGCACGATCGAATATAATAGAGAAATTGTAAAAGTTTATCGATTTTATATTAGATTAGTTAATGTTTTTGATGTTGATAATAGGTTACGTGGGTTGAGAATGTTGAGGTGGATGATCGGGGGGTCCACAGTTTGTACAATCAGCTTGTTAGCTCTGGCCAAGCGTTCGGCGCAAAGCGTTGGATTGCCACGTTGGATCGTCAGTGTGAACGGCTCGCCAGCGCCATGGCCACAAGTATTCCGACCGGCGATGCTGGTGGTAATTAATTTCTAAATACTTTAGCTCTAGTGCTTTTTGATTTCTTGTCTTCGAGAAAGTGCTTTTACCAACAAAAATCGCTTTTCTTCCACCGTGGAAATGCAAATGCATCATAATTAACAGTGATAACGAATCAAGAAGGAAGAAAGAGCATGTTGAAGCTGGCAGAGAGAATGGTGATGAGCTTTTGCGGCGGCGTGTGCGCGTCGACCACGCACACGTGGACAACACTATCGGGAACGGGAGCTGATGACGTCAGAGTTATGACACGTAAGAGCGTTGACGACCCTGGCAGACCACCTGGCATTGTCCTCAGCGCCGCCACTTCCTTCTGGCTTCCTGTTCCTCCTAACAGAGTCTTCCATTTCCTCAGAGATGAAAATTCTCGTAATGAGGTATGTATATATAAATGTATCTATCTCAAATGCTTCTAATTAATCTTCTATTACTATTTGGAAATTGAAATTCAAGATTAGGGGTAAGACTTTTTCTATCTTTTCCTTTTTCTTTTTTAATTGAACTTGCATGGTGGACCTATTCGTGTTTGAATAAAATTTGGCTGCATATTGCTATGCATGGATCTCCCTACATACCCTATTAAAATCTTGACAATTAAGAAAGAGGAAGGGAGAAAATGAGAAAACTTTTTTATCTCTCCTAATTGTTAAAATTTTAATGGTGGTATGCATGAAGATCCTTACATACCGATATGCAGTCAAGTTTTTTCCTTCGTGTTTAAGGCGTGTATTTACTTTCTATGATGAGTTTGTGAGGGTGTGAGTCTATTATTTTTGAGTTATCGATTTGTTGATTTGAAGTTTGAGTTTCTGAAAAGTGAAATATATCTCTTTAGGGCTTTTAAATTATAGGATTGGCTTAGTGGTATTGGAGTCGTGAAAAGAAATGAAATCTTGAAAAAGAAAAGTTTAAATTGGAAGGTAGTTTACCTATTTAACATATTAAAATAGGAAAGATGGTTGTTTTGAGGAAATAGGTTTAAATTCAAGGATAAATCACCTGTTTAGAATATAGTAAGATCCTATGGATTTCTTGACATAGCCAAGTATTATTAGGTCAAGACAAAGTGATTTTGAAATAGGTTTATTTTTTTATTTTTTTTGAGTAAATACCATATGAGTAATTTACTTAGGTTCTTAGCCCTTTTTATTTTTTCATAATGAGATGAATACAAATCCATGTAAAAGTAAATAGGTAAAGTGATTTTGAAAGCAAATTAGATTAAGGGTGGGTTTGAAATAACTTTACAAAGTGATTCCAAACAATATAGAAAAGATTTTTCAAACATTTCTAACCTGAAATTAACCTTATATTACAGTGGGATATTCTTTCCAATGGTGGAGTTGTTCAAGAAATGGCTCACATTGCCAATGGCCGCGACACTGGCAACTCTGTCTCATTGCTACGAGTAAACGTAAGTTTCCCTTACAAAATTAACATTAACAAAACAATTTAAACTGCATATTCAAATCAAACATTTTACATTATTTATTTATTTATTTTTGTAAAATTTAGAGTGCAAATTCAAGCCAAAGCAACATGTTGATATTACAAGAGAGCAGCACAGATCAAACAGCCTCGTTTGTGATCTACGCGCCGGTGGACATTGTGGCCATCAACGTGGTTCTTAACGGCGGCGATCCCGATTATGTCGCCCTTCTCCCCTCTGGGTTCGCCATTCTTCCCGACGGAACCGCCGCACCCGGCGGCGGCGGCGCTAATGGCGTCGGCGAACATGGCTCCGGCGGGTCGCTTTTAACGGTTGCATTTCAGATTTTGGTTGACTCGGTTCCCACAGCAAAGCTTTCTCTTGGGTCAGTTGCAACGGTCAACAATCTCATTGCCTGTACTGTCGAGAGGATCAAAGCCTCCTTGTCGTGTGAGAATCCATGAGCCCTAAACCTCAACTTCGCACCTCGTAAGTCAAAATTCTCTTTTTTTTTTCCTCTCTAAATCCTCCATTATTTATTATTTTTTTTTTTTTTGACTGAATTCACATTTAAGGTATTGAAAATTATTAAGTTCCGTTTGATAACTATTTGGTTTTTAGTGTTTGGCTTTTGAAAATTATGTTTGTTTTCTCCCAAATTTTCTATCATGGTTTTCATCTTTTTCAAAGATTATTTGAATTTTTAGCCAAATTTAAAAAATAAAAACAAGTTTTTGAAAACTATTTTTTTTTGTTTTCAAAATTTAGCTTGGTTTTTAAAAACAAGGAAGAATGTAGATACTAAAACAAAGAAACTTATATGAGTAAGTAGGTGTGTATAAGCTTAACTTTCAAAAACCAAATAATTATCAAACGCGATCTAAAATTTCAATGTTTAAATACTATTTTGGTCTCCGTGTCGGTCATTTCTATTAAAATTTTTAGGTTTAAATACTATTTGGGTTTTGGTGTGCTTGCCTCTTCTATTCATTTTGGTTGTACACTTTCATGGTTTTCATTTTGATATATATATATATTTCTATATATTTTAGTCTTGATATACTTTTAAAACATTTTGTTTTCGTTTCGACATTTTGGATGGTTCCTTCATTTTTTTTTTTAAAAATCAAAACTCCGAGTGATTATATTTTTTGAAATGTTGTTGTAACTTTGTGTTATCGAGTTTTCTCTATGTACAAAACTTTTGTTTGAAATTTGTTCGTAAATAGTGATCAAAATGGTCCATTTTGAAAGATAGAAGAACTAAAATAGACGTTTCGAAACTAGAGATTAAATAGACATTTTGAAAATATATGAACAAAATGTTGGATTTATGAATAAAATTATTTTAATAAAATAAAGAATCACAACTTTACGTGAAAGGGTATGTCTTTTGATAAAGGACACAACCCTATGTGAAAGGATGTGTCTTTTGTAAAGGACACGACCCTATGTGAAAGGGTGTGTCTTTTGGTAAAAGGATACAACCCTATGTGAATGGATGTGTCCATTTATCAAAAGACACAACCCTTACACGAAAAGATGTGACTATTTGAATGGCCACAAATAGTCTATAAATATGTGATTCAGTTTGAGTTTTGAAAAAACAATAACAAGTCACAAACTCTTCTTTCAAAAACTCTTCTCCTACTTTTCTCTGTACGATTACTTAAATACCAGTGTTCGAGAGTCCTATGATTGGAGTGCTACATTTATAGGTGGGTAATCCGTCCTATCCTGGAAGACAATTGTTCGTGATACCTTGAGCACCATAGAGGGAACAAAATTGTCTTAAGGAAACAACGCTATCGTTAGTTCGGATTGATTTGGTTTTTCGTGTTTTCTTAAGTGTTTGGGAAAGGATGCCAACACAAAAATCAACCAAAGTTGAGAGCACAGATATTGAAATAAAATCTAGACCATTTTAAAAAAAAAAAAATTAAGATTTGAAATGTTTGGTATTTTAAAAAACTGATTTTGAAGTTCTCCAAGAAAATTAGAAAGAGACTACGGTAGCCTTTCAACCTAAAATCAATTTTGACTATATTTGAAGACCAAAAAAACATAAAATTTCAAATTCATGGGTGATTTAAAATGACCCAAAATCTGGAGGAAAGCCAAATATTTGACTTTGGGATTTGAATGAATTTGCAGAGAAAAGGAGAAAGATGAGTGGAAGAAGTCAAGAACGCACCTCGAAATGAAGAAGAAGAAGGATCCTTTGCGAAATTGAAAGTTGGGTGAAGATTAATGGTGGGGTTCGGGTATTGACTTCGTCCATTATTATAGCGAGTTTAAGGTATAGGGTTTAGGCTTCTGAGAAGTTCAGTTATCTTTATAACATAATCTCGTTGTGTCTTTTGTTTTAATGTTTTCAATGTGTTCAATATTATCCGAGAGGGTGAGGAAAGTCCACACCCCTAGTGCCTATAAATATAACATTTATCAAGTTGCTTCATTTTTAAAAATTTACCATCATTAAATGAAGTTGATTATGTTACCTCTTATATATGTATGTATATTCTCATTAATTTGTTGACTAATTTCATTCTCAATTTCTACTAAATGATCGAAATATAATGTTTATTTATCCAATGAAGTTAGATGCGGTGGTTATAATTGTTGGAATTAAGATATATTACATGGAGTTGTTTAGTGAAAAATAAAATGTGTATGTGTCTTATGTATGTATGAGATGAAAGACTCTTGATATTTGATGAAGATCAACAAAAGTTTAATAATATATGCATATATTGAGGACCTATACATTGTAACATTATATTTTTAGTCTTGATTCGTTTAGGTTCCTATAATCTTTGTATGATGATCAACAAATTGGTAATTGGTATGTAACACATTTGAATTCTTAGCTAAATTTCAATGACAAAAACAAGTTTTGAAAATTACTTTTTTTGAGTTTTCAAACTTGACTTAGTTTTTGAAAACGTGAGCAGATTGTGGATAACAAAACAAAGAACGGAAAAATATACTTTTGGTCCCTGAGGTTTGGGTTAAGTGACACTTTGGTCCCTGAGTTTTCAAACACAACAAAAATACCCCCGAGGTTTGAGATAAGGAGCAATTTGGTCCCTGCCGTCAATTTTTCTGTTAAACCCTAACGATAAGCTGACGTGACACTTTTATTTTAATTAAAAAAATTAATTTTTAATTTTTTAAATAAAAAATATAAAAATATTAAATATATTATTATTTTATTATTATTTTTAAAATTCTCTCTCTATCTTCTCCATCTTCTTTCTTCTCCACCTTCTTTCTCCCTCCATCTTCTTCCTTCCCCCTCCCATCTTCTTCAGCTTCGGTGGTCGGCCGCTGCCGGCGAACGGCGGCGGTCGCCGGAATTTTTTTTTTTCCTTCTTTCTTCTTCTTCTCTTCTTCCCTTCTTTTTCTTTCTCTTCCTTTCTTCTGTTTTTTTTTTCTTAAAGAAGGGAGTTTCGGGGAGGAGGAGCTCCTCCTCCCCGATTCGGGCATCCTCTCTTCCGCCGCCCCTTTAGCCTCCCACTCCCTGTAACGACCCGACTTTTTAATAAGTCTTAAAGGGATTGTTACGACAATGCATGCTTTGGAGGCCTTTCTAAATAAAATTAATTTGAAACAGGAACTCTAATTTAGACAAAACTTTTAAAACAAAACTTTTATTCGGGATCCCTAATTTCAAAGGTTTTAAATAAACTTAAATAATTCCTAAAACATGAATGTACAATGCCTCTGGAAATTTCCTTAAAACAAATTTACAATTCAAATAAGGTAAAACATAGTTCTTAACGCGGAAGAAGATAAAATATGAACTCGAGTCTTCCCATGGCCATCTATCGATTTCTCATCAACCGCCCTTCATCTACCCTTGCATTTACCTGAAAAAAATATTTTTGAAAAGAATGAGTATTTTAAATACTCAGTAAGTAACCCTACTATTGAGGTTGGGTCACGCTTTAAGAAAAACATTTTAGAAATAACAACAAATATAATTTTGGTGGCTCTAAACTTTAATTTTAAGCTTAGGATGTACATCAATTTCATGCATATCCTAAAACACATCAATTTCATGTGTACTTCTAATGAGAGAGAATATGCATCACTTTCATACATATTCTAGACACATCAATTTCATATGTCTCCTACAGATGCCGTCAATTTCACGAAACCTCGAGGGCGTCAATTTCACAACCCTCGACTTAGGTACATCAATTTCATGTTCCTAAGCCCTGCGTAGGCATCTCTGAACGTACATCAATTTCATGTACGCTGAATTACACTTATAAATAATTTAAACTAATTCCTTTAATGGAATTTCAAGAGACCACCAACTCAACTATTTTAAACATTTACAAATACGAACAATAATAATAATTTTCATGCTTTCAATCATGCTTTTAATAAAGGGCCGGTTGCAAATATAGCAAACCGGCCCAAAATATATACAAATCTAGCAGCCGGTAGAAAATTTTGCAAAAATGGCAAAATTTTAAGTTATGGGATGTGTATTTACTAAAATTCCATTTCTATCTGATAGAAAATTTTTCTATTACTGATAGAATCTATCAGTGATAGAAAATCTTTCTATCTGATAGAATCTATCTCTATTAGTGATAGAAAAGTCTTTCTATCTGATAGAAAGTCTTTCTATCAATGTGTTTCTATCTGATAGAAGATTTCTATCATTGATAGAAAGTGTTTCTATCACTGATAGATTCTATCAGTGATAGAAAAAATTTTCTATCAGTGATAGAAAGTTAATTCTATCAGTGATAGAAGATTTCTATCACTGATAGAAAGTGTTTCTATCACTGATAGAAAAAATTTTCTATTACTGATAGAAAACTTCTATCAGTGATAGAAAGTTAATTCTATCACAGATAGAAAATGTTTCTATCACTGATAGATTCTATCAGTGATAGAAGATTTCTATCAGTGATAGAAAGTTAATTCTATCAGTGATAGAAGATTTCTATCATTGATAGAAAGTGTTTCTATCAGTGATAGAAAAACTGATAGAAGTTTTCTATAAATGTTGGTTTTCTATTTCTATCGGTGCATTTTTCTATCAATGATATATAAAGTTTTTCTATCTTTCTATGAGTGATAGAAAGCTTTTCTATCATTTTAGAAAAACTTTCTATTTGTGATAGAAAGTTTCTATCACTAATAGAAAAGTTTCTATCATTGATAGATTCTATCAGTGATAGAGAAACTTTCTATCAGTCAAGTTTCTATTTACTCAAGTTTCTATTTACTCTATTTATTGGTTGTTTTCTATGGTTGTTCGTTGGCTATTGGTTAGTGTTGGTCTATTTGGTGGTCTGTTTCTATGAGTAATCTGAAGGTGTACATATTACACATGCGGAAGCAATTGAAGATCGAAAGCACTTAAGACGTTCAATTTTACTCCTAAAGCATGCATGTTCTAGAAAAGACAGAATAGTGAGTTTAGAAAACACCAACCTTTGTAGCTCACTTATGTTGAACTCCTTGTGGTGTTTGCCTCTCCTATGCTCCTTGGACAACCTCTAGAGTCTTCCCTACTATACTCCGGGCCAAGAACGACTTGTGGGAGTCTATATAAGATAGGGAATGGGAAGGGAATGCTTGAAGCATCAAGCAATGGAGAAGAATGAGAGATGAGAGAACTTTGAGTCCAAATTCCTGCAGCATAACCTTAAGGAAATGGCTCTCTTATGTTTGAATCTGATTCAAACTCCTTTTAAAGACATTCTCCATGCAAAGCCAAGCCTCAAGACACAAGACACATGGTGTATTTGCAAGCTCTAGTGGATTCTAGGTGTACATTACACAAGACATGCAACAATGCATGAGTGAGTTGTCTTTCCACTTTGAATGATCATGCATTAAGTGGATTTCCAACTAAATCCACTAAATTCAATTTGAAATCAAATTTCAAGCTTGCAAATTATCCCCAATTTCAATTCTAAATTGAAATTGATTGCTTGGTAATTAATTTGAAAATTTTCAAATTAATTTTGATATGATTAATCTAATTAATCTTTGTTATCTTGTGCAATTCCATATATATGATTCCTAATACATATATATAGTATTCAAAACACTTTTAAATACTTCATCTCTCATTTTCTAATTTAATTCATAATTAAATTATTGTGTCAAACACAATTTACGATAATACCCTTTTTCCCGATTTTGAACGATTCAAAGCTTCCTATCTTTTGTTCTAGGCTTAATTCCGATATGAGCTAGTAGGGGGACCTAATGGACCTATAGATCATGGGCTCCAACGATTCGAGGCTAACCGACTAATCTCATTGTCCAAGCTAGCCAACATTCGTTAACTATCGGGACACTCCACTATAGCCCGATAGTTGCACTCCCCTCACTATAGATATATTTCCGTCCACTTGATTTAACCATGATTAGTAAGTCGATCCTTCACAGGTTGTTCGTAGCTATAGCTAGGTCAATAAGCCGTTTTACCCCTATAGTACTTCTAGTTCCTTAAGTCCCACTGATCCTCTAATGAACAATTGGTTTATGGTCCAACCAATAAACCGAGTCCCTCTCGGGCCAATGAGAGGGCGGGATCCCTTTGTTCAAGCCCCGGAGTCAGCACTTAAGGGAACAACCTCTCTACTATCCCTTATTCGGGTAGGAGTGAATTCCTTCTTGCACGACTATGTCCCCAGCTATCTACCCGTTCCTATCCCTGAAATGGGAGGCTTATTGAGTCGGCGATACTGAGCCACTCTCACCTATGCAGATCTAAGGATAAGCCCGAATAAACAGGAGTTCATAGTTAGCTCAGGATTAAGATCGAGTTACCTAGGTCATCACATGAAATAGTCAGTCTCGTCAGTAAACGGTGTTATAAAGCGAGAGCGACTTATTTCTCGGTCCTGGTCTTATGCAAACTCATTGCATAGGACGCCCCCACTTGCATGTCTCTACATGGACGATTTAGGATCACATCGTCTATACCATCTATAAAGTGGGCCGCGTCTCATAGTGTCTCCAGAATAAGGTACCCAACCCTATTCCTATACTATAGACCGTTTTGGCTATCACTCAAGCTTGATCCACTTTTATGTCTCTACATAAAGCTCAAGTGTTCATCCTATAGCCATGGATCTTAGTTTATTGGATTTGGGTTATTATATGTGCAATTTAATTTATTCAGTAATGACTTTTACTGAATCAATCTCGATAACACCTTTATTGAATAAGTATATAATTCGTTTAACATTCACTATCTACGAGTTTTAGGGCACCAATCCCAACAATCTCCCACTTGAACTAAAACTCTAGTTTAGTGGGATGTACTATAATCTATAACAGCAGTGGATGAATAAATACTTGTATTAATAACGGAGTAAAAATACAATAAACTAGGGCATCTAAATACCCAGTATACTAAGGTATCGATATACCGGTTACAATTCTCCCACTTGTCCTAGATTATTTCTCGTACATATCTCGCAGACCTAGACCTTCTAGATGACTCTCGAACACTTTAGCCGTGAGAGCCTTCGTGAATGGATCAGCAATGTTGTGCTCCGTCGCTATCTTCGTGACGATCACGTCTCCTCGATGCACAATCTCCCTAATGAGATGGTATTTCCTTTCGATGTGCTTGCCTCTCTTATGGCTGCGAGGTTCCTTTGAGTTTGCAACTGCGCCGCTATTATCACAATACAAGGTGATAGGCAGATGCATATTTGGAACGACTTCCAAGTCAGTTAGGAACTTCCTGAGCCATACTGCCTCTTTTGCTGCTTCGCAAGCGGCTACATATTCGGCCTCCATGGTCGAGTCTGCAATGCATCCTTGCTTGATGCTGCGCCATACTATTGCTCCTCCATTTAGAGTGAATACTGACCCCGATGTAGATTTCCTCGAATCTTTATCAGTTTGAAAGTCAGAATCAGTGTATCCTGTAAGGATCAAATCCTTCGAACCATACACGAGCATATAGTCCCTCGTTCTCCTTAGATATTTGAGGATACTTTTAACGGCTGTCCAGTGATCAAATCCTGGATTGGATTGATATCTACTGACAATCCCTACTGCAAAACAAATGTCAGGCCTTGTACACAACATGGCATACATTAGGCTACCTACTGCAGAGGCATAGGGAAAACGTCTCATGTCCTCAACTTCTTGAGGTGTCTGAGGACACTGTTCCTTAGACAAGTTAATTCCGTGCCTGAAAGGTAATAGTCCTTTCTTGGAATTTTGCATTTTATATCTAACCAACAATTTGTCGATATAAGACGCTTGAGACAGGGCTAGCGTTTTGTTCTTTCGGTTTCGAACAATTTGGATTCCTAGAACAAATTGTGCCTCACCCAAATCTTTCATTTGGAATTGAGTTGCTAGCCATAGTTTAATGTCAGTTAGATAACCTACATCATTCCCGATGAGTAGGATATCATCCACATACAGTACTAAGAAAGCTATAGAGCTGTTGATGATCCTTTTGTAAACACAAGGCTCATCAACGTTTTGTTCAAAGCCATAAGATTTGATCGCAGTATCAAATCTCATATTCCAGGATCTAGACGCTTGTTTTAATCCATAAATGGACCGTTTAAGCTTGCAAACTTTTTGCTCTTGATCCTGAGCTATGAACCCCTCTGGCTGAGACATGTAGATACTTTCTTCAAGATTACCGTTCAGAAAGGCAGTCTTGACATCCATTTGCCATATTTCATAATCGTAAAACGTGGCAATGGATAAAAGTATCCGGATCGACTTTAACATGGCAACAGGGGAGAAGGTTTCTTCATAGTCAATCCCCTCCCGCTGGGTAAAACCCTTTGCCACAAGTCGTGCCTTAAAGGTCTGTACCTTTCCAGCAGCGTCTCGTTTTCTCTTGTAGATCCATTTGCACCCTATTGGTCTAACCCCTTCAGGTTGATCTACAAGATCCCATACTGAATTAAAATGCATGGACTCGATCTCTAAGTCCATGGCTTTAATCCACTCGTTCTTGTCAACGTCATCCATTGCCTGTTTAAAGGTTAATGGATCCTCGATCCCGTCATCAGGTATGACGACTGGAGTTTCAGTTAAACCCAAATAGCGATCAGGCTGTCTAACAACCCTCCCACTACGTCGAGGTCCTCTTATTTTTTGAGAAGGACGTGATTGACTCGAGGTGCCAGTATCATCAACAACTCTTGTTGATGTTTCTGTAGCTTCGTTAGATAGTTCACTTAAAACGACTTTACTACGTGGCTTGTGATCTCTGAGGTGGTCTTCTTCTAGGAATGTAGCATTTGTCGATACAAGTACTTTATTTTCCTCTGGATCGAAGAAGTATCCACCTCTCGTTTCTTTGGGATAGCCTATAAATAGGCAAAATCTAGAACGAGGCTCCAATTTCTTTGGGTTTGCTGCTAGCACGTATGCAGGACATCCCCAAATTCTGAAATGTCGTAAACTAGCTTTACGACCTTTCCAGAGCTCAAATGGTGTTTCAGAAACACTCTTTGAGGGAACTACGTTCAAGATATAAACTGCAGTCTCTACTGCATAACCCCAAAACGAGTTAGGCAACTGAGCATAACTCATCATCGAACGAACCATGTCCAACAAGGTTCTGTTTCTCCTTTCTGATACACCGTTTTGCTGAGGTGTACCAGGGGCTGAGAGTTGGGACGTAATTCCATGCTCTATCAAATAGTCTTGAAAACTTAAGTCCATATACTCTCCACCTCGATCGGATCGAAGTGTTTTTATCGTCTTACCTAATAGGTTCTCAACCTCGGCCTTATACTCCTTGAACTTTTCAAAAACTTCGGACTTATGATGCATCAGGTAGAGATAGCCATACCTCGAATAATCATCAATGAAACTGATGAAATATTCGTACCCTCATCGAGCTCTAATGTTCATTGGTCCACAGAGGTCCGAATGAATGAGCTCTAAGGGCTCTTTGGCACGATAACCTTTTCCGGTAAAAGGTCGTTTTGTCATCTTGCCCTCAAGGCATGATTCACAAGGAGGCAACGAGTCGTCTTCTAACTTGTTTAGAAGTCCACTCTTGACCAATCTCCCAATCCTATTGAGGTTGATATGGCCTAACCTCAAGTGCCAGAGATAGGTATCTTGAGAAACTCTTCGCTTTTTAGGTTGAGTCTCAGCGGTTTTAAACATCTCGTGATTTAAAATAGCTTTAGACTCAATTGGTCTCAAAACATATAATTTATTCTTCAAGTTTGCAGAGCAAACATCAATACCTCTTTTAGTTATGAACGCTTCATTAACAGAAAAAGAAATTGAGTAACCTTGTTCTAATAAACAAGATAAAGAAATCAAATTTCTTTTAATCTTCGGAACTATGTACACATTATCTAATATCATGTAGCGTTCTTTGGTGAAGAATAATTTTATGTCTCCCACTGCAATAGCCGAGATGACTTCTCCTGTTCCAACTTTAAGAGTCATCTCTCCAGCGATTAGCTGTTGCCAGGAACTCATTCCTTGAAATGAAGAACATACGTGATTAGTGGCACCTGAATCAAGTATCCAGGCAGAATCGTCGTTTTCCACTAAACACGTTTCCAAGACTAATAAATCACATTTAGAGTCGTGGATCATGTTTTTCTTGGCTACGCAGTTAGTTTGAGGACATTCCTCAGTTGAGACCAAACCTAAATTCTTTGCCACGTGTTTAGCGTTTAAGCAAGTATTCTTAGTCGAATGTACTAAACCGTTTAATTTGGCATTTGACAAAGCACATACGTTTTTCGACATATTGCTGAAACAAACAAATTAATCTCTATTAGAAACATGCACTAAACCCATTAATCACATTTATCCAATCAGATTTAGCAAAAGCAATCATCGACCCATATATACAATTGATTTATTTTGCAACGATACTTCAGGGGTTTAGAATAACCGCTACCGTAGGGCAGTCAGCTACTCCTCCTCTGAATCGAGACAATCTCGGCCAAATACTATTCCCAGAATAACTCTTACTCCAATAGTTATTAGCTAACGTTAATTTGGTCAAGACCATCTTGTAAGTGTTACCCATCATTTTCAGATTGCAGAGGGCGGCCCCAACAATGCCACCGTAGGGAAGAGCTAATGTTGGGAATGGCCCTAGGAAACCCTATCCATTTCTGGAGTTTGCGTTGTTCCGAATCCCATGCGCAAGCCCTCCGTAGGGTGATCGCTCCCAGGGCGACTCGCAGGCAGCGCTTAGGAATCTCACGGTGCAACCTAATGATGGAGACCGCAGGATACGTTTAACACGTTTCCTTCTCCCACTTACTATGAACACTTTTCCCATTCACCTTGATATTAACCCATGCAAACACCATCCGTAGGGGGACGCTCCCAGGGCGCCTCGAGGCCAAGCATGGATCTCACGGTGTGAACTTAGGGGGACGTGAGAGTAGAAACTTAATATGAATATTTCGTTTCTATACTTTTCCTCCCACTAAAGTGTCGTAAAGTTTTAGGGTCTATTACTTAGGTAAATTCCGGCTAAATGAATCTATCTAAGTCTATGCCTTATTAAACAAGGTCTTTACACTAAATGTCTAGGTGAATTAAACTCTTTTAATAACCTAGTGACATTGCATGCTAGTAAGACTTTGGTTAATTCAACTCAGGTTCCGAACCATTTGCCGGGAGAGTTCCCTTATAACCAAGGTCTTATGTCCTACTTACTCAACTTTTAAAACTATTTAAAAAAAAACTAAGTAAGACATATTTCTAATCCTATTAGAAAAGGCGATCTTAGATCTATTTCATTTTAAACCATTTAAAGAATGATAAGATCCTAAGATCCTATGTTAGCATGCAACTCTTTGTTATAGGATTTATGGATTGTATTCATTAACTATTATAACTCTTATAACTTTTAATGAATTAACCCTATAACATGCTTTCTAATGGTGTTTAAAAGCATATAACAATCAATCATTCAAGTTATAAGAATAGCACCATTTAGAAACAACCTATGTCTAGGTTTGTATAACGCTTTATACTACGATGTCTAGGTGATAACACTTTAAAACCTCACACCGCTCACGCATGCTCATAAAACTCGAGTTAACTTAACTCAAGAGCCGACTCGATGCCCAGGTAGGAGGTGTTCCGTAAACCGTCAACTTAAATACCTCCAGCCTTAGACAGCATCTTGTCGGGTGAGTTCTCTCGTAACCATTGTTTTACAAGATATCGACCTAAACTATGCAAGTTGATCGAATCGTTGAAGGTTCATTAACCTAAGTGAGCATGCACTTAATCTTGTTATAGATTTTAGATTTCTATCTCTTTTTATAACAATTATAAAAACAATCCATAACAAGCCTAATTTGAGAATAACACTTATAATCAAACTAATGAAATTTCATGCTTCATGCTTGGTTAATTTTATCAATTAATAATTATAACTATTATAAGAATAATCAATTTTAATTAACCATTCAAGCATGAATCTCCCTAAATTAATACAACACTTATATTAATTAAACATGAAATTTCCCTCATGCATTTGAATTAATCAATAACACTTATTAAAATTAAACAAATGCATGAACATGCTTTCCTATGGTGGGATTTTAATCTATATGGCATGCTCATAATGCACATACATCCATTTAATTAAATCATACATTCACAATGCATAAAGTAATTAAATCAAGCTAAAATGGAATGGTTTGGCAATTTTAAAAAAACACAAGCAATTTCACTAATTATTACAATAATAATTAATAAATAAACTTGCAACACGCCCGAGCTTCACGAACCATCCCGAACCGCTCATCCAAGCAATGAACCGGCCATGCAATGAGTGAAATGAGGCTGCAACAGACCGAGCCGGACCAAAAAGGCAGCAGCTGAACCGGAATTAAAAAAACTGCTGCTGGAATTAAAAAACAGCTTGCTGGAATTTTCATTTTCTGCTGCGTCTTCTCCGGTTTTTCTTCGATTTTACAGCCTATATGGACTCTAATGACTCTATAAAAATTACAGACTATAGTACACACATTAACGCTCTTACATATCCGAGCAATTACAATTTCATGAAGGTTTGAATGCTCAAAAAATTGCCAAACCAGAACACTTCCATTTTAGCACACAGAAAATTCAATTTCAAAATGGTACCCACCAAAGCAAAATTAAAACGAATTAAGTGCTCTAATCAAGCTCTGATACCAATTGAAGGTGTACATATTACACATGCGGAAGCAATTGAAGATCGAAAGCACTTAAGACGTTCAATTTTACTCCTAAAGCATGCATGTTCTAGAAAAGACAGAATAGTGAGTTTAGAAAACACCAACCTTTGTAGCTCACTTATGTTGAACTCCTTGTGGTGTTTGCCTCTCCTATGCTCCTTGGACAACCTCTAGAGTCTTCCCTACTATACTCCGGGCCAAGAACGACTTGTGGGAGTCTATATAAGATAGGGAATGGGAAGGGAATGCTTGAAGCATCAAGCAATGGAGAAGAATGAGAGATGAGAGAACTTTGAGTCCAAATTCCAGCAGCATAACCTTAAGGAAATGGCTCTCTTATGTTTGAATCTGATTCAAACTCCTTTTAAAGACATTCTCCATGCAAAGCCAAGCCTCAAGACACAAGACACATGGTGTATTTGCAAGCTCTAGTGGATTCTAGGTGTACATTACACAAGACATGCAACAATGCATGAGTGAGTTGTCTTTCCACTTTGAATGATCATGCATTAAGTGGATTTCCAACTAAATCCACTAAATTCAATTTGAAATCAAATTTCAAGCTTGCAAATTATCCCCAATTTCAATTCTAAATTGAAATTGATTGCTTGGTAATTAATTTGAAAATTTTCAAATTAATTTTGATATGATTAATCTAATTAATCTTTGTTATCTTGTGCAATTCCATATATATGATTCCTAATACATATATATAGTATTCAAAACACTTTTAAATACTTCATCTCTCATTTTCTAATTTAATTCATAATTAAATTATTGTGTCAAACACAATCTACGATAATACCCTTTTTCCCGATTTTGAACGATTCAAAGCTTCCTATCTTTTGTTCTAGGCTTAATTCCGATATGAGCTAGTAGGGGGACCTAATGGACCTATAGATCATGGGCTCCAACGATTCGAGGCTAACCGACTAATCTCATTGTCCAAGCTAGCCAACATTCGTTAACTATCGGGACACTCCACTATAGCCCGATAGTTGCACTCCCCTCACTATAGATATATTTCCGTCCACTTGATTTAACCATGATTAGTAAGTCGATCCTTCACAGGTTGTTCGTAGCTATAGCTAGGTCAATAAGCCGTTTTACCCCTATAGTACTTCTAGTTCCTTAAGTCCCACTGATCCTCTAATGAACAATTGGTTTATGGTCCAACCAATAAACCGAGTCCCTCTCGGGCCAATGAGAGGGCGGGATCCCTTTGTTCAAGCCCCGGAGTCAGCACTTAAGGGAACAACCTCTCTACTATCCCTTATTCGGGTAGGAGTGAATTCCTTCTTGCACGACTATGTCCCCAGCTATCTACCCGTTCCTATCCCTGAAATGGGAGGCTTATTGAGTCGGCGATACTGAGCCACTCTCACCTATGCAGATCTAAGGATAAGCCCGAATAAACAGGAGTTCATAGTTAGCTCAGGATTAAGATCGAGTTACCTAGGTCATCACATGAAATAGTCAGTCTCGTCAGTAAACGGTGTTATAAAGCGAGAGCGACTTATTTCTCGGTCCTGGTCTTATGCAAACTCATTGCATAGGACGCCCCCACTTGCATGTCTCTACATGGACGATTTAGGATCACATCGTCTATACCATCTATAAAGTGGGTCGCGTCTCATAGTGTCTCCAGAATAAGGTACCCAACCCTATTCCTATACTATAGACCATTTTGGCTATCACTCAAGCTTGATCCACTTTTATGTCTCTACATAAAGCTCAAGTGTTCATCCTATAGCCATGGATCTTAGTTTATTGGATTTGGGTTATTATATGTGCAATTTAATTTATTCAGTAATGACTTTTACTGAATCAATCTCGATAACACCTTTATTGAATAAGTATATAATTCGTTTAACATTCACTATCTACGAGTTTTAGGGCACCGATCCCAACAATCTCCCACTTGAACTAAAACTCTAGTTTAGTGGGATGTACTATAATCTATAACAGCAGTGGATGAATAAATACTTGTATTAATAACGGAGTAAAAATACAATAAACTAGGGCATCTAAATACCCAGTATACTAAGGTATCGATATACCGGTTACAATTCTCCCACTTGTCCTAGATTATTTCTCGTACATATCTCGCAGACCTAGACCTTCTAGATGACTCTCGAACACTTTAGCCGTGAGAGCCTTCGTGAATGGATCAGCAATGTTGTGCTCCGTCGCTATCTTCGTGACGATCACGTCTCCTCGATGCACAATCTCCCTAATGAGATGGTATTTCCTTTCGATGTGCTTGCCTCTCTTATGGCTGCGAGGTTCCTTTGAGTTTGCAACTGCGCCGCTATTATCACAATACAAGGTGATAGGCAGATGCATATTTGGAACGACTTCCAAGTCAGTTAGGAACTTCCTGAGCCATACTGCCTCTTTTGCTGCTTCGCAAGCGGCTACATATTCGGCCTCCATGGTCGAGTCTGCAATGCATCCTTGCTTGATGCTGCGCCATACTATTGCTCCTCCATTTAGAGTGAATACTGACCCCGATGTAGATTTCCTCGAATCTTTATCAGTTTGAAAGTCAGAATCAGTGTATCCTGTAAGGATCAAATCCTTCGAACCATACACGAGCATATAGTCCCTCGTTCTCCTTAGATATTTGAGGATACTTTTAACGGCTGTCCAGTGATCAAATCCTGGATTGGATTGATATCTACTGACAATCCCTACTGCAAAACAAATGTCAGGCCTTGTACACAACATGGCATACATTAGGCTACCTACTGCAGAGGCATAGGGAAAACGTCTCATGTCCTCAACTTCTTGAGGTGTCTGAGGACACTGTTCCTTAGACAAGTTAATTCCGTGCCTGAAAGGTAATAGTCCTTTCTTGGAATTTTGCATTTTATATCTAACCAACAATTTGTCGATATAAGACGCTTGAGACAGGGCTAGCGTTTTGTTCTTTCGGTTTCGAACAATTTGGATTCCTAGAACAAATTGTGCCTCACCCAAATCTTTCATTTGGAATTGAGTTGCTAGCCATAGTTTAATGTCAGTTAGATAACCTACATCATTCCCGATGAGTAGGATATCATCCACATACAGTACTAAGAAAGCTATAGAGCTGTTGATGATCCTTTTGTAAACACAAGGCTCATCAACGTTTTGTTCAAAGCCATAAGATTTGATCGCAGTATCAAATCTCATATTCCAGGATCTAGACGCTTGTTTTAATCCATAAATGGACCGTTTAAGCTTGCAAACTTTTTGCTCTTGATCCTGAGCTATGAACCCCTCTGGCTGAGACATGTAGATACTTTCTTCAAGATTACCGTTCAGAAAGGCAGTCTTGACATCCATTTGCCATATTTCATAATCGTAAAACGTGGCAATGGATAAAAGTATCCGGATCGACTTTAACATGGCAACAGGGGAGAAGGTTTCTTCATAGTCAATCCCCTCCCGCTGGGTAAAACCCTTTGCCACAAGTCGTGCCTTAAAGGTCTGTACCTTTCCAGCAGCGTCTCGTTTTCTCTTGTAGATCCATTTGCACCCTATTGGTCTAACCCCTTCAGGTTGATCTACAAGATCCCATACTGAATTAAAATGCATGGACTCGATCTCTAAGTCCATGGCTTTAATCCACTCGTTCTTGTCAACGTCATCCATTGCCTGTTTAAAGGTTAATGGATCCTCGATCCCGTCATCAGGTATGACGACTGGAGTTTCAGTTAAACCCAAATAGCGATCAGGCTGTCTAACAACCCTCCCACTACGTCGAGGTCCTCTTATTTTTTGAGAAGGACGTGATTGACTCGAGGTGCCAGTATCATCAACAACTCTTGTTGATGTTTCTGTAGCTTCGTTAGATAGTTCACTTAAAACGACTTTACTACGTGGCTTGTGATCTCTGAGGTGGTCTTCTTCTAGGAATGTAGCATTTGTCGATACAAGTACTTTATTTTCCTCTGGATCGAAGAAGTATCCACCTCTCGTTTCTTTGGGATAGCCTATAAATAGGCAAAATCTAGAACGAGGCTCCAATTTCTTTGGGTTTGCTGCTAGCACGTATGCAGGACATCCCCAAATTCTGAAATGTCGTAAACTAGCTTTACGACCTTTCCAGAGCTCAAATGGTGTTTCAGAAACACTCTTTGAGGGAACTACGTTCAAGATATAAACTGCAGTCTCTACTGCATAACCCCAAAACGAGTTAGGCAACTGAGCATAACTCATCATCGAACGAACCATGTCCAACAAGGTTCTGTTTCTCCTTTCTGATACACCGTTTTGCTGAGGTGTACCAGGGGCTGAGAGTTGGGACGTAATTCCATGCTCTATCAAATAGTCTTGAAAACTTAAGTCCATATACTCTCCACCTCGATCGGATCGAAGTGTTTTTATCGTCTTACCTAATAGGTTCTCAACCTCGGCCTTATACTCCTTGAACTTTTCAAAAACTTCGGACTTATGATGCATCAGGTAGAGATAGCCATACCTCGAATAATCATCAATGAAACTGATGAAATATTCGTACCCTCCTCGAGCTCTAATGTTCATTGGTCCACAGAGGTCCGAATGAATGAGCTCTAAGGGCTCTTTGGCACGATAACCTTTTCCGGTAAAAGGTCGTTTTGTCATCTTGCCCTCAAGGCATGATTCACAAGGAGGCAACGAGTCGTCTTCTAACTTGTTTAGAAGTCCACTCTTGACCAATCTCCCAATCCTATTGAGGTTGATATGGCCTAACCTCAAGTGCCAGAGATAGGTATCTTGAGAAACTCTTCGCTTTTTAGGTTGAGTCTCAGCGGTTTTAAACATCTCGTGATTTAAAATAGCTTTAGACTCAATTGGTCTCAAAACATATAATTTATTCTTCAAGTTTGCAGAGCAAACATCAATACCTCTTTTAGTTATGAACGCTTCATTAACAGAAAAAGAAATTGAGTAACCTTGTTCTAATAAACAAGATAAAGAAATCAAATTTCTTTTAATCTTCGGAACTATGTACACATTATCTAATATCATGTAGCGTTCTTTGGTGAAGAATAATTTTATGTCTCCCACTGCAATAGCCGAGATGACTTCTCCTGTTCCAACTTTAAGAGTCATCTCTCCAGCGATTAGCTGTTGCCAGGAACTCATTCCTTGAAATGAAGAACATACGTGATTAGTGGCACCTGAATCAAGTATCCAGGCAGAATCGTCGTTTTCCACTAAACACGTTTCCAAGACTAATAAATCACATTTAGAGTCGTGGATCATGTTTTTCTTGGCTACGCAGTTAGTTTGAGGACATTCCTCAGTTGAGACCAAACCTAAATTCTTTGCCACGTGTTTAGCGTTTAAGCAAGTATTCTTAGTCGAATGTACTAAACCGTTTAATTTGGCATTTGACAAAGCACATACGTTTTTCGACATATTGCTGAAACAAACAAATTAATCTCTATTAGAAACATGCACTAAACCCATTAATCACATTTATCCAATCAGATTTAGCAAAAGCAATCATCGACCCATATATACAATTGATTTATTTTGCAACGATACTTCAGGGGTTTAGAATAACCGCTACCGTAGGGCAGTCAGCTACTCCTCCTCTGAATCGAGACAATCTCGGCCAAATACTATTCCCAGAATAACTCTTACTCCAATAGTTATTAGCTAACGTTAATTTGGTCAAGACCATCTTGTAAGTGTTACCCATCATTTTCAGATTGCAGAGGGCGGCCCCAACAATGCCACCGTAGGGAAGAGCTAATGTTGGGAATGGCCCTAGGAAACCCTATCCATTTCTGGAGTTTGCGTTGTTCCGAATCCCATGCGCAAGCCCTCCGTAGGGTGATCGCTCCCAGGGCGACTCGCAGGCAGCGCTTAGGAATCTCACGGTGCAACCTAATGATGGAGACCGCAGGATACGTTTAACACGTTTCCTTCTCCCACTTACTATGAACACTTTTCCCATTCACCTTGATATTAACCCATGCAAACACCATCCGTAGGGGGACGCTCCCAGGGCGCCTCGAGGCCAAGCATGGATCTCACGGTGTGAACTTAGGGGGACGTGAGAGTAGAAACTTAATATGAATATTTCGTTTCTATACTTTTCCTCCCACTAAAGTGTCGTAAAGTTTTAGGGTCTATTACTTAGGTAAATTCCGGCTAAATGAATCTATCTAAGTCTATGCCTTATTAAACAAGGTCTTTACACTAAATGTCTAGGTGAATTAAACTCTTTTAATAACCTAGTGACATTGCATGCTAGTAAGACTTTGGTTAATTCAACTCAGGTTCCGAACCATTTGCCGGGAGAGTTCCCTTATAACCAAGGTCTTATGTCCTACTTACTCAACTTTTAAAACTATTTAAAAAAAAACTAAGTAAGACATATTTCTAATCCTATTAGAAAAGGCGATCTTAGATCTATTTCATTTTAAACCATTTAAAGAATGATAAGATCCTAAGATCCTATGTTAGCATGCAACTCTTTGTTATAGGATTTATGGATTGTATTCATTAACTATTATAACTCTTATAACTTTTAATGAATTAACCCTATAACATGCTTTCTAATGGTGTTTAAAAGCATATAACAATCAATCATTCAAGTTATAAGAATAGCACCATTTAGAAACAACCTATGTCTAGGTTTGTATAACGCTTTATACTACGATGTCTAGGTGATAACACTTTAAAACCTCACACCGCTCACGCATGCTCATAAAACTCGAGTTAACTTAACTCAAGAGCCGACTCGATGCCCAGGTAGGAGGTGTTCCGTAAACCGTCAACTTAAATACCTCCAGCCTTAGACAGCATCTTGTCGGGTGAGTTCTCTCGTAACCATTGTTTTACAAGATATCGACCTAAACTATGCAAGTTGATCGAATCGTTGAAGGTTCATTAACCTAAGTGAGCATGCACTTAATCTTGTTATAGATTTTAGATTTCTATCTCTTTTTATAACAATTATAAAAACAATCCATAACAAGCCTAATTTGAGAATAACACTTATAATCAAACTAATGAAATTTCATGCTTCATGCTTGGTTAATTTTATCAATTAATAATTATAACTATTATAAGAATAATCAATTTTAATTAACCATTCAAGCATGAATCTCCCTAAATTAATACAACACTTATATTAATTAAACATGAAATTTCCCTCATGCATTTGAATTAATCAATAACACTTATTAAAATTAAACAAATGCATGAACATGCTTTCCTATGGTGGGATTTTAATCTATATGGCATGCTCATAATGCACATACATCCATTTAATTAAATCATACATTCACAATGCATAAAGTAATTAAATCAAGCTAAAATGGAATGGTTTGGCAATTTTAAAAAAACACAAGCAATTTCACTAATTATTACAATAATAATTAATAAATAAACTTGCAACACGCCCGAGCTTCACGAACCATCCCGAACCGCTCATCCAAGCAATGAACCGGCCATGCAATGAGTGAAATGAGGCTGCAACAGACCGAGCCGGACCAAAAAGGCAGCAGCTGAACCGGAATTAAAAAAACTGCTGCTGGAATTAAAAAACAGCTTGCTGGAATTTTCATTTTCTGCTGCGTCTTCTCCGGTTTTTCTTCGATTTTACAGCCTATATGGACTCTAATGACTCTATAAAAATTACAGACTATAGTACACACATTAACGCTCTTACATATCCGAGCAATTACAATTTCATGAAGGTTTGAATGCTCAAAAAATTGCCAAACCAGAACACTTCCATTTTAGCACACAGAAAATTCAATTTCAAAATGGTACCCACCAAAGCAAAATTAAAACGAATTAAGTGCTCTAATCAAGCTCTGATACCAATTGAAGGTGTACATATTACACATGCGGAAGCAATTGAAGATCGAAAGCACTTAAGACGTTCAATTTTACTCCTAAAGCATGCATGTTCTAGAAAAGACAGAATAGTGAGTTTAGAAAACACCAACCTTTGTAGCTCACTTATGTTGAACTCCTTGTGGTGTTTGCCTCTCCTATGCTCCTTGGACAACCTCTAGAGTCTTCCCTACTATACTCCGGGCCAAGAACGACTTGTGGGAGTCTATATAAGATAGGGAATGGGAAGGGAATGCTTGAAGCATCAAGCAATGGAGAAGAATGAGAGATGAGAGAACTTTGAGTCCAAATTCCAGCAGCATAACCTTAAGGAAATGGCTCTCTTATGTTTGAATCTGATTCAAACTCCTTTTAAAGACATTCTCCATGCAAAGCCAAGCCTCAAGACACAAGACACATGGTGTATTTGCAAGCTCTAGTGGATTCTAGGTGTACATTACACAAGACATGCAACAATGCATGAGTGAGTTGTCTTTCCACTTTGAATGATCATGCATTAAGTGGATTTCCAACTAAATCCACTAAATTCAATTTGAAATCAAATTTCAAGCTTGCAAATTATCCCCAATTTCAATTCTAAATTGAAATTGATTGCTTGGTAATTAATTTGAAAATTTTCAAATTAATTTTGATATGATTAATCTAATTAATCTTTGTTATCTTGTGCAATTCCATATATATGATTCCTAATACATATATATAGTATTCAAAACACTTTTAAATACTTCATCTCTCATTTTCTAATTTAATTCATAATTAAATTATTGTGTCAAACACAATTTACGATAATACCCTTTTTCCCGATTTTGAACGATTCAAAGCTTCCTATCTTTTGTTCTAGGCTTAATTCCGATATGAGCTAGTAGGGGGACCTAATGGACCTATAGATCATGGGCTCCAACGATTCGAGGCTAACCGACTAATCTCATTGTCCAAGCTAGCCAACATTCGTTAACTATCGGGACACTCCACTATAGCCCGATAGTTGCACTCCCCTCACTATAGATATATTTCCGTCCACTTGATTTAACCATGATTAGTAAGTCGATCCTTCACAGGTTGTTCGTAGCTATAGCTAGGTCAATAAGCCGTTTTACCCCTATAGTACTTCTAGTTCCTTAAGTCCCACTGATCCTCTAATGAACAATTGGTTTATGGTCCAACCAATAAACCGAGTCCCTCTCGGGCCAATGAGAGGGCGGGATCCCTTTGTTCAAGCCCCGGAGTCAGCACTTAAGGGAACAACCTCTCTACTATCCCTTATTCGGGTAGGAGTGAATTCCTTCTTGCACGACTATGTCCCCAGCTATCTACCCGTTCCTATCCCTGAAATGGGAGGCTTATTGAGTCGGCGATACTGAGCCACTCTCACCTATGCAGATCTAAGGATAAGCCCGAATAAACAGGAGTTCATAGTTAGCTCAGGATTAAGATCGAGTTACCTAGGTCATCACATGAAATAGTCAGTCTCGTCAGTAAACGGTGTTATAAAGCGAGAGCGACTTATTTCTCGGTCCTGGTCTTATGCAAACTCATTGCATAGGACGCCCCCACTTGCATGTCTCTACATGGACGATTTAGGATCACATCGTCTATACCATCTATAAAGTGGGTCGCGTCTCATAGTGTCTCCAGAATAAGGTACCCAACCCTATTCCTATACTATAGACCATTTTGGCTATCACTCAAGCTTGATCCACTTTTATGTCTCTACATAAAGCTCAAGTGTTCATCCTATAGCCATGGATCTTAGTTTATTGGATTTGGGTTATTATATGTGCAATTTAATTTATTCAGTAATGACTTTTACTGAATCAATCTCGATAACACCTTTATTGAATAAGTATATAATTCGTTTAACATTCACTATCTACGAGTTTTAGGGCACCGATCCCAACAATCTCCCACTTGAACTAAAACTCTAGTTTAGTGGGATGTACTATAATCTATAACAGCAGTGGATGAATAAATACTTGTATTAATAACGGAGTAAAAATACAATAAACTAGGGCATCTAAATACCCAGTATACTAAGGTATCGATATACCGGTTACAATTCTCCCACTTGTCCTAGATTATTTCTCGTACATATCTCGCAGACCTAGACCTTCTAGATGACTCTCGAACACTTTAGCCGTGAGAGCCTTCGTGAATGGATCAGCAATGTTGTGCTCCGTCGCTATCTTCGTGACGATCACGTCTCCTCGATGCACAATCTCCCTAATGAGATGGTATTTCCTTTCGATGTGCTTGCCTCTCTTATGGCTGCGAGGTTCCTTTGAGTTTGCAACTGCGCCGCTATTATCACAATACAAGGTGATAGGCAGATGCATATTTGGAACGACTTCCAAGTCAGTTAGGAACTTCCTGAGCCATACTGCCTCTTTTGCTGCTTCGCAAGCGGCTACATATTCGGCCTCCATGGTCGAGTCTGCAATGCATCCTTGCTTGATGCTGCGCCATACTATTGCTCCTCCATTTAGAGTGAATACTGACCCCGATGTAGATTTCCTCGAATCTTTATCAGTTTGAAAGTCAGAATCAGTGTATCCTGTAAGGATCAAATCCTTCGAACCATACACGAGCATATAGTCCCTCGTTCTCCTTAGATATTTGAGGATACTTTTAACGGCTGTCCAGTGATCAAATCCTGGATTGGATTGATATCTACTGACAATCCCTACTGCAAAACAAATGTCAGGCCTTGTACACAACATGGCATACATTAGGCTACCTACTGCAGAGGCATAGGGAAAACGTCTCATGTCCTCAACTTCTTGAGGTGTCTGAGGACACTGTTCCTTAGACAAGTTAATTCCGTGCCTGAAAGGTAATAGTCCTTTCTTGGAATTTTGCATTTTATATCTAACCAACAATTTGTCGATATAAGACGCTTGAGACAGGGCTAGCGTTTTGTTCTTTCGGTTTCGAACAATTTGGATTCCTAGAACAAATTGTGCCTCACCCAAATCTTTCATTTGGAATTGAGTTGCTAGCCATAGTTTAATGTCAGTTAGATAACCTACATCATTCCCGATGAGTAGGATATCATCCACATACAGTACTAAGAAAGCTATAGAGCTGTTGATGATCCTTTTGTAAACACAAGGCTCATCAACGTTTTGTTCAAAGCCATAAGATTTGATCGCAGTATCAAATCTCATATTCCAGGATCTAGACGCTTGTTTTAATCCATAAATGGACCGTTTAAGCTTGCAAACTTTTTGCTCTTGATCCTGAGCTATGAACCCCTCTGGCTGAGACATGTAGATACTTTCTTCAAGATTACCGTTCAGAAAGGCAGTCTTGACATCCATTTGCCATATTTCATAATCGTAAAACGTGGCAATGGATAAAAGTATCCGGATCGACTTTAACATGGCAACAGGGGAGAAGGTTTCTTCATAGTCAATCCCCTCCCGCTGGGTAAAACCCTTTGCCACAAGTCGTGCCTTAAAGGTCTGTACCTTTCCAGCAGCGTCTCGTTTTCTCTTGTAGATCCATTTGCACCCTATTGGTCTAACCCCTTCAGGTTGATCTACAAGATCCCATACTGAATTAAAATGCATGGACTCGATCTCTAAGTCCATGGCTTTAATCCACTCGTTCTTGTCAACGTCATCCATTGCCTGTTTAAAGGTTAATGGATCCTCGATCCCGTCATCAGGTATGACGACTGGAGTTTCAGTTAAACCCAAATAGCGATCAGGCTGTCTAACAACCCTCCCACTACGTCGAGGTCCTCTTATTTTTTGAGAAGGACGTGATTGACTCGAGGTGCCAGTATCATCAACAACTCTTGTTGATGTTTCTGTAGCTTCGTTAGATAGTTCACTTAAAACGACTTTACTACGTGGCTTGTGATCTCTGAGGTGGTCTTCTTCTAGGAATGTAGCATTTGTCGATACAAGTACTTTATTTTCCTCTGGATCGAAGAAGTATCCACCTCTCGTTTCTTTGGGATAGCCTATAAATAGGCAAAATCTAGAACGAGGCTCCAATTTCTTTGGGTTTGCTGCTAGCACGTATGCAGGACATCCCCAAATTCTGAAATGTCGTAAACTAGCTTTACGACCTTTCCAGAGCTCAAATGGTGTTTCAGAAACACTCTTTGAGGGAACTACGTTCAAGATATAAACTGCAGTCTCTACTGCATAACCCCAAAACGAGTTAGGCAACTGAGCATAACTCATCATCGAACGAACCATGTCCAACAAGGTTCTGTTTCTCCTTTCTGATACACCGTTTTGCTGAGGTGTACCAGGGGCTGAGAGTTGGGACGTAATTCCATGCTCTATCAAATAGTCTTGAAAACTTAAGTCCATATACTCTCCACCTCGATCGGATCGAAGTGTTTTTATCGTCTTACCTAATAGGTTCTCAACCTCGGCCTTATACTCCTTGAACTTTTCAAAAACTTCGGACTTATGATGCATCAGGTAGAGATAGCCATACCTCGAATAATCATCAATGAAACTGATGAAATATTCGTACCCTCCTCGAGCTCTAATGTTCATTGGTCCACAGAGGTCCGAATGAATGAGCTCTAAGGGCTCTTTGGCACGATAACCTTTTCCGGTAAAAGGTCGTTTTGTCATCTTGCCCTCAAGGCATGATTCACAAGGAGGCAACGAGTCGTCTTCTAACTTGTTTAGAAGTCCACTCTTGACCAATCTCCCAATCCTATTGAGGTTGATATGGCCTAACCTCAAGTGCCAGAGATAGGTATCTTGAGAAACTCTTCGCTTTTTAGGTTGAGTCTCAGCGGTTTTAAACATCTCGTGATTTAAAATAGCTTTAGACTCAATTGGTCTCAAAACATATAATTTATTCTTCAAGTTTGCAGAGCAAACATCAATACCTCTTTTAGTTATGAACGCTTCATTAACAGAAAAAGAAATTGAGTAACCTTGTTCTAATAAACAAGATAAAGAAATCAAATTTCTTTTAATCTTCGGAACTATGTACACATTATCTAATATCATGTAGCGTTCTTTGGTGAAGAATAATTTTATGTCTCCCACTGCAATAGCCGAGATGACTTCTCCTGTTCCAACTTTAAGAGTCATCTCTCCAGCGATTAGCTGTTGCCAGGAACTCATTCCTTGAAATGAAGAACATACGTGATTAGTGGCACCTGAATCAAGTATCCAGGCAGAATCGTCGTTTTCCACTAAACACGTTTCCAAGACTAATAAATCACATTTAGAGTCGTGGATCATGTTTTTCTTGGCTACGCAGTTAGTTTGAGGACATTCCTCAGTTGAGACCAAACCTAAATTCTTTGCCACGTGTTTAGCGTTTAAGCAAGTATTCTTAGTCGAATGTACTAAACCGTTTAATTTGGCATTTGACAAAGCACATACGTTTTTCGACATATTGCTGAAACAAACAAATTAATCTCTATTAGAAACATGCACTAAACCCATTAATCACATTTATCCAATCAGATTTAGCAAAAGCAATCATCGACCCATATATACAATTGATTTATTTTGCAACGATACTTCAGGGGTTTAGAATAACCGCTACCGTAGGGCAGTCAGCTACTCCTCCTCTGAATCGAGACAATCTCGGCCAAATACTATTCCCAGAATAACTCTTACTCCAATAGTTATTAGCTAACGTTAATTTGGTCAAGACCATCTTGTAAGTGTTACCCATCATTTTCAGATTGCAGAGGGCGGCCCCAACAATGCCACCGTAGGGAAGAGCTAATGTTGGGAATGGCCCTAGGAAACCCTATCCATTTCTGGAGTTTGCGTTGTTCCGAATCCCATGCGCAAGCCCTCCGTAGGGTGATCGCTCCCAGGGCGACTCGCAGGCAGCGCTTAGGAATCTCACGGTGCAACCTAATGATGGAGACCGCAGGATACGTTTAACACGTTTCCTTCTCCCACTTACTATGAACACTTTTCCCATTCACCTTGATATTAACCCATGCAAACACCATCCGTAGGGGGACGCTCCCAGGGCGCCTCGAGGCCAAGCATGGATCTCACGGTGTGAACTTAGGGGGACGTGAGAGTAGAAACTTAATATGAATATTTCGTTTCTATACTTTTCCTCCCACTAAAGTGTCGTAAAGTTTTAGGGTCTATTACTTAGGTAAATTCCGGCTAAATGAATCTATCTAAGTCTATGCCTTATTAAACAAGGTCTTTACACTAAATGTCTAGGTGAATTAAACTCTTTTAATAACCTAGTGACATTGCATGCTAGTAAGACTTTGGTTAATTCAACTCAGGTTCCGAACCATTTGCCGGGAGAGTTCCCTTATAACCAAGGTCTTATGTCCTACTTACTCAACTTTTAAAACTATTTAAAAAAAAACTAAGTAAGACATATTTCTAATCCTATTAGAAAAGGCGATCTTAGATCTATTTCATTTTAAACCATTTAAAGAATGATAAGATCCTAAGATCCTATGTTAGCATGCAACTCTTTGTTATAGGATTTATGGATTGTATTCATTAACTATTATAACTCTTATAACTTTTAATGAATTAACCCTATAACATGCTTTCTAATGGTGTTTAAAAGCATATAACAATCAATCATTCAAGTTATAAGAATAGCACCATTTAGAAACAACCTATGTCTAGGTTTGTATAACGCTTTATACTACGATGTCTAGGTGATAACACTTTAAAACCTCACACCGCTCACGCATGCTCATAAAACTCGAGTTAACTTAACTCAAGAGCCGACTCGATGCCCAGGTAGGAGGTGTTCCGTAAACCGTCAACTTAAATACCTCCAGCCTTAGACAGCATCTTGTCGGGTGAGTTCTCTCGTAACCATTGTTTTACAAGATATCGACCTAAACTATGCAAGTTGATCGAATCGTTGAAGGTTCATTAACCTAAGTGAGCATGCACTTAATCTTGTTATAGATTTTAGATTTCTATCTCTTTTTATAACAATTATAAAAACAATCCATAACAAGCCTAATTTGAGAATAACACTTATAATCAAACTAATGAAATTTCATGCTTCATGCTTGGTTAATTTTATCAATTAATAATTATAACTATTATAAGAATAATCAATTTTAATTAACCATTCAAGCATGAATCTCCCTAAATTAATACAACACTTATATTAATTAAACATGAAATTTCCCTCATGCATTTGAATTAATCAATAACACTTATTAAAATTAAACAAATGCATGAACATGCTTTCCTATGGTGGGATTTTAATCTATATGGCATGCTCATAATGCACATACATCCATTTAATTAAATCATACATTCACAATGCATAAAGTAATTAAATCAAGCTAAAATGGAATGGTTTGGCAATTTTAAAAAAACACAAGCAATTTCACTAATTATTACAATAATAATTAATAAATAAACTTGCAACACGCCCGAGCTTCACGAACCATCCCGAACCGCTCATCCAAGCAATGAACCGGCCATGCAATGAGTGAAATGAGGCTGCAACAGACCGAGCCGGACCAAAAAGGCAGCAGCTGAACCGGAATTAAAAAAACTGCTGCTGGAATTAAAAAACAGCTTGCTGGAATTTTCATTTTCTGCTGCGTCTTCTCCGGTTTTTCTTCGATTTTACAGCCTATATGGACTCTAATGACTCTATAAAAATTACAGACTATAGTACACACATTAACGCTCTTACATATCCGAGCAATTACAATTTCATGAAGGTTTGAATGCTCAAAAAATTGCCAAACCAGAACACTTCCATTTTAGCACACAGAAAATTCAATTTCAAAATGGTACCCACCAAAGCAAAATTAAAACGAATTAAGTGCTCTAATCAAGCTCTGATACCAATTGAAGGTGTACATATTACACATGCGGAAGCAATTGAAGATCGAAAGCACTTAAGACGTTCAATTTTACTCCTAAAGCATGCATGTTCTAGAAAAGACAGAATAGTGAGTTTAGAAAACACCAACCTTTGTAGCTCACTTATGTTGAACTCCTTGTGGTGTTTGCCTCTCCTATGCTCCTTGGACAACCTCTAGAGTCTTCCCTACTATACTCCGGGCCAAGAACGACTTGTGGGAGTCTATATAAGATAGGGAATGGGAAGGGAATGCTTGAAGCATCAAGCAATGGAGAAGAATGAGAGATGAGAGAACTTTGAGTCCAAATTCCAGCAGCATAACCTTAAGGAAATGGCTCTCTTATGTTTGAATCTGATTCAAACTCCTTTTAAAGACATTCTCCATGCAAAGCCAAGCCTCAAGACACAAGACACATGGTGTATTTGCAAGCTCTAGTGGATTCTAGGTGTACATTACACAAGACATGCAACAATGCATGAGTGAGTTGTCTTTCCACTTTGAATGATCATGCATTAAGTGGATTTCCAACTAAATCCACTAAATTCAATTTGAAATCAAATTTCAAGCTTGCAAATTATCCCCAATTTCAATTCTAAATTGAAATTGATTGCTTGGTAATTAATTTGAAAATTTTCAAATTAATTTTGATATGATTAATCTAATTAATCTTTGTTATCTTGTGCAATTCCATATATATGATTCCTAATACATATATATAGTATTCAAAACACTTTTAAATACTTCATCTCTCATTTTCTAATTTAATTCATAATTAAATTATTGTGTCAAACACAATCTACGATAATACCCTTTTTCCCGATTTTGAACGATTCAAAGCTTCCTATCTTTTGTTCTAGGCTTAATTCCGATATGAGCTAGTAGGGGGACCTAATGGACCTATAGATCATGGGCTCCAACGATTCGAGGCTAACCGACTAATCTCATTGTCCAAGCTAGCCAACATTCGTTAACTATCGGGACACTCCACTATAGCCCGATAGTTGCACTCCCCTCACTATAGATATATTTCCGTCCACTTGATTTAACCATGATTAGTAAGTCGATCCTTCACAGGTTGTTCGTAGCTATAGCTAGGTCAATAAGCCGTTTTACCCCTATAGTACTTCTAGTTCCTTAAGTCCCACTGATCCTCTAATGAACAATTGGTTTATGGTCCAACCAATAAACCGAGTCCCTCTCGGGCCAATGAGAGGGCGGGATCCCTTTGTTCAAGCCCCGGAGTCAGCACTTAAGGGAACAACCTCTCTACTATCCCTTATTCGGGTAGGAGTGAATTCCTTCTTGCACGACTATGTCCCCAGCTATCTACCCGTTCCTATCCCTGAAATGGGAGGCTTATTGAGTCGGCGATACTGAGCCACTCTCACCTATGCAGATCTAAGGATAAGCCCGAATAAACAGGAGTTCATAGTTAGCTCAGGATTAAGATCGAGTTACCTAGGTCATCACATGAAATAGTCAGTCTCGTCAGTAAACGGTGTTATAAAGCGAGAGCGACTTATTTCTCGGTCCTGGTCTTATGCAAACTCATTGCATAGGACGCCCCCACTTGCATGTCTCTACATGGACGATTTAGGATCACATCGTCTATACCATCTATAAAGTGGGCCGCGTCTCATAGTGTCTCCAGAATAAGGTACCCAACCCTATTCCTATACTATAGACCGTTTTGGCTATCACTCAAGCTTGATCCACTTTTATGTCTCTACATAAAGCTCAAGTGTTCATCCTATAGCCATGGATCTTAGTTTATTGGATTTGGGTTATTATATGTGCAATTTAATTTATTCAGTAATGACTTTTACTGAATCAATCTCGATAACACCTTTATTGAATAAGTATATAATTCGTTTAACATTCACTATCTACGAGTTTTAGGGCACCAATCCCAACATAATCTTCTATCAGTGATAGAAAACTTCTATCAGTGATAGAAAGTTAATTCTATCAGTGATAGAAAGTGTTTTCTATCACTGATAGAAAAAATTTTCTATTACTGATAGAAAACTTCTATCAGTGATAGAAAGTTAATTCTATCACTGATAGAAAATGTTTCTTTCACTGATAGATTCTATCAGTGATAGAAACACTTTCTATCACTGATAGATTCTATCAGTGATAGAAAAAATTTTCTATCATCTTCTATCACTGATAGAAATAGAAAGTTGTTTTTCTATCACTGATAGATTCTATCAGTGATAGAAAAACTTTCTATCAGTGATAGAAGTTGATAGAAAGTTAATTCTATCAGTGATAGAAGCTATCACTGATAGAATTAACTTTCTATCACTGATAGAAAGTTTTTCTATCACTGATAGATTCTATCACTGATAGAAAACTTTATATCAGTGATAGAAAGTTCCTATAAATGTTGGTTTTCTATTTCTATCGGTGTTCTATCAATAGTTATAGAAATCTTCTATCACTGATAGAATAGAAAACTTTCTATCACAGATAGATTCTATCAGTGATACTGATAGAAATCTTCTAACACTGATAGAAACCTTTCTATCACAGATAGATTCTATCAGTGATAGAAAAACTTTCTATCACAAATAGTTGTATCAGTGATATCTTCTGATAGAAACCTATTGAAAAAAATCCTTTCTGATATATTGAAATCTCAAACCCATGAATCCAGACCTGCAATTAATCGGTAAAATATGAGATCCAAACTGTGAAATCTAAGAAAGATCCTTTCGATAAAATCCAAACCGACTGTAACTTTCAAATTTTCTTTCCGGCGAGATCCCTGAAATCCGGCGACCGGAAGAAGAAATTTGTTTTGAAAACCTCAAAATTCATGATCAAGGAAATCCATTCAGGATTTTAAACGAACCCAGAAATTTGTTTTTTATTTTTTTTTATTTTTTTGTTAATCGTACTTGTAAATGGCTTTTCACTTCGTCGTTGGTGAGGTCGTCCACTTGCATCAATTCCCTTATCTGTTTTGGTGTTGCCACTGCAAAATTGAAATAGATCGATCAATAATTAGATTCTTCGATTTGAAAGTTCTGATGGTTAAAAGTTGTAAAACTTTCGAACCTTGAGATCCGCCGAGTCGGTGCAGTGCGTCGACGAAGCGCCGGTGGAGCTCCGGCGACCAGCATCTTCTCTGTTTTCTTATGGTCTGTTGCTGTTGGGACAATTTTGTCTGTCCTTTCACTTGCGCCGCCGGCGAAGACAACCCAGAAACAGCAGCTCTGCCGCCCCGGCTGCCGCCGCCGTTCTTGACGGTCAAATTAACAGGAAAGGGATCGGAGATTGGGGTCATTAGAGTAAGTTTGGGGACCTCTGAAAACGCTACATCTTCTTTTGTTGCCCTTTTTACGAAACTGTTTTGATCTTTAAACAATTCGAATGCTCTTCGTCTTTTTGCACAATCCCAGTTTGCACAATCTAAAAAACTAATTAAAAAATTTCCTTGATCACGACAGGGAAGTAAGCAAAATGGGGAAGAAGAAAGAGCGCATGCAATTTAGGGGCAAAACGGGAATATAAAAAACTAATTAAAAACTTTTGCCATATTTGCAAATATTTTTAAAAAAAGCTATATTTGCCATTATTTAGGTTGATATTGCCACCCATTACAAATATCCTTTAATAAATAATAATAAATTTCCAAGAACAACTCATAAAAACGAATATTCTAGAAAATCAAGTATGTGTACCCAATTAAAAAGGGTTCAATAGTAAGTTCACTTACCTCAGCTAATATTCTGAACGGAACTAAATTAATTCTTTTAACTCCAAGGTCCTCAACCTTAACCAAAACCGACTCCTAACGCTGCTGGTCGGGTTCTAAAATTGCTCAAATTTGACGATTAAACCTCCAAACGTTATGGGTATCTTGAAAAAAAGAGCTAACATCAATGGGTATTTGATTAAATGCGATAAACAACCAATACAACCTTCAATCCAACTTACCCAATGATGAAAACGCCCAAAAACCCACCGAAAACGCCCCAAATATGCTGTTGTCCGCGACCCACTACACCCCTCGCCGGAGAAACACAAAAACCAGCCACTTATGCCTCTAAATTCGCTGGAAAACGCCCAAGGAAGAAGGCCCACACGGAGACGCTACTGGTCGAGCAACACCGGTGATGAAACTTGTCGGAAACAACCGATTTTCGCGCCCAACAGCTACAGCGAACCACCTACGGACTGCTCACCGCTCGTCACGCCGGAGAACTCCTCACTGCCGCTGGAAAAACGCCAAAGGAGCTGAAACCGCCGAAGGATTGATGCTTGGAGGCGAGCGTGAGAGAGGAGAGGCGACTGAATTAAAAAGAAAAACAAAGAGGAGATGGGAGGGGAGAAATCGTGACTAAGGGGGGAGAAGGAAGAAGATGAAAGGGGAGCCTAGGGTTGCGTGCAACCTTTTAAAGAAAGGCTTGAGCTTGGCTTCAAAATTTCAATAATTACAAAAATGCCACCTTTCATCTTTTTCTTTAAGGAAACACAAGATGAAGATAAATCTTTTTTTTTCCAATGATTTTCAAATCTTTAACTTTTGAAAATTCCCCTCTAAATTCCAAATTAATTCCAACTTAGGAATTTTAAAATTAATCTCAATTTACGGGCGTTACACTCCCTTTTCCCCAACTTCACAGCCTCCAATTTCCAATTCATCGACGTCGACGGTGCCTTTCTATCCTCTCTCAACAACACTTTCACTGCTTCAATCACTAATTCAAACTCCGACTCCTCTCTCTACTTCTTCCTCATCACCCATGTCGCTTCCAACACCCTCATTTGGTCCGCCAATCCAAACAACCTCGTCTCCACTTCCAGCCCTCTCACTCTCTCCGCCGCCGGCCTCTCCCTCTACAACGACTCTGGCGCCCTCATCTGGTCCACTCCGTCGCTCCCCTCCCCTGTCGCCGCCATGCATCTCCTCGACTCCGACAACCTCCTCCTCCTCGACCGCGCCAACGTTTCTCTCTGGGAGACCTTCGATCATCCCACGGACATTACCGAACAGCGTCTTAGAGTTCAAAATCCCCTGTTTCCGGCTGTCACTCAGGACGACATGTCGGTTGGGGCCGCCGAGTATCGGCTTCTTGTTACCGATGATGATTTGCTGCTGCAGTGGAATCAGTTGACTTTCTGGAAATTGTCCATGGATTTGAAGGCCTTCAGAGATTCTTACTCTCGGGTTTCCTTTCTGGCTATCAACGGCTCTGGATTTTATCTCTTTGCAAGAGATGGGTCCACGGTCGTGATGCATCTCAGCTTGGGCGGCCGTTCGTTGGATTCTTTCAGATTCGAGAGGTTTGGGTCCGATGGGAGATTCAAAATCATGAGCTTTGTGGATAAGGAGTTGGGAAGAAGAGAAGAAGAGAAGAAGAAGAAAGAAGAAAAAAAAAAATCCGGCGACCGCCGCCGCCGTTCCCCGGCAGCCGGCGACGGTCGGCCACTGGAGCTGAAGAAGATGGGAGAGGGAAGGAAGAAGATGGAGGGAGAAAGAAGGTGGAGAAGAAAGAAGATGGAGAAGATAGAGAGAGAATTTTAAAAATAATAATAAAATAATAATATATTTAATATTTTTATATTTTTTATTTAAAAAAATTAAAAATTAATTTTTTAAATTAAAATAATAGTGCCACGTCAGCTTACCGTTAGGGTTTAACATAAAAATTGACGGCAGGGACCAAATTGCTCATTATCTCAAACCTCGAGGGTATTTTTGTTGAGTTTGAAAACTCGGGGACCAAAGTGTCACTTAACCCAAACCTCAGGGACCAAAAGTGTATTTTTCCCAACAAAGAAATTTATAGATGGGTGGAAGTAGTGTTAATAAGTTTAATTTAAAAAAAATCAAAGGATTAATATCAAACAAGGCTTTGATTTTTAGTTTCAGTTTATGAAAATTTTTACACTATACCACATTGTCACGAAACCTTTTATCACTTATATAGAAAAAAAATAATAAAATCAATATATATCTCTAAGGCCTCGTTTGATAACCATTTAATTTTTAAAAATTATGCTTGTTTGATCTAAATTCCCTACCATGACTTTCATCCTGGTTAATGTTGCATTTGAATTCCTAGCTAAATTTTAAAAACAAAAATAAGTTTTTGAAAACTATTTTTTTTTTCTTTCCAAAATTGGACTTGGTTTTTGAAAACAAGGTAGAAGATTGATATTAAAACAAAGAAACTTATAGATGGAAGTATATGTGTATAAGCTTAAATTTCAAAAACCAAATGGTTGTCAAACGGGGTCTAAACTTTTAATTTCAATAAATTTAACTCTAGACTTAAATGAGCATCTACTTTTACCTCAAAAGACAAGATATATTAATTTTCACTTTAAACTTTTAATTTTAGAGCTAATCGCATGGATGGCCAAATAAAAAACGTGGTTTTGAAAAAAGTCCAAAATTCATTTTCGTTGAAAAAATGTCCAAAGGGTAAACCGAGGAAAACACTAATTGCTATGGACTGACGAAAATGCCCCAGAATTTAAAAACACAGTGTACTCCCTACTTTCCAGCATATTGTTGTGGGGGTGTATCTCTGAACAACAAATCTAACTACAAAATTGGAAAAAACGTTCGATTTTTTTTTAAAAAAAAACAAACTGAAACCAATATCCCCCAAAAACCAAAAAAATGTACATGATTTCTAGAATCTGAATGAATCGCCCAAAAAAAACATCCCCACCAATAGCACAAACACACTAATGACAAGTTGATACAAACGAGGAGCATTGTGTATTAAAAATACACAAGAATTAAATGAAGAACCAAAAAAATGTAGACAAATCCAACTCCCCAAAACCCTCATTGCGTCAGCCTGAATTTATTAGAAGAGACGTACAAAGTATATCAAAAAATACTTTGTATGCGTGTTGTAGACCCCTAAATTTGTCCGAAATTTTATTTAATTTAAATTTATCCATTTTTTTTGGAAATGAAAAAAAAAGAAGAGAGAATATTCTAGATCTTTAATTTAGCCAATTCAAATGTTTTTTTTTATTATTATTATTAGGTCAAATATTTTATTTTGATTAATTAATTTGCCAAATCAAATATTAGGTTTATTTGGCAAGGTTAATTAAAGAAAATATTTTATTTCCTTGGGGGATTGATGGTCAAATAATATCTTGTAAATTTTGGAAGGTAGAATTTGTGTATTTATTTAATTCCCTTTTCATTTTTATTTTATTGAATTTTTATTTTATTTGATCACTTTCCAAATTTATGGTGGTGGGAATTGGCTATAAATAGAGAGCCATAATCCTTGCAATTCACGATTTCTCTAGCCTTGGGATACCTCTCTACACGTTTTTTTGGCTAAGAGTAGACTCCCCAAATCTCTCTCCCTAAAAAAACCCTAGATACACTTTTCCCTCTTTCCCACCTAACTTCCTTTACCTACTCAAGATTTTTTTTCTCACGTTTTCTCTCCCTCTCGCCATCCCACTCTCTCAATCTCACGTCGTCACTCCATAAGTCTTATTCCCAATCCAACGGTCACAAGCATTTTTTGTAAGTTTGCTTTTCTTTAATAGTTTTCTTTCTTTCCATGAGGCTAACATTTTTTTTATGCTTTTATAAAGTTTAGTTTATTTATCGTTTCTTTCGCTTTATTCTAATATGATTTCTTTTTAGCATTCAACAAGTTATGTGATTTTTCTTTAGGGAATATTGAACAATTGCATGCATGTTTCGATTTCAATTTTATCATTTTCATTGTTATGTACTTAAAAATTGATTATTATATTTTGCTTATGTGCAACTTGTTAATTTTGTTTTATTTTGTAATCTAGTATTATTATTTATGATTTAGTCATATATTTTCATTAAGCCAATATGTGGTTATTTTGCCTAAAACCAATATCTCTTTTGTTAATTGTGTAAAAAAAATAAAAGGAGTCTCCAACGACGGAATCTCAATTTTTGGAATGCCAATGTTGAGTTTTCTTGAGGTAAGAAATCAATGTCTTGGAATGCCGAGATTTGATTTCAATATGGTTCCTTTTAAGCAAATGAATTTAATGAATTTTTAATTATTACGTAGGGTAGTTTTCTTCTCTTTTTAAGCATTTTATCTCAATTGTATATTGCTGAATTTTATTTATTTTATTTTCACTATGTTATGATATGATATTTAATCCATAATTTCCTTGTAAATTTCTTTCCCTTAATTAAATATTTGCAAAACAAAAATCTTCCAACGATGGAATCTTGAATTTTCGGGATGCCGATATTTAAGTTTCTTAAGGAAAAATAAGATCTCGGGATGCCGGGATTTGCTTTTAATATTCTTTCCATTTTTATATATATTTTTTTTCTTTTAAAAAAAAAAGCATTTTTTTTCCAACGAAGCATATTTCATAAAAGGCATTATCTTAAGAAATGTTTTAAAAGCTCTTGAAAAATTTATTTCATTAACTTTATTTCCAAAATAATAAATCAATCCAAAAATCCATTTTCCATAAAAGTCACCTTGCTTTAAAAATAAAATTAATTAAGAGTTTTCATTAAAAAATATTCTTTACTCACACACTTTTCAAAATTAATAAACCAAACGTTTTTTTTTTAAAAAAAGAATAAACTTTCCTATGACGGAAATTAGGAAATCAAAAATATTGATTTTCCTAATATTCTTGAGGTATAATGAATTTTAATTTGGGATGCCAAATTAAATTCATACAAATTTTGAATGGCCTTATGTCACCCACAAATATTGCTCATTATTTATTTAAGGAATAATGAGAAGTAAAATGTGGGACATTTAAAATCAACAAAAAAAATCTTTTAGTATTTACCATAGCCAATTTCCTTAAATAACACAAGAAAAATAAAATTTCGTTCTTTGAGCGAGTGTTATGGGGTGCTAATACCTTCCCCATACACAAAAGACCCCCGAACCTTAAATCTTTTATTTGCAGACCATTTTAGCATATTGTTGGGTGCCCAGTCACACCCTCTAAATCAAGACTGGTGGCGACTCCATTTTCCTCCTCTTGGGAACAAAGTCGGCCGCTCCGCGTCGCAAACCCGTAGCGACACGTGTTTCTTAAACTTAACTTTTAACATTATCTAAAACATCAAACATGGGTTTTTCTCGATCAGGGTAGCGGAGAAAGCAGGGATTAGTGCATACGACGCTTCGGGTGACCCTCTGATGGCAATAAGTGCAAGTTCTCGCCCCCTCCATGCCTTTTCATAACTGATGTTGACATCGTGTTTCCTCCTCATATAGTTAATAACATCACGAGGGCGACACTGGACCTTGTCGTTCACTTTTAAAAATGACTTCACACACTCCCCCACAAGCCACGCCGTGGCTTGCCTGTGGTCATTTTTTACAATATCCAGTGGGCATTTATGTCTGTCCACGAACTTATGAACCATCCACAAACCCCTGTCCAAATGACGAGACGCTCGAATGTACCAACAACACGAAACGTCCTTGCATCCAACCACAAACGATTTCTGGTTGGACTTAATGGTCCGTAGCTGGAAATTGTTTCTTAACGCAAGTAAGTATATTGCTTTCCTTAACTGATCCTTGTCTTGAAACACCGAGTCTTCCATAACAGATATTGATCCTTCAACGTTGACGTAATCAATAATTGCATGATTTTTTTTGTGATGTTCTGCTGCAAAGTTAATCCGTGATTTCCATCTTGTAAATGCATTGCATTCCCAGCGTGTGAATCTACCTCACAGTGGTCAGCCACAACACATATGTCGCTAGTCATCCCATTGCCAATGTTGGACATGGACCAAATAACATCCTTATCGTCGGTGATCCGGATTATATTAGACTTGTTGAACCATTCCTGCACATGGTTAACTGAGTGATTATGTGCTCGCCCGATGGAAATACCTTGCTCCGGATGCATTCATTGAACTCTTGAATTGTGCATCCCTCCGGTACTGGCACATTGTTGGACTTAAACCCATTGTACCGATTGTTTTCATCCCACCTCCCATTGAATAGAACCACCACATTCAGCAAACCAACTGGCGGCGTGGAGTGCATCTGGTATGGTGTGAACCAAAACGTGCACAAAACTGAAGCCCCCCCCCCCTGAAAATACCTGTTGTATATTGAGCATACAGTGTGCAGCCTTTGTAAATCGAAGATGCAGCACCTAGAAACTGGAAAATGCTTTGGTGTCAACTGAACGATGAACTCATCGATGGAAGAAAAAATCCAGATTTTTGATATCTCCCCCGATTAATTATGAAAAAAATGGTATTTAGTTATCTTAATATTAATTTAATAAACGAAAGTTTGTTAGTTTCAATTTGAAAACGATTTGAAGAATCTAACAAAATAATTTGAACCGGGAAGAATGGAAAATTTGTTGGGAGGAAGTTTGGGTACCCAGTAAGCGCAAAGGGCCCCCCTCCGGTGTTTGAAAATGCAATAGGGGTAAATGTGGAAAAAAAATATATTGATGGTGGTCACGCCTATCTCACGTGTGGCCATATTTTATTTATTTTTTTCTTTTGGCTATGTTTCATTTTCGCCCCCCACTAACCTGCCATACCCCCAAATTTCTCTTTAATATTTTATCCCACTTAATTCTAAACTTAGATTCCTATAATTAATCTCCATTTGATGAAAAAAAAAATATATATTAGTATTTAAAGAGCAGTCTACAACAGAACGACACGTCGTTGAAATCCAGTGGACCGCCCAGAGGCGACGGTGGTAGAACCGGCCCAATAAGACACGGAAGTTTTGAAGTGGGCCGCAATTTGAAAGCCCAAAAACAGCAACTTTGTGAAAGAAGTTCGTCGGCAGAATTAGCGGGGAAGCAGTCAAAGCTTGTGTGTTTTAGTCTAGGATTCCTGTTGGGTCATGGAATCGAATTCTGTTCCACCAAAAATAATGTCCGAATCCAAGTTTTATTTATTATTATTACATTTATATATTAATATCTCATCTAAACAACCACAAAGGTCAACCCCTTCCCTCTATCATTTATGTCTCTTCCACGTTCTCTCTCTAAAGTCCTCTTTTTTCTTTTTTTTTTCTTTTCTGTTGGAACAGTTGGTTTTAACTTCCCTACTGGCCCACACCACCGATTCAACGTCATGCTCGACCTTTTTCCTCCATTTTTCACCACCCCAATAATTATTCTAATAAATAAATAAATCAATCAATTTTCTATTTCAAATCATATCAAGTTTATATTCTCATAATTTCTTAAACCCCTCTCTCAAACTCTCAATTTTCTTCTCTCTCTAATCTCTCTTTCGATGGACGAGAAGAACGACGCCGCTGCCGGGGTTGATCCGCCGCCGGAAAATTCCTCCGTCTCCGCCGCTAGAGTTGAAGAACAGGAAGAAGAGAGTGGTTGGACGGATTATTTGGAAGATTATTATTATTTCTCGTCGGAAATTGAGAGAGAAAGCAGTTTTTTGTGTTCGAGTATTGGAAGCTGTTCAGATGCAAATAATAGTAATCGAAATTTCAATGTTTTAAGTGCTTTTTCTTCTGTTGGGGAAGTGATTTTGGATGTTCCAAAGAAGCTAACTTTCAAGAAAACAAGAACTCAGAAGCTTTTTGAGGATGATTCCTTGGAAGATACCGCCACTTCTCCTATTCACAGTCCAAAAGTAAGCTCATAAATTAATCTTTTTTTTTTTTTTTTTTTTTTCCCTATTTATCTTTATCAAATTGAATTTTTCTCTCTTAGATTGCTGATTTGAAAGTGAGAACATCATCCCATGTAAATCCGAGGTTTGATGATCACATGACGATCAATAGCTCAACGGTAATTTGCTCTCTTCTTTCTTCTCTTCTATTCTCTTTCGACGAATGAAATTATTTGTCGAGGAGTCAGAACAATTTACTTTTAACGGTTTTAGACAGTTTTAGACCGTTGGATTTATAAAAAAGAAATTAAAAATTATGATTGGACTATGTATCGAATTTGGAATATAATTTTTTTTTTTTTTAACCAAATTGATGGTTTTTGTAGGGCAGTGGAAGGCTATCGGGGAATTATTATTCAAACAAAGAAAAAGATGTGTATTCTGCTGCAGAACTAAAGCAAAAAGGGCTGTGTTTGTTTCCTTTGTCCATGCTCCTTAATTAACATGGCTGAGTTGAGTCAAAAATTGAGATGTAATTTGAGAATAATCATAACTTCTCTCCGTAACTAAACTCAAACTCGGTATATTATAATCCATTATTCTCTCTTTTCGTACTTATCATTTTTGTTTATTCAATCAAACGAAACTCGCCGCTTGACCAGTATCGTACCACTCAAAATTCGATAGCTATTCAATCTAATAATGGTCAGTAAGAGATTCCTACTCACGAGTCAGTAGGTGAGTCATTTCCTTATTCGATTGCTTAACTTAAACCCTAATCCAAGATTATCTCATTAGTTATTTTGAGTGTGTGAATTCAACCCATACATAAACATGGTTTTCTTTGTCATTTTCATGATTATTTTAGTTTCTAAAAGACTTGAATGTCAAGTCTCATGAAACTTTTGGATTATTACATGTGAACTTTGAAGCAAATTTTCAAAACGTATCATGTGTCTAATAAATGCAAAATAATTAAATGAATCATATTCACGAAATCTAATTTGATCTTATCTAATAATTACAATAATTATAAGAAGGATATACATTCAATCAATGTTCTAAGATACAAACATATATATAAGTTTGTGTCACGTCGCTCAATCAAATAACATTATTAATGAATGCCATCTTTGTTTTTTTTCTGGTTAGAACATCAAATCTAAGAAAAGAAAAACAAAAATTAGTTAAATATATATTTTATATATATTTTCTTATGGTGATGAAGTTGCATGCGTAGTACCAAGAGAAGAGAGTGTTATAAAGCTTTGTCCTGCAACGACATGCCATTATTCAAACGTTGTTGAAAAGGTAAAATGTTTGGTTTTCAAAATAGTATGTTTGGACCAAAAAAATGTACTAAGAAAAGAAGAAGATTAAAATTAAAAAGAAGCACAAAAGTTTTTTCAAAAAAAAAAAAAAAAAAAGAAGCACAAAAGTTATTGGTGTTTTCACATGGAAGTTTAAAGATTGTGAATGGATAAATGGATGGGTAGTTGGAATTGCCCATATTTTTCTCTCACTCATAACATTTTTAGAGAGAGAAAGAGACTTTAGGTTAAATTTTCTTCTTGGCTTTCTTCCCTCCACTAAAATGGTAATGATAACAAAAAAAAGGAAAAAAAAGTTTGCTTGATCAATCTCCCAAAATTGGGTCCCACATGTTCATGATTGGACCAATTAGAGACTGACAAAATTCTCATGGACTACCCAAAATAATTATTTAATGTAATTAATGTCACGGATTGTCAACAAAAACATAACTCAGCTGATATAAAATATTTGTGCTTATGACCAAGGGGTCATAGGTTAGAGTCCCTCAATCCCATATTATTGAACTCAAAAAAGAAGTTGAAAATCATAGTTGTGTATTTCATGTTTTCGAGTTTTTGATCCGTGTTTGGTAGTATATTTTAGAAGCGTGACCCTACTTTAAGAATTATTCAAAATGTGTTTATGATAATTTATTTATAAACTATAAAAATGGTTATAGTTACTAACTAAATATTAGGTTGAATCTCAACTATATTATTAATTCATTTATGAACTTATTTTATTTGATGAATATTGTATAATTATTATCTTACATCATATAATTTATGATATACTATATTATACATATGTTTAATGCAAAAAAAAATGAAATGATTTTATAACATGAAAATCTAGATATATATTTGGATTGAAAACATACAAATTTTGTTTTCAGAATTTACACTATTTTGGATCACATAATCCAAAAACAGTTTTTTAGAAACAAATGTGTAGAATGTATATTGAAAAATTGCAGTGGGTGGCAAATTGGACCAAATTAATAGCAAATATAGCACAATGTAAAAAAAATTGCAAATATAACAAAATCTATCCGAGTCTATATGATAGACTTCGATTATCATAGTTTATCAGCGATAGATTCTGATTAGACTCTGATTAATCAGAATCTATCAGTCTACTGATAGACTCCGATTATTCAGAGTCTATCAGTGTCTATCACTAATAAACTTTGATTAATCAGAGTCTATTAGTGATTCACTGATAGACTCCGGTTAATCAAAGTCTATCAGTGATAGTCACTGATAGATTTTGATTAATCGAAGTCTATCAATGATAGACACTGATATACTTTGAATAATCAGAGTCTGTCAGTGATAGACACGGATAGAATCTGACAGCACATTTTTTATCTTGTACAATTAATTTTCTATATTTGCAATTAGTTTGCAACGGTGCTATATTTGCTATTAATTTGGTCCAATTTTCCATATCTATGCAACTGTCCCATATATATTCGTTGAATTCATTGGATTCAGTGAATCTGACAACATAAAACAAAATCCGAATTACATATCAAACGGGCTAAAATTTTAAATCACCCACTAAAATATACTAGTATCAAATTTCAAAAGCATTATTTTATGTAGTCTAAAAAGAATAATATAGGATTTACTAGTGGATGTATATATGGTGTCTTATGAGTTGATGCAATGACAAATGGGTCCAAGAAAAAGTCCACACAAAACAGTAATTTAGAATATGTATGCATACTTTAGTTCTCATTGTTCACCAAAAATCAATAAATATATATATATATATATAAAGAATTAACTTTTTAAAGGAAATATAGAATAGAGTTGAAATTTAAATATATAAAAGGTAAGGGGCAGTGATTTAAATAAACAAATCAGAAAGGGCTGCAAAATGAGACCCCTCCATGTGCAAAGGCAGTTGAGCTGAGGACATTCAGCTTAATGAATTTTGTACATCAATTAATTCTTCTGCTTCACTCATTATATGATGTCACATTTTTAGATGTGTCTTTAACCTTTGTCCAAAAATTTAAAAAAAAAAATGAATTTAATCCTTTAATCCTTAGTTATTGTCTGTTGGGTCAAACAGTGAGGCATTGTAATAAAATCTTTGTCCAAAGAGCTTTTATTTAGAGTATATTCTGACTCTCTTTGTTTTGAAATTTTGTCAATATATTACCGACTTCAATATAGTTCACGTGGTAAAAAAGATTTAGTACTTTTGCTTATACATCGTAGATTTGAACATCTCTCTTTTTTTTTTGTACCATTTAGAGAAACAAACTTGTTCATATTGAAAGGACTTTATTTATTTTTATTTTTAGTTTAAGCTGATGGGAGGATTGTATAGGTTTTATTTATTAAAAACAAATATTTTTTTTTTCTTACCAAAATATTATAAATTTTGGAATTGATTGGTAAAATATATACATTTTGAAACTTTAGTAATGGTAAAGAACAACTATCTTATGAAACATGTCTGACCAAAAACAATGGCAGGGGAAATAAATTTTTGCACCCAAATTTATTAGGTGGTGTGAATTTTCACCTTAAAATTTCAACTTCATCAAATTGGACTATTAATTATGATGGGTGTTGTCATCGTTATCTTTTGTTCAATTTTCACTAATTTGTTGATCACTTTTTTTGACACAAAAAAGAAAAAAAAAAAACTGTTTAATTTTCACTAATAATTTTTCCTTTGACACTAATATTGTTCTTCTTTTTTTTTTTTGAAATACACTAATATTGTTCTTCAATGAAATTATATCAGTTTTTATATCATACATATGTTTTAGTTCATCAAATGCATAAAAGAAACCTTTTTAAAATGATATTTGGAGTAAAAACTTATGATAGAGTTAAAATTGCAATACTTTTTAAAGTTTAAGGTTAACATTGCAATGTCAAAGAAAAAAAAAAGGTTAAAAATTAAAATTTCAACACTTATCTAAGTTTGAGGAAACCAAAAACAACTTGACAAGTTTAGGACTAAAAAGTTGAACTTTTGGTCATCCCATATTGTTTATCCGATACATTTTAATAAATAGACCAATAATCCAACCTTTCTATGTTTTTGTAACGTACATGATCCAAAATGCAGTTTAGTCTACCCAAAAAAAAAAGTTACAGTCTTGAAGAGATTTAGTAAAGTGCAAAAGGGCAAAATTCTATTTTAGGAAACAAAATAATTAATAAAAGCAAAGAGAAAATCAAACAATGTATTATCTTTTTTTTTAAATGGAAAAATACACTTTTGGTCCCTGGGGTTTAGGTTAGGTTTCATTTTGGTCCTTAAGTTTTCAAACTCGACAATGTAGCTTCTGAGATTTGGATTTCGTTTCATTTTAGTCCTTCCATCCAATTTTCTGTTAATAATTAATGGATTGTTGACGTAACATTATTTTAAAAATTATTTTTTTAATTTTTTAAAACAAAAGCATATTAAAATAATAAAAATATTATTATTTATTAATATTTTTATTTCTTTCTCTCTTTTCTTCTTCATCGCCACCATTACCACCACCGTTCTATTACTGTCGCTGGCAGCCACCAGCCACCAACGAGTAGCAATTGTCAGACCAGCCGCCAGCGAGTAGCAATTGTCGGCGGCAGCAGGAGGGTGGTGATGGTGTTGATGAAGAAGGAAAGAGAGAGGGTGGTGATGGTGTTGATTAAGGAGAAGAAATAAAAATATTAAAAATTAATTATTATTTTTTCTATTATTTTAATGTATTTTTATTTTAAAAAAATAAAAAATTAGTGTCACGTCAACAATCCGTTTGTTATTAATGGAGAATTGAACGAATGGACCAAAATGAAACGAAATCCAAACCTCAAGACTAAATTGTCTGAGTTTGAAAACTCATGGACCAAAATGAAATTTAACGCAAACATCAAGAACTAAAAGTATATTTTTTTCCTTTTTGAAAATTATATCACATCAATTAATATCAATTAATTTCATAAAAATAAGGAATCGGTTGGAATATAAAATAAAGCAAGAAAACGGTAGCTATATGGTCAGGGTTGATTAGTTAAGCAGCATAAATCGGTTCAATTAGAGAGATTATTAATTAGCTTGTACCCAGTTTAATTAGGGATTGGCTTCAAATTTAATTAAGTACCAAACTCAAATTAGGTAATCAATCACATAATATTAACTACCAAGTTATCATGATGGGATTTGCATTTAAAAAATTCAGCCGAATTCAGTACTCAACTCAATTAAAAGACAAAGTTTTTTCTTTATTAATTAGTATAAATCAAATAATTAAGTTGACAACAATATGAACCTAACATTTGGATTAATTAAGTTTACCATTTCATTCTGTGGCTTAAAAATAATTGAATGGTAAATAAACTCTCTGAAACTTAAATAAACAAGAGATTAACAACAGAACTAATATACTTAAGCTGATTGTTTAATTAACAAGTTTAAAGGTCAATTATATTATATTGACTTTTAAGATTGATTGGATTTATCTTTTTTATGGGTCACCACATCTTATTCCTCAAGAATCAATTAATAGGACTTTATATGGTCAAACTAAATTTCAATTCAAACTTGATTGAGGGGAACAGAAACATAAACTACAAAATTTGAGATTCTATTTTATAGATGTGGACAACAACCTTGGAGAAGGTAAAAAAAAAATGTTAAATTACAAGTTTGATCATCCAACTTTATCTTTATATCTAATATGTCTATGAACTTTTAAAAGTGTCTAATAACTCTATGAATTCTTTTTTTTTTTTTTTTTGTTGAATAACTCTATGAATTCTCAACTTTGTGTTTAATTGGTTTTTAAACTTAAAAATAATGTGGAGTAAGTCATTGATTTTTCAATCATGTCTAATAGGTCTTTTGTATATTCGACATTTTCATTCAAAATTAACGAATCAATTAGATCTATTTAATTTTACATATCTAAGTAGGTTTGTGAATTTCAAAATATGTAGTATAGGTCAAGTACCTATCAGACACAAATATTAAGACCTCATTTGATAACCATTTGGTTTTTGAAAATTAAACTTATAAACACTACTTTTACCTATTGGTTTCTTTGTTTTTCTTTTAATACCTTCTTCCCATGTTTAATTTTTAAAAACCAAGTCAATTTTTTAAAACTAAAAAAAATAATTTTCAAAAACTTGTTTTTGTTTTTGAAATTTAACTAGGAATTCAAATGTGTCATTAACAAAGATAAAAACCATGGTAAATAAATGAAAAGAAAAATAAGCACAATTTCCAAAAAACCAAATGATTATCAAACAAAGTCTAAAAGTTCATGAACTTACTAAACACAAAATTGAGGGTTTAAAAGACTTATAGAACACTTTTTAAAGTTCAAAAACTTACTAAACACAAAATTAAAAGTTCAGAAATCTATTAGATTCTTTTTAAAGTTCAAAGATCTATTTCACAGTTCACACCAATAAACTCAAGAACTAAACTAATAATTTAACCCAAATAAAATCGACCGTCCAAAATCCTTCAATAAATTGGTTGAGTTAAAAATTTGAAAACACATTATGGAAAAGTAGTAGAGCACAACTCATTGATTACTTTAATCAATCCATGATCGTCAATGAGTCGAGTACCATGATTTATTTTATTCCATCTAAATATGCAAATTCTTTTTTTAAAAAAAAATAAAAATAAATAAATGGTTTAGACATTTTTCTTAAAAAAAAGAAAGAAAAAAACATATATTATGGGTGCAATCTTGGTCTGTCCTTGAATCTAGTCTCATTTAGCTGCAAACAATGGAGATTCGTCGGCCGGCGTTGAACAACTTTTATTCTAATTCTAAACGACAATTTTTTTTTTTCTTCTTTTTTGAAACTTATTCTAATTCTAAAGAACATAAAGTTTTTTCTTTGGCATTTAAATTTTGAAGCATAAAATCTGACAACCTGGTTCATATCTTTCAATACATGCATACATACATATGTTCCTACAAATTTTATGCTTAATTAATGAGGACTTTGACGGCTGCAATAAGAAAAATATTGGACAACTTTAATTTTTTATTATCATATATAACATAAAGTCATATGTATACGCAAAAGGTGCAAGTAATTTTAGCAAAGAATAGAACTTGATTAATATTTTTTTAGGATTATAGGCTATGTGGAAAGAGGAAATTAGGGGGGAAATACTATTTTACAATGAATAAATTAAGGAGCACAAGAGCTGGAAAAGAGTGGAATTAAATGGTAAGTTGAAAAAAGTTATTCAATTAGGATCCCCATCGTATAGCTGCCTCTAATAATAATTTTCAATCTTTTTCGTACATCTAATGGTGTAAAATTGTCAACCACATTGTGACGACCTCTTCAAATAATATTTCATGAATTGGTAACTATATTTTTTATTATATGAAAAGTAAAAGAAGCTCATTTGTTAGACAGAGAGGATTAAGTGCTTAACAATTGAGAAAGTTTTTTTTTTTTTTTTTTTTTTGATATGTAGAGGTCGGAGATTTGAACTACAAAACTTTTAGTTATTAGTACAAGTTTTATGTTAGTTGAGTTATGAAAGTTAAATATAAAAGTCTTGCATAAGTCATAGTTAATTGTTAACAGTTGAATAATTAAAAGATAAAATCACCCCATTAGAAACAAAGTTGCCACGTTGGTTACATGAACATAGTATTATTCTGCTTAAAAATTCAACTTAATAATCCCGTATGAAATTTTGATGTCATCCAAAAAGCTCTGACCAGGGCCCAGGTTTCTTCGAATAATGATTTGATCCTATGGATATTTCAACTTGTACATAATAATTTGTTTAATTCTATTTTCCATTTTTATCCAATTTTAAAATTTTCAAACTAATTTCACTAAACTTTACCATGCATTTAACAGAGGTTCGAAGCTCCCAACCTCAAATGTTGATATCTCAAAAAAAAAAAAAAAATGCATCTAATAGATTTCTACCCACAAATTTTCCGTGTTAAAATGTTTAATAAATTACTAAAACCATTCGATAACCATTTGATTTTTTTTTATTTTTAAAACTTAGGCAAATTTTCTCTCAATTTCCTTACAATAATTTAATAAAAACATTTTTACTAAGAACATGTTTGATTTCCCAACAAAATTTTAAAAGCAAAATCAAAGTTTGCAAAACTTGACTTGATTTTGAAAACATAGAAGTGATAACAAAACATTGACAGAAGTAGTATTTTTAAGTTCAATTTTAAAAAACGAGCATATCTATCAATTTTGGGTTTTAACAAAAAAAAAATAAATAAATAATAATAAATTAAATTAAATTAAGAACTTCGCACAAATTAAAATATCAAAGTTCTATTAGAAACATTTCACGGTTTTAAAAGGTTGAATAGAATGTTGAAAATTCAAAAAGAAAAACTTCATTGGAACTTCAAGGACCTACCGAGTGCTTTTAAATTTCAAAGATCAATAAAAAAATAATAATAATAATAATAGACAGACCTATTAGATCCAACATGAAAATTTAAAGACTAAATTTTACGGTTTAACTTTCATAATTATATTTATTACTCAAATAGGATTTCAGTATGTAGTAATTAGTGAGAAGATGAAATCAGTAATCTCATCTGTCATAAAAACCAGGAGTTGAAGAAGAGTAATGAATGCAACATGTGAATGAATAAAATGTTGTCAACCCAAACTAAGGCTTCGTTTGTAGTTTAACACCTAAAATCTATTTTGAAACAATCCTAACCGTTTTATGTGTTTGGTAATATAGATTTTTTTAAAATTTATAGAAAATCACTTTTTAAATCCTTTGATTTCTAAAATCTCCTCAGTCATAGCTTTTGGTTTAACAATTTTTCAAAATGTCCATTAGATCCTTCCATAATTTTTTTTTCCAATTCCTCTCTAACATATTGAAGCTTATTCGATAGTTTTTTTTTTTTTCAATCTCTAGTCTGGTCACATATCAAAACTTCTATACAATTTAATCATCATTGAACTTGAAGAAAATAATGGCAAAAATATAAAAAATTAGAAAATGTAATTTATAATTTGAACTATAAAAAATTCTAAATAATTAACTTATTATAATTCAGATTGAATATGAACATATCAATAATTAAAATAATGTCTACTCTGATCATATAAATAATTATTTTCATATTAAAAAACTGTATGCTCTGAGGTGCAATACGTTTTATGAGAACAACATAGATAATATTATTTTTATTTTTGTCTTACATTTTGTTGAAACTTAATTAAATTGGAATAACATTTGTTCATTATAATAGTATAGAAAAACTATTCTCTTTAGCATTTTATCTTATAATTTAAAGTAATAAGGAAATTATTTAAAAAAAGTAATAAGAAAATATAAATTTTAATTTAAAAAAATTATAAATAATCAACTTATTAAAATTCTTATACTGAAAATAAAAATATAAATAACTAAAATAATATGTCTACTTTGATCATTATAAATGAATCACAACAATTTCATTTAAATTTACCAAACACTATGAACAGCTTTCTCGTGTTTAAAATTAGAATTTACCAAACGCTAATTTGCTTCTTCTTAAAAGCACAACTACCAGCAATTATTTTAAAAGCTACCGCAATCCCAAACGGAGCCTAAATTAGTTAAGACATATATAAGATAGATTCTCACCTTCATATGTTGTTAGAACTAAAAAATGCCAATATAAACTCTTTTTTATTCAAGAATTACAGAGGTGAAAGATCGAAACATCAACCTTAGAGATAACAATTGACATCTTATCCACTAAACTATATTTCAAATCCAAAAATGCTAATATAAATTGATCAAGAGAAAGCACGAAAAATGCAGTCTCATAGATGAACACCCTGCACTATTATATCCCAAGCATATTATAAACAAATCAACCAAATTCAGGGAAATGATAGATCGAAATCAAACATTGCCATCGAGACGAGAACGCAGGAAACATATTATTAACCAAAAGGGTCCAGTAATCTATGACTTGGTCTGCATAACAAAACAAAGCAAACGTACATTTATCAAGAGTTGTAACATGCACTCGTAAGTCCTAAAAGTAGTTATATTATGTCCACTGCTATCAGTTAAGTTGCTGTAAACAGTAATATAATTCAATCTTGACGCTCTTTAGAAACCGTGAATCTTGATATTTTCCTTCTTCACAATGCCAGCCTATCATCATCAATGCAGGAAAAAAAAAAGAGCATATATCAAAAAATAATTACCCCATAAATATCTAACGTCAAAAACTATATACTCAATCATTTACTCTCATCTCAACTATATACTCAATCGTTACCTGCACAAGGAAGGTAGACACATTCTTTCTTTGGTCTCCCTGAAGTTGTATAACCTGAAGACAACCATTACAAGTGATGTTACTGATTGTGGCATTGTATATTCTCATTCTCCCCAGAAAGGAAACAAGGAAACCATATGCATGTAAGCATTTCTACCATCGTGTTAAGAATATCAGTACCAATACCAATCTCTAATTTCTTGTTCATTATACTACATGTAACCAAACAACAACCTAAACATACACTCCCATCAGCAGCTTAACATAGAAAGAAGCCAATGGACTGCTATGTGAATAGGCAGGGCCAACTTCCCATTCTCTTTACATATACAAGTAGCACACGAGAGAAGTTAAGTGAGGGAGAGCAAGTAAGTTTGTTAGAAGGCAGTGGGAATATTGTGTTCATCTATTTAGAGGAGATCAATAAACACCTAACAGTTATGATTGATATATGCAACTTGCAAGTAGGAATAACTGAATAAGAGTCCTTTCAGTATAGAGCCAGTTGCATAATTTGGGATTTCCCCCTCTTCATTGCCTAAATAGAGCATTACCATTATTCCTACTCCCCCAGTTGTTCTAAGTTTCTAACACTCAGCAACGCCACACTAGTTCATCCAAAATTGGAAATTATTTGTGTCTTTCTGTTAGGTGCATCAACAAAAAAAGGGGACCTAAAAAGAGATCATTTAGGATGGGAGAACCGACCTGGCCTAGCTCAGGATCTTGCACAACTGTGCCATTACAGCAGAATTCCTTCTTCAGGTCCTTAAGTATCTTGTTATAACTAAATTCTTTTTTCAATCCTTGGACAGTTGTCAGACTTTTTCTCCCGTTACGTTGCTGTATGCGCACATGAACATACTCTTTTGCCCCGGCTCCTGAGTCCTCAGCATTTGCATCAGCAAATGGGTCTAACCATCAAATAAAATTCATTAATTTTCAAACGAACATTCAGCCTTCTTACGCAATACAACAATTTGCTAAAAGGTAAAAAACAAGAACAGGGACTTGTGAAGCTACCAAAAGCAGATGGAATCTGCACGTTGAATTCAGACATGAAACTTAGCTGTCCGGAGTAGAACACAGGTAACCAGCAAATAAATTATGCGCTCTCAATTAAACTGCTCAAAACTGCAAAACATAACAGATCCAGAGATGAAACCACAAGATACAGAAGCATCAAATCGTTTGAAATAAAAAAAATATATATACATATACGATCCACCCCTCATCCCCACAGCTCCCTATCCCAATTTCACTCACTGATCCTCATCCCCTCGATCCCCACAGCCCACACAAGACCTCATGATCAACGATCAAAACAGCATATACCCCAAAATTCAAAACCACGATTGAGGGTCTTTTACTACACTATTTATTTCTTTTCTCCAAACGAACATTCAAACAAAATGAAGAAAATTAAACGGTCTACAAGGGATCAAACGATTAAAGGAAGAACAAGTATCTATCTGCTCCTCTCCACAAGCCAGACAACCAATCATGTCTCTATAACCTAAAGCACATCTAAACCCACGAGAGAGAGAAATAATGCGCACAAACCAAGCAGAAGACAGAAGCTTGAATAACAATCAAACCAGGTAAAACGCTTCAGTTCAAAAACATTCAAAACAGTTACAACCCAGAAAACTAACGGATCTTGCGCTTCGATCCCAGAACAGAACAGAACAAAAAGAAACCCTAACCCCAAACGAGAAACAGGGAAAGGCTGAACAAGAAATCGATGAAACAGAAGAAAACGAAAAGGAAAGGGAATTGAACATGAATGAAAAAGAAAGAGAGAGCGATAATGAAGAAATTACCAGGAGAAAAAGATGTGAATCCGGCGACGAAGAGACGTGAAACTGAAAGGTTTCAAGTCAAAACCAAGTTTATATGTAAGAGAGAAATTTTGCAAGCCACACAAGCCTCTATTATATCGATATTAGTCGGTTTTTGGATTTTTCTCCTTTTTTTAATTTTCAACGGTGGAGATGAGAGGGATCGTAGTTCATCTGACGGCTCATGGCTGTCATCGAAACGACGTCGGCTGATTGCGTTTTTATATTAGCTGGATTATTGCGTGGATTAGAGTTTTAAGACCTTCCGTTCCCGTGAATTACGTCGGTATCGGATAATAGAAAGAGCGGTGATTGTCTACTGTCACTCATACTTTAATATTCAAATAAGTCAATGCCAAAATAATATTCATCTTTATCTCAAAAATATATATATATATATATTCATCTTTCTGCTGGAATTTTCTATTTTTTTCATTTGTGAAGTATAATATTGTTTTTTTGGGGAATAATTATCCAAGCCTTATTATCAATAGACGAATAATTAATAGAGCAATTAAATTTTAATTTAATCTTTTTTCAAAACTTCGTTGTAAAAAAAAATTCTTTTTCAAAACTTTTAAAAGTTCCATTAACTTTATTCTTTGAGAAATTCCATTATCTCATCATTCAATTCAAGTTTGCGAGAATTTCTTACCATCCAAAGGAACCACGTCAAATCCAACTTTACAAATTATTCGTTGATATGCTCTGTTATGAGTGAATTTAGATCTAGTTTTTCTTTAAACAAAATCGAAATGATAAGAGTTGAGTGGAAACAAACCCAAGGAGAGCCTTGGACTCAGATCAATCTCTTTTATGTCCAATTCTTTGAGAGAAAAACAAACTCTATTTCAATTCCCTATCCTAAAAGAAAACAAGGAAGTCTATGTCGACTATAAATAGAAGAGTACAACTCGAAAGGAGGAGAGCTCAACTAAGTACTTATTCTTTCTTTTTAGTTTTTTTCCTCACTTTCAATTACTCACTACACTCATAACCTCGTAACTGACTCAAACATCAGAGCTGGTGTGACAAATGTCACACCGCTATGCAATTTTTTCTTGTTTTATGTAGGTCACGTTTTCCCTCTTCAAGTAAATTCAACGTTGTCACGTGTCAATTGCATTTTTCCTGTCCATATTTTGGCATCACACATGGTCTAAGAAAGTATGATAGGAATCTAATCTTGGTACGTATTTTCTTCAATAACTTTTAATCTTTAATAACAAAAAACGAAAAAAAAATTGAAAAGAAGAAAAAGGAACTTTTAATCTTTAAACCAAACAATTCTGATTTAAGTTTCTCAACTTTGTACCACGTATACCAAAAGTTATTAAAATCCTAAATACAACCTCTATTGAAAAAGTATGTGTTCATGCTTTGTGATCCTTTTAGTTAGGTAGCTAAAGTTCTAGCATAATTGAGATAGAAAATACCATAAATTTGATTTTTAAACTTTTTTGCTTATTTTGTTTTGACTCCTATTTTTTTTTTTTTTTGAAAAGTTGTGTTATCATTAAAATCATTTTTCTTTCAATAATAAGCACGGACACATCTTCTTCTTTTCTGTTTTTTTTAGTTCAACAATATTTGAAAGTGGACTGTTTTTTTTTTCAACAACATTTGAAGGTGGAGAGTTTCGAACCTTACTACTGAGTCTAGGATACATGCCAAATATCAATGAGCTTTGTTCATTTTGGTGCATTGACACATCTTTTGTCGATTTACTTCTTTTTTTTTTTTTCTTTTTTGAAGAAATTTGTAGGTTTACTTCATCTTATCGTGAGTAAATATTTAAATATTACATACATAATATAGTTGGTATGTTGGATTGTATCGCATACAATAATAGTTTGTATGGAGGATATTTTAGTTCTTTAGGTTAAAGTACAATTTTTGTCGATCATGTATTTTCAAACGTCCAACTTTAATCCATATACTTTCAATAAAACTTAAAGTTGATCCCTACACAAAAGTTAATTTTCAATATTAAAATATTTCTAAGATTTATGAAAGAAAAACTAATCCAGAGTAATTTTTCTAAAAAAGAATTACCAATATATTCATAGAAAAAAAACAATAAATTCCCTATAGGCACCAATTTCAAACTTTGTATAGAAAAACATGAACTTCATTTATTTATTTTTTTGGTTGACAAACCTATTTACAAACATAATAGGAGATGAAATGCCCAATCCAATTCCTCAATTCTAGTCCCTCATCTGAAGTAAAGATTGTCAACAGTCTATCTCTCGACGGCTGAGCCGAAGTGAAGAATTCCCATTCCTTTTGGATATCAAAGGAAATAAGATGCTCCCTCATCTCTTTGTTAGTATATATTCGATTCAGATAGAAACTCTTTCACAAAGAAAAGCAGAAGAATAACTTATCCCGGAATCTCTATTTACAACCTTCCTTTTTTGACTCGGTGGCTCTCTTCTTTTTGTTGCCTAACGTTAATTCATCATACAGGAAAAATGCAGTCTGTCTCATGGATGAGCGATGCTCACCAAATATTTATATCTAGTGCTTGTTACATTCAACCGACCAAATTCGGGAAAATGATAGGTCGAAAGTCGCCATCGGGGTGAGAAAGCAGAAAACATATCATTAATTAAAAGGGTCCAATGATCCATAACTTGGTCTGCATGACAAAGCAAAGCAAATGTACATGGATCAAGATTTGTAACATGCACTCCTCTTCAAGTTCTAAAATAGCTATATAATGTCCACCACTATTAGTTAAGCTGCTGTAAACAGTAATAGGATTCGATCTTGCTGCTCTTCAGAAACCGTGAATCTTGATGTTCTCCTTCTTCACAATGCCCGCCTATCGATGTGGAAAAAAGGGTTAACAAATCAAAAATTGCTACTAAAACCATAATCATAGTCACAAACTATTTACAGCCCTTTGTTACCTGCACAAGGAAGGTAGACACATTCTTTCTTTGGTCTCCCTGAAGTTGTATAACCTGCAAGGCAACCGTTATGGGCGATGTTATTGATTGTGGCATTGCATATTTACTCAAGAAGCAGAGAGGAGTGGTGAGGAGGGAGGGCGCAAAAGGGCAACAAATAGAAACATTCCTTATTAGAACTCAAGGACAGAGTTGAACAGATCCTATTCAAGTAAGGTCGTATATGGAAGCATTCCTGATTCCTTCTATACAGTTTAATTGCAAAATATGCAATAGAACCCTCAATATAATTGAAAAAATCGAACATAAATACCCATAACCAACTAAATTGCACCTCAACCACCCCACATTGGAATAAAGTGGAAAAGTGTTCGTGTCTCTTCAAATGTTATGTGAAGCAACCAAAAAAAGGGGGCCTCAATGCACTAATCATTTAGGGCGGGAGAACTAACCTGGCCTAGCTCAGGATCTTGCACAACAGTGCCATTACAGCAGAATTCCTTCTTCAGATCCTTGAGTATCTTGTTATAACTAAATTCCTTCTTCAATCCTTGGACAGTTGTCAGGCTTTTTCTCCCGTTACGTTGCTGTATGCGCACATGAACATACTCTTTTGCCCCGGCTCCTGAGTCCTCAGCATTTGCATCAGCAAATGGGTCTAACCACCACATATAATTAATTAATTTTGAAACAAATCTATAGGCTTCTAACGCAATGCAACTTGCTAAATAAGCTAGAATAGGGACTTGAAAATTTACCAAAAGCAGATGGAATCTGCACGTTGAATTCAGACATGAAACTTGGCTGTCCGGAGTAGAACACAGGTAACCAACCAGCAAATAAGATATTTGCTCTCAATTAAGCTGTGCTCAAATCTGCAAGACAACAGATCCAGAGTTAAAACAACATGACAAAGAAGCATAGATTTCATTAAACATAATAATCCACCCCTCGTACGTAGCTACAAGTCCCACGATTAACCTTTGATCCTCTCGATCCCCACACATAATTCTTGAGCAAAAATCAACCATAGGATCATATACTCAAAAATTCAAAACTTATAACTCATCACCAAGATAGAAAAATGACAATAAACAAAACTTGGTAGATCGAACTGTAAATTATGAACGAGAATATAACCATCGAGGGCTTTTTCACAATACTACATTCTGTTTTCTCCAAATCTATAAGGGATCAAACAATTACGGGAATCGCGAGTATCACAGAGGAGTAAACTGAGGATTCAAATATTGGGGATCAATTAAAAGACAGAAACATCCGTTGATAAAAAAAATAATAGCAACCAAACAACAAAAACTCTTACATCTAGAAAACTAACAGATCTTCCGCTCGATCCCGGCAGGAAAAGAGGGGAATACACGAACAAAAAAAAAACCCTAACCCAGATAGAGAAATCGGAAACGGCTGAAGAAGAAATAAATCAAACAAGAAACAGAAAAGAAATTGTGAATCGTTTAACATGAATTAACAGAGATGAACAAGAATTTACCGGGAGAAACAGCTGTGAATCCGGAGACGAAGAGACCTGAAACGGCAAGGTTTCAAGTCAATGAAGTTTATAAGGAAGAGAGAAATTCTGCAAGCCACACAAACCTCTATTATATCGATTTAAGTCGGTTTTGGTTTTTCTCCTATTTTATTTTTTACGGCGGAGATGAAAGATTGTAGTTGATCCAACGGTTCATAGCTGTCGACGAAACGACGTCGCTTTCTCGCTTTTTATCTTAGCTGGATTATTGGATGGAACGGGGTTTAAAACCTTCCGTTTCCGTAAATTATATTGGCATCGTATCGGATATAGCAAGAGCGGTAATTCTCTACTCTCAGTCGCAGTTTAACGCTTTGTTTAATGGGTCCCACCTAATCCTAATTGACCAAATGGTCAACGCCAAAATGGTTCATCATTTTTCTGAATTTCGGTCTCCGAGGGAATTTTCAATTTGTTTATATGAAAATCATGATTAATAAATCAAAATAATTCTACATATAAGGCCAAATTTGATAACCATTTGATTTTTAGTTTTTAGTTTTTGAAAATTATGTTTGTTTTCTCCCAAATTTTCTATAATGGTTTTCATCTTTGGTAAGGAACCATTTGAATTCCTTGCCAAATTTAAAAAATGAGTGGATACTAAAACAAAGAAACTCATAGATAGGAATAGGCGTGTATAAGCTTAATTTTAAAAAACCAAAAACCAAATGGTTATAAAACGGGTCTAACATTTTCCGTCTTTCATTTTTTATTTTTAGATAAAGTATACTCATACTTTTATTTTGGTAAAATATATCTATTTGTTTTTTATAATATGCATTGTTTTTCAGTTTCATTTTGAACGAGAAAATTGTACCAAATGATTTTTTTAAAAAAAAAATCAATGAAATATATTTTTAAAGTCGCTTGTGAAATCAAATTGTCATAAATCCTACCTAAAAATTATTATGTATGTTTGAGTATAGCTTAAAGAATATAAGATATTTATTGTAATGATAAAATTTGATGATTAAACTTAAAATATGTCAACAAGAGTGTAGTTCAATTAACATACTGTGGTTCGAATCATCCTATCTCCACATATTATAAATATATATATATATATTTGAGAAGATATTATTTTATATGATCATAAAAAAAAAAAAAAAAAAAAAAAAAAAAAAAGGATAAAATGTATATATTATATGATGTTTATTTCCATTTTAAAAAGTTTATGATTTAATCTCATATCATACCATTGTTAAACTAAGAATAAAAATACAATTTTTATGTACTAAAAAATACTATTTTTATGATGCATATAATTTTACTATTTCACTTTACCAAAAATAGACTCACAATGTTTAATGATGTGATTCGTGGATGAAACTACATATTTTGCCCACACACAATTCATTTCATTGGTATCATTTTCATCAATTTTGGTTAGTATAGATCAACATCAACATTAATCATATTTCGTGTTTGAAATAATACAACAAAGATTCAAAAGAAAACTATTTGGTTATCTTTCTCTCCTTAATTGAGATGGGAAATACTAATACTAATAATAATAATAATAATAATAATTTATTATTTTTTTAAACATGTTCTTATTTTCTTGAAGGGAAAAATACATTTTTAGTCCTTGAGGTTTGGATTATGTTTCATTTGGTCAATGAATTTTCAAACTCAACAATTTAGCCCATGAGGTTTGGTTTTAGTTTCATTTTAGTCACTTCATCCATTTTTCCCATTAAAAACTACGTGACACTATTTCTTTATTAAAAAAAATATTTTTGAATTTTTTAAAGGGTTTGTTGCAAAAGTAGCAAAATTGACCAAATTAATTGCAAAAGTAGCAGCCCGTAGAAATATTTGCAAAAATGACAAAATCTCACCATCTGAAAAGTAAAATTACTAAAATGTCCATCACTGATAGAAAAACTTTATAGAAATTTTTTCTATTATTGATAGATTCTATCAGTGATAGAAAAACTTTCTATTAGTGATGGAAACTTTCTATCACTGATAGAAAACTTTTCTATCAATGATGGAAACTTTCTATCACTGATAGAAAATTTTTCTACCACTGATAGAATCTATCAGTGATAGAAAGACTTTCTATCATAGAAGATTTCTATCAATATATATATAAAAATTGACGAGAAAGAAGAAGATGCGCGCGCCAATCAGTTTTTCTATCACTGATAGAAACTTTATTCTATCAGTGATAAAATGATAGAAAATGTTTCTACCACTGATAGAATCTATCACCGATAGAAATATCAGTGATAGAAACTTTATTCTATCAATGATAGAAACTTTCTATCACTGATAGAAAATTTTTCTACCACTGATAGAAAGTATTTGGGAAAAATACACTTTTGGTCCCTGAGGTTTGGGTTAAGTGACAGTTTGGTCCCTAAGTTTTCAAACTCAACAAAAATACCCCTGAGTTTTGAAATAAGGAGCACTTTGGTCCCTGCCGTCTATTTTTCTGTTAAATACTAACGGTGGCTGACGTGACACTATTATTTTAATTAAAAAAATTATTTTTTTAATTTTAAAATAAAAACAAATAAAAATATTATTTATTTTAATTATTCTTAAAACTCAATCCTCAATCTCATCTTCTTCATCCTCTCCCCTCATCCCCTCCATCTTCTTCTTCAAACCTCCGATGGTCGCGCCGCCCACATGCCGTCGCCGGCAGCCGCTCGTCGACGACGAAAGTTTTTTTTTTTTTTTCCTTTCTTTCTTTCTTCCTTCTTCTTCTCTTCTTCCTCTCCTTCCTCAAAGTTTCAACAACTTTTTTTTTTAAAAAATGAAAGAGAAAGGAAGAAAAAAAAACTTTCGTCATCGGCGAGCGGCGGCCGGCGGCTGCCGGCGACGGCATGTGGGCGGCGCGACCATCGGAGGTTTGAACAAGAAGATGGAGGGGATGAGCGAAGAGGATGAAGAAGATGAGATTGAGGGTTGAGTTTTAAGAATAATTAAAATAATATTATTTTTATTTGTTTTTATTTTAAAATTAAAAAAAAATAATTTTTTTTATTAAAATAATAGTGCCACGTCATCTACCGTTAGTATTTAACAGAAAAATAGACGGCAGGGACCAAAGTGCTCCTTATTTCAAAACTCAGGGGTATTTTTGTTGAGTTTGAAAACTCAGGGACCAAACTGTCACTTAACCCAAACCTTATGGACCAAAAGTGTATTTTTCCCAAATACTTTCTATCATTGCTATCAGTGATAGCAGATTTCTATCCAAAAAAAAAAAAAACTTGACGAGGAGGAAGAAGATGTGCGTGCCAATCAAGGGGCAAGGGCAATTCAGGAATATAAAAAATTAAATAAAAAATTTTGCCATATTTTTAAAAATGTTATATTTGTCATTATTTACCCTCATGTTTCCACCCATTACAATTATCCATTTTTAAAATATAAATATACTAAAACAATAAAAACAATATTCTTTTATATTATTTTTATTTATTTCTCCCACACTCCCTCTCCTTCGTCTCCTACTTTTTCTTAGTCTTCTTCTTCTTCCAGCCGCGACGTCAATGTCGTCGCGGCCACCGCCATCGACCATCGACAAACTTTTTTTTTCTTTTTCTTTAATCAACCGTCGCAGCGCCACCCTCCTCTTGCGTCTCTTCTTTCTGACCAGCCAACGCGAACAATTTCTCCCCTTCGTCTATGTGTTTTTCGACGAGCAAAGACCTACGTCGCAACCACCTCTCTCCCCCCTCCATCTCGTCCTCCGTTCTTCCCGAGTAGCCAACACGAATATCCCTCCCCCCACGAACGAGAGCAGATCTCGAACGACGATGGTGGTTTTCCAAATCTCGAAAGTTCTCCCCCTCCCCCATTTTCTCGTTCAACTGCCCTCTCTACCCATTTACTGTCTGTAATAGCAGCGCGAGACCCACATGTGTGACTATCTTCCTTCGACTTTGACGGCGACGAATACCCATGGTACATACGACGATAGCAAGAATACCCACTTCAATGACGCCCCTTTGATTCGGGCTGGAATGAGCCCAGATATGGGTCGTTTCGATCTGGGTTGTTTCAGCCTCCTTGAGTTGCTGCTAAAGCTTTTGGGCCATGGCGGAAGGTCGAAGAAACAGAATCATGTATTCTCTTCGCGTGCGAGGTCCTCCCTCCCTCTTTTTTTTTTTTTTTCTAGAATCTTTGGAAGAAAGGATAAGAAGAAAAGAAGAAAAGAAGAGAAATATATATATATATATATATATATATTCGGCGCCGGCCATAAGTAGGATTAGGGTTGAAGAAGGGAGATGAAGAAGAAAGGATAATGGAGAAGAAGAAGAAAGAGTAACGGAGAAGAAGAAAAGAAATAATAATAAATAAATAAATAAATAAATATATATATATATATATATATATATATATATATATATATATATATATATATTATTTTATTTTAAAAATTAAGAAAATAATTTTGTTAATAAAAAAAATGTTGTTATGTCGGCATTCTAGGAGAACAGAAATTTTGATGGGGCCAAGAATGTAACGAAATCCAAACCTTAGAGACTAAATTGTTGAGTTTGAAAACTCAGGGACCAGAGTGAAACCTAACCCAAACCTCAATGACTAAAAATGTATTTTTCACTTTTTTGAAAAAAGAAACTCGAAGATAAATTTACCATGGAATTGACATCCCTCACTTTGTTTTTGACCTTTCATCAATCATTGAGAATTCCTCTTTGAGGTACAAATTAAAGAGTGAAATTTCACTAATAGCTAAACTCACAATCCAAGGTGAAAATTTGTGGAGCCATAATTCTCGAACAGAATTTAATCATATACGAACTAATATATGACGAGCACAAGTATTTTGACTCTAACCCACATGAACAAAATATGATAAAATCAAACCTATTCCTCATTTCATCAATATCCCAAATCAACTCAACTTCTTATATGCAATTATCTTCCCCAATCAGCATAGTAACCATGGAGAGTGAGTCTACAAAATCCTAATTTATGCAATATCTATTATGTGAACGGGTGGACAGAGGGCCTCCCTGATATCTCCGATTTTTTCATCCTTAAGCTGAACAGAGGGCCTCCAGAATGGCTCAAGCCTCTGCACATATTTGGAGATTAAAATTTGGATGAGAATCACCCATTGTTACCTGTACTTGTCCCTCTATATCTCTAGTTACGACGTCTATGCATGTTTTATATTCTTGTGAATCACATGCAAGGGGTCCCCAAATACAAATTTTTAAAAAAGGGTTCATTTTTGGGGCAACAAGAAAAATGGCTACAAATAAAAAGGTGGCTTGAAAAATGGCTACAAACGTTTGTAAATTAAATAGATGGCTAAACCATTTATTAATTAATAATTCCCTAATTATACAAGACAAAAATGCCCCTCAACAAACTTCCTAACGTGTTGTTAACGTTTAAAACCAAAATCATTTAAGAGAGATAAAAAAACACCCCTAAAAATAGTTGGAGACATTTTAGGAGGTTTAAAAATACGAAAATAAAAAAGACACACAACTATTTTGAAACCCAAATGTACCAGACCCTAGTTGTTCCCCAGGAATAGGAGTAAATACCTTGTCGGACAATGAGTACAAAGTTCAACCACCCCGTCAGTAGAGAGAAACACCTCTGAACTCCATTGAGAACCTCTGAAAAATTAAGAAACCGGAATTATGACACACCAATGAGTACAAAGACCCTAGTTGTTCCCCGGGAATAGGAGTAAATACCTTGTCGGACAATGAGTACAAAGTTCAACCACCCCGTCAGTAGAGAGAAACACCTCTGAACTCCATTGATCAGGAACAACATCCCTGTCCATCTGCATATTTACTACCTGAACCTAAAACCTGTCCATCTGCATATTTACTATCTGCACCTAAGAACCTTGAACTTTGTACTCCTTCCCCAATAAAGGTATTTACTCCTTTATTTATTTATAGCCATTTTTCTTGTCAAAGTTCAACCCCCTTCAGTAGAGAGAAACACCTTCGAACTCCATTAATCGGAAACAACAGTCCTGTCAATAGGAAGATTTACTACCTGCAACTAAGAATACCTGAAAATTTTTAAAAACAAATAAGAACACAGTAATTATGATACCTTAGCTGCTGCAATTATGAGTTGTCATAACACCGCCCACCCTCCCACCAGAACCGCCTTCATGCACCAGCCCATCCGTCCATCTTCATCTTCCACAACCCTCCCTTCCCACCATTGCCCCCCCTTGAAAGACTTAATCCTCCATTTCCCACCATTTTCCACCCCCAACACAGAGTGTATCCCAATCCCTACCTCTCGCATCGCGCCGGCGACCCACATCCGCCGTGCCGACGACCTTCTTCCGCCGTGCCGTCGAGACTCTTGCTTGCCCCACATCCTCCATCGATTCTCCTTCTGCACGAGGACTGTACAATTTCTCAGAAATTCAAACCAAGGTAACAGCTTCATTCTCATTCCCTTATATTAGCAACAAACTGATACATTCCCCCAAGATTTTAGGGATTTCGTTATTACATTCCCCCGAGTGGTATGTACTGATAAATACCATTTCTATTAGACATGAACAACTTCATTCCGATTCCCTTATATTAGCAACAAGCTGATACGTTCCCCGAGATTTTAGGATTTCGTTATTACATTCCCCCGAGTGGTATGTACTGATAAATACCATTTCATCGTTATTACAACTTCTCTGGAAAAAGTGTGCTTGTGGTATACTCATATGTATGTGTGCGTACACATTGACATGTCTAATAGAAAAAATGCTTTGATTTGTCTGTACTATTATATACATCCATGAAATGGTCTAATGTGTCTACTTGTGTGTGTATACACTTAATCCCCCCTGTATTTGAGTTAATCACCACCTGTATCGTGTATGTCTGAAATGCCCAATAAAAATACACTTTGTCTTTGTCTGTGTTGCTATATGCAACCATAATAACCCCCGTACCATGTTCACCTGAATGCAAATACCTGATGAAATGCCATAACTGATATCTGTATATAGTATTACATACATACGTGTTCCGCATGCATCCTGTGTGTATGCATACTTACCCTAGTCCCACCCCCATATGAGTTATATATACGCTGTAGTTTATATGTACTGTCATCTGTCTGTATGTACTGCTACTTACGACTTTTATTGTTGTTCTTTTGTAACATGGATAATGAGGGGCAAAATGTGAGGGATAAAATCTTTTTTTTTTATCGTTGGAAACGCTGAACCTAAGCCTAAAAAATAGGTAGATCTTTTTATACACTTGAACACAAACCGCCAACTGAACTCCCTATAAATCGGGATTCATCCATCCCGAAAAAAGGGGGGAGAAACTGAATGAAAACAAAAAAAATCTGTTAACGGCGTTTGTCTATAGTCGTATATACTAGGGGTAAAAATGTCAAAAAAAATCTAGAAAACAGTTCCTACTATTCCGGTAGCCACGCCTGCAAAGACCAAACTTCCGTAGCAAAAAATCAAGACCGCTTTTTTTTTGTAGCCATTTAACACAATTCCCCTTCATTTTTACCATCCAAAAACCAAATGGGCCCAAAAAATCCAATTGGCCCAGTGTTTTGATTTCAACTACTTTGCACCCTTATATGAAAAGTTGTTACAGATAGGGAAGAAATCTTATCTCCCCATTTTACTCTTTTTATTTTGTTTACTGATGCATTTTAATCCTTTTTTAGTTTCTTTTTCTTTTTTCATTTATCGTTTCAGTTTATCGAGTTATATATATATATATATATATATATATATATATATATATATATATATAATACTAAAAAATAAAAAGATAGTTTAATCTCCAAAAGTTAGATAAATATTTTGTAAAAAATAAAAGGTTAAATAAATATCTCAGTTTGCAACAAAATAATAATAATCATCATAATCATAATAACAACAACAATAAAAATTAAAAAAAAAAATAAATAAAGCAATAACAATTTTTTTTTTTGAAAGGAAATAAAGCTATAACAATTGCGATGTCATATTTTCCTGAAATATGATATTATGAACATTCTTAAAAAATAAAAACATTTTTATTTTCCAATCTTAGAAACTTAGAACCCTCCTTTTTTTTTTTTTATCCTCATTCAATTTTAATCATAACTTTACCCCATCTAACAAATATTTGAGATGAACTTTTTAAATACATAATTAAACTTAATTTATATTTATTATAAAAAGAAAATTCCATTCCTTTCATCGAGGGAAAAGTTTTTACTTGATAAAGCGTGGTCAATACTTCAAGGTTGGAAGGGCAGTTTCTTTTCCAAAGGAGGGAAGGAGGTCTTGGTTAGGAGGGTAATTCAAGTCATTCCCACCTATGAAATGAGATGTTTCCAAATTCCAAAAGGAATACTTACAAGAATTTCGTCTTCTGGTGGGGTTCATCTGGGGACAAGCGGAAGGTGCATGGGAGGAGATGGGGTGATCTGAATTTTAGGGATCGGGTAAATTTTAATCCGGCAATGCTTGCAAAAGTGTGGCGGGTTATGGTAAATCCTAACTTAACCCTTTCTATACTTTGTCTGGGCTTGGAACTTCTGGAGGGAGGCATAAGGAGGAACATTGGGAATGGTCAATCGATTAAAATGTTTGTGGATCAATGGATCCTCATCGATTTTAATGAACAAAGGAAATGCTAATGAAAAAATGTTGGTTGCGGAGTTTGATGTCACCAAACTAAGGCAATACTTGTGTAGAGAGGACGTGGAGGTGATTTCACATTTACCAATTAGTAGGACGACCCCATATAAGTGGTTTTGGCATTATGACAGAAAAGGGGAGTATACCGTCAAAAGTGGATATAAATTTTGTATGATGCATCAAAAGACGACCTCTTCTTCATTTATAGCTCTTCTTCGCTATGGAGATTGAGGATTCCAAACAAGTTCAAACACTTTGTATGGAGCTCTTTTCATAATTCTGTCCCAACGATGGCCAATCTAGACTTTTGCTCAGTTGGTAAGGAAAGACTAGAGACTACAAATCATGCTCTGTTTCTTTGTCACAAGGCTGTGAAAGTGTGGGAAGCTCTAGTTCCAAACGAGAATAGGATTCTTCATAGGCAAATGGACATGAAGGACCGATGGCTCCACCTTAGTAATTTTCGGGATGTGGATCTGGATCTGATATGTGTGGGTGCTTGGGCTATTTGGAACGATAGAAATAATGTTATACATAATTACCCTATTCCCGCCATTGAGGCCCGATGTGCTTGGATGAGTTTCAAAGGGCAAATGGGGTTGGTGGCTCCACGTCACCGGGTGTGGTGATCCAGAGTAAATTGATAAAGGGGAGAAGATCACCATAATGCATACTAATGCGACTTTTGACGAGCCTAATCAGAGTAGTGATTCAGGACAAGCAGGGTGATTTAAGGGTAGGTTTTTGTCTGTCATCTCAGATTTGTACTACTCCTTTATATGCTGAAGCGGTGGCTATGTTGGAAAGGCTTTGTTTTGCAAGACGATTGAATGTGGAACGGGTGACAGTGGGTGACGGTGATGTCAGATTCCCTCTCCGTTCACCCTTCATGGGTGGACCAAGGTGAATCGTGTATTGCAGCAGTATTGTGGGATATAAGACGTTTACATACTTTTTATGTGGTAAACTTTTGTCACGTCCATTGCCAATTTAACAAAATCGCCCATGAGTTGTCTCAGGAGTGTGTTGTTTTTGCTCCTTAGGAGTGAACGCTCAATTATCCTGAATGGATAGTTAGGTTGACGGGTTAGGAGCGTTTGTTTTTTGTATCTTTGGAGGGAGTTCCTTTCGTTTGTTGAATTTCAATATTATTGTCAAAAAAAATGTCAACATTATACTTGAATTTGAGCCGGATTTGCGCTATTATTGTCAATATTTTGCTATATTTGGAATTACATATTTATTTTATACTATTTAAGTAAATGTCTCCTCACTATATCTCAAACAACACAATAAAATCTAACCCTCTACCTTTAAATTTATAAATTTAATTTAATACAAAATTTTGTTAATTAATGCCATTAATTCCTTAAAATTTACAATACATTCATGTTCTTTTAATTGGCTCCTTGGTTTTATTATTCACTCATAATACTACAATTGTTTTTTTTTTTTGAAAAGAATAATACTACAATTGTTTTTTCTTATAGAAAGAGTCAATTTTAAAATAAAAATAATAATCTTTTTTTTATATATTGAATAACTTCAAAATCTTACCCTCGTGGTTGCTAATTATGAGTATATAAAGATAAAATGACAAAATATGGTGGATTTTTTTTTTCAAATTTGGAATTAATTCAATATATATATATATATATTGAGAGAGAGAGAGAGAGAAATTGTATCTGTGATGAGCTTAATTCCCGCAAGTCCACACCAGATTCATTTCCAATCTCCAAACTAACCACCGGAAATGCAGCAATTATGAACACTTATTTTTCCTGATTTATTTTTTTGTGAAATGAAATAATAATTAGGGGGAAAATTAAAAAGGAGGAGGATGAAATTGGTGGTGGAAAACTTGACTGGTTCTCTGTTCTACGTTCAGGTTGAAGACGATGCCACTGTTTCTGATCTTAGAACCCAGATCACTGCCCACCACAACCTCCCTTCTCACCGTCTGATCTTTGTTCCTGACGACAATCGTGGCCGTCCCATCTCTGCCGCCGATGATGGAATCTCGCTCGTTGATTTTGGCGTCCGAGATGGGTCCCACATTTACATCTTTTTCTCTCCTCTTGATGACGACACTGCCGATGATCTTGATGCTCGCCAACTCTTCTTTGCCTCTCCTGATCTTCTTCTCTTCCACTAGACCTTCATCCACTTCCCTCTTTTTCTTTTATTCAAAATTACGGCTTTTTAGAAATTATATTTCATCTCTGTATTTTCAACAATTTTGTTTTTAATTTTCTCTCGGAGATTATATGGAAATTCAATCCTACATCATCCCAGGTTTTATTTTCTTGGCTTCTGTTTAGATCGTCTAATTGCGTCTCTAAATTTTGGATGTTGTAATTATTTATTTGCTAAATTGACATAAACTTGTACCGATGTCTGTCGTTCGAATCTCTCCACTCCATATTGTAAAAAAAAAAAAAAAAAAACTTTCATCAAGATCAAAGGAATAATAAAAATTAAACACTGAGGAGGTTGAATATTTTTTTTAATATCTATTCGGCATTTGTTGAATTAAAAAATTGGTAAATTTGAAAACTAAATAGGCATGTAGTAGAGTATATTTAAGCATACTTAATTTAAAATATATTTTTCAACTTTAACTTTTGAATTTAAAGTGAGATATTTGTTTGTTTGTTTTTTTTCTTTTATTCAACAGACTTCCATAAGTATTGCCAATCGATCTTTACTTAAAAATGAAAAAATTATTGTCTATTTTAGCGATTATTTTCTTTCGGGTCATTGTTGAACTAAAAAAATAATCAGAAGAAAAAAAAAATATATGGTGTTTCCACTGATATCTAATATATATTATGAAAAAATAATATTTGGGCTATTTACCATATAAATAGGCAAACACATTAGAGAGCTGATTTATAGTTTTTTTAAACTTAATTATGATATTTAATAACAAATAAATAATATTCGAGGATTAAATTCTCCGAAAAATCTGCCTTAAATTTTTTAATAGTAAGGAAAGAAAAATCCGAAATTCTTAATCTATCCAACATGCTATTGTTAGACTATAATTTTCGAATAACTAAAAATGGAATCATTAATGTATTCGTTCTATTTATGGATAAAGGAATAAAATCATTAATTAATTCTATCTATTTATGGATAAAACCAGTGTTTACACACGTAAATATAAACAAAACTAGTAAGTAAATTCGAAATTTTATTTTAATTAATTAGCGATCTCATATAATAATTATTTTATCATCAATAATATTCACCACGGGTAACGGTGCCTTTAAAAACATAGAGAAAATCGCCATTTTCAACTCCATGCCATCTTAAACTACACTTATCTCTCATAATCCTCTGTTTGTGAATAAACAGATATTCGTCGTCGGGAAGAACTTTTCCGGCCAAAAGCAGTTCTCTGACGTCGTCGACGGTGCTCGAATCCTTCATTTCCATCGGAATACACGCCGCATTAAGCAAGCTCGACGAAGTCTCCACCACGAATTTCACCTTCCTCCATGGACATTCGCTCAATCGATTCGTCGTTTTCGGAAACACGATCACTTCCGAACCTTCACCGATTCCAAATTCGCTCAGATTCCGGTAATCGTCTCCTAATTCCACGCCGGAGTGAAATAACAACACTTTTTGAATCGGTGTGCCGTCGATTATCTGGATTTTCTGCTTCAGACTGTGAACCGTCTCTGTTTCATCGATCTCCATGTCTATCTGTCGGCCGGAGAGTTTCACGGAGATCGGAATCTTGTTCGGCGGTGCGATGATTTGATTGAACGAGAGATCGATTCGCGAACCTTCTGAGATGAATTGGTAATCCTCCATGTCGAGTCCGTCGACTAATTCGCATCCGTAAACAGAGAGAGTTTGCGATTCGACGGGAATGTCGATTAACTCTTCGATCTTTCTCTTGATTTCGAGGATTTTTTCTTGATTGCTTATTTCTATGGCGATTTCGTGGCCTAATGTGACTATGAATATCTCCATTGATGTTGTCGCAGTTAAGCTTCTCTGGTTTAGGGCTTTTTTGAAATTTGGGGAAATTTGTTCTGGAAGAGGGAGATTTATTGTTCGAATTCATGCACAAACGATGCTCCATTCTTTTGAAGAGCGTGATCGATTTCAACTGACAGCAGATCGATTCTTGTGATGGTGAGAACTAAAATGAAGAAACAGTTCTGAGAAAAATGCATGTATTGATCATTTCTTCAAAGAATTTTTGGTTTCTTTTCATTTACTATATGAAAAATGAGCTTATCTTTCTTGAAAAATATGGATATATTATTTCCTTAATAGAGACTTTTAAATAGTTATTAAATTAGTATTTTAAAATATATTTTGTAAAATATAATTTAATATTTTACTAATATCAGTGTCATAGAGCAAAGGATGTGTGGAAGGTTGATGTGGGAGGTCAAATTGGATGGGATATGGACATGGACATTAAAGATAAATGGATCCATTTAGCGGACTTTGTTACGGATACCGACCGAATTTGTGTTGGGATTGTAATAACACCATTCATAATCATCATGTTCCCCCTGTTAATGCTCGTTGTGAATGGATTGATGATTATTTGTACGATTTTAAGACGACCAATCAGCGTATTGGTCGGAAGGCCCAGACGATCCAAGATATTAATAGGCTGATTGCTCAAGGCCAAGAATACATAATGCATGTGGATGCGGCATGGGACGTGGTGAATAAGAAAAGTGCTATTGTGGTGCTTCGTGACCATAAGGGCCAGTTGAAACAAGCAATGCATAAAGGATTTCCTATTTTTTCGTCACCTTTGTGTGCTGAGGCTGTTGCAGTGATTGAGGGTCTTAAGCGGCCTGAGTCGGATTGTTGAAATTAGTATTTTTGCAGTTTGAGGACAATAGAATGGGTGAGCGTCAATTACAATGTCTTTGCTCAACCTTGCAACACAAAAGCAATAAAAAAAAGAATTAATTTTATGTTAGGGAGACTTGGTATATTTTGATATTAATTTGTTTAATAGAAAATAAGAAAAATTACACTTTTGGTCCCTGAGGTTTTGGTTACGTTACACTTTGGTCCTTGAGTTTTAAAATTCAACAAAATTATCCCTGTGATTAAGTTTGGATTTCGTTACACTTCTGGTCCCTCTGTCCAATTTTTTTTTTGTTAAACCCTTCTGTCCAATTTTTTGTTAAACCCTAACAATTTGCTGACGTGACACCATTATTTTAATAAAAAAAATATGTTTTTAAATTTTTAAATAAAAATATATTAAAATAATATAAATATTATTATATATAAATATATTTTTAATTATTTCTCCCCCTCTCTTTTATTTCTCAAATCTCCGGCAGCCGACGACCACCGCTCACCACTACCGGCGACTGTTTTTTTTTTTTTCCCTTCATTCTCTTTCTTCCGCTTCTTCTCTCTTATCCCATTTTTCTTCTTTTCTTTCTTTTTTTTAATTAAAAAGGAGGGAGGAGGAGGGCCTCCTCCTTTGTTTCTGATGCGAAAAATTGGATTGAAAGATTAAAATGAAACGAAATCCAAACATCAATTTGAAAATTCAATGACCAAAATAAAGCCTAACCCAAACTTTAGGGACCAAAAGTGTGTTTTTTTTTTCTTATTTTATTTATTAAAAAGAAAAAAGAACAACATGGTTTTTAAAATATGGCACGTGAGGTGTTAGATTATTTTCATCATCTATTTTTCTTTATAAATTGAAAAAAAGGCGTTGCTATCATTATGAAAAATGAAGTGTTGCTATAATGTAGCCAAAGCGAGTTTAGCTCAACGGTAATTGGCATGTACCCTACCCTCGACCATGATGTCAGAGATTCGAATCTCCCACCCCCAAATGTTGATATACTAAAAAAAAAGTGTTGGTATAATGTACTATGATAATTTGTTTTTTAAAAAAATTTAACTCTCTCTCTCCTCTCTCTCGACAATAATTTTTAAATTCTCTCTTAAATTAACCCAAAAGTGACCAGAAAAGGCATTTTACGGTAATAAGAAAAATAAATTATTTTTTGAATTTTAGTTAGAATTAGATTGACTCAATTTTTAAATTTTCGTAATCAAACAAACATATATTAAGCTTTTTTTTTTTTTTTTTTTTTTTTTTTTTTTTTAATTCTTCTTTCTTGGCCACAAAATCCTAAACCCAATACCAATTTAACATTTGAATCTTATACTAAAGAAAAATCAAATTAATTTTTATCAATAAAATATTGATTAAATATAAAACTTCTATAATTCATATTTTTATGGTGGAGTATCATTTTTGTCAATTTAAACATGGTTCAATTCATTAAGATATAAATTATTGATCAAGAGCTCAAAGGTTTGAATATAACATCTTGATCATTAATACAAGTTTTATATTAGTCGATCTATGCTCATATTGACTCCTACTCGTACATGATTGTTGAACTAAATAAAATATAGATTACATTTGAGGAAGATACAATATTTCTATAAATGAAATATTATTTTTTTTATTATTTCCACTTAACTTAACCCGAAAGTGGCATTTTATAATGATAATATATATATATATATATTCAACTCGTTTTTCTTTATAAAACTTTAAACCAAAACCGTGACATTTGAATTTTAGATGAAATTGAAGTAGAAATCAAAATAGTTTTTTAGTAATTGTTTCACGCTCCTATCCCACTAGCAGTGGTAGGTAAATTTATATAGATTAAATATAAAACTTCTCGCAATTATATTCTTATATTACAATATCATTTTCAATCTTTCTTCGTAATAAAAAATTAAAGAAACTTTAGTTTTGTGAAAGTTTGCAAGTTCAAATACTTATTTTCTTTTTGAAATATTCAAATTCTTTTTTTTTCTCCATATATTGGAGATATGAACTTTATGTCATTTGAGCTATGCTTATGTTGACAAATTCTCATTTCTATTATCCTATCTCACAACATGGTTTTTAGAATATAATTGGTAATTAGGTGTTATAAATAAGATAGTTGCTATATATATATACACCACACACATTCGATTCTCTCTAAAATTAAACCAAAAGTAACTAGAAATAGACATTTTACCATAATTAAAAAATATTACATTATTTTTTTGAATTTTATTTACAAATTAAATGGACACTACAAGAAAACATGTCTATTGCAGCGGTTTTATCAGGCTATTTGCAGCGGATAATAACCGTTGCAACACTTTTTGCAGCGGTTGAAGAACCGCTGGCAGAAGCGGTGTTACAAGGGATCTAGCAACATTTTTAAAAACTGTTGGAATGACATCTAACGACCGTTGCGATAGTTACCCCTATTGCAACATTTACTTTTCTCATAATGCAACAATTTTTAGTATTGACAACCGCTGCAATTGTTGATACTATAATTACAATTTTGAATTATATAGCAACACTTTTGAGACTATATAGTAACAGTTAGCATCTTCTAAGGCAACACTTTTGCAAGCGTTGCAATTATTGATTTTGTACATTACAACAAATTTTGTCATTAATAACCGTTGCAATAGTGACTAAATAGCAACAATCACATTCCTTATATTGCAACAATTTTGTTCATTCTATCGTAACAATTTTTATCTCATTTTGTGCTAATTTTATATTTAGCTTTAATTTATATAAAATTTATTGATTGTTATACTTATTATTTTTTGCCAATTTTAAAAATTATATAACTAAATTTAATTGTAGTGTGGTTCCTAAAATTGAAATTCAACCATAAAAATTGAAATAAAATGATAACCAACTCTTGAAAAATTGAAGCATCCTTAAAATTTGCTTTATACAAAATAGTAACTTGAAAGTTCAACTAAAATTAAGCTCTACAACATTGGGAAAAGAATAAACAAATTCAAATAACACCCAACATAAGCCTCTATGAATTGTTGGAAGACTCGCCAATCAGCAAATGGAGATCAAAGAAGCAACTGAAATCCAATTTGAGAGCCTATAAATATCATTGGTACACAAAAGATGGTTTCATTGTCCTATAACACCACAAAATAGATCATAATAACATGTTAGCAATGATCAAACTATAATTTTAAATCATAATTGGAGAGCCTACAAATATCATTGATAATCAATAATAGACATAGAACAAAATGCAACTACCATCACCTAATCAACCTTGCTAAGATGTTAAAAATCTTACATACTTATAAGATTTCAATACAAAAAGTTAATAATCGAATAAGACATACCTGATATCGTGCCCGAAGAATATACTATAAACAAAATATCAACCAATGTAAAGGAACACAAAAATTATGAATTAAACAAAGCAAACATAAAATAAAAACCAGAACAACATGAAATAGAAAAAATAACCAAGTAATGAAAAGAAAAGTCAAATCACTTACTCTATGTGGAATTCATTTACAAATCCATCTTTGATCAGCTACCTTCAAACATTTTCCTACCCAAACATTTTGATCAAAGAAAAGCAGAAGAATGGATTGATTAATCTCAATCATAAACTTGTAAACAAAAGAAACACAAATTTTACCTACACAAAAGAGTTTGATTGTCCTGTAACACCACAAAATAGATCATAATAACATGTTAGCAATAATCAAACTATAATTTTAAATCATAATTCAAAAACTTACCAAGGTCCAATAATCCACAAATTATAAGATGGAAAATACAAAATGGGTGGGGTATCTTATGGTGACCACGCTACAACAAACCAATTAAACTTCTTAGGTATGCATGAGACTATTATACAACTTTCATTTCCTAACAATTAATATACATCCGTAAAAATTAAGGGAACTCTAATATACCCAATTAGAACACAATTTCCAGTAGCAAATAATCAAGTAAAGAAGGAAATACACACAAGGATATGCAATGGTTCAACCTTTCTGTCTACAGAACAACTTATATGAGACTTTTATTAACAAGCATCAAGTCACCAAATAGTACAAACAATGGTATAAACAAACCCAATGTAAAATACCTTTGAACCTTTCTAATTTGAACTTCAAGTGAATACCCATGGAGAACCTCACAAGCCAAACCACTTGTGATTAACCAAAACCACTGTGAAGTACACCTACAACCGCGGACTGTGAAATACACCTACAGGCGTCGCCGTCTCTGAACCGAGACCAACACCATTAAATCCCCAAAACTGAGATCCACAGAAGCTACTACTCCGAGACCCACTTCGACGTGATTCCGGGACTCACACCGACGGAAAAACAAGACCCAAAGATGCTGAAGGGCTTCCTCGTGACGGGCGGCTACAAGCTCTCCCTCTACCATGTTTTTCCCTCTCTCACTGTGTGTTGTTCAAATGAGATTTGAGAGGGAGGAGACGATTTAGTAGATTTAGAAAGAGGGTTTGAGAGGGGAGATTTGGGGGAGAATTGGAGCGGCACACACAAAACAGAAAAGACCTAATTTTGGGGGGAAAATGAAAAGTTGGAAATTTTTAAAAACTTATCTAATTGGGATAAAATAAAACAATTTTTTAAAGTGAAATAAAATAGATTTCTCTTCACAAAAGTTTATTTTTAATCCATTTTAATTTTTATTTGAAAAATAATAAACTTTTAAGAGAATAATAAAAAAAAAAAATATTAAACTTTATTGTTGAGTTTTTCAACTTCAAATCTAAGGTTAATTGTTAATTTAGTCCATATAATTTGAACTCATTTTTAATTTTGTTACAATAATTTGAAAAAATTCAAAATTGGTTCATATATATTTTGACTTTATTTAAAATTTAATTTATACTAGTAACCCATGCGTGCTATGCACGTGAAATTTGTAGTTTATTTTAAAATATAAATAAATGTAAACATTGATAAAATAGTTTTAAAAACTATATTATTTAATTTAATAAATAAAAACAATTGGTTTCAACATTATTGTTTATTTAGATAAATTATAAATTGGTTTTATGTTATACAAAATTTTTAGTTAAAATTTCGATTAACAAATAATATTTTGTGAATTATAACTTATGTATTATGGTTGTTTAACGAACTCTCATTATTTAATCATAACTCTTTGTAATTCAATTTACTAAAATTTAAAGTGAATCAAAATAAAACACAATATACACTTAAATTAAAAAAGGCAAATAAGAAAATATTTAAATTAATAAGGAAAAAAAGACAAATGAAAAGTTTATTCCTTAAGTCATAGTATATAGAATAAATATATTTATATATATATAGATTGGCAGAAAATTTAAAATTATTCAAATATTGTTTAGTATCATATTTATTCAAATATTTTATAGATTTTATCAATTGAAAGATTGGAGATATACTTAGAGAATATTATTCAAATATTATTTGAAATAATAAATAAATAAGTATTGATATATATATAAATATATATAAATACCACCATAGAGGTTATTAAAATCGTACCCTTGAATCTTTGATTTGATCAGACTACTTCTAAACTTATAAAATGTTGCTATTAGCCCCTTAATTGTAAAATTTCAGAAGTTTAACGAAGGTGATATTGATGAGATTGAAAGTTTGTTGAAGGTATGATTTTAACACAACTCTATAGTTCAGGGGTGATTCTTGTAATTTTCCATGAAAGTAGCTTTACTTGTATAGGGTTGGTCAAATCTCACAAATCTCTCATGATATTGAAAGTATACTCAAACACTAGGAATCGATAGGTAATTTAAGCTCAATTTAAATAAGTCTTGCAATGGTTACAAAATTTATTTGTAACTTGTTGTTATACAAATAATTGCACTGATTTAGTTCAAAAAAAAAATTGAAACGATTTTTTAAAATGTTACAGTATAACCGTTGCAATTGTAATAGACTATTGCTACAGTATCTCAACTGTTGCAACTTAATTGTTATAACACACTCTTTTGTAGCAGTTCAGAAAAGTGTCGTAAGTTAATCGCTGCAAGAGACATATTTGCAACAATTTGTAAATATGTTGCTAAAAAACTGTTGCAATTATACATAGACTTGCAACAATTTTACAATTGTTGCAAAAAAAACGCTGCAATACATACATTTGCAACACTTTGTTTAAATGTCGTAAGAAATCGTTGCGATTTTACAAATCCTTGCTGCACTTTCTAAACCGCTACAAAAAAACCGCTGCAATAGACTTATTTTTCTGTAGTGGGATATGATCTATTTTCAACTTTTTCATTATTAAACAATTGTTTTTTTTTTATCAACTTTAAACCCTAAATCCTAATGTTTGATTTTTATTTTTTGAATTCAACATCATAGGCAAATAGAGATTGTTTGAAGTTCGATCTTTTAGTTGATGGTTTGATAGTACTGTCGAGATTGACCAAATCAAATAGAAGAAGGAATAAAATTTAATTTAATTTTTATTAGTTATTGAATTATCTCTGTCCCACTAAAAGTGGGAGATAGACTTATATATAAATTATAGGGAAAAGTACATAGATAGCCTAAATTTGGAGCATATATTTCATAAATGTCCAAGTTTCCAATTTTTTACAGAAAAGGCCTAATGACCCAACTTTTTTCATAAAAATCATGGTCCGATTCAACTCTCATATCCACTATTAACTATTTTAATAAAATAAAATAAATAAAATAAAACCAAAAAGGAAACACGTGAGAGATGGAGAACATAAAAGGAAAGAGATTTTTAATTACTTTCCAATTTTGAAAGATCCTAAAATCACTCCCAATTTTTTTTTAAAAAAAAATCCCTAAAACCACTCATTATTTTTCCCAATTCACACACGGTTCCTTCCTCCCTTCATTCCTCCCTCATGGTCTCTCGACCTCTCTTTCCCTCTTCATCTCCGATCATTTTCTAGCTGCCGACGACCAACCACCACTGGAAGCGTCGTTGCCGTCCAACCATCGCCATTGCAAACTCGAATAAGCAGCACTCATGCATCAATGGATGCCACCAGCCCAGTTATTGCCCTCAAATTGTTGCTGTTTTATTATGGGTATCGTTGAATTTCATCACCGTCGTGGTATATTTAATATATACCTATGTATATATTATTTAAAAAATAAGGTTTTTTTTTATAGTTATATACAGGTTTTTTTTTCTCAATATCTATATTTCTCCTAAATGCATTGGTATATTTAATATACATACATACATGTATATATATAATATATATTGACAAATAACTAAATATACAAGTGTATATTTAATACTATAGTAATGAGACAAGAAAAAATCTCGGTACACGTGGCTACAATAATGAGTAAAAAAAAAAAAAACTTATATCTGCATAGATTGTAAACGGTATATTACTGGGAATATATATATATATATATATATATATATATATATATATATATATATATATATATATATATATAATAACCGAAAAAGTTATGCCAATAAAATGAATATGAATCGAAATATATACACATTTTTTAGATATTCCAGAGAATATATTATATATACTGTTGTCGAGAAGAAAAAAACGGGAAGAAAAAAATCGATTAGCTTTTGTTCGGTTAATGAAGAAAATAGAAAACTGCTGCTATAAAGAAAAAAACGTGAAGGAATAAACCGATAAAGAAGGGGAAAAAAAGAGAGAAAAAATGGATCAACCGAAAATTAAAGAAAAAAAGAGAGAAAAACATGGATCAACCGAAAATTATCAAACAAGAGAACGAAAATGGATGAATATTGTCAAGTGAAATAAAAGGAAAATACGTTGGAATCATTATGGCAAGAAATCAAATCTCAAGAATCATATTTTCAAAATATTAAGGATTTAGTTAGGATAATATCTTATAAAATCTTATAAAATATGACAAGAAGGGTAAAATGGTAAGGAAAAAATGCTGGAAATCTAATCTTGGAAATCTACAAAACTATGGACATTTATGAAAATATGTATATAAAACAGTCTATTTACCAAAATTTCTCTAAATTATATTCATAGAATTTCTCGATCATAATTTTATATTATAATATCATTTTCAAACATTCTACTTAATATTTCAATAATCAAAATATTATTAACTTTTCGAGGATGGATAGGTTCAAATTCTCATCGCTCCCTCTCCCTTGCACCGCCCAGTTGCGTCCTTCACCGTCGTCAACCTTGCGCCGTTTGCTATGTGTCGCGCCGCCCCTATTGTAGGAAGAAAATTGAAAAACACAATTGTTGTGTCGTGGAGATAACCACTGCCTTGAAAGCAATTTCGGCACTGTTGGAAACGTCGATGAGCCCACGATAATAATCACTCTAAAACTCACAATTTTGTAGAGAAGAAGCTTGTTCCCTTACAAAACTCAAGAACACACGAGAAGAAAATTGTTCTCTTTGAATTGCTTTACTTGACTTCCTTTAAGCATAAGAAAATACATCGTCCTATTTATAGGACTCTAGAACAAAAAACTTCCAATCTAAATTTACGAACTTAACTTGTACTTTAACACCTTGCATAACTCTCCTACTTTTAAATGGTATACTTAACTAAGTAGTAACTCACAAAAGTTTAAACATTGTAACTTATTTAACTTACCATATCATTAATCTAGCTTAAGTTCTAACATCCTCCCTTAAGCTCTCCAAGCTTCTCTTTCATTTTCAAAAACAAATCAACTTTTAATGCTTTTGTGAATATGTCTGCTACCTGCTCTTGTGCCTTGCAATAGTTGATGCATACTTCTCCATCTTTGATCAATTCTCTGATGAAATGATACTTGATCTTTATATGTTTACTCTTTCCATGAAAAACTGGATTCTTTGCTAGAGCAATTGATGAACTATTGTCACAAAACATGGTTGTCTCCTTTTCTTGAGGACACTTCAGTTCTTGTAGTACCCTTCTCAACCAAAGCGCTTGACAACTGGCAGTGGACAAAGAAATATATTCAGCTTCGGTTGTTGACAAGGCTACAACATCCTGCTTCTTTGATGTCCATGAAACTGCACCGGAACCAATGTTAAACACATATCCAGAAGTGCTTTTGTAATCATCAATATTTCCTCCTCAATCACTATCACTATAACCGACTAGAACATTATCCATGTTCTTTTTGTAGTGAATTCCATGATCAATTGTTCCAAGAACATATCGAAGCACTCTTTTTCCAGCTTCCCAATGACTTCTCTTTGGTGATGCCATAAACCTGCTCAACAAACTGACTGAGAACATAAGATCAGGTCTAGTTGTAGTTAAATACATCAAACTACCAACAAGACTTCTATAAACGGTGGCATTAAAATCTTCACTCTCATCATGTTTGCTCAATTTCAAACCTACTTCCATAGGAGTATTAGCAGGATAAGCATTCTCCATTTTGAACTTTACCATCAAATCTTTTGCATACTTCTTTTGAGAAATGTTGATCCCATGATCAGCTTGCTTAACTTCAATACCAAGGAAGTAATGAAGTAGGCCCATATCGGTCATCTCAAATTCCTTCTTCATGCTCTCTTTGAAATCTTCAAGCATCATGGTTGAAGTTCCTGTAAAAATTAGATCATTAACATAAAGACAAATTATTAGAAAATTACCATTTCTATCTTCTTTGGTATAGAGAGTATGTTCATATGGACATCTTCTAAAACCATTCTTCAGGAAGAAACTATTAATACGACTGTACCAGACTCTTGGTGCTTGCTTCAGCCCATACAATGCTTTCTTCAATCGACACACCTTATTTTCTTCTCCAATTCTGACATAACCAGGGGGTTGTTCAACATATATTTCTTCCTCCAAATACCCATTTAGAAAAGCTGACTTTACATCCATTTGATGTACTTTCCAGTCATTTTGTGCTGCAAGAGCTAGAAGCAAACGAACAGTCTCTAAGCGAGTCACAGGAGCAAATATTTCTTCATAATCCACACCATACTTTTGCTTATACTCTTTGACAACGAGTCTTGCCTTGTACTTCTCAACTTCACCATTTTGTTTCAGCTTTGTTCTATACACCAATTTTACTCCAAGAGCTTTTCTGCTCTCTAGTAGTTGTACTAACTCCCATGTTTCATTTCTTCTTATTGCATTGATCTCTTGATCCATTGCAACTTTCCATTTTTCATCTTGAATTGCCTCTTCAAAATATATAGGATCCACGTCCGCAAATAAAGCAAAATCAACATGATCATCTTCTGTCATCCTCCTTGAAGCATCATAAATCTCTTGAATACTTCTTGTTTTCCTTGGCGGAGTTTCTTCAACACTTGTGGGACATGGAGATGAGGATGAAGATGAAGCCATTGGTTGAGTCTCTTCAAGCTCCAAATCTTGATCACCTCTTTTGTTATCCATGTCCACAAGTAATGGATTTTGGTCTTCATTTGTTGAATCCCATCTCCAAAATTCTGCTTCATTGAATTTGACATCTCGGCTAATAATGATTTTCTTTCTTATAGGATTGTATAATCTATAAGCCTTGGAGTTTTCACTGTACCCAACAAAGATGCATTTCTTTGACTTATCATCTAGCTTACCTCTTTTCTCATCAGATATGTGAGAATAATCAATGCAGCCAAATACTCTTAGGTGACTAACAATTGGCTTTAATCCACTCCATGCTTCTTGAGGTGTAAGGCCGTGAACACTTTTGGTTGAAGCCCGATTCAAGAGATAAACAGCACACGTCACTGCATCTCCCCAAAATTCATTAGGAAGTTTCTTAGCTTTCAACATACTCCTTGCAAGCTCCATTATTATTCTATTCTTTCTCTCTGCAACTCCATTTTGTTGAGGAGTTCTTCGAACTGTCTTCTGGTGCTTGATTCCATTTTCCTTCAAGAAATTTTCAAAAACAATATATTCTCCTCCACGATCAGAACGCAATGTTTTCAACTTCAAGTTGCTTTCATTTTCAACCATTGCTTTGAATGCTTTGAAACACTCAAAAGTAGAGCTCTTTTCCTTTAGTAGGTAAATCCATGTCTTCCGACTATAGTCATCAATAAATGTGAGAAAATAACGATTACCTCCAAGTGTAGTAGTTCGCATGGGTCCATATAAATCTGTATGGACAAGCTCGAGAGGTTTTGATGCTCTCCAAGCATTTCCTATTGGAAATGGATTTCGATGATGCTTCCCCAAAATACATGCTTCACAAAGTTGATCTTCCTTTCGAATGTTTGGCATTCCTCTCACCATATGTTGTTGACACATGTGCGATAAAGTGTCAAAACTCAAGTGTCCATATCGATAATGCCAAAGCCATGAAGTATCTTTTACCAACATCTCAAAACATAAAAGTTTCTCATAAGACATTTTGATAGGAAACATCTTGTTTGTAGTCATATGTACCTTTGTTATGAGGCCTCCATTCTTGGTTCTGATCTCGCACATGCTATCTTTGAAGATTACATCATGCCCTTTTAATAAAAGTTGCCCAACACTTAAGAGATTGTGTTTAAGACCTGGAACAAAATATACATCAGTGATTCCTTTTGCTCCATTCTTTGTCTTAACAAGGATATCTCCTATTCCTTTAACTTCGAGCTTCTTATTGTCACCAGTCTTCACCTCATTATGGAGAGAATCATCCAAAGTTACGAAAATATCCTTTCTTCCTGTCATGTGATTACTGCAACCACTATCAAGATACCATATATCTTCAGTGCTTGTTTCTTGGACATTTAAGGTGAGGAAAAGAAGACCTTGTTCATGCATTAGGGTTGTCTCTGCCTGATTAGTCTTTTTGGACCAACAATCTGCTTGAAAATGCCCGTAGCGTCCACAATTGAAACATTTAATGTGAGAAAAATCTCCATAACCTCTACCTGTGCTTCTTCCTCTGCTTGAACTTCTTCCTCTTCCTCTATTTGAAGAAGTTTGATTATCACTTCTTTCGAACTCAAAATTTTTGGAGTCGTTGGATCTACCATTTCCTCGACCACCACGTCCACCTCTTCTTCCACTAGATCTCCCTCTAGAAGAAGTTTGCATATGAAAAGCTTCTTCTGAAGAAGTAGAATCGAACCGCTTCAATCTAAGCTCATGAGATTGGAGAGATCCCATTAAGCTATTAATGGAGAGAGTCGACAAATCTTTAGATTCTTCAATTGCTACGACAATGTGTTCATATTTTCTAGTCATGCTTCTAAGGATCTTTTCGACCACTCTTTGATCTCCAATTGTTTCTCCATTTGATATCAATTGGTTAACAATTAAGAGAACACGATTAAAAAATTCTTCAATAGTTTCAGCATCTTTCATTCGAATGGTATCAAATTCAGCTCGAAGTGCTTGCAATCTTACCATTTTTACCTTCTCTTATCCTTCATATAGACTCTGTAATGCATCCCATGCTGCTTTAGCAGTTGAGGCTCCTGAAATTCTTTCGAAAATATTTTCATCTACAGCTTGGTAGATAAAAAATTATGCCTTCTTGTCTTTCTTTCTAGCATCTTTCAACTCATTGAGTTGTTGTTGTGAAAGACCTTCCTCACGTTCTTGCTCCACATATCCATTTTCAACAATGTCCCAAAGATCTTGAGATCCATAAAGAACTTTCATTTGTTGACTCCATCGTCTATAATTCTTTCCTTCAAAACGAGGAAGTTGAGGTTGCAACATATTGTTGGATGACATCTTCTACCTTCTCTCTGATACCACTTTGTTGGAAACGTCAATGAGCCCACAATAATAATCACTCTAAAACTCACAATTTTGTAGAGAAGAAACTTGTTCCCTTACAAAACTCAAGAACACACAAGAGAAGAAAATTGTTCTCTTTGAATTGCTTTACTTGACTTCCTTTAAGCATAAGAAAATACATCCTATTTATAGGACTCTAGAACAAAAAACTCCCAATTAAATTTACGAACTTAACTTGTACTTTAACACCTTGCATAACTCTCGTACTTTTAAATGGTATACTTAATTAAGTAGTAACTCACAAAAGTTTAAACATTGTAACTTATTTAACTTACCATATCATAAATCTAGCTTAAGTTCTAACAGGCACGACCACGGTGCTAAATCGTTTTTCGTCGGTTGCTCCCCAAGGTTAACACAACACCCTCCTCGTTCGTGCACTCGAGAGAGAAGGATCGGAATGAAGGAATTACTTTGCTCAGAAAAGGAAGCAGAGATGATGAAAAGTGAATGAATGAAATGAAGCTTGGTTTGTAGAATTTTATAGGGGGAAGTCACCAACGGGCAAGCTCCCACGGCTCCCCACGTGTCAACTCGTCCAACCATGAAGCCACGAGAAGCGGTCAGCCTTGCGCGGTCAAGATGCAACACGATCTGGCTCGGTCAACGAGAGAAGCGCGGTCAAACGCGCGGGCGGTCAGCGAGCGTGTGTGGACAAATTCGGCGACACGTGGCGATGGACTGCAACGACGCCTGGCGTGTGGGATTTTAATAAAAAGAAAATGAAATTATCTTGGCCAAAAAATAAAACCCACTATCTTTATTACGCGCGAGCGCGGTTATCCCAACCCACCTATCTGGCCAGCAGCAGCGCGTGCGTGTGGGGTGAAAATTTGTTTCCACTCTTAAACACTTTTACAAAGGTAAGGAAAAGTGATTGTATAAAAACATTTTTCCCAACTTCAAACTTATCCATGTGGGACAAAAGTTTTCATGCACACTACACTAGGCCAAGATTAAGTCATTCTCAACACCTATTTCAAACTGAATCGGTCTGAAATGAAGGGAAAATCCCTTTCATTTTAGACCGGACCCTTCTATTCCTAGAGAAAGAAAGGCACGACGACCTAATCTAAAATGTGAGGATGGAGTGGCAGCCTTCACAGGAGATGAGGTCTTTCCATATTTGAAAAGTTCTTCAATTTTTTTAAAAAATAAAAAACAGAAAGAAAAGATGGGAAAAAAAAAAGTTCACTGGCGCCCATTGTGGTCGCTGGCAGCTGGCCGCCGCCGGCAGGTGGGTGGAAGAAGAAGAAAGAAGAGAGGAAGGAGAGAGAAAGATATATAAAAATGAAAAAATAATAATAATTTATTATTTTAATATATTTTAGTTTTTTTAAAAAAAAAAAAAAAAAACATCGCCACGTCAACAATCTGTTAACTATTAATGGAAAATTGGATAGAGGAACCAAAATGAAACTAAAACCAAACCTCAAGGGATAAATTGTCAAGAGTTTAAAAATTTGGGGACCAAAATGAAACGTAACTCAAATCTCATGGACTAAAAGTGTATTTTTCCCTTTTATTTTTATCTTTTTGTGTGTAACTCTACTAGTTTAAATTTCCATTTTTTTAGTTCAACAACATTTGAGGGTGGGAAATTTGAATCTCTAACCTCTTGGTCTAGAGTACATGTCAATTCCCGCTAATCTAATTTTTTTTTTTCATAAAACAAATGTGCCAAAGCGATCTTTCAAAACGATAAACAAAATATGAATTTTATACCGAACAAAATTTGTTAATTTTTTACATCAAAGACGACCTATAGAGACAACTATTCCTCCCCCTCTTCGCTCCATCCATGATTGATTGATTTAAAAAAAAAAAAAGAAAAAAAAAAGTCGCGTTGACTTTCAATCCCTGTTTGACTGGTCAGAAAATAAGTTAGAAAAAATTTGATGGTCCCAAATTCAAGCCCCTCTTTAGATCCAAGGAAAATATATACACATTATTAAGAAATTTTTAGGTGTTCATGATACGATGAGGTGGTGGTTAGTTTTGCACCGTTGGATGCAAGAGAAAAATTGTAAAAGTACCTCGATTTTGTATCCAACGATTATCAGGAAATAAACCAATTTAAAGATATACATCTGATGGTTTTAAAAATGGAGTCTTATTGAACTGAAAACACCTAATAATTTGCTCGCATTATTGGTTAATACTTAATCAGTAAAATGCAAAGCACTAAGTGGAAAACTCTAAAACTAAATTAACATTTGAAAATGTTTTATTAACAAATGGCATAAGTTTTAAACAGGTTTTTCTACTAATTAAATGTCAACGCTTTCCAAATGGACATTTTCTTACATCGATTTTTATGTATTAAATAATTAGCAACTTGATTACGTGCCATGCAGGATTCTTTTTTTCTTCCGATCCTCTTATTATTTTCCCTCCCCTCACTGTTAAATTAATCCATTATCGAGCTGTTTTTTTTTTTTCCTTTGTTTTTTCTGAGTACATCGAGCTGTGTTTATGGCTTTGTTTGTACGTGCTAATATTGTTTCTTAATATGGCTTACCTAACTTTTCTCAACTTCTCAACATTTTTTTTTTAAACAAAGTTCTCAACGCTTAATTACTGTTAATTAGGGTTTATTGATAATCCAATTTATTTTGTAAATAATATGTTTGGATTAGTCTTTTCTTGGTGGTTGGAGAGCATTATACTCTTGTCCTTTTCATTATTATTACTATTATTATTATTATCATTATTAACAAAACCAAGTTTGTTCCGAATTGAAAACACCAAAAGCATGGATCGCGTCCGAGTAACCTAGTTATTATCGGTAAGGAGATCAGAAACAAGAACAAGATTGGAAGTGTCAGAATGATGGAGGAAATAAGGGCTCGAAGCATCAATGGCAAGAAAGATAGCTTGAACAGGGGAAGATAAGAGGTAGAACCGATGCTGTGAGAATCCATGCAACTAAGAGAAGGAATAAAAAAATTTCTCGAAAATGATTAACTTGTTACCTAACAATTTAATTGATTCAAAAACTAACTTAATAACTCAACAAATTATTATTATTATTTTGCTTTTACACATTAACATTTTGTTTTAAGTCATTTTGTAAGAAGAGGGTTTTTAGAATAATATAAATATAACTCATATTTAATTTGATAATGGTATATATGTTTGGATTAGTCTTTTCTTGGTGGTTGGAGAGCATTATATTCATGATGCTTATTATAATTAATTTTGCTTTTACATTAATATTTTTGTGTTTTTAAGTCGTTCTATTAGTAGGGAGGTTTGTCAAATTTTTTTTGGGCAGAAACATAATTTCCATTTGCACGAACAACAAACTGAAAACATCTTACATTTGCAGCGAGGAGTAGAACACCTACGGATGATAACCATAATGGAAATTCTGATAGCCATAACGTAGATCTAGAATTCACTAGAGCATCTTTGACTAAAAGATCGGCATTCCTACTTCTACTCCTAGGAACATAGGAGAAGTATGCAACTCCCCATTTAGCATATTGATCGCATTTAGCGAATAAGAAAAAACTTGTACCTACATGTAATGTAACCGCTGTAGTAGTCGGATTCCCTGTAATATCGCCTGTATTTCTGCTGCCTAAGGAGAAAATAACGTTGTGTCTATCATTTCCATAACTGCTACCATAGTATCCTTATGCCCCAATACAACCATTCCATAACCCACCCCAGCAAGGTGGGTACTAATGACAACGTCCGCAAATAATTTATAAACATCATCCTGAATAACCGGTTTGTCATTTATTAGTAGAGAGGTTTTAAGAATTAAGAGATGAACCGATATATATATATATATATATATATATATATATATATATATATATATATATATATATATATATATATATATATATTTTGGTCCCTGAGTTTTAAGGAATAGGTGCATTTGGTCCCCAAGTTTTTAAAATAGTTATTTTTAGTCCATGAGTTTTGAGAAATAGGTTTAAAATGTCCCTCAAATAGATTTTTAGACCAAAAAGGTATTTTTTTTCCTTTTTTTTATTATTAGATTTAAATATAGTTTTTAAAATTTTTATGATACAGTAATTTATAATACATACACAAAATACAAAAATAGTTGAAAGGATAACTAACGAGTTTAAATTAGATGAACTGATATTTTATTGGTGGATCAAAACAAACAAAGAGATAATTAAGCCTCTTGTTTGGTATAATAATCTCATTTTTAGTTTTTATTTTTGAAATTTGAGCTTCTTTACTCATAAAATTTCTTTATTCTCCTTTTATCCACAAAAAACTTGCAACTTTTTTTTGCAAAATTTCAAGATAAATTAAATATAAATGCTTTAAACTACTATTTTCTTAGATGACTAGAATTTAAAAAGTACTAAATAATTAAATTAAGATAAAATAAACATTAAATACAAGGAAAAAACGAAGAATTGATATTAATATTATATACTTTCGATCTAAAATACAGAGTTTTAAGAAGAAAATTTCACTATGAAACTCTAAACAAAAGAGGACAGTTGAGAACATAATAAAAAAAAACACAACACAAACTAAATAGCAAGTGAGATAATTACAAAAATATCCCTATATATATTATAAACCATATAGCTAAGTTTATTTAATATATTTTCCAAGAGGAATGTCAAAACTCAAATTTGTTATTTTAGTTAAAGAGACATTTCAACAAACTAAAATTAAAATAGAAGAAACTCTAGAGAAGAAAAGTCCCATAGGATGGATTATTGCTCATGACAAGTTCAAACTTGAAACTTCAAACCCAAAACTCTACTATAAAAACCACACAAATTAAAGCTTTGAATGCAATAACACCATATCCCAAAAGTTTTAAGTGTACAAGAATCTCACTTATAACTTATAAGGCTAGTTGAAGATCTTATATATCTTCTTCAAAACCATGGCCATTAGTCCAAAGCTTTTCTTCCTTCTATTTTTGCCGCTAATGCTTGTGTCGTCTCTCTCGAACATCGTCGAAGCGCAGGACTTGACAGTCGGGTTTTATCATGCTAGCTGCCCAGGGGTGGAGTATATCGTCGCCAAAACAGTGGCTCAATATATCAAGAAACAACCGACTCTAGCAGCGACTTTATTGAGAATGCATTTTCATGACTGCTTCGTTAGGGTAAATATATATTATAAATATTTTCCTTAATGCGAGTGGATCTCATGTCACTTTTAAAAAATGTTTTTTTTTTCTTTTCAATTATCACTTTTGAGTTGGTTGATTAATTTGTAATAAATGTGAAAATGACAGGGTTGTGATGGTTCTATCTTGCTAAATTCCATGCCAAAAAACCAAGCCGAAAAAGATTCTGTTCCCAACCTTGGTTTAAGAGGTTACAATGTCGTTGACGCTGTTAAAGTTGCTGTCGAGAAGCAGTGTCCCGGTGTCGTTTCATGTGCTGATGTCCTCGCTTTGATAGCTCGTGACGCCGTTAGAATGGTAAATTTTACAATATTATAATATGCGTGCTTTCAGTTTATATTTCAAACAAACCAAATCAATCCGATATAATTGCAATATATATATAAAGATTAAATTATCCATTTGGACCCTCGATTATTTCAACTTAGTTTCAATTTGATTTATATAATTTAATTGATTTGATTATACTTAATACTAGTAAGATAACAAGGGAACAAGGTAAAGAATAATGCTAATTCTATCTCCTTTGACCTTTCAACTAACTACCACTAAAGATAGACAACTATTTATTAATTTTTTAAAATGTTTAAAACACTTATTTTCAATTTCTTTTTCTATATTTCTCTTTCTTACTCGTCAAAATTTAATAGTGATCGACATCCATTTTTAAATAGATATAAAAACTATGGAAAATAGAAACAAAACCAAAAGTAAGAACACAAGATAGATTTTCAAGTAGATAAAGAAAACAATTCAAGATTGCGAAAGACCATATTCGCAATCAAAGACAGACAAGAACCCGATGTGAATTTTTAAGTGGTTAAAAAAGGACTAAATAAAAATTTTTGCTTACTAAGACCCAGTTTGATAACCTTGGTTCTTTTTTTTTTTAATTTATTTATAAGCTTAATTTTCAAAAACAAAAAACTAAAAACGAAATTTTAACAAAATTGTCATTTTAATTAATAATAAGAAAATTAAAAAAAAAAAAAAAAAAAAAAAACATTATCAGAAAATAATAATTTCTTTAAAAAATTACACTGCTTTGGTTTCAGATTGGAGGCCCACTGTGGGAAGTTCCAACAGGAAGAAGAGACGGAAGAGTATCAATCTCCAGAGAAGCTTTGATCAATTTGCCGCCACCATTCGCCAACATCTCATCTCTCAAAACCAGTTTTCTCTCCAAAGGTCTCTCCGTCAAAGATCTAGTCGTTCTATCCGGTAAAATTTAGCCCTAAATCTCTCAACACTCTTTCAATTTCTTTCCATTTCTTTCGATTTCTCCATTTTTTCCGATCTTAAACCACCGCCGCTGCAATTCCTTCAGGAGCTCACACGATCGGAGTCTCTCACTGCACCTCCTTCTCCAACCGCCTCTACAACTTCACCGGCAGAGGCGACGCCGATCCGAAACTAGACAGACTCTACGCAGTCGCACTCAAGAAGAAATGCAAGCCAAACGACCAGAAAACGATCGTCGAGATGGATCCAGGAAGCTTCAAGACCTTCGATGAAGATTACTACACTCTCGTCTCCAAGAGAAGAGGTTTGTTCCAGTCCGATTCGGCTCTTCTCGACGATCCTGACACCAAAGACTACGTTCTGCTTCAGGCTACAACACACGGCTTTACTTTCGCCGCCGATTTCGCTGAATCGATGGTGAATATGGGACAGATCGGCGTCCTCACCGGCACCGACGGCGAAATTAGGCGCCGATGTGGTTTTGTTAACTGAATTTGCAGAAACGGAACGATGGTTTTGCGGTTATTTTTCAGAAGAGTGGTAATCGTCTGAAGATTTGTGGGTTTTGATTCGGTGTGTGGGTTTCATGTTTTCGCTCTGTAGGATCGCGTGGGGAACACGTACGGTCTTGATTTCATTTTCAGTTGTCTTTATGATTGAATCCAATCATTATTTTTATTATTCAAATGTTGAGTTTTGAATGAACTCAAAGGAAAAAATAAAATAAAATCAAGTCTCCTTTTGATAATTATTTGTTTTTATTTTTATTTTTTGAAAATTATGCTTTCATTTATTGATTTCAATGAGAATTTCAAATTTATATCCTGACTGATATTTAAAAGACAGTCACATTGGGTAGTTTTATAGAAATATTTTTTTCTTCTTATGTTATTCTACTTTTATAACCACCATTTTTATGATCAAATGGAGTGGGAAATGTCTTTTTAGTTCATGTCGGGGAAAATGATATAAAATTGTCAACTCCAATTTCAATATAATTTGGATGATTATTATTAATATACGTTATTTCATAAGAAAATCTAAATCTAACTTAACTGCTTCAGTGGACGTTATATATTTAACTTAAATGTTAGATATCTGAACTCAAAAAGAGAAAAAAAAAAAGTTAGATATATCTCCATTTCTATATCTATCGTGGTTCAGAGTGGATAATATAATTGGGGAAATGTATGGAGTGTCCCTAACAATTCCTATTGTTTTGCATTATTCAATGAAAACATTTGAATTGATTATACAAAATAATGAGTAAATAAATCAAAGTTAATAAGTGATTGCCACTTCTAAGTTATAAATAAAGAAGAAGGGATTCAAACTTATAGTTAACAGATAATAAATCGAAAGCCTAAAATGTTGTGAGACGTCTTATAATCTTCATTTGAAAAGTAAATGATGATATAATATTGTTTTAAATGACTCTTATTCTTCTCTCTTTCGATAAATTCACAGGTGGATAATTGAACTTAACTTTTAACTTTTGAAAAGGTAACAAATATTGTATTAACTTAGCTCAAACTTGACATGCTATTTTAGATGTCCCTTGAAGGAAAAAGAAATGAGAAAAATATTTGAGGGATTTATGGAATTATATAATTTTCAGATCACATGTAAAGAAAAGTATATGATAGGGATGAAGTTTGAAATTTAATTAAAATAACTTGTGTAACTATGTTGTTTTGTGTGTAAACTATGTGTCCTCTATGCAGGTCTAAACCGGAAACAACCACACATCTTTTTTGGGATTGTAAAGTAATCTGAGGTGTGTAGCATCTCTATTTTCCACATTCTAATATGCTTTTTGTTGATGACAGGAGGGACTGGACGATGTTGGACTACTGTGAGAAAATTTGGAAGGGGACAAACGACGACAAGATGGAGGAGAAAAATTTGAAGCTCAGTTTGATCATTTGGTGGCAAATATGGACATACCGAAATAGCATTTTATACAATAGGAAGCAGCCAGATTCAACCCAACTCATTTAGCATATTGATAGATATATGAAAGAATTCAGCATATGGCAGTCCTGCAGCCCCTACATCTCCAGGGCATTAGCTTCCCATCCCATAGGGGTTTTGGAAAATCAGTTGTGATGCGTCCTAGAATCCGAAGAGGGAAAGAGGTGGCGTTGGCTGGATTCTTCGCCGGTGGGATGGATCTCCGGTCACAGCAGGGTATCAGTCAATTAAGCACCAATGGTCGATTAGCTGGTTGGAGGCCATCGTTGTGATTGAGGGCTTGAAATCGATCCCGAATCCATCGCCTTCCATGATTGTTAAGACAGACTCGCTGATGATCGTTCGTCTTCTCTCAAGCATTAGCATTGATCTGACAGAACTGAATGAGTTTATTGAAGAAGTCAAATTCTTACTTTCAATTAGGAATGTATCTTCAATAACTCATGTGTCTAGAACCCATAACTCCATGGCCCATAAATTGGCCCAAAAAGCCACTGAGACCAACTCTTCCGAGTGTTGGATAAATTATTGGAAAAAACTTCCCTACATACCGGTATGTAGGGATCTCCCTCCATACCACCATTAAAATGTTGACAACTATGAGAGATAAATTTTTTTTCTCATTTTCTCCCTTACTCTTTCTTAGTTGTCAAGATTTTAATGGGGTATGTATGGAGATCCCTACATACCGGTATGCAGGGAAGTTTTGTTCTAAATTATTTTCCAACTTGGTTATCTCTTGTAATGAGATTGATACTGGTAGATCACACTAGTGGGGTTCCTGTTCCACAGGTGAATACCTAATAGGAGCGACTGATGGCTTTCGTTCTTAATGAAGTTTGATCTCTTTCTTAAAAAAAAAAAAAAAAAAAAAAAAAAAAAAAAAAAAAAAACTTCTGAGCTCAAAAAAAAAAAAAAAAAAAAAATCTTCATGTGGCTGTTTGACATCGAATTTAATATTATTCAAGGCTATAGTTGACATAGTTTGTTTGGTTCATACCTTTTTTTTAAACAAGATTATAGTAAATTATTTTTTAAAAAAATAAAAAACTGTTAATAATAATAATAAAGGAAAACTTTTTACTATTACAAAATTTTATTTTTAGAAACACTAAAACAAAATAGTTTTTTCAACCCAAAATAAAATCTTTTATATATATATATATATATACAAATTCATTTTTTTTTAATTCATTACGGGATTCGAACCTCTACCTTCTGGTCGAAGGGTACATATCAATTATGACGCTGAGCTATGCTCACTCACCTTGACGTGTCACATTCAAACTTACAGCTTAAGTAGAGAGAAACAATAATGTTTGCTTGGTCGAGATAGTTTTCATTCAATAAATCGATCACTGCTATGAACTATAGCATTGACAAATACTAATTAAAAGCGAGAATGAATTAATTATTGTAATGAATATTTTTTATATGTGAATTTTATCTTTTATTGTTTTACTTCGTTCTAAAATAATGCATCACATGTGGAGTAGATGAGATAGAGATAATATTGCTAAGCTTTTCTAATAATGTTGACTTTTGATCGGATGTCTTATAGTTTGTATGACATTGACAAAACATGTTGTCATACTCTTTTTCTTCATTGACTATTCCACATATGATTTTAAATCCACACCTTTTATTTTATATATGTCATAATTTGAGTGTAGTTGAAGTAAAATATTCAATTATTAAAAAAATAATAATAGAACCTATTATTAAATTAAATTTATATTGATAACTTGCTCTTTTTTTTTTTAATATCAAATTTGTTAGCTCCCCGTATAATTAGATGGATGCAGTTGTCATTAAAAAAAAAAAAAATGGATGCAGTTGGGGTAAATTGGTTAAAAAATATAAATTTTAAAAAAATTTGGAAAAAAGAGAGACTTTTGAAAAAAAAAAAAAATTGGGAAAATCAAGTGGTTTTTTTTTTTTTTTTTTTTTTTTTTTTTTTTTTTTTTGTCGTTATTGGAATCCGTGGGGTTTGAAGGTGATTTGGCATTTGCTTGTGCTTTCCGTGGGTACAACCCACGCATTTTGTTTTTTTTTTTTTTTTTCCAGATTTTCTGATTTTCTGTATTAATATTATTTTCTTTTAACTTTTTAGTTTTTTTTAATTTTCAAATTTATATTCTTTAACATATTTAAGGATGAAAAAGATAATTTTATTTTTCAACTAATGATGACAAAGTGATTGTAATTTTTAAATTTTAGTTTTAATTTATAGTTTTGTATTTTTTTTTTTCAAATTTTGGTAATTGAAAAAATTATTACCATAGTGTTAATTTATTATAATCTAATGAATTTTATTTTTTTTAATTTTAATGTAGAGGTTTTTTTTTTTAATCAATGACCACAAATGGTAAGATTATAAATTTTTTATTCCAAAAATTAATTTAAAACTTTTAAAATTATGAAATTACATTTTTCTTACCAATTTTGAAAATTAATTTTTTATTTTAATATTTTGTTTTATTTTTGTTTTTGTTTTTCTTATGTAAATCAAATTATTGTAATAATTGTTTTACCTCGATTACATGGATAAATTAGATAAAAAAAAATATAATTGTTATAATTGTTATCAATTACATGGATTTCGGGACAAATTAGATGTGATCGATAACAATTATATTTTTATGTGATCGATAACAATTATAACAATTCTATTTTTTTTTAACTAATTTATCCATGTAATCGGAGTAAAACAATTATTACAATAATTTGATTTACAGAAGAAAAAAAATATTAAAATAAAAAATTAATTTTCAAAATTGATAAGAAGAATGTAATTTCATAATTTTAAAAATTTTAAATTAATTTTTGGAATAAAAAATCAACAATCTTACAATTTGTGGCCATTGATTAATAAAAAAAAACCTCTACATTAAAATTAATAAAATAAAATTTATTAGATTATAATAAATTAATATTATGGTAATAATTTTTCAATTACCAAAATTTGAAAAAAAAAATATAAAACTATAAATTAAAACTAAAATTTAAAAATTACAATCACTTTGTCATCATTAGTTGAAAAATAAAATTATCTTTTTCATCCTTTTTTTTTTTAAAATTATCTTTTTCATCCTTAATTAAGTTAAAGAATATAAATTTGAAAATTAAAAAAAAAAAAAAAAAAAAAAAAAACAACAAACAATTATTCCTTAATGCAAAAAGAAAAACTAAAAAGTTAAAAGAAAATAATATTAATACATACAATCAGAAAATCAGAAATCAGAGGAGGAGGAGGAGGAGAAGAAAAAAACCAGAATGCACGGAAAGCGCAACCAAATGCCACTTGATTTTCCAAATTAGACACATATTAAAAAAAATATTAAGACAGAGAATACTAAGAGAATAGCTAGAAGGATTTCAAGTACTCGAATTGTTACAAAATTGAAAGTACAGGAACTAAATCAATTGTTACTTTTCATTTGGGGGTGGGGGATTCGAACCTCTAACCTCGATCGGTACATACCAATTCCCGCTGAGTTAAGCTTGCTTTGACGATTTTTTTTCTTTTGAAACAGTTAATGAGATTTTGATATTACTCTAAATTCACGCCACACAATTGTGGTTTATATGATAAGATAAGACTACTACCTAAACACATCTTAATTATAATACAATTAGCGAATTTTATATATTAATTTATTGTACATATCGGCATATATACCAATTTTTGCCTTAAAACTCGCAATTCTAAACTTTGGAACTATTGCCATTGTTATTTAATTACAAGTATTGATATCTTAGTCTTGCCCCCTAAGGGATTGTTTGTTTGTTGAAAATCCGATTTCTCAAAGGATAGGTACTTGGAGGATCTTAATTTGTTCGGCAAGAGTAAAGAATACTAAAAAACTTTGCCAAAGCGAGCATAGTTTAACGGTAATTGACATGTAACCTCAACCATGAGGTCAAAAGTTTGAATCCCTCCACTCTAAATGTTGTTGAACTAAAAAAAAAAAAAGTTTTTAACATGCTCGGACATCCTTACGAGAGACATTTCAAGAGCTTTTGATGGTCTCCTAAATTATGAGTTTCTAAGATTTCTATATCGAGGGCACTTTCTTTTTGTTTTGTTGTCCTTCATCGACTTTCTTTTGTGTGTGTATATTCATCAATTTTCTTTATTTGCATTTCATATTTATAATAAATTATAAATCAGTATATTAATTCATTGATAAACAACTTTATGCAATTAAATATAAATATGTATATACATATAAAATAAATTATATAACATATAATTCAATTTATTTTCAATTAAAAATTAAAGTTTTGATTTATTTTACTTTTCTAACCGTGATAATCCAATATTTAAAAATAAAAATTTATCACAAATAGATATCATTTATCTCCAAATTTTCTCTATTTGGATTAAATTATAAATGTAATTCACTAAAAAAACATTATCAACAATATAATTTTTTTTTTTTTTTGACAATATGTGGGGTGGGAGATTAGAACCACAAACCTCTCGATCCTTCGTACAACTTTATGTCGGTTGAGCTATGTTCAGGTTGACTTCTATCCAAATAAGTTAAAGTATTTCAATTTAAAATCAAAATTAATATTTAACCCTACATCTTTTATAAAATTTTCAAAACAATAAATTAACTTGTTTTACATAATAACATATAGAATTAATATAAAATTGAATTGATAACAATATAACATATTAAATTATTAAAGACAAAAAAATGTTATATAAATTTAAATTATATTGAATTAATATATAAATTAAGAAGATAAGGTAAGAATATTATTGAAATAATATATCAATCTAAGGCATTATCATATAGAAACTCCGCAAAACAAACATAGCTATCTAAATTTTCTAGATATCGTATTTACAAATTTTCTGCAAAACAAACATAGGTTATTTAAAGATATTGGATTATTATTCATAATTTCAAATATAGATTCAAGTTATTTAGGTTCTAAAAACAAACACCTCTAAATCCTATATGTTATGACAATAAATCAATTCGACAAACAAGAATAGAGAAGCAAAGAAGAATATTAGTTCACTAACATGGTTCACTAATAGTGTGTTAGATACATCTACAGGTAGAGGTAGAGAGAGAATATTAGTTCTATTAGTGTAAGAGAGTATATATGACACCCCTCCTAACCCTAACAAATTAGGTTAAAAAATAAAGCCAAAATGGAAATAAATAAGGTCCCGATTGATAACCATTTGGTTTTTTGTTTTTTGTTTTTTAAAATTAAGCTTATAAACACTAATTCTACCTACAAGTTTCTTTGTTTTTCTAATACATTCTTTCTATGTTTTCAAAAACCAAGCAAAATTTTGAAAACTAAAAAAGTAGTTTTCAAAAACTTATTTTTGTTTTTGGAATTTGGCTACGAATTCAAATGTATCCTTGACAAAGATGGAAACCATGGTAGGAAAATTGGGGGAAAACAAGCATAATTTTCAAAAAGCAAAAAACAAAAATCAAATAGTTATCAAACGAAACCTAAATAATCTCTATACAATCTTAAGCTTGTGGAGGGTTGTCTCCGAAGAGAATAGTTCTATTAGTGACGAATGACCAACTATACAGATATAGAGATGGAAGTAAAGAAGGTATGAGAATTTATTTATGACAACTCTCTTAACGAATTCTAAAACTTTTTTTTTCTTTTTGAGAAACATATCAACACTATCTTAGCCTAATAGAAGTTCTCAAAGCAATACATTGTACTTTTTTAATTTACATTGCCAATTGAGCATGTTTGTATAAGATATTTAAAATTGTTTTATTATTACAAGCTGACTTAAGAAAAAATGCAACATATATTTATATAATTAAATTACAAGTGTGTGTAGATCTAAAAGCAATTCTATACTAAAAATTGTAGTAATTTTCTTCCCCATTACCAATTGAGCTATTTGTATAAGATATTTAGGTCATGCTTGGGATTGATTTTGAAGACGTAAAAAGTGATTGTAGATCAATTTGAACCGTTTTTTGTGTTTGGTTAAACTGATTCTTTAATAATCTAGACAAAATCAATTTTTGGATCACGTTCGTTTGCAAAAGCTGTTGAGAGTAGCTTTAGGATTTAGATTTTAGGAAAATCTGGTATAACTAACCAATATTTAAAAATTCTTTTTTTATCCTTCCATATTTTAGGTTTTCAAATATTATTATTCATAATTTATCTTATCTCATTTCATTCTTTTTATTTTTATATTTAATTGGTTGCTTCTAATTTATTTTTCTTACTTTTTTTTTTTTGTATTTAAACTAAAATTAGATTTCGTTTGACACAATTTTTTTTTATAATTGATTTTTTTTTATCAATTTACTTAAAGTAAAAAAAGTATAATTTATAAAATAAATGATATAAATTTACCTAATTATCTTAGAAAAGTTTTCAATGTAAATATTAATGCAATCTCATGCTAAATTGAAATAGGTCTATTTTGGTCATTATACCTATTTCACAACAATTTAATATTAATTTTAACTTGACTTTCCATGTTTGAATCTAAAATTTACCAAACACTAATTTACTTCTTATGGAAGCTGATTTTCTTAAAAGCGACAACAATTATTTTAAAAGCTACAGCAACTCCAAACTAAGCCTTAAAATTGCTTATAATTACACGCTGACTTAAGAAAAATGCAAAATATATTTAGATAATTAAATATAAGTTTAATCATTAAATTTTGATATTCCTTTGTTTAGATCTGTCCCTTGATTTTTGGTGTTTGAAAATTAGGCTTAGTTTGGAGTTGCGATAGCTTCTAAAATAATTGTGGTTAACTGTGCTTTTAAGAAAATCAGTTGTATTACAAAGTAAATTAGTATTTGGTAATTTTTAGCTTCATAGATGAAAAAGCAAGTTGAGGTGTCTGGTAAATTAATATTCTAAATTTTTGCAGCTTAACTATATTTTTTCAATAAATAAATTTAATGTTGATATTTAATTTCAAAGTTTTATAAATATTTTCAAAATTATTATACGATAATTATTTTTTTGAAACATATAAAATAATTATTTTAAATTTCATATGATTTAAAATATAATGTTATACTTAATCTAAGATATTTTTATATTTTGCTCTGAAATATAATTTGTTGTATGTATTGAAAAAAGATTATTTAAATTTAAATAAAAATAAAAACTAGTAATTTCAATTGAGTATAAGGTAATAGAATAAAAATATTTAACTTAAATTTAAAAAAATGATTGACACGAATCGCATATCAACATGTAGAGACAAATAAATAGTTAGCTGCAAATTAGATTTGTAGAGAAGCTAAACTAAAAAGCTACAATGTAGTTGAAAAAGTACTTTTATAAAAATTAATCTATAATCACTTCAACCTCCTCCAAAATCAACATCAAACGCACCCTTATACTTGTTTTTTCCTATTTTTCTTATAATGGTTTTTATTCATGTTGATGAAACATTTGAATTCTGAGTGACATTAAAAAAAAAAAAAAAAAAAAAAAAGCCTTTGATTTTTTCTTTTAAAATTTTAAAAAACTGACTTGATTTTTTAAAACATTGAAAGAAAAAGACAACAAAACAAATAAACTCATAGGTAAATATATAGAAATATTGTTTATAAGTTTAATTCTAAAAAAAAAAAAAACTACAAATAGTTATAAACCTTAACGTGGAAAATTCAAAATGAAATTTATTAACTTCTATTAATTATGAATTGAAATATTCTATTCAGTCCTTGCCATTAACAAAATTGTCGTCACATGCTTACGTTGGACAATATCGATTAATTTTTATGACACATAATAAACAAATTGATGTATAAAAATGCACTTCACAAAAAAAAACAAAAAAAAAAATGGTAGAAAATGAACAATTGAGTAAAACTAAAGTTAGCGAAACATATATGCTCTTCTTAAACTATATACTCCTCTATTTCAATCCAATTATCTACTTTTTTCGATCTTATTTGAATCTCTAATCTCTAAATCGATGATATTATGTCTTAATCAATTAAACATTGTATTTTTTTTTTTTTTTTTTTTGAGTTCGAACATTGGGTAAGTTGACGTTTGCTTTATTTTATTATTTATGGAACAAGCTGTTCAAATTTTCATATATTAGAATCAAAATCGAAATTTTTGCTATGCTGTGAGCCAGGTACGTACATATATATTATTATTATTTTCAAATAATCATCCATTAATTTTAGTCAAAGCACATGTAACTACAATTAGCTTTTGCTTGGCTGGCCATTCTCTTTAGTCATCAATTATCTAACATTTTGCAATAATAAATTAATAATACATTTTAATGCTACATTACAGTAAGCTGTTTCCAATAATCAAGAGTTATGGATTGGACCACGTCCCATGAATTTAATAATATTTTGTTAGAAAATTTCACAAATAATTGCATGCAGCAGCAACCGCCATTTGCGATGAAACCATGTTATAAATATCCTCATTGTTAATGTCTTCAAAATACAGCAAAAGCTTAATTAAGCTTGTTTCTTCAAAATTAAACCATAGCCTAGGTTTAGTTGTTGGAAAAACAATGGAGCTCTCTCGTTGTTGTCGTCTTGTCTTTCTAATTGTATGTCTTCTAGGACTTGCTAGCTCAAGCCAAGCTCAGCTCGAGCTTGGCTTCTATGCAAAGAGCTGCCCTCGTGCCGAGAAAATCATCCACGACTATGTCTACGACAAGATTCCCAAAGTTCCAACGTTGGCCGCTGCCTTCATTAGAATGCATTTCCATGATTGCTTCGTTCGGGTTTGTACTAGAAATTCTCAATTTCTTTCTTATTTTGAAAACGACAATACTTGACTGCATATCGGTATGCAAAGATCTCTCTACATACCACCATTAAAATGTTGACAGCCATAAAAAAAAGTCTCATTTTCTGTTTTTTTTTTTTAGTTGTCAAGGTTTTGATGAGATAGGTAGAAATAAGATCTCTACATCCTGATATGAAACCAAATATTATTATTTTGAAATTTTTAAAATATTAAATATTTTTATATAGTTCTTATTATTTCCTTGCTCTCCGTTGGCTTGTTTGAATGATAATTATTAAAAATAAGAATAATATTTGGTTGCATACTAGTATGTAGGGGGGTTTTCTTGCATACCACCATTAAAATGTTGGGAAACTAGAAGAGATAAAAAAAAAAAAGTTTTCTCATTTTCTACCATTTTTAAAAATTCTTTTTAGAGTAAAACAACACTTGGGATTGGGGGATTCAAACCTCTAACCTCTTTGGTTGAGGATACATGTCAATTACTCGGCTCATTTTCTACCATTCTCTTTCTTAGTTGTCAAGATTTGAATGAGGTAGGAAGAGAGATCTTTAAATATGGGTATGTAGTCAAGTATTTTCCTAAAAATAATACTTAACTTCATGACGATAAATAAATATATCTTCTTAATCACTACCACTATTATAATTTTGACAACAAGAAGAGAATAATAGAAAATGGAAAATCTTTTTCTGTTTTAACCGTCAACAACGTTTATTTAGGACGAAAATACCCTACACACCGAGTATGTGGTCAAGTATCATTCAATTATTAAAATTAATTATCATTTTTGGCGATCAGGGTTGTGACGCGTCTCTGCTTCTGAACTCGACTGCCGGCAACCCAAGCGAGAAGGCATCGCCGCCGAATCTAACACTGAGAGGCTTCGACTTCCTCGATAAAATCAAGAAACTTTTGGAAGCTGAGTGCCCTGGAATCGTCTCTTGCGCCGACATTCTTTCGCTGGTTGCAAGAGACTCCGTCGTTGCCATTGTAATGATTCGAACTCATTTTACATTTCAAGTTAGTTTTTCATTTTCTTGTTCGTCGTCAACATTTTTTTAATTAGATTCAGAGTTGTGAAATAAATGGGTTCAGGGCGGTCCATTCTGGAGAGTTCCAACCGGAAGAAGAGACGGTCTGATCTCAAGATCCAACGAAGCTTTGGCCAACATTCCTCCACCCTTCGGCAACTTTTCAACTCTCCAACGACTTTTCGCCAACCAAGGCCTTGATCTCAAAGACTTGGTTTTGCTATCCGGTGAGACCCAATAATTAAAACAGAGTTCATTAATTAATTTCGTTCAATTATATGTTGTTGTTTTTAGAACAAAACTTGATTGCAATACTTGTACGTACGAACTTCATTCAAATCTTGACAACTAAGAGAGGAAAAGGAAAAAAAAAATAAGAAAATCTTTTTATCTCTCCTAATTGTCAACTTTTTAATGGTAGTATGTAAAGACATATGCAACTAAGTATTTTCCTGTTTTTAATTGGTTTTAAATTTTTAAGCCACGAAAAAAGCCCACCAATCTTCTCCTAGATTACCACTAAAAATTTGATATATATATATATATATGAGTGTATACGTGTATGTATATAATATAATATACTTTTTTAAAAAAAATCTTTTATTTCTATATACAAAATTTTAGTAGTTCATCCATATAAATATTTCTGGACTATCACATCAGTATCATTTTTTAAAAAGGACTATCACATCAGTATCATTTTTTAAAAATGATGTGAGGACCTTCAATATTATACCATACTTAGTTGCACATCTGTGTGTAGGTACCTTTCTCTGTACACACTTTATTAACAATACGTAGGATTTCACTACATACCACTGTTAAAATCTTGACAACTACGAGAGATAATGTTTTTTTTCTTCTCATTTTCTCTTTCTTAGTTGTCAAAATTTTAATGGGATTCCTACTGTAGTCAAGTTTTATTCTTTTGATGGGGTGTGTAGGAGATCCCCACATCAGCTAAAGTATTGTTTACATGATATTTCCATGGCATGTACTAATAATAATTGATTGAAATATCATTTTGATTCCTATACTTTCAAATGTTCAATTTCAATAAGGTAGGAGTTTGAACAGTTTAGAGTACATACTATAACTTCAAGTACTAAAAATGGGTCATGTATATTGGTATAGAGTGGGTAAATTGGCAAGTATTATACAATTGAAATGAAGAAATAAAATTTGAAACGTGTTTACACAGGAGCTCACACGATCGGAATCTCCCACTGCTCGTCGTTCAGAAATCGTCTATACAACTTCACCGGAAAGGGAGACCAAGACCCATCACTCGACAGCGAGTACGCCGCAAATCTAAAGGCAAGGAAATGCAAAAGCATAAGCGCCAATGGGATCGTGGAAATGGACCCTGGCAGTTTCAGGACCTTCGATCTCAGCTACTACTCTCTTCTCCTCAAGCGACGAGGCCTCTTCCAGTCCGACGCCGCTCTGACCACCAGCCCAGTCACCAAGGCCTTCGTCACTGACCTGCTCAATGGCTCGCTCAAGAATTTCTTTGCCGAGTTCGGCTTGGCCATGGAGAAGATGGGTCGGATCGGAGTCAAGACTGGTGCTGAGGGCGAGATTCGCAAGCATTGTGCCGTTGTCAATGGCTCATGAGATTGGGTGGTTTGGTTGAATTGAGTTTGAGTTTGGTTTAATTGAGTTTTGTGTTTTTCTATTGTGTCTTTTCATGTGGTACAACTAGGATGAACAGAAGGGGAATGTGTTGGTGTAGCTTTTGAAATAATAATTGTTGTTAGATCATAGATGTGGGTTTACAAAAATTAATTAGTTGTAATGTGGAATAAAGATTATTAGTCTGTTTGGTACCTTTCAAATTTGAATGTGAAAAACAGGATGATATTGGACTTTGTGAGATATGTTAGTATGAGACACTTGATTTTTTTTACAAGTTGATTTTAAGAGTTGTTGTTAACCAGATTTGAGAGATTATATATCACAGTTGAAAAGGTGATTTCATTTAAATTAATATAGAACTTGATTAATTAAAATTATAGATTGTAAATGAGTATACAAGCTGAAATTTAAGCTAAATGGTGAAATTGGACGTTTTAAAGCGAGACTTGTAGCACGTGTGGTTTTGATCAAGCTTATGGCATAGATTATTTTGAGAGCTTAATTTAGTCCTATAATTAAGTCTGAAACGATTCGAATTGTCATAAGTATTGATGTCCAAAATCAGTGTATGATTAAATAGCTCAATGTTCATAATGCTTTTATATTCTTAATGATGATCTTGTTGAGGATGTCTATATGGCACAGCTGCCTCGTATCGTGGATCGAAAATTTTCCTCATATGTGGGTTATAAGTTGCAAAAAGCTCTAATGGTCTAAGGCAAAATCCAAGAGCAATGGTTCATTAAACATAAATACATGTCTTTGGTCATTGGGGATTTACCGCTTCTCATGGCATTTTGATGATTGTTTTGATTTATGTCGATGATATGTTAATTATTGGGAATCATTTCTGACTTTATACAACAATTTATTTTCACTTCTCTCAGGTTGATTTTGCTTTTGGTTCCAGCCAAAGGGTTTCATACCAATGGAGATACTCGTCTTTCCTTATATACTCATGATTATCCCCTTATCTAGCCATAATAATAGGACTTTGATCGCACTTCCAACAACTCGTTCATCCTTAATGTCTTTGATGTGTTATATCGATACTGTCTAGACTAATTGTCCTGATGATAGAAGAAGTACTAGCGAATTTTGTGTGTTTCTTGGCGACAACTTAATCTCTGGGTCCTCTTCGAAATAGAAGTTGGTTTCTCGCTTTAGTGTGGAATCAGAATATAGGGAAATATGTCGAAACGTCAGTGCCATTCACTTTTTGTTGTTTGACGACATCACCACTCGTCGCATTTCATTCGCCACCAACCTACTCTTTGTTTTTTGCTAGTACGAGCATTCAAAAACCCATCCGAACAGTCCAATGAGTGGTGAATCAGGCTCGATTTTTATTTTAAAAATTGAGATTTTTGGTTTGTTTCGTGGTTAACCTCTTTACAAAAATTGAGATTAACCGAATCGAACCAAATTTTAAAATACTTTTATTTAGCCCATTGGTTCAACCCACCCAATTAAACATCACCAAAAGAAACCCACAACTTAAAAGGCCATAAATTCATAGGTTTTTAAGTTTCTAACCCTAATTATTTTCTTATTTCAAAATCTCTTTCTTGCAACTTGTTGTCAAACGTCAACTCCTCCATCTCTCTTCCCCTTCCTTCCTTCCTCTCTCTCTTTCTATCTCTCCTTCCTCCCTAAGATTTTCAACTCTCTCTCCACCACAACCTTCTCTCACTATCCTTACTGTCTCTCGGTCATCTACTCTTGATTTTTCACCCCCGCTATTGTCACTCTCGACATTCCCAAAGCGTGAATGTTGCCTATTCATCCACCGAAATGTAAACAATGTTTCTTCGATCGGTTGGATTTATGCATAAAATTATTTTAATAAAATAAAGAAATGGTATGTCTTTTGATAAAGGACACAACCCTATGTGAAATGGTGTGTCTTTTGGTAAAAGGATACAACCTTATGTGAATGGATGTGTCCATTTATCAAAAGACACAACCTTTACACGAAAAGATGTGACTATTTGAATGGCCACAAATAGTCTATAAATATGTGATTCATTTTGAGTTTTGAAAAACAAGAACAAGTCACAAACTCTTCTTTCAAAAAGTCTTCTCCTACTTTTGTCTGTACGATTACTTAAATACTAGTGTTTGAGAGTCCTATGATTGGAGTGCTACATTCATAGGTGGGTAATCCGTCCTATCCTGGGAGACAATTGTTCGTGATACCTTGAGCACCATAGAGGGAACAAAATTGTCTTAAGGAAACAACGCTATCGTTGGGTTCGGATTGATTTGGTTTTTCGTGTTTCCTTAAGTGTTTATGCAAAGGGTGCCAACAATCTTTAAGACAATTTTTTAAGTTTATTTTGTTTCTGTCTAGTGGTGTTATTTTGTAAGTTTATTTATGTCTTCAATGATACTAAAAATACCGAGTCCCATACCACAAGGTGGTGGAAATTATGGGGAAAAGCCTGAGAAGTTTAATGACAGTGACTTCAAACGTTGACAACAAAAGATGTTGTTCTATCTCACAACATTGAGCCTGGCAAGATTTCTCAAAGAAGATGCTCCTGTTCTGGATGAAGGAGAGACCGACAAAGAAAAGTTGCTGGTACTTGAGGCATGGAAACATGCAGAATATTTGTGCAGGAACTATATCTTGAATGGACTGGACAACACACTATATAATGTTTATAGTGTGGTTGATTCGGCAAAAGGTCTTTGGGAATCATTGGAAAGAAATACAAGACGGAGGATGCTGGAGCAAAGAAATTTATAGTTGAAAATTTTCTAGACTATAAAATGGTTGATTCCAGAACCGTCATAAGCCAGGTTCAAGAACTTCAAGTTCTCTTACATGAGATTCATGTTGAAAAAATGTCTGTCAGTGAACCATCATAAGAGGACCGAGTGTGCCCCTAGTGTTCCTGACTCTGACAATCAAATGGCATAGCAGAGTGGAAAAATCGATCATTGAAAGAAATGATGAACGCTATGTTGATTAGTTCAGGATTACCACAAAATTTGTGGGGGAAAGCGTTGCTTGCAACAAATTATATCCTGAATAGAATTCCATATAAGAAAACACAGAAAATTCCATATGAATTGTGGAAATGTCAAAAACCGACTTATAAATTTATGAAAGTGTGGGGGTGATTGGCAAAGTGGATATATTTTTACACTTGGAAATGGAGTTATATCCTGGAAATCTTCTAAACAAACTTGTATAGCAAGGTCCACAATGGAATCTGAATTCATAGCTTTGGACAAGGCAGGGGAAGAAACTGAATGGTTACATAACTTTTTGGAAGATATTCCTAATTGGACTAAACCTGTACCCCCAATATGTATACATTGTGATAGTCAGGCTGCTATTGGAAGAGCGCAAAACTTGATGTATAATGAAACTTGATGTATAATGGTAAGTCTCGACATATACGTCGGAGACATAATACCATAAGACAATTGCTCTCGAATGGAATTATATCTATTGATTACGTGAAATCGAAAGATAATATTGCGGATCCGCTTACGAAAGCTTTGGCAAGAGAGCAAGTGAAATTGTCTTCAATAGGAATGGGTTTGAAGCCTATAAAATAAGAGTGGACATAATGGTAACCCAACCTAACTGACTGGAGATCCCAAGATCTAGGTTCAAAAGGGAAAACAAATTTATGTATACAACTCAGTGGAGCACTAAGAAGGAATCATGAATTCCTAACCATTCCTATTATAATAGTGCTAACCTGGAAATGGATGAGGTTAAGATGTACTTTTAATGACTCTTTAGCTCTTTTATAAGGGTGGGGTATTACCAGGATACTCTTTAAAGAAGTCACCTATGTGGGTGTGAAGGGGCCGCTTCTATGAGAATTTTTAAGGCTGAATTCTCTAAAAACACTCATGAAACCAGGTGGTATTCAGGGCCAAAATGAATACAAACATGAGAACCAAGGGTATTTCGAAGAATATCTATGTAACTATTATGGATTTGATTTACTCCGAAAGTTGACAGTTCAAAGTTCTTTAACTATTATGGAATCATTTCTGACTTTATACAACAATTTATTTTCACTTCTCTCAGGTTGATTTTGCTTTTGGTTCCAACCAAAGGGTTTCATACCAATGGAGATACTCGTCTTTCCTTATATACCCATGATTATCCCCTTGTCTAGCCAATAATAGGACTTTGATCGCACTTCCAACAACTCGTTCATCCTTAATGTCTTTGATGTGTTATATCGATACTGTCTAGACTAATTGTCCTGATGATAGAAGAAGTACTAGCGACTTTTGTGTGTTTCTTGGCGACAACTTAATCTCTTGGTCCTCTTCGAAATAGAAGTTGGTTTCTCGCTCTAGTGTGGAATCAGAATATAGGGAAATATGTCGAAACGTCACTGCCATTCACTTTTTGTTGTTTGACGACATCACCACTCGTCGCATTTCATTCGCCACCAACCTACTCTTTGTTTTTTGCTAGTACGAGCATTCAAAAGCCCATCCGAACAATCGAATGAGTCGTGAATCAGGCTCGATTTTTATTTTAAAAAATCGAGATTTTTGGTTTGTTTCGTGGTCAACCTCTTTAAAAAAATTGAGATTAACCGAATCGAACCAAATTTTAAAATACTTTTATTTAACCCATTGGTTCAACCCGCCCAATTAAACATCACCAAAAGAAACCCACAACTTAAAAGGCCATAAATTCATAGGTTTTTAAGTTTCTAACCCTAATTATTTTCTTATTTCAAAATCTCTCTCTTGCAACTTGTTGTCAAACGTCAACCCCTCCATCTCTCTTCCCCTTCCTTCCTTCCTTCCTCTCTCTCTTTCTATCTCTCCTTCCTCCCTAAGATTTTCAACTCTCTCTCCACCACAACCTTCTCTCACTATCCTTACTCTCTCTCGGTCATCTACTCTTGATTTTTCACCCCCGCTATTGTCACTCTCGACATTCCCAAAACGTGAATGTTTCCTATTCATCCACCGAAATGTAAACAATGTTTCTTCCATCTTCATCTGCTCTTTGATCTCTTAGATTCTCACTGTCGCTACCACTTCTCTCACATTGTTCACCGCTGGCCCCTCTCACACTCATTCTTTGTAGCATGCAAAAGGAAAGAAAATCGATTAAAAATCGAACCGAACTGGTTAGGAACGATTGGTTCGATTTTTAATCGAAACCAAGGAGAACTTTGGGTTTTCTCAGTTTAGGATCCTTCAAAATCGAGGTGTTCGGTCCGATCCACGATATTTAGCTAAAACCGGATTGAACCAAACTACACCCCTATAGTTGCCAAGCTAGGTTAGATGTTTTTTTTTAAAATAAAAAAATACAGGTGCTAGGTTAGATGTTAAAGCAAAACTAGTTAAAAGTTGAACATAACGGGTTGGAACTTTTTTGGATGGAACCAAAAGCAAAACTACGAGGGATGTATGTCCAAAGTGAACAATTAACATAATGTGCTTGTTTTGGACAAACATTAACAATTTGTATGACATAACAAACAATTGGACATAACAGCCAATATGAGCAGCGGCGGATGTACCACGGGCCCGAGCCCCCCCTCAAGTTATTGCGATATTATATTTATATTATAAATCGAAATTATGTAATGTTTTGTGGAGCGGCCTTATTGGCGTTAGTCCCTCCTGAAATCTACCCACTCTTGTGTTCGAGCCCTAGCGCGTGCATTAAACTTGTTTTTTTTCTTTTTCGATTTTTTTCGTTTTACATTTTTTCTTTCCGTTTCTTTTTCCTTTTTTTTCTCTTGTTTTTGTTTTTTCTTTTTCGATTTTTTTTTTGTTTTACATTTTTTCTTTCCGTTTCTTTTTCCTTTTTTTTTCTCTTGTTTTTGTTTTTTTCTTTTTCGATTTTTTTCCCGTTTCTTTTTTCTTCTTTTTGTTTTTGCCTTTTTTTTCGTTTCTTCTCCTCCTCTTTTTTCGTTTTCATTTTTTCTTTCTGATTTTTCTTTGTTTTTTTTTCATAGGTTTAAAATAGATTAAATGTATGTATTTATGAATCTAAAATAATAATAAACATATGCATTATAGTTCTTTTTTCAATTTTAGTTTTCTTTTTGAGTCAAATAAATATGGAACAATAAAAATATTTTTTAATTTTAGTAATAGGTTTTTGAATTAAAAAAAAAAACGTGCAATTGTAGGTTTCAAAGTTTTCAATTTAATGTCTAATAAATCTGTGACCTAATAAACAATTTGTTTTTTTTACTATTGGATACAAAATTAAAAATTCAGAAACCTATTAGATAGAAAAATGAAGGTTAATGGACTTAGTAAAAACTTTTTGAGGTTAGTGATTTATTGAGCATAATCTTGAGTACTTAATGACTAAATTTATAATTTAACAAATTTAATATCAAAATGTACGGATTGATAACATATATCAATATGTTCAAAATATCATTTTTGTTATTGTACTTTGGATTTTGTTTCATTTCTAGTCATACGTTAAAATGTCCAATTTTAGTCCAAGTACTTCCAATAAGCTTCAAAATAGGTCTCTATGGTAAGTTTATTGTTATTTCTTCTAAAAAAAATTGGTCTCTATTAGTATTTTTTCTAGAAATTTTGGAAATATGTTCACATCGGGTCTCTTATTGTATGAAAATTACTATTTAACAAAATTGGTCTCGATTTTTTATACTATTTAACAAATTTTGATAAAATTAACTTAGACTTACGGTAGAGACCGATTTTAAGCATAGACTAAAATTATTTCTATATAGCCCCCCCTCACATAAAGTTCTGGATCCGCCATTGAATATGAGCATAATTCAACTAGTATAACGTTTGTACTAATTATGACCAAGCGGTCTACGGTTCAAATCCCCCACTCCCACATGTTGTAAAAAAAAAAAAAAAACAATTTGACATAGAAAATTGAACAATTGGGCAAAAATAAAGTTGCCACAACACTACAAAAAAGTTGGCCTATTTCGACCATGTTTTATCGAAGGTTATAAAAAACCTTTGAAAAAGATATGCATTTATCAAAGGTATTTAAATAACCTTTGAAAAATATCAACTTTTATCGAAGGTTCTTAAAAACCTTTGAAGAAGATATAATATCTATCGAAGGAAATTAAAAACCTTTGAAAATTATATTATCCTTTATCGAAGGTATTTAAAAAACCTTTGATAAATATCGACTTTTATCGAAGGTTCTTAAAAACCTTTGAAGAAGATATAATATCTATCAAAGGAAATTAAAAACCTTTGAAAATTATATTATCCTTTATCGAAGGTATTTAAAAAAACCTTTGATAAATATCTACTTTTATCAGAGGTTATTAAAAACCTTTGAAAAAGATATAATATATATCGAAGGACATTAAAAATCTTTGAAATTTATATTATCCTTTATCGAATGTATTTAAAAAACCTTTGATAAATATCTACTGATCTTTATCAAATGTTCTTAAAAACCTTTGAAAAAAATATAATATTTATCAAATAATATTAAAAACGTTTGAAAATTATATTGTCTTTATATAAGGTTATTAATTTTTTTTTGAAAAAGATGTGTATTTATCAAAGGATATTAAAAGGCTTTGAAAATTATATTATCATTTATCAAAGGTTTTGAAAAACCCTTAGAAAAATATATATTTTTTATCGAAGGTTATTAAGATCCTTCAAAAAAATATATACTTTTTATCTAAGTTTATCAAAAATCTTTAATAAATATATTATATTTATCGAGGGCCATCAACCAGCTCCTTCGAAAAAACTTTTAGAAATCATATGAATGTTATTGGCCTTTTTTTTAACTTTTAATTGAAGGTCATTAGAAACCTTCGATAAAGATGTTACAAAATATTATTCTTCATCCAAGTATTTTAAATAAAATTACAATTGAAAAAATGAATTGGTAGAGGTAGAAGTTTAGAAAGAAATTAAGAAAAACGTGTAAACAAAATTGAAAATGAAAAGTAAAAAAAAAAAAAAAAGAAATTAAAAATAAAACCCTACCGATTATGAATAAATGAAATAATGAATAAGCAAATACATATCGAAAAATTGCTTAGGATTTTTCGTCATTGAAAGACGTTGTGAGTCTTGTTTTCGTTTTGGGCATTTTCTCCTAGGTCAGCCATAACAAATTCTCCCCACCTCCACACTGTGAGTTTTCTTCTTCAATTCAACTCTCTGGTTTTCTAGGGCAAAGACTATGAGGTATGCAAATTTCTCCCTTAATACTTAATTCCATTTCCACGAGTATTACATCTTCTTTACTGCCGATTTCCGCTTGTATCAAAATCGATGAAGCAAAATTACTCTTCCTTCGATTGAACGCTATTTGATGTTGCTCCTAGTTCGGTTCCTTTCTATTAGTTTTTTTAAAATGATTTGATGAAGTAAACATAATGTATGAGGATGTGAATGAGAGTTTGGATGATTTAAAGCTCTGTTTATAATGGTGAAGAGTTGTTTCTCTTGTGCCTCCTGTCCATCTTATATCTCTATCTTTCTTTCCTTTTGTTTTTTTGAAAATCGCATTTGTTTCCATCAATTTCTGGATGCTTTCAGTTTCAATACAATTTCTTCTTCTATTTTCTAATTCAAACTTTGGAAAATGCTCTTTCCTATAATTTTCAATTAGTGCTCACGCATGTCCCTATGCCTTTTTTATTTTGGGCTATCTAGTGAAGTTTCTGTGAGCCATTGCTTAGCTGAAGTTGAATAGAGAGGATAGTTAATTAAAGAATTTCAATCTTCTTAAAGGCGGCAGGTGAGTTCTATACAATACTCAAAAGATCTCCAATGTTACCTACTATTTTAACAATGGTTTAGCTGACTGTGAACTAATTTTTCTTATAGAAACTCACAAAAACTAATATTATTGATATTGGTAATAACAATTGGGGGAATTCTATGACTGACATTATGAGATTTTTAGAGATGCAAAGGTGACAATTAATCAATTATTGAGCTATAGAATGTCCTTATATTTACTCTGTTTGTGTAATAAATATCAGGTCTTTCAAGACTAACTGCAGATGATAAACTGAAGGAGGCCTTTTCTCCTTTTGGCTAGCTTGTTGAAGGTGAACAATACTCTTTTCCTTCAATTTTGTGTTTTCATTTCCTTGAACATAGCCTTTCAAAGATTAGAATCATATTGACTCAAATTGTGAGTACTTGTTTACCTATCTACTTGTGGTTATTTTTTTTTCTTTGGCAGCAAGGGTGTGACTGTTTTTCTTTCTTTTTGAAGTTTAATTTGCTAAGATCTGATATGCAAATGTCTTACGTTGTTGCTTGCCTTCAATTTTTCAGAAATGTTGTTACTTTCCATGGCCTAGAAAATGATATTGTTCTTTGCATTTTTATAAGCAAAGGTTTAAATTAGATGGACATGTGAATATATATATTGTTTGAAGGATCTGTTGCTTTCAAATTTAAAATATGTTTTACCTTGTTAGTTTAGAACTATTTGCAGATTGTCAAGTCCTAAATGAATGGAAAAATGGATGTTATTGCATTTGAAACCATCTATGGCTTGCTTTAGTTGTTATTTTTTCATTTTTAGACTTGCTTATTTGTTCTTCATTTTCATGTTGTTGTAGATTAGGTGAAAACGATATGTTTTAATCGTTGTAAATTGAAATCTTGGACTCATGCTGATCATATGTGCTGGCTTTGATTATTCATTTGTTGGATTACATGCTTCTGAATGTATTTGGGGTGGGGAGGTATTTTCTTTGAGTACAATTAAGGTTTCCAATCTTAGATATTTCTAGAAAGATAAATAGAGAGAGGAGGAAGGAGGTATTGGTTAGAAGATAAATAGGTCGAAGATATATACCTTAACTAGTTGAGTCTCATGTTGGGTGAGAAGTTCATTTTTGTCGAATCATGTTGCACTGGTGGCAACTATTTTGTCACTTTTTGCCCTCGTCACGGTTAGAAGCACTTTAAGCAAAAACACACTCTCTTCTCTCTGCTTTCTCTCTAGAATATGATACTTTTTCTTATAGGAGTTTAATGGGGTCTGTAATGGCTTTTACTAATGGACTTATATTTGATGCCAAGTTGCCATCTTTCCCTTTCTCTCTCTTTCTCTTTATGATACTAGGGAATTAATGGGGTTTTGGCTGTTGGTGCTTTGTATTAAATGGGTAGTTTTGATTCTTGTGGTAATGGTTGGACTATGAATGAGTTTAAAAAGTAATTAACTTGCCAAAAATTGCAGCCATTGCTAATATGGAAATGAGTGGATTTCTGTCATATGAGCTATGTGATAGTATGAAAGGATTTTTGTAGATCAATCTTTTATGTGCAGTCAAAGAGTTCAATCATATGAGCTAGAAAGATAAAAGAGTTCAATCATATGAGCTAGAAAGATATAATAGTTCAGTCAAAGAGTTCAATCTTTATTCCATCTTTTGCTGCTTTTTGCCATCATGGAACACTGTGGCAATTCAATCCTTTGTTATGAAAGTACACATTTCTTTTTGTTTTATTTGCTGCCTATTACTTTTTGTTTATTTGTGTGTTTGTGTTACAACATTTTAAGATATGCATTAGCTTTGCTTGTGGCCTCTTCTGTTTAACTACACTTTGAGTTGTTGTTCATTGATAATTACTTGTAGTTTTGAGGGGTTCTTTTCTTTGAAACTTTATTTATACATGTGCTAGTTTTGAATTCTAAATTTTGAACTTGTACTTGTAGTCGGAACTCAAATCATATGCTTCTCAAGTAGTTGATGGTACACTTGACATGAACGAGGATGAGATTTTTGTGCAAGTTTTTGGACCAGAGAAACATGGACGTGTTCGTGGTTATGGAGTAGGTGTTACTCCTTCTGAGCTATTTGGATCATCTTCTAATGTACGTGATCTTGAGCATCGTCTTAACGAGTCTGAACAACATCTTCAAGAATCTGAACAACAAAGAAAAGTCGAGGTACAAGATCAAATTGTCGAATTAGAAAATCGTTTTGAGGATAGATTTCAAACAATGATGACAGACATGCGTAAACAATTTGCTAATAATTGATTGAATGCGTAGTAGTTGGATGTTATAGAAATTTTGTAGTTATTTTCTCTGTATGTTGCTATAAAAACAATTTATGAGATTGTCAGAATTATTAGCTACTTTGAAAGTATCTAGGTTTACATTCATCTTAAATCACTTTAGTAGTAGCAGTCTCTTTGCTTATTCTTTGTATTCTATATATTTGTAATTGGAAATTCAGGGTACTATCGGATACCAATAATAAACTAAAAATTGGTTTATACTATTGTATTCAAATGCAAAAGATTTTTGCAGAGCTTTTTCAAAGGACACTACTACAAAATCTATCTTACTTGACATTTGTAATTTTTAATCACTTGACATTTTAATAAAAAAATGTCAAGTAACATGCATTTTCTAAAAAAAATGTCAAGAAAAATGAAAAAAGGTGGAGGAAATGTCAAGAAAAATAAAAAAAGGCGGAGGTTGACGGAAATTTTCGGATTTTTTCAACACTAACATAAAATTTGACTTTTAAAAAATGTCAAGTTTTATCTTAATTTACTTGTCATGTTTTAGATGTCAAGAATAGTTTAGTTTAAAATAAAATAATTTTCTGAAGCTTCTCCTTCCCCCACCATTCACGATTTTAGAAGCCCTAACTCACCATCTCAATCCTCTCACCATCTCTTTCTCCCAGCCATGTGTGTCCCCTCCCCTCCGACGAATAGCTCTGACGACGGCGCAACAGCAGCGACGGTTCATCGGCGTCGAGCACTCCTTCGCGCGGTCAACGATGATTTCTACGTGGGTTAGTGTATTTCTCTTGGTTTTTCACTCCTCAAGGCTCGATTCCTCTCTCTCCATCGTTCTCTCTCTCACTCGTGATCTCCATCTCTGTTTTCTAGCATTTTTTCGGCGAGTTTCAAGCAGGGCAGCAACTGTTTTCACAATTTTCCAGCAGGTGCTCTATTTAACCGCGAATAACAGTGTTTTTGGGCGTTTTTATGGGTTTTATAGCGAATTCGACCATAGGTAAGTTGGATTGAAGGTTGTATTGGTTGATTAACATGTTTAATTGAATACCCACTCACTATTAGTTTCGTTCAGCATGCTTTCCCTTCAAATTTCGACGATTCAAGCAGTGGGTCTTCGACTTTCAACGTCTTTGAGCAATTTCAGCATTGGGTAAGTGTTTTACATAAAGGATTTGGGTTGATTTTAGTGTTATTCAAATACCCATTTATGTTAGCTTTCAATTTCAAGGTATCCATAGCGTTTGGTGATTTATTTGTCAATTTGGAGTGAAATTGGAAGCCTGAACAGCAAACATTTGTTCTGTTTTTTGGTCAAGTTTTGGGTGTTACTTTCTCCAATTTAATGGGCTCTTAGTAAGCATTTGATTTGAGATTCTATTTTGTTTTAAGGAATTTCTCCCCTTGTGTAGCTTGATTAAAGGTTGGAGCTAAGGAATTAATTTAGTTCTTATGCAAAGTAATTAAGCGGCATGTGACCATTATTTTGTTTCTTATGATTATTTATCTATTAAATATTTTTCCCATTCATTTAGAAATCAATAATAATACACAATAAAGTGAGAGAAAGAGCAAAGCAAACAATGGCTGAGATAAATGATAAAGACAAACAAGTTTTAGAGAAGACCAACGAACTTCTTGCAGTCAAGTACATTGAGGGAGGGAAGAAGGTAAATAACTTATCAGTTAGTTTTAGACTTAATGTTGTAATTTGCTTAAACAAATGGTGGGATTAAGAGATTTGCGTTTGATTAATTGTTAGCTATTGGGATTTCTCTTGTGATTGTTTCTTATTGGCTTTTGGCTTGGTGCTCTCATGGCTTCTCATTGGACTCAATGCTGTAATTTGCTTAAACAATGGTGGGATTAGGAGATTTGAGTCTGATTATTGTTTTGCTAATGGGATTTCCCTTTTGATTGTCTCTGATTAGCTTTTGGCTTGATGTTTTAATGGCTTCTCCCATTGTGTGTACCTTTTTTCTCTGTTGACTTGTTGAAGTTATGAAGTTTTTTTATGCTGGATGGTGGTTTTGCTACATTCTTGATGTGAAATCTCTATGGAAATTTGTTTTGATCATCCATTTCTTCTTTCTTTCTTTGTATCTAGATGATGGTAGATACACATCGGCATCACTATCCATGATTTTAAAATGCGTTTCTAGGCAATCCTATTTTATATTTCATTTTAATTCTGGAAATCACTTCATGGCAAAGGTGAGTTTCTGAAGGTTAGCCCCAAAGCCACTTTGAGAAGCAGCAACATCTCCAAAGTCATTATGAGTTCCTCTTTCTTTCATAAATAATTGATAACATTGTCAGAATGCTACAAAGTTACTCTGATAGTTCAAAATTGCTACATTTTCTGCTCACTGTCCTCGTCTAACGTTGTCCTTTTACCACCTTTGTGATCATTTATCATGACTATTGTACTTTATCTTAAAAAAATCATTGCAGGTAATTTTTTTTATGAGAGATGGATTATTATTCAGATGAAATGCTCGTTTGAAACATTGTGAATAGTTATGTTATTTAACTGGTCTTAGCTGAATTACTTGTTGGATGTGTGTACTTGCTCGTTATGCCCTTTCCTATTTAGAAATGTTCTGTTTTTAAGATAAATATTTTTTACTTGCTCTATTCGTGTAATGCCTACTAATTGTTATTCGAATTTTTGTTTCATTTATTGTTTACAATTTCATGTATGGTTTTCTTTCTTTCTTTCTTTCTTTTTAATAGGCCTACCTGAGTCAAATGGATATACGGTGGTCTTAATCAGCAAAGAACATCGGTTAGTTTCTTTTACCTCATTTTTAATTTCTTGCTTTCTTTAAACCACCTACTACTCCGACCCCACAAAAGAATCCATTACCTAGGAAATAACTTTCTGGGTAAATAATGTATTTTCTCATTCTATGTTGTTACTGTTATCTATATATTATAGATATGCAATGGAGTTGCTGTGGTTGGCTATCTAAATGAAAGACTTGTAATCCCTAAAAGGTTGACTGGCTATCTAAATGCAACACTTGTAACCCCATAAAAGAAGTCATTCCCTAGGAGAAGGTTGATTGTGCTGCTATGAACAAAATTATGGTATTGAAATTTTATGGATAAACTTTAGGGGTATATGAAACATTTGATGCAGGACATACTTGAAACAAACTCTATTTCTTGATGTTTGTATTCTTCTTATTTTCCTTATCTCTCTCTGTTTATGACATTGAAAATTGTTCATTGTTGGATCTCTGAAACTGTGGGGGAATATATGTTCTTAATTGTTCATTGTTGATGGGGTTTGGCTTGATTTGGTGAAGCTTGAAGTGATGGGGGAGAAAACAAAGAAGGTTACTTATCTATTTGAAGAAAAGGATTGTTAAAAGTACACTATGTAATGACAGAAATTCTTGAAAGTACACTGTCTAATATTAATGGTAGTTTTTAAGTTTGAAATTGACAGTGTGGACTCGGTCATTTAGGAAAATTGTGAATATTTGTGTTGATTGTCATCATCACTTATTTTAGGAAGGTGTTGGAATGAGCCTTAATAAGAATCTATTTTAGGAAATAGAAAAAGAGAAATTGAGCTGACACTAAGTTGTTTATCTTTTCAGCCAGCAAGATTAAAGGCACAGAACTCACAAAGTCCACTCGAAGGTTTGGTTTATTCCCCATTTCTTTGAGTTTGAAATCCTTTAAAATCTTAATCAATTAGAAGTTCTATGAACTAGCACTTGCATTAGTATTTAGTAGTGATAAAATTTAAATGTTGCATTTTTGTTCTGGTCATCTTCTTTGTGGTTTTGGTTGGATTTTATGTGTAATTTTTCCTTTTTTATTTACCTTTGGTTACTAAGCAAAAAGTTGGTAAGATTTGGTTGTTTAGGTTTGTTATAAGTTTTGATGCTACGCTTCTAAAGCTTGGATTGTTTTAGCTTTATTAGTTCACTTGCTTACCTTATTTGTTTCTTATCTGTCAGATTTGTTGTTCTTATCGTCAATGGCTTCAAGTACAAATTGCACTACGTTCAATCAACCTTCAAAGAGTTATGTGGGTTTTTTGTTTTTCCTTTTTTTTTTTTTTGCAATCGACAATATTGTACTTGACAAACTCCATAATGTTATGGAAATTATATGTGACCATGTTATACTTATTTTATTGGGTTAATAGTTCTTGTAATTTTGGAATTGCCCATATATGAATTTTGTTAATGTTATTGGTGGAAATTTGGTTGATATATCTTGAGTGTGTATTATTTATTTGGTTGACGAAATTATGTCCTTCTCAATATATCAAATTGTAGGAGATCCAAGATAATAGGGAACGACTATTATAATTGAAAAAAAAAAATCACAAACAAACATGACATGTAAAATGTGTCAAAAACTTTTTAAATTGACAATTTTAAAATGTCAAGATAAAGTATCATTTGACGCGTTAAGCATGTCAAGTTTTAACAAAAATGATGTTTAATAAATGTCAAGAAATCCATACACATGACGCTTTAAAAATGTCAACTCTGTTAATATTCTTGACGTTTAAAAAATATCAAGGAAAGAATATCTTGACGCTCCATTTTCGATACCTTATTCTTGACAGTGGCTCTCTCGACGCTTTTAAAAGCGTCAAGAGTATAAAAATTTGACATTCCAAAAGCGTCAAGTAATACTGTTTTTGTAGTAGTGGGACTTACAAATGTTGATAAAAAACTATTTTCAAAGGCTTTAAAATCGTTGAAAATAACCTTATAAAACCTTCAAAAATAATGAAAACCTTTGAAAAAGGTAGTTTGAAAATAAAGAATTTGCGATAAGTAATTTGAAAATTATCGAAGGAATGTGAACTTTGAAAAATAATAATAAAATTTGAAGGTTAATGTACCTTCGAAAAAAGTTTTTTCGACGGGATCTATTTCGACACTTTTTGAAGGTTTGGATAACCTTCGAAAAAAGATTTATCGAAGGTTTGTTTAATACTTTTTCGAAGGTTGTGGCCTTTGAAAATAGTTAGATTTCTTGTAGTGATGAAACATATACGTACTCTCTGTAATTAGTTAGCGTTTGCTTGTCTTGGCCGTTCTCTTTTCGTCATCAATCTCTTGCAATATATATATATATATATATATAGTATATCAATAGTTGAGGTGGGAAGATTCGAACCTCTAACCTCATGATCAAGGGTACAGGCCAATTACTGCTGAACTAAGCTCACTTTATGTCAATCTCTTGCAATAGACATTAATACTGATACGAAACTGTTTCCAATCACAAGACTTACTTTATTTCTTTATCTTCAAATTTTTGTTCTTTATAAATTTTTTCTCTCTAAATTTTTTTGTCCCTCACTACAATAATTTTTATCCTTCCATATCTCTAACATTTTATTTCTCTTTGAAACTTTTCTCCAACTTAATAATTTTTCTCTTAATTTTTAGTTCTCTTTGTGTAACTTTGTCTACCACCTTCTATTTTGTTTTAAAATCATGTGTAATACCCTTTTTAGTAATCTGATGATTATAAAATCACCTTAAAAACAAACATTAATAATTTATAAATTTATTTTAAATTAAATTTAAATCACTTTTACAAGTATGGAACCAAATATTAAAACAATTTATAACTAAACGCTTTATAAAATTAATTATAATTAAATCACTTAGCTGCTAAAAACACTTATTATGAAATCACTTCCCAAACATGACCTTAGTAATTGAAAATCACTTTTAGTTGTATGAAACTTACTATTAAAATATAACCAAACATTAAAAAAACAATGATATGAAAATCACTTTTAATTAAACAAATCAATAAGGTTAAAATTACTATTTTCAAAATCATTTTCAAACATGCCCTAACATAAATTAGAATTATCTCATAATCACTTTTGAAACTTTTGATGCTTGTAAAATCCATCTTAAATGGTTTTTTTTTTTTCATCTTAAACAAAATCTTAGTTTTGTAAAATTACAAGATTTTTTTAGTTCAACAACATTTAAGGGCCGATGAAAAGGATTCGAACTTTTGACTTTTTGATTAATGGTACATGTCAATTACCACTAAGTTATGCTCACTTTAGTGTAAAAATTACAAGTTTTAGACTATGAACTTGGATTATGTCTAATTATCCCTAAACCTTAATTTTTAGTAGTTTAGGTTTCTAAACTTCCAATTCTATTTCTTATATATTTCTTTAACTTATAATGTCATGTCTATATATTTTTTTTAAAAAAAAAATTCATGGATTTATTTATAAACACAAAATTGAAAAACCTAGGGCATGGATGTATGATTTATTTATTTATTTATTTATTATTATTATTTTAGAAAAAAAACTACCGCATACAATTTTAGGAGAGGAGGAAAACGAAACCCTAAGCGGTGCGGAAATGGCGGGACGGCTGATGCTCGATTGGCGTTCATCTTCTTCGTCACCTGGCTTTTGCTTGATGCAGAATCGCCTCTACAGCGCCAAACGGAGGATCGATCTTCAAAAAACTGAGAATGCAGATTTACCCATTTGATCCATCTGAGCCCGCTGAAGTTGAAGAGGTATGTATGTTTCTTTCGCAGCTCTGTCTGTCTGTAACAAATAGTTTTCCAATCTGATCGAAGATAATATAATTGTTGAATCGTATATAAGATTAACTTGAATTAAGAAGACCCATGAGAAATTTCGGTGGAAAAATTGGTGTTCTGTATCTTGTAGTTGGCTAAAGCAGAGTCTTCGGAGCACTGGGAGGTGTTCAAGTCGTGGATGTCGAAGCACAAAAAGAGTTACAAGGGTGGGAAAGAGATGTTGTATAGGTTTGAGATATTCACTGATACTTTGAAGTACATTGAGGAGAAGAACAAGGAGCTAAAAAGCTATCAACTGGGGTTGAATCAATTCGCAGACTTGAAATTTGATGAGCTTCCTACTGGATTCAAGAGTGGGGGACACAGGATGAGTGGGACACCCTAGGATGAAGTTGATGATGATGTTGATGATGATGTTGATGAGTCCTTCACCACACCAAAACTGCTAAGTATTCTGGTTTTGTTTTGTTTAAACTATGAGTATGAAGACAATCTGTCTATTAACTTTGTGTTGTTTGGAATGACAAGTGTTTAAAAACACTTTTCTTACATTTTTAAACACTTATAAACACTTAGAATGTCATTTCAAACGATCCGGCGTGAAAGTGGAATTAGGAGGGAAGATGTTGATATTTTGTTGGTTTTATTTTGCCTATATTCCTATATATATATATTTTTTAATGAATAACTATGTTTTCATTGAGAAAAAATGAAAAAATACAAGGGCAACAAAAAACAACCCCTCTACAAGAAAAGGAGGGAAACTCCATTAGATAAAGGGGCTCCAATCCAAAATAATAAGACCTATGAAAAATTACAAAATAAACACGTCACCATGCCCAAAGAGAAACCTTATATCTCACAAGAGACCAAACCTCAGCCGAATCCCTCTCAAACCCTTTAAACGTCTTATTATTTCTCTCACCCCAAAGCCCCAAATAATAGCGCAAATCCCCGCTTGCCACAAGAAATTCCCTTGTTCTCGAGATGGGGGAGGAACTCCTAGATCATCTCTCTAAGGCCCCTGTGTCTGGCAAACTGCAAACCAAACGAAGCAAAAAACATGTCTCACACAGTCCTAGCAAAACTGCATCCCTACAAAATATGGTCGAGGTCTTCCTCCGCCATCCAACAGGTAATGCAACAAAAAGGCTCGATCAAGTATAGGATCTATTCCTATTTAAATGAAGTTGCAGTGAGAATTTTGTTTTGTTTTTGTTACTCTACTCCTCAAAGACTTTACTTCGGTAAGATGGGGGTGTAGAATGTTACTGCTTGAAATAATAAGAATAGAATCAGATGTTGTGCGTTCTCAGACAAAAATACAAAGCATTCGAGATGTTCTATCTTTTTTGTTTTGGATGTTATCTTGTGTTTGTGTTGTTACCTATGAAAGAAACAAAAACTTATAGTAAATTCTAGCCTCTGTTTTTCCTGGTGTGTGCTTCGTAGCAAGGTTAGTATTGAACAGGTAGATCATTTGTTTGGTCTCTTGTCTTGCAACTAAATTCATGGGATCGAGTTCTCGATCCCTTCAGAATTGACGGGCCACCCTTGCCATTTGGCGTATGACCTTTGAGAAGCATATGCTTCCGTGGAGACACATGAAAAATCTTCACTCAACTTAGTCATTCTGTCATACACGACTTTGTAACCAATTTGAGAACCTTTCTTTAGTATCGTCTTTATGTTTGTTCATTTTTTTTTCTTGTTTTATTTGGTGTTTTGTTTATTATGTTATCATTAGAGTCATTAGCCATTGTGTTTACCCTTATGTCATCAAGATTTTAATGAGGTGTAGGGAAATCCCTACACACCGTTTTATAGCTAAATATTATTCTAAATAATATAATATACATATTTCTTGTTTTTTTTTTTCTTTTCTTTACTTTTTTGAATGTTCGGTTTGGTCTTTTAAATAATATCTCATTACAGGCTAAGGGAAGAAAATTCGAGCATGCATTCTATAGAAAAAAAAACACCCATGATTTGCCAACTAAAGTTGGATTCATATATTTGCAGTTTGAACTTTTTTTTTTAATGATTTAAACAATTGTCAAATTTCTTTTAAGTCTAATGTTTGCATTCCTATACGACATATTATATTCTATAAAAAATTAGGCTCACAAAATGATTATAATTCAGTTTGACGTATTAAAAAAAACCATTGTCTACTATATTTGGTTATTTGTTTTTCAAATTAAAAAAAAAATGTTCAATTATGTTTGTATAGTTGCCAAATTATAAAATATAAATGAATATCTAAAGGAGTGACGTGATTTAATTAATGCACTAAAAAAATCAAATTGCAAATATTGTTGTTAATTAAATTGATTTTTCCATGAACATATGGTTAAGATATATAGTCTGAATGAAGAGGTTAAAAGTTTGAATTCTTACTTGAAGATTGAAAGGGAAAGGGATTATGAATAACCCTTCATAAGTCTGTTCTTTTTTTTTTTTTTCCTTCCTTTTAAGTTTAGATTACTTGTGTTTTACTGATAGAATGTCACCCATTTATTTTGAGATTCAAACCAAAATATATTAAGTCCCGTTTTTAACCATTTGATTTTTATTTTTGAAAATTAAGTTTATAAACACTACTTCCACTTATTTCTTTGTTTTGTTGTCTACCTTCTTCTCATATTTTCAAAAACCAAGTCAAGTTTTGAAAACTTAAAAAAAATTCCAAAAAAAATTCAAAAATTTGTTTTTGTTTTTGGAATTGGCTCGGAATTCAAATGTGTTCTTAACAAATATGAAAACAATTGAAAGGAAATGGGAAGAAAACAAACACAATTTTCAAAAACTAAAAACCAAAAAACCAAGGCTCCATTTCATAACCATCTGGTTTTGTAAAATTATGTTTGTTTTTTCCAAATTTCCTTACAATGGTTTTCATATTTGTTAAGGATACATTTGAATTCCTAGCCAAATTCTTAAAACAAAATCAAGTTTTTGAAAACTTTTTTTTTTAGTTTTCAAAACTTGATTTAGTTTTTGAAAACGTGGAAATGAGGTTGATAGCAAAACAAAGAAACTTATAGTTGAAATAGTATTTATAGACTTAATTTTTAAAAACTATAAACCAAATGGGTTGTCAAACAGGGTTCAAATGATTATCAATGGAACCTTAGGTTTTCAAGTTTGTCCCAATTTTAACTAGTTGATTAGAAGGCATCAGAATGAAAAATTTGAGGAATTTAGGAGTGTCATTCCTCATACTAGTCCCCATTTTTCTGTTCATTTTTGTTTATTTTTATAATAATTATTTAATTCATTTTATAAAATATTTAATAATTTTATTGACGTATTAATAAGATCTCAACTTGAGCATAACTTGAGTGGTTAAGACATATATCCTAGATTAAAAGGTCTAGAAGACCATTCATTGTATAAGAAGTGCACGTGTAAATGCATCTATTTTATATTACAAAACAAGGGAAAAATTATGTAATGTATCTTACAGACTTGTTGTATTTGTAAATTAATATAGAAAATCATTAGAAAAATACTCATAAAAGTGTAGAAACAATTCGTGAAATTGAATTTTAAAAATGAAATAGTCATATCAAGTGCAGTTCTTGTGATGACTCCTTATGAATTGAGCTAAATGATGTTCTCTTAGTTGACAACAACATTAATAGAAAACATTAGTATCAAAAGTTGATAAGTAGAATTTTTTTAGCATAAGATTAAAAAAACCTAGTTGTCTTCGGCATGGTGTTCTCAACTAGTGAACGTGTTTCTTTTGACATGTCTCTTGGTGTCATCGTAGTTGTCATTCCATTAGAACGATGATGAAGATCTTGCAGTTCTTGTGATGACTCCTTATGTTTCTTTTGACGAATTTCTGATTTTCGTCGCAAGCCTGCGACTAATTTCTTATTTCCGTCGCAAGCCTGCGACTATTTGTCTTGTTCGTCTCTAACATTGCGACTATTCCAATTTCGTCGCTAGCTTTTCGTCGCTAAATCCCTTCTTTCTTGTAGTGAGAGTAAGATGTTAGAATGTATTTGGTAATGGGAATGTTAGTAAAGTTGTTATTTATCGATATATGTTGGAGTACTTTGCTTGAAGTGACGAATACAATTTGACATTTCCTATTTTGGTGGATAATATGATAAGGACATTTGATGTTGTGTGTGTGTGTGTGTTTTAAATAAAAAAAAAATTGATGTTGTGTTGTTTTATTCAACACATTACATTTTTTTCTCTTTTCTAATATAAATAATATAAAATGAAAGCATTCTCCTATGCACTTCTCACAAAATTTAAAGAGTATAAATTAAAACATGTTCAAGGTTTTAATGTTGAATTATTAGTTTAAAATTTTAATTTACTAGATATGCAAGTTTGATAGTTTTTATCCATAAAAAATAATCTATAATATATTAAAATATATTAAAAAGGGAGGATCTTGAAAAAACTTTTTTGGACTATTATACCCCTACTTCTATTTCTATATTTACAACCTTGCCATTGAATGTATTATTTAAATGTATTAAAAATTCAATTACTCTAATTAATTACAAATGTTTTAAATTAATATAATGAATTGTAAATATTCTTCTAAAAAAAATAATGAATTGTAAATATTATTTAATAAATAAATTATACTCCACGTATCTAAAAAAACATTACATTTATTACATTTATTTTTTAATATTTTATTATTTAATTAATAATATAATATAATTGTTATGAAATAACATTATTATTAAATTATTTATTAATTATCAATAATAATAACAATATGGAATATGAGAAGTTAGAATATAAAAAGTTTTTCATTGATTAAATATATTATCCTTTAATTATAATTAATGATAGAAGTTGATAGTTTTGGAATTCTAAAAGCTTTGTAACTTTCAATTATCTACCACTATAAAAAGAGGTTGTCTTCTACCACTTTTTTCATCAACATGCTTCCACCATTTTTCTATCAACGAGTTTCATCCTTTCTAAACTTTTAGTTTTTAGCTCCTTCAATTCATTTCTCTCTAAGTCTTTTAAAATCCTGCAAGCAACTCAATATATTACTTGGTATATTTAAGTTGCAAGAGATACATGTGATGAATATGTACTTCGAATGCAAGGTTGGAAACATTCAAAATACACTTTGATGAGGTCGAATGAAGATGTGTTCATCTAACACAATTATCAGGTGAGTAAATTAAATTTATTTTAAGGAATGTGTGTATAGGTACTCTCTTTTATTTTCTTTTCATTGTTTTATTTTTATATATTTTTATTGTTATTTGATAGGTGCATTTGTTTGTTATTAAAAATATCTATGCATATTTTGAATTTGTTAATTCAATTTCATGTAGGTAATTCATATTTCATACTAAACGTAGCGCACTATGACTTATGCACTTTCTCTTATTTTGTCATTGTATTATTCATTAATTTCAACTATGATATATAGTTAAAATATTATTCTAGGTCTATGACACAATTTTAAGATTAAGAACTTTTCATTCCATTTTCAAAAAGTTTAAAATTCAAGACGTTCAATTTAATTTAACATTTTACATTTGAAGTTGGAAAGAAGGATTCCAAATTAATTAAAATTATAAAATTTTCATTTTATTAAATAAATTGGAAAAATCTTTCTACTTTGATAAATTTCATAAAATTAAAAATTCAATATTAAAGTATTTGAATATAAATCAAATAAACTAATAATGTTAAAAATATATATGTCTTTGCATCTTATAGAATATTGATATAAAATATAAATATTACAAACATGTCGTTGCATTTTCAAAATTTTGAAATTCAATATTTTCTATTTAATATAATATTTTAGGTTTGAAGTTCAAAAGACCGTTCTAACGTTTAATTAATATTAATTTATTTCGTACATAAAATTATTATAAAAAAAATTTGAAAAATTATAAAACTTTTATTATAGTAAATAAATTAAAAACCCAAATTATTTGTAACAATCTAATTAATTTTTACACAATGTCCACTTATTTTTAGTACATAAAATTACTAATTTTAAAATTTTTAGAGTTAAATTTCTTTTTGATATAGTCAAAGTGCTTGAATATATATGGTAGTACTAAAAAAATAATAATGACAATTCAATAAATTAACAATTTTAAAAATTGAAAAAAACCCTTTATGTTATTTTTTTTAGTTAATGTGCTCGGTAATATTGATAAAATATTAAGATTATAAACATTTCCTTTCATTTATAAAACTTTGAAATTCAAGATTTTCAATATAATTTAATATTTAACCTTTGAAGTTTAAAAGAATGGTTATAAAGTTTAATTAAAATTTTGTTTAAAAGAAAGTTTAATTAAAATTATAAAATTTTTAATCTATTAAAAATTTTAAAAATATATATTTGTAATGAACTAATTAATTACCATTTAATAATAATAATAATAATAATAATAATAATAATAATAATTACTCTTTTTATACTAATAATAATTCAAAGTTATTTTAAAAATAAAAAATACACGTGCAAATGCACGTGGTAATACACTAGTAGTTAAAAAGTGACCTAGCTCAACAGGTAATTGATATGTATACCTTTTTTTTAGGTCAAAAGATTCAAAATTGAAAAAGAGATTTGTTCAAAACCTTTTAAATTAATGAATAAATTCAAGTTTAACTACAATTTTAGCCCCAGAGGGTAGTGTCAATTTGGTATTTAAACTTTAAAAGTATCGAATAGGTTCTTAAACTTTCAATTTCGTGTCTAATAGATCATTGAACTTTAAAAAGTATCTAGTATGCCCTTAAGCTTTTACTTTTGTGCTCAATAGGTCTTTCAACTTTTAATTTTGTGTAATATATCATTGACCTATTCAACAATTTTAAAAATTGACAAGACTATTAGATAAAAATTGAAAATTTAGGGTCCCAATAAGCAGAAACTTCAAATTTATATCTAACAGATTGTTTAATTTTTAAAAATATCGAATGTGCCTAGAGACCAAACAAAATTAAAAGTTTAGTGATTTATTAGATGCAAAATTGGAAGGTATATAAATTTAATTGATAAAATCCTAAAAGCTCGAAGACCATACTTATAAGGATAATTGTAATGGGTGACAAAATTATGGTGCATAATGGCAAATATAGCAAATTTTTAAAATAATTGCAAATATGTCAAAAATTTTAAATGATTTTTTATATTCCCAAATTGCCCCTGATTGGCGCGCATCTTCTTCATCCTCGTTTTTTTTTTCAAATTGATAGAATCTATCAATGATAGAAAAATTTTCTATTACTGATAGATTCTATCAGTGGTAGAAAAAATTTCTATCACCATAGAAATCTTCTATCACTGATAGAAAATCTTTCTATCACTGATAGATTCTATCAGTGGTAGAAAAACTTTCTATCACTAATAGAAATCTTCTATCACTATTGAAATTTTTCTATCAGAAACCAAACAACACGATTGAAAACCTTGTTCAAGTAAATTTTTTTATTCAGTTCATAATGCTCATCTTTCTATCACATATCACTGATAGAAGATTGAAAACTAAACAACACGATTGAAAACCTTGTTTAAGTAAATTTCTTTATTTGGTTTATAATACTCATCTTTCTATCACTGATAGAATTTCTTTCTATTACTGATAGAATCTATGAGTGATAGAAAAAATTTCTATCAGTGATAGAAAACTTCTATAAGTGTTGGTGTTCTGATATCATATTGTTTTGTTAGTTGTTTGGTTATTGTTGTCATTCTATATGTTTTTGTAGTTGTTGTGTTCTATCATGACTTTTCTATCACTGATAGAACTTTCTATCAATGATAGAAACTTTCTATCACTGATACTGATAAAAACTAGTTGTTTCGTTATTGTATGTTGGATGTTTCTATCAATGATAGAAAACTTTCTATAACTTATCGAAAGCTTTTCTATTAGTGATAGAAACTTTCTATCGGTGATAGAACATTCTATTAGTGATAGAAACTTTTCTATCAATGATAGAAGATTTCTATTACTGATAGAAGTGATAGAAAATCTTTCTATCATTGATAGGAATCTTCTGTCAGTGGTAGAAAATTTTTCTATCATTGATAGAAATCTTTTCTATCACTGATAGAATCTATCGGTGATAGAAAAATTGGAGAGGTATTTTAGTAAATGCAACATGTAGACTATTAAATTTTGCCATTTTTGCAATTTTTTTTTTTGTGGGTTGCTAGATTTGCAATTACTTTGACCCATATTGTTATGCCTGCAAGTGGCCCTACTTATAAAAAGTTAATAACAACATTAATTTATTAGATATAGACAAGACTATTAAAAACTTTTTAAATTCAACCACTTAAAAAAGACACTATAAAAATTTACGTATATAAATTAATTCTCTAATTACTTTTCACGAAAGGGTTGCTTAAGCTTACCTCGCTTAAAACCCCGCCATTGCTTTGCAACGAAGAAAAAAAAAAGAAAAAGCAAATAATCGGATTTTTTAGAAATGTAGGAAGAATTTTGAAAAATATTAGAGAATAAGGGTACTTTTTAAACAATTTAGATATATAGGGTGTCGCGTCTCTTGGAGATACGCGACACCCAATTTTCTATTATGTCGCGTCTCTACAAGAGACGCGACAAGTTATTTTTTTTTTTTCGAACCCAAGTTATTTTGACCCGGGGCACCTCCATTTTCATGTATGATGTGGTATATATCTGTTATATGTTGGAGGGCCCTTCTATGAGCTTCCGTCATTATGGGGTCCTGACACTAGAACACAGAAAATGAAATTAATGGAACGTTCATAGTTTATAATAACGTAATATTTTACTTATTTATTTTAACGAAATCTTACCAAGAAGTGGTACGAGGCTCCTGCCTTCGTGAGGTACCGACGACTAATAGTTGCGAACCAGTGATTGTATTGTGGGTCCACATCAACACCCCCATCAGTTCGTTGCCCGTGAATAATAATATCACGTCGCCCTTCCCATATTTGAATGGATGGAGCTAGATAAGTAGCCCAATCCCGTTCATGACGACCTCGTAAGTTGTACGAGTGCAGGACCATGTCTGTGTTACAATGTATGGGGATATGTTGCACCCATCCAAACTGTCTCATAACACGATCAGGGAAATGCCACTCTACTGCGAAAAAGCAAATGGGTGGACTTCTGCTAGTCCAAATGTCCTGACCGATTAGACAGTACTCCGGTAACATATTAATGAGGTGTTGATAAGGCTCCCATATAATCTACACAACGATAAAATGCAATTGTAGTTGACATTCATAATTAGGAATGAAGAAGTTGGTAAAAAAAATAAATTACTGTCTAAACATAACTATACCTGATCTGGCCTAATCGTGTCCAACATATATCTGTATTGGACGAGGACATGTGTTGGCGTCCTGATCACTGAAAATTCATCATTCCACCTACAAAGTACAATATTGAATATTAGTTTTTTATATTTTCAAGTTTTACACAAAGGAATATAGTTGTATTCGCCAAAGGTTCTTACCGGACTGCCAAAGGTCGATCTCCTAGTTGGTACTCGAACCGGTGACGTCGTCTCGGTGCTAACGTTGGGAATCGATCCCACGTCCATAATTGCAACAAAATTAGGGAACCACCTAGGTCCCTTGCATCTATAACTGAACCTTTGCAAAGGTTCCTGTACAACCAGGCGAGACAACCCGCACCCCAACTATATGTACCGGCCTCATCAAAATCCTCAAGCAACGAAAGATACATTAGATGGACTTTCGAGTTGGACTTATCAGGAAATAGCATACCTCCGATGAGCGATAAAATGTATGCTCGAGCGTACCGTCGGAGGTCTTGTTCATCGGCATCCTCTGGAAGATGGGTGAAATTGTCAAACTGTTCGGCCAACCATGATAGACTTATGCGACCTCCATCCAGCATTCGGTTCCCAGGAGTAACACCCATCAAGTCTTGACATATAACTGACCAGTTTGCGTTCACTGATCCGATCAAAGCTTTCCCATCTATCGGAAGCCCAAATTGTATTGTGACATCCTATAGCGTGATTGTACACTCCCCATGTGGAAGGTGGAAAGTGTGTGTCTCTTGGCGCCAACGCTCGACCATGGCCGTAATATGGTGCCAATCCAGCTGGATGAATCTAATGCACGATACCCCATAAAAGCCAGAAGCCCGTAAGTAGGGCTCAATACGAGGGTCTGGAGTAGAAAACCTCTTCAACACGGCCTCGCGACGTCTACAATGCATGGCATTGATGTAGACATCCTCCCAAACCAGTTCGGACCGATGACTGGCCTGTAGGCGTAGCACTGATGGATCATACGGACCCGTTGTAATATCATTGTCTCCCATCTAACAACATTTAAGTATATTAACAGTTAATGTTAGTTTCATTAATAATAAGAAGGTGAGTTTGCACACATGTAATATAGTGATTTTTATTCCACATAAATAAATACGTAAGTTACACATATTAAAAACATAGTAACAAAAATATTGGAAACATTCACAGCCTATTGCATTCGTCTAGATGCTCTATGAGGACAATTTCTACGATTGTGTCCTTCTTGCCTACAAACTCCACAACGTATCTTGACCGCGGGCTCCCTCCAATCCATCTCATTTCTGATGCGAGAACTACGTGGTCGACCTACACCTCTCACATAGGAGACGTCTGGAACCACTTTTTGACCACTTGGTTCAGGCCAACAACTTTGATCTGGGATTGGTTCAAATTGGGGCACATAACAAGCCAAATAAGTTGATAGCTTATAGTAAGGTTTAACAAACCGTAGGTAGTCTACTCCAATTTCTTTGCAGGCAGCAATGGCGTGGGAACATGGGATGCCATATGTTTTCCACTTATTGCAAACACATGATTCATCGCACAAACGTACTCGATGTTTTGTTCCACCCTTCATTGTTATTGGGTTAATTGATGTAGTGACATCGCATATACCCAGATCATAATCGAACACGTGGATTTTGTGACTGTTTGCTCGTGCTTCCCATGGAATTAGCATGTCAATTGCATACCTAACATAATGACATAAATTATTATCGAGTTTCATGAAGCAGAACTTATGAACTATGGGTTATAGAAATTTTTTACCGTGTGAATTGTTGTCCAGAATTTAGAGACTTCTGTATTTCATGTCGTCGGGTGGCAAAATATGTTACTGTTCGATAGAATGTGGCTTGAACTAATGCAGTGGTGGGCAATTTTCTAGCTCCTTTTAGGACCCCATTGGTGCACTCGGCTACGTTCGTTGTCAACCAACCATAACGATGTCCTCCATCGTGTGATTGTGTCCACTGCGTCGGATCTAAGGACGTAAAAAATCTCATGCACTCCTTATTAATTGATTGAAGCTCTTGCATGCAACGATTGAACTTAGTAACTGTAAACTTCGAACCAGCCCGGTACACCAACTTCTTCAAAACCTTGTCTTTGTACTGTTCATTGAAGTTGCTTGCAAGATGTCGCAAACAAAATCGATGGTGTGCATTAGTCCAACCGTTCTCCTTGTCACGTACAGTCGAGATGATACCCTTATGCCTATCTGAAATCAGACACATCCCATCGGCCCTCGCACCAACCACATGTTGTCGGAGCGTTTTTAAAAACCAACCCCATGTATCGTAACTTTCTTCTGGTACGATGGCATATGCAACGGGGTATATGTGTCCGTCTGCATCAACGGATGTAGCAATCAACAATTTGCCTTTATATTTTCCATACAGATGTGTTCCGTCGATTTGAAGCAATGGTCTACAATGTTTGAAACCCTCGATAACCGGACCGAACGACCAGAAAACACTGCGAAATATTATTTCATTATTATTCCCCTCCGTCTCGTACCACCTCCATTCAACTTTTGTACCAGGATTTGTTAGCATTAGGATATTGGTCCAAGATGGCAATAACGTATACGATTCATCTCAATCTCCAAAGACATTTTGTATAGCTTTCCTCTTCCCATCCCATACCTTCGAATATTTTACAGAATATCCGTACTTTTGCACTATGATTTCTTGTAATGTTCGAATGTCTATAGATGGGTTGCTCTTGACGACGCTGTGGATTTCAGCTGCAATGAGGTTTGAGTCTAGTTGTATATGGTCTTGACTCAACCTAGCATAAACACACGAATGTGGCCCATTGTATTGTGTGATTTCAAATTGGTCATGTTTCTTAAGGCAACAGGCACGGAGGCGCCACATACAACCTTCGCCGTATCGTTTACATTTGACTACCCACACCTTTTTCTTCGACTCAACGACGTCAAAGTGTTGATGCCGAATGATAGAGTAGCTTTTAACAACATTCATTAAGTCGTTCTTCGACTTATATATCATCCCTTTCACCAATGAATCGTCTCCTCTTGCTTCTCTTTCAATGCCCGTGTTAGGAAGGGAATCGATAGCTCTCATGTCCAACTCTGTGAAAAATGGAGGGATTTCATGCACACCGTACATCTGCGGCGCTTCCTCGACACTATCATCGGATGTTTCATCTGTGCTATCATTATCAGACTCCGTTCCAACATCGTCATTCGTCACAACCATTGAGTCTTGTTCAGGGATATAGTCATCGTCATCGTCATCGTCATTCTGTGAAAAATGAATGTTCTGATCATCAAGTTGAAGGTTATCTTCACCTTCAACTTCCAGGCTATAGTCTTGTTCAGGGATATAGTATTGTCCAAGGGTATAATCAACTTCAGGAGCTATACTTACGTTGTTCGGTTGAGAGATAAAAAGCTCTACTCTAGAGGGAAGAGAAGGAGCATTGGTCATCATAAACCTAAGATCAACTTCGCTTCGTAATGATACCGGAGCATAATAAGTGGACCTTTGAAATCCTATAGTTCCGTATCTAAATATGACCTCCAACCCTCTAGTTCTATCAATTGATAGGCCATTGCATAATCCTTGAATAAAATCTTCGAATGCAATATCCCAATGAAAATTGATCATAACAGATGGCCCGACATCGTACTCTATACCATTCAGACCGTGGACTATATTCCCACCCATGTAGCATATAAATCCAACATATTCCATGATAACTATGACACTATATATGATTTTGAGACAACGTCCTGGAAGGAAATAGTAACTAAGTCAACAACTAAAACATACTAAAATTATGGATTATAGTTTTTACTTCTTATGAATTTCACACAAGATTTAGGATATTTCTTGAATTATGGTTTTTAATGCTTAAGATTCTTAGACAATGTCCTCTAGGTCTTTAGAGTTTTAGAGTTTAGGTCTAGAGATTTTTTGGATTTTAAGGACTTTAGTATTTTATGGTTTAGGGTTTTTCGGGTTTAAAGGTTATGGTTTTTGGGTTTAAGATTTTAGGGGTTACGATTTAGGGTTTTTAGGGTTTTCTTTATTGGGGTTAGATTTAGGGTTTTGGATTTTGAGTGTTTACTAATATACATTTCGAAAGTTAAATAATTTTAGGGTTTAGGGGTTTTGGTTTTAGGATTTTAGTTTTAGGGTTTAGAAGATTTAGGGTTTTTAAGAATTTATGGTTTTAGTGGTTGAGATGTAGTGTCTATGGTTTTTTAGGGTTTAGGGTTTTAGTAGTTTGTAAGGGTTTAGGTTTTTTAGGGTTTTCTTTGTTGGGGTTAGTTTTAGGGTTTAAGGTTATATTTGGATTTTGAGTGTTTAGCCTATAGTTACTAATATACATTTTGAAAGTTTGATAATTTTAGTGTTTAGGGGTTATAGGGTTTTAGGGTTTAGGAGTTTTAGGGTTTAGGGTTTTTAGGGGTTTTGGTTTTAGGGTTTAGGAGTTTTAGGGTTTAGGGTTTTCAGGGTTTATTAGTTTTATGGGTTTAAGGTTATATTTGGATTTTCAGTGTTTAACCTATAGTTACATTTTGAAAGTTTGATAATTTTAGTGTTTAGGGGTTATGGGGTTTTAGGGTTTAGGAGTTTTAGGGTTTAGGGTTTTTAGGGTTTAGGGTTTAGGGTTTATTAGTTTTAGGGTTTAAGGTTGTATCCAATCAATTATACTAAAATTGAATCTTCTTTTGGATAATTTCTAATTTTACTACAATCTATATGTAAAAAATAAATATCAACTATTGAAAATAACTACTGTTATAGAAACATAAATTCCATGCATTAATGTATATATTAACTATGTTCGTTACCAAATATATTTTTCAACAAATTATTTAATAAACATTCCCATAATAATAATAGTTTACACTTTATTGATTAATACATACCTTGTGTGTGAATATTCTTTTAATTCTTTTCCACAAATTTCATAATTAAGCTTTCAATCTAACGTTTTTGCTGTAAAAATATAACCAAGCATCATACTAACAAAATCATAACAACTATGACATTCATTCTCGATACCTTACAAACTATTTTTTTTTTCCTAAAAACTCTTGTTTTCCATTTTGAATAATGCAATTCAACAAATTATTTTTCTATTTTAACACTTTAGAATCAAAAACCCTAAACAAACTACTCGAACCAATTAACTTCGTGAGGATTTATTTTCACACTTTTGTATATATTGAGAAAAAACTAAAGTTTCTATATTTTGAAAAACAACTTCCGTATTTTGAAAAATATCAAAATTAAAAAAAAAAAAAAAAACTTCTATATTTTGGAAAAATAAAATCAATATTTTTCTCAACAAAACCATATCAAGACTAACATTTATTCTAAACTCAGCAAATAAATCTCGACTTTCCTGCATCACATATTTGTAAACTTATACAAATGTCTATTTTCTCCAACATAAGTGCAAACAAAAAATGTATATTCCTTTTACATGCTTAAAAAAAAATCCTACTCTATCAAAGATTGTAGACAACTTTTTTTTTATCTGTGAGTTAGGTCATATAAAAAAAATCAGTATAAAAACACACCTAAAATAGGAAAAAAAATGTACGTAAAATACAATGAAAAAATAGAAAAAATCCTACACTATATTTAAACCTCTGCGCTCAAAGAACGTAGTTAACTTTTTTTTTCGGTAGACTTTGTTCCTGTAAAAAAAATAAAAACACTAGTAAAACAGAAAATAAAAATATGGACGTCAAATACAATGAAAAAAAAAAAGAAACAAATTAGAGGACCAACAAAACAATATTAGAGATGCACACGGCTGGCTTCAACAACCTTTTTAACTTTTCCGACGTCTCTCCTATACAAAACAATATTCATAACTCATTATCACTACAAATAATACATCAGAATACAAACGATTTAGCAACAAGAAAAAATATACAAAGTAATTAGCAACAAGTAGAAATATAGAAAATACCACTAATGAATAAGAAGTGCTCCTTCGTTGTGATTGTAAAATTCGATCTCCACACAGATAAACAAAAATAGGCTTCAATGGGATGATTTTGAAATTTTGATAGTGAGAATTTGAGATAAAAGGATGCTGTTTGAGGGAGATGAAATTTTCGGAAATGAGATATAAATCAACAAGAAAACAAGTTACAATTTATTACCATGCAACCACCACCTTTAAAACTATCCAACAACCGTCTGAAAAATAAAAACGGAAGTGGCTGATGACTGCAGCGGACGTGATGGGTGCTGACGATGCGACGGTGGACGTGATGGCTGACTGACGATGCAACGGCGCAAAGATTCTTTGTGGTTCCGAGGCTGTCGCGTCTCTTCAAGAGACTCGACTAGTCACATCTCGTCAGGAATCTCTGCGATTTAGCTTCCCAACAATGTCGCGTCTCTTGTAGAGACGCTTGTAGAGACGCGACTTAACCGTTGCCGTCTCGTTGCCGTTTCGTTGAATTGATTGCCGTCTGGTTACCGACTTTCAAGCTTGGTCGCGTCTCTCCAAGAGACGCGACCCTTCATGTCGCGTAGGTCAAACCTACGCGACACCTTATATCTCTAATTATTTTCAAAAGCACCCTTATTCTCTAATTGTTTTCAATATCCTTCCTACATTTCTAAAAAACCCCAAATAATCGGAGAAATAAAACCCCCGAGAATCATTTTCGTCACTGCGTTCGTCCAAGCGGTCGGCGTTTTGCTTCGGATAGCTCAGAAAGTTCTTCCCTCGCAATCTCAACCCGTTGAATCTGTTCTATTGGACTATTTTTTTTTTTTGCATATTTTCTGATTCTCGGTAATCTATAGAAGCGGATTTTAGCGACTGAAGTTCTCCAATTCGGTTCTACATCCATTCTTTCTAATTCGTCGCTGCCAATTCAAACGGCGATTACTGCGACTTCGGATATATACTTCTTCTCTGTTATTGTTCATGTTCATCCATGATGGTTGGCCGCAAACTCTTCAAAACGAAGTTATGCGTTCTTTATCAGAAAGGTCGCTGTTCTCGCCCAAGTTGCTCGTTCGCTCATGGGAGTGCTGAACTCAGGCGATTTGCTGGTTCTCATGACGGTAATTCACCCCTTATATCTTTAATCTTGTAATATGTTCTTTAATTGTGGGGTTTAGGGTGATGAAATGGAAATTTATAGTAGCTAAAGTCTATATGTGTCTGCCATTTGCTGTTGTACTGTGTATTATTCTGTTCCCAATCTCCCAATCTCATTGGGATGGCTTTTTGTAATGTGTCATTGATTATCCTTACATTCAACGCTAACAGTGGTATAGTGGTGATATAATGTTATCGGATTTAATTGTTTGGGTATGTGTGTGATTTAAGGGATCTCCGAGTTTAAATTCCCTGTGAGGGTGATAGACTAATTTAAGGATAATGTTGGTTCTTTCTTCCATTATGGTCTTCTTGTTATAATTATGTTGAGAACTTAATTTATAGCTTTTCTTATCCTATTAATGTCTGGCCTTCGTATTCTTTGTTTTTTCTTTCTGTTCTTGTTATGTACCATTTTACTAATGTGTATAACTTTTTCTTAATTATACGTGCATATTTCCTATCTTCTCCTTATGGTGTATTGTGATGGAGGGGCATCTTTAGAATGGACTAGATTGATAACTAGGTTCTTTCAGTTAATCATCTGAAAGTATTCTGTCTGCTGTGTATGTATAGCTATACGAACACAATCTCCCTCATCTATGGCTCTATGGTTTGGGTATCTTGTTGCTTGCTATCTTCGATATTTTAATTGGTTCTGCACAAGTTGTCACATGAGACGTCACACCTCTACCAATGGATATCTATTATAGAAGGATGTTGAATGATTTCAAAATGGGAGACATAAAAATTTCTTCAACTCGCCTGGTCACTGAAGTGGCTAGTCAAAAATAATCATCCGGCTCAGAGCTTTTTCATTGGAATGGATATGGTGGATTTTTCTCTATAGAGCAGCCTGTGATATATTCCTGGAGATGTTTATGGCCCTTATGCTGCATCAACTAAACCAGAAAGTACATGTTGAAGATTATAATTTTTTCCCATAATTTATATATCTCCCACAGCTTTTGTTAATTATCCCATTATGATCTTCTGGGATACGCTACCGCTGTTCATGGGGCTTCAATTTTCTTAGAAGAGGTTCTTCTTTGGTTTATGCCTCCTGAGTATGCCAAATGGACTTCCTCTTGGAGTAATGCAATTTTCATGGGAGTATTGCATGAAGAATCAAAATTGAGTCTATGTCATTGGACTATACTTGTATCATTATGTGGAATCCCAGAGATATCTCCCATTTAGATCAAAGTTATGTGAACTTATTGTTCATCGAGGACACAGGAGTATAATGCTTCGTTCTATTCTGAATATGAAGGTTATCCCATGGTTTAATCCCGGGCATGGATTTTTCTATATCTTTTCATTATTTCTATGGCTCTTTTGGAACTGGCATGGCGGCACTATTACTGTTCCTTATTTTGTTTCTCATCTTTTCCATGTAATGGTAAGATAATCCTTGTAAGGACTTCATTGCTTCATTGATTGTTCTTTAAAAGAATATCTGCCATTAACTAAACTTGTTAAAATAAAATTTCCCCATCTTTGCAGGTAGACGGGAATATAGAGGAAATGATTTAAGGCATAAGCTTGACAGCAGGCATTCTCCCCTGCAGGAAAGGGAATCTGGAGGAGGACGACATGGACCTCGTGGTAGTAAAGTCATGTGTTTTTCTTTTTGTTTCTCTCTCTCTCCCCCTCCCCTAAGTAGTTTTCTTAATGATCCCTATGCTGCAATCCCCAATTTATATTATGTTTTCTTACATTTTCTAATTAAGGCATGTAGGAAGCTTGGTTCTTAACATATACACGTGCACTTATATTTTAAGAGAATATGTGGACTAAATAATTGTTTTACATGTTGTCAAAAAAAAATAATTGTTTTACATGTTGTAATAGTAAAGTTCTTCCCTGATTTCTCTCATTTTGAATTGAAATTGCAGAGTATAGCTCGTCCTGGTCACTTGAACGACAAAGGTAAACTGTCACAATTTTTATTTGTATTGTATTCTCATGTTATTCTCTTACTGGCCTTCCGGAGTGCTGGATCTAAGTTTATGATTTCCATCTTATATATTTATGTTCTGGCAGCGGAAAGTGATTGCCTTTTACTGTTAGATTGATAGTAAGAAATGTGAAAATAAGTAATTTGACCTGCAGTCTAGATGATATTATCTAAGAGTTCAAGGAAAGGAATAGGGATTGATTCTCAGATAGAAATATGTATTGTGGAATAAATTTCTTTTTGAAGTCCTCACGAGGTATGGTTATGAAATTTTTCTAATGGGAAAATGGTCTGATATTGATGACTTCTTTCCTACCAGAGTACTTCCGGTTCCTTTTTTTTGTTTTTTATTTTTTATTTGGAAGATCTTATGTGGCATGATATTAGTACGGCCTGAGTTTATTCTTCTACATCCAATTACTTTCGCATGAGTACTGGCAGATCAAATTACTTCTTAGTAATTTTCTGGTGGATACTTTGAGATGGTACGCATTCTTGTTTCAGTGACCGTAAAAGAAGGAGAAAAGAACATGGGGATTCCCGTAATGATTATTCTGGGAATTTGAGGATTTCAGATAGGAGTGAAGAACGAGATAGAGAAGGGAAAATCTCATCATCTGCTTCTAGAGACGCTCTTGAGGGGCAGGTATACAAAACAATTGCTTTCTAACTTAATCTTCTATTTATTAGAAATAGTTACTCAACGGTAATCTTGTTTGATCATCTTTGAATTATACAGTTAAACAAGATGCAGGCAGATATTGAGATGGCTGAGCACCACAAACACCAAGCTGAGGTTAGTATTGTCTCTTTATTTCATTTGCTTTCTGCCTCTAATTTTGCGCAGGAAATCGGCCATATATATTTCCTTTTTTCCATCCATGTATCAATTGCGAGGATCTCCTACTATTTTAAAATTTTAATTATTACTCTATTTAATATTTTCCTTTATTGATGTATTTCTTCAAATGTATTCCTTGTAAGTGGTTTGCGGTGTTTAGTCATTGTCGGGAATCCTCTTTGTAATATGTTGATGGAAATGAGTTATATGGTCACTAGACACATGACCACTCATTTTTAATGAAATTTGTTCAGTTTTTGTTTTTATTGGGCAACAAATTAGTATGAAAGCACATTAATCTGGATTGTATCCAGAACTTAGGAAAGAGTGGCTGCAAATTTACGAGATGGTGAAAGGGCAGAAGAATGATTTAGCATCAATGAAGTCAGTGATTAGCAATTAGTGTGACTACCAAACTTGGGTCAGAGATTGTTGGAGAAAGGCCAAAACAATTAGAAGCCATGGAACTTTGTCAATGAGCAATAGAGAAACAAATGAAGAGGGTCAAGCACAGGTTGGATTCTGCTGCTAGAAAAATGATTAGTAAAAAATAGGTGCAGCCTCACAGAAGGTGATTTCATTTCTCCGGATCATTGTAGTATTCATAAATTTTATAAGGCGGAAGTTTGCCTGGTCGGTCTGCCCATGGATTCAGATATCCACTTATGTATCTAGATAATTATATATCTGTATAATAAGGATAGATAAAGCTAATAAAGTGAGATGAAGTTGCTTGGGCAATTTAGCCACAAGAGACTTTGGAAGAAAATCGTTCATGAGAGGAAGCCAGATGCTATAGTTGACATTCAACATGGAGAGGCCCCCGTCGGATCTTTGCGCCCTCATTAGATTTCATGTTTCTCCCTGGGCTTCGGTTTCAAAGGCTTTTTGTAACTATCCCATAGGTCTTATTAACCTTGATTGGAGCCCCTTTCATTAGCGGGGTTCCTTTTTGTGGGCTGGTTTTTTTGGATGCCCTTGTATTCTTTCATTTTTTCTTAATGAAAGCTGGTCTTTTTCTCAAAAAAAAAAAAAAACAAACAAAACAAAACAAAAAATAGTTGACATTCGACAGGGTTCCTAAGCTAGCTAAGACCGTGAGCCAAATGTTGAAATCTCATTAAGAAAATCTATGTTGCATTTTGATTCAGTGTTCTTCCGGTGCTTATATTAAGAATCACAATTCTTTGTTCATCAACTAGACGATAAGGCAGTGGGTGGTGGTTAGTGTTGCATACCAGCTCATCACTTTGGTTTAGCCTGTAGGTGAATGATTGAGCTTGTTGGTCAGTTCTGGGGTTGAAATAATCAGTATAGGGTTAGGGATTTGTGAGGTAGGCAGATTATGGGAACGGTTTTGAGGAGAGAACCAAGCAACTTGAATGCATAGTAAATCTTTGTATTTTCCTCTTTCACAGTAATGTAGATCCAATCCTAACAGAGATTATTTTGATGTCTACGAGTTGCAAACTTTGCACCAGGTTGACCTAAAATTGGCAATTAGAGGGCGTAGTTGGTCCCTTTTAATATGATTGGAAGTGGAACTCTTTTAAGTGCAAAGGTGCTTTTGTTCTGTCTCGAGAGTCGTAGGCTATTGATTGGTTTTTTTTTTTTGAACAACTATTGATTGGTATTTTGATTGAGCAATATTTTCAAGATAATGTATATTTTATTCTATAGATAAAATGATTCTATAAGTATATATTCAAGATGTTAGCTCATTGTACTTTATTTTTGAAGGTCTACCTGGACGAGAAGATCCAAGAAGTGGACAGTCTGACTTCTAGAATTCAGGAGCTAGAATCTCAATTATATAAAGAGAGGGAGGAGTGTAGAAGGTAATCATAATCTTTTAGATATAGTATTCATTGACATGTTTCCTGCTGAAGGTGGACAACCTCCTATTCTTATGTTTCTTGGATCTTTAATATTCAGGATCAAATCAAAAATCAAGAAGTTTGTCAAAGCACATAATCGTTACTCAAGGATGCAAGATGAACTGAAGCGGCAAGTATACTTGTCCAATTCTTTTGATTGCATTTTCTAATGCTCTGATGATTTTCAGAAAATTATGATAACTTTTCTAAACTTGTAGATCACAAGTCCGACTTCAACAGTTGGGAGATCAGCTGGGGTCAGATGTTAATAAAACTGGTGCCAATGAAGAAGACTCAAGTATCAATATCGTTAGCGATGGAGAGGATCCTGGTTATCATGCAGCCAGTCCTCGTCATGACCTGCAAAAAGACACTTCTGCAAGCAAGAAGAAGATGCATGTTGTTCAAGATTTAGCAGAAAACTCAAAACGAGGTGCCTTATTTCTTCATATAGACGTGTCATTTATTTTTGAAAAAAAAAAGCTTTTATATGGTTTAAAATCTCTTATTTATTTGCTTATCTTTGTGATGTTTCAATGCATTCTTCTTTTGTCTTTGTGGTCATGTTTATGGGTGGCGGTCGGTGGTAGTGGGGTTAAGGTGGGCTGTGATCATTTTTAATGATGATGTTCTTTGTGTTGGAGCTTTTCTTCCTTCATACTTAAAATAAGATGTGTGCATGTTACGTTAGCTGATTTAAACAAAGGAAGTAAAGAGGCAGTGGGCAGATTGAGAAGGTTCTCTCGGTGGAATGCCCATCCTACTCAATCGATATATAGCAAAATTGAGGCGGTTGGCAATGAAATCAATGATTTGATACCTACAGCAAATGAAAGCAGGCAGAAGAGGGGAAAGACATCTACTAGTGTTCCTACTGCAGACAAGGTGACTTTGATATTTTTCTATTCAATTTCATTTGTTTCTGCAGTTTACTATGTGCGACATATGGATGTCGGATCAGTTATGACATATGGAATGCAGAGCCTATAGATTATGGCAACATGAAGTGTGCTACCATCTGTTTAATTCGTTCTTTCATAGTTTTTTAATGCTGTTTTCTAGACCTAGGATTACATCAACCCTCCATACGTTACAAATGACCCTGTTAAATCTGCAGGTTAGGGGTCTGGAGTCAGGTGTTGTAGTGCCATTAACCAGTATGGCTGCTCATGCAGTTGATGAAGAAGTTGATATTGAATTGGAAGTTAACAATAAAGTGAACGAAACGAGGGAAAATACCAAGGAGGCTGCGTCAGGCAGCCTGCCGTTTCTGCCCCCTCCACCTCCTATCCGTGAAACCAATCATTCAAGGGTTAGCAAGTTCTCTGAATTTCATAACTTTTCTTCAGTTAAGTTTTTCAAAATTGAGGATTCCTTAAAGTTGTATAAATATTGAAAATGAAAAAGAAAAGGAACAAAATTCCAATTATTATTTATTAAGTCTAATAATTTCCCTCGTTCAATCTATAGATATAATTGAAACATCTCTACATCCAATCAAATTTCTATCAAGTCTAATCTTAATGGGGTTCTCAGCAACATGGAAACTGTTTTGTTTCTTCTGAAAAGTTTGGATTAAAAACTGTAGAAAGCCATCACTCTTATAAAATCTGGTTTTGTTTCTTTACCAAAGAAAAAAAGAAGTATTGTCACCTTTTGCTTACTAACATAAGATTTGGATTGCAGTATGAGAATGAAGATCAAACTGTAGATGTGGAGGTGCTTGATGATGAAAGGGTGCGTTTGGACAATGCTTAAGATTGAATTCTGCTGTAGAGGTTAAATGAATTTTTAGATAGTGAAGCATTAGTTTCATAGAGTTTGGGAGGATGGGGTTTGATGTATTATTGTTAAACACACTTGTAATTTCCAGTTTTGTTGTCAGCATATCAGATATCGGCAACCTCCCCATTCTATTATTTCTTGGCAGATTTTGATTGCTATTTTGGAATTGTGTTGGTGAAGAAATTCTCTCTGGACTAGTACAAGCAATTTACTGCACTGATTTACTTGTTTGTGGGTGGTCGAACAGACGGTCGCCTTAGGCTATATATATTTTGATTCCGGAAATATGTATTACTTTACATTTTCATTAAAGTTGATTACAGAAGTAGTGATATATTATTTTAAAATATTATATTGGTTGACCTACCTTAATACGGCTTCGTTTGATAACTATTTGGTTTTTGGTTTTTAGTTTTTGAAAATTATGTTTGTTTTTTTCTAATTTCCTTACAATGGTTTTTAACTTTGTTAAGGACACATTTGAATTCTTAGTCAAATTTTAAAAACAAAAAGTTTTTGAAAACTACTATTTTTAGTTTTAATTTGACTCGTTTTTTGAAAACAATGGAAGAATATAAATAACAAAACAAAAAAAAACTTGTAGATAAAAGTAGTGTTTATAGACTTATTTTTCAAAAACAAAAAATAAAAAATAAAAAATAAAATGATTATCAAATGGAAAATTCAACTTTGTATTGATTCATTAGTTGAATTTTAGGAGTAAAAAATCTTAAGATTTAAACGTTTTAAGATAATAAATAGTTGTGGCTAATATGCAAGATGATATTAATTGTCGTCTATGTTTTTTTTTTTTTTTTTTTTGAAATAAATTATTGTCTAGGTTTGTTTTATAGATTTTGCTTAGGGAAAAAATAATTTAAATTTAGATTAAATTTTAAAATATTTTAATGAATTAACATATTTATATCAGATAACCAATTAATAAAAAAGTAATGACTTAAAACAATTACTATTTTTTTTTAAAAAAAAAAAAAGAACACTTGAAACAATTACTATTAATCTAGTGATTTTCTCTCCCTTAAGTCGATAATAAAATCCAATAGTACAAGAGATCTTTATCTTTAGATAATAATTACTTTAGGTTTCAAATAGTAAACCTCCATAAAATAAACTTGGATCTTTTTTTTTTTTTTTTTTTAGAAATAAATAAATGCTGCATCCTTGTCAAAATCCCATCTCAAAATCTGCTAAACAAACAGTAGAAAATACTGGTGGGTTTTGGGAATTTCAAGAGAATATTTTGAAAAATTAGGAAAAAAAATCGGTGTTTAATACATTCTTAATCATAAGTGCATGGTAATAAAATTCATAAATCTATCATTTCCTGATTCACCTATCCACCAATACATTCTGATTAATAAAAATAAAAGTACAAAAAGCAGAAAACCTACTGTGAATAACTCTTCAAACGTACTCATTACACGCCAGAATGCAGAGCCTGGAAAGATTGAAAACGCAAGAGAGGGAGAAGGGCAGAACAGGCTTGTCAAAACTAAAGGTTGGTGTGTTTGACTAAGCAAAACCTGGGCATTACACAACAATCAGTTGGATGAACATAACAAAGAAACGCCCAAAAAGTTCAGGTTTATGAAGTCTAACCCACCCGCTAAAACTCGAAACAAACCGAGCCTAAGATTTCCTAAAGATAGGGAGGGCATCTCTTGATCCCGTTCATCCAATTGCTTTCCATATGCCCATGCACTTATTTTTCCCGGGGGAGTTTGGAAGTAAAACAGTCCCTTATTAAAGAGATGCACGTGCAAGATGAAAAGAAAACCGAGCATTCTCTGAAACAGAGATATCATTTGCAGGAAGTAATGCACAAAATCTAAGACGAAGAACGAAATTGAAGAAAGAAATTCTACATATATACTTCTCCTGATCTCTGCGTCATGTGCATTGAAAGAACTGCTCCAGTGATGCCGAGGTAAAAACATTGGAGGCTGTCCGGTCAGGCGTAACTTGAGATATGTAAAGCTGACACTTGATGAATCTCTGTGGCATAAAAACAAACTTAGCAGGTTGGCTTTGAAAAATATTGAAAATTTAGTTAGTGTCCAATCACCCTTGGTAACTTAGGGGTGGCAAAAATTATATGGAAATATACCGCTAGTTGAGAAACGATTTCAGGATCTGAGTCAATATGCCAATCAGGTTCTAGTTGCCGAACAAATGACGTCCTCCCATTTTCTGTACTACAGAAAAGGACCTAAACATAGCAGGTAGTACAAAATTTAAGATGAAATTTTTCATCAAAAGAAGCAGCTGAAAGTATAATGTGATGATATCTAGATGACATGTAAGAATATAAAAAGTTAAAAAAATCCCGCAGCTCAACCATATTAGTGTAAACATAGTTCAGTTAGGCCGTATGAGGTGGGGGAAGAATCTAAAGGCGTTAAGAAATGTAATAAGAAAAGGAAGTAATCGACAAAATGATTATTTTTTAATGAATAATTGAAAAAATGACGTCATGTCAGATGCCCAAAACATTGCAGCAACCGAGAAACAAGCAAATAAAAAGACTTAAAACACTAAGATCATTTTATTACCCTAATAAGAGAGAGAATAAAAAGAATTTAAGTCCAGGCACTGAAACTATGAAGAATACATGGGGAATAAGCAATAGAAACTTTGACTTGGCAAAATGAAACAACGAAAGTAAATTATGGGGTCAACCTTATCCTTGATCAAGCCACCTGATGTGAAAACACCAGCATCTTCCAGAGCCACAATGACCTTACTCTGCAAAAGATGTTTTTTTCAGTATTTAAAACTATTGATGTGATGATATATCAAGATACTGCAAAAAGAAATGCCTTTAAATCCTGGAGTTTTAGTGAACAAGGTAGAGTGTAGCTCCAGGATCACCATAAGCTAAAAATAACCCATGCATGGAATTCAGTATTTGAAATTTTTAAAATTTCAAAACTAACATAACTAAAAGTTGAGTATAAAAGCCCTTTCAAGGTGATTGTTGCATTCCAAATGAGATTGAATGCGTTCTATGTTTGAAAATAATCACAATAAAAGCCGAGTATCAAAAAGCATAATGTTTTTATATCAAAATAGTTTTTTACCCTTCAGGTTGGCTTTCCAATATTTTTAGATGCTAAACGATCTTTTTATTTTTGTTCAAGTTTGTGCGTGGTTTGACTGCATATCAGCGAGAGAAAAAGAGCACAAATCTTCTTTGCCAACCATTTTAGTGAGAGAAAGCATTTTACAGCATTCACTAACATTTGAAAAGTTCATCCTGATGAATTATAATCTCACCTCGCTTTCCTCATCAAGAACTCTTTCCATCAAATAGAGATCACAATGTTTTGTGATCTCAAGAAGCACATCCATGACAGAGGACCTCACGGTTGCTTGATTCTGCCAGTAACATTACAAAACGTCAACCCCAACCAAGTTTCTTTCTCAAACACAATTTCATTCCAAAACACACAGATAGGGAAAAAACCACAACCTGCAGCTCTTCTGGACTACTTTCCTCCAAAATTATGCCAAGTAGACGACAAGTTACCTGAAATAAAAAGAATGTGGAATCAGAACTTGCCATTTCAATTTATAAACTGTTATAAAGCTTGTAAAAGATAAAAGTGTTAGGTATCCTAACAAGAAAACCTGCTAAAAACAATCAAGAACAACACACAAACAATGATATGAAGATCCAACACTGTTCTATTGAGAGTTCTTCAATGAACAGTGGGGTTATTAGCCGATAATATTGATAAAACTTCAAGATACAGCATAAACAAGGCAGCCAAACACACACAATTCTCCAGCTGTTTGAGAGAGCTGGAATTCTCTCCTTTAGACAAAAGCCTTACCAAAAACTTGACTGCCTCTCTCATTCCCCCCACAGCCCATACAAAAGCATTTCCTCACTCTCATGCCCACACCACAGCAGCATGGTACAACTGGTCTCCCCCTAACGGTTTTACATTCCTTTTTTACATTCCTTTTTTACCCCTCCTACTATAAGTATATTTAATGGGAGGCCTAACAGAAAGCTCAACTTCAATGGGTAAGCTTTTCAGCACGTAGAATGATAAATGTTAACTTGAAAGGTTAAGCTTACATGTAATGAATGGTCAATGAGATTAAAGTTTATCCATTTTTAATGAAATAACTCATTGCCAGCTTTAATCATATCGAGGTTATCAGATATGTTTTGATTACCTTTCTTCCACCACCAAGCTTCTGTCTAACAATTTGCTCCAAAGTTGGCTGAGGAAAAACCAGGCACTCATTATACATTAAGTAATTTTAAAATAAAATATAGTAAAAAAGTGCATTACTAATCTCTAAAAAAGTTATCACTTCAGTTCTTAAGCTTTGAAAAAGAAACATTATAACCCTTGAGGAATGAAATATAGTTCAATTTGGTGTTTGAAATCACTACAGTAATGATGCTAATAGAATCTGATTGAGCAAGCTAAATGATTACGTGACTTTAATGATGTGTCGAGCATATAATATATATACATATATACATACATACACACACATATATTCATACAGACATACATACATACATATATATATATAACATATTTAGTATATAATAGAATCTGCTTGGGCAAGCTAATTGCTTACCTGACTTTAATGATGTGTCAATATATTCGGTCTCTTTTCACATATGCAAGTAAATAAAATTAATACAACTTGCCACGTAATTAAAATCAACTAGATATGCAAAGATGCATTATCATTTAATTTTCCCAATCAAATTTTTGCTAGTATCATTAATGGAATAATGATCCTAGGAACCTAGATAAACTACTTCTCAAATCTCACGAGTTAGAATCTGTGAAACTTATGGATGAAAGTGAAAACTTTTTCAAACTACAACCACAAAAAATGTACTTTTGCTTTAAGAATTTTATGTCAGGCAATTTTTTTAAAAAAAAAAACCATCACTTACCTTTACTGGCCGGTAAAATTCATTGTCAACATTTTGTGCACCTAAATCCTCTGAAGGAGAACAAGTTCCAGAAGTAACCAATTGTGAATTTGAACTTGTACCAATGTCAGAGTTGCCTGCTGCAGAAGTTTGCCTTTTCCGCTGCCTTCTATGATGTCCACTAGGTGGTTTTAACAGTTTCCATGAGAAGATTACAGCAAGGGCAAAACCCGCAATTGCACTAAGAGATCGCAAATTCTGCAACAAATTTGAACACGAGGCATTAAATTGTCATCTTAGTTATAGAATATTTGTTACACCTGCAAAAAGAACATGGACGACTCCCTTATGTCTATCAAAAAGACGAGTTTCTGACAAAAATTAGTACTTGAGGATTTTACTAATGTCACTAGTTGCTAACAAGAAAGTTCATAATTTCTAGAAGGTCATAATTTCTCCAATGTCACTAGTGTCAGGATTTTACCAAATTGATCTCCAAAGCCATTTAGCTACAAAAGGTCATAGTTTCTCCAAGTCATGTTTCCATAGCTATGTAATTAAAAGGCTTACATTTCACCTAGGTACGTTTCCGATTCCAAACTCTCTTACTTCCTTATAAAGGAAAAACAGTGGTCCACAGTCCACACAGTTAAGAGACAGACTCCCTCTAAATCAGCCTCTTCCCAAAGAAATTTCCACAAGATCTTGTCGACCTCATTAGCTGAACTACTAGTAACCTTGAAAACTAAAAAGAAATGATAAGTTGGAAGATCAGCAACAACTTGAATAAGGGTAAGTCTTCCTCCATAATGCTTTAGATATGCCTGCTACACGGATTGATTCCCATGGAAAGGCCCAAGTACTTAAGAGGCTAATCACCTAAAGTGCAAGAGAAATTATTAGCCTACCGCCACTTCTTCTCTACTGACAATGATCCTCACCATTGTTGGTTTATGCATATTAATTTTCAAACCATCAAAGATTCTCTCAATCTTCAATAAGTTGCTAATTTTTCATTTGTCAAGGGAGAGAAAAGAAGAGTGACATTTGCAAATTGAGATGATTAACTATTACATTCTCCCTCTCGACATTGAAACTATTGACAAATGTATTTCCATGGATCTCGAGAACAATCCACTCAAGCCATCAAAAAGAGAAGGCATAAAAGGGATCTCTTGAACTCAACCCTATCATGCATCGAAACTCCCCTTTTGATTTCCCATCAAATATGATTGAGAAGATTATAGTATAAAGGCACCCAAGTATCAGCAATCTCCATTTAAAAATAAAATCCATTTCCTCGAGAATACTATTCACAAAATCTAATCAAACAAATCATACACTTTCTCAAGGTTAAGTTTAAAGATTAAGCGCTGCTTCTTTCTACTTTCCAACTCATCTATGAGTATGTTGATAAAAAGGGTGGGATCCAAAGTTTTGGCTTAACGGACTTTGGCATTTAGTAGTGACTTGAGGAAGAATTGGTCATAATTCCTCTTCCAACACTTGAGCCATCCCCTTGTAAGGGCTGGTTGTCTGACTAATAGACCTACAATCACTGGCTTCTAAAACATTACTCTTTTTAGTATTGGGCAAATAAGGGTTCTATTGATGCTAGTGTTGATGTTAACATTTTGAAAGTGTTGGGCAAATAAGGGTTCTATTGATGCTAGTGTTGATGTTAACATTTTGAAACAATTCTTGCAACAAAGTCGTTAAATAAATTTGTTCCAAGACTTTAAAGAATTCAGCCATGAAACAATGTGTAGACCAGGATCTTTTGTGGTCCCGAGAGGAGACTGGTGAAAATTTTCTTCCACAAATTCCACATAAACTTTGATACTTTCTACAAGTGACATAGGATCCTGATTTAGACCTTAGGAATGAACTTTTTCCGGCTGTTTTTTCGAAAGTGTACAGCCTTTTGCAAAAATAAGTTTAAGAAAGTCAAGTTCTATCCTTGGTCATTGATTGAACTTTTCACATCACTGGTCAACACTTTTAACATCCATAATTAAGCTTTTCCTCTTACTGGCCAAAATTTTATCGAAAAAGCCAGAGTTTGCATCTCCCTCCTGGAGGCATTTTTATTTACACCTCTGAAGCCATAATCGTGTTGAATATTTGGTGTGGTCAACGTTCTCATTCAAAATGCCCCTTTCGTCCTGTGCATCGAGGATGTGGACTAAATTTCTACTAAGTAACAGGTAACCACGATGTTTACATCTAAAATCAGACCATCATCAAGCATCGTGTCTAAGATTACAGCTCATAAACAAGAAAATCTTCACCAACTAGATTCCGGACCCCATTTCAAACACTCAGAGAACATCAGTCATAATTTATCACAGTGAAGGCGAGAGAATTTGCAATTTGGGAAAGTAAACAATCTTACTGAACACATTACAGCATTAACATATCAAATAAGAGAGCCAAAACACTTCATGTACCAATCATGCAAAATTATCGTATTATACATTCCACACAAATTCCACACCAGTCAATAGAAAAACTAAAAAGGGGAGCAGAATTTGGAAACACAATTCCCAAGAATCTACTGCAAAACGCGACGAAAACGAATAGATACGAAAGGATTAAAAAACAAACCCGGCTTTGAAACAATATCGAGAATAAACTGGAGAGTTTGACGCTTAAATTACTTCCAAACCGCTTGATCAGCCGGACGAGCTCCTGTTTCGAAGAAAATTCCGCCATGATAGAACCCTAACTTGCTGTAATAGTCGTTATCCAGAAAATTATCAGACAAATATCAGAGAATCCACATCCCTCCGCCGGCGATGCTCGCTGGATTGTTACGGCGGAGAGAGAATTCGTTTCCCTTCGTGGCTCGTGCAACGATGAGAACTTAGAAAGGATTTATTGCTTATTTTATTAGTACGAAATTTCCCGGGTTTTTATTATTATTTTTTTTTTTTTCTTGGCGCAAAATCAGCAAGAAAACCGCGCAAAAGGGGGATTTTTTTGTAAAAGTAAAAAGAAAAATGAAAAAAATTAGAAAAAACGAATAGTTTTAAAATTATTTTGAAAAAACATGTGTCGCGCCTCTTGGAGAGGCGCGACATGTTCAGAGACGGGATGGAATTGACGGCGTTGCGCGACTCTTCCACTGCAATCAGTGACCGGTCATGTCCGGTCACTTAACCTGCTGTTTTTATTTTTTATTTTTTTCTTGAAGGGCTATGCATGATTTTTAATATATATATATATTTTTTTTTTGTGGAGGCTGAAGCATTTCAGCTGCATCATTTTTTTTTAATTTGCTAATATATGGGTTTTTTGGAAAGGTATAACAGAAAAAGAAAAAAATTAGACAAAACGGACAGATTTCAAAATATTTCGAAAAAACAAGTGTCGCGCCTCTTGAAGAGGCGCGACACGCTAATTCTAGCTGTGATCCGACGGAAAGAAACAAAAGTCAAGTCGCGCCTCTACAAGAGGCGCGACTGTGTGGGAAAAAGCTGCACTGGCTGTCTACGTCACGTCACTTCGAGGATGACAGGCAGATTCAGCCCAAATTCTGTCTTTTTCATTTAAGAGGAGTGGGTGAAAACTTAAGAAAAAGGTAGTGATTTATTTATTTATTATTTATTTTTTTTTTTATGTTTCAGTTCACACAAACAAATATAAAATAATTTTTTTAAAAGAATATTTGATATATTCAACCTAAATAAATGTGGAACAAATATTTGGGACAATCTATAATATATATTGGGTACATTTTTATCAATAATATTTTGAATCACAGTCTTAATTTCTTTTAGAATTATACTACATATTATCATAGAAAATTAGTTGTAGGACAAATATATATGATTAAAAAGTATCTTTAAACCTAACTTTGTAAAAAATGGTTTATAAATTAATAATACACATTCGTGGAGGAGGGGAAGAGATTAATAAATTAATAATACATTTTTATCAATAATGAATCGCTAATCTAAATTAATTATGTATTTTTTACTTTATATGAAAAATAATATGTTTTTTTTTTATAGATGTCCACAAGTTCAGAGAAAGATGAAAAAAAATAAATAAATCATGCTAGTATATTTCATTTCATAAGTCTCAAACTCAATTTTAATCCACAAGTTCAGAGAGAAAATGATAAATATGTATGGATTTATAATACAACATAATCAATCGCTAATCTAAATTAAGTATGTAGTTTACTAAAATTGCTAATTAGTGCTGGTTTTTTCTTTAAAAAAGGTGTTCTTTTAAAAATTGATTTTTACAAAATGTTTTAAAATATCTTAAAAGTTCTTAATTTGGTTTGTAATCATTTTTTTTAAATCTCAAATATGTTTTTATTTAAATGAAAATCTCAAATATTTTTAACTTGACAATGATATTGTTAAACGACTTATGAAAACTCATTAGTTAATTGATTATCGATAAGTAAATTAATAGTACTTAACATGGAATGAAAGATGTTTAAGGATGGTTAGTTTTTAAAACATAATTGTTGTCTTTAATATGATTTTTTGTCACTACTTATTAAAACAAACATTTAGTATTTTATTATCATCTTTAATTTAGTCCTTAAATTTTGTTTTTTAATGTACAAGAATTAATAGTAAAATGATATGATTTATTTAGTTATTGACTAACATTGATGTATAATTAATAGTTCATAATATATATGAAGGTAAGAGTTTGGATATATATAATATATTAGAAATTCAGAAAAAAAAAAAAAAAACTTGTTTAATCAAGGGTAAAAAGAACCTACCACTCACAACTTTCTTAAATTTAGAAAATGTGAAAATGTAAAAGATTATATTTAAAAGAATTATAGAGGGTTATTTAAAAAATTGCAAACTTTAAAATTTTAAAAACAAACTAAAAAAAAAAAAACATAATCATTATGTTATCATTAGGAATTTATAATTATCATTAAATAAATTAAATTAAATTGAAAAAGGTTGAAAACCAGTGGTTTTTACAAAATAATCTGAAATTAAAAAAATAAAAAATAAAAAAAAGTTGGGTCACGCCTAGAATCAGCGTGTCGCGCCTCTTCAAGAGGCGCGATACTTGTTTTCTCGAAATATTTTAAAATCTGTCCGTTTTATCTGATTTTTTTCTTTTTCTGTTATACCTTTCCAAAAAACCCCTGGGTACATATACTTTTTAGTGATTTCTTCTTGTGTTTTTAATACTGAAATGTGAAATTTCAGTTCTGATAATTACTTTTTTTTTAAGCTGAATTGAGAATATTTCTATGCAAAAGATGATAAAAAAAATTCTTAACGAATAACTTGATATTAATTGAATAAGCTTTCAATAATATATAATGAATATATATTGTTGGATGTCTCTAGCAAGAAAGACGTTTCAATTTACTATATTGTTGGATGTCTCTAGCAAGAAAGACGTTTCAATTTACTATAGTTTCAATGGTAGCATATAGTTAATGTTTATTTGGTTTTGATATCTTTTAATTATAATAGTTAGTTCGTTATTAATGCAATCATGTTTGAAAGAAAAAAGCTCTTAAAAAAAAGTCTTTTTTTGTTATTTTTTATTAAAATAAATATGTAGCACCTAAATTTTATTTTCATCTTTAATTTTTTTTTTTAAAATAATTCTCATCTTTAATTTAGCCATTAAAATTTGTTTTTTTTTAATGTATATAATACACACATAAACTTGATAAATTAGTATAGATATCAAATTCACATGGTAAAGACCAGAATTAATAGTAAAATGATATGATTTAGGATAATTGTAATGGGTAGCAACATGAAGGTAAATAATTACAAATATAGCAATTTTTAAAAATATTTGCAAATATGGCAAAATTTTTGAATTAATTTTTTATATTCCTAAATTGTCCCTGTGTGCCCATCTTCTTCTTCCTCGTCAGTTAGTTTTTTTTTTTTTTTTTTTTTTTTTTACTGATAGAAAGTCTTTTTATTACTGGTAGATTCTATCAGTGGTAGAAAAATTTTCTATCAGTGATAGAAAGTTTCTATCACTGATACAGTTTCTATCACTGATAGAATAAAGTTTCTATCACTGATATTTCTATCACTGATAGATTCTATCAGTGGTAGAAAAATTTTCTATCGGCGATTGAAAGTTTCTATCACTATCATTTCTATGATTGATAGATTCTATCAGTGGTAGAAAAATTTTCTATCAGTGATAGAAAGTTTCTATCACTGATAGAATAGAAGATTTCTATCACTAATAGAAACTTTTTCTATCAGTGATAAAAGATTTCTATCACTGATAGGTTCTATCAGCGATAAAAAAACTTTTTATAGAAAATCATAGAAAAACTTTATAAAAAATCTTTCAATCCCTGATCACCCATAAAAATCTTTCTATCTCCGATAGAAATTTTTCTATCACCGATATAATCTATAAGTGATAGAAAAACTTTCTATCACCGATAAAAAAGCTTTCTATCAGTGATAAAAGATTTCTATCACTGATAGAAATTTTTACTATTCTATCAAAGATATTCTATCAATGATAGAAAACTCTTGATAGAAAATCTTCCAATCCCTGATAGAACCTATCAGTGATAGAAATATTCTATCACTTATAGAAATTTTTTCTATGAGTGATAGAAAAAATTTCTATCATTCATATAAAATCTTTCTATGAGTGATAGAAAAACTTTCTATCTCTATCACTGAGACTGATAGAAAAACTTTTCGTGAGTTATAGAAAATCTCTCTATCACTGATACTTTTCTATCAGTGATAGAAGATCTTTTGTTTCTATCAGCGATGGTGATACGTGGTGAAATCGAGCATTGAAAAATAAAGCAAAAACGAACGATTATAGAAATCAAACACTGAAAAGCAAAAACCAAACACTGATAGAAAACCAAATAACAACAACCAAACACTGATAGAACAATGAACAAGTGATAGAAAAATATCTATCGCCGATAGAATCTATCAGTAGTAGAAAATTTTTCTATCATATGATAGAATCTATCAGTGAAAGAAAATTTCTATCACTGATAGAATCTATCAGTGATAGAAAATCTTTCTATCACTGATAGAATCTATCAATGATAGAAAAACTTTCTATCAGTGAAAGAAAATCTGGAGGGGTATTTTAGTAAATGCAACACACAAACTATTAGATTTTGCCATTTTTGCAATTTTTTGTGTGGGTTGCTAGATTTGCAATTATTTTGGTCCATATTGCTATCCTTGCAACCGGCCCTTAATTATACATTAATGTTAATCAATAACTAAATAAATCATAGGGCCGGTTGCAAGGATAGCAATATGGACCAAAATAATTGCAAATCTAGCAACCCACACAAAAAATTGCAAAAATGGCAAAATCTAATAGTTTGTGTGTTGCATTTACTAAAATACCCCTCCAGATTTTCTTTCACTGATAGAAAGTTTTTCTATCATTGATAGATTCTATCAGTGATAGAAAGATTTTCTATCACTGATAGATTCTATCAGTGATAGAAATTTTCTTTCACTGATAGATTCTATCATATGATAGAAAAATTTTCTACTACTGATAGATTCTATCGGCGATAGATATTTTTCTATCACTTGTTCATTGTTCTATCAGTGTTTGGTTGTTGTTATTTGGTTTTCTATCAGTGTTTGGTTTTTGCTTTTCAGTGTTTGATTTCTATAATCGTTCGTTTTTGCTTTATTTTTCAATGCTCGATTTCACCACGTATCACCATCGCTGATAGAAACAAAAGATCTTCTATCACTGATAGAAAAGTATCAGTGATAGAGAGATTTTCTATAACTCACGAAAAGTTTTTCTATCAGTCTCAGTGATAGAGATAGAAAGTTTTTCTATCACTCATAGAAAGATTTTATATGAATGATAGAAATTTTTTCTATCACTCATAGAAAAAATTTCTATAAGTGATAGAATATTTCTATCACTGATAGGTTCTATCAGGGATTGGAAGATTTTCTATCAAGAGTTTTCTATCATTGATAGAATATCTTTGATAGAATAGTAAAAATTTCTATCAGTGATAGAAATCTTTTATCACTGATAGAAAGCTTTTTTATCGGTGATAGAAAGTTTTTCTATCACTTATAGATTATATCGGTGATAGAAAAATTTCTATCGGAGATAGAAAGATTTTTATGGGTGATCAGGGATTGAAAGATTTTTTATAAAGTTTTTCTATGATTTTCTATAAAAAGTTTTTTTTATCGCTGATAGAACCTATCAGTGATAGAAATCTTTTATCACTGATAGAAAAAGTTTCTATTAGTGATAGAAATCTTCTATTCTATCAGTGATAGAAACTTTCTATCACTGATAGAAAATTTTTCTACCACTAATAGAATCTATCAATCATAGAAATGATAGTGATAGAAACTTTCAATCGCCGATAGAAAATTTTTCTACCACTGATAGAATCTATCAGTGATAGAAATATCAGTGATAGAAACTTTATTCTATCAGTGATAGAAACTGTATCAGTGATAGAAACTTTCTATCACTGATAGAAAATTTTTCTACCACTGATAGAATCTATCAGTAATAAAAAGACTTTCTATCAGTAAAAAAAAAAAAAAAAAACTAACTGACGAGGAAGAAGAAGATGGGCACACAGGGGCAATTTAGGAATATAAAAAATTAATTCAAAAATTTTGCCATATTTGCAAATATTTTTAAAAATTGCTATATTTGTAATTATTTACCTTCATGTTGCTACCCATTACAATTATCCTATAATTAATAGTTCATAATATTTATGAAGATAAAAAGTTTGGAAATATATAATATATTAGAAGTTGAGAAAAAAAAAAAAAAAGAAGAAGCTTGTTTAATGAAAGGCAAGAAGAACCCCTCATAACTTTCTAACATTTAGAAAATATAAAAATGTAAAAAAAAATATTTAAAAGAATTATAGAGGGTTAATTAAAAAAGTTACCAACTTTAAAATTAAAAAGCATAATCATTATGGTATGATTAAGAATTTATAATAATCATTAAATAAAATAAAATGAATTTTAAAAATAGGTTGAAAACTGATGGTTGATTTGATAAGGTAATATGAAAATTAAAAAGAAAAATAAAAAAATGTATGTCACGCCTCTAAAAAAAAGCTTGTTTTTTCTAATTTTTTTCATTTTTTTTTGTTATGTTTCCAAAAAGCCCTGCAAAGGACTATGTTACTCTACGATTTGTCGTATTAACCAACCTATGACTGAAGTGAGTATAGTTTAGTGACAATTGACATGTATATCTGGTAAGAGACGAGAGATTCGAATTCCCATCCCAAATGTTATTAAACTCGAACTCTTCTACCAAATGTTATTCAACTTATTGAAAATTTGGAACCACGATCCAAGGATAATTAAAATAGACCTCTTTGAAAGGATTTAGTTCTTACAAACATTGTAAATCAGCACTAAATTACAAGTTTATTTTGATAAAATTTAAAAAATGTCTAATAAATTTTTAATTTTTAATTTTATGTCTAATATGTTTATGATAAAATATTTAACAATTCTCCAAACTTTCTATTTTGTGTCTAATACATCTTTGATATTTTGGATTTTTTTTTTTTTAGAAAAATACACTTTTGGTCCCCAATGTTTGGGTTAAGTTACACTTTAGTCCCTGAGTTTTCAAATTCGACATTTTAGTCTATGAGATTTGGATTTCGTTTCATTTTAGTCTCTCCATCCATTTTTCCGTTAAATGTTAACAAAATGGTGACGTGACACCTATTTTTTTTTAATAATTTTTTATAATTTTTTAAATAAAAAAGAAAAAAAAATATTAAACAAATAAGAATAGATCATTTGAATTTTTAATGTAGTATTATTAAACAAAATGTCAGTTAAGAACGGAATAATCGAAGCGAAAGGTTGTCGGATGGTTTGCTTTTGTCGGAAGTTGTTCCCACTGCCCGTCAAGTTTGGTCTTGTTCTTTGTTAACAAAGTGGTTGAGGAAGCTAAGCTTGGTTTGCTTTTTCTTGACTAAGTCCTCACCCTCTTTGTCTTCCTCCCTTTCCCAAAATTCTTCTTTCTTAACCAAACAATATTATCTACTTTGAGGTACATGTTTTCTAGAAGATGCAAGTAGCCACACAAAATTGATGATAAAGTAGAACCTCAATTACTAATCCAATTAATGATAAAGAAATGCTTATTTCATTCTGTTTGATTTTAGTAAAAACGAAGAGCTAAGTAGAAAGAAAAACAAATATCATCCGAAAATAGGTTTTGATGTTTTTGTTTCATTCTATTGTCTTCTTATCACACGAATTTTTACTTTTATTTTTTTTTAAAAAAGGATATTTCATTCAACCACCCCAACAAAATAAATAGTTAATTAGGTACAGAAATGTCCTTTGAAATAAATGAGGACAGCCATGGAGAGAATCCAGAAAACCTAAAATAACCATAACCTTCCAGCATGAAAGAAGTCCTCTACTCCCTAACAAAAGAATTCGATGAAGCAGAACAGCTAACACCTTCTCGGACGATATTATGAGCCACCTTGTTCTACAGTCTTGGGCAGTGCGTGAATGAAAGCACTCCCAACTTGGAGGCCATGGCGATGATGGCCTCGACGATGACCTTGATTTCTGATCGGTCATCCTCTTCGTTGTTCAAACATCTAATAAGCTCAATGGAGTATGATTTAACAAGCACATCCAGACCATTACCAAATTCTTCCCGTAAAGTCTTCAACCATTCCCACATAGCTTTTGCCTCTAACACTTTAATTGACCAATTCTCAGAAATTGATTTCATGCCTGCACAGATTAGAGACACGCTGGAGTCACAAACAACCCATCCCAACCCACCTGATTTATCGACTTCGGACCAAGACGCATTGGAGTTGAATTTCCAACATAACTACTGTTATCACACAAATTAATAAATAGTGTCTTTCACACTATTACTCATTATTATTGTTGGGATCTACACATCAACTGTGATTTGTGTTGAATTAAAGACAAACAACAATCTTCATACTTCATAGAACAAAACATACCCCATTTAAATCTAATATCCCTACATACCTGTATGCAACCAAGTTTTTTTCCATCTTCATATCAAACACTAACACCATTGTACTCTCTCTCCTTTGCCCCGTGTGCACTCTACTTGCCACCCCAACCACCACCCTATTACGTTATAATCAACGATATTTACGCGTTCACACTCGCCCACCCTTATTTTTTTTCACGCTCTGCTCCATTCCACTTTCCTCCCTACTAGTTCACTAACCACTTCCTATTCTCACCCACTCCAAATTCCTTGACTTGTTAAGGGTTGGAAGTCTTTAGCATATTACGTGATTAAGCGCATATGTTTGAGAGTGGTTTTGAAATTGTTAAAACCATTTTTTTCTATTGATCAAAATCACTTCAAACATGTTTTTAATCATTTAAAATCATTTTAATGTTTGATTTACACTTTTAAACATGATTTACAATACCATCAAAATTGTGTTTAAATGGTTAAATGGTTAGTTGTGTATATTTTGGAGTGGTTTTGAATCTGACAAAATTAAGATTTTAACCATCATTTCAAAATTAGACCAATTTTAATATGCGACAGATATGGGTGGTCTCACAATTTGCAAAAGATGTGGTGGGGATTTTAGATGTGTATGCCCTAGTTGAGGCAAAGGATGGAGTGGTTGCAAGAATCTAATGTACGTGTGTGTGCGGTGCATGTGTGTGTGAAATAACGTCATTTAAATCATGGTGACCATCTACTTTAAGATTTAAAATTTACTATCTTATGAGTTTTCTTGGTAACTAATAAATAATGTAATAGAGTCAGACACATGTGTTCAAGAAAGTGTAAGACTACTTCGTAGATAACTAATAAAATTGTTGGTGCGACAGCAGGACAACTCACACATCTTTTACAATGGTTGATACTATCCACTTTGGACATAATTAAGTTCTCGTGGCTTTGCTTTTGATTCATCCAAAAGCTCTCATATCAATGGATATATTTTTCTCCCTTATATACCCATGATTTTCCATTTATCTAATAAATTTAAGATTTTGATCGCATTCCCAACAAAAATATTGTAGCGGTGTAATATGTGAATAAGTGATGAATAGGTGCATATGAGTTCATAGACACACGTTAGGACATTGCAGTTGAGCAACAGACTATATATTGAGGATCACACATTGAAAAAATTAGTGGAGAGCTCACAATTTATAAGATACAAGGGTTACCCCATTCATTGTGATCAATTGATTTTGAGATTTTGAGATAGAACTCATGTTATTGAATAGAGACTACCTTTCAATACACTCTAAATTAGTGATACAAAACATGAGTGTACAATTGATGAACATAACTTTTGGGTAAAATAGACTTTTATTCTTTGAGATTTGAACGTCCCTAATTTTTTTAAAAATAATTTTTTTTGTCATTGAAATTTGAATTTAGTTTTTTTTTTTTTTTTTATCATTGAGGTTCTTTTAAAAGCGACATATTTGGTCCATGAGATACAAATTTGATTTATAATGAGTCCCTAAGGTTTGATCTAATAAAATAATACATGATAGTTAATATACATGTGTCTGCTAGACTTTGCTATTTTGTGTCTTTTTAAAAAAAAAAAAAAAAAAAAAAAGATTTTTATTTCTTATTAATCGTTTTCAAACAAAAATTTCTTAACAATCAATAGAAATTAATTTCAAAATTTCACGAACCAATTAAAAATCAAATCCAATCCAATCTTCTCGAAACTAAACATGTCAAATTTGAAACTTCAACGAATAAATAGAAGCTAAATTAAATATCGAAGTTAACCCTAACTTTTACATGATTGGAATAGTTACAAGGCAATTATCACATTTGGTATTGAGAATAAGCAGAATAGCACACTGCAATCCTACCACGATATTGCATGCTCTCACATGGATTAGGAAATGGATGTATTTAGGGAATTTGTAATATTGTGTTCTTTCCATATAAATTGTTACCACTGTAACTTCTGTATTTAACCTCGTTTGATTTCTTTATAAATAGGAAGACTCAACTCAATGGTTATTCATTGAGCACAATCATTATCATAATTCTGTGATTATTCTCTTTGCCTTCTTTGTCATTTTCTATCTCTTGGTAACATGCATGTAAAAACACGAAGTCTAATTGATCATTAGAGGTTGATTTGAGTTGTAAAGTGCTTCTGCATGATGGTTTAGTTACAAAAACAAACTATTAAACTGAATGAATATCTGAAAAGTAAAAAGTAATTTAATTTATTTAAAAAGACCATTTCGTGAATATATCTTAATGTTAATAGGTAGAGCATATCATTATTATATTTATATCAAATCATTAGATACAAGAGTAAGAGATCGAACCATCGACTTTTGAGATGATAATAAGTAACTTATCTACTAAAATATACTCATATTAATTATAGATTAGTTTCATTTGACGATGATTTAACATTGATAGTCTAGGAAGTATAATGTATTTTACTTATTCAAATGAGTCGATCTAAACCGAATTAGGGGACTATTAGGAGTCTCGTCCGAAAAGAGAGTTATGATGTGAAAAGAATCTCAATTGTGTGACACAATGTCTAAGCTTTATAAAAGAAAAGGAAAAAAAAAAGCTTGAGTGTGTCGAAGACTAACTATAAAGATATCTAAGTTTCGTAGGAGACCATAAAATAATCCTGAACTAAAGAAACTATGACCAAAAATCCTCGACTTCAAGAATTGACGCATGGCACCAACTCAATCACTAAAATTGAAAAATAGAGACCCTTTCAAAAATTAAATTAAAAAAAAAAAAAAAAAAAAAAAAAAAAAAAAAAAAGAGACAAAAAGTTAAATTACAAAGTTTGACTTGGTCGTTAGTAAAGAAGTGCTTGAAACTACAAGAACCGTCAATAAATCCTTAAATAATTTGTAGTGTTGCGTTGAATTTTCTATTGTGTGTCTGATAACTTTTTATGTGAATATATTTAAAATATACAAAACCCGTTTTAAAATTTACAATTTTATTACTTACAAAATTGAAAAGTTTGACTCCTCCAGAGCATGAACTTGTTAAATACTAACTTTTAAGTCCAATTGATTTTTTTAAAATTAAGTTTATAAACGTTGCTTGGACTTTTAAAAATCAAATGATTATCAATCGAGCTTAAAAGTTTATGGAAGAAATTTGAAACTTAATCTAAAAAAAAATCAAAATAGAAAGTAGACCATTGAAAAAAAGAAAAAAAAAAAAAAAGTGGTAGGGAGGACAAAATGTGATGAAATTAGACATTTTCAATTTATAACATGAAAAAGAAAAAACAACAATAATAAATTAATAATAGCAATAATATAATCTCCAAAAGGAAGAGATCAAAGAAACAAACAAGGCGTTTCGAAAAAGAATACTTGCGAGCAATTCTGATCAAGATCATCTCGATCGCAGGGGTAATTTCGGTAATTCCCCTCCGCCGAGGCCGAACTGACAATACTCGGAAGCACCACCTCCACCAACTCTCCCAACAGATATCTCTGCGTGTGGCTCTGGCACGTGTTGCACAGCAAGCACCGCACGTGCCGCAGCGCCAAGAAATTAGCGCCATGAACCGACTTGTCGCACCTCCGGCACAAATACGCGTCGTCGGCTTGGCAATACAGCGACGCTCTCGAACCGCAGAGTTCGCACGGTACTGGATCGCCTCCGCCTCCCGCCGACGCCGTCGCCTCGTCGGAGCTCCGCCGCTGCCGGACGCCGGGTTGGGTTTCTTCTTGTTCTACTCCTTTGCACATTTTTTTTTTTTGGTTTTGAAAGCTTGATTGTCAAGGCAAGGGTTTGAGGGTAATGAGTTATTTATATATGGAAGGTTTGAGAAGAAGAGGACAAACAAGGAAAAGCAAGTTTCATTATACGAATATTTACAAAATTTTACATAAATATTAGGTTAAATTACAAATATAGTCCCTCAACTTTTAGAGTTATGTCAATTTGATCCCTGAATTTGAAAAAGTGTTAATAAGTCTTCGAGTTTTCAAATCCTCGAACTCTAAAAAATATCTAATAGCTCCTTAAACTTTCACTTTTATGTCTATTAGATCTTTTGATTTTTAATTTTGTGTCTACATGTCTACTATATATATAAAACTAAAAGTTTAGATTTCTAATAAGTATGAAATTCAATTTTATATTTAGTAGGTTGATTAATTTTTAAAAATCTCAAACCATCATATCTATTAGATACAAAATTAAAAGATGAACGACTTAATTGATGGAGTAAACTCGTAATAAAACCTAAATATTATTTAAAGTCAGGTATGCATCGAAATGGGCAATTGACATTATAGATTGTGAGTATTTATTGGAAGAAATAAGAAAGATTGTGGCAAGTGTCTTTATTATATAGATTATAAAATCAATATATACTATATTTTAAATGTCAATTTGCCCTCGTGGAGATTAAATTATAAAATAGAGTGAGGATTTAGTTTCTCTATTTACAAATTAGTTAAATCACAAAAGTATATTTACTAGGCTCTTTAGATTTTCAAATTTATGTTTATTTGGTTTTTAAGGTTTAGAAATATTTATCCTTAAACTTTTATTTTCACGTTCATATATCTTTAAATTTCCAATTTTGTGTATAATAAATTCTTAACATATATATTGACATATTTTAGAATTTACACACATACTACATATAAAGTTGAAAACTTATGATTTTATTAGATACCCAATTTATGAATATATCAAAATTTGATTGTATGGAAAATTAAAAATTCAGTAACATAATTTTAAAGTTAATTAGTAGACTTTTTTTAAATACAAATGGTAAAATTTAGAAACTTAACTTATAATTTAACGTATGCAATTATTTGAATTAGTTCATACTTCTAAAATTTGTATGTTTTCAAATTTATAATTGTTTTTGCTGTTTGATTAATGGGCAAACATGAAGGGCAGGAATGATGTTGATTTCATCTGTTCCTTTTTTTTTTAAATATTTTAAAGAATTTTCTATTTATAATTATTTTTTCTTAATTTGAATATTATACATAAAAATAATAATATTCCTATACATGAATGTTATGTGTGTGTATATATATATCACATCGATGCAATTAAAACTATATTTAATCGAGAATTCAAACTCAAATCGAGCTAAAATTTCAGTCGACCTCCTAAATGTGGTAACCTGGCAAAAATCAACATGCAAAAAACATGGATCTCTTCACATTATTATTTTTTTTTACAATATGTGGAGTGTAAAATTCGATTCACAGACCTCATAGTCATTAGTACAATTATATGTCAGTTGATCAGTTAAGCTCTTGTTGCATCTCTCCACATTCTTTTACCCACTCACGAAAGTCTTTAAATAATTAATATGGGTGTTAAAAGGGATGAAATCAACCAAAATGAGTATAGTTTTATCGATGATTGATCAAGAGGGTTAAAAGTTCGAATTCTCCGACTTCTAAATGTTCAACTCAAAAAAAAATCAAAAAAATAATTGAAATGAACCATCGACTGAGAGGTTAGAGATTCGAATCCCATCGCCTCCATTTTTTTTTTCTTTTGACAAACACTCATCTCCAAATGTTGTGGAACTTTAAAAAAAATGATGAAATTAATGAAAAAAAAAACCTATCAATTGTTTTAAATCATAGAGACTAAATAGAGACGGACTTGAATAATCTATTAGTACCTTTTAAAACAACTAAAAGACCTCGTTTGATAACCATTTGTTTTTCGAAAATCAAGCTTATAAACACTACTATCACCCCAAGTTTCTTTGTTTTTTTAATATATTTTTCTCATGTTTTCAAAAACTAAACCAATTTTTGAAAACTAAAAAAAAAGAGAGTTTTCAAACACTTGTGTTTTGTTTTTGGAATTTTGTTAGGAATTCAAATGCGTTATTGACAAAGATGAAAACAATGGTAAGAAAATAGAGAGAAAACATACCTAATTTTCAAAAATCAAATGGTTATCAAATCGAGTAAATTGGGAAATCGTTTATAATTTAATTGATAATAAATATTAAATAATAATAGTAGAGGGATTTTTTCCTTAAAAAAGGAGAAGCGTGGATTGATGTGTCGTTTCTTTCCGAGTTCAATGGACTTTTGGACTTCATGGAGACGCAATGTAATGGGCCAAAATTAAAAAATAAAAATAAATAAATAAATAATAAAAAAAATAAAAAAATTCAGACACCAATTTTTAAAGGAAGATAATAAATCAATTATTGTTATTTTTTTAAAATAAAATAAACCAATTATTGAGGAGGCAGAACCTCTCTCCCCAATCTAGATAGCCAATCATTCCAATTTTGTTATTATTTATTTCTTTATTTCTTTCAACTTTAATGTCCATTACCACCATTTCCTTTTAAATCCACCTATTCAAGTAAGGAGATTGTTTTAAAGGAACAATTAAAACTTTTTAAAATTTAAAAAAAAATATGGGATATGAAAATTTGAATCGACCTCAAAATAGTCCACATCAATTATCATTTAATTGTGTTTTTTTTTTTTTTTTTTGTTACAATATGTGGAGGTGGGAAGACTTGAATCATAGACCTTTTGGTCGTTAATACAAGAGTTATGTCAGTTGAGCTATGCTCATATTGATTTGAATTGTGCTCATTTTGATTAATTAAATTTGTTATTTAACTTAATTTTTACAATCAAACTTTAAGATAAACAAAAGAAAAGGCAACTAAATATCTAATTATAGACGCAAAAGATAGACAACTATAATGATAATTATTTTTTTTTTTTTAACAACTACACATGTGTTTTATTTTAAAGCAACTAAAACTTTTAAAATGGAATAATTAATAATAAAACAATTTTTAAAAATTACTTTTGGACGGTGTATAATATCGGAAATTTGTATGGCTAGAAATGAAAGGATTTCCAATTGCTTTGTTAGACGACAAATGGATTCGCCTTATTTTGCACAAAATTGCTTTTTGGTGCAATTTGCAAATACCCAAATGGGAGGGACCCCACACTTGTACTTTTTTTTTTTTTTTTCCTTTTTCTTTCTTTCTTTCTTTATTTCTTTATTATTATTATTATTATTGGATAGGGAGATGGAAAATATGTTTTTATGGGCTAGTGTCCTCCATTGATTTATATATATAAATATAATATATATATATAAATACATTTGTTTGAGTTTTTTTATGGGAGAGCCACGTGACATGCTCGTGACGTGTTCGTATTGAAATGTATAACTATTATTATTTGGTTGATGTGGATGGAATCATTGGAATGGAACGGCGACAAATAATGTTGGTGGGCCGTGTGTCGTTGTTTTTGTTTGATTCAAATAACACTAGATGTCCACGTGGCAAAAATATGTCGTGACTGATGTTTTAATCCTACACCTGTTTTTTTTTTTTTTTTTTTGTCACGTAATTGTAAATTTTATTTTAATTTTTAATTAATTTTGCGTCAACAAAGGTTATTGTTATAAAAAAATACACTTTTGGTCTTTGAGATTTGAGTTAGTTTCATTTTGGTCCTTGAATCCTGATGTTTGGATTTTGTTTCATTTTGGTCACTTCATCATTTTTTCCGTTAATAACTAATGGATGGTTGACATGATAACTATTTTTTAATTTTAAAAATATATTTCTTTTAATTTTTAAAATAAATAAATAATATTAAATAAATAATTAATTATTTTTATCCTATATTCCTCTTGTTCAAGTCCAACCACCACCCTTAATCGTCGGTAATTGCCTCCTGTCGGTCGCCACCGCCATTGCTAGAGATTCTTTTCTTTTTTTTCTCCTCCTTTCCTCCTCATTTCCCTTATTTTCTTTCTCTTTAAAAAAAACACGAATGAGAAAAATTCACTTCGAATCGGGCTGGAACGATCGAACAGTAGCTTGTTTCGCGTGGGCAGTGGCATGGGTTGGTTCCTTCTGAGTTTTTGAAACCTCGTGTCGATCTCTCTCACTAGCTCTCAGACTCTTCCTCTCTTTCTGGTGTGTTTCCACGTGCAGAGCTCTTTGGTGAAGGCGTTCAACAATGTTTTCTAGCGACTTTTGTCGTGGGTGTTGCAGTTCCGACGAGCCTATGTAATCAAGATCTGGAACGAAACGCTACTCCTCCTTGTCGCTGCTGACCTCCCGTCGTCGCCTCTCCATCTCTTTCGCTCGTGTTCCGCCGACAGTAAGGAAACCCACATCGTCCCTCTCTGTCTTTCTCTCTTCGTTTTTTTAAGTGTAAGAAATGATTGGATGGGATCGCTCCAGACCGATTCGAGGGGGTTTTCTCCCTTCATTTTTTTTGAATGAAAGTGAAAGAAACGAGAGGAAAGAAAATAAGAAGAAAGGAAGAGGGGAAAAAAACTTCGACAGGGGCGGCGGTGACAGTGGGTGGCGATCATCGGTGGCTGGACTTGAAGAAAAAGAAGAAAGGAGAGAAAGAATAAAAAAATAATTTTTTTTTATTAATTTTATTTAAAAACTTTTTTTTAAGAGGGTTTTATTTTAAAACTTAAAAAAAAATTATTTTTAAATTAAAAAATAGATGTCACGTCAGCATTCCGTTAAAATCTAACAGAAAAATGGATGGAAGGACCAAAATGAAACAAAATCCAAACTTCAGGGACTAAACTGTCGAGTTTGAAAACCCAGGGACCAAAAGTGTATTTTCCTCTTAGTGTTACGTTAATATCGGTAGATAAATGGTTAAATTACCGGTTGGTTTCTAAATTTCAAGACTTTAGTTGGTTTGATTTCCAACCCGTGTTTAATAGATGTTATATCTAACTTGTGTAGGATATAACTCTAAAATTTAAAATTTAAACTTTATGTTTAATATAAACTTTTTTTAGTTCACAAAATTGAAAATTGGTTTAATTTTTAAATTTGAAATTTCAATTTATTGTTCATGATCTATTAGACAAAAATTGAAAACTCGAAAATCTATTAGACACTTTATAAAGGTTAGAAACAAAAATAGATACAAAATATGAAGTTTGAGAACTAAACTTGTAATTTGACGTTGATAAATTTTAGAACAAAGAAAATTCATCAAGTTTGGAGTTGATATGTATTTGATCTTTAAAACTTCAAAATGAATACTATAATCCCTAGACTTGTTAATGACTCAATGATTATTGACCTTAATTGACCACTAACTGATTAATGCTAGTTTAAAATACCTTTTAGTTTAAGTATTTCTCAATTGAATATGTTGACAAATTTTAAAAGTAATTTTAATAAATGAAGTGCTTACGTAATTATCTTCTATCTTCTTTTCAAAAAGGAAAAAAAAAAAAAAAATCCCTATTTATTTCTCCTCCCTCCCTGACAGATCTTATCATCGCTGCCACTTGGCGCTGCAAGTTCAGAACGGTTGTGTCCATTTGGTATTTTCAAATGCCTTTCAATTTTGCTAAATTTGTAATAATTCTTTGGGCAAATTGCAAAAACCAATCATGAAGTATGCTAGTTGTAACAATTACACTCCTAAGCTTTCAAAAGTAAAAATTAACCCCTCAAACTTTCAAAATTGTAAAAATTGGATCCCTAAATTTTTAAATGTCTTCAAACTATGAAAATGGTAAAAATTAAGTCCATTTTTGTTCAATTTTTATCTCTTATTTTCACTTTCTCCCTCTAGTTTCTCCTTCTATGACCCCACTGTGTTGAGGATCCCACATCGAAAAGATTGGTGGAGACCTCACAATATATAAGCTTCAAGGGTCACTCCTCCGCTCTCTCCCTCTCTCCAAAGAATCTTATCACAATATATAAGTTTACATACAGAAAAAGAAAAAGAAATATGTCGTCAATATTGCCCAACATGTCATCTTTTTGTGAGGCCATCTATCATCAAAACAATATTTCACCAATATCTCAATGATATTGGCGATTTTTTGGTTATAAGTTATCAATATTTCGATCATGTCATGGGTGAAATTAATCATAAGCATTTTGTTCACAATAGGCCCGAGATGGTTGGGCCCAAGACTGAAAAGAATCAAACCAACGACGCGAAGGGCCGGAACTCTTTCCGGCCCACGAAGACCACGCTTGCCGAGGCCGAGGATGAGGTCGGCCTCGGCCCACTGCCGAGGCCGACCAGGACCAAAGGCCCGATGAAGGTCAGGAGTCCCCCCAGTAGCAGAAACCCTAGAGGGAGCCTATAAAAGGGGAGACAACGCCCGCACTCAGGTATGAGAAAATCTAACCCTAAATACGTTCTACGTGTTCTTCGGCCAAAGGCTAACTTAGGCATCGGAGTGTCCGTGGCCCACACCACACTGGTGTGCAGCGTTTGCTCGTCTTGCAGGTCACGTCCTTTCCGCTTCCTTACAAATTCACCGTTGATCGCTTCCTTACAAATTCACCGTTGATCGTCGTGTGGAGCGAAGGGCAAATCCTAAGCGAAATTTGACCATCAACAGATCATATATCGATGAATTTGATCGATTTTTTCATTATTGATCACTTTAAAATCACTGTTTGAATGATACATTGTTCAAGTGCTTCTCCAAAAAGCAAGCTACACCCTTTTTTTTTTGAAAAGGAAAAACAAGCTACACTTTGTTCCTCAGAATAGACAAATTCACATACCACAAGTTTTACCCCCAAGCTATACAAGAAACCTGTAAGTTGAATATGATACAAGAGAGAGGGAAGAACATTTATTCCCTTCAAAATGAATGGCTTACTCAGAGAAGGAAACAACAATTGATACAAATTACACAATTTGCAGCAAAACTCATACTCATATCACAACCTTAAAGTAAACAAAAACATAGAGAGACAGGGAAAGAAGGGCAAATACATGTTCCCAAAACAGTAGAGCTGAGGCCTCCTTCACTGCATATCCCCTCAAGCTGGCAATTGCTCCTAACAAAATGGCAGTTGGTGTTGTATACTGCAACAAAAGCACAAATTTGTACATTGAATCACCATGAACTAGAAAGTTCAGCTTATCAGCAGCTACAACGATCCCGATTCCGACTACAGGAAGGACCAAGAGCCTTGCAATGCTAATGCCGATCGTAGTACGTAGGCCGAGCGTCGACGACTCATTAGGCCCCTCGGCAAGCATGCCGCCCAAGATCAGCATCACAAAAGGCACCATTGCACCAGCTAAAATTTCTAAACTATCGGAGATGAATGATAGCGGAGCATCAGCGCCAAAGAAGAAAGCTTTGACTTGAGGCACCAACCCTATAACAATGGCTAACAAAGAAGCAATGGTTGGGGGCTGCAGAATGTGCTGTATAGGAGTTTGTTCAGCTACAATCCTTATCTTCCTCACGACCCTCGGTTCGGCCAAACACCTGATCGACTCAGGATATGTAGGGGCACTACTTTCTCTGGAGTGATCAAGGTCGGGAAATGTAGATTGGGAAACATTTGAAATGCTATTGAAGATCCTAGCAATGAAGGGTGCTTTACAATGCTCAGTTTCTTTCTCCTCAATCCCTGGCCATTCAGCTTCCATCAAGAGAGGCTTACTAACATCATTACCATTATCATTATCATTATCATTAGTTTCTACCAATGTTTCAATCTCAGTGCCTTCCTCAACAATCTCATAAAACTCCAATGGAGGCTCCATCATATGGTACACAAGAGTATAAGCAAGAATAACAGATACCCATTGGCAAAATGAAACATAAGAAACCCCTTTTGAGTGGCAATGTTGCCCAAAGGGGTTTTCAGTAGTATGACAAACAGAACTAACAATGGCAAGAGGAAGATTTCCAGTGTTACCGAAGGCGGTGGAGATGATGGTGAATCGGGCCAACCGAGGAGGGGGACGGCATAGGATCACCACCAAGAACCCTAGAAGGCATCCAATTGCTGTACTGATCAAAACATTTACAGGGATAAACCACCATTTAGCAATGTTCTCGAGCGTAATGCTCTGACCCAGATGGGTGAAGATGAGGCAGGGCAGGAATAGGGCAAACACAAGCTTGCTCAGGAGCCTTAGGGTTGCTCTTGGGATCATTTGGATTTTTGGGTGAGAAAGTAATAGCCCTATTGCTGTGAGGGAGAGGAGCTTCATTAATGGCATGATTGCACTAAGGAGATCTTCAGTACCCGACCTCACTCCATTTCGATCTACAGCACTGAAGTATTCAGCCATCTCGATTTTGGGTAATTATTAGAACGATCGATCGTTTGTTTTTGCAATCAGTCGAGGAGAAACTGGGAGATTTACAATCAGAATTTGGAAGAGAAAACCATGGGGAGACAAGAACAGGACATGGGAGTGGATTTCAAAGCTATTAAGCTAAACAGAACAAGAAGTTGCGATGAAAGATCAAATGGGGTTTCGAAATTTGTCGACGAAATTGAAAGCAACTGAGGTAAACTTGAAGTAATCAGAAACTGTTGGATTGAAATAGAGAAGAAAGTAAATAGAAATCACAGCCAAAAGTTGGTGAGGATCCCACATCGGAAAGATTGGTTTTGAGATGGAAGTCCATATAATCTAACAGAAGTCACTGGTCTGAAACTTCACTCTGGTTGAATATGGAAAGCGAGGGAAAACGACAAACGATAACTCCTTCAAAAATCAAAAGATAAGAGTTCGAGCAGAACACTTAGGAGGAAGTTTTTGTTTTTTTGTTTTTTGTACTGATAATATAGAATGCAAATATCGATGATTATTCTTTTTCCTACTTCCTAGTACAAATTATTGAGTATTCTCCTTATTAAAAAAAAAAAAAAAAAAAAAAAAAGGAGAAGAACAGAGAACAAGAAAAAAAATGTCACAGAGTGGAGGAGAGAAGATAAAAAAGAAGAAGTGGAAGAGAAGAAGTCAGAAATCGAAAAAAATTAAATCTTTATTTAAAAACCATGAGTGGTTTTGAGAAAACCAAGAAAACCATGGGCACATGGTTTTCTCAAAACCCTCCCATGTTGGTTGGCCGTGTGTCAGTTGTTTTTGTTTGTTTCTAATAATTGATGTTTTAATTCTAGCCTATGTTTTTTTATGTCATGTAATTGTAATTTTTATTTTAATTTTTGATTAATTTTGCGTCAAGAAAGGCTATTGTTATGTTAACTAATACTAGTGGATAAATGGTTAAATTACGGGTTGGCTTCTAAATTTTAAGGCTTCAATCAGTTTGATTTCTAACCCGTGTTTAATACATTTTTTATTTGTAACTTGTGTCTGATAGAACTTTAAAATTTAAACATTAACTTTTTTTTTTTTTTAGAGACTTTTTCTTTAGGTTTCTAACATTAGAAATTCAACTCTTCAATATATTGGAAAGTTATTGATGTTCTGTTACGAATGTTTTTTTTTTAATATATTGGATGTTGTTTGTTTTAAAAAAATGTATAATAATCGTTCAAGATTAAATATTTGAATTCTTATCTATGTATATCAACTACCAATTTGAACATAACTTAATTATTCAATACATAAATCATCAATTAGAATAACAATAAATCTTTTCCTAAAAAAAAAAAAGAATAACAATAAATCTCTATCAGAGTAACATCCTTCATTTTTACGCATAAACCAACCATTTCCATTCCTAAACAAGTAACATGTTAAATTAACAACAACAAAAAAAAATAATAATAATAAAAAATAAAAAAAGAAAAAAGAAAAATAAAAAAATAACTTTCTAGAAAGCAGTCTTCCAAATCCCCCTCTCCCATTTGACTAGTGGTCTAATAAGAAACTACTCTCGTCTAATTTTTTTTTTTTTTTTTTTTAAAAGAAACTACTCTCGTCTCTTAATTGCACGTGGCAATTACGAGTCTGTTGGATTATGTTCTCCTTTTTTTATTCACGTAATTGTTTTTTCTTTCTTATTTATAAATACTTCAATTAAAAAATGTAAATATTTAATATGAAAAATTATATTTTAAAATTAAACGTCCCATTTTTTTTATGTTATATTAATTTTTAGATATTCATGATACATTTGAGAATTAAAAAAAGGGCCGGTTGCATAGATTACAATTTGAATCAAATTAACAGCAAGCTTGCAATCTAATTGCATATATAAACACAATTAGTTGTAAAAGACCAAGAACCCCATCAAAAAGACCAAAAACACACAATTATGGGGGCAGTTGCATATATATCACTTATAGATTTTGATTAGTCAAATTCTATCAACGTTTACATAAACTCCAATTAATCAATGTTTATCCACATCCATCACCGATAGATTTTGATTAATCAAAGTCTATTAGTGACTATCACCAATAGATTTCGAGTAATTGGATTCTATCATAAACACTAATATACTCACCAGAATGTATCGTTGATAGACCATGAATAATCGCAGCTTGTTAATAAAAACTGATTGATTCTAGTTAACTAGAATCTATCAGTGATATACTCTAATAGATTGTATCATATTTGCCCTTCTTTTTACATTGTGCTATATTTGCAATTATAGAAATCTTGTTTGCCACCCACCACAAATTTTCTACAATTTTTTTTATAAAACAATGCTTTTATTTATGTTTTGGATAAAATCTGAAAACAAAAGATTTTTTTTCAATTTTTCAACATTTCTAAAAAACTGAAAAAACACTGAGTGGAAATGGTCATCAAATAATTTTTTCTCATAAACTAAAAACCAAAAATAGAAAGAAGAAACTGACAATGTTGGATTCAGCCCAGCTGAATCAGCCCAGCCCAAATATTCTGAGCCCAATAAGCCCAAAATAGTACTGGCCCAGCCCACAATCCTCTATCCAATAAAATGTTAGTAACTAAGAACAGTTACCAAAGCAAAAGATTCCCATTACACTGACCGTTCAGGTGATCTCTGCTGTCATTACTTTCCAGAAACTTCTTCTTCTTCTTTAATCTCCATTTCCGTTCCAATGTTGCAGAAAAGGAAGCACAAGCAAACCAGTGCTTTTCACCATAGAATCACTTCTCTCTTTCCCAGAATGCCCCTCAGATTCCTCAAAACCCCCAGTCTATCCACCGCCAAAACCCTCCTCCTCCTCCTCTCCGCCGCCTTCATCATCTACACTCTCTTCTTCAATCCCTCCTCCCACGCGCCGTCGCTGTTATCTTCCCCTTCTACTCTCTCTCCGACCACACGCCGCCACATTCTCTTTGCGATCGCTTCCTCTTCCATGTCCTGGTCCCGCCGCAAGCCGTATGTTCGTCTCTGGTACCGCCCCAATTCCACGCGTGCTTTTGCTTTCGTCGATCGCATTGCACCTGATTTCGCCTCTGCTGATCCTACCGTTCCGCCGGTGGTTGTTTCTAATGATACTTCTAGGTTTCCGTATACTTTCCGTGGTGGTCTCCGATCGGCGATCAGAGTGGCGCGGGTGGTGAAGGAGATTGTTGGACGGAATGAGCCCGATGTTCGGTGGTATGTGTTTGGTGATGATGATACGTTGTTCTTTGTGGATAATCTGGTCAAGACGTTGGGGAAATATGACCATGAGCGGTGGTATTATATTGGGAGCAATTCGGAGAGTTACGAACAGAACTCGAAAAACTCGTTTGATATGGCGTTTGGCGGTGGAGGCTTTGCGATCAGTCATTCACTGGCTAGGGTTTTGGCTGAGGTTTTGGACTCGTGCTTGACGAGATACGGGCATTTGTATGGAAGTGATGCTAGAATTTGGTCGTGCTTGGTGGAGCTTGGAGTTGGCTTAACACACGAACCTGGATTTCATCAGGCAAGAGTTTTGAGTATTTCATTTCATTAATTTGGTGAAATTTCTCAAATGAAATCGTTTTATTCAAACCAGTATCGTTTTTAGTCCTTTCTTTAGGCCAGCTTACTGAAATTGCAGCAAATGTTATCGAACCCAATCAGGTTGGCTGCCAATTTATTGTTTATTTGCTTTGCATGTCTTCTCTAGGTCGATATGCGGGGGAATCTGTTTGGATTTCTATCTGCGCATGCATTGTCACCGATAGTTTCAATTCATCATTTGGATGCAACAGATCCGATATTCCCAAACATGAATAATACTCAGGCCCTGCAACATCTCTTTGAAGCAGTGAATGTGGATCCCGGCAGGATTTTCCAACAAACTGTGTGCTATGACCGTTCTCATTCATTGACTATTTCGGTATCGTGGGGTTTTGCTATTCAGGTCTTTGAAGGCAATCATCTTCTCCCCGATCTCCTTACGCTCCAAAGAACTTTTACGTCATGGAGAAGGGCTGCCATCATTGATGCGAATAAATACCTGTTCAACATGAGAAACTACCCAAAAGATCCTTGTAAAAGAAATATCTTCTATATGCAGAATTTGACATCTAGTAAGCATAATGTCTTGACTAACTATACTAGGAAGTCGGTCACTGATTGTCCAGCTTCTGGTGCAATTAAGAATTTGAGACAGGTTCGAGTGTTCTCCCCAAAGTTGGAACTCGATGTGGAAGAGGTTTTTCTTACTTCATTTAACTGGTTTTTCCTTTTCATATATTATAGTTGCAATTTTTATAATTGCTCTTATGATTTAATTTTGTTATGAAATTTCCCCTGTTTCAGATGAAGGCTCCACGTCGTCAGTGCTGCGATATCATTTCCGCTTCCAAGGAATCAATGCTCCTTGAAATTCGACAATGTGGAGTTGAAGAATTAATATCTATGTACTTCTAGCAATTTTGGTTGGTTTGTCTGAGAAGAATAGAGTTTCTATAAAAGTTAACTAATGGTTCCTTCAGCAGTTTAAAGCCATTTGGACTTTTCTGTGCCGTCCTGTCTTCTGAATTTAAGGTAACGTCTGTTTTTGTCACTCTATGCTGATTGAAGTTTATCGGTTATGGAATTAATTCAGGTGGCTGATACAAGAGAAAGATCTTCCAACATATTAACATGCTAATGTGACCCTTATATTTGCTTAATTTTGAACATTCTGAACATGAATGTTCTTTCCATTTGTATTGTGGGAACCGTGTAAATATGTTTATGATATGAATTCCACCGTAGATTTTGGAAATTCCGTTCTTCTGAACTGTAACCTGTACAATACAAAATCTCTTATTTCCTTAATCAATAAAGCTCCCTCTTACTACACCCTTTCGATTTCCTTAGACATACTATTTGTTTGAATTCCAAGTATTTAACCGTTCCATTCCTTCATTTCATTTCATGACACTGCCTAGGAAAACAAGATAGAAGTCCTGTATGATCAATCTGTACTCTTAAAGTCCCTTTCTATTTGACACATACTATTTGTTTGAACTCCTATGGATTTAGTCATTCTATTCCTTGATTTGATTTCATTTACTGACACTGCCTTGCAAAACTAGACAGGAGTCCTGTATGATCAATGTGTACTCTTAAGAAATAGTGACAATCACTCCCTTCTCTGCTCCATTTGACCTCACTTGTGTAATAGTTGAAATGTATAGTCGTTGTATATATATATTGTTTTTTCAGAGAATGAAAGTTTAGTTGATTTTATTTGTCTTCTCAATGCCCCATCTAACAGATTTCTATTCTTCCTAACTATAATCCCAGGTGAGGGAGAAAGTGGGCCTGCATCATATAGTCTAATTGGAGATGCACTTGAAGAGAAAACGGTTTCGACTTTCGAGTTTCTGGTTTTTGGGATTGTCAGCCGAGGTTGTTCATCTTCTGAGGTACAAGATTTTCATTTTCTGTTTAACTGAGCAGCCGGCCTTCATCGGTTGGCTGATTTGAATGAATAGTTAGTGAAAGCCAGGAGCAGCATGAAGTTGTTTTTGGTTACCCATGTAAATATTTCTCCTGTATAACTCTTCTTCTAACACCAATCAATAAGAATGTATCATGCGTGATTTTCTATGCCGCATCAAGATCGCTTAGGCTGTAAGTAATTCTTTATCATTTTCCTGCAAAATAGCTCGTCTCTTTGTTAGGTTAGGTTACACTTTATTTTATAGTAAACAGAATATTCAAAGTGAAATTTCATGCCTTTTTATCTGTAAAGCATGGTGATGCAACCTGTTTGCTGGGCTTTTACTTTTGTATTGAAAGCCATACAAAAATATATATAATAGGGGGTTGGTATGTAATTTTGAGTGCTGATATTTAATTTGTCTTTTCTTCACTTATTATTTTCTATTTCCTTTCTTTATTTCCTGTTAGTGGTTTTGTGATTTGTCATAATCGCTGTAGGGCTTCCTTTCCTTTTTATTTTAGGGAAACTGCTGTTACATGGTTATGATGGGCTTTTATTGTCAAGCCCATTTTTTACTCTAAGGTCCAACTATCTGAAGATAGGGCAGGGATAGTAAAATTATTTACTAAATTATTAAAAATACCCTTGAACAATAAGATTGGTTTCAATTATATCCCTAAACTTTGAAAAGTTTTATTTTAGCCTGTGAACTTTCAAGTTTATTTCAAAACAACTCTCAAAGACCTTTATTGTTGCTTATGTGAATAGGTTTGAGTACAAATGTGAAAAAAACAATAAAAACGCATGCAAATACATAATTCTTCGTTCCTAAATTTAATGAAAAGTGCCTTCAAGGGCCACTTTTGAAAGTTTAGGGTATAATTGAAACGGATCCCATAGTCCATTTTTTTTTTTTTAAAAACCAAACTTATATGGCCTAGTTATATCGAGGGTTTTCTCAACAAGATTCGGCTCCTACGTACTTGAAATCACTTCAAATGAACCTCTATTCTTGAATGCAAGGCCATTTTCCCAGTTCAAATTCACTACTGAGGAGGAGATACGCTTTATATTTTAACAATTTCCTTTCCTCCTTGTACGAAAATCTTCTAAATTGAAGGTACATGTCAGGCGCGTGGATTAAAAGAAATAGTAGAATATTTAGAGGGGTGGAGAAGTTTTTGGAATAGGTTTGGGAGAGGTGAGATTTAAATACTTCCTTATGGATGGTTTGTAGACTTTTTGTAATTATTCGCTTTAGTGTTATTCTTTTAGATTGGAGTCTCGGCTGGTAAGCAGTTGAGGGCTCCCCCAATGAGTTTGTTTTTTTGTTTGTGCTTGTATTTTGCATAAAAGTTTGGTTTCTTAAAACCAACAAAATTGAAGGTGTGCATTGATTTTTTCTGGAGTTCAATAATGTGGAGGTGAAAATTTTAAATTGGCTTTTAGGAGAGATGTATAATGTTTTAGACTACATGAGTTATACTTAGGTTGGTACTTGGTAGGTGTACATTGCATAAATAAGCTTAAATTTATACTAATTCATTACGTTCAATTTTTGACTTATTCATGGGATAAATTATAAGAAGAGAGTAGTATAGCATGATTTAGCCAACAAATCTGCATGAGGTCAAAGGTTCAATTTCCAAATTTTTGTATTGAAAAAAAGGAGTACAATAAATTAATTTCAATTAATTAGATCCTATTTGATAACCATTTGGTTGTTGGTTTTTTATTTTTGAAATTTATGCTTTGTTTTCTCCTAATTTCCTTATCATGATTTTCATCTTTGTTAAACACATATTTGAACTCTTAGCCAAATTCTAAAAACAGAAACAAGTTTTTGAAAAATATATTTTTTTTAGTTTTTAAAACTTGACTTGGTTTTTGAAAACATGAAAAGAGGGTAGACAACCAAACAAATAGGCTTATAAGTGGTAGTAATGTTTACAGGCTTTTGACATTCTGGATCAAATATAGAAAATAAAGAAGAGGGACAAATGCAGGAGAAAACCCTTTGCTTTCATATATGGAATAGTATCAACACAAGCCATATATAAAGGCTTGGGGAGAAAAACTCCTACAAAAAATGAAAGGAATTCCTCACTCACGCACACACTCTCTGGAATATTCTTTTCAACCAACTGATACAAAAACAAACCCTAATAATCGGTGAGGAAGAACAAATACATGAGAAACGAGATCAAACAAATGGGCGAGACATATGGGCCTATATCAGAAACACATAGCCCAAATATAAATCAAACTTAGTGGGCTATCTTAGGAAAATGCACGGTCTGGACCTAAGAGAAAGTTTATGGTTGTTGTAGGGCCGCAAACATGGATAACATTGACATCCAAATGATTTAAGAAAAGAGTAATCAGGTTTGATTTTAAATAGAGACTCTAACGGACTGATATTGCAAAGAATGGGAGTAGGAAGCCTATTTATAAGGTAAACAGCAGTAGCAAAAGCCTCATCCCAAAATTTGAGAGGTAAATTGGAGTGAGCAAGGAGGGCAAGACCGGTATCGACTATGTGTCTATGCTTGCGTTCTACAATTCCATTTTGTTTTGAAGTGTGCAGACAAGTAAATCTATGATTTATACCATGGCTAGACAAAAAAGATGTGAAAGCTCTAAATTCCCCACCCCCATCAGATTGAAAGCTACGGATAGATAACCCAAGCAATTTCTCAATATGAATTTTAAATTTAATAAAGGCAGGGAGAGCATCAGCTTTACATTTGAGAAAGTATATCCAAGTGTAACGAGAATAAACATCCACAAAAGAGATATAAAAACGATATCCATTAACAGAGGGAATATAAGTAGGCCCCCAAAGATCTGAAACAATAAGTTGAAGGGGGGCAGTGTAAACAGTGGAGGAATTAACAAATGGTAAACTATGAGATTTCCCTACCGCACACGCATTACAGAATTTAAAGTCATTATTTATGGACAGGTGCGGGGAGTGAGAGCTAAGAACACTTTTAACTATAGATAAACTTGGGTGACCTAGACGCTTGTGCCACACATTTAGGTCAGACACAAGAGATACAGATAGAACAGAGGAAGATAGGGTAGGAGTATGAGAACTTTGCACTGCTGTTTCCTTTTTAGGCTGTTGAATGGAGAGATTGAAACGGTAAAGACCGTCATGGAGAGTCCCTTGGAGCAGAACCCGACCAGACGCTTGATCCTTCACATAACACAAAGAAGGGTGAAATTCAAAAAAGACGCCATTGTCCTTAGCAAATTGACTAACACTGATTAAATTTTTAGTAATAGAAGGTACGTGTAACAGATTATTTAAATGGAAAATGCGACTAGAACAATCAGGAGAAGCAAAAGAAGAATAACCAAAGTTAAGAATAGGCAAACCTGCTCCATTTCCTACGTGAACTTGATTACCACCACCATATTCGGTACCTACCGAGAGATTACCAAAGTTGTGGGTTAAATGGTTTGTGGCGCCAGAGTCAGGATACCAATTTGTATCTTGATTAATGTCGGGAGCAGTGAGCATAGCTGACATCTGAGGAAATGGCGGAGTACGATTATAATTATTGAAGTGAGGAGAGAAAGAACCTGGAGTGGGCGAAGGTCAGAAGGAGCATATCTGAAATAACACTTTTGAGCTGTGTGGCCGAATTTGCCACAGAGCTGACATTGAATACTGCGGCCACCCCTACCATTCCAGGATCGACCACCACGACCAGGGCCATACCTACTACCACCGCGACCACGATTACCATTAAAATTCTGAGAAAATTGATTCGAGATAGGTTTCTGAGAATCGGGCTCAGATGGCTTAGAGTTGACCGTTAAATTCACAGAGGGAAGAGTACTTTCCGAAGTAGACAATTTACTTTCAATGCGATTTTCTTGAGTAAACAGTAAAGACATCACCTCATGGACGGATTGCGGACCAATTTTTGCAGATATAACCGATACCATCGATTCATAATCAGACCCAAGGCCAGCCAAGATGAAGAGGATATGGTCCTCAACATCAACTGGTTTACCAACTGCAGCTAAAGCATCAATATATTGTTGTATCTTCGAAAAGTACTCCTTAAGAGACATACCTCCCTTCTGGATGGTCTGGAGTTTGGTTTTGATTTTCATCATTTGAGCGAGATTTCGAGTTGTGAAGATTTGGTTTAAACAGGTCCAAATTTCTTTTGCCGTGGAACAATGAATCATTTGATGGAGAATATCTTCCGACATCGAACCGACTAGCCAAGACGAAATAATTTTGTCTTGTCGCTTCCAGAGAGTGTATGCCGGATTAGGGTTTTTGGTTGGCACAGCTATAACATTTGAAACATCGGAAGGGGCAGGATCCACAGGAGGCATCACCAGGAATTTCGGCGGAGGATCTTCCTCTAGATGAGTCTCTAAATCGTAACCCTCGAGAGCAAAGAGGATCTGAAATTTCCACAATAAGAAATTGTCATCAGTTAATTTTATTATTGAAATTTTGTTACCCGGGCTAAAAACTTGATTCGCCGAGGAAGAAGATGAATCCTCCATTGTTGAGTTTAAAGAACTCTGAGACGCCATCTAGACGAACCGAGGCGGAAAAAAAAATCACAGAGAGGTCGTTAGACGCAAGGTCTCTGATACCATTTTGACATTCTGGATCAAATATAGAAAATAAAGAAGAGGGAAAAATGCAGGAGAAAACCCTTTGCTTTCATATATGGAATAGTATCAACACAAGCCATATATAAAGGCCTGGGGAGAAAAACTTCTACAAAAAATGAAAGGAATTCCTCACTCACGCACACACTCTCTGGAATATTCTTTTCAACCAACTGATACAAAAACAAACCCTAATAATCGGTGAGGAAGAACAAATACATGAGAAACGAGATCAAACAAATGGGCCAGACATATGGGCCTATATCAGAAACACATAGCCCAAATATAAATCAAACTTAGTGGGCTATCTTAATACAGGCTTAATTTTCAAAAACAAAAAACCAAATAGTTATGAAACGGACCTTGCGTACAACATAATATAGGAAAGAGAAATTTGGGGGTATAGCCATTTAGTGGGGGGTGAAACTGAAACACAGCCAAAAGGAAAAGACAAATGAGATATGGCCACACGTGCTGGTCGCGTGACCCTAAGGATTTGTAGTATTCCGTTTATACCCCTCGCGTAGTAAGTAAAACTAACCTTCCCTACACATACGTACACAGTATCCGAACCTTCACACCAACAAAATCTCCCTATAATCCTCCTCGTTTTTCGGTATTCAATTCAAATGATAGATTCTGAAAACTAAATTCAAATCTGAATAAAAAGTTTTTTTTTTTGGATCACATTTTTCTATTCTATTCTTTAAAAAAAACGTCATATGGTTGGATATTTTTTTTTTTTACTTTTATTAAGTTTTTATTGTGCATGTTCGACTGCCAAAATCAACGAACACGAATAATTTTTCTTCATTCTTTGTCGAACATTCGAATCAAGCGTCTTCACCATCAACCTTGTTGGATGATCATTGCTGGATTTTCAAGGGCTGCGTCCTTCTTGCCTTCGACATTAAGTACAAAGTATCCTGTGTTTTGGTTTGCCACATTGAAGGTGGATGGGATCAGCATTTATGTCGAACAAACTATAACTTACAATCAAGAGGGGTTTTTGTGGTTACCTCTGGTGCTTCCACAGAAATTCGTTGCGGCCTATGTCTCCCGGAAGCAGTTTTTTTCACTGATTTCGTCATGTCTCCCTTGTTGGCAGTCTAACATTATGTAGCAAGGGGGTTATTTCAATGTGCAACAGGTGGACAAAATGTGTAACAGGAACACACACAGTGCATACCTTTTTTCGTAGGTTTGCGTTCTTCAGATACGGTATTAGTTCTAGACTCAGACGTCGAATGGTGTCCAGATTCTTCTTCATTTTCTATTTTCTCATTTTCTGTACTACCCTCCAGTCTGCAAAAAGATAAACACCGAGTAAACAAAATACCTAGAATGTTCTATGGCCATACAACACATACACCATAATTACACACACACACAGGGTATGCTTCAAACCTCGAAGTCACTTGAGTCTCCTTTTCCGACTCCTTATCTTTTTTTTTTTTATTTTTTTTTTAATGTTCAGGCAAGTTCTTCAACTACTATGGAAGCTTTTTTAAAGTTTGCACACATGTGAAAGGTTAGTAAGTTACTGTTTATTAAATTACCTTATCCTTCTTTGACCTTTTTTCGTTCAAATCCCTCAAATCCCTCATTAATATATCTGTTTTTTCACATAACATTTTATTTTTTCCAGATATAAAGCACTTCTGCATTTTTTGGCATAATTTTCATGGATTTCTTTGTAGAGGTTTGCTAAATTGGATACAGTAGAACTCTGTTTAACTTAGTCAAAACGAGTTTTTTTTTGTGTGTTTTTCTTTTGTTTTTTGTGTTTTTGAATAAGAGTTTTTTTCGGGAGTCAATATGTGTGCTTGATTTTTGGGAAATTCAACAAGAAAAATACAAGATGTTAGTTTGTTATGATTTTGTGATAGACTATTCTCTCCCTTTTTTTAGGGATACTGTATTTTCAACCAGGCAGGGGCATTTTGGTCAGTACGCATCATTTAGTAGATTCCCATTTATACCCTTTTGCCATTTTTCAAGAGTTTTTTTAATTTGGCCGTTTTTCAATTCAGTGTTTTAAATTTTGCCATTTTTGCCGTTATCCCTATAGGAAAATGAACACAAGATTTATTATGAATGTGGCTGCTTGCGTATTTACCTTGAATTAGGCATACCAACATTAAACCACTCACTTTATTTTAATATCTTCAATTTTAAGACGTTAACCCATATGCCAAATACTCTTTTTCAATACACCCACTTAAACATTATTATAAATCATGAGACTGATCAACCTAATAATGACTAAATATTTTCATTAGTTGTACCTCAATTAAAAAATATATATTTATAAATATAAAAAATTCTCATTTTGGAAGAGTTCAAATTAAAAAAATCAACAGACTCACATTTCCTCCATTCCCCCTTGTCTACAAGGAAAGTAAGAACTCGAATTGAGATAATCAAAGTTTAAGAAAATACTTCGTCCATCACATTTTAATTTGCAAGAAAACGAAATGGTCAGCTTCTCATGTATATACTCTTTTTATAGATTAACAATTCTTTTTACCAAATCTTTAATCTTTTTGCTTGAAAGTTATAATCATGTAAGGTGTAAATCAAAATCCCGAGTTGATTTAATCAATCTTTTTGTTGGTCTTAGTCAAGATTGATGGATGCAAAATGACGATATTTGGGGATTATGTAAATTGTTAGAACGTGTCTCTTCATGTATATGATATTGTCCATTTTGAGCCTAAACTTGCATGAATTTCCCACTAGGTAGGTCTTGTGCTAATGAGAATATTATTGTTATTCATATACCAATCATTTTTACTTTTGTACACATTTCCAATAACATAAAGTATAGTCTAACATCAATTAAAAGTGAGGAATCTGATTTTAGATTTAAAAATAAAAGCAATGTATTTTTTTTTTTTTTTTTTTTTTTTTTTTTTTTTTTTTATTGATATGAGACCTTTTGGAGTATGGTTGAATAAAATTTTGGATTTAACATGTTATTAGAGAGATCCATGTTGAGTTCAAATTTTTGTATTTTTATCCCTAGTTAATTATATTAGTTTAAACTTATGGAGTTGGTGGATTCTTCAACAGCCAAAATAGTCCATCTTTCACAACTGCTTTTTTACAGCCGACATGTCGTCGCCGAGATTGAAGGATATTCTTAAATAAAAGTGAGATTTTCTCTTTTCTAGAATGTTTGGCTCCAATTTCTCTTAGCTTTATGCCAAAGCGAGCATAGCTTAACAGACGGTAATTGACCTGTACTATTGACCAAGAGATCAGAGATTCGAATCTCTCCTACCTCCGAATATTGATGAACTAAAAGAAAAAAAACTCTTAATCTGGCTTAACCCATAGTTTGCCCTATTTCAAGTTGTGAAAAGGATTTTTTTTTTTATCCCTTCAAGGGAATATTTTAAAATCTATTTAATTTGATTGTGACCCCATCAAATTTTTGACATGGTTTTGGAAATTAAATCAATTGATTGATGTGGATGATGCATAGATTATTTTGAGTTGAACTTTCTAATACTAAAAAGTCAAAGAAGTTTAATCTTCAAAATACCAAAAAGTCAATTAGTTATGTTTGTGAACAAATTTAAGAGATATATGGTTTACGTTTCTCATAAATTTTGTTAAATATGAAATAAGAAAATCTTAATTCATATGTATAGTATGTGTCTCGATCATACAAAATAATGAACTATAAAAATTTATAGAAAAAAGAATAGATTTATACCCTAAACCTGAATCAATTAAAACTTTCAACTTTTAAAAGTAAATCAATCTAGACTCTCTATTAAGATTGCGTTTTAAAATCATAATTATCACACACTTCTTTAAATGCAAAGATCAACACAATATTAAAGAAAACTGTTGGAATCTAAGTGTGTAGAGTTTCATGAATATGAGCAAATTTAAGGGCATAATTTTTTTTTTACTCCAAATTTACATGATAATATAGAATGTGATTTATATTAAGTTTGAATTAACTTGACTTGTAAGACCAGATAAGATTTTTGTGGATCCAATAAAAATAAATAGGAAAATGAAGTGATGCTACTTTTTCGTTTTTTTTTTTTTTTTTTTTTTTTGAGTTCAACAACATTTGGGAGTGGAGAGATTCGAACTTATGACTTCTTGTTCGAGAATACATGCTCATTACTGTTGAGCTATACTCATTTTGGCGGCCACCTTGGAGTTTAAAGAATAGTAGAGATCAACAGAAATTGCTTATGAAAATGACACTAATGAGTTAGAAAATAATGCCTAATAACTGTTCAATCTCATTCTAGACAGCTAATGAGTAAAGTCAACAATTTCAACTTGTTTGACCAAAATCCACATTTGTTGACCTAGTTATTGTAGTTTTCTTTAAATTGTGTGATATGATAATTAAAAAAGAAAAAAAAAAAAGAAAAAGAAAAAGAAAAGAAAAGAAAAGACTGAATCTATATGAATAATTTAACTTTATATAGTTGTTTAAGAGAATAAACCAAAGACTGGCATAAAATTAGAAATGCAAAAGGCTTAAAAATTTATAACTTTATATCTGTGGGTGAAATTGGAAGTATTCTTTGAATTCTAACCTTTTTTACCTAACCTTTCAATTAAAAAAAGTTTATTTAGGAGAGACAAATTAGATAAAAATTTAAGGTCCGGTTTGATAACCATTTTTTTTTTTTTAATTTTTGGTTTTTAAAAATTGTGCTTGTTTCATTTTTGTTAATGAGACATTTGAGTTTCTAGCCAAATTCAAAAAAAAAAAAAAAAAAAAAACAAGGTTTTGAAAACTATATATTTTTTTTCTTTCAAAATTTGGATGGTTTTTGAAAACATGGGAAAGGTTGTAGATTAAAAACAAAGAAGTTTGTGGGTAAAAGTGGTGTTTATAGGCTTAATTTTTTTTTTTTTTTTAAAAAACGAAATGGTTATCAAACGGGCCTAAAATATTATAATTCATGACAATTAATGGCGAATAATTGTCCTCTCTCCTTCCTTTCTTAACTTTACCTCTAATTATATAAATTATCTATATTCAAACAATATTTTCTAATAAATATTTTAATAAAAATTAGAAAAATAGTGTAGAGTAGCCCAATATTTTTCTAATTTTTATTAAAATAACTGAAAATACATGAGAGAGAAAGAAAATAGTATATATATATATATATATATTAAACTCTATAAATATCAATGCTTTTAGAACACAAATGCCAAATCAACCATGAGGCATTCAAAACCAAGCATTTTCTTGGCTCTTCTAAGCTTCTTTCTCCTCTCCTCACAAGCCTTTGGCGATTCAAACAATAATAATGCATTTCTCTTCCATACATGTTCTAGCTCGGACAATTACACAGCCTATAGCCCCTATGCTTCCAACTTGAAACAAGCCTTCTATCAATTGGCCTCCAATGCCCCTCCCTCCGGCTTCGGCGCGACCTCCGTCGGCGACGATTTACAAAACCAAGTCAACGGGTTGGCTCTGTGCCGCGGCGACGTCTCGTTCGACGATTGCAAGAATTGCATCGCCACGGCGAGTAACGAGATCCAACAACAATGCCCTAATAGCAAAGGAGCATCCATATGGTATGATCTTTGCCTCCTCAAATACTCCAACACCAAATTCTTTGGGAAGATTGACAATGGAGTTAGGTTGTACATGTGGAATGTTCAAGAGGCTGAAAACCCAGCAACGTTTAATGAACAAGTCAAGAACTTGCTAACTAGTTTGGTTGAAAAAGTTGAAATTACACCTAAGTTGTATGTGATTGGAGAAAAGGAGATTGAACACTCGAAAAAGTTGTATGGATTGGTCCAATGCACGAGAGACTTGTCCAGTGCTGCTTGCAAGAAGTGCCTTGATGATGCTGTTGCTGAGCTTCCCAATTGTTGTGATGCCAAAATTGGTGGAAGAGTGATTGGTGGGAGCTGTAACTTTCGATATGAAATTTACCCCTTCGTTGATGCCCAGAAATAGAAACTATTACTATTCATATGTACTTTTCAATAATAAATGTGTGTCCAAAGCATATTTTATTTTGATTGTCTTCATATATATGAAATAATCTCAATTATTTCTCCCCTAAAATCTTCTTTTTTATATGTGAACCCTACCATGTTCAATAATTTAGGTCCCGTTTGATAACCATTTGGTTTTTGGCTTTTGGTTTTTGAAAATTAAGCTTATATACCCATACTTCCACCTATAAGTTTCTTGGTTTTAGTATCAATCGTCTTCTACCTTGATTTTAAAAACCAAGTCCAATTTTGGAAACAAAAAATAAAGTAGTTTTTAAAAACTTGTTTTTTATTTTTAAAATTTGGCTAGAAATTCAAATACAACGTCCTTAACTAGGATGAAAGTCATGATAGGAAATTTAGGAGGAAACAAACATAATTTCCAAACTTCCCTTTTTTTAATTGTATCATTATATTAAACCATAACATAAACAAGAAAATAGGTTATATATATAAAACAATTGCCCTTCTACTTTTTCTATTTTCTAAACATATATATGCATAAATTGCTTTAGCTACTTTTAATAGTTGAGAAGAGTTTTTCACATATGCAAAAAGAAAGAAAAAAAATGGGAAGAGGATCAATGGGATTTATTGCCTTCCTCATATATTGGCATGATCTAATAATGGGGTGTGAGTCAAGATCCTAATAGAAAAGCTATCAAGTACATCAAATTGAGTTGATTTAATCAATTTTTCTAAAGTTATGTTTTTTTTTTTTATTATAAAAATTATGGGGTAACAATGAAACCATCCACATCTTATCCACAAAGCCATATTCAAATGAACTATTTTTCAAGTTGTTTTGAAACTACATATAAAATTGTTTTTTACATGATGATTTAAAATTGGAAAAAATACACTTTTAGTCACGGAGGTTTGGGTTAGGTTTCATTTTGATTTCTGAGTTTTCAAACTCAACAATTTAGCCCATGAGGTTTGGTTTTAGTTTCATTTTAGTCCCTCCATCCGTTTTTCCGTTAAAAACCAACGGTTTGCTGACGTGACACTATTTTTTTATTAAAAAAATATTTTTAATTTTTTAATTAAAAATATATTAAAATATTATTTTTAAAAACTTCTTTTCTCTCTTTCTCTTTCTTCTTCTTCACCTTCTTCACATGACTTCATCTTCCCCACCTTTTTTACATGGTTGGCGGTGGCCGACGGCCGGCGACCATCACTCGCCGATGACTTTTTTTTTTTTTTTTTTTTTTTTCTTCTTCTTCTTCTTCCTTCTCTTCTTTTCTTCTTCTCCTCCTCTTCCCTCCTTTTCTTCAACTTCCATCATTCATTTTCTTTTCTTTTATAGAAAGCCCTAATCTGTAGCAGTCGCCAGCCCCTCCCGTCTTTCTCTCGTCGCCGGCGTGAAGTCCATCCCTCGTCCCTGCGATTTTTGGCTAGCGTCCTCCAACAGTGCTCTTCTTCAACGAGTAGCAGCACACACACTCAATCGCACCTCTGCTGTCCCCCTCGCTCTCTCTTTCTCCTTCATCGTCGACTCGCAGGCAGTAATGAAACGACAAGGCAAGGCAACAACGACGATTCGAAGGGGGAAACCCCCTGTCTTTGATCGTCTTCTTTGGCAACGACAAGACAACAACGACGATTTGGACTTGCTACTCACACACTACTTCACACTAGAATCACAAACACTAACTACTGTTTCATGCAAATCAGCATTAAACCATTCTCACAAGAAAGAATCGACGAATTGCAGACTCTCAACTCACACGGTGATCAATTTGAAATGGAACAATGAAGGAGAAGAAGAAGAACACAGAAAATTAGAGTGGTTCGGCAACTATGGCCTACATCCACTATGAAGGGAATGATGTATCTATTAAATAACATGGGCTTCCATCTCAAAACCAATTGGCGATGAGTGAGGTGACCCTTGTAGCTTATATATTGTGAGGTCTCCACTAATCTTTTCAATGTGGGATCCTCAACAGTATCTCACATCTCTCTTAGTCTCTCGTTCTTCCTTTTATACTGAGAGAGATTTCCTCTGTGTTTATAGGTTTAATGAAAAGAGGTTGGTGAATGCAACAGACTTCCAACGATAACTTCTTCTTTACAATAATGTTAGGATTATGGAGCCAAAATGAAGCAACTACGTCAAGGGGAAGCCGAGGGTATGATGTCGAGATGATGGGAGATTATCTCAGCGCTATCAAAACACGAGAAGATTCACGTTACTTCATTTGTAGCGTTAAGATGCTAGGTGTAGCGTTTCAACACTACGGCGTACGTTAACCTCTTTTGAAAACACATGAGCGCATGAGAAAAAAGAATTTCTTATTGAAGCCATGACCCACATGCCCTTTTGGCTAGGTTTTCTAGGGCTTATATACATTTATATAAACATGAGTTGGTAATTTCATGTGCCTGGCCTTCCTCGATTAGATCTCTACAATGTGAGATTTTGATTTATTTTTTGTGTTCGACAGTGTGTTTTTTAGAGTTGCAAATTGTACTGACAACTACTCTTTCGAGTTAAAGATTGTTGTTTATTTCGTTCTTCATCCTAAATTAATGGATTGTGGTGTCTGAAAGTTAAGGAGCTATTGAGAATTGATTATTTGAAGTTAATAACTTTTGTTGGATTATTTTAGGATTGATTTGTAGTGCGAATTTGAGGGTCTTTTGTAATATTCATTCTAGTAGATAACTTGCAGTTGTCGAAGATCAGAGTTCTCAGTTTGGGACGAACCAACATATATCTTTGAGTGCTAATTTCCTTTTTCCTATCTCTTTTTATTTGTTGTTGTGATTTATTGACGATTCGACTCATAACTTGTGAAGGAAAATATTTTAGTATTATATGTATTCCACCCTAATAATACTATCATCTTCTCCCAACATATAATAGATATTTGATAGCATTTCTAGTGACATAATTTACTATTCTAACAATTTAAATATAATTATTAAAGTGAATGGCTGTGAGTTTAAAATGTAATTTTCTTTTTCCAATTTTAAGGTTACAAAGCTAGAAACCAATAACATAGAAAAAATCGAACTAATAATTTTTTTATGGGGATAAAAGAGTTATATTAGAAACTAATAACATAGAAGCCAACAATAATATAATCTTGAAACCAAGTAGAGGCAATAGAAGCTCAAGAATTGCCAGGATTTTAAACACGAACTAATAGTTGCAAGAAATGAGAAACTCCTTTTAATTTTTTTTCTTTGATATTTTTTTAATACGATAAACGTGAAAGTGAGGATATAAATTTCAAAATGTTAAAAGGAAATAGTAAACATATAATCCAAATTTAATAGTAGATGGATGACCAATCTAAATACTTTCTAGAATGATTAAAGTAAGAAATAATATATTTTAGAGAGTAGAAATTAACAAGTTATTTTTTGTTTGTTTTATTTATTTATTTATGTTGAGATTGACAGGTAGTGTGAGACATTATTTATTTATTTATTTAATGGTGGAAATGTCATCATTGAGATTTTTTTTTTTTTTTTTTTGAAATAGAACGCATCGACCTTTCATACCACCAAGAGAACCGCTCAGAGAGCAACAATACAACGGTAAATCAGACAAAACTACAACCTCCACACACGGAGGATCAGCCTCAAAAGAATAGGACAAGATACCACCCATTATGGTTCACCCTCCCCCTAACACAATCACGTGTCCCAACCTAAATAAATAGTCATATGCTTCCATCTGCTATTCAGCCGCCATCAGGCTCCTCAAACATTCCACACCAAGCCACTTTGTGCAGCACGACATCACCCTACTATTGAAGCCTGCAAACAATATTCCCATCAAAGAGTATTTATGCACATAAGCCAAACGGGAAGAAGATAAGGAGGAAATGGAACATCAACAAAACTCTAATCAATCCCCCCAGATCCTAAGCTTCCCTACACCCTGATCAAACTACTGCAGGCTAATCAAACTTTGCCTGTGGGAAACTATTACAAGCTAGTCAAAATAAGAGACATATTAAAACTGTCCCAAGAAATTCTTGCAAGTGTGAAAACCCGGTCTCACCTAAAGCAGCCCTTACTAAACTCAGAACTGATTTATAAAACCCTCCATCCATCTTCCCCCTACACTGGACACACAGCCCCACATGAAAGCTAAAGAAGACAAATTAGGATGCTAAACCATACATAGGAGTCTGGCCCAGGGACTCCCCTCTCTTCTAACATGCAACTCTTTCCTACACCTCTTACTTATCAAAACACTGCATGACAATTTTCCTTTTTTTTTTTTTTTTTTTTTTTTTTTTTTTTTTTTCCTCTCAATTCTTTAGAATTCCCTCATGTTTTATTTACAGGGTACTAGCTTTCACACTACAGTGCAGGGACCCAAACCCACGATCCACCCATGGGAGGCCTAACTGAACACACTGAAGGTAGCTCTTTTTACCCCTAAAACATCACTCCCGTATAAGCCCTCCCCGCCCTTGGCAGACAAATAATCATATCTTCCCTAAGTAAGCCTCACCAAACTAATTTGCAAAATTATCTAATCACACAGAGCCCTGATCCTATCGGAGTGACAACGAACTTATGGAACTTATAAAGCAGCCCTAGCCTTCCAAAGCCGACTTAAGGAAGAACCAGAGTTCACACCAGCAAGAAACCTCAAAGGAAAATTAAAGTCACAAGATTAGCAGCACACGCCTCATTTTAACACAAGCAAAGAAACATACTCGCACATACAGGCCTAGCCACGCTAAAACATCTCAACACCACATCCCAGCCATTAAAACTCAAGGTCTAACACATTGCTCCAGCACAGATCCACTCTTGGGCACATGCCCACACAGAATGTAAACAGAGCAACATAATATCGAAAGCATAGGAACAAGTAAGCAGATAAACATACCCATACCACAAAACCGACACATGCAAACACATAAGCTGACTTCAAGGGAACCAACCTCCAGCCTAAGATCCACTAACCAATCACATGCCCCACCCTTTAGCCAAGACATACCCAACACATACACTCTAACCATGCACCCCATGAGAAACAAAACACAGGGAACAGAAAACCTCCCCTGATATCTGCCCGCTGGTATTTGGTAATGATTTCCATTGTTCAGTCTGGTCACCCTTACAGTTAATGGTTCCCTGGTTTGCTTTCAAAACTCGATCTCCACTAGCTCCAGAACAAGTCACCGAATCCTTGACAAGCTCTCGTCGCCACCTGCCTGCATAAACACACAAAGAGAAAATTATAGGGAAAAAATATCATCCTCAGCTGGAAGATAAGCACACGCCGGAACCGACTCCATCCAATACTCACAGCCTTCCTCTCTCAATGCAAAGCGGGCTAGCTCATGGGCAACCCGGTTTCCTTCCCTTCTAGTAAAACTGAATCTGAACTGCATATGTGCAGACCCCTCCCTTCGAGCCTCAGAAACTATAACACCGAACTCAGACAGATCCACCATCGCAGAGTCTTGCAACAGCGAAAAGACCCGCATAGAGTCAGTCTCTAGGATAACTGGAGCAAGACCCATCTCCACCACCAGTCTCATTCCGTCCACCACCGCTTGACCCTCTGCCAAATCTGAACTCCCCACATGGTCATGACTAACAGAAGCTGACAGCATGACTCGCCCCGCCTCATCCCGAACAACAACTCCAACACCCGCTCGAGACAGGTCCCCACAGTAGGCAGCATCCACGTTTGCCTTATACCATCCTTCCTCCGGTGGGGACCATTTAGCTGCACTCCGAAGCACCCCTCCACCTCCCCCACCATACGTCTGGGAGGCCCCTCGGAAAACAGCCAGATAGTTCGCCGCCCAAACCACAAGCCCTGCTGAGGGAGCCCGCCCCCTAAACTTCTGTTGGTTTCGACAACACCACACCGCCCACAACACCACCACAAGCTCTTCAAACTTAGCCCAGTCGACCCTATCCTTCACATCCCTAAGAAGATTCAGCATAGAGTTTGCCTGAATATTCTGCAGCACCCCCTCCCACTCCGATCCCATCAACAATTCACGAAAAAATTTGCAATGCCAAAACAAATGCATGCATGACTCCCCATGCCAACCACAATGCACACACACATTCAAGACATCAACACCCCTAATACTCAAATTGTCAACAGTAGGCAGTCGCTCCAAACAAAGCCTCCAAAAGAAAACTTTGATTTTGTTAGGGATCCCCATCTTCCAACACCCCTTCCACCAGCTAGACAACGCCTCACTTGAAGACGAAGATGGAGTATGGGCAGACAAAGCCATTTGGCCAAGCCGGTACCCACTTTTAACCGTATAAATCCCACACTTCTCAAAATGCCAAATGACTTTATCCTCAGACGAAGTATGCCGCAGAGGGATAGTAAGGATAGAGCGTACCTCACGAGGGCTAAAATGATGTCGCAGAAGTTCCTCGTTCCATTGTCCCGGGCCAGTAAGGAGATCAGCCACTCGAGCATCAAGATTCAAAGAAACCGGGGACCGTACCCTGAGACAGAAATCATCCGGAATCCAGTTAGAACCGTATACCCTGACTTTCTCCCCATTTCCAACCCTCCATCGAATCCCCTTTCCCAATAGCTCTCTCCCCCAAATCAGGCTCCTCCAAATATACGAAGGCCGGGACCCCACCCTTGCATTCAGAAAGTCCTCGCTGGGGAAATACCGCCCCTTCAACACACGGGAGAGAAACGAGGAAGGGTGCTGAACAATCTTCCAACACTGTTTGGCCAAAAGGGCTTGGTTGAACGTTTCCAAATCTCTGAAACCCATACCACCCAAACATTTTGGCCTACACAACGTCTTCCAACTTACCCAATGGATCCTTCTATCCTCCGTATCCCCATTCCACCAAAAACGCGCCATAGCCCTACTAATATCTTGGATCAGCTTTTTGGGCAAGCGGAAACAATTCATAGTGTAGCACGGAATGGCCTGCACAATCGACTTCAGTAACACTTCCTTGCCCCCTATAGAGAAAAACTTACCTTTCCAACCCTGGATCTGACGCCAAACCCGCTCCTTAATGAAACTAAGGGTGCTTGTTCTGTTCCGGGGCATGAAAGAAGGTAGACCTAAATACTGCCGATGACAGGCCGTTGTTTGTACCTGGAAAATCTGACTCACCTGAGTCTGCACCCCCACTACCGTGCTCGGGCTGAAGGAGATGATAGACTTATCAAAGTTTATAGTTTTCCCGGAAGCTCGCTCATAGCACTGGAGGATGTTATGCACAGCTTGAGCTTCACCTTCTTTAGCCCGGAAAAAGAGGAGGCTGTCATCCGCAAAGAACAAGTGGGAAATAGCAGGGCACCCACGCGCTATCTTCAACCCCGTAATGATCTTTTCCCCTTCCGCCGCATGCAGCATACGAGAGAGCCCTTCAGCACACAGCAAGAACAGATATGGAGAAAGCGGATCTCCCTGGCGAAGGCCTCTGCTAGGAATGACATCCCCACACCTCACACCATTCACATTAAATGAGTACCGGACCGACGATATGCAACGCATCACTATCTCCACCCACTCCACTGCAAACCCCATTCTCAACATCATCTTCTCCAGGAAAACCCACTCTACCCTGTCGTAGGCTTTGCTCATGTCCAATTTAAGCGAGGCCCACCCCGTTCTCCCCACCTTTTTCCCTTTCAGGGCATGAATGCATTCATACCCCAGAATGGCATTATCAACAACACAACGCCCTGGAATAAAAGCACTCTGGTTATGTGAAATCACCTCATTAAGAATACCCTTCATGCGGTTCACCAAAACCTTGGACACGATTTTGTACGAAACATTACACAAAGAGATTGGCCTGTAATCCGTGACACACCTGGGGCTCTTCTTTTTGGGGATCAATACAATCATCGTTTCATTCAAAGGTGCTGGAGAAGATCCGTTGTTCAAGATGCCTAAACAACAATTAATCACATCAGCTCCAACTACCGTCCAAGAGCGCTGGTAAAAAGCTCCAGACAAACCATCCGGTCCAGGAGATTTATTAGGATGGATCTGATTCATAGCGCGCAGAACCTCATCACGCTGATAAGGCCGCACGAGACGGTTATTCATCTCACTCGAAACCGAAGGAGGCACTCGAGAAGTCACTCGATCAATCTCATCCTCAGAAGGGAGGGATGTCGAAAAGATGTTCTGAAAATACCCCTCAATCAGGCCCAACACCCTTTCCGGCTCTTGTTGCCACACCCCATTACCATCCTCCAAACCCCAAATCGTATTAACCCTCATTCTATGCGAGGCCCGGGAGTGAAACCAACGAGTGTTTCTATCACCCCATTTTAACCAGCAATCCCTAGACCTCTGCCTCCAGTGCACTTCCTCTTCTACAAGAAGAGATTCTAACTGCTCCTCTGCCCTCTGTAAGCTTGCTCGGGATTCAGAAGATCCCAGCCGCCCCATCACCTGCTGAACATTCGACGTCGCAGCCCGGATACGCTGACCCAGGCTTCCATCCTTCGGCCTCCCCCATCTACTCAGATGTAGCATACACCGGGAAGCAGCTGATGCCAACTCCACAGGAGAAGTAATGGAAGGGTTCACCTTCCAACCCTCTGAAACTGCCTCCCCAAAATCAGGGGACTGGAGCCAGGTTTCCTCAAACCTCTGAATCCTCCGACCTACGCTACGAACCACTCGAGAAACTGACATCGCGAGCAACAAAGGCCTATGGTCCGACCGACTAAAATCCAGATGGGATAGCATATGCTCTGGAAACATCTCCTGCCAAGCCGTATTGCTCAAACATCTGTCAATCCTCTCCCAAACTGTTTCCTCCCCCGGCCTCCCATTACACCAAGTGAAAACAGGACCCCTGAAACCCAAGTCGACCAACTCACAATCATCAATCGCATCCTGGAAGCCTGTCAGTTCAGCCTCAGCCTTAGCCCTACCACCATCCTTCTCCTGATGAGACAAAATGGCATTGAAGTCTCCACCCACCAACCACGGCGTCCCTGGACTCCCACGCAAATGTTTGAGCAGCGCCCATGTCCTCACCTTCAATTCCGCTTGGGGGAAGCCATAGACCCCAGAAAACCGCCACGGACTCACCCCTCCATCCACCCACCCATCTATGTGGTTGGGGGAGTATGAGAGGAGACTGAAACGGACCTCCGAGCTCCACAGCAATGCTAGGCCCCCACTCCTCCCAACACTGCTCACAGAAAAGCAGTTAGCATACCCCAACCTTACCTTAAGAGAGTCAAAACGTGACGAGTGGACCTTTGTCTCTGACAGAAACACCATGTGAGGTCTATGTTGTTGTACCAGCTTGTACAACCGCCGGAATGCACGCGGTGACCCCAAACCCCGTACATTCCAAAATAGGATATTCATGGCGACTGGCGGGGCTGTGAGACAGCCGCCGCCGAAATCGAGCCAGTCATATCTAGTAGCAACCTACTTTCCTCCTCCACTCTCATTTTCTTTCCCCCCTGTCCCTCCAACGACCCCGAATCAACCTTCCGTTTGCCCCCATCCAGCAACACAGGAACCTCAGAGTTTGTAACATCTGCTAAAGTCTCTCTCGCTCGCCTCTTCCACCCCCTGCTACTAGAACTCTTGCCCCCCTTCTCAACCTCTCTACCCTGGACCATCTCCACCTTATCCACCACCATAGCCTCCCCCTCCACAAAGGTGGACCATGGTTCGGAGGGGCCATGCCCCACCTTCTGCTTACCCTTCACACTACCCTCCACCTGAGCTTCCTTCCCTCCCTCCACCGTGCAAATCTCCGCCCGTGTATCCAAAGCAGGAACTGGCACTTCCTCCCCCGCAACACTATCAGATACCCCTGTCTCCTTCTCATGCACCTCACCCAGAACAGGACCTACTACCTCTCCTGAACCAGGCATGGGTTCCACTACGGCCTGCTTCCCACTGTCCTTTGCCCCTACCTGACCTGAATCCTGCCGGATACTCTCCCCAAGAAAGGCACCTGCTCTCAGCCACTCGCCATACTGGTCATCCCCCACACCTGAAGAACTCGCCCCCACACCTTCACACTCCCGCCTCGAGTGCCCTAAACAACCACACCCAAAACAGAAGTCCGGGAGACGCTCATACAACATTGGACACCAATGGTCCTTCCCATCATCATCCTGCATATGAAACCCCCTTCGTAGTGGTCGGTCCAAACGAAGACGAACTCTGAGCCGCAGAATCGGGCCTATCCAATCATTCTCATTTGATCCGCCCACCTCCTCAACCACCCCAATCTTGCCTCCTAGATGCTGCGCCCAACCTCTCGTCTGCCACTTCATAGGAACATTATGAATCTGCACCCAAAAAAGACAATCTTCAAACTCTGTTTCTAGCACCGACGCAACATCCTTTGGCTCCTTAAGCACGATAAGGGACCGATCAAAAGCCCAAGGACCCGTACCTAGAACTCTCGACTTCTCCCCCTTGGTACGAAACTGAATCACAAAGACATTCTCTCCAGCCGGCTCCACACGCGTCGCATTGTGAACCCTCCACGCTGACCGCATCACATTGCGAAAGGCCTCTGGATTGACCCGCTTGGATGATAGGACCTTACCCACCACACATAAACCCAAGTCTGCCGCTGACAGAGAAGACGAAACTGCACCCGGACGTATCACCTCCGCCTCCTCCCCGGTAAGTGACCACGACTTCCACTTCTTCACCAAGTCATCCATCATCAAAATCTCCCTTCACCCAAGTATCCTCAATCAAACACACGTTGTCTCCCACCCCTCAACAACAACCTCACACACACATCCAAAACCCTCCACGACAATCGAACCCAGACTCAACAAACCAACACCACAGAAAACAGGAACTCAAACCCCTCATCAAAACCCAAGACCCCCATCAGAAACCCACCAAAAGCCGCCCCGCCGCAAACCACAAACCTGCCAAACGAAAGAAACACACTTGAAAGCAAGAAAACACACTTGAAAGCAGCCGCCAAAACCGGCCACTACTCGCGCCACCACCTCTGGACCCGAAGAGAGCCACCGCCTCAAGCCGACAGCAAACCCCTCCTATTCGTCGTCTTCACCACAACGCCCACGCCGGAACCGTCCTCTGCTCAGCCGCACGCATCACCACGCCACACCCCAGAATCCGGCTAGCCAAAACCCTCTGCACTCTGGTCGCCAGCCGTCACCGCACATCAGACGGTGGGTCGCAGCCTCGCCCTCGCCGTCACCGCACATTGAGATTAAGCGATATTCTGAAGAAGTGGATTTTTCTTTTCCAATTTTATTCTAGAAGATTTTTTTTTTTTTTTTTAACAAGTGATTTTCCTTCCGGAAGATTGACTCAATTTATATTGGCTCGAGAGTGAGACACATTATGTGGTTTATACCGTTTCGAATTTGATCAAAAAAAAATTGTTTTTTTTTTAGTACATCAACATTTGGAGACAGGGAGATTCAGATTCGAACCTCCGACCTCTTAGTCGAGGGTACGTGTCAATTATCGCAGAGCTAAACTTGACAAAAAAAAAAAAAAAAACTTGAAGCTTTTTATTCATTCAAGGGAGTTCTATTAAAATCTAATTAATTGTAACATAATTAATATCTTGACATGGTTTATACTAAAAAGTCAACTAATTAAGTTTAATTATATAATTGAACCAAACTTGATAAAGATAATTACTTGTAAATTTTAAAATTATCAAACATAAATAAAGATATTAAAATCATATATACATACATATATAAGAGTTTTTTTTTTTTTTTTTTTTTCATGTTTCTTTGTTTCTGTATTCTATTTTTCTCAAAAATAAATAAATAGTTTTTAAAGTTCTAAATATTAATTTTTTTTCAATAGTTTAATAAATGTTAATAAATATATATTAATTATTTAAAGAAATGAGAATAAAAAATATAGGTAAGATGAGAAATGCATTCCCCAACCTCTATCCTAAAAGAAAATCAGGACGAGTATTTTTTCTACGCTGAACCTATTATAAATAATGAATATTCTTAAGAATTTTTATTTTTTGGAAACTTCAACTTGGAGTAAAGGTTAAGCTTCTACCATGTGAACTACAATGAAATCTTCTTTCGTAGTCAAACATGATATCCTTTGAGATTTTTTTTTTTTTTTTTCTAATTATCCCTGCGAATAAGGAACCTCACAAATTAGATATAGATTTTTTTTTCCTTTTATTTTACATAATTGAAATTGAATTGTATAAGTTAAACATCTCTAGATGTAAGTTTCTTGTCAATCAAATGTAATAAGACCAGACAGTTATCTCTTAAAATTAGTCGAGGTGCGTGCAAATTGATCCGAACACGTACTTAAGTTGAACATCCCTAAGTATCAAATGAATGGCTGTCATCCATGTGGGCATAGAAAAGAAGAGAGGATAGCAATGACATCCATTGAAAACTATTCCTATTTTCGGTTTGATATAATTGTGGACAGCAATAAGTCAAACAACTGAAGTCAACACTTTCGGCTCAATTATTTGACCAACTCCAACCCTTATTGTGCGACCCACTAAAATAAATAAATAAATAAATAAATAAATAAATATATATATATATATATATATATATATATTATTTTGAGGATAATATATTGTTTTGATTCAAACTCTATTTCTTTTGAGTTATCCATAATGCGATCATATACCGTGAATAAGAGCATAACTTAATGACATATAGCTTGTATCTTTGACTAAGAGATCAGAGGTTCAAATTCCTCACCCACCATATTGTTAAAAAAAGAAAAAAAAAATAGTCCATATATTTTCAATAAAACTTAAAATTAGTCCTCATGTCATTAGTTTATAGTTAGTTTTTGCTAAAAAAAAAAAGAAGTTCAATCCTTATAAATCTTCCTTTTAAGAATTCGAAAAATATATTCACATTGTGTATTTTTTCAAATGAAAATTATTATTACTTTTTTGTTAAGTTGGATAAAAATTAACTTCAAACTAACCATGTTGAGAATTAATTTAAGATTTATTAGAAGGATATGAACTAAATTTAGACATTAAAAAATACATGGACCGCTAAAATAGAACAAGTCTAACATACAAGCTAAGGGACTAAATACAATGCGTTAACTTTAGGCAAACAACTCTATATTGCTTATCTTTGCCCAACTTTAAGGTATGTTTGGTTTAACTTTTCAAGTGTTTAATTTTGAAAAAAATCATTTTGAAAAAATTCTCGTGTTTGACAACCACTAAAAATGACTTATTAAAAAATGAGATTGAGAAATAAATCATTTTGAGATAAACACTTCAAATTTTTTAAAAGAGTTTTTAAGTATATAATAACTTGTGTATAGGTTTAATGAGGAAATATAACCAAGTTTAAAATCTAAACAATTTTTATATACAAAATGTTTAATAAAAAATCCATTCTTGAAATTAATTAATTTCCCTTATAAATTAGAGGTGGGAAATTTCACTTTCTTGAAATGCATTAACTTTAGTCATAAGTTTGGGAATAACGATCATAAGTTTTAAAAAAATTATTTTACAAAAAATATCCTTTTGGAGTAAAGTTAATAACCATAATTTTTAATAAGTCACATCATGATGAATTTGATGTTTTAACTTTTAAAATTGTTTCTACTAGTCTCCAAACATTAAAAAGAAAGTTCAAAACTTTTCAAAAAGAAAAAAAAAAAAAAGTTCAATATATTTTGGGAAAAATACACCTTTGGTCCCTGAACTTTGGGTTAAGTGACACTTAGGTCCCTGAGTTTTCAAACTCAACAAAAATACCCTTGAGTTTTGAGATAAGTAGCACTTTGGTCCCTGCCGTCAATTTTTCTGTTAAATCTTAACAGCTGCTGACGTGACACTATTATTTTAATAAAAAAAATATTTTTTAATTTTTTAAAATACAAAATATTAAAATAATAAAATATTATTATTTTATCTTTTTTTTAATACTTTTCTCTTCTTTCTCTTTCTTCCTCCTCCTAACTTCCTCTTCCCAACTTCATCTTCTTCAACTCCGGCGGCCGGCCGCCGCCGCCGGCGAGTTTTTTTTTTTTTAATTTCTTTATTTTCCTCTCTTCTCTCCTCTCTTCTCTTCCCTTTCTTCACCTTTTCTTTTCTTTTTTTTTTTTTAAATATAGAAGAGGGAGAGGGAGGAGGCTCTGGCGCCGGCGACGAGAGGAGGGAGGAGGGAGGAGGGTCCTTCCTCCCGTCGTCGGCGCCGGAAAGGGAGGGAGGAGCCTCCTCCCTCTCCCTCTCCCTCTTCTATATTTAAAAAAATATGAAGAAAGGGAAGAGAAGAGAGAAGAAAAGAGAGGGGAAGAAAGAAATTAAAAAAAATCACCGGTGGCCGGCGGCTGCCGGTCGGCGAACGGTGACGGCAGCCGGCAGCCAGAGTTGAAGAAGATGAAGTTGGGAAGAAGTTAGGAGAAGGAAGTGGGGAAGAGAAAGAAAGAGAAAGGGGAAAAGTATTAAAAAAAGATAAAATAATAATATTTTATTTTTTAATATTTTTGTATTTAAAAAAATTAAAAAATAATTTTTTTATTAAAATAATAGTGCCACGTCAGCAGCTGTTAAGATTTAACAGAAAAATTGACGGCAGGGACCAAAGTGCAACTTATCTCAAAACTCAGGGGTATTTTTGTTGAGTTTGAAAACTCAGGGACCTAAGTGTCACTTAACCCAAACCTCAGGGACCAAAAGTGTTTTTTTCCCATATATTTTTAAACTTTCAATATCTTTTATATAAAAATCCAAAATAAGAATCCCCACCTCCAATAATTATGGTACCAAAAAAAAAAAAAAAGAGTTGGATTACAAGTTTAGTCTTTGAACTTTCATAGTTGTGTTAATTTGGTTCCTGAACTTTAAAAAATATCAAATAAATCCTCGAACTTTTAATTTTGTATCCAATAGGTCTCTGAACTTTTAAAAAGTATATCGTAGGTTTTAAACTTTTACTTTTATGTCTAATAAGCCCGTGACCTATTCGATATATATATATATATATATATAGTTCAACAACATTTAGGGTCGGGGGATTCAAACCTTGAGGATATGTGTCAATTATCGCTGAGCTATGCTCGCTTTAACTACCTATTTGATATTTTTTAAAATTCACAAGCCTACTAGATACAAAATTAAAAGTTTAGGATCCCAATAAGGAAAAAATTCAATTTTATATCTAATAGCTAGAACGATTAATTTTTAAAAATATGAAATATGTTACTTTTTAATGTTCAGAAACCAAATTGATGCAACGGGTTAAAAGTTTTAGACTAAACTTGTAATTTAACAAAAAAAAAAAAAAAAAAAAAACTTTGAAAAAAATAGAGAAAAAAAGAATGAAACTCTTATATATAATGTTGGATACTTTTGGGAAATGAACAACAAAAAGCAACCTCTCAAAAAGCTTCTCATTTTCCTCTTCCAAACCATGAGGCATTCACAAAAAGCCTTCTTCCTCGCTCTTTCATGCCTTTTTCTTCTCTCTCCATCAGCCTTTGGCGAAGATATTATAACCGATAGTGCATTTCTCAACCATATTTGCACAAGTTTTGACAACTACACAGCCAATAGCACCTATGCTTCCAATTTGAACCAAGCCTTTAACCAATTGGTCTCCAATGCCCCTCCTTCTGGCTTTGCCCAAACCTCCATTGGCAAAGATCTTCAAAACCAAGTCAATGGCTTGGCTCTCTGCCGTGGCGACGTCTCGACCGCCGATTGCAGGAACTGCATCGACACGGGTAGCAAAGAGATCCAAGTCCGATGCCCTCTTAGCAAAGGAGCCACCATATGGTATGATTTTTGTCTCTTGAAATACTCCAACACCCAATTCTTTGGGAAGATTGATAATAGAAACAAGTTCGCTCTCGTCAACGTTCAAAGTGTCGATAATAATGCTACGGTGTTTAATCAACAAGTCAAGAGCTTGTTGATGGATTTGGTTGAGAAAGTTGATCAAGCCACCCCCAAGTTTTATGCAATTGGACAAAGGGAGATGGAGCCATTTAAGAAAAAGTTGTATGGATTGGTTCAATGTAGTAGAGACTTGTCGAGTGCTGCTTGCAAGAAGTGTCTTACTGATGCCATTGGTGAGCTTTCGAGTTGCTGTGATGCTAGAATTGGTGGAAGAGTTGTTGGGGCCAGTTGTAATTTTAGATATGAACTTTATCCTATTGTTGATGCCCAGAGATAAATGATGTATTTATTATATTTGTATTATGTGGAAGAATAAAACCATATGGTTCTTATTAATATTATAAGTTTGATTATAAAAGGTGAGAGTGAACATAAAAGTTATTTAATTTAGATTGGTTTCATATGTGAAATAATTTTGCTACATGTAAAAGTGAGTATGGTTGATCAACAATAGTTGACATGTAGTTCAAAATATTGTTGAACTAAAAAAAATGTCGTTTTTTGTCAGCAATTGAATGGTTGTTGCTGCGAAAAATCTGCAACTTTTTCAGGGTTTTTGTCTTGTTTGTTTGTTTTTAGTATTTCTCTGGCTACTTTTGTCATACAATTTTTAAAAAATCGCTATTATCTATAAAAGCATTTTTTTTCCACCACCAAAATCTTTAATCATAATTCGAGGAAAAAAAAAACATTTTAGTCATCCATTAATACCTTAAAAGACGTCTTTTAGAATCTTGTCCATTCCATATTCACTGTCGCCACGTGCCTGCGACGCGGAGCGGCCGACGTCCTCGAAAAAAGGGTAAAATAACAGGAGTCGCCACCAATTTTTTTTATGGTGTGATTGGACACCAAAATAAGATAAAACTAATATTTTAAGAAAAATAAAAAAAAACGGTCTGCGAAAACCAAATTTGGGTTCGGGAGTTGTTCGTGTATGGGGAAGGTGTTAGCACCCCACAACACCCGTTAAAGAAACGGTGGCCAAAATTTTATCTTGAATTGAAATTAATTTTAGAAGAATATATTATTTGGAGAAAAGATATTTTTTTAAAACAAATGTCTTATTTTACCCCTCATTACCCCAATATTTGAAGTAATGATCCCATAAAATAAGTGGAAAGATTCCATTGATTTTGCTCTCTTAGAATTAAAATTCCTCACCTCAAGAATATTAGAGAATTTTACAATTTCCTAATTCCGTCATAGGATAGCATTTCTCAAGGGAAAGATTTTTTTAAAACATTTTTTTAATTAAATTCATTTTTTCTTGGGATCAAAATCTCGGACTCCCAAAGATTAAGATCCCTCCCCTTAGGAACTCTAGAAAATCGGACTCCCAAATATTTCTAGATTCCATCATAGGATTTTTTTAGGGAAAACGGTCTTAAAAATCAAATTTAAGAAAATATTATAAAAAAACCCTTTTAAAAATAACAATTTTTTTAGTTAAAGCTTTATAAGCTCAAAAAGAACAAAAATATTAGGAAATTAGAAAATAAGTTTGAAAATAAATTAAAAATAAATAAAAATGAAAACTTGAGAAAAGGAAATTTGAAAACATTTAACAAAAATATATATAATACGCAACATTTATATAAGCACAAAATTGCAATATTTTGATACAAGTAAATTAACATAATAATTAAGGCCATAAATAAATATGCAAGTACAACATATTAAACATGTTGAATTTTAATAAAAATATATTGGAATCGATCTCGGACTCCCAAAGAATCGACTCCTCACCTCAGGAAAACTAGAAAATCGGACTTCCAAATATTTCTAGATTCCGTCGTCGGATAAACTTTGTAATAAAATAAAGTATGGATTAAAAATTAGAACCATAATGCATTTACAATACAAAATGAACATATATATATGTATATTAAAAGGAAAAAAAAGCTTGGTCAATAAATTAAAATATTTTACTCACAAAATTCACACAAACATGCTAGTAAAAATAAAATCCAATCAAAATGGAAAAAATAGAATTAAGACATATGGAAAAAATAGAATTAAGACATGTTAAAATAGATACAATTAGATAAAAGAAATGTTAAATAAGAAGCCACAAGATCAAATAGTAAAATGAAGGGAAACTAAAATGAAAAATAAGTAGAATAAATAAATACTGCAAAAGAAAAATATATATAAATAATTAAAAGAAAAAAAACAGATACAGATATAAAGTAAAGTAAAAAAAAAGAATAACATAAATAAAATAAAAATAATAAAAGAAGGGAAATAGGCGGCAAAATTGCCGCCCATTCTGTGGGCACATGACAACACCTTAAAAAAAAGCAAAAAAAAAATAAAAATTAAACTCTACTCAGCAAACTCATGCATATATATAAATAATAATAATAATAATAATAATAATAATAAATACAGTAAAACAGAATACATTTAAAAAAAAAAACATCTTCCCTTTTTTTTTTTCACTCTTTCTTTCTCTCTCAAATTCACTGTATTTTATTTTTCTCTCATTTTCATTTTTATAGTTTTAACCTCAACCAAAGCTCCACAATCTTCTTTTTTTTTTTTAGCCATTTTCTTCATTACACAATTTGGTAAATAGAGCAATAAGAACGAAAACTAGAAAAATAAAAATAAAGAAAGGGGAATGATATGAACAAAAAAGAAGAAAAACAAGAGGAAGATAAAAACTTACATCACAACATAAAAAAAATAGAAGTAAGAAACAATAATAAAGGAGCTTGCAATACCCTTACTCAACTATAGTTTTTCAAGGTGCTCAAGAAAAGAAAAAAAAAGTGTAAGAGACGAAATCAAGAACAATAAAATACCCGCTTGTTGCTTGAGGTGCGGATCCTTGGGACAAAAAACCCTACCAAATGCAACCTCCAACTAAGATGGATTTTCTTCTATGCTCTAGATTTTGGATTTTTTTTTGTGTGGGGAGTGAACTCTCTTTTTTTCCCTAGGGTTTTTTTTGGTTGAATGAACTCCTTCTCAAGCTCAACAAGAAGGGTTTATATAAGCTAAAACCCATTCCTCTTTTGTGCATAAAATTTACTAGCTACTTTTCAAATTTTGAAATCCAATGCCAAATATAAGCTTTGCTCAAAATGGAATGCAACTTTTTGTAAACCAATTCAAAATTCAAAAAAAATTGCTTCTTTGATCTCTTGGCAATTAAACCAACTAAATTGGTTACTCTAACCAAACTAGGAAGAAGAGACCAAATGGCATAAACAAACATTTCTAATTAAATCAAAATTTCAAACATAATTATGTATTTTAATGATTAATTAACAAATAATTTAATAAGCCGGGCAAAAATAGGTGGCTACATTCACTATTCAGACTTTCAATTATCTTTTAGAGAGCTTCTAATTTCAATGCTCATTTATTCACTTTCCACGGGACAAATTTTGGATTTGTATCATGAAACCATAACACAAACATGACATATTTTTTTATTATTTTTTTTTAGTTCAACACTATTTGGAGATGGAGATTCGAAACCTCTAACTTCTAAGTTGATGATACATGTCAATTACTGTTGACCTATGCTCATTTTTTTTTTCAAACATGACATAATTTAGAGCAACATTCCATCATTTTGATTATTTTAATGAATGAATAAGTTTAGATTAATAATTGGAGAAGAAGAAGTTCATCGACGGAAGAAATTTTTAGGTGTTCCTGATGCCGGTAGTTTAAGTATTTATCATATTATTGAAGGGAATAGTTTAGTTTGAATTTATCTGCATACATATTGTTATTTTCTTTTCCTAGTAGGTTAAACTAATAGACCAAGTAATATTTTTAGCAACAAAAAAAAAAAAAAAAAAAAAAAAAAAACGTAGAATGTGAACTATAATAAATTTATTAAAAAAAGCATAATAAAAAATAAAAAAGAGGTGGGGCAAAATATCTATATATTTCAAACATGAGGTAGTAGTAAAATATGAGAAAATTCTTTTGTGTTATACTTTTCCTTCTTGTTTCTAAAGTATCTATTCATTTTAATAATTAATGATATCCCACACAACATAGGCTTATGGATAATTTTCTAAGTCAACAAAATGACAAATCAAATATACTAGCTATATTGTGAGGCTCGTTTTTTACATCACTGCCTTTTCACTATTTGACAAGTGATTGTATTGTATGAGGAACACACGATTTGACCAAAAGCTAAAATGATATGACAGATAGTTTTACAAAGATAGATGTACGATAGAAATTATTACAAAATATATTTCAAATCTATATCTAATAGTTATTTAAGGGCGTGCATATTTTAAATATGTATTTAATAATTAACAAGAACTATCATATCAGAGTTGCTATATTAGACATTTTTTCCGTCATCATCGTAGAGATTAGGGTATATACTCAGATATTTTTCAATTCTTCTGGAAGGTTGACTCCACTTTCTCTCAGATTGATTGGCATCAACCCACAACAAATGGTCACAATCATTTTGAATTAGAAAAATGAAACAAAAGAAGTGGAAGAAAACAAATCCAAGGTTTTATTTTAAAAAATCAAACTAATCATAACCTAATCAATATTTTGAGATGATTTATGCTAAAATGTCAAAAAGATTCAATTTTCTTAATATTGAAAAGTAATTAAGTTGTATTTATGTAATTAGACAAACTTAGAAAAGTTTGGCTCACGACCATTAAAAATTATTAAAGAGGTAATGGAATTTAAAGCTTCTTTCAATAATGGATGAGTTTAAGAGACTTGAATATAATAATTGGTTAAACTATACTTTTCAATTGGTGACGTAATTATTAATATTTTAAATAATTATTTAGAGTTAATTTGAATTAAACAAAGCTATATATATATATATGCAAGGAAAGTTGAGTCATCCAAGTAGGCTAGAAAAGTATGGACTATAATGTTTACAAAAGAAAAAAAAAGAAAAGTATGGACTATTGAGGTCATATTTTATTATTCATGAAAATACAGCAACGGAAAATTATGTCCAATCACTGTTCAATATTAATGGGGACAATAATGATTAAAAAGTCAACAATTTCGACTCCATTATTTGACCAATAAAACAACACTTGTTGACCCACTTACAATTCTTTTTGTAATTAAATGTATATTTATCTTTTCTTTGTGATGGAAGTTTAATTATTTATATATATATCTCCAATATTTGAACTAAAAAAAATCTAAAATTTAGTAATATCGTATGGTAAAATACTATAAATTATTATAGATGATCTACGATTAAGAGGTCAAAGGTTTAAATCTCTTACTCCACATGTTATAAAAACAAAAGAGTAAAAAAAACTATAGATGTAATTTCTATTATTTTTTTTTTCTAAATAAATATTATATTAAAATCTAAATATATTTTTGAAAATAGCTTTTTTTTTTCAATAATTTTTTCTTTAGATTTTCAATATTTTCTACCAAATTCTATTTGATTTCTTTTTATTCAAACGAGGGATGCCGTAGAGATTTGACCTCTAAACTTTTAGTAAAGTTACAATTTTATCATTACTACATTATTATTTTACTTTAAGAAATGTGTGGAGGTGAAATTTTAACTCCACTTTAAGAAAGGTATATAAATTTCTTGAACTCATTTATGAGTTTTGGTTGACATTTTTTTTTTTCTTGAGCTCAATAAATGTGAGGATAAAAGATCAAACTTTCAATTTTAAAGAAAATAATGTCTTATCTACTCAACTATGTTAGAATTGACATCTTGACTAGTTTTCTTTAGGATTCGAACCTTTGATCTCTTGGTCGATGTATATGTCAATTACCATTATTAAACTTATGCTCATTTTGACATCTTTACTAGCTAGTCGAGTTAGGTTTAAATTGCGAAAATTCCCTCAAACTAAGTTAATAATTATAATTTCTAATAATATCTATCAAGTACCAAAGTCTAACCAGCCAAAGACCATAAATGTTCAAATAGTACTTTGAATCTCCACCACCTTTAATTGTGGTATCCAATTTCTTTATATAAAAAAATTCAAAAATTTATAATGGGAGAAAGAGAAAGAATATGAAACTATTCATGTTTGATAACTATTTGGTTTTTAAAAATTAAGCCTATAAATACTACTTTCATCTACAAATTTCTTTGTTTTCCTAATACATTCTTTCCATGTGTTTCAAAAACCAAGCCAATTTTTGAAAACTAAAAAAAAAAAAGTAGTTTTCAAAAATTTGTTTTTGTTTTTGGAATTTGGCTAGGAATTCAAATGTGTCATTGACAAAGATGAAAACCATGGTAGGAAAATTAAGGAAAAAAAAACCAAAAACCATAAACCATATGATCATCAAACGGGACCTTAGTTTTTGTATATATATTCAAATACTTTTGTAAAATGAATTGCAACTCAACCTCTCAAAATTTGCTCATTACATCATGAAGCAATCAAAATCAACTATGTTCCTCACTCTTGTATGCCTCTTTCTCGTTTCTCCTTTGGCCTTTGGCGATGATAATATTGTCACTGACAGTGCATTTCTCTTCCATATATGTTCAAGCTTCGACAATTACACAGCCGATAGCCCCTATGCTTCTAACTTGAACCAAGCCTTCGATCAATTGGCCTCCAACGCCCCTCCCTCGGGCTTCGGCCTCAGCTCCGTCGGCAAAGACTTGCAAAACCAAGTCAACGGCTTGGCTCTATGTCGTGGTGATGTCTCTCCAGCTGATTGCAAGAACTGCATCGACATGGCCAAGCAAGAGATCCAACAACGATGCCCTTATAGGAAAGGAGCTGCCATATGGTATGACTTTTGTCTCTTGAAATACTCCAACGCGAAGTTCTTTGGGAAGATTGATAATAGGAATAAATTCTACATGTGGAACCTGCAAGAAACTGATGATCCTGCACCGTTTAATGAACAAGTCAAGAGCTTGTTAACTAGTTTATCTGAAAAGGTTCGAACGGCGAAGGACTTGTTTGTGATCGGTGAAGTGGAGATGAAACAATCATCGGAAAAGTTGTTTGGGTTGGTTCAATGTTCTAGAGACTTGTCGGGTGATGCTTGTAAGAAGTGTCTTGAGATTGCCATTGGTGAACTACCGAGTTGTTGTAATGCCAAAATTGGTGGAAGAGTGGTGGGTGGGAGTTGTAACTTTAGATATGAACTTTATCCCATTGTTGATGCCCAAAAATGAGTTGTTTTTTCTATGAAATTTGTAATGGTATGTACTTTGCAAGGGAGAATAAAAATGAGATGGTTTAAATTTTAGAGAAAACTCAAAACCGAACTCGCTGTATTTTCGTGATTATATATGATATTATATCTGTTGATGATCAAATTTCGCTAGGTAAATTACCTTCGTTCCCACGTGATAATCGACAGTGAATTTGTTTGAGAGCGGGGGAAGACATGACCTGCAAGACGGAAAACCTGCACACCGGTGTGGTGTTAGCCACACCGACTCCGATGCTTAAGTCAGAAAACGAAAGTAGGAGGGCTAGAGAGTAGAGAGTTCGGGTCCCTTCTTCAGTGATGAAGAGGGGTATAAATACCTACTCGTGCTCCTAGGGTTTTTAGGAATCCGGAGGCGTTTCGGGACGAACCAAGCGGAACCGGGGCGACTAGAGGCGGTAGGGACGAACGGAGGCAAACGGACTCGGCCCGCTCGCGGGCCGAGTGGTCGGCCTCGGCCTTGGCCCGACCCGTTGGTCTGGTCTTCCTCTAAGTCGTTTCCTGGTCCCATCTCCACCCAGTTGTCCTCGTCAGCTCCTCGTACACTCTGGTGGTCCAAAATTACCTATAACAATATCTACTTTAAATTAGGTTATGCTTGAATTTGTTTTTTGTTTTTAACTGGAATGTCTTTAATTTTATCCTTCACTTTATATAATATAAACATTCCTTTTTTTAGCTAACATCAGACATGGTTCTCGTTTCCAACGTATGTTATATTAATGTGGAAAGAATATTACTTCCCCATACTTTGGTTGCAGGAATTTCTTGTCTATTGCATAGGCATTGTGGCGGAATGAATATTTAACATAATGATATAATTCATATTAATTCTTTTAATCTTTTTACTAATGGAACTTAACTTTATTTTTTCTAATAAATATTCTCGACCTATATGTGTAAACTAAAGTGTTCAGAAAGTTTGGTTGGAGGCTTTCCTTTCATAACTTCTTTTCATGACGAGAAAATCACATCCACAACCGCATTGGTTACCGTGGTGGAAAGCCTTAACATCAAAATTGTAAAAATTTAGTTGAGAACCATAACCTCCCCATATATTAGGAAGGCAAGTTTTAATTAATAGAGGATGTGCAAAACAAAATTGCAAAAGTTTCACCAAATTGAACTGATTTTGTCGGTTTGTAAGTTAGGTGTTAGTCAATTTTGATGGGTGCAAATTCACGGTGTTGAGGTTACAAACATGGTATCCATGGATTTCACGCTCTACTTTCTACCAAAAACATCAAGAATGTGATATATTGACGGCTGGTTGTACTTCACTTCAGAGCTTTAAAATCTATTTATGATTTGACATGTTAATAAGGTCAACAATTTTGAGTTTGATTTTTTCTAATATTAATTCTTTGATTAAAATACCATTTTGGTCATACCCAACAAGGGGAGGTCCACGAATAGCATATAATGAAGGGAATGACCCATGTGGGCTCCATTCCCCAATTGAAAAATCTCATTCTTCGAAGGTCGTCGAGCCAAACACCTCCCAATTACACGAAGAGGGAAGAACTCTTGAACCCTTCTGACACGCTTGTCGGAGGAGGTTAATACTATAAAATAGGGGTCAACTCCATCACAAAGGTATGCAATCTTATTTAGTGCTTGGCTCTAAACCTACTGACTTAATTTTAGAGTGAACAAGGCACAATACCATGCACACTGGTGAGAGGGACCTACTCGGACCCCAACTAATGTGATCATGAGTCTGTGACCGGTCCGATTACAAGTATTCTAGGCCCGACCCACTGATCAGATTCGTGCATCAACAAGTCTATATACCTTTTTTTTTTAATAAACAAGTCTATATACTTTTAATCAAGTTTAAAATAGGTCTTTAATCTATAGTGAGTTTATTGTTAATTTTTCTTTTAAAAAATGGTCTCTATTAGTCTTCCTTCTATACATTTAAAAAATATGTGCATATTGTGTCTTTTCTTGTATGAAAATTATTATTATTATTTAACCAATTTTGATAAAATGAACTTTAAACTTATGATAAGAACCAATTTTAAGTTTTATATTGAAAGTATATGGATTAAAATTGGACATTTGAAAGTATAGGGACTAAAATGGAATAAAACTCAAAATCCAAGGACTAAAATTGTATTTTAACCTACTACTTTTCATATATATTACGTTAATGATTTTAAATTTTCATCGGCATTCTCATGTTTCCAATGGATTTGACATCGATATGAGCGGTGAATTAGCATTTTCATTATATCTTTAAAAAGTCGAAAAAATATAACAAAAATATCAACAAAGTATCACAAATTTGGACCTAATATTTAACAATGAGATGGGAGTGCGACCAAAAGGAAAAATCAAAGATAATAAGTGAAAAACAATATTTCAATTGATATGAGACTTTTTGGACGAAACAAAAAACAATCTTAAAAAAGGAGATAGGTGGATAGTTGGTTGTCCAAAACATAATTATTTAAAAAGATAAGAAAGTGTTATTAAAAAATATGATGAAAGACAGAGAAAGGAGAGAGATGGACATAGAAAGAGGGGAGAGAGGTAAGGGGTACATGAACATTTTTTTTTTAAAAAAAATTACTTTTTATGGTTTCTCAAAATTATTTTTAGAAACATATTTTAAGTTTTAGAAACAAGAAACAACGCGGTTTCTTAAACCTGTCTGTTTTTTATACAAATGAAAAACAAGAACTTGAAACAGAAAACAGAAACGTTATCTAATGAATCATTAGAAATTAAAATGATGAAATAATTGTAGTAAATTTAGTTATTTTAATCTGATTAAGTCTTATAAATCTCACTATCTAGAGTAAATAACCTAATATATAAAAATAAATTAAGTACATCATCCAACTAGATCCCTTTATGTAAATGAAGTGCATTATCTAATGAAATGCACTATCCAATTGTACTAAATCCCTTTAAAATATTGTATACATAAATGAAGTGCACCATCCAACTCTAAAAAATTCATTTAAAATACCTATTAACCAAGGTTTAAAATGTCGATGTCGATGGAAATGTCGAGGTCCAGATTTTATGGAAATGTCGATGTCGATGGAAATGTCGAGAGACATTTTGGGAAAATTTACAGAAATTGTGGAAATTGATGGAAATTATTTGAATTAGTTAATGAAACTTTAATTGTGGCTTAATTAGACTATAATTGATCATTTGTTATCATCATATCTAAGAAGTAAGATGATATTTAAATGGAATTGTCAATTCAAATATCGATATGTGCAGTAATTTTGAAAAGAATATGAAAATATGGAGGGAAATGTTGATGTATGTAGGAATTTTGAAAAAAAAAATTGTGGAAATTGATAAATCTTGTAAAAATTATTTATTTATTTTTATTGTTTGATAAAAACTTGTTTGAATTATTGAATGAGACATTAATTGTGGCTTAATTATACAATAGTTGATCATTTTTAACCATCATCTAAAAAATATATATAATATTTATATTGAGATAACAATATTTTTTTTATCAATATTTCAATATAATTATGGCTTAACTAGATTATAATTGAGAAATTTTAATTATCGTATCTAAAAACTAAGACAATATTTAGATGAAAATGTTATAGGAATTTTGAAAAATATGGAAATAAAATAAAATTGTTTGAATTATTTCATAAAACTTTAATTGTGATTCAATTATACAATAATTGATCAATTTAACTGTCATATCTAAAATATATATAATTTTTATATTAAGATTTCAATTCAACGAAAGTTTTAGAAAATTTATGGAGATGGATAAAAATTGTTTGAATTATTAGATGAGAGTTAATGAAACTATAGTTAACCATTTTTAATAAGAATATTATTGTAGTTTAATTAGATCCTATATAATTACTCAACCTAAATAGGTATGAAGTATTGTTACTTAATTAAAAACAAAATATTTTTTTTTTTGAAAAGATTAAAAATAAAATATATACCTATAACACAAAGACATAAAAATTAACATTTTACTTTATTAAAAAAAACTAAATTATACAAACTAAAAGGTGAAATCAAGAAGAATTAAAAGTAAGAGGACGTTGTACTAAAAAAAAGAAAAAAACGTGTACGAGAAGGTGGAGGGAAAGTCGGAAAGAGGAGAGAATGAGATGGTGTGTAGTTGTCCGTCCCACATCGGTAAAGTATATGGCTGAAGTAAATTTTCTTCCTATATATATGTACTTCTCCCCTGTCCCCATCCAGATACTTGTACTACTTGCTGTATGGGTGTATTGGGCCTCTGGAAATGGGCCTAAATAAGTTAAAATATTTTGTTTCTTTCCGAAATTTTGTTTAAATTTCGTCAAAATTTCGATATGTTTCGAAATTTCGAAATTGTCGACGATATTAGGGTAAAAACGATTTTTACCCTACTCCGATATATCGAGATGCTCGACAGAGCGACATGTCGATCGAAATGTCGACATGTCGTTCGATATTTAATACACTGCTATTAACATATGTAAAATGTAGATAAAATGCATCATCCAATTATATTAATTCCTAAAAAAAAAAAAAAAAAAAAGCTTAGGAGAAGGTAAATAAAGTGTGCCATCCAACTTTAATTTCAAAAAAAAAAAAAAAAAAAAGTGCCATCCAACTTTAATAAATTTCGTGAAAAAGTCACTTACGTAAATGAAGTGCGCCATATTAAATCCTATCAAAATGATTATATATGTAAATGAAGTGCACCATCCATTAATCCAATTATACTATATATATTTCTTTAAAAAAATTATATATGTAAGTGCATCAAAGTGGGAGTTATTCATAGTAGATAAGGATAAGGAATTGTTCTAGTTTCTCAAATGAGTGGACTCGAGAAATTCTAAGTATTGTTGTCAAAAGAAAGAAAAAAAGAAATTCTAAATCGACTATAAGGTTTTTGAAGATAAAAATTTGAGAAGAGAGTTTTTTTTCCTCCACAATGGGAGGTGAAAATTTCAAGTTTTACTATTTGGATTGATGATAAAAATGAGTTTTTTTTTTTTTTACTAATTTTCAATCGAAAACAATTTTAAAATTCAATTGAAGAAGGGTTAAATATGTAAAAGATAATGACAAGATCTTATGGATATGAGATATAGATATTTTTCAAAACACACTAGTGGTTTGGAAAAGCATGTCCAAATTATTGTTTAATCTCATTCGGGATAGCATTGAGTAAACAACATTTTTCAGCTCCAAATTCTTTTTTTTTTTTTTTCTTTGAAACATTCCAATGAATAAAAGAGAATGACCAACACACTAAGCAGACAACATAACCTAAACTGTTACACTGCTAACAAACTTATTACACAATAACTATCATACACCCAAACTAGCAGCCAACTCTGCTCCCCTGCACTATTTCACCTCAAGTCAGCCCCCCATCATCGCTCGCCAGGCTTGGACACCCCAACCTGCTCCAAATTCTTTTAAAAATTGCAAAAGTTGTTTAACTTATTTATAATTCGGTGATCTATTCTCGTGTCAGCAGTTTATTAGAGTTTTGAGGCTTGAATCTCCACCTTGTTGAACTTCAAAAAAAATATATATACTTAAATGTATATATGTTTTTTATTTGTAATTCAATTTTATCTCAAAGCATTCTAAATATAAATAATTCAATTTGATGTATAAAACGACATAAATCTTAGAATGAGTTTGACAAACCTATTAGTTTAAGCATATTTTCTAACAATAAAAATTATATTTTCGTAAAATATTATAAATAAATATAGTTTTAATTAGCTAATAGGAGCATAGCGTAGCAATTAAGACATCACTAGATATTTTCTTTAGGAATTTGTAGGTTCAAAATTTCACCCTTACACGTGCTATTGTAATATTCAAATAAAAAGTGATTTTAATTAAAATATTATGTGTTTGGTTACATTTTCTAAAACATAATTTTTAATCACTAAGGCCCCGTTTGATAACCATTTGGTTTTTTTTTTTTTTTTTTGGTTTTTGAAAATTATGCTTGTTTTCTCTCCATTTCCTTACTATGGTTTTCATTTTTGTTAAGTAGACATATGAGCTCTTAGTTAAATTCCAAAAACAAAAACAAGTTTTTGAAAACTATTTTTTTTTAGTTTTCAAAATTTGGCATGGTTTTTGAAAACATGAGAATGATGTAGATATCAAAACAAAGAAAGTTGTGGGTGAAAGTAGTATTTATAGGCTTAATTTTCAAAAATAAAAAACCAAATAGTTATCAAACGGGGCCTAAGTTTTTTTCTTTTCTTTTTGAGAATTTTAATCACTAAGTTTGTTCGGTTGTATCACATCCAAAAATCATCCTAAAATGATTTGAAAGTGATTCACTTTTTGGAGAATCATTTCTTAAAATTGGTGTCGAAATCCAATATTTCTTTAAAGTGATTTTTATTTGTCAACAATTTCTTATTTATTTAAAAAATAAAAACACTAAAAGTTATGCAAAGTATATACTCTTACATTATTGTTGTTCTTTTGAAAGGTATACTCTTACATTAATTAAAGATAGGTTAAAAATTACCTTTTGGTTCCTAAACTTTCATGAAAGTAACAATTTGGTCCCTAAACTTTGATATGTAATGATTTTGTCATTGTACTTTCATTTTTGTAACAATTTAGTCCATGAACTATAATAAGTAACAATTAAGTCCCTATACTTTCAAATTTGTAACAATTTAGTCCCTATACTTTCAAATTTGTAACAATTTAATCCTTGTTGCAAAAATATTCATCAAAATGAAATGTCGAGTTTTATTATTTAATGATTAAACTTTGTAGCTTATTAACATATTGGGTCCCAAATGAGTTTATTAATCTATTTCGTAAAAAAAATTATTAAATCTTTACATTAATTTTTCACAATAGGGACAAAATCATTACAAATTTGAAAGTACGGGAATTACATTGTTACTTACTAAAATTCAGAGATTAAACTGTTATAAAATTGAAAGTACAAGGATTAAATCGTTACAAAATTGAAAGTATAGGAACTAAATCGTTACAAATCAAAGTTCAGGGACTAAATTATTACTTTCGTGAAAGTTTAGGGACTAAAAGTGATTTTTAACCTTAAAGATAGGGTCGGTTGCAAAAATAGCAAAATGACCCAAACTAATTGCAAAAGTAGCAGCTCGCAGAAATATTTGCGAAAATGGCAAAATCTCACCATCTGAAAAGTAGAATTACTAAAATGCCCATTCTATCAGTGATAGAAAGTTTCTATCACTGATAGAATAGAAAGTTTTTCTAAATTTTTCTATCACTATAGATTCTATCAGTGGTAGAAAAATTTTCTATCAGTGATAGAAAGTTTCTATCACTGATAGAATAGAAAGCTTTTCTATCAGTGATAGAAACTTTCTATCAATGATAGAAAGTCTTTCTACCACTGATAGATTATCAGTGGTAGAAAGACTTTCTATCATAGAAGATTTCTATCAATATATATATATAATTGACGAGGAAGAAGAAGATGCGCGCATCAATCAGTTTTTCTATCGTCACTGATAGAGAAAAAGTTTCTACCAGTGATAGAAAACTTCTCTCACTGATAGAAAGTTTTTCTATCAGTGATAGAAACTTTCTATCTCTGATAGAAAATGTTTCTACCATTGATAGAATCTATCAGTGATAGAAACTTTCTATCACTGATAGAAATTTTTTTTACCACTGATAGAATCTATTAGTGATAGAAATATCTTCTATCGGTGATAGAAGGTTTCTATCAATTTAAAAAAAAAAAAAAAAAAAAAAACTATGAGGAAGAAGATGTGTGCCCCAATTGAGGGGCAATTCAAGAATATAAAAAATTAATTCAAAAATTTTGTCATATTTACAAATATTTTTAAAAATTGCTATATTTGCTATTATTTATCCTCACGTTGCCACCCATTACAATTATCTTTAAAGATATATATGCACGGGATTTAAATCTTTATCTCTTCAACTCCCCACTCCCCACTCCCTTCTATATATATGGAATACTCTTAGGGAAATGAATGTCAACCCAAAATCTAACAATTCTCCTTTCAAACCATGAGCCGATCAAAACCAACCATATTCCTTCCTATTCTCCTCTTTCTCGCAACCTTAGGCAACTCCATTACCACAACCAATGGTGGTTATCTCTACCATACATGTTCAAGCTCCGACAACTACACTATGAACAGTCTTTACTCTTCCAACTTAAAACAAGCCCTCGATAGATTGACCAACAGCGTCCCACCCTCTGGCTTTGGCCTCAGCTCCACCGGAGGCAAAGACTCACAAAACCAAGTCAATGGCTTGGCTCTATGCCGTGGCGATGTCTCAGCTGCAGATTGCATGAGCTGCGTCACCACGGCCGGACAAGAGATCCAACAACGATGCCCTTACAAGAAAGGGGCTGCCATATGGTACGATTCATGCCTTTTGAAATACTCCAATGCCAAGTTCTTTGGGAAGAACCAAAATGGAGGGTTTAGATTCTACCTGTGGAACGTCCAGGAGGCGGATGATCCGACGTCGTTTAGGGAGCAAGTTAAGAATTTGCTTAGTGGGTTGTCTGAAAGGGCTAAAACGTCGAGGAATTTGTATGCCATTGGGGATTTGGAGATTGGGAGCTCGAAAAAGTTGTATGGGTTGGTTCAGTGCACTAGAGATCTTTGGACTGCAGATTGTAAGAAGTGTCTTGATGATGCCATTGCTGAACTTCCGAATTGTTGTGCAAATGGTGCGAAAGTTGGTGGAAGAGTGGTCGGTGGGAGTTGTAACTTTAGATATGAAACTTACTCGTTCTTTAGTGCTTAGACTAAAGAACTTCGATGTCTATATCCATATTTCTACATGTTTATGGGTATCCATGTATAAGAAGTGAGTTGATATCCCATCATGAAATATTAAGAGAATGTTAATAAAATATTATTGATGTGAACGCAATATTAATAAAATATATGAAATTTTAACTTGTTTAAAAGACATGAAAGACTTTATTATTATTTTTGTAACTTCTAGATTATCTTGCGTCCTTGAACCAATAACCATCTTTCGGCTAACCTAGTCTAGCCTCCTCCGTCCCTCGGGACCAACAAGGGGTAGTACAGGAATATTCACCAGTTGTCCATCGACTATGCCTTTCGGTTTAATCTTAGGCCTTGACTCACCCTCCGTGGACGAACCTTGCGGAGGAACCCTTAGGTTTTCGGGGCATTGGATTTTCACCAATGTATGCATTACTCAAGCCGACATTCTCGCTTCCGCTTCGTCTATAGCTATTCGTTAAACGACAACGTTAGCCACCTACTGCACCTCAAGCACCTTCGGTTCAAGTCTTTGATGATTGTGACCAATATGTTGAAGACTCTCCCGACCCAGGACAACCTTTTTAATTTAACAGGTCACAGCCCGTCCTTCTCCTAAAGTATTATTATTCTAGAAATATCTATCAACATCTACTCGTTCGTATTGTGGTATAGAAAAAAGTTAAGTGACAAATTTTGCCCCTATAGTTTGATAAAACCTTATAAATAAATCTATGTTCGTCAGAAGCCACTAATTGATTGAGTACGTGACAGTTAGTTATCCTATAAAGTACTCAATCTGTTTGTGGCTTCTAATAATCAATAATCACGTACTCAATCGCTTTCTGACGAAATCTATTTATAAAATTTGATCAAATAATAAGATTTTTAAAATCACACATCCAAACCATACGAACCAAATTTGTAATATTTAACCAAAGGTTTTCCTAGGAAAATGGCCATTTACAAGTTCTCTATTTGGAATAATCTTAGTGGGCTTCAGCCCATTAACAGTGGACCTTAAGATTAAGGCCACAAAGGGGCAAAGTTCATTTTCGATTTATTATCCTTCAATTCCCACATGACCGTCCTCTCATTCAACTGTCGAAACAAAAAAAGCAATCCGCCACCCTCCGCCGCAGAAGCCGGCCGGATTCCGGTCACCGGTGAGCGAGCCTCGTGTATGCACATGAGTTATAACACCACAGCAGATTAGAAATTCCAAACCTTATTATTAATGTTTACAGTTGGCAGAGTACCACGCCACATACCCTCCAATTTTAGCCCTTGTCCTTTAGCTTGTAGGGCATATACCCTATATGCTAGGGTCAATGACCTTCAAAACCTCTTTCTGGCCGCCCTACTGTCACATAGTGCAGACAAATTTTTGCTGTTTGGATTAAATTTTGACGCCATAGAAATTAATTACAAAGGCCTTAGCCCGTTTGATGGAAGGCAAGCGAGATTGTTGCTGCGGAAAATCTGCAAATTTGAACATGGGATTCTGCTAGAATCTGTACTTTGTCTGCGTGAATGAGATAAAAAGAAAGCTTCGTTTACCTCGGAGACATCACATTTGTCTGAAAATAGTTCAGTTCAGACATTTCACAGAGAGCATCCAGTTTCACAAATCAGCTTTTCAATGGTATCGTCCAATTAATCATTCTAGCTAATGGTTAAAACATCTCCAAAGAAGATTTCATCAATGCCCTTTACTTGAACAGGATCTGTAAGAAATTTTCATCGAATATAACGACCTTTGAACAAGATTTGTTCCATAGTTGATCATTGTAACAAGTGAATCCAATCAGTTACAAGCAAATTTAAGACCAGTAGAGTAGAAAATGGCGATAATGTTTGTAGATCCACTTCAAAACCCGAGTGTCCAATCGACCCACTTCCGACATTTTAGGTTTTTTAGCTGAAAAGAAGTAGCTTTTTGAGCAGAAGGAGAATCTGATGAAGAAATTAGCGAAATTTAGTCAAATAAATTACAGTGATGAATGTCATAGGGAGTGGTGTAAACACTGTAGACGACAATGGTCAATGATGAACTGTGAAACTGATACACTAAAAAAGAAAAAGGAAAAAAAAAAAGGCATCACTGCTGATTCCTCTGCTTTTCTGCGAAAATTCAGTAAAATGGAACTGAAAATCCGTCATCAAAAGCACCCAACATCAGAAAATTCGACTCGAATCTAAACATTTCATCCCCATTCTCTACAAACCCATCTAAGAATTCAAGAACTTTTTTTTTTGGAAGATGTAAAATGAGCTAAATAAATGAATAAATCGACCTCGGAACTTCTAATTGGTCTTACGAATCGAGGATCGCAGCTGAGCATGCATTGGACTCGGACTCACTAGCGTCGTACTGGGCGGAGATAACGGCGCCGGCGCTTCGGTTTCTGGGGGAGGCGGAGATTGAGACTCCGGTGGCGGCGGTGGTAAGGGATTTTGGATGGTATCGGGCGGAGGGGGAGAAGCTGGAACGGCGTCAGGCGGAGTTGGAGAAGCCGGAACGGCGTCGGGCGGAGGCGGAGAAGCTGGAATCGGATTCTGGGGTGGTGGGTTTGGATTGGAATCCGGTGGGTTTGGTGGGTTCTGCGGCTGATTGGAGGCAGAGATGGGGGCAGCGCCGCCGGAAGGTGAGGAATTGGGGTTGGGAAAGACGGCCGGAGGGGAAAAACAGGAGTTGCTGGAGCACTTGTGGGACTTTTGGAGGCCGTGGCGCAAGAATCCGAAGCCTAGAACAAGACCAAGAACCACCAAAACAGTGACAATGAAGATGAAGATCTTAGTAGCTTTGCCCACATAACACATTTTGGATTTCAAGACTTCCAAATTTCAGATTCCAAAAAATACACACAGTTCGTTGCTTCAGAAGAAAAAGATTTGGGCTTTGGTTCTTTTTCGTCTTTTTCTCATGGCGGTTGAAGAAGACGAGCAAGATGAGAGAGAGAGAGAGAGAGCAAGGCACTGGACTGGGCTACTCACTGAGCTGTAACTTGAAATGGGATCGGATCCACGTGAAGACCAATGAAACCGTCACCATTCTTTTACCCTTTTAACTTTTTGTTGCTGAGTGAATGACAGCCAGGTAAGATTTTTACCTTTTTACTGTCCGTACATGGATCAAGAGAGGGATAGTGGGTGAAGGGGAGGTGGGCAAGTCTTGAACAAAGGTAAAGTTTCTCTTTTTAGCTAATGAAAATATGTTAATGTTAGCCCACTTCAAAACATATCTTCGACCAAAAGTTCAGAGTCCCAATCCTTCCAACCCAATCTAAGCTCAAGAAGCATGGTTTTTGTGTAATAACAGTGAAGTTAAGCAGACCCAAAAGCTAAAATTTTATCTCAAGGGATTGGTGGGAAATGGCGGTCAGCAATACAGCATGCCCATAAGTTGAAGTGGGGCACTAATGATGTAAGGTAAAAGCCTGTGGGATTGGACTTCGAGAAAATTCCGTTTAGACTTTTGAAGTTAAAAATGAAAAAGGGATTTTGTTTGTTACTACATACCTGTTGAAAAGACATGAAGAATCGAGCCAACGAAGCATGTCTGCCAAGTCATTCCTCTTTGAGATAGAGGTTAACCAGCTGTGGCTCTCAGTTAGTTGAACTATGCTTCACGTTTCCTCTCTTGAAAAGAAGCCTGCATAGATATTTACTGTTTGTAAATAAATCTGAAAACTAAACCATCATAATTTGTCAAATTTTGAATTCTTCCAAGCTGTCACTATTAACTAGAGCTTGTCTGACTTGTGCAATTCTCAACAAGAGGACAACCAATAAAGCATCAAAGCACACATCTTCTTCCTCATCTTTTAACAATCATGGACTGGGACATGAAGAGACTACGAGACGTTTTCTTTCTTCAATTGGAGAAAAACGTGTATGGATTGTGTTTCACTAGCTCATTCGTTATCCTTACCTGCTTTATGTGTGAATTCATGGTCGCTCACTTCCTATCTGTTCTAATACTAATAAAGAATTGAAGGAAATGGCTTCAGAAACAATCATGACAAGTGTTGTGTGCCAAATGCATAGTGGAATCATAGAGAGAATAGCACCATGCAGAGGATTAGTTCAAGGTAAAGTCAAATGTAAAGTGCAAGTAAAGAAGCTAAAACTCAACTGGCCTCTCCCATGCTGGTCTATTGCATCAAGGATCAATCATCGGACTTTGGCATGTGAGGCGACTACAATAGAACCAGAGGTAACTATGTTCAGGGATGTACATCTTTCTTCTGTCACGTACACTGAAGTCATATAGATACAATTGCTTTATGCACTTATTTCGACTTGCAGTCTTCCTTGAAACTTTTTATTCATGCAGGTATCAAGCAGCAGCAGTCCTACCTACGATGAAAAGTTGATACAGAATTATGTGCCAGTTTATGTGATGCTCCCAGTAAGTTGCATACAGAATCCTGTATACTCGCACATTCATCAGAGTCAAACAAGTTCAGTTTATCATTCTTCTTATTTTCATAACACCAGTTGGGAGTTGTTACAACTGATAATGAACTGGAAGACAGAGGTGGGATAAAGAAACAACTCGAACAACTGCGAGCAGCAGGCGTGGACGGTGTAATGATTGATGTTTGGTGGGGGATTGTAGAATTCAAAGGGCCAAATCAGTATGATTGGACTGCATATAGAAGCTTGTTTAAGATAATTCAAGGATGTGGTCTGAAACTTCAAGCCATTATGTCCTTCCACCAATGTGGTGGGAATGTGGGAGATTCTGTTAATATTCCACTCCCCAGTTGGATTCTCAAAATTGGAGAATCAAATCCTGATATCTTTTACACAAACCGCTCTGGAACCAGGAACAGGGAGTACCTCACTCTTGGAGTGGATAATCAGCCTCTCTTTCATGGGCGAACTGCTGTAGAGGTCAGTTCCCTGCCACTGCCTAACAGACAAATGAATTCATAAAGATATTCAGTAGCCCAAAAAGTCAAATTGGTTACAGTAAATCATATCAATTAATTCTGTTGAAATATTTCCCTTAATGGGTAACCTTTGATCCTGATGTAGATTAGTAGATATGTAGAAGAAAATCATGAAAATGGAGAAGAGTAAAATCAGAGTACAAGTAATGGTCCTTTATATTTCACGGAATAATTTCAAACGATGAAACTACACAGATATACAGGGATTACATGAAGAGCTTCAGAGAAAACATGTTGGATTTTTTAGAAGATGGACTTATAATAGACATTGAAGTGGGACTTGGCCCCGCTGGGGAGTTGAGGTATCCTTCATATGTACAAAATCAGGGATGGGAATATCCTGGTATTGGAGAATTCCAGGTAAGACTAGTTATAGAATATTTTAAAGAACACTTCCCTATTCTAGTTTTCACTTTTTTTCTTTCTCCAAATGTTACAGTGCTATGACAAATATCTCAAAATGGAATTCAAAGAGGCTGCAGCAACTGTAGGGCACCCTGAATGGGAACTTCCAGATAATGCAGGAACTTACAATGACACCCCTGAGTCTACAGAGTTCTTTAGATCAAATGGCACTTACCAATCTGATCAAGGAAAATTCTTCTTGACATGGTACTCCAACAAGTTATTGAGCCATGGTGATCAGATCCTTGAAGAAGCAAACCAAGCTTTCCTTGGTTGTAAAGTTAAATTAGCAGCCAAAGTAAGTCTCGAAAGCAAAATATTTTTCTATATCTTTATCGTTATAGAAACATCTAAAAGCACAAGTTATTGTCTTTCATCTGAAGTCATGTCAGTGAAAGACATTGCACTTCCTCGTAAAAACAGGTAGCTGGGATCCACTGGTGGTATCATACAGAAAACCATGCAGCAGAGCTAACATCAGGATATTATAACTTGAAAACTAGAGATGGATACCGACCTATAGCAAGAATGCTATCAAGGCACCATGCAATTTTGAATTTTACATGTCTCGAGATGAGGAATTATGAGCATATTTCAAAAGCCAAAAGTGGTCCTGAGGAACTTGTTCAGCAGGTAAAAAGTATCATGAAGTTCAGTTCATGTAGTGATAGAAGACAGATTAAGAAATTGATCCCAAATTCTAGGAATGATTGAGTATGTTGCTCTTAAATCAAAGTGACAATGTATTACAAATTTTACCAACAGGTTCTTAGTGGAGGTTGGAGAGAAGGCATTGCAGTAGCAGGAGAGAATGCACTGCCCAGGTATGACCCTGCAGCTTACAATCAAATTCTTTTGAATGCTAGACCAAACGGAATCAACAAAGAGGGTCAACCAAAGCAAAAGATGTTTGGAGTGACATACCTTCGACTTTGTAAGAAACTCCTGCAGAAAAGAAATTTCAATATATTCAAGAACTTTGTGATGAAGATGCATGCCGATCAGGTAATGAATCTCAATATTCAGAAAAAGCAAATGTTGGATGTAGGATTGATCAAATCCCTCCTTTCTGCCTTTGCACTCAATTGGCTTGTCTTTTGTGTTTTGTAGGGTCACTGCCCCAACCCAGAGAACTATAACTGCTATGTGGTTTCACTTAAACAGTCAAAAGAAAAATGGTCGATGGAAGAACTTTTAGAAGCAACAGAACCATTGGAGCCATTCTCATGGGATAAGGAAACTGATATGCCGATTGGTGGCCCTTTTGTGGATTTCTTTAATAGAATACGGTACATAATTAAGTGAAACAACAGCCAAACAGATGTTACCATTGCGATACACAAAAGGTTACTATAAAGTTCATGTATAAGAAATAGCGCCCTCTTGCTATTGTATAAAATTGATACGAAACAAAGTTGAATAATAATTACCAAAAATTACCATAGGAACAAATTCTTCTATAAAATGGTGGAAACTTTGATTATCATGCATGATACTTTTTCAATCGATGTACTCCAATATTAATTTTGTTAGTGTGGCTATGCCCACATACCCGATGATTCTTAGTTATCCTAATTTAGGTCCCTGAAAGGGGTATTTAGAAGAGTAAAAGCAATTGTCAATTGCTGACCATGATCCCAAAGTATCTTCTCCTATTGTTCTTCATCAACATCGTACAAAATTGAACTAATATTGGCCTTGTGCCCTTCCTCCTCAGTTGCAAACTCAAGTCCTTTAGTTTAGCATACATATCTTCTGGGTGTGACAGAGCTAGCTTTATACGAAGACCCACCTACCTAATTTTGGCCATCTTTTGAGTTAAAATCAATGACATTCACTAATAAATATATCCAAAAGAAGTATCTCAACTTCCATCTTAGAACGAACATGTTACTTATTTAGGAATAAAACAAGCATAACGGAAGGAGGTGTAAAGGAAAATGAATCATGATCCTTGTAACTCACTCAGTGGCTGCTGCTTCTTGGTGAATTTGATCTTTGCAACGTGCTTTTCATTGCAGCAAAGTTGTCTTCAAAGGCCGTCAACTTGAGCTTGACTGATCTCATGGGACAACCACTTGATCCTAATATATTTGGTTGCCAGAAAACATGTAGAATATTAAACCCTAAATAGGTGGTCATCATAAATTGAACTAATTCTCTTTTAACTCTTTTACTTTTCCCTTGGCCCTTATTCACCACCAGGCCAACCCATTATTGTCATAATCTTACTGAATAGTGTTGCTTCCGATGAAGCCAACCAGTTACAGAGAGGCTAGGCATCTCAACACTGAGTTCTTGACTTGACTTGATAGCTTTTGACTTGAGAATGTATGGAAATTTCTCAGCAGTTTGATTCTGGTTCTAATTTCAAATTCTCTTTCTGACATGTTGGTGGCAAATGGCAATGTCCCCTTTGATCGCACAGCTTTCCATTGAAAACGATAATCAACTGGTCAAATATAACCAGTCCTTACCCTGCCATTTCTGTTGAACCCACAAACATATATAGAACTATGACTATGAAGTTACATTAGTACTACAATCCTGCATTTAATTTAAAGAGTAAGATGTTAGGCCCCCAATTACTCAGACTTATTCCAGGAGGGGCAAGAAAGTAAATTCACCCTTAGTTAGTATATGACTGTTGTTTTTAGCCGTTAGTGTACGGTTGTGTTGTGCCCTTTGATCTTTTGTGGGTAGTTTATATTCTGCTGGTTGTTGTTGTTTGAGGGCATGTTTTATCTGTATTTTGGAAGTAACTTCGATTATTGTAAGGGAGAGAACCGCCCTCTCGAAAGGCGAGTGCTTGTATTGAACTGATCCTACTATTTTGTGAATTAATATACTGAATTGTGAGGAAGATACCTCACAAATTGGTATCAGAGCGTGTTCGAACTGGGGCGAACGAGAAATATGACTCAAAAACAGTTGGAAGAGAGATGCGAAAGTCACGAAAAAGAAATCGGGGGAATCAAGGAGAATTTGGGTAAGCTAACGGAGCAAATGGCGGAAACCCAAAAAGCCTTGGCAATCCTGGTGTCCGAAGCCACCCAAAGCAAAGGAAAGAATAGGGTAGACGCACCAGAGTCGTCTGCTTCGCACCCCCAGATGACAAGGTCAGATGAAAGTCAAGGGGGAATAGTGCAGGGCAAGGACGAAAATCAGCCCCTGGACCGGAGTAAGTTTAGAAAGGTAGAGATGCCGGTGTTTAACGGCAACGACCCGGATTCGTGGTTCTTCCGGGCGGAGCGGTACTTTGAGATCCACGGCTTATCGGAAGCGGAGAAGCTGAAGGTTGCCCTGGTTAGTTTCGAAGGCGAAGCCTGCTCGTGGTATCGATGGGCTCTTAATCGCAGGCCGTTTGATAGTTGGAGCGACCTCAAACTCCGGTTGTTCGTGCGTTTCCGACCCACCATGGAAGGGAGCCTGTGTGCCCGATTTCTGGCGTTGAAGCAAGAAGGGACGGTGGCTGAATTTCGAAGGACCTTTGAGGAACTGTCAGCGCCGCTTCCGGATTTGGCGGAAGACGTGATGGAGAGTACGTTCTTGAACGGATTGGACCCCATAATCAGAGCAGAGGTCCTCTGTATGAGGCCCGTTGGGCTAGAAATGATGATGTTATCGGCCCAGCTAGCAGAAGACAAAATGAAGGTTCAGGCCCAAAACGATACAGGAAAAACTCCCCGGGCAGCGCAAATGGGCTTCAGAGCCCAACCCAGAAGCCTCGAGCCACACCCAACGCGTACGGTTACGCTGGCCTCAAAAGCAGCTACACCGCCAGGGGTCACATCCATCCCATCGCCTGCCCTAGCTACAACGAGAAGAGACACCAATTACAGACGTATGACGGAAGCCGAGTTTCTTGCTAAGAGGGAAAAAGGCTTGTGTTTTAAGTGCGACGAGAAATTCACTATTGGTCATCAGTGCAAGAGTAAGGAACTTCGGGTATTGCTAGCTCTCGACGAAGACGACAGCGATCGGAAGGCGGAAATCGACACCGAAATCTCAGAAGAAACCTCCCTTGACCTAATAGGGGAAACGGTCGAACTATCGATCAATACTGTGGTAGGTTTCTCCACGCCCGGCACAATGAAGGTCAAGGGTGCGATCGGAGAGTCAGAGGTTATCATCCTCATAGATTGCGGGGCCACACACAACTTCATTTCTCAGAAGCTGGTGGATTCTTTGGCACTTCCCCTGTTGCCTGGGGTAATGATCACTGAGAACTTCCTCCCTCTCGAGCTGGGCGGCATTGACCTCATCCTGGGAATGCAATGGCTCCACACTGTGGGGTTAATGGAAGTGGACTGGAGATCCCTCACGATGAAGTTTGAGACGAGGGACGGAACTATTATCTTGAAAGGGGACCCTTCCCTGACTAAAGCGGTCGTATCATTGAAAAGCATTTCGCGTTCATGGCAGGAGCAGGACCAAGGGTTTATGGTCGAGTTACGAGCCATCACCGCCGCGCCGGAACTTATTGGGGAATCTTCGGCGACCCCGCCCAATCCCTTACCCAGGTCAGTGGATCGATTACTTTCTGACTACCAATGCATTTTTCAAATGCCGCAGGGTTTACCGCCCAACCGAGAGATCGAACACCAGATTGTCCTACACGAGGGAGAAGGACCTGTGAGCCGGAGGCCATATCGATACCCATATGTTCAGAAATCCGAGATTGAGAATCTGATCAACGATATGCTAGCAACGGGCATCATTCGCCCCAGCATTAGTCCTTACTCCAGCCCCGTGTTGCTCGTCAAAAAGAAGGACGGTAGTTGGCGGTTTTGCGTCGATTACAGGGCTCTGAACAATGTGACCGTCCCTGATAAATTTCCGATTCCAGTTGTGGAGGAACTACTTGACGAACTCCACGGTTCTAAGTTCTTTTCCAAGATCGACTTGAAGTCCGGCTACCACCAAATCCGAGTACGTGAAGAAGATATTCCTAAGACTCTCGCTTTCCGCACTCATGAGGGACACTACGAGTTCCTTGTTATGCCGTTTGGGCTGACAAACGCCCCAGCCACTTTTCAGGCGTTGATGAATCAAGTTTTCCGCCCCTTTTTACGCCGCTGTGTGCTGGTGTTCTTCGACGACATTTTAGTTTACAGCCCGGACTTGGAGACTCATGTCACCCACCTCACCATGGTGTTCAATGTCCTGAAGGACAACCAATTATACGCTAATTTGAAGAAGTGCGAATTTGCCCGTGAGAAGATAGAATACTTGGGCCATTGGATTTCAGCTGAAGGAGTAGAGGCTGACCCCGAGAAGATTATGGCAATGCTCCGATGGCCCATCCCAGTCAATCTGAGGGAATTAAGGGGCTTCCTGGGCCTCACCGGGTACTACCGCCGTTTTGTGGCAAATTATGGTGCCATCGCCTCCCCTCTCACGGACTTACTTAAAAAGGGGGCTTTCTCCTGGGATGATCGAGCAACGAAGGCCTTCGAACGACTAAAGCACGCCATGGTCACCATGCCCGTCCTTGCATTGCCGGATTTCAGCCAACCCTTTGTTCTTGAGACCAATGCCTCCGGCACGGGACTTGGGGCGGTGTTGACACAAAATCAGCGGCCTCTAGCTTTCTTTAGTCAGAAATTGTCCCCCCAAGCTCGAGCAAAATCCGTGTACGAGCGCGAATTGATGGCCATAGTTTTGTCGATACAAAAGTGGCGACCGTATCTACTGGGGCAGAAATTCATCGTGCGAACTGATCAGCAGGCACTGAAGGACCTGTTAGAACAAACCACTATACAACCTGAATATCAACGTTGGGTGTCCAAACTGCTGGGTTATTGCTTTGAGATACAGTACCGACCCGGGTTAGAGAACAAGGCAGCGGACGCTCTGTCTCGTGTGCCACCTGACGTGGAATTTCGTTCAATTACTGTTCCGACTATTTTGGATGTTGACATTGTTAAGGCAGAAGTGCAACGGGACCCGGAATTAGCTCCGATCATCCAAAAGCTCGAGGACGATCTGGACAGCGTGCCTAACTTTTCACTTCAACAAGGTACTTTGCTCTACAAGAATCGTTTAGTTTTATCTAAACACTCTGAATTGTTAGGTACTATTCTCCATGCTTATCATGACTCCGTTATGGGAGGTCACTCGGGGTTCCTGCGTACGTACAAGCGGCTAACCGGGGAGTTATATTGGCCCGGAATGAAGGAAAATGTGAAGGAGTATGTTGCCAAATGCTCGACCTGCCAGCGTAACAAATCCTTATCCACTTCTCCAGCCGGCCTACTTCAACCATTACCACGGCCAGAACGAATTTGGGAAGATATTAGTATGGATTTCGTTGAAGGCCTCCCACGAGCCCACGGGTTTGATACTATCTACGTGATTGTTGATCGCTTGAGCAAGTATGCTCATTTTATTCCATTGGCTCATCCTTTTAATGCTAAGACGGTGGCTGTGGCATTTGTTAAAGATATCGTTCGCCTTCACGGCTATCCACGGTCCATTGTGTCTGATCGGGACCGAATTTTCTTGAGCCATTTTTGGACTGAATTGTTCCGGTTGCAAGATACCCGTCTCCACCGCAGCACCGCGTATCACCCCCAATCTGATGGGCAAACCGAAATTGTGAACAAGTGTCTCGAGACTTACCTCCGCTGCTTTTGCAATGAGAAACCCAAGCAATGGGACCACTGGTTATCGTGGGCCGAATTCTGGTATAATACCACATTTCATGCGTCGATCAACACCACTCCATTCAGAGCAGTTTACGGACGCCCCCCACCTCCTATTATCTCTTATGGTTCCCAAGGCACTCGCAATGATACTCTGGATCAGCTGCTTACGGATAGAGATGTGGCACTTGACCGCCTGAAGGATCACCTAGCTAAAGCCCAGGATCGAATGAAAAAAATGGCTGATAGACGCCGTACTGAGGTGGAATTTGAAATAGGTGACTGGGTCTACCTCAAGCTGAGGCCTTATCGACAACAATCTGTGGCCAAGCGCCGAAATGAAAAATTGGCGCCCAAATTCTTTGGGCCCTATTTAATTCTGGAACGCGTCGGACAGGTGGCCTACAAACTCCAATTACCTGAGGAAGCTACTATCCACCCCGTCTTCCATGTTTCGCAGTTGAAACGAGCTTTGGGGGATAGCCATCGCGTGCAGCCTACCGCCCCAATGCTAACGGACGATTTTGAATGGAGGGCTAAGCCCAAGCGGCTGTTTGGTTATCGACAGGCCGAAGATACTGGTGCCTACGAGATGCTGGTCGAATGGGAAGGCCTACCAATCTGTGAATCGACATGGGAGTCCTTCGAAGATATGCATTTTCGTTTTCCTGAGATGCACCTTGAGGCCACGGTGCTTGATACCCCGGAAGGTGATGTTAGGCCCCCAATTACTCAGACTTATTCCAGGAGGGGCAAGAAAGTAAATTCACCCTTAGTTAGTATATGACTGTTGTTTTTAGCCGTTAGTGTACGGTTGTGTTGTGCCCTTTGATCTTTTGTGGGTAGTTTATATTCTGCTGGTTGTTGTTGTTTGAGGGCATGTTTTATCTGTATTTTGGAAGTAACTTCAGTTATTGTAAGGGAGAGAACCGCCCTCTCGAAAGGCGAGTGCTTGTATTGAACTGATCCTACTATTTTGTGAATTAATATACTGAATTGTGAGGAAGATACCTCACATAAGACAGTAACAACTCCATTAAAATCCGACTCCATAACTTACATTGATCCCTTGAACCTTCACATAATAGTTGACCGTATGACCCAATACATTCTCAAAGTCATACTTAGGGATAAAAAAACATCAGAAAAGAAAGACCAAACTGCAGACTACATGTGTTTAAAATGTTTATTTTCTTGTAGTCATTTTCTTTTTTCTTTTTCTTTTTTTTTTCTTTAAATGATTTTCTTGTAGTCAATCAAGTGGAATGTTAGATCAGGTAATGAATCAATCATATCATTCCCAAGGTAACTAAATAATTACCCCCCAACTGCTATATGATTCCACCTATCCAGTCAAAAGAGAAATGTATAATAGAAAAAAGCAGTTGAAGCCATTTTCATGGAACAAGGAAATTGATATGCCAAATGGTGGTCCTTTTGTTAGTGTGTTTAATAGAATCATGTACATATTTAATTGCTAACCATAAAAGGTTGCTATAAACTTAGCATATAAGAAATACCATACCTCTTGATATTGAACAAAATTGATATACAATTACCAAAAATCACCACAAGAACAAATCCCATCAATAAAATGGTGAAACCTGTGGTTATCACGCATTATAATTTCTCGATCCATGAGTTTTGATATTAATTTTGTTACCGTGTGGCAATCTGCACATACTCGAAGATTCTTAGTTATCCTAATTTTGGTCCCTGGAGGGGTATTTAGAAGAGCAAAAGCAATTGCCAATCGTTCACTATGATCCCAAAGCATCTTCTCCTTTTGTTCTTCATCAACATCATATAAAACTGAGCTAGTATCAGGCTTGTGCCCTTCCTCCTTGAGTAGCCAACTTATATCCTTCAGTTTGGCGTATATATCTTTTGTCTGTTGATGTGACTTGTCTCCAACAAAGAACATATGAACCTGGCTATCAAGCTCAACTAAGCTGTAGCCCGCTGGTTTTTTCAATCCATGTTTCCTCATTGTAGTTCTCACCTTTTCCACATCAGGCCATCGTTTCATAGCAGCATAAATATTGGAAAGACAAATGTAGCTACTAACCCTTGTTGGATCTGTTTTGAAAATATTTTGAGCTGAAATTTCTGCTATCTCAACATTTTGATGAATCCTGCAAGCAGAAAGGAGTGCAGTCCATACATCGGATGATGGTTCCACTTCCATATGCTTTACCAGTTCGTATGCTTCATTTAGTTGGCCTGCTCTGCCAAGAAGATCCACCAAACATAAGTAATGAACAGATCCTGGTTTGATATTGTAATTAGTGGCCATTTCATAGAAAAACTTTTTGCCCTCATCAACCAAACCTGAATGGCTACAGGCTGATAGAACAGAAGCGAGAACACCCTCATCTGGACTAATGCCATTTGCCCTCATTTCATTGAAAATGGATATAGCCTCTTTTCCCCTGCCATGAATTCCATAAGCTGCAATCATAGCACTCCAAGCAACCATATTCTTCTGAGTCATCTCACAAAAGACATCGTGTGAGCAAGATAATTCTCCACATTTAGCATACATGTCGATCAGGGCAGTTCCCAAAAAAGAATTTAAGAAAAATCCTTTCTTAGTCAAATATGAATGGACAGACTTTCCAAATTGCATGGCTGTAATCTTTTCACAAGCACCAAGGACAGCTACTATAGTTATCTCATCCGGAGCTGCTGTTCTTTCTATTAGCATTTGACAGAAAAGTCTTAAGCTTTCAAAAGCATCTCCACTCTGTTGATAGCCTGAAATTATAGAATTCCACGATACAGTATCTTTTATTTTCAACTCCTCAAATAATGACCTAGCACCAGCAAAAAAACTGCAATTTGAGTACATGTCAATCAACGAGTTCATCAGGAACTCATTAGAAGTAAAATAATTATTGCGTACAGCATAACAATGGATCTCCTTCCCCTGCTTAATGGCAGCCAAATCAGCACAAGCAGAGAGGAGGGCAAGCAAAGTAGTCCCATCTGCTTTCAACCCAGCCTTTCCCATTAGATAAAAAATTATTAAAGCCTCCATTGCATTGTTATTTCTCACATGACCTGAAATCATAGTGTTCCAAGAAGTTAAATCCTTCTCAGTCATTTTATCAAACACCTTCCTTGCAACATCTACATTCCCAAACTTCAAGTACATTGCTAAAAGAGAATTGTTCACATAAATATCTGACTCCCACCCACAAACCTCCACCTGACCATGAATTTCCTTTCCCATCTCAGAAAGACCCAGATCACCACACGCCTTTAGAACAAAAGGGAATGTAAAATTGTCAGCCTTGAATCCTAAACTCACCATTTTACGATACAGAGCAATTGCCTTGTAGGCATTAGTACCATCAGAAGCATAGCCTCTAATCATAAAATTCCACAGGAAAGAATTTTTCAAAGCAACCCCATCGAATATCACCTGGGCTTCTATCATGCGACCGCAAGCGGCATAAAATGCAGCAAGTTTGGAGCTGAGATAGGTATTGTTTTGAAGATTCCCACATGTGAGCATATAGGCATGGAGTTTCCGGCCTTCTGCAGATGATTTGGCGTTGGTGAGTGATTGCAAAATGGCTCCACATTGTAGAGAAGTAAGTGGGACTCTCAAAGGTGAATTGGGGTAGGCTATGGCGGTTGTAAGTAGAGATTTCTTGCAAATGTTCGCGTTATGAAGTATGAAGATGAATGGTTTAAGAGTAGCTATGGCGATCATGGAAGAAAGAAACGGGAAAGTGAAGCATAACTCTATGGTATTTCAATTACCATTGCTAAAGTCTATAGAGCAAGCTGGAGAAGCAACAAAGTCCACGATTGGTTTTTTCATCGTGGATCAATTAAGATTAAAAATATTGTGCTCCATGGATGTAATGGAAAATGAAGGAGAAAAAAAGGAAATGAAGGAGTGAAATCCAAATGATAGTAAAAGAAGTAGAAAACTCGGTGATGCAAAAAAATGTGGTATTGAAAATGAGGTATACGAATGTGGTACAATGTCCGTGTAATTTTTTTTTTTTCTTTTTTTTTTGAAACGGAATTCATTAATTAAGAAAAGTAGATGAATTGTTTTCGGCTGGCAAAGAAGTTGATACTAGGGTCATGCCAAACAAGTTATACTTGACATTAGTAGGGCTATGACACAGTTCTGTGGAGGGGATAAGGTGGATCGAGGAATTTATTGGGTGAGTTGGAAGTCTTTGTGTAAGCTTAAATGTTATGGTGGTATGGGATTCAGAGACCTCGAGATTTTTAACCAAGCTTTGTTGGCAAAGCAGTGTTGGAGATTTGTCCAACAACCATCCTCCTTTCTGGCGCGTGTGAGATCGAGATCGTCCTTTATCTTGAAGAGTTTGTTGTGAGGGAGAGAACTATTAGGGGAAGGGCATGCGTTGGCGGATAGGGAATGAGAAAAGTGTTTCGGTGTATGGGGCAAACTGGATTCCTGAAGATTGTGGCACGATTGTGGCCTTAGAGTGCGTTCAGATGTGACCTTGGTGTCAGAAACTCGGGTAGCTGATCTGGTGACTGCGTCTGGTCACTGGAATGAACAGCTCCTTCGACAGCTTTCAGCCCCCATGAGGTTAGTTTGATTCTATCTATTCCTTTGAGGTTTAGTTCTGATGATAACATTTTCTGGCATTATGAGAATTCGAGGCTTTTTTATGTGAAAAGCGGGTATCGGTTGGGCCAAATGGCTTGGCTTGCACAACTCCCGTCATCCTCTTCGGATGAATCGATTATGGATTGGTGGAAAGGGTGTTGGAAATTGTTGATTCCAAATAAGATTAAGATTTTTTTATGAAGACTATGTTTAGACTGTTTGCCTACTACTGATAATTTGTGTATTCGTGGAATGGATGTGTTGAATGTGTGTAGCCTTTGTGGTCGGCAGGGGGAATCTAGTATGCATGTGTTTTGGCACTGTAAGTTTACTAGGAAGATTTTGATGGATTTTGAGTTTGGGGTCTTGTTTCATAACGTGCAAGCAGGATTTATGTTGAATCTCCTTTGGGAGGTGAGGGATAAGCTTGACAGGGGAAATTTGAGGTGTTCGTAGTGGTATTATGGGTTGTGTGGAACTGCCGTAATCAACGAAAATTTAAGGGGGCCGAGCCGGTGGTAGGACTTGTGGAGTGGACGGTGAGTTATATCTCATCGTTTCAGCAGGTTGTTCCGATAAGTGGTTTAGGCTTGCGTGGTGGGATTGTAAGGGATGAGGTGAGATGGAGCCCCCTGGAGTTTGGTTGGTATAAGGTGGATGTGGATGCATCTCTTCGGAAGGAGCGGATGCTTGGTGGGTTTGGGTGTGATTGTTCGGGATTACGCTGGTCGGGTCATGTTGTCGGCAACGATGGTACAAGTGGTATGTGAGGAGTTCGGAAATGGCTGAAGGTTGGGCTGCTGTGAGGGGCGTGCAGCTTGCGGTGGAGATGAGGCTCAGACCATTGGTGTTGGAGATGGACTTCAGTCGCGTTGCTAGTTTGTTGCAGGATGAGGGAGTTGATGACTCTTCCGATGTAGGTGCGCTGGTGGTGGACTTACTTAAAGAGATCCATGCTGCTTCTTTTGTTGGTTGTTCTTTTACTCAAAGGGAGGGGAATAATGTTGCGCACAGGCTGGCAAATTTGGCCTTGAGTGAAGATGACTTACGGGTTTGGATTGAGACTGTCCTTCAACGTGTGGAAGATTTGGTTTTCTCTGATTTCATACATTTGTAATGTTGCTTTTGAACGATTTTCTTAGTTTTGAATGAAAGGTTGATATTCTGTTGCTAAACAAAAATTTTAAAAAAAAAAATTAAAAAAAAAAGCATAAATTTTTAAAACATAAAACTAAACAAAATTGCTACGAAACAAGATCTAGCGAATGGATTGAATTCATTTCATCTGATGTCTTTATTATTATTAGTAGAAATCTTTATTATTTACTATGGTTTTTTTTTAGAAACTTATTTACTATGGTCTTTACGTGGTTTAATGTATCATTTTTTATGATGATCATAATGCAAGGTAACAAGATTATTTATATTTTATTTTTTAGTTTAACATAAGGATGAGAATTAAATCATCGATCTTTAGGATAGGAGTTGTGTCTTATTCAAAGAGCTCTACTCAGAATGGTTATATTAATTTTTTTTTCCAGTGTTTATGATCATAATTCATTTATGATGATAATAGCAAGTTTTTTTTTTTTTTTTTGAACTCAACAATATTTGGGGGTGAGAGAATTTGAACTCATGACCTCTTAGTCATAAGTAACTATTTTGTGTCAACTGAGCTATGTTCTTGTTGGCATGATAATAGCAAGGTTAAACATTGACGTGGATGCCAACATGAATATAGTTCAATTAGCATAAAACTTGTATTAATAACCAAGAGATCCATGGTTCAAATTCTCATAATAGGTCTACAATAGTGATATTTTATTTATACTAGATAACATTACGTGCGATGCACATGTTTTTAAAGTTTTAAAATAATCTTTCGATGATAAGATTAAAAATTATTTGATAAAGTATAAAAACAAAAGGAAAATAGTATAGAGAAAAAACAATTGCAAAATTATAAGTTAAAATTAAAGTAAAAATGAAAATATAAAAATGATCTTCAATTTCAATATTTAATTTAGAAAAACCAAAATAATAAATGAGAAGAAGAATAAAGCAAATATAGTTTATAAAAAATATAAATTAAATAAATTAAAAAAAAAAAGAATATACAAAATTTTAAGTTTAAATTAAAGTAGAAAATAAAAATTGACCTTCAATTTTGATATTTAATTTGAGGAAAAAAAAAAAAAAAAAGAGGAGAAGGAATATGACAAATAAAGGATTTAAGTAATTTTTATATACAATCTATTTTATTTTACACTTTAATTAAATTATAATAGATATACTATCTTTTACTTCAAAAAAAAAATACTATCTTTAAATACCTTACACATGGATGTGAGAATGTGAAAATGGATTAAGCCACTAATACTTATAATTAAATTATAATTAATATCATCTAGCACTTATTTAGCAATATAAATTATAGTTTTTTTTATTGAGTATTTGGGGTGGGGGATTTGAACATTTAACCTTCTAGTCGAGAGTACATGTCTATTACCGCTGTATCGAGGAAGCTGTGGAACGCCATCAATCTCTATGGTTATTTCGTTTCTTGATCCTCTGTTATTTTTTCCCTTTAATTTCTTGTTTAGTCACTTCCATGGACCCCTCTGAGCTAATCGACGAGTGGGCTCGTTTGAGTCTGACGGAGGAGGAAGAAAGAATATCGGTGGTGGCTGATAGAGAGGCAATCGACCGTGCTGGTCAAATTCTTGGTTTCTGTTTGTTGGGTAAGCTTCTCTGTCATCGTCCTTTGGGGGCAGAGGTGATGAAACGTAACTTCAGAGCAGCGTGGAAGCTGGACCAGACGTTGCAAGTTGATCGGCTCGAGCGAAATTTGTTTATTTTCAGGTTCGTGAATGAGGTAGATAGGGCTCATGTTTTTCGTCAAGGGCCATGGCTCTTTGATAAATTCCTCTTGGTGTTGGAGCTCCCTATTCGAGGCTTAAAACCAGTAGACCATCCATTCTCTTTTATGGCTTTTTGGATTCATGTGTTCAATCTTCCTCTTGATTGGTTCAATCGAACTATGGCGGAGAGGATTGGCAATGCGGTCGGCGTTTTTGTGGATGCTGACTCTAGGAATAATTTCCTATTTTGGGGAACAAGCTTGCGTATCAGAGTTCGGATTGATTTGTCGCGGCTGCTTCGTCGTGGAATTAGGATTTATCCAGACGGCCCTCTAAGTGGATTATGGGTGCCTTTTAGGTATGAATGGTTGCCTAAAATTTGTACATTTTGTGGTATCATCGGCCATGCTACGCGAGATTGTGCTCTTCTTCTCCGATCAGAGCAAGGTTTCAATGCCCATCATCAATATGGGGATTGGTTGAGATTTTCAGGTAGGGGAATGATTCTGAACAATTTCGCTCCAAGGGAATTGAGGAGCGAGTCCGCACAGGAGTTTCCCCAGGTCATCGTTTGGCAATTGCGGTAGCGTATGGAGGATATTCCTCATCGAGCCCAGAGAGGAATTAGAATTGTGGAGCCAACGGAGACGCCTCAGAACCGAAACTATGCACAGTTGGCACCAGCTCTTTACCCCCTGTCCGGCGATCCATTCGTGTCCTTCAAGGGGAAAGGTAAAATCGAGGAGTTTGCTTCAAAAATTAGGGGATTCTCGTCGGTTTTCAAATCCCCCTGGCGGTCGGAATGTTCGAGAGGTGATCGGTCGGTTCCGGCGGCGACATCAGATGATTCGGGTTTCCATGTTCCAGCAGCCGTTACAAAAACCTTTGGATCAAGTTCTTTGCAACCGTTGGGTGTAAATGCGGTTAATGGGCCAGGAGGTTATGAAGACTCAATTAAAGATTGTAACCGCAGGCTGTCGAAGATGTTATTGTCTATCTTTCATTCGGCCTCTTCTTTTTCGGTGGGCCAAGCCTCGGGCTGCAATCCGTTGGAGGATGTTAATACTGAGATTGAGTCTGATCCAGAGATGGATGTGTCTGATGGGCAGGTGGGCTTTGCTGAACCGGATTTAAATGAGGCCCAAATGGAAATGCAGGTGGTGGGGAACTTGCAGCGAGCGCATATGTCCAATTCTGTGTTGGATGTGGATGACAGCAAAGATGAGGATGGGGGTGATGGGTCAAGTCCTTTGCCCACCTCCCAATTCCCTTGTGGGCCGGGCAAGGGGAGGTTGTGGAAGAAGCGAGCTCGCGCGGGGATTGTTCCTGTCGGTATGAATGTGGTTGATTTGGAGGGCTCTCACAAGTGGAAGGATGGGCCAATTTTGTTCTCGCCAGGGAACAGTAAACGTCCTAGGATTGTTGATCATGATTGTAAGAAGGTGGGTCTTGCTGAGCAGACCCACCATGATCCATGAATATTATATGCTGGAATGTTCGTGGATTGGGGAGTCCATGGGCATTCCGAAACGTTAGCAATGAGTTATCTTGCTTAAATCCCCATTTATGTTTTTTGTCCGAGACGAAATGCTCGTCTTTAGTTCTGAATAAATTGAAATTGCGTTTAAGTTATGCTGGGTGTTTTGTGGTTGATCGTGTGGGGTTAAGTGGTGGTTTATGCCTAATGTGGAAGAATGATATTGATGTGACCATTCGTAGTTATTCTATTCATCACATTGATGCAACAATAAGTTGGAAGGATAAACATTGGCGTTTCACTGGCTTCTATGGTAATCCAGATCCAAATCTGCGTTCACAATCTTGGGAGTTACTCTGTCGTCTTTATGACCCTAGCAATGTGGCTTGGGTGATTGGCGGTGATTTAAATGAAATATTGTGGCAAAATGAAAAAAATGGTGGCCCGGCTTGAAGGGAATAAAAGTCCCCACGCAGCGGAAGCGCATCGATTGGACCTTACGCCGTATATTAATTAACATTAAAAAACCGTTACGATAACTCAAACAGAACTTTAAACTAACTTTAAAGTCGCTGTAAAAACGGTTTAAACATGCTAGAATAAATCTAAATTTATTTTAAAAAACTTTTCTAACGAAAAGAGGAAGAACCGTTACAAACCTCCGTTGTAGACTTGACCGTTCTTCGCCAACGACGCTCCAACGAACGAAAACGCAGCAGCCTTCTCGCCTCTTGATCGCTGGATTTTCTTCTTTGAATGACACAATAACCACAGAGGTTACACCGGTATGTCTCTAAGTCTAGGAGGCCAAAGACTTGTGGGAGTCTTTCTCTAAGAGGGAGGCTAGAGAGAATTCTAGGTCTTGTCTTTCAAGAGTGTCAAGTGTCATGACCAATTAGGTCTAGTGTTCTATTTATAGAAGAGAGGCCATGAATAAAATGTTCAATTAAATCAATCTTTTCCAAAATTGATTCAATCTTATTCCTTAATTAATCAATCATGATCAATCAATTCCCCAATTGATTAATCTTTTCCATAAATGACTAATTTCTTCCATAAGTAATTAGATCATTCCCATAAATGATTAATCACTCCCTTAAGTGATTAATTATTTACATAATTGATTAATTCATGGTTAATGAATTCTTTAATTAATTAACCACCAATTAAATATCACATATTTAATTTCCGGCCTTGAATTAATTAATTTTGCCCAAACACTTTTAGGACTTAAATTAATTAATTCTTTCAATCTTCCATAAATTTATATTTGAACTTCTTCAAATATTAATTTCTCTCATAATAATATATCAATATATATTATATTTATTTCCCTTAGTAAATTGAACATTTTCAATTTACATTTAATTACTTAGTTGCCTCAAATTACTTTACGAGCTACCAGTGGGACCTAATGGACCTGCAGATCAGAAGCTCCAACGATGTGAGATTAATTGGTTAAACTCATTAACCACAATAATCAATATTCGTTAACTGTGTGTACATTCCACTATAGACTCACAGTTGCACTCTTCTCACTGCAGACATATTTTCTTTGTCCACGGAACTTAGACCAATATCGACTAGTTAGTCCTTCACGAGTGTCCGTAACACCAGCTGGGTCAAATTACCGTTTTACCCCTGGGTCACCTCTATTTCCTTAAGTACCAATTCTCCTCTAATGAACAATCTGTTTATGGTCCAACCATCAAACAGAAAACCCTCTCGTGCCATTGAGAGGGTAGGGCCCTTTGTTCAAGACTCGGAGTAACCACTTAAGGGAACACTCATCTGCTTCCCTAAAGTCGGGAAGGAGTGAATTCCATCTTACACGATTATGTTCCCAGCTCCCCATTCGATCTTGTCCCCAAAGTGGTAGGCTTATTGAGTCGGCGTATTGGCCACTCTCACCCATACAAATCAAAGGACAATCTCTCATGAGCAGGAGTCCATAATCAACTCAGGATTAAGACTAAGTTGTCTCGGCCATCCTAGTGAAATAGAAAACCAACTAGTTAACGGTGTTATAACTAGTGGTTACTATTTCGCAGTCCGGTCTTATGCAAACTCATTGCATAGGATACCCCCACTCGCATGTCTCCTACACGAACGCGTTGGATTGCAGCGTTTGTATCAAATACAAAGTGGGCCGTATCCATAGTGTCACCAGGATAAGACACCCAGTCTTATCCCTATACTATAGACCCTTTAGGCTGTTTCTTGAACAATGATCCCATATGTCGCTACATATAGTTCAAGACTCATATTACAGCCTTGGATGTCTAGTTTATTGGATTAGGGTTATTATTAGGCAAAGACAAACATAAAATAACTAATAACAATTAATGGAAAAATATATCAATATTATTTCATTAATATCCGGTCAACGGTTACATTCACTATCTACGAGTTTTAGGGCATAAAACCCAACAAGGGATAACTGTCAAATGATGGATTTTCGCAAAGTTCTGGACGATTGTAATCTTCTGGATTTGGGTTTTTCTAGAGATATATTTACTTGGTGCAACAGAAGAGACTCGGAAGCTAAAGTGTATTTGAGGTTAGATCGTTTCATCGTTAATTCCGTCTTTTGTTCTTTGTATCAAAACCTTCAGGTTTCGAATTTGGATTGGGCAAAATCTGATCACCGCCCAATCATGCTCAATCTGGAGGGTTGTGACTTTCGACCCTCTAGAGGGAGGCGTCGGCGGTCGCTCAGGTTTGAGGAATGGTGGGCCCGCAACGAGGAATGTGGTAACATTATACGTCGATCAGGAAAGTGGAATGGGGATTGCGGATGGGGCTCAGCCGTTGCATATTGCCTTGGGCAAGTGTGCTATAGCTTTGGGTGGTTGGGGATCTCGTCAGAACCAAATTTTGAAGGTGGAAATTAAAGCAGCTATGGATAAAATTAAGGAGGCTTACGAGAATGTTTCGAACATTAATTTTGACGTCATTCATCATTTAGAGCGTCAGTTGGACTCTCTTCTGCTGGCAGAAGAAATATATTGGAAGCAACGCTCCAGGGAGAACTGGCTCAAATGGGGGATCGTAACACAAAATGGTTTCATCAGAAAGCATCCTCCAAGCGTCAGAGGAACAGGATCTTTGGTGTTGAGGATGATACTGGCAATTGGAGAACCGAGGCTTCCGAAATTCATGCTACATTTGAGAATTATTTCACCAATATTTTTTCGTCCAATCAGCCGGCTCCGGGAGATTTAGAAAAGATAATGTCTCATATTCCGTTGAAAGTCACTGAGGATATGAATAAAATGCTAACTACTCCTTTTACTAGGGAGGAAGTGGTTTCGACTCTGAGGAGTTTCTATCCAACCAAGGCTCCGGGTCCGGATGGATTTCCAGCTCTGTTCTATCAAAGATATTGGGATGTGATGGGCAACACGACAGTCTCAAATTGTCTGGCTATTTTGAACTCGGAGGAGGATGTACGGGAATGGAATCATACTAATATTGTCCTTATCCCAAAAATTCGTCAGCATCGGTTAGTTTCTGACTATCGTCCTATTAGCCTGTGTAATGTTTCATATAAAATCGTTACTAAGGCTATTGTCAATAGACTTAAGTTGGTGATGAATGATGTTATCGATGAATGTCAATCAGCATTTCTATCTAGTAGGTCCATTTCTGATAATATGATATTGGGGCATGAGACATTGCATTATCTTCGAAATAAGAGAAAAGGGAAAACTGGATATGCTGCTCTTAAGCTGGATATGAGTAAAACTTATGACAGAGTAGAGTGGTCGTATTTGAGTAGTATCATGTCTAAATTGGGGTTTCACGATAATTGGATTCATTTTATTATGAAGTGTATTACGACAGCCACTTTTTCTATCCTTATGAACGGCGAATCTTTCGGATTTATTAAGCCATCTCGGGGAATTCGTCAAGGTGATCCTTTATCGCCTTACCTTTTCTTAATTTGCTCCGAAGGTCTCTCTGCTATGTTGGTCTCAGCTCGGACAAGACTTATGGCTGGAGTGTCGATTGCTAGATCGACTCCCAAAATCTCACACTTATTTTTTACGGATGATAGCTTTGTTTTCCTTAAGGCAGCAGCGGCCGAGTTTGGATCTTTTAAATCTATTTTGCAGGATTATGAGAAGGCATCTGGCCAGAGTGTTAATGTTCGTAAATCCACTGTGTTTTTCTCGGCTAACGTTCCGGGGGATAGGAGACGATATCTGAGCAACATCCTATCCATGCCGGTGTCGAAGTCTCTGGGGACTCATCTTGGTCTTCCCTCTGTTTTCCATCGTGGTAAATCAAAAGATTTCCAATTTCTAGTAGACAAGATATGGTCAATTCTTCAAGGATGAAAGTGCCAATTTTTCTCTCAGGGGGGTAAGGAGGTTTTGATTAAAAGTATTATTCAGGCTATTCCTACCTATGCAATGGGATGCTTTCGAATTCCTAAAGGTGTATTATAAAAAATATCGGCTATTTGTGCCAAATTCTGGTGGGGATCACATGGGGATAAACGTCGGATGCATTGGAGGAAATGGAGTGAGCTTTGCAAGCCTAAGGAGATTGGGGGGTTAAATTTTCGTGATGTTGTGAATTTCAATCAGGCATTGCTTGCCAAACAGGTCTGGAAGGTGTTGACAAATCCTTCTCTTACTCTTTCACAAGTGTTGAAAGGAAGGTACTTTCCTCAGTCATCCGTTTTTGACGTGTCTGCTCGATCATCTTCCTCTTTCTTTTGGAAGAGTTTTGTTTGGGGAATGGAGCTCCTGAAACGGGGAATAAGGAAAAATGTTGGCAATGGTCAATCAACCTATATTTTCCAGGATCCGTGGCTTCCTAGACCGTCTACGTTCAAGGTGATTTCACCAACCATTCAGTCTATGACATAGGCTGTCGTGGCAGATTTTATTTTACCATCCTTACAGTGGGATGTTGATAAATTAACTCAAGTTTGACTAGGGAAGATGTTCAATTGATCCAAACCCTGCCGATAAGTTTTTCTGCTCCAGATAGATGGATATGACATTATGACAGCAGAGGTTTGTATTCGGTGAAAAGTGGTTATAAGTTGAGCATGATGCTTGAACATGAGGGATCGGCCTCCACTGTGGGTAGTGAGACAAGTTGGTGGAAAAAACTTTGGAAGATGAGAATCCCTAATAAGGTTAAAATTTTTGTATGGAGATCATTCCATAATTCTATTCCTACCATGCTCAATCTAGGGCGTCGTCATGTTCCTGTCAATGGCCTTTGCCCTGTCTGCCAGGAAGAGTTGGAGTCTACAGATCATGCTTTGTTCCTTTGCTCTAGAGCCTGGGAGGTATGGAATCTTCTTTATTCTAGTTTTGATGACTTCTCATCTCCTATGGATATTAAAGATCGTTGGTTGAGTTTGGTTAATACTTGGGGGCGGAATTTAGAGCTGTTGTGTGTGGGGGCCTGGGTCGTCTGGAATGATAGGAATAGTTGTGTTCATAGTCGCCCCGTCCCTTCGGTGGAGTCGCGGTGTGAATGGATATATGCCTATTTAACAGAATTTCATATGGCAAACCCGAAAGGTGCATGTTGTAGTCAGTCTGAGGATGATGTTATTAGCCTTATATCTAAAGGTGAAGAGTGTATTCTGCATTCGGATGCTGTTTTTTTGGGAGACAGGTGTAAAAGTGGTATCGGAGTAGTACTGCGAGATAAATTTGGAACGCTTCAGGTAGTGAGTACATTGGGTACCTCAGTTTGTACATCACCTTTAGGGGTGGAAGCGGAAGCGGTTCTGCAAGGTCTTCGTTTGGCCAGAACGTTGGATGTGCAACGACTAACAGTTATGTCTGATTCATTGATCTTAATCAGGACTATCAATGAGGAGATCCAATGCGACTCGTCTATTGCGGCAACTCTTTGGGATATCCGAGCTCTAACTCAGGAATTCGTGAAGGTTAACTTTAATTTTGTTAGCAGACAGTTCAATAAATTAGCCCATTCGGTGGCTCGTGTAGGGCTTTCTTCGTATCCATATTTGTGGTTAGGGAACTATCCTGACTGGTTAGAACTGTTATCGCTTCAGGAGCGATTTCTATTTGTACCCCCTCGGGGTTCTTTTGCTTGTTAATGAAGGTTACTTTTCCTAAAAAAAAAAAAACATGTTTATTACCACTGAACTAAGCTCGTTTTGGCTAAATAACAGTTGTTTTCATGAACCATGATGACATTGTGATATGGTATATAAAGAGGAAAATGAAAGGTTAACATAAAAGGAAAGAAGAAGATGAAAGTGCAACCAACAACATTTAATGAGGAATGAGAAAAAGTTAAAAGAATATCATTGACACACATTCAAAAATTGAAAGGGCAAAATTGACATAGAAAGACGGATTGATATACTATTTTAAAGTCCTTTTATATATTCTATAAATATAGATTTTGTTAAATTTTGTTATAGCATAATAGAAAGGTTGATTCCCCTATTTCAAAAAAAAAAAAAAAAATTGTTGATTCCCCATGAAGTCACGAACATGTGAAGATATGAATGAAATTAAAATCCTGAGTAGAGTAATAATGGCAACAACAATATAATTTAGTTTTCTCAAAAAAAAAAAAAAACAAAAATATAATGGATAATTGTAATGGGTGGCAACATGAAGGTAAATAATTACAAATATAGCAATTTTTTAAAATATTTGCAAATATGGCAAAATTTTTTAATTAATTTTTTATATTCCTAAATTGCCCATGTGTGTCCATCTTCTTCTTCCTCGTCAGTTTTTTTTTTTTTTTTTTTTTTTTTTTTTTTTTTTTTTTTTTTTTTTTTTACTGATAGAAAGTCTTTTTATTACTGATAGATTCTATCAGTGTAGAAAAATTTTCTATCAGTGATAGAAAGTTTCTATCACTGATAGAATAGAAGATTTCTATCACTAATAGAAACTTTTTCTATCAGTGATAAAAGATTTCTATCACTGATAAAAAAAACTTTTTAAAGAAAATCATAGAAAAATTTTTGATAAAAAATCTTTCAATCCCTGATCACCCATAAAAATCTTTCTATCTCCGATAGAAATCTTTCTATCACCGATATAATCTATAAGTGATAGAAAAACTTTCTAACACCGATAGAAAAGCTTTCTATCAATGATAGAAAATCTTTCAATCCCTGATAGAACCTATTAGTGATAGAAATCTTCTATCACTTATAGAAATTTTTTCTATGAGTGATAGAACAAATTTCTATCATTCATAGAAAATCTTTCTATGAGTGATAGAAAAACTTTCTATCTTTATCACTGAGACTGATAGAAAAACTTTTCGTGAGTTATAGAAAATCTTTATATGATACTTTTCTATCAATGATAGAAGATCTTTTGTTTCTATCAGCGATGGTGATACATGGTGAAATCGAGCATTGAAAAATAAAGCAAAAACGAACGATTATAGAAATCAAACACTGAAAAGCAAAAACCAAACACGGATAGAAAACCAAATAACAACAACCAAACACTGATAGAACACTGAACAAGTGATAGAAAAATATCTTCGCCGATAGAATCTATCAGTACTAGAAAATTTTTCTATCATATGATAGAATCTATCGGTGAAAGAAAATTTCTATCACTGATAGAAAATCTTTCTATACTGATAGAATCTATCAGTGATAGAAAAACTTTCTATCAGTGAAAGAAAATCTGGAGGGGTATTTTAGTAAATGCAACACACAAACTATTAGATTTTGTCATTTTTGCAATTTTTTTTGTGGGTTGCTAGATTTGCAATTATTTTGGCCCATATTGCTATCCTTGCAACTGGCCCAAATATAATTTAGTATTAAATTCGATTTATTAATTTTTGGATACTCGTAACGGTTGAAGAGAATTTTTTTTTTTTTTTTTGAAAAATGGTTGAAGAGATTTTTAACTATATATATTCTGTTTCTTTAAGTCAACTATAATGCAATGTGGGGACGGACGATGACGCTATCTAAAATATGGAAGAAGAAAAAAATTGAAAATAGAAAAACATTAAAAATAAAAATAATAAAAAAAAAAAAACGAAATTTGGAGATGCAGGGTATCGATCCCTGTACCTCTCGCATGCTAAGCGAGCGCTCTACCATCTGAGCTACATCCCCATGTGTTCATTTAAAAATTGTATTTATTATATTAAACAAACTATTTAATTATTCACGTGCGTAAATAAATGCAAAAATACGATAAATCCTTGTCTCTTTAGGAATAAAAGACGTCCAACCAATAAGAGCCTGCCACGTCAAAGTTCTCAACGGGTCAAAAACCCTACTCCAATACTATAAATTAAATTTCTCACGCCGGCTCTTCCCAAAACCAAACCTACTTTTTTTTCTTTGTTTCCTTTTTCCATTCGATTCCAATGGCACCGAAGCGGCTCGTCGAAGATCTACCGTCGGTTCGTGGCTTCTCCGATGCAGAGGAAGAATCCGATTTCGAGACTCTTGAAGAAGATCCAGAAATCGACAATCTAATGCAGAACTCCGAGGACGACAACGAAGAACACACCCACGAAGATGAAGAAGAAGAGGAACATGAAGAAGAAGAACAAGCAATCCCTTCTCCGATCGTATCCAAACGTGAAAATTCTCCCGAAAAGGATTGTGGTTTCGTCTCCGATTCCGATTCCGAGAAAACGCAATCGTCCCCAAGTGCTTCTGCTTTCACCATCAAACCGATTCTTCGAAAATCGGCTTTCGCGTCTTCTAAACCTAAGAAGAGCTCTCACAAATCGAGTATAGATCATTGTGCGACTGTGAAGCCTGTTAGTTCAGGTTCGAAGCGTCCGATTGAGAACAACTTCCATGTGAATGAATCGAATAAGAAGAAGAAAAAGGTTATGAATGGAGAAGATATCGAAGAAGGAAAGAAAGTCTCTGGCTCTGGTATTAACAGGCTTTGGAGTGAGGATGATGAGATTTCTATATTACAGGGTATGATTGATTTTCAATCGGCTAAGGGGTCTGATCCTTATACCGATATGAGCCAGTTTCTTGAGTTCATAAAGAAGAATCTAAGCGTGGATGTGTCGAAGAATCAGTTGATTGATAAGGTCAGGAGGTTGAAGAAGAAGTACAAGAACAACTCGGAGAAGGGAAGGAATGGGGACGACCCTGTATTTTTGAAACAACATGAGCACAAATCCTTTGTGCTGTCGAAGAAAATATGGGGCAATGAAGCGAAGAAGAAGCCGAGGAAGCAGAGTGTGAAGGCAAGCAATTCAGTGTCTATAAGCTCGCCGAGAGTGGACATGGAACTAGCAGGAAAGAAAGAGGCTGTGAATGTTGAGAGTAAGATTTTACCAGAGGAGTTTCTGTCTGAATATCCATGGCTGAAAGCTTCTTTCATGGTGGAGAGTGATAGGCTGTGTTCAGAAGGGCTAATGCGACTTGTAAGAGAGAGAATGCCTTCGATTGGGAGTGAGAAGGCAAAGGAATTGGATGAGAAGTGGATGAAATTGGGAGAGAGTGAACTGGAATTGTATCTGAAGAAGGTTGAATTACTTAGGGAACAATGTAAACTAATATTGGATTCAATGGGGAAGGCAAGGAGAGGAGCTAGCTAAAGCTAATTAAGGTAACTAATAGTTTCTTGGGAAGGTTTTTTTTTTTTTTTTTTTTTTTTTTTTTTTTTTTTTTTTTTTTTTTTTTTTTTTACTTTTGTGGGTCTGAAATTCTTTTAACTCTGAGCATTTTGGGAGTGTACTTGTCCATAATGGCAGAGAAACTGGTACACTTTTAAAGGGGGGTGGCTAGAAATAGTTGCTTCTGTATTTTTCTGAATTATAATATATAATAGATGATATTCCTTTTTGGTGTTTTTACACATCTCTTTATTTCTTCTACTTCTGTCTGGTTTATTCTGATTCCAAGATTTTGGCTCATTGAAAGCAAGAGAATATTCATAATATATTTGAGATATATTTTTCAAATGCCTCGAATTTCATTACTTGGTTTTGATCATTGATCAACTGCATGAGAGACTATTTCTGTCGATAAAAGATAAGTAGCTTTACAAATGGTGTAGTATTTTTATCTCTGCAAAAAGATTTGCAGAATAAGGCTTGAAAATTAAAATAGATGAGTTTTTAAGATAAGGACTTGCAGAATTTGACCCCACCCCAATAATATTCTACTTTTTTTCTCTTACTTTTCTTGAATAGCATGAAGTTTTTGGTTTTATTTCATTCCCCTGAAGTTCTTTGCTGATGTATTCCAGAAAAGAAGGAGAGAATTAAGAACTTTAAACTATGAGATATATTTGAATTCACCTCAAACCCCTTTTAGCTCAAACATTAGCATAGTCCTCACTTTTTTTTTTTTTTATTTCATAACATTTGGTGGAGATTTGAACTTCCGACCTCTTGGTCGAGAGTATATAACAATTACCGCCAAGCTATACTTTGGCGAAATAATATATATAAAAACCTTAGCATAGTCCTCACTTGATCTCCCATTCATAGAAAATGTAATTGATGATTACTTGTGTATCATTGTCTTGATAAAACTTTGATCAAGCCCTTTTCCCCCATATGTAATCTGGATTTCTTGCTTTTGTAGTTGAATCTTCTTTAAGATAATTTTGTTTATTTTCTCTTGATGGATTGATGAAAGATGATTTATGAAGTTATTCGTGTTAATCCTTGGTTCTCTTGGGGTTCTTAAATGATCATCTGTTCATTGTTCATTATCAACTGAATTCTAAAAAAAAAAAACTGAATTCTTCTGACCATGTTAAGTCAATTCGGTATTTATATGATGAAGTTTCAAGATGAAAACTAGATGAACATTCTTCTCATATATAATATAAAGCACCACTAAACTCGAAACAAATGGTTATTGGGATTCCCCAGTTAAATTTTCACTCCACAGAAATGAACCCAGAGTTGTAATTATATTTGTCTCTAGATAATCAAACACAAACCTTCTAAGGATTACACTCACTACAACAAATTTTCAGATGATTATTTTCCAGTTATGTTTCAATTCTGCAGATTAATATATCTGCAGTTTCAACAGTTCTTAACCACATAACCAAGGATTGAAACAAGTTCCAATAGACAGTTACAAAAAAGAAAATGATTCAACAAAAATTTCCAATCTCAAACAAATTTCAAGTTCTAAAACAAAATCTTCAGATTATATTATCATAATTTAACCTTAGCGTAACAGGTCGAGTTATTATTACTTGCGCAAAAGAAAAACTGAGCTGAAAGTGTCACTTTCGACAAATTCTGGGCCACAAGGACAGTTCGTTTTCTGCATGTTTCACAAACTTACTCACAATGGAAAAGCAATTAATCGCAGGCAGAAAATGGAGCTCCTGAAAAGGATCTGCATTGATTACTGAAAATTTTGTACCTCATTTTCTGAATCACTATGACTAAGGTAGCTGATATTTTGTACTTTCAGCTAAAAGCATTTTCCAACATTCCAATTTGTGACTACAAAAACGATTCCCAAAAAGCAAAAAAGAGGGGAATGGATATTCTATCATGCTTTGTAATGACCTAAAAAAAAGCAAACACATAAAGAGATAAAATTGTAGTACCGGACGCGCCGTCTCGCTGAACAACCAACGGCGGAACTTGATCGGAAACCTAGGGTTTGTGACGGAACGCCGACATTTGCTGCAGCAGAACTCTTTTCTCTGCGATCTTCTGGATAATCCCCAACTGTTCCGCCGAGAAAACGCAACAACTCTGCGAACAAAGCATCGTCTGAGCCACCGGCGAGTTAACCAAAACTTGCAACAGTTGGTTTCTGTTCAGCCTCTCCAATCCACCAAACACACCGCTGATGTAATGATTCGAATTCGTAGAAATGGCCGATTCACAGGGCATGGATTGAAGCGCGAGGAGTTGAGCCTGCAGAAACTTGACATACTTACACGCTTCCTCGAGCATTGTAGCGATATCCATCTTTTTATCCCACGGCAGTAGCTTCTGCAAGCAACGTGTCTTATCGCTCAACTTCTGACGACGCTGTCGAGCCAAAGCGCTACGAGGAATTTGAACAGTAGGAGACACAGCAGCGGAACCGGTTAAATCCAGCGAGGGTTTATACTGGTACGGCACAAGAAAATTCTGCAAACCTTCAGACCCTCGCACCACCGGCTCCACCATCTGCACCGGATTCAACACAGAATCAACTCGAGCACGCTTGTTAAACGACGACGAGCATTGCTCCAACGAACGAAGATCCGGCAAGTGAGGAAACAACGTCGAATCATGAACAAGAAACGCGGATTCTTCACTCTCCGTTTGTCCGTACACATTCATCGGCTCGGACTTAGGCAACTTGAAGAAGGCGGCATCGGAAGAGTCCGTACTTTCAGCGACGAAGTTGGAGCTGGCGTGAGGGTAGAACGACGTCGTAGCGTCGGGGAAAGTAAGAGCATCGGAAATGTAGCCTCCTCCGAACAGAGACGGCAACAGTGGATGATGGCTCTGGTTAGCACCGGCGAGAAACGACTGGAGACTGACGCCGGAAAACATGGCGTTGAAGTAAACATCATCCCAGACATTGGTGGAAGCATCGTCTGCGGCAGAGCTCTCCATGATCATGAATCAATCAAACCTAAGAACCAGAGATGAAGGAAATTGAGAGTTGTGTGTGTGGATATATATATATATATATATATATGTAGACTCTGCAAATTAACGTAATGGGTGAGGAAGAAGAAGACAAAAGGAAACAGAGAGAATGCCGTACAAGGAGGGATGTAACCGACAGGTGTAGGTGGCGGGGGGGACTGTACAGCTTCTTCCGGTACGCTTTTTTGTCGACGATTTGTCTTTTTCTTCCGCCGTTTCAAATAACAAACTTATTTTTGGATATTCATAAGTTTATCTAATTTAAATCTGAGAAAATATAAAAATTTACCCTGAATTGAATTTATGAAGAAGAATTTTTCAGTTTTTACTCTTAATTTTTTATTTCTTTAAATTGCATCTTTTTTCTTTCCCTTATACTTTTTTAATATTAATTTCAACAATAGTATTTTTTTTTTTACTATGAGGAATTTGATCTTCTAATCTCTGGGTCAAAACTAAGTTTTATTTCAGTTGAGCTAAGCTCTGGAATAATGTTGCAATTATCATCTTTTAATGTTATAGGCTTTCATTTGGAAAAATTGTCGTGAATAATGATGTTTCTAAGAGGAAAAAAAAATCTATATTTGTTCAATTTTATTGAGTTTCAAAAGTTTTTTTTTCATTCTTGACAACCACAAAAGATTTATTTGATTTTTTTTTCTGAAAAAGAAGATTTATTTGATCTTTGTTTTTATGGATTAATCGAGTTGAATTCTATGATCTTTTTTTCAAACTGAGTGAAGTTTGAGAACTTTTTATACGGTGAATTTAGAGAAAATTAATTGAATCCACATAAACTTTGTAACACACTGAGGTTTTATTTGATAACCATTTAGTTTTTTATTTTTGGCTTTTGAAAATTAATCTTAAAAATACTATTTACACCGTAAAGTTTCTTGTTTTTGTTATATACTTTGTTTCCATATTTTCAAAAATCAAGTTAAGTTTTGAAAACTAAAAAATATATGTTTTCAAAAACTTGTTTTTGTTTTTGAAATTTGATTAGGATTTCAAATATGTCATCAACAAAGATGAAAACCATGTAAGAAATTTGATTAAAAAAATAAGCTTAATTTTAAAAAACGAAATAGTTATCAAACAGTTGGAGTATTTTGATTTTTTGGGATGAAATTGAAAAGTAAAAATTAAGATTCAATTTGATAACCTTTAGGCTCTAAACCGTCAATATATTCCCTTTAAATTTTGGTGGGGAAGATGGCGTGTGTATGGCACGTGGGGGAATCTTTTCAAGTACAATATGGTTGTGGTGCAGGACAAATCCGGAATTTTGGTTAAAATGACGGATTTAGCCTCCGAGGGAGGTTCTGGGATGACGCTTGTGGAAGGGTGATGTTGTAATTTCGTAAGGAGACAATTCTGAGAGACCGATATGCCCTGAAGGGTAAATGTTGGGAATGGATCTGCACGTGCCACGCGTAATGTATAGACGAATATACTTTTCAATTATTTTTTTTTTGGAGCTCAATTAAATATTCAAATTTTAATTTCAGAAAGTTATAGTTTTAATTTTAAACTCAATTAAATATTATGAAAGTGATATTTTATTTAAACTTATATTCTAAACATGAAGTCAAATGCTGACTCAACCAGGCTAATCAAACATCTCTGGAGTTAGTTTAGAATATCTATTGAAATAATTAGCCTATTTCTAGAGTACTTTCCAAAATTTTCATTTTATCTTTTATTAAATCAAAATTAATTTTGAAAATTTCAGAGACACCTCGAGAAAAATTAAAAGTCTAGTGTTTTCTTTCAAGGATGCTTATAGAAAAATTACTTTTATTCTAAAGCATTTTTTGGAAATATTTTAAAAGTGAATAAAACCTTTTGGCTGATTAAAAGTATTTTTTAAAACTTTAAAAAACCAAAAGTGATTGAGAAATTCTAAACTAAATCAAAAGCACTTGCCATGCTTTTAAGATAAAACATTTTACTTTTTTTTATTTTTTATTTTTAAGAAAAAATGATTGTTAAGGCTCCGTTTGATAACTATTTCGACCTCATTTGATAATCATTTAAGGGCCGTTTGATAACCATTTCGTTTTCTTTTTTCTGTTTTTGTTTTTCATTTTTTAAAAATAGGGGTGTTTGATAACCATTTCTGTTTTTTAAAAACGTTTTTGAGATTATAAGTAAATTTCAAAAACCAAAAAAAGTAGTTTTTAAAAACAGATTTCTGTTTTTCCAAAAAAACTCATTTTTCTTTTAATGCTTACTTTTCTTCTCTTTTATCTATCTTTCTCCAACAAATTCCTTTCTCTATTTTTTTTTTCTCTAAAACATTTTTTACTCTATAAAATTTATTTTTCGCTCTCTAAAATTTTCTCTCTCAAAACTTTTTTTTCTCTAGATATTTCTAAAAACTTATCAATAATTTTTCTCTCCTTAATTAACATGTTCTAATTTTTCTTTTGAAAAAGAAAGTCACCAAAATTTTCTATCGCTAGAACTTTTCTTTATTTTTCTCATTTTTTTGATATTTCTTTAGCATATATTTTACTCTTAACCTCATTTATTATCTCTCTAAATTTTCTTTTTTTAAATTTTATCGCTTTTACTCTTGTTTTCTACTTTTCATCTAACTAATATCTTTTATCGAGTCTAATAACTAATATTCTTTCTCTAAATATTTTCTTACATCTCTCTAAATTTTCTATGTTTAACTTTTCTCGTCTTTCCAAAAAAAAAAAAACAAACAAAAAACAAAAAAAAAAACTTATCTTGCAAACATTTATATTTGTATCTCTAAATTTTTGTTTCAACGTCTCTACACATTTTTCTCTCTCTAAAACATCTTTTCGTCTTTCTAATTTATAAAAAACTGAAAACCAAAAACAGTTATCAAACAAGGTTGGTTTTCTGTTTTTTAAAAACAGAAAACAAAAAACAGTTATCAAACAAGGTTGGTTTTCTGTTTTTTAAAAACAGAAAACAAAAAACAGTTATCAAACATATATGGTTTTTGTTTTTAAAAAACAGAAAACCAAAAACCAAAAACTGAAATGGTTATCAAACGGGGCCTTAGTTTTTTGTTTTTGGTTTTTGAAAATTATGTTTGTTTTCGTCTAATTTCCTTACCATGGTTTTCATACTTGTTAAAGACAGCCTAGTTCCTAGCCATATTCCAAAAACAAAAACAAGTTTTTGAAAACTATTTTTTCTAATTTTCAAAATTTTACTTGGTTTTTGAAAACATGGAAATAAGGTAGATAGCAAAATAAAGAAACTTGTAGGTACATGTAGTGTTTTGAAATTTAATTTTTTAAAAACCAAATGGTTATCAAACGAAGTCTTTGTTTTCTGTTTTTGGTTTTTGAAAAATAAGCTTATAAACACTCCTTTCACTTATACATTTATTTGGCCTGTTATCTACATCCTTCTCTTGATTCCAAAAATCATTCTCTTGATTCCAAAAATCAGATGAAATTTTGAAAACAAAAAAAAAAAAAAAAAAAAAGAAAAAAAAAATCAAAAACTTGTTTTTGTTTTTTAAATTTGCTCCTTGATAAAGATGAAAACTATGATAAGAAAACTGAGAGAAAACAAGTATAATTTTAAAAAACTAAGTGATTATCAAACGAAGTCTAAGTAAGTCATTTGCTAAGGATGTCAAACAGGCACTTAGTAGCAATTGAATTGAGATACAACGGTAAGGTTATATAGCCTTTGTCAATAAAGTTCAAGGAAAAAGCTCCCCCACTATCTTGAGTTCGACATGTGAAGAGAGGACTTTGAACCTTTAATTTCTTGATCGACAATATATGCCTTAACCACTCAACAACTATCCTTTATTGAGGTTAACATGTCAAAAGTCCTACCATTATTTTTCTAAAACAATGAAAAATACATAACTCATCACCCCATCTTTTTTTTCTCCCATCACCCAGAAGGCCAAAATGCCACCACTGATGCAGCTTTTTATAGCCATGACAGCACAGAATAAGAGGGAAAAAGAAATGTTAGGAAGTTTTATTTTTGACACTAGGAATACAAGAGAAGAAAACTTGCTCAAACTTTAAACTATTTCTTCTACTTTCATTTCTCCAATTAGAGGGAATAATAATGGATTTACTGACCAAATATGAATTACAAAATAACAAAAGAAAAAGATATGAGGGGTAAGAAAAAAACTGTACACAAGAATGGGAAGGAAGAAGCTATTCCTAGTAATGATGCTCTGGAATGATGGCCAACCCCCCAACTATTTAGGGCAGCGGTGAACTAAAAATTGAGAAATCATTCCAAAACAATATACAGAGGCTTGGCTAATGATCCTACCTAGTCCTACAAAAGTTTACCGATCCCACATGGCCTGAAATATGGGCGTTCTGTGCTTTAGCCAATGTACCAAATCCTTCTCTAGGGGTGAGTTGTTCAAGACCGTGTCCAGCATTGGGCTGCCGATGATTTTGGGGGAGCTCTTGAATGACCATATCCGATCCTTCGGCCATGGTCTCTGCGGCTGCTTCTCCTGAAGGAACCAAAATAATGTCGGAAACGTTAGCGCAAAAGACAGGGCATGTAAACTGGTCTAAAACGAAACAAGGTAGTAGAGAAGTCTTATGGAGCAAAAAGGAGATTAAGACCAGAAAAGCAATGCATTAATTTGAGAATGGAGAAAGACTCACCATCCTTGACAGCATAAATTTAACAGTCTTTGGGCCATATACACGCTGCCTTGAAGGCTTCTGAATTCTGGCATAGAAGGAGCCTATCTCTGGCAAAGACAAGCAACCCCTGCTGGCCTTAGCCAGGCTACAATCTGGATCGATATTTTGCTGGTTATGCCAAAAAATTAGCTGCCCTAAGCAATAATTCTGACCATAGGTCTTGCGGTACTCTTGAAAACCTGTCCCTAACTTATCCAAATACTTGGGGCCCAAGTCAAGTGAACTAATGTAAACTGGTGGGGAAGTTACAGCTTTGTATTCCTGCAAGTAAAAGCAAACATTGCCTCAATGTTGTGCTCAAATGAGGGTAATTGAAATTGAAAGCTGTGAAATTATAAAAGCGGGTACCTGTATTCTAAAAAAATTCTTAGTAAAAGCATAAATATGAATCAAATCTGCAGCAGCATCATTACGGGACTTGTATGTACAAGGAATGTTACGAACTTCATCTCTCAACCTACACGACAGAAGAAATGAAATGAACTCAAAAAACATCCGATTTTATTGGATTTTAAAGCATGGGCATACAAAGCTACTCACCACAATAGAGATTGTTGAAGTTCCTTTTGAATGTTATCAGAGCCTAATGGATCGTGGGCACGAATCTTGGATTTGAGATCACTCATCACATCTTCTTCAACATGTGGAGCCATGCTCTGAAGCAGCTCCTCAACAAGCGATCCCTCTCCTTTCCATAGATAAGATACAGCTTCTTCAGGACTAAGCCTCTTCAATGGAGGTGGAGCATTCTTCGGGTCGCCAAAAATGCATCTCATCACATATCTCACCTTCAGACAGAATTTAAAATGTTATTTAAAGATGGAAAAAAAATAAAGTTTCCACACCTTTAAATAAAAGGAAACGTAACTACTCTGTTGTTATTGGAAAGAAACAGACTATCCTCTACTCTAGAACCTTGCTTTCCTCCTAGACAATCCCAAAAACCTTATCTTATACCAAATATCACCCCACACACATGCAAAAAAAAAACTTAGAAACAATGCTCCTGACGAACAAGAAGAAAATGTGGAATAAAAAATAACAATCGATTCTGATGAAACCAACCCAATAACATTTACTTGATAAACAGGACAAAACAAGATGAGTAGAGGGAAAAGAAAGTATTCACCTTGTCGAGAGTAACAGCCAAATTTTGTAGCCTTTGGTTGTAAACACCCTCAGCCTGTCAAGGGCAAAGAGATTAATATTTATTTAAAAAATAAATAAATAAAAAGATGCATTTCAATAAAAAGCATACGCATGCAATATTCTCATATTACCTGAACTTCAGCGTCACTCTTCTCAACATCAAGACAGATATCTGAAAAGTATTTCCTTTTCTCTTCCAAATTGTGTGTCAGAATCTCCTCAGGAAGCTTTGTCCTTTCAAAATTAATGAACCTCACCTGGAACCAGACTCCAAGGGTTGAGAAAATATAAATATCATACACACATACGTGCCATAAGTACTGCCTAAGGAAAGGCACTTACCACACGAGCTGAATAAGCCACCAACCAATCAGGCAAACCCTCGAGTAAACAACTGCCTAATCCTGCCCTACCCAAGTCAAGATAATCCTCTTCTGACACTGAATTTAATTCACAGGCTTCAAGCATCAGTAGATGACAATCCAGAAGGCCATGCCATTCCTCCAGTACCTGGTGGAAAGACAACTTGTCCTGGTTAACTAGTGCTAGGGACACACAGAATATCAAGGCAAGGAAGAGCAAGTAGACTAAACAACCATAATAACCAATATATCCATAAATTGTGGGAACATGAAAACCAAAAATCTCTAAGCACGTGAAAAAAAACATAAACTGAAACCAAGGAGGTGCACCATGTCTTTTTCTAAAAAAAAAATTCTCTCAAACATTACCTTAAGAAAGGCTCCATCACCAGTCAAATTCAAGTAGCTACCTCGGCAAACATGGCTTCCACATAAACAGACTGATGCTTCGTATTCTTCCTTGCTCTGGTGGAGTGAAAAGTAATATTAAAAGGAAACATAGAACCCCAGAGAATACTATGAGAAAGCATTGTGAAAAGACATACCTCCGTAACAGAATTATAATCGAATGTGATCTCCTCACCATACTGTATTTTGCGTAAGGTATAAATTCCAATCTGGTAATTGCCATCTACAGCAGTAACTCTGTGTTTTAAAACAAGTTAAAATTATTTATGATTTGTAAAAAGAGTATGGAGGTTATTATAGCAACTATCACAAAGCAACAATACAACTAAGACAAGAAGCAAATGCAGATGATTATGGGGCAAGGTTCAACAAACTTATTAATCAGAAAACATAAGTTGAAATCGATGCAATAATAACCCCTTTTCTATTTTTCTTCTTTGGTGGGTGTGTGTGTGGTAGGGGGACCAACATAAACCAGAGTCAGAGTGTGTCCATTGTTTTTCTTTAATATAATGTATTAAAGGTGAATCATAAGACACGTTAAATTTATTCTAGTATAATAATAATAATATTTATTTTTTTAGTTAGAGAAAGGATCGAACCTTCAATATTACGGAAGATAATAGGTGACTTATCCACCAATGTATGCTTAAATTCAGTATTAATTATAATTAAACATGCATATTTTGGTTATCAATTGTTACGATACTCTGGAAATAGATTGAAGTTGAGGTGGCAAATGCTAATGATTAAAAGTTAAGATTACCAGTGGCACTCTTTAGTAAAAGAATATTTAAGAGGCTTAAGGATCTGGACTTGAGTTATACACCCTTCATCCCCCTAACTTCATCTCATTCCCAGTTTTTTTTTTTTCCGAACTGACTTTATCTAAATAATAAAATAACACTTTGGCCATCCTCTAAAGCACTGTGGTCATCGATTTCTATGTTAAACAACATTGTAAAACAGAATATTAAAAGAGAATTGGGCAATGGAAATTACATCTCTTTTTGGCATGATGTCTGGATCCAAAATCACACTTTGGCTTCTTTATATCCAAAAGATTGTACAGACTTTCCACAAGTACTCATGCTTCGGTGGCCAACGTATGGAAAGCTGATAATGGAGTTTGGGACATGGGTTTCAGGAGAATTCTAAATGATTCTGAAATAGCTGAATGGGCCTCCTTGTCTCATTGCCTTTCATCTGTTGTTTTAAAAAATCACAATGACTCGTGGAGTTGGAATTATGGAACATCTAAAACCTTTTCAGTCGATGAGGGAGGTTTTAACACTACAGGGAGGTTATACTATAGATCCTTTATATTCAGTTATATGGAAAGTATCTTATCCTCGGAAAATTAAGATTTTCCTATGGGAGCTCAGCCATAGTGGTGTAAACACCATGGATCGCCTTCAACGACGACAACCTTATCTCTCCCTTTCACCTTCATGCTGTATTATGTGTTTTGCAAGTTCAGAATCTCCATATCATCTCTTCGGTTATTGTTCCTTTGCTCAACAATATTGGAATTTTATTCTGACAGCCTTTGGATGGAATATAGTTCTACCTGGAAATATTTTTGACCTCTTATCTATGGTTTTTGTGGGTCACCCTTTTAAAGGGGATGCGAAAACCCTTTGGATGGCTATTACATTGGATCTTTTGATGGTTTTTTGAATTTAGTTCTTTTTAATGCTTTATATTGGTGTAAATGTTCACCTCCTTTTAAAGATTACCGTCTCTCTTCTCTTATTAACCACGGGACATCCTTTTTGTAAGCCACTATTGGTGGTATCATGAAATAGTTATGTTTCTTTTCAAAAAAAAAAAATCTAAATAATAAAATATACATTATCTATACAAATGGAAGAACCCCAAAAGAGGAATCTACTAGAATTGTAAAACTAATCTCAGCTGGAGGTGATGGAAGAGAAAACGAATAGAATACTGATGGAAATAGGCAGAAGATTAGACACAAAAAGATGATAATAACAAGTTGGTATATACAAAATGCTGAAACATGCAAAAAAAAAAAAAGTTTGTATATACGAAGTGCTGAAACGTGCAAAACATAATGCTCCGAAGAATAACCTTCTAAACCACAAACCATCAGAGAAAAAAAAATAACCTAGGCTCTTAAAAGAACTTACTTTGCTTCACAATTAGGTCGGCAAGAATGGCAAATGCGGCTTGCATAGTTTGCTTTGTGCATTGCGTCAACTACCACTAAATCATAACCATCCCCATCACCCTGCCAGACAAAAGCAATTAAGTACACAACGAAGTATGTGGAATAAAGTTTCCTCAAAAAAAAAAAAGTATGAGGAATAAATCAATAGAAATATATATACTGAAGCATGCATGTAAAATATAAATACAACCGAGTTAAGTAGGAGCACCTTTGGTCTCTCTAAATAGATATTATAAAATTCAGGAGCTGGGTCCTTGTCATTTTTCTGTAACGACCTAATTCCATCCTGCTTCTCGTACCATTTCCAAACAGGATAAACCTAAATAAAAGAGAGATGATAAACATGTAAATACTAGCACAAAAAACCAAGCAAGAACACAAAATTGAGAAAACTACCTTCAAAAGTGGAAAATGAAGATGTGTCCGAAAATGAAAGATATTAAGGACACAGGATTACTACCTGGCAACTTAATTAATAAATCCAACCTAGTCTATATATAAAAATAATAAAATGATATAATGATTATACAGTTTTTGTATTATACCCCTAAATCCATTATCCAAAAACAGAAGAAATACAATGCCTCTTAATCACTATCCTAAACACTAAAATCCCAACAATATTTCAGTGGATATACAGAAACAATATGAATTTAGCAACCATATTGCCTTACATCAGATTTATTATCAAAATAATCTCAAACACAAATCCTAAGGAGAACTGAGCAATACCTCTCCCAAAAATTCAACAACGAAATCATCTTCTCCAAAACCTTCTTGTTTGTTGCAAACAACACCAAGTCCCTAATCACACAATCAGTTGACAAACAAAGAATAAAAACTGACATCAGAAAAATTGCAAACAAGTCATGGAAGATGGATAAAAAATCAAAAAGGGTAAGTCGATAAGATGGTGCATGCATACCTTCCTATAAGCAACATATTTGTCCTCAGGTCGACTATGTATAGCCTTCAAGATACCTTGACACAGCCTCATTGTTCGGATATCACATTCTTCCGCAGCAACTTTCTCAATTTCTTCAATAACAGGCTCTAAAGGATACATCATGGGAGTGTTTCCAGTGCCAGTGAAATTTATGGCCTGCTTATTCAAAGTGCGAAGCAGCACGTCTTCAATAAACAAATGTTTATCCATAAGAGACCAATCCAATTCTTCAGGCACTGAGTCAAGCAAAAGATTGTGTGTATAAGGGTCAATTCCATAAACTTCTTGCTCTAAGACCTCATCTCCAATTTTCTTTCGAGGCTTGTAGTCCTTGACTTCAGGAAGTTCCATATCTAACTCCTCAGCACCATTCTTCTGAGCATTTAATTTCTCAACATAGTCATCTGGTAGAGATACCCTCATCTTGCGTCGAACTTCCTCCTCATCTGCTATGACAACATATTCGTCAATCAACTCATACTTCCTTGTGACAGGAGGAACAAGGCTTGCTTTTGTCATTCGGGCACCCCATTCACGGTCATCCATAGTAGAATCAAATGCCTCATCAAGAATAAAGCATTTATCTCCTCTTGATTCCCCAAGTCGACCTGCAGAGAACTCCAAATCGCTTTCTGTATCTGAGACACTGTTCTCACTGTCACTCTTGCCATCTCCAGAAGACCTATCAAAATCATCAGATGTTTCACTCTCAGATCCAATTGACTTCTTATTCAATCTGGATAAGCGCCTCCTGATTTCTCGATCAGATGCATACTCTCCATGATCCAAAGAACCATTTCCAAATATGGAGCCGTTGCTCCTATTTGTGTATTTCCTTTCAGTAGCCATTTTACCAAGCCGCCTTTTGTATTTCGAAGCAGCAGAAGAACCAAGTCTTGAAGATGAGTCATCTTCCCAAGAGTTCACATCATCCTTCTCCAGACGTACCTTTGATTTCTTCTCCAAACGAGTGGCAAGTTGAATGAATAGCGTAATGATGTGATTCATATCTCCATCACCTCGGCTCTTTGCTCTGTAACAACATAAAAGTAGAAATTTTATGACAGAAAATGCATAATCCAAGACCTCAAGCATTGGATGTGAACAACTAAAGGCTCCAGAAACAAGAAAAAATAGATTATTTGATAGAAAACAAGAACTTATTGGTTAAAAAAATTTGTACAAGGAAAAAGGAAAGCAAGCATGGAGAAATTAAATAGTTGGTGAAAAATAACATTCATTGAACTCACAAAGTTTCATCCCCAGACAAGAATCAAAATAGAAATCATTTAATAACATTAAAACAGCTAAAAATAATTATTGCTTGTTTAGAAATGAGATTTAAGAAACGAATTCGACTATCAGAAATAGAAATTATTTAGACCCATTTGATAACCATTTTGTTTTTGGTTTTTAGTTTTTGAAAAGTATGCTGGTTTCTTGACAATTTTTCAGCAAGCTCCTCATCTTCCTTAAGAAAACACATTTGAATTCAAATTTCAAAAACAAAATCAAGTTTTCAAAAAATACTTTTTCTAGTTTCCAAATTTTGCTTTGGTTTTTTAAAACGTTTTTAAAAAGTAGGCAATAAAGCAAGAAAACCATAGGTAGGAGTAGTGTTTATAAGCGTCATTTTCAAAAGCCGAAAACCAAAAACAAATGGTTATCAAACAAAGCCTTAATAAATAGTTTTTCAAAAACGGTATTCTCAGAACCTGAAAAAAGTAAATAATTAATTTTTTTAATATATATTAAAAATATTTTAAAAAAACATCTTGTTATTTTCCAAGTTTAAATATATTTTCTTATGAAAACACACGAAAATGGACCTCAATTGACCATTTCATCAAACAACAGTCGTACAAAACACGTATTTTCTTTCCTCAAAATCCAATGTTAACCTTTCAAGAGGGATTTGCAATCATTACACAAGAGACTCCAATTAGTCCAGTGCCATGTAAACCTGTCGCAAAATCAAAAAAGGTCAAAAGGTATCCGAATAAAACATACTTTATTGCATCCCTGCACATTCTACTGATGTCTTCCTTGACAGAACCAAGCCCCCGTTTGATGTAATAACCGTTTCTAATTCTATCCTGAATTTCAGCAACCTGTTCAACATACAGAGATCAGAAAAAGTGATAAATTTCAGAACAAACAGAAGCCATGGTATACTAAAATAGTAAAATGAATCAAATGTTACCTTGGGCACAAAGAATTCAAACGTATTGTCCTTCATGATCTCCTTCAGACTGGAAGCAAGAAATTCCACCATCCTCTTATATCCAACTTCTGATTTCTTAATGGACCATTGTCTCATGCGGGCATCTCTAGAAACAATTGATGAGGACCTTCTAGCATCGAATACTTTTGAACGCTTGTATAAGCTTCTGCGAAATAACTGACTTGCTGACTCTCTCTTATCCACACTCTCAAAATACTCCTTCAGCTCACCAAAATCATCCACGTTATTACTGAGGCCCTTAATTTTAGAAAGAGAAGATTTTTCAGTGATATATCTAAGGCTCCTCATTTTAGAGTATGCTTCGTCATTGTTTTTTGTGCCATTTAAACTTCTTTTCACCCAATTTATATTCGGGTACTTAGAGGACAAATCATTGAACTGACTGCAGCCTCGAACATCTATAGAGGCTAAATGAGGAAACGTGCAAAGAATCTCTTCAAGTACAACTGCAGTAATGTTGATGCAGCCAACTAGAATCATAAAATTGACCTTTTCTTTATTATAAGTACTCTGCAATCACAGATACAATAAGGTTAAACTGAGATTGAATAGACGACTCCATACAACACAAGCCTTTGAAATAACACTTACCATGATGTTCAGAAATGTGGAATTTGTACAGTTTGGACCCAAGGATGATAAATCAACCTGTCTAGAAATATCCTTATAAAACCTAACAGCAGCTCTCCAGTGCTTACAAGTTACAGAAGCAAAAGATAGGGATTTTAGGTCAGACTGCAGAAAATGAAAAACTCGTGCCAGAATATGACCATCGAGGAAACCCCAGGAGTCCACCTCCAAACTTGTACCTCCTTCCACATGGAAAGTAGCATCACCACACAAATCCTCAAATGCAATTTCATCCTTTTGATGTTGATGCAGCAAATCCTCATCCACTTCATAATCGTCTTCACTTTCATCAAACACCATCCTGGCTCTTTTAGCAGCACGTGCACTGCCATCTGTAGTTCACAAAATCCAGCCACCCCAAAAGTGAAATCAGAAAAATGACCATACTAGGAAAACACTCATAAGGAATAAAAGCCAATTACTGTATGTGGTACAATAAGATGACTAGAACTCAAGCAATTAGATGAAGGAAACAGATGGATAGACCAATCATAAAAAGTTGAGAGAAAAAATAATAATCACAATGGTCACAATAACATATAAATGCAACTTAATAAAGCTAATCAATTACTGATAACCCTACCCCTTTCATCGAGCAAATGCTCATAGAGGAGAATAGAAAGATTTACAAGACCCTAAAATGAAAAGAAAAGGAACACAAACTCAAAACAACTTCATCAATACCTGATTTCCAGTGCATGGTCTTCTCCATCTCCTTCTTTGGTTGTTTTGCATTGATCCATGGATCTAAGACATCATTTATTGCTGCAGCAAACTCCCGGCTCTTGTAAGATTTCATAACTAATTCGTGTAACTTTCCCCGAGTGTATCCAACAAACTGAGGATGTAGATCATGAAACACACTTGAATTCGTGATGAATCCACCAAGGGAAGTTGCCCCAGATACTGAAACTGGATTTTTTGTTGTTTCACCTAATAATGGAGTTTTCTCCCTCTGAAACTTTCTTGCCGATTCAGAACATTCTGCAAAAGATGTAACTGGAACCCATACCCTATCAAATTTCCTGAAAACGCTACTGTGCTTTTGAATGACACCCTGATCTACTAATAACTGTAGCTCTGAAAATGACGAAGGCCCACATTCATGCCCAGCACCATCAAGGTAATACCAATCACCTAAATGCAGCTGCAAGTCATCATACGAGCAAAGACGATCTTTGGGGATGTTAATTAAAGCAGTAGTCTTCAAAAACCTCTCTGAGCCTACATCTCTAGCAATCTTCAACTGAAAATCACCATCAGCTGACGACCGCTTTCCATCACTATTTGCAGAGAATAGCCTAGAAGACCTTGAATGCCCCTTACTCCTAACCTTCATGCGAGGCTCAGAGACAAATGAACCATGATCCTTTACCACACAAGCATTTATCCTGATAACAGGTAGCATAGTTCCTTTAGTTCCCCTTACTGTTAATGTTGGCCTATCATCAAGACAGGTAAATGCCCAAGGAGGTAGATCAAGACGTCTACTTTGGGAAGGATAATACAATTCATCTTTCTGATGCCATCTAGGATCCTCATAACCTGATTTGGACATTTGACATAGTGGAAAACCATCATTCAGAACAAGCTTCTTTCGAGCATTTCTTTCTTGGACAGATTCATCATTTCTCCTCCAGTCACCACCCTTGCAAGACCATGGTCCAGAAGTCAAGTCACCATCATCAATGCCAAAGTCCTTGTCCGATGATACAAATGTTTTGGAACCAGTATCCATTGATGTAGCGAAGTCGGTATGTTCCAAAATATCATCAGTACTTTGATCAAGCTGTTCACCAACATGATCTGAGAAACCTGTGAAGATCGAGATTAAACATTGAAAGGAGCTGTATTTCACCCAAACCGAGTCCAAGTATCAAAATGGAAAATGACTTTTATTTTTTTCAAAAAAAAATAAAATAATAAAAAAAAAAAAAAAAACCTGACACCCCATTTGTGTGATGTGTGAGAATGCAGTAGAAAACCCTAAGAACTCATTTATCAATTGTCGATTTGATACTGCAATTTAGTGGTCCTTATTTGAGATTTTTAAGATGACCTTTTGTACACTTCAACTTCTCCAGAATTTTCTTATGTAATTGATGCTAGGATGCTGTTTTGTAGACAAAGGTCAAAGACTGGAAGTTATCTTCCTCAACGTTGGTTACATGCTAGGAAATTTTATTAGCTAAGCCAAATATTCTGCACATGGGCATGGCATGCTACCTAGCTTCCAATGAGAGTTCTCCTACTCTCCTTTTTTGCATGTCTTTTTTGGTGCTTCATAGTTACACGCCTTTTTTTACTAATGACAATTGGAGAGTATATTTGTTTTCTCGCTTGGCATTTGGCTTCAAGCTGTTGGCCTTTGGGTTAGGATTTTGGAGGGTGTCTTATGTTTTCCACACAATTCTTTTACATTTCCATTTCTTGAATTTAATTTAATATCCCAAAAAAATAAAAATGAAAAATTACAGAAGAATTAACTTATACCTTCGGAGATGGCCAATCTTTCCCATTGTTCACCATCAAAAGTCATCTGCAAAACTTCTGGAAGAAAACAAATAGACAGGGAAAGTCAAGAACTCTCCATGATTAAGGCAAGGAGGGATTTGCCAAAAAAAAATTGAGAAAGAGTGAAAGAAGTTAGAACAAGTACCTGCAATGGTTTCAAGTTCTCTGCCAGGAATAACAGTAATATCCTCTAACAAAGCGCCAATCCTTTCATCAATGTGAAGATCTCCTAATGGCTCAGAAGTATCAACACCTTCGTCAGAACATAAAATTGGTCCAGCACTTGGAATTTGATTGTGTTCAGTATCACCAGTTTGAATGTTCAATTGCCCAGTATCTACGGCATCAGCCAATATATTGCCTGGAGCTTCAGGAGGGCTCACCAACTGAGTTACAGAGTCTGGAACAATGGATGGAAAATTTATGGTGACCAGAGGAGAAACAGCATTCTCGACTGTCACCCATCTATCACTATCCAAGTGCTTGATAAAGTGATCCGACATTAAAGAACCTTCTTCAACAAGTGCCTTCAGATCATACAGTCTAGTAGGTCCACGTTCCACACCATAATAATCAAGATAAAACCATTTACCTGTTGATGTATCAGTCACCAAGGGAGCATGTGGCGGGGTATCACAGATATCCATATCCTCCTCCATAGAAGGCAGCTCTTCAGGAACTCCATCCACATGAGACTGTTCTATACAAGTTTGGTTTGGACTCTGAGACTTCTCCCCTTCATAAGACCTGCTTTCACCAACGGTCTCGATGGATCCATTGGTATTCAGCTCGATGATCTCTTCACAGGACTCTTTTACTGTCACAATCGATTCTCTTCCATCAGGGTCCTTTGGTGTAGTTTTATCTTCCCGAGTTCTACTTCCATTGTGCAAACTGTGCTTTTCACTTCCTTTGCTTCTTCTGCTTGTTTCTCTATGGTTATTGGACCTACTCCGATCAAGAGGTGATCTGTCCAAATAGTTTGGTGTTCGATCTCTACGACTATGACATCGAGCTCGATCTTGTGGGGACCGCTCTGCATGAGGACTACGATAACGATGATCATAGTGTCGATTCCGATCATATGGTGATTTATCACGACCATATGGCGATCTTTCACCAATATATGGTGATCTATCCCGATGAGCAGGGCTGCGGTCCCTGTGATCATGATAACGGGCTTTGTCGCGAGGTGACCTATCAGAATGACCTGGACTATGCCCATGTCTGTTATAAGCTTCTCGAGAAGAAGTAGAAGAAGATTCATAATGTCTTGAAGAGAACTTATCAGATGAAGATACCCGAGAAGAAGAAGAAGAATTTTTACAAGACCTTTCCATAGGGCGGATTGAATAATGGTCAGAGTGGGCAGTTCTACTGCTATCCTCTGAAAGCCTCCTGCTTTTCGAACCAGCATAATCCCCATAATCACCATAATGTTTGCGCTCAAAATTATCTGACTCCAGATTATAGCGCTTCAAACGATTACCAGAAGAATAATCTTTCCCAAAGTTCTTACCATCGCTGTAGTCATTCCGATGAGAAACCTCATCGTTCAGAACTTTTGAACTATACCTCGAACCTCTGTCTTGGCCACTCTCCCATCTGGGCGTACTTTTGCTGTGCTGATTCCCACTACGATTGAGTTCTTTCCTTCTAGTAACATCATCAGTTGGGTATTTAACAATGGGTGGTGTTGGCTCACGCACACCTTTCCACCCTCTGTCCTTGTCAGACTCGTATCTGCGTGTTCTTGAATAACGAAATTCATCTTTCACAATATCAACTTTTTCCCATCTATCTGGAATAAACTCCCCTCTCTCAATTTCATCCTTTGCCAACCTCCTTGTTCTAATCTCGGGCTCACCCTTTCTACTCTTCTCTGGAACTACCTCCCCTTTCTCTATATCCCCTCTTCGCCACTTTCCCCGTACATGCTCTCCTTTTTCAATCTCCGTTTTCCTCCATTTTTCACTGTTTTCAATTCCACCTCTTCTTGACTTCTCAGGCAGAAACTCCCCGTTCTCTACTTCTACTCTTGACCACTTCAACGTCCCAAATTCACCCTCTTCAACTTCATCTTTCTGAGCACTATCAACACCATTTTCAGCAAGCCCAACTTCTCTGCTGCTCTTACCTGGCTTATCCGATCCTGATTCTGTTCTTCCCAATTCAACATCCTTCGCTACAACCTCTTCTTTCTTCACCTTCATCTTCTGCTTCCGTTCTGCCTCACTGAATTTGACTGAAGACTTTGAATTGAACCCATTATTCTTACCTGCACAAAGCATTTTCTCTGAAGGAATTGGAAACGTCTCCATAATATGCTGCTGTTGTTGCTGCAAAGGTATGCATGCGACGCCTCCATCGCCCATGGAAATCCCACCTCTATCACTTAAACTCAAAACCCTAACTCTCCCCTTCGCCAGGGCTCTCGATGCTCATACTGCGATGTCTTCGAATCCCTGAATCTTCCTCCAATTCAAGACCCTGTTTTTCCAAAAAAGAAGAACCAACACCAAAGTCAAGCCCAAGCAATGTAGGGTTTAAAAAACCAAATTAAAAACGAAGAAGTCGCAAAATTCGCGAAACGAGTAATCATCCCCTCCCGAAGAACAAACAAGCCCGCTTCCAATACTAAAACCTACCAAATTCAATTCCATAAATGTAAAAAGAGAACCCCAAACAAAAAGCAACAGAACCCAAAAAAAAATCCCAGAAAAACAAAATTGAACGAAGACTGAATAGATCCGGAAACAACAAAAATTGTAGCTGCGACAGACCGTAGAGCGCGCGAGAGACTGAGTAAGCGATGTACGGATCAAGAAGAACTCTCAATTAATTACACAAGTTCTGAAATCAATCTCTCTCTGAAAAATCTCCCTCCTTCTTTTAAAACTTGTGAAAACAAAATTTTCCAATCTTTCTTGCCTTTAAGCGCTATATCTTTGAGTCGCTCTTTGGTTGCGTTCTATGTTGGTCTGAAAGAGGAAGCTTTCTTGTTCCTTTTTTTTTTTTTTTTTCCTTTTCTTTTCTTTTTTTATTTTATTTTCCCTTCAACAATTCCGATCGTTGCCCTTTGGTGAATTTATCGGGCTCGAGGAAGTATGTGGCTGAAATTACCAAAAAGGGCATAGGTTTTTTTGACGGCGATCGTGGGTTGACTCGGGTTTTTACCGCTGATTTTTTTTTATTTGAGTTAAAAATCACTTTGAGTCCCTAAACTTTCATAAAGTAACAATTTAGTCCCTAAACTTTGATTTGTAACGATTTAATCTTATACTTTCAATTTTGTAACAATTTGGTCCTTGTACTTTCAAATTTGTAACAATTTAGTCCCTATACTTTCAAATTTGTAACAATTTAATCCTTGTCGCAAAAATAAATTATCAAAATTAAGTGTCGACTTTTATTATTTAATGATTAAACTATGTAGCTCATAAATATATTGGATCCCAAATTAGTTTATTAATCTATGTAGGTAAGAAATTTTATTAAATCTTTACATTAGTTTTTCATGATATGGACTAAATCGTTACAAATTTGAAAGTACATGGACTAAATTGTTACTTATTAAAGTTTAGGGACTAAATTATTACAAAATTGAAAGTACAGGGACTAAATCGTTACAAAATTGAAAGTATAAGAACTAAATCGTTACAAATCAAAGTTCATGGACTAAATTGTTACTTTCATGAAAGTTCAGGGACCAAAAGTGATTTTTAACCCCTTTTTTTTAACCGTGTATCTGAATATTTTGTTTGTAATTAATTAATTCAGAATATTGATGTTAAAAGGAATAATTGAAGTTTCGTCATTTTTATTCTTGTAATCTTTATCTGTGCGAAGTTACTGAAATGCCCCTGTACGGGTGAGGCTGTAAACAAGATATTTACTTTTGTAAATACGCCGGTTCTTTTTCCGGGTTGGGAGGAGGTGAGAAGATTGAGGGTAGGGGTATTTTGGTAAATGTGTGATGGTTTTGGCGCTCAAGTTTTTTGGGGGTTGAAAAAGGAGGGATTCACGAAGTCGTCGTGATTTCGAGTTGGGCTTGAAATTCGGCCCATAGTTTGTGAGATTTCGGGCCGACGTGTCTTGATAAGTTGGCCCAAAATCTAACTGAGTTGGGTCCAATGTTGTGGACTATATCAAATGGTGGGCGATAAGTTTTAATTTGATTTCTAACTTTTGGTGATTGGCATTTGGTATTTGGTATTGGAAGGCAAATTGTAGACAAATTACATTTTAAATTGTTTCCACTCGATCCTATGTTTTAATAATGAGTAAGTTTGTATAGTAATCTATTGCTCAATAGTACCTATTGTGACTAAAATTTGAACCAACTAACTCTTTTGGGACAACCTGAGGGGCTTAAGTATGAAGAACCAAGATGGAAATAGGTCTAGACTAAAATAGGCCCAAGTCGAGCTTGTCCAAGACCGACATAATCATTGATTCAACCAAACCACGCCTAAAGTCCATTTAGACCTTGGGCAAATGAGGTTTTTTCGCGGGGAATTGTGTTAAATGGCTACAAAAAAAAAAGCGGTCTTGATTTTTGGCTACGGAAGTTTGGTCTTTGCAGGCGTGGCTACCGGAATAGTAGGAACTGTTTTCTAGATTTTTTTTGACATTTTTACCCCTAGTATATACGACTATAGACAAACGCCGTTAACAAATTTTTTTTGTTTTCATTCAGTTTCTCCCCCCTTTTTTCGGGATGGATGAATCCCGATTTATAGGGAGTTCAGTTGGCGGTTTGTGTTCAAGTGTATAAAAAGATCTACCTATTTTTTAGGCTTAGGTTCAGCGTTTCCAACGATAAAAAAAAAAGATTTTATCCCTCACATTTTGCCCCCCATTATCCATGTTACAAAAGAACAACAATAAAAGTCGTAAGTAGCAGTACATACAGACAGATGACAGTACATATAAACTACAGCGTATATATAACTCATATGGGGGTGGGACTAGGGTAAGTATGCATACACACAGGATGCATGCGGAACACGTATGTATGTAATACTATATACAGATATCAGTTATGGCATTTCATCAGGTATTTGCATTCAGGTGAACATGGTACGGGGGTTATTATGGTTGCATATAGCAACACAGACAAAGACAAAGTGTATTTTTATTGGGCATTCCAGACATACACGATACAGGTGGTGATTAACTCAAATACAGGGGGGATTAAGTGTATATACACACAAGTAGACACATTAGACCATTCCATGGATGTATATAATAGTACAGACAAATCAAAGCATTTTTTCTATTAGACATGTCAATGTGTACGCACACATACATATGAGTATACCACAAGCACACTTTTTTCAGAGAAGTTGTAATAACGATGAAATGGTATTTATCAGTACATACCACTCGGGGGAATGTAATAATGAAATCCTAAAATCTCGGGGAACGTATCAGCTTGTTGCTAATATAAGGGAATCGGAATGAAGTTGTTCATGTCTAATAGAAATGGTATTTATCAGTACATACCACTCGGGGGAATGTAATAACGAAATCCCTAAAATCTTGGGGGAATGTATCAGTTTGTTGCTAATATAAGGGAATGAGAATGAAGCTGTTACCTTGGTTTGAATTTCTGAGAAATTGTACAGTCCTCGTGCAGAAGGAGAATCGATGGAGGATGTGGGGCAAGCAAGAGTCTCGACGGCACGGCGGAAGAAGGTCGTCGGCACGGCGGATGTGGGTCGCCGGCGCGATGCGAGAGGTAGGGATTGGGATACACTCTGTGTTGGGGGGTGGAAAATGGTGGGAAATGGAGGATTAAGTCTTTCAAGGGGGGGCAATGGTGAGAAGGGAGGGTTGTGGAAGATGAAGATGGACGAATGGGCTGGTGCATGAAGGCGGTTCTGGTAGGAGGGTGGGCGGTGTTATGACAACTCATAATTGCAGCAGCTAAGGTATCATAATTACTGTGTTCTTATTTGTTTTTAAAAATTTTCAGGTATTCTTAATTGCAGGTAGTAAATCTTCCTATTGACAGGACTGTTGTTTCCGATTAATGGAGTTCGAAGGTGTTTCTCTCTACTGAAGGGGGTTGAACTTTGACAAGAAAAATGGCTATAAATAAATAAAGGAGTAAATACCTTTATTGGGGAAGGAGTACAAAGTTCAAGGTTCTTAGGTGCAGGTAGTAAATATGCAGATGGACAGGTTTTAGGTGCAGGTAGTAAATATGCAGATGGACAGGGATGTTGTTCCTGATCAATGGAGTTCAAAGGTGTTTCTCTCTATTGACGGGGTGGTTGAACTTTGTACTCATTGTCCGACAAGGTATTTACTCTTATTCCCGGGGAACAACTAGGGTCTTTGTACTCATTGGTGTGTCATAATTCCGGTTTCTTAATTTTTCAGAGGTTCTCAATGGAGTTCAGAGGTGTTTCTCTCTACTGACGGGGTGGTTGAACTTTGTACTCATTGTCCGACAAGGTATTTACTCCTATTCCCGAGGAACAACTAGGGTCTGGTACATTTGGGTTTCAAAATAGTTGTGTGTCTTTTTTATTTTCGTATTTTTAAACCTCCTAAAATGTCTCCAACTATTTTTAGGGGTGTTTTTTTATCTCTCTTAAATGATTTTGGTTTTAAACGTTAACAACACTGTTAACGTTAGGAAGTTTGAGGGGCATTTTTGTCTTGTATAATTAGGGAATTATTAATTAATAAATGGTTTAGCCATCTATTTAATTTACAAACGTTTGTAGCCATTTTTCAAGCCACCTTTTTATTTGTAGCCATTTTTCTTGTTGCCCCTTTTTTCGCACACAAGGCCAATTGCTCACCTTGACCCAAGGTGAGGCCAAGGTGAGACAAGCCTCCAATTAGTGTGTCAATGCAGAGCCTAATTCGAAAATATGTCTAAGGGTTGTATTCGATCATTTATTGGTTCAATTCCTAAAAGGATATGAAAACTCTAGGTCAAGTTATCTTATATATAACTTGATTCTTATTCTCAATACTTTTGTTACACTCTTAAAGCAATAATCTAACTTGAACATTGAAGCTTGTGTGGCAAGCACCACACCGATGTGCAATTATTCTTATTTTGCATGTCATTTATTTTTCGTAAAACAAATTCATCGTTGAAGCACATGCAGATCATGTGCATTCTCTTTGCCCATATTTGTGCACTCAACGAGGTCAATAAGAAAAAGAGAAAAAGTAAATAGCTTAAATGAAATGAATTCAAATTATAGTGATCATTTAGGTGTGTTTTAATATCATACAAGTTTCGTATGTCGAATTCAATAACTATTTGGTTCTATCTTTAAAATTTGTACTTGTTTTCTCATTGTGGTTTTTATATTTTTTAATGAAACATTAAAATTTGTAGTCAAATTCAAAAAAACAAAAACTATTTTTTGCTTAGTTTTCAAAACTGAGTTGGTTTTTTAAAACATTGGTAAAATGTAAATATTAAAAAAAACTTAGAAAGAAGTAAAGTTTATAAACTTAATTTTCAAATAAAAACAAAAAATCAAATATTTTTCAAACGGGATCTTAACCATTAACATTCAAAGGCCAAGGTCCACACCACACACACATGGACCAACCAACCATCCTTTGAGAGTAAATGATGTTTTGATTATATGTTCTTCAAGAGTCTTAATGCAATTTTATATTTTATAAATTTTCCCATTGGGAGTATATTTAAGTGGAGTTACTGAAGCCTTCGTGCTTGTTCAATGATACGAGCTCAAATTAGGATTTTTTATATTATTTTAGCCATTCTTCATCGTCATACTCCTAAGAGTAGTTTAGATAGTTCGTCGTTGATTACCTCATTTTCTTTGAATGAACAAATGAGAGTTTTCTCTTTTGATAACAAATAGTCTATCATACTTGTTTACAATTATTGATTTATGTTGCAATCTGAAACATTTAAATTGAGTTTGATGAACAACCTTTATTTCAGAGTGTGTTTAAGTTGAGAGAGTTTGGGTAGTTTTGAACTAAGGGGCTATTTGGGGCACTGAGTTGGTTATAATAACGGGAGGTTATAATAGTCTGGGGAGTATAATAGTCTGGGTGTTATAATAGTCTGTGTTTGGGGTGGAGATTATTATAGTTGGGATAAAATAGTATGTGTTTGGGGTGCAGATTATTGTAGTCTGGGATAAAATAGTATGTGTTTAGGGTGCAGATTATTTTAGTCTGGGTTCAAATAGTCTATGTTTCAAGCTGACTGTTTTTTTTTTCTTACTTTTTTTTTGTTGATTTTTCTCATACAACTTTATACTTCAAATATTAATAAAAATATTGGGTTTAGTTGTAAAATAATAATAATAATAATAATAATAATAAAGTTTTGGGTATAGGGGTTGAATTATATGTTTAACTTAAAATGAAACAAAAGTAACCTAAAGTAAGGGTTGATTTTATTTGTTTTAGAGTCATGATTTTTTTCACAAAATAAGTCATTTAGGGGGTGTTTGGGTGCCAATTTTGGAAGTGGGGGTTTTGGAAAACACCTCATTTTTTCAAATGGGTGTTTGGGCTCCCATTTTCCAAAACCCCTATTTCCCAAACCCCCCACCTCACAAATCACTCCACTTTTCTCTCCCAATGTTCCAAAACCACTCCCCATTTCTCTCTCCATTTTCCAAAATCACTCATTTTTTCTTTTTTCTTTTTTCTTTTCTTTTCTTTTTTTTTTTTTTTGAAAAACCCTATTTCCCAAACCCCCACTAACCCTTATTATTTTTATTATTTTATTTAATTATTAAGTTTATTATTATTTTAATTTAAAAATATTATTTTATTCAACACCGTTCTTCTCACATTTGCACACTAACTATTCTTTAATATGATATTATTTCCATGATTTAATATTTGTTTGTTTAATTTGTTATTACTTCCTTAGTTGAATAATAAAGTTTTGTTGTTTAAAAATATTTTCCAACCATCCTAGTTAATTTCAAATGATTAAAGTCATAGAATGGTCATGTTCATTACCCAATCTTAGAACAATTGTGTAGCATTGAAAAGTACAAAAAGAAAAAAGAAAAAAACCAATCAAAATCATAAAAACGAAGTTTGAAACTAAGATCAGAAGAAATGTAGGAAATGCAACATGTGTGCAAAGAAATTTGATAAATGATATTTTTTTCCCAATTTTAAATGTTTGATCAGGATTGTGTATTAAATTCTTATATTCACAATTAATGGAAAAAAAAACATTCTAAATTGTTGATTTTAGAACAATTGTTTAATATTAAACAAGAATAAGAAACAATAAAAAAATTATTCTTGTTCAAAACAGGGTCTTAACCTCCAAAACTACGTTCAGAACAAATATAAGAAATGCAACAAGTGTGCAAAAAATTGGAAGAAGGGAAATTGATTATAATTTTCTTCTTTGATAATCAATTTCGTGATGAAAATTGGGTTTTACAATCCCATATTTACAATTAATGGAAACAAAGTTATAAATTTTTAATTGCATAAGTATTGTGTAACATGAATTAAAAAAATGAAAAAAAAAAAACAAAAACAAAAACTCAGACTTCAGAAATCAGCACCTCAAACACAGACTTCCTAAACTCAGACTTCTGAAATCAACACCCCAAACACAGACTTCCCAAACTCATACTTCAACAACCAACACCCCAAACACAGACTTCCCAACTTAGACTTCTGAAATCAGCACCCCAAACACAAACTTCCAAAACCCACAGATTTCCAAAACCACCCTATTTCCTAAACCTCCACTTCCAAAACCCAAACCCTTGTCCCAAACACGCCCTTAATGATTTCATATAGAAAAATCATATTTGTTTCATTTTATGTATTTCCAACATAAAAATGGTAAATGCTTATTCAAAACTCATTGTACCTTCATTATCAAATGAATCAAATAAAATAGAAATCACATAAAATAAAAAATTGAGTAGTATTTTTTTTTAAAATTATTATTATTACGGTAAACTTAAATACGATAAATATAATTTTGAATGAAAAATATAGTACGATGAAGGTAAACATTCATATACTTCATTATCAAAAGTAATTATATATGGAATAAAACTCCATATTTATACAAAGACAACCTAGTATCTAACTCCCTAGAAGTTTTTCGATTTTTCCGACAACCACCAACAAATTTTTCGGCGACCGAAATTTTTTTTCCTATTTTTTTCTTTCATTTCTTCTACCCTTTTCTTTTTTTTTTTCTTTTTTTTTTCTTTTTTATATTTTTCGAAATGAAAACAAGAAGAAAGATTATTTTAGAAAAAAAAAAGTTGTCGGAAAAAGTCGTCGGTGATCGCGGAAAAGTGGTCGGAAAGTCGACGGAGGTCGCTGGAAAAGTTGTCGGTGGTCGTCGGAAAAGTTGTCGGTAGGAAAGTCAATGAGTCACATGGAAGAAGAGAGAAAAGAGTTACTGTAGAAAATAGATAGAATAATTGGGTGGGTTGAATAGTGGTTACTGTAGCAACACGAGGGAAAAATAACCAACTTCACCCATTATTTTTGTTGATGCCCCAAACATTGAGTTGGTTATAATAGCCCTAACCAACACAGTGGGTCAAACGGCCCCTAAGTGTTAACAAAAATTTTAGGGAAAAATACACTTTTAGTTTCTGAGGTTTGGATTAGGTTTCATTTTGGTCCCTGAGTTTTCAAACTCGACATTTTTACCCTGAGGTTTGGATTCCGTTGCACTCTTAGTCCCTCTGTTAATTTTTCTGTTAAATACTAATAGAATGCTGATGCGGCATTAGTTTTTAATAAAAAAAATATTTTTTTTATTAATTTCTTAAAATAAATTAATATAATATTAAATATTTTTTTATTTTTCTTTTTTCTTTTTCTTCCATCTTCTTCGATCTCCTTCTCTAGACTTTTCTTCTTCTTCAGACCAACACCTCGCCGTTGTCGCCCCCGCCTCGCCGGAAACACCACTACTCTCCGGTGGGTTTCATTCTTCTTCCTCATCCGTTCAACGTCCAGTAGCAGATCTTTCTGTCTCTGTTTACCATCTCTGGCGGCGTTCGCGATTTTAGCAGCGGCAGATCGTGACCCACGATGTGATTCCAGCAGGCAACCCAAGTGCGAATCGAAGGAGTTGGTTTGGTGGGTTTCGTTTCATATCGAGATTCGTGGGTCTGCCGGAATTGAAAAATCGCGTGGTCTGTTTGCGCTATGGGTTTCTTCGCGAGTAGAGTCGAAAAAAGCTTGTGTCGCTGTCACGTCCAGATCTATGTGGGTTTTTTACTACGTGGGCGTTTTCAGATCGTTTGAATCTTGAAGAAATGGGTTGTTGTGATGGTGCTTTGGCGAGAAGGGCTTCACGAATAGGTCGTCTCCGATAGAGGGTGCGAAGAAATCTGAATAGCAGCAACTGCGGCGAGCGTTCGTCGTGGCTATGGGTTTTCAAGCTTCAACGGGTGATCGAGTTTCTGCAACGGCTTGGGTCTCGGCTCAACGACAGTCCAGATCGAAGAGAGAGAGAAATCTGGTGGCGTCGTGGGTTTTGTTTCTTCGATTTGAAATCTCTTCTGATTTTGAAAAAAACCAATAGAGAAAAAAAAAATAAGAGAAGAAGAAGAAAAGAAAAGGAAAAAAAAAAAAAAAAAAGTCCACCCGTCGAAGCTGGCGATCGACCGGCGGCGGAAGACGATTGTCCGTTGGTGGAGGAAGCTGGGATTGAACAGATGAAGAAAAAAGATGAGGAGGAAGAAGATAAGGAAGAAAAAGGATAAGAAAAAGGAAAATAATAATAATAAAAAATCAATATTTTATTTTATTAAAAAACTCAAAAAATATTTTTTTAATAAACAATGTATATGCCACATCATCAATCTGTTAGTATTAACAGAAAATTTGACGAAGGGACCAAGAATGTAATGAAATTCAAACCTTAGGGGTAAAAATGTTGAGTTTGAAAACTCAGGGACCAAAATGAAACCTAACCCAAATCTCAGGTACCATGTATTTTTTCCAAAATTTTAATTTCAATTCACTTTGTTCTCTCATCAAGACAAAATAGCAGTTGGCTAACATTAATGACAATAAAAAAAAGAAAAAAAAGAAAAAAAAAAGAAGAAGAAAAACAACAACAAATTCTAGAACATTTTAATGTGTAAGACTGTAAAATTTAGTGAACATAACGCATAGAACACTTTATTCATTATTTTCCAATTTTTTATTACAAATTTAATAATATTGCACAATAGATTTGAACTTTCAAAATTGTGTCAATTGTAATATATGAACCTATTGTCAAAAAAAAAAAAAATTGTAATATATGAACCTTAAAAAGTATCAAATAGGTTCTCAAACTTTCAATTTTGTGTCCAATAGGTCATTAAATGACACTTTCAACGATAGTATCAATCTCTTTTTTTCTCCTCCGATGGCTAGCTAAGTATGATATTTCGATCATCAAAATTTGTCCTCAAAACATGAATGGCATAGGTGAAAATGTTGGCATTGCCATTGGCATTGAGTTCATCCTGCAAATCGACGCGAAAGCAAAGAAAATGAAAATGGGTTGGAAGAAAATTTGAGTTTGAGTTTCATGACGAGATTTAATTGAAAATACAGATATTTCATTTGTTAAATTCTATATAACTTAAGAAATTATAACTTAAAAAAACGAAGGGAATGTTTGGATTAACTTTTCAATTGTTTAATTTTAGAAAAAAAAAAATTGTGTTTGGCAAACAAACACTAAAAATGACTTATTAAAAAAATAAGATTGAGGAATACTTGAAAACAAAATTTTTAAAAAGAATTTTTAAGTATATAATAATTGGGGTATAAAAACACTTATAGAAAATATAATCAAACAGTGTTTAAATTCTAAATAATTTTTAGACAAGATGTTTAAAGAAAAATGCATTCTTGAAAAACACTTAGACTAAAAGGTATTCCAAACGAGTCCAAAATATAAAATAAAATTATGAGACATAAAATTGAAAGTTTAAGAACCTATTAGACAATTTACAAATTAAATAGACATAAATCTCAAATTTTGGACCCTAAACTTTTTTTTTTAGAAAGAGAAAGATCACGTGTTTCTACTTTTCAAATTTTGAAAAAAAAAAGTTTGAAGATATAAAAATGATATTTCCAAAGTTTTTAGTTTTTTAAATCTTAAAATCTGAAAATAATTGCTTATAGAAATATAAATGTTTTGAAAAAACTAAAAAGTGATTTTCTCTTAAAGAAAACGGCGATTATTTGAGATGTGATTTTAAAATCAATTATAGTGCATGTTTGGAGTGATTTCTAACATTGTTAAAATCATTTTTGTCAGGTTTCAAACCACCTGGAAACATCTCATGTTTGATTTTACAAATTTAAAAGTAATTTTCATATTATCAAATTAATTTTGAATTATTAGAGGCATGTTTCATTTTGAATTCGAGTGATTTTAACTATTTCAAAATCATTCTTAAACATGCAAATAATTATATATTAAAAGAAAATACTCTTAAAATCACTAATGAAGCAAAATATGACTAATTATTATTGAACATATTTTACAAAATTATGTATAATTAAATCACTTTAGCTTATTTCAAAAAAAAAAAAAATCACTTTAGCCACTTCTTTTATTAAAAATCATAATTAAATCACAAAGTGAGGATTCAACCTTTAAAATTCATTTCGAAATCCGAATTTAGAAACAATAATTAAATTGCATTTGAAACAAAATAGTTAGTTTAATTACCAGTAATCATATTTGGAGTGGTTCTACTCTGATCACAAGCCAATTGAGGTGGTTTTAAAGTCTCACGGTTCGGGTAGGAGAAATATTCTGACCTCTACAAAAGAGTCTTTTAAATTTGAAGAGCTTTGGACCAAAAGGGAGGAATGCTACAACCTGATCAAGACTCACGGTGAATGGGGTAATACTGTTCCTTTTAATCTAAAAAATAATTTGATTTCTTGCTCTAGTGCCTTAAAAGGGTGGGGTAAAAATATTAATAATAATCTTAGAGGTAGAATTAAGGAATGTAGGAAAGCTCTTAAATTGGCTTATGATTCTGCCCCTCTGGTTGATTTTGATAATATTCATAGTCTTGAATTTGAGCTAGAAAAACTTATGGAGGATGAGGAAATCTATTGGAAACAAAGGTCTAGGGAAGATTGGTTAAAGTGGGGGGATAAAAACTCCAAATGGTTTCATAAAAGAGCCACTATGAGAAGAAATAAGAATGAAATTCATGGTATTAGAGATACTAATGGTTTCTGGTCTGAGGATAATAGAGTCATAGAGGAGACCTTTGTTTCTTATTTCAGTAATATTTTTAAATCTTCTAATCCTAGTAATATTCAAATTCAATCAGCTCTTAGTAGTGTTCAACCAAGAGTTTCCCAGCGAATGAATAATTATCTTCTAACTCCTTTTAGTAAATCAGAAATTGAAAGAGCAGTTAGTCAATTATTTCCTACAAAAGCTCCCGGGCCTGACGGTTTTCCGGCATTATTTTATCAAAGGTATTGGGAAACCGTAGGTCCTTCAACTATTGTGGACTGTCTGGAAATTTTGAATAATAAGGGTAGTATTGAGGACTGGAATGAAACAAATATTGTTCTTATCCCTAAGGTTTCTAATCCTAAGGAAGTGAGTGATTTTAGACCTATTAGCCTCTGTAACGTCAATTATAAAATAGTTACTAAAACAGTTGCTAATAGACTCAAATCAGTTCTTAAAGACATAATCTCTGACTCTCAATCTGCTTTTATCCAAAATAGGATGATTACTGATAATATTTTGCTTGGCCATGAATGTTTACACTCTATAAGCACAAATAGCACTATCACAAGAAACTTGGCTGCTATAAAATTAGACTTAAGCAAAGCATATGATAGGGTTGAATGGGTTTACTTAAAGGAAATGATGCTTAAGCTTGGTTTTGATTTTAGATGGGTGGAGTTGATTTTTAGGTGCATATCGTCTGCTAGGTTTTCAGTCCTTATTAATAGAGAACCGAAAGGTAATTTTAGAGCTGAGAGGGGTTTGCGCCAAGGGGACCCTTTGTCTCCCTACTTATTTCTTTTAATTGCAGAAGGTCTGTCATCCTTAGTGTCTGAAGCCAGTAGGGAGGGTAGGCTATCGGGTGTCTCTTGTATTAATAATGGTCCTGTGGTTTCTCACCTGCTTTTTGCCGATGATAGTTTAGTGTTTTGTAAGGCCGATGTTGGTGAGCTTGAAAATTTAAAGTCTATTCTTGAGATTTTTGAAAAGGCATCTGGAGAATCTGTGAATCTTGCTAAATCTGCCTTAATGTTTCCTAAAAACCTTAGTCCAGAAAGGAAGGATTATATGAGTGGCTGCTTGGGTATTAAATGGGTGGATGACTTGGGTAATTATTTAGGTATGCCTTCTTTGTTTTCTAGGAACAAATCTAAGGACTTTGGCTACATAGTTAATAAGGTTTCCAAAGTTCTTCAAGGGTGGAAAAAGTCATTTTTCTCCATAGCTGGTAAGGAAATCCTTATTAAAAGTGTTGGCCAAGCAATTCCTACTTATGCTATGAGTATGTTTAAATTTCCCAAAGGTCTATGTGATGAAATTACTAGGTGTTTCTCCCAATTCTGGTGGGGGTCGAGTGAGGAGAAGAAAAAAATCCATTGGTGCAAATGGTCCAAACTGTGTCTCCCTAAATGTCTAGGAGGTATGAATTTTAGAGATCTTAGGGGGTTTAACCAAGCTCTTATAGCTAAGCAGGTTTGGAGGCTTCTTATTCATCCCAATTCGTTGGCAGCTAGGTTTTTAGCCAGCAAATACTACTGGAATGGCAATATTTTGGATGCTACTCTAGGTAGAAAACCTTCTTTTCTATGGAGGAGCTTACTCTGGGGCAGAGAGTTATTAAATTTGGGCCTTCGATTTAGAGTGGGTAACGGTAGAAATATTTCTATGTTTTTGGATCCTTGGATCCCAAAAGAAAGTTTGTTTAAGCCTAGATGTACCAATGAAAGTGCTGCTCAGGAGAAGGTTTCTTTTTTTATTACAGAATCAGGGGCCTGGAATTTAGAGTTATTAAACTCAATGGTTGATCAGGATGATGTTGAGATAATTCGGAAAATTCCAATCAATTTAAATTGTGAGGATAAGTATATTTGGCATTATGATAAGTTAGGTTCTTATTCCGTCAAAAGTGGTTATAAATTATTCCTACAAAATCATATGCTTTATTCTTCATCAAGTAGTAATCCTATGTGCTCTGTCTGGAAGAAACTTTGGAAGTTAAAGTTGCCTTCAAAAATCAAACATTTCATCTGGAAAGCTATTAATGGTTTTTTATCTACGAATGAAAGCCTTAAAAATAAAGGAATTGATATTTCCCCTGTCTGTCCTGTTTGTGTCACAGAAATAGAATCAATTGATCATGCTCTTTTTTCTTGTAATCGAGCTAAGAATATTTGGAATCTAACCTTTAATCATTTCCTGGTAAGGATGAATTTTAATCAAAGCTTTGTTGATAGGTGGGTGGAATTGAGTTCGTCTCTGAATCTTGAAGAGCTTCAATTGGTAGCTGCAACTTGTTGGTCAAATTGGAATGACAGGAATAAGATTTCTCATGGCTCTCAGATCCCTGAGACGATGATCAGAAGTCGATGGATTGTTAATTACCTTAAGGAGTATGGCCGCGCAAATGAAAGGAATCCAATTAGGGCTTTAGGTGGTGGCCGCCTTAATAAAGTCTGTGTAAAGTCGGCCTCAATTCCTTATATTCCAAATTCTTGGAGGGTTAACGTTGATGCTGCTTGGGATTCTTCTTTGACGGGCATTGGAGTTGTTTGTAGAGACGAAGTTGGAGTGATCAGAGGGGCGGCTAGATTTTTTAGTAATTTTTCATATCCCCCTCCTGCGGCAGAGCTCTGGGCGATTCAAGAAGGTGTTAAGCTTGCATGTTTCTTAGGTTGCTCCAATTTTGTTGTGGAATCAGATTGCCTTCAAGCTGTCGACCTTGTTTCTAATGAGAACGAAGCCAAAAATGAGTTGGGGTCGTGGGTTGATAACATCAAGAGCTCCATCCCAGATTTCTGTAGTCCATCTTTTATCCATATTTCGAGAGCAAATAATGTGTTAGCTGATCTTATTGCAAAATCTGCTAGAAGAGAGAGAAGTAGTGAGGTGTGGGTGGGGTCCATCCCAGATTGGATTTTGTCCTCTGTGGACTAAGCTTGTCTTCTTTTGCCCTTAGTGGCGTTTATAAGAGGTATTATTTTTCAAAAAAAAAAATTACCAGTAATCATTTTAACAAAAAAAAAAAAAAAAATTACCAGTAATCATCTCTGCTGTGATAACTATACGACTTGCTCATGCCTCGCCGGCCGGACGTTTTCTTCTTCGGCTTCCTTTCGCCGGATTTCTTCACCGGCGGCCGAGCTCCATTACTATCCTCCAATATCGCCGCCAGCGCTGGCCGCCAATGCGCTGCAGATTCCGACTTCGAACTTCTCATTCTCCCAACGCTCAGCTCCTTCAACTCCTCCGCCGCAGCGCCGCCCTGGTACACCCGCGGCGCCACCGCCGCCGTCGACCGGCAACAAGAACCCAACTTCAATAAAAATGCCATAATCGCAAAAGAAACAAAACAAGAAGAGGAAAATTCTAGATTTATTGAACAAGGAAATGGCTTCATCTTCTATTTATAGACAAATTCGGGGGACTGGTGGCGGCTTCTGTCCATTACGAAAAAGGGGATTTTTTATTTATTTTATTTATTATTATTATTATTATTATTTTGTCTTCAAATTTGTATTTTCAGAAATTGGGTTTGATTGAAAAAAAAAAAAAAAAGTTTAAAATTTCTTTAGTTCTAGACCTAACAATTTATAGTCTAAAATTTTAGTTGTAACAATGTAGTCAATTTGTGACCGTTTTATTTCTGACCATACTTGATTGCATACTGGTGTGTATATTTATGCACAGCACTATTGAAATGTTGACAGCAAAAAAAGAGAAAAAACATTTCTCATTTTCTACCTTTCTCTCTTAATGCATATTTGGAAGCAATTTTAAAATAGAGAAAATTACTCTGAAACATATCTTTAATAATTCAAAATTAATTTTGATAGTATGAAAATTACGTTTAAAAGTGTAAAATCAAACTCGAAATTGATTTTGAATAATTAAAGATATGTTTTGAGGTGATTTTAATCCTTTCAAAAGCACCCCAACACATACACTTAGTTGTCAACATTTTAATTGTGGTGTGTAAAAAGACCAGTATGCAACCAAGTATACATTTTCTTTCTTATCAACCGCTTAGATGTAAGATATTGTTCCAAAGAACTCAAGAAAAAAAAGATAATTGTTTCGGAAAAAAAATTATATCTTATCAAAATTAAGTGTGATGAGAAATCTCATTAAATCTTAACAATAATTTTTTTTACAGGAACTTAATTGTTCTAAAGTATAGGAACTAAATTATTAATTATTAACATTCATAAATTAAATTTCTAACTCTTGGTCGATGATATAAACTTTAGATCAAATAAATTATGTTTTTACTGGTCAAGTACGAGGACTTAATTATTATAAACAAAAGTTAAGAGATTAAATGGATACTTTTATCAAAATTAGGGGGAAAAACGATTTTTTACCCATGAAAAAAAAATGGTGAATGAATTTGGAAAATGAAACATGTGTGAGTTTGGTGGCTTGGTTAAGTTTATCAATTTGGCTTTGGAAGTTTTTTGAAAACAAAGTTGCCCATGGAATTAAACCTGTGGGCGCTACCAATATTTTAGTTTCTTTCGGTTTCTTTAAGAATGTTTTTTTTTTTTTTTTCTTCTTACGATTTTATTTGTCATTATCCGTCTCATATAGAATGACTTTAATTTGGAAGTTTCTTCTTTTTGGAGAACAGATTGTATTGTTTTGGTGATTTGTAGTTCATCACCCAAAAATGAAAATAATAAGTTTAAGTTTATGTATAAACATAGTCATATTTATGTATATGTTCTTTATAAGTTTTTTTTTTTTTTTTTTTAATTCAGTATATGTTCTTTATAGTTCAATATTTGGAAGTGGGGATCTGGACTTCCAACTTTTTTGTTCAATTTGCAAGTTTGACATATATTTATTCATAGTTTTCAATTTGTCAATTTTCCATATTAAACAAACACAAACTTTATTTTATTACTTTTTAGTTTAACAACACCTAAGTGAGGATTTGAACATTTAACTTTTTTTTTTTACTGAAAATAAATGTCTTGACTAGTTGAGTTATGCTTAACTTATCAAATAAACACAGACCGATATGATACGTGTTTTGTGTTAAATTTAGTACAACAATTGTAGGGACGAAGATTTGAAACTCCAACTTTAAGAAAATACATAAATATCTTAATTATGTCCATTTAATTATGCTCATAGTGTGTTTCTTTTTCTCTAGTGTGATTCGTAGGCATGACAAAATAGAAAGGAAAGAAAATACTTATTTTAATTTAGGGAAAAATACAATTTTGGTCCCTGAGGTTTGGGTTAAGTTACACTTTGGTCCCTGAATTTTCAAACTCAACAAAAATATCCCTGAGGTTTGAGATAAGGAGCACTTTGGTCCCTGCCGTCTATTTTTCTGTTAAATACTAATGGTTGCTGACGTGACACTATTATTTTAATAAAAAAAAATTATTTTATTTGTTAATAAAAACAAATAAAAACAATAAATTATTATTAATTTTTATATTTATATCTTTCTCTCTCCTTCCACCTCATCATCCTTCTTCTTCTTATTCTTCTTCTTCAACTCAGGTCGGTCGGCCGGCCACTGCCAACGACGTTTTTTTTTTCTTTGTTCTTTTCTTTTCTTTTCTTTTCTTCTCTTCCTTCCTCTCTCCTTGATCTCGAAGTTTATTTTTTTTTAATATTTCTCCCATTTCAGATCTCTCTCCAGCCGCTCCGTCATCGCGTCGCCGCTGCTCTTGCGCCATGTCCGTCTCTTTCTCAGAATCGGTCTTGGGTTTCGTTTCATACCGTTCCCCTTTGCACGCGAGGAGGGAGAGAATCGAGTCGCTCGTCGTGGGCCTTCGCGAGCAAGGAAGGACGAGGGAGAGAGTGATGTCGTGGGTCTTCGAGGGAGAGAGAGGTCGCTCGTCGTGGGTCTTCGTAAAGAGAAACGAGGGAGAGAAGAAAAGAAGGGCGATTGGGCGTGGCTTCAGATCTGGAAACTCGAGTGAAACCCACGTTCGTGAGCTTCAGATTTGGAAACTTGAATGAAACCCACGTTCGTGACTTCATATCTGCTTAGCTCGAGATCTGGAAACTTGAGAAAAAAAACCAACTGCTGCTAGCGCACCGCTGACGCTGGAGACGAACACCCATCAACTGGCGACGAAGAGAAACTCAAGAGCAAGAAATCTTCGCCGGAGAAGGACCTTGAGGGTGCCGTGTGTGAAGGAGATGAGAAGAGATGTGAAGAAGATGAGAAGAAAGAAAGAGGAAAAAGAAAAAGAAAAAAAAATTTGACCCCGGCGACGACGACGGTGACCAGCGGGAAGCGGCGGCGCTAGAGCTTTGGTGAGAGTGTGAAGAAGAAGAGAGAGGTTGGTGATGATTGGAGGGTTGAAGAAGAAGATGAAAGAAAAAAAAATATTTTAAAATTAATATTTTTATTATTTTAATATATTTTTATTTTAAGAAATATTAAAAAATAATTTTTTTATTAAAATAATGGTGTCACGTCAGCAAACTGTTAGGGTTTAACGGCAAATTAGACGTCAGGGACCAAATTACTCCTTATCTAAGACTTCAGGGGTATTTTTGTTGAATTTGAAAACTCAGGGACCTAAGTGTAACTTAACTCAAACCTCAGGGACCAAAAATGTATTTTTCTCTTTAAATTATATTAAAATAGTAATTCCCCTTCTTAAGTTGTAAAAGAAGATAGAAGAAGAGAGAAGAACATAGTAGGGATGCAGGAGAAAACCCTATGCTTTTATATATTAAATGATTAAAAATCATCAGCCATATATAAAGGCCTGGGGAGAAAAACTCCTACAAAAAAAAAAAACATTCTAACCAATTTTTCTCTGGAATGTTCTTACCTAACAGAAAATGGGATTTTCAGCAAAGGGGCGCCGCACAAGGAAGAAGACAACTCTAAAACAACCCTAAAACAATCAGATAACAAAAGGAGAAATAAATGGGCTAATAATTGGGCCCGATACAATAAAGAATTTAACAAGCCCATCAGATTAATGGGCTATTCTAACACCCCCCCGCAAGTCGATGGTAGTAGCATTACGGACATTGAGCTAGAATTTAAGCCGTTGAAAACTTGTAACAGATAGAGGCTTGGTGAGAATATCAGCTAGCTGTTCTGTTGCAGGGAGATGTCGAACCGTGATCTTCTTATTTTGAACTAAGTCACGAACAAAATAAATATCCAGCTCTACATGTTTTGTTTTGGAGTGCAAAATGGGATTTGCACTAAGATGAACAACGCCTAAATTGTCACACCAAATAATAGGAGGATTAGGTAAATATATATTCAAATCAATAAATAAAGAATTTAACCAAACCAATTATGCAGCTACTGTAGCAAGCCCTCGGTACTCAGCCTCAGTACTTGATCTTGAGATGATGGATTGTTTCTTTGAGCCCCAAGAGATTATGTTCCCACCGAAGTATACACAGTATCCCGTAGTCGATTTTCGATCATCCGGATCTGATGTCCAATTAGCATCGGCAAACCCAACAATAGACAGATCAGATGGACGTTTGAACAATAAGCCATCATTTATAGCTCCCTTCAAGTACCACAAAATTCGTTTAACAAGTTGCCAATGTATGACCTTTGGAGAGTGCATAAATTGGCAAGCTTTGTTAACACTATAGGAGATCTCGGGGTGAGTCAGAGTAACATATTGTAAGGCCCCCACAATACTTCGATATAAAAAAGCATCATTAAACAATTCACCCCCATGAGCTGAAGGTATAGAATTACTCACCATTGGTGTTGAAATGGAATTGGAAGTGTCCATTTTTGCCCGATTCAGAACATCAGAAATGTAAGCAGACTGAGATAGAAAAATACCTCCCGAGGTTGGATAAGAAACCTCAATGCCAAGAAAATAGTTCAACCTGCCCAAGTCTTTTAGAGAAAATTGATCACTTAAAGACTTAATGAGACTATCAACCACGGACGAGGAATTGCCCATAAGTATTATGTCATCAACATAAATCAGAATATAACAGCAAGAACTAGCTGATTGTCGAATAAGAAAAGATGAGTCAGCCTTGAAAACTTTAAAACCAAGAGATTGAAGAAAAAGACTAAGACGTTCATACCAAGCACGAGGCGCCTGTTTCAGACCATAAATGGCCTTTTTTAGGCTGCAAACTAGATGTTGAGTTCCTGTAGATTTGAAACCACTAGGCTGCTCCATAAAAACATTATCAGTTAGTCAGCCGCCCATGCAAGAAGGCATTATTGACATCAATTTGCCTAATAATCCAACCAAATTTAAGAGCTAGAGTAAGCAAAGCACGAATAGTAATGGCTTTATGTTGAGAGGTGGGGATGACATCCAAATAAAATTACAATAAAAAAGGATCACACCAGAAGAATTCGATATCAACCATGATTTTTATTCGTTAATTCAATAATGGTAAGATGCAAGATTAAATTACCAATCTTTTTTTATGAGTTAAACAACATTTGTGAACAAATATTCGAATCTTTGACCTCTGAATCAAATCTACGTGTAAATTACCTTCGAACTATACTCACTTTGACATTAACTATTGATGTTTGAGATGATTTCACCCATCAACAACGAATAAAGGAGCTCCTCAGTCCTAAATAATTTTGATATGGATAATGATCATCTATCCGTTTATGTGGGTGGGTCCCTTCACTTTGAAATGAGAATTTTTGTGAATTTTTTTTTCTCCTTTCCCACAATAGTGAACTAGGTTAGTGATTCATCATCATAAAATGATGCACTGAGGATTGAAAAATGTGGCATAAGAATTAGGGTTATTATTATTGACATTAATTAGAAAAATGAGAATATGATTATAATGGTATTTGAAATGTAGCACTTAATTATGGCATTAATTTCTGTTTAGTAATGAATGTTTCACCAATTTCTTGGAGGATGAGAAATCAGTAGTAATAATGATAATTGTTATCATTGATATTTTGAAAAATAGAAATGTGATTATATGATAGTTCTTTTAATCAAAATGTAGAACTTAAAATGGTTATTTAGATTCCGATTGATAACCATTTGATTTTGTTTTTGAAAATTGAGTTGTACCTATAAGACTTTTTTTTTTTTTCTGCATTCTTTCAATATTTTAAAAAACTAAGCCAAACTTTTACAACTAAAAAAAAAAAAAAAAAAAGTAGTTTTCAAAAACTTGTTTTTGTTTTTTGAATTTGATGAATAATTCAAATGTGTCCATAACAAAAAATGAAAATCATGATAAGGAATTAGCATAATTTTCAAAAACAAAAAACCGACGTTAAAATTGTTAATTAAAAATACCAGAAAAGTATTTTAAAAAAAAGAATACCAGAAAAGTCGTGATGGGCTAAGGTTGGACATAACTTGGGCCTCCTAGTTCAGCGCCCACGAGGAAGACATTGGGCCTAAGCCCAATAAGTAGGCGAAGTCCAATTGTACCAACGTCCACGGAAGCTGCCCACCAAGATATTAAGAATGTAAATTTGAACACGGATTTCTTTTTTTTTTTATACAATATATGGGGTGAGAGATTTGAACCTTAGACCTCTTGGTCGAGAGTATAGTATATTGAACTATGCTTTTGTTGACAATTCACACAGTAATTTATTGGCTAAATATACAACTTAATATAGTTTGTTAGGAAAAACTTTTTATTAAAAAAAAAAAAAAAAACTCTTTAGATAAAAACAATTTTTTATAAGTACATAAAAAAATAGATAATTTAAAGTGTCTTTAGTATAACTTTTGAAATGATTTAGAGTGTGTTAAGTATAACTTTTGATTTATTTCAAAAAAAAAAAAGTATAACTTTTGATTTTAGTTCACCAAGAGTGTTTTTTTCTAAAAACAAAAAATCTTAACAAATAAAAACACTTAAAAAATATATTGATTTAAAATCTATTTTTGAATAAACACTTAAGAGATAGATTATAAAAAAAAAAAAATGATTTGAAATTATTGACTTGAAATCTTCAAAATACGTAGTAAAAAAAAATCATATTTATAATAAATAGAATCACTTTTGAATTGCAACAAAAATAATTTGACATTCAAAGTAATCCTTAAAAAATGTGATATATAAAAAAATATTTTATTAAGGTTCCGTCTGATAATCATTTGGTTTTTGAAAATTAAGCCTACAAACATTACATTTTGTTATGGGTAATTTTGGACCATCCCGATGCACAAGGAACTGACGAGGACAACAGGGCAGAAATCAGACTGGAAGATGGACCCGGGCGGCGAAACGGGCTAGTGGATCAGGCCAAGACCGAAGGGGTCGGGCCTGGCCCGACCCCATGCTCGGCCTCGCCCCGCTTGCGCGGGCCGAGTCCCACCTACTCTGTTCGGTCCATACCGCTTCTGGATGTCCCGGTTTCGCCTGGTTCGTCCTAAAACGCCTCCGAATTCCTAGAAATCCTAAGAAGATGAGCAGGTATTTATACCCCTCTTCGCCACTGAAGAAGGAGATCTGAACTCGCTACTCTCTTCTCTTACTCTCTAGCCCTCCTACTTTCGTTTTTCTGACTTAAGCATCGGAGTCGGTGTGGCGTGCACCACACCGGTGCTTAGTTTTCTCTTGTTTTGCAGGCCACGTCTTTCACATTCAAATAAATTTACCGTTGATGTCACGTGAAGGTCAGGTGAGTCCCTTGGCCAAATTTTGACATCAACACATTTCTATCTATAAGTTTTTTTTTATGTTGTTATCTATTTTCTTTCCATGTTTTAAAAAACCAACTCAAGTTGTTAAAAAAAAAAAAAACTCAAGAAAAAAAATAGTTTTAAAAAACTTGTTCTTGTTTTTGGAACTTGTTAGGAATGCCTATGTGTCCTTGACAAAGATGAAAACCATTTTTAAAAAATTGAGAGAAAATAAGTCTAATTTTAAAAAACCAAATGATTATCATTTTTTTTTTTAGTGTTAAACTAACCGGTATTTCAAATATACCCTTAGTCTCTAATAACATTTAACGTCTTTTTCAACATGATCTCTAATTTTTAAAATTTTGTAATTTCATGTTCTATTTATAAATGTTTTTCAATTATAACCTTGCAATCCCTAAAATTTTAAAAAATAAAGATACATGAATTAAAAAATAATAATTTTTATAAGTTTGTCAATTGTTGGTATACCCAGTATTTTAACGAGTCAAATTTATGTCTTAATTAACCAATTGAGCCTAGCTCTACTTTTATTTTATGGTCGATAGTAATTGACATGTATCTCGACCAAGAAGTTGAATATTCGAATCCTCTCACTCTCAAATATTATGCACTAAAAAGCTTTTATTTTATGAAAAAATTATTAAAAAAACTTTGATACATATATCTAACCATTATTTATTTATAAATAATTCGTATTTGTCTCCCGTTAAATAATTTAAAATAAAAAATTGTCTTCACTCTTCTCACATGAATGACGGCCACCATATTTAATATTTCTGAGACCGAACTTAGAATTTGTATGTACTATAGTGGACCGTTACAAATTTAAATTAATTCGTAAAGATAAATTAATTCGTTTTATAAACGTTAAACAGTTTTTTTTTTTTTTTTTTTTTTTTTTTTTAAAAAAAAAAGACATCTTTCTAATACTTGAAGCTCATCTTTTAAAATAACACACTATCAGGAAACAGGATAATAGGACTGGTTTGATAATGTTCACGTTTCTTCTTTTTTAATAAACTTAAGTGTTTGATAACTCATCCCTGTTTCTTGTTTCTAAATTTCTAGAAAAGTTTCTAAAAAAGTGGCAAAATTTTAGAAACTACAAAAATTTGTTTTTCAAATTATGTTTCTGTGTTTTTTTTTTCCTTTATATATATTTCATGCACGTATTCATCTCTCATTCTTACACCAATCGCTTCCCTTCTTCTCTCTGCTTTTTTTTATCACTTGTGTTTTTTTTATTTACCTTTTCCGTTATTTCGTTCTATTTCATTTTTTTCCATTATTTATTTCTCTTTCTTTTTTTTAGTATTTCTGTTATTTCTTTCTTTTTTTTTTCTTTTTTTTATCACCTTCGTCAATCAAGCACTACTGTCGACCTCTAGCTACCGGTCATCGCTGACATCCTCCGACTGGTTGCTACCGTTGACCTCTGACTATCGGTGGTGGCTAACTTCCATGGACTAGCTGCCACTGTTGACCCCTGACTACCGGCTGCCACCGTTAACCTCTGATTACTGGTCATCGTCGACCAGCTGCTACCGTCGACCTCTAACTCCGACCGCCGTTGACCTCCGTCAACCAGCCGCTGCCTTCGACCTCCGTCAACCAGCTGCCACCATCAACCTCCGACTACCAACCGCTACCGTCGACCTTCGACTACAGGTCATAGTCGACCTCCATCGACCGACCACCACCATCGACCTTCAACTACCAACCTCCCCCGACCGACTGCCATCGTCGACCTCTAACTACCGACTGTCGCTGACCTTTGCCGACCGGCCACCACCGTCGACCTCCGACTACTGGAAGTTGTGCCGCTGACTGACTACCACTATCGAAATCCCACTATCGGCCGCTGCCAACCTTCGTCAACCTTCGACTATCGGTTGTCGCTGACCCCTGTTGACCACCCTGATCGACCTCCGACGATCGCCCGTCACAATCTTCGCCAACCGACCGTCCCCGTCCCCGACTACCAATCGTCGTCAACCTCTGTTGACCGACCTTCACTGACCAATCGCAACTTTCGACCTCCGACTATCGGTCACTGCCATCAACCTTCGATTATCATTCGTCGTCGACTTCCGTCAACCGGTCGTCTTCGTTGACCTCCGATTAACGACCACCACTGACCTCTGCCGACCGTCTTCCGCTGGCCGTTGTCGATCGACCTCCGCCGATTGACCGCTACTGTTAACCTCCTCCGATCGGTCACCATCGTTGACCTCCGCCTACCAGTTGTCACCGAAAATCTCTGACTATAATTTTAATTTATGTTATATATAATTTTTATATTATATATGCCAAATTTTATTTCAACTAAAATTCAAGAAACTAGAAACAATTATCAAACACATATATGTTTCTGTTTCTTTTTTTAGAGAAACAAGAAACAAAAATAATTATCAAACATGTTTCTGTTTTTTATTCTCAAAAAACAAGAAACAAGAAACAAGAAATGAGAAATGAGAAATGGGGAGCGAGAACGTTATCAAACGAGTCCATAATTTATTGTTTCTTTATGCACGAAAATTATAAATGTTAAGTGGAGCAGTCTACTTATTTGAGCTTCAAATTTATCATTTATTTATAGATCATTTTGAAGGTTTTATTTGTTCAGGCCTTTTTTTTTTTTTCAAAAATACATGAGGAAGATGATTTGGACGTCTAACTTCTTAGTCAAGCTGAGATATAAGTTTTATGCCGATTGAGTTATGCTCTTTTTGGAAAAAAAAAATGTTTTTCAACCTTTGAAATAACCACCCAAATTTATTGAATGTTCTGTGTTTTTATTTTTTATTATTATTATAGAGCTCAGTGTTGAACAAAATAGAAAATCCTAATTTTAAGTAGACGAGACAAAAGAAAAATCCCATTTGGATTTTTCAAGATAAAGACAAAGGAACAATACCTCCTCAACATTGTTTTTCATTTCTCAAAAATTATTATTCAATAATATTATATTTTCTGATCTATATTCCTATATGGATTTATGCATATATAAAATGTTCATGGAGTTAGCATATATTCTACCTTTTCATATATATATTTTTTAAAAATACAAATATTAAACAAAATATAGGCATTTTAATGATGTGAAAGATTGTACAAGTCTGTCTTTGTCCTCCCAACAATATAATATCACATTAAGTAGAGACAAAAGGGCCAAATAGATCATTCTCATTAGAATAATTAAAAGAGATGCCCATATAATATATGGTATGTGAACATTACAATGTCAATTATTAGCTGCATGCTCTAAATTCTTAGATTAAATTCATTCATTAAATGACAAAAATTATTTCCATTCTCCTTTATGACAGAGAATAAATTCCAACTGTTTTACTTTCTCCTGAAATTTAAAAAATGTGATTCTTTGCACAACGTAAATATTTTAAAACCTTAAAGCCTAAGTAAACCCAAAGATATGCAGTTTAACTTAAAATTTTTAGGTTAAATTACAAAAGTTTTTCTTTATTTGGTTTCTGAACTTTAGGTTTTTGAACTTCGAGACTTGTATCAATTTGGTTATTGAATTTTAAAAAGTATTTATTAGGTTCTTAAACTTTCAATTTTGTGTCTAATAGATCTTTGAATTTTAAATTTTGTGTCTAAAATGTCATTGCCGTTATTCGACATTTTTTAAAATGCACGAAGCTACTAGAGACAAAATTGAAAGTCTAGGGTCTTGTTAGCCATAATATTGAATTTTGTAGCTAATAGTTCAATTAATTTTAAAAAATTTTGATTATGTTATTAATTACAAAATTAAAAGTTCAGGGATCTAGCCAACAAGAGCATCACTCAACTGGCATAAAGTTGTACTGATGACCAACAGGTCTGGTCTTTTAAATACAAACGTGTTGTGAGAAAAATCTCCAACGCCAAGTTGAGGACGCTAGACTGACTACCTAAAATGGGAAAAGAGCATGTGCCAAGCCGTTCACCACTGAGTTGAGGGTCCAATCTCTACTTCAAGATTACAGTCGGGTAATTGCACAATTTGTCACTAATGACAGGATAAACATCTATAAATACGAGGAATATAATCACCTCTCATTAAAGGTACGCAGCCTTACCTAACTTTGGTCTACAACACTCTTAATCAACAAGTACCAACTTAAGCATCAAAGTGCGTTTGGCGTCTCATTATCACAGCAATGTAAAAGATCTTATAACCTACTAGCTTTGGATAACTCAAAACAAATTATACCTCTACCAACCCGATCACAATCTGTTCAGGTAGATATAAAAATTCAAATACTAAACTTGTAATTTAACCAACCTTTTAACTTCGATACGAACCTAATTAAAGACCAGGGTTAATTTTGGTGAATGTGACTATGGTAAAAAGTAGTGAAGGAGATCATGTGGCTTCAATTGTGCAGCATAGAGCACAGTTGTGTGATTCAAAAGGAAAGTTTTGGTTGCCTTTAAATCGACTGAGGCACAGTTTCTTGACATTTCCAATTCAGATAACAAAATCTTCTTTTGGTTTCTTTCTCCTTTATTTACTTGAAGGAATAAATGCTACACTTCTAGTTTTGGATTTTACCCCCCCCTTTTTTTTTTTGTCTCTACAGAATTTTTATTTATCACTATTCCAGAAAATCACAAATTTATATGGATAACAATTAACGTTACAGAATTGTCGATAAATACTGACTAGAGTGTCTATAATTATAATCATGTGACTGCACTGTTGAGGATCTCACATCGGAAAGATTGATGGAGACCTCACAATATATAAGCTACAAGGGTCACTTCACTCCTAGTCAAATGGTTTTGAGATGGAAGCCCATATAATATAATAGTCACAATTGTCCCTAAAATGCCTAAGGTTTTATCAATTTCCTCGGCCCCTTTATCCCTTGTATTATTTATAATTAAAGGATTATATATAAAAATAAAACTCAAAGATAAAATTTGGCCACTCCTTAAAAAAAAATTGAGAAAAAAATATTTCTTTTAAAGAAAATCATTTTTTTTATAGATGCATTGGAAATAATTAATCATTCAAAGCATGTTTAGTACTTCCTAAATGATTTTAGATGGTCAAAAAAATATATATATATATATATATATATATATATATATATATATTTTAAATCTTAACAAATAAAGAACACTTCAGTTAAAATCTACTTTTGAAGAAACACCTGAAGAGATAAATTATTAGGAAATGACTTAAAAATGATTAATAGAAAAAATCTTCAAAATATATAGTAAGAAAATGAAAAACAACATATTTAAAAATATTATTATTATTTTTTAAAGACGGCTTAAACTTGAAACTATTCCAAACAAATCCTTATACTAATAATACACAATGGTTCGAGGCTCAAATGAAAATTGTATTTTAGCGCGAATATATATATGTGTGTGTGGACTGATATGGTATTTTATTCAAACAAAACTCAAAATTGATAAAAAAATTTTAAACAAATAATTTGAAGAAAAGTTGTTAAAAATCCTTGAGAGTGATAATGGGAGGAGTGAGTGACTATAGTGAAATAATAGGCTAAGTTTGTCTTCTTATTTGTCTTGTGTTGTGGCATCACATGGGAGCATAAGAATCCAAAAACCAACCAAATTTTCATCTTACGTGTATTTACGTATGTGGAAATTAAAGATGGGCATGAAAAGTAGCCATCAATAATATACAAAAAAAAAAAAAAAAAAAACATATACATATAACATATATATAAATAAATAAAAGAAGGAAGGTTAATTAAAATAATGCAAGTTTCTTTGTCTAAACACATTCCTTAAGCAAAAATTAGACAAAAGAGTGGCCGGCTAAGACAGCTTCTTAACCTACTCTTTACCCTTTTATTCAACAAGGAATGCTCGTTATTCGAGCAAAATTTATCCGTTTTTTATACTTCTAATATAAAAATGTGTGACTAAAGTCTCACATCAATTAATCGACATTAAGTAAAATTGGAGATTGACATGGTAGATAGTTCATTAAGCAACCGATTCGAGCAAATAGTTCAATAAATATAATACTGGATATTTTTCTTCCCACACATTTGACGATGAACTAAAGAAAAAAAAAGTAATGAAGCAAGTTTTTATATGAATTAGGAACTAAAGTATGTTTTTTGGTTCAATGTAGGGGTGAGCTAAAATAGGTTTAAATCCTATTTTGGTCCCTAAACTTTAAAGATTATTCTATTTTGGTCCTTCAACTTTCAAAATGTTCAGTTTAGTCCCTGAACTTTCAAGTTTGTTCCATATTGGTCCCTAAACTTTTAAAATGTATATTTTAGTCCCTAAACTTTCAAAAAATGATTATTTTAATCCTTACTTTTATTTCAATTTTAACAAATTAATGACATAGCTTTGAGTATGTGTATTAGATTGTTAATATGAGCATGATTTTAAGTCAAATAAATTAGAGACAAACATTAGGGAAAGCAAATTTGAAGTATAAAAGTAACATAACAAGGACCATAATGATTATTTTTTAAAAGTATAAGGACTAAAATAAACATTTTGAAAGTTCAGGGACTAGAATAGAACAAATGTGAAAGTTCAAGGACCAAAATGAACGTTTTGAAAGTTTAAGGACTTAAATAGAACAAACTTAAAAGTTCAAGGACTAAAATGAGATTTAAACCGCTAAAATATTATTGGAAAAGGAAGATACAATATGAAATTCAACAAGAAACTTCGGTCAACAAGAATATAGCTCAACTGATATAAAGATGTATTGATAACCACGAGGTCTGTGGTCCCCACATTGTCAAAAAAAAAAAATTGAACATATAATTCAACCAGTTAATTAGACATGCATCTTTAACTAAAACATCAAACATTCAAATCTCTATCCCTACACGTTGTTGAACTTCATATATTATGTCGCTTCTAAATATTCATAACTTCTTCCAGAAATACACGCACGGATGTTATTTTAAAAAATATCAAAGAAAAAGAAAATTAAACATTATCTTTTGACGAGAAAAAAGAAATATAAAAACAAAATGATTCAAATTTGCATAAATACAAACAACATCCTACTATATGTTTATCGTTGTATACATGTGGAAGAGCCATTGGTGAGAATAATGGATAATACTTTCAAGTTTCAACCCAAACCCTTTACTCATCCAGATATATATAAACAAAGAACAAAAACTCCAAATATAACATCAAAAACAAAAACCCACTTCCATTTCCATTTCTCTCTCCCTAAAATCCAACACGTACAAGAAAATTAAAACTGAGTGCACTGCAATAGTTATCTTGATTGAAAAATGAGAGCGGAATTGAGGGGAGAAGCGAGTGCAATTTCAGTGCATAATTCATCGGCGATTTTCAAGACGGCTCACGGTTCGATTTCTGGTGCGTTGAAAGGGTGCCTTGGGAGCCTGGACGGTGGCTGCATTGAGAAGCTTTTGGTTCACTGCGCCAGTGCCCTTGAGACCCACGATGTCACTCTGGCTCAGCAGGTCATGTGGGTTCTCAACAACGTGGCCTCCCCGGTTGGGGACCCTAACCAACGCCTCACTTGTTGGTTTTTGAGGGCTTTGATTTCTAGGGCCTCTAGGGTTTGTCCAACCCCCATGAATTTTAATGGAACTAGTACTACCCGGGTCGAGAGGAGGTCGATGTCCGTGACCGAGCTCGCCAGGTGAGGATATCACCTCAAAGGTTAAACTTTTTTTTTTTTTTTTTTTTTTTTTTTTTTTTTTTTTGACAATATGTTGTTAGGGGGATTTGAACCACTAACCTCGTAGTTATCAATATAACTTTTAGGTTATGTTATGATTGTTTTTTTGGGGGGGTTGAAAAGTTACCATAAGGTCTAATAAAGTAACTATATTGATGTTAATTACGAAAAATTATTAGGTATTCCCAGTGCAATGAGCTAGGTCCCCTTTTTTAAAACCGTAGGATGTAAATCTTCAAATTTTTTTGTTCCTAATAACCGTTAGATACAAAATCGAGGTGCTTTTGTTATTTCTCTCTCTTACATTCAACAATGCAAAACTACGGGCCTCATTCCATCGAGAGCACCTAGAAATTTCTCGTTAATTAGGGAGTTAGGAATGACAATATTGGGAGTTCTACTTCTAGTGCACATGCTCCCTTTTTATTTAATATTGTGTTAAACTACCTTTTAGACCGTGATATTTAATTTCTTTCTCTTCTTAATATCATGATGATATAATGAAGATTCCGACTTTTAACTTTTTGGTCGAGTATATACATCTCAACTAATTGAGATATGTTCAAGTTGACAAAATTATAACTAGTTTGAAGAAGTAAAAAAAATGTGTATGCTTGTATTGACATGAAGCTCATAGGTTATTATAGGATATATTCTTTCTCATCATATTAAGCATAATCTTATAATCTAGGAGGACAAATTTGATGTTTTATTCACATTCTTAAAGATGGTAGATGAAAATACTTTTAAGCGTTTTTGTTTAACAGATACGTGGATCTGATTCCATGGCATCGATTCGGGTTCTCAGCAGCAAACATGGCGATTTACAAAGCAATTCAAAGGTACCAAAAAGTTCACATATTAGATTTCAGCATTTCACATTGTATGCAATGGCCAACTCTGATAGACGCCTTATCCAAAAGGCCACAAGGCCCTCCTTCCCTTCGCATCACTGTCCCATCTTTTAGGCCACCAGTTCCTCCTTTACTCAACATCCCCACACAACAAATTGCCCTTCGTTTAGCCAATTTCGCCAATTCCAAAAACATCCCATTTCAATTCGATGTCATCCAAAATTATTCTCCGGACGAACCCGCATCTTCGATCGACCCCTCGAGTTTAAATCTCCGAGACGACGAGGCCTTGGTCATAAATTGCCAACATTGGCTACGGTACGTGTCGAACGAAGAAGACGACGATCAGAGTCGTCGTAGTAACAATAATAATAATAATAACCACCACCACCGTCGTTGTTCTTCTCCGAGAGACGACTTCATTAACGCGACGAAAAGCCTCCACCCACAAATCATGGTCGTGGTCGACGAGGATTCCGACATGAGTGCCTCGAGTCTCACCTCGAGAATCACGACGTGTTTTAACTATCTGTGGATACCGTTCGACGCGCTCGAGACTTTCCTGCCCAAGGACAGCGCGCAGAGGCTCGAGTACGAGGCCGACATCGGGCAACGAATCGAGAACATCATTGGCTTTGAAGGGCACCAAAGGGTGGAGAGATTGGAGAGCTGTGTGAAAGTTTCGGAGCGAATGAGGAAGGGTGGGTACTTCAACGCACCGTTTTGCGATGACGTGGCGACCGAGGTGAAGGCCTCGCTGGCAGAGCAGGCCAGTGGATGGGGAATGAAGAGGGAAGAAGATACATTGTTGCTGACGTGGAAGGGACACAATTCAGTGTTTGTGACAGCTTGGATTACTACTTCTGAGTTGGAAGATGATCAAATGGGTGTGGTTTAAATTTAAGGACAATTGGATTTTGGTTTTGATTTAGTGGTCCAGTGATCTTAGAGGAAATCTTTAGGGATAGTGTGTTTTCTTTGTCTTAAAAAGGCAGCAGCTTTTTCAAAAGGGAGTTAGGAAATAGTCAACAATGTTTAGAAGATGAGATAAATATATGTACAAATTATATATCTTCTTTTGTGCTTGAGACAAAAATATGTCTGTCTTTGTTTTCCTTTGCTTTTATGTTGAAGCCAAAAACCATCCACTAGGGCTTGTCTGCCTTTGTTTTCTTATTGAAAACTTATAAGTAAAAATATGGAAAATTAAAGTCAAAATATACTACGCCATATTTTGTGTTGTTCTCATTACGCGTATAGAATGATAAATTGTAGAGAGTTCAAAGATATTAGAGTTATATAATAGTTTGAAGGAAATTAAATTTATTAAAAATCCGACTCATTAATATGTTAAAGATCTTCTATCCTATCTAGAAGAGAGAGTGAACTATAACAAACTTTTAAATTCCCAACTAGGGCATTAATGTGTGACACATACATTTACAAGCTAAGATATATTTCTAGCATATGGGCTTCCCAAAGAAAGAGAAGTGAAGAGAAACAAAAAAGTTGTTTTTGATATGAAAGCAAATAAAACCTACATGTGCATGCTAGACTAAGAGCGTGCTAATAAATGGCTAAAATGAACTTAGTTTAACTATTTAAATTAAACATTATTGTCGATTCGAACAAAGCTTAGCTGATAAGATCACTCTAATTACCATTTCAAAGATCGATGAGTTTGATCAATATCCACAATTGTCGGAAAAAGAAAACCGTCAAAACATTTAATTTCTATTTTCTCGAAAAGATTGTATGTTTGAATCTTAACCTAGAATATATAAAATATTCAAAAGACATGCATGAATTTTCTAGGTACTAAACCAGTGCAAAGGACTAGTTCCTCAAGGATTCTTACGAGAGGAGCAAAGAAAGGAGGAGAACAAATCGTCATCGATGCAAATATTTATACTAAAAACACATGAGTTTAAAATATTCAATCTAATCTAATCTACTCTAAATTTTTAAAATCGAAAGATTATATATGTATATAAAGCTATAATATAAAGTTTTTCTCTTTGGAAAAATTTATTCACTCCGAGTACATATTCCTTAATAACAATAATTGGTTGCATATTGGTGTGTATGTATATACTTCTACATATTCTATTAAAATTTTGATAATTAGGAGAAAAATATAGAAAATGACAAACTTTTTCTACCTTTCATAATTGTTAACATTTCAACAATGGCGTGTATGAAGATCACTACATACCAGCATGCAGCCAAATATTCTACATATTCTTTAATCAATTCTACCTCGACACCAGGATTGTTTTTGTGTGCCAATGAATTGTAAGTTTATTTTCAGTTCCAATAAATGTTGCGTACGTTTTTTCAAATAAAAAACACAAGATTCAACCTTCAGTTTAACATATGCAAAATGCTAACTAACACTGGTCCATTGCCTGCCCTTGAAGCAAAAATTTGGTCGGCGACACTGCTTCCACATTTATTAACGATTCATATAAATGAAAACAATATTCCATCTCTCTCTACATTTTCATTTTCTTGCTTTCAGACCTCACCAGTCGCAATAAATAACAAAATATTTATACAATAAGCTCGTGGGTTCATTTATTTTCGAACAAATCTTGACTGCATACTAGACCTCCTTACATTCCACCTGTTATAGGTAATTTTGGACTACTCTGATGCATAAGAAGCTCACGAGGACAACCGGACAGAGGGACCAAGAAACGGACTCAGAGAAAGACCGGACCAAAGGGTAGGACCAACTTGGCCCGACCATTCGGCTCGTTTGCAAGGGCCGAGCTTGGTCGCCTCTGGTCGCCCCGATTCCACCTGGTTCGTCCTGAAACGCCTTCGAATTCCTAAAAACGCTCGGATCATGAGCAGGTATTTAAACCCCTCTTCATCACTGAAGATGTGATCCCGAACACCATTCTGTACTCTCTCTCTTGCTCTCTAGCTCTCCCTTCCTTTCTGACTTAATCATCGGAGGCGGTGTGGCTAGCACCACACCGGTCCTCCTATTAAACAAATTTACCTGGCACGTGAAGGTCAGTGATTTCCTCCCGACCAAATTTGACCGTGAACACCACCATTAAAATCTTAAGAACTAAGTCTCTAAATACCGATATCCAGTCAAGTTTTTTTTTTTTTAAAAAAAGTCCTCGAAGGATCTCTTTCATATGTTTAAAATGATTTAAATTTGAAGTAAAAGAATCTTGAAAAAGTCAAAAAAGTGATTGAAATTTGAAAGAGAGATGATAGAAAAATCCCGAATCTCTTTGTATAGTGCTGCAATTTTAATTTAAAATTCAAATTTGGGAAAAACAGTGTCTGGGATTTTGTGTCGCCGGCGGTGGTTATGAAATGTTGCCGTCGTGGGGCGGCGGCGTTTTCCAGGTTTCAGAAGAAAAGGGAATATCACGGATACGATCCAATAAAAGAAGACATATTTTACTGACTATACTGTTTTATTCCTAGTGGACCTGAGCCTGCTAGATTGTCCATCCCTTGACTTTCGTTTATTATTATTATTCTTTTTTCTTTTTTTTTTAATTTTATTTTATATAAGATAATAATATTGAGTTTAAATTTTAATTTCATTCATTTGTTTCATTTTCTATTTCTAAAGCTGCTTTAATAATCATTTTGTTTTTAATTTTTGGTTCTTGAAAATTAAACTAAAAAATATCATTTTCACCTATAAATTTCTTATTTTTATTATTTAACTTCTTTCCATATTTTCAAAACCAAGTCAAATTTTGAAAACTAAAAAAAAAATAGTTTTCAAAAACTTGTTTTTATTTTTAGAATTTGACTAGGAAATTAAATGTGTCTAAACACGAAAATGGGGAGAAAACAAACATAATTTTCAAAAATCAAATGATTATTAAATGGACTTAAAATATATACGTTTTTATATTGGTTTTTTTTTTTTAAAAAATTAACCGCTCTAGATTTTGTCACGAGCAATCATTGATTATTTAAAAATAAAATTAATATAACTTCAAATATGTAGATTAACATAATGATTGAGTATTTATTGGTGTTCATATGGATTGGTTGAAGCTTGTGAGTGTGAATACATAGTCAATGATAAAATAATATTAAGAACCAAAAAATATTATTTTTTAAAGTTCATACAATAGTACTAGGAAAAAAAAAAAAAGACTAAACTGATATTAGTGACTAAAATGTTTTTGTTTTTTTTTTTTTTCATTCATTTGGGAGTTAAAATTATACCTTTTGAAGGTCTTGGGAATAAAATAAATAGAGTTCAAATTTGATTACCAAAATGATTTTTTTTTTTTCTTCCTTCTTTTTTAATACTTCGCATTTCATATATATTAATATAAAATAAAAGTTAAATTACACGTTAATCTTTGAACTATTAAAATTATGTCTAATATACCATTGATTTTTTTATAAAATGTATAATAACCAAATTCCAAAAACTTTCCATTTCATATACATATCATTGAATAAATCAGTATATATTCTGACTACACTGTTTTATTATTTTCAGGTGGACCTGCTAGATTGCCCATTCCTTGACTTTTGTTTTAGTAGGTTTATTGTTATAATTTTTTTTTTTAAAAAAATTGTGTAAGATTAAAAAAGAAAAAAAAAAACGATTTTTGTATCTAATAAATCTAAAAACTTTAAGATTATACTTTTTTGAAAATTATTAGATGTATTAGATATGTTATAGACAATTTTGGACCACCCCGATATACAAGGAGCTGACGAGGACAACCGGGGAGAAATCGGGCTGAAAGATGGACCAAGGAGGCAAAACCGGCAAATGGGACGGGCCAAGACCGAAGGGGTCGGGTTTTTGGCCCGACCCCCTGCTTGGCCTCGGCCCATGGCCGAGGCCGGCCCTAGCGGGCCGAGTCCGTTCGATGCCGTTTGGTCCCCACCGCCTTTGGCCGCCTCGGTTTCGCCTGGTTTGACCTGAAACGCCTCGGAATCCCTAAAAACCCTAGGAGGATGAGCAAGTATTTATATCCCTCTTCGTCACTGAAGAGGGGATCCCGAATTCTATCCCTAAACTCTACTCTCTATTCTCTGCTTTCTCCTCTTGCTCTTACATTTCCACTCCCTACCGTTCTGTTTGCTGACTTAAGCATCGGAGCCGGTGTGGCGATCACCACATCGGTGTGCAGGTTTACTGTCTTGTATGCCACGTCTTCCCCCTCATCTACAAATTTACCGTTGGTGGCACGTGAAGGTCAGGTGAGTTCCTCTAGCCAAAATCGACCACCAACCATATATAAAATTGAAATTTTATCTAATGACCTAAACTTTCATTGTTGTGTCTAATGAGTTTTTAAGTTTTAAAATGTAACGATTGGGTTAGGGTCTTGTTAAATACAAAATTGAAAGCGTAGAATTCTACTAAACATAAAATTGAAAGTTTAAGAGATTTATTAAACACTTTTTAAAGTTTGTGAAGAGCTAATAGACATAATATTAAAAATTCATGAATTTATTAGACTCTTATTTATATATATATTTGGGAAAAGACTTTTTTTTTTTTTAATAGTTTAGAAACTTATAAGATGCAAACTAGGAAGTTTAAGGATTCAACTTCTAATTTAGCGTCTAAACTTTGATTTCTAAGTTTTGATTATATACTTTTAGATTTATTTTAATTTGATTTCTAAACTTTTTGAAGGTATATTTTAGCGTCTAAATTTTCAAGTTTGTTAAATTTTTGTTATTAAATTTTCAAAATATCAATGCTAATGTAGGAACAGTTTAAAAGATCATAACTAGTTTAGTTATTGTCATTAGCTTACTATGAGTTTTATTTAGTTATTTATTTTTTATTTTAGTACATCAATATTGGGGTGGGGGATTCAAACATCCGACCTTTTGGTCGAAAATATATGTCAATTACCGCTGAACTATGTGCTCGCTTTGGCTTACTATCAATTATTTAAACATATGAACAACATAATTTAATATGTGTAGTATTAATATATTGATCCATGTGAATATGTACCAGGGTGACATAGATGACCAAAGCGTGTAGTTGGTGGATGTATAATAGATGATGGAATAATAGTATTAAGAACCTAATTGCGTTTTGTTTTAAAGTTTATAGACCAAAATCAATATTTCAAAAGTATGGTGACTAAAATACTTAGGTTTTAAAAGTCTAGGGACTAAAATTATATATGGCGAAAGTGCCAAATAAGATTTACACTATAAAATTGCAATAAAATATTTTTCAATATTGATATTTAGAGGTTTTTTTGTTTCATATAAAATACCATCATGAAAGTTTATAGTTTTAGTGATTAAACTCATAATTTACTTACCAAAAGAAACTAGTATTCCGTGTTCTAATTGGTTAAAATACAAGTATATTAAAAAAATGAAAAATAAAAAGAAATCGTCAACAGCAGGATTCGAACCTGCGCAGGCAAAGCCCAACAGATTTCGAGTCTGTCTCCTTAACCACTCGGACATATTGACTATTGATAAATCATTCACATAATATTTAATTAATTATTATTTTTTAATTTTAGAATAGATTTTTTAAACAATTAAAGTGTCAATAAATCTTAAAATTTTAATTCTGTATGTACTGGGTCATTTATTTAAATCGATGGATTTGTTAGCACAAATTTGAAAATCTTTAACCCTACTATCCTTAAATTTTAGAGCAAAAATCAAATTATACCCCTAAACTTTGAGAGTTGTATCAATAATAAAAAAAAAAAAAAAAAAAAACTCCTAAAAAAATAATTGTATCAATCAAAACCCTAAATTTTCATAAGTGTATATATATACACAGTTAGTTCAATTTAAAAAAATGTTAATTTACACGTGTGAAAACTTATATTTCTATTAATTAAACTTTAGACCTGCTATTTTAAAAATCGAACAAAATCTAACTGAAGGTGTAAGTTGATACATTTATAAACGTTTAATACAATTATTAGCTTTTATCTTAATAAAAACCGTCGACAGCAGGATTCGAACCTACGCAGGCAAAGCCCAACAGATTTCGAGTCTGTCTCCTTAACCACTCGGACATATCGACTTTTTTTTTTAAAGAAGGACTTAATTCGTATAATTAATTATATAATATGTTTTTGTTTTCTGGAAAAAAGTGATTTTTTTCTCTTTTTGGCTAGACACAGTTCTGCACTTGCACATAACATTTCAGCCCATTAACATGAAAATTCCGGAGTTCAAAACCTCTAAACTTCTAATCAACAGGAAAAGTTAGTGGGAAAGGAAAAAACAAATCTTTACGGTGTAATAATACAAGAACTATAAAGAATAATTTTCCCTTTTGCAGGAATGTCAGATTGAGGTTCGTGTCAGCTAGCAAAACGATGGTTCTAATTCCTCCTTTCTGTCCCCTCTTTCGCCCATCGAGGATTCTTTCGACGTACTCTGTTCTTCTGTCTCGCTAACAATACCAATATTCTTCTTGTTGGCCTGCCACTGCAGATTTCTCTGTGCCTAATCGCTATGAACGACAACGTTTTCGTCCTCATTGATCATCAATCCATTTCAAACCCTCTTCTCAACCTTTTGCCCTTGTCTTCTTTCTCCCAGTTTACATTCCTCTCTGTTCCCAGTTTTCTTGAAGCAAATTTCAGAAACCCCATTTGATTTTCTCTCCAGTTTGGCCTTCATTTTTGGGTTCCCAGTTGTCTTGAAGCAAATTTCAGAAACCCCATTTGGTTTTCTCTTCAATTTGGCCTTCATTTTTGCTGTTCTTCCTCCATTGACTTCTCTACTTGCCCCTTTCGGCCAGTATTGATGTGGGTCATGGCCACATTTCTTTGTTCTTCTACTTCAGGTTACTTCTCGTGACCATTCATTTTCTCTTGTTTGCAAACTAGGCCACTGCTTCTTTCATTTAATGCCCTTTTTTGTCTTGGAATTGAATTAACTAAGCACTGTGCATTTGTTCTACACTAGTCATTGCCTTCTGATGAGTATAATGTAAATGTTGCTATCATGGGGCATTCATTGGATTTCTTTGCTTAGATGATTAGGGGACATGTTTTTTCGTAATTTGCTATTGCTATTTGCTTGCAATTTATTGCTTACAACGACCCTTCACAGTTCTCTTTCTGCTTTGCTGTATTGTTCACAGTTCTAACTCCACTTTTTTTGTTTGTCTCAATTTATTGCGTTCATTGTTTTGTGGCTTGTTTATTTATTTCATTCTATGTTTGTAATAAAGTTGCATTAGAGAAGAACTTTTGACCGTTTGGGTGGGGGTTTTTTCTAGATATCTTTACTTATGAAAGTTGGTTCTCTTATGATTTCCATATCTTCTGTGGACTAACAGTGTAACGTTTTTTAGTTTACTTGTTTTGATTGTTCCTTACATTACTTAAAGGCAGTGTACTTTCTTTCTTTCCTTCTTGTTGATTGGTTCTAAACCAGTTTGTTATATGACCTGCAGACAATTAATGCTTCATATTCAGGCTGATTGAGCAACTTTGGTTGCCAGTTTAAGAGGTGAAACAGAGTGTTGAAAGGTAATATTCCATGATTTTCCCAGAGGAGGAGGTTTCAGCTCATTTTAAATTTGTTCCATAATTACATTTTGGAAGCAGAAACTCCATCAAGCTTATATTTCCTGTATCAGGCTGCAGAAATTATGGACAAGACTGACTCGGCTTCTCGATTTGTTGATCTTGAACAAACCAAGAAATCTTTTGAGGAGATCAAGTACTGGACGTGGTCAGAGCTTTTGGTTGCTTTGAAGCAATGTCAAGACTCACCTCCATTAACAAACTCATCAAGTATGCTCAAGAAATGCATGGATTTGCTTAGCCAAAAGATTGTTTTGACCGATGGGGCGAGTTCATCTGCTTCATCTGTTGATAGTTCCAGATTTCGGTCATCTTGTGACAGCAAAAGTACTGAAAGCTTAAAGACAATTTTTTCTTCCACAACTTGGTGGTTTGAGGATCTCTTGTTTTTGAGCACCGAATCTCTTGAAATGTTTGTAAAATCCATGATCTCGCACGAGTTCGACCAAGTCCTTTTAAGCAAATTCCTCATTCATTTCCAGAAATCTAAGTTTCTTACTGCAACTTCAGATGAAAAGAGGAAAGTAATAGAATTTGTCATCAATATGCTCGACACTCTCGATGAAAACGTGCTGTCTTTGAAGTCTTTATTTGACATTCTACGAGTTTCCTTAGGCTTGAACATAAACAAAAGCAGCAAGAACAGGTTGGAGACCATGATTGGATCAAAGTTGGGTCATGCTACACTAGACAATTTGCTTGTTCCTTCCCCATGTGGGGCAAACTACTTGTATGATGTTAATCTTGTTCTGAGACTGTTCAAGGCATTTTTATCAGGAGGACTCAACCAAGCATCTCCTTCTCAATTGAGTAAAGCTGCTAGCTTGATGGATTTGTACATGACAGAGGTAGCCCCCGATCCGTGTCTGAAGTCTTCGAAGTTCCTCGCTCTTGCAATAGCCATTCCCGACTCCGCCAGGACGTCCTACGATGAAATGTACCATGCCATAGACCTGTACTTTGAGGTATTCACTTGATCCTTTCAAAGAGTTTCTTATTTTAACTGATTTTTGGAAGATGCATCTGCTGTTTTACTGTTCTCCTTTAATTCATGTTTACTTAAATTCGTAGTTCGATTGATACCAAACAATCTTAGTACTAAAGTTCTTTAGTGGTTGAATCTGGTGTTTGGTAGATGCATACCGGAATATCAGAAGAGGAAAAGGAGAAACTATGCTGTGCACTAAACCATGAGAAACTCTCCTACGAAGTTTGCATACAGATCTCCAAGAACCCGAAATTCCCATCGAAATCTACTCCGCAGAGCCCGGAAAGTCGGCAACCGGAGGCCGAGAGCTTACTTCAAAACATAAACTACTCAAAATCTCTGATAAACTGGCCTCACAATCTCACAGAAGCCATAAACACAAGTAAAAAGGAAGACAAATCCTCAGAACAAATTGTGCTGTACCATGGAAAATTTGATCTTCCTATTGACAACGAGAGATTCAAAGTTCAGTTGGAAGGAATGCAATGGAGGGTGTTGGAATTAGAGAAACTATGTAGAAAAATGCAGACTCAAATGAGAAAAATTTTGAAGTCTCGAGTGGCTTCAAGTCATTGTCAAGTGAAATCCTTGCCTAAGCTATGTTCATAGGTAGATTTTGTACAATGTATAGTAAAAAAAACAATTCCTTTTTCTCTTCTTCTGCTTGTTGCAGCCTTCTCTCTGATTGATTCCCTTTGGTTTGCTTTTGAGAGGTGTCTGTTTAGTTTAGCAGATTGACTTTGGTTGTAAAGTTAGAGAAAAAGGAAGATAAAAGCTTTAATCAAAACCAATTATTCTCGTGAATTATTGCTGCAAAGTTATGTTGTGAACGAGATTGAAAGTTGAAGGTTGAGTCTTTTTCGAAGTCACTCTCATGGAGAGGCCTCTTTTAAAGTTGCAACTTGACAAAAGCTACGATATGATTCTTGAAAATGTATTAACTTTACTCTCGGAAGAATCCAAACGAGGGATCTTTGGGATGATAATTGATGTCTTATCTACCGAGGTATACTCGAATTGATCTAAAATTTCGAGTCTTCCTCCTTCGTGTTGATATTGATAGGTTCATTTTGACAATACATCATCAATATTCTTTTTAACTCTAATTATACATAAGTTACTTAAAGATAAGATAAAGTAATCTATGTATGGTTCAATGCTTAAAGTAGTAGGAATCTTTTCGTCGACTAGTAATCTTTTGTTTATCATCATTAATAATTTGATGGCAACTTAAACTTTTGAAAAAAAAAAAAATCTTTCTTCTTTATTTTCTTGTTTGCATTATTCTCTCCTAATTGTAAAACAATGGAATAGCAAATCAATAGGAGTTCCTACTGATGAGTAGGTAAGTATTATTCATTTGGAAACAGGACAAGGTAAGTTCTAAAATGTCCTTTTTTTTTATAAAATTTAAGTGAACTACCCCTTTTTCCTTCTGTATCAATCTATCCATTTGGAAACAGGACAAGGTAAGTTTATAAGTTTAGTTCCGAAGTTTTTTTAGATTGGGTTAGTTTGGTCCTTAAACTTTAAAAAGTGTCAAATAAGTTATCGAATTTTCAAGTATGTGTCTAAAAGGTTTCTAAACTTTAAAAAGTATTTAGTAGTTCTTTAAACTATAACTTTCGTATCCAATAGGTCATTCGACTTTCAATTTTGTGTCTTATAAATCCTTGACTTATTCGACATTTTTAAAAATTCACAGTCTACTAGATAAGAAATTGAAAGTTTAAGGTTTCAATAGGCATAAAATTCACTTTTATATCTTATAGCAGATTGGTTAGTTTTTAAAAATCTAGAATGTGTCAACGACCTCCATTAGACACAAAATTGAAAGTTGAAGGACTTATTAGACATTTTTAAAGTTCAAGGATCTATTAGACACAAAATCAAAAGTTTAAATACCTATTAGACAACTTTTAAAGTTCAAGATTCAAATTGACACAATCCTGATAGTCGAGGAGACTCAACTTGTAATTTAACCTTTATTGTATTTTCATAAATGGTCCGTTTTTCTTTCCTCTTATTTCTTTCCACTATTGACTTACTTAACATAGAGGCCTAGCAAACCATTTTTAGATCATTCCAAACTTTTATCTTGGAATCATGTGAAAATATTTTAGGCAATGTTTACTTAAAATGAGAAATTTTAGGCAATGTTTACTTAAAATGAGAAGTTTCCCTCGTTCCCATCAGGAATGAACGATTCACTATTTGTAGGTCCCATATCAAAATTATCTGTCCTATTACTTTATTCTTTTGGCAAAATAATGCAATTTGTCAAAAGTCTTTATCACCTTACTTTTTTTTCTTATTCTAAAACCTTTTTTGATTTGTTTTTTTTTTTCTATGTTGTTAGTTCTCACATCAATTTCAATTTATTCTTGCTAGAACAATAATAAACTAATCGATATAATCTAAATATATCTTACTATATAAGATACTTATTGGTTACGTCGTTTACCATCTCAAAAGTCAATAGTTCGATTCTCATTCTCACAATTATTGAACTAAAGAGAAAATAAAATTAAAATACAATTTCTCATGCGTGAATTCAGATGCAAGTGAGTTTTGTTGACATTTAATCAAAGGTGGAGAGACTCGACTATATGCACAAAAAAGTTGTACTAATGTGATGCTTTGTCCAATCCACTATGATCATTAACTTTGTCCAAGGTTGTGTTCACGTGAGCACAAAATTTTCTTCACATACTTGAGTGTGGGTTTTCAAGACGATTATCATGTTGGATATTTACTTGTGAGACAATATTTTCAGCTTACTCTAATCAATTCATCTCCATGCCAAGACGACACTTTGTGTTTGAGGTGTGGCTCGAAGGTTAGCCACCTCAAGTCACCCATCCACGTGTTGTCTACCCAAGAGCCACGTAGATGAGTGCTTTTCGGGAAAATTTTTGATACTATCGTGGTATGGATACTTCTTCTATTTATTGATCGCCACGTCATCATTATTTGAAAAATGATATGAGTCTACCCACATTAAAGTTAGGGTTAATTACATAGATAGACCATATTAGATTCAAAATTTCATAAATGTAAAAAGATTTCAGCGTTGTCCTAAGCCAAGCCAAAATAGATGTTAATTTACATTCATGCCCATTATATTATATATAAGAAAATAAATATGGTTATTATCTATATATTTACCCAAAATATCTTTTCGTAATAATTAGTTATGGCTGCAAAAATCTTTTCAAATCCTCCCCCAAATAACTCCTCGATTCCCCTCACTACTTTATTTTCAAACCTCAAAATATACATCCCCAAATAGTCGTTTATTTGGTCTCCTCCCTCACGATTTTCTTCTTCACGCTTGTCTCCCTCACGATTTGCCGGCTATCGTCGCTCACTCCCTCTGTGTTTCGCCGTCCATCCTTCGACTACGCGCCGCTCTATTCCCGCCGTCACTCCCGTTTATCCTTCGGCCGTCGTCACTTCCTCTGTGTTTCGCCGTCACTTCCTCTGTTCTCGTCGTCACATCTTTCAAACATCGTGTGTTTTGTTGTCGTCTCATCCTTCAAATGCTGTAAGTGTGTCCCGCCGTCTGCGCCGGCAGCGACGCTGCTGCCGATGGATGCTTATTTTTTCGATTTTTTTTCTTTTTTTTCCTGTTGGAGTTTGTTTGGGTTTATATAAAATATACTGTTTGGTCGGTTGTTGGAGTTTGTTTGGGTTTGTTATGTGGTTTATATAAAATATACTGTTAGCTTGTTTATTTAGTTGTGGGTTTATACAAATTATTCCACGCAATATATTTTATATGCTAGTTTGATATATAAAAATCATCCAGCCAAATTTACTTAGTTGTGGGTTTATAAAAATCATTCAGGTCACAATTATTGAGTTTTTGTGGTGTATAAAGAATATTTTGTTAGTTTGGTATATTCGGGTTTGATATGTGGGTATAAAAAATTATATAATCTGGATAATATATTATTTAGTTGTAAGTTTATATAATATATCTGGTGGTTTATATAAAACAAATTGATGGTTGATCGAATGGTTTATATACTATAGTTATTAATCTATTGATAACAAATTAGTGAACTTTTGGGTTACAACTTCAATCAAATTAGTGAACGACATTCCTTCATGAATACAAATTAAATTTGAGAAACTTGGTAATCAATATAGTTATTAATCTCATTCCAACGACCACCAAACACCATCCGTATGGGAATGAAGAATATTTAATAAGGATTATGTTGCATGACATTTATTTATAATTATGAAAATTCACTTATGAACTTTACAAATCATGACGTATATATACTATATACAAAGGTTTATATAATATAATTCCAAGTATATATTTATGATGAACTAAATACACAAGGATGAATATATAATATATAATGGGTTCAAAATATTGATTATATATTATAATGCATAGTATATATTTATTATTTGAATAAACATTACACCCTACAATCAAATGGGTCTTTTCAAAAAAAAAAAAAATACAATCAAATGGGTGATTATAGGTAAATAAGGGATAGTGTAAATTAGAAACATCTTATAACATAAGATATTAATAACAAAAAATATCTATTGATAACAAAATTGAAAAAAAAAAAAATGCAAAGTATGTAATTGGATTCCTCCTATTCATACTGTTTGACAAAATTAAAAAAAAAAAAAAGAGAGAGAGAATAAACAAATATTTTATCATGATATTCATACTGTTTAACAAAACAAAAAATAAATAAATAAAAATAAGAAGAAGATGAATAAAGAAATACTCGTGATGCTTCAATTGACGACAAATGGAGGAGCTGCAGATAAATTGAAGAAAATTTATGGGGACGGAAATGGGAGAAAAAAAATTTTTGGTAACCGCTAATGGAGCCGCAAAAAAAAAAACTTCAAATTGACGGCAATTGGATGAAAAATTTGGTGACGACAATTGGAGAAAATTTTTGATGAAACATATTTAAGGTTAGGGTTGGATATTGGTAGATCTTCATAGTAGATTTTATTATGGAAAGAATTAATACAAATCAATTTTTGATGGGCAGAATTTTGGAGGGCAAAATAGGGAAAATTTAATTGGAAAATCTTGAGCCAAGACAAAGCTGGAATTTTTTTTTGATAATTGGACATTTGTGAAATATTGGTTACAAAACGATCTCTCTCCTATAATTTCTGTTAAAGTTATAGTTATATAGTTATGAAGGTAAAATAGTGTGAACAAAGCGAGAGTACCAGGTGGTACTATATTACTACTAGAAATTTCGGAGTGTTTTCTCACCCATAACACATAATAATTTTTAGCACACAATTAGTTTTATTTCCAAGCTTTTTATTTCATGCAAATTAAACTAATACAAAATCTATTACATTTTTTATACCACCACTTCTTTTTAAAATATTTTAAATAAAATTGGTTTTAATTAAAAAGAATAAAGTGATTAATTGCATTGTAATAAAACCAAAACTAAAATTTGGTTACACAACCTCTAGATTTGATTATACAAATCTCAAATTACAATTTAGCGATTTTAAATTTATTTCTAGTTGCTTTAAAATTACTTTTTAAATAATCAATCTCCAAGTATTTATTTAAAAAATGTTTAAAAATCAATTAAATTTTTGTAGAACTTGTTATAGGCGGTTCTGGACCATCCCAGTCATCGAGGAACAGATTATGGTAACACGAATCCAAGAAAACACAATAAAAAATCAAACCTCGGAAGAGAGAAAGGTTGGGGGTTGGGATTGGGCTTTGGCTCCAACCTCGACATTGCTTTTGGGCCTCCTCGCCCAGCTCACGCTAGCTTGGTGAAGTCCGGTTTGATCTGCTTCAATCCTAAACCGTCATCAAATGAGTAAAATCCTAAAAATGGACCCAAATATAAATACTCTTTTTCAACCTTGGAGAAGAGGTTCCCAACTATGATTCTAACTTTTCCTCTTGCCCTCTACGCTATACTCCATAACCTCCAAGCTAACTAAACATCTGAGTTGGTTTGACAAGCACCACAACGGTAATTTAGCATTTCTGTCACGTGGAGGCAAGTGTGCTTTTTCCAATTTGAAATTTGGCAACAACAAAATTAATTTTTACTAGTTACCAATTACCAAACATTGCAAACTTTATTAAAAAAAAAAATAAGAATGAGATGTCAATCAATATGGACATGTTAGTAAGGTTAGGACCAATAAGAAAAATCTTGACAAGTTTAGTTCTGGACCAAAAATTTTGATAAAACTAGGGGTTCATAACTTTCAAACAAATAATTCAAGACTTTAATGTAGTTAAACTCAGTCATAAAAGCTTCAGTTTTAACAAAAAAAAAAATATTAGATTGTTAAAGAGTTTTAGCAGATCTTAATTGTATTTCAAACTTCAATTTTCGTAACTCAAAATCAATCAAGTGCTTTTCCTCCCTGGAATCATGGTTTGGAGAACATTTCAAATTTAGCTTATAGACTGCAAAAAAAATTTAACTCAAAGATGAATCTTTGATATGTTGCCTGTGAAATTTATTTTATGCTGTGAAATTCATCTTAGCTAAAAAAAAAAAAATATTCTGTCAAATATCTCAAAAAAGAAAGAAAAAACACAAACAATTCATATTTTGTTTCATGGAAAGAAAAAAAAGTACAAAAGAAAGTTTCTAAAACTTATCCAATGAGTCGATCAATATACTGCTTTCTCCTTGGTTGCAGTTGCTATTACCATCGCTTGGTTGCCGTCAGCTCGTCATTCCAGCCGTGAATGTGCTGCTTCTCCTTCGTTGTGGTTGCTGTCGTCGTCGTTTGGTCGCCGTCAACTTCATCGTCTTCGTCATCGCCTGCTCGTCGCCGTTGTCAATTACCCTAAATTAATAGACTAACAGTACAGATTTGCTTGTCCATCTTCCCCATGGCATTTGAAGTTGCTTGCTAATGGTGCTCTGCAGTCTGTATGAACGAAATCAACATTATAAATTAGGGCCGACTCTACATGCTTGTTCAATTCTCTAAGCAATATTTCGCATTGATTTTTGCATCTTCTTCTTATAGTTCCTTCTCCCATTTCAAGCCGATATTGATCCTCTCCACTGGAGCTCAAGATCAAATCAGGTTCCACCCTGTGCTTTCATTTCTTTCCAGTTATTCTATTTCTAGATGTATATCGCGTTGTCATCGATATTTGATGTCTGTTTTTGTAGATTATTTGTTCTGCTTCAGTTTTCTGTAGATTAATTGTTTCCATAGCTGAGCGTGTTTCATTTAAATTCCTTTTCTTTTAGTGTGGAATGTACACTTAGTTCCTACCCAACCACTGCTGATTGTTGCAATATTTTTGTGAACATTCTGTTTATCGAGTTTACTGAAGTAAACTATGCAACTTAGCACTTGACAGATGGGAGAATTGGCAGCTGATAAACACGTTAAATACATCATATCTGTTGAAAAGGTGTGCTTATCATTCACATATTTCCATCCTCTTTACTACTCCATTACTTTATTTGCATTCTCACTCTTAGATTGTAGATTGCTATCCATTTATTCTCTTTACCCCACCTTCGGTCGTTTTATGTACAGAGAAAGGATGATTTTCAATCTGTGATGATGGAACATATTAGAATGAATGGTGCATACTGGGGGTTAACCACATTGGATATTCTTGGGAAGCTAGATACTGTGGATGTCGAGGAAGTTGTTTCGTGGGTCTTGAAATGTCAGCACGAGTCAGGTTTTGAGCATTCTCTACCGTCTCATCTTGTGTGCCTTTTTGTCTATGTTTATTTTAAGAGCAATGTAGATACAATTAAATTTTACCAGATTGAGGATTGTTTACCTGATTCGCATAGAATAGATGTATGTGCTTAATTTTATGCCATTAGTCTTGCACATCATCCAATTAAATACACTAAGTTTCTCTGTGTTGATATGAAGCTAATGCAGACTCAAGTTGAATGAAATTTCCTTTTTCTGTATGTTTGAGGATTTAGATGTGAAGCTCGTTTATAACAGAATCAGAGAAGTGATGCCTGATATATGCAGGTGGTTTTTCTGGCAACATTGGACATGATCCACACATACTTTACACCCTTAGTGCTGTACAAGTCTTAGCCCTATTTGACAAGTTGAATGTTTTAGATGTTGATAAGGTGACAGGTTGTATCCTTTGGCATTTAGGAGTTGGTTTTTAGTTTTTGGCACTTTGTTGGATCTTTTGACACATTTTACCCATAACTTTCATGAATCTTTGGGAAACACTGGCCTTTTTTTTCGTTGGGGAATATTGGGGAGGGGACATTTGATTTTCCAACTATTTATTTCCAAATATTTCGGAACACCCTCAATGCGACCTCTACTTTTATTGATTTCATATGCTCCTGTCAGTGAAAGTTGGTAAGTTGAATGTTAACTGTAAACATTCTCGTGAGACTTAATCATTTGGTAGATATTGTTGGTTTGCAAAATGAAGATGGTTCATTTTCAGGGGATATTTGGGGTGAAGTAGATTCAAGGTAGTCTTTACCCATTTATTTATTATTATTCTTATTGTGGATTGCACGCTTCATGTGATCCTACATACATGAAAAATATTTAGAAGCTGAAATTGTTTTTCTTGCAGGTTTTCTTATATTGCAATATCTTGTCTGTCATTATTACATCAACTGGAGAAAATCAATGTCGAGAAGGCTGTGAACTACATTGTTAGTTGCAAAAATATGGATGGTGGATTTGGATGCACACCTGGTGGAGAGTCTCACTCTGGACAAAGTATTTCCAACATATCTTATCTTTTCAGTATTCACTTACTTCTTAAGATTGTTTGAAATTTTATCATCATTTGGGTGATGGGATCTATCTTTTGCTTCAAAACAGTTCGTATTGGCTACTTCTCTTACCGTGTTTGGTATTAGTATTGGCCTATTTGGACATTGGAATTGCATTAGTTCATGTTTATGCTCTTTGTTTGTGTAACCATACTCTACACTATTTATTTTCTTTAAACTTCTTTTTAATCAAATTTTACTTATCAATCATTTGAGTCAGAATCTCTGAAAATGTGATCAGTTTTACTTTTACATAGTGATGTTGTGTGGAATACTATGCATGTCTGAGCATCTGACAGGACAAAGAAGCCTTTAGTTTGTAAAGATTATAGCAACGATCTAGAAAGTGCAACTTAATACTTTAAGCGGAGAATGCCCACAGAAGTGCCTTGTATATATTAGTTTCTGACGGCCTACATATTTTTGGGCTTTAAGCATCACTACAATTTACATTATCCTTCTTTTATGCTTCGTGTCTTAACGTCAATTACTGCTGTGACTCCAGTTTTCTGTTGTGTTGGTGCTCTTGCCATAACTGGTTCCCTACACCATATTGATAAGGATCTTCTTGGCTGGTGGTTATGTGAGCGGCAAGTCAAATCTGGAGGTCTTAATGGTCGACCCGAAAAACTTCCGGATGTGGGTTTGAACTTTTATTACATATTGTGACCAAGTTTTTGTTTGGGAATTATTCTTATTCTCCCACTTACTGACTTCATTATGTTGCTTCAGGTTTGCTACTCATGGTGGGTTCTTTCTAGCTTGATTATGATTGACAGAGTTCACTGGATTAATAAGAAAAAACTCATTAAGTTTATCTTAGACTGTCAGGTAAAGCCAAATCTCTGTCATCAAGATTGGATTTATGTATAAGGGGAATCGTATTGCTTCTAACGGAGGTAATTTCCTAACATAACTAGACTTTTGAAATTTTCAGGACATGGAAAATGGCGGTATTTCAGACAGACCGGATGATGCCGTTGATGTCTACCACACATACTTTGGAATAGCAGGTTATTAACGTCATTTGCTGTGGCTAACGTTAATATCTTATCTAAATACATATGTTATTCGTCACTCTTGATGTTTGTTTTTAATGTTGCAGGCCTTTCACTTCTTGAATATCCAGGCCTGAAAGCCATTGACCCAGCTTATGCTTTACCAGTTGATGTTGTGAACAGGATTTTCTTGTGCAAAAACTAGTATTATCTAAGAGAATTAGGTCCGCATCTCTTTTGGTAATACCAATCATATTTTATTCTCTAATAATGGAAATAAACTTACTATCTTGGTAGAGTTAAATTATGATTCTTTCATGTTTTGGTGAGGTCATACACAGTTTTTTAAATCCTTACTTGCCATAAACTTCCATATGGATCTGGCCGGCACCACGCAGAGATTAGACGATGCCTGTCATGGGCGGATTTAAAGAGCTCACTAATTTGAACACCAACTTCATATTTATTGATTTGTTTCATCTTGTTTTTCTATGTATGCATGTCTACTTTTATCTTAGATTTGATGAACGAGAATACAGTAGGTAACACTGTGATCCTGTATGGCTTAATATACGATGAGACATTTTATATGTAGCAGTTGAGCATTAAAGTTCTTTTTACAAAAAGGAGATGAAAATGGGAAGACTAGTTTGCTTGCTTTATGAGATCTTCCTTTATGTGCTAATCAGAATTTTGCGACCTGCTGCTTAGAAAAAGTGTCACATGTCCAAAAATATACTAAAATTCATAGGGCAATATCCAAAAAAGTTCTAATATCACACTTACATATAAGTGTTAGTTAATAAAAAGTTCTAATATCATAGTCACGTATTACTGTCGCTTCTTTTTGGTGGCGTCGATTCTTAATTTATTATTTATTTAATGTTATTGAGATTTTCTGCCCAAGTAAATCATTCTTTATCCACAGAATCGCAGCACTAGTTGACAAGGTTCCATACGATAGCTCTGAGATGAGGATTTCAACACAATCAACTCATCTCTCCGGTGATTATTGATATTTTTATGGTTGAATTATAAACTTTGTTCATAAAGTACGTATGTTATAGTGCTAATTCTGAAATGTTTCAATTACATATCCAAATTTTAGATTATGCTACCTCATTAGGGCATTTTTATGGTCTGTTTGGATGGAGGGAAACAACTGCACCTTCAATGATAACGGGGAAGTCTTTTGATAGCTTTATGGAGATTTTAACTTGTTTGGCTCTCAATAGGCGAAAAAATTCATCTTACTTTCAGAACTACAGTTTATCCTCTCTGATGGCCAATTGGAGGTATTTTTTTGTAGGTATTTTTTGTAGCCTCTTTTAGCTCGGGGTTGAACTCTCTTCAAACACCAAAAGTGCTTCTTTTGAAATCTCAAAGACCAAACGGACATTAACCCTAAACCTCATGGATCAAAGTGTATTTTGTCTAGTTTAATTTTTAGTTAGCGGTGCTAATGATAGATATTAACTATAACTGTTTTTTTAGTTCAACTGTAGAGGCAAGGGATGGAACTATCAATATTTAGATTGGTAAAAGATGCTTTGTCCACTCAGTTATGTTTGGATTGACAATATATATATATATATATAATTATTTTTAAATAGACAATTATAAATTCAATGACATAATCAAGACTTTTACAATTTATTAGAGGCAAAAGAACTGGATTTGGATGCTGTGAGATTCTTTCTTCTTGATCTGCAGTGATAAATTTAAGACAATATTTCACGTGAGAACTTTGGAATTGTTTTTGATGCAGAGAAATCTAGAGTGGTCTCCAAGGGAAGGGAAGGGAACAGAACATCCATTAATGGGTGCTGTCTGTGGACACTTATTTGGTCTGAAGTTAGGGTAATAAGCATTAAATATGCAGAGCTGTTAAGCTCCTGAAAGAGGTGTCCACTGACTTTGAGAGTGCCATCATCATCAATCACTGTAAGACATCATCCCTTCGCCATGCCCATGCCTGTACTTAAATCTCCTGCTTTACGCCATCATCCCCCTCTTGCCACTCTCTGCCTTCTTAACCTGACACCACTCTCTTTTTACACTTTCTTTGCCTTGTCCACTAGAATTCACTTTCACACATAATACTAAGATGTTTTTTGTTCTAACAACATATGAAGATCAAAATTCGAACTTTTGGTCGAAAGTATATACCTTAACCATTTAAGCTAAACTTAGGTTAGCGGAATACTACAACATTTGGTTGTTAGTAGTTATTGCATTTGGGACAAAGTATTAGCCATAAAAAAAATTCTATGATGGATAATGAGAAATTCCTAGTGTTAGATCGGTAGGGAAGCATCATTCTTCTTCAAGGACAATACTCCATGATCATCGAGTAGTAGGAAGTCTTTGTTGTTCGTCACTAAGTTTTTAGCGGATAGAAACTTATATGTGGGGAGAAAAAGAAGGATAAAATTCTTTTTTCATAAAAATGAACTCTAGTAAAAAGTCTAGTAGTGGGCAACACAAAATTACTATTGTTTTGTTTCAAGTGTTTAGTTTATTGTAAAGTATTTCAAAGTATTGTTCTTTCTCCCAAGTCTTTTCGCCTTCTTTTTCCCACTTGGCTGAATGATCATTGGCCCAATTTTTGGTGTTTTTTTAAACACTATTTTAAAGTAAAAAATGAAAAAATATATATATATATATATATCATGGGTCATTTTGAAGCAAAAATAAAATAGAGAAATTGAAGTATTTTTAATATGTCAATTTATCCTCTCTGATGGGATATATATATATATATATATATATATATATATATATATATATATATATTTGGTCCCATCCCAATTCCCAATTGTGTAAATTTTACAAGCTAGTAAAATTTTAGTATCTTTTGTAGATGGTTACCATAGAGTTTAACCCTTTTTTTCCCCTCTAAATTCACCCCTTTGCTTCAATGACTACTAGACAAATCATGTTGGAACTTTATACCTTATTTTTGTTTAAAGTGAAGCTAGGGGAAAAAAAAGAAAGAAGTATCCCTAAGATTATAGCCAAAATTTGAACATATAAAAAGTGATAAATTATTTCTAAGTTCAATAACCTAATGACCTACATGCATTTTCCTTGATCAAGGAGATTGTAAAGTTGGATAAAAAACACTAATTTCTCAATCTCAAAAAGCACAAAAGCCAAAACGAATATCAACTTATTTCTTTGAGATAACCTCAAAATTAGCAAAATGATTGGATTTTTACAAAGCTTGAGATGCCAAAATTTGAACACATCCCTTTCATTATAAAGAATTTGCACACAATCCAAAATCTATTAAACAATGTAAATGGATAGTTACATAACAAGATTAATGTATATATCTAAAAGCAACCCAACACACAGACAAGTCTTTTTTTTTTTTAAAAAAAAAAGTAATTTAAATCAGAAAAAATATTGATGCCTATTGACATTTATTCAGCAAAGTAGAACTGCTCAGACCCTAAAAGCCTGTTTCCCCCTAAACTCCATAGCTTTACCAACTTTTCTGTCACATTGTCCTTTTTTTTTTTTCTTTTTTTTTTCCACCTCCTCCTCCTTCTCTCATAGCTTATCTCTGAGGCTCACAAGATATTTTGAGTAAATTTTCAAATATCTCCTGACTTACTAATTTTAATGGCTAAAAAAAAAAAAACTTTGTCATTTCTTAAAAATATCTAAGTTTTTCAAAATTTGTAATATTACCACTGACCTTTCATACATGTTTCAAAACTACTATTGAAGTTGAATTTTGTTAGAATGTTGGATGGAAAATCGACGTGGCAGCGACTAGGACGCTTAGTTGGATTAAGTTTGAAAGAACGACATTTGAAAGAATGAAAGTTTTGAAACGTTTGTGAAAGATCAAGGGTAACATTGCAACTTTTAAGAGAATAGAGGTGTTTTTAAAAACAAATGGCAAAGTTTGAAGGTTTTTTTTTTCTTTAAATAATTTAGACGATTTTTATTGACTATAAACTCACAAATTAAACCCATTTTTCTACCGAATTCAATTTAGTGCAAACTCATTTTTAAAAAATAAAAATTCAAATTCTCAAATAATTAAAATTGTGGGAGAAATATTTTAGGTTTTTTTTAGATAAAAAATATTTAAGGGTAAGGATATATATATATATATATATATATTATAAGTAAGGATAAGAAAATCCAAACCTCTAACTTCTTAGTTGGAAGTATATACTTTAATTAGTTGAATTATGTTCAAATTTACAAACTTTCTATTTCTATTAAATTTCCACTAGATATTTACTTGATAGTTACAAGTTACAACTACTATCAACTATATCATTAATATTTGAAAAAAAAAATAATATAATTTCATTAAACAAAAATAATAAATTACGTGTAGTTGAATACAATTATAGTGGTATAAAATTAGAAAATTTCCCTTAATTTCTCATCTCCATTTGCAGCTACGGAAAAATGATAATGAAAAAAGTTTCCAATTTCTTTCTCTTTTTATTTTCCAAAGATAATTTCGTACAATGCAATAAATAATATATTTCCTAGTCCATGACACGTCAGTTGCAATCAAAATGCCAGCCTGTCCAAATAAAGCCAGTGTTATTTGGTTGCACTGAAAATTTTGAATTGGGTGTATTGGCTTTTGCCAAGGTTACCTGAAAGTGTAGGGCTGTCCCTATGCTCTCTTCCACGTGGCGATCTCCTATTGGTCTGTCATGAAGAGAGGGAGAATTTTGGGTGGAGCATAGTGCTTTTTTGGTGGGTCATGTAATAGTGAAATTTTCTCTACAGCTTCCATGATTAAAGTTATTTCACATTATGGTTTGGGACAGTAACAGTTGTAAAGCCTCCTCTCCTAAATGATTCCTTCAAATCTTATGCACATTATTGAATAAATATTTAACCCTTTTTTATTTTCTATTTTCTATTTTCTTATACTATAAGATGCAAATCCAATCCATCCACTCCCATCACTTCCAAATTCCTTTGTTTCATATGTTATATTTTTCTAAACTCTTGTCAGTGGGTTTTATTCTTTTTTTTTATTGGGTGCACTTTTAGTAGTTAAAAAAAAAAAAATCATTTGTTCATATTTAGTATATTGGTATGTCAATATATGTGCCAACTTGAATATAGCTTACTGAGGTTAGTGATGTTGCATTCTTTGTAGTAGAAGCCAACGTTACTGTATAGGTCATATCCATTGTTATCACACTGTTTTGGCGCACTTTCTTGTACATGAAGCCATGGAAGATCAGATCTCTAATATTCTTTAGCTCCCTTACTCGGAGTGGTTTAGTGTTTTGGTGTTGAAAGAATTGATGTAGTTTGGTTAAGTTCGTTTTTATCCCTAAAAGAATAAAAGAAAAAAGTATATCTCAATTGGTTAAGATATATATCCTGGATTAAGAGGTTAGATGTTCAATTCTCCTTACCCCACGTATTGGTTGAGATATAGCTAAACTTTGAAATGTGTGTCAATAAGTTTCTTAACTCTCACAAATTAGAAGATTTAGTAAACTCACAATGGAAAGTAATTTTGATACTTATTTGAAATTCCAGTGATTTTTGTAGATTATTTTTAAAGTTTAGTAACATATTAGATATAAAAATGAAGATTTAGATATTTATTAGACACTTTTTATACCTTAAAGACTTATCAAAACAACTTCAAAAGTTTGAGAGCCAAGATTTATAACTTATTAACTCAAATTCATATAAAACCCATTGGTTTCTATAATATTTTTTTTTTCAAGAACATCCACTAATATTTTTCATAAAAATTGAGACATCGACGTCTATGCCAGCATCAAAATTTCAAAACCTTAACTTATTGGTATGACTTTTTTAACTTAAGACGAGCTAAGAGGGGACCTACGTCTTCTTCTTTCCTTCTTCGCTCGGTCCCCATCGCACGGTAAAACGAAGTATCCTACATTGTTGTATGATTAAAAAAAAGAAATGGAAGATGGAGATGAGTAAGGAAAGGTACTAGGGGCATAGTACCATTTCCAGCTAGCACACACATACATGGACATAGACTCATGAACCTACGTAAAAACAAAAGACAAAGATGAGATGAGAGAGTGTCTGTTTTTCTTCTGCCACTCTCTGTTTTTGTTTATGTTTAATTTACTCCTCACCAAGTTGTTGCCTTGCCAATTTCACCTCCAGCTGTACTCTACCTTGTATTATCGACTCGAGAAAATTTCTAGTACTCCGATAGTGTTTATCTTTTTCATTTTAAATTACAAGTTCCGTTTCTGAATTTCGAGGTTTGTGTCTATTTCGTTTTTAAACTTTCAAAAATTTTCAATACTATGGTTTGTTAGCCAATCAACATTATCCTGGAATAATGTGAAGCCTAACATCATTCAAAATTGTTTAGGTTTGATCTCATCTATTCTTTGGACATAGTTTCAATGTGTTCACTAAAATTTTAAAATTTTTAATTTTGTCATTGTGGTTTGACTAGCATAGGTTAATTTTAGTCCATATAGTTTAGTTGAAAACTATAAATTACTCCCACAACTATTTGATTGGCACAACTTTTTTATGTGGTAATTAGATGACGTTTTTTGTTTCGCTAATTTGGTTAGTTGACTAGGGTTAAAGATTTACATAAAAATAAACAGAATTTTGTGGGTGTCAACCTGGACATAGCTCAACTGACGTCAAACTCCTACTAATAACTAGGAGGTCTGTGGTAACATGTGTTCTCCTCTTTTTACTCTCTTCCATTCCAATTCCACATCGGAAATTACGTGGCACTGTAAATTCAATGATGTGAAAAAGGAAAAAGAAAAAAAAAAAAAAAAAAAGTCACTCCCCACTGGAAAATGGCTATAAAAACATCTCTCTCAAAACCATTTTACTCGAACTTCCACTCTGTTCACTCTCTCTCACTCTGTTTCAAGCTCTCTCCCATGGCTTCTTCTCTGTTTTTGTGGCTATGGATTTCTCTTCTAATGGTTGGTTCAGCTTCCTCAGCTAAGTTCGAAGAGCTTTTTCAACCCAGTTGGGCCTTAGATCACTTCAATTACAAAGGAGACATTCTCGAGCTTAAACTCGACAATTACTCTGGTAAAATCATCTCCATTTTCCCCACATTTTTTACCCTTTTCACCATTCTCTTCACAATGCTCATCTTCAAACTCAATTTCAGGAGCTGGGTTTTCCTCTAAATCCAAGTACATGTTTGGCAAAGTTACCATCCAAATCAAGCTCGTCGCTGGTGACTCTGCCGGAACTGTCACCGCATTCTACGTAAGTTAGCAGTTTCACACCGTTGGATGTAAAAGTACTCTGTATTACTCTGTAGTTTTCAAATCTGCATTTATTGTGACAGTCTCGTTGAATAATTTTCTCTTTTCCGACTCTTGTAGATGTCGTCGGACGGTCCGAATCACAATGAGTTTGATTTTGAGTTTTTGGGCAATACAAGTGGAGAGCCATATACAGTACAGACGAATGTATATGTGAATGGAGTGGGAAATAGAGAGCAAAGGTTGAAACTTTGGTACGATCCAACTGCAGATTTTCATTCATACTCCATTTTTTGGAACCGTCGGCAAGTCATGTAAGCAACACAATATATTACATTTACTCTCTATTAAAGGTTCTATGAAATCTAGGGTAGAATTGAAATTTGAGTTTTAAAATTATTTTGGTTTGATTTCTAATGTTTCAAAATGATTTTGGTACATTGGCTCCTTTTAAAGTTGAAAATACTAAAAAAAAAAAAAAATGTTATTATGAGGTAAGTATTGAGTGAATCAATATGATGTGAAAAAGTACGGGTAAATGTTAAAATAACTATTTTTATTTTGTTGAGACAAATGTTGACGGATTAAAATGGATATTTTTAGAAGTTTATCAAAAAAAAAAATTAAAATGACAATGTTTTTAAAATTTAAATACTGGACTCAACCTTAGAAACGTTTGACATTCAAAAACTATAGAACAATAGTTGGTTGCATGTGGGTACCTAACTTCCTACACATCGCATTAAAATCTTGACAACTGAGAGAATGATAAAAAAAATTATTTTTTCTCTTAATTGTCAATATTTTAATAATGATGTATAGAAAGATACGTACAAATTGAGTATTATTGAAACTAAAATGGAATAGAAACGAAAAAGGTTTTTAAGTTGCATATGAATCAGTTGGGCGATCGGTGTCAAATGGGGCAGTGGGTCTGACAAAGCCAATGAGCCCCATCAACCAAGCCACAATAATATTCCCCTTGGCCCCCCTTCTGATTTCATACATGTGCAATCCATTTGGCCACATTCCAATGGTTAATTTATTCAAACAAATAATAAAAAAAACTCCTCCCAACTTTGATCTCTTTGATGAGCATAGTTCAACTAATATAAAACATATAGTTCTGATCAAGAGATTAGAGGCTCGAATCTCTCATCTCCATATGAACTCAAAATATACATCCATACATATAAACATTTGGGACTCCCTCCAATCCAATTATTTTCTAGACTTGAATTTTTTTTATCATTTTATAAAATCATTTACAATATCATCTATACAATCAATTTTTTTATATACTAGCTCTTAGTGATATCACCTATTTCTTCTACTCTTTAAAAATAAGTTATTGCGTTAATTTCTATCTATTTAACAAAAAAGAAAGTGAATTTTTTTTTGGGTATTTTGGGTAATGATTAGATTATTTGATTTATAAACTTAAGGTTTGTGTCTATTTGATCATACTAAATCTTTGAACTTTTAATTTTGTATTTAATAAATGTTTGGACTTTAGTTCTAAAAACTCTAAAAAGTGTTTATAAAACTTTTAAACTTGTAATTTATGTTTAATAAGTCATTTACCAATAAAATAGTCTTTAAAATTTTAATAGTGACAAAATTGATAGTGAAAAATCACACGAGACACAATTTAATTTTAAGTTTAATAAATTAATGAAGTTTTTTAAAACTTTGAAGAATTTATTGGAACACAAAAATAAAAAGATTAAGGGTTAAACTTGTAATTTTAGAATTAAACCCTAAAATCCAAATTGATCCCCAAAATCTGAACCCTTGTTGTTGTTGTTGTTCTTCGTGTAGATTTCTGGTGGACGATACGCCAGTTCGAGTCCACACGAACATGGAGGACAAGGGCGTTCCATTTCCCGGAGACCAATCCATGGGAGTTTACAGCTCAATTTGGAACGCCGACGATTGGGCCACACAGGGCGGCCGAATTAAGACCGATTGGTCACATTCCCCCTTCGTCGCCTCTTACAAGGGCTTCCAAATCGACGCCTGCGAGTGCCCCACCGCCGCCGAAAGCGCCGCTCATTGCACCGGCGGCGGCGGCGACGGCGGCAAGAAGTTCTGGTGGGACGAACCGGTGCTTTCCGAGTTGAATCTGCATCAGAGCCATCAGTTGCTCTGGGTTCGAGCCAACCATATGATTTATGATTATTGTACTGATACTGCCAGATTTGCAGTTACGCCTGTTGAATGTGTTCACCACCGCCACTAGCGGCGGCGTTCGCGGCGGTGCTGAGTGGTTGGGGGGTTTCGTCGGTCGGCCGTGTGGATGGGGTCTTGTCTTTGTAAAATAATAATATGATTTTTTTTTTCTTAAATTTCTTTTTCATATCTTTCTTTTCCTTATTTGATAGGGCACTTTCTTTATCATACGCTAACTTAAAGGTAATATTTTGCTAAAATAATGATAACTAATAAATGATTCTAAAATTAAAATAAAGTCTTCAATTTGGTTTTGAAGTTTTAGAAAATTTAATCTAAATCCTAGGCATAAAATCTAGGTATAGATTAGCCATAGATTTATGCGAAATGCTCGAACAATTGGCTCAAAACTAACCAATTAAAAAACATTAGCCTAGTTTGACATGAGCATATTTTTATTAGTTAAGACATATATATATATATCTATCAAAATGTTAAAAATTTAAATTTCTAACTCTCACGTTGAACTAAAAAATTTAAATAACTGGGTCCGTTTGGTTGGTGATCTGAAAACAGGAGGAATTTGAAAACAAGGGATTCAATGAAAACAGAGTTGTATTTCATGTTTTCAGATATGTGTTTGGTAGCAGATTCAGAAATTGGATCTGAATTTAAATAATGGTTCAGAATGTGTTTGACAATATATTTATAAACGATAAATTATTTGTAGTTATCAACTAAATACTAAGTTGAATATAAAATATTATTAATTAATTTATAAAAATGTTATGTATTATAAATTTATTATTATTATTATTTTACAATATCATATAATTTATAATACATTATATTATACAAATTTTAATTTTACAAAAATAAATTGAGTTTATAATATGAAATACTATATTTATTAAAGTTTTATCTTTTTTAAATTAATTCTCATTTAAAATTTTGAAATTCAAAATCTTCATACAACGAAAACATAAAAAAGTTGTTTTAAGAATTTTCACTATTTGGATCACAGAATCCGAAAACAATTTTCAGAAACACGTCTACCAAAAGCATATTTACTGAATTTAGTGAATCTGAAAACATAAAACAGGATCCGGATTGCCTACCAAACAGGCCCTAAGGCCTCGTTTGGTTCATGATCCGTTTTCGTTTTTATGTTTTCGAAAATAAAGAATACAAGGGAAACATCCAAACGTGTTTGGTATACCTATTTTCAAAAACAATTTTCGAAAACAACTCAAAAAATGGTCTGTTTTCAAAAACAATAAAATGTTGTTTTCATTGTTTTCCAATTTTGTTTTCAAAATAATGAAAACACGATATACAACTTTAAAAACACTGGATACATCTCTCTTTCCATCAAACAATGTTGCATTATCTACCAACAACATTTTTTTTATTTTTTATATCCAAATTATCTTCGACTCTAATGCTCTGTTCGAAACCTCTTGATTTTGGGAGATTTCAAATCATAATGGATTTGAAATGAATTTTGTTGTTTGTTATCTCAAGAAAGATAATGATTTCAAATCCAAAATGATTTCAAATCATGTTTTGACGTAAAAAAAAATCCCAACAAAAACCATCGGATTTTGCAGGATTTCTAGGGGGGTGAGAGTTAAATTACTTATTTATGCTCGTCATATTTTAATTTTCTATTAATAACTCAAATTAAAAATGTATATTAGTAAATTCTTTTACTTTCTTTCCTTTTCCAACTACCATCCAAACACAAAATTTTAAATATATTCATTTTAAATCTTTCTCGTTCCAAATAAGACAAAGAATTTAAAATCATTTCTTGAATTTCAAATCACAAGATTTAAAATTATTTCTTGAACTTTCTTGGTTCCAAATGGAGGGTAAAGGAAAAAATACAAAATTATTGTTGTGTAAATAGTGTGTTTGATTGATACTAATGTTTTAGTTGTTATTTTTACTTTTTACATAATTCTACCTATTTTGATATACTCATTTACTTTACAAATCAAAAGTTTCATATAATACAACTATATGGTATATCTTTTTTTTTTCTTATAATTTCAATTCCAACAATTTTTTTTTTAAAGAATCAATTCCAACATCATTGATTTATAATCTCTCTAAAAATGAATAAAAGTCAAGTACAAAAATAATCATATTAAATTAACTTTTTCTAAAAAAAATTAATTTTACCACACACATATTAATATTTTCATGCATTTTCAAATTCATAACCAAACATAGTTTTCAATTTTTGAATTAAAATTTAAAGTTTTTAATTTGGAACCAAACATGTTTTTAGATATAATAGAAATAAAAAAAAAAAAATCGTTTTCTGCTAAATTCTTTATTTTATAAAACAATTTTCAAATCACGAATCAAACGCGGCCTTAAAAAAATGAAAGTTTAAGATTAAAATTAACATACCTACCGAGAATGTGGTTTTAAAACTAAAAGTTTGGTGGTAGTAAGTATATGTTTGGTTAAATCTTTGTTGTACATGGTACTCCTTTTCTATTGTAGAGTCTATAAAATGTACTATTTTTACACAACTTATTTTCCTTTTATTTTATTTTATTTTATTTACAAGTGTATGTGAATTCTTTTAATATTTTATTCAAATCAAACATTAATAAAATCGATCAAAATAACCTTCACCACCCTTCTTAATAAATACCAACTCATCACCTCTATCTATTGTGTCCAGGATCCACATTAAAAGATATGCAGATCTCACAATCTTTTAAGATATATCAGCTACTCCTCTCATATCCAAATAGTTGCGAGATGAATATCATATTTATCTAATATGATATCAGATTCCATAAAGTTTAAATGGACATTTGAACCAAGAAAATAATTGAGATCTAATCCATATGTCATGAAAATATAACCAACATGAGCATAGCTCAACTGTCATAAAACTTTGCAGTATTAACTAAAGTCTATAGTTCGAATTTTCTCATCCCATATCTTAAAAAAAAAAAAAAAAAAAAAATCATGTGCAGAAGATGCCAAATGATTATTGGGTAAGCCCTTGAAAATGAAAACTTTTTTTTTTTTTTTTTTTGATAAGATTGAATATGAAAACTTTAATTTCGTACAAATGAGTGACATTTCGTTCATCTTGGTACAATACAACTCCTTTAAATTATGAAGATGGTGGGACCCACTCCTAAATGGCTGAAAAGCAAGTGAATGGTTATCCAATTGAAGGTCTTATTATTATTATTATTATTATTATTATTATTATTTATTTTTAACATTATAAGATATCACCAATATGGTCCCATATGTTGAATTATGGAGGTCCCCAAAAAGGTGGATGCAGAGCTCGTACTTTGGGAATCGAACCTTTTCATAAAAGTGCTCCATTTTGGAGTACTTTTTTTTCAAAGAGATTGTCTTTCAATTCAAGTTCATATTTTTTTTTTTTTTTTGAAACTAATTCAAGTTCATATTAATCTAGATTGGATGGAGAGAAAAATAGTGAATCAAATGTGGGGTTTTCTCTTATCTTCAAAGTGATGTTGGTTTTTCAATCATTTTGGTCCTTTTTCGACTTGTGTTTTGTTTTAGAAATTGTGAATAGTTACTCTCTAGGTTTTCGACTCTAGAGGTTTATGACTCGTGTTTTTACCTAATGTTGTAAGTCAAGGAAGTTTGAATTCCTAAATGAACAATACTTAAATGGTCTTGATGTATATTCTTAACCAAAAGTTTGGAGGTTTGAATTCTTACTTAATATTTGCTTACATGATACTCGTCTGCAACATATGTGGTTCAAATACATGCTTTACATCAATATGTGAATATAGGTATTTGAAGTCATGTCATATTTTTTAGAAGAAAAATAAAGATATATACCCAAATTGTATTTTTCTATATAGTTCAAGGGATTAAATATAACTATATTTTTAAAGTTTAGAAGACAAAACAAAATAAATCTAAAAGTTCAAAGATCAAATGGAACTGCTGTTGAGAATTCTATATCAAAAAGATAAACAGAGATCTCACAATTTATAATATATATGTGCTCATAATTTGTATCATTTGTTCTTCTTTTTTTTTTTTTTTTTAATTTAATTAAAAAAAGCAATTGATTAGTTTGATTGGTATTGGCATAATGGCATTTCCAATTCCATTCTAGTCCTGTGTCCTGTCTTTACCTTTTGTCATTGGACTACTCAAAGAGCACATGGGCCCATCTAAATATGCAGACAAAACATTGATATGGGCCTAGGTTCGAAACCGTTTGGGCCTTGTTAGGGCAACGACCAAGCCCATTAAGAGATGAAAACATACATCGTTCTCAAGTGGTTCCAAGTATACTTCGAGATTGTCTAGTCATGACTCATGACCAATGTAATATAGTTTGTTGATAGGAAGAATCTGATTGCAAATTCACGTCAATTTCGAGCCAAGGTGACAAGTTGTGACCACACGCTTTAATGCTTAAGTCAGTGTTTAGATTGGAGTAGTATCGAGTTGAATTAGAGTAGTATTGTATACTTCTTTAGGAGGATGCATCTCTTCTATTTATATCTCTCTCCTTAGTGTCCTATTGTTAGAACCGTACCTTACATGGTAGTGGAAATTAAGGAAAGGAGTGATGTATATCTGGTGTTCAATTGATTACTGTTCTCAGTGGGTTATTTGCCTTTGTCCCTTTTGATCGTACCTTCTTGGTTCTATCTATCTTTGTGGCCTGGTTAGAGGCTTAGTCGCATATGTGATCCATGTGGCTTTGGACAACACCCATGTGAATGATAGTGGGATCGTAGATCTATGATCCTACCATAACATAGTCTATCAATTTGAACGCTAAATTTATAATTGGTTTGATACAACATAAAAAATTATTTAGTTATTTGTTAAAATAGTTATGGGTTTAAGCTTTTATCAAGTTTTTTTTCCTCCCTTTTGTACTACTATACAATCCGATCCATCAGGTTAGGCTTCGAGTAACATAAAGCATGATCCTATACGCGTGACATATCTACTCAAAGTCGATTTGCACACAACTAGTTACAATATTCCTTTGACCTCTTATTGCACAACTCTTTCAAGTTTCAACCACAATAACATGGAGATAGAGATCCTCACAATCTTCTTTAACGTAGATTTCCACTTTTAACTTTTCACTTACGTTGCAAACTCTTTCTACACAATATAGTGTTTGATACAACTTCCCTTCCTTAACCATCGACTTCATCGAACGGACCACTACATTTGAATCAACAAATCTGTCAATTTGTCAGTGATCTGACATATCTACCTAGGACACGAGCGGTCCATAATGTTCCCAAGATTCTTATGGCTGACCATGAAACCCTACATGCTGGCTAACATAAGTTTTAAATAGGTCAATTAATTTGATTGCGTTGTTTAGATGTAGTGTTGTTAGGGTTGATGCTGTTGCCGTGTGGAACATTGATGTGAAGTATATTTGGCCTTAATCAATTATCAGTTTGTTTGGCAGTTCCTTTCCTCTTTCTTGCAAGTTGCATTATTAGGCGGCTCCTCTTGTTTGGGTTTATTGTTATATTTTTATCCTCAATTTTATCAAGTAACTATTTAATTAATTCTTGCTAGTATTTTGCTACTTAATGCTCATTTATCGATACTCACTTCAACCAACTTTTCAATATATATACACACGTCAGCATGTTAATACACATATTTGAAGTCAATTTATCTATACGTTTAACAATTAACGACAACAACCAATCTAAATATATCTTTTAAGACATTATGTTCTTGACTAAAAGATCAAATGTTTGAATCTTCATCTCCACATGTTCTTGAACTCAAAAAAGAAAAAAACAACTAAAGAGAAAATAATGAGATTTATTATGATTTTTAAATTTAGGATTAAAATATGCTACAGTGAGCATAACTCAACGGTAATTGACATGTACCCTCGACCAAGAGGTCAAAAGTTTAAATCCCCTCACTTCAAATCTTGTTGAACTAAAAAGAAAATTGGGGTTAAAAATACATTAAAAAAAATCTAGGGACTAAATTAAACTAAATCAAATGACCTAGAGATTAAAGTAAGCAGTGTAAGAATTAAGTTCCAAGATAGAAGAATTTATTAACCCAAACATAACTCAATTAGTTAAAGCATATATACTCTTGACCCACCCCAACCCACCCCATACGTTGTTGAATTAAAAAGAAAAATGTAGAATGATTTGAACCTTCAACTTCAAAGAAAGTAACTAATGTCTTTACCAATCAAACCATGTTTTTTTATTTTTCTTTTTATTTTAGTTTAAGAAAAGAATCTTTAACCTCATCAATGATGATAGGAAAAATACCATATTTCTATTAATTGGTTCCCACATCAGCATCCTTTAAAAATTAATCCTTATGTAGGATACATCAACATTTAATCCTAATGTTATGAAAGAAAAAATTTTCTAGTAAGAACATAGGAAATAGATATTACAGGAGTATTAAAAAAAGTTTCGTCCGATGATATGTGTTATGGGTAATTTTGGACCACCCAGATGCACAAAAAGCTGGCAAGGACAATCGAGCAGAAATCAGACTGGAAGATGGATCCAAGAGGCGAAACTGGCGAGCGGGACGAGCCAAGACCGAAGGGGTCGGGCCTTTGGCCCGACCCCCTGCTAGCCTCCAGCCGCCCCAGATCCGCCTGGTTTGTCCCGAAACACCTCCGAACTCCTAAAAAACCCTAGGAGCATGAGCAGGTATTTATACCCATCTTCGCCACTGAAGAAGGGGACCCGAACTGAATCATCGACTCTCTTCTCTTACTTTCCTGCTCTCCTCCCGTTTTCTGACTTAAGCATCGGAGGCGGTGTGGCCTACACCACGTCGGTGTGCAGCGGTTTTTGCTGGTCTTGCAGGTCATGTCTTCCCCAGTTTCTACAAATTCACCGTTGATGTCACGTGAAGGTCAGGTGAGTCCCTCTGCTAAATTTTGGCATCAACAATATGTATATTAACTAATTGAGCTATATTCAAATTGACAATTATTAAACTAGGTTCAAAATCTAAGTTGTTGGACTAATTTATTAATTAATAATTAAAAGTATGGAGGTGGGTTTGGTTGGCTACTAAAAACGAAGAAGAGTGATACATTTATAATAATTAGATTATAATAGAATTAGGTTGGTTATTAAATAAAGAGCGGTATGTGACACCGACCATAAATGAGAAATCTTTGGGACTCCAAAAAGTCCAGCTGTCAAATTGTTAGCATTTATTCACTTCCAAATAAATAAACTCACTGTCTTCAAAAATAAATAAATAAAGAAATAAATAAAACTCTCCATTCCCAGCTGTACTCTATTTTCCACTTCCAATCCCCACGCGGCTTTTTTTTCTCTTTTTTTTTTAACTCATTTTTTGAAAAGTAGCTTTTTCCCAAATTTAAATTCATTTTTTGCTTTCAACTTTATACACATTTTCAAACCGTCTTTTTTTTTTTTTTTCGAGAAAAACGTTGGCTTTTTAGTTCTTTTCTAATGAAAATTATAATATTTTGATTTTCCACGAAGATTCATGCGACGATAGGACAGGGAAAAAAAAAAAAAGTTTCAAGATTTCCTTTAAAAGCAAACTGATTCGATGACGTGTCTGATTTTTCTTTAGGGTAAATTAATAAAATGATATTTAAGGAGGCAGGTCAAAGAAACACTGTCACTCAACTTTCAAAACTAATAATTTAGGTCTCATTTGATCATTGATCACTTGATTTTTAAAAATTATACTTGTTTTTTCTAATTTTCTTACCATAATTTTCATTTTTGTTAAAAACCATCATGGGTTGGCCCTAATGGTCAATAACGACCATAGAAAAAATAAAGGGCTTAGAAGGAAATGTTCGATCCATGGTGACCACCTATTTAGGATTTAACGAGTTTTCTTGACAACCAAATGTAGTAGGGTCTGGTTGTCCCGTGAGATTAGAAAATTTCATTTTTGTTAAAGACACCTTTGAATTCCTACTATGTTTAAAAAATAAACATATATTTTTAAAAACTATTTTTTTTAGTTTTCAAAACTTGACCTAGTTTTTGAAAAGTAGGCAGTAGATAACAAAACAAATAATGGGAAGTAGTGTTTGTAAGCTTAATTTTCAAAAGCTAAAAACTAAGGTCCCGTTTGATAACCACTTCGTTTTTTGTTTTTGGTTTTTGAAAATTAAACCTATAAACACTATTTTTACTCATAAGCTTCTTTGTTTTTTATGTACATCATTTTCCATGTTTTCAAAAACCAAGCCAAATTTTGAAAACAAAAAAATAGTAGTTTTCAAAAACTTGTTTTTGTTTTTAGAATTTGGCTAGGAACTCAAATGTTTCCTTGACAAAAATGAAAACCGTTGTAGGAAGATTGAGAAAACAAGCACAATTTTCAAAAACCAAAAACCAAAAAACGAAATGGTTATCAAACGGGGCCTAAAAAAATGGTTTTCAAAAGGGACCTTAGTCATTAAACTCTAGTTTATATTTGGTTCGATATACTTTTAATTTTACAATTTAATCGTTAAATTTTAATATATAACAATTTAGTCTCTATACTTAAAAGTTTGAGATGATTTAATTTCTAATGTGAAAAATATAATTAATATTTGATAGAATTTTTTACCTATGGAGACTATTAAATTGATTAATCAACACCTATTTTGTAATTTTGAAAAGTTTAGAAACCAAAAATAGATACTAACTTTTTGTTACAAATTTGAAAGTTTAATTTAGAGACTACCAATGTTTTTTAATCTAAAAATTATTGAAATGAATAAATAAATATTTGAATAAGTAATATTCAAAATGGGAACATAGTAAAAAGTTAATGATATATAAATAATCAGGACAATATCTTTATTATATTAGTATAAAGTTTTTTTTTTCTTTTTTCTTTTTGGATGCATTAAATGAGGCTATAATATGTAGTTTAGGGTTTAGGTTAGGTATTAATAAGAAGAAAATAATTATTAAAAAATAATAAATATGAAGAAAATAAAAGAAAAAGCTAGGAGTTGACAACCATGAGCTTGCTTTGGAAATCTCTTTTAACGGCTAACTCCAACTGGGTCTATCTATGGTTTCTTAATTTGTCACAACCATAACCACATATGCATTTATAATAAGCTCCCCAACAAATTATTATATTTCTTTTATGGAATTTCAACCAAACCTTAAAGTTGGCTTCCAAGGAATAAATTTAGAGTTATTTACGACATATAAGGGTGATAAATTGAAGTGAAATTTTGGGAAATTGTCAAAATTAACCCATATGAGTTTTGAGTTTTCAAAATTGACCTAGTTTCTAAAAACTTGTTTTTTTAACCTATTTTATATAAAACTAGGTACTTTTTAGTGGGACCCACAATGTGAAAAGTCATTTTTGTCCTTCCCTAATTTTCATTAATGATAGAAATTAAAATTTTCAACCAACCAACCCAACTAATTAATTTCAAACATCAACACACCATTTGACCCACAAAGTATTTTTAAAAAATAAAATCAAACACGTGAAATCAAACACACACTCCAAAATTTTCATATTGTCAACGTTTTTTTGAAATACAATTGAGGATGATTTTACATGTTTTAGATAACAAAGAGTTTGTATAAGATATTTTTACAAAAATCTGGAAAAAAAAAGTATGAATCCCGACCGGGAAATTATGAATCCCGGCCGGGAAATTATGAATCCCGACCGGGATTTCTTGGTCAGGAAACCGACCAAGAAATTCTGACCAAGAAATTTTCCAGAAGGTTTTTTTTTTTCTTTTTTTTTTCTTCTTCTTCTTCACTAGTAAATTATCAAACTCCTCAATCCCACTTAAATTCTTCTTCATAAATTTGTTTTAAGAAAATCTTTTTTTGTAAATTAATCACAAAGTTCTCACTATTCTCCTCTACATTTCTCTAATTGTCCAAACACAAACATAAAATTTTCCATTATTTAGTGTCTATATGAATTTGGCACAATTTTTAGACACAATTAGTTAAAAATAATATTGTAAATATTGGACACAATTTTTTTATCAAGAAATTTCTTACATTGGACATAATTTTTTTTATCAAGAATTTTCGATCCAAATTTAGTTAAGAAATTTTTAACACAAAATTTTTGTAATTTTTTTATGAACCAATAGGAAAGAAAGGAAAATTAAAAATAAATCTAACTAATTTATTTATTTATAAAATTAATTAATTAAAAAAAAAAAAAAAAAAAAAAAAAAAAACATGGCAGCAAGCTGCCTTATGTTCCGGTCAGCTGCCCGGCCAGAATCGTGACCGGGACAAAAGGCAGAAAGCTCTTCTTCTTATTTTTTTATTATTTTTTTCTTTTCTTACTTTCTTCCTTCTTCTTCCTGCCTTACTTTCTTCCTTCCTTCTTCCTTTTTCTTCTGGGTTTACTTTTGGTTTCTTTTAAGTTTGAATTCTTTTATAGAAATCAATACTTGAGACATTTTAATGGATAGAGAAACTTCAACCCATTATTAAAAATACTCATTTTTTTTCAAAATCTTTTGGGAAAAAAACCAATTTTTCTCAAAATTGTTTTGAAATAAAAAAATCTATTTTTTTCCAAACCAAAATGCATCTTGTTTGAATACTCTAACAATGAAGAACCAAGATGATTGTTGGTTTTTTCCGGTCAATTTCTCGACTGCCTATGAAAACTCCTCTCCTTCTATGAAAAAAACTAAATGAAGAAGATGCCGAAATGAAGAAGCGGGACTCACACCGCCTGAAGAAGTCGCCGGAGCCGTCGCAAGGATTTGAAGACGAAGAGGATGACGAACGGAGAAGAAGAAGAAGCGAACGGAGAAGAAGAAGCAAACGGAAGACGAACAGAGAAGGAAACGCATGAGAGAAAGAGGGTTTTACCGATTGTTTTTTTTTTACCTTTTAGATTCGAGGACAATTCCGTAATTTTACACTAATGGATTTTATCAGCTAGGTTAAAAAAACAAGTTTTTCAAAAGGAGGTTATTTTTTAAAGCCAAAAACTTAAAGGGGTTAAAAATGACAATTTCCCTGAAATTTTCATTTTCATTAAATTCGTTATTAATATACGGTTAATTTATCAATTTGGTCCATTTCATTTCCGTTTTTATAGTTGAACAAACTCTATAAATTGTTTGAAAGCTTTTTTTTTTTTCATTCAAAAACTTGTTTTTCTCTCTATCTTTTACTTAATCGTACGTTCTTTTTAATTCAAAAAATACAATGTGAGAAATTGTGAACCTTCAACTTTTGGAAAAGTAATAAGTGTCTTATCTACTAAGCTATGTTCAGATTGACTATTCAGTTTTATGTTAGAGATTGTGTTTTTTTTTTTTTTTTTTATTGGTATTCTATGTTATTTCAATTTCTAGCTTAATTCCAAATTCAAATTAGACATATTTTGTACCTTAGGCTTAGTTTCAATTTAGTTTCCATACTGATTTCAAATAATTCAATCTGGTCCTTATGATTTAGTCAAATTTTATATACCATTTTTGTCATTACCATATTGAAATATTAACACTTTTTTTTTTATGTGACAACAAATTTATGTTAATTGATTGTGTCAAGATTTAAGACTGATTAAAAAGAACTAAATAGAAGGAACTACGATAAAAGGCTTAAAACTATGAGGTGTAATTTGAAACTAACTAAGCCAAAATCCTAAACTCTAATTGCAAAATAAAAAATCTCACAAATTAAAACTATGTTTAACCACTTAAATTGTTATTATTTAAGTATTTATGGTAAGGGTTATTTTTCACTAAGAACATAGCTTAACTAATTAGAATGTCAAAGATTTGAATCTCTACCCATCCATCGTCCCGTATTTTAGGTAAAAAAATAATAGTAATAAATAACAAGGCGCGTTGCTTTCCTTGGAAGAAAACAGCCTCCCCCAAATCAAAGCCCCTAAATGAATTATAATTTTTTTTTTTGGAAATAATAAAATTATGAATTGTACTTGAATAAAGAACACAAAAACAAAACTAAAAGGACCCACCATCCCAATTCCCAACAAAACAACACACACAGAGTCTCAAGTCTCAGCACAAAATCCACCAAACTCCCTCTATTTAACGCCCAAAATCTCAAATCCCTCTTCAACAAACAAAAACTCCCAACACTTATTATTTTTTTTTTTCTTTTCCAAAATCCCATATTCAGAAGCCTCTTGAGATTAATCAAAGCTTCTTCATTTTCAAATCCCATGGCCAAAATCTCCCTAATTTGCTTGATCCTGGCCGAGATCTTGCTGATTCAAGCAATGGCTTCAATTGCCACAGACACAGGCCGCCCTCTCTCGCTGGCGCCGGAGCCATCGGAGACCGGCAGCAGAGAAGGGTCGGAAGTGGCGGAGGCGCCGGAGATCCGGCGGATGGGAAAGCACCATGGGGATAAGTCGGTGGCCGGCGGGGGAGTCATCATCGGCGGCCTTGTAACGGCTATTTTTGCAGCGGTTTTTTGTTACATTCGGGTTACTAGAAAAAGAGATGGGGTTGATTCGGTTCGTTGAGATTTTATCCCAATTTTCTATATATTCTTTTGATTCTTAAATTTTGAGATTGTTGTGTAGTGTTTGGTTCTGAATGTAAAAAGTAATGTTTATAGAGGGAAGAAGCTCTGAATTTCGAAATCCAAATAAATGGGGCTTATTTTTCTTTAATTAATTTTACTGATATTGAAGTGAATAGTGAAATGGCGTTAGTTTTTGGAATTGGTTTTGTAAAGAAAAATCTCATTGGTTGTGAAGCCTGGAAACGCGTAAAGATTTCAATCGTGGGCAAGTGGCCTTCAAATCACTCGGTTGTCTGCTGCTGCCATGGCCAAGGGATTCTGCCCTACACAGTACCAACTTGTCCAATACAAATTTTGAACTTTTAGAAAGATCAAACTATTAATTTGATTTAATAGTTCATGTTCAGATTCATCCTTATAGCATGTAGTTTAGTTTCATTTAAAAATTTTTAATTTTAATTTCCTAATGTTTTGTCCAATTCCATCAATTCTATTGCACACATTTTTTTTCCCTTTTTGGTTCAATATACATGGAAACAAGATGATATTGAACTCTAATATACTTTCTATTTATTTAGTTGAATCTAGTAAATGTTTGGAAGTGATTTTTAAATAGTTAAAAATCACTTTTGTCATATTCAAAATCACTCCGAAACATGTATATGAACCAAGACACTACAAGATGAAAATAAAGCTTTTTGTTAAAATCTTTCAGGTGATGTTATGACTTTATTTACATTTTTGGTTATTTTGAATTATTTATTTTACTTAAATAGACTCAAGGGTAGATTGGTCTTTTAACTAAATAGCTAAGCATGCTAGTTTTAGAGGAGGAATTAGTCATATCTTCCTCTTTGCAATTCTTGAGTTTTGAGCTGCAAGCATGAACAATCAGCTAGGTCTGATCAATTTGCTTGTGGAGTGTTCAAACCTTGAGTGAGAAATTAGTTCTCCTTACCCCTTGATCTTCAATCATCAAGGTAATCTTTATCTAATCATTTCCTTGGGATTGAAATCGAATAGATTTGAGGGTTTTAGCGTTGGTAAATTAAGGGTTCAGATATCCAAAGGGTTCTTAATTCCAATTCGCTAAGGTTTTCACATCACTTGCTTTCAATAATTCAAAATTAATTTTAATGATATGAAAATCCCGTTTAAAAGTATAAAATCAAACATGAAATTGATTTTGAATAATTAGAGGTATGAGTCAGGTAAAAGATAAAGGAAAATGGATAGATTTTAGAAGTGTTTTAGGGATGATTTATGTGGTTTTACTCAACCATGAGATCAAATTTGGTTGAAAAATTCGAACTTCTTAAATGGGCTTATCTTGGACCAAGATAGCAAGGCCCAGGCCCAACTCTTATTGGGTATAGCCCACTATAGAAATAATTGAGCTTAATTGGGCTTAGGCCTCTCATTGTTGACATATCTCCCTCCAAAAGTCCGTTCCCCACTAAAAATCAAGAAAAAAGCTTTATTCTTCTAACGTTTCTTTCTGCACAATTTCAAAATTGAATTGAAACGCAGTGAAATCAATCAAATGGCAAATTGTTCATTCCAATGGTGGCATGCACCCATCTTCTTCGCCATCTCTGTAGTCCTGGCCTTCTTCGCCATCTCCACAGCTCTGAACTCCACTTCCCACTCTGCAACTCCGGCCAACAAAGCCATGGCCGACGAGCTCTCTTTAAACGCATCAAGAGCCTTAAGAAGAGCCGGTTTCAACACCATTGCCACACTCCTTCAGGTCTCCCCTGAACACTTCTTCTTCCCCCAAAACTCCACCATCTTCGCCATTAAAGACTCCGCCATCTCCAACACCTCCCTCCCTCCATGGCTGCTCAAGAATCTCGTCCAGTACCACACTTCCCCTTCCAAGCTTTCCATGGCGGACCTGTTAAAGAAGCCTCAAGGGGTCTGTCTCCCGACCCTTTTGAGGAGAAAGAGAATTGCCATCACTAGAATGGATTCCAGTGCTAGATTGGTCGAGATCAATCATGTTCTTGTTACTGACCCGGATATTTTTCTTGGTGGAAATGTCTCGATTCATGGAGTTCTTGGCCCGTTTTCTCCTCTGGATCCTCTCGATGTTCGTCAGGGATGGAGCTTCATTCAAGCGCCGTTCTGCGATTCGAATGCCACTTTAGTTTCAGACCCTCTTGAAACCAAGAATGGAGTTGAAGTTGAATGGAGAAGAATCATACGGTGGCTTAGTGCAAATGGGTTTGTTTCTTATGCAATCGGATTGCAATCTGTTCTTGAAGGGATTCTTCAAGCTTTTGAAGGATTGAGATCGATTACCGTATTTGCACCGCCGAATCTGGCCGCTGTGGCATCTCCATCGCCGGTTCTGAATCGAGCTGTGAGGCTTCATATAGTTCCTCAAATGGTTTCGTATAAATCCCTCGCTTCATTGCCGGCGAAAACCTCGCTCAAGACGCTCGTCTCCGGCCAAGATCTCGAGGTCGTCGGAGGAGGTAGGGTTCCGAGAGGAACGGTGGTCGTTAATGGAGTGGAGATTGTCTCGCCGGAGATTTTCCGGTCAGGGAACTGTGTAATCCATGGAATTTCTCGGTCGCTTGAGATCGCCGGTTTACCTCATTCATCAAGATGAAACCGCTTCGATTAGTGGAAATTCAATCCATAGAAGAACTAGAACATCTGTTCTGATTCAGAATTCAGATTGTAATGAAACAGGATGAAGAATATACAAAAGCAACAAAAGGAAATTCTCGTCTTCATTTTCTGTACACTTAGGGTTTCATTTCATACAACAACATCAAAAATTTTTAAAAAAAAAAAAAAAAAAAAAAAAAAAACAGAGAGAAACAAACGAAAATCGAAAAGGAAAATAAGAAATCGAACGAACATTCTATCGAGAAATTCTTTTCATTAGAATCCGAGTCATTTTCAACCCCGTTAACGTCACATTGACCGCATTTACAAATCGCGATTTCGTAAACAATCCTACAATCTCCCTAACTTCATCATCCCCACATTCCTCAACAACGATCACACAGGATCCATAAGGACGAACAGCTCTCTCCATCTCGGAGACAAATCGAGACGGAAACAGCGCCTCGGCGAAATGAGCAGTAAAGACGAAATCAAAAACGTGATCAAAAAAGGGCAAATTATGGGGATCAGCACGACTGACCAAGGGAGGCGAATCGATGAGTTCGACGCCGGTGACGTCGAGGACTCCGATCTGGGAGAGAGCCATGACCTCGTGGCCGGCGCCGGCGGAAACGCAGAGGACTTTGGTGTGGTTGTGGAGAAGGCCAAGATCTCGAATGCCGTGGAAGAGGTGGAGGAAGGAGGAGAGCTTGTTGTGCCAGTCGTTGGTGGACCAGAGGCGCTTGTTCTTCTTGTGGAGGGAGAGACGCTCGCGGGGAGTGGAATCGCAGGAGGATTTGGGGAATTTGAGATGGGGTTTTGAAGGGGAATTTGGAGGAACGCAGGTTTCTGGGGTTTGGAGGAAGAGGATGAAGAGGGTGAGAGTGGCAATGGCAATGGAACCGAATGAGAGCCTCTTCAGAAAAAGCCGTACGTGCCGTTCCATTCTTCGATCCAAATGAAGAATTTCGAAACAAATTTTTGGTTTATGAAACGAAATTATATGAAGTAAAAGCTATATGGCCACATTGACCTTTGAGACTTTGTTTGGTGGTTGAGAGTTAGAAACAAGAGCATACAAATGGTTGGTTTAACGGTAATTGACATGTAACTTTAGAGTTTCCAATCCCGATCTTGTTAAAATTTTTTGTTATCTTGGAAGGTTATGTGTAATTATAAGCTCCTAACTTAATAAATAATTGACTTATGGTTAAATTTGTTAGTTTAATGAGGCTAATTTCGACATGGAAACTTGTTAAACACAAAAAGTTAATGGATTTTTTATAGTTTGGATGTCAAACTCTTATTTAACCTCAAAATATCAACATTATTTCTTTTAAGGCTACATTATTTTATTTTATTTTATTTTTTTTTTTTTGACAATATGCAAGGTGTGAAAGATTGGAACTTTTGATCTCTTGGTTGATAGTATATATTTTTTACTCACGTTGGCAGTTGGATTACAAGTTTAGTCCATTAAATTTTAAACTATCTTACAGATTTCTAACTTATTTGATATTTTTAAAATTTGAGGATTATTAGAAACAAAACTTGAATCTCTCTTGTAGAATCTCAACCTTCAAGTGTTGTTTGGGGCGTTGAGTTGGTTATAATAGCTAAAAATATAATAGTCGGGAGGTCATAATAGTATGTGTTTGGATGCAAATTATTATAATCTAGAATAAAATAGTGTGTTTAGGGTGGAGTGTTTGGGATGCATATTATTTTAGTTTGAGTTAAAATAGTCTGTGTTTGGAGTGTTGATCTATTTATTTAACATGGGTTCTGAATCAAATGTTCATGTTGACTTTTTTTTCCTTACTTTTTTTGTTTATTTTCCTCATATAACTTTGTACGTCAAATATCAATAAAAAATTGTTTGGGTTTAGTTGTAAAAAAAAATAAAGTTTTGTGTTTAATTTAAAAGAAACAAAAATAACATAAGATAAGGGTTGATTTTCTGTGTTAGAGTCCTGTTTTTTTCACAAAATAAGTCATTTTATGATTTCATATAGAAAAACCATATTTGTTTCATTTCTGTATTTCCAACATAAAAATAGTAAATGCTTATTGAAAACTCATCTTACCTTCATTATCAAAAGAATCAAATAAAATAGAAATCAATAAAATAAAAACTTGACCAATATATTTTTTTTATTATTATTATCATAGTAAACTTGAATACGATAAGTATAATTTGTAATGAAAAATATGATACGATGAAGGTAAACATTCATATACTTCATTATCAAAAGTAACTATGTAGTAAAACTCCATATTTATATATGTATAAAGATCTAACTCCCTATAAATTTTCCGACTTTTCCAGTGACCAACGACAAATTTTTCAGCGACCGAAAATTTGTTATTTTTTTTCCTTTTGTTTCTTCTGAAGGGAATAAAAGTCCCCACGCAGCGGAAGCGCATCGATTGGACCTTACGCCGTATATTAATTAACATTAAAATACCATTACGAAAACTCAAACAAACTTTAAACATACTTTAAAGTTGCTAAGAAATCAGTTTAAACATGCTGAAAAATAAATCTAAATTTATTTTCATGCTTTTCTAAAGAAAAGGGGAAGAACCGTTATAAACCTTCGTTGTAGACTTGACCATTCTTCGCCAACGACGCTCCAACGAACAAAACGCAACAACCTCCTTTGTCTTGTGATCGCTGGAAAATTCTTTTTGAATGACACAATAACCACAGAGGTTACACACTCTAGGTCTAGGAGACTAAAGACTTGTGGGAGTCTTTCGCTAAGAGGGAGGCTGGAGAGAATTCTAGGTCTTGTCTTGAGAGTCTAAGAGCAAGAGCAAAGTGTCATGGACCAATTAGGTCTAGTGTTCTATTTATAGAAGAGAGGCCATGAATAAAATATTCAATTAAATCAATCTTTTCCAAAATTGATTCAATCTTGTTCTTTATTTAATCAATCATGATCAATCAATTCCATAATTGATTAATCTTTTCCACAAATGACTAATTACTTCCATAAGTGATTAGATCATTTCCATAAATGATTAATCACTTCCTTAAGTGATTAATTATTTCCATAATTGATTAATTCCCGGTTAATGAATTCTTAAATTAATTAATCACCAATTAAATATCACATTTTTAATTTCCGGCTTTGAATTAATTAATTCGCCCAAATAGATTTTAGGCCTTAAATTAATTAATTCATTATTTGAACTCTTTCAAACTTCCATAAATTTATAATTGAATTTCTTCAAATATTAATTTCGCTCACAATAATATATCAATATATATTATGTTTGTTTCCCTTAGTAAATCGAACATTTTCAATTTACATTTATTACTTAGTTGCCTCAAATTACTTTATGAGTTACCAGTGGGACCTAATGGACCTGCAGATCAGAAGCTCCAACGATGTGAGATTAATTGGTCAAACTCATTAACCACATTAATCAAAATTCGTTAACTGTGTGTTCATTCCACTATAGACTCACAGTTGCACTCTTCTCACTGCAGACATATTTTCTGTGTCCACGGATATAGACCAATATCGACTAGTTAGTCTTTCACGAGTGTCCGCAACACCAGCTTGGTCAAATTACCGTTTTACCCCTGGGTCACTTCTATTTCCTTAAGTACCAGTTCTCCTCTAATGAACAACCTGTTTGTGGTCCAACCATCAAACAAAAAACTCTCTCGTGCCATTGAGAGGGTAGGGCCCTTTGTTCAAGACTCGGAGTAACCACTTAAGGGAACACTCATCTGCTTCCCTAAAGTCGGGAAGGAGTGAATTTCATCTTGTACGATTATGTTCTCAGCTCCTCATTCGGTCTTGTCCCCAAAATGGTAGGCTTATTGAGTCGGCGTATTGGCCACTCTCACCCATGCAAATCAAATGACAATCTCTCATGAGCAGGAGTCCATAATCAACTCAGGATTAAGACTAAGTTGTCTAGGTCGTCCTAGTGAAATAGAAAACCAACTAGTTAACGGTGTTATAACCAGTGGTTACTATTTCGCGGTCCGGTCTTATGCAAACTCATTGCATAGGATACCCCCACTCGCATGTCTCCTACACGAACGCGTTGGATTGCAGCGTTTGTATCAAATACAAAGTGGGTTGTTTCTATAGTGTCACCAAGATAAGGCACCCAGTCTTATCCCTATACTATAGACCCTTTAGGCTGTTTCTTGAACAATGATCCCATATGTCGCTACATATAGTTCAAGACTCATATTACAACCCTGGATGTCTAGTTTATTGGATTATGATTATTTTTAGGCAAAGACAAATATAAAATAACTAATAACAATTAATGAAAAAAAATATCAATATTATTTCATTAATATCCGGTCAACAGTTACATTCACTATCTACGAGTTTTAGGGCATAAAACCCAACATCTTCTACCTCTTTTATTTCTTTTTTCCATTATTTTCAATTTTTATATTTTTTGAAATGAAAATGAGAAGAAAGATTTTTTTTTAAAAAAAAAATCACCGAAAAAGTGGCCGAAAAGTCGACTGTGGTCGTCGGAAAATTCGTCGGTGGTCGCTGGAAAAGCCGTCAGCCGGTCGTCGCCGGAAAAGTCAAGGAGTCACATGGAAGAAGAGAGGAAAGAGTTACTATAGAGAATGAATAGAATAATCAGGTGGGTTAAATGGTGGTTAATGTAGCAACACTTAAAAATAACTCACTCCACCCATTATTTTTGTTGATGCCCCAAATACTGAGTTGGTTATAATAGCATCGACTATTATAACCAACACAGAGGTCAAAGGGCCCCTAAACAAGTAGTTAAACAAATTTTTGTGTATATAAACTAGTGAATGTAAAAAATGTTAAATCGATCGGAAATTCATAAAAGAAACAAGTTGAAAGTTCAAAAATCTATTACACGTGTAAAATTGAAAGTTTAAAAATTTAGCATATTTATTTTAGGTTAAAAATCACTTTTGGTCCCTAAACTTTCATGAAAGTAATAATTTGGTCCCTAAACTTTGATTTGTAACGATTTAGTCCCTGTACTTTCAATTTTGTAACAATTTAGTCCATGAACTTTAATAAGTAACAATTTAGCCCCTATACTTAAATTTGTAACAATTTAGCCCTCATACTTTCAAATTTGTAATAATTTAATCCATATCGCAAAAAAAAATCATCAAAATTAAATGTTGATTTTTATTATTTAATGATTAAATTTTGTCGTTTATTAACATATTGGGTCCCAAATTAGTTTATTAATCTATTTAGGTAAGAAATTTCATTAAATCTTTACATTAATTTTTCACAATAGGGACTAAATTGTTACAAATTTGAAAATACAGAGACTAAATTATTACTTATTGAAGTTCAGAGACTAAATCGTTACAAAATTGAAAGTACAAGGACTAAATCGTTACTAATCAAAGTTTAGGGACTAAATTGTTACTTTCATGAAAGTTCAGGAACCAAAAGTGATTTTTAACCTTTATTTTATGAATAATCAAGTTAAAATACTAAACAATGCATAAAACTACTCAACCCACAGTCACAGGATGGTTTCTTTTTTTTTTTTTTTTGGAACATTACATATATATTTAATTATTTAAAAACTAGGATTAGAATGAGTCATAGCCATCGGATGTGGTTTTTTTTTCCAAAAAAAAAAAAACATTAAATATATTTAATCATTTAAAAGTTAGTTGAGAATGGATTAGGATTAGAAGAGATTTAAAAAAGAAATCAAAAGCTTTTCCATATTACCATATACATAATATTCATTTGTTATTAACTCTAACAATCATCTCCACAAGTTAAACTGTAAAATACATTCTATATATCAAATAGAGTCAATCAGCAAAAGGATAGTATGAATGAATGTGAAGTTCTACATCAATACTTCATATGGAAAGGCCTTTCTTTCTGCTATCTACCTTCCTTTAAGGTGACTGTCAACTCATTATGGGAGAAGGTTTCTGGTTTAGTGGAGGAAGAAGCTCGGCTCGAAGGGCACCGCCGCACAACGAACGCTGGTGGTTTCGGAGATGGAAGAGTTGCAGTTTCACTACCAAGCATGAAGACCACATTCGACATGGTTGGTCGATCCCACGGATCTTCCTGGACACACAACAGCCCCACATTTAAACACTTCAAATATTCATCTCTCTTGCAATTCTCACCCAGTGTTTGCTCCATCAAATCCAAGCCTCCGTCTTTCATCCATAAATCCCAAGCCTGAGAACATGAAAGGACTCAGATTGTTGAACCTATGATGTGTTCAAGAAGTGAACTTCAGAAGTTTAAATGAAATTATTGAACTTACGTAGCCTAGAAGACTCAAAGCTTTCTCCGAGTGATAGAATCCTGTATTCCTTTTTCCACTAATGATCTCGATTACGACTACACCGAAGCTAAAGACATCAGATTTGACAGAAAATATGCCATCCAATGCGTATTCTGGTGACATGTATCCACTGTATTACAAACAGAAAATTCAAGAAAATTATGTAAAATTATACTATGAATCTGGCATGATGATTTTTATTGCACGAGACTTACTAAGTCCCCACCACCCTTTTGGTATTTGTGGCAGTTTCTTTCCCTCCAAAGATCCTAGCCAAGCCGAAGTCTGATATTTTGGGATTCATCTCCTCATCTAGAAGAATGTTGCTTGTCTTCAAATCTCTATGAATGATTCTCAACCTCGAATCTTGGTGTAGGTAAAGAAGGCCACGAGCAATTCCTAAGATGATATTGAAGCGCATGTCCCAATCCAATGCCACACTTAGCTTTTGATCTGGCAAAAAAATCAAATGAACCCATTACTTAGCTTATAAATGATTTAAGGAAAATATAAGGCATGAGCAAAGATAATGTTCACGAACCGAATATAAAGGCGTCCAAGCTTTTGTTTGGCATATATTCATAAAGCAACATCTTTTCATCACCTTCAACACAATAGCCCAAAAGTCTTACAAGATTTCGATGTTGAAGTTTCGCAATTAACAAAACCTCATTCTTAAACTCCTCAAAGCCTTGTCCTGAACCACTTGAGAGCCTCTTTACAGCAATCTCCTGCCCACTTGGGAACTTGCCCTGAAAATGCAATGATTCCAGTCTATTATGAAACCAGGACAAGCTTGAAAGGACTATCAACGTGTTCCAAGTAAAGGATCTGTACCTTGTAAACTGGCCCAAAACCTCCCTGTCCGAGCTTATTTGCATTAGAGAAGTTCCCTGTGGCATTTAGAATTGTTTCCAAATCAAAAAACGGAATGTCTATTCCATTCGTGTCATCTTCCTTGAATCGGCCTGATTCGATCAGGTCTTTGGCACGTCTCTCGTTGTCGTACAAGTGAAGCATTAAGTCTTTTTGGCTGTTTCCCCTACTTTCTGAGTCCAAATAGGATTGACTGTATTTAGATTTAAAGGAAAGAGATGAAACATGGAAAGGAAATTATTTTGTATATAATTTGCGGTATTAAATTGGACTTAGAATTACCTTGTCTGTCGATGAGCCCAGTTTTGGAGAAGTATATATAAAATACAGTACATGAGAGAATCATCAGAAAGACTATAGATATGGTTGTTGCAACAATAATCACAGAGAAGGTCGTCTTGCCTCTCCCATCCTTTTCTTTGTTGTGATCTATGAAACAGCAACAACATGCTCATGATATAAGAAAATTTTATGTAGCTAATGGCTTCCTGGCATCAACACCGTTACAAATTGACATAAGCAGAAACATTATCTGAAATCATTCTTACCTGTAGTGCAATTCAAACTCCAGCCATTCCAATGGAAGTTTGTTATGCAAAGGCATCTTCTGATTCCATCTTTACTCATGTTGCAGGATGAATAAGGCCAGTCTTTGCAGTCCATAGTTGAAGAACAAGTTGGCTCTAATGGTGACTCCCAACCAATTTCAACTTCATTGCTGGTTCCTGGAGAAAAATTCTCTGGATTAGTCTCCTTAAAGTTGCACCAGCTGGTTACATGGAAAGGAGATGACTGGTTCAGCTGAATGGTTTTATTTATCCAATTTCTATCACCGCAATCACCGGCTTCCTTGGTTTGAATGATAAATTTCCGAGCTTCTGAATCGATGAATTTAACCTTGTACGTTCCACCTGCTGCTTCAAAGTTTACCTGGCCAGTGGCCACATTGCAATTAAAATTGAAGTACATGGGATCACCACATTCAGGTCCTGTGCTAAGCGGATAAGGAATGAGGTTTGTGCCACATGTTCCACAATTTCTGACCGTCGATTCTGCAGAAGTGCAAACTCCGGAACTTTAGATACACAACTGAAAATTCATCATTTTAAAAGACATACACAGACATACCTAGATCTCGAACTGCTACTCGAACGTTGAGGTCACGACCATTATCAAACTCGTCCTGAAGATTGTTGAGATCTCCAGACCAAATCCAACAGGCAGAGTTATCAATCCCACCCTGCCTTGTGATATTAGCTTCCACATATGAGTAAGCCTGACATTGGCAGTTGTTGAGGCACTCCAATTTGCAATCCAAGTCATCTTTAGCATTAAATTGGAAGTCCGGGTTTCCAGCTTTCATCATCTTTAGACTCAAAAATGTGTCACTCTCATTGTCGACGGTGCATATTGGCGACTTTCTGATGCATCCACCCGAATAATCTCCAATATTCCAACTCCCCGGAGAGGTAGGCTCAAAACCAGGCAGGCATTTGCAAGCCATACCACCCTTACTATTACAGCTAGCAAAATCTCCGCACGCATTATACACATTGCACCTATCTCTTGGCTCCTCCCAAATCTGAGACCAGACTTTGTGATCCTCCCAGTTTAAATATTGAAGCTGACCTGCTGAGCTGTTCAATACCAGCCTTGTATCAATATACAATGATGATGTGAGATGTGGCACGGAGAAGTTTGGGACAGTTTTCGATGAGAAATTTGACAGAAGGTATAACAATGCTGCAGGCATCTTATCAGTGGTAATAAACTTACCTGAAACTCCACTTTTCCAGTATTTAACTGATCTCTTCCAAATGACATATTGGCCTCCATCTTGATCTAGCTGAAAAGTGAAGTTTCCTTGAGCTGGCTCGTTATAGCTCTTCCATGAAGTCAGCACTAAGTTGTCGTTCATTACCATGCCAGGAAGAAATGTGTCAGTTGGGTAATCAAAACTCTGCCAGAGGATTTGCTCAGACAAGTCTTCTTGATCTTCACAGCTCAAAACCAGATTTCCATTATCCATTAGCTTCAGGGTCCTGTGATCGAGTACAGAACTTCCAATGTTTGTTGACCAATAAAGATTCCGATTTCCATCATATACTTTGAGGTTGCCATCATCCCCAATCTTAAAGACACCATCCGAACCAGCAAGTGGCCTGTCTCTATTGGCAACCCAAACAACTGTACTTGGATTTGATTTGTAATACCATATTCCCACATATCTTCTGCTATCAAAGCTGCCATATGGCGTAAAAAATCCAAGTTCGAATCTCGATCCTGCGGATACAAGAGTATCCCCTTTCTCATCACTTATGCAACTCTTCAATTCTAAGAGATCTTTAGCAAAGCAATTACCGACAGAAATAAAAAGCACAAATGAGTACAAAAGGAAAAAAGACATAAACTCCTCCGCAGACCAGCTGATAGTGACCAAGTTCCTGACACCTCTTCTCTTGGCCACCATTTCACTGCTTCTGCTATGCAACAAACATGTTCCCTCTCCTCTATTTCTATCTTCCTCAATTCGCCCTTATGATTTTTCAAATAAAAGTGATTAAAAGAATAACGAAAAATATCAGACTCGTGAGGAACACCTTTCTTTTTGGTTTCAACAACAATACAAAAGTGTCGCTTTCCTGCCCGGCCCACATGATCAAGCCATTTACCAACAAAGACTGTGTATGATTTTGCAATTGTAATAATAGTGTGAAAAGTACTAAACAAATGAATAATTATATAAAGAACTCAACATGAATATGTCTGGAATAGATGTTCATTTGGAATAAATGACACAAATCCTACAAAGAAAGTCATTTTTCCAGAATGAAGTTCACAAGAAAATACTCATTCTTGGTTCAGGAACAGTTTCTTCATTAATTCACAACTTTTTCCCCCCATTTTCAAGTGTAAATTGACAGTCACAAAGTATAAATTGGGTGTTTCAATTTGTCTAAGCTGAATTATTGGAAAGCAAAATAGGCTACCAAGGTCAAGATATACTGTTCTTGTCAAGTTCATCTTTCCATTAGTGGACCCATAACCCTTTATTTCTCTCTCCATCTTTATGAGAGGAAGACTATAGCCACAGCCTACTTAATTTGATCGACCCCAACTTTTCTTTCATCTTTATTTGGGCGGGCGATTCTAATGTATTAAAATCATCTACCTCTTTAGCTTTTTTAATTCGAAGAAGAGAGACCCACAGAAGACTTTCGTCGATTGCACGGCCTTTCATGGTACAGATGGAGCGATTCTATAGCCTGAAACAAAGCAAAGCCATCGAGCAGTACAATTCGTAAAAGAGTCAAATCCCAAATTTACAAACCCTAGGCAGGCTCAACAGATGTTTGAAATTTTGAAGAAGAAGACTAGAACTAGAAGTGGAAGCTAAGCAACTATGAAGTATGAACTAAAAACAAAAGAAGTTGAAAAGAAGAGAAACCCATTACCAGTGATCGACACTCTTCTGCTTTCTGGTACAATTTTTGACACTCGCTGAAGAATTCACTTCACTTTTTAGCCGATGACGTCCGTTGTGAGCAAATAAAAGCAACCATATGAAATTCGCGGTTTTCTGTTTTTAAATTTGAGAGTCTGATAGTTAGAGAAATAGTCATTTTTTCCTTATAAAAAAAAAAAAAAAAAAAAAAAAAAAGTCTTTTTTTTTTTTTTTTTTTTTGAGAAAGCTACTGATTTTAATTAAAAAAAAAAAAATCAATTTTAAGAATATTACATATTTCCATTCGTATTAAAACTTTAACCAAAAAAATTTGTGTCTAACCAAACGATTTACAATCTGTTCTAAAATTAATAAATCTATTAGATATAAAATTGAATCTTTATACATCAAACTTTCAATTTCAAGTCGAATAAGCATTGTAAAATTTAAAAATGTGTAAATGACTTTTTTTTTACTAACACCTGGGGTGGGGATTCGAATAACAGACCTCTTGATCAATTATACAAGTTTTAGGTAAGTTGTGTTATGTTCATGTTGGTAAACTTGGCTACTAGATAAATAGTAAATTGTGTACATGCTGTAAATGACTACTATATATAAAATCACAAGTTTTTAGATTTATTATACTTTTTAGAGAGTTCAACACCTATTAAACACAAAAGTGAATTCTCCTTTAAAAAATAAAATAAATGAATAAATAAAAAAGTGAAGGTTTGGAAACTTATTAAATGCTTTTTTAAAACTACGAACCTCTCCGACATAAATTTACAAATTTTGACCTCATTCGATCATTTGGTTTTTGAAGGTTATGTTTGTTTTTCTTAATTTTCTTACCACGATTTTCATTTTTGTTAAGGACTCATTTAAATTTCTAGCTAAATTTCAAAATAAAAAAGAATTTATTTAGGCCCCATTTGATAACCATTTGGTTTTTTTGTTTTCGGTTTTTGAAAATTATGTTTGTTTTCTCTAAAATTCCCGCTTACATTTGTTGCATTTTAGGCAAATTTAAAAAACAAAAACAAGTTATTGAAAACTATTTTTTTTTTCCAAAATTGGATTTGGTTTTTGAAAACAAGATAGACGATCGATATTAAAACCAAAAAACTTATAAGTGGAAGTATGTGTGTATAAGCTTTATTTTAAAAAACTAAATGGTTATCAAACGGGGCTTTAGTTTTCAAATTTTGACTTTGTTTTTTAAAACAGGAAACGAACGTAGATAACAAAGTAAAGAAATTATAAGTAGAAGTAGTGTTTATAGGTTTGATTTTCAAAAATCAAAACAAAAAACCAAATAATTATCTAAACAAACATTAGAAACTAAACTTCTAACTTAACCTAAAAATTTATGAGTTCTTCATGGTAATCATTCGTTCACAACAAAGATGAAGAAGAAAAATCTGTCGTGTTCCTCAGATGGGTCACCACAGAAGAAGCTCTAGTGGCTATCGTTAGCCTGAATTGATATTATCAACCCGGCCCCATTAAAAAGTTCATATAAATTCTGAATTTTTATTGGCCACACGATTAAAAAAAAAAAAATCAATCTTTGAGGAAAAAAATGGTGAAAAAGAAGAATAACAAGTAAAAGTAATCAATTGGGTGTAAGCTACTGGTGGAGGAGCAAGCTTTGCGGCTAATACAAGTTAAGGAGGTCCATCAAATCAAATTAACGAAAGAAGGAAACAAAAGGTGGTTTTAAATTCTAATGGCTCTTTTAAATTTCTGCCCTTTTCTCTGATTTGTGGACTAGAATTTGGTCTGTTTTGGGAATAATTAAAGTTAATTACGTGGGTTAGTGATGAATCAAATTCCAATTTCTTCTTTCCTTCGCCGATTGTTTTATTCCCTCTAATTCTGTCCTTAATTCTCATCTGCTTTTCCAGAATTAGTTTCCAGAAAAATGATTGAAAATCTGTGGCCGTCGATTTTTGCTCTTTAATCAGTGTCGAAAGGGTAGGGTTATCGTTTGAGTACTGTCAGTCTGTAATTGAATGTAACAATATAAACCTAAAGGGGTCCTTTGTTTTCGTATTCATTGCCAGAAAACCAGGACAAGGGCTTTCTCTTCCATGAGATTGAAGCTTTTTCATAACTATGTTGGGTGAGAAAGGTTAGATCTTCGATTCTTTTATCTGTTTTTGTGATTGAAACTTGTTTTTCCTATTTGGGTTTACTCTTATCTGGATTGTGTTTGATTTTAACTCTCCATTTGAGCTGATTCTCTGTGTTTAATCGATGGAAGTTGCTGAAATCTTGTTAATATTGTTGCCTGAATGTTTCGATTGGATTTGAAAACAGGACAATTTGTTGTATGCTTCATTAGGTTCTTCTATTTGTGGTTGGTTGTTCATTTCTGAATCTGTGTTTGTGTTGTCTTCTTGTTGTTTATCAGGTTTGCGTCTCTTCTACATGTATTGGTTCAGGTTCCCCTAGGGGGCAAAAAATTCTCTTCACTCTGGCAGCTGCAAGTAGCTCAAATTCTTCTCGCACCTCCAAATGGGTGTGGGATAATGGAGTGATATCTCTTGGTGTTTTGAGGAAATCAAGATCATCACACATTTGGAGACTGTGTCGTGTTTTAGAGGGTTTGTCGCTCGATTATGGCTAAGGTTATTATTGGCTAAAAACTGCTGAATTCAATCTATATAATTGCCTGTTGTTCATCGTCTTGTAAGGATTAGATCCTTGTTTTAAGATTGTCATATACGAGCAAGTCGGTTATCAGTTAATCTTGTGTACTGCAAATCTAGGCTATCTGTGGATGTAGTTTTTCGGTTGGTTCTCCACTATGGTTAGATTTTCTTGTTTCCATGCTCACATCCATAACCACAAACTAAAGGTAAATGGAAGACTCACTTCTGGACATTGACGCCTATCGCTTCTATTAATACAGGTCGTGTATAATTGATTACATCTGTCCGTGTCATATACAGAAAATGAGCCAACCGTCTGCCGAATCAATGCAGAAGTCACTCCAAGATCTTTCTCAAAGCAAGGTCTCAAAGGATTCGCCTCAGAGTTCAAGTCCTGATCAATTATTGGAAAACATAGGGAAGGCTAAACAAGATACTAACAGTGCAAATCACATGGCTTCCATCATTGAGAATAGCATATTGGCTAATCAGACGTGTGGTTTTAAGAAAAGTCAGTCTCTAGGAAGCATGCCATATGGGGATGGTTCAACCGCTGCAGACAACGACACTGAAGATGGTAGAGTATTTTCCTGTGAGAGTTCCCAATGTAGGCTTGAAATTTCAGATTCTGGTAAGGCTCGAGGTTTAAGCATCTCTGATCGGTTTAAAGACACCGTGGCCTTGGATTCTCTTCATCCTAGTTCTGATCCTATTGTTACAGAAGCAATCTTCTCTACTGATGACCAAGCACATAGAGAAATGGAAGGTGCTGAAAATGCTGGTTCTTCATTATTTTGCGAGAGTGTTGGTGATACTGGAAATCATACACCTGATACCACACAAACGATTGTAAAATCATGTTCAGTGCCCAACTATGATGATTCATCACCTGTTTCTAGTGGTTGTTCTCCCTGTAATGATTTGCTACCTCCATCGAGATCTTTCGAAGATCTCCAACTCTTAGATCCAGTGCATGGAGAGATGCCACTTCATGAGATGGAAGTACAGGTAAATGGATGCCAATCAAGAGAAGATATTATGCATGAGACTGAGAAAATTGATTATGAAAATTTGTCAGATGATGGTAATGATTATTACCGTGATGTAGTGCGGGACTGGACAACCCCGATTGTAGATGAAGTAAACCCAAGGGAAACTCTAGAAGAAGAATCCGTGGTACAGCCTTTCAACCTGCCAAGCAATGACTTCAAGATCAAACGTATTGAGGAGTGGGTTAGTGATCTTCAACTTTGTAGCACGCCTGATGACACAACTGAAGTCTATGAATCTGTTGCTAATGAAGTGAAAAAAGATTCTAGTATCGAAACTGGTTCTAGTGCTGGACGAATCGATTCTAAAGCAACTGCGGGCATGGAAGCTGCCAAGAGATATATATCTTCAATGAATGCAGCAGCCACTTCTGCGCAGTTGGCAAACCATGGATTGGTTGTGATCCCATTTCTTAGTGCATTTGTGAGCTTAAAGGTGCTCAATCTATCAGCAAATTCCATAGGTTTGTAAAGCTTATACTCTGCTGTTCATAATTGATTTCTTTCTTGACATTTTCATAATCATGTTGAACAGCTGATGAAACGCAACATTTAGATGATGCCAATTCTCTAATAGGAGTAATCCATTGTCTTTGTAGGAAAGATTACTGCTGGTGCTCTACCGCGGGGTTTACATAGCCTGAATTTGTCTAAAAATAACATTGCAACCATTGAAGGCTTACGAGAACTGACTCGACTTCGTGTGGTGGATTTGAGCTATAACCGGATATGCCGAATTGGACATGGTAAGTATCCCAAATTCCAAACTTCATTTTGTTTGAGGACTGAAAAAGTTATGTTAGTCTTGCCTCTCTGATCTCTCCTTTTAACATCTTGGTAAAGGCCTGGCTTCATGCTCATCGTTGAAGGAATTGTATCTAGCTGGAAATAAAATAAGTGAGGTAGAGGGTCTTCACCGGCTCTTAAAATTGTGCATACTCGACCTGCGCCTTAATAAGATCTCGACAACCAAGAGTCTCGGCCAACTCGCTGCCAATTACAACTCTTTGCAAGCCATCAGCTTGGAAGGCAACCCAGCACAGAAGAATGTTGGAGATGACCAGCTGAAGAAACAACTTCAGGGCCTTCTTCCACATCTAGTTTATTACAACTGGCAGCCGACCAAAGGCAGTACCCTGAAGGATGGTTCCGACCGGTCGGTCCGCCTAGGCATAAGTGGCCATCAGTTCGAGCATGGCACTAGACCAGATCACAAGAGCACAAGGAAGACTGCTCACAGCCACAGAGGTCAGGGGTTAGTCTCACCTAGACGATCCAAACTTCGACAAGGACATGGCTCTGCCCTGCCCCCTACTGGAAGTAAAACTAATGGTACTACACGGCATCACCATCAATTTGACATTAGTAGCAGGCAGTTCGAGCATAAATCAGACTCCTTTATGCGTCGGAGTCGAAGCGAGGGAACCTTGGCAGACCTTTGAGTTATTATATAGTACTGTACAACTTGTACTTGTTGAATGAGTCGACTGTTGAGTTGTCTGGAGGACTTTTTTTATGTTGGCGAGTGCTATAGCAATCTCTATGGGGTTATATCTCATTGATTTAGTTTCGCACATCAGTGTCATTTGAACCATGTTGTTTAATATTGAATAATCTTTCAAATTCAATATTTCATTTAACAAGGTGATTTAATGGATTTACTTCATTTGAGTTTCCAGAATATGAATATTTATCTCCCTTGTAAATCAATATATTCAAATCGCACAACTTTATTTCATAGGATTGAAGGAATTAAAAGAACACGAGATAGATGTAACATATGTATGTACTATTTATATGAAAAGTAGTGTGAGAAGCACACATACGGAAATCAATGTCTGACCATACAGTTTTTTGTTCATCCAACAGAGGATTTGAAATATTTTCACCATGTACAAATGGAAATCTCTGACCATGCAGTTTTTTTGACCTTCCAACAAAAGATATGAACTATTTTCACCATGTACAACAAACACCAACTCTTCAAGTCAACAGAATTCACTCAGCAGTATTCTCTAACTTCGCCACGTGCACAACTTCTGCATTAAAAGTTCAAGCATGTCAGAATTTCTGGTGGTTATGGCCAAAGAATGCAGAATTTTCGCCATAAAAAACTGTAAATAGTTAAAGCCCACACCAGAATCTAGATCCAATCAAACGCCATGCATTTGTCAGCATATATACTCCAATCAGAATCAACCATATACATATCCAATATCATATCAAAGAAAGACAGCTACAAATTGATATACAGGAAACATATAATTGCTTCCATAACCATATCCACAATTATAAACCCAGTAAAAAACACCAATGACATCTCCGGTCTCCTCAGATATTTCTAGATCACTAGACATAATGTTATCTAATACACGAATCTATTTCTGTCATTTTTGGGAAAGTGAACGTTAAAATATGAAGGGCTCCACAAACGACAGAGAGAGAATGACAATTACTTCGATGTCAAGCAGTAAAATGCAATTAGAATTTAGCTTACATGAGTAGACTTGGGCACAACAATCGCCTCCATCTGCCGTAGAGCGAAGACAATAAATGAACAGTGTTATACAAAGCCATGAACACTTATAAGAACTGCAAATTACCGTGACAAGAAACTAGAAGCAAAAATATATACTTCAAATTTCCAATCTGTTCTTGTTAGGAAAGTTAAATGAACAGATGAACCATATTTTAAATCTGACTTCTAATAGAAAAGACAAGGCCAAATTCACAATTGACAAGTCTCAGGTACATCGAGAAGGCTTTTAAAGCAGTGACCAAAAACGGAAGTCTAAGTATTAACTGCACAACAATTTCCCTAATTTCCCGCTCAACTCTCGCTTAGAACAACACCACACAGATCACTTCCGAGTACTAAAAGTAGAATTATAACAGTTTCCTAAAAGAAAGATCCTATCAGATGTTCCAACTTCCCAGCAAACTAATACATCGCAGGCCAGAATAATGAACAGACTCGCTCAGAAAATGACATCCAACAAGAAAAGGCATCGAGCAGACTGCGATGATCCAAGAAACCCCACTTCCTAAATCTTAACGGTCTTGATTTTGCTCACCACTCCCAGAAATAAAATAAATGAATCATGGACAATTAAGGCAACAAATCATCTATTTCCCAACAGGAGAGGAGGAGGAGAACCCAATGATGAACAGAAAATATGGAACTATCCAATTCCAGACCAAAAACCTCACGATATCGAAAGAAAAGAAAATCCAAGAAATTTGCGAACACCAGGGTATTTACTCAAACAAATAACACACAAAAAGAAAGCAGTCAACCACAAGATTGAGGGAAATTATGTCAAGAACTCGAACCTTTGACTTCATTGTCAGCATCATGATACTCCTGCTCGTCCTCAGGCACTGGATCAAGTTCCACGTCCTCCCCAATAATACTCTTCACCGAGCCGCCGGTGCTTCCCTCATTATCAGCATCTCCACCACGAGAACCATCCTTGTCGTCCGGACACCTGACCACCACCACCGGACATACACAATGGCGAACGCAGTAATCGCTAACACTCCCAAGTCGACCCTTAGTGATTCGCTTGGAGGAGCCAAAGCCACAACTCCCCATGATAACAGCGCTCAGCCCTAATCTTTCGACCTCCAAGCAAAGCCTTTCCTTCATGTCGCGGTCTTTGACTATGTGAATCTTGAAAGGAATATTGGCCTCCACCAAAGATTGAGCCAAGTCACTGGCCTTGGTCGTCGTGAAGTTGTCGAACTCATCCTCGAGCTTCCGTTGCGATTCCTCCGCGCTAACATTGTCGCTGCTGCTACTCCGAGGAAGGTCAACCGACCCCCAATCCGCTCCATAAAGAACGCTGGTGGGTCGAACGTGAAGAAAAAACACCAAATCGCTGGGACGGAGATAATTCTTAACAGCCCAACGGACGGCGTATGCGCTGTCATCGCTCAAATCAACAGCGATTGCGATTCTCCGTTGGGAGTCCGATGAATGGCGCGGGGATAGAAGTGTGCCCGGCGACGACGGTTGGACTTGACCGGCGGCATTAGGATTCACGCCGCCGATATCAGTAGACTCCGAGTCCGATCGCGTAGGCGGAAGACTCATGCTGAGAAATGTGGAATTACAGTGTGATCGCCAGTGAACGGAAAACTGGAATTCGATCGGAAACAGTTGAGGAATAAAAGATTCAATACGCAAGAAAGGGAAAGAACTGATCGAGAAAATGGAAAAGAAAGAACAAGAACTCGAAATGCAAATGGAGAATCGATCAATGGAAGCAGGAGGAAGATTGGAAACTGGAATTGGTTAAATAGGCGTTGGACCGACGATTTCTTCACGGCACTTGATTAATTTAATTTTCATCCTTAATCTCTATCATTATCAGTTGCATTAGTCCCCGCGAACACGAAAATTACTTTCTTTTTCCCTTTTTACTGATCTTTTTCTTTTTCCTTTTCTTTTCGTGATGAAACCAGTGCTTATGAGGTGTTTTTAATGGTTTAGAAGTTAATTAATAGGTTTAAGTTTACTTAATTAAGATTCTCTCATCTAATTCTCATTTAAATTGTTCAACGTAACTTAACCGTTAAGAATCATAGATAAAAATTTTGAATCTTCTCACTCCACATGTTGTTTAACTCCAAACAAAATTTTCTAAAATATCAACTTTAATATTTTTTCGGGCGATAATATGAGAGAGGTTTTTTTTAGTTCAATAATGTTGGATAGACATTCAAACATCTTACCTTTTTTAAAAACAAATGTAGGATGTATTTAACCATATGTTTGCGTTATCAATATTAGGGAAGTTAAAAGTAACATCTTTATTTTTTTGTTTAATATAGGGAAAATAGTTTTTTTTTTTTTTTTTTTTTTTTTTTTTTTTTTTTTTTTTCAATTGTGTTCACATGTGAAAAATGGTTAAGAGTGAATAGCTCATGAAAGTTGATGGTTAAGAGATTATTATGATGGAAGGTAGAGATTTAAATTGGCAACACGAACATAGTCTAATTGATAAGATACCAATTACCATAACAAATGTCCTTTCTTACAAATGTTGAACTAACAGAAAAGTTAGTTGGAGATGAAAATTTACCTTTTCTTTTTCATACTCCAAATCATTTTATCATTATTTTCGTTTGTTTTCATAAATTGACTTATTTTATTATTGTTGTTGTTGCCATAATCAAGACAGGGAAAAAACACATTCAATCTTCATGTGAAAAGTAGCGGTGAATTTGTTCGATGAGAGAAGATGTGGCCTGCAAGACATTACACACCTACTTAGGTTAGCTAGGAGGTTTCAAGTGTAGTTAGTGAATATGAGGAAGAAACTTACCTTTTCTAGGTTACAGAGGGTGTATAGGGTTTTTCTCGACCGGTTTCCTCTACAGATTAGAAAAGTAGCAAATCGGGTCGGATTGCTAGAAGGCTCACCGAGCTGAGAGTGTGCAAGGCAGGTGGCCACTTGCTAGGTCGAAGTTGGCCTCGGCCTAGCTCCTTGCCGAGGTTAAGGTCGAGAATTTGGCGTCGACCTAATTCCCATGGTATTCTCTTACTCTAGGGCCCAATCACTTTCTATATCTTCTGAATCAATTATGTGCTGACTTTAATCTCTCTTCAATTATCAAGATTGTGCAAAATTATTGAAATCATCCAATCTAACCAACATTAAGTTTTTTCTTTGTGCAAGATGATGCCAACTGTTTTTGCCAAAATTCAAACAGGAAAAAACGATGTATCTGTCCTTCACGTGACAACAATAGTGAATTTATTTAAAAAAGGAAGACATGACCAACAAAACAAGAAAACTGCACATTGGTATGGTGCTTGCCACATCAACTCCGATGTTTAAGTTAGTTATGAGGTTTTGAGTTTAACAAATAATTCAAAATGAGAAAGAAGCCTACCATCTCATAGGTTGAAGAATGATATTGTATGATTTTCCTAGGGTTTCATCATGTTTCCCTAGACGATTTAGGAGTCAAATGAACTGAACCGAACCACCAGAAAACTCACCATTGTGGGGTATGCAATGCCTGTGACCTTGTAACATGTTGATGTCGAGGTTGCCCTTGGCTCAACCTAGCCTCGACCTCGGCACCTTTGTAACGACCCTACTTTTCATGCCTAGATTCTAAGGTCGTTACTACATGCATTTCGTTCTACTTCTAAGAACAGCGAGGAAATAACATTTAAAGAAAACATACTTAGAAATTTGCGAAACTTTTCAATCTGGGATCCCAGTTTAAAACAAAACAAACGAAACCTTTAGTAAATCAAACCAAACTTAAAGCGGAATAAATCGTAAATCATTCAATACAAGTTCAAAAGGAGAATTTCAAAACGTAAAAAATGCGAAAGACTATCCTAAAGGAGATCCATGGCTCAACAGCTCTCCGTCACGCGTACTGTACACCTTTACCTCTACCTGCAGTTGTATGTAAGGGAAAAGGATGAGTATTTAAGAAAATACTCAGTAAGTAGCCATACTTCAAGACACTTGCAGCAATAAAAGCTTTAATATCTTATTCGGGTTAAGGGCCTAAGGGTTAGGTCATCTCATTCTCATTCATTTCATTCCATTTCATTTCATTTCATTTCATTTATCTGCAGTTCGGGTCTCGTGTTCAATTAGTACACTTGTATATATATAAGTTTGCCAACTCACTGATAGTGCACCTGTGGGAGTTTTGGGAGGTCTCTACTCCTACTGATGGTAGATGGCACCCAGTCAGAGGAGCTAAGTCTCATCCCTCAAGGCACTAATGGGCGCGTAGCGCTCTAAGCTACCATTTCACTGGTGGGGCGTTCATGGGTTTAAGTTAGGAATTTACTTCCACAGTTAGTAAATGGCACCTAGACTGCGAAGCCAAGTCCCGCCCATTAAGCCCCTCATTTCAGTCTATTACATCTCAGTCCTAGGTGTTTAATTGACACGACCCTCGTCTAAGGCACTAGCATATTCCTTTCTCTTTCCTAATCCCTTCCCTCAAGGTAAATATGATTCCTAAGCCGTCATGAGGCTACCGAAAATTCGGCAGCATAACGACATACGCAGAGGGAACCCAAAATTTTTCCTTGCACCTGAAAATAAGAATATACACTCTTATAACCATAACGAGCCAGACCTCGCATACACAAACCATACACAACTCCAACGACCATTTAATCCCATCCTCCATTATCTTAACACTAAGGCAAGCCATAGATTATCCAACCAACCATACAAAAGTAAAAATGTCATAGCGAATATCGAGATTACCACATATTGACATGCCTTGAAAGGAAGCTCATCATGCCCATTTACATTCCACAAGTAAAGACTGATGCTTAAATCTTGTCCACGCAAGCATGATAAATTCCAAAGAAAAATAAACTAGAGCATGAAAACCCAAACGAAGGCTACATATCAACTATCAATCGCGCAGCGGGTCAAAAGCATAACAATCATGTTCCCCAACTTTAAGGCTAACCATTCATACTTATCTCATGCTAGCATGGTGACATAATGAACACATGATTCCAAAGTATACGACATAAACCAAAGAAAACTACTTACTTAGCCCAACAAATCCTTGATCGCCTTCTAACCAATTTTCCTTTAAATTCCAAGACTTCAAGCAACCAAAGCAGAACTTAGCTTGCTGTCTGAGCTCTCAAATCCACCTAAAACCAACAATTTAATCACCATACGCAATGGGCATCTTAAATTTAATAGCCAAATTCAATGGGTAATCACCTAACACACTTAAATCATTCCAAAACTTAACTTAATTCACTTACCCAAAACAGAAACACCGCTTGCTGTCCAATGATCCAACAACGCTCCAAACCGACTATTAAATCCCCAAAAGCTAAGAGAACCTTGCAACCAAATGCCAAAATCAATGGGTACTCCTTTAACACAATTAAATCATTCAAAACTTAACTTAGTTCACTTACCCAAAGCCGGAATTGCTCAAACACGCTGAAACTTGAAGACCCACTGCTTGAATCGCCGGAATTGAATGGGTACGCTTGCTGAACGGGAGAAAAAGTGAATGGGTAATCGTTTAAATGCAAGAACTAACCCACATAAGCCTCAAACCAACTTACCCAATGCGGGAACTCACCTAAAACAGCCGAAAACGCGGAAAAATGGTCCCTCCTCGCTGCTGTCCGCGCCTACAGTGGCGACGGCGACTTGCAGATCGACGGCAGCTCGTGAGTGGGTTGCAGGCGGCGGCGCGTCGGGTCTGCTACACAGAGAGAGAGTGGCTGAGAGAGAGAGAGAGAGTGACAAGAGACGTTACCGACGGCGTGAGCGACGGTGGAGGCGGCGACGGCTGAGAGAACAACTGAGGCGGCGGTGAGGTTGCAGAGGTGGGAGAGAGAGAAACAAAAAAAACTGAGAGAGGGAGTCGTGAGAGAGAGAGAGAGAGAGAGAGAAAACTGAGAAAGGGAGGGGAAACTCACCGGCGGCGAACGGCGACGGCGGAGGTCGGCGGCGCGCGACGGCTGTAGGGAGAGTACGAGAGAGAGAGTGAAAGTGCGGTGGGGGAGAGAGAGAGCGTGCCGAGAGAGGGAGATGAACGTGAGAGAGAGAGAGAATTCATAATTTTTTTTTTTACACGGTCAACTGACCGAATTGGGGGGAAATTTCCCCCCATTTTCCCTTTTTCCCTCTCTTGACCGGGCTTGTGCCCGCCTTTCCCTCCCCTATTTTTTTTTCTTTTCTTTTTTTTTTAAAAACGGCTGCTACAACCTTGTTGAGGCCCCCTTCTCTTCCGCTTAGTCCAAAGCTCGATCCTTTGGTGCTTTTTTGAATTGGATCCATGTTGGTTTTATCCTCTCCTCTATTATTGGGATTATGCGAAAGTTATCTAATTATATTATTATTATTTTGAAAAAAAAAAAACTAAAGACTTATTTTTGTTTATATGAAGTAGTCAATGTATATCCTTAGTATTTAATTATAATTTTAAAAGTAAAATCACTGCAAGTGGACTTAATGACATCGAGGTATGTGAAAAAGTAAAGGAACCTTAGAATAATGTGTTTAAACTTTGTGATAGTCAACCTATCTAAAATATTAGAAATATAGAATTTAACTCTATCTAGAATATTAGAATTCTATAAAGTTTTGACCAACAAGAGCTTAGCTCAACTAGTAAAAAATCTATAAAGTTTTGTGACAACCAAATATTATAGTTTTAGGCAATCTTTCCATAAATTTAATTGAAATGTTGATAAATTGATGCAAATTAAAACTCGATATAAACACCCCCACTATAAAGTAAAAATCGGTTCTGTAAAATATAAAATAAGAACAAAAAGCAGCCTTCAAAATAAAATTCCAAGTGTCGTTGGGTGTAATGATCCTTACAAATAGACAAATATCATATTCACATCAATGCCACAAAACATTCATAAATAAATTAAAAGACAAGAGATTCACGCATCTTGAATTCGAATCATTATGTATGTGTAGAGTTGAAATGGCAACACATAAGTTTTTCGATATATTGAAAGCAAATTAAATTTCATGGAAATTTCCATGCTTGATTGATGCTCGAAATATTTGCACTCACTTAACGGAAAGTGTTTGTTAAGGATGCCACATTGAAAAGATTGATAGAGACCTTACAATATATAAGATACAAGGGTCATTCCACTCATTGCCAATTGATTTTGAGATGAAAGCCCATATAATCTAATATGGTATCAGAGTCCATAAAATCCCAAACGGGTATTTGGTGAACCCAAAGAGGCACCATCTTTGAGGGGGCGTGTTGAAAGATCCCACATTGAAAAGATGAAAAGATTGGTTTTGAGATGGAAGCCCATGTAATCTAATAGTGTTGTGATATGACGACCTAAGCCTAACTCATTTGATAATGAAGCTTTTCTCGTGGAAATGAAAAGAAACAATGGCCCGTTTGTAATACATTTTTAGTTTAAGTGTTTTTCAAGAATTCATTTTTTCTTAAACATTTTGTATAAAAATTGTTTAGAATTTAAACACTAATGTGTTTGGTTACATTTTCTCATAAGTGTTTTAATACACAAGTTATTATATATCTAAAAACTCTTTTTTAAAAAAAATTGTTTTCAAGTGTTTCTTTCAAAATGGTTTATTTCTCAATCTCATTATTAATAAGCCATTTTTAGTGGTTGCCAAACATAGCCAACATCTTTGATTTTTCTTTGTACTGTTTTGCCTATATTAATTCCTTTTAAGTTCTCACCATTAGAGTGTTTTAATACACAAGTTATTATATACCTAAAAACTCTTTTTTTAAAAAAATTGTTTTCAAGCATTTCTTTCAAAATGGTTTATTTCTCAATCTCATTTTTAATAAGCCATTTTTAGTGGTTGCCAAACATAGCCAACATCTTTGATTTTTCTTTGTACTGTTTTGCCTACATTAATTCCTTTTAAGTTCTCACCATTAGAGTATTTGACTACTTCATTCCAAGCAGCTTTATACAAATCTAAAATTGGGGTCAAAGTGAGCATAGTTCAGTGGTAATTAGCATGTATTCTTGATCGAGAGGTCAAATGTTCGAATCATCCCACCTTCAAATATTGTTGAACTAAAAAAAATCTAAAAGTGAACAATTTTCTACCAATATAGTCATTTTGTAAATAATTGGTCTTGTAAGTGTCTTGTGAGTTTGATATTATTTAATTCATCTCGATAGTCAATTAAAGCATTGTTGACGACATTCTTTTAAAATTGGTAGGTTCAAACCCCTTTGTTTGAACTTTTAAAAAAGTGTGGATAAAAGAATTTTCCATTAATACCTTTATTGATATATTATATTTACATGGTAGAATGGTGGGTTAGAATTTAAATAGTTAATACATGTTTTTCAAATGTTTTTTTTAGAAAGTCATCTAATGTTATATATATATAGGAATGTCTATGTGACAGACTGAGTACAGAAATGACTTTTACGTTGTCATTCCTATCCCCATATAATTTTCTGTGACCCACGAAATTAGGGTTCAAAAAATTATTTTCTATTTATTATTTTTTAAGATTGATTAAATAAAATAAATTATTTTGCAAAGGGAAACTTTCATTTGAAGAGAAAAATAATATTTTGTGAAAGTTTAAATTTAGAGTTTCTTATATATACAAAAAGATCATGACAAAGATGAGGCTGAAACTTCTCCGTCTCCATTTAACTAAACGAAGTGCACATGTTTAGGAAAAATGAACATTTCTAACGTTTTTTTAAAAAAATTATTAGTATAATATTTGTTCAATATGTTTAAATGTTTGATTTAGACTAGAGATCTAATCAAATAGAATTAAATAGAAGAAGAGTTCAAATATCAATTTTTTTTTTTTTTTTTTTTTTTTTTTGAGAAAGATCTCAACAATGATTTTAAGCTCTTTATTTTTGTCTTCCTTATCCTAATATCGTTTGTTAGAAACAATGATATTGGTGTATAGGGGAGCGTGTTGTCCGTAGTTGGAAATTGGAATTGATTAATTTTGCCGTTGAAAATTATAAAAATATAAATATTGTCTTTCCCTTTTGTCCTTTTTTTCAAAAAAAAAAAAAAAAAAAAAATACATGTTAAACAATAAATTATACAAAAGTGAAGTGAGATGATTGGCAAAATTTGGTGGCAACAAAGGGCTCGTTTGATAACGTTCCCGTTTCCTATTTCTTGTTCCCGTTTCTCCTTTTTTAAGAAACAGACTTGTTTGATAACTCATCCCTATTTTTTGTTTCTAAATTTCTAGAAACGTTTCTAAAAAAGAGGCCAAATTTGAGAAACTACAAAATGTTGTTTCTCAAATTCTGTTTCTGTTTTTTTTTTTTCTCTATCTTTCATGCATGTATCCATCTCTCCCTCCCACTCCTACACCAATCTCTTCTCTTCCACTATTTTTTTAACCACTTCCTCGTCTTTTTTTTTAATATTTTTTCGTTATTTCTTTCTCTTTCATTTTTTTATTATTTGTGTTATTTCTTTCCTTTTTTTTCCTTTTATTATGACCTCCACGATCTCAGACTACCGCCCACCATCGTTGACATCGGACTATTGATCATCGTCGACCAGCCGTCACTGTCAACCTCCGACTATCAACTGTCGCCGACAGACCGCCTCTGTTGAACTTCGACTATCGGTCGCCGCCGACCTCCACCGACCAACCGCCACAGACCACCTTCTACTACCGGTCGTCGCTGACCTCCGTCGATCAACCACCATTGTCGACCTCCGACTACCAGTTGCGATCGTCCGCTACCGTCAACCTTCGACTACCGACCTTTGCCGACAAATCGTCATCGTCGACCTCCTAATATCGCCCGCAACCGATCGCTACCGTCGACCTCTGACAACCAACCATCGTCGACCTCTACCGACCAACCGCCACTGTCCACCTCCGACTACCTGTCGCAGCCAACCACAACCGTCAACCTCCGACAACCGGCCGCCATCGACCTCCGCTGACCGAGCGCCACCATCCACCTCTGACTACTAGTCGTCGTCGACCTCCGTCGACCGGCCACCATTGTCGACCTCTGACTACCGGCCGCTGTCGAACTCCGCTCACCGACTACCACTGTCGACCTCCGACTACTGGTTGTCGACCTCCACCGACCGACCGCCACCGTCCACCTCTAACTACCGACAGCCACCGACGTCCATCGAACTACTGCCACCGTCGACCTTCGACTACCAGCCACCACCGACCAACCGTCACCGTCGACCTCTGACTACCGACCTTCGTCGACCGACTGCCACCGTCGATCTCGGACTACTGTCAACCTCCGACTACTGGGCGCCGTCGACCTCTAACTATCAGGCGCCGCCGACCTTTGCTGAACGACAACTATCGTCAAACTCTAACTACTGGGCACCGCCGATCTCCTTCGACCTCCGACTACCGGTCATGGTCGACCTCCGCTGATCAACCTTCGCCGACTGACCCCCACCGACCTTCGTTGACCAGTTGCTACAGTCGACCTCTGACTACCAGATGCCACCATCGACCTCCGACTACCGGCTGCCACTATCGTCGTCGACCGAAACTTGTTCCTTTTTTTCTTATTTTCGACAACCGCCACCACGCGCCGACGACTTTCCAGCATTCACCGATGACTGTCTGCATTCGCTCAGTGGTCAAAGGTCGGTAGCGATGACCGATGATCAACGATGGCGGGTGATCGGTAACAATGGTGGTAGTGATGAGGAAGAAGAAGGAGAAATAAAAAAAATAATAGTAGAAAATTAATATATTTTTAAATTATATGTACTAAATTTTATTTTAACTAAAAAAACAAGAAACAAGAATCGGTTATCAAACACATTTTGTGTTTCTGTTTCTTTTTTCAGAGAAACAAGGAACAAAAATAGTTATCAAACATGTTTCTGTTTCTACTTCTTAAAAAACAAGAAACAAGAAACAGGAAACAAGAAACCAGAAACCAGAAACAGGAAATGAGAACGTTATCAAACGGGGCCAAAGCATCCACTTGAAACTGAAAAAAGTGAAAAAAGAAGAAAAAATTAATGAGGAAAAGGAAGATTGAAAGTGACAAAAGGGAAGGGACATAGAGGGCAAAATTAAAGAGAAGACAAAAACGATCATCCAACACCAAATACGCCAAAAAAAAAAACGGTTTAGTAGGGGCCCGTTTGGTAATGTTCTCGTTTCTTGTTTCTTGTTTCCAATTTTGTTAAGAAATCTAAACATTTAATAACTATGTATGTTTCTTGTTTCTCATTTTTTTAGAAACACTCCCAAAATTTATATAGAACTTTTGGGAACAACTAAAACTAGTTTCACCTTTTTTGTTCTTGTTTCCAATTTGTTCCAAACATAAATAAGAATATAGGTTTATTATTATTGAATGTGTAGGTGTTAGGGTCATGAAGTTCTATTTTTCTTTATTACAGGTGAAGAAACGGAAACAAGAAACGAGAACGTTACCAAACGAGCCCTAGGTTTGCTTGAAGTATGAAAAAAAAAGTTTGGATAATATATAGACAAAAGTGTTATATAACCTGAACAACAATAACAAAAACACTAAAAAGATAAGGGGCAATTGCATTGATGGTAAATTGGACTAAATTAATAGCAAATATAACACAGTTGCAAAGTAATTGCATATATAGCAAAATTAATTGTACGAGACCAAAAAGCTGTCGTCAGATTCTATCCGTGTCTATCACTGATAGACTCTGATTATTCAAACTCTATCAGTGTCTATCGCTGATAGACTAAGGTTAATCGAAAACTATCAGTGACTATCATTGATAGACTTTGATTAATCAAATTCAATCAATGATAGTCACTAATAGATTTTAATTAATTGGAGTCTATCAGCAATAAACACTGATAGACTTTGAATAATCAGAGTCTATCAGTAGACTCATAGATTCTGATTAATCAAAGTCTATCACTGATGAACTCTGATAATCGTAGTCTATCAGATAAATTCTAATTAACCAGAGTCTATCAGTGTCTATCAGTGTCTATCAGTAATATACTAGATTTTGCTATATTTGCAAATTTTTTACATTGTGTTATATTTGCAATTATATAATTCTTATTTGCCACCCACTGAAAATTCTCAAAAGATAAATTGGAGAGAGTGAAATAGGGAGAAAAAAAAAAAGCAAAGGTCTTCTCATTCAATTGTGTGTTCAACCCTTTATACAACTTCTTATGTATAATAATACGATATATATGGTTACAACCTTACAATACTTAAATCAAAGTGCTTTTGTCCCTGATAGGCTTATAGCAGATAACATTATTGTAGGATATGAATGTTTGCATTTTATGCGAGGGACTAAATCTAAGAAAAATAATTTACGCATCTATTAAGTTGGATATGAGCAAAGCTTATGATAGAGTGGAATGGATTTTTCTTAGGAAAATGATGACAAAAATGAGTTTTAGTTCTTCTTGGATTGATAGAATTGGCATGTGTATTGAATCTGTTTCTTTCTCACTTCTCATTAATGGGAAATGCACTGAAGTCTTTACACCCCAACGGGGCCTTAGACAAGGCGATCTTTTATCTCCTTATTTGTTTCTTTTATGTGCTGAAGGCTTACCAACATTCTTCGGAATGCTGAGATCTCAGGCAAAATAACAGGTCTTCGGATTGCTCGAACGGCTCCTGCTATTACTCACCTCTTTTTTGCAGATGATAGTTTGCTTTTTCTCAAAGCCAAAAGGGAGGAGTTCAGGGAGATGCAGAGAATTTTAAAAGTCTACGAGGAAGCCACTGGCCAAATTGTCAACTTCGACAAATCGACAATTGTGTTCGGAGCAAACACCAACAATGATGAACAGGTTCTTCTAGCTGACATTCTGAAAGTCAAGATAGTTCCAGACCATGGGAAATATCTTGGTTGCTCATCCTCTTTATCAAAAAACAAGAAGGCTACAATGAATTATATAAAGACCAAAGTTCAAAATGTCTTACAAGGCTGGAAAGACAATTTGTTTTCATCAGCTGGGAAGGAGGTGCTCCTAAAAGCAGTGGCTCAGGCGATCCCCACTCATACTCTCTCTTGCTTTAAGCTTCCACAGGGGTGTTGTCATGATCTGAATAGAATGATGGCTAATTTTTAGTGGGGAAGCTCTGAACAGGGAAGGAAAATTCATTGGATGAGATGGAGTATAATGACAAGGCCAAAAGACAGAGGGGGCATGGGCTTTAGAGACATAGGCATTTTCAATAAAGCTCTTTTGGCTAAGCACACATGGAGAATTTTGCATAATCCACAATCCCTACTAGCTAAAACCTTGAAGGCGAAATATTTTCCTAAAGAAAATTTCCTTCAGGCTAAGTTGGGGAGTCGACCTTCATATACCTGGCGTGGAATTCTTTGGGGTAGAGAGCTAGCCATGAAAGGGGGTAGATGGAGAATTGGAAACGGAGATACTATAGATATATTTGAGGATAAATGGATCCCGAGGGAGAAAACTTTCAAGTTGCTCTCATTGCCACGCCCACTGACTGACTACAAGGTTAAAAGTCTCTTTTCAGGTAGCCAATCTTGGAATATGAATTTACTAACAGATCTTTTTGTTCAGGAAAATGTGCAGGTAATCAAAGATATCCCAATTGCTGGGGTAAACCACCCAAATTGTTTCTTCTGGCACTACGACAAACGGGGGAGGTACACAGTCAAGAGCAGGTACAAGCTTGCCTTGGAGGACGTCCATGAGGCGTCTCCATCCTCTGAATCGTCAATATTTAGCTGGTGGAAGGCCTTATGGAAATTCCTTGTACCAAACAAAATAAAGATCTTTATATGGAGAGCCAGCCTCAATATTTTGCCCACCAGGATGAACATCCTCAAACGCCATGTTCCATGCGATCCAACATGTCCCTTGTGTGGAAAAGAGAATGAAACAATGCTTCATGTGTTGTGGGAATGTAAGAAAGTAAAAAAGCACTAGGCTCATTGGAGATCAGTGCAAACCTTAGTCAGAGGTCACTTTACTAATCATATTGACCTCTTTTGCAGGGCACATGAGCTTCTTTCTACTATAGATATGACAATTTTCGTAACTGTTCTGTGGGCTTTGTTGAATCGATGAAACAAAGTGGTGTTTCAAGGAAATGAAGCTCAACATTGGAGGGAAGACGACCCGATAGACTGGGCTTCAAACTTGATCATGGAATATAGTGAGGCCCAAACATCGAGCCATGCTAGCGGAGAAAGATTGAGGCATGTTGAAAATACCCCCTCCAGTATTTGGACTCCACCTCCTATCAACCAGTTCAAATTGAATGTAAATGCAGCCGTCATCGATAGAGATGTGGGCTTAGGAATGATCATTCGAAAATGGCAGCAGCAGAGAGTTACAGGGAAATAAGATGCTCAGTTGAATGGGCAGAAGCAAAGGCGCTTATTGATGGCGTCCACCTAGCTCTTGACGCAGGCATTCATCCAATATGGGCAGAAACAGATTCACAGATAGTTTGGAATCTTCTAAACGATTAGGATCATAACACTTCAATGAGATTGCTCCTCTTATTCAACACCTAAAACAATTACAGCTCACCCATAATATTCAGGGTTTTCTGGTAACTCCTAGGGAGGGAAACAAAGTTGCACATATGCTAGCAGTTCACGCTCGCACCACCAAACATAATGAGGTTTGGTTAGAAGATTATCCTCCATGGGCTCATGGCATTCTTGCTACAGAGATGCCAACCACAATTGTCACACATTAGTTTTTGTCTTTTTGTCTCTTTGTTTGTTTGTATCGATTCAAAAAAAAAAAAAAAAACCTTACAATACTTAAAATAGGAGGGAGTGAGAGTCTTATGCCTATTGTCAAAGAGATGAAGAATTATGGGGGAGAATCATAAAATGGTGGGGTTGAATGGTTAAAAAATTGATATCTATTTAGTAATAATCTCTCGAGCCTAACTTAGAATTAATTGATATATATATCCTTAGATTGAGAGGTTAGAGGTTACAAATTTGTTTTTTAAAGCTTTAGAATTTGTGTATTTACCTTTTGTACTTTAATTTTTTTTTTGACACGTCTCTAAAATTTTGAAGTTGTGTCTATTAATTCTTGTATTTCAACATTTTTTTATAGGTTTGTCTATTTTTCAAATTTGTGTTGGATGGTTTGCTTGGGTTAATGATTGGGTGAGACATTAATTATATTATTTTGAACATTTACATATGTTAATTTTGAATATATTTAGATATATAGTGAATGTAAATCGAAAGTTTCTTAGATTTATTAAAAAGTTTTAAACCATAGAAATTACCAAAATAAACTACGAAAGTTCAAGAATCTATTATGCACTCATTTAAAATAGTTTTGATAGTTTAGGACCATACATATATATGTCAACATGATATTAACTCAATCCGTTAGATATTACTCGGATTTTTTAGAAAAGTAGAAAAAAAAAAAGAAAAAAAATTAGATAATAAAGGTGATTTGAAAACAATTTCAGAATTTGAGGTGTCGCGTCTCTTCTTCCAGTGCTACACGACAAAATATCGTTTATTCCTTTTTTTTTTTAATTTAATTATTAATATTAATAATAATATTATTATTATTGTTATAGGCAATTTTGGACCACCCCGATGTACAAGGAGCTGATAAGGACAACCGGGGAGAAATTGGGCTGGGAGATGGACCAAGGAGGCAAAACCGGCAAGCGGGACGGGCCAAGACCGAAGGGGTCGGGCTTTTGGCCCGACCCCCTGCGGCCGAGGCCGAGCACATGGTCGGCCAGCCGAGGCCGACCCTCGGCCCGCTTGTGCGGGCCGAGCCCGTTCGGTTTCATTTGGTCCCCGCCGCCTCTGGCTGCCCCGATTTCGCCTGGTTTGTCCCGAAACGCCTCCGAATACCTAAAAACCCTAGGAGGATGAGCAGGTATTTATACCCCTCTTCACCACTGAAGGAGGGGACCCGAACTCTATTCTCGACTCCATACTCTTACTCTCTAGCTCTCCCTTCCGTTCTCTGACTTAAACATCAGAGTCGGTGTGGCTAGCACCACACCGGTGTGCAGGTTTTCCGTCTTGCAGGCCACGTCTTCCCCCATCATCTACAAATTTACCGTCGGTGGCACGAGAAGGTCAGGTGAGTTCCCTCTGACCAAAATCGACCATCAACAATTATTATATATTATATTATATATATTCTGTTTAATAATATTTTTATATAAATATTAGTTTTAATTTCTTTTTCCAAATAATCGTATACTTTTTTATGATGGTTTTTTTTTAAAAAATAAATTAATTAAGTTTTCATTTTTATATATGTGTTTAATTTAAATGATTTGAAGTTTGATTTTTTTCTATATCATTTTTTTTAAATACAAAACATTACCTTTTAAATTCAACTAATGTTACGAATATATTTTTAAAAAATTATTGTACATTAGTTTTAGAAATTTTTTTATGAAACTTTATATAGTTACAACATAATTAAATTTATGTATACATAGAAAACACAATTACATTTTAAAAACTAACCATTTTTCAACATCTCCAATTCAATTTCAAATACAAATAATTTAAAAATAAGTATATGAATTTTTAAAGTTTTGTTAAAAATTAATTACAACATTTTATATTTCAAGGAAGGGACAAAACAGGAATTTATTAAAAATTTAAAGGCAAAACATGAAGGCAAAGATTCTTCTCTCTTAGACTCATTTATATTTATATATATTATAGATTTTTTTTATAGAAAATATATATTATATATTATAGATTATAGATTATAGATATATATGGATTTATAATAATCGCTAATCTAAATTAATTATATAGTTTACTAAAATTGCTAGTAAATAATGGTTCTCCTTAACAGAAAAAATTAATCGTTATCAATTTTAAAATCAATTATACTTGAAATTGAATTGAGAATGTTTAAGGATTAGTTAGTTTTTAAAATGTAATTGTGTTTTCTATGTATACATAAATTTAATTATGTTGTAACTATATAAAGTTTTATAAAAAAATTTCTAAAACTAATGTACAATAATTTTTGAAAAATTTATTCGTGACATTAGTTGAATTTAAAAGGTAGTGTTTTGTATTTAAAAAAATGATCTAGAAAAAAAATCAAACTTAAATCATGTAAATTAAACACATATATAAAAAATGAAAACTTAATTTATTTATTAAAAAAAACAATCATAAAAAAGTATACGATTATTTGGAAAAAGAAATTAAAACTAATATTTATATAAAAATATCATTAAACAGAATATATATAATATAATAAATAATAATAATAATAATAATATTAATATTAATAATGAAATAAAAAAAAAAAAGAAAAAAAAACGATGTAGCACTGGGGGAGGGTGTCACGTCTCTACACCTCAAATTCCGAATTTGTTTTCAAATCACCCTTATTATCTAATTTTTTTCTTTTTTTTTTCTTTTTACTTTTCTAAAAAATCTGATATTACTCACCTTCACAAAGGTTAGAGATTCAAATTCTTCTCCCTCCGTTGAACTTAAAAAAAATTGAACATATAACTTATAACTTAACCGAAAAATGCTTTACAAATAGGGGCAAAAGCGATATTTCATGGGGCAACTAGATAAATGGCTAATTTTAATTGAGCATTTTGAAAAATGGCCATATGATTTTTCCATTTGAAAATGGTCAATTTCTATTTTTAGTAGATTTTTTTTACAACGAATCAGCCGAAAATGCCCCTGAACCGATCAATTCAAATAGAGCGTAAATGCAATTAAATATAAATACAAATACAACTCAAATTTAGGAGAGAATCTAGAGTTTACCCTTAAATTAAGGGCCCGTTGAAAATCAATAACAAACATAACAAAAAAGATAACAAGAATCAACTAATTAGCACAAATTAAGGGGATAGTTGTATAATGGTTAACTTGTGTATTTAAATTGCAACACAAAACCCTATTTTCTTTTCCAAACCCTCACCAAATAGTGTAGTTGGGTATTTATTTAGTAAACTTGCAAATAATTTCAATATTGAAAAACAGGAAGAAATCATTACTCACAAATGGTTACTGGAACAATAAAAAACATTCAAGTTTATAAAAAAGAAAAATTATGCAAATACAGTGTATTCAGTAAAAAAAAAAAGTGCAAATACAGTGTACAGTAAACGAAAAAAATCATTACTCACTATTTCCCCAACTTAATTCGAAAATTGGGATTGAGTATTCACCTTGTTTTTTTTTTTTTTTTAATAAAAAAAATCTGAAACCCTTGAGATTCTTCCGTCGTTTTGTGCGGTCTTTCCTATTCTCATCTTCTTTCAACCATTACAAACGAAATTCTTGAGAAACCTCTAATTTTCTTTTGGACACCTTCCTCCAAATGCTTTTCCTTCAAAAGTTTTCGTTTGGAAACCAATACAATATTTAACATACCTATGATGTAGATCAATAACCGTTCCAATGGTGATATGAACGATTGAGCAAAAAATCGATGAATCGCAAAAAGTTGGGAAAAACGATGAAAATGCTAATTAGATAATTAAAATATAAGAATTTAATCGATAAAAATGAAAATCTAATTTCTATGTAATTTTTTAGTTTTAATAAAGATAAAATCTGAATTTGAATTTTGAGAGAGATGAGAGAAAAGATAGATACTGTAATTCCATGAGTTATAGGATAAACTGTTTTGTTTTGTTTTTAAATTAAATCTGAAACTTGACTCAAAGGGTATAATTGGAAAGACGAGATTTAACCATTTTTCATTAAAAAAATCCGGTTTGGCCCTTTTTCAAAAGGCGCAACCAGCTAAATGGCCATTTTAAAATAGTTGATTTGAAAAAGAGCCATACGTGTTTTCATTTTGAGATATGGCCAAAAGCTAAATTTAGTAAATTTTTTTTTGCAACAAAGTGGACGTAAATACCCCACCCAAATCTTAATTCAGAAATAAATTAAATTAAAATACATTATAAAGGGAGAAAATCTAGGATTGTTACCTATTAATTCAACAACCAAATCAATAACAACCCTACAAATTAAACAAATAAATCTGGAAAATTAAAATTGAAACAACAGATTCAAATTAAACCAAAAACGCTCATACTTATGATAGGAATAATGTTTACAGTTAATAACAAAATGTATAAGAATGACCCTAACCGAAATCTAAATCCATATTATTTAAATTAAATATACTATAAAAAAAAGGAGAGAATCTAGAATTTACAGGTTAATTTAATGTGAAATTCAATAAAAATAATTTCAAAATAAAAAGGATAAGTCTAATATTAATTTATCTTAACAGTATAATTTGAAAACAAAAATTTTAATTAAGAAATTTGTTACTAAATTCAAATCACGATTTATGGAGAAAAAATAGGAGAACATAACAAAATACAATATATCGATAAAAAAAAAAAATCATACATGTTACCGCTAGAATTCATCAGGCAAATTAAATATAAAAAGGAGAGAATCTAGGATTTACAGGTTAATTTAATGTTAGATTCAATAAAAAAATTTCAAAATAAAAAAGATAAGTCTAATACTAATTTATCTTAACAGTATAATTTGAAAACAACAATTTTAATTAAGAAATTTGTTACTAAATTCAAATCACGGTTTATGGAGAAAAAATAGAACATAACAAAATACAATATATCGATAAAAAAAAAAATCATACATGTTACAGCGAGAATTCATCATGCAAATTGAAGAAATTGAAGAAAAATCACTGTAGTTGTGATCTTTGTTTAATCACAATTACAGTGTGTATGAAAACGGGTAAGGGTTTCTTCTAAAAATTATTTACTTTTGTAGGAGACGAAAGATTCAAAGGTGATTGAGACTGATTCAGAAGAAAGTTCAAATGAGCTTTCAACAAATGAAAAGAATAACTCAGGTGAACGAAAACATGAAAGCAATAATCAATCTGAACGCTTACTTTTACTTTTGGAGTAACAGAAAACATGAAAGCAGTAAAAAAAATGCTGAAATATACCTATGATCAATAGCTTTACCGAACGACGAAGACCAATAATAAATCAGAATGGTTGGAAAAGATGAAGCAATCTGGTTTGTTGATTACAAAATAAAAGTCTACTGGAAAAGACGATGAAGCAACCTGGATTTGAATTTCAAATGATAAGAGATGATATATATGTTGTAACTAACCATTGCTTGATTCATGGGATAATTGGTTTTTTTTTTTTTAAAAAAATTAAATGGCTTCCTCAAATATAGGGTGGGGCGTGAAAATTAACTTAGGGGTATAATTGGAAGAATAAAACAAGTGAAATTAGGTTAAAAATACGGTTTGGCCATTTTTCATTAAAAAATACAGTTTGGCCATTTTTCAAAATTACCCTGTAATTTCTGGCCTGAGGATTTCCTTTTTCAAAACTGCCATTTCTAAGGATTTCCCTATTTCATGTGAATTGTTGGAATGGACTGGGCCCACTGAGATTCTTCAAGGCCCAATGTTAACTAACAGATGATATTGGACTGGGCTTTAGAGCCCACAAAGTGAGCCGAGCAGATGTTTCGCATTCTCTCGTAAGCAAACGACGCCGTTAGGGAAATTTCTGGTGATTTTTTTTAACCGCCTATTTTTTAAACGAATTATAATGGGAATAAATATTCGGCCCGCCAAAATCCGGCATTCCTTCTGGAAATTCGAATCTCCAACTCCGACCTCTGCAAATCCCACGGCGTCGCCGCCGGATGGAGAGTGGCCTGATTTCGGTGGACCAGTGGTCGGACGGCAGCCAGATCTACTTTCTGACTCACCTTCACTCGGACCACACCCAAGGCTTGTCTTCGAAATGGTCTAAAGGTCCACTCTTCTGCTCTCGCCTCACCGCCAAGCTTTTGCCCTTCAAATTCCCCAATTTCAAACTCTCATTGCTCCGTGTCCTCGAAATCGGCTTATGGCACTCGATCTCACTGGTTTCACCTTCATCTGGTTCTCGGATAGTTATTAAAGTCATGGCAATCGACGCTCACCATTGTCCCGGTAAGTACAGCTTTCATCTCATTGTTTGATGAGTTGCTCGGCAATTGTTTGTTTTAAGTCCTGAAGGAGTATATTCTTTATCAAATTTTATGATAGGCGGTTTTAAGATTTGTTTAGGTAGGAAGAATTGTTGCATTTGGTATTTGGATTATGTTTGGATTCTGGATAGTTGCTAGAGCGCGTTAGTCGGTCAAGCTTTTGCTGCGATGTTCACTTTTTGCTGCCGTCAGGTGCTGTTATGCTCTTGTTTCGTGGAGACTTTGGTTGTTTGCTTTACACCGGGGATTTTCGGTGGGAAATGAGTAGTGAAAGGGCGAATAAAGCAAGGATCACGCTTCTCAATGCGCTCAAGGAGAACACAGTCGATGTTCTTTACTTGGATAATACCTACTGTAATCCTTCTTTTGCCTTTCCTTCTCGAGAAATTGCTGCACAGCAGGTTAAGATTTCCTCCGGGACATTGTATAATTTCTTCTTGATTGTTTTTTATACCTGCGGTATGTGACTTCATATTCTTGTAAGAATGAACTAAACAGAGGTTAGACTTAGGTGTAATTGATAGACTGAAAGTTGTGAGGGTTTCTTTCCACTAGCCACGAGGCAAACGCTATTTAATGCTATTTCTATGCTATTATTCTCCTGGCTTTTGATTGAATTCCATGGGAAGAACTTTTTTGAACCATAAAATTTATGCATTGATATGGATTATCCCGAGGGAGACCTAAAGAAACATCTCTGACCTGTTAATATGTACTGAGGAAAAACATTGGGGAATGAGGTTTCTGTTCATAATTTGAGTTTCTTTAATTCATGAGACCTATTCAACCAGTACCACATCGTTTTTTTAAAGCGTTTTCCTTTCGCTAATTTTCTACGTTTCTAATGTTTTTGATTAATTGTTACAGATTGTTGATATCATTGCCTCCCATCCGGAACATGATATCATCATTGGCATTGATTCTCTGGGGAAGGAAGATCTTTTACTTCACATTTCTCGCATGCTCAAAATAAAGGTTCGTTCTAAGTGAAGATGTGATTATGCAGTTCACAAAACTCGTATAGGAAACAATTTTTACTTTAATGAAGGGCACAATAATGAATGGATGGAAGTGATTTAGAAATTGGAACATGTAAATAGTCACCTAGCTTTATCTTCATAATCGTTGATATTAACTAAATTGCTCATTCGGTTATATTAAACACATATGTTGACTGATTCAGTATGGAGAGCCATATTAGTTTGATGCAAACAATACTAAATTTTCTTTGTCCAATATTGTTTATGAGGGATCAAAGATTCAAAATAGCTTCTTTGAAGTATTAGTCCTTTCTCAATATTCAATATTTTGGGTGAGTAGGTATAAAATATAGAAGGAGAAGTTGATAATATTTAATTTTAAGATTAATGTACGAAGTTACCACCAAGATTTGACCTATTAGAGTTGAAAAGGGGCAAGTTAAAAATGTAAACATAAAATGGCAATATCAGTTCAAACCCATGTGGCCAACTGCCTTGAATACTAAAATCCTATGAATTTTTCCGTGCCAGACGGGCCATAGTACTGATTTTCGCTCTTTTTTTTATTTGTTCTTGAAGATTTGGGTGTGGCCAGAACGCTTGCAGACGATGCATCTTCTTGGTTTCAATGACAGATTCACTACGAAGACGAATCTTACTAGAGTTCGAGCCGTTCCTCGCTACAGCTTCAGCATAGATACTCTTGAGGGATTAAACCAGATGCGCCCAACCATCGGAATCATGCCGTCAGGTCTTCCTTGGATGGTGAGACCCCATGAAGGAGATGACATTCTTTCTGGTTCTTTTCTGACCACTCGTTACCGCTGCAGCAAGTTGAATGAAAATGATGGCGTCTTGATTGAGAAGCAAATTGGTAAAGTAGAATCAGTAAACAAGTTGCACAAGTACATGTTTTCAGTTCCATACTCGGACCATTCTTGCTTCTCAGAGATACAAGAGTTCATAAATCTTGTTCGTCCAACAAACATCAAAGGCATCGTTTCTTCATCTTCTTGTTACGTCGAACCCCTTTACTACTTCGGTCGCCTCTGTGGAGCAAAGCCACCTGTAAAGAAGTTCCCCCACAAGAAAACAAGAACAGAGAAAGGTGAAAAGGCTGTTGACATTCATTTTGTTAACTCGGAGAAAAGACGAGTGAAAGGTACAAATGTTGGCATTCTGAATGTGGGCGTTCGTGTGGGTCGAGTGAGTGCATTGAGACGAGTCCAGCGTGGTGCACGTCTTGCGGAAAGTGACTGTCCTGATTGATTTGGATGGAGAACTGGCTTTGAAATGCTCAGAAAGGTATGGCTTCTCTTGCTTTCTTGCATAGCTTGATTTGAAATTTGAAAAATTTGTGTAAAGTTCCACTTTTTTTGTTATTTTCGAACGAGCAAGAGATGGGTGAGTAATCTGCTATCCTTTTACCCTATCTCCACCCTACGATTTAGGTCTTTTGACCTTATAACTAAAAGGTTCGAAGTTTGAATGTTTACTCCTACGTGTGGTTTTAGCTAAAAAGAATTTTATCAGGTATCATTGCTATTTAAACCTTATCATATCAAAGATGTTAACATTTTGTTACTTATTAATTTTGGGAAGAGATTTAAAATTTAAAATTCCAAACTCATATAAGTCCACTAAAACCAATGGAAATAGTGAAAAAATCAAGGAAAAAGAATTAATTTATACTCCTAAACTTTTGTAAAAAAATTTATACTCCTAAATTTTTGGATTGTATCACTTGAAACTCCATAATATATGTATCAATTAAACCATCTGTTAGAATTTTGTTTTAAAACTAGTTATGCATAACTCTCACACTTCTAAAGGCTTCTTTACATGTAGATTGGAGAAAAATGTTGGAATCAAAAAACAATTTTCATTCTCTCATCTTCATCTATTTTTTTTAATTAATTATGTGATAATTTGTCTTGATACTTTAATAGGACTTCAAAAGGAGGAAAATTTTATTTAAGTGATTTTTAGTTGATTTTAAATAAAATCAAGTGAAAATAATTATAAATCACTAATTGAAGATCTAAATTGATTCATAGACCTATGAAAGTTAGTTTAATTTGATTTAATTATTAGTTTGAAGTAATACAATCTCAAAGTTTAGAGATATAAATTGATTTTTGTTCGTAAACTAATTAACATATTAAAGTAGTATAAACACATGTTAGCTAAAAAATAGAAAAACTCACTTATTTCCAAAAAAAAAAAAAAAAAAAAAGAGAAAAACTCACATGTGATAATGACTAAAATAAATTTTAGGCAATTAAATTAAATATCTTTAAGGTTGAAAATCTCACCATGAAAATACACCACATTTTTTTTAAAAAAAAAATTCCAACCATTTTCTACAATTTCCCTCGACAATCTTCACACTTTCGACTGGGCCTGGAAGTGGGCTACACGGGTACAGCCACGATGAACCAACAATGTATATTGGACTGGGCCGTCCAAGGCAATCGGCCCATAAATCATTGACCATCTTTCTGCACAACCCTCCGCCTTCAACCATCCATCAAAAATTTTCACGCTTTTACAGTGAAGATGTGCACGGCGGAAATGGTCCGACCAGCGACGGAATGGCGATTAAAAGAGATTCGCGCCGGCAAACCACCGATCAGACTGTCCAGTTCTCTAAGCCGTCATTTTCAGTCTCAGTTTCTCCGTTCTCTCTCTCAGAACATTTTCCAGAATTTGGATGGCTACCTCGATTTTGTTTCCCTTCAGAAGAAGCCGAGGTCAGTATCATTGAGCAGTTTCTTTGATCTTCATTCCTGTTTAGGTAAAATCATGTGAGGAAGAAAAGCGATGTTTATGAATGGCGTTTGATTTAGGTTACTGGAAATTTCTCCCAATTGTGCAATGTGGCGTGAAAATGGCGTCACACATACGTGGAAATTATGAATTGGAAACGACAAATCGTCCTGTTCGTGTAGTCTCCATTCTTCCAAATTCGAAATCGGGTCTCGTGACTGAGTCTTTGAGGTCTTCATCTTCATCTTCCTTCCGCCTTCCGATCAAATTAAAAGGTATTTTTTAAAATTGGGAAATTGAATTGAAAAGTCTTTCTGCAGGTCAAAATGGGATTGTCTGATTTAACATCTGTGGGCCTGTGGCTATGTTTCAGCCTTTCTTTTTTTTCCTTTAAACAATTGACCTAAACCAAAACAGATGTTTTCTTTTCTTTTTCTTTGTTTTTTATCCTTGTATATGCTTCCTAACATATTTGATGTTTTTTTTTATAATTAGGATTTATCATATATAAAATTAAATTTTGTGTCTAAATGGACTTTGAATTTGTAATTTTTGTGTCTAACTAGTAAGTGAACTTTTAAAAGTGTTGATTAAGTCAAAAGACCTATCCGATACGAAACTAAAACCTATTAGATACAAAATCGAAAATTTATGGACTTCTTACTCGATAGACACTTTTTGAAGATTTGGTAACTATGAGACCGAATTAAAAGTTCAAGACATAGTACACATTTTTTCAAGGTCAAAACATCATTTTGGTCCTGGAGATTTCATTTTATTTTAATCCATATACTTTTCTAAAGTTTGGAGGCTAAACTTGTAATTTAATTTTTTTTTTTTGTTTTTTACATCTAATTTAAAATCTGGTTGTATATATGTAAACTTGTTAAGGTAACTCTCGTAAAAGAAATGATTTGAAAATAAAATACTTTTAAACCAAACAACCCCAATTTACTGCCAAAAACTACGATTTTATTTCATAACCATTTGGTTTTTTGTTTTTGAAAATTGTCTTTATAAACACTATTTTCATCTCTAAGTTTATTTGTTTTGCTATTCATCTTCTTACCATATTTTCAAAAACCAAATCAAGTTTTCAAAGCTATAAAAAATAGTTTTTAAAAACTTGCGTTTTTGGAATTTAGCTAAGATGAAAATCATAACAAAGAAATGGAGAGAGAACAAATATAATTTTAAAAAATAAAAGACTAAAAACCAAATAGTTATTAAATAGGTTTACATTAATTTTCTTAACCAACCTCAAATCAAGGACACAAGATCTTTTATGACCGATTGAGCAAGCTCGTGCACGTTTCATCACATACTAATACCCACTCTCATTAAATAAAAGTTTTTAATGGGGTCCCCGAAATAAATTTGTTTGTCGTATTGTAATTTGTACAACCATTTTTTATTAAGATATTTTGCTGACAGACAGTTGCTGAATTTATTACAACTATTTATCGTATGCTGCTATGGCTACAATAAAACAGGAGAAAGCCTTCCTTGTACTTGTTTCTGGTCTCTTTTGGGACCTCGGGTGAAAAAGGCTGCACTGTATCACGCCATGGAAGAAGGTTCAGAAAGTTTTAAGCTTTATGGCTCTCTGTCCATGTGGGGATTGTCCTCTTGTTGGTTCTGACTATGCCGTTGTTGAATCAATTGGAACATTTGAACTTTGAACAAGTCCAAGTTAATCCATTGAGGTCGTTGTGGGAACATTGACTTTTCGTCAGATTAAACGCGTGGACAACTTGACGCCACAGTCATTTGATTAAACCTCCGCTGCTCTGTCTCTCACTTTGCTTCTCTCTCTTGTTGCCCTTGTCTGCAAATTTCTCTGCAGCTATGGAAACCAGAGACGGCGCATGGTTGATGCTTTATGTTCTGTTCCTCATCTTGTCACTCGTTTCCCAATCGTCTATGGCAGCGGATACCATCTCTGTAAATGAGTCCATCTCTGGAGACAACACTATTGTTTCTCTTAAAGAGGCGTTCAAACTTGGTTTCTTCACTCCAGGTAAATCTAGTTCTTCCAAATATTACATAGGCATCTGGTATAACAAAGTCTCTGTCCAGACAGTAGTTTGGGTTGCAAATAGAGATGCACCAATCTCCGATAGATTTTCTTCTGCCTTAAAATTCTTAGATGGTAATTTGGTTCTCTTGAACGAGTCTGGAATCCCAGTTTGGTCCACTAATCTGAGTTCTACGCCGTTGGGATCTTTACGAGCTACCATCCAAGATGATGGGAATTTTGTGTTGAAAGATGGGTCTAATTCATCAAAACCTTTGTGGCAAAGTTTTGATTTTCCAACTGATACTTGGCTTCCTGGGAGTAAGCTTGGACGTAATGATATTACTAATCAGAGCCAACGTCTGACAGCCTGGAAGAACCCAGAGGATCCTGGATCGGGCCTCTTCTCTCTTGAACTTGATCCTAATGGAACCAGCGCGTATTTAATTATGTGGAACAATACTAAACAGTATTGGTCCAGTGGACCTTGGGTGGACAACATGTTTAGCTTGGTTCCTGAGATGAGGCTCAATTATATCTATAATTTCAGCTTTGTTGTAGATAAAGCCAATAACGAAAGCTATTTCACCTATTCCATGTATAACTCTTCTGTCATATCCCGGTTTGTGATGGATGTGTCGGGGCAGGCAAAGCAATTAACATGGCTGGAGAGCTCAAAGCAGTGGAATTTGTTCTGGGGTCAACCAAGACAGCAGTGTCAAGTTTATTCTCTTTGTGGAGCATTTGGCAGTTGCACCGAGAACTTCTCCCCCATATGTAGTTGTGTGACAGGGTTCGAGCCGAAGTCGAATCTTGAATGGGATTTGAAAGAATATTCAGGTGGGTGTAGACGAAAAACGAAATTGAGGTGCGAAAATTCGGTTTCTAATGGTGATGCTGACAGGTTCTTACTGATGCCTTATGTGCAGCTGCCTGATCTCTCAGAGTCTGTGGCAGTTGCAAATGATAGAGATTGTGAATCATTCTGCTCACGCAACTGCTCTTGTAATGCTTACTCTTATGAGAGTGGTCAATGTAAAATTTGGAGTGGAGATCTCTTGGATATTCGGCAACTGTCACAAAGTGATTCGAGTGCGAGATCGCTGTATCTCAAGCTTGCAGCTTCTGAGTTCTCAAGTAGCAAGAAGAATACAGGAATGATCATTGGTATTGTTGTTGGTTCAGCTGCTGCTTTAGCAATTGTGCTGGCTTTACTCTTTCTTCTTCTGAGAAGGAGGAGAATTGTAGGAAAAGGAAAAACCGTGGAGGGTTCATTGGTGGCTTTTGAGTACAGAGATTTGCAGAATGCAACAAAGAATTTCTCACATAAACTTGGCGGAGGAGGTTTCGGTTCCGTCTTTAAAGGGACTCTGGCCGATTCAACGATTGTGGCAGTGAAGAAGCTAGAGAGTTTTAGCCAAGGAGAGAAGCAATTCAGGACAGAAGTCAGCACAATTGGGACAATACAACATGTTAACTTGATTCGGCTTCGTGGATTTTGCTCAGAAGGCAGTAAGAAGTTGTTGGTCTATGATTACATGCCAAATGGATCTTTAGATTCCCATATTTTTCATGACAAGAATCCTAATGTTTTGGACTGGAAAACAAGATACCAAATTGCTCTTGGGACTGCAAGGGGATTGGCTTATCTGCACGAGAAGTGTCGAGAATGCATCGTACATTGCGACATCAAACCAGAAAACATACTCTTGGATGCTCAACTTTGCCCCAAAGTGGCTGATTTCGGCCTGGCCAAGCTCTTTGGACGAGAGTTCAGCAGAGTCCTAACAACCATGAGAGGCACAAGAGGCTATCTGGCGCCTGAGTGGATTTCGGGGGTGGCGATAACAGCTAAAGCCGATGTTTTTAGCTATGGGATGATGCTTTTCGAGTTCGTATCTGGAAGAAGAAACTCTGAGCAATCTGAAGATGGGACGATCAAATTTTTCCCAAGTTCGGTTGCAAACACAATATCTGAAGAAGGTGACATCCTCAGCCTGTTGGACCCAAAACTAGAACGAAATGCTGATGTAGAAGAGCTGTCAAAGCTGTGCAGAGTAGCCTGTTGGTGCATCCAAGATGAAGAAGTTCAAAGACCATCAATGAGTAATATTGTCCAAATTCTTGAGGGTGTTTTGGATGTAAATAAACCACCAATGCCGAGATCTTTACTCGCATTCACCGACAGCCACGAGCATCTCGTCTTCTTCACCGAATCGTCGTCGTCGTCATCTTCAAACCAAAACTCCAAGACCAACTCATCAACTTCATCTCAGGCCAAAAGCAACACATCTACACCTACAACGATCTCCTCCAAGTAGTGAAGTTCACTGAATTCCAAAGCGTTGCTTCAGTATATATTCTCTCTTTGCTCTAAAATAAAAGCTCATTTTTCAAGGATAATTTCCTTTTTTAAGGTGTTAATGTATGAGGGATCTTCATTTGCATTTCCACTAGAATTTCCATACATCTTCAAGAATCAAACGAGTTCTTCCTCGCACGAAGAAGGATGTCTTTTGGTCCTTTGATTTTCCCCTTTTGGCTGAATTCCCTCCTTATTAATGAGGGTAGTTGTATATGATTTCTTTATTTAACGCATTTCTCTTCGGAAAAGAAATGTTCGAGAAATTACCAGGTACGACTTTTTTAGTCAAATTTTATGATTTTATGATTTTAAGATATTGTTAAATCTTCTTTATTAGGATTGATTTCTTCCCAAAAGCCAGCCAAAAGGATTTTGGTTTGTGTTTTTGTCCTATTTTGTCTCTAAAATAAATTGTATTTATTCTTGCTTTTCATAATAGTATACATCTCCAAAGGCAAGAAAAGCCAAAAATTATTTGAAGGAAAATGAATGATACATGCAATGTTTGAAATGAATGCAAATAATTTGTGTTTCCAACTCCAAACCTACTAAATTTAGGTTATTAAAAGGCTTCATTTTTAAATTCAAAATTTAGTATTTTATACATAAATTTGCCCTGCATTACATTGGGAATAAATAAATAAAAAAGGAGAACAGTTCTATTTTATTTTCTTTGATATTAGCTTCTCAAACTACATGGTGATTATTTGATTTGGGAGCATTCCACAAGGGTGTTTCCATGAGTGAGTTGTAAGGTCCAGCCCATTCTTGTTTTAAGCTCATATTTAAAAATTAAAAAAAAAAAAAAAAAAAACTTAAGCTGTAGCAATAAAAAGGCTCGAGTGTGTGTTTAATAAATAAAACTAAAAGAAAAAAGAAAGGAAAAGATAGAAAACAGAACACCCACACAGAGAGAGATATTAAGGAGCAACCAAAAAGAAAGAAGAAGAAGAAGAATCGAAAGAAGAGAGGGAGAAGAAGAATCCGAGAGCGGGAGGAAAGAGAAGAAGTTCAGAGAGGAGGTGCGATTTGGGATATTAGAGCTCAACCACGATGTTCCTCAACGAATTTGGTAAGTTGATTTAGAAGTTTTCTTAGTTTTTCTTGCGATTTTGGCTATGGGTAAGTATGTTTTGGAGATTTGGTTTCAAAGAAGGAAAAAGGAAGTGAATGTGAGATTGTGTGTAAAAAGAAGAAGAGGAAGACAAAAACTCATAGAATAGGAAGGAAGAATAAGATGGAACAAGGAGAGAGGAAAATGGTGATTAAAGTAAAAGAAGTTACAAATTGAAAAAGAAAAAAAAAATAATAAAGGAAATGGAGATGACCATGGGTTTGAAGCAAGGAGAATGAGGGAGTGATGTTTGGTTGGAAATTGAAGAATAAATTTAATAGGAAATAAAAGTTGTACCTTTGTGATAATGAAGAGAGAGAAAGGAGGGAAAAGTGTTTGGGAAATTGAAAAATAGTATTTAATTGGAAAATATGACAAAAAGTATTTAAGATGAAAAATTGAGAAGAACTTGGATTGGTGGGGTGGTTTTTAGGTGTGTTGTAACTAAATTGGTCATTTAAATTAAATAGAAACTCATATGTTGATTTAATAAACATTTTAGGTCAAGCGTCGGGACAGCTTATGACCCGAATGCGTCTTATCAAAAGTAGTTGTGAGTGGTTATTTTAATAATTATTTTCCACTATTAAAAGTACTATACTTATGAATTTGAGAATAACTAGAGTTAAGCATGTTTTAGAGAAAATGACTTAAGTTCCATTGATTTTATGATGTTCTGAGTTGAAATATGCGTTTCAGTAGCATTCAAAACATTGTGTGCTAGTTTGAGAATTTTTTAATGTTTTCGTTATTTGTAAACACTGGTTGAGTTTATGAAATGTTATTTTACAAGAGGAAATGATTTTAGATGAGTTTTGAATAAAGGAATTCGTACTAGAAAATAGTTTTAAGTCGCTAGCTCTATGTACCCTAGGTGATTACCCATGTGCTGTGTGAATGTGTTTCCATAGTACATAGAGAGATCCTCAAGATCCAGTCCAATGCATGTAGGCTTCGAGCCATGTGTTGGGGTGGTTAGTTTGAGAGAGATTGTTCTGCGTGCACGTATGACTAGAGATTTGCTCTACCAAGTGTGGAGTGTGTTCTATGCTTAGTATGACAGAGTTTGCTCTACTGTGCGTATTGAGAAGGCTCTGCGCCGATATGACTAGAGATAAGGGTACAGAGTTAGTGAGTTCTTTGTTGATCCTTTAGTTGTGCTTAAAAAGAGTTGCCACCTCATTTCCTTTGCAAGTTAAATACTTTTGAGTTATTGAGCTATAAAAGTTTTACAGCGACTCCTATTTAGTTGAGTTAAATATTTTCAAGAACTATTTTCGTAATAGAAAGTAAATACCACTCATTGGACGTTAGCTCATTCTTTTCCTTTAATTTTTTCTACCAGGTAGCGACCGACTTTTGACGAGCCTACAGAAGCTGATCTTGCCACTCGAGTCTGTGTTTTGAGTAATTTTGTATGTACGCTTTGTTAGGTGAAAGTTATGTAAAAAGTTTATATGTTGCAAGGAGAGGTTGATTGTAAATGTTTTTAAAACGAAGTGTTGAGTTGAATTTTGTAGTTGAGACGCCTATGTCTCTAACCTAGTTTCAGGATGTGATGTAGTTTATAAAATATGCATATATGTCGTTTATTTTTAGGTGTGTTCTAGCAAAGTTTTAGAGGAAACTCTGCCCAAATTTTTGGTCACTTAAGTGGCTAAGAGGGGGTAAGAGCAAGTAGTTGGCCATGAGTTTTATAGTTGGTTAGGATTCATTGTCAGCACATCACGTCACTAGGTGGTTAAGAGAAAGCTGGGGCAGGGTGTGTCAATTTGGTATCAGAGCATGTTAGATTCTGCGAGTTTAACCTGAGAAGTCGTGTTGTTCTTGTTGTGATTGTATGTAATGCAGTTTGTTGTTGTCTCAAGGTGGCAAGACTCGTAGGCTACAGGACATCGAAACTCAGAAAACTACCTGTAGAATAGATACAATGGATGGAGATGATGTAGGAGGGTCAAGTCACCACCGAGAGGAGCTTCGAGGGAAAAGAAGTGTGGAGGAAAGGAAAGAATTGATGATTAACATCACCCACGGTCTAGAGGAGGCGATAAAGATGCTCAAGAAGGGTCCAACAAAGAATATTAAAATCGAACGACTCATAGCCTTAGTGGCAAAACCTTTTCTAGGTACAAGCAATCCCGCTGATGTAGAGCAGTGGATGGACAATATTGAAACGAGATTAAAGGTTATGAAGTGCCCAGAAGACAAGAAAGTAGCATTAGCCACGTATCTTCTACAAGGGGCGGCTCGGGACTAGTGGAGATCAATCTTGAGTAGACAACCAGATGCTGAAGGAATGACTTGGCAAGAGTTTAAGAGGGTATTTTTTTGAGAAGTACTACCCATGATCTTTTTCGGGATGCAAAGAGCAATGAATTCCTAAGGCTCGTAAAGGGATCGATGACAATGGCTGAGTATGAGCATAAATATCTTGAGTTGTCCAAGTACGCTACAAATGTAATCAGGGATGAGATCGATAGATGTAAGAGGTTTGAAGACGGGCTACGAGGCGAAATTCGAACCCATGTTACTGCCAACTCAGAAAGGAAAGAGTTTGGAACGTTGGTGGAAACGACCATGAGAGTGGAAGAAAGTCTGATAGAAGCAAGAACTCAGAGCGAAACTTCCAGGAGTGCACGAGGTTCCACTGGAGTGTCAGGAGACAAATCATTCAGAGGTGGTAACAGAAGTTTTGTACTAGGAGTCAAGGGACATGGGAGTTTTAAACTGAGGCATCGTGGTTCAGCGAGAACAGATTCTAGTTTCAACCAGTCTTCCAGTAGTGGTTCGGGTCGGTCTTCACGGTTCTTTGGCGAGCTTCGATGCCTCGGTAAAGACCGTGAAGACCGACCCGAACCACTACTAGAAGACTGGCTGAAACTAGAATCTGTTCTCGCTGAACCACGATGCCTCAGTTTAAAACTCCCATGTCCCCTGACTCCTAGTACAAAACTTCTGTTACCACCTCTGAATGATTTGTCTCCTGACACTCCAGTGGAACCTCGTGCACTCCTGGAAGTTTCGCTCTGAGTTCTTGCTTCTATCAGACTTTCTTCCACTCTCATGGTCGTTTCCACCAACGTTCCAAACTCCTTCCTTTCTGAGTTGATAGTAACATGGGTTCGAATTTCGCCTCGTAGCCCGTTTTCAAACCGCTTACATCTATCGATCTCATCCCTGATTACATTTGTAGCGTACTTGGACAACTCAAGATATTTATGCTCATACTCAGCCACTGTCATTGATCCCTTTACGAGCCTAAGGAATTCATTGCAATTTGCATCCTGGAAAGATCGTGGGTAGTACTTCTCGAAAAAGACCCTCTTAAACTCTTGCCAAGTCATTCCTTCAGCATCTGATCGTCTACTCAAGATTGATCTCCACCAGTCTTGAGCCGCCCCTTGTAGAAGATACGTGGCTAATGCTACTTTCTTGTCTTTTGGGCACTCCATAACCTTTAATCCCATTTCAATATTGTCCATCCACTGCTCTGCATTAGCGGGATTGGCTATACCTAGAAAAAAATTTTACCCCCAAGGCTATGAGTCGTTCGATTTTAATATTCTTTGTTGGACCCTTCTTGAGCATCTTTATCACCTCTGCTAAACCGTGGGTGATGTTAACCAACAATTCTTTCCTTTCCTCCGCACTTCTTTTCCCTCGAAGCTCCTCTCGGTGGTGACTTGACCCTCCTACATCACCTTCATCCATTGTATCTATTCTACAGGTAGTTCTCTGAGTTTCGGTGTCCTGTAGCCTATGAGTCTTGCCACCCTGAGACAACAATAAACTGCATTACATACAATCACAACAAGAACAACACGACTTCTCAGGTTAAACTCGCAGAATCTAACATGCTCTGTTACCAAATTGACACACCCCGACCCAACTCTCTCTTAACTACCTAGTGACGTGGTGTGTCGACAATGAATCCTAACCAACTATAAAACTCATGGCAAACTACTTGCTCTTACCCCCTCTTAGCCACTTAAGTGACCAAAAATTTGGGCAGAATTTCCTCTAAAACTTTGCTAGAACACACCTAAAAAGAAACGACATATATGCATATTTTATAAACTACATCACATCCTGAAACCAGGTTAGAGACATAGGCGTCTCAACTACAAAATTCAGCCCAATACTTCGTTTTAAAAACATTTACAATCAACCACTCCTTGCAACATATAAACTTTTTACATAACTTTCACCTAACAAAGCGTACATACAAAATTGACTGAAGATATGCAATTCATGATCAACTCCACCCATCTTTGATTAAAACCTAGTTTTAACATAATTTCTTTTAGGAATAGCCACTCCACCCTATCATAGGCTTTGCTTAAGTCAATTTTAAAGGCTGCCATGTTTTTATGATTAGATCTACTATTATTGATAGCATTTATACATTCAAGCCCAATAATAACATTATCTGTAATGAGTTTGCCTTGAATGAAGACCAATTGATGTTGGGATTGGTGCCCTAAAACTCGTAGATAATGAATGTTAAACGAATTATATACTTATTCGATAAAGGTATTATCGAGATTGATTCAGTAAAAGTCATTACTGAATAAATTTAATTGCACATATATAACCCAAATCCAATAAACTAAGATCCATGGCTATAGGATGAACACTTGAGCTTTATGTAGAGACATAAAAGTGGATCAAGCTTGAGTAATAGCCAAAACGGTCTATAGTATAGGAATAGGGTTGGGTACCTTATTCTGGAGACACTATGAGACGCGACCCACTTTATATATGGTATAGACGATGTGATCCTAAATCGTCCATGTAGAGACATGCGAGTGGGGGTGTCCTATGCAATGAGTTTGCATAAGACCAGGACCGAGAAATAAGTCGCTCTCGCTTTATAACACCCAGTGTTTTAAAAGGCTCAAGGCGCACTAAGGCGCAATGGCCTCCTGGAGCCTAGGCGCAAGGCGCATGAAAAGGCGCGGACTTTATTATGTAAGGCGCACCATATAGAAAAAAAATTTACAAAAATATATACATGTATATAAAACACTTTCATGGCAAGTAATGAATTTTTTAACTAAGAAAAATAGATAAAAGATAAATAAGGTTCAAATATTAGTCTTCCAACATAGAGTCAAATGTCAATACTCCACAAAAAATAGTGAGTTTAGTATTGTTAATATGCCTTCTGACACTCCAAACGACCAAGTATGATGATGTCAATACTCCACAAAAAATATATGCCTTGAATATGATATTTGACACTCCGAACGACAAGTACGGGGGTTTCGCTGTATAAAAATGTGAAGCCCTAGATGCGCCTAAGGCGCGCGCCTTGGCCGCGCCTTCTTCACTGCGCCTCGCTTCTTCGAAGCGAGGCGCTAATGTTGCGCCTTGCGCCTAGGCGCGCGCCCGGGCGCGCCTTTTAAAACACTGATAACACCGTTTACTGACGAGACTGACTATTTCATGTGATGGCCTAGGTAACTCGATCTTAATCCTGAGCTAACTATGAACTCCTGTTTATTCGGGCTTATCCTTAGATCTGCATAGGTGAGAGTGGCTCAGTATCGCCGACTCAATAAGCCTCCCATTTCAGGGATAGGAACGGGTAGATAGTTGGGGACATAGTCGTGCAAGAAGGAATTCACTCCTACCCGAATAAGGGATAGTAGAGAGGTTGTTCCCTTAAGTGCTGACTCTGGGGCTTGAACAAAGGGATCCCGCCCTCTCATTGGCCCGAGAGGGACTCGGTTTATTGGTTGGACCATAAACCAATTGTTCATTAGAGGATCAGTGGGACTTAAGGAACTAGAAGTACTATAGGGGTAAAACGGCTTATTGACCTAGCTATAGCTACGAACAACCTGTGAAGGATCGACTTACTAATCATGGTTAAATCAAGTGGACGGAAATATATCTATAGTGAGGGGAGTGCAACTATCGGGCTATAGTGGAGTGTCCCAATAGTTAACGAATGTTGGCTAGCTTGGACAATGAGATTAGTCGGTTAGCCTCGAATCGTTGGAGCCCATGATCTATAGGTCCATTAGGTCCCCCTACTAGCTCATATCGAAATTAAGCCTATAACAAAAGATAGGAAGCTTTGAATCGTTCAAAATCGGGAAAAAGGGTATTATCGTAAATTGTGTTTGACACAATAATTTAATTATGAATTAAATTAGAAAATGAGAGATGAAGTATTTAAAAGTGTTTTGAATACTATATATATGTATTAGGAATCATATATATGGAATTGCACAAGATAACAAAGATTAATTAGATTAATCATATCAAAATTAATTTGAAAATTTTCAAATTAATTACCAAGTAATCAATTTCAATTTAGAATTGAAATTGGGGGTAATTTGCAAGCTTGAAATTTGATTTCAATTTGAATTTAGTGGATTTAGTTGGAAATCCACTTAATGCATGATCATTCAAAGTGGAAAGACAACTCACTCATGCATTGTTGCATGTCTTGTGTAATGTACACCTAGAATCCACTTGAGCTTGCAAATACACCATGTGTCTTGTGTCTTGAGGCTTGGCTTTGCATGGAGAATGTCTTTAAAAGGAGTTTGAATCATATTCAAACACAAGAGAGCCATTTCCTTAATGTTATGCTGCTGGAATTTGGACTCAAAGTTCTCTCATCTCTCATTCTTCTCCATTGTTTGATGCTTCAAGCATTCCCTTCCCATTCCCTATCTTATATAGACTCCCACAAGTCGTTCTTGGCCCAGAGTATAGTGGGGAAGACTCTAGAGGTTGTCCAAGGAGCATAGGAGAGGCAAACACCACAAGGAGTTCAACATAAGTGAGCTACAAAGGTTGGTGTTTTCTAAACTCTCTATTCTGTCTTTTCTAGAACATGCATGCTTTAGGAGTAAAATTGAATGTCTTAAGTGCTATCGATCTTCAATTACTTCCGCATGTGTAATATGTACACCTTCAATTGAGACTCTGATATTATATCTTTTAAAATATGTGTCAGCCTATTTGCTATCTTTTTTTTAAAACTATTTTGTAGCTAACATTACATAAGCTTATAGGCCTAAAATCATCCACTTCTCTCGAGTTAGAAATTTTTTAGATTAACACAATATTAGTATCATTTCATCTTTCAACACTGCTATAACCATTTAGAATTCTTAGACATTCATCTGTTGTTGTCTTTCCCACTATGTTCTAATATCTTTGGTAAAAAATGGTCGAATATCCATCGGAACCAGGAGCTTTTGTGGAGAACATCTTTTTAATAGCTTTTTCTATCTCATTTTTTTTTTGTAAACAGAGCCATTAGTTTATTATTCATTTGTTGGTCTACCCTGGGAATAAGGCCATTTAATACATTGCTAATATGAGAAAGGTCAGGATTAGAGGAGCTGAATAGATTTTCAAAATAGGATATAAATGTTTCTTCTATCCTACGTAGATCCTCAATCCAACACCCATTTAGATCTGTAATGCCAATGATTTTATTAACTTTTCTTCTCATGGATGCTTTCTTGTGAAAACATTTGGAGTTTTTGTCACTCCATTTAAACCATTCTTCCGTAGACCTTTGTTTCCAATATATTTCATCATTTCTAAAAGTCTATCTAGTTCAAACTCAATTTCATGCATGTTTTCTAGATTTATGGAGGGAAAACTATTATAAGTATTTTTAAGGATTCTTTAACATTCCACAATCCTACTTTTTCTGTAATTATTTAATTTTTTCTCAAATTTAGACAGAACAACATAACATTTTTGTAGATTATTTGATAAAGAAGATAATGAAACAATATCACCTTCCCAATCTCCGTTCCTTGCTATCAAATCAACACATTCTTCATATTTCGTCCATAGCTCTTCGAATTTGATATGATTGTTACGTCTTCCATTTTGTCTAGTCCTTCGATTGTCCATCCAAATCTCAATTGGTTTATGATTTGAAAAGAGCCATTCCAGATTATTTGTCCCTCCAAAAGTAAAGAGAGAGTCAAAATTGTAGTTACAAAGAGATCGATCCAGTCTTTCCTTTATTTGATGCCCCTTCTATTTCCATGTCAGGTAAACAAATCTCCCATAGGCCTCATATCTCTTAGTTCACAGTCATCAAGGCACTTTATGAAATCCTCCATTAGCTTTTTATCTCTCAATTGGTCTCCCATTTTCTCCTCATTGCTTAAAAATTTCATTGAGATCCCCTCCCAATAACCATGGTTTATCTCCTCAAGTATTGAGTTTTCGAATAAGATCTCAGGTAAAACCTTTTTGCCCTGTTTCTGGATACCCGTAAACTCCTGTGAATCTCCATGTGAAGCTATTCCAGGTTATATCGCGCAGTCTATGTGGTTACTGAAATAAGAACGAATTGTCACCATTTTTTTTATCACTCCAAAGAGACATAAACCACCTTTTGCCCCTTGGCTCCTTGCAATAAAACACCCTTTAAACTTGCAACTGCCTTTTATTGGTCTCAGTTAAAAATAGTACTTGGGGTTTCTTTGACATCACAAGGTTTTTCATAGCTCGGAATGCTCTCGGATTTCTCAAACCCTGAGTATTATTCCAACTTTTTATTTTCATAATCTATGGCAAGGTTGTTCTACAACCTTTGCCAAATTTTTTAAGCTGCTATTTATTTCCATCTCCACTGACTCATCATCTCTAGCTCTTTTATTCTCATCCCCTTCTATTACACTTAATTTTCTTTTCCTTGTTTCCAACTATTCCTTTGGATCCCTCCTCTTTTTGCATTAGCCTTACCCTTCTGTAAGGGTATTAGTATGGTATATATGGGGATTAGTAGTAGTATGGTAGTATGGGTATAATAGTAAATAGCTAGGGAGCCTTGGGTGTGCCTTGGTTATAAATAGGGTAGTTTATGGAGTCTTTAGGGTGTGAAGAATTTTGGTAGTGTCTCATTGTGGGACTCTTGGGAGAGAGATAGCCCTCTCGAAAGGCTATTGGTATATTGTAATTTTCTTTTGATATTGCAATATATATCTCAGTTTGTTCTTAGTGTTCGGGTTCCTAACACCTTCTTTTCCAACTCGTTTTCCTCCTAGAAGAGGAAGTAGACCCAGATTGACACACATCTTTCTCAGTAGAGCTTCTATCTGATCTTTCTTGTCTCAAATCGTTCTCACTCACCTGGCTCAAATCCCATCCTCCATTTTCCATGTTAAACCCCACAATACTTTCAACATGCCCATCTTTATCGTTAACACTGCCACTTCTTTCTCAGCTTTTCCCATGTATCAGGACCTTGATTATTTGATTTCCAATCCTTCCTCTTTGGAGATTTAGGCCTCTTAAGTGGCATGGAGAAGCCCTGAAATTTCATCAATGACCCAAACTCAAACTTATTCTTACTCACTTCCTCACTACTTCTATTGTCCATGGATTCCTTTGCTACATGTCCAATCTTTCCACACTCAAAATAAAAATTGGGAATCCTTTCATATCTTATGGTTACCCAATAGGCCTCTTCGATTTCGTCTGTTTTAAGCATGAAACCCCTTCGCAGAGGCCTTGAAATGTCCAATCTTATCACTGTCCATCTCATATCTTATGGTTACCCAATAGGGCAAGTCTTGAAACTTTCGTACTACAGTTTAACTAATTTTATCATGATTATAGAGATTTTTAAATTAATTAATTAAGGTAATTTCGTTTCAATTCACTAATTTGAGAGAAAGTGGATAAAATCAATTGATTTATAAGAGGTCAACCCATTTTAACCAAAACTAATTGAAACAAACTCACATCCCAACTTCATTCATCCTATTCCAATCGGGATCGTAATCTATTTCTTCATTTTGTTGTAATAATTTTTTCCTTTTTTTTTTTTTTTTACAACGTGGAATTAAGAGTTGGCCCCTGAGTTTTGAAGGATAAGTGCATTTAGTTCCCGAATTTTCAAAATTGACATTTTTTAGCATTTGAATTTTGAAAAATAGGTTTAAAAGATCCCCAATTTTTCAAAATGAACCATTTTAGTCTCCAAGTTTTGAGAAATAGGTTTAAAAGTTCCTCATTTTATTTTTACAAAATTTTAAATTAATAGTTTTTAATTTTTTAATTAAAAAAAATCATTCAATATTTAAAAAATAATAAAAATTATTAATTAAAAAAAAGTTGAAAAAGTAATATGAGGGATATTTTAAACTTATTTCTCAAAATTCTAAGACTAAAAATATCAATTTTGAAAACTTACTAATCTTTTAAACTTATTTCTCAATATTCATGGATTAAAAGAGTCCATTTTGAAAACTCAAGTACTAAAAGCACCAATTACTTAAAACTTTAGGGATTAAAAAGATATTTTTTAAAAATATATATATATCATTTTTATTCCGGATGCTGCCATAATTAATTTATTATCATCAATAGCTATAATAAAGTTATTGAAACCCACCAAAATATCATGTGTCAATATTTGGGCCATTAAATGCATCTTTCAAAAACCAATTTCTTCTCATGTTCTTAAAAAAAATAAAAATAAAAACTGACAGAAAAATAGTTTATTTTTACCTCCAAACTTGTCAATAAACTTTCATTTTGAATCTTAACTTTAAACTTGAAAAGTATTTCAATTTTTATTTTCTTATAAGTTTTTGTTTGATTTTTTTTTTTGAAAAAAAAGTATTCTCCCATCACTATGTCTTCAATAAGTTATAAAACATATGTATGTTACAAAACTGATAATATTTCAAATAAAACCAACACTAGAGCAAATTTGAAATTGGTGAGTTTTGACCGTTATTTAATGGTTAGTTTTTGTATTGACTAAACTTAATTTTATACTAAGCTTGGTTTTATTCAAATTAGTGAGTTTATGAAGATTTTTATAATGTTTTTGTTAAAATTAGTTAGATAGAGGGTGAATTAGTGGATTTTGCATAGAGAGTAGAAATTGCATCACTTATCTAAATTATGGATTCAATTTGATGAAATTGTAAGTTTAGTGTAAAAATTTATAACATCTTGGAAAAAAAATTGATTTCTTTCCCTTAAAAAAATTACCAACAAAATCAAAATTAATAAAATTGGATGGGTTAATGAATCAAGACAATTAAGATCAATCTTTTGATGGGATTGTTCATTTTACTAATCAAATTCACTATTTTATTTAACATTCACTATGTAAATCCAACTTTTGTTTTCTTTTTAAGCAAAATTAAATTTATTCTGTCCAAGTGAGCATAATTAAACTACTTGCAAGTTTGGGTTTAGGATGGTTTTGTGAAATGGGTTTGTTAGCGGTGTAACAGTCTAGTCCATCTAATTGTCTGTTTAGTTTTTAGTCATGTTCTTTTATCGATTGGAATGTATAAAAAAAAAATCAAGATGTGTATGGATAATTTTGATTTATGTGTACATTTTCATGATATAAAATTAATAATTATACACACTTGAATGATATATATATATAATAATAATAATCTTATTATTATTATTTTTTTTATTATTATTTTTTTTTTTTGAAAAACTAATAATAATAATATATTAAAGTTGGTAATCTGTTGTGTGATTGGCGAATGCCCACGTGATGACATCTAGCATATGATCTAACATGAATTAAGGATTAAAAGAAAACTATACAAAGTCCAAAGATAGGATATGAACAGCATTAATATATTTCAATCCTCAACTATTAATTTAACTCAAAGTGTTCTCATGAAAATCAATTTATAAATAATCAAAGACTTTACTTTGATTAATTGGGTTGACCTTAAATTGCTTAATTATTTCGCTAAAATATTTAATTCAAGATTATAATTTTTTCTTTTTTGGAAGCGTATATGTCGGCCACATGCATTTTATTAACCTGTAGTTGCATTATTGGAAAATATAATTCAATTTTAATTGATTGGAATTATATTAATGAATAAATTCTACAAATATATATAGTTTTTTTTTTTTTTAAATATACCTTCATTTAATTTTCCACAGAAAATTCTTTAGTATATTCCAATTTGTGTGCTAATGTTAGAAAATATTGATCCAATTAATGCAACTTTTCTGGCATAATTTGGGATTAATAGGGTGGAAATTTGAACCACTAGTCTTCTAATAAAAAAATATATACCTTAATCAGTTGAGTTATGCTTAAATTGATAAGATGAGTATTTCTTTTTATATATATATTCAATGTCTCTATGAAAACTATTATCAATTGTAAACCCAAATTTGCATGGTTTTTCTTTTAAATTTGGTCCAAAATATTCTAGATCTAGACCAAAAAAATTATATATTGTTATCCTTATATAATTAAGGACTTGTGACCTCCCCCACTTCAAAAACCCTTCCTAATCCTAACATAAATTATCTAAAAAGAAAAAAGAAAAATCCTAGCACAACTTGTCTTATTTCACAATCTAGAAAATGCCACAATTTGTCTTTATAGTGATGTAAGCTTCATTGGAGGTTTGTTAATATACTTTAGAAAATATAAGATGTTGTCCATATGGATAAAAGTTGGTGCATTTAAGTATTTTTCTCCATTTTTTAACCCAATATAATATAAATGTCAAATGTAAGATTAAAATAAGGAGAAGAGAATGAGTCTAATTAACTACACTCTAGAGGGTTTATTAATGAAAGTATGATCACATCATCTAGGGTTAAAAAAAATATTGATGAACAATCACATTCAAAAATCAAAATTAAAATGTATTCACCCACTAAAGAAAAGTATTCTATTGGGTACAAAATTAATTAGAAAACAAATATACATATATATATAAAATGTATGTACCTACATGTCCTTTAGTACGTATTCAATTAACTTGTGATAAATTTGAAATCAAAGGGCAATGACTCAATGTGAACAACTATTTTAATTGATTTATTTGCACATGCGAATCTAAAAATTCTAAATTATTTTACCAAAAGACAATCTAGGATTGAAAATAGTTTATTAGTTTTTTTTTTTTTTTAAAAAAAAAACTTTAATAACATCGAAAGAAATACAATGTTATATAATGTAAGATGAGTAGTTTGTTATTTATATCAAGTATAATGTAAGATGAGTAGTTATTTATTTATATCATCTGTTGATGTCAAAATTTGGCCAAGGGACTTACCTGTCCTTCACATGACATCAACGGTGAATTTGTAGAAACGGGAGAAGACATGACCTGCAAGACCAACAAAAACCGCTGCACACCGCCTCCGATGCTTAAGTCAGAAAACGGGAGGGGAGTAGGAAAGTAAGAGAAGAGAGTCGATTATTCAGTTCGAGTCCCTTTCTTCAGTGGCGAAGAGGGGTATAAATACATGCTCATGCTCCTAGGGTTTTTTAGGAGTTCAGAGGCGTTTAAGGACAAACCAGGCGGATCTGGGGCGGCTAGAGGCTACAGGGACCAAACGGGGCTTTTGGCCCGACCCGTTCGGTCTTGGCTCGTCCCGCCTGCCGGTTTCGCCTCTTGGGTCCATCTTCCGGTTTGATTTCTGCTCAGTTGTCCTTGTCAGCTCCTTGTGCATCGGGGTGGTCTAAAATTACCTATAACATCATCATTTAGTTTTATTCAATTAACATAATTCAATTGGTTAAGACATTATATCTTCAACTAAAAAGTGACAGGTTGAATCTCTACTTCTCAAAATAACTTATTAAAGAAAATCTAATTTATAAATGTGAGGAAGGTGACTATAATTTCAGAGGTAAATTTAATCAATTTCTCAACCTAAGATTTAGATATTAAATTGTTAGACAACAAAGTGAACTTTTATTGATTTTCAATGATTTAGAAGGAGGTTAAATTACAAATCTAGTTCCTTAATTTAAAAAAATATATCTATTAAGTTTCTGAACTTTCAGATTTATATCTATAGACCCTGAATTTTAAATATGTTAAATATGTTCTGAAACTTTCAATTTGGTGTCTAATAGATTCTTGATCGATTTAACATTTTTTTAAAAAATTAACAAATCTATTTAACATAAAACTCTAAACATAAAATTGAATTTTATGTCTAATAAAATATTAAAATTTCAATTTTGTGGCCAATAGATTCACAAAATTTTAAAAATGTTAAATAGGTTAAGAGTCTATTAGACACAAATTTAAAAGTTCAAAAGTTTATTAGACACAATATCAAAAGTTTGATGACTTATTAGACAATTTTTAAATCTTAAGAAATGATTAGAAACAGAATTAAACGTTCAAATATTTATTTCGCTCACAAACTAAATTTGTAATTTAATTGTAAAAAGAGATATTTTCTTCCATTTCTTTTCAGTGTGTACACAAAATTTTAAATGTGTGGGATGGTTTTCATTTTTCATTTTTTCTTTTTTTTTTCTTCAGAAATAAACTTGATGATGTTAGAAGATTTAGATATTAGTGAGAAAAATCCTAGTGAATTTCCAAATATTGACTAAAATAATGCCATTTACTTTGACCACATCTAAACCGTTCGTTTTGATCTGCTGATTATACTTCTTTGACACGTGGCATTTACCATAGACATACATTTACCTCATTGCCTACGTGGAACTCCTTTTTTTTTTTTTTTTTTTTGGGAAGAATACGCAACTTATGACCTCACAATTGACAAACAGCAGCTTTTTCAAGGAAAAAAGAAAAGCTACAACTAAAAACAAAATTATTTTTCTAAATTTATTAAGATGTTGATTTTACACTTTTGTGATTAAAAATTTAACTGATAGGATCCCATTTAATAATCTTTGGTATTTTATTTTTGATTTAAAAAAAATATGTTTATTTTTTCTCAATTTTCTTATTGGCTTTTTCATCTATGTTAAGGACACATTTGAATTTCTAGTCAAATTTAAAAAACAAAAACTATTTTTTAAACTATTTTTTTAGTTTTCAAAATTAACTTGGTTTTTGCAAACATGAGAATAAAATAGATGACAATAAAAATAAATTTATAGGTGAAAGTAGGGCTTATAAATGCTTAATTTCCAAAAACCGAAAAATCATCAAACGGAGTCCAGATAACTTAAAAAAAAAGTCTAATTAGTATAAACTAATGAAGAAGGGATATTTTCAACCATTAATAGATATAAAGCAGTGTTCACACGTAACTTCGGGGATGGAGACACGTGGAATAAATAATATATTGTATTAATGTTGTATGCGTGTGGGTGTACAATCTCTAACTTTAATCCTCTGATTCTCTCTCTTAAATATATAAACTTTGGCCTCTAGCTTGTTGCTCTTCTTGGGCCGGTTTGTTGGGCTTCTTAGATGATCAACTTGCTAGGTTGATGATCTCTTGGATCGGCCTGTTGGCTTGATGATCTCTTGGATCGGCTTATTGGCTTGTTGATCTTCTTGGATGATCGGTCTGTTAGGTTGATGATCTCCTGGATCGACCTATTGGACTTGTTGATCTTCTTGGATGATCGGCCTGTTAGGTTGATGATCTCCTGGATCGACCTATTGGGCTTGTTGATCTTCTTGGATGATCGGCCTGTTGGCGTGATGATCTCTTGGATCGGCTTGTTGGCTTGTTGATCTTCCTAGATGATCGGTCTGCTGACTTGTTGATCTTCTTGATCGGTCGGTTGGCTTGTTGATCTCTTGGATGATCGGCCTGCTGACTTGTTGATCTTCTTGATCGGTCGGTTGGCTTGTTGATCTCTTGGATCAGCCTGTTGGCTTGACGATCTGTTGGATCGGCTTGTTAGCTTGTTGATCCTCTTGGATGATCGGCCTGCTGACTTGTTGATCTTCTTGATCGGTCGGTTGGCTTGTTGATCTCTTGGATGATCGGCCTGCTGACTTGTTGATCTTCTTGATCGGTCGGTTGGCTTGTTGATCTCTTGGATCGGCCTGTTGGCTTGATGATCTGTTGGATCGGCTTGTTAGCTTGTTGATCCTCTTGGATGATCGGCCTGCCGACTCTGGACTCTGAGTTCTCTGACTCTGTCTCCAAATCTGAATCCCCCCAAAATGAATGGTGGTCTCCTCTATTTATAGAGTTTGATGGACCTCATATGGGCTTGGGCTTGGGTCCAATTGCCACGTGGCATAATCTGATTGAACTTGGCTGATGTTATCTGATGGATCACTAATAGACAAGTGGCATTCTTTGATTTGCCAAATTTTAATGTCTATTAATTTAATCTAGGGACACGTGTAAATGTGTAACTGGTCCCAAATTTATTTTATCATTAATTTATATTAATGACGTGGCAACTTGTGATTGGCCGAAATTTCTCCTTCAACAAATGCCCCCTTTTCGAGATTTAGGCACAAGTTATGTGTGAGTGAATCTCGAAAAATATATTTTGGAATTAAAATGCGAGGTATTTGTTCTTGACTTTGACTCCATTTGGTGCGTCAATTTAATCAAAATATGAATTTTGGTCAAAATTTTGATTTTTTTTATTTGGCAGCAAACTTTGATTTCAAGTTTGGGCAAAATTTGGTTTATACCCAAATTTTGATTTGAGGTAAAATCCTACCCAATTTTAACTCGCATTTGGAATAGAATTTGAGGTTTTGACTTTGGTTCATTTGGGATAAAATTTGGATTATGCCCAAAATTTAATTTAAGTAAATTTAAGGCTGCATCCCAAAATTTGGTGGGAATTTGGAATAAAATTTATTTCCCAATTTGATTTAAATCAAATCTCATATCTTTGGGTTAAAATTTGAACCAAAGACTCTTGTTGGAGATAAGATTTATATTCAAACCCTTCAAAAATTGATGAAGATTTCCGTTGGAGATAAGATTTATATTTGAACCCATCCCAAAATTGATGAAGATTTCCGTTGGAGATAAGATTTATATTTGAACTTATCCCAAAATTGATGAAGATTGTCGTTGGAGATAAGATATACATTTGAACTCATCCCAAAATTGATAAAGATTATCGTTGGAGATAAGATTTATCTATTTGAATCCAACCTTCCATTCTATAAATAAGGTTGAACCTCAGCCGGGGAAAGCACACATCAATTGCAGAGAGCATTCAAGAAGGGATCCAAGTAGGAAACTTTCTTTTCTTTTCTTTTCTTTTTTTTTTTTTTTATACTTTTCGTTTTTTTATTTTTATTTTTTTTAAATTTTCGTTTTTTTTTTTTTTTTTGCAATTTGTTTCTTTCTTCCTTGAATGTGCAAGCTTCGTGCAACAGTCGTCACCAAATTCACTTGCAGTGATTTCACCACCTGTCTAGACCAATCACTTTGATGACTGTAGTTTCCTGCAGTGGTGGTCACCACGATCGTCATCAGCTTCACTTGCAGTGATTTCACCACCTGTCTAGACCAGTCACTTTGATGACTGTAGTTTCCTGCAGGGGTGGTCACCACGATCGTCATCAGCTTTTCACTTGCAGTGATTTCACCACCTGTCTAGACCAGTCACTTTGATGACTGTAGTTTCCTGCAGGGGTGGTCACCATGGTCGTCATCAGCTTTTCACTTGCAGTGATTTCACCACCTGTCTAGACCAGTCACTTTGATGACTGTAGTTTCCTGCAGGGGTGGTCACCACGGTCGTCATCAGCTTTTCACTTGCAGTGATTTCACCACCTGTCTAGACCAGTCACTTTGATGACTGTAGTTTCCTGCAGGGGTGGTCACCACGGTCGTCATCAGCTTTTCACTTGCAGTGATTTCACCACCTGTCTAGACCAGTCACTTTGATGACTGTAGTTTCCTGCAGGGGTGGTCACCACGGTCGTCATCAGCTTTTCACTTGCAGTGATTTCACCACCTGTCTAGACCAGTCACTTTGATGACTGTAGTTTCCTGCAGGGGTGGTCACTACGGTCGTCATCAGCTTTCACTTGCAGTGATTTCACCACCTGTCTAGACCAGTCACTTTGATGACTGTAGTTTCCTGCAGGGGTGGTCACCGTTTTTTTTAACAACACTTTTATTGTCTTTCTTTCTTTCTTTTTTTTTTGTGGTTTGATATCAAGCATTTTTTTTTAACTTGCAGCTAAGATGCATCTTCCAGTCTGGACACTTTCAAGATAAAGGCAACACTAAAGTTGTTCATCTTTGCAGATGTAGCGAAGACTTCAACCGTCAACTTTTGAATATGAAGTGAAGTTATCAACAGTCAATTTTTGAAGATGAAGCGAAGCGAACGCCGTCAACTGCCAACATTTGAAGATGAAGCGGAACGAGGACGTCAACCGCCGCCAAACATTTGAAAAGGAGCAACGGTGAACCTTCGAACTTGGAGAAGGAGAACCTCAGTGGCGAACCTTCAAAAAGAGGGGTGGAGAGAAGCACCTTCGAACTTGGAGAATGAGCAGTAGAGAGAAGCGCTTTCGAACTTGGAGAAGGAGCAGTGGAGAGAAGCGCCTTCGAACTTGGAGAAGGAGCGAGCGAAGCGCGTGAGGGAACCTTCGAACTTGGAGGAAGGAGCTGCAGCAGCGCGTGAGAGAACCTTCGAACTTGGAGGAAGGTAGCAACGAAGCGCCTGAGAACCTTCGAACTTGGAGGAAGGAACAGTGGAGAGAGGCGCCTTCGAACTTGGAGAAGGAGCGAGCGAAGCGCGTGAGGGAACCTTCGAACTTGGAGGAAGGAGCTGCAGCAGCGCGTGAGAGAACCTTTGAACTTGGAGGAAGGAGCAACGAAGCGCATGAGAACCTTCGAACTTGGAGGAAGGAACTGCAACGAATCACAGCGCTTGAGAACCTTCGAAACCTTCGAATTTGGAGGAATGAACTGCAGCGAAGCGAGTGAGAACCTTCGAACTTGGAGGAAGGAACTGCAACGAAGCGCAGCGCGAAGCGAAGCGATATGAGAACCTTCAAACTTGGAGGAAGGAACTGCAGCGAAGCGACGTGAGAACCTTCGAACTTGGGGGGAAGGAACTGCAGCGAAGCGCGTGAGAACCTTTGAACTGTGAGGAAGGAACTGCAGCAAAGCGCGTAAGAACCTTCGAACTTGGGGGGAAGGAACTGCAGCGAAGCGCGTGAGAACCTTCAGACTTGGAGGAAGGAACTTCACCAAAGCGCGTGAGAACCTTTGAACTTGGAGGAAGGAACTGCAGCGAAGCGCGTGAGAACCTTCAAACTTAGGGGGAAGGAACTACAGCGAAGCGCGTGAGAACCTTCGAACTTGGGGGAAGGAATTGCAGAGCGAAGCGCTTGAGAACCTTCGAATTTGGGAGAAGGAACTGCAGCGAAGTGCGTGAACCTTCGAACTTGGGGAGAAAGAACTGCAACGCAGCGAGTGAGAACCTTCGACCTTGAAAAGAAGGAACTGCAACGGAGCGCGTGAGAACCTTCGAACTTGGGGAGAAGAAACTCCAGCAAAGCTGCGTGAGAACCATCGAACTTGAGAGAAGAGGGAACAATGCAACAACGCACCACATAAGATCCTTCACACTTGGAGGAGGAACAACGTAGCAGTCGTACAACTGAGAACCCTCGAACTTGGAGAAGGAACAACGCAGCAGGATACAACGAAGAACCTTCGAACTTGGAGAAGGAACAACGCAATAGCGTACAGTGTAAGGACCCTCGAACTTGGAGAGAAGGAACTGCAGCGAAGAACCTTTTTTTTTGTTTATAGAGACTGAACTTAAAGTTTTCTTTAAGCTACCTACGTACCCTTATGGAATAGGGATCAAGTCATAACGTAGTTCAATTTTTTTTTTTTTTTTTGCTCTCACCTTTTAAGCTCGTGTGGGCTAGGAGCATCATGTAGTTTAGGCTCTTGCGATAAGGAGCTTTTACATTTAAAAGCTCTTATCTTTGTCATGGTCTTGATCAGATCCTTCATTTGCAGGATTGGTCAAGATAATGAGATTTGGCTTCACCTTCAAGGAACCTTCCGTATTTATGAGAACAGAAAACTTCCTCTTCATACGTGACGGGATTCTACTATGAAGCTTCTTGTCACTGTTTACTTCATCGAAAAGTTTCAACTCCAAGTTGTTCATCTTTCTTTTAGGTTGATCGTTTGTTACTTTGAGGCGATCAAAGACAGATGTTGAAGATCGACTTTTCTTTGATGTGGAGACACTTAGCCTTTGGAAAGCTGAAGGTCGAGTGGAGGTGGACATCGAACATTGATTTTCTTCTTTTGTCGCGGCCATACTCATTCTTTGGAATACTGAAGGACGAGTAGTTGGAGGCTTGATGCGATCGAAGACGGAGGTCCTTTGTTCACCCCTCTCAGGATTGTCAACTTCTTCTACGTCGATGCAGTAGGAAGTCACAAAGTTCTCTTTTTTCTTTTTGTGGAAAGTTTTGGAGAAGATCTCCTTCACAGTCATCGGTTGTCGAGGTTGAGAAAACTTTTTACTTCTCTTCCTCTTGGGTTGAAGTTTCTTAGGATCCTTCTTTATTTGATGCTTACTCTTTCCTTTGATTGTAGCAAGATTTGATTGAGCTACTTCATCAAGGTCGAGCTCAATTTTGCCTTCCTTAGCCAGCTTTAAAATTAAGTCCTTTAGGACGAAACATCTTTCCACTGGATGACCAATAACTCGATGATACTTGCAATACTTGGGATCATCGACTTTCTCCATCTCTTCTGGCCGTTTACACTTAGGAAGCTCTATCAGTTGCGCTTCCAATAGTTGTTCCAACATATCAGGGATGTCGGCATCAGGGAAAGGATATATTTTCTTCTGTCTTTCCTTTAAAGTTAAGTGATGCGCTCCATTTGTTTGTCGCTTTTCTTTCGAAGACAACTTGGGAAGGGTTATGTTGACGACCATAGATTCTTCTATAGTCTCTTCGTCGTTTCTTCCTTCTTTTCTCATGTTAGGGAGGAGAATGTCTTGGTTTTCTCGACTAGCAATACTTAGCTCCATATCGTGGGCGCGAGTTGCTAGTTCCTCAAAGGTGCGAGGCTTTATACCTTTAAGGATGTAGAGGAGTTCCCAGTGCATGCCTTGAATGCACATCTCAACGGAAGAGAGTTCAGTGAGGCGATCTTTGCAATCTAGACTCATAGCTCTCCAGCGATTTATATAGTTAACAACGAGTTCACCTTTTCGTTGTTTAGTGTTTGTGAGCTCGAACATGCTAACGGTTCGTCTAGTGCTGTAGAAGCGATTCAAAAACTCTCTTTCGAGTTCCTCCCAACTGTCTACTGACTCAGGTTCTAGATCAGTGTACCAGTCAAAAGCATTTCCTTTAAGTGTTCGAACGAACTGTTTGACTAGTAGATCCCCTCGAGTACCAGCGTTCTCGCATGTCTCAACGAAGTGGGCAATATGTTGTTTAGGATTGCCCTTTCCATCAAATTGTTGAAATTTCGGTGGCTGATACCCGATTGGCGTTCTCAAATTATCAATCCTCTTAGTATAAGGTTTGGAGTACAAGAGGGAATCTTGAGTAGGTCCACCGTACTGAGCTCTGATACAGTTTGTGATCATATCTTGGTGCTGTTGGATGGATAGTGAAGCGACCGAAGCAGAACATTGTGGATGATCATCTTGCACTATAGACTTTCCTTTGTCGTGATTTTTTACGACTTGGGTTTGACTTGATTCGGCGATATGTTGGTTCTCAATTTGGCTCTTTAGTTGCTCAATTTGAGAATCTTTTTCTTCAATCGCCTTCATCAAGTTGTTGATGTGTTCTTGCATCTCAGCCATTCTTTCTTCCATAGTTCTTGTCTCAGTCATCATAACAGTCACTACGTCAGAATCAGGTTCAAACAAAGGGTTATACTTGACAAAAAACTTGTCATTAGTATATGCCCCCTGCAAGGTTGTTTCTTGGCCTGCAACGACAGAAGCTTTATCTTCTTGCAACGTCAGTCCGTTGAAGCAACGATGGGCAGTAGAACCCATGTAAGACTTGTTCATGACAGCGACCATTGAAGAAGTTTTGAACGACATGTTTATACTTGTGTTTTGAGATAAGAGAGAGAGATGAGAGGTAGAGATGGTCCCACTGGGCGTGCCAATTTGTTCACACGTAACTTCGGGGATGGAGACACGTGGAATAAATAATATATTGTATTAATGTTGTATGCGTGTGGGTGTACAATCTCTAACTTTAATCCTCTGATTCTCTCTCTTAAATATATAAACTTTGGCCTCTAGCTTGTTGCTCTTCTTGGGCCGGTTTGTTGGGCTTCTTAGATGATCAACTTGCTAGGTTGATGATCTCTTGGATCGGCCTGTTGGCTTGATGATCTCTTGGATCGGCTTATTGGCTTGTTGATCTTCTTGGATGATCGGTCTGTTAGGTTGATGATCTCCTGGATCGACCTATTGGACTTGTTGATCTTCTTGGATGATCGGCCTGTTAGGTTGATGATCTCCTGGATCGACCTATTGGGCTTGTTGATCTTCTTGGATGATCGGCCTGTTGGCGTGATGATCTCTTGGATCGGCTTGTTGGCTTGTTGATCTTCCTAGATGATCAGTCTGCTGACTTGTTGATCTTCTTGATCGGTCGGTTGGCTTGTTGATCTCTTGGATGATCGGCCTGCTGACTTGTTGATCTTCTTGATCGGTCGGTTGGCTTGTTGATCTCTTGGATCAGCCTGTTGGCTTGACGATCTGTTGGATCGGCTTGTTAGCTTGTTGATCCTCTTGGATGATCGGCCTGCTGACTTGTTGATCTTCTTGATCGGTCGGTTGGCTTGTTGATCTCTTGGATGATCGGCCTGCTGACTTGTTGATTTTCTTGATCGGTCGGTTGGCTTGTTGATCTCTTGGATCGGCCTGTTGGCTTGATGATCTGTTGGATCGGCTTGTTAGCTTGTTGATCCTCTTGGATGATCGGCATGCCGACTCTGGACTCTGAGTTCTCTGACTCTGTCTCCAAATCTGAATCCCCCCAAAATGAATGGTGGTCTCCTCTATTTATAGAGTTTGATGGACCTCATATGGGCTTGGGCTTGGGTCCAATTGCCACGTGGCATAATCTGATTGAACTTGGCTGATGTTATCTGATGGATCACTAATAGACAAGTGGCATTCTTTGATTTGCCAAATTTTAATGTCTATTAATTTAATCTAGGGACACGTGTAAATGTGTAACTGGTCCCAAATTTATTTTATCATTAATTTATATTAATGACGTGGCAACTTGTGATTGGCCGAAATTTCTCCTTCAACAAGCAGCAGACAAAATTCTTATTAAACAGAGCTAAAAAGGAAAAAAAAAAAAAAAAAAACCTAATACACAAGTTAACAACAAACTTATTAGCACGAATATTGTTTCTTCTTTATTACCTATTGGTTACTATTGTTACTGCATTGTATTTGCTCCTTTTTTTTACCTTTCCTATCTCTGTCTTCCACGTGTTGTATTGGTTTGTTATTAATACTGTACCTCAGCTCTCTCTTTGTGTGCTGAGCATTATTCTATAGTGAAATACTGTATCCATTTCTCACCTTTGTACATGGTATCAGAGACCTAGGCAATTTTTTTTTTTTTTCAATGGCGTCATCCTCTAGCTCATCTTCTTCAGACTCTACCCAGCTACCAAATGTCTCCTCTGCTTTCACATCAGTCCAGTTGCCAGTCCTTTCTTCTACCTTCACTGAGCCTATCATCACACCTATTTCATCCTCTACTGTTACCCCCAATGCTCACCGACCGTCTCTGGTAATCTCTTCTCCTCAAAGGTCTAATATCCCTGTTTCTTCCTCCCACACGAATTCTCAAATTCGTGGATTAAACCCAAACGTTCCCCCATATCTCTCCCATTTACCTCAAAATCAATATCCCTCTGGCTATCCCTTCATGCAACCTAACCAATCTGTTTTTCCCTACCCCCCTACCGCCCAAACATCTTTTCCCTTTTTCCCTGCTAATGCCGGAACTCCCGCGTTTTTTCCGCCTCAGCCCACAACATCTCCTTACCCAACCCTCACTCCTCCTCTTAATATAAAGCTTTCTGACTCCAATTACCTACTCTGGAAAAATCAGCTCTTAAATCATATCATCGCCTTTGATATGGAGAGTTTCATTGATGGCACTCCAGCCCCTGTAAAGTTCTTGGACCCAACGCAATCTCAGGTGAATCCTCAGTTCCTGGTCTGGCAGAAATTCAACCGCACACTGATGAGTTGGATTTACTCCTCGCTTACTGAAGACAAAATCGGTGAGATTATCGGTTGCTCCTCTGCTTTTGAAATTTGGGAACATTTACGTGTTGTTTATGAATCATCATCTACTGCTAGAATAATGGCTCTTCGGTCTCAGTTACAAAAGATTCGTAAGGATAATCTTTCTGTTACTCAATATTTAGCTCAGATAAAGGATATTGCTGATAAATTCTCTGCGATTGGTGAGCCCCTCTCTTATCGTGATCATCTTGCATACATCCTCGAAGGTCTTGGTTCGGATTATAATCCGTTTGTGACCTCCATACAAAATCGCACTGATAGACCATCTTTAGCTGATGTCAGGAGCCTTTTGCTTGCTTATGATGCTAGGTTAGAGAAACAGTCTTCGGTGGACACTTTGAATCTCATTCAGGCCAACTTTGCTAATGCCTCTAACTCAAATTCCAATCGTAGATCCCCCAAATCTTCTGGCTATCCTCGACCAAACTTTTCACCCCGCCCTCCTGTTGCGTTTCCCTTTCCATCCAATCTCTCACCCTCTGGTCCAGGTGTGTTGGGTCGTCCTCAAACGCTTCCGCAATCTTTTCCCTCTAATCGACCTCAGAAATGGCCCTCTTCTTCCCCTCAGTCTCGTCCACAATGTCAAATCTGTGGAAAAATGGGACATACTGCTTTAGTTTGCTTTAATCGCCATAATCCAATGTACCAAGCTCCCTTGAATCCTTCTCCTCAAGCTTATTTTAGTCAGCTTCAGCAGCCTCCTCAGCCTAATTCTTTCAACAACTCAGCTCAGCCTTCTTTATCCTCTATTCCCTCGTCCAATACGAATCCTGATGAGGCATGGTTCATGGATTCTGGGGCAACTCATCATATGACCCCAGACCTTACGAATCTTCAGCAGCCATCCCCGTATTATGGAAGTGAGCAAGTGGTTATCGGCAATGGTAAGTCAATTCCTGTTTGTCATATTGGTTCTACTACTTTGTCTTCTCCTTGTTCTTCCACACCTTTAAAGTTATCTTCTGTTTTACATGCTCCTAATCTTTCTCATAATCTCATTAGCATTGCCAAACTTTGTTATGACAATTGTGCATTCGTTGAATTTCATTCAACTTATTTTCTTGTGAAGGACCTACTATCCAAGACGGTTCTACTTCGGGGTCAACTTGAGGGGGGATTATACAAACTCTCAGCAGTCTCCCGTTTAGCTCCATGTCTCAGTCCTCCTGCTGTCCTCCTTTCTACTTTTCAAGATTCATCACTGTGGCATCGTCGCCTTGGTCATCCGGCATTTCCTATTGTCCAAAAAGTTCTTAAATATTGTAATTTGCCCTTTAAAAAGTCAGGTAATCAGTTTTGTAACTCTTGCCAAATAGCAAAGAGCCATCGACTACCATTTTCAATTTCTTCCTCTCGTTCTCTTGAACCTTTCAAATTAGTGTATTTGGATATTTGGGGTCCTTCTCCCATTCAGTCTATTAATGGAGCTCGTTATTTTATCTTATTTGTTGATGATTGCACAAGGTTTACTTGGTTTTATTTACTTCAAAATAAGCATGATGTGTTGTCTGTATTTCTTAAATTTAAAGCTATGATTGAAAATCAATTTCAAACAACCATCAAATCTCTCCAAACTGATGGTGGTACGGAGTTCAAACCGCTGTCTCATATTCTGTCCTCTAGCGGAATTATTCATCGTATCTCTTGTCCTTATACTCCCCAGCAAAATGGGAGCGTTGAACGTAAAAATCGTCATGTGGTGGAAGTTGGTCTATCCCTTCTAGCTCATTCTTTTGTTCCTCATGAGTACTGGTCATATGCCTTTCAAACTGCAGTTTTTTTAATCAATAGGGTGCCAACTCCTTTGCTAAACTTTGAGTCTCCTTACTCTGCTTTATACAATCGAGCTCCTGATTATAAACTTCTTAAGTGTTTCGGTTGTGCATGTTTCCCTTTTTTAAGGCCCTACAATGATCATAAACTCCAATTTCGGTCAAGAGAGTGTGTTTTTCTGGGCTATAGCACCTCTCACAAGGGTTACTTGTGTCTTGATATATCTACAGGTCGTTTGTTTGTATCTAGACATGTAATTTTTAATGAGGTTTCATTCCCTTTTCAGCCACATACGTCTAAACCTTCTTCTGTTAAGGAATCTCATCTTGATCCATTTTATTCCTTAGGGTCCCTTCTGTCTTTACATCCTTCTGCCATTCCTTCTACTTTATCCTTGCCATCTTCATTGCCGATTACTCTTACTCCCTCTCATGTACCCGCGGCTGCTGATGAACCATCCCTTACACCGACAATTCCTTCTCCCCCATCTTTTGCTTCTCCTAACCCATGTTCCCCCACTGCTGATGAACCATCTCTCATACCAATCATTCCTTCTCCCTTGTCTTCTGCTTCTCCTAATCCATGTTCTCCTACCACTTCCAATCCATCCCCACCATTCAGTCCTTCAGAATCTCTCTTCTCCCTTTCCTTTGTTGAAGACTCCAATCTGCAGCCTGCTTCTTCATCTCTTCCAGCACCTTCGGTCTCCATTCAGCCTTCATCCGCTAATACACATCCTATGATCACCCGATCTAAGGATGGTATTTTCAAACCAAAAGCATGGTTGGCCTCTTCTTCTAACTCATCGTTGACTGTTTCTGAACCAAAGAATTATAAGCTAGCATTAAAGGATCCTCACTGGAAGGCTGCTATGGTGGCTGAATATGAGGCTCTCTTGCGAAATGGAACATGGTCTTTGGTCCCTCAACCAGCTGATAGAAAGATCATTGGTTGTAAATGGGTATTTCGTGTTAAACTTAAGCCAAATGGTGATATTGATAGATATAAAGCTAGGTTGGTTGCTCAAGGGTATTCTCAAGCTTTTGGCATTGATTATTGGGAGACTTTTAGTCCTGTGGTTAAGCCCGCAACCATTCGAATTGTCTTATCTTTGGCTATTACTCATAAATGGTCAGTTAGACAATTAGATGTTCACAATGCCTTTTTACACGGTGATTTGAATGAAGAGGTCTTTATGCATCAACCTGCTGGTTTTGAAAATTCAACATATCCGACTCACGTTTTAAAGCTGCATAAATCTCTGTATGGCCTAAAACAGAGCCCACGAGCCTGGTTCTCTAAATTAAGTTCTTGTTTAACAGCTTGGGGTTTTGTTGCTTCTCGTGCGGATGTTTCCATGTTTGTTCATAAGGCTGGTGCTTCAATTGTTATCCTCTTAATTTATGTTGATGATATTCTAGTTACAGGCAACAATGACTCTCTTATTCAGCATTTTATTTCAAGTTTACATGCCACCTTCTCTCTTAAGGACATGGGAAATCTCTCTTATTTTCTTGGCATCCAAGTGGTTCGAAGTGATAGTGCATTTCATCTCTCCCAGCAGAAGTATATTTGTGACCTTGTCACACGGGCAAACTTGAGCTCTTGCAAGTCTGTCACTTCCCCAATAGCTGCTGGTCCTCCACTATCGTTACATGATGGTAAATTACTGGAATCACCTTTGGAGTATCGTAGTCTTGTAGGTGCTTTGCAATACTGTACTTTGACACGGCCTGATATTAGTTACTCAGTTAACAAATTATGTCAGTTTTTACATGCACCTACCTCCTCTCATCTTCAGGCAGCTAAGCGTCTCATTCGATACCTCAAAGGTACGTCACATCTTGGTCTTGTTCTCACCCCCTCTCGGACTTCGACTATCACTTGTTACACAGATGCAGATTGGGCTAGTTGCCCTGATGATAGGCGAAGTACTAGCGGTTTTTGTGCTTTCTTTGGACCCAACCTTGTGTCTTGGAATTCTTCAAAACAGAAAGTTGTGTCCCGCTCAAGCGCTGAATCCGAATATAGGGGTTTGTCAAACGCAGCTGCTGAGATCTCTTGGTTACAATCTTTGCTCATGGAACTTGGCGTTATCACAGCTCCTCCATTGCTCCTCTGTGACAACATCAGTGCCACCTACATTGCTACCAACCCGGTTATGCATCAACGCACTAAACACATTGAAGTAGATCATCATTTCATACGTGAAAAAGTCGCCCGCAAGCAACTCATTGTCCGGTTTGTGCCATCTGAAGATCAGCTAGCTGACATTATGACCAAGGGGCTTCCTTCTCCACGGTTTATCAACCTTCGGACCAAGCTCACCGTTGCTTCTTCATCGTGTTCGCTTGAGGGGGGATATTAGCACGAATATTGTTTCTTCTTTATTACCTATTGGTTACTATTGTTACTGCATTGTATTTGCTCCTTTTTTTTACCTTTCCTATCTCTGTCTTCCACGTGTTGTATTGGTTTGTTACTAATACTGTACCTCAGCTCTCTCTTTGTGTGCTGAGCATTATTCTATAGTGAAATACTGTATCCATTTCTCACCTTTGTACAAAACTAGAAAAAAAAAATATTTTATCTTAATCAGGAAAAAGAAAACACATTTTATCATGGTTGAGGTAGAAAGGTATTTAACAAATAAATGATTTCATGATTTAATTTTAATTACGATTAACAAAATAATAACATATACGGATAAAAATTAGAATTTCAAACCAAATTTAGACTCCATACCACTAATATTTTTTTTTAGAATATTTAGGGTGGAGGGATTCAAACCTCAGACCTCTCGATCAAGGGTAGGTGCCAATTAGCACTGACCTATGCTCGCTTTGACCATACAACTAACAATTTTATTTTTAAAGTCTTTCTCCAATCATATTTAATTATGTGGGTCGTAATCAAATATGAAATTCAATAAAATTTTTAATATATATATTTTTAATTTCAATGAAATTATAATATGGAAAGAATATACTGAATGAACCACTTTCATCTTCTCTCATAAATGAGGTCTAATAAACTTAACTAAGAAATTTTAAGAAGTATTAAAACAAAGTTTTGGAAAAAATAAGAATAAATTAATAATTTTTTTTCCAACCTGAGATAATAATAATAATAATATATATATATTTTTTATGAGTTTAACAATATGACAAAGCATATGAATCTGAACCTCATAGACTTCGTTTGATAATGTTTTTGTTTTTGGTTTTTGAAAATTAAACATACTATTTCCATGTATAAGTTGTTTTGTTTTGAACACTACTTCTTTCCATTTTTTTCAAAAACCAATTCAAGTTTTGAAAACTAAAAAAAGAATTGGAAAACTTATTTTTGATTTTGGAATTTGACTAAGAATTCAAATGTGTTTTTAACAAAGATGAAGATCATGGTATGGAAATTAGGAGAAAACAAGCACAATTTTCAAAAACCAAATAGTTATCAAATGGGTCATAACTTGTTTTGATGTTGTAATATATCTTAATCATTAACCTTAGAGAAATTCATGTGAGATGAGACATAATCTCAAATTAAAATAATCGACAAGCTACATAAACGGTAAACATACAAGGTTAAAACATATGTGAGAGAGCAAAAATTTGAATTTTCACCTCCTCTTCATCATTTTGTTATATTCATATTGACGGTAAAAACATAATTGAGATGAAAAAACTTTTAATTTCAAAGATTAACCAAACACAACTCTAAAAGCTCACAGACAATAAGTCTGTAAGAACGTATAACCTAACCTAAAATTCAACACAAATGGTATTATTTTTGTGGAAAATGTTGGGGGTGCGACCAAAGTCCCACATCGGCTAGATAAGGGGATGACCTTGGGTTTATAAGGGAGGACAACTATCTCCACTAATATGAGGCCTTTTGGAGTGAACCAAAAGCAAAGCCATGAGGGTTATGCCTGGACAATATCATACGATTGTACTGTACTGCACTGCTCTCCCTGTTTCCCTCCGCTCATAAACACAAGTTTTAAAAAAAAAACTCTTGCTTGTGCAACAAGTGGGCTGAACACCCACAACAGAAAATACTAGAGCTGCAAAGCATGTGATATATCATATAAGCACAATAACATATAATTAATTCAGAAAAGACTCAATATTGTGAATGGAAAACACTACAACATTTCTAGGAAATAACATAAACAAAAGACTTTCAAACAACAATACTTTAATATCAAAAGTTTTGTACTTTTTTAAAAATCTATACGCGTAAGAGCTTGTCTATATATAGTGACTTCCAAAAGCACTTGCTCTAAAATCTCTGTTCCTGAGAGCAATAGAGACCAAAGAGAAAGAGAAATGGCGAAATGTTGCTGTTGCTGTGATCAAACTAAAGTGAAGAAGGGCGTTTGGACACCTGAAGAAGACATGAAACTTATTGCTTATGTTAGAACCTATGGCCATTGGAATTGGAGGCAACTTCCAAAGTATGCTGGTGAGTGTTTCTTCTTCTTCTTTGGTGAGCTTTGTTGAGCTTTTGATCTCATGGTTGCCTTGAAAATTTTAGGGCTTTCGAGATGCGGAAAGAGTTGCAGATTGCGATGGAAGAACTACTTAAGACCTGATATTAGAAGAGGCAGGTTTTCGCGAGAAGAAGAAGAAACCATCATCGAAATGTATGCAACGATGGGTGGCAGGTACCAAAGAATACAAATAAAAGATTAAATCTATCGTAACTTAAAATGAGCAGGTCTGTGATTTAAATCTCTCATAACATATTGTAAAAAAAAGAAAAAAAACTCAGCACAAAAAAGTTAACCTAATCCAATTCTTACTTAGAAGTTACAAGTGAGTAGGTCTAATTTATTTCCTCTGCCTTGTACTAAACTTAACATGGTATCAGAACTAGAGGTCTGAAGTTTCGAACTTTTCGAAAAAAAAATTGAATCTTTTATTTGCATTTTCTTGAAGATTGGTGAGTTCATATATTTATGCAGATGTTTTTTTAATCTATGCAGATGGTCTGCCATGGCTGCTCTTATGCCAGGAAGAACAGACAACGACATAAAGAATCATTTCAATACAGTTCTGAAGAGACGAGTGATGAAGAAGGAGAAGAAAAACATGTCAACAACAATGGCAAATCAACCGCCGCCGTCGCCGGTGGAAACCAGTGCAATTCACGAGGTTTTTTCTGGTGAGATTTTGATGTCAAACAACGAGTCTACTCTCATTATTGATCCAACGGCCCTAGAGAGTGCGCTAACTGAGACCGTCGAGACGCCACCCGGCGTAAATATAGAGATGCTGGCGGTGGATGATGGGCTGCCGGCGAATTCTCCGGCGAGTTTCCCCGGTGATTTTTGGACGGACCCTTTATGGCTGGATTGTTTTGAGATGCCATTTGATGATCAATATCGAGGCTTTGGAGAAGGGGAATCCAATTTTTTTGATTTGGGATTGGATGAATATCTTTTGCAAGAAGGCATATACTAATTAGGGCATGTTAGTCTTTGGTTGTGGGTTTAGAGATCTGTTCTGAGGAATAAATGGGGAATTTTTCATGTTTTTTTTTTCTTTGAGTCATTCTCCCGTTATGTTGGGGCAGAAATATAGTCGAGTTGAATAATTTTAGAGTACTTTTCTTTTTTCTTTTTTTTCTTGGAAGTTTTGACACAATTTCAATTGGATTGTTCATCGAAAATTTTGAATCTCATGGGAGTACGTTGTGACCATATGTTAAAGTATGGATAAAAAGATCAGATTTAATGTAATGATCTGACATGAACCTAGACCAATAATAACTAACACATACTGTTGTAGACAATTTTGGACCACCCCGATATACAAGGAGCTGACGAGGGCAACCGAGGAGAAATCGGACTGATGGACCAAGGAGGCAAAACCGGTAACTGGGACGGGCCAAGGCCGAAGGGGTCGGGTTTTTGGCCCGACCCCCTGCTCGGCCCGCTCGCGCGGGCCGGGCCTGTCCGGCGCTGTTAGGTCCCCACCGCCTCCGTCTGCCCCGGTTTTGTCTGGTTTGACCTAAAACGCCTCCAAAACCCTAAAAACCCTAGGAGAATGAGCAGGTATTTATACCCCTCTTCACCACTGAAGAAGGGGACCCGAACTCTATTCTCGACTCTCTCCTCTTGCTCTTACTTTTTCACTCCCCACCGTTTTGCTTGCTGACTTAAGCATCAGAGCCGGTGTGGCGAGCACCACACCGGTGTGCAGGTTTACTGTCTTGCAGGCCACCTCTTCCCCCTCTCTTCTACAAATTTTACCGTTGGTGGCACGTGAAGGTCAGGTGAGTTCCCTCTGACCAAAATCGACCATCAACACATACTTTTTTTTTTTTCTTGAAGTTGGAGATTCAAATCTTCTAATAAAGACCCAACTTCTAATATGAAATAAAAGTAAAAATGATAGAAATTGAAGGAATAATAGAAATAAATAAAGGGTCTGTTTGGAATATCTAGTGTTTTTCAAGAATAATGCTTTTTTTTTTTTTTATAAACATTTTGTATAAAAATATTGTTTAGAATTTAAAAAACTGGGATGTCATCACAAGCGAAAATATGAGGGGTGGTATCATCTCCATACACCATATTTGTTCTATTCAAACGACAAAAACATTTTAATTTATTGTTTGAAGAATAAGGTACATATATTATCTGGGACGTCTTCACCATGCAAACAAATTCAACATAAGAAGGGCATTTATAATTAAATTCATATACTTTTCTTAGTTTTATAATATAATTTTTTTTAGTTCAAAATTTGGAGTCGAGAGATTCGAACCTCTGACCTCTTGATCAAGAGTAGATGTCAATTATCACTAAGTTATCCTCGCTTTGACGAGTTTTATAATATAATTAACCCATCTAAATGTAATTGAAACATTAAGACCCCGTTTGATAACCATTTGGTTTTTGGTTTTTTGTTTTTTAAAATTAGGTTTGTTTTCCTTAAATTTCCTCACCATGATTTTCATTTTTGTTAAAGACATACTTGAATTCCTAACCAAATTCTAAAAACAAAAACAAGTTTTTGAAAACTATTTTTTTTAGTTTTCAAAGATTGACTTGGTTTTTGAAAACATGGAAAGAAGGTAGGTGAAAGCATGGAAACTTAGGGTTGGAAGTTGTGTTTATAAGCTTAAAAACCAAAAACCAAATAGTTATCAAACGGGGCCTAAACAAACAAATTTCATGATTGTCATCAATTATTTTGGATGCACAATCACATGAATTACTTAGGCCCGATTGATCAGACGCTGTTTGATAACCATTTCAGTTTTTGGTTTTTGGTTTTTAGTTTTTCTGTTTTTGGTTTTTGGTTTTCTGTTTTTTAAAAACAAAAACTATATATGTTTTATAACTGTTTTTTGTTTTCAGTTTTTTTAAAAAAAATAGAGAGATGAAAAGATATTTTAGAGAGAGAAAAATGTGTAGAGACATTAAAACAAAAATTTAGAAACACGAATATAAATGTTTTCGAGAGAAAAGTTAAACATAGAAAATTTAAAGACGTGAAAGAAAATGTTTAGAGAGAGAATATTAGTTAGACACCATAAATGAAAATAGTTTGAGAAAAAAAAAATTAGGGGTAGAAGAGATAAATTTTAGATAGAAAATTAAATAAAAAAAATAAGTTTTTGAGAGATAGCGAAGATAAGAGTAAAGTATATGCTAAAAAAATCTTTAAAAAAATGCTAAAAATGTAACAATAAATTAGAAAAACAAAGAAAAAGTGTGGCGAAAGAAAATTTTGGGAGATTGTTTTTTACAAAAGAAAATGTAGAATATGTTTATCAGGGAAAGAAAAGTTATGGATAAATTTTTAGAAATAGATGAGTTATAGAGGGAAAAAAGTTTTGAGAGAAAAAGAAATTTTGTAGAGAGAAAAAATATATATATAAAAAGGAATTTGTTGGAGAGAGATAAGTAAAAGAGGGGAAAAAATAAGTATTAGAAGAAGAATAAGTTTTTGAAAAACAGAAATATGTTTTTAAAAACTATTTTTTTTTTGTTTTTGAAATTTGTTTATAATTCCAAAATCATTTTTAAAAAACATAAATGATTATCAAACAACCTTATTTTTTAAAAATGAAAAACAAAAACCGAAATCATTATCAAACAACCCTATTTTTGTTTTTAGATTTTGAAAATGATGTTGGTTTTTTTCTAATTTCTTTATCATGGTTTTTATTTTTGTTAAGAACACATTTGAATTCTTAGCCAAATTTCAAAAACAATTACAAGTTTTTGAAAACCACATTTTTTTTAGTTGGTTTTTGAAATGGGAATAAGGAGTAGTGTTTATATGCGAATTAATTTTCAATAAAAAAAACAAAAAATAAAATGGTTACAATAGAGCCTAAGCATTTTTTTTTAAATTAAGCCAATAAACACGGTGTATACCCATAAGTTTCTTTGTTTTGTTATCTGTCAATAATAACAATGTGGCAACTAGTTGGTTCATATGTACGACTATATTGTTATAAAATTATAAAACTAAATTGTTACTCATTAAAGTTTCAAGAGTAAATAAATTTGAAAGTATGGAGATCATATACATTAGGGATAGAAAAAAAAATTAATTGAATTAGATGAATGAAATTAAACATTTTAAAAGTATATGGATGAAATTGATATTAAAAAAAAAAGTATAAAGATAGAAAGATATAAGTCAACTAATGAATTTGCTAGGGTGAATATCACTTATGTTTATGTCAAACAACAAAAGGAGTGTTATAATGAGACAAAATTGATCACAATGAAATATTAGAGATATGAATGCAAAATAATTAATGTGACATTTCTAAATTTGTGTACCTAAGTTTCTTCTTGTTGGCATTACAATTGTTTTCAAAGATGATAGATTTTTTTGTCTCTAAAAATGACAGAAACTATATAATAAAGCCACCATATTTGAAAAATTAAATTAATGTCACATCACTATCTTTTCATATTATTAATTTCCTGAGAATGGATTACATTGTATCTGAAGTAATATCCATACCCAATTTTTGCTTATAATAAGGTTGTCACATATAGCCAAGTTGATTTATGATAATTAATTAAGTGGTATGAACATATTGTAATGACATTCTTCTCCCCACGAGATTTGACCCTTTTACAGATAAGAGATAAGTTATTATTGTTATAAGCATTTTCAATCTTAAAAAAGTAAATTATAGTATCGTATTCTTTTATTTATTATTACGAATTATATTATATTTTTATTATTTTAGTTCATTTTTGTCTACATCTGTTTTATTCACTTGAACCTTCTTTGAAATTCTATCATGGGTCTTTCAAAAAAAAAAAAAAAAAACGAAATCTATCCTGGGCAAAATTATTATTGTTCTTCTTACTTATTAACACACAATAAATAAATAAATTAATATTGACTAATATTTTTGCTATTAAAATTATGTAATTAATACACTACACAGTTCAATCTATTGGCTAATATTTTCATTTTTTAATATATTTTAATGATAACAGGATATTTTTTATTAATATTGTAATTTTGAAAGGTCCACTTGGAATACATTTTAATTTAAATGTTTTTCAAGAATGCATTTTAAAAAAACATTTTGTATAAAAATTGTTTAGAATTTAAACACTCATATGTTTGTAGGTGTTTTTATACCCAAGTTATTGTATACTTAAAACTCTTTTTAGAAAAGTTGATTTTGAGTGTTTCTCTCAAAATGATTTATTTATCAATCTCATTTTCTAATAAGTCATTTTTAGTGGTTGCCAAACACTAGAAATGTTTTCAAAATGATTTTTTTTTTTCAAAATTAAACACTTGAAAAGTTAAACCAAACACGCCCTCAAACTTATTATTGAAATATAATTAGCTTGAAACTTATTATTAAAATATTGTAGTTTTAAATTTTCGGTATTGGCTATGTGTCCACTGGGATTCGAACTTGGGAAGACAAGGAAGAAACGTCACGCCTACACCACATAGCCAGTATTACAATTGTTTTTCAATTGTGTGGAGGTCATCTCTTCTACGACTTTTTTTTTAATTTATTGTCACGTCAAATGGCATGCAACACGTGTTTCAAGGTCGAGAGACGACCTTTGATCGAAAATTTAAAACTACATTATTTTAATAATAAGTTTCAAATTAGCTATATTTCAATAATAAGTTTTAAAAATTACAATATAAATTCTTTTAAAAAAAATTACAATATAAATAAAAAATGTCCAATGATAACGTATTTGGTAAAGAAAACTGTTTCTCTATTTTCTTACATAAACATTTTTCTAAGAATTAATTTTGAAAAAGAAAAATCAAAATCATTTCAAATGCACAATAATATTTTAAAATTGATTAAAAATTTATTTTTAAACCAAAAACATATATATGTATACACACATACATAATGATCAAACGACCACTTCATTCTTATCCAAAAAAAAAAAAAAAAAACCACCACTTCATTAAAGATTGGTACTTATATTTCGAGCTCGTTTGGTAACGTTCTCGTTTCTTGTTTCCGTTTCTTCATTTTTAATAAAGAAAAATAGAATTTCATGACCTTAACACCTATACATTCAATAATAATAAACCTATATTCTTATTTATGTTTGGAAAAAATTGGAAACAAGAACAAAAAAGGAGAAACCAGTTTTAGTTGTTCCCAAAAGTTCTATACAAATTTTGGGAATGTTTCTAAAAAAATGAGAAACAAGAAACATACGTAGTTATTAAATGCTTAGACTTCTTAATAAAATTGGAAACAAGAAACAAGAAACAAGAACGTTACCAAACGGGCCCTTAATTTTTTTTCGTTTCTTATAATTATTTTTAATTAAAGTCCAAAAGCTATGGCTTATAAATAAATAAATAAATAAATAAAAACGTTTTCAAAAAAATTAAAAAGACAAAAAGACAAAAAGACAAAAAAACAAAAAACAAAAAATTACTGATGTCAGACTCACGTATTTTCCAAAACAAGTAACACGGGATTGGAATCTATCCATTTAATGTGAACCATTTTTTGAATTTAAAATAATTAATTTATTAATGATTCTTTCAAATTACCTGGATGGTCTGACGATGAATGTCAACCGTCGATGAAACATTATTGAGCTGAGGTTTGAATTCCACCATCCGATCGTAACAATAAACAAATTAAATATTTTTGGTGACATCAGTAGAATGATGTCACATAACATCACTATGTTCTTCTTTGGATGCTCCAAAAAAGATAATGGCCTTGAAAAATTCTGGAGTCTACTCGTGTTTAGAAGTTAGTTGTATTTTTTAAAAGAAATTAATTGTATTAGAAAATAACCAAAAGTTTTTTTTAAGGGGAAAAAAAATAAAAGTTGACCATTAATTCGTGTGATTCGCAAATGTTTAGAACATTTTAGATCTCGTTTGATAACTATTTGGTTTTTTAATTTTGAAAATTAAGCTTAGTTTCTTTGTTTTAGTATCTATCTTCTTCCTTGTTTTCAAAAACCAATTCAAATTTTGAAAACCAAAAAAAGTAGTTTTCAAAAACTTGTTTTTGTTTTTTAAATTTGGCAAGAAATTCAAATGGTTCGATGAAACCCATTGTAAGGAATTTGAGAGAAAATAAACATAATTTTCAAAAACCAAATGGTTACAAAAACGAGGCCTTAGTAAACCATTCCCCATTTTCTCTACGATCGAATCATTTACTATTAATTGTATTTGATTAAGAGGTTAAGGATGTGTTTGGTTTAACTTTTCAAGTGTTTAATTTTGAAAATAAATCATTTTAATAAAATTTATATTGTTTGGCAACACTTAAAAATGACTTATTAGAAAATGAGATTGATAAATAAACTATTTTGAGAGAAACACTTGAAACCAACTTTTTAAAAAAAACTTCTTAAATAAACAATAACTTGTGTATAAAAACATTTGTGAGAAAATGCAACCAAACATATGGGTGTATAAATTTTAAACAATTTGTATACAAAATGTTTTTAAAAAAATGCATTCTTGAAAAACATTTAAATTAAAATGTATTGCAAACGGACCCTAAATTAAGGAGTTGATCGTCGATTTTTTTTTTTTTTTTTAGTAAAAGTGTGTGATTTTTTTTTTATAAATATAATATGTTTGTTAATTATAGGAATTCAATAAATTATGTTATATAAAATTAAATTTAAACGACTTTTTAAGGTTAATTAAGTTATGGATCTATGACCAAAAATTAAAAGTTTGAATCTCTACGGCCCCGTTTGATAACCATTTGGTTTTTTATTTTTGGTTTTTGAAAAGGCTTGTTTTCTTTAAATTTTCCCACCATGGTTTTCATTTTTTTTAAAGACACACTTGAATTCCTAACCAAATTCTAAAAACAAAAACAAGTTTTTGAAAACTATTTTTTTTTTGTTTTAAAAAATTGGCTTGGTTTTTGAAAAATAGGAAGAAGGTAGGTGTAAATCCAAAGAAACTTAGAGTTGGGAGTGAGGTTTATAAGCTTAAAAACCAAAAACAAAAAACAAAAAACCAAATGGTTATCAAACTGGGCCTACATTATCATATTATTGAATTAAAAAAAAAACATACAAAAACCACCTACCAATTTTTACAAATGGTACTTTTTTGGACAAGCACAAATGGTTAGACGTACCAAGGAATCACTAAAATGTTAAGCCATTTGTTTGATTCGTGATTTGAAAATTATTTCAAAATAAAAAATTTAACAAAAAACAAAAACAAATTTATTATTTCCACTATATTTGAAAACATGTTTGATTCCAATTTAAGAACTTTAAATTTAAATTTAAAATTTGAAAACTGTGTTCGGTTTTGGTTTGTTCCTATTTAATATTTTTTTTAGAAGGCAATAATAATCCATCTTGAGATTTGTGATTTAGAAGTTATTATTATTATTTAGTTCAACAACACTTGGAGATGGGAGATTCGAACTCATGACCTCCTAGTCACAAACACATAATTTATGTCAATTAAACTATATTTTTGTTAGCGATTTAGAAGTTATTAATTTTGAGAGATGGAAAAGATATTGGACGAAGTTGATATGTTCAAGGTCTTCAATTTTTTTTTTTTCATATTTTTAGCGAGAGTTGGGCCCATGGTTTTGAGTTTAAGTGGTTTTGAATTCTAAACCCTAAACCATGTTTGCACCATTGCAATCACAATCCTATGGGTTCCAAACACAACCTGATGTGTTTTCTCTCTAAACTTACCTCAAAACTACTTCAAACCTATTATTTCGCTTTCTTCCATAAAGTTGGTGGGACCCACCATTTCTTTATCCATTTTTTTATCATAATTTTGATGGATCCCATCATTTCTCTTTCTATTTTTCTCAAAATTCTTTTCATATATATATATATATATATATATATATAATTTTAAAATAAGAAAAGGTATTTTAGACAACTTTACTCATATAAATATTTTTAAAATAACATTTAATTTTGAGTTAACGTATTAAAAAAATATTCATTTATTTTTGAATTAACAATATTCCGAGTAACAAAAATAAATAGTATGTTATTTTGAATTTATTAAAATAAAAGGAATAATATTTAATTTTAAATTACATACACAAAAACAAAAACAAATTTATATGTACAATTTTTTTTAGTTCAACAACGTTTCGATATGAGAATATTCGAACCTCTAACTTTTTGATCGAGGGCATATATCAATTATTGCTAAGCTAAGTTTATTTTGTCATATGATATTTATTTTGAACTTATTTATATTAAAATAATATAAATATACATAATTTTATATTTACTTTAGTCATTTTAAATTAATCTATAGATTCCATTTTATTTATTATGTTATTATAGGTTCCAAAATTTCATTTTTCCATGAACCATGTTTTTTTTTTGTCTCAATAACTACTTTAATTTATAACATTAATGAACTACTATTTTGAATTTAAAATTTGCATGTGGATCCATGGAAAAAAATGACCAAACTCAAACCCCTCATTTAATCACCATTTGTTTTTTTTATTTTTGAAAATCATGTTTGTTTTCTCTCAATTTTTTTTCATCTTTGTTTGACACTTTTGAATTCCTAGACAAATTCCAAAAACAAAAACTATTTTTTGAAAACTACTTTTTTTAATTTTCAAAACTTATTAATTTTCAAACGAGGCCTAAGAATTTCATGTTATGTTTTTCAATTTGTCAATGGTAATAAATATTTTGATTGTTGGAAACAATTTTCTTATTCTTCGTCTATACCATAAATTATGCTTAATTCAAAATTCTCTTAAAAATTAATCTATGTTATACAAGGGATTTTACAATTAATAAAACATTCACCCAAAAACGAAAAAATAAAATAAAATAGAAAAGCAAAAAAAGAAAAAAAATTGTCCAAACCAAGGTTCAGAACCCAGCACCCCAAATACTATTTTCTGATTCTCAGGGTTTAGAACACAACACCTCAAATACTGTTTTCTGATTTCCAGGCTTTCAAACACGTCAGAACAAAACCCTCCAAGGTTCTGATTCCGAAACCATGGACCAAACAACCCAATAACTACTTATTAAAAAAAGATATATTTATCAATAAATAAATAAACATACATGATGGGTGGTATCAAATTCAAAGGCCAATGGTTCGTTGGAGATTGGGGCAAGAAAGCTTTAATTTATTTTATTTATTATTATTTTTTTTAATCTATAAGTTTAGATCAATATCTTTGGATTCTTAGTTTTTTTTTTTTTTTTTTTTTTTTTTTTTTTTTTTGACAATATGGGGTAGGAGAATTTGAACCACATACCTCATGGTTATCAATACAATTTTATGACAGTTGAGCTATCTCTTGCTGGCCTTTGGATTCTTAGGTTTATTTCCCTTTTATCACTCAACTTTCACGATAATTCTCATTTCAATATTCATGATTTTTTTTTTAAAAAAAATGGTCTCTAAACTTTCATAATATCTATTTTAATATTTGAAATCATTAAAGATAACTATTTTGATCTCGTTGTTGTTATTTTACCATTTTTAGATCCGACGAACATGGAGAGGACATATGTTCTAGGCTAAATTATTAAAAATACCCTTATAGGATTTGTTTCAAAAATACCCCTGAACTTTGAAAAATGTTTAAAAAATACCCTTGCCGTTAATTTTTGGATGGAAACCGTTAGAATTTACGGTGAAAGGAGGAATAAAGAAGAATCATTTTTCAACAAGGATATTTCTTAATTTTTTTTTTAAAGTTCAAGGATATTTTTTTTAAACTGAAACTTTAACGGTTTCCATCCAAAATTAATGGCAAGGGCATTTTTGAAACATTTTTCAAAGTACAGGATTTTTTAAACTTTTCAAAGTTCAGGGACACTTTCGAAACAAATCACGTAGTTCAATGGTATTTTTTATAATTTAGCCTATGTTCTAATTAGTTAAGCTAAGCTTGACATTATTTTTTTTTTTTTGATAATATGCAGGGAAAGAGATTCGAACCAAAGATCTCATGATTGTTAATACAACTTTATGCCACTTGAGCTATGCCCTTTTTGACAGCTAAGCTTGACATTAATGACATTATCAAATTGTTAAATATGGTAAGAGAGTTGTTTCTTCTTTTTTTTTTTTCTCTTTTTGGTATCGTGTTCTCGTAGGTTTTCACATTATTGTTGATTTGTTCTTTGTCACAAAAGTCAACAATTCTCAGCTAGCTAGATTGATGCTAAAGATATGGCTCAAGTCAACTTCAAGTTTGGCTTAATATAGAACATGTTAAACCTTAAAATTTCTTCAAGTAGAATTGAATAATATTACTAACTAACCTCAAGATTTTAATGTTTTACTTTTCTTCAAAAAAAAAAAAAAATTAATGTTTTACTTGTCAACCATACAAGAATTGCTTGGAAGGAGGCACTGTTAAAATAATAATAATAAAAAAAAAAAAAAAACTATTAGCATAGCCACACAAAGGAACTCTAAAATATCATGAAGCTCCAAAAGACAATGGTTAAAGCTTCAAAAGGCCATAATTAGTTTGGCCCAAAAAATAAATCTTACCCTAAGTTTCCTCTATACACTCTAACTTTAATCTAAAAAATAACAATAATAATAATAAGAGAACAAAATTGGTTTCTCAATGATCACTTACTACAAAAAAGTAAACACGAATAAGAAACCAACGCAAACATGAATAAGAAACGACATTTAACCAGTTTTCAATTAACAAAAATACATGAACGATCTAATTCTAAATCTAGACAAAAACAATTTTTGAAAGTGGATAAAAAACACACGAAAAGGTAACTTAAAATGTGCTTGAATCCATTTAGATTAGATTGAAAGTATTATACATTGGGTTATTGAGAGTGTTTTAATCTAGAAATCTGCAGCCCAAAGTCCAAATTAAAAGAGGTCTCAAATTTTTCCAAACATTTTGGATATATGTCACAGTCAAGTACTCCAGGGTGTCATTCACATAGCTATTTATAACCAAGCCCATAAAGAATTGCCTGAGAATTGTTAGGTTCTTTATAACTTATAATATCCAACAAATATTATTTTCGATTTTCTAAAAATTTTATTAAACTTTTAAACGTAGTTTAATAGATAAAATATTTATTATTATCCTAGATATTTATGGTTCGATCTCCCACTGAACCATTGTTGAACTAAGAAATTATAATTTTGATTCACGTATTCAACTGTTACCGACCTAAAACATTCCACCATCCTTTCAACATCCCAAATAATAGAGGTGACGTCGATACTCACGACAGTTTCCTTCATTAACATCATCATCAAATTATAGACTATAATTAAGGATATAGTTTTCATTTATCTCTAAAATAATATATATATATATATATATATTTTTTTTTTTTTGAAAACTTTTATTTCTAAAATTGTGACACTTGAAGTTAGGAGGGGTACACGAATGAACCGAGATCACATCTGAATGAGAGGGATCCTGAGGACATGAAAGTATGGCCAAGATAAGCTTAAAAGAATTGATATATACTACCTATACCAACAAAGTGCACATTCCTTTTCGGTGGCTCAATCATAGGAACTTTGAAGTTAAGCATGCTTGGCTTGGAGAAGTTCTATGTTGGGTGACCTCCTAGGAAGCAGATGTTTTGGGCCTCTGGTTTTCTGTATGGATTTTCCCTCTTCTTTATGGAGGCAGTTGTATTGACTTTTCATCATTAATGTTATTACTTTTTTAAAAAGTAAAAAAACAATTCGAAAGCAACTTTTAATTTAGAAACAATAATCAACAAATGTGAAAAATGAGGGTGGACAAAAATGAATTTTGTTCGGGAAAGTTTCTAGTAATACAATAGTATGGATAATCATTTCATTTATTTTTTGTCACATCATCGTCCTTTAAAAAATGATGTGGGATCCACCAGCATTAAAGATAAATTTATCAAAATTATAGTGTGAACAAGAGAGTATGGTACTACAAAAATTTTCTCAATTATGAGATTGCAAATCTCAAATATTTTCAACACTTCAAAAAGTCTAATTTATTCTCCTAATTTGTTTCATAGACCTATTTTTAGTTATAAGTCAAAAAGATACTTGTATTATAGTGTTGTCTTATATTCTCCTTCAAACAAAAAAAAAATATATATATATATATATATATAATCATATGATTATGTAGGGTGATATCTCATAATTTTTTTTTTGGAGTAATTAATTTAATCAAAATGAAAATATTATTTGTAGGAAAATCATTTTCCCTCATTTAGATTAGAAGAGAAAATGGAAAAATATGTAGATATTATTGGAAAATTTAAGAAAAAAGCAGTGTGAAATTTAAGGATAGCTGAGTGGGCCTACTGTGTGCCCCAAATGATACTTTTTGACCACCAAGTAAACCAAAGTTTCTTTTATTTAATATTTTTGCTTTTGACTAAAGTCTCTTTCACAGCCACCATTATTGATTCTAAATAACTTGATTTAATAAATTTCTCTTTTTTTCTTAATTTTTTATTTTACCATATATCATATTCCTCTCTAACAGTTAATTTTTTATCCTTTTTTTGGATTTATCTTTTATGCCTTGAAGATAAGGCATTTGAGTGTATCTTTAACTTATATTTTTAACCACACTTTCTTGGATTTCTTTTTCTTTCAAGCCTTTTTTAAACTATAAAAATATAGAGACAAATGTAAGCCCCATACTAGTTTAAAGCTTTTTCAGTAGAGTTTAACAATAACACTATACGAACTAAAGTCCGGAATAGACAATAACATACTGTTGTAAAGACTATGAAAAGACAAGTTAGTGTCCTAATGCAATCTGGATGTGAACATCTCACTCGGACTGGAAAAAAAATATGAAACATACTAACTTGTGGATGTGAAAACGTGAGAAGTTGAAAGGAAATGAAATGGAAGCTACACCCCATATTTTCTTTCTCGTGTTTGGACATTAGAGTCCAAAAGGACATCAATATTCCTTTCCATTAAGAGGTATTGAATGCACACGGACATAATTGTTCAACCATTCATCTATCTATTTCACATGGAAACTTCTCCTATTCTTTATGATTCCCTATTGTGCTTTTAAATTAAGCATTCTAATTCCAATTACTTGTTATTATCCACGTCAATATCTTTTTTAAGAATAAAATAAAATTAAAAAGTAGTTTATTGATTTTTTAAAAAATAATAATAATCTTGAAATTAATAAAGAATTCATGTCAGGGCCCAGATGTAGACTTGATTTTTAAGAATTAAATAAAAAAAATAAAAAAATGCTTCAAAGTAAATTATTGATGTTTTTTTTTTTTTTTTGAAAAAGTAAATTATTGATGTTTGTTTAGTGACATCAATACAAAAACGTCATATTTGCCACCGAAGACATTTTATGTCAGCAGAGCGTAGACCATAATTAAAGTCTTCTCAATAAATCATATTTTGACCAAACTTTTTTAAAATAGAACATTATTTTTCAATATATTATATATATTTGAATAATTTAATTCTCAGTGTCATTTTTCAAATTTCGTTTTTAACCTTTCAAAAATAGAATCTCATTTCCTATTTTAATGTGTTGAATTTTTTCATCGTCAAATTTTTACAACCACTAAATACTAAAAGAAACATGATATGTAAATTTGGAGAGTTTTTTTTTTTTTAATACGTAAATAATATTGTCAAACAAGTCAATTCTTTTAGAATAGTAAATTATTTTAAGGTGAGTTTTTTCTTTCTCTATGCAGATTTGAACCATAGATCCCTTGATCATTAGTAGTTGAGTTATACTTATGTTGACAAAATTTTTCTCTTCTTCTAACCATGGTAAATAGTATATAGACCTACATGATTTGACACGTCGGAAACGGAAGCTTTTTGGTAATTTAGATCAATAAAAGCACCTAGTTCTTTTTGCTTTTGTTTTTGTTTTTGTTTTTTGTTTTTTGTTTTTTTAATTTAACGTACTAAAAAAAGTCATTTCTCATAGGGTAACTTACCAAAGGTCATTCCAAATGACAAGATAGGTATAGGGTTTTAATTTTATGGGAGTTAAGTACCTATCTCAAAAGGTTTTAATTTTAACACATTTAGAATATTTGAAACTCAATTATAAAATGTAGGAAAAAAATACATTTTTGGTCTTTGAGGTTTGGGTTAGATTTCATTTTAGTCCCTGGGTTTTCAAACTCGATAATTTAGTCCTGAGGTTTGGATTTGGTTTCATTTTAGTCATTTCATCCAATTTTCCGTTAATATTTAAGAGACGGTTGACGTGGCATTGATTTTTTATTAAAAAAATTATTTTTAAATTTTTTAAAATATAAATATATTAAAACAGTAAAAAAATATTATTATTTTATATTATTTTTATTTATTTCTTCCTCTCTCTTTTCTTCTTCTTCTTTATCATCATCATCACCACTCCACTATGACCGCCAACGACAAAAAAATAGAAAGAAAGAAGAAGAAAGAAAGAAAGGAGGAAGGAGAAGAGAAGGCCGACGACCACATTTGGGGGGAGGAGGAGGAGAAGAGAGAGGGAGAAAGAAATAAAAATAATATAAAATAATAATATTTTTATTATTTTAATATATTTATATTTTAAAATTTTAAAAATATTTTTTTAATAAAAAAATCAATATCACATCCGTAATCCGTTAAATATTAACGAAATTAGACGGAGGGACTAAAATGAAACAAAATCCAAACCTCAAGAGCTAAATTTTCGAATTTGAAAATTCAGGGACAAAAAATGAAACCTAACCCAAACTTCAGAGACCAAAAGTATATTTTTCCTAAAATGTATTTTGACATCACATTATCATGAACTTTAAAATTTTGAAATAAGAAAAATTTAATGTCAGTTTGCCCATAGCTAAATAGATAAAACTCATATTATATAATTGACTAAAAAAAGAGTGGGGTAACTTTCTTAAAAAAAAAATCAACAAATGAAAAATAAAATTGGATTTAAAAAAAAAAGAAATAAATTAAAAAAAAAATTCAAACATAAGATTAAAATTATATATTGGTTCAATTACAATTTCAATCCTAATTTTCTGAGTTATGTCAATTTGGTCTCTAAACTTTACAAAATGACAAATAGGTACCAGAAGAATATTCAATTTTATGTCCAATAGGATCCCTAAAATTTAAAAAATATCCAATAGGTTCTTAAACTTTCACTTTTTGTGTCCAGTGTCTCTCAACTTTCAATTTCGTGTCTAACAAGTCATTGACCTATTAGACATTTTTTTAAAAAAAAAATTCACAAGCTTAATAGATACAAATTAGGGTAAAATACCTTTTTGGTCCCTCATATTTGAGGTTCGTTTCCAATAGGTCCTTAGGTTTAAAAATTTTACAATCAAGTCCTTACTGTTTAGAAAATACTTATATTAAGTCTTTCCACCGTTAATTTTTATAACGGCGCTGACGTGGCAATTAACGTTGCTGATGTGGCAGTTAAAAATAATAAAATAATAAAAAATTAAAATCAAATAATAATTAATAATTAAAATTAATAATAAAAAAACATCCATCTCTCTCCTCCCACCAAAAACTCTCTCTATCTCTTTTGGTTTTCTTCTCACCACCGAATCGCTTTCTCTCTCCTCTTCTCGCCGGTTGTAACGCCGTCGCCTTCTTCTTACTCACTCACCACGCCAAACGAATTAAAGAACCTTCATCTCTCCCTCCTCTTCTTTCAAAATTCTTCATTTCTCTTCCCTCATGGGGTGGATATTGTTCAAAACTGAATCTGAAAAAACCCATCCCCTTCTTCTTCAAAAACCGAATCTGAAAAAAAAAAACAAAAACAAAAATAAAACTCACCCCACCTCTAAGTCTGAAATGAAGATGCTGAAAAAAGAAGAAGAAGCTGATGTGAGGATGGACATCGGCGGTGGACCAAACCCACAACTCAAAATCGAAGTAACAGAGAAAGTAAAACAAGAAATAAGAAGATGGGTTTTGGACTTAGGGGAAGAATACAGAGCACGAATCATCAATCACATTTTTGGATCAAAACCCATGATAAAAAAAGAACCAAGAAATAAAGTTACAGTACGTTACATCGACACTACTTCATCCACACATCAAGGGAAAAAGGAAGAAGAACAAGAAACCCACCTCCATCTCTAAGTGAAACAAGTTCTACAAGTTGGATCTGAGAAGCATTTGAATTAAAAAAAAAAAAAACAGAGGGGGAAGGGGGAGAATAGTTTAGCATTTTCTCAAAGCAATGGCGAGAATTTGAAAAAGAAAGGAAAAAAAAAGGCGGTGGAAGCGGCGGCATCGTCACCGGAGAAGAAGAATAAGAAAAAAAATAAAGAAGGAAAGAAATGAGAGGGTTTCAAGGGTGGGGAGAGAGAGGAGAGAGAGAGTGAAAGGGAGCGGCGGAAATGGCGGTGGAGAGCAGTGGTACCGTCGTCGGCCAGCGACGAGAAGAAGAATCAGAAAAAAAAAAAAAAAAGAAGAGGGTTTCGGGTGGAGGAGAGAGACGAAGAGAGTGAAGTTTTTTGTTTTTTGTTTTTAATTTTTAATTTTTATTAGTATTTTAATTTAAAATTTTAATATATTTTTTTAAACGTGCCACGTCAGCGCCGTTAAGAAAAGTAACGGTGGAGGGACTCAATAGAAACATTTCTGGAACAGTAAGGACTTGATTGTCCGATTTTGAAACCTAAGGACCTATTGGAAACGAACCTCAAACATGAGGGACCAAAAGGGTATTTTATCCTACAAATTATGAAGTTTAGGATCTCAACGGACATAAAATTCAATTTTATATCTAATAGATTGGTTACTTTTTAAAAACCTCAAATATATATATATATATATTTTTTAACTAAACCTCAAATATGTTAGGAATTGGTTACTTTTTAAAAACAAAATATGTTAGGAATTGGTTACTTTTTAAAAACCTCAAATACGTAAGGAATCTATTAGACATAAAATTAAATGTTTAGAGTCTATTAGACATTTTTAAAGTTTTTATGGACCTATTAGATACAAAATTGAAATTTCATAGACCTATTAGACACTTCCAGAGACTAAATTGATACAACCGTAAAAATTCAACGACTAAACTTGTAATTAACTTTATATATTTAATACTTATCAAATGACCAAAATACCCTCACCAATCAATTACCCCCAACTTTCACTTTTTCATTATTGTTCGCACCTATATTATCAATATAACATTACTTCCGTTGACAAATAATAATTCCATTTATATGCAAATTTGTATGAACTTATTTTAGATATAATATATTGTCTGTACTCCTTAGGAAATTATTTGTTTTTTAATTTATTCAAGAAATCTTATTTTCATTGTTTGTTTTAGGAAATTATTTGTTTTTTTTTCTTATATAAATTGAAGTTCCCTAACCTAAGATGTATGGGATGATAAGTGGGAACAAAATAGGGGGGTTGGGTGGGACCCATATTCAGCTGCATTTCTTATGTAATTATTATTATTGTTATTATTATTTTCTTTTTGTTACCCCTGCCGTGATTAAATATCAGCCACTAAACAGATTCTCCTTTTATTTATGCTGCTATTAGTTACTAAACATGTTTGTGTAAAACTCGATTATTTTCTTTTTAATATTTTTTATTCTTTATTCCTTTTTTTTTTTTTTATCACTTTCAAAACCGTGTGGTAGAATAAAAACTAGGGTTAGTCACTTCATTGACTTCAAAATATATTCTATTTCAGTCACTCAAATTTGTGAAAAGAAAATGGAAAAAAAAAATTGATAACTATGTGGAAGTATTTGGATTTTGATTTTTGAAAATTAAGCTAATAATACTACTCTCACCTATAAGTTCTTTTTTTTTTTTTTGGAAAAAAATCATTTTTAACCCCTAAACTTTGGGGTTGTATCAATTTTAGCCCTGAACTTTCAATTTCATCAAATTGAACCCTAAACTTAACAAGTTGTATCAATTTTAACCCTGAACTTTCAATTTCATCAAATTGAACCTCAAACTTATCAAATCGTATCAATTTTAACCCTAAACTTGCATAAGTGTTACAATGTATACCTTTGGTTAATTATCTGTTTGAACCACCGTACGTAATTGATTATTTCTTATTTTTTTCTTAATTCACATTGCACTTGAATTGGTTTCTTATAAATAAAATATTAAAGAAACTTTATTTTAGATGATTTTTTCTCGTTGGTGAGAACTTTGTGAGGGTTTTTTTTGCTGCTATTTAAGATTACGAAAGCAAAGAAATTTGAGAAGTTTTTTTATCTTCAAATATTTGCGGGTTTTTTCTTGTTGCTAAGAACTGTGAGTTTTTTTTCCCTTCTATTAATGTTTTTTTTTTCTTGCTAATTAGAAGAATATACAAATCTAGGAAACAAAAATAAAGAAATTTCGAGTTTTTTATTTCTCATATTTGCTAGATTTTTCTTGTTGCCAATAATTCGGTGATTTTTTTTTTTTATAATAATGAGAAGAATAGTTTGAGATATTTGATTTTTTAAAGAGTTTTTTCTTCTACAAATTTCTCACAAAACACTAACTTAGATGCAATGTGAATTAAGAAAAGAAAAAAAAAAGAAAAAAAAATGAAATTGTCAATTACATGTTTTAGTAGCAATTCAAATGAAAAGTTGGCCAAAGGTCTACATTGTAACATTTATGCAAGTTGGAGGTTCAAATTGATACAATTTGTTAAGTTTGGGGTTCAATTTGATAAAATTGAAAGTTTAGGGTTAAAATTGATACAACTTGCAAAGTATAGGGGTAAAAATTGTTTTTTTCCCTTTTTTTTTCCATCTACCATTTTTCCATGTTTTAAAAAACCAAGCCAATTTTTTAAAACTAAAAAAGTTAAGCTTAATTTAAAAAAAAAAAAAAACAAAACAAATGATCATAAAACGTGACCTAAACTTTTCATTTCATCATTGGACTTTAAACTTGTATAAGTTAGGGGTGTACACGGGTCGGTTTGGGTCGGGCTAGGGGTTAATTTTGGACCAACCCGAAAATTCGGGTTGGTAAAACTCCCAACCCAATCGGTTCCATTTATGAAGGTAACCCAACCCAACCCAACCCAATTTTTCCAGGTTGGGTCGGGTTGGGTCACCGGGTTGTTTTTTATTTTTTTTTTAATTTTAAAATGAGATCCATAACATATGCTTCTTAAGTTTTATTTTTATGTATTGAAAAGGTATCTTCCACGTTTTGGGGACTTGCAAATGAGAGGGAGAAAACCATAAGATTGTGAGTTTGTTTGGGTTTCTGTTGTAGGTGAGTGTGTTGTAGAAGAAAACCATAAACAGTCGATAAAGAGAATTTGGTAATCTAGAAACCATATAAATTCAAACTAAAAAAGAAACTAAAACCAGAGTTAAAAAAAATAAATAAAGGATTAACAGTATATTGAGTTATGTTTTGAAACTAAAAAACCAAAGTTTTTTTTTTTAAAAAAGAAAGAAATACAAGATCGACATGGTCTGTTTTGAAAAACCAGAGTTCAAAAAAGAAGAAAAAACAAGAAAAGGGAAAATTAGAGTGTAAAACAAAACTGACCTTGTCGAGAGATGGGCAACATGAAGAAAAAGATTAATAAAAATGAGAGGTGGCCGGCGGCGTGAAACTGAAGATGCAGAAGAAGAAAATGAAAAACGAAGAACAACGAGAGACACAGAGGTAGGGGCGTGAAAATGAAGAAGAAGAAAAATGGAGGCAGGCGGCGCGAAAACGAAGAAGAAGAAAAATGGAGTCAGTGGCGTAAAAAAGAAAAATGGAGGCAAGGGGCGTGAAAACGAAGAAGAAGAAAAATGGAGGCACTGGCGTGAAAATGAAGAAGAAAAATGGAGGCAGGCGACGCTGGAATATTGAAAAACACGGTAAGTTGTGTGCCCTAAAAATTATATATAAACATTCGTCGGGTCGGTTCGGGTTGAACCGAATTTAAAGTTCTTGAACCCGCTACCCGAACCGAACCGGCCGGTTCTCATAATTTTCGACCCAACCCAACCCAAAATTCATTCTAACCCAACCCAACCCTTATAATTTGGGTTGGGTTGTCCGGGTTTTTCGGGTCAACGGGTTCGATGAACACCCCTAGTATAAGTTCAATTTTTTCATCGTTCAATTTCCATTAATTCACCAACAAATTTTAACAAAAATTAGTGTAAAGATCTTTATGAATTCATTAATTTCAATAAAGTAAAGCTTTGTACAAAGATAAGTTTATTACCAACGTACAAGTTAACTAAGAAAAACTTTGCCAAATTCATAAATTCAACAAAAAGAAAAATCTAACTATAATGTCTTTTTTCTTTAAATCTCTAGCTACCAATTTTGTATCATACACATGGTTTACAATACATTGTATGCATAAAAGAAAAGTTTTTATAAAGATATTTGAAGCAAGAACTTATTAGAAGGTTAAAACTGCAACACTTTTTAAAAATTAAAGTTAAGATTGCAACATTTATCTAAGCTGTTTAAGGTGTAATGTAATGAAATTGAAAACGTCAGAATTTTCCAAAATATTATTTTAGTTATTATCATTTTTTTAAAATGATTTAGTCTAAATTTAAAGCTGCACCAGAGATTTTTTGTGGTTGGTTTCAAAATAAATTTAAGTTTTAGATTTAATAATGAAAACAGACTATTTTTTTTTTTGGTTCATATACTTTTATTTTAAGATTTCGTTTTTTTAAAAATAAAATTTAATCTATACACTATCAAGTTTTATACTAATTTAGTATACATAGTTTAAAATTTATAAAGATTTAGTCCAAATTGTGAAAAGCTTATTAAGGTTAAATAAGATTTTTTATATAGGTTGATCGATAAATACTTGGGACTAAGTATTTATAATAAAAAGACTAAATTCCTTATATACTAAAAATCGACCTTCATTGATTTTGATGAGATTTTTCATAGTTAGAACATACTAAATCCACACAAAAATTACACTATATATAGGAACTGTATCATTATATATATAGGAACTGTATCATTATATATATTAAGTGTAGAGACAAAATTCTTACCAATTAAAAATATAAGAACCAAATTCTTATATGCTAAAGTTTAAATGCCAATAAAAGCATAACTCAACTGGCATATAGTTGTACGGATAACCAAGAAATCTATGGTTCAAATCTCCACACTCCATATTGTCAAAAAATATATATATATATATACTAAAGTTTAAATATTAAATTCTTACTTCAATTAATATACATGCATTAAAAAATTCTAAATATTTTTTTATATGTAAAATAACATTTTATGCAAAAATCGAGGGATTAAAAAAGATATCTAAAGCAAAAGATTGTATATGAAAGTATAAAAGAACCGTTTGATAACCATTTGGTTTTTTGTTTTTGTTTTTGTTTTTGTTTTTTTTTCTTTTAAATTTGCTTGTTTACCCTTCATTTCCTTACCTTTTTTTTTTTTTTAGTTTATGTAACTTATAGGTTAGAGTAGTGTTTATAAGCTTAAATTTCAAAAACTAAAAACCAAAAATTAAGATCCCGTTTGATAACCATTTTGTTTTTTATTTTTAGTTTTTGAAAATTATGCTTATAAACACTATTTTTACCCATAAGCTTCTTTTTTTTTTTTTTTTTATCTACATCCTTTCCCATGTTTTCAAAAACCAAGCCAAATTTTGAAAACAAAAAAAAGTAGATTTCAAAAACTCGTTTTTGTTTTTGGAATCTGACTAAGAACTCAAATGTCTCCTTAACAAAAATGAAAACCATTGTAAGAAGATTGAGATAAGAAAACAAGCACAATTTTCAAAAATAAAAAACAAAAAACGAAATGGTCATCAAACGAGACCTATGTTAATTGATTTTGGTTTGAAAGGGTGGGGAAATTTTTTATTACTATGGTGTCTACGCATCAAAATAATCTTGAACTTTTAGGTCAGTGTCAATTTATCTTTTAAACTTGAAAAAATGTATAATACATATCTGAACTTTCAATTTTGTGTTCAATAAGTCAAAAACTTTAAAAAGTGTCTAGTAATTTCTTAAACTCAATTAGTCCTTCAATTTTTAATTTGTGTTTAATAGATCATAGCCTTATTTGATATTTCTTAAAGTTTATATATGAACCTAGTAAACATCAAATTGAGCCATAAAATTCGTTTTTATATCAAATGGATGGTTAGTTTTTAAAAAATTTCAAATATGACATGAAACTTTTAGACCAAAAATAGAAAGTTTTTTTTTTTTTTTTACAACAAAAATAGAAAGTTTAACAAACCTATTTCTCTCTTTTTCTCCGAAATTTCTCTCTTTTTCTCCGAAATTTCTCTCTATAAAATTGTCTTTTTCCTAAAAATTCCATCTTCTTGTTCTTCCTATTTCTCTCCCTTTTCCATGTCCACTTTTCTCTTTTTAAAAATTATCTCTCTAAAATTGATCTCATGGATTTTTTAGGTAATAATATATTTGTTTGTAATGAATTTTATGTGCGTTTTGAAATTTACCATTAGTATTAATTTTAAGAAAAATTATAGCTAGATAAATAACTAGAAGATTTCATTGTAATAGATGCATATATGAGAAAAAAACTCACTGGATACAAAAAATATTATACAAGTATTGAAAAGTTAAAATAAAATGAATATTGACTTTTAAATTTCAATTGAAAATAAATCGAAATATATATATTTTTTTAATGTAACTCTCGTTTATTTTATATCTAAATATAAAATAAAAAAATATTGGTTAATTACATATGGTCATTTATTAGAGCGTATGAATAAATTAACTTTTTTAAATAAAGAAAAAATATATTAATGAAAAATGGAGGATAAAAAATGTCAATGGAAGTTGCCCTCGACGTGGAAATCTTAGAAACCCATCGGTATCAAAAATAAAAAACTTATTAAATGCCTCCTGTATAGACATCCTAGGATGTCCGAACATCTCAAGATGCCTAGGTATCTTACATTACTACAAAACAAACGGGGTAATCAAGATGTCCATCCATGAGAATCTTGGATTACCACAAAACAAACTAACCCTTATATCTAATTTCTCTCTCTAATTTTTCTTTTAAAATATTTTATTCTCTTTATAATTTATCTTTATTTCCCTAACATCTAAATTTTCTCTACTTTATTTCTAAATTTCCCCTGAAACTCTCTCCTTTTCTCTCTAAAATTGTCTTTTTCTTTAACCTTTTCTCTTCTAATCTTTTTTTTTTTTTTTTTTTTTTTTACAATATTATGGAAGTCGAGGGATTTGAACCACAAACCTCGTGGTTATCAGTACAACTTTATGCCAGTTGAGTTATGATTTTGTTGTCTCTAATCTCTCATTTCTCTCTCCATCTAATATTATTTATATAACGACACTTTAACATTTTTTATTCTCTCTTACAAATTATTTTCTATCCGATTTTCTCTCTCTTTAAGTCATTTTTTTTTTCCAATTTACAACATGGGTAGTGAATTTGAGCAACTTCTAATTTCTTGATTGAGGATACAAGTCTTATACAACTATGCTCTTGTTGGCTCTGTAGATCTTTTTATCTGTCTCTCTTCAATCTCTCTCTACTTTATTTCCATGCCCCACCCATTTTTCCTTTTCTAACCAATCTCATCTCTCTAATTTCTTTTGTTTTTTTGTTTTTAAATAACAGAAGATAAAAATATGTTTGATTTTCTACTTTTTAATAACATAAAACAGGGGAAAAAAATAGAAACTAACAAGCTTCTCAATATATCAATAAAATGATTTAAAAAATTACTGACAGACATAAACAATTGGAAAGAAACCAAAATCGAACAAATTAATTCGGATAGATTTTCAAAAGTTCAAAGTTAGGTTTTCACTTTTTAAAGAATAAAATCAACTTTCCTACAATAATTCTTAAAAGAAATTTAATATATACTCTTTTTTTTTTCTTTTTTTTTTTTTTTGAGAAGGAATTAATATATACTCCTAACCTAACACATTCGCAAACATATATATTATTAAGTAATAAAAGATATGATATTTTACTAAAAAAAGAATTATAAAAATGATATTTTTGGGGGAAAATTGCTAGTATACTATTTTAAATAAATACACAAAATTAAACAAGAAATTAATTAGTTTTTTTTTTTTTTTACTTTTTACTTTTTGGAGAAAATCTAATCTCAATTCTTGGAAGATGTGAATATAATAAGGATAAAGATGGTGGTGAATTTTTTTCTATGAACCACTCATTATGGAAAAAAAGATATTACACGAAAAGATCATTTTCCAAATATAAAAATTAACGAATATGGATAAGTTCTAAAGATAGATTAAACACATTTCCTTCGTTCAATTTCGTGGCAAAAGATGATTAATTCTATTCAAACGCGCTAACAAACGTGTTTTATATTATTAGCCGTGCATTTTGATGTTCTAAATATAATTAACTATTTTGAGATTTGAAAATATTGTTTTTTTTTTTTTACAAAAGATTTGAAAATATTGTTATGCCTTCAATTTTGTATAGAGATTAATTATGTTATTTCTGTTTTGAACTTTATTTTGGATAAAATCCGTTAGGGTTAAAAATGGATGTCATATATAAACTCTCTTATCACAAACTGCCATAATTTTTATATTTGTATTTGTTTATTCCCTACTAATTGAAATAATCTCTCTCTCTGTCTGTGGAGGTAGCTAATACATCATTCATGAACTGTAAAAATCATTAACGAACTTTGTTTGTTGAATTTGATTACTATCGTAACTCAGAAACTTTTTTTTTTTAAAAAAAAAAAATCACTTATAATGGATTGCGATGGTTTAAGTATTTTTCTTTTTCTTTTATTTTTTATAAAGATAGTTTTCTTTTTATTGTGATACACCTTCGTGACGAAATTTTTTTTTTTTTTTTTTTTGAAAAATCCTTCGTGACGAAATTGAGTGACAGGTGAGTTGGTTTTTTTGCACTGTGTCTATAGACATCATTAGTCTTTTTTAGTCATATAATCATAATATTAAAAAGCAAAATTTTGAAAGAATAAAAGAAAAGCTGAATATATGTTCCTACTCCTTTAAGTAATTCTCATTTTGATCCTAATTTTTTTTAAATTCTCAATTCTACCCTTGATAACTTTAAAATCCTTACAAATTCCAAAAATAATAATAATTGAAGTCCTTACATCTAGGTCATTATTTTTAAAAAAAATTATTAATGAAAAGCTATTTATTTTTCATCAAATTATTATTTTATTAACATATTTTAAAATGTGAACCTATCTTTCTAAAAAAAAAAAAAAATAACATGTTTTAATATGCAGACATATCATTTAAAGGAAATAATTTTTATTGAGGGAATTAGAAACTCAAATATCAGATAAGATTCGAGCGATGAGTTGACATCACGAAATATGACTAGTTCAACAAATTTCACCACAAAATGGCCTAGCGAAGGAGAGTTTTTGATACATTAAAAAGTAAAGCTCACAAATTTCAAAAGAATAAAGAGTAAACTAAGAATCACCAAAAATAGCATGGACTAATTTGTGTATATTTGCTCTTTAATTTCCAACATAAAAAAATAATAATCATAAAAATAAATAAATTTGTATATATTTGCAAAGAAGGAAAAAAAAAAAAAAAAGTTAAGTAAATTACGAAATTGCCCCTCGGTTGGATTGTCAATTCACACACGATGCTTTTTTGTGTCCACTTTGATGATACTCGATGAAACACGATGGACTTTTCATGGCATCTTCTTCTCTTTTTGGGTCCCTCTCATTCTCGTCTCCAACCAGCAGTAATTTCTACAATTTTTTAAGTCACAAATATATAAATTCTCAGTGGACTCTGAGTCTTCTTCAGATCAAAATTTTTTCTCCTCTTTCTCTTTGATTTCTCTCTTCTTTGATTCTCTCTAATACCAAAAGAAATGGTTAGAGCACCATTTTATGATGAAAATGGAGTTAAAAAAGGTGCATGGAGTGCTGAAGAAGATGAGAAACTCAAAGCTTACGTTCAAAAACATGGCCATTGCAACTGGCGAGAGCTCCCTAGATTTGCAGGTAAACAAAAAAAAAAAACCCTTTGATTATGACATAATTTGCAAAAATCTCTCCTTTGAGTTCATTTGATCTTACTCTTCTTGTCTTCTCTCGAGTTCTTTAGTGAAAACAAAATTACCCATTTGAAAAGATCGCACCTTTTGCTTGATTTTGCTTATGGAGTGATGAATTGAATCTCTCTTCTTCTTTCTTTGGAGTTATTTTGTAAAACTAACACAACCCATTTGGAAAGATGGTTTCTTTTGGTTAATTTTGCTTTCAATTGCTTTAATGAACCTTATAGAGTGATGAATTGAATATTTCCTTTGAGTTCATTCGAAGTTATTTTGTAAAAATAACACAACCCCATTTGAAAAGAGGGTTCCTTTTAGTTAATTTTGCTTTCAATTGCTTCAATGAACCTTAAAGAGAGAGGGATTTTATATCATCTTTGATTTATTCTTCTTCTTCCTCTTTCTCTGAAGTTATTTCGTAAAAAGAAGAAACCCCCATTTGAAAAGATGACCCCTTTTAGTTTAATTTTGCTTTGGAGAGATGAATTTGTTTACATATGATTAGATTATTAATGTTTTACGGTTTTCTTTTTTTTTTTTCTTCATAAAGTTGATCATATGAATTATTGATCTTATTCTTAGTGAAATATCTTAATAAAGCAAAGAACTTATATAATTAATTAAATACTGAGATTTGGTAATGATTTTTCATTAATTATTAGGTTTGTCGAGGTGTGGCAAAAGTTGTAGACTGCGTTGGATCAATTACCTTCATCCAGATGTGAAAAGAGGAAACTACTCCAAAGAAGAAGAAGAACTAATCCTTCAATTGCATCAACAACATGGAAACAAGTACGATTCTTTCTAAATTTTCATCAAATCCCAAAACCCAAAACCATTTTATGCTTAAACAATCCAAACATTAATATCACATGTCATTCGAGCCATGTCTCAATTCATATCCAAGAAAAACAATCAACAATTACACGTTCAGATTAAGTTTAGTTTGGATGTAGTTCGATAGTTAATGCCAGTAATGTAATTGATTTCCTAATAAACAACTTTTGTTTCTCTTTCAGATGGTCACTGATAGCTGCAAGATTACCGGGACGAACGGATAACGAGATAAAAAACTACTGGCACACTCATTTGAAGAAGATGAAATCTAGCAAGGTTTCAAAGGAGGCAAATAATAATTCGAAGCAAAAACACATCCAAAAAAGAGAATTAGAAATGAAAACCAATTTGATCACAAAGGATAATGAAATTTCCTCTCATCAGATCTTTGAAAGCTCTCCAGTTTCGCCTTTGTGCTCTGAAATCTCCACTGTCTGCTCCAATCAAGAATCGACAGAAGACAGCCTTCCAACAACAACATCGGACAAGTTTCAAGAACCAAATCATTACAACAATGGAGATTTTTGGGCTGATCCATTTCTAGCAGACAATTTGGTCGAAGTTGAAAGTGGTAACTCAATGTACTTTGATGTTATTGCAGGCTTCAATCCACCATATGATTTGAAGTTTGATGAAGACTTGCTGATCTACCAAGTAATGAACGAATTGCCTCAGTGTTATCAACCCCAATTGTATAAGTCTTGAAAAAAAAAAAAAATTAAACATGTGTGTATATATAAATACATGTACGAGTGGTAATGATCATTAAAACTCTATTAGATCAAGAATCGTGTCGTTTCTTTGCGTTCTTTTTTCTTGGGGCTTCTCTTTGAAAATAGACATTGACAATATCTTAAAAAAGATCAAGAATCTGTTTGTAATGACTTTCTATCACTATATTAAGAATACCTGTTAAAAATTAGAAGGATTAAATTTACTTTGACGCATCGACCAGTCATAATTTTGAGGTCAAGATCAAGTCCAGATGGAAGTAAGAGAAAGCATAGAAATATCGATGTACGAAAGGTTGAGAACAAAGCGAGATTCTTTGGAAGAGAATATATATATATATAAATATATAACACATTAAATTATTGGGTAGAGAAGAATTATTCTAGTCCTCATGTATCATGTGTTGACAAAAGAAAGCATAAACAAATGAAGGGAATCAATTATTATCTTTCCAAAGTTAGCTGAATATTATGTCTAATTTATTTGGTTCGAACCACCAAATCTTCAAAAAATTTGTGTTTCTTAATGGGAGAAGTTAGCGTAAATTAATGGAAGTGGAACCTGGAAAACGATATGCATTGATTTTAATTGAAGCACTTTAATTTGAAGATGAATAATGATATCTCTTTTTGAAAAAAGGGCTTTCCAAAATATAAATTAAAATTTAAATGATATGTTGCTGAATCAGAAATCCATTAATATGGGAAGATCAAGAGAAATAATAATGATTTGAACTTATAAGGTCCCTGTGTGAGAATGTGAGCTTTGTGAAAGCAGTGGCTTTTGGAGTTGTAAAGTGCTTTTGATTTCAGCTTGTGGTATCGAAGGTACAAATTTTCCAAACAGCTTAGCCTTAGTATCGCATCTTAACTTTAAGCAGAGTTTATTATTGACATTGTTTTTTTCATACTTATTTTCTCTCATTTCTTCTCTCTTCTCTTCTAGTCGTTTTTTCTTCTTGGTCTTTAGAAAAATATGTTAGGACAAAACCGACATCTTCATATTTTTAGCATGACGATAGTCTGTTCATTTTGAGTCTCGATTCATGTGACTTTGGTTTTACACTAATAGGGATATTTTTAGTAACGCAAATGTTGGTCGGTTGGTTAAGATATTAATAATCTCTCTCACTCTCTTGTTTGAATTCAAAAAAAGAAAAAAAAAATTGAGATGTTTGTTCTTACTTATATTAAATCTATCTCACTCAATTGAGTATCTATATCTTCTTATATCTCTAATACTAAATACATAGTACATGAGGAGTTTGGCGTCTACAGAAAAATTTATTGAGTTCTTAAATGTATTGAAATGTCGATAAAGTGTTACTTTATTTTTAATTAAGATTAAAATACCATTTTGATTCCTATATTTTGGATTTCATTTCATTTCAGTCTTAAACTTATAATAATAATTTATAGAAATTATTATTTATTTTTGGAAAGGTTGACAATAAACTAATAGTACTGATTAATTTAAAATTTATTGATGTGTGGATTGAATTTGAATATTTGGAAGTATATAAATTAAAATATAACAAGTTACAAAGTATATGGATCCAAATGGTATTTTGTCATTTAATAAATAAACAAAAACTTAAAAGACTTTTACTTATCAAAATGAGTCTTTGATTATTTACTTTGCAATCAAATCAACCTCATAAAGAAAATTTGTTCTAAATAGGAAAGCTTTAAGCTAAGAGTAGTCCATCAAATTTGATATGATTTAGTCACAAATAAAATTGAATAATGATATGAAATTTGGGTGTGAAATAATAGACACTTCAAAGTCTATACAAAGACTTGCATTGTTTTTATGGAGTTGATTAAGCTAAAAGATTAAACAGAAAAGTTGCTTTCTTTCATTCAAGATTCTCAAAGGATTAAATTTCTAAACAACTTTGTGAGAAAGTTTAAAGACAATAGGATGTTGAAGAAATTAAGTGGTAGCTCAATCTTTTCCAGAATTTTCTGGCCAATTAATTTTTTTTCTTTTTCAAATTTTTTGACCAATTTCTTTTTTTTTTTTTTTTCTTTTCCAAATTTTCCTTCCTCTACTTTTCCTTTGCATTTCTTCCAAGTCTTTAGTCTTTAGATTTTTCATGAGCTTTTAATTTAGTTGGATATTTCCTCCATCTTTATTTGGATGGATGACTTTTTATAAGATTTTGTTAATGGAAGTTTGAAATTTTTTTCTTGAGAGAGATATAAAAAGAGTATGGCCACTGAAAAAATGAGTGTTGATGAGAAAAAAGCATATAAAAGGCTGGAAGCGGGTAAATAGACAGAGGGACGAAGACAAGACAAATTACCCCACACAACATTCAGTGCAAATTGCTTACAAGAAGAGGGGCGCAGATGATGACAGTTTGGAAAGTATCTCTAGCAAGAGACCCAAGTCAACAATTCCATTAAACGGGGAATTCTATCGGCTAGTTTGTTCAGCAGGCCCGTCGGGAGCCATGAAAATATTTAGTTGGAATGTTCGGAGGACGGAGAACCCTCGAACATTTCGGGCACTAAAAGATTTGGTGCGAGAAAAAAATCCCCATGTTGTGTTTTTAATAGAGACAAAATCTAATCAAAATCGTATGAACTCTCTTAAGGAGTTTCTTATGTTTCAAAATGTCTTTGCAGTGAATTGTAATGGACTAAGCGGTGGATTAGCTTTATTTTGGCATGGTTATGTTAATCTAAATATTATTTCTTATTCCAAAGTGCATATTAATACTAACATTGAATTTCTGGGAAAATTATTTAGATTCACAGGAGGCGAATCAAAGCAAGAAAACCGTCATTTATCTTGGACGTTATTACGACGTCTTTCTGGCATGCCTCATATGGCATGGATGGTAGTAGGAGATCTAAATGCAATAACCCAAGTAAACGAGAAGGATGGAGGAGAAAGGTTTGAGAGAGCTCAAAGCCAACATTTCTTAAATGCCTTAAATGACTGCGCTCTACGAGACCTGGGCTTCAGGGGCAACCGTTTCACATGGCAGAAAAATCAATCCGGAACAACCTTTATCTGAAAAAGGCTGGACCGGTGTGTCGGTAATGTTGATCTCTTGAACCTTTATCATTCTATTACTATTAATCATTTGGGCTTTTTGTCATCAGATCACCGTGTTATCGAGGTTGTGTTGCAAGACTCCGGAGATCACTATTATGCAAGGAATAAAACACCTCATTTCAAATTTGAAGAAATATGGACTCTCCTTTCAACAATACAAGTTGGATGGGAAAAGGGAAGGGGAGATGAATCGCCCAACAATTTACTCACTCGCATTCAGAGTGTATCTGAGAAGCTAAAGCAGTGGGGAAGAAACAAAACAGGAAGGTTCAAAACAAGAATTGCTGAGATCAAAAGGAGAATTGAGGCTTTCAATGAGGGTCGATTGGAAGGAAGAATTCTAGCAATGTTAAAGAGGAAAGAGAAACAGTTAGACAATATTCTTATGGAGGAAGACATTTACTGGAAGCAACGCTCACGAGAAGACTGGCTCAAATGGGGGGATCGAAACACCAGATGGTTCCATTCTAAAGCCACTCTTCGACGACAGAAAAACAAAATTCAGAAAATTATTGATTCTGAGGGGCATGGTTTTGAAAACAGAGAAGATATTGAACGAATTTTCCTCCGTTATTATTCTAAACTTTTTAAGTCTTCCCCTTTTAATGTGCAGGCAGTGGACGAAATTATTCAAGTTACCCCCGTCAGAGTTACAGATGAGATGAACCTTCATCTAGATCGTGTTTTTGTGGCTACGAATGTGGAAGAAGATTTAAGGCAGATGCATCCAACCAAAGCTCCTGGACCAGATGGGTTACCAACCCTCTTCTACCAAAGATTCTGGAACATAGTAGGGGATACGATGATCAACACTTGCTTTCGATGCCTTAAAGAAGAGGAAATGCCAGATAAGTTCAATGAAACAACAATTGTCCTCATACCAAAAAGAAAAACCCAAGCACGGTGAAAGATTATCGTCCTATTAGCTTATGCAATGTGTGCTATAAAATTATTGCTAAAGTGCTTGCCAACAGATTGAAATTAATTCTCCATTCTGTTATCTCTGAAAATCAAAGTGCGTTTGTCCCTGGTAGATTAATAGTTGATAATGTTATAGTTGGTTATGAATGTTTGCATTACATTAAAGGATCTAAATCCAAGAAAAATTGTTTTGCATCCATAAAATTGGACATGAGTAAAGCATATGACAGAGTGGAGTGAGATTTTCTTAGAAGAATAATGGTACAAATAGGTTTTAGTTCGTCATGGATCAAGAAGATTGGTATGTGTGTGGAGTCTGTATCTTTTTCGATTCTTATTAATGGCATTTGTTTTGAATCTTTTAAATCCACAAGAGGGCTTAGACAAGGCGACCCCTTATCTCCATATCTTTTTCTTATGTGTGTTGAGGACCTATCCAGCCTCTTAAAAAAGGCTAAGATAACTCAAAATATTTCAAGTCTTCGAATTGTCAAAACGAGATCACCTATCTCTCACCTCTTTTTTGCAGATGATAGCTTACTTTTTCTCAAAGCGCGAAAGGAGGAATTTGATGAGATGCAATGAATCCTGAAATTATATGAAGCAACCACTGGGCAGATCATCAATTTTGATAAATCGGAGTTAGCCTTTGGAACAGGAGTGGACAAGGAGACAAAAGACTGCCCGGCAAATATTCTGAAAGTCAAAATAGTTCAAGACCATGGAAAGTACCTTGGATGTCCGTCTTCCCTAACTAGAAACAAGAAAGCTTCCCTGAACTACATCACCACTAAAGTTCAAAAGGTGTTGCAGGGCTGGAAAGGAAAGTTATTTTCCACGGCTGGAAAAGAGGTGATGGTAAAGGCAGTGGCTCAGGCAATTCCTACTTATACTCTTACATGCTTCAAACTTCCACAGGGGTGTTGCCATGATCTGAACAGGTTGATGGCTAATTTTTGGTGGGGCAGTTCAGAACAAGGGAGGAAAATTCACTGGCTTAAATGAGGATCATTGACAAAACCGAAGGATAGAGGAGGGATGGGGTTTAGAGACATAAGACTTTTCAATCAGGCTTTGTTGGCAAAACATACTTGGAGGCTCTTATACAAACCTCAATCCCTACTTGCTCAAATCTTAAAAGCCAGATATTACCCACAGGATGATTTCCTTAAAGCAAAGTTGGGAGGTAAACCATCATATGTCTGGAGGGGGATTATATGGGGACGATAATTAGCCATGAGGGGTGGACGATGGAGAGTTGGAAACGGAGAATCTATTGACATATATAACGATCAGTGGATTCTGAGACCGACAACTTTTAGGTTGTTTTCTCCTCAACGACCGTTAACTAATCACAAAGTTAACAACCTCTTTACAGATAGTCAATCATGGAATATTCAGCTACTTACAAATCTTTTTGTGCAGGATGACGTGGAAATAATTCAAGACATTCCAATTGCAGGTGATAACATTCCAGACACTTTCTTTTGGCATTATTACAAAACAGGTTCGGAGCGGCTACAAACTTGCAACAGATAGTCTTCACGAGGCATCCTCTTCAATAGATTCCCCTATTTATGCTTGGTGGAAGACACTATGGATGTTAAACATCCCAAACAAACTCAAGATCTTCGCTTGGCGGGCTAGTCTAAATATTCTACCGACAAGGAACATCTTGTCAACCGCCAAGTCCAATGTGACCCTCATTGCCCAATGTGTAGGAGAGTGAATGAAACAACTCTTCATGCTTTGTGGGAATGTAAGAAGGTAAAAAAGCACTAGGCTCGCTGGAACCTAGTGCAATATCTTCTCAATACCCATTGTGTTGACTCCCTTGATCTTTTTTGCAGATTCCAGGAGAAACTAAGTTCTGAGGATTTGGCGATTTGTATGGCCATTCTATGGTCTTTATGGAAAACCAAAAATGAAAATGTTTTTCAAGGCAATCAGAATCTTCATCCGAAGGAACATGATCCTATAGATTGGGCATCAATGTACACATCAGAGTTCGTGGAGGCTCAAGCAAAGCATCATGGAGACCATGATCGATCGAGAGATGCGGGTGACCCTTGCCCAACGGAGTGGACACCACCGTTCTCAACCATTTCAAGCTAAACGTGGATGCATCCTTAGCAAAAGGTGAGATGGGATCATGCATGATCATCAGAAACGCAAAGGGTGAAATGATTACAGCTGCAGAAAATTTCAGGAGAACGAGGTGCACGGTAGAGTGGGCAGAAGCACATGCGCTTTTAGAGGGGGTGCATCTAGCCATGGACTCGAGTTTATCACCAGTCTTGGCAGAGACCGATTCCAAAATTGTTTGGAATTTACTCCAGGATCGCGAACATCATTTAAACGAGATTGCCCCTCTATTTCATCGACTCAAATATTTGGCCACAATGCATCACATAAGGGGTTTTCTCCTAACTCCAAGGGAAGGCAACAAAGTAGCACACCAATTCACCAAAATGAGACTCAAACTTTGTGTTATCTTTTTAACTCAAAAAAAAAATATTTTTTAATGAGTAATTTGCAAGTTTCATTGAATAAACAAAATATTCGAATCATATTTTGCTTTATTATGATTTAATGTTCTTGGAATAATATTTATTTACCAAGAAACGCTATATTTGTAACAAGGATCTCAAAATTTTAATTTTTTTTAAAGTTAAAAATAATAATAACAATAATAAATGGTTTCTATTTATTTCTGGAATAAAACTGAGAGTTATGAAAATGGATAGCAATTTAAGGGTTGTTGTTTGCGGATATAGCAACTTTTAAAAAAAATTGCAAATATAACAAATCTATCAACAATAATTGCAATTGTGATTAAAGTATAGATTCCTATCATTGATATCTTTAATTTTATTATAATTGTAAGTATTTTTGACAAATTTATCAATGATAGACTTCAATCACAATGCATGTAGTTTATCAATGAAATACTACTATCATTGAAAGAATAATTTATCAACAAGCATTACACTTGTGGCTGAAGTCTATCGTTGATAGACTTCTATCACTAATAAACTTTAATTTTTCTATATTTGCAAATAGTTTTAGATTTTGCTATAAATTTTTAATTATTTAATTTTATTTTGTTATTTGCACAAACAACCCTAATACTAAATTAATCCGTTAAAATTTCAACCATTTTGGACCAGATCTTAGTGAAAATAAATTGGGCTTTACCCTAAACTCTCGGCCCAGTTAGCCCAAATCCATTGTAGCCCAGTTGGCCCAGTTTAATTTATTTATTGTGCTTCAAAATAGGAAGAAATTAATGATTTTCTTTTTACCCGAATTCTGAAGTTTGTGGCCATTTGGAACCGATGTGGCTAATTGCCTTATCTTGTTCCTTTTGTGGACATCAAAATTCAGCAACCTCCACAATCTCGCAAATTTCCACTCCACTCACTAATATAAACATTACCCAGATTTTAGTTTCTGAGAATTCCCCTCCACTCTTTGTTCTGCTCCATCCATGGCGTCCTCCACTCTTTCTTCTGCAACTTCCTCACAGGTATCTTCAATTTCTTTACTCAACTTCCACGATCTTATCTTCTAAGGAACTTGAAATTTGTTGCCCATTGTTTGTTGTTGTTGTTCAGCTATGCGCCAGCAGAAGTGCTTTGTTCTGTCCCTCTCAAGCGCTTTTGAGGAAACCCAAAAGCACTCAAATGGGGGCAAAGGGAAAAGGGGTTAAAATCTGTTGTCAAGCCACTAGTATTCCGGCTGATCGAGTGCCGGACATGGGTAAAAGGAAGCTCATGAATCTGCTTCTTTTGGGTGCTATTGGGCTTCCCACTGCTACCATGTTGTATCCTTACACCTATTTCTTTGTCCCTCCTGGGTAACTTCTCTTCTCTGCTTCTCTAATGGCTGGATGGATTGTCATGGATTTGCATCATGTTTTGTTTTTTGGGTCTGATTCTTTAGGTTGAAAGAAAGTAGGCTCTGATTGATGTGTGGTTGGTTCTGAGGATGATCTTGGAGATCTTGTGATTTGGAGAAAATTGTGTCATTATGGGAATGAAATGGAGTTTGGCTTGAATTAGTAAGAAATGAATGAGAATGGACATGTGTCTTGATTGCCTAGTTGATGAGTTGCCTCATTGTATGAGTATTTATTACAGCCACATTATTATGATAAATGATGTTAAATGACAAGTTGAGTCCTCGAAAGTTCAAAAGTTTGTAAATAGGTCTATGAACTTTCAATTTTGTGTCTAAGAGATCATTGAATTTTAAAAAATGTTTAATAAGTCAACTTTTGACTTCGTGTTAATAACTCATTCTGCTTTTGATTTGTGTCTTTGACTTATTCAACATTTTTTAGAATTTATGAATCTATTGGACAAAGAATTATAAGTTTAATGTCCTAATGGACACAAAATTATATTTTTATGTTTCATGGATTCATTAATTTTAAAAAATGTTGAATATGTTAGGATCTATTGAATCCAAGATTGAAAGTTGAAAGATCTATTTGACACTTTTTAAGTTTAGAGACCTATTAGACAAAAAATTGAAATTTTAGGAACCTATCAGACACAAACATGAAGGTTCGAGGACTAAACTTGTAATTTAACCGATACTAAATGAATAAGCTGCACCGTTTACCTTGTTAGTTCAGTTGATTATCTATATTCTTCCATTGATAATCATTGTATTGACACTCGTTACTCAACTGGTGAGAGAAACTCTCTTTACAGTCAGGAGTAAATTTTATATGAAATGAAACCATGCTTTTAAATGGCACAAGTCGAGCTTGAAATTGAGAAGCATCTTTCAAGTTGAGTCATGTCCTCTTGCATTAGGTGGATTCTTACTAGTAGTAAAACAATGTTTGCCATGATCTTAAAGCCTGTCAGTATCTAGTCATTGAAGCTGGACTTTCATTTCACAAAGTGTGCTACCATGTCTGTTCAATTGAGCTTAAAGAACTGTTGAGGATCCCACATCGGAAAGATTGGTGGAGACCCAACAACATATAAGCTTCAAGGGTCACTCCACTCATTGCCAATTGGTTTTGAGATGGAAGCCCATATAATATAATATGGTATCAGAGCCCATTAAACCCAAACGGGTATTCGGTCCAATAAAAAGAAATTGGGATCCGATCCAAGAATGGTGAACCCAAAGAGGCACCATCTTGAGGGGGCATGTTGAGGATCCCACATCGGAAAGATTGGTGGAGACCCAACAACATATAAGCTTCAAGGGTCACTCCACTCATTGCCAATTGGTTTTGAGATGGAAGCCCATATAATATAATAAGAACTGGGTCACTCCACTCATTGCCAATTGGTTTTGAGATGGAAGCCCATATAATATAATAAGAACTGAGATTCGGTGCTTGCTGCATTCTAACTTTTTGAATCTTTTGTGTATAATTACAGTACTGGAGGTGCTGGTGGTGGAGTTGTTGCCAAGGATGCTCTTGGAAATGATGTTTTTGCAGATGAATGGCTTAAGGCACATGGCCCTGGCGATCGAACCCTCACACAGGGGTTGAAGGTGCTGTAACTCTCTTAACTTTGTTTAATGAATGTCGTAAATACTCCGAGCAGGCATTGGCACCCTGGATTCCTTGTTGCTTCACGATGATCTCATGCTTCTCTGTTTTACATGTTTGACATTTAACGACAAAGTAGTAACTTTCAACGACAACCTCTCGATGTTGTTCCTTAAGTCGTAGTCAAATTCTGTCCGTAGCATCAAGACACTAAGAGTAGCACTAAATTCCGTTCGTAGCGTCAAGACATCAAGAGTAGCATTGAGACACTAAAAGACAGTGTCTCAACACTACCTTGCGAGTCTTGTGGCTTCTTTAATGATTGTGTCTCAATGCTGTCCACTCGAGCATTCTTGCTAGTTTTCTGCTAGAGTTGAGATGCTACAAATCACCTCTCAACTTTGTCTCCTCGGATCTTTGGGCCTCAATTACTTCATGAAATTCCTTTTGCATGTGTTTTTGTCCAAATTACTTTACTTTGTTGGTGTATCCTTCAAAACTTTGTTTTCTTATTGAAAAGAATGTAATCAGGATATTCCAATTACAAAACCAGAAGAAAAACATATCTGATATCAAATGGCAAGTTTCCAGCATAAACATTGAGGTCTTTCAATCATTTGAAATGTGGTGTTTACACAAGTAATGAGTTTCTGAAGGTTAACTACACCATGTGCTGTTATGCTTGGTGATGAACAAAAACTTTGTGCATTTAATGGCAATCTGTTGATGATGGATTTCAGGGTGATCCTACCTACCTCGTCGTCGAGAAGGATAAAACGCTTGCGACGTACGGAATCAACGCAGTTTGCACTCATCTTGGATGCGTCGTGCCATGGAATGCAGCTGAGAACAAATTCATCTGCCCTTGCCATGGATCCCAATACAATGATCAAGGCAGGGTCGTCCGAGGACCTGCACCTCTGGTACCAGTTTTAGTCTACTAACTGTTAGATTATATGTTGATTAGTTACTAAATAGAGCTAAACCTTTTCTTTGTTGACACAGTCTCTTGCATTGGTTCATGCTGATGTAGACGACGGGAAGGTCGTGTTCGTCCCATGGGTCGAAACCGATTTCAGAACTGGCGAAAATCCATGGTGGGCTTAAGCCTCCTCCTCATGTAACATCTCTCCACATCTATCTCTTCAATTTGAAGCAAAAATTTTTTCTTCTATCTCTCATTTTTCTCCTGTTATATATTTTGGATTTGTTGGATGACATATATAAGATACAAGATAATTGGATATCCTAGCCTTGTGTTGATAAGCTTTGATATTAAGTACCACTCTTTGTTGTTCTACTTCTCTTCATCATGTATTCAGTAAATGAATGCAGGCAGGACTTGCTGCTGCAAATAATAGTTACAGTTCATAGACTCCAAGGATCAGGATGGGTCATTTTTATTATACATAGCTTTTAAAACTATGCGAATCTAAGTATAATTCAATTGGTATAAACATTACCTTCTCGACTGAATTACAAAAGTTCAAATCTTCATTCTCATATGTTCTAAAAAAGAAGTATAAAACTCTTCCCTAATTTATCCTTGTCGATGGAGCATCATCTCGTTTGGGGTCATAGATAGGCTAGTATTTTACTTGGATGTGGGGTGGTTGAGGGATTCAACTCCATGTTGGCATAAAGGCGCTTGTAGATGGTGCACACCTGGCTCTTGATGCAGGAATATCTCCAATATGGACAAACGGATTCACAAATAGTGTGGAATTTGCTTAGTGATCGGGATCATCATTTCAATGAAATTGCTCCACTCATTCAATACCTACAACAACTACATCTATCTCACCATATCAGGGGTTTTCTATTAACACCTAGGGAGGGAAACAAAGTTGCGCATTCGTTAGCCGTTCATGCTCGCACCACCAAACATAATGAGATTTGGTTAGAAGATTGTCCCCCATGGACTTATGGCATCCTTGCTCAAGAGATGCCACCTACCGTTGTCTCTCATTAGTTTTTGTCTTTATTTGTTTGTATCTTCTCAAAATAATAATAATAAATAATCACTCCTTAATAAAAATAAAAATAAAATAGACTTAATCTCCATCAATATTCTAGCAATCATGAGTTTTGATCAAACTCCACAAAATGTATATAATTTCACAATGCAAAAATAGTGACATGACTAAAATGAATGAAAGAAACTATATCCTTATATCTATAATGGTTTGGCTGATATTAATGGAGATTGTGATATTAGTAAAATTTTGCACCTATAGAAGTATAAGATAAATACTAAAAAAATCTATATCCAGTGGTTATTAAGAGTCAACTACATTACAGTAGCAACATCAAATAACTTTTTGTTAAGGGAAAAATACACTTTTGGTCCCTGAGGTTTGGATTAAGTGACACTTTGGTCCCTGAGTTTTCAAACTCAACAAAAATACCCCCAAGGTTTGAGATAAGGAGCACTTTGGTCCCTACCGTCAATTTTTCTGTTAACTTTATTTTAATATAAAAAATATTTATTTTATTTTTTAAAATAAAAACTATTTAAAAAATATAAAATATTAATATTTTAATATATTTTTTTTTATTCTTTCTCCCTTTCTCTCTCATCATCTTCTTCTTCTTTTCCATCTTCTCCACCTTCTCCTTCCTCCTTCTTCTTCCTATGTCCGGCGATCGGCGACCGACGACCACCGCTCGTCGCCGCCGGCCGCCGGCGACTGGTTTTTTTTTTCTTTCCTCTTTTTCTCTCCCCATCCACGAAACGGAACTCTCTCCCTCTTTCTCCTCTTCTCTTTCTCTCTTCTCTCTCCCCCACCCTTCCCTTCTTGCCGGCAATAGCCCCGCCGCCCCGTCCTCCACCTCTCTTCTTCTTACCTACACCGCCTTCGAATGTTGCCTTCTAGTTTATCTCTTTCGCTTTCCCGCTCTCTTCAATTTTCGTCTTCAACGCCTTGCTTCTTCGCTCATGACGAGACCTCCGCTTTCTTTCTCCAGTTTCTGAGTTCCCTCAACAATGGATTCCACGCCCGACAAGAACCCCACCAGGCCTCCTCCTCCTCTCTCCAAATTCGAGGTCTCTCTCTAAACCCTTCAAGTTCTTCCCCCATTTGGATTTGGAACTTTTCCTTTTCTCTCTGTAACTGCAACTCCACTTTCTCAATTGGGTTTTTCTTGCTCTCTTATGTAATTTGGGTTGTGGGTTTTCTTGCTTTCTTCATCCTCTGTAATTTCTTCTCCATTCTCGCCATTTTCTCAATTGGGTTTTTCTTTTCCTTTGTTTTTTTTTTTTTGGGTCTCTAGTGTAATTTGGGATGTGGGATTTCTCTTTCTCTTCTTCCTCTGCAATTTCATCTCCATTTTCGCCATTTTCTCGATTGAGTTTTTCTTTTCTTCTGTTTTTTGGGTCTCTGGTGTAATTTGGGATGTGGGTTTTCTCTTTTCCTTCCTCTGTAATTGAAACTCCATTTTGGCCATCTTTAGAGTTTCTGAATTTTGGGGTTTGGGGTTACATTTTGTGCAAATTTTGAGATCTGGGTTTGTAATTGTTTGTTTGTTTGTAGGATTTTTATTGCAAGATTCGCCAGTTTTCAACTTCATTAACAATCCCTCTCCATCAAGCCTGTTAAATCCATTCACATTGCTCAAACATTCAACTTCATTAAGTTAGTATGTTGCGAAAATGTAGAGAAGAAGAAAGAAGAGAAAAAAAAGAAAGAGAGAAAAAAAAAAACAGTCGTCGACGACCGACGGCGGCGAGCGGTGGCCGCCGGTCGCCGGTCGCCGGACATAGGAAGAAGAAGAAGGAGGAAGGAGAAGGTGGAGAAGATGGAAAAGAAGAAGAAGATGGAAAAGAAGAAGAAGATGATGAGAGAGAAAGGGAGAAAGAATAAAATATATATATATTAAAATATTAATATTTTATATTTTTTAAATAGTTTTTATTTTAAAAAATAAAATAAATAATTTTTTATATTAAAATAATAGTGTCACGTCAGCCACCGTTAAAAGTTAACAGAAAAATTGACCGCAGGGACCAAAGTGCTCCTTATCTCAAACCTCAGAGGTATTTTTGTTGAGTTTGAAAACTCAAGGACCAAAGTGTCACTTAACCCAAACCTTAGGGACCAAAAATGTATTTTTCCCTTTTGTTAATATTTCAACCATGATTGTTCTCTAATCTTTATTCATATTACAATTTCCTTTTCTATTTTAGTTTCACTAAAAAAAAATATAAAATCACTTTAGTTTCACGATGGATGTTGAAAAAACATTTTTTTAAAAAAAATGTAACGCCTCAGGCCCAGGATTCGGAATTCGACTTCGGCACCTAAGGCCCCCGACATTCCCCTGCGACCTAGCCACGCCACCATACTCGTCTTAAACTGCTTCCAAGAGTGAAGACTGTCCCCACAAACCAACACGGGGTCCTTTTAGGATGCTTTGTCCTCACTCACATGCTCCCTAGGAAAATTCCTAGGAGGTCACCCAACATAGAACTTCTCCAAGCTAAGCACGTTTAACTTCAAAGTTCCTATGATTGAGCCACCGAAAAGGAAGGTGCACCTTGTTGGTATAGGTAGTATCTATCAATTATTTTAAGCTTATCTTGACTATACTTTCATGTCCTTAGGATCCCTCTCATTCAGATATGATCTTGGTTCATTCATGTACCCCTCCTAACTTCGGGTGTCACATGATTTAGCCATGAGGACACATAAGCTTACGATGTAAGCAGTCTACAAAACCATTAACTAGGCTCTGATACCAACTGGAACGCCTCAGACCCAAGATTCAGAATTCGACTTCGACACTTAAGGCCCCCGACATTCCCCTGCGACCTGGCCACGCCACCATACTCGTCTTAAACTACTTCTAATAGTGAAAACTGTCCCCACAAACCAACACGGGGTCCTTTTAGCATGTTTTGTCCTCACTCACATGCTCCCTAGGAAAATTCCCAGGAGGTCACCCAACATAGAACTTCTCCAAGCTAAGCACGTTTAACTTCAAAGTTCCTATGATTGAGCCACCGAAAAACAAAGTGGCTCAATCATAGGAACTTTGAAGTTAAGCGTGCTTAGCTTGGAGAAGTTCTATGTTGGGTGACCTCCTGGGAATTTTCCTAGGGAGCATGTGAGTGAGGACAAAACATGCTAAAAGGACCCCGTGTTGGTTTGTGGGGACAGTATTCAATCTTAGAAGTAGTATCAGACAAGTATGGTGGCGTGGCCAGGTCGTAGTCGAACGTCGGGGCCGTTAAGGGCCGAGTTCGTTTTGAAGGATTGGAATTCCCAATTCCGTTACAGCGGAAGCAATTGGACCGTTCGTAAATTAATTTTATTTTACAAAATACCAATACATTGGCAAAAGGTTAAGCGATGAGAAACATACCTTCGTTGACGACTCTGAATTCTTCAAGAACGCCTTTCTTGATTGCTCTGCAATAACGAAGAACACCACAATTTGATCTTCCCCGCTATAACTCTGACATTAGGAACGTAGTTGTGGGACTACCTAATCTTGAATGGGAAAAACTCTAGAGAGAAAATTCTCCCTAGAGTTCTTGAGTTGAGAGAATATGAGAGGGTCTTATGGTGGCCATATGTTGTTGTACCTAAACCCTAGGGTTAGTGTTCTATTTATAGGAGAAAGGTCATGAATAAAATATTCATTTAAAATCAATTCCATAACCAATTAATTTCATAATTGATTAATCTTTTCCATAATTAATCAATTCCATGACCAATCAATTCCACAATTGATTAATCTTTTCCATAAATGATTGATCACTTCCATAAGTGATTAAATCATTTCCATAAATGATTGATCACTTCCATAAGTGATTAAATCATTTCCATAAATGATTAATTACTTCCATAAGTGATTAATCATTTTCATAATTGTTTAATTTCCAATTAATTAATTCTTTAATTAATTAATCACCGATTAAATATCATATATTTAATTTCAGACCTTCTATTAGTTAATTAATTAATTACCCAATTAAATATCATATATTTAATTTCAGGCCTTCAATTAATTAATTCTATAATATGAATCAAATTCATATTAAAATTTGAACTCCTTCAAATTCTCTTATATCCTATAAATTTAATATGAATCAAATTCATATTAATATTTGAACTCCTTCAAATATTTATTTCTCTCATAGACTATAGTTTAATTAAATCTCATTTAATTTAAACTAAATTGAATAATTAATTAATTCATCTTCTAATTAAATACCATATATTTAATTAGAAATATATTTGAACTCTTTCAAATATATCAATCTCTCAACATAATAAAGTTTAATCTCAAATTAGACTTTATATTTTAATGCATCACTATACATTATATTAATTTGTATCTCATACAATTAACTTAATTCCCAATTTGAACTATTCAAACTCTCTCAAGATATATTTGTTCCTAATTACTCTTTACGAGCTAGCAGGGGGACCTAATGGACCTACAGATCAGAAGCTCCAATGATATGAGGTTAATAGATTAAACTCATTAATCAGGTTAACCAATATTCATTAACTGTGGGTCATTCCACTAAAGACCCACAGCTGAACTCTTCTCACTGTAGAACATTTCTGTGTCCACGAATATAGACCTATACCGGTAAGTCAATCATTCACGAGTGTCCGTAACTACAGCTGGGCCAAATTACCGTTTTACCCCTGTGTTACATCTGTCTCCTTAAGTACCAGTGCTCCTCTAATGAACAACCTGTTTATGGTCCAACCATTAAACAGAAAGTCCTTCTCGGGCCAGTGAGAGGGCGGGATCCCTTTGTTCAAGTCCTGGAGTCACCACTTAAGGGAACACTCATCTACTTCTCCTAGAAGTGGGAATGAGTGAATTCCATCTTGTGTTGTCATGTCCCCAGCCCCACACTCGGTCTTGTCCCCAAGAAGGTAGGCTTATTGAGTCGGCGTGCAGGTCACTCTCACCCATACTAATCAAAGGACAACCCCTCGTGAGAAGGAGTTCATGACACACTCAAGATTAAGACTAAGTTACCTAGTTCATCCTATTGAAACAGTAACCTAACTAGTTAACGGTGTTACATCTAGTGGTTTACTATTTCGTGGTCCGGTCTTATGCAAACTCATTGCATAGGATACCTCCGCTCGCATGTCTCCTACATGGATGCCTTGGATTAATACGTCTGTATCGAATACAAAGCGGACCGTATCACATAGTGTTACCAGGATAAGGTACCCAGCCATATCCTTGTACTATAGACCTTTTAGGTTGTTACTTGAACACCAATCCCCGTATGTCCCCACATATTAGTTCAAGTCACATGTAAACAACCTTGGATCTTAGTTTATTGGATTTGGGTCAAATTGTGCAATATTTAACAATAACACTTTATTGTCGAAACTCAATTACACTTTATTGAAACAAGTATACAATTTGTTTACATTCACTATCTACGAGTTTTAGGGCATAAAACCCAACACGTTTTCCTTAGGAATTCAATTCCTTTCATTCTAATATCAGTTTCATGTTGAACCTTAGTCTTAAACGATTGTTTTGTTTTCATTCGGGATTCATTCAGATGCTTTCATTTCATTATTTGATTGAGGAACTTATTCACGTTTTGGGCCCTATTTGAATTAAATGAAAAACATTGTTATTTTCCGCTTTAAATTTATCAAAATTTTCCGTACTCATGCATCTAGTAGCGACCCCTTTGTATGTTTTTTATCCCCTCTTTAGTCGGGTCGTTACAGATGGTATCAGAGCGGAACCTCTCCTAGTAGGATGTGGTTCGGGGACGAACCAAGGCGGAAGCTGGTGGGCATGTGACACACCCGAAGTTAGGAGGGGTACATGAATGAACCGAGATCACATCCGAATGAGAGGGATCCTGAGGACATGAAAGTATAGTCAAGATAAGCTTAAAAGAATTGATAGATACTACCTATACCAACAAGGTGCACCTTCCTTTTCGGTGGCTCAATCATATGAACTTTGAAGTTAAGCGTGCTTGGCTTGGAGAAGTTCTATGTTGGGTGACCTCTTGGGAATTTTCCTAGGAAGCATGTGAGTGAGGACAAAGCAGACTAAAAGGACCCCGTGTTGGTAGTCTTCATTCTTTGAAGCAGTTTCAGAAAAGTATGGAGGCGTGGCCAGGTCACAGGGGAATGTCGAGGCCTTACGTGCCGAAGCCGGATTCCGAATCTTGGGCCTGAGGCGTTACAAAAAAAAAAAAATAGAGAGATCTAGCTTTCTTTTCTTTTCTATTTTCTTGGAATGCTACAACCAAATAATTTTTTTTTAAAAAAAAAAATCTTGATGTGTAAATTTGAAAATTTCAAGGTTTAAGTTTTTGAAATTGTTTAAGTGAAATGGGCACAAATTCACAAATGAAAAGACAAACATTCAACCGCAATTCTCTCCTATACCTTGAAACATTTTGAAATGTGTTGGAATTTGGTCATTTTTTTTCAGTATTAAATTTCCAACATACTTGTTTCGTTTCTGTAACCAGTTTTCTCGACAGCTCCGATCCAATTATTTTTGTGTTCATTTATTTTCTCTTCTCATTTTAAAAATGTCCCATAAGTCTTCCACATCAGTTGCTTCCTTCCAGATAACATATTATATTGATAAAATATGTATAAGCATCTTAGCTTCGAAATTAGGATAATCTTAATCAAATCTTGTGCCTTACAAAAGTTTTAATCATTCACCTCTACCCTTTCAATTTAAATTTTAGGTTTAAATCCTATTTTGGTCCCTAAACTTTTAGAATTATTCTATTTTGGTTCTTGGACTTTCAAAATGTTCATTTTAGTCCCTAAACTTTCAAGTTTGTTTCATTTTTGTCCCTAAACTTTCAAAATATCTATTTTAGTCCTTACTTTTATTACAATTTTAACAAATTAATGACATAGTTTTTGAGTATGTGTATTAGATTGTTATCATGAGCATGATTTCAAGTCAAATAAGTTAGAGATGAACATTAGGCAAAACGAATTTGAAATATAAAAGTAACCTAACAAAAACCAAAATGATTATCTTGACGTTTTGAAAGTTCAGAGACTAGAATAGAACAAATTTGAAAGTTTAAGGACCAAAATGAACGTTTTGAATGTTTAAGGACTAAAATAGAACAAACTTAAAAGTTCAAGGACTATAATGAGATTTAAACCTAAATTTTATGTTAAATTACCAATTTAATCCTTATAATTTAAACATAGTTTCAATATGATGTAGTTTTGAAATTTTAAATTTAGTTCCTATAGTTGGAGATTAGTTACTTCTGGTCTTCATAATTCTTTATTAATTCAATATTAAAATGTCTTTTTAACAATTCTTCAAACAAAAATTGATTTACTTTGCTGTAACTTTCCAAAGTGTAATGATGAAAAAAGAACTGCCAAGTTTACTTTCTGGTTTAATTGAAAGCCCCAAGGAAAATTGTCACAAGTGAAATAGAAAAGGGAAGAGAGAGAAAATTTGCCCATCTGATCCCAAAAAAAAAAAAAAACCCAGATTTGACATTTACAGTGTAGCGAAAAGACAAAAAAGCCCCTCAATCATCCCTCCTTTTGTCCACTAGCTTCACGTGACCCCGACATCAACATGGGTACCCCCCTTTTTCAAAAAATAACAAAACAAACGGATTCCAACCCATAATTACCCCGTACTGCCACTACCAAGCAACCCAATAAACCAAAACCAGTAGGGGTATAATCGGAATCATAGAAATGGACGGTGGCGATGACGACTGCGCCTTTTCCATCTGTAACGAATCGACGGCCAGCGGCATGTTCTCTTGGTCCGGACTACACGTAGACTCGTGAGGAGGGTGGGCGCTGTACATCACGGCTCGGAGTACTGCCGAAACGGTCGGGATGTACGTCGTTTTGTTACGCGCCAGCAGCCACGTCAGCCCCATGAGCTGGCAGTCTCTGTTGAACATTTTGCTCGCCCTGTCGCTGCTCGCGTTATTCTTCGTTCCGCTAACCTGGAATTATCAATCCCGACAAAGAACGTTATATCTTCATGTCCAAACACACTTTTAAAGGAAATAGCCACGTGGGTAGGGTCTCGACTCTCAATTATTCTAAACCGAAACCAGAATTTTTCCGGTAACCATCCGGTAAATATTAAGACAAATTATTGTTTAATAATTTTACATAAAGATTGTTGTTTTTTAACGAATAATTATTCAAAGTTTTTACTATTTTTAAGATATTTATTATGCATCTTAAGGGGAAAAAATGATAAAATATTTCTTTTTTGTTTATTATGTTGAAAAAACTGAAAATGGGAAGAAAAACAAAAAAATTATTTGATTGTTTCCAAAACTTGTACATAATTTTAAAAATGTCTTAAAAGTGATGAATGAGAAACAATAACAATGATGAACCAAGAAACAAAAACATCCAAACAACTGCTAAATTACTCCTTTTTTTTTTTTTTTTTTAATGAAACTCATGTTACTCCAGGACCATTTGATAAACATTTGATTTTTTATTTTTAGTTTTTGAAAATTAAGTTTATCCACATCTACTTTCATCCATAACTTTCTTTGTTTTAGTATTGACCTTCTTATTTGTTTTAAAAAACCATCTAATTTTGGGAAAAAAGAAAAAAATTAGTTTTCAAAAATTTGCTTTTGTTTTTAGAATTTTACTAGAAATTCAAATAGGATGAAAACCATGATAGGAAATTTGGAAGAAAACAAGCATAATTTTCAAAAATAAAAAACAAAAAACCAAATAGTTATAAAACGGAAATCATTGTTTTATTCTTAATCAAAATTTTCAAAATTGTACACAAATTTTTATCAACAATAAAATCTAGAATCGTGTTTTCTTTTTCTGCTTCAATTTCATTATAAATACGAATAAAAAATTTATTATAAAATATATAGACAAAATTCTAAAAAAAAAATTAAATGTAACATAATAATTAAAAAAAATCATTTTTCAGGTGAAAAATAAAATGAAATTAAGGGAGAAGAGAAACAACAAAAATGAAAAACTAAAAAAAACAAACAAGAACTTCGTCAAATTGCCTAATATTCACAAGGCTAATCCCAATACTCCAATTAAAAACATGTCTTGTTTCAAAAAAAAAAAAAAAATTAAAAACATGTCACTTTTTTAAAAAAATTAATCTACAAATTACGAAACTTTTCAATCTAATCAACAGAGATTGATCAACCCATTAACAGTTTAAACATATTTTTCCAGATACGATCTTCATTTAAGATTACCTTTTGAAGGGCGCCAAGGCATTTGGTGCAACCAGAATACGACGAGTTCCTGCAATTCTTCTCAAGATTACGGACGGCGGCCGTCGGAGTGGCATTCCGGTAGCCGCCGCCAACGCCGCTGCCGGAGACATTAAAGGCAGCAGGGCAAGACAGCGAGCTAATCTGATGAAGCCGAATCCCACAAAAGCACAAAACGGCGTCGCAGCTCGCATTCGGCTGCGGAATCCTTATATTCCTACTCAACAGCGACGCCTGCAGCGAGTTCACACATTTCTGCGAGTCGTCCGGCATCATCGGCAGGTCCGACGGCGCAGCCGGCGCCGGAGCCGCGATCTTCAAGGCGGCGCGTGCATGAGCAGCGAAAAGCCACGCTGCGAGAACCGGACAGCACCGGCTCCGGTCCAAGTCCCGACCGCAGGCCTCCCGAACGCCGCCGAAGAGCTCGTCGGAGAGGTCAAGGTGGCAAATTTGCATTTGGGTTTGAACCGGAAAGGCCGGAACCGTGTTGGGGGATGAGTATTCGCCGGGCTTCAACGGCTGGCTTTGACCGGAAACCGGTTCGACGAGAAAACCGGCTGAAGAGAGAAGGAAATTTGTGGCAATGCATGAGAAAACGAAACAAATCAATATGGATGTAAAAGGAGGCATTTTAGGAAGAAATGAAGAAATGGGTTTTTTTTTTTTTACTTTCCTTTTTGCTAAACGAGAAAATATGATTAGAGAGCAAGTAGAGCTTTGAAAAGTGCTTTTTAGAAGCTGCTTTTTGCAAGAGCTATAAGGTCACTGAAATCAGAGAGGGGAAGAAGAAGAAGGAGAAGAAGAAGAAGAAGAAGAAGAAGAAAGTGAATAGGAGAAGATTCTGAAATATTCTGAAAACGCTGAAAGAGAAGGAGAAAAATGAAGTGGCATTATTAGAAGAAGAAATTAGAATTTATATATTATAGTATTATGCTATATGAATTTGTGTGACAATTATTTTGCAGTTATAGAAGGAAAGTTTGATTTTTGAGAGATGGGTAGTGGGCGAATGAGAGATTCGTCTGGTAGAGAGAAAGAGAGAATGGGAAAGAAAAGATTTTTTGTCAGGTTGTGGTGTCCTTTTCTTTTTCATTCTTTTTCTATTTGGCAATGGGTTTGTGAGAGGGAGAGAGGTGATGTGAAAGAAAGCAAAAACAAATCACTTTTTTAAATTGCTCTATAAAGTGAAATGGTTCTTGTGTTTGGGAGTAGGATGTACCTATCTATCCCCATCTTACAAGCCAAACACCTACCTCATTTGCATTGGGAGTTTTGAGCTCCTTTTAATGGGAGTGCTCACTCCAAGAAGTTAGAATTATGAAATTTGGAGTTGTGTGTTGTTACAGGAGTTGGAGTAAGAATTAATAAGTTTGTGGGCGGGTGATATTGCTAAGAGAGCTAGATTGTTGGGATTGTGTGAGACCTAAGTTTATTCTATCCCGGGTTGGATTTGTTCGTTGATCGATTCTGATGGTTCTTCTTTTGCTCTTGTGGCATAATAAATTTCTTTCCTCCTAAAAAAAAGTTTGTAGAGCCTACAATAGAGTGTTGTAATTGGTTAATAAGTTTGTAGGTTTCACAATTGGATGTTGGATGTCCTTAGGTCAATCAAACTCTAACTCCCCTTACTCCTAGAGCCAAACACCTCCTAAATGTTTTGGGTTGTTCAAGTTTGTGTCTGTTGAGTCTTTGTAAAGTGTTTAATAGGTTAATGAATTTTCAACTTTATGTCTGACGAATCTTTGGATTTAAAAAATGTTTAATAAGTTTTTAAACTTTCAATTTTGGGTTGAATAGGTCTCTTTTATATTTCACCTTTTGCAAAATTAACAAATTTATTAGGCATGAAATTGAACTTTGTGTCAAATAGAATATTGAACATTTAATTTTGTGTTGTTCGTGAATTTTGAAAAACGACGAATAGATTAAAGGTCTGTTGGACACAAAATTGAAAGTTCTAGAACTTGTTAAACAAAAAATCGAAAACTTAGAGACTTATTAGAGACTAAACTTTTAATTTAACCAATGTCATTATTCAAAAGTTTTTCATTCTTGGGTGCGTGTAAGAATTGTAGAATGTCTTAAATTTAATGTGACTTTGTTATCTATGTGAGGAAGAAAATCAAAAAGCAAAAATTAATAATCTCTATGCACAAAATTACGAGTAGAGAGTTCTTTACAATATAACTTGATTAAAACAATCTCACAACCAATTATAGTTAACAAATGAAATTATATATAAAAATGTTACAACAAAAATAACCTCCTAATCTCTATCTAGAATGAGATAGTTGTGTCAAATGATTCATCATGAAAAATAAAAAAGGAAGAAAAAAAACATATTCTAGTAATCATACATGCAATGATTTGAAGGATTGATACAATTGTTAATTAATGCTTAGATATTTGAAAATTTGGTTTCTTTTGAATTTGCAAGTTAAAAATCTTTTTATGAAGCCTTTGCAAACAAGTTGGATATTCAATTCACAAGAACACAACCAATTTGGGGCAAAAAGATTAGGTTTTTTTTTTCTTTTTGGATCCAACATTTAATTTATGTCTATGGTCCATCAATTTGACCATAAACAATTCAAGAACAAAAACAATTGGAGGCTAAAAGATTATGAGTTTTTTTGTTTTGGTCCAACATTTAGTATATGTTTATGGTCCATTTATTTGAATAATCTTATCCCTTATTTTCCTTGGAATCATCAATGTGGGGATGTCTTTTCTAAAAATCTTTAAAAAAATAAATAAATAAATTGCAAGAGCACAGATAGGATGGGGAAGATTCAAATAAAAATAATTTTGCTAAATTGAATCACATCACAAATATTTTTTTTGTTCTTTATCTAAAATTTTCATTGCTCTCTTTGTTGATGATTTTTAATTTTAGTATAAAGTTTAAAAAAAAATAAAAAACACCCATTATATGCCAAGGGCCACGTAAGCTTTAAACAGCATTATTGCCATTGAAAGTCATTCAGATTAATTAATTAATCTTCCTTTTGATAACTCCTTTTGAATATTAGGATCATTCAACCTCAAAAAGTTTTTGAAAAGTCACCTTGAAATTGTCAAGCCCTTTTAACCTTTTAACCTTATAAAACCATTATTTTGTGTTTTTCGATTTTGAAAAAAACAAGACAATGAAAAAGGATATATAAGAGAACAAAGGTTTCGGGTATGTTTGGTAGACAATCTAAATTTTGTTTTATGTTTTTTGATTCACTAAATTAAGTAAATATATATTTGATAGATGTATCGTTGAAAACCATTTTCGAATTCTGTGATCCAAATAGTGAAAATTTAAAAATGCTGAATTAAATTTAAAAAAATAAAAACTTTAATAAATATAGTATTTCAGATTATAAACTCAAATCATTTTTGTTAAATTAAAATTTGTATAAATTATATGATATTGTAAAATAATAATTATACAAAATTTATAACATATAACATGTTTATAAATTAATTAATAATAGTTTATATTTGACTTAATATTTAGTTGATAACTACAACTAGTTTATGGTTTATAAATATATTATCAAACACACTTTAAACAATTATTTAAATTGGGATCCAAATTCTAAATTTGCTACCCAAACACATACATGAAAACATGAAATACAACTTTGTTTTCATGAAATCATTTGTTTTCAGATCACCAATCAAACGAGTCTTTAGTTTCTTCCCTCTAAACTTAAAAAAAATTGGTAGAAATTCCAAGTTCTCTTTTTTTAGATGATCTTCTTTCTCAGCTCCTAATTCTTTTGTCAATTCACTTATGTAAGTTTATCATCAACTAAATTCAACACTAATCAACAAGAAAAGACTAAATTGAAAAATATTGATACGTAAAGGATTAAACTTAAAACTCGTTAAACATCGAACATCAGAGACTAAATTGAAAAATACACGAAAACTTAATACTACTAAGCCTATAAATAAAAAGACATATATAGTAAAGTTCACTTTATTGTTAATTTTGATGGTGATGTGGAAAGGTAAAAAAATGGGAAGGCATCTTTAGGGGGTTTGACCTTTTCTTTCTTGAACTCATTTCAGTGAACTGTTTTCTGCAAGACTTTACCTTTTGTTTTGTTTTGTTTTTTTTTTTTCCCCTTTTTTTTTTTTTTTTTTTTTTTTTTTTTTTTTTTTTTTTTTTTTTTTTTGCTTTGCGTGCGTTACAGCCATTGCAGAATGAAACCCACTTTTTCTCTCACATCTCTAGAGAGATATTATCAAAAAAAAAAAAAAAAAAAAAAAAAAAAAAAAAAGAGAGAGAGAGAGAAAATAAATAAATAAAAAAAAGAGATAAAAAGCTTCACGTGGAGTGGCCACCAACGTCCCACTTTCCCACTACACACACACTGTCAAGGCTTCATATTGTTATTTTAATCTGCATCCACATTTTCAAAACACAGAAAAAAATTTGTAGTATAGTCTTCATTGTTCGGGTTTGTATCTAAAAGATCTCTAACTTTTGAAAAATATATAATTAGTTCTCGAGCTTTTGATTTTACATTGTTTGATGGATTTTTAAACTTTTAGTAACGCACCATTTGGTTTTTAGTTTTTTTTTTTTTTTAAAAAAAAAATTAAACTTCCAATTATAAGTTTCTTTGTTAGGTTATCTTTCTCATTTTCATGTTTTAAAAAACCAAGCCAAGTTTTGAATACTAAAAAAAGATAGTTTTCAAAAAATTGCTTTTATTTTTTAATTTTGGCTTAGAATTCAAATCTCCTTAACAAGTATGAAACCCGTGGTAAGGTAGTTGAGGGAAAACAAACATAATTTTTAAAAACAAAAAACTCAAAAGGAAATTGTTATTTGATAGAATCTTAACTTTTAATTTTGTGTTTAATAGGTCTCTGAACTTTAGAGGTGTCAAAAGAATCTTGAACTTTCCATTTTTTTATCTAATAATTTCCTCAACTTTTAAAATGTTTAACAAGTATATAACATATTAAACAATTTTAAATTTTAATTGATTTATTAGATATAAATTTGAATTTTGTCTCTAATATATACATGCAAGTTTTTTTTTAAAAAAAATTAAAATAGATAAAAAAAACTTATTAGACACAAAATAAAATTTGAAAGACTCATTTCAAATTATTTAGAGTTTAAGAACGGAAGAAATGCAAACTTGAAAATTCAAAAACTAAGGCTCTGTTTGATAACCATTCAGTTTTTAGGTTTTGGTTTTTGAAAATTAAGTTTATACACACATACTTTTACCCGGTAAGTTTTTTGGTTTGATAACCATTTGGTTTAGTATCAAAAACCAAATCCAATTTTGAAAACAAAAAAAAAGTAGTTTTCAAAAACTTGTTTTTGTTTTTAAAATTTAGCTAGGAATTCAAATGCAACCTTAACTAGGATGAAAGTCATGGTAGGAAATCTAGGAGAAAACAAACATAATTTTCAAAAATGAAAAACCTAATGGTTCTCAAACCGGGCCTAAACTTATAAGTTAAACAAATGGATAATTCAAACTAAACCCAATGATGTTTTGTTTGCAAAATATTCCCTTTTGTTGAGAGAGGACAAATATGAAACACCTAATGGGCATTTTCCCATAGGAAGATGAGATAAAGGGGCAATCAAGCAAAAATTATTCCAACAAAAAGTTGGCTTTGCAAAAAAGCCCACTATTGCTACTACTACTACTTTCTCATGGGTTTCTTTGCAATTATTTTTACAAAATCGAATCGCTTTTTTACCTTCCAATGAGCATCGTTTTTTTTTTTTTTGGCTTTGCTAATGGGTCCCTTTCTGAACTTTCAATCCAACAAACTCAATAATGTCTTAGAAAAATAAAAGGAAAGGCCCCAACTTTCCCATCACTTGTATCAAAAATAAAAGAAAAGTGATTTTTTCTTTCTTTTTTTTTTTTTTTTTTTTTTTGGAATAAAAGAAAAGTGATTTTTAACTTTAGATGATTTATTCAATCAATAGTACAATATCATACATTACATGCATGCTCAGAGAGAGAGGAAGAGATTTTTTTTTTTTTTTTTTTTTTTTTTTTTTTTTTTTCCAGCAAATGCTTTGGTAATTGAGCTAGGGAAAAGTGCTTTTGGATGCCCCACACCCAGAAAGGCCGAACTGATTATTTGCCATTTTTGTGACTCTGCATAATCAGTTCTTTCATGCCTCTTCGAAATCACTTAAGTTTAAAGATTTTATTTGGGTAAGTTTTAGTTGAATTATAAATTTTTTTCACTATCTTTTTAGTTAAATAATATGAGATGTTAGTTTCATAAAAAAAAAAAATAAACTAATATAAGATGAGAATTCCAATTTCCAATTGTATGTATATTGTTGAGTTATGTTTTTTTTTTTTTAATAATAAATTTCATTAAAAGAACTCAACTACCAAAATAGCTTCTCTCTAAATGGGAAAACCACGATGGGAGGTTAGGAGACCAAAAAACACGCCCAGAATCCCTCTCATGGGGATGATCCCGACCTTCAACAAAAATAAAATCAAAAGTTCCAGCGAGCCTTGCCAACCAGTGGACTACTGAATTGGCAAGCTGATTACAGTGCACAAAAGAAATCGAAGAAGTGCGACAGATTTCCAAAGAAGCTTTGACGATGGCCTTTGCGAGCAGCTTTGTCTCCGACAGGTCGTCTTCTTCCCCATTAATTAGCTTGATTACCGCGAGGGCATCAGACTCAACTTCAATCGCAACTCGATTCCAAATGCAGGTTTGATGAATTGCTTTGATTCCCTCTAAGATCACATTTGCTTCAAGGCTGTTGATGTCTCATTTTCTATACATTTTTTGGATTCCAAAGCAGATTAAGGACCCATTTGAGTCATGCACGACCCAACCGATCCCTTTGACGCCAGTGATGTCATACCAAGCGACGTCCAAGTTCAATTTCCAAGCATTGGCCTTCAGCTTCGTCTAGAGAGCTTGACTCAGGTGGTTCCTTAATCTCTCCGGACCGATATTGTTCAGGTAACTCTCCTCCCACTCTTTGATGCAATTTAGAAATGGAATTGTGGAGGTTTGTTACTACTGCTGCTTTGTTTGCTATTTGTGGTCTGTTCCTTTGATTCCATATACTCCACATGATAATGGAGCTCTTTGCTATTTCTTCTTTGATGTAATTCCTAAGCATCCAACTCCAATAGTCCTTTGTGCTCCATTCTTTCTTGCAAACGTAGAATAGATTAACCGAATTAGGAATAAAATCCCTCCATATTTGCTTAGCCACTTTGCATTCCCAAATGAGATGGGAAGTGCTTTCAATGTATTTAGAACACAAATAACATATAGGGTTGAGATCTATCCCTCTCTTTAGAATGTTTGCTTTGCTAGGGATCACATCGTTCACAATCTTCCACGTGCATATCTTGATTATGGGACGGACCCATATTTTCCAAAGGACCTTCCATTCATAATTGCCCGCTTCACATTTCGGTCAAATTGGGAGGCTTCTTTGATTGACTCACTCTCCATAGCTAAGTGGTACGCGCTCTTTACTTTAAAGATGCCTCTCTTGTCCGGGTGCCAAATGATTTCGTCCTTGGAGATTCTTCTTCCTGTAGGCATATTGAGGATGTCATCCACATCTTGAGGGAGGAAGAATTGGTAAATTCGGTCTTCTCTCCAATTGTTGTTCTCGTCGAGGATCCAATTGACCCTTCTGCCTTTTATGATGTCATTTGAAGAGATGGGCTTAAGATTGTGGCTGAGGGCGAGTTCCCCATAAGGGCTTCCAAGAAATTCCTGTCTTTTAAGTATTTGCCTCTAAGGATCTTGTAAAGGAGGCTACTGGGGTTTCTCACAAGTCTCCAACTTTGCTTAGCAAGCATAGCTTGATTGAAAACTGAGATTTGCCTGAATCCCATCAACCTCCATGTTCCTATCTACTCACCTCACAATCCTTCAAGTAATATCATCAACCCAATTTTGGGTTAAGCATTTGATAGCAACAAGAATCTATTAGCCCACCCCATAATCTTCGAATAGTTTCACAAGCATGCCACATACAGTGTTAAACTAATAGATTTAATTGAATGGATCTATTAAACACAAAATTTAAAATTTAAGATCTATTTAAAAAGTTTAAAGTATTACGACTAAATAGATATGGATTTTAAAATGTCAACAGGAACATAACTCAATTGACATAAAAATGATACTCCCAAGAGGTTAGAGGTTCAAATCCTCCTGAAAAATCATAGATTCATCATTGTTATTTTACCCAAAGATAATGGGCTGAGCCACAGAGTCTTCAAATACCAAATTACATTGGGCTAAATGGGCTGAGGCCACGGCCCAATGTTTCATGACAAAGCCTCAGAGGCCCATCTTGTGAGCCCAATATTACATGGCAAAGCTAAGAAGGCCCATCTAAAGGTTTTATGGAATTTCTTTCTCGTTTGTTGCAATACAAGATTTTTTTATTTTTATTTTTGGGAAAAGTTTGTTGCAATAGAAGATAAAAGGACAAAAAAGTAGAAACACGCGTCACCGACAATAGAAATGTTTCAAAATCCATAATTGACAGAAAACTAAAATTGGAAAACATTGACTTTAAGCGAATTTTAAGACCAACGACACTAGAGTCAAAGAGCAAACTGTTTTTTGCAATTTCACGCAATTGCTTCGAATTAAAATTACTTTTATATACTTATATTCCTTTTACTTTTGTTGTGGCTCTCATTTTGTTTGGTTCTCGAGAAAATGTTGCGAAAAATGTCACACGTAAACTAAGTAAAAGCTATGATTTTCTCTTTTTTCCCTTTTATTTCTGCCGCCTTTCATTTCACTTTTTTCAATTATTTGGAGTGGACCTCCACCACCTTATCCGATTCAATTTTAAAATCACATTGCAATAGTTCATAAAGTTTAATGTGAAATCTCTACAAAAGTGAACATAACTCAGCGGTAATTGACATTACCTTCAACCAAAAGGTCAGAGATTCGAATCTCCTCCCCAAATGTTGATGCACTCAAAAAGAAAAAAACATCTCCATTACTCGAAAAAAAAACCTCAATTCTACCGTAGAAATAAGCAGAAGAATTAAAATAAAGCAACAAAATAAGAAATACAAGAATTTATGTGGAAACTCCACAGAAAAAAAAAATTACAATCACAAAGAATTCTCTCCCCCACCTCAATTACAAGAGACACTCTCTCAAAGTTTTATACCACTCACACAACTAGAGTTAGTATACTAAGTTTAAAGTGATTTTAAATGGGATTGTTTGAAACCACAGTCGCCATAGGCTCCTTTTATAGTAGTTGGAGCTCATCACTTCCTTAGAACTTTTTCAGCTGTGTGGGGCTACTCACTTCTAATATTTTGCCAAAAAATCTAACAATCTCTAGTAGTTTATTAATATCATATTATTATTATATAAATATCGCGAGAGAGGCTTTTGTTATAATATAATAATGTTATAAAATTTTAAGTCCATATATTGATTCAATAGTGTTTTAATTTAGGTAACAAATAAAATGTTGGACAAAATGTAAAAGGTATAGAAAAAAGAGTATACACAATGGTTTTATAGTAAATTAGTTAGTTATAAAGACCTAATCCACTAGTAAGAGATGGAAACCTCATAGTTCATGTTATTAACGTTTTATAGTAAATTAGTTAGTTATAAAGACCTAATCCTTAAACTTTGGGTGTGTTTGGTTTAACTTTTCAAGTGTTTAATTTTGAAAAAAAAAAATCATTTAAAAAAAGTTCTAGTGCATGTTTGACAACCACTAAAAGTAACTTATTAAAAAATGAGATTAAGAAATAAACCATTTGGAGAAAACCAATTTTTTTAAAAAAGAGAGTTTTTAGTATATGATAACTTGGATATAAAAACAGTACTTATGAGTACTTATGAGTACATATGAGTATTTAAATTCTAAACAATTTTTATACAAAATGTTTAAAATAAAATGCATTCTTGAAAAATATTTAAACTAAAAGACATTCCAAACGAGTTCTTAGCTACATTAATAAAATCCTTGAATATCAAATAAAGAAATGGCGAGCCTTAGTTAATTATATGTTCAGATCCACGGTTGAGCTCTATTGAACTAACAATGTGTTTTGGAAAAGAGAAGTTGACCTAGATAAAAGCTAGGCTAATAGATGACTATTTGAGAAGACTCAAACAATATACATTATTGTTCAAGAGTAGGATTATTATTGGGAATACGTACGATTACATTTCTACATTAGCTAGAAAAGGGAAGATCTTAGATATATAAGTGAAGGATCACATCTCCTTTGAAGTTTTTTTTGGATGAAATTAAAAGCAAAACCAAAAGGGTTTGAACCAAAATAGAAAAAGTATATCATACCACTGTAAATACGTGGAGGATCCGTTGTTCCTCACATATAATAATGACATTTCTTTAATTTCTTTCCCTTAAGCGTGACATGATTTGTTTTGTTTACCAATTCAAAAATCGAAGTTGAACATCAAAAAGAGCCTTAAAAAAGAACCCTTTTCTTTAATAGGAGGAAAATTGTTACCATCAACATAAATATGGATGTGGTGAGGCCCTCAAGTAATAATTAGTATTATTAATTCATGATCATAATTATCAATGGTTTGGTCAATAAGTTAAGTTCTTGTTGTTGGTGTCCAAAAAGTTAGGAGAAGAGATAAAAGTAGAAGAAGAATTATTTGGATGCTTTCCCACACATGTTTCACACACAGCTCATCATATAGAAGGAATTGGTCTTCTTTTATTTGAAGCTAAACAAAAACAGTGGTTGGTCAAAAAAGTGGCATGTATATATATGGAGACAAAACCACACTTTTTAGGGTTTGAATTTAAATTAAAGTGTGTGTGTGGCTGTATTATTTGAATTGAGCCAAATGATCACTTTTTTGGAATGTGAAATTTGCTTTAATGGTGGGCGGTTGAGTTGTTTTGAAAATTTTATATAGGTTAATAATATGTATATATTAGTGTCTAATGATGAAAGGATGATGTTTAAGTTTTGTTATCTTCATTTTAAATTATTAAAAGAGATGTTCAAACTTATGTTTATTATAATCTTAGAATGGAAGTTTCCAACATGAACATATCCAACGATAGTTGGTATTTTTATTCGTTTTTTTTTTTTTTGGATCGGAATGTTTAAATCCTCACATTTTCACATTTGTTGTACTAAAAATGAGGGAAAAAAAATCTTAGAATGAAAGCTAAATGTGTTTCGAATGAAATATTAAAACTACCTTATATGGTTCTTGTGTAATAATATATCTATTAGGCTTAGCTTTGAAATGGTAATAAAAGCTCTTAAAACATGGTATGAATTATGATACAAGTCAAACTGAAATTGACAGCCAAATCGATATCAGACTACATAGGTGCATTTATGAGAAAGAAAATATAAGATAATGTCGGTCAAATCTCCATTTTTTCTTTTTAAATAAATTTACATCATATAGGGATGAAGATTCAAATCTACTATCTCTAAACGCCTTAATTGTTGAGTTTGCTCAATCCAAAATTCTCACTTATGAATTTTTTTTTAAAGAAAAGAAGATAATGTGAATATTGAATAATATTTTCCATTATTTTCATTGGTCAGGTTTACTACAAGTCAAGAAATGGTTCCAAGCAGTGGGAATTCTACACCAAAAATAATATAAATTTCTAAATCTGTGGACCCCGTTTGTTTTATTTTTTTTTTACTATAGTCTTCTTTTTTAAAAAAAAATTAAAAACTTCTAACATTTTAATCGAGGATATATACTTTTATGTTAGTTGAATTATTTCCATCATGTTGGCAAGGAAAAAATAATTGTTATCGTCATTATTTTAATTATAATCTTTACAAAGAGTTCTTACATGTTTTTCTCAGAAAAAAAAAAGTTCTTACATGCATTTAATTGAATTAAATTTATTCTATCTACTTTAATATAGCTAATTGATTGGTTGTCCTTAAACATTGTGGCTACAAATGTTGTTCAAACTTTAAAAAAAAAAAAAAAAACAATATATTATTCTAAAGTTAGCACACTTTTTACTCCCATTTTCACACAATTATTCATACTAATCTGGAAAATAGTCTTAAAAAAATACTAACAAATTCTTTAAATTTTGAAGTACTTTTCAAAAATATTTTTGAAATCTTAAAAAAAAAAATCCTTAGAAATTATTATTCATGGTTTTGAAATTTACTAAAGAATGGTTTTAAAAATGTTGGAAACAAAATAAATAAATTATTATTATTAATAACTAACCTCTTATCCTTACCAAATGGAAAACTAATTAGTATCTGTTTCTGTCCAATTTTCAGATTTTAGTTCTCCAATTCCTAGATTAATACTAATAAAAAGTATTGACTTGATATTTAATTATCTTCGACATTGTTTCAAAAAAAAAAAAAATTATCTTCGACATAATTTTCATTTGAAATTACGTATCCCTCTAATATTCCAACACAAATTTCAAACCATTTAATGTACTTTTACAAGGGAACAAAAAGAATAGTTGAATTAAACTAAACCATCTTTTTTTTTTTTTTTTTTGAGTTCAAAATTAAACCATCTTTCAATACCGTTGAATTTCCATCATATTTTTGCATGGATATAATCTAACAAGAGAGTGACATATTGAAGGATGAATGTAGATATACCATATAGTATAAAAATCAATCTTCTTTGGTAACAAAATTACAAGCTGGGGTAAAACAAAATACTACAAATACCATAAAATACACCCAAAAAAAAAAAAAAACAGAGAATTACCCTAAAACATCCAAATATTTACATGAAATCAGCAAAGTCCAGACCTTCAGGAATTTCAAACTGCAAAAAGTTACTGCAGTAACTATCTCTCTCATCCTCATTGCTGCTGCTGTTATTAACATATGTAGATGAAGAATTCAACGGCGTGGGGCTTGATTTTGGCGTTGATATTACTGAATCAAACCCAAAATTCTGAACATTATTATTCGAAATTTCTGGTAATTCTGAAGCCGTAGGATTCGAGCCATCACAGTACAAGTAATTTGGTTGGTTCACCAAAACATCATCACCACCAGTACTCAAATTTGAAGGTAAAAAATTCAGATTTTCTTGTGGATTATTTGGGCACTCAACAAAGGAAGAAATGGGCATTGAAGAATTTGCATTATTGTTGAGATTTTCATTGGGTTGTAACAGCTGTGATAATGTGTCCATTTGAGCTTGAATTTGATCCTGATTTTGGAGAAGGAAATTGGCATTTTGGTCTTCTTGTTTGAGGGCTAATAGGGTGGAAATTAGCCTCAAAGATTCAGGGTTTAGGGTTGGGGCTTGGTTGTTCAATAAGGTTGAGAGGCTGAGGAGTGGGTGGCTGCGGATGGCCGCGGTGAGAATGGAGGATAGGTCGAGAAGATCGACGCGAGGAGTGTGGGTCACGGGGTCGATTCCCATTCGAAGGAGTCTTTTCCTTATGTGGGTGTTCCAATAGTTCTTGATTTCATTATCCGTTCTTCCAGGCAAGCGAGCAGCTATTGCGGACCATCTGAGATAGCAAATAAAACATTAACAATTTGTTTAACATGAGTGTTAACATGTGAATAAATGATCACATACCACACAAAGCTATTAATTTAAGTATTTAGCTTAACTAGATATTGATTTTTTGGTAAGCTCTAGGCTAATTTCGTAATAAATATTTAGTATGGTGTGGATTGTGATGTTTTTTTTTCTTAGTCTAAAATTAAGAAAAATGTTAAAGAATCTGAATAAAAGATGATTTGTTAGTTAAACAAACATTGACAATTCATTCAATGGAGGGATTAGCCAATTAAATACTTCCCAATCAATCAATGCAATCATAGTTTTAATTAGTTAATGAATAAAACTTGTGGGACTTTTTTTATGTTTCAAAAACTTCTTCAAATCAACAAAAAGTCAAAAAAAAAAAATCATCTCCTATACAAGCAACATACCTCAAATTTCCATCAAAGCAAAAACCCAGAAATTAAAAACTAAAAATCAAAAGAACTATGATACAAACAAATATTAGTATTAATTCTTACTTGTTTCCCAAAACACTGTGCAATTGGATTATGGTCTCTTCTTCTTCAAAAGAAAACCTCCCTCTCTTAATATCAGGCCTCAGATAATTAGTCCATCGAAGCCGACAACTTTTTCCACATCTTTGAAGTCCTGTAAAAATCCCAAAAAAAAACCCAACTTTTCATTTTTGCTCTTGAATTTCAACAACCCCATAAAGAAAACACACAGAAGAATTAGAAAAATACCAGCATTTTTAGGAAGATTACGCCAATTTCCAGGCCCATGAATCTGGATATAGGTAACGAGCTTTTGATCTTCCTCAGGAGTCCATGGACCTTTTTTCAGGCCATTTTTATCACAGCATGGAGCTCTTCCCATCTTCACACACTTAATTGCACAGTTCTTAGAAAAAGGGTTGGCAATGAACTGTATTTTAAGAGACTAAAAATTGATAAAGTGCAAAGAAGAGAAGAAAAGTTTTTGCTTTGCTGCTGAGAGTCGTATGAAGGAGATGACCATTTTATATACAGATCGAAGGGTGGAAGCCGAAATGTGACATATTGTTACAAGTCAAAGGTATTTGGTGCCGTCCTAAATGCCACGTGGTCGTTTCGGACACATGTATATGTATGTATGTATATGTATAGGATGAAATGAAGTCAGAGTTTAGGTGACATGTAAGAGAATTAAGTTTATTCTAGAAACTAGGAGTTGGCTGTAATGGGCTCTTTTTCCTAAGTTGAAATAGGATTTTTTTTTTTTTTTTTTTTTTGATGTAGTGTATTTATAGTGGTTAAAAATTTTTAGTGGGCCCCACTAGTTTGTTGAGATATAAAAATATGTCACGTATAATGAAGTCGACGAGAGCTCTTGCTAAAAGGTGTGTAAACAAGTATTGAACGAGAAAATTGTAATGGGTGTGAAATGTATACAAGATATCCACTTCAGATACCGTGTCAAATCACCACTTAAATCCATAAGTTTAAGCTAATGGATTATTGTAAATTTAAGGTTAAATTACAAATTTAGTCTCTACACTTTTATGTTGATGGGTTCGTAGGTCTTTGAACTTTACAAATCATCTAATAGGTTTTTGAACTTTAAAAATATCAAATAAATCTTTAAACTTTCAAATACCTGTCATATTTATTATTTTTAAAAAAATTAACAAATCTATTAGACATAAAATTAAACTTTCTGTCTAATAGGACATTAAATTTTCAATTTTGTGTTCAATAGCTTCATGAATTTTATAAAATATAATGTCAAAAAGGTTAATTACCTATTAGACAAAAAATGTAATGCCCCAGGCCCAGGATTCAGAATCCAAATTTGCCACCTAATGGCCCCTGCATTCCTGAGCATCCCCTGCGACTTGGTCCACATTACCATACGTAATTTCTCCAAGTCAAGCACGCTTAATTCCAAAGTTCCTATGATTGAGCCACCGAAAAGGAATGTGCACCTTGTTGGTATATGTAGTATCTATCAATTCTTTCATGTCTTTAGGATCCCTCTCATTTGGATGTGATCTCAGTTCATTCATTTACTCCTCCTAACCTCGGGGGTCACAAAAAAAATAAAATAAAATAAAAGTTCAAGTATTACTGTTAGACATGAAGTTGAAAATTCAATAACTTATAAAATACAAAATTGAAAGTTCAGGAGCCTATTAGATACAAAATTTAAAATCATACCTATTAGACATTTTTAAAGTTTAAAGACCCTAATTTTTTGACACAAATCTAAATGTTCAAAGACCGAACAACTTGTAATTTAACCAAAATTTAACCCTTTACCATAATATTAACAAAATAGTCTTTTATTGAAAACCCTAGAGTGGCTATAATTAATGGGCTGACTTGAATATGTAATTAATGACTATGAATATAATATAGGACCATGCATGCATACATATATTATGATGTGGATGCACACATGAGTTGACATGGGGAAAGAGATTGGAAATTAGGAGCTAAATAATATTAAAGGCCTAAAAAGGCTATGTTTTGATTTGGAGGAGTTGACATTTGTTTTTGTGTTATATTTGGACTTATAGGAATGATTGGACGGTCATGGTAGTTAAGTTCTCTCATCCACATTGAAGAAAAATATGTTTTACATTTTTTTGTTTAATTTTCTATGTCGTTTCTCTTTTCCTCTTCAACTTTTAACCAATTGCTTGTTCTAAGCCATTTCCTATTACATTAGTTGTCGTCAGCAATAAGGTACGGTGTTAGACTTTTAGCCAACTAATTTCATAGCTTTGATTCATAGATTGGATTTCTATAACTCGGAGTTAGGAAGTTGTTATGTCTCTCTCGGATACGTTTGGATTATATTGTTTGTTTATTCTATGTTTGTGGATGTGAAAATGTAGTCTCACTTAAGCTAATTAAAAGTTAGGAAATGTTTATATGATATATGGGGAAAATTACTCTTTTAGTTCTTGAGTTTTTAGGAATATGTTTGTTTGATCTCTAAAGTTTCAAAATTTACCTTCTTAGTCCCTGAATTTTGATAAATAGGTTTAAAGGGTCTCTTACGTCAAATTTTCTTGTTAGTTACAACAACAAAGTAAATTTTTTTATTATTTTTAATGATGACATAGAGAATTAAAAATTTTATAACAATGTAAATAAAACATAAAAACACATCCCTTTGATCTCCTCTTTCACTCCTCTCTTTCCTCCCTCTCTCTCCTTTCCCTCACCTCCGACTCTCTTCCGATGATCGATCATCAACTGTTGGATTCCGATCATCGACGATTGGACCAATGGAGTTCCAGTCACCATGACCAACCAACAGTGTGGGTGAGGAGATCAGCTATCGACGATCGAGTGGTAAGGGAGAGGAGAGAGAAGTAAAAGAGGAGAGATGGATGGTTGTTTTTTGTTTTTATTTATTATTTCAATTATAATTATTTAATTTTTAATTTTCCACATGATCATTAAAAATAATAAAAAAAAAATACTCTGTTAATTATCGTTAGAGCTTTTTTAAACCCGTTTCTCAAAAATTGTGGAGTAAAAAGTTACATTATCAAGTCTCAGAGACCAATGACGACGTTTAATCTAAAAATCTCAGGGATCAAAAAAGTAATTTTTTTTCTATAATATACATAAGTAAAGATAATATCTTAAATTATAAAAATCGGACTTTTGATCAATGAAACTAATAAAAGTAAATTCATACAAACTTAAACCTCAAAATGAATAACATCACGTCATTGTGAAAAGTAATACAATGTTGTATGATTTCATAATTTTCAATTTGACCCTCGTGATTTTAAAAGTTTCAATTTGGAAAAATTTCTTACTATATTTGTAATATAAACTTAACTTTCAAAAAGTAGAAGTGGAGTTTCGGACGTTTGGTCTCTTATCATATTTGAATAGGTTTTAATTTAATATAAAACATTATAAATATTAGTATATAATTAGTTAAAAGTCACCATTTAATTACCCTTTGACCAAAAAGTTAAAATTAGGGCATGCACTTTCTTTTCCTTGTATGCTAAGGAAGCTGCTTGGAAAAGTAGTTCCTTCCTGACTTGGTGAAGTTACTCATTTTTCAAAGAAAGTATTAGAAAAGAGAGAAAAATGAGAAAGATAATGTTAGGAATTTTTTCACACAAACAATAATTATGTTAGAAATTAGAACTTCAATTAGGGTTAAATCCTAGCTAGCTAGGCTATAAGAATGTATAGTATTGAATCATAGAAATATACTAAAGCTTAGGGTGTTTACCTTAATGTTTTGGTTAATTCACTATGTTGAGACAGTGATATTAAAATTTTAAAGTATGAGTAAACAAACTTTATTTAATTTTATTAAAAAATATTAATCAATGAAATATGTTTATTATTAGATCGAACTTTAATTAGGTTTTTTATGATTTTTCACTACATCCTAAAATAAAATGAAAATTTGTTTAGTTTTATACGCTATCTTGATTTTAAATGAAATATATATTAAAAAAATAATAATAAACATATAGAGATTTCAATGTCCCATATTCGTACCTTCATTTTTACTTCTACCCAAATTTGTCAACTTTCAAAAAGTCAATATAATTTCATCCCTTTTAAGGGATCTTTAAATTAAAAATGAACATATAGGCCACGAGCCGTTTTCAATTACTTTTCTTAATGAAATTTGCTTTAAAAAAAGGTTTAAATCTCATTTTAGTCTCCTAACTAATTTCAAGTTCGTTCTATTTTGATCTCTAAACTTTCAATTGTTTATTTTGGTCCTTAAACTTTCAAGTTCATTCTAATTTGGTCACTGAAGTTTCAAAATGTCTATTTTAGTCTCTAAACTTTTTAAACATAACCATTTTTGGTCTTTCTTGGATTACTTTTCTACCTTAAATATGCTTTGGTTGAGTTTATTTCTAACTTATTTGGCTTGAAATCATTATCATATTAACATGCTAATGCATATACTCGAAACTACATCTTTAATTTGTTAAAATTGAAATAAAAGTAGGGACCAAAATAGTTAATTTTTTAAAGTTCAAGGACTAAAATAGACATTTTAAAAGTTTAAGGACTAAAATAGAAAAAACTTGAAAGTTCAAGGACTAAAATGAACATCTGAAAAGTTTTTTTTTTTTTTTTGAAAGGGCACACCTGAAAAGTTGAGAGACCAAAATAGAATAAACTTAAAAGTTTAGGGACTAAAATAGGATTTAAAAAAAAAATTATTCTTTTTATTTTTTTTTTAAGGAAACCAAAAAAAAAATTACTTGAGGGCTGAAGTTTCTAACTTTACCAATAATAATCTTGGTCGGTTACATAGTATATTTTAGACCTACTTTATTTGTTTATTATTATATTTTTTTTTTACTTTTAGACCTACCTTATTATAACCTTGTTTTGAGTCATAAAAACAAAACACTAATAATAATAATGACTATTTACTGTTTTTTAATTTTGTTTATACTTAATTTTTAGGCTAAATTATCATTTTCAGTCCATATAAGATGTGTTTGATTTCAATTAGTCTGTATGATTTAATTTTTTTAAAATTTAGTTCCTATAATTTTGTTTAAATTTCCCAAAATGTCTTAATTATTTATTAAATATTCACAATTTTCTTTCGGGATACATTTCTTCTTACCCTAACTCATCATCCTCGCTTTCTTTATGTTCAAAGAAAAATGTAAGACAATTATCAATTTTGGATAATGTTGAAAATATTTTGAAAGGATTAATGAAATCATAGACTTAATTCAAAAGTTGAAACTTTTAAAACTATAGGGATTAAATTAAACTAAAGCATAAACTTTAAGAACTTAAAATGATTCTTTTCTTTAAAAAAAAAAAAAAAGACTTGAAAGGATAATTTTACCTAATTTTTAAAAACACTTTTCAAATTTTAGTCAAATTTCATTAAAACAAGAAACATTTTATAGAACTCTTTTCTTTTTTAACATTTGACTCAAATTTGGAAAATACTGGCAAATGAATCCTTTATATTCAACTTTAGATTAAAAACTTACCTCTCATATTTGATACATGAATTTGTTTATATTAGATTATCAATGAGTTAATCTCAAAGTTAATAAACTCATATTATATACGTCTAGATTTATTATACACTAATATTGACCTATCATAAACCCAAATAAAGGCTACACAAATTCAAATCTCTTTAGCTTTGTAGACAAAATTTTCAAAATTCAATGATATGAGTCATCAAGTCCATTCAAATATGTGCCTTGAATTTAAATTAAAATAATAGAAAAGAGAATCTAACTTGATTTTCGATGGTTGAGCAACAAAATATTATTTAAATGAAAGTACAAAGAAGAATTAATTGTATAAAAACATAGCCTTTTTACACATAAAAACAAACACACAGCCTCTCTTTTTCTTCATATATAATCAGCAAAAACAATGGCGTGTAAGTCACATGTTCACCTAGAAATTTCCAAACTTTCCAAGCTGGAGCCTTTAGCTTTGTATGAACTAGACCACTATAATTCTGCCACGTAGCAGACAGTAAAAAGTCAACCAATCCTGAATTTAAGCTCATCTCATGTTGACATTTGTCCACTGTAGCAGACCAATAATCAGCATAAAATTAAATCATGTGGCTAAAAATGCCACTGTGGATTTGGCTTTGGAAATCAAATTCAAACTCATTGAAAATCAGGTGCCACATTTCATCCACTCCTTATCTAACACATAAATCTCTCTCTCAGTCAAATGCTTTTTTATTCCTTCACTTTTACACCACAAATTTTGAATTTCTACTCCGAATTTAATTAAATTTTCGATTTCCTAATTAGAAAGACGTATTGAGGATCCCATGTTGAAAAGATTAGTGGAGACTCCACAATTTATAAGCTACAAGGGTCACCTCACTCATTGTCAATTGGTTTTGAGATCAAACCCCATGTTATCTAATAAGACGTTCTCGGTCTCTATTTTGTTTGTTTACATTCATTGAATGTAACCCAGATGAAATTTTGACGGTCGAACCTTAGTGGTTCAATGTATGGGCATCATATATATGATTATTAGACTTAGGAAAGTAAATAAACTTGCTCAGTTCCTTTATTGATCATAGCAAGAATATATATATGGGAATACTACAGAAGGAGATTATTGATAAGATGGAAAACTGATACACTAACAAACAACTACTTTAACTAAACCTAACTAATATCTTGTTACCCCCCCCCCCCCCCCTCAAGATGGAGCCATAATATTGATTATACCCATCTTGGAAAGTAAAGAGGTAAACAAAGTAATAGGCAAAGCTTTAGTAAAGAGGTCTGCCAATTGAAGGTGCGAACGAATCGGCATAAGTTTGATGACACCGGTGACTACTTTCTCCCGAATGAAATGACAATCAAGCTCGATGTGCTTCGTTCTTTCATGAAATATGGGGTTGGTGGCAATGTGGATGGCAGCATCGTTATCACAAAATAACAGAGACGGTGAAGGAGATGTAATATGAAAGTCTTTGAGCAACTGAAATAACCATACAAGCTCACAAGACGTGGCAGCAAGTGCACGGTATTCGGCCTCAGCAGACGAGCGGGACACTGTACTCTGTTTCTTTGCCTTCCAGGATATCATAGCTTCACCCAAAAATATGCAAAACCCCGTTGTGGACTTTCTGGAATCAACACATGATGCCCAATCAGCATCAGAAAAGGCTCGAAGCTGGAAAGATGTTATCGCAGGAAGAAGAATCCCTTGTGCAGGACAACCCTTAAGATACCGAACAAGCGTATGAGCTGCTTGAAGATGAACGGTTCGTGGCTTAGCAACGAACTGACTTAGTTTGTGGACAGCAAAGGTGATGTCTGGCCTGGAGATTGTAAGATAAAGCAATCGACCAATTAGTTGACGATATACAGTGAAATCTTTCAAAAGAACTCCACCTTCAGCACCAATCTTGTTGTTCGGATCCATAGGCAATGGTGATGGCTTAGATGCCAACAGTCCAGTGTCTTCTATCAACTGTAGAGTATATTTTCTTTGGGAAAGAAATATGCCTTTATTTGAGCGAGCAATTTCAAGGCCTAGGAAATACCTCAAGGAGCCTAAATCCTTGAGTTTAAAAACATCATGAAGATGTGTCTTGAGGTCATTAATAGCAGACAGAGAAGCTCCTGTAATAACTATGTCATCAACGTATACAAGAAGGCCTAGAAAGGATGAACCAGAGCCTTTGGTGAATAAGGAGTAGTCGGACTTGGATTGCTTAAACCCCATGGCTATTAAAACACACGAGAATTTGTCAAACCACTGTCTTGATGCCTGCTTCAGACCATATATAGACTTATGCAGTCGACACACTAGTTTTCCACCATCTGGACAAGAAACTCCAGGCTTATATCCTAAAGGTAAGTCCATGTACACCTCTTCAAGTAGGTCCCCATGAAGGAATGCGTTATTCACGTCAAGTTGAACTAAAGGCCAAGAATGAGAAGCCGCTACAGTTAGAAGAACTTTAATAGTGACCATTTTAGCCACAGGTGAGAAGGTCTCAATGAAGTCCAATCCTTCCTGTTGCGTGTAACCTTTTGCAACCAAACGAGCTTTGAAACGCTCTATTGTGCCATCAGCTTTATGTTTTACCTTATATATCCATTTACAACCTACAGAATGCTTCCCTTGGGGTAAAGGAACAACTGACCATGTCTTATTAGTTTCCATGGCTGTTAGTTCCAATGACATGGCTTCTCGCCAATGCTCGAAGGGAACCGCTTGATGATAGAACTGCGGTTCATAGGTTGAAGAGGCATTCAAGACAAATCCTTTGAATGTGGGCGAAAGTTTGTCATATGACAAGAAGTTTTGAATAGGAAACTTAGTGTCACTGGCTGGCAGAGGTGCTGACTGCATCAAACTGCAGTGGAAATCCCGTAGGTAAGAGGGTTGTTTAACTTCTCTAGTGGAACGCCTAGTAGGTTGAGTGTCATGAACTTGTTGTTCTGGATTAGGAAGGACAATAGTAGTTGACTGACTACTAGGTAGACCAGCAGAACAACTAGTTGATGGAGGAGAAACTGTTGGAACAGCAATACTGGAACCAGCTGCAGGCAAGGCAACATCAGGATCAGCAACAGGTAATGATGACACTGTGACGATGGGAGAAGCCCCTGCATAATTGAAAGACCTTGGTAAAACAAGGTTTGGAAACATGTCAACTGGTTCCTCTTTATTAGTGACATGGTGGAATGGAAATAAATTCTCATGAAAAACGACATCCCTGGAAATGAAGAATCTTTTATTTTCAATGTCATACAACTTGAAACCTTTAACTCCTCGTGGATAACCAACAAAAACAGCTGGAGTAGCTCGAGGGAGAAATTTAGTTCTGTTGGAAGACAAAGTGGAGGCAAAACACAAAGAACCAAAAACTCGCAGAGTTGTGTAATCAGCATTCTTTTTGAACAAACGAAAAAATGGGGTTTGCCAAGCAATGACTGGAGATGGGGTACGGTTAATCAAATGACAGGCAGTCAAAATGCATTCTCCCCAAAAAGCTGTAGGTACTCTCGACTGAAAAAACAAAGCCCTTGCAACGTTTAGCAAGTGTTGATGTTTTCTTTCTACAATGGAATTCTGTTCAGGACACTCTACACAAGAGAACTGATGCTCTACACCGTTGGCTTGAAAAAAATCCTTGAAAGATAACTCTGGAGCATTGTCTGATCGAAAACACTTGACTGAGGACTCAAATTGTGTCTTGACATACTGGAAAAAATTTGGAACAATAGTCCGTGCATCAGACTTGCTCCTCATAAAGAACACCCATGTATACCGAGTGTAGTCATCAACAATTGTCAGGAAAAACTTGCAACCAGAATGTGTTGGTGTATGAAACGGACCCCATGTATCACAATGGATGAGCTCAAAAGGCTTGGTGGCAGTGTGTGTGCTGATGGGAAACGACAGCCTCTTCTGTTTGGCTAAAGGACATATAAGACAAGTTTTAGAGGAGAACGAATGACATGACAAAATCTCCTTGAGTGCATTTAAATGTTTTATGGACGGATGACCAAGACGGTCATGCCATAACATGCTATTACATTGTTGAACAGAGTTACAAACAATGTTAGAAAACTTATTACTAGAAAACTCCTTATTTGCCAATGAGTTGTGTTGAAGCAAGTAAAGCCCTTGCCAAACTTTAGCCTTCCCAATCTTCTTCAAAGAGCACTTGTCCTGGATTACGCACGAATCACCAACAAAGGAAACCATAACTGATAATTTGGATGTCAAGGCACTGACAGAAATAAGATTGAAGCGAAACGTTGGAACAAAGAGTACATTGCGAAGCACAAGACTATCAGACAGATGTACTTCTCCAACAAAACTAACAGTAATGCGACCTTGATTAGGCAACGTGACACTATATCCGGAAACAGGCATCAAGGATGTAAACAGTTCTTTCACATAGCAAATATGCGTTGATGCTCCTGAATCTATGATCCAATTATGAGATGCAGAGACAGAAGAAGAGCAAGTACCTGCAATATGTGAATTGCCAGAGGAGACAGCATCACCAGAAGTATCAGATTCGGTTTTTGTGTTGGCCAAGTGCGACTGAAGCATTGCCAAAAGTCCTTGGCACTGCTCTGTGGATAAGCCTGTAATCCCAGTAGATTCAGGTTTGGGGCCAGAAGAGTTTGTCTTTTGGCTTCGGTACCCAGGGGGGTAACCATGTATCTTGTAACATTTGTCCACGGTATGACCAAGAATGTTACAATGTGTGCAATGTGGGCGCTCTTTCTTCTTGGATTGCTGAGAACGGGTACTTTGATTGACAGAGCCTGTGTGGGCGGTCTTGGCCATGAGGGCTGTGGCGCTAGAAGGAGAAATTGAAGACACAGAATGAAATGACGACCGCTGCTCTACTTCTTGTGCAACAATTGAAAAAGCTCGCCGTATTGTGGGTTCAGGCTCCATCATCAGAAGCTGCGTTCGGATTTGACTGAAAGACTCGTTGAGGCCCATCAAGAAGGCCATAACATGTTCTGTTTCAAAATACTTGGTTAAATCCTTAACCCCTCCACAAGTACAAAGGCCGCAGGTGCAACACGGGCGATAAGAAACCAACTCATTCCATAGAGTTTTTAATTTTGCAAAATAGGCGGTGACAGAGAGTTGATCTTGAACAAGGTTGGAGATTTCGCGCCGGAGTTGGAAAATGCGCGGGCGATTTTTCCGTTGATACCTTTGTTGAAGATCGATCCACATATCTCGGGCGGAATCCGAGTAGTTAATGCTTGCTGAAATCTCCTTTGAAATGGCGTTCAAGATCCACGATTTTACCACGCTGTTACAGATTGTCCAGGACCGAAGAAGACTACCAGTCGGACAGGCTAAAGTTCCGTCAATGAATCCTACCTTATTCTTCACCGTGAGACCGATCATCATTGCTTGATGCCAAGAGGCGTAATTCGTCTCGGTGAGGAGTTCGGAGACAAGCACAAGATTCGTGCCATCGGAGTGATGAAGGTAGTACGGGCTGGCGTAGAGATCAATAACAGACTGACTCGTGGGTTGGATCGAGACCGAATCGTCCGCCATTGAAGGGAAAAGCAAGATGAAGAGCAAGAGTACTTCCCTAGGAAACGAAATTTACCTCTGATACCATATTAGACTTAGGAAAGTAAATAAACTTGCTCAGTTCCTTTATTGATCATAGCAAGAATATATATATGGGAATACTACAGAAGGAGATTATTGATAAGATGGAAAACTGATACACTAACAAACAACTACTTTAACTAAACCTAACTAATATCTTGTTAATGATGTCTTCTTGTTTGGTAGCTTGATGACAGTATCCTGCTTCCATAATTGACTCATAAACTTTATTTTGTTTAAAGAAATATAGATACTGTTAATTATTAATCTCCAAAAGATAATTTAATAAATTTTTTATGAAGGAAGATTTCTTTATTCAATATATTAAAGTTAAAGCCATGCTTTTTGTTTGGTTGGATTTATCCACGTGGCCATGGCCCTTCCACCAAATAAAATACAATAACTAAAATACGTATGTATATACGAATAATGCTCCAACAAACTCTCAATAATATATGCTCCAACAAACCTCTAACATTATTTCAAATTTTAGTTATGTCAATATTCTAAAAAAATTTCAATTCATCTTATCGATAATAAGTATTTAAAGAATATAATTTAGTATACGTTGGGATTGTTCTATCTATTGATTTAGATCACGATGGTTTCATATTACTTTTAATGCTATTCGTTAATCGTTAATGATAGAAGTCGGTCCTAATAGAATCAATATAGTTTGAATTGGATAGTAAAATTTATTGTAATTTTGTATGATATGATAAGATGAAGATGTAGATATTATACTATTTGTTATTATATGTATAATTGATTAAAGATAAAAAGAGAGAGAGAGTGTGATAGGGTTTGCGTAAATGGAATGGATTTTAGGGTTGAGGTTGGTGGTCGTCTGAGAGGATTTTTCATTTGCATGCATCGAGGAGCTCACACGTTTAAGACAACAGCATTACGTGTCTTTCTATTCAAACATTGAGGCTTTTTTTTTTTTTTTCCGAGTCGATTACGAGAATTTGAATTTCAGACTTCAAGAGGATCACGTGTCAATTACTATTAAATTGTGCTCGCTTTTGAAAGCCATGTGTGTATTTATTACTCGGTTAATTTTTTTTTTCAATTTTTAACTCTAAATATGTCATGTGTTGTATTAATTTTCATCCTAAACTTTGAATTTCATGGAACTGGACTATAGTACTTATTTAGATGTTGTAATTTCTATTTTTTGTTTAATTTCCACTCATTTCACCTACTAATATTAACAAAAAAAAAAAAAGGAATGTAAAAATTTTTGTGAACTCACTTATTTCAATAGTATCAAGTAATGCGCTCATATTAACCATTAATAACTTTACCAAAACTTACAAATTTTAATGAAAATTTAGCTTAAATGTCATTTTTCTTTGAAATCTGTTATGAAATATGCATCGTACATATGTTTTATAATTCATTAAAAGCATATGAGAATACTTTTATTTAATGAATTTTGAAAAGAAAACGTGAGAGGGGAAAAATTGCAACATTTTTTTTGAGTTTAAGATTAATTACACTACAAAAATTTCAATCTTTAGCGACGAAAAACAAATGTCGCTAAAACTTAAATTTCGTCTCAAATTATTTTTAGTGACGAAAAAAATTACGTCGCATAAAACGTCGCATAAAAAAAACCATAAAAATAATCACTTTTTATTCAATTTGTTAGAGGGTGATTTTCAATGAGATTCATACCTCATTTTTTATGCGACTTGTTGCACACATTGTGTCGTGTGGCTGTGCATGTTTGTTTGAAATAGAAATTTGAGGAATGAATAAATTTTATTGTGGTGAGAGAACTAGTCAATCCAATGTTTAAGGAAGAGCCAATGGTAGGAACATAATCGTTTAACTTCAACCACATATTGATCTTTGACAAATTTAGCTAATGAGAATGAAGAGAGAATTATCAACAAGATTGATTTTCTCGTCGTATATAAAGAGAGTTGGATGAATAACGATATTCGAAACTCATTACGATTTCCAAGTTAGCAATCTGAAGAAGGAGAAAATAAGCAAAGTAGAAGGTATATACATAAAGGATATGGGATTCAGAACAAACTTTGTAGCATTACTATCTTTGCTATTATTGTTGGTGTCTACTGCTAAAGGTCAATCTGTTTTTGATGTCACTAAGTATGGTGCCAAACCTAATACTGATATTACTCAAGTAAGTATATATTAGTACTTTGATAAACCAATTTAATTTATGTTGAAATATTTTAATCAGATGAAATAACTCAATTTATAGGCTCTAGCAAATGCATGGAAGGAAGCATGTGCGTCGACAAGTCCAAGTAAAGTGTTGGTTCCAAAAGGACTTTATCAATTAAGTCAATCCAACCTCAAAGGCCCTTGCAAGAGTCCTATTGAGTTTCAAGTTGAAGGGACGTTACAAGCTCCTGCCCACCCAAAAGGAGATGGATTGGTTCTTTTGGAATATATTGATCGATTAACATTGTCAGGCACTGGAGTGTTTGACGGCCAAGGAAAAGCAGGTTGGGAAAAGAATGATTGCCACCGGAAGAAAATATGTACCAAGCTTCCCATGGTAAACGCTCTAACTATAGTGGTCTTTTGTTTTTGGTCTAATATCATACATTATTTTATCACAAATAATCTCAATTAACATAAATGTTTTAACTCCAAAAGTTTTTTTTTTTAAATGAATGCAGACCTTGAAGTTCAATTTCGTCACCAATTCGTTAGTGAAGGACATAACTTCATTGGATAGTAAGAATTTCCATATCAATCTTTTGGGCTGCAAGAATCTTACTTTTCAACACGTGACAATTACTGCACCAGAGAATAGCCCCAACACGGATGGAATTCATCTGAGTAGTTCAGAACAGATTAACATTCTCGATACTAAAATCGCTACTGGAGATGATTGTATATCTGTAGGAGATAGTAACAAACAAATAACTATTACTAATGTAATTTGCGGACCAGGACATGGCATTAGCATAGGAAGTTTGGGCAAGTACACAAAGGAAAAAGACGTGGTTGGAGTTTTCGTGAAAAAATGCAAAATAATCGGTACTACAAATGGTGTCAGGATCAAAACATGGCCAGATTCTGCTGGTGCATTCTCAGCCACTGACATGCATTTTGAAGATATTGAAATGGTTGATGTCAGCAATCCGGTCCTTATAGACCAAGAATATTGTCCATGGAATCAATGCAACCGAAAGGTATATATATGTTGGAATTATTATGTGTCATTCATTTTCAACTTATTATTAACCTTCAGAAGTATTATTTAAAAAAAAAAAAAAATTGCTTAGTTGAGTGTTTGTGATGTGAATAATTATCTATATTTTTTTGGTACCTTTAGGTTCCATCAAAAATTAAGATCAGCAAAGTTAGCTTCAAAAATATCAGAGGCACTTCTGCAACTCCCGTCGCGGTCAAACTTGTTTGCAGCAAAAGTCTACCATGTGAAGGTGTAGAAGTTGCTGATATTGACCTCACTTACCGTGGAACCCAAGGACCGATTAAGTCTCAGTGTTCAAATGTGAAACCCACCATTACTGGAAAGCAAAATCCTCCCATATGTGCTGAACCTGCCCCTATTGATTCTCCATCAACTGATTAATCTTTTTAGACAAAAACTAGAGAACTCTTTTTGGTACCATAACTTTCGCTACATTTTTGTTTTACATTTAAAAATTCTTCAATTCTACTCCATTGAATAAAACATGCAATGATCATGTACATGATCACAATAATTGTATATTTGTATTCTTTGAAGGGAAATGACATCTCCCAATATGATCAAAGATCTCTTTTTGTCAGTTAACTGCAAAAGTTTGAGTGCAATTGTTGTTTTGAATTGAAAAGCATATCTTCTTTGCTTGAAAAGGGATAATCCTAAATCGTTAAATTTGATATCTTTGATATTTTGACAATGGTATTTTCGAGTTGATGCGCAGTTTTAATAATATTTTTTATTTATATTTTTCCCTTTAATCCTGTATAATAGTTTGTACATAAAACAGATTATGGACTATACTAACGGTTCAAAACAAGTTATTAAATACAATAAAATGTTACAAATATAATGAGAAGAAATGAATTAAATTGTTTAGTCATATGTCAAATATATGTTACAAAGATTTACAAAACCATAATAAACTTTTACAAAGAAGTTCGCAAGATCCTAAGTTACAAAATATGGACTCTTACATCAAGTTATGTGATTACAAAATATAAGTTGATACACAAACATACACTAACCTCCAAAATGTAAAAAAAAAAAAAATAATAATAATAATAATAAATAAAAAAAATTCAGCAAACAATCAACAATTAATCATGCACATAAACAAATAAAATAAATATGTATAAGTAAACTTACAATGGGAATAATAAAACAATTAGTATCGCAACTTAAAAGTTAGAAAGTTACATGGTTCAAAAAAAAAAAAGTTAGAAAGCCATATTCTCAATTGTAACTACTACCACAAACAACATCAACCACAAAGTATAATCTAACGAAAATCACACATATATAAAGAAAAACCACAACATCAACCTCATTCACATAAAAAAAGTACATGCATAATCATCACAATTATAGAACTCTAATAACTACTTGTTAAGATTAAAAACCACACATCCTTGTTAAAAAATACGAGTGTCAAGCTCACAGTATAATCTATCAATCACACATATAACTTAAGATTAAAAATCACACATTCTTGTTAAAAAACCTCTCGTATCAACGTAATTCTTTGTCACACTAATAAACGATCTTATTCCATCAATATACTCTTTGCATAATCTATTTCGAAGTTTTATCCAACTTTTATCTATAACTTATCCTAGAAAATATAAAGGACAATTTGTCGTTAAGTTAATTTAACACTAAGTGTATAAAAGACACATTATAACTTTCAACATTATAATCACAAACTACGCTTAAAATAAGCTTAGTACCAAACTATAATTCTACCAAAAAACTCAATCACATAAATATTATTTCAATCTCATTTACCATAACAACAAATATATAAACACTCACTCTCAAACTACATTTATTCAACAAATATAAACAACCCTCTCTCAAACTACATTTATTCAACAAATATAAACACCCCCGTCCAAAGAAAACTACATTTATTCAACAAATAATATAAGTATTCTTCCTCTCATTTCCTCTCCCTTCATTCAACAAATACAATACTCCATCATCCAAATATAAACAAACAACACAATATGTACTCTAGAGCATTCAAAATATTCTAGTATCAAAATTAAACAACTCTCAAATAAAAAATAGAAACAACTCTCCCCTCAAACCATAAATATAAACATTTACACAACTTGAACCAATATTTAATGAAAATTAATCAAACATAAATATTCTCCAAAATCAATTTTGGACACACAATCCACACACAAAATCATTCCAAAAATTCGAATAACAAAATTTACATCTTACAAAACAAAAACAAACATAATCCCAAGCAATTGAACAAAAATTACAAATCCAAATATTTTACTAACCTCTAAAAGCCTTCTCAACCAAGAAAATCACCTATTTTTCAAAAAATTCAACAAAATTTCTGAAAAATATAAAAAGAAAACTATTGTTAAAAAGAAAAAACACAAAAATGAAGTACGAAGATTGATTAAAAGAACACACACAACATAACAATGGAAACAACCTTGGTATTTTTCGACCTCTCAAACGCTACCACCTCAAAACCATCGCGCCACAAAACCACTTTTCCCTTTTTGTCTCTTGTTCTGTATACGGTAGAGGGGAAAAATTGCAACATTTTTTCAAGTTTAAGATTAATTAATTAAGATTGTAACGTTTCTCAATGTTTGGGGTGTAATTTCATGAAATTGGAAGTTTAGAGTTAAAATTAATATAACTTGACAAGTTTGTGCGTATAAATTGATTTTTCCCCCTTAAAACCATTTTTTATAAGTGTTCATTAAATGTTGGGTTTGAAAGAAAAAAATCAACTAAACTCGAGTTACGTCAATTTTTACCTTAAAATTTTAATTTCATCCAATGAATTCTAACTTAAACATTTGTTGCAATTTTTTACCCTACATTCATAATTTTTGCTAAATTTTTTCTTCAAAAAAAAAAATTTGCTAAATTTACTCATGAATTTTATCAAAAAGTAAAAAATAAAAATAAAAATCTTTCGAAACTGATAAAAATCAAGTTTGGTACAAAATTAAGTTCAGCTCTAACTCTAAAGTTGTAAATTTTGTAAAATTTATTAAATTGGTACTAAACATATGTTTTATATTCCTTAAATGTTTAAGAGAATATTGTTGTCAAAAAAAAAAAAAAAAAAAGTTTAAGAGAATATGTTAATTGACAGTTTTCAAATGAAAATCTTTCGGAGATTAAAAATTAAATTGTTTAAGTAAAAATTGATGGAATAAGTAAAAATTGGTATTCACCAAATTTAAGGTAATTTCTTATATTTTCCGTAACAAATTTGTTAGCAAGTAACCTTTTCTAGGGAGAAAACTTTGTGTTTGTTTCATATGACCATTATATTATGTCCTGAATTCTTTTGTTTTGTGTTTTTCATCTATATTATAAGATCATTTTTATTATTCTGTCAAAGTTTGAATGCTAAAATATAAATAGGGTAATCTTTTCAAGACTTTTGTAATATAAAATTGGAACAAAACATTTACTCTCTTCTCCTAAAAACCTAGTACCACAATAATGCTAAATATCGAGATATTTTAACCATTTTTTGTTTTGGCTATTTTTTTTTAGGGGAAACTTGATGAATGACCATTTTTATTTAGACGTTTTGAAAAATATCCATATGATATTTTCATTTGAAAAATGGTCAATTACTATTGGTTTTTTTTTTTTTTACCACAAATCGAACGAAAATGACTCTGAACGAAATCTAAATCTAGTGAACTAATAAATTCAAATACAACGTAAATCCAGTAACTCGATAAATTTGAATACAACGTAAATGTACAAGAGAATCTAGGGTTTACACTTTAATTTAAAGTGCACATCGAAAATAAATCAAATTCAAATTAACAAAGATAAATTGGAAAAGTTATCTTAATCGTATAAATTAACAACAAAATTTTAAATTGATAAATATAATACTAAGTAATCTCACGTTGTAAGGAAGAAAAATAGGGGTGTATTAAGGAAATACACTATATTCAAAGGAAGAAAGTCACTTGGGAAAGCTGCAATTTCAACATTAGTGAGGACTTGAAGCATGCAATTCGATTGAAGCACATCAAATCAATTTAATGGTTTCATCTAAAATAATTGGAAGCATTAGTTAGGTGTTTTGGTATTTGAAAAACCTTACCAACTTTTGTCTGAATAGACTTTTCGACTGCTCCCCTTCTCACGCAAATACACGGGTTTTCAATTCATCTCCTCCTTCCTTAAAACCTATTTTAATTCGTTTCTTCTTTGATACCTTGACATTTTTTCTTATTTTGAATCTATCTTCATACTGTATTCAGTTTCGAATCTAAATTTAGGGAACTGATAAATTCAAATACATCGTAAATGTAGGAGAGAATCTAGGGTTTACACTTTAATGTAACGCCACATTAAAAATCAATCAAATTCAAATTAACAAACATAAATTGTAACAAATAAATAGAAGTTATCTTAATCCTATAAATTAATAACGAATTTTTAAATTGAGAAATATAATAACAATCTCATGTTTTAGGGAGGAGACACTACTACAAAAACAGCCTTTAATGACGGATAGAAAAAAGGGGGTGGGACCTTTAATGACGGACGGAAAACGCACGCCACTTTTCATGTCAGACGCGTGTTTTTCCGAAAAAACTGACTTTTAATGACGGCCATTGCCCGTCATTAAAAATACCCTTTAATGGCGGGCATAGCCCGCCGTTAAAAGCCCATTTTAATTTTTTTTTTAATTTTTGAAAAAGGTAAAAAGAAACCTGACTTTTCTCTCTCCCCGAAGGCACATCAAACCCTAGCTCCCTTCTTCTACCTTCAGCCGCCGCCTCCCTTCTTCATCATTCTTCTTCAACGACCTTCGGCCATCGCAGCTTTCATCCTCCGTTCTTCAACCTTCGACCACCGCAGGTATCATTCCTATCTTCTTCAACCTTCGGCCGCCGCAGCTGTCATTCTTCCCTTCTTCAACCTTCGGCCGCCAGAGCTCTCCTTCCCCTTGTCTTCAACCCACGATGGTGAACAAACCTCAGCGACGGCAGCAAGGTGGCGTCTGGATGGAGACCAAAAGCAACCGACTTTTAACCGTTTAATTCCAAGAGGATACGAACATTAGAAAAAATGTCCAGGTGCACTTGATTCTCACTAAATTTTCTGCTTAATACTTCAAATGATCCGACTTTGGAGCTGAGTCGTTAGCCTTTTAGTATGATTTCTTTATGTTATTGCATTTTTTAACCGTTGTTCATAGTTTTTGTTGTTGGGACCTTTTTTGTGCTGCCATGTATAAGATTCTTACAAACTTCTCCCCTCCCTAAAAGTGTTTCTGGATTCTGATATTCGTTCTATTTTAACAGCACGTTCCTTTTTGTGATGGTTTACTCCTTTTCTTAACAACGTTCTCTTGCTACAGAGCTTCAGAATCTTTCTATGGACCTTCGTAGAAGACAGACAATGTATCTGAAACGTCTGCAGCAGCAAAAGGAGGTTAGTGGCCCGTGTTCTTGATGGATCTATGAGATATTTCTGATTTGTTTGGAAAGATTGCATCCGATCTTGAAAGTTGCCCATTGAACAAAGTTTCGTCCTTTTGCTCTGACTTTACAGTTTTATTGTACTTTTCTCTTATCAATTAAAAATTTGTTTCATATTAAAAAAAAATCCACAATTACAACAATTCTCTCCCATCTCAATTCTTCTGTTGGTCTTGAAGGGATGAAAGCCCTTGCGCAGCGAAAAAATATACAGAACCTTTAAACCCGGATTAATTTAAGAACAAAAATACCAATACGTTGGGCAAAAATTCAGCAATTTAACAGACTTAAACATGCTGAAAATAATATATAAAACATGCTAAAACAGCCCTAATCACATAGATCTAATATACATAAAAAGATCCTATTGATCTAAGGCTGAGAAAGAGTTACCTTTGAAGAAATTCTTGATCGTTTCACCAAAATTCCTCCGAATTGCTCCCAAAAACAGCAACTTGAAGTCCCTCTTTCGCTGGAAAAAATTGCCACGAACACCACCACGAGGTTTCACCAGTATTCTCAACAGGATACACGCTGGGAGCTTGTGGGAACTCAAAAAACTCTAAGGATTTTTCTCTGGACTTTTCTCTGGATCAATAATGCTCTGAGAGATCTCTGGGCAAGAATGCCAAAACTGAGAGAGCTAATGGAGAGGGATTCAGGCGTGAGACCAGGGAGTCAGTTCTACAACTCCCTGACCACGTCTTTTAAAATTAAAATATCAGATAACTGATAAATCAGTTATCTGATATTTTAATTAATTATAATTTTAAAACATAATTTTAAATTATAATTAATTATATTTTAATTAATCTAAATTAATTAAAATAACATTAATTTAAATCCAATTTAAATTAATATCCCTCTTATATTATAGTTTAATTAAATCAAATTTAATTAAACTAAAATTAATTAATTAATTCGAAATTAATTAATAAAATAAAATTGAACATCACATATTCAATTACTATTTTTCTCTCTCAAAAAAACTATAGTATTAATATACATCCAATGCATATTAATTATAACCTATAGTTTTAATATGAACCACTTCATATTTTAGTATAATATTCAAACACCTTTGAATATTCAATCCATCCTTAGAATTTTACCTCAACGCCCTAAATGAGCTACCGGTGGGACCTAATGGACCTACAGATCAGAAGCTCCAACGATATGAGATTAGTTGGTTAAACTCATTAACCAAGTTAATCAATATTCGTTAACTGTGGTTCACTCCACTAAAGAACCACAGCTGCACTCTTCTCACTGCAGATATATTTCTGTGTCCACGGATATTGACCGTCAGCAGCAAGTTAGCCCTTCACGTGTGTTCGTACCCCAGCTAGGTCAAATTACCGTTTTACCCCTGGGCTACCTCTTGGTCCTTAAGTACCAGTGCTCCTCTAATGAACAACCTGTTTGTGGTCCAACCATCAAACAGAAAACCCTCTCGTGCCATAAAGAGGGTATGGCCCTTTGTTCAAGACCCGGAGACACCACTTAAGGGAACACACCTCTACTTACCCTCATATCAGGAAGGAGTGAATTCCATCTTGTAAGACTACGTTCCCAGCTCCCCATTCGGTCTTGTCCCCAAAATGGTAGGCTTATTGAGTCGGCGAACTGGCCACTCTCACCCGTACAAATCAAAGGACAATCCCTCATGGACAGGAGTCCATAATCTACTCAGGATTAAGGCCAAGTTGCCTAGGTCATCCTAGTGAAATAGAAACCGAGCTAACTAACGGTGTTAGAGTTAGTGGTTAACTATTTCGCGGTCCGGTCTTTGTGCAAACTCATTGCACAGGATACCCCCACTCGCATGTCAACCACATGAACGTGTTGGATCACTACGTTTGTATCAATATACAAAGCGGGCCGTATCCATAGTGTCACCAGGATAAGGTACCCAGCCTTATCCCTATACTACAGACCTTTTAGGCTAAAACTTGAACATTGATCCCCGCATGTCCCTACATACTAGTTCAAGTCTCATTCTATTAGCCATGGATGTTTAGTTTATTGGATTAGGGTTAGCAGGATAAGATATAATACAAACATTGAATAATACATCACTTTATTACATTTACTATCTACGAGTTTTAGGGCATAAAACCCAACAGGTCTATCATTTTAGGATTTTACTTTTCTTGGCAAATATGTAGTTTGTTTAATAGTGAGCAATTTTTCTGGAGTCTTATTATTTGAAACATTGTTCTTTTTAGTCAATGAGGCTTAGTTACTTTTGTATTGCAGGGACATGATGGAATTGATTTGGAGATAAATTTGACTAGCAACAAAACCCTACATGAGGATGATGAATATGGTGAATTTGTATGTGCTCATCTCTTTGGTTACCTTGACTTATCAAGACTTAACTTTTCTCATGCAAGGGTTTAGTATTTGAGAACTCGAACCACAAAATAACATATTAGTTTCTAACTCCAAAGGTTTCCATGACTGTTAAATCTTTTTGGGTGTTCCATGTTTCGAATAAGTGGATTGTGCTCAAGACTCCCCCTGTATCATAGTGGTCGATTTTGTTTGGCATATGATGGTGGTTGATTTTGTTAGTCATAATCATAGGCCTGGGTTGTCTTATTATTTTGTATGCTAGGGTAGCAAACATCTCATTGGTTATTCTTTTAGATGTGTATAACATATCATTTTTAATCACTTTGCCTCTTTGATTGGTATTTTTGTGTGGGAATCAGGGAACCATTGAAAACCAAACGATGACATTTGGAATTGATGAGCAACACATCGAGGGAAGGGAGAAAGAGATCATACAGGTTATGAAAGGTTCTTGAATTCTTGTCCCGAGACGAATTAGTCACAATGTGATGAACGTGTATCTTTTTACGTGTGGGTTGTGGAACTCTTTAAATTTGTCCCTTTTTATTTTCAAAGAGTAGGACACTAGATTTCCTCTCACAGAAAGAGACTGTCTGGGAATCCATGACCTTCTTTCTCCACGAGTGATATCATTTGAGCAACAATATACTCATTTCAGTAAGCTTCTGCTTCTTTCATCAACATTCTTTCGTGAATTGCTGATGAAATATTGTCTTTTCTAAAATACTTGGAGATATAAGACCATCTATCCAAATCTAGTGGCAAAAATTTAAGACTGTGAATTGAATACCATACAAGATCCCATTGGTTATGATATGCAGTTATGGGTTTCCTTTTGTCTTTCTTTTTTCCTTTTTAGCAAGTTGGTGTGTAAACTTTTTTGCATCTAACTGAACAAGGTCGGTAATTCCTGAAATTGTGTATCCGTAGTCTTGATATTTTGGCAATGGTTTACTGTTCAATATTGCCAGGCTGGTATTTGGTGTTAGTATGTTGAAAACAATTTTGTTTCAGCATATATATAGATATATTCCAATTTATATTTCAACCATTTCCAATTTTTCTCATTATATTGTGAAATTATCATTCCATTCTGCTCTTTAAACCCATACATATGTTTATACTTGTCCGAAACTTTCATTTTATCAATTAATTTTAGGGAATAATGGATTATTTTTTGTTTTCTTTGTTTCGTTTCGTTTTTCTTTTGTGAAAAATTGTTGAAAGTTAAAAAGATATATGTGTTTTCATTGAACATGGCAAGTATGGTGTGTTAGATTCTGTTAACAATTGCATTAAAAAGTTATTGGAAAAAAAAAAAAGCTTTACCTTTTTTCTTTCATTCTGTTATGAAATGTGTTAAGAGTTAAAACATCTCTATATTCGGCAGTGGTATTATTTTAAATAAAGGGTGTTCAGTATTTATTCTTTGCAAAATATTCAGCTGTTGTATTATTGTTTATTGTCTAGTCTCATGAGTTACATGCCCCGATTTGCTTGTTTAGAAAAGAACAACTGAGGGAGGAAAGCTGGTACAACTGGGAAAACTCTGAGGGCTGAAGCTAATTCTGTATTTATGGCACCACGAGTGAAGCCAAAGCTTGCTTTACCTATAATGTATTATCTTAAATCCTGTATAATGCTATTTTGCTGCTACATTGATAATATATAGCCCTTAGCTAAGTGATTGTTGTACTACTACAGCCACATTGCTCCTCCTTATATGGGGTTAGTGGACACACTGCTCTGGGAAGTTGGTTCATGGAAGTCAGTCGATCGTTTGCCATCTCACAGCATTCTTGGACTTTCCAATTTAAATTAGAATAAATTATGCTTTGATTTGTTGTTAAAATCCTATGAATTTCTCTATCGATGCAGCATCTTGATCTTTCTTTATTTCAGTGTTGTCCAAATTTGTGCACTCATTCAGGAAGAGAAAGCTACGGTGAATTTGAGAAGGAAAGATGTCTATTTTGGGCTTTGTAGATGAAACCCCTTCAAATCTCAAAGGTTTCTCTCTGTTGTTTATCTCTTTATAATTACAACATTTATTTTTTATTTTGGATTGATTTAGGGGTTCTCTAAAATGAAGTTTTTTTAATTGGTGATCGGGGTATTGCACGGTTGGATGCACTAACACTTTCTAATATTTTTTCATTATATGTTGATTCTTGCTTTGAATTTCAATGCATTTTCTCCTTGGATATCAATATCATTTCTCAAAACTTTAGTTGGCTACCAAACAAACATTTGGGCAATATCATTCTGGTCTTTTAAATGCTTTGCATTTCAATACAATGTGCATCATGAGTAAGTGAGATTTATGAGTGATTCACTACAACAATTCCTCCATTTAATGAAGGACATGGATATCTTTCTCCTGCAACTTTTCTTATCTCTACGTAAAACACTCTGTTTTGGAAATTGATAAGTTTGTACACTTTTTTTCTATATCTCCATGCTACATTAAGAGCTTAAAAATAGTAAATCTATTAGAAATTTGTGGATTGCTGATAATACAGATGATTTTGCTACAATTTTATGGCTCCCTTTTACATGTTAAGCCTTAGTGAAGCATAAATATTAGACATGTTCTATTCAATTTGATAGGTTTCTTTTTTCTTTTTTTAAATTATATTGATCTTAAAAGAATTATGTCTTGGATATGAGAACGAAAGGCATTCTTCTATGCTGTAATGAGCTTATTGTGTTACTAATGTTAACTGTACTTTTGCTTTTGTTGTTTCATAGGTTTTGATACGGAATTTGCAGACTAAAATTGATCCAAGGTGTGAATCTATGGTTTCAAGCATTATTCTTTTCTTAATAGTTGCAAATTTTCAAGATGTTATTTTGCTAATGTTTGACTGAGGGTTTGTTTTTTTTTCCTGCGAAATTGATTTCGTTCTTTCTACACTGATTGAAGGCATTGTGTTGTTTTGATTATAAAGATCATTGTTATTAGGGTTCATGTTTACCTAGTGGTAAGACAAATTTAATAGAATGAAATCTTTTTTGTAGTTTGGCTACCATGATTCTGACCAATGAGGCATTGTGTTGTTTTGATTATAAAGGTCATTGTTGTTCTTCAATTGCTTTAGGATATTTGGGGTCTTGTTGTGAACCTGAAGTGTTGTGAGGTTGTAGTTGGGTGATTTTTTTTCATATAGAAGTCTGTTTCTCATGTTTAACAGGTTTAAAAAATTTTGGGTTAGTCATATGTATGTCGTTATGCTGTCGAAATTTCTAGATCAACCGGTTAGAATTAGGATAGATGCTTTAGTAATGTCTCTAGGTTAAGTATAGAAACCTAAAGCATTACAGGTTCTCTGAAGGGGTTAAACTTGATATCTTGAAGTTTGTAAGCTTTTGGAGTTTATTGGGTTTTCTAACATTTTTTTCCGATACTCATCGAGATTGGTTTCTTTTTTGTGTATTTTATTGTTAACTAAATTTATTTTTCTTAGGTTCTTCAAGTTTGATGTACGAGCAAGATTATGGTGACAGGAATGAAAGCGGCGTGTACGAGAATTTTTGTTTTTTAGTGTAGGTGTAGACTTTAAATAATAGGTGTTTAGTAATTTTGAGGCTTTTAAGTGTAAATGTTTGTAATTTTATTTTTATATCAAACTTATATGAATAAAAATTGTATGAACAAATTTGGTTCATTGGCTTATTGGAATGAAATTTAACAAATATTTGATTTCTATACAATTTTGCACATTTAAAATTAAGGTTACTTTCTTTACAGGTTGACAAATGAAAAAAAAATATTGTTTGTATGCCCACCGGGCAACCAACAATTTTTTTTATTAGATTATGAACAAAATAATGACGGGCAATGCCTGTCATTAAAAAATATATTTAATGACAGACACCTTTAATGACGGACATTTGGTTGGAAAATACACTTTCGATGACGGACTTTTGCCTTTTAATGAGGGGCAATGCCCGTCATTAAAAATGTCCGTCATTGTACCTTTTAATGGCAGACGGCTTTTAATGACAGGCTTTGCCATGACACTCGTATAGATCACGGACGCCACCCGTCATGAAAAGTCTTTAATTACGGGCATTGCCCGTCATTAAAAGTGATTTTTGTAGTAGTGAGAAATAGGGGTGAATTAACGAAATAAACTATATTCAAAAGCAAAACACTCACCTGGGAAAGCTGCAATTTCAACATCAGTGAAGACTTAATACAATTTAATTGAAGCACATCAAATCAATTTAATGGTTTCATCTAAAAAAAATTGGAAGCTAAGTGTTTTGGTATTTAAAAAACCTTACCAATTTTTTATGAACAGACTTTTCGACCGCTCCCCTTCTCACGCAAGTTTTCAATTCATTTTCATCTTCCTTAAAACCGATTTCGATTGGTTTCTTCTTCGATACCTTGTCATTTTTCTTATTCTGAATCTATCTCCGATCAACGGCTGTTCACATTGTATCCTTCTCCAACGACACTATTCTGACATGTTTGGGTTGAGAGAAGATTTGAAAAATCCAAGGCCTAGAATAGACATTTGAGAGAAAGATATGATCAAGATGATATTTAGATCATTAAAAACTAAAAATCTAATTGAAAATTAAAAATGAAAATATTAAATTATATTTAATCTTATGAAATCTGAATTTGAATTTTGATAGGAGTGAAAATAGATGGTGTAAATCTAACGGATCCCTTGATTCATGGGTGAAATGGTTTGAACTTTTTTTTGAATTAAATCACATAATGACTCCCTTAATAATAGGTGTGGACGAAAACTGACTGAGGGGTATAATTGGAAGAATATTTAATGTGTAAATGTGTTTAAAACTGTGTTTAAAATATAGTTTAGCCATTTTTCATTGAAATTTTGTGTGGCAATTTTTCAGATATACAGTGTATAATGGTCCCTTATAAGGATTTCACCCTTTTTTTAGCTACCAGTAACAAATCTCACTTTATTATCAAAAAAAAAAAAAAAAAAAAAAAAAAAAAAAAAAAAAAGTAACAAATCTCACTGTCCAGAGCCAGCCCAAAGCCCATTGTATCTCCGTTCATAGTCTCGTCGCAGTAGGCCCATGGACCTCTGTCCCTAGGTTGTCATAGTAGGCCCATTGGATCTCCGTCAGTAGCTTATCATAGTAGGCCCAGTGGGTCTTGTCATTGAAGGCCCATTCGTCCCCGTCCTTGCTGTGTTATACTAGGCCCATTGGTTCTTGTCGTAGAAGGCCCATTAGATCTCCGTCCTTGTGTTGTCATACTAGTCCCGTGAGGCTTATTATAAAAGGCCCATTGGATTTCCGTCCGTATTGAATCTGTCTGTATGTAGCGTTATCATAGAATCTCCAGCTTGCCTTGTCATATTAGGCCCAATGGATCTTGTCAAAGAAAACCCATTGGATTTCCCTCCTTGCCTTGTCATAGTAAGCTCATTAGGTCTTGTCATATTAGGCCCATTGGACCCCGTCTGGAGCCTTGTCATAATAGGCCCATTGGGCCTTGTCACAGTAGCCCCATTCAATATCCATCCTCGGCCTTATCATAGTAGGCCCATTGAATCTGTCTGTATGTAGCGTTATCATAGAGGGCCTTCATCCTTGTGTATGCTAATCAATTTATTAAATTTTCATCGACATTTCCATCGACATTTCCATCCACATTTCCACATTTTCATGGGTTCGACATCAACATGCAAGGTGAATAGACATTTCCATTATATCGTAAAAAAATTGATAAAATGTAAAAAAAAAAATAATAACAAAATGTAATTAATGTGGAGATAATATTTATCATAAGTATTTTAACTTATTTTAAAAGTGTAAAACATTTATTTGTTCATTTAAATATTTTTTTAATTTTTTGTTTTAAATATTTTTCCCGGAATATCCATCGACATCGACATTTTGTCAATATTTCCATCGATATTTCCACTAAATTGAGACTTCGACATTTCCGTAGACATCGACGTTTTAACCCTTGATGCTAATTAATTAGAAGGAAAAAAAAAACACTTTTAAAATTAATTGATTGATTTAATTTTTTTTAATTGAAAATTTGGGTGCGGAGGATTCGAACCTCCTATACTCTTCTGATGGTTATAAATGATTAATTGATCATCCATATTTTTTTTTTGGGCTGGTTGCAAAAGTAGCAAACCGGTCCAAAATAATTACAAAAATAGCAGTCGTTGAAACTATTTGCAAAAATGGCAAAATATTGCCATCTTAAAGGTAAAATTACTAAAATGCCCTTTCTATTGGCTTCCATTTCTTCTCTACTTTTCCGATCATCTCCATCGGTCTTCTTCTCCATCTCCCGTCTTCTTCATTCTTCCGTATTCTCCATTTCATTTCCCTCACGATTTCAGCTTCAATTTCAACCTTCATTTTGATTTCTATCATTTCGTCGTCAAGTCGTTCTTCGATTTGATTTCCCCTATTCTCGTACAATCCGAGTCGCAGAACTCTCCAACAGAACTCTCCGGCGCAATTCCTCCGCCAGTTCGCCCGGATCCACCGCCTCGAGATGGAGTTTCCAACGGGCGATCCCAAGCTCGACAGAGTCGGGGGCGTTAAATGGAGAGCGGAGTTTGGGATTAGCTGCGTGATTATGATTTTTTGAGGGATTAGGGATTTGGATGATCGGGCGGCGATGTCGGAGGATTACGATTTCATCGGAGGGATAGAATTTTAAAGCCACCCAAATTTCTATCAGTGATAGAAATTTTTTCTATCACTGATAGAATCTATCAGTGATAGAAAAGTTTCTATCAGTGATAAAATTAACTTTCTATCACTGATAGAAATCTTCTATCACTGATAGAAAAGTTTCTATCATTGGTAAAATCTATCAGTGATAGAAAAATTTTCTATCACTGATAGAAATCTTCGATAGAATTATGATTTCTATCACTGATAGAAACCTTTCTATCAGTGGTAGAAGATTTCTATCATTGATGTGATAGATTCTATCAGTGATAGAAATTTTTTCTATCAATGATAGAAAATTCTATCACTAATAGAAAGTTTTCTATCACTGATAGATTCTATCAGTGATAGAAAAACTTTCTATCAGTGATACAAAACTTCTATCACTAATAGAAAGTTAATTCTATCAATGATAGAAGATTTCTATCACTGATAGAAAGTTGATAGAATTAACTTTCTATCACTGATAGAAAATTTTTCTATCAGTGATAAAAAAGTTTTATCACTTATAGAAAAATTTTCTATCACTGATAGAAATCTTCGATAGAATTATGATTTCTATCACTGATAGAAAAACTTTCTATCAGTGATACAAAACTTCTATCACTAATAGAAAGTTAATTCTATCAATGATAGAAAATTTCTATCACCGATAGAATCTATCACTGATAGAAAGTTGATAGAAAAATTTTCTATCAGTGATAGAAATCTTCGATAGAATTATGATTTCTATCACTGATAGAAACCTTTCTATCAGTGATAGAAAAACTTTCTATAAGTGATACAAAACTTCTATCACTAATAGAAAGTTAATTCTATCAATGATAGAAGATTTATAGAACGTTTTTCTATCTCTGATAGATTCTATCAGTGATAGAAGATTTCTATCACTGGTAGAAAGTTAATTCTATCAGTGATAGAAGATTTCTATCACTGATAGAAAGTTTTCTATCACGGATAGAAAGTTAATTCTATCAGTGATAGAAACTTTCTATCACTGATAGATTCTATCAGTGATAGAAAAACTTTCTATCAGTGATAGAAAAACTTCTATCTATCACTGATAGAAAGTTAATTCTATCAATGATAGAAGATTTCTATCAGTGATAAAAAAAACTTTTTATCAGTGATAGAAGTTTTCTATCACTGATAGAAAACTTTCTCTATCACTGATAGATTCTATCAGTGATAGAAAAATTTTCTATCAGATAGAAAGTTGAAAAATTTTCTATTAGATAGAAAGTTTTCCTATCACTGATAGTCTATCAGTGATAGAAAAATTTTCTATCAGATAGAAACCTACCAAAACAAAAATGGAGGAGAAAAATCCACCAGCACGCGCAAGGGCAAAATAGAGATATAAAAAATTAATTAAAAAATTTTGCCATATTTGCAAATATTTTAAAAAATTGCTAAAATTGCAATTATTTACCCTAATTTTGCCACTCATTACAATTATCCCTTTTTTTTTTACATCAACATTTGAGAGTGGAGAGATTCGAATCTCTGACATTTTGGTTGAGTGTACATGCCAATTTCTGCTGAGCTAAGCTCGCTTTGGCCATGGTTTAATTTTTTTTTTTTTAAAGAATGGTTTAACTTACTTTAAATTCATAGTATTTTATATTGAAATTAGTTGACTGAACTTCATTGTGATAACAATAAATAAATAATTAGTTTATGTTTTGTTCGTTACAAACTATTTTCCTCATTCAAGATAATAACAAATTATAAGTTAGCTAAATTAGTATGAAAACATTCAGTTTAAATGTAAAAACTATGGTTGGAATTTAAACGAGAAATAAATAGTTTTTCATATTCAGCCTCACAAATCTCAAATTTTCCACAAACAAAAAAGAAGTCAACCTCCAAATAGTATATAACTGACGGTTCAAAATATCCTAAGAATCCAGAAATGATTGCAAATGGTCAAAATATCTGTTGAAGAGGAACTGCAAAATATGATTACTGCACAGAGTGCGAAAGCATTTGTATTGACAATTGCACTCAAAATATGTAATACAAGTGATTAAAAAATAGCTTGAAGTGGTTATATCAAATGAGAATAAAGGTAGTGCCTGGCTGAATACAAAATTTACCAAATGCGTAAGACCCAACAATACATTACAAATGCATATCTATCAGAGGTATTTAGAATATTGCTATAACTCTCAAGTCTATTATCTCAAATTAGGCAGTGCTCCAATTGATGTCATCAGCTCTCAAAAACCAGTCTGCATGCTGTATTCTCCCAAGCATTTTGTTATGGCCTCATTAGCTGTCTGTGATCCAGCCCTCTCATCTCTTTTCTTCTTCTCTCTAAAGGTTAAAATGCAATTGAAAAACACTGGTTAATCAACTTAAAACCTGACTTTAGACCCACCATGATCCACACAATTCTACTTCATGTAGGCCTCAGCCAAGATCCATATGCGAAAAGGCAAGATGTAGAATCAGGGATGGGCAACAAGTGGTGCATATGCAATGAATATAAATGCTACGACAGTGACTTGCAGGAGATTTAACGAATGCAAGATTGACAGTTTTCAAATCGATTATGGATTCGTAAATTCAATAAAAATATGGTGGTGTGAAAGGGCAATACTGTGAGCATCTTAATCTACCATGCCTGGAAAGTTGAACCATGAACTTAATAATCTCTTACCTATCAACATATTCCTTTAGGAGCTCTTTCGCCTGAACCAACTTTGAAAGCAGGTTGCGGTATACGTCAAGGTCTCGGTCCACACTCTTTTTGTCAACATTTAAAGCGGCACAGAGCTGTTAAGAAGTAGCAAAAAAGTTATGATGCTGATACTGGCTCAAATCTCCACCACATGGCTTCAGCTGTTTTAGAAAATGTTCAACTTCATAGCTTTAGCTGTTTTAAAAGAACAAAAGTATCTTGAGTGATAGGCAACCTAAATAGAGTCGGCCAATTAATTGCAATCATTTACAATAACTGTTGTTGGGGGTAGGGGAACAGATGAATGTCATCCAGAGGACCAGCAGAGGTTACTAAAGAGCATAAAATTACATCCAAAAGATCACCACAACCTCCACAAAGGAAAATAAAGGAAATCCCACAAAAGCACTGTAAGAGTGTGTTCGGGCGTTTTTTTTTTTTTTTTTTTTTTTTTTGGGGGGGGGGGGGGTGTTCCAACAAAGAGTTGGCTCATATTCCTCTCCAACCCAATACCGCAAAAAGAGTGATATTAACTAGAAAAATAAAATGCAGCCTTATATTTGAACCTAATACTCTCGAACATAATAAGGTTAAGCACTATTCCATAAAGATCCAATTACTCTAATGAGTAAAAAGACAACTAAAACGCAAGAAATGCAATTATACATTATAAATGGCTGCACCCAAAGAAAGAATATAATCTATCAGGAAAAGTCCTAGGATTGGAGCTTGCTGTCATCTAAACTAGTAATAATAAGCTTAATAAGCTCAATAAACTAAAGATAAAAATCTTCAAAAGCTATATCACAAAAGAAATGTGAAATAAACCTTTTCTAAGATACTGGGTTCAGTAGCATTTGCCAATTCAAGGAGACGAAATAGCCCAATAGCAAAAAATCGGCTGTAACTGAAACTCCCCTTACTCCCTGCTCGTTCTGCAATGTCCTTCAAGATACTCTCAACTTCTCCTTCTTTTGATGCAAACTCAACCAATGAAGTTGCAGTCTGAGATCGAGCCCACTCTTCCAATTTTTGAGCATCAATTCTGGACAGTATAACAGAAAATACCACTTAAAATAACGAAACCTTTTTGAAATTATTGGAAGAATGGTCAAAGGTAGGAATATTATTTTCAATGAAGTTACATTCTTCTAGTTATTGAACAAAGAATAAACATTCGTTAATTTGATTACCAGACACAGAGAAAAGTCATCAATACTACTTTTACCATCCACTAACATTTGATACCAGGTAATTTGACCGAATAATCCAGTCGTTTAGACAACTAAGGAAAGAGAATAAAAGTTCAACTAAGAATCCTCGTCCTTTTGCTGTAAGTAGAATCATGTCGTGATTTTTTAACTTAACAGTGTTTACTACCTATAAATAAGGCTAATGAAATTATCAGGTGGCAAGAAGAGAGATGGTAAAAGCAAAGGGGAATACATGGCCAAACCTATATTGCTCTGGATCCTCATTCAGTGCCTTAATGTATGCTTGAAAAATGGCCTCTCGATCCTCATCGCTAGGGTACCCATCCATAAGCTGATCATATACAGTAACAAAACCAAGGGCGAAAACAGGGTCATAACGATATGTCCGCTTATACCTCATCAAATGCTGCTGGACAATCAACTCTTGAAGAACAGTGTTGTAAATGCTAGGAATAGGCCGTTTATACGCCTTGAGGAAGTTCGATTTAGTCTCGGCAACAGTCGTCACATCTGAGCCGTCAAAACAACGCATCAATTCTAGACTCAAGTAGTACAAAACCGAACTAGAGATATCTCAACCGAACTATTGAAAGCCTAAATGTTACTTAAAACCTATAACTCCGTCCATAATGTTCCATCTCTATAATTGACGAAAAAACAAAACACTAATTCACTTCGAAAATCAAACTCAATCGAAATCAGCGAAAGGAACCTATTCCTTTCAGCTGCCATTTTCTAGCAACGGAACAGTCTAATAAGCGAGCAAGGAAAACTAATCACCAGAAGTTACCTGTTCCGGCGGACATGCAATGAATAACCATACGAGAGCTGAAACTCGATGTCCGAACTCCGGAATGATGACAGAAAACGGTAGAACGAAAACGAAACCCGTCGAAATTCGAGGCGAGTGAACGAGCCGACGGAATCGGCAATCGTCTTTCAGAACATTGACTTAATGTTGAAAATGATACGGAATTGACGGCCGCCATTGCAGAGGAATGAGAAGAAACTTGCGATGCTTACGAAGTTGCAGAGAAAATGGATTTCATATCGAAGAGGAGTGGGAGAGAAGTCATATAGAATGTGAAATTCGAAGAAATTTTCTTGGGAGAAAAAGGAAAGAAGAGAGCGGGCGAGAGAGACTGAGAGGCCATGATATCGAGGCTTATCCAAGTGTTAATTTCTACGCCTTCACCAAGCAGCCAGTAGCATGTCGACACCTGGCAGTGTTCGTACTTCGATTTTCCATTTGTGTGGTCCAGATCTTTTGATCTCTCTTTTTCCACTTCAAAGAAAAATTATTTTTAAAGAAAAAATAGTTGTGAGTTTGGACTTTTGTGGATGTGGATTGGGCTTTGTTGCTTTGGGCTAACTTATAATTGGGCCGAAACGTTTAGTCCGTAACTGGGCTCAATTTCTCTCCGACTGGTTGCACATATGGCAAACTCAACTAAAATAATAGCAAAATTAGCAACATATTAGGATAATTGTAATGGGTGGCAACATGAAGATAAATAATTACAAATATAGCAATTTTTAAAAATATTTGTAAATATGGCAAAATTTTTGAATTAATTTTTTATATTCCTAAATTGCCCCTGTGTGCCCATCTTCTTATTCCTCGTCAGTTTTTTTTTTTTTTTTAACTGATAGAAAGTCTTTTTATTACTGATAGATTCTATCAGTGGTAGAAAAAATTTCTATCAGTGATAGAAACTTTCTATCAGTGATAGAAACTTTCTATCACTGATAGAATAAAGTTTCTATCAGTGATATTTCTATCACTGATAGATTCTATTAGTGGTAGAAAAATTTTCTATCGGCGATAGAAAGTTTCTATCACTAATATTTCTATGACTAATAGATTCTATCAGTGGTAGAAAAATTTTCTATCAGTGATAGAAAGTTTCTATCACTGATAGAATAGAAGATTTCTATCACTAATAGAAACTTTTTCTATCCGTGATAAAAGATTTCTATCACTGATAGGTTCTATCAGTGATAAAAAAAACTTTTTAAAGAAAATCATAGAAAAACTTTTGATAAAAAATCTTTCAATCCCTGATCACCCATAAAAATTTTTCTATCTCCGATAGAAATCTTTCTATCACCGATATAATCTATAAGTGATAGAAAAACTTTCTAACACCGATAGAAAAACTTTCTATCAGTGATAGAAAGATATTCTATCAATGATAGAAAACTCTTGATAGAAAATCTTTCAATCCCTGATAGAACCTATCAGTGATAGAAATCTTCTATTACTTATAGAAATTTTTTCTATGAGTGATAGAAAAAATTTCTATCATTCATAGAAAATCTTTCTATGAGTGATAGAAAAACTTTCTATCTCTATCACTGAGACTGATAAAAAAACTTTTCGTGAGTTATAGAAAATCTTTTTATGATACTTTTCTATCAGTGATAGAAGATCTTTTGTTTCTATCAGCGATGGTGATACATGGTAAAATCGAGCATTGAAAAATAAAGCAAAAACGAACGATTATAGAAATCAAACACTGAAAAGCAAAAACCAAACATGGATAGAAAACCAAATAACAACAACCAAACACTGATAGAACACCGAACAAGTGATAGAAAAATATCTATCGCCGATAGAATCTATCAGTACTAGAAAATTTTTCTATCATATGATAGAATCTATCAGTGATAGAAATTTTCTATCACTGATAGAATCTATCAGTGATAGAAAATTTCTATCACTGATAGAAAATCTTTCTATATTGATAGAATCTATCAGTGATAGAAAAACTTTCTATCAGCGAAAGAAAATCTGGAGGGATATTTTAGTAAATGCAACACACAAACTATTAGATTTTGCCATTTTTGCAATTTTTTTTGTGGGTTGCTAGATTTGCAATTATTTTGGCTCATATTGCTATCCTTGCAACTGGCCCAACATATTAAAGTATTTGCAAAAATAGCAAAATTTAACATCCAACCCATCTAGATTACTAAAAGCCCATCTAAGATGTTTGCCAGCCCATCCAACCCGTTTTTTTCCTTCTTCCCGTTTCTATCAAGTCGATCATTGATATATTCTATCAATGATAGAATTCTATTAGTTATTTCTGCGTTTTGTTTGAAATTTACCATTGTTTTCTATCACTGATAGATTTAGTAAGGTGATTGATTGTAGTTGTTCAAATTAGGTGATAGAAGATTTCTATTAGTGATATAAAACCTTCTATCACTAATAGAAATTTATCTTTTTATCACTGATAGAAAGATTGATTTCTATTAGTGATAGAACTCTCAGAGATATAAATCTTCTATCACTGAAAGAAAATTATTTCTATCACCGATAGAAAACTATCATTTTTGTTTCTAAAACTTATGTCAGTAATTTTGTTTTGATTTTGTTTTTATAGATGTCGAAGCAAAACAACATGGAAATTGAATGGGAAGAAAAGAAAAACACAAAGCGGAAGTTGAAATTTAAATAAGGGGAGACCTCAACAAAACAAAAAAAAAGAAAAAAACAAAAGATATGTACAAAATTATAACGTAATCAGATACACTTTTGGTTTCTATCAAATACACTATTGATTTCTATTAGCGATAAATTTCTATCAATGATAGAAATCTATCACTGGATTTTCTATCGCTGTGATTCTATCAGCAATAGATTTCTATTAGTGATAGAAATCAAAACAAGGGCAAAATGAGAATTAAAAAAGCGATTTAAAATTTTTGCTATATTTGCAATTTTTATAAAACTTGTTATATTTGCAATTAATCATTAGAATTTAGCCACACATTACAATTTTCCATTTCTCTCTTGGGATAATGACATGAATAGCTAAAATAAAAATGTGGTTTTGAAAAAAATGTCAAAAATAATTTTTATTGCAAAAATGCCAAGGATTTTGGAATTCCCGATTCTCCATTTTCTTCCTAGTTTCGTAAATTTCAATCGAGGACAATACTCCGACACAACTAGCTTACCAAGTCTCTTCCTCAACTTAGAGCCCTAAATTCCCTTCGCCATTGTTATAGAATCTGAGTCTTCTTGCAACTTCTCGTTTTCCTTTCGATTGTTGTCCATTCGTTTATATATTTTTTAAACTTTCCCACTTCTATTGCCAATAACACTTGTGTTTTGCTTTTGGTTTCCACGTTCCTATGCACGTGGCTGCCTCCCTCGTCATGGCTGGATTAAGTGAAGAAGAGATATACTTCTATGGGGCGTGTTTTGCACACTGGCTAAAGGGACAAGGTTGATATTTGGTAAAATGTTGTGGCATGCACATCTCAAGTGTGGCCATGTTTTAGGGTTTTTTTGGCTATTTTTCAAAATCACGCTTATTTTTTGCTATTACGTCCAATTTCTCTTCTTTCTTAGTTAAAAGGAAAATTGGATGTAATAGTTAAGGTCTCGTTTGATAACCATTTCGTTTTTTGTTTTTGGTTTTTGAAAATTATGCTTGTTTTCTCCTAAATTCCCTACCATGGCTTTCATCCTTGTTAAGGGTGTGTTTGGTTTAACTTTTCAAGTGTTTAATTTTGAAAATAAATCATTTTGAAAAAATTTCTAGTGTTTGGCAACCACTAAAAATGACTTATTAGAAAATGAGATTGAGAAATAAACCATTTTGAGAGAAAGACTTGAAACCAAAATTTTTAAAAAAACTTCTTAAGTAAACAATAACTTGTGTATAAAAACATCTGTGAGGAAATGCAACCAAACATTTGAGTGATTAAATTCTAAACAATTTTTATACAAAATGTTTTTAAAAAAATGCATTCTTGAAAAACATTTAAATAAAAATGTATTTCAAACGGACCCTAAGTATCCATTTGAATTTCTGGCCAAATTCTAAAAACAAAAACAAGTTTTTGAAAACTACTTTTTTTTTTTTTTCAAAATTGGACTTGGTTTTTGAAAACAAGGAAGAAGGTCGATACTAAAATAAAGAAACCTATAAGTGAAAGTAGGTGTGTATAAGCTTAATTTTAAAAAACCAAAACCCAAAAATGAAATGGTTATCAAACGGAGCCTAAATTACTATTTTATTTTATTTTAGTGGATGCTTTTTTCAAATGTCTGAATTTAATTTATGTACTTTAAATAATAACTGTATAAAGTTAATTGAATACTAACTGTTATAGGTAATTCTGGACCACTCTGATGCACAAGGAGCTGACGAGGACAACTGAGCAGAGGCAAGACCAAGAAACCGACCCAGAGGAAAACCAGACCAAAGGGTCGGGCCAACTTGGCCCGACCCATATGGTCGGCCTGCTTGCGCGGGCCGAGCCCGTTCGCCTCTGTTCGGTCCCTGCTGCCTCTGGCCACCCCCAGTTCCGTCTGATTCGTCCCGAAATGCCTCCGAATTCCTAAAAAACCTAGGAGCATGAGCAGGTATTTAAACCTCTTTTCGCCATTGAAGAAGGGATCCCAAACCCTATTCTCGACTCTCTCTACTTGCTCTGTTGCTCTCCTACTTCAGCTTTCTGACTTAAGCATTGGAGGCGGTGTGGCAAGCACCACACCAGTGTGCAGGTTTTCTGTCTTGCAGGCCACGTCTTCCCCCATCACAAGCAAATTTATCGTTGGTGGCACGTGAAGGTCAAGGTAGTTCCTCCCGACCAAATTTGACCATCAACAATAACACCTCCATTTAAGGAAGGGTCAGTGGGAATTCCTAGATTTCTAGAGGGGAACCTCTAGAATTTTTTTTTCCTTCAAAAGATAACCCAAACTTAAAGTTAGGACATTAAAAAAAAAAAAAAATACAAGTTTTATTTACATATTAGATAGGCTAGGTATAACTATTTTAGGTTATATCTCATAATGAGCTGTTTACTCCATCCAAGAAAGAAGAATCTTAATAATCATACTTATGTTTTGATTGACAGTTATTAAAAATGAAAAATAGAGTAGCTTAATATTTATATTACATACCATGGAAATGATTGTTTTAGTTCAATAAAGTAAAGGAAAAATCAAATCATTAAGCCAAAAAGAGCATAACTCAACTAACATAAAGTTGTACGGATAATCATGAGATCTGTGATTCGAATCCCCCACCTCACATATTGTCAAAAAAAAAAAAAAAAAATCAAATCATTAACTTTTAGAACGATAAAGATGTCTTATTCACTATTTTTTTTTAAAAAAAAAATCTTATTCCCACACTATACTACCTTAAAAAATTGACAATGTACTATGAAAAATTGACAAGGAGGGGTTTATACAATGTTTGAAAACTAATTCCAAACCTGTCACATTATAATAATCAAAACAAAATAAATGTAAAGCTTTCAAAATCACACGTATTTCCTTTTTAGTTTAATAATACGTGGGTGGGAAAATTTCCAACATCTAATCTATTGATGAAATGATATATACTTTTAACCGTCAATGGAGTGACCTATACTTAAGTTGGTTGGCGGAAATTCTAAGTGGATTTTTTTTTTTTTTTTTACAAGAAAATTCTAAGTGGATTTTAAACATTACCTTTAACACTCTTTAAGTTATTTTTAGGGAAAAATACACTTTTGGTCCATGAGATTTGGGTTAAGCTACACTTTGGCGAAATTCTAACTGGATTTTTTTTTTTTGAAAGACAATTCTAAGTGGATTTTAAACATTACCTTTAACACTCTTTAAGTTATTTTTAGGAAAATTACACTTTTGGTTTTGGGTTAAGCTACACTTTGGTCCCCGAGTTTTAAAACTCAACAAAATTACCCCTAAGATTTGAATTTCGTTACACATTTGGTTCCTCCGTCCAATTTTCTGTTAAATCCTAACAGTTTGCTGACGTGACACTTTATTTTAATAAAAAATATATATTTTTAATTTTTTTAAATAAAAATATATTAAAATAATAAAAATATTATTATTTAAATATTTTTTAAATTCTTTCTATCTCCCTTTCTTTTCCTTTTTTTTCTTCTACTTCTCCTTCTTCTTCATCTCCGGTGGCCTGCCGCCACCGACTGTCGGCGAACGACGGCGGCGACTGTAGGTGAAGGTTTTTTTTTTTTTTTTTCTCTCTTTCTCTCTTTCTCTATTTTCTTCTCTCTTTTCTTCCTTTCTCTACCTTTTTTTTTTTATTAAAAAGAAGGGGGAGGGAGGAGGAGGCTCCCCTCTCGGTTTCAGAGGGAGGAGGGGCCATCCCTCCTCTAGTTGCCGACGCTGGGAAGGGAGGAGGAGCCCCTCCTCCCTCTTTTCTTTTCATTTTTTTTTAAAAAGAAAAGGTAGAGAAGGGAAGAAAAGAGAGAATAAAAGAGAAAGAAAGAAAGAGAAAAAAAAACCTTCACCGACGGCGGCTTGCCACCAGAGCTGAAGAAGAAGGAGAAGTAGAAGAAAAAGAAGAAGGAAAAGAACGGGAGAGAGAAAGAATTTAAAAAAAAATTAAATAATAGTATTTTTTATTATTTTAATATATTTTATTTTAAAAAAATCAAAAAAATATTTTTTTTAATAAAATAACAATGCCACGTCAGCAAACTGTTAGAATTTAACAGAAAATTGGGCAGAGGGACCAAATGTGTAATGAAATTCAAACCTTAGGGATTAAATTGTTGAGTTTGAAAATTCGGGACCAAACTGTTACTTAACCCAAACTTCAGGGACTAAAAGTGTATTTTTTTCCTTATTTTTATTTTTCCTTATTTTTTTTTTCATAACTTAAAAGATTCAAAAAATAATTTAAAACAAAAAGATTAAAAAAAATAAAAGTAGAAATAAATAAAGGAAGAGGGGAGACAAGATCTGCAAGTACTAAATTTGGTATATTAATGGCTTTGATCTTATCCAATTTATCCAAACGTGTCCTTGCTATCCTTCATTCCACATGCCAATATACTTTCCTCCCAGATATCATTTGATCCTAAATCAGCTTTATTCTTTATTTTGTTTCAATAGCAGAAGAGGGGGAAAAAACCATACAAAAAGCTTACATTTTTTTTCCCCCATTTTTTTCCATAATTCCGACGATCTTGTTTTGTTTGAAAGTTTCACATACACGACACATATAGAAATTTGCACAAATATGAAGTGAATTAATCGATAACTATTTTGTTTTTTGTTTTCTGTTTTTAAAAAACTATGTTTGTCTTTTTAAAAAAAAAAAAAAAAAGATTTTCACCTTTCTTAAAAATACATTTGAATTCTAAATTAAAATTATAAAATAAAAATCAAGTTTCTAAAAACCTAGTTATTTAATTAAACATATCTCAATTAATTTACACTTAGTGATGCTTACCTTAGGTGAGTAATTGGCTACTGAAAGACCTAGAGCTGTAGAGTCCACATGCAAGGGGGATGGAGATAATTGAACTCCACTGTTTATTTCTTGTGGTTGAATAGAATTCTAATGGTAGATTTTTTAGGTGAAATTTGTATATTTTTTATATTATTTTCATATTATTTTAATTAATGTTGTGGATTATATTCTTAAACATATGTGGTTGAATGAAATCTTATTGGCTAAGTTTTCACTGTCACCTAGGAAAATTAACCAACAATAATAATCTAATAATCTAACTGGTCTGTCTGTCTTTTGGCTTTGTGCTGAGCCTTTTCATTTTAAATTAAATTAATGTCATTGGGACATGAGAAAGATGTCTTTAATGTTTTTTTTTTTTTTTTTTTTTTTTTATATATATATAATTTTTTTACAATAATAATGTTTAATTGATACTTAAAAATATTTGAATGGCTTTGGTTTTAATCCAAGTGGAAGCTTAAGATCCATATTCTTTCCCATTATTGCTAGGGGTTTAAGAATCCACGTGAAGTGTGTATTAAATTTCACTAACTCAAAGTTCGATTTCTTTTTTTTTTTACTTTTTTTTTCTCCTTTTCTTTGAAAAATGGATTGAGCTTGTGTATGTCATCATACTTGTTTGTTTTATAATCTTTTGTTTGTTCTAAAAAAAAAAATTAGAATATGTTTTGTCTTACTTAATTTTAATAAATCACAAATCTTTTGATCATAGTTGACTCAATGATGAGCTGAGATACTTACTTGGAGATAAGATCTTGTTGCATTTAATTTATGAGTTAGAAACATCATAAATTTCTTCTTTACATTCATTGAGAAAAGCTTGCAATATTATAAGAAAAAGGTTTAGTTACTACCGTTTAAACTTTTCTTTTAATTGTTTGGAGATTTTTGGGACAATGCATTTTGACTAATATAAACTCGGAACAACCATTTGACCTTACAATATTCTAATATTGTCAAGATTTTAATATCCTAGCTAAAGTGTCAAGGATCAATGCAGATAGAGTTTGTGTGTTTAAACACATTATCCAAAGTTCCTTAACAAATTTTCACTTGCCTCAATAACTCATTTGGTCAACTCATATCTGTAATGGTTATTAGACTGATTAATTAGTAAGAAAGAAAGAAAAAAATAACTTGCATTATCGAAATTTATCAGCTCAAAACGAAGTTGTACCATATCTAACTCTAGATTACCTCGGAATTAAAAATGAAGAATTTTGTGTTATATTAACTCATATGGTTTTCCTTGCCAACGTGAGCTAGACTTGATGGTTAAGACACCTCTACTTCATGTAATTTATTTTATTAGAAAAATGATTTGGATTCTTTAAAATTAAACTATTGAATATCTCTACAAGTGGAAGATGCTTTTACTTTAAAAAGCATTATTACTTGGTGAAGGAAGAGTGAAGAGACCTTCAAACCCTTCATCTTTTGGTCTATAAATAAAGAACTCAAGCTCTTCACTTCATCATAATTCAACCAAATTTTGGAGCCAAATTTTTCTCACATGATGGCTGCAGAAACTGGTGAGGAACAATTTACAAACTACAGTTCTTCTTCCATGAAACCTTTCTCAGATCATCCAACTCGTTCTTCTAGCAAGTTTTCTTCTTCTTCCAACCAAGCCGCCAAATTTTCCGGCAATGGCTCCGGCTCCGTCGCCAAAAACGGCAGCGAGAGAGACAAATTCAAAAAGGCTGAAGAGTCGCTTCGAACCGTCATGTATTTGAGCTGTTGGGGCCCTAATTCATGACGTACGTTATTCGCCTCTTCAACGAGAAATTATTCCAGGAATTAAAACAACTCTACTAGCTAGAAAATTTAAAAAGTATATTACATCGAAGGGTTGTTATGAAATAGGTTGACTTTGAGCTTGTATCGTTGGTGATTTGGAGACAACCATGTTGTGATGGTCTCGTTGTGTCTTTTTTTTTTTTTCTTTTTTGGTCTTATGTTCCTCTGCAGAAGTGTAGCCATTGTAGATGAAAGGAAGCTTGTAGGTGTAAAGTTTTTTTATTTTGAGTGCCTGAACTTCGATACTCCATGAGGCTAAGTTTTTGTAGTCATTAATTTGATTATTGTGCCTCGTTTTTTAATTGATGAAGTAATGTTGGGACTCAAAACGTTTATGTTTATCTTGTTTTAACATTATAAAAAAAAATATAGGTATGTTTTAGTTTATAAAGAAAATAGGATGTGTTTTCACTGCACTATATACTTCTCAATCCTAACATAACTCAACTAGTCAAAGGCATTTTTCTATCAAAATGTTACATATTTAAATTTTTATTCCTACGTATGTTGTTGAACTAAAAAAAATCCAATAAGTCAAGTTTTTACTTTTTAGAAAATATAAGTCAAGTTTTACTTTTTAGAAATAATATTGAACGTAACGTGAATAAATGTGGCAATTAGTACTTCATCAAAATTGAACAAAAAAAAAAATTGTCAAGACAACAAATAAAATACACAATTGAAAATTGCAATGAGTAGCAAAAAATATTAGGACATTTGCAAATTTAACTATGCTTTTTGAGATTTGCAAATATAGCAAAAAATTTTAAATCTAATTTTCACTTTTTTTATTATTCCAGTTTTACCCTTGTTGATATATCAACATGTATATTAGTAGTATATCTCTGATATACTTTATATTTATTAATATGCGAATTGCGAAATATAAAATATATCATTTAATTGATATACCCAATTTGATATACTCGGATGAATACAATGATGTACCTACTATATGCCTTATATATTATGAATGTTAATATACTTATATGTTACTTTTCTTTATTATATTTGTTATGTTTCATTTTCTCTTTATTGATTTGTGTTGTGTTATTTACCTATTTTAAATGAAATGTTTGTTTTTAGGTTAAAAATCACTTTTGGTCCCTAAACTTTCATGAAAGTAACAATTGAAAAAGAAGACCATGATTAAGCCAAATCTTTGACCCTATGATCAAGCTAAATCTCCTACCTCCAGTCGAAAATTGTGGAATTATTAACCGCTCATAATTGACAGAATCTTTCTGTCAATTCTTGATCTTCTAGCCGTTGGACAATTATAGGATTTACTAATTTTGCTACCTCTGGAATGCACAGTTGTCAACCTTCCTTAATTGTAATTTCTTTCCATATTACCAAAGGCCTGTGTGCTAGTTTAAAAGATGGACATTGTATTTTGTTTTGATATGAAGAAAAAATAATTCATTATTCTTGATTTTGTTTAACAATTTGGTCCCCGAACTTTGTTTTGTTACGATTTAGTCCCTGTACTTTCAATTTTGTAACAATTTAGTCCTTAAACTTTAATAAGTAACAATTTAGTCCTCATACATTCAAATTTGTAACAATTTAGTCCCTATACTTCCAAATTTGTAACAATTTAATCATTGTTGGAAAAAAAATCATCAAAATTAAATGTCGATTTTTATTATTTAATGATTAAACTTAGTAGCTTATTAACATATAAGGTCCCAAATTTGTTTATTGATCTATCTTGGTAAAAAATTTCATTAAATCTTTACATTAATTTTTCACGATAGGGACCAAATCGTTACAAATTTGAAAATTACAAAGACTAAATTGTTACTTATTAAAGTTGAGGGACTAAATTGTTACAAAATTGAAAGTACAGAGACTAAATTGTTACAAAATTGAAAGTATGGGGACTAAATCGTTACAAATCAAAGTTCAAGGACTAAAATGTTACTTTCATGAAAGTTTGGGGACTAAAAGTGATTTTTAACCTTGTTTTTATAACATAAAATATTTGTCTTATATACTTGTTATGAACATCAATATAGCATTGATATCATTTGTTAAAATATAATTTAGAAAATACGAAACATAAATTAAAAAATACACAAAAACCGGCTGCAATTAGACACCAAAAGCCAAATCCCAGCTGTACCCCTGGAGTCCGCAGTTTCCCAGGCTGTTTCGAGGGGTAGTAAAGTCCAGAAAAAAAAACCAGGGGCTATATTTATATAAAATAGGCAGCGCCAAATTTCAAAGAGCAACAAAAAGGAAAAATGAGTTCAAGGGCAAAAGCTTGGGTGGTGGCGGCGAGCGTGGGTGTGGTGGAGGCTTTGAAAGATCAAGGGATTTGCAGGTGGAATCATGTCATAAGATCGGCGCAGCACTACGCCAAGAGCCGAACCAGGGCTCTTTCTCAGGCCAAGAATTAAGAAATTCACACCAGTGTAACTTGAGATAAAACTCAGTTTATTCTTCACCTTCTTTTCATATGTTATTGAGAGGCCAAACCTCAGATTTTATACAGAAGAATAATGCCCAAGCCAATAATGAATAAATACAAAAATACAGAATAATAGAGGACACCTGGAATACAGACAGTGGACAACGCCTAACGACAGAATATTATCTGTCAACAGATTTGGATGCTTGAATGTTCTGGAATTTCTTACTGCCATTCTTGCTTATATTGGGTTGCCTTTCATCCGTTTCCTTCTCAGTAATGGGTTTGGGCTTGTCAATAGTGGCTTTCTCCTTAATATCCCCCCTCAAACGATCAAACGAGAGGGGAGTTCTGCTACCCCGAGTTTGGACCGAAGATATGAGAATTGGGAGTGTGATAGCGGTTTGGTTAAGCAGTCAGCGAGCTGATCTGTTGACGGAACATATCGCACATCAAGTCTACCGCTTAGAACTAGATCACGTACAAAATGCACATCTATCTCGATGTGCTTGGTGCGAGCATGAAAGACGGGGTTAGCAGCCAAGGCACCGGCACTGATGTTGTCACACCACAGTATAGGTTTCGAAGTGCAGAGGATACCAAGTTCTGTTAGTAGCTGGTTTAGCCATACTACCTCAGTGGATGCAAGAGCTAACGCACGATATTCTGACTCTGTGCTGGAGCGAGCCACGACTGTTTGTTTCTTTGACGACCAAGCAACTAAATTGTCACCAAGAAGAACACAAGAGCCAGCTACTGATTTTCGGTCATCTATATTAGATGCCCAGTCAGCATCAGAGTATGCTGAAACAAGAAGATCCTCACCCTGCTGTAAATGAAGACCAAAATGTCTAGTGCCATGAATGTACCGAAGTACCCGTTTCACCGCTTGCCAATGAACATCAATGGGTGCCTTAAGGAACTGGCTGAGCGTGTTAACCGTGTATGCAATGTCTGGCCTCGTGTGAGTGAGGTACTGGAGCGCTCCTATGGTGCTTCTATATAAAAATGGATCCTCCAACAACGTTCCTTCATGCAGTGATAACTTGGTGCCAACAACACTTGGAGTTGGAGCATGTTTAAGATTGGTGAGTTGAAGCTTTTCAAGGAGGTCAGTCACATATTTGGACTGATTTAGCAATATCCCAGTAGGCATGTAGTGTACTTGTATACCTAAGAAGTAGCTCAGAACACCTAAATCTTTCAAGGCAAAATGAGAATCAAGAGTGTGAACCAACCGATTTATCATATTTTCATTGTTACCTGTAACAACAACATCATCCACATACACCAGCAATAATATCACAGAGGAGCTAGTTCGATATATGAAGAGGGATGAGTCTGACCTAGCATTAATAAAACCCCACGACAGCAGTGTAGTTTTGAGGGTATTGTTCCAGGCTCGAGGTGCCTGTTTGAGGCCATATATAGCCTTATCTAACTTGCAAACATGGTTAGGAAAGCGTTTATCAACATACCCAGGGGGCTGACTCATGTACACAACCTCATCGAGCTAGCCGTTCAGGAAGGCGTTGTTGAAGTCAAGTTGCCTTAGTTTCCAGCCCTTTGTAATTGCAACACTCAGGATTACCCGAATGGTTGATGCTTTGACCACTGGACTGAAAGTTTCAAAGAAGTCGATGCCCGGGTGTTGATGGAATCCTTTTGCAACGAGCCTTGCCTTGTATCGCTGTACTGAGCCATCCGGATTCCTTTTTATTCAAAAAATCCACTTGTTGCCTACAATGTTCATTGAAGGGGAAGGCTGAACTAACTGCCAAGTTTTATTCTTCACCAGGGCAATGTATTCCTGATCCATTGCATCTCGCCAGTGTGGAATTGTCAAAGCATTAGACACCTTAGTTGGTTCAGTAGTTTTCCAATCCGTGGTTGTGTTGGTTAGCCATGCCTTTGGTTTAAATACCCCGACCTTTGCACCTGTTATCATTGGATGAGAAGGTCTAGTTTGTGGTTGATCTGTGGGCAAAGGAGCAGGAGGGGGTGAAGGCACAGTTGGTTGTATGGAATGAGGTATAGATTCGGGTGATAAGCCAAGGGAGGAGCTGTCAGGAGGTCTGGATTCTGGACTGTGAGGTAACGGGACTTCTGTGGACTGTGTGTTTGTTGAGTTAAGCTCAGGATTTTGAGAAAGAGGAGAGTTGACAATTGGAGAGGTCTGCTGTAAGGGAACTGGGACAGTAGGTGTGAGGAAGGGAGTTTGGGAAGAGGATAAGGTTGTAGGTGGAGGAAACCATGCTGTGAACGATGTGTTTGAATCAGGTTTATGAGTTAAGCTTGATGGTTTGCAAAAGTTTGAAGCAAACGGAAACTCCCCTTCATTGAATTGAACATGTCTCGATATAAACACTCGACCACTGGCAGTGACACATTTGTGACCTTTATGGAGAGGGCTCGGGCCAAGATACACACATTTCTCTGTATGAAATTGAAACTTGTGATCTTGATATGGGCGAAGGCATGGAAAACAGGTGCACCCAAACGCTCTCAAGGCTCCATAGTCAATTCTTTTTCCAAACATTAACTCCATAGGTGATTTGCCATAAGTGACCTGCGAGGGAAGAGCATTTATTAGCAACGTAGACATTAAAAATGCATCCCACCAGTATTTGAGGGGCATGGAGGCTTGAGCAAGTAAGGTTAGTCCGGTCTCTACAATGTGACGGTGCTTCCTTTCTGCCCTACCATTCTGCTGTGATGTGTAAGGGCAGGTCAATCTCAACTTGATTCCCAAGATCTCACATTCACAGTGTACTGGTCCATACTCACCCCCATTATCAGTTTGCAATGCTTGTACAGTCTTGCCAAATTGATTTTGAACTATTGCTATAAAGTGTTTGAATGCAGCAAATGTACCACTCTTCAATTTTAAGGGGTATATCCACACAAATCTGCTATAGTCATCTAGGAATATGACATAATAACGGTAACCTTGCACAGAGTTTACAGGTGCTGGCCCCCAAAGATTCGTGTGAACTAATTCAAAACTAGACTTTGCTTGAGAACTAGAGGTTGGAAAAGGCAGTGCATGTGCTTTACCGAACTGACAAGCATCACAAAATGACAACTTCTCATTAGCTGGAACTGAAAGATTACAAGACTTTACTATGAAATCAAACACTTTTAAAGATGGATGCCCTAGACGTCTGTGCCAGATAGTTTTGGGCACTATATTCATGCTATTAGATAACATAAAAACAGAGGAAGACTTGGCATTATTGACTTCTCTAAACTTGTTGTTGCTCATTGTATCCTTCACCTCTACTGCTGCGGTCTTCACATTCTCAAACTGATAGAGTCCATTACTGAGGACCCCTTTCAGCAACACTCGTCCCGTAACCTTGTCCTTTACAAGGCAGAAATCATCGTGAAATTCAACAAATATGTGGTTATCATGAGCTAGCTTAGACACACTAACTAGGTTCTTTGCAATATGTGGAACGCACAGCACATTTTCTAATTTCAACTTATTGCATCCATCAGTTAAACTAGAGTTGCCAACATATGAAATTTGCAGTTTATTTCCATTTCCTACAGTGACAGATTCGGTACCTTCATATTCAATAGGATTCACAATGTTGTTGTAGTCGGCAGTCACGTGGTTTGACGTTCCGCTATCAACGTACCAATTTGGATCTACCACAGTGTCAGGGGTTGCTACAAATGGATTCACATTTTGGCTAGCCACGAAAGCATTCGGTGAAGGATTGTTCTGTGCTGGTTGTCTCCCATTTTCTCCCTTGTTCTGACTTTGTGGACCAGAAAATTCCTTGTTAAAACGCTGATAACAGGTTAAGGCCATATGGCCTGGTTTACCACATACCTGGCATATAGGTTTATTGTTGTTGAAGTTTCCATAGCCTCTTGCACGTCCTCTGCCTCTGTTTCCTCTTTGACCTCCTCTTCCGTAATAGTTTTGTCTTCCACTGTTATTGAAATTCTGATTCCGTTGATTACCATTGGAATTGTTGTTCGCCATATTCACAGATGCATTGTGGCTGAATGAGATAGTGCTTTTCTGAGTGTTTTGAAGTTCAAGACGTTTTTCAAACACTAATAACTCTGCCTGCATTTCGGACCATGTGATGTTTCCTCTGCCTTGGATCATTGCTACAACTGGGTTATATTCTTCATCCAAACCTAAAAGAACTTGAGACACTAGATTTCTCGTTGTGACCGGACTTCCTGCTTGACCGAGATTGTCAGCATGATTTTTCATTAAACGCAAATATTCATTCATTTTCATACCTCTTTTTCGATACTGCTGAAACACTTGCCGAAGATAGTCTTCTTCGGCTCTTGACTGAACGCCGAATAGTTCTTGAATCGCTGCCCAAAGATCTTGAGAATTTTCGAAGCCCATCACCTGAGTAGCTACTTCAGGGGTCATTGAATTATAGAGCCATCCGAGTAACAATTGATCGATGGCAACCCATGACTCATACTGTGGATTGACAGTCGCCACTGGAGTTGAGGATGAGGATGCTCCACTCACGACTGCCTCAGAACTCGAAGCTCCTTCCCTAGCGGTTGAGCTTACATTTGGGTTTTCAGTTGTTGCAGCTGCTTGAATAAACTGCGGTGGACAAGGCTTCTCACCAGAGAGGTGGCCTTCCAATTTATAGCTTCGAAGAATTGGGAGCGCAAGGTTTTTCCAGAGTAGGAAATTACCTCTGTCTAACTTGATGGAAGTGATTTGATTCGGCAATTGGTTCAATGGAGGGCTACTGAAGCTTGTTCCGAAGGACACAGCAGAAGCTCCGATCGAATTGGCGCTGGCCATTTTAGCTCTGATACCAAATTAAGAAATTCACACCAGTATAACTTGAGATAAAACTCAGTTTCTTCTTCACCTTCTTTTCATATGTTATTGAGAGGCCAAACCTTAGATTTTATACAGAAGAATAATGGCCAAGCCAATAATGAATAAATACAAAAATACAGAATAATAGAGGACACCTGGAATACAGACAGTGGACAACGCCTTAACGACAGAATATTATCTGTCAACAGATTTGGATGTTTGAATGTTCTGGAATTTCTTACTGCCATTCTTGCTTATATTGGGTTGCCTTTCATCCGTTTCCTTCTCAGTAATGGGCTTGGGCTTGTCAATAGTGGCTTTCTCCTTAATACCAAGAACTTGCCTTCTTCTTCTTCATCTTCAGCGGCAGCGGTGGCTTCGGCTATGCAGCAGATCGATAAGTCCGAGAAATCTCTCATAATGGTCATGTTCTTGAGTTGTTGGAGTCCTAATTGAATGGCGTGATCGTCGAAGACATGACAAAAGTGATTTTGACCGTTCTAAAATTATTCTAGACGGAGATTATTGGGCTTTGTAAATAGGAGATTTGTATATGGTTTGTATGAATAATTGCGATGGAAAATTGTACGTTCTTGTCTAAATGAATTGGAAATAGACCATGATGTTAGGTTGATTATTCTTTGTTCAATGTTTTCGTATCCTTCTGTCTCTCTTTGGATTAAATTACAATTTGTCTTCCATTAAAAATTAATTTTAATTGCTTTCAAAAAAGTTAATTTTAATTTTGTGTTGTTCTTTTTTGTTTTGGAAAAAACTTTCCTCCATACCAATATGTAAGGATCCCAGCATACCACCATTAAAATGTTGACAATTGAGAGATAATTTTTTTTTTCTCATTTTCTCCCTTCCTCTTTCTTAGTTGTCAAGATTTTAATGGGTATTCCTACGGTATGCAAGGAAGTTTTGTTCTTTGGTTTTTGAGTTTTAAGGGATGGATGCGTTTGGTCTTTGAGTTTTCAAAATAGATTTTTCTAGTTCTTGAGTTTTGAGGAATAGATTTAAAAGACCCCTAAGTTTTTAAAATAGACGTTTTTAGTCCTTGAGTTTTGAGAAATAGATTTAAAAGATTCCTCAAATTATTTTTTCAACTTTTTAAAATTAATATTTTTAATATTGCATGGCTTTTTAAATTAAAAATTTTAAAGTATTAAATTAAAAAAAATTGAAAAAATAATATGAGGGATTTTCTAAACCAATTGACAATGAGTGAGGTGACCATTGTAGCTTATAAATTGTGAGGTCTCCACTAAACTTTTCAATGTGGAATCCTCAACACTTTTTAAACCTATTTCTCAAAATTTAGAGACTAAAAAGGTTCATTTTGAAAACTCGACTACCAAATGCACATATTTTTCAAAACTTAGGGACCAAAAAAGTATTTTCCTTTTTTTTTTTTTATCACATGGGCACAAGGAGTTCTCTATATTTTTATATTTATTATTATTATTATTTTTGAAAATTATATTTATTTCTAATAGATGTGATATTGATTTAATTAAAAACAAGAACGAAAATTCTGGAAATACCAATATAATAAATTAATACAAGAGTTATCGTTTATGAACTAAAAAATATAATATAAACAAACAAAAAGTATTTAGAGATAAGAACAACAAAAAAAACGCGGAAATCTGGTGAGAATTGAGAGATCTTTTTAAAATTCCGCTGGTTTCCCGTTATCCAGGGGCAGAAATACCAAGGCTGCTGTATTCGCAAACAATTGCAAAACCCAATTCTACCCCTTCACTCACAACTCCAAAACCCAGTGTCCAGGGGTAATTAAGTCCACAATTTAGAAAAAAAGCACGGGTCCCATAAAAACCAGGGGCTCCTCTTTAATTGCTGCCGGCAGCCTCTGTATAAAAACCATTACCGGCCACAGCCATGAGAATTTGGGAAAAAATGAGTTGTTCAACAAGAGCTTTGGTTGTGGCGGCCACCGTCGGCGTTGTGGAGGCCCTCAAGGATCAAGGAATTTGCCGGTGGAATCATCTCATAAGATCGGCGCACCACTACGCCAAGAACCACGTTGGGTCTATTTCTCAGGTCAAGAAGTTTTCCTCCGCCGTGGCTTCCGGCAAGAGGCGGAGTCAGTCGGAGGAATCGCTGCGGACGGTCATGTACCTCAGCTGTTGGGGTCCTAATAATTGAACCGACCATCGGGATCCCGGTTGGATTGGACCGGTGAGGTGATGTTCTGTAGGCGTTAGAAATTGTAATTGATGTGGGTCCGATTATTCTTTGAAGGATACTGTAAAAGCAATTCCCTTCTTACTATTAAACAGAAATGATCAAATGAAAGATGCCTTTTTCAGTCATTTTTCTCTTGTACAGTAATTTTGAGAATTAAAGTTGCAGCTTTTTTTTTTTTTTTTTTTTTTTGAATTTTTTGACTGCTAAAAGAAGGTTAATATATCCTCCACATTTCCATCGAGACAAACCTATTATTAGTACAAGCTTTATGTGAGTTGAGTTGTGTTAATTTTGTTTAGGAGGAAAATATTATCAAAGAAAAGCCACAAGACTAAGAATGAGTGATATCGTTAATGGCCCAAGTTAAAAGGCAAGAAGGGGAAATTATCCCAACAAACAGTGGTGGAAAACAAATTACAATTCTTTTGGAATGATTGAAGGAATAGGAAGACATACGCGAAACATAACCTTCAGCTTCAACAATTCAATTATTCAAATGCCTAATTTAATAGTGGATCCGTTGAGAGTCGAAATAGTATTAACAAAATTAAATTATTGTTTTGTTGACATATTTGAATAAATCACTTTTAATATGACATGAAGTAATTCAATACAATACTGAAAATCAATGAGAGGACAAAGTCACATAAATTAGATCCAATTTGGAACATCAAAAGATCGGATCTCTTTAGCCTTGGCCCTGACATAAGGCAACTGACCTTGCACACCTTCGATGGTCCGATTCGATTCATTTGACTCCTAACTTGTCCCAAAAGTAGGACGAAACCTCAAAGTACATTATACAAAAGACCATTCTTCAATTTAGGAGAAGGTAAACTCATCTCTCATTCTTAATTCACTTGCTACAGTCAAAAACTGACTGACTGACTCCTAACTAATTTAATCATCGAATCGTGTGATAAACACTACCTCGGTTTGCAGTTTTTTTTTTGTCTTATAGGCCACGTTTTCTTCCCTCAAACAAAGTTACGTCGCTGTCATTAGGTATCTTTTTCAAACATTGTTGGAAAGAAATAGATTTTATTATTGACATGGTAGATTTTTTTAATAGCTAAATTACACATTCAAAACATGTAATAAAACCATAATTTAATAGAACCCAACAAAAATGTTGAATTCGTTAAAGATAAATGTAAAAACTTAAAATTAAATAACCATTTTCAAGAAGAAAAATCAACAAACAAACAAAAAGTAAAACGTGGAATATGAGACTGAGAGTGAGAGCAACCCACTCTGTTTCTCAACTTCCGCTTGTATTCCAATTCCAAATTAGCTGGATCATCATACGTGGAATCCTGAATGGTAAACCGTGTGCCAAGTTTTGGAATCTTGCTCCAAAACCCAATCCTACCCCTTACACTTCTAACCCCAAAACGCAGTAACCAGGGGCAATTATGTCAATTTTCAAAAAAAAGCATGGGTCCCAAATGGCACTTGAATAAACCAAACAAGCAAAACCAGGGGCTCCTCTTCAAGAGCTGCGGCAGCCTCTCTATAAAAACCAGCATCCTCAAACAATTCACTTCCACCAACAAAAATCAAAATTCAGAGACTTACAGAGAAAAAATGAGTTCGTCGACAAGATCTTTGATTGTAGCGGCCAGCGTCGGCGTCGTGGAAGCCCTCAAGGATCAAGGAATCTGCCGGTGGAATCATCTCATAAGATCGGCCCACCACTACGCCAGAAACCATGTCGGGTCTCTTTCTCAGGCCAAGAAGTTTTCCTCCGCCGTGGCTTCCGCCAAGCCGCTGAATCAGTCGGAGGAATCTCTGAGGACGGTCATGTACTTGAGTTGTTGGGGTCCTAATAACTGATCCACCCCAAGAATTTGCATATAAGGAAAAACCATGTCCATCGAGATTCCGGTTGGACCGGCGGCGGCTCCGGCGGCCGGTAGATGGATTATCTTTCTTTCGTTTTTGATCTCCCTTTTTCCGGTGGAAGGATATGGTTTGAGATTTGTAATTAATGGAAAACGTTATTGGGAGTCTGATTCTTTCCAGGATTGTAAAAAGCAATTTCCTTCTTACTAGTTTATAAAGAGAATTGAACGATGGCTTTTGATCAGTGCCTAGCTTCTTTCTGTTACCAATAATTTTGAGAATTAAAGTTTGAATTTGAACTAATACTTGTATCAAGAATTAATTCCATCCTAATAATATTTGTGGCTTAATCAAGATTTGATTTCATGCTTACAAGATCTGGAAATTGATTTAATTTCATCCTAGTATTCCACCGAAGAAATTAAACGAGTTGGCGTTGAAGTTTCTCTATTGATTTAGTATTTGTTGATGCCAAAATCCGGACATAAGACTCACCCGTCCTTCACATGCCACCAACGACAAATTTGTATGAGATGGAAAAATTTGTTTGAGAGGGGAAGATGTGACCTGCGAGAATAGCAAACACGGCCGGTGTGGTGCTCACCACAACGACTCCATGGGAGAGCAAGAGGAAAAGCAGAGTTCAGAGAATGAACCTCGGATCTCTTCTTTAGTGACGAAGAGGGGTTTAAATACTTCTCATGCTCCTAGGGTTTTTAGGAATTCAGAGGTGTTTCGGGACAAACCAGGCAGAATCGGGATGACCAGAGGCAGCATGGACCAAACGGAGGCGACCGAGTTCGGCCCGGCCAAGCGAGCCGAATGGTTGGCCTCAACCCCGTCATATGGGTCGGGCCAGGTCTAGTCTTCCTCCGGGTGGGTTTCCTGGTCCTATCTCTACCGAGTTGTCTTCGTTAGCTTCTTGTGCCTCAGGGTGGTCCAAAGAATACATTTCTAGTTAAAATTTTTTTTTTTTAGTACGAGACTCGGATTTTTAGCTTTACTTTTTATGGTTATCTATATATATACGGAATTGTATATTAGTATTAGTAATACACTAAAAAAACAAGAAATTCATGTTAAATCAATATAATAATATACTAAAATAATTTACTAAAGTAAACTAACATCATGGTTTTTAAAACACATGGTTGAAGGGAAGGAGACCACAATTGAAGATACCTTTGACGAATTAAAGTTTTGCCATAGATCTTAGATATAAAGATACCTATGAGATCTAGATTGAAGTGTGTACAAACATTATTTGAGAGATTCTCATCGTTCTGAAGTTCTTCTTTTATGGAGACCTTGAGCTCATCAAGCATGAAAGAGTAAACATCTTAGAGTTTGCTATCTGAAGAACGAATGAGGTTGGTTCTCTTAGCTAGGGTTTTGATCCAATAAAAAGTAATTGGTGATTTCAAAGTTGTTGTTCAAGAGCACGCTCCTCATAAATCATTAGTACATGAAGTTCCTCAAATGTGAGATTTTGAGACCGAGTACGCACTGTAGTCTTGAAAACATTATAAGAGGAAGGTAAACCGTTGAGTGCATATATGGCCAAATCTTCTTGATCGATAATAACAGAGACGACGACTAACTTATTAACAATATCCTTAATGCGCTGGACATATGCACTAATCGAGATTCAGTAGGTAGCTTCGAGACACTCTGTAAATCAGACTTGAGGCCAACGATATGAGATCATGTTGAAGAAGAAAAATGTTGTTGAAGTTTGGACCAGATCTGCTGAGACGTAGAGCAGGCAACGACATAGGCGAGGGCGGACTGCGACAAAGTGGCGTCGATCAACGTTATCAAGGCTTGATCCTTCTCAAACCAGGTCTCAAAGGCAGGATTAGGTTGAACAACACCGTCAATTTTGATTTCCTTAGGCGGAACAAAAATTGATCCATCGAAATAGCCAAAAAGTTTGTGTGCTCGTAACAGAGGCGATAGCTGGAAGTTCCAAAGTACATAGTTGGAAGAATCCAAACGTACCGTGATTAAATTGCTAATATTAGTGAGAAGGACAATCGGCGAAGAAAGCGATTGTTCTGCAGATTTTGCGGTTGAACCAGTGAGATCCATGGGATACGCGAAGAACACGAAGTATAAAGGAGGCGAAGCCAAAAAAAAAGATCGACACGTGAAATGATATGACGTTGGTCAATTAGGGTTCTGATACCAGGATGATTTTCAGACTTCAAAAGTAAATAAAACACCCCAACTTTATTAATGAGAATAAAGGTATTTATACAGGAGGTGAGCCAAGCTACTGATTTGGAAAATAATAATAAAGAAATGCAAAATACAAAATACAATATTCCACATATATCCTATAATATGCACTCGTTGAGGCATCCAAGCAATTGGTATCTCATCGATTTTCTTGCTTGTTTAGTAAAATCACACTTTTCATTTTGCATTTTCAGCTGCAAGAACCTAATCTGAAGCACCTTGAAATTTGAATTCAAAACCGACATGGTGTGGGGGGCGGGGGGGACAATCGATATACTTTCTTTTCTATGTCGTGCAGCGCCCTACTAACAACTTTCGGGCCTACTGTCATGAAAGTATGAAAGTTTAGTTCAAATAATTTTATTGTACTTTTTAGTTCCTAAGATTTGAGAAATAATGGTTCTTAAGTTCATTTGACTGTCAGTTGACTAATGAAAAGTTGATATGGTTGTTAATTTGTTGAGAAAATTTCTAGTCCTATGACTTTCTTCATTGATTTATTACATGACTCTTTATTTTTATACTAAAAATTTGTTGGGACCGTACCCATGATTTTTGAGAGGAAAGCTGCTCCAATCACAATTCCCTCATCTTTTGTTTTAGACCTCTAGAGTAAAGTCGATTCCAAGTATGGAACCGTCAGGAGCTTGAGAAGAGGGAAACCCAAAGACTTCTCTCATTTGTTATTTCGTTGACAATGAGAGTGGAAATATTATTAGGTGTTCTCAATGCAATGAGACCTCATATTTTTAAAACCGTCAAATGTAAATTTTCAAATTTGTCTGATCCTAATAACCGTGGGATACAAAATCAAGATACTTATGTTATTTCTCTCTCCTATCTCCAATGGTGCAAAACTACGAACCTCATTGCACCTGGAGCACCAAAAAATTTCTCGTCGGAGTTGAAGAAGGGAAAATGAAAGAAAATAGAGAAGAAAGGAAGAAGCACAAACACTCGAAAAAATACTATTAAATTAAAATTTTTGTGAAATCAATCAGGTACTGTCCGCATCAATTTTGTTGATTGATTAGTCGTTCATAAATCATTAAACTATTTTTTCTCAAATTTGATGTACTAAAGAGATAATCGAAAAACTCGTATGGACCAAGGTGCATTTTGCCTTGAATTAATAACAAAAGCTATGAACTGAAAATATAATTGAACAAACAAAAAGTATTTAAAGAGGAGAAAAAAAACGTGGAATAGAGAGTAATGCCACTCTCTTTTAAAAAAAAGTAAAAAAATAAAAAATTCCGCTAGTTTCCAATTATCCAGGGGGAGAAATTAGAAATACCAAGGCTGAATTCCATTTCCAACTTAGCTGGATATGAAATAAAGGTAGTGCCAATTATTTTATTTTATTTTATCTTGTTTCGGAATCTAGCTCCAAAACCCAATCATACCCCTTCATTTCTAAACTCTAAAACGCACTTGCAAGGGGCAATTATGTCCACTTTCAGGACACAAGCAAAACCAGCGGCTCTCTTCGATAAACTGCGGCAGCCTCTGTATAAAAACCAGCACCCCCCACGATTCATTTTCACCAACAAAAATCGAAACCCAAATCACAAAACATTCACATACTTACAGAGAAAAGAAATATGAGTTCGTCGACAAGAGCTTTGGTTGTAGCGGCCAGCGTCGGCGCCGTGGAGGCCCTCAAGGATCAAGGAATCTGCCGGTGGAATCATCTCATAAGATCGGCCCACCACTGCGCCAAAAACCACCTCGGATCTCTCTCTCAGGCCAAGAAGCTTTCCTCCGCCGTGGCTTCCGCCAACCACCTGCATCAGTCCGAGGAATCTCTTAGGACGGTCATGTACCTCAGCTGTTGGGGTCCCAACAATTGAACCGCCCCCAAACCTCACATCTCCATCCAGATTCCGGCTGGACCGCCCGCGGTTCGGGTCAAGTGAGCGGTTGAGCTGATGTACATATGATTATTTTTCATTTTTCTTCGGCGTCTGATTCTTTGTACAACTGTAAAACCAATTTCCTTTTTATTATAAAATAGAATTCAACGATAGCTTTTCCGGTACCTTTTTTCTTTGTTAATACGTTCTTGGATTAAGATAAAATAAAATTAGCTTAAGCACAAACCTTGGGTAAGAATCCTATAATTTTTATATTAAAAATTCAGTTAATTCAATCTATATTACTATATATTAGTGGCTTAATTAATTAACTACTTGATTCTTGAACAATCTATGTTTCAAAAAAAAAAAATCTTGAACAATCTAATATTTACTCTTTAGGCACCTTATTGGAATTTTCTAATTAAAATATTTTACAGTTTAAAAGTTATTCAGAAATTTACTCATTTGATGGAAACTATATTTAAAACTTATTAAAATCTTAAATAATTGTTTTCCGGGAAAAAAAAATCTTAAATAATTTTTCAAAAAAATATATCAGTCTTAAATAGAAAAGTTTATATGAATTGACAACATTACCCCTGCCGCACACTGTTCACTGTTTCACCAAAGAGCGGTAGAATTTGTCACTCGCAAGTCCAACTCCTCCGGTTTAGAAAGGCGGTTTCTGCCTAATAATTCCAAATTCACGCCACGTGGACACAAAACCACATGCAAACCTTCTTGGCAGCTACCTAAAATCCCAACTCTACCCCTCCCACTCCTCCAAAAAGCCCCGGTTTCGAGGGGCAATAAAGTCCAGGAAAAAAAACCCGACCACCGAAACGAAAAAAAACCACGGGCAGCTTCGAAAGCTACATCCTCCAAACCTCTCTATAAAAACAGCCCCATCAAGCCAACCGCTTCATCAAAATCAAAAAACACAAAACTTTCAAAGCCAAAAGGGAATCAAAAAATGAGTTCATCAAGAAGAGCTTGGATTGTAGCCGCCAGTGTCGGCGTCGTCGAGGCCTTGAAGGACCAAGGAATTTGCCGATGGAACCACACGATTAGATCGGCGCATCAATACGCCAAGAACCATGTCAGATCGGTGCCTCAGGCCACCAGGTTGAGCGGCTCCTCGGCCGCCGTGGTTTCCGGTAAGCAGCAGAAGCAATCGGAAGAATCTCTCAGAACTGTCATGTATTTGAGCTGTTGGGGTCCCAATAATTGAGCGCCTGATGTTCAAGATTTGAGGTTTTGACCCTAAAAGCTACCGCCGCCGCCGCCGCCGGAGAGGTTCTCGGTGAGCTTGAAACGAAATCGGCGGTGGGGATCTGTATCATAGTGGTGTATACTGAATTGGGGATTTGCTGTTAATGAAAATCAAACAATTACTCTCCCTGTATATTCTCTATCTTTCGCTTTTCTTGCACAATAATTTTTATTTCTTTTTCTTAAAAAAAAAAAAAAAAAAAAAACACGAGGATTAAAAAGAAGTTAATTATTACAAGCATCAACACGAAATCGAGTTGATGATTATGATTCTACATATGAACTGATCTAAGTTTGACCAAAATTGCTGTGTGAAGTTTGAGAAATTATTATTTATTTGATGAACTAATCTAATTCTGAATTTTACACGTCATTTTGAAACAAACTTGTTGCAATTAAAAGTATTTTTAATAATTTAACCCATTAATCTGGTAAGTTGGAGGAGGGATTATATATATCTTTTCATTTTTAGGTTTCTCTTCGTTAGAAGACGACTCAGACTGTGAAACAGGACAACCAGATGACTCCAGGACCGAGCGGAGGGAGGAGACTCGACTTGGAAGGGTTTAGGTCGATTACGGGATTGGACCAGGCCCAATCCCAGGGTCTTGGGCCAACCGGTCAGAATGATCCAGAATTACCTAAGTTATAGTTGATACTGGTCGTGTCCTGGTCGGACACTTCTTAAATTTTAGAATCCGAATTGGGATGTTAGGTTTCTTAATTCATGACAGTATTAATAATATTTAATTAAACTATTTTTATGATCTAAATAAATCAAACTTGTCCATCATAATATCTTTGGACCCTAAAAAATTTGTTTGCACCTGAATCTGGTTGGTTTAGAATTGAAAGCTTAGATTACATGTAATCTTTGCCCACTAATATAAATACATTAAGACATAATCAAACTGTTTGATTATACAAAGTTTAGTGGTAATCTCTAGGAATAAAAAAATAAAATTAGAAAAAATATGGGATAATGTGTTTGTAAAACTCATCCAGATACAGTGGATAGTGAGAAAAATAATTTATTGGCTAAATTATAAAAAATACCTCTCAACTATGGGAGAAAATACTCTGAATTTTACGAAACGTTTTAAAAATACTCTTCCAATTAATTTTTGGATGAAAACCTTCCAATTAATTTTTGAATGAAAACCGTTAAAACCGTCGAAAAAACCATTTGAAAGAGAAGAAAAGCTCCTCATGTATGAATACATGAAAAATAGGTCTTCTTCACGGAAAAACAGTATTTGCATTCAAAAATTAACTAACAAGTGTATTTTTGAAACATTTTTTTTTTTAAGTTAGGAGTATTTTTTAAACTTTTTAAAGTTAAGAGGCATTTTTGAAATAAACCCCATAGTTCACTTTTTATAATTTAGCCTAATTTATGATTAGGAATTTTAAAACCCATTTCCCAGGAGTAATTTGTCACTCGCAGCGGTTTACTCTCCTCCGTTCATGGATTCCAAATGTCTTGTAAATTAAAAACCATGTGCCCACTCCAAAACCCAACTCTACCCCTCCTCCTCTTCCTCCCGACACGTGGCTCCCAAGGGCATTTCTGTCCACTTCGACCACTGTAAACGAAGAAAACCAGGGGCTGTTTTCCTGGTATTATCTCTCTATATAATCACCAAACTCCAATTTTCCTTCACCATCAAAATCAATTCAAAAATTGCAAAATGAGCTGTGCAAGAAAAGCTTGGGTTGTAGCGGCCAGCGTTGGAGTAGTGGAGGCCTTAAAAGATCAAGGGATTTGCCGGTGGAATCATACGATTAGATCGGTTCAGCAGTACGCTAAAAACCATGTTAGATCTGTTTCGCAGGCTAAGAAGCTTTCTTCTCCGTCGGCTGCGGCGGTTTCCGATCGGAAGTGGAAGCAGTCGGAGGAGTCTTTGAGAACTGTCATGTACTTGAGCTGTTGGGGTCCCAATAATTGACCCACATCGCCTGTGATTCCAGCGAGACGACAGTTTTTATTAGTTAGAAGGCGTTGTTCGATTCTGTACATATTTAATCCAAATTAATGAAAGAGCTTTGATCATATATGTTTTTTTTGTTGTTTTTATTCTTAAATTAGATCATTATAATGCAAAATTAATTGTGAGAAATCTTTTTTTTTTTTTTTAATTCGAGGACAGGAATTCAAACATCTCCTTTTCAGAATAAATGCATCATATCCTAATCTTAATCAATTACATTATGCTTTCATTTAATGAGTAATTAATATCTCTTGTCTTTCATCTAAAAGAAAAAAAAAAAAAATAATAATAATAATAATTAATATCTCTTTTGTCCTTGTGGAAAGGAATGACCTTATCCTCAACTGAAGAACTGACCCCTTAAAATGATTGAATGGACATATTATCTGTTTTAATTTTAATAATTTCAGATAAATTATGTTTTACTTTTTAAACTTTTATATATGATCATTAGATTTACTCTTGCATTTTTGCTTTATCATTATAGTATGTTTGATAATGATTAGATGTTGATGTGTATTTGCCTTTTCTTTCTTTTCTTCATAAAGTTGGTTGGTTACATTTTAAGATAATTTTAAGTTTTGGGGATTAAAAATGTCGTCTACAGTCATTTTCTCAATTATTTCAACGATCTAATTCAGATAGTAAATGGTTAAATTATAGGTATGAAGTCTAAATTTTCAATTTGAGCCCAAAGATTTTGATTAGCCCATTAATATCAAATAAATTAAACTTGATTAAAAATCTTTGAAATATATCTCGTTTTTCTTGTTTTTGACTCTCGTAAAATCTTTGAAATATATTATTGATTAGTAAATGTTTTATTGTTTTTGACCTCTACAATCTTTGAAATATATATATTGAAAACATAGAGTGATGAGCAAAGTGGACAGCCTAACTTAGCCAACATGAGTTTGAAAAAATATATGACTAATTAAGGACATAACATTATGCGGAGTTTTCACAAATTAGTTACTTATATGGACACATACTAGTCTCTGCTAACCATGTGAAAACCTAAAAATTTAAAATATTCAAATTTAAGTGGATGGGTTATGTCAAAATTTAATCTTCAATTACTATTTTAACATGCATATTCTCGTCAACAAGAGCTTAACTCAATTGGCATAAAGTTGTATTGATAATCATAAGGTCTGTAGTTCGAATTTCCCTCCTCATGCATATTCTTAATTTGTGCATCTTCCACCAAGAGGTCTGAGGTTCTTCACTCCCAAATATTGTAGAACTTGAAAATAAATAAATAAATAACATCTAAGAGATAAGTTAATCTTTTAAATGTTAATTACCACCGAGACATGTGCTCGTGGCAACTATTCAAATACGTTGAGAAAATAAAAATCCAACATTACACCAACTTTTTGATTAACAAAATTTAACAATTTTCTTACAAAAAATTTTAAAAATAAAAAATCAAATCGAAAATAATCCTAAAAGATAAAAGGGACATCATAAGAAAATGGCATTAAATGTCGTATTACGTTTTCTGTTTGCATTGCGGCGCTTGAGTTAGAGACCAACACACGATAAGACTACAAAACCAGTGGGTGAGAAGCGCGAGTGGTTTGCTTATTGGAAAAAAGGACCCACTTTTCTCATTTCTACCCCCACCCTTCACCCAACCTACCCACCATTCAGCAAGGGCAATCCCGTCATTTTCCACCATCCCGCTGCACCCACTACAAAAAAAAAAAAAGTGCAAAACCCACCAACTTTCAGACATTAGTTTGTCAATCCTAAGCCTGAGGTTTTTTCCCATTCCACGTTCTTCAAAACACATATAAATAAAACGAACCCCTCACGCTTTACCTTAATTTCATCAAACACTTTACGAAACTTGAAACAGAAACCACACACAAATCAAAGAAAAAATGTGTGCCGGAAAATGTTGGACGACGGCGGCGGCGAGTATCGGCGCAGTGGAGGCTTTGAAAGATCAAGGCCATTTGTGCCGGTGGAATTCTGCTGTGAGGGCTCTGTCTCAGCCCAACAAGCTTTCTTCTTCTTCTTCATCATCATCGGCGGCTGTTCGAGATTCGAGTGAAGCTAAAAGGGAAGATCATAGTAAAGCTAAGCAGTCTGAGGAGTCTCTTAGAACTGTTATGTACTTGAGCTGTTGGGGTCCTTATTGATTTTGAGTTTTAGTTGGGGAAGAATAATTAGTCAACTTCATGGGTAACATTTTTGTAGATTTTATTTTCAACCATATAGCAATCGAATAATAATGACGAGAATTAATTCACTATGACGAATCTGAACATAGTTCAACTGACAAAAAATTTGTACTAGCTAATGACCAAGATGTCTGCGGTTCGAATTTCACCACCTCACCGAAATAGTTGGAGAAGAATAATTAGTGAACTTTATGTGTAGCATTTTTGTAGATTTTATTTTCATCTACATATGGGAATTGAATAATAATGACTAGAATTAATACACAATCCAATTTGGATTATGACCAAACATAGCATATATAGCTCAACTGTCACAAAACTCTTGTATTATTGATCAAGAGGTATGTGGTTTTAATCTCACAACCTGCTCGATAATGATATTGAGATCGATTTTTATTTTTATTTTTACTCTTTGATTCTATAAACCATGGGTGGTTAAGTTACTTTTCTGAATTTTGTTATGGGTTAGCTTTTTTTTTTCCTTCTTTTTTCTTTTTAAGTAATTCACAATAGATATCAACTAACCGTCATGAAAATACCAAGTGCTAAACGTTATCTACTATTCTAGTAGATTATGGATGAAATATGGTGACTATACTTAGCTTGTTTGATAAAATATTTAAAATATATATATATTTTCATAATTTGACATATATTAGATGATTTATAATATTAAACTCTACACTATTTTAAAATGTTGGTAATATGACAAACGATGAACGAAAGTATATTAAAAAATTCATACTATATAGTACAAAAACCTTTCACATACTAGTTCCTAAGTTGCTAGCTTCGATACTAAATTCACCTTGAGAGGGCACAAGATGCGCAAACATCACATTAAATTTCATTCAACTACTTTGTGATGTCAACCCGTACTATATCGAACGATCTAGTGAAAGAAATGGCTACTTAATAGCATGGTGTTGTGTTGCAGGTATGCTACCACATTAGTTGTAGTAGAATCGTAACACATTAAAAGTTAATATATAGAGTTTTAAACAGAAACCCTCCAAATATATATCTCAATGGATAACCACTTTTATTAGACTAAACTCGAAGAAACAATCACATGGTTTTTACTATATATATGATATAGAGGGTAAAATTACAAATTTAGTAATTTTCAAGTAATGTTTAATAGGTCGTCTTTGAACTATATAAATGAGTCTTTAAACTTTCAGTTTTATGTTTAATATAAAGATCTCTCAACCTAAGGGTCTAATAGAGCTCTAAACTTTCAACTTTAGGTCTAAAAAACCGTTTAGTACAACAAATGTGGGGTATGAAAATTCGAATCTCCAACTTGAAGAGAAGGAATTAACACATGTCAATCACCACTAAACACTTATCTCTCACTCCAGCAAATTGATGGAATTTTAAGTTGTTTTTGTAACGTATCCACTCCCATAATGTTCAAAGAAATCCCCATCTTGACCATATCTCTTCAAAATTAATTTGGTAAGGTGTTAAGTTTTAACAAACATCCGATGAAAATTTATACCAAAGTACAAAATAAAAGCACTTTTGTTCCTTTTTAAAAAAGAGAAAGAGAGCATGGGTTGGCTTGGGATGGACATTTGCAGATCAATCCAATTCAATTGAATTGAATTCCAAGTTCATCTCCCTTATATCATAATGTCCCATTATTATTATATTGTCCCCACTTCTCAATACACGACAACATTGCATTATTAATACCTACATAAACTGGGCTCCATCACATTGATTGATATGACCACTAAACTTTGTTTTTATTTCGCCACTTTCCATCAAACTTTATCATTTTTCTATAAATTAGCTAAAGTTTTATTTCTTTCTGGACAAGTATTATTTTTTTTAGGATTTCATTCTCATCTCAAGGTACTAAGAGCCAAATGACTTGTTTGTCCACGAAAAACCAGCGAAGTAAAGGGACCAACAAGGGCAATCGAGTCATTTGGTATTCACAACAAAGGCAAAACCACAGGCATGAGGTTTCGGTTTTTCCTAAATTCCATCGGCCAATCAATCCTAATATTCTTTGTGTTTCTGCCAAACAAAAACTTCATTTAAAAAAAGAAAAAAAAAAGGAAAAAGAAACTCACTCAAGAATTTTCAACTTCTTTCTTAAAAGTCGGTTAAAAGACCATTCTAGTTTATGTATTTAAATGTCTAAATTTAATACTCCTACTTTTAATCAATTTTAAAAGGGAAAATTACTTTTTTGGTCCCTGAGTTTTGAGGGATAGGTGCCTTTGGTACCTGAGTTTTCAAAATAGACTTTTTTAGTCCCTGAGTTTTGAGAAATAGGTTTAAAAGGTCCCTAAGTTTTCAAAATGGACCTTTTTAGTCCTTGAGTTTTGAGAAATATGTTTAAAAAGTCCTTTATATTATTTTTTTAATTTGTATAAATTAATACTTTTTAATTTTGTTAATTTAAAAAATCATTCAATATTAAAATATAATAAAAATTATTAGTTTAAAAAAGTTGAAAAAATAAAACCAGGGACTTTTAAAACCTATTTCTCAAAACTTAGGGACTAAAAAGGTCCATTTTGAAAACTTAGGTACCTTTTAAACCTATTTCTCAAAACGACTAAAAAGGTCTATTTTGAAAACTCAGGGACCAAATGCACCTATCCCTCAAAACTTAGGGACCAAAAAGATAATTTTCCCATTTTAAAATTAATTCTTACAATTAGTTTGTGATTGATTTTCTTTAAAAGAAATTAGTCTCTCTTAATTGTTTCCTTTTAAAATTTTGGAAAGATGACTACTTGGCATCTTTTTTCGGATGGAAATTATTATTACTATTTTACCAGGGTTTGATAAAAAGAGACTTTAAACTAACAATTGATGAACTTTAAGATTATTTATTAAAACTACGAGACTAAAATGAGATGGATTCTAAAGTACAAGAACCAAATGATATTTAAACCAAAAAAATTTCTACCTTTGTTTCAAGTAAAGTTGAGGCTATAAACAATCTAAGAACTCTCTTAGAACAGTCATATAATTAAAGGTGTGTTTGGTTTAACTTTTCAAGTGTTAAATTTGGAAAAAAAAAAAAATCATTTTGAAAAAAATTCTAGTGTTTGACAATCACTAAAAATAACTTATTACAAATGAGATTGAGAAATAAATCATTTTGAGAGAAACACTTGAAATCAAATTTTTCAAAAAGAGTTTTTAGTGCATAATAACTGTGTATAAAACCACTCATGAGAAAATGTAGATAAACACATAGTGTTTAAATTCTAAACAATTTTTACACAAAATGTTTAAAATAAAATACATTTGTGAAAAACATTTAAATTAAAAGTTATTCCAAACGAATCCTAAGTTGTTTTGGGTCATAATCAAGGATATTAATAATTAAAACCCTTTTAAGATAATTTTATGTATACATTTTTCATAAATGTTGATGATGGTCTGAAAATTTTCCTTATCATATTCATATGGAAGTTTTGTTCATAAAAAACACATCCATCACACGGATTTCAATTGTCAAAAATATTGAAAACTTTTCTACTTTTCAACCAATCACTCAATAAAATAAAGAGTTGTTAATTAATTTGTTGGTTGTTAGGTTATCCCTTTCATTTAAACTGTTTTAAAATAGCTCTTTAAATTATTAGTTGCTTGTTCTACTTTGCAAGTTGATTATTTTACTTTATAACTCTTTTAAATTTATTATCCTACAATTTTTAATTTGTGTGCTGATACCATTCATAAAACCCAATTCAAATCTCCAAAAAACCAAGACTTTTTGTTTAATTATTATGAAAATCAAATAATTTATATGAGTTCGAAGATCATGAATACATATAAATGAGAGAGATCGCATTTACCTCAGTAGGATCAAAAGCAAAGTTGTAAGAACTTATGTCTAAAGTAGATAATACCGTACCATTAAAGAAAATATAAAATAATTCGTTGTATCTAATTAAGTTCTTTAAACCTAGGTGATCTCTTGTTTAAATTAAAGATTGTAAAATTTGTTATAAAGAACCGTTATAAAATATGTTTAAAATGTGATCTTCATTCTTCCATAAGTGGGGAAAATCAGGACTGTGTGGTTATTGTTACTCAATAGTAAGAAATTGAAATAATGTCTAATCATCTTTTGTTGTCCACCATCTTATTTGAAAGTTTTTTTTTTCATCTTAAAAAAATTAAGAAAAGTTGATTTAAAGAGCATGAAGTGGAGAGTATGGAGATTTGAGATCTTTGATTCTCTTATATAAAATACTAACAATAATTATCAGATTCAATCTTAGTTGTTAATTATTAAATAATATCCTTATAATTAAATGAGTTTATCAATCTCAATCGAAGACAACTCATTATATATCCTATTATATTATATGAGATACAAACTCATATAATTAGTCTATATTTGTATCTAGCTACTGCACCTGTATATTTTAATAAAAATTAATTGATTAATTTGAAATGGTAACTATTATAGATTAAGTTGAGAAGATATCTTATCTTAATTTAATGATTTGGTATGGTTTGAGAGAGGACCACAATGGAAATGGACCCTAAAGAGACAAATTTTGTTAGTGTTGGAAAAAGAGAAGAAAAAGGAAGAGAGACCCACCACAAGCAATTAAAGGATATGGAAAAAGAAATCCAATTTAGGGTTTATAATGGTATTTTTTTTTTTTTTTAAAGTTTATAATGCAATAAAACAAATAATATATCATATATTTTTGAATGGTTTACTGTTGAATAATGTCTCCATCCTTTTTTTCTTTGGGTCACTTTTTGATCAAGTTTATAATCTAACTCATGTAACTTTTTCTTTAATAAAGTTTATTATTGTTTATAAAATGGGCTTTGGGTGGTTTCTTTTTAAATAAATAAAAAAGTGAAAAGTTGTGTTATTCACCCACAAATAATAAATATGTGAATTGTATGTTATCCATGAATATAATAAAATAATATTATTGTTAACTATTATTTGTTATATACATGTAATTTTTTAAATCAGTTTTGAAAAATTATATTTCCAAAATAGCATTTTTAAAACTTTTTTTTAACATGAAATAAACCTATATATGATTTGATCTATACAAGTTTTAATGATGATATAATATAGTTCACTTAAACTTGTATATTTTTACTTCAGGACACTACCCAAAATGTCTCATATTTATATCGATGGAGATGAATGTTTTTACTTTTTATACCAAAGTTTTTCTATCTTTTAATTAATGTGAAATTATGTTCATACTGCCGATAATTTAGACAGAACTCAACCACAAATATAATCAAATTGTCGCATTCTTGACAATTCTACAACTAAACAAAGATCTATCGACACGCTATCTATGGACCACATTTGTAAGATAACGAGCACTCAATTCTATATCACTAAGACTTTGAGGCTCACAATTTCTTTTTATTTTACACCGGAGAATTCCATCAACAATGACTAATCCAATACCACATATCATAATATTAAACCTGTACGTATTTCTATAATAATATATAGGTTTAAATCATATTTTGGTCCCTAAACTGTAAGGATTATTCTATTTTGGTCCTTGAACTTTCAAAATGTTCGATTTAGTCCCTAAACTTTCAAGTTTGTTCCATATTGGTCCCTAAACTTTTAAAATGTATGTTTTAGTCCCTAAACTTTCAAAAAATGATTATTTTAGTCCTTACTTTTATTTCAATTATAACAAATTAATGACATTTATAACTTTGAGTATGTGTATTAGATTGTTAATATGAGCATGATTTCAAGTCAAATAAATTAGAGACAAACATTAGGCAAAGCAGATTTGAAGTATAAAAGTAACATAACAAGGACCAGAATGATTATTTTTTAAAAGGGTAAGGACTAAAATATACATTTTGAAAGTTCAGGAACTAGAATAGAACAAATTTGAAAGTTCAAGGACCAAAAGGAACCTTTTGAAAGTTTGAGAACTTAAATAAAACATACTTAAAAGTTTAGAGACTAAAATGAGATTTAAACCTAATATATATTAATGAAAATCTCACCTTAAAATAATCGTTTTATCAACCTAGCAAAAAGTATTCTTAAATAGTCAAATTAGAACAAACGTGGAAAGAACCAAAAGGAAAAAGAAAAAAAGAAAAAAAAAAGAAAAAGAAAAAAGAAAAAAAAAAAAAAAGTGTTATGGAGGCACGGGATGCCCATCCATTGTCACGTGACACCCCTCACTCAGAAATTAATTTCCGACCTTCGGTAACACGAAGCCACTCCATACTACCATTATTTTATCTAATAACCTATAGTCCTCTTGGGACCCACATATTACTAAATTGGAAAATTTTGATTTTTGACTCTATTAATTTTTGCTAAACTTTTAATTTCATCAAACATAAACTTAGTCAAATGTTGTAATTCCTTTTTTTTTTTTAAAAAAAAAAACTATTCAAATGTTGTAATTCCAATCCCATATATATTCACAATATTTGCTAATTCATCACTAATTTCAATAGTACCAAGTTTTGCACAAATTTAAGTTTGATTAATGTAACATACATATTGTTATGGGTGAATTTGGACCTAATTCTAAGAAGGTCAGAATGATAAGAGTCTAAAGTAGAAACAAGTCCAAGAAGACCTATTGGGCTCGAATCAATCTCTAGGGTTATTCCCTCCCCTAAAAGGAAGGGGAAAACCCTAATTCAATTATAAATAGAAGATACTAACCCCAAGGTAGGGAGACATAAGGGAGTATCTGTTCTTTCTTTTAGTCCTCCTCTTCATTACTAATTACTTGCTTCACCCATGATCTTCCAAACTAACTTAAGCATCATAGTCGGTATAACAAGCACCACACCGATGCATATTTTTCTCTTGTTTTGTCAGTCACGTCTTTCCCCTATAGACAAATTTATCGTTGTTGTCACGTGAAGGTTAGGTGAGTTTCCCGATTTTGGCATCAACACATATGTTTTACAATATATTAAAAACATATAAGAATACATTTTTTAAACAAGATTCCAAACGAAAACTTATCCCATGCAAGTTTAAAGTTTAGACTGCAACACTTATCTCTTATCTAAATTTAGAAGTGCAATTTGATGAAATTAAAATTTTTGGATAAAAATTAACAAATTTAGTGGTATTGGTAAAAGCCTTTTACAATTACATATTTCTCTCTAATATAGTAGTATGGAGCCTCCATACTACTTTTTTTTGTCTCTCTCTCTTTTTATTATTATTAACCCTAGGCGTACAGGTACAGTCAGCACGAAAAGGCCACCAGTTGAATTCTAACAGATAACACGTACCTCTCCCTCTCTGTCCTTCCTCAGAAATTAAATCACCACGTCACGACAAAAAAATTTCCCTTGGGGATTGAATTGCAATAAAGTAAATAATGGGACCCACCGCTTCAAAAACTTGTCGCCACCTCATTGGCTAACAACGGATTAGTCATCTGACATCGTATGGATAAGTGACACGTAACCCCTATCCTTTTTTAGGATTAAAATATTAATCTCTGCAAATTATCTCCGTTAATGTCAGTGATTAACGGGAGTTTAACGCGTTAAATTAGTTTCCCATGTCGTTAAAATCTAACGGAGCTAAAACCGGCGGTTTTCTTAATCCTGTTTCCGGTTTACAGACTGAACCCAGCGGCTCCGTCTATAAATACCACTGCGATTCCTTCCATTTTCCAATCAACGGAATACCGGTGAACGAGTTGAGTGAGTGACTCAGTTGCAGAGGAAATTTTTTCATAGCTTTCGATTTTAAGAACTTTAAAAGTGTTTAAGGTTGAAGATGAGTTACCTGAACAGAGTTGGAATGGCGGCGAGCGTGGCGGTGGCTCAAGGCCACACGGAGATCGGACACAAGTGGAAATCTGGACTCAAATCCCTTCGACAAGGTCGGAGGCTTTTGTCTTCCGGTGAGAATTCGGCGGATCTCCGGCCACTTTCAAGTTTGGTCGGATCGGAAGGTCCCGGAGCCGTCCGGAGCTGTGACGCTGACGAGAGGATAGCGCAGACTGATGATTCTCTCCGGCGAGTTATGTACTTGAACTGCTGGGGCCAGGGCTGATTTGGCCGCTAGGTTACTGTTGGTGGTATGTGAACGGATCTGATCGCCGATCGGTGATCGAGATCGGATTTAGGGCTACTCAGGCGAGTTGAAATTCAAGGTGTTTGATCTGGAATTGACGCGATGAAGATGAAGAATTACGATCGATAACTTGAAAATTATTTGGAAGGGTCGCTATGTAGCTTTGAGATAATTGTACAGAAGGAGAATGAAATGGTTTCCTTGAATAATAGAAAATCTTGATTCCGTTTACTTTTGCATAACTTAAAGTTCTTGTGAAACTAATTAAGCTCAAATCAAACTGAACTGAAGTTCTTGTGGTGATCGAAACATCAGATCCAGATCTGTGTAAGTAGCTTGATGAATCGAAAACTTATGTGGATCGGAGTAAATTTTAGTGTTAGAAGCCTCGTGTTTCAGATCTTTACACCACTAGACAGGAAATTTCATAAACTGGAAATCAAAGAACTTGTTAATCTGCTGTTCTTCCTTCTTCACGTGCATCTTCTGATGAATTCTAATTCAGATCTGCCATCTGAAACATTTCAAACTGTAATTCAAGAATTTCCTCTGCATTTTCTGGGTTGATCGGCCACTGCTAAGACTTCACATCATTTAACATTTTGATGATTAGGGATAAATCATTAGTCCATTATTGTTCCAAATTAGGTTTAAGTCTTTTCAAGCATAACACATCGAGTCGCTTGAAAACTGTGCTTCCAATATTTCCAAATGCAAGCGTTGGAAAATATTTACAAACATTAATTCTGAAACGAATGAGAATTTGTGTGCTTCCCAAAAAGCCACTTCTGTAGAATTTTTCCATAAATATAAGATATCGGAAGGCTTTATATAGAAGTTGCATAAATTTTTGGAAGCCTAGAAATAGGTCATGCGACATTCTCACTTTTCTGACTGCAATATTCTCCTCCAAAGTAACTATTCCATGCACCTTATAGACCAACAAACAATACAAATGACTTTTTTTTTTACCCAGTCTCATTTTGGTGTTCAGTGTAGATATAATGTTCATAATCTTCCAGTGTGTGTGTGTTTTTTAATGCAAAAAACACGTAAGAAATTAAAATTTAGATAGGTGACTATCATAAATTAAAATTCATCCTCTCTAAGTCCTTTTATATTTTTCCGGGCTTGGATTATGTAACTTGAACTTAATCTTCCAGTGGTATTTAAGGAATTGGATTATGTAACTTCAGGTTAAACTTGTTTTAGTTCAACAACATTTGAAGATGGAAAGATTTGAACTTTTGACCTCTTAATCAAAGATAAATGTCAATTACTACTGAGTTATGTTCACTTTGGCAGTTGAACCCCTATGTACAATGGGTAGATTTGCTCTATAAGTGACATAATCTTAAGCTTATGAAACACAGTTCTATATTACATAACTTTACAAATCATAAATTCGACCAAATGGAGGTCATGCGTAACTAAAAGAAAGTAAAAAGAACAGACAAGGGTCAAGGGGTTATACAATTAAGATTCACACAATCGACATCTTTACAGAAATCTCAAGCTTCAACTTTCCAATCTCAAGCTTCTTTATCTAACCCAAACGTGTTAACATCATCTAATATGTTTAAGAGTCTCATTTAGATGTGAAAAAAATTTGGTCAAGTCACTCGCAACATTGAGTAGATTCCATTAACAACAAACCAACAATTGGCCGATTCAAGTGCTTCTCTTAAGAGACTCGCAGATGAATAGTAGGTTATGAGTTCCAAATCATGATTTCAACTTACAATTGATATATAGAAAAATGTTTTGTTCGATAACTAAAAAAGGAACTCTCAAACAACCCATGGGAAGGCTTATATACACACCACAAAGGACCTGGAATCCAGGTCCACTCTGAAGATTAAAAGAAAGAAGAATCAAGCAGGTAAAGAAAAGCTCCGCTGTCCTCCAAGGTTATGTGGTAAAATTTCCCATGAACTAACCTGTTGCGCTTCCTCTGGTGAAATAAAAGGCAAAGAGATCTCACGGATCATCAACTCACCACAAAATGGGCATTCACCGGCTATCGCATCATCCAACTGCGTTCGGAGCTGTGGTCAAATTGACATTATTAAGTTAGATACAAACAATAACACGCTAATCGAAAGGCAATACAAAATTTGGGTTAGAGCTTGCATCCAACAAGTAAAACAACATGTATTACCTTAATATGAAATACTGCGTTTGGAAACTAAACAATAAACTACAAAAAGAGAAAGTGAACAAAAAGGTAAGGTGAAATAATGATCTCCCAAACTCAGAGAAAGGGTTTACAGGGAAAAGAAAAGTCTCCATTGACATTCATAAGGATCTAACGATATTTGTTTGGTTCATCACATAAACGGGAGCAGATGATTCCCTCGTCTCTCCCTTTACGAGGAATGGCTTCAATCACTTGAAAGAAGAATAAGTATAAGTTTTTGCCTTGGCAATATGTTAGACATCTGGCCTATAAAAGTGGGTTGTTTAGCAAGTTAATACTTTAGTAGGAGAATTTCTTTGTGGGGTAAGGGGTCATAAGTGGATAGGGTCTGAGAATTTGAGAGGCTAGATAAACTTTTGGGAAATATGGGAGGGCTTTTCAAATAGCCATCAACCGTTTATTCTCTTTCTTCAATATTCTAATAGAACCACTCTTCGCTAAGGTGTCCCATGAAGAATAATGTGCATCATCAGGCAGCATCTATATGCAAATGACATCAACCGTATACTCACACCAATACATTCCGAAATGCTTATTGGAAATGCCAAAAGATAACCTTATCTGCAGGAGTCATGCTAGAGATGGAATCTTCAGCAAAGCTTCCATTCGAGTCCTTTCTTGTCTCACCACCCAATAGAGTAATTTGTTTTTGCAGATCCAGTATATACTCTGCCTGCAAAGGTAATTCTAAATGTTAGATGAAATTATCATGTTACCTGACCATGACCCAAGCGATTTTATCACATTGATTTTACTTCATTATAATCATACTGTGCATAAGACGCATTCCAACAGAAAAATTGGTAACAATATCGCGACCTACTAGTCATACACACAACAAGCTTCCATTAATCTAATTTAAGGAAACCATACTTCCTAAATGCGATCAATAATAGACAACTTCATGAAATTATGAATAATAAATATTTAACAAAATAAAAATGCTGCAACAACTTAGATGATTGAGTATATATAATCCCCAATAAGTTTCTATTGCGGACTTACTTGAGCTTCATCTGTACAACGTGTAACATGAGCAATCAAACATTGAGCATGAAATCCATGCCCGCATGGAAAGACGTAGAATGGAGCCATCTGTGCTACTGATGTGTAACTTGACGCCATCAGGTAGTCTCTGCCCACAGTTAATATTTTACGCTTGCAGACCTGGTGAACCACAAATTTAGGCATTATGTATTAAATGAAGAAATGAAATTCGTTCTAAACTACAAACATCGAATAGAGAGGGAGAAAGGTGGATTACATTATCTATTCTGTAGGTATCTAACAAATTCATTATTTCACATGAACCCACAGACCACGGTGACAAAACAGGCGTTTACATAATGTCATAAGGTGCTTGTGGAGTAGCCTTCAATGACATTATTACATGGCTTAACAATTGAAGGAGAGGGAAAGGAAAATTATATCATGCTCCACAATATATTTGCTCTATCCATATCCATTATTAAAACATACATCTGCACCATCACCCTACACTTCATTTCGAGAGAAAGGAGACACCATCTCCATACACTTCATTAATATTTAAGAGCATCAAATATTGAGTTTTAAAATTCTCTCTAAAAATGTATAGAATACTAGATAGCCCAACTAGAAATTAGATAATTCTTGTGCAATCCCAACTAGTAATCTTGTATAAAATTTTATACTCGTTTATGTGGTTTCTAAGGCTCAAGTTAAAGAAATGGGAAATGCTATCAGCTAGCACTAGAATGATAAATACCCCACAATCTTCATCTCGATCAATTACAGCATATCTTTGAGCAAGAGCATTGATATCTTTCCTAATATTATCAGCACCATGCGTTGCATCATTCATCTCCTGTTTCAGCTGATCAATTTGCTTGTTGTAATCTTCTAATGATGAGCAAATTGCCTCCTGCATAGATAGGTCAAGAATTTTTAAGTGGCTGCTGGAGGGTTATTGAAACTCCAAATATACAAGCAGAGATTTTAGGCTACCAGTAGTAAAATATTATGTGCATGGTCACCATCATTTTATAATTAGTTAAAAGGAAATATAGAGTTCATTCAATTTCATATCTCCACCTATCACTGAAAATATCTTGTATCAGGACCAGTTTATTATCCCCAGGACCATATGGTCCTATATATAACAATGTTAGATTGATCATGATCCTCTTACAAAAGCCACCCAAACATCCACTTTTAGCGATTATAGCCTAGCTTCTTTAATATCTAATTGGAACCTTTTCTTGTAATGATCCTTTTCGGAAGTTTTAACTTCCTATTATTTCATTTATCAATGAAATTTGTTTCTCTTCTCAAAAAAAAAAAAAAAAAAAAAAACAAAAACAAAAACAAAAACAGCCTAGAGGATAAAGAGACAAGATGTCCCTTTTTCCAATAGAAAGGTTAAATAAAAGCTCTCCAATCTAAGTTGATAGTACGAGTCTTTCAGTTACAAAAAAGCTTGCGTGGAGCACTCCAATTAGAGGATGTGAACTATACAAGTTCACAAAAATAAACAAAAGAATTGGACGTATCTGAAAACACTCAACATTCCTTTCCTTCCATACCAAAAAACTCATTTTTGTAACTTTTGAATTGAAAAACACAATCAAACAGAAATAACTATTGTTGAAATTGGAAAAAGAACCAGCACCAAAGAAATTCTAAATTGTACGGAAAGAGAAATATCCAGCAAGTTAGGCTAAATCCCCAGAAGCCTCCCTATGGGCCTCAACAAAAACTTCCAACTGTTAACTCCTCACCTCACTATTCCCTCCCTCTCTCCCTCTCACAATTTATAATGCTATAGCCCAAAAACTAACAAACTTTCCATTCTAATGTGAACATACCACTCGGATACCACTTAACACATCATACCCAACTCACCCATGATCAAAAGTTGACCCACCAAACAAAATTCATTTTTTCCAAATGCCATGGCATGTTCATCAGGCATACCTGCATTTGGGATAAATTTGTCAATAAAACAATACTTTAATGACACATTAGCTTTATGTGTAACAAATTTTAACAATTTTTTAGATAAGAATTGAGAATTTGTAATACATTGGAAATAAATTTGAGTACTATAAAAGATTAAGGACCATTGATGATGATAGAGTTAGCAAACTTCTCTATTATCATCAATGGTCGTCCTAGGGGTAAGATAATCGCCACTAGAGGTATTCGACAAGGCGACTCCCTCTCCCCTTTTCTTTTTATACTTGTTATGGATTGTTTCAGTCGGCTTCTTCATCAACCAGCTTCCTTGGGATCTATAAAGGGGTTTGAGTTGGGTTCTAATGGTTGTAACATCACACACCTCCAATTTGCGGATGATACCTTACTTTTCTCCTCTCATGAGCATAGGGCAGTACACAACTTATTTGATGTGGTTCATGCTTTTGAGAACGCTTCGGGTCTAAACATCAACATTTGCAAAACTGAAATTATTGGTATTAATATAGAGGACTATTTTCTCACATCCACAGCCTCTAAGTTCGGATGTGAAATTGGAGGTTGGCCGAACTCCTACCTTGGTCTTCCACTAAATGGCAATTCCAAGTTGTCTTCTTTTTGGTCTCCTATCGTGAAAAAAAAAATACAAAGGAGATTAGATGGATGGAAAAACTACCACATTTCCAAGGGAGGAAGACACACTCTTTGTTCAGGCAACACTCTCCAACCTCCCAACCTCTTACATCTCCCTTTTTGAGATGCCAAACAAGGTAGTCAAGTCCATTGAGAGATTATTCCGAAACTTTCTTTGGGGAGGTCACGAAGAGGGTTATCACAAGCATCTTATAAAGTGGAACAATGTTTGTCTCCCTATGGAGAACGGAGGCTTGAGTCTCTATAGTTTAAAAGACAAAAATCGGGCCCTTTTGTCAAAATGGATTTGGAGATATCAAAAGGAGAAAAGTGCTTTATGGTGATCAATTATTGATGTTAAATTTGGTAAAAAGAACCTAAATAACCATCCAGGTTGCTTCTCACTTCATTCATCCAAAGACCCATGGAAGAAAATTATGAAACATCTTTCTCTTATTGACAACTCGGTGGTGACAAAGGTTGGAAATGGTGCTTCCACGGACTTCTGGCACCAGGCTATTCTCCATTATGTTTGGCTTTCCCTCTTTTGTTTGCCTTAACCAAGAGACAACATGCTGCTGTAAAAGACATGTGGAACCCAGAATTGGGTTTATGGGATTTGCATTTCAGAAGTTGCTGAATGGACTATTTTGAGTTTCATCTTATACAGTATCCATCTAACCAATATGGAAGATTATTGGGTGTGGCCTTATGAAAAGGAAGGATTATTCTCAACAAAATCCTTGCTCAACAGCTTTGTTTCAGTGCCCAAGGACAATCCTTGCCTTCATACAGAGGCTATATTGTCTGATGCCTATCCAAAGACGACTAAATTCTTCATTTGGGAATTTGCCCACTCAGCTTTAAACACTATAGACAGACTCCAAAAGAAGTTCCCTAACATGGCTCTCTCTCCAAACAGGTGTATTCTTTGCAAATCTGATCTGGAGACTCAATCTCACATTTTCATTTGTTGCCCGATAGCCCAAAATTTTTGGAATGAGTTGAGATTAGATTTTTAATTGGGATTGATCTTCCAAAGGATCCACACATGCTTTTATCATCTCTACTTTTAGGCCATCCATTTAAAAGCACGAAAGAACTTCTTTGGCAGAATATGATTCGGGCTTTTTTATGGTCGATTTGGATAGAAAGAAACCATCGAACTTTTGAATCCAAGGAAAAGACATATTCGGTCTTTTTCGGTAGTGTTCTTTTACATGCGTTATCTTGGTGTAAATTGAATTCTCTCTTTTCCTCTTTTAGTTTATCATCACTTTTGACCAATTGGAGATATTTATGGTAAGCCCATTGGTTTGGGGCCTTCTCTTCCCCCCCCTTTTTTTTTTTTTTTTGTGTAATTTCATACATCAATGAAATTGTTTCTTTATCCCCCAACCAAAAAAAAAAAAAAGGATTAAGGACCAAATTGAGAATTGACTAAAAGATTAGTGGCTATTGGGCAGATTCATTCAGCCTTCAAGAAAACTAGAAGCCTTCCTATGAGCCAAGCTCAACACAAATTCCTCATTATCCCCTCCCTCAATATATAATGCTCCAGACTAAAATTGACGAAGTTCAACCTACTTCTAACAGGCTCGAACATAAACTAACTAATTGTTATTGCTAACCTTGATATCTAACAAAGGTGTAATTTTTATTTTTAAGATAATAAAAAGAGTTGAGAAAGAGAAAAAAGAAATGAACATAATCCCAAAAGCTAAAAAATGGAGTTTGTTAAAAATGATCGTTGCACCTTGAAGTCATCAATTAGAGCAAAGTCTGGAAAGAAGGGTAAAATATCCTCAATCTTTAGTAGACCATCAGTTTCCTTTAGAAAAGCTATTGCTTTTCTTATGTTCTCCCTTTTAGTTCCTTTTTCCAGTTCAATAACATGCTTGGCGATCATGAGCCAAAGCTTCTTTCTTAAGTCTTCGTCATCCTCAACCTTGTCAGCTTCAGCCATAGCAAGCTCAGTATCAACCTAATGCACCAAAATATCAAAAGAAATATGTTTTAATATGCATGTAAAATGGGTATGACTTTATAAGAAGTTGATCAAGAACATGTAATCATTCTAAAAGGGAAGCTAAATTTCCCAGGTTGTAAAGCTTTTCAGGGGTATTCTTGTTCCAGTTAATATGATGCTAATCTTAGAATAAAAATAAATAAATAAAACAATCATCCAGGTAAGCTGTAGGTACTTTTGATGTCTGGTTCTACTAATTTTTTCTATTCCACTGGCCAGGAAGAATTAGAAATCCAACATCAGAGAATTTTCTTTACAAACTTATGTGCTAGGATAGGATATATAACAAAACAAACAGAATAGACTAATAGAACAATTTCACAGTGAATATGACCTGTAGGGCAAGGGCAACTGCTTCTTCATGCATGGCCATCATGCTGTATATATGAACACAGGCTCGCATTCGCTTTTCCTTGAGACAAAGACGCAATGCGTACTTTGGATCATAGAAGAACTCAGGGCCATTCTCCTGCCCTTTTCCAAACTTGCATTGCAGGAAACGTAAAAGTGCACTGTCATCTTCCTATTATAATAAAAAGAATACCAACAAATGAATTTGTGTATAAACTTCCTACATGTTCTACAAAAACAGTAAAAATATAGGCAAAATTAAAAATCAAAAGTTATATATTAGTATTTGTAAAAAAAAATATATTAGTATTTCTAATTAGAGAGCCTTTCTGTAATCTCTTATTGCTTCCTTTGATACATTCATATCATCTTTGAAAATTTTAGTTTCTTCTCAAGATAACAATTAGTACTTTAAATTAATCACAAAATTTCAAGCCACTCTAAATAAAAAATTAACCTGAATAAAAGTCACATTGTTTAGAATTAGTTCTCCTACACAAATCAAGTATTTTTGCCCACTCCAAACCTCACTGTCAGTTATTCATTTCAACTGGAAGTACAAAACAACAGTTTACTACATGTTTGTACGAAGTTCCTTGGAGACATAAATGATATCCTCATTATGCCCATACCTACACCATTTTTAAAACTTAAGAGGAAAAGAAAAAAGAAGAAGAAGAAGAAGAAATCCCACGATGTAGAACTCTCTTTAATCAAGCTATTAACAGGAAAAAGAAAAAAAGTTCTATTACTAATATGAAATGCAAATCAACCTGCTTGGCATACAAAGACAGCAGCAAATTGTGAACTCCAGGATCCTCATTATGCAATCGATGAACACAGTATTCCAAATATTTGATGACTTCATGAGTTTCATTCCTGAAAGTTTTATAATACAAACAAGTGATTGGCAGTTGGCAAGATCAATTATAAACTTGCTATTAACTTCTAACTCTTATCAATTATAAACTTGGACTACTGGGTCAGCCAAGGACAGTTATAGATCTGATTCATATAGTTAGAATCTGGGTGAATTTGCAAACATTCCTCACTTGGAAAAGCTTTTGAAATAAAATATAGATTTTGGAAATGGAAACAAAGTTCATACTAAAAACTGAAGAACAGAAAATGAAAAATATTTATCAAATTTGTTCACGTTTTCCATAAAATAAATAACTAAGAACAGGAAACTTCTTATCAAAAAACTAAGAACGGAAAACTAGTAAAAGAAAATTGGAAAGCAGCACAGCATGTTAATTAACTTAAAGGTGACAATAAATTCAAATTACTTTGCATGAGGTTCCCCTGAATAACGCATCATTGCAGGAATCAACTTCCTCGGGTTAAGGTTGTTTGTGATCATCCATGACTCGACAGTTTCATATGCATCAAGCATGATGAGCTCTGGGGCAAACTTGTACTGCAACATTTAAGTTCCATACCTTGATTATAATGAATATAGAGATAAAATAATGAGGAAATAAATAAAGAATGCAGCACACTGAATTCTAAAATTCAACTAATACCTGAAGTTCAGCAGGCACTCCAGGCTTCTGAAGCATTTCCAATGCTTTCTTTGCTTCTCCTTGCTACATCAAAAGGCCAGAGGAGAAAGTAAGTACGGAAAAATATATATTAAAAATATAGTATCATGAATAATAATGAGATAATAAAAAGTTTAAGAAGTGAGGCTTTTGTGGAAGATTATTTAGAGAAATGAACACTTTAAATATGAGGTTGATGGCCTGGGCAGGTAAAAATGATTCCACTAGGAAGAATTTTATAGTTTTGTGGGTTGATACTGCATAACTAAAGATTTCTTTGAACGAGTCGTCTTCTTTAAGGCTGGTAATTGGTGGAAAGGCTTAAATTTTGGTGAGACCCTTCTCCTCTGATCCAGCTTTTCCCACATATTTTTCTATTTCTAATGCTCAAAATTGTTCTGTTAGGAAGCGTTGGAATGAGGCAATTCAAATGTGTGATTTTCAGCTATGAAGAAACCTCTTTGATAGTTGCTCTTCATCTAAAAAATTTAGGATTTGCGTAATGTTTTTAATTGAAATTGAGGCTTAGGCCTCACACCGTCTTGAGGCTTGCGCCTCGCTTCTTCGAGAGGAAAAGCCTCAAGGCCGCCTTTCGCCTTTTAAAACATTGAGATTTGGGGTGGTAAGAACTCTGAGAAGACCAAGTTCTTCCTTTTTCTATGGCTTAATTGGTATTCGTTTGTTCATGGCTTACAAAAGTCTCAACACCAGAAATAGGATTCAAAGTTAAATCCTTCCATGGTGTTATTGCCTGCTGCTTCCTTCATTGTTTATCATATCCAAAGAAGAAATCCATGGACCATCTATTTTTGGAAAGACCATCTATTTACTCATAGCCGGCTACAAAGGGCTTCAATTTACAATGCCAAATTTTTGGTTTTCTTTGATGCAGTCCTAAAGAAATTAGAGCTTGGCTGCACAAAATTCCCCTACTGGTGGTTGCATAGGAGAGCAATGATTTGTGGCTACTGCTTCAAGAATTTGGATTGGAGGGAACAACAGAATTTTCAGAGAAAAGTACAGCCTTTTTGAAGGCTTTTCTGAAATAGTACAAGTTAATGCCTCTAACTGGTTGGAGGGCTCTTCATGAAGAACTTTGTAATTGCACAAGTATTCTTCAATAAAACCTAGATTGGGTTGCTTTGACTGATTCCCCTCTTTCAAGCAATGGAGCAACGTCTCTTTGGTCTTTATGTCATTTTGTCTTCTTCATAAAAGTCTCAGCTTCTTATATTAAAAAAATAATAAAAAAAAGTCCCCAGAGGATGGTCAACACACCAATGAAGGATGAAAACGATCATAACATTTCTTCAGAAATTTCTTATTGGTGATAAATATGGAACCTGAATGTAGTGGTGGACAACAATTTCATACTGCTCCTTTAGACCGGCAAAAAACACTAGTTCCTCAACCCGACCATAACTGCAAGATATCATCTAGTAGATAATTAAAGGGAAAATTATAGACGAGAAATTTGATTATAATTACGTTTGATCCCTACCATTTATCCATTTTACGTACTAAACAAAAGATTCATACATCCATAAAACAATAATTTTTGCAGATAACATGACTGAATACCTTTCTAATAGTTTCATTGTAGTGACTTCATCCAATACATCTTTGCAGTCACTAAGAAAAGCACGAAATTCTCTAATGATTGATTGGTACTCTGTACTATGCCCATCAGATGCTATGTCATCATCCAGGAGTAGACGGTTTATCTAAGACCAATAAACAAAGAGAAATAATTGAAACCTCGAAAAAAGAATTCATCTTAACACAGAACAAAAAGTACTACAATCTCCTTTGAACTGTTTGTCCACCAACATTATTCCATCAAATGGAAATTAAGGTAGAAACTTTTCATTCCTACTTGAAACAGTGTCACTATTTTCCATTAATCTTTTTGGGATTTAATTATCTTTCATGCTATGTATTGGTGTAAAAATAAACACCCTTTTAATGCATACAATCTCTCTACCTTGATTACTAGCTGGAGATCGTTATTGTAATTGTCTTTAGACGTTGGGTGTTTTTTTTAGCATCCTTTATTTCATCTATCAATGAAATGAATTGTTTCTCTTCTCAAAAAAAAAAAAAAAACTTTTCATTCCATGATATCATGGAGAAAATTTAAAAACAGTAAGAATTTATATCAAACAAAAGTAACGATGTTGCAGACTGTTTATATGATGTTGTATGTCATAGAATTTTTCACTTGTTGCATTTCAAAGAGCCCCAAAGATTAATGGAATAAATTTCCTAATTGAAACAGTGTCACTATTTTCCATCCAGAAGTCACATGTCTAGGACAGGAGCAAGAACCTTATCCAAATACAATTCAGTTGCCCATGTGGAAATCATTGTTATTTGGCACTTATCATCCTTAGTAAGATTATCAAGCTTCCGTAGCAGAAAAGTTCTCAAAGCATCCTGCAAGTGAGAATTCAGAAAATTAATCTGCAGTAGGATGAAAAAAAAAATCAAAACCAAGTCGATATACAAAGCTTGTTTAAGAATAATCCAATCTTATATAGGTTCGTGATGAATGCTTCAAAACAATCATGACTAAGAGTAGACCTAAAAATTAACTAAACGTGGCTATAAATGCATTTATATTTTCTAGGGTGGCAACTAAAAAGAAGTCTGTCAAGCATTATACCTCCCCACAAATCAACCAGGTTAAAGCTAACAAAATGGAAACTTGGTCGAAGATGTTGCCAATTGGAAACACGTTATCTTACTTGTTCGCTTGCACTTATAAATTTCAGAGTGATCTCCTCAAAGGATAATATGTAGTTGATCTGCACAAAAATGCCCTCTCAGTAACAACACACATCTACAAGAAAGGCAAAGAAAACTATTAATCTAGAAAATTTCCACTAGTTATAGTTAGTTGCAGAAACTCGATTGATATGACAACCATTTCTGATGGGAGGTCATCCTAACTCCTTATTTTTTTGGCAACCGCTACTGGATAAGATTAGCAAAAAGTTAGATGTAAGCGTTTTAATATTTCACGTGGGGGAAGATTGACACTTTGTTCATCAGTATTATCAAGCATTCCCTTATACTATTTCTCTATGTTTGTAATGCCTTCTCAGGTGAGCATTGAGCTTGAACGTATGTTGCAGAATTTTTTCTGGGAAGGTAATGATGGTGGCAAGATCAATCATTTAGTAAGATGGAATTTGGTTACAAAGGCTCCAAAAGATGGTTGTTTAGATTTTGGAGCTCTTAAACATAGAAATTTAGCCTTGGTTGCTAAATGGGGTTGGTGCAAAGGTGATTATTAGTATACAGGGTAGCTTCCCCTTCGGTTGGCATATGGCAGGTAGTCACGAGTCTAGTTTAAGGAGCGCTTGGATGAAAATCTCTTCCTATTGGGAGAAGTTTGAATCTTTTGTTGTCTTTAAATTAGGAAATGCTCATCGTATATTCTTCTGGCATGATATTCCTTATGTTCATCAAAAGCATTTCAGTTTGAACTACCTGAAATATTTATATAGTTAGTATATTCTTCTGGCATGATACTTAGTGCGGTGTGTCCTTTAAAACTTCGGTTTTCTCAACTTTTTCACATTTCTTTTCATCCGAATGGCTCAATTTTGGATTTTTGGGATTCTCAACATAACTCTTGGAATATTTTTTCCGGAAGATTTTTAAAAGATGATGAAATTGTGGATTTGCAAGCTTTATTATGCGTTTTGGACCCAATGGTTGTCGGCTCTTCTAAAGATGCCCGAATTGTGTCACTTGAAACTTCGGGCCAGTGTTCAGCTAGTTCTTTATCTCATCAGCTTGCCTCAAGTACACCTATTTATTTAGATTTGTTTTCGGCGCTTTGGAAATCTAAAAGTCCTAAAAGAATTAATATTTTGATTTGGATTATTTTGAATGGAAGCTTGAATACATTCGAAGTTCTTCAAAGAAAGTTACCTTAATTTGTGTCCTTCCATTTGCCCTCTTTGTTTGAAAGGAGATTGCACTCTTCACCGTTTCTTTGGTCATTCGCAATAGTGTTGGTACAAGTTTTTCTCCATTTTCAATATGCTTTTTTCTAATTCAGTTAAAGAGAATGTGCTTCAGATTCTTACTGGTCCTTCATTAATTTCGAGACCGAGGCTTTTATGGATTAATGGGATTAAAACTTTATTATCAGAAATTTGGATGGAAATTGGAAAGAAATCAGAAAATCTTCGAAGACAAGTTGTTGCCATGGGTCACATCATTTTGAATCAGTTTGTTTAAAGGACTCTTCCTGGTGCACTCTTTCTAAGTCTTTTGGTGGCTTTTCTTTACAAGATATATGTTTTAATTGGTATGCTTTTATGGTTCCGTTGTAATTGTTTCTTGCTTTCTCTTTTCTTTTGTTTTAGTTGTGTTTTCACTCCTTTTTTGAGTTTGAATCTTGAGCAATAGTTTCTTTTCATTACATAATGAAAGGTTTAATTTCTTGTTAAAAAAAATTACAATCATTTCTGATGATCAGTTTGGTATTGGGCATATCCCTTGGCGTAACAATAACCATTTAGGAAGACACACACAACAAACAAGGAAATAGGCAAGCTAAATAGAATAAGAGAAAGGGATTTCACTTTAGAATAGAAAGATGCTGCTCTGAGATAATCCCTCGATGCTAATGCACCTTCAGCCTGCATCATTACTTACACTAGTTAAAGCAAAATAGACAAAACACAACCAGATGTTAGAGACAATCAACCTCCAAATCGGCAGCATTCTAAAATTTTACAATATTATCATAAGCAACTAGAATTTTGAATAATATTTTAAAAATAGCTTTCACAATGAACACAAGCTAGCTAGCTACCCAGTACCTGAGCCAGATAGACTTGATCTCTCTGAAGAGAATCACGACAATTGGCTAGTGCCGCAGTGTACTCTTTCATGTCCAAATAAACCTTCCACATATCTCGGCCTTCGTCGTTAACAGAAACCTGGTTAAAGGGAACACATCCTCTTATCATTGCAATGTGGAATGAAACCCAAAGAAAAGAGAAGAAGAAAAAAGAAGACATACCTGAAAAATGGAGTTTTGGTCATAAGCATAAAATAAACCAGCAGTGGCATCACTACATAATCCAAGGATACCCTTTGAAATTGCTTCTGACGTCTGATCAAACTGGAGTTCCTCAATGATATGCTCGCTAATTCTATTTACAACCTAGAAATAGTTAATAATTCGAGATGAATTTTAAAGCTAGAACGAGAGAATTCATAAATAAAAGGAATAGTGAAAAATGCATCAGGTAGGAAACCTTGTGAGAAAGTCAAGAAAACCTCGTCTAAATTTCAAGGACATGAATTCCCATACATACCAACATATTAAACACACACGTGAAAACCAAGGCTCCCTCACTGAGTACAAAAAATATTCCGAAAGGTTGTGGTACAAGTTAAAAAAACAACAAAGCTTTATTACCAAAAATAAGTTTTTTAAGGGAAAAAGAGAGAGAGAGAGAGAGAGAGTTTTTTAAGGGAAAGAGAGAGAGAGAGAGAGAGTTAACATGAGTTGCTCAGTCAACGCACCTTAACCTTGTTACCAATTAGAAGCAAGAAATGAAATTCAGAAACTGCCATGGAACTTGGTTTAACAGTTCCAGAACTTTCGGACAACTTTGAATAATCCAAAAGGGCCTTATTTTCAACAAAATTTTCATCTCCATTTGATGAACTGCATAAAGGTTAGTATGAAAGGCTTATTAACAAAAAAAATTAATCAATTATATCGTTGAGAACCATGTTGATAATATAAATCGAACAAGAAACAAACTTTTTATTGATAGATGAAAAGGAGGAAACAAATTCAAGGATACAAACTCCTTGAGGGAGTGAAAAGAGAACAACACAACCAAAGAAACAAGAAAGCACCCAAAAAAAGGGCCTAAAAACAACCAATTAGAGGAACGAAAAAAGACCCAAAACCAACTGCAAAAGATACAGAAAAAACCTCGACAGAGAAGATAAAACACCAGGAAAGACAAAAGCTAGCAGCCTCTGAGATAAGCAAAGCAACACAGGGAGCTTTCCAACCAAAAAGAATAAAATTTGGACTGGAACTGCCACGACCCACAGAACCAACAAGCGAAAAACAGAAAAGCCAATTGGGAATCCTCACGGGACAAAAGCACCCACTTCAGACCAACCAAAATCTTGGAGAGCCCTAATGCTTGAGAGACTTGAACTTCTTAGAGAGGGATCCTTGCATTGATCTCATATAATTCGATGCCAAAATCTTTTAGAAAAGAAGAAAATTTTCTTTTTTTATCTTATGTATCTTCTTCATGAAGGAGGAGGAGACTTATCAGACAAAATTTTTGAAGGAGAACTAACTTCCTCTTGGAAAAAGAAAGCATAAGACCTCTAGAAAACTTAATCATTAAGACCCTCTTCAGTATCCTCATTTTTCCCGTTTACAAAAGAAAAATCTTGATCCAAGTCAGCACTACTAAGACTTAAAATAGATTCCTTATCTGACTCCTCATCATCCTCCAAAAATGTTGATATATTAAGGAGATTTGATAAACATTCTCATGTGTTTTTCTTTTTTTTCTTTTTTTTAAAAGAAAAAAGAAAAAAGAAAAACAATGTAATCAATTATATCCTTCAGGAGTAAAGACAGGAATAGTCCTTGGATTAATAAAACAAAAACAAGGGAAAAACATTTTCCATCATCATCTTGTGTAGGTCCATCGTCCATGGTAAGCTCATGCAGCTCTTCTAATCTTTCATATAACTAAAACTTGCTACACGACTTTTTTTTTTTTTGAAGGAAAAAAAAAAGCCTTTCTAATAAAAGATTTCTGATGTAGTCAGAAAACTCATAAATATTAATATCTATGGAATAGGCCATCAATATGTAATTAAATTAATACCCTCAAAGCTAAAATCAGAATATACCAACTCTTACCTATGTTGTGATCCAAAATTTAACTCTCCATGATAAATGCCAGCTCCAGAGAGCCATGCAAAATGTATTGCTCTTCTTTGCTTAATATAGAAATGCAGTTCACTGAAACGATCAAATGTCACACATACTGATACAATTATTATTCATCAATCTATAACAGTATGGATTACCAACTATAAGATGGTAAAAAGAAAATGACAAGCTAATGAACAAAAGATAAAACCAAATGGCACTTGCCTATTAGGTATGTCGCCAGGAAGTTCCATGAAATGCACTGCACGTTCCAAATAAGAAGAGAAGACAGTCTGGATATACATAATTTTAAACAAGCAGCATTGTTAACAACAATACAATGTTAGGACAAAGGGAAGTAACAAATTCCTCAGGTGATATGGAAGTATTTTGAAAACAAAGAAATAGACAACTAATATTAGAATGGAAATCCATTGTACTGGCGGTAGAGCTAGATTGCTAAGGAAAGGAAAATGGACATTCAAATAACTTTTGTAGGAGCTCCATGCATAACTATTTGAGAACTGACTATTGCTGGAAGGGACAAGACTGCCAAGTATATTGCAGAGCAGTGGGAAGTAATTGACAAGATAAGAGTGGATGGACCTTATATCTAGCCCTACTAATACAATGGGGGTAAGACAAAGGGAAAAAGAAGTCATCTTTATAATTACATAGCATACGCAAATTTAATTTCTGGCCTTCAAAATGTTAGATTGACTAAATTTATATTTATTCATATCAATCACACAATACTTGAACTCATCGTTCTATATCACTTTTAAACATTTCTTCCTATTTTATCCAGCCCTAAATTTTTCCCTCAGATAACAAGGAAATGAACTGTGGATAGGAAGAACACTTGAGAACAGAGTGCTTCCAGGAGGGAAAATAGTGGTAATAAGAAATAGATACAATTTCAATGAAAAATTCATGATCAATATAGATAGAAGTATTTGCTTGTCATTTGAACTATGAGAATTGCAAGACTCAAAATGATATAAGAAGCCAAAATATATATGTATTTTATTTTACAAAAGAATGGAGAAAAGAAAGATGCACAAACTTCTGCTACTACCATTAAGTTCCCTAGGCACTTAAGTCACGAAAAAAGGCCTTGGTTAACAAATGATTATATGCGCTGATTTTAGTTGGTATCCATTAATCAGCACAGATACGTTATAACCTTAGAAAATACTTATTATTCTGAAAATTTGTTTTAAAACCCATATTAAATTGCAGAAAGATTTGCGCATAGAACGAAGCAGTCTGCGCTAACTACAGAAACATAGAAGGTAGATAAGGAACATACAATGTTCTAATACATGTATATAAGCTCATCTTACATAATGAAAGCTGGGTGCCTACAGCCAATGAAATGAAGTACAACAAAAATAGTATAATAGGATTGGCTCACTTTGACTCATTTGTATTTTGTACAATACATATTTCCGAAGGCCGGACTGAAAAACTCACACCATAAAATTCTAAACTTCTCAATAAATCAGGGATTAAAAATTAAATTACCTCCAATGATCCAATTCCAGTAAAAGAGTACAGTCGTGTTGGAGTAACAGCCATTACATAGTATCTTATTCCATTTAGTATGCTAGCTGTTTCCATCTGCAAGAAAAGCAAGTCAAGCGAGAATTGACAGGATTAAAATTGTGAACAGACAACTGTATGCTAACTAACAAGGATGAATAAATCAATTGTGTAAATTAATAAAGTGGAAAATAAATTTTTTAAAAAAAATAAATAAAATAGGGGAAGAATTTTTTCAACCATCATCTAATACTTAGTAAAGTTATTCAGAATCAAACTCATGGAATAGTAAGCTGATAAGTCATAATGGCTAATGGAGAAAACTTATGAAATTCCCAGTAAAAAAGGAGAGCTCGTCTAATCAGAAATATTATAATTTTTTGGAAAAAAATACCATTTTGGTCCTTGAGTTTTGAAGAATATGTGCATTTGGTCCTTGAGTTTTCAAAATAGACCTTTTGAGTCCCTAAATTTTGAGAAATAGGTTTAAAAGGTCCCTAATATTATTTTTTCAATTTTTTAAATTAACACTTAAAAAAAAATTTTTTGGGAAAATACTCTTTTGGTCCCTAAGGTTTGGGTTAAGTGACACTTTAGTCCCTGAGTTTTCAAACTCAACAAAAGTACCCCTGAGGTTTGAGATAAGGAGCACTTTGGTCCCTGACGTCCATTTTTCCATTAAATGTTAACAGATTGCTGACGTGGCCACATTTTTTTAATTAAAAAATTATTTTTTTTAATTTTTAAAATAAAAATAAATAAAACTAATAAAATATTATTATTTTAATCATTATTTTAATCTCTTACTTCTTCCCCTCTTCTTCATCTTCTTCCCTCCACCCTTTCTTCATCTTCTTTCTATCTCCTTGCCGACGACCAGCGGCCGGCCACCACTCGTCGCCGCCGACTGTAATTTTTTTTTTTCTCCTTTTTTCTTCTCTCTTACCCCAATTTTCTTCTTTTCTTTGTTTTTTTTAAAAAAATAATAATAATACAAGAGGGAGGAGGGACCTCCCTCCTCCTCCATTTCCGGTGCGAAACGGATGAGGAGGGAGGTCCCTCCTCCCTCCCTGTTCAGATCTGGACGGGGAGGGAGGAGGGACCTCCCTCTTGTATTTTTTTTTTTAAAAAACAAAGGAAAGAAGAAAAATGGGGTAAGAGAGAAGAAAAAAGGAGAAGAAAAGAAAAAAAAATTCAGTCGCCGGTGGCCGGCCGCTGGCAAGGAGATAGAAAGAAGATGAAGAAAGGGTGGAGGGAAGAAGATGAAGAAGAGGGGAAGAAGTAAGAGATTAAAATAATGATTAAGATAATAATATTTTATTAGTTTTATTTATTTTTATTTTAAAAATAAAAAAAAAAAATTAATTAAAAAAATGTGGCCACGTCAGCAATCTGTTAACATTTAACGGAAAAATGGACGGCAGGGACCAAAGTGCTCCTTATCTCAAACCTCAGGGGTACTTTTGTTGAGTTTGAAAACTCAGGGACTAAAGTGTCACTTAACCCAAACCTCAGGGACCAAAAGTGTATTTTTCCCTTTTTTTTTAATTTAAAAAACCATTCAATATTAAAAAATAATACAAAAATATTAACTTAAAAAAAAAATTTAAAAATTAATATTAGGGACCTTTTAAACCTATTTCTCAAAACTTAGAGACTAAAAAAGTCCATTATGAAAACTTAGGGACCTTTTAAACTTATTTCTCAAAACTCATGGACTAAAAAGGTCAATTTTGAAAACTCAGGGACCAAACGCACATATTCCTCAAAACTCAAAGACCAAAAAGGTAATTTTCCCTAATTTTTTCTAACATTCAATTAAATTTTAAATAGTCATACCAGGAAGTCAAGTAGGAGGAAAGGACTACAAAGATTGAAGACTACAATATGGAAAGACAAATACAAATGAGCATGATGTACCTGCAAGCCCATAAAAGCTTCTGGAAGTTCTGATAATTCAAAAAGAAACTTTACATACTTTTCCTTTTTTTCCTTCTCATCCACCGCGAGTTCAAATAGTTGTCCATTGTCAGTACCAAGAATGACCTCCTTTGTAGAACCTGCTCTTATAAATTAAGTGTGCAGTAGCAAGTGTAAATTAATTAGAGCCAATTATAAAGCAATTGTGACCCAATGAACAATAGTGGGATTTGAAAGAAACCTTCAGTTATATGTTGCCTATTCCAGGCAACAGTATTTACAACAAGACCTTTCAATCTGGCTAAAAGTCGAGGTTTAGACCACTTGGCGTGCAAATAAAAAGTATCAGCACCACCACCACCAACAACTGTTATGATACAATGACTCCCTCCTGGATCAATAAATACTCTGTGGATTGATTGTTCTCCAGGCCGACCCACAGAAAGATCAAAATCTGTATTTCCAAATATCAAGTAAATATCATGCAATCTTTATTTCATGTTACACCGAAAAATTTATGCCACATCACAAAGTAATGGTCAGATACAAGTTCTTCTAATTTAAAAGTCTTCTGATCAAAATTGTCTAATATATTTGCACATTTGAGCTAAAAACTCAATTAAGGAGTGGAAATGTGTCAATTTGCTGATGATACCCTCCTCTTTAGCAAAGGCAGTTTCGAATCTATGAAAAACTGGAAGGTGTTTCTGAATTTCTATGAAAAAGCTACTGGGCTGACTATTAATATGCAAAAATCCAGCACCATTGGTATTAATGTTGAGGAGGCTGAAGTCCACGCTATGGCTGAGATGTTGGGGTGCAGAATTGAGAAAATTCCGTTTAATTACCTGGGGGTCTCTGTTGGCGGTAGGCCTAAGAAGGAGGCGTTCTGGGATCTGGTGATAGATAACATCCGCAGCAAGCTGGCTCTTTTGAAAAGGTTCCCTATCTCCAAAGGTGGAAGAACAACCCTCATAAAGGCTGTTTTATCTAGCATTCCAGCCTATTTTCTTTCGATCTTCAGGATTCCAGTGGAGGTGAGCAAATGCATTGAGAAGTATTTTAGAAGATTCTTATGGAAAGGGGCTGATGATATCAAAGGATCTCATTTGGTGAATTGGGAGTCTGTGACAACTCCTAAATCGCTTGGAGGGCTACCTATTGACAACATAAGAGCTAAGAATATGGCTCTTCTTTCAAAGTGGCTTTGGAGATTTGAAAAGGAACCTGAGGCTTTATGGAGGAAGATCATCCACAGTAAGTATGAGGACGAGTTTATTTGAGATCACCTGAGTTTCAAAAAGTGGAAATCGGTCTCCAGTCCGTGGAAGGATATCGTTAGATTGGCTGGTTTTTTCAAAAATAACAGCAGGTATAAGGTTGGCAAAGGGGACAAAGCTCTGTTTTGGGAGGATGCCTGGGCGTCTGAAAGGCCTCTAAAGGAAATGTTCCCTCGTATATTCCCCATTTCGATGGCTAAAATGGTGAAAGTCAATGAGACTTGGAATGGCTATTCCTGGGATCTTAGACTTAGAAGAGGAATGCTTGCTAGGGAGTTAAATGAATGGACTGGGCTTTGCTCTATTTTATCTCATCACAGATTTAATGGTAATGATGAAGTTGTTTGGTGGAAAACTGAATATTCTGGTAACTTTTCTATTAGATCTGCTCTCATATCTTTGCAGCCAAAAAGAAGGGTGTTGGTGGAGGAGTTGAGCTCTCAAATATGGGAAGGTACTATTCCTAATAGGGTGAAGTTCTTCTTGTGGACTTTTGCTCTCAATGGTATCAACACTATGGATAAGGTGCAAAGAAGATACCCTAGCCTTCAAATATCCCCGAACATATGTATTATATGTTGTAGAAATGAGGAATCGGCATCCCATCTTTTGCTTCATTGTGATTACGTGGATCAGGTGTGGAATCGATTTGCTGAAGCTTTTGGGCAGGAGGGTTGCAAGCCTAGAAATGTGGTGGATTGGTTGGTTGAGATTCTGGTTGGAGGAGGATTAAAAGACAAAGCAAGAATCCTTTGGAAAAATTTCTCTAGAGCTATCACTGGGCACTTATGGAAGGAAAGAAATGCAAGGGTGTTTGCAGATAAGTTCATGTCCATTGATATTTTTTTTTATCTTGTACAGTTTTCGGCCTCTAATTGGAGTGCCCAAGATAGGTTATTTTGTAATTACTCAACCGTCATGATTAACCTTCAGTGGAAGGCTTTTTTGTAGTTTCCTTAGAGGTTGGGATGCCTTATCCCACCGTCCTTAGGTTGTTTTGGCGTTCGCTTTTGTGAATGAAGTTTCTTATTTCTTCTCAAAAAAAAAGAGTGGAAATGTGAGCTCCGCGTACATCAGAAATTAGTTTAATTGCTCGACATTCTTTGACATGAACAAATAAAGATAAGATTACGGAACATCACTTTCCCTAAAGCTCAAGTAAATTGGAGCTGGAAAGCTACTTGAATCCAGTTTCAATTAAGCCCCTGCACCGCCACCAGAAAATGAAGGTTTTGATTGAGCCAGCTAAATATACAACTTAATAGGAGCGCATTCAGTTTGCAGCTCTTACTTCATATCAATTCTACTATCAATATCACTAAGTACACGAGCCAACAATCACCTTTAGGCGAAATGATATCCCAAGACAAAAACATAAACGATCGAGCCAAACCTTTTCGTCATTGTCCAAAAGTAATTAGATTAGATCGCATACAAGTAATTTGCAGAAGATGGAGAATCATACCGATCGAGTCTCCAACTCCAAAGTCATAGCGGGTGACCCAACCTTTGCTAGTGCCTAACAAAATGACATCATTCCCAGCGGCCATGCAGCTGATAACTCCCCTCCCTTTGGCCGCATACCTTTCAAGAAGATCGACGGTGAACGCCGGCCTCCCTGAATCCATTTCTCGAAGCTCAGAGAGTTCAAGCTTCGGGCAAGACAAATCTTAGACAAATTGCCGGGAAATTCTACTCCGAGGAGCAGTTCGTCGGCGATCGCACCGTTAATTTGCGGGAAGAAATTTAATGTGATTTCACTGTTTGACCATATGATATGATATCCACTCTTTGCGCTGCTGGAGTTCTTAAACGCACCGTATTACTGCAAATTCCAGTGTGCACGGTTAGGTTCGGTTCGGTTTTCTCCAAAATCGAACCGACGGTTCTCTATTGTTTCACATACCGGTTCAATTGAACCGCTTCGTTTTAGTTAAATTAAAGAAAACGATTACCAGCTACAGAAACTTCCACGACTCAAACCCAGAAGACTAGGCACCGATCGAAAAACCCTATTCCTTCTGGGAACTATCTGTTCAAGGCCATTGTCACCGGCTACAGTAGCTTGCACGACTCTAATAACAGCGATTGTTGTTTCTTTTGTTCTCTCTGGACCACCGACGGCGGTGTTCGCCGTCCGGAATCGAGCATGATAACCATGTCCAGGTACTTGAGGCTTGTTGCTGATACCAATTGGTTCGAACCGCTTTCGTATTTACTTACATTTTCGATTTCAGTTCTGGCGGGTCATGTCGGTTTAGGAACTTGCTGTCTACCTGGAATGTTCTACATTTCTCGAACACTGTATGTGGAACCTCTAAATTTCTTCCATTTTGTTTGTTTGTGTAGTTCTGCCCCGGGAAATTGGATGGTTTTGCTATGAACTGTGTTTGTTACCAATTAGATTGAACCGAGAAATTTGTTGATTTGTCTGGGGGTGTTGTCTTGCCATTTCTATGGGGAATGAAACAATGTCATGATCAAAACGAAAGTTTGTCCATTGGTTTTGAATTCTCAATGTAAGCCTTTGTGTTGTTCACACAATTTTGTAATGCTCCGGTGGCTTGGAAATGTTTTTACTCCTTATTATTTACTATAAGTTCTGAAGGTAAGGGATATGCATGTCCAGATTAGAATTCATGGCTATAGAGTTTTTGCTTCTGGCCTGCTGATCCAATCAACACTGCTGAGGATACTCTGTAGATGTTGTAATTATAGATAGGTGAAATCCAGATCATTTCTCAAACTCTCTTCTTCGTCTCCATCTAAGAAGCACAGACACTTTAGTTTGGCTAGTGTATCCGTGTCTGACACGTGTCGGAAACTTGGACACTCTGACACTTGTTAGCACAGTTGATGTACAAAGTCAATATAGGTCCATGTTGAACACTAAATATACTAAATAGGCATAATACTAAATGAAAAAATAATAAATTTTAAGAATGGAATACATTAAACTCACTTTTTAAGCATACAAATGCATAAGCTTATTGATTTTGAATTTCCTTCTTGTATAAAAATGATATATATTTTATTGAGTGTGTCCGTACCGTGTCCGTGTCCTAGATTTTAAAAAAATGGCATGTCACCGTGTCCGTATCGTGTCATATCTGTGTCTTATGTCTGTATCCATGCTTCTTAGTTCTCCATTATGAAGACTTTTTGGATCTCTTATTTAAAGAAAATCTATGATTGGGTAGGCTTTGCTATTACAGATCATATTTTTCTAGAGCTTAAATCTAATAATCTTTCTTCGCAAACTTAATTTACTAAAAATTATCCTTCATATCAATTATTGGAAACTCGAATTTTGGCAGCTCAATAGTCATTTAATTTAGGCCCATGGGTCGCAAACCAAATCCATGAGGTCGTTTAAGGGTTTCATTGAGGAGAGTGGTCTAGTGGATCCTCCCTTAGTGAACGGGAGATTTACCTGGGCTAATAACAGAGCCAGGAGTAGGATTGATAGATGTTTGTTTTCGAAGGGATGGATGGAGTTGTTTGGGAATGTTAGACAGGAGTTAGGCCCGTGGGTGACTTTAGATCATTGGCCTCTTATTCTGAACTCGGGCTCCATCAATTGGGGTCCATGCCCTTTTAGATTCGAGAATATGTGGATGGAGCACCCTTCTTTCAAATCTTGTGTTTCATCTTGGTGGAATGAGGATTCAATAGGTAAATGGGAAGGCTTTCGCTTTATGGAGAAGTTGAGATTGGTTAAAAACAAGCTCCAAGGTTGGAATCGTGAGATGTTTGGGGAAGTTCAGAGACTGAAGCAAGAGATTCTGGGGAGGATTAGATTCATTGACGATATGGAAGAGTTCGGGAGCTTATCTGAGAATCTAAAAGAGGATCGTACAATCTTAAGATTTGAGTTCGCTGAGATTGTGCGAAAAGAATCTGTTAAGTATCTAAGTAGTTGGAGAGCCACACCCCAAAAGTCAGGCAATTGGAAAGTGAGAACCAACCACTTATATACCCCATTAGAAGCTCATATTTTTCCAATGTGGGACAAAGGCATCTCATACTGCCTTGGTCCCTAACAGAATCTTGTAGTTGGAGGCAAAAGGCGAAAGTTCAATGGGCTAAGGAAGGGGATTGTAACTCTTCTTTTTTCCATCGGGTGGCGAATGGAAGAAAAGTAAAAATCTCATTAGCTCTTTAGTTAATGACAAAGGGGAGGTTGTTAGAGAGGCTAAGGAGATTGAGGAGGAGATTCTTTCTTTGAAGCCCTTTATGGCCCTTCCATGGAGAATAAACCTTTTGTCTAAGGTGTGGATTGGAGCCCTTTTATGGCCCTTCCATGGAGAATAAACCTTTTGTCGAAGGTGTGGATTGGAGCCCTATTTCGAATGAGGAGAGAAGGAGTCTGTACTCCCCTTTTTCAGTGGAAGAAATTAAAAGGGTTATTTTCGAGTGCGACCAGAACAAATCTCTCGGCCTTGATGGTTTTTCGATGGTATTCTTCCAGGAGAATTAGGAGATTATAAAGCAGGATTTGAAGAGAGTGTTCAAGGAGTTTTTTGACAAGGGCATAATCGACAAGGGGATGAATGAAACTTTTGTGTGCCTTATTCCTAAAAAGGGCAGGGTGGAAAGAGTGAAAGACTATAGGCCTTGTTATGACGAAAACAGTAACAACGTAATATGAACGAAAGGGCGAAGAGAAACAACACACAGATATACGTGGTTCACTAACGGTGTGTTAGCTACGTCCACGGGCAGAGGGAGAGAACGATCTTATTATGTGAGGAGTATTCAGAATGCAGAGATTAGGGCAAAAATAGGTTAAGAGGGTTTATATATGGCACCACTCTTAACCCTAACATAATAGGCCCAAATAAAAGCCCAAAACGGAAATATCATATCTAATCCCTATACATAATTTAGCTTAGGGGGCTGCCCCCGAACCCCCACCGGGCGCTTCGCCCCTGGACCCCGACTCGCTGACCGGGCAGCGAGACCCCCGTACTGGGTCGTTCGGAGCGCTTCATATCAGATTCAAGGCATATCAACAGGCCTATTAGCCTGATCACGAGTGTTTACAAGATCATTGCTAAAGTGTTAGCCAATAGACTGAAAAAAGGTCCTCCCTTCAACGATATCCGAGTCTTAAGGAGCTTTTATTTAAGGGAGACAAATCCTTGATCAAGCGTTGATAGCTAACGAGGCTATAGAGGATTACAGGAGGAGAAAGAAGGAGGGAGTGCTATTTTTTTTTTTTTTTTTTTTTTGAAGAGAAACATAATTTCATTGATAAATGAAATAAGGATACACACCTATAGGTGGATTACAAGAAATTATTCCAAGTAGCAATCAAAGAAGAAAGGCTATAAGAAGCAAAATGGTGTTGACATTTACACCAATACAACGCATGGAAAAGAACCTTTTCAAAAAAAGAATCAAAGGTTGAGGATACATCCCTAAAAATTCTTCCATTTCTTTCGTTCCAAAGAAACCAAAAGAAGACTCTATTAAAAGCCAGCCATAAAATCCTCTTTGTTCCTTGAAAAGGATGACCAACAAAAATAGACGCCAGAAAGTCATGAATGTTATTTGACATCGGTAAATGCCATCCGAAAGCTTCAAGCATCAAATTCCAATACTTGGTAGCAAAAGAACAAGTGACAAATAGATGACCCGTATTCTCCATATTTGATGAGCACATAACACACCAAGATGGCGAAAGGGAAAAATGAGGCATTCTACGTTGAAGACGATCCACTGTATTGATAGCCCCAAGACTAAGCTCCCATAGAAAGATTTTTATCTTTTTAGGATAATTATCTTTCCATATCACCGAATATAAATTATTCAAAGTAGTATTAGAACCCCCCAAAAGATCAACCATCAAGGATTTAACAGAGAATAATTTGGATGCTTCAAGGGGCCAAGACCAAGAGTCAGATTGATTTTGAAAAAGCATACGATCACGTTGATTGGGATTTCCTTGATAAGGTCCTGGCTATGAAAGGTTTTGGGTATCGTTGGAGATCGTGGATCTAGGGATGTGTGAGATCAGTTAGGTATTCTATTCTCATTAACGGGTGTCCTAAAGGTAAAATTTGTGCTTCTAGAGGCCTTAGACAAGGCGATCCGCTGTCCCCCTTCTTGTTCTTGCTTGTGGTGGATGTTTTGAGCAAGTTGGTCTCTAAAAGTGTTGAGGGAGGGATCTTGAAGGGATTTGAGGTGGGGAGGGAGGGAGTGGCCTTATCTCACCTTCAGTTTGCTAACGACACTTTATTCTTTTGCTTGGGGGAGGAGGATTCCTTTCTTTTATTGAGTCATATCCTAAAGTTCTTAGAGTCGATGTCGCGGCTCAAGATTAATAGAAGGAAGTGTCAGGTGTTAAGTGTTAACGGCCCTATTGAGAAAATGGGGAGGCTTGCTAACATGGTCGGGTGCGATATTGGTTCCCTCCCCTCCTCCTACCTAGGGCTTTTGTTAGGCCATAACCCAAATAAGGTAGAGTTCTAGTCTCCAGTAGTGGACAAGATCAGAAAGAGATTAGCCTCGTGGAAGAAATGCTTCTTTTCTAAAGGAGGAAGGATGACCTTGATTTGCTCGGTGCTAAGTGGAATCCCAGTGTACTTCTTATCTCTGTTCAAAGCCCCCAAATCTTTATTGGAGCCTGGAAAAGCTTATGAGAGATTTCTTATGGGAGGGATGAGAGATTTCTTATGGGAGGGAATGGATGAAAGGGGGGTAACCACTGTCAATTGGGAGACAGTCAGCAAACCTGTGGGTCGTGGCGGGCTAGAATTAGGGAATCTGAATCTAAGAAATAGAGAGTTGCTAGCTAAATGGCTTTGGCGGTTCCCGCTTGAGTCGACCTCCTTTTGGCATCGGATTATCGTTAGTTTCTACGGCTATCATCCCTATGAGTGGTTGTCGGGGGGTTTAAAGGCATGTCTAGAAATCCATGGAAAGATATTTTCTTCGAGCTCTCGGTATTTTCGAGTTTGATTCATTGTGTGGTGGGTGAAGGGAGGGATACTTACTTTTGGGAGGATAAGTGGGTGGGGGATTGTTCCCTCCGCTCCAAGTTTCCTAATCTCTATCGTTTCTCCTCCATGAAAAATAGGATGATCGCTGATTTTATTATGGTCTCCAGGAGTTCTCCTTCTTATTCTTATTCTTTGGGTTTCCAGTGCTCTTTGACTGATAGGGAAATGGTGGAGGTTGTAGCTCTCTTGTCTTTGATAGGGGAGCTTCAGTTTAGGGAGGGGAGGGAGGAGGGCTTTTCGTGTAGTTCCTTCTTTCCGTGGTTGCTCAATCCTTCCTCCCGTAGGGAGTCTATCTTTTCAGTTCTTTGGAGGGTGAAAATTCCTGAGAAGGTTAGATTCTTTGCTTGGCAAGTTATCCATGGAAGAGTTAATACTTTCGACATTCTCACGAGAAAGATGCCTTCGTTGCTGGGGCCATTTTGTTGTATCCTGTGTCGGAGGGCGGAGGAAGACCTAGATCATATTTTGCGAAGTTGTGCCTTTGCTCGCTCAGTTTGGAGTTTGTTCTTTGATGTTTTTGGGTTGTAGGGTAGGAGCTCCACAGGTTACAAGGAGATGATTGAGGAGTTCTTCCTCCATCCGCTATTTAGAGATAAGGGGAGGGAGTTATGGTTTGCTGGGGTGTGCGTTGTTTTGTGGGGTTTGTGGGGAGAGAGAAACAATAGGATTTTTAGAGGGGTGGAGAGGTCCCCATCCGATGTGTGGGCCCTCATTAGATTTCATGTTTCTCTTTGGGCTTCGGTTTCGAAAACCTTTTGTAACTATTCGATAGGTGTTATTATCCTTGATTGGACTCTCTTCCTTTAGCAGGGTTCCCTTTTGTGGGCTAGGTTTTTTTGTATGTCCTTGTATTCTTTTGTTTTTTTCTTAATGAAAGTTGGTAAAGAATTACATCTTATTCAACTTCACATCTTACCTGCATAATCTTTTAGATGATTACACGTGACTTATACTATGCAAAGTAAACGTTTAATTTCGTCCCTACATGTCTAATACAGAATAGCATTGCATCTATCCCAGTTGGTAACCCTCAAATCTGGCTGCTTTTTGCCATCATGGATAAACGCTTTGGTCATCAGTCATCTACTACAGATATCTCTCCTGATGAAGAGAAAGTGAGCGATGAAGTCTTGAATCAGATTATTGCCACAAGGGAAAAGGCCTCAAGGTGTAGCCGGGAAACCTTTGATGTTTGCATTGATAAGATGTGTAGATCTGGAAATCTTGCAGCTGCTGCTCAATTACTTAAATATTTGTGCGAGAGGAAAATATCTCTTAGCTCCCCCAAGGCATATGATATGATTTTGCTTGCAGCAAGTGAAAGTGGAGACATTACCCTTTTATGTCAAGTTTTTAAAGATTGCCTGGTTTCCTGTAAATCATTGAGTTCGAACTCTTACATGAATTTTGCCAAGGCCTTTACCAGGACAGATGATATTAGCAAGCTACTGGAATATGTCAAAGAAATAATTGAGATGAACTTTCCAAACCTAATAGTTATAAACAGAATTATCTTTGCCTTCTCCAAATGTAAGGAGATTGATAAAGCCCTTCAGATATTTAATCAGATGAAGCTTCTGTCATGCAGACCAGATTTGTATACATATAACATCATTTTGGATATGCTAGGTCGTGCAGGTCGCATGGATGAAATTCTTCATATGTTTGTTTCCATGAAAGAAGATGGCATTGCCCCAGATATTGTGTCCTATAATACATTAATAAATAGCTTAAGGAAGGTGGGTAGACTAGATCTGTGCTTGATTTACTTCAGGGAAATGGTTGCAATGAGAATTGAACCTGATTTGCTTACTTATACTGCTTTGATAGAGAGTTTTGGTCGATCTGGAAATATCGAGGAAGCTTTGACACTCCTCAGAGAGATGAAGCTTAAGAATGTCTATCCTTCAAGTTATATCTACAAATCTCTGATCAGTAATTCAATGAAGATTGGGAAGGTGGAGTTGGCAATGAACCTTCTCAAGGAGATGAAATTAAGTGATTCAAAACTTGCTGGTCCACAAGATTTCAAACGAAGAAAGAGGTAACCAATTACAAGGTTTTTCATAGTGACTCAAGGTTGATAAGCCTGTGTGGATTGGCTCCAAACTTCAAGCTGAGCTATGCCCGAGTAATTCTGCCAGCTGGTAATATCTGTAATCATTTATCTACCTCTTATTGTTCTTACATGATTTACAAAACATCTAAAAAATATTCTCGTATGGAGTTGGGATTCATTTTAGGACCAATGTATGAAAACCCAATATGAGTATTTAGTTGTCTGTCATGTAAAATGATGTGTAGAAAAATGTGTCATGTTCCAGCAGTGATTCATTGTCCTTTTATTACAGGTCTGCAGAGAATGATAATGGTTCAAGTGAAGAGCCAGAGAAAAAATCTGTAACTAATTGTGGAGGATTTTCTTGAAAATTTTACAACCCATGGCACATGGCATCTTCTGAAAGTTGTTGATACTACACGCTTCACTGGTGAAAATTTCTTCAAGTAGAGGAAGATGAAGTGTACAGAGGAAAACATGTAGGTTCGATCTTCATTTGAGTTAGTTATGTGAGGTGCTTACAAGAAAGTGGGATACTAAAGAAAACAGGAGCGATTTCTTGCTTGTATGCTATTAGATTCACTGAATATTCAATTCCAAACCAGGACCCATCACACCAGATGAAAATTTTCCATGCTTTTGTGTATAGTTTATGGTGGAATAATCTGCCAATCCTAGCGTGAATATGTTGTAATATCACATTTTTTTTTATCAATCTAATTCCTTCACCATAATTTTGTTTCGTTTTATTTTGCTGTCGAAAATTATATAGTTACAGTGATCAGTTGAATTTTACTAGTTTAGTAAAGGTAAAAGAAGATATGACAGATCATTTGTTTTACTTTAAATGCTGATGCTAAGATGTATGTCACACAGAGAGAGTTTGAAAGTTAAAATTTATATCTACATATTTTACCTTTGCTCATGCCACTCAACAATGGAAACATGAGGCTAAACAGCATTTTGTATCAAGATTAATAGTAATTTCCATTGCCATCTGCTGCTAATGAACAATTACACCGAAAGCAAGCATGGAAATCAGGAAAGGAAAAAAAAAATGATAGATTTGAATGGCGAGGGCCACTGGAGATCGAGCAAGCGCCAGAAGCGATTCTTTGAAGGCCTGAAACTTAAAATATGTTGAAGTCCATTAAGTGGTGGTTAGATTCAGATGCCGCTCGAGTCTCTGCCAAATATAAACTTTCTTGTCCAATCTAATACCACTAAATACCTTGTGCGCCAGCTGACTTGCTTGCTGAGTGAATGAAACCAGAAGAATTCAGATCAAGTATTGAGTTACAACTAAAACTTTGTAAAAAAGTTGAAATCTTCTAATGAAAAGTAGCAGCAGGTAAATCACCTTGCATATACAGAATACCAAAGCCACTGAGTGCTGCGACCCATGGAAACCCAGTCTCCAGGGAGTTCTGCAGCAGCTTGTTCTCCCCCTAAAGGAGCGAACTGTCCCAAGTGCTTGTACCTTTAAACATGGAATGTATCCTTTTTTTGCTCAGATGTAGAGAGAAGGATATGGTTGAATTATTTATGAACTTTCTCGTAATCTAATCGTCTACAAACAAGGGAAATAAGGGTAGAATAAATGAATAATGCAGCATGAGATAGCAATACAAATCTCTTTATTCCATGTCAAAGAAGGTACTAAACAGGAGTTTGAACCAGAAGTACAAATGTGAAGGAATCATAGATCCTCTATGGCCAATTCGTTCTGTGACCTCATGATGTGACATGAAGGATGGTCTATTTGCTAGAAATTCTTTGGGTGTCTCTTAAACGGATTGATTGGGCTCCTCAGACATGAATTGACACAAACTTTTTACGATATGTACATGCCTGTCTAGCTAAAAACTAGCACTTGTGGCATCTATTGCAAGCACTTGAGATTTAAAACTTAATGCATAGTCCTTTTTCCATATTTATCATTTTGTTATGAAGTTTGGGATAGATTTCTTGACATTCGGTGTTTGCTTGGCTTCTAATAGGGTTTGTCGGGATAGTATTGTTTCTCCACCCTCCCTTTTGAAATGGAGGACAATTTTTCTTTTGTAGCAAACGACTTTTTTTTTTTTTTTTGCTATATATTGGCTTGAGAGAAACAAAAGAGTCTTTATGAGTGTTGAGATTTCTTGGATGGAGGTTTAGAGTGCAGCTCACTTCAATGTCTATTTTCTTGGTCTTTATGAATTTGCTCTCTCTATTTCAGTTTTTTTTTTTCGTTTGTGGCTTTGATTCTATGGGCTCTTTATGATTTCCTCGTCTTTTGTATTTCCAGTTCATTTATAACTGGCTTTTCACTCGTAGACATATTAAAGCATCGAGATTGAACATTACAAAAGAAGTTGGCTTAAACTGAGAGTACTCTTCATTCAGTATGGACATGGAATAAAAAGGATAGCTGTAGCAGGCATACCGAAAGGGAAGGAATTGATGACGTCCAGAACTCTTAAAACGTCGAGGGCCTTCAGGATTCTCTGTGCAATGGTCCCTACGGTTGAAGCACCTGCAAAGATACGCACCTTGTTGGGCAGCAACCTGAACAGGAAAGTATTGATTAAATAACTTAAAAGTTTCTTCCATGTAGACCACAAGTTTACATGAGAGATGACTTGAACATATAGCAAGTTTATGTCAATGAAGATGTGCATTTACCTGTGCAGTAGCAGGCAGACTTTTCATCTGCGAGTCAGCATGAGAAAGAGCCGACTTAAATCCTTCAATATCTATATCGTTCTCATGTCCCTGGGAATCTTTCAATAGATCTTTTACATCACGTAGATGTTTGCTCCTCAAATATATTTCTACTTGAGGATACCTTATGAGGATATCATCTAGAACATCTTGAAATTCTGCAACCGTTAAGGTTCCAGAATTATCTTTGTCTGCCTCTTTAAATATGGTTGCAATATCTTCCTAGTGAAAATACAACATTGCAATCGGTAAGCAGTCAATAACTAAAGTTGTTGATTACAAAACTACTTCCACTGAACAAAATTTAAGAACTTCAGTGAAGTATTAAAATGGGTGAAATTATAAGAGTTGCTTCAAGAGCATCAGTCAAATTTGATAGACTCTGTACTGCTGAACGAAATTGCTCCCATCAAAATCAGATTATACCAGATAGACCCCGTACTAAAACATAATCAACAGTTATGGCTTCATATACCATAATTTTTCGTTGGTCCATTGTAGCACAATCACCAATGGCATACACATTTTGAGCGCCCTTCACTTGAAGCCATTCATCAGTGGCTAGAATGCGTCTACTACCCTATATGTCAGAAATAACTGATAGTTAAGCATAGAATAACCACCCATGAGAAGAATTTTTGCATCAAGGGAAACAAAAGACCACATAGAATGAATGCACCAGTCAAGTCTAGCGAAATATAGAACTTTTGTTTTTATCCATTCTTCTTGCCCATATTTAAGATTCACAAAGACATAAATCTTAACCAACAAACCTGGCCAATCTGCTCCATGAAATCCTTCACAACAGGACGAGTCATGATGCCCGTAGACCACACAATTAGTCCGTGTGGTATTGAACAGACTTCTCCAGTTGATTTCACCTTCATCTTAATTTCCTGATCAGATACACTGACAACTCGACATCCGGTGTACACATCAATACCATCTCTTTGGAATTTTTGTTCGGCAAATGAACTAATTCTTTCATCAAACCTGCATTAAGCTAGCAAGATTTCATCAACTTGTCAAACCTAAATAGATCAAGATAAAACGATGGTAAGATTTTTCTTATTATAAATTAATCCTCTTGAACGCAACAACGTATATTTTATGTATTGATTTTGTAAAGATTCTGTAGCTGCATAAAATAATTATACACTCCAAAAAGATTGACAAAAGTGTGAGTTATGAATTGATTTTCTTCACATGCCAGAAAAGGCAGGCTTAGTGTAAACTCTTATTCCTTACGCATTCAAGATGTGATCTCCTGATTGAATCACTGAAATTTTCACCATATCTTTAACCGTAGGATATAAATTAACTAAATCTTCTTCAAAAAAGTCATGAAGCTCTGCAGCAAATTCAACCCCAGTGGGACCTCCTCCAACAATAACAAAATGAAGATTTCTCCTTCGCTCTTCTTCACTTAGACTAGGAATCACAGCCATTTCAAAGCAATCTATCACACTTCTGCGGATCTTTTGAGCATCTTTCACTTCCTGCAAGATATAGAATGGTTACCCAAATCATAACATGGGAATTTACGGTGATCAACAAAAGAAGCAAGAACCGGGATAGACAAACTGCCAAGCAAAATTTCAGAAAAATGGCTAACCCCAAAGAGATGTATGTCAAACTATGAAAACAGAACGGCTTACCTTGAGAAAATGACAGTTCTCCTTGACACCAGGAGTATTAAAAGTATTAACTTGTGCTCCCATTGCTATTACCAAGTAGTCATATTCTAAAGCAAACTCCCTATTTCCAACCAAGTTATTGTCAGCATTAGACCGGCAGAAAACCTTTTTGTTTGCAGCATCAATCTTTGTGCATTCAGCTTCCCAGAATTTAATTTCACCTTTACTCTGTTGCAGAAGCAATTCTGTTGTAATCAGGCAGCTTCATAATTTCAATTAGTAACGAACAAAAGACAATATTCTTGACAAAATTGAACAGCTATACTCTTCTCCCAATTTATTACATACGGTTATGCTACTAATCAATTTGAGTCGTAACACACAAATTACCTTCTTCACGATGTTTCGAACCGGTTCCACAATGCTTCGTGCTTCAACTGATCCACATGTTACACTAGGCAATAAAGGAGTAAATGAGAAATAATTCTGAGGCGAAACAACCTGAACATCATATTTTGAAGCATCCAGATCCTTGAGGAAACTGGTACCGGCCCATCCTGTTCCAAGCACTACAACTCTCTGTTTTGGGCACTCCTCAATAGGACTGCCGGCATCTGATTGTGAATCAGCATATGCCAATAGACCTCCGCTACTGCAGCCAAAACAAACCATTTCAGTGCCAGCTACTTAAACAAATACAAAACTGACGATTTGATTTAGTCTCTTGAGATTCTTCCATTTGTACTACAAACTACTAAAAGAAAAACATAACTGAATCAAGCGAAATAAGTGATTAAATGGAGTTCAATATATCTTATAGATTTCATTAATCTTTACTCATCACAAGATTCACAACCAAAAATTAGTAAATTACTGTATCCATTTCGAGAATGTAAAAGACGACGAAACAAATATGCGAACCAGTCATGGATGGAGAAACTGAGAGCTAAAACATAAAATCAGAACTTAAATAATCGAGATCTATGCCATGGATTCAGTAATCATCCATTACCGTCACCTCCGTCGTTATACAAACTTAAAATTATATTCCCTGACCCAAAGTGGATCATCCATTGATTCTTGCAACTCAAAACAAAGCAACAAATCTCAAATCAAGTCCAAACAATGTGCCAACTCTGAGAAGGAATAGGCACTGTCCTTGATTATTTCTTCAATCTCAAAATCAGAGTGAGAAAAAAAAAAACTGTGTGATGGATAAAGTCAGGTGGAATTAAAGAAAAATAAAACGCGTAGGAGAAGCAGAAACCTGAGGGTGCTGATGACTAGAAGCTTTGAGTATGCAGGGGAGCCATGAAAAGATCTTGAAGCTCTAGAGAAGAAGGAGAAAAATGTCATCTCAGCCGAAGAACGCGATGAAAACTCTCACCGGATTCCGTAGAACAAGAGCTCTTTGTCTGTGTGACAAATAGAATGAGTGTAAACGGGTTAGATAATTTGCACAAAATATAAAAATTTAAAGTTTCCTTGTATTTGTCCTTTTGTACACGTAAGCCGCGTCCGGTATGCCACCTGGGCACACTCTATTTCATATTTGTATATTTGGATAATTGCTTTGGGTTTGACGCGAAAACTTAGGGGATCTAAAGTTACCAAATACCGACACCTGTAATTTTTTTTTTTTTTTATACTGTCCTTTTTAAAGTACACTAAATGATATTAAATAGAATATTTGTGAAGATGATCCTCTTGAAGAGACAAAAATGAAAAATGTTTTATCTTTTCAATTTAAGGTTATATGTCCTTTTTTTTACGTTATCATCCTAATAAAATTACTATTATACTCCTCATATGAAAACACGCATTTTTCTCTCATTTGGTTTCTCTCTCTTGTTTCTTGCTTAATTTAATGGGTTTGATTTGCTTCACCTATAAGAATTTCTACCAATTCTTTTTTTTATTCATTAAAGCTCATCCTAATCTCCGTCAAGATTACTGTCTTAGCCATGTCATTTCTTCTCCCTTGTTCTCTCTTTATTTTCTCTCTCCAGAGAGCACACAACGAGAGAGAGAGTCTGGAACGAGAGTTGGAGTAGTGAGAGAGAGCGAAAAGCTAGAGTAAGAGGTTGGAGAAAGAGTGAGAGATTGGAGTGAGAATTTGGAGAGAGAGCGAGAGCGAGAATTTGGTGCGAGAGTGAGAGTACCGAGAGAGCGTGAAACTAGAGAGAGAGTGAGAAATTGAAGTGAGAAATTGGAGAGAGAGCGAGAGGTTGGAGCAAGAGCGAGAGTAGCAAGAGAGAGCGAGATTATAGTAAAGAGTAAAATAGTAATTTTATTAGGATGCTGACACAAGAAAAATGACATATTATTAAATTGAAAAGATAGGGTATTTATCATTTCTAACTTATTTTAAATGGTTATCGAAAACCTAAATTAAATATTTTATTACCATTTTAAGATTGTTGATTTTATTTTTATTCTTGTAATTGTTGTTCTTGAGAGAAATTAAGGAATATAGTACTATGAGGAAAAGAAAAATTCAAACTTTCAATTGTTTTTTTAGATGTGAAACTTTGGATTTTTTTTCTTTTTAGTGTCAAACTTTGAATTAAGAAAAGAAATAGGATGGAAGTTCATGTCACTTTTTTTTTCTTTTATTTTAGTTCAATAATTATAAGTTGAAAATTAAATCATCAAATTTAATATGATAATTGATAGCTTATCAAATAAGTTAGGTTTGAATTTGGTCAACTTCACTATCGTATAAATTGTATATATTGCAATAGGCATATATTAGTTAAAATTCTTTTACCAATAATTCAAGAGACAAAAACGTTGAAATTATGATATTAGTGAATTTTTTTTCTCCAAGTCAATATTTGTCAAACCTCGTAAAAGTGAAATAATAAGAGACAGAAAGAATATTTAGATTATCACATATCTTCCTTTGCTTTAAATTTCAGCAAAAGAAAATTCCCTCGAGTACAAAAAAGAGAATGCATATAGGTGGGCATATGTCCTACCAAATAATTAGGCTTAAATATAATCTCTCTTTCTCTTTCTTTCTTTCTTTCTTTCTTTCTTTCTTTCTTTTTTTTTTTTTTAAAAAAAAAAAATAAACGTCTCTGAGGTTTGGGTAGGATTTAATTTTGATCCATGAGTTTTCAAACTCAACAATTTAGCTCGTGAGGTTTGGTTTTAGTTTCGTTTTAGTCCCTCCATCCACTTTTCCATTAAAAACTAACGATTTGCGAACGTAACACTATTTTTTTTTTGTTAAAAAAATTATTTTTGATTTTTTTAAGGGAAAAATACACTTTTAGTCCCTGAGGTTTGGGTTAGGTTTCATTTTAGTCCCTGAGTTTTCAAACTCAACAATTTAGCCCCTGAGGTTTGGTTTTAGTTTCATTTTGGTCCCTCCATCCAATTTTCCGTTAAAAAGTAACAGATTGCTGACTTGGATATATTTTTTTATTTAAAAAAATTATTTTAAAATTTTTTTAAAATAAAAATATATTAAAATAATATAAATATTATTATTTTAAATTTTATTTACTCTCTCTCCATCTCACCTCCTTCTTCAACCACCATCTTCTTCATACCAGCCACCATCAAACCAGGTCGTCGGCGACCGTCGCGAGCTGCCGCCGGCCGGTGCCGGCGAAGTTTCTTTTTTTTTTCATTCTTTTCTTTCCCCATCTTTTCCTTTCCCTTTTTTTTCTTCTTTTCTTTCTTTCTTCTCCTCCCTCTCTGTTTCTCTCATCTTCCCTCCTCCCTGTTTCTTTCTCTCCTTCTCCATCTCTCTCGCTCGCACGCGACCAGCAACGCCTCCCCCTGCTCCGTTCCTTTCGCCGTCGCCGACCCCACGCCACCGTCCCCTCCCGTCTCGAGAACCTCAAAACCGATACCCACCTCCTTCACGTTTTTCTTCGAAACCCACGAATCACAAACTGAAACCCACCAAAACCCACCTTGAGTAACCACGTATTTCTTCGCCGGCGTCGTCCACCTTCGATTCACGTTTTAACAAAGTTAACAAAAATAGAAAGAAGGGGAAAACCCCCTTGAATCCGGCTGGAACGAGGGGGCTTCCCCTTCGTTCCAGATCTGATTCAGATCTGAATCAGATCTGGAACGAAGGGGAAGCCCCCTCGTTCCAGCCAGATTCGAGGGGGTTTCCCCCTTCTTTCTTCTTTTTTTTTTTAAGAAAAAACCAGTGAAAGAAGAAAGGGAATGGAAGAAGAGGGAAGAAAAAGAAGAAAAAAAAGAGGAGAAAGAAGAAGAAAGGAAGAAAGGAGGAAGAAGAGAGAAAAAAAAATTGGTCGCCGGCGGTAGGCCGGCGGCGAATGGCGGTCGTCGGCGGCAAGAGAGGTTGGTGGTGATGGTGGTTGAGAAGAGGGTTGATGGAGATGGTGGTTGGGTTGAGGAAGAAGAAGAAGAAGGAGGAGGAGGAACGGAGAGAATAAAGAAATAAAATTAATATAAAATAATAATTTTTTTATTATTTTAATACATTTATATTTTAAAAAATTAAAAAATATATTTTTAATAAAAAAATCAATGCCACGTCAGCAATCCGTTAAATACTAACGGAAAATTGGATGGAGGGACTAAAGTGAAACGAAATCCAAACCTTAGGGACTAAATTGTCGAATTTGAAAACTCAGGAACCCAAATGAAACCTAACCCAAACCTCAGGGACCAAAAGTGTATTTTTCCCTTTTTTTAAATATAAATATATTAAAATAATAGATTATTATTATTTTTTTTATTATTTTAATTTTTATTATTTCTTCTTCTCTCCCCCTAATTCTTCTTTTTCTTCAACAAAGGCGGCCAACACTGGGTTTTTTTTTTTTGGAAAAATGCACTTTTGGTCCCTGAGATTTGTGTTAGGTTTCATTTTGGTCCCTGAGTTTTCAAACTCAACAATTTAGTCCTTAAGGTTTGGTTTTAGTTTCATTTTGGTCCCTCCATTCATTTTTCTGTCAAAAAAGTAACGGCTGGCTGACGTGGTAATATGTTTTATTTAAAAAAATATTTTTTATTTTTGTAAAATAAAAACATATTATAATAATAATAAAATATTTTTATTTTTATTTTTTTCCTTCCTCTCTCTTTTATTTTTCTCCTTCTTCTCCAAGCACATGCTCTTCTTCTTCTTCTTGAAGCACACCGGCCGGCAACCGGAGACTGCTGCTCGCCGACGGCCGGCAGCCGGAGACCGCTGCTCGCTGGCAGCCGACAACTTTTTTTTGTTTTCTTTCTTCTTCTCTCTTTTGTAGGAAGAAATTGAGAAACACACTTGTTGTGTCGTGGTGAAGACCACTGCCTTGAAAGCAATTTCGGCACGACCACGGTGCTAAATCGTTTGACGTCGGTTGCTCCCCAAGGTTAACACAACACCCTCCTCGTTCGTGCACTCGAGAGAGAAGGATTGGAATCAGAGGAAAACGTAGGAAGGAAGAAAATGAATTCGATACCTTCCACTTTGCTCAAGGTCACCTTTTATAGGCTCAAAACCGTAACCATCATCCCTCAAAAGGAGTTCCAGCTGCCACGTGTCAAGCTGTGAGGAGTCCATGCAGAACTCCTAGGTCAAAGGCTAAAAAATCAGTAAAAATCGGTCCAACACTCCACGGTCAAAGGCTGACTGGTCAACTGAGGCATGCGAGCTGGACGTTGGGCTTGAACCGTGGACCGTGGACCGGACCGAACCGAGCTTTGACACGTGGAAGCTTCTGATATGTTGGATATTGGGAATAAGTAAGAAATATATTTTTGGCAAAAAGAAAGAGTAAAACCCTTTCTTTATTACGCGCAAGCGCGGTTACCCGAACCCGTCCGGCGGCGGCGCGCGCGTGCGGGAAGTGGTCTAAGTACCACCCTTAACCACTTTTACAAGAGTAGGGAAGAGTGATTGTATAAAAATACTCCTCCCAACTCCAAATCTTTCCATGTGGGACAAACATAAAGTGAAACATGAAAAAGCCAAAAAAAATATTCAAGCAAATATGCTAGTCATTCCCAACATCTTTCTCTCTCCCTCACCATCTCCTCCTCTCTCACCATCCCTCTCTTTCCCTCACCATTCCTCTATCTTCTTACCGTCGTCCCTCTCTTTTGTTCCCTCACCGCCCCTCCCTCTCTCACCGTGTGTGGAATGAAAGTCTCTCACCGTCCCTCACTCACGGGTTTCAACCCAGCCCGCCGATTTCAACCGTCGGCGAAGAAGTTTGTATAGATCTGGAACTCTCTCACCGCCGGCGAAGAAGTTTGTGGGTGCCGAACAGATCTGGAGCTCTCTCACCGCCGACGATTTCAACCTAGCCCCCACAGATATGGAACTAAAAAACCCACGCGAACCCACAAACCCACGCGATCTGGAACTCACAAACCCACGCAAACCCACAAACCCACACGATCTGGAACTCGTGAACCCCACTGACCCACGACAGTGCAGCAACACTCCAGACGGCACCCACGACGAACAAAGATGAAGTGGTTCTTTGAAGGCGTGTTCGGAGAAGAGACGAAGTGGGTTTTGAAGGCTTGTTCAGAGAAGACGAAGAAGACGTGAAGAAAGGGAGAAGAAGGGAAAAGATAATGAGAAGAGAACGAGAAATTAAAAAAAAAAAAAAAAGTTACCACGGCGACGACCGCCGGCGAACGGTGGTCGCCGGGCGCCGGCCATGGATGAAGGTGTGTTGAAGAAAGGAGGAAGAAGAAGGACGTGGAAGAGAGAATGAATAAAAAGAAATAATAATAATTAATAGTGATATTTTTATTATTTTAATATATTTTTAATTAAAATTTTAAAAATAATTTTTTTGAATAAAAAAATAGTGCCACATCATCGGTCCGTTAGTTTCTAACGGAAAAATGGATGGAGGGAACAAAATGAAACTAAAATCAAGCCTCAGGACTAAATTGTTGAATTTGAAAACTCATGAATCAAAATGAAACCTAACTCAAACTTCAAGGACTAAAAGTGTATTTTCCCCTTTTTTTTCCATTTTCCCCTCCTTCCTCTTTTTTTTTTCTTTTTGTTTTTTATTTAAAAAAAAAATCTAGATCTAGTAGCAGCCAGGGAAGACAATATCTCTCGAACGTGGAACGATCTTCGCGAGTGTCTCTCCATCGGTGGAGAATCTAAAGGAGCTTAAACGGCTGAAGAACATGGTCCCGTGCATGAGCAAGAAGCTCCTGAATTGAATCCATGACAATCATCTCCCATAAATGGAGAGACGGCCAAAACGCGAAGAAAATGAAATCCACTTCAAAATTTCTTGTCGAAAAATGTTGCATAGGACCGAAACACGCTGCAATCGGACTGAAACGAAGGGGTTTTCCCCCATTTGTTCCAGATCTAGAACAAGCCTAAAACTGGGATCATTCTAGATCTCGAACGCAACCCCAATTCGAAGAGGGTTTTCGCCCTTTGTTTTTTTAAGCGTGAAAGAAACAGGGGATGAAGGATGTCCTACCGGCGACGGAAAGACAAAGAGACATGAGATCGATCCAGTCGGAACGATCCAATATCAAGAGAAACGGTCTCAACAAGTTGCTACAAAGATCTGGTCTTTTTTTAAAATAAAAAAACAAAAAGAAACAAAAAGGAAGAAGGAAGGTAACAGAAGTAGTGAGGGAAAAGAGAGAGTTTTATTATTCAGTCATAAAAACTCAATGAATACATGGATCATCCCTCATGAATATATAGCTGAGGAAAGTAACAAATTTACAACAACATAATACCCAAAATAGCATAATACTAAAAATAAACAAATTGAAACTAATGAGCAAACCTATAGCTGCAATCTGTTACATTAACAACTAATACTCCCCCTCAAGTTGGAGTGTGAATATCAAAAACACCCAACTTGCCCATCAAATTACATAACATGGAGAAAGGTAGAGCCTTTGTGAACATATCAGCAAGCTGTGAGTGGGAACGAATGGGAAGTAAGCGAAGAAAGCCATCATTAATCTTGTCACGAACAAAATGACAATCAATCTCTATATGTTTAGTACGCTCGTGGAAGATTGGATTGGAAGCAATTGATATTGCAGCTTGATTATCGCAATAAACAAGAGCAGGCGGAGAGCGTTTAATATGAAGATCAGCAAGCAGTTGATGTATCCAAAGTAATTCACTGGTGACAGCAGCTAAAGCCCGATACTCGGCCTCTGCAGAAGAACGCGACACAGTAGCCTGTTTTTCGGATTTCCAAGATATTAAAGAGTCTCCCATAAAAACACAAAAACCAGTTACTGATCTACGTGTATCAAGACAGGCACCCCAATCTGCATCAACATAAGCTTTTAACTGAAAATTTAATGTTGGTCTCAACAAAATGCCTTGTCCGGGGGCTTTTTTCAAGTAACGAAGAAGCTGATGAACAGCTTGCAAATGATGAGATGTTGGCTATTGTAAAAACTGACTTAATCGATGAACCGGAAATGATATATCTGGACGAGAAATCTGTAAATACAGTAGTCGCCCAATCAATCGTCTATAGGTTGTAATGTCATCAGACGATAATGGAGTACCACCTTTTTTAGACAAACGAAGATTGGGATCCATAGGTAAAGAAGCAGGCTTCGAATCAAGGAACCCTGTATCTTCCAATATTTGTAAACAATATTTCCTCTGAGAAATGAATAAACCATGCTGAGAACGAGTAAGTTCAAGGCCAAGAAAATACTTAGCTGACCCCAAATCTTTAAGAAGAAAATGAGACCGCAACATGCTTTTAACAGAATCAATTTCTTTTGTAGAAGGACCAGTCAGTAAAATATCGTCAACGTAGACTAATAAGGCTACAAACGTGGCACCAGTACCACGAGTAAACAAAGAATAGTCAGATTTTGATTGCACAAACCCATGCATTAATACAGCAGAGGAGAATTTAGTAAACCACTGACGAGATGCCTGCTTTAATCCATAAATGGATTTGTTCAAACGACAAACAAGTTTCTCCCCCTTTTTAGGCATTTTAGAAACATTGTATCCCAGGGGTAAAGCCATATAGACATCTTCGAACAAATCACCATTCAGGAAGCCATTGTTGATATCCATTTGAGCTATGGTCCAATGAAAAGAAGTTGCCAAAGTAAGAAAAACTTTAACTGTGACAATTTTAGCAACCGGAGAGAATGTGTCTAAGAAATCTATGCCTTCTTGTTGATTATACCCTTTGGCCACTAGACGGGCTTTGTACCTATCTACAGATCCATCAGGCTTGTATTTGACCCTATATACCCATTTACAACCAATTGTATGGTGATTCGTAGGCAAGGATACAATGGACCAAGTTTTGGTGCGTTCCATGGCGTCAAGTTCATCTTTCATTGCTTGTTGCCACTGAGGAAACTTTGCAGCCTGGTGATAAAATGATGGCTCATAAACAGTAGTAACATTTAACAAGAAATGTTTATGAGTCAAAGAAAAGCCTTCATAAGAAATGTATTTGCTGAAATGAAAGGGGGTTGCTGATGGAGAAACAGACTGTGTTAATAAGTTGCAGTGAAAGTCCTTTAGATAAGTAGGAGGATGTTTGCTTCTGTTAGAACGCCTTGGAGCAATAGAGTTAGAAACAAGAACATCAACTTCTGGAATAACAACATTAGTATTGGTACTAGGAACAACTGTAGCATCATTATCAAAATTATCCATAGAAGGAAGAACATCAGCATTGATCCTTATACATTCAGGACTAGAATCGCCCCCATTAAAATTCTGAGTTTCAACCTCAGTAGCACCATTACAAGAAGAGGGATTCGCACTACTGGCACAGGGAAGAGAAACCTCTTCTGAAATAGGACAAGGCAATACAAATTGCTGTAAAAAAGATGGTGTGGTAGAAATAGCATCACCTTTATTTGTCTGAAAGGGAAATAAATGCTCAAAGAAAAGAACATCCCTGGAAATGAAGAATTGTCTCTTTTGTATGTCATAAAGTCTATATCCTTTTACGCCAGCTGGATATCCCATGAAAACACACGGAGTAGCTCTCGGATCAAATTTTGTTCTATGTACTGACAAGGTAGTTGCATAAGTCAGGCACCCAAAAACTCGCAAGAGAGAATAATCAACATCTTTGTTAAACAAAACATTATAAGGAGCCTTATGTGATAATAACGGCATGGGAGTCCTGTTTATAAGGTACGCGGCAGTTAAAACACATTCACCCCAAAAAACAAGAGGAACATGGGACTGAAACATAAGAGCTCTAGCCACATTAAGAAGATGTTGATGTTTCCTTTCGACAACAGAATTTTGCTGAGGAGTAGCAACACAAGAAAACTGATGTATTGTTCCAGTGGAAGCAAAAAAATATTTAAACTGTAATTCTGGGGCATTGTCAGATCGAAATACTTTGATCACTTTTGAAAATTGAGTCTCAATCAGTTTAAAGAAGTGAGGTATAACATGTAAGACATCATTCTTGTGTTTAAGCAAATACACCCAAGTAAACCGAGAGCAGTCATCAACTAGAGTCAAAAAATATGAATAACCAGCATGAGTCTTTGCACTAAAAGGCCCCCAAATATCACAATGTACTAAATCAAAAGTCTGTTCAGCTACATGATTATTAGCAGGAAAAGACAAACGGCGTTGTTTTGCCAAAGGACATATATGGCAAACATTATTATGAGAATGAGAAAAATTCAAACTCTGCTTCAAAGAATGTAATCTTGCAGAAGATAAGTGTCCTAATCGTTGATGCCAGGTATCAAATGAAGTACTACATACCAGGGCCGAAACTTCAATCTTATTAGTAGGTAATATAGCAGGAAAATCAAGCAAGTAAAGTCCATTAACCAACTCAACCTTGCCAATCCTCTTCAATAGAGACTTGTCCTGAAGAAAACAAGTAGAATCAGAGAATGTAACAGAGTAACGAGAATCCTTTAGCAAAGCACTGACTGATAGCAGATTATACGAGAACTGTGGTATAAACAGGACATCTGACAACAATAGATTTTCTCCCAATCTCACATCACCAATATACTTAATAGAAAACTGATTCTGATTAGGCAAAGTGACAGAAATACCAGTCGCAGGCCGTATATTGACAAAGAAAGACTGATTACAACAAATATGACTGGAGGCACCAGAATCTATCACCCATTTTTTAAGAAATTGACTCTGATTAGAAGAGGAAATAGAGAAACATGTACCTGCAACATGATTCACTTCAGTTTGGGGATTTTCAATAGACTTGTCGACTGATAAGTGCGACTGAAGCATATCCATCAGTTGTGTGTACTGATCAGTACTGAGACTTGCAAGAAAGGCAGACTGATTAGTCTTAGCAGCAGCGGAAGAACTAGGAGCTTGAGATTTCTGATTAGAATTCCCAAACCTATAACCGGGAGGATAACCATGGAGTTTATAGCAGCGATCAACAACGTGTCCTTTGATGCCACAATGAGAGCATACAGGTGGAGGACGTTGTCCTTCTCTCTTCTTGGAACGATCATTGTTTGCTCGTTTGTTGTTATCAGAAGTAGCCAAGAGAGCAGTAGATTCAACGGATGGTAAAGCGTTCCCTGTGGATCTTTGATGTTCTTCTTGAATAACAAGAGAAAACACTTTGTTGATTGCTGGCAGAGGATTCATTAGCAAGATTTGCGTTCGCAAAGGTGCGTAGGATTCATTTAATCCCATTAAAAAAATAGTAACAAATTCAGAATTCAAGAAATCTAAAAGCGATTTCGAACCTCCACAAGAGCATTTGTCTGTAGGTCGATATTCGGCAAGTTCTTGCCACAGAGTCGTAATCTTAACGTAATAAGCTTCAACCGAAAGAGATCCTTGAGTAACAGTGGCAAGTTCTTTACGGATTTGATAAATGTGTGGACCATTAACTTGACGATTACGATCTTTCAGTTCGTCCCACACATCTTTTGCACAACCAGTGTAAACAAGGCTTGCGGCAATTTCTTTAGAAATTGAATTGACTATCCACGAAGTCACTATATCGTTATTACACTGCCAAGCCGATGAAAGTGAGCCTTCCGGTTTCGTAATTGTTCCATTAACGAAGCCAATCTTGTTCTTTCCAGAGAGAGCAAGAAGCATCGCTTTACTCCACGAAATGTAATTACTAGCACCAACAAGTTGCTGATTAACTAGAGTTGTGGTCGGAGCAGTTGAATGATGCAAGGCATAAGGATTCAACTGAGCTTCAAGACTTGATGATTCCAGATGAGTCGAGGATGAAGAAATCGTGGCGGAAACTGTATTAGATTCCATAGCAAGGCTCAAGAGAAATGGTGTGTAAATAGAGACGAAAGAGGAAGAAAAAAAATGTGTAACAAAATAATCCCTCAAATATCAACTTGTCTCTGATACCATAACAGAAGTAGTGAGGGAAAAGAGAGAGTTTTATTATTCAGTCATAAAAACTCAATGAATACATGGATCATCCCTCATGAATATATAGCTGAGGAAAGTAACAAATTTACAACAACATAATACCCAAAATAGCATAATACTAAAAATAAACAAATTGAAACTAATGAGCAAACCTATAGCTGCAATCTGTTACATTAACAACTAATAGAAGGAAAGGAAAATGGGAAAAAAAACAGTCGCCGATCACCGACTGTCGGTGGTTAGAGTTGAAGAAGAAAACCGGTTGCCGGAGTTGAAGAAGAAGGGAGATAGAGAAAGAAAAATAAAAATTTTAAAAATATATATTTTATTATTTTAATATATTTATATTTTTTAAAAAATCAAAAATATTTTTTTAGGAAAAAATACATTTTTAGTTCTTGAGGTTTGGGTTAGGTTTCATTTTGGTCCCTGAGTTTTCAAACTCAATAATTTAGCCCCTGAGATTTGGTTTTAGTTTCAATTTAGTTACTACATCCATTTTTTCATTAAAAACTAATGGTTTGTTGATGTGGTACTATTTTTATTTAAAAAATTATTTTTGAAAATTTTAAAATATAAATATATTAAAATAATAAAAATAATATTATTTTACAATATTTTTATTTATTTCTCCCATTCTCTTTTCTTCTTCCAGCCACCAGCGTCGGTACCTTCAACGGCCACCGCTGGCAAACCTTTTTTTTCCCCTATTTTTCTTTTTTTTTCTCCTTATTTTCTTCTCTTTTCTTCTCATTTGTTTATTTTTCTTAATCAGTCATCACGACCACCTCTCTGCGTGTTCTAGTGAGCAGACCCACTCTCTCTCGTTCTCTGTTCTTCCAGCCGGTCATGAAACCCATGAGTCGTTCTTTGTTCTTCCCTCCAACAAGCAGTTGCAATGTTAAAAAAACCGAAAGGGTTTCCTCCTTCGAATCCAGCTCGAACGAGCCCACGTTTTTTTTTAAAAAAACATTGCAACTGATCGTGAAAAATAGAGACAGGGGAGAGCGATGGAAGACGACGACGACAGTAGTGAGGGAGCATGCAGCGCAAATGGAAGGAGGAAAAAAAAGGGGCGGGGCAGCGTTCACGCGAGAGGGACAGAGAGAGTCAGAGAAAGAAATGTAGAGTGAGAAAAAAAAAGAGAAAAAAAAACCGTTGTCGACAGCCGGTGTTGAAGAAGAAGAACGGGAAGAAGAAGGGGAGGAAAGTGAGAAAGAAATAAAAATAAAAAAGTATTAATAATTTTAATATATTTATATTTTAAAATTTTCAAAAATAACTTTTTTGTAATAAAAAAATAGTGTCACGTCAGCAAACCGTTAGATTTTAACGGAAAAATTGATGGAGGAACTAAAATGAAACTAGAAACAAACCTCAAGAGCTAAGGGGTCGTTTGATAACCATTTCGTTTTTCGTTTTCTGTTTCTGTTTTTCATTTTTAAAAAACAGGAGTGTTTGATAACCATTTCTGTTTTCTGTTTTCTGTTTTTTAAAAACGTTTTTGAAATTACAAGCAAATTTCAAAAACCAAAAAAAGTAGTTTTTAAAAACAGATTTCTGTTTTTAAAAAACTCATTTTCTTTCTAATGCTTATTTTCCTCCTCTTCTACCTATCCTCCCCAACAAATTCCTTTTTTTCTATTTTTTTCTCTCTCTAAAACGTTTTTCTCCCTATAAAATTTATTTTTCTCTCTCAAAACTTCTCTTTTCTATAACTTATCTATTTCTAAAAATTTATCAATAACTTTTCCCTCGACATATTATAATTTTTCTTTTGAAAAAAAAAATTCTCCAAAATTTTCTATCTTTACAACTTTTTTAAAATTTTTCTAATTTATCGCTATTTATTTAGCTTATTTTTTACTCTTAACCTTACTATCTCTCTAAATTTTCTCTGTTTATTTAATTTTTTTTATATAAAATTTATCGCTTTTACTCTAACTTTTTTTTTCTATTTTTCTCTAATTAAAATATTTTCTTGAGTCTAACTAATATTCTCTCTCTAAACATTTTCTTTCACCTCTCTAAATTTTCTATGTTTAACTTTTCTCTCGTCTTTTAAAAAAAAACTTTTCTCTCGAAAACATTTATATTTTTGTCTCTAAATTTTTGTTTCAACGTCTCTACACATTTTTCTCTCTCTAAAACATCTTTTCATCTTTCTAATTTTTAAAAAACTAAAAACCAAAAACAGTTATCAAACAAAGTTGGTTTTCTGTTTTTTAAAAACAGAAAACAAAAAACAGTTATCAAACATATATGGTTTTTGTTTTTAAAAAAACCAAAAACAAAAAACAAAAAAACCAAAAACCAAAAACTGAAATGGTTATCAAACGGGGCCTAAATTGTTGAGTTTGAAAACTGAGAGAAAAAAATGAAACATAACTCAAACTTTAGGGACTAAAAGTGTTTTTTTTTTTTTTAAATAAAGACTTAAATACAATCTCTCTATCAAAGTTTACCCTAACATGAGTTGAAATAATTAGACATGCTTTGTTTTTCATATATTTTTTCTAAAAGAAATTGATTTTTACTTTTAAGCTTGATTGTTAAGAGGGATTTTACTTTAAACTTTCAATTTCATTGTATTGCATCTTTACAATCTTTACCTTACATTTAAATAAGTGTTTAAATTTCTACCTTCCAATAACTTTTTTTGTTTGAAGAATAGTTTTAAAAAAAGTTATGTGTTCAATAAATTATAAAATATGTATATATAAAACTGATCAGATTTTTAAGAATTGTTACCATCTTTACCTTACACTTAAATTAGCTCTGTCACCTCTATCCTCCCAAAAAATCTAAGTTCAGGATCGTCATAGTCCAAGCTAGCCACTCGAGAAAACGTGTAGTTAGAAAAAGATGAAATATTTCAAGTTCGTTTGATAATGTTTCCTTTTTTGTTTCTTATTCTTGTTTCTCATTTTTTACATCTTGTTTTTTGTTTATAAATTTCTAGAAACGTTTCTAAAAAAAAAAGAAAAAATAGTTTCTCAATAAAGTAGTGCAATAAAGAAGATTTTGGAATAATGCTCAGCCGTGAACAATACTGAGCTACTGCCTTTTAATAAATAATAACAGAAAGAAGGAGCTACGTGACTGTACATAGCAGGACAACACAAACAGACAAAAGAGGAAAATGACAGAATAACTAATTACCAGCTTAATACAATTAATTATGCTAACATCCCCCCAAGTGAACAAGGTGTAGAAACCAAAGTGAGCTTGGTTCTTAAACTGAGAAATCGTGGAGAAGGAAGAGCTTTTGTCATTATGTCCGCTAACTGGTCTTCTGATGGAACGAACCGAACAACAAGTTGTTTACGAGCCACTTTTTCTCTGATAAAGTGATGATCAACCTCGATGTGTTTGGTTCTATAGTGCATAACTGGATTCGCGGCAATATAGGTAGCACTGATGTTATCACAAAGAAGTAAAGGACAAGGAGAAACAGTACCGAGCTCATGACGAATGGACTGAATCCAAACAATCTCAGCAGAAGCATTCGACATCCCCCGATATTCTGATTCTGCGCTGGACCGTGAAACAACCTTTTGCTTGGACGAGTGCCAGGAAATGAGATTAGAGCCCAGGAAAACACAGAAACCACTCGTACTCCGACGGTCATCCGGACATGATGCCCAATCTGCATCAGTGTAGCACGTTATGGAGAATGGCGATGGATTGAATGAAAGGCCAAGGTGGGAGGACCCTTTCAAATAACGAAGCAAGCGTTTCACAGCTTGCATATGGGAAGTAATGGGAGCGTGGAGGAATTGACAAAGTTTGTTAACACTGAAGCTAATGTCGGGGCGTGTGATGGTGCAGTACTGCAGTGCGGCAACCAAACTGCGATATTCAGTGGGGGATTCAAGCAAACTACCATCGTGAAGAGACAAAGGTGAGCCAGATGCCATAGGAGAGGCATCGATTTTGCAAGAATCTAGGTGTGCACGATGGATAATATCCAAAATGTAGCGTTGCTGAGATAAAAAGAGACCAGAAGAGCTGCGGATGACCTGAATACCCAGAAAAAAAGACAGATCCCCCATATCCTTAAGAGCAAACCTGTGATGCAGCTGAGAAATATAATGTTGTATCAAAGAGAGATCATTGCCAGTTACCAAGATATCGTCCACATACACAAGGAAAATCACAGTATTCATTCCAGACTTGTAAACGAACATAGATGTATCGGCTTTGGAGGCTACGAAATCCCACGACAGCAAACAGGAACTTAATTTTGAAAACCATGCTCGAGGGCTTTGTTTCAAGCCGTATAATGCCTTGTGTAACCGAAGTACATGACCAGGATAAGTAGGGCTCTCAAAACCAGCAGGTTGCCTCATATAAACTTCTTCTTTTAAGTCCCCATGAAGGAAGGCGTTATGGACATCAAGCTGTCTGATTGGCCAGCCACGAGAGACAACAATAGAAAGAACAATCCGGATAGTCGTTGGCTTGACAACAGGGCTGAAGGTCTCAAAATAGTCGATACCATATGCCTGAGTGTACCCCTGAGCCACTAAGCGCGCCTTGTACCTGTCAACCTTACCATCTGGTTTGAGTTTCAATCGAAAAACCCATTTGCATCCAATAAGTTTTCTGTTGTCAGGTAAGGGAACTAACGACCAAGTACCATTACGAATCAAAGCATCAAATTCGGCTTGCATTGCAGATTTCCAATTTTGATCAGCCAAAGCTTCTTTATAAGACTTCGGTTCCATAGCCACAATCTGGGAAGAAGCCAACCAAGCTTTCGGTCTAAAAATTCTATCCTTGGATCTAGTGATCATGGGGTGAGTATTGAGAGAATTGGAGGGGTGAGGTATAGAAACAGGTATAGAAGAGAACTGTGAGACAGGTGATGGAGAAGGGGTACTCGAAGTGGAGGGAGAGGAAGGATCCGAAGATGAATTGCTGATAGGAGATGGTAAAGACAAAGCAGAAGGTGGAGAGGCATGAGAAATTGAGGGGTGGTGAGGAGAAGCGGTTGATGATGGAGCGGCAGGCGTGGAGACAGCAGCGGCAGTATGAGTAGGTGAGACTGGCAACGATGAAGGTGAGGAATTCGGAGAGGTTGTAGGAAAAGAGAAAACAGACACAGAAGAAAGAAGGGAGTCAAGGGATAAAAGGGATCTGAATGGAATGACTTAACGGTAGAAGGAAAAAGATATTTCACATGCTGAAAGGGAAAGGAAAGTTCAATAAAAATTACATGTCGTGATATATAAAGGCGACCAGAAGACATATCCAAACACAAGTAACCCTTGTGAGAGGTGTTGTACCCTAAGAAGGCACATTCACGGGAACGAAATTCCAATTTGTGATCATTATAAAGCCTTAAAAAGGGGAAACAGGAACAACCAAATGACTTCAAAAACTTATAGTCGGGCTGATGCTTGAACAAAACTAAGTAAGGAGATTGAAAATCAAGGACATGAGTAGGCAACCTATTAATGAGAAACACTGCCGTTTGAAAGGCATAGGACCAAAGGTTGAGAGGAACAAACGAGTGAGCAAGGATAGACAAACCGACTTCAACAACATGTCTATTTTTTCTCTCTACACTACCATTTTGTTGTGGAGTGTAGGGGCATGATATTCGATGAATAATACCTTCAGATGCAAAATGAGAATAAAGGGGTTTGAATTCAGAACCACCATCAGTTTGGATTGATTTAATTTTAGTTTTGAATTGAGTAGCAACCATAGCAGCAAACATATGAAATATTGAAGGAACATCTCCTTTTGAACGCAATAGATAAAGCCATGTAAACTTAGAGAAATCATCGACAAACAAAATGAAATATCTTGCTCCATTGATAGACAAAAGTGGGGAAGGACCCCAAACATCAGAGTACACTAAATCAAAAGGGGCTGAAGACCGAGTCATGGACTTAACAAAGGGTAACCGATGGCTTTTAGCCATTTGACAGAAGTTACAAAACTGTTCAGAAGATTGCTGAAAGGAAAGATTACAATGAGCAAGAACTTTCCGAACTATAGAAAATGACGGGTGACCAAGACGACGATGCCACAAAGAGAGGTCTTGAAACTTGGAGATCAAAGCTGTAGGCTGACATGGAGACTCGGGGAGGGAAAAACTGGTGGCAGGAGACGCAACAGTCAGCTTGTATAATCCATTTTCAAGAAGACCCCGCAGAAGAGTGGTCTTGGAGTGAAGGTCCTTCACAAGGAAATAAGAGGAGTGAAATTCAACGAATGCCCTATTGTCATGACACAATCTAGCAATGCTAATCAAATTATTAGAAAGATGTGGGGCATGTAAAACAGAGTTCAAGCGAATGGGAAAAGAAGAACAAGAAGATTTAACACAAGTGGAACCAATGTTTAAGACAGGGAGGGACTTACCATTGCCAATCACGACCTGCTCACCACCAAAGTAAGGATTGGATTGCTGAAGATTGTTGATATCCGGTGTCATATGGTGAGTGGCACCGGAGTCCATAAACCATGACTCATCAGGATGGGATACCATAAAGTAGTGCAATAAAGAAGATTTTAGAATAATGCTCAGCCGTGAACAATACTGAGCTACTGCCTTTTAATAAATAATAACAGAAAGAAGGAGCGCGTGAACAATACTGAGCTACTGCCTTTTAATAAATAATAACAGAAAGAAGGAGCTACGCGACTGTACATAGCAGGACAACACAAACAGACAAAAGAGGAAATTGACAGAATAACTAATTACCAGCTTAATACAATTAATTATGCTAACACTCAAATTCTGTTTTTGTTTTTGTTTTTTTTCTTCCATCTTTCATGCACGTATCTATCTCTCTTTCCTACATTCATTCTTCTCTCCCTTGCTCTGTTTTTTTTTATTATTTTTTTTTTCGTTATTTCTTTCTCTTTCATTTTTTTAATCTTTTTTTCATTATTTCTTTCTCTTTCCTTTTTTTAATCTTTTTTTTTCGTTATTTTCTTTCTTTTTTTTTTTTTTTTTTAATATTTAGCCTCTTTTCATTAATGATATTTTTTTGTTTTTAATTTTTTTATTTAAATCTCTATTATTTGTCGTTAATTTTGGTAGGTTTTAAATTTATTTATTAAATACATTAATTAATAAGATATTTCACATTTGTCATTAATTGTCAAAAAAATATATATATTTTTTCTTTCTCCCTTCTTGATCTTATGTGTCGAGATCATTGGCTAATGAGAAATACATGCATTTTTAAAGGAAAAAAATTTATTATTCAATTTAAGAAATGTGGGTACATAAGCTCGATTGTCTAACCTTAAATAAATGTCTCACTACCACAAATATATATATATATATATATATATATATATATATATATATATATATATATATATATATATATATATATATATATATATATATCAATAGCATTGTTGTGCAATAAATTAACAATCATTGAAAATTTACAAAATTTGTAAATAACAAATTAGTCTAGTTGAACCAATTTACACCAACATTGTTGAATATAAATTTGTTGGAGTGAGATGACATTGCAAATCAAATTTGAACAACACTTGAAAATTTATTTTATTTTTTTATTTTGTGTTGGAGTTGAATAAATACTACTAACTCTATATAATAGTTTTATATTCATTTTAATGTATGTTATATATATATATATATATATATATATATATATATATATATATATATTATATTCGGAATTTTATTTCAACTAAACAACAAAAAACGAGAAACAGTTATAGTTATCAAACATGTTTATGTTTTTTGTTCTTAAAAAAAAGAAACGGAAATGGGAAACGGGCCGTACCAAATCCACACACATATGTATCCGGAAGGTTAAATTACAAGCTTAGTGTCTATTTAAAAATTTTGTGTCTAAAAATATCAAACAGATAATGACACAAAAGTGAAAGTTCGAACCCACTGGACACAGAAACGAAAGTTCATTAAACTTTAGGCACAGTTGGGAAATACTAAACTTATAATTTAACATATATATGATAAAAAAAAAGAAAGGAGAAAATAGAGATACAAAATGCTAAGTAAGAGTCGAACACTTGGATTGAGAGTCGAGACCATACATATGTCCATCCATATATGTATATATATATATATATATATATATATATATATATGCGGGTAGAACCACGATGGAAACGTTTGAGACCAAAAACGATGTCCTACTTCCCGCGAAAGGGAAGGCTCCTAGCGATAAAAAGCACACTATTACAAGCAATGTTGGCGACACAGTGGGCTACTGTGTTCGAATCTTTCCTACAATGGTTGAATTTAATCACCTCAACCCTGAGGCATCATTCGCAATGGTGTCGATGATTGACTTAACCTTCGTGAGGTCTTTAGCTTCCCCGTTCAGTGCTCTCACGATGGGGATTTGCTTTTTCACATAGGTATCACGAATCATTTTGATCCCTTCCCAAATAGCAATTGCTTCTAATACTTTTACGTACCATTTTCGACAAATTTTCTTCATACCGACGCAAATCAAGGATCTGCTCGAGTCATGCACGACCCAATCGAAACCTCCAACTCCTCTGTCCTTTTTCCAAGCGGCGTCGGCATTTAACTTCCAGAAAGGAGGCTTCGACTTCTCCCACGATGCTTGACTCGCGTGGCTCCGAGGCTTGCTCTACCGATCTCTCTTGACGTAAGACAACTCCCACTCCTTGATGCTTCCTTCTGTGGATTTTATGAGATTTTCATTGACTATCGCACAAACTTTAATCATAGGGAGCTCCCCGGAGTTCCAAATGTTCTTCCAGAATTCAAATGATTTGTTGTTGTCCGAGTGTGAGGCTTCTTGATGAGATTAGCACTTGATGGAGAAGATCCCTCTTTTGCCCAACCACCAAAAGATCTCATCTTTTGATTTTTTATCCCCGGTAGGAATATTAATTACATCAAGAGCATCTTAGGGGCTGAAAGCTTAATGGATTAAATTTTGTCTCTAGTCATTGTTATCATCAAGTAAGCAAGAAATCTGTTGGCCTCTAAGAGGATCCTTCATGATTAAGGGACGAGGATTGCCTGCTCGGTTCATCCAAGGATCTTTGTCAATTGTAAGGAGTCTACCATTTCCTACTCTCCAACCAAAACCTTTAACAAAAAGCTCACGACCCCAACAAAGACTTCTCCATGTCAAAGAAGGGGAGTTCTCTATTGGGGTCTCAAGAAAGTTCTCCTCCTTAAAATATCTTCCTCTTAGAATTTTGAAGAGGATACTATTAGGGTTTTTTTTTTATTATTCTCCAATTTTGCTTGGCCAACATCGCTTGGTTAAACAAAGACAATTTCTTGAACCTCATTCCTCTCGACTCCTTGTTCTTGCACATTTTGGTCCAGCTCATCTAGTGATTCTTGCCTCTATCTCTCACCGTTCCCCCCAGAATTTGGCACACAACCTGTCAATTTCATTCCAAAATTTATTAGTAAGGTGAAAATAGCTCATAGTATATATATGGATAGCTTGTGCCACAAATTTGATAAGAATTTATTTCCTTCCAAGTGAAAAAAGCTTTGTTTTCCATCCTGGAAGGGTCTTTTCCACTTTATCTTTGATTTTCTTAAATGTGACCCCTTGTTCCTTCTTATTTGGGACAATATCCTAGGTAATGAAAAGGAAATGGAAAATCAAGATGTTAGAAGCGAATAATTGACTCAGGATTAAATAACGTTTGAGTATAAGTTCTCGAGTTAAAAAGAAATTTTATTTTGAGAGCACTAGAGTACACTTTAAAAAGTATATCAAAAACTTTTTTAAAAAAAAAACAAAATTATATCAAAAACTAAGTTTGTATTAAACAAGAAATTTGAAAAACTTGAAAAGAAACCACAAATCATGTTTTTATACCTTCTTTCATTGAAATAAGAGAGTTATTGTTATTTTTTGTAAGGGAAAGAGAAGAATAACGTATTTAGGGAAAATGAGATTTAACAAATCTAAGAAAAGAATATAAGCTAAAAAAATAATTAAAAACACAATCAAATTAAATAGGGATATTTAGAGAAAGAAAATATAATATAAAAGAATAAAATGATATATCAATCTTAAAAGATTTAGGCTGCGTTTGGGTTGTAGTTGCAACACCTAAAATCGATTTTGAAACAATCCTAACCGTTTTATGTGTTTGGTAATATAGATTTTTTTAAAATTTATAGAAAATCACTTTTTAAATCCTTTGATTTCTAAAATCTCCTCAATTGTAGCTTTTGGTTTTAACTTCCTAAATAATCTAGCGTTGTTTTTAACAATTTTTCAAAATGTTCATTAGATCATTCCATAATTTTTTTTTTCCAATTCCTCTTTAACATATTGAAGCTTATTCGATAGTTTTTTTTTTTTCAATCTGTCACATATCAAAACTTCTATACAATTTAATCATCATTGAACTTGAAGAAAATAATGGCAAAAATATTAAAAATTAGAAAATGTAATTTATAATTTGAACTATAAAAAATTCTAAATAATTAACTTATTATAATTTAGATTGAATATGAACATATCAATAATTAAAATAATATGTCTACTCTGATCATATAAATAATTACTTTCATATTAAAAAATTGTATGCTCTAAGATGCAATACAACTACAAGTTTTATGAGAACAAAATAGATAATATTATTTTTATTTTTGTCTTACATTTTGTTGGGACTTAATTAAATTGGAATAACATTTGTTCATTATAATAGTATAGAAAAACTATTCTATTTAGCATTTTATCGTATAATTTAAAGTAATAAGAAAATTATTTAAGAAAAGTAATAAGAAAATATAATTTTTAATTTAAAAAATTATAAATAATCAACTTATTAAAAGTCTTATACTGAAAATCAAAATATAAATAACTAAAATAATATGTTTACTTGGGTCATTATAACTAAATCAAAACAATTTCATTTGAATTTACCAAACACTATGAACAACTTTCTCGTGTTTAAAATTAGAACTTACCTATTATAATCAAAGATAGTATTTGAATCTTAAATTATGATTTTATTTACTATTCATCATTCACTGACACGGTATTATTTATTTATTATTATATATATATTTTTTAAAAAAATAACGTGGTATATTTATTGGTTTGATGCAATTTGATAAAATGCCCTATGATAAAATAAAATACTAGGAAGAAAAATCCTTAGGGAAACCCTCACCGTCGCCTCGCCACCATTCCAATTTCCACATAGGACATGCCCCACTCAACCGCAAAGTTTCGGATATTTTCCATAAAGGGCTCCATAAAATATGAAATTAGAAATGTGCCCTATTCTTGCATGCAAAGTAACAAGGCCCTGCCTCTGCCTCACTCTTCCCTCTTACGCGGAAAACAGGAAAGATGTTTGCGTTTGCTCCGGGCACTGCCCGATTCCACTGCAACTCACCGAATCCGCTCCTCCGGCCGCCGGCGACGGCCACGTCACCGGCAACGTCCCTACGGTATGTTGTCTTCTTTGATCGTTTCTTGAATTTTCTGTTCTTTTCCATTCCGTTTCGTTGAACCGAAACTGGGGAACGTATTTACAGTTCTCGATTTTGGGCGATTTATTTCAAGATTCTTTTTTTGGATTCTTTATTGTTTATGTTCTAGGTTAACTACTGAAAATAGAGAGTGTATTTGGCATCCGGATTTTCTTTTCTTTTTTTGTTCATTCTTGTTAATGTTTGCATTTGGAACAAATGATTGGAATATAAATCTGGGGGAAGGCTATTGAAGATGATTTAGTGGTCTTTCTAGGTTAATTTTGCTAATCGTTTGATTTGCTCAGTTGTTAACTGAATTACTTCAAGCATTGGGTATCTAGCATTATTGGTATTACTCTTCCTGTTGTGGCCTCTGTTGATCTCCATGTAAATTTTAATTGAGATTGCCATTCTGAGAGAAATCTGGTTCTGATTTTGTTGTCCCACTCTAATTGATCTTGTTTTAGGTACAAGGATGGGGTTCTGAAAAGATGTTTCAAGCCCAGCCGAGTGGTTATGCCCCAATCTAGTCGATTGGGTTGTGCTAATTTGGACATAAAACTTGTGTTGCCTGTTAGCAGTGCTAAAGAGGAACCTTGTCAAGAATTGAAGGTTTCTTCTTCTAGAGGTATGAGAAGTTTTTACTCAAGCATTTTTCTTTTGGTCTGAACATTTCAACAAATTTTGTTTACTCCTGCATTGTGCACTGTGAAGATGTATTCTAAATGATCTTCCTTTTTGTTTGTTGTGCCTATGGGACGATTATACTCTTGATAGGGGATGATATAAGTTTACTCTGAGAAACCGGTGTTCGAACAACCCAAAATTTGTTTTTGTTTGTTGTGCCTCTGCACTAGATACTGAATTACTTCATGGAACTTTGGTGGGCTTTCGAAGAAGAGTGCATTGATAATCATATTGCTCAGCGAGGATATAGACTGCATAGTTGTCATGTCTCATGATAATTTAACCATCTTTTGCTATTTAATTCTATGCCATCATGTTTGTATTTGGAGAAGAACTAATAATGTCGATACCAATATACCATACTCATTTCGAATATTATGATTTCCAGGATTTCTGATATCACACCTTTCTGCAACATCATCCCCACATCTATCTGGGGAACAAGGTAGTCTATTTCACAAACTTCCACTTTTACCTCCACGAAATTGTGTTTCAAAGAGTCCTCAAGCATTCAGAGATAACTCTTACGGTGTAAAACGCTACTCGGAGGTCACCAAAAAACCAGAATGGTGGTGGAGGACTTTAGCTTGTGTTCCATATGTGATGGCTTTGCAGATGTCTAGTACAGCATATTATCTTCTACCCTTGTTGGAACACTTGGATGTCGATAATTTAATATTTTACGTCCCTGGAGCTGTTCAGAAGTTACCGTGGTGGTTCCCAATGTTATACTTCAACCTTGCATACTTCGGAGTCGTGAGGAATAAAGAATTGCCTCATTTCATTAGGTTCCATGTCATGATGGGGATGTTGTTAGAAACAGCGCTCGACATCATATGGTACGCGAGCAACTTCATGCCACTCATACATTACAATGGTACATTTGCAATGCAATATTGGGCAGCAGTGGGGTTCATCTACATTTCCATCTTGTTGGTGTGCGTAAGGAGTTCTCTCTTAGGCACTTATGCCAAAATACCATTCATTTTCGAAAACGCACTTATCCATACCTTTTTCAGTATAGGCCGATATTATCGGCCGTTCTAAGGCTGCAGCGAGGTATGATATGTCAGTTAGAGTCTTAGAGGTAGAGAATCAAGTACTAGAGCAGGCTCTTTTTCTGATGTTGTTTCGGGATGTTATTGTTGAGTTAACTTGTGTGAGCAAAATTGGGGTTTAAGATCTTATAGCTCTTTTAAATGTGACTGCCAAATTTTTATGGCTATAATTAATAATTATTGATCATATATCTGAATACTCTTGAGTCTCTCTATTTTTTTTCTTCTCCTTGTACTTTTAAATAAAATTCTGCAGATTTGATCTATGTTTAGGGAGACAAGAATGAACTTACTTCCTGTAGTTTGCAAAAGTTGTGACTTCCAAGTTCTCAACGGAGAAGTTTTCTTGTGAAGAGGTCCTTTTACCAAGACAGGAAAATCATAATCAATAAAGAGCAACTGATGAACAACTATATAGTAGTGGGGGTAAATTTTTTGGAGCAGTGGTTGCAAGTTCATGTGTATGATCACCATTTAGAAGATTTTTGTGTAAAAGATCTTTGAACTTAAGTTTCTAATTGGTTAGGCCATGTTTAATAACCATTTGGTTTTTGAAAATTATGTTTGTTTTCTCCCAATTTCTTTACCATGATTTTCATTTTTGTTAAGTAGACACTTGAATTCTTAGCCAAATTCCAAAAACAAAAACAAGTTTTTGAAAATTACTTTTTTTTTTTTTTTTTTTTTTCAAAATTTGACTTGGTTTTGAAAACATGGGAATGTTGTAGATAACAAAACAAAGAAAGTTGTGGGGGAAAGTAGTGTTTATAAGCTTAATTTTCAAAACTCAAAAACAAAAAACGAAATGGTAGTCAAACGGGGTCTTAGTTTCTGAATTTTAAAAATATCTAATAGGTCATTTAACTTGTAGTTTGTTGTATAATAGGTTTTTGAGATATTTAAAATATTTAAAAATTAACCAACCGAATTTTATATTCAATGAGATCATAAAGTCTCTATTGACCAAAAGGTCTGAATTCGTCACCCTATGTATTATAAAGAAAAAACAATAAGATCATAAACTTTCAACTTTGTTTCTATAGGCTTATAATTTTTTTAAAATATGGAATAGGTCAAGGGCTTATTAAATACAAAATTAAAACTTTAGATATTTCTTAGACATAAAATGTTACATTTTCTAAAATTTATAGGTTATAGATCAAATACACGCAAATAAGAAAGTTTATGATACCATATAGATACAAACTGGAATCTTCATGGGTCTAAACATGCATAATCAAATATTATGAAAATATTTTAAATACTTGTAATTGTCCCAAAGTATATATATATATATATATATATATATATTTTACTATTTCAAAGGTAATCCCAAAACTTATCTTTAGCATAAAAGTAAAAAAAAAAAAGGTTAAAGTAAAAAACAAAAATGTAAAACGTATAATGGTACAAATAACTGTGAAGTAGTTTATTGTAAATAATAATAATAATAATAAAAACTGTGAAGTAGTTGACAACCCAAGAAAATCGATTGCGTTTTTTAGTACTCAAAAAAAAAAAAAAAAAAAAATTGATTACTGTTAAAATAAAATATGTATTATAAAAATAATTTGGCTGTCAATTAGGTCGTTGTAGTATAGTGGTGAGTATTCCCGCCTGTCACGCGGGTGACCCGGGTTCGATCCCCGGCAACGGCGTTTCTTTTGTTTTTTCTTTTTTTTTTTTTAAACTCGCTCAATTGAATAATCGATAGGTCCAGCAGGTCAACTGTCATTTTCGACTCATATGCAAAGAATTAATGAGCCTAAATTCATTGTGGTATCTACCAAATATCGCAATTTAAAAGATCAAAATCCTCTATTTCTTCAGCTCTCATTGAAAATTTTGAGTTCTGAACAAGAAATTTGGGGTTCTGGGTTCTGTTTATTACCCAGCAGAGTGCAGATAGGTGTTGCCAAAATCATGGCTTGTGGCCTTCAAAATGGAAGCAACAGCATGTGAGAATTTGCTACTTTTTTAGCCTATTTTATTTGGGGAAAAGGGTCATTTTAAATTCCTTTTATAATTCTTTTGGCATGTTTACTAATTTTAGATTGGTTGGTGTTTGAATGAATAATATTAGACGTCTCATGTGCTGCTTTTGTTAAGTTATATTTTATTGTGTCAATATCAATTATCCTCTTTAATTTTGATTTGGACATCTTCTAGTATCTCAAACAAGATATTCCTTCTAAACTTAAAAGAATGGAAAGATTAGGCAACTTAATCATACTACGGAAGCATCACAGTGAGATTTGGAGCGTTCGAACCTTTAATCTTTAGATCAAAGATATATGTTAATTTCGATTGAACTATGCTCACTTTGAAGTAATAAATGAAAATTTAAAAAAGAAACACATATATTTAACTTTTGAATTTTCATGAAAGTAATAAACAACTTAGTTCAAAATTTAGTCCTTGTAATTTAAAACTTTAACAACTTAATCGTTGGGCGAAATACCTCATTAGAATTCAGTGTTAATTTTTATTATGTAACAACTTATTCGTCGTAGTTTATAAACATATTTAGTCTCTAATTAGTTCCATTAAATCTTAACAATATTTTTCACAATAGAGAACTAAATCGTTACAAAATTGGAAGTTCGAAAACTAAATCTTTACAAAGTAAACTTCATGGACTAAATTGTTACTTACATAAAAGTTGATCAGCTAAAAGTGTTTTTTTAGTTGGAATGAAAAATAACCAAGCTTTTTTTAGTCCGAATGAAGGAAATTGACAAAAATGGATGGGGTTAGAAATTATAATTATATCCTCGTTCATTAAAATCTAATGTCCACTCACCCCGTTTTTTTTTTTTTTTTTTTTAATGTTTTGTTCTTGTTTTTTTTTTTTTGGCGAAATTTTATGTTTTGTTCATATTCCATAACCCAACAAGATTTTCATTTTACACATTTTTCAACTTTCTCACAAAGTTATTTTTCAACTAAGAACACTTGAATGAGGTATGTCATTTGATTTTGTAAATATATTTCTGAGTAGAATTGTTGTTGAAATGGCTAAACTTTTATATTTAAATGCATTTACATTCTTCGATATTTCTTTGAGTTCATAAGCATCTAAGTTAATCCACAATAGTTGATTGGATTTCACTTCTTTTTTTTTTTAGTTTTCTGGATAATTTCAGTCTAAATCTCGATTTAAATGCATGAAATTTGGTCCAAATCATAGTGCACGTGATTTCCACCTTTCTGTCCAAAACCTCGGTTTTGGAGCTCGATCTTGGTCGAGATCTCAGTCAAGATCGAGACCGAGATTTTGGACAGTGAGCACCATCAATTTTTTAAAACTTCCACTTAAATTCTACCCAAAAACTCCCATACATCTCGGTCAGTTCTTCCTACCCATGAACCTCGGCTAGGATTCCGACGAGTCTCGACCGAGATTCTTCGACTGCATATCGTTTTTTATCCTTTTTTTTTTTTTTTTTATCAAATTCAAGAATACAACATGTTTTCAAACCCAAAACAAACAGAAAAAACCGAAAAGTAGAGAAAAACGAAAGCAACAATCGATTATAAAGACATGCAATGAACTAACCATTAAAAACTCATACACAATATGGGAAGGGAGGCGTGATTCAGTTGAGAGAGGAGAAGTGCGATTCAACCGAGAGGAAAACAAAGAGATGGTAAAAAAAGGGGGAAAACTTTCAAAAATGCCACTCTTGTTCTCTTCATAAGAGTTGGATCATGCATCAAAGGGAAGGAGGAGGAGAAAAAAAACGTCAACAGAGCAAATTAAAACCATAAAAATGGGATCTATTTCAATGTTGAGTATTGGATAAACAAGGATGAAAACAAAATTTCTTCATTTTTAATCAGCCTCATTTTTCTATGGATGCATTAATATACACTTGTTGAGATGTAAAATTGTGAACTTTATCTATTTTTCATGTACACTGTTTTTTCAAAATTTCTTCCGCCAACAGTGAGTGAAGGAGCTCTTGCAACCTGCCAGCACCAGGGCCTGGGGCAAATACTGAATCGTTTCCTCGCACCGAGCACGGGTCAGCACCGCCTTCTGAGCTACCGATACACCATGCCCCGGGGGAAAATCTGCCTGTTCGGCCAAGAAGCTCTTTATCTATCTTGTCCAACACAGGATCGTCCTTGGCAAACTTTCGAGCAAACGGGGCGTTGCTACTGACCATTTTATTGAAGTCCTTCATTGTCAAAGAGAGTGGATGCTGCTTTGGAGGATTGTCCCAAGCAATGTAATGGAGGTCGTGGCTTACCGCAGTGTGGCGAAAGTCTTCATTGTTGCAGATAACCGTGTGAAAATAGCCCTCTGGCGATGAGAGGAAATTTGTGTAATACATGAGGATGGTTCGTGGGAGATTATCCCATCCCCATATGCAATACTCGACGAACGACCGTGTCAGCATTACCCATGCCGAACCTACCAACAGAGAAAAATGCACAAATTTTAACATAAGAAACTGGATTCTTAGATTTTTAGATCAAAGAAATATTTGACAGGGCTCCAAACAAAGCTACTTAAGAGAAGAACGATCTAAAATACTCGTTCGAACAGACAAAGCCAGCACGCAGGGAAGATCTTCATTAGCTAAGCAAACAAGCTCCTTAAAAATGCTAATGATTATGCATGAGAATTGCTCGAAGTTCATGCTCAAATGATTCTAGGGAGCCTAACCAATCTACTAAGTTTCAAGTTTTGTTTAATGTTTTGACATAACTGGTTAGTTCAACTCAAGTTTTCAACTAAACCAAAGAATTACCTTCTAAATATGGAAAACGAAAACCTTGTTGCAATACATCAGATCAGAGAACAAATGCACCAACATTCAGATCAGTACATGAAAGAAATCGAACACATACTGACCAGTATACAATTTGAAGGATGTTGGAAGTGAGCGTCGTTGAGTTGTCCAAGCAAGTTCTGATTTTTTGGATAAGTAAAGACCTGGATCGATGATGATCGGTTTTGCTCGGTGACTCCTGAAATAATATAGATGATGGGTATCATAACATGAAAATACTTATGATTACTGGATGAATATAAAGCTTCAAGGCACTAGATATTACTTACAATTTCCACCCAGCGATCTGCGAATGCTCGATGAAATTGAAATTTCTAGTCAAGTTGGAGAACACATGAAGCAAATCTGCACAGTTAAAGACAAATTTAATCGATGGAAATATATTCAAGGACTGAACAACAAGAATTCATCATAGAACCAGTGTACTAACCATCTTGTGTCATCAATGGATAGTCTGAAGCACTTAAATTTATAAACCAGTCCCAATCCAGACTCTCCCTCAACAAAATCGAAATCGCTTGAAGCGTGCAAGCGATCATCGTAGGACCTTTATAAGTAACCAAATTGGACTGAGCCATTACACGCACATTCTCCACCTCATTGAATGTTGGATCAGCCTTCACCAAATTTGTCAGCTCCAATCTTTCGCGGGGCGGAGCCTCGAGATCCATGTGCAGAACATATTGATTTCTTGGGTGATATACAGCCTGCAAGGTCCTCATCATTCTGCGACTATCGCCCTTTGTACCCGAGATCAGATAGGCCAATCTTGGAGGTTCCATTTTCAGAACACCACTTGCTTCTTCCAACGAACTTTTCAGTTCAGGCTCAATGAAATAACCACTTGAATCCTCCTCTTTTGCAAACGAGATAGCATCAAATGGCAATTGCTCATCACTCTGTGAAGGAATAAACAGCCCAAAAGCGGCTGTAAGAATCAGGGTAACTGATATGAGCAGACTGGCAAAGAATGGTACAATCCACTTTCTATCACTGAACATCCTTCCTGAATGAGAATTTATGTTCTTCCTCATCCATGGTGGATTTAAAAAGCCACCCACATTCCCTTTACGCCCAATCATTCCTGATAATGCTCAAAACCACAGATTGATAACCCACAATATTACTATTTCGAATAACACTCACTTCTCTACAAAAACCTCCAATGCTGTTATCAAGGCAACCGACACCAAATTGGCCAGAATCCCCACTGGCCAAAAAGAGGAAAGAATGAAAATCATTCGAAGTACATTCTAATATTGCTCAGAAACAACCAGAACAAGCTCAAAAGTGAAACCCATTTCATAAAAACATCGATCTGGCCACAAACCGACGGGGGCAAATCAAAGAGAAGTAACTCAAAAGACAGAAATAGCGGAAGAAGAAAACGGCAACCAAGTAAACGCAATAAACTCGAAACGCCCAATTAATCAAGAAAACATAACAGCTAGATTTCCTCAATGTAATAACATCAACAACGGCGCATGTTCCGAACAAACCCAGATCTAAATCGATAGAAGTAAACTACAGAGCAAGTGGCATGGAAACGCTCGGACTGCAAGCTCCACAAAAGAAGAAACCCAGTAGTAGGGAAGCCATAAAAAAGGGAAAAACAGAGAGAATCCTTACTGGGTATTTAGAGAATGAATCAGAAGCGGCAAAAAAGAAAGAGAGAAGGGTATTTTGCAGAGGTGAAATGAAATGGAAGTAAAGGAACTGGAAAGCTTGAGTTGGGTTGATGGGTCAGAAACAGTAGGTGATCGGAGAAAGGAAGAAAGGGAAAGGTAGGGCAAGAGAAAAGAGAGTGGAAATGGAGAAGAAAGAGCTGACCGTACAGAAATGGCCGATTGAGTGGATTTGGTTTTGCTTCAAATGTTGGCAAAAATGAAATTAAAAAACACACGGTTTAGTCGATCTGTTCATTTTAAAAAGAAGAGCAATTTGATTTTTGTTGCCAAGACTCGTTATATTGCTTGTTTTATCTTCCTTCGACTTCCCCACGCTACACTTCCGCGCGTTTAGCTCACTCGCTCATTGTAAAGTTGTATATATAGGTTAAATTATTAAAAATGTCCTTGAAATATGAAACTTTTAAAGTTTGAGATTTGTTTTAAAACGGTCCTTAGAGACATTTTTCGTTCAATTTAAGAACCGTTTGGTTTAAGGTTTTATAGATGCCTAGGAATGGATGCCTGAAAATACTATGTCTGAGAATCAAAATAATTGTGTTTGATTGTGTATGGGAATGTCATCAGAATTTTATGAGAACGAATTATGTCTGTATTTATTTTTTAGAATTAATCAGGTAAACTTTATGTAATTTTAATAAATTAATCAATAAAATATTCAAAATCAATTCAAACTATTAATAAAAATTAATGAATTAATAATCATGAAATATTTTTAATTGGATAAACTATATTAATTTAACTAATTAAAATTATTTAATTATTTTTTTAATAAATATCCTTAACTACAATAATTTAATATATTTGTATTCATAAAAATTAATTAGATAAATATTTTAATAATAATATGATTATTTGTTTATTATAAAGAAATTCAAAAAAAATAATTAATTGGTTATAAATAATCAATAAGTAATTAATTATAATTATTGAAAAAATAATTTTTATACTAAAATCATTTAAATAATTTTAATTCAATAATTAAATATATTTTCGATAATGTTAACTAATTAATTATAATTTTAGTAAATATGTAATTACATCTTTTAATAAACTTGGATCAAGTATTTGTTTAAAAAAATTGAAATTATTGAAAAATTATTATTTAATCTAATTAAATAATTTATTATATTATTTTTTAATTTAGTATCCATTAGTTAATAAAGTTGCATATAAAAATAAAATAAAAATAAATAAATAAAAAAAGAGATGGGCGAAGAAAAAACTCATGTTTTTGCAATGACATAGAATATCCTTGTTTATGGGCATAAATGATGTATCAGAATCTTTTGGGGCAACTAGATAAATGGCTAATTTTAATTGGGCATTTTGAAAAATGACCATATGATTTTTATATTTGAAAAATGGCCAATTGCTATTTTTAGTAGATTTTTTTTACAACGAATCAGACGAAAATGCCCCTAAACCGATCCATTCAAATGTAAACATAGGTATGATGTCGATCAATAACCTTTTCGATGATGATATGAACAACCGAGCAAAAAAACGATGGATGACAAAAAGTTGGGAAAAATGATGAAGATGCTAATTAGATAATTAAAATATAAGAATCTAATCGAAAATTAAAAATGAAAACCCAATTTCTATGTAATCTTTTAGTTTTAATAAAGATAAAATTTGAATTTGAATGTTGACAGGGAGGGATAGATACTATAAAATCATGGGATAAACTGTTTTGTTTTTTTTTTTTTTTGTTTTTTTTAAATTAAATCTGAAACTTGACTCAAGGGTATAATTGGAAAGACGATTCTCACGAAAATAGGTTAAAAAAACGGTTTAGTCATTTTTCATTAAAAAAAATCCAGTTTGGCCATTTTTCAAAACTACCCTGTAATTTTTTGTCATTTCTAAGGATTTCTCATTCATGAAATAAACAAGGGTATCAGAAACTCTTGCCCAATCTCATCTCCAAAACTCTTGCACCAAACGGCCCCTTAGGGACGAAAATTATGTATTTGCATGTGTTTTTAATGTTTTTTCGACCTATGTACTCTTTTTTTTTTTTTTTGAAATATTCGACCTATGTATTCAAACCTATTTACATAAGCAACAATACATATATAAACATGTCATTTTTCGTCAACGAATTTAATGGAAAAGGAAAAAAAAAAAAACATTCGAGGATTTTTTTTTAAACAAACTTTAAAGTTCAAATGCCAAAATGAATTTTTTGGAAGTTTGGAGTATAATAGTAATAAAATGTTGGAGATAATTTCCGTTCTAAAAGAAAGCTCAAAAGATCTTTATGAGGTAAAGGATTTCACTGAAGCCATCAAAGGCCTTTGCGTTGAATGGGGGAAGGGGATTTTCATTTTTGCCCAAGAAATCTCGAACACAGTAGCTCACTGTGTAGCTAGGTTTTCGCTTGATGATTCTTTTGTTTTTGAGTAGGGAGCTCTTCCTCTTGGGAAGATGGGCTCTTGTTTTGGTTCCCTAGCTTGCCTGGTTGGTTGTTTTTCCTCCTCATTAAGGACGGGTGGTTGTTAATTTGTACTTTTGCCTTTTCAGTTAAAAAAAAAATAATAATAAGAGAAAAATACACTTTTGGTCCATGAAGTTTGGGTTAAGTAACACTTTGGTCCCTGAGTTTTCAAACTCAACAAAAATACCCCCGAGGTTTGAGATAGGAGCACTTTGGTCCTTGCCGTCAATTTTTCTGTTAACTTTTAACGGTTGCTGATGTGACACTATTATTTTAATAAAAACATTATTTATTTTATTTTTTAAAATAAAAACTATTTAAAAAATATAATATTTTAATATTTTAATATATTTTTTTATTCTTTCTCCCTTTCTCTCTCATCATCATCTTCTTCTTTTCCATCTTCTCCACCTTCTCCTTCCTCCTTCTTCTTCCTATGTCCGGCGACCGGCGGCCACCGCCGGCGACTGGTTTTTTTTTTTCCTCTTTTTCTCTTCTTTTTTGTTCTCTACATTTTCTTCACTGATTTTTTTTTAAAAAAAAAAAAAAAAGAGAAAGGGGAGGGAGGTCTGATCCCTCCCTCGTTTCAGATCTGGAACGGGGGAAGGAGGAGGGACCTCCCTCCCCTTTCTTTCTTTTTTTTTTTTTTTAAATCAGTGAAGAAAATGTAGAGAAGAAGAAAGAAGAGAAAAGAGGAAAGAAGAGAAAAGGAATTAAAAAAAAAAAAAAAATCGTCGGCGGCTGCGACGAGCGGTGGTCGTCGGTCGCCGGTCGTCGGACATAGGAAGAAGAAGAAGGAGGAAGGGGAAGGTGGAGAAGATGGAAAAGAAGAAGAAAATGATGAGAGAGAAAGGGAGAAAGAATAAAAAAACAATAAAATATTAATATTTTATATATTTTTAAATATTTTTTATTTTAAAAAATAAAATAATTACTTTTTTATATTAAAATAATAGTGCCACTTCAGCAACCGTTAAAAGTTAACAGAAAAATTGACGGCATGGACCAAAGTGCTCCTTATCTCAAACCTCGGGCGTATTTTTGTTGAGTTTGAAAACTCAGAGACCAAAGTGTCACTTAACCCAAACCTCAGGGACCAAAAGTGTATTTTTCCCTGATAATAATCACCCACATAGTTCATGAGTATTTTTTAATAATTAGTCTGATATTTAAAATGGATTAAATTATTAAAATAACCTTAGAATTTAGAGATATAATTGAAATCAACCTCATAATTTATGAATGTTTTTAATAATTTAACCTATTTAAAGTATTTGGGTCTCATTAAAAATTTTAAATCATTTCATCCCACTCATAAACACATTGACGGTCTGGTTTGATTCTTAAATTTATTATTAAATATAATTTTCATTCCCTAATATTTTGTTTTGTTTTTTTTATCCAATTTAGTTTCTTATTTCATCACATTTTTCAATTTAATCTCTCGATTATACTTAATGTTAACTTTTTGTCTTACGATAAACTTGCCGCTTAATACTTATTAAATTGACAAGATTTAGAAGAATAAAAATATTATTTATAGAAGGAAAGTTCATCTTTTTTAGGCATATAAAAAGAAAAGTTCTAATATCTCTTTCTAGTTTTGATTTTCCCTTCTTCTTTAATTTTTTGTCAATTATGTTGTGTAAGTTTATCATTGACTAAGGATGTGTTTGATTTAACTTTTTAAGTGTTTAATTTTGAAAATAAATCATTTTGAAAAAATTTATAGTGTTTGACAACCACTAAAAATAATTTATTAGAAAATGAGATTGATAAATAACCACTTTTAGAGAAACTCTTGAAATCAAATTTTTAAAAAAGTCTTCTTAAGTAAACAATAACTTGTGTATAAAAACATTTGTGAGGAAATGCAACCAAACATATGAATGTTTAGGGCCCGTTTGGTAACGTTCTCGTTTCTTGTTTCTTGTTTCTAATTTTATTAAGAAATCTAAGCATTTAATAACTATGTATGTTTCTTGTTTCTCATTTTTTAGAAACACTCCCAAATTTTGTATAGAACTTTTGGGAACAACTAAAACTAGTTTCTCCTTTTTTTATTCTTGTTTCCAATTTTTTCCAAACATAAATAAGAATATAGGTTTATTATTATTGAATGTATAGGTGTTAGAGTCATGAAATTCTATTTTTCTTTATTAAAAATGAAGAAACGGAAATAAGAAACAAGAACGTTACCAAACGGACCCTTAAATTCTAAACAATTTTTATACAAAATGTTTTTTAAAAAATGCATGGTTGAAAAACATTTAAATTAAAATGTATCCCTAATTTTAGCATCCACCAATTATGAAGAAATAAATTGAAAAATGTAAAAACATAAAGTACTAAATTCAAACTTCTTAAAATTATAGGGATTAAATTTAAAAGATAATCAATTACCAGGAACTAAGTATAATGTTTATCATAAATTATTTAAATTTATATTCTTTTAAGGAGAAATTCATCAAAGAAAACTAAATTTATGTTGTTGATCATTGATAAAATGAAAATGAGATAACAAGTATTTAAGTACAAAATTGACGTATGAACCATTTGTCCAATATTAGAAATAATTTGAAGCACTCAAACTTGTTATTTTATTTAATTTTTTCCATTTTGTGGTGTGCCGCTAGTCTTTTGTATTTGAGGAAATTGAAATATTTAAAGACCATCACGCGCTCTATAGAAATTGAATTTTGTGGTTTTCAAAAAAAAAAAAAAAAAAAAAACATTAATTGAAGGATTTTTTTTTTAATTGATTGATTTATTTAAATAGATATTTAGACTGGTGTCGGCTGCACTGTAAGCTCCTAAAATATTTTACTTTTATAATTCTCTCTCCATTTTTTAACAACTCTCCACGTTTTATCAATTTGATATTTGAATTTTAAAAAGTATTTAATAGATTTCTAAACTTTCAAATTTATGTTAAATAGATTTATATAAAATTGAATTTTATGCCTATTCGGATCCTAGATTTTCAATATTGTATCTACTTGTGAATTTTTAAAAATTTTGAATAGGTAAAAGACTTACACAAAATTGAAAGTTGAGGAACCTATTGGACACAAAAGTGAAAGTTTAAGGACCTGTTTGATCTTTAATTCAAGGATCTATCTGACACAAAATTGAAAGTTGGAAAAATTATTTAAAACTTTTTAAAGTTTAGAGACCAAATCGACACAATTTTGAAAATTCAGAGATTAAACTTGTAATTTAATTTTTTTTTTTTTTACCATCTCTATATGAATATTACTTTTTTTTTTAACTCCTCCAAATTATTCCACTTTCATTGTTCACTAAAACTCAAGTAACCATTTTTTTTATTCTAGTATTTTATATATATATATATATATATATATATATATATATATATATATATATATATATATTGTTATGGATAATTTTGGCTTGGCAGGTACACAAGGGCGGAAGGACTTCAGGCCCAGTTGAAATTGGCCCAAAGGAGCAAAAACCCACCAAAGGTGGACCAACACCTCGGCCTCGGCCCAAAGCCGAGGCCGAGGATCCGGTCGGGCTCGGCCCCGGGCCGAGGCCGACCAGGCGAACCGGCCCGTCTGCTGCCTAGGCCACCTGGATGGATCCCCTTAGGCCCGGGAGCAAGGAGTCATGTGCAGTGTACGACGCCGGGAAGGAAAAACCCTAGCAAGGGGAGAGCTATAAAAGGAGAAGCATGACCCAGGCGAAAGGTAACTAAGATCTGAACCCTAAAACTCAATTGAACTACCGTTTTGACCGGGGGATTGCCCGTCCACTGACTTAGGCATCGGAGCGGTTGTGGCAAGCACCACACCGGTGTGCAGTGTTCTCTTTCCTTCTTTGCAGGTCACGTCTTCCCATATCTAAACAAGTTCATTGTTGGTGTCACGTGAAGGGCAGGTGAGCGCTTGGCCAGATTTTGGCATCAACATATATATATATATATATATATATATATATATATATATATATATATATATATATATATATATATATATATATATATATCATTTGGAAGTAGAATTAAAATTAGATACGATAAGAAAAAGTAAAAACAATAAATAATACAAATAATCTACTCTTATTACTCCTTCAAGTTATTCCACTTTTCTTATTCACTGAAATCCAAGTAACATTTTTTTTTTCTTTCTTTCTTTTGTATTCTAATATAATATATAAATGTCAATTTTAAAAATATATATATATAAATGTCAAAAGCATAATGTGTCACATTAAAATATTATATCATCAAATGTGGGACTCATTAAATAAAATATTATATTATTGAATACTCATTAAATGATGTGTCAAATGTAGAGGGAGTAGGTACTACCGTCGTACTAGAAATTTTTCCTTTATGGTGGAATAATCAGTTGAAATTCAAGTTTGTAGAGATGAGAAAATTTGTTTCATCTTAGTCTAACTTTTGACAAACTAGTTATGTATAATATATATATATATATATATTCCTGAACTTTTAATTTTGTGTAAAGAACTTTAAAAATGAAATTTTATATCTAATACGTCCATAACATATTTATTTTTTTAAAAAACTAATTGATCTATTTGATATAAAAATGAATTTTAGGTCTAATAAGATTCCTAAATTTTCAATTTTGTATATAATAGATCTAAGAATTAAAAAATGTTGAATAGGCAAAAAACTTGAAAATTCAAAAACCTATTGGACGCAAAATTGAAAATTTAAGGACATGTTAAATACTTTTTAGAGTTTAAGGACCTTTTAGGACATAAAATTGAAAGTTTAAATACTTATTAGACAATTTTAAAGTTTGAAAACCAATTAAACAAAAATAAATAAAGTTGAATGACTAAACTCGTAATTAACTTTCTTTTATTAAAATGAAGATGAGAGATGCTCAGTGGTTTGGGGTTAGATTGGATATTTACTAAGGGGCCGTTTGACCCTTGGTTATAATAGTGGGGGCTATTATAACCAACCCAATGTTTGGGACACCAACAAAAATAAGGTGTGGAGTTGGTTATTTTTCCGCTACAGTAACACTATTCAACCCACCACAATTATTCTATCCATTATCTACGGTAACTCTTTTCTCCCTTCTTCCATGTGATTCATTAACTTTCCTACCGAAAACCGGCCGACGACTTTTCCGGCGACCACCGACAACTTTTTCGGCGACCGGCGTCGACTTTCCGATCACTTTTCCGACGATCACCAACGACTTTTTTTTTTTTTTTTTTTTAATATTCTCTTCTCGTTTTCATTTCGAAAAATATAATAAACGAAAATAATTCGAAAAATATAATAAACGAAAATAAAGAAAAAAAAGTAGAAGAAATGAAAGGAAAAAAGAGGGAAAAAAATTTCAATCGCTGAAAAATTTGTTGGTGGTCGTCGAAAAAATCGAAAAAATTATAGAGAGTTAGATATTAGGTTGTCTTTGTATAAATATGGAGTTTTATTACATGATTACTTTTGATAATGAAGTATATGAATGTTTACCTTCATCGTACCATATTTTTCATTCCAAATTATACTTATCGTATTTAAGTTTACCGTGTTAATAATAATTTTTTTAAAAAAATACTACTCAAGTTTTTATTTCATGTGATTTCTATTTATTTGATTCTTTTGATAATGAAGGTAAAATGAGTTTTGAATAAACCTTTACCATTTTTATGTTGGAAATACAGAAATGAAACAAATATGGTTTTTCTATATGAAATCATAAAATTACTTATTTTGTGGAAAAAAAAAAACCATAACTCTGAAACAAAGAAAATCAACATTTATCTTAAGTTATTCTTGTTTCCTTTTAAGTTAAGGACATAATTTAACCCTATATACCTATAACTTTATTATTATTTTTTTTACCACTAAACTCAAACATTTTTCTTATTAATATTTGCAAAATATGGTATTTGACGTACAAAGTTGCATGAGGAAAATAAACAAAAAAATTCAGGAAAAAAAATAATTAGCTTGAACATTTGATTCAGAACCTAATGTTAATCATATCAACATTGCAAACACAGACTAATTTAACTCATACTAAAATAATCTACATCCTAAACATAGACTATTTTATCCCAGACTATAATAATCTGCACCCAAACACATACTATTTTATCCCAGACTATAATAATCTGCACCCCAAACACAGACTATTATAACCCCTAGACCATTATAATCCCCCAGCTATTATAACCAACCCAGGGCCCCAAACAGCCCCTAAAAGATCTTGTACAAAGGTCAAATTGCAGTGGAACCCAATATTCAACGGTATAAAACTTCGCTGAGCATAATTTCCTGTTTACCACTCATACTTTTTTAACATGTGTATTTTTTTTAATTTCTATTTATTTTGATTAAATATCAAAATCTCATATTTTAAAAACACGTTGTGTTCTCTCCCTTGCATTTTAGAAACTTTAGATCTAAAAAATACTTTGCTACATACCTATACGTAAGGATCTCCCGTTGACAACCAGGAGAGAAAATTTTTTTTCTCACTTTCTACCGTTCTCTTGCATATTCTTGTATGCAGCCAAACATTGTTGTTCAGATCCCCTCCTCTCTCTTTTTCTTTTGAATTTATTGTATCTTTTCACCACACACCTCATTAGGGGTGAGCAAGAAAAGCGGAAAAACCGACCCGAACGACCGAAACCGACCGAACCGACATCGGTCGGTCGGTTTTTACATAAACTCGGTCGGGGGTCGGTTTTTCACAATGAAAAACCGACCTTTCGGTCGGTCGGCTTGCCCAAAAGGGCGAGAACCGACGAAACCGACCAAAAAAAAAAGCAAAAACGTGTACTGTTGAGTGTTGACGTCTGACGCTGCTACAGGCAGCATTAATGAGCTGCCTGCAGCAGCCCTTGGGAAGACCATCGGTCATGGTCTTCCCAAGGCAAATAATTACCTTTTTTTTATTTTTTTTTTTTAATTTCTTTGTATCTCTCACGTTTCTATTTTTTTTCTTCAAACCCTCTCATTTCTCTTCAATCTTCCTTCTTCTTTTCATCTCCTTCTTCTTTTCATCTCCCTCTTATTTATTTTTCAGCTCTCTTTTCACTCTCTCAGTATCGGTCATCATCTTCACCTCGCCGGAATGATGTTGTTTCTTCGCCGGAGCTTAGCGCCACACGGACCGTGTGATTTTTCTTCTCAGTTCTTTCTTTCTCTGTTCTTTCTTCTTGTAAGTACCGCCCTCATTTCTCCTTTCTTTTTTCTCATTCACGTCGCCGAAACAACGAAGCAATCCATTCACCGAAACTTCCAAAACCGACCGAAACCGACCGATTTTTGCTCGTGGTCGGTCGATCGGTTCCATACAACTTCCAAAACCGACATCCACCGACCGACTAAAACCGAGGTATCGGTGGTCGGCGTCGGTTTGAGTCCAAAATCGATGCCGACCGACCGATGGTCACCCCTACACCTCATCATCTCTCATCTTCTCACATTTCTTACTATTTTTCCTCTATCATTCTCTTAACAGAAAATTAAGTATTGTTTTGCACAAGCTAAAGTTTATTTATTTTGAAATATTTTGAGTGAAAAAAATAGATAGATTTATCTTTAGTCACAAATTATATTTTGTTGAATCTTATATGAAATTATGAATAATGAGGTGTTTTCTATAAGTCAATTTTCATTTATTTTTGTTGATTTATTAACTAAGAGTTTGATTTCATTATTTTTATGAAAAAAATATGTGGTACTATGTTAGTTTTTTTTAATTATAAAAGTGCATTATTTTTATGATTTTATGAAAAAGTACATCATTCTAAGTTCTTCTTAAGTTATGGAAGGTCTTTCTCGTTGCTTAGAACCTCCCAATTTAGTTGAACTATTAAAAATAAATGGTATTATATATCATTTGAAAAATGAGATAAAAAAGTATATGAAAAGACAGGATAATTTTTACTTTCAATTTTAGCCAATTTATTTCTTAAACTTCAAAGTTTGTAACTATTCAGTATCTATTGCGAAAAATATTTTTAAAATTTAATGAAAATTTTTAAATATGTAGATCAATAAATTTATTAGAGATCAAATATATTTATAAACTATAAGTACAAAATCACTACCTAAAGTTAAATTGTTACATACTAAAGTTGAATAAATGATTATTTTCATGAAAGTCCATTGACCAAAAGTGTTTAAAAAAAGTTTTTTTTTAACTAAATTTAAAATAACCTTTGAAACAAAATATAAAATAAAATCTTAGAATATATAAAAATGAGTAGGAAAGAACAAACAAAAAGGACTTGGGCCTATCTCGATTTCCCTCACCCAAAGTCCAACAAGAAAAGGTCTAGGCCTTGGCCCACTTTACCTCTCACACTTTCAAACCACCATTTTGAGGAAGAGGGCCAAAGTTTCCAATTACTGGAAATTAATTGGAAATTTATTTAAGGTTCACTTAGAATTCAGAACTTAGGAAAGATAAATTTGTGATTTATTTTATTTTATTTTGTTTATTTAGTACAAAGGAGTTTACAAACAGCCAAAGAAGAGTATCCTCTGTTAGAGCTCGACGTGTCCATAAAAGACACTCTCGTACCCAAACGTGAGAATGTTTATTGTGCCTAACGTGAGCTTTATTAAGAGACAAATATACTTCAAATGGAGAGTAATAAACAATGAACTTGAAGTGACCTCATACGTTCAAACGTGGGATAAAAACTCGGTATACATTAGGTAAGCTTGATATAAGAATCATGAATTTTAGGTCTTCAAAGACAACAACTCATCAAATATTTTAGTATTCGAGATGGAGTTGAATAATCAATTTATAAATATATAGAAAAAAATGATATGTATAAGTCAAGAAAGTGGACTAAATTATTAGGAGTTAGGCACCGTCCAAATTGGCTTTACTAGGGTTGTTAGCAAATAGAAAATAAAGGGATTGAAGGAAAGACAGTAAGATAGGAAACAAGATTTTAATTTTGCAACCAACTTTGTTACATATTCACATCAATTGCTCTAATAGTATGAACAAGAAATGATTGGAAACTCATTTTCAACTTTGTATTTTGAAAGTTTGAATGCATGGAAAGAGAGATGAAAAAGGATTGTAAAAAAGTCTAAGAAAGGTCAAAGTTGTATAAAAACATATACCTAATAAATATTGTGATAAGATAAGGAACAAACATTTTTTTTTTTCACAACATGTGAGGGGTAGAAGATTCGAACCACGGACTTCTTGGTTATCAGTATAAGTTTTGTGTCAGTTGAGTTATGCTCATGTTGGCAATGTCGAATAAACATTAGAAACAAGTCACGGTTTCATGAATTTTGTGAATTTAAATAATGATGGAATAATTTTCTTAAGAAATAAAATAATGAATAATTTAATTACTTTTTTTAGTTAAAAAATATGTGATTGGATAATCGAGCATTTGATAATGATTTTGTTTTTATTATTATTATTATTATTTTTTTGAAAATTGTGTTTGTTTCCTTATAATTTATCATGGTTTTACCTTTCTTAAAGAATTAAGCGACATCGAAATTCTTAGCCAAATTTCAAAATCAAAAGTAAGTTTTCAAATACTATATTTTAAAGGCACGTATGATAACCATTTGAACAAAACAAATAAATTCATTGGTAGAAGTAGTTTTTATAAAGTTAATTTTCAAAAATAAAAAATCAAATAGTTTTTTTTTTTTTTTTTTTTTTTTTGAGAAGATAAAAAATCAAATAGTTATAACCAAAACGAGACCTTAATATGAATAATTTAATCACGTTTCTAAGCTTATGTTACCGTATTCAAGTGGATTTCTTTTTTTCCATTCTCATTTTCTATCCCTTATAAACCTTTTGAAACGGCATAATGTACCAAAGTTATATATAAATTAGGTTCGGAATTTGATGAGAGTTCTTGATGATCTTAAAATTTCTTCTAAACATAAAAACATAATAGGGAGAAAGTGAACTTTAATTTGATTTAAACTAAGGTTTATTTTTAGTAAGCTTGATACTCAATATCCAAGAATAATTCTTTGGAAGCTTTATGTTATTTTTATCCTAGTATTTTTCTTTATGGTACATGCCAATTACCGCTCACTTTGGCTATTTTTATCCTAGTATTTTACTTACCCTATTAACAATATTTGTAGCTCTCTCAAGAGTTATTGTATTATTTATGCATGTTACCCTTTTATTTATCATGCAACAAACTTCACTCAAACTATTTACATTGAATAATATAGCTCCCCTCAAAATATGAAACCTTTATAAGATTTTTCAATCCTCAAAAGAAAATATTCTCTTTAATAATTTGGTCCAAATAGTCTTACTTAACAATTTATGAATCTAAAATATAGGTCCTATATATTTGTTTAGAGTCAATTAACCTATAAAAATCTAAATTGAAATGAGTGTGAGAAACTAAGGGTGTGTTTGGTTTAACTTTTCAAGTGTTTAGTTTTGAAAAAAGAAAAAAAAAACATTTTGAACAAAATTTGAGTGTTTGGAAACCACTAAAAATGACTTATTAAAAAACAAGATTGAGAAATAAATCATTTTGAGAAAAAACAGTTGATTTTTTTTAAAAAGAATTTTTAAGTATATAATAATTTGTGTATAAAAACACTTACGAGTGTTTAAATTCTAAACAATTTTTATATAAAATATTTTCTTGAAAAACATTTAAACTAAAAGGCATTCCAAACCAACCTTAATTTAATTATCAATCTTTGTTACAAGACAAATGAAAATATGACTTGATCCTTAAAAAGAAGGTGACACATTATTTGAGATTTTTTTTCTTTTTTAGTTTAACAATATTTGAGATCGCAGAAAGTTTAAAGGGTCCGTTTGGATTACATTTTAATTTAAATGTTTTTCAAGAATATATTTTTTAAAATACATTTTGTATAAAAATTGTTTAGAATTTAAACACTCACATGTTTCAGTTTGGTTGCATTCCCTGTAAATGTTTTTATATACAAGCTATTGTATATTTAAAAAGTCTTTTTAAAAAAGTTGGTTTCAAGTGCTTCTATCAAAATGGTTTATTTATCAATCTCATTTTTTAATAAGTCATTTTTGCCAAACATTAGAAATTTTTTCAAAATGATTTTTTTTTTGGGAAAAATACACTTTTGGTCCCTGAGGTTTGGGTTAAGTGACACTTTGGTCCCTGAGTTTTCAAACTCAACAAAAATACCCCCGAGGTTTGAGATAAGGAGCACTTTGGTCCCTGCCGTCAATTTTTCTGTTAACTTTTAACGGTTGCTGACGTGACACTATTATTTTAATATAAAAAATTATTTATTTTATTTTTTTAAATAAAAAACATTTAAAAAATATATAATATTAATATTTTATTATTTTTTTTATTCTTTCTCCCTTTCTCTCTCATCATCTTCTTCTCCTTTTCCATCTTCTCCATCTTCTCCACCTTCTCCTTCCTCTTCTTCTTCTTCCTATGTCCGGCGGCCACCGCTCGCCGCCGTCGGCCGCCGATTTTTATTTTTTTTTTCCTTTTTCTTCTTTCCTATTTTTTTCTTCTTTCTTCTTCCCTACATTTGCTTCACTGGATTTTTTAAAAAAAAAAAAAACAGAAAAGGGAGGGAACGAGGGAGGTCCCTCCTCCCTCCCCTTTCTTTTTTTTTTTATAATTTTTTTTTTAAAATCAGTGAAGAAAGAAAGAGAAAAAGAAAGAAGAGAAAAAGAAGAAAGAAGAGAAAAGGAAAAAAAAAAAAAAAAAATGGTCGCCGGCGGCGAGCGGTGGCCGCCAGTCGCTGGTCGCCGGACATAGGAAGAAGAAGGAGGAAGGAGAAGGTCTAGAAGATGGAAAAGAAGAAGAAGGAGAAGAGAGAGAAAGGAAAGGGAGAAAGAATAAAAAAAATAATTAAATATTAATATTTTATTTTTTTTAATATTTTTATTTTAAAAAATAAAATATATAATTTTTTATATTAAAATAATAGTGCCACGTCAGCAACTGTTAAAAGTTAATAGTATATACTTTAATCACTTGAGCTATGTTCAAATCAATATATATTTGTTTTTCTTTTTAGTTCTACAATATTTAGGGTGGAGATTCGAACCTCTAACCTCTAGGTCGAGGATACATGTCAATTACTACTGAGATATGTTCGCTTTGACCAATTGCACTTCTTTTTAAGTGTACATGTGATCATTTGATCTTTTATAAATACTAGTTTTTTAACACGTGCTTTGCACGTGGTAGTTTTAGTTTTCATTATTTTATCATATTCCTAGTATATTTTTATTTCATTTTGTTATATATTAATATTATTTGTTTTAAAAAAAGTTAAACATATATCCAATCTTCAGTTCATTTATATTTACAATAGAATAAATGATTTATTAAGTATTTTACACATTTACAAAGTTTTAAATTATTAAAATTTTGATAAACTTTTAAATTTTCATTATATAATTGAGAAAAACTTCATAAATTTTATAATTTATTTTTAGGAATAAATTGACCAAAAGTTTTAATAATCTAACTTTTCATGTTTGTGTACTAAAGAAAAATAGGTAATTAAATATAAATTCATAAAATTTTAAGATAATTAAACTTATACATTTGTATAGTTAATAAAATAAATGATAAACTTTTCATATTCAAGTTGTTCATATTAGAATGTTTCATGTTCTAATGGTTCACATTCAATTTTTTTACTTATCAACTAATACTTCCTCAAGAGTTAGAGAGAGAGAAATAATGAGAAGAATGAGGAGGAGAACAAAAGTGGAATTTGAAGAATTTGAAAAAAACATTTCAAAAAGTGGGATGAGAAAATAAATAATCATAAACATGAGAGAGATTAAAAAAAGTGGAATTTGAAGAATTTGAGAAAGTACCATTTTTTTTTACTTATTGTAATAAATTTATTCATTTACTACCAACAATTTTTTTTTTAAAAAAAATATATTCCCAACAATAATAATATTTATTCTAGCTTCTATTTTGCATATCTTAAAATCTTTTCTTAAATTACCAATGATCAATATTGCGACAAAAGAAAATCAAGAAGAATGTTTGATTAAAAATAAACTCATACATTTTGAAAAATAAATTATAGAAGTAATGAGATAGAGCTTCTCATATTCTACATTTTCACATTCTTATTAATTAATGTTATTAAACGTTAGAATTAAATGACATGCTTAATAAACATAAAATAGATCAAATAACATAAATGGTCTAAAAAAATAATTTTTAATTTATTATTGATAATTAATTTACTATTTATAATTAATTGAAAATTATGTGGGTCATTAAGGTTAGACTTTTTATTTTCTCAACAAAAGAAATATAAACTTGTAATTGATGCAATAAAATTTATTTTTCAACAAATATTATTAATAAAAAAAAACATGAATGATATAAGAACAATAACAAAAATGAATAGTAACAAAAAAAAAATCTTAGATATACACTCATTTCGTAAAACAGATTTGCTCACTTGATAAATATCGATATACAAATTCAATTCTTCAACTTCATCAAATTGGAGTTGCAATGTCAATAGCCTAGGATCTAAGATATAAATTTGACACATGCATGCATTCTCTTGCAATTTGAATATACCACCCCTCATGAAACCTTTGCAATTTGAATACACCACACCAACATCTCGAGATGTTTTGAAGATTGAAGAGACTTTGGAGAGCAAAGAAAACAAAGAGAACAAAAATAAAGAATGAATGAAATGGTGAAGAAAATGGTGAAAAAAAACTCCATTTTATTGTAGTAGAAGATGAAAGTTACCAAACCTTTTAAATTCTATAACCTATAAAATTTCATTATGACTTATAATTTAAAAAGGTTGTAGGAAAAACTTTTTGCATTCCCCTTTTAATAAATCATACACATTTATTATTGATAATTAATTATTAATTAATTAATTTACTATTTATAATTATTTTTTAATGGTAAAATTGTAAATTAGTAAATTAAAGAAATGACAAAAGTGTCCAAAAAAGTTTTTTCAAGATCTTCACTTTTTAATATAGTATAGATTTTAATGGTAAAATTGTAAATTAGTAAATTAAAGAAAGGACAAAAGTGTCTAAAAAAGTTTTTTCAAGATCCTCACTTTTTAATATAGTATAGATAATTGGTGCATGTAGTGGGAAAGAGAAAAGGTATAGGAAATCATAATTCCAAAATAAAAGAAGGAATCACATCCATACCCCACCAATTATTTTAATCATGAACAAAATAATGCAAAATTGAATGGCATCAACCAACAAAAGTGGTCTCTAATGGGTTCCATGGCATTTATATGTATAAATAAATATTGCATTAAATTATCTATTGACAAAAGAATAATAAAGTATGTCCTACTTGAAATAAAGTAATTTAAACACTCTACATCGTGCATTAAATTTTAAATTTTATTATTGCAACTTTCATAAATGTATCTAAAATATGAGAATTGAATTGGATTAAAATAGAAAGGTTTATCACATTTTTTTGATAATATATATAAGTACTCAAATTTTAAAAGAATTTCAACTAAAATGTATTTTAGTTAATCATTGTTTCATTTTTTTTTAAAAAGATACTCTCCATATATATTAAAATTAATTAGAAGCGAATAATCCAACTATGGAAAGATTACTTAGTCATCTCCCAATGAATTGCTCTAAACAAAAGTCCTTAATATAATATTCCAATTATTCTATTTTGGTATTTAACTTTTTATTAAAGTGTTGGGGGAAATTACAAATAACAGAGGAAATGGAGAAAAATATTGAAAAACAAACACGTAAACAATTAAGTTGCGGTGCGGGTATCTCACTCTCTTTAAGGAGATTCAAGTCCTCTACGGTGTATAATTATATATCAACCACTGGTGCAGCAGGTCTTCTCTGGCATGTCCCCTCCAGGATACAACAACCCAATTGAAACATTGTGTAGCTCAAACCACTCTGCACTAAGAGGTTGAGCTCAAAGCTCCACAACAAAGAACACCCCTCTTTTGGCCGATTGCTCTTAAAAGAGCAAATAAGAGAAATGAGAAAGTAGAAAAAAGAGAAGATATAAATTGTTGTATTTATTGTTGTGTGTTGAAAGTGTGGTAAGAGAGCTATTTATATAAGAATTTTAGATCTAGGAATTTAATACAAAAAAGAGTAACCAAAATTCAAATTAAAAACTTCTCTTACCAAATGCGTTTTCACTCTTTTAAAAAAGAGAAAACCACCAAAATTTAACATCCACGAATAAAACTCATATTTAAATTACAATTAAATATTAAAATGTTACAACATAAATTCTATTATATATTACATCACCTATATTTCTAAATATAAGGTTAGTCTCAATGATTAATCAAAGAATAATATATCTTGTGAATGAATGATGAAATCCTTTCTCACTAACACGAATTCTTTGATTCTAGGGTTCCTTCTTTATGAGGTGGGGCGCATATCAAAACATAACATATCTCATTTATAAAGCACCGACTCTAACAATTAATACAGTCACCATGTTTACCAGCTTTGATCAGCTATCATAAACATCATACAAGTAATTTAATTTAAAATATAAATACAACTCATATTATATAAACTTTTTATTAAGTAAACTTCATAAATTTAACCCATGTAAGCTAAAATAAAAATTAAGTTAAATTTGAGTTCAAATTTCAAGTTTATATTTAATACATCTCTAAACCTTCAATTTAATTGGTCTATTATAGATCTATAAACTTTTTGTTCTTCTAAAAAAAAATGTTTTTGTATCTAGGTCATTGACATATTCAACTTTTAAAAGTTAATGGACATATTCGACATGAGTTGTACCCTATGCCTAATAGTACTCTAAACTTTCACATTCATGTTTATATAGATCATAAATTAAAAAAAAAAATGTCAAATAAGTCAAAAAAAAAAAAACTTGTTATATATAAAATTAAAAATTTAGTAATCTATTAGACACATAATTAATTTTTTTTTAGAATAACACAAAATTAAAAGTTTAAAGACTTCTTAAACATTTTTTTTTTAATTTAATGATCCCTTAAACACAAAATTTAAAATGCTTCACTAAAGAATAATATACTTATGTACTCACCAAATGATAGTATCTTCCTATTAACCACAATCAAAATTTTGACAGGTATTTAATATTTGAAAAAATAACAATTCTCTTTCTCTCTTCTAATTGTCAAAATCCGCCAAAGTGAGTGTTGCTAAGCCGTAATTGACATATACTCAAGATGAAGTTTTATCTCTTTTTAAAATTCAAAACTTATTATATAAAAAATTGGAAAGTCTATAAAATAAACTTGTAATTAATGTAAATGTATATATATATATATATATATATATATATATATATATATATATATAATTAATGAATTAAAATAAAAAATATTTTTTTGGGATAAAGAAGTAAAATAAAATATTCAAAGAATATAATGATTGAAAGGAAAATCTTTTTCAAAAAAAAAAAAAAAAAGATTGAAAGGAAAATAAATGTGAACATCATCGACCAAATAGTGTTTCATCATTTGAAAAACCTTATGAAAATGTCAAATTGACATTTTCAAAAAAAACTCAAAAAGGGAGGAACGTCGGTCAGCTTCTGGTGGGTGCGAGCCATTACCAAAGCAACGATTCTCTCTCTCTCTCTCTTCTCTCTAATGTCATATCATATCATGCAAGAAGGCCATAGCCATAACCATAACCATAACCCCCTTTCGCACACGTCATTGGCTTCCCTTATACCCAGGTCTCATTTCATTTCTTCATTCAAATTCATTTCTTCCCTTAAATCCTTCTCATCGCTTTCAATATGAACGCCTATCGAGATTCTTTCCATTTCCGATGAAAACGCACTCATCTATGTGCGAACCCCATGTTTTTTCCTTGAATTTTTTTGGGTCTTTCTTTGTTTTCTTCGATTTCTCTCCGATATCGCTTCTGGGTTCAATCTGGATTTCTGATTTACAGAGTTAATCGGACATTAGAGAGGAAGATGGCTAGTGGGGTCGATGAAAATGGGTTGGTGTTGTTTTCGAGGGAGGAGTTGAGTGAGATGAGTGGCGTTAAGTGCGGGGGAGACTTTGTGGAGGTTACTTGTGGATGTACCAGTCATCGATATGGGGATTCTGTTGGGAGGTTGAGGATTTTTGTTAATGGTGAACTTGAAATCACCTGTGAATGCACTCCTGGTTGTCATGAAGGTTTGTTTTTCTTCTCTTTCTCTTTCACGTTCACTAACATATACTATGTTGATATGTATGGTAGCGGCTGAGTTTTTTTTTCCTTGATCTTTATGGGGATTCTTATGATGAGATTCTGCAAATGTTTCTTCGTTCTTCTCAGTTCTGTTTTGGTTTTTATGCATGCTTTGGCTTTGATGGGTTTGTCCTTGTATTGTCTTTTCATGGATTTGAAAAATGAGGTTGACGTTAATGGCTGTCACTTTCTGTCCCTTCATTCATTGGGCTTGTGGATAGAGTTAAGGATAAGAGAACTAGTACTACGGATGGAGAGTTCAGCATTTTCAAGTGGGTTATATTTGTTTTCTTGGTATACAGTTTAAGTGTATGTTGTTTTGTCTGAGTGAAACAACACTTTTTTATAGTGAAGAGCTTGAAGCATGTATGTTTTATACTAATCTTCAAACAATGATGTGGCAGTTGTTGAGAATCTTATGATTGGAACGTGTTTGTTTATGACCAAAATGTTTTAGCTTCAAGTGGGTATCTTCAAATCGAATATGAAATAATGGAAATGCTGTCTACTCTGTGGTTTGATGTGTTCTACTGTTGCTTTTTTGGGTTATGTTTTGATGCAAAGGTTCTGCTTTTCTTCTTTCTTCTTGGGCAGATCAATTAAAGTATCACAGTCCCAATGCAAGTATATCTTTTTGGTTATTCATGCTTGCTTTTATTTCATGACATTGCAATTAGTGAAATTTACTTTTTCATCTGGGCTTGACACGATAATATATGCTACTTAAGGACATGAGAACTTTGGTCTTGTTAATGACTGTGTTATCTGGTCGTCGAGAACGAACGTGAACTGGCTAACACTCGAGGAAAGTCCGAATTATATTCGATATTTTGGGTGTAGATACAAATATAGGAGTATAGGACGCAAAGGATAAACATGTCAAGTTCCGAATTATATATCTCAGGTTGGTTTGTTATGCGATTTTGATCTGCTAGTTGTTAATCTTCATTTGAAGGACGATGGATTGGACGAGCAAAATATGGTAACTTGCACTCCATTATTTATGTCATGTGGAAATTATTATGGATGAAAGTACTTGGCATTGATTTGTTATTTCATGAGTATCAATCAGACTGGTTCTAGATGACTGCAAAAGTGCATGTTTTTCTAATTTGATTACTCTGCTTTATGTGGCTGTGAAAAGTTTATTATACATGCTGATGAGACAATATTTGAGATGATCCTCTTAATATTTGTTTTGTGATTGTTACTTGATATTGCTTTCATCTTGTTCGTTATTCCTAATTTGAACTATAAATTCACGACTAGACAAGTTGACTCCTGCTGCATTCGAGAAGCATTCGGGACGAGAAACTGCTAGAAAATGGAAAAACAATGTTTGGGTCATAGTTGATGGAGATAAGGTTCCATTGTACAAGACTGTTCTCCTTAAGTACTACAACCAGGCGCTAAAAAGCAGCAATGGATCCAGTAGATCCCACAATGGACGAGTCTGTCACCGTGATGAGTTCGTTCGATGTAGTAGATGCAACAAAGAACGTAGATTTCGGCTTAGGACAAAAGAGGAATGTCGAATACACCATGATGCTTTGGCAGATAGTAATTGGACTTGTGATGATCTACCATATGACAAGTACGTATTGACTTTGAGATTGCATTACCCTCACTCGAGTAGGTCTCGGCGTCGATCTTAGTGTTAAAGACAAAATGTTTCGCTTATAGCTGGTTTTAAAAGCCATCATCTGACTTGTGATCCTAAAGTTTGATAAAACTATGTACTACTTTTTGTTTTGCAGAATAACTTGTGACACCGATGAAGAACGAGCGAGTCGGAGGGTTTATAGGGGATGCAACCGTTCACCAACGTGCAAGGGTTGCACTTCCTGCGTCTGCTTTGGCTGTGATATCTGCCGTTTTTCAGATTGCAGCTGCCAGACCTGCATTGACTTCACAAGAAACGCAAGAACTTGATTCTGCAGAACAATTCTTCTGCCCTGATTATTCCCATTTCATTTCTTTGTATGATGCTCAACTCATACAACATTTTAAGGACAACCAAGAAGAGAAAAATTAGATTAAATTAAGCCCTATTTAATGTCTTTGCTGACCATTATAGCACTTCTAGATTCAGTAGTTCTATGCCTTCTCTTGTGAAGAATATGCAACTAAGATGACAATGAGTTTGTGTGGTATTAACAACATATTGTGATGCGCTATTGTGTCATTTAATCCATTCTTAACCGAAAAAGAGTGAAACTCTAATGACGATTAGAACATCAAAACAAGTCGAAAGACATTGTAATATGTCAAGCTTTCAACTTGTGAAAGGAAGATATTGAAATGACACAAAACGTATCACTCTTTTTCGTGATATCTGTCGGTGTCTGGATCAGTTTGTATGCACATTGACTTTTTTCATGAGACAACTGTTTGATCTTATTATATTTGATTGTTAAGATAATTGGTAGGATATTTAAATCTTAGGTAGGTGGTCATCATGAGTTTACGAAAAACATATCGACAGTGATTTGCATGTTAAAAGCCAAACTCCCTCTCAAAGTCAAGTTGCAAAATGGAGGTGGGAATATTGAATGCGCTCAAAGTCAAGTTGCAAAATGGAGGTGGGAATATTGAATGCAGTGGTTGGCCAGCAAAATGATGAAAGGGATTGCACAAATATATATGTTTCTTCTGCAGTGGTAAAAAGTACCAAATTCATCATAAATGAGGCAGCTGGAATTCTCTTCCAGCTGCTTAGAAATGTTAGCTGTAGTGTTGGTATCTTGGGAATGGGAATATATCCTTTATGTGGACATAAGCTTTATGTCACTTTTGATTCCTCCTATTATAAATTATGTTGTGGGGGCAAGGGTTTGTTTTTGACATTCCATCAAGTGATTGACTTGATAAAGAGAACATGAGCTGCAATAATTTGCTAAGGAACACAAATTGACTTTGTTTTATGTTACATTTTTTTTTTTAATAATGATTCGTTCGTATAAAATTCGAGTGAGTCTATACACAGTATGATTAGGCGACGTAACGAGGTCGGCTGAATTACAGGAGTTTTCAAAAAGAAGAACATGGCATTGATTTGTTATTACTGTTTTCAGCAGAAATTCATCTTTGGTAAATGAAATTGATCCAACACAGAGAGAATTTGGTCAGTAAAAGGTTATCTTCTGGAGAAAATATTCAATACATCAACCCACCAAATTTTCCCAAATAAATGTAAAAAGCTGAACTCCTGAATTTTACATTAATTTTTTTGTCACACCTCTTACCATTATTACATTTCATTTTTGGTCCGGACAAAACTTTCATAATACATTGAATGGTTAATTTTTTTTATTTCCACTTTCAGCTCAACATTCATTGAGAGCTGCTTCAAAATAAATATATTGAATATCATTCTTCTCGAGCAAAAATGTAATTAATGACGTAGCAATCACTATTTCAAGAGAAAATTATTCGATGAGATACCATTATATGATTGTCAATCTTTTTAATCGTTCGAAGTTGGATGTAACATCACAAGTTTTAATTTTCTTTTTATACATTCAACAATATAAAAGTGTCAGCCACATCATTCCAATGACCTCTTTGAATAATTTTTTCTCGATAAATGAAATCACTTGGGCCACTCTAAAAAGAAAAAAAAAATGAAAAGGAATATGAACACCATTGAAATTGACTAAGAAAAAGTTACAAGAAATGTCAAAAGATATTAGAAAAATCCACGCCAATACAATATAGGCTGGGAAATTTTCAAGAAAAAATAGACATATATTATAAGCTATAATATAAATCACACAAAAAAAAAAAAAAAGGTCAGCGATAAGATCTGATAATAGCTCCACAAAAAGTGCAGATAATGGCTCTCCAAGACCTCCAATAAAACGGGACGTAACAGAATCTAGTGGCGGTCTTCATGTCGGCGACTCTGGCTCCGCCGCCGCACCGGGAACAGAATCCGGCCGCCGGTTTGCTCCGCCGCACCTGGCGGGTCTGATCCACGAAAAAGCAAAAGCAAACCATTTGAGTGTTTGTCTTTTTCTAGTTGCAGAGAGAGAGAGAGAGATGAGAGTTTGAAGTGCATGAAGAAGAGTTAAAGGTTGAGGCTTTATATAAAGATTTTGAACCTTCACCCACTAGCAATGGTCAACAAAATTGGTTGAGAAAAAAAAACTGTAAAATTACAATTTTGGGCATGGTCATTTGGTTATTGTTTCTTTCAATACCATCTTTCTAATTTTAAGAATTTCAATTTGGTATCTATCATCACAACTTTGTCTTTTTTTCCTCTAAAAATTGTGATTCGTTAAGTTATCATTCTTTAGTTGAATCCTAATTTTTAGACCGAATAATTATTTGTGTTTTATGGACTCTGTTACCAAATTAGATAGTATGTAAGGTTTCATCTCAAAACCAATTGACAGTGAGAGGAGTAACTCATGTATATCTTCTAAAGATTGTGAGGTCTCTTCGTTTGTCTTTCTAACGCAGGATCCTTATCCTCAAATACCTCAAGACGAAGAACTAGAGGAAAATGAATGTTTTTTAAGTAGATATAAAAGTTTAATGATGACAGGTGAAGCTCGATAGATATTTTTACTTTTAAATTCAACAAGACTTTGTGTAGAGGAATTTGAACATCTCACTGCCTCCTTGTTCCAGGATAAATTATTAGGTGTTTCCAGTACAATGAAGCTTCCTTTTTTAAAACCAGCGGATGTACATCTTTAAATTTGACTGTCCCTAATAACCGTTAAATACAAAATCGAGGTACTTTTACAATTTCTCTCTTACATCCAATGGTGCAAAACGACCAGTCTCATTGTACTGGGAGCACCTAATAATTTCTTCTATTCAAATTGACGGCTAGTGAAGTTTAACCTATTCATAGGGATTATTAAATTAAAACATCTGAAACTTTAGTGATCAAAATGATGGGTTAATATGAATAAAGCGGAAGCAATTTTGGATCTTGAGCTCTCAATTTCTTTAATTTTAGCCAAGAAGAAGACATGCTCATGAACTATAAAAACTGGGAAGAATTACCAACCTTCTTTGTAACTCAAATTGATGTAATCTGTGGCTTGTTTCTCCTCACCAATGGATCAAGAACAACCACCAAGGTCTTCCCTACTAATCTTAGGCTTTAGAATTGATTGTGGGATCAATTTGAGATGGTAATTGAAAGGAAAAATATGTGGGTTTTCTGTTTTGAGAATTCAAGAACAACCTCACTTCTTCTATGAAATTGACAGCCTTAAAGATAATTATTTTCCACCAAATTTAAGTGATTAATCCATCACTTATATAGCCATCTTTGCATGCCAAAATGCCCAAAAAATTGACATCACAAGCTAGTCAATTAGAGGCAAGAAGGAGGTGTGAGTCCATGGGTTCCTTAGTCACAAGCTAGGATACTAGCTTTTAATATTAGGCATTTGAATTAATTTCTTAATTTAATTAATTTAATTTTAAATAATATTAATATAAATAATTAATTTTAAATAAAATTAATTTTAAAATAATTAATTAAACAATTTAATTAATTATATTAATTAAATATTAATTTAATATTTGAATATTAAATTAATATTTTAATGCCTAATCCCGTTTTTTTTTTCGTGACCGATTTCTTGAATTTTTAAATCATATTTAAAATATTCTCAACTCTCAATTTTCGATTTAATTCATAATTAAAACGATACGTCGATTATATCTCATATAACCTACGTTTATTCCCTAAACGTATTTGAACAATTCAAATCCTTCCATCTCACTATTCTAAAGTTTATTCCTTATAAGCTAGTAAGGGGACCTAGTGGACCTACAGATCATGGGCTTCAACGATCCGAGATTAGCCGGTTAAACTCTTTAACCTAGTTAACCAACATTCGTTAGCTACCGGGTCACTCCACTATAGCCCAATAGCTGCACTCCCCTCACTGTAGATATATTTAAGTCCACTTGATATAACCATGATTAGTAAGTCGATCCTTCACAGGTTGTTCGTAACTATAGCTGGGTCAAATGTCCGTTTTACCCCTATAGCACTTATTGTTCCTTAAGTCCCACTGATCCTCTAATAAACAATTGTTTTTGTGATCCAATCACGAAAACCATTTCCCTCTCAGGCCAATGAGAGGGGGGGCCCCTTGTCTAAGACTCGGAGTCAGTACTTAAGGGAACAACCTCTCTACTATCCTTGATTCGGGTAGGAGTGTATTCCTTCTTGCAAAACTATGTCCCCAGCTATCTACCCGGTCTTATCCCCAAAATGGTAGGCTTGTTGAGTCAGCGTAGTCAGGCCACTCTCACCTTTGCAGATCAAAGGATAATCCCGAGAAAATAGGAGTTCATAGATAACTCAGGATTAAGATCGAGTTACCTAGGTCATCTAGCGAAATAGTCATTCTTTATCATAAAACGGCGTTTATAAAGTAAGAGCGACTTATTTCTATGGTCTAGTTTTATGCAAACTCTTTGCATAGGATGCCCCCACTCACATGTCTCCACATGAACGATTTAGAATCACATCATTTGTAACAAATACAAAGTGAGCCGCATCCATAGTGTCCCCAGGATAAGGTACCCAACCCTATCCATATACTATAGACTATTTTTGGCTATATATTCGAACTTGATCCACTCTTATGTTTCTACATATAGCTCGAGTATTCATTTTATAGCCATGGATGTTTGTTTATTGGATTCGGGTTAAATAATCAGCAGTTCATGAATAACATCTTTATTACTAATAGAAAATGTTCAACGTATTTTACAAACTACGAGTTTTAGGACATAAAACCCAACACAAAACTGAATCTAAATCCAAATCATACAAACTAGATCAAAGTTTTTTAAAACATACTAACCAAATTTAAATTATAGAGACCAAATTTGTAATTTAACGAGAAAAAAACAAGGTGGGAAAAGACGAAATTGTCTATGGGAAGTTAGTTAAGTCACACGAAATGAGGTTTTGGCAAGGAAGATTGATTGGGAAAAGGCATTAATGGGAGGGTGCGTGTCATGTTGGGAATTAGAATACAGTTGGAGGGTAAATGTTGGAATAAAATCGTGGCCGTACATCTGGAAGAGATCGAATTAAAACTATTAATTAATTATGAAACTGCCACTGTTTTGATGCACTGTATGTGGGTGGCGGCTTCTCATTGGTCAATATTATGGGCTTTCCCACTGCTTTTGCACTTCTACCCCCAATATTTCCACTATTTGCATTCAGCTACTAGTCTATTACTTAAGCTTTTTTTTTTTTTTTTTTTTTTTGGGATAAAATATTACTTAAGCTTTTATTATTACTTGTTGCTATTTATAAATTGTAATCAACCACATGGTTCACAATAATAAAAAGTAAATTACAATTTCATTCTTTGGATTTTAGCTTATGTTCTTAATTATTATATGTATTTTCTTAAATGATAATGATATTTAACGTAACAAGTTATTCGTAGATGTGACAAATGAGTTTTATGATGAGACATTTTGTTTTAACGATGTAGGAGTCGTTACGTGATATCTATTGAAAAAATATGAATTTTGATTATTTTATTTTAAAAAGTAGAGAAGTAAGATGAGATTATTCCTATTTTATGCCACGCCAATAAAATATATTGGAGTTTGATCTTTTTTGGAGCTAGAAATTTAGGAAGGGGCAAAGGGCAAAATCTCACATGTTAACATTTTAGATGTATAATTAGAAGAAAACTATAAGGTCTTAATTCTTTTATTGATACTTAAAAAAAAAAAAATTGATACTTTATTTTATCACCACAAATTAGAAGGGCTTCTTTCTTTCTCTATCTCTTTTTCGTGTACAATTGGAAATAATATAATTCATTGAATTAATTTCTTTTACTATTTATTGTTAAAGGTTAAGCTGTCTAACAACCGTTTAATCTCCAAAGCGAGCTTAGCTCAGCGGTAATTGACATGTACTCTCGACCATGAGGTCAGAGGTTTGAATCCCCACACCTCCAAATGTTGATATACGATTAATCGAATGACTGAAATGGTAATACAACCTTTAAAAGGTTTAAGAACTAAATTGAAGTTAAAGTAAAGATTTAATGGTTCAAGTATTGATAATTTTTTTTAAAAAAAAATTAGAGTCGAAATCCTTCTCCACTTTTTTTTTTAGTTCAAGAACATTTGGAGATAAGAGAATGTCAATTACCATCGAGTTATGCTCGTTTTGACTAAATCCTTCTCCACATTTTACGTGTTATAATATAAAAAATATTATGTACCTTGTTTTGTCACGGAGAAGAAAGTATTAATTAATCTTTAATACTATCATTTGTAGGGCCAGGTGTAAAATGGATAGTTATAGCAATATTTAAGAGATACCAATATATGTTTGGCCATATATTAGCTAATTTATTAAAGAATATTGAAAAAGAATTTAAAAGTAAGAAAATTAACATATATTATTAAACATGGTTGCGTACGTAAATTAAAGGGTACAAACCAAAAGAAGAAAAAGGGAAAACCAAAGATTATGAAAGTCAAAGCACAATAAATTTCTAAGAAATGTGTTTCAAGCTATCAACTTAAACACTATTAAATTAGCAACAAAAATTAATTTAACTTGAAAGTCAAACAGCCCAATAAATCATTTTTTTTTGTGGATTTTCAAAAACCCTCAACTGTTCAGTGTCTAAATTTTAAAGTTGATGCTTTCAATTTTTTTTTATAATGTGTTTTTTAATTTTTAATTTTATGTCTAAATAGCTCCTTAACCTATTCGATATTTTGTAAAATTTACAGGCCTATTAGACCTGAAATTGAAAGTTTAGAATCTTAATATACTAGACATAAAATTGAATTTATATCTAATAAATTATTTAACTTTTATGAACTTGTTGATGGTCAAATTTCGCTCCGAGAATTTTCTTCACTCCATGTGACAACCAACTGTGAATTTGTAGGAGAGCGGGAAAGACGTGACCTGCAAGACGAGCAAACGCTGCACGCCTGTGTGGTGTAGACCACACACACTCCGAATTTTAAGTTAGCCTTGAACGAAGAAATTGCAGAGTGTTTTTAGGGAAATTGTATGATACCTGTGTGTGTTTTGGTTTCGGCTCATTTATAGGTTCTCCCCGTAGGGTTTCCATCGCCGCCAATCTGCAAACAGGCTTCGAGCCTTTGGCCCTGGTCGGCCTCCGACCTTCATCCTCGGCCTCTCCCTTGGGTCGAGGCCGAGAGTAGTGACTTTGGGCCGAAATGAGTTCCGACCCCTTTTCTTTTAGTTGACTCTGAGCTGCCTCTTCTGTCTTTGGGCCTGATGAGTTTGGGCCTTTCTGAATAAAATAGTATTGACTAATTTTGCCCATAACATTAAGCCTCCACTCTCTATTGGAGTTCATGGGCTTGTCGTTGGTGTCCATTAGAGAGTAAATCTTTCTTTCTCCTCTATAAAAAATTTTCCAATTTGGAGTGGTCCACAAGAAGACAAGAAATCTTAAATGGCACTTCCTTACCAAGTAACTAATTCAATTAGTCTTGGATCACAAACTCAACTAGGTAATTGGGATTTGGTGGGCCTTCAAAGATAATGGTTACAACTAGTTGATTGGGAAGTGATCTTGAAACCATAATTGTGGGAATCCAGTTAACACAAAAGACAAATGGAAAAAGACAAAAAATGGGGCTGGGCTGAGGCACCCAGCCCCGGCTTGTCATGCCAGGCGCGGCAGTGTCACCTGCTGCCAAGGCAGCAGGTATGCTCGACTTGCCGCAGCAGACCTAGCATGCTTCGTCCCATCAATCTGTTTTTTTTTTCAAGATTCGAATTGAAAAATTGGAAGTTTCCCCTCATTTTCCTCTATAAAAAAACCTCATATCCTCCACACTTCTATTCACCATCTTCCTCTCTTTTTCTCTAAATTTTCTCTAAAGTAGTATTTATTTTGTGCGAATTTCTTCTCTTTTCTGTCTATTTTCAATTGTTTCTTCTGTGTCATGGCTAGTGAAAAGTAAGTGCATTCTGAGTTTTATTCGGAGAGACTAACTTAAGCATCGGAGTGTGTGTGTGGTCTACACCACACCGGTGTGTAGCGTTTGCTCGTCTTGCAGGTCACGTCTTTCCCACTCTCCTACAAATTCACTGTTGGTTGTCACATCGAGCAAAGGAAATTCTCGGAGCGAAATTTGACCATCAACAGAACCTATTATAAACTTTTTAAAATTTAAGTATGTTTTAAACATAAACTTGAAAGTTCATGAACCTTTAACCTAACCAAAAAGATTATCTCATCAACCTGTGCACAATTCAAAGACACCTATTACTTTTGTATAGGTAAAATTCAACCGAAACTATTTGTTGAATTAAAAAAAATGTATAACCATATTAAATTGTTGAGCAAGGGCTTTTAATGAAAAACATAAACAGAAACAGAGCACAATTGAGAATGGTATATGTAATCTAAAATTGATTAAGGATTTTAGATAGCTTTTTTGAATGCCAATTTTGATCCTGCAAAGAATAGAGCGTTGGAGGGGGACAGTTGACGGTGGTGAGTGGTCACGGATGAGAAGAACAGATTCGGTGCCTGGTGGATAGATAGTGTGCGACACGTGTCACGCGTGTGAACTGAACAAATGATATCGGATCTGTTTTGATAATCATTTTTTTTATATCCTTGAGTGTTCGAGCCAGTTTACGTGCACCTCAACTAATGTTGCAGGACAACCGTTTGACCCTACTATATTTGATTGCCAAGGAAACTCGTACTAGGTAGGTGGCTATCATGGATTGAACTCATTCCCTTTAAACTTTTTATTTTTGTTTTGATAATCATTTGATTTTGATTTTTTAGATTTGAAAATTAAACTTATAAATATTATTGGGGCATTTGCAAAGATGGCAAATTGGACCAAATTAATAAGAAATATAACACAGTTGCAAACTAATTGCATATATAGCAAAATTAATTGTATAAGACCAAAAAGTTGTCGTCAGATTCTATCAGTGTCTATCACTGATAGACTCTGATTATTCAAAGTCTATTAGTGACTATCCGATTAATCAAAATCTATCAGTGTTATCATTGATCAACGTCTATAAGTGATAGTCACTAATAGATTTTGATTAATCGGAGTCTATCAGCGATAGACACTGGTAGACTCTGAATAATCGGAGTCTATCAGTAGATTGATAGATTCTGATTAATCAAAGTTTATCGTTGATAAACTCTGATAATCGAAGTCTATCAGATAGATTCTAATTAACCAGAGTCTATCAGTAATATACTCCGATAGATTTTGCTATATTTGCAATTTTTTTTACATTGTCTTATATTTGCAATTATATAATTTTTATTTGTCACCCACTGCAAATTCTCAATATTATTCCCACCTATAAGTTTTCTTGTTTTGTTATCTATCATTTTCCTATGTTTTCAAAAACTATATTAATTTTTTAAAACTATATATATACTTTTTAAAAGCTTGCCTTTGTTTTTGAAATTGACTAGGAATTCAAATGTGTTTTTATTAAAAATGAAAATCATTGTAAGGAAATGGAGAGAAAACAAGTATAAATTTCAAAAACCAAAAACCAAATGTTATCAAACAAAGTCCTAGTTATTACAGCGTGTTTGGTTGGTGATTTAAAAAAACAAAATTTTAAAAATAAGAGATTTAATGAAAAACATAATTTTTTTGAAAATTCTTTTCCTAAGCTCCAACGTCATCTTTGACCCTTTCAATTCGTAAATCTTCCTTGGTTTCTATTGGGAATGACTTGGACTTTTGACCCTTTAAAGGTTTTTTTTTTTTTTTTTGAGTACATCAACATTTGGGGGTGGGGGATTTGAACCTCTGACCTCATGGTCGAGAGTACATGCCAATTACCGCTGAGCTAAGCTCTCTTTGGCGACCCTTTAAAGGTTTGTCTCACATGGATAAATTTAGAGATGAGAATAGCGTTTTTATACAACACTCTTCCTTTTTATTGTAAATGTGGTTAAAAGTGATACTAAGATTTCTTTCCAACATAAAAAAATGCATGTACAACTATTAACTTAGAACAATGTACTTTTTCATAAAATCATATTGACAAAAATTAACATAGTACCATGTATTTTACATAAAAATAATAAAATCAAACTCTTATTAATAAATCAAAAAAAATTAAATTAAAATCAACCCATAGAAAATACCTCATATTCGTAATTTCATATCAGATTTAACAAAATATAATTTATCTATTTCTTTCGCTCAAAATATTTCAAAATAAATAAACTTTAGCCTTTGCAAAACAACAAAAATTTTCTCACCTACCAAAAAAAGAAAAAAAAACTACTAAAATTTTCTCTGATACGCAGTGAAGTTTTAAAAGACAGGCATCTTGAACTGCCACCATGCAAAAATCGCTAAAAAAGATTTAAAACCACAGCCCATTCCTCTTCACTAATGAGATTCTTCTTCAAACGCCATTGCAGTAGTTTCACCTCTCAAAATCTCAGAAATTCTACTAACCCATCAACGAAAGAGTCTCAAATTCTCCAATTTTGCAGATCCGGCCTACTCCACGATGCGCTACACATTCTAAACTCCATTGATTCGTTCGATTCCAGCACCAACAAACCAATTCTGTACGCTTCTCTCTTACAAACCTGCACCAAGGTTGCTTCCTTCATCCATGGCCGTCAAATTCACGCCCATGTTGTTAAATCTGGCCTTGAGACTGACCGGTTTGTTGGGAATAGCTTACTTTCTCTTTACTTTAAATTGGGTTCGGATTTTCTGCTGACTCGAAGAGTATTCGATGGTCTTTTCGTCAAGGATGTGGTGTCCTGGACCTCTATGATTACGGGCTATGTTCGAGAAGGTAAATCTGGAAATGCGCTTGAATTGTTCTGGGATATGTTGGATTTGGGGATTGAGCCTAATGGGTTTACTTTATCGGCTGTGATCAAGGCGTGTTCGGAGATTGGGGATTTGGTTCTTGGTCGATGCTTTCATGGGTTAGTTGTTAGGCATGGTTTCGATTCAAATCATGTCATTGTGAGTTCTTTGATTGACATGTACGGGAGAAACTTTGCGTCAAGTGCTGCACGCCAACTGTTTGATGAATTGCTTGAACCAGATGCAATATGTTGGACATCGGTTATTTCAGCGTTTACTAGGAATGATTTGTATGAGGAAGCATTGGGGTTCTTTTATTTGATGCTAAGAACTTACAGTTTGTCTCCTGATGGTTTTACATTTGGAACTGTATTGACTGCCTGTGGTAATTTGGGGAGGTTGAGGCAAGGTGAAGAGGTCCATGCTAAAGTGATTGCACATGGACTTGGTGGGAATGTGGTGGTTGAGAGTAGTCTGGTGGATATGTATGGAAAATGTGGAGCCATTGAGAAGTCTCAACGCGTATTCGATAGGATGTCGAAGAGGAACTCGGTTTCGTGGTCTGCATTGCTTGGAGTATATTGCCAAAATGGTGACTTTGAAAAGGTTATAAATCTTTTCAGGGAAATGAAGGAGGTCGACCTCTACAGTTTCGGAACGGTTATTCGCGCGTGTGCCGGGTTGGCAGCTGTTGCTCAAGGTAAGGAGGTTCACTGTCAGTATGTAAGAAAGGGTGGATGGAGAGATGTCATTGTCGAATCAGCTCTAGTCGACTTGTATGCGAAATGTGGCTGTATTGATTTTGCTTATAGAATCTTTGAGCAGATGCCAGCAAGAAACTTGATCACATGGAATTCGATGATCCGAGGGTTCGCTCAGAATGGAAGAGGTGGAATTGCTATTCAGATATTTGAGAAGATGATTAAGGAAGGGATTAAACCTGATTATATCAGTTTTATTGGTGTCCTTTTTGCTTGTAGTCATACAGGTTTAGTCGATCAAGGACGACATTATTTTGCTCTAATGACTGAGGAATATGGAATTAAACCAGGAATTGAGCATTACAATTGCATGGTTGATCTTCTAGGCCGTGCTGGGCTGCTAGAAGAAGCTGAAGGTTTGATAGAAAATGCAGACTGTAGAAATGATTCATCTCTTTGGCAGGTTCTTCTAGGAGCTTGCACTACCTGTACAGACTCTGCTACTGCAGAGCGCATAGCCAAGAAGATGATGGAGCTTGAGCCTCAACACCATTTAAGCTATGTTCTCCTGGCTAATGTATACAGAGCAGTAGGCCGATGGGACGATGCCTTAAATATTAGGAAGTTGATGAAAAATCGACAAGTGAAGAAGATGCCAGGTCAGAGCTGGATGTAGAGTGGCAAAACATCAAGGTTATGAGCTTCATATAGAACCTGAATTCAATGTTGATGATGGCTTTGACATTGATTATCAAAATGTCAGGTTGGCTATCGTCTTTTTGCTCTTCCGAGATGAAGAAGAGCAAAAAGACAACCTGGTCGAAAATCTACCAACCTGGTCGAAAAGGTTATTTAGACGATATCGACGGGGATTATTGAGAATGAGTGAATTTTCCATGGAGATAATCAGTTGCAATCTCAGTTAATACACTGGAGATAATGACTACTTGCCGGCATGAAAACCATGAAATTGAGTGTTTTATTTTGATTCTTCTTTCTTCTTTTTCTCTTTTTCTCCTCTGGAAAAGCTAACTTATTTTTTTGTTACATGTGTGTTTCCTACATCTTTACAGCTCTGTATTTCTAAGGCAATAAATTGTTAGGGATTAATATTGTTTCTTCTAACCATTAGGTTGTTCAGACATCCATTGAACCTAAAATCTGGCTATAAAATGATGTCTTAAAAGCTCATTTCCATTTACTGCTTTAGAAAAGTTACCTGAAAGCAATGGTTTTAGGATAATCTATGATCCTAAAACGTACGGCTGATAGTATTAATAACATCCAGTTGTGGCTAAAAAATCTATTGGTGAACGCAAAAAATATCAGTACTGCAAAGTGATTGTGAAAGTGGAGCTTCAAGAAAGGTAAAAGCAGGGATCAAGAACATTTCAGGTTGTGGAAAAAATTTGTCATACTTGCTAAATTTTCTTTGGTTTTTGGCTAAGTCACACTGTTTAATCAATTAATACCAATATAACACGATAAGCAACCTCACTATATGAAAACTGTTTATGTAAATGGAGATGAACAAAATAATGGATTTTTCTTACACACGCACACACACTCTTCAGGTGGTGGTGGGGGATTGGAGATGATCTTCGAGTCTCGTCAGCAGGTAAAAACCAGTTTGAATGTTCATATCAAAAAGCTGCCCTCAGGGTCCCCATGGCGGCTTCACGTTTCATATCTGCAGCCTTACCACTACCTCGGAAATACATGTAAACTTGCTGCAGTTTGGATGAATGAAGTTTTTCAGTGGGAATCAAAACAAAATGAAGGCATATGATGAAGATGTTACAGTTCTTTATGAGGTACGAACCTGGATAACCCATATGCTGATTAGTGATTCAATGCAGAAGAATGCAAAACCAATGAAGTAGAATATCTGTGAAAGATGCCATTCATTAAGTAGCAGTCTTCGAACCGAAATCAATATACAAACTGACAGTAAAATCACTAATAAGATCAAATGAATAAAAGATCAAACAATAACTGTCATGGTTACTTTTGTAGAATTGGATACTTGACTGTATAAAAATCAATATACTTGAAAGCAAAAGAACAATCCCTCTTAAACCTAGAGTAGTCCAGGGTTTAAAAATATGGCCAAGTCACTTGCTACAATCAAAGCTTTAAATCAGAATTTTTAATTTTTCTGCAGAGTTGAATGGCAAGAGAGTCCAAGTGGAAGGGATGCTAGGTCGTCAAAAAGTTGAGTTATAGCCGACTTGATCAGGGTTCAAAAATGAAATCAAGCCATTTACTAGAATTCCAACTTCTAACTTCGAATTTTGAACTTGCAACTCATTTTTATATCGAAAGTAAAGAGAGGAAGCTAGCTTATAATTTAAAAGAACATCCATATTGGTTGATCTAATAAAATATGTGGTATAAGGGCATTTCAAAACATACACAGCAGACATGTAAACTAATGTAGAACTTACCCCAACCAACGCATTACTACTCAACAAGTCTATTGCAGGCAAGATCCCTCTGAAAAGAACACCAAAAAAACATCAGCTTCTCTCAAGAAATTTAAGAGAAAATATTGGTTATTCAATAAGTATAACCCTCTATTTTCATATAACGAAATCAAAACTTACGTAAGAGATTTCCCCTTAAATATAATGGGAGGAGCAACTGCAGAAAAGACGCAGAAGCCAATATGAATCTGGAACAAGAGATTTGTTAACTTAGGTACATAACAAAACGTCTTCAAAGCCGGAAAAGTAACTGAAATGAAAAGTTGTGAGGTTACCAGGTAAACAAGGAAAAACCACCCAAACTTGAGAGCACTATCGGTCCTGCATGTATTAATAATCTAACTCTTCATAAGTGTAGCCATAATGGATAAACCAACCAAATCAACATAAAGATCACTGAAATGCAAGAGCTAAATTTCTACGGGTCACACAAGTTATAAATCAATTTACCAGTTCAGAAACACAAGAACCTTTGGTTATATCTTATATGCAACACAAATGTCGCCATAATAAAGAATGTCTCCATATTCAAGAAATTATTGATTATGTAATGAAATATTAATTCATTATAAGGAATGACTCAAAGATATAATAAAATTAAATAATAATAATAAACTTCAATTATCAACATGTTTTGCCAAAGTGAGCGTCGCTTAGCATTAATTGACATGTACCCTCGACCAAGAGGTTAGAGGTTCAAATCTCCCTATACCCAAATGTCGTTGAACTCAATATATATATATATATATATATCAACATGTTTTACAAATAACAACATTGAGTTATTTTACAGGTTCAATTAAGTTTTTTTTTTTTTTTTTTTTGAAAAAAGGTTCAATTAAGTTTAGTCCCTAAACTTTTAGGATTGTGTCAATTTGGTCCCTAAACTTTAAAAAGTGTCAAATAAGTCCTCAAACTTTAAAAAGTATCCGGTAGGTCCTTAAGCTTTTACTTTTGTGTCCAATGGGTCCCTCAACCTTCAATTTTGTGTCTAATAGGTCCTTGACCTATTCGATATTTTTTAAAATTCACAGACCTAGATACAAAATTAGAATAGGCATAAATTTCAATTTTATATCTAATAGATTGGTTAATTTTTAAAAATCTCGAATATGTCAAAGACCTATTAGACACAAAATTCAAAGTTTAGAGACCTATTAAACATTTTTAAAGTTTAAGGACCTATTAGACACAAAATTCAAAGTTTACAAGGGTTTGAAATTTTTTTTTTTATTAGTGACGCTATTGATATTGGAGACCAGTTATAACTATTTTTTCAAACTATGAGAGCCAAACCATCGTGTTTAGATTTGAGACACCAAATAGAACTACTAAAGGGCCTGAAAGAGTACTATTCCTCAACTAAATTTATTAAATACTACCTATTCATCAACTCTAGACCAATAGAGCTCGTTCATAACTTCGGACTAACAAATGTTCATTCTCTCTTGAGAAACAACGTGCTCGCTAGCTTACTTCAGTACTTAGCTTAAAATATCTTCCTATCATTTATAGGTTCTCATAGCTTCCTCGATGTATATAAGGGTAATATTAACATCTCAAATGAACAAATCCCAGAAAGTAAAATTAACAATTGGGGTTGGGATTTGGGGGGATTCTTCTGTCATAGTAGAAAAATAAAAGGTGTAGTCCCATTAAATTATACCTGGTAGCACGATAGAGAGGACGATACCACCCAACATATGCTCCAGGAACACCTGATATGAAGTAGATAATAGCAAGAAACCATATTGTTGGACCTACATAAAGAATAAATATTAGTAACAGACCATGGAAGAGAAAAACATATTCCGAAGGACAATGGGCAAATAAAAAAGGAGATCAACTTACCTTCACCGTTGATCCAAGCAGTCGTAACTGCTATAATGTTCCAAAAAAGGCACACAACCAAACCTAGATAAAATAAGTTCAATACAATGTCAATCAAACCATCAAAACTGCTTCGCATGGAACTTACAGATAAAACGTAAGGAAACTTCATAAGATTAGTAACATAATCTTATACTGAAAAGTTAATCATTCCTGGAAAGATGGAAAGTGCTAAATTTGAAAATCCCCATCTCTCTCCTTTCCTTTCCCCTGTTCTTTTCCTTTGGTGTATGGTGGGGAGGGGAGTGGTGCTCTAGGATGGTGTAGTGTGGAATGGGGGCAGATGATAAATGTCAGCACGTGCCTTTCATCTACAAGTCCACTAGAGACATAAGTAGACTATTCCTTTTCACTAATGAATCGTCATAAAAATGCTTCCTTCAACCATAAATTTGAAAGAAAAACCAATAAATCAATACTGACCAGTTAAGAGAATTAAAAACGGTCTACTATTGAGGAAATCAAGTCTAATGGTGGTTGTAAGGATCATATCACGAGTTGTTAATTAAGGTCACGTCACTAAAAGTCTAAAACTTGATAATAACAAAATATCTGGGTCAAGGAGATACTCTCGTTCAGCTGATAGACCTAAATGGCCCAGTACTAGTTCACAAATCACAAGTCAAACAGAAACCTCAACTACGAATGCATCCCCGTGAAGTAAGAAACAACATCCAGATAGAATAAGCAATATAAATAACCAGACTATTGAGAAGTGGTTTGACAAATAACATGACATAGGTTGGCTCATCTTCACCGTGATCAAGGTTTTATTTGCTATTTAAACTTCAAATTTAAATATTACTACCATATAATATAAAGTTAGCCAAACTACCATGAGAAATCAGCAAGCAAATAGCATCTGAACTTTCAGTCAAGAATGTAACTTTCATGGCTGGGCTTCAAGTCCACTCACCCAACAATGTTGTGAAGGCAACATACTGAATGTTTTGTAGATGGATTGGTATTTCATTTGCAATATCGTGATGGATAAGGGGAAAAAATGGTGGCCAATTTTTCTCCTCTATAACAATTCCAGCTGCCAAAATTAATTGAAAAGCTTTCAGATTAGGGAAGAAAAAACTATGATTTGCTTGTTTTTAATGCAACCAAACAATTAAACATACCTCTTGCAATGGCATCTTCCCTTCGTTTTAAATCCTGAGCATCAATAAAGGGCAAAGTCCTTTATAAAGAAATTTTTATTTAAAGCACAAGGAACCGGCTAACTCATATCAGCCTTCCAACAATGAAACGAAAAATTGAAAATCTAGATAACACAGTACATTCTTCAAACAAATGAATGGATGAGAAAGACTGGCCAATAGTTTATTCCTAATTCATATTTATTGTGGACTGATAATTATCATTCAATAAGTAGCCAATTATGACACACCCACAACTTGAATGCACTACTAACATAAAGATAATATATATCCTTTAGGAGTGGGATTTTATGATGCATATAGCACATGCTAAAGATGTTACCTGTTCCCTCTTCTTTAATTCGGCTTCTTTAGCTTGAAGCTCCCTCTCCTTAGCTTTCAAATCCTAAAAATTTAAAGGAAAAGTAAAGAAAATGATACCATTTCCCCTGAAATTGTTTCAAATAGAAAAACTCCAAAAGAAAGAAAACATTTTAAAGAATTCATTCCACCTTTGCATTATCAAGAGGAATGTCAATCGTTGCACCACGATCATAAGTTTCGGGGGGAAGAGGTGAGAGCCTCGCATTTGCAGGAGGAACACTTCCAACTCCAGGATTCTAAATATAAGGCAAACAGTAAAATGTGGAGGAAGAATGACATTAGTTGTGAAATCAAACAAAAATTAGGTCAAACCTCCCGGAATGAACAGACTCAGACATATAGAAAAGCTTAGATGAAGATTAAAGAACTCAATCTGATAATCTCCTCTAAAAAGAGGGAGGGGCCAAGCATTTCATTTATTATTATAAATCATTAATAGACCATGATTATTCAATAAACTAAGAAAGAATACAAAATCAACTCGGTCATATTGAGCTCTCCCGAATCCCATCCCCAGAAAGCAAATCACAGCAGTTCGGACACCACAAAATTACCACAAAATTTCACAATAACCACATTTGCGTCTAATCATCAGAAAAAACCGCAACATGCACGGAAAATATCAGACGAACAAGGCTGGGCGAGGCAGTTAATAGAAAAACAAACCAACAAAGCCCAACTGGAAATTTTATTCTACTTTATTTTTATCCTCCACAGACGACCTTATTTAACAAATATCAATTTAACAAGGAAGTGACAGACCACTTGCAGATCTGAGAATCCATTGCACCAAATAGAAAACCATAAACAACCCGACGGAATAAAACAACAATCATCCGAGAAATGAAAAATGCTCAATCCGTCGATCGCCAAAACGCAAATATCAAAAAATTCAGAAACTCCTATATCAAAGGCGAATGTTACAAGCACAAAAGCGGAGGCAGAGGAAGAGAACGTACAGAAAAGGGATTGACGTCTTCGTCGAAAGGATTGGAATCGTATCGACTCATTGGGAAGATCTAAACGTATGTATTGTCTGTCTGAAGAGGAAATTAAAGAAAGAAACTTATGAAGAAATGGATTGAAATGGATTGAAATCGGAGCTTTCTTACAGAAATGTAGATTCAGGAAGAAGGCAACAGAGGATGAATCTCGCAATCCCTCTCTCTTTTTTTTTTTTTTTTTTTTTTTTGATTGGTTTTGGATTTTGTTTTGGGTTTTTGGCTTTCGGTGTGTTCTGTTTCTGTTTGTTATCCCAAACGAAAACTGAAGCGAAAATTGTTGGCGCGTGAAAATGAGTTTAATGTAATTAAATTAAAACTTTTAAACACACACCCTATTAAGCTAATCTCACTTAATTAGTCATTTAGTGGGTCCCACCTAGCAACATCTTCAAGAACGAAGGGCTTCATGGTAATTTAACACTTGTTTCATAAAATGTTTGGGTAGAAATTCATCATTAATGCACGTTTGACAGTGATTTTGGTTTTTTGTTTTTTATTTTTGAAAATTAAGTTTAAAATTAAAGTTTTTCTTATTTTAAAAAACCAAGTCAAGTTTTGAAAATTAAAAGAAAATAGTTTTCAAAAACTAGTTTTTGTTTTTTAAATTTAACTATTAACTAGAAATTCAAATGTGTCTTAACAAAGATGAAAACGAAATTGAAAGAAAGCAAGCTTAATCTTCAAAATAATTTGGTTATCAAATGGAGTCTATATGATATTTGGCATTTTATGTTATACTTAGATTGAAAATTACCTTATGAATTGTAATTTTTTTTATTCCCAAATATTATAATATCGTGTGATTAATAAAATCAATATAAATTAATTTATAAAAAAATATAAACGTAGATAAATGTCAAAGTGAGCATAACTCAATGATGATTAGCATATACCTTCGACTAGGAGATCAGATATTTGAATCCTATGAACTCAAAAAAAAAAAAAAAAAAAACTCATCATAAGTAAAATTAGTCAAGATAATAATTAATATAAATTAATATTGAAAATGAATAGTCAAAGAATTTGCCCTCCAAAAATTTTCAAATCTCATATTTTTTCCACTTTACAAACAACTTTGTGAATGTCCACGAATTGATTTCTTAAAATTTGGTATGGTCACCCCACTAAAGGATGACATTCTTAGCAAACCTTCCTAAATTATCTCCTTGAATAATGAAATTATCTAGCATTTTTTTTCTATTTTCTATTTTTTATATTTTTAAAGGAAATTTTTCCTATTTTAAATAATATTTTAAGACGTAGAAGTTATGCCGACCTTTGTGATAAAAAAAACAACTACTAATTCTTGCTTAAGAAAATGACATTTAAAAAACGTAAACGAATATCCAAACTCCATTAAAAACTACCAAAATATTTTTTTTTTTTTTAGAAAGAAAACTACCAAAATATAAGTAAACTGATCAAAACATATACTCTCGAACTAAAGGTCACAAATTCAAATTCATCACTTCAAAACAAGAAAAAAAAATAACTCCATTAAAAACTTCTAAAGATTCCACTAGTAAAAAATTGAAGAGATCCTATACAAAACAATCCAGAGAAGTTTGTCATCAAAGACATTGTTTAGTTTCTGCAAGCAAGTTTAAGAACCTCTGAGAACCTGCCCTGCACTTTGTAGTTCACCAAAACACATCTGATAATAAATATATATATATATTTTTCATTATTAAGAATCATAAGGTAACTAAACAATGGAAATGACACCAACAATGGGTTAGCATATATTTCTTCAAAATACACATTACTACCTAGTTTAATAAACAATGGAATGATTACAAATGATTCACCTCAAGAATTGGAGCTTTGTTGCTACAAAAGTGTTCTCTTAGACAAACCAGAAGGAAGAAGACGAATGGCTTGCGAGTTCGTGTTGCAAAACTTGAGCATGCTACCATGGGAGTTCGCTCGAAAATCTTCGCATCGTCTTCTATCAGAAATATGGCAGATTTTTCAGCAGTTCTTTTACTTCTTAGCTGAATGGATTGGCTAACTCTAATAAAAAAAACCATATCAATCTTCACTTGAACCACTTCCCTGTGGTTCTCTCCTTATCATGTTGAGCAAGTCCTGAACAACAGTCGACATTGGTGGCCGGAATTCAGGCTCCGACTGTAAAATGATTAACGTTTAGTGAAGATGGTCCGTATGAGGTGAATGGAAGAATCAACATCTATATTAGAAGGGTACAGCCCAACTCTTCCAGGTTGGAGCATGAAACTATTATAATGGCAAGATACTCTATAGAAAATCAGTAAGAGTAAATGAAATTCTCTATCAGCACCATCAAGAACAATATTTCCAACACCAATGTCATGAAGCTGCTCACCTGAACACATTTTGATATGATATCAGCAAAGTATGACAAGGATTTGGCAGGGTATCGACCATTGAGTGAAGGATCAACCATGCTCGTCAATGCCTCTATGTCGTGAAGCTGCGGAATCGCCCATCTTACTAAAAATTGCTCACCTCGGGTCCTTGTTCTGTCCAAAACCATGGAAAGACTATGAATACACTAGAAATGGTCCAATAATAATCAATCATTTTCTTTCAACAACTTACCTGTCATAAGACATCCGGCCAGTTAGAAGTTCCAGCATAACCACACCAAAGCTGTAAACGTCACTCTCGAGTGTATAAATTCCTGATTCAAATTCTGGCGCTCCGTAACCATATGCTGTTAGAAGCTGACCTGATAGCTGGGACGTAGGGAAAATGAAGTGTCAAATGAAATAGAGAAAATAGTTTAAGCTTTCACTTGACACAAGTGAATCTTTAGAGTCAAATGTTGAAGAACTAGGAAGAGTCGGACACATTTTCTCACAACATGCATTTCTTTTTCCTGTTTTTTGAGGCTCGAACCAACGTCAAAGAAACGAAAAAGAAAATAGCAGTCAATTATATATTATAATCAATGGGAAGGGCAGTGAATTCCTCGGTTCCTCTTTGGTAAGATAGCAATTCACTATTATATTGATTCAGAAAGTAGCCAATCAAATTACACTGCTGTCAAGCCTGTCATGTAAGGAAAGAAACAGCTGTCCAATTGTAAATGGAGGTAAATCACCAAATTATTGCCAAGAATCTCAGTCAAATATAGACATGAGAGAGCAGATATCAAACAGAAATTCCAGGTTTTGTAGCATATTTACATTCACAAATAGAGAATTTTGACTATGAGAAGGTTAAAGGTTATGGCTTACCTGACTAACAGCTCCTTTTGATATTAATGGAGCCAGACCACAATCTGAAACACGCACAGAAAGATCATCATCAAGTAGGACATTTGCAGACTTGAAATTCCTATGAATAACAGGTGGCTGACAGACCTCATGCAGATACCTACAACCAAAAGATGAAAACCAAATGAATACAAAAGTACACACAACTTCCCCTTTACACTTCGCATTGGCTTGTTGATCAGTTGAGAATGATTAAAAGATGAAAAGATCCACACTCAGCTTCCTACCCAAAACTTATTGGCCAGTTCAAGAAGGATAACTAGTGTCCACAGTTACACATACTCCATAAGTACCCAACAACTCCCTTACATTAACCCCATGTTACTTGAAAAGGCTCTTTCTATTACTTCCAACTTTAACCCTAACTTACGGACTTTCCCTTTGAAAAATAATGTCAACCCAAAGAAACAAAAGGTCTATCAGATATATAGTTTATGCCGGAAAGGTACAATGGTGGACTAAATTGAAAACATCAGGCAGTTTACTTCATACCTATATTACATTTGGTTTATAGTCCAATTTTTATTGTGCTGTGATTGGGGTTAAAGTACTGATTATGGCAGGACTACTCAGGTGAAAAGACATTCTGAAAAAATGCTATGTTTTAGAAGGATTATAATGGGATGACAGACCCAGTCACAATCTACTAAGGGTGAGTCATGAGATCGCACTAACAGCAAGGAAAAGGTATAGGTCAGCCTGGTTTGGCTTGCTCTGGACATTATCGATTTTGTTGATCCTCGTGCAAAGAATAAATCAGAATTCCTTAAGAAAACTCCTAGTGAGTAAAGCAACATCATGGCCCTGGGTATACATGGACAACTGGAGGACTAATAGAAAGCTATAGTGCTTTAGGAAGAAAATAAAAGCTTGAAATGTCCAGAAACACCCACCTAAACCTTTAAAATACTCCTGATAATTGTGAGAGTATTAACAAAGGATATATAGAGAATATTAGTGGATATTAATAAGGGCATAGTGATAATTAGTTAGAGGTGTCTTAATTATAAATGGAGGGAGTTAGGATTCTAGAAGAAGGGAATAATTTTGGGTAATGTCCAGTGTGGGGCTTTAGAGAGAGACGACCCTCTCAAAATGCTATTGATATTGTATTTTCTCTTGATATTGCAATATAGTTCTATATTTGTGTTTTCTTGGTGTAAAATGTCCAACTTGTTTGCTTCATACCATTTTAACCAATTGGAAAAGTTTTTTGTAATTCTCACGAGCTTATCATCCCTTTTGTAAATTTCATACATCAAAGAAATTGTTTCTTAAAAAAAATAAAATAAAATAAATAAATATATATATACAAAGAAAACCCTTTGTAGACCAAAAACGATCTAAGAAAACCATACTATTTGTGATAACGGAAACCCAAATCTCTTTTCCTCCTCTAAAATCAAGGTAAGCATAGGAGGCAGAGAGGTGCTACTACATCTAAATCCAACTAAAATCTTATAGCGGTAAGTTGACATTTTAAGCACTTGCACTACAAATGCATGGATAAACTCAGAATAAGGTTAGATCATCAGACTTTACCACTTAATAGCTGAACTGCACCACTAATAAAGCAAAAGAACTGCTTAAATATATTTTCTCCAGTAACATATAAATACTGAGAACCTCAATACCAAACCTTGGTCATGCAAATTGGATAAAATTAAGCTGAGCAGCTTAAAAGGTTAAGAATTTCAGGTAGGGGAAGCCATGACTGACGGCCTAAATTGCTTAGTAGGGAGACAAGAAAGGAAGTGGCAAACATCAAACTTGCATAGAAAAGGTCATATGAATAATTTACTTACTCCAAGGCTCTTGCAGCCCCAAGAGCCATTCTTATGCGGGCATTCCAAGAAAGTTTCTTTCTGAACTCTTCGTCTGAGTGCAGTGCATCCTGCAATGTTCCACTACTGCAATACTCATAGATAAGAAGCCTTTCACCATGCTCTGCACAGTAACCACTGAGCTCAACCACATTGGCATGCCGGATTCTATCGATATTATTCACTAACTCAAGAAACTCATCATCCTTTTGCTGACTGAATGCTCTTTTATCCAGTTTTTTGACGGCCAGGTACTACAAAATCATTAGAATGGTTAAATGTAAGATATGAGGTCATTAAAGTTCAACAACATAAAGATGCATATCAATAAGGAGAAAGGGATGATCGAATTGTTTGCTAAGCTGGGAGCAGTAAAATAGTTGTTCACAATAACCCTGCACATCCAATCATATGAAGAGACAGTTCCCTTTTTCTCCAACCCCTTACTCGTTTTATCCTAGTCTCTCTCTCTCTCTCTCTCGATGTGTGCTGATTTTCTCAGAAGTGCATCGTTTAACTTTTTAAATTGTAGAATGTGAAAATATCAGTATTTGAGAAAGCAGAGCGGCCTTCTTTTAGTTTTAGCAACATTATATGCCTATTGAAAATGAGAGTAAAAGAAACCATCTGAATATTTTGCACAATTTGCTGCACGAGGTTGATAGTTAACTACTACTAAAAAGCTAGACTAAGCGTCTACATTGGTGTTCAAATAAAAGTAATCAATACATTAGACACTTCTTCACATTCTAGTCCAACTAAAACTAAATTTTATCCCTCAATCAGAGGGAGGTTGAGATTAATATATCTGCAATTCTTACTAAATACAGACTTCATATGTTGCCACATGATAGAATCGTAATCAGCACAGATAACCAGTAAAATTATTGAGACACGGGAAGAATAAAACAACAAATGTTGCAGGAAAAAGATTGCCAAAAAAATTTTCATTCAACGAAAAGGATAAGCAAAGAGTTAGAAACGAAATGAAATTATTGATAGCAGTAAACTTACCTTCCCACTGGGAAGCTGTGCCCTATAAACACTCCCCAGCATTCCTTCTCCTATAAGATTCTCTTGTGAAAAGCTGTTTGTATATTGCTGAAGGGATGCAATAGTGAAAGATTTTGCAAAAGTTGAGGTTATTCTATGTTTGGTGGGAGGCTTCAAGGGAGGAACTTCAGCTGGAACATTGGGCACGACCGTGACCTCTTCAACAGGAGGTGGTGGTGGAGGGGGAGGGGGAGGTGGTGGGGGAGGGGGAGGCATTAGATAGACATCGAGTGCGCTCATATCTACTTCATGATGATCCTTCTTTGGAATAGCACTCATTCTTGGCATGTTTCTCTCTCTCTCTTCGTGAGCTTTTGGAACCTTCAGAGCCTCCATTTGAGTTTCCTGTTTCGGCCTTACAACTGCCTCTTTTGAAACTATTGATAATTGCACAATTCAGTACATAATTAAGAATAAGTTTTTTTTTTTTACAAACAATGAGCAAAATAGGATCAATTAACCTTTAGGTATCTGATCAATTGGATGGTGCATGGGTCCCTCATTTCCAGCATTTTCTCTCTCACCCCTATAGGCACCTATCTGATGATGTCGCTTGGAACTATCAACCGTTCTCCTTCTGCACCTTGGCATAAAAAGCACACATGCCAAAACCAGGATTATGAATGACAAGACCACTGCAATTGTTATCAAAACAACCCTTTTAGTGCTTTTCTTATTTCTTCCCGTACTGGATTCCTCAGGTGCAGATGGTCCATCAGCCTGTTTCTTAGGTTTTGGAGGAGGAGATGGTGGTGCTCCAGAAACTGGCGGTGCTGGTGCTGGCTTTGATGGTGGAGATACAGAAGGAGGAGGTGTCGGAGAAACAGAAGAATTAAATGGGTTTCCATCCTTTCTGTGTCAGAGATGGTAATGCCAAAATGAGATTAAGTAGGTCACATGAAAACTTCTAAGTCACAGCTCGGTAAAATACATGACAAAATCTACACTGTTTTTATTGTTGGGACAATGGAAATATATCTTCAAAATGATTAGGAATCTTTTTTTTACTAAATACACTACGTATAATTGGATGGAATACTTCCACCTTTATGATTGTTGCTTCAAGGTATACATAATCAATCATTTATCATGTTCTTTCCTTATGAAGAAGTGATCATATTTATATCTGAGCAAAATTTCCTCAGAGCATGTTTGTCAGTTAACAAGATTTTATTCTCCCCATGAAAGTCATTTCTATTAGTTGAAGCAATAGATATGCACTTAGGTCTGATGTTTAAAGTAGTCCAGTTCAAAACATGCAACTGCTCCCTCTCACCTAAAATTAGGAATACTCAGCAACTTCTCAGGTATGGGTCCAGAAAAAAGGTTGTTCTCTATATTCCTGCTCAAACACAAGGAACAAATATTTAGGAAGCAAGCAAACGATAGCATACACCAGGCAAGGTTTTGACTTTTCCCAAAACTGTCTATTAAGTTGAATCTGAGGCTATCTGAAAACTGAGTGAAAAAATAGTTGAAACAAGTACAAGTCTTTTAGTGGAAGGTCTTGTAGAACATCGAGGGTCCCTGATAGCTGATTATTCTGCAGATGACTGAAAACTAAAAATAATTAGTACATGTATGAAAATATCTAGTTCACATTGGGCCAGAGCTACAAAATACTCACAGGGTGGTCAGTGCCAATAAATTGCTTACGGATGGAGGCAGTGGCCCACTAAAGTTGTTATTGGATAAGTCCCTACAGAAATTACGGCTTCAGTCATCAAACCAAGGACTAAAGCATAAATACGAAAACTAAGAGATGGGACATACAAATTGACCAGTTGAGTAATGGCTTGAAAGGAATCTGGTATTTGTCCACTCAATTTGTTATCATTCAACGACCTATAAGGTAGAAAAAGCAAAATCTCAGGCGAATATGAAATTCATAAGCTAAGTAACAAATTAATAACAATACTATAAAACAAACTAAAAACAAAAACAGGAAACATTGGCTTACATGGCTGTCAATTGAATCAAGGATGATAATGAACTCGGAATGCTGCCAGTGAACTCGTTAGCTGAAAGAAAACTGGGAAAAGTAAAGATGATTAAATATTTTGCATTTCATGCACAAGGAAAGTAACAAAGCATTCCGCATAGAGAATAGGAGCATACATGTTCTGAATAGTAACGGGTAAACTGGATGGAATACTCCCCCCTATATGATTGTTGCTTAAATCACTGCCAGCGAGCACAGGTCACACTATAGATGTCAGCAATTAACATAGCAAGAGAAAGCAATGTAGCAGATGATTTTACATATCATCTTTGAATGTAGTTAATGAATTTCTTCTTTCTTTGTATAAAAGTCAAGAATAATGCCTCTATTCTTGCCAATCGACTTGCTTATATAGAATATCCAAAAAAAAAAAGGAGCAACAAAATTTGATCAAATCACAATCATTAGCAATGTAGCTAGACAAACTAAATATACAAGTAATGCCAGCTTTGGCAGGTCATGATTTCTAACGTAGGAGAATAAGTCATTTGGAATGGGGGTGTTTCAATCAAGAATGCAGCCAAGGATTTGAAAGTAAACCCCATCACTGATTAATGCATTCAAACGCAGAGACATGCACAATTACTTACATTGTTTGGATCGAAGAAAACATTCCCAAGTTGTCACCCAGTTCACCTCCCAAATTAGCAGCATTAACGATTCTATATCATAAAGTTGTCAGTTAACTGTGTTTTGAGAAACACACAATAAAATATTCCAGAAAGAAAACTAACATACATTTTAATGATGCTCGAATCATTACATACAACACCCTGCCATGCATCTCCGCATGGGTCTTGCCCAGTGCCCCATCCAGGAAGATTGGGGAGTCCCAGTGCAGTGTGTAAGCTACTAATAGCAGCAACTATCGACAAGAAATAATGCAGACAGTCAGCCGTAGAGATCTACTCTATTACAAAGACATCAGTAATTAAATGCACAGGACAAACATCAAAAGAATATAATGGTAGAAACCACAAACTCTGGAATAAATTAAACAAAAAGGATCGATCTCTCTTCTTTCTTTTAATTTTATGAGAAACAAAGTTTTCATTGACAACATGAAAGAAAACAAGTGATATACAGCCCAACAAGAGGAGCCAAGTCAAGACTAACTTCACAGAAAAGGATCAATATCATGTTGAAAGTAAAGTTTATTACTTCTAAAAGGTCGCAATTGAGTTAAAAACCAACTTGGATAATAAATTTTGGTGAGTAAAACAATGACAAAAGGCTTCTCTCCTATAGGGTGGCAGCATGGTATGACATTGACAGCAATACAGAGAAAGAGCAGTTCTCTACTAAACCCGTGTTTGGCGCATTCTCTCAGAATGACAATCAATGGCAGCGAATAAACTCGAGGAGATTTAATAATGTGGCCAAAAGAAGATACAGAATAAATCAATCACACCCATGATTCACATTTTTTTTCTCGCAATTTCTTGCATCCAAATGACGAATCATATAACAAAACTAAAACGTCAAAACTAAAATGAAGCCTTACAATCGCCTGGATTCGTAATTCCGAAAAGAACTTGGGCTGCGCAGATCACGAATCCGACTAAAACCTGCACGCAGATCCTCAAAGTGCCATTCCTCGAAGATCTCTTCCAACCCATTGATGCAAAACCCACCTGTATTTCTTCTTATTGAAAAACCCCAATCCTCACAAACATTCTCCAACCTGAAAGCACCCATCAAAAAAGAGCACAATAAAATCCACAGCAACCGACGGAATTCAAGCTCGACATTCCACAAAACCAAGATTAAACTCAATACCAAGCAAAACCCAAGTCAAGAATTGAACACACAACAGAGCCGCACCGACCAAAGCCGTAGGTACAAAGTTCAAGAACTACTAAAAAAGATTCAAATCTGAATCTATCGAGAAAATGGGTTCCAGAAAGAGAGATGCAAACTTGCAGTGAAGTTGGAGGAGCATGAAACTTAGCAAAATGCAGAACAAAATTGACGTTGGAAAGCGAACTAGGGGTAGAAAAAAAGCTGGAAGTAACTTTCTAAAAGCTCGAGTTCTTAATTATATTAAACATTAAGCACCCAAATGAAGATGGGAAGGATTAAAGGAACTGGGATTCATTGAATTAAGAAAGAGAAGTAGAACACGGCAAACTTACATTTAACAAATTGAAACAAATGAAAACTCTGAATTCAATTGAATTCAGTTCGACCCAATTCAATTTAAGCTCAAATCGGTGAACACCCTAAAGACAATGAAGCTGGAAAATTAAGTAAAAGGCAAAGTTGGAAACGTAGAAAAACAGTACGGTAAAGGGTCAGAATTTTCTTTTAAACTTCGCTGCTTTTTCTCTCTCTGGTTTGGTTTGTTTGTGTTCTATTTCTCTCTCTAAAATTATATAAAAAAAAAAAACAAATTATAAAAAAAAATTCGAAGTTTATGTGTGAGTGAGTGTGAATGTATGAATGATGATTTGTCATGCATATCGTTTTTCAGATGAAACATGCAGGGGCGTGGACCACGCGCTCTTAGAGCGCGTGAAATATCTTCATACTTACTTAGGAAGGGATGATGTTCCATTCCACTTTGCTTTTTATCTCAATTTTCTAAATAATATAATGTGGACTTTTTTCTTTTTTCTTATTATTTTATTTCTTGTATTATTTGGTCTTTTTTATTTTCATAATGAGATAATCATAAAACGTATTATGTTTGTGTTGTTTTGTTTATTTTATAAATAATATTTTCTTTATTTGAAAATTTTATAATTTTACTCTAAATCTTCTCCACATTTGACTTTTATTTAGTTGTTTAAAGACTTTTGCCTTTAATTTAACTTAGGTTAATTTACTCACTAATTTTAATTAAAAAATAACCTAAGAATCTTAAAAATGGACTGGTTTTAATAGAAGTCTCGTTCTACCCCAAATTAAGTTTGGTTATACACAAAATTGACTATGGAATAATTTTGGGAAAAATAAGATTAAAAAAAAGCATAATGATGTTTTCCTTAGAAATCCCTATCTATTTTGTACCGAATATATATTATAATTCGTTGAACACATGTGAAAATTATATATATATATATATATATATATATATAAAACGATTCTTTAAAATTAAAATCATGAACAATTGTTTTTTTTTTTAAAAGAAAATCATCAACAATTGTTGAAGTTGAACCAACAATACAATATAATTATGACCAAAAAATTTAATGTTAAATTACAAGTTTAGTCTCTAGTCTTTTATGTATGTGTCAAATAGATTTATGAAATTCTAAATTTATGTTCAATAGGTCCCAAAACTTTAAAAAATATTTAATAAGTCGCTAAACTTTCAATTTTGTGTTCCATAAATCGTTTTTGATTTTGTATCTAATAGGTAATTTGTCCATTTGACATATTATAAATTCACAAACCTATTGGATCAAATTGAATGTTTACATCTCATTAAATACAAATTTCATTTTTTTTTAACTCTACTATATTTTCTAATTTTTTTAAAAAAAGTGTTGAATATGTTAAGGACCAATTAAACACGGAATTAAAAGTTTATAGACTTATTTGATATTTTTTAAGTTTAGATACTTATTAGATACAAAATTGAAAGTTGATAAATTTATTTGATATTTTTTTAAGTTCAAAATCCTCTAAGATACAAACATGGAAATTTAACAACTACAAATTCATAATTTAACCCAATGTTAAAAATCAACCCTTATATATAGAGAGAGAGGAATAAAATATTATCGAAAAAATATACAATTTGTATTTCAAAAAAAAAAAAAAGAAAAAGAAAAAATATACAATTTGTGGATTTGAAAATGATGGATGTTCGAAACCATCTTATCTTAAAAATGTAAATGTAGTTTATAAAATTGACAAATTGAAAAGGTTTAATTTGTAATTATAGCTCTCATTATTTAATTTTTATTTAGAAGACTTATACTTTTATTCCACAAAGTCCATGGAATTGTATTAAAATGTTAATTATTTAAATGATTCTGTCATTCTCTTTTCAAATTTAATAAACTAAGTGGAAAAGTCGTCGAAAATGGTGGTCAACTTATGGTCTCATTCACAATAAATGATTATCTAAAACGAAAATGATAACCCGTTGATTTAAACAAGCAAGTATAAATACAGCGAATTTATTATTATCAAGTTGCATTTAAAAAAATCTTTTTTAAAATTTTGTTTATAGATCACTATGACCCCATCTTATTGTGAAATGTTAATAACTGATCATAATCTTAAAATCGTCCATAGGAATATTTGGAAAAAAAAAAAAAAAAAAAAAAAACCATTGAAACATTTTAACCATTACACTTTTATCCACCACAACATAATTTAATTAGTTTAAACATTAAGGACCTCTAATTGTACACTCAAATTGTTACATCACAGCATTTATACAATTTATTGTCAAAAAATAATAAAAAAAATATACTATTGCATCCACCATAAAGAGATTAAAAGTTTAAATATCTCACTCCAAATGTGTTATTGTTAAAAAAACACACACGCACATTTATATTATTTAAAAGTTTTTTTTAATATACTTTTAGCTTTGGTACTCCATTTTGATCAATTTACTTTCAAGTTTCGAGATAACCAAGAGTATAGTTCAACTGAACTGACATAAAGTGTATGCCTATGATCAAAAGGTTATAAGTTTCAATTTTCCAACCTCATATTATTGAACTAAAAAATTGTATACCCCTTATAAAAAAGGATTGTTTGAATGGATTTGTTTGATTTTTTTTTTTTTTTCAATCGCAATTCAAGCATGAACATTCTTTTCACTACCATAAGCATGAACATCAAACTCAACAATTTTATCAAAACACTATTACACATTTGTATTAAAGAATTATTGTTACATGCAAATTTTATGTTAGAGTTTTGCAAGGGGAGAACAACGTTTTTGAAAGTATATAAATCAAAATGGACAAAAAAAAAAAGGGCCGATTGCAAGGATGGCAATATGGGCCAAAATAATTGCAAATCTAGCAATCCATAAAAAAAATTGGAAAAATGGCAAAATCTAATAGTTTGTGTGTTGCATTTACTAAAATATCCCTCGATAGAAAGATTTTCTATCAATGATAGAAAATTTCTATCACTGATAGATTCTATCATATGATAGAAAATTTTTCTACTACTGATAGATTCTATCGGTGATAGATATTTTTCTATCACTTGTTCGGTGTTCTATCAGTGTTTGGTTGTTGTTATTTGGTTTTCTGTTTGATTTTTGCTTTTCAGTGTTTTATTTCTATAATCGTTCGTTTTTGCTTTATTTTTCAATGCTCGATTTCACCATGTATCACCATTGCTGACAGTAACAAAAGATCTTCTATCACTGATAGAAAAGTATCAGTGATAGAAAGATTTTTCTATAACTCACGAAAAGTTTTTCTATCAGTCTCAGTGATAGAGATAGAAAGTTTTTCTATCACTCATAGAAAGATTTTCTATGAATGATATAAATTTTTTCTATCACTCATAGAAAAAATTTCTATAAGTGATAGAAGATTTCTATCACTGATAGGTTCTATCAAGGATTGAAAGATTTTCTATCAAGAGTTTTCTATCATTGATAGAATATCTTTCTATCACTGATAGAATAGTAAAAATTTCTATCAGTGATAGAAATCTTTTATAACTGATAGAAAGCTTTTCTATCGGTGATAGAAAGTTTTTCTATCACTTATAGATTATATCGGTGATAGAAAGATTTTTATGGGTGATCAGGGATTGAAAGATTTTTTATCAAAAGTTTTTCTATGATTTTCTATAAAAGGTTTTTTTTATCACTGATAGAACCTATCAGTGATAGAAATCTTTTATCACTGATAGAAAAAGTTTCTATTAGTGATAGAAATATTCTATTCTATCAGTGATAGAAGCTTTCTATCACTGATAGAAAATTTTTCAACCACTGATAGAATCTATCAGTCATAGAAATATTAGTGATAGAAACTTTCTATCGCTGATAGAAAATTTTTCTACCACTGATAGAATCTATCAGTAATAAAAAGACTTTCTATCAGTAAAAAAAAAAAAAAAAAAAAAAAAAAAAAAAAAAACTGACGAGGAAGAAGAAGATGGGCACACAGGGGCAGTTTAGGAATATAAAAAATTAATTCAAAAATTTTGCCATATTTGCAAATATTTTTAAAAATTGTTATATTTGTAATTAGTTACCTTCACGTTGCCACCCATTACAATTATCCAAAAAAAAAATGAAAAGACAACGATTGAAATAAACATTTTGGAGATACACCTATCAAAATAGACAAAATCCAAAATAACATTCAAACATTATTTAAATAAAATTTAAATATAATTCTCACAGACTTAAAAGAAACATTATAATGGGTAGCAAAATTAGTGGTCAATTTTGCATATTTGTTAAACGAAAATTTAACTAGCAAGCACGACAAAAAATTTCTCTCATATTATCAACATATCATTTTTATATCATTGATGTATCTAATAAAAAACATACCATTGATACACTTAATTTAAAATATATCATTGAAATGTGATTCATGTAACTAAGCATATCACTAGGATATCATTTTTGTATAATTGATAAGTTTGGTGTCAGTGTTATTTATTTTTTTAAGTCATACATATATAAAACAATATACCGCTATTTATATACTTGATTAAAATATTAACAACTATGAGATAAAAAGAAATTTCTCATTTTCTATCTTTCTTTTTCTTAGTCGTCAATATTTTAATAGGACATGCAGGAAGATCTCTACGTATCGGTGCGTAGCCAAGTATTCTCTATATGTATAGTTATATCAAAATATTTGTTTTAAAATGTCGAATAGAAGTCGGGTTAGAGGAGTGAAACTCACGCGCATGAGATAGGCGCGTGGGAAGTGTTAATGTGAATAAGCTTTAACCGTCAAAAGAGGGTAAGCCGGAAGCTAGTGTTTACTATGGGCCATCACGTGGTCGGTCGACTGTGACTTATGGGCCTCTGACAGAACTCTACGGCCCACCAACCCCCTCACAAAAACTTCCAAATTTTTTACGTCATTTTTCCAATTAAATAATATTTTCAAATATCATCCACTCTGAACAAAAATATTTTTAGTCCAGCTGAAATTTCCCTACTCAATGCATAAATATTCTTATGATTAATTACAATAATTTAGAAGATTAAACTACTAAAAATATATAGTCCAATGTTTTTAAAGATTTCCAACCTACTAACTATAATTTAGAAGTACCAAATTGAAAATTTTAAATTCATAACAATCAAATCGAAACAATATAATTAAATCATAGGATTTAACTTTTGTATCGAATTTATGGAGATCAACTTTGTAATTTAACCATACTACTAAAAAACAATAGTAATTTAACCAAATTTCTTGGAGAAGTCTTGATTTGTCTCATAATTTGTTAGCTTGTAGTAGCTTCTCCTGGGCAAAGACTTAACATATGTAACGCAGGGACTTGTGTATGGTGAATTTCAACATTTGAATCTCTGCCATTCATATTTTATAGTTTAGGCTTGTTCGAGGATTGGCAAGATTTGGGTGGGGGTGTTTGGTAGAACAAATAGGTTTATGTTTCTCCCCTCCTAAATTTGAATGCTATGTGCAAAATGTTGTATTTGACGGTAATTTTGTTGCAAGTCTAGAATATGAGCTCGGGGACCAAGTTGAGTTCAGAACGAGCTAGTCCGGAGCAAACTAGTAGTTAGCTTGGAGTTAAGAGGATCGAGGATTTAGCTTTTCGAGAGGGGAATAGTGTTGTGCACCGACTCGCAAGTTTGGCTTTGAGTGAGGATGTCTCATGGGTTCTGGATTCAAGACTGTCCTGCAATGTGGAGAGGACGTGATTTCTTTGAGTCTGTTCTTCTGTATTGCTGCTCCTAAGCGGTTTCTTGGTTGAATGAAAGTTTGATGTGGATAAAAAAATAATAATAAAAAAAAAACATTATGATTTTTTTACTAAAAATATATAAGAAAAATAACTCTTTTTTAACGTCTTGACGAGTAACAAATTAATAATATATTCAACAACATTTTTTGTAATGAGATCATATTTCCTAAGATGTTGGGGAAAAACAAACATTGAATCAATACTTTTTAGAAAGAATGAAAAAAGAAAACCACAAAAGTCTAACCAAATAATTACCAAATTTTCAATCAGTAATTTGCATGAACTTTCTCAAGGTTACAATAATTAAAAAAAAAAAGAAAACAATAATAATAAATCCGATTATTTAATTCCAATAATTGCATTCCAGTAAGATAATTTTTGAAAATTTAATCTCTTTTGGTCAAAAAGTGACTGATTTTCTTGTACAGCGAAGTAAAAGCAAACAATAATATTCCAATTTCCAGCTTCTCACGTGACTTTTTTTTTTTTTGTAATTTATTTTTTTAAAGAATAAAGATAGAAAATAGGAGGGACTTTCTAGTAATGGGCGAAGATTGGGGAGTTTTTGTCATTTGGTTATCCAGATGGGGAAAAAAGTGACTTTACTAAAACTAAAAGGGTTTTTGAAAAAATAAATAATTTATTAATAAAATAGACTTTTTTTAAAAAATAAATTGAAGAAATAGGCTCGGCAGACTTTTTTCTTTACTTTTTATCTTTGCCCTATCCCTTCACTTCCTTTGTTACCGAATCTGTCTAAAGTGAAATTACATAAAATTCCCTTTATTTCAAAAAAAAAAGAAAAAAAAACATAAAATTCCCTACTTTTTTTTTTCTTCATATTAATTTACCTTTTTTTTTAACACATATAATTCTTCATATTTATTTACCTGGATTTTTTTTTAAGTACAACAACATTTAGAGGTGGATGATTCGAACATCTGACCTCTTAATCGAGGATATATGCCAATTACTGTTGAATTATGACATTTACCTGACTTTTGCTACTCAAGCATTTAATAATATAGAGATGAAAATCAATTATTTTGATGGGGCAAGTGGCAATTTAGGAACTAGCATGTGTAACATCAATGTCATTTTGGTAATATCTTTGTTTTTCTTTTTTTCAAATTTTTTGGACTTTTACACTACTATTTTTCATATTTGATAATAATAGACTAAATTATAGAAAATAAAAATACTCACCAATTATGAGCCTTGTTTCAATAATACCTCTTAATCTTAAAAAGTTTCAAAAATGTGTATGACCTTTAAAAAACTTGGCATTAAAGTTTCCAAATGTGTATAACCTTAAAAAGTTTCCAAATGAAGCGTAAAAGTTTCATTAAGGAAAAAACCTAACTGCATAATGGTATGTGTAGGGATCTCTATGCATACCACCATTAATATGTTGACAACTAGGAGAGATTAAAAAAAAATCTCATTAAAATCTTTCCCTCTTTTTTAGTTGTCAAGATTTTAATAGGGTAGGTAGTGAAATTCATGCAGCCAAGTTTTGTTCATTAATGTCTTTGACATTTCACAAAACTTTAAAAATATGCTTATCCGAAAACATTTCTTCTTCTCCATCTCTACACAAATTCTTCCTCTATATGAAAATTAATTACAAGCCTTTTTTAGTAAGGGTATTTTGTTAAAAAAAAAATTTAAAGGTATTAATGAAACTTTAATGTTTCCATTCAAAACTCAATCATAAAAGTATTTTATAACATTTGTGAAATTTGAGGATTATTTTTTAATTTTTTTAAAGTTTATTAGTATTATTGAAACAAAAAAGCTCGTAGTTAATATTTTTATTTTTGCTTTAACTAACACAATGACTTGTCTATTATTTTGTCTATGTTTTTAATGTATTGGTGTGAAGAAAAGAAATGACACAAAGTAATTAACAAGAAGGATGATAGGAAATATTTCTTTTTTTTCTTTCATATTTCTAGAAATAGAAATAGGGGGCTGATCTTTTGGCAAAAGATGCCTTAACTCATAACATGTCTATGTTGTGGCTGATTTTCCAACATGGTTGCTGTTATAGGCAATTTTGGACCACCCCGATATACAAGGAGCTGACGAGGACAACCGGGGAGGAATCAGGCTGAAAGATGGACCAATGAGGCAAAACCGGCACGTGAGACGGGCCAAGACCGAAGGGGTCGGGTTTTAGGCCCGACCCCCTGCGAGGCCGAGCACATGGTCAGCCTCGGCCATGGGCCGAGGCCGACCCTCGGCCCGCTCGTGCGGGCCGAGCCCGTTCGGTCTCGTCTGGTCCCCACCGCCTCTGGATGCCCCGATTTCTCCTGGTTTGACCTAAAACGCCTCCGAAACCCTAAAAAGGCGAGGAGGATGAGCAGGTATTTATATCCCTCTTCGCCGCTGAAGAGGGGATCCCGAATTCTATCCCTAAACTCTACTCTATATTCTCTGCTTTCTCCTCATGCTCTTACTTTTCCACGCCCTACCGTTCTGTTTGCTGACTTAAGCATCGGAGCCGGTGTGGCGAGCACCACACCGGTGTGCAGGTTTACTGTCTTGCAGGCCACGTCTTCCCCCCTCAATTACAAATTTACCGTTGGTGGCACGTGAAGGTCAGGTGAGATCCTCTGGCCAAAATCGACCATCAACAGTTGCTATCAATGAGTGGTCCTACTCATTGCAAATGTATTTCTATTTGTGATTGTCCACCTTAATAATATTGACTTGTTTATTAAAAAAAAAAATATAATAGGAAAAGATATTAGAAAATTTTAAAGTTTATTTATTTATTGAAAATGGGTTTATTAAGATTTTTTCCTTGCTTTCACCAAGTCTTAATAGCTAAGTAAGCTTATTTTATGACTTGTGTTTCCTAGTTTGTGTGAGGGCATACAAACCTCCTTATGGAAGGATCTAGAAGGATAAAGGGGAGAATAGCTAATTTGATATTATTATTTATTTTTTTTTATTTTCATAATTGTCGAAGTGGAATATTGAACTATCAATCTTTGAGATGATAATTCGTTTCTTATTCACCGAACTATATATACTCGGATTGATAGTTTTTGTTTGTTTCTTTTTAGTAATTATGATGAAGAAGATATTTCATGAGACCAAGTTATATGTATAGTAACTATATTTGTGTGTTTCTTTTTCAGTAATTATGACGTGGAAGATCACAATTCGTGTGACAGAGTGAATATCTACTCGAGATTTTTTTAATACTAAAATTGATCATGTTACCATCTATTTGATTTAGAAGTGGAGAGATTCTTTTTTCTTTTTCTATAGTAAAAGTTAGAAATATTTAGTGAAAAAGAGTGGGCGAAAGATAAAACTCTCCCTCGGTTATATGTCAATAATTTTTCGAAAGAAAAAAGAAAGGTTATATGTCAATAATATCTTACCAATTTCTCCATACCTTCTGAGTGGAAAATTTCTAGTAATATCGTGCTATCAAAAATTTTTCATACTACCTTCATTCATTGTTTGCTATGTAAGAAGCATTTAAAAATTGTGTGGGACCCATAGAATAAGGTTGTATTGATAACCACGAAGTCTGAGTTTCAAATCCTCCAACCTCATATTGTAAAAAAAAAAATTGTTTGAAACCCATAAAATAAAATATTATATCATTAAACGATCTTTAAATGACGTGTCAAATTCTGAATAGAATGAGTATACACCATCGTAGTACTAAAAAATTTCTCCTAAGTTCAAATACTAGCCCACAAAATGAATTAAATTACATAAAAAAAAAAAAAAAAAACCCTTAAATCATAGCGGTATTCCTTTCATTCCTTTCACCCACGCACACAAAAAAGGGCAATATTTTTAATCTCAAAAGCTTAATTACAATGAAAAAAAAAAAAAAAAACGTTCTCCGGACTATATAAGGGAAGAAATAGGAGCTATTATTAGGAAGCTTTTTAATAGCAATTTCAAACATGTTTGGAAGTGTTTTTGAAATATTTAAAATCACTTTTGTTATGTTCAAAATTATTACCAAACATGTCTTTAATCATTCAAAATCAAATTTTGATTGTATGAAAAATCGTTTTTAAAAGTGTAAAACCAAATATTAAAAACGATTATATGAAAATCACTTATAAACCAATCATTTTCACTAAAATCACTATTTCTAAAATCATTTCCAAACACGTCTTTACTTATTTTGAATTTTTATTAGGCTAAATTATATATATATAAAAAAAATACCCTTGAACTATGTGGTTTGTTTCAAAAGTGCTATTGAACTTTAAAAAAATTTAAAAATACCTATGAACTTTAAAAAATGTTTCAAAAATACCGTTATCATTAATTTTTTATATGGAAATTGTTAAAGTTTCACTTTCATTAATACCCTTTAACTTTCAAAATTTTTTAAAAAATAACCTTATTGGAAAATACTTCTTTCCTTTTTCCTTCTCTTACTGTAAATTCTCCATCCATGAAAATTAATGAGAAACTTTACCTATTTGTCATGTATTCATACACTAGGAGCTTTTATTCTCTTTCAACACATCATCTGTAACGCCCCAGGCCCAGGATTCGAAATCCGGATTCGACCCTTAACGCCCCCGGCATTCCCCTGCGACCTGGCCTCGGTCCATTCATGTACCTCTCCTAACTCGGGTGTTACATCATCTCAAGAGCTTGATTAGATTTTTACATGGTATTTTTGAAACATTTTTAACGGTTTCCATCAAAAAATTAAGCAAGGGTACTTTTGAAACATTTTTTAAAGTTTAGGGGTATTTTGAAACATTTTAAAGTTTATGGACATTTTTTAAACATTTTTTTTGACACAAAGGACATTTTTGAAACAAACCCCATAGTTCAGAAGTATTTTTTTTTTTATAATTTAGCCTTTTTATTATATTTTTAAATTCACTATGGTTGGTAAGAATATAATTTCAATTTAGGCAATAAAGTTGGGCACTTAGGGCTAAATAATTAATGTGATCACAAATAGAATTTGATTTCCATATGCTAAAACCATATCTTGAGGACATTTCCAATCCCATCCATCTTTACCAAAAAGTTGGCATTGCAATTTACAAGATATATAATATAAATTTTATATTCTCCTTTTTCATCATTTTTCTTTCAATTTCATTTCACCCAACTCAAATCCAATAGCTGGTTGCATTTATCAAATACTTGTAGTGATCTTTTAATTTTTTGACACTATCCTCTTTAAAATTTAACAAAAGTTGATTACAGTAGCATGTTAATCAAAGTTATTTACGCTCTTTCTTTTTCAAAAAACACAACATATATAACAGTCACATGAAAGATTTCTATTGTTCTAAAAAAAAAGGAAACTAGTTGGCACACGAAATTTGAATATTAATAACACACATAAGCACAAAAACTTTCTCCGATCCAACCAAATAAAAAGAAAAAGATTTGAAAGATGATTGAGTGAAGGAAAACATGAAAGTTAGGTAAAAGAAAGCAAAATGTTCTTAACAAATTAAATTTCTAACGTTGTTGTTTGGATAAGGTTTGGTTTGATGGTTTTATAAGATTAAGACATTTTTGGATAATCATAGAACCAAAGTCTTATTCAGCAGCCAAAGTTCCTTAGAACTGTTTTGTTCATCTTTTTTAGACCCCACTTTGAGTCAAAAACCTTGACCCTTCTTCCAACATATGTCTCAATTGGGCCACTTTCATTCAAAAGTCTCCATCATTTGATCTAAAAGTATACATTTTTTTTTTTTTAATTTTGTTTTATGGTTGTTCATATTTGAAATTGAATAACGGTGGTGACCAAGACGTGACATTTTAAACATATTATTCTACGTGAATTAAAATTTTTCAACCGTAGAATATACACCTTTTTTTTAAGAATATATACACCTTACACTTACTTCATTTAAAAGATTAAATTGAATCTATTTTAACAAAAAGAAAAATCCACTTTGTAAAAGTATAATTATGGAGCATATCATATTTCACTCAGTTATGAGAAAAAACATATCTCGTTAGACATTTGAAATGTGACTTAGCATTTTGTTATTCAATTTAGTGATAAGATTAAAGGTTTAACTTTACCTACTAAAATATTGTTCGTCTTCACCCATGATTCGATCCCAACGTCAAAATTCCATTTTTGTTGCCAAAATGAGTATAGCTCAGCGATAATTTGCAATGTATCATCGATTAAAAGATCAAAGGTTCGAATTTCCTCACTTAAAAATATTATTGAGCTAAAAAAAATATCCATTTTGTCTAAATTATAGACTAAACAGGCCACGAGATGTAGGTATTTTGTTAGTGATAGATTCTTTCAAGTTTGTGGCATGACACATTAGTTTGTGAAGATAAAACTGAAGGGTCCGTTTTTTATAACCATTTGGTTTTTGAAAATTAAGCTTATACACACATACTTCTATCTCTAAGTTTCTTTTAGTATCTATCTTTTTTTCTTGTTTTAAAAAACCAAGTCAAATTTTGAAAAAAAAAAAAAAGTAGTTTTCAAAAACTTGTTTTTGTTTTTGGAATTTAGCTTGGAATTCAAGTGGATCTTAACAAAGATGAAAACCATTGTAGTGGATTTGAGAAAAAAACAAGCATAATTCTCAAAAACCAAAACAAAAAACTAAGGCTCCGTTTGATAACCATCTTAGTTTTTCAGGTTTTTGGTTTTTTGTTTTCTATTTTTTAAAAACAAAAATCATATATGTTTGATAATTGTTTTTTGTTTTCAGTTTTTAAAAAGCAGAAAACCAAACTTGTTTGATATTTTTTTTTTGTTTTCAATTTTTTAAAAATTAGAGAGAAGAAAAGATGTTTTAGAAAGAGAAAAATGTGTAGAAACATTGAAACAAAAATTTAAAGACATAAATATAAACGTTTTCGAGAGAAAAGTTAAACATGGAAATTTTAAAGACGTGAAAGAAAATGTTTAGAGAGAGAATATTAGTTAGATTCCATAAAAGATATTAGTTAGAGAAAAAAAAAGTTAGGGTAGAAGAGATAAAATTTAGATAGAAAAATTAAATAAAAAGAGAAATTTTAGAGGGATAACAATGTTAGGAGTAAAAGATTTGCTATAAAAATAACAATAAATTAGAAAAATAAAGAAAATGTGTAGCGAGAGAAAATATTGGGAGATTTTTTTTTTTTCAAAAGAAAATGTAAAATATGTTTATTAGGGAGAGAAAAGTTATGGATAAATTTTTAGAAATAGATGAGCTATTGAGGGAAAAAAGTTTTGAGAGCAAAAAAAAGGAATTTTTGCAGAGAGAAAAACGTTTTAGAGAGAAAAAAATATAAAAAGAGATTTGTCGAGGAGGGATAGATAAAATAGAGAAAAAAAATAAGCATTAGAAGAAAAATGAGTTTTTGAAAAACAGACCTCGCTTTATAAAAAAGTACTTTTAAAAAAAATAATAAAAAATTCTAATAGTTGAAAAAAACGTTTTAAAAAAATAGAAATAGAAAATAAAATGGTTATCAAACGACCCCTAAATGGGGTCAAAACTTCTAAAATAATAAAGATTATGTATACCTCAATGTGACCAATTTATATAACATCACAAATGAAGAGGGTAAAGATTCAAACTTGGACTCATTATGATAGTTCTAGATGTCAATCATTTTTTTTTAGTACATCAACATTTGAGGTGCGGGGATTCGAACCTCTGACCTTTTGGTCGATGACACATACCAGTTACTCGCTAAGTTATGCTCGCTTTGACTTCTAGATGTCAATCATTTGAGTTATATGAACTTGTTAACTAAATCATATATAGAAGTTGTCCTATACATATACCGATTGTCGTGATTAGTTTTATTTTCTCTTCTAAGGACTTTATTTGTGCTAAGAAAATATCCTATTTACTATTTAGGATGCAATATTCTTTGAGATAATTGATGGATGAGAACTTTTTTGGTACAATAATGGTTAGGATTATTGGCTTAGCTTGTTTGATTAGCATTAAGCATTAAAGCCAATTTATTATGATAAGATGCTTTTGCACTACTCTATTGGGCCCCCTGATATAACTGGGAATAGTGGGATACACCATTTAAGGCCCTACATCCAACCATGATAGGCCCACAAAAACAGATCTCTTTTTGGAAACAACTATCAAATACTTCCAATTGCCAATATATATATAATAATAATAGGAAAAAACTTCCCTACATACCGGTATGTAGGGATCTCCCTGCATACTACCATTAAAATGTTGACAACTAGGAGAGATAAAAAAAATTCTCAGATTTTCTCATTTTCTCCTTTCCTCTTACTTAGTTGTCAAGATTTTAATGGGGTATGTAGGGAGATTCCTACATACCGGTATGTAGGGAAGTTTTGTTCATAATAATAATGCTATTGATATATTAAGTTCTAGAGGGAAAAAAGTTATACCCTTGAAATTGGTCACATGTATGAAATTTCATCACAGTTTCAATTTCGTCCAATTGAACTTTGGACTTAGAGAAATGTTACAATATTTTCGTTATTTCAAAGTCCATTATATTCATAATTAACTTTAACAAAATACAATGTGAAAAATTCTCGACTCACTGATTTCAAAGAAAATAAGTTCAAATTATGCACAAGATTGACTGTTGAATCAATTTCTCCACCTTATGGATTTAAACAAAAACTTGGCAATGATTTCGTTCTTTTTTGAATATCTCAACCAACTTCATACTATATTATATATGTTTTATAATTAATTGAATGGGTAAGAGAATATCTTTTTAAATGATTTTTGAGACTGAAATCTATCCAAATGTAAAAGTTGTAACACTTATTTAAGTTTAAGATACCAAAGCGAGCATATCTCAATAATTGACATGTACTTCGACCAATAGGTTAGATGTTTGAATCCCTCACCCCCAAATATTGTTGAACTAAAAAAAAGATAGATATTGTAACACTCATTCAAGTTTGAGGTCAAATTTAATAAAATGGAAACTTTAAGGTAAAAATTTATTAGTATTTTTTTCCTCAAGTTTAAATTTTGAAAAGAAAGGGTGGATGCAACAAATTTATTTTCTTCTTAAGTCCGTCTATATTTTTAGAAAATTTTACATCAATTACTCGAATTGAATTACTATCGAATATAACCTAAATAGTTGTGAAGATAAATTTTGTATTGTCATTATTGACCTTGAAGTCATGTTAATGTTAAATACTAGTTTTTTTTTTTTATTTTTTTATTTTAAGTTCGATGATATTTTGGGATTGGAGAATAGAACCTCTGATTATTTGGTGTAGAGTACATACCAATTACAATTATACTCACTTTGACAAATGCCAGTAAGTTGTAATAGAGTCTGATTGATTTTAAATTCAATAATATACACACATTATTTTTTGTGTGGTTAGTATTTGAATGTTTTTTTATGTTAGGAACTTTGGAAGTTAATTGGTTGTTGAATATATAAATTGATATTTTACATTCTCTCTAAGGTTTATGAGATTTTTTTTTTTTTTTTTTTTTTTGTGATTTAGAATTTAAAAATTATTTTTTGCGTTGACATGTATTTATTTATTTTAAAGAAAACTCGAAAATAACTCAATTTGTTAAAATATATATCTTTGACTAAAAGGTTGGGGGTTCAAACTTCACCCCATGTGTTGTTAAATTAAAAAATATAGTGTAATAAATGTGGAAATGAAGATTTGAACCACCTGAATAAAGAGAATGAGTAATTTTATTTTTCGAAAAAAGAGAATGAGTAGTTATCTAAATCACTAAACTATGTTTATGTTGATAAACGGAGCATAGTTCAATAAGCAAGACACTACCATCCTAAAGATTGAATTGAATCCTCAACTTCTATAATTATTATATTAAACTAAAAATAGAAAAAAAACATTATGCTCTAGTCAACACGTATTTAGAAAAAGTTGAAAAAAACATTATGCTCTAGTCAACACGTATTTAGAAAAAGTTGAAAAGATAAAATCATTAGATCCTACCCATAAATTTATTTTGGGTGTAAAATTGAAAATATTCAAACGTCTAGAGCATAAAAAAAAAGGGGAATTGTGCTAAATAGCTAGAAAAAAAAAAACATTCTTGTTTTTTGGCTACAAATGTTCAGAATTTGCAGGGGTGGCTATCGCATTTTCAGGAACTGTTTTCTAGATTTTTTTTTTGACATTTTTACCCCTAGTATATACGACTATAGACAAACGACGTTAACAGATTTTTTTTTTTGTTTTCATTCAGTTTCTCCCCCTTTTTTCGGGATGGATGAATCCCGATTTATAGGAGTTCAGTTGGTGGTTTGTGTTCAAGTGTATAAAAAGATCTACCTATTTTTTAGGCTTAGGTTCAACGTTTCCAACAGTAAAAAAATATTTTATCCCTCACATTTTGCCCCTCATTATCCATGTTACAAAAGAACAACAATAAAAGTCGTAAGTAGCAGTACATACAGACAGATGACAGTACATATAAACTACAGCGTATATATAACTCATATGGGGGTGGGACTGGGGTAAGTATGCATACACACAGGATGCATGCGGAACACGTATGTATGTAATACTATAGACAGATATCAGCTATGGCATTTCATCAGGTATTTGCATTCAGGTGAACATGGTACAGGGGTTATTATGGTTGCATATAGCAACACAGACAAAGACAAAGTGTATTTTTATTGGGCATTCCAGACATACACGATACAGTGGTGATTAACTCAAATACAGGGGATTAAGTGTATACACACACAAGTAGACACATTAGACCATTCCATGGATGTATATAATAATACAGACAAATCAAAGCATTTTTTCTAGTAGACATGTCAATGTGTACGCACACATACATATGAGTATACCACAAGCACACTTTTTCCAGAGAAGTTGTAATAACGATGAAATGATATTTATCAGTACATACCACTCGGGGGAATGTAATAACGAAATCCTAAAATCTCGGGGGAATGTATCAGTTTGTTGCTAATATAAGGGAATGAGAATGAAGTTGTTCATGTCTAATAGAAATGGTATTTATTAGTACATACTACTCGGGGGAATGTAATAACGAAATCCCTAAAATCTTTGAGGAATGTATCAGTTTGTTGCTAATATAAGGGAATGGGAATGAAGCTGTTACCTTGGTTTGAATTTCTGAGAAATTGTACAGTCCTCACGCAGAAGGAGAATCGATGGAGGATGTGGGGCAAGCAAGAGTCTCGACGGCACGGCTGAAGAAGGTCGTTGGCACGGCGGATATGGGTCGTCGGCGCGATGCGAGAGGTAGGGATTGGGATACACTCTGTGTTTGGGGGGTGAAAAATGGTGGGAAATGGAGGATTAAGTCTTTCAAGGGGGGGAAATGGTGGGAAGGGAAGGTTGTGGAAGATGAAGATGGACGGACGGGCTGGTGCATGGAGGCGGTTCTGGTGGGAGGGTGGACGGTGTTATGACAACTCATAATTGCAGCAGCTAAGGTATCATAATTACTGTGTTCTTATTTGTTTTTAAAAATTATCAGGTATTCTTAGTTGCAGGTAGTAAATCTTCCTATTGACAGGACTGTTGTTTCCGATTAATGGAGTTCAAAGGTGTTTCTCTCTACTGAAGGAGGTTGAACTTTGTACTCCTTCCGGTATTTACTCCTTTTTACGGGAAACAACTCTTCCCAGTAGTAACAATATGATACATCGTCTGATTTTCAAAATAATTTTGTGTTCTTGGATTTTTTAATTTCAAACCTCCTAAAATGTCTCCAACTTATTTTTAGGGATTTTTTTAATTTCAAACCTCCTAAAATGTTTCCAACTTATTTTTTAGGGGTGTATTTTATCTTCCTTAATCCTTGATTTTGGTTTTAAAAGTTAAGAACACGTTAGGAAGTTTGTTGGGAGGGCACTTTTGTCTCGTACAAATAGGGATTTATTAATCAGTAAATTGTTTAGCCATCTATTTAATTTATAAACGTTCATAGCCATTTTTCAAATCACCTATTTATTTATAGCCATTTTTCTTGTTGCCAAAAAAAAAAAGATTTTTTTTTTTTAAATCCATCTTCATGAATTAAGCCCACTTCTAAATTGGGTCTCAAATATCCATCATGAAGCCCAACAAGCCCCATTCGTAGAGAGTCCCAATCCGTGGCTGAAAACGCCTTACGAACGAACGCCCTTCAACTGTCCAAATCCGAAGCCAAGCCATCCAAATTCCGGCAAGGCTTTTCTCCGAGATCGCCACCTTCAACGATGAACACTCGTTGCCAAAGCCTCGCTCGAATCCTTGAATCCGTCGGCAGATCCTTCTCTTCTTCATCTTCCTCAACCTCCGCCTCTGCTACCTCCTCTCAATTCCCCCGCACTTTGGCCGGACTCCGAGAACGACTTGCCGCCGAATCCTCCTCGCTTTCCGACTTCGTTGGCCTCCAATCTTCTGATTCGTATTCTGTGGAGGTTGGTACGAAGAAGAAGCCCCTTCCTAAACCTAAATGGATGAAGGAATCGGTGCCCGGTGGCGAGAAGTATGTTCAAATCAAGAAGAAGCTTCGCGAATTGAAGCTTCATACGGTTTGCGAGGAGGCTAAGTGCCCTAATTTGGGGGAATGCTGGTCTGGTGGAGAAACCGGCACTGCCACTGCTACGATTATGATTCTTGGTGACACTTGTACCCGGGGCTGCAGGCTAGTCGTAATTCAATTTATTCATTCCATTTCGTTATGTTTATTCAATTGCCAATGTGTTTTTCATGATTGAAGAATGATAATTTCTGGCTGTTGTGGTGTGTATAATGTCACTGCATATATAACTTAGTGGGGAGCGTGAATGGATTTAGAACCAATTGTTTTTGTCATAGAAATGACCGTGTTGATTACTTTGATGCCATCTCAGTGCCTCAGAATTTCTATTCATTCCCTTGTTGTTTTGGAATTGTTTGAACTTCAGGTTCTGTAACGTGAAGACATCACGAACTCCACCTCCACCAGACCCAAATGAGCCGAAAAATGTTGCCGAGGCAATCGCATCATGGGGTTTGGATTATGTGGTTATCACTAGTGTGGATCGTGATGACTTACCAGATCAAGGGAGTGGTCACTTTGCAGAGACTGTGCAGAAACTTAAGGTGTTGAAGCCAAATATGCTGATTGAGGCATTGGGTACTAAATACTAATTCCCTAGTTTCTATTATGTATCACGGAGTCATGTTCAATGTTGCATTTTTAAGGATCCTTGATGTGACACTTGATTTTAAAGAGTCTGGTTTCCATCCAACTCAGGAATTTAGTGAAAGCTACTTACTTTTCCCTGTATTATTGCAGTCACAAAAATCAGCACCAAAAGCTTTTTTGTTTCTCATTGCGTTTATTCAGTATGATTTAATTTGTTATTTGATGTTACTTGAACTGATTGATTCTGCAGTTCCTGATTTTCGAGGAGATGCTGGCTGTGTAGAGAAAGTTGCAAAGTCAGGCCTTGACGTGTTTGCTCATAATATAGAGACAGTTGAAGAGCTTCAGGGAGCAGTTAGGGATCACCGTGCTAATTTTAAGCAATCATTAGATGTTCTAGTTATGGCCAAAGAGTTTGCTCCTTCTGGAACACTTACGAAGACTTCCATTATGTTGGGTTGTGGGGAAACACCAGATCAAGTCGTGCAAACAATGGAGAAGGTGAGAGCAGCTGGAGTTGATGTGATGACGTTTGGTCAGTACATGAGACCTTCAAAGCGCCATATGCCTGTATCAGAATACATTACTCCCGAGGCTTTTGAGAAGTATCAAAATCTTGGCATGAAAATGGTACACTCTCTTTCTTATTATTTGAACATTTTCATTGGGTGTATTGTTTTTCTTTGTTCGGCAAGGGGTTATAAGTCTACTTGAAATTTTTTATTTCCAGTATGGTATTATTTTCCCCATTTATTTACTCTGATAGCTGCGAATAATCTTCGTTAGCATTTTTTATACCCTCCCTCACATTTTTACCATTGTACTTTTATGTGTAATTGTGTTTGTATTGTTCGAGGGAGTTAATGTGTTACTTTTAGATATATCCTAGTTCATGCTTGTGATCAATAAGCTTCATTTGTAAGTTTTAGAAAATCTCCACCATCAAGTATCACATGATCAATAGTTTTTTAATGTATGGAGTTACTTGCCATGTCTTGAGGGTGCAACAATTATCTGAAAATTCTTTTTTGTTTGGTTGTTGACAGGGTTTTCGGTATGTGGCATCTGGCCCAATGGTTAGGTCCTCATACAAGGCAGGAGAATTCTATATCAAATCAATGATTGAATCAGATCGGGCAGCTTCTAATTCACAGCCTACCCAACCTTGATTATTGTTACCATTTCTATTGGTCATCTGTCCCCGACAATCCCTACATAATTATCCACGTTGCATTTAAGTTGACATGTTGGCAAAATGGACTTATGATTTGATGGGTTTGTCCAGTCATTTGTCAAATTCCTGTGCTCCTGATCCGCTGCAGATGTATATCACATTCACTGTAGCCACTGATTTTGCTTTGCTGTTATATAATAACATCTCCCCTTCCTCCTGTTCTTGCTGATCAGCATGGGGGTGTTGATTTATTCATGTAATGTTGAAATTGGATCTGTATTCGTTTGCTATTTGTATAGGTTTAAATACCATTTTGCTTGTTCATACAAAAAACCTCAGTCATTGGATTCCAATGCAAAAGCAGGTTCGACAGCGACCGGAGTCGACATAAAGGCTCTGGTAATTTTCTTCTCTAGTCCTCATGCTCAACCAGGGATAAGGTTAGGAAAAGATGTAAAGTGCCCTGTGTGAGTGGTAAAAACATTTTGACAGAAGTACGTTAAATAGGATAGTCAAGTGATAACATTAAACATCTTTTTACTATACACTCTCTGACTTATAACATAAACCAATCCCATGCCCCGTATTAAACACGCCATTGACAGTATCTTCTCCATTGGTACTGGGCGTCGAGCCATTTTTACTGCCAACTCTGCCACAGCTCTACTCTCCCCTCTCGCCCAGGTGCTTTCCTTTCCCACCCAAATTCAGTACACCCTCAACCGTTAAATTCAAAATTTCAAATTCTAATATCTTACTCCATTGAGCTCCCATCTCCATTCCCACATTCACCACTCTCATGGGTTGTTGCTTTAGCAGAACCTTGGACAGAGGTCAGCCTCACATCCCAGATGAGAGTCATCGTCCCGGGAAAAGTCCGTTACGGGGATCGTTTGACACCCATGTCGAGAACAGCCCCGGCAACGGAACCCCGGAAGAAGAAACTGTCAAAGAAGTCCTCTCAGAGACTCCCATTGCCAAGCCCCTGCAAAAAACATCCCCAAACTTTCAAGACAAGAAGTCACCTGAGCTGAAAGTAAAACCAATTCAATTGGAGGAAGGGGTTCCTTCAGTTTCAGAGACATCTCAGGTTACAGAATGGTGCAGCAATATGAGCGAAAGCGTGTCAATGGCCACCACCATTTCCGAGCAAAGAGAAGGCGATGAAGCATCGAGCAAACAGAGCAGAGAAATTGGTCGAAATACTAAACCAAAGATTCGCAGAAAGCGTCCATATTCCGGCGACCCGTCGTACCGGAGAGAACAAAGAGACAAATGTGCAACAAAAAGACCTGAGCTTCTACCAGAGAAGAAGTCTCGTGTTACTTGCAGGTACACACAGGGAACGACAGAATCGAGAGAAGCGAGGTCCAGGAAGCTGAATGGAGGGCACGAGCAACAATCTGGAGTCAGCCATGGCCGCCGTTCGAGGTCCCCAGCTGCTCGAACAGTCAGAGGAACGAATAAGATGGGGAATGTGAAAAGCAGTGCCATGAAAGTGACTGGACGAGCTGGTGAACAGAAAGAGACAGCAGTGACCACCGAGAAAAGAGACGAAGGAAAGGTGGAGAAGCCATTAGATGGTGCAATTCAGCCCCCAAATGAATCCATTGAAAACCCACTTGTGTCACTTGAATGTTTCATCTTTCTGTAGATTTTAGAACAGATTAGTGTATTAGTGTATTGGGTTGGTGTTGGTTGGTTTGTTTTCAAATTTCTGGAAATGTGTTGTATACAAGACTTGGTTAGTTGCTGTAGTTTGATTGCTTGTCGCTTACTTGGATTGGAGTTTTTTTTGTAAATGGTGAGTGGTAAGGTAACATGGTTGTTTCGAGAAATTGTCAAAATGTAACTAACGGTAACAGTTTTGCATCGTTGGATGTATAAAACCTGCAAAAAAGTATATCGAATATGAATTCCATTGTTATCAGATTAGTATGTAGATTTACAAATTCTGGTTATTAAGAGGAAAACATATTGTAAAAGCTTATTGAATAATTTTGTTTTGACTCTTGAAAAGGAACCAAGTACAGTGGCTAAAGAAATGGTTTACCAAGCAGGACAATACAAAACAAAAAAAATTTTACCGTACCCTACCCCTGAAAAGAAATTGTATTTCTCGTTGGCTTTGAGATTCCAACTTGCTTTAGGGATCTGCAATTCAAATGGTCCTTCAAGTTGGCATCTTTCTTTTATTGTTTTGGGGAAAAGTGAAGTCTTTTTTCTTTCATCTTCTTTTTTCCTTGTTTGTATTGAATATGCATGGAGTACAGGTTATGTCTTCTCTGGTGGGGCTAACACTGGAACGTTTCTCTTTTTCTTTTCTCTTTGTGTTGCATTGTGGACTGTGCTGTCCCAAGCACTCCAGACAAAGGGGTCAACAAAAGTAGCGCAGAGTCCAAGGAGAATTTGCACCAAGATTTCTGCTAAATTTTTGAGTCATCATCTCTGTTTTTCATCTTCTGTTAATGCCATATCAGGAAGTAAAAATGAGAGAGAGCCCTAAAACACAGGACAATTCTTTTGCAAATACTCAATCTTTTCAAACTTTAAATGATCTGCTGTTATGGCTTCTGGTTGTTCTCTGTGATAAAAATGGCATTATGGAAGATGATGCAGTATTGAGAACTTTAAATGATGATCCTCTGTTCTTTTTCTTCTGTGTTTTCGATGCTGATGTTTACTTCTTTTCCCAGTTGGCGGTAGAATTAAGTCAATAATTAACTTATGTTGTAACTTTGATGTCAGTGAAAGAGGCATGGGATTCATTATGAACATAACAATCAGGGCACTAATCATGGATTACAGGAGCAGCTGACCCAGCTTGCAACAATCATTCATTTTCATCCTCTCTTTTAATTTTGGTGGGGGGCAGGAGAAGGCCCAAATCAACATCATCAAATGTAACCTACAGGGCTCTACATATCCAAGTTAGAGACTGAAGTTGATGTGACTTTCACCATGTTTTCAACTTTAGAATGTCAAGTTGCAAGTCAGAATGAGCTGATATTGCAAGTGTGGGGTGACCCTTTTTCTATAGTGATGTTATTTTTCAGGTCAACTCCTGTTGGAGCTTGATGTTAAGCTTGAGGATGGACAGATGCTCAAGTTATGTTGATGCAGAGGCTTCAAAATGGGCTCTGGAGGACATGGTGCAGGAACAGGGTGAGCGATGTAGGTAGGAATTTCTTCGCCGGGCATCAACACCGATACTCCCCGGGCGTAAACTGTCATCTGCATAAATCAAGTAAAGAAATCAATCAGTTAATCCTATTGTGTAGAAGAAAGTCAAAAGTTGCTTCTCTGTTACTCAATCTAATTATCATTCCAAGTATATTATATTGCAGGAGTCATCTAGCTACACTACTTACATGGCTCTGAGATTGCTGCAAGAAATCAGCAGAAAGGATGCAAAAGAAAGTCCTAGTCCAGAAATGATTAAGCATGTTTGACAGAAGCAATAAAGAAGGTTGTTTTGCTTGATTATTGGGTACAAGTTCATGCATGACATTTCTACAGCATATTGTTCATCAGAGAGAGAGAGAGAGATTTTAATGACTTGAATACTGTACAGCCACAGTTGATAACAGTATAGAATTATAAATTTGATTAAAAGATAGATGAATTAAAGCCTCACTCCAAGAGAACATTAATGCTTGTCTGAACTTTTCTCCCCTTTTTCTTTTGCCTTTTTTCCCCTCATGAAGAGAAAGAAAAGCCACATGATCAAACATGATGGTCATTAAAAGCAAATGTCCTCAAACAAACAAAGAAAACTCATAATAATGATCACCATTCTGATTTTCAGTTGAAAATAGCTGGCCTATGAGCAAAAAGTAGGACAACTTTATCATACTTGAGATGCAAGAATAGGACACAAACTAGTGGAAGTAGATTCTGAATGATCCAGGGCCTCTAATTTCAATACCCTTCTACTCTGTTAGTATATTTTCCAACAAAATAAAATTGAAAGTATCACTCAAATCTTTGAATACTCTCCCAACCAAACTCAGCTGTATATGCTGGTATGGTACAAGTATACCTTATAGAATGTAGGGAAGATATTGAAAATGGTGACAGCTGAGACTTTGAGACACTTTATAAAGCTAAAAATACTTCAAAATATGTGCATATTACTATATTGTTATCAGAAAGGGAAACATAGCATGTGGTTATGTTTCTAATTAACTTGCTACTGCACCTAAGACCTTATGAACAGTTGTGCTATATCTTGCTTGATATGAACAATGCATTTAATGGTGTAGGATCAAATTGTTGACGAAGTTTGTTAAATCGAGACGACTTTGAATAATCTGTTCTTTAAAAAATGTCATCTGACACAGTTTCACAAGCAACTAATGCTTAAAAAACCAAGAGCAGCTTGACACATTTTAAAGCCTTATGGAAGTGTTTTGCCTATCAAATTTTATTCTGGTTGGATTTCTATAACAATTGAGACAAAAACACATGCTACCTACATGCTGTGGACCCATTATCCTTAAAATCTAGAATGATGAAAAACTATTGTATTAATGTTAGCAAACAGAAGTAATATGGAAATTTTCAGAAGAGAGCTGTTTGAAAATAGTTAAAACATTATTAATTGACACCAATTTATTATCTTTTTTTTTAAAAAAAAAAAAAGAAAAAAGAAAAAAAGAAAGGAAAAGAGTGCTGCTTTTGAGGATGGGTTTTGCACGGAAAGAGATAAAACTATGGTCCTGATCTTATCACCTTGCCAACAAATGGCGTTTCTACAAATAAAAAGAGACTATTCAAATTAAATGGCAATATGTTAACACCAATAAGTTTAGAATCTCCAGATTAGTAACACCATAAGATAACTGTAAGGCCACAACAAACTCCCTCCCATAAACAAACAAATATTATATAGCAACTTCATGGAGGACCTTGATCTACAAGCCTAAAGCTCAAGAAAAATGGCATGGGACTTATTTATTCAAAAGGTGGTAAAAGATGAACATGCAATGCTTTAATACAGTGGAGAATATGATTTCCAGATTCTTAAAGTTCAAAAGAGTTCCATGTTTAGATGTTAAATACAACAAAACAGTTCATAATTAGTCAGACCAATAATGCAGCCCACTAGAGGAACTAACTTCCAACAAGCCATGCCATTATTCTTGAAGATAATGAAATCATTTACCACAAACCAATGGCCTTCTCAGCTTACCCATCAAGCCATAAACCAGCTAAAAGTAAAGCTCAAACAACTAAAAAGACACATGAATCATAATTTAGAAAACCAAACAGAATGCAGGCCACCATCAAAATGCAGTAGCAGAAAAGAGAAGACAAAAACCTTAGGAGATGGGAAACGAGGCTTTCCATCAAACACCATCTGGGCTTCAAGATCGGAAGGCGGCCGGCCGATGGCCGCCGGCGACCTGGGTCTGAGAAACCTCTCAAAAATCGCCATAACAAGGAACATAGAGATGAGAATGGCAGTGGCAACGAACCCAAACGACACCGCATTAACCGAATCATCAAAACGGCTCCAATACTCCTCTCTTTCTGGGTTTAACGGCGACACCGCCGGCAGCGCCGGCGCTATGGCACCCCATTTCTGCTCACCGCCCATTAAAACAAAACCCCAGAAGAGCAATAACAAAACAACCCCACTCTGTTTCTTCTCTCGTGCTTGAACTTCTAATAATGGCGAAGGGCCAGAGTTGCAGAGAAGAGGGCTTTTAGAGAGATGGGAATTGGGTTGAAAAAGAAGATGGAGTGGAAGAAAGGGGAATGGCTAATATGATTACATGAAGACTAGTGATTGAAAAGCCATGTGCAATGAGATAATCAGAGCAAAGAAGAAAGAATATGAAAGAGGATTTTGCAGAAGAGAAGATCGTTTGCACTTTGCAGGCTTTATTTACAAAATGCAAGTGTGTGTGTGAGTGTCTCAATTGCTATATCAGAGGAGCAAGCAAGGCCTCTTTTAACGTTGCTTTCAAAAAGAAAACAAAAGACTTTTTGTTGGGCTGAGTGATGATTTCAATTTTCTTTAGTACATATTGGAAAAAGGAGATTTTTTTTTGAAAAAAATATACTTACTTTCAAAGTTATGTTTATGTTTGTGAATGGAATGAAGAGAATGTTGAGATATATTTTGATTAAATGAGTATAGTTTAATCTATGAGGGAAATAAAATATGTGAATTGATTGGAAATGTCATGCTTAATTGATTGCATTGAGAATTGAACTTGTGTGTTTATTTATTAGTGATAATAATGTAGTCACTTAAACATGTTGATTATAATCTTTTAAGTTTGCTCTAAGTGATGATGTTCACATTTGACTATGGAATAGGTTACTTATAATGAGGTTTTGATAATCATTGCATTTTTAAACCATTATGGATTAAGATGGTAGCTTTTGGATATGTGAAAACAGTAAAAGGATTTTGAGGAGATGGATTTGAAACCTCAATGACCAGATATGTAAAAAAGTATTTAATATACATGGTAAGTTGGTTCGAACAATTTCTCTATTATCTTAGGGACCAATAGAGTATTATTCAAACTTCAAATGATGCGGAAGGGTAAGATTTTGATACTCAAGGAGCCAAATGAAAACTCGTCAATTTTTGAGAAAAAAAAGATTGAATATATCAAATGATCCCTAATATTTTGAGTAGTTTCTCTATATATCAAATGGTTTTTGAAAGTTATGCTTGTTTTTTTCCTCCAATTTATTTACAATGGTTTTCATCTATATTAAGATAACATTTGAATTTTTAGCCACATTTTAATAAAAACAAAAATAAGTTTATGAAACACGTCGAAAAAAAAGGTAGATAACAAAACAAATAAATTTACAAGTAGAAGTAGAGTTTATAAGCTTAATTTTTTTTTTTTTTTAAAAAACAAGTGGTTATAAACAAAACCTATAATTCATAGTTTTACCCTTTAATGCAATGAAATCATTGATTAAATAACCCATTAAAAAAAAATACAAAACCTCAGACCTTGTGGTTATCCGTACAACTTTATGGCAGTTTAGCTAAGTTCTTGTTGGCACCAAATTTGCTGATAGACATGTTAAGTTTCATGAAAAGTAACATGTATGTCTATACCTTCAAATATATAAATAAAACAATAATTCGATGGTAAACATTTTACCAACTTAAACCAAACACATTTATCCCATTATAATAACAAATTTGGATGGATGATCAAGCAGAGAATAACCCATACATTTAGGATAATTTAAGAATTAAAAAAACATTTATCCCCATTTTAATTCCAATTTCCACCCATATGGGCAGCCATATGTGTATAAAAATATATATATATTTAGAGATCTGGTAGGGGCAAATGGCACGTGCTACCAAACACGTGTCAACGCAGAAATTCGTCGTTCAATTTCAGTACCCTTCCAGCTTTCAGCCTTTCACGTGCTCTCTGCGTACGACATATCGAAAAAGCGCCGTACCCCACTAACCCAACCTGTCAGCGGTGGGGACCACATCGCCAACGTGGACACGCACCAGCCCCCACCCTATCACCTCTCGACACGTTTCGCTCCCTCATTGGACAACACGTCTGACTCAGCACGCGCCGAATCTCGAAAACTAGAACATGGACGGTGGAGATTTCTCGGACGAGGGTTGATAAGGACCGTCGATTTTTGACCCGGGCGTTGGGAGTTGACTGTTTGGTTACGGTAATAATGGTATTCGGGTCGATGATGGGCGGGAAGTGGAGCAGGTGTGGGTCAGAAAAGTGGACCATGTGGAAAAGTGGGCCCGGGTCTGAAAGTTTGGAATCACGTGAATGCACCAACTTTCTGTGCACTCTCCTTTTTCATGTCTCTCTCTCTCTCTCTCACGCTTGTTCTTACAAGTTGGGCTTCATGTTACTTCATAATTGGGCCCACTTTCACCTCATCTTTTGGCCCATTTTTTAATTACATCATTTATAATATAAATCTAGGTTTAATTATAATTTTAGTTCATAAACTTTTCATAATTATGTTTGATAGATTCATTAACTATTAAAGTATTTAATAGGGTTTTTAAACTTTAAATAGATCCATGAATCTTCAATTTTGTGTCTAATGGATCATTTGACCTATTTGTTATCTTGTAAAATTATGAGAAATTAGACCTGTTTCTTTATAATAATAACAATAAACAGATAAATATATAAAATCTTAGACTAAGATTCAATGATCTATTAGACAATTTTATGTTTAAATTCATTATAAAAAAAATTCAAACATGTCAAAAATTTATTAGACACATAATTGAAAGTTCAAAGATTTACTAGATACTTTCAAAATTTAGGAATCTATTAGGTAGAAAATTAAAAGGTTATGTAGTAATTAGACATTTTTTAAATTTTAGGGATCTATTAGTTCAAATAAAATTAACCTAATTTGTAATTTTGAGGACAAAAAGTTAACTTAAATTACAAGTGTCCCTAACAAAAGATGGTAGATCCCTAAACTTTAGAGATCTCTAAAATTTCAATGTTGTGCTTTGTAGATCTTTAAATTCCTAAGAATGTTTTTAAGTTCTTAAACTTTCGATTTTGTGTCTAATTTTTCCTTAATTTATTAGACATTCTTTTAAAGTTTCAATAGCAACACAAATTTAATATTTTAGAAACCTATTAAATATTTTCTAAAGTTCTATATATATATATATATATATATATTTTGAAGTTTAGAATCTCTTAGACTCAGTTTTAAGAACAAGCTTGTAATTTAACCCATAGATTAGTAAAAAAAAAAAAAAAAAAAAAAAAAAAATTAAATTTTGGTCAAGCCATGCAAATATCAATAATTATAACATCAACTCGAAACTTTTATTTTACACAAAACTCATTTATTTAGAAATAGAATACATTACAATAAAACAAAAATTTAAGATGATAAAAGTATGTGTACTTTCAACCGAGTACTGACTAACACAACCCAACAACAACACAACGACAACAATAGTCTCTCTCCACCCAAATTGAAATATATATATAAATAATAATTTTTTTCTCTCTTTTAAATTTTCATATTCCTCAAAATTTGTTCTCTTAGCCTTCTTTTTTATTATTATTATTATAAAAATTATCATTATCATGAGGATAGGATTGTAGCTGATAATATATCATTTTGGAGAGAATTTTCATTTTCTATCTTTATAATTGACTATAAATAAGTTAAATTTAACTTTAAAATTTTAATTTCATCCAAAGCCTTTTTTTTAGAAGTTTTAGGCTAGTTTTTTTTTTTTTTTTTTTTTTTTTTTTTTTTTTTTTTTTTTTAGTGAAAGATTCAAACATTTGATATTCATGTCAATTACCGCTGAACTATGCTCGTTTTGGCTTTTGGCTAGGTATGATAAATAAATATATGGATTGGAGTTATTTTTATAGATAGGATATGTTGAACATTTGTTTTTTTTTTTTTTTTTTGAGCATTTTGGGTACTGCATTGGTGGGATATTAGATAATAATTTTACCCCTTATTCAAATCTTTAATTTATAATTTAGCTCAATGAAATTAAAATTTTAATGTTAAAAATTGAGAACAAAAGATAAATATTTATTTAAATAATGACTTTCCCATGTATTTAATTTTTTTTTTCTTTTTTTAAATCTATTCTCTTAGAATTACCACGCAGCAATGGCTGCAAAGCTCCTTTTCGCCCTCCTCTTCTATGGGCTCCATGCTCCTCCACGCGTCACCATTTGCCGACGTGTCAAACACGTGGACAACCGACGTCATCTTAGACGGCTGATCTGGCATCCTCCGCCCAGTCAGAAAGTACAGGTCAGCACCGGCCGGCGCCATCGTGACGAAATTCGTCGCCGACAGAGCCTCACATCGAGATCCATCGACCTCACTCCAAATATTCAGATTCCAATCATACTCTTCGATTTGCCCCTTCCATGTATTGAGACAATCGCCGGAGCTGAACAGTTTGTCATCGACGGTGACGATCTGATACGGCGGAACGTCCAGTTGCCACATTCCGACGATCACATTCCATTGGGATCCTTCGCCGTCGTATACCTCAGCAGAACTCCTCTCCGTATTGCCGATGTAATCACTGTTACCGGCAAAGCCGCCGATGACGTGGAATTTCCCCTGCCACGGCACTCCAACACACTTGTGCCGGCAAGTGCTCATGTCCGGCAGCGATTGCCACTCGTCCAACGCTGGATCATAGACTTCTGCAGATGACATTCCGGTGGCGGTGCGAAGCCGACATTTCCCGCCGGCGACGTAAATCTTGCCGTCGATGACAGCACAGGCAAAGTCGAATCGAGGGACAGTGAGCGGTGCGCATTCGAACCACCTATTCTCACAGACATTGTAGCGCAAAACCTGACGCCGGACTTCCAGTTCGATTCTTGTTCTCCGGTTGTCGACCGGCGCCATTTTCTCACAGAGGCGGCCGCCGATGACGTATATGCATTCTCCGATTGAAACCATTGAAAACCCTTTAAGAGCATGATTTTCGAGAAGTCCAGGGATTGTAGTTACGCGATTCCATGAATTGTCTTGTGGGTCATAACAGTCGATCCAATTTGAGATGTTGGTGCCCTGTGAAGCATCTTTGCCACAATAAGATACACAGATCTTGATATTGGCCGGTGGGTTTCCCGCCGGTGGCCGAGACGGCGACGCCGAAGCAGTTGAAAGCGAACCCATATGGATAAAAGGAAAGGGTTTTGGTGATTAGCAAACAGTAGGGTTAATCACTTTGAAGTGAAGGCGGGGGAATTGAGCAATGAGGATCAATGGAGAATAAATAGAGGGAAACAGTCGGATAATTCTAAGCTTCTAAATTTGTTTGCATCGAAGTTAAAGGAATTGGGTGAAAAGGGAGAGGTGGTTTAAACCAGGGAATTCATTCAACTTTTGACAAAAACTAGAAAATTTCTTGTTCGTCCTTAGCCAATAAGATTCTTTTCTGATGTTGTTTCTTTCTAGCAAACAGATGTGGTTTGAAGAAAACAAGGAAGGGTGTCTCATTGGCTAGAGAATTAAAAGAAAAACGTGACAGAATCAATCTGTCCTTAGGAAACATGAACATTCATCTCCTTCCTACACAATCAAATACCAGAATAATAGATACGATCCTAAGATTAATGTCACGACGTTACTCGAACAGGATCTGTTCTATAGGTTGTACAACTGTATCCCTGAGTTCTAAGCAGATACCTAAGATTAGTGTTCACAAATGGGAATCATTTGAAAGAAAACGTCTTTAGCTATGAGAAACTTTTGTCTGAAAAAGAGACATCAATGTCAAAGACAAGTAAAAGAGCCATGGCTCTATGTATTTGGTCGCAATGTGTGGAAGGATTGGCATGGTAACTGCATCTGGAATGATTTTCATTAAGGGTTCATAATTTGTTCGCCAGATGTATAGAATAAACGAGTTTGAAGGATGTTAAAAACAAAGCTTCCCCAGAACTTTGTTAACTACAATCTGTATTCAAGCCATTAACTAGGCCAAAGCATGAAGATAACAAAATAAAAAAGAGTATATAAGCATCAGAGCTGGAAAGAATTCAGTTTTCAATGAGTGTTCTGAACTTGACTCGTCTTTTAATACTACCCATCCGATCATATCCTATACCAATCTTACTATGCATCAGTTTGATGGCTAAATCAGAATTACCTGCCTTTCTCAAGGCATTGATCAGAACAGTACGTATTCTTCCTGGTATTTCCCTACCCCGGTCCACGATTCCATCTGCCAATTTGCAGGCTTCCTTGATGCGTCGCGCTTTGCATAATGTGTTGATCATATCCTCAAATGACGTCTCGGGAACGAGACCCATTGGGGCTAGATCATCCAAGATTTTGCAAGCTCTGGCCACCTTGCCACAAAGACAGAGCCCTATGGCAAGTGCTCTGAAAGAAGCTACAGTTGGGGTGATTCCCTTGTCGATCATCGTGTCCCATAGCTTTATCGCCTCTTCATTTCTATGCTCCTTGAACAGCCCATCAATAAGAATTGTGTATGTATACACTGTTTGATCACAACCTTCTTCTTCCATCCTCTCAAAAAGTGCTAAAGCTTGATCGATCTTCCCATTCTTGGATAGTGCATCTATAATGGCGTTATAACAGTATGAATCTCGAGCACAACCCTTTTCGAACATTTCTTCGAAAAGATTTTCCGCTTCGTTAATTCTCCCAGCCTTTCCAAGTCCATCAATTAAACTAGCATAAAACATGGCATTGATTGCCACTCCTTTATTCCTGCAGAAATCAAAATATTCCATTGCATCCTCCAATCTACCGCTCTTGCACAATCCATTAACAAGGACACTATACGTAACTGCATCAGGTTCAAGCCCTTCATTTTTCATCCTCTGAAAAAGCCTCATGGCTTCTTCCATGCTTCCACTTTTCGAGTACGAATCAATCAAAGCTGTATAAATCGCGACATTCGCTCTAGAACCTTTCTGATTCATCTTCTCAAAAACAGCATAAGCTTCCATACATTTTCCTTGCTTACAGAGCCCACCAATAACTAAACTATAAGAATGAGAAGGAATTTCCACTCCCCTTTCTTCCATTTCAAGGTAAAGACTCCGACACGAATCGAAATCCCCTTCGGAATAACATGCCTGGATCAATGTCATGTACGTAATCTTATCAGGTTTCACATTCTTCATTTCCATATCTCTAAACTTCTCCATAGCCTTCTGCATTTTCCCAGCCTTGCAATATCCTTTTATCATAATGTTATATGTCACAGTGTCAGGCACAATCTTCCCACCATCCATAACCTCAAAAACTCTCTCAGCAGACTCAATAAACATTGAATTCACCAACCCATTAACCAAAAAGTTATAAGTATACAAACTCGGCTCAATCCCATTTTCCTTCATCCGTCGCCATACCCACAACAGTTCCTCAACAAGTCCAAGATTCCCAAAGCTCTTAATCAAAGAGTTAGCCGCTGATAGAGTCATCAACAAACCCATATCCTTAAGTTCACGAAATAGCAAACGGATTCTGACCAAATCGGCCGAAAAAGTTAGCAGTTCAATCAAAGACACATAACATTCGATCTTATGAACATATTTCTTCTGCTTACCCGCCCAATAAAAGAATCGAATCGCAATTTCAGGCTTCTCACGAAGCTCAACAGATTGTAAAACGAACGCAACAAAATTTGGCGATAACTTAATAAAAAACTTACGACAATAAGAATCTAAATTGGCTTCCATGTTCGAAGACCCATCAAGGAGATTCAAAATTTGGGTCACCCACGGAGATGGGTCTGGCCGTTGAGTGCTCGAAACTACATCAGAGACATCCACAAAAGGTTCTATCCATTCGGGAGGTGGGAGAAGAGTGTTCGTAAAGAAAAACCTGAAATTTTCGCCGATAACGCAAGTGACATTGCAATCTGAGTTCTTAGAAGACAATTTCCCATTTCGATACAACGAATATGATTTGGGATCAAGTAAATTAAGGGTTCGAGAAGAAGAGCAAAGGAATGAAGGTCTCAGTAGGGTTCTTCTCATCGGGGCTTTAGCCTTTACGCTACAAGGCGCGGAAGGGGATTAAAATGAAAGTCTTGGTTTTTTTCTTATTATACTTTTATAAATCAAATTTGTCATCAATTGGTCCCATGGTCTAGTGGTCAGGACATTGGACTCTGAATCCAGTAACCCGAGTTCAAATCTCGGTGGGACCTTTTTTTAACCATTTTTTCCCTCTTTTTTCCCTTCCACAGAGTTTGATTCAGTTGTTTGTGTGAATGGAGTTTGCTTCTCTTTCTGGGTCGGCTAAATACTCTACAGTCTATTTGAAGAAGAATGAGCTAAATCTTTGTTGTTAATGGGCATGGTTCATTTGGCCGTCACATCATGGCTCGTGGAAATCGATCTGTTTACGAAACTTTTGGGGGCAGATTAGTAGACCCAATTGAATATATTTCATTTCACAAGCTTAAATTTGGTTGGAATCATCTGTAGAGGTCTAAACAGGGACAGGACACGATGGTCAGAGACGTAATCTACCATTGGTACGGCGATAGAGATTTATGGGTTTTAATAGTCTTCATCTGTAATCTCTGATCGTTGGCTTTCCATGGCGGCAATCAACAGCTTTGTCGCTCAAAGGCTCCCTCGATACAGAAAACCCCAAAACCCCTACTCGATTCCAGTTCTTCATTCCACAAAGATCATAAAAAAACACAACCCATCTGATAATTTGGTCCTCTCGGTTGTTAGAAGAAGAAGATGGAGCGTTAGGTCGGTCAGTGAGGACCAAAAATTGGTTCGTTTGGAAGAGGATCGTTCGAAAGATCGAGAACAGAGCTTATCCCTTGATGGGTCTGAGAAAATTGAGGCATATTCTTCCTCTTCTTCTTCTTCTTCTTCTTCTTTCTCTGAAGAGAAGGGAGCGGTGGAAGTTTTGAAGGGTTTCAGTGGCAGAGCTGTTAATGCTACCATTGTTTTGGGATTTGGAACCTTGGTGGTCACTAAATTGCTTACAATCGATCATGAGCTTTGGCATGTAAGTTTTCTTCCATATTGGAACTATATTAACTCTTCCTTTCAGCCATTTATTTTCTTCCACTGATACCTTTGCCAATGATCTTGTTTTCTGTTTACCACTGAAGTATTAGAAGTTAGTTCCTTGTTTAAATCATTCTCAAAATTGGTTCATATGCGAAATTCAACCTTGTTTTATTCTTTTTTTTTTTTTTGCTTGAGTATGTTGTATAATATGAGATGGGAAATACTCCAATTTACTTGAGACAAAATTACTTTGCCTGGGGAAAATTCAGGTGAGAAAATGGTGAAGATAAATGCTTCATTGTTAAGGCTGGAGCTTTATCCCATTTCTATCTCATGTTTCTCAGGGATGGACCTTGTATGAGGTGCTGAGATATGCACCTGAGCACAATTGGATTGCCTATGAAGAAGCTCTCAAAACGAACCCAGTTTTAGCCAAAATGATGATAAGTGGAATTGTCTATTTTCTCGGAGATTGGATCGCTCAAGTAAGGCGTCTGTAGATCGTTCGTGTTATCATTTCACAATGCTATCTTAGTAATAACTCGTTTGTTGAATCCTTTACTTTATGAACCTACAGTGTTATGAAGGAAAGCCTCTGTTTGAGTTTGACAGGGCACGCATGTTCAGATCAGGTCTTGTTGGGTTTTCACTCCATGGATCTCTTTCTCATTACTACTACCAATTCTGTGAGGTTAGAGTTATGGTTCAGTTCTATTGCTTAGTCTAGTTCTTCATTGGTTTGTATATATGAGACTGTTTTAATGGCATTGTAGGTTCTCTTCCCCTTCAAAGGTTGGTGGGTGGTTCCTGTGAAAGTTGCGTTCGATCAAACCGTCTGGTCAGCCGTGTGGAATAGCATATACTATGTGGTTGTGGGAATTCTTCGTGCAGAATCTATGACCGACGTTTATAGTGAACTAAAGTCGACATTTTGGCCAATGCTTACAGTATGAAACTTCTCTGACCTTTGTCTAACATCAATGTTAGAGTTTGTTCCTTCTAATTGCTGTTTACCCCAGCATGTTCATGTTGTAATGTGTCTATCTTCAGATTCACAGCATTTGATTTGGTCGTTAAACATTAGTCAATTATCATAGTTTTTATATGAACATTTAGAATCGGCTGAGAAACACGGTAACGGTATCTTTTACATGACAGGCAGGTTGGAAACTTTGGCCATTTGCTCATCTCATAACGTATGGTTTTGTTCCTGTTGAGCAAAGGCTTCTCTGGGTGGACTGTGTAGAGCTCATCTGGGTCACCATCCTCTCAACGTGAGTATCAGAAATTTCATTGAAAAACATGTCTTCACCTACATTGTGGCTCACAATTGAACTTGTTTATTATCTTTGTAGTTATTCAAATGAGAAATCCGAAGAACGAATAACCGAGGCATCAACAGGAAAAACCGAAGCTTTATCAAGCAGTAAACAAGAAAAGGCAAGTTGTAATTACATTGAAACCATTGCTTTCAATTAAGAGTTTTACTTGAACACTAGATATGATTCAAATTCTTGATTGTTCTTTCAGGACCAAACATGATACTGGCCAGGCAGAGAACAGATTCTAATATTGCAAAACATCATTATAGTAATTGTTTTATTCCTGAAACAGATTGTTTAATGCCTGTTGGATTTTAGTTGTAGATCCAACTACAACAATATGCACATCCATATATGAAAAAAAAAGGGTACAAATTACTGCATTTCATTTCCAAGACGATGAAGAAGCTATCATCAATTAAAATGAACTTTTGTTCAAGACAAGTTTTCTTTCAATAACAAGATTCACAGCAGAAACTATGGCTATATCAAGTTCATCTTCTTCGATTACCTCTTTCTTGATGTTACTATTATTTTTTTTTATAAGAAACAACTATCCACGATGCGTATAGTCGTGTTTATCAGTGCAGGAGCTTACCAAAGAATCAATTTTTGGTTATTTCTACGTACAGATTGCACTACTCAGCTGATAGAACTTGTTGGTTTGCAATAAAACCAAAACTTATGAACCTAACTTTATACCCCATTACTGAATTGGTTAAATTTGATAACTTAAATAAGAGTCCACTGACCCATAATATCAGCAGCAAAATCTGGTGTTTGAGTTTTCCATTTTCATTTTGGGAGAAGGAAACTGACAATTGACACTCTTAGAAGCACCTTGGATTACAAGTTAGATTAAATTATTGAAATCCAAAGAACCAATCTTTTGCAATGTGAATGAGCCTTGAAGATTGTTGTTCTATGAAAGCAGTTAACTTTTGTGCAATTCAACATACACTGGAGGCAAAAATGTGCCTGCACAAATCTTTAACCTGGCAGCAGTTTGAAAGATTTACCTTTCCTTTCTGGATTCACAAGCCTAGAATTTTATAAAATCTATGACACTGGCCTTTCTTCAGAGAATCTAGGAAGCTGAACAAGCGAGTTTACTCGAGTGACTCCTTCCAAACCCGACCAGTTTTGATCTTCTGCAGGTACAACGTCGCCAATCTCCCCGTCGTCAACAGGTAATGCCCTGTACGTATTGTTTTCCTCCGATGATCTGACAGTGTTATTCCTTTGCAAGCATGGCTCAGACCTCTGGCCATCATCGGATTCGATAGCGGTACCCGAATGATTACTACGCAATGTTGCAGATGAGAAGCCTTGTTCATCACAGTCGGATTCAGAGTCCATCCTCCCATCCAAAAATAAGCAGACAACAGCGCAGTCATCCATTTTCGAGGTAGGGTATTTGAGTTTCCATTCACGAGCAGCAGAGTCAACCACAGACCTCGCAGCAGACGAGCGAGTTGGGGCCGAGGACACTATGTCAACCACCTCTTCATTGCTCAACACATCCCATACCTGCAACAATACTACATTATCATCCCCCATCCATAACAAAGACTTTTGATTCCACTGTAAATATAATTAAATTACTAATAAGGTAATGTAGTAAACCATCAATCCAGAGAGAGATGCATGTAGATCATGGAAGAAATCTCTTCATTTAAGTATCAAGTAAGGTCTCCTTGAAAATTCCTTTTAGACTAAAATGTTAAGTTGAATGAATTGAAGAACAGAATGAGGTAGGGAGAAACTTACCCCATCTGATGCAAGAACGATGAACTGATCAGCGTCGGTGAGTGTACGATGAGAGAATTCAGGTATAGAGATAACTCCATATTCTTTCAAACAGAAATCGCCAAATGCTCGAGCCATTGCTAAACCAGGCGCATCGTCGAAAGGTAACCATACCCTTGGCACTTCAGGCTCATCTTGCAATGCAAAGACCCTACCTTTACACCTTTTAATTCTTTCAGCTTCTCCTTCAGAGTGATGATTAACAGTCACAACTTAGCACATAAATCAAACACCAAGTTAATCAGTGAATGAATAAAACAGCAACCAACGTACTTGGCAAATCTGGCTTAAGATCCACAGTCAATTGGACCGCGACTGTGGAATCGTTGGCGTCCTTTGAAGCGAGGATTGCTCGAGAGTCCCCTATATACCCCATGAAGAGATTTGACCCCTAAACACAACCAAATAAGAAACAAAGATAACAGAAGAAAACCAAAATGATTGAAAAGGAGATCCTTCTTCTCAAACCTGTTTAACTATGGTGACTGCAGTACTACCACTACAAAAGCAGTCCAGATTAGGATGTGATCTCAACTCCTTATCCATAGCTTTATACGAGTTCAAAAACGCGTCTCTCCATAACGAATTCTGCGAGTCCTCTGCAAAACCATCCTTCTCAGAATCTTCACAATCCGGAGGTTTCTTCAAATTCCTCTGGAAACAGGTTTTACCAGAGTCATTTTGCTTCAACTGAGGAGACTGGAAGGATGACAGCAACTTTATAGGCAACGTATCCCTCACTTTTCGAGCAACGAGATGGCCATAAGGTCCATGACCATCAAATACACCGCAAAAGATCGTGTCCTCGGGCATGAAATCCTATCAAACAAGAAAAACCAGCAAGAATAAACCTCTATAAGCAACAATTGAATGCAGCTAGCTGTATGTAGATGAAAAGAAACAGAACATACTTCCCACACAACCATGGCATCCTGGTTTATGCCCTTGCGTCCTTGTTGCGTGAAAATGCAAGAAGAACGACTTTTTCCATTCATGAAGATCCTGTTGGGAGCTGAAGGAAGATTCTGAAGAGCATAAACATGGTCGGAGAACGTTCGCTTTGTTCGCTTTCGACCTCGAAATCCAATTCCCATACATGAGGAAGAAACTGATTCTCCATTGCTCTGGCTACTACACGTACTATGGCTGCTTGTAGAGACACAACCACCCATCTTCTTGCCTTCAAAAGGGCATCATCTGATGTAAATAAGAGTGACAAGATTCCCCTTTTAGATTAGATCTCAAATGTCACGTTGAAACACTGCAAATTCATGCGTATAAAGAAAAGAACAACCAAAAAACCAAACTTTCTCAAAAACCAAACAGAGAGACAGAAAGACAGAGAGAAGCTTTTTTTCACACCTCAATATGTTAAGACTTTGGATGTTTTTTTTTTTCCTTCAGTCAAACTTCAATCTTTTCGTTGGAGGATGAGTGGATGACGGACACCAGCTGAAAAAAACAAGAAAAGGCCATTAAACAAGTGATTTTAAGCCATAGTTTTTAGCAAATCAAGAAAATGATGCACATCAACTTCATGAGAAAAAGAAAAATAAAAGGCAATAACAGGTCATTAAATAAGCTGCCATGTGAGGCAAGAATAGAAAATAATTAAAAAAATCCTTGTCCTGATGATCTTGTGAGCTGTTACTTGTCCATCGTCAGACTCACGTTGGAAAAAACTAAGTGCACTGTGTTAAGACATTGTTTTTTAAAAAACCATTTCAGAAATCACAAGGTCTTAACAAAACCCCTCGAACCCCTTTACCCCATTTAGTCAAATGATCTATGAACAAAAGAGAATCAAGCAAAAAGTTTCGACTTTTACTTGGTTTCAAGCTTAAAAATGGCTGAAAACAGTGACTGAGTTTGTAATTCATCTATGAAATCCAGAACAGAACACTTACAAGTTCAAATTCCCTCGGTTTCCACCGTTTTCCCAGTAATCAAACGTAGTTTTTCAAACCATTTCGAAGAAGAGAAAGGAAGGAGAATCAAGAAAACTTGTAAACTCCAATTCCCACTTGAGAGAAAACCAAGAAAGGATATAATAAAGCAAGAAACAGGAAAGCAGAAAAGGACTAAAAAAAGGATGATGTTGTCAAAGGGGAGAGCCCCAAAGAGAGCAAGGAGAAAGCAGAAGAGATCGATTAGAAATCACCTCAGAGCAAAAACAATAATAATACACAACATAAAAAAGCAGAAAACAGTGGCGAGACCCATTTTTCTTGTAAAGAAATAAAAAATCTAAGGGCAAACCCAGATTGTCACGTAGACATCACAACAAGAAAAAGCAGCAGACGTGTAAAGCAGTGACCAAAAGCGACTTATAATCTGTTCACAAACACCAAAACAAAATCAGAAAAAAGAAAAAAACTCTGATGATTCACACTGTCTTACAATCAGTTTGGCTTTAGTTCTACATACTCTCACTGAAACAAAAGAGAAGAAGAAGAAGAAGAAGAAATGCATGTAGAGACGATTTGTCGTTCTTACATGGAAACCAAGCCACCAAATGTAAGTAAACACCAAATTCAAGCAAATAAAAACATACCCTTAAAGCAATGTTGCACAAATGGCAAAGGGAACGAGAAAAGAGGAGGCTTTAACAACTGTATGAAGAAAAGCCCCAATGAGAAACGAGGGAAAGTTTGAGGAAAAGCCAAAATTGGGTGTGTGGTTTTGCTTCTAGGTCAAATGGCTGATTTTTTCTAGTCACAGTTTTCACAAAGGATGAGTCAGATAGAGAGAGAAAAACGAAAGAGGGCTGCTAATTAATAAAGAGGTGGTGCATTAATTTCATATAACAGATAATAAAGCGTTATTATTTGAATACACAACCATTTTGGATAAGGTCAGAACCCAGAAGAGTGTTTCTCCATTTGGCCGCTGATAATGTCATAAATTGAACTGTACTGATTCAACATTATCATCCTAAACTTTAGAGGTGTTTGTGTGTAATTAATGAAAAGAAACGTGAAATGAAGAGAAAACCCCACAAACATATCCGACGGATGAAAATGTTTGTGCCATGGATTCATCAAAACTGGCCACGAGAGATTCCATTCTTGGCTAAAAATTAAATGCCCTCTCTCTGAATTCAAGTTCTTTTTCTCTAAAGTTTCAGGGTACTCTCAGTTACAGTGGTCACCTACTGCTCGTGCTTGCTTGGTTGTCTTTCCCATTTGGCCATTTTTTTCTTCTCTTCAAGTGGCTTCCTTTTTCTGAGTTTCTACAACTCTACAGTACAATTTTGGGAGTTGGGTCGAAGAGATGACTTGATGGGTCTTGTTTATTGTGTCATGTTCGACCATTCTGGAATGTGGGTGCTTTAAAATTGTCACTTATGAACCAATTTTTTGTTAAAAAAATGGGTCTTTTCATGTATGCAAATCTTCCTCTTAATTGAGGCAGCTTTTGTATTACACAAGAATTGAACTAAGACTGTCTTGTTTTGAGAGAATCATCTTCATAACACAAAAACAAGCTGCCCATGAAGGAAGGGAAAAAGAGAAGACATGGTTAAGCTTAATTGGTAGAGGTAAATGTTACGTCGGCTCGGATGCCATCTCACAAGAAGGATACTTAATAGAACACTAGGTCAGTTTGACACTACTTTAGTCTAAGTACTGAATTGAAGCATACTCGACACAACACCACAACAGTGTGAGTACCTTCATTATATGTTTATCGAGTCATACAACCAATCACCTTGGCTCAAGATCGATTCTAGCGGTGAATATTTAATTAGTTGAATCATTTGATCACAAAACAAAAGGCAAAGCCAACTCGTTTGAAGAAAGTGTCGTTGTCCCAAAAGGAGAACAATTTGAAGAAAGAACAAGGCAGAGTATTAGACTAGGCAACAACTCCACATCAGTACAGAGAAGCATCATCTCACATTATTGCAGTGATTTGAGGGCCATTTGACTTTGAGAATGTGTATAGTTCTCGTGTGTAAGAGAAAGAAGAAACTTGAGAAAAAGAAAGAACTTGTTGCAGAGTCCAATCCAAAGGGTGGATGAAATAATGGAACCGACCAAAGTCAAGGGGATCTTCCATTGGGCCATATTGATTCAATTCAATCCCTCAACTGGCAAAGGCAAATGCAATCAATTCAACAAATGATGGGTGACACTTTAAATGCCTTCACACGCCCTCCTCCAATCCAACCTACTCTCGCCTTCCTTGCTTTTATCACAAGCTATCTGTTTCTTCTCTAAAGTTACAACTCCGTCCCATAAACTATAAGTTTAGTCCTTAAACTTTTAAGTCTATGTTGATTTGGTTTCTAAACTTTAAGCAATGTTTAATAGATCTACGAACTTCCAGATTTGTGTCTAATAAGTCATTGAACTTAAAAAAGTATCTAATAAGTCTTTCACCTTTTTATTTTGTGCTTAATAAGTTGTTGAGCTTTCAATTCTGTGTCAAATAGGTCATTTCCCTATTTGACATTTTTTAAAATTTATAAGTTTATTGGACACAAAATTTAAAATTTAATGTTCTATTAGATACAAAATTCATTTTTATATCTAATAGATTGGTTAGTTTTAAGAAATGATGTGTATGTTAGATATTTATTAGACACAAAATTGAAAGTTTAGAACCTATTTGACATTTTTAAAATTTAGAGATCACAAATATTAAATTTCACACACTAAGGTCCCGTTTGATAACATTTTTGGTTTTTGGTTTTTGAAAATTAAGCTTACATACACATACTTCCATCTATAAGTTTTTTGGTTTTCGGATAATCTTCCACCTTGTTTCCAAAAAACCAACTCCAATTTTGGAAAAAAAAAATAATAGTTTTCAAAAACTTGCTTTTGTTTTTAAATTTTGGCTAGGAATTCAAATGCAACCTTAACTAGGATGAAAGCCATGGTAGGAAATTTATGAAAAAACAAGTCTAATTTTTCAAAAAAAAAAAAACAAAAAACCAATTTTTTTTTTTTTTTTTCATAACAAAATTGAAATGGGGTTTTGAGAATTTCACCAAACTTTTATGAGCTAATTAGCAGAATAAACAGAGTTTAGTTTGTTGATTTTTTTCCCTACTTTGAGAAAAAACTTTGATGGGAAAAAAGGAAAACTTATGAAATACGTTTTGATCAAGTACAAAGGTTGCCTCACCCAAAAAGAGATTGCTCCACCAACTTTATTATTATTATTATTGGTTTTTTTTTCCTCCTTTATGGGTTGCTTTTGCTTTTCATTATTTATGTGATTAAAAAAAAAAAAGAAAAAAAAAACATTTGCTTCACTGCTGCATCAAAAAGACTGTCATTGATTTGTGTGGTCAGTGTTTTGATTCCTTTTCTAAGTTTGAGAAGTCAATTTGGAGATTTGGAGAACAAGCCATGTCATGTTCTTCTTCTTGTTCCCCTTCTCTTTTGAAATGTCATTTTTTTTTTTAATCTTTTGACAAATTTGCTTACAAGAATACTTTGTCTACACCTCGGGTAATAGTAGTTCTTATTGACGTTTTAATGTGACATAGTACCTCCTCGTTTTTTCGGAATAGTGTCTGCACGTCGTTTTAAAAAGTGACCATTTTGGTCCCTTGTTTTTCTAGGTTTTATCTCTTTTTTAATTATAATTTTAACATGACACTTACTGAACTTCTTAAATTGTAATCGTAAATTTGTACTAAAAAGTTTCTATTGCGTATAAAATTTGTGTTTAGATTTTGCAAATAGGGATCAAACTAGTCACTTTTTAAAAGTACAGGGAACCAAACGAATGTTTTGAAAGTTAAAGGACTAAAATGAATAAAAGAATGAAGTGACCCAAATGAATGTTTGGAAAGTAAGAGGATTAAAATGAGAAAAACCAAAAGTATAATACTACAAAAGTATATTTATTTAAAAAAAAAAATACTACAAAAGTATTTATTCATTAGTTCACACTCTAATTTTTTCTTTATCAAGAATTCTTTAATGCAATTGAACCTTTATATTATTTTTAAATGATATTGGCGTAGTTGATAATCAATTTGAATAACATTCATATTCTTAGTAGTTTTGAAATTTTTTCCTATATTTCTATTGATTAAAATTTTTTAAGCTAAATTATAAGTTGACCATGAAGTTTTAGGTTTGTGTTTAAATAGATCCATGAACTTTAAAAAGTGTAAGTTCTTAAGCTTTCAGTTTTGAATATAACAGGTCTTTGAACTTTGAAAAGTGTCTAATAAATTCTTGAACTTTCATTTCGTGTGTAAGTCTATGAGCTTCAATTTTTGTTTTCAGTAAATCATCGATCTATTTCGATATTTTTTAACATTCAGGAACTTATTGTAAACAAAATTGAAAGTTTAATATTCTATTATACACAAAAATCCGTTTTATGTCTAATAGATTCGTTAATTTTAAAAAAATGTTGAATATGTTAAAGTCTCATTAGACACATAATTAAAAGTTCAAGGATCTATTTGACATTATTTTTAAAATTCAGGGGTTTATTAGACACAAAATTGAAAGTTGAAAGATCTATTAGACACAAAATTAAATGTTCAATGATTTATTTGACATTTTTAAAGTTCAGGGGTTTATTAGACACAAAATTGAAAGTTCAATGAGCTGTTATATTTTTAGGGTTTAGAACTGATAGCGAGCATAGCTAGCTATCTTTAATTATTTAATTTAGCTAGTCTTTTATGATTTTTGGGCCATTTTATTGTGCTTTAATGTTTATTTTGTAGGAAAAGGTTGATTGGAGCTAAAATGCAATAGTGGAGTTAATCGAGTGCTCGGGACGCGAAAAGATGCAAAGGAAGGAAAAGAATCAAAAGGGAAAAAAGTCAAAATTCGGTCAAAAGGTGACTAGCGTCTCGACGCTAGCCCTTAAGCGTCTCGACGCTAGCATTCCTTATTCGGATAGGCGCGAAATCGTCGCAGCATCGAGACGCTGCGACCTTAGCGTCTCGACGCTACCGTAATTTCCTTTCCAGAACGCGCGTGTTTAGAGGCAGCATCTCGACGCTACGATGAAATTTCAGAATAAATAGTTCTTTTCGGCTAGGTTTTTGGGGGAACCAATTTTGGGACTTCTTGGAGCCGTAAACAGAGGAAAATCAGAGGAATTCAAGGCTGAAGCAAAGGGAAAAATTCGGAAATCAACCCATTGTTCGTGGGGATCGTGACGGGGACGTTCGGTCTCGGCCTACAACGAGTTTAATTCTTCTTTCCCTCACTTTAGTTAGATTTTTATGGCTTTTACATGTTTAGTTGAGCTTGTAATTTTAATCATGAGTAGCTAAACTCGTAAGCTTAGGGATTGATGTAGTTGAATGTGTTTATGGATTGAAGGTTTAAGTTGTGCAATGTTATTATGTTTGTGATCTTGATTTAATGCTTTCAATTAATGGGCCATTAGTTGAATGATTTAAGTTTCGAATCTAGCTCGGGAGAGGGGATTTGATTTAGACTTACTCAAGATTGCATGACTAAAGTTTAGTTTCTAATTCGTGACGGTTTTAGATTAACTTTAGAATTGGTTAAAAGATCTCATTGCCTTGCATGATTAATAAACTTAGATAGGGATATCAAGTTGGTTAATTTGCATGATAATCAATTATACTCGGGAGAGGTAGTTGTGATTAAAGGGTCTTTGGCTCATAATTCCATTGTGCATAATAACTTATTCCTTAAAATCAATCCTAGACTAAATCGGCGAAATCAATTCCCTAAGTAGTTTTCCCAATTGAAATTCCACACTTTCTACGTGTTTTGATTTAGTTTTCTTATTATTCAATCATCACTTTTTGATCCCTAAATAAAATTGAGCGAGATAATTCACAATACTTGATTTGCTTAAAAATCCAATCCAGAGGACGACATTTGAATTTACTTTCACTATATTATTACTTGACCCGTGTGCTTGCGGTAAGGAAAAGTCCACATCAAGAACCTATTAGACACACATATGAAAATCCTGTGACATATGAAAGTCCTGTGACTAAGTTTGTAATTGAACCAAAATTTTAATTGAAGAAATAGACCAATACAAATATGTTACATTAGAAAGTCAATAGAAACTCTTATCGATCCTGTGTGTAGGTAAATAATGTTCAAGTCAATCCAAACATATATCAATGAATAAGATATATCAATTTCCATTCCAAAGTCAATTGCTCAAACTCCCACCCTGCAATTGTTGAATTAAAAAAAAAAAGTATTGTTCAACTATATAGTTTTTTTTTTTTTGGGAAAAATACATTTTTGGTCCCTGAGGTTTGGTTTAAGTTACACTTTGGTCCTTGAGTTTTCAAACTCAACAAAAATACCACTAAGGTTTGAGATAAGAAGCAATTTGGTCCCTGCCGTCCATTTTGCCATTAACTCTGATAGTTTGCTGACGTGGCACCATTTTTTTTATTAAAAAAAATATTTTTTTTAATATTTAAATATAAATATATTAAAATATTATTAAAATAATATAAATATATTTTTCTTTTTCACATACCACAACCATTCTTCTTCTTCTTCACTTTCACCCCACATAACCTAAGCCTCGTTGTCGCCGGCCGGCCAACCATCACCGGCGGCAACCACTGTTTTTTCCCTTTCTTTTCTTCTTATTTTTCTCCTTTTCTCCAACTTTCCGCTCTTAAAACGTAGCATCTCCGGCGAGCGAGACCATTCTGTATGTCGACCAGCTCGACCTGCGAGTTTCAGTCAACCATCAACCCACTGAACCGTGGAGGAGAGAGATTTAGAGAGAGAGTTACGAACGAAAAAAAAAAGAAAAAAAACCCACCTGCTTTCTGAGACGCGCGCCGCTGCACTGCCGAGGACGACCCACGAATCGAGACCTCCAGCAAGCATCTCCTTCACCTCCAGTGTACCAAATCTGCTACGACCAGCAACCCACTGAACCATGGAGGAGAGAGATGTAGAGAGAGAGTCCGACGAGAGAGAGTAACAAACGAAAAAAAGAAAAAAAAACGGGAGGAGGGGTCCTCCTCCCGTTGCTGGCGCGAAATGGGAGGAGGGAGTCCTCCCTCCTTCGCCGGCGTCGGAGAGGGAGGGGAGAGGGAGGGAGTCCCTCCCCCTCTTTTTTATTTAAAAAAAAAAGAAAAGAAAGAAAATGAGAAGAAAGGGAAGATAAGACAGAAGAAGAGAGAGAAAAACAAAAAATCTGGCTGTCGGCCACCGGAGTTGGAGAAGAAGATGGTTGAGAAGAAGATTAGGGAAGATGATGAATAAGAGAGAGAAGGGGATAAATAATTAAAAAAGAAAAGATAAAATAATAATATTTTTATTATTTTATTATTTTTTATTTAAAAAAATAAAAATAATTTTTTTTATTAAAATAATAGTGCCACGTCAGCAACTGTTAAGATTTAACAGAAAAATAGACGGCAGGGACCAAAGTGCTACTTATCTTAAACCTTAGGGGTATTTTTGTTGACTTTGAAAACTCAGGGACCAAAGTATAACTTAACCCAAATCTCAGGGACCAAAAGTGTATTTTTCCCTTTTTTTTCATTTTCTTGTTTTTTTTTCTTTTTTTTATAAATAGAATCCTTTTCTTTTTCTTTAATCCTTACTTCAAAAAGAATAATAATTCATGGAATTGGTCCCATGTGGATAAAATGATGTGAAAAGTTATTTTCACTAACAATGGAGAAAAAGAAAAGGAGTGGAAAAGAGGAAGAGTGCTTTTGTCTTTATTATTATTATTATTTCTTTCCATTTGGTTTTTTTTTTTTTTGAAAAGTATTTCTTTTTATTTGTTAGTCAAAAAGCTTTGAACAATTACATGTTGGGTGCCTAACGCGTTTGTACAAAATAACATGATTGAAAGATTGTGAAAAAGTTTTGAACTTAGATTCTCTCTACAAAGAAGCATGGGTTCAAATATATGATTTCATTTATATAAACAATTTTTTTAAAGTTTCTTTCCTTCGCAATTATCACGAGATAATTTTGTTTAATTGTCCATTTAATAGATGATTTCAGTGTAATGTTTCAATGTGATTTCTATAGTAACCTTTTTGATTTGACATTTATTTAGAAAGCAAAATTTATGTTTTGAAAATAATTTTGATGGACCATTGGCTAGTTTGATCAACTAAATAGGTCAACTATATTTTGCTCATAGTTCAAGCAAATTAGTTAAATTAGGTCAAACCAAATTGTGATAAAGTGGGAGACCTCTATTGTAATTGAAATACCTAGAGTTAGTTTGATTCCAAGGAGGGGCCAACCAAAAGAATCTAAAGTCTTTTCAAAAAAAACCTTTTGTAAAATTAAAGGAGTTTTGGTCAATACTTTTACATACCAAGTGATAGGTGTGCCAAATGGGGAGAGGAATAATTGGTATGAGAAAGATTGGTGGTGTTGGAGTAACGGTGTCTTTTAAGAGCTACTTGAATCTCAAGAAATATTGTTTTAAAAAGTTGCTTCTATTTTTTTAACAATAAAAGTTCTAACCTAAAAATAAAGTTTGATTAATTTTTTTAAAAAATCGAGATGAATTCTTTTCTCCAAGAGATCCACACAACTGGCTAAACAAAAGCTCAACCAACCAAACATGTTGCCTTCGTTAAAGATATGCAACATGCTACATGACTAATGGATAGAGACACACCCCTCTAAATTTCAAACCCAAAAATAAAGTTTGGTTAACTGTTTTTAAAAATCGAGATCCTTTATTCTCTCCAAGAGATGCCACACAAATCAAATCTCAACAAACCAAGCATGTTGCATCTCTTAAAGATAAGCAATATGCAACACGGATGTGTATCTTGAAGAGATGCACCCCTCTAAATTTCAAATCCAAAAATAAAGTTTGGTTGATTGTTTTTAAAAATCGAGATCCTTTGTTCTCTCCAAGAGACACCACACAACTGGCTAAATCAAATCTCAACAAACCGAGCATGTTGCGGGAAGATAAGTAACATGCTACATGATAAATGGGTGCGTCTCTTGAAGAGACACACCCCTCTAAATTTCAAATTATTTTTCTAGTTAGGCGTTTTGTGTAATTTTTAAAAAATTTTGTTTTACCTTTTTTTCATATTCTATTTCAACGTTTCAACAATATATTCAAATTTTTAAAACTTCAAAATGCTAATGATTTATTAATATGAAAGACACATTATTATAATAAATTTCATATCGAACTGATAATAGAAGAACCAGATGAAGTTAAGCAAAATCCAACACAAATAGAACCATAATGGACCGAGACAAAAGGGACAAGAGGGCCAAAGGTAAGTGGGCCTAACCCAATTCCATCCTCAGCCTCCGCCCCTTGCCAAGGCCAACTAGATTCATAGCCTTGGGCCTATGCTCCTTGGCCCACGTTTGCTCCCTTGTGCACTCAATCGACCTCGAGCGATGAACCTGAAATATGGGGAGGGGAATGGAAAACTCAATTCGCAACACTGACTTTGAATTGCTTAACTTAAGCATCGGAGTGTGTGTGGCAAGCACCACACCACTAGTGTGCATGTGTTTTTTAGTTTTGCAGGTCATGTCTTCCTCGAAATTCACTGTGGTTGTCACGTGAATGCCATGTGAGCTTCCTGTCCCGATTTTGACAACAACACATGAAATAAAAATTTGTTTAATTTAATATTTATTAAAAGAATAAGGGTAACATGAAAACTTCTATATGCAAGGGATAGTTTTGATAATAAAATGGTAGAAAAGGGCACCCATGAAAATTTCCCATATTCCTCTACCGTTGGATCCGACATAACCGGGCTTAGAATTTGGGCCCATTGGAAGCAAATCAGCCCAAATTCCTTCAATTTAGGCCCATTAAAAATGGGCTTCATTGAGTTAAAGCCCATTTTCCACAATGAAGAAAAACAGAAGATCTAAACCTTTGATCTCATTGGTCAATCCCTCATCCATAAGTCCAACAAATAAGATAAGATGATAAGTACACGTGGCAAACACCCAATTCCCCAAATTCCTCACTAAAATTCACTCTTCCCATTTCGATTTCTCTTCCCATTGCTCCAAAATCATGGCCTCCCCAACGCTCATGACTCCCTGTACTTCCAAATCTCAGCCTCTCGTCGTCCCCCTCAAGCCCAAATCCACCACCTCCGCCGCCGCATCCACCGCCGCCGCCGCCGCCCACAATCCCCGCCGCCGCCAGTTCCTGTCCTTGACGGCCTCTGTTCTGGCGGCGCCGTGGGTTCTGTTTCGTCCGGCGCCGGCGCAGGCCTCGGCGGACGACGAGGAGTACGTGAAGGACACGAACGAGGTGATAAGCAAGGTGAGGACGACGATCAACATGGACAAGAACGACCCGAACGTGGCGGCGGCGGTGGCGGAGCTTCGAGAAAGTTCGAATTCGTGGGTGGCGAAGTACAGGAAGGAGAAGGCTCTGTTGGGAAGAGCTTCGTTTAGGGATATGTATTCGGCTCTGAATGCGGTGTCGGGGCATTACATTAGCTTTGGGCCGACGGCGCCGATTCCGGCGAAGAGGAAGGCCAGGATTTTGGAAGAGATGGACACTGCTGAGAAGGCTCTGCTAAGAGGGAGATGAAAATTATGTGAGGGATTTTTAATTATTGCCATTTTTTTTAATAAAATATAATTTTCTTATTTTCTCTCTTTTATTTTATGATGTTGCTTTTGGGTTATGTAAGTATAGGATGATGGAGGTTCACAATTTGTGAATTTACGAGAGGAGAAAATTCTAAATTTCGGTGATAAATGCTATGAGATTAATACATTGTTAGACTTTCTCCTAATTTTTGCTATTTGGTTTTTATTTTTTAATTTTTTTAATTTTTTTTTGCTGCTTATGGGGATGATGATTATGTTTAAATGCATAGGGAAATAGCGGTTTAAGAGGTGGAGAAGTAGAGATTTGAACCATCGATCTTTAGGATTGTAATTGGTGTCTTATACAATGAACTATGCTCGGATTGATGCTTATTTAAAGGTGTTCTGGTTTGCAAGTTTAGGAAATTTATATATGGACATATGGGTAATGATTCTCGAAACCTTCCATTTTAGGTCTGATAAAATTTTAACTTGTTTAGCATTTTTTTTTTTAAGTTATTAGATACAAAATCCAATTATATATCCATTGGAAATGCAAACAAAGTTCCACATTGGTTAAGAAAAAGGAAATTCATGGGTATACGAGTGACAACAATTCCATTGGTATGAAGTCTTTTGAGTAGAACAAAAACAAAACCATGAGAGCTTATATTGAAAGTGTACAATCTTATTGTGGAGATACACTAAGTGTTTTTTTTTTTTTAATCCCTAACAATATCTAATAGATTTGTTAAAGTTGTAAGTTCATGGAGTTATTACTCACTTTTAAAGTTCAAAACTTATTGGGATATTCTTAAAAAAAGAAAAAAAAAAAACCTATTGGGATATGAAATGAGATTTATTAAACAATTTTTAAAATTTAAGAATCTTATTAAACATGAAATTAAAAGTTTATGAACTAAACTTATAATTTAATCTAAGATTGTAAAGACAGTACAAGAGGTTACATGACTATGATTTTGAGGAGTATTAAAAAGTTTACAAAAACGTTATTAGCATGGTATTAATATATATGTATAAATTTTGAAGCCTACTTTAATTTTAATTTTTAATTTAAAAATACAATATATATTTATTTCATTAAAAAAAAATCCTATTATTCATGGTGGTCTCGTAAAGCCCAAAATTTCTGGTGGGCTATCACTATCAACAAGGCCCAGTTGACATTGGGTCCAATAACACCGGGTCTTCATCACAATTTCCATTTTCGTTCCCTTTTTTATTTCAAACGACGTCGTCTATGTCTTATTTCTCCCACCAATTGTTTCTATCCTATTGTTTTTAAGTTTTAACTTGAAATATTAAAATTGTTTTTCTTTAAAAAAAAAAAAAAATTAAGAATCTAATTAGAAATGAGATTTTCCAAAAAGAAAATAAAAAAAAAAAAAGGGCTAGTCATGTTTGGTAGCTGCTTGACAAGTGATCTTATAAAATTTTGAAAAAAGAAAAAGAAGAAGAAAAACAAATGTAAGCAACTCATCAAAATTTTCAACTACCAAGTATTGTTCATTAGAAATTGTTGGAAGAAATGGATTTCTTCATATTTGTCATAATGGTATCATACATTCCATTTTGCTTTTTAGTTTTGTTCAAAATGCCTCAAATCTATAAAAACTTTGTCCTTACTTTTATACCATAAAATTTTCTCACATTTCACATCCTTATTATAAATGAAGTAAAATTTAGCGACTAAAACTAGTTTTAAATATTATTTTGTTTGACGTTATGAGTAAGGTGAGAGTCCACATAGGCTCCCATGTGACGCCACATGGATCATCCATCAAAGAATCCCCATGAGGAGGTTTGTCAACCTACATAAAAGTCGATATGTGTCTCACATTGAAGAGTCCCTATAAGAAGGCTTGAGGACCCATCGAGTGAGTCATGGGTCTTTAGACAAGGTCAGTCAAACTTAGTTAGAATCAAGTCGAGGTAAGTGTCATCCATTCTTTAGGTATTAGCTATTGGGACCCATTCAACCTTTAAGGCACACAATATCACTCTAACTCAACTCGACATTCCTTTGATTTACGCAATGACTTAAGCATCAGAGTTTGTGTGTTGGATATAGCACCACACTAGTGTGGGTTTCTTGCTTGCAGGTCATCTTGACAACCTCGACTCATCACCTCGAGCAAAAGACTTACGCGAACTTGTGACCAAAATCATGCATCAACAATGGATATTCATTCTATATTGTTAGGACTAAAGTCTACGACGCCGTTTTAGAGGATTTTCCTAGCTGAGGGAACGATGTCGTTTTCTTCCTCTGTCAATATTGTTTCCATTATTCTTTTATGTGTATTCGTGGCTTATTGTGAATGGGTTGGGAATCTTTCTGTTATCCCATTTCTTGCCCTATATATTCTTTGTATCATTGGTGTAATAAATCAAGCTGAGCATTATACCTCACTCTGAAATTCTTCTTCTCTGTCTGGTGGTTATTTTGTTTTTCTAAGTTGGTATCAGAGCTATTTCAGGCGTCTGCCATGGGAGATGGAAATGTGTCTTCTTCCTCTGCTGCAGCTATTTCTACTCCAAGGTCTGTTTCTACTCCAAGTTCGTCAGCTGCAAATATCGTGAGTTCTTCTTTTGGTCATCCGCTTAGCACAGTTCTCACAGTGAAGCTTGATGAGAACAATTACTTGCTATGGAGAGGTATGGTGCTTGCTATTCTTCGAGGTCAGAATGTTGATGGATATGTGTTAGGTACGAAAGCTCAGCCGTCAGAGTTCAAAGAGGTTGTCACCGAAACTGGTAAGCAACTTGAACCTAATCCTTCTTATATAGATTGGACAACAGTCGATCAAGCCTTGTTAGGATGGCTATTTGGGTCCATGTCTCCTGCAATTGCTGCAGATGTGGTGAGTTTTACAACATCTAGAGAAGTGTGGAAGGCTCTAGAGAAGGTCTATGGTGCGACAAGTAAGGCTAGGGTTAATCAGCTAAGAGGAGTCTTACAAAACACCAAGAAAGGCACAATGAAGATGGTAGAGTTCTTAGCAATAATGAAACAAGCAGCTGAGAATCTGAAATTGGCGGGTAATCCTATCTCTCTTAGTGATTTAACATCTTATGTGCTTGCTGGCCTTGATTCAGACTATGTGCCTATTGTGTGTACGATTGAGGACAAGGACATCAGCACTTGGCAAGAGCTATCCTCTATTCTCATTACATTTGAAGGTACTCTGGCACGGTATTCGGTTCCCTCAAATGTAAATGAATTGCCGGATCTTGCAGCTCATCTTACTTTCAGTCGCCAAAATCAGAGTAATTCTGGCAAGCAGTTTAGTTTTGGGAGAGGTAATCAAAACAATCAAGGAGGTAATCAGTTTCAGCAGTCCATTTTTTCGAATAACAGAGGGAATAGTCGTGGCAGAGGACGCGGTCGAAACAATTTCCAACGGAGTAACAATTCTAAACCGACCTGTCAGTTGTGTGGAAAATATGGTCACTCTGCACCATACTGCTACCAACGTTTTGAGGAAACTTTCAACAACCCGCATGCTGCAAGCAGTTCTAACAACCAGGGCTACCAAGGAATTGGTCAGTCAAGTCCAGTGGCTTATATTGCAACTCCTGAGATTGTAAATGACCCTAAATGGCTCGCAGACAGTGGAGCAACCACCCATGTAACAGCTGATGGTGGTAATTTTGCTACAAAATCTAAGTATACTGGTAACAAATGTTTAACTGTTGGAAATGGCAATAAGCTTGATATTGAACATACTGGCAGTAGCTCTGTTGCTTGTGGCAACAAGACTTTAAAGCTTAATAATATGCTTCATGTTCCTCACATTAAGAGAAATTTAGTAAGCATAGCTCGCCTAACTGCTGATAATGATGTTTATGTTGAGTTTAACTCAGGTTTTTGTCTTGTGAAGGACAAAACTTCAAGGAGGGTGATGCTGCGCGGAACACTTAAAGATGGTCTTTATCAGCTTGAGCTCCCCTCAATTCAAAAGTCTCCTGTTAGTCCAGCTTCCTTTCATGTTGCTGTTTCTCATTCCAATAACTCATGTTGTCTGAGTCTATCTAGTTCCACTGCCGCCTGTTTTGTTGCTAGTCCTAAGTCTGTTTTAGAGTCTAAGCTGCTGTGGCATCGTCGTCTTGGACATGCTTCTGAGAAAATTGTTGATGCTGTGATTCGTTCTTGTAATTTGAAGTTTAATCTTAATGACAAAGTACCTTTTTGTGATGCTTGTCAACTTGGAAAGTCTCACCGGTTGCCTTTTTCTCATTCTAATTTTCGCACACACCACCCTCTAGAGCTTGTGTATTGTGATCTTTGGGGTCCCTCTCCTGTTGCCTCCACCTCCGGTTTTCGTTTTTACATTAGTTTTGTTGATAATTTCACCAGGCTAACTCACATATTTCCCCTCAAACATAAAGGTGAAGCTCTTTCGGCCTTTCACCAATATAAGGCCCTTGTTGAAAACCGTTTTGAGAAATCCATTAAAGTTTTACAAACCGATTGGGGTGGGGAGTTTCGTTCGTTTACTTCACCCTTAAAGCTTTTTGGGATAGAATTTCGTCACTCATGTCCCCACACTAGTCAACAAAACGGTATTGTAGAGCGTAAGCATAGACATATTGTTGAAATGGGATTATCTATGCTTGCTCAATCTTCTTTACCCTTGCAATATTGGTGGGAGGCTTTCTCTTCAGCTGTTTTTCTCATCAATAGATTACCTTCACCTGTTCTTCACAACCTTTCTCCGTGGGAAAAAGCCTTTAATCAAGTTCCTGATTTTTCCTTTCTCCGAACCTTTGGGTGTGCCTGTTTCCCTTGTCTTCGTCCTTATCAGTCTCACAAATTCCAATTCCATAGCTCTAAATGTGTGTTTTTGGGCTATAGTTTCAATCACAAGGGCTATAAATGCTTAAGTTCAACCGGTCGCATCTATATCTCCCGTCATGTTGTTTTTAATGAAACAGAATTTCCTTTCCAACATGGTTTCATGTCATCCTCTTCCTCTGCTGTCCAGCCCTCGAATATTCTTGTTCATTGTTTACCTTTTCCTCATGCTTCAAATGTTTCCTCTCCTTTACCTTCTCCTGCCCCGGTTGCTGCCACTCAAGCTGATATTGATCGCTCTTCTGTGCCTTGTGCTCCTTCACCAGTCGTGGATGTTTTGCCTAATCATTTCAATGACTTGGAGCTATCCTCTGCTGCCTTGGATACTGCTGTGGTTCCCTCTCAGGAGTTGTCTTCCTCCTCTCAGCAGTCAGTTGATGCTTCTGTCTCTGTTTCGTCAGCTTCTTTACCATCCTCTCCTCATGTGGAACAATCAGCTCCTGCCATTGGAACACATCCAATGCAAACTCGTGCAAAGAGTGGAATATTTCGGCCCAAGGAGTGGGGTGCTTTTCTTTCCTCGGTGGACAATGATCCTCCTTCTTTTGAGCCCACATCAGTTAAAGAGGCTCTTCAGTCGTCTCATTGGAAGGGTGCGATGGATTCAGAAATACAAGCCTTACGGAAAAATGATACTTGGTCTCTTGTGCCACCTCCTTCTCATGTCAATCTTGTTGGATGTAAGTGGGTATTTAAAGTTAAAAGACAGTCTGACGGTTCCTTTGACAGGTGCAAGGCACGATTGGTAGCTAAGGGGTTTCATCAAATCCCTGGGATTGATTTCCATGAAACCTTCAGCCCGGTTGTCAAGGCTCCAACAATTCGTATTATTCTAACCATGGCTGTTGCTCGTGGTTGGCCTGTTCGTCAGTTAGATATCAATAATGCGTTTCTTAATGGCCGTTTGGAAGAGGATGTGTTCATGAAGCAACCGGATGGCTATGTTGATCCGTCTTGTCCCACGTTTGTTTGTAAACTTAATAGGGCTCTCTATGGTCTGAAGCAAGCCCCTCGTGCGTGGTATGATAGGTTGCGGTCTACACTGTTGGAGTGGGGTTTCCTAAATTCCAAAGCTGATAGCTCAGTATTTTTCTTCTCCAACTCTACCATGATTGTCATAGTTCTTATATATGTTGATGACATCTTAATTACTGGTGATTGCTCTGAGTTTATCAATCAATTTGTGTCTCGATTGAATGACATTTTTGCTTTAAAAGACATGGGGCTGCTTAGTTATTATCTGGGTGTTGAGGTTTTTCGAACAGCTGATGGGATTTTTCTTCTCCAAGCTCAGTATATCTCAGATCTTTTGTCTCGTATTGGGATGTCTCATCTTCGGCCTTGCTCTACTCCAGCTGTTACTAATAAAAAATTTTCAGCCTTTGATGGTGATCCTATGTCTAATCCGACATTGTATCGTAGTGTTCTTGGGGCATTGCAATACCTTACCCATACTCGTCCTGACATTTCTTTTATTGTCAATAGATTGAGTCAATTTTTGCAGCAGCCGACTGAGGTGCATTGGAGTGGTGTCAAAAGGATTCTGAGGTATCTTAAAGGAACAATGGAGTATGGCTTATTTCTACCTCGCTCCTCTTCCTTGTCGCTATTTGCGTTCACTGATGCGGATTGGGCATGTAGCCTTGATGATAGGCGTTCTATTGCTGCTCACTGTGTTTTTCTGGGTGGCTCTCTTGTCTCATGGTCTTCGAAAAAGCAAGCTGTTGTTGCGCGGTCGAGTGCTGAATCTGAGTATAGATCTCTTGCTCACACTACAGCTGAGGTATTATGGATTCAATCTCTTCTTACTGAGTTGTCTCTGTCGTCTGCTTCTACACCAATTATCTGGTGTGACAACACTAGTGCCATCTCGTTGGCTCGAAATCCTGTCCTCCACTCTCGCACCAAACACGTGGAACTTGATATTCACTTTGTCCGTGATAAGGTTCTTGAGAAGAAAATTGATGTTCGCTATGTTCCCAGTTCAGAACAGCTCGCCGATGGTCTTACTAAGCCTCTGTCAGAATCTTCCTTTTCTTCTATGAGATCCAAACTTGGTGTGATGTTATCACCCTCTCGTTTGAGGGGGGATGTTAGGACTAAAGTCTACGACGCCGTTTTAGAGGATTTTCCTAGCTGAGGGAACGATGTCGTTTTCTTCCTCTGTCAATATTGTTTCCATTATTCTTTTATGTGTATTCGTGGCTTATTGTGAATGGGTTGGGAATCTTTCTGTTATCCCATTTCTTGCCCTATATATTCTTTGTATCATTGGTGTAATAAATTAAGCTGAGCATTATACCTCACTCTGAAATTCTTCTTCTCTGTCTGGTGGTTATTTTGTTTTTCTAAGTTATATTGACTAGGATGATGACTCTAATTATCTAGTACTAGTCATCTTTTCACACCGATCTGGACCAATTTTTTTTATTTTTAATATTAGATTTGGAACACTTGCTTAATATCTCTCTCAAACATAGTTAACGGTTACAAAATTAATTTGATTAGACTTTTTATTGGTCCTATTTAACGTTGACTTTTGTTAGTCTTCCCTCAAAATATTTATGATAAGATAGGAGTTATGACGTTACCTTTTTATGAGCCTTTGGAGGGCTCTAAAATCCAAATGCTTTGAGCAACTTTGCTTTGCATCTTAAAATGGCGAATCTGTGAAAGACAAATTTCGACCATTCAAAGAGGAAAACCATATATTTTTACTTGGAATAGAATCACAATTTTTTTTTAAAAAAATAATAATAATAAAAAAGAAAGAAAGAAAAAAAAAACATCGTTTCATGCATAAAACGACATAAATCTAGTTTTGTATTTCACTAAAATTTTAGAATCTACCTAGCTTTTGTTTATTTTCAGATATTGATGTTGCAAATTTACAAAAAAGAAAAAAAGAAAAAAAAAAAAACACAAAGATTCTCATTCTCTTTTAACACCTGTAATAGTTTCTTTCTTCAATGTTTTTTTTTTAATATATATATATATATATATATTAATTTTGCTTTTGTCTTTTTTAATTAACAAATCTCTTCTTAGACACAAAATCAAGAGTTTAGAGATTTGTCTTTTTTTTTTTTTTTTTTAAAAAAAAGAGTTTAGAAATTTGTTAGACACAAAATCAAAAGTTTAGAAATTTATTATAGATATTATTAAAATTTCAAAATATATTTAATACAAACCACAAAGTTTAGCAACTAAATAATTTGTAAATTAACCTATTATTTGAATAATTACCAGATTTATTGTCATTTTCATCAAATCTTCCACCCAGACAAGTTTTCAAAGAAGGTAATTGAACAAATAAGAGATTTGTTCAATTACAATAAAGATATACCATATATAATATATATATGGAGCAAAGGCAAGTAGAAGATGAGGTTGCCAAAAAATTATTTGTTTTTTTCCTTTTTCTTTTTTGAGGAAGGAAGCTATGCCCATTAAATATTATTGACAAAAGTCAACCATCTTTTAGATTTCAATAAACTAGCTAAAATGTTTAATAATATCCACTAATGCTAATTAACTTAAGCCACTTTAGTTAGGTTGGATTAGGGATGATAAAATTTTCCATGGTATAAGTCCTCGTTGAGACTAGCTTTGTCCTCAGCGAGAAATCTTTACTTGAAATGGTGTCATAATTGTGAAAAAAAAAATTATTTTTTGGATAGGGATAGATATGAATAAATCTCTATCTTTCTTAACTCGAACATCAAAATGTGGATTCTTTGATCTGATCTAACTTCGAGAAAAGGAGAGGCTTATTTGACCTCGTTCTCAAAACCTGGAATCTCCAACTAAGTCCAAACTGGAGGGAGGAGTGGAAATAAATAAAGAAGTAAGACAAAAAAAAGGCATTTGAATATTCATCATCTTCTTTATTGATATCCCATATCCCCAACCACCATTGAAGAAACCATAGCTTTAATGCAAAGGGGAAGTGAAATTAAAGGGCACAACACATGGCATTCACCAATTTGTTTGAAAATTTTTGGTCCTTGGTTTCAAGTAACCAAATTAAAAGGTAAAGAAACTCCATACCAAAACCATTTAATATTGTTCTTCCAAAAAAAATAATAATAATAATAAAAAAGAAAAAGAAAAAGAAAAAAACAACTATTTAATATTGGATTTGATCATAGACCCCATCTAATTGCCTTCCATTATTTGATTTGAGCTTGGCCATGTTGATTAATTATTTAGCAATATGAATATATGTATGATATGACGTTTAATTGAACTTGCACCCTGACATGATAATATATAATAATCTTTCACACTAAATCAATCCGCCACGTACACTAATATTGTAAAATTGATTATTTTATACTATTATTAATGAGGGTGGGTGAAGAAGGATGAGACAATATTACTCTATTTATCTTGTAATCAAGAAAATATATTTTTTTAAAAAATTAATATTTTAAAGTTTTCCTCCTATAATTTTCAGAGCCCTATGAAATTTTTAGCATACTCTCTTGTTATAGATTAATATTTACTTGCATCTCTTCTAAATAATTTATGTTAGGTCATTAAATTTTACATTAAATATTCGTTTTATTTTGATTCAATTATAATTTATTTTTTTTTGAAACTTTGATTCAATTATAATTAGTAGAGAGAGTCTTTTGTACATACGACTATTAATCCTCTTGTTCTTATGTTAAAAAAAAAAAATTCAACTCTTTTATTATTTGGATTAAAACGAATGTCGGTTGCAGTTGAATATAAGATGAGAAGATGGAATGGGCATCGTGATGCTAAACAAGAGACGTATGCAATCTCAAGCCTTTTCATATCTTGATTAAGGTGACGTAATATGAGGATAACAAATTTGTATTCGAGGATCTCGATCTCTTTAAGAATTTGGGTACTTAGAAGCCATTACTTTTTCTATTTTTGACAAATGTTGATAAGGATAAATTGATTTAAATTTGTAAGAGTTCTTATATACACTCATTAATGTTGATTAAGAAGAGGAAAGAGTATTTATGTTTACAACAAAATTTAGTTAGACACATTTACATTTACAAAGAGAAAAAGAAGGCAAATACTCAATACCATAAATGGTGACATGAATGAAAGTAGATAATTATTCCTTTTGCTCCCATGTGTTTTTCACCAAACTAATAAATCATAAAATTTAGATTAAATGATAAAAAATATCCCTAAACTATGAGGTTGGTTTCAATTATACCCTTAAATTTTCAAAAGTTTCATTTTAGTCCTTGAAGTTTGAAGTTTGTTTCAAAATGACCCTTGCAGACATTTTTCGTTAAATTTATGGACGAAAAATAATGAGATTTTCATGTATATGTTCCATAAGTAACAATGTATATGCAAACACGTCATTTTCCTTCCATAAATTTAATGAAAAAAATGCTTTCAAGGGTTGTTTTGAAACAAATTTCGAACTTCGAGAGTAAAAATGAAACTTGTGAAAGTTTAGAGGTATAATCAAAATCAATTTCATAGTTCAGAGGTAATTTTGATGATTTAACCTAAAATTTATTGAAAAAATTCAAGCATCTTAGAGTTCATTCTAAATTATCCCAAAAATAATTGAACAATCTTTCAAGTTAGTCAATTTATTTTTAATAAATATCATATGATAGCCACAATAATTTATTTATTTTTTAAAAAATAAAGACAAGTGATTTTCTCCAATATGAACTCAATATATTTATTGCAATTAAAAAAAGGTCAATTAATGAAAAATACGTCACGAACAAATTTATAATGCGCTCCTTTTCTTCACAGGCACAGAGGACAGAGACATTTTTCCCATCGGCTCAGAATTCAGAAACATAAATAGGAAAAATCTTCAAACCCATTCTAATTCTTCTTCTTCTTCTTAGCTTCATAATTTTCTCTTCTGAAACAATGGAGAAAAACAGGATCCTTGTTGGTTTCGAAAACTTCTGACAGTTCCCCTGTTTTTCTGTCTCTCACATACTCTGTTTTTTTGCTCTGCTGTTTCTTTTTCCCTTTTTTCTGTTCGATTTACGACCTTCGTTTCGTCATTCTTTTTACCGGAAAAAACTAATCATTAGCCCAGAAATCATGGGTTTCTGTTGAAAAATTAAAGTTGAATGATTCTGTTCGTGGTTTCGTAGCGTATTCTCATTTCCCCCCTTCTAGTTTTAGGCCTTTTTTTTCCCTCTGTTTTGGCAATTTTTCTTTCTGGGTTGTTTCGTTTTTGGATAAAAAAGGGTTTAATTCTTCTGGGGATGTGTGATATCTTGTGGGATTGAAGAAACGAATTGGGGAATCTGAATGAATAAAGGAAGAAGGAGAAAAGAAGAACAGAATTTCTCTCACTGCCATTTATTTCTTCATCCCCTGTTTCTCTCAAATCCAAACAATCTCTCTCTTTCTCTGCCATTTTCATTTTCTCTCTCATCAGCTTTCTGGATTATCAGAGCCTTCAAAAGGGTTCAATGGAGTCCAATTTGGATCGCTTTCTTCATTGCACAACCCCAGTGGTTCAATCCCAATTCCTCTCCAAGGTGAGTTTTTAAAGCTCTTTTTCTTCAATTCTTGTCATTGATTTTAATGGGTTTTCGTTGTTTTTTCATTCTACAGACAGAAATCAGGAATCTGAATCGTTTATGGCATCCATGGGAGAGAGAAAAAGTGGAGTATTTCACTCTGAGTGATCTCTGGAAGTGCTTTGATGAATGGAGTGCTTATGGAGCCAAAGTTCCAATCACTTTGAGCAATGGCGAGACATTGACTCAATACTATGTCCCTTATCTCTCTGCCATCCAAATCTTCACTGGTTTTAGGTATCTCTTTCAATCCGATTCGTTAATTTTGTAATGGGAAAAAAGTGAAGATTGATTGAAGATTTGTTCTGTTTTCAGAGAAGAAACAGAGTCTGGCGATGGAGATACAAGGGATTCTTACAGTGATTGTTGCAGTGAAGAGAGCGATAGTGATAAGCTATGGAGATGGGATGGAACTGGAAGCACTTCCTCTGAAGATGGAGGATCTGAACAGGAAGCGCTTTTGCATCTAAATGATAGACTGGGGCACCTTTATTTTCAGTTCTTTGAGAAATCAACTCCATATGGAAGAGTTCCTTTAGTGGATAAGGTGCTTCTGAATTCCTTTACTCTTCTCTGCTTTCTGCAGAATCATTTGACAGTGCTTTTCTCAGACAGGCGTCTCACAGACTTATCAATAAAGAAACTAAAACAGAATCTTTAAAACTTTGAACTTGACAATCTTTTTCCTTTTTTTTCTTGTTTCATTCTTTTTTGTTGTGTTGAATACAATATCTCTGCTTGCTTGTCTTTGATGACTGTCTTGGAAACTTTAATGTTGTTCTTCATGAGGAAATGTTCTTGTCTTGTGTTGTGTCTGATCAAAACTGTAAAAGGAGGAGGAACAATTTTTTAGATTGAGCATGATTTTGAAGTTATTATTCGACCCTTTTTAGATCAATGGATTAGCTCGAAGATTCCCAGGTTTGATGACACTGAGAAGTGTGGATCTGTCGCCAGCAAGCTGGATGGCTGTGTCTTGGTAATATTCTCACCCTGTTTCTCTGTTTGTGGAGTGTTGCTTTTTTGTAAAGAGAGTGAATCTTTTCTGATTGTTTGAGACCATTTCTTAGGTACCCAATTTATCATATTCCAATGGGGAGAACTATCAAGGACTTGTCCACTTGCTTCCTCACTTATCACACTTTATCATCTTCGTTTCAAGGTACGATACGTTATTATTTCGGTATTTATCGATAGTGAAATGACATTAGAGAGATCTGAAGATACGAAACTTGTTGTAATAACATCGTATTGAATTCTGTTGAGCTAAAACGTTTAACTAATGGGTTACAATAAATTTGAGGTTTTGTTTATGTTTTTTACCCTCCTCCCACTTGTGGACCTGAAAGTTAGTATACGGCCCCGAATATAGACGTGTCTTTAAGTATTATGAACTTGGGGGAATTTATGTTATATAGGGGTTAGTTAGGACCTACTATCCCATTACGTTTTAAATTTTCATTCGATTCAAAAGCTTAAGTTGATAGGTTACCGTGTATTTAATTCATTTATTCGTACTTTAACTTGAGCTTGTGTTAATTGTGTTTGATTGGATGTGGATGGTTAGATATGGAGATGGAGGAGGAGGGAGAGATGGAGGGCGGAGGAACGATGAAGCGACGGAGGAGGGAAGCAGGGGAAGGGATATCGGTGGCACCGTTCGGGGTGGCGACGTACAAGATGCAAGGGAACCTATGGGTGGCGGGGAACGGCGGTCGGGATCAAGAGAGGCTGGTGTCGCTATCGAGCGTGGCGGAGTCATGGCTAAAGCAATTGAGGGTCCAACACCATGACTTCAACTACTTCACAGGCCTTCGCCGTGGCTAACTCAATGAATCAATCAATCATATCATCATCTCATCCAATCCATCACAATGTAGCCCTCTTGGTTCTTGAAAAGTTGAAGCCTTTTTTTTTTCCCTTTCTTCTTCATGGGGGTCCTTCAAAAATGTTTTGGAAACTTTTTGTTGAGATAAATTACACACATAATGGGGTAAGTGTTAGAGAAAAAAGAGAGAGAGAGATAAAGAGAGAGAGACTAATAGGAATTGCTGTGGAAAAGCAATGGTAATTTGTAGCCATGGAAAATGGCTTATTAATGGTCTACTCTATCAAAATAGGTTGAACATAATATTTCATCCCATCAATTTTATACTCATACTTTTAAATATTGTTTGTTAATGTATTCACAGTTTTATTCATATATAGCACTGGTTTTTGTTTGGTTTTTATAGAAAGTTATTGATGGTTACTTGAAAATAAATGGTTGTTTTAACTTTTAACTAAAAAAAAATATTAATTTAAAGTCTGTTTGATGACCATTTGACTTTTAATTAGAGTTCTTTATAATATTCTAAAAACAAACACAAGTTTTTGAAAATATGAAAAAGATGTAGATAACAACCCAAAGAAATGTATGGGTGAAAAGAGCGTTTATAAGCTAAATTTTCAAAAACTAAAAACAAAAAACGAAATGGTAATCAAACAGTGAACGGAGATCAATAAGTATTGTTTAGGTGATAATTCTGCTCTACTTAAGATATAATATTGGTTGTATTTTGAATGATCAAAGTTGAAGGGACGATAATAAGGTATTGTCATGTTTTTGAGGCGTAAGTGATATGACAATAACTAAAACATGACTCCAAACCAATGCTTGTTTTTGAGACATTGACTTTTATATACAAGAACAAGATATGAACTTTAATGTAAAATAATTTATTTTCTAACCTATAAAAGTTGATCATTTGCTAATTTTAATAATGGTTGGGTAAATCTTTATCAATATGATGGTAAGATTTTGGTTATCAAAGGGCCTTAATTAGAAATCAATTTGATGTATTTAACACTTAAGACTACTCAAAAAGGAAAAAAAAAGACTTAATTGTAAGAGATTTTCGTATGGATGACACTCTAAAATAGGTGAAAATGATAAAATGTCTTACCTTTTCAATTTAAGGATGTATGACCTTTTGTTTACATAGCAAAATTACCATTTTACTTTCTACTCTAACCTCGCTTTCTCTCGCTACTCTCACTCCCGCTCTAGCTTCTCGTTCTCTCCAATCTCTCACACACTCTCCAATTTCTTGCTCTCTCTCCAATCTCGCTCTCGCTTCTTGTTCTCTCTCCAATTTCTCCCTCGAATCTCTTACCCTCTCTCTAATTTCTCTCTCTAATCTCTTGCTCCCTCTCCAATACCTTAAATACACATTTTCATATAGAGAGTAAAATGATAATTTTGCTAGGATGATGATGTAAACAAAAAGACATATATCCTTGAATAAAAAAGATAGAACATTTTTCATTTTGGCCTCTCCAAATGGGTCAACACAATTGTTTCTAATTATAACACAATTTCATAATATTTGCAAAATAATTTAAAATTAATGTGAGAGTATTGTTACGTTAAATAGTTCATGACGGTTTTTTAAGTTCACCCACTAGAAAACTAGACTAAATTTTACAGTCATATTATATTCAAGAAAGAATTTCAAGTACTCATAATATTACTTCCTCTACTCATAAATAATTTTTTTTTTAATACTATTCAACCCCACATTATTCTTAAATGATATGTTAAAGTCATTAATTATGAATAATCATAACATTCATACTATCATGATATATATATATTAGAATTTAAACCTCGACCTTTTGGTCAAGGGTACATGCCGATTACAACTGAGCTAAGCTCGCTTTGGCATACTATTATGATATAGGAATGATGTAAGACCATTAATTAATTAATTAAGTCCACTCAATTTTTGTATGCAACATGCATGCATATGCTATTTTCCACATATTTAATTAATTAATTTTGCTTAAAGTTATGAACAAAGAAAAATAAACTTAAAAGAATAATGGCTAATAAATAGTTTTGAATTATATAGAAGTAATAACCGACATCAAATTAATTTCTTTGATGTGATGAACTAATTGTCAACTTTGAAATTCTCTATTTTTCCAATAGTCAAAAACATTTTACTACAAGCAAGATAAAAGTGAATAATATATACCTGATAATGGTTTTAGTGTGTTTCCTTGCTTTGTCTTCAATTTTCTTAAAATATTTTTAAAATCTAAGTCAATCTTTTATTTATTTTTTTTCCGATATTTGGTTAAGAATTCAAATGTGATTGTAAAAAATAGTAAAATATATTATAGAAATTGAGAGAAAATATGTATAATTTTTAAAAATGGAATGGTTATCCAATGGAGACGTAGAATTTTGTTTTAATGCATTTCAATTGGAAGATAAAGTGTATGGTAAGACTCATTATTCATTGAACTTAGCATAATTCCTCAACTTGTTTGAATTCAATCCTTCTATTAATACTCCATCATTTGAGAAAAAATTCTTCACAATTGAATTCTAAGTCCAGACGGTTTTTTAAGTTCAACAAGATGTGGAATGTGAGAGGATTTAAACCTCAAACTCTCCTTGATTTATTGAGGTTATATGTCTCAACCAATTGAGTTATGCTCAGGTCGATGCATGAAGATTCATTTATACAACCAAGAGTCCAAGACTTGATTGGTAACCTACCCCAACTTTAAATCTCTACATTAAATGTAAATTGATAAAAGTAAAATTCGCCCAATCTTCATAGATTACACATTCTTCCACATCTACATTTCTCCCATTAACTTGAACATTAATTTTTGCTTTAGCTGACTTTTTTCTAATGTAAGTTGAACGACACTTAGTTTCTTTATTTGACAAGGGAAAACCCCCTTGAAAACACATTGATTTTCAACTCAAAGAAAAATGAAGAACTATTAAATAGTGAATAGATAGGAAAATAAAGTATTAGAAACAATGTCATACTGTAAAAAAAAAATAATTGATCAATATCGTCATTGTAACATGACTATGATGATCACTCTCATAATCATTAGGTACATGATAAAAAAAATATTTTTCGAATTTTCTCATACACATCTAAATCGTTACATTTAAGTCGTATTGATCAACAATATCTTCTTGCATTGTTGGAAGGGTTTGAGGGGATGAATTGAAGTGCAATACAACCTTAGTTTATGAAAATGATAGTGATGTGGATAAGGAGAGGCTAATTTAGAAAGGTGAGTGTGTCACAGCCAAATCTGTGTAAGTGGCTTCTTTTGAACTTTATTGACAAATTAAAACCCCAACACCCACTATGTAGTAGGTTGACTCATTTGTGTTTGGTTTGTTGTTGGTTTCCAATTTGAGGATATCACCAAATCCAGTATAATTTAAATAAAATATCATACATATACTTGTAATTAAAAACACAAAAATAAACCCCTTCTGATTTCAACGGTTTCAAACCGCACTGCAAAATGTCAAAAAAACTGTTGCTATAGATGACTTTTCCTGTAGTGAAAGGTTAGGGTTAGGGTTTGTAATAATTTTATTTGAAAGTCATATTTCATTCATTAAAAAAGAGATCAACACATAGATGACATGCAAATATTGTCTTCCTTGATCTTAATAGCATTGATGATTCCAAATAGGAAAATTAGAGATCCACAAAATATTAAAAGAAAAACATCAAGACTAATGAAACTAAACAATAGCGTGTGTTTGAGACTCGACCAACATGAGAGAAAGATATTACACCAAAATTTTCCACTAATAAACAGGTATTTTCACATTAGGGACTAACTTCATTGAGAGATTTATTTAATTTATTTAGTTGAATTGTTGGGAGGAAGTCTGATTCTAACGAAACGGGTTAGACGTTTAATCTCTTTGTCAAAGAAGCTCCTCGAGACGAAGGATTAAAATCTCCAATAACTAGATAATAAGAAATTTCAAAACTTTTCATCATCACTTAAACAATTGTGATTTTTCTCTAATTAACTTTAGGTTAAAATACACATTTGGTTCCTGAACTTTCATAATTGTGTCAAATATAAGTCCTTGAACTTTAAAAAGTGTCAAATAGATCCCTAAACTTTCAATTTTGTGTCAAATTGGTTCCTACTGTTAATTTTGTCCTACTCCGTTAGTTAAATGCTTGCGTGACATTGCTGCCACTGCAATATATCATTTATGTGACAAATAAAAATTGCCACATTGAATAAATTCTGAGATTTGGTTGAAATATAGCCACAGATTCCTTAACTCGATAGAAAGAAAAAAAAAAAAAACTAAAACCCTAAAATCCATCCAATTTTAGACCCGTCTCGAATTTATCCGATGTGGCAATTTTTATTTGCTACATAATCAGTATATTTGCAGTGTCAGCAACGCCACACAAGCATTTAACTAACGAAATTAGACAAAGTTATCGGTAGCTAGGGACCAATTTGACACAAAATTGAAAGTTCATGGACTTATTTGAGGACCTATTTGATACACCCAAGAAAGTTTAGGGACTAAATGTGTATTTTAATCTTTAATTTTATTTTGTATGTAGATTTTGTCCTTATGACTAAAATATTACTCGAAATTTGTAAATGCAAATGAAATATCTTTATATTTCAAAGACTAAATAGACACCATATTAAAAAAAGATAGAGGATAAAATAATACATAAATGCAAAATAAGTCATTAAAGTCAAAAGGAGTTAGTGGAGCTTGTGCATGCTCCCTTTGTAGGTCCCACTTGTCTTATTCACCATAGCCACAAATGACATACATGAAAAAATATGAGATCTTGGTGAGGATGATAGTCCATTATTATTATTATTTCAATGCTCCCTCTTATTCTTTTCTTCATAAATTGATTTCTCAATTCAATAAGCCATTTAAATAATTTTAAAATATGAAGATCCATTTTCTATATACTATAAATAGCTATACCTTTCTCTGAAAATTAAAAAGGCCAATTTTAGGATGATTGAATTAATATTTTTTTTAGTAGGAATTAATTAATTAATATCTACTTTTTCAATGATTTTTTAAATTTTATTTTTTTTAGTGCATCAATATTTGGGGTGGGGAGATTCGAATCTTAGACCTCATGGTCAATAGTATATGCCAATTACCACTGAGCTAAGCTCGCTTTGACTTTTTAAATTTCATTCCTGATATACATATTGTAATTATTGTGTAGAATATAATGATTTTTTTTTTTTTTTTTTGGAGAATTTCGAATACAATGAATTTTTTTTTTTAGGAATTTAGGCTAGAATGATTAGTACAGTATATTGTTAAATTATAAATATATCATATCAGTTTGATTATTTATAGAAATTTTATATAAGAAAAAGTAAGTATTTAACTAGCAATTAGTACATTACATAAAAAAAAGTCACATATATATATATTAACTATGATTAAACAATATTATTATTATTTTTGAACAATGATTAAACAATATTAAGTATTGTTCAATAATTTACTGAATAATTTAACTATAAAAAAATCAAACAACAATTATTTAAATAATTATAACATGAAATGAAATCATATTATTTGCTAAACCTTTAATAACTATTGGAAATTGTAAATAGATCATTTAAAGAACTATTATGCCTAAAAAAATAAAGAACTATTATTTAGGCTTTTTTAAGGCATCTGTCACCATTTCCCTAATAATTTCCAAACGATCATGTTGAAAACAATTTTTTTTTTAAAAAAAAAAAAATTCACCAACATTTAAAGATGAGAGATTTGAACTTCTAACCTCTTAAATGATGGTACATGTCAAAACTATGCTCGTTTGACAATCTCGTTGAAAATTATTGTAATGGGAAACGTGGCCCTCATTTCAAAATTGGCCTTATGGTCGTACCCAACCCAAAATCCAAAAATAATTTTTGTATTGTTTAATTATTATTTAATTATTATTATTATTAATATTATTATCTTTCAAGAAATCCATTTGGTTGTCACGAATGACGTAAGATATTAAATCCTAGATAGGTGATCATAATGGATTGCAATTTTATTATAATGGTTTCAAAACCTAAACTAATTATATGAGAAGAACTCGGATAATAATATAACCATGAAGTTTTAACTTATTTGTACTTAACGCTTAGATACATGATCGTAAGTTATAACCAAATCAACAAGTACGATGTTTGAATTGGGTCTATTGGATTTATTAGACTAAATTATATATAAAAAAGAAAATACCCTTGAACTATGAGGTTTGTTAAAAAAATGCCCCTGAACTTTAAAAACTTTCAAAAATACCTCTAAACTTTTTAAAAAAAATCAAAAATACCCTTGCCATTAATTTTTGGATGGAAACCATTGAAGTTTCAGTTTCAAAAATACCCTTGAACTTTCAAAAAAATTTAAAAAATACCCTTATTGAAAAATGCTTATTTTCTTTTCCTTCTCTAATCGTAAATTCTTACTCCATGAAAATTAATGCAAAACTTTGTTTATAAAGGTTGTGTACAACACAATACCAAATGAAAACAGACTTTGAAATCGAGTTTTCTCTTTTGAAAATTGTAAAGAAGATAAGTGTGAGAAAACAACATATATATGTATATATATTATTTTCTTTTTGCTCTCTTTGTTTGTATATGTTAATGGTTAGAAGAAGTGTTTATAAGACCGTAGGTTTGGTCCACTTTATAAGATTAATTAATCAAAAGTTTTATATATGATTTTGTCCTTATTAATATTTAAGAATTGTTAGAACTCGTATACAACAATAGTTTCATTTATTTTTCATAAAGTGACTATAGAGAAAGTTAATGGGTAATGGTTGGTGAGGAAATAATTAATATTGAAAAGGCTACCAACAAATCAAGTCAAGCACACGTAGAATTTCAAGAACAAAACAAAAGTCATTTTGAAGTTTCAACACGAAAATCTAGTGAAGCTCTTGGGATGATGTGTTGAAAGAGAAGAAAAGCTCCTAGACTATGACTACATGACAAATAAGTAAAGTTTTTCATTAATTTTCATGGGGACGGTGAGAGAGAGAAAAAAAGAGCATTTTTCAATAAGGGTATTTTTGATTTTTTTTTTTTAAGTTCAAGGGTATTAATGAAACTAAAACTTTAACGGTTTTCATCCTAAAAATTAACGACAATGGTATTTTTGAAACATTTTTCAAAGTTCAGAGCTATTTTTGAAACTTTTTTAAGGTTCAGGGACATTTTTTTAAACAAACCTCATAGTTCAGGAGTATTTTTTATAATTTAGCCAATTTTTTAAGCCATCCTAATAATAACTCATACAATTCTTAAAATAAAACATCATCAAAACATAATAATATGTAACTATATGTAACTATATGTAACCTGAGCATAACTCAACTGATAAAGCTTGCAGTAATGACCGAAAAGGTTGTGGTTCGAATCCCCCAACTGTCATGTTGTAAAAAAAAAAAAAAAATAATATGCAAAACTAAATTTAGTGAATGGAACCGTTAGCAATAATAACATTAGAATTCACATGCACTGTCTAAAGTTAATCAAAATGTTGCTAGAAGCTCTCTGATTACAACTCTAACTCGCAGAGAAAAAAGAAAAAAGAACTCGAAAACCCTAAGAAAATATGACAATAATAAACAGAAACAAGACATGGGCTGGTGCTAGAGTGAATATATTTTTACAGTGTGTTGAAGAGAGAAGAGGTTTGGATCAAGGAACAGGATAAGACTTGTTATTGCACATGCATCTGTAAGCCATTGGACATGTTTCAGCTTCTTGAAGTGAAGCGCACACAAAGCTTATCATCACGAGTCTGCACGGCGAACACGAGCCGCAGGCATGTGAACAATCCGGCAAGCTCGACCCAGCTATTTCAACTGTGTCTGCGCCTCTTCTCCCCGTCGTCGTTGCCCCTGCCTTCCTTTCCGACCAGTAAAACTTCTGTTTCGCCGCTGCCGAGACCGTTGCCACCTTGTGGTGGTGCCCACGACCTGCACGTGTGAGTCACAAACATTAGTGAACTGGAGCGAGGATTTGAACTCATTGTTGAGGATCTCACATTGAAAAAGTGAGTAGACCTCTCACAATGTTTATAAGATATCTGGATTACTTCTCTTGTTGTCAATTGGTTTTGAGATGAAGAAACTCGATATTTATCTAATAATATCAAATTCATGTCCACATGATGAGTTTGTCAAACCTAGAGTTTACTAGACAAACTCGAATAGGTTTCATTAGTGTCCTAAATCTACTCTCTTTGCATCTACTCTTCTCGAGTAGTTTTCTTAAAACTCGAGCTCTCTAAACCTACTCTTTCCTATATGAAAAGTTAGAAAGTAAAATTTGTAGCTCGGATCCTAATTTTGCACGAAAGAAAGAAACAAGAAAAGTATATGTAAATTACGTGAGTTTAGCTGAGAAATGCGTCTGGACAAAATGGGTGTTGGAAATAATAAGAAAGCAATGAAGATAAGAGAAAACCAAGTCAAACCCTTCATGGTTTTAGAGCCAAACCTCAAGAAAAGAGGCTCCTTTTTAAGAGGGCAAGTAAAAGAAAGAGAGAAACAAAGAGAAAAATTAAAGAAATTGTGTAAAGAAACAGAAGAAATGAAGGGGATATATAAAGGCAAGATCTTGAAATTAATTAAAAGAGTGAGAATTGAAGCAAGTCACAGGCAAAAGGCAAGATTTTGTTGAGGTATTACTGATGAGGTCACAGGGAATCCGAGCTAGCAAAAAGGCATCAACACAAAAAGATCAGAATAGAAAGTGCCTCCTTAAACGTGAAGCATCAATGCCCATTAAATGAGACCGCTACCGTTTATGGGATACAAATTCGAGATACTTTTGCAGTTTCTTTGAGAAAGCGGGCACTCGGAGTGTATTGAAAATTTGAAATGTTTAAAAGAGATGGGGGAAATAAATTTGTATCCTGAGTGTGATGTGAATGGCATTAATGTTGTTCTGAAGCTTGGTGAAAGTGTAATGGATCTTTGTCTGTCTCATAAATGGCCTATGGCATGGACCATATATCTCTTTCTATATACTCTGTGTTTTTTCTTTTATCTTTTTGGATCTGTAGGTTCTTGTACTAGTGTGGGTATGGTACCCATGAAAATTGAACGAGGAGCCTATACAAGAGGAATTATTGTGGCAGAGAACATTTTGGATCGGACATGTACTACTCTGAAACTTTCATTGATAATATGGGGAATAAATCTTAGGGGAAAGTTTGTTTCAAGGGTTTGCATGGAAAATGAAATATGTAGAGTTGATTAAGATGTTTATGTTTTGTTTTACATATATATATGTGTATATATTTTTACAATACCTGGGTCGAGCATATTTTGATCCACTAACTTCTTGATCAAGAGTTACAAGCTTTAGGCCAGTTGCATTATGTTTTTATTAGTGGTTTTGTGGCGTTAGATTATAGAAGTGAGAAACTAAAAATTGTGATTTTGATATACAAGGACAAATTAATAGATGCTTTCGGTGCAATGCTCTAGGTAGTTTTACACCGTTGGATTTATATCTTCAAATTTGTTTGTCTCCTAGTAACCGTTGGAAACAAAATCGAGGTACTTTTACAATTTTCCTCTCTTACATCGTGTAAAATTACCTGGAGCATTGCACCGGAAGCACCTAATAATTTCTCGTATACAAGTGACGGTTAAGGTGTTCTAAATTTAACCGTTTTCTTTTTCACATAAAGTTATATTAAGGGAAGTGAATATTATGATTTGATGACTATCTAGCCCCAATTTAATATATTGAGTTCAATAATTACGAAATGAGATCAAATCATTAACTTTTGAAATGATAATTGGTATTGTATTTATTAAATTTTGTTAAGATTTGATGAGTGAATGTATATCTTGATGTTTACAACCATGATATGTATATATATATAAGATATTTTGCAACAATTTTAAAGGTTAAAACTAAAAGGAAGAATGAAACTAGTAAAATGATAGAAGTGTAGTTGAAACTTTTTGTATAATTCAGTGATATTTTATATAATTTAATATAAATCTTTTAAATCTCCTTCCGAAAGAGAGAATACAATCAAATATTTTTTCTTTAAAGTATGATTAATTAAGGAAACTTTCTATGAACATAACTTAATTGGTTAAGACATATATACCTTCAATTAAGAGGTCAATGAATTGAATCTCTACTCCCACGTGTTAACTAATAAAATAAAATAAAAGCTCACATTCTTCCATCCCTATTGATAATTTATTTCTTTTTCAGATTTCATGGGTGGTGAAACCTAGGAGACAACCACATTAAATTTCTCTCCTCTTTTTTCTTTTTTAAGGTTTCATTAGCAATGCCACCTTTGAGGCAGAGCCACATTTTATCTTAAGGTTTCATTAATGGTGTGGAATCTCTCCTCATCTCACACCCATAACTCTTCAACAGACAATACATAAAGCGAAAGTAAAGGTAGAATTTAAATATTTTTTTTTTTTTTGAAAGAAGAATTTTAATTTATTTAGAATTTTAAATTTTGATTGACATATATCAACATTTTCATACATCTATGGTTCAACATCCACATAAAAGATCAATCATCATTTCCATTCTACTTTAGAGAAATCCACCAAATATAAAATGAAAATATCACTAGTGTGGTCCAATATTAATAATAAGAATTTTAAATAGGTAAAATTCTTATTCGTTATTAATTTAAATATTTATATGATTTTTTTTTTTTTATACTCGTTACTTTTCCAAAAACATAGACATTTTAGGAATATTTTCATTGACATTTTCATATATTTTTTTTGGGAAAAATATACTTTTGATCCCTGAGGTTTGGGTTAAGTGACACTTTGGACCCTCCGTTTTCAAACTCAACAAAAATACTCCTGAGGTTTGAGATAAGGAGCACTTTGGTCCCTGCCATCCAATTTGTCGTTAAATACTAACGGGATTCTGACGTGACCACATTTTTTTAATTAAAAAATTCCTTTTTTTATTTTAAAATAATAAATAAATAAAAACAATAAAAATATTATTACTTTTTATTATAATATTATTATTTTTCAATCTCTCTCTTTTTCCCTTCTTTTTCATCCTAACCCTCCACTCTCTTTCATCTCTTCCCACATCTGACTTCTTCTTCTCCAAGTCTCTGGCGAGCGGCGAGCGGCGGCCGGCCACTGCTCGCCGCCGCCGACCGGTCGCCGGCATCTTTTTTTTTCTTTGCCTTTCTTCTTCTCTAATCCCATTTTTATTCCTTTAAAAAAAAATAGAAGAGGAGGACCTCCTCCTCTGTTTCTGGCCGGAAACGAAGAAGGAGGGAGATCCCTCCTCCCTCTTGTATATTTTGTTTTTTTTAAAAAAAAGAGAAGAAGAAAAATGGAGAAAGGGAAGAAGAAAGGAGAAGAAAAGAGAAAAAAAAAGTTGATGGCGGCCGCCGGTCGCCGGACATAGGAGGAAGAAGAATAAGGAAGAGGTGAAGAGGAAGAGGAGGAAGAAGGAGTAGGAGAGAGAGATAAAGAATATTAAATAATAATAAAATAATAAAATATTTTTATTTAAAAATATTAGAAAAATAATTTTTTTATTAAAATAATAGTGCCACGTCATCAACCGTTAAGATTTAATAGAAAATTTGACGGCAGGGACCAAAGTGCTCCTTAACCCAAACCTCAGGGACCAAAATTGTATTTTTCCCTATTTTTTTTTAAGTTTAACAACATCTGGGGGTGGGAGATTCAAATATCTAACCTGTTGGTCGAGAGTACATGTTGTTGGGTTTTATGCAAAACTCGTAGATAGTGAATGTAACCGTTGATTGAATATTAATGAAATAATATTAATATATTTTTTCGGGAAAAATACACTTTTGGTCCCTGAGGTTTGAGTTAGGTTTCATTTTGGTCTCTGAGTTTTCAAACTCAACAATTTAGTCCCTGAGGTTTGAGATAAAGAGCAATTTGGTCCCTCCATCCATTTTTCTGTTAATTCCTAACAGAAATCTGAAGTGTATTTTGTTTTTTTTTAGTAAAAAAATATATTTTTTAATTTTTTAAAATAAAATAATATATTAAATACTTTTATATTAATTTTCTTTTTTTTTTGTTTTCTTTTCTTTGTCCTTTCTCCATCGTCTCCCACTTTCCCATCTTCACGATTTTTCAGTCGTCAGTCCCTTCTCCGTCGCCATCCGGTCTTCCTCCCCTCCGGCGAGCAGCTCCGACCGTGGTTGTTGCGTCCCCTCCGAATTTTGCTTGCTGCATCTCTTCCGGCGAGCCCAGACTGTGGTGGTTCTTATTCTGGTCTTCTTCTTTCTCCAGCGAGTAGCTTCGGCCACGGCTACCCACGACCCACGCATCCCTCTCTCTCTCACATTTGTGTGACTGTCGTCTTCTTCTTCTTTCTCCGGCGAGTTGTCTTCTTCTCTCAGATCTGCACTACCAGAACGAAAAGGAAATGGAGTTTCAGATCTGTGCGGCTGCGAGTGTGAAACGGCTACGAGCGAAGACGGCTGCGAGTGGTGTTCCAGGTCTGACTACGAGCGAAGACGGCTGCGAGTATGAAACAGCTACGAGCGAAGACGGCTACGACTCGTTTTGGATTACTCTCGTGAAGAAATCAACAACAAAGGACTGGCTCGTTCCGAACGAAATCAGCAACGAAAAACCCATTGCTCGCGCGTTCGGACGAAGGAGTTTTCTTCGTTCCGGTCTGAATTTCAGATCCGAAAGGAAGAGTCCAGATCTGAACTTCAATTTTTTTTTAAAAAAATAAATAACAGAAAGAAAAATAAGGGAGAATGGAGAAAAAAAAAGTCATCGCCGACGCCGGCAGAGCGGTGGTCGTTGGCCACCGACCATGAATGGAAGATTGTTGAAGAAGAAGAAATAGTAGAAGGAGGGAGAGGAAGAAGAAGGTGGAAGAGAGAAATAAAAAGAAATAAAATAAATTAAAAATAATAATATTTTTACTATTTTAGTATATTTTTATTTTAAAAAATTAAAAATTATTTTTTTAATTAAAATAATAGTGTCACGTCAGCAGTCAGTTAGATGTAACAGTAAAATTGCTCCTTATCTCAAACCTCAGGGACTAAATTGTTGAGTTTGAAAACTCAGAGACCAAAATGAAACCTAACTCAAACCTCAGGGACTAAAAGTGTATTTTTCCCTATTTTTTTCATTAAATGTTGGTAGTTATTTTATATTTGTCTTTGCCTAAAATAACCCTAATCCAATAAACTAGACATCCTGGGCTGTAATATGAGTCTTGAACTATATGTAGCGACATATGGGCATCACTGTTCAAAAAACAACCTAAAAGGTCTATAGCATAGGGATAAGACTGGGTGCCTTATCCTGGTGACACTATGGATACGACCCACTTTGTATTTGATACAAACGCTATGATCCAACGCGTTCGTGTAAGAGACATGAGAGTGGGGGTATCCTATGCAACGAATTTGCATAAGACCAGACCGCGAAATAGTAACCACTGGTTATAACACCGTTAACTAGTTGGTTTTCTATTTCAGTAGGACGACCTAGACAAATTGGTCTTAATCCGGAGTTGATTATGGACTCCTGCTCATGAGAGATTGTCCTTTGATTTGTATGGGTGAGAGTGGCCAATACTCCGACTCAATAAGCCTACCATTTTGGGGACAAGACCGAGTGGGGAGTTGGGAACATAATCATACAAGATGAAACTCACTCATTCCCTACTTTAGGGAAGTAGATGAGTGTTCCCTTAAGTGGTGACTCCGAGTCTTGAACAAAGGGTCCTACCCTCTCAATGGCACGAGAGGGTTTTCTGTTTGATGGTTGGACCACAAACAGGTTGTTCATTAGAGGAGAACTGGTACTTAAGGAAATAGAAGTAAGTCAGGGGTAAAATGGTAAATTGACCTAGCGGGTGTTACGGACACTCGTGAAGGACTAACTAGTCGTTATTGGTATATATCCATAGACACAGAAAATATGTCTGCAGTGAGAAGAGTGCAACTGTGAGTCTATAGTGGGATGTACACACAGTTAATGAATATTGATTAATTTGGTTAATGAGTTTGACGAATTAATCTCACATCATTGGAGCTTCTGATCAGCATGTCCATTAGGTCCCACTGGTAGCTCATAAAGTAATTTGAGGCAACTAAGTAATAAATGTAAATTGAGAGTGTTCAAATTACTAAGGGAAATAATATAATATATATTCATATATTATTATGAGAGAAATTAATATTTGAAGAAATTCAAATATTAATATAAATTTGAGTCACATTAAATTTATGGAAGTTTGAAATAGTTCAAATATGAATTAATTAATTTTAAGGCCTAAAATCTATTTGGACAAATTAATTAATTCAAGGCTAGAAATTAAATATGTGATATTTAATTGGTGGTTAATTAATTAAAGAATTAATTAATCGAGAATTAATCAATTATGGAAATAATTAATCACTTAAAGTGATTAATCATTTATGGAAATGATCTAACCACTTATGGAAGTAATTAGTCATTTGTGGAAAATATTAATCAATTATGGAATTGATTGATCTTGATTGATTAAATAAGGGAGAAGATTGAATCAATTTTGGAAAAGATTGATTTAATTGAATATTTTATTCATGGTCACTCTTCTATATATAGAACATTACACCTAATTTAGCCCTTTTGCTCTTAGACACCAGACAATACCCTAGAATTCTCACCCGATGTAACCTTGACGTTTTTGTTCATTGAAGCGTCGTTGGCGAAGAACGATCAAGTCTACAACGAAAGTTTGTAACGGTTCTTTCCCGTTTCTTTAGAAAAGCATGAAAATAAAAGTAGTTTTATTTTCTAGTTATTTTCAGCATGTTTATAGCGTTTTACAGCGGCTTTAAAGCATGTTTAAAGTTTTGTTTTGCCTTTTCGTAACGATATTTTGATATTAATTAATATACGGCTGGACTTTCATCCCCTTCACATGTGAATTACCACTAAATTATGCTTACTTTGGCACATTTTCATAAAATTGAGACCTCAACATTTTGTTCAATAGTGACATACATAAATTTGAGTAAAAAAGGTAACACAATAACAAATTTACGAGAAATCTTATCCTAAGAGACCGATATTGTTGTACTATACATTAAGGTTTGAAACATTTATACCTTCAAAAGCTTCAAACTCAAATGACCAACTAAACTCTCCCATTACATCTATTGATCAATGGCGCTAGTTCAAACTCAAATGGTTAGCCATTCAAACTTTTGTGCTACAAAAATAGACATTGAAACAGAGGAAACCAACCAAAACCAAAACCTCAATCATCAATGTTTGAAATGAGTTTGACAATCACAAAACCAAACCCACAAAACTTGGCTCTTCTAGCTCCATTCTTGTCCACAAACACATAACAATCATCCAAAACAAAGCTAAAAAAAACACTCACAAACACAAATCCCTTGAATGATCTCTGTCAAATTGACCTTCGGTCCAAATTTGGGCTGAGACAAAAGGGAGAAAACAAACAACAAACAAACAAGAAACATCAACAAATAACGAACGAACGAACAAACAAACAAACAAGAAACACAACAACCTCTGTTTTCCTTCTCCCCCCCATTTGTTTAACGAGCTATGCCCATCAAACAGTCAACGCCCTTCAACTTCAATACCCAATATATCCCTTTTCCATTTCTCCCATCTTCATGGAAGCCCCACCAAAACCCAAATATGTCATGCTTTCCGACAACAACAACCAACAGACCGGCCTCCGCCCTCCCCCCTACCGCCGCAACATCCCCCGTTACCACTCCAAAGCCCACGGCGGCGGCGGCGGTAGTTGTTGCTTGAAATGCATCTGTTGCTGTTACTGTTCCATCATCTTCCTCATCTTAGCTCTTGTCGGCCTCGCCTATTTCCTCTTCTATTATTTCGATCCCCAAGTCCCTTCTTACCAAGTCACAGACTTCAACGTCCACTCCTTCAATGTCAAGTCCGATTTCAGCCTCTACACCGAGTTCATCGTCCTCGTCAAAGCCGACAACCCAAATGAAAAAATCGATTTCATCTACGGCAAGGACAGCTCTGTTTCCGTTCTCTACTCTGATTCCACGCTCTGCGCCGGCAAGATTCCCAATTTCCGGCAGCCCTCCAAGAATGTGACGTCGATAAGCATTATGCTCACTGGGAACAGCGAGTTTGGATCTGGGCTTCAGGAGGCGCTGATGCAGAACAGACACAGCGGCAAGATTCCTCTGCTCGTCGAAGTCAAAGTGCCGGTCACGGTCGTCGTCGGAGGATTCTCCTTGAGGAAGGTTAATGTCATGGTCAATTGTTCGTTGGTCGTTGATAATTTGTCCCAAGATAAGAAAGTTGGGATTTTGTCGAGTAATTACACTTACGCTGCTACCTTTTGAATTGTAAAGCTGCTGGGCATGATTTTGCTGCTCTTCATTTTTGGGCTTTTTAATCGGAGATTCTTCATTTTTACTCTTTCCATCTATGTAATTATATTCTGTATTTTACTTGCTTCTTTGTGATAGATTGGTGTGGAAATAGCTCATTTAAGAAACTTTTCTTTTTTTCTTTCTTTTTTCCTCATGGAAGTTCAGATTTTGGTTGAAATTGGAAGGGGAAGGGGGAAAGGCTTTTGTGAGGTTTTCTTTTCTTTATGTTTATAAGTCACTAAATTGGAAGTTTTTCATGTTATTTGATTGGATTTGTTATGGAACTTGTTATTTTCAATTGAAAAGTGATTGAACTTTAAGACCCAGTTACCAAATCCTTAGAGGTGAATGATTTCCAATCTCATCCAAAGCAGGCAAAACAGAGAGCTTAAGGTTTAGAACATTAATTATGCTTAGAATATGATCAAAGTTTGTAACTTTGTTCATATCTCTGCTAACCCTTTTCTGCAAATGATGCATTTCCAATTCAACTATCTGCTAGAATTGAGGGGTTCGAAAAAGATGGGCTTTTCAAGCGTTTAATATGCCTAGAATTTCGGCTAAAGTCCATCCCACGTCCTTCTAAATCAGGTTAACTTTTCAATGTGTCCCAAAAACCCAAGTAATTGGAGCAGTTTTTAATGTAATCAGTGACCAGAAACCGTTTAAATTGTCAAACCCACTTCTCATAAATAACTCCCAATACATTATTGTAACCAGTTGTAGTGGTGGTTCTGTTATTATTGATGATTTAAGCTAACTCGTTTCATCGCCTTCCTTCTCAATCTTCAAAGTGCTTGTGTTCTTTGAGCTGGAAGTGAGAAGTTGCAGTGTAGTTTCAGACATGTTTGGCATTCTGTTTGGGTGGAGAAAAGCTTCAAAATGGTGGGTTTTCAAATCCTTTCAAGTCTGATGTTTTTATCTTTGAAAAGGTTTGATTTTTGTTTGTGATTTGATGCAGCAAGAAGCTGATCAAACGAGCTCTGTGTCGGCTTCAGATGCTTAAAAAGAAGAGGTACTCAATTGTTAGGCAATTACGTGAAGATTTGTTTGAGCTTATCAACAATGGCTATCAACAAATTGCATTCAACAGGGTATGTTAGAATTCAACAGAACACTGTTTGATTGACTTGTTTAGTAGAAATTGATTCATTTTGTTTCTATATCAGGTGGAGCAGCTTATTAGAGATGAAAGTTTGATGGAAGCATATGATTTGATTGAAAGTTTTTGTGAATTCATCCTTGTGAAGTTCTCCCATATCAGGAAACACAAGTATGTGAAGTTGTTAACCATTTTTTAGCGGTTTTGATCTGAGAAAAACAATCTTATATGTCTTAGTTGGTGGTTTCAGGACCTGCCCAGATGATATTATTGAAGCAATTTCAAGTCTCATTTTTGCCTCTGCAAGATGTGGGGATTTTCCCGAGCTTAAACCGGTTCGAAAGCTTTTCGAGGAGCGTTACGGTCGGAGTTTCGCCGTGGCTGCTGTTGAATTGTGTCCTGGAAATCTTGTGAATCCGCAGGTATTAGATTATGAGAATTCAATGGTTCTTAGATTACTGTACTCAGATTGTTGGGTTGTGAAGATTGAAATGTTCATTACTTTTGTACAGATTAAGGAGAAGCTTTTAGTGAAACCTGTTTTAGAACATGAGAAGCAAAGATTGATCAGTGAAATAGCAAGAGATTGCTTTCAGCCAGCAATTTTAGCTCTTGAATACTGTCCAGATTGGCATCAGAAGCAGGTGATTTTGCTGATATCAAAACTCTGCCTTTTGTCTTCTTTTTATTTCAAGCAATCTTGTAATGAAACTCCTTTAGAAGCTAAGAAAATTTGATAAACCTTAGGTACTGGAGAATGGAGATCAAACTCATTGTGAGAGAAAAGAACCAAAAGTTCAGGATTCAAATGCTGAAGAATTGGAGACCGTCGTTTCATCACGAGATAGCAGCAGCGACATCGACATCGTGGATCCTTTAGTTTGTCAATCTTCAACAAATGGAAATGAGGAAGTTTATTGCAACTCTGCCTTGGCTTCTTCAAACCTCTTGAGTTGGCAAGCTAAGGAGTGTGATAGCAGTGGCTGGATTGCAGCTGCCACTTTGGAAGATGGCTTAGACAGAGGGAATGGTGCATCCTCTCCTGAATTCTCTCCGTTTCGTGAAGAAACTATCATTTATCTCGATGACGTTATCGAGCTTCCGAACCCCTCGACGGAAGATGGAGACTTGTGGGATCAGAGATTCTTTAAGTTCAGATCACCTGTTACAAGCATGAGAGACAATGTTCAGCATGGTAATGATCAAAGTCTCATAGAAAATCATGATGTTTCGAATAAGAAATCCGTCTCAGAGAGGTCTATTCAGAGTATAAATGGAGCTCAAAAAGGATCGAGGAGACGATCGACATGTCGAGAGCGAGAGAATCATAGTTCTAGTCATACAAAGAAGAAATTGACCAAGTGTTGTTGCCCATCATGCCACAGCTTGTTATCTGAAATGGAAAACTACTGCTTGGAGCAGCAATGTTATGTCTATTCCGAGTGTAGAACAGATGATTATGAAGTTGTGATATCAGAGAAGAAGAAAGCCGATTTGTATTTTATTCGGTCATCAGCCGATAATCGTTTCGATTATGATTTGTCTTGCAAAGACAGCCCTCCCAACAAAGATCACATTCCATGGAATGGAGATTCAGATGAGGAACTCGAATTCGATACGTTTTCGATGACAAAAAAGATGAGAAGTTGTGAGATTGGAACTGTGGTTTATGATGTTTTTGTCTACTCTCAATGCAAGCCAGATGAAAACATGGAAACCAATGCAAAACCAGAAGAATTCAGGACAAAGGGCAAGCAAGAATCCTCATTTGATTTCAATGGAATGGAAAGCAATATCACAAAATGTATGAAAGCTGCAGACAAGTATCCGAGCCACGTTCATCCGAAGCTTCCCGATTACGAAGAAATCGCAGACAAATTCATAGCTCTCAAGAGAGGACATATGCAGCAGCAGAGAAAGCAACACCAATGAAAGAGAGAATCTGTTTTTCCATTACATTCTGATAGTAAAAAGAAGAGAGTTAAAAAGAAAATAACACTTTCACAACTCTGTAATTCTTTGTAGCAGTCAATTTTCAAACAGGATGAGTAGTCAAAAAAGCTTTGAAGAATATCAAAAATTCAGTTGTAACCCATTGTTAGAAAAAGCAAAGTTTTGGTGGATGGGGGTGGGGTTTGGTGAGTGAAGTTGCTTTAATTGTAAACAAAAGAAGAAAACACCCAAAAGATTCATGAACTTGTTTAACACCACTAACCACTCAATCAAGTATAAATTCCTCAAGCACAATGTGGAGAATTGGAAATCCCACTTAAGAAGAATATCAATTCTCAGTTACAAAAAGTTCAGAAAGCAAATTCAGATATTTTTATAGAAGATAAGAGCTGAAGAACTATTGAAAGTTAATGCCTTTTTTAGTATTTTTCAACCCACAAAGTAGTGGAAGAAACTGTTGAAACTAAAACCAAACAAGAACAAGAACAAAAAGCAACCTAAGAATTTCTTAGAAGGAAAGAGATAAAACCCATCATTTTGAACCAAAAAAGAAAAACAAAAAAACAGAGGAATTTGAAATAGTTTAATGGAAGCCATAGCTGGAAATGGGCCAATAAGAAGATAAGTTTGTTAATGGTGTTCTTTCTGATGGATTAAAGTTGAAGCTTTCCAGCCGAAATGGGGTTGACTTTGACTTTTGTTTTTAATTGAATTTAGTGTTCGAGGAGATTCATGTTGCTGTGCCAGCTTGGCCAATTGGAGAAGAACACAGCTGCATTTGTTTAATGTGTTTGTTTGTAGCAAGTTGTTGGGAATGGTGGGCGGGTATTGTCTTTGAGAGGCCACATTGGATTTACCCATTACCTCAATCATCCCAATGTTTAGATATTTTTGTTTTTTTTTTTCGATATCATTTCGGTTTAAATCTCGTTTCAATCTTTATCTTTAAAAGATTTTTTTTTTTTTTCATTTTAGTTTCTATACTTTCAAATATTTCGATAGTTAGATTTTTGAAATGTTTGATTTAGTCTCAATTTTAAAATTTCTACGTTTTTTGTCTCTATTATAGTTTTGTTATGTTGCTCAATCAATACTCACCTTAATGGAAAATACTTGGTTGCATATCGGTATGTTGGGATCTTTTGACATACCATAACTAAAATGTTCACAACGAAAAGATAAAAAAGTTTTCTCATTTTCTATTTTTTTTCTTAATTGTTAAAATTTTAATGAAGTGTGTACGGAGATCCCTACACACTAATATGCAGCCAAGTATTGTTCCACCTTAACCAACCTATAAAATTTCTATATGTTTGTAACACCTACTTTAAGGAATAGAGCCAAGGGGAGAGAGCGATTGCTCCCCTCTTAGTTAATCTTAGGCTAAAAAATTATATAAGAAGTCAAGAAGCTAAATTACTCTTTCTAATTTTTCCTCCTTTAAATTTTGAAGATAAAAAGTTCAAAGATAAAATTTTTATCCTTCCTTTTGATTTTTTTTTTACTCCACCTCAATGATTATCTAACATGCTTAGATCATCTGTTTTTAGGAAAATCGATTGAAGAGGGGACAAAATTAAATGTTTTAGAAAAGTTTATGAATTGAACTAAACATAAGTTTTTGAATTAAAATTAAATATTTAAAATTTAGGAATCTAAATGAAATATTTTTTAAAATGGAAGGATTAAAATAGATCCAGTTTGATAACCACTTGGTTTTTGGTTTTTGAGTTTTGAAAATTAATCTTGTAAATACTACTTACACCTATGTATTTCTTTGGTTTATTATCTATCTTCTTCCCATGTTTTCAAAAACCAAGTCAATTTGTTTTTGTTTTTAGAATTTGGTTAGATATTCAAATGTGTCATTGACAGAGATGAAAATCATGGTAAGGAAATTGGGAGAAAACAAACATAATTTTAAAAAACCAAAAACCAAAAACCAAATGATTATCGAACGACGTCTTAGTAATGAATGAACTATGTAATTTGACCTTTTCTAAAAAAAAAAAAAAAAAATGTAGCATATAATTTGAAGGGGAAAGAGATTTGTATACGCGGCTTATGGTATGCAGTCAAGAGTTGTGATATTTTTAGAAGACTTGCTATTTTCTTTTATTTGAAAAAGATGTAATTTGGCTTTGTCAAATTTGTCTACTTAACTCTAATAATTAAAACAAAATATCAAACCAAATAACTTCTCTACCTCCTAAAAACATGAGTACATTGTTTTTGATAAAGATGTATATATATTCTCTTGCCCTCACAATAAATTCATAAAGACACCTTTCTTCATCTTATTATTTTTTAAAAAATATATGTAAAGACAAACCATATAATTGCATAAAGAGAGATCGTTTTTAATGAATAAAAAACTTCATAATAGTTGTGTCAAAGTGAGCATATAGTTCAATGGTACTCTCGATCAGGAAGTTAAACGTTTGAATCCTCTATCTTTAAACATTGTTCAACTAAAAAACTTCAAAATAGTTGTGAATGTAATAAAGGATTAATTTTCATTGAAGATGTTAACTTGTGTTATTAGGCGTAGGTGAATTTATTATGACATATTAATATCTTCACCTCATAAGTTTGAATATATTTCTACACAACTCTATTATTTGATGAACTTAAAAAAAAATCAATTCAATTTGAATGTTTGAATATTTTGTTTATCTAAAAGAGTTAAAAACTGTTTTTTGTTAGAGAAGAAAAAGAGAAATTCATTTTGAAAGGAGATACAATAACCTTCGAGAAGGAAAAGACTTCTAAACAAATGAAGTTAGAAAGAGAAAAGTTAAATAGAAAGTTATTAAATGTGAACATCACAATATATTTGTCTCCTATTCCATGCATAGTTTAAACATGGTTTTAAAATTCTCTCATACATTCAATAGTATGAAATCATTAACCACAACACATTATTTCTAGTCCCTCAAGCATTAAATTATTGGTTTAAATACTATTTTGATCCATATACTTTTAGCTTTGGTTCATTTGGTCATTCTACTTTCAAAATAAACATTTTCGCTTATGTACATTCAAAACGTTCATTTTGGTCCCTTCATTTTCACATTTTTTTTCGATCATATAATTTTTTTTTTTTTCGATCAATGATTAAATTGGTCACAATTTTAAAAATTTAGGGACTAAAATAAACATTATAAAGAGTCAAAAACAAGATAGTATTTAAATCAAAATTAATTATTTGGGGGTAGCAAGAAAGGATATTTGTGAGGGTAAGAAAGTTCGTAGTTAGTTAGTGAGGGAGAAAAGGTCAAGAATGAGTAACCGACACGTGGCAGTAGCCACCGACATGGTTTTGTAATGTTGTTTGACTTTGAGCTCCACAAAGAAAACCACTTTGACTTTGTCTTATTTTAATAATATTAAATTTATGAGAGAGAGAGAGAAAGACGGAACCATTTCCGCCGAAAGTGCCACAAGGGCGGGGCGCGTGGGAGCACTTCCATCACACATAAAATATTTACTTCTTCAAACCCCGTTTTCCTTTCAAATTAATTTAAATTATCTAATAAGTTCTCCCACATCAAAAAAAAAAAAAAAAAAAAAAAAAAAAAAAAAAAAAATTGTATCGAATAAGTCATCAATATATATCAAAGCGAGCATAATTAAGCGGTAATTGATATGTATCATCGACCAAGAGGTTAAAGGTTCACATCTCCCACTCTCCCAAACATTGATGTACGAAAAAAAAAAAGTCATTAATTTATTTATCATTTTTTAAAACCTAAGAATAAAATTGCATTTTATGTTTGATAAACCTATGGATTTTAAAAAATGTGAAATTGATCAATAATTTATTTAACACAAAATTAAAGGTTAAGAAATTTATTAGATACAAAATTAAACTTCTAAACACCTATTATACACTTTTTAATTTTCGTAGACTTATTAGACACAAACTTGAAAGTTCAGAAAGCTATTAAATAATTTCTAAAGTTCAGAAATCTCTTAAACACAAACTTAAAATATGTTTGATTTTATTTTTCAAATGTTTACTTTGAAAAAAATTATAGTGTTTAGCAACCACTAAAAATGACTTATTAAAAATTGATATTGAGAGATAAATCATTTTGAGAGAAACACTTGAAAACTAATTTTTTAAAAAAGAGTTTTTAAATATATAATAACTTTCGTATAAAAAGAGTACTAATGAGTAAATGTAACCAAACATATGAGCCTTTAAATTCTAAGAAATTTTGATATAAAAAAAATGTTTAAAAGCAAATGCATTCTTGAAAAACACTTAAACTAAAAAGTACTCCAAACCGGTTCTTAAAAGGTTCATGGACCAAATTTATAATTTAACGATTAATTTACTAATTTTCTATCCTTAGAATAAATCATAACTATATTTCTAATCATGTGTAATTTGATAGGAGTGGAGCATGTAAATATCAATACCAATTTTACTAATTTGTTATGGTAGAGAGTTTCTCTTTGAGTTGATACTTTGTTGGGAAAAGAATGGTTCTTTTCCAATTCAACTTACTACAATTTGTATATTCTCTAGAACAATCACAAAGTCTCCTTTCATATTCTCATGTTTTCCACTTGGTCCTCCTTTAATTTGTATATATTTTTAAAGTTTTTTTTTTTTTTTTTTAAACTACATCTACATTCAAACTAACTTAAACTTAGCTCGAAGCAACTCTACGTACTCGCGTAATTTTACTTATTTTTTCATTCTAATAGTAATTTTGGTCCTTTTACTAATTTCTTCTTTCTCAACTATAAATATTTGTGAATAAAACTTATCGAACAAACCTTTTATGTCACTACTGACGGTTAGAATTAAATAGATTATTGAAACAATAAATATAAACATTTTGCATGATTTTTGAAATTTAGACACTAAATAGATACAATATTAAAAAAAAAAAAAAAAAACTATTGCTTTTTTTTTTTTTTTACAATATGTGAGGTGGAGGATTCGAACTACAGATCTCGTGATTATTCGTGTTGGGAGAAAATGCGGAATACCAATAACAATAATATTATGACGACAATCAATAATATTATAACTATCTCCCCTTCCACAGGTTAAGCCAACACAAGCCAAAAATAATAGTCACGAAAATAATAAAAGAGATAGGGAAAAAGAAACGACACCGAAAAATATACTGATTCGCCCCAAGCTCGGGACTACGTCCAGTCTTCTGCAACTGCAGGTTCTACTAGTATTTAGGAAATTACATGAAGTCTTCAATAACGCCACAAACTAACCATCAATAGCCCAACAAAAGCTATTGACTTCCAAGTATCACAACCCAATAGCTTGGGATAAACAAAGAAACAAAAACCTTCAATCCCACAAGAGAACAAATCTCATTCTCTCAAAGCACTCACTGCCGTCACTGTCGTCACTCAAGGAAGGCACTGCCGCACAAAACAAAACCTCTCAAATTTTCTTTCGGCTGCACCTCACCGATTAAAACCACCAAACATACACTTATATAGGTATATAATTGACCTAATGGGCCTTGGCCCATTACTTATCTTTTATCTCATGCACGGCAGGTGAGGGAGTTTTGTGGATTTTGTCTCCACACACCAACAATTTCCCACTTGGAGACAAAACAACGATCTCGTCTCCCACTGCAACAAAACTCTAAACATCTTGGCAAACTCCAAGGATCTACTCCCACTACAACTGTTATCTCTGATCTTCTTGGTAAACTCCAAGGTTCAAAATACCTGAAAAACAACAAACTCACCAAAAACAGGCAACTATCAGAATATAACTGTAGCTCATCTGTGCTTGCCCCGAGGTATGGGCTAGCTACGTGGACCTGTCTCCCAGACGAAAAAGACAGACACGTATTCCCACTTCAGCTAAGTGGTATCACCTGTCATCTTCTTCCAACCCAAACAACTGTTCCTGAAAAAGATACACTCTGAGAATGGCTTGAATCCGCTATTCAAACCTGTTACCAAGCTAGAGACCTGACCTTTGACCTTAGCAACTGCTCTGGCCTTCCACTTTGATGCCTCAACTCGCCTAAGCGACTTCTTCAATTCATTCGACCGTCTGACAACTGGGGATTCACGATAGCCATAAACTTCTCTCCTAGACTTCCCAATTGTTTCTGAACTGAAGGATCTTGATCGAACTGATCGAAATTGGCTATCCTTGCTGCTGGCTCAACTGTACCTCTACAACTACCATCTGCAGCTTTAACCGCCATCCACTGTCTCTCTGAACCTTTGGCAACATTCAACTGACATCTGTATAGTGTAGATTTCCTGTGACCAACTGCCACTACCTGGGATCCGAACTTGAGTTTACACTGGCGACTGCCAAACTCACACATGAAACCATCATCTGTCAACTTACCAATAGAAATAAGATTCATCTTGATATTAGGCACGTACCTGACATCTCGCAGTACCAATTTACCTCCACATTCTGTCTTCAGACTAACATCTCCAATCCCTCTAGTCTTGGAGGTTCTACCATTCCCCATCCTCACTAGGCCATGATGCCCTCCTGTGAATGATGTGAACAAACTCCTATCTGAAGCTATGTGAACAGAAGCTGCACTGTCTAATATCCAATCTGATGAGTGGTTACTATACTTTGTGTCACTTTCAACACAAGCTAAGACAACCTCCTCCACTATATTTGCCTCTGGTTTTCTTTTCTGATCCTCTTTAAATTTCCTACACTGATACTTCAAGTGACCTTTCTTATGGCAGTAATAACATTCTACCTCATTCCTATATTTCCACTTTTTCCTACTGCTACTCGGTTCATTATCTTCATCAACTTTATCTTTACCTTTAGTCATAACCAAAGCTGACCCTACAGTAGACTCTTTATTACTACCCTGCCTACGAATTTCCTCAACTATGGCTAAATCACAAACTTCTGAAAATTTTAAAGTGTTATTTCCAGTCGAATTAGACACTGTTGTCTTCATCGTTTCCCAACTATCAGGTAAAGACGTTAATAACTGAATAGCATTCACCTCATCAGAAAATTCTATCTTAACAGATTTTAACTGATTAATCAAAGTGGTAACCTCATTAATATAGGAATTCACAGAAGCATCCTCAGACATTTGCATGTTGAAAAACTTCTTAACTAGGTAGACCTTATTATTTGCAGAGGGTTTTTCATACCTGTTTGTAAGCGATTCCATCAACTTGACTGCAGTTGTCTCATGGGCTACAAGACTTGCCACATCCATCGACAAACACATCCTAATTGTTGCAACTGCCTCTTCATCTAGAGCTTCCCAATCTTCTTCCTTCATATCTTTCGGTCTCTCCTTCAATGTCTTATGCACTTTCTTGCAAGTTAAGTAATCTTTGACTTGCATCTTCCAATATCCAAAATTTTTCCCATCGAACTTCATGACTCCATCGAAACTTTTTGGCTCTACAAAACCCATGACTCCTGAACCAAAAGCTCTGATACCAATTGTTGGGAGAAAATGCGGAATACCAATAACAATAATATTATGACGACAATCAATAATATTATAACTATCTCTCCTTCCACAGGTTAAGCCAACACAAGCCAAAAATAATAGTCACGAAAATAATAAAAGAGATAGGGAAAAAGAAACGACACCGAAAAATATATTGGTTCGCCCCAAGCTCGGGACTACGTCCAGTCTTTTGCAACTGCAGGTTCTACTAGTATTTGGGAAATTACAGGAAGTCTTCAATAACGCCACAAACTAACCCTCAATAGCCCAACAAAAGCTATTGACTTCCAAGTATCACAACCCGATAGCTTGGGATAAACAAAGAAACAAAAACCCTCAATCCCACAAGAGAATAAATCTCATTCTCTCAAAGCACTCACTGCCGTCACTCAAGGAAGGCACTGCCGCACAAAACAAAATCTCTCAAATTTTCTTTCGGCTGCACCTCACCGATTAAAACCACCAAACATACACTTATATAGGTATATAATTGACCTAATGGGCCTTGGCCCATTACTTATCTTTTATCTCATGCACGGGTTGGTGAGGGAGTTTTGTGGATTTTGTCTCCACACACCAACAATTCGTACAACTTTATGTCAGTTGAGCTATGCTTTTGTTGACCAAACTCTAAAAACAGTAGAAAATTAATATATATTGTCTTTACCATGAAGTTAATATACATTAGAATATCTCAATCCCAATTCAACCAACAACATTTGTGATATAGGTTCAATCTTCCTCTATCATTATGCTAAATTCTAAACATATCTTATCTCACAAGAATATCAATCCCAAATTTGAAAACCCTTTAGAAAAAAAAAAAAAAAAAAAAACAATATTGAAATAATTAACAAAAATATCTAAGGGAGAGATCGAAAAAAAAAAAGAAAAAAGAAAAGAATCGAAGTGCAAGCAACGACACTAAAATTAGAATAAATCGGTTCGTGGGGCCCTCTCGTAGCTGACCAACCACAACACTTAAAAACAAATTCTCTCTCTTTCTTTCTCTCTCACATTCATCAAAATCACTCTTCAAATCTTTTTCTCTTCTCTCCTTCAACTTATAAACTCATTCTTCTTCTCTTCTTCCTCTCACAAACTACAAAATCCCTCCTTTTTTCCGTCTCTATTCACAATTCCCACCACGCCGCCGCATCCTCCGCCCTGCTCCGCCGCTCGCTCGCTCTTCCGTCAGATGGGCTGTTCATCCGACTCTGTTTTTTCTTCATTCCGATGAACCTTCTCCAATTCTCTTCCAGTCGCTTGTAAATACAGTTTGTCATTTGTTCTTTCTGGATTGAGAGCGAGAGGTGTGAGCATAGCTAGAGCTCTGTTTGAATCCATGGCGGACGGTAAGAAAACAGGGAAGTCGAAGATGGTCATCGATGAAAAAACCCAAGAACTGAGATTTCCGGAGAAGAAGATTGAGAAAGGAAAAGATGTTGCAGTTAGCTCCGAGAGGCAACAATGGAAGCCAGTTTTAGATGACGCTTTCTTGTCTCGAAGACCTCTCAAGAAATTCTGCAGTTCAGAATTTCCAACCCCATTTCTTCATTCCCCTGTTTCTTCTCTTTCTCCCCCTTCTTCAAAAATCCAATTTCCTTTCGATTTCGAAGCATCTCAACAATCCACAGCCACAACCCAATTCAATTCTCAGCATCCGATTTCTTCTTCTTTGCCTTTTCCGGCTTTTGGGTCGCCGGAGCAGCAGATGATATCTTTTAGTTCCAATCAACAACCACAGGGGTTTGGCTTTCCGCCGTACTTCCTCGGCGGCGACCCGGTGGCGTCGCAGCAGAGGCTTTTCAAGTACTGGAGCGATGCTTTTCATTTGAGTCCGAGAGGGAGAGCTATGATGATGAGCAGATTAGGTCCCGATGGGGGTAATTTGTTTCGACCGCCATTGCAGCCGATAAGCGCCACCAAGCTTTACAGAGGAGTTCGACAGCGGCATTGGGGCAAATGGGTTGCCGAAATTCGTCTCCCTCGTAACCGAACTCGCCTCTGGCTCGGCACTTTCGACACCGCCGAAGACGCCGCCATGGCTTACGATCGCGAGGCCTTCAAATTAAGAGGCGAAAATGCAAGACTCAATTTCCCCGATCGCTTCTTCAACAAAGACATCTCAAAAACAGAGCATAAAACAGAGCACAAAACAGAGTACACCGATCCAATAACAGAGCAGGCTCCTCCAGAGAGTGTTGTTGTTCTTCCGCCGCCGGAGGAAGAGAAACCGGACGTCGAGTTTCCGGCGAGCGGCGGAGGGTCGGAGCCGCCGGAGATGGCTTGGGGAGAAATGGAAGAAGCTTGGTTTAATGCGATTCCGGCCGGTTGGGGTCCGGGAAGCGCTGTTTGGGATCATTTAGACACAACAAACAATTTGATTCTTCAATCACAAATCCCATTTGGTTCTTCAAATCAGCAACAGATTAACGATTCTGATGATAATCAGAACAAGCAAGAGAATTCGGAATCGGCATCGTCTTCGTCTTCCTCGGCTCCGATGAAGCTCTTCTTATGGAAAGATGAAGATTGAAAACTGAAAACTCACCCATTTAGATTTTGTTTCTTTTTTCTGCATTTCACTCCATTGTTTGGTCGCATGTTTTTTGAAGACCAATCCATTGGATTAGGCATTAGAAAGATGGAATCTTTGTTGGGATTCTTGATTAGGTTGTTTGTCATGTTTTAGAACATGTTTTAGGAGTAACTTTTCTCATGCATTTTAGTTATTTTAAACATGACATAAAAGTGATTTTGGTCATTTCAAAATCACTTTTAAACATGCTCATATGCATTGCGAAGAACCAGATTCCAACGAGAGGTTTAGAGGCGTTTTTTTGATCTCTTTGCTCTTTCGTGGTTCGGTGCTTCTTTGTTCCATCAAGGCCATTGTTTTTGGGCTCTCATGGTGGAATTTACTTTTAGTTTTCTTGTATTTTATGTTTCTTCTCTCTTTTTATATACCATTTTTAGGTTTCCTTTTATGTCATGTGTAATGTAATAAAGCTCTTCATTTTATAACATTTTTTCTAAATGCATTGCTTCACTTTCATTCAATCCCAAAAAAGTATATCATTTTATCGATTGGCTATGTGATAATACCATATTGGATAGAATTTTTCAGGTGTCTTGTGATAATATGTTACTTTGAAAGTTCATTGGCCAAAATAAAATAAAATTTTAACCTAAGAAGACGATGTTCATGAGGTATAAACTCATTTCTTATTTATTTATTTCGTTTTTAAAAATTCCGTAACATGGAGTTGGAGAATTCAAACCCATGATCGAGGTCATAAACATATTCTTTATGTCAGTTGAACTAACTTTTGTTAACCGATATAAATTCATTACTATTTAGTCTTTCTACTTTCTTAACATGTCCTAATGTCACTAAGCCTGATTATTTTTAGCACTAATTTAGATAAACATCTCATTTCGAATTTATTTTAATCAAATCATTTTTTTTTTTAAGAGTTTTATCCAATCATGTTGATAACATATAATAGAACGATGTTTTTGAACATTTTCTTTGTTTTATCTTTTAGTTTATTAATTACCTCATTTTCGTGGATATTGAAACCACACTATATGCAATACAAATTATCACGAAAAAAATTGTGATTAATAAATTATTGTTTTCTATGATATTTGTAAATATTAAATAAATAATAATAAAAATAATTGAACATATTAAAAAAAGGTGAAAAGGGTAGGCTATGATAGGGGTAGGTGGGGCCCAAAACGCCGTCCATTGACGGCACAATCGTGATGAATTTTTGTAGTGTTTAGGGTTAGAAAAATTGCATGCCCAATTAAAATAATTAATGATATTCTTGGCATTTAGTATTGAGTATTATTTAATTAAACCTAATCCATTTCTTAATTATCTTCCTTATCAATTATCCTTCATTATTATTGTTTTTTTTTTCTCATTTCTTGAGTTGGAATGGCGGCCTCTTTCAACAGTGGACAACTTTTCCTGGAGCCATGTAGTGGCTTGAAGGCGAAGATGGAAGATGAAGAAGAGGGAGAGGAGAGAGAATGACAAAGGAGCAATGAAGAACATTGATTTTCTTCGTCGCCTCGGTATGGGTGGCAAAGGATAATGTAGCAGCGCCGAGAGGATAAGAAAATGCATAGAATAATAAAGGAGATGCCTACGAGGCAGGTGGACATTCGGCGAAAAGGAAAGAAAAGAAAAGCGAATTGAATTGATGAGTGTTTGTTAGTTTAGTTTTCCACTCGCTCCCCCGTCTCTCCCCCTCTTTCTATTCTCAACCAGTGGGAGAATAGGGTCTAGATAATGATGGGACACTCAATTTTAGATGGTTGATCGTTCACAATTTCACCCATCCAACTCGCTCTCCACATACCTATTTTTCACCAATTCCTCCTCCTTGACCCCTTATGCATTTCTATTCACTAATTAATTTTTTTTTATCATTAATCGCATCTATTCTTTGAACTTAGTTACCTCCCCACCTAATCCTATTTTCTCTTTCATTTACCACTTCTATTCTTCGCCTATGCAATCTATCATTCATTACATATAATAATTGTTATTCGACTGCTTCATCACGACATTTCAGATAACAATTTTGTAATGCATGTCCAGAAAAAGTGTTTTCCAACTACTTTCCATATTTTAAATATGTTTCAACCTTAAGTTTGATAAAGTTTTGGTACCTGGGAGATTGTACCTCAACTTTTTCTCTATCCTTCCATACATACAAGAGAAATGATTCTTATCAAAGGAAATTATGTCTAAAGTAGTGGACAAGTCGCAATGACTTATGATACGACTTAATAGTGCATAGTTAACTATCAATTACAACTACAATCATGAATTGCTATGATATTCTTCCGCAAGTTGCTTGTTAAGACTTTTGTATTACTAACTGAAATGATTCTTTAAATAAATTTAGTTGAATTGATGTAATAGGATGGACAACTAAAAAAAAATAATAAGCATTTCACGTTAACCATGCTCATTTAAAACAACATGAACTCAAGACTTGGCAATTGTTTAAACTTTTTTGAACAAAATTTTCATGCAAAAACTTTTTCACACTTTCAAGACAGTTGCAGTAGCCTGTTCACAGACATGTTCAACTCCTAGGAGGAAGAAGAAGAAGAAGCGCAACAACAAGAACAAAAGAAGGTTTAGTGATGAACAAATCAAGTCACTGGAGTACGTCCATATTTTATTCATCGGATTCAAAGCTCGATTCGAGGAAGAAGGTGCAGATGGCAACTGAATTGGGACTGCAACCTCGCCAGATTGCTATATGGTTTCAGAATAGAAGAGCAAGATGGAAGTCCAAGCAAATAGAGAACGATTTCAGGAACCTTAGAGCTAATTATGATAATCTAGCATCTCAGTTCAAAACTTTACAGGAAGAGAACAACTCCTTGCGGTCTTTCCTTGGCTTTACATTTTCACAAAGAAAATGTTGTCTTGGACTCTCAACTCGTCCGGAGTAAACTCGCCAAGTAAGCATGTGGGTCAAGCTTGCTTGGTAAATTGCTTGGTAAATTTTGAATGATCTTTTTAAATGCTTCTATTCAAAATTTACTCTTTTAAGTGGCATTAGATTAGATGAGGATTGTGCATCAGTGATTGATCTTGACAATGACCTTTTTAAATGCTTCTTCCCATAGTACTTTTCACAAAGTCAGAAGAGTACTGTCAAATTTTATTCGTAGATATCACGTCCCAGTACTTTTGCATTCTGATGGTCGTAAAGAGGCCAAAAACGAGCTAGAAATGGGAAATATGACTAACGGAAGATTTGGTACTCAGAAGTCGAGAACAAAATATGCCATTACTCGAGAATGTTAAAAAGCAAAAATATAACAATTCAAACTCCTAATGAGTATAAAGCAAATAGTTCTAAGCATAAGCGCTCCAGAAAATAAACCAAAACATAAACTTCTGCATAGGTTACCAATCTCAAATCAACAGTCTACTTGATCTTCTTCTTTGGCCTCAACTGCAAATCAATGATTAACCACAAAAAAGGCTATAAGTAATACAGCGAGGTTATAAACTATTAGAATAGTACAACAGGAAATAAAAATACCTGGTTGCTGTGTCCACACTTCTTTTTCCTGCAGTTAACTGCACGAGGGTGCAGGCGGGCATAGCACCTGTAAATTGATTGTACGAGATCAAACTTTAGATAATGACCAAGGAAGCAACAACAAACGTATGTATATAAATTAAACAGAAACATCTTTATGCCAAAAATTAGGCATATTGAAGCTTACTTGCGGCATATCATCTTGTCTTGATTGTACTTCCTAGCCAATGCCATCAAAGATGGCTCAATGATACCACCACGAAGCCTGAGCACCAAGTGCAGAGTTGACTCTACAAAGAACACAAAAAACAATGACATTGAGATGCAATTTTCATTCTCGAGAACACTGCACTTATCAAACACTTATAGGCAAATACGAGTAGAAACTATGAATTAACTAAAACTCTTAATTGCTTCACAACCAAATTCTTTTTTTCATATCAAAACTAGATAGCTGTAAAGTTGAACTCATTCCCAGATAATCAATAATTCAGCACATCCTAGGGCTTTACAAGGATGGAACCGATAATTTAACCAAGTCAGAACAGAAATTACACACGCAAAGACGCCACATGACCTAAAAAACGCTCATTAACGATCAAACCATGTTTTTAAGAGCAAACTAAGACTTACGAATAAACCATACCAACAGATGAGATTCTTTTTTTTTTTTTTTTTTGAGATAAACGAAGCAAGTTACAGAGCATAAGAAGGACAATACAAACATTCAGCAGAAACCAAACTAGAAATATCACTCGAGCAATCTTCTAACCAAACACGATCCAACAGAATAGAATGAAAGGCATAGAACCAACCTTTCTGGATATTGTAGTCGGCGAGAGTTCGTCCATCCTCCAGCTGCTTCCCAGCGAAGATAAGCCTCTGCTGATCCGGGGGAATACCTGAAACATGTAGCGTGAATGATAAAAATCCAAAACATGTTTATTGAAGAGGATGAAAAGAAGAAATATTGCTACAAAAACCAAATAACTTGATGAAATCGTACCTTCTTTGTCCTGGATCTTAGCTTTGACATTGTCGATGGTATCGCTGGACTCAACTTCCAACGTAATCGTCTTCCCAGTAAGGGTTTTCACGAAGATCTGCATCGCCGCTCGTTAACTCTCTCTCTCTATCTCTCTGGTTCGTTGTGCCGTTCCAGCTCTTGCGTTTGCGACTGCAAGAATATAAGTTTTGAATTAGGGTTTTGTTTGGGTTGTGTTTGGCCGCAGGATAATGTATCCCTGTTTCCATCTGATTTTTTTTTTTTTTTCCGAATTTCTTTTATACTGTTTTTCTTTGAATAAAGGAATGCATTGAAAACAAGAAAAGCTCGTTGGTTAATGTTAATTAATAAAAGTCTCTTAGTTATAGTCACTCATAGACACTGAGGGGTTGTTTGGGGCGTTGAATTAGTTATAATATCTAGTGGTTATAATAATCTATCGTCTGAGATAAAATAATCTGTGTTTGGAGTGCAGATTATTTTAGTCTGGGAAAAAATAATATGTGTTTGGGATGCAAATTATTTTAGTATGTCAAATATTATATTTTGCAAATATCAATAAAAAATTGTTTGGATTCAGTTGTAAAAAAAATAAAGTATTGGGTATATGAGTTAAATGATGTGTTTAACTTAAAAGGAAACAAAAATAACTTCGGGTAAAAGTTGTTTTTTTTTTAATTGAAATTGAAATCAATTTGAAAATTGGTGAGCTTGTTGTGGCTGAGGCTCCTGAACCTTTTTTGTGGTATGGACCCAAAATTCAAATTGGCCCAAACCCAAGCCCATTTTACACTATATCAATGATTGGGGGAGGGAGGGTGAAAATTATAGTAATTTTAGCTATATATGTTAGATAATCAATATGTAGGTAATATAGAGTTACTATTTTTATTTTTATTATAGTTAACCAAGATTTTATTTAGTAACTATTATTAATCCACTGTGTTGCAATTACTTTGGGAACATATCTAATATTTAGGGTTTCTCTTTCTTCAGTATGATTTTCACAACTTGTGTTGAGATAGTGCTTTACTTTGAAGTGTTCGATCAATTTGCTACATATTTGTGTTACGTTCTAAGGATAATTAACCAATTAGTTGTGGATTCAAATGACATTTCACACCTGACCGCTACCCGGCCCACCTATTGAATCTTCTACATCAATTGATTTATAACTCTACTTAGTTCTCCATTATTTATTTCCACCCCTATCCTCACTTATTAATACATTCCTTTTTTTTCTCAAAAAAAAAAATAAAATTTAATGCATTCTTTTTATAAAAATAAATATTATTTTTATTATAATTATTTGTTTAAAATTGTAAATATGTTGAATTATAAGTTTTGTTTATGAATTCTCATGGTTGTGTCATATAGGTCATTGAACTTAAAAAATGTCTAATATAACTTCTCAACTTCAATTTTGTGTCTAATAAGTTGTTGAACTATTAAACATTTTTAAAAATTCACCAACTTAAAATATATAGAATTGAAAGGTGTCAAAATCTCATTAGACATAAAGTTCAATTTTGTATCTAAAAAATTAATGATTTTTTTTTTTTTAAAATGTGAAGTATGTTAGAACTTAGAAGCTTATTTGATACAAATTTGTAATTTTAGAGATTTATTAGACACTTTTTACAATCGATAACCTTATTAAACACAATCTTGAAAGTTCATAAACTAAACTTGTAATTTAACCAAATAATAATAATAATAATAATAAATACTATTTTTATCACTGTACTTTCAACTTTTGTTTATTTTGATATTATTGTACTTTTCAAAACATCCATTTTGGTCCCTATATCAACGTACATCTTAGTCTCTATACTTTAAAAAAGTAACCACCGTAATCTCTTTTCTTTCTCATTTATTTTATTTTTTCCAATTACAATTTCAAATTCAATTAATTTCTTGAAATATAGTTGTAACTTTATATTAAAGGGCACGCTTTCATTATTATCTATAAAATGTGTCAAAAAATTTTGCAAATAGAGATAAAATGGTTATTTTTAAAAGTATTAGGACCAAAACAAACGTTATGAAGATACAAAAACTAAAAACAAAAACAAAAGTTGTAAATATAGAGATCAAAATGTCTGTTTTGAAAGTATAAGAACCAAAACACACTGAATTCTCTCGAGTTTGGTGCTCTCCTATTCAGATCGATACACTACTCAAGATCTTACAACTCTTATCTAAAAAATAATCTCAATTCAGTTTTGAATGAAGATTTGATGTAAAGTATAAAGACATAGGCCATGGACAACACTCACATGGCTAAGCCCCCATGTGGCCCAATTGCCACATATTATCCAATGTTATCCCATGTTTTAGGTGGTCACACACTACTAGTGCCAGCCCCTACTCAGTTCTTAACTTATTCTTACCCACCACTTTGCTTTTCATTCTAAGAAGAGACCCCTCAACTTACTTCTCAATTATATTTGTGTATTTGCCATGTGGGTGATCACATTATGTCATTATCTTTGTTTTTACTTTGTCCCATCTTTGTTTTTGTTTCTTCTCGTAAAATATCTATCTCGATATTGTGAGGTGACAGGACCTTGTTAAATATATCGCCGTTGAAGCCAAAAGCTTAAGTTGGTTGATGGGTTGTGTTCTTTTACAAATGCTCTATTGACACTCCGTCTCTCAGAGCTCAACAAAGTGGTGGTTATTGATAATAATTGGGAAGAAAATTAATGACTTTTACCATGAGTTTGAACGTCACTTGATCTCATACTCCAATACTGTGTTAAAACACCATTTTGAACCCAAAAGTTTAAGCTAATTGTGTTATGGTCTTTTATCAATCCTCTAACACTCTCCCTCCCCACAACTTTACAATATGGAAGTCAAAAAAAAAAAAAAAGAAAAAAAAAAAACTCTACAATATGTAGGTATTGATGCTAAAATTAAAAAGGAAATGACTTTACAAAGAGTTCAAACATGAATATTCTGTCAATACCTCGCTAAACTAAAAGTTTAAGTTAGGATTGAATTACAATATTTTATTAATAACCATAGCACACCCCCCCTTCCCCCAACCACTCAACAAGTGGTTAATCTCCATTTTTTTTATAAGCAAATACTTTCATTAAGAAATAACCGAACCTCGAAGGGATACAAACAAACCTTGCTCCTGGAGTGATAACCTTTCCATCCACTCGAGATAGTTTTCTAACCATAAAAAATGGCGACGAAGAAAGACCCAACCGGGCCATGTTATGAGCAAAACCATTAAAACGTCGACTGACGAACTCAAAACTCACCTTCTCAAAAGAATTTTGAATTGCTTTGATATCCCAAAGTGTCGTGGCTATGCAAGAATCACCTTGATTTTGAACACAAATCTCCTACTTTGATATATATACTATGTTAAAACACATTTGAATCCAAAAAGTTTAAGCAGGTGGATATTGTTATTTTATCAATATATTTTAAGAGATACAAATATAAATATAAACATAGTTCAGTGGTTAAGACATCTCTGTTTCTTCTAATAATTCGTGAAGAGAGAATAACACAAGGAGGAAGAGAGAAGACACATTTCTTTTTTTCGAATCCCAAACTCAAATTTACATCAAAAGAAAAAGGTACAAACATTGATACAAGACCAACTCACAAGTATAAGTAAAATCTGCTTATACAATTGAGAATATAAAGACAGGTAAAAGATTAACAGACTCAATTAAAAAATACAAACGCTCTCTCTCCCTTTGGAGAGGGCTACCACATCTAAGATAAAAAAGAAAAATACACCATTATTATCATCATCATCATTATAATTTTGTTATTATTACTTCTCACAAAAAGTTCAAGCGAGAAGTATAAGTAGCCTTTGGAGACCAATTCTTTGGAATAACATCTCTTGCTGAGAGAGTTTTGGCTGTGGATAATGTTGTAAGCTTCACTGAAAATGGGCCCTGCAAAGGCCCTCCATTTATGCACCATGTTGCGCCCCACACGTGTGCCATTTCCATCCACTCGCTCGAACTTGCCTACACATTATTATTTCCTTTTACATTATTGTTCTTAATTAATTATAATAGGGAAAGATACTTTTTTAGTCCCTGAGTTTTGAAGAATTTGTGCATTTGGTCTCTGAGTTTTCAAAATTGGTGAGGATCCCACATTGAAAAGAATAGTGGAGACCTCACAATTTATAAGCTACAAGGGTCACCCCACCCATTGCCAATTGGTTTTGAGATGGAAGCCCATATAATATAATATGGTATCATCTTGAAGGGGCATGTTGAGGATATAACATTTTAATCCCATTTCTCAAAACTCAAGGACTTTACTCAAGGACTAAAAAAGTTTATATTGAAAACTTAGGGACCTCTTAAACCTATTTCTCAAAACTTAGGAACTAAAAAAGTCTATTTTGAAAATTTGGGGACCAAATGCATCTATTCCCTAAAACTCAAGGACTAAAAAGGTAATTTTTCCATTATAATATATATGCTGCTGAGATTTTTTTTTTTTTTTTTTTTTATTTTTTAAATATGTAGTCTTTATTTAAGTTTTTTTAAGTCAAAATGAGATGGCGACAACGCAAAAAATACTATTATCATCATTTTTCAACGTGCTCACTATGTGTTGTCTCTTGCCTCTTTTTTCTTTTTTCCTAATCTTTTTCTCTTTTTGTTGGCCCATTTGTCACATGGACAGAGCTACTCAAGAAAATAAATATGTAGTTGAATTATATTTGGTTAAAATATGTCTCATTATAAATTTTAAAGATTTTGTGAGTTTAAGTAGGTCATAGATTTTAGGTTAAAATTAATATACTATTTTAGTCACGGTACTTTGAAACGAGTTTCATTTCTATGTACCTTCAAATGTCCAAGTTTTAATCCTCTATTCTCGATGGATTTTAAAATTAGTCTTTAATGTTAATTTGAAATGGAATTTTATCAAATTTGGTTAAATAATAATAGACTAATCATGAAGACTACTAAATTTGAGACATTTGAAAGTATAAAGACTAAAAATGGAACAAGTTTCAAAATATATAAGGACCTAAAATGACATTTTAACATAAATTTTAAAAGTGTGTGACAAATCTATAACTTCCAATGTTGTGTCAAAACAACAAATTCTAAAGTGACTATAAATTTTATATCTAATAAATCTCTAAACTTTAAAAAATGTTTAAGAAATCATATATCTAGTTACATAAAATTGAAAATTCTAAGACTTATTAGATATTTTTGAAAACTTAGAAAGTTAATAGTCAAAATCAAAAAGTTCAAAGATATAATCATACATTTTTTAAAATGTAATGATCTACCCCAAACTTATAATTTAGCTATTATATTATTTGGACATTATCAAAAAGATAAAGTTGTTAAAACATATCTTTATTGAAGTTTTAAAAAAGCTTACTTGTTTGATTTGCATAGACCCAATATCTCCATCTCCATCCTCGAACTCCACCAAAAGAGATAGCCAATGATCCGTAGAACCTTCATTCACATGGAATGCTATGTTCTTCCCTCGATACATACATGGAGTCCTATAACCAAATCACAAATTCTTCATTAATTTCAAACTCTAATACTTGACTATATATATCGATATATAGGTATCACTGTTAAAATTTTAACAATTAACCGTTAAAGTTATCCATTAATTAAAACATATATACACATACCGTCTATAGACGACAGAGAGTTCACCACGATCTCGAAGACGACTGTGAGCACCGGCAACGGCCATGCGACCGAAGGCGGCACCACTAAGGTCGAAGTGGGTGCGACCATTGGCACAATAGCCACCGGGACACTCGTCAGTAACTATTATGGTAACGGCCCGTTTGGAGCATATAGTTCGGTCCAAGCAGAGGACTTTGTAGCATGCGCCACACCCTTCGCCGTCTTTGAATAGGACTGGGCTCACTGCCCCAACTCTAGCTTTAAATGGCCTCACATCCACCAAATTACCGTACCCACATGCTCCACCTGAAATCGTTATGACTCCACATTATTAACACTGTTTGTGATTAATTTAGCATATACTAAATATAACTTTTTGGATTTAAGTCCAATAAGAATATATCAATCGATGTATAGTTATGTGGTTGTTGAGGTATCTTTATCATCTTAAAATCCAAAAGGATATGGTTGTTGAGGCATAAGCATCATCATCTTAAAATCCTATAATTGTTCGACTCAAAAAAAAAAAAAAAAAAAAAAAAACTTACCTACATATGTTTACACTCCCAGTGGTCTGAGTTACTTTTATTGACTAAAAAATATAATGAAACAGAAAACAAAAAAATTATTATTGTCCACCATTAAGTTTTTGACAAATAGAAGAGAGATCACAAAGAAGAAATAACGGAACGAAAAGACGTTTTATTTAAATAATAATAATGATAATAAACCAAAAACCCAGGTAAAAAAGAGTAATAACTTCTACCAACTGAAGTAACTAATAAACATTCTCAACGGTCAAAAAATCTAAATCTTCACTCTTACAGTTAAATAAAAGGTATGACTAATTTAGTGTACTAACCATCGCTGCCGTCGCCTTCGGGGCTGCCGTACCAGGTGGCGGTAGCGGGGAGCCAATGTGAAGCTGACGTCCGGTTTCGGAGCGGAGCTGATTCAACCAGAAGAAACTTCCCCATCACCACCACATTAACCAACATTGTCACACTCCACAAGTGCCCAAAAGACGAAAATGTAGCATGGCCACGGCGGAGCTGCATTGTTGACGGTGGTTGAAAGTCGACGGCGCCGCCGTGAACTATCAGGTTCCGACCAGCACAGCCACCGAGAAAGAAAAAAAACAGTTGAAAAAATAGTTATAGTGTTATATCCTAAAAGAGTCGGTCCACAGCGCCTTGCCGACAGTTTTTGAGATAGCCAAGGAAGTTGGAATTAAAGAGGGTTTTATAATGCGTGTAAATATAATATTACAAAATATTATATCTTTCGAAAATGACGATTCGGCCCTTGGATTTGGGTTTAATTACGGTGGGCCGTGGGGTATCAATAATTAATGGCCCACCGGCAGTTAAGGCAAGAATTTCGGGTGCCCGTTTGGAAGACCATAGAACAGTTATGACGTCGTCGTTTTTGTTTCGACCGTTAATAAATTAATTGTTTTTTTTTTTTTTTTTAATTGTGTGGAATGATAACGGTCGAAAAATGAAGAACGATGGCGGTTGGGAGTTGGGAACGACGTCGTTTTGGGAGTTGGGTGTGAATTGCGATTTTGCCGATTTTGTTGACCTTGGAAGCAATTATTTGTTAGGTTGTGAGATGCTTTGCCCCATCGATCACGTGCACTACCTTTTTCCCACTAATGATGTATTGCTTTCTTTCAATTATTGAGTTTTTTTTTTTTAATAAATAAAATTGAGGATAATATATTAATTTCTAGAGGTACATTAATGAGATTCTAATTTTGTCGAATTGAATTCTAAAATTAAGAAAGTTGTACAGTTAATAATCTTGATTAGTTAAGTTGACATATGGGTCACTATGACTTTTACTACGTGGCACAACAGTTGAAGGAGGTTTGAATCTGCTGGAATGAGAGCTAGACAATGTTGAAGTAGCTCTCGACCGAACAAGAGTTCTGTCCACACGTGGAGACAATATCGACGAAGGATCCACAAGTCTCCTGGACACAATGTGACTAGTTTGTTAGGAAGCTCCTAATATGTTTCTCTTTATAAAAGGTATAGAAACAACCCTCTAAGAGATCCACATTTATTACTCTCACTCGTTACATTACTAGCTTCAACTTCAACTTGACTTAGCTTTGAAGTGTGTATGGGACTAAGCACGACACCAGTGTGAGTTTTTGTTTGAAGATAAACCCAATTCGTGTTGACCAGGACCTAGCTCGGATGCCACGACCGACGAAAGCGTGCATCACTAGCATTGTTTTTAAAAGAGAAAATTATGACAAATTATGAGTACTTTTTATGTTTAGATATGACTTTTTATGAGAAAAAACATTGAAAATGTTGATATCTATATATAAAGATCGCAAAGGCTAGCTTTCAGTGCTACGGGAGAGTTTGAAAATAACATTTAAGCTTGTAATCCTGTTGGTTGGAGTAGACTTCATCCTTGTTTTCAACCAATTTTCAAGCATGAAAGATTATGAACATGAGCTACATCTCATTGTTCGAAACACCAAAGACATGTGGAAAAAAGCTAAAGTTTTTAGAGAGATTTTTCCTATCTCATATACTTCAACAATTGAGTTGTTCATATCTTTTTTTAGTGACTCACGTAAGGAATAAAAGGTTGTCTAAAGTCCAGATTGATGATTTTGTCCTCTATAAAATGTCTATTGCATCTCTAAAAAATAATCATCTTCTCAAAAGTTCAATTGAGTTCTAATTCTTTTCCTTGTTTCATCTATCATACTAAAATAATTTTTTTTTTCAACAAGAATTGATACTTTTGGCGGTATTATATTCTTTTCTATTTCAATTCATATATTATATTACTAAGTTTAAACTTTTTTTTTACCTACTTAAATTTGTGGTCAAATTCAAGTAAAATTGAAATTTCATATATAAAACAAACAATACCATATCTTTAGTCAAAAAGATATTTGTAAGAAAATAGATTTAAAAATAAAAGTTGAAGAAGAAAAAACAAGAAGTGTGGAAAAGAAAAAGGAGAGTTGATTCTCGAATCCATGTGTGGAAGAAAAAAGGAAAAAAAAAAAAAAAGGAAAGGATATTAATTATTATTTTTAATTAGAGAGGAAAAAGAAAGGATATTAGAATAACTTTAGAATGCATGTGGAAGAATATTGGACGTTGTTGAATTGAATGTCCAATCTTCCACGTGCCTGTCTTTATAAGCGTAAATTACTCTAATAATTGCTTTTTATTATTATAATATAATAAATGCAATGATTCGATTGTGTTAATTATTTGGTAATTAAAAGCAGATATAAATATAAATTAATATCATTATCATGTGAGCCTATGGAACATAAGACTAAAATTTTAGGGCAAAATGCGCTTTTGGTTTCCGAGATTTGGAGTTGATGTCTATTTGGTCCCTGAGGTTTCAAAAGATACTTTAGTTCTCCAAGTTTGTAAAATCATTCTAAATGGTCCCTGACTTAACTTTGACTTAACGGAATGCTGACTGGACCGTTATTTGCTGACGTGGATATGACGACAATGCTACTTCATTTGCTTACTAGACAAATAAATTAAAAAATAAAAATAAAAAACTAAACTATTTAAAAAAGGTTACAATATTTATATTTATATAAAACAAAGGTTAAAATATTTTTAAAAACTTTTCACCTCCCACTACCGTAAACTTAATTCATCGATTGGTTTCTCTCCCACTCAGTTATCGTGCACGCAAGCTTCTATTCCCCGCCATTGCAGTCCGTCAGCCATGGTCGTCCTCTAGTTGAAATCGTCCGTGTTTTCAACTTATCGCCGTCGTCCTCTAGTCGGAGTCTTCAGTAGTTCCTTGGTGAATTACCATTCAGTCGTCGTGCGTCCAGTCCAGAACATTTTTATTTCCCAACCATCGCAGTCCGCCAGCCGTCGCCGTCCTCTAGTCGGAGTCGTCTGTGTTTTCCAAACCGACAGACTGCAATGGTGGATGGGCATCATCTCATATGCCAAATAATCGATTGGAAGATACATAGAGAGATTAGGGCTAGAGGTTAACGATTTTTTATTTTTTATTTTCTTGAAAAATAAACGATTTTTATTTACATCTCATTTGTTTAAAACAATTTTAATGGGTAACCTTATTTACATCTCATAGAGAGATTAGTTTAGTTTTTTATTTTTATTTTTTAATTTATTTGTCTAGTAAGCAAATGAAGTAGCCTTGTCATTATATCCACGTCAGCAAATAACGGTCCAGTCAGCATTTCGTTAAATAAAAGTTAAATCAGGGACCATTTAGAATGATTTTACAAATCTGGAAGATTAAAGTGTATCTTTTGAAACCTCAGGGACCACATAGACATCAACCCCAAACCTGGTGACCAAAAGCGCATTTTGTCCAAAATTTTAACTCTAAATTAATCATTTACTTTACAGATTGAATTCAATTGACTAATGAATATTTCCTTTTCCCTCCACCTTTTTCTTTTTCCCGCACGTGACTTCAAATGGAATTTTCACCACTATCCCTTCACACGTGTTCCACTGTGGTGTACCCTGGAGTTGAGTTGTCCAGCACGTGCCACTTTCTTTTCCCTCTCTAAAAATATATATTTAAAAGAAAAAAACTATTTTCTCCGATGAGCTATTGAGTAATAATTATTTTATTTATTTATTTATCACCTAATAATTTATATATGCTGATTTAATGTTGGTCTCAATATCTTATGTGGCTCTAATACATGCATATCTATGAAAGCAAGTCAATACAATGTATTGATAGACAACTTATCTATCCATATTTTAAAAGATTAATCGATAATGGTGAGAACCAAATTATTGATTTTGAAATGCTTAATGATTAAGGGTGTATTTGGTTTAACTTTTCAAGTGTTTAATTTTGAAAAAAAATTCTAGTGTTTGACAACCACTAAAAATTCTAAAGGTACATACAAGAAACAAATGCATATAGTCTATTTGACATCAAATGATATGCAACAAAATGGAGGAATTGGCTCAAGCATGAAGCAACCTCTCAAACATAAACGTTTTAGCTAATTCATCAAGTTTGTTCACAATCATGTACCCGATCATGAAGTTAGAGGTTTGAATCCTTCAATTCTAAAATGTTGTTGTCCTAAAAAACGTTTGCTACATCATTCAATGCTAAAGAGACTTTAACATTTATATCAGCGGCGGATCCACCTCAGGCCCAGCGAGCCCCCCTCTGAACTGACCACGGTAATTCATCTTATATTCAAAGACAAGTCCTTCCCCGGTTGGTTTTGGCCCTCTCAGCCTCAACCAACCACGCGAGCCCAGGTTCAAGTCTCCTCGCACGCGTTTCTAATATCTTTTCTTTTGGTTTATGCTCGGTTCAAATTTGCATGCAAAAGCACTCTTCAATACTATTTTCTTTTTATTAACATTGTTCTTAAAATTTTGACTTCCATAATTGAAAAAAAAAAGTTTTTAGATTTTCCTAAATTTAAATTATAGACTATATTTTCTTTTTAAAAATTATTTACAATTTTAAAATTTAATTGGTGTCTAAATTTCAATTTTACATAGAGTTACAAACTTCCAATTTTGTGATTAATAAGTCTTTGACCTATTAAGCATTTTTTAAAATTCATGAATTTATTTATTATAAAATTGAAAGTTTTATGTTCTGAACACAAAACTTTCAATTTTATGTTTAATGTATTTGTTAAATTAAAAGAATGTGTAAATATGTTAGAGATTTTTTTAAAACTTGATGGCAAGAACTTATTAGACACAAATTTGAAAGTTTAGAAATCAATTTGACAATTTTAAAATTCAGAAAACCTATTAATACAAAAATTGAAAATCCAGAAGCCTATTAGACACAAATATAAAAGTTCAAGAACTAAACTTGTTTTTTAACTTAACAAATATATAATATTATAATTTTTTTTTTATCTTAACTTATTGTTTAAATTTCGTTTCTTTATATCAAATATAAATGAAATGGATACAAACATTTTTAAAATTTTGATATGTTGCTTTTTAAAAATTAATCCTATAATATAAAAAATTGTAGAGGACAATTGCGATTGATGAAACTAGTAGTTCAATTTCTTTTATGGTTTTTTTTTTTTTTTTTTAATTTCATACTCGTAAATTACTTTTAAAAAAATTTAAATGAAGCCCCCCTTAAACAAAAATTCTGGATCCGCCACTGATTTATGTCCCTTTTTTTTTTTTTCAAAAAATACATTTTGTGTGTTATGTCACTTATCTATATAGTTATATGTGTGTGTATATATATGAGGCTATGGGAGGAGAATCTTTGCCTTTTTGCCCTTACATTTTTAATAAATTCCAATTTTGCTCTTCAATCTTTGTTGAGGGGACACGACTCTTCGAGTTGAGGTGCCCATTAAGAGAATGCAAATTATACTCGTGAAACACGATTGTTCAAATAGAGGGTGATTTATACATCGAATTAGTGTATCGATTATGTATATGGGTGCAATCCAAACCATCGATGTGAACCATCATGATCTAATAGTAAAGATGCATCTAAAATGTTGTTTATAAAGCGATTCAGATGAGAAAACCCTAGTAATTTGAAAAATTAGGAACCCTTTGATTATATGAACCCCTAATTCACAAACATTAAAACCCCTAAATTATCCATTCGATTTCAATTCCAAGGGAAGTTTTGATGATCGAAGACCAAGAGGTAAGAAGTAATAGTTCCTCACTCAAGGTTTGAACACTCAACAAGCAAGTTGACCTACCTGAATGTTCATGCATACAACTTAGGACTCAAGAATTGCAAAGTGGATGATGAGGCTCATTCATGCATCAAGAAAAAGCACAAAGGCTAAAATATCAATTCATCGTAAAACAGTTTCTACAAACTTAATGACCCAACTTTAAATAGCCTCCCAAAACCCTAACTACACGCCACATCATTGAACATAACAAAATGACAAAAATACCCTTACTAAATAAGTCATAAAAAGGACAAAATTGGTAACCAACAGAAAGAGGTACATTAACATCTTTAGCCATTAAGGCAACCAACCAGGGAGGGAAATCAAAAGTAAAAAAAAAAAAAAAAACGACCTTTCTTCCCTCGAAAAGAAGATCCCTTGAGAAACACAAAAAACGCGAGGAGCGTCTAACAGCGAAGCTGCTTCGTGTGCGATTGCATGGGGCACCGAGTTAGTCGATCTCGGACAGAACCTGAAAGAAATCGAGCCCAGGTGAGAATGGATTCTGTGATGTTTTTGCTTTCAGATAATATCTCTTCCTCCAGCTTGTCAAACATTTTAATAATTTTGAGCGCATCAGATTCGACCTCCAAATCCACCTCGCTGCTGAGGAGATCGAGAACCGCAACCATCTGTCGATAAAACTGATGAGTTGGGAATCTGAAGGATTTTTGTTGCTGCTGTTGATTTGGTTTCTGTATTGCCAAATGTTTCACATTCTTCTAATTTCAGCTATTTCCAATTCCTTTGTGTTTGAGTTATCGATCAACCATCAACAATAGTCTTTGCTTGTCCATCTGTTCCTGCATTGAGAAAAGGTATTAGTATTTGTGTTTCAGAGGTTCACATAATCAAATGGTTGTCCAACACTTCTTTTTTTAGAAAAATCTAACAACACGTAGGAATAGAGAAATTCGAACCTTTAACCTCTTAGCCGAGACTCGAGAGTACACGTCTAAGTCAATTGAATTACACCGAGGGTCACATAATCTAATTAGAGACTAAGAGATTATAATGTTGAAAATCATATGATATTGGTCGATTTAAAAAATTATAAAATCAAAATAAGATTTAAATATATATATTGACATTGTCAAAAAAAAAAAAAAAAAAAAAAATATATATATATATATATATATATAGTAACAAACGGCATATTTTAGTTTCTTTCTGTGGTGTTGAATTGAATACTATAAGGCCCACGACCCAACATTTGAACCGATGCTTCTGGTCTTGAACGATGAAGTTGAGCCCATTTTAAATGGGCCATGTAGGCCGAAATGAAACGACTCTTTTATCCCTCAAAACGCAAAAATCACATTCTCAACCTTTCATTCGAACAACCTAGCCTACCCAACCCCAACTGTAAATGTTGGGTTGGGTTATGGTTTTCTTTTTCTTGGTTTGAGTTGGGTTGGTTTATTAAAGAACCAAAATTTTGGTTCGGTTTACGAGTTCAAATTTTTTTAGTTCAGTTCAACCCGAACCAAACTGAACATACATTTATATATCTATAATATGTAATAAGGAAAAATATACTTTTAGTCCCTGAGGTTTGGGATAGGTTTCATTTTGATCATTGAGTTTTCAAACTCGACAATTTAGTCCCTAAAGTTTGGATTTCGTTTCATTTTAGTCCCAAAAATATTTTGAAGTTCTAGATATATTTTGGAAAACTCAAAGAAAGAGTAAAATGTGCTTTAGAAAAGAATATTGATTTATAAAGTATGCCAAGCTATGAGAAACAATATTTGCAAATACTCTTATTAGGTCTAGACGCATTGCAATCTAGATTCTTTTCTTTGAGATAAAAAATTCCAAATTCATTACAACATTTTATTACAATTTATTAGTATATAATCATTTAGACTCTATTCTTTTATTTAATTTACTCACAACTTGAAATTGTAAAATATAGATATATATATATATATATATATGAGCTCAAAAGAAAGACGTTTTTCATAATAAACTTTTATTTCATTTGTTGATTAGAAAGTCTATGTGCATTCCTTAGAAGGAGAAAACTGTTGATGCCAAAATCCGGACAGAAGACTCACCTGACCTTCACGTGACACCAACAGTGAATTTGTGTGAGCTGGGAAGACGTGACCTGTAAAACCAGCAGAAACTGCACACCGGTGTGGTGCTTGCCACACCCCTCTGATGCTTAAGTCAGCTAAACAGGAAGCTAAGAGTGACAAGAATTAGGGTTTCGATCCCTTCTCCAGTCGTGAAGAAGGGTATTTATACCTGGGTTAGCATATTAGGGTTTTTCAGGCGTGGGAAGACCATTCGAGCTGAAACAGGTTGAACCGGGACTGCCCAAGGACTCTAGGAACCGAGCGGAAGGGAAGAGACTTGGCCCGCACAAGCAAGGCCTCAACCTTGGGCCGGGGCCGAGCAGGGTTGGGCCAAGGCCCAATTCCTCCTGCCTTGACCCAACCCTATGGCCCATTTCTCCTTTGGGGTCCATTTTCGGGTTGTGCCTCCAGTTTCGAGTTGTGTCATCCTCGTCTACTCCTTGGATTCCGGGATGGTCCAGAATTACCTATAACAAAAACTATTCCTATTTTGAACCAGTTTGTTGTCACAAAGGACAATGTTGCCTATATTAACTCCAACTCGATGGATTGGCCAACATGAGCATAGTCCAATTGACATAAAGCTTGCATTAATGACTAAGAAGTCTGTGGTTAAAATCTCCTCATCCCACCTATAAAAAAAAGTTGGATGGACTATAGAGCAAGAGTTAAAATGTCGATGTCGACGGAAATGTCGAGGTATCAATTTAATGGAAATGTCGATGGAAATATCGACAAAATGTCGATGTCGATGGATATTCCGGAAAAAATATTCAAAACAAAAAATTCAAAAAAAATATTTAAATTAACAAATAAATGTTTTACACTTTTAAAATAAGTGAAAATACTTATGATAAATATTATCTCCACATTAGTTACATTTTGTTATTATTTTGTTTACATTTTATCAATTTTTTTACGATATAATGGAAATGTCCATTCACCCTATATATTGATGTTGAACTCATGGAAATGTGGAAATGTCAGACATGTCGATGGAAATTTAATACATTGCTATAGAGAAGTTAACCTAGAAAAAAACAAAAGGATTCTTTATCTCTCGAAGGAGAGAAAGAAATATGCTAATTTGTGTCCATTCGTTCCGTACACTACGTAGAATTTGTTGAAAAAAGTGACGATTAATGATTTATTATAATATATCGTATGTGTTCATTTGATCTTACAAGTTTATGGTGTGGATTTATTAAAAAAAACCTATATGATTTATATATTCACATTTTATGTAGGATCGATAATGTGGAGTTTTGGATAGAACCAAAGAAATTCTCTATTGATTCACATGGAAAATCACATTGTAATGGCTGTTTTTTTTTTTTTTTCTTTTTATGAAGGTAAATATTCCACAAAAATGGTGGAGGAAGCTAAGGGCCTGTTTGGTAGGCAATCTGGATTCTGTTTTATGTTTTCAGATTCACTGAATTCAGTAGATATGCGTTTGGCAGACATGTTTCTGAAAACTGTTTTCGGATTCTGTGATCCAAATAGTGGAAATTCTGAAAACAACTTTTTTATGTTTTCATTGTATCCAGATTTTGAATTTCAAAATTTTAAATGCAGTATTAAATTAAAAAGGATAAAAACTTTATTAAATATAGTATTTCATGTTATAAACTCAATTTATTTTTGTGAAATTAAAATTTGTATAATTAATGTATTATAAATTATATGATATTGTAAAATAATAATAGTAAAAAATTTATAATACATAACATGTTTATAAATTAATTAATAATATTTTATATTCAACTTAGTATTTAGTTAATAACTACAAATAATTTATCATTTATTTATATTATTAAACACATTTTGAACCATTGTTTAAATTCAGATCCAATTTCTAAATCTGCTACTAAACACATATCTGAAAACATGAAATACAACTCTGTTTTCATTGAATTCCTTGTTTTCAAATTCTTGTTTTTAGATCACCATCCAAACGGACCCTAAGCTTTCAGTCTGTTTTATGGGAAAATTAGTTGCATACAAAGATATCATAATAGCTTTATTTTGAAGAATCATATGTTCTACTTCACATAGGGCAAGACCAAACTAGCCATAAAGCATTCTTTGCCCATGAATAAGAGTTTTCGATATCTTTATTTGGTACAAGATTGCATTCTTAGGTATATGCCCATAGATAAAGATTTTCTGTCATTGAAAAAATATGAGTTTTTTCTTTGCCCATGTCTTTTTTTAATATTTTTATATGCAATTTTTTTTTTAAGACAAATTAACTAATTGATACTAAATTTAAAAATTAATATAATAAATTATTTAATTGTATTAAATAAATAATAATTTATTAAGATATATACTTGGTCCAAGTTTATTTATTTTAGACAAATACTTAGTCCAAATTTGTCAATTTGTCAAATGGATGCAATTACATATTATTGAAGTTTTAATTAATTAGTTAAGAATATCGAAAATATATTTAATTATTGAGTTAAAATTATTTAAACGAATTTAGTATAAAAATTTAATTTTCAGTAATTATAATTAATTACTTATTGATTATTTATAATCAATTAATTATTTCTCTGATTAATATGTCATATAATTATAGAAAAAAAATTGAATATCTTTTTATTAACTTTTATTATCAACCAATCTATTTTTTCCTCTTTTTCTTATCTTCTTTTTTATATTTTTTTAATTAAAATATATTTATTATTTTATTTAATAAAAATACAAATTATAATTAATAATACTGAACTATAATTAATTATATAATTTTATTATAATAAATAAATAATCATGTTATTATTAAAATATTTATCTAATTAATTTTTATGGATACAAATATATTAAATTACTATAATCAAGGTTAATTTATCATATATTGAGCATTAAACTAATGTGATAAAGCAAAAAAAAAAAAAAAAACCAAATTAAAGAATAGAAGAAACATCAAGCATTAGTAAGAAAAATATGTCATTTAATTATCATATATTGAGCATTGAAATAATCTGATGAAGAAAAAAAAAATGCCAAATTAAAGGACAGAAGAAACATCAAGCATCACTAAGAAAATTACTTTTTATGAGATGGGGAGGATCCAATTCTCACAACAAAGTTTACCCATTCACAAAGTAAAGAATAGGATGCTATTACTCTAATGGTTTAAATTACATCTCTTTTGGACTAAAAATATCATTCTACAACATTTCTTTCCTTTCATTTTCATTTTCAACATTCAAATCAACGAAAAGAACAATAATTATTAAAGAACTCTAGGTTCTCTCCCCTCCCTCTAGCCCTAGTCTGCTTCAATTTTGAGATCCATGCATTCGTCAAACTTATAGTTTGTGGAGATCGATCAAGTCTACAAAAAAAATTCGAACCCTTTCGAACATCAACCAACAAGAAATTAGGTTTGGTCCTTGTTCGTCTCTCTTCATCACAAGTTGCGAGTACGTAAATGTTACTTTCTTTTGTTTTGAAACTCGTTTATTATCAAGATAAACTTATATCTTAAATCATTGGTTTGGTAGTTACAACGGCGGTTAGAATATTGTGTTATTGATATTTTGTAGATTTGGTGATGTTCCAATCATTTGTTGGCCTACTCTTCTAGTTCACAAGATAGGATGGAGATTATAATTTGGTAAATTGGATTTTGGTTCTTTGTCCCATTAACGGATGGGAAAGAAGCTTCAATTCTATATCGGAACAAGTAGAAAAATAACAAAGAAATGAAAAGAAAACAAAATAAGAAACACAAAAATTTACGTGAAAACTCCAAAAAAAAAAAATCACGACTCACGTAAATAAATTTCACTATGAAGTAGAATCACTTTTTATATAAAAAATGAAACATTAACAAAAAATATATATATATATATATATATTAAATACTTAGCTTTGTTTGATAATCATTCCACTTTTGATTTTTTAATTTTGAAAATTATGTTTGTTTTTTCTCCCAACTGCTTTTAGTTAGAAAACATTTGAATTCCTAGCAAGATATATACCAAAAGCAAAAACTACTTTTCGGAAAAACCTCCAAAATTTGACAATCACACAGAATTCAAATCTTTATACCACTCACACAACTAAAATTAGTATACTGGACTTAGATTCTAATTGGAATGATTTGAAACATTCTCATAACTTTTTTTTTTTTTTTCATTTTACTAGTACTTGGAACACATCACTTCATTGGACATTTCCGATGTGGGACTAACCACTTTTAATATTTTGCCAAAAAATCCATAATTTTGTTTGTAAATACATGACTTTTCATTCTCTCACTTTTTCACTGTATATGTATATGGACAGTTCTAGGATAGCGAATGTTATTTTTCTAGATTAGAGTCAAATAGCATTGGTAGTTTTTCTACTTTAATTTCTATATTCATTCATATTTTTTCTTACTATAACTCCCAATTGTTATATCACCCAATCTTTAGAAGATTATATGGAGTCACTTTCAAAATAACAGATTGTCATAGAGTTATGGTAATTTGAAGTGGAACAGTGGAGACTATCAAATTTCATATTTTATATCAATTTTATTTCATTGGTAAGAGGTATACCTTTTTTATTTGATATCTTTTCCCTTAATTGAAAATATCTAATCAATGTTTATTCTGGAGTATTTTTTTTTATTAAAATTGCAATTTTAAATACTTATTAGAATAATAAATGCTTCTCCAAACTTTTTATTTCAATATTTGTATTTTTATTCTAACTGGATAGAGACGATCTATCCACGTGTCAACTTTTCGCTTGTTTCTTAAAAAAAAAATTTTTTTTTGGTAAGGGACGACCTACAAACAGAAATTAAAAAAACAACAAACAAGTCGTCTCTTCAAGAGACAACCTGCACACAAATTAATCATTAATTTGTATTTGGCACAATGGCAACAGACATCTCTCATAATTTAGATAGCCTTGTCCACAATTTTTTTTCTCTTTTTTTTCCCTCCTTTTTTCGGTCTTTGTTTTTTTTTTTTCCTTTCATTTGTTTTTCAAGAAAAATGAAATAACCTACTTTTTTTTCTCTTTTATTTTTTAAAATCAAATTAAGTAATTCCTCTCTTTTTAAATCAAATAAATTAGTTACATTTTTTTTGTTTAATGTTTTAAACACATTAAATATTATATTACGATTTATTATCTTTTGTTAAAGAAATTAAAATTTAATTAAGTGTTGATTATTATAATTTTTCTTTTTTCACAATCTAGTGTTACTTGCTGGTTATTTATTTGAATTTCAATTGAAGAAATTGAAAAAAAAAATACAAAATGGAAGCATATGGGTTGACTTACTATTCGTCAAATGTCATAACTATTCTTACCCTAAGTCCACTCATATGCTTCTATTTTCTAATTTTTTCAATTTCTTCAATTGAAAATCATTTATTCTCTTCTTTTTTTTTTTTTTTTTCTAATTTCTTTAATTTCTTCAATTTCATATTTTTTTCTAATTTCTTTAAATTTCTTCAATTGAAATTTAATTCTTCTCTCTTTTTTCATAATTTATTCGGTTGATTTTTTTTTAATAAGTTGTTTAATTGAAGTTATGTTAAAAAGTAAAATGAAATAAAAAAATAAATGTATGAATAACGGTAATGAAATTAAAATGCTTAAAGAAACAAACGAAAAAAGTCAAATAAAATAAATAAACTGCAAATATTTTATTTGTTTAAAATATTAAACAAAAAATGAAACTAATTTATTTGATTTAAAAAAATAAAAGATAGAAAAAAAAGTAGGTTATTTCATTTTTTTGAAAAGCAAACGAAAGGAAAAGGAACAAAAAAAGATAAAAAAAAAATAGGAGAAAGGAGAAAAAAAATATTACATGTTAGACAAGGCTCGAATCCATGCTCTCTTAATTATCAAAGGCATCCCTTGCCATTGTGCCAAATACAAGCAAGTCGTTTCTTGAAGAGACGATCCGTTTGCCATTCTTTTTTTTAATTTTTTTTTTTTTTTTTTTTAATTTTTTTTTTTTTTTTTTTTTTTTAAGAAACGAGTATTAAGTTGACATGTGGATAGGTGAATAAAAACTACAATATTGAAATAAAAAGTTTGGAGAACCATTTATAATTCTAATAAGTTTTTAAAATTGAAATTTTAATAAATAAAAAAAACTCCTGCTTGTTCTAGGATTTCTTTTATTATCTCATTTTTGTTTTTTTTTTTTTTTTTTTTGTTTTTTTAGTTTTTTTGATTGGATGCATGGAGTAAGTTTTCTTTTCTCCCTAGAAAATTTGAAAATTGTTTAGGATTATAAACAATAATGTTGAAATCAAATGCTTATATTTATTAAATTAAAATATATATATATATATATATATATATATATATATATATATATATATATATATATATATATAATTTTACTATTTATGAACGTCTACATTTATTTAGATTTTAAAATAAACAATAAATTTCATGTGCATGACACATGTTGATTACTAGATTTTAATAAAAGAAATATTTTATTTAAGTAATTGATTTAAAAAATTACTTTATACTTTCTCCAATCTTTTAAATACATAACTTTCATGTCTAAAATCAAATATATTATAATATACGAAATTATTTAATTTCTCATATTAAAATAATTTTGATAAAATATAAAATAAAAGAACGTGAATTTTCACATTTTCACTCTACCTCAGTTTTTTTTTTTTTTTTTTTTTTTTTTTTTTTTTTTTTTTTTAATACTCAAATTATTCCATTCATTTTAAATAAAAACTCAATCATCTTTTTTTTATATAAAGAAAATATCAACATAATAATTTTTTTTTTTTAAAAAACCTACTCATCATTTAAAAAAAAGTCTATTTACTTAGGTAAAAAAAATAAAATATATAACATGCAAAAAGGGCGTGCTAAAATAATTGTATAATGTTTCAAAAAAAAAAAAAAGCGAATGTGGAATAAACTTTCTTCTTTCTTTTTTAACAATGCTAACCTTAGTTTTTAAAATATTACCAAAAAATCATCCTTCATTTAAGATTTTTTTTTGGTTAACTAATATTAATAAAAAGTAAAATGATTGAGTAATGACTTGCAATTAAAACCAAGAAACCCTTTTAATATTCCCCATATCACACTCCCATGTTTGCCTCCTTTGTTTAAGTCTTTTTTTTTTTTTTTTTTTCACTCTTTTCATCATTAATTCCATTTGAGCATAAAGTTTATTTGAGATTATTTTTTTTTAGAAAATTTGAGATTATTTGTTAACAAAATAGTTGAGTGGTGGTTTATAATTATACTTTTACTTTTCAAAACTATTTAACCATAGAATTTTCATGGTTAATTATTATAATTAAAAGTTAGAATGTTTTAAAAGAAATTAAAGATTCGAGAATGTGAGAGAAGGTAGAATATGAAAAGATTTGATGTTAAAATTTTTAATAATTATAAACTTTATGACTTTTTTTTTTTTTTTTGAAAAGTTATGACTTTACATTTAAATATAATTAATATTGGAATTTTAATGATTTAAAATCATTCAACTCGTCAACAAGAATATCAACTGACATAAAGTTGTATTGATAACTGGAGGTCTATGGTTCGAATTCCCCACTCCACATATTTTCAAAAAAAAAAAAAAAAAAAAAAAAACTTCATTGAACTCTTTCAATTATATAAGGAGCTATTTTCTATATCTTTTTTTTCAACAAAAAAAACTTCTCTTCTCTTAATTGGTGTTTTTTTCTTCCTTCGACTTTTTCTCCCAAAGTTTTCTTGTTTTGGTTTAGTAGAGCATAAGCACTTTTTTGCTTCTGTAAAAATAGTTTATATCTTCTTTTGTTTTTCTTTACAATAAATTAGTAAGTTGTTTGGAAATTATATATCATTGCATTTTAAGAAATAATTTTTAGTTTGATCTTCAACACTAATAAAAGAAAAAGATGCTTGAAGAAAACAAGCTCAATTTCTAGTACTAATTTTTCTCATTGATAATTTTAAGGTTTTCTTTTTATGATTAAAGAAAATTAGTTATTTCAATAATTAATAATATTATTATTATTATTATTATTCGAAGGAGTTTATGCAAGGTTAAAATTATTTAATCTTATTATTAAAAAAATAATCTTTGTCGCTCTAACATGATTATTAATCATTTTCTCTCTTGTCTTCTAAATAACCACAATTAAAAAAAAATAATACATATTTCTTCATTGTTTCGTGTCAATGCATATATAATTTGGTAGCTCTAGTTTAATCCATTTATTGTTAGCTAGGATAATGATTTTTTATTCCTTTAACTATGCAGATCATTTTACCATCTTGCATACAGGGTCAACCAATAGTTTGAAGTTTGAAGGGAGTAAAGAAGTGTTACAAAAAAAATGGAAATTGTAGGTGCAATTGTAGAACCAGTTGTAAACTACATAAGTGGATTCATTGGGCGTCAACTACGTTACCTCTTTTCCTACAAGAGCAATATTAAGGATGTTGAAGAAAAACTTAAAGATCTTCAAAATATTAGAGAAAGGGTGCAAAGTGTCGTTGATGAACAAAGAGGCAATTCATATGAAATCTATAATGATGTTTTAACGTGGTTGATCAAAGTGAATGATGAACTTCTCGATATGCCACAACAAAATGAAGGTTCATGCTTTAATTCTGTCCAATGGCATCGGCTAGCTAGAAAAACAAATAAGAGAGTGGTGGAACAGATTCCTAAACTCATAGAGGATGGAGAGAAGTTTAACAAGGATAATGTTGGTTATCGTGCACCTCTTCCTGATACTAAATGTCCTACTCTTCCTGCAGATTATCAAATTTTAAAAACAAGAACGTTATTGGCAGAACAAATAAAGGATGCACTTGCAGATCCTAATGTCAACAAGGTTGGAGTATGTGGCATGGGAGGTGTTGGAAAAAGTACGTTGTTGCGTGAAGTCGGGAAATTAGTAAGGCAAAGCAATTTGTTTGATCTAGTGGTTATCGTGCTTGTAGGTCAATCGGGGGATGCAATAAAGGTACAAAATGAAATTGCAAGTATGTTAAATATGAAATTAGATGAGAAAGATAGCCAGGAGGTAAGAGCGTCTCGTCTACGAACTAAGATTGTCGAGATGAAAGATAATATCCTCATTATGTTGGATGATTTGTGGAATAAATATGATCTTGAAAGTGGGGTTGGAATTCCTTGTCATTCAGAATCAATAAAAAAAGGGTGTAAGATAGTTATGGCAAGTCGATCTCAAGATTTATTAACAAATCAAATGAACACAGACAAGTTGTTTACAGTGGACTCTCTAAATGAAGAAGAGTCTTGGAAGTTTTTTATGAAAATAGTTGGTGAGTTTGTTGAACATGACATAGAACAAATAGCGAAGAATGTGGTAAAAAAATGTGGAGGGTTACCAATTGCACTTGAAACTCTTGCAGGAGCATTGAAGGGGGGAAAGAAACCGAGGTGGAAGGCTGTTTTGAAGAAATTGAAAAATCCTGTTTCAGTGGATATTCCAAATGTGAGTAACGTTGTGTGTACTTGCCTTAAAACCAGTTATGATTCGATAAATAATGATGAAGCAAAGTCAATATTTCTTCTGTGTAGTGTATTTCCAGATGATCATGAGATTTCGGTGAAAGATTTGCAGATGTACTCTATGGGTATGGGATTGCTAAATAACGACATAAGGAATTGGGAAGATGCAAAGGATAGAGTAATGATGTTGGTTGATGGTCTTAAATCATCCCATTTACTTCTAGAGTCTGAGAAAGGGGATGATTATGTGCAAATGCATGATATGGTCCACAGTGTTGCCAAATACATTGCATCAAAGATAGATCATAGGATGTCCTCATTGACCTATGGGTATGGACAAAGTGAATGGTTGGAAGACGATAGATGTGGATCTTTTGATGCAATCTTTGTAGATTGTAACAACTTTCCCAACCTTTCTCTAAAGTTGGAGTTTCCAAACCTTCGGTTGTTGATATTAAGAAATAAGGTTCAGATGTGTGAACATCAAATTTCAGACGCTTTTTTTCAAGGAATGGAAAACCTAAGAGTTTTGGACATAACAGATATGCGTTTTGAACCATCATCAACCCATTCATTAAAGAACCTTCAAACATTATGTATGTCAGATTGTGAGTGTAATTCTATCGATATAATTGGTCAACTAAAGAAGTTGAAAATTTTGAGGATTATTAATTGTAGTACGATCGTGGAGATACCAAAGAGTATGAGTCAATTGACCGAACTCAAGGTGCTGGAGGTGTCAGGTTGCTGGTACTTGGAGGTGATTCATCCAAACATTATTTCAAGTATGACAAAACTAGAAGAGTTGAGTTTATGGATGTGGTTCAAAGGATGGGGAGAGGAAGTATCATACAAAAATAAATTGATTAAGAATGCAAAACTTTCTGAATTGAATCGTCTGACTCGTCTTTCCAGTTTGAAGTTAGAAATTCGGAATGTTGAGATGGTGTCGAATGAGTTGAGTTTAGAAAGAGCACAAAAACTAAAAGAATTTGTTATTTCGGTTGGTAATCAAGGTCATATGATTTCACCCGATGCAAGAAGTTTGGGACTTGATATAAAGTCGAAAATTGATTCAATTGGTGGGGTACTCCAAGTACTATTGCAACGATGTGAGAATTTGTTTGTACATGATTCAGAAAATTTTATGAAGGCTCTTCTCAAACAAAATGGAAATTATTGTTATCCCCATTTGAAGCATCTCTTCGTTAACATCTATGACCACCACATGCCACGTCGGATTGGAAATATCACTCCACTTTTTGATGCCAAGGTACCAATATTTATTTCCTTCTCAAACCTAACTGTTGAGGATCCCACATCGGAAAGATTGGTGGAGACCTCACAACATATAAGCTTCAAGGGTCACTCCACTCATTGCCAATTGGTTTTGAGATGGAAGCCCATATAATCTAATATGGTATCAGAGCCCATTAAACCCAAACGGGTATTCGGTCCAATAAAAAGAAATTGAGATCCCATCCAAGAATGGTGAATCCAAAAGAGGCACCATCTTGAGGTGAAGGGTCACTCCACTCATTGCCAATTGGTTTTGAGATGGAAGCCCATATAATCTAATACTAACTTTTTTTTTTTTTCATTTTACTTTTTATTTGTTGTTTTAAAAAATTCTGTCTCTTTTGGACATGCTACAAATCCTAATAAACTATAGAGAAACAAAACAAAAGTAGACCTTAAGTTTTTCTTTTAATTTTTTTTTTTGTTATATAAATTTCGTAAAGATTTTTTTAAGAAAAAAGAAATTGTCAGTAAATTAAACCAGTTTAGTGTTTAAAATCGTTATTAAATGGAACCAATAAATTGCAACTTTGTGTTCCTTTTCAAGTTTTCTTACTATCTTTGGATTTCAAAATGGCAGGTTTCATTTCCTGAGTTGAAGGATTTAATAATTAAGGGACCAGATTATTTGGAGATGTTATGGCATAATAACGGGCTAATTGCAAATTCCTTTTGCAAACTCCAAAATATAATTATTGAAAGGAGCAAGAAACTAACATGTGTGTTTCCTTCACATGTGGTGACATCACTTGTTTTCTTAAATACATTAAAAGTAAGACGTTGTGATTTACTTGAAAGGATATTTGAAATTGAAGAGTTGATCCATGATGTCAAAGTAGTGCGGTTGATAACGTTAGAGTTATGTAACCTACCGAATTTGAAGTATGTGTGGAACAATGATCCGGGTGAACTTCTGACCTTTCCAAATCTAAAGGAAGTTGAAGTTCGTGATTGTCCTCAACTTAAAAGTCTTTTTCCATCATCCTTCCTCAAACATATGAAGGAAATTGAAAGTTTATCCACAACTGTGGAAAATGAAATATTTGCAAAGGATGAAGTCTCAAAGTTGGAGTTCTCTGAGGTAATGCATCTCGGTCATTATAACCTATTCACGCAACAACATTTTAATGTTTCTATTTCGTAATAACCTTGTTAATTAAAATAATAGTTTAGAGCCTTTGTTTGTTTTCAGATTACTGTATTGTTCCCAAGCTTGAGAAAGCTGGAAATACATTGCAAGGTAGTGGAAAAAAGAAGCTTCTGGCTTAGAACAGAGTCATTTCCCAAACTCCAAAGACTTGAGTTGTTTGGTTCAGAAGATGACGGTATGATTACTTTGCCATTAGAATTGAGTGAAATATTATACAGAATTGAAGACTTGGAAGTTGGAAATGCCTATCAATTGGTACGAGTATTCAAAGAAAGTAAGCAGAATCAAAATCATGCAAAATTGAAGTATTTACATTTGTACAGTCTTCCTAATCTTACGCACGTGTGGGAGGACAAGATTCAAATTCCCCCAAACTGTTTTGATAGTTTGGAACATATTCGTGTACGTTTATGTGGGAATTTGAAGTTTATACTGCCATCATCGATGACATTCTTCAACTTGACATCTCTTGAAGTTAGAGGTTGCAATGGAGTGATGAATTTGTTTAGTTCCTCAGTGGCAAAAAGTCTAGTGAATCTCTCAAGAATGGAAATATATTATTGTGAAGGCATGACTTGTATAGTTATAGCAGAAGAAAATGGTGAAGAAATTATTTTCAAAAGAATGAAAGAATTGAGAATGCATGATTTACCAAGGCTAGCCAGCTTTCATTCCAGAAAATGCACACTTGAGTTCCCCAGCTTGGTGTACTTGGACATAACAGGATGCCCTGAAATGATGACGTTTTCACATGGAATAATTAGCACGCCCAAGTTGAAATTCATTTACATACAAGATGCTCGACTCCCAGTATTGCCAGCACATGGTGTAAATGACATTATCCAAAACTTTCAGAAGGATGAGATTCAGAGAACTAAAAGCATCCGACTAACCAGCGCGTTACCGCGGTATCTCATATACCACATGTTCATGGTATGCATCATTAATTTACTAAGATATCAAAAGAAACTAAATAAAAAAGTTGGATTTAAAATATTATTAAATAAATCAAATTATATTTAAATAAGCATTTAATACTAAAAAATTAAAATGAAGGAAACAAGACAATATCCATTGATTATATGTCTTCAAAATTATACTTTGTATCTTTTTTTTTTTCTCTTTTTATCCAGGGCAATAAAGAGCGGCATAGAGTGGAGGACGTTGAAGAGTAATATTGACGTCTACATGGTTTCCATCAAAATTTAAAGTAAGATTCTATCTAAATTTGACCAATCGGTTCAACTTAGACTTCTTTTGTGAATGATAATTCAATTTAACCTTCTTCTCCATTAGTCACATTCTTGAAGATTAGAATTGTAGGTTCATTGTTGAAACGTTTGTTGAGTTGTGAGTCTATTTTGTACTTTTCTCAATTATTTTAATATAACTATTTGGTAGTTAGCAATTAGCAAACAAGTAATATCGATGATTTTAATTATTTTAGTTGTAATCCTTTCACTTTCGTTCTTTATTTCACCTTAAAATGTCAATTTATATCATCTTTAAAAAGCTCAATTAATAATTTTTTTTTTTAAAAAAAACTCTCAAGGTTTAATTAGGATGTATATGTAGGCTACAATATGAATGGAGCTATCTTCATGTGGAGTTTAATTTTTTTTTTAATTTTTTGAGTTCAACAACATTTGGAGTGAGAGAATTTGATCGAATTTCTGACCTCTTAAGTTGCTTATTTGTGCTAATTATAAAGTGACCATAATTTTTTAAATATAATATCATAAAGTGACGTGGAATCTTGAACTCGGTAACAAGATTACATTATATAATTTTAATTTTTTATTATTTCTAACTATAGTTTTATTCTGTTTTTTTAATAGGGTTTTCTAGAATGGAAAGGAAGATTGTGAAGATTCTATCATTTAAAGGTAAGTTTTTGCTTACTATTACCCTAATTTCAATGAAACACCCTTCATGTTTTTATATATATGGATTAATTTTGTACGTTCTTATTAAATATTATAATTTAAGAATGCAAATTTGATAATGTGACATTTTAGAGAGGTTAATTACTAATATCTTAACTAATTGATTTGGTTATAGATAAATACTAGGAGTGAATATGTTTTAATCTATGATAGAGAGAAACGGATGAAAACAAAAGATTAGACATCAAGCATACAATTTCTTCTAAGGATGAGAGTGAAGATAGAAAACAATTTTCGACAAATAAAAAAAAGGGGGGGGGGGATTAGGGAAGGGATCAAGGGAGTGATCCTGGGCATTATAAATGAAGACAATTATATATTCATTGATATCATGCCTTTTGGGTAGACAATATCATATCATTCCAGAGATATCTGGAAGGTACGTGATCCTTACCATTGAAATTAAAACAAGAGAGAAAATTTTATAGAAATCACTAAGGTTATTCCGAGCAAGGGAAACTATAGAAATAAATTTCTAACTTGTAAATTGGCTATTTAACCTAATAATGCGTATAGGGATCATTACTAGGGTAATCATTGATTGTGTGCTAATGACAATAATCCACTCTTATTTTCATTTTTTTCTTTCTTCTTTTTAATTTACATTTAATCTATATTTACGTAAATATCGATTGAAATCACCATAGTTTAACACATAGAAGTAAACTCTTTTGTAGTCAATCCGAGCATAGCTCAATGGATAAGACTGAAAGTTTTGCTGAAGCTAATTGTGTTCTTTTGATTGAGCAAAACATATAAATAGCACATTTGCACATAGACCTCTATACAAGGAAAATATAATATACAAGGCATGAAAATAAAGGAAAGTAAATGACTCAATTGTAAAAGGAAAGATGAAATTATTCTTTGGTGAACGTTGGGCTTTTAATTTTGAGAATATGCCAGCCTGCAGCTTCCTTATTTATGCTTGATGCTGGCCAATTGATTTGATGAATCTTCATGATTGTGGGCTATAATTGTGAAGGTAATTTGTTGGGTTTTCCATGTGAATAATCATGCTCTGCTGGACTTGTTTCCTTAATAATCTTCCTCAAACTAGAGGTAGGCGGAGGACGGACTCCAAGTTTGCTTACCATTGTACGAAAGGGAGTCTTGGGCAAAGGCTTTGTGAATATGTCTGCGAGTTGAGAGTGTGAAGGGACATATTTAGTAACCAAAGTTCCAAGTGCCACCTTTTCACGAACGAAGTGATAGTCGAGCTCAATGTGCTTCGTCCTAGCATGAAACACTGGGTTGATTGACATGTGCAATGCACTCATATTGTCACTATAGAGTTCTGGAGGTTTGAGTAATGGTATGCCTATGTCACGAAGAAGAAAGGTAATCCACATGAGTTCAGCTGTGGTACTTGCCATGGCTCGATATTCAGCCTCGGAACTTGACCTTGACACCGTTGGTTGTTTCTTTGAGCACCATGAGATGATGTTGGATCCTAAAAAAACACACAGGCCAGTTGTACTTCGACGAGTGATTGGACATCCACCCCAATCTGCGTCACAGAAAGCATAAAGTGAGTTAAAACTATGCTTAAAAAAGGAAATGCCATAGTTAGGGGTGCCTTTGAGATAACGCAATATGCGTTTAACTTCCTTGATGTTCTTCCCTGTAGGTTTCTGCATGAATTGACAAACTTTGTTGACTGCATGGACTATATCTGGTCGTGTAAAAGTGAGATATTGCAATGACCCCACAAGGCTACGATAGGCAGTGGGGTCAACTAAGTGATCATCATTGGTTGAGGTTGGACTTGTGCCAAGAGCCATTGGAGTGGAGATATGTGAAGCTTGCAACATAGCTGCCTTAGTTAGTATATCCTTGATATATTTTTCTTGTGATATGTGCAGTCCCTCATCTGAATGATGCACCTCAATGCCTAAGAAAAAATGTAGCAACCCAAGATCTTTGACTGCAAACTCAGAGCTCAATTTAGTTATTAGAGAATTAATGATCTGAGAGTCATTACCCGTGAGTATAATATCATCCACATATATTAACATAAGTGTAATAGTGTTATCATGCTTTAGAATAAACAAGGACGAATCAGAGTTACTACACATGAATCCTATATGCAAAAGAAAGTGAGATAAACGATCAAACCAGGCACGTGGAGCTTGCTTTAGACCGTAAATCGATTTGTGAAGTTTGCAAACATGTGTAGGTAGATCTGGATGATGGAATCCTGGTGGTTGCTTCATATATACTGTTTCTTTAAGGTGCCCATGAAGAAAGGCATTTTTTATGTCTAGTTGCCTTAGCGTCCAGCTGTGTGATGTGGCAAGAGCAAGGACTAATCTAATGGTTGTAGGTTTGATCACAGGGCTGAAGGTCTCTGCATAGTCCAAACCTTCAATTTGAGAGAAGCCTTGAGCGACCAATCTAGCCTTGTATCGTTCGATAGAGCCATCTTCTTTAGTCTTGGTTTTGAAGATCCATTTGCAGCCAACGATATTAGTATTGGGAGGTTCTGGAACTAGATCCCATGTGTTATTCTGGTGCAAGGCATGAATTTCTTCTTCCATAGCAGTCTTCCAATGAGGAATTTTCAAGGCTGATTTGAAACCTTTTGGCTCTGTAAGATCAAGTGCAGAATGGGATTGTATCATAGAGCTTGTGGCTATGAGGGATTGATGGTGTGGAGAGATAGTTGATTTCAATTTCCCTTTGGATCTGGTGATCATAGGGTGGTTGTTGATGGTGGAGTCTAGACATTGTGCTTCCACATGGTGTGTTGTGTTTCCTGCATCATGTAAGGGATTTGTTAGATTGTCAAAAGGAAGTTCAATTACCAAATTCCTACTTATATCAGGTAAAGAGCTAAAGGATAAAGTAGTATTAGTGACAGATTTGTCATTTTGTTTGCAAATAACAGGAGACATTGAGGTTGTATGGGGATCTTGGTTGATTTCATGGTTCTGTTCCTCACTATATGCTTGGTCTGTGAGTTGCCTTAAGGTTGGAGGGTCTTTCTCACTTATGTCTTCATGTATAAGTGCCCCTTGGTCGTTGGTGACTAATTTTGGAGCATCTTCCTCACTTATGTCTTCATGTATAAGTGCCCCTTGGTCATTGGTGACCAATTTTGGAGCATCCTCCTTACCATAAATTGCTAGATTTTCAGATTCAACCAAACTTTGTTGTTTGGGAGCTACTGTGATATTGAATGGTGGAGAATGTTCCTGCTGCTTGGCTACTTTCTTATCAGGCCAAAACCAATTTTCAGTATCTGCAAAAGAAGTTACAACAAGGTGGCTATCTTGTGTGGTGTGTGTTGGATTAGAAGCAAAAGGAAAACAATGTTCATCAAAAATAACATGTCTTGATATGTATATCTTGTTTGAGTGAGGGTCTAAACATCGATAACCTTTGTGTGCAGAACTATAACCTATGAATACACATGGATAAGTTCTTTTTGAGAATTTGTCCTTGCTATAATTCCTGAGGTAAGGGTAGCATCTACACCCAAAGATTCGTAAACTAGTATAGCTTGGTTTCTTTAAAAAGAGTCTTTCAAACGGAGTTTTCATGTTTATTGATTTTGATGGCATTCTATTAATCAAGAAAGTGGCAGTTAAGAAAGCATCAACCCAATATTTATGAGGAACATGTGATTGAAACAAAATAGCTAAACCAGTCTCCACAATGTGTCTATGTTTTCTTTCGGCTATTCCGTTTTGCTGAGGGGTGTGTGGACAAGACATTTGATGATGTATTCCACTTTGATCTAGGATTTGTCTTAAGCAAGTAGAAGTAAACTCACCTCCTCCATCGGTCTGAAGCACTTTGATTTTCCTATCAAATTGATTTTCAACCAACTTCTGAAACTTCACAAAACAGTTTATAAAATCTGATTTCCTTTTTAATGGATAAAGCCATGTAAATCGAGAATAATCATCAATAAAGCTAGCATAGTATTTAAACATTTGACAAGATAAAACTGGTGCAGGTCCCCACAAATCACAATGTATTTTAGCAAGAGGAAATAAGCTAGATTCATTACTCAAAGAAAATGGAAGTTTGCAACTTTTGCTCATTTGGCAGTGACCACATATGGTTTCTGTTTTCTGCCAATTGGACACAGAAATTGACTTATTTTTATCTAAATGCATAAGAAAAACATCATTCAAATGGCCTAGTCTTTTATGCCATATAGAAAAAGGTGCCGAAGGGGATGAAGTTGGTGATGTTGCTGACATTAGTGCAGTGTAGATTCCTTCCTCTAGTGCATACAATCCATTCTTCTTATGTCCCTTTGCTATGAGATGACCCTGCTTGTTCTTTATTACAAAATCAGAGGCAGAGAAGGTTATAACACAATCATTATCTTTAGTAAGTTTACCTATTGATAACAAGTTCTTTTTTATTTTAGGCACAACCAGTACATTTTTAAGAGTGAGATTACTCATGCCTGTGTTGATTTTAGCTTGTCCTATGTGAGAAATTTTTAGCCCTTCACCATTTCCTACATATAAGTATTCATTTCCTTTATATTTTTGAAGGTTAGTAGCCATACCAGGATCATTGATCACATGCGAAGAAGCCCCAGAGTCAGCATATAAGGCTGGATCAATCTCTTCATTCAAGGTCATTGCAGCCAATGCCGTTGGTATGTTTTCAGACTGATATGAATGATCAAATCTGTTCCAGCACTCTAAAGCAATATGATTAGGTTTCCCACAAATTTGACAAGTTACTTTATTACCTTGGAATTGTTTTGGACTTGTGAAATTAGCATCAGAGAAGGATTTTTGTTGAAAAACTGCTTGCTGTGCAATATTTGGCGTGGAGTTGCCTCTGCTTGGTTGAAAACCACGACCTCTTGAGGTGAATTGACGTCCTCGTCCTCTCCCCCTTCCCTTGTGAGTATAGAAAGCTTGGTTGAAATTTGGGATGAGTGATTTTACCTCTTCTTCTTCAAGCATATTCAGTTGTTCATGTGCCTTTAGGGAGAGAACAAATTGATTAAACGTGGGATATGGCGCCTTGGATAGCATGGCCGTTCGGAACTCCTTGTATTTATTTCCCAATCCTCGAGCTAGTGTAAATACCTTGCTCTGGTCATCTAGAGGTTTCTTCATGGCTGCCAATTTGTCGCACAATATTTTGAATCTTCTGATATATTCTTCTAAAGATAGATCTCCTTTCTTGAGACAATGAAGTGTCTCACTGATGTGTATTTCATTTTCTTTTGTGATTGCCAAGAGAGTTTCTTCCAATGATTTCCAGACTTGGTAGGCTGTGTCCAGTCCTTCTATCATCACAAGAACTTCTTCACTAATGATTCCTAATAACCATGAGGTTAGTAGGCCATCATTATTCCACCATATTTGATAAATTGGATTGCTTGTAGTTGTCCCATCTTTGTTGGTAATTTCATCCTCTGGAGCATTATCAACAAGTAAATGGTGATCAATTCCTAAGCTTCGTACCAGGGGAAGTACTTGTGACCTCCACAGCAGATAATTTGTTGTGCTTAGTTTAATTGAAATCAAACTAGAGCACTGATGGAAAGCTTGAATCGTCAGTGCCGTTTCTGTCTTAGCCATCAGAAGTTGCTGAAAGGATGTTGAATCTTGGTTGGTAATCTTTGGCTATAGGTCTACGTGCAAAGCTCTGATACCATGAAAGTTTTGCTGAAGCTAATTGTGTTCTTTTGATTGAGCAAAACATATAAATAGCACATTTGCACATAGACCTCTATACAAGGAAAATATAATATACAAGGCATGAGAATAAAGGAAAGTAAATGACTCAATTGTAAAAGGAAAGATGAAATTATTCTTTGGTGAACGTTGGGCTTTTAATTTTGAGAATATGCCAGCCTGCAGCTTCCTTATTTATGCTTGATGCTGGCCAATTGATTTGATGAATCTTCATGATTGTGGGCTATAATTGTGAAGGTAATTTGTTGGGTTTTCCATGTGAATAATCATGCTCTGTTGGACTTGTTTCCTTAATAAAGACATCAATTGTCATCTCAAAGATCAATAGTCCAATTCCCCACTCCTGTAATTGTTCAACTCAAAGAAAAAAAAAAAATTCTTGATAGGGAAAAGGTTGAAATATCCAAACTCTCATCACAATGCGATAAAATTAAATCACTAAACGATAGTATTCAAAGATGATTTATAATTATGATAATCATTGATTCACAACTGTAAGGGTAATTTTGTTAAAAATATAATAATGAAATTTGATTTTTTTTTTTTTGTATATCAACATTTGAGGTGGAGAATTTGAACTTCTGATTTCATGGTTGAAGGTATATGTCAATTATCGTTGAGCTAAGCTCACTTTGGCATGAAATTTGAACTTTTACTGTATTCACCAAATGCCATTATACAAAATATTTATTGCTTTAATATGTACCGACCATTGATTTTTCTTGGTGGTTTGATTTCATTCGCTGGTTGATTCAATATATGTTCTCTATTTTGCCTTCTTGCTATCAATATATATTTTGTTCTTCTTTGTGCCACACAATTTATTTGACCATCTTTTTTCTGTTGAAAATGTATTTTGTTTCATTTTTCATCTTGTGTTTCTCTTTTCTTCATTGTATTTACATTCCAAGTTTGTAATCTATTTAGTTTTGTTTTGCCTGTATTTATCTCTCTCTTTAAGTATTACTCTTCTCCTTTATATATTTTATCTTTTAAATTATTCACTAAAAAGTTATTTTTATTTTTAATGTTTTTCAGCTACGTTGAAATTTCCTATTATCGTCATTCTTCATACCACCATGGAAGATGTGGTGGGAAAGGCAGAGTTGCTAAATTGATTGTCAAGCTTCTCAACTTTTAGTTGATGAATCAATTGTCTGGCCTACATCCATTTGGTGAATCATATCATTTGTTTAAGTTTGAACTATATTCTCTTTTTCTTTTTCTTTTTTCGTTTAATCTTCTTTTAAAAGACTTTGGATTTGATGGATTGAAGGTTGTGGAAAAAATAAAAGTTGTGAAGAAAAAGATATTATATGGTTTTAATATTTGGTGAAAGTTGAATACACTCAATTATGTATGTTAATGATTGATATTGAATTATAGTTTGATTGAAGTTTTTGTTGTTTTTGTTAGTATATTGATTTGTTTGAATCTTCTTCTTTGTCTATTGTTTCTTTGGAGAGAGAAATTTAATTTGTTGATAATATTGGTGCTTGTAACATGTCTTCTTCATTACATGTGAGAGAGGAAAAAAAAAAAAAACAAATATATGTTGAAAAAAACATCCATGATGAATAAATGATTTTCTCGATTTAATACACTTAGATCAAAATATTTTTCTTTCAATATATTAAAGATGTTGTCAATGGTTTTATGAAATCATCTCAATAGAAATAGGGTATATTATATTGTGGATGATTCAAAAGTATGTTTGCTTTGAATACTTGTTCCCTTTTTTCTTTTAGAGTTTGAAAATTGTAGGGAGGAAATCGAATCATCAACCTTAGAGGAGATGGTAATAGTTGTTTTATCTATTGAACTATACTCAAATTCAGTTACATATACTCGTTTTTTATGTCATTTAAAGATTCTTAAAAAGCTAGCATATCAATACTTGGGTGAATGTTTTTTAAAGAGAAACTCAAATTTTATTCCTTTAATAATACATTTTTAATATATATATTATATATATCATATACGATCAAACTATGTATTATTGGTATTCTTCTTTTGGTACAACAATGGTAGAGGTGTGGAGATTTGAATTTTCGATCTCAAAGGAAGGAGTATATATGTTGAAGATTGATGAGAAAAATACTATAAAAGAATAAGTATTATTTGAAGACGCTAAAACAATTTTTCTTACAACTTTAAGAAAAAAAAATGTTAAATTACCAGTTTAGTCCCTAAACTTTTAGGATTGTGTTAATTTGGTCTCTAAACTTTAAAAAGTCTTTAATAGGTCCCTGAACTTTCAATTTTGTGTCAAATAGGTCTTGAAATTTAAAAATATCTAATATGTTCCAGATATTTCAATTTTGTGTCTAATAGGTCTTTGACATATTCGAGATTTTTAAAAATTAATCAATAATCAATCTCTTAAACATAAAATTGAATGTTATGCCTAAAGTTCTAATTTTATATCTAGTAGGCTTGTGAATTTTAAAAAATGTCGAATAGACCAAGAATTTATTAAACACAAAATTAAAAGTTGAAGGATCTACTAGACACAAAAGTGAAAGTTTAAGGATCTATTGAATACTTTTTAAAGTTCAGGGACCTAGATACGAAATTAAATGTAACGACCCTACTTTTCATGCCTAGATCCTAAGGCCGCTACTACATGCATTTCGTTCTACTTCTAAGAACAGCGAGGAAATAACATTTAAAGAAAGCATACTTAGAAATTTTGCGAAACTTTTCAACCTGGGATCCCAGTTAAAACAGACCAAACGAAACCTTTAGTTATTCAAAACAAAACTTAACGCGGAAATGACCCTAAAACAACGCAGTACAAGTTCAAAAGAAGAATTTCGAAACATAAAAATGCGGAAGACTATTCTAAAGAAAACACATGGCTCAGCAGCACTTCGTCACGCGTTCTGTACACCTTTACCTCTACCTGCAGTTATATGAAAGGGAAAATAATGAGTATTTAAGAAAATACTCAGTAAGTAGCAATCAAGATTTTAACATTTTATTCGAGTTAAGGGCCTAAGGGTTAGGTCATCTCATTCTCATTCATTTCATTTCATTTATCTGTAGTTCGGGTATCGTGTTCAATTAGTACACCTATATACATATATAAGTTTGCCAACTCACTGATAGTGCACAAGTGGGAGTTTTGGGAGGTCTCTACTCCTACTGATGGTAGATGGCACCCAGTCAGTGGAGCTAAGTCTCGTCCCTCAAGGCACTAATGGGCGCGTAGCGCTCTAATCTACCATTTCACTGGTGGGGCGTTCATGGGTTTAAGTCAGGAATTAACTTCCACAGTTAGTAAATGGCACCTAGACTGCGAAGTCAAGTCCCGCCCATTAAGCCCCTCATTTCAGTCTATTACATCTCAGTCCTAGGTGTTTAACTGACACGACCCTCGTCTGAGGCACTAACCTATTCCTTTCCCTTTCTTAATCCTTCTCCTTTTAGGACCCCTTAACTCTTGCTATTTTTAACTGCAACCCTGTTTAATACATCAGTTTCTTTTCACAGATTATTGACAGGCTAACTAATAGGTACCATCCCAACTCAGTCATATCTCAAGAAAAAGAAATGGAGGCGACAACTGATACTCCTAACAGAGAAAACCACAACTTCTCGTTGCCCACAAACAATGTCAGTCAGCTTTAAAAATATGCAACAGTCATACACTCGCTTCTATCACACAACATAGATATATATATATATATATATATATATATATATATATGACGTATCCATGATCTTTAAAATTAACGCAACATATCACCTCAGTCACAATCTGAATAACTTATACCCATACTCATGCCAGAAGTAAGCAAACATTTCAGAACATATACATTCCATTCCAATGCAGCAAGCTACTTACATTAAGGCTAACTCAACATGCTACAACTAACCTTAACATTTTCATACTATCCTCTTGCTTCAAAGTGAATCAGTCATGCTTATTGGAATCCAAGGGTAAGACTTAGATTTTAAATCCAACTCATGCTTCCAAAAGAGTAAAACAATCATGTTCCCCAATTCTAAGGCTAACCATTCATACTTATCTCATGCTAGCATAGTGACATAATGAATACATGGGTCCAAAGCATACGACATAAACCAAAAAAAACTACTTACCTTAGCCCAACAAATCCTTAATCGACTTCTAACCAATTTTCCTTTAAATTCCAAGACTTCAAGCAACCAAAGCAGAAACTTAGCTTGCTATCCGGGCTCTCAAATCCACCTAAATCCAACAATTTAATCACCAAACGCAATGGGCATCTTAAATTCAATGGCCAAAATCAATGGGTATTCATCTAACACACATAAATCATTCCAAAACTTGACTTAATTCACTTACCAAATGACGAACTCGCTCAAAGAGGCTGAAACTTGAAGATCCGCTTCTAGAACGTCGGTTATGAAGAAAAACGTCTACTGAATGGAAAGGGAAGTGAGTGGGTAATTGTTTAAATGCAAAAACTAACCCACATAAGCTTCAGCCAACCTACCCACTGCGAGAACTCACCTAAAACACCTGAAAAACGCAGAAAAATGGTCCCTCCTCGCTGCTGTCCGTGCCTACAGTGTTGCTGCTGGAAAACAATGCTAAACGCGCGCACCCACGCTGCTACAACATGAGACAGAGAAGGGAGGGGATGGGCGTGAGAGACAGAGTGAGATCGATGGAGAAGGAGACGAGAGAGAGAAAAAAAAACCAAGAGAGAGAGAGAGAGGGACGATTACCGGTGGCGGCGGAGGAAGGCGACGGCGTGCGGGCTGCGGCGGCGTCGACGGCTTGTGTGCGACAGAGGAAGGCGACGCCGAGAGGGAGTGAGAGAGAGAGAGAGAAAACCGAAAGGGAGAGAGAGGGTGTCGGGGAGAGAGAGTTGCGTGCGGGAGAGAGGGATTTTGATATCCTTTTTGATCGGGCATAGCCCGTTTTTCCCCCCATTTCTTTTTATTTTTATTTTTATTTTTATTACACTGGCTGTTACACCATACTAACCTTAAAAGAACTTTCGTCCTCGAAAGTTGCTAGTACTGGAACAGTTCTGGATCCTTGGTCATCATTTCGTCTTCTCTCTCCCACGTTGCCTCTTCAGACAAATGGTTTCGCCAAAGGACCTTCACGAGAGCTATCTCGCGATTACGAAGGACTTTCACCTCTCTGTCAAGAATTAGCACAGGTTCCTCCTCATAAGTCAAGTTCTCGCTAAGTTGCAAGGGTTCAAAGTCCACCCTGTGAGTTGGATTTGTCAAATACTTTCGCAGCATGGAGACATGGAAAACGTTGTGTACTGCCGAAAGAGAAGGCGACAACGCTAGACGATAAGCTACTGGACCAATCCGTTCTAGAATCTCAAACAGACTAATGAAACGTGGACTGAGCTTGCCTTTCCTTCCAAACTTCAATACTCCTTTCATTGGAGCTACCTTCAAGAAAACATGATCACCCACGTCAAACTCTAAATCTCTTCTTCTTGTATCTGCATAGCTCTTCTGTCAGCTTTGAGCCGTTAACATCCTCGATCTGATTGTGCGAATTATCTGGGGATTGATGTAGTAAAAATTTTGAGGGAGCATTGTGGCTTTAACAGTGGGTTTTAATTGAGCTCCCGAAAATGACTGTATTTTCTTTGAGTTTATTTATTGTTGGTATAGTTAAATTGTTTTTATTTGATTTCTTTTAATTTCTTATGTTTCTTGGTTGCAGATTTTTTTTAGAAGGCAAGGGTTTTAATATTCATCATCATTTTGGAAAAGAAGTTGATATGATTGAATTGACTGATTTTTGGAAGAAAGTTGAAAAAGGAAAGAGGAAGTTATGGTGAGGTAAATCACGTGGCTCAAGGCTGACATGAAAGGCATGGGGAAGAGAAATTTGATAAGATGAGTGAAAATTAGGGTTTCCAAGGGGAGAGGTCAAATCGGCAATTAAGGAAAAAAATATTTCATTTTAATGCAAGATTTTCCCCCCCAAAATCGTATTCGGTTTAAAAAAAAAAAGAAAAGAAAAAGAAAAAAAATCGATGGTGCCCTCATCTTCTTCCTTTTAAAGCTCCCCATAAACCCCAAGCTTCAGCATATTCCATAGCTAATACCCCCCCTTCTTAGAGTGCTAAATCACCATAATGCCGCCAAAGACAAGAGGAAAAAAATCAGAGGCTCACCAAAGAGAGAGTAATATTCCAGAGGAAAGCCTCGGCATTGAGCGGTCTGAGGTTGAAGCTCAAGCAAAGAAGAAGGGTAAGAAAAAACGTGTTGTAGCCAAGGAGCCATATGTTGTTCAGCATGCAAGCAGAGAGGAGCAGGAGCAAGAGCAGCCCGTTGATGATGATCATATTCCAGTAGTTGAGCAGTTGAAAAAGAAGAAGAAGAAAGCCAAGCAAGCTGAATATTCCAGCAAAGGTAAGGAAGTCTTGGTTCCGCAAGTAGCACCGGTGGATCGCTTCATAACCGAAGTTGCTAGAGCAAAGTATGAAGCTCTTCTAAGAAGAGGATTTCTGGCAGAACGAGGATTTCAATCTCCATTCAATCAGCTTCCTAGTTTTCTTCAATTTGGGATTACAAATCTCGGTTGGGATGTTTTTTGCAAAAAGCCGGAGCCTGCGCGTATCCAAGTTGTTCGAGAATTCTATGCAAATGTTGATGAAGAAGGGGGCTTTCAAACGATTGTCAGAGGAGTGCCCGTGGACTGGTCGCCTGAAGCAATCAATGATCTTTATCACCTTCCAAACTTCCCTAGAGCAATGTTCAATGAGATGGTAATTGCTCCACCAGAGGAGCAATTAAAAGCTGCTTTATCAGAAGTAGGTATTGAGGGCGCTAGCTGGCAGATGTCTAAGAATCGTGCCCGAACATTCTTAGCCACTTATATGAAACCCGATGCAAATGTGTGGCTGACGCTGATTGATAGCGCAATTTATTGTGCTATATTTTAGATGATTTTACCGTTAGTCTTGAGTATTATTTGGGCATTTTTATCTCTATTTGGTTTTGTTTTGTAGGAATTAAGTATTTCAATGGAAATCGACGTTTTTGAACACTACCGGTAATTTAGGAGCGAAAGAATTAGTTCGGGCCAAGAAAAGAAGTTAAGGAAATGAAATTAAAGGCCTAGCGTTGAGACGCTAGCCCTTGGAGCGTCTTAACGCTGGGCGCAAGTCAGGAGGCGCGCGCATTCGGGGCAGCGTCTCGACGCTACCTCCACAGCGTCTCGACGCTGCGAACTTTCCAGATTTAATTAGGGCGTACGCGCGACAGCGTCACGACGTTATGTCCTCAGCGTCTCGACGCTATCACGCAGAATCAGTAGTATATATATTTTGCGATGCTTTCAGATTGGGGAGCCACTTTGGAGAGAGAAACACGACTTCTAGAGTGAGAAAACACACAGAACAGACCAAAAACTGAAGGGGCTTGATTTTGGGAGCTTGGATCGAGAGGTTCGTGACGGGAACGCACGGGAATCACGACCAACGAGTTTAATCTTTCTCCCTTATTTCTTGTACTAATTTTTAGCATGTATTGGACTGATTTGGATTGTATTTTTAGAGACATGAGTAGCTAGATTTCGTTTCTTAGGGGCTTGATGTAGCCATTAGTTTGTATGGATTAATTTACGGCTTTTTAGGACGTTTCGTAACGCGGTTTATTTATGCAATTGTTTAATTAATGTTTATAATCTCTTGATCACGGATTGTATGTTGTTGTTTCTGAACTAATCGCTCGGGAGAGGGTAGTTTAGATTAGACCATCAATTGCATGACTTAGGTAATTCGTTAATCGGGAGATTTGGAATTGCTTGAGAAACCGTCTTGAGGATTGTTCTTTTTGCTTAGGCTTATTGTTGAAATTAGATAGGGATATCAATTTCTTAATTCGCTTAAAGGATTAATTGCACTCGGGAGAGGCTTTTAATTATTCATAATCCTTGGTTTATAAACTTGTTACGAATTTGTTCTTAATTATTCGTTAGATTAATTCATGCATCTAATAGGTGAAATCAATTCCCTAAGGCCTTTCTCCATTGAGTTTCCACAGTTTATTGCTTTGATTAGTTTTTAATTGATTTGCATATTTCTCGCTTATTTTCTCTAAATAAAATTGGGCAAATATACCTTTAATAATTAAGGGAACTAGAAAACCAATCCAGAGGACGACATTCAATTTTAAATCACTATATTATAACTTAGGCCCGTACACTTGCGGTTAGCAATTTGCGTATCACTGATTCGAAATCGAATTCTCCCAACAACTCACGACTCTACCATATCAATGGAGCAAGTCCTTCTGACCTTCGCCAATATGAAAAATCTGAGCATTGATTTGGGGAAGATAATTTCTACTGAATTTTTTCTGTGTTTCAGGAAGAAGGTTGGGCGGCTATGTTTTCCAAACACCATAACAACGCTATGTAAAAGAGCTGGAGTTCCTATCCAAAAAGAAGACGACATCCTTTTTGACAAAGGAATCATTGATGCTGCAAATATGGATAGGCTTAGGAGAGGAAAAGGTCAGCAGAGGCAAGGAGGGCTGATGTCGGGGGTCCATAAGGCTTTGGACCAATTGGACGTGATTTTAAAGAGACTTGAGCACATGGAAGGGTAGCAGCAAGCTTACTGGTTGTATGCCCAGCGGAGAGATTCAATTTTGAAGAAGGCGATGCAAGCCAACTTCACTCGGCCGTATCCTCCATTCCCTCCATTTCCAAATTAAGTGCTCGTGCCTTGGATCCCCCACCTCCCAGACGGTCAAGAAGAGAATCAAGAAGAGAATGAAGAAGAGATCGATGCAGATCTCAATGTTTGATTAGGGATGTTGTTGAATCTCTTGCTACTTTCTGTTTTTTTTTTTTTTTTTGTTATTTTGTGTTTGATAGTAGGTTGTTGTCTGCTTCTTTAGTTGTTTCCTTTTTATCTTGTTTAGTGAATGTCTGATTTAAGATGTAGGTGAAAAAGAAAAAGGAATTAAATGAAATCTGCTATGTTGGGCTGCATTATTGTGTTTGTGCTTGTGCATGAGTTATGATTTATATATATAAAAAAAAAGAGGTGAATGAGCCTGCTGTATAAAGAATCGATGAATGCATTGAATGAAAATTTGCTTAGCTTGGCTGGATCAATGATGTCCTTTGCTAGGGCAACATAGTAAGTATTGTCTCAATTTGGTTAATTTGTGTTGCTGCTTTGAATCCCTTGGTTTGCTTTAGATTATATTCAAATGATTTTGTTGTTTGTTGTGGCCGAAAATTTGTGTTGGATGAGTGTTCTGAATTGCCCATAGCTTAGAATATCTGTGTAGCAATATCATCACTCTTTTGCACAATAAGTTCTTGTGTTAGTCCATGATTTTAGAGCCTTACTTATCTCAGCTAGTGTCTTAGGATAGCTGCCTTCGTTAATCAAGATCTAGCTTGTTTAACTCTCAAGCCTTAAATTCTAGCTTAGAAATAAGTTTGGGGGTCTCTCCTAGCTAATTTTCTCATTGGGGACAATGAGTAATTTAAGTTTGGGGGTGTGGTGATTCCCTTTGAAAAAAAAAAAAAGCAGTAGAATAAGCCCTTGTGAGAGCACTCCTCTTTTCCTTAGAAGATGCACTCAATCCTTTCCAAATAAAAGAATCTATCTTTTTCTTAAGTAGCCGAGTAACCAGAGGCATTTATGATACCCATAGTTTGCCCTTGCGTCAAAAAGTGGCTTAGGAAAAAGAAGATTCCTTTAAAAAAAAAAAAATTCTAAGAGAAAGGATGAGTGTAGCCCTGCTAGTTGCATCCCTCCCAAGACTTAGGTGAGCTTCATCATAAAATGTCGCCATTTTGAGGAGCAAGGGGGAAGTAGCTAATAGGATATCTTTGTGGGAAAATGAGTGTTGATCCTTAAAAGGTGATGAACCTAGAAGCTAGGGTGCACTTCATCATAAAATGTTGTCATTCCTAGATTAAGGGTTGTGACCTTGGGGACTCTCTTAAGGTATATATATATATATAAAGGGCTATAATTAGGTAAAAGGGTTATGAAGGGTAGAGGTTGATTATCGGATTGCATGGTTGGCTTGAGGACTTGGATGCTAGTTGAGTTAGTTTTAGGAGCTTGAATCTGTGGATAAGCATCTTGGCATGTGCAAAAGAGTGGTGAGCTTGGGGCAGTGTATAAGCTAAGCTAGTGGTAAAAAGTACAGGACAACATTTAAGTTTTCCAAGAGCCCTTTGTTTGAAGGAAAATTGTGTTGATCTTTTAGTGAGCTTTGGGAGTCAAGAGTGGCAACACAAATTTCTTGATTGTAATGATGATATTTGTATGAATGAGTTATTGGCAAAGAGTGATGATTTGATCCAGGCTAGCATTACTCGAGGACGAGCAATGATTCAAGTTTGGGGGTTTGATAACTCTTAGTATAAGAGTTATTTGCCTTATCTTTTAGCTTGGATTCTTTAATATGGGGGTAATTGGCTAGCATATTTTGGTGTTTTTCCTCTATAAATATCATGTTTTGGTCTGAATTATCTTTGAGGAAATAGTTAATATTTTGCTACTGTTTTGAAGGTGAAATGCATTAAATTTTGTGTACTTATATTGCAGATCCATAAAGTCATCTTGGTAGCACACTAAAGACAGCTTGTGTAGAGTTGAAGTGATTGAGGAGCTAGAGATGGAATTTTTGGATCAATTCTGGAGAAAAGTTCGCACGTGACTCACACGAGGGAAAAATCAGTTTATTAAATGAGCTGGCACTTTTTATTACAATCAGCTCTTTCATCCAATGGGAGTCTGTCATCTTGCTGAAAAGAAGTTGATGTAGCCCTGAATTCAATGAAGAGAGGAGTATATTTTTTAGGGCAACCACATTTTGTGAGGAGGTATAAAAAGGAGAAGAAACCAAAAGGGAGATATTAAGACAGCAGTGGAGAAATCGAGAAGGGAAGAGAAGGAGATTCCATAGAAGAAGGAGAAGCTGACATTTGGAAGGAGCATCTTCAGCAACCTTTCCATTTCCGGCTACTTCTTCCTTTATTTTTCTTTCTTCTTCTCTTGAACTTTGTGTAGCTGTGTTTAGTTTTCTTCATGGTTTTTTCTTGTTGTTTTATTTTGTTTTCAGCTTGTAACATGAACTAATCACCTTAAGGTGAGGATTAGGATACTTTTGTATTAATCTAAACATTGGAGCTGAGCTCCTTGGCTTTCTTAATCTGGTTTTGAGGGTGTTTATTGCTTAAGCAAAGATTTCGTCTGGCTAACCATTTCTTTGCTCTGTCATCTTTAGTTTTGGGAAAAACAAGGGTGGCTGAATACTCAAAATCACATTAGCTCCTTGTTAGGGTTAGTAGTTAGCTAAGTGAAGGAGTTAGGGATAACACTTCACCTAATGCACATAATACAACATGTTTAAAATGAAGTGGGTTAATGGGAGTTAATCTGCTATTTTAGGAGATCTGGGAAGATTCTGTGAGAACTTGCTGTGTGGATTGAGAGAGCAAAGTTCTTGCTCCAGCATTCGATGTTTAGAGAGATACAAATAGTTCCTAATCCGAGCCTACTTTCTTAACCTTGTTGCAAGTTTCGTTTCTTTGAGCATTCTGCATTTACTTGTTTATGTTTGTTTCTGCAATTTATTTTATCAAAGCACCTTAGTTTAGGCATTACTAAAATTTTATCGGTTACCATCTTGAATTTGCTAGAAATTAAGTTTGAACATAGGAATTTTCTTGTTCTAATCCCTGTGGAGACGATATTAATATACTTATCACTTGCTGCTGGCCGTGTATACTTGCACGTGTTGGGTTTTATGCCCCAAAACTCGTAGATAGTAAATGTACATTTGACCAAACATTAATAAAGTGATGTATTATTTAGTGTTTGTATTATATCTTGTCTTATTAACCCTAATCCAATAAACTAAACATCCAAGGCTAATAGAATGAGGCTTGAACTAGTATGTAGGGACATACGGGGATCAATGTTCAAATTTTAGCCTAAAGGGTCTGTAGTATAGGGATAAGGCTGGGTACCTTATCCTGGTGACACTATGGATACGACCCGCTTTGTATATTGATACAAACGTAGTGATCCAACGCGTTCATGTGGTTGACATGCGAGTGGGGGTATCCTGTGCAATGAGTTTGCACAAAGACCAGACCGCGAAATAGTTAACCACTAACTGTAACACCGTTAGTTAGCTCGGTTTCTATTTCACTAGGATGACCTAGGCAACTTGGCCTTAATCCTGAGTGGATTATGGACTCCTGTCCATGAGGGATTGTCCTTTGATTTGTACGGGTGAGAGTGGCCAGTTCGCCGACTCAATAAGCCTACCATTTTGGGGACAAGACCGAGTGGGGAGCTGGGAACGTAGTCTTACAAGATGGAATTCACTCCTTCCCGATATTAGGGTAAGTAGAGGTGTGTTCCCTTAAGTGGTGTCTCCGGGTCTTGAACAATGGGCCCTACCCTCTTTATGGCACGAGAGGGATTTCTGTTTGCTGGTTGGACCACAAACAGGTTGTTCATTAGAGGAGCACTGGTACTTAAGGACCAAGAGGTAGCCCAGGGGTAAAACGGTAATTTGACCTAGCTGGGGTACGAACACACGTGAAGGGCTAACTTGCTGTTGACGGTAGATATCCGTGGACACAGAAATATATCTGCAGTGAGAAGAGTGCAGCTGTGGTTCTTTAGTGGAATGTGAACCACAGTTAACGAATATTGATTAACTTGGTTAATGAGTTTAGCCAACTAATCTCATATCGTTGGAGCTTCTGATCTGTAGGTCCATTAGGTCCCACCGGTAGCTCATTTAAGGCGTTGAGGTAAAATTCTAAGGAATGATTGAATATTCGAAGGTGTTCGAATATTAAACTGAAATATGAATTTGATTCATATTAAAACTATAGGTTATAATTAATGTGCATTGGATGTATATTAATACTATAGTTTTGAGAGAGAAAATAATAATTGAATATGTGATGTTCAATTTTATTATTTTAAATTTAATTAATTTTGAATTAATTAATTGATTTAGTTTAATTAAATTTGATTTAATTAAACTATAGGTTAAAGAGGGATATTAGTTTAAATAGGATTTAAATTAATATTGATTTAATTAATATTGATTAATTAAAAATTTAATTAATTACAATTTAAATTATTTTTTTAATTTGTAATTAATTAAAATCAGGTAACTGACTATGCAGTTACCTGATGATGCGTAGGTGGCCCTAACCATCCTTTTCTAATCGTGATCTTCATTCAGTTGCAAGGATCCCCATTCTCACGTAGACTCTCCCTCTCTCAAACTCTCTCGTTTTTCTCCCTATCTGTGATTAACAGAAAGGAAATCATCTAGTGAATCCTTAGGGTTTTTGCTCCCACAAGCTCCCAACGTAAGATCCTGTTCGAGAATACCGGTGTGATTGCTTGGTGGTGTTCAAGGGTGTTTTTCAGCAAGATCAAAGTGTTTTTGTTGCTGGAATTTTCTGCAAAAATCTAAGGAGAAGGCGAATCGATCAAGAAACTCTTCAAGGGTAAGTAGTACTTGATCTAGGATCATTAGGATCCAATTCTAGATTAGATCTAGAATTTTTCTCCCTTTTACATCATGCTTTAATAAGTTTTACAGCATGATTATAATTGTTTTTCTACTGTAGATAATTGTGTTTGTGATCCGTATTAGTATTTCAACCTTGGTTAAAATCAGTGTGGTTTTCTGTACGTTTCCGCTGCGAAAAGGGCTTTTATCCCTTCAGCACGTGCATTGTGTGGAATTTCATTGAATATTTTAACCCCACCTTACAAGGCAACACCAAGCCCATTGGTTTTTTTTTTTAAAAAAAAAAAAGTCACACACGCAGCCCTAGGAGAGTCTTCTTCACCATCTTCTCCTTCCCTTCGTGTGCAGCCAGCCGCCTAGCCCTCCAATTTTTCGATTCCTTCTTCTATTTGGTTCAAACCATCAGCAACCTCCAAGCACCATCTCCGACGACGGCGGCAACAACGTTCAAACTCCGGCGACCCTTCTTTTGGCGAGTGTTGCACGACGGCGACGCTCGCGAGTTCCAGCTACATCCCTCAAGTTCGACAACTGCGTTTCCGATGTCTTCTTCTCAGTCTCAGCGACGACATCTCGACTTCGCGACGGTCTCCAGCGGCAGGTCGTCGACTCTCCGGCGTTCACGAGGGTCCGCTGCGACGCATAAACCACGACAACAGCAGTGTTCGGCGGCGACTCCTTGCGGCGGTACTGTGACTTCCAACGGTTGGGAAGTGTACAGTGGATCGGCGGCTCAACAGCTTATTTCGGCGATTTCGAGCGCTTTCGAGCGCTTTCGAGGGTGGGTGAGTTTAAGCCGATTTTTCCAGCAGAGTTTCGCTTGAGTATTTTCCTTTGGCGTTTTTTGGCAAGTACTCTAATGGGTCTTTAAGTTTCAACAATATTAGAGTGGTTAAGTGAGATTTAGAATGGTATTTAGTTTATTTATCATTTAATCAATTTACCCATTAGTTATGGTTTTCGATTTCAAGGTTCTCTTGGTGTGTGGAAGTTTAATTATCAAATTGGAGCGATTTTGAGTTTTCGATCAGCCGCTAATTGGAGTTTCGGGATTCGCTTAGTTCTATTAGGAGCGAAATCAGTTTTGCTAAGATTCAATTCTCATTTTAAGTTAAGGAGTTAAAAGCCAAAGTAAGCTAACTATTGAACTTTTTAATTGGGTGCGCGTGTTTGGTTTCTTCTAAAATTCTCGGCCTTATGAGTTGCTCTTGAAATTATTATTATTGTTTAAAAGCATGAGAATTATGCATGAAAAATTTATATTTTTCATTATGAATGAGTTTATGAAAATTGTTGCAAGCATGAAATTTACTATTTTTGCTTGCATTTGTTGATGTTTGAAATATTTGGTTGGTGGTTTCTCAATATTCCATTAAAGAAATTATTTATGAGTTTTATAAGTGTACATGAAATTGATGTACATTAAGAGATGCCTACATAGGACTTAGGGACATGAAATTGATGTACCTAAGTCGAGGTTTGTGAAATTGACGACCTAGAGGTTTCGTGAAATTGACGGCCTTCGTAGGAGACACATGAAATTGATGTGTCTAGGATATGCATGGAATTGATGTATATTCTCTCTCGTTACAAAAACACATGAAATTGATGTGTATAAGATATGCATGAAATTGATGTATATCTTCTCTCTAATTTAAAGTTTAAAAATAAAGTTTATAGCCACCAAAATTATATTTTTTGTTATTTTTAAAATGTTTTTTAAAACGTGACCCAACCTCAATAGTAGGGTCACTTACTGAGTATTTAAAATACTCATTCTTTTCAAAAATATTTTTTTTTTTCAGGTAAAGACAAGGGCAGATGGAAGACGATTGATGAGAATCCGATAGACAACCATGAGAGGACTTGAGTTTCATATTTTATTTTTCTTCCGCTTTAAGAACTCTATTTTACTTTACTGAATTGTAAATTTGTTTTGAGATATTTTCCAGAGGTCATGTACATTTACATTTTAGAAATTATTTTAACATATTTAAAACCTTTAAAATTAGGGATCCAGAATAAAAGTTTTATTTTAAAGTTTTTACTTAAATTAGAGTTTATGTTTCAAAATATTCTTATTTAAAAAGGCCTCCAAAACATGCGTTGTCGTAACGGTCCCTGCTTATTAAGAAGTCGAGTCGTTACACTATCAGACATTTTTAGGGGTCGTTTGGTGCGCCGAAATTGAATGTGTTTGGAATGGAATGGAATGGAATCTGATGCCCATGAGAATATTTTGCTGGAATCATGATTCTCATGCCTGTGTTTGGTGCATTGGATTTGGGTTGGAATCAATGGAGGGAGAAATGGTGAGACCCACCAAAATGTGGTTAAAATAGAAAAAGAAATGGTGGATCCTATCAAAATTATGAAGAAAAATGAAGAGAGTAATAGTGGGACCCACCAAAATGTCGGAATGGATTGAAATCCACATACCCACCATTTCATTCCAAACCCACACCATTCCAAGTCAACCAAACATAGGCATTCCTCTCCAATCCATTCCAAACTCTTGGGTCAAACGGCCCCTTAAAGTCGATCTAGAGACTTATTAGATACACAATTGAAATTTCATAGATCTACTAGATGCTTTTTAAATTTTAAAAATCAAATTGACACAATCCCAAGAGTTTAAAAACTAAACTTGTAATAAAAAACTAAAAATTAATACAACTTGCATGTAAAAATTGAAATACTGATTTAAAGAAAAAAAAGTGAAGACAGAGAGGCAGAGAATATTGTAAGAATCTGTTCATTATGTATTTTCATTAAATAGGGAAGAAAATACATCCACAGCTACACTACCATTGCCCATTGGTTACATAAAAACATGAAATAAAGCAGCTTTAAAATGGCCACACACTAAAAACAAAAAATAAAGCAGCTTTAAGAAAGCTAAAAAGCAGATGCAGAAAAGGGGTTTTTTTAGAAAAGTACGAAACAAAATGAAAAAAATTTAAAAAAAAACAGACCATTTTGAAACTATTTAGAAAAATAAGGTGTCGCGCCTCTTCAAGAGGCGCGACATCTTGTCGTTGTTGACGGTAATGTGACGGAATGAGACGGAGCTGAGTCGCGCCTCTTCAAGAGGCGACAATGGCCTGACGCTGGCTGCATAATGGAATTAATTCAATTTTTTTCATCCACTTTCTCTCTCCTCATTCCACTTTTTCTTTTATTTTTCATTATTCCACTCTCTTCCAACTTGTTAACTCTTAACTCCAATAATTTAGATTAAAGTATAAATTTGATTTTTTTCCCTTTTTGATAAAAACAACCTATTTATATATATCATTTCTCTATATGCTAATTAAAGCTAAGGGATTATTTCAAAAAAAATAAAGCTAAGGGATATGGATTTTTTTTTTTCCTTTTAATTTGTATAACATTTCAAGCAGGTGATTGAAGAGGGGAAAAACTTAGAGAGTGGAATGAGGGGAGAGAAATTAAGGGTCCGTTTGGAATACATTTTGATTTAAATGTTTTTCAATAATGCATTGTTTTAAAAAAAAAAATTCAATAAAAATTGTTTAGAATTTAAACACTCATATGTTTGGTTGCATTTTTCTCATAAGTGTTTTATACACAAGTTATTGTATATTTAAAGACTCTTTTTTAAAAAGTTGGTTTAAAGTGTTTCTCTCAAAAAGATTTATTTATCAATCTCATTTTCTAATAAGTCATTTTTAGTGGTGGTCAAACACTATAAATTTTTTCAAAATGATTTTTTTTTAAAAAAATAAACACTTAGAAAGTTAAACCAAACACACCCTAAATATGGGAGAGAAATTGAGCCAAATAAGTCTAATTTTTAAATTTATAATAGTTTGAGGGTTTAATTTTTATATTTGAAGGCTTATGAGTCTAATTTTTACACTTTGAAAAGTTCGAGGGTTATGAATATGTTACTAGTTCTTTCTAACAATAATTAAATTTTAAATAAAAGTTCAATCTCAAATATGTTTAACTTGAGAATAATATTGTTAAAAGACTTATAACAACTCATTACTGAATTGATTATCAATAATTAAATTAATAGTACTTAATTGAATTAGAGATATTTAAGGATGTTTTTTTTTTTTAACGGAAGGATTGTTAGTTTTTAAAACGTAATTGTGTTTTCTTTGTATACATAAATTTGATTTTGTTTAACTATATAAAGTTTATTTTCGAAAAATTTGTGAAACTAATGTACAATTTTTGAAAAATCTATTCGTAGAATTAATTGAATTTAATATTTGGTGTTCTGTATTAAAAAAATAATAATATACACAACAACAAAAAAAAATGCAAACCTCAAAACATTTAAATCATAGAGGGTTATTTTAAAAAATGTAAATTTAAAATTTTTTAAAAAATCAATCATTAAAAAAAACATAATATGTTATCATTAGAAACTTATAAAATAATACTACTAATAATAACCTAATCTTTAATAAAAACACAGTCATTAAACAAATAAATTAAAGGGCCGGTTGCAAGGATAGCAATATGGGCCAAAATAATTGCAAATCTAGCAACCCACAAAAAAAATTGCAAAAATGGCAAAATCTAATAGTTTGTGTGTTGCATTTACTAAAATACCCTCCAGATTTTCTTTCACTGATAGAAAGTTTTTCTATCACTGATAGATTCTATCAGTGATGGAAAGATTTTCTATCAGTGATAGATCTATCAGTGATAGAAATTTTCTTTCACTGATAGATTCTATCAGCCATAGATATTTTTCTATCACTTTTTCGGTGTTCTATTAGTGTTTGGTTGTTGTTATTTGGTTTTCTATCAGTGTTTGGTTTTTGTTTTTCAGTGTTTGATTTCTATAATCATTCGTTTTTGCTTTATTTTTCAATGCTCGATTTCACCATGTATCACCATCGCTGATAGAAACAAAAGATCTTCTATCACTGATAGAAAAGTATCAGTGATAGAAAGATTTTCTATAACTCACAAAAAATAGAAAGTTTTTCTATCACTCATAGAAAGATTTTCTATGAATGATAGAAATTTTTTCTATCACTCATAGAAAAAATTTCTATAAGTGATAGAAGATTTCTATCACTGATAGGTTCTATCAGGGATTGAAAAATTTTCTATCAAGAGTTTTCTATCATTGATAGAATATCTTTCTATCACTGATAGAATAGTAAAAATTTCTATCAGTGATAGAAATCTTTTATCACTGATAGAAAAAGTTTCTATTAGTGATAGAAATCTTCTATTCTATCAATGATAGAAACTTTCTATCACTGACAGAAAATTTTTCTTCCACTGATAGAATCTATTAGTCATAGAAATATTAGTGATAGAAACTTTCTATCGCCGATAGAAAATTTTTCTACCACTGATAGAATCTATCAGTGATAGATAGAAACTTTATTCTATCAGTGATAGAAACTTTCTATCACTGATAGAAAATTTTTCTACCACTAATAGAATCTATCAGTAATAAAAAGACTTTCTATCAGTTAAAAAAAAAAAAAACTGACGAGGAAGAAGAAGATGGGCACACAGGGGCAATTTAGAAATATAAAAAATTAATTCAAAAATTTTGCCATATTTGTAAATATTTTTAAAAATTGTTATATTTGTAAATATTTACCTTCATGTTGCCACCATTACAATTATCCTAAATTAAATTTAAAAAAAAAATCTTCAAAACCACTAGTTGATTTGACAAAATAAATAGAAATTATATAAAAAAACAAAAAGAACGAATTAAATTTAAAAAACAAATTAACAAACCTCAAAAGTCAAAACCACCGTTAGTTTCATAAAATAAATAAAATTATATAAAAAAAAAAAGAGAGAGAAAGGTATGACATGCCTGTTCAAGAAGCGTGACACCTTATTTTTCAAAATAATTTCAAAACTGCATGTTTTCTCTAATTTTTTATTTTTTGTTTTTACTTTTCCAATAACTCCAAAAAGGGGGAAAATATAACTGAAGTAATAAATAGAAACCAAATTGAAAAAGCGCTTTATTTTTTCTTTCTTTTTTTGGAACAATTGAAAAAAACATTCAAATAGTAATGATTATCACATGTATTTACATAAATGTTTGTTGAGGATCCTACATTGAAAAGATAATTGGAGAACTCACCATAAATAAGATACATGAGTTACTCCACTTATTGTCAATTGATTTTGTTTTTTGAACCTGAATTGTCAATTGATTTTGAGATAGAAACTCATGTTAATCTAATATGAGCCTACAAACCCAAACACGTATTTGGTCTAAGAAAAAAAAAACGGAATCCGATCCAAGAATGGTGAATCCAAAATAGATACCATCTTGAAGGGGCATGTTGAGAATCCCACATTAAAAAAATAAGTGAAGAACTCACGATATATAAGATATATGAGTTACTCACACTCATTGCCAATTAAAAGGTTAGAAGTCTTCAAACTTTTTGAGTTTTGCATAATAAAGTTATTAATTTTTTTTAATAGATTTTTAAATTTTAATTTTTTTTTTTTTTACTTTCATAAACTAAATTATTGAAAATAACTTTAACATTTAAATAAGAGATATAAGTGAGGGAGAGGAAGGTGGCAATAAAATATTTGAGAAAAATCGACAGAATCTCCGACATAATCCGACAGTCCTACAATAATTGATATGAATGGTATATCATATCATATGACTTTCTATTAAAAAAACAAAAAAAAGAATGATGATTATCAATTGTGATATGACTCACATATTTTACCATTCCATAGATTTTTTAATTATTATTATTATTATTATTTTGATTTTGAAATTTGAACTTGTTCTTAACTAAAAGAAAGAGTAGATATTTTACTGGTGAATTAGGTTAATATTGTCAAATTAGTTTATAAGTTTAGACAAATGAATAAAAACCTATATTATCATCAACTAATAATACAATTGACTCCAGTTTAAATAACATGAAAAATTGTTATTATTCCTTAATCATTTATAATTGACTAAAATTTCTCCTTACAACTATTTTTAGTGATTTAGAGATTATTATTTAAGAATTTAATATCTCCGCATTTCATTTGTAAAACTAGGCTTATTTTTCAATCTTTATCCATCGAAAAGAAAGGTAAAATGTAATATTTATTCCGAGGTCCAATGGGGTTGGATGGAAGGAAAAATTATAATGCTAAAGGAGCATATACTTTCTTCGTTTTCTATTTGACACATCATTAAATAATATATTATTTTACTCTATGGGTCTCAAACCATTACTAAATACGGACAATGTTGACAATATAATCAGAGGGACTAGTATATAGAAAACTACTGTAATTTAGAAAAAATCATCACTAGTATTCCAAAAAAAAAAAAAAAAAATTCAATCAGATATATTTGTGAAGGATTTTAAAATGTCTTTAAAATGTCTTTTCACCTAATTTATATATATATCACCAAGTTGGTTGTCTCAACACATCACCATTTTCTCCCTCTTCTCCTTCATCTCTCTTTGCTTTTCCTCTCACACAAGAATGTTTTCAACTCTTCATCTCTTTGTTTAAATTATACTTCTAATCTTCGTTCGATCGTCTGGATCACAAGTGAGTAAATAATGTTGGTTTCTTCTTTTTTAAAACTCCCTTTATTATCAAGATATACAACAATTCTTAGGATATTGTTATTTTGATTATTTTGTAGATTGGGTGATCGCTAGCTCCAATAATTTGTTGGCCTACTCTTCTAGTTCACAAAGTTTATGCAGATTTGGTAAGTTGTATTTTGTTCTTTTGTTCCATCAACATCATTAATAATATAATTAACTCCTTATGTGTATTCACCATCCATGATTTCTATTAGTTTTCTTGAGCCTACTTAAGATTTTATACTTTGTTCAGAAAAAAAAGTTGATATTTTGAGATCAAGGGGTTTGAAATGAATTAGTGTTGTTTGATCATTTTTTTTTTCTGTTGGGCTTTTGTTTAGAGTTCTTAGTTTTTCAAAAATATTTTTGCATTTGTAGGTGGATTTTTAAAAAATATTTTTCCCCTAGGTACCATTTTTTTCCCCTCTCTTTAACATCTCGCTCCAACAAACCCCTCTAAAAAAGTTTTTTCTCTCTTTTTTTTTTTTTTTTCTTTAAAATTTCTCTCTATTTCTCTCCGATCTAAAATTTCTTTCTCTGACTATTATTTCTCTCTATAAATCTTTTTCTCCATGTCTCTAAATTTACTTTTATTTTTCACATGCTACATATTTTCTAACATATTTCTCTACTTCATTCACTTTTAAAAAAGTAAAAAGACCAAAAATATTTATATAGGTTTGGTTTTTTTTAAGGAGGTAACATAGATATGTCTGTAAGGTTAGCGACCAATAATAGAAGGATAATTGCAGTTGTATGGGTGGCAAATTAGACCAAATTAATAGCAAATATAACACAATGTAAAAAAAAATTGCAAATATAGCAAAATCTATCCGAGTATATTACTGATAGACACCGATAGACTCTGGTTAATTAGAATCTATCTGATAGACTTCGATTATAAGAGTTTATCAGCGATAGACTCTAATTAATCAGAATCTATCAGTCTACTAATAGACTCCGATTATTCAGAGTCTATCAGTGTCTATCGCTGATAAACTCTGGTTAATCAAAATCTATCAGTGACTATCATTGATAGACTTTGATTAATCAAAGTCTATTAGTGATAGTCACTGATAGATTTTGATAAATCGAAGTCTATCAGTGATAGACATTGATATGTTTTGTATAATCAGAGTCTATCACTGATAGACATGAATAGAATTTGACAACAGTTTTTTGGTCTTGTACAATTAATTTTGCTATATTTGCAATTAGTTTGCAACTGCGTTATATTTGCTATTAATTTGGTCCAATTTGTCATCTATGCACCTGCCCCATAATAAAAAAAAAAGATCAAAATGTGATTTATCTCCGGCCCATCCAAAAGTCCAACTCTAAATTCGTCCCTCACCCTCACTATGCATTGAACTTAATATATTATGCAAGACTTAGACTTACAGTGAAATTAGTTAAATTCCCAGGTGCAATTAGTTAATATTATGCAACACAGACATGTTCTCAATCTCGTGTTTGAACCTCCCCAGGTGCAATTAGCTAAATTCTTTCTATAAGATAAAATTAAGAAATAGTGAAAAATAAATTCGATGGTTTCTTTTTCATAGAGAAATAATTTCTAAAAAATTTCCTAAAAAAACACTAAAAATGAAATATGTTTTTAAAACTCAAATTTCTCAAACTGGAAAAAGTTCTTGAAATTTAGATTTCAGAAAGTGTTTCTGTAAAAATGCCTTTGAAAATGTATTGTTTTGCCTCGGTGCATGTAATTTAATCCATTATTGTTAGCTAGGATAATGATTTTTTTTATTCCTTTAACTATTTAGGTAATTTTTACCATCGTGCATCTAAGGGTCAACAAAGAATCTGAAGGGAGAAAAGAACCATAAGAAAAAATGGAAACTTTAGCTTCAATATTTGTAGAACCAGTTGTAAGGTACATAATTGTACCTGTTGGGCGTCAGCTAGGTTACCTTTTTTTCTACAAGAGAAATATTATGGATCTTGAAAAACAACTTAAAAATCTTGAGCATATTAGAGAAAGGGTGCAAAGTTCGGTTGATGAACAAAGAAGCAATTCATATGAAATCTATAGTGATGTTTTGACGTGGTTGGCAGAAGTGGATGTTGAGCTACTCGAAATGCCACAACAAAATGAAGGTTCTAATATGTCTTGCTTTAATTGTGTCCAATGGCATCAATTCGCTAGAAAAACAAAGAAGAGAGTGGTGGAACAGATTCCTAAACTCATAGATGATGGAAATAAGTTTGACAAGGAAAACATTGGTCGTCGTGTACCTCATCATTGTACTAAATATCCGACTCTCCCAGCAGATTATCAAAGTTTACAATCAAGAACATTAATGGCCGAACAAATAAAGGATGCACTTGCAGATCCTAATGTCAACAAGGTTGGAGTATGTGGTATGGGAGGTGTTGGAAAAACTAAGCTGTTGGATGAAGTTAAGAAATTAGTATTAGAAAACAATTTGTTTCATCGAGTGATTGTTGTGACTATAGGTACATCGAAGAGTGTACAAGACGTACAAGATGAAATTGAAGGTATGTTAAATATGGATTTAGATGCAAATAACAAGGAGGTAAGAACGTCTCGCCTACGAACTAAGTTGGTCGAGATGAAAGATAATATCCTTATTATGTTGGATGATTTGTGGAAGGAATATGATCTTGAAAGAGAGTTTGGAATTCCTTGTTGTTCAAAATTAAGGAAAAAAGGGTGTAAGATACTTATGACAAGTCGATCTCGAGATTTATTAACAAATCAAATGAATACAGACAAGAAGTGAACTCCAAGAAGGGTCTTGGAAGTTTTTTATGGCAATAGTTGGTGAGTTTGTTGAAGGTGGTATAGAAAAGATAGCAAAGAATGTGGTAAAAAAATGTGGAGGGTTACCAATTGCACTTGGAAGTCTTGGAAGAAATTGGAAAATCATGTTTTTGTGGGTATTTCAGGGGTCAATGACCAATTGTATAATTGTCTTAAATTTAGTTATGATTCGTTAGATGATGAAGCAAAGAGACTTTTTCTCTTGTGCAGTGTATTTCCAGATGATCATGTTATTGTAGTGGAAGATTTGCAGATGTACTCTATGGGTATGGGATTGCTAAATAACGACATAAAGAATTGGGAAGATGCAAGGAATAGAGTAATTAAGTTGGTTTTTGATCTTAAATCTTCCTATTTACTTCTAGTCCAATAGAGGGGATGATTATGTTCAAATGCACGATGTGGTCCTTGATGTCGCCAAATACATTGCATCAAAGATGGATAAGATGTCTTCATTGACCTATGGACATGCACAAAGCGAATGGAGAGAAGAGGATAGATGTGGATCTTATAATGCAATCTTTGTAAATTGTGTGGACTTTCCCAACCTTCCCCCAAAATTAGAATTTCCAAACCTTGAACTGTTAATATTAAGATATGATGAGCGTGTCAATAAAAAACTTATACCAGACACTTTTTTTGAAGGAATGGAAAAGCTAAGAGTTTTGGACATGAGATATATGAGTCTTGATCCATCAATGTCATCATTAACTCACTCATCAAAGAACCTTCAAACATTACGTATGGAATGTTGTGAATGTCGTAATTCTATTAATACAATTGGCCAGCTAAAGAAATTGAAAGTCTTGAGGATTTATAAGTGTACGATCAAAGAGCTCCCTGAGAGTATGAGTGAATTGACGGAACTTAAGGTGCTAGAGGTGTCGTTTTGCTCCGAGTTGGAGGTGATTCATGGAAACATTATTTCAAGTATGAAAAAACTGGAAGAGTTGAGTCTATGGGGAAGCTTCAGAAAGTGGGGAGAGGAAGTATCATACAAAAACAAGTTGATTAAGAATGTGAGAGTTTCAGAATTGGATGGTCTGTCTCGTCTTTCCAATTTAAGGTTAAGAATTATGAATGTTGACATGGTGGTAGGTGAGTTGAGTTTAGAAAGAGCAGGGAAACTAAATGAGTTTTGTATCAGTGTTGGTGAACAAGAATCTTGGGGCTTAATATGAACTCGAAAATTGATTCAATTGGTGGGGTAATTGAAATACTGTTGCAACGATGTGAGCAATTGTATGTAAAAGATTCAGTGGGTTTTACAAAGGCTCTTCTCATCAAACCAATTGGAACTTATGGTTATCCAGATTTGAAGCGTCTACACATTACCATTGATGAAGGCTCAGACATGCCTCATCAGATTATTGCAAATATCACTCCACTTTTCGATGCTCAGGTACCAATTTAATTTGATTTCTTTCCCATTGCAACTTTGTATTTTTCAAGTTTTGTTTTTTACTATTTTAACTCAAGGATTATAATTAATTAAAATTGCAGGTTTCATTTCCTGAGTTGAAGGATTTAACCATTGAAGGAGAAAATAATTTGGAGATGTTATGGCATTATAATAATGGACTAATGGAAAATTCCTTTTCCAAACTCCAAAATATACGGATTGAATGGTGCAACAAATTAACATATTTGTTTCCTTCCCATATGGTGACATCACTTGTTTTCTTAAATACGTTAGAAGTTACGAATTGCAAGTTACTAGAAAGGATATTTGAAATTGAAGAGTTGATTATCGATGATGTCAAAGTAGTAGTGTCATTGATGATGTTAAAGTTAAATTTTCTACCGAACTTAAAGTACGTGTGGAACAATGATCCAGGTGAACTTTTGACCTTTCCAAATCTAAAGAAAGTTGATGTTGAAGATTGTCCTCAACTTAAAAGTCTTTTTCCATCATCCTTCCTCAATCATATGAAGGAAATTGAAAGTTTACATGCAGCAGTCGGGGAAAATGAAGTATTTGTAGATGACAAAGCCTCAAAGTTTATGTCCCCTGAGGTAATGCATCTGGTCATTATATCCTATTTATGCAACATTTTATGCTACTATTTGGGTACTGATATATCTTGATCTTTTCTTTTTCTTTTTTAATAATAAAAAAAAAAAGTTATAGATAGAGAGAATTATAACTACTGTGTAGATTTTCATGAAACTGAATGAAGAAAGTCAGTTAATTAAAATAATAATTAAGAATAACTTTGTTTGTTTTCAGATTGTGTTATTCCCATGCTTGAGAGATTTGAGACTACACTGCAAGGTAGTGGAAAAAAGAAGCTTTTGGGTTAGATCAGAGTCATTTCCCCAACTCCAAAGTCTTGGTTTGTTTGGTTCCAAAGATGATGGCATGGTTACTTTGCCATTAGAAATGAGTGAAGTAATATACAGAATTGAAAATTTCAGTATTAATAATGCCTTTGAATTGGTACAAGTATTCCAAAATGGAGAAGAAAATAAGCATAATCAAAGTGGTGCGAAATTGAAGAGATTATATTTGTATGATCTTCCTAAGCTTATGTACGTGTGGGAGGACAACTCTCAAATGACCACAAGCTTTGATAGTTTAGAAACAATTGATATATATAGATGTGAGAATTTGAAGTGTATACTGCAATCATCAATTGTCACATTCTTCAACTTGACATTCCTTACAGTTTATCGTTGCAATGGAATGATGAATTTGTTTAGCTCCTCAGTGACAAAAAATCTAGTGAATCTCAAGAACATGAATGTATGTCATTGTGGAGGGATGAGCTCCATAATTGAAGTTGGAGGAGGAGAGGGAGAAGAAGAAATTATTTTCAATAGAATGATAAAGTTGGAATTGGTTGATTTACCAAGACTAGCCAGCTTTTATTCTGGAAAATGCACGTTTGAGTTCCCTTCCTTGGAGTCTTTGTACATACGAGAATGCCCTGAAATGAAGACATTTTCATATGGAATAATAAGCACGTCCAAGCTACCATTTATGAGCATAGAAGAAGGTGGTGAAGTCCCAGTATCGCCAACACATGGTGTGAATGACATTATCCAAGACTTCTGGAAGGAAGAGATTGTGAGAAGCATAAAAAACTTGTTCACTCAAGAGGTACGCATGATTATTACTTTAACCATTATTATTTCATCCAAATTAACACATCAAGACATTTTAGTGACCAATTTTTTTTTTTTTTTTTAAACATCACGTTCATTTACGAACAATTTTCTTTTTCTTTTCTAATCTACTCTCTATAATGTTTTTAAAATTAATAACAATTAGTTTTCATTTTTTATTCTATTATTGGTTTTTTTATTAAGATATTAAAACAATTTTGAAAAAGAAACTAAATAAATAAAGTTGGATTTAGAATATTAATAAATAAATAAAATTATTTTTAAATAAGCATTTAATATTAAAAAAAACAAAAAAAAAAAAAAAAAAAAAAAAACGAGACAATAACCATTGTTTATGTTTTCAAATTATACTTTTGTTTCCTTTTTTTTTTCTTCCCTCTTTTTATCCCGGGAGAAGAGGATAGAAGGGTATAATGTGGAGGACAGTGAAGAAGATAGTGTAGAATAATTTTGATGTCTACAAATTCTTAAAAGTAAGATTCTATTTAAATTCTAAAGAAAATTTTCATCACAAGTGTCTGCTATTATTGGAAGATGTGATGTTGATGGTCAAATTTGGTCGGAGAACTCACCTGACCTTCACGTGCCACCAACGATAAATTTGTTTGAGAGGGGGGAAGATGTGGCCTGCAAGACAGTAAACCTGCACCCTGGTGTGGTGCTTGCCACACCGGCTCCGATGCTTAAGTCAGCAAGCAGAACGATGGGAAGCAAGAAAGTAAGAGCAAGAGGAGAGTTAGAGAATAGAGAGTAGAGTTTGGGGATAGAATTCGGGTCTCCTTCTTCAGTGGCGAAGAATGGTATAAATACCTGCTCATGCTCCTAGGGTTTTTAGGATTTCGGAGGCATTTCGGGACAAACCAGGTCGAATCGGGGCGGCTAGAGGCTGCAGGGACCGAACGGAGTCGAAGGGACTCGGCCTGCGCAAGCGGGTCGACCATGGGCCGAGCAGGGGGTTGGGCCAAAATCTTGACCCCTTCGGTCTTGGCCCGTTCCACTTGCCAGTTTCACCTTCGGGGTTTATTTCTTGGTTGTGTCCTTGGACTGGTATCGTGCTGTCCTTGTCAACTCCTTGCATATTGGAGTGGTCCAAAATTACCTATAACAAAAGATAACACACTTCAATCTTATATATATATATATATATATATCATTCATTCAAAGAACACTTTGAAATGTTTTGTAAGTTTGTATGTTTACACTATGATAAATGTATTTGGACTAAAATGAAAAGCATTTTTTAGATTAGCCTTTTCATGTTCAAAGATATCAAAGCATAAATTTGACAATTGTTGGTTCAACTTAGGCTTCTTTGTGAATGATAATTCAATTTACCTTCTTCTCAATTTAGCCTTAGCATTCTTGAAGATTGAAATTATATGTTCATGGTTGATACATGGTTGAGTTTTGAGTGTATTTTATTACTGTGTGCCTCTCAATTATTTTAATAAAACTATTTTTGTTAATTATTAATTAACAAAGTAGCAAGTAATATTGACGATTTTAATTATTTTCGTTGTACTCCTTTGATTTTCTTTCTATACCTTGTTTTAAAATCTCTCAATTTATATCATCCTTAAAAAAAAAAAAAAAAATCTCAATCAATATTTAACAAAATTCTGAATCTCCCTCTGGATATATAAATATTTTTTTTTTTATCATCAAAACCTTACATCAAGCCAAAAACGGGCCGCCTAGGAACCAATACCAAGAAGATCAGATATAAGCCCCATCCTCCACACACGGAGGCGCTACTACAAAAACCAACAACACCACCCCTCACAGCACTCGTCCCCACACGAAGGCAAGCTCCGACCCATGCAAACAACCATACGACTTCATCCACGATCCAGCTAGTCACCAAGCACCTCCCTCGCTTCCGCCCAAGTCATCCTAACAGGATGCCAAACCAAACCACTCCAGGACGGGACCTATTTCACCATGCAGAACCTGCCACCAAAATGACCATCAAAACATCTTAACATAAAACGAAACAGAGATAAGGTACTGCCAACGCAAGACAAACTCAATCTCATCCTCCAAAACAACCCTACTCCTTAACTTAAAACACTGCCCTGGTAATAACTGGTCAAGCATCTCGTGCTAGCATTTAACATTCCCAAAGCCTAGAGTTACATATGTTAGCCCCTACACCTGTGCGAAGCAATTGAAAGCAAACATAAAAGAGACAAGTCAAAACTTCCCAAGGACAACTCGCGCAGGAGAGAAAGCCTCACCTAAAGCAAACCCCTACTAGACCAGAACTAATTTATAGAACCCTCCACCCATCTTCCCCCTACACTGGACCCAAAGCCCCATATAGAAACTAAAACAGCCAAACTAGGATGTTATCCCCTAACATAGGGCCAGGTAAAAGGCCATACTCCCTTTCTTTCCTTATTACCATTTCTTTTCCTCTTCCCATTTCCTCTCACTTTCCCTCTTTTCCTTATCCTTCTACTTTCCTTTTCCTTTTTCCTTTTTTCCCTTTTTTTTTTTTCCTTTTTTCCTCACCCAACCTAGGCTTTATTTACAGGGTACTAGCTTTCACACTACAGTGCAGGGACCCATACCCAAAGAGATCCTTGGACGGCCTAACTGATCACACTGGAGGTAGCTCTTGTTACCCCTAAAACCCTACATATAAACCCCCTACCACCAACCCTAGGCAGGCTTCACACACTAGAAAGCAAGAGATATATTCCACACACAGCCTTGATCCTATCGGAGTGACAACAGACTTATGGACCCCATAAAACCGTCCTAGGCTTTCGAGACAGCTAAGGGAGCCTCCACCCTCACACATGCAAGGAACCCTCAAAAGAAGCTTTAACATCTCGAAGTCCGCTACTCACGCCTCATTTTAACACAAGCAAAGGACATACATACGAACACATAAGCCCTGACAAGCGTAAACACCTCAACACATCACCACAGCCACAACACAATTACAAGGCCCGCAAGCCGAACATACCCAGGCAGCACAAAAGGCACACATAAGAGAGAGCAAATGCTCAGATGTACCCAGCCACAACCTAGCATCCACTAAACATGCAAACCAGACGAAATCACAAAGTAAATCAACTCATGTAACCCATCCAGTCCCACAAATAAACCACATCCATACCAGACCATAAAAACCCCTCCTTAACTACAAACATACCCCACCCACAATAGCACCCTAAACATGCACTACCACGAATCACAAAAATCAGGGAAGCAACACCCCCCTGCTATCTGCACCCCAGCATTGGGTAGATGTTTCCGCTACTCAGTCTGATCGCATCCCAGTATAGTTGATTCCTTGGACCACTTCCGCTCTCGACCCGCCCACACTCGACCGCCACCTGCAAAATAATAGCACATAGAGAAAACCAGTTAAAGTAACCCAGATATGCACAACCAAAAATCAAGGTAACGGACAACAGAAAGCCTTCCCTGACTACAGGCATAGAGGATGGACACCGACTGGAAACGGCATGGAACGCTCACTCTCCCCTACAAGGGCCCCCTCCTGACACAACGCGACATCCCCAGCCAGCACCGTAGCGATTTCAATAGGCCACTCCTCCAGCCAAACACAATCAGAATAGGAGAAGGTCAAACAGGCTAGAGCATGAGCCACCCTATTCCCGTTCCGTGGCGTAAAAAGGACCTTCCCACTCCCACAAGGATGGAGAAGACGTCGGACATCATCCATCAGCAGGCCCACCTCAGAAGAGTCAGTCACCTCCCCACGGAGGATACGAACCAGTCTCAATGAATCCACTTCGACACAGAAATTTGAGAACCCCATCTGAAGTGCCAACTCCACGCCCTTCACCAATGCCCAACCTTCAGCCAGGTCCACACTCCAACACTTGGGCAGAACCAAACATGCCGATAGAAGCACTGCACCAGATACGTCCCGTAGAACACAACCTCCCCCTGCTTCACCCGTTTCAGGCCTGACAGAGGCATCGGTGTTCAGCTTGAAACCATCGCCCACCGGGGGATTCCAGCAAGCTTGCTCGACCGGACGACTGGGGCAATGCTGCAGACTGCAACGGGACTCCCGCTGCCCCACCGCATCATGATACACCCTCAGATACTCTTCAGACCATGCCCACAAATCCCGACCCTCAGACTCTCCCTTCCAACACAAATTGTTACGCCAGTTCCAAACTGACCACCAAAACACTGTCACCAATTCAAAGTCTAAAGCGCCCAGCTTCTCCTTCAAGGCCCAGATAACATCAACAAGATCCAAGTGGTATAACGACTGGTACAGCTGAGCAATTAAGTTGGATATATAAATAATTGAGTTGCGTATTTGTGCTAATTAAGTTACATAATTTTTTTTAAATATTATATCATAAAGTGACATAGAATCTTGAACATGGTAACTAGGATTAGAATGTGTATAAATTTGATTTATTATTATTTCTAACTATACTTTTATTATTATTATTATTATTTAGGTTTTCTAGAATGAAATGGGAAGATTATGAAGATTCTATCATTTAAAGGTAAGCTTTTGCTAACCATACAGTGTTTGCCCTAATTTCAATGAAGCACCGTTCAAGTTTTTTATGCATGGATCGATTTTGTTTTTTTTTTAATTAAATATTACAATTTAAACATGAAGAATGAAAATTTGATCATGTGACATTTTAAGGAGGTTAATTACTAATATCTTAAACCCGCTTGTAATTGAGTTCGTTATAAATCAAATACTTCGGAGTGTATATGTTTTAATTTATAATTGAGAGAAACTGATGAAAACAATAAAGATTAGACATTAAATTTTCTTTTAAAGGATGAGAGTGAAGATAGAAAACAAGTTTTTTTTGTTAGAGGTCGACAAAAAAAAAAAAAAAAAAAAAAAAAAGGGAAAATGACTAAAAGAACTTTTGTGTCATGACATGTAGAAGATAAAATTTTCGTTTGGCTTATAGATGTGATAGATCTCCTATTGATTAGGGAAGAGAGTGATCATGAGTATATAAGTGAGGACAATTATATCTTCATTAGTATCAAACCTTTTGGGTGCACAATATCATACCTTATTAGAGTATTAGAAGTTGTTATATTTGTTAAGTTGGTTTATCAAGTTGTTAATCTCAGCTGTAAGCATCTGCTGTATAAGGTGGCTATTTATATGCCTTGCTTCTTGATCAATAAAGATAGCAAGACTTTATTTACTCTCTGATCTATAGTTTAATATGGTATCAGTTGACTATACATTCTTTTAAGAGAGTACTTTCTTGCTCATCCTCCATGGCTGATGAAACTCAGAGTCCTCTGGATCCTATTTCTTCTTCTTCGACTACTCAGCCCACAAATCAATCGGTCATAGAACAATACACCAATCCTTATTATCTTCATCATTCTGATGGAACCAATTTGGTGCTCGTTTCTGACCCGTTTAACGAATCCAACTACGCTTCTTGGAACCAGGCGATGCTCATTGGCCTCACCGTGAAGAATAAGGTCGGTTTCGTTGATGGAACTTTACCTCAACCCACGGATTCAATGCTTCACTCCTGGAATATCTGTAATAGTGTCGTTAAGGTGTGGATTCTCAACGCTCTACCGAAAGAAATCTCCGCCAGCGTAAATTTCTCTGATACTTCTCGAGAAATATGGCTTGACCTACAACAACGTTACTAGAGGAAAAATCGTCCAAGAATTTTTCAGTTGAGACGCGAAATCTCCAATTTATCATAAGAACAACTCTATGTCACCACATACTTTGCAAAGCTGAAGACCCTATGGAACGAACTTGTTTCCTACCGCCCTTCTTGCAAATGTGGACGTTGTTCTTGTGGAGGAGTAAAAGAATTGGTACAGTATTTCCAAACTGAGCATGTAATGGCATTTTTAATGGGGCTGAATGAATCTTTTTCACAAATTCGCACACAATTGCTGTTGATGGAGCCTGAACCCTCAATTACTAAAGCCTTTTCCTTAGTTGCTCAAGAAGTAGAGCAACGAGCTTCGACTATCACTCCTACAACAACAAATGATGCCACTGCTCTTTTGGCGAAGAATTCCCAGGCGAATTCGAACACTAATTCGCGGTCTCAGCAGAACAAAAGGAAGGAACGACCGCACTATACCCACTGCAACATTCTTGGACACACTGTAGACCGATGTTATAAACTCCATGGATATCCTCTTAGATATCGGAATCAGAAGGCTACGCCCCCGGCTGCCAACAAATCAGAATCAAATAGCTTGTCCAACTTAACACCTGAGCAATGTCAAAGCATCCTGGCGATTTTGTAAACGCATTTGAACACCACCAAAAATGACTTTGGGGTGCCTTCTTCTGGGAATTCTCATGTCGCAGGTACATGTTCTTCATTGATTTCTTATGCATCTAGTTGGGTTGTTGATTCTGGTGCGTCTGCCCATGTTTGCTATTCAAAAGACTTGTTTTCTTCTTTACATCGTGTCTCTGGATTCTCTGTCACATTGCCTAATCAGAATCGTTTGGTTGTGGATTATATTGGTGATGTAAGGTTATCTCCCATGCTTCTTTTACAGAATGTCCTATTTGTTCCTGATTTTAGATTCAATCTAATATCTGTCAGCGCCCTAACTGCAAAGTCCTATGTCTTAATATCTTTTGCTGGTGATTCATGTCCTACTCCAGGACAAGTTTTCTTCCAGGATGCTTGGGAAGGCTAGGTTGTGGCAAGGATTATATCTACTGCATCATGATCATTTACTTTTGGAAAATACTGCTCACTCTGTCTGTTTTGATTCATCTGTTGGTAACACTTCTTGTAATAATGTTTCAAGTTGCAATGCAGACATATGGCATGACCGCCTAGGTCACCCTTCCATTAAACACTTGAATGCATTGAAGAATCTTTTGATGATAAAAAACAGTCCTTCCCAACCATGTTTTATTTGTCACCTAGCAAAACAACGTAGACTTTCTTTTGTCTCTAACAATCATGTTGCTGACAAACCATTTGATTTAATTCATTGTGATACTTGGGGACCCTTTGAAACATCCACACACTCCGGTTATCGTTATTTCTTAACCATAGTGGATGACTCATCTCGATACACATGGTTATTCCTCATGAGAAGCAAGTCTGATGCCTTGACCATAGTACCAAACTTTTTTAAGTTTGTGGACAATCGGTTTCAAGTCTCAATAAAAAGCTTCCGCTCAGACAATGCTCCGGAACTTTCATTCACTGAATTTTTTCGTTCTAGGGGAGTCATACACCAATTCTCTTGTGTTGAACGTCCTGAACAGAATTCTGTCGTGGAGAGAAAGCATCAACATCTTCTCAATGTGGCCAGATCCCTCATTTTCCAGTCTAAAATACCTATTGAGTTCTGGGGAGAGTGTGTTCTAACTGCTGCTCACTTGGTAAATCGTACACCTTCTCCTATTTTACAATGGAAAACACCTTATTATCGATTGCATAACAAAAATGCTGACTACTCACAGCTTAGAGTTTTTGGCTCTCTGTGTTTTGCCTCCACATTGAGAACTGACAGGACAAAATTTTCTCCTCGTGCAATACCCTCTGTGTTCATTGGATACCCTCAGGGAATGAAAGGCTTCAAACTCTATGATATAGAGCACAAACATTTTTTTGTCTCTCGTGATGTCACATTTCATGAGACAATTTTTCCTTTTCACAAGGTTTCTATTCAGAATAAAAACGTTGATCCCTTTACTGATTTAGTATTACCTAAATCATTCAATTACGCTGGAGTGTCTTCCCAGCACACATCTGCTGCTTCTGTTGAAAATGGAGTTTCTGTTTCACCCTCGCCTATTGTTGTTGGTACTGATGTTGGTCTTGATACTACTGTTGTTGGCGTTGATACTGCAGTTACCAACCAACTTCTTCCTGGTATTGATGCTACCAGTGTTAACCCGCAAACAGAAACTTCTTTACCGCACATAGCTCCACAGAGGAGATCAACCAGACATACTAAACAACCTTCATACTTGAAGGATTTCCATTGCAGTCTTCTCAAAACCAGTGTTCCCATGTCGCCTGTAGCAAAGTTTCCCTTGCAAAAATACTTATCCTATGACAGCCTATCACCCGATTTCAGAAAATTTGTTCTTAATATCTCCACTACATACGAACCACAATTCTACCACCAGGTTGTCCCTTTTGAACACTGGAGAGTTGCTATGAATGATGAACTTAAAGCCATGGAGACAAACCGCACTTGGTCAGTTGTTCCTCTTCCCAAAGACAAACACACCATTGGTTGCAAATGGATTTACAAGATAAAACATAAAGCTGATGGCTCCATTGATCGTTTTAAGGCACGACTCGTTGCAAAAGGCTATACTCAGCAAGAGGGTCTCGATTATATTGAGACTTTTTCACCAGTTGCAAAATTAGTAACTATCAAAGTCTTACTAACTCTTGTTGCATCCTTTCAATGGCCTTTGATTCAGCTTTACGTCAATAATGCATTTTTGCATGGAGACCTTTTTGAAGAGGTCTATATGGACCTACCTTTGGGATACAATCATGGCAAAATTTGTTCTCAAGGAGAGCGTTTAGTATGCAAGCTTCATAAGTCCATCTATGGACTCAAGCAGGCGTCAAGACAGTGGTTTGACAAGTTTTCTTGTGCCCTGTTAGCTTTTGGGTTCGTCCAATCAAAATCTGACTATTCCCTTTTTACAAAAGGTAGTGGATCTTCCTTTATTGCACTCCTTGTGTACGTTGACGATATTATTATCATAGGTGCTTCACTCTCTGATATTGAAGTCCTCAAAACTCGTCTTCATGACTCATTCAAGCTTAAGGATCTTGGTTCCTTGAAATATTTCCTTGGCTTGGAAATAGCTCGCTCCTCAAAGGGAATTTTTCTTTCCCAAAGGAAATATGCCCTTCAGCTTGTTGAAGATGCAGGCCTTCTAGCTTCCAAACCATCTATATTACCAGTGGATCCCAACTCCAAGTTGTGTTCTCTAACAAAGGAGAATTACTTGAGGATTCTACGAACTATCGTCAACTCATTGGAAGATTGTTATATCTTACCATTTCTCGTCCTGACATTTGTTTTGCAGTTCACAAGTTTAGTCAGTTTGTTGCTAAGCCCAGAACTCCACATCTCCAAGCTGTACACATGCTTCTTCGATACATTAAAGCATCACCAGGACAAAGAATTTTTTTATCAGCCTCGCCTTCATTCCAACTTAAGGCATTTTCTGATGCCGATTGGGCCTCCTGCCCTGATTCAAGGAGGTCAACAACAGGGTTTTGTATCTTTCTAGGAGATGCATTAGTATCTTGGAAAACAAAGAAACAAAACACTGTTTCCCGTTCCTCTGCTGAAGCAGAATATAGGGCATTGACAGCAACAACCTCTGAAATTGTATGGATACATCAGTTACTCAAAGATCTGCAAATTCCTTCCACTGCACCAGCCTTGTTGTACTGTGACAACAATGCTGCCATTCAATATTGCAACCAACCCTATATTCCATGGGAGGACCAAACATATTGAGCTAGATTGTCATTTCATCCGAGACAAACTCACTGCTGGTGTGATCAAGCTACTGCCAGTCAGAACTAGTTTTCAGCTAGCAGATGTTTTCACGAAGCCTTTACCAACTTCTTCATTCTCTTTTCTATTATCCAAGATGGGTATTAAGAACATTATGGCTCCATCTTGAGGGGGGGATATTAGAGTATTAGAAATTGTTATATTTGTTAAGTTGGTTTATCAAGTTGTTAATCTCAACTGTAAGCATCTGCTGTATAAGGTGGCTATTTATATGCCTTGCCTCTTGATCAATAAAGATAGCAAGACTTTATTTACTCTCTGATCTATAGTTTAATATACCTCTATTGAGATATGTGGAAGGTATGTTTGTCCTTATCATAGAAAACTTAAAACAAAAGATCATTACTATTAGGGTAATCGTTGATTGAGTTACTAATAGTAATTCACTCTTATTTTCATTTTTTTTCTTTGACCTTTTTTAATTTACAATTAATTTATATTTACCTAAATATCAATTAAAATAATCATATAGTAGTTACTTATAATATAATCATAGGTTGATTTAACTGGGCCATAGTTTAACGCATAAAATTAGTAAACTCCTTTACAGTGAATCCGAGCATAGCTCAATGTACAAGACATCAATTGTTATCTCAAAGGTCGATGGTTCAACATCAATTGACATCAATTGTCATCAATTGTAATGTATTTAGTCTAATGAGATTTTGTTTTGCCAGTATTTTTCTGATATGTATTACTTTTCTCCTTTATATTTTGTCTTTTAAATTATTTACTAAAATATTATTTTTATTTTTAACGTTTTTCAGCTATGCTATGTTGGAATTTCCTATTATCATATTTCACCATGGAAGATGCGGTGGGAAAGGAGCTATCAAATTGATTGCCAAGCTTTTGAACTTTTAGTTTGGTGAATCAATATTCCTACATCACTTTGGTGAATCCTATCATTTGTTTAAGTTTGGAGTATCTCCTTTTTATATTTTCTTTTCAGTTTAATCTTGTTTTAGATTTTCGATTTGATGGGTTGAAGGTTGTGGAAAAAAAAGTTGTGAAGATAATGAGATGTTATATGGTTTTGGCATTTGTGAAAGTTGAATACACTAAAAATGTATGTTAGTCATTGATATTGAATTATAGTTTGATTGATGTTTTTGTTACTTTTGTTAGTATTGATTTGTTTGAATAACCTCTTCTTTGCCTATTGTTTCTTTGGAGAAGGAAGTTCAATTTGTTAATGATTTTGGTGTTTGTAACATGTCTTCTTCATAATTTAGTGAGAGAAAAAAAAAACAATATAAGTTAAAAAAAAGGCATTTGTGATGAATGAATGATTTTCTTGATTTAATATGTTATATTAGATTGTGAAATATTTTTCTTTCGATGTATTGGAGATGTTGTCAATGGTTTTATGAAATCATCTCAATAGAAAAAAGGTATACTATGGATGATTAAAAAATATGTTTGCTTTGAACACTGTTCCTTGTTTTTTTTTTCCCTAACTAAATCATCGACCTTAGAGGAGATGGTAATAAGTGTTTCACCTATTGAACTATACTCAAATTCAGTTACACATACTCGTTCTTGATGTCATTGAAAGATCCATAAAAAGCTAGCATATAAATACTTGAGTGAATGTTTTTTAAAGAGAAACTCAAAGTTAATATATATCATATGCGCACAAACTATGTATTATTGGTATTCTTTTTTTTTTTTTTTTTTTTTTGTACAACCGTAGAAATGTGGAGATTTGAACTTTTGATCTCCAGAAAATGAATATGAGTATATGTTGAAGTTTGAAGAGCATATAATACTACAAAAGAATAAGTATATTATTTAAAGACAAACAATTTTGCTTAGAACTTAAGAAAAAAAAAACAAAAACAATTCTTTTTATAACATTATTGAGAACTCATATTCGTTGATATAGTTAGAGATGCATATATATTGAGAACTAGTTTCTGTAAAATGTAATTGTTTATCTCCAACTTCATGCGTCTCTGGTTTTTTATAATTTTTTTTTTATAATTTTTATAATTATAATCTGTTTTATGGAAAAATTAGTTGCATACAAAAGATATCATGATAGCTTTAATTTATTTTGAAGAATCATATGTCTACTTCACATAGGGCAAGAACCAAACTAGCCATAAACTAGCCATAAAGCATCTCAGGTATAATTTCTTCTTTTGGATATCTCTTAATGTTTAAGAAATTCCACAAATTTCTTCTAAGCAATTTGTCCAAAAAATTTTAAAACACATAAAGGTAAAATAATTAAGTTGAATTGGAAAAAGGATCATTTGGTGCAAGGTTTTGGAGATGAGAATGGATAAGAATTTCTTATATCTTTCTTTGGTACAAGATTTCTGATGTGGGTCATGGGAATAAAAAGCGGGTCATGAGAATAAAAAGCATTCTTAGGCATATGTCCATAGACAAAGATATTCTATGTCAAAAAATATGGTTTTTCTCTTTGCCCATCTCTTTTTTTTTTTTTTTAATATTTTTATATGCAATTTTATTTTGAATATAGTCAATTTATTAACTAATTAATAGTTTTTTAAAGACAAATTAACTAATTGATACTAAATTTAAAAATTAATATAACAAAATTATTTAATTGTATTAAATAAATAATAATTTATTAAGATATATACTTGGTCCAAGTTTATTTATTTTAAACAAATACTTAGTCCAAATTTATCAAATTGATGCAATTACATATTTATTGAAGTTTTAATTAATTATTTAACAATATCGAAAAATATATTTAATTATTGAATTAAAATTACTTAGTATAAAAATTTATTTTTCAATAATTATAATTAATTACTTATGGATTATTTATAGGGTCGGTTGCAAATATAGCAAACCGGCCCAAAATATATACAGATTTAGCAGCCGGTAGAAAAATTTGCAAAAATGGCAAAATTTTAAGTTCTAAAATGTGTATTTACTAAAATGTCCTTTCTATCTGATAGAAAGTTTTTCTATCACTGATAGATTCTATCAGTGGTAGAAAAATTTTCTATCAGTGATAGAAAGTTTCTATCAACTTCTCATTTCTTTCTATCAGCTTCTCATTTCTTTCTATCAGTTTTTCTCCCAAATTTCCATCTGATTCCAATTACTCTCTTTGCATTCAACTTCTCCATCGTCTTCAACTCGTTCTTCCGTTCAGGTTTGTTTCGTCACTCTTTTTTTTTCTTTCTTTCTTTGATTTCTTTCAGTTCATTGACTTCGATTGTTCTCCTTTATCAGTTCATTTCGGTTGTTTTCTTCTTCCGATTATACATTTCGAGTACTTGAGGTTTGTTCTCGCTCGCTCGCTCGCTCTTTTTGTTTTTTTTTCCTTCAATTTCTATCAGTTAATTAGCATTTTCGATTAACTTGTTGAGAAACGAATAAGGCACCGAATCAAATTGTTGGAGAGATGTTGTCATTTTCACGCAGACTGATAGAAAGTTTTCTACCAGTGATAGAAAACTTCTATCACTGATAGAAAGTTTCTCTATCACTGATAGATTCTATCAGTGATGGAGAAACTTTCTATCAGTGATAGAATTCTTTCTATCAGTGATAGAAAACTTTCTATGATAGAAAACTTCTATACTGATAGAAAGTTTTTCTATCACGGATAGATTCTATCAGTAATAGAAAAACTTTCTATCAGTGATAGAGACTTCTATCAGCGATAGAAATTTAATTCTATTAGTGATAGAAGACTTCTATCAGCGATAGAAAGTTAATTCTATCACTGATAGAAAGTTCTATTAGTGATAGAAAAATTTTCTATAAGTGATAGAAGACTTCTATCAGCGATAGAAATTTAATTCTATTAGTGATAGAAAGTTTTCTATCACTGATAGAAGACTTCTATAGCGATAGAAAAACTTTCTATCGCTGATAGGAAGTTTTCTATCAGTGATAGAAGTTTTCTATCACTGATAGCTCTATCAGTGATAGAATGATAGAAAGTTAATTCTATCAGTTAATAGAAAGTTTTTCACTGATAGATTCTATCAGTGATAGAAAAACTTTCTATCAGATAGAAACCTACCAAAACAAAAAGAGAGGAGAGAAATCCACGTGCAATTCAAGGGCAAAATAGGGATATAAAAAATCAATTCAAAAATTTTGTCATATTTGCAAATATTTTAAAAAATTGCTAAATTTGTCATTATTTACCCTAATTTTGCCACCCATTACAATTATCCTTATTTAAGGTAACTAATTAATTATTTCTTTGGATTAATATGTCACATAATTATAAAATATTTTTTTGAATATTTTTTTTATTAACTTTTATTATCAACATATCTGTTAATTAATAATACTGAACTATAATTAATTATATAACTTCATTATAATAAATAAATAATCATGTTATTATTAAAATATTTATCTAATGAATTTGCCAACAAGAGTATGACTCAATTGACATAACGTTTGTATTTTGACCGAAAGGTTAGAGGTTCAATCCCCTACCCTCATGTTATTAAAAAAATTATTTAATCAATTTTTATAAACATAGATATATTAAATTACTGTAATCAAGGTTATTTATTAAAAAAAATTATTTAAATAATTTTAAATATTCCAAATTATTTAATGGTCCTGTTTTTTGAGTGGGTAGACATAATTAAGCTACTAGATATATGGATTAGGAGCTCTAATTAAAGTTGGAGAGAAACGCATCTTTTTTTTTTTTTTTTTGCACTCCCATTTATTTTTTTTTTTATCACAACAACTTGGAAATTCAACATTTATATTTTTACAACCACACATACCATTGTCACTCAAAGACAACAACTCAGAAGGGAATTGAGATAACCATAGCATAGATCTATGGTGTGCTAATGCATGTTTTGCTAAATAATCAACTCGCCTATTTCTAGTTCTAGAAATATGAACAAACTTTAACGAAGCAAACTCCTTTGCAAGAGCTTGAATTTGGATCACCCATTGATACACGTCCGTAGTAATGCTTTGCTCCCCCATAATCATTTGAATAGCATTGCTAGAGTCAGAGTAAAGGCAAGCATCTGTAATTTGTAACCGCTGTAATAGACCGATGCCTTTGATAATGGCTTGGCACTCTGCTGCCAAATGTGAGTACCCAATTTCATCCTCCATCTCCATGGCAGCGAGAAGGGACGACCCATCCGGTTGAAACACAACTACTCCTAAACCAGTTCCATCATTGTTCCTATTCACCGCAGCATCCGTATATACGTGGTAAGCAATAGGACTAACATGTCTATCATTTTCTAATCCATTTCGCCCCATAATCTCCACAACCGTAGGTCGAGTTTCGAGCCAATAACATTGGATCCATTCACAACGTTGTGTCCACTCCATTACTGGCATTTCCCTGATATAAGAATTGCGATCATTCCATATAGCTCAAAAGGCTATACAAGCTTTTGCACTCCCATTTATCATATATATTGAGCATTGAAATAAATGTGATAAAGAAAAAAAGAATATGCCAAATTAAAGGATAGAAGAAACATCAAGCATCAGTAAGAAAAATATGCCATTAATAAAATTATTGAGCATTGAAATAAATGTGATGAAGAAAAAAAAAATGCCAAATTAAATGACAGAGGAAACATCAAGCATCTGTAAGAAAATTACATTTTATGTGAGATGGAGAGGATCAGATTCTCACACCAAAGTTTACCCATTCACAAAGTAAAGAATTTAAGATCAAATTTTCACTATTACTCTAATGGTTTAAATTACAATCTCTCTTCGACTAAAGATTTCATTCTACAATATTTTCCTTCCTTTCATTTTCATTTTCAACATTCAAAACAACGAAAAGAAAACGAATTAAAGAACTCTAGGGTTCTCTCTCCTCCCTCTCAATTTTCTCCAACCGCGCACGACAACGATAAGGAACGTTGGTGCACGAAGAAAGGAATTCGAACTCTGAAACGCTTCAATTTTGAGACCCATGCATTCGACAAACTCATAGTTTGTGGAGATTGATCAAGTCTACTAGAACCATCAATCAGCAAGAAAGTAAGTTATTAGTCCTCATTCGTCTCTCTTCATCACAAGTTGCGAGTACGTAAATGTTTCTTTTGTTTTGAAACTCTTTTATTATCTTAAATCATTGTTTTGGTAGTTACAAGTACAATTGTTAGAATGTTGCTATTGATACTTGGTAGATTTTGTGATGGGGAAATCATTTGTCAACCTACTCTTCCAGTTCACAAGGTATTAATGAGGAGGAAGGTTTAGAACCCGTTGATAGCGAGCATAGCTAGCTATTTTTCTCTAATTAATTAAGCTAGTCTTTTTCAATTATTTGCCCAAATTTATGCATTTTTATGTTTTATTTGCAGGAAGTATGTGCTTGAAGCTTAATTCAGCAATTGGAGTCAAATGGAGCTTCCAATCTAAAAAAAAAAAAAAAATTCATAGCGTCGCGACGCTATCGACAAAATTTCCAAAAATGCGGATCTCGACAGCGTCGCGACGCTGTCTTGACAGCGTCTCGACGCTACGACGAAATTTTGCTATTTAAGCATCCTTTCGGCTAGGTTTTTGGGGGAACCAATTTTGGGACTTTTTGGAGCCGTAAACAGAGGAAAAACAGAAGAATTCAAGGCTGAAGCAAAGGGAAAAATTCGGAAATCAACCCATTGTTCGTGGGGATCGTGACGGGGACGTTCGGTCTCGGCCTACAACAAGTTTAATTCTTCTTTCCCTCACTTTAGTTAGATTTTTATGGCTTTTACATGTTTAGTTGAGCTTGTAATTTTGATCATGAGTAGCTAAACTTGTAAGCTTGGGGATTGATGTAGTTGATTGTGTTTATGGATTGATTTATGGTCTGAGTTGTGCAATGGTATTATGTTTGTAATCTTGATTTAATGCTTTCAATTAATTGGCCATTAGTTGGATGATTTAAGTTTCGAATCTAGCTCGGGAGAGGGGATTTGATTTAGACTTACTCAAGATTGCATGACTAAAGTTTAGTTTCTATTTCGTGACGGTTTTAGATTAACTTTAGAATTGGTTGAAAGATCTCATTGCCTTGCATGATTAATAAACTTAGATAGGGATATCAAGTTGGTTAATTTGCATGAGAATCAATTATACTCGGGAGAGGTAGTTGTGATTAAAGGGTCTTTGGCTCATAATTCCATTGTGCATAATAACTCATTCCTTAAAATCAATCCTAAACTAAATCGGCGAAATCAATTCCCTAAGTAGTTTTCCCAATTGAAATTCCACACTTTTTACTTGCTTTGATTTGGTTTTCTTATCATTCATTCATCACTTTTTGATCCCTAAATAAAATTGGGCAAGATAATTCACAATACTTGATTTGCTTAAAAATCCAATCCAGAGGACGACACTCGTTTACACGAAAACACTATATTATTACTTGACCCGTACACTTGCGGTAAGCAAATTGCACATCAAGTTTTTGGCGCCGTTGCCGGGGATTGGCACATTTAGCTAGATTGATATTGTGGAAAAATTGCTTGATCTTAATTTAGGGTGTATTGTTATTTTTTTAGGTTTGTTGCATTTTTTTTCCTTATTTGTTTTTCTTTCCATATTTGATTTTTTAGGTTAGTTTCCTTTTAGTTGTGTAATCTTTTCCTTATTTGTTCTTGTCTTTCTTTTTCTAGGTTAGTTTCCTTATTTGCATTTTGTCATATTTATTTTTGCATTTCATATTAGGTTAGTTTGTTTCCTTTTTCTTGATTATATTTTCCATATTTATATTAGTTGTTTTTCCTTCTTTATTTATTTCCATATTTGTTTTTCTTTTCTTTTTAAGGTATTTTTAATTTTTGCATGCGTAGTAGTAGAGAAGTGTTACCATTTGATCCCGAGATAGAAAGAACAATTCTTAAGCTTCGAAGGGAAAACAGAGAAATTATTCAAATGGCAGATCAAAATCCACCTGAGGAGCCTAGGCCTATTAGAGATTATTTTCAGCCTGTGTTTCAGGGACAGCAATCGGGAATTGTCTATGCACCGATTAATGCCAACAACTTTGAGCTGAAGACCGGCCTCATTCAGATGGCTCGAGACTGTGCATACAGAGGATCGCCCACTGAGGATCCAAATTCTCATCTTAAATCATTCTTGGATATTTGTGGGACGGTAAAGATTAATGGTGTCTCTGAGGATGCTATTCGCTTACGTTTATTTCCCTTTTCTTTGCAGGATAAAGCACGTGATTGGTTGCAGTCTATTACCCCTGGGAGCATCACCACTTGGGATGCTTTGGTCCAGGCCTTTCTGAAGAAATTTTTCCCTCCTGCAAAGACGGTCAAGCTGAGGACCGAGATTGGGACATTCCAACAACAGTATGATGAGCAGCTGTTTGAAGCCTGGGAGCGATTCAAAGAGCTACTGAGGAAGTGCCCTCAGCATGGTTACCCCGACTGGCTTCAGGTTCAATTGTTTTATAATGGTTTAACTCCTAGTACGAAAACTATTGTTGATGCAGCTGCAGGTGGGACTCTGTTATCCAAGACCGTGGAAAATGCTCGTACACTTTTAGAGGATATGGCCACCAACAGCTATCAGTGGCCATCTGAGCGGTCTACACCTAAAAAGATTGCTGCTGGAGTGTTTGAGGTTGATAAAGTAAGTGCGCTCCAGGCCCAGATGACTTCCCTTGCTAATGCTTTTATGAAATTTTCAGGTACAGGGAGTGCACAGTCAATTGAATCAGCTGCTGCTTTAGCATCTAGATCTCAGGAGGAGACTATTGAGCAGGTTCAGTATGTATCAAATTTTAATTCTAGGGGATATAATAATAGTTCTACACCTACACATTATCACCCTAACAATAGGAACCATGAAAATTTCTCTTATGCTAATACTAAGAATGTTCTTAATCCTCCTGGTTTTGCCCCTCAAACTCAAGATAATAAAAAGTTAGAAGATCTTGTTGGAGCTTTCATTGCAGAGTCTAGTAACAGGACAACCAAATTAGAGGAGGCAGTCATTGCCATCAATTCAACAGTGAATGGCCACAGTGCAGCCATCAAGAACATTGAGACTCAGCTGGGACAGTTGGTGAATGTTGTAAGCACCATGAATAAAGGTAAGGCCCCAGCTGAACAAGATAAACCCCAGATGGAGTATTGTAAGGCAATCATTGTGCACCAGGAAGGATCTGAAGAGGAACCTGAATCTGAGAACTATGAAACGCCTACAGGGGAAGCTGAGGAGGACACATCATCTGATGAGGCTGAACAGCCTAACCTTGAGCCTCCTATTCCTTCTCCCACACTGTTGGTTCCTAAAGAAAAGAAAAAGAAAAAGAAGAAAAAGAACAATCAGGTTCAATTTGATAAATTTATGAATGCTTTTATGAATCTGAACATTAATATTCCTTTTGCAGAGGCATTAGAGATGCCCCAATACAACAGGTTCATGAAGGAGTGGTTAGCAAAGAAGCGAAAAGAAAAGAAGGTTGACACTGTTTATCTTGCTTCAACATGCAGCACCAGAGTACAACAAAAAGTACCTGAAAAAGTAGCAGATCCAGGGAGTTTTTCTGTTCCTTGTAGTTTTGGTACTTATTCTTTCAGAGCATTATGTGACTTAGGTGCTAGCATTAATATTATCCCATTGTCCTTGTGTAAAAAGTTAGATATAGGTGAGATTAAGTCTACTCCTGTAAAGCTCCAATTGGCTGATCAATCTGTGGTGAGACCAGTTGGTATTGTAGAAAATGTGTTAATCAGAGTAGGTAGATTTTTCCTCCCTATTGACTTGTATGTTATGGACATGATAGAAAATCCTTCAATGCCTGTCATATTAGGAAGACCATTCCTCGCTACTGGGCGAGCAATTATAGATATTGAGCGCAAGGAGCTCACTATTAGAGTCAAGAACGAAAAAGAGATCTTTAAAGCAGTTGAAGACTCTAAAGATGAAGTGCTTTACATGAGCTACAGGAAAGGTGCAAGAAAGAGCACCTCTGTTGGATTCACAGAACAAAAGCCTCCTTGAAGCACGTGCAGCACGTCGAGCTAATGACGTTAAACAAGCGCTTATGGGAGGCAACCCAAGTAAGTTAGTGTGTTTTCTCTTTGTTTTTGATTTATTGTTTGTTTTTGTTTTGTAGGTCTTGTTTTCTTTCTCTCCTTTGCTTTCAAGCTTTCAAGATTCAAAGCTCTCAAGCAAGAAGTCATCATCATTCCAGGCCAGTATTGTTCACTCCTGTCATTCTTTTTTTGTTCTCATGCTTGTTTATGATTTATTTTCTTTATACATTGAGGACAATGCATATTTTAAGTTTGGGGGTGGATTAGCATGTTTGTGGAGCCCTTGAGCATCTGAGTTCGGGCTATAGTTTTGAGCTTTCTTTGAATTATGCATATGGTTGTTTTCTGGATGCTACTTTTGCATGATTATGATGTCCTAGGATAGGCTTTCCTGTCAATCTTCAAGCTTGTGATGAGATGTAAGCATAAGTGCCCAAAAAGGGAGACTTTTTAAAATTTTTCTAGGAGATGGCTTGCATGAGTAGAGTATCTGTCTTGACCTGACTTGGATTTGAATGCTTAGGAGCGAATTATTGGGTTCATATGCTTGTTGTCACCTCGATAGGTGTAGGGTAGAGCTAAAGAGTTAATTTTTTGCAAATTAGCATGTTTGATCTTGCTTAGGAGAAAAGAAAAGAATATCTGCTATTTATGCTCATATCGAAAAATCATTCTTGTAGTTACTGTTGAAAAGAAAATTATTATGCCATGGCCTGTGCACAGTTTGCAATGTTTAATAAAGATTAAGGCAAAAAGAGCTACCCCTGTTGTGATCAGTTAGGCCAACCAGAGAAATCTCAGGTTAAGGGTCCCTGCAATGGGTGTGTGAAAGCTAGTGCCACATATACATGCTTAATTTGATTGTTAATTAAAAGCACCTAAGTATGGAGATAAACAAACTAATTTGTTGCATTAACTCATTAGTGAAGCCTTAGTGCCAGTGTAGAGGGAAGATGAGCTGAGAGTTTAATAATCCAATCCCGGGCTAGTAGAGTCTGATCTTGTTGAGTTAGATCTCGCTTGTGCAAGTTAATTTTGGAAAAAATTTTAATTTGTCTCCCTCATCGGTCCTTATGTGCATGTCTCTTGCTTGCTTGACTATTGACCTTTGAGCCTTGAGGATTGAGTTATGATTATTGCATCCATTCTTCTACTGTATGCTTGATTTTTAGTTTGCTCGAGGACTAGCAAAAGCTTAAGTTTGGGGGTATTTGATAGCGAGCATAGCTAGCTATTTTTCTCTAATTAATTAAGCTAGTCTTTTTCAATTATTTGCCCAAATTTATGCATTTTTATGTTTTATTTGCAGGAAGTATGTGCTTGAAGCTTAATTCAGCAATTGGAGTCAAATGGAGCTTCCAATCTAAAAAAAAAAAAAAAAAAAAAAAAAAAAAAAAAAAATTCATAGCGTCGCGACGCTAGGACCAGCGTCGCGACGCTATCGACAAAATTTCCAAAAATGCGGATCTCGACAGCGTCGCGACGCTGTCTTGACAGCGTCTCGACGCTACGACGAAATTTTGCTATTTAAGCATCCTTTCGGCTAGGTTTTTGGGGGAACCAATTTTGGGACTTTTTGGAGCCGTAAACAGAGGAAAAACAGAAGAATTCAAGGCTGAAGCAAAGGGAAAAATTCGGAAATCAACCCATTGTTCGTGGGGATCGTGACGGGGACGTTCGGTCTCGGCCTACAACAAGTTTAATTCTTCTTTCCCTCACTTTAGTTAGATTTTTATGGCTTTTACATGTTTAGTTGAGCTTGTAATTTTGATCATGAGTAGCTAAACTTGTAAGCTTGGGGATTGATGTAGTTGATTGTGTTTATGGATTGATTTATGGTCTGAGTTGTGCAATGGTATTATGTTTGTAATCTTGATTTAATGCTTTCAATTAATTGGCCATTAGTTGGATGATTTAAGTTTCGAATCTAGCTCGGGAGAGGGGATTTGATTTAGACTTACTCAAGATTGCATGACTAAAGTTTAGTTTCTATTTCGTGACGGTTTTAGATTAACTTTAGAATTGGTTGAAAGATCTCATTGCCTTGCATGATTAATAAACTTAGATAGGGATATCAAGTTGGTTAATTTGCATGAGAATCAATTATACTCGGGAGAGGTAGTTGTGATTAAAGGGTCTTTGGCTCATAATTCCATTGTGCATAATAACTCATTCCTTAAAATCAATCCTAAACTAAATCGGCGAAATCAATTCCCTAAGTAGTTTTCCCAATTGAAATTCCACACTTTTTACTTGCTTTGATTTGGTTTTCTTATCATTCATTCATCACTTTTTGATCCCTAAATAAAATTGGGCAAGATAATTCACAATACTTGATTTGCTTAAAAATCCAATCCAGAGGACGACACTCGTTTACACGAAAACACTATATTATTACTTGACCCGTACACTTGCGGTAAGCAAATTGCACATCACCCGTTTGAAATACCTTTTAGTTTAAGTGTTTTTTAAGAATGCATCTTCTTTTAAATATTTTGTATAAAAATTACACTCATATGTTTGGTTACATTTCCCCCATACGTACTTTTATACACAAGTTACTATATACTTAAAAACTCCATTTAAAAAATTTGCAAGTGTTTCCCTCAAAATGATTTATTTCTCAATCTCATTTTTTTAATAAGTCATTTTTAGTGGTTGCCAAACACTAGAATTTTTTTCAAAAGGATTCTTTTTTCCAAAATTAAATACTTAAGTTAAACTAACATACCCTCAATTTGATAAGTTGGATTTTGGTTCTTTTGTCCCATTAATAGATGAGAAAAAAACATCTCAATCCTATTGTAGAAACAAGTAGAAAAATAATAGAGAAATTAAAAGAAAACAACAAATAAGTAAGAAACACAAGAATTTACGATGAAAACTCCAAAACCAAAAAAAAAAACTCACATAAAGAAATTTCACTACGTGAAAAATTATTACAATCACACAAAATTCTCTCCCCAACTCTAATTACCAAGAAACACTTTCTCAAAGCTTTGTACAACTCATACAACTAAATTTGGTATACCTGACTTAAAGTGACGACTTTACATTTAAATATAATAAATATTTGAATTTTAATAGTTTAAACATCATTCAACTCTTACAACTATATAAGAAGTTATCTTCTCTCTTTTTTTTAACAAAAAAACTCGTCTTCTCTTGGTTTTTTTTTTCCTCTCTCCACTCTTTTTTCCCAAGGTTTCTAGCACTTTTTTTTTCTCTGATAGAAAAAATTTATATCTTCTGTTAGTTTATTTTTCTTTGTCTCTCAACTTCTTTTCTCCTAAAAATTCTTCATTTGGTATGTTATGATGGCACACTAGATAAGTACAATAAGGTTTTTTTTTTTCATGAATTGGAAAGTAAGTTGTTTGGAAATTATGTAGCATTGCATTTTAAGAAATAATTTGTTAGTTTGATCTTAAACATCCAATAAATAAATAAATAAATAAGATGTTTGAAGAAAAACAATCTCAATTTCAGGTACTGATTTCTTTCTTTTTTTTTTTTTTTTTTTTGAAACATCAGGTACTGATTTCTTTCATGGATGTTTTTAAGGTTTATATATATATATATAGTTAAAGAAAGTTAGTTATTTCGGTAATTAATATGATTATTATTTTTGTTCGAAGGAGTTTATGCAAGGTTAAAATTATTTAATCTTATTATTAAAAAATAATCTTTGTCATTCTAACATGATTATTAATGATTTTCTTTCTTGATCTTCTAACAACAATTATAAGAAATAATACGCATTTCTTCATTGTTTCTAATTTGGTAGCTCTAGTTTAATCCATTATTGTTAATTTAGGATAATGGTTTTTTATTCCTTTAACCATTTAGATCATTTTACAACCTTGAATCTGCAGGGGCAACCAAGAATTTGGAGGGAGAGAAAGAATCGTAACAAAAAAAAAAAAAAAAAAAAAATGGAAATTTTAACTACAATTGTAGAACCAGTTATAAACTACATAAGCGTATCCATTGGGCGTGAACTAGGTTACCTCTTTTTTTACAAGAGAAATATTAAGGATCTTGAAAAGCAACTTGAAAATCTCAGGCATATTAGAGAAAGGGTGCATAGTTTGGTTAAAGAACAAAGAAGCAATTCATATGAAATCTATGATAATGTTTTAGCGTGGTTGAAAGAAGTGGATGTTGAACTACACGAAATGCCACAACAAAATGAAGGTTGGTGCTTTAATTATGTCCAATGGCATCGGCTAGCTAGAAAAACAAGCAAGAGAGTGGTGGAACATATTCCTAAACTCATAGAGGATGGAGAGAAGTTTAACAAGGATAATGTTGGTAATCTTGCACCTCTTCCTGATACTAAATGTCCTACTCTTCCTGCAGATTATCAAATTTTAAAAACAAGAACGTTATTGGCAGAACAAATTAAGGATGCACTTGCAGATCCTAATGTCAACAAGGTTGGAGTATGTGGTATGGGAGGTGTTGGAAAAACTAAGCTGTTAGATGAAGTCAAGAAATTAGTATTGCAAAACAATTTGTTTCATCGAGTGGTTGTCGTGCTTGTAGGTGAATCGAATGGTGCAATAGAGATACAAGATAAAATTATAGGAATGTTAAATATAAAATTAGATGAGAATAGCAAGGAGGTAAGAGTATCTCACTTACGAAATAAGATTGTCGAGATGAAAGTTAATATCCTCATTATGTTGGATGATTTGTGGAAGGAATATTATCTTGAAAGAGAGTTTGGAATTCCTTGTCGTTCAGAATCAAGAAAAGAAGAGTGTAAGATACTCATGACAAGTCGAGATCGAGATTTATTAACAAATAAAATATGAATACAGATAAGTTGTTTGAAGTCGACTCCCTAAATGAAGAAGAGTCTTGGAAGTTTTTTATGGCAATAGTTGGTGAGTTTGTTGGTGATATAGAGCCTATAGCAAAGGATGTGGTAAAAAAATGTGGAGGGTTACCAATTGCACTTAAAACTCTTGCAAGATCATTGAAGGGGAGAAAGAGATGGGCGTGGGAGAATCTTTTGAAGAAATTGAAAAATCCTATTCCAGTGGATATTCGAGGTGTGAGTGACCAATTGTATTATTGCCTTAAAATTAGTTATGATTCGATAAATGATGAAGCAAAGTTACTATTTCTTCTGTGCAGTATATTTCCAGATGATTATGATATTTCGGTGAAAGATTTGCAGATGTATTCTATGGGCATGGGATTGCTAAATGACGACAAAAAGAATTGGAAAGATGTAGGGGTTGGAGTAATGGAGTTGATTGATGATCTTAAATCTTCCTATTTACTTCTAGAGTCCAATAAAGGAGATGGTTATGTTCAAATGCATGATGTGGTCCGCAATGTTGCCAAATACATTGCATCAAAGATAGATAATAAGATGTCCTCGTTGACCTATGAGCATGGACAAAGTGACGAATGGCGAGAAGAGGATAAACGTGGATCTTATAATGCAATATTTGTAAATTGTAAGAACTTACCCTACCTTCCCTCAAAGTTGGAGTTTCCAAACCTTCGATTGTTAATATTAAGAAATTATCTTCAATATTGGAAGATTAATAAAGCAATTCAGATTCCAGACTCCTTTTTTGAAGAAATGGAAAACCTAAGAGTTTTGGACCTAACAAGTATATGTTTTGAATCATCATTAACCCAATCATTAAAGAACCTTCAAACATTATGTATGTCATGTCTTTATCTATATAATTCTATCGATACAATTGGTCAACTAAAGAAGTTGAAAATTTTGAGGATTGATGAATGTAGTATCGAAGAGCTACCGGAGAGTATGAGTCAACTGACAGAACTTAAGATGCTAGAGGTGTTAGATTGCTATGGCTTGAAGGTGATTCATCCAAACATTATTTCAAGTATGACAAAACTAGAAGAGTTGAGTTTATGGGGAAGCTTCAAAAGATGGGGAGAGGAAGTATCATACAAAAATAAATTGATTAAGAATGTCAAACTTTGTGAATTGAATGGTCTAACTCGTCTTTTCAATTTGAAGTTTCAAATTCAGGACGTTGACATCTTGTCAAATCAACTGAGTTTAAAAAGAGCAGATAAATTAGAAGAATTTTGGGAAAAATACACTTTTGGTCCCTGAGGTTTGGGTTAAGTGACACTTTGGTCCCTGAGTTTTCAAACTCAACAAAAATACCCCTCAGGTTTGAGATAAGGAGCATTTTGGTCCCTGCCGTCAACTTTTCTGTTAAATTTTAACGGTTGCTGACGTGGCACTATTTATTTTAATAAAAAAAATGATTTTTAAAAAATTTTAAATAAAAAAAATATTAAAATAATAAAATATTATTATTTTTCTAATTATTTAATTATTTCTTCTTCTCTCTCTTTACTTCCCTTTTTCTTTTCCATCTTCTTCCCCTTCATTCTTTCCTTCTTCTTCTTCTTCATATCTCCGGCGGCCGACAACCACCACTCGCCGCCGCCGGCCGCCGGCGACTTTTTTTTTTTTTTTAATTTCTCCTTTCCCTATTTTCTTTTTCTTCTTCCTCCCTATTTTCACGGTTTTTTTTTTTAAAAAAAAAAAAGAAAAACAGAAAACGAAGGGGGAAAAGCCCCTTCGATTCCAACGCCGGAGAGGGAGGAGGGACCTCCCTCTTCGTTCCCTCCTCCTCCTCCCTTAGAAGTTTGAACAATCTCTCACAAGTTCAAAGTCAGACCTGAGCCCAAAACTGAAACCCAATACAATACACATCAGATTTTAAAAAAACTAAAGATTTTAAGCTCAACCCAGAAGCTAAATCGTTCGAATAACCAAAAAGGGGCACAAAAAAAAAAGCTCAGAAGGGGAGCCCAAATAAATTGATCAAGTAAATCAACAGAGTTTAAGTTGAAATGAATAGTTGGTCCAAACGTACCGATCCGAACCAATTCGACAGCAAAACATCGAGCAAAAGGCCATCAAAACGGAGGCAAATAAGACCCAGTTCGTGTAAAGATAAACTGAGCTTGTTCTTTCTAAATTTGGTCACAGTCTTTAACTATCTGTTGCATATCGGAGACGAGAGAGATGTGAAGCGTAAAGGGATGGAGGAAGAAACATACATTTGAAAAGAGGAAAAAGGAAGTGGGTTTCGTTTTGCTTTGATGGGGGTTTTGATTTTGATTTTGGGTGTCAAAAAGTTAAAAGAGAAGTTCGCCGAATGTTGGGCATGGAAGACAGAGAGGCTGCGAACGAGATGATATTGAGAGCGTTTTGTAGAGAGAGAAAGAAGAGCATGTAGTCTTCTTCATTCTGGAACGAGGAGGGAGGGAGGTTCCTCCCTCCCCAGGCGCCGGAATCGAAGGGGGGTTTTCCCCCTTCGTTTTCTGTTTTTCTTTTTTTTAAAAAAAAAAAACAGAGAAAATAGGGAGGAAGAAGAAAAAGAAAAGAGGGAAGGGATTTTTTTAAAAAAAAAAAACCGTCGCCGGGGGCCGGCGACGGCTAGTGGTGGCCGCCGGCCGCCGGAGATATGAAGAAGAAGAAGAAGGAAAGGATGGAGAGGAAGAAGATGGAGAAGAAGAAGGAAAGTAAAGAGAGAGAAGAAGAAATAATTAAATAATTAGAAAAATAATAATATTTTTTATTTTAATATTTTTTTATTTAAAATTTTTTAAAAATCATTTTTTTTATTAAAAATAAATAGTGCCACGTCAGCAACCGTTAAAATTTAACAGAAAAGTTGACGGCAGGGACCAAAGTGCTCCTTATCTCAAACCTCAGGGGTATTTTTGTTGAGTTTGAAAACTCAGGGACCAAAGTGTCACTTAACTCAAACCTCAGGGACCAAAAGTGTATTTTTCCCAAAAAAAAAACTAGAAAAATAAAACAGTCAGTTTGAACCTTTGATTCAGAACCCCATGTTAAAACAGATCAACACTCCAAACACATATTATTTTATCCCAGACTAAAATAATCTGCACCCCAAACACAGATTATTTTATCCCAGACTATAATAATCTGCCTTCCAAACACAGATTATTATAACCCCCAAACTATTATAATCTCCAGATTATTATAACCACCAGATATTATAACCAATTCAGCGCTCCAAACAGCCCCTTAGAGTACAGATCTATTAGACATTAAGTTACAAATTCGAAAATCGACTTGATACATAATTGAAAGCTTAAAGACCAATTTCATATATTTTGTTTTAATTCACAAATCTGTTATTAAAATTCAAAAACATTTTATTGGCTCACATTATTTGACTTCAAAAAAGAAAAAATCAAATTAAGATATGTTTGTTATTATTTTATAGGGAAAAATACACTTTTGGTCCTTGAGGTTTGGGTTAAGTTACACTTTGGCCACTGAGTTTTCAAACTCAATAAAAATACCCCTGAGGTTTGAGATAAGGAGCAATTTGGTCCCTGTCATCCATTTTGCCGTTAAATCCTAACGGACAGCTGACGTGGCATTATTATTTTAATTAAAAAATGAATTTTTAATTTTTTAAATTAAAATATATTAAAATAATATAAATATTATTATTTTATTATTTTTAAAAATTCTTTCTCTCTCTTTCCTTCTTTCTTATTCATCTTCTTTCTCTTCTCCATTATACTTCTTCTTCTCCACATCCCTTCTTAACCCTAACCCTACCGCCGACAACCACCGACCGACGGCTAACCTTTTTTTTTTTCCTCATCTTTCTTTTATTGTCCTTCTTTTTTTCCTTCTTTTCTTACTATTTTTTATTTTTTTTAAAAAAAATCAGGAACTTCGTTTTAGACCAAAATTTCATTCCAAATCTGGAACGAACCCAGATCCGAGCTCGTTCCATCTTTTAAAAAAAAACGGTGATGAACGCGCGACGTGAGGGACGGGGCTGAACTGGTTCTAGATCTAGGTCAAGTGGTTGAACGTGCGACGTGAGACAGCAGCTGAATGCACAACGAGCGCGACGACTGAACACGCGACGTGAGTGACGGTTGGGGCTAAACTCGTTCCAGAGAGGCAATGGTTGAACGCGCGACGAGTAGCCATGGGTTTGTTTTTTAAAATGTTGAAACAGAGGCAAAAAGATGTTGCAACAAAGATGGTGGGAAAAAAATACATTTCAGATCTCTGTTTATCGCTGTGGTCTCGTTTGTTTGCCGATGTGAGTTTCGGAGTGTCGTCGAGGTGGGTTTTACTGATTAAGCATTGTGGTGGGTCTCGATTTAGACTTGTCGTGGGTCCGTTCGCGATGGTCCCTCAAGAAGATTTGAGTTTCAGAAATGGTCAAATTTAGGAGGATGAGGAGCTCCTCCTCCCCGAATCTCCATCTGTTTAAAAAAAAACACAAAAGAAAGAAAATAAAGGTGAAGAAGAGAAGAAGGGAAAAATAAGAAAGAAGAAAGAAGAAAAAAAAATCTGGCGGTCGGCCACCGGAGCTGAAGAAGAAAGAGATGGGGAAGGAAGAAGATGGAGAAGAGAAAGGAAGAAAGAGAAGAAAGAAAGAGAAGAAAGAAAGAGAAATAATTTTTAAAAGATAATAAAATAATAATAATTTCATTATTTTAATATAGCTTTATTTAAAAAAAATTAAAATTCATTTTAATTAAAATAATAATGCCACGTCAGCTGTCGTTAGGATTTAACGGCAAAATGGATGGCAGGGGGCAAATTGCTCCTTATCTTAAACCTCAGAGGTATTTTTGTTGAGTTTGAAAACTCAAGGACCAAAGTGTAACTTAACCCAAACCTCAAGGACCAAAAGTGTATTTTTTTTCTATTTTATATTATAAATACAAAAAAAAAAATTAAACTATTTTAAACTGAAAAGACAGAAAAACGAAAAGATGCGAAAAAAAAACGAAATGACGCAAAAAAAAAACACAGAAAAACGAAAATGAAAACATGAAAGAAAAAACAAAAAAAAAAAAAAACAGAAAAAGGAAAACAAAGAGAAGGGACTTTTTTTTTATTAAAATTGCAATTTTTAAAAGTTTTTCCCGCAAAATATTAGAGAATTTAAAAAAAAAATTATCGTAGGTCGTCTCTTACAGTAAAAAAAACAATAAAAAAAAGGTCTGGAACGTCGTTGGTTCGACGTTACGGATGTCAAGAGACGACCATGTTCACACGTAACTTCGGAGATGAAGACACGTGGAATAAACAAAATATTTGTACTGATGTATTATGCGTGTGGGTGTACAATCTCTAACTTTAATCCTCTGATTCTCTCTCTCTTACGTGTGTGAGTGTGTTTCACTTGAGGGTTGGAACGTTTGATCTCGAGTTTGAAGCTACAATCAATTGCTTGGAGTCTTGAAGAGTCTTTGGTCTTCAAGGGTTGTTGAAGTCTTCCAGTCTAGAAGGGTCTTCAGTCTTCAAGAATTGTTGAGATCTTGAAGAGTATTTGGTCTTCAAGGAATGTTGAAATCTTGAAGAGTGTTTGGTATTCAAGAACTTATGGATTTGAGAGAGTCTTCAGTCTTCAGTCTTGGTGAAGTCTCTTTGAATTCTTTAGTTTTGCTTAAGAGCTTGAAACTCTGAACTCTTGTCTTTGTGAGAGTGTCGAATTTTTGAACCTTGCAGAGGCTTCGATCTTCTGAATTTTGCAAGAGGATTGGAGCTTCAATTTTCAAGTCTTGTAGGAGGATCAGAGCTTCGGTCTTCAGAGCCTACTGAGAGGTTCAATCTTGCTTCTCTTTCTTTCTTTCTGCTCCCCTTCTCAAATGAGCCAAGGTCTCCTATTTATAGAGTTTTCCAAAGGCCTTTGCGGGCTTGGGCTCAAATTGGGCTTGGACCAAACTATTTGGTTCTGGGTTTGATTTATATTTGACCCAAAAACCACATGACCAGAATATTTAAAAGACCAAATTTGATCCAATTAATTATTTTTTTAATTAATTTGTCAAATTAATTAATTTGATCAAAATAATTTATTTTTGGAAAAAAATACACTTTTGGTCCCTGAGGTTTGGGTTAAGTGACACTTTGGTCCTTGAGTTTTCAAACTCAACAAAAATACCCCTAAGGTTTGAGATAAAGAGCACTTTGGTCCATGCCATCCAATTTTCCGTTAAAATAATAGTGACACGTCAGCCACCGTTTGGATTTAACAGAAAAATTGACGGCAGGGACCAAATTGCTCCTTATCTCAAACCTCAGGGGTATTTTTGTTGAGTTTGAAAACTCAGGGACCAAAGTGTCACTTAACCAAAACCTCAGGGACCAAAAGTGTATTTTTTCCTTTATTTTTTTAATTAATTGATCAAATGGACATTTTGCTCCAAAAATTTATAATTAGCCAACTTTGTCTTCAAATTAAATTTGGGACACGTGTTCATTTATAATTGGTCCCAAATTTAATTATTTGTAATTTCGTCATTAATTTTAAATAATGATGTGGCAATTTGTGATTGGCCAAAATTTCTCCTTCAACAAATGCCCTCTTTTCGAGATTTAGGCACAAGCTATATGTGAGTGAATCTCGAAAAACATATTTTGGAATCAAACTGCAAGGTATTTGTTCTTGATTTTGACTCCGTTTGATATGTCAATTTAATCAAAACATGAATTTTGTTCAAATTTTTTATTATTTTTTTATTTGACACACTTTATTGCCAATTAATCAAAATTTGAAGTTTGGTCAAAATTTTGATTTTCCTTATTTGGCAGCAAACTTTGACTTGAACTTAAGTTTGGGTAAAATCTAGATTATGCCCAAATTTTGATTTGAGGTAAAATTCTATCCAATTTTAATTTGCATTTGGAATAGAATTTAGGTTTGGACTTTGGTCCATTTGGGATAAAATTTGAATTATGTCAAACTTTTGACTTGAGGTAGAATTCTATCTAATTTTAACTTGCATTTGGAATAGAATTTGAGTTTGGGATTTTGGTTGATTTTGGGTTTGACAAGATTTGGATTGAGAATAATCTGAGTTGACTCAATAGCATATAAGTATATATTAACAAGCGAATTTTAATCAAAAGACTTGAATGGTTTATTGGTTTAATAGCTAAGCTAGATACTTTAAGGTCATGAGTTTGAGTCTCAAACTGCCAATCTCAATTTTTACTGCCCCCAATAGTGATTTTCTTTAAGCTGCCTATGTACCCTTATGGAATAAGGATCGAGTCATAACCTAGTTCAAGATTTTTTTTTTTTTTTGCACTCGCCTTTTAAGCTCGTGTGGGCTAGGAGCATCATGCAGTTTAGGCTCTTGCGATCAAAAGCTTTTACATTTTAAAAGCTCTTATCTTTATCATGGTCTTGATCAGATCCTTCATTTATAGGATTGGTCAAGACACTACTACAAATTTGGCCTTTGTTGTCGGCTAAAAAGTAACAATTATCACTTTCATTGACGCTTTTTAGAAGTCAATTAAAATGGTATCAATAAAACTAAAGCGTCAATATTACTGTTTTCATTGACGCTTATAGGACGTCAACGAATATGCCTTTGTTGACGTTTATAAGCCATCAACAAAGACAATATTGACACGTTTTATCCATCAATGATATTCATAAAGCGTCAACGTAGACACATTTATTGATATTTATGGAGCGTCAATACAGACTTATGTTGACTTTTTTTCATTGTCAATTATAAACCTAAGATGTCAATATATCTATCTTTATTGACACCTCTACACTGTCAATATAGTCTTTTATTGACGTTTATTAGCCGTCAAGTTACCATATTAAATTGTCAAATATTATATTTTTATTGACGGTTAATATCCATCAATTATTATGTTTTAATGACATTTTTTAACCGTCAACTATATGTATTAGAAAAAAAAATCTCCCGATTATTTTTACCCCTCCTCGACAATCTACGTTTACACAAAAGTAGCAAGTTATCAAATGTAATGCCCAAAATTCAACCTAATTTAGAGGACATTACTAAACCTAACACCAAAACTAAAACTCAAGTATAAATAATACGAGTCAAATCTCGAAAACATATTATTGTTCATCTAGAAATACAAAATCAAAAGAATCATAATTTAACCTAATTTAGAGGACATAACTAAACTTTATCCGGTAACCAAGTTTCATGCTACCAAAATTCCCACAACATATAACGACGTAATCATAACTAACCAAAAATTGCTAAAGGTTTATTTCTGGAAACTAATGGATCACTAATGTATATATAAAGCTAAAGCAATCATAAAATTAAAGGAAGAAATTTTCACAAGCTTGAAAAGCAAATCCAACATCCTTTCTTATTCATCATGGTTCAAGGTCTCCATATTTTTATAAAATTATTATTGCACAACCCATGGCATTTTTTGTAGATGCAAAAATCAAGTCCACTAAAGGACATTGCATAAAAAATCAGAAAAATGTTGACCCCCACATGTCTAACAACTCTCCATTACTTCAGTTTCTAAAAAAGTTTTGGTGCAACCTGCAAGAAAATTGTCTTTGAAGTTAGTTCAAGCTCGTTTGATAACTAATACTTATTTTAAAAAAGAACTTGTTTATGTGCAACTTTTTTGTAATCTACTTTCTATAAAAAACCAAAAGTAACTCACATTTATTGATGTGAGACCAACAATCAGTGCAATGCTTGTGACCACTATTTGTTTCCCTTGGATTCTTCATGCACGCCTATAACATGGAAAGACAACAACTAAATTGAAGGAAATACTACAAAGGGGCTATTAAAAAAAGTTAATCTCACAAAAACCAAAACATATCGTATTTCTCTCCTAAGAAAAGCAATGATTCTTCTCAATTTTCCTTTTGCTAATGCCAAACTCTCCATAGTTTCTCCAGCCAAAAACAAATCATTTAGCCCATATCTTTGATATCTCTTTTTTTTTTTTCAATATGGCTACACTACAATAAGTCACTTCAGATAAGAACTTGATAGCCTAATTTTTTTATTTTAACTTCACATAAAAACCCAACAAACAAGCCTATATTACTTTCAAAATAGAGATAAAGAGAAAAGGAAACAAGAATGTTACCCGCTACCGTGTATTTGGCCAAAAAATAGTCGGCTTATCCACAGTTTCACATTTAAATCTCCATACATTTCCATTCCCTTGAATTTCTTCACTTCTCTTCCCACCACCACATCTACAATATTGTATTAGGTACTGATTGTGACAAGAAGAAAACACAAAATAATCTGTGTGAAGCTATTTAAGTGGTTATACTATCTGAATTGAAACTCCACCAAACAACCTACATATAGGTATGTTAATGGTGTTAGCAACTGCATCATTCACACCATCTCAACTTCTACTTTAACCTTCAATAAATATAGATGATATAGAGTGATTAAACAAACATGGATTCAAAACCTCAGTGTTTGATTTGGTTCTTATAAATGCAGGGCATTCTAAGCTAGCTTTTCCATAGCAGCCTTCTTTTAAGACTCCAGTGATATTTCGTAGATAGGGTTGTGGTTGTTTGATCCTATAATTTCTTAGTTTCTTAACAAAAGAAAGATGAAATTCTGCACATTTTTTAAAAGCAGAGTAACAGTACCCAAATTCTAGCTTTATATAGCAACCTTCTTTTTAGAGACATTGATCACATTTCTTAGATATTAATAAACAATTCCTCGCACATAAAATATAAGAAGACATTTTTTTTTGTCTCAAATGGTACCTAAGTTATTCAAAACCATACATGATTTCAGCAGAGATTCCTTACGATTGGATGGCATTTAAATCACATATAAAGAGTAAAATTTCACTACTAAGCAACCAAAAAGGGGGAAAAAGAACATACCAAACAAAGTGGTTTTGTTATTTGAATATTGAACTCCTCAAGTTGCAATTAGTATGGTGTCGCCATGCCTATGAAGAACAAAATCATTCAGGCTTTATTCTCATCTAACTCCTATTATTTCCTCAAATAAAAAACAAAAACATTAACATGGAAAAACATACCTAGCAGAAGCAACAACTATCTCAATGGTTGGGAAAACTCCAGGCTCAGATAAATCTTTAATTGATCGTTCTATGCGCAGCCGCAACCACAGCCTAGGATGACATGCCAAGTAACTCGGCCATATGTGGCAAACCAGGGAGGTGCTATATTGATCTACAAATTCAATGACAAAAGCGACAAAGACTAAAGGCATAAACTCCAAGGAAATATGTGGGCGGCACCCACTTAATTACAACTTCACTAAACTAATTATAAAAATTTGTTCACTAAAATAGAGAGCAAGTAAAAGAATACACAAATATACCTTTCTTAGAGCAACCGTTCGTACAATATTTAGTTAAACTTCATCAAGTCCTTCACTTTTATCTCCCAATTTTTTCCTTATCTCTTTCCAACCTATTCATATCCAAAAGTCCTATGAAAGAAAAAAAATAACTCCACAAGCTTACCTGGACAAGCGGCATTGCAGCCAAGCGTGCAACTACATTGTCAGATGATTTCTCACACTCCCTCCAAAGCAAATTATGAGCAACCATATCTCCATATCTTGTAACAACGTAATCAAGGTGAGTAATAACGAATAAATATTTCAAGAAGTGCATTTCATATCTAATTTTAATTTTGTGTAAGCAGTATATGGCAAATATTTCATTGTAATAGAAATTTAAGAGTGCATTTCATATCTAATTGATCTAAATTCCTTCAACAACCCTCAATTCATGTTTTCCCTTCCAATTTCACAACACATGAACAATCACACAAACCCAATATGGAACACGGGGAAAGAAGGCTATAAAATGTTATAATATGTCCCCAAATGAAAAGGGAGAAAACAAAATTAGACATACTTGAGTACCTGAAGATTCGAAAGGGTCTTTAGGAGCTTAACGCTCTGATATTTTGCAAACGGCATCCTCAAATACTCAATAATGAGGCTAGTGGAGCAGACAAGGAAGAAGTAAAGAGCCACCACTACCTCCTACTTCGTCAATGGCAAATAAAACACATTTGATGATAGATGACTCTTCGTCAGGAGCACCGAAGGAGTCTTGTTGCGGTATAGTTGTTGATGAGGGAAGACTTGAGTCGCGTGTCGCCGCCTTCTCGAGAGTCAAATCTTGTCGGCATGTTTGTGGGTCACCGGAGAATGACAGCTGTAACATTGTAAGGTGGTTGCCCGTGGTTGCCATAACCAAATCGCGTTGTCGTTGGAGAAGACGGTACGTCGCCGCCGTTTTTCGATGAGGGAAGTGTCGTCTCCGTTGGTGTGTGACGTCCTGAGAAAAGGGTTGAGGTTTGCAACTTCGTGATAGAGGGGTAAAAGAAGAAAGAAAGAGCAGCTGGATGCTATGTGGGGGGAGAAAGAAAAGGGTTCAGTCAAAGCCCTAATTTTGACCCTATATATTAATATTAAGGGTTCAGTCAAGGCCAAGATTTTGGGCTCCTTCTCGAGGCATTCTTTGTCAGTTTCGTCGAGGAGATCGTTTTTGGCGATGGTTTTGCAGGCGAAGAACTTGTTGGAAACGGGGCAAAAGCAACGAGTGATGGTTTCGAATCTTCCTCTACCGATCTCCTCCAGGATTTCGTACTGGCTGTTCACAATGTTACTTACAGAACGAGGCTGAACAGTGCAAAGACGAAAACGACTTGTATCTCAGGGTTGAATGGCATGAAGACGAACGACAGTGCGCGTGGGCTGCGTGAACAAGAAATAGAGGGAAAAAGAAAGGAGGAAGGAGAGTCTTATTTTTTGTTTCTTATTTTTTTCTTTTTCTTTTATTTCTCTTGATCCACCTAAATAAACAAAGAGTCTTGGGTTTCTTTTTTTTCCAATTCTTATCTCTTTTTCAATTAAAAACCCAATTTAAACTCCTAAAATAACTTTAAATTTGGGAGTAATTTAAACTTAAATCTAAAATCTCAAAAAAACTTAAATTTTATTGACGTTTAATACCTGTCAAGAAACCCTCCATTAATATTGACGTTTATTGCGCATCGATATAGTAGTATTTATTGACACTTATTAGCTTTCAATGAATGTTATTTTCTTTGACGGCTAATAAGCATCAATAAAAATCGTCAACAAAACCCTTTTCATGGATGGTTTTTGACCGTCAACTATATGATAAGGCGGAGTTTGACGAAAATCTACGTAAATTAATCTTTTAATCACATTCATTGACGTTTTTTAACCGTCAACATAAACTAGATCATTTGTTGACACCATATAAATGTCAATATACCTATTTATTTATTAATTGGCGTTTTATTGATACAAGTGTCAACAAATCTAAAAAGTCAAGCGTCAATAAAGGTCAAATTTGTAGTAGTGAGATAATGAGATTTGGGTTCACCTTCAACGAACCTTCCGTATTTATGAGAACAAAAAACTTCCTCTTCATACGTGACGGGATGCTACTATGAAGCTTCTCGTCCCTGTCTACTTCATCGAAAAGTTTCAACTCCAAGTTGTCCATCTTTCTTTTAGGTTAATCGTTTGTTACTTTAAGGCGATAAAAAACCGATGTTGAAGGGCTACCTGAATGAATTTTTTGATAATTCATCTTCTTAGAAATCATATTTTCTAGGGTTTAGGGTTTAGGGTTTAACCAAATTTTCATATTTTCAAGTTCTACAATGTTACGTATGATATTATCCAATAATTTAGACTTAAAGTGGTTATGATTTTTGTTTTGATTTTAATCAAAATGCGTCATACCATTGGAAAGAGTTCCTTGTTTAATTTACTTGGTAATCATATGAATTTGCATCCACATTCTTTTTGTTCAAATAGCAAATACATGGATGTATAAAGTGAAGGGCTGAGCTTGTGTAAATGCCTCATGATCGTTATGTGGTGGGTTTAGTTCTTTAAGTCTTGGCTTTAAGTGAAAGGCCTTGGAAGGCTGAGTTTGGAAAGGTTATGTGTCAGAGTTTGAATAGTGAACTACTATTTAAGTTCGTTGCTTTCTCATATTAAACTCAAATTTGTCAACTTCTACTCTTGTGACAGAGGGTATATGTTTGGCATATTGTGTATAGTGACTCCCTTCTTGGAAGAGATTGTATAGAGAGGCTTTCTATTAGCATCAATCTCATCTAATTAAGATGTAATGGTTGCAAGTAGTTATCTTTAGTTTCGTAGTCTCTTCAGTGCAACTCACTTATCTGTCGAAAATTCCTTGCAACTCTTCATCATAGGGTGTATCCTAGGATGCGCATATATTGTTGGACTAACAATTTAGGGTCCTCAATCCTCATACATTCTTTTGTACATTGCAATTACTCTTTCTTTTAACTCAATTATCGGTCGTTTGGCCCACTGTGTTGGTTATAATAGTTGGGGATATTATAACCAATCCAGTGTTTGGGGCATCAACAAAAATAAGGGGTGGAGTTGATTATTTGTCCCCTCCGTGTTGCTACAGTATCCACTATTGAACCCACCCAATTATTCTATTCATTCTGTAACTTTGTTCTCTCTTCTTCCATGTGACTTGTTAACTTTTCTACCGACGACTTTTCCGACGACCACCAACAACTTTTCCGGTGACCGCCGTCGACTTTCTGGTCACTTTTCCGACGATCACCGACGACTTTTTCCGGCGACTTTTTTTTTTAAAAAAATCTTTCTTCTCATTTTCATTTCGAAAAATATAAAAAACTAAAATAAAGAAAGAAAAAAAAATAAAATAGGTAGAAGAAGAAAGAAAAAAAAGGGAAAAAAATTTCGGTCTCCGAAAAATTTGTTGTTGGTCTTCGGAAAAGTCGGAAAATTTCTAGGGAGTTAGATACTAGGTTTTCTTTGTACATATATAAATATGAAGTTTTATTACATAATTACTTTTGATAATGAAGTATATGAATGTTTACCTTCATCGTACCATATTTTTCATTCCAAATTATACTTATCATATTTAAGTTTACTGTGATAATAATAATTTTTTTAAAAAAATACTACTCAAGTTTTTATTTTATGTGATTTCTATTTTATTTGATTCTTTTGATAATGTAGGTAAAATGAGTTTTGAATAAACATTTACCATTTTTATGTTGGAAATACATAAATGAAACAAATATGGTTTTTCTATATGAAATCATAAAATGACTTATTTTGTGAAAAAACCATGACTCTAAAACAAAGAAAATCAACCCTTACTTTGTTATTTTTGTTTCCTTTTAAGTTAAACACATAATTTAACCCATATACCTAAAACTTTATTTTTTTTTACAACTAAACCCAATTTTTTTTTATTAATATTTGAAGTACATAGTTGTATGAGGAAAATAAACAAAAAAAAATCAAGAAAAAAAAAAACAGTCAGCTTGAAACATAGACTATTTGAACCCAAACTAAAATAATCTGCATCCCAAACACGGCACCCCAAACACAGACTATTTTATCCCAGACTATAATAATCTGCACCCTAAACACAGACTATTATAATACCCAGACTATTATAATCCCAAGCTATTATAACCAACTCAGTGCCCCAAACAACCCCTTAATGATTGCATACATTTCTTCCTGATGTTATTCGCAGGCAAGATGCCTTGGCTTTATTACCTTGTGGTTGATACTCAATCCGTCAGTGAGTGACGTTTAGGTAGATATTCAAATAAACAGAGTTGCTGCATTCACCTCGAGATCTTTTCTGGATTATGCTAAAATATGAAAAATTAATGAAAGAACGAACACTAAAAAAAGAAAGTTGAAATGACTTTGTTTTAAAGTTTTCCTAAGTTTGATTTAATTAGTTCCTTCATAAGATTCTTCGGTATGGGTTGATGATATTATAGTTGGAACCATCAATGCTACCCATCTTTCAACCTACACCAAGGGGTCCATTTTCACAAAGAGGAGTGTCTATGAAATCACTCTCAATAATTATGACCTTAAGCCTTAGCCCCACCTGTCTCCATTATTCACCTCTGTCTTCCTATGCTATCATGCTTTCAAATTTATGAGCAAGACCCCCAAATGCCCATAAATTCCAAATATTATTCTCAATTTGATTGGTACTTCTATGTGACTCTTAGTTTCATTATTTGACATGTAAAAAGCCCCCCTATGCTTATTCTTCACAAATAATAATTCACTTAAATCCTATTTGTCTCTAAATGTCTATGATTTCAAAATATTGTCGGTTATAAAACATTTTTTATTCTAAAATTTTTATGAAAGTTGCAATTTAGTTCATCAACGTCTTTTAGTTGGTAAGAATTTAGTCCTTGAACTTTAGTATATAACAATTTAGTTCTTGAACCTTAAAATCTGTACTAATTTAATTCCTACGTCATGAAAAGTTCTATCAAAATTAAGTGTGTCAATTTTTATTATATAACAACTAAGTATTTGTAGCTACATCAAAAAAAAAAAAAAAAAAAAAAAAAAAAAAAAAAAAGTATTTGTAGTTGATAAATACATTTGATCCGTAGTCAATTAATCTATCTACATATATATGAAATCTCATTAAATCTTAACAATATTTTTCATGACAACAGGCTAAAGTGTTTTATATTAAATTCAATGACTAATTTGTTACAAAATTCCAAATACATGGATTAAATCGTTACAAGTTCATAAACTAAATTGATACTTTCATTAAAGTTCAGTAGCTCATATTATATAACGAGAATAGATCATCTCTTAAAGAATAAGCAAAGAAAAATCAATCGATCTGTCTCGTTGGTCATCTATCATTAACTTTAAAGTATAGTCAAATGGACAAATTATCCATAGCTGGCAAAGCATATAACTTTTTTCCAAATCGTGACGAGCCACTTTGTAACACAAAGAAATCAAAAAGATAATTTGAATCTTTTTTCAAAGCTAAGATTTAAGATCAATACAGCTTGTTTTCAAAATAAATAAATAAATACAGCTCTATGAAGGATGAAAATAGTTTCTTTTTTTGAGCTTGCAGAACCAGATTCCCAGCCCCAGATATCAAAATCAAATTGCTTATTAGACCCAAATTGGCTTAGATTCCACCAATTTCAAATTTCAATTCTAAAGAATTCAGAAATTCCATTGCCACAGTGGTCCAATCAAAAAGCTGTTTCTTTTGTCCCCTTTGCTTTTCTCGAGAAAATTTTTAATATTACGGTAGTACATATTCCTTCCTTCGTTCAACATTTGACACATCATTTAATGAGCATTTAATAATATAATATTTTATTTCATTGATCCTACACTATTCTTAAATATTTCTTTCATGGCAAACAATGAATAAAGGTAGTATGAACAATTTTACATACTACCATAGTGCTAAAAATTTTCCCGCTTTTCTCTTATTCAAATCCACATCATGTCCCATTCCCTTGATGGGTGGCACGTGGCTCTCAAGAGCTTCTGGTCGGTTGGATACACAAGTTCAAAATCTATCTGATCTCTAATAACCGTTTTATTAAAAAAAAAAATGGTTAAAATATCATTTTGGTCCTTTTCATTCCATTTATTTTAAATAAATCTTAAATTTAGTCTTTCGAATCTAAATTTTATCGATATTAGTTTAATAATGATAATAATTTCGAAACAATGGCACTATAGGAATATATTTCCATAATTTATAAAGGAACATCTGGAGAGAATAAAGATTTTTTTTTTTTGAAGAAACTAATTTTATCTTTTATTAAAAATACATGGACTAAAATATAATAAAACTAAATGATATTTTAACTGTAAAAAAATTATTCAGTAAAATAATCATAGTGTTCGATGTGAATTTGAAAACCTGCATGCTCCTTAATAATTACTAAATATACATCTAAAATACTACTTTGACAATTTTTCTCATTATCCAACGGTGCAAAACTGTTAGACAGATTGCGATAACGTGGTAGAATAATTTCTCATTGGAGTGGCCCACCATAGCCAATAGCCCTCATTTGTTTCCTTTACTCTTTGTTTTATAAGAACCACATACCTGAATCCTCCTACTGTGACACCCAAAACAGAGAACAAAACAGAATCAAAATCCCAACTTTTGTTCAACCCTTTACTTTATTCTTCTTCTTCTTCAAGCTGTCTTGATCTTGTTTGTGTGAAGAGAAAGGAAGAGAATGGGTGGATTTGAGGAGCAAGTGAAGGAAAGGGCAAAGGAATTGAAGAGCTTGTTCAAGAAAGGAGTGAAGATTGTGGGAGAAACTTGCAAGAAAGGCTGGCACAAAGTCAAGCAATTGAAAGGCTGAAAGGCAAAACTTCTTATATAGGTTGATTCTTCTGTAAAATTTAGGGGTTTTTTTTTTTTTTTTCATTTTTTAAGGTTTTGTTGTGTTGGTTTAAGGATTTGTGTTTGGTTTAATGTTGTTTGAGATTGGTGTTTTGGGTTTTGTTTTATTGAATGGTTAATATTTTGATCGAGTGTTTTTGTGGGTTTGTTGATTTGAAGTTCTTGTTGCTTTCGTTGATGTTGAATTTGAATTGAATGTCCTTGAACTCCTTGATGGCAATTAAATTGGAGTTATTTTGTTCATAACATTTTTGGGTTTTGGGTATTAGAGAAGAACTGCATAAAGTTTCTGAAATTGCAAAGAAAAAAAAAATGTGGCTGTTCCAATATAGTACACCTTAGGCGAAACGATCAACTTCAATCTCAGACTAATGGTTAGTATTTCCAATTATTTAGGTCCCGGTTGATAATCCTTTAGATTTCATTTGATAACCATTTGATTTTTGGTTTTTTATTTTTGAAAATTATGCTGGTTTTCTCACAAATTTTTTACAATGGTTTTCATCTTTGTTAAAGACACCTTTGAATTCCTAGCTAAATTCTAGAAACAAAAAAACAAGTTTTTGAAATTTTTTTTTTTTTTTTTAGTTTTCAAAATTTGACTTGATTTTTTAAAACAAAGGGAAAATGTAGATAACAAAACAAATAAACTTGTAGGTAAAAGTAGTGTTTGTAGGCTTAATTTTCAAAAACAAAAAAACGAAATGGTTACCAAACAAGGCCTTAATTTTTGGTTTTTAGTTTTTGAAAATCAAACTTACAAACACTACTTTTAACTCCAAGTTTCTTTCTTTTGTAATCTATCTTCATCTCATGTTTTCAAAAAAACAAGTCAATTTTTTAAAACTAAAAAAAATATATAGTTTTCAAAAACTTGTTTTTGTGTTTTTAAATTTGGTTAGGATTTCAAAGGTGTTGTTGCCAAAAATGAAAACCATAATAAGAAAAGTGGAAAAAAATAAATATAATTTTAAAAAACTAAAAACAAAAATTCAAATGGTTATCAAAGGGTCTTATTTATGTATTTTGTGATTTCAACCACGAATGATTCAAATTTTTAACCTTTTATTCTCAAATCATATTTTGTGTTTGGGATTTTGACACTTTAAAAAAAGATTATTTATACAAAATATCTCGAAAACTTTAGAGAATAAGTTTTAATCATTTATATATCAGACTTTGAAAATAATACTTTTAGTTTAGTTTGGAGTTTCAAACGAAAATATAGTAAAATATATACTATGTTATTTGAAAACATTTATTTTTCTTTCAAATAGATCAAAATGGAAGCTCTAACTATTAGATATAAATGGTGAGTTCTTCACTCAATTCTTAACATGGTGCCTCTTGATAACATGGGGTTCCATCTCAAAAATCAATTAATAAGGAGTGAAGTAACTCATCTATCTTATAAATTGTGAGTTCTCCATATCTTTTCAATGTGAGATCCTCAACACTAACCAAGGTACAAAAAATTGAAAGGCATGCATTAACATTATTTATGATTTATAATTGTATGTTGATATGAAAAGAAACTTTTTCTTTCAAATTTAAGAACATAATTTAAAATCTACCAAATTTAAAAATATTTCATATAATTTAGTCTATAAAATAATTGACTTCACTTTAATATTATTTTAGCTCTTGAACTTGGGCTAGATGAAGGAAAAATAAGTAAGATAATTTTCTATTTGAAAAAATTTATAAAAACAAAAATAATCAAACAGATAAAAATGGGCGATTCTTTTGAAAGATATACACTTCATTAAAAAGAAAATGGGTTATGGATTTTTTTTTTTTTTTGAGACCATGGGTTATGGAATTTTAAATAGTTGATCTTTATTTAAAAATAAAATTTGATATTACTTTTGTTTTATCATTTGAAGTTTCATTTATTGGTTGGTGTTATAGGTAATTTTGGACCATTTAAATGTACAAGGAGCTGACGAGGATAACATGGCAGAAATAGGATCGAAAAACCGACTCCAGAGAATGAATAGACAAGAGGGTCGGGCCAAGTTGGCCCGACCCATATGGTCAGCCTCGGCCCAACCCCTCTGCGTAGGTCGAGCTCTTCCGCCTCCATTCGGTACGTACTGCCCTTGGCCGACTCGGTTTCGCTCGATTCAGCCCTGACACGTCTCTAAACGCCATGAAACCCTAGAGCAGGAACATGTATTTAAACCTTTCTTCGTCACTGAAGAAAGGATCCTGAACTTTATTCTCGACTTCTCCTCTTGCTCTCTAGCTTTTCATCAATTTTCTAACTTAAGGATCGGATGCGGTGTGGCAAACACCACACCGGTGTGCAGGTTTACTATTTTGCAGGTCACGTTTTCCTCTCTCATACAAATTTACTGTTGGTGGCACTCAAAAGTGAGTTCCTCCTGTCCAAATTTTGCCATCAACAGTTGGTACGATGACATTTCTACATGCACATAATAACATATGGGGTGATTTTTTTTTAGTACATCAATATTTGGGAGTGGGGGATTCGGCATTTCCATTATATCAATCTTTTTTATACAACATGAATATAATATAAATAATAAGTCTTTTAACTTATTTAAAAAGTATAAAATATTTATTATTAGTTTAATTAATTTATTTTTTTCTTTTATAATTTTTTTAGAATTATGCATCGACATTTTATCAATAATTACATCAACATTTTATAAAACTGAGACATCAACAATTCCTTCAATATCCTCTCCCTTGTTTGAAGTGAGATAAAAATAAACTAAAATTAGATGTCATTTACACGAAAATCTATACTTAAAAGTTAAAACCTTTAAATATAACATTTTTAAATTACTCTATCTCCCCAACGTCTAAAGCATAAACTAAAAAATAAAAACGTTAAATTACAAATTTAGTTTTTTATCATAGTTCCCATATTTTCATGTTTGTATCTATTTGATCCATGAATTTTGAAGAGTGTCTAAATATGTTTATGAACTTTCAATTTTGTGTCATATAGGTTCCTTATTTATTTATTTATTTATTTGACAATATGTGGGGTGAGAATTCGAACCATTGACCTTGTGACTAATATATTTTTTTCCTTCTGTTTTGTTCTGTGCAGTTTATTAGGTTGTGCATTTTCTTCTTCTTTTTTTTTTATTTGATTTGCTTTTTATTCTTCTTCCCACAAGGTATTGTTAGGATTGTTTCTTCTTCTTTTTATTTTATTATATATATATATATATATACACATATGATAATATGTGGGGAGGAGGATTCGAACCACAGACCTTGAGGTTATCCATACAACTTTATGTTAATTGAGCTAAGCTCTTGTTGGCCTTCTTTTTAATTCAAGAATGCGAAGAATACAAAAATAGCAATTTTGGTGAGTGTTTGTATAGGTATATCAAAGTATATCACTGATATACTCCGGTTAATCGTAGTCTATCACTGACTATCACTGGTCGAAGTCTATCAGGGCTATAATTGATAGATAATGAAATACAAAGAATACAAGAATAGTAATTTTCTGGTGGTGGTCACGGAGCTTGTGTGCTATGCTTTAAAAATTATATTGTTGATTGAGAGTCCCTTGTTCGTAATGGTTATTTTTGGATTTTATGTTCTAGTTACCACAAGAAACTTAAATTTTTTGTTCAATTTATGATTGTAGTATAATAATTTTGGATGAGTTTCTAATTACCGAGACGATTGCAATGCAAAGTACTTTACTGATAGATTTCAATTAAATTGATTTCTATTAGTAACAATCATTGGTAGACTTCAATTAATTGATAATTAATTGATTTCTATCCGAGATAGAAACTGATAGACTTCCATTAACTGATTTCTATCATCGATAGAAAATGATAGATTTCAATTAAACTAATTTCCATCAGTGATACAAGTCAATAGACTTTAATTAAATTGATTTCTGATAGAAACTGATAAACTTCAATTAAATTGGTTTCTATCAGTGATAGAAACTAATAGTCTTGAATTAAATTGATTTATATCCGTGACAGAAAATTGATGGATAGAAACTGATAGCCTTGAATTAAATTGTTTTCTATCAGTGACTATCACCGATAGGCTTGAATTAAACACGATAAAAACTTATAGATTATGATCAACGAAGTCTATCAGTGTGACACTGATAGACTTCGATTAATCAAAGTCTATTAGTGTTTATCACTAATAGACTCCGATTAATTGAAACTTATCATCAAAGTCTATCAGTATTTATCATTGATAGACTCCAATTAATCAAGGTCTATACTTCTAAAAAAAAAATTAATCAAAGTCTATCAGTGACTATCAATAACAGGGACTGATAGACTATTGGAGATACTAAGGGTATTTTCGTAATTTAACGTATTTTTTTTTTGCTATTTCTACAAATAATTTTATTTTTTTGCTATTTTTTCAATTCTTTTGCCGGTTTTTGCTATCTATGCAAAGCCCCCTAAAAATAAATGGTTAATAGGTCATAAAATTTTTAAAATTTAACTTATCAATTAGATATAAATTTCATCTTTATGTCCAATAGAATTCAATAAACTTTTGTTTAACCAAATAAAAATAAATATAAATAAATAAATAAAAGCCCCAAAACCCGTAATCGAGCTCCAAGCTGCCATTTTTGCTCAGAATCGCGGGCGTTCAATGTCGAAGCTCTTCACATTTTCAATTTGTAAGCAATACTTTCTGTAGATTTTTCAACGATTACTACTGTGAATCTCATTTTCCGATCGATTAACAAGAAGAAGAGATGAAGCTCCGAAGCTGGAACAAGCTCATTCCCAATCTTCTTCAGAGCTCTCAACAATCTAAGCCATTAGCTTCACCCTTCTTCTCTACTAAAACCCTTTCCCCGCTCTTCTCCTCCACTCCTCCGCCCTCATCGACTACTTTTATCGACAAAATCTTGACCATACGAGACCCTAAAATCTCTGTTATTCCGCTACTGGACAAGTGGGTCGGCGACGGCGGAGCCATTCGGAAACAGGAACTTCAATCGCTCGTTCGCCTCATGAAGAGCTTTCGGCGCTTCAATCACGCCTTAGAGGTTTGCTTTCCCTCTCTCACTTTCTGTAGTTTGTTAATTGAATTCTAGAGGCATTTTGAAGTGAACTATATCGAGATAACTAGCCCTGTTTCTGAAATGAGTTTCGATGATCTTTGGTTTTTCTCTCTGAGATGGATTTGTAGCATTTGGATATCTCTTCTTGCCCTAATTTTGGAAATGGGGTTCGTACGGTGAAGTTCTTGATAGCTTGTTTAAGACATTGTTTGTTTTGCTTTCAGAGAGGTATTGTAATGACTTGTCATTTGATTTTGAAAGATGGATGAACAAACTCAAATCCTTAGGCCCCATTTGATAACCATTGGATTGTGTGGTTTTTGAAAATTAAACTTATGAAACTGCTTCGTTTAGTTTTCAACTATCTAAAAATGCTTAAAAAATCCAAGTGGAAATTGAGAGGAAACACACACAGTTTTCAAGAATAGAAATCTAAAAATGAAATCAATGGGAGCCTAAAAGAAAGCAAGAGAAGTTTGGGAACAATGTTAAGAACACTTTTCAAGCGAGTTCTGATTTTTCATCCTTTCTTGCTTTTGTCCAGATATCACAGTGGATGACGGATCGAAGATACTTCAGTTTAACGGCAAGCGATGCAGCAATGAGGCTGGATTTAATCCGCAGAGTTCATGGTCTGGAACACGCAGAACATTACTTCAATAGTATATCTTCCCAGTTGAAAACTTCTAATACTTATGGTGCTCTTCTCTGTAGTTATGTGGGAGAGAGATCAGTTCAGAAAGCTGAATCCATTATGCAAGAAATGAGACAGATGGGTATTGCTACATCGTCGTTTCCCTATAACGTCCTAATTAACCTCTACGCTCAGATCGGACAGCACGATAAGATTGATCCATTGATTCAAGAAATGGAAATGAAGGGAATACTTCGAGATATTTACACAGTTAGAAATCTTTGTGCTGCTTATGCTGCTAAGTCAGACATTTCCAGTATGGAAAAGATCCTCAAAGGGATTGAGAAGGATCATAGCTTCAGTGCTGATTGGAGAATTTATTCAATTGCTGCAAGTGGATATCTATCAGCTGGGTTGGAAACAAAGGCTCTCACCATGCTAAAAAAAATGGAGGAGAAGATTCCACCCCATAAAAATAAATCTGCATTCGAGTTTCTTCTGTCCCTTTATGAACGAACAGGTCGTAAGGACGAACTTTACAGAGTTTGGCATACCTTCAAGCCATCAATTAGACAAATAGATGTGCCATATGCTTTAATGATCACATCTCTAGCCAAGCTTGATGATATTGAAGGGGCTGAAAGGATCTTCCAGGAGTGGGAATCAAAGTGCACCGTCTACGATTTTCGAGTATTGAATCGACTTTTGGTTGCTTATTGCAGAAAGGGTCTTTTTGATAAGGCAGAATCCGTCGTTAACCGAGCAGTGGTAGGAAGAACCCCATACGCCAGCACGTGGAGCGTGCTAGCCATGGGCTACGCAGATCACGGACTCATGAGCAAAGCAGTTGAGATGTTAAAGAAAGCTATGTTAGTTGGAAGGCAAGATTGGAAGCCAAACCATGACGTTGTGGAAGCCTGTCTAGATTACTTGGAAGAACAAGGAGATGCAGAAACAATGGAGGAAATAATACGACTATGCAAAAGCTCGGGTTCGGTAACGAAGGAGATGTACTACAGATTGCTGAGAACTTCCATAGCAGGTGGAAAACCAGTTCTCAGCATTCTTGACCAGATGAAGATGGATGGTTTTTCTGCAGATGAAGAAGTAGACAAAATCCTGGGAACTAAGACAAACTTGTAGTTGTTGGTAAAAGTCTCTAGTTTTTCTTGGATTTTTTGTTCTTTGATAAGTGAAAATGGCATCTTCCAACTGTATCCTTTCAGCTTCATCTCAAGTCTCAGAACTATAAAATCCTTGACAGATGCAATGTTTTGACAACTGCTATGGCTGAAATGCCAGATCAGGGCCTTGTTGTGATGAGAATAGAAATTCCATAAAGCTAATTTCACTTATTTTGGGTCTGTTTGTCTCAAGTGATGGATTTTGATTGGGAATGAAGAAGTAAAGAAGCTTTGTATCAGTGCCATGGAAGTGTACCACTGTCAAGAAACTTTTTTTTTTTTTTTTTTTTTTTTTTTTTTAATTCACCACTGTCGTAAATTATGAAATTACATGCATTTTTGTAGTATGTAGTATACTACAATTCAAACAAAAAGGGGAATCTAACTTATAAGGAAGGTTACTAATGTTTCGGCTTTTTTTTATGATATAGACATTTCAGGGCCCGTTTGGTAACGTTCTCGTTTCTTGTTTCTTATTTCTAATTTTATTAAGAAATCTAAGCATTTATAACTATGTATGTTTCTTGTTTCTCATTTTTTAGAAACACTCCCAAAATTTGTATAGAACTTTTGAGACAACTAAAACTAGTTTCTCCTTTTTTGTTCTTGTTTTCAATTTTTTCCAAACATATATAAGAATATAGACTTATTATTATTGAATGTATAGGTGTTAGGGTCATGAAATCCTATTTCCCTTTGTTAAAAATGAAGAAACAGAAACAAGAAACGAGAACGTTATCAAACGGACCCTCAATATTTGGTGAACATTCTTTTTTAGTAACTTTACATTGAAACATTATCATCTATGTAATTAACACTTAAAAATTACTTATAATTAATCACCTAATATTTCAAACTTAACTAATGAACATTCAAATTCTAGTCATAAGAAACCCTAGGTAGTTTAATCCGTGGATGAGAGATTGAATCATCAACTTTTTTTTAATGATAATTGTTGTCTTATCAACGTAGTTATGCAGCTTATGCTTCAATGGACTATTATAACAATTATTAAAGTTGAGAAATAAAATTTTTTAAAATTAAAGCATAGCTAAATAGATAAAACACCTATTATTTTAGAGTTGAATATTCAATCTCCACCTACCATTCATTGAATTAAAAGAAAGACAACATTAATTAAAGGAAGTATAGTTCATCCGTAATTGACATGCACTCTCAACCAATAGGTTAGAGATTCAAATCTCATACCACACATCTCACATGTTATCCAACTAAAAGAAATGTTAAATTATTAAAAATACTTCTAAACTATGGGGTTGGTTTCAATTATACCCATGAAATTTAAAAAATTCCATTTTAACCATTGAAATTTGAAGCTTGTTTTAAAACGACTTCCTTGAACTTTCAAAAGTTTCATTTTAGCCCCTTGAAATTTGAAGTTTGTTTCAAAATGACTCTAAAAGCATTGTTTTTTTTTTTGTTAAATTGTTACATGAAAAATATGATGTTTGCATATGCATTGTTGATTTGAACACATTCGTGAAAAAAACAATAAAAACACATGCAAACTTCAAAATTGAAGGAAAAAAATGAAACTTTTGATAATTTAACCCAAAAAAAGGGGGAAAAAATCCCATGGAACCATCAATGTTGCAGTCGCAAACCCTACTAAGCTCCCGCTGAAACTTCTTCCCGTCGACTCCCCAGTGCTCAATCACTAACCATGATGAAGCTGAAGCTCCATTGCTCTCAGCCATGGCGTTGTTGCTGCAATTCCAAGCTATTTCAGGCTCTACTCTACTCAACTAAAGGCTTCCCTTCTTCTCGAAGTCCGGAGGATTCTCTCTACCGAAGGGTTTCTCAGGCAGGCGATCCTCGAATCTCCATTGTTCGCGTGCTGGACCAGTGGGTCGAAGAAGGCCGAGAAGTCAAGCAATCTGACCTCCAAAAGCTCATCAAGCAGCTCAGGAAGTTCCGTCGCTTCAACCATGCTCTGCAGGTATCACTTTTTTCTGAAATTGCATTCATTGTGCATTACATGAAAATTGTTTACATCTGCTCTGGCCCTGTCCTATGATAATGAATGTTGAGTTGGGAAGCGGGTTACGTCTAAAAATTCATTTAGTGGTATGGAATTGTTGTCTTTTACAGAGACGGCTTTGCATTATGGATTAATTGGAAACAGAAATTTAGGTTGGATATGATACGAAATGAAATTATTGGTACTATTAGACTAGTTTGGATATCGTAATGAATTCCATTTCAGTGCAACTTGGAAGTGGAAGCTAAGAGTGACCAACTCTTTCGGTCCAGCAATAAGAATTAACTTTGCAATTAAAAAACAATGGTATGCATCTTTATTGAGGACTACTAAACTATCAGAACAGTCAGTGTTTCTGTTCTGCGAGCTTTTAGTTTTGGCCATTTTGTATGTTTAACCTTCCCCAGCTTGCTTTTGCCCACAATTAAGGTCAGGACACTTACATCTTCAGTCACCATCTTCATTATCTTGCCTGGTTAGGTCAACTAATTGTAGCCATATTTCCCTTTTTGCTTGTCTTCTTCACTCAGTCTCAAACCAAAGCATTGAAATTGGATCATCATAAATACGTCTTTGTTATTCACAATTTGACATTATTGATTACTGTTTTGCAACAGTTGTGTGAATGGATAAGTAATGAAAGGAACCATGACCCGTCGCCTGGGGACATTGCTATTCAGTTGCACTTAATTTCAAAAGTTCATGGCTTAGAACAAGCTGAGAAGTATTTTAGCAGTATCATGGAATCTTCAAGAGATTATAAGGTCTATGGAGCACTTCTAAACTGTTATGTAGAGGATAAAAATTTGGAGAAGGCAGAAGCACTCATGGAGAAGATGAGGGAAGTAGGATTTATGAAAACACCACTACCCTATAATGTTATGTTAAACCTTTATGCTCATCTGGGTAAACATGAGAAACTTGATGAATTAATGGAAGAGATGGAAGAGATGGGAATTGCTCATGATAGATTTACCTATAACATTCGTATGAATGCTTATGCAGCTACTTCCAATATAACAAATATGGAAAAGCTTTTGTTGAAGATGGAGGCAGATCCACTAATTACTATGGATTGGCATGCGTATTTCGTTGTAGCAAATGGATACTTCAAAGTTGGTCTTTCTGAAAAGAGTATAATGATGCTGAAGAGATCAGAGCAACTCATTGGTGATAAGCAAAAGTGGTTTGCATATGAATGTCTCATTACACTGTATGCTGCTATCGGTAATAAGGATGAGGTGTATCGAGTTTGGAACTTGTACACTAATCTGAAACGAAGATTCAATACAGGATATCTTTGTATAATAAGTTCATTAATGAAACTGGATGATATTGACGGTGCTGAAAAAATCTTGAAGGAGTGGGAATCAGGGGATACATGTTTTGACTTTAAAATTCCAAACATGATGATAAACAGTTATTGTAAGAAGGGACTTGTGGATAAGGCAGAAGAATATATAAGCAGGCTTATGGAGAATGGCAAGGAACCACAAGCAAGCACTTGGGATCGACTAGCAACTGGATATCATGCCAATGGCCAGACGATGAAGGCAGTAGAAACTATGAAGAAAGCAATTTCAGCTAGTCAACCTGTATGGAAGCCTAATTATTATACCTTGGCCGCATGTCTTGAATATTTGAAAACAAATGGAAATGTGGAGGTAGCAGAGGAAATCATAGCGCTCCTTCAAAAACACAACAATGTTTCCAAAAATATTTGCAATAGATTAGTAGATTATATCCACAGTGAAAACGAAACCTCAAATGCCCTTGATCAACTCGGCCTAGATGGTCAGATTGAGAGACTCGACCACCCTTCAGATCAAAACAAGCTTGACTTAGCTGAGCTAAAGTATGAAGAGACTTCTGATAGTAAGTGAAACTTTTTCTTCCCACCATTCTTCCTTGTTATAGTACGCTCTTAATTCTTTTCAATGTTCTTGAAGTACCCAGATAATTGGATTCTGTAATTTGGGAAATCTTATCTTCTGCTTATAGTCAGAGTACAGAGAATTTGTATCTACAATTTTTTTTCCTTGGAATCTGTTTTTCACTTTGGATCACAATGCCATGTGAAGTCTTGGCAATCAAAATTTGAGTAGGCAGTATATTTTCATTTCACCATTCACCATGTCTTTTGACTAGCAGACTGATAAGAAGGAAACATTTTCATTCAGGCTCAATGTTTCTCTAGTATTTTGATTAGCAGAGGGCAATAACTCTTTTGTTTAAGATCTGAAGGGCTTATTGCAAGTGGAACTTTTGATAGAAACATGTATAATCTTAAATCTTGTTGACCATGACTCTTTCCATTTTAGTAAGCAGAAACTGAAAACATTAACCAACTAGCAAAAGGACCAGTTTGGTTAATAAACTTGAAGATTGGATTTAGTAGGTCGGTTCGGTTTTGGTTGACTCAATAGATTTTGATTGGGTAGTTGGTTAAGTTTTTAATTGCAATTTTGATTGACCAAAAATGTTGAAGTGAAGCAGTGGAGAAATGAATGTCTTTTTCATATTTAGATGTTGACATGTTTGTTTGTTAAAGTAATTGCCTCTTTCAATCTTTATGATATCATAAAACTGAGTAAGAGAAGTCTAAAACACGGTACTGACTGCAATCTTGAGAGTCTAGTCTATGGTTTTGGAACATGATTGATTTGAAACAATTCTCCCACAGAACTTTCTCAATTATGAACTGTTGGCTGCCAAAAGTTTTACGATGCCATGGATGGTCGACCACAGATCTAGTCCACTGCTCCTTTTGTTTGGACTGCTTCAAACCACAATTTTGTTTTCTTTTCAAAGTTTGATTTACAGGGATCCTTTATTTATTGACATTTTAAGATATGGTTCATTTGAAATATGATCAACAGATTAGGAAATCCTAAAGTTCCAAAAGAAAGGAAGGTTTTAGTCATTAATTCTTCATTTTGTGGGTGGAACCCATCAAATTTATGGAAGAAGTTTCAAACTCACTCCATTTTGCAAGTTTATGTTTGGACACAATAAAAGTTCAAGTTTGATGTCGGTTTGATATATGAAGTTATCTACACTTTAGTTCTTGAAGTTTGAAAAATAGTTTGAAAGGATCGATTGACCGATGATGTAATAACAAAACTGTTTGATTGTATTTTGTTGAGTACATCCTCTTTTTGTTAGACAACTAACAGGAATCTTTTAAAACTAACAACCAACTAACCATCAACTTTAAGGATTAAAGAGATCAAACAAAAACTGCCAAAAGTGTATTTTGTTCTGATTTTGTAGGTAAATCAATTGAATGAAAAATATCTAATTGATAAAATTTGGCTATTTTTTGAAGGGCTGCTCCAAAAGCGGTCGTATAGTAATTTTCATTCTGTTTTGTTAGTTTGAGACTTGCCACTCAGAATGTAATAGAGGTAGTAGTGTCTATTTTTCCGGTGAGGAATCTCCGTTTAGGCGGGGAAGGGGAGGAAATTTCCTGTGAGCTAAATGAGGAAGGGATAGGAAATGCATTTTCCATCCTTGTTCCCCGCTCCCGCTTAGTTGTTTTATTATTTTATTTAATATTTAACAGCTTTGAATAATATACACACATAAAATTTTCGTTTTTATAGTTTAGATAATTGCATATGTTTGAATTATATAGTCGAACATTTGATATATGTATGGATAATTAGGCAATATAATATGGAATAGTTTTTTTTTTTATTAGGAGGTTTAAGAATTTTATAGCTTTTTCGTAGGATATTAACTATTTAAATGAAAATTTCTCGTAAATCAACCATCTAATTTAAAACTGACGGATATTTTTCTTGAAAAGTTTATTATCTAATTAAAAGCTGATCAAAAGAATTATGTTATTCAATTGAGATTTAAAAAAAGGGGGAAAAAAACTGAAATGAGAGTAATTCCCTACGGAGAATCCCCACCCCGATACCCGGGAAATTTAGTGAAGAATTTCGCGGGATGGGGTTCCCTGCCCCCCCGCACATCTTTAAATAGAAGCCCTGTAATGAGGCAGTAAGCAAAATTATTATTTACATCAACGGCAGAACAAGGGCGGACGAGAGGCAACATCGCCTCCAGCACTCAGCCACACCTACATCAGACTCAATCCGCATATCATGCAGTGTTTAACTCAAAATTTTTACAATGGGTCAGAGAGTAAAAGGAAAATCTATGGCTCAGAACAAAAGAAGACAGATAATTGAGCAACAGAAAAGGAAGATACAAATTCTGTTGAGTGATTCATCCGTCTTCAAAATATGCCTTCTGATCCTTGGGCTACTGCTCCACACAAGAGGGTACGAATTGGGATATGAATATAGATTCGTTATCGCACCGAACATTCTCGCATAAACCATTTCTCCGAACGCTCCCGACATTTCAGCATAGTAAACGTTTGATTGATCTGTCAAATTTCTTTGCTGAAATTGAGGAACAGGGTGAGAGGTTGGGTAAGATGTTGGCCTTGGTGACTCAAAAGAAGCAGGACCCTGAGGCCTACGAGGGATGACGATTCCAAGCTGTGAATTCTTGCTTTCGAATGGATCTTGAGTTTCACCTTTCCCATAGAGTGGGACTAGAGTACCATCAGAAACTTCTGCCTTACAAACAGGACATTGCTGGAGTCGTCGGCCTTGTTTTTCGGTAGAGCTGTCCTGAAAATGAAGCCATTTGTAAATGCAGGGCCAGCAAAAGAGATGGCCACAAAGTGTAACAACAGGATCCTTCACAGTCTCTAAGCAAATGTTACAGTCAAATAGCCCAGCGGTATCACAATGAACAGATTTCCAATTTTCTAGAGAAGACTTGTTCTCTCCAAATGAATTGATCTGCATGCTGGTCTCCTCAAAGTACTGCTCCATGTCCATATACTCTGTTTTTACAGAACCCTTCTGAGATGCCTAAACTGCCAAATCACAAAAATTTAGATCAATATTGGATCAAAACCCAGAAAACTAATGGATTAAACTTCAAAGAAATAGAAACAATACACATGGAACAGGACAACAAATGCAGAAGATGAACTTATTTGGTTCTCTTTTTACAATAATGAATACCTTGAAGTCCAAGAAAAGATAAGATCAAGGAGACAAGAGCTAGAGTTATATACACCTTTTCAGAATATTATAAAGACAAACCCATGGTTAATGCTTCTGCCTGCAAATCAGCTAAAGCAAAAGCCAATTCAAATATTTTAAATCTTATCTGCAAGTTGACCTTCTGGAAAGGTTTCTGGATTGAAACCATCCATATCCAGATCCAACATAAATAAATGTTGAGATATTCCCAAAGTTTATTAATAGAAAATAAATAAACAAACATGGTAGTGTCAGCTCAAACCATTCATGAGTACACGCATGAGTCAGCAGAGAAAGACACGAGATTAGAAACTTTCACCGAATTGGAAATTACCTCTCGATTAGATAAAGATTCGACCTCCAAACTAAACTATCATTCCAAAAACATAGAAATCCATATCTCAACCCCGATTTCTTAAACCTTTCCAACAATTTAAAATGGATTCTGCAGGCCAATCGCATAGAAATCAAGTAAATATGCAGATAAAACACTAAATTTCAAAACGTGCAAGTTATCAAGTCTTCTTCCGAAGAAAAATTTGTTAGAATTCATAACGAAAACATGAAACCGACTTCATTTCCAAGCCACAGACCCTGTCCCTCCATCAATTGAAATGGAAAAACACCTTTTCGATCAAGAATCGGCCACAGAAGAAAGAACAATCAAGTTCAACAATCTATAAATCCTCAAATTCCAAACGTACCAAAATTTGAGAGCAGGAATCAATCGATTCGGTTCAGAAACGAACTGGAGTGGAGAAGAAGGTTGCCAGCAACTGGGTGTGTGAAAAATTTAGGGCTATGAAACTTGGTGCCGCTAAATCAGAGAGCTCCAATGGAAAATTATCGCAAAGAATCGAAGAGAAAGAGAAAACTAGAAGAAGAAGAAGAAATTGAAGATGAGAGAAAAGAAATGTTGACGCAGAGATTTAAAGGCGCTAACACTCAACAGCGTCTTCTGTTCTTCTTTTAATTTTCAACAAAAATAAAAAAAAAATAAAAATATAATTAATTAATTAAAATAAATTAAATTCAGAGAAAGAACATTCACTGCCACGTGTCGTTATCCCAGCAATTTCCTCAAAATTTAACCAATGTAATTTTGAATTTTCAGATTATTAAAATTTAAATATGTTTAATATCAGTAACTATTGTCTTGTATTTTCTTGAATGAAGACATTTTTTTTCAAACTTCAGGACCTTACCCAATATTAAAATGGCATTAGTCAAATGAGTTGATAGACTTTTTTTTTTTTTCCTAATTTTGTTGATATATTTTATCAAGGGAATGAAAATGAGATAAATATATGGTTTTATTACAAGTTTAGTCCGTAAACTTTCAGGGTTGTATTAATTAGGTCCATGTACTTTAAAAAGTTTTTCATAGGTCTTTGAACTTTCAATTTTGTTTTTAATAGGTGCTTGAACTTTAGAAATGACAAATAGGTGCTTGAACTTTCAATTTTGTATCTAATAGGTCTTTGATATATTTGATATTTTTAAAAATTAACAAATCTACTATATATAAATTTGAATTTTATGCCTATTGAGACTCTATACTTTTAGTTTTGTATCTAGTAGACTTGTGAATTTTAAAAAATGTTGAATAGGACAATGACTTATTCGACACAAAATTCAAAGTTAAGGGACCTATTAGAAACAAAATTGAAAGTTCAAGGATCTGTTTGAAACTTTTTAAAGTCCAGGGACTAAATTGACACAATCTTGAAAATTCAGGGACTAAACATGTAATTTAACCTAAATGTAATTATTCTCTTGAAATAATATGTTCTCTTTTTTTTTTTTTTAACAGTCTTTTTTTTTCATACACAAAATTATGAATAGAACAAAATAATAGAGCAAATTGTAACATAGTGGTTAGGTTTGGATTATTTTTCTTACCCATCTTTTTTTTTAAAAAAAATTGAAAGTATCCATTCAAAATCAAATCATCATTAATTGGTAGTAATTAAAATTTGACTCTATTAAGAAAGTTAAGAACAAGGGAAGAAAAGAGTAAATTAGCCCCACAAAACGAGCATAGTTCAATGATAACTGACATGTACCATCGACCAAGAGGTTCGAATCTCCCATCTCTAAATGTTGATGTACTAAAAAATATATATATATTGGGTTCTAGAAGACTGCTTATTTTTTAGGAAAAATAATAATAATAATAATTGATGTTGATCCGTTCTAGAAGATTGCTATATATGCTCAAATCAACTAATATCTTTTTCTTATGTAATCCTATGAGAAGTTTTTATTTATTTTAATTGTGAATTTCAATGTGAATTGTTATCTTTAAATATAAAGTATGTTACTAGATGCAATATGATATAGTTTTATATAGAAATGTGAGAAAGACAGGGATAATTTTAAAATAAAATAGAAATAGAAACAAACATATGAAATCTAACAAAAATAACTTTATTCTTTATAATCTGAAAATATGTTAATTACTGTGGAGGCATAAATTTTAGTAACTTCCCACTTATAATTTTTTTTTTTTTTTTTTTTTAAAAAAAACCTTCCCACTTATAATGAATTTTAAAGTGTATAGAGTGCATTACAAGATATAAATGTTGCCAAATATTTTTAAAAGAAAATTAGAAAAATTATGAGAAAAAGAACAATTATTTTGCAAAAGGGACCATGTGCAATGTTTGTATTTAAATTTTCTTGAAAAGGAAGGAAAACTGAAATACGTGTATATGATTAATTATACTTAAATTTCTTTAAGGTGGTTCACAGAACTCACTGCTCATATCAATAATGATTTTTGGATTCCGGATTTGAGCATAGTTTAAGTGGTTTATAGTACTCGATATTGAGATAATTGAACTTTGAATTTTGTGTTTAATATATTCTTAAACTTTAAAAGGTGTACAATAAGTCTTTAAGCTTCGTCTGATAATCATTTATTTTTCTTTTTTAATTAAAGCTTATAAAATTATTTTCATCAATATATTTCTTTGTTTTGTTATCTACTTCCTATAGACGTTTTCAACCTCCAAGCTAATTAGTTTTGAAAACTAAGCTCCTGTTTGATAACCTTTTGGTTTTTTAAAAGTATGTTTGTTTTCTCTTAATTTCCTTTGTAGAATGCACATTTAATTCTTGGTCAAACTTCAAAAACAAAAATAAGTTTTTGAAAACTATGACCCTGTTTGATAACCATTTGATTTTTTGGTTTTTGGTTTTTTAAAATTAAGCTTAAAAATACTACTTCAACCATCAAGTGGTTTTGTTATATACCTTCTTCCCATGTTTTCAAAAACCAAATCAAGTTTGAAAACTAAAAAAAGTATCTTCCAAAAACTTGTTTTTGTTTTTGGAATTTGGCTAGAAATTCAAATGTGTCTTTAACAAAAATGAAAATCATGATAAGAAAATCGAATAATTAATTTTAAAAACCATAAACCAAATTATTATCAAACGGGGCCTACGTTTTTTAGTTTTCAAAACTTGAGTTGATTTTTGAGCGTGAGAAGAATGTAGATAACAAAACAAATGAACTTATAAGGGGAAGAGTGTTTATAAGTTTAATTTTAAAAAACCAAACGTGTTATCAAATGGAACCTAAAAAAATTGTTTTTAAAAACTTATTTTTATTTTTAAAATTTGGTTAAGAATTCAAATGTATTCTTAATAAAGATGAAAACCATTATAAATAAATTATGAAAAAACAAGGACAATTTTCAAAAACAAAAAAATACCAAAGACTAAATGGTTATCAAATAAGGCATAAATTTTTAATTTTGTGTTTAATAGATCTCACACATATTTAGAATTTTCAAAATTAACTAATCTATTAAACATAAAATTGAATTTTGTGCCTAATTTAGACTCTAAACTTTCAATTTTATATCTAATAAATCCTTGAATTTAAAAAATATGGAATAGATCATTAAGGTCATGTTTGGTTCATGATCCGTTTTCGTTTTTATGTTTTCGAAAACAAAAAATACAAGGAAAACAATGAAAATGTGTTTGGTATACCTATTTTCAAAAACAATTTTCGAAAACAACTAAAAAAATGGCTTGTTTTCAAAAACGATAAAATGATGTTTTCATTGTTTTCCAATTTTGTTTTCAAAATAATGGAAACACGAGATACAACTTTTAGAAACACATGATACATCATTCTTTCCATCAAATAATTTTAATTATGCAAACAACATTTTCTATTTTTGATATCCAAATTCTCTCCAACCCTAAAGAAAAAAAAATACAAAATTATTGTTGTGTAGATATTGTGTATGATTGATATTGATGCTTTGGTGGTTATTTTTATTTTTTACATGATCATATTTATTTTTATATACTCCACTTTACAAATCAAAAACTTCCTACAATATATCTTTTTTTTCCTTATAATTTCAATTCCAACCATTTTTTTTTGAAGAATCATCTTCAACCGCATTGATTCCTAATCTCTCCCTAAAAATGAATAAAAATAAAATCAAGTACAAAAATAATTATATTAAATTATTTTTTTCTTAAAAAAATGAATTTTAGCAAACACATATTAATCTTTTCCTATATTTTCGAATTCATAACGAATCACAGTTTTCAAATTTTGAATTCAAATTTAAAGTTTTTAAATTGGAACCAAACTTGTTTTTAGATATAGTGGAAATAAGAAATTTGTTTTCGTTTTCGGTTAAATTCTTTATTTTCAAAAAAAAATTTCAAATCACGAACCAAACGAGGCCTAACTGATTAGACTCAAAGTTAAAAATTCAAGAACATATTAAATACAAAATTAGAAGTATAAGCTTTTAAAATTTACTCGTTAGAAACAATTGAAAATTTAAAAACCTATTAAATATTTTTTAAAATTCAAGAACCAAATACACACCACTCACATAATCTATATCTATATTTATACTTCTATATCTATTCTATATTAAAAGAGGGATACTTCTATATCAAAAAAACACTTAAAGCGAGAAACTTTTGATTTCCTTTCAAGAATTGGTTAAAAAAAATCATTCTCACGGTTAGGTTTTGTTTTTGTTTTTTTTTTTTTTTTAAAAAAATTCCATCTTTGATAAGATTAAGAATTAGTTAAAAAAAAAAAAAAAAATCATTCTCACTTTTAGGTTTTGTTCTTTTTTTTTTTTTAAAAAAAAATCTCTATCTCCCATGAAAAAAAATCATCTCTCATGAGATTAATTATTGGTTAAAAAAAATTATTCGCACGTTTAGGTTTTGTTTTTTTTTTTTTAAAAAAAAATCTCATCTTTCATAAGATTAAGAATTAGTTAAAAAAAAATAATTCTCACGTTTAGTTTAGTTTAGTTTTTTTTTTTTTTAAAAAAATCTCATCTTTATTAAGAATTGGTTTAAAAAAATCATTCTCATGGTTAGGTTTTGTTTTTTTTTTTAAAAAAAAAATCTCATCCTTCATAAGATTAAGAATTGGTTAAAAAAAATCATTCTCACGTTTTTTTTTTAATCTCATCTTTAATAAGATTAAGAATTAGTTAAAAAAAAATCATTGTCACGTTTAGGTTTTTTTTTTTTTTTTTTTTTTTTTTTTTTTTTTTTAAATCTCATCTCTCATGAAAAAAAATATCATCTCTCATGATATTAATAATTTGTTAAAAAAAAAAATCATTCTCACGTTTAAGTTTTTTTTTTTTTTTTTTTTTTTTTTTTTTTTTAATTTTTAAATTCATCTTTCATAAGATTAAGAATTGATTAAAAAAAATCATTCTCACGTTTAGGTTTTGTTTTTTTTTTTTTTTTTTAAAAAAAAAAATCTAATCTTTCATAAGATTAACAATTAGTTAAAAAAAAATCATTCCCACGTTTAGGTTTTTTTTTTTTTTTTTTTTTTTTTTTTTTTTTTTTAAATCTCATCTTTCATAAGAATTAGTTAAAAAAATCATTCTCACTTTTTTGGTTTTGTTTTTTGTTTTTTTAAAAAAAATCTCATCTTTCAAAATTGGTTAAAAAAAATCATTCTCACGTTTAGGTTTTATTTTATTATATTTTTTTTTTTGAAAAAAAAATCTCATCTCATGAAAAAAAAATCTCATCTCTCATAAGATTAATGATTGGTTAAAAAAATCATTCTCACGTTTAGGTTTTGTTTTGTTTTTTTTTAAAAATCTATCTTTCATAAGAATAATATCCTTTTTTATTTATTATATTAAGTATATTATTATATTTCTAAAATCTCTACGTACATCTCTAACCTTCCAACTTGATTCTAATTGACAAAATAACAAATTAATAAAAAGTTTATGATTTATTAAATAACAAAAAAAACAAAATAATATGATATATAATTTTAAAAAATTTCACGATCTTTTTAATAATACACAATAACTATATAATATATATCTAAAAACAATAATATATATTTGAAAAAAAATCTCAAAGTATATTATTTTATAATATAAAATAATATAATATATAATTTTTTTTTTAAAAATCTAACGATGTTCTTAATAATAAAAAGTAAAAAATAAAAAATATAATATATATTTGAAAAAAATCTCATGATTTATAAATGAATAAAAAGTCAAATAAAAATCTTTTTAGACAAGAGATAGGAAGAAAATAATCTATTTATTTATTTTTTTTTGAATCAATCTTTTTATTTAATTAGTGCTCATGTGATCAATTTTTCAATAATTATAAATTCATGTGTAGTAGTATTTATTAATTTTTATATTTTTTGGGTACATTATCAAGTCATATTTCAAATTTTCTAAATAATTACTTATACTAAAGGTATTATAACACGTGCGTAGTTTCAACACGTGAGGATTGATTGGTACCGGTTAATGATGTGATGGGTCCTAATCAATGTGATTGGCATAGTTCACTTTTAGCCCCAGCAACATATAGCACCAAGACCAGCAGATCCAACCAATCCTGGGTTCCGTTGACCAAGTGAAGGCTGTATATCGAGTCACCACTATGGAGCCTTATACTAAAGGATGGAGCCTTATACTAAAGGTATTATAACACGTGCGTAGTTTCAACACGTGAGGTCTCTACCATTCTTTCCGATGTGGGATCCTCAACAGGGTTTGAACTACAAACTTTTCGATTATTAGTACAACTTTATGTCAGTTAAGCTATGCTCATGTTAGCCAAAAGACCTCATTTTTAGTCGCTTATTATTAATTTTGATTCTAAAATTTTCCTCAAAATTATGAATTTCTTTTATAAAAAAAATTACGCTGAACTTTTAACCCATTTGAGAAAATAGTCCAACATAATCATTTTTTTTTTGAAATAACATAATCATTTTTCTTATAATTATATTCTTGATGGATCTTCTATTTTTAACAAAATTAAATTGACCGAATTCTTTTTAATTTCGTGTTTATGATATAAGTAAAACAAATTATTGTTTTACTTCTAATTTCTTCTGGCAATATCCTAAATAGTTCGATTATGAACAAAAAAAAAAAAAAAAAAAATAATAATAATAATAATTAGGCCCATGTCATAAAAATGATGTTTAAATGGGATTCTAGAACGTATTCGTAAAAAAAAAATAGTGATTCTTTTTTTTTTTAAAAAAAAAAAAATAGTGAGTCTCAAAGTTAGAAGGATTGTTTTTAAATGAATTATACATAGAAATATGAAGATTTTAAATTTTAAATAACGGTGATATACTATACCTAATGTATATTTTTTCAGTTTTTTATGAAATTAAAGTTTGAATACTACTTGAACTATTCAAAACCTTTAACCTTGTTAGAAAAGTTATTGTGAATCAACTAGTAAAGTCCCAAAAAAAAAAAAAAAAAAAAAAAAAAACTCAAAATCCAGACAAAAAATACCTAAACCCCACCACTAAAATCCCTAAGCTTAGGCACAAATTTAAGAAAGTATGAAAAAAAAATTAAAATTTAGCAATAAAATATTCAAACCTAACTGAAAAGCATCCGACATTTATTTATCTATTATTTTTTTTTTGAAAAAATTTATCTATTATTTTTTTTACAATATGTAAGATGAGAATTTAAATATCTCTTGATCGAATTTACAATTTTATGTCAGTTGAGCTATTTTTAAGGTGAGGGCAAATTCGGAAGTACAATAAAACAATGGGCAAGTTGTTCCAATATAATGGTCACAAGTAATTTGTGGATGTGGCCTCTCATGGCCACATTTAGACAATTTTATTTGTTCAAATAATCAAATCACACATATTCTAGATTTTTTTTTTCTTTGAGAAACATATTCTAGAATCTCTATCCACGTGTTCTGGCCATATCTTTAAGTTTCATGTTTGTGTGTTGTAAGTTGTTGATGCATTCAACACTTTTTTTTTAATTAAAAAAATCTATTATAGGTAAAATTCAATTTTGTGTCTAATAAGACATGAAATTTCAAATTTGTGTTCAATAGATTCATGAATTCCAAAAATATTGAATAGTTCAATGACCAATTAAATACAAAGTTAAAAAACTTATTAGAAATAAAATCAAAAGTTTAGGGGCTTAATTACGCACTTCGTAAAGTTGAGAGATTTATTAGACACAAAATTGACAGTTTAGGAATCTATCATAAACTTTTTAAAGTTTAAAGACATATTTAATATAACCCAAAGTTTAGGGACTAAACTTCTAATTTAACCTTTATTAATTTTGAAATGTTGCAAATTATTTATGTTAAATCAAACGTTCAACTTTATATCTAATAGATTCCTAAAATTTAAAAAGTACTTAATAAGTTCATGAACTATTAATTTTATGTCTAAAAGGTTCCTCAACTTTCAGAAAATCTCTATACAACCTAAATTGTCAATTTTGTAGGATCATTAATCTTTCAATTTTGTGTTTGATAGGTCATTAGCCTATTAATATATATATATATATAAAATTTAATTTTATGTTTAATGGATTTGTTAATTTTAGAAAATGTTAAATATGTTAAAAACCTATTAGACACAATTAAAAAGTAATAGACATATTGTCATTTTAAAGTTCCCTAAACCTATTACATACTTCGGGAAGTAAAAGTTTAGAGACTAGCTAAACACGTCAACTTGACCATAACTAAACTGGTTAAAACTGATATGCTCTACATCATCACCCCCACATGCTTTTAAGCTCTCTCTATGTAACATTTTTTAAAGTTGATCTCAACTATTATTTTATTAGATGAACTTTTAAAATATCTTTTTTCGTATCCTAATAATTTCTTTTAGATACTAGTCCCTAATAAGTAATAATTTTATGAAATTTTAAAAAATAATAAATTTGATTCTCATCACTATTTAACTTTTAATTCTTTTAATTATTAAACAAATAAATAAGGTAGTTTTGATTTTTGAATATGTGCTTGGATTATGTAAGTTAGTTTAAGTGAGTATTGAAATTTGGGTTTTTGGTTCATATAAGGTGGAAAAAGTAATGGTATAGATGAAAAGGATTAGTTTTTAAAAATTTAGAAATTAAAATAAAAATCTTTTTTTTTTTTGAAGTTCAACGCCTAAAATATATCTAAGAGATTGAAGATGGATATGATTTTATATGTAAGTATGCTATGGACTTTTCTTTATTTTTTGAAACATGATATGGACTCATTGTTTTATTCGAAGGATGTTTGATTGTAATGAAATTGGTTTAAATTAATTATGAGCACTAGTTGGTTTTCAATATGTTAAAATAATTATAGAAAAAAGGATTGAAGTTGGTTAGGACAAGTGAAGAAGGTTTCTTTTCTTTAAATAAAATAATAATTAATTAAAAAAAGTGATCACATTTCTAGAAACTTTGCATTTTTTTTTACAACATGTGCGATGGAAGAAATTAAACCACAGATCTCTTGTACAAACTTTATGTCAGGTAAGTGAAAGTTTGCAGGTTTGAACCCACGATCAGTAAATATTATTTATTTATTTATTTATTTTTTTACTTTTATTTTTTAGTTCACGAGGTTATAGATTGTTGGAGTCAACTAACTACTCCAATTTATTTTAGACAAATATCAATTCATAATAAACATCAAAATTGTTATTTTTTGGTACTAAAAAAATTGTTATTTTTTGTATTTATTCTATGACGTTGACTTTTGTTTTAGTTTCTGTTCCTTTGAAAACATACATTTAAGTTTAATTTTAATGTCTAAATGTTTCTAACAAATGGCATTTTAATCAATTTTTTATAGTTTAAAAACTAATTCAAATTAACGTTTTTTTTTTTTTTTTGACAAAATGTGAGGAAGAAGGACTTGAACCACAGATCTTGTGATTATCAATACAACTGTATGCCAATTGAGCAAAGCTCTTGTTGGCACTAAACAAATTAATCAAGTTAAATGACTATATCTTCGAAAATATATACGTTTATATGCATAATATAATTTTATATGACGTAACATATGTTTCACTATTTTATATATCAATTTTACACAAAAGTCGCAATATTATTTAACTGATTTATGTATGTTTCTCAGTCATGATCCTATTAAAAAAATGATTATGTGGATAAATTTAAACTATTTTTCACATTATTTCAAAATTTAAAATATCATTGCTCTAAAATTGAGAGCAAAAGTAAGAAAAATATATGTTTCCATTCTTATCCATGATTGATTATTGATGTTCAAATTCAGTATACATCAATCATACAATTTCATATATTAACTAAGTTTTACCATGTGATCAGAGAATTACAAACAAAAAACAATTTCCCTCTATCTTATTTTATAATCAATTTATATCATGTATCCAATATAAAAAGAATGCTATACAAACTTACATATATAATAAATTTTTTAGAACCTTTATACATGCCAAACCTATGTGTTGTATATTAAATTTAGCTTTAAATATTAAGTTTATTATAAAATTTAAACGATGTTAATTTGTATTTATTCTTCGGTATACAATATTGTTTTATTTTTTTTTTGAAAAAAAAATGCACCTTAGACTCTAACTTTGCAATTTGGGAGGGAGAACATATATATGGATGATCAACCACTATTAGTTAAGATGATCAACCAAAAATTTATGAACCGTTGACTACTTAATTTGTTATCTGGAAATATAATTAAGTTAATAACCAATTCAAATGAGAGAAAAGCCAACTTCTAAATTGTTTATTATGAGGAAGAGATAGCTTTAAAGTTCTATGATATTGGATTACACAAGCATATTAGTGGTAGGCCTCAAATATCATGTGTGAAAGAGGCAGAAAATTAGGTACAATTGGGTTAGTAAGTTGACTTTGAAGAGCTAATAATAATAATAAAATTAATGCTTAAATTATTACCAATTTATGTTGCCTTGTTAGGGGCTTTTATGAGTATGTATAATAGGCCGGTCGCAAATATAGCAAATCGGCCCAAAATATTTGCAGATTTAGCGGTCCGTGGAAAATTTTGCAAAAATGACAAAATTTTAAGTTATGGAATGTGTATTTACTAAAATGTCATTTCTATCTGATAGAAAGTTTTTCTATCACCGATAGAATCTATCAGTGATAGAAAGACTTTCTATCTGATAGAATCTATCTCTATCACTGATAAAAAGCTTCTATCAGATAGAAAGACTTTCTATCAGTGTTTGGTAGGTGTTTGCTTTCTATCATTTCTATCACTTCTATCCTATTAATCCTATCTGTGTTCTTTTTTATAAGGTGTTTGGTTGTTGTTGTTTGGTAGGTGTTTGGTTGGTGTTGTTTTGTTTCTCATATTTTCTATCACTGATAGAATCTATCAGTGATAGAAAGAGATTCTATCTGATAGAAAGACTTTCTATCTGATAGAAATAGAATCTTTCTATCACTAATAGAGATAGATTCTATCTGATAGAAAGTATTTCTATCAGTGATATAAAGTCATTCTATCACTAATAGAAAGAGATTCTATATGATAGAAAGTATTTCTATTAGTGTTTGGTCGTTATATCCTATTTCTATCTGATAGAAAGTTTTTCTATCTGTGATAGAAAGTCTTTCCTTTCTATCACTGATAGAATCTATCAGTGATAGAAAATCTTTCTTTTCTATTAGTGATAGAAAGAGTGATAGAAGTTTTCTATCATTGATAGAAGATTTCTATCCCTGATTGAAAGTGATAAAAAACTTCTATCATTGATAGAATATATCACTGATAGAAAAACGTTGTATCAGTGATAGAAAGTTAATTCTACCAGTGATAGAATTTAAAGTTTTTATATCACTGATAGAATCTATCAGTGATAGAAAAATTCTATCACTGATAGAAACCTACCAACCTACCAAATCAAAAAGAGAGGAGATAAATCCACGGAGATGTTGTGCGTGCGCAATTCAAGGGCAAAATGGAGATATAAAAAATAATTAAAAAAAATTGTCATATTTGCAAATATTTTAAAAATTGCTAAATTTGTCATTATTTACCCTAATTTTGCCACCCATTACAATTATCCCTATATTATAATATAATGTATATGCATGAGAAGAGAGGAAAAAGGATAACATTTGGTTTAAAATGGAATTTATGTATTTGACTCAAAAAGGTTTTTTTTTTTTTTTTTTTTTTTTTTTTTTTTTTGAGTACATCGACATTTGGAGGTGGGGAATTCAAACTTCTAACCTCAAGGTTGAAGGTACATGTCAATTACCGTTGAGCTAGGCTCGCTTTGGCAATACTACATATTAAAAAAGACAAACAAAGACTACAAATGAGAGAGGTAAAGAGGATATATGAAGTCCATTGGTGTTTGGATTGAAGAAATTTAGAGCTTTATGGAGAGGTTAATCGAATTGCAGTGTTTTTCTTCAATATAATTCTCAAGGGATTGCTTAATTTGGTAATGTTTTTGTTTCTCTCAATTCTAATTTTTGGTTCCCTTCTTGTTTTATCGTTGATTCTGTTATGTCGTGTTTTTCTTTCTTTTAGGCACTTGAAGGTGATGTTTAGTATTTTGATGAGGAAAAACAAAGACAAATGGGATTTAATTTGTAAGATAAAATGGGGAATACATATATGGTTTTGATATGTTTTTAATTTGGTTTTGTTTTTGTTAGTTTGGCTACTAAGAAACTATTTTCAGATCCATTCTTGGATCCATTTGCATCATTTTTCATTTCTTTAATGACTATCATATAAATTAACATATTGGTTATTGTTTTTTTTTTTTTTTTTTTTTTTCTTTTTTGAACTCATAGCATTTCACAAAAACTCAATAGATAGAAGTCATATTAGCGAAAACTAAGGCCTCAATACACACTAAGGAACCATTTCCAACCACACAAACTCACTCTGATATTCTAACACCAATTTTGTTAGATGGTGTGTCACCTTATGTCCATCCCGAAGAGTGAAGTTGTACCTCACCCGCCACAGTTCCAACAGGTCCATCAAGGCATCATCAATCAACATTCCCAGATCAAATGGCTCCTCACGCTCCTTTCGAAGAAGTTGGAATACCCGCTTCGAGTCCATCTCTAACATTATCGACCGGAAACCCATCTCCACGACCAATCTCAATCCATCCTTCGCTACCCATCCCTCAGCCATATCTGAGCAAGTGAAGCAATGATGAAAAATTGTAGCAGCTGCCATCACCTGCCGAAACTTGTTCCTGACTACAATGCCCGTTCCAACTCTTTTAAGCTCCGCCTGAAAAGCAGCATCAACATTAATCTTATACCAATCATCAATAGGCAGGTTCCACTTCTTTCTTTTAAAGTGAATCAGTCGATCAATTATATATATGTATGTATTAAGTATTATATATGTATGTGTATTAAAAAATATGTAGTACACATTGATAGCGCGCATAGCGAGCTATTTTTCCCGGTTAATTATAGTTAGTCTTTGAGGTTTATTTGGACATTTTGATGCGTTTTAATGTTTCTTTTGTAGGAATTAAGTTTCGGCAAATATTGGAGCAAATTGGACCATTTGAAAATAATTCGGGTGTTCGAGACGTAAAAAGAGGCAAAGGAAATAAAAAAGGAATTAAATTGAGGCTGCCCAAAATTCACCATCCCAGAGGATAGTGTCAAAAAGCTGCCTTCAGGCAGGAGCTGGAATCATGAGAGAAGACGTGGAGATCGTGACGGGGACGTGCAGTGTCAACGGATTCAAGTTTTTCTTTTTTCTTTCCCTTTACCTCTTGTTGTTTTTATGGTTTTTCTTTCAATAAGTGTTTTCTGTGGGAGCTAAAGCAAGGCCAAGGAGCTGGAATCAAGAGAGAAGACGTGGAGATCGTGATGGGGACGTGCAGTGTCAACGGATTCAAGTTTTTCTTTTTTCTTTCCCTTTACCTCTTGTTGTTTTTATGGTTTTTCTTTCAATAAGTGTTTGTTGTTTCAAGACTATGAGTTGCTAGTTGTTTGTATTAGGGATTGATGTAGTTGTTTAGTTTGTTGGATTGATTTTTGGTATGAATGTGCTTTTGTTTTTATTCATGCAATTATGTTATAATGCATTTGATTAATTGGCCATTGATGGAATGTGATTTAGTGTTGAATCTAACTCAGGAGAGATGATTTAGCTTAGATCCTAATTGCATATGTAGAATCACTTTAGAAGTTGTTGAAAGAACTAAGCCCAAAGTCTTGCATGTTAATGAACTTTGATAGGGATATCAAGTTTGTTGATGAAATCAATTCTCTAAGAGTCTTTCCATTTGAATCTCCACCTTTATTTGTATGCTTTTGTCTTTAGATTTATCTTTTGCATTAAGTTTTGCTCTCTAAATAAAATTGGACAAGATTATTCACGATAATTAATTTGCTAGAAAACCAATCCAGAAGACGACACGCGTAACGTACGCTTCCGGAAAGCTACTTGCGCATCATACATATATTCATATATTTTTATTATATTTTTCTTCCAAATTTGTAGATCCATCTAGAAAATTACATTTTTATTGCCAATGATAAACAAGTAAAAGTTGACAATCCAAACATGATTTATTTTATTTTTTTAGTACATCAACATTTGGGGGTGAGGAGATTTGAACCTCTAACCTCTTGGTCGAGAGTATATGCCAATTACTGTTGAGTTATGTTCGCTTTGGTAATCCAAACATAGTTTTGTGAATAAAGCAAGGTCTATTACATTCCCTAAAATCTTTTTTAGTATAATTATAAATGTGGGTAGAGATCTCATTATTTGACCTAAAAAAAAATATAGATACTTTATTATAGATTTGGGTGGAGAGATTCGAACCTCTAACCTCTTGGTCAATAATATATATACCAATTACCGCTGAATTAGTCATCGACAGGAATGTGGGCTCAGGAATGATCATTCGAAATAACAAAGGGGAGACGATGGCTGCAGTAGAGTGTTACAGGGAAATAAAATGTTCAGTTGAATGGGCAGAAGCAAAGACGCTTATTGATGGTGTCCAACTAGCTCTTGATGCCGGCATACAACCAATTTGGGTAGAAACAGATTCACAGATAGTTTGGAATCTTCTTAACAATCGAGATCAACACTTCAATGAGATTGCTCCTCTCATTCAACACTTGAAGCAATCACAGCTCTCCCATCATATTCGGGGTTTTCTGTTAACGCCTAGGGAGGGAAATAGAGTTGCACATACACTAGCGTTCACGCTCGCACCACCAAACATAACGAGGTTTGGTTAGAAGATTGTCCTTCATGGGCTCATGGCATTCTTGCTCAAGAGATGCCAACTACAGTGGTCACACATTAGTTTTGTCTCTTTTTGTTCGTTTGTTTCTCTTCAAAAAAAAAAAAAAAAAAAAAAAATTACCGCTGAATTATGTCTACTTTGATAATAAGTTTTATTTAATTATCAGTTTAATTACATGAGATTACCAGAAAAATTAAACCTGCATTTTAATTAACCTAATTGTTTATAATTTCTCTAACATGAAATTTATTCGAAAAAATAAATTTGATCAAATAAAGCAGAAAAAAGTATTTAGGCGGAATAGTATATTTTATCAAATGTATTTAATTATGTTACAAATTTTTACATTGAGTTTTGATGGTTGTGCCATATAATCCTAAACCATAAAATCTTTTACTTTTTATTGTTAACTGAACAGTATTGTTATTATTGTTCAAGAAACAAGAAATTTCACTTTTTTGAGTACAACATTTGGGGATGGGAGATTCGAATCTATGACCGCTTGATCGAGGTACATGTTCGTGAGATATTGAAATTACAATGAAGTAAATTGTTGGAGAGTAAATAGAATTTTATGACATGAATAATGAGGAATATTTATGGCATGATTCATGATACAAATTTAATACATTATATTGTTTTAAAAAAAAATCTATTATGAGCCTCTATACTTCATCATAATCTATTTTGCTCCTACTTATAAAAAAGTATCTTTTAATCTCTATTTGAAAAATTCAAACACAATGGAAAGCTATAATATACCGTTATGGCTAAAAATGAATGAACCAAAACAATCACATTTTAAAAATATATGTAAAGATCATTCTAAAAAAAAAAAGGGCAAATTGCAAAAACCACCCCTGAAGTATAGTAGTTGTTGCAATTGCACCCTCAAACTTTTAATGGTAAAAATTAAACCCTCAAACTTACAAAATTGTTAAAATTAGACCCTCAAACTTTTAATAGTAAAAATTGAACCCTTTAACTTCCATTATAATGGTAAAACATAACCCTCCTACTCTTAATTTCAAAAATTAAATCCTTTTAAGTAATATAATTGTAAAAACTGGGTATTTTTTGTAAAATTAGAAAATAGACCTTGGACACCATAGAAACGATGTCGTCTTCCTCGTCCCTTCCCTCGCCATTCGTGAACGACGGTGTAGCGAACCCTCTAGCAAACCGGAATTTACCGGTCCCCGAAATGACACCCAGCTCTCTACCACCTTCGAACTGTCGGCTCGTTCCTTGTATTTCGATGTTGTTCCCGTTGTCGAATGCCAGCGACAGAAGGACGAGTAGATTCTAGCCATCCGCCGTCATGACGACGTAGATTTCCCGAGCTCAGCCGAGCGCCGTCGAGTTAGGAGCTGGACCGGCGATGATCGGGTCGTCAGTTACGAAGATGGTGTCGAATTCGGTGAAGTTCCATGGCTTAGCTTGTCGGCGATTGGGATGAATGTGGGGTTTGAGGCATTGGCAAAGTCGTGAAAGTATAAGATCAGATTGGTGGGTTTATAATCCATTTTTTCCCTTCCAGCCTCCAATTCTGCAATACCCAGAACTTGTTTTGCAGCAATGAAGTGCTTCCACTTCATGATTGGCGAGGGAAGGGACGAGGAAGACTACGTCGTTTCTATGGTGTCCAAGGTTTGTTTTTTTAATTTTACAAAAAATACCCGATTCTTACCATTATATTAGTTAAAAGGATTTAATTTTTAAAATTAAGAGTATGAGGGTTATGTTTTACCATTATAATGAAAGTTAAAGGTTTAATTTTTACCCATTAAAAGTTTGAGGGTCTAATTTTAACAATTTTGTAAGTTTGAGGGTCTAATTTTAACAATTTTACAAGTTTGAGGGTTTAATTTTTACAATTAAAAGTTTGAGGGTGCAATTGCAACAACTACTATACTTTAGGGGTGGTTATATATATACATACATATATATATATATATAAAAATAAAGATTGTGGGAAATTATTCTTTGTTCGGTATTTTAAAAAATCCCAATGAAATCTCTATTTTTAAGAATTTTTTAATTAAATGGTTAATTTTTCACTAGAAACCTCCATTTAAATTGTTAAACATTCATGAAAATTTTTCTTTTAAAGGAAAGCTATATATATCTATATCTATTGTCAATATATATATATATATATATCTAAATCTATATCTATACTTCTTTACTATATTAAATGGCGGAGAAACTTTTGATTTTCTTTTAAGCCCCCTTTTAATCTTCAAATTTCATATTTGTCCTTCCTATTTAATTATTCAATATTTTATTACTCAAATTCCCACTGATATAATCTTCAAATTCCCTATTTGTCCTTCCTATTTAATTATTCAATATTTTATTACTCAAATTCCCACGGATATAATTTTTTCTTATTTCTTTTTCGAGTAGACTAATGTATCCTTAGGAGATTTTGTTAGTTTTCTAATATTTTATTAGTTTATATTATATTTTCGTCACCCCTAAGAGTTTCATATGAATAAAAAATATTTTTTGTTTATTTTTTTAATAGAAGCGAGTACACCTTTGTGTGAGTTCATTAGTATTGTATTTCTTATTGTTTCTGAAATGGGAAAGAAGATCAATCACTATTATCTTCCTTCTTTAAAATCGATCTCTCTCCACATGTTTTTCTCCAACCTTCAATATTTTTTAGATTTTTTTAGACAAGATGATAGGAAGAAAATGATATTTTTATTTAATTAGTGCTCATTTAACGGTTGGATTAAACATAACTTTAATTGAATTATTAATTATTAATTGATTACAAAATTAAGACTTTTCGTTATGGTCGATCTTAAAAAAATGTTTTAGCGGGTGAGATTTTTTATATTTGATTTATATCCATGATATTGGTTATAAACCTTTTTTTTTTTTTTTTTTTTTTGACAAAGTGGTTATAAACCATTTTTATTAGAATGGTTCAATTTGGTCACATACATATCAAATTTTGAAATAATTATAAATTTATGTGTATTTATTCATTTTTATATTTTTTTGGTACATTATCAAGTCATATTTCAAATTTTCTAATTAACTACTTATACTTTAAAAGGTATTAAAACAAATGCAACACACGTAGTTTCAAACTAGTATATAACAAATGGGGATGGGATGGGGACCAAATGAAACATTTTGAAAATACATTTTTTTTAGTACAAGAAATATGTGACATGAAAATTTGAACCTCCGAAGTAGTATCAATTACTACTAAACTATTCTCACTCTGACATTTCAAAAATACATGACTAAAATAAACAAAATTTGTAAGTACATCAACAAAAAATAAAGTATATATATGTCACACATGCCAATTTATCTTGTCTAATTATCATCTTCCGTGGTGCTAAATCAACCTACATTCACACAACCAATCTAACATAAAAATAAAAAATAAAAAAAAATAAAAAAAATAAAAAACCAAGAAATGAGCACACAATACACAACATTGTCAATGTTGACCCTTTCAATAATTTAGAGCTTAAAAAATCCTCCACTTTTCATGCAAAGTTTCCCTCTCCTCCATACAAATTCCTCCCTCCCTATTTCTCTCTTTCTCCCCCATCCATTTCCTAACAAAATAAAATCCCAAACACCCTTCTAGCAGAAAAACCAAAAAAAAAAACATTCAAAATAAATAAAATTGCTTGATTCAGTGGGCAGAGAAAGAAATCTCCACAGCCACCGCCACCGGCCGCCGGAGAAACGAAAAGTTGCAGATCAATGGCGTCGAATCAACATTGTCTTTATTTTGTCATTTTCTTCCTTTGCATAACCTTGACTTACTCCGATTCCGATTCCGATTCCGATTCCAAATTCCTCTCGAGTAATTGTTTTATTTTATTTATTATTATTATAATTTAATCAATTTGGTTTCAATGTTTTTTTTTTTAATCTTGATATTTGTGATTTGTTTGATTTGGATTTGCAGATGAGGCACTCAAAGTTGATAATTCAACTGGGCGCTCCCTGCGCTCCCTTCTTCAGGCTGAAGGAAGTAAGCCCTTAAAGCCACTTTTTTTCCTTTCCTTTTTCCTCTTCTACCAAAATTTTTGACAAAGAATGGGAAAAATTTTGCCCTTTTCATATTTTTTTTTAAGAAAAGTTCAAAATCCTAACATTTTGATATAACATTTTAAGTTTAGAAACGTATTGATAACAACCGTCACTAGGATTAGACAAACAGAGAGTTTCTTAATTTGATATCATGTTAAACCACAATCGAATTCGAATACTCCAACCAATAAGATTCGGTGTATATATTGAATCATTTATTTACATTCTTGTCTACTCTTTCTCCATATTGACAGATTGCCCAATTAACATGAAAGGGCAGGATTACACAATCATAACAAGCAAATGCAAAGGGCCCAGATATAAAGCAAGGAGCTGTTGCGGGGCACTGTTGCAGTTCAGCTGCGGCTTTGCAGATATACTCAACGACGTGACCAATAACGACTGCGCCCACATGATGTTCTGTTACATTAATCTCCACGGCAATTACCCTGTTGGCCTCTTTGCCAAGATATGCAAAGGAGATGCAAAAGGCCTTCCTTGTAAAAATGCCCTCTAAGCTTAGCCTCACAACAACTAAATCACATTCCATTCATTTTATTCTTGTGAGTGCTTCTAAATTGCAATATCTCATAAGTCTGTATTCTTAATAAACTTTTAAGTTACATTTTGTTGTTTTAATACACGAGTTCGAAACAATCGCACGTGATATATTACCATTTTTGTAAGTATAAAAATACAAAAATGAAGGAATATTAATAATTAAAAATAAATTTTATTAAAACAAATAAAATGAAGGAATAAGAGAAAAAGTTAGTAAACAATGAATGTTCACTATATTTACAAGTCATGAACAACACATTAGGTGTCAAAGAGGTCTTAGTTCAGACCAAAAGGTGTTCGAATCCTCCACCTTCAAATGTTGATGTAAACAAACAAACTGAATTTAAAATTGAAGACATATTTAATAACTTAAATTAATATACACTAAAGTTTTTATTAAAAGAAATAAAATGAAGGGATAAAAGAAAAGGTTGACTCTTATTTTCAATCCAATACGTTTTTTTTTTTTTTTTCTTTTTCTTACAACATTGTCAACCCAATACTAATTCACTCAAAGAAGGGCTATTAAGACTAAGAGGGCAAAATGAGCGTTATTAACAATAAAAGAATTTCTTTGAAAAAAATAAAAATAAAAAACAAAGAATTAAATTTTTTTTTAAAAAAAAAACAATAAAAGATTTTACGTAAATGAAACCCTAAATCTCAATCTTTCTTGCATTTCTCCCTTTAATTTTCTTCAACCCCTTAGCGGCAATGCATGTACCCTGAATTTTACTCCCCTGAAAATGAACGATTCTCTTTCTTCATCTCTCTTCTTTTTCCCTTTATTCCTTACAAAACATGTTTTTTGCTACCGCCACTCACAAACAAACAAATTTCTCTACTGCACTACCTTTCAAAGAAAGTAATATTACCCTTGTTTGGAACCTCTGGATTTAGGAGGATTTCAAATCATAACTGATTTGAATTCTTTTCACGTGTTTGGAGGACCAAAAAAGTAGGGGATTTTGATTTCAAACCGTGTTTTCTTTAAAAAAAAAAAAAAAAAAAAAAAAAAAAAAAAAAAAAAAATCCACTCCAAAATGGTTGGATTTTGCAAGATTTCAAACTTCAAAAATTATGTTTCCAATTTTACCCATAAAGATATTTTTTTCCTTAATTTATGACTCTTACCATAGTTGACTCAATTTGTTTGTTTGTTTGTTTTTTTTTTCCTTTTTATATATATTGATTCAATTTTTTTTTAAAAAAATTAATATACAATAAATATATAAAAAAAATAGTAACTATCAAATATATCCTTTTTCAATATATAATAATTTATGCATTTCTAAAGGTGGAAGATTAACCCTTGTCCAAGCAACTCTTAGTAGTATTCTCACTTACATGCTCTCTATCTTCAAAGGCCCCCAATCAGTTTGTAAAAAGATTGATAAGATTATCAGATCTTTTCTTTGGACTGGCAATGGTTCTAAAGAAGGCCTTCATTTGGTTAGTTGGAATAATGTGGCAGCTCCAAAAAATTCAGGTGGTCTAGGCGTCTTCAAGACTCGAGTTTCCAACAACGCGCTTCAAATTAAATGGCTTTGGAGATTCTTCCAAGAAGATTGTTCGTTATGGAAGCGTTTTATATTGGCCAAATACTCAACTCACAACATGGAAATTATTCCTTCTCGGTCAAAATTCTCTAGCTCGAGATCGCCTTGGTACTTTATAGCTAAGCATAGCAAAAAATTCCTAGAAAATTCTAGATGGGAGCAAAATTCATTTCTAGAGGGACTCTTGGACTGATTTAGGTCCCTTGCATTTGGCTCACCCGCGTTTTTTTGCTCTCTCAGCTAATCCAGATCTAAAGGTGGCTGAAGCTTGGGACGATAATATCCTGCTTTGGTCTTTTCTTCTTAGAAGGCCTTTGCTAAATCCATAGCTTGGGAGGAGCTATCGACAACTTTTCCAGTGCCAATGCTTTGTAGGGGAAATGACATTATTCGGTGGAACCATCATGAATATAAAGTTTTCACAACTGCTTCTGCTCGTCTTTTCTTCTGGTTTGAGGACTCCTCTTCGATTGTTCATCTTGATCCTCAAGTCCTATCGAACCTATGGAGTGCCTTAATTCCGATGAAAGTCAAAATTTTCATTTGGACTGTGTTGCATCGAAGAATCAATACGGCGGATAGATTGCAATCGGTTTTTAGGAATTCTGCTCTCAGTCCAAGCTGCTGCATCCTGTGTCACAACCACTCTGAGACCTTAGACTACATCTTCACTCATTGTGCACTTGCTTCAGGCTTTTGGCAATCGTTCCATTGTGCCACAGGTATCCATTTTTCGACTTCTTCACTGGCTAATAGTCTCTGTGAGGAGGCCTTTACCCATAAGGGTAGTATTACTCGAAGAACTACTTTTATTCAAGCTATTTTGCAGCGGTCATGTGGTCTTTGTGGACAGAGCGAAATTACCGCATTTTTAAAAACATCTTCCACCCTACCTCTCAAATGTGGGAAGATATAATTGCTACTGCCTCCTTTTGGGTTTCCTCTTCAAAGCTTTTTGCTAGCTATGATGCATCTTCCATAGCTTTGAACTGGAAAGCTTTCCTGTAGACTCTCTTCGTATGTTAAGAGACCCAGTTCTATTTATTTTTCATTTGAATTAAGACCTTTGTAATTTTTGGGTAGTTGCATAGATGACAAATTGAACCAAATTAATAGCAAATATAGCACAGTTGCAAACTAATTGCATATATAGCCAAATAAATTGTACAAGACCAAAAAGTTGTCGTCAGACTCTACCCGTGTCTATCACTGATAGACTCTGATTATTCAAAGTCTATCAGTATCTATCGCTGATAGACTCCGATTATTCAAAGTCTATCAGTATCTATCGCTGATAGACTTCGATTAATCAAAATCTATCAGCTGTGACTATCACTGATAGACTTTGATTAATCAAAGTCTATCAATGATAGTCACGGATATATTTCGATTAATCGAAGTCTATCAACGATAAACACTAATAGACTCTGAATAATCAGAGTCTACTGATAGACTCTGATAATCGAAGTCTATCAGATAGATTCTAATTAACCAGAGTCTATCAGTAATATACTCTGATAGATTTTGCTATATTTGCAATTTTTTTTTACATTTGCAATTATATAATTCTTATTTGCCACCCAGTACAAATTCTCTAATTATTTTATTTTATTTTTTACAATAATGATGACATTTGTAAAATTTAATTTAATAAGTTGATGTGTTTTCATAGTTATATGTGTTTTTTATATTGTTATTTGATATTAATACTTTGTTATTAAAAATAATTTCCTGCAAAAATATAAGGGGCATAATAGTAAAATGTTATATTTTCTTTTCCTTATTCGTGAGCATCCAAACATAAGATTTTAATTTTAGTGATTTCGAATTATTTTGGTTCCAAACACAAATAGGAATTTTAAATCATTTCCATCTTTTAAAATCTTGGAATTTGAAATCATTTCCTGCAAAAGAATATTTAAGATACCACCCTTAATTTTTATTAGTATGCAATTTTATCTTTTAGTTTTCAAATTCGAGAATCAAAATTCGTAATTTAATAAAATTTAAAAGAATATTTGATTTGAGTCTAAATTTCGCCTATAAATTTTTCATCTTCTCCAATTGGTTTTCACATCTACAACTATTTTTTTTAGAAGATATCTACAACTATTTTTCTCCTCTTATTGTTTATTTAAGATACCACATTAATTTTTATTAGTATGTAATTTTATCTTTTAGTTTTCAAATTCGAGAATCAAAATTCGTAATTTAATAATTTCAAAAGAATATTTGATTTGAGTCTAAATTTCGTTTATAAATTTTTCATCTTTTCCAATTGGTTTTCACATCTACAACTATTTTTCTCCTCCCATATTGTTTGTTGTCGATACCTCCCTTAATTATTATTATTAGAATAATAATATTTTTGTTCAATTTTATAAATTTAATTAGAAGAAAGTCATCCACAAATGTTATGGTCTAACTTTTTTTTTTCCTACCAATTTATTTTCGTGATTTTCAGGTCCAAAATTAGTTATCTCCTATATTATCATTCAGGTATCTCTCTTTCTTTCTTTTTTAATTTTTGATTTTCATAATTTAATTACATTGTATATGATTTAGGTAAATTATATGAAATACATAATCTATTAGTACAGTTTGTGTACTTTTTTTCGTTTCACAATGTGTGTCTACCGGGAATTAGGATGTCAATTTTGTCAATTTTTTTTGTTTAACATTTTGTGCCAACTGGAAATATATCGATTTTCTCAATTTATTTTAAAAGAAATTAAAAAAACCAAGCTTCAATAAAATTTAATTTTTTCAATTATTTTTTTTTTGTTTCACATGTGTCTACGTGAAATATTTCAATTTTGTAATTTTTTTAAAAAACTCATGTTTCATTAAACTTAAAAAAAAAAACCAAGTTTCAACAAAATTTGATTTTGTCAATTAATTTTTTTTTTGTTTTACCTTTAATGTCAATTGAAAAGATTTCGATTTTGTTAATTTTATTTTTTTTTAAAAAAAAATCATTATTTATTAAACAATTATTTTTTTCACATTTTGTGCCTACGAAGAAGGACTTCGATTTTGTCAATTTTATTTCTTAAAAAAATCAAGTTTCATTAAAAGTTTATTTTGTTAATTTAATTTTTTTTGTGTTTTCTGTCTATTGGTAAGGATTTCGATTTTGTCAGTTTTCTTTTTTTTTGTTAAAAAAAAAAAAGAAAAATACACTTTTGGTCCCTGAGGTTTGAGTTACGTTTCATTTTGGTCCCTGAGTTTTCAAACGCAACATTTTAGTCCCTCAAGTTTGGATTTAGTTTCATTTTAGTCCCTCCATCTAATTTTCCGTTAATTAGTAACAGATTGCTGACGTGGCATATCCATTTTTTTTATTAAAAATTGTTTGTTTGAATTTTTTAATAAAATAATATGGTAAATATTTTTGTATTCTTTTTCTTTAATTTTTTTTTCATCTTCTTCCTCTCAATCCTTCCCCTCCATCTTCTTCAGCCTCCACCACCAGCCCTCTTCCGCTGGCGACCGACATCCACTGCAGGCAGGCCATCGGCGCCGGCAATCGATTTTTTTTTCTTTTTCCTTCTTTTCTTCTTCTTGTTTTTTTTTTCTTTTTTTTTTCTCTCTCTCTTCACTTTCTTGTTTTTTCCCAAAATCAAAAGAGAGTTTAGATCTGAAGTGAAACAAAACCAACTCCGTCGTCGGTGAAGTGCTGCAGCCGCAAGTGAGTGCTCGAGCACTGACAAAAGCTCTGCGACAACGTTCGATCTGTCTCGCTCCCTCTCTTGTCTGGTTCGAAAATTTGAGATATGAACGGCGGTGAAGATTTGAACGCGAGGTGAAGGTTTGAATGACGATGACTGCACTTTTTGAATTGCACGGTGAAGGTTTGAACGGCGGCAAACGGAACGATGGCGACAACGACTTCAGATCCGCGATACCCACAACCAAGCGACTGCATTTTGAACTTTAGATCTGCAATACCAACGACCAAACGACTTTAGATCCGTAGAGGAGGAGTGGCTGGAGGGGGAGCTGCTGTTGGGAGAAGGCATCAATGACTAACGACGAGGACAGATCGCGCGCGAACATAGATCTGGGCGAAACGAGCGAGCGATGGACGTGGACTGATCGCAGGACGAGCATAAATCTGGGCAGAACGACGATGACGAGCGAGGACGAAACCCAGATGTGGGAGGAATGAACGACGTGAGGAGCGAGCAACGGATCTTGGAACGAAACCCAGATATGGGCGGAACGAATAACGCGCGAGGTTCTCTCGTTCAGATATGTTTTCTTTTTTAGAAAAAAAAAGAAAGTAAAGAGAATGATGAAGAAAATAAGAAAGAAAGAGAAGAGAAAAAGAAAAAGAAAAAAAAAAAGAGTTTGCCAGCCGCCGACCGCCTGCGAGCGGTGGCCGTCGACGGTCAGTGACAGCCGACGGTAAGGTGGTGATAGTAAAGAAGATGAAGAAGGTGGTGAAGAGAAGAGAGGGAAAAAGAAATTAAAAAATTATAAATAATAATATTTTTATTATTTTATTATATTTATATTTTTAAAAAAACTTAAAAATAATTTTTTTAATAAACAAATTTTGCCACGTCAGCATTCCGGTAATTATTAACAGAAAATTGGATGGAAGGACCAAAATGAAACTAAAACCAAACCTCAGGGACTAAATTGTTGAGTTTGAAAACTCAGAGATCAAAATGAAACCTAACTCAAACCTCAGAGACTAAAAGTGTATTTTTCCCTAAAAAAAAATAAATCAAGTTTGCTTAAATTTGTTTTTATCAAATTTGTTTTTTTTTTTTTTTTTTAAAATCAAGTTTGGTTAAAATTTCATTTTGTAAGTTTGATTTTTTTAAATAAAGGTTAGGTTTCATTAAAATTTTATTTTGTCAATTTTTTTTTTTTTTTTTAATATTTTGTGTCTATGTGGAAGTTGATTTTTGTTTAACGTATTGTGTCTACGGGAAAGAGTTCGATTTTTTCAATTTTTTTTTAAAAAAATCAAGTTCATTCAATTCTGATTTTGTCAATTTTTTTTTTTGTTTCACATTTTCTATCTACTCGGGAGGATTTCAATTTTGTCAGTTTTCTTTTTTTTTAAAAAAAAATCAAGTTTCATTAAAAATTGCTTTTGTCAATTAATTTTTTGTTTCGTTTCACATTTTGTGTCAACTCGAAAGATTTTGATTTTGTCAAATTTCTATTTTTTAAAAAATCATGTTTCATTAAAATATCTTATATGCTTAGTGCATGTATTCAAGTCACTTTGTTCAATGAGCTCATTGATAAATTCAGTAAAAAACTTCAAAAGGGTAAATCATATATGATCCATAACGGTAATATAGAACCAGTAGATATTAGGTATCAAAATGTTCATGCAATGATTGAGATCTCATTATCTCAGATAACTGAGATAGAAGAACTAGAAGGAGAAGTATACAACACAATGAATCAAAATATGGTTGATTTTGAAATCCCGACGAATGATAAAGAAGCAAAACTCATATAGGTTAGTAAATATACATTACTTATCTTAGCATTATCCTACTATTTACTAATATTGATTTCATTTTACAGATGTGGTGAGTAGAGTAATCCAAGGTAAACCGATATCTATAAGAATCATTTTAAAAAAAGAGATATTATATTGATGGACAATAAGTACGTATTAAAATATGAATCGTTAGCTATATATTGCATAAACTTCTATAAGAATGTATAGAACTAATCTTAATTGGTTTTAAATTCATTTTAGTTCATAATATTTTTCTCAAATTATTACACGTGCAACGCACGTGGTAAAAACCTAGTAAAATAAGGTGAGTGTGTGGATGTGGGTAGGGAAAGGTTTTCAAACTTTTTAGATTCCAACCTTTTAGTATTTTATATGTATTTATTATTGATAATTGATTATAATTATTTAATTTACTATTTATAATTAATAGTTAATGGCATATCTTGTAAATTAGTAAATCAAAGAAATGACAAAAGTGTCCAAAAAAGTTTTCCAACACCCTCACCTTTTAATAGATTATTAGACTTGTAAGAAACACGTGTGATGCACGTGAAAAACTATACGAAAATATAAATAAGAAAAATAAAAATAGTTAGAAATTAGAATATCGTTTAATTTTATAAAAGAGAATATATTCATTACAACATCTTATTCATGTATGTAAAAATTAATTTCAAATCTATAAGAAATATTTGTATATTAAGGCATGTTTGGAATGAATTTTTAAATGTTTTAAAAGGTGTTTTTATGTGTAAAAGAAATGTTTTTAAGCGCCTAAAAAGTTTTTCCAAACATACTTTTTTTTTTTTTTTAAGTACATGAACATTTGGGAGTGGGGAGATTCGAACCTCTGACCTCATGGTCGGGGGTACATGCCAATTACCGCTGAGCTAAGCTCACTTTGACAAGTATCCTACATACTTGCAATTATTTGAGATTGGATTTTTATTTTAATTATAATTTAAAATGAAATGATAATTAATTTTAAATTTTTCTATAAATAAAACTCATTAATAATAATACATATTTATGACCTTAGCTTGACCATTAAAACCTTAAATCATATATTTTTCTTCATTCTTTCTAGTTGCCACCCACCGCCTAGTATTTCTTTAGATTTTCTCTTATATTTCTTTAAATGCTTTTAGACACGTGTTTCTAATTTACTTTTTCACAAAAAAATGTTCGCCTCTGTTGTTGACTATCGTTGTTGGCCACTCTTAGACATAAAAAATATTCATCCTTTATCAATCGCCTACAATAATTACTTCATCGCAATAACTTTCCTTCAATGATTTTATATTTAGTCTCTCTCATCACCTACTGAAGCTATTGATTTTTTATTTAATCATTTACTTATCTCTAATAGAAATTGTTTTTTTTTTTTTTTTTTTTTTTTTTTTTTTTTTTTTTTGCAAATGATCAATTTATCTTTTTTGCAACCCTTATGGCTATTATTTGGTTTTGTAAATCTCTATCTTTATTTGAGGAATCTCCTTGTTTAGCATAAAGTTAACGTCATTTAAAAGGAAAATGGATTTTGTTTCAAAAAAAAAAAAAAATAGAACACAAAAATAATTAATTAGATTTAGATTTTAAATAGAAAAACAATAACTAATTAAGACAAAAACCAATCATTGTTTCTATGGAGTAATTATTTTTCTTTGAAAATTCAACTCAATGTAATTTCAAAAATTAAGACAAAAGATACACAATTTACAATGAAGGGATGAACTTCGCACAAAATTTTTCCTTTTTTTTAATAAGATAAAGGGTTATGACTTTTTAAAGAAAAAATAAAATATATCTAATTAAGTTAGGTACAAAATAGTCTAAAGAAAGTTGGGGTACAAAATGAAAATATAAAACTTATATTTAATTATTTTAATATATATATATATATATATATATATATATATAAACTTTATAAAAAGAGAGAGAAATTAAAAAAGAGAGAGAAAACAATCTCAAATGAATTAAAAGGTTGCTTTAATATTTATTTAGTTTAAAAATTAAACACAATCTCAAATGAATTTAAAGTTTCCCACGTCTGTTTTTTTTTGGGTAGGGGGTGGAATGGCTAAAATAGTTTCAGGGTGGCTCCCGTGAATTAAGGAACAACCAACCCAATTATTTTTTTTCCTAGACTGTTAGTGTGCCCTGTCAAACTACCAATATTCAGTTTTTTTTTTTAAATTGTAAGATTTTTCTCAACCAAAAAATCTTAAAGTCAGGTGGATTTTTCTCCATATTTGTTAAAAAGAAGAAAGAAACTAATTTTGTCGTACATTTCCTCATTCTCAAAGCTTTTTCTACATTCTCACTCATCTCCTCACAATCAACGTTCTAATCTTTGCCTACAATCAACGTTCTAATCTTTGCCTGAAATCCATAATTGTCAAATTTCATCTCCACTGTTTTTGCACCACCAGAATTTTTTCACTAATGGCTTCCCATTGAGTTTCGATCCTATATGATAGCGTTTGAGTACTGATTCTGTCATAGACCTTATTAGACTTGATGCTTGAAAAAAAAATTGACAAAGTTTGAGTTTTGTTTTCTAGGGTTTCATTTGCTTCTAGTTGTTGCTATTGTTTTTTTTTTACTTGGGAATTTGTTGTTGATATGTTTTCTTTTTGTTTTTGAATTGATGTTTTAGCTTTAAGCTCAGGATTCTAAGGAAAAATTGACTCTAGCTTACTTTTTTTTTTTTTTTTTTTTGAACAACTCTAGCTTACTTTTCAGGTTATAGTAAAGAATAAGATCTTTATGATTTTTGCTTTCTTCCTAATCTTTAGCATTTTTTCTCTAGTTTCCGGTTGATTTGAGCTTGTTCAACCCGATGAACATGCTTTTTGCAACTATTTTGACTTGATCTATTTTGAAAGTATTGTTGTATTGTAAAGGGGGTGAAGTATGGAATTGGAGATTTAAAAAAACACACACACACTTGCAGCTGACCCGAACCAAACCGAACCAGTGTGAGTCTTATCGGGTCGGGTTGTTCGGACAACTGACTCGACCCGAAAATTTTACACCCCTATTAATTATCGTCTTATTTCATTACCCGTCACATCGCGCCAAATCAACCTACATTTACACAACCAATGAACATAAACAATTTTTTTTTTTTTAAAAAAAAAAACCATATGCATGGCAAGAAATTAGCATATAACAATACACAACAACAATTTAGAGATGTTTGGTTGAAATTAAAGCAATAAGCAATGGACCCGACTCATTGCCAATGTTACGTTGACCCTTTCAATAATTTACAACTTCAAAAATCCTCCACTTTTCGTGCAAAGTTTCCCTTTCCTCCATACAAATTCCTCTCCTTATTTCTCTCTTTCTCCCCCATCCATTTCCTAACAAAATAAAATCCCAATTCCCAAACACCCTTTTACCAAGAAAACCAAAATAACATTTACAATAAATAAATAAATAAAATTGTTTGATTTAGAGCCATTTGCAAGCGGAGACCGAAATCTCACCGCCACCACCACCGCCACCGGCCGCCGGAGAAACGAAAAGTTGCAGATCAATGGCGTCGAATCAACATTGCCTTTATTTTGTTATTTTCTTCCTTTGCATTACCTTGACTTACTCCGATTCCGATTCCGATTCCGATTCCAAATTCCTCTCCAGTAATTGTTTTATTTTATTTATTATTATTATAATTTAATCAATTTGGTTTCAATGTTTTTTTTTTTAATCTTGATATTTGTGATTTGTTTGATTTGGATTTGCAGATGAGGCACTCAAAGTTGATAATTCAACTGGGCGCTCCCTGCGCTCACTTCTTCAGGCCGAAGGAAGTAAGCCCTTAAAGCCACTTTTTTTCCTTTCCTTTTTCCTCTTCTACCAAAATTTTTGACAAAGAACGGGGAAAATTTGCCCTTTTCATATTTTTTTTAAGAAAAGTTCAAAATCCTAACATTTTGATATAACATTTTAAGTTTAGAAACGTATTGATAACAACCGTCACTAGGATTAGACAAACAGAGAGTTTCTTAATTTGATATCATGTTAAACCACAATCGAATTCGAATACTCCAACCAATAAGATTCGGTGTATATATTGAATCATTTATTTACATTCTTGTCTACTCTTTCTCCATATTGACAGATTGCCCAATTAACATGAAAGGGCAGGATTACACAATCATAACAAGCAAATGCAAAGGGCCCAGATATAAAGCAAGGAGCTGTTGCGGGGCACTGTTGCAGTTCAGCTGCGGCTTTGCAGATATACTCAACGACGTGACCAATAACGACTGCGCCCACATGATGTTCTGTTACATTAATCTCCACGGCAATTACCCTGTTGGCCTCTTTGCCAAGATATGCAAAGGAGATGCAAAAGGCCTTCCTTGTAAAAATGCCCTCTAAGCTTAGCCTCACAACAACTAAATCACATTCCATTCATTTTATTCTTGTGAGTGCTTCTAAATAGCAATATCTCAAGTCTGTATTCTTAATAAACTTTTAAGTTACATTTTGTTGTTTTAATATATCAATTTATAAAAATATGTGGGTATTTTTCAAATAAAAAATATCAATACATTGACTTATAAAAGAACAAAATTCAAGATATTAGCTACGCACCGATTTCTTCAAATAGACTTTGCTCACTTGACAATGATAGACAAACATTGTTGTTCAACTTTGTCAAAGTTGAGTTGTAATATTGCAGTCTAGAATCGAGCATATATATACACACATGCATCCCTTGCAGCTTGAATGTAATATCAATATCTTGAGATGCTTTGAAAATTGAGGAGCCTTTGAGAGTATTGAGAGAACAACAATAAAGAAATAATGAAACACGATGGTGAAAAAATGGTGAAGAAAACTCATTTTTATAGTAGTAGAGAATGTGAGATGTTACCGAACTTTTTGAATTCTAAAACTTTTAAATTTTCATTTTGAATTAACTTAAAGAAAATATTTCAAGTTGTAGGAAAACCCTTTTACATATTATATATATATATATAAGTACGAATGTGGAAGAAACTCTTTTAAAACGTTATTGACCTTCATTTTTTAAAGAAACACCTGAATGATCCTTCATTTAAGTTTTATTTAATCATTTATATATCTCTTAACTCTACCTTTCTCTCTCCTACTCATCTCTCCCCATCTTAATTCTCTCCAAATTCCCTCTCTCAAATGTTCAAATGTCATAAATAGGTTTTCTTTAATTACAAATAAAAATTCATTCACTCATGTAAAAATAAAACTCGTATATTTTTTTTCGTATAATTAAAGTATCAAACCATTTCACATTCCTACACACATGTCATAAATAGGATATTTAAAACTTCTCCACTCACTTAGACAAGTGAATAAATTTTATTAAGATTATTCTACTTGTTTGTATAATTATTTACATTAATAATAATTAATTATATAAATACATCATACCACAATATGAATTAATATAAAATTCATCAAACCACAATCACAACCAATAAAATCAATAATAAAAAATAAAATAAAATCTCAATATGAAATTTCATGTAATTGAAGAAAAGCTTTTTTTTTTTATTTTGACAACATAAAGAAAGAATATTTCATCAAAATTAATTGCAAAAAACACAATAGTAAAAGACAAAAATTAATTGCAATCTACATTTTTATGGTGAAGTACTTACAATTTTTACCCATTGAAAGAAGTGTAATTCTATTGCGGATGAATGATGAAAGGTGTAGTGCAATTTCTAAACATGTTAACTTTGAATTTCAAACCACAATTTTTTAGAGAGAAATTTACTGCAATTTTATACTCAATCTTTAAATAAAATCAAATAACCAACCACATGAAAATAGAGAGACAATGAATACAATAATTGACTAACATTTCTCATCCCCAACGGTGGAACGACCAATTGTCTGAGTGAAAAAAAACAGAAATAAATGATACTATAACTACTAAATAAAGTAGATTCACAAAATAAAAACTCTAGAATCTAAAGATACAAATAATATAACTATGAAATTCATGAATCTCAACAACATTCTTTACACAAAATAAATTATCTATGAACAACACATGGAAAACAAATAAAGGAAAAATTAATGGTAAAAGAAGTATATTACATAGTCCAATGTCTTTTATATATGGGATCGTATCCATACATGAATGGATGCACCTATTTGATGTATAACTACCTTCACCAATAGCCATGCCTCATCAATATTAATTGTATCCATTGGAATGAACAAACATACACTTGAAGAGTCACATTGCATCAAGAAATGTCAAAATAGGAATTTACTAAAAAAGTAGGGGCAAAAGAGAAAACAAAAGATTCTCCCCTCTTAGCCCCATTTATATATAGTATAGATAATTGAAAGTATTTATCATTTAATTATTATTATTAAATATAAAAAGCTTTAGAATTTCATCTTTCAAAAAAAAAAAAACTTTAGAATTTCAAAAGTTTTGTAACCTCTCCATCTTCTACAACTATAAAAAGGGTTATCTCCTACTCATTTCTATCAACAAATTGAGGTTTTTCTTCTTATACTTTTCTTTTTTTTCTTTTATTATTATTATTATTATTTTATTATTTTATTTTTTTGAGGTTAATTTCTTTATTGATGCAGTAGATTGTTAACCGTTTCAATTTTCAAAACAATATTGTTTAGCGATCTTCAAGTTGGTGGGAGGTAAAGTTTTCGATTTTATAATTGATATTTTAAAATTATTTTACCATATGTGACTATTATTTCTTGTCTTTTAAATGACTATACATATTTCAATTTTACATGTTTTATTTTTAGTTAAATTACGTTTTTTATATTTTAAATATATAATTTGATAAAACTTTTACATTTTATTTCAAAACTAGAATACATAAATTAATTATTATTTGTCAACAAGAACATAGCTCAACTGGCATAAAGATGTATTGATAACCACGAGTTCTGTGGTTCGAATCCCCCATCCCCATATTGTCAAAAAAAAAAAATTATTATTATTTAAAATTTTTTATAGTGTATTTTTTTTAATCATTATTGCAACATTTTAAATTTGTTTCTAAATAAATATAACCATATCTATTTTTCTTTCCCCTATTCATATAATGGGGTAACAATAATCATTCTTGAACTCAAAAAAAAAAAACAATAATCATTCTTAATTGAGATATATATATTTTTAACAAGTTTAATTGAGTAAAAATTGAATTCATCATTTATTGTGCCCTTGTATCTTACATATAGATGAAGTGTTGAATAATACGTATTCCCAACCTCTTGATATTTCACACCCCGATACTACATCACTAATCTACATGGAATGTTTATTGAGCAATAAAACAACCCTCTTTAACTTTTTTTTAGACTAGGCTTTTACCACGTGTGTTGCACGTGTAATAATTTTAGTATAACATTATAAAGTAAATTGAATTTAAAATTAATTAAGATTAATTCTATACATTTTTATATTAGTTTATATATATATATATACTATGATGATTTCTTTTTTTCTAATCTGACTATGAATTATGAAATTTATTGTTAGACATTAAAACCAATTGGAGAACAATGGGCAATTTATGAAGGGAATTTAGAATCAAATTCTAATTTGATGTTATTTGGAATCAAATTACATATTCAAACATTCCTATAATTGGAAAAAGAGCTTTCATTTTCATGAAGACAACATTATTAGATTCCAAATAGTTGTTAAAAAATAAGACTTGGCTAAGATCAAACACAACCTCTTACCTAGAACATGCTGATTCAAAAGTGTAATAAGATTATCTTATGATCATTGTTTTGAAATTTAAAGGGTTCCTTTTTAGAAATGGAAAATGATGAGATTTATTTAAATAAATAAATAAATAATATTAAATAAATTAAAATTCAAATTATGTGCAATGTATTAAAACCAAATTAGGGGCAAAGGGAGAAAAAAATAAAAATAATAGAATATCGAATATATGTAAATATTTGAGCTAGAATCATGGTAAGTGATAATATCAATAAAGTTTAATGATTTTTTTTTTTTTGTTTAAAAAAAGGAAACCGGTCGATTTTAAAATTACATTTTTTTTAAAGTTAATTTGAAAACAACCTTATATAAAGTTATTTGAGAATCATTGTGTTGTGATAATTTCAATAAAATTTTAATTAAAATATATCTTTTTTTTTAACACAAAAAAGCTTGATATCATTGTGTAGTGATAATTTCAATAAAAATTTAATCCAAATTGATCTTAAAAAAAAATCGATTTTCTAATTATTAAATTATTTTTTTTAAATGTAATTTAAAAACAACCATAAAAAATCTAAAACCAAAAGAATTCTTCCAAACACCTAAAAAGTCTAGACATCATGGTGTCGTGATAATTTCAATAGAATTTTAATTCAAAATGTTATTAAAAAATCAATTTTCTAATTACTAAATTATTTTTAAAAATATAATTTAAAAAAAAACATATAAAAACGTTAGTTGAGAATTATGGTGTAGTGATAATGCAATAAAAATTTAATTGAAATTGATCATTAGAAAGAATAGAAAATTGATTTTCTAATTACCAAATTACTTTTTAAAAATGTAACTTAAAAACAATTGTGAAGAATCCAAAACCAAAAGAATTTTTTTTGGTACACAAAAAACTTTTTTTGTTTTGTTTTTTTTAGTTCAAATAAAAAAAAATCGATATCATGGTGTAGTGATAATTTAAATAAAATATTAGTTGAAATTGATCTCTTTTTTTAAACACAAAAAAAGCTAGTGGTAATTTTAATAAAATTTTAATTCAAATTGATCTTTTAAAACAATAAATTTTGTAATTATGAATTATTTTTTAAAAAATATAATTTAAAAACAACCATAGAGAATCTAAAACCAAAAGAAATCTTCCCAATACATAAAAAAACCTATACTCACAGCATTGTTGCTCAGGACATGCCTCGAATGGATGTCCCAACCTTTCCAGTTTCTTTGTGTTTTGTTTTAATCTGTTTTTCTCTTAAAAAAAAAAAATCTAGACATCACGATATAGTGATAATTTCAATAGAATTTTAATTCAAATTGATCTTAAAAAAAAATAAAAAAAAATCAATTTTCTAATTACTAAATTATTTTTAAAAATGTAACTTAAAATCAACCATATAAAAAGTTGAGAATCATGGTGTAGTGATAATTTCAATAAAATTCTAATTGAAATTGATCACTAAAAAAAAAGAAGATCTATTTTTTAATTACAAAATTACTCTTTAAAAATGTAACTTAAAAAAACCGAATTCAAAACCTAAAAAATTCTTCTAGTACAAAAAAAGCTTTTTTTTAGTTCCAATACACAAAAAACTCGATATCATAGTGTAGTGATAATTTCAATAAAATATTAATTGAAATTGATCTTTTTTAAAAATACAGAAAAAACCTGATATCATGGTGTAGTGATAATTTTAATAAGATATTAATTGAAATTGATCTTCTTTTTTTTTTTAACAGAAAAAACCTGATATCATGGTGTAATGATAATTTTAATAAAATTTTAATTGAAATTGATCTTTTTTTTTTTTAAGAAAATCGATTTTCTAATTATTAAATTATTTTTAAAAAATGTAATTTAAACACAACCATAAACAATCTAAAACCAAAAGAATTCTTCCCCACACATAAAAAGTCTAAACATCATAGTGTAGTGGTAATTTCAATAGAATTTTAACTCAAATTGGTTTATTTTTTTTAAAAAAAAAAGAAAATCAATTTTTTAATTACTAAATTATTTTTAAAAATGTTCATTTAAAAACAATCAAATTGGTTGAGAATCATGAGATAGTGATAATTTCAATAAAATATTAATTGAAATTGATATTAAAAAAAACAGAAAAAACTTGATATGTAATGATAATTTTAATAAAATTTTAATTCAGATTGATATTTAAAAAAAAAATCGATTTTTTAATTATAAAATTATTTTTAAAAAATGTAATTTAAACACAACCATAAACAATCTAAAACCAAAAGAATTCTTCCCAGCACATAAAAAGTCTATTATGGTGTAGTGGTAATTTCAATAGAATTTTAATTCAAATTGATCTTTAGAAAAAAAATACAATCAATTTTCTCATTACCAAATTATTTTTGAAAATGTTCATTTTAAAAACAAGCATATAAAAAAGTTAGTTGAGAATCATGGTGTAGTGATAATTTCAATAAAATTTTAATTGAAATTGATCATTAAAAAAAACAGAAAATCGATTTTCTAATTACCAAATTATCTCTAATCTCTAATCTCTAATATATAAAAAGCCAGGATCTTGAAAAAACATTTTTAGACTATTATACCCGTACTTCAATTTCTAAATTTATAATCATGCCATTGTGAAGAGTTTAACCTACCTATTTTTTTATTATCAATAATTTATAAAATACTTATGCTTTAATAAAAATTAAAATAAAAAATAAAAAAATAAAAAAATAAAAAAATAAAGAAACTTAACGTTTTCACGTTAAAAAATTATTGCAGGATGTTACTTTTACCAATTTGTAAATGTAAATTTAAAAATGATGACATTTTTTACTTTTAATTTAATAACTTTAATGGAAAGGAATTTGAAAAATCTAAGAATATGAAGGGGCTGAAATTATGTCATTATTTCTAGAAATTAATTCTAAAAATTATTGCAGGATGTTACTTTTACCAATTTGTAAATGTAAATTTAAAAATGATGATATTTTTTACTTTTAATTTAATAACTTTAATTGAAAGGAATTTGAAAAATCTAAGAATATGAAGGGGGTGAAATTATCTCATTATTTCTAGAAATTAATTCTAAAAAATTAATATTACATTTAATTAACATTAATAATAAATTGAAAGGTTTTGGAATTCAAGAGTTTTGCAACTTATTCATTTCATACCATATATAAAGACATCTCTTCTACTTTTTTCTACAACGATTTAGCTTTCTCATTTTGATATATATATATATATATATAATAACAATAATAATAATATATAAAGAAAGGAAAACTCATGTTAAAAAAAAAGTAGGGATTTTATAAAAACATTGGTAGATCTCATCTTATTCTTTTAATTTTAGTTAAATTACCAGCATGCCCTTCCAGTAATTATAAAACCATGAAAATAATTGCAATAACAAATTGATGGTATTAGACAAAAAAAATTGTATTTAATTTGAGATTTTCATTATGCCCTTTGAATTTAAATTATTTTGCGACAACAATTTTAATTTTAAATCAGTTACAATCATAACTCTATATGTCATTTGAAATAAGTATAAATTGACAATGTTACAAAAGGAAGAAAAAAAAAACTAACTTTAATTTATGAGGTTTTGATTTTTTTTTTTTAAAAAAAAAGAAGTTCTCTATAGGGATAACAGCAAGAATAGCTAAAAATAAACCATAGATTTGAAAAAGAGCTAAAAATATTTTTTCTTGTAAAAATGGCAAAAAGGATAAAAATGGAAATCTACTCTTTGCTATAAACTGACAAAAATGCCCCTGTATGGAAAAAATGTGTAATCCTAATTTTAAGCAACCTAATTGAAACAAATCTGCAAATCTAACAACCTAAATCTGATAAAATTAAAAATCTTTTTAACTAATAAAATCAAAACTTAAATTCCATAAAACACAAAATCTTTCACACTAACAAAATCAAAACCTAAATCCATAAACCAAAAAAATCTTTACAACAAACAAAATCAAAATCAAAATCAAAAATCAAAAGGAAATTGGACAAAAAAAAACAATCGAACACTAAAATCTTGTAATTCAATATACAAAAATGTCCCGTATTTGAAAACAACAAAAATACTTACTAATAGTCTGAGACATGTAAATACTGTGTTTTTTAAAACACAAATACTAATAGTCTGAGACATGTAAATACTGTGTTTTTTAAAACACAAATACAATACTAATAGTCTGAGACATGTAAATACTGTGTTTTTTAAAACACAAATACTAATAGTCTGAAACATGTAAATACTGTGTTTTTTAAAACACAAATACTAATAGTTTGAGACATGTAAATACTGTGTTTTTTAAAACACAAATACTTTTTAAAAACACAAATACTGTATAATCTCGTAACACAAATATTGTGTATTCTCATAATAATCACTCGAACAACCCCAAAATTAATCCTCTCAACATATTATATTAAAAATAATTGGTCATATTTGATAACAAGAGTGTAAATACTATTTTTACTAATTTATAGTATTTAAACCAAGGGGACAATATCGTGTCTCTACCAATTTGAGAACAACAAAATAGGTGAGCATCAAATACAGTGTCTTTGTAGAATAAAGAATCAACCCTACAACACAAAAGCGGTAAAAAAATAAAATAAAATTATTGACTACATGTTGATCCCCTGACATCTTTCATTCTACTTGGATAAGATTCGTACCTATATTGAGAGGTTTCGAGATCGGAAGTTTTGTGACCGTGAGAATTTGCAATGAACTCAGTTCTTGCTTGGAGGAGAAGGCGATGAAGAAAACGATCATGCTTGGGAGAGAAGAGAAGTTATGGAGGAAGAAAAAATAGGCGAGGAAGTTGGAGAAATTTAAATCTTATCAATAAATATAAAATATTTTTATAATATAAAATATAAATATAAAATATTTTTATAATATAAAATTTGAAAAGATTTAGTTTGTTGGATTCACTTAGTCTAAGTTTAAGGTTTTTGTCAAGATTTAGTTTGTTGGGGTCCAAATACGTAATTTTAGGAGCTTGTTGGTTTACAGGTTGCAACAAGGGTACATATGGAATATTAGGAAAAGTCTGATCATGCTTAACTCACGTGTGGCCTTTTTTCAATGTTTTTATTTTTTTGGCCATCTTTCAAAACCACCCCCCATATTTTGACCATACTCCCAAATTTCTCTTTACAAAAAAGTAATAGTTTTACTAAAAATATATATATAGTTAACTTTAACTATTTAAGTTCTACTAAAAAACAAAACTCCAAATCAAACACAGTATTTACATGTCTCAGACTATTAGTATTTGTGTTTTAAAAAACACAGTATTTACATGTCTCAGACTATTAGTATTTGTGTTTTAAAAAACACAGTATTTACATGTCTCAGACTATTAGTAAGTATTTTTGTTGTTTTCAAATACGGGACATTTTTGTATATTGAATTACAAGATTTTAGTGTTCTCATCAATGTTGATTGTTTTTTTTGTCCAAGTTCCTTTTGATTTTTTATTTTTATTTTTATTTTGTTTGTTGTAAAGATTTTTTTTGGTTTATGGATTTAGGTTTTGATTTTGTTAGTGTGAAAGATTTTGTGTTTTATGGAATTTAAGTTTTGATTTTATTAGTTAAAAAGATTTTTAATTTTATCAGATTTAGGCTGTTAGATTTGAATTTGAATTTTGTTTTGAATTTGAGGTTGTTAGGTTTTGATTTTGTCTTAATTCGAGATTTAGGTTGTTATATTTGAGTATCAGATTTGTTTCAATTAGGTTGCTTAAAATTAGGATTACACATTTTTTCCATACAGGGGCATTTTTGTCCGTTTATAGCAAAGAGTAGATTTCCATTTTTATCCTTTTGCCATTTTTACAAGAAAAAATATTTTTAGCTCTTTTTCAAATCTATGGTTTATTTTTAGCTATTCTTGATGTTATTCCTATAGTTAACTTTAACTATTTAAGTTCTACTAAAAAAACAAAACTCCAAATCAAATATGGACTTGGTTACTTTATAAATATTGGTTCTTCCTATTAAAGATATATATTGCATTGTTAACTGTAGTGAAAATATAATAAATAACAAATGTTTGTTAATTGTTACTAACAACAAGTAACATAAAATGTCAAAGCTAAGCCAATCTCAAATTTTTTTGAACTAAAAAAAATATTTAACATAAAATTATTATGACTATAATTTGAGTTTTCTACGTAATAAAATATTAGAACACAACTACTCTAAAGTATAAAAAATTATAAAATAAAAGAACTAATAGAAAAACAATATTGTAAATATATTATACCTCTTCGTCAATCAAAATGAATTTCAACACACTCCGAGATAATTTTTAATAAAATATTAATTGAAATTGAACATTTTTTTTTAAACACAAAAAAAAGCCTGATATCATAGTGTAGCGATAAATTTAATAAAATTTTAATTGAAATTGGTATTTTTTTATAAACAAAAAACGATTATGTAAATATTAATTTTTTTTTTTAATTTGTAATTTAAAAACAACCCTAAAGAATATGAAACCAAAAGAATTCTTTCCAACACATAAAAAATCTAGACAACATGGTGCGGTGATCATTTCAATAGAATTTTAATTCAAATTGATCTTAAAAAAGGAAAATCAATTTTCTAATTACTAAATTATTTTTAAAAATGTAATTTAAAAACAATCCTAAAGAATCTAAAACCAAAAGAATCCTTTCCACACATATTGTTTTGAATTTTATTAAATTACGAATTTTGATTGATATATGAGATTTGAAAATAATCAAATCTGGATTGAAGTAATTAACTAAAATTTAAATGGGTGTTTTAGTTTAAAAATGTTTTCCATAAATCCTTCATATTTATACCGTTTAGATATAGATAAAAAAAAAAAAGAAAAATCAATTTTCTAATTACTAAATTATTTTTAAAAATGTAATTTAAAAACAATCCTAAAGAATCTAAAACCAAAAAAATCCTTCCCAACACATATTGTTTTGAATTTTATTAAATTACGAATTTTGATTGATATATGAGATTTGAAAATAATCAAATTTTGACTGACGTAATTAACTAAAATTTAAAGGGGTATTTTAGTCTAAAAATGTTTTTCAGAAATCCTTCCTTTTAATATAGTATACATATAGATATAGATAAAACATGCACATTCAAAATTCATGACTTTTCCTCTTCTTATCTTTTTTAATTCAATAAACTTAATACCTAAATTTTCATTTATTTTTCCTTTAAACAATACTAATTAAATTAATGGTATGAAAACTTACTACCACACATATTAAGATGAACCTTTATTTATTTATTTTATTTTTTGTTACTTTTTAGAAATGTTATAAAAATTAAGTATTGGTGTAATAAAAATATAAATATCCTTTTAGTTGTTAATAAATGAAAAAAATCAACCCACATATTCAAATTTTTGAATAAATTTAATTAAAATTAAAAATCAACCCACATATTCAATTTATTCAAATTTTTTAGAGAGAATAAATTTTAAAATTTTAATCTTTTAAAATAAATATGTTCCATATGATAGAACATGATAGTTTTTTTTTTTCAAATTAGCAAAAACAACATGAGAAGAATTATAATTCAAACAAATTGTGTGTGATTAAAAGAGTTTCATCTTTCTCTCTTTACTACTATTGTTTTAGTACATGTTATTGTTATCCATATTTATTCTTATTTAAAGTTTTTAACTTTTATATTTATTTCTTAATTTTATTTAAAAAATTTATTGATTTATTCATATATCTTACTTGTATAATATTTATTTTTTTATTTTATAAGACAATCACATTATTATTCTTTTTTTAAAAATAATTTTAATCTATAATGACAAAAAATAGAATATAAAAGAGAGAAAACAATCTCAAATGAATTAAAAGGCTGCTTTAATATTTATTTAATTTAAAAATAAATAAATAAAAAAGAAACCAATCTCAAATGAATTTTAAAATCTGGACAAATTATATAATATATATATATAAACTTAAAAAGAAAAAAGAAAAAGAAAACAATCTCAAATAAATTAAAAGGCTGCTTTAATATTTATTTAATTTAAAAATAAAAAAAAAAAAAAATCTCAAATGAATTTTACAATCGGGACAAATTAAATTTTCAAAAGAGGATTAAATTTATACATATTATTAAAAATTAACCTAAATCAGATAAGGGAAGAGCCCCATTTCCCACCAAATCTGAGTTTTATTTATTTATTTATTTATTTGGAAAATTGTGGCAGATGACTAGAAAAAATCCTTTTTGTTTTATGGTTAAAATAGTTTCGAATTTAGACGGATGGCTACCGCGAATTAAGGAACAACTAACCTATATTTTTTTTTTCATTTTCCCTGGTGTATATTGTTATTTACAGCTTTGTCCAACCAAACTACGAATATTCCATTGTTTTAAAAAATCAACGACCGAAAAATCTTAAAGTCAATTCGATTTTCCCCCATATTTGTTAAAAAGAAAAAAAAAAAAACTAATTTTGTCCTATATTTTCTCGTTCCCAATAAACCTTTTTCTACATTCTCACTCATATCTTCACAATCAATGTTATAATCTTTGCCTGAAATCCAGAATTCAAATTTATCTCCATTGTCTTTGCAAAAAATTTTCAATAATGTCTTCCATTGAGTTTCGATCCTATACGATAGTGTTTGGGCACTGATTCCATCACATACTTTATTAGACTTGATGCTCGAAAGAAAATTTCACAGAGTTTGGGTTTTGTTTTATCTAGGGTTTCATTCTGTTTCTGGTTGTTGCTATTGTTTTTACTGAGGATAGAATTTGTTGTGGATATATTTTCTTTTTCTTTTTGGATTGATGTTTTAGTTTTTTTTTTTCTTTTTGGATTGATGTTTTAGCTTTAAGCTCAAGATTCTAAGCATAAAATTTGACTCTTGCTTACTTTCCTGGTTATAGTAAAGAATTAGATCTTTATGATTTTTGTTTCTGGCTAATATTTAGTGCTTTTTGCCCTATTTTCCTATTTATTTGAGCTTGTTCAACCTGATGAACATGCTTTTTGTAGCTATTTTGACTTTGTTTTTGCTATTTTGAAAGGGTTGTTGTCTTGAAAAGGGGTGAAGTATGGAATTGTAGATTAAAAAAGAAATGCACCCGACCCGACCTGACCCGAACCAGGTCGGGTCGTTCGCACAACCGACTCAACCCGAAAATTTTACACCCCTACTAATTATCGTCTTCTTTCATTACCGGTCATGTCGCGCTAAATCAACCTACATTTACACAACCAATGAAAATTAAAATTTAAAAAAAAAAAAAAAAAAAAAAAAAAAAAAAAAAAAACCTATATGCATTGCAAGAAATTAGCACATAACAATACACAACAACAATTTAGGCAACAATTTAGGAATGTTTGGTTGGAAGCCAATGGACTCGACTCATTTCAATAATTTACTACTTCAAAAATCCTCCACTTTTCGTGCAAAGTTCCTTCTCCCTATTCTCCCCATCTATTTCCTAACAAAATAAAATCCCAAACACCCATTTACCAGAAAAACCAAAAAAAAATATTTATAATAAATAAATAAATAAATAAAATTGCTTAATTCAGATCCACGGCCACGCCACCGGTTGCCGGAGAAACGAAAAGTTGCAGATCAATTGCCTTTATTTTGCCATTTGCCTTGAGTTACTCAGATTCCCCATTCCTCTCCCTTAATTATTTTATTTTTATTATTATTATTATAATTTAATCAATTTGGTTTCAATGTTTTTTTTTTTTTGGAATTTTGATATTTGTGATTTGTTTGATTTGGATTTGCGGATGAGGCACTCAAATTTGGTAATTCAACTAGGCGCTCTCTTCTTCAGGCCGAAGAAAGTAAGCCCTTAAGCCATTTTTTTTTTCTTCTTTTCTTTCCCTTATACCAAAATTTATATATATATATATATATATATATATATATATATATTAAAGAAAAAAATTCAAAATCCTAACATTTTGATATAATTTTTTTTTTTTTTTTTTTTTTTGAAAAGGATATAATTTGTTTATCCTAAGATGAACTAGAAAGGCAATATAATTCTCTCTTCTAGGTAGAACTCAAAATTTAAGTTAATAGGTTATACATGATTAGATGTTAGGGACAAAGAATCTTTTCTACATTTTTATCATTAATATGATATTGTTTATATTAGACATAAGTCCTCGTGGCTTTTGTTCATAATTTCACCCAGAAAAGCTTGTATTGGTAGAGATATGTTATATACTCATAATCTTCTTCTTCCTTAGCAAAATTTTGGTCTTTTGAAGTTTTAAGTAGATTTTACCTTATTGAAATTTGAGTAAGTACCAAAAGCTACTTTCTCAAAAAATACTTTCAAAAGTTTAAGAACTTCTTAGTGTCCAACCTTCAAAATTCAAAGCAAATTTAAACATTGTTCGACTAGTTAAAGCATATATCATCAATAAAAAACAAAAAAGTTAGAAGTTCAAATTTCCACTAGTCATACATGTTTGTTGAACTCCAAAAAAAAAAGAAAAAAAAGAAAAAAAAAAACTAAATTTGTATTGTTTTTTTTGGGGGGAAAATTACTCTTTTAGTCCCTGAGTTTTCATTGATGGAGACTTTGGTCCCTCAGTTTTCAAAACATACTCTTTTAGTTCCTAAGTTTTTCAAAATAGGTTTAAATGGTCCCTCCAGTTACTTATTCAGTTAACTACACTAACAGATTGATTTTATATTATTTTTATATATTTAAAACTTAAAAAAAATTAGAGAAATTATTTTTTCTCACTCATCAGTCTCGCTCCTCCCTACTCTTTCTCCTGATCTCTTCTCCCTCCCCGTCAACCCAGAAGGCAGAAAAATGGAACAAAACTTCACTGCCATGGAAGGAGATGAACAAGATTGGGTTGCAGTTCACTGAAATAATCATTTCAGTTTTCAGTTTTTGGTTTTTGGTTTTTGATTTTCTGTTTTTGGTTTTCAGTTTTTTTTAAAAAAAATATGATACATGTTTTCATAACTAATTTTGGTTTTCTGTTTTTTAAAAACTGAAAACCAAAAACAGTTATCAAACATGTACAGTTTTTTTTTCTTTCTCTCTTTTAAAAAAACAATATTATATTTATTTTTTTTGTATTTAAAAAATAAAATAAAATAAAAAAACGTTTGATAATTATTTTGTGTTTTATATTTTATAAAAATAAATTATAACTATTTTTTAAATTTATTTATAATTTTAAGAAGAATTATAATTTATATTAATAATTGTTTTTTTTTTTTTTTTACTTTTAACCCCTTTCTTTTGAGTTTAATTTATACCATTTTTATCTTTTTTTTTTATAGAAATTATCATACTTTTATTTAATATTATTATTATTAAACGTATAAGTAACAATTATAATTAACTGATCATAGGCATATTATGTTTGATAGGACATAAAGACATTTGCTTCAAAATATAGAAAATTTAGTCTATAATATCTCAAAGCATCTTTTGATCATAATGGAAAGTGATGATCGTGTCCATAGTAGAATAACTCTTTTCTATCCTCCTAGCATCTATCATTTCTAAACTCAAATAAGTAATATCTTTCCCTACGATAAAGTAAAAGAAATCCAAACATATTGTTCAATTAAAAAATAATTTTGATTATATATTTTTTTTAAATGAAATTTTGATTATATATATAGAGAGAGATTATATATAATACCTAAATTAGACAAGAGAGTTTGAAATGAAAATTTAAATTTCCTTTAGAGGATAAAAAAAATCTCTATCCAATTAATCCAAACAATTTTGAGAAAGATTGCTCTTTCCAATGATGAAATTTTTGTTTTTAAAGACTAATAATAAAATAATGGTTTTAACTTCAAAAAGAAAAAAAGAAAAAAATGAAAAAATGAATGAAAAAACAAAAAGAAGAAATTTAAAAAAAAATGTTGGATTTTCCTGAAGTGATTGCCCGCGTGTGTATGACATGGAAGGGCAGGGAGTTTTGAAAACCAAAATCAGTTTTTCAAAACTTTTTTTTTTCGGTTTTTGTTTTTCCTTCATAATTCAAAAAACGTTTTTTAAAATTAAACTAAATTGGTTACCAAACAACTCTAATTTTTAAAAATAAAAAACAGAAAACAAAATGGTTATCAAACGAGCCCTAAAAGTGTGGTTTTTTTTTTTCTTTGGGTTATGAAATCGGTGCCCTAAATAGATCCCTTGCTAGGTTTTGGCCATTAATTTTGTTGAAAGGGCAATGAGGGGTTTTGATGTTGTTGGGAGGATCCATATTTATGTTAGCTTTACGAGCTTCAATCATACTATATGTTTTGATGATAACAAACTTTAATTTACTAATTATTTTAGTGTTTTAAAGTATTCATAACGTAGAGCTCGGAAAGACGATTCCAACGCAACTTGAATCGCTCAAATCGGAGTTCAAACGAGAAAGTTATAAGCCAAAGAAGATTGGAGAGGAAAATCCAACATGACATTGACACGTGGCACTATGCTGACGTGGCATCCGACATGGCGGCTGACGAGGACGGTCAACGGTCAACTTTGATGACGTGTCAGACGACGTGACATCTCAAACTGTCAAGTTTTGCTGACGTGGCAGTGACGTGGCGATGACGTGTCCCAATGATATTGTGACACGTGGCAGTCAAATTTCTTTAATAATAAAGAAAGTCAAACGGTCAACTTTTGAATATACTATTAATTTATTATTGATTTTGATTTTCTTTTATTGCAGCCAATCAGAGAGCGACACGTGGCAGCCAACGGCTCGAAAAAATTCTACTAATTTTGAAGAGCATTTCAACCATTTTTTGAATTTATTGCAGCCATTTTTTGTCTTTCTAAGGCTCGAAAAAATTGGGAAAAAATTCTGAAAATTCTACTAATTTTGAAGAGCATTTCAACCATTTTTTGAATTTTTTTAGCTACATTTTTTCATTTTCCGTAAGCCAAATTTATCCAAAATTTATCAATTACACTTCATTCAAATTTGAATTCTTTCCAAAATCCATATTTTTAAAATCCTTGATTTATTCTCAAATCTCAAAAATTCCAATCTTTCAAAATTCAACCTTAATGTTGAAATCCTTTCCTTTTCTATTTAAATTCAATTTCCACCATTCATTTTCAATTTGATCTAACGGCCAATATTTATCTCTCTCTCCTATAAATTCGACTTGATTTTACTCTTTATACACACCAAAAAAAGACATCAAAGTCTTAAGCTCTCAAGTCTCCCTACTCTTCAATTCTTATTTAAAATCCTCTCTTGCTCCTAAATTGGCCTAGTGTTATTGTGAGGTTTTATTATTGTGAGTGCACAACATTGTGTAATTAGCCTTCAAGAGGTATTTTATTTTGTGAGCTTCTTTTCTTCTTCTACTCATTGTTGGGAACTTGTAATAAGGTGTGGGTGCACCTTGGGAATTGAGTGAGTGGTTTGATCCTGAACCCGAAAAAGGATTTGTAGTGGTTTGATCATGAACCCGGTTAAAAGGATCACAGTGGTTTGATCTTGAACCCGTTTAAAAAGATCGGTATAGGTTGGGTCCTGAACCTGTAAAAGGATCAGTAAAGGTTTACTCTTGAACCTGGAAAAAGAGTCGGTTTGGTTCTCACCCGTAAGAGAGTCGTTGCAGTAAAATACCCAAGAAGGAGTCTTGGGGAGTGGAGTAGGGATTTCTGAACCACTATAAAATTTCCTGGTGTTATCTCTTTCTCTCCACTCTTTTAATTTCCGCTATTTCGTTTTTATGAGTAGATTGCTTGCCTAGGAAAATTGTCAAATAGTTCTAGCATACTTTATGCTTTATAGTGCTTATTAAATTTATTTAGTTTAAATTAAATCAATTCATTTTAATTTAGCAAAAAGTTTTAAATTGTATTAAGCAACTCTATTCACCCCCTCTAGTGTTGCCATACGATCCTACAATTTAAAGCATATGGCTTGTGAGATTATTGGGTCAATTCTCATTTTTTGACTCTCTTTCTTAGCTCTGTGTTCTAGCATTTCTTCACATTTTTGTTCTTCCACTGCACAATCAACAGAGAGAGGGAGAGAAAGAGAAGAAAAGAAAGAGTTATTTCTCATCAAGTACTCAATAATATGCTAGCTATGATTCCCTCATGTATACCTTGGATTGAATCACCAATTTTTCCCTCTCTACAAATTGAGTCTTTGTTTCTCTCACGAGGATTTGGGGCTCAAATTTCTAAACTCTCTAGACTTCGAAGGTCTTGTACCAAGATGTAGAATAGAGGAATGATTGGTCCCCGCTCAAGCTCAGAGACCAAATGGGGCTGGGTTTTTTTTTTTTTTTTTTTTTTTGACGGGTGGGAAAAGAGACTGAAAGCAGAGAAAGATAGAGACAGAGGAGAAAAAAAATCATTTATCTTCCTTTTTGTAATTTTAAATATATAAAACTAATATAAAATCATTATAATAATGTAGTTAACAGAAAAAGTAACTGGAATGGACCTTTTAAATCTATTTTGAAAAACTCAGGGACCAAAAGGATATGTTTTAAAAACCTAGAGACCAAAGTGACCTATCAATGAAAACTTAGGGATTAAAAAGGTATTTTTTTCCCTTTTTTTTTTTTACCCAATCTCAATTATATAATTAATTGGGTAGTTAATGACATTGCAAACCAAATGACCAAACCTCAAGAATAAATTTATAAATATTAAGGTTAAATTAAAAGTCTGATCTTTAAACTTACACATTTTAAAGTTTAAGATTCTATCATATCCAACATTGAATGTTTAGAAACTTATTAAACATTGTTAGAGCAACAAACCTTCTGACATGGATATTATCCACCTATAGAGACATAAACTTTCATGACTTTGTTTTTTCATGCACCTAAAAGATCTCATTTTCAAAAGGCCTTATTTCAACGAAGATATTGTCTCTAACTTGCAATCCCATCAAACATTTTTTTAAGTTTAGAAATGCATTGGGCACAATTGTCAAAATCCAAAGACTATTTAAGGATGAACTCGAATGCTCAAACCAATAAGATTTCGTGTATATATATTCAATCATTTATTTATAATCTTGTCCACTCTGTTCTATATTGACAGATTGCCCTGTTGGCCTCTTTGCCCGTAAATGCAAAGGAGGAGAAAAATGCCTTTCTTGTAAAAAAGCCCTCCAAGCTTAGGCTCAGAATGACCGGATCAAAGTTTCCGGACCATCCTAGCTTTTCACATGCCATTCATTTAATGTTTATGAGTGCATCTAAATTGCATTATCTGTCTCATGTCTATGTTCTTAACAAATTTTAAGTTACATTTTTTTGTTTTAATATATCAATTTATAAGTCAAAGCGAGCATAGCTCAGCGGTAATTGACATGTACCCTCGACCAAGAGTTCAGAGGTTCGAATTCTCCCACCCCAAAGATTGATGAACTCAAAAAAAAAATATCAATTTATAAAAATATGTAGTATTTTTTTAATAAAAAATATCAATACACTGACTTTTAAAAGAACAATTAAAAATAAACCGTAAAAAAAGTCAAGATCCTAGGTACACACATAGACTTGCTCACTTTACAATGATAGACAAACAACTGTTGTTCAACTTCGTGAGTTGTAATATCGCAACTGAGAATCTAGGACATAGATACACACATGCATACCTTTTGCATAACTTGAATGTAATACTAATATATCTTTGAGATGCTTTGAAAGCTTGAGTGTAATACTAATATCTTGAGATGTTTTGAAAATTGAGGAGCTTTTGAAATTTCACCATTTTAAAGATAAACTCATAAATTTTAGTAATTAAATTATAGAAATAAATATATAGAAATTTTCATATTCTTTCAAATATTTACCTTTGATATTTACTAAAAAAAAAAAACAAAACTTATATGGATAGGTTATATAAATGTGGGGATGTGAAAAGAGGTTAAATAATTAATGTTAATTTTATTGTATATTTGTAATTAAATAATAATAATAAGTGATAAAATAATCCTAAGAATATATAATTAATTAAAAAAAGGTAGAAACAATTACTACGTGGGTGTGTGTATGGAACTCGTAGACATAGATTATAGATTTTTTAAAATTTTTAATTTTCACTGAATCTCAGCTGTCGTCGGCTCCTTTCTCGTCCAGATCTGCTCCTTTCTCGCCCAAATTTGAACGGGGAGGTCCGTTTCCGGCATCGGCGACCGAGGAGGAAGGAGGTCCCTCCACCATCCCCTCTTTTCTGTGTTTTTTTTTTTTTTAGAAAAAAAGAAAGTGAAGAGGAAGATGAAGAAAAAAAGAAAGAAATAGAAGATAAGAGAAAAAGGAAAAAAAAAAAAGTATGTTTGTCAGCCGCCGGTCGTCGGCGGTCGGTGGCGGCCAGTGGCAAGGTGTGGTGGTGATGGTGAAGAAGAAGAAGAAAAAAAGAGGAGAGAGGGGAAAGAAATAAAAATACATATATATATAAAATAATAATATTTTTATTATTTAATTATATTTATATTTTAAAACCTTAAAAAATAATTTTTTTGATAAAAAAATTTTGCCACGTCAACAATCTGTTAATTATTAACGGAAAGTTGGATGGAGGGACCAAAATTAAACTAAAACCAAACCTCAGGGGCTAAATTGTTGAGTTTGAAAATTCAGGGACCAAAATGAAACCTAACCCAAACCTCAGGGACTAAAAGTGTATTTTTCCCTAAATTTTTTAAAACCTTTATACATGCCAAACCTATGTTTGTATATTAAATTTAGCTTTTAATATCAAATGTCGCTATGAGTTTGCGACGCAGAGTGGTTGACTCTGTTTTCAAAAGGAGGACAATGGAGTCGTCATCTATCTTGATTATAAAATTCTTGTTTAGTATAATTATTAAATATAAATGTGAGGTAGAGATATGAATATTTCACCTCTTGGGAAGGTATAGTGATGCTATTGTGAGAATTGTGTTTATGTTGGTTGTTGATGATCAAATTTCGCTAGGTAAATTACCTTCGCTCCACGTGATAATCGACAATGAATTTGTTTGAGAGCGGGGGAAGACGTGGCCTGCAAAAGAGTAACCTACACACCGGTGTGGTGCTAGCCACACCGCCTCCAATGCCTAAGTCAGAAAACGGAAGGGAGAGCTTGAGAATAAGAGGAGAGAGTCGAGAATTGACTTCGGGTCCCCTTCTTCAGTGGCGAAGAGGGGTATAAATATATGCTCGTGCTCCTAGGGTTTTTAGGGATTCGAAGGCGCTTCGGCACAAATCAGGCTGAACCGGGACGACCAGAGGTGGTGGAGACCAAGCGGACCTACGCCGAGCAGGGGGGTCGGGCCAAAAGCCCGACCCCTTCGGTCTTGGCCCGTCCCACTTGTCGGTTTCGCCTCTTGGGTCCATCTTCCGGTCTGATTTCTGTCCGGCTGTCCTCGTCAACTCCTTGTGCATCGGGTGGTCCAAAATCACCTATAACATTGGTAAAATAAAATTTTAAAATACTTTAAACATAAGTGTAATGTTTTAATAGCTAAGTTAACTGGCATAAAGTTGTACTGATGACCACGTGGTTCGAATCCCCCCACCCTACCTATTGTTAAAAAAAAAAAAAAAAAAAAAAAAAAAAAAAAAAAGTGCAATGTTTTAATATTTAAGGAAAAAACGTAATTGTATTTAATTAAAACTTTAAATTTCTTTGTTAAATATGGGAGAGAGCTATTTAAATGTTTTAATATTTAAGGAAAAAAAACGTTTTTATTATTTCGGAAGTTATGCATATGCTTTGAATAAATAAATTTTATTTAGTCTCATTTGATAACCATTTCAATTTTTTGTTTTTGGTTTTTCTGGTTTTGGACCCGTTTGATAATCATTTGGATTTTAGTTTTTGGTTTTTGAAAATTAAACTTATTTTCTCTCACTTTCTTTTAGAATGGTTTTCACTTTTGTTAAGAACACACTTACATTCTTAGCCAAATTTCAAAAACAAAAACCAATTTTTGAAAAATACGGTCCCGTTTGATAACCATTTGGTTTTTGGTTTTTAAGCTTTGTTGAAGGAGAAATTTCGGCCAATCACAAATTGCCACGTCATTAATATAAATTAATGATAAAATAAATTTGGGACCAGTTACACATTTACACGTGTGCCTAAATTAAATTAATAGACATTAAAATTCGGAAAATCAAAGAATGCCACTTGTCTATTAGTGATCCATCAGATAACATCAGCCAAGTTCAATCAGATTATGCCACGTGGCAATTGGACCCAAGCCCAAGCTCATATGAGGTCCATCAAACTCTATAAATAGAGGAGGCCACCATTCATTCAGGGATTCGGATTCAGCCAGAGGCAGAGAGGATCAATAAGTCAGCAGGCCGATCATCCAAAAGGATCAACAAGCTAACAAGCCGATCCAAGAGATCATCAACTTAGCAGGCCGATCATCCAAGAAGATCAACAAGCCAACCGACCGATCAAGAAGATCAACAAGTCAGCAGGCCGATCATCCAAGAAGATCACCAAGCCAACTGATCGATCAAGAGGATCAATAAGTCAGCAGGCCGATCATCCAAGAGGATCAACAAGCTAACAAGCCGATCCAACAGATCATCAAGCCAACAGGCCGATCCAAGAGATCATCAAGTTAACAGACTGATCATCCAAGAAGATCAACAAGCCAACCGACCGATCAAGAGATCAACAAGTCAGCAGGCCGATCATCTAAGAAGAGATCAACAAGCCAACTGACCGATCAAGAAGATCAACAAGTCAGTAGGCCGATCATCCAAGAAGATCAACAAGCAGACCGATCGATCAACAAGATCAATAAGTCAACAGGACGATCATCCAAGAGGATCAACAAGCTAACAAGCCGATCCAACATATCATCAAGCCAACAAGCCGATCCAACAGATCATCAAGTTAACAGACTGATCATCCAAGAAGATCAACAAGCCAACCGACCGATCAAGAAGATCAACAAGTCAGCAGACCGATCATCCAAGAAGATCAACAAGTCAACTGATCGATCAAGAGGATCAATAAGTCAGCATGCCGATCATCCAAGAGGATCAACAAGCTAACAAGCCGATCCAACAGATCGTCAAGCCAACAGGCCGATCCAAGAGATCATCAAGTTAACAGACTGATCATCCAAGAAGATCAACAAGCCAATAGGTCGATCCAAGAGACCATCAAGTCAACAGACCGATCATCCAGGAGGATCAACAAGCTAACAACCGATCCAACAAATCAACAAGCCAACAGGCCGATCCAAGAGATCATTAAGTCAACAGACCGATCATCCAGGAAGATCAACAAGCCAACAAGCCGATCCAAGAGAGCATCACGCCAACAGGCCGATCATCCAAGAAGATCAACAAGCCCAATAGGTCGATCCAGGAGATCATCAACCTAACAGGCCGATCATCCAAGAAGATCAACAAGTCCAATAGGTCGATCCAGGAGATCATCAACCTAACAGACCGATCATCCAAGAAGATCAACAAGCCAATAAGCCGATCCAAGAGATCATCAAGCCAACAGGCCGATCCAAGAGATCATCAACCTAGCAAACCGATCATCTAAGAAGCCCAACAAACCGGCCCAAGAAGAGCAACAAGCTAGAGGCCAAAGTTTATATATTTAAGAGAGAGAATCAGAGGATTAAAGTTAGAGATTGTACACCCACACGCATACAACATTAATACAATATATTATTTATTCCACGTGTCTCCATCATCCGAAGTTACGTGTGAACAAGCTTATAAACACTATTTCCAACTCTAAGTTTCTTTGCTTTTTCTCGTATCTTCTTCCCATGTTTTCAAAAACCAAGTCAATTTGGGAAAACTAAAAAAAGTAGTTTTCAAAAACTTGTTTTTGTTTTTAGAATTTGGTTTTCACTTTTGTTAAGAACACAGTTACATTCTTAGCCAATTTTCAAAAACAAAAACCAATTTTTGAAAAATACGGTCCCGTTTGATAACCATTTGGTTTTTGGTTTTTAAGCTTATAAACATCATTTCCAACTCTAAGTGTGTCTTTAACAAAAATGAAAACCATGGTGTGGAAATTTAAAGAAAACAAGCCTAATTTTCAAAAACCAAAAACCAAAAACCAAATGGTTATCAAACGGGGCCTTAGTTTTTTAGTTTTCAAAACTTGGGTTGGTTTTTTAAAACATGGGAAGAAAGATAGATAACAACACAAAGAAACTTAAAGGTGGAAGTAGTGTTTGTAGGCTTAATTTTCAAAAACAAAATGGTTATTAGACGAGGCCTTGGTTTTTGGTTTTCTGTTTTTTAAAAACAAAACTACATATGTTATTTGATAACTGTTTTGTGTTTTTTGTTTTTAAAAAACAGAAAACCAAACTTGTTTTATAATTGTTTTTGGTTTTCAGTTTTTAAAAAATTAGAGAGATGAAAAGATGTTTTAGAGAGAAAAAAAAGTGTAGACATATTGAAATAAAAATTTAGAGATACGAACATAAATGTTTAGAGAGAAAATATTAGTTAGATTCCATAAAAGATATTAGTTAGAGGAAAATTTTTTTTTAAAAAAAGTTAAGAGTAGAAGAAATAAATTTTAGACAAAAAATTAAATAAAGAGAGAAATTTTAGAGACATAGTAATGTTAAGAGTAAAAGATATGCTAAAGAATTAACGATAAATTAGAAAAATAGAGAAAAGTTGTAGCGAGAGAAAATTTTGGAAGAATTTTTTTTTTCAAAAGAAGAGTTAGAATATACTTATTAGAGAGAAAAAATTTGAATAAATTTTTAGAAATAGATTAGTTATAGAGGAAAAAAAGTTTTGAGAGAGAACAAAAAAAATTTAGGGAGAGAAAAAAAAAATTGTAAAGAAAAAAAATTTTTAGAGAAAAAAAATTGCAAAAAGAGTTTGTTGGAGAGATAGATAAAAGAGGGAAAAAAAAATAAGCATTAGAAGAAAAATGAGTTTTTGAAAAACAGAAATCCTTTTTTGGTTTTTGAAATTTGCTTAAAATTTTAAAAACATTTTTAAAAAACAAAAAACAAAAATCTATACTATGTATAAAAGGGGCCAAGAGGGGAGAATTTTTCATTTCCTCTTATGCCCTTACTTTTTAAGTAAATTCCTATTTTGTCCTTTGCTATGAGACGCTACCCTTCAAATATAAGTGTCCATTCAATCCAATAGGTGCAATTAATGTCGACAGGATGCGACTGTTCATGTAAAGATGGTTAAATGTCAAACTATATGAAATTTTATCCAATAGGTACAATCGATGTTGACGGGATGCGACTGTTCATATGGAGATGGTTACACATTGAATTGATGTATCTATGTATAGGTGCGATCCATGTATAAGAAGAAAATATATAATTGAAAAAATGTCAAACTATTGGAAAATTTCTTATTTTATAAGAGAACTCAAGATTTAAAAAAAATGAAAAATTACACATTTGCGTGAGGGAAACACTATTGAACCGTGTCACAATAAAGTGTTATTTTGGTTGTGTCCAATAGGTACAATTGATGTCGACGTGCAACTGTTCATATGAAGATGGTTATTCGTGCAACTGTTCATATATTTATTTGTGTATAGGTGTGATCCATGTATAAAAAGAAAATATAAAATTGACAAAACCTTGAAATACATAATTGATGTATTTTGGTCGTGAACCATGTCACAATAAAACCTTGAGAATTCATATATTTTGATCGTGAACCGTGTCACAATAAAACCTTGAGAATTCAAAATTTTATTTTTGTCGATAAAGAAGTATTGTTATCTATCATATTTTATATTTATAATGTAATCAAATGTTATTTACATCCACATCAATTCTTTGAAGTAAATACAATTTTGGATAAATCATAAATTCTTTTAAGTAAATATAATTTTTTAAAGATTGCAATACACATTTTAAGATCTCAACATTTTAAATTTTGTATTTAATAAAATTTAATTATATTCCCAACAAAATTAGTTGTTTAAAATTATAGTATCGAATTTCAATGTGCCTCAGAGATTACTTTTGTTTGTTGTATTTTGAATTTAGAATGCTTAATTATAGCATAAATGATTTTCCAAGAGTTTTAAACATTGGAGTTTATGATTTCTTTAGTACTAGAACCTGAGTTGTTTATTTTAGGAAAAAATACACTTTTGGTCCTTCAGGTTTGGGTTAGGTTTCATTTTGGTCCATGAGTTTTCAAACTCAACAATTTAGCTCCTGAGGTTTGATTTTCGTTACGTTTTTAGTCCTTCCGTAAAATTTTCTAGAGATGGTTGACGTGACATTAGTTTTTATTATATATATATATATTATTTTTTAAAATAAAATAATATATTAAATTTTTTTTTATTTTTTTATTATTTTTCTTTTCTTTTCTTCATTCATCTCCTTCTTCCCCCAACATCAAACCCTAATAAAAAATTGCACAAAACCGACAGGGCCAAAATGAAACTAATACCAAACCTCAGGGCTAAACGGTTGAGTTTGAAAACTCAGGGACCAAAATGAAATCTAACCCAAACCCTAGGGAATAAAAGTGTATTTTCCCCTTTTATTTTTATTTTTTATAAGATAATTATTAAACTTTGAAATTTTTATAAGATAACTATTAAACTTATTGTCAAAGTTTACATTTTAAAAAAATGTGTTATGTGCGTGTGTGCTACTATTATGTCTGTATACGTACTATATAATAAGAAATCTTTTATTTTTAACTCTATTTTTCAAAAGTTTATGGTAATTAAAACAAAGTTATATGATATTTTTTTGTTACATTACATATACTAAAAAAACTACTATTTTCTCTTATTTTAATTTAAGACTTTAAGATTCCACGTGCATTGCACGTGTTACTTGACTAGTAGTTATTAAAAAACCTCATTTTTTAAAAATGGAAAAACAAAAACAAAATACAAAAAACGAAATGGTTATCAAATGATCCCTTCATTATCAGTTTAGTTTCATGAGGTCGATTGATTCTTAAATAAAGAAAGATTACAAGAAACCTGCACTTTAATTAACCTAATTGTTTGTCTTTAAAAAAAATTAACCTAATTGTTTATAATTTCCCTAACATGAAATTTATTCGAAAAAATAAATTTGATAAAATAAAGTAGGAAAACAGTATTTAGGCTATCTCAAAAAAAAAAAAAAAAAAAAAAAAAAAAAAAAAAAAAGGCGGAATAATATTTTATCAATTATATTTAATTATGTTACAAATTTTTATTTTGACTTTTGATTATGGTTGTGCCATGTAATCCTAAACCATAAAATCTTCCAATTACATCATAAAATCTTGGGATATCCTAAGAAATGGCCAAAAATTACAGGATATTTCAATGGCCAAACTGTATTTTTTAATGAAAAATGGTCAAATCGATTTTCTAACCTATTTTTGTGGGATTGGAACTTCCATTTTTACCCTTGGGTCATTCCCCACGTTTCCCCTCTATATTTGTGCAGCCTTGATGATATTTAAAAAAAAAAAAAAAAATCTGTAACCTCCAATTCCATGCATCAAGGAATGATAGTTACAGAATCAATCATTTGTCTTCCCAAAATATACATTTTTTGGCTTTGGTTTTTCAGAATTTACAACATCAATTCTCTCTCTTCATTTTAGCTTCGGTCAAATTGTCCTATTTGTGAAAAAATGGTTTATATCTATATAAACCAAAAAGTTAGAAGAGAATCGAAGCATGCATACCCTTGAATGTCGACACAACCTCTTCAAACTCCTGAATGTTCTCTCGAATGTCTGCGTAAATACAGTGTAAATCTGTCGAGTGTCTGTGTAAATACAGTGTAATTCTGTCAAGGGGTTTGAGAATCGGGTTGAGGGTTTTGGTTTGGTCCGGGGTTTGCTAGAAGGAACGAGGAATGTTGGAGAAGAATCAGTTTTGGTCTTTCCCGAAGGAACGAAAAATCGAGAAGCTGAAAGGGTTACCTTCGAAGAACGGTACGGTTTCTTTTTTTTTTTTTTAAATGGGGTTTCAAAGAGAGAATATGAAGAGTTTTTGGTCAATTGCTTTTATTTTCTCATTTACAGTGATATTAATGGGATTGGTGAGTCTTTTTATTTTCTCTTTTTGAAATTGTTCATGTTTGATATGATGTTTTAGGTGCAACACTTAATGATGTCTACCAAATGTTATCACTGGCATTTTATTCTTGAGCAGATGCATGAAGTTGTTCTTCATTTTTTATTTAATCCTAGTTGCAACAGGTAAGTTATTAGTTGTTCTTGATTTTTGATTGAATCCAATATATTGTGGTTAAATTTTGAGTTCTGCTATTTTTTCTCTCTTATTTGAACTTAGATTTAAGTTACCAGATTTATTTGTTTAATTTGAAATTATGTTATTGATTTGGTTGTTGAATCGTAAGAATGCTAGATTTTCTCCCTGACAGTGTATTTTTGGTTTAATTTGAAATTCTGTTATTGATTTGGTTGTTGAATTAATCAGAATTCTAGATTTTCTCCATAGTTTACATGTGAATTTAAATTTCTTTGTTTTAAATTTAAGTTCTCATATTTATTTGTTTAATTTGAAATTATTTGGTTGTTGAGTTAATCCCTAAAAATCCTAGATTTTCTCCTTGGTTTTATACTGTATTTTCGGTTTAATTTATTTAGGAATGTTGGGGGTATTTTCGTCCACTTTGTTGCCAAAAGAATTTACTAAAATTAGCTTTTGGTCATTTCTCAGAATGAAAACACGAATGGCCATTTTTCAAAACAGCTATTTTAAAATGGCCATTTGTCTGGTTGCCCCTAAAATCTTCTACTTTTTATTGTAAAATAAACGGTATTATTATTGTTTAAAAAAAAATAAACGGTATTGTTATTATTGTTTAACAAATGAGAAATTTGAACTTTCGTTTTCATTAGAGAGAGAAGTAATGACGCAACTAGTTGAGATATATTCGTGGCGTATTGAAATGATAATTAAATGAAGTAAATAAAATTTTATGGCATAATCTATAATGAAAACTATTTTATGGCATGATTCATAATACAGAATTGATACATTGCTTAAAAATCTATTTTGAGCCTCTATACTTCATAATAATATATTTTGCTCCTACTTCTAAAAAGTATCTTTTAGTCTCTATTTGTAAAATTCAAACACAATGGAAACCTATAATATACCTCCATTATGGCTAAAATGAATGAACCACAACACATTTTAAAAATATATGTAAAGATTTTGGGAAATTATTCTTTGTTCCCCTATTTTAAAAATCCCAATGAAATCTCTATTTTTAGGAATTTTTTTTAATAAAATGGTTAATTTTTCCCGAAAAATCTCCATTTAAATTGTTAAAAGATATATATATATATATATAGGCCATGAAGATTATTATTATTTTTTTTTTCTCTCAATTACGCTCCCATTTCTAGCCTTGTTTGGATGGATCCCTAGAGGGTCCCATCCTTGCAAGTAAACTAAACATCCCTAAATATAGAGATCAAATTGGACATTTCAAGAATGCATGGACTAAAATGGGCAAATGCTAAAAGTATATAGAGATTAAAATGAAACATTTTGAAAATACATTTTTTTTAGAACAACAAATTTGTGACATGAAAATTTGAACCTAGATATCAATTACCACTAAGTTATTCTCATTTTGACGTTTCAAAAATACATGTCTAAAATAAACAAAAAGAAAAATACAGGTTTGGGTTAGGTTTCATTTTGGTTCCTGCATTTTCAAACTCGACAATTTAGCTCATGAGGTTTGGATTTTGTTTCATTTTAGTCCCTCCATCTATTTTTTCCGTAAAAAAACGTTTGCTGACGTAGCGCTATTTTTTTATTAAAAAAATATTTTTTTAATTTTTTAAAATTAAAATATATTAAAATAATTAAAATATTGTTATTTTTAAATTTTTATTTCTTCTCTCCCCTCCTCTTTCTTCTTCTTCAGAACGGTTGGCGACTTTTTTTTTCTTCTTCTTCTATTTTCTCTTTCTTTTCCAACTTTTCTTTTCTTTTTTTTTAAACGAAATGGGGAGGGAGGACCTCCCTCCTCTCCTCGGTTTTTCGGCGAAACGAGGAGAGAAGGGACGTCGCTGGAAATCTCCATTGTTTTTTTTTAAGGAACGGGAAAACCCCCTACGAATTCCCGCTTCGTTCCAAATCTAGAATGATCCTGTGGGGTCGTTCCCGTCGTGATTCGAAGGGGGTTTTCCCCCTTCGTTCCTCTTTTTTTTTTAACAGTGAGGAACGAAGAGAGGATTTTCCGACAAGGGGGGACCTCCCTCCTCGGTTTCGTCGGAAAATTGAGGAGGGAGGTTGTTTCTTTTTTTTTAAGAAAAAAGAAAAGTTGGAAAGAGGAGAAAATAGAAGAAAAGGGGAAAAAAAGTCGTCGTCGGCCGCCGACCGGTGTGCTGAAGATGAAGAAGAAGAATAAGAAAAAGGAGAAGGAGGAGGGAGAAGAAATAAATTTTAAAAAATAATAATATATTTTTTAAAAAATAAAAAATAAAAAATAATTTTTTAATAAAAAAATAGTGTCACGTTAGCAAGTCGTGAGTTTTTAACGGAAAAATGGATGAAGGGACTAAAATGAAACAAAATCCAAATCTTAGGGACTAAATTGTCGAGTTTGAAAACTACCAAAAGGAAACCTAACTCAAACCTCATAGACTAAAAGTGTATTTTTCCCTAAACAAAATCTACAAGTACATGAACCAAAAATAAAGTATATATCACACATGTCATATGATCTTGTCTAATTATCATGTTCTTCCATTACCGGTTATGTCGCGCTAAATCAACCTACATTTACACAACCAAATCAACATTTCAACAAAAAAAAAAAAAAAAAGCTATATGCATTGCAAGAAATTAGGATAACAATACATCAACAATTTAGGGATGTTTGGTTGAAAGCAATAAGCAATGGACTCAACTCATTGTCAATGTTGACCCTTTTAATAATTTTAGAGCTTCAAAATTCCTCCACTTTTCATGCAAAACTTCCCTCTCCTCCCTACAAACTCCTCTTTCTCTATTTCTCTCTTTCTCCCCATCCATTTCCTAACAAAATCAAATCCAAAACACCCTTTTACCAGAAAAACCAAAAATAAATAAATAAAATTGCTTGATTCAGAGCCATCTGCAGGCGGAGATAGAGATCTCCACCGCCACCGGCCGCCGGAAAAACCAAAAGTTGCAGATCAATGGCGTCGAATCAACATTGCCTTTATTTCGCTCTTCTCTTCCTTTTCATTGCCTTCACTTACTCCCATTCCCCATTCATTTCCTGTAATTATTTTATTTTTATTATTATTATTATTTAATCAATTTGGTTTTTTTTTTCTTTTGGAATCTTGATTTTTTTTTTATTTATTTGATTTGGATTTACAGATGAGGCACTCAAAGTTGGTACATCAACTAGGCGTTCCCTTCTTCAGGCCAAAAAAGGTAAGCCCTTAAGCTAGTTTTTTTTTTTTTTCTTTTTTTCTTCCTCTTCTGCTAAAAATTTTGACAATGAAAGGGGAAAATTTGCCCTTTTAATTTTTTTTAGAAAGAAATTCAAAATCCTAACATTTTGATATAATTTATTTACCCTGAGATGAGCTAGAAAGGCAATCCCTCTTGTTTATAGGTAGAATTCAAAATTTTAAGTCAATATGTTATAGATGATTATTGATTAGACATTACCAGGGACAAAGAATCTTTTCTATATTTTCAATAGTAGTATGATATTGTTTATGTTAGGCATAAGTGATTATGGCTTTTTTTATAATTTCACCTAAAAAGGCCTCGTATTGGTAGGGATATGTTATATACTCATAATCTTCTCCTTTCTTAGCCAATGTGAAAATTTTATTGGATTTTACTGGATTGAAATTTGAGTTGAAGTGCCAATAACTACATTCCCAGAAATACTTTCAAAAGTTTAAGAATTTCTTAGTCCAACCTTCAAAATTCAGAGCAAATCTAAACATGGTTCGACTAGTTAATGTATATATCATCAATCAAAAAGTTAGAAGTTTGAATCTTCACTTATACATGTTTGTTGAACTAAAAAAACAAAACTTGTATTTTTTTTTTTTTTTTTTTTGTCAAATCTAATTGGGTAGTTAATGACATTGCAAACACAGGATTTTCTGATACCATGGTAAACTTCCATTGAATTCAAATCACTAAACCACAAGAATAAAATTAAAATATTAAGGTTAATTAAATCAAAAGTTTGATCTTTAAGGTCTCATTTGATAACCATTTGGTTTTTTGTTTTTTGTTTTTTAAAATTAAATTTATACACATATTCCTACCTATGAGTTTCTTTGTTTTAGTATCTACCTTCTTCCTTGTTTTCAAAAACTAAGTCAAATTTTGAAAACAAAAAATAATAGTTTACAAAAACTTGTTTTTGTTTTATAAATTTGGCAAGGAATTTAAATGGTTTCTAAACAAAGATGAAAACCATTGTAAGGAATTTGGGAGAAAACAAGTATAATTTTCAAAAACCAAAAATCAAATGGTTATCAAACGGGGCCTAAACTTACACATTTTAAGTTTTAAGATTAAACATTAAAAGTTTAGAAACTCTATTAAACATGGTTAGAGCAACAAACCTCCAGATTCACACAACGACGTGATGTTGTCCACCTATAGACGTAAACTTTCATCACCTTGTTTTTTGTTGCACCCAAAGGATCTCATTTTCGAAAGGCCTTATTCCAACAAAGATATTGTCTAACTTGCATTCCCATCAGACATTTTTTAAAGTTTAAAAACGTATTAGTCACAGCTATCAAAATTTAAAGACTAAGGTCCCGTTTCATAACCATTTGCTTTTTGAAAATCAAGCCTACAAACAACTACTTCCACTCACAAGTTTCTTTGTGTTGTTATCTATCTTTTTCCCATGTTTTCAAAAACCAACTCAAGTTTCAAAAACTAAAAAAGTAGTTTTCAAAAACTTGTTATTGTTTTTGGAATATGGTTATGAATGCATATGTATCCATAACAAAGATGAAAACCATTTTGAAAGAAATTGGGAGAAAACAAGCTTAATTTTCAAAACTAACCCAATGGTTATCAAACAGTGCCTAAACTTCTAACTTTTACACTAGAGCAGCTAATGACATTACAAACACAAAATTTCTTACTCTGATATCATGTTAAACCACGATCGGACTCGAATGCGCAAAACCAATAAGATACCGTGTGTGTATATATATATATATATATTTTGAATCATTTATTTATATTCTTGTCCACTCTTTCTCCATATTGACAGATTGCCCATTTGACATGGAAGGGCAGAATTACACAATCCTAACGAGCAAATGCAAAGGGCCCAAATATCCACCATCGCTCTGCTGCGAGGCATTTTTGGAGTTCAGCTGCGGCTTTGCAGATGTCATCAACGACAGGACCACCAACTGCGCCGAGACAATGTTTAGTTACATTAATCTCTACGGCCAATACCCTCCAGGCCTCTTTGCCAATCAATGCAAAGGAGGAGAAAAAGGACTTTCTTGTGAAAAAGCCCTCCAAGCTCAGGCTGAGAAAGACCAGAACAAAGTTTCTTCCGCTGCTCTGTCTCGTCAAACCCGACCCCGACTCCGCTCTCTCGCTCTCGCTCTCGCTCTCGCTCCCGCCACTATGCTCTATTTATTGTCTTAGAACACGAAAGCGAAATCGCTTCTTCGGTTAACGTTATCTGTCATCATCTTTCTTGTATGGCAAAGGTTTGAAATCAAATGTTCTGTGTTGTTTTATGGATTGAGTATATGATGATTAACAAATGACCTTTGTGGGATTTGGGAAAGGAAAATTGAATGTTCTTTTTTTTTTTTTTATGTCAGTCATTTAATTTTCATGTTTGTTTTTAGAAGGTCCCTACATTTTAATAGATATTTTTAATAAATCTCTCAACTTTTAATTAGACAATACTTAGATGCAGACCACTGTGTGTAATATATCTCTCTATATATGTACCACCATCAAAATGTTGACAATTGGGAGGGATATATATTTTTTTTTGGGAAAAATACACTTTTGGTCCCTGAGGTTTGGGTTATGTTACAGTTTGGTCCCTGAGTTTTCAAACTCAACAATTTTACCCGAGGTTTAGATTTCGTTACACTTTTGGTCCCTCCGTCAAATTTTCTGTTAAACCCTCACGGAATGCTGATGTGGCACATATTTTTTTATTTAAAAAATGTTTTTTAATTTTTTTTAAATAACATATATTAAAATAATAAAATATTCTTATTTTAAAATTTTTTCATTTCTTTCTCTCTCCATCCTCATTCTTCTTCTTCATCACCCACCTACCCACCCACCATTAGTACTGGCGACAGCACCAGCCACCGGTCACCGCCGTTCGCCGGCGGCCGGCCGTCGCCGATGATTTTTTCTTCTTTTTCAGAATCACCGCGCGTTGACCCTCCCTCAACTACCTCCCCAACTCCGCCTCCAAGTTACCCACTTCTCTGCCGCCGGAACCCTCGACTGGAAGGATTTCGACCGGATTTATTTGCTTGAAGCTTCGAGAGAATGCTTGTGTGCACGGATCTGGACGCCTGTGTGGATGAGAAGAATATGGCGTGGGTCTCTTCGGGCAAAGTTCGCGCCGTCGACGATTTTTTCGTGCGTGCAGGCGATTGACGACAACGACAGAGCTGAAGAACACCGGCGTGGGTCTTACTCTCAGTTGTGGCCAGCGAGTGTGGGTTTCGAGCTGTGTGGTCGGCGGTGTGGGTTTCCATCTGTGTTTTTTGGTGGGTTTCGGTGTGTTTCGAGTTGTGTGGGTTTCAAGTAGATATCATCGAGTTCTTTCCTTTGATTTCGTTGCTGCTCAGCCCAAAGACCTCAATCCGTCTGTAACGCCGACGATTCGAGCTGTGTGGGTTTCAAGCTTTGTTTCGATTCAGCGAAATCCGACAGGTTGAGCGGCGAGAGGGAAATCAGAAGGGAGATTGTAATAGTGGGGAATCGGTGGTTGGCCGGCGACGGGAGGAAAAGAAAAGATGAAGGAATGGAGAAGAAAATTTTTTTTGTTGCCGGCGGCGGGCGGTCGTCGGCGAGTGGCGGTTGCAGGCGGTCGGTCGCCGACGATAGGTTGGTGGTGGGATTATTGAAGAAGAAGGGTGATGGTGGTGTGAGGTTGAAGAAGAAGAAATAATAAATAAATAAAAATATATTAAAAAGTAATATTTTTAATATTTTTATTTTAAAAAATGAAAAAACAATTTTTTAAATAAAAAAGTAGGTGCCATGTCAGCGTTCTGTTAAAATCTAACAGAAAAATGGATGGAAGGACTAAAATGAAACTAAAACCAAACCTTAGGGACTAAATTGTTGAGTTTGAATACTCAGGGACCAAACTGTAACCTAACCCAAACCTCAGGGACTAAAACTGTATTTTTCCCTATTTTTTTTAATCATTTTCTACCTTTTGTTGAAGAAATTAGCATAAAAGTGGATAGACAAATACTTTGGAAGAAATAAACTTTTATTAAGAAAGTATAAAGATAGACACTTTTAAGAGAAGACTTTTTCACTTGCTCAACTCTACCCACTCTTGATGCTTTCTCCAATTTGTTAATACTTTCTCCATGTTTTTTTATACTTCCTCCAAGTTGTGATACTTATCCGGGACACTTCTATTTATAGGCCAAAAATCCTTGAAGCCCAAGCAAAAGGATTTTTCTAGTCTCTTCTTGGATCTAATTAAAACATCCTAGATATTTCTATGCTTATCATTATTTTTAAAGGAATTCTCTCCCATTTTTTTTTTTAAAAAAAAATCTCTCCTTAGAGCCTAAAGAAATGGTAAGAATAATTCTCGAACTTCTTTTTATATATCTATTTACAATACTCAAGATATATAAATCGAGAGAGAACTAATCTATATACTTAAGCAATTTAATGTAAAATCTTCTAGATAAATAGTTAGTGTTGCTTTTATTTTAACACATTTCTCTCTCTTAGTTGTCAAGATTTTAATAGAGTGTTTTGGGAGATTTCTGCCCACCATTATGCAGCCAAGTATAGTTCCTTTTAATTTTGTGTCTAATAAATTCCAACATATTTAATATTTTTAGAAATAACTAATCTATAAGATATAAAAATTGAATTTTGTATTTAATAAAATCTTAAACTTAAAATTTTGTGTCGAGTAGAGCCGTGACTTTTAAAACATTTCAAATAGGTCAATGACTTATTAGATAAAAAATAAAAAATAAAATTCAAAAATCTAAGTTTAAAGACCTATTAGACACTCTTAAAGTCCAGTGATTTATCAGAAACAAAAGTGAAAGTTTGAAGTTTTGTTTGACGTATTTTAAAGTTCAAGAACCAAACAAACACAAACCTAAAAGTTGTGAGAAAAACTCAACTTGTAATTTAACATTTTTAACCGAATCGCCTAGGACAAACAAAAGACGAAAAAGACCAAGGAATTTTTTTTAAGACCAATGACACGTTTTTAGGTATAAAATAAGACATGTGGCTGTGAATATTGATGAAGAATGAGGTAGTATATAATATAGCCATTTTCCTCAAATTGCATGTATTGTAAATGGATAGAATTAAGTCAATAAGAGCTTTGCTCATCTGACATAAAGTTTGTATCTCTTGACCAAAAAGTCAGAGGTTCGATCCTCCACTCGTACATGTTGTCAAAAAAAAAAAAATGGATAGAATTAAGATTTTGAATTGCGGCTTTTCTTGGTTCTTTGCCAATGGTTATCAGATGGGTTGTGTTGTAAAAATAAACAAAGAACTTTGTTTTTTTCTTTGTTTCTTCATTCTTTTTGTTTGGTAATGAAAACTTCTGAATCAATCGCATATGAATTCGAGTGCCCAACTTTTGCAAGAAAATGGTGAATGAAAAAAGATAAACAGAGGAGACGCTGCAAGAGAGAGAGAGAGTCGAGTTTACCACGAAAAGGCTCGATCATAAGTTCGGTCTCGAAGAAATTATATCTATTTAGTCCATGTATTTAAAAAGTTTCTATATATAAGTTTGATGTTGAATGTTGTGTTTATCTAATCCGTGTACTTTAGAAAGTTTTTAATAAATTCAATCATTTGTGAAATATTATTGAAATATCAAGCGTGGGTTGACTTTGGACAAACAACGAAACTTAACGAAATAATCATGTTAAACCTTTTAGATACAAATTTGAAAATTCATGTACATATTAGAACTTTATAAAAAAAATTAGGTCCTATTTGGTAATCATTTGGTTTTTTGTTTTTTATTTTTTAAAATTATGCTTGTAGTTTTCTCCTAATTTCTTTATCATGGTTTTCATCTTTGTTAGTGCCACATTTTTTAATTTTGTCCAAATTCCAAAAACAAAAACAAGTTTTTGAAAACTACTTTTTAATTTTTGTTTTTAAAACTTGACTTGGTTTTTGAAACATGAAAGAATGTAGATAATAAAATAAAGAAACTTATTGGTGGAAGAGTAGTGTTCACAAGCTTAATTCTCAAAAACCAAAAACAAAAAACCAAATAATTATCAAACGAGATCTTAGTGATTTGATACTGATAATCAAACACAAAATATTGTTGTTGGGACATGGTTGAGTCTCCTTAAACTATTTGTTAAGGTTTTGCTTATGCACTTTTAAAGAAAAACTAATTGTACAATAGAAATTTCTTGCTGTCCACCACTAAATTTCTGACCATGACATATATCCTAATCGTAAAAAGTTTAGTGGTTGGTTCCCACAATCCAGTTGGCAAATTAGTACTGTCTCCATCAAAACGAGACTCCACATAAATTTTCGTCGTCCCGAGATAAAAGATAAGTATGAACCAACATCTCCCATAGTGAAGAAGAGCTAATAATGAATAGCATTATCATAAATCTCATTCCATTCTCAAAGCTGAGCCACATTTAGAGTGCGACCCCATAAGGAAAAGGACTCAAAAAAACAAAACTTTTTGCGTCAAAGATGCTTTTACTTGAAAGAAGCATATCACAATAGAAGATGCTCATCTCAAATTCAATCATAACCTTTTTAGAACCATTTCTTTCAACATCAATCTATATATTCTTGCTCGCCAAACTTGACTTAATCCATACATTACATTTTGACCTTTCTAAAATTTGCCTTTTCGACTTTTCAAGTTGTGTTTTTTCTTTTGGTGATAGAGAATGAATGATCCCAAAAAAAAATCCTTGAAAAATAAAAGTCGTGTTGTCATTACCAAGACGAAACTAGCACTCCAAATAGTGATTTCTACCCAATGAGTCGCTAACATCCTTTTTTTACTATATCATAAGAAAAATAATCGGTAAATTATATGAAATACATTGGTGAGATTTTGAAAAGTTTCATAATATCTCAAGACATCCGAGGTACATAATAGTAACAAAAATCTTAATATTTTATACAGGTAAAATTGAGTTATAAAAGAGATTATATATATAATATATTTACACCATCCAATTTTTACCATTATCCACTACATCAATTTCCCGTCCTTTATTTTAATGAAGAAAAAAAGCTACTAAATTTTGGAACTAACTCGAAACTTTAACTTTAACTTTAAAATAATCTACAAAATTACCATGGTAAAAATACAAACTATGTCATTCATTTACATCATTTCATTACACATTACATTATATGATCGAGTTACGAGATCATCTTTTTTTTTTTTTTTTTAATCAGTAAGAAGGAACAAAACGAAACCCACCACTTGCAATACACAATTGGGGCTATTTCCTCACAGTGATCGATCTTTTTCTAATAAAGACAGACCCAAAAACCCAAAAAAAAAAGATGGATGCCATTATTGCCAAATCCAAAGCTTATCATCTATGAGCAGTGACCAGAGTTTCAATGAATCGCAACCCATCGAATCTCGGAGCAAACTGATCCGCCGCCGTCGACGGCGGCGATGATGATCTTCTCGACGGACTAATTTCCTCGTCTCTGATGACCTTTTCCTGAAATTCGTCCCACAGCGATTAGTCCCAACAATTCTGTTTCTCAAGAGCTTTGATTATAAATTAAAATGGGTCTGTGAGAAAAGAGAGTTTAGTTTAATTTGTGTGTGTTTTACCTGATGGGAGAAGGTGAGGCCGGCGGAGGACGGCGGCGCTGACAGGGCGGTGGCCGATGCGGCGGCGATGGAGGCGGCGAACAGCCCTGTTTTCTTCATGGGTATTGGGTTTTTTTTTTTTTTTTTTTTCTTGAAGGGAAATTGAGAGGGAATTGCTGGTGCGAAAGACGGCCATTTATATAGCAATGTGAAAGCTAAGGTTCAGTGGTCAATGTCCCTACAAATTTTTACGCGGCAACTATACCTGTCTCATAGAGGAAATTACGATCATACCCTTGGGTCGTGTTTGTTAGGTTAAATTACAAAATCCTCGTATTTTGACTTTTGAGCTATCTATCGAGTCCCTGTACTTTTAAAAAGTTTATACTAGGTCCTTATACTTTTTTCTCTCTTCTTAGAATTGTACTCGTGTTTCGAGGTGAGAATTTGAACTAATAATCTCTTACGGGAAGTAGAGATATTTTAACCACTAAATCTAGTTGTCCTCAAACGTTTAGGGTTTGTTTATTATTTGGTTTTTGTATTTTGAAAAGTTTAGGTTGAATTCTCACAAACTTTCAACTTTGTGACTAATAATTATTGTGGTTAACTTTATCATATCAATTATATTATTTGAGGATTGTATTGTAATTGATTTCGAGATCATTAAGGCCCTAATTGATAACCATTTGGTTTTTTGTTTTGGTTTTTGAAAATTATGCTTGTTTTCATCCAATTTCCTTATCATAGTTTTCATCTTTGTTAAAGACACGCTTGAGTTCCTAGCCAAATTCCAAAAACAAAAATAAGTTTTTGAAACTATTTCTTCTAGTTTTCAAATTTTGATTTGGGTTTTGAAACACGTGGGAATGAGGTAGATAACAAATCAAAAAAAAATTGTAGGTGCATGTAGTGTTTTTAAGCTTAATTTTCAAAAATGAAACGGTTATTAAACGAGGCCTAAACTATCCGAGTTTAACCTAGTGATTTATAAGGCATAAATTCGAAATTTCAATAATTTATTAGAAAAGGTTTAAAATACATAGAATTAGATCATTAAAAAATGATTTTTATATTTTAAACTTTTTTTATAAATAGGAACTATATAAGTAAAAATATTAGAAATTGAGGGATTGAACTAAAAAAATTATGTGAGATAGGAAGCAAGATAAAAAGAAAGGGGTAATTTGGTAATTGAAGAAATCGGTAATGGATTTCACCGAGAGTTGGGTAATTTACAGCCTGAGACATAATCCTAGGAATAACACGTGGCAAAGAATGGCTGAGTTGGAAATTCAAGTTGACAGCTTGCAATTTGCCAGCAATATAATTGAAAATTAATACACTGTTTGTTTTTTTCTACACCACAAATTCTAAATGCTTCCATCATACAATTAAATAATTAATTCCCAATTCATTGCACGAATGAATCTCAAAATCTCTCCTAAAAATAGGATTTTTATAACTATTTTCCTTTTCATTTGTTAAAAAATAAAAAAAAAAATAAAAAAAGAATCTACTAAAGTTTATCAATTGAATTATTCCCTAGAAATAGAGAGATTCTTGTTTGTGTTGTTGAGAGAATTGAGACCAAACATTATTATGTGGGAGAAAGAAAAATAATAATTTTTTTTTATTTGTTAAAAAAAAAAAGAGTTTGTGATTTGAAATTTGAATGAAATTCTAGAAGAAAAAATAAAGGGAGAATATAAATGGAGATATGGGTAGCATTTATATAATTGAGGGAATATGTAATGGAAAGTATAATTGAATCTCAATATGTTTCCCTTTAGAAATTTTGGACCAATATTCTTTTTGACCCTTTCCACCATGAAGAAAAAGTGTAGTCCACTATTTTTGCATCTTTAGTGGAAAATGTATTCGCATAGTTTGAATAATATCTATCTAAGAAAACTTTGAGTTATTGGAGAACACGAAAAGATCCTAAGTTCAAATCGATAACGAAAAAAATCAATTTGAACATAATTGGACGGGTTATTAAAGTATATGTATCTTCAACTAAGATGTTAGAGAGTTTGAATCTCTCAACTCTACACATTGTTAAAACTCAAAAGAAAAAGTTTGGTTTAAATTTTTATTAGGTCGTCTTAAATTGATTGATAAAATTAAAATATAACATTAGATGATCACTTGAGTTTTGTATACTTTTTGGATTTAGATGGTATACTAAAAAGGAGTATAGGTTATAATGAATTAGGTTTGCATAACATATGTTTGGTTTGGTAGATTATCTATGATTTTTGAGTTAGTTGATCACATATAATGTAAACAAAACACACTACAGGACTTTACCCTTTTCTCGACACACAATGATGTCGGCAGAAATCGAAAAATGTGTCGGCAAAGGCTTTCTTGATGCGTTTTTACGCGTCGAGACGTCGAAATAGAACAGTCGACAGACCTTCTGTCGACGCAACTTTCAACGATGTCGGCAGAAACCATTTTTTCCAACGCACCTCACGTCGCGTCGATAGAAAAAACGGTTTCAAGTCAAATCCTTTCATGCACCAACTGAAAGGGTTTCTACCGACATCATCTTCCATGCATCAACCGTCTCTGCTGATGCGAGTTACTAGTGTCGACAAAACCCCCATCTGTCGATGCATATACTCGTGCATCGACGGATATCCATTTGATAATTTTTACTAATGCCATACATTTGGCGTCGGCGTAGAAATAATCCTATCTACCAACGCCGATTTAAAAACGCAACGGCAATTTTTTTTCTTATTTTTCATTTTTCTATTTTAATTCTTCACAATCTATTTTTTTTTCCTAGATGAAGACATTTATAAAATTTAATTTACAATCTATCATCAAAAATTAAAAAAAAAAAAAAAAAGTTACATAATAATGTCAAATACACATCCATAACGTTAAAAACATTCATAATCAATTCTATAGTCGTACATAAGTTAAATACGGTCATACATAAATAGTCCTTAATCCATAAGTTAAATACATAGACATTAAATTATAAACAAAAAAGCATCAACAATCATTCGTAACTCTTGTGGCCGTCGAGAGAGACTCTTTGCCAACGTCTTCAGAGACGACGACAGCAGAGAGTTTTTTCAAAAATTTCTCTTGATGTCGTTTCATACGCGTCAAGAGAAATGACATCTGTCGATTCATTTTTTGTCGTTAGGAGAAAGTCCGTCGACAGAAACATCTTTTCTTGTAGTGACGTGAGTTTTATAAGCATACATTTATATATAACATAGGTTTATGTGGTTGATTATTAACAAAATTGTAGTTTGAAATAAGTAAATCTACACAATAATGTAAACTTATATATATATATATATATCTTCTTTTAGTTTAAAATATACAAGCTTCATTTATGAGTTAAATACTTCGAAAAATTGTATTGAATTTAAAAGTAAAATTTAAAACATATATATTGGTGTATGGGTACTTTTAGATTTTGTCAATATTGGTCCCTACGTACTTTCAAAACGTAAGGGTAATCACTGTTCCCTTAGTTTCTTTTTCTTTTTATTTTTTAATCATAATTTCATTACAATATTACACTAAATAAATTTAGGTTTTCATTTGTAGGTAGATTTTATATTAAATGTTGATGTGAGAATCTAGTCAGAGGCGGTCCATGTAAAGCTCATGGTTGCGGTGATGAGCCAAGGCATCGGGTTGACTTGGTGACTTGGTAAGGAAGATGCTCACAGCAATGTGCTACATGCTATGCCCAACACACTCTCAATACTTAATTTAGTGCTTATACTATAGTATTGTCAAGTTGAGCTAGGGTGTAATATCGTGTATTTTAATTGTGGAATAAGGTTCTAGTGTTTAATAAAGTTCTTCATTGCCCCTTTACATATATATGTATTTGGCATATGGAAGTGGAGATTTTGCTAGTGGCATCAAAGCATACATCTCGACTCAGTTGAAACCAAGCTCAGTAGGCTTTCGTTTGTTCTCTGGCCCTCGAGCCCTTACCCTCCTCACGACTTGACAAGCTCGGTGTGAGCACTTTTATGGAGATTTTTCAACATAAAGGGTTGCATCACCTTAGGGCTGGGTGCATGTCTATGTGGGCAGACTGTCATGTGGATTACTAATCCTACCTTTAACATTAAGATTCTACAAACACGGATGTAAAAGGATCCATTTTTAAATGTAAAGATATCAAAGTAGATATAGTTTAAAAAAAATAAGGTTAAAATGGACAAAACTCGAGAATATTTAAGCCTACACGTGAATAACACGAGCAGACTTATTGCTTACTTTAGCTTACTGCAAATGCAAGTCAAGTGCATATAATGAGACTAAACTAAACTTTGAAGCCCCCACATTTGAAGGAAAAACCATACATGTGACCCTTGACCACCGGATCTTGCTGGTTTCAAGACATTTACTACAATAGGAAAAACAATAATGTAAATTAAAAGAAGAAAAAACCGAAATCGTTTTTTTTAATACTTTGTGATAATATTAAAAAGAAAAAAAAAAACATTTTTCAATATGAAAGTTTGAAGAATAAGAGAACTTTCCTTCTTCCTATGGAAATTGTAACAATAAAACAAGGGAGAAACTCGTTTTTTACTTTCTAGTCATAGGCATAGCTAAGGATTCAATTTGATAAAATCCAAAACTTAACAAAATATATCAGTTTGAACCTCAAACTTGCATAAGTGTTGCAATGCAGACATTTAGTCAACTTTTCATTTGAATTGTCATTAAAGCACCTAAGTTAGTTTTGTGAGAAATTTGTTGGAGAAACTCTTTATTAGAAGAAATCAAATATCTTAGACTATTCTTCTCACAATAAAAAACCAGCAAACATTTAAAAATGAAAAAAAATTCAAAGTGGCTTTGCTTTCATAATCTAGGTCAAGGGTATATATCAATTACGGTTAGCTATACTCACTTTAACATTTTTTTTAATACTAGAATTAACTCACCAACAAAACATTAAAAATGGAACAGTCAAAACCATGAAGCTTAGCCATAAAGAAAATCACACAAATCCAATTACAAACTTAGACGAGGAAGAATCTAAATTCCCACACATAAATGCCTAATACTCGATTCTAAAAAAAAAAAAAAAAAAAAAAAAAAAAAGTCAAATGAATCACAAACCACGAATCTCTTTGAAAAAAATAATTCAACTATAGATATAAGTACACATTGAAATTCTTAGCCAAATTCCAAAAACAAAAATAAGTTTTTGAAAACTACTTTTTTTTTTTTTTAGTTTTCAAAACTTTGAGATAGGTTTTTGAAAATATGGAAAGAATCTAGATACAAAACATAGAAACTAGTGTTTATAGACTTAATTTTCAAAAACAAAAAACAAAATAGATATCAAACGAGACCTTAATAACTTCAATTCAAGACGTTTTAGACATAAACGGACGAAATTGTAATTTAACCGATAAAAATAATACCTAGATGCAACTAAGTATATTTAAAGAAAAATAACAAATTCACAATAAAATAAACACAACCAAACAATGGGAAAATTATTCTTCGTTAGTAGGTGAAAAACAGCCGAACGAACAGAACCATCTAACCTCGAGGCTAGCAAAGGCTCAAATCCCCATCTCTTCCTCTTCGTCAAGCTTTCTGATTACCCAAATCGCCATTGTTCACCAACCCCACAAGTCTCCATTTTGCTTCCCAATGGCCGGCGTCGATGACAGTTGAGAATCCTCAACAACCCCAAATCACAAACACTTTCAAACCCATTTTAAAATCTCTTCCAAAACAGAGGACCAAGCTCGCAGAATCAGCAAAAACAAACCCCATTTAATGGCCAACGCCAAGAGAATTTGCTTGCTTCTTTTGAGGCTTCTGGCTCTGGGTTCGACTGTTTCTGCCGCCATTGTTATGGCCACCAGTCGTGAAGAGGCCAGGTTCTTTGCTCTGTCTTTTGAGGCCAAGTACACTCATACGCCGGCGTTCAAGTGAGATTCTGTGTCTTCTGTTATGGGTTTTTGTTGTGGGTTTGTGGGTTTGTGTTTGTTTTTTGATTGGAGTTTGTGTGTTGTTTGTTTGTTGTTCTCGAGGTACTTTGTGATTGCGAATGGTGTTGCGAGTGTTTATGGGTTTCTTGTGCTTTTTCTTCCGGCGGAAAGCTTGCTCTGGCGATTGGTGCTCTGTTTCGATGTGGTGAGTCTCAAAACAGGGGATGTTTTTCTTCTTCCAACTTTTGGCCAAAACCCTCAACTTTTTTTTTTCTTTTCGAAGTTACAATTTTTTTTTGTTCAACGATTGTGGGGTGGGATCAAATTATCGACTTTTGGGATAGTTATGAGTGTTTTATCCAATAAGTTATGTTTTGTTTGACTTTAAAGTTACCGTCGTAGAGCTTACAAAGAATAAGATTGTATCTACTTCATGCCTAAAATTTCTGAACTTTAAGTTTGTGTCTAATGTCCATTAAGATTTTTACTTTTGAAAATTTATAATAACTCTAAAACTTCGGAGTTGTTAGTTCGATTAATTTAAAGATTATCGTGTTAAAATTATAGTTCAACTAGTTAAGACATATATTTTCGATTAAAAGGTAAGTATAGGACTCCACCCTCACATGTTGTTGAATAAAGAAAAGTGGTGGACTAATTTTGAGTGATTTCAAAGGTTTGATAGGATAGTAATTAAACTAATGGAATTAATGGTAAGAACTAATGGGAACTAAATTTTTCAAGTTTGTTTTTGGTCTTTAAACTTTCAAGAGGTTTATTTTGGACTTTGCACTTTCAAATTTGTTTCATTTTGGCCCTTGAATTTTCAAAATAGGTATATTTTTTTTAGTTCAACAACAATTGCGGTGGGGGTTTCAAACCTCTTGATCGAGAGTATATAACAATTTGAGTTATGCTCACTTGGACCAAAATAAATATTTTTAGTTCCTTGAATTGTTAAAAGTAACCATTTTAGTCTTTGCTACGTTGTTTTTTTCATCTTATAATATTTACTGGTCCAATGCTTATCCCGATCTATGTTGCTTGAAATCATATTGATATTAACATGCTAGTAGCCTAGTACACATACTAGAAGCTACATCAACAATTTATTAAAAAAAATAAAGATAAGTACTAAAATGAACATTTTCTCTTAAAAAAAAAACATTTTCATTTTAAAGTTTATAGACTAAGTAGATATTTTAAATGTTCAAAGACTAAAATGGAACAAATCTAACCGTTCAAGGATCAAAATGAAAATTTTGAAAGTTTAAAGTGTAAAACGGAACAAACTAAAAGCTCATGGATAAAAATATGATTTAAATCTAAAAAAATAAAAGTTCAAAGGTCTCTATGGGACTTGATAGATACTCTACATGTTTTTTTTTCTTTTCTTTTTTTTCTCGAAACTGATACTCTACATGTCTAGAGACCTCTTGGAACTTTTCTAATATTAATAAAACTCTCTAGAACATAGCTCAATTGACATAAAACTTGTATTAATGATTGATATGTTTGTGGTTCGAATCCTTCCACTCTCACGTGTTTTTTTTTTTAGAAAAACTCTCACATGTTGTAAAAAAAAATTCCTATTTGATAACAACTTAGTATTTGATTTTCATTTTTATTTTTTTATTTTGAAAATAAAGCTTATAAACACTACTTTCACCTCCAAATTTCTTTATTTTGTCATCCACCTTCTTCCCATATTTCAAAAATCAAATCAAGTTTTGAAAACTAAAAAAGAAAAAGAGAAAATTCAAAAACTTGTTTTAGTTTTTTTTTTTAATTAAGAATTAAATGTTTTATAAACAAATATGAAAATCCTATAAAAAAAAAAAAATTGGAAGAAAAAAAACATAATTTTCAAAATCCAAAGATTAAATGTTCATCAAACATTGTCTCATATATTAGTTGTGTAGTTTAGATTAGGCATGTCGGTGATGTACTTTATAACGTTAAAATATTAGTTTAGGGAAGAAAAAATTGTTAAAATTGTAAATTATTTTTAGTGTAACAAATTTACAAATATAAAAATCTATTTTTCCACCCAAGTCATCTTGATTCTCGGAACGATTGAATCTTTTCTATCCGTTGCAACACGTAGAACATGCCTTTAACTTATGGGTCATAGCCATCTTAAAAGAAGTTCGAGATCAAACTTATAATTTATTTATTTATTTAATTTTGTTTCAATAGATATTGATGATGTTGCTGAGTTCGAGCATAGCAGCAGCACTGGCAGTGGCACAGATAGGGAAAAATGGGAACTCATATGCAGGGTGGCTTCCAATATGCGACCAAGTGGCTAAGTACTGTAGCCAAGTCACTGGAGCTCTGGCTGTAGGCCTTCTTGGACTTGCTCTTTACTCATTGCTTCTTCTCTATTCCCTTCACTCTGTTTTGGACCCTCTTCTTTTGAAAAAGCCTTAGCACACAAACACAGTCTTAGTCCTACTTTTAGGCATTGTTGTTTTGTGAAAGGGCATTGTCATGTCACACACTTAGGGATCTTGGTCCGAATGCTTAGATCGATTGAATTTTGTTAGTCGAGTCGTTGTTGTGAGTTTTGGCTTGTCTGAGTTAGTAGGGGTTGCGTCTTTCTACTTTCGAGGCTGACTGGAGTCTTACTTGAGTTTCTCGAAGTGTATTTTAAGAAAAGAAATTGCAAGGTGTATGTTAATAATGGTTTGAATAGTTATATGATAGTTTTGGCATCCTGGATGTATAAAATTGTGCATATTAGTTTTTAAAGATGTGTGAAGTTAGTAATATATTGTGGAACCCTCTTCCATTTTGAAAGATGAAACCTTTTTTTTTTTTTTGTTTGGGTTTTTCTCCAACTGGCTTGCTCCCTAATTAAGGAGGTTGTTGTACTTGTTTCGTCTGGTTAGTTAATGAATTCACTTTTCAAAAAAAAAAAAAAAAAAAAAAAAGTAATATATGCTAGATTATATTGTCAAGTGATTCTAGTCATATAGTAATTGGATACAAGTGATCTTTAATATGACTAACTTTTCAAAATGTACTCTTAACTATCTAGTAGCATAAAAAGATGTTCCAAAATTTGAAATATTTTCTAAAGCATATAATACCACACATAAACAATATATATTAACAAGAAAGAAAGTTTTATATTGTAAATGATGCAACTGTTGATGGCAAAATCTGGACAGAGAGAACTCACATGACATTCACGTGCCTCCAACGGTAAATTTGTATGGGAGGGGGAAGAGGTGGCCTGCAAGACAGAAAAACCTGCACATCGGTGTGGTGCTTGCCACACCGCCTCCAAAAAACGGAAGGAGAAGAGTAAGAGAGCAAGATAAGAGAGTAGAGAATAGAGTTCGGGATCGATGAAGAATGGTTTAAATACTTGTTCTTACCCTAGGGTTTTTAGGAATTTGGAGGCGTTTTGGACCGAACCAGGTGGAATCGGGGTGCCCAGGGGCAGCAGGGACCGAACAGAGGCGGAAGATTTCGACCCGTGCAAACGAGTCGAATGGTTGGCTTCGGCCTCGCCCCAAGGCTGAGGGCGACCATATGGGTCGAGCCAAATTGGGTCGACCCTCCGGTCTGTTCATCCTCAGGGGTCAGTTTTTCGGTCTTATTTCTGCCCGGTTGTCCTCGTCAGCTCCTTGAACATCGAAGTGGTCCAAAATTACCTATAACACAACCAAAGTCTCATAGTAGCTAAATAATGGAAAGATCATAGATATATATTTGAAAGAAGATATCTCGACGGAATAAAATCATAAACAAATATATAAATTTAAGTCTCTTAAAGAAAAAAATAAATAAATTTAGCTAAATATAAATAATATCATACTATCCTAAAAATCTAGATATGTGCTCCACTTTCACCTAAATAAATTTTTTTAAAAAAATTACACATTTACTTTTCACACCTTGGTTTTTGTTCTTTCTCCACGTTTCTCTTTTTCACATTTAAGCAATAAATAAACGGAGATGCATAAATAATTACACCGTTTTGTTTTACTAAAACTGCATTTCCATTTTCCAACTTCAAATCCTATCCATCACCACATAAAGATTTCCCATTAAAAAAACTCAATAATACCAAAGGTCAAAACAAATTTTAAATTATAAAAAAAAAAAACCCACACGTTTGATAAAATGACAAGACTTTATATTATATCAATAATTGTAAATCACAATAGAATGGAAAATATGGCTTAAAATATCATTTCAGTTCCTGTAGTTTGACTTTCAGTCTATTCTAATTCTTATACTTTCAAATGTTCAATTATAGTTCATGCACTTTGAATAAAGCATAAAACTTGTCTCCACTGTTGGTTTATTTATCGTTAACCTTTCTAAAAAATACAACTTCTATTAGTATTTTCTCTATAAAATTTAGGGTGTGTTTGGTTTACCTTTTCAAGTGTTTAATTTTGAAAAAAATTATAGTGTTTGGCAAACACTAAAAATGATTTATTAGAAAATGAGATTGATAAATGTATTTTAAGAAAAACACTTGAAACCAACTTTTTAAAAAAGAGTCTTTAATATACAATAACTTGTGTATAAAAAAACTTATGAGAAAATGTCACCAAACATATGAGTGTTTAAATTCTAAACATTTTTTTATACAAAATGTTTTTAAAAAAATACATTCTTGAAAAACATTTAAATTTAAATGTATTCCAAACGAACCCTTAGAAATATGTTCACATTATGTCTTTTCTTGCATGAAGATTATTATGATTATTTAATCCATTATGAAAAAAAAAAGTTAATTTTAAGTTTTTTTTTTAAAATAAATTTTAAGTTTTAATCATAGTATAAAAACTAAAATTGGAGATTTGAAAGTAAAAATACTTAAACGAAATGAAATTTAAAATAGGGAGACTAAAATGATATTTAAAAAAAAATGTTAGTTTGGTGAACACAAAATTAAAATTTAAAGATATGATCCCAACAAAGAGTCCAAAAAAGCAATAACGTCAAGAAAAATACCAACCAATAATGAGTGCAAAACCACAAAATAATTGAGCTTGATCATTGATTAATCAACAATCATTTAGACAAGGCAACAATTCAAAATAAACCAAAACACAAGGACCCATCGGAAAAATCGGAAGATCATAAGGACCCATCGGCAAAATAGGAAGATGGTCGGCGAGCCCATATCACAAATTTCATATCTGGCCGTACACTTCAAATCAACAGAATAAATTAAACAAAAGTCATCTCCTCATGTCTTCAACGTTTCTTCAAATTTTCCAATTTTCTTTTTTTTTTTTTTTAAAAAAAAAAATCGAAATCCATTTCTATAAGATTTAGATAGAAACAAATCCATGGGAGTTCATTTCGCGGAAAAAGCCACAAGGAGAAATTTTTCTTCTCGATAACTGCAAACGAGAGAAAAAAAAAAAAAAAAAAAAAAAACTTCATCTCTCTCTCTTTTTCTTCCATCTTCCTTTGAATCGCACGTTTGCTTCCATTTTTTCGATTTCTTGCTGCGATCTATGGCGTCTGGTTCTGTTGGTCGGCCTAATTCGGGCTCTAAAGGGTTCGATTTTGGTACCGATGATGTTCTCTGTTCATACGAGGACTATGCCAACCAGGAATCTTCCAACGGCAGCCATAGCGATCTCTCCGTTGCGAATTCTAGCAAGGTTGGTTGTGTTGGTTGTTCTTGTATTGTTGGGGTTGGTTTTTCTGTTGTGGGTTATGGCTTGTTCGATGTTTTAGAGGGAATTCTCGATTTGTTAATGTTTGGCGCTCGATTAGGGTTTGTGGGTTATTGAAGTTATTCGTTTTTAGTTGCGTGATTTAGTTCTCTTCTGCTTTGTTGAAGGTGAATGACTTGCTAATTAGCATCTGAGTTTCATGGGGAAGGGATTGTTATTGGGTTGAGAAATGGGTGTTTGAAGCTGGGGATAAAGATCCGTTGTGTGACCTGTTTTACGGTTGAGTTGATCCATTTTGGGATGCTTTTGAATTTGATATCGAAAGTCAACATTGTTGGTGCTTTCCAGTCTGCAGAATGGATTAAGTTGTTCAATCTAGCTTCAACTGTGAAAAGTTTGGTTCTAAGTGTAATGATGAATCATGAATGTTTTCCCCTAAGATTTTGAAAATTTTATTGTGAGCTCAGAAATGTTGTTACTAAGCTCCTTGTTTATCATTAGATGCAAGGAATTTGATCTTCTTTTTTTAGAGAAGAACATTAGCTTTTAATTATTGTTTTTGGTATTGTAGTTTAGCTGTATTTCCATGTTAAAAACTTGCAATTTTTATTCATTCTTATAAGTATCATCGCGAAGAATTAGTTGAACACTTGTTATATTTTCTGTCCGATATTGAGTCTCAATGAAGTTGAAATTACAGAGGCTGCAATGATGTTTCTAGTTCTATTGTGGCTTGAGCCTTGAAAAAATTAACTTGACGAGTTTTTGTGTTGTCAGTTGTCTAATTGTCTTAAGTTTTATATTTATCTCTTTCATCAATTTTATAAACCAAGCACCATTTATTCAGTTTTATGTCTTATTCAATAATATTGGATTCAATGTCTATTATTGCACGATTAATTGAGTTTTGGATATTTGTTTGAGCAGGATTTTCACAAAAGTAGAATGTCTACTGTATATCCAGCTGCTGCCTATGGTCAACAAGAAGATTCCATCAAACAAGATGTGATTTCTACTGTTGAGAACAGCATGAAAAAGTATTCTGATAACATTTTGCGTTTCTTGGAGGGAATAAGTTCACGCTTATCACAACTTGAACTGAATTGCTACAACCTTGATAAATCTGTTGGAGAAATGCGATCCGACTTGATTCGTGACCATGAAGAGGAAGAGTCGAAGCTTAAATCTCTTGAGAAGCATCTACAAGAGGTGAGCAACAACTTTTATAACTTTTAGAGTTTTAAAGTTGTATATTTAGAGAATCTTCCTTTATACTTCATCATTTTGAAATAGTAACATTGCTTTCTACTGATATTATATGATCATTTATAGACACAAGGCATGCACTGTTTCTATTGATCTGGCTAACTAGGGGTTAGCAATTCTTGAACTAATTGATTTCGGGTTGTTATACATTTTTCTTCTTCTTTTGGATGCTTGGACCTTTGTCAACATAAATTCAACATAACTTTTTTGTGTTACTTCATTGTTTAAAGGAACAGTCTTTGGATTTGTCTCTGAATTGAGTCTGTCCTTGATGCCATTCTGCAGGTCCACAGGTCTGTGCAGATCATAAGAGACAAACAAGAGCTTGCTGAGACTCAAAAAGACCTATCCAAACTTCATCTTTTGCAGAAAGAGTCATCTTCGTCGAGCCATTCACATTCAAATGAGGAGAGAGCTTCGCCAGTTGCCTCTGATCCTAAGAAGAACGAAAATCCATCGGAGAATCACAATCAGCAATTAGCTCTCGCCCTGCCACGCCAGATTGTACCTCAGCAAAATCCTATTACGCAACCTCCTCCAGCAGCTTTGCCACAGAATGTGCCTCAACAGCAAGCTTACTACATCTCTTCAACCCAATTGCCAAGTCAACCAACCCATATCCAGCATGCCCAGAGCCAATATCAACAACAACTTCAAGATGTTTCTCGGTTGCCATCACAAATGACCAATTCCCAGCTAAGTCAAACTCCACCACAACAACAATTCAATCAGTATCAACAACAATGGGCGCAGCAGCCACCTCAACCAGTACAACCACCCCAACAGCAGCCTTCTATGCAACCTCAGATCAGGCAGCCACCTACTTCAGTCTACGCTTCTTATTCGATGAATCAACCAACTTCTATGCCAGAGACTCTGCCAAACAGCATGCCTATGCAAGGGTCGTTTTCACCCATTCCTCAGCCGGGTTCGAGTCGCATAGACACCGTGCCATATGGATATGCTGGAAGTGGTGGTACCATATCCCAGCAGCCTCCTCAAGCTAAAAACGCTTTTGGACCGCCAGCAGGAGAAGGATATTTACATTCTGGACCACAACATGCGCTGTCCTCGGGAGGCGCATATATGATATATGATAGGGAAAGCGGAAGACCACCACACCATCATCCTCAATCTCAATCTCAACAGCCACCACACCATCCTCCTCAACCTCAACAACAACAACCACACTTCAACCAAAGTGGATACCCTCCGGCCAATGCTTCCCTTCAGATTCCTCAGCATCCATCAGGCACCCACGTCATTGCCAGGAACCTGAGCCATTCGCATTTTATGCGCAACCAAAACCATCCTTACGGCGAGATAGTTGACAAACTGGTTGGCATGGGTTTCAGGGGTGACCATGTTGCCAGTGTAATTCATAGGATGGAAGAGAGTAGCCAACCTATCGACTTCAATGCCGTTCTAGACGGGTTGAGTAATTCTGGAGGTCCTCAGAGGGTATGGTGACCGTAATTTTAGTCGTAGAGTCGCCTGTTTGTCTGTTGAGGCTCGTATCGGCCATGACCAGCCTAGCCATTGCGTCTTTTTAATGCATTGAATAAAAGACTGGTTTAGGATTCCCACTGTGTTTCTCTTCTCGTATATATATGGTTTGCGAGATATGAAGAACAGTTGATTGTATTGTAATGTTTAAAGTTTAAACCTTGTATGAATGAATATCTTCCTCAATCTCAAATCTTTACACATGATTCCCTCTTGATTTTGTTTCTAACTTTTGCATTCTTGAATTTCCATTTGTGGCTCTTGCCTGTTCCTTTTCTTTCACCTGAAAACTAAGAAAAGTGTACAGATTCAAACAAGTCTATGTGAATATAGATAAGTTAAACTTATTGATTATTGAATATTAATAATAAGTAGGAATGGATAAGTTTAAAAATTCAACTGAAATAAGGTTTAATTTGAGAAACTGTTCTATCAATTAGTTAATGTCTTCTTTTATCTCCAGGGAAAAAAAAACATCTTTTGAAGTTCGTTTTTCATGGCTAAATATATCAATTTTGATTTTATCTCAAATGTATCAATTTCTTTTCATTAATTATTTTTTTTTCTCTGTTGAGTTCAACAATATTTAGAGTGGGGATACATGCCAATTACTGATGACTTTTTGAGTACATCAACATTTGGAGTGAGGGGATTTGAACCTCTGACCTCACGGTCGAGAGTACATGTCAATTACCACTGAGCTAAGCTCGCTTTGACATGCCAATTACCGATGACTATACTCACTTTGTTTTAATTTCTCTAAATCATTTGAAAAAAAATTATTCATTTATCATATACATCAATATATTCATTAAAATATTTCATCCAGTTTTTTTTTTTTTTTTTTTTTTGAACAATTTCATCCAGTGGTCTAGATGATTCCTTTCCCTAGCTAGATGTACATATATTTCAAATAATAAACTTTTTTTTTTAATTTCTAAAAAAAAAACACTTTTTTTTTTAATTATTACTTCAAAAAATAAACTTTTTTTTTTAAACAACTTCAAAAAATAAACTTACCTTGTAGTATCGCTCCTTTTATATATATATATATATATATTTTTAAAATGATTTTTTTTTTAAAATAAATTGAATATTAGACACGCATCTTTATGATTAGTTTTTTTTTTTTTTTTTTTTTTTTTTTTTTTTTTTTTTAATTAAAAAACCTTACTCTACAAATAAACAGAGTCTTGGATATGAAGGCATCCGAAGAAAAACTTTGGTCTCGATAATCGGAGAGCTCCATCTCTCTCTCTCTCTCTCTCTCTCTCTCTCTCTCTTCCCCTGAAAATCGCAGCTTTCACTCCCATTCTCTCGATTACTCACTGCGATCTATGGCGTCTGGTTCAGCAGGTCGCCCTAATTCCGCCCCCAAAGCTTTCGATTTTGGTTCCGATGATATTCTCTGCTCATACGAGGACTACGCTAAACAGGACCCTTCAAACGGTAGCCACAGCGATCCCGTTTCCGTTACCAATTCTGGCAAGGTTTGTGGTGCTATTACTTGTTCTTAGGTTTCTGTCGCTAGGTTTTTACTGTGGGTTTTGAATGTTTGGAAGTAATTTTCGATTTGTCGCTGTTAGGTGCGATTAGGGTTTGTGATTTTTGATGTTAACATCTGAGTTTTGTGGAGGTGGGTAACTCGATTCTTATTTCTTAACATCGAAGTTTCATTGGGTCGTGCTTGTTTTTGGCTTAGCTAGGGGGTAAAGTTTCATGGTGATCCATCTTGCATTAGCTAAGTTCTAGACTACATGTGTATCTGGTTTATTATCAAGCGAGCATTGTTGGTGCTTTCCACTCTCCAGAATGAAATTAGTTGTTCAATTCAATTTATAGCTTGAATCGTGAAAAATACCAGTCATTAGTCTTGTGAATGTTCTTACCCTCTTAAATTTTGGAAAATCATAGTGAGTTGAAATGTTGTTATAAAGTTCCTTCTTTTACATTATGTGCAAGGATTTGGATCAATTTACGAATAATTGTCCTGGAAGTGAAGAACAGTCATTAGTCTTGAATCGTGAAAGATAACAGTCATTAGTCTTGTGAATGTTCTTACCCTCTTAGATTTTGAAAAACTATCGTGAGTTGAAATGCTTTTATAAAGCTCCTTTTACATTATGTGCAAGGGATTTGATCAACTTACGAATAATTGTCCTGGAAGAGAAGAACATTTGCTTTTACGTGGTTTTGGGTTTTGCATCTTAGCTGTATATCCATCATGCATCTTTTATTTGTTATTGTAAATGAATGGGTCCATGATTGAATGGACGATTTGATGCATTTACTATTACTAGTATTTGCTGCTCAGTAGCAAATCTCATTAATGCTTAAAGTTGGAATTACTGAAGAAGAACCCCCCCGTAGAATTATTTGGCTTCAATAGCTCATAATTTTATAAGCTTGCAGTGGAAACAAATATTATTTCTAGTCTTATTGTGGCTCAATCCTTGAAAAGATTAACCAGACGGAATTTTGTGCTTTTTAATTTCCTTGGATTTATATTTAACCATTCTATCAATTATATTCAACATGGACCATTTTATCAGTTTTATGTCTTATTGAATATAATATTAAAGTAGGAATTTAATATGTGTTATTATTTCATGAATAATTAGTGTTGTGCATATTTATATGAGCAGGATTTTCACAAAAGTAGAATGTCTTCTGTATTTCCTGCTGCTGCTGCATATGGTCAACCAGATGATTCCATCAGTCAAGATGTGATTTCTGCTGTAGAGAACAGCATGAAAAAGCATTCTGATAACCTTCTGCGTTTTCTCGAGGGAATAAGTTCACGCCTATCACAACTTGAGCTCTATTGCTACAACCTTGATAAATCTGTCGGAGAAATGCGTTCTGATCTAGCTCGTGACCATGAAGAGGCAGATTCGAAGCTTAAATCTCTTGAGAAGCATGTACAAGAGGTGAGCTACAACTTCAGATCTTCTAATCGTTTGGAAGTAGTACAACTGAGGGTCTTTTTGATACTTTATGATCTTGGGATAGTAAATTTTTTTTTTTTGTTGGTATTATATGATCATTTATAGACACAATTCATGCACTGTTTCTAATGAATTATGTAGATATGTCGAATTAGTTTGCAAACGTATCACTTGTTGACTCTTGAATCATGCACTTGATGTGAAAAGTAACTTCCCTTTCCGATCCCCGTATTGTTATCATCATTTTTATTAGAAACTTCGATACTGATCAGCAGGATTAGCAACGTTTGAATTGAACTTGTACTTGATGTATTTCTGTAGGTCCACCGGTCTGTTCAGATTATAAGAGACAAGCAAGAGCTTGCTGAGACTCAGAAAGACCTAGCCAAACTTCAGGTCTCGCAGAAAGAACCATCTTCATCAAGCCATCCACAGTCAAATGAGGAGAGGGCTTCATCAGTTGTCTCTGATCCTAAAAAGAATGAAAACTTATCCGAGATTCACAACCAGCAATTAGCTTTGGCCTTGCCACATCAGATTGTCCCACAGCAAAATCCTATTGCACCCCCTTCAGCAGCTTTGCCACAGAATGTACCACAACAGCAATCTTATTACATCTCTTCAACCCAATTGCCTGGTCAACCACCTCATATCCAGCATTCTCAGAGCCAATATATCTCACCAGATTCCCAACACCGGGCATCACAACCTCAAGACGTTTCACAGATGACCAATCCCCAGCTAAGTCAATCTCCACCACAACCATTCAATCAGTATCAACAACAATGGGTGCAGCCGCCGTCTCAGCAGCCACAACCACCACAACCGCCTTCTATGCAACCTCAGATCAGACCACCACCTACTTCAGTCTACCCTTATCCACCAAATCAACCGACTTCTATGCCCGAGACTCTGTCAAGCAGCATGCCTTTGCAAATGTCTTTTTCATCTATTCCTCAACCTGGTTCAAGCCGCCCAGATCCAATGCCTTACGGGTATGCAGCAAGTGCTGGTTCTGCTCCGCAGCAACCTCAAGTAAAAAACGCTTATGGACCAGCAACAGGTGAAGGATATATGCCTCCTGGACAACAACCTCCTGCACTTTCCTCTGGAGGTTCATATATGATGTATGATAGGGAAAGCGGAAGACCACCACACCATCCGCCTCAACAAGCACACCATCCGTCTCAACAACCACACTTCAATCAAAGTGGATATCCTCCGGCCAATGCACCTCATCAGGTTCCTCAGGCTCCAACAGGCTCCCATGTTTCATCCAGGAATCCAAGCCATTCACATTTGATCGAGAAACTGGTTGGCATGGGGTTCAGGGGTGACCACGTTGCCACTATTATTCAGAGAATGGAGGACAGCGGCCAACCTGTCGACTTCAATGGAGTTCTAGACCGGTTGAGTTCTTCTGCAAGTCCAGGTCCACAAAGAGCGTGGTGAGAGTAATTCAATCATCCCCTGTTTGCGGCCGATACTGGCCATGACCAACTCATACATTGCGTCTTTTTAATGCATTGAATAAAACACTGGTTTCTGATTCAATTGTGTCCTCCTCGTACATATGTTATGGTTTGTGAGATTTAAAAACGTCGGCTGTATGTTTCAAACCTTGTGTGAATATCTTCTAAGTTCTACCTGCAGTTTCAAAAGCTTCAATATGATTCCCTCTTGATGTTTATTTGCACGTTTAGTTGTCATCGCCATTTCTTACTGCAACCTTTCTACTTTTGAATACCCGAATCGTTTTCGAGGCTTGTGCCGTGCACTCGAAGACAGAGAAGAATAAAGATTAGATTCATGCCGACACCCTATGTTGAAAATATGTTGTGATTTAACTGCTGAGATTCAATTTACATTTACTTTCAGACAAACAGGTCGTTGAGCTGTCCATTTCTTCTGAGTCGCGGTCCCAATAATGATCAATTGAGTAATATCAGTGCATTATTTTCCGTGGCATTTATCAGCTTCCTTATCTTATAAGCTGAAAAAGCTTGTCTTTGGAACACTTGGATCCTATGATATCCCATCTTTATGGATAAGTTATTTGGGTTCACACTTTTATGCCCTCAGTTAATCTATACCTAGTTAAGAGTTGACAATTTCCCACCAAATCTGTTAGAACTAAAAGAATTTAAACTTATACATTTGATATTTCGATTCTGTCTATCAAACTATCATTTTTTGAACATCTGATCCGTTAGTTGATGATATACATCTTCAGCAAACATCTCACACAATCGGGAATTAAGGGTATCAAACTAACGTTTCCTGAACATATGACCTGTCGGCAATTAAGGTTTATAGTGGAGACGTTTACACTAGATTCCAGCCAAATAGTCGGAGAATTGCTATCCCAATTACATGTGGCAAGCCACCTGTCTCTGCCACGTCAGCATCCTTACAATACGATGGCAATCCAGTAAATTCGAAAATTCAACGCCCATCAATTCAGTCGTACCAATTTGCTTCTAAATAATAAATATTTCATGTCAAATTGAAGCTCCCCCACTCATCAACTTCCATTTTGGCTCTGAGATCAGTTCGTTGTGAAGTCTTCAATACACTTGGAAGGATATGGAGGAATCTCTGCTGGCAGGAGGAAGTAGCAGTAGCTCCAGCTCTCGACGTCAGATTCCTCACGTGAGGTTCAAGCGCCGCTCCGATGCCATCGCTTATGGCTCTGCGTACCAAAGAGCTGCTGCTCTCGTCGATCTGGTTAGACTCTTTTTTGCCGCATTTGAATCACGCTCGCGTTTTTCATTTTCACTGCTGATGGAAATGTGTTCTGGTGTTTGTCATTTGACTGAACGATGTGATGATCCTTGCTTCGTTACTTTGAGTTTGACTGTAGCTCTGTCTTTGAACTGTGATGAATTCGGGATCTGTTTTGGATTGTTTTCACGGAATCTGGTTTGCGGTATCCGAATCTTGTGCTTGTCCTTTTCAGATATGGATTTCTGAATTTTGACTCAGTGACCTGGAAGTTAGTCCGGAGCGATCTTCGTTATGATCTTTCGTACTGGAGTGGTTTACTGGCGTAATTCCAGCTTAAACTGCTGTGTTTAATAAATTCAACATTCCTTGATATGCTCTCTCCCTCGCTCCCCTCTCCTATTTCCATTTCCTATTATGAACTTTTCTCTCTGGTTTTACTTTTCTATATCTTTAAAACAGAACATAATCTCTATTTGGCGTCTCTATATTTCATTAGTTTCGCTACTTATTTTGCGTGTTATTCCTACAACTTAATAATTTTCTATATTTCTTAATGGTACAAGTTTGTCTGAAATATTTATTAATTAAGCTTAAGATTAGTGCTAACCATTAACTTTGTCTATAAAACAAGGATTCTCTCATAGAATATATGGAAAAATGGATATAGTTTTACTTCAAACCCTTAGTCAACAGAACATTTTTGTCATTGCTGATGGAGAATGAATTTTGCAGGCTGAAGATGGCATTGGTATACCCGAGAAAATTCTTGATCAGTCAAACTTTCAGAGTGCTGCAAGGCTCTACTTCATTTTTATTAAATTTGATATTATTTGGTCCTTAAATTTCTTTGCGCTGATAGTTCTAAATTTCTTTGAGGTTTGTTCTTCCATTTTTTTAACATTCCTTTTGTTTTCAGTTGTGAAAAAAGTTTTAGTTCGTTTTTTTTAATATATATATAAACATTTGCAGAAACCCTTATGGTGCTCCAAATACGAGACACATTCTTGTAATGATAGGGAGTATTTCTTTCTTGGGCAGTTGCCATACTTAACAGCTATTGAATCTCTTATATATGAGGTAAGAATAAACTAAATAAATTCCGTTATTATTATCTTTTTACTTCTACTCCAACCAAGTTGGACTTGTTCATGTTATGGTTTTGTCAGGATAAATTATGTGGTAGAATTGCAGTACTACATTCTCACAGTAGTTTCAATGCATATACGACCTTGCAGTTGGCTCTATAAATTATATCTATGAATGCTACTACACATAAGCACGGAAGCAAAAACTGAATTATTATATTGGCGGAGGATGAGGTGCTTTATTTACTCACAAATATAAATTTGCAGGAAAATGACAGCTCGTAGATGCTGTATACTTTACACGTCAACCAAATGCTTTTAATGTAAAACTCGACTGTTGCTGAATCTCACTCATTGAAAGTGTAATATTTGATGTGATATTAAATTCCACTACATGCAAAAAGCAGTTATGTACAGATTTTTAATTAAGTTTCACGTTTTAATTGAATGGGAAATGAAATTTCTTTGTTTCCTCGAACGATATTCACAAATGGTTCAAAGTGCAAAGCTATTTCAGCTGATGGTAGATGTTAATTTTCCAGATTATCTATATTTCTAAGAATCACTATGCATCAAAAAAGCAATTTTGTGAAGTTTTTCAGTCTTCTTAATCTTCCACTTTCCACTTTAGTTATCATCTGTTTCATCAAGTTTCTACTTTCTAAATGCAGGCTGTGACTCTCTTAATACTCGTGATACACACTTTTTTTCCAATTTCGTATGAAGGTGCCCAGCTTTATTGGAAAAATCCGTTGAACCAGTTGAAGGTACTTGTCCAATCCCTCTTTCCTTTGATAGGTATTCTTAAGGTAATTTGAATTATAAATGAACGGGAAGTTTCGATACTTGGTAGTTGGAAAACATTCACTTTTTAATGTTCTAAGTAATTTGAGTGCAAAGACAACTTCCTTATGCCCTTAATGTTAAAATGCACCTATAAATTATTTTCTTTGTCCATACGAGAATTTGAGCTTGGCAATAATACATAGATGAATGTCTTTTAGGAAAGGCAAAAAGTTTGTTAAGTGACTAAAAAGTTTTAGCAGAAATGTAACATTTATTGCCTTCACAGAATTATTTAGATAGGTTGAAGTTGAACAACATAACAGTCAGAATCACATTGCTGAAATGATGAAACGGTAGATTATCATATTTTATTATCTTATCAATGATACATTTCGTTTATAGTGCACTTCATCTTATGATTATGGTTATATATTTTTATTGTACCTTGGTTAAAGGTAGTTTTTAATTCTTTAGAATGAGCAAGTCAACATTCTAATAATTGGAATCTCTTGCTTATGAATTGTCAATATCCCATCGGGTTTTGGTGGCTATGATGTTGTGCTTTTAACAAAATTAATTCTAAAGCTTTCCCGTTTTCCAGGTCATTTGCATAATTATTTTGGCTGCTGATTTTCTCATTTATGCTCTATATTTGTCACCGGTGGCCTTTGATTATCTTCCATTCAGAGTTGCACCATATATAAGAGTTGTCTTTTTCATCATGAATATCAGGTATTTCTTGACAGGACTCTGATTTTGCTTGTCATTTTTATGTGCATCACATCTTATGTACTTAAAGATATCGTAGCGTCTAATTCAAATACTCTTGTATCAGCAAGTAACTTAATTTCAAGGAATGAATTTAAATATACTTCTTTTGGCAAATGATTGTTTCGAGATAGCCCTTTTAGTGGGTTAAAATGGACCAGTTAGTTCATATTAATTGCCAGCAGGTAATTATCCATTGTGTAAATAAGCATTTAATGGTGTTGGATGTGTTGCGGAGATTGAGAGAAGGGAGCTTTCTACATTTCATTTAAAGATAAAATTTCTGTGTAATATCAATTTTTGTCGTTGTTGGGTCTCCTGAATCCTGATATCTAAAATGACCATCATAATACTCTCTTATTCTACTGATTGAAGAAAGAAGGCTTGAGATTATTTATTTATGGGAAAGGTTATGTTTTGATTGGGCCCTAATATTTTATCTTCATTAAATGCTGATGAAAATTCAAATGCAGTACCTATTCTGATATGGAATTACCTCTTCCATTAATATCTGATTCTTGTTCCTTATTGGTTGGAGGCAATCCTGTTTATGATTTAGTTATTTACTTTTAAACAACTCCAACAAATTTAATCATTTCATTTGGTTCTTAGGCATCTACGGGAGAGCATCATCATCCTGGCTGGAATGCTTGGAACATACTTGAATGTCTTGGTTTGTAGATAACTTTGGCATAATAAATATTCTGTTTCTGTAGAATTTATAATATACCTACATGACATCTTATACTTACCTTTTACTTGAAAAGTTGAAGAACTGTGAGTCTAAAATTATATTATCTTAATTATTATACCAACTCTTACTACTTTATTGCTACTTTTCTTGCAGGCTCTAGGGCTTTTGTTTCTTCTGTTTTCCAGCTGGTTGGCATATGTTATTTTTGAGGATACACAGCAGGGGAAAATAATATTTACTTCTTTTGGAGCCACATTATATCAAATGTTTATTTTGTTCACAACATCCAATAATCCAGATGTTTGGATACCTGCCTACAAGTAAGTGGGTAATATAGAATGATTAAAACACTGTTCATAGCTTTTATTGATATATTTATCTACTAGTTTGACCAGTATTCTTTTCTTCTTCATTCCCTTTGAAATGTATTGATAAGCTCTTTTCAGGATTGTAAATTTTGGAAATGGTTGTTGTCCTTCTGCTATATAATCCAAGAAACAAGTTTAGGAAACTGTTTCATGAGGTAGCAAGCAGACACTGGAATAAGAGATTTGTGGAGGGATATACCAGTTTTCTGTTGAGTTCTTGCTTAGAGGGAAAATTAATCCCCCTTTTCAATCACTATCCCGTTCCTGCATTTTGTACTGGTTGGGAGTAGAATGATGATGAAACATATACTATTAAAGCATGTTTTGGTCCAGAGAGTCCATGAAGACTTGAGATCTGGGTTTTCATTCATAAATTTTGTGATATTCAAAATGGTCTCTAATCACATTCAATTTGATCCCTCACGGACACTTTAGTTTGGCTAGCGTGTCCGTGTCTGATGTTGGACACTTAGACACTCCGACACTTGTTGAACACGTATCGGACACTTGTTAGTAGAACTGATATGTGGCAAACACTAGTTATACAAAGTCAATATAGGTTCATATCAAACACTTGTTAAGTATACTAAATAGATACAATATTAAATTACAAAAATAATACATTTTAAGAGTGAAATACATTAAACTCATTTTCTTAAGCATACAAATGCATTAAGTTATTGATTTTGAATCTCCTTCCTGTATAAAAATGATATATATTTTAAAAAATGTATATTTTATTTAACGTGTCTGTGTCGTGTCCCTATCTTAGATTTTTAAAAAATGGCGTGTCATTGTGTCCGTGTCGTGTCATGTCGTATCTATGTCTTGTGTCCGTTTCCGTTCTTCTTAGATCCCTACATTGCACAAGACAAGACCATAAATTTACCATATCAGTTTTAGAGATAGAATTACTTTTGAGAGAGAAACATAATGATTTCATTGATAAATGAAATGATCGGGATAAAACCCCGAACCATTAGCAAATTACAAAAAGGACCTCCAATTAAGAGTCAAAGAAGCAAGACTATAATCCTTAAAAGGAGGTAAACATTTACACCAGTAAAGAGCATTAAAAATAAATAAATCCAGAAAGTTTTCACAGGATGATTGAGTATCGTTGAAAATCCTTTCATTTCTAGAAAGATTTCTAGAGATAGAATTATTTGATTTTGATAGAATTCATGACCTTGAGATGTTAAGTGATATTCTGGAGGTTACATGATTCATTAATGAATTATGTGCAGTATGAAGAATCATTGTTATTAATGTCCATCAAATGTAAAAGAACTATATTGATGACATCATTGAAGTTATTAATTGAAGAAATGTATATTAGAAAAGACGTTTCTCCAACATTCTAAAGTAAGCATTACATTGACTTATATTGTCTTTTACAGGGCATCTCGTTGGTATTGCCTCTTTTTTGTTCTTTATGTGCTGTTGGGAGTTTACTTCGTCACAAACTTGATTCTTGCTGTTGTATACGATAGCTTTAAAAGTCAGGTAAATGCTATTTCATCATGCACCGCCAGTGCAAATGGTTGTCTATGGCTTCAATAGGCTTTAGTATTCATTTTTATCTGCCCGTTTATTGCTTCATCCATAGGTTTTTTTCCCTCTACAGATACTTGCTTCATCCATAGTTCATCAACTATTGATTTGCTTTATTATTTTTTTATAAGGATCCAAAAGCTCACGTTCTTTTTCTTTTCTTTTTTTTTTCCTTCCCATTTTAATTTTTTGATTCAGCTTGCTAAACAAATTTCTGAGATGGACCGCTTGAGGAAAAGTATATTGGCCAAAGCTTTTAGTCTTATGGATACTAATGTAAGTATGATGGCCACTTACCATCTATCTCGCATCTTCAAATCCTTAACTGGGTGGCTTATAGATCCTATTTAATTTTGATGAAAGAATCTTGTTATACTTTTACATAGGGGGCAAGTATATGTCTTGTTCCTTGTTTGTGAACTAGAAATTTGTTCTAATCTAGGAAGTTTTCTCTTCATAAAATTTTCTATTAAACATGAAAAGGATCATTTTAAGATAAGAGAAAGACATTGTTTTTAATAATCTGGATTGATATTCATCGGGCTTGTAACTACACAACTGATAGTGTTAGTTGTATACTATCAGTACACAACTGATAGTATTAGTTTTGAGCAAGTGAACATAGATATTATCATTCATAGTTATAGAGAAATGAATAGTTTTTCGTATGCTTTTTCATTGGGTATCAATGTGTAAAAGCCCATTGGCATCTTATAATAAAATTGAAGTCAGGTGAGGAAACTTAGCAGATAATTTTATGGAAGGTAGAGCTATATGGAGAAAATTTCCGTTGTTGGAAGAAAATAGTAAGATGTCCCTTTTAGGATATGTAAATGGGTTTCTGCTGAGCTTCAGTGAAGGGCATGACTGTAGTTAGAGTTATGTTTTTAAGTAGCGGCCCACTAAATTCATTTTTTAGTTTAGTTGGGTAAACTCTAAGGTTTGAGAGAATCAGAATAATCTATTCCATTCACATAAAAGATATATATATACAAGTGTACAAGGTTAACCCTAAGTAGGAGAATGTAAAAAGACAATAAAGGACAACTCTATATAATTACACTTATTATACTAATATAATAACTCTAACACTCCCCCTCAAGTTGGAGCATATATATTCGTCATGCCCAACTTGTTAGAGAGATAATCTATTTGAGCTCCATTTAGTGCGTTTGTGAAGGTATCTCCTAATTGCTCTCCAGTCTTCACATATCCTGTTGACACCAAACCTTCTTGTATCTTTTCACGTACAAAGTGACAGTCAACCTCAATGTGTTTAGTCCGTTCATGAAATACCGGATTAGATGCAATATGAAGAGCTGCCTCATTATCACACCACAATTTTGTCGGTGTTGTGATATCAAATCCCAATTCAACAAGAAGTTGACATATCCAAACTAATTCACATACAGACTGTGCCATTGCTCTATATTCTAATTCAGCACTTGAACGCGACACCACATTTTGTTTCTTACTTTTCCAAGAAACCAAATTACCACCCACAAATACACAATATCCTGAAGTTGATCTTCTATCTTCTCTAGATCCTGCCCAGTCAGCATCTGAGAAGCATTCAATGTTCATGTGTCCATAATCCTTATATAATAAACCACGTCCAGGAGCTGCCTTCAAATAACACAAAATGTGTTCCAATGCAGCCCAATGATCAACTGTAGGAGAAGACATAAACTGGCTCACAATACTCACTGAATAAGCTATGTCGGGCCGAGTCACTGTAAGATAATTGAGTTTTCCTACTAACCTTCTATACCTTTCAGGATCTTTAAGTAACTCTCCTTCTTTTGTAAGCTGTAAGTTCGGCATCATTGGGGTACTACATGGTTTAGCCCCTAACTTCCCTGTTTCAGTCAACAAGTCAATTACATATTTTCTCTGTGATAACAGGATTCCCTTCTTGCTTCTCATTACCTCAATTCCTAGAAAGTATTTCAACGTTCCCAAATCTTTTGTATAGAATTGACTATGGAGAAAGGTTTTGAGTGCTTGGATACCTGATGTGTCATCGCCAGTAATAACAATATCATCAACATACACAACCAACAAGATAACACCATTTTCAGATCGTTTATAAAAAACAGAATGATCTGATTTACTTTTCCTTATTCCAAAATTTACAATCACCTGACTGAATTTTCCAAACCAAGCTCGTGGACTCTGTTTTAATCCATACAAGGATTTAAGAAGATGACATACCTTTCCATTCTCCCCCGAGCAACAAACCCTGGTGGTTGCTCCATATACACCTCTTCTTCAAGATCACCATGAAGAAAGACATTTTTAATATCAAGCTGATGCAAGGGACAATGATGAATGGGAGGAAATGAGCCATCTTGCTGTATCTATCAACCACCACAAAAACTGAGTCATAGCCACGCTGAGTTCTTGGGAGACCTAGGATGAAATCCATCGAGAGGTCTTCCCAAATATTTTCTGGGATAGGAAGAGGCATGTAAAGGCCGGTATTTTGACCATGCCCCTTAAAACTTTGACAAGTATAACAACGTGCCACATAATTAGTGAATCCTTCTTCAACTGTGGCCAAAAATATCTCATTTCCAGAATATTCAAGGTCTTGTCTCGACCCAAATGTCTAGCTAATCCCCTGCCATGAGCTTCCCTTATTAAGGTTTCCCTTAAAGATGAATATGGTATGCAAAGGACATCATCTTTAAAGAGGAATCCGTCAATAATATGGAAGCTACTGGCGGGTTTATGGTCTAAACATTGTCTCCAAACTGTGCCAAAATCCTTATCTTCAGCATATGTTTCTGGGAGATGATCAAGTGCTATTATTTCACCCTTTAAAATGGTCAAAAGATTTTCCTTTCGGCTTAAAGTGTCTGCCACTTTGTTAGTAACACCGGAAGTATGTTTAATCACAAAGTCAAATCTTTGGAGGAATGATAACCACCTAGCATGCATCCAACTAATGGTTTTTTGAGAATGTAAAAATTTTAGGGAAAAATGATTCGTAAAAAGCACAAACTCCTTATTTATCAGTAATGCTCCCATTGTTTTAATGCCCTTACTAATGAGTATAATTCCTGTTCATATGTGGACCATTTTTGTCTTGAGGGACTTAATTTTTCACTAAAGAATTCAATTGGATGAGAATTTTGTGATAAAACAACTCCTATGCCTATACCCGAAGCATCAATAGACACTTCAAAAGGAATATTGAAATTTGGTAGTGCTAATACAGGGCTACTAGTAAGTTTTTCCTTAATTGTTATGAAGCTTTGTAATTGATCGTTTCCCCAAAAGAATTGTCCCTTTTTTAGACAATTGGTTAAAGGTGCCACTAGAGTACTGAAGTGTTTGATAAATTTTCTATAGAAGGATGCTAGGCCTAGGAAACTTTGTAATTCTTTGATGGACTTTGGTTCTACCCATTCCTCTATAGCCTTAATTTTATTAGGATCCATTCTTATTTTATTGTGACCAATTATATATCGTAAGAATGAAATTTCTTTTGTTGCAAACAAACATTTCTTAAGATTTATAACCAAAGCATGCTTGTGTAGAGTTGAAAATAAAGTCCTCATGTATTCTAAATGATCTTCCAAATTTTGGCTATATATGAGTATATCATCAAAATATACAACAATGAATTTGTTTATAAATGGAAGTAATACCTGGTTCATGAGCCTCATGAAGGTGCTTGGAGCATTGGATAAACCTAATGGCATTACAAGCCATTCAATTCAAAGAGGCCTTCATTGGTTCTGAACGCTGTTTTCCATTCATCTCCCGGTCGTATTCTTATTTGATGGTAGCCACTTTTCAAGTCAACCTTTGAAAATATTGTTGCTCCTCCTAATTGGTCCAAAAGGTCACTAATTCTTGGGATTGGGAATCAGTATTTCACAGTAATTTTGTTAATTGCCCGACTATCCACGCACATCCACCAAGTGCCATCTTTTTTAGGGGTAAGGAGGGTTGGAACCGCACATGGACTGAGGCTTGGTTGGATATGGCCTTTGTCCAGCCGTTCTTGCACTTGATCATGTAGAATTTGGTACTCGATGGGGCTCATCTTGTAGTGTGGAAGGTTGGGCAGTGTTGTCTCGGGAAGTAGGTCAATAGAGTGTTGTATGTCTCTTAAGGGAGGTAGTTCCTTTGGGCTGTCCATGATGTCCTTGTGTTCTTGCAGCAGATTTTGAACCTTATTCGGAATAAGGGTGTTAGAATCAAAGTTATCAAAATGTTTAACAACAAAACCGATAATAGGTAGTTCTTTTTCACAAAGAAAAGTTTTCGCAGAAGACAAAGTGAAAAGCTGACCTTTTGTGGTTATGTCGTTGTCACTTGGAATTTGTTTTGCACGAGTTAATGGTAGAAGGACGATTTTCTTGCCCATCCATAGAAATTCATAGGTGTTGTCTTGGCCCTTGTGTGTTGCTTGCACATCATATTGCCATGGACGACCCAAAAGTATGTGACAAGCATCCATGTCTAGGACGTCACAAATTATTTGGTCTTTGTAGCTTGCTCCAATAGATAAAAGCATAGTGCTAGTATGTGTTACTTGAGCCTCTCCCCCTTTCTTGATCCTACTGACCTTGTAAGGTGTTGAGTGTGGGTGTAAGGGTAGATTTAAGGTTGTTACTAGTACTTACTTGCCACAATATTTTCTGTACTCCCACTGTCAATAATGACGTTACAAATTTTCTCATTGATAGTGCATCTTGTTTTGAAAAGAGCATGTCTTTGATAACTTGGATCCGTCTTTGGGGCTAGCAAGAGTCTTTGAATGACTAAAGAAAGCAGTTCTCCTTCATCCGGTTCAAGAAAATCAATGTTTTCTTCTGAATCAGTATCATCTCTTTCATCTAGATATTCAACATTGTCCGCAATAGTTAGTGTTCTTCTTTGTGGGCATTCGTTTGATAGATGACCATTTTGATTGCATCTAAAACACTTTCCCAAGGTTGGTCTTGAATATGCATTTGTAGGTCTTCTTGTATTTTCCAGATTCTTGGAATCTTTATTTGTCCCACTGTCAACTTGCTTACCTTTCAAGATTGTCGATGAGGTCTATTGAGGAATTCTTTCGCCTATGGTAGCTTTGTTGGCATTTGTACCTTGTTCATTCGGTATTCTTCTTGAGTATTGGCGTTTGTAGCGGTTTGCAATCTGCTCTTCTATGGTTGCGGCTGCTGAAATTGCTTCATTGAGATATGCAATTGGTTGTAAGGAGATTTGTTCTTTAATATCATTCCTTAGTCCTCCCTTATATCGTGCCACAAGATATTGTTGATTTTCTCCTAGGTTTGTACGAGCACCTAACCGATGGAATTCTTCCGTATACTCCATGACAAAACGACTTCCTTGGCGACAATTTTGATATTGATCATAAAGAATCTGTTCAAAATTTATTGGCAAGAACCGTTCTTTCATCAATTTTTTCATTCTTTCCCAACTTCTAATCGGTCTCTTTCCATACCTTTGGCGATTTAGCTCTAATTGATCCCACCAAGCTTGAGCTCCACCTTTGAGTTTCCATACCTTCTTGCTGTCCGGCGTGTTCATGTAATTGAAAAAATTTTCCACATGCCTGATCCACTCCAAGAAAGTTTCTATTTCCATTTTCCCGCTGTATGTAGGGACATCCACCTTCATTTTGAAATCGTTTTCTTGCTGTTGGTATTGGTGTCGAAAGGTTCTTTTGTCTTTCAACTTGATTCTCAAATAGTTCGTCTTCATCCTCACTTGAACTATCATCATTCCAATCCTGCTGCCTCCTATATAAAGGGTTATTTTTAAATTCTTGATGCATCATGCAGCGTTCTTGGTGAAATCTTGGAGCTAACTCCATTTCTTGGGTCAATTTCTGCTCCACAGCTTGTCTTTCTTGCCACTGCCTTGTTCTAAAATCTTCCCTTTGATGATCTTGCTGGCTTTTCTCTACATTCGTTTGAGTTACCGGATTAACATCTTGCTGGTCAGATTTGCAGCCCATCTTTTCGCAAATCATTTCCAAAATTTTCTTTATCTCGCCCACATCATTTTTCAATACTTTCGTATCTTGTTCAACCGACAACAAGCATACGGTTGTTGATCGTGGTAGGCTCCGCCTCTTTTCCAACCGAAGAGGAGTCTCCCATGATATTGGATGAAACTCTCTTGGTTGTCATAAGATTGTGCCCAAAGTTGGTGTAGCCTATTTCCGAATATACTCTTTATTAGGCTTAGTATCTTATTTTATTGTAGTCAATTGCTTTGCACATGTGTAACTAATTCGGTTAGCTTCCATATCTATATAAAGAATGGAGCTCATTCAATAGAGATCATTCATTCCTACTTAACTCAAGTTTCGGCTACACCATATTGGTATCAGAGCGCACGTTTTTGGGGCGTTTCCATTATGACGACCAAGAAAGTTTCTTCCAACACGGGTGGAGACTCATCCTTGGCGGGAAAAGAGGCGGAAATCACCACCGTCCTCTCACCACGATCTACAACCGTACGCTTGTTGTCGGTTGAGCAAGATACTAAAATCTTGAAAGAAGATGTGGGTGAGATAAAAAAGATTTTAGAGATGATTTGTGAAAAATTGGGCTGCCGAACGGATCCTCAAGTTTTTGATCCAAGAACTCATGTGGCAGTGGAAAGGAGACAGCAAGATCATCAAAGGGATGATGTTAGAACAAGGCAGTGGCAAGAGAGACAAATCATGGAGCAGAAGACAACACAAGAACCGATTGCAGTGCCAAGATTCCATCAAGAATATCATTCGGGGATGCAAGATTTTAAACAGAATCCTCTATTTAGAAGGCAACCTGAATGGAATGGGGATAGTTCAAGCGAAGAAGAATATCAAGAGATCCAAAGAGAAGGCCGGACGAACCATAGAGATCAACATCACCAAGAAAGTGATTTTAAGATCAAGATTGATATTCCAACATATAGTGGCAAAATGGAAATAGAGGCTTTCTTGGAGTGGATTAGACATGTGGAAAATTTCTTCAACTACATGAACACACCCGAAAACAAGAAGGTAAGATTAGTAGCCTTGAAGCTTAAAGGAGGATCCCAAGCTTGGTGGGACCAATTAGAGATCAACCGCCAACGTTATGGGAAAAGGCCAATTCAAAGATGGGAGCGAATGAAAAGATTGATGAAAGAAAGATTCTTGCCAATGAATTTTGAACAAATTCTTTATGACCAATATCAAAATTGCCGTCAAGGTAACAGAACAGTCATGGAATATACGGAAGAATTTCATCGACTTGGCGCAAGAACAAATCTTGTAGAGACTCAACAACATCTAATTGCAAGGTATAAGGGTGGCCTACGCTATGACATTAAAGAACAGATCGCTTTACAACCTATTGGATATTTGAATGAAGCGATTTCAGCAGCAGCAACAGTCGAGGAACAAATTGCAAATCGTTTTAAAAGAACTTATACCAGACGAAATACGGGTGAACAAGGCAACAACTTTAAATCTTTAGGCGGGGATAAAACAAACCCTCAAACTTCAATCGCAGCCCTTAAAGGAAAACATGTTGACACCAATCCTTCAAGAGACATCACCAAGAAACCTGCAAACACTTACTCTCGGCCGACACTTGGGAAATGCTTTCGGTGTAACCAAACAGGTCACCTATCCAATGAATGTCCCCAACGAAGGACCCTTGCTATTGCTGATACAGTAGACTACCAAGAAGATGAAGAGGATATTGAAATTGAAGACAATACAGACTTTCTTGAACCCGATGAAGGAGAACCCCTTTCTTTGGTCATTCAACGCCTTCTTCTTGCTCCTAAAACTGATCCTAGCTATCAACGACATGCTCTATTTAAGACACGTTGTACCATCAATGGTAAAATCTGCAATGTCATTATTGATAGCGGAAGCACATAAAATGTGGTTGCTAGCAAGCTTGTTACCACGTTGAACCTCCCTTTACATCCACATCCGGCCCCATATAAAGTTGGATGGATCAAGAAAGGAGGAGAGACACAAGTGACTCACACAAGCACAATTCCCTTGTCCATCGGCGCAAGTTACAAAGACCAAATCATATGCGACGTATTGGATATGGACGCTTGCCATATACTCCTCGGAAGACCATGGCAATTGGATGTGCAAGCAGTACATAAAGGAAGAGATAATACGTATGAGTTTCTGTGGATGGGGAAGAAAATCGTTCTTCTACCACTTAATCCGGCCAAACAACTCTCTCCTACTACCAATCCATCCAAAAAAGGTCAACTCTTCACCATTACTTCTGGGAAAACTTTTTATTCTGAGAAACAATTGCCTGTACTTGGTTTAATTGTCAAACAATTTTCTAATCCTGATATTTCTTCTGACATTCCTTTGGAGGTACAAAACCTGCTTCAAGAATTCAATCAAATTGTGGAAAATCCAAACGATCTACCCCCCTTGCGAGATATCCAACATTCTATTGATTTTGTGCCGGGTGCCTCACTCCCCAATTTATCACACTACAAGATGAGCCCCGCGGAATATGCCATATTACATGACCAAATCCAAGATCTCCTGCATAAAGGACATATACAACCAAGCTTGAGTCCTTGTGCCGTTCCAGCCCTCCTCACACCCAAAAAAGATGGTAGTTGGCGCATGTGCGTAGATAGTAGGGCCATCAATAAAATTACGGTCAAATACAGATTCCCCATCCCTCGGATTGGTGATCTTTTGGATCAACTCGGAGGAGCTACAATTTTTTCAAAAATAGACTTGAAAAGCGGATACCACCAAATCCGTATACGTCCAGGAGATGAATGGAAGATAGCCTTCAAAACTAACGAGGGATTATTCGAATGGCTTGTCATGCCATTTGGCTTATCCAATGCCCCAAGTACTTTCATGCGACTTATGAATCAGGTACTCCTACCATTCATTAACAAATTTATCGTCGTATACTTTGATGATATCTTAGTCTATAGCCAGGGATTAGATGAGCACTTACAGCACATTAGGCTTCTGTTTTCCACACTCCAAAATAATGCTCTGGTTATCAATCTTAAAAAATGTCTCTTTGCAACTTCTGAGATATCGTTTCTAGGGTATATTATTGGGCAAAATGAAATCAAAATGGATCCCACAAAAACCAAAGCTATTATGGATTGGGAGGAACCTAAAACTATCAAAGAGCTTCAAAGTTTTCTCGGTTTGGCCTCTTTTTATAGGAAGTTTATACGAAATTTTAGTACCATAGTGGCCCCATTAACCGATTGCTTAAAAAGGGGACAGTATTTTTGGGGGAATAACCAGACTAATAGCTTTTTGGATATCAAACAGAGGTTAACAAATAGCCCTGTCCTAGCCTTACCTAATTTTAATAATCCTATTTCCGAATATACTCTTTATTAGGCTTAGTATCTTATTTTATTGTAGTCATGTGCTTTGCACATGTGTAACTAATTCGGTTAGCTTCCATATCTATATAAAGAATGGAGCTCATTCAATAGAGATCATTCATTCCTACTTAACTCAAGTTTCGGCTACACCAAAAGTCTTGATGCTCTGATACCAATCTTGATGTATCCGATTACTAGGAATTAATTAGAATGAAGGAATGATCTTTATTAATGAAGTTCCAGCCTTTAAATAGACAAAGGAACTAACTAAAATTGGTTACAAGGCACATGTTACTCACATGGCATACTAAAGAAATAACTAACTAAATAATACAGAACAAAGGCTACACCAATACGTCCACTATTGGTTTATTAAAAATTCTTGTATGTGATCATTCAATTTTGCATAGTTGTGGATAAAGGTTTTGCTGAGAAGTTCATGTCCCCAGTGTGATCATTCTATTTTTTGAAAATATTTTATCCTTGTACTTTACGTTATTGGTTCTGTGCTTTTTCTAATTTATTTGTCAACTAGAGTAACGGCGTTACTTTCCAATATCATGTTTTATTCAAAAGTTTTTGGTGAAGATACTGCATGTTGATTACCTTCTCGTGTCTTTACAGAACGTTGGATTTATCAATAAAGAGCAGTGCCTTATACTTCTTGAAGAACTTAACAGATACAGGTTTTTGTTCCTCCTACCTCTCTGTAGGTTTAGCTTGCTAGCTTCTGAAGTTCATTTGTTACAGCGAAGTCAGGAAAGTTTACAAAAGTGCCCGATGAAAAACTAATAATCCTTAATAGTCGTGTCCAGTGTATCTACAAAGTTTTTGTAATTCTTTCTGTTGGTTCTTGTTTTCTTTTTATAATCTAATACCTGCGGAAATTTTTATTATTGCTTCTTATGATCATATTTCATGATCCTTCCTGCTGAGAATTGGCGGGTAACATCTTATTTTCGAAGATTGCACATGAAAGTATACAGTGAAGACAAAGGCATAAAAGTACAGAGTTTTAGCTTTCACACAAAGGCTAAAATTTCAATTTTGTAGTTTGCCTGGTTTTGAAGCATCTTAGTTTTTACTATTGCTTGTTGACTAGTCTTAGATTCTCAACATTGTTACATTTATGCTCAGGACTTTGCCGAAAATATCAAAGGATGATTATGAGTTAATATTTGATGAGCTGGATGACAGTCATGATTTTAAGGTACATTAGTTCCTCAAATTTGTTAAACCGTAAATAAAAAATTTTTCTTCTTGTTCTTGACATAACTTATGTTCATTCATTATAAGTTATAACCTAGCTAGTATTTGATGAGGATGGTAATTATACTTTTAAGGAACATTAGTTACTTGAATTTGTGAACATGTGTTGTTACGGGACCTTGAATGCAATTTATTATTATTATTATTTTTTAAAGAAACAAAAACTTCTTTTAATATGGTAAAAAGTTTCGCACAAAAACCTATTCTCTGAAAGGAGTTTACGAAAAGGCTCCCATATTAAGGTAAATACAAATGGAGAACAATTAAAAAGAAAAAAGAGGAGCACCACTGAGAACCATAAATTGTACTTAGAAACCTATGCCCTGAAAGGAGCTTATGAAAAGGCTCCCCAATTATGGTTAATTACTGAGGCTTGATTGCAAATTAAATTTGTGATTGTGATAAACATACTGATCGATTATATCTTCAGCCATGCATAGAGGAGCATAATTTTGAATTAAAAAGATTTTTCTTTCTTTTCCTTGATTTTATTTGGACACCTTTCTGTTATGTAGATTAATATGAATGAGTTTGCTGATCTTTGCAATGCTATAGCCTTGAAGTTCCAGAAGGAGGACATTGTAAGTCTTTATAGTTTTACCCTAGAATTTTAAAAACTACTAAGGTGCGAACAGAATGAATAAAGGCTTAATTTACTTATCTGAACTATTATGATTGCAGCCTTCATGGTTTGAAGGGTATCCTTCGATCTACCATTCAGATTTTTCAAAAAAGTTGAAAGTATTTGTGCGGAGCCCCAAATTTGGATATGCTGTATCCTTTATCCTCATACTGAACCTGGTTGCTGTTGTTATTGAAACAACTGTAAGGCTGAAGCTTAAATAATATATTTTTTTTTATGTAATTATCTTCTCTTGTCATGTTATGATGAATGGATTTTTTTTTTTTATCTTCCAAACATAGAATTTATTATCTCTTGTAATTTACGTTTCTCTCATACAATGGAGGATTTGATCAACATATTTTGTCTAAATTATATTATTGAACTTCCAGCTTTAGCTTTCTTTATATACGCAGTTAATTTTTGAATTCTGATACAAGTCTATTAAGTGATGACATTAGTTGTCCATTTAGGTATTTATTGAAGAAATATTGAAATGATCAATAGCAGTTTCATTCGATTTATTATTTTGACGTTTAATTTTTGCTTCAGAAAAGATTTATTGCAGCTTATAAGACATTTAACTCCTGGTATTCATGTTTCAGCTTGATATAGAAAACAATGTTGGTCAGAAAGCATGGCAAGAACTTGAGTTTGTATTTGGTAAGGTCTTGATAAGGAGATATATTATTTTCTTCAAATAACTACGTAGTCAACTACATGCATGTCTCTTTTTATTAAACATACCTTGTTGGAATTGCAATAATAGTTATTTTGCTTTGAAATACCTATATCATTTTTGGGTAAAAAAAATCAATGCAACATAGCCTCTAAGAGATTGAACTCCAAGAAAACTTAAGCAAGGTCTTTGCTTATTATCCAAAAGTATTATACAAGAGACCATCCGCTAGGATGTGAATCCACTTAAGTAAAAATAAATTACTCACAAAACAACCAACTAACTAACAAACAATTTCAACCAACATTTAACAGACTTGAGTAAAAGATTACAAGTCTTGATGCATGGATTTGGTCTAGGTCGATCATCCAATCTGCACGATCTAATCAAAGAGCGAGACAAATAAACCTGCAAAATATACAAATTGCACACTCAATGCAGTGGCTTGCTAAACAACACATTGATGCTTAAGTTAGCTAGGGTTTGTGTGAAGTGTTGCCAAAGGTAGGATTGTGTTACATACCTCAAGTAGGAGATCTCTCTTTTCCTTTATAGGTGTTAGTCTATGATTTTCTCGTTGCCTCGTTTGTCAGCCCATCTCCTAGACCTCCTCCCTTGGGCTTAGTTTCCCTTAGATCAGATCACTCGGCCTACTTTCGAGGGAGGATTGACCAGGAGGCTCAGCCCAGGTGGTTGGCCTCAATCCATTTGGGCTTGGGCTTGGCTTTGCTCACTTAGGCTGTGCCATGAACTCTCCTCCCCTTGATCTCGGGTCCCATAAATCTGGGTTTCCTTCCTATTCGTCATACGATTTGGGCCAAATTTTGCCCATAACAACAAGATTATCATTTATCCCTATTCCCACTACATAAAATGAGAACTAAGCATTTCCATGCTTTCTCAGATAATGATAATATTTAGTTATTGACAGGGAAAAATCATATATTCTGGATGAAAAATGAATTATTCGGATGCATCAAAATGTCTCATGGCTATGAAGTTCAACAATCCGTGCTCAATGGTTGTTTATCATCCTGCAGAATTATAGTAGTTCTTTTTTACCCTTTTAAAGAAACAAGGAGAAGATATCATTCAAGAAGGCCAACAGCCAAATAGCACAATATGAGGATAAAGGGAAAAGAGTCTCTTAACAAAAAAGTAGGGATCAAACCAAATCCCTTCAATTTATGTTGAAAAGAAAAGTAGAGTAATTACAAAGAAGCTTGTGAAGAGCACTCCAATTAGAGGCATTCAACTGTACAATGTCACAAAATAATTACAGTTTTTGACTTGTAAGAAAAAATTATAGCATTTCTTTCCTTCCAAATAAACCACAAAAGATTATACTAGTCAATTATAAATATCAGTTCATTGTGCAAGAAAATTCTTTCCTTGAGTAGTTTGATTTGGAGACATCTTTCCCCTTTCTAGTGTCACCATAAGTATGGCATGTGATGTGCAAGCAATTATGCAATTGATTGTTACTATGGTTATCTTTTTTCATTTTAGACAGTCTATTTCTTTTTTGCCAACAGGTTGGATATATGTAGTTGAAATGGGTCTAAAAATCTACGCATTTGGGTTTATGAATTATTGGAGAGATGGGCAAAATCAGTTTGATTTCATTGTCACGTGGATTATAGGTAAGTAATATGGACCTTCTTCTGTGTGTGCATGTGAGAGAGGGAGCGATAGAGGTGGGGGTGGGGGGTCCAATTTTTTATTTTTTCATTGTGTTAATATTGTCTCATCAATCTTTTTGGTATCACTTTTATTTCGACAGTGATTGGAGAAACTATAACTTTTGTGGCACCTAGTGGACTAACTTTTCTTTCAAATGGAGAATGGTGAGAGCAATTTTGTCCATCCTATTTAAAGCAAAAGATTCTCTACTTTTCCATAAATACATTCTCTTGCTGTCTAATTTCCTTATGGAATGAGTGAAAAAAATTGATGGCTCCTTTGCTTTTGAATGCATCTCTTTTAAGTGGTTGCCTAAACTTTTGTATTTTAATTTAACATTTTAATAGTTGAATGATATCGGTACAGATGGATGAGAGATTGTACATGATGCATTTCTATTCAACTGCTTCCGAAGATATTTTGTCCATAAGAATTTACAATGACAATAAAGTATTCTTTTTTCATTGAAAAAAACCTGCCTTTAGGAGCAATAGCAATAACCCTGATCAAATTACAGACTTAATTATGGATATTAAGGATTCACAAAATATTTAGATTTTAAACTAATACCGGGGCATGTTGTCAGCAATGGGTTTCACATGTCTATCCTATCTCATTATTTAGTTTTAGTCTTGTTTGTACTGGATATGGACATTAAAGATGTGAAACCATCGAATTGTACACTAAATTGACTCAGCTTGATTAAAATCAAGTATAATACCTTTTCTTCTAATGTATAAGATGTAGTTTTTTTTTTAATCTTGCTACAACAAACATTCATATTTTCCCTCTTCTTTGACAACAGGATTCGCTACCTTCTGATAGCAAGAATGTTACGCCTGATAAGGCTCCTAATGCATGTCCAGCAATATCGAGCATTTCTTGCTACCTTTTTAACTCTCATCCCTAGTTTGATGCCATATCTAGGAACTATTTTCTGTGTCCTCTGTCTTTATTGCACTCTTGGTGTGCAGGTAAATATGTTGAACTATATGAACTATTAATGATAATGGAAGAATGACATAAATCTTATGAGTTATTAGATACACTTTTATAGTGTTTTCCTTTTGTTCTAACTTGCATCTTGTTGCAACATATAAACCGACTAATTTAAGGTATGTTTGGTTTAACTTTTCAAATGTTTAATTTTGGAAAAGAAGTCATTTTGAAAAAAATTGGCCACCACTAAAAATGACATATTAAAAAATGAGATTGAGAAATAAACCATTTTGAGAGAAACACTTGAAAGCAAATTTTTTAAAACGAGTTTTTAAGTAAATAATAACTTGTATATAAAAACACTTACGAGGAGATCTAACTAAATATATGAGTTTTTAAATTCTAAACAATTTTTATACAAAATGTTTAATAAAAATGCATTCTTGAAAAACACTTAAAATAAAAAGTATTCCAAACGGGCTCTTAGGTCCTTGTAAATTTTGATGATAATAAACTTTAATCCTACATTTTATATCATGTTTCCGGATTTTTACTATTATATTTTTTACTCTTTAGTAAGTGATTTACAATTAATTCTCAGGAATGATTTTGTTTTCTTGTAATTGTATCTTTTTAAAATTGGTTGGTCGTTCAAATTCATTAGATTTTGAACCATTTGCAGTGCATGTTTCCAATCTTAGTTATATAATGTGGTTACATATCTTTTCTCCTTTTGCTTTGTCTTCACTAACATCCTCCTTGGTTTTGTCTCGATCATTTTTTAGGTCTTTGGAGGAATTGTTAATGCTGGAAATGTCAATTTGCCTAAGACTGATCTGGATGATGATGAGTATCCTAAGATTTTTTTTTTTTTCTTTTAATATTTTTGGCTAGTCATATTTCGAAATACTTTGATAGTGGATTCTGATTTTTTTTTTTTTAGGTTCCTAAGTAGGAATTCATTGTGGATGCAGGAGCATGCTTTGAAAATTTATTGAAAACCAGTTTAACTTTTTTCTTTATTGTCCTTGTGATGGACTTTTTCTGTTTAGACTTTCCTTGACTGAGTCAGCTACCTACTTTTCAATTTCAACGACTATCCTAATGGCATGGTGACTCTCTTTAATTTGCTAGTTATGGGAAACTGGCAAGTCTGGATGCAGGTACCTTCTTTTATTATCAATTCCCTTTTCTTTGTGCTTCTGAATCCTTTAAACCTAAAGCGATATCTCTGTTATATTCTCTTTTGGGGTATGGTTACTTGCCACCTAAAAGTGAAAATTGAAATCTTTAGATTATATGTTATATGAAAGAGTTAGCTTGGCTATCAAATTTTATTTGTTATTTCTTCGAACATTAATATCTTGATATGTCCATCGAATGTTGAGTGATTTTGGTATTCAGCTTAATGTGAAGGAAAAGAAAAACTAAAAGAAATTAAGATCAATCTTGGAACAAAAATTCTGAAGAGAGAAGGGTACTGTAATATCATACGGGGTTTTTCCTTCAGGAAAGTCAGATGATTCAACCTTCCGTTTGTTCTAGTTGTCATCATCCTTTTCCTAATTTCTGTGGCTCTGAAGGTTTGCTGTATTATTTTCTGCCTACAACATTACAATGGCTGCTTTATGCTAATAAGATTATCCATGTGACATACGAAGTAGTATTTATATGTACTCTAGCCACATAAGTTGGATTTCACAGGATGTCTCATTCTTGTGTTCAAGTAATTATTTTCATTTTCCCTCTTTACTGTAACTTTTCTTTACCATTTCTGGAATTTGTTACTGAATTTAATATTTATCTTTCCCAGAGCTACAAGGAATTAACAGGAAGTATTTGGACCCTCGTTTATTTTATCAGTTTCTACCTAATAACTGTTTTGCTGCTCTTAAATTTGGTAAGTTCGCTTTGGTGTTTTTATGCAATGCCTTTACCTTGTCGTTTACATCTTTACTATGACGATAGCCTGCAAATAAATGGACTTACCTGGCTGAGAATGCATAATGAATAAATGGAATCTGATTACCCCAGGCTTTTTTCCCCTTTAAAATTACATGCTATATTGTTTTCTTAGTTGACACAATACCTTTGTAAATAACGAATGAGGAGATGATATTGTTGAAAAGAATGTTAATGTTAAACTTGAAATAAATGGAGGATTCATGTACTTTACTTTTTCTTTTCTTTTCTTTTCAAACTGACCTTTAATTGGTAATCTAATTACCAACGGTTTAATGCACCCACTGCTAAATGGTGATTGACATGATTGTCAGTTATTAGTTAAGTTTCCACTGTTGCTCTTCAATGGAATTCCTCTCTTTTATGATGAATGCATGCTTGTAAGCATACCATTTGATATAGCGAAGTTAAAAGTACTTAAAATATTGTGATGTGATTCAGGTTGTAGCTTTTGTCTTGGAGGCATTCTTTGCTGAATTGGATATTGAATCTTCAGAAAATGGTGAAGAACAGGATCAGGTTAGTATCTTCTGATCCTTGAGAAGGATGGATATTGTGAACTACTGAACTTCAATTGAAAGTAGATAAGGAGACCTCATGCAAGTTAATGATTTATATTAACTCTTACAATAATTGAAAAAAAAAAAAAGTATGCCATTTTTTTTTTTTTTTTTGAAAATGAAAAAAAAAAAAAGTATGCCATTTTTTTTTTTTTGAAAATGAAAAAAAAAGTATGTCATTAAAACACATATATTCAGCCTAATTTGTGGATTTGAACTTCTCAAAAAAAAAAAAAAAAGTGTGGATTTAAAGATGTTCGCTGTTCTTCAGATTGATATTACTGAAGTTTTATTCTAGCAACCAGACATCAGTTTTAGGGAGAAAATTTATTGCCTTTTCTTTTGAATGTTTTCATGCTTATCTCTAGTTATTGCGATTATTTATCCCCGAAATCTCAAAGCTTTGCAATTTCTTAGCTACAAATCTACCATAGTTGTTGAAATATTAATCATTAAAAAGATACATGTTTAGTTTTTGAAAATGCTTTTGATATATATAACTGACACCTTGAGTTTTTTTTAAAAAAAAAATTATTACTCACAATATATTTAATCTTTCAATTTTTAAAATTTAAAGCTGATAAATTAGGACAATTCTAAAATCTTAAAATTTTCTATAATTTTTTTAATCTAAGACAATTGTCCCCTCCTTTGCTCCACCCTGGTTTTTCAGATTAACTTTGCTGGTTCTTCCATTTTATTGTGTTTATTGAGCAGCTGGTACTTATTGGTTACAGTGACATTGAAAAAAAAAAAAATCATTAAAATTGCTCATCTATCCAGCATTTGTGCTTGTTTACTGTGAGATAATATGAAGGTTTAACAAGTGAATTCTTTCTGTTGATTTCTGTTCCAACGTGACCAAGTATAAGTCCATGGCACGTGACTGCCAATCATTATAATTCTGCTAGTTGAGTAAACTATCCTTATACTGATAGACTGCTTGACGGGGTAACAGTGCGCCATGATTTAAGTTGCCGGTAGCCGAGTTTTTCACAATTTCCTGTGCTGGTTGTCATTGAATAGTGTGTTTTGTTCATAGCAAAAGAAATTTTTGGTCTCCCTCTCAATCAGGAACGTTGACTTTCCTATTTTATTTGTATTTAAAGGACTTCTTACGCCTCATTGTTATACCGTTTGTTCAGTTGCCCCCTGTTTATAACTACCAAAGTTCCATTTGTTTTACTTTTTCTCATTTTTATCTTACATTTTTTGGGGGAGAGTAATGGACTTGAGAATTGAGTATTAGTGAACAATAAGTAAATCCAACTAACTGTGCTAATGAATCTAAATACTTTCTTGTGCTCTAGGACGGAGATAGTAGAAAGGATCGTCGACGTTTCGTTGGGTATGACAATTAACTAGTTTTAATATGCATCCATGATCCATCCTCTCCGGTTGTCTTGAAATGTTGACTTGACAAACTTTTGTGGTTTGTTTCAGCACAAAAACTCGGAGCCGCAAAGTTGACATTCTTCTCCATCATATGTTGAGTGCAGAATTGGATAACAAGGATTCCGATTAGTACTGTTCCTTTTCCAGGTTAGTGGCTAATTTTTTATTTCCCAATTAAGAGCCAACCCTTGTTCCCAAATAACTGATCAGTTGAATGCTCCTGCGTTTGTGCAGAATTCTCCCACTTGTCTTTTGATATTTTGATTACATTTTCCACACATAACTAGAGTTGAGAATTTAGACTCATTTGCCAAAATTCATTTCTCTCATACTTATTTTGATCTTCCAATCCGAGTACTTTGATTTGTCCTGCTAAGTGCTAACCGATTTGAACATTTGGTATTACTTGAAAAAGTGGAAAAGGAGAATAGATACAAAATATCACTATACTCAAGGAACAATAGCACCAAAGAACGCAAACTTACTCCACGATTAAAAAAAATAATAATAAAAAACTTTTTTTTAATTGTAAATGTTCCCTCGGTGACAGGCACATGTAGACACTCACCATGTATTTGTGTGCCTGAGTAAACTATCTGCAGACGAGGAATCTTTCATCAAATGAAGCTCTGATATTTGTTCGTTTCCTTCCTGCCCGCATGATACTCCCAGTTCCCAGTTTCAGTTCGTCCGTTCACTGTGATGAAGAATTCCAAATAAACCCAAGAAAACAGACGTATGTACATGGTCCCTGTACATCATAGATCCTGTAATCTTGATGTCAGTGGATAGTTTTGAAGTGGGAAACTTTGAAGATGGGGTATCTGCATTGAACATTAACGTAGTGTATTATCTGAATTCTGCAGTACAGAAGGTTACTTCCCAAAGTTCTATTTACTCGATCTCCATTAAGAGAGAGAACTAAGCTTCATACTCTGCTAGTTTAATTTCAGTTGGATGACTGTAGTCTCTTGCATACTCATATTGATTTTTAAACTATGGAATCCTCGCGCTTCATCGTTTACCACTCCATTCACAAGGTACGAGACGTTTGCTGGTAATAAAATAATGTGACGTTTGAGGAATCGAGCATCTCTACTTTTGTAATGGGTCATTTTATTTAAATTCATACGCACGTTGGGTTATTGTTGATTATTATATATACGTTTTGTAATTGATTGAATTCTAGAATTTACAGGCGTCTCTAATAGAGCGCTAGGGTCCTATCAACGAATAACTTTTCTAGTGGAAATATTTGCCATATAAAATTTGTGTGTGTGATGAGAGATTGTGGGGGTCGAAGCTAGAGAGAGAAAAAATCTATATATTTTATCTGTGGAGTCAATTATGGTTGTTTATTAAGAGAACGCCCTCCCTTGACTCTGAAATAAGGCATCTGTCACGTTCTATTGCTTCCTTATTTATATTCCCTCCCCGAGCAAAGGTAAGCAGAAAACCAGAATCCAGGTGCACAAAGAGAGAGAAGAAATGAGGAGCATGAAAGGAGAGGTGTCACTGAACCTGCCCGCTGAGAAAGCATGGCAGATGTACAGAGACAACGAGGTGGTCAGTAAAATCAATCCTGAGCTGCTTTCTCGAGCTGAATATGTTCAAGGAGATGGTGGCCCTGGAACTCTCAGGCTTTTCAAGCTTGGCCCTGGTATCTTTCTCTCTCAAAAATTCTTGTTTCAATTTCTTGTACTGCATATACTTGCAAAAAGCTGTAATCTTCTTTTTGGTCCACATGAGCCCATGAAAAGAGGGAGTTATGGGCAAAAGGTCAAAGGCAAAGAAGCTATAGCTGAATTCTTAATCTTTTAACCTTAGGTAGAAGATTCGAACCTCCACTATCATCTCAACCAGGTTGAGAGGTATATATGTTTCAACTGGTATATATGTTTTAACTAGTTGAGTGTAACTTTTTTTTTACTTCCACGTGTGGAAGGACTTGATTAAAGGTATATATATCTTAATCAGGTGGGTATAATTTTCTAGTCCAACAATGGAGTGAGAGATTCAATAACCTAATATTAGGTACAAGTCTTAACTAATTGAATTATGTTTAGATGAGTTGTGTGATTAAGTCCTAGAAAAGGTAAAAAGATGCTGATTATAAGAACACCACAACCTTTCAAAAAAAAAAAAAAAAACCACAACATAACATTTCTAATATCTTTGTTTACAAGAAAATAGTGTGCTGTCATATATGAGTTTTTGATTATGATAACACGTGCAGCTGTGAGAAGCTACGTGGAGGAATCAGTGGAGAAGATAGAGAAGGTGGAGGCAGGTCGATCAGTAAGCTACGATGTGGTGGGAGGAGAGCTAAGGAAGATGTATAATCCCTATAAAGTGACATTCACATTCACTCCGGTGGAAGGAAAAGAGAAGGAAATGTGCATTGCTCAGTGGAAAGCTGAATATGAGCCACTGACTCCCTCCATCCCTCCCCCGGAGAAGGCAAGGGATGCTGCCTTGCGATTTCTCCAGTGCTTTGACAAGTTTCAGCTCAGCTACTAAGCCCGGCCTCAACAAAATGGCTCTATATTGCAGTGTATGAAATAACAATGGAGAGACCAGCAGTCTATGCTCTCTCTCTCTCTCCCCCTCCTGTGAAAAACCAGTTTAGTCATTCTCTCTCTCTCCTGTGAAAAACCAGTTGGGTCATTTCTCTGTCTCTCTCCCTTCTGTGAAAAACCAGTTTGGTCATGTCTCTCTCTCCCTTTCTCCTGTGAAAAACCAGTTGGGTCATGTCTCTCTCTCTCTATCTCTTTCCTGTGAAAAATCAGTGGGTCGTCTTTCTCTCTCTTTCCTGTGAAAAACCAGTTTGAGTGATCTCTCTGTTTCTCTCTCCTGTGAAAATCAGTTGGGTCCTGTGAGAAACTCTTCTGGGTCTGTATTAGGTGTGCTATCTTGTGAATGTATGTGATATTAACAATGTGCAAATCCCAATGGTGAAGTCGAGAAGAGAAGAATATCCTACTGGCTAATATTTATTTGGGTGACTTTTTTTTTTTTTTTTTTTTTTAAGGAGTTTGCATTATGTATTTGAAAGCTAAAGTTTCATCTTAAACTAATTTTAAATTATAAAAAATACTCATCGGTTGGTTTCAATTATACTCGAATTTTCAAAAATTAAGGTAATTAAGGTTGTTTATGTGAATAGATTTGAATGCGTGAAAAAAAAAAAAACAAATTGTTCAGGTATTGTTGTTTGTTTATATATATATAATTAAACCTTAAACTATTGAAAGAGTATGGTTATTTGAAACATTAGTCTAAGTTAGATATACATGAGAAAAGGAAAATAAAAGTTGAACAATGGTTTGTGAGAATGGGTCAGCTAAGTAGTTTTAAATACATTGCCATTTATTTTACGGAATCATACAGTTTATTTTCAGTCATGAATGGACAAAAAAAAAAAAAAAAAAAAAAAAAAACTGATGGAGAAAAGGACTTCGTTGTCCATTTTTTGACATCATAGGAAAGCAATCTTTTAAGTAATCCAACTTGAAGAGCGTAATTATTCTTGTTTATTTTTTATACACCACTCATTTTCATGACCTTATTCATCTGTATTCTATCCTATCAAGCGACTAAGATATTCATGGTTGTCCATTTCCTTGACATAATAGCATTACTTTTTAAAAAAAAAAAAGAAAAAAAAAAGAAAAAGATAATTCAACTTGAACTTCTGTAATATGACTTGAGCACCTCATGTCTTTTGGATATATTGTTTATGAAATATAATTCTTTTAAGATGCTCTATTGTTGGGTAACGAAGATTACAAAATCTTTCTCACGAATGGGGCATCCTTCCATTGCTCTTTCGGCTCAATTAGGTGTATTATTAACTATAACAAGTAGGATTCTTAAAAAAAAAAAAAAAAAAATATTGATTTCTAATCATACCTTCTTTAAAATGAATTAAAACAAAAAAAATCAATTCATATCCATGAACTTTTACTCTAAATTTTTGGGAGTGAATCAATTTATGTTCAAAATCAAATGGCCAAAAAAAATAATATTGAGGGAAAAGAAGATTAAAAAAAAAACATTACCATTCCTTGGGTGAACCTCTGAACCTCTGACTTTTTAGTCGATGGTACGTACTAAGTTATGCTCGTCGATGGTACGTACTAAGTTATGCTCGTTTTGGCTGATGTATTAACTTAAATAAACTCATTTATAAAATTTTATAGTTTTAATTGGTATAATTATTGATTTTGGTTTTTAATTGATACAAAATCAAGTTTTGAGTTTCTTTTTTCCTACAAAATAATTAACCAGAGTACTATATCTTTTTACTTGATTTTGAAATTTAGTACAAAGACCGATATACAACATTCACATATATGAATAATGAGAAATTTGTCAAAGATTGACTTTATTTATTTTTCACACTATACACAATATCAATTACTGATTGATCTTGCCAACAAAAGCAACTTGTACTTCACTGAGAGATAAGAGCTTCAATCCCCCCCCCCCCATGTTTCAGAAAATCAATAAATAAAGTGATTTGATCCCATTTAAATCACTAGTGAGTATATTTATTGCTAACCACCAATTAACTAAAAATTATTTTTTTAAAAAAAATATTTTAGTTCATTTGGATAAATTCAGCCCATCTCACTAGGGCTGTTCGTCGGTCGGTCGGAGTCGGTTTTGGACGAAAACCGACGCCGACAACCGACCCTTCGGTTTTCGGTCGGTCGGTGATGATTATTTTTGGGATGCTTCATGAAACCGACCGACCAAATACACGGTCGGTCGGTCGGTTTCGTCGGTTTTTTAAATTTAATTGATGAAATGCAATTTTGTTCATGGAGAGTTTGAAACATGGTGAGAAGGAGATTAATATGTGAAGAAGAGAAGAAGGAAGAGACGAGAGAGAAGAGGAGATCGGTTACGAAGAGGAAAAAATAGAGAAAATAGTAAAAGAAAAGAGAGAAAAATAGTTTGGTGAGGAAGAGAGAGAGAGACGGACGACGGACGGCGCCGGACGGTGTGGAAGAGAGAGAGAGAGACGGACGACGGCACCGAACTGTGAGGAAGAGAGAGATAGACGGACGACGGCGCCGGACGGTGAGGAAGACAGTGAAGAAGACGTTGAGGAAGAGAAGAGAGAGAGAAAATGGAGAAGGAAAAAGAAAGAGAGAGAAATGAGCTGAAAAAATGAAAAAGAAGAGAAAAGAAAAGAGGGGCAAGAAACGAGAGATGGAAAGAGAGAAGAATAAAAATAATAAATTTAAAAAAAGTTATCATTACTTTTTCTGAAAAATGTGACATTTTGAAAAGACTGCATGGCAGTCATGACATGTGCAGTGTACTTTTTGTGTGTAAAGTAAGTTTTCTTTTAATTAACAGAGTTTACATATTTTTTTTTTATTAATAAATTAAAATCGGTCGGTCGGTCGGTTTTCTCTATTTTTGGGTGGACCGACCGACCGACGGTCGGTTTTTCCAATGGAAAAAACCGACTCCGACCGACAGTGGTAGAAAACCGACCGACCGATGTCGGTTCGGTCGGTTTTGGTCGGTCGGATCGGTTTTCGGTCTCATTTTGAACACCCCTACATCTCACCATAAAATGTAAAAAAAAAATAAAAATAAAAATAAATAATAATAATAATAATAATACACTTTTGGTCTCTGAGGTTTGGATGAAGTTACACTTTGGTCCCTAAGTTTTCAAACTTAACAAAATTACTAAGGTTTGGATTTCATTACATTTTTTGTCCTTCTGTCTAATTTTCTGTACATTTTTTGTCCCTCTGTCTAATTTTCTGTTAACACCTAACAGTTTGGACACTATTATTTGAATAAAAAAACTTTTTTTTTTAATTTTTTTAAATAAAAATATTATTATTTTATTTTTTTTTTAATTCTTTCTCCCTTTCTTTTATTCTTCTTCTTTTCTTCAACTTCTTCTTCAACCTCTTCTTCAACCTCTTCATGCTTCTTTAGCAAATCGTCGACGACCGACGACTTTTTTTTTCTTTCTTTCTCTCATCTTTCTTCTCCTTTCTTTTCTTTCTTCTGTTTTTTTTTTTTTTAAGAAAAGGGGGAGAATCGGGGCCCCCTCCCCCTCTCGTTTCACCCCTCCCTGATTCTCCCTCTTTTCTTAAAAAAAAAAAAAAACAGAAGAAAGAAAAGGAAGGAGAAGAAGAAAAGAAGGGAAAGAGAAGAAGGGAGAAAAAAATATATATATATATATATATATATATATATATATATATATATATATATATATTTGCCGACGGTCGTCGTCGGCGGTATGTGGTGGTGGTTGGAAGAAGATGAAGGGTTGGGTTGGAGAAGAAAGCGAGGAATTAAAAATATTAAAAAATAATTAATTTAATATATTTTTATTTTAAAAAATCATAAAATAATTTTTTCAATAAAAAAATATGTGTCACATCAGCATTCCATGAGGGTTTAGTAGAAATTTGGACGGAGGGACCAAAAGTGTAGCGAAATCCAAACATAGGGGTAATTTTGTTGAGTTTGAAAACTCAAAACAGTGTAACCTAACCCAAACTTAAGAGACCAAAAGTGTATTTTTTCCAAAAAAAAAAAAAAAAAAAAAAAAAAAAGTCTAACAAGCATAATTCAATAGTCCTATTATACATTTAAGTCTATATCTTAACAATATTATTTTTTCAACAAACCCTAAGTAAAAAGTAAGAATAACAAATAAAAAAAATGGTAAAAAAAAAGTAAGAATAAAAAATATCAATCCTATATTTATTGAATTAGAGAAAAAAGAAAAAGATCAAAATTTATTGAATTAAGAAAAAAAAAAGATCAAATCTTCTTAAAAAGAAAATTCAATTCATTCCACGTTTTTTACACCAAAAGCATCACTTATAACTTCTCCAAAAAAGAAAAAAAAAAAAAAAAAATCAGTTATACCGTGAAATTCCCCACATCCAACTCAGCGCCCATATGCATATATTATAGTTTGTTGAATCAATCAATGGGTTTCCAAAAGCAAAGCCATTCCAAAATCTGGCGCCATAGCCTTCGCGCCAAAAACAACCTTCCCGCCAATTCTCTTCCTCTCTTTATAAACCCTAAATCTTCTCTCCAATTCTCATCCAATCCCAATTTCACTTTCTCTGTAATTCATCCCAATTCCCCTTCTCCTTTTCCTAGATTTTCCATCAATTCTCCACCATGGTGGTTCCTCTAGGCCCCGGCAAGTTCTACGGCAGCAGCCTCCCCCGTCCCCGCTACTACACCGACGTCAAGCTCAACGACCAGCGTGTCGATCCACCGACGCCGGTCCTCGATCCGTTTCTCTCATGGGCGAGTGAGGCTCACTGGTCAATGGGTGGTCTTAGCTTCAATCGCCTCAGGCTTCAGGGTAGAATCGAAGGCAATGTTCAGAAGCTCCGAGCCGAGCGTGAGAAGATTGCTAAGAAGAAGAAAAACGCAGAGAAACTGAGCTCTGCGGCGAAGAGATCCGACCCAGATGGCGAAGCTGATGCTGATCGCCGATTGAAGAAGTCGAAATCTGTATCTCCACCGCCGGCGCCGATTGCGACGAAGAGACGGCGATTGATGGCTTTGTTTGATGATGAGGATGATGTCGTTGTGCACAAGGAGGAACTTGGAGTTGTGAAGAGGAGGTTGGTGAAGAAGCTGGGAGATGATTTCGATCGGGTGGCGGCGGAGAGCAAGAGGAATCAATCGAAGGGTTTGAGGGATAGGAGTCCAGAAGTCAATGGGATTGGTGAATCTGTAATGAAGATTGTTGAAGAGATTAACGATGAAAATACAAAAGGGAAAAAGATGAACAGTGAGAGAAAGGGAAAGAAGAGTGGAAAAGTTGAGTCTGGTTCTGTTTCTGGGACTAGATCTTCTCCCAGATTAGCTAGTAAGCGTAGATTAAATTAATTTGGTGTATGAGTATAGTGTAGGGTATTAGTTTGTGACGTTTTTCCTTTGTTCTTGTTTTTCTAAACTGAGCCAAGTTCTGTAATGTTGTTGATTTATTTGTTTGGCTATGAAAATGTGAAAATGGAATGTGGATTCTGCAACTTTAAAGGTCTGAATGATCAATGCATATGATCTAAGATGGAAAAAGAACATTAATAGAAACTCAAATTGTCCTCTGGATGAAGAAATCATCATTCAAAACCTCTATTGGCATTCTAGGTAAACATGGAGAAAGTACACTAGCTGAAAAAACTCAGCTTTCTGCATACAAGGTGTTTGAAAAAATGCCACAATGATATATCAATCTGATATATCTTCCAAAACCCATTCTGTTTATCAAAGATCTCTTTGGGAATGTTTCTTTAATTTATTTGGAGCTTTTTTAGGTGATCTATCTGCATTTGGTGCCTCTCTTCCAAGTTAAAACCCAAACCATCTGCAAAAGGATGGGCCTTTTGCTCTTGGTTGCTGTGTTACAACTTGCAGCAGGCCTTCAGCCTTCATTTCTTTACAATAACAAAGCAATTACAGTTCTAACACAAACAGTTTCATGTCATTTTCTTTTCTGGTTTTGCAGTTAAGCCACAAGCCATGTAACCTTTACTTTACAGAACAAAGAAAGAACTGTTCTTACTTCTAAGTCACGCCAGGTTTGCTCCTTGACAATGACATACAAACAATGATCTATTGTTTCAAAGTTCATTCATTTTCACCATATCTTCGAATCTAACAGTTCAATGACAAGCATAAGAACAAATCCAGACCAACCCATGTTCTAAAAATTTCCATTTCACTGCATAAATGAGTATAAACTCCCTGTATTCCATCCATTACAGAAAAAAGAGAACTGTAGATCTCTAGTCATGAAGCATTTCTGAAGATACAAACTCAATTCCAAAAAGAGAAACTAATGATCCATATAAACCCAACAGCCTACAGTTACAAGAAAGATCTAAACCATTAAAACCCCAAATCCAGAATGTCAGAAACCAGCCATTGCTTCACCTACACATATGAATAAAAAAAAAAAAAAAAAAAAAAAAAACTTTACCAAATCAAACCCTCATCCCAAATCTCAGATACCCATTTGATCCAAACCCCCAAATCCTTCCTCCATCCCACAAAAATCAACCATGAAAACCCAAAAGTCAGTCAGGATTGAGTAACTCTAACTCTCATTAGTCTTCCTAAAGAGTGCAAAGTAGCCCAAAACAGCACAAACAGCAGCCACCAAATTCCCTTCCTTCAACAAAATCTTAACCACAACCCCAAAAATTTCTCTAGTAATCTTCCTTCCCTCCACCACCAAAGCCCTCTTGGGCCTCCCAAAGAAGTAGAGCAACACAACAATGGTGATCCAAGTGACAAGAGTGGCTGGAACCATCACAGCCAGTGCAGCCACCATGGAAAGAACTCCAAAAACAGCCCCAAGAAGCAGAGAAGCGTAAATCGCAGGCCAACCAAACGAAGAAGAAGAAGAAGAAGAAGAAGAAGAAGAAGCTTGGACTTGGGATTTGTACCAAGAGAGAATAGAAGCAAGGAAATTCCAGGAAGAAGACAAAAGAAGAGCATAAACCAGAACAAAAAGACATACCCATGTTCTTCTTTTGCTCATCACTCTCATAATCAGAGCGTACGATTGAGGAGGGATTGTTTCTGGGTCTTCTTCCTTATTGTCTGCCATTGCAAAAACAAGCTCGATTTCCAAATCTGTTAATCTGTAATTTCAGGGCCTTTTATGGGGCTCTGCTTTTGGGTTTCTTCTCCTCTTTTTCGTTCCTCTTTCGGTGTTAAAAGAGCAGTGAGAGAAGATGAAAAATCAGAGGGCATTTGTGAGAGATGGCCAAGGTAAAGAAACAAAGAACCTCAGAAGCTTCACGCTCTGTTCTTGAGCTGTGTGGCCAACCTTCCAATGGATTCATTCTGTGGGAAAATCCAAAGGGTTTGTTGGGAGGTGTTGTACACGCGCCACAAAATGGATGGATGAGTGTTTATTAATGGTGGCCTGATGGGAGTCAATGTGAGTAAACCAAGGGGATTGTCCTGATTGACAGTTAGACTTGGGCTTTGCTTTGAGCTTCTTTCAGCTAATCTTTGGCATGTTCATTCAAAGCAGAAAAAGATTGAAAAATACATCTCACTCTCAACATTTATAAAAGTAACAATTTACCTTTTAAACTTTAATTTGTAACGATTTAGTTATCGTTTTTTTTTTTTTTTTGTCAATAAGAGCGTAGTTCAACTAGTATAAAATTGTATTGATGACCAGGTCCGTAGTTCAAATCTCCTCACCTCCATATTGTCAAAAAAAAAAAAAAGTTATCGTACTTTCAATTTGGTGACAGTTTAGTTCTTTAACTTAAATATATAACAATTTAATCCTAACTTTAAAATTAGTAACGATTTTGTCCTTGTTGTGAAAATTATTATCGATATTTAATGTAATTTCTTATCTACAATGATTGATAACTTGATTTCGATGAAAATTTTCACGATAGGAACTAAATTGTTACAAATTTTAAAATACAGAAGCGAAATTGTTACATATCAAAGTTCAGAGACCAAAATGTTATAAGATTGAAAGTTTAGAGACTAAATCGTTACAGAAAAAAGTTTAGAGACTAAATTGTTACTTTTATAAAAATACACGTATCAATGGTGTTTTTATTTAAAAAAAAATGTGATTTTGTTTTTGTTTTTGTTTTGTTATAGGTAATTTTGACCACCCTGGAATTCAATGAGTAGACGTAGGCAACACAACATGAACTCGAAAGTAGGACCAAAAAATGGACTCCAGTGGTGAAACATAGCAGAGGGTCGGGCCAAGGTCGGAGGGATCGAGCCTTCCGCCTCCGTTTGGTCCCTAGTGCCCCTGGACGCCTGGTTCCACTTGGTTCAGCCTAAATCGTCTCTGAAAGCCTAGAAACCCTAAGGCAGGAAAATGTATTTAAACCCTTCCTCATCACTGAAGAAAGGATCCTGAACTTTGCACTCTGAACTCTAAACCTCCTCTTGTTATCTTGCTCTCTTCCTTCAGCTTTCTGACTTAAGCATCGGAGGGGGTGTGGCAAGCACCACACCGGTGTGCAGGTTTCTTTTGTCTTGCAGGCCACGTCTTTCCTCTCTTCAAACAAATTCATTGTTGGTGTCACGTGAAGGTTATGTGAATTCTGCCTATCCAAATTTTGACCATCAACATGTTTTACATTTTGAATTGGGTTTTTATGATGTTAACTATCAAATGATATTAATTCTAATTTTCAAGAGTGAATTAAATTTAATGGTTGAAAATGAGAATTATCCCTTACATGTATATATTCTTGAAAATTTGCTATTAGTTTGATCATTTAGGGGCCGTTTGTTTTTTGGGAATCTGAGATGCCCATGAGTAGACATCTGGATTCCCACGTTTGTTTTGCAGTAATGTAAGATACCCAGGTATCTCGAGATGCCCGGGTATCCTAGGATGCCCTACCGGAGGTAATCTAAGTACTTTTGGATGCCCTTTTGAAACATGGGTTTCGAAGATTCCCATGTTGCGAGCATCCCCTCTTTACCTTTTTGCCCTTCGTTCATTTTTTTTATATATATTTTCTTTCATCAATTTTCTTTATCTTTATTTTTAATTTTATGATTTAAATAGATTAATGTCCAATAATAAACTTTATATAATTAAGTATATTTATATATTACATTTACATATAAAATACACTTCAATTCAATTAGACTTCACCTCATATAACATTAATTATATAATTGTCTTTTAGAAAAATATTAAAATTAAAAATAAAATTTATATTTAATATAGCTTTTTTATTTAAAAAAAGTCATATATTAATATGAATTCTATGAAATAACATACAAAAATGAATGTACATTTAATTAATATAAAAAAATTAAATTAATAAAAACAAATATATATTATATAAATATGAATTATATTAAATCAATATATAAATTATATTAATATATTAATAAGGGCATTTTTGGAACATTACATAAATTTACAATATTTCCAAGAATAAATCCTTCAAAAATATCAAAATATTCCGGGATACCATATAAATTTTCCTACAAAACAAACGTGGCTATCTGAAGATGCCGGATATCTAAAATTCCGGTCATCTGAGATTCCAGGCATCTGAAGATGTCGGACATCTACATTCCCAAAAAACAAACGACCCCTTATAGGTATACAACTATTACTAAATACAAGTTAATTTTAACATAACTTATCACTGTATTATAATTTCAACGAAAATGAGATATAGTTTAATATATGATTTTTTTTTTTTAGTTTAATATATAATATTGAATTATAGTTTGAAGTTGCCAAAACGAGTTTATTTAAGTGGTAATTGGCATGCACCCTCGACTAAGTGGTCAGAGGTTCAAATCCCCAACCCCAAATGTTGGTATACTAAAAAAAAAAAGTTATAGTTTGAAGTTAATAATTATTCTTTTCCTTTTCTTTTTTAGGGCAATTAATAGTTGAATTATTAGCTTTATCACTAACTATTTCCAAATATTAAATATAAAATCATAGTTCAAAACAATATCAATTAATTTATAGAATTCTTCTGAATAAAAAAAGGGATCGGGAACTTTATCTTTTAGTATGATGGATATTAATGATAAATGGGTCAAAATGAACGGTGTTCATCAATAAGACTAACTAGAGATTGAATGAACATTAAAATTATTATTTGAAACTCGATGAGTTCTTATTTACATTTATAAAAAACATCCCCTATTATAATTGATGTGGATGGGATTGAAGCTATAGCAATTCATGAGTCTCCAAATTTGGAAGTAGAAACTAATTCCAATTCAATATATTCAACAACCAAAATGATGATTCTTTTTTAGTGCAATTGCAATAGAGATCATCTTGACTTTCCAAATCAAGGATATCTCATTCTTTCATTATATGTGTCAATGCAATCAATCGACAAATTAAATTAATCAGTTCATTTTTCTTAGTATTCTTATGAGAAAAAAAAAGTATAATTTACAAAAATAGAATGAATAGAAGTCTTAAAAGAATTACAAACTCACGCAAATCGATCCTTAGCATGTGTTCCATCTTCTTGTTTTAATTCTTTTATTTTTCACCACGTTCTATCCAATTCACGATTCGGTCAAACTAATCCTCAAATTGTCATTCTATCTTCTCTAACATGTTTACAATCGTAGAATAAATGTTTGATTGTTTCTACATCCTTTAACAAATAGCACACCACAACTCTATCTAGATTCCTTTCTTGTTCAAATTTAGACAAGTGAAGATTAAGTCTAACCTTATTCTTTTCGACTTGAGAAACTTCAATGATCCGAATTTTATTATTATTATTTTGTCTTTGTGTGTATATATATTAAACTTTATGAGTGAAAATAAGAAAGTTATCAATTACAAAAAAAAAAACCAGAAACAAACACAAAAAAATACAATACTTATAATCAAGTGCAACTCATAACCACCAATATGAACATAACTCAATTGACATAAAATTGTACTAATGATCGGCGGAATCTTCCTACCTACGTGTCAAAAAAAATATTTAAAAAATGAAGATGAACCTCCCCTAGCCAAATTTCACCAACGATTATATACAACTTTCCATCAAGAACTTACATTTAGAAAAGTTCTTCAATCATTTCCAATTTTTTTAAAGAAATAATAATACAAGAAAATTCGAAGATTGAACAATGACCAAAAATCATCCTTCCACCAATCCCACGCCGGTTTTGACAATCTCATGGCTTCTTTCTTTGACTCTCAATCCCTCATTTATTCCTCTGCCGTAGTTTCTGGACAATCTTTTCGCAGCTTCTTCTTCAACTTCTCTCCCATTTGCGATCCAAACACTTGTTTTGATCATTACAAGCTTACCCAATTTGCTCAATCATGTCTTCTTCTTCACTCACTCGCTTCTGCGCCGTTGTTTCGATTCTGATCTCCATTCCCATCTCAGTCTCTGCTACAGAGTTCGTCTTCAACACTAATTTCACTTCCACTGATGTTTTGCTGTTCGGCAACGCCACCGTTGAATCTTCTGTTCTTATTCTCACCAGGGATTCCTCTTTCAACATCGGCCGTGCCCTTTACCCCTTCAGAATCCCGATCCGTTTCTCCAATTCTTCTTTCTCGTTTGCAACTTCCTTCATCTTCTCCGTTGTTCCTCAGCCAAATCTCCTCCCCGGCCATGGATTTGCGTTTCTCTTCACACCCTCTACTGGAATCAATGGCACCAGCTCGGCTCAGAACTTGGGGCTTTTCAATTTCACCAATAATGGCAGCCCCAACAACCATGTCTTCGCTGTGGAGTTCGATTCCTTCCAGAATGAAGAGTTCAACGATACGAATGATAACCATGTCGGCGTGGATTTGAATTCTCTCGTGTCTACTGTTTCTTCACCAGCAGGGTTCTGGGGTGGACGAGGTGATGGAGAATTCAAGGCGTTGAAGATTAACAATGGAGAAACTTATCAGGTTTGGATTGAATGTTTAAATTCTTTAGTTAATATTACAATGGCTGAAGTGGGAATGAAAAGGCCTAGAAGGCCATTGATATCTCTGTCTGTTACCTTTCCTGAATTGCTTTTGGATGAGATGTATGTGGGATTTACAGCAGCCACAGGGCAATTAGTTCAAAGCCATAAGATATTATCTTGGAGTTTTAGTACCACTAACTTGTCAATTGGTGATGCTTTAGTTAGAACGAATTTGCCATCTTTTGCTCCTCAAAATGACTCCATTTTCGACTCGAAAGCTTTCGTTGTGGGGATAACTGTTGGTGGTGCTGGGCTTGTGATCATCTGTAGTGTTGTAATCTATGTTGTTGTAGTTGTCAAAAGGAGAGGAAGAAAGAAACCAAAGGATGATGAAATTGAAGATTGGGAGTTGGAATATTGGCCTCATCGGTTTGCTTATCAAGATGTTTATGAAGCAACTGATGGATTCTCAGAAGCCAATGAGATTGGGTTGGGGCGCAATGGGAAGGTCTATAAAGGGAAATTAGGGAGATCAAAAGTTGCTGTGAAGAGAATCTCTGTTGAAGCTGAGTGTGGAATGAGGGAATTTGTGGCTGAGATTTCAAGTTTAGGAAGATTAAAACATAGAAATCTAGTAAAACTCATAGGATGGTGTAAGAAAGAGAAAGGAAGCTTAATCTTAATGTATGATTACATGGAAAATGGAAGTTTAGACAGGAAGTTATTTGAGTGTGATGAGAACACAATGCTGAGTTGGGAGAAAAGGGTGAAGGTTTTGAGAGATGTAGCCACAGGGTTGCTATATCTACACCAAGGTTGGGATTACAAGGTTCTCCATAGAGACATAAAGGCGAACAACGTGCTACTCGACAAGGACATGAACGCAAGGTTAGGAGACTTCGGGTTGGCTCGAATGCAACCCCACGAGCGAACGGCGGACACAACACGAGTGGTGGGAACCGTCGGATATATGGCACCAGAGGTAGTTCGAACAGGGCGAGTATCGGCACCAGCCGACGTTTTCGGGTTCGGGGTGTTGGTTTTGGAGGTGGTTTGTGGGAGGAGAGCAATAGAAGAAGGGAAGCCATGGCTGATAGATTGGGTAAGAGGGGTAATGGAGAGGAATGAGCTTGTATTTGCAATTGATGAGAGATTGAAAGTTGAAAATCATGGAAATGAGATAGATGAAATGGAGAGAATGATTTGTTTGGGATTATTATGTGCACATCCTGAGGCTGGTGCAAGGCCAACAATGCAACAAGTTGTGAACATTTTGGGTGAGAGAAATGGAGGCAATTCAAATGATGGATTGTTAAATAGATTAAGATCAACAAGGATATTGTCTGAGATTTACCAAGGAAACAATTCTCAGCAAAATCATCCAACTTTGGAAGAAATCAAAACATCTTCATCTTCAACATCACTCATTGAATCAGACATTTTGAAGAGTGGCCGCTAGCAGAATTTTGATTGTTTTAATACTACAGGAGATGTGATCTTAGATTTTTACTATGTAAATTTAGTGTCTATACTCTGTTCAATAGGTGATATGAATTATGATGATAGTTATTTATTTATTTTGATTATTATTTTTGTAAAAAAAAGGTAGGTAGAAGAATGAGGGATTTGAATTAGGGGATGGATATTGTAATTTTTGGTGAGAATTTGAATTTTGTAATCTATGTTTTGAACCGATTTAATTTTAAAATTAATTACCTTGATTGAAATTATATGTGACAGACCAGAGAAGAATTATTATAATTAGTTTTTTGTATCAAAACGAATAAATTAATTAAGTTTCATCTATTTATTAACAATGCGGGGATAGCTCAGTTGGGAGAGCGTTAGACTGAAGATCTGAAGGTCGCGTGTTCGATCCACGCTCACCGCATAATTTTTCCTTTTTTTTCCTTTATACTGAAGACGCTATTGGGCTGAGAAGAAGCGGAAGTCTGGCCCATTTTTAGTGAATGTGGGCCTACTTTCGTAGGGTTCTGGGCCTTTTCGCACAGACATCAACCTGAAAATCCGGCCTATTGTTTTTTATATGAAAAAAGTTTTTTTTTTCTTTTTTTTTTTTTTCAATATATGACTAAACATGAGTCTTAAAAAGACATTTTTATATATAAAAAAACAGTTTTAAAATCAATTATCAAGTAATCTTAAACACAGTTTTGGCTAAATTTTACCTAGAGTAGTCTTAAAAACTTTTTGAGTTTTGGTATTGGTCTATAAATTTGATTATTATTACCTATAGTAATAATTTATTCACTTCCAATTTAAAACTGTTGTTCAAAGATTATTAAGTTATGAAAACTTATTAGAATGCATATACAAATTAAACCATTGATAGAGCATCTAAAAAAATAATAATAAAATTAAGCCAATGATAGAGTGAAACAAATTTCTATGTTTTAAGTTTAATTAAATTTTATAATATCAAACTAGATTCCATTGTTTCTTTTGGAAAACAATGAAATATAAGCAATAGCTTATTAGTCAATTAAAGATGCTTGATAAAAACAAATTTGACTTAAGTACATGAAAGAAGTCAACTTCAATTTTTAAAAATAAAATAAAAACATTTTTTTTTTTAAAAAAAAAGCAAAACACAACAAAACTCGAAAAATCATTTTGATATATATATATATATATATATATATATATATATATAAACTATAGGCAAAGAAGAGGAACCTACTATATACAGGTAAAAAATTTATCGTAAGGAGACAGTATTTTGCAGGCCTAAAATGCGAGGATGGGAGCTGTTTTGAGGTGGAAATGAGTTAGGCCGGAGTAGAACTACTAGCTAGTTTGGGTTTTAGAATGTCTTTTGTGAAATTGGTGTGCTAGCGATGTATCAGTTTAGTCCATCTGATTGTCTGCTTAGTTTTGATCTAATTATTTTCGATTGGAGTGTATCAAAAAAAAAAAAAAGAGATAGTGTTGTCATGACACTCTCAACAAGGTGAGTGTTATAATTTATATACTTTGGTCTCTAGATCATTAATCCATTCTTTTTAGAGAAAATTACACGAATCACACTCTTGAGCTCTTAATTTGATCTATTAGCTTCCTGTACTTTATGTTAAGTGTTGCAATCACACCTATGAATTCTTAATTTGAACAATCAACCCCTTGTATTTTGTTAAGTGTTGCAATAAACTCCTCATTTATTTTTTAAAAAATATACAACTCCTCATTTATTAGTTTTATATTTTTTAAAAAATTAATGAGGAATTTATTGCAACACTTAACAAAGTACAAGGAGCTGATTGAAACACTTAACTAAGTGGAGGAGACTGATTGATCAAATTAAAAATTTATGGGTGTGATTGCAACTCTTAACAAAGTACATGGGGCTAATTGATCAAATTAAAAGTTCAAGGTTATAATTTTAACGAATCCCATAGTTCATGGTTTTTTAAAAAATAATTTTATAAAATTTCTCTTCTTTTTATATCATAACGAGTCTCGATTCTTCTTACTTTAAATATGACAGTGGATTCAACTGATCACCCTTATTTGACCAAATAATTAGATGAATGCATGCACACCATGAAAATTTCATCATATTCTCAATCAAATTTGGTTTAATACAAACTCCTCAAAAAAAAAAAAAGAAAATTGGTTTAATACAAATCCTCTCTCAATCAAGCACATTAGGGTTGACTTTTTCATCCTTATATCTTGATTTGGAAATAGAACTTTTTTTTTTTAAAGACTAGAAATAGAACTCTTCTTAAATAAGAAAAAATTATTTGAAAAAAGCAAAGCAAAATAAAAGGTAAAAAGACATGGGCATCTCCTTAAAAAAAAAAAAAAAAAAAAAAAAAAAAAAAAAAAAAAAAAAAAAAAAAAAAAAAAAAAAAAAAACGTCTAGATGGATGGTGGATCCCAAAAGGCACAAAAAAAAAAAAAAAAAAAAATTGAAGTTTTTGTTTTAATTGTACAATGAATATATATACTAGTGTACATAATAAGAAATGAAGAAATAACATATTATCATTTAATTAAAAGTAGATTTCCTTATTTGATATGACTGCTCACCTTGCCACTCCCTTTCATTAATTTTTATTAGATTTTTCAAGATCATCTATTGATTTTTCTCCCTAATGTACCTTAAAAAATATTCATTATTTTGAAAATTAATGGATATATATATATATATATTAAGAAACACCATGTTTTTTACTTTAAAATTTTCGAACCTTTATATCATCTTTTATCTAACTTTAGAAGTTTGATGAGAGAGCATAATTTAAGTGGTCAATGTGTATTACTTACCTCCTTAAATATTTGGAGGTTCAAATCCCGACTCTTTCTTCAATTAAGGATATGTTTGCTTTAACTTTTCAAGTGTTTAATTTTGAAAAAAAAAACATTTTGAAAAAAATTGTAGTGTTTGGCAACCACTAAAAATGCCTTATTAAAAAATGAGATTGAGAAATAAACAATTTTTAACATGTAAGCGTGGGCGATTGAACCTTTGACCTCTTACTCAAAATATAAGCTTTATGTCAATTGAGTCGTGCTCATGTTGGCTTAAAAAAAGTTTTTAAATATATAGTAACTTGTGTATAAAAACACTTATGAGGAAGTGTAAACAAACATATGACTGTTTAAATTTTAAATAATTTTTATGCAAAATGTTTATTAAAAAAATGCATTCTTTAAAAACACTTAGGGCCCGTTTGGAATGTTTTTTTAGTTTAAATGTTTTTCAAGAATGCCTTTTATTTTAAACATTTTGTATAAAAATTGTTTAGAATTTGTTTCTTTTTTAAATAAAAATTGTTTAGAATTTAAACACTCATATGTTTAGTTACATTTCCACAAGAGCATTTTTATACCCAAGTTATTATATACTAAAAACTCTTTTTAAAAAATTTGGTTTCAAGTGTTTTTTTCAAAATGGTTTATTTCTCAATCTCATTTTTTAGACCCCGTTTGATAACCATTTGGTTTTTGGTTTTTAAGCTTATAAACATTATTTCCAACTCTAAGTTTCTTTGTATTTTCATCTACTTTCTTTCCATGTTTACAAAAACCAAGTCAATTTTTGAAAACTAAAAAAAGTAGTTTTAAAAAACTTGTTTTTGTTTTTAGAATTTGGTTGGGAATTCAAGTGTGTCTTTTAACAACAATGAAAACCAGGGTAAGGAAATTTAAAGAAAACACGTCTAATTTTCAAAAACCAAATGGTTATCAAACGAGGCCTTAATAAGTTATTTTTAGTGATTGTCAAACACTAGATTTTTTTTTCAAAATTAAACACTTGAAAAGTTAAACCAAACACACCCTTAAACTAAAAGATATTTCAAACGGACCCTAAAACGACCAAATTTCTGTTTTATTTAGTTAAGGTACTTTACTTAAAATCACTTAAGTAAAAAAAAATGTTTAATAACAAATCGTTCAATTTTTTCTAAAAAGACTTGTTTATTACCTAAAAAGACATGATGAGTCTCAAAGGAGTTCTATGTCAAAAGTACTCATAAACATATCTTTAATAATAACTTTAGAACAACATTATAATAAATTTTGGAATAAGCTTTTAAGTTTCCAAAAATGATGATTAATTTGAATTCATTATCTAATTTCATTCGATTAGGTTGACGAATTTATCAAACCAAACCTCACCAATCCTTAAATTTTCATTTGATCCAATCTGTGAATGTGTAATCAACGTAAGCGCATTTTAAATTAGTGTGATGACATAATCATTCCATCCTATAATATTTGGCGATAAAAACATGGTAAAAATATTTTATATTCCAAAAAAAATTAAGGACCATATTTTATCAAGATTCCTCCACTTAATCACAATTAACCCCTAACTCAACCTAGAGTAGTTGGGGTTACAATTAAAAACAAAAAGGAAAAAGAGATGGGTTTGAAAGGGGTATAAATTCTAAACTATGGTTTATAAAAATGACAATTTGATTAATTAAAAAAGCAATGATAATTATTGTGATTAGGCATTCGAGAATCTCGAGGTAAAAGAACAAAGAAAAACAGCAAAAGCTTGTAAAAGTGGAAAGCACTATTTAAAAAAAAAAAAAAAAAAAAAGTGGAAAGCACTTTTGGCCCCCAAAGCACTTTTCTATTGATTTAACCAATATTTTATACACATTTATATTTGTTTCATGTCATCCAACCTTATCCCATATTTCCAAACCCCACATGCTTTCACTAATTTTGGGTCTACTCTTATTATTATATTTCAAATTTTCTTTTAATATCTAAAAATGGATAAGATTTTATTTTTGTTTTAAATAAGAGAGTGACCAGTTTCTCTCATTTTCATCTGTAAGGTATAATACTAGAGAACATTTTTGATAAGTTTATCACAACTCTTTAGTTGAATGGTATGTTTTGAATGGTCGTATATTTTTCTTCAATTATGCGTCTTTTTTTATATAAATTTTCTCTAAAAATATATGTATAGTAAAAGGGTTTTCACAATTTTTTAGAAAAGTCTTTTTGATTAATTAAAATTAGTACTATTTAAAATCTACTATTGCTTAAAAACACTTTAAAATGAAATGTATTTCCTTTTGGGGAAAGTCTTTTTTCTTCCTATAATTATTATTTTAAAAAATTATTCCATAGTGTTTATAGTTTTTTTTTTCCATATAAATTATTCATCGTTCCACTAATTTTTTGGTAGTCTTTTCCAATGGGCTCTCAGACTAGTTTGGTTTTGTCTTTGTCTTTTTAATATGAATGCGAAGATTTTTTTTTAAAAAAAATAAAAGAATGCAAAGAGTTATTAAAAAGAAATAGATAAAAGATATGTATGTAGGTCATTGTGACGAATAACTTATTATAATCTCAATAAAATAAAATTATGAATGGTTCAAATTTTAATCAATTATCTATTATGTAGATATTATAATACTTTTTTTTTTTTATATTAAACTTAATTAGTAGATCTAAACGTGGAATTGCATGACAAATTTGACATACGAAAATTTTCATTCTAGAAAAAATAAACCCATATTAAGAGAGAATAAAAAAAATTTCCCTATAATTTTATTTATATATATTTTTTAAATCATATATATATATATATATATATATATATATATATATATATATATATATATATATATATATTGAAAGTTTGAAACCTCCCTTCATTTATTTTTTCAGCCTAACACGTCTATTTAGGAAAAAGAAAAAAAAAAAAAAGGAAAGTATGATACTACAAAATTTGTATGGAAAATGCTTAAAACTTTTCTTTTTACGCTTTGAACAACTTGATTTTTTTTCCCTCAAATTACGCAATATATATATATATATATATATATATATATATATGAAACAATTAAATTGAACATAGTAGAGATGGTTTGGCATTTATATACTTGTTCATTAGTCATTAAATATTCACTCTGTCAATTTGTAAAGCAATATTTAAAAATAAATAAATTTAATGATATATGTGTTTCCTTATCCATAAATTAATTATCACACATTTCAATTTATTAGATAATATGTTGGGGTGAACATAGCTCAACGATAATTAACATGTATCCTCAACCAAAAAGAGATAATATATTGAGATATAATTGTTGTTGATGGTCAAATTTGGTCGGGAGGAACTCACCTGACCTTCACGTGCCACCAAAGATAAATTTTTTTGATAGGGGGGAAGACGTGACCTGCAAGACAGTAAACCTGTGCATCGGTGTGGTGCTTGTCACACCGCCTTCGATGCTTAAGTCAGAAAGTGGAAGGAGGAGAGCAAGAGAGCAAGAGGAGAGAGTATAGAATAGAGTTTGAGATCCTTTCTTCAGTGATGAAGAAGAGTTTAAATATTTGCTCATGTCTTAGGGTTTTAAGCATTCAGAGGCGATCCAGGGTTGAACCAGGTGGAAACGGGGCGTCCTGGAGCATTGGAGGTCGAACGGAGTCGGATGAGCTCGACCCCCGCAAACGGACCAAAGCTTGGGCCGAGGCCGAGCAGGGGGTCGGGTTGGCCCGACCTATTGGCCTGTTTCGCTCCAGGGTCCATCCTCCGGTCCTATTTCTGGGCTCGTATTGGGTTGTCCTCGTCAGTTTTTTGTACATCGAAGTGGTCCAAAATTACCTATAACAATTGTCTTATAGCATTTCCGATCAGGTCAAAGGTTTTGATGACAATCAGATGGAGATGACCATGTTAGCTTATTAAAAAAAAAAAAAAAGAAATATAGGATGATTTTTTTTTTAAAAAATGGATTTAGTATTTTGTGTGATTGGTCCGTCCTTGTGACTACGAGAGTGGTGGCAAAAAGTTGCAAAAACAATAATGATGTGGTGCTGGAAATGACAACATTGACCCTCAACTTTTCCTATACAATCTTATTATATAATAACAAGTACATGGGTAAGTTATAAATATTTGCCCAATAAGAAAGAGATAGACATGAATCCAAAGTGGGAAAACCATTTTTTTAATACCACATGGTGACTGATGTCGACTTGATTTAAAACTTTTCTATTGTTCCTAAACTTTTATTTATTTATTTTTTCTTTAAGGTTTCAAGTATGAGATTGCTATAGTTTTTAAAATAATAATAATTATTATCTACTTTGGTTTTAGTAAAAATAGTTGTGACATAAAGTAAATTAGTTTTGGGTAAATTTTAATTTTAAACTTGAAAATTCAGATTATAGTGTTTGGTAAAATAATGGGTTCCTGTCCCATTAGTAATTCTCCTTTAGGAGCAATTGCTCAATCTTAATGGTATTGGGGTATTTTAAAAAAAAAAAAGGATAGGATGGTAATTTTAAATATTTAGTTAGAGAAAATGACAGATTTTTAGAAAAATTGTTTTTAAAAGCGGGTAGATAGGTGATTTTGAAAAAAATAAAAAGTGATTTTAGATGAATTAATGAAGAGTTAGTTTTACCAAACACGTAAAATAGTTAAGATATTCTCTTATAATTGCTTTGTACTTTTCAAAAGCAATCCCAATCATACTCTAAACTTAGAAGTATGGTTATTTTAGAGTGATGTTTCAAAATTTCTACTCTAGTTTATGAAGTTTAATAAAAATTAATCAACTTATTATTTTTTTTTATCATCATTGGTTTGCTATGAATTGTTTAAATAGGTGAATTCTATGACTTTGAATGTGCATTGAAGTACTAATGTGAGTATGGGTATTATAGTCACAAAATGGTTGAGACATGTATTGAATGGACAAATATTAGGTGGAAGGATAATAACAATAAGAGCAAAATACATTTTTCAAAGTAAGGTTTGGGTTTACATTTATTTGTTTCCTAGAGTTTCGAAAAGGATACTTGAGGTTTGAAAAAATAACCGTTCTAGTGATTTCTTAGCTCATTTGAATTTTGATTGTTGGTTAGTTGACTAACAAAAAGATGATGTAGCAATTTATTTAACAAAAATACTAATTTTGTTAATAATTTTTTGTGATCATATCTTCTTTCTCTCCTTTTTTATTCTCCTTCGTATCTCTCATTCCGTGTTCTTGTAAACCTTGTCAAATCCGCACTACAATCCATCACTATATCATCTTTTCATTAGTGATCCAACAAACAGTCAAATGAGCTTAAGAACCTTTAGAACAATTTTTCAAAAATTCTCAAAAGAAGGATCAAAGATATATTTTTTTTCCAAACAAAGACCAATAAATACATATATATTACAAAAACCAATATGGAAAAAATATAAAAGTTGAAAACTAAAATGAGATTTAAAAAAATAATAATAACTGGTTATATATTTAATTATAAATGGGGGTGATGAGATCTATATTACAATGACACTAAAAAATTTATCTGAAAGACTCAATTGAGATTTAAAACACATTAATTAATATACATCTGTGTAGATGGAGGGAGGAGATATGTATTAGCTTCCTTTATTTTTCTTTTCTGTATAAAAGAAGAATTTTAGTACAAACAGTTGTGAAGTAGAAGTTGGGTGGAGTTTCCTTGTATGTCTAGACATACAACACACCAATTGTAGAGCCCACAAATTTATTAACCAATTACAACATTTTATTGTGAGTCCCACAAACTTACTGACTTCTATTCCAATACTTTATCTCCTACCCCAACTTTTAAACAAAACAACTCCAAATTTCTTTACTTCAACTCCTTAGACAAAACACCCCTAAATCAGGGAAAACTTCAATATTTTTAAAAAGTAAAAATTTTTCTAATGTCTCTTTTTATTACTTGATATGGAATTGTTTTTTTTTTAAAAAAAAGAAAACACTTCATTAACTACAGAATAACAGATACACCAACCTCTTCATTAATAACTGAAGAGAACCAATGAGAGATAAACTCATCCCTACAAACAAATGAAATCCCCTAAATCAGGGTACAAGAAGCGTCCAAAAAAACTAAAGAAATTGTCGTTTTTCAAAGCAGGTTGCGCTAAATCATGAGCTTCCTTATTCTCCAATCTCGAGCATTTGGAGAAAGAAGAAACATTTGCCACTGCAGCAACTTCACCGATTTCATCAATAACCATTGAGATTTCGGTCAGATATTCCTCTTCACGATTCAGAATCTTCACTACATCCATTGCGTCAGTCTCGACCAGTAGCGGGAGTACGGGAGCCAAATCCCTCGCCATAGTCGAAAAAGCGTAAGTAGTTTTTGCTTCGAGCCATTTAATTGCTCCTTTTTGTCTAATTCTTTTGCACCCTGCTCCAATCAGAGATCCGTTGAAGTCGTGGATAGACCACCCTAAACCTCCGTCTCCTTCACTTTCACACCATGATGCCTCAAAATCCAATTTCCAATGATACACGACCGGCGGTCTCCATTATCTTGAGTGACTCAAAAGGTTCTATGCTTTCGCCAGGTGATGAATTTTTCTCTAAGTTCTCCGAAAATTCTTCTATAAAGTAACTGATAATTCTTTTGGATGTATGAATATCTGGTTGCTGGTTGTTGTGATTGATCTGGTTTCAATAGTTCCAAATGCACCACATAATCAATACAACTTTGTTAATATTTGTTTCACTGAGTCTTTGGTTCATACCTTCCCAAAAGTTCATCGACCCCCAACTATCCCTACAATAAAGTGTTTGAATTTGCACTTTTAAATATTGTTGGATAACTTATAATAAATAAAAAAACAATGTTTGGTTGTATAACATGTAGGGATCTCCCTACACAATATACATGCTACTAAAATCGTGAAAACTAAGGGTGAAAATGAGAAAGGAAAATATTTGGTTGTATATCGGTGTGTAAGAATCTTCTTATAAACCAACCATTAAAACGTCGAAATTAGAAGAGAAAATAAATTTCTCATTTTCTACATTTCTCTCCTCTAATTGTCAAGAATTTAACAAAGCGTGTGGAAAGATTGAGTATTCTTCTAGATTAAAATAGGACGGTTAACTATCCAATGGTGTAGTACAAAATTCCCTCCAAAAACCAATACGAGCTCTATTTGGAGAGAAAGAAAAAGAAAGGGCCCCACACTGAATTTGGATAAAGCTCACACATCAACGTTTGTAGATAAATCCACGTGTCGCCTATACTGCCAGCTGTCATAAACAACTGCGCCAGATTGCTGAATGTCGCCACGTTTCAATCGTGATTCAGACAATTCTTTTCGTAGCAGTTTCCATTTCCCAATTATTTTTCTCAATTCTATTAAAACCAGATAAGTTTTGGTTTTGGATTGGATGAAGACAAAAAATAAACAAAAACAAAACACAAAAAAAGAAGAATTAGTTCAGCTGACGTGGAAAATAGCTGTCTAATCCATAATGCAGTGGACCCGCCGTTTTCCTTCACGCGGCGGCTCGTTCGTCCAGCTAGGACGGTGGACCCCACCCGAATTTTCCTCCTATAAATAAACCGCCATTTTTCCTCCGGAGTTCTCAATCGGATTTCAGAAGTAAAAACCGTGAATCTAGCTTCTTCTTCCACTTCCGGCCGGAGCGATGGAGAGGATTCCGGTGACTGTACGGACTTCCGGTGAGGATGTCGACTTGTTGTGTGGGGCCGCGAGTTTTTCCGATGTGTTTTTTAGATTCATGGAGGACGGAGAGACGTCGTCGGAGAATTTCTGCAACTCCAGCAGCGACGGGAACCGTTACTCCGACGACGACGAGGATGAAAATTCCTTCGACGTGAAAGAGAGCAAAGCGTTTTGGAAATCTCAGGATGAACTTCTCCAGGTACAGACCGATCTGGATCTTATGAAATGACTCGATCGAGTAATTAGGATTTTAATTAGGTCATAAACAGAGGAAATGAGGAATATAGAGTCGAGGCGGTGAGTGATTTCTGTAAATTGATCGTTGAATCTGATTTTTCAGGCGACGCTACGGAGAACGAGTTCGATTGAGTCGAGAATCCGCCGAGCGACGGCGGAGATTGTTAGGGAAATGAACATAGAGTCGACGATATGCGAGTGCAGTACCTCACCGGCGGGAGGCTGCCGGAGTTGCTGGCAGAGAGAGATCTGCAATCGGCTACGAATCGCCGGTTTCAATTGTGCAGTGTGCAAATCGAAATGGAGAAGCTCATCGGACATTCCATCAGGTAAACACAAACAACACCATCGATGATCGACCTAATTAATCAACAAAACTCAAATTCAACCAAATACGGAATCGATTGCGAAATCTGATGTGAAGAAACCCTAATTTCTCAGGCGAACATTCGTATTTAGAAGTGGTGGACAATTCGAGTCCGAGAAGAGGGGAAATTCGGGTGGTGATCGAGCTCAATTTTAGGGCAGAGTTCGAGATGGCGAGAGCGAGTGAAGAATACAACAGATTAATCAGGCGATTACCGGAGGTTTTTGTGGGGAAATCGGAGAAATTATGGTCTCTGATTAAGATCCTGTGCTCAGCTGCGAAGAGATGCACGAAAGAGAAGAAGATGCATTTGGCGCCATGGAGGAAGCAGAAATACATGCAATCGAAGTGGCTAGGGCGGAGGGAGAGGGCGGCGATGGGGGCAGCGCAGCCGCTGCCGGTAAATTTCTCCGACCGGCCGGCGAAGTCGAAGGCGTCGATGCTAACGTTCGATCTGCTAGACAATTTGCCTGGCCTGCATTGCCCTGCTGTTGAAGTTGTTTGAGGCAATTTTGGTATTGGGTTTTGTTAAAATGTGTACATATAAATCAAATCAATTATATCCCTCTTATGAATAGAGTTGTTATGGATTTGGTAGCTAGGTTTAAATCAATATATGATAAAATATCCATTTTAATCTCGATATATACCTAACTTTTATTTGAATCCTAAGACTTTTAACTCAATTAGCAAAAACGACTAAGAGGTCAAAATTCAAATCCTTCGCTTCACATGTTGTTAAAAAAAAAAGAACGTCATTTCAAATCTCAAATTTCAATGAAGACACGAAAAATATAATGTTATTTCCAAAACTTTCCTAGTTTATCATAGTAAAAAAACCATTCTGAAAACAAGAAATAAAATATGAGTTGCATACCAAACAAGTTTTTTTTTTTTTTTTTTTTTTTTTTTTTTTTTTTTTTAAAGACATACCAAACAAGCTCTTAGATATATTGTTAAGTTTTTCAAATTCTAATTTTATTGGATAGCAGTAGACCACTTTATTTATTGTGGGGATGATGTGATTAATTATAACATATTTTTTACTTTTAAATAGTATATTAGTTATTTAGACCCCGACATGTTAGGTCAATCATACTATTCACTCACAACAAATATATGAAGGTAGAGACATGAACATTCGATTTTTAAGGAAAATTTTAATGTTTTAACCATTGAATTATACTCATATTGGTACACTATTCACTTTTGAAATCTCTTAATCTTTTTTTTTTCAATCAAACAAGATACTATAGCAAGTATATCGATAATTTCATGTCTAAATGATATGCTTCGTAGTTCTTTCTATAAGATATAGTTAAGATTGTAAGAATGTATGGTGGAAGAATGTCATCTCTATCTTCAACTCAATGGAAGAATTCGAACGTTTCCCTATCCAATGCAATTTGGCACTCTATCCATTTTTTAAATTCTTTTTTTTTTCATCAAACAAAATATTGTAGCAAATATATCGATAACTTCTATAGAGATGATATACACTCTATAGTCCTTCCTATGAAGATAAGATAAGAATGTGTGGTAGAAGAATGACATCCTATCTTCGATTCAATGAAGAGTTCCAACTAGGGGTGATACTCGGTTCGATTTTGTCGGTTTTTGACCAAACCGCGAACCGAACCAATCCAGTCGGTTTTATAAAAATTTGAACCGAACCAATGTCCAATAAGGGACATGTTCAATGGTTCGATTTTCCTTCGGTTCGGTTTGTCCAATGGATCGGTTTTCGGTTTTGGGTCCAATGTGGACTTTTTTATTTATTTTTTTTAAATGACCCATCTTCTCTTCTAATTTCAACCCATTTGTTTTTTTTTTTCGGCCCAATGACCCATTGTATCCCATTTTTTCAATACAAACTTCAATTAATTAAATTATTTAATACAATTACTTAATTTTCTCAAACTAATCCGTGAATAACAATTTTTAAATATTTGATTTTAAATAAATATACATAATAAAGATAAACATACAAATAATACCATAATTTATAATTTAAATTACATAGAAAAAAGAGATTTCCAACCAATTTAGAAAAAAAAAGTGAGATGTGGAGAGAGGCAAGATGCAAAGGTTAGGTTTTTTTAAGTAGTATATATATAGTCGGTTCGGTTCGGTTTTTTATTGGATTTTTGAATGAAAAACCGATCCGAACCGACAATTTTCGGTTTTCCCAAAAACGAAACCGAGATGTCCATATTTTTTCAAAATAACAGAACCAAACCATTGAATCGGTTTGGTTCGGTTCGGTTTTCGGTTTTTCGGTTTTTGCTTGCACTCCTAGTTCCAACATTTCTCTATCAAAAAAAAAAAAAAAAAAAAAAAAAAAAAACTCTATTGAAATTGATTACCCTATTGCAAAAACTTTGTATGCATATATATATATAATAAAAATGGATCATCAAATTAAATTTAAATATTAATTATGTATATGTTTTTTATTTGATTGGGTTGGACTTATAAAAGTTTGAGCTTGTTCTAAATAGCCCAATAAATGTGTCATTACCCTGCCAACCCCAACCCAATCACCTTGTGGTCAGTGAGCTTTGAAGTCCTTTTTGAACCTCAAATAGAAGTGCCATAGTTAATAGTAGGCATTTATTTTTTTTATATCTATTTTTGTTAACATTATAAATATTAGGGTATGAACTTGAATCTATAATCTATATGAAAAGTATTACAAATAATAAAATTAAAAAAAAAAAAAAAGAGATACATGTACATATCACTCGATAAACACAAACAACAAATTTCTGTTGATGCATTCTTAAGACTTAGTAATGGTTATCATTTCAATACTTGAATACCTTGCTCTTCACTAGAAACTATGACTTAATTCGTTTTTTTATATGACCTAATTATATAAAAATTTAAGTCCTCATCAACTTGATATCTATTTATGAGTTATTTATTTTTTCTTTTCATTTCCAAATTTATGGGTTATGCGTGGATATATTGTTCCATTTTCCACCATAAAAAAAAAATAACAAAGCCACTTATAGATCGTAATATCTTTACATTTAAAGAAAAAGAAGAAGAAAAAAATTAGTAACATTGTCCTCAAACATTCTAACAACAAAAATTATGTTCATATAAATATATGACTTTATGATAGAGAATACTACAATGATTATGTACATACACACACTTAGACTTTATAAAAGGAACACCTCTCAATTAAAACGGTTCAACTTTTAACTTTAAATTTCAAACATCACTTTCTTTAATTCAAAGAAGGAAACAAGAGTCGAGGTTCAAACTTCTTTCAAAAAGTAATATCATAATTAATATGTTCATATTGATAATTCCGAACACTACCTAAAAATAGCAGAAAGGTCCAAATTAATATTAATTTTATGGTTAGTCATGAAAAGTTTCCCATTAGGTGTCAATGAATTAATAGGAAAATTGAAAAAAGGAAAAAAAATACATTTTTGGTCCCTGAAGTTTGAGTTAGGTTTCATTTTGGTGTCTAAGTTTTCAAACTTGACATTCTTAGTCCTGAGGTTTGGATTTTGTAACACTATTGGTCCCTCCATCCAATTCTTCGTTAAACCCTAACGGATTGCTGATGTGGCACCATTTTTTTTATTAAAAAATTATTTTTGAAAATTTTTAAAAATAAAATAATAGTAAATTAATTAAAAAAATATATTTTTATTATTTCTTTCCTCCCTCCTCCTCCTCCTTCTTCATCATCAACCATCACCACCACCCACCACCATCTGTTAGAGCCGCCACCGGCAACCGCCACTCGTCGGTGGCAAGTTTTTTTTTTCCTTCTTCTTTTTCTTCTCCTTCTTTCTTCCAACCCTTATCCTTCCTTTCTTCTTTTATTTTTCTCTCTTCATTTTTTTTAAACAGAAAAGAATGCCTACAACTTTTGCCGGTCACGACAATACCTCTGCGGCAGAGAACTCGACTCCATCGTCGTCATCGTTCACCGCACTGGAGCCGTCAAAGTCGATTCCCTTTTAATTTTTTCATTTTCTTCCCGTCTCTTCTTCTCCCTTCTTCCTTCTTTCTATCTTCTTCTTCCCTCTATTCTTCCCCTATTTTCAAATCTGAAAAATCGAAGGACTCAACGGTCACGAGCTTCAGATCTAACGCAGTTCCAGCTCAATGACGGTGGTGTGGCGTTCCAAATTTGATTTGTGATTCAGCCTCGACGGTGGTGTGGCATTCCAACTCGACAATTCCAACTCAACGTTCTAGATCTAATGTGTGATTCAGCCTCGACGGTGACGTGGCGTTCCAGCTCGACCGTTTTGGCTTGTTTCAGATTTGTTTTTCGGCGCGAAACTGACGGTGACATGAACTCCCCTCCCAATTTCAGTTTTGAGGAAAAAGAAAGAAAGAAGAAAGTTGAGAAGGAAGAAAATAAGAAGTGTTTTGTGGCCTTTTTTGCTCGGAGACGATGACGACGACGAAGAAGAGGTTTCAGATTTGGGCGAATTCGTTATTATTTTTTTTTTTAACAATTAAAGAAGAAAGGGAAGGGAGGAAGAGAGTGAAGAAGAAAAAAAAGAAAGGGAAAAAATGTCATCGATAGCTGCCACCGGCAGAGGCCGGGTTGCAAGTCCATTAGGGTTTGAGAAGAATGGGTGAAGAAGTGGGAGGAGGAAAGAAAAATGAAAGAAATAAAAAAAAAGTAATAATATTTTTATTAATTTAATATTTTTTTTAAAAAAAAAATAGTGCCACATCAGCAAGCCGATAGTTTTTAATGGAGAAATGAATGGAGAGACTAAAATGAAACGAAATGATCCAAACCTTAAGGGCTAAATTGTCGACTTTGAAAACTCAGGGACCAAAATGAAACCTAACCCAAACCTCAAAGATTAAAAGTGTATTTTTTCCAAAAAAAAAAAAACATATAATATAGTAAAGAATATCAAATTAGAACTTGAGTAAATATTAAATATGTATAGATTCTTGTTGATCTCAAAAAAAAAAAAAAAAAAAAGATTCTTGTTTGATTATGTTGTCGAAAAAAAAAAGATTCTTTGTTTGATAGGTTGTTAGGTAGGTGCACATTCGGCTTTGAAGTTCTTCCACACCTTTATAATTTGAAATTCCAAGGGGTGTTTGGGACGCGAAATTAGTTATAATAATCGATGGTTATTATAATCTGGGGGTTATAATAATTTGTGGAGTTAAATAGTCTGTGTTTGAGGTGCATATTATTTTAGTATAGCATAAAATAATCTGTGTTTGGGATGCAGATTATTTTAGTCTGGGATAAAATAACATGTGTTTGGTGTTAAGGAAGCTCACTAAGTCACATTTTTCTCACGTGCCTTGCTTTCTGTTTTTATGTTAGTTATTGGGTATTCTTCATCTGTTTTTCTGTTGTACTGGTTTTTAATATACTTACAGGAGTTTTTCTCCCTCCATGTATATATTCCATTCTCTTGATGATGGAATTATGATTTGAGATAGAATGAATAATATGGAAGGGTTTCTCCTGTAGATTTCTTCTCCCTTTCTCTCTAAGTTTACATGGTATCAGAGCCCAAGTCTTGCGACCAATCTCGATCCGTGTTGTTTGGGTAATTGCTTCGGAGTTAGTCAACTGCTCGTCTCCACCGGTGCAATCCTAAAGCGTCGATGGATTCCTCAAGTACAGAGATCCAAGCAGCCAGCGATCTTGAAAATCAGACAAACTCAGTTGTCAATCCTGGTAATAAAATCTCCACAGTGAAGCTTAATAATGATAATTTTCTGATGTGGAAGGTACAGATTGAATTTGCCCTAGAAGGCCACAGTCTTGGACAGTTTATCGCAAAGGATTACAATTCTCCACCAGAGAAAATACCTGTAAGTGAAGGCTCAACTATTATGAAAGTTAATCCTGAATTTGTGAAATGGAAGAAACAGGATAGTCTAATTTCATCTTGGCTTCTTGGATCCATGTCAGAGAATATTCTAGAGCAAGTAATACATTGCAAAACTGCGAAAGAAATCTGGAATTGTTTGTTTCAAATTTTTAATTCAAGAAATAGAGCACAAATAATGAGAATGAAGTCAAAACTACAGTCTCTACAGAAAGATTCTCTGTCTTTAAATGATTATTTTTCGCAAGTGAAGAAATGTGTTGATGCCCTAGCAGCTGTAGGCAAAGAAATAGATTCAGAAGATCATATCATGTATATTTTGAATGGGCTAGGTTCAGAATATGAGTCTATGGTATCTGCACTAACTACTTCTACAGATCAGCAAAGTGTTCAAGATGTTATGGCTTATCTCCTCACTCATGAAAATCGCATTGAGAGTAAGCTAAAGACGGTAAATACAGACGGTACACAACCTTCAGCTAATCTCATGACTCAGAATCAACATAGTGCAGACACTGATCCTCAGAAGAATAATAATTAGTACCAAGGAAATCATAGTTTTAATTCAAGAGGCCGAGGACGATCGAATAAAGGAGGTGGTCGATCTTGGAATAATAGGAATAAGCCACAGTGTCAGATCTGCTTCAAATTTGGTCACACTGCCATGAAATGTTATTCTCTAAATGGTCGTTTTGATCAAAATCGTGGCTATCCGCATTCCAATATTCCAAATTCTAATAATTTTCATCCTCAGTTTGGTGCAGGGGCGTTTCCTTCCAATAACTCACCAATGACTGATATGCTGACGACCACAGATCTCAATCAAGACAATGGATGGTATCCGGACTCAGGAGCCACCAATCATCTAACCAACAACTTCAACAATCTTGCTGTTGGTACTGAATATGCAGGAGGCAGTCAGATGCAAGTTGGGAATGGTACAGGTCTTCCTATCTCTCATCGTGGCTATACTTCCTTTACTTCGACTAACCGTGTTTTTCACTTAAAGAATCTTCTTCATGTACCTCAAATAACAAAAAAATTTGATCAGTGTCAGTCAATTTGCTAGAGACAATTCAGTGTACTTTGAATTTCATCCTGATTTTTGTCATGTGAAGGACTCCCTTACTGGCCAAATCCTCCTTCAAGGACCACTCCATGATGGGCTGTACCGGTTTGACATATCTCCACATTCATCCTCTTCATTGGCACTCAGTAGCTCTACTCCTCAGTGTTTGTTTTCTTGTTCCTCTCATAAATCCCCTGTTAATACCAATGTTTCGAATTCTGCTTTAGATTTGTGGCATAGGAGGTTAGGACATCCTGACTTTTCTGTTGTTAATGATGTTGCAAAAAGGTGTAGTCCTGGATTAGTTTTGAATAAACATGTTGCGTTTTGTAATGCCTGTGCTGTTGGTAAAAGTCATGCTTTACCTTTTCCTCTCTCCAATACACAATACACCGCTCCCTTACAACTTATTGTTGCTGATGTCTGGGGGCCTTCCTACACCACATCTAGGAATGGTTTTCGTTATTATATAAGCTTCATTGATGTCTTTTCCAGATACACCTGGGTCTATTTTTTACAGACCAAAGCTGAAGCCTTTCAAACTTTTTTGTCCTTTAAAACTTCTATGGAGAAACTTTTAGGTTGCTCAATACTTCGGTTTCAATCCGATGGGGGAGGGGAGTTTAAAGCCTTTACACCTTTTCTTCAAAAGTTGGGGATAGAGCATCGTTTTTCTTGTCCATATACATCCCAACAGAATGGGATAGTAGAGCGTAAACACAGGAAAATTGTAGATGTTGGTCTTACTCTCCTATCACAAGCCTCTATGCCACTTCAATTTTGGGATGATGCCTTTAGTACAGCTACCTACCTTATTAATCGTCTGCCATCATCAGCCCTTCATGGAGTGTGTCCATTGACTAAACTCTTCAAATCTCAACCCAATTACACCTTCCTTAAAGTCTTTGGCTGTGCCTGTTATCCTTGTCTTCGTCCCTACAACTCTCACAAACTCAACTTTCGTTCCACCTGTTGTACATTTCTTGGCTACAGTAATCAACATAAAGGTTACAAATGTCTATCTTCTGATGGCCGTCTGTATATTTCTCGTAATGTTACTTTCGATGAGTCTTGTTTTCCTTTTGTCTCCTCCCAGCTTAAATCCTCTTCTGTTTTACCTGCCACTCAAATATCTCAATCTCTTCCACTGTGGTCTCCTTCTTTCTCATTCCCGTCAACCTCTAGTTTGTCTTCAATACCTACAACGTGTCCTTCTCCTTTATCTGCCTCTCCTGCACCTGTACCATCCCCAGCAGCTTCGCCTGCCCCAGCTGAGTCTCAGCCTTCAAGTGTACCAGTTGATTCATCTCCTACTGTCTCTAATGATGCTAATGGTGTATCTGCTCCCACCATCAACTCTCATCCCATGATAACTAGAGGAAAAAGAGGGATTTTTAAGCCAAAGAGTTTTTTAGTCTCATATGATGAAATAGAACCTCCTAATGCTCGTGAAGCCCTCAAATGTCCTCATTGGAAGCAAGCTATGCAATTGGAATATGATGCATTGATGGCTAATCATACTTGGGATCTAGTTCCCTCTACTTCTCATCAAAAAGTGGTTGGATGCAAGTGGGTGTTTAAAATTAAGAGAAATTCCGATGGTTCTATAGCTCGGTACAAAGCTATACTTGTAGCCAAAGGATTTCACCAGTCTGCCGACATTGACTATACAGAAACCTACAGTCCGGTTGTGAAACCTGTCACCATTCGGGTTCTACTTACCCTGGCGTTAGCTCATGGCTGGTCTATTCGGCAAATAGACATAAACAATGCATTCCTTCATGGTCTGTTATCTGAAACCATCTTTATGGAACAACCATTCGGATTTGAGCAAACCACTTCTCTTCCAGCCGTCTGTCAGCTTCGTAAAGCATTGTATGGACTTAAACAAGCCCCTAGGGCTTGGTTTGAACGTCTGAGTACTCATCTTCACACTCTCGGTTTTACTTCTTCACGAGCTGACTCTTCCTTATTGTTTAAACATCATAAAGGTGAAAGCTGCTACATTTTAGTTTACGTGGATGATATTATCATCACAGGGAGCTCGACATCTGTTATTAATGATCTCATTCGTGATCTAAATGCCAAGTTTGCGTTAAAAGACTTAGGCACCCTAAGCTACTTCCTTGGTATTGAAGTATCTTATCCGTCTGGTGGTGGTATTTTTCTATCTCAGTCCAAATACATTTTGGACATTCTTAAAAGGACTGATATGGCTGGTGCAAAAAGTATAACCACTCCTATGATGAGTGGGTCATTACCTTCTGCTAGACATGGTGATCATCTCACTGATGTGCGTTTTTACAGAAGCGTTGTAGGTGCATTGCAATATGTTACTTTTACTCGTCCAGAGATTTCGTTCAGTGTGAATAAAGCATGTCAATTCATGCATGCTCCAACTACTACTCATTGGCAACTTGTCAAGAGGATTCTTAGATACTTAAAGGGCACTATGTCTCATGGCTTACTACTATCTCCTCCCAGAATTTTATCTTTACAGGGTTTTGCTGATGCTGATTGGGCATCAGATCCTGATGACCGAAAGTCCACGTCTGGTTTTTGCATATTCTTCGGCAACAACTTGATTTCGTGGGGATCCAAGAAGCAATCGATAATCTCACGCTCTAGCACAGAAGCTGAGTACCGGTGTTTAGCAACTGCTGCATCTGAACTTCTTTGGCTTCATTCTTTATTTTGTGACTTACAAATTCCTTTGATGCAGAAACCAATCTTATGGTGTGATAACCTCAGTGCGGTTCATCTCAGTGCCAACCCTGTTTTACACTCAAGAACAAAGCACGTGGAAATTGATATTTACTTCGTGCGTGACTTAGTCTTACAGAAACGCTTGTTGGTTCGGCATCTTCCTGCAGCTGATCAAATTGCAGATGTCTTGACCAAACCTTTATCAGCTGCTTCTTTCCTTCAATTCACTTCCAAACTCAATGTTCGAGATCCTCTCACCATTGGTTTGCGGGGGGTGTTAAGGAAGCTCACTAAGTCACATTTTTCTCACGTGCCTTGCTTTCTGTTTTTATGTTAGTTATTGGGTATTCTTCCTCTGTTTTTCTGTTGTACTGGTTTTTAATATACTTACAGGAGTTTTTCTCCCTCCATGTATATATTCCATTCTCTTGATGATGGAATTATGATTTGAGATAGAATGAATAATATGGAAGGGTTTCTCCTGTAGATTTCTTCTCCCTTTCTCTCTAAGTTTACATTTGGGGTGCTGAAGCTGCCAGTTTTTTTTTAGGATATACATTTCAATTTGATTTAGGGTTATGTTTTTTTTTTTTTTTTTTTTTTACAAAACAAAAAAGTTCAGGATTTGGTATAGAATAATCATATTAGTTAACTTTTAGTATTGTCAAAATAAAAATTGTAAGTGTTTAGTTCAAAAACCATATTAGTTTTTTTCTTTCTTTTTTATCAATAAAATCATTTGAAATAAACTTGAGTGTGGTAAATACGGTTTCGTTTGAATGTTCTTTTTTTTTTTTTTTTTTTTAAGTTGGTTAACCTTCGATGTTGTCAAAAGTAAGGAAGAAATTTGACCTAAAAAAATTGTGAGTGCTTAGTTCAAAAACCATATTAGTTTTTTTGGGAAAAATACACTTTTGGTCCCTGAGGTTTGGGTTGGATTTCGTTTCATTTTGGTCCATTCGTCCAACTTTCCGTTAAACTCTAACGAATTGCTGACGTGGCATGCATTTTTTTATTAAAAAAATATTTTTTTGAATTTTTTAAATAAAAAATATTTTAACTAATATTTTATTATTATTTCTTTTTCTTTTTCTTTTTCTTCTTTTTCTTTTCTTCCTCCATCTTTATCTTCTTCCTTCATCTCCATCATCTTTATCTTATTCCTTCATTTCCATTTTATCTTCATCATCTTCTTCCTCTATTTCCATTAAATATTCATCATCTTCATCTTCTTCCTCAACCTCAACCTCCATCTTCATCATTTTCTTCTTCCTCTAACCCTAACGCCGCGACATTTTCAGCGACTTTTCCGGCGGCCGCTGACAAATTTTCCAACGACCGAAATTTGTTTTCGCTCGTTTTTTTTTTCTTTATTTTAGTTTTTTTATATTTTTTGAAATGAAAATGAGAAGAAATATGAAAAAAGAAAAAAAAAATCGCTTGTCGAAAAATTCGTAGGCGATTGTCAGAAAAGTGGTCGGCGGTCGTCGGAAAAGTCGCCAGAAACTTCGCCGGTCGGCAGTCGTCCGAAAAATCAAGGAGTCGCATGGAAAAAGAGAGAAGAGAGTTACTATAGAGAATAGATAGAATAATCGAGCGTAAAAATAACCCACTTCACCACTTATTTTTGTTGATGCCCCAAACACTGAATATGTTATAATAGTCTCTTTATTATAACCAATTTAATGTCCCAAACGACCCCTAGTAGAAGTATGATAGTTGACAGTTGTTTTTATTTTTTTTAATTTTTTAATTCGAAGCTATAATCTATAAGAAAAGTATTACAAATAAAACAAATTAAAGAAAAAAATATGTGCATGTATACAACTGATTGATTAAGACAAACAACCAATTTTCACCATTGAAATTCTCTAAGAAAACTAGGGGTGAACATCATTTATGTGGGTTTTTGATCAAACTGAGAATCGAATCAGACCATTTATAGATTTTTGTAAAACAAGAACCAAGTTGGTGTCCAATAAGATGATGAACTGATTGGTTTGATTCTACTTCGTTCAGTTCTTGTCAGTTTGGTTATTTTCGGTTTTGGATCCTATTGGACTTTTCTCTCTTTTCTTTTATTATTTTATTTTTATTTTGAGCCCTATTAGTCGTCTTATTGGGCATTGGCTATGCTTTGAAGAGGCATGTGGCCACGGTGTGAATCGACGACGTGTGACGGTTCAACTGGTGGGTGGTGCGACTCGACAACGTTTGGCAGTGGGACGAATCCATGCAACTGATTTCCAACTTGAGATGGAACCCCACGTAATCTTCCGTGCAACTGGTGACAGTATAGGACAACTTGACAGTGGGACGAAATAGTATGGTTAGTGGACGTTGGGTCATGCAAGTTGATGGTTGATAACTTGACGGTGTGCAACGATGGTCGATGGTTGACGATGATGGTAGATGGTCGATAATATTGACACAGGTGTGAAGAGAGAAACACGTTGAAGACTGTTACAAAGTGTGAAGAGAAAAAAAAGGCATGGTCGATGGTTGACGATGATGGTAGATGGTCGATAACATTGACAGGTGTGAAGAGAGAAACATGTTGAAGACTATTGCAAAGTGTGAAGAGAAAAAAAAAGGACATTGATTTCTAAGTTGAAAGAACGAATATTTATATATCCCTTAGTTGAATTCGATTTGATTGATATTTTTTTTAATCAAATCAAACTTAAATAAAATTCGATTTTATGAGAGATTTAGAATTGACATGTCCAGTTTTATGAAAAAAATGAATCAAGTCAAACAATCCAATTCGATATTCCAAGTTTTCCTTACACCCTTACTAAGAAGAACCAAAACTTATCATTTTGTTGATACCTTTGCCCTTGACACTTGACTAGAAACTGACTAAATTACATTTAAGTTCTTGTCAACTTGATACCTACTTATGTGATCACATGAGTTTCCTTCTCAATAACCAATGTTTGTAAAAGAAGGAAGAAAAAAAACCTTGCACGCCTTCCCAAAATTATGAGTTGTGATCCAAATTAAAAGAGAAACAAATGGGAAGGGATAGTCAATCCGTGAAGGAAAATGTAAAATCGTTTTGAATTGTTCAATGAGCGTATGAGAAATGATTGGGGCAAATTGAATAGGTGAAGTGGTTCGACTTCGAGTGTTAATTGTGTAAGGATGGACCTATATTGAATCGTCTCTTTGAAAAATCATCCTTCATAGGTCAACAACGACGTAAAGTACCACGTTTATTGATCATAATACTTATGCATTAAAGAAACACCCAAGTGACATATAAAAAGGAAAAAGAAAAAAAAAACCCTAATTTTTTTTTAAGTAACATCGCCCTCAAAAAAAAAAAAAAAAAAAAAAACCACAAAGATGACACTCATATAAATTTGACTTTAGGAAAGAAAATACTTCAAGAAACTGTTCACACAAACTCAGAGTTTTTATAAAAGACGACCTCCATAATGAAGTTATTAAACATTTATCTCTAAATTTCAAACATTACCTTTTTAGTTCAAATAGAGGAATAGGAATAGATTCAAAATATTTAATGTTATTTATGTCTTAACTACTTGAACTAATTTCACATTTAAAATTTTCAAACACTACCTAGAAATAGCTACAAGGGTCAAAGTGTAACATTTAATTTTGATGGTCCAACCTGAAGTTTCCTGTTAGATGTGGGTGAATTAATGGGAAATTTGAAAAATAATGTACAATATAGTAAAGGACAATATATATATATATATATATATATATATATATATATATATATATATATATCTTCAAAAAGAAAAGGGAAAAGGAACAAAAATATCTGTTTTACTTTTTCTTAAAAATAAAAAATAAAAAACCTTAAATCATCAAATCTACCTAACTATTTATGGGTGAGTTTAAGGACGTGTCTAGATATCTTATGAAAATAAATGTTTATTTCAAGCAAAGAACTTTTTAGTAAGTGCTTTGAAAAAAAAAACGATAAAACTAAGGTACCGTTTGATAATCATTTCGTTTTTTAAAATTAAGCTTATAAACACTACTTCCACCTACAAGTTTCTATGTCTTTTTCAATTCTTCCCATGTTTTAAAAAACCAGGCCAATTTTTTAAAACTAAAATAAGTAGTTTTCAATTTTTTTTTTTTTTTTTTTTTTTTGAATTTGACAAGGAATTCAAATGTGTTCCTGATATAGATGAAAACTATGATAAGAAAATTTAGAGAAACAAGCATAATTTTCAAAAACCAAAAACAAAAAAACCAAATGATTATCAAAAAGAGTCTTAATTGCGCTGATATGCCTTTGATTAGATTTTAAAATTTCTCAAACTACTTTTAATTATTGAATTTTTTATAAAAGGTTTTTACTTAGTTCAAAACACAATCCATTTTACCATTAAAAAAAAAAAAGTAATCAAGCACCAAAAATTTTTCAAAAAACACTTTTAGTTGTTTTATTTTTTGAAATTAAAAACACTTTTAGTTCCTTTAAAAATTAAAAAGCATACCAAACGACATACATTAAATCAATAGATCATAATAACTCAATCTCTCTCCCATATATTTTCTAATACACTATTTTCAACACAAGCTCTGATGTTAGTTTGATTCTCAAACTCTAATTCACTAACTATCAGTATCAATAAGAAAAAGAAATGACTGATAGAGATTTGAATTCGAAATCTCTCTTGCTTTAAGACTACGCTAAATCACTACTGAACTCAAAATTTTCACGGTAGATGTGAATGCTAAGTTTGAAAAGTACACTTATTTTGTCTTAAAAAAAAAAAAGAAAAAGAAAGCACTTTTATTGTATATAAGAAGAGAAGAAAAAGTCCAAAGTCCATTTTAGATGACGGACAAAAAAAGAAGGCAGGTGTGGCCACTAGAAAGGGAATTGACATTAGCCGCAATTGAAACAGTGTTTGGAGTTAGGGATTTCAATTGGGTCACATCCATGGAATCTACCACTCCACTTTCTCTTCCTCACTTCTCTTTTTCTAAAGTTTTTCTGTCCAAAAATTAAAAAAAAAAAAAAAAAAATTAAGGGAAAAAAAATGAGGGATTTTGGAATAATAATATAATCATGTCAGAGAAGTATCTGTTAAAATCAAAATTGGTTGGATGGAATTTTTAGATGATGTTAGGTAGTTTGATACTCTGGGGCGTTTGAATTGAGGAGTTGGAATAATGAAATCTAAAGTTGTTTTCTCTTTGGAATTGGAGGAGGAGTTAATGAGTTTGTGGAGGACAATAAAGTGTTGGAATAAAAGTAAATAAGTTGGAGGAAGTGTTAATGAGTTTGTGGAATCCACGATAAAGTGTTGGAATAGAAGTAAATAAGTCCGTAGGTCTCAAAACGTCAGGAAAATGAGTTGGTATATCTTTTAGGGGCCGTTTGTTTTTTGGGAATGTAGATGTCTGACATCTTCAGATGCCTGGAATCTCAGATGACCGGAATTTTAGATATCCGGCATCTTCAGATAGCCACGTTTGTTTTGTAGGAAAATTTATAAGGTATCCCGGAATATTTTGATAGTTTTGAAGGATTTATTCTTGGAAATGTTGTAAATTTATGTAATGTTCCAAAAATGCCCTTATTAATATATTAATATAATTTATATATTGATTTAATATAATTTATATTTATATAATATATATTTGTTTTTATTAATTTAATTTTTTTTATATTAATTAAGTGTACATTCATTTTTGTATGTTATTTCATGGAATTCATATTAATATATGACTTTTTTTTTTTTAATAAAAAAGCTATATTAAATATAAATTTTATTTTAAATTTTAATATTTTTCTAAAAGACAGTTATATAATTAATGTTATATGAAGTAAAGTCTAATTGAATTGAAGTCTATTTTATATGTAAATGTAATATATAAATATACTTAATTATATAAAGTTGATTATTGGACATTAATCTATTTAAATCATAAAATTAAAAATAAAGATAAAGAAAATTGATGAAAGAAAATATATAAAAAAAATGAACGAAGGACAAAAAGGTAAAGAGGGGATGCCCGCAACATGGGAATCTTCGAAACCCATGTTTCAAAAGGGCATCCAAAAGTACTTAGATTACCTCCGGTAGGGCATCCTAGGATACCCGGGCATCTCGAGATACCTGGGTATCTTACATTACTGCAAAACAAACGTGGGAATCCAGATGCCTGACGCATGGGCATCTCAGATTCCCAAAAAACAAACGGCCCCTTAGGGAAATCCTAGTAAATGACTAAAAGAAAAAAAAAAAAAAAAGGAAAATGGCCAAAACGTCATGATCATGTGACTGTATTTGTATCCTGAACTTCCGTTTTTACCCTTGTCATAACTGTATTCCTCCCCTTCTCTAAAAGGAATCTGTATTTGAAAACTGATTCTCTCTCTTGATTAAAATTAAGGTGGTTGTATATCTAAACAACTAAAACATACTAAGGCTTAGTTTGGGATTGTAGTAGCTTTCAAAATAATTGCTGGTAACTTTGTTTTTAGAAAAACCAGCTTTGAAATGAAGTAAAATAGTGTTTGGTAAATTTCAATTTTAAATTAGAAAAAACTAGTTCCAGTGTTTGGTAAATTAATACTAAATTATTGGGATTTAATTATAAGGACCATAGTAGACTTATTATTTCAAATATTTTTTTATTAATACTTAATTTATCATTTATTATAAGATAATTATTTAAAAGTTTGTATAATTTAAATTGCATCTAATTATGTTTAATTAATAAAAAATATTTGATAAAAATGTAAGAAAAATAATTATTATAAAAATTGAATTAATCAAATTTTTATTCATATGAGAGTGAGCATATGTAAAATATATATAAGAAGATAAATTTGAAATTTAAAAATCGTTAGAAAATGTGATAGATTTTTAGAAAAGCTAAATCTAAAAGCTGGTATTTAAAAGCTTTTGCACGGTAGAGTAAACTAAAAAGTGATTCTCGATATATTAATTAATAATCTGTTTTAACAAACAGTTTAGACGGTTAAGATTCTCCCGTAATAGCTTTTTACGCTAGTAAACGCAACCCCACAAGTTTTTCGTGTGTCACTGCTGTATTGTTTATTGATCGAATACAAGTTATTTGTGGGTTGTGATCGGTTCTGGGAGAAAATTGAATTTTATTTAATCTTAAATTTAATATAATTCCAAGATATATGATTTCAGTTTTGTAATTCCAACATAAAATTTTGGTTAGATTTGGATTTTATTGAATTTTGGTTAAATTTGGATTTTATTTAAATGTTAGATTTAACCTAATCACTTTGTAATTCCAAGATATGATTTTGGTTAGATAGGTTGTTAGAGAGTATTTTTGTCACTTAATAATTCATATTTAATAAATTAAAAAAAAATCATGTAACTATTTATTCAATAAATAAATTGATTCACCATTTTTCGAAACGTTTACATTTGGTCGTTCTTGTTGTTAATCTTATATCTTTTAATTATATATTTTGTTATTTGCTTTTCTTGAAAAAATTCTTTTCATAACAAATTTGTTTCTTGCACTAAATTCAAGTAATTCATGAACGGGCAAATGAGGCATCAAAAGATTCTTGAACACCTCTAGTTTGATTTTTTGATTGACTTTTGTGTGCAATCGAGAAAGAGAATTTTTTTTTTTCCTACTGATCTCAAATATGCTTTTATTTTTCTTAGAAGTGATTTTTGATCCATTACTTCGTTTCTTTTTAATCATCTCTTAAATGTTTCACGATCTTTTAAAAATATTTTTTATTTATTACCAAGCATTGTAGATTTTTTTTTTCTTTTAAAATAGTTGTTAAGAATCACTTAAAGAAACTCAACGCTTTAAATTAATAGCTGTTATAGAAGTGTTCTTCCAAAAAAAAAGTGGTTTTATTTTAAAATATATTATTTTTCAAAAGTCATTTCAAAATAAACCATTATGTCAAATAAACATGAAACTACTTGGTAATTAGCTATTTGGTACCCCTAACTTCCTGTGATTTTCATAGAAGTTCAAAAATGATTGTGGAATAGGAATAATATATATATATATATATATATATATATATATATATATATATATTAATTTTGTCATGCACAAATATTTAAATCAAAATTGGAAGGAGGAAATTTGTTTTTGATGTTTGGTAGATAGTTATTTTTAGAGTAAACATTTCTAACTCAACTCCCATGGTTTTGACTTAGTTTTAATTTAGTCCTTATAGTTAAACTTCACAAAGAGTCTTTAACAAAATTTTGATTTATTTAGTAATGGACTATTGTTTTTTATTTGACTTGCTGTTTTAACTGTCTATATATATTAGAGTTTGAGTTGAGTAACATAAGTAGAAAATGAGGATTTTAAAGTAGATTAATTATTAAAAAAAATTTAGAGATATTTTATGAGGTTTAACTAAATTACTGGGATTAAATTGAAACTTTTAGAACCAATAAAACCAAATTAAAATATATTAAAACTTAAACTAGAGAGACTAGATTAGAATTAAATTGTCGACATGAGCATAGCTCAACTGACATAAAAGTTGTACTAATGACCAAGAGGTCTGCAGTTCAAATCCTATACCCTACCCTCACATGTTGTAAAAAAAATAGAACTAAATTAAAAAAAATTAAGGAGATAAAATCAATAAATTAACTTTTATATGTACCTAAACCAATTCAACAAAATTAAGATGGATTGATAAATAAACTTATATTTTTTTAGGCAATAAATAAACTTATATTTAGTAGGTAGAATGAGAACCAAATGAGAATCAAATTTAAACATATATACGATCGGCTCATTAAAAAAGGTACAAAAAGGAAAAAGATGGTGTACCTACAAGTTAAGAATAAGAATAAATTTGGTCAGTTTTATGGAGTGAGATTACTCAAAGAAAATGAAAGAATAATTTCTAATTCTTAAGGATTTTTTTTTTACTCGGTTGAAAATCGAGGGCGAAATAAATATTTTATGCTTAGTTTAGGATTGTTGTGGCTATTAAAATAATTGGTGTCAGTTTTGCCTTTTTTAAAAAAGTTCATGTGTAACATGAAGTAAATTAGCATTTCATTTCAACTTTATACGAGAAAAAAAAGGGTCGGTTGCAAAAGTAGCAAATGGCCCAAACTAATTGCAAAAGTAGCAGCCCGCATAAATATTTTCAAAAATGGCAAAATCTCACCATCTGAAAAGTAAAATTACTAAAATGCTCATCACTGATAGAAAACTTTCTATCACTGATAGAAAATTTTTCTACCACCGATAGAATCTATCAGTGATAGAAAAACTTTATATCATAGAAGATTTCTCTCTCTATATATATATATATATAATTGACGAGGAAGAAGAAGATGCGCATGCCAGAAAAGCTTTCTATAGTGATACAAACTTTATTCTATCAGTGATAGAAAATTTCTTTCACTGATAGAAAATGTTTCTACCACTGATAGAATCTATTAGTGATAGAAAGACTTTCTATCAGTGATAGAAGATTTCTATCAATAAGAAAAAAACTGACGAGGAAGAAGAAGATGTGCGCGCCAATTAGGGGCAGGGGCAATTCAAGAATATAAAAAATTAATTAAAATTTTTTGTCATATTTATAAATATTTTTAAAAATTGCTATAATTGTCATTATTTATCCTCATGTTGCCACCCATTACAATTATCCGAAAAAAAAAAGGTTATAGTGTTTGGTAAATTAATACAAAATTGTTGACGATAATGAGTAAAATAAGCATGTTGTTAAAGTTTGCATAACTTTTTTTTTTTTTTTTTTATAATGTATAAATATTGGAAGATAATTATTTAGCTATAAGGGCAAAGATGGCTACTTTTAGACTTCGTAGATAAAAATGGTCATTTTAAAAATTCAAGGGACCTCTGTGAAATTAGTCTCCAAGTAAGATTTAAACCTATTTTAAGATTAACATCTAACATTAATTTGTATATATATATTTAGTAAAACAACATTTGAGGTTGAGATTAGAACCTCTGATCTCTTGATCGGGTCGAGAGCACATGTCAATTACAGTTGAGCTCTACCCTCTTTGGTACATTAATTTGTATATATAGTAAGTTTTATATATATATATATATATATAGTAAGTAATGAATACTGATTTGAGTGATAATCCTATAAACTAAAAAAAAAAAAAAAAAAAATACATCCATTTTAAATAGACCATTACGGAGTCATTGTAGTCTTTTATTTTATTTTATTAAAAAAAACCATTACAAAGTCTTTTTTTTTTAAGAGCATTCCGAAGTCTTTAACCGAAAGGTCATTACTTTACATTTTAAAAATAATTGAATCTTTTTTCTATATAATATGATGCAAAGCATCTTATTTTTGGCTGACAACTGACATACAATTTATAATTAAATATCGCATTGTCAAATAAATAAATAAATATCGCAATTTTTCAAAAAAAAAAAAGGAAAAATTACCTTTTTAGTCTCTGAATTTTGAGGAATAAGTGCGTTTGGTCCCTGAATTTTCAAAATAGACATTTTTAGTCCCTAAATTTTGAGAAATAGGTTTAAAAAGGTTTTTAAGTTTTCAAAATGGACCTTTTTAGTCCTTGAGTTTTGAGAAATAGGTTTAAAAGGTCCCTGATATTATTTTTTCATCTTTTTTAAATAAATATTTTTGTATTATTTTTTAATATTGATTGATTTTTTAAATTAAAAATTAAAAAGTGTTAATTTAAAAAATTGAAAAAATAATATGAGGGACCTTTTGAACACATTTTTCAAAATTGAGGGACTAAAAATGTCCATTTCGAAAACTTAGGGACCTTTTAAACTTATTTCTCAAAACTCAGGGACTAAAAAGGTCTATTTTGAAAACTCAGGGACCAAACACACATATTCCTCAAAACTCATGGACCAAAAAGGCATTTTTTCCAAAAAAATAAATATCTACTAAGTGATAATTAATATGCTTTTTAATTATTTTATTATTATTATTATTATTATTATTATTATTATTATTATTTATTTTTTATTTTTTATTTTATTATTATTTTTTTTTTTGTAAATCTGGTATCTAGAATATATATATATAAGTTGTATACCAATGAAAATGAGTCAACGACCCTTATATATTATTTTTATTTTTCACTGTTTTGATCCTTTCTTAGGTTTTATTTTTCAAAAAGTGACAGATTTAATTTATGGATTAAAAAAACAAAGTAAATTACATCACTAACCTTTTTATTTAAATTATAATAAGTCCTTAAAATCATTATTTAGCATCACATGTCAAGTAGACTAATAAAGTGATTTTTTTTTTTCCTTTTCAAAAAAAAAATAATAATAAAGTGATTTTTTTGCACCTCACGCGCATGAAAGTAAACTAGTCAATAAAATGAATACATACAATTTAAATGTATTGGATTTTGAGAATATATTTCAACCAAAATATAAAGTCTTCTTATCTTTATTCTATCAACTGACTTACTTTTTTGGGTTTGTTGTTGTTACCTTACACCAAATCGTAATCAACATGAAAGTAGACAAGTCAAATAAAATAAACACAGACATGTCCAAAAATTCAAACATATTGGATTTTGAGCATATATTTGAAGCAAAATTTCAAGTCGTTTTATCTTTATTTTATCCAACTGACTTGTTCTTCTGTGTCAGTTGGTATTACCTTCCACTAAATACATACATATCCAAAAATTCAAACGTATTGGGATTTTGTGAGAATATATTTCAAACAAAATTTCAAGTATTCCTATCTTTGTTCTATATATCCAATTGACTTACTCTCTTGTATCACTTGTTTGTTACCTTACAACAAATCGTAATCAACATCCAATTAGAATCAAAATCAAACATTCAAGAGCATAATTGAAACTATTTTAGAATCTAAGTACATAAAATAGGTAGAATCCCATCTCAAAATAAATAAATATCTTTCTTTTCTAAAAAAAAAAAGTAGAAGATTTCCTTTGAAATTCCAAGATTATCATCTTAAATGGCGTTGACCGTTGACCGTTGACGTGGCTTTATTTTATTTTCTTTTTTCTTTTTTCTTTTTTTTGACAACTTTTTTGCCTTTGTTGTCGTATGACGTGGGCAATAGGGCCAGTGGGTTAGCTCAGCAATAAAATTGCTTTCCTTTCAGTTGGATGGTTCATGTTTGACAAAATTATACCAAATATCATTGCATATATGACATCATTATATATACGTAATTACCGTTGAACTATGTTTTTTAACGATATCATGTACAATATCATTTATATAATTGACGTGGCAATTAATATGTAAAAATTGATTATGTAAATGACTATAATGACAAGATGAAATAAATAGTAACAACGATTTTAATATTTTATTTAGCTGTAAATAATAGTATATATATACTTTAATTTTTACGTTGTCACGCCAATTTTCATCCTTTATTTTTTTTTAATAAAAATATATTTTTAAAAATTGAAGTTTAAGTGTATTTTTTTGAACAAATTTCAAAGTTCAAAATTTAACATAAAACTTTTCAGAGCCTAAGAGCATAATCGAAACCTACAATTTATGCTCCGCTTTATAACCATTTGATTTTTTTTTTTTTTTTTTTTTTGAAAATTAAGATTGTTTTGCTTCAATTTTTTGTTTTCATCTTTGTGTTAGGGCAGATTTGAATTTCTAGTAAAATTCCAAAAACAAAAAAAGTTTTTAAAAAATATTTTTTTTAGTTTCCAGAACTCGACTTGTTTTTTGAAAAACATGGGAAGAAGGTATATAACAAAACCACGAAACTTAGAGGCTGTTTCGTAGGCAATCTGAATTTTGTATTATGTTTTCAGATTCACTTAATTCTGTGAATATGTGTTTACCACATGTGTTTTTGAAAACTATTTTCAGATTTTGTGAACCAGATAGTGAAAATTTAGAAAACAACTTTTTTTTATGTTTTTAGTGTATCCCGATTTTGAATTTGAAATTTTTAAATGAAAAATCAAATTAAAAAAAATATATAAAAACTTTAACAAATACCATATTTCATGTTATAAACTCAAATAATTTTGGTGAAATTAAAATTTATATAATATAATGTATTATAAATTATATGATATTGTAAAATAATAATTATAAAAAAATTATATAACATGTTTATAAATTAATTAATAATAGTTTTATTCAACTTAATATTTAATTGATTTACTGCAAATAGTATCAAACACATTTGAAACAATTTTTTAAAGATCCAACTTCTGAATCTACAACCAAACACATGTTTGAAAACAGGAAATACAATTTTGTTTTCATGGAATCAATTTTTTCAAATTTTTGTTTTCAAAACACCAACTAAACGCATTTTGATGATTGAGATAATATTTTTAAATTTAATTTTCAAAAAAACAAAAAACAAAAAATCAAATGATTATCAAACGATCTCTTAACCGTCAAATTATAAAACGAGACCCATAGTAAAATTCCATGTGTGAAATTCCTTTACAACTGAAAAGAAAATGTCCCACTTTCAATTTCAGGCCCCTCTTCTAATGGCTGAGTGCTGACATAATCTCGCTGACGTCCCTCAAAATGACGTCGTTTCGCCTCCTCCCGTATCTCTGTTCGCCACTTTTCCAAAAACGTATATAAATCTCCACCTGGGTTTCAGCCATTACAGTAATCAAACAAAACAAAACAAAACAAAATCACTTTCAAACTTCTTCTTCATCATCATCGTCATCATCCAATGGATCCCCATTTTCAGTTCTCGGCCTCGCCGTCGTCGGCCTCAAAGGTCGAAAGGCGAGTCGTCGAGAAAAACAGAAGAAATCAGATGAAAAACCTCTGTTCTCAGCTGAATTCCCTCCTCCCAAATCAGGATTCCAAGGTCCTTTCTTATTTCCAAAACTTTTCATTTTTTATCTCATTTGCTCATTGACAGAGCATTGACAGAGCATCCTCTGTTCTTGTGCTCTGTTTTTCTTGAAGAAACTTTGATGAATTATGCCACGAATTAAACCAAAATCTTGATGTTTTTTGTGCAGGAGATTTCATTGACATTGCCGGATCAGATTGATGAAGCAATTAAGTACATAAAAGAGCTGGAGAAGAAAGTGAATTCAGCTAAGGAGAAGAAGGAAAAACTTCAGGGGAAAAACAAGAGCTTCTTGAATATGGATTCTTCGTCGTCGTCGTCGTCTTCATCCGCGTCGCCTCAGCTCAAAATCCATCAAATGGGTCCAAGTCTGGAGATCATTTTAAGCAGTGGATTGGACAATCAGTATCTCTTCTGTGAAACCATTCGCATTCTTCAAGAAGAAGGCACTGAAGTTGTCAATGCCAGCTTCTCTGTTTCTGGGAACTCTGTTTTTCACACCCTCCATGCACAAGTAAATCTCAATTCTCTGTTATGACATTACAGGGGTTCGAACACAGGACTCGATACTATTTTTATTTGTAATTCTGACGAGATTTGTGGTTTGAACGTACAGCTCGGGGACTCGGAGGTCGAGTTCGGAGCGGCGAAAGTGACCGAGAGGCTGAAGCGATTGGTTTACGGATCGAACAGCGACATGGAATCGCAGAAGGAGAAGCAGTGGTGGGATGAATTCCCATCTGAATTCCCATCTGATAATTGGGATTTTTAATTAAGCAACCAAAATCCAATTCCATAGACACCTAAAAATGGAAGCTTTCTAAAGATAGAACTGAAAAGAAAAAGAGAAAAAGGAGTGTTCATCAGAGTGTGTTGGTTCCAAATGTATGGGAAACTTTTGGAACAAACAACTTCTTGTGTTAAAAGAAAAGGATTAAATATCTACTATAATCCATCAATTTAAATATAATAGTGGTTTATTAGTCAAAAAAAAAAAAAATATATAATAGTGGTTTAATATTGCATATGAATGTGGATACTTTTTGTATTCTGATTTAGAAATATAGTTCTTGCTATTTATGGAAAAATACTTCTTTTTTTGTGAAAATGGAAACATACTAAATAAACTATAGAGTAAACTTTTCAATAATTATTATTGAAGGGAAAGTTATTGAATCCAACTAAATCCAGGATGTGTATATGTTTCAATAATTACATTTTTTTTTGTTCTTATTCTTATTTAACAACAATTGAAATGTAGGATTGAACCTCAAATTTCTTGGTTAAGAATATATCTCAATCATACTAAAAAAAAAGGTTTATGTCTAAATCAGTTGAGCTATGATGCTCGGATAAATTATTGAAAACATAATATTGGGTTTTTTTTTTTTCTTTTTTAAAATTTTATGAATTGAAACTTGTAATTATAGAACTTAATAATTGGTGTATCAAATTGAAAGTGTTGATAATAATAATGGTCAAAAAGGGAAAGTGAAAAGAGAGAGTATGGTATTTGATTAGACAAATTAGATTAGATGGGAAGCTTTGAGAAAGAAAGAAGCAACTAAAAAGGAATAGGTGCCAATAACTTTAAGAGGATGAACCATTTAAGTATGAAGTTGCAAGCAAATATAGTTTTTTTTTTTTTTTTTTTTTTTTTTTTTTTTTTTTTTTTTTTTTTTTGAGAAGCAAATATAGGTTCTTCCTTAATCCCTGAATCTTATTGCATTTGATTTAGATAATGTTAATTAATTAACTCTAATTAATTTTGGATTTAAAAAAAAAAAAAAAACTCTAATGGTTTTTTAATGAGAATTATCACATGATATTAATCAAAATAGCTATATTATATTATACCAACCCTTAATTCCTAGACCAACCCGCTATAATAATTTCATAAACGTTGTTGATATCTCTATTTATGTATTAATGACGATAGATGCCCACAGCATACAACCACGAAAAAGATGACAGATATCTAATCTTATACAATGGAAACATCATATCAATTTGATTGATTGACATCAAACAACTATCAATAATGGAACCACCATCCATAGTCAAACCAACATATCTTTTAAAGATCAACCCAAACATAAACTATTGAAAGTTAAGGTTCCATTTAATAATCATTTAGGTCTTGTTTGATAACCATTCGATTTTTTGTCCTTGATTTTTGAAAATTAAACACTACTCCCACCTACCGGTTTGGTTTCTTTGTTTTCCTAATACCTTATTTCTATATTTTCAAAAACCGCCAATTTTTGAAAGCTAAAAAAATGTTTTTAGAATTTGCCTACAAATTCAAATGTGTCTTTGACAAAGATGAAAACATGGTAGAAAAATTGAGAGAAAAAACTTACAAATATAAAAACATGGTAGGAAAATTGGGAGAAAAAACTTGATTTTGTGTTTTAGTTTTTGGTTTTTGATTTTTGAAAATAAGCTTATACACACATACTCTACTTAAAGTTTCTTAGTTTTAGTATCGATTTTCTCCCTTGTTTTCAAAAACCAAATCCAATTTTGGAAACAAAAGTATTTTTATAAACTTGCTTTTGTTTTTAAGGTTTGGCTAGGAAGATGAAAGGCATGCTAGAAAATTTAAGAAAAAACAAACCATAATTTTCAAAAATCAAATGGTTATCAGATACTAGAACAAGTTCAAATCTCATCATACTGTAAAAAAAATAAAATAAAATAAAATAAAAAAAGTTGAGATATTCCATTTCCATAATGATATTTAAGTAGATTTTAAGCTTTTCCATATGTATTATAGAAGCAAACTTGATTGAACTCATTGGCCCAATTGGAAGAATGAATTTGTCCCATGCTTCTCCTTAACAAATAACAGTAACCCTTTTCAATTTTAGGGTTCTAAAATGGTTCAATTCTAACTTCTTCTTCTTCTTGATTTGATACAGACCTTCAAATTGAAACTCGTTTAAAATGAAGAAGAGAACACAGAAACTTGAAGAAATTCAAGTATCAGTCTCCAAAAACCAAATGGGTAACATCCAAAAAATTAAATTCCTCAATATTTCCCCAACAGTCCAACGATGAATCTCTCTGCAATCTACTAATCAACAACCTTTCAGCTCTGAGTTCTTCTTCTTTCGTTTGATGCAGATCTTCAAATTGAAACTTGTTCAAAACGAAAATAAGAAATCCAATTGAAACCTGATTTTATAGTTTACGAAATTTGCTGAAAAATTGAGAAACAAGAAGCAGGAACAGTTCATCAAATTAAACAGAAAACAAGAACAGAACCAAACAATCCCTCAATTTTTCATCATTCACAACAGCAGCAATCATAGATATCTCGGATGTAGTTCAAAATTGAAGAACAGATTAAAGAATAAGTACTTTCAGTGAAGATTTTCACAAAAATGAGAAGAAAAGGGGGAAGAATTTAAAGAGAGGGGATGAATCAGAAAGAACGTAGCGATAAAGAGGATGTTTAAGATCATGGGCGAATCATCCATCTATTTTCCTTCATCATATTCATCGAAATAACAATTTGAAAGTAAAAATTACAGAGAAGAAAGAGTGAAGACATTGAAAATCAAAATACCAAATTCGAATTACAGAGAGATTGAGCGGCTCGGCAAAGGGAGAATGGGAAAGGGGAAGACGAAGAGGTTTATATAGAGATGGAAACTGATGCCCTAGTTCTCCCTGCTGTTTGGTTGCGGAGTTAACACTATTCTTTACAATATTTATCTTATTCCCTTGCCGATTCAAATTTTTTTTTTCCCTTTTTCGTAGAATATATATTTTTGGGAAGACCTCGGAAGGATAGTTTGTTTATCCAAAGCATTCCACTACTTCGAAAGGATATCCCTAATACATATTTTTGGCATTATGATAAAAAGGGGACTTATTCTGTCAAAAGCAGTTACAAACTAGCCATAACGACCAATCATGAAGCATCATCTTCTAATTCAACATCAAGATTAGAATGGTGGAAAACTCTTTGAAAGCTTCACATACTAAACAAGGTTAAAATTTTCATGTGGAGAGCTTGCCATAATGTTTTGCCTACTTATTCTAACCTAGATCGGAAGCAAGTGGATATCCTTCCCTATTGCCCAAAGTGTAGAGTGGAGGCGGAAACTGAGATTCATACCTTATGGAATTGTGAAAAATTCCAAATGCTTTGGAAAAAATGGAAACATTCATGTAAGTTTTCAAACTACATTTATACTTGTTATAGGTAATTTTGGACCACCATGACGTACAAGGAGCTGATGAGGACAACCAGGCGGAGGCAGGACCAGGGATCGACTCAGAGGAAGACCGAACCAAATGGGTCGGGCCAATTGGGCCCGACCCACATGGTCGGCCTCCCCGTTAGCCTCCTTTCGGTCCCTACTGCCTCCGTCTGTGTAATACCTATTTCTAATTGGTAATAATAATAATAATATTAATAATAAGATTAAAAAAAAAAAAAAGAGAAAAGAAAAGCAAGCTTCCAGTGGAAGCTTTAAAAAAAAAAAGAAAGAAAGAAAGAAAAAGGAAATGTAAAGCTTCCAGCAGAAGCTTTACTTAAATAAAAAAAAAAAGAAAAAGAAGAAATGGATGGTAAAGCTAAAAAAAAAGAAATTAGAAGAGGGGAAGGCAGACTCGGGGAAAGAAAAAGAAGAAAAAGAAAAGGGGGAGAAAAGAGAGAAAAGGAGGGAGACAGAAGCAAAAGGGGAGCCAAGAATTTGGGCATTCTTGAACGATTTCGGAAGGGAAGAAACACGCAACCTTGGATTCAAGTATTGGGTAAGTTCTTGTTCTTGGTTTGAACTTTTGCACGAGTTAAGAAGCTAAAAAAAAAATGAGTTTCATTGGTGGGTTTTTCTTCTTTGACTTGGATACTCCATGGATTAGTTTGAAACCTAGGAGATTCATAATGGGTTGAGTTCAAAGAGAGAAAAACTAGATAAAAACCCATAGTTTAAGCCAAAAAAAAAAGAAAGGGGGAAGAAATTGATGATGGGTATTCATAGGATTGTTGGGTTGCAAGCTTTCAAGGGGTAATGCTCATGGAGAAGAAGAGAAGAAATGAAAAGAATTAAGCTTATTATGAAGATGGGCAAAATGGAATTATTAGAAACTTTATTTTAGAAATATGATATTAATTACATGGTAGTTGGAGGTCAAGTTCATGAAAGTTTTAGTTATTCCAAGTGTTAAAAAGAAGCTAAAGCTTGGTATAAGCTAGTGATGTGTTTTAATATGGAGATTGAAAAACCGTTAATACTTGGGTAATTATTATTTCAGGCCAAGCAGAGATCGGGACCGCCTACGACCCAAACCTCTCTCATCAATAGTGTAGTGAGTGGTTATTCTTCGGAATACTTTTCTTATTTAGAAATTAATGAAATTTGAGTTTGAAGTCAATTATGATATATATGTATATATTTGTACAAATGAGTTGGTTGTTGAGGATTATGACTATTTCTAAGACTATTGTAGAAAGGTGAATTATGGTTTTGAAGCTTTAAGATTTTAGCCTATCGACAAGGCCCAAGTTATTTTGAAATTTTACGATCGTATAGCTATACATTTCAAATATTTGGAAGTTTTAAAGTGAATGAAGTGTTTGAAATATGATTTGCTTGAGATGAGAAACTTAATAAATTTCAATGTTTTATTGATGTCGTGAATTTAACTATGACATGGAAATTTCTCAAGTATGATGTTTGGTTTACAATGCATTCTTTTAAAACGATTATGATGCTAGTGTGGTTTGAGAGCTTATAATTATAATGTTGACATTGTTTTCAAACCACTAGAGTTTGTACCCATGGTGAGTTCCCAATGCACTTGCGTGAATGTGTTTCCGTGGTGTATGTATGATATGTATAAGGTCTTTGGGACCCACTTCGGCACACACATAGGCTTTGGGCCGTGTGTCAAGGTGTTTTGCCCTTTGGGGGTTGCTCTGCGCGCGTATGACCAGGATAGCTCTGCCACACATCTTGAGATTACTCGATGTGTGGTATGACCAGATTTGCTCTGCTACATATCTTAAGACTACTCGATATGTAGTATGACCAGTTGTTCTGCTTTATACGTCGAGTTTCTCCGTATATAGTATGACCAGTTTCGGGTACAACTATTAGTGATGGAAAAACTTCACATAGCCCATGATGGTTTATCTTTCCAAATGCTTATGCTACAGTGTTTTTGATTTTTGACATTTCACGTTTTAACTTGCAAAAGACTTTATTTGGTATCTCAAGGTTTTATTCCTCAAAAATCTATATTGTTTCTAAAAGACTGTGATTGCAACTATGTTAGTCATGAGTTTTCTAAAAAGTCATATCTTATCTCTTTTTATATATAAATTCTCACCACTCACTGGGCTTATTACCTCACCCTTTTTCTTTCTAAACCTTTTTTCCACCAGGTAGTAGTTGAGTTCCTGACGAGCCTACCAGAGTTGATATCTGCCACCAGACTCAATAGGTTGCATGTCATTTTGCACTATTTATAGATGTATCATTTTTTTTTGTAACTAGAATGGCTAGCAACTTCATGGTGATGTATGATCATGGTTGTTAGGGTGGTTTTGTGATTGAAAACTAGACGTTGTTTTGTATAGTTGACTGTACCATGGTTGTAAACTCTGAACCGGCTTGGGTGCTGGTGTTGGATTCTATACTATGATTATTTGGGAGTGTTAAATCTTGCTTTCAGGTGGATCAGATATCCAAATTTTAGAGGAAACTCTGCCGAAATTTCCATGATTTATTTTCATTTAATAAACCATTGCTAGTCACGTTTTGAAAATTCTTTTTCATAGTCAATTCAGTTCATACATAGTAGACAATGAAGTTTGTGGTTAGTTGGGATTTCATTGTCAACACGTCACGTCCGAGGTTGGTTAGGATAATCTGGGGCGGGGCGTGTCAGTTTGGTATCAGAGCATTAAGATCCTGCATTAGTTCAGTAGTTGTTGCATTTTCTAACATGATGATTGTGTGACATGCATTACATTTAGGAAATCATGCCTCGAGGTGGCAGAACGCGTAGGCTCCAGGACTTTGAAACTCAACAAACTTCTGATGGACAAAATTCAGTTGAAGAAGAAACCGTTGGTGAATCTAGTCACCAACATGTGAATCAAACTGAAAATGTAAATGAAGAAGATGAACAATTGACGGCGAGAATTGCGCAAGGCATAGCAGTAGGGATGCGAATGCTCAGAAATGACCCAGAGAAGAATTTTAGAATTGAGCGGCTAAAAGCTTTGGGTGCAACTACGTTTGTTGGGATGACAGACCCATCTGACGCTGAATTGTGGATGGAAATGATAGAGAAATGTTTCAATGTCATGGGATGCCCTGAAGATAGAAAAGTACGACTAGCCACCTTCTTACTCCAAGGGGGGGCAGATGACTGGTGGAAATCATTGAGAAGCAGACGAGAAGAATCAGAAGTAATGGAATGGAAAGAGTTCAAGAAAGCCTTTTATGATGAATACTATCCTCGTTCCTATAGGGATGCAAAACGAAGCGAATTCTTGAAATTAGTACAAGGATCAATGACCGTGGCAGAGTATCAAAAGAAGTATGTTGAGCTCTTGAAGTATGCTACGACTATCATCGAAGATGAGATTGATAAGTGCAAGAGGTTTGAAGATGGCCTAAGGGAAGAGATTCGAAGTTCCACCACCACAGTGGAATGGAAGGAATTCGGAAAGTTGGTAGAAGCAGCTTTGAGGGTTGAGAAAAGCAAATCTGAAGGTAAGAGTCAAAGAGAGCCCTCAAAGAATGTACGTGGCTTTCCAGGAGGCGCTACTAATGCCTCTGGTGGTAAACAATTTCAAAGCGGTAACAGAAGGTTTACCACAGGAGTGGCAGACCGAGGGAATTTTAAACCCAGACATCGAGGGTCATCAGGCTTCAGATCAAAGTCGTTGAGTGCATCTGTCCAAGCGTCGAATAGTTCGACCCATTCTTCTAGATCCTCAAGTGGTCAACGCACTTGGCAACAAGGTGAGTCTGATTACCACACTAGAAACCCACAATGCCCGCAATATGGGAAATTTCATCAAGGACAATGCTTCCGAGGTACAAACACTTGCTATAACTGTGGTCAGATGGGCCACATGAGAAGAGATTGTCCATCATTGTTTCAGAGGGGTAGTGGTGCACAAGGGTCATTTTCTCAACACGATCAAGCCATGACACAGGCTAGTCAAGGACAACCTAAATTGCAAGCAAGAGTCGTTGCAACAAGTAGTGAAGGCCAATCCAATATTGCAAACTCTAGTGGGTCAAAGTCGAAAGGTCAAGCTGGGAGACCCCGCAACCAAGGGAAAGTATTCGCCATGACTCAACAAGAAGCTCATGGATCGCCTGATGTTGTTATGGGTATGTTATCTATTGTTGGTAAAAATGCTCGTACTTTAATAGATCCTGGTGCTACGCATTCTTTTATTTCTCCTGTATTTTCTGTTGGAATTAATAAGGTCTCAGAGTCCTTACTGGATGATTTAATAGTAGCTACTCCAGTTGGAAAATCCTTGTTGGCGAATAGTGTTTATCGAAATTGTACGGTCATAGTTGGTGATAGGGAGTTGAACGTTGATCTGATACCCTTGGATATTCATGATTTTGATGTTATCTTGGGGATGGATTTCTTATCTGCACATCATGCCACATTAGATTGCTTCAAAAAAGAAGTTGTGTTTAAACGACCAGGAGAAACTGAAGTTACTTTTAGGGGTGAGAGAAAAATTGTGCCTTCGTGTGTGATATCAGCATTGAAGGTTGGTAAACTGCTTAGGAAAGGTTGTTCAGCTTACTTGGCTCATATAGTTGACACTGAGGTGATCAGTAAATCAAAGATTGAAGATATACTTGTGGTTAGGGAATTTCAAGATGTATTTCCAGAAGAATTGCCTGGGTTACCACCTGATCGAGAAGTAGAGTTTGTGATTGATTTGATACCAGGTACGACTCCTATTTCACAAGCACCATATCGAATGGCCCCAACAGAATTGAAAGAATTGAAGCTACAGTTACAAGAGCTCGTTGATAAGGGTTTTGTTAGGCCTAGTGCATCTCCATGGGGTGCACCAGTGTTGTTTGTGAAGAAAAAGGATGGTACGATGAGGTTATGTATCGATTATAGGCAGTTGAATAAGGCAACAATTCGTAATAAGTATCCTCTGCCTAGGATAGATGACTTGTTTGATCAGTTGAAAGGTGCCTCGATGTTTTCTAAAATTGACTTACGATCAGGGTATCATCAACTTAAGATTAGAGGAACAGATGTGCCAAAGACTGCTTTCAGGACCCGATATGGGCACTATGAGTTTTTGGTCATGCCGTTCGGGTTGACTAATGCCCCTGCAGCCTTTATGGATCTCATGAACAGGGTGTTCCATTCTTACTTAGACAAATTTGTGATTGTGTTCATTGACGACATATTGGTATATTCCAAAAGTAAAGAAGAGCATGGGGAACATCTCAAAATTGTATTACAGACATTACGAGATAAGGAGTTGTATGCTAAATTTAGCAAGTGTGAATTCTGGCTAAATCAGGTTGTGTTTTTGGGCCACGTAATCTCTGCAGAAGGCATATTTGTTGATCCTCAAAAGATTGAAGCAGTAGTTAAATGGGAGCGACCTACATCCGTTACGGAAGTTCGTAGCTTCCTTGGACTAGCTGGGTATTATCGTCGCTTTGTTGAAGGATTCTCCAAGCTAGCTCTCCCATTGACTAGCTTGACTAGAAAGAATTCGAAGTTTGTTTGGACTGACAAGTGCGAGCAAAGTTTCCATGAACTGAAGAAGAGGTTAGTTTCTGCTCCAATACTTACACTTCCAACGCCCGGTGAGGAGTTTATTATTTACAGTGATGCTTCTCATCAGGGTCTGGGGTGTGTGTTAATGCAAAATGGTAAGGTAATAGCCTATGCTTCTAGGCAGTTGAAGAAGCACGAGCACAATTATCCAACTCATGACCTTGAGCTAGCTGCAGTAGTGTTAGCTTTGAAGGTTTGGCGACATTATTTATATGGGGAGAAGTGCCATATTTATACTGATCATAAAAGTTTAAAATACATCTTCGATCAAAAGGAGTTGAATTTGCGTCAGAGAAGATGGCTCGAGTTACTAAAAGATTATGATTGCACCATTAATTATTATCCAGGGAAGGCTAATGTGGTTGCAGATGCCTTAAGTAGAAAAGGGCATGGTCCAGTAACCTCATCTAATGCCATGAGTTTCTCCTTGTTGGGTGAATTCAGTAGCATGAATGCAGAATTGTCTGTGGATGAGCTAGGAACCTTAATTGCAAGTTTTCGAGTAAGGCCTGTTTTGGTTGACAGGATTATAATGGCTCAATCTGATGATCCAGTTCTTGATAAGCTTAAGGGAGAAGTGAAAAATAATCAGCGATCAGATTATGTGTTGAGAGGCGATGGGGCACTAACCAAGTTTGATAGGTTATGTGTACCTAACAATCCAAACTTAAAGAAGGAAATACTTGATGAAGCCCACAGTTCAGGTTATGCTATGCATCCTGGTAGTACAAAAATGTATCGAACATTGAAGGAGCATTATTGGTGGCAAGGCATGAAAAGAGAAATAGCAGAATATGTTTCTAGATGCTTAATTTGCCAACAAGTGAAACCAGAACGCCAAAGAGTGGCAGGACTTTTGAATTCTTTGCCAATTCCAGAATGGAAGTGGGAGCATATTACGATGGATTTCTTATTTGGTCTTCCTCGTGCACAGAGTGGTTATGATGGTATTTGGGTGATTGTGGACAGATTAACAAAAACGGCAAGGTTTTTGCCAATCAAGATCACTTATTCTTTAGATAAACTTGCAAAGTTGTATGTTGATGAGATAATAAGTTTGTATGGAGCACCAGTTTCGATAGTTTCTGATAGAGACTCGAGGTTCACTTCTAAATTTTGGCCTAGTTTACAACAAGCATTGGGTACCAAGCTACATTTTAGTACAGCATTTCATCCTCAAACAGATGGACAATCAGAAAGGACTATACAAACATTGGAGGACATGTTAAGAGCTTGTGTTTTGCAATTTAAAGGAAGTTGGGATACTCACTTGTCACTAATGGAGTTTGCGTATAACAATAGTTACCATTCGAGCATTGGAATGGCACCATTTGAGGCATTGTATGGTAGGAAGTGTAGAACTCCAGTTTGTTGGGATGAAGTTGGTGAGAGGAAATTGATGGGTCCAGAATTTGTGCAAATCACTGTAGAAAAGGTGGAAGTAATCAAAGAAAATTTGAAAAGGGCACAAGACCGACAAAAGAGTTATGCAGATAAGCGTCGAAGAGATTTAGAATTTGAGGTTGGTGATAAAGTCTTTCTCAAGTTATCTCCTTGGAAGGGTGTATTGAGGTTTGGTAAGAAGGGAAAATTGAGCCCTAGATATATCGGTCCCTACGAGATTCTTGAACGTATTGGGCCAGTGGCATATCGTTTGGCTTTACCAATGGAGCTCTCTCGAATTCATGATGTATTCCATGTTTCAATGTTACGTAAGTACATCTCGGATCCATCACATGTCCTTGAGACTCAACCGGTGCAATTGAAAGAAAACTTATCTTATGAAGAAGAGGTCGTGCGAATCTTAGACAAAAAGGAACAAGTGTTACGAAATAAGACTATTCCCTTGGTTAAGGTCTTATGGAAGAATCATGCAATGGAGGAGGCAACTTGGGAAAGTGAGGAGCAGATGCGTATCAAATACCCTCAGCTTTTCGCTTGATGCACGTGACTGAATTTCGAGGACGAAATTTCCAAAAAGAGGGTAATATTTGTAATACCTATTTCTAATTGGTAATAATAATAATAATATTAATAATAAGATTAAAAAAAAAAAAAGAGAAAAGAAAAGCAAGCTTCCAGTGGAAGCTTTAAAAAAAAAAAAAAAAAAAAGAAAGAAAGAAAAAGGAAATGTAAAGCTTCCAGCAGAAGCTTTACTTAAATAAAAAAAAAAAAAAGAAAAAGAAGAAATGGATGGTAAAGCTTCCGTTGGAAGCTTTACTTAATAAAAAAAAAAAAAAAAAAAAAGAAATTAGAAGAGGGGAAGGCAGACTCGGGGAAAGAAAAAGAAGAAAAAGAAAAGGGGGAGAAAAGAGAGAAAATGAGGGAGACGGAAGCAAAAGGGGAGCCAAGAATTTGGGCATTCTTGAACGATTTCGGAAGGGAAGAAACACGCAACCTTGGATTCAAGTATTGGGTAAGTTCTTGTTCTTGGTTTGAACTTTTGCACAAGTTAAGAAGCTAAAAAAAAAAAATGAGTTTCATTGGTGGGTTTTTCTTCTTTGACTTGGATACTCCATGGATTAGTTTGAAACCTAGGAGATTCATAATGGGTTGAGTTCAAAGAGAGAAAAACTAGATAAAAACCCATAGTTTAAGCCAAAAAAAAAAGAAAGGGGGAAGAAATTGATGATGGGTATTCATAGGATTGTTGGGTTGCAAGCTTTCAAGGGGTAATGCTCATGGAGAAGAAGAGAAGAAATGAAAAGAATTAAGCTTATTATGAAGATGGGCAAAATGGAATTATTAGAAACTTTATTTTAGAAATATGATATTAATTACATGGTAGTTGGAGTACAAGTTCATGAAAGTTTTAGTTATTCCAAGTGTTAAAAAGAAGCTAAAGCTTGGTATAAGCTAGTGATGTGTTTTAATATGGAGATTGAAAAACCGTTAATACTTGGGTAATTATTATTTCAGGCCAAGCAGAGATCGGGACCGCCTACGACCCAAACCTCTCTCATCAATAGTGTAGTGAGTGGTTATTCTTCGGAATACTTTTCTTATTTAGAAATTAATGAAATTTGAGTTTGAAGTCAATTATGATATATATGTATATATTTGTACAAATGAGTTGGTTGTTGAGGATTATGACTATTTCTAAGACTATTGTAGAAAGGTGAATTATGGTTTTGAAGCTTTAAGATTTTAGCCTATCGACAAGGCCCAAGTTATTTTGAAATTTTACGATCGTATAGCTATACATTTCAAATATTTGGAAGTTTTAAAGTGAATGAAGTGTTTGAAATATGATTTGCTTGAGATGAGAAACTTAATAAATTTCAATGTTTTATTGATGTCGTGAATTTAACTATGACATGGAAATTTCTCAAGTATGATGTTTGGTTTACAATGCATTCTTTTAAAACGATTATGATGCTAGTGTGGTTTGAGAGCTTATAATTATAATGTTGACATTGTTTTCAAACCACTAGAGTTTGTACCCATGGTGAGTTCCCAATGCACTTGCGTGAATGTGTTTCCGTGGTGTATGTATGATATGTATAAGGTCTTTGGGACCCACTTCGGCACACACATAGGCTTTGGGCCGTGTGTCAAGGTGTTTTGCCCTTTGGGGGTTGCTCTGCGCGTGTATGACCAGGATAGCTCTGCCACACATCTTGAGATTACTCGATGTGTGGTATGACCAGATTTGCTCTGCTACATATCTTAAGACTACTCGATATGTAGTATGACCAGTTGTTCTGCTTTATACGTCGAGTTTCTCCGTATATAGTATGACCAGTTTCGGGTACAACTATTAGTGATGGAAAAACTTCACATAGCCCATGATGGTTTATCTTTCCAAATGCTTATGCTACAGTGTTTTTGATTTTTGACATTTCACGTTTTAACTTGCAAAAGACTTTATTTGGTATCTCAAGGTTTTATTCCTCAAAAATCTATATTGTTTCTAAAAGACTGTGATTGCAACTATGTTAGTCATGAGTTTTCTAAAAAGTCATATCTTATCTCTTTTTATATATAAATTCTCACCACTCACTGGGCTTATTACCTCACCCTTTTTCTTTCTAAACCTTTTTTCCACCAGGTAGTAGTTGAGTTCCTGACGAGCCTACCAGAGTTGATATCTGCCACCAGACTCAATAGGTTGCATGTCATTTTGCACTATTTATAGATGTATCATTTTTTTTTGTAACTAGAATGGCTAGCAACTTCATGGTGATGTATGATCATGGTTGTTAGGGTGGTTTTGTGATTGAAAACTAGACGTTGTTTTGTATAGTTGACTGTACCATGGTTGTAAACTCTGAACCGGCTTGGGTGCTGGTGTTGGATTCTATACTATGATTATTTGGGAGTGTTAAATCTTGCTTTCAGGTGGATCAGATATCCAAATTTTAGAGGAAACTCTGCCGAAATTTCCATGATTTATTTTCATTTAATAAACCATTGCTAGTCACGTTTTGAAAATTCTTTTTCATAGTCAATTCAGTTCATACATAGTAGACAATGAAGTTTGTGGTTAGTTGGGATTTCATTGTCAACACGTCACGTCCGAGGTTGGTTAGGATAATCTGGGGCGGGGCGTGTCAGTCTGCCCCAGTTTTGCCTGGTTTGACCTAAAACTCCTCCGAATCCCTAAAAACCCTAGGGGGAGGAACATGTATTTATACCCTTCTTCGCTACTGAAGAAGGGGACCCGAACTCTCTACTCTCTTCACTAGGGGTGTTCATAAGAACCGACAAAACCGACTCGACCGACCGAAACCGACCGAACCGAAGTCGGTCGGTCGGTTTAGAGAATGAGTCGGTCGGAGTCGGTTTTGCATAGTGCAAAACCGACCGGTCGGTCGGTCGGAGGAAAATTTTGAAACTCCCCCGACCGACCGACCGAATATATATTAACATGCTGGAAATTTTGTTCATTTTGAATCTTTCCCTCGAATCCTCATTAATGCCATTAATGCTGATTGATGGCATTTATGAGAGGCACATGGTTTTCTAGAAAACCACCAATGGTTTTAACCTAAAAGAATTAATTTTTTCATATATTCTCTCTCTCTTTCCTTTCCCATCAACTCCACGTTTTTCAATACTGACATTTGACTTCTCCTCTCCCCTCTTCTCTTCTCTCTCTACTTCATCTTCCTCATTCTTTCCCTTCTCTCCTCTACCCACGGTGAGTTCCATTTTTTTCTTTCTTCTTTTCTCTTTTCTTCTCCATTTTTTCTCCTTTTTTCTTACATTTCTTCTTCATTTCTTATCTCTTCTCATTTTTTCTTTCATTTCTTCTCCCTTCTCCTTTTTTTCTTTCTTTTCTTCTCATCTTTTTAGTTCGCCGGAATAATAATAATAATAAAAGATCGCCGTCGTGTTTCCTTTTTTTTCTTTCTTTTTCTCCTTCTTTGCTCCCTTTTGTTTTAATTTCGTTCACCGGAGAGAAACCGACAAAAACCGACCGACCGACCGCATATTCGGTCGGTCGACACCTCCAACCTCTAAAAACCGATAAAAACCGACCGATGAAAAACCGACTTGTCGGTTGTCGGTGTCGGTTTTAGTCAAAAACCGACACCGACCGACCGACGAACACCCCTACTCTTCACTTACTCTCTAGCCCTCCTACTTCCGTTTTCTGACTTAAGCATCGGAGTCGGTGTGGCTAGCACCACACCGGTGTGTAGGTTTTCCGTCTTGCAGGCCACGTCTTCCCCCCTCATCTACAAATTTACCGTTGGTGGCACGTGAAGGTTAGGTGAGTTCCCTCTGACCAAAATCGACCATCAACAATACTAATATTCTCCATTTATCATGCAGGGCTCGTGAAATTCTATCCACAACGGAATTGGAAGAGTACACAATGATCCTATGGGCAATATGGAATGACAGAAATTTCAGAATTCATAACCCAGACAAAATATCAAAGGACGATCCTATTCATAAAGTTTTAAGCTACCGGGAAGATTTCAAAGCAATGAACAATTTGGAGAGTCAAGCAAGGGATATTCCAGATCAGATTAGTGTACATCCACAAGCAACAAATTTTGGTAGCACAAGACATGTCTCAAATCAAAGGGAACGATGGAGGGCGCCAAAAAGGGATGCTTACAAAGTCAATACTGACGCTTCTGTCAAAAATGGAGTGCTTGGCCGATGAATTATCATCGAAACGACATAGGAGAGGTGATGACAGCTGCACAATCCGTAGGTCCTTTTATGGGTTCGATTGAAATGGCTAAAGCTTTAGCCATCCAGGAGGGGATCGAACTCACAAGATCAACCGGTATTCATCCAATTTGGGTGGAAACTGATTCGTTTCTAGTGTGGAATCTTGTTCAGGGAGTCGATACCTATGAGAATGAAACTCAGAATATCATAGAAGATATCAAGTCCTAAGGAGATTTAGGGGAGGTGGAAGAGTTGTTACTAACCTCTAGAGAATCGAACCAAGTTGCAAACGCCTTAGCGGTCCATGCTCGGAGATGCCGCGTCTGAAGGGAATAAAAGTCCCCACGTAGCGAAAGCACATCGATTGGACCTTACGCCGTATATTAATTAACATTAAAATATCGTTACGAAAACTCAAACAAACTTTAAACCAACTTTAAAGTTGCTGGAAATTCAGTTTAAACATGCTTAAAAATAAATCTAAATTTATTTTCATGCTTTTCTAAAGAAAAGGGGAAGAACCGTCACATACCTTCGTTGTAGACTTGACCGTTCTTTGCCAACGACGCTCCAACGAACGAAAACGCAGCAGCCTCCTCGCCTCTTGATCGCTGGAATTTTCTTCTTGATTAACACAATAACCACAGAAGTTACACCGGTATGTCTCTAAGTCTAGGAAGCAAAAGACTTGTGGGAGTCTTTCTCTAAGAGGGAGGCTAGAGAGATTTCTAGGTCTTGTCTTTCAAGAGTGTCAAGTCTCATGACCAATTAGGTCTAGTGTTCTATTTATAGAAGAGATGTCATGAATAAAATATCAATTAAATCAATCTTTTCCAAAATTGATTCAATCTTATTCTTTAATTAATCAATCATGATCAATCAATTCCATAATTGATTAATCTTTTCCACAAATGACTAATTACTTCCATAAGTGATTAGATCATTTCCATAAATGATTAATCACTTCCTTAAGTGATTAATTATTTCCATAATTGATTAATTCTCGGTTAATGAATTCTCTAATTAATTAACCACCAATTAAATATCACATATTTAATTCCCGGCCTAGATTTAATTAATTTTGCCCAAACACATTTTAGGCCTTAAATTAATTAATTCATTATTTGAACTCTTTCAAAACTTCCATAAATTTATATTTGAACTTTTCAAATATTAATTTCTCTCATAATAATATATCAATATATATTATATTTGGTTCCCTTAATAAATTGAACATTTTCAATTTACTTTTATTTCTTAGTTGCCTCAAATTACATTACGAGCTACCAGTGGGACCTAATGGACCTGCAGATCAGAAGCTCCAACGATGTGAGATTAATTGGTCAAACTCATTAACCACATTAATCAATATTCGTTAACTGTGTGTTCATTCCACTATAGACTCACAGTTGCACTCTTCTCACTGCAGACATATTTTCTATGTCCACGGATCTAGACCAATATCAACTAGTTAGTCCTTCACGAGTGTCCGTAACACCAGCTGGGTCAAATTACCGTTTTACCCCTGGGTTACCTCTATTTCCTTAAGTACCAATTCTCCTCTAATGAACAACCTGTTTGTGGTCCAACCATCAAACAGAAAACCCTCTCGTGCCATTGAGAGGGTAGGACCCTTTGTTCAAGACTCGGAGTAACCACTTAAGGGAACACTCATCTGCTTCCCTAAAGTCGGGAAGGAGTGAATTCCATCTTGTACGATTATGTTCCCAGCTTCTCATTCGGTCTTGTCCCCAAAGTGGTAGGCTTATTGAGTCGGCGTATTGGCCACTCTCACCCATACAAATCAAAGGACAATCTCTCATGAGCAGGAGTCCATAATCAACTCAGGATTAAGACTAAGTTGTCTAGGTTGTCCTAATGAAATAGAAAACCAACTAGTTAACGGTGTTATAACCAGTCGTTACTATTTCGCGGTCCGGTCTTATGCAAACTCATTGCATAGGATACCCCCACTCGCATGTCTCCTACACGAACGCGTTGGATCGCAGCGTTTGTATCAAATACAAAGTGGGCCGTATCCATAGTGTTACCAGGATAAGGCACCCAGTCTTATCCCTATACTATAGACCCTTTAGGCTGTTTCTTGAACAATGATCCCATATGTCGCTACATATAGTTCAAGACTCATATTACAGCCTTGGATGTCTAGTTTATTGGATTAGGGTTATTATTAGGCAAAGAAAAATATAAAATAACTAATAACAATTAATGGAAAAATATATCAATATTATTTCATTAATATCCGGTCAACGGTTACATTCACTATCTACGAGTTTTAGGGCATAAAACCCAACAGCGTCGATGGAGTCTGGATGGAAGAAGCTCCTCCCTGGGCGAGTCAGCTAGTCTGTTTAGACAGAAGAGAAGGAAGTCGGATTATGGGTTTCGATGGTAGCAGAAGGTAGACGATATTCGGATAATGGGTTTCGTTGGTCGCTGCGTCTATCGTCCCTCTCTGTTTTTTCTTTCTTTTGCTTGTTCGTATTATGTTCCTTTTCAATAAAAAAAAATATATTATTGGGAAGACCTAATTAGGTTTTATTACAAGTGGTATCAATTGGGTAATTTTGAAAAGTTTCTATAAGTTCCGAACTTTCAATTTTGTTTCTAATAGATTCTTGAAATTTAAAAATGTCTAATAGGTCCTTGAACTTTCAATTTTGTGTATGATAGGTTTTTGATATATTTGATATTTTTAAAAATGAACCAATCTACTATATTTAAAATTGGATTTTATGTCTATTGAAACTCTAAACATCCAATTTTATATCTAGTAGACGTCTGAATTTTGAAAAATGTTGAATAGGTCAAGGACTTCCACAAAATTAAAAGTTGAGGAACCTATTTGATACTTTTTAAAGTTCAAGGATCTATTGGAAACAAAATTGAAAGTTTGAGGACCTATTTCAAACTTTTTAAAGTTCAGTGACAAAGTTGACACAATCCTGAAAGTTCAAAGACTAAACATGTAATTTAACCATCTAATTATTATCTTGGTGGTATCAATTGAAACATAGTTTAGTATTTAAGGTATCAATTATTATCTCAAAAGTCGATGGTTTGCCTTATTCTTGAACCTCTGATCTCTTGATCGAGAATACAAGTTTTTATGTCAGTTGAATATGTTCGTATGGTTTGTCTTATTCTCATAAGTGTTGAACTCAAATATATATATATATATATATATATATATATATATATATATATTATTTTGGCGTTTTATTTTAGTTAATGTGCTTTTAAACTATGGTTAAGTTACAAGTTTAGTCTATGAACTTTGAGGGCTGTATTTTGTCTCTAAACTTTAAAATACATATCAAATAGGTCATCGAACTTCCAATTTTATGTCTATCTAGGCCCTTAAATTTTCAATTTTGTGTCTAATAGCTAGGTCCCTTAACTTTCAATTTTGTGTCCAATAGGTCCTTAACTTTCAATTTTATGTCCAATAGGTCCTTGACCTATTCGAAATTTTTTAAAATTAACATGCCTTACTAGGTACAAAATAGAAAGTTTAGGTCTCGTTTGATAATCATTTCAGTTTTTGGTTTTTGGTTTTTCTGTTTTTTAAAAACAAAAACCATATATGTTTGATAACTGTTTTTTTTTTTTAAAGAAAAACAAACTTGTTTGATAGCTTTTTTTTGGTTTTCCGTTTTTAAAAAATTAGAAAGATGAAAAGATGTTTTAGAGAGAGAAAATGTGTAGAGACATTGAAACAAAAATTTAGAGACACAAATATAAATGTTTTCAAGAGAAAAATTAAATAGAGAAAATTTAGAGACGTGAAAGAAAATGTTTAGAGAAAATATTAGTTAGACTCCATAAAAGATATTAGTTAGAGAAAAAAAAAAGTTAGAGAAGAAGAGTAAAATTTTAGATAGAAAAATTAAATAAATAGAAGAGATAAATTTTAGATAGAAAAATTAAATAAAAAAGAGAAATTTTAGAGAGATAGTAAGGTTAAGAGTAAAAGATATGCTAAAGAAATAATGATAAATTAGAAAAATAAAGAAAAGTTGTAGAAAATTTTGGCGATTTTTTTTTCTTCAAAAGAAAAGTTAGAATATGTTTATTAAGGAGAGAAAAGTTATGGATAAATTTTTAGAAATAGATAAGTTATAGAGGATTTTTTTTTTTGAAAAATTGAGGAAAAAAGTTTTGAGAGAGAAAAATGTTTTAGAGAGAGAAAAAAAAGAATTTGTTGGAGAGAGATAGGTAAAAGAGGAAAAAAAATAAGCATTAGTAGTAAAATGAGTTTTTGAAAAAGAGATCTATTTTTGAAAACTATTTTTTTTTTTGAAATTGATTATAATTTCAAAAACAAAAAACAAAAAAACATAAATGATTATCAAACAATCTTGTTTTTAAAAAATGAAAGACAAAAATAGAAAACAGAAAACAAAATGGTTATCAAACGACTCTTAAAGTTTTATTAGATATAAAATTCAATTTCATATCTAATAGATTAGTTAATTTTTTAAAATCTCGAATATGAAAACAACCTATTAGACATGAATGAAAGTTCAGAGATCAATTAGATATTTTTAAAGTTCAGAGACTTATTAGACATTTTGTAAAATTCAAGAACTAAATAGACACAAACTTGAAAGTTCAAATACTAAAGTTGTAATTTGATCTTTATTATTATTTTTTTTTTTGTTTATTTTAGTCCCTTTATTTTGGAAAGGTTTATTTTTGTTTCACGTTGGCAAGGAGGAATTGGTCAAAAGTCTTAATCTCTAAAGCTCATACCACTTCTATTTGCTACACATTACGTGGTCGCCATTTTTCTTCTTTTTTCTCTTTTCTTCCTCCATATTTATTCCCTCTCCTTTCCTTTTTCTTCTCTTTCTCCTCTTCCCTATTCTTCGTTTCCTCTTCTCTCTCTGATTTTTAACATGAGGTTACATCTCAAAACTAATTGGCTATGAGTGGGATGGACCCTTGTAGGTTATATATTGTGAAGGTCTCCACTAATCTTTTCGACGTGGGATCCTCAACATTCCCTTCGTTTCAGGCGTAAGTTTTTGGCCGAGAGAAAGCGCGGGAGAGAGAAAGATGAGATGGTGAGGGTGACTGCGTGAGGAGTGGTGGGTGCGAGAGTACAGGTGACAGTGACAAAGAGGATCAACGATTGATTTTTGAGCGATTTCTGTCACCGCCGGAGCAGTGACGTTGGTGTTGATGGTTATTTAATTTCGTTGTAGTTGCTGTTTTATGTGAGTTTTTGTTTTGAGTCTTTGTCTGAGTGTTGTGGAAGGGGACGAGTTGTCTCAGTAACTCTGTATTTCTTTACGTGGAGATAAAGGAATTGGAGTCAAGTGTTTGATTTTGTGGCTCATGATTGGTTCTGAGATCGTGTGTGTTCAAGGGACAAGGGCGTTGGTGATTTGTTTAGAGTCTTGTGTTTCTGCTCAAGGTAAAATAACTTTAATCCTACATTTTTCTTGAGGAAATAAGTCGGTGTTTTGCTTGGTGTTTGAGATTAGTGCTTTCTTAATCGGTTGTGGAAGAGATGATATGTATACGGATCTATGAACGGCTTCAGTCGAGATAAAGGAGAAAAAAAAAAAAAATTGTTCTCTTGCAAATATTTTTTTAATAAAAAAAATGAGTGTCACATCAGTATTCCGTTAGTTATTAACGAAACATTGGAATCTCAGGAACTAAATTGTCGAGTTCGAAAACCAAAATGAAATCTAATTCAAATCTTAGAGACTAAAAGTGTATTTTTCCATAGTTGGATTCAAACATTTTAGATTTTGATAACCATTTAATTTTCCAAGTTTGTTTAAAGTCGTACTTTTCTTTTTGAAAATTATGCTATTTTTTTTTTCAATTTTCTTATAATAGTTTTCATCTTTGTTAGGAGCACACAAGTTTGAAAGTGATTTTAATTTGAAAGGGCAAAAATCACTTTTGTCATGTTTGAAATCACTCCAAAACGTATCTTTATTTATTCAATATCAATTTCATGCGTTTGATTTTACACTTTTAAACGCGATTTTCATATCATCAAAATTGAGTTTGAATTATTAAAGAGAGTGATTTCGAACCTGACAAAAGTGATTTTGACCCTTTCAAAATCACTCTCAAACATGTACTTAGGCTATGTTTGGGAGTGATTTTGGCAGGGTCAAAATCAATTTTACCAATGCCAAAATCAATTTTCTCTAAAATAAACATGTTTGGCAAATACATAAATTGATTTTTGAGAAATTTGTTGGGAGGTGATTCTTGATTTGGTGATTGACCGGGAATCACTTTTTTTTTTTTTTTTTTTTTTTGAAATCTTTGTGAACAAAAGCCCTAATGTTTAATTTCGATTGGAAATAAAAAAAAAAAAAAAATAATCACCTTCGTTTAGTGGCTGCTTGTAGATTCTATTTTTTATATATACTTTTTTTGAAATCTTTGTGGATTCTATTCTGAGTACACTGCATTTGTTTTTTTTTTTTTTTTTTTTTTTTTTTTGCCTTTTTCTTTTCCATCATTTATTATTTATTTATTATTTTCCATAAAAATTTGTTAGTATTGACGGTTTCTAAAGACTCTTTCATAATTTCTCTCCAATTTTATTATATTCTATTACCATGTGGGGCCAATTGTGCATTTCTTTGTTTCAAAAAATGTAGACATTTCATTATAAAGATATATGATTTCCCCATAAATTTGTAAGTAGTCATGACATACATGTTACCTTTTAAATGAAGTGAAAAATAGAACGGTCTTAGTTTGTCATAATTCAAAAAGTATACGTAGAATAATTAAGATTTCATTAGTTTTCTTCTAGTTTCAACCCTATCTAGTTTGTAAAATGAAAAGATTATATATTCGTCTATATAAACAATTAACATAAGCAAACGTTGCCATTCTGTAAAAAAAAAAAAAATTATGCGGCTTCGCTCATACTATTTTATGGTCAAGAAATTGTAATATGGGAGCCTCTACCTTACCAAAGGTTGCCTTTGACATAAGTCATTAACATCACCCGTTCAAAAAATATTCCATGATTTATTAGAAGAATTAGTCATATGATATTGACCTAATAAAACAATCATCATCTGTAAGAACTTAATTAAATATTTTTTATATATATAGATAAGGTTGAGTGTCTTATCTTTTACAATAGTTCAATTTGAATGGTTCATTTAGAAAAACATGTGTAGAGATATATTATATATGCAATGAGTTTACATAAGACTAAACTTCAACCTATTTATTCTATATTATTAAGTTAAATAATTTATTGAATGTAAAATGCCCTTTTGGTAATTTGGGAATTTTAAAATCACATTTGAAACCAAACATAATATTTCAAAATCACTTTTAAATACATGAAAATCACTTTTTAAAGTTTGGAACCAAACATAAATATGATTGTATGAAAATCAATTTTATAAAATCAATTTCATAAAATCTCTTTTTCCTAAATCAATAATTCAATCATCACTCCCAAACATAGCGTTAGCCAAATTCCAAAACAAAAACAAGTTTTTGAAAATTAGTTTTTTTTTAGCTTTGGAAACTTGACTTAAAACAAGGAAGAAGATAGATAACAAAACAAAGTCCAAGTGGTTGCAAAATCTTATTTACTAAGATTAGTTGTATTTTTAAATGGTTGTTGGGTAAATTAGTTTAAAATTACATTTTAAAAAAAAATGAGAAAAACAAGGGGATTTGAAAAACAGGGGAATTATATTTATCCGAAAATATAGATGTCTGATAGTTGAAATCTATAGATAACCCATGTTTGTTTTGTAAAAAAATTTGTAGGGATGTTTAGGAATATTAAGATAACCATGGTTGTTTTGCAGAATTGTTTTGTACTAAAATGTATGCATTACTCCAACAATACTCTTCCCTATCTTCAAATCATTTATATATTAATTTAATATATTTTAAATTTATATAACATTTTTTACTTTAATAATCTAACATTTTATTGTTATCAATTTAGGATTTTTTTAATGTTAGCGAAAAATTTGAAAAAATATATCCATGGATATAAATTGTTTGAATTAATAAATGAAACTTTAATTATGATAAATCAAATCAAAACATTAACCGTTTTAATTATTATGTTAAAAAGAAATTTGAAAGAATCTAAGAAATATTGTTTATAATATAAAAGATATATGGAAAATTGTAAAATTTACCCCTATTTAGAATTCTTGAATTTGTGAGGATTTCAAATCAGTTAGGATTTAAAATCATTTCACGTGTTTGGAAGCAACAAAAAAGCAACGGGTTCAAATCTTGTTTTTTTAAATAATTTTTTCGTTCCAAATAGCTCGAATTTGGCAGGATTTTATACTTAAAAAATATAATTCCAATTTTAACCCTCGACCCCCTTTCTTTTATTCGATAAGTTTCCCATTATATCGATCCAATTTTCCATCATGTCGATTCTCCCTATCTCTCTCCAAACTCAAAGCCATTTGACGCCATTCACAAAGTTAGATTTTTTTTTTTGAAACTAGAGATTTCTATTTTATTTCTTCTTGTAACCTGTCGTTTGTTAAAAACTGGTAATAATTATAATTTTCTCAATGTAGTTTATTTTTTTTTTTACAACAAGGTTTTATAGGCAAGCAGAGTAGAGGTAAGTTTTTTTTTTTTTTTTTTTTTTTTTTTTCTTTACGTTTTCATCTTCTTAAACTTTTTCTTTTTTCATTTTAGATACTTTTTTTGTTTGTTGAATAAAGATATTTTTGATATTTTTAATTTTTTTTTTACTATAATGAAACATTTGAAAATTTTAATTTAATAAGTTGATTTATTTTATTAATGGTATGTTTGATAGTTTTCTTTTTTTAGATAAAATAGATTTCATTAAAGATAAACCAAACCAGGAATACAAGAGTCGACTAAACGGGCTCTGACCCATAAAGGGGAGGCCCAATCCAAGAACTTCCCTCTTCTTCCAAACTGGAAGAACTAACAAACGTGAAAACAAAGGAAGAAGGAGGCGAGATAGCAATGCGCGCCAAAATTTGGTTTTAATTTATAATTTTGTATTTTTTCATCAAATCGTGATAATTGAAAAATTATTACCATACTATTAAAAGTTATTATTATTTTATTCTAATTTAATGAATCTTATTTTTTCATTTTAATGTAGAGTTTTTTTATTCAAAAGTTGATTACCCTAAATTATAAAGTGAAAATTGTTGTGGGTAATTTTGGCTTAACAGGTACTCCGAAGGAGAAGGACTTCGGGCCCAACCCAGATCGGTCCGAGAAGAGAGGATCCACCTATAGAGGAGGAATACCCTCCTTGGCCTTGGCTTTGGGCCGAGGCCGAGGATCTGGTCGGCCTCGACCCAATACCGAGACCGACCAGGCCATTAGGCCCGCTGGCCACCTGGGCCGCTCGGATCAGCCCTTTAGGGCCCAGTGAGGGGAGGTTTCGTGCAGCGAGTGGCGCAGGGAAGAGAAAAACCCTAGCGAGAGAAGGAATATAAAAGGCTTGGAGATGACCCAAGGAGAGGTATCGAACATCTGAACTCACAACTCCATTCTTTTACAGCTTTACTACTATCCTTGTCGAAGGTTCTCCGATCACTGACTTAGGCATCGGAGTGTGTGTGGCAAGCACCACACTGGTGTGCAGTGCTCACTTTCCTTTTTGCAGGTCACGTCTTCCCCGTATCTAAACAAATTCACCGTTGGTGCCACGTGAAGGTCAGGTGAGTCCCTTGACCAAATTTTGGCATCAACAAAAATATTTAGTGTGATTTTTAAAAGTTTGAAATTAAAAAAAAAAAATCTATGGCCACAAATTGTAAGATTACTAATTTTTTTTTTTATTTCAAAACTTAATTTAAAACTAGTAAAATTATGAAATTACATTTTTATTACTAATTTTGAAAATTAATTTTATATTTTTTAGATCTAAAATTTTCATTTTAATATTTTGTTTTAAATTTGGATTTTTTTTTTGGTATAATTTACATTAAAATCAAAATTTAAATCAAAATGGTAATAATACTCCAATCATTCGGTTTAGAGAAAAAAAATCAAAATTTAAATCAAAATGATAATAATATTTCAATCATTCGATTTATAGAACGAAAACGAAATCAAAATTAAAATCAAAATGATAATAATATTGTTATAGGCAATTTTGGACCACCCCGATACACAAGGAGCTGACGAGGACAACCGGGGAGAAATCGGACTGAAAGATGGACCAAGGAGGCAAAACCGGCAAATGGGACGGGCCAAGACCGAAGGGGTCGGGTTTTCGGCCCGACCCCCTGCTCGGCCTCGGCCCATGGCCGAGGCCGACCCTCGGCCCGCTCGTGCGGGCCGAGTCCGTTTGGTCCCGTCTGGTCCCCACCGCCTCTGGATGCCCCGGTTTCGCCTGGTTTGACCTAAAACGCCTCCGAAACCCTAAAAAGGCTAGGAGGATGAACAGGTATTTATATCCCTCTTCGCCACTGAAGAGGGGATCCCGAATTCTATCCCTAAACTCTACTCTCTATTCTCTGCTTTCTCCTCTTGCTCTTACTTTTCCACACCCTACCGTTCTGTGTGCTGACTTAAGCATCGGAGCCGGTGTGGCGAGCACCACACCGGTGTGCAGGTTACCGTCTTGCAGGCCACGTCTTCCCCCCTCATCTACAAATTTACCGTTGGTGGCACGTGAAGGTCAGGTGAGATCCTCTGGCCAAAATCGACCATCAACAAATATTTCAATCATTTGATTTAGAGAAGAAAAACGAAATCAAAATGATAATAATATTTCAATCATTTGATTTATGGAATAAATTAAAACAAATTAAAATTTAGCCAAAGTGAACATAACTTAGTAGTAATTTGCATATACCCTCGACCAAGAGGTTAAAAGTTCGAATCCCCCTCCCCAAATGTTGTTGAACTCCAAAAAAAAAAAAAAAAAAAAAAAAATTAAAATTTAAAATAAAAGATTAAAATGAAAAATTTAGATCTAACAAATATAAAATTAATTTTCAAAATTCGTAATAAAAATGTAATTTTACTTATAATTTGTGGCCATAAAATTTTATTTATTTCTAAGTCACACTCAATATTTTAACTTTATAATTTAGGGTAATCAACTTTTGAATTAAAAAAACAGCTTTATATTAAAATAAAAAAAATAAAATTAATTAAATTAGAATAAAATAATAATAACTTTTAATAGTATGGTAATTATTTTTCAATAATCACAATTTGAAGGAAAAAAATTACAAAATTATAAATTAAAAGTAAATTTTAAAAGAAAAAAATAAATAAAATGATTACAATTGTAATGAGTGGCTAAAATCTAATGGTTAATTGTAAATATAGCAAGTTTTATAAAAAATTACAAATATAGCAAAATTTTTAAATCATTTTTTTTTAATTCTCGTTTTGCCTCTATTTTGATTTCTATCCGTGATAGAATCTATCAACGATAGAAATCTATCGCTGATAGAATTACAGTGATAGAAATCCAGTAATATATGATAGAATCTATCACTGATAGAAATTTATTGCTAATAGAAACTAATAGTGTATTAGACTCAAAAAAAAAAAAAAAAAAACCAATAGTGTATTTGTACATACATTTTGTTTTTTGTTTTTTTGTTTTGTTGAGGTCTCCTCTTCTTTAAATTTCAATTTCCGCTTTGTGTTTTTCTTTTCTTCCAATTCAATTTTCATATTGTTTTACTTCAGCATCTATAAAAACAAATCAGTGACATAAGTTTTAGAAACAATAGTTTATTGTTGATAGAAGATTTATATCAGTGATGGAAATCTATCAGTCATACGTTTCTATCACTGATAGGCCTTGTATCAGTGATAAAAATCTTCTATCACTAATAGAAATCAATCTTTCTATCAATGATAATTTTCTATCTAATAGAAAGTTTCTATCACTGATAGAATTCTACCCCTGATATATTCTATCAGCGAAATAGAATCTATCAGTAATTGAATTCTATCGTCGATAAAAGGGTATTTTAGTCATTTAGACGGTCCGAGGGTAATTTTTTCTTTACCATATTTGCAATTATTTTTCCAAGTTGCTATATTTGTTAATATATATTTTGTCCCATTTTGTCATTTATGCAACTAGCCTATCAATTTTCCATCAGTCAGTTGAAAAAATAAAAAAAAATAAAAAAAATTACCATCATTTTAGTATGAAAAAGAAATACAAATTTGAAAATAAAAAAAAAATAAAAAATAGAAAATGAAAAAGAAAAAAAAACTTACAATTATTAATTGAAAAAGGATACAAAAATCTAAAAAAAAAAAAGAAAAAAACAAAAACAAAAACAGATTTTGCATTTGAAAGGTTGAGGAGTCAATCCTTAGGATGCGGAATTTGAAATTGAATTCGTGGGTACAAGCTACGAATTCCAATAAAAACAAAATTTTAGCATGTTTTTTCTATTTTCTTTTTCAAAAGAAACTGTTTTACCCATTTTTTAAAATTGCCATTATTATCTCATTTACCCTTTTTTTTTTTTAACAATTAACAATATTATCTCATTTACCCTATTACATTAGTATCTGTTTATATATTATTAGATTGTGCTAGAAAGTTTATGATAGGTCTTTACATTTTTAATTTTGTATCTAGAGTAGATATTAACTTTTCCATTTTTGAAATTTGTATGTATATTTTTTTGAGCTCGACAAATAGAGGTGGAGGATTCGAACATTTGACCTCATGGTCGGAAACACATGTTGAGGCCAATTGAGCTACCTTAGTTTGGCAAAATTTAGGTAACATGTTGATATATATGAAACTATTTAGACATTATATATGGAGTTGATTTTAGATACTTTAGGAATTTGATGGTGTAAGCGTTAAATTAATAAATGGAATGGGGAACGGGGACTGAATATAGATCGATATTTTAATCTTAGATCCTACATGGATAGAAATAGAAAATATATCACAAGTTTATAAGGAAAGATAAACGTATATAGCATACCATGTTAAGCTTATCCTTGATTTGTTTGATTTGATCAAGGGAAAAAGTCATGGTGGAAATGGCAATTGGCTTGACAAGCTGCATGGAATCTCCTTGTGGGTTTGATGGGTATGGGATCATCTTCAACAAAAGTGTTCTTCATGAGACTCTATCCAAAGTTCGATACAATGTTAAAGAGAAAAGACCAAAATTGTGGGTTTTTTTTTTTTTTTTTTTTGGTTGTGAGTGTTTTCGAGATGGAAAAGTGAGAGGAAGAGAAGGATCATCGGCTCTCTTGAGGCAACTTAAAAGGGTGTTCATAAGATAAAAGCCATCTCGACTATTGAGTGATGAACTTTCAAAATTACACTTGAAATTGAGTAGCCTGTACTTTCAAACTTGTAACAATTTAATCTTCATCGCAAAAAATTTCATCAAACTTAAATGTCTATTTTTATTGTTTAATCATTAAACTTTGTTGCTTAAAACATATTGGGTCCCAAATTGTTACAACGCCCGCATAGATGACGTACAACGCCCGACATTAAAACCCTTTAATGAGGGGCAATGCCCGTCATTAAAAGCTTTTTTTTTTTTTTTTTTTTTTTTTTTTTTGTAGTGCATGGTTTTCATCTTTTTAAGGAAAGATTTGAATTCTTAGTCTTCTTTTTTTAAAAAAAAAGTTTTCAAAAACTACTTTTAGTTATCAAATTTTGACCTCAATTTTGAAAACATTTATCAAAACTAGATAACAAACCAAAGAAATTTGTAAATGAAAGTAGTGTCTAGAAGCTTAATTTTTGAAAACCAAATGGTTATCAAATAAGATCTACATCATTCCAAAAATGGAAAAATATTCCTAATTTCTTGGAGGGGTTAGATTTTGTAAGTTATAATTAATTCCAAGCTCATGTCTGAGAGGTGAGAGCCGGTTTAATTTTCTTAATTAGATTATGAAGGTTTTGCTAATCTTATGAGTTAACTTTTTTTTTTTTTTAATCAATCTTATGAGTTAACTTAACCCTAGATTATCATGTCAAAATGAGCTTAGCTCAACGGTAATTAACATATATCATCGACCAAAAGGTCAGAGGTTCGAATCCCCCCACCCAAAATGTTGATGTATTAAAAAAAAACCTTAGATTATCACAGAAACACGGATTATGAGATACATATTTTATATTAAATTTTCAACATATAAATCTATGAATTAAACACAAAGTTATATATACTCAAAATTCAATTAATTTATACAACTTAAACATTGATTGCACAAAAACTCTTGTACCTTGTATGTTCAATGTTTCATGTACTCAAACTTAATTAAAATTATGAATCAAACATTGTCTTAATTGCATAGCACAGATAGCTCAACTGACATGTAAAACTAGGTATGTTATTAGAATTCCTCACTCCCTACATGTCAGAAAAAAAAACCCATTGTCTTAATTTTTGCCTATACTAATTGATGATTTATTATTCGAATGTCAATTAATGATTTACCTCTACTAAATGGATGGCCATGTTTGATAACTATTTGGTTTTTTTTTTTTTTTTTTGAATGAAGGATACTTTATTGAGTCGTATGTGAGAAACATACAAGGTCTAGAAGAAAGCTTTCCACTTTAAAGCTATAGAGGCAGCACTATAATTGGAAAACACATTCAAAACAGATGACCAACGTGTTGCAAGAAGAATACTAAGAGAACGCGCGCTTTATCTTGGAAGATTCGACTATTTCTTTCAGACTAGAGAATCCAAATGACAGCAGCAAAGATGCTGACTCGTAATATGGTTTGATATCTATTTGGTTTTTAGTTTTTTATTTTTGAAAATTAAGCTTATAAACACTACTTCTACCTATAGATTTCTTTGTCTTGTTATCTACCTCTTCTCCTCATATTAACCATTATATTGTAAGTAAATTGAGAGAAAACAAACTTAATTTTCAAAAACCAAATAGTTATCAAATAGGTCCTAAATTATCCAACTTCACAAATATGAAAAGGAATAGGGGTAGAAATTATTGCATTGACTTATTAATTTGTACAAACTAAATTGAACTTAGCGTATTTCACACATAATTAGTCTTTGTTATGCCACTCACAAGCATACATGATTGATTTTCTTAAAAAAAAAAAGCATACATTATTGAACGCACAATAACCTAACCTCCTCTCAAGAAGAAATTTTTAGGTGCTCTCAGTGCAACGAGGCCAGTAGTTTTGTACCGTTGGATGTAAGAGAGAAATGACAAAAGTACTTCGATTTTGTATCCAACGGTTATTAGGGGCAGAGAAATTTGAAGTTTTACATCCAACGATTTTAAAAGAGGACCTCAATGCACCGAAAACACCGAGTAATTTTCCCCTTTCAAGGGGTTTACTACCAAAACTAAAATTTTCTTTGGTGGGATTGAAACACACAAATCACACAAAAACAAGAAGAGCTTTTACATTTCACAAACATTGAAAAATATTAAAATTTACTTTTAATGACAGCTTTGGTTAGTGTCCTTTGGAAAGCATCTTCAATGCATACTTTCAACTTCTGCTGATCTATGAAGCACTTCTCACCTCCAAAGACAATCCTCAAATCTCCCACGTAACTCACAATTGTTATCAATAGACTCTACAAATTAAAGAGAGAGACATGTTAAATATATCTGTAAATTATATTAGATATAGATAAATATAGACCTTAAGCATTTGAGTGTTGGGAGAGAGTTTTCGAGTTGAGAGAGACGGCTAAGGGCATGTTTGATATGCAATATGGATTCGTTTTTCTAAATTCAACGAATATATGCTAAGCAAGATGTGTTTTCGAAAACTATTTTTGGATTTTGTGATAATTATTCAAATAGTGAAAATTATGAAAAACAACATTTTTATGTTTTTAGTGTATCCAAATTTTGAATTTGAGATTTTAAAATGTAAAATTTAATTAAAAATTAATAAATATAGTATTTCATGTTATAAACTCAATTCATTTTTTGTTAAATTTCAATATGTATAATATAATGTATTATAAATTATATGATATTGTAAAATAATGATTATACAAAATTTATAACATAAAATAGGTTCATAAATTAATTATTAATAGTTTATATTCAATCTAATATTTAGTCGGTAACTATGACTAGTTTTATGTTTTATAAATATATTATCAAACACATATTGAACAATTTTGTTGAAATTGGAATCCAGTTTCTTAAATCTACTCACAAATATATGTAAACACATGAAATACAACTATGTCATCATATATATATTGAATCTCTTGTGTTTTAAAATTTTTATTTTCAGATCACCAACCAAACATACCCTAAATTTGGAGAATTTGTGGAGTGCAAGTTTGAAATTTAAGTTTGAGTCTAAGTGAAAGGTCTTGAAAGCCTAAGTTTAAGACAACCAAACTTTGAGGGAAAAAAAGGGCAATTGAAAAGAGTAGATTTGGAATATGGTCGAAATTCATAAATTGTCAAAGAAATTGTTGTGAATGCAATCAAAGTCTCGTAGTGACGAAAAAATAAAGGTGAAAATCACCAGTTATAAGGCTTTTTGATCAAAGTAAAACCTAAAAACAAAGCTATTAAAGTTCTAAGTCCAAAGTAGACAATAACATGCATACTATTTACTGTTAACGACATATGTGGAGGATACATATATGTTGTCTTAACACAAACCTCGGACTTGACAAATCTATATAGAGCAAACATGGATCAGTATCTTAAGCCAAACCAATCGAAACCCGAAATTCCAAACACCCTCTTAAATTAAAATTGAGAGAGATCTTAAGCTTTTTAAGTTCTCTAAGAATAGTTTTGACTTATGATTAGATACCTGAGGCATGCCAGGGACTGTAAAGTATAAGCCTTTAACTGGATGATTGGCCAAAGCCATTTTCTCCACAGGTCCAATCATATTTGATATCATAATGCTTGAATTCTTTAGCTTCCTTTTGAACAACTTTGCTCCAACCTAACACACAAGAAATTGTATATACATATAAGGAAAAAAAAAAAAGATTAAATCATATAAGATAGGAAAAGGGATTAAATTTTCACCTGAGGGCCTGTCACATGCTTGACCATATCAAAAACTTTAGCAGCCATGAAAACAGAGAGAGGGCTTCTTTGCAACATGATTTTTTGTTTGGCTTCCTTGACAAATTCCAAAGGGGTTGTTGAAAGAGTAGAATCAATTAGTTTGGGTATTGGGACTGGCAAAAAAGCGATTTTATTTCCCCATGGTGCATCTGTGTCGCTTTTGACCATCTCTTTAACTGATTTGTAAGCCTTAGCCTTCCTTGTATTCAGCAAAATCAATGCACTTGAATTTGCCTCGCTTGATTCAGGGCTATGTTCTTGCATGTACAGTCGAATTCCCAAGAATATGATTCCGGTAAGGACATCGTTAACGCTCTGCCAACAAAATTAGAATCACACGAAAGGATTAGAACATCGACATGGATAGAAATAGAAAATATATCACAAGTTTATAAGGAAAGATAAAAGTAGTATACCACGTTAAGCTTATCCTTGATTTGTTTGATTTGATCCAGGGAAAAAGTCATGGTGGAAATGGCAATGGGCTTGACAAGCTGCATGGAATCTCCTTGTGGTTTGATGGGTGTTGGATCATCTTCAACAAATGTGTTCTTCATGAGACTCCATCCAAAGTTCGATACAATGTTGCAAACAGAAGAGAAAAGACCGAAATTGTGGGCATTTTTTGTTGGTTGTGAGCGTTTTCGAGATGGAAAAGTGAGAGGAAGAGAAGGATCATCAGCTCTCTTCAGGAAACTTAAAAGCATGTTCATAAGACTAAAGCCATCGGCTATAGAGTGATGAACCTTGAAAATTACACTAGAAGCTGCATGACTTGTAGGGTAATTGAAAACATGAATTTCCCACAAAGGAATGCTTTGTGAAAAGGGTTTTGTGGATGTTTTTGTGACATATTCGTCAAAGTAAGCATCATATTCAAAAGTGGAGAGTTCGATTGGGAATTTTGGTATGTAAATGTGGTCTTCTGGGTTAACTTTAGTTGTCTTCCACTTTCTCTCCCTCGAGGACTTTCCAGTCACCTGTAGTTTAAGTTGATAAGTTATGGTATATTTAATCTTTTATTCATATTTATAAGATTCTCTTATACCAATTTTTTTTAACTAGAACAATATAGGGTAAGGATTTGAACTGTGCATATCTTTATTGTCAAGCTATGCTCATATGCTTGTAGGCTTAGAAATTAACACAATACCCAACAACTGATTTACCAAATTTAATTAGGTAGGAGATGCCATTAAAGGATTTGGAAACAAAAAAATTTCTATTACGAGATCATGCTAAATCACTAATAATCCAAAAATTAAGACTTTGTTTAATAATAATTTTATTTTTGGATTTTGGTTTTTGAAAATTGAAATTAATTATAAATAATACTTCCGAGTTTTTTTTTAAATTTAATTTAATTTTTTATTTTTTATCTACTTTTTACGGATGGGGATGTTTTCAAAATTCATGTGTCAAGTTCTAAAAACTAATATACATACATATATATAGAAACATGAAAATCATAGAAAAGAAATCGTAAAAAAACAAATAAAATTTTCACCAAAGGAAAACGAGAGTCTAATTTGATCTTTCATTATATTCATATTCTTAACACTCTTCTCCCTTATGGGCTAGGGGCCGATCTACCTAGGCACTCAAACCCCCACATTAAAATTTTACTTATGGTTTAGCTTATTGGTGTGCATGCCCCCGCCACCTCCAAGTCAAGTAAGAACATTTTCAAATTTTTAGTAAATTATCTTTAAAAGTTTTCGGTTTTGTAAATACTTGTGGATTTAAAAATTAGCATAAATCCCAATAAAAATTACTATATTAACTTACCACCAAACTTAAAATGTTAGATTGATACCTTACGAAAAACTTAATCATTTTTCTCGTTTTTCTAAAGTAAAGGGGAGAGAGTTGAGAAAGAGAACCATGATCGAACTGAAACGTGAGTTGGCTGGAATGAGAACATCAGTGATAATCGACATCGCTTCAAAGGAAGAGATCGGAGTTTCGAGTTCAATGACACCAAGAACAGAAACACACATTTCAGAAGTGTTGAAGTATTGGCTCAAAGGGCTCATGGGAGCTGCTGAATCTTCCAAAATCTCCATTAATGAAAGATGTTCAAATGCCTGCAAAAAGTTCAAAAACAAAGTTTTAATCACTTTTTCACGCTATAACTTCTAAACAAAAAGTAGCTCTTCGTCTTTTGCATTAAAAAAAAAATGAAAAAAAAAAAACTTCATTATTACCGATGACCCCAAATTGTTTTATCTAAATTTGAAGAATAGAGTGTTGATGATTTTGGAACGAACCAAAACTTAACATTTTATAGTCGCAAGATCATCTGAAATAGATAGAAAATGAATGTATTTAATTAATGTTTGGCGGCCACACGTGGGTTCGAAGAACCCTCCAAAATTAATATGTTTTTCATGGGTTGAATGTGAGAGAGAGTTTGAAATATTTATTATTTTTTATTTTTTGAAAAAGAGTTTGAAATTTGCTTCTTTTTTCTGCACATATTTCAGAAATATATATATATATATATATATATATATATTTCTTTGACTATCATCTTTCTTTTAGGCCGTTTGCATCGATGAATAATTGGACCAAATTAATAGCAAATATAACATACTTGCAAACTAATTGTATATATAGTACAATTAGTTGTAAAAGATTCAAAAGTCCATCAAAGTCTATTAACCCCAAATATTTTTGTCTATCAATTGACAGTTTTTAGCCTACAAGCCCTAATCCCTTGTTTCCGCATTTCAATTGAAAAAATCAATCAATGTTTTTTTTTTTTTTAAAAAAAAAGGAACTTATCACGTTTCTCTACTGATTTATGTTGATTTATGTTTTTTCAACATCTAGTAGACTCCAATAATTGAAGTTTTTTTAATTAGTTTTTTTTGTTATTATTGGAGATAGACTCTAATTATTGGAATTGATTTGTAATAGTCACTGATTGATTGTTGACTTCAACGAACTTTTCTTTATATTCAATTCAAAAGGTTCTAATCCTTTTTTAGAAAATTGTTGATTGTCATTTAGACTTCAATTAATCAATCATTGATAGACTCCATAATTTGCAAAAACAGATGGAAGTTAATGGCTCAAGACTAGTTCGTTGGAAATCACAAAATTTCGAGGATTGGCAAAATATAAACGAGAAGATATTCTTGACGAATTATATGTAAGTTACTTTTGTAGTTTTTGTTTAATTTCCAAATTTTTTATACATGTGCAATTTCAAAAATTCAGATATCAATGTCTATCTATCACTAATAGACTTTGATTAATCAGATTCTATCCGTGTCTATCACTGATAGAGTTCAATTAATTGGATTCTATCAGTATTTATCACTGATAGATTTTGATTAATCAAAGTCTATCAGTGATAGTCACTGATAGATTTCAATTAATCGGAGTCCTATCAGTGATAAACACAGATAACTATGAATAATCGGAGTCTATTGGTAAATTGATAGATTCTGATAGACTCTGAATAATTGAAGTCTATCAGTAAAGACAGATAGATTCTAATTAATAAAAATCTATCAGTGATATACTCTGATAGATTGTGTCATATTTGTCATTCTTTTTACATTGTGCTATATTTATAATTATACAAATCTTATTTATCACCCACTGCAAATTCTCAGTATTATTATTTGTACATCATGTAGTGTCAAATTTATTGAATCTGCCGGTGCAATGAATATGTTACTTATTCAAGTCTGTCCATGAATATGTTGTCATTTAGTTGATGGAATTAAATGTTGGACTTCAAATTTATGTGCCAATATAATCTTAGGGAAATGTTTTCTCTTTTTTTTTTTTGGAAAAAAATGATATAAAATATATGTGCTTTTTAAAGTTCAACAAAGAAATAAGAATTCGAACTTTGACTTTTTGGTTGATGATCCAATTATGTTGTGTTAAGGTTGGTATGACCAATTCGAATATATCTCAATAGATAAAGTGTCTATTATCATCTCAAAAGTCGATAATTCGACCTCTCACTTTACCATCGTTCAACTAGAAAAAAAGACAAATCACCGCGGAAACAAAACAAGCCTTTTCAGATACCATTCATTCATTGCTCTTTTGAGTTTGGCAAGGATTTCTCTTCAAAATATCTTGATGTAATAAACTCTTTAAAATATTAAATTAAAATTAATTAAATGTGGTTCTCGTTTTTTTTTTTTTTTTTGAAACTAAATGTGGCTCTCGTTCATCATTGGACTTTCAATGAATTTGGATATACATGAATAGGACAGAGCAGTCAGTGAGTCAAGGGGCACAAAATTGTATGGTACACGTGTATGTATGGCTGCTTTTTTTTTTTGCCTCTCTCTATGATCAAATTATTAAAAAATACCAGAACTAAAGAATTGGTTTCAATTATACCTCTTGTTATAGGCAATTTTGGACCACCCCGATATACAAGGAACTGACGAAGACAACCGGGGAGAAATCGGGCTGAAAGATGGACCAAGGAGGCAAAACCGGCAAGTGGGACGGGCCAAGACCGAAGGGGTCGGGTTTTTGGCCCGACCCCCTGCTCGGCCCACTCGCGCGGGCTGAGTCCGTTCGATGCCGTTTGGTCCCCACCGCCTTTGGTCGCCTCGGTTTCGCCTGGTTTGACCTAAAACGCCTTCGAATCCCTAAAAACCCTAGGAGGATGAACAGGTATTTATATCCCTTTTCGCCACTGAAGAAGGGGACCCGAATTCTATCCCTAAACTCTATTCTATATTTTCTACTCTCTCCTCTTGCTCTTACTTTTCCACTCCATACCGCTCTGTTTGCTGACTTAAGCATCGGAGCCGGTGTGGCGAGCACCACACCGGTGTGCAGGTTTACTGTCTTGCAGGCCACGTCTTCCCCCCTCATCTACAAATTTACCGTTGGTGGCACGTGAAGGTCAGGTGAGATCCTCTGGCCAAAATCGACCATCAACACCTCTAAAATTTCAAAGTTTCATTTTAATTCTCGAAGTATGAAGTTTGTTCCAAAACAACTCTTGAATAGTTTCAAAAAAAAAAAAAACTTTTGAATGTTTTTTTTCATTAAATTCATGAACGAAAAAATAGTGTGTTTGCATATGTATTGCTGCTTTATGTTAAATAGATTTGAACGTATACGTGGATAAAACAATGAAAACACATGCAAACATATCCTTTTTCGTCCAATGGAAAATGTCTCTTCAATGATCGTTTTAAAACAAATTTCAAACTTCAAGGTTTAAAATGAATCTTTTAGAAGTTTATGAGTATACTTGAAACCAACTCCATATTTAATAGGTATTTTTTAATAATTTAACCTTGATTAAATTCTAAGTTTAATTCCCGAACTTTCAGGATTATTAGGTCAATTTGATCCTTGTTGTGAGCTTTAAAAAGTGTAAAATATGTTATTGAACTTTCAATTTTGTGTCCAATAGGTCTCCAAACCTTAAAAAATATCTAGTAGGTCCTTAAATCTTCAATGAAGTGTCGAATACATCTCTCAACTTTCAATTTTGTATTCTATAAGTCATTAACCTATTCAATTTTGTGTCCTATTGACCTATTCAAGATTTTTTAGGATCTCAATAGACATGAAAATTCAATTTCAAATCTAATAGATTGGTTAATTTTTAAGAATCCGAATATGTTAGGGACCATATTAGACACAAAATTGAAAGTTGAGAGACCTATTGGATATTCTTAAAGTTGAGGAACCTATTAGACACAAAAATGAAATTGTTCAAGGACCTATTAGACACAAAATTGGAAGTTCAAAAATCTACTAGACACTTTCTAAAGTTTAAGGACCTAATTGATACAACACTCAAAGTTTAGTGACTAAACTTATAATAAAACCTTTAACCTATTTATAAGTATGACAGTTTTTTGGACGCTATTTATAAGTAGATCGACTTTTTTTTTTTTTTTTTTGAAATATATAAGTAGATGGATTTAGTAACATGAAATTATGAACCGTGTTAATATATTTTTGTCTCAAGAAAAGTCTAATGAGTTTTAAAATAATGTAAATATGTAGTTTTGGGATTTTTTTTTTTTAAAAAGATATTTGAACACGTAACTTCATTTTTGAAATATTCGTAACTATGTATGTTTTTCAAGGTGGTTTTCTTTTTTTTCTTTTTTGAGATTTTTTTTTTCAAAATATTCATAGCGGTTAAAAATACAATATTATTTTTATAAAATAATTAGGAGTTTGCATGATAAAAAATATTATTATTGTATACAAACCTAAAATTTGTTGACCTCCAAAATATATGGTCTCGATTCAACCGTCAATATATTTTATGGATTTGCTTCATTTTTTTTTTAGTTTGAGATCAGAATTTCGAGTATTTGATTTATTCATCCATAATATATATGTCTTAACTAGTTAATTTATATTTAAGTGGGTTGTTACAGATCTACATCTAAACAAGGTTTGTCTATCTATTATAATTATATACCATCGCGCTCCTATGATATATCAAGAGTACATAGTTCTTGAATATATTGTCTAAAAATAAAAAAAAATCTTGAATATATAGTATTATTGTTTTCAAAAAGATTGAGTCGGACTATAATTACAAAATCAACAACTCTAGAACAAATAAAAATGTTAATAGAAATATTATAAGTTAAATAGATGGGGTTTCAAGCCCACTTATTAAACTAGATTTTTACCATGTGTAATAATTTGAGTAAAATATTATAAAATAAATGAATTTAAAACTAATTAAGGGTCCGTTTTGAATACATTTTAATTTTTTTTCAAGAATGCATTTTTTAAAAAATATTTTGTATAAACATTGTCTAGAATTTAAACATTCATATGTTTGGTTACATAATTTCCTCATAAGTGTTTTTATACACAAGTTATTGTACACTTAAAAACTCTTTTTAAAGAAATTGGTTTCAAGTGTTTCTCTCAAAATGATTTATTTCTCAATCTCATTTTCTGATAAGTCATTTTTAGTGGTTGCCAAACACTAGAAATTTTTTCAAAATATTTTTTTTTTTTCAAAATTAAACACTTGAAAAGTTAAATCAAACACACCCTAAGATTAGTTCTATACATCTTTAGAGAAGTTTAAATAATCGCTGAAGATTCACATTTTGATATGTACTTATTGTCCATAACGATTGACATTAATTCTTCTTATAGATATCGGTTTAACTTGGATTACTCCACCCATCACATCGAAAATGAAATCAATATTAGTAAATAGTAGGATAATGCTAACATATCTTATGTATCACTACTAACATATTTAAGTTTCTATCTGTTTATCATTCGCCAGTATTTCAAAATTAATCAAATTTTGATTCTTTATGTTGTATACTTCTCCTTCTAGTTCTTCAATCTCAGTCATCTGAGATAATGAGATCTCAATCCTCGTACGAACATTTTGATACCTAATATCTATTGGTTTTATATTACCATTATGGATCATATATATGATTTTTCCTTTTCAAGTTTTTCACTGAATTTTTCAAATGAGCTCATTGTACAAAGTGATATGAACACATGCTCCTTGCATATATAAGATATTTTTTAAAAAAATATGCAATTATATATGTTAAACATGGAGAAAATAACAAAATGTGTAATACCTCATTGTCCACAACAATCAATTTCATAATTCTTATTGGATCTCTCTTTCTGGTTTTGAATTGTTAGATTGAAAATTTTCTAAGGACAAACAATTTAATTTTCTAACCTTTGTCAAGAGGTGTGAGTTCTTCAATCATTGTTATGGGTGAATTTGGACTTAACTCTAAGAAAGTCAGAATGACGAGAGTCCAAAGAAGAAACAAGCCCACAAAGGCCCATTGGGCCCGAATCAATGTCTAGGGCTATTCCCACAACTAAAAGGAAGGGGACACCCTAATTTCAACTATAAATAGAAGAGACTAACCCCAAAGTGGGGGGACTCAACTTGGTATCTATTTTCTTTCTCTATATTATTATTTTACTTGCTTCACTTATGATCTCCCAACCGACATAAGCATCGGAGTCGTTGTGGCAAGCATCACATCGGTGCACAATTTCTCTTATTTTGCAAGCCACATATTTCCCTTCAAATAGATCCACTCTTAATGTGTAGGGCAGGTGAGTTGCTTGGCCAAATTTTGCCATCAACAATCATAAAAAAGATATAAATATAAGAAATTGTTTAAAAGAAAAGAATACACATGTGCAAAAAAAAAAAAAAAAAAAATCATGACATCAAGATTTTGAATACAATTTGATGCTTATCAAATTAAGATTTCGAACCTACCTCCATTTAAAATGAAATTATCATGTTTGATTTTAAATTGAAAAATTCAAATTTGAGTGAAAATTGATTTTTTTAAAAAAGAAAATTGACAAAATCAAAGTCATTCCCCGTAAAATCAAAATGTGAACAAAAAAAATTTGAAAAAATCAAATTTAAATGAAACTTCATTTTTTTTTAAAAAAAAAATAAAATTGACAAAATCGAAATCCTTTTAAGTAGACACAAAACATGAATATTTTTTTTTTTAAATTGACAAAATCGAAAATACTTCCAAGTAGACACAAAACATGAACAAAAAAAATTTGACAAAATAAAATTCGATGAATCTTGACTTTTTTTAAAAAAAAAATTGACAAAATCGAAATTCTTCCCACAAATCGTGAAACGAAAAAAGTACATTGTACATTATATAGAATATGTATTCCACATAATTTACCTAAATCATATATAATGTAATTAAATTAAGAAAATCAATTTTTTTTTTTTAAAAAAAAAGAAAGAAAAAGAAAGAGATACTGGAAGCAGGGATGAAAGAAGGAGATCACTCATTTTAACTTGAAAATCATGAAAATAAATTGGGAGAAGAAAAAATAAAGTTAGACCATAACATTTGTGAATGAACTTCTTCTAATTAAATTGACAAAAGTAAACAAATATATAATAATAATAATAATAATAATTATTATTATAATGATAATTCAATGGAGGTACCTGAAACGAACAATACAAATAGTTGTAGATAAGAAAACCAATATGGAAAACGATAGGAATATTTATAGACAAAATTTAGACTAAAATCAAATATTCTTTTGAAAACTAATTATGAAATTATTTGAAATTCAAAAGGGTATTTTGGTGTAAAAATGTTTTTCAGAAATCTTTATTTTTCAAATAAAGCTACTTAAATTTTTGACTAATTGAATTATGTACTCAAACGGAGGAAAAGATTTAATTGTGTTGTGCACTAGATCTATTTTAATAATATGGTGAAGGATTGATGAAAGTAAAATCAAATTCTAGATTTTATATTATCGTGAAATAATAGAGGTCGAGAGGTTTGGATCCTCTTATCCTTATATAGGTTGTTGGCGTAAAAACAAAAAAGAAACAAAAATCTTTAGATTTTAAATTTGAAAGTTTTTTAATTCTATAATTCAAATAAAGGACATTTGGGTAATAACCTTTTGTGTTATAAATATATCTAGATTTTAAATTTGAAAGTTTAAAATGGAGAATTATATTTAAAAAAACTACTTTGATAAATATATTATGGAATATTGTAAATAATAATCTATTTGAATCTAAATTTCTTCAATAACTTGTCCATCTACTATCACATCTAAAACTCATTCATCTTATTATTTTTTATTTTAAATATAAATTAAAAAAAAAATACAATTAGAGATTTGGTGTACTCTGTCTTCCAATTGTTCGTTTCAGGTACCTCTTTTGAAATTATTCCTATGCGATTCTCAAACATTTTTTTCAGAAATATTTACATATATTTATTGTGATGTTCTTTTTTTTTCTTATTTCTTTTTTTTTTATTATTAATTTAATTTTTTTGTCTCCAAAATTATAATTTGTGAGTTTCATATGAAGGGTCTAAATTAATTCATTTACCACTAATTTAACCATAACCATGATTTTAAAATATTTACACAACTTTATGCCAGTTGAGCTAAGCTTTTGTTGGCTTATCTTATTGCGGTTATTTTTACTTTTCATTTTTATTTTTTTTCTCGAATATTATATTATGATTAACTCAGTTTTCGAATATAATATTTTTAATAGTCGTTTATTTAAATTTATCAATATAAGAACAAAACTTCATGTATTGGAATTTAATTAAGATTTCTTTGTGTATGGAAAGAATTCTTTTGATTTTGTTTTTAAATTACATTTTAAAGTAATTAGAAAATTGATTTTTTTTTTTTAAAGATCAATATGAATTAAAATTCTATTGGAATAATCACTACACCATGATTCTAGATTTTGTGTTTGGAGGAATTTTTTTTTTAAGTTACATTTTTAAAAAGTAATTTAGTAATTAGAAAATGGGTTTTCTGTTTTTTTTTTTTTAATGATCAATTTCAATTAAAATTTTATTGAAATCATCACTAAACCATGATTCTCAAATAACTTTTTTAAATGGTTGTTTTTAAATTACATTAAAAAAAAAAAAACAGTTTTGTAAGTTTAAAATCGATTTTCTTTTTTTAAAAAACTATCAACTTTCATTAAAACTCTCTTGAAAATATCCTAAATGATTTTCAAATATTTTTTAAAGAAATATTTTAATATTTTTTATTCTAATGTTTTTGTTTTTAATTTAATTTTAATTTTTCTCGCTTACCACTGTTTTTGTTTGAATATAGTGGCCATAATTTGAATTTGAATTTTTCAATTTAATTAGACGGTGATTCTCGAATGTCATACTATAATTAACAAGCCACCAATTTTTTGGATATAATATTTTTGAATAGCTATTAATTTAAATCTATTAATATAAAAACAAAATTTCATGTGTTGTGTATTAATCCAGAATTTTTGTCTAATGGGAAGATTTTTTTTGGTTTTGGATTCTTTGTGGTTGTTTTTAAATTAAAGTTTAAAAAAATAATTTAGTAATTAGAAAATTGATTTTCTTTTTTTTAAAGATCAATTTAAATAAAAATTCTATCGAAATTATCTCTACACTATGCTTTTCAAATATTTACATATATTTGCTATTCTATTGTTGTTATTTTTAATTTAATTTTTTTGGAATAATATATTATGATGAACAAGCTCAAGTTTTCGAATATAATATTTTTTTAATAACTGTTTATTTTAATTTATTAATAAAATGCAAAACTTCATGTGTTGGGAGCTAATTAAAGTTTTTTTTTGTGCACTAGGAATAATTCTTTTGGTTTTGAATTCTTCACGGTTTTTTTAAATTACATTTTTTTAAAAATAATTTAATAATTTTAATGGAAATTTTATTTTTTATTTTTTAAAAAAAGACCAATTTCCATTTAAATCTTAATTGAAGTAATCACTACACAATAATTCTGAAATGACTTTATATAGGATTGTTTTCAAATTAACTTAAAAAAAATAACTTTGTAATTTTAAAATCGATTAGTTTCTTAAAAAAAAAATCATTAAACTTTATTGATATTATCACTTACCATGATTCTCAAATATTTACTGATATTTGATATTCTATTATTTTTAATTTTAATTTATGTTTTTTCTTGCTTGCCCCTAATTTGATCTGAATATATTGCGCATAATTTGAATTTGAATTTTTCAATTTAAATTTATTATAAATTATTTCTTTATCTATTTATTTAAATAAATATGATAATTTTCAATTTCTAAAAAAGTACCCTTTTAAATTTCAAAACAATGGTAATAAGATAATCTTATTATGCTCTAGATGCGGGCTGAGCTAATAACTCTAAATATGACATCATTTGATAGATTGTCACATATATGTGAATGAGCTCTCAACTTTTGAAACGACATGTTCTAGGTAAGAGGTTGTGTTTCATCTTAGTCAAGTCTTATTTCGCAACCACTATTTGGAATCTAATAATGTTGTCTTCATGGAAATGAAAACTGTTATTTCAATTATAGGATTGCTTGAATATGTAATTTGATTAAAAAAAAATATCAAATTGGAATTTGATTCTAAATTTCCTTTATAAATTTTGCATTGTTCTCCAATTGGTTTTTATGTCTAACAATAAATTTCATAATTCTTAGTCAGATTAGAAAAAGAAAAATCATCATTGAAGTATAAAAAAGAAAACAAATATAAAAATGTATAGAACTAATCTTGGTTAGTTTTAAATTCATTTTACTTTATAATATTTTACTAAAATTATTACACGTGCAACGCACGTAGTTAAAAACCTAGTACTATATAAAAGGGGCTTAAGGGGATATAAACTTTTGATTTCCCATTTTGCCTCTTCTTAATTCAAAAATTTTTCTTTTGTGTCTTTTTATTTATTTACTATATTTTGAACAACATTGAAATAAACATTATAAAATCTCTACACATAGATCCTATTTATTTATTATATTGAACAACATTTAAATAAAATGTGAGAAACTTTTGATTTTCCCTTTTGCCCCTTCTTAATTTGAAAATTCCTCTTTTGTCTTTTCATTTATTTATTTATTTACCATATTTTGAACAATATTTAAATAAACATTATAAAATCTCTACGCATAGATTCTATTTATTTATTATATTGAACAACATTTAAATAAACATTATAAAATCTCTACGGATAGATTCTGATGGAAAAAATAATAAACCAATAAAATCTATAAAATATTTGAAAAAAAATGATATTAAACATATTTGAATAAATTTTCTAAAATCTATATCTATATCTTTTAAACTTTAAATTACTGCATATTTCAAAACATCCCATTGTTGGGATTGGTGCCCTAAAACTCGCTATGTTAAACGAATTATATACTTATTCGATAAAGGTGTTATCGAGATTGATTCAGTAAAAGTCATTACTGAATAAATTAAATTGCACTTATAATAACCCAAATCCAATAAACTAAGATCCATGGCTATAGGATGAACACTTGAGCTTTATGTAGAGACATAAAAGTGGATCAAGCTTGAGTAATAGCCAAAACGGTCTATAGTATAGGAATAGGGTTGGGTACCTTATTCTGGAGACACTATGAGACGCGACCCACTTTATAGATGGTATAGATGATGTGATCCTAAATCATCCATGTAGAGACATGCGAGTGGGGGTGTCCTATGCAATGAGTTTGCATAAGACCAGGACCGAGAAATAAGTCGCTCTCGCTTTATAACACCGTTTACTGACGAGACTGACTATTTCATGTGATGACCTAGGTAACTCGATCTTAATCCTGAGCTAACTATGAACTCCTGTTTATTCGAGCTTATCCTTAGATCTGCATAGGTGAGAGTGGCTCAGTATCGCCGACTCAATAAGCCTCCCATTTCAGGGATAGGAACGGGTAGATAGCTGGGGACATAGTCGAGAAAGAAGGAATTCACTCCTACCCAAATAAGGGATAGTAGAGAGGTTGTTCCCTTAAGTGCTGACTCCGGGGCTTGAACAAAGGGATCCCGCCCTCTCATTGGCCCGAGAGGGACTCGGTTTATTGGTTGGACCATAAACCAATTGTTCATTAGAGGATCAGTGGGACTTAAGGAACTAGAAGTACTATAGGGGTAAAACGGCTTATTGACCTAGCTATAGCTACGAACAACCTGTGAAGGATCGAATTACTAATCATGGTTAAATCGAGTGGACGGAAATATATCTATAGTGAGGGGAGTGCAACTATCGGGCTATAGTGGAGTGTCCCGATAGTTAACGAATGTTGGCTAGCTTGGACAATGAGATTAGTCGGTTAGCCTCGAATCGTTGGAGCCCATGATCTATAGGTCCATTAGGTCCCCCTACTAGCTCATATCGGAATTAAGCCTAGAACAAAAGATAGGAAGCTTTGAATCGTTCAAAATCGGGAAAAAGGGAATTATCGTAAATTGTGTTTGACACAATAATTTAATTATGAATTAAATTAGAAAATGAGAGATGAAGTATTTAAAAGTGTTTTGAATACTATATATATGTATTAGGAATCATATATATGGAAGTGCACAAGATAACAAAGATTAATTAGATTAATCATATCAAAATTAATTTGAAAATTTTCAAATTAATTACCAAGCAATCAATTTCAATTTAGAATTGAAATTGGGGGTAATTTGCAAGCTTGAAATTTGATTTCAATTTGAATTTAGTGGATTTAGTTGGAAATCCACTTAATTCATGATCATTCAAAGTGGAAAGACAACTCACTCATGCATTGTTGCATGTCTTGTGTAATGTACACCTAAAATCCACTTGAGCTTGCAAATACACCATGTGTCTTGTGTCTTGAGGCTTGGCTTTGCATGGAGAATGTCTTTAAAAGGAGTTTGAATCATATTCAAACACAAGAGAGCCATTTCCTTAATGTTATGCTGCTGGAATTTGGACTCAAAGTTCTCTCATCTCTCATTCTTCTCCATTGTTTGATGCTTCTAGCATTCCCTTCCCATTCCCTATCTTATATAGACTCCCACAAGTCGTTCTTGGCCCGGAGTATAGTAGGGAAGACTCTAGAGGTTGTCCAAGGAGCATAGGAGAGGCAAACACCACAAGGAGTTCAACATAAGTGAGCTACAAAGGTTGGTGTTTTCTAAACTCTCTATTCTGTCTTTTCTAGAACATGCATGCTTTAGGAGTAAAATTGAACGTCTTAAGTGCTTTCGATCTTCAATTGCTTCCGCATGTGTAATATGTACACCTTCACCCATAATTTATTAACAAAATTAATGTATATTTCAAAAAAAAATCTCACGATTTATTAAATAATAAATAAATCTATATCTATATCTATATCTATATCTATACTTATATTAAAAGGCGCTTAAGGGGAGAAACTTTTGATTTCCTTTTACGCCCCTGTTTAATCTTCAAATTCTTTATTTGTCATTCCTATTTAATTATTCAATATTTTATTATTTTATCTAACTTACTATATATAAAAGCTGCTATAGAGGAGAAATTTTATCTTCCCATTATACCCTCAATTTTTTAATGTATACCTATTTTGTCATCAAGTTTACATTCATGAAAATTTATATTAATTTTAAATAAGGAAAGAGAGAGAAGGATAGGAAGAGAAAAATAATGAAGGGAGGATAACGATGAATGATGAATAAATGCCCTATACCTAGAAAGAAATAAGAAGATGAAAAGATAAAAACGGTACAATGCATTGAATTAATGCTTGCTAATTTCTGCCTCTTTGTCTTCTTTGCAAAACCATTGGTATATATACTCCATTTCAATGGAGAGGTTGGGTTTCAAATGGGGCTACGGCTGTACAGTAGAGACAAGTTGGAGCGTCGCGAGCGGTAGAGGGAGAGGAAGGTGTTGTTGTCAGAGAAGAAGATCGAGCGAGAGTCTTGCCGGAGTCTCGCCGTTGTGTGTTTGTAAAGTTTCGTTGTCGTCGTCCCTAAAGATTGGTGGAGACGAGTGTAGCGACACCGTCAACAAGCATTGTGGGAAGATAAAATATTTACCAACAAGCATCAAATGATCTTTGTTCGTTGTGGCTGAGCATCAAGAGATGTGTCGTCACTAGAGAATCTGCGTTGTTCAATTGTTGGAGTCAAGAGCTGCCATCACTAGAGAATCGTTGGAGTTGAAATAGGGCGGTGACTGCGTTCATGAATGGGAAGGGAAGAGAAAGGAAGAGAAAGAAAGTGGGATAGTTGTAGGGTTTTGTTTCAAATGTTTTTGAGCTTTTTTTCAAATGTTTCTTTCTTTTAATCTTAGGTTGGGTTGTTGGGTTGAGTTTTTGTTTTTCTTTCTAATTTTCTTTTTTTTGATTTTTTTCCTAATTTTTATTATTTTACTATATACAGAAAATGAATGTTTTTTTTATAGGTAAAGTAGGGAGAGTAAGGTTAATTTTTCTTTTTGTATCTCCATTTCTTTAATATATGATACACATATATGTGTTCCAAAAAGCAATAATAATACACATATATGAAAAAAAGAGAATGCAAAGGTAGATTTATTTAAATATTGTTTGTTTTACCATGGAAGTAAAATGTTTTATACTCACTAGAGTTATTGAATTATTGAAGTAAAGATATTATTGTAAAACTATTATTTTTCATTTCTTTTTTTTTAATCATTCAAGTAATAAATTTTTTTTCTATCAATTTGAAATCTATTAAAGTTCATTGGGTTTCAACTTGGAAAAAGTCTTCAACAAATGGTAAATATGTTATTAAATATAATTAACTAAATTGAAATATGTGATAGTCTCAAAAAAAAAAAAAAAAAAAAAAAGAAATATGTGATCAATTATGTTTTTATATAAGATGTCTATTTTTATTCATTTTACCTAATTTTTTTAAAATTTTATATAATGTGCTACCAATCTCTTACACATTTTCCAATTTTCATATCACAACACATATATATTGTTATTTTTATAAATATATTCTATTCTATTTTAAAATTATTTTTCTCATATATTGTATTTGTGTCTACATTATATATCCATACTAAGTGGTTAAGACTCATTAATTACACGGATTAAAAGGAACAAAGCTAAAAGTACAATACCAAAATCAGGACTAAAATGAACCAAAACTAAAAGTACAATACCAAGATATAGTATTTAAACCATCATTGTATTTCAAATCTTTTTTTTTTTTTTGATAAGTTGTATTTCAAATCTATATACAATTATAATTTGATTGAGAGTTGAAATAATAAAATTTCAAACTTAGGTTCTTAATAATGAATATTAAAAAAAAAACCCTATAATTTGAACAAATGAAATTTGCAGTATTTAATAATATCTATTGTTTAATATTTAATATTTATTTATACCCATTTTACCCGCAAAATTACATTACTATTATACACTAAATTAATTTTTAAGTTTTTTAAAATTTACATGTATGAACTTATTGATTAAAATGCGGTTAAATCTACTTTAGACATAAATAAATAAAAGTTAAACACGTTTTATTTGTTGATTTGAATTAAGCAGAAATTGGAATTAATTAAGAAAATAATCCTTATAAAGGAACATTCCTATTTTTAATTGAATTTAGCTTTATTTAGAAACCTAGCAAATATAAAGTAAGAGGTTATAAAATATATACTATTACATTTATTCTACTATATTAAATTAATCTATCTATATCTATATCTATAGTATATATCTATATCTATACTTATATATAAAAGCCACAATGAGGAGAAACTTTTTGTGTCAATTTTATCCTTCCATTTTTAACTTGCTTGCCAAATTTGCCCCTTCATCTTAAGTTGTCTATTTACCTTTCATCTCGCTCTTCGTTGTCACACTACACATTCAATCCCCTCCACTACAACAAATTTGACTTTTAATGTCAGTCAATGCCCGACATTAAAAGTCTTTAATGTCGGTCAGTGACCGACATTAAAAGCCTCTTTTAATGTCGGTCGCTTTTAATGTCGGGCATTGACCGACATTAAAAGCTCTGGCCGACATTAAAAGTACCCTTTTAATGTCAGTCATTGCCCGACATTAAAATGACCCTTTTAATGTCGACCAACCACTCATTGTCCGACATTAAAAGTTACTTTTAATGTCGGTCAGTTTTTTATGTCGGTCATTGCCAGACATTAAAAGTTGTGACATTAAAAGTGTCTGATATTAAATGTGCGACATTAAAAGTGTCCGACATTAAAAGTGTCAGTAGTAAATAAAAAAAAAATTGTTGGTTGCACACGTGGCTAACCAACAATATTTCTCCATTTATCAACCTATGCACAAAATAAAGTCCCAAAATTATTTTTACACAACTAACTCAACGAACATATACTTGATTAATAAAATATAATAGTGTATATAATACATAAAACTTTCCATCCATCCAATTTACAAAGAAAAGTTAAACTTTCTAAACAAAATAAGTACATAACTCTAAAATATTTCAGCCTCAAAGCCAACGTTGAGAAGGCAACAACGACTTCGCCATAGAGGACACTGTCTTGGAAGATGATGGCAATTTGATATTATTCGACGTCGTTGAGTTTCTTTCTCTTCGACTGCCTTTGAAGATGATAACTTCAAGCATTCTATTGTTGGTTATCCTATGAAAGAACTATGTTCGCCAACCTATCCTTGAAAATGAAAACAAAAGCAAAATAACAAAACAAAAAAACAAAAAATGACGTTATCAAACAAAAAAATGACTTTAGTAACATCTTTATTAGCTTCTTTCAAACAATCAAACACGGATGCACCTCCAGATCCTCACATAAATATTTCAATCTTACATGTGAGCTATTTCCAAAATGAAACCCAACTTATCAAAGAAAAACCCAACTTATCTTATTACTTTGCCAATAAACATATGATGACAAAATTATTCACGGATAAGACAACACAGGTAACAAGAGTCTTTTCCCATGTTTCTTCCTCTTCTTATAATTGATTTTGTCTATGGTCCCAAATGCAGTGTAAGAAGCTTTAACACAAAAGAAAAAAAGTAAGTCTTTCCTCTGCATGTCTTTGTCATATTATCAATAAAAAAGTTGTTTCTTCTTAAAAAAACAATTCCAAGTGCACATTTTCAGTCGTTCGACATTATATGTCCAACGCATTTTTTTTTCTGTCCGACATAAATAGGGTAATTTGTGCTAGTGTCCAAAATGTGCAAGTAATTGAGACTCATAATAAACAAAAAGATTTGCAGGTTCAAAAAACCACTCAAATTTGCACATACTAAACACATACTAAACAAAAAAAAAAAAAAAAACATCAGTATTTTGATTACAATACTCACAAACATCAATGATTACCTAAGTGGTATAACTTGAGAATTCTTTACAGTAAGAACATAACTTCAGTGTAAAACGCAATAAATCAGAGATGTTAACATATAAATAGAAACCTCCCATAATAATATTCATTTAACCTTTCATTAAAAAGAAGCCTCCCACTTTCTTTTTAATAAATACTATCTCACAATGAATACCGTTGAAGGAGAAATTTTGGCCAATGACAAATTGCCACGTCATTATTTAAAATTAATGAAAAAATTATAATTATTTAAATTTGGGACCAATTATAAATCGACATGTGTCCCAAATTTAATTTGAAGACAAAGTTGGCCAATTATAAATTTTTAGGGCCAAATGTCCATTTGATCAATTAATTAAAAATAAATTATTTTGATCAGATTAATTGATTTGACCAATTAATTAAAGAAAATAATTAATTGGATCAAATTTTGGTCTTTTAAATATTTGGTCATATGGTTTTGGGTCAAATATAAACCAGACCCAAGCCCAATAAAGCCCAAGCCCAAGTTGTTAGGCCCAAAAGTCACCAGGGCCCATCCAGCAAGAACTCTATAAATAGAGGGGTTCTCCTTCATTTCAGGGGTTCAGAAATTCTACACAGGGGGTTCTCCTTCATTTCAGGGGTTCAGAAATTCTACACTTTCACAAAGACAAGAGTTCAGAGTTTCAAAGCTCTCAAGCAGAACCAGAGAATTCAGAGAGAGTCCATCAAGTCTGAAGACCGAAGACTCTCTGCAATCCATAAGTCCAAGTGTTGAACACTTCTTGAAGACCAAACACTCTTAAAGACTTCAACGCCTCTTGAAGACCAAACGCTCTTCAAGACCTCAACACTCCTTGAAGATCAAAGACTCTTCAGGACATCAACATTTCTTGAAGACCAAACACTCTTCAAGACTTCAACAAGCGCCTTGAAGATCAAAGACTCTTCAGGACATCAATACTTCTTAAAGACTGAAGACTCCTTCAAGACTAGAAGACTTCAAGCTCCAAGAATCCATTGAAACTTCATACTCGAGATCAAGCGTTCCAGCCCTCGAGTGAAACACATTCACACACAAGAGAGAGAATCAGAGGACTAACATTAGAGATTGTACACCCACACACATATTACATCAATACAATATATTATTTATTCCACGTGTCTCCATCCCCGAAGTTACGTGTGAACAAATACTATTACTCCACTTCATTCAAGTTATCCGAAAGAACCTTTTATCTTCCTCATACTTTTATGAATATATATATACTAATATAGAATCTCTCTTTCACCATTATTAGAGGAACATATGGTGAGCGACATTGTGGTCGAATTCAGAGAGAAATATTTTCTCTCCAATTCTTCTTTCATTTTTCACTTTCTCAATAGTTCAATATGGTCATACACAATTACATTTTCACTTTTGTTGTCTAGCTTCTCTCAACGTCATGAAATCATCCATCGCTCACCATCGATGTTACCTATGATCCACTCTAGCATCCAATGTTGGCTAATTCCAACAACATCTGTCCAGCCACCATGCAGACCCTTCACACCAAGGAGCAAAGAGTAATATTACTTCCTTTGAAAGGTAGTGCAATAGGGAAAAAAAATTGTTTGTGGGTGGCAATAGCAAAAAACATGTTTTGTAAAGAATAAAGGGAAAAAGAAGAGAGATGAAGAAAGAAAATCATTCATTTTCAGGGGAGTAAAATTCAGGGTGGATGCATTGCGGCTAAGGGTATTGAGATTTAGGGTTTCATTTATGCAATATCTTTTTTTTTTTTTTGAAAATTTAAATTGTTTGTTTTTTTTATTTTTATTTATTTATTTATTTTTGCAAAGAAATTATTTTATTGTTAATAATGCTTATTTGGCCCTCTTAGTCTTAATAACCTTTTATTGAGTGAATTAGTATTGCGTTGAAAATGTTGTCAGAAAAAAAAAAAAAAAAAAAAACGTATTGGGTTGAAAATAAGAATCAACCTTTTCTTTTAATCCTTCATTTTATTTATTTTAATAAAAAATTTAGTGTATATTAATTTAAGTTATTTAATATGTCTTCAATTTTAAATTCAGTTCATTTGTTTCTTTTTTTTTTTACCTAATGTGTTGGACTTAATTTAGTGAACATTTATTGTTTACTAACTTTTTCTTTTATTCCTTAATTTTATTTGTTTTAATAAAATTTATTTTTAAATATTAATATTCCTTCATTTTTGTATTTTTATACTTAAAAAAATGGTAATATATCACGTGCATCGCACATGTTTTGAACTAGTCTATATCTATATCTATACTATATATAAAAGTGTCTATATCTATACTATATATAAAAGTGTCTATAGTGGAGAAACTTTCTCTTCCTATTTTGCCCTTTTCATTTTTTAACTCTTCCTATTTTTCCCTTTTCATTTTTTAATTCATTTAAATTGTTCTTTTAAAATGATGAATCCATTAGAATTCTCGAATCAATTGTGGTCTATGAATAATTATTAGGGTGAGTGAATTGAATCATGAAAAACCATTAGACTTCTTGAAAATAATAAATAATTTATTTATAAAATACTTAAAACTTTAAATAAGAATAAAAAAGTCAACTTAACATTACGTTAAAAACATTTTTAATTTTTAATAACTTTAATGGAAAAGAATTTGAAAAATCTAGGAATATGAACAACTTTTTTTTTTTTTTTTTTTGAGAAGAGGAATATGAACAACTTAACTTACCTAATTAATTCTAAAAAATTTAATTATACCTTTAATTAAAATTAATAATGAGATTTGAAAGGTTTTGAAACTCAAGAGTTTTTGTAACATATTCCTCTCATACAATATATAAAGACATCTCTTCTACTTTTTTTCTACAACGATTTAGCTTTCTCATTTTGATTCTTTTCTTCATCTATTAGTTCATTCTTATAGTTTTAGATAGATAGTTTTAGAAGATTGCATTGCATATTGGTGTGTAGTGCCAAGTTGTAGGAATTGCAAAGTAGTGTTTTTTTTGTAATTGGATGTCATTGTATCTTGAAAAATGGTTTGATCTCATACAAGAAACACCAATCAAAGGCGAATCTCTTTTCAGATAATCGTATGAATCAAAGGTATCAATATCTTACTTCTTATAGATGATTTATATTATTTTATAAATAATTTTCATATTGTTTTTGTTGGTTATGTATCACCATTTTTAAAAATTTTATTTCCAACATAATTCTTTTTATCTAATTAAAATCATATATCTTTTTTTCCTCTTTTTTTTATCTAATTAAAATCATATATCTTTTTTTCCTCTCATATTCTAACCATAGAAAATAAATATTATTTAATTTAACTTTAGATTTTTTAATTAATATTTTTAAATATTAAACAAGTAAAAAAAAACTAAAATAAAAGATCAATTGTTTTAGAAGTATATATGTAGTAGTAGTAATAATAATAATAATTTTATTTTATCTTTTCTTACCATCTTCAAAAATTGTTAAGGAGGAGAATCATTTTTGGTCTATTTTACTTTTGGTCAAATCTAAAATTTACCAAGCATGTCACTAATAATTATAAAATTTATCTATTAAATTTAATTTAACTCATAAAATAGCATTTAAAAAGCTAAAATATGAAAAGTTTTTTAATTTATATAATTACTAATTTTAATTATATATATTTTAAATGACAAAGATGAAATATGAAATGTTTTCTTTTAATATTAAATTAGTTTCTCTCATTATTTAATTAACAATAATAACTCCTATGAACTCAACATTTTTAAATAAGCCACTAAAGGTCTCAGAAAAAAAGTCACTAAAAAACTAATGTAAAAGATGACAATTTTAAATTCTATGAATTTAGTTTTTTTTTTTTTTTTTTTTTCATTCATTTAACATTCTTTAACCAAGTTGGTATTTATAAAGTCTTGATAAATATTTCTTTGTTAATGTTGTGACAAGTATTTATTTAGTATTTATTTAGATGTTAAATTATATCATGCACATAATATTTTTATTTAAGAAAAACTTTCATAGTATATAAAGTTGGTGTCAAATTCACAAATAGATAACTTATTTGCATAGAAAAAATAATACTTAAATAAGTTCATTATTTCTATTCAACCAAGTAATCAATCTTATCAAATATATTATGAAATTTAGTAACTTGCAATTTTTCTAATAATAGTAAAAATTACCCAAAATTTTATTAAAATTTTAGTTATCAAAAAGTATAGTTTTATAACTTTATCTTTTAATGAATGAAAAATCAAATGCACCGTTAACTTCACAAGTTTTGGAATTTAATAGGCTTGAATATGAAAAGTTTTGTTTTTCATTGTCTACAAAATTAACTACTTATCTTTAATAACAATTTATTATATAATTTTAAATGAGTTAAAGAATTTCCAAAGTTTCTAACTTTCTAGCTCTACAATTATAAGAAGATGCAGGAAACAAAATTTAATAAATCAATAGAAAACAAAATTTATTCTTATATATATATATATATATGATGAAATGAAAGGAAAATATTATCAACATTATAAAGTAATTGGAAATACCACGTGCAAGGCACGTGTTAAAAAAACTAGTATATATATAAGGCACAATAGAGGAGAAACTTTATGTGCCACATTTACCCTTTAATTCTTAAATTTATGGCTATTTTACCCTTTAATGTAGTATATTTATGGCTATTTATGGCTATTTTAATCATTTCAAAATCACTCCAAAACATACACTTTGTTGTCCAATAAATTTTAATAATGTATTTATAATTTGTTGGAAATTAAGGAATTAACATGGAAGAGTAAGGGGTGTAATAATGGAACCGTTTTACTTGAAAATGAAAAGACCCAACTGAGGTTGATAAAGACTCAAATTGCAAACCGAAACCCAACAAAGGGCAAGAAATTTGGATGGAAAAGGCCAACACCCAACTGAGAGATGGATAGTTGCAGTGAAGAAATTTCTAAAAACAGTAGAAAACTTATTCTCCAAAAAGTGATTTTAACAATTACCTGTACTTATTTAATAATAACATATAAAAACGTTTGAGAATCACATGTACGTTATTTCTTCTTTTTTGTCAAAAAAAAATGTTAAAGGTTTTCAAATCACATATTATGCTCTTGCTTCTTTTATACTAAAATGTATATATATATATATATATATATATATATATATATATATATATATATATATATATATATATATATATATATATAAACACACACACGGTATGTTTTTATATTAAAGTTGACATGTTCACTTTTAATTTTTAATATTTGATTAAATAATATTAAAAATTTTCTATGGATAGTTATTAAGAACATTGAAAAACACGTGCAACGCACGTAGTGTTACCTAGTTATTAGTATTAAAAGGCGTTTAAGGGGAGAAACTTTTGATTTCCTTTTACGCCCTTGTTTAATCTTCAAATTCTTTATTTGTTCTTTATTTGTTCTTCCTATTTAATTATTCAATATTTTATTAGAATTGTTTAAAAAAAAGTTCATTATCACATTTATTTATTGTTTTTTTTTAAAAAAATCTCATGATTAAGAATCGGTCAAATCTCATTTACATTTAGATATTTTTTTTTTAAAAAAAAGACCAGGGGAGAAACTTTTGATTTCCTTTTACGTTCCTGTTTAATCTTCAAATTCTTTATTTGTCCTTCATATTTAATTATTCAATATTTTATTAGTATTAAAAGGCGCATAAAGGAGAAACTTTTGATTTCCTTTTACGCCCCTGTTTAATCTTCAAATTCTTTATTTGTTCTTCCTATTTAATTATTCAACATTTTATTAGAATTGTTTAAAAAAAAAGTTCATTATCACATTTATTTATTGTTTTTTTTTAAAAAAAAATCTCATGATTAAGAATTGGTCAAATCTCATTTACATTTAGATATTTTAAAAAAAAAAAAAAATTGGTTAAATCTAATTCTCACGATTAGGTATTATTTAAAAAAAAAAAAATCTCATTCTCACGATTAGGTATTGTTTAAAAAAAAAAATCTCAGGATCTTTTTTTGGTTAAAAACAAAATCTTGATTCCCACCTTTAGGTTCACAACATCATTCTCACGTTTGTATTGTTTTTTTTTTTTTTAAAAAAAAAATTATCTTTAATAAGAGAATTGGTTTAAAAAAAATTCTGATTCCCACCTTTAGGTTCACATAATCGGTCTATATATAGTCCTCATCCAATTTTTTTTCCATACTTCCATACTTCTCTTCAAACCATTTCCATCATTGAAGTAATGTCTTCCAAAGTCATCTCAATCAACCATCTTCAATTTGGTTAAAGAGAATGGGCGGTTAAAGTCCTCATTCTAAGAAAATGAAAAGTTGAAGAATTTCATAAACGTGGCGGTGATGACCTACACATTCTAAAGATCATCTTATTAGATGAACAGGTAATTATTTATTTATTTTTTCATATACCAATTTTATTCATAATAATCATTTTCTTTTTCTAACTTTTCAGGGTACAAAGATTCAAGCAGTATTGTTCACCATTGAAAATTCGGTCACATCTTAAAAAAGAAAAGACTTATATTATAACAAATGGTAATATAAAGTCAATCAACAATCAATTTGTAAATGTGCATGATAAATAAGAACTAACAATCTTATCTTATCACAAAATAAATATTACAAATTTCTCATCAAGATGGATGAGAGGAATAAAGAAGACAGAGGAAGAAAACAATTTGTTGTACAAGAAATCATGGAAGCGCATACAGTGGAGAATCTTATTTGGAATTTGAACCGGCCGTCTCATAAAAAAGATCAAATTTGAAAATTAGTTTTTTTTAGCATTTTTTTAAAGTTGAACAATATGTTTGTTTTTAGTAGAAGTTGAACAATAGTTATACATTAGGTATATGTTTATTTTTATTTCCTATTAAAGAACCGTTTTTTTTTTCTTATTCTAGATAGAAATAGTAATTCATTCTTAAATTTTCCTATTAGTAATTTATATAAATTTAATTATTTTTTTTTATTCAATTTGATACGTGTAAAAATCTTCCATTCTCGAATATTTGGATCTTCGTATTTTCTCTCATCGTTTTGAAGATATGTTTGAGGGTTATGTGTTGATTTTTTTTTTATTTTTTTTTTGAAAAGAGGGTTATGTGTGGATTTAAATTCCAATCTATTGAATTGAATTTTATTTTAAAGAATGGATTGATTCTTAATATCCTTATAAAATTAAATTATATTCAAACTATCAAGATTTTATCATCTTTAATATATAATTAAAATTATTAAATCTTATTTTAAAACTTTAAAATAAAATTGTTAAATTTCACGTGCAACGCACGTGTTTATTACTAGTATTATATAAAAGGAGTTTAAGGGGAGAAACTTTTGATTTCCCCCGTTTTTAAATTGAAAATTCTTCTTTTGTTTTTTTATTTAATTATTTCCTATATTGAACAACATTTAAATAAATGTTATAAAATCTCTACGCATAGATTATATTTATTTATTATATTGAACAACATTTAAATAAACGCTATAAAATCTCTATGCATATGATATTAAACCTATTTGAATAATTTTTCTAAAATCTATATCTATATCTTTTAAATTTGAAATTAATATCATAATTTATTAAAAAACTAATTTAAAATAAATTTGTTAAAAAATAAATTACTGCATAATTCTAAACATCTCATAATTTATTAAAAAAATATTAATGTATATTTGAAAAAAAAAATCTCACGGTTTATTAAATAATAAATAAATTAATAAAAAATAAAAATATATAAAATATATTTAATTCATATTTCAATTTAAAATATCAAACAAAACAAAACAATTCTAATTTATTAAAAAAATAATGTATATTTAAAAAAAAATCTCACGATTTATTAAAAAATTAGAAAATAAATTAATACATATATCAAATTAAAATATGAAACAAAACAAAACATCTCATAATTTATGATTTTTTTTTTAAATAAAGACATCATTATTTATTTATGGGAAAAATACACTTTTGGTCCCTGAGGTTTGGTTTAGGTTACGTTTTGGTCCCTGAGGTTTCAAACTCAACATTTTAGTCCCTGAGGTTTGCATTTAGTAGCATTTTGGTCCCTCCATTCATTTTTCCGTTAAAAACTAACGCTTTGCTGACGTGGCAACTCTTTTAAAATAATTTTCCAATTTTTAAAATAAAAGAAATATTAAATTAATTAAAAAATCATTATTTTATTTGTTTTTATTATTTCATTTTTCTCTCCATTTCTCTCCCCCCTTTCTTCTCCTTCTTCCTCCAGCTCTCCATCGCCGGCACTTCTTCTTCTACATCTTTGTCGACAGCCACCGCCGGCGAACTCTTTTTTTTTTTTGCTTTCTCCAATCTCTCTCTAACTCTCGGTCTCTCTCTCCCTCTCGAGAGTTTTTCCAGATCTGTGCGTAGTACACAAAAGGATTGAAGCGTTTTCCAGATTTGGGTTTTTCCTCGGTTCCTCTCCCTCACCGCCCACCGTCACTCTCACGCACACCTGCCCAGATCTCACTGTCTCTCCCTCTCACGTCGCACCGGTGGAACAAGCTTCGACTTCAGCAGCGATGGCGACGCGAGGAGCACGAACGGAACGAGTTTCATTTTTTTTCTTGCCGGCGTGAGGAGCACGCCTGTCCTCCAGATCTCACCGTCTCTCCCTCTCACGTCGCGTCGATGGAAGGAGCTTCGACTATGGCAGCGATGGCGACGGGAGGAGCACGAACGAACTAGAACAAGCCCAGATCTGGCGTCGTCAGCGATCTCTCTCTCCGTCTCCAATGTCGCTCTCTCCGTCGTCACCCGTTCTAGTAAATCTATCTCTCTCCGTAGCTCGTTGGAAGAAGAAGAGAGGAGGGGGAAGAAGAAGAAAACAAAAAAAAAAGTTGTCGCCGATGGCCGGTGAGCGGCGGTTGCCGGCTGTCGGTCGCCGACTCACCGGCGGCTGTTGGTGGTGTGAGCTGTGAGGAAGGTTGAAGAAGAATAAGGAGGGTGGGTGGTGAAGGGGTTGATGAAGAAGAAAGAAAAAAAATTAAAAAGAATTAAAAATATATTTAAAATTAATATTTTATTATTTATAAAAAATAATTTTTTAATAAAAAAAATAGATGCCACGTCAGCGATCGGTTAAAATCTAACGAAAAATTGGATGGAGGGACTAAAATGCTACTAAATGCAAACCTCAGGGACTAAAATGTTGAGTTTGAAACCTCAGAGACCAAAACGAAACCTAAATCGAACCTCAGGGACCAAAAGTGTATTTTTTCCTTTATTTATTAAAAAATAGATTTTTTTTAAAGAGATTTTATATTACTTTTTATTAAAATAAATATCAACATAAAATAATATATCATTCTCAACAAAAAATAATAGATCTTGATCTATTGTGACTAGGTCATACATCGTCCGTGTATATATAGCCTTTCCCACAATTGTATTATTCCATACAAACTTATTTCGATATTTCCATCAACATCTCTTGGAACCATACCTTTTGTGGTGATTTCAATCGACCATCCTCTATTTAATTAGAGAGAATGAGTGATGCAGTGGTGATGACCTACAAATTTTAAAAATGTACGTAATATATAATTATTTATCTTTCACTCTTTGTTTTTTTTTTTCATATACTAATTTTATTATTAATAATGATTTTTCTTTATCTAAATTTTTAGGGTACAAAGATTCAAGCAGCATTGTTCAACAATACTATTGAAAAATTAGGTTGTATGGTTAGATAAAACTTATATTATAAGAAATGATAATATAAAGTCAATCAACAATCATTATGTTAATGTCCATGATAAATAGGAATTAACATTATCTTCTGCCATTGAAGTTACTAAAATTGAAGAACTAATTCCTATTGTGTCAATGATTCAGAATTCGAGTGAATTTGAAGAAAAGAAAATGTTAGGTAATTTCTTACTTTTTTTTTTTTTTTTGTATAGATAGATGACATGAAATTAATATTTTACTTTTCTTATTCTTAATTATTTATCATTATTATTTTTTGATAAATAATTGTTAGGTAATTAAGAAAATGTTAGGTAATAAAAAAAATTATTTATCAATATTATTTTTTGTTTTATCATCTACTTGATTGATATGGTTATTTCAGTACTTCACAAATCAAACAAACACAATCAACCAAGTTTTTGGAGATTGAAGATCATTCAAATGGATAATTGGTATGTTTTACACAATTAATATCTGTGAATAAATAAAATTTTCCCTATTCTTATATATCTATCTATACTATATATGAAGATACTTTATCTCCTCATTTTGTCCTCCAAATTTTAAATGTGTCTATTTTATCTCATTCTTCTTAATATATATATATTAGAATAAAAAAATGTTGGGAAAGGGGAAGTGAGTTGGTTCAAGATAGTGAACCCAATCAGTTGCTTTTCAATTTTCAATTTACTCTAATGAATGTACCTCTCTATTTTTATTAAAAACAAATATATGGACTCTTCTCATTCCGAGTACTATTGATGAGAGAATGTCATAAGACAACTTGTTTTTTAAAAAAACTTTTGTACTGTAAATTAGAACTATAATCTTTTACGTGCATTGCACGTGTTCTTTACTAGTTATACAAAATTTATAACATCAAACGTGTTTCTAAATTAATTAATAATCGTTAAGATTCAACAAAAGATACCAAATTGAACCTAAACTCGAGTTTTAAGGGCTTAATATGTAATTTAACAAAATTATTTTATCACTAAATCTTTCTATATAATTCATTTCCTCTTTGTTATATACATTGAAAATATAATGTTTTCTATGTGAACTCTAAAAAATGTATAATTTTTCAGTGACTTGATGAGACAAGTAACATGTAGTTGGAAAAATTAATATGTGCATCATCTTATCATATGTGTCATGATGAGATGTCTTTTTATTAGGTTTGAATATTATGATATTGTGTATTGGACCATTGAATTTATGTCCTTTTCTTTTTGGAATTACATGAACCATTTTTTTCCTTGATTTTTAAATTATAGGTCCATTTTGAAACTAACTATGGAAGCCAAATTAATAATGCAACCAATATTTTATCACTCATTAATCTTTTAGTCCTTTTTTTTTTTTTTTTTTTTGAGAAAAATCTTTTAGTCCTTTATTTCCTACTTTATGTACATATTAATCTCTTTATTGTACACACTGAAAATGTTCTCAATGAGGAATGAGAAAGTGCCACGTCTACATGGACAGATTCACTGAATTAGTCCCAATATGTTGCAAAAAAAAAAAAAAAAAAAAAAAAAAAATCCCAATAACTATTTGATGAATTTATTTATTTATTTATTTTTAACTACCATTTGATCCATTTTGGTGGTTGGTTTTTGAAAATTAAATGTGTTTCTTTACCATTTCTATATCATGGTGTTCATTTTTTTAAGAAAAGATTTGAATTCTGAGTTAGTTTAAAAAAAAAAAAAGTTTTTAAAAACTATTTTAGAAAAAAAATTCAAGAAACTCGTAGATGGTAGTAGTGTTTAGAAACTTATTTTTTTAAAATTCAAATGGTTATGAAAGGTGACCTACATCATCCCATGAATGGAAATATATTCTTAATTTCTTGGACGGTTTAGATTTTGTAACTTATAATTTAAGGGTCCGTTTGAAATACATTTTAATTTAAATGATTTTCAAAAATTCATTTTTTAAAAAAACATTTTGTATAAAAATTGTTTAGAATTTAAACAACTCATCTGTTTGGTTACATTTCCTCATTTGTGTTTTTATACACGAGTTATTGTATACATAAAACTCTTTTTGAAAAAAGTTAGTTACAAGTGTTTCTCTCAAAATAGTTTATTTCTCAATCTCATTTTTTAATAAGTTATTTTTAATTAGTGGTTGCCAAACACTAGAAAATTTATAAAATGATTTTTTTTTCAAAATTAATTAAATAGAAAAGCTAAACCAAACATATTCTAATTATTCCAAGCCCATGTCTGAGGTGAGGGCCGGTTTAATTTTCTTAATTAGATTATCAAGGGTTTGCTAATGTTATGAATTAACTTAACCCTAGATTATTACAGAAACTGATTTGTACAGTGTTCGTGTCGGTTTTTAAGCATCCCTTTAATTCATTTCTACGCCTTAGCCTTCCTTGTATTGAGCAAAACCAATGCACTTGAATTTGCCTCGAGCAAGGGCTATGTTTCTAAAATTTAAGGTCCGTTTGATAACTATTTGGTTTTTGAAAATTATGTTTGTTTTCTCTAAATTTTCCTACCATAGTTTTCATCTTTGTCAAGGACACATTTGAATTCCTAGACAAATTTCAAAAACAAAAACAAGTTTTTGGAAACTACCCTTTTTAGTTTTCAAAACTTGAGTTGGTTTTTGAAAACATGGGAGGAGGGTAGAGAACAAAACAAAGAAACTTATTAATGGAAGTAGTGTTTATAAGCTTAATTTTCAAAAACAAAAAACCAAAAACAAAACGGTTATCAAACGGGACCAAAGAAATTGAGAATATTTTTCCATTTGTGGAATGATAATGTAGGTTGAATTTGATAACCATTTGGTTTTTAAAAATTATGTTTCTAAACACTACTTCTATCTACCAGTTTTTTTTAATTTTTTTTTATTTGTTATCTAGGTTTGACAAATGTTTTCACAATCGAAGCCAAATTTTGAAAATTAAAAGTAATTTTTGAAACTTTTTTTTAAAAAAAAAAAGAAATTAACTAAGAATTCAAATCTTTCCTAAAAAAGATGAAAACAATGGTGTTATAGGGTAATTCTAGACCACATCGGAAATCGAGGAACTGACAACGCAAGTGTAACATCCACCTAAAACGAAACCAAGAGCCCAACCGTTGGGGAAACAAAAGGTCGAAGCCCAGTCCCGAGCCGCCAAGGCGAAGGCCGACCAGGCTGACCCCAGGCAAAAACTCGGGGTTGACCAATCTCACTTATTCTTGATTCTGGAGTCCAGCGGAGCCCGGTTAAACCGAATATGATCTCAAATTTTCTTCGAACACCTATAAACCCTAAAAAGGGAAAAAAGGTATATAAGCCATTCTTCAATATTGAAGGGGGGGTCCGAAACTGATTCTCAAAACTCTGTTCTCTTACTCTTGCTCTCTACTTGCTTCTCATCTTTCTCCTTGTTGACTTAAGCATCGGAGGCGGTGAGACAAGCACCACACCGTTGTGCAGGTTTACCTTGTTTTGCAAGTCACGTCTTCCCCCTTCAAACAAATTTACAGTTGGTGTCATAGGAAGCTTAGGTGAGTTCTCCCTGTCTGAATTTTGGCTTCAACAAATGGTATAAAATTGGTGAAGAAACCAACTTAATTTTCAAAAACCAACAACCAAAATTCAAATGGTTATCAACGGTACCGTATTTGGTTGCAGACTTGGAGAATAAAAATATATAAGCAATTTTCTGTTGCAATAATTGGTTGTAGAAATAATCCAACTACTTGCACATTTCACATATTGGAAAAATCAACAATTATTCATTTTAATAATTCTATATTGCAATTGTTGATGCCAAAATCCGGACAGAAGACTCACCTAACCTTCACGTGACACCAACAGTGAATTTGTAGAAACTGGGGAAGACGTGACCTGCAAGACCAGCAAAAACCGCTGTAAACCGAAGAGAAACTATAGATAGTAAGGGGAGAGTCAGGAGTAGAGTTTCCGAACCCTTCTTCCGTGGTGAAGAGGGGTTTTTATACTTGTTTGCCCTCCTAGGGTTTTTAGAAATTCGGAGGTGTTTCGAGACGAACCAGGCGGAACCAGGGCGATCCGGGGCATTAGGGACCGAAAAGAGGTCATCGGGCTCAGCCTGCGCAAGCGAGCCGAATGGTCGCCCTCGGCCTTTTGCCGAGGCCGACCATATGCTCGGCCTCGGAAAAAGGTCGAGGTCGACCATATGGGTCGGGCCATGTTGGCCTGACCTTTTGGTCCGGTCTTCCTCTGGGTCGGTCTTTTGGTCCTACCTCTGCCCGATTATCCTCGTCAGCTCCTTGTGCATCTGTGTGGTCCAAAATTACCTATAACAACAATAATTGGCTGTACTTGTATGATTCACATGTTGATAGGTTTCGGGAGTCAACATTTTAAAAATTAATAGATGTGTTAGACTTTTCAAAAAAAAAAAAAAGCTGGGTTAGAAATAAAATCAAATTTATGCCTAATAGAATCCTAAAGTCTCGTTTAATAATTATTTCAGTTTTTGGTTTTTGGTTTTTTGATTTTCTAATTTCTATTTTTTAAAAACAAAAACTATGATAACTATTTTTTGTTTTCTGTTTTTAAAAAACAAAAAAACTAACCCTATGTTTGGAATTAGGAAAGTTCAAGAAATGATTTTAAATCCTATGATTTAAAATTCGAGAAATGATTTTAAATTCTTTATCTCGTTTGGAACGAAAAAGATTTAAAATGAATGTATTTAAAATTTTGTGTTTGGATGGTAACCGGAAAAGAAAAGAAAGTAAGAAGTTTACTGATATAGGTTTTTAGTATTAATTTATTAATAGAAAATTAAAACATGACAGGGTCAAATAAGTAATTTAGTTCTAAATCCTATGAAATCTTGCACAATCCGATCGTTTTAGTTGAGAATTTTTTTTTTTTTTTTGCGTAAAAACACGATTTGAAATCATTTCAAATTTTAAATCATTCTCTTTCTTGTGATAACAATCAGGAGAATTGATTTGAAATCTGTTATGATTTAAAATCCCTCAAAATCATGAGGTTCCAAACAGAGCATAAAGCTTGTTTCATAACTGTTTTTTGTTTTCAATTTTTAAAAAATTAGAGAGAAGAAAAAATGTTTTAAAGAGAAAAAAAATGTGTGGAGACACTGAAATAAAAATGTAGAGACATGAATATAAATGTTTTCGAGAGAAAAGTTAAACATAGCAAATTTAGAGACATGAAAAAAAAATACATAGAGAGAATATTAGTTAGACTTCATTAAAAAAATATTAGTTAGAGTAAAAAAAAGTTAGACCAGAATAGATAAATTTTAGAGAGAAAAATTAAATAATTAAAAGAGAAATTTTGGAGAGATAGTAAGGTGAAGAGTAAACGATATGTTAAAGAAATAATGATAAATTAGAAAAATGAAGAAAAGTTGTAGCGAGAGGAAAAATTTAGGGAGATTTTTTTTTTCAAAAGAAAAGTTAGAAATGTATGTTTATTAGGGAGCAAAAAGTTATGGAGAAATTTTTAGAAATAGATAAATTATAAGGAAAAAAAAGTTTTGAGAGAATTTTAGGGAAAAGAAAAATATTTGATTTTTAGAGAGATATGTTAGAAGAGAAATAAAAATGAAAGTTAAATAAAGATAAACATTTTAGAGAGAAAAAAAGCTAGGTAGAGATGAATTCTTAGAAAGAGAAAGAGAAATAAAAAATTATATTAAGATCAAAATGAGAGAGAGAGAGTGAAATTTTGTAGAGGAATTTCAAGGATACAAACTCGTAAATTAACCTTTACTATTTATGTAGTTCACACCCACAATAATTTAAGTTATTCATCTTTTAAGTACGATAACAAGTGAGAGTGAGAGATTCAAACCTCTAACCCTTTTGATCGAATATATAAAGTCTAAAGCCAATTTAATTATGGATTATCGTCTATGGCTATTTCACTCAGGGTCTGTTTGATAACCATTTCAGTTTTTGGTTTTTCTGTTTTTGGTTTTTGGTTTTTGGTTTCCTGTTTTTTAAAAACAAAACCCACATATGTTTGATAACTGTTTTTTGTTTTCAGTTTTTTAAAAATTAGAAAGATGAAAAGATATTTTAGAGAGAGAAAAATGTGTAAAGACGTTGAAACAAAAATTTAGAGACACAAATATAAATGTCTTCAAGAGTTTTTTTTTTTTTTTTTGAAAAGACGAGAGAAAAGTTAAACATAGAAAATTTAGAGAGGCGAAAGAAAATGTTTAGAGAAAGAATATTAGTTAGACTCGAGAAAAGATATTAGTTAGAGAAAAAATAGAAAAAAAGTTAGAGTAAAAGCAATAAATTTTAGATTAAAAAAATTAAATAAAGAAAAAAAAATTTAGAGAGATAGTAAAGTTAAGAGTAAAAAGATATGTTAAAGAACTAATAATAAATTAGAAAAATAAAGAAAAGTTGTAGCGATAGAAAATTTTGGTGACTTTTTTTTTTTCAAAAGAAAAATTAGAACATGTTTATTGAGGAGAGAAAATGTATTGACAAGTTTTTAGAAATAGACAAGTTATAGAGAAAAAAAAAAGTTTTGAGAGAAAATTTTAGAGAGAGAAAAATAAATTTTAGAGAGAGAAAAAAATAGAGAGAAATTTGTTCGAGAGAAAGGTAAAGGAGGAGAAAAGTAAGCATTAGAAGAAAAATGAGTTTTTGAAAAACAAAAATTTGTTTTTAAAAACTATTTTTTTTTTTGTTTTTGAAATTTACTTATAATTTCAAAAACGTTTTTAAAAAACAGAAAACAGAAAACAGAAATGGTTATCAAACACCCCTGTTTTTTAAAATGAAAAACAAAAACAGAAAACAGAAAACGAAATGGTTATCAAACGGGCCCTTAGTTACTAAATTAGATTTTTTAAGAGTGCTCTTAGAGTGTAAATGCTTTTAACAAAAGCACCATGTACATAAACATGTTGTGGTAAGTAAATACTTGGGAAAAATACAATTTTGGTCTCTAAGCTTTGGAATAGGTACGTAGCATTTTTTGTTCATTTCTTTTCAAACTCAACAATTTTAACCCCTGAAATTTGGCTTTCATTACACTATTAATCCGTCCATCAATTTCTCTGTTAATTCTTAACAGATTCATGACGCTTGATATTAGTTTTTTATTAAAAAAAATTAAATTGTCTAATAAAGATAAAACTTATAAACCTCCTTATAGAAATAAAATAATATTTCATATCAATTTGTCTAATTATCTATACATATAATTCAAATATATCCAATTTTCTAAATCGTTAAAATAAAACTTTAAATATATATATTAAAAAATGAAATAATTATAAAAAAAAAAAAACAAAAGGGATGGGTAACGGGGACGGAAAATACATAATTTTCTGTACCCATCCTCGTGGGTATTTTTTTTTCTCTCTACTCCCTCCCTCATTTCCCGTCCAGTTAGGAGTGAGTCAACGTAGGGCCCATACCGCGGGAAAAGTAGACATCCTTACTTTTAAATAAAGAAAAAGATTGTGGCTTCAGTTCACCCAAACTTCAATCATATGAAAATAAGATGATGCACTTATTATTCTTGCCAAACTCGTGGCAGTTGTCTCATTCCTCATTGATAACATTTTCAGTGTTGTTTATAGGAAGGAGATTAATGTGTACATAAAGTAGGAAAAAACAACAAAAAGATTTATTTCAAAAAAAAAAAAAGAACAAAAAGATTAACGAGTGATACTTTTCAAATTAAAAAAAAAAGGATTAATGAGTGATAAAATATTGGTCAAATATTGGTTGCATTATTAATTTGCCCCTATCATTCGTGTTTGGTTTGAATATGGTTCTAAAATTTAAAAATTATTAATGAAATTTTAAGAAGAAAAAATTATTCATGTACTCTCAAAAAGAAAAAGATGTGAATTCAATTTACCAACTACTCAATATCATAATATTCAAACCTCTTCATAAGAAGACATCTCATACGATGGATATAATAAAATGATGCAAATATTAATTTGGTTAAAAATCACTTTTGGCCCCTCAAATTTTATGAAAATAACAATTTACTCCATAAATTTGAAAAATTCCTAAGAGGTCACCCAACATAGAACTTCTCCAAGCTAAGAACACTTAACTTCAAAGTTCCTATGATTGAGCCACCGAAAAGGAAGGTGCGCCTTGTTAGTATAGGTAGTATCTATCAATTCTTTTAAGCTTATCTTGATCATACTTTCATGTCCTTAGGATCCCTCTCATTCGGATGTGACCTCAGTTCATTCATGTACCCCTACATCCTACTGGGAGAGGTTCCACTCTGATACCATCTGTAACGCCCCAGGCCCAGGATTCGGAATCCGGATTCGGCACTTAAGGGTCACATGCTTTCTAGAAAAATTCCTAGGAGGTCACCCAACATAGAGCTTCTCCAAGCTAAGCACACTTAATTTCAAAATTCCTATGATTGAGCCACCGAAAAAGAATGTGCACCTTGTTGGTATAGGTAGTATCTATCAATTCTTTTAAGCTTATCTTGATCATACTTTCATGTCCTCAGGATCCATTTCATTCGGATGTGACCTCGGTTCATTCATGTACCCCTCCTAACTCGGGTGTTACAACTAAACTGTTACAAATCAAAGTTCAAGGACTAAATTGTTACGTTCATAAAAGTTTAGTAGGGCCACATAGGGCCCACTCGCGGGAAAAGTAGACATCCTTACTTAAAAAATAATAATAAAAAAAAATTGTGGCTTCAATTCACCCAAACCTCAACCATGAAAATAAGATGATGCACTTATTAGTCTTGCCAACTAGACATGACAGTTGTCTCATTCCTCATTGAGAACATTTTCAGTATGTATAATAAGGAGATTAATATGTACATAAAGTAGGAAAATTAAAGAACAAAAAGATTAATGAGTGATAAAATATTGGTTGCATTATGAATTTGGGTCTCTATAATTCGAATTGAGTTTCTATGGTTACTATAATTTTAAAATCATTCATGAAATTTGAAGAAAAAATTATTCATGTAATTTCAAAAAAGAAAAAGGTGTGAATTCAATTTACCCACAACTCAATATCATAATATTCAAACCTCATGAAAAGAGATCTCATACGATCCATATAATAAGATGATGCACATATTAATTTGGTTAAAAATCACTTTCCTCCTAATTTTCTTAGGAAACATGTGAGTGAGTACAAAACATGCTAAAAGGATCCCGTGTTGGTTTGTGGGGACAATCTTCACTCTTAAGAAGCAGTTTCAGACAAGTATAATGACGTCGTCAGGTCGTAGGGAAATGTCAGGACTGTTACAAAATTGAAAGTATAGAGACTAAACTGTTACAAATCAAAGTTCAAGGACTAAATTGTTACCTTTACGAAAGTTCAGGGACCAAAAATGATTTTTAACTTATTAATTTTTCCATGTTCTCCCTCACTAAAGTTCACATCGAAAACATTTTCAATGTATATAACAAAAAGGAAATAAAGTATATAGAAAGATTTTAGTGATAAAACATTGGTTAAATTACATATTAAGCCCTAAAAAGTTGAGTTTAGGTTCAATTTGGTATCTTTTAGTTTTAAAAGATTTAATTTAGGCAAAACATTTTTTTTTTTTTGAAAATAATTTAGGCAAAACATTTGAGCTTAGATTTGTAGTTTTGTTGAATCTCACACATCATCTTTATCATTACATGTCATAGTTTTTTCTATTTATGTGACAATAAGTTTCTATTTCTATTTTTAATTTTTATTCACTATACAAGAGTTCAGTGTGTTGAGTATAAAATAAAGAAAAATTGGTGGATTTTAGAAGTAAGAGGTAGTTTGAGGAATGATTTGTACAATTTAACCAAACTATATAAATACTAAATTGAGACTTTTAAAATCATATGACCAAATTAAAATTAAACCCATAACCTAAAATATGTTAACCTAAATGCTATTCAAGCATAAAGATTATATACATACAATTAATTAAAACATTCATTTGGCTATAAATTCAATTTACTTCAACCATGAAACAATCATTTTTCAAGAAGTCATACATGGTTGATATGCTTCCCATCCCCTCGCTTAATAATTAAGAATAATGCTTTTGAATAATAGTGATATGAAAAAACAAAAATATGAATACAAGGGATCGATTCAACAAAAAGAATAGTTGTATTAATTTAAGGTTTTGAGTGTTTTCGAATATATATTTGGTAACATATTTGGAAACTCAATCTCAATTTAAAAAGTTGTTCAAAATATTTTTGGTAATTTATTTATAAACAATAAAAATAGTTTTAGTACCAATTTAAGTATCTTGTTGAATCTCAACTATTATTAATTTAATTATTTATGAACACGTTTCATGTTATAAATTTTGTATAATAATTATTTTATAATATCATAAAATTTCCAATATATTAAGTTATACATAATTTAATTTTAACAAAAATGAAATAATTTCATAATATGAAATAATATATTTATGAAAGTGGTTTTTTTTTTTTTTTTTTTTTGGGAGAAATCAAAGTGGATTTTTTAAATATAATTATGCATTTTTAAACTTTCAAATTTAAGCATTGAAAACATAAAAGATTGTTTCCAAATGATAAACAAATCCATAAAATATATGGAGGGTTGAATCAAGACCATATATTTTGGAGGGCAACAAATTTTCGGTTTGTATACACAATAATATAATAGGGGTAGTTGCATAGATGACAAATTGGACCAAATTAATAGCAAATATAGTAAACTAATGACATATTTATCAAAGTTGTAAAGGATCAAAAAGCCCATCAAAGTCAAACCCCGAAGATTTTTGCCCATCACAAAATCAGTCAATTCCCCCCCCCCCCCTAAAAAATCAGCTCTAATAAACCCATCTCATTTTATGTTGATTTATGTTTTTTCAACATTTAACACCAATAATTGAAGTTTTTTTTTAATCGGAGATAGACTCCAATTATTGAAATCTATCATGATAATCACAGATAGATTGTTGACTTCAACAAACTTTGCTTTTTAGTCGATTCAAAACGTTGTAATCCCTTTTTAGAAATTGTTGATTGTCATTTAGACTTCAATTAATCAATCATTGATAGACTACGTGATTTGCAAAACAGATTGAAGTTAATGGCTCTAAACTAGTTCAGTTGGGAATCATAAAATCCTGAGGATTGGCAAAATATGGAGAAGATATTCCTGACGAATGATGTAAGTTAATTTTATACTTTTTGTTTAATTTTCAATTTTTTTTATACATGTTCAATTTCAAAAACTCAGATATCAATGTCAATCTATCACTTATAAATTTTGATTAATCAGATTCTATTAGTGTCTATCATTAATAGACTCCAATTAATCAATGTCTATTAGTATCTATTACTGATAGATTTCAATTAATTGGATTCTATCGAAAGCTATATTACTGATAGATTTCGATTAATTAATTGGAGTCTATCAACGATAGACACTGATAGACTCTGAATAATCGAAATATATCAGTAGACTGACAAACTCTGATTAATCAGTAATAGATTGTGTCATATTTGTTATTTTTGTAGGGGCAGTTGCATAGATGGCGAATTGGACCAAATTAATAGCAAACATAGCACAGTTGCAAACTAATATCATATATAGCAAAATTAATTGTACAAGACCAAAAAGTTATCGTCAGATTCTATTCGTGTCTATCACTGATAGATTCTGATTGTTTAAAGTCTATCAGTGCCTATTGCTGATAAACTCCGATTAATCAAAATCTATCCGTGACTATCATAGATAGAATTTGATTAATCAAAGTCTATCAATGATAGTCACCGATAGATTTCGATTAACCAGAGTCTATCAACGATATATAGACACTGATAAACTCTGAATAATCAGAGTCTATTAGTAGACTGATAGATTCTGATTAATCAAAGTCTATCATTGATAAACTTCGATAATCGAAGTCTATCAGATACATTTTAATTAACCAGAGTCTATCAGTGTTTATTAGTAATATACTCTGATAGATTTTTCTATATTTGCAATTTTTTTTACATTGTGTTATATTTGCAATTATAAAATTTTTATTTGCCACCCACTGCAGATTCTTTTTTTTTTACGTTGTGCTATATTTGATCATACAAACTCCTAAAAGTTAGGATAATCACAACTCTCTATCATATTTAGATCAAATATTAAAAAAAACATAATTCTAAATATAATAAAAATGAGAACATGTAAATATGTGATTATAGTTGATTAAAATATCTGAGTTTACTCAAAATAAGAAAATAAATCTCATAATGTAAAACTACTATGGTTGTAAAAAAAAAAAAAAAAAACTATGGTTACTATTATTGAAGTTAATTAAATATTTATAGATATTTAATATATATTAAGTATTTTTAGAATGATCATATTGTAGTTTTAACCACTTTGAATATTTTGAAGAAAAAAAATAATATTGCTTATCAATTATGTCCTTGGACTTTAGAAAGTGTCTAATAGAGGTCCTTGATTTTTCAATTGTATGTCTAATAGGACTCTGAACTTTCATTTTTGTGTCCAATAGGTCCCTCAACTTTAAAAATGTCTAATAGATCCATGAACTTTCAGTTTTGTGTCTAATAGGTCCTTACCACATTCAAGATTTTTAAAAATTAACCAATCTATTAAATTTGAAATTTAATTTTATGTTTATTGGGATCCTAAACTTCCAATTTTATATCTAGTAGGCATGTGAATTCTAAAAAATCTTGACTTGGGACTTATTAGACGATACAAAATTGAAAGTTGAAAGACCTATTGGACACTAAAGTGAATGTTTAAGGACCTATTGGATACTTTTTAAAGTTCAGGGACTTACCGGGCACATAAAATTGAAAGTTCAAAAATCTATTTCACACTTTTTAGAGTTCCAAGGATCAAATCACATAATCTTGAGAGTTCAAGACTAAACTTGTATTTAACCTAGGTTAAATTATTAAAAATACCTCTAAAATATGAGGTCGGTTTGAATTATACTCATGAACTTCCAAAAGTTTCATTTTGACCCTTGAAGTTTGAAGTTTGTTTCAAAAATGCCCTTGGAAGTGATATTTTCCATTAAATTTATGGATGAAAAATAATGTTTTTACATGTGTATTTATTGTGTTTTATCCACATATATGTTCAAATATGTGCACATAAACAACAATACATATGCAAACACGTTATTTTGTGGTGAATGAATTTAAGAAATAAAGCATTCAATAGTTGAAATAAAGTTTAGAGGTATAATTGAAATCAACTTCATAGTTCAATCGTATTTTCAATAATTGGTTAACCCTGTACTTGTTGTGTCAATTTAGTCCATGAACTTTAAAAAGTTTCAAATTCATCCTTGAACTTTCAATTTTGTTTCCAATAGGTCCCTGAACTTTAACAAGTATCCTATAAGTCCTTAAACTTTCACTTTTGTGTCCAATAGGTCCCTCAACTTTTAATTTTGTGTCTAATAAGTCCTTTACCTATTCTATTTTTTTGTTTTTAATTTACAAGCCTACTAGATACAAAATTGAAAGTTTAGAGTCTCAATAGGCATAAAATTAAAAAATATATAGTACATTGGTTAATTTTTAAAAATCTCGAATATGTCAGGAACCTATTAGATACAAAATTGAAAGTTTAAGGATCAATTAGTCATTTTTAAAATCCAGGGACTTATTAGAAACAAAATTGAATGTTTAAGGGCTTATTAGACACACTTTTTAAAGTTTAGAGACCTACTTGATACAATCCTGAAAGTTTAAGGACTAAACTTGTAATAAAACCTCAATAATTTAACCTTATAAATATATAATTTTTAAAAAAAAAATTGTAGCAGCCACATACATACACGTATACACCATATACACTTCAGTGCCCCTTGACTCGCTGACTGCTCTGCCCATATTTATGAATGGAAAAAACTTCCCTACATACCGGTATGTAGGGATCTCCCTACATACCACCATTAAAATGTTGACAACTAGGAGAGATAAAAAAAATTCTCAGATTTTCTCATTTTCTCCTTTCCTCTTTCTTAGTTGTCAAGATTTTAATGGGGTATGTAGGGAGATCCCTACATACCGGTATGCAGGGAAGTTTTGTTCTTTATGAATTTCAAATTCATTGAAAGTCCAATGATGAACGAGAGCCACATCTAATTTATTTCAATATAATATTTTAAAGACTTTATTACATCAAGATATTTTGAATAGTTTGTTTAAGCACCACAAAAAATGATGATGGTCACAAATCAGTTAAATCCTTGCCAAACTCAATTCATTAACAACCAATGAATGTGTATTTGGAAAAATTTTAGGACCGTTTGTTTTTTGGGAATCTAGATTACCGAAATATTGAGATGCCTGAAATTATAGATACCCAGAAATATAAATACTTGATATTTTAGATAACCGTGTTTGTTTTGAAGGAATAATTTATAAGAATATATAAATGAGTCATACCGACTTAAGCACAATGTAATTAGGTTGAGACATTATTATACCATCGACCAAAAAGTCAAAATTTGAATCCTCATTTTCTCGTCGAACGTCTTAAAGGAAAAAATTGGTCACAATATTATATATATATATATATATATATATATATATATATATATATATATATATATATATATATTTTGTTGATGGTCAAATTTCGCTTAGGAATTTGCCATTCACACTCCACGTGACGATCAACAGTGAATTTGTAAACGAGCGGGAAAGATGTGACCTGCAACACGAGCAAACGCTGCACACAGGTGTGGTGTAGACCACACACACTCCGATGCTTAAGTTAGCCTTGGCCGGAAAACACGTAAACTGAATTTAGGGACTGATTTGTGCATACCTGAATGCGTGTGCGGTCTCCCTTTTTATAGACTTCCCTTTAGGGTTTTCGTCGACACCAGACCTCAAATGATCTCTGGGCCTTTGGCCCAGGCCGAGGGCGACCTCGTCCTCCTAGGGTCCTTAAGAATTCAGGGGTGTTTCGGGATGAACCAGGCGAAATCGGGGCGATCCGGGGCATCACGGGTCGAAAGGAGGTGACCGAGCTCGAGCGGGCCGAATGGTCGACCTCGACCTTTTGCCGAGGCCGACCATATGGGTCGGGCCATGGGTCGGACTTCTGGTCCTACCTTTGCCCGATTGTCCTTGTCAGCTCCTTGTTTGTCAGTGTGGTCCGAAATTAACCATAACATATATATATACATACATACATATTACATTTTTTTTTGAAACATATATTACATTTTTTTTAATTGAAGGAGTACTCTTCTTGACTATTGTATCAGTTTTCGACAAAAAGAAAAAAAAAAAAAAAAGACAATTCTCCGAGATTATATTGGCACATAAATTTGAAGTCCAACATTTAATTCAATCAATGAAATGACAACATATTCATGGGACAGACTTGAATAAATAACATATTCATTAGGTAGACCTAAATAAATTTGACACTACATAGATGTACAAATAAATAATAATAATAAAAATGATGGTCAAAGAAATATATATTTGAAATATGTGTATCTATAAAAATTTATCAAACTCTCAGACATCCATCTCCATGAAAAACACGTGTGAACCCACGTGCGACTGCCAAACATCAATTAGGTACATTCATTTTCTATTGGTCGTTTCATATGATTTTGCGACTATAAAATGCTAAGGTTTGATTCGTTCCAACATCATCAAGACTCTATTGTTCAAATTTAGACAAAACAATTTGGGAATCATCGGTATCAAGCTTTTGTTTTTTTTTTTTTTTCAAGCAAAAGACAAAAGAGATACTTTTTGTTTAGAAGTATAGAGTGAAAAAGTGATTAAAACTTTGTTTTTGAAATCTTTGCAGGCACTTGAACATCTTTCATTAATGGAGATTTTGGAAGATTCAGCAACTCCCATGAGCCCTTTGAGCCAATACTTTAACACCTCTGAAATGTCTGTTTCTGTTCTTGGTGTCATTGAACTCGAAACTCTGATGTCTCCTTCTGAAGCAATGTCAATTATCATTAATGTTCTCATTCCTGCTAACCCACGTTTCAGTTCGATCATGGTTCTCTTTCTCGACTCTCTCTCTTCGCTTTAGAAAAACGAGAAAAACGATTAAATTTACCATAACGTAACAGTTGAACCTTTTATGTTTAGTAGTAATTTAATATAGTATAGTATAGCAATTTTTGTTGTGCTTTATGCTAATTTTTAAATCCACAGGTAGTGACGAAACCCAAAAACTTTTAAAGATAATTTACTAAAAATTTGAAAATGTTCTTGTTGGAAGTTCACTTATTAAAGGTATGAAAACCCGAATCTAGGACTCGGAGTCGGAGGTGGCGGGAGCATGCACACAAACAAGCTAAACCATAAGTAAATTTTTAATGTGGGTGCTTGAGCGCCTAGGTAGATCGGCCCCTAGCTTCTTAAAACTAGGCACGCACACAAAAAAACTCATAAGTGAAAGTAGTATTTATAATTAAGCTTCTTAAAACTTTTTTTTGTTTTTTTTTTTTTTAAACGAAGTCTTAATTTTTGGATTTGTAGTGATTTAACATGATCTAATAATAGGAAATTTTGGTTTTCAACCTACCTAATTAGTATTGGTAAATCAGTTGTTGAGTATTGTGTTAATTTATAATCCTACAAGCATACGAGCATCCATACCTTAATAATAAAGATTTGCGTAATTCAAATACCTACTTAAAAAAATTGGTATAAGAGATTTGTATAAATATGAATAAAAGATTAAATATACCATGATTAATTATCAACTTAAACTACATGCAGGTGACCGAAAAGTCCTCGGGAGAGAGAAAGTGGAAGACAACTAAAGTTAACCCAGAAGACCACATTTACATACCAAAATTTCCAATCGAACTCTCCACTTATGAATACGATGCTTACTTTGATGAATATGCCACAAAAACATCCACAAAACCCTTTTCACAGAAGATTCCTTTGTGGGAAATTCACGTTTTCATTTACCCAACAAGCCACGCAGCTTCTAGTGTAATTTTGAAGGTTCATCACTCAATAGCCGACGGCTTTTGTCTTATGAACACCCTTTTGAGTTGCCTCAAGAGAGCCGATGATCCTTCTCTTTCTCTCACTTTTCCGTCTCGAAAACGCTCACAACCAACAAAAAATGCCCACAATTTCGGTCTTTTCTCTTCTGTTTGCAACATTGTATCGAACTTTGGATGGAGTCTCATGAAGAACACATTTGTTGAAGATGATCCAACACCCATCAAACCACAAGGAGATTCCATGCAGCTTGTCAAGCCCATTGCCATTTCCACCATGACTTTTTCCCTTGATCAAATCAAACAAATCAAGGATAAGCTTAACGTGGTATACTACTTTTATCTTTCCTTATAAACTTGTGATATATTTTCTATTTCTATCCATGTCAATGTTCTAATCCTTTCGTGTGATTCTAATTTTGTTGGCAGAGTGTTAACGATGTCCTTACCGGAATCATATTCTTGGGAATTCGACTGTACATGCAAGAACATAGCCCTGAATCAAGCGAGGCAAATTTAAGTGCATTGATTTTGCTGAATACAAGGAAGGCTAAGGCTTACAAATCAGTTAAAGAGATGGTCAAAAGCGACACAGATGCACCATGGGGAAATAAAATCGCTTTTTTGCCAGTCCCAATACCCAAACTAATTGATTCTACTCTTTCAAAAACCCCTTTGGAATTTGTCAAGGAAGCCAAACAAAAAATCATGTTGCAAAGAAGCCCTCTCTCTGTTTTCATGGCTGCTAAAGTTTTTGATATGGTCAAGCATGTGACAGGCCCTCAGGTGAAAATTTAATCCCTTTTCCTATCTTATATGATTTAATCCTTTTTTTTTTTTCTTATATGTATATACAATTTCTTGTGTGTTAGGTTGGAGCAAAGTTGTTCAAAAGGAAGCTAAAGAATTCAAGCATTATGATATCAAATATGATTGGACCTGTGGAGAAAATGGCTTTGGCCAATCATCCAGTTAAAGGCTTATACTTTACTGTTCCTGGCATGCCTCAGGTATATCTAAACTTAAAAACTTCTCTTCATAATTAATGTTTTAAGTGGGTGTATATAGGCATATAATTACTACCTCTCTAAACCGAAGTTCGACGGGATAGTTATTTGCCAACATGAACATAGTTCAACTGATATAGGACTTGTACTAATGACTAAAAAGTCTGTGTGGTACGAATCCCCTCATCCCCACATGTTGTCTAAAAAAAAAGAGGATAGTTATTTAATAGGGTATTTTGCGGGAAAATTTCTAGTACTACAGTTTTCCATACTACCTCCATTTATTGTTTGTCATGTGAGGAGTATTTAAGAATGGTGTGGGACCCATAGAATAAAATATTATATCATTAAATGCTCATTAAATGACGTGTCAAATGCTGAATGGAGGGAGTAGGTACTACAATAGTACTAGAATTTTTCCCGGTATTTTGCTCACCATAGTGTGAGAGTCATTCTAGTTTAATCCTACTTTAAAATTATATAAATCTTAAAATTAGTCCATACTTTATGGTTAACTTTTCTATATAAAAAAAATAGTCTGCCAATATTTAAATTATGTTTTTTCTTGAATAAAAATTATTATTATTATTTTGTCAAACTAGATAAAAAATAATAATAGTAATAACTTCAAAGTGCAGACGACCAAAATAGTATTTAAATTTACTTATATATAATATTTAACATGTCACTCTTGTCTCTCACTGTGCAGAGTCTACAGATAACAATTGTGAGTTATATGGGAGACTTGAGGATTGCATTTGGAGGTGAGAAGTGCTTCATAGATCAGCAGAAGTTGAAAATATGCATTGAAGATGCCTTCCAAAGAACACTGAACCAAAGCTATTCAAAATAATTCTGTCGCTGCTTTTCTTGACGTTTTTACTTAGATTTTAATTAATGTGTTTCAATCCCACAAAAGAAAAAAAATTAGTTTTAGTAGTATAAACCATGAAAAAAATAAATAATTAAAAGCTTTCATTTATAATGGTATTAAGGATATATATTGATGAAATAAGTTCAATTGGACATAGCTATATACACTCGCATAAAGTATGTATGATCAAGAGATAAGAGGTCTGAATCCTTCACTCTTCCTTGCTGTTGAACTAAAAGAAAAGATAAAATACATTAATTAAAATGGTAAGGTACCAAAAATTTGGTATATACATATATATATTTGTGATATTACTAAAATGACAAGGTACTAGAAAATTGACATATATATGATGTGGCGGTAAGTAGAGGTGGATTTTAAGGATTAGTTTGGTTAAGAGATATATTCTGGACGAAAACGTCAAAGGTTCAAATCTTCACTCCATCGTTTAACTCAAGGAAAAAAAAGGCATGCCCCATCATGGTTTTCATTTTAATTAAATTTAGCAATTTTCTTCACTACTAAATTATGAAATCTAGATTTCTTACCAATATAAAAAAAAAAAATTTTTGTTTTTTTTGTTTTTTTTTGTTTTTAACTTCATTCATACCTTAATTCTTCTTTTAGTTTTTATTCTTTAGCTTTTTTTCAATTTTTAAAATTGATTTTAATTTGAGATTTTAAATCATATTTTTAGTCCAACTCACTACAACAAATTATACATTTAATGTCGGACAGAAAAAATCACACGGGGCTTTTGATGTCGGACAAAAAAACAGGCGGACCTTTTAATGTCGGACACTCATTTTTTAAAATTTTCCCGACATTAAATGCAAGGATTTCTTAAAAACACATTTTAGCTTTATCTCTCCCCGAAAAAAACCCTCATTCCCCTCTTGCGCCGCTCTCCCTCTCAAAACGTTTCCCCTCCTTCTCACTGATGGCGACTGACGTTTCCCCTCACCAGCGTGAATCGCTTCCTCTCATCGACGACACGAGTTTCTTCCCCTCACCGGCACGATTTTTCTTCATCTCCGACATGGGTTTTCTTTTTCTCTGGTGCGATTTGCTGGATCTGAAGGGTGGGTTGTCGTTCACCACCGTTGGTAGTTGATTTCTTCATCTCTGGCGTGGGTTTCTTCTTCTAATTTTTTTTTGTTCGATCGATTTCAAAATTAATGGTGAAATATTTGGTCTAGTAGTATTTGATCGAGTATTTGGCTGAGATCTTGGGTCTTATATTTTTTCTTTTCTTTTTGGGTTAAAAAAAGTGAAGTTTATTTCTATTTTTTCTCCATCGGTGAAAATGGGAAAATTGAATAGTTTGAGAAAGGGTAAACCCTCTTTGTTCGTCCTCGGTCATTCGTGGATCGTGATAATAGTTCGCAGGCAGCCGTCAGCGATTCACCCCTCGGAGCCTCAATTTCAATTGTTGCAAGGTAATCTTCATTATTCTTCCATCTTATTAGATTATATGGGCTTCCATCTCAAAACCAATTGGCAATGAGTGGAGTGACCCTTGTAGAGTATATATTGTTGGGTCTCGACCAATCTTTCCGATGTGGGATCCTCAACATGCCCCCTCAAGATGGTGCCTCTTTGGGTTCACCATTCTTGGATGGGATCCCAATTTCTTTTATTGGACCGAATACCCGTTTGGGTTTAATGGGCTCTGATACCATATTAGATTATATGGGCTTCCATCTCAAAACCAATTGGCAATGAGTGGAGTGACCCTTGTAGGGTATATATTGTTGGGTCTCCACCAATCTTTCCGATGTGGGATCCTCAACACATCTCACCCTCTAAATTCCCTCAATCTGAACTTCTAGTGACATAAATTAGCTGAACGAACAAAGCTAAGTTTTTCCGGCAATCTGATCTAAAGCGGCATCGGGATTAGATTTTGGTTTCCGTTTTGTTCTAATTTTTGTGTGGAATTGGTGTAATTGTTGGTGAAATTTTTTCTGTGTTTGATTTGAACTCCACTCGATTACATTCCAGGGATCATCTATACTCTCTATGTCATCGTCTTCGTCGAGTTTATGCCCCCATAATTGGGTTTTGGTTTCCGTTTTGGGAACTTCGAGATTGCGAGATTGGTGAGGGACAAGTAGACTGGGGACCTCGTCACCGTCAAGTACATCGGGAGAGCTGAGAAGGTTAGTGTGGTAACTGCCATTGCTATTGTGTTATTTGCTCGATTGCCTGTGTTAGGTTCCTTCAAATTGAGCTCTTTGTTGACATTTTCCCTCTTCTTTGAAAATTTTGGTGAATTGACTGAACAATATGAACTTGCTTCAACTTTTCTGCTTCTAGTTTATGGATTTTCACTACAACAAATTTGACTTTTAATGTCGGTCAATGCCCGACATTAAAAGTCTTTAATGTCGGTCAGTGACCGACATTAAAAACACCGACATTAAAAGTTTTAATGTCGGTCACTTTTAATGTCGGGCAATGCCCGACATTAAAAGCCTCTTTTAATGTCGGTCGCTTTTAATGTCGGGCATTGACCGACATTAAAAGCTCTGTCCGACATTAAAAGTACCCTTTTAATGTCAGTCATTGCCCGACATTAAAATGACCCTTTTAATGTCGACCAACCACTCATTGTCCGACATTAAAAGTTACTTTTAATGTCGGTCAGTTTTTTATGTCGGTCATTGCCCGACATTAAAAGTTGTGACATTAAAAGTGTCTGATATTAAATGTGCGACATTAAAAGTGTCCGACATTAAAAGTGTCAGTAGTAAATAAAAAAAATTGTTGGTTGCACACGTGGCTAACCAACAATATTTCTCCATTTATCAACCTATGCACAAAATAAAGTCCCAAAATTATTTTTACACAACTAACTCAACGAACATATACTTGATTAATAAAATATAATAGTGTATATAATACATAAAACTTTCCATCCATCCAATTTACAAAGAAAAGTTAAACTTTCTAAACAAAATAAGTACATAACTCTAAAATATTTCAGCCTCAAAGCCAACGTTGAGAAGGCAACAACGACTTCGCCATAGAGGACACTGTCTTGGAAGATGATGGCAATTTGATATTATTCGACGTCGTTGAGTTTCTTTCTCTTCGACTGCCTTTGAAGATGATAACTTCAAGCATTCTATTGTTGGTTATCCTATGAAAGAACTATGTTCGCCAACCTATCCTTGAAAATGAAAACAAAAGCAAAATAACAAAATAAAAAAACAAAAAATGACGTTATCAAACAAAAAATGACTTTAGTAACATCTTTATTAGCTTCTTTCAAACAATCAAACACGGATGCACCTCCAGATCCTCACATAAATATTTCAATCTTACATGTGAGCTATTTCCAACATGAAACCCAACTTATCAAAGAAAAACCCAACTTATCTTATTACTTTGCCAATAAACATATGATGACAAAATTATTCACGAATAAGACAACACAGGTAACAAGAGTCTTTTCCCATGTTTCTTCCTCTTCTTATAATTGATTTTGTCTATGGTCCCAAATGCAGTGTAAGAAGCTTTAACACAAAAGAAAAAAAGTAAGTCTTTCCTCTGCATGTCTTTGTCATATTATCAATAAAAAAGTTGTTTCTTCTTAAAAAAAACAATTCCAAGTGCACATTTTCAGTCGTTCGACATTATATGTCCAACGCATTTTTTTCTGTCCGACATAAATAGGGTAATTTGTGCTAGTGTCCAAAATGTGCAAGTAATTGAGACTCATAATAAACAAAAAGATTTGCAGGTTCAAAAAACCACTCAAATTTGCACATACTAAACACATACTAAACCAAAAAAAAAAAAAAAAAAAAAAAAAAAAAAAAAAAAAAAAAAACATCAGTATTTTGATTACAATACTCACAAACATCAATGATTACCTAAGTGGTATAACTTGAGAATTCTTTACAGTAAGAACACAACTTCAGTGTAAAACGCAATAAATCAGAGATGTTAACATATATATAGAACCATTTAAGAACATGATAAGAACATCCAACTAATACTAATTGAACTAACCTTGATACTTATCAACCAATCATTTAAGGATTCCAACTGCAATGGAGTTAACTTACTGCAGGTACATAAAGAAAAGAATTTAACAGGAAAGGAAAAGCAATCTTTGTAAATCACATTGTTAGCATATAATATAATTTACTAGACTCACAAGACAAAAATTTTGTTGAACGGGGCTTTAGTAAGATCTCAGAACAGAAGAGTTAAAGGAGAGAAAGAAATTGGAGGATAATCTAAATCTTATTTCAAACCTGATCCTTGGAAGACGGGTTGTTGAGTAAAAACGTATATCCCTGTACAAAAGAAACAAGAAATAGCAAAGTTATCACATCACAATTGATCAAAACTATCTTAATCATTTTATAACCCATCAGTAAATTTATGTGCATGACATGGATTAAGACCAAAAAAGAACTCTTACCTTTAAACACGATTACATACCAAAATGTAAGGTGATAATCCATCATAGAAGCGAGAGCAACGAGAAAAACCTAAACGAATTGCAACTAGGTCAATGGATACTGAGCATAGATATTAACAGGGACAACCTACAACAGAATATAACCGAAATGAAACTATAGTAACAACATCAAACTCTCTAACTACAGTAGAGTAACACATGGTTAACTCCACAACATTAAAGATTTGCCAATCCATGATGAAGAGAGTAAATACCTTTACAAACAACAACATATCGACAATAAAAGCCTTTGGCGTTTCTCTTCTCACCATCTGCCGTGAGAAGGGAATGCAATAGATAATACCAATTAGCTGCTCATCTTTCAAGAACTAATACTCATATTTTCTAAACATCAGTAGATGTAAAATCTAACTAATCGAAATATAACATTTGACGCTATTTACCCTAAAAGTAAAAAATAAACGACTAATGTTGAAGGCAGAAGATGCCTTAAACATGTAGAAAATAAAAAAGACCAGAATCGCTTGCAGCTCCTGAGAGGAAGAAAAGAGAAAACAATTTGTAAAATTGAGTCATCCAAGAAAACAATATGACTAGACTTAATCTCCCAACTCCAATATCAAATATGCAACTAGCAGTCCAACACTATGACTAGACTTAATCTCCAGAACCATGTTTCCAATAGAATATTATCATGTGATTTTCAATTGTTAATTAAAGATAAAATTCATCTTTCAAGTAGGCAAGAATAATAGCATCTTGCCCTAACAAACAAACTTATAAAAAAAGAATAATGAGTGAACCAACATATTCTTCCTCCCTATGTCCTCTAATGAAAAGATTCACCGATAAAACTAGCTATTGCAGGGGACAAACCTATCAAGTAGTATGTGAAAAGGATTAAAAATAATTACATAATGATCTCCAACTACTACTACATCCCTTAAATAATACTCCCATCAAGGGGCCTACTTTACTTGGTTTTTACCATCTGGAAACATCCAACCATTAAAGGAGTCATTCATGTAAAGATTCATTCTAAAAACAACCATGTACCAACTACAAAAGCGTCCAAAAACATATAGATTTAAGATCCAGCAACAACCAATGCCCATTAGAAGCAATTTCTAATCCTATGTGAACAAATTAAGCAAATAGGAACCTGGTAGACATAATGATATAGAAGAGAAACAGTGAACAAATTAAGCAAATAGGAACCTGTTTGACTTACACAGAAGCCCATTACCAAGAGAACAATGATTGTGAGAATAAGGAGACAGACTAAAACATTGAAACAAGATACTTAAAAGGGCTACTCACTTCCCCTTTTTGTCAGTATCAATGATAATCCTGTTCTTTGAAAGTTGTTCTTGAATCAAAACTACCTGACATGGATGGGGGAGTTTTACAGTGTTAGCTATGTGCAATTTTAAAAAATAAATATAAAACAAAACTGGAATGATGAATATTACTTTATGAAGTGAAAAATGATCAAATCAAAAGAATTTTGACTACACAATCAACAAATGACAGTTTTCTGTTCTTCCAAGTTTCTTTTGGAGATTATATTTACAACAATTCCTCACTTTCATACATTTTGTGCCATCTAATTTTAGAAACTATCTATAAATATTAAAAAACAAATATCAAAATTTTGAAAGCAATGATATCTCATTCTCATATCAGCAGTATCTAGACCGATAGTGCTATCTAATTTTTGACAAACCCCAAAAGACAAAGTTTGACCCTGTAACTTTAGGAGTTAGAAAACTCATAAATGATATTCATGATCATCGTAACAAATTTGAAAATTAACCTCAATGAAATCTAGTTTACTACTTTTTTCCACAGTACAAAAATAGTTAAAGCATTACCTTCTTGGTGCCCTTGATTATAAAATAGCCTCCAGGATCAAGCGGACACTCGCCTAAAAAGACAGAATATTTATGACTATTCCTCCCATCAAAGATACTGGGAGAAAATAAGCAACATATAATAGTTTAATTCTGAAATTTTTTTGCCACAAACCAAGTCTTGCAAGTTCGGCCTCATCTTTTCCATGTAAAACAATGGAATACCTCATTCTCAATCCAAACAAACCATTTCTCATTCTTGACTTTCTTTCGAAAATATGTTCAAATATCATACGGACTGAAAAAACGATAAAGGTCTTTAGTTTTTCTCATTCTTGACTGAAAAAACAGCTTGAAACATGCTTCCAATGCACAAACGGCCAAAAAAAAATTAACTCTACATTTTATAAAATTAAAAAGAACAAAAAAATTTTACCACTCAAATCTTAGAAATCAAACAGATCGGACTAAACCGTGTCGGATTTTCTACCCACGACCTCAGATCTACGCACAAACGACCAAGACCACCACTAATTTGTACCGATGAACAAAGACGAGAAGAGAAATGTCGCCGTCAGATCTGGAACCACGACCACCACGAAAGCCCACCTGCCGGAGATGAGAAGAGAAATGACGTTGTCGCCGTCGGTGAGATGAAATGCCGCTGTCGCCGTTGGTGAGAAGAAATGTTGCCGTCAGTAAGAAGAAATGCTGTCGTCTCCGTCAGTGAGAAGAGAAAACTGATCTGTAGCAGTGGAGTCGCCGTCGGTGAGACCCAATCGCCGTCGATGAGAGGCAGTTGCCGTCGATGGTTGAAGGGAAAGAGGCGTCGTTCGAAGGTTGAAGGGAAAGAAAGCACGAGGGTTTCAATGTTGGGAGAGGAGATGTCTGTCAGGGAGAGAGAAAACTTTACTCTTTCACCGTTTTTTCTTTTTACCATTTAAAAAAATAATAATAATATCCTCTTTAATGTCGGGCAATGCCCGACATTAAAGGTCCAAAAATTTCAAGATGGCGCGTCCGACATTAAAAGACCCGCGTGTTTTTTTGTCCGACATTAAAAGCTCCGCGTCCATTTTTTTGTCCGACATTAAAGCTATAATTTGTTGTAGTGTTTACTTGTTTCTTTGTGTTTTGATTTGTGGTATTGCTTGGAGATGCTTTTCTTTATTGTTATCGATTTAGTTATATGAGGCTTAAGTGTGACAAAAACTAGTTTGAATGATAAATTGTCATCAACAATATTAAAAGTGTACGTTAACATTAAAAAACAACAATATTTGCGATTTAAATTTAAAATTACAATACTACTAACTACTCACATGTCACACCAATTGGCCAGTGATTAGAAAAACTCATCTTGGTGATTAGAAAAACTCCTACTGACAATGTCTTTTTCTGCTCATCGAAGAACCAACCTACTAACCAAATCAACAACCTAACTAACGACAAACTACAACCCATTAACAGACTATAGAAAACTCAAACTAAAAATTACAAAACTACTGACAATGTCCTTACAGCTTCATGTAATATTATAGTTAATTAATGCTTGCGATGTTGATGTCTTGCTCAAGCTAATTGATGAATATGCTTTGATTTCTTTGTTGCAGTGCTTTTGACAAATCATTTAGAGCACAATTGTTGAAGGTAAAATGTCAGATACAGTCAGACGTTATCTTTGATTCTGAACGTTCTTTTTTTTTTCTAATTTTTTAGAACTTGATGTTAGAGTTGATCCTTGTTACTTATTGTTAGAACTTGATGTTATTTTGGGTGTTTGAACGAGTATGGAGTTGAAAGCATCTAAGTTTACATTGATATTAAATCTTTAGTAGTAGCTATGGTCTCTTTGCTTATTTTAAATTCCAAAGGGTTCTCTCTTAACAACTTCTTTACTCTCTGTTTTTCAAGTTGTCTATTGCAAAAAGAAACAAGGGATTGATCTCTCGGCTTGAGAATTAGCATATTGATAATTTTTCTGGTGATGAACATTGGCTTCAGCCTAATTGTCTGACTTCTTTTTAAATTTGCTTGTGAATCCATTAGATTGTTGTTGTTGATCTATGTATTAATGAATGGATTGTGGAGTTAGTGAACACTGGCATGTTCTGTATTTTGATGCCCAAGGTTGTGTTTGATGGGGACCTCTTTCTATTTTCTACCATTCTGAAAGGTTCGGTTTCTCTTTTTTGAGTTATTTGATCCTCAAATTGAATATTTATTGTATTTCAATTCCTCACACTTGTATCTTCTACACGACTTACTTCTGGAACTCCTCTCTTGTTTGTCGTCTTTCGCTTTTGTTCCTTTCACTTCTATGTTTATTGGATCACTTCTAGATCCAACGTTACAAGATCTGAACCCTAATTTTCGTTGCGCGTACTCTTGATGAGCCGATATATCTTTAGTTTCCACTTGTGTTTATCTGCTTTAGGTTTTGAACATTTTCTTCTCTTTTGCTGCGATTTTTATGCTCCATTCTTGTAGCTACATCATTGTTATTGTGCCTCATCTTTTGTGTCCATTACTACATGTATATCAGTTGGGATAATGCCATTGATTTATGCCTACGTTTGTTGGTTTATTCTCTGATGAGTTTTTTTTTTCCATTTTCATTAGCTTTTCGTTTTCTGAAGCTAGATGGGTTGTGGATTTGTTTAATAATCGACCATTCTACTTTTGGAAGCTTTCTCTAAAGCACTTTTGTGATTTCTATTTTCTTTCATGAGAAACTTTCATAGATGGATTGACGATTTGCTTTTATTGAGATGTTGCTAGCTTAGTTCCTCATTTACATTTTGACTAGTCGCGATTTTCTGTCTGTGTTTGTGATCATTGAGTTATAGGGATCTAGCTAAATCTATGAGTATTGATTGTGTTTATGATAAGAACTATCATTTCTATGTAGCTTAAACTACAATATGCAGCAGAAACCAACCATGTTCGGCCTCCTCATAAATACGTTTCTTGAGTTGTTGATGGACAACCACTTTATGAGGTTTGTTTTTCTCAATATATTCACTTTACACATCCAAACACACTCACAAACTTGCCTAATGTCCATAATCAATCAGGGGCATGTCGTGTAGGCTTTGACTAAGCATAGGGATGAACTTCAAACATGATTTTTTCATAAATTTAATGTCGGTAAGCAAACAAAGTCATCAATTTTCTCTTCCTCTTATTTTTACCTAATGTATCTGTAACATGTTTTTTCGTGAACACAAAGCATGAGGACTTTTGTCCCTTGTTCTACAACATTTTTACCCATCTTCTCTACTTTATCCATACGTCTTGAGCTTTAATTTTAGTTGAAGAATTTGATTGGAGATGTGTGTCGATTGTATTTCACTTAGACTTTTTCTATTTGTGTAAGGGTTGGAATTCATCTTGTTAAGCGAGAACTGTTGCAGATGATGAAATGGATATTCTTGAAAAGAAGCTCGAAGATGAACTTAGGGAAGAGCATTTAAGGAGTTGTGTAGTTATTTTGTTTAGTAATTTTACTTTTTCTTTGTAAATTTGGTTCATGGATGTGATTTGTGGATGAACGAAAAGTTTCATGTATTTTTTACATTGCTATATTTTATTAATTAAATTCATGCTCGTTGAGTTTTAGTTGTTATGTAAAAATACTTTCGAGATTTTATTTTGTGTATATGTTTAAATTCCATTTTGTTTACAGGTTTTTACAAAATGAAAAAATAATATTGTTGGTTAGCTACATGTGCAACCAACAATTTTTTTTTAATTGAATATCGTACATTTAATGTCGGGCAATGACCGACATTAAAAATTGATCGACATTAAAAGTGACTTTTAATGTCGGACAAAGAGTGGCTGACCGACATAAAAAGTTCACTTTTAATGTCGGACATTGACTGACATTAAATGTCACTTTTAATGTCGGTCAAAACTTGTTGAATGACATTAAAAGCGACCGACATTAAAACTTTTAATGTCGGTGTTTTTAATGTCGGTCAGTGACCGACATTAAAGACTTTTAATGTCGGGCATTGCCCGACATTAAAAGCCAAATTTGTTGTAGTGACTTTTTACAGTCTAAATTTAAAAATTATGTTTTTAATCCCTAAATTTTTTCTATTTTAATCTATATTTTTAGTCCTTAAATTTTAGACTTTGTTGGATGAACTTTTAAAATTTTCTTTTTAATATATATGCATCAAAATCAAAATGATGATATGTGCATGTATTAAATCCACGAAGGTTGATTGAAATGGGTATCAAGTGGACAAGTCGCAAAATAATATCACTAACGAAAATGATTTTTTTAAAAAAGTTTCAAAAACTAAAGTAAACGTGTTGAGTGTTCATGAATCAAAATGGTTAACATTTTTAATGTTTATAAATTAAAACAAACATTTTAAAAGTTTAAAAACCAAATAGAACAAGGATCCAAATGTGATTTAAGGCCTAAATTCATGTTGGACCCTCCAAAACTTTAGGTCTAGATCCATCCTTGGTTTTAAGTTTGTGTGGTTCTGTTTCACCTTTCAAATCTTCCATTGATTTGATGTTCATAAATAGGCAAAACTAACTCACCAACTAGTTTCAAAAAATTAAAAAAAAAAAAAAAAAAAAACTCACCAACTAGAATTAATTTTCTGCCGAAAGCTTAATCGTATATATACTAAAGATATAAGATAAGCTTGTATTCTTCTTGTGAATGTTTCTTTTTCAAATGATAAATTTACTAAAGATATTATCAAGATCTAAAAATAGTGTCATAGCAGCTTAGCTCAACTGACATAAAACAAATAACACCAATATTAGTAGGGTTGGTTGCATAGATGACAAATTGGACCAAATTAATAACAAATATAGCAAACTTGCAAACTAATTGCATGTATAACACAATTAGTTGTAAAAGATCAAAAAGTCCATTCAACCCAAATATTTTTAACCATCAATTGGCTGTTTTTAGCTTGCAAGTCCTAATCCCTTGTTTCCACATTTCAGTTGAGAAAATCCATCAGTGTTTTTTTTTTCTTCAAAAAATCATCTCTAATCAACTCATCTTGTTTCTCTACTGATTTATGTTTTTTCAACATCTGATAGACTCCAATAATTGGAGTTTTATTTTTTTTTTATTTTTAATTATCGGATATAGACTCCAAAGAATCTATCAGTGATAGTCAATAGGTTGTTGACTTCAACAAACTTTGCTTTATAGCCAATTCAAAACGTTGTAATCCATTTCTAGAAAATTGTCGATTGTCATTTAGATTTTAGTTAACCAATCATTGATAGACCCCATAATTTGCAAAACATATTGAAATTAATGACCCAAGACTAGTTTGTTGGAAATCACAAAATCCCAAGGATTGGCAAAATATGAACAAGAAGATATTCTTGACGAATGATGTAAGTTACTTTTATGCTTTTTGTTTAATTTTCACATTTTTATACATCAATTTAAAAAACTTAGATATCAGTATCTATCTATCTAACTTATAGATTTTGATTTTAATCAGATTTCTATCCGTGTCTATCACTCCAATTAATCAATGTCTATCACAGATAGATTTCAATTAATTGGATACTATTTGTGTCTATCATTGATAGATTTCGATAATTCTGAATCTATTAGCAATAGACACGATAGACTATGAATAATCGAAATCTATCAGTGTATTCTGATTAACGAGAGTCTATTGTACTCTAATAGACTTTGAATAATCGAAGTCTATCAGTAATTACTGATAGATTCTAATTAATCAGAGTCTATCAGTGATATATGATATATATTCTGATAGATTATGTCATATTTGCCATTTTTTTTACATTGTGCTATATTTGCAATTATAGAAATCTTATTTTCGGTGCAAATTCTCACATTCATCATATAGGTCATTAATTTAGCACACTCTAAACCCACCTCCAACTAAAAAAATTTCCAAGAAAAATCTATACTCGTTCTAAAGTCTTGTAAAATTTTTAAAAGTTGGAAACACTTGTATATTAATGGAAACTCTAGCGATCAATTCCAACATTGTTGTGTGGATAATGTCTAAATGGAAACGTCCATGGAAGCTCGAAGTATCTTTTCGAAGGCCTTTTCCATACATGATAAGAGTTTCTCACGATCCATAAATTCTTTCTCACTCCCAAAAGTAATCCTCAAATTTTCCATGTAGCTTACCATTGTTATCATCAAACTCTGTAAATAACAAAAAATGATTAATTCTAATTTTACTTCATATATATATATATATATATATATATTATTTAATAGTAACAACAAGGGACTTTACATTATGTGTTATGAACTATCATTTACTACACGCAACTAACATTTAAAAAAAAAAAAATTAAATGTTCGGTGGTTAGAGATTCGAATCTCCCACCTCCAAAGGCTTAATGGTTTGCAAGTTTCTCTCCTAAGTATTTAATTGGAAATTTGACATTAGAATCTAATTTGATATATTTTAAAATTAACATAATGATGTAAAACAAATAAAAATACATAAACCATTTTGGTTCAATTTGAGTTTTTGAAAATCATACTTGTTTTCACCAAGTTCCTTTACCATGGTTTTCATCTTTGTTAAATGACACATTTGAATTCTTAGCTAAATTCCAAAAGTAAAAACAAGTTTTTGAAAACTAATTTTTTTTTTTTTTTTTAGTTTTTAAAACTTGACTTGGTTTTTGAAACCATAGAAAAGAAGTAGATAATACAACATATCAATTTGTAGATGGAAGTAGGGTTTATAAACTTAATTTTAAAAAACCAAACAATTATTTAAGCGGAGCCTAAGAATTATAAATAAAAGAAAAAACATGTGAGCCACTAAAAAGTTCGCCTAACAACTTTAGAACAAAGTGAAAAAAAAGGGTAAATTATTGTTGTGAGAATTAGTTTAAACTTTGTGATAACCACTCATCTGTTATACTAAAATCTTACGAATTTCTTGACAATAGGCTGCATACTAGTGGATTGGGATTTTCTTACCCACTCTATTAAAATCTTGACAACTAAAAGAGAGAAAGGTAGAAACCGAGATTTCCTACATACCTGAATGCAACCAAGTATTCTCTAAATAATAAAATGCACTAGTACCTGAGGTATACCAACCACAGAAAAGTACATTCCTTTTGCGATCATATTTGAAATGCTTATGCTTGAGTTTTTCGCTGTCTGTGTATACATATTTGGCTGCTGCCTGTGATAAAATGCAAGCGTGCATGGTCAACATTTATAAGCTTAACTGAGGAGAGTTTCGAACAAACAAGAGAACCACTCTCAATTGGTTAAGACAGTATAATCTTGACAAAATTTATAACTTTTTTTTTGGAAAAAAAATATTAACTAATTTTAAGATTTACGGAAAGCACGAGAACTCGTAGAAATAGAACAAATCTCAAAGTACTAGACCAGAACTATTCAGTATGTTTCACTTTTTGTATACTTACCTGAGGGCCTCTAAACTTGTGTATCATCTCCATAAGCTTGCCAACAAGGAAAACAGCAGAAGAGTTTCTCTTCCTCTTGATAAGTTTGTGTGCGTCTTTGATGAATTGCAGAGGGTTTGAAAGCTCACAATTATCAGTGACTTTAGGAATGTCAACATGCAAGAAGGCAAATCGATTCCCCCATGGGGCATCTGAATTCGGCTTAAGCATATCTTCTATAGACTTGTAATTTCCAAACATCCTTGTGTTGAGCAAAACCAATGCAGTCGAGTTGGATTGGATTGAGTCGGGACAAATCTCTTGCATGTATAGTCGAAGTCCCAAAAAACTCATTCCCGTAACCACATCGTTGATCGTCTGCAAATTAACAATGTTAAATAGAAATTCATTAACCCTAGGACTCTACCTATGAACAATACTTGGTTGTATATTGGCGCCTAATTATCTCCCTACACGTCACTATTAAAATGTTGACAACTAAGAGAGAGAAAAAAAGAAGATGAAAAGAAAAAAAATTCTCCTGCTATGCAACGAAGTATTGTTCATGTATTATTTTTGGTATCGAAAAATTGACATTTAACTAATACCAAACTTGAAGGCTTTCTTTAGTCTATCTATTGTAGCTATTTCATTTCTTTAATGAAGTATCTTCTTTCTAAAAAACAATAAAATAAGATAGAAAGGATAAGATTGTCATATATACTATCATCAAATCCTACTTTAATTTACTAACTATAATCCGTTAAGCTAGTTGGTGATCTATTTCCATAATCCCAAGATTTAATTTTGTTATCATTAGTCAACATGAGTATGTCTTAACTATCTAAGACATATATACCTAATCAAGAGGTTAGAGATTCAAATCTTATGGTGTTGTATTAAAAAAAAAAAAGTCTTGTCAATTATCCACATTCTTATGATTTACATCATTCGCTAAATATGGTAAGATTCCTATGAAATATGTTAGTTTAATTTCTATTTGTAATAATTTATTTCAATCAAATCCTTTTGTAAAAGAATATCCCAAGTCATTCAACCATGGTCAAATGTAGATAATCACACACACACATAAAGAAACAAATGGAAATCATACCACTCTAAGTTTGGATTTGATTTGTTTGATCATAGCAAGAGATAATGTCATTGTCGATATGGCAATTGGCCTTAGCTCCACACCATCTCCACCTGATCTTATAGGTGTCAAGTCATCTTCAAGAACAGTGCTGTTAATTATATGTTCCATCCAAAATCTAATATAATACACTATTGATAGATGAGAGAAAAAATCGAGACATACGACTTAGAACGTGCCCCGGTTGCTTTGAGAACTTCCTCGAAGGAAAAGTTAAGGGAAGAGAAGGATCGTCTGCTCTTGTTAAGCTAGAAATAAGAAGACCCATCATGGAATAGTCATCTCCAAGTGAATGGTGATGCTTGAAAATAAGATTCCCAACTGATTTACTAGTTGGATGGTTTATTATATGAATTTCCCACAATGGTTTGTTTTGGGTAACTCTTGTAGGGCCAAATTTAGCATGTATTCGTTGAAATATGTGTCGAAGTGTTCAAGTGACAAATTTGAAAGTAAAGTCGGCACAAGAATATGTTGTTCAAGATTCACTTCAACTTTCTTCCATTTTCTCTCCCCATTTATGTCATTGACCTGATTCCAAAATAAATTTTTGTGAATAAATTTTAGAGGAATCATAACAAAAATTAGGTTAAATTATAAGTTTGATCCATAGACTTTGAGGGTAGGGTATATAAAGCCATTGAATTTTAAACTAAAGAGGGTTTAATAAATTCTTAAACGGTTAACTTTGCATCTAATAAGCTCTTAGCTTTCAATTTTTTGTATAATAAATAGGACTTTGATTTATGACACTTTTTTTTTAAAGAAAAAGTTAAGGGTTTAACAGATATTTTTTAAAGTTTAAGTACTTCATACACGCTGACCTAAATGTAACTTAACTGGTTAAACCCTATGCTTTCAGCCAAGGCGTTAGAGGTTCAATTCTTCATACCTCCTTATTGATCTCAAAAAAAAAAAAAAAAAAAAGTATTTCGTCCTGCACCTAAAATTTAAAGATCAATTAATTAAAACATATTAAACACTTTTAAAGTTCGGAAAATTATTATCTCACCTCAAAGACCAAACTTTACCATTTAACCTAATAATAATGGCTATGTTGAAAGCACGAGAGGAAGAAAAAAACCCTAACCCTACTTTTCGTTAGTGTTTTAAGAGAAAGAGAGAAGAAGAGTATATAATGACCATAATAATGAGCTAAGAAATTAGTGTTTTTAGAGAAGAGAGTACCGACCAAACTAAGCATAGTTCAAAAGTAATCGACAAGTATCTTTCGACTAAAGGTCAAAGGTTCGAATCCTCATCTCAAACAATACTCTAAAGAACTAGAGAAGTGGATTGAGAGAAAATACCATAATGGAACTAAACAGCGGGTTGAGAGGGATGAGATCCATAGCAAAAGATGTAATTTTGGAATCATCAATGAAAATTTCAAATTCCAAAACAACAATAACAGAAATGGACAATACAGAGCTGTTGAAGCATTGAGCAGTAGGGCTAACGGGCTCAAGCAACTCATCTTCCTTGATTTCCATTGCCATCCTTAGAGCTCTATTTCTCTACTTTGATTCAAATTCAAACCACAACCCTCCAATTGAGGTTTTTATTTTAGCTAACCAAACTTTTCTATTCATGACTATAAATATTTGCAAGACAAGTCGTTGGTTCGCATTCAATTCTAAACCTTTTTCCAACCCATTAAAGTTGTACAACCACCTTGGGATAACCACACATTCGGAAGGATTGGTCATGTCTCGACAAGTGACAAATTTTTTGTGTACATCTTAAACTGCTTGAAACGTACACAAAATATATTAGAAGAGAGAAAATCTCACATATACAAAGTACAAGAAAATGATGGGTTCCAGTATAAAAGGTTCGGGCCTATGACGACACTTTGGTCTCAATTGTCATGAAAAGTCAAATTTGTAGTAGTGTTTGTTTGAGAGTGAGAAAAAGGGTGTGAGTGGTACAGAGCTCTTGGAGTGTTTTTGTATTTTTCTCATAGTTGAGCGTAGGACCATATGTTTACATGAACTTATTGATCACATGAATGAGCGTAGGACCTACTAATTAATGTAAGTCCCATCCCATTCAATATATTTTAAAACCTTGTTATTCAAATGGACTCCACAATAATTTTTGTCATTTAATAATCTTTTTAAAGAGAAAATTTAAGAGCATCTATCTTGGTTTCACATTATTAAACCAACCAAGAGAGAAATTCAACTCTCAACTGAGGAACCATTAGTGCATGTTTGGTAGTGACTTTAAAATGGTTAAAATCACTTTTGTCATATTTAAAATTGTTAAGGTTGCTCACTGAAGTCACGAGCTTCTCACATGATCACTTACCAAACTTTCTGTTTATATTAGTTATTGGAGTTATTTTCCTCTGTATTCAATGTAGATTGTATCAGTTCTATTGCAAGAGTTTTTCTCCCTCCATGTACATATTCCATTCTCTCATATTTTGTATAAATTCAGTCTTTGGGATAGAATGAAGATATGGAAGGGTTTCTCTTGTGGAAGTCTTGATTTCTTGATTTCTTCTTCTTCTCTTTACTTTTGAGTTGGTATCAGAGCCCAAGTCTTGCGACTGAAGTTCGATCCTTGTATTTTTTTTTTCTTCTTCCGAGTACAAGTTGTTCGATCAAGCTACTTCAATGGACTTCTCGAGTACAGAAACTCAAAATTCTGGCGATCTTGGAGGTCAAACGAATTCGATCGTTAATCCTGGTAACAAAATTTCCACGGTAAAGCTTAATAATGATAATTTCCTTATGTGGAAAGTTCAGATAGAATTTGCCCTAGAAGGACATAGTCTAGGAGCTTTTATCGCAAAGGATTTTCAGTCTCCATCTGAGAAAATTCCAGTTCATGAAGGATCTTCTGTCATGAAAATTAATCCTGAATTTGTGCAATGGAAGAAACAGGATAGTTTGATCTCCTCTTGGCTTCTTGGATCCATGTCCGAGAACATATTGGAACAAGTTATACACTGTAAAACTGCGAAGGAAATCTGGAGTTGTTTAATGCAAATTTTCAACTCGAGGAACAGGGCTCAAATTATGCGGATGAAGTCCAAATTACAGTCTCTATAGAAAGGATCCTTATCTCTCAATGACTATTTCTCTCAAGTCAAGAAATGTGTTGATGCATTGGCAGCCGTTGGAAAGGAAGTTGACTCTGAGGACCACATTATGTACATTCTGAATGGTCTAGGCCCTGAGTATGAGTCCATGGTATCTGCACTAACCACCTCTACAGATCAACAAAGTGTTCAAGATATCATGGCTTATCTTCTCACCCATGAAAATCGTATTGAAAGCAAATTGAAGAATATCAATACTGATGGAACACAACCTACAGCTAATCTCATGACTCAGAATCATCACAATCCAGACAATGACGCTCAGAAGAACAATAATTCTTATCAAGGAAATCACTCATATAATCCGAGAGGTAGAGGCAATGGTCGATCGAATAGAGGAGGAGGTCGTTCATGGAATAACAGGAACAAGCCACAGTGCCAAATTTGCTTTAAATTTGGACATACGGCCATGAAGTGTTACTCTTTAAATGGCCGGTTTGATCATAATCGTGGCTTTCCTCCACAGAATGTTCCTTTTCCTAATAACTTTCATCCTCAGTTTGGTGCAGGATCTGTTCCTCCCAACACTACACCAATGACTGCTATGCTGACAACTCCGGATCTCAACCAAGACAATGGCTGGTATCCGGACTCCGGGGCTACTAATCACCTGACTAACAACTTCAGCAATCTTGCTGCTGGTGCTGAGTATTCGGGTGGAAATCAGATGCAAGTTGGAAATGGTACGGGTCTCCCTATCTCTCACTGTGGTTATACATCCTTTTCTTCTACTAACCGTGTCTTTCACTTGAAAAATCTTCTTCATGTACCCCAAATAACTAAGAATTTGATCAGTGTCAGCCAATTTGCCAAAGATAACGCTGTTTATTTTGAATTTCACTCCAATTTTTGTTATGTGAAGGACTCCCGTACTGGCCAAATACTCCTTCGAGAACCACTCAGTGATGGGCTATACCGGTTTGATATATCTCCACTCCCTTCTACTACTTCGTTGTTAAACAGTAGTTCTAAACCTCAATGTTTGTTCACCCTGAATTCCCATACCCCTGTTAAAACTAATACTTCAATTTCTGCTCTAGATATATGGCATAGAAGATTGGGGCATCCTGCCCTTCCCATAGTTAAAAATGTTGCAAAATGTTATAGCTCTAGTTTACCTTTGAATAATCATGTTGGATTTTGTAATGCTTGTGCTGTTGGAAAGAGTCATGCTTTACCTTTTCCCATGTCTCTGACTGAGTACACTGCACCGTTACAACTTGTTGTTGCTGATGTTTGGGGGCCATCTCATACCATGTTTAGGAATGGTTTTCGTTATTACATTAGTTTCATGGATGTTTTTTCTAGGTACACTTGGGTATACTTCTTACAAACCAAGTCCGAAGCCTTTCAAACCTTCCTATCCTTCAAAACATCCGTGGAAAAACTACTTGGCCGCTCCATTCTTAGATTCCAATCGGATGGGGGAGGGGAATTTAGAACTTTTACACCATTTCTCCAAAAATTGGGTATAGAACATCGCTTCTCTTGCCCATACACCTCCCAACAAAATGGCCTCATAGAGCGCAAGCATCGCCAAATTGTAGACGTTGGTCTCACTATTCTTTCACAAGCTTCTATGCCATTAGCATTTTGGGATGATGCTTTCAGCACAACCACATATCTTATGAACCGGTTGCCCACATCAGCCCTCTATGGCGTGAGTCCTTTGTCCAAACTATTCAATACACCACCTAATTACCTTTTTCTTAAGACCTTCGGTTGTGCCTGTTATCCTTGTCTTCGACCTTACAATTCCCACAAACTTAACTTTCGTTCAATCTGTTGCACTTTTATTGGGTATAGTAACCAACATAAGGGTTACAAATGCTTATCACCCGATGGTCGTGTGTATGTGTCTCGTCATGTCACCTTTGATGAGATGACTTTCCCCTTCGCATCCATCTCGTCATCATCCTCTCCATTGTTGCAAACTCCAAATATTTGTCAAAACCTTCCTCTGCTTTCTTCCCCTGTTCGTCCTTCACCTGACCTACCACTATCCAATTCCAGCCCTGTACCACAGTCAACTGCATCTGATTCACCCTCCATGGACGACTCTACTCAAGTTGATAACAATGTACTGGATAATAATGCTACTGTTGTTTCTAGTCTACCTGATGATGTTCAGAACAACACATCTGTCCCTACGACTAATTCTCATCACATGATAACAAGAGGGAAGAGAGGAATTTTTAAGCCTAAGACATTCCTAGTGTCTTATACAGAAACTGAACCCCCTAATGCACGAGAAGCACTTAAATGTCCCCATTGGAGGAAAGCTATGCAAGAAGAGTACAATGCTCTGATGACCAATCATACTTGGGATCTTGTCTCGTCTTCCCCTCATCAGAAAGTGGTTGGTTGCAAATGGGTGTTTAAAATCAAGAGAAATTCTAATGGCTCCATCTCTCGATACAAGGCTAGATTAGTGGCCAAAGGCTTTCATCAATCACCCGATATTGATTACACAGAAACTTATAGTCCTGTCATCAAACCTGTCACAATTCGTGTTCTTCTTACACTAGCCTTAGCTCATGGATGGTCTATTCGGCAAATAGATATCAATAATGCCTTCCTACATGGCTTACTAACCGAGACAGTATATATGGAACAGCCTCTCGGTTTTGAACAAAATACTTCTCTTCCGGTTGTGTGTCGACTTCGTAAGGCTCTTTATGGTCTCAAACAAGCCCCTAGGGCTTGGTTTGAACGTCTCAGCACTTACTTACATTCTTTGGGGTTCTCTTCCTCTCGAGCTGATTCTTCTTTGCTATTCCGTCATCAAAATGGTGAGAGTTGTTACATACTGATTTATGTGGATGATATTATCATCACAGGAAGTTCCCAGTCTGCTATCTCGAATTTAATAAGTATCTTGAATACCAAATTTGCCTTGAAAGACTTGGGATCTCTCAGATATTTTCTGGGCCTTGAAGTCTCTTATCCTCCAGGAGGTGGTATTTTTCTATCTCAATCAAAATACATTATTGATATTCGGAATAAAACAAACATGGCTGGTGCTAAAGAGATTACAACTCCTATGATGAGTGGCTCCTTACCTTCTGCTCGACATGGGGAAAAACTTTCTGACGTGCGGTTTTATAGGAGTGTGGTGGGGGCTCTTCAATATGTCACTTTTACACGACCAGAAATTTCATTTAGTGTAAATAAAGCTTGCCAATTTATGCATGCTCCTACAACTACTCATTGGCAACTTGTCAAAAGAATTTTACGCTACTTGAAGGGTACTATTTCTCACGGTTTGTTACTATCTCCACCACGGGATCTTTCTCTCCAAGGCTATGCTGATGCTGACTGGGCATCGGACCCAGATGACAGAAAATCCACATCCGGCTACTGCATATTTTTCGGAAATAATTTGATATCATGGGGATCCAAGAAGCAATCCATCATTTCACGCTCCAGTACTGAAGCTGAGTATCGATGCTTAGCTACTGCTGCCTCTGAACTCATTTGGTTACATTCCTTATTTTGTGATTTACGAATTTCTTTGATGCAGAAACCTGTACTATGGTGTGACAACCTTAGTGTTGTTCATCTTAGTGCCAATCCGATTCTTCATTCCAAGACTAAACATGTTGAGATAGATATATACTTCGTTCGAGACTTAGTGATGCAAAAGAGATTACTCGTTCAACATCTACCTGCCGCTGACCAGATTGCAGACGTGCTGACTAAACCTCTATCAGCTTCATCATTTTTGCGGCTCACTTCCAAGCTCAACGTTCAGGATCCTCTGAACATTGGCTTGAGGGGGGGTGTTAAGGTTGCTCACTGAAGTCACGAGCTTCTCACATGATCACTTACCAAACTTTCTGTTTATATTAGTTATTGGAGTTATTTTCCTCTGTATTCAATGTAGATTGTATCAGTTCTATTGCAAGAGTTTTTCTCCCTCCATGTACATATTCCATTCTCTCATATTTTGTATAAATTCAGTCTTTGGGATAGAATGAAGATATGGAAGGGTTTCTCTTGTGGAAGTCTTGATTTCTTGATTTCTTCTTCTTCTCTTTACTTTTGAGTAAAATCACTTCGAATCGTGTCTTTAAGAATTCAAAATCACTTTTGATTGTATGAAAGTCACGGTTAAAAGTGTAAAATCAAACATGAAATTGATTTTGAATAACTAAAGATATGTTTCGAAGTGATTTCGAACATGACAAAAGTGATTTTAGTCGTTTCGAAATCACTCCCAAACATGCACTAAATTTGAAACAAACGTAGCTAACTTACAAGCTAGAATATTTAAATCCCTTCTAAAATTAACTTGATCAAGAAAATTTACTTCATCACAAATGGCCTTTATGGCATCAATAGAAACTAATTCCACACAGAAAAAGAAAAAAAAAAAAACATATAACTTCAATATAACTTCCCTTCCAAGTTCCAAACCCTTATACAAATTATAGAGATCTTGGAGACTGGCATATATTTATTGGAAACTCTAGCTAATTCCCCTCCAAAAACAAAAACATGTATAAGCGTGAAACGAGGAAAACTAAATACGTGTTTGGAATAACTTTTTAAGTATTTAAAAACAATATTCTTACACTTAAAAACACTTTTTTAAACATTTAGAAAGTCATTCCAACGGAACGCTAAAACAATCACATATATTTTTTTGTTAATTTCTAAGTCGAAAGGTCTGTGGAAGCTTTATGGATGTTGTCGAAGGCTTTTTCCATGCACGATTTGAGTTTCTGTTGATCTATAAATTCTTTCTCGCATCCAAAAGCAATCCTCAAATTTCCCATGTAGCTTAACATTGTTATGATTATACGCTCTGCAAATAATAGAAAAATGGTTAAATTCTAATTTTTTTTTTCTTTCTTCTTATCTTTTGTTATAAATTACTTTAGGTTTTCGTATTTTTGTTCCATCAAAAAATAGTAACAAATCAATTTGATTACATGATGTATTATTAGCTATTATATGCATGTAATGTAACTAATATATTAAGATATCACACATCAAATTCTATGCAATCCTTGTTAGCAAGAGGTCACATATTTCATCAAATTAAATGGTGACAATTTATTTGATCTAATGTAACATCATGGACGTTGGGTATGCAATGCAATGATATTAAGATATTGTATCAGCTTCGATGCTTTGTAAGGTTTTTTTTTTTTTTTTTTTTTGGTTAGTATTGTCAATTTAAGTATAACTCTTAACTAGTTAAAGACATTATGGATCCGTTTGGAATACCCTTTTGAGTTTATATATTTTTCAAGAATACATTTTCTTTTAAACATTTTGTATAAATATAGTTCTGAAGTAATTAGCTGGTTCGAACCCACCCCACATGTTGTTGAACTCAAACGTTTTTACCAGTAGCAGCATTGAGGCATTGTGAGATACATCTAAGTTTAACCCGACCCCAAGTATATGATAATATAAAAAGATGGGAAACAAGTGTGTGAAGTACCTTAGGTGAACCAACCACAACAAAGTAGATCCCTTTTGCCGGTTGACCATTCAGAGCCATTTTCTCCTTTGGCCCAATCATATTTGAAATGACTGTGCTTGAATTCTTTAATGTGTTGTACACATGTTTGGCAGCTCCCTTTGACAGACAAATATATGGGAACATGGTAAAAAAAAAAAAAAAAAAGTTACTTATTAACAGTGACTGCATGCTGATATAGTGTGAAAAATGTTTACTGTACACTTTACTTTGTGTTTACCTCAGGGCCTTTAAATTTGTGTATCATCTCCAATAGTTTGTTGATGAGGAAAACAGCAAAAGAGTTTTTCTTCCTCTTAATCAGTTTTTGTGTGCCTTTGATGAATTGGAGTGGATTTGAAAGCTCATAATCTGTGACTTTGGGAATGTCAACATGTAAGAAGGCAACTCTATTCCCCCACGGAGCATCAGAATTGGGTTTCAACATATCTTCTACAGACTTGTAGTCCCCAAACATCCTTGTGTTCAGCAAAACCAACGCGGTTGAGTTCGATTTGGTCGAGTCGGGACAAGTCTCTTGCATGTATAATCGAATCCCTAGAAAGATCATTCCCGTAAGCACATCGTTGATCGTCTGCAAATAATTATTAACAGAATATAATTAAATGAAAAACTCAGGTTGATATGAAGTCATTACGTTGAATATAATTATTAGCATAAACTTGAAACCAAAACCTCTCAACATGTTTTCCTTGGTTATATTCTTGAATACAAAGGATATATTTGTTATAATCCTATCACCAAAAAATCCATTGTGTCTCGCCATGTTACCTTCCATGCAACAATTTTTCCTTTTGCCCAACCTTTAGATTCTACCAATCCTACACCATCTCCTCCTCCTGACCTCACTCCCTTACTCACGCTTTTACATACCTCTCAACCTTCACCTTCACAACCTGCCCAATTATCCACTGTTGACACTAATTCTTCTCCTTGTGAGATTTTGGATGTTTTATCTTCTACCCCAACATTAAGCCAGTTCATGGTCAATCTCATGTGCCTTCACTAATGCTACTATTCATAGAACCACTGTCAATAATCATCTTATGCAAACACAGGGCAAAGTCAGGAAGTTTCAAGCCAAAGGCTTTTCTAACCAACATGCTTACTCTAGTTCTGCTTGATCCTACTTCATACTCTATTGCTTCAAAGTATCCAGAATGGAGATCTGCCATGTGTGACGAATTTAATGCTCTTCAGGAACAAGGTACATGGTCTTTAGTTCCCCGTTTGCCTTGAATGAATGTTGTGGGTTGTAAATGGATCTCATCCTGATGGTTCAATTGCTCGATATAAGACCCGGTTAGTTGCCAAGGGATATCATCAAGTTGAAGGATTTGATTTTATAGAAAGTTTCAATCTTTTTGTTAAAAAGCCAACAATTCGTGTTATATTGGCTCTTGTCACTAAGTATCAATGGTCGTTAACTCAATTGGATGTCAAGAATGTCTTTCTACATGGTCATCTAAATGAGGAAGTCTATATGTCTCTGTTAGTTTTATGCCCTAAAATTCGTAGATAGTGAATGTAACCGTTGATCGGATATTAATGAAATAATATTGATATATTTTTCCATTAAATGTTATTAGTTATTTTATATTTGTCTTTGCCTAAAATAACCATAATCCAATAAACTAGACATCCTAGGCTGTAATATGAGTCTTGAACTATATGTGGCGACATATGGGGATCACTGTTCAAGAAACAGCCTAAAGGGTCTACAGTATTGAAGGGTTGAAATCCCTTTTGGCAGCGGAAGCAAACAAGACATTTCTCGAATTAAATTTCAATTATAGAAAAACCGGTACGTTGGCAAATCAAAATTAGAAACAATTTCTAAATTAAACTAGATTAAGCATGCTAAAACTGATTCAAGATCAAGAACACTTACTTGGATTTTCGAAGAATACAACACGATGCTCCAAGATTCTCGTTCTTGGTCGTTCTTGATGGACACAACCACGCAAGAACACCCGCTATTCTCTTGGGATATCTGAGATTGGCTTGTGGGAACCCAAAATTCGTCTTGGAAGGGAAAAATTCCAGCAAAGGAATTACTGGAATTTTTAGAGAGAAAGAGAGAGAAAAAAAAAAACTCAGAACTTTTTCTTTCTCTGTTTTGCGTGAAGTGGAAAGAATGAGAGATGTGTTCTGGGTTACCCCTCTCCACTTCACGATAGGTGGGGAGGGAGTTAAAAACCCTACAAGATCTCAACCATTGGATCTAAGCCAAATGATCTGGATCGTTTAATTATTATCAAATAATAATTAATAAATTAAATAATTAATAAATTAAATAATTAATAATTATTTAAATAATAATTAATTATCTAATTAATTATAATTAATTTAATTAAACCAACTTTAATTAAATCAATTATAACATATAGTTTTAATTCAATTAAATCATATTCAATTGAATTAAATAGGTCATTCAATTAATTTAAATTAATTGATCCCACATTAATTAAATATCAAATATTTAATTAATTTTATAATTGAATCATATTCAATTTTCTCTCTCTCATTTAACCTATAGTTTTAATGTGCATCATAATGAACATTAATATAAACTATAGTATTAATTTGATTAAATCATATTTAACCAAACTAAATTAAATTAAGGGAAAAAATCAATTTTGACCCCTGAACTTAGCATGTTGTATCAATTTTAACCCTAAACTTTCAATTTGATCAAATTGAACCCTAAGCTTAACAAATTGTATCAATTTGAACCTCAAACTTGCATAAATGTTGCAATGTAGACCTTTAGTCAAATTTTCATTTGAATTGCTATCAAAACATGTAATTGACAATTTCCTTTTCTTTTTTTTTCTTAATTCACATTGCACCTGAATTAGTGTTTTGTAACAATTTTTTTGGAAAAACCAGAATAAATCAAATATCTCATACTATTTTTTCTCATTATTATCCAAAAAAAGAATCACAAAGTTATTGGCCACAAGAAAAATCCAGCAAATTTGAGAAATAAAAAACTCGAAATTTCTTTATTTCCGTTTCCTACATTTGTACACTCTTCTAATTGAGAAGAAAAAAAAATTCATAAAAGAAGAAAAAAAAATCGTACAAAGTTCTTATCAACAATAAAATACAACAAATATTTGAAGATAAAAAACTTTTAAAGTTTCTTTACTTTTGTAATCTTAAATAGCAGCAAAAAAACCTTCACAATTAAAGTTCTCAAAAAAAAAAAGTCATTAAAATAAAGTTTCTCGAATATTTTATTTATAAGAAACCAATCTTGGTGCAATGTGAATTAATGAAAAAAAAGAATAAATAATTAATTGCGTACAATGGTTCAAACGGAAAGTTAACCAAAGGTATACATTGTAAAACTAACGCAAGTTTGAGGTTAAAATTGATACAATCTAATAAGTTTGAGGTTCAATTTGATGAAATTGAAAGTTCAAGGTTAAAATTGATACAACTTGTTAAGTTTAGGGTTCAATTTGATGAAATTGAAAGTTCATGGTTAAAATTGATACAACCCCCAAAGTTCAGGGTTAAAAATTAATTTTTCCCTTAAATTAATTAATTCCCCAATTAATTATTCATGAATTAATCAAATATCACATATTTAATTAAATTCATTATTCTCTCAATAATTAATTTCGTATCATATTCAAAATTAATTATAAAGTTTAATTCTTTAATTAAACTTTATACTATAATGTATCTCCATACATTATATTAATTCCCTTTAATATCAAGACTAAATTATCTCAGAACTCGTTATGAGCTAGCAGGTGGACATAATGGACCTATAGATCAGAAGCTCCAACGATACGAGATTGATCAGCTAAACTCATTAACCGAGTCAATCAACATTCGTTAATTGTGGGTCACTCCACTAAAGACCCACAACTACACTCTTCTCACTGTAATATTTCTGTGTCCACAGATATCGACCAATGCAAGTAAGAGTCAATCCTTCACGTGTGTTCGTAACATCAGCTGGGTCAAATTACCGTTTTACCCCTGGGTTACCTCTAGATCCTTAAGTACCACTGATCCCTCTAATGAACAATTTGTTTAGGGTCCAACCTCTAAACAAGAGTTCCTCTCGGGCCAGGAGAGGACGACGCGCCTTTGTTCAAGACCCGGAATCAGCCCTTAAGGGAACACACATCTACTTGCCCCAATAGGGGAAGGAGTGAATTCCATCTTGTATTGTCATGTCCCCAGCCCCCCACTCGGTCTTGTCCCCAAGAAGGTAGGCTTATTGAGTCGGCGTGCTGGCCACTCTCACCCGTACTAATCAAAGGACAATCCCTCATGAGAAGGAGTTCATGACACACTCAGGATTAAGATCGAGTTACCTAGGTCATCCTATTGAAACAATAACCTAACTAGTTAACGGTGTTACATCTAGTGGTTTACTATTTCGTGGTCCGGTCTTATGCAAACTCATTGCATAGGATACCCCCGCTCGCATGTCTCCTACATGGACGCCTTGGATCAATATGTCTGTATCGAATACAAAGCGGGCCGTATCACATAGTGTTACCAAGATAAGGTACCCAGTCTTTTCCCTGTACTATAGACCTTTTAGGTTGTTACTTGAACACTAATCCCCGTATGTCCCCACATACTAGTCCAAGTCTCATGTAAACAACCTTGGATCTTAGTTTATTGAATTTGGGTCATATTATGCAATTCTATACTTAATATGACAATAACACTTTATTGCATAAACCTCAATAACATTTTATTGATACAAGTGTATAATTCGTTAATCATTCACTATCTACGAGTTTTAGGACATAAAACCCAACAAGTATAGGGATAAGACTGGGTGCCTTATCCTGGTGACACTTTGGGTACTGCCCACTTTGTATTTGATACAAACACTATGATCTAACGCGTTCGTGTAGGAGACATGCGAGTGGGGGTATCCTATGCAATGGGTTTGCATAAGACCGGACCGCAAAATAGTAACCACTGGTTATAACACCGTTAACTAGTTGGTTTTCTATTTCACTAGGACGACCTAGACAACTTAGTCTTAATCCTGAGTTGATTATGGACTCCTGCTCATGAGAGATTGTCCTTTGATTTGTATGGGTGAGAGTGGCCAATACGCCGACTCAATAAGCCTACCATTTTGGGGACAAGACCGAATGGGGAGTTGAGAACATAATCGTACAAGATGGAATTCACTCCTTCCCGACTTTAGGGAAGCAGATGAGTGTTCCCTTAAGTGGTGACTCCGAGTCTTGAAAAAAAGGTCCTACCCTCTCAATGGCACGAGAGGGTTTTCTGTTTAATGGTTGGACCACAAACAGGTTGTTCATTAGAGGAGAACTGGTACTTAAGGAAATAGAAGTAACCTAGGGGTAAAACAGTAATTTGACTCAGCTGGTGTTACGAACACTCGTGAAGGACTAACTAGTCGATATTGGTCTAGATCCGTGGACACATAAAATATGTCTGCAGTGAGAAGAGTGCAACTGTGAGTCTATAGTGGAATGTACACACAGTTAACGAACATTGATTAATTTGGTTAATGAGTTTGACCAATTAATCTCACATCGTTGGAGCTTCTGATCTGCAGGTCCATTAGGTCCCACTGGTAGCTCATAAAGTAATTTGAGGCAACTAAGTAATAAATGTAAATTGAAAATGTTCAATTTACTAAGGGAAACAATATAATATATATTGATATATTATTATAAGAGAAATTCATATTTGAAGAAATTCAAATATTAATATAAATTTGAGTCACATTAAATTTATGGAAGTTTGAAAGATTTCAAATATGAATTAATTAATTTTAAGGCCTAAAATCCATTTGGGCAAATTAATTAATTCAAGGCCGGAAGTTAAATATGTGATATTTAATTGGTGGTTAATTAATTAAAGAATTAATTAATCGGGAATTAATCAATTATGGAAATAATAAATCACTTATGGAAGTGATTAATCATTTATGGAAATGATCTAATCACTTATGGAAGTAATTAGTCATTTGTGGAAAAGATTTATCAATTATGGAATTGATTGATCTTGGGTTGATTAAATAAGGAATAAGATTGAATCAATTTTGGAAAAGATTGATTTAATTGAATATTTTATTCATGGTCACTTTTCTATAAATAGAACACTAGACCTAATTGGTTTAGTAACCCTCTTGCTCTTAGACTCACAAGAGACAAGACCCTAGAATTCTCTCTAGCCTCCCTCTTAGAGAAAGACTCCCACAAGTCTTTTGTCTCCTAGACTTCGAGACATACCGGTGTAACCTCTGTGTTTATTGTGTCTTTGAAGAAGAAATTTCCAGCGAAGAAACTACAAGAAAGCTGCTGCGTTTTTGTTCGTTGAAGCGTCGTTGGCGAAGAACGGTCAAGTCTATAACGAAGGTTTGTAACGGTTCTTTCCCGTTTCTTTAGAAAAACATGAAAATAAATTTATATTTATTTTTCCAGCATGTTTAAAGTTTTATCTTGCCCTTTCGTAACGGTATTTTAATGTTAATTAATATACGGCGTAAGGTCCAATCGATGTGCTTCCGCTGCGTAGGGGTTTTCATCCCCTTCAGTCTCAACCTCCTGGATTTTTTTATAAATCTTGCCCATCTCATGTTTTTTTGCTTCACAAAAGCCTTTACGGCCTCAAACAAGCACCTCGGGCTTGGTTCGATCATTTCACATCTTATTTGTTCACATTGGGATTTACTGCTTCTGCTGCTGATTTCTCTCTCTTTGTGCGCTCAGTTGGATCTTCATTGGCATACTTATTGCTTTATGTGGATGATATTATAATCACTGGACCTGATTCCTCATATTTGGCTATACTGAAGAAGAAGTTGGCTAATGAATTTCAAATTTCCGACCTTGGAGCATTGAAATACTTCCTTGGTCTAGAAATTCACAACTCCTCTACTAGCATTTTTGTGAATTAAGCTAAGTATCTTACTGATCTGCTTCAACTTGCAAGAATGTCTGTGGCCAAATCATGTTTAACACTCATGTCTACATCAGTTGATCTTTATGTGTTTGCACCTTTATTTAATGATGTCAAACTTTATCGTCAACTAGTTGGATCCCTTCAATATCTCACCTTTACTAGACCTAACATCTCATTCGTAGTAAATCGAGTAAGTCAGTTCATGCATCGTCCAACAGTTATTCAATTCTCTACAGTCAAACGGATTTTATATTATCACTATGGATCCAAACATCTTGGAATTTTCTTTCATCAAGGAGATCTGTCTCTCACTGCTTTTTGTGATTCTGATTGGGTTGGGGACACCTACGATCGCCGATTGACTTCAGGATTCATTGCTTTTCCTGGGTCCAGTCCTATCTCTTGGTCCTCCAAAAAGCAACCTACCATCTCTCGCTCATCCACAAAAGCTGAATACCGAGCACTGGCTACTACTACTACAGATCTCTATTGTCTACGACAACTTCTTCGTGACCTTCATATTTCCTTAACGGTTCCTCCAACATTGTGGTGTGATAATGTTTCAGCTATTTCCTTAGCAAACAACCTAGTTTGTCATGCTCGTACAAAACATATTGAAATTGACTATCATTTCGTACGAGAAAAAGTTGCTCGCAAGGATATTTCTGTTCATTTCATATCCTCGAATGATCAACTAGCTAGCTGACTTGTTCACGAAACTGTTATCCTCTCAGACATTCTTAAGATTTTGGGACAAATTTCTGACTACTCTCTCGTCATCAGTTTGAGAGGCCATATTAGAGTATATTCTCCCTTTATACTTGCCATGATTCATGCCCTTAATTGTAATCTCTTACCTGTATATTTTCCTTTTACGTCAATCACTCTAATGTATATAAATGAGTACACACTGTATGAAATTATCAAGCACAATACATTCAATTATTCCTCTCTCTCTTTGTTATTACATAAAAGTGAAACTATAATATTTTATTAATCTCTCTAAATGGAAACGTCTATGGAAGCTTTATATATCTTCTCGAACGCTTTCTCCATGCACGATTTGAGTTTCTCTTGATCTATAAATTCTTTCTCACATCCAAAAGCAATCCTCAAATTATCCATGTAGCTTACCATTGTTATGATTATACTCTGCAAATAATAACAAACAAATGGTTAAATTCTAATTATTTCTGGTTCTTATATTTTAATATGGAGTTTTTGTTTTTTAAAATTATGTTTGTTTTCTCCCAATTTTCTTACAATGGTTTTCATCTTTGTTGATGAGATATTTGAATTCTTAAACAAATTTCAAAAGATTTTTTTTTTTTAAAAAAAAAAACTACTTTTCTTAGTTTTCAAACCTTGACTTGGTTTTTGAAAGCATGAGAAGAAGGTAGATAAATAAAACAAAGAAACTTATAGATGAAAATAGTTGTTTATAAGCTTAATTTTTAACTACAAAACTTAAAAACCAAAAGGTTATCAAATAAGGTCTCAATTTTGGTATTTTGTTATGTGAAAATAGTGATAAGATCTCTCTTTCTGTAACCTTTTAAATAGTAACCAAATTTACATGATGTGTTATGAGCTTCTTTATGCATGCAACCATTATTAAGATGTCACACAACTTCTATGCAATCCTTGTTAACAAAGGTTCATATTTCATCAAATTAAATAGTGACAATTATTTGATCAAGTGCAACATCATCCATGTTTATAAGCTTAATTTTTAACTTAAAAACTAAAAACCAAATGGTTATCAAAAAAAAGCCTTGAATTTGGGGTGGAAGGATTCGAACCTCTGACACCTCTAGGTCGAGGATATATGTCAATTACCGCTAAGCTATGCTTACTTTGGCATTTAATTACTCTCCTTTCTTTTTCACTCCACATGGGACACATGCATGAGTGGACCACCATGAATTGGTTTAGCAGTGTCGTCGAGACATATGAAAGTAGTAAAAATGATATGAAAGTAGTAAAAATGACTTCGAGAGATTGAGTTCAAACCCTATGGAGGATACATCCATCTAAGATATTGAAACTCTCCAAGTTTTTTACCACGATCCCATAAGAATAGTCATGTTACGTCTAAGTTGGACCGAATACTCACAAATTTATAATAATAATAATAAGTACCTGAGGTGAACCAACCACAACAAAGTAGATTCCTTTTGCCGGTTGAGCGTTGAGAGCCATTTTCTCCTTTGGCCCAATCATATTTGAGATGACTATGCTTGAATTCTTTAATGTGTTGTATACATATTTGGATGCTTCCTTTGACAGACACAAAATGTATTGAAACAAGGTAAAAAAAAAGTTATTTAATAGTGACTGCATGCTGATATAATGTGAAAAATGTTTACTATACACTTTACTTTTTGTTTACCTCAGGGCCTTTAAATTTGTGTATCATCTCCAATAGTTTGTTGATGAGGAAAACAGCAAAAGAGTTCCTCTTTCTCTTAATAAGTTTTTGTGAGCCTTTGATGAATTGGAGTGGATTTGAGAACTCATTATAATCTGTGACTTTGGGAATGTCAACATGTAAGAAGGCAAGTCTATTCCCCCATGGGGCATCAGAATTGGGTTTCAACATATCTTCCACAGACTTGAAGTCCCCAAACATCCTTGTATTTAGCAAAACCAACGCGGTTGAGTTCGATTTGGTTGAGTCGGGACAAGTCTCTTGCATGTATAATCGAATCCCTAGAAAGATCATTCCTGTAAGCACATCGTTGATCGTCTGCAAATAATACATTAACAATATAATTAAATGAAAGTTCATGTTGATATAAAATCAAAATCGTTTTGCCCCCTATGTTAATTAACATTCAATAAATATTGTCCAACTTGTACTGGTTAAGACATTATATATCTTCAACCAAAAGGCTTGAGGTTCAAACTCACACCCCCAACTAGTTGTTGTACTAAAAAAAAAAAAAAAAAAAAAAAAAAAAAAAAAAAAAACTTTTCTAAGTAATATTAATTTTAGGTTAAATTATCAAAAATACCCATGAACTATAGGGTTGGTTTCAATTATAACCCTAGAGCTTTAAGAAGTTTCATTTTAGCAAATGACCATGGAAGAATTTTTTTTTGTTCAATTCATAGTTCATAAGTATTTTTTATAATTTAACCTTAACTTTAAAAAATAGGCTAGATTATTTAAAAAAAAAAAAAATTACCCCTCAACTATGGGGTTTGTTTAAAAAATACCTCTAAACTTTAAAAAATGTTAAAAAATGACCTTACTGTTAAGTTTTGGATGGAAAATATTAAAATTTCAATTTCAATAATACCCTTGAACTTTCAAAAAATGTCAAAAAAAAAAAAAAAAATACCCCTCAACAATGATTTTTTTTTTTTCCTCTCTCTACAAATTCTTCCTCCATGGAAATTAGTGAAATCTTTATTTATTTGTCATGTATTCATTTTCTTCTATTTCAACACATCATCCTAAGAGCTAGATTCTGGTGTTACAGTTTCAAGATACTTTTGTTTCATTTTTGAATTCTTCGTGTCCTTGACTTAATTTTGTTGATAGTCTTTTCAATATTACCATTAGCTTTCCCTATATTTATTTTAAGAAAAATAAATGAAAATGTTGTCATATAGTTGGTTCTAACACTTCTTAAACATTAATAAAAACAAAATCATATATAAAACTTTTGATTATTAATCTTGTAAACTGAACCAAACATGCAATCTTCTAACACTTCTTCTACTAATTATCACTATAAAACATACATAAACAGAGAGAGCAAAAAGAGAAAAAAATATATGTTTTTTTCCACTTATCTTCTTTACAATTTTAAAAAGAGAAAACTTGATTTTAAACTTTGTTTTCATCTCGTGTTGTGTTGTGCATATCTTTTATAAGCAAAGTTTTATGTATTAATTTCATGGAGGAAGAATTTTCATATGGAGGAAGAAAAGAAGAAGCATTTTCCATTAAGGATTATATATTTTTGAAACTTTTTTAGAGTTTCAAGGGTGTTATTGAAATTGAAACTTTAACGTTTTCCATCCAAAACATAACGGTAAGGGTATTTTTGAACATTTTTTAAAGTTCAGGCGTATTTTTTAAACTTTTTAAAGTTCATGAGTATTTTTGAAACAATCCCGATAGTTTAAGGGTATTTTTTATAATTTAGCCTAAAAAATATTTGGTAACATATAACTATTTTTTGTGAATTAATTGCTCTCCTCTTTAGGTGGCTTAATTAATATCTCTCCTAAATTTTTGACAATTCGTCACTAAGTAAGTTAATGTAAACATATCATCCGTCAATGAAAATATAATAGATACACATGCATATGGATGAAATAGAAACCATACCACTCTAAGTTTGGATTTGATTTGTTTGATTTGATGAAGAGAGAATGTCATTGTCCATATTGCCATTGGCCTAAACTCCACACCATCACCACCTGATCTTATGGGTGTCAAATCATCTTCAAGGGCACTGCTTTTGATTATGCTCCATCCAAAATCTAATACACTATTCATAGATGACAACAAAAATTGAGGCACACGACTTAGAAAATCCCTCGATTGTTTTGAGAAATCCCTCGGAGAAGGAAAAGTTAAGGGAAGAGAAGGATCATCTGCCCTTGTTAGGCAAGAAAAAAGCAGACTCATCAGAGAAAAGCCATCGCCAAGTGAATGGTGGAATTTGAAAATTAGATTTCCAGCTGCATTTATGGTTGGATACTTTATTATATGAATTTGCCACAATGGTTTATCTTGAGGCAACTCTTGTAGAGCTAAATTTGTCATGTATTCATTGAAATGTGCATCGTAGAGTTCGAGTGACAGATTTGAGGCGAAAGTTGGCACAAAAATATGCTCTCCGACTTTTATGTCAACTTTCTTCCATTTTCTTTTCCCATTTATATCATCGACGACCTGTTTCCAAAACTTGTCTTTTGTCAGTACTTGCATAGAAAGAGAGACAGAGCTATATATTTAATTTAAAGTTTCAATTACAAATTTAGTTTCTATTATTTGGACGGGTTTATATTTATTATCTATGGCTTTAAAAGTTTCAAATTGCTTGTTCTAGTTTTAAAATTTTCAATTTGATCCCTAAAGTTTAGTTTAACCAGACAAGTTGTTATCATATTGACGACCGTTATTATATTGAGTACATGTTGACAATCGTTATCATATTGAATACATGACATATTTTATTTACATGGAAATATTCTGATACTTGTTGTTTGATTAATCGTGTTGGTTAAATTTAGCACTAAGTAAAATATACGAGTAGATAAATGATAGTTTAAAGACAGCTTATGATGTTAAATCACCATACAATAACCAAAAAGCTTAAGCTAATGGGTTATGGTAAATTTAATCATAGGCTAAATTATTTAAAAAATACCCTTGAACTATGGGGTTTGTTTCAAAAATGCCCCTGAACTTTAAAAAGTTTAAAAAATACCTCTGAATTTTGAAAAATGTTTCAAAAATACCATTGTCGTTAATTTTGGATGGAAACCGTTAAAGTTTCGGTTTTAAAAATACCCTTGAACTTTCAAAAAATTTCAAAAATACCCTTATTGAAAAATTTATTTTTTTTTTCTTTCTCTCACTGTAAATTAACTCTTCTTCCATGAAAATTAATGAGAAACTTTACTTATTTGTCATGTATTCATAATCTAAGAGCTTTTTTTTTCTTTCAACACATCCAAAGAACTTGGCTAGATTTTCGTATCGAAACTTGAAGATGACTTTTGTTTTGTTCTTGAAATTCTACATGTACTTGACTTCATTTGTTGGTAGCCTTTTCAATATTATTTCCTCATCAACTATTACCCTATTAGCTTTCTCTATATTCATTTCATGAAAAATAAACGAAACTATTGTTGTATACTGGTACTAACCATTCTTGAATATTAATAAGAACAAAATCATGTATAAAACTTTTGATTAATTAATCTTATAAATTGAACCAAACCCATAGTCTTATAAACACTTATTCTTATCACTAACATACACAAATAGAGAGAGCAAAGAGGAAATAAAGTATATACATATATATGTTGTTTTCTCAAACTTATCTTCTTTACACTTTTTAAAAGAGAAAACTCGATTTTAAAGTCTGTTTTTTTCTGGTATATTACGTTACACAACCTTTATAAGCAAAGTTTTGCATTAATTTTCATGGAGAAAGAATTTATGGTGAGAGGAGGAAAAGAGAAGAAGCATTTTTCAATAATGGCATTTTTTTTTTTTTTAGTTCAAGAGTATTTTTTAAACTAAAACTTTAACGGTTTCCATCCAAAATTAACAGCAAGGGTATTTTTGAAACATTTTTTAAAGTTTAGGAGTATTTTTGAAACTTTTCAAAGTCTAGGGGCATTTTTTAAATAAACACCATAGTTCAGGGGTATTTTTTTTTTATAATTTAGCCTTAATCATATATCAAATACTTCAACACTTCTTTTCACTTATAACTTGGAAATTTGTAGAACGCACCACAGGTGAAAAATCAATATTAATTGGAGAGAAAATGATATTACAGATGTTTGAACACAAGAGACCTCCTACTTTTATACAATGTTAAATCGAAACTCAACCCAAAAGAAATCATAGAGATGGAAACTGAAACTTATAAAACTCAAATAAAAAAGACTAAATTAAAACTTTTATTAAAACTATTGGAACCAAATTGAAATTAAGCACAAACGACACGAGCCCCAATTTGTTATTTAACGTAAACTAAATAATGGCCCGAGAAGGAGAGGGAGAGAGAGTAAACCCTAAACCTAACTTTCATATCATCAATGTCTTTGAGAATGAGAGAGAAACTAGAGTTAATGTTTTTTTAGAGAGAGAGAGAGAGTACCATAATAGAACTAAACAATGGGTTGAGAGGGAGGAGAAGATCTTTAACCAAAGATATGGCTTTGAAGTCATCAAAAATGGGAATTTCAGACTCCATAACAACAATAACAGATATAGACATTACAGAGCTGTTGAAGCATTGAGCAGTTGGGCTTACAGGCTCTACCAACTCATCTTCCTTAATCTCCATTTCCAACTAACCCTCCAATTATTCTCCAATTATATTACAATTACAATCCTTTTAACCAAACTTCTATATATATAAAATTTCCCCTTTTGGGGATCCTAGTTGCTTTAATTAATTGGCAACAAAAGCTGGTTTATTTCCATTTAAAATCCATTTTTTCTGCTTCCATAGTGCTTGTGGTCCAAGCACTAATAGATAAGAAACAGTGCACCTAATAACTCTCTTAATTTTGGTCAACTTTTGAATAGAAAAACTGATGCAATTGTTTTATTTTAATTATTGAATTATGTTTATCTCGCATTCTTCTAATTTTGGTTTATCGTTAGTAAGGTTAGTTAGTCTTTCGCTTTTATTTGTTTAATATAAGGACATGTTTGAGAGTGATTTTGGTCCTTCGAGCTTCTGTCTTCTTTCTCCTTTCTTAAATTTCACAGCTTCAACCAAAATTGTGTCCAAAATTATTAAGGACACAAACGCCATATTCGAAGGGGTAATCACTTAAAACCAGAAACAAGCTAAAAATAAAACGTGGCTCCATCAACTTCTTGATGAAATTGCTATGAAAGTTTCCTCTGCCTCCTATTTTATGGTGCGATAATATCTGTGTGAGACGCACTAGCCTGAAATCATGGGTTCTATGTCAGGATTAATCACATCGAGATTGATGTTCAAATATTTTGTAAGAGAATAAGAGATCGAGCTCTACAAAGAGTTTTTTTTTTTTTTTTTTTTTTGAAAACTACAAAGAGTGTTAGGGGCTGGTCAATTGGGTTGATTGCATAACCAAACCTCTAACACGTTCTCAATTCCAACTGCTGAGGAATAAATTTGATCGGGATATTCACCCAACTGGCATAAAGCTTGTATTATGATCAAAAGATCAAAGGTTCAATCTTCCACTTTGTGTTGTAAAAAAAAAAAAAAAAAAAAAAAAAAAAACTCGGGGTATTCTTTTTCTTTTGTCATTAATTCATTTATTATGATTTTAATTATTTTAGACACTTGAGTTTGGGTATTTAATTGTGGATAAAGAGGAAGGTTTACTCCTTTAATGAAATAAGTAAAAGCAGCTCTGAAATAATTTAGCAATCTTATCTCTAGAAATTAAAGTCTCTCAGCTGCAATCCCACTCAAGTCGGGTTTGGTTTGTGATTTGAAAATTGTTTATAAAAATAAAGAATTCAACAGAAAACGGAAAAAAATTCTTATTTTCACTATATTTGAAAACAAGTTTGGTTCCAATTTAAAAACTTTACATTTGAATTCAAAATTTGAAAATTGTGTTTGGTTATTTTTAGAAAAGATGATACTTTATTGAATAGCAAAGTGAGTATACTAAAAAAAGACTACAAAAAAGACTTCCAGTTTAAAGCGATATGAGAAGCACTGTAATATGTGTTTGGTGAAGTTCGTTTTTTAAGAAAAAATTAAGGAATAATACACTTTTGATCTTGAGGTTTGGGCAGGGCCTCCTTTCAGCATGTGTGAGTCGTGATCTATCACAGGGCCCAAACATTAGGAGTCCCAAATTAAAAAAAAAAAAAAAAAAAAAAAAAAAAAAAAAAAAAAAAAATTACTTAACCCCAAAAAGAAAAAAAATCTTGACATGTGCTGCCTGAAACAAATAGAATAGAAGTTGACCAAACTTTCCTTTCCTATCAATTCCTTACCTTTTCATTTTTCTCTCATCTCCAACCAAGAAAAACTCTTCCAATGTCTCCTTCTCGTCAATTCCCATGGCTAAATTAAACATCAAATCTTTTAATTTTCTACCTTATCATCTAAGAAATTCAAATGTAATCAATTATCCCTAAAAAAACTACACAAATTTATGGGGTTTAACGAAGAAAAAAAAAAACTTATTTATCGTCATTTTAGTTTCAATCTTTCTTCAATTATACTAAACTCAATGATAAAATCATCTTTTTTTAGTAGGTGATAAAATCTAAAAGCCCACAAAGAAGATTCCTACCCATTACTGTGATAGTTGCATCAAGCTTTTCCAAATTGAGGTTGTTGAACATCTATATGCGTTCAATAATGTCACAGAAAACGCTTAATGGGTTAGTATTGATAGCAATTGAGAAGGATATTTTGGAGAGAGTTGATTATAAAGAGTTGATTGACGATTTTGCTTCAAAGAAAGTTTCGAGGAAAGCGCTTTTTAAACAAAACATCACTGTTGTATAGTTATTTGTGACATTTTCTTAATTTCATCTATTTTGTTTTTTTTTTTTTTAAGGAATAATCGTATAATGTGACGAATTTTGATATTTTACAATTTTGTATGTTATAAAATATTCTAGGGCCTGTATTTCAAAAAAAAAAAATATTCTAGGGCCTGATTTTGAAAAATATCACAGGGCCTCATCTTATTTGGGATGGACCTCGGTTTGGATTAGGTTTGACTTTGGTCGTCCAATTTTCCGTTAGTGACTAATGGATTGCTCACAGTTATTTTTATTAAAATTTTGTTTTTTAAATTTATTAAAATAATGAAATATCTTCTTCTTCTTTCAGGTTCGCCATAACCACTATAACCCTTCTTCTTCTCCACCTTCATCATAACCCTAAGGCCTGCCTCCAGCAGCCACCGATCACCTTCGACCGCTGCTCGCCAACGGTCACTGTTTTTTTTCCTTCCTCCTCTTTTCTTCTCTTTTCTTCCTTCTTATTTTCTTTTTTTTTTTTTTCCTTCAAAAATCAGAGGGACTCCCCTTTTCAGACCCGCCATTGAAGAACACCAAGAAGAACCAAAATGGGTTTTACTCTCTCCGGCAAATCCAAATCCATCGCCGGCGAAAATTGGGGAATGGGTCTTCTTCTCTCAAGTTCCCCCTTGCCGACCAGAAGAAGCTCTTCCCATCTTCTTCCTCTTGCTCCCCTTCTTCTTCACTTTGTCGAAGTAATTACAATCTTTGGATTTGGTAGTTCTGGCAAGCTCCAGAGGACGGCTGTTCCAGCAAGCTCGACGGTGGTAGCGAACACGTTCTTCAGACGGAGGTTCTGGCAAACGTGACCGCGGCAAACGCGTTTCAGTAAGCTCTAGACATTGGTTCTGGTGTCAATTTTCCAGATCTAGAAACAAGGGGAAAGGGAAGAAGAAAAGAAGGAAAATGAAGAATAGGAAAAGAGAAAAAAATGACAGAGTACACGGCGGCGCGATGGTGGTCTGAAGAAGAAGAATAGAGAAATAAAACATAATAAAAATAATAATAGTAAAAAAATTAGTGTAATCTGGAAATTTTGATTGAGAGATCAAAATGAAACAAAATCCAAACCCTAGAGGCTAAAATGTGAGTTTTAAAACTTAGGGACATAACAAAATGAAACCTAACCCAAATTTCTGAGACCGAAAATGTATTTTTCCCAAAAATTAATTTAATATAATTATTTCTTATTAACAATCTTGATGAATGAATAATTTACGTACATACACCCATATGCATGTAAATAAAGTACAACAAAATGAAGCCTAATAACAAAAGTCGTAATTTATAAAAAAAAATTGTTGATTTCTTGAAATACAAAGGGTACAATTTACAACCACAAGAATCAATTCTTACAAGAAAGAAGAAATATTTTCGAAAAGAAAAAGGAAAATAAATATTTTCTAATAAGAGGAATTATATTGGTGACTGAATTTTCTTTAAAAAAAAAACAAAAAAAAAATATAAATTCCATTAACAAAGAGAAGACATTTACTTTATTTGTATTCATTTTTAGAAAAATATTAGAAACAATGTCGTTGGAATTGAATCTTTAGGAAAATAAAAATTGTTGGAATTTAAATTATAAGAAGGAAAAAAAAAAAAAGATAAAGGTTGTTGTATTATATAAAGCTTTTGATTTGTACAGTAGATGAGTACATCAAAATTGACAGGATCATGTAAAAATAATAATCAAAGCATCATTATCAACAATACACACTATTCACACAACAGTAATTTTGTATTTCTAGACTCGAGGAGAATTTAGTTTGAGAGAAAGAAGGATATATCCGATGTTCTTAAAATTGTATCCCGTGTTTCCATTATTTTGAAAAAATAAAAATAAAAAAACAATGAAAACAACATTTTATTGTTTTTGAAAATATGTCATTTTTTTTAGTTATTTTGAAAGTTTTTTTTAAAAGAATAGGTATACGTATTCCAAACACGTTTTCATTGTTTTCATTGTTTGTTTTTCTTTATATTTTTTTATTTTTGAAAAGATATGACGAACCGTAACTGTTTTCGATCTACTCAACTTTCTCCTTCCTTAAATTCAACATGCATGAAAAAGAGAGTAAATGTTTTGTGAAATTACAAATTCCATCCAAGAACTTTCAAGCCTGTGTCCTGACAGGTCTTTGAATTTTTAAAATTATCTAATAAATCTTTGAACGTTCAATTCTGTGTCTGATAGGTCTCCAAATTTCCAATTTTATATCTAATAGGTTCTAAATTTAAAAACAAAAATATTGAATATGTCGATGACCTATTAAACCCAAACTGTTGAAAATGTAGTAACCCTATTAGATACAAAATTGACAATCATAAGTGGAATGAAGTAGTGTTAAGTTTTAAAATCCAAAAACCAAAAACAATTGAAACACTTTTAAAGATACTCCTCTCCAAACTCTTGTACTAATTATATAAAAACCCCAAAACACACACATGCCTATTGGAAACTCTAGCTAATTAATCCTTCATAAACATATATATTTCATTCTCGACCAGGAAACTAACACACTCCGGGACATGACCTATCCATGTCCCACTAGATTTCGACATTCTAGCCCATTTAGTTATACCATCCACCACTCCATTACAATTTCTAGGAATATACAAAAATTTAATCTCACTAAAGTCTGAAGCAAAAGATCGAATATGTTCTACCAACGCCTCCACACTGCTCCAAGCTGTAGATTTTCCTTGAATAAAATTTATTTTTTTATAATAAACTAAGCTTTCATTGAAAAAAAAATGAAAGAATACAAGGACGAACAAAAAAATCAGCCTAAAAAAAACAAAAGGGACCCCCTTAGAAGAAGGGTCTCCAATCCAAAAGGATAAGACCTATGAAATAATTACAAAATAAACGCTTCACCGATGTCCAAAGAGAAACTATCTAGGATTATGCCTTCATAGATAGCCTTTTATATATTTTTTATTAAATGAAATGCAAAACTACAAACAAGCATATATATTTTGTTAATCTTTAAATAGAAATTACATCAATTAATGGCAGCTTCGTAAATCTTGTCGAAGGCCTTTCCCATGCAATATTTGAGTTTGTCTTGATCTATAAATTCTCTCTCACTCCCGAAAGCAATCCTCAAATTGTCCATGTAGCTTATAATTGATATGATTAGACTCTGTAAATAATAAATAAAAATAATGGTTAAATCTAATTCTAGTTATTCTTATATTTTATTATTGTTATTAATGGCTTTGGTAGGTATAATATATAACTCATATCAATTAGGTAATTATTACACATCAACTTTTTCATTTATTTACGTAGTTAACATTTTGGGGATCCCATATTTAATTAATCAAATTAAATAGTAACAATAGTTGATATATCTAGAGTTGTATATATATAAACGACTAAAACAAATAGAAATTAAATAAATACATAAACCAAAATATTAAGAGTTATGAATTAAAAGGGCCAAATACCACTTTAATTAGTTGGTCTAGTAGTTGTGGAAGTATTGATAAAATATTAAATTTACTGTAATCCATCAACTTCTGCGCTTTTGGGTTCATTATATTAAATAATTGGGTTCTGATGAGGTCTCCACTATTTTTTTCAACGTGGGATCCTCAATATACCCCCTCAAGTGCCTCTTTTAGGTTCACCATCTTGGATTGGATCCCAATTTGGATTTTATGGGCTCTGATATCATATTTAATTACTCAAAATCAATTGGCAATGAGTGGGGTGACCCTTGATGCCCCTCAAGATGGTGCCTCTTTTGGGTTCACCATTCTTGGATCGGATCCCAAATCTTTTTTTTTTCTTTGGAACGAATACCCGTTTGGGTTTTATGGGTTCTGATACCATATTAAATAACATGGGTTTCCATCTCAAAATCAATTGGTTGTGAGGTCTCCACTAATTTTTTCAATGTGAGATCCTCAACATGCCCCCTCAAGATGGTACCTCTTTGGGTTCACCATTCTTGGATCAGATCCCAATATTTTTTCTTGGATCGAATACCCATTTGGGTTTAATGGGCTCTGATACCATATTAGATTATATGGGGTTCCATCTCAAAACCAATTGGTTGTGAGGTCTCCACTAATTTTTTCAATGTGGGATCCTCAACACATTATTAGTGAATTAACATGCTAGCAGAGCAGGAGGCCTATGCTCGAAGAACCTCTCTAAAGTCCTTTTCTCCCCAATTAATACTAATTTTTAATTGTTTGGCCTTCTACAAATTTCTAAACCTACAAGTGAGGGAGTGTTAAAATATTGATAAAATATTAAATTTACCCTAACTCATTAGCTTACATTTTAGGATGAATTCATTGGTAAATTCAACAGTTAGTACTATGTAAAAAATAAAAAAATATATATATAAAAAAAATAAAAAAAGCAAAGAAGTTATGAGAACGAGTTCAAAACTGAATTTTTACCGTTGTCCTTAAAAATTAGGTCTACACTCGTCCAAACATTCATAGATATAAACCTCTAAAAAGAAGGTTAAATTATTAAAAATACTCATAAACTATATATGGGGTTGGTTTCAATTATAACCCCTGAACTGTAAAAAAATTTCGTTCTAGCCTTCGGAGTTTGAAGTTTGTTTCAAAATGACCATTTGGAGACATTTTCTGTTAAACTTATGGACAAAAAATGGTGTGTATGCATGTGTTTTTATTTTTTTTTTCCACGTATATGTTCAAAGCTATTTACACGTGCAACAATACATATGCAAACACGTCATTTTCTTTCCACGAATTTAACGGAAAAAAAAAAAAAAAAAAACTTTCGAGGATAGTTTTGAAACAAACTTCAAACTTCAAAGACTAAAATAAAACTTTTGAAAATTCAGGGATATAATTGAAACTAATCCGATAGTTTTGGGATTTTTTTAATAATTTAAAATAAAAACAATTAGGGACCTAAAATTAAGATCTTTCAAGTACCTGAGGTAGACCAACTGTGGTGAAGTAGATTCCTTTTATGGGATGACCACACAGAGCCATTTTCTCCTTTGGGCCAATCATATTTGAGATGCTTATGCTTGAATATTTCATTGTGTTATACACATACTTGGCTGCTTTCTGTGATAGACAAATGTTTACATGCAAAGTTCATATATATATATATATTATGAGCAAATGGCAAAAACCACCCTGAACTATGTAAAATGTTGCAACTACCGCCCTAAACTTTTAATTATAAAATTAAACCCTCCACCTTTCATATTTGTAAAAATCATATCTTTTTATTTTTATTTTCTTTTAACTTTCTTTTTCATCTCTTCGACAAATTATTAGGTACCCTGGTGCAATGAGACTCTCTCTTTAAAACCGTAGGATATAAATATTCAAATTTGTCTGTCTCCTAATAACCATTGGATACAAAATCGAGGTACTTTCACAATTTCTATCTCTTACATCCAACGGTGCAAAACTACCGGTCTCATTGCACCTGGAGCACCTAATAATTTATCCATCTCTTCCCCTCACACACCCTTCCCTCTCTTATGTTTTTTTTTTACATCTCTTCCTTTTCTTTTCTCTGGTTCTTCCTTCTATTTGGAGTTACTGCATCTTTCTAACCCGATGGTTAACCACCAACGGTCACCAAGAGAAAAATCAATAATGTTTAAAAATAATAATAAAAAAAAATACTCCTAAAATCAACCCAACAAATGAAAAATGAGACTCAAGAGGGAGGGAGGAAAAAATGGAAGAGAGAGGGAGAGAAAAATAGGAGTTGCCATGATTTTGAGGGATAGAGAAACTGGGAAGAGAGAGATAAAAAGATAAAGTCAAAAGAAAAATTAAAAACAAAAAAAAAATTACATTTGAAAGTTTGAGGGTGTAATTGCAACCATCTTTATAGTTTTAGGGGTGGTTTTTACAATTTGCCCTAAAATATACTTCAGGTCTATAAGATTTGAAGTCTTTCTATATTTGATTCCCTAAGTTCTCATAACTAACATTTTTGTCCTGGGATTTGAATTTTAGTTTTTATTTGGTCCTTGAGGTTTTAATGGTGACATGTGGTGTCTTTGAAATTCAAATTTTATTTCTATAATTAACCCCTAAAGTTTGAAATTTGGTTTCTAAATGGTTCTTAAGTAGAGTTGACATTAGTTGACCAGACTAAATGATGATGTGGTAATTAACATATGCTAACTAGATTTTTGTTTTTTTAAAGGACTATGCTATCTAGACTTTGATGATATGTACTTTGTTTTTTAAATGAGATGAAATTTTTATATTTTTTAATCTTTTATACTCAAGGACAACCAATTAGCCACTAATTTCAAACTTTTAGAAACCAATTAAAAATCAATTTCAAACTTGGAACCAATTAGAAACCAAATTCAAACTTTTGAGACCAAACAAGTGACCACTTTTGAAATCTCAATGATGAAAAAAATATATATTAAAAAAAAAACTAAAATTCAAATCCCGATGACTAAGGTCCCATTTGATGAACATTTGGTTTTTAGTTTTTGATTTTTCAAAATTATATTTGTTTTCTCTTCATTTCTTTATCATAGTTTTTCATCTTTGTTAACGAGACATGAAAGTTCTTAGCCAAATTCCAAAAACAAAAACAAGTTTTTGAAAACTTTTTTTTTTTTGTTTCCAAAATTTGACTTGGTTTTTTAAAACATGGGAATGATGCAAGTAAAAAACCAAGGAAATGTATAGGTGGAAGGAGTATTTATAAACTTAATTTCAAAAACCAAAAACGAAATGGTTATCAAACGGGACTAAAAGTATTAGTTCTAAAAATAGAAGTTCAAATTTCTTAATCGGACGTTGAAAAGATAAATATAATGGAGACCTCAGAAAGTTATAAGATAAATGGATTACTCCACTCATATTGGTTTTGAGATGGAATCCCATATAATCTAATACGATGTTGTAATCAAATAGTTAATAGTTAATATACACTTGAATTTTTGTGTACATACCTCTGGGCCTCTAAGCTTTTGCACCATTGTCAATAGCTTGTCCATGAGGAAAACGCCGGAAGAGTTTCTCTTCTTCATGATCCGTTCATGTGCGCCTTTGATGAATTGGAGTGGATTTGATAGCTCACAATTGGCCACTTTGGGAATGTCAATGTGCAAGAAGGCAACTCGATTACCCCATGGCACATCGGAATTAGGCTTCAAAAGATCTTGTATGCACTTGTAATTCCCAAACATCCTTGTGTTGAGCATGATCAATGCAGTTGAGTTGGATTTGGTTGAGTCGGGACAAGTTTCTTGCATGTAGAATCGAATTCCCAAAAGGATCGTTCCCGTTATCACGTCGTTGATCGTCTACAAATTAAACCAACCACGTGATATATAAACTAACACTACCTCTTTCTCTAACCCTAGCCAATGCCATTAGAGATGAAAAGACATGTGAATTCGATTGCCTTGCTTCTTCTCAATCTCGTCGTTGCTCGGTATTTTGAGGTATTTTAAATTAGGTATGCTTTATTTGTGGCGGGTCTTCGTGGTGAAGGCTAAGGGTTTAAAGTATAGCTAATAAGAAGTACTTTTCGTCCTTATAGATTATATGTTCGAATTTCTTCGATAATTTTTTTTTAAAATAAGGTTATTGATATCTTTGTAAATTTGTAATATTACCATGAGGTAGAATGGATTATTGATATCATGCTACCATTTAATGCCTACTTTACCAACTACCATTTATAAAAAGCAACTTGTATGGGTAACTATCATTTATAAAGCTAGTCAATCCATGCCTACAATCCCTAGCTAGTCGGTTTCACCACTATCAATAATATTTCTGAGGGCAAAATACGTTTTTTGTCTCTAAGGTTTGGGGTTGGTGTTTATTTGATTTCTGAGGTTTCAAAATTGACATTTTTGGCCCTTAAAATTTGAAAAAACATTATCAAAATGGTCCCTAAGTTAAAGTTGACTGTTAGTTTACTAACTAAAAAATGATGTGACAGGTAATGTGGCAACTTTTATTAGTTTTTTTTTTTTTATTAATTTAACCTTTATGTGTCGTCTTTTTTTTTAATTTCCTCTTCCCCACCTCTTCTCTTCCATCCCCTCTCCTTACATCGTGTTTCTCCTCCTTTCCCCTCTCTTTTCTCCCTTCTTTCTCCCCTCTTGATCTTCTCCAATAGAGCTCATTATGTCTTTGTTTCAATTGTTTGTCTACCATCACACTAACCGTTGTAGAACTTCGCTCGGTGCCCCCTCTAGATCTAGAACGAGGAACAATCCTCAATTACATTCCAAATCTAGAGGAATGAACTGATCATTCATTCAGATCGAGGAACAACCATTATTCATTATTCCCAATCTGAATGAACGGGATGGAGTTCATTCCCTCCAGATCAATGAACGAACGGGTCGGTTCCACCAATGAACCCATCATTTAAAATTGTCACATCACCTATGCCACGTCATTTCTATCAGTCAACTAATGGTCAAATTTAATCCATAGACCATTTAGAACAGTTTTTTCAAATCTCAATGACAAAGCGTTCAATATTTTGAAACCTCAAGAATCAAATGAACACTAATCCCAGTCCTCATGAACTAAGGTTGTATTTGATCATAGTAATTGATCAATTACTTCCACAATAGACGAAATATCTTAATCATTTCGAATAAATGGATTATATATTATTTTTCATAAGCCTATCAAACTCATCTAACTATGACTTAAAACAAGAGAATGATGTATTGATAAAATAGAAATCATACCACTCTAAGTTTGAATTTGATTTGTTTGATCTGATGAAGAGAAAATGCCATTGTCCATAGTGCAATCGGCCTTAACTCCACACCATCACCACCTGATCTTATGGGTGTCAAGTCATCTTCAAGAACACTGCTTTTGATTATACTCCATCCAACATCTAATACACTATTCGTACATGACAACAAAAATTGATACACACGGCTTAGAATGTTTCTTGATTGTTTCGAGAATTTTCTCCAAGGAAAAGTTAAGGGAAGAGAAGGATCATCTGCCCTTATCATGATGGAAGAAAGAAGACTCATCATAGAATAGCCATCTCCAAGTGAATGGTGAAACTTGATGATTAGATTCCCAGCTGCATTACTTGTTGGATACTTTACCATATGAAGTTCCCACAAGGGTTTATTTTGGGATAACTCTTTTCGTGCTAAATTCGTCATATATTTGTTGAAATGTGCATCGTAGAGTTCAAGTGACAAATTTGAGGGGAAGGTCGACAAAAATATATGCTCTTGAAGATTCATTTCAACTTTCTTCCATTTTCTCTTTCCCTTTGTATCCTTCACCTGTTTCCGACACCTAATTTTTGTTAGTGTATTTAGATTCCGAGACCTATTACAAACCTTTTAAAGCACAAGGAATTAGTTAAAATGAACAAACGCATACATCATAAGTAGTGGTTTACAAGATGGAGAAAGAGAGAAAACCATAAACCTAAAGAAGTTAGTGCATGTTTTTTAGAGATTAAGAGGTACCATGATAGAACTGAACATTGGGTTGAGAGAAAGGGAATCCATAGCCAAAGATATGATATTGGAGTCATCAATGGGAATTTGAGACTCTATAACAACAATAACAGAAACAGACATTACAGAGCTGTTCAACCATTGAGCAGTAGGGCTTACAGGCTCCAGCACTAACTCATCTACCTTAATCTCCATGCCCAGCTCTCTAACTATGTTCCCTACTTAACTTCAATCACAATCCCTTCTAACCAAACTTCAATAAATATATATAGGGAAAGCCGAATAGGAAAGCCGAATCGGAAAGCCAACTGAAAGATTTGATTTTAACTTCGTAGAGTTGGTGCTGCGGTTGCTTGTGTGTGTAGGATGTTGAGGATCCCACATTGAAAAGATTAGTGGAGACCTCACAATTTATAAGCTACAAGGGTCACCCCACTCATTGTCAATTGGTTTTGAGATGGAACCTCATGTTATCTAATATAGGATCATCCCCCACCCTTGTGCCTACAAATAGGGTCACTATTCGCCTACTATTAAGTTAAATCAATATAATCGTTATGAGTCGTACATTTCAACCAATTATATATATATTCTTGTCCTACTTATAAATATTAAATAGTAAGCTAAACTTTAAACGCATGTGGAAAATACAATAAAAGTTAAATAGAGTTATGTGTATATATTAGGTTTTAAAGTGTTTAATAGATTTTTAAACTTTTAATTTTATGTCTAATGGGGTCTTTGAGCTATCAATTTTGTGTCTAATAAGTTCTTCCACTTTCAATTGTATGTCTAATATATATCTTTGACCTATTTGACAATTTTTAAGATTCACATACTTATTAGACATAAATTTGAATTTTATGCCTCGTAAGACTATGAATTACTATCATATGATTCGTTGATAAATTACCTAAAATTAAGTAAATTTTTAAAAGAACAATTTTATAAAAATAAGTTATTTTATTTTATAGATATTAAAAATCTAACATTTGACTAAGTATATAGATAGATTGTATCATCAAACAACCTTACAACAAATTATTCAATGAGATCGCCACAATATGGTTGTCTCTTTAAGACTGTCAGATGTAGATCTTACAACTTGTCCGCTTATAACCACTAGATACAAAATCAAGATATACTTTTACAATTTCTATCTCATACACTCAATGGTGCAAAACTGTCAGTCTCATTATTGAGACAACCTCATTGAATAATTTCTCACAACTTTCCCTTCATAAAACTATATCAACATGAGCTAATATTTTCCCTTTTTTTGACAACCCATATGGCATGAATAAATAATGGAGGGAAAGAGATTTTTTTTTTCTCTAAAACATGTGGAGTGTGGGGATTCGAACCACGGACCTCTTGATCATTGATACAAACTTTATATCAGTCGATTGAAAGATTGGAACCTTAATTTACAACCATAAAGTGGGCATTTAAGTTATCCTGATCTTTTCTCTAAGTTACCTATCAACTAATTTTGCAACCTAGATATTGTTCAATTAAGAACTTTAAATAAATTTTCTTCAAAAAAGAAATAGAACTTTAATAATTGTAGTCTTTAATATCTTGTGTTAGACGCATCTCAATGCATGATTTGTGCCTTTGTTAATCTATAAAAGCAATTCATTTGCTGCAATTCCAACCATCAACTTAGAATACTTATAAAAACAAACTCAAATCCAAAAAGAATAAAGGGACAAACAAGTTAAATTCTGAGTCGAATCACAATAATACATAGAAAAGAATTGAAGAAAATCACCTGATCATATAATGTCATTTCATTAGAGAAAGAAAAAAAAAATGCAATGGTCGAATTGCATAAATGAGAATCCAACAATATAATAAAATTAAATTTGAAGGGAAAGAGTCAACATGAGTACAAGCTTTATGTCAGTTGAAGTATATATACTCATGTTGGTCCCTTGTTTGACTTTATACCCAATCAAATCGAAGATTTTCTCGACTCGATCGGCCTGATCGGGTTGAGGACTCGGGATATTTTTACCATCTCAATGTTTCACTGTCAGTTGTGTCACCAAATCTAGTATTTTATCATAAAGATTAATGGACAACTTTTGTTGCTTTCTTGAAAAATTCAAAGAGGGATTTTGAAAGTGAATAACCATTTATTTAGCTGGGGAATAGACACTTGCAAGATGGGGATTCTACTACTGTATGGGCATGTCTACATTAGAGATCTACCCAACTCTTCAGCTGGTCACCACTTTAATTTTAATTTTAATTTTTTTTTTGAAAAAACGTAAATACTTTAATGAGAAAAATACACTTTTTTTGTAACGAACCCACTTCTCATTACTACTTCCTAGGGCCGTTACCACATACATGCCGAATTACTTTTAGGAGAAAGCTTATTTTGAAATAAGCATTAATACAAAACATTTGAGATTTTAAAGTAAAGGAAACTTGCAAAAACTTCGTTAAAACAAGGTTTCCTAAGGACAACACAAGGACATATTTAAAACCTCAAGGGAGTGTTTGGACCCCTTTTTTGGAAGTGGGGGTTTTGAAAAACACCCCTTTTGGAAGTCGGTGTTTGGACTCCCATGTTTAGAAAAACCTTTTTCCCAAACTCCCACTTCACAAATCACTCCCCCTTCACAAATCACTCCCCCTTTCTCTCTCCATTTTCCCAGATCACTCATTTGTCTTTTTTCTTTTTTCTTTTTTTTTTTTTGAAAACCCACTTTCTTTACTTTTTTTTCATTCTTCTTCTTCTTCTTGTCGGCCACTGCCGCCACGACTCTCCACCACCACCGTTGTCGTTGCCCCTTTCTCCTTTCTCCCCCACTCACCGGTATTTTAGAAACTCTCACTCTCCTCTCTCTCCCCCACCCGAATCCATCTATCTATCTTTTATTATTTTTATTATTTTATTTAATTATTAAGTCTATTATTATTTTAATTTAAAAATTATTACTTTATTATTTTTAACTGTCACGTCAGCACCATTACAAAAATTAACGATCTAGGGACTCAATAAAACTATTTTTGAAACAGTAGGGACTTGATCGTCGGATTATGAAACCTAGGGACCTATTGGAAACGAACCTGAAACATGAGGGACTCAATAAAACTATTTTTGAATTATTAAGTCTATTATTATTTTAATTTAAAAATTATTACTTTATTATTTTTAACTGTCACGTCAGCACCATTACAAAAATTAACGATCTAGGGACTCAATAAAACTATTTTTGAAACAGTAGGGACTTGATCGTCGGATTATGAAACCTAGGGACCTATTGGAAACGAACCTGAAACATGAGGGACCAAAAGGGTATTTTACCCAAAAAAGAAAATTTGTATTGTGAAAATGTTAATTAGTAGAAAGTTCTCTAAATTGTTGCAATTTCGAGCTAAGCACTCTTAAACGTAATCTTGAACACGTTTGATGAAATGTTAATTAGTAGAAAGTTTTCTACAATATTTGAATGTTACGAATCTAACTTCTTTTAAAAAAAATGTTCATTTTAATCAAAATTGTGACTTAAAAGGAAAATGGAAAATCATACTTAAAATCTCAATTTTACAATTGATGAGAAAACATTTTCATTAATTCGATTTGAAAAAAAATTGTATGATTTTTTTTTTTAAAAAAAAACAGCTAATATAAACTCAGACTTCAGAAATCAGCACCCCAAACACAGACTTCCCAAATCACCCTATTTCCAAAACCCCCACTTCCAAAACCCAAACCCTTCCCCCAAACACTCCCTAAGAAACACCATTTACAAAACTGAAATAAAGGAAACAAAATAAAAAGGAAAAACTGGACTACGCGGAAGTCATAATCATATGTTTTCCATGGCTCGTCAGCAGCAATCCGCCACGCACTTTGTATGTCCTTGCTCGTACCTAAAAGGAAACATTTTGAAAAGAATGAGTATTAAAAATACTCAGTAAGTAACGCTACTATTGGGAGGGGATTTACATGCATTACATGGATAGTTTGTGGTTACTTGATGCTAAGGGCCTAATGGTCATCTCATTTCTTTTCATTTCATTTATTATGTTGTATGGGTCACGTGGACAATTAATCAACCTGTCGCATGCTTACCAACTCACTGGAGGTGCACAAGTGGGAATCGTGGGAGATCTCTACTCCTACTGATGGTAGAAGGCACCCAATCAGTCTCAAGTCTCACCCATCAAGGCAACTTGCAACTTAACCATCAAGTTTCTTTCCCATAAAGGTTTCTGAAGGGCTAATCTAACATGTTCTAACTACCTCGCCTTTCATCTCATTCAAGCATAGATATCATAACCAACATCCAAAACACTAAGTAGAAAAGGCATATGCATATTTTAAACAACCAGCAGCCAATATTAGCACATCGTAATCCAAGTGATATCACGATAATTAGCCTCGTTATTCCCTGTAATGCTACGAAAATTCGGCAGCATAACGACATACGTATAGTTGTCCCCAAATTTCGTATCACCTGTAAGCAAGAGAATACGCTTCTATATTCAAAATTGCTCAACTACAAACTTCCACAACATTTCTGATCAATAGAATAGACTCCGAACTTCCACAAAACAAAGCGAGTCAGGTCTCGCATCCACAACCCAACCATATAGAACATCCTATCTTACCCAACATAGAGCATTCAAAGCATTCAAGGTTTACCCAAGCAGAATATTATATACTTACCAACACAAAACATTCAGAGCATTCAATATAGACGAACACACGCATAACTAGAAGATTTAGTATCGCCAGAACACACAATATCCAACATTCCATATTCCAACCATACATAATTGATGTCTCATGTTCTATAATATTCAAAGCATGTAACAATTCATAATAAATAGCCTAGCCTAGCCAAGGCTTTCCAAGTAGTAAGGTTACTTACATTGGTGTAACTGATTTTTGACTTATGCAAATCCAATTAGCTCGATGTGGCACCGCTCACAACCACAAATAATTCGATCTAAAATCACAAGAGATGTCTTAAGATTAGAGGCAACCAATTCTCATCATTTTTCTTTAGATCCAACTTAAAATAAGGAGGTCGAAACTCACCAAAAAGAGATCGATGCTTGCTGTCCGAGATTCCAATTTAACCTTAATTTGAAAATTCAGCCTTCTATCACTATGGGTACCTCGAAATCATTAACCAAACTCAATGGGTATTCCTCTAAATCAATTTAAACAACCAAAACCAAGCTTAATTCACTTACCTACTACTGAAGCTCACCGAAAAATGCCAAAAACAGCCCAAAAACACCTAGATCGCTGAAATTTGAGGAAGAAAGTTGTTTTCTGTCGTGCCAATCACCAAAACGTGAAGAGGGAAAAGGAGACAGGAGAGAGAGAGCACGAAAAAGGGCTTACCAGTGGCGGTGGCGTCGTGGGTAACTGTCAATGGTGGTGGCGCGGCGAAAGACGACGGCGGCGTGCAGTGCTGCAGACCGAGAGAAGACAGAGTGAGAATTGGAGATGAGGGCGTGAGAGAGGGAGGGAAATCGAGGAGAGAGATAAAAGCTTTCTAAAAAAAAAAAAAAAAAAAAAAACCTTTGCCCGAAAATTTGAGGGGAAAAACCCCATTTTCCCTTCTTGACCGGCCAAAAAAATAACCAACCCACTTTCCCTTTTTTTTCTTTTTTTTTTCTTTTCAATTTGGGTTGCTACACTTTTAGTCCCTAAGGTTTGAGTTAGGTTTTATTTTAGTCTCTGAGTTTTCAAACTCAACTATTTAGCCCCTAAAGTTTGGTTTTAGTTTCATTTTGGTCCCTCCATCCAATTTTCAGTTAATAATTAACGAAATGTTGACGTGGCAAAATTTTTTTATTAAAAAAATAACTTTTTAAGTTTTTTAAAATATAAATATAATTAAATTAATAAAAATATTATTATTTTTTATTTTTTATTTATTTCCCCTATCTCTCATCTTTTTCTTCTTTTCTTCTTTTTCACCACCTTCTTCTTCTTCTTCACCATCACCACCACCTTGTCGCCGGCGAGTTTTTTTCTTTTTCTCTTCCCTTTCTTTCTTCTTTTCTTCCTCTTTCTCTTCACTTTCTTTAAAAAAAAAACAGAAAAGAGGGGAGGGGGGAGGTGCGCGGAACAGAGGACTACTCCTCCTCCGTTCCCAGCGCAAAACAAAGGAGGAACCCCTCTTTCGTTCCCGACGCGAAACAAATGAAGAGGGAGGGCCTCCTCCATTTCTGGCGCCGACGACGGACTCTCCTCCTCTCCCCTCTTTTCTGTTTTTTTTTTTTAAAGAAAGTGAAGAGAAAGAGGAAGAAAATAAGAAAGAAAGAGAAGGAGAAAAAAAAGTTCACCGGTCGCTGGCCGTCGGCGAGCGGTGGTCGTCAGCGACAAGGTGGTGGTGATGGTTAAGAAGAAGAAGGTGGTGAAGAAGAAGAAAATTAAAGAAGAAAAAGATAGGGGGGAGTGGGAAAGAAAGAAAGAAAGAAAGAAAGAAAGAAAGAAATATATATATATATAATATTTTTATTTTTAATTATATTTATATTTTAAAAACTTTAAAAAAAAATTGTATCGTCAGCATTTCGTTAATTATTAACAGAAAATTGGAGGGAGGGACCAAAATGAAACTAAAACCAAACCTCAAAGACTAAATTGTTGAGTTTGAAAACTCAGGGACTAAAATGAAACCTACTCAAACCTCAGGGACTAAAAGTGTATTTTTCCTTACTTTAATTTAAAATATACATCAAACGTGCACTCAATGATTCATAAAATAGTATTTAAGTTAAAAATTAATTTTGATTATCTTAAATAACAAAGAGCATAAAAGGCACAAAAGGCAAACTACTTTAAGTTTTTATTCGTTTAAGAGAAAATGTCATGGTTGATAGGAGGGTAACTAAAGTTCCACATCCATTAGAGAAGATTGGAGAAAGATCCATAGTGTATAAGTGAGGAGTGGCAGATCCAAAATTTGATGTCAGAGGAAACATCAAACTTATATAAATGTAACTTTAGATGCGTTGATGTATTATTCAAATTACCAAATATTGATTATGTTAAATTACAAGTTTAATCTCTAAACTTAAAATTGTATCTAATAAAATGCATAAGGGAGGAAACCAACATGCGAGTACGACCTTTCATTTGTAAAAGTATATTATTATATACAAATATCCTTAAATTCAGGGGGCACTTGCTCTCGCTTGCCCCTTCCTACATCTGCTCCTATAAGTGAGGACAATTGTCTTTATTGGTTAGGACACTTTTTAAAGCAAAGTCATATCATTATTGTCCTTAACAAGTGGTATTAAAGTCGTATATAGTTTAAACTTAAGTTATGTTGCTAAAATTATCAATTTGAACGTACAAGAAATAGTGAGCCTTAATAGTCATATGGAATCATGGACGAATCTCCAGATTGGACAAAAAGTACTCAAGTGACGAACAAGTAGAGTTTTATTACATCGAGTTAATAGATAGATGAATCTCCAAATTGAACTATATCATACTATTGTGGGATATATGGAGGGTTTGTTGTCTTTAATGATCTTTATCGTAAGTGGTTTTCATAAAGTTCAATTATGCAATCATCTCTAGATTTAATTGGTGTTGGATCGTCTTTGATCAATGTGCTTACTTTTTCTACTTTTAACTCCGCACATGAGAGAGTATGTGAGAGAGAAGACCGAGATTGAATGGAGGAAGTGTTGGATGTTGGTCGGGAGGAGAACGTCAATTATGATTAAGTGTATGTTTGATATGTCTTTTAAAGTGCTAAAGAAAGAAAAGTATTTTCCTTTTTATATAGTAGTGTTTGGTTAAAATTTTAAAGGAGTGTTTTTAACCAATTAAAATTATCTTTAAAATCTTTTGAGAATCAAAATAGTTTAAAAAATATTGAAAACATATTATAAGGAAAAAAAAAGGTGAGGTAATGTTTGATATGTCTTTTAAAGTGCTAAAGAAAGAAAAGTATTTTCCTTTTATATAGTAGTGTTTGGTTAAAATTTTAAAGGAGTGTTTTTAACCAATTAAAATTATCTTTAAAATCTTTTGAGAATCAAAATAGTTTAAAAAATATTGAAAACATATTATAAGGGAAAAAAAAGGTGAGGTAATGGTCTTCCTATAAGAGTTGGGAGGTAGTGACTAGTTAGAGGCCATTATTTGCTTTTTGGTACATGAATATAGTAATTTGGTTGATTCAAAAGAGTCATCTAGTACTAAGGTAAGGTAGTATGGAAATTTTTCCGTACTACCTTCGTTCATTTTGCCACAACAGTAACATTTAAGAATAGTATAGAGCTAATGAAATAAAATAATATATCATTTATTGATGTGTAAAATTGTGAATGAAATAGAAAGAATAAATACTATCATAGTACTAGATGTTTTTCCTAGGAAGGAACTACTGTTCAAAGGAAGCCCGAGTTCACAAGATTGGAATATAAAATGTCCATAGGAAGATTTACCGACATCATTACGTGAGGAAAGATGGGAGAAGTGAAAGAGATTGCAATTTTATACTATGGATGTTATTATAAAAATATCATAGAATTAAAAAGTGAATATCACATACTATTTAACTATGGATTGGAATCTATCAATCGGTTTTGACCTAAGTTTGTAACAAGCATATTACTAGAGACAACTCTGAAAAAGTTGAAGATTCTTGGAGGATAAGTTATCCCAATAACCAAAGGTGAGAAAAGAAAGTAATTAAAAGGAGATGAACCTCTAAAATTTATACATGTTTACTCTAATTGGACTACCCATCATGTCTCTCGTAGATTTTGTAAGTTCAACATAATTAATGAAGAGATTACGATGAGTGACATAATAAGGAACCCATATATGTTCTCTTAAGGACGTATATATCTTTCTTTTGAAGTCACTCCTCAAATGGTTTTTTCCTCCTCCAAAGTGACTCCTCCCTATTTTCTCTCTTTCAGAAGTTGCTTACAATATTATTCTTGCACGAACTCTCCTTAGAACCTCTCTAGAGAATGTCTCATCTAAGAACCTTACTCTCACATCTTAAGAGTGCAAAGTACATTTTACAGAGTTGCCTTTAAGAAAAATTCCTATTGAACTTGGTTATGAACTTTTCTCTTAAACTTGACTCGAGCATATTTGATGATTAGGTTCCACAACGTAACCTAACATAAGAACATCAAATCTTTCTTTATATATTTCTATACAAGTCCATTTGAAATATCTTAAAACCCAATTCAAATTCTACACCCAAAACTTTGAACCAAAATGGATTGTTCGTTATTAGGGGTGTAAAAAAATCTGACAACCCGAACAATCCGGACTACCCAACCCAAACCATAAGGGTTGGGTTGAGTTAGGATTTTTTTCGATTTGAGTTAGGGTTGAATTTTTATAAAACCGAAAATTTGGTTCGGTTCACGAGTTTAAAAAATTTAGGTTCGATTCAACCTGAACCGAACCGAACCGAGTAAGGTACATATATGTGTGCCAAAATCTTGCAAAATAACTATATGACATAGTGGTCTCAATTCCATTTTGTGGTTATCCGTCAACCCAACCCAACTCGAAAATAGAAGGGTTGGGTTGGGTTATTGGGTTGTCATGTACATCGATTCATTCAGGTAGACAACCCGACCAATCCGGATTTTTGGATTGGTTCAAAAAATCCCTCCAACTCAACCGATGTACACTCCCCATTGTTATTCATGGAATGTGCTCCCTTTAAACCAAGCAAATAAAACTTTCTCAAATTCCAATAATACACAACTAATACAACAAACTCACTCACACACAAAGCATATTCACAAACTCACAAATTTTTCTAAACCCAATCAAATGGACCTTATTATCCCTATAAAAACAACTTCTCAAACCCACACATTACAACATCAAATCACAAGTGGGTAGGGGCAACAACGGAAGAAGGTAAAGAAATGGGCGTAGAAGCCGGAACCGCCGCAATACTAGAACCATAACCGCCGCCGCCGCCGCACGGATGCTCAAAACAGTCAACCGGATGCTCAACCACCGCACTACACTCCTTCTTACTCCTCTGCAACGGCTTCTCCGGCAAACAATTCCGACGATCATCAAAAGCAACCCCTTTCGCCGTCAAATTCCCGCAAATCCCCTCTTCCTCACAGAAATAATTGTAAGAAACCGTCACATTCTCCAAATTTGGAAGGTTACAGATCCCTTCATACAAATTCCCAGTAAACAAATTGTGGGCCAAATTCAGTTGCTCCAATTGAGCCAACCCAGCTAAACTATAAGGCAAAGGACCCACCAATTCGTTAAAACTCACATCCAAAACCTTCAATTTGTACAGAAACCCAATTTCTTGAGGCAAACAGCCCGATAAGCTAGTGTTGATCAACAAAAGCTCTTCTAAACTGTTCGCAAAGCTCGCAATCGTCGGTGGGAGACAGCCGTTGAAATTGTTGTTGGCAAAGACGATCACAGAGGCTGATTTTCCGCCGATGTTTCGAGGGATAATGTTGGTGAAACGGTTGCTGTTGATGAAGATGGCGTCGAGGCTTTTGTTGAAGAGTTCCGGCGGAATTGGGCCTTCGAATTCGTTGAATCGAAGGTCGAGATATGTTAATTTGGGAAGGTGGAGAACGACAGAAGGAAAAGGGCCGACGAATCTGTTGTTGCTCAAATCAAGTTCGAAGAGAAGAGATAAATTGGCTAAAGATTGAGGCAAAATGCCGCAGAAACGGTTGCTGTTGAGATGGAACAGAGCAAGGTCTGTTAAAAGGCCTAATTCGTTTGGGAGGAATCCGGCGATGTCGCCGTGGTTTAAGTCGATTCCGGCGACGACTTGGAGTTTTGGGTCATCGAGAGCTGGGGCACAGTACACTCCAAAGTAGTTGCAAACTGAAGGCCCCACCCAATTGGTAGTGTGGTTTTTTGGGTCGGAGTAAATGACTTTTTTCCATGCTTGGAGGGCAAGGAATGCTTGGTGGAGTCTCGGGTTCGGGTTCGGGTTCGGTGATTGGACACGGTGGTGGTGGCGGTCGTTATGGGTGGTGACGCCACCGCCACCGTGTTTTGCAGTCAGGCTGTTAAACAGAGAAGATAACTGGAGTAACAAGATGAAGGCTTTGAAGGACGAGGACGAGAACGGGAACGGGAACGGAGCCATTGTGTTTGAATAGGTTTTTGAGTCTATGGGAGTGATTAGTTAGGTTGTTGGGTTATATAAGTAGCTGAATTATGCAGCTAAGTGTTCAGTCTAATGCTTAATCATGCTGTTTAAGTCCAATAAGAGGCTTAATTTCTTCTTGGGATGATAATGGAGGAAGAAAGTTTTGTTCTCTTTATTTCCCAATGGCATATGTTTGTTACAGCGACAGTTAACCGTTACGATTTGCCTGAAAGTACAGATTTTGAATAAGGCTAATTTGAAAGAAATCAAAGGAAGCCATTGAGTTTGATGAAGGGAAGTTTTCGTTGAAGATATGGTTTTAAAAAGCTTCAAAAGCTGAATGTTTACTTGCGCATGATAAAGACTTTGCTCCTCACGGTTGTTTTCGCAGTTTGTTTGAAGTGGAATTCGCGAGAGAGACGGCTTTAGATTCTTCATTCCTCAAAGGAGGTTTCTTGGAACTTAAGGGATAATTCGGTATGGAAAAAAACTTGGATGCATACTGGTATGTAGGGATCTCCCTGCACACCACCGTTAAAATGCTGACAACTGAGAGAGATAATTTTTTTTTCTCATTTTCTTCTTTCCTCTTTCTTAATTGTCAAGATTTTAAAAGTTTTGTTCATATTATATTAAGGCTGTCATTTGTTTGCTCCAAATCAATATTTGGTATTAAATGAATAAATGATTCTGCATTTACAAGTCTTTGTTATGTGTAAGTGCAACCAATTGATATCAGATAGGAAAATTTGTTTGGTTTCTTAAGTATCAAGTTAGTTGACTAATGATGCTTAATTCATTGAAGTTTTTTATCCTAAGGTCATTTCTCATCTAATATTTAGATGAAGAATTAAATATATATTTTACAATAACAAATTCAAAAGGGAATCTCTAACCATAATCCTCATAGGATCATGGTAGAAGTTGATCCTAAAGTTGGGTTACAAATGCATGTAAGAACTATATTCAATATTAGGAACCAGCTTGACTGCAAAGCTTCATTATAAAAAGTGTAGCTCTTCAATGGTTTGGTTTCAGGTTTGACAACTCATAGAAAGCAAACTTGAACGATATTATAAAAGAAGCTATGTCAAACAGTATCCGAGAGACCGAGACCAACAATTCTGCTTAAAACAGAGTGCCCGTGCTTTCTACGATATGCCGAACAAATGAGCTACGCTCGAAATACAAACATTTCTGTGCTCAGCAGACGTTAGCTAAAGGCAACTGCTATGTTTTGCTAACTGGTATGTTAAGAATTCTCGGATGACCAAAATTACACCTTCAAGCTCAAGCACAAACAACAAACACTCGGAACTCTGGGGATGCATTTGATAGCGCTATGGTTCCGAGTCACGACTCTTCAGACAAGGAAGGAAACATTCATTCATTACAGATTATTCGATTTAAGAGAAACTACACAATCTTCACTCGTCCCTGTTCGTCGCTGTCTCAGAGCTCTTTTAACCGCCGCCACCAGAACCATATTTCTTGCCAAGAACAATGAGCTGAAGCTTATCATACCCAGCCAACACACCAGCACCGGCAACAGCACGCAAAATGTTTGCCCCAGCACCCTTGAAGAGAGATTTAGTACCCTCATTCTTAACGATCTGTTTGAAAGCATCCAACGAACTATTGTACTTGACTGCTTCACCTGAGGTCATCATCATTCTTCTTCGGACGGTATCGATGGGGTAAGAAGCCAAACCAGCTCCTATTGTGATACACCATCCAAGCAAGAAACTAGCAAGGAAACTATCCTGTCAACATTGAGCAAAACCCCTGTTAATACACACATAGGAATGACTCCGGCTCTTGTAGTCACTAATCCAAGCGAGGTCTGGTATCAAGTGAATTAAAATTTGATCCATCTTTTAAACAGGCAGTATGCAATTGTATTTGAGTATGATCACCGTATCTAAAAATCACTAAAGAAATCTAACCAAACGAATAAAACTAAGGGAAATAAATTTACTGACCTGTAACTCGCCAACCAGAACTACGGGCTTCATTGAATCATACATTCCAAAGTAAAGACCACGATACACAATAATTCCAACACAAGAGATGTTAAATCCACGATACAGCCCAGCAATGCCATCAGATTTAAGGGTTTTCTTGTAAACATCAACAAGGCCGTTAAACTGCCTCTCACCACCCTTTTTAGCAGCCTTAGCATCATTGGCTAGACGAGTTCTAGCATAATCAAGGGAATAAACAAACAAAAGAGATGAAGCACCAGCAGCACCACCAGAAGCCAAATTCCCAGCAAACCATTTCCAGTAACCATCTTTGTCTTTCTTGAAGTTGAACAGCCTCTTGAAGTAATCCTTGAAGGCAAAATTCAAAGCCTAGAGCACAAGCAATTTCTAAAAGTTTTAGCATAACAATTCTCACGGTAAATAAGGGGGAGAAAAACAGAAACAGATTCAAAGTGCAACCAAAAATATCAAGAAAAACAAGATAATTTATATTTCAAGAAAGAAAAAAAAATCTTATCAAAGGAAACAGACTTGTGTGGGGAAGTATCTGATAACATTTGCAGTGTTCCCCCTCCACAGGGCAATGACTCCTTCATCTTTAATTGTTCGGGCAAAGCAGTCAGTAATTCCTTTGTATGGCTCAGATAGCCTACCAGTTTTAAGCATCTCATCCTGATTTTGTATCAGCAGTTTGACACGCTCAATTGGAGCAGCAGCCGTTTTAGAAACAGCAGCAGATACTCCTCCCATAAGAAAATCCACAGCAAAGCCAGCTGCACCCTTTTCAGAAGGAGCTTGTACAAGAAAAGGAGAAGTGGGTGAAACTCCAGCCAAGCCAGTCCCATGATAAGCTGTCTTTAAAGGATTCTCCAAAACTCCATTAGCATATACACCTGTTGTACTGTAACGTGTGGTCTGAAAGCCAGGGGAAAGCCTAGAAGTGAGGTGAGAATGGCCATATATCTTCTGAAACACCGATGAATGGTGTGATGAATCTGCCATTGTAGGGACTCAGACGGTGACCTACATAGGTGCAAGATAAACATGGCTAAATTTTTTTTTAATGAAAATAAATGCAAGATAATCATACCTAAGTTATCCCTCAAGTTCTACATAACACCCAGTTTTAAGGCATCAACTATATTCTTTATTGAATATAGTAGAAACTAGGCTACTCTGGGGCAATACCCTTACAACTGAAAAACATTGTTTTAGGAGCGGAAGGTATCCAAGCAACAACCAGAAATGTTTCTTTTCATCTATAAACATCTCTAAAAGCAAGATCAGTTGATTAAAGCCTTATATTCCAGTCATACGTCATAGTACACTGTGAACCACTGAACAAGGGATTTGAATAGAAGCAGCAGAAAATTTAATGTAAATTATGAATTCTTAAGTACATTTTGTCCTTGATGTCAGAAGAAATAAAGTTATTAATAAATAAATAAATAAAATTTGACTGGGCTGCTAAACTAAGGAAAAAAAATTATACAACAATCCATACCACTATACCAGTGTGTGGCAAGCTGATGCAAAGAATTTATTTAAGATATGTCAAAATCTAAGAAGTAAAGAAATGAAACCTAACCACACTTTATTGCAATTATATCTTCCAAATCGTCCACACCAATAATCTTTCCCCTCCAAAAAAGAGATTTTAGTAAACAAACAAATATAACATTTGGGCCCAAGCATCATATACACCCCAAAATAAAGAGCTCTGGATACTAGAAGAAAAGCACCTATACCTATACCTAACTAAATGAACTGAACATCCAAATGATCACCCTTGTACCAGATAAAAGGAAGAAGCCCACTCTTCACTATCTGTGGATTCTTTCAGTATACCATTCTCACAACAAACTAATGCTTGAGATAGAAATATTCATGGATATCTTTCTCCCTTGACTTCAAAATACGATGATTACAATTTACAACCACACCATTAAGTTTCGACCTTCGAGATTCCCCACTCGACATCAACGACACCATTAGCACAGAATATCATAACAAGGAATGTACCAAGAAAAGAAAAGCAGAAATTTCACTTTTCAGAAATATCAACAGCACTACCAACACGCAAATCGGACGCTAAAACCTTTCTAAAGCTAGCAATAGCAATGATCTCCAACAACGAATAAATTTTCAGTAGAGACAGTAACAAACTTAGGAAGTTGGATCAGTTAGTTAGGGAACTTTCAGTTCACTTGTTAGTTTTATTTCCTAACTACATCTGTTGTATTTCACTTATTTATACTCTTGTATTCATCAATAAAGAGATTGAGCAAGATTTATTTACTCTCTGGAAGTCTAATATGGTATCAGTTGCTTTTCTTGACAGAGAGTAGGTTTTTTTTTTTTTCTCTCTTCTCTCCGTTTACCATGGCTGAGAATCCTTCCGATCCCAGCGCTTCGTCTACAAATCAGTCTACTACCCAGTCGCAGTCGGTCATTGATCAATATGTCAACCCCTATTTTCTTCATCATTCAGATGGAACAAACCTAGTTCTTGTTTCCGAGCCGCTCACGGAGTCGAATTACATCTCCTGGAATCAAGCTATGCTGATTGGGCTCACTGTAAAGAACAAGGTAGGGTTTATTGATGGATCTCTTCCCCGACCAACTGGTGCTTTACTTCATTCCTGGACGATTTGTAACAGTGTCGTCAAAGCTTGGATACTCAATGCACTTTCAAAAGATATCTCGGTTAGCATCAATTTTGCTGACACCGCTAGCGAAATGTGGCTAGACTTACAAAATCGATATCAACGCAAAAATCGTCCGCGGATTTTTCAGCTTGGGCGAGAAATTGTGAATCTGCGGCAAGACCAACTGTCTGTAACGACCTATTTTGCAAAATTAAAGACTTTGTGGAATGAGTTGACGTCTTACCGTCCTTCTTGCACCTGTGGAGGCTGTTCTTGTGATGGAGTCAAGAAACTTGTTCAGTACTTTCAAACTGAACATGTAATGACTTTCTTGATGGGTTTAAATGACTCATTCAGCCAAATTCGCACGCAACTCCTTTTAATGGAACCGGAGCCGGATCTTGTTCGTGCGTTTTCCCTCATTGCTCAAGAAGTTGAACAGAGAGCCTCTATTTCAGCCACAGAATCCAATCTCACAACTGCCACAGCTCTTCTGGCAAAGAATTTGCAGCAAAATGCGTCAGGATCAAACTCTCGTTCTCAGTCGAATAAGAAGAAAGAACGACCTCAATGCACTCATTGTCATGGTCTTGGCCACACGGTTGACCGCTGCTACAAATTACATGGGTATCCACCTGGTTATAATCAGAGGAACAATTCAGCCTCATCCACGAAGCCTGAGGCTACCGGAGTTTCAAGTTTTACTCCTGAGCAATATCAGAGTCTTTTGACAATGCTACAGACTCATTTAGCCGCAGCTAAAACGGATGTTACTCCACAGGCGTCGTCTTCTTCTTCTGGTGGATCCCACATTGCAGGTACTTGCTCATCTATACTCCCTGCTATGAGTGATTGGGTTATTGATTCAGGGGCTTCGACTCACATTTGCTATTCAAAGGAGATGTTTTCTTCCTTAACTTCTGTGTCTGGGCACTCGGTAACTCTTCCTAACCAGAATCGTATTTCTGTGGATTTTATTGGAGTGGTTCACGTTTCTCCTATGCTTGTTCTGCATAATGTGTTGTTTGTGCCACAATTTAACTTCAACCTCATATCTATCAGTGCTTTAGTAGCAAGTTCACCTGTTTTAGTCCCATTTAATGGAGATACTTGCATTATCCAGGACAAGTACTCTTTGAGGATGATTGGGAAGGCTAAAATCTGGCAGGGGCTCTATATACTACAACGTGATACTTCTTTGATACATAAAGATTGTTTTACTAATACTCATAAGTCTGTTGTTTGTAGTACAACTTCTAAATGTAGTTCTTCTTTGTGGCACGATCGCCTTGGTCATCCCTCAATAAAACACTTGAATGCATTACGAAGTATCCTGTCTTGTTCCACCTTTTCTACACAAACTTGTTTCATATGCCCCTTAGCCAAGCAACGTAGACTTTCTTTCCAGTCTAGTAAACACACTGCTGCTAAAATCTTTGATCTCATTCACTGTGACACATGGGGACCATTTTCAACACCTACACATTCTGGTTGTCGTTACTTCCTAACTATAGTCGATGATTTTTCTCGATACACTTGGGTGTTTCTCATGAAGAGGAAGTCAGATGTCTCAACCATTGTGCCAAATTTTTTCAAATATGTAGACACCCAATTTGGTACTCCTATAAAATCTTTCAGATCTGACAATGCACCCGAACTGTCGTTTGCTGAGTTTTTTCAATCTAGAGGAGTAGTTCATCAATATTCCTGTGTAGAGTGTCCTGAACAGAACTCAATTGTCGAGAGGAAGCACCAACATTTACTCAATGTGGCTCGAGCACTTTTGTTTCAGTCTCGGGTACCTATCAAATTCTGGGGAGAGTGTGTCTTGACAGCCTGCTATCTAATCAATCGCACCCCATCACCTGTTGTTTCATGGCAAACACCATTTTTTCGACTGAACAAGGAGAATGTTGATTATTCAAGGCTTCGGGTGTTCGGTTCATTGTGTTTTGCCTCAACGCTTGCTGCAGACAGAACCAAGTTCCAACCCAGAGCCATCCCATCAGTCTTTGTAGGATATCCTCAAGGCGTCAAGGGTTACAAATTGTATGACATTCAGAGTAAACGTTTTTTTGTATCTAGAGATGTGGTTTTTCATGAAGAGACGTTTCCATTTCATAGCATTACTGTCCAAAATGAAGTAGTTGACTTCTTCCCGGATTTTGTGTTACCAAAGTCTTACAATTACGATGGAATGCCCTCTCTGAATGTTGCAATTGATAATAGCACAAGTACTCCTTCAGTTCATCCTAGTTCTCAAGTCTTGTCTGGTCATGAGACAGATCAATGCACTGATGTTTTACCATCAAGTATCCCTCCCGACAACAACTTTGATTCTAATGTTGAGTTGCACACGGTCCATGATGTGGTTGCTCAGTCCCAACCATGTCAGTCTCATGTTGTTGCTCTGCGACGGTCATCTAGACAGACCAAACAACCATCCTACTTACAGGATTTTCATTGCAGCTTGTTGAAATCACAGCCTCTTTCTTCTCCAACAACTAAGTATCCTTTGCAGAACTTTCTCACCTATGAGAAGCTATCATCTGCATACAGGACTTATGTCTTGAACATATCATCCTCTTATGAGCCGCAATTTTATCATCAAGTAGTTCCTTTTCAGCACTGGAGAGATGCCATGGCACTTGAGCTGAAAGCAATGGAAACAAACCACACTTGGTCCGTCGTTCCTTTGCCTAAGGACAAGCATTCCATTGGGTGCAAATGGATATATAAGGTCAAGTATAAAGCTGATGGTTCGGTTGAACGTTTCAAGGCCCGCCTAGTTGCCAAAGGATATACACAGCAAGAAGGACTCGACTATATTGAGACTTTTTCCCCAGTTGCCAAGTTAGTAACTATCAAGGTCCTTCTCACTGTTGCGTCATCACTGAATTGGCCCCTAGTGCAATTAGATGTGAACAACGCCTTTCTCCATGGCGACTTGTTCGAGGAAGTATACATGGACCTTCCATTGGGATATAAACACAATGTTGTTCATTCTCAGGGGGAGAAATTAGTCTGTCGTCTGCATAAGTCCATATATGGACTCAAACAGGCCTCGCGTCAATGGTTTGACAAGTTCTCGTGTTCTTTGCTGTCTCTAGGCTTCAAGCAATCGAAGTCTGATTACTCTCTTTTCACAAGAGGTTCAGAACAGTCGTTTATTGCTCTTCTTGTGTACGTTGATGATATTATCATCACCGGTGCATCCTTGGATACAATTGAGAAGCTTAAAAGGCTCCTTCATAACTCTTTTAAGTTAAAAGACTTGGGAGACTTACGGTACTTCCTTGGTCTAGAAATTGCCCGTTCGTCTAAAGGCATTTTCCTCTCCCAAAGGAAGTATACCCTACAAATTATAGAAGATGCTGGCTTATTAGCCTCCAAGCCATCTTCTTTACCAATGGATCCCAATTGTAAACTCACGGCTGAATCTGGTTCTCTGCTAGCAGACCCGTCTGTTTATAGGCAGCTTGTTGGCCGTTTGCTCTATTTGACAATATCAAGGCCAGACATCTCGTTTGCCATCCACAAACTCAGTCAGCTTGTCGCTAGGCCCAGATCCACTCACTTACATGTTGTCCACATGCTCATTCGGTACTTAAAAGGTTGTCCTTCACAAGGTATTTTCCTCCCTGCATCAGCGTCTTTTCAGCTGAAGGCGTTTTCTGATGCTGATTGGGCCTCTTGCCCTGACTCTAGAAGGTCTACAACAGGTTTTTGTGTCTTTCTCGGAGAAGCTCTTATCTCTTGGAAGGCAAAGAAACAGAGCACTGTCTCAAGGTCTTCAGCAGAAGCGGAATATCGGGCTCTAGCTGCTACCACTTGTGAACTTGTTTGGGTGAACCAGCTCTTAAAAGACCTACAAGTTGTACCTCCATCTCCTTCATTGTTGTTTTGTGATAATACAGCAGCCATTCACATAGCCTCAAATCCAATGTTTCATGAAAGAACGAAACATATTGAGCTTGATTGTCATTTTGTTAGGGAAAAGATTGTTGATGGTATTATCAAGCTTCTGCCCGTGCGTTCAGAGCTTCAGCTTGCAGATGTTTTTACCAAGGCGTTACCAGCTTCTTCTTTCAAATTTCTACTATCCAAGATGGGGATTATGAACATCATGAGTCCATCTTGAGGGGGAGTAACAAACTTAGGAAGTTGGATCAGTTAGTTAGGGAACTTTCAGTTCACTTGTTAGTTTTATTTCCTAACTACATCTGTTGTATTTCACTTATTTATACTCTTGTATTCATCAATAAAGAGATTGAGCAAGATTTATTTACTCTCTGGAAGTCTAATAGACAGAGACAGAACACGACGAAAACAACCATGATAGTAGAATTACGCCATGATCTCCATCAAAAACAACGTAGATCGCAACATCATGAGTTAAGGAGCAAAAATTCTTCCCAATAAAGTTGGAATACTCAGTAAGTAGAGAGACAGTGTGAAAAGGTGAAAAGCAGAAAAGAGAGGGAAAATGCATGAGATCAAAGAAGAAAACTCCAACCTGTAAAGGCCGCCGAGAGTGAAAGAGACAGAAATGGTGAGAGATCACCAAGTAGTGGAAGTAGAAGCCTCGCGAACTGCGATTTCATGCAGAAATGAAGCTTCGGTATATAGTCAGAGTCAGAGAGCTCGCGGAGACTAGGGTTTGAACCATAATGACATATTCACCCTTCCTTGTACCTCTAAATAACAACTATGCCACTGGTAGTGGTTGTGGTTGTTTCAAAGGATTAACGAGCTGTAGCTGTAACTGTAACTGAATGACAGTGGAGATGAGCCACGAGGCAAGACGAGGCGCCGTCGGTAAGATAGTGGGCCTAAAGTTGGGCTTCGTTTGTCTAATGGGCCTGAACTACAAGGAAAAGGCCCAAACTTACTCGGGAGTTTAGTTGGGTTTGATTGGTCAACTGGCACAAATTTACTCGAAGTACCATTGGATATAGGGCAGTTCCATATATATAATAAAGGGGCAACTAGATAAATGGCCATTTTAAATTAGGTGTTTTGAAAAAAGGTCATTCGTGTTTACAATGTGAGAAATGGGCAAAAGCTAATTTTAGTAAATTTTTTTGACAACAAAATGGACAGAAATACCCCTGCCCCAAATCTTAATTCATAAATAAATTAAACCAAAATACACTATAAACATGGAAGAAAATCTAGTTTGTTACCAATTAATTCAACATGTAAATCAATAAAATCTGGGAACTTAAATTTAAAACAAAAGATTTAAATTCAAATCAAAGAGAAAAAATAGGAGAGAAAAAAAAACACAGTATATTGGAAAAAAAAAATACACTATAAACAAGGGAGAAAATCTAGCTTTTGTTAGAGATCAATTCAACGTGTAAATCAATAACAAACTTTCCAAATAAAAAAATATAAATCTGGGAACTTAAATTTAAAACAAAAGATTTAAATTCAAATAAGAGAGAAAAAATAGGAGAGAACAAAAAACACAGTATATTGGAAAAAATAAAGAACTCAACTAGGATTCATATGCAAAATGAAGAAATTATGGAAGAAAAGCTACTTTGTTACAAATTAATTCAACGTGTAAATCAATAAAATCTGGGAACTTAAATTTAAAACAAAAGATTTAAATTCAAATCAAAGAGAAAAAATAGGAGAGAACAAAAAAAACACAGTATATTGGAAAAAAAATACACTATAAACAAGGGAGAAAATCTAGCTTTTGTTAGAGATTAATTCAACGGTAAATCAATAACAAACTTTCAAAATAAAAAAAATATAAATCTGGGAACTTAAATTTAAAAAACACAGTATATTGGAAAAAATAAAGAACTCAACTAGGATTCATATGCAAAATGAAGAAATTATGGAAGAAAATCTAGTTCGTTACAAATTAATTCAACGTGTAAATCAATAAAAAACACAGTATATTGGAAAAAATAAATAACTCAACTAGGATTCATATGCAAAATAAAGAAATTATGGAAGAACAACCTCATTTTGATTTGCACCTAAAACATCAAATCAAAATAAAGTATAATTTGAAAACAATAATATCACTGTAGATGAAAATGAATTTAAAGAAATTTAGATGAAAAATAATTTAAAGAAATTTAGATGAAAATGAACCTCAGTTGCATTTGGCATCCATCACCTGAATTTTTCACATCATATTTCAAAAACGAAAAAAGAAAAAACTCAACCTCTTCACGTTCTTCTTGGAAAACCCTCCTTCGAAAACCCCATTCCGAACTAAAAAAAAGAGCGTTTACCGTTTGGCAAAAAAAAACCCCAACCGATTGAGCTTGATTCTTCGATTCTTCTCTGCAAATAAACTCATTCTCCTTCAAGCTTCTTCTCCTAATCGACAGATTTACACTGTATTTACACACCACTCGACAAATTTACACTGTATTTACATAGACAGACATTCGATGGAACATTCAGAAGTTCGAAGAGGTTGTGTCGACATTCTAGGGTATGCAACCATTTTAATAAGAAAATGAAGAGAGATAATTGATGCTGTAAAAATCTGGAAAACCAAATCTAAAAAACGTATATTTTGGGGAGACAAGAGAATTGATTTTGTAACTATCATTCCTTGATTCTAGATTTTCATTTTTTTTTAAGGGAAAAATACACTTTTGGTCCCTGAGGTTTGGATTAGGTTTCATTTTGGTCCCTGAGTTTTCAAATTCGACATTTTAGTCCCTAAGGTTTGGATTTCGTTACATTTTTAGTCCCTCCGTCAAATTTTCAGTTATCTTTAACAGATTGCTGACATGGCATGTATATTTTTTTTATTAATTTTTATTTTTTTGAATTCTGAAAATAAAATGATATAAATTAATTAAAAAATATTATTCTTTTTATTCTTTTTTCTCTCTTCTTTTTAAACCCAAAACCTATTCACCTTCTTCACCACCGGCCGCCGGACCGTCGTCGCCGCCGCCGCCACCGGACCCGCCGTTACCGGAAAAATACATTTTTTTTTCTTTTCTCCTTCCTTTCTTCTTTCTCTTCTTCTTCAACCTCACTTTCCTCTTTTTCTTTCTCTGTTATGTTCTCTCTCAAACCCCCACTCTAAGAGAAGTTCGCAACCGAGATTACAGGGGTTGCCGACAGCCATGGGAGAACGCGCCACGTTGATCTGAACGTCGGCGTGGGGCTTGCCAGATCTGAACGCCTCTGGAGCGTGGGGCTCGCCAAATTTGAACGCCGCTGGAGCGTGGGGCTCGTCAGATCAGAACGCCGTGGGCCTTTTCCCTTCTCCTTAGATCTGGAACGTCGCGGCCGAACTGGAGCAGCTCAAATCTGGAACGCCGTCGTCGAACTCACTGGAGCACTCAGATCTGAAACGCGTCATCGAACTCGCTGGTGCAGCTCAGATCTGTAACGCCGTCGTCGAAGTCGCTGGAGCCTAAACGAGAACGCAAAAACTCGCACCCACGAGTTCGACAATGGCGTTCTTGTCCAGCGGCAGTGGCTCCGGCGGTGGGGTGGTGACCGAACGGGGAGAAAAAAACAAAAAAAAAAGTTTCTAGTGGCCGCCGGCGGTGGAGTGGTGACCGGAACGGGGAGCAGTCACCGGCGGCGAGGTGGTCGAGAAGAAGAAGAATAATGGGAGGGAAAATGGAAAGAAGAAGAACAATAATGGGAGGGAAAATGGAAAGGGGAGGGAAAATGAAAAAAAAAAAAATTTAATTATTTTATTAATATTTTATTTTTAAAAATTTAAAAACTAATTTTTTTAATAAAAAATTGTGCCACGTCAGCAAACCGTTAAGATTTAACGGAAAATTGGATGGAGGGACCAAAATGAAACGAAATCCAAACCTCAGGGACTAAAATGTCGAGTTTGAAAACTTAGGGATCAAAATGAAACCTAATCCAAACCTCAGGGACCAAAAGTGTATTTTTCCCTTTTTTTAAATATCATCAGATACAACTGCACAAATATAGGAGAGACGTGAGGAATGACTCAAGGATAAAAATGGAAGTTCCAATCCCACGAAAATAGGTTAGAAAACCGGTTTGGCCAATTTTCATTAAAAAATCCGGTTTGACCATTTTTAAAAAATACCCGGTAATTTTTGGCCATTTCTAAGGATATCCCTATAATAAAAGGGAAATCCTCAAAAGCCAGAAATTACAAGTAGTTTAGAAAAATGGTCAACTCGTATTTTTTAATGAAAAATGGTCAAACTGGTTTTCATACAAAGTACCATTTTTACTCTTTTAGCCATCCCCACATCTCTCCTATATTTGTGCAGCCGTAACTGATTAATTTCTGTAACCTATCATTCCATAAATCAAGGAACTAGTAGGTACATGATCAACTTTCTCTCTCTTCCATCTATTTTTCAGAAGATTTTTACTGCGTAAGTTCTCCCTCTTCATCGTTTCTTCGGAAATTTCGTTTGTTGGTTTTCCATATTATTTTTACAGCATCAATTCTCTCCATTCATCATCTCTCCCCGAACAAGTTTGATCGAACACCATTGGGGCAACCATAGGTATGTTTTGAATGAGTGTATTCGCTTTTTAAAAATCACATTGATTTTTTTTTGTTCGTTAATGTAATTTTTTATTTTTCTTTTCAAAACTAGTGTAAGCTTTCATCTCAAAATAATGGAAAAATAAACTATCTCTCTTTATATAGCAATATTTCTGGATAGAGATGTTTCATGGCTCTTATTCTCTGTATCCAACAGTACCACCAATGAATTTAGTATCGTAGTGGATTTTGTCCATTATGAATCTGGAAATACAACGTGTATGCAACAAAATACTGACTATACTTTAATCTGGAAATACAGCGCGTATCCAACAAAATCCTTGTCTTCTTTGAAATTGGAGTATCATCAAGCAGCATGCATGAATTGATTTTTTTTCTTTATTGATTTGGTGCCTGAAATATATTTTAGATGAACGAAGTTGTTCTTCATTTTGATTGAATCTTAGTTGCAACTATAAGCTCTTTACTTTTTTTTAGAATATACAATGTTTAAATTTAAGTCCTCCTATTTTTTCTCTCTAATTTGAATTCAAAGTTTTGTTTTAAATTTTAGTTGCCAGATTTATATTCTATATTTAGTTTGGTGCTATCAATGATAGAAAATCTTCTATACTGATATGTGATAGAAGATTTTATATCAATCTATTAGAAAGATTTTCTATCACGGATAGAATTCTATCAATGATAGAATCAAAACCAACTTTTTTTCTACTTTTTTCCTTTACATCTTGAAATTAATATCAAAATCAATACACAGCAATTCAGACAATAACTTATAATTAGCAATTCATATTAGAATCAGTAAATTAGAATCAGGAAATTAGAATCAATAAAGTTTGTTTCCAACATGACTAATAGAATCTATCACTGTTACTGATAGATTCTATCAATGATAGAATCAAAACCAAAACAAGGACAAAACGGGGATTTAAAAAAAACAATTTAAAAACTTTACCATATTTGCAATATTTTGTAAAAGTTGCTATATTTGTCATTAACCATTCAACTTTTGCAACCCATTACAATTATCCTTGGATATATGAGAGAAAAATTGTAAAAGTATTTTGTATGAACAATACTTAACTGGTATGTAGTTGTCTCGCTAGATATCACTATTAACCGATATGCAGTCAAGTATTCAGCATTTCGCATCTGTATAGTTATTAAAGACAAACAAATTTTCAAATCAACTCGCGAAGATTACTAAAAGATAGTAATAACTAGTGACACAGTCGTTCAATAATTTTTTCCAAATTTACTCGATAGTTGAAATATCATTGTTGCATTTCCAATTCTAAGAACCAATCATGAGAAGAAGTACTTGTACCTTTAGCAATTCATTGATACTCTCATCTTAATCATGGAGTTTTTAGATATTATCTTAAAATATAAGAATACTGTGTGGATTCAATCAATCTTTGATTTTTTACTGCAATCAAACACATCTAGTTTCAATCAGAACCATACAATATGAAATGACTTAGTTATATTTTGACTGAAGAGAACAATTCAACATATATGAAATGATTCTCTATTTTTATGACTTCAAGGGAATTCAAATTTTAAAGAAACCACAGTGAAACAATATATAATCTACATGAATTTCTGCAACCTGATAAATTACAACAGAACTTCTCAGATCAACAATGAAGCCTTCAAGACACAGCAGTCAAGAGAAGACCCCTTAGATTACAACTCTTCAAATTTTTTTTGGTTTTGATACAGACATGGAAAAAAAAATACTGACATTTCTCATCAAAGCAAATGGATTAGTCCAAGTTAGCAAGTGGCAAACATGAACCATGCCATATGAACTCTGATCTAACAACTACCATATTCATTTTTGGTACTAGGCGCCTGTAGCTGGGGGAATTTACATCTTTCAGAGGGGGTTCTTGATTAAGCAGTACACAAGGAAGCTCTTTGTTTTACAAGTAATTCCTTTAACTTCCTTATGAGCTGAGGGTTGGAGCACAAGTGATCCTGGAAAGATTCCCTTATACTCTGCAACAACTCCTTGTTGTTGTAATTACCTGGTGTGATATTAAGCAACTTTGTGAAGAGATTCTTCCACAGTTCAATGTTCCAATACCTATAGAGGAACAAAGAGATCAAGTCAAAGAGAGGGAGGAAGTGGATGGTTACTCTCTATAAACCTGAATTACTGATATGATACTCTAGAAAGAATCTAGATGTGTTTTGTTAAATTTATGCCCAAATGCAAGACAGAAACTAAAAACCAAATAGTTATCAAATATGCTTAAAAAAGTCAAAACAGTAACTCATACCGCTTAAAAGGTGCTTTGGGTAAATAAACAAAACCACCGTCAGATGATGCTTTTTTCTCAACGTCCATGTAGGAACCATGAAGCATAGTGTGGACGACTACACAGAAGCCATATATGTCTACCTGTACAAAGACAGATTGCTATTGATAGAAATTTTGTTTTCCTCTTTTACAGTGGGTTTGTACTAGAGTTGTTACAACTAACCACATTGCAGAAGAGACTGACCTGATATTTCCAGGGTTTATTCTCTAGCATTTCTGTACAACGAAAGCCAGAAGTTCGGCAATCTCCTTTAAATTCTACATTTTCAGGAAAAAGGTGCAAATCTATACCTCTTCCCCAATCAACAAGGCAAAGCCCCTACAAGTTAAAGCTGTAAGTAATCTTGCTCACTCTCAGCTAATGCTAATGTCCTGGGAACAAAAACAAGGAAATGAGCCTAAATACCTGATCTTGCCAAGGACCACTACGTTCCCGAAATCCATCTTCCGTTAGGTTGTCTCTACATAATGGTTAACTAAAGTCAATTGGTAGAGATCTATTGAATGGGAGTAGAACATTTTCCAGTTGGGTGCTAATCATTATTGGTTGGCCAAAGTTGTAAATGAAAATTAGAGTGAACTATTTGATGAAATCAACTCTCAGAAAGATGGATGTCATGAATCAAGATCTAGAACAAAAATATCTTTACCTCGCATAACGAATAAGTAGATTGTCAGGTTTGAAATCCCCATGGATTATGCCAATGCTGTGTAAAGTCTCAAGCATGTAGAGCATCTCTATGGTGTAATATATACATAAAACTTCTTCCATTGTCTTCCCAAGGACTACATATAAATTTATGGCATCCTGCACCAGGTTTTAACTAGACTATAGTGAGAATTTTAAAGAACCATATGGTATAGAAAGGTTCAAAATCTGAAAACTCACCTGTAACGTGCCATGAGCCAAGTAGTCACAGAGAAGTATGCTATAGTCAGAATAGAGATACATCTCATGAGCACAACCAAAACTTGATCTCTGACATTATGATTGAGGATGAGTATAAATCGAGGCTAACATTGAAAAGTAATAAATGCTTACTGAAAAAATAAAAGGCTACTACATACTTCCTTCGTGGTAATACGTTGATCAAGTTGACGATACATGTAGAATTCCCAAGGAAAAGGAGGTGTTTGTATCTGACAATCATTTGAAGGGAATCACGATATCCAACTAGTTCACATTCAGGTATGACGTATGAGGAATGCTGAAAGTAAAGGACATGTGCAGATTGATTGTCAATCAATGAGAATTTATACCTTTAGTGCTACAACATCATCTGGGTTACTGTCAAGATATGATTTATATACTTGGGCAAAACCGCCAGTACCTGCACAGCCTTTTATCTCATACTTCTTTCCTCCTGTAAATGTTGGCAAAGATATTGTTATAATGAAAGAAGAAAAAATTCTATTCTATTTCTTACAAAATATTTCAAGGAAGCTCGTTCTTTTGAAGGATTGACTGACGGTAGTTCTATACATTGAGGTGAAAATTCTAACTATAATAAATAATATAAAATTACCAATCTCAATAATCTTATTCCTTGATGAATTCCTCAATGAATTTAGAGCCATCTTTTTAGGGTATGCTTTAGTGCTTGAATGGTAACCCTGGAACATGCAATAGATTCATAGTCAAGTTAGTTAGTGACTAACTTCGCTTTCATCATTTGGCAAAAAAAAACTGCACTTTCTTACCTCATACTTCAAAATCTTTGGATTAATCTTGCTTAATAAATCTTTCATAATGGAGGAAGACCAAGGATTGACGTAACTCTCCGCAAATTTTGTGGAATCACCACCATCATTCTGCAAAAAATGAAATCTACACTTGTCAAAATTCTTACATTATGCACTTGAAGGAACATGAACTGCTTTGTGCTTTGAGATCACGCACCACTTGTGCTGAATGAGTATTGACCAACTCAGACATCCTGTTAATAAACAATGTTTTTGCCTTCTTCAGCCACTCAAGGGGCTCAGCGTTCCTATTATCACTTAAACGTAAGGAACATAACAGAACAGAACACAACCAAACAAATAACTTAATAAACAAAAAATTTCACACAACCATAAGCATACATGCATTCAAGAGCATGCCCATGGGAAGAAGAGAGATACCTCTGCAGGCCAAGCTCATAAACCATGTTAGCGTTGTTTAACTTCCCCTTGGATTCAAGGAACGCTGCATACCAAATATAAAGCAAAGAATTTCCAATGCATATCTCCTGCTCCAACAATTCCTTGAAACCGGTTTCAAAATCCTCCCTCATACCAATCTACTTACACCAATAATATTGTCTTAATTATTATTCAAAATCAATAAACATAAATTGTAACAAATAAAACAAAATTATCCAAACAAACCCATCGATAATCTTAAGTGAGCATGATTATAAAAAGAAAGAGAAGGGCGGCGAAGGAGGCAGGCATACGAAACCTTCAAAAGATACTTCATCAAAAGCATAACACATACAAGTTATCTAATCAACCAAACTTATGAAAAAAAAAGATGATAAACTTGTTAAACGCACAAATACAACAGTGAAAGAAGGAAAGTTACGCACAGAGAGAAACCAAATCTTGAGAAATCGGACATCATTTCTGTACTTGACATTACCGCCGAAATTTTTAATGCAATCAGAAAGAAGCTTGGCGAGATCTGGCCGAGAGACATTGCCTGAGGTTGAATTTTCAAGAGCATCCTTGATAGACCTGCAATTAGAACCAAATGGGCACCAACAATTTTACTGAAACTGAATGTAAGAATGATTGTCGATGAGCTCGATCAGAGAAAAGAAATCGAGAAATACCAGAGCCAAGGCAACAAAGGGTCCTGAGCGGATGTTGTAGTGGTGGTGATTTGAGAATCGGAGAAGATTATCGCCATGGCTAGTAGCTTTACTCTGGTTGAAGGAAGAGAAATGGAAGATGCCGACTCGGACTGTACATTGGCTCCAAGAAGAGCGCCTTTCTTGCAATTCAAATTTATTATAAATTATTAATATCAGAAAATTGTTATTTTTTTAGAGAGAAAATTATTATTATAATTAGGTTAAATTACAAGTTTAATCTCGTTCTAAACTTTAAAAAATGTCTTATAGATTCTTAAAATTTTAATTTTGTGTCTATTATGTCGCTAAATTTTTAAAATGTCTAATATGTCCTTCAATTTTCAATTTTTTGTTTAATAAATTTTTTATATATTCGAGATTTTTAAAAATTAATGAATCCATTAAATATAAATAGATATAAAGTTAGGTTTTATGTTTGATTGGACTATAAACTTTAAATTTTTTATCTGGTATGTCTATGATACAAAATTCTCGACTACTTTTTTATTTGGTCACTACTACAAGCTTTATGCCAATTAAGTTATACTAAGCTGATGGTTTCTAATTACGACTTGAAATTTGGAAACTAAAAGGTAAGGGGCATTTTTGTTTTGTCTTGTTTTTTTTTTTTTTTCTTTTGAAAAAGTAACAGGGAATTTTGTATTACTCCCGTTCATTGTTATGGTCAATGTATTAAATTTCCATCGACATTTCCACATTTCCATGAGTTCGACATCAACATGCAGAGTGAATCGATATTTCCATTATATCGTAAAAAAATTGATAAAATGTAAACAAAATAATGAAAAAATATAACTAATGTGGAGATAATATTTATCATAAGTATTTTAATTTATTTTAAAAGTGTAAAACATTTATTTGTTAATTTAAATATTTTTTGAGTTTTTTGTTTTGAATATTTTTCTCGGAATATCCGACATTTTGTCGATATTTCCATCAACATTTCCATTAAATTGAGACTTCGATATTTCCGTCGACATCGACATTTTAACCTTTGGTTATGGCTAACTCAATCAAAATCCAGTGAGAAAAAATACACTTTTAGTCCGTAAGGTTTTGGTTAGATTTTATTTTGATCCCTGAGTTTGCAAACTTGACAATTTAAGGTTTGGATTTCGTTTCAATCCCTCCGTCCAATTTTTCATTAATAACTACCGGATTAATGATGTGGCACTAATTTTTCATTTTAAAAAATTATTTTTAAATTTTGAAAATAAAAATATTATTATTATTAAAAAAAACGAGATAGCTCCTCCTCCCTTCTTCTCTTTTCTATTTAAAAAAATAATAATTATAAACAGAAAGAAGAAGAGAAAAACAGAAAACAAAGGGCGGTAGTGGTGGTGGGTCGTGGGGGGAATGAAGAAAAAAAATAATATTTTTTATTTTAAAAACTTAAAAAATAACTTTTTAAAATAAAAATTAGTGCCACGTTAGCAATCTGTTAGTTATTAACAAAAAAAAAAAAAAATTGGATGGAGAGATGAACATTGAAATTAGTTTTTATTATAACCTGTCATTTACAAAGTTGGTTAAAATATCATTTTGATCCTCATATTTGGAGACTTTTTATTATTCTAGTGATTGTACTTTTAATTTTCAAATTTAATCGATGTACTTCAAATAAATCTTAAATCAGTTTATATCCTTAGTTTATGGTTAAATTTTCTTCTAAAAGATAGTGTATCAAATATCAACCTTCCTTCTTTAAAATTTGATACATATCTACATGGTGTTTTTTCTTTGAATGAAAATTGTTATTATTTTATCAAATTAGATGAAAATTATCTTCAAACTAATCACTAATTTTGAGATTTATTAAAAGTATACGGATTAAATTAGAATATTTCAAAGTAAAAAAATAAAGAAAAAAAATACACTTTTGGTCCCTGAGGTTTGGGTTAAGTGACACTTTGGTCCCTGAGTTTTCAAACTCAACAAAAATACCTCTGACGTTTGAGATAATGAGCAATTTAGTCTCTGTCGTCCAATTTGTCGTTAAACCCTAGTGGACTACTGACGTGACACCATTATTTTTATTAAAAAAAAAATATTTTTAAATATTTTTAAATATAAATAATTTCTTCTCCCTCTCTTACTCTTCTTCTTCTCCATCTTCATCTTCTTCCTTCTTCTTCATATCTTCGACGGCCAGCGGCCACCGCTTAAGCAAATTAACCTCAAATTTCAAACGGAAATTTGAATTATTTAATTAGAAATTATTTATAAAGCAAAGTTCATAGTGTCAAAGGAAGTATTACTAGGGGAGTGGTAAAAAATTTCTTAAGCAAATTGCAAAGGATTTGTTTTTAGCAATAAGGAAGTACTGTCCAATTGCATATATAAGTTTTTTTTTTTTATATAGGTACTTTTTTGTTAGAATGGTATTCAATAAAACTGGTAACAGTTTAAAAGTCTCATTTGAAAATTTATGTTAATTGAAGTTAGCCTCATCAAGTTCAACAAATCTTTATCAAAGAAAATCCATTCACTTTACATAATCTTATCTCAATATAATTTGTTCTAACTATATTGTGTCAATTTTTCAACCTTCTACAAAAAAAAAAAAATAAATAAATAAATAAACATGTCTAAACCATATTAAGATTGACCTATCTCCTTATAACTAACAAATATAGGTGGGAGGTTTTCAAAAAAAAAAAAAAAAAAAAAAAAATAGGTGGGAGATGACGATGTGAACCTCTGGCTTTAAAATTGATCAATAATTACTAACGTCAAGCAAGTGATACTCAAATTATTTTCATCTCATTATAACTTAATTGACTTAAAATGGACTACTATGGTGAAAAATAGACTCATTAAAAATGTTAGTTAGCATGCCAACAATGATCACACCTTCAAAAAGAATCTAATAAAAAAAGTTCTAATATATAAACAATTAAATTGAAAAATGGTATGCGAAATTGAAAGTTAGACATTTAACAAGGGATAGCAGCATGGAAATTATATTTTCTTTTTGTATCTTTCATTTTAGTTTTAAATCTTAATTTGGTTGTTATACTTTCTCTTGTCCCTTTTGATTCTTGGTAGTATATCTTAGTTTTTGTCCATTACATTCATTTTGATTTCTGTACTTTTAAAAAGTGTCTATTACAATCCATATGCACTCTCTTTTTATCTCATATTTTTACATTACAATTTTAACACAATACTACACTCTTCAAGATATAACTATACTTTAAGGTCACAATCATATAGAAACCAAAGTGTCTTTTCTTAAAAGTATGAGAATCAAAATGAACTAAAGTTAAAAGTATAGAGACCGTTGATGGATTTTTTTTTTATGTACACATGACCTAGAAAAAGTATCAAAAAGATATTTGACTTGGTTTCTCAAGATTTGTTTCTAACATTTTGCAAACGTTTTTTTTTTAATATTGTTTCCCTCTCGCTCTCGATTTGGCTCCCCTTTTCCTCTTGCTCTTACTCTAGCTTTGACTTTTCTTGTCCATCTCGCTCTCACTCGTGAAACATAATGGAATTTGCTGATAAACTTAGATTGTCGTAATAATAAATGTTTGAAAAGGGTTAGAAAATTTTATTTTGAAAAATTATGCCAATTTTCATTTTCACAATTTTTTAGGTTAGTCTCTAAAAAACACTCAAAATTGACCTTTCAAAAGTTTAAAGATCAAAATAGACAAAATAAAATTTATCAACGTGACAATCATAACTCAACATTTTTTTTAAGAGTTCAACAATGTTTGGGGTCAGTACATGTCAATTACCGTTGTTATAGGTTAATTTGGATCCACCAATTATCTCAAAACTAAAAGAGGGACCCAGATACAAAGAATGGAGGTAGAAACAGACTCAAGCTGAGCCAAGCTGACCAAATCTGTCCAATTGAGACATCCCCAGGGTTTATAACCTTGGAGGAAAAACTATTGGGCCAAGCCCAACAATAGCTCACCTCGACTAGAGGCAGAGCCCGAGGTTAAAGGAGGCAAAGGTGGAGACCGAGGCTAAGGTTGGGGCAAGTCGAAGGCACACAAGCCCTTTGTTAAGTGTAATCTTGAAGGAAGAACACTATTGGACTAAGCAATAGCTTGCTTCAACCAAAGGCAGAGGCAAAGGTCAAGCAAGGCGAATGCCCTTTGTTCAAGGTCTGGCAAAGGTGCATGAGCCCTTTATTCAAGTGTAATCTTGGAGGAAAAATATTGGGTTAAGCCCAATATAGAAGGCAAGTTGAATGCACACAAGTTCTCTATTCAAATCCATTTGAGCAACCTGGGGTCCAACCATCATTAAATTATGTTCACTCTAACATCATAGGTCTAGTTAATGCTCAATCTGACATCATAGGTCTAGTTAAAACATTACTTCGATTGAATGTTCAAATCCTCAGTGAACATTGGTCTAACCAAAAAGAAAGAAAGAAAGAAAGAAAGAAAGAAAGAAAGAAAGAAAGAAAAAAAAAAAAAAAAAAAAAAAAAAAAAAAAAAGTCCAAACCTTTGATTATAGTACAATAGGCCACGCTATCCTTTAAACCAAGCCGGGTCGCCCACGCGTCAACGTTGGTGGAGTCAAGGGGGCGGGACGCCCGGCGACCCCACCTCACAATCACAACCGCTGTAAAAAAGAAAGAAACAGATCAAAACTGTAGACTCCGATGGACAAGACGGCGACTGAAATCATATGCTCAACAAGCCACCACCATCATCCACAATACGCCACCAAACGTATCGACTTTCTAGTGGCCCAAATTTTCAACTCTTCACAACAAGCCCTTCCCCTCTTTCTCCCGCCAAGCCCTCTTCTCTTTGGACCTACCATCGCACAGCCTCTTGTCGCTGTTCCACAGGCCCCCACCACTCACGGGAAAAAGCTCACACATCATACAATTAAAGACAGAGAGAGAAATTGGGTTTTGATTTTTGAACATTCTTCATTACCCTCCCTTTGTGTACGACATTAGGAACAGCTGCAAAAACAGACACGGATTCAGAAATAAAGAAAAGGAAAAGGAAGAAGATAAAAGTTGCAAGTGTTTGTGTTTGTTTGTGGTCCATTGCTTTACCTTCCTCTTCCTCTTCTTCTCTTTAAACTCCTTCCCCTTTGGAATCTTCTCTTCTCCACCACCACTCCCCACCAACTGTCTCTTGTGGGTTTCTGATGGATGTTGGTAAAATTGAAACAATAACTCATCATCATCAGAAACAGAGGGCGATGGAGAAGGAGAGGGTGAAGAAGGAGGCTGTGGTGGGGGATGAAGATGGGGAATATGATGAGGACAAGAAGAGGAAGGGTATAATCGTCGGCGGCGGCGGTGGTGGCTCCGGGAAGAAGGTGGCCGGCGGCGGAGGGATGCGGTGTTGCCAAGCTGAGAAGTGTACGGCTGATCTGAGTGAAGCCAAACCGTACCATAGAAGGCATAAGGTCTGTGAGGTTCATGCCAAATCTCAGGTTGTGCTTGTGGGTGGGTTCAGGCAGAGATTTTGTCAGCAATGTAGCAGGTTTGGAACAAAACAACTTTAGTTTTTTGACTTTTCATCTACTTTATATTTTCTACTGTCAGTTGTGTGATTTGACATGAATTCTTTACACATCACCTCTCTCTCTCTGTTGTTTGAGGTCTTCATAAACTCAAATTTGTAATCTTCAACATCTCCCCAACCATGTTGATTTTCAATTCTTCTTTTTGGCTCTGTTGATTCGTCTAAACACAATTCCATGGAACACTCTGCCACTATTAGTCCCTGTCATTTTAAACCATTTGAAAGATGTCCAAAGGCCTGAAATTTCTGCAGCTACCAGCTCTAAGTTCTTGGATTCTGGATGCAGATTCCATGAGCTATCGGAATTCGACGATGCGAAAAGGAGTTGCCGGAGGCGTCTGGCCGGCCACAACGAACGCAGAAGGAAGAACTCAGCTGAGTCCAATGCTGAATGCTCCATCCGCAAAGGGACTGGAACACAAATGAAGGATAGTGTCTGTGGGCAGGTTGATGATAAGGGGAGAATTCAAATGACCATTCAAGAAAATGCTGCATATAAACACTTCCAGATCAGATAAGTTAGAAACAAACATAACTATCTGCTCAGCATGCTCTCTCTCTTCTGTCAGGTCTAGGGGTGGTGAAATTTCATATAGTCTATGCAAGAAGATCTACATGAAAGAATTGCCTTGTTAGAGGATTTTTAGCCCTTAAACTCAAGATTATTATGCCAAAACTTTGATCATTATCTGTTATAAACATAAACCATGTAAAGATCTAGTTCAGATTGATCTGTTTCTGGTTCTGCCCTATGAAAACTATTGGTTATTATCTGTCAGCTACTGAAATTACCTCAAATATGAAAGGAAGTGCGTCATTTTGCTTGTCAGCCTTCAAGAGTTACAGCCACAAAATCAGATATTTTGAGATGATAGTGTGTCACGTAACTTTCTTCTGATTCACATGATGCTACACTGCTCAGACTAGGATCCTTCAATAATACTGGAGAGAGATTATAAATCAATTTTTCTAATGATACATACAATGTCACGTGTTCAATGTAACCAGATTCGGCTAGCTGACAAATTTGCACTTGTTACAAAATAAAAGTTGGGCCCAGATGAGTTTTATAAAATTTCATCCACATTGTACAAAACACATCAGGTTGATGGTCCCTGTTTATATATTTTTCGTCAGACAAGGAAAATGGGAATTTGAATATATCTCTACCTCTAATTTCCCAAGTTAATTTTCTTTACATGGTGCTACGAAAAAGAATATAGAATTGGTACACATAATAAACTGAAAATCTCATTCATGCAGCAGCCCTTTCTCTACTGGGGGGTTCAAGAGTTCTTGAACATACATTTTGGTGGTTGGTCGTGGTTCCCCCTTCACCTCAACTGAGCTGCGGGGCTGGACATTGCAACTTTAATCAAATTTTGCCTCTCCTTTCTTCTCTGAAGGACCCGCAAGTTTGGCGACTTGGCCTTTGTTGTTTCCTTGACAGACCTATTTTTAAGATGATAATCAAATCAGTCAAAAGATGTGAAATAATAAGTTTGATTCCAATGGCTTTAATGTTTTTTTTACCTTTGAGGGTGAAATGGATGGTCAAATTTGGGCACTGGTCTAGCATGGTGAACCAATGTTCTTCTCAGTTGTTTCAATGCTTTCTCTTCCTCCACCTGCAAATGTTTTTACATGTTTAATGTTTCTTGGGATGAGAACAGAGATTTGGCATTTGCAAGAATGAAATGCAAGAGAGATCTGGAAAGAATAACCAACCATTCTTGCTGCGTCGCTCTCTTCTCTGTATCTCTTGTACATCATCTCCTTCTCCTTGATCTGTCAAGGGTCTTTCAAAATTAGCAAACAAAAACCATACTTGAATTATTAGAAAATGTAACATTTGAAATATATGACCTTTTGATCAAACTCTGCTCTATCCACAGCCCGATTATCGACGTGAAGATTGAATTCTTGAACTTGTGTGAGGGGCTTCCTTGATTTCTCTGGTAATGGAATTGGGTCCCTGCCAAATTTACAGCAGCCACTTATTTTCCTCATTCTGGCTTTAAAAATTAGTATCTTGACAGATATGTGATGTAAATGAAGTGTCACTTACTCTTTCAGAACTGGCTGAGCCTTGAAATTCCTCATTCTGGCCTCTTCCTCCTCTATTCTCCGTCTTTCTTCCATTTCCTTCTGCATATCTTCCTCATGCCTCACAAGACTTTCCAATTGGAAAGGTTCAGGTTTGGTGCACTGCTTGGGCTCTGGTTTTGGTGGAAGCTGCTCAAACAGTTACTCATTAGCATGATTCTATCTCCCATAGCGCACATAATTTAATAAGTTGTTGGTTATGCATACCACAGGATAATCGGTAGTATAAGGATATGGGTTAGCCCTTGGAACGGCGGCTCTCTCCTCTTCTAATTGCTTCTGCACAAGTTCCATGAAGAATTTTCTCTCTTTCTCTGCCCCTCTTTCCTGATGCCATCAAGGAGCAAAAGGTGAAAAATTGAACTCCAATTATGCCCTTGTTGCTTGCTAAGATTCGATGGACCACTTACCTCTGTGTAAAGATGAAAGGGGTTTGGCTTGGTATTTCTTGGCAATGGATTCTCGCAGCGCGTTTCAGAACTTATTGAGAGCTGCAAGGGGAAAATAAAAGAAAATGATAACGTATTCGAAATTATTAACAAATGCCATTGCTTATAACTTTTAAGAATTTGAACAGCTGCTACCTTGTCAAAAAGATCAGCAACAACAGTCGGTGGTGGAGGAATTCTCTCATTTGTTGCAAAATGGAATTCTTGCGGTTTAGTAACATGTTTTTTCACGTTACAGAACACCCCCAACTCTCCCTTACTTTCAAATATCTGCAGCAGATCAGAAATGAAGACAAATTTATCCTCATGAAGATAAAACTAAACTGTTGTTTTCATGTAGCCAAGTACATACCTTTTTATCTAATGGCCTTGCTTTAAACTTGGGAATTTTCTCCAGCGCCTCCTGCTCAATTTCAAGGAAACTCTTCACCCGTGGTGGACGAGCCCTTAGTGATGTATGTAGAACAGGGGTTTTTGGTTCGGTAAGATAAGATTTCCATTGATTATTCTGAAAGAAATTTGAAAAGAGACTAAATTTAGCTCATTGAAAAAGGTGTGAGAGGGAAATATACTTCTAATGGACTTCTTAAAACCTGACGAGACGATTCTGTAGAGATTACTGAAGCTGAATCTGCATGTTGGTTCGCTCTAGCCATTGTCTCAAGGTGAAATTCCTGCAACAATCACCTAACCGGTTAGTCGTAAAAACTCTAAAATTTGCCATCACTTTTTCTTTTAGTACTGGCTCACCTGGAATTCAGGAGGCTGGGGTGTGCTCCTCGGTACTGCAGGCAATTTGGGAGCTTCCAAGATCTAGCATAGCATAAAGTGCAGGTTCATATTCAGTGTGCCTATCATCAATCAGCTCAAAAGACGAAGAATCCTGAAAATGTCACAAGTTTCCAATATTTACCTTTTTGTTAAGTGGTCTTGCTTTGAACTTCGGCATTTTGGCCATCATCTCCTCCTCTAGCTCAGCTGAACTCTTCACCTTGGTTGAGCGAACTCTTTGAGCTGTTTCAAATTCAGGAACCTTTGGCCTCGTCAAAGTCAGCAGTTTGGGCTTCGTCTGTGTAAAACTTCCAGCATCCTGTAAAGAAAAGTGATCAATTATTATTGATAAAACTCAGATTAGATGAGGCGTGGGGGAGGAGAGAAGATAGGATTTAAGTCATTTACATGAGAATGAGAGTTATTGACATTAGGCAATGATAAATCTCTGGTACTTGACTGGAACTTCCTCATCATTTCAGCCATTGAAACAAATGGTGCCGGTTCACGAACATAAATCTTCCTTTCTTCTTTGTTAGTTTTGTCAGCAACTGAAGAATCCAAGTTGGAGGCGCCAACTTTTGACTTGTGGGGTAAAGTATGGGGTTTGACATTGAGAATCTGAAACAGAGAGGGTTAATGGAATATGATATCAGCTGCCTAAAGAACAACGAGATGAAATGCCAAAAAGCATACACAATTTAAGGATCAGAGAGAAACTATGTAAACCACAGACAGTCACCTGTCTAGACAGACCACCATCTAACTTTTGTCGCTTAATTGCTTGATTCTCTTGAGCTAAAGACGAAATTCCACTCGCGTTTTTCATGTTAGTTTCCCTGTAGAATCGTTAAGTCATTGCACTTCCTAACACCAATCAAGTTTGATCAGAGAGAAGATGAACAGAAAAGTCTAACCTCTTTACACTATTTGGTTTAACGTTTTTGGTTTGTGATAACTGCAACTGACTTCTGGCTTTCAGAGCCGATGGATTCTTTACCATACTGGCAATCTTTCTTGCTGTCTCCTGCTTCTTGGAAGTGGCACCTTTAGTTCGTAGTTCACCTTTGTAAGTACTCAAAGTTGGGAGGGGAGTACAAGTATCATTTTGAACTTGAGACTCTAAAACACTCCGCTTCTGTTCGTGATCCTTCCGTTGGATTCCACCATTTGAAGAAGTTCCACTACATGAACAGAAAAGTTAGCCAAAAGAAAAGAGCAGAAACATGAAAATCTCTCTCCAGTTTAGAGAAAGTTTAGCCTCTTTAAGTAAGAAATAAGAGACCAATCGAACAAATAAACAAACCTTCCATCTTTACGAGTACGAATAGTGTGTTCTTCTTTTTCTGTTGCTTCATTTTGGGTGGATGCCTGAAAAAGATCATAATGTTCAGAGACGAAGAACAAAGCATAATGCTCAATGACTCTAACAGCCATGACAAGACTTCAAACCTTTTCTTCTTTGGGCTCGCTAGAATTTAACTCCTTGTTAGTTTCACTTGGCACGATTACAGTTTGAGATGAGGTTGGTTCAACGGTATCAACAGAATTTGTACCGGATTGCTCTGAATTCTGTGTCAAGATCCAAATTAAAAATATGTATCAGAAAGCCTGTAATTTGTCCACACGTGACAAGTGAGAGATAAAGAACGAAAGAAATCGCTACCTTCTGCATTTCTTCCGCTTGGTTGAAATCGCACAAGTTCTCAACCTTAATCGATCTAGCAGTCTTGATTTTTGGCATACAAGCTGCAAAAGATAGATCAGAATTCAGTTCATCTCCATAGTTATAAATCGACATAAACTAATTGAACATCCAGTTTAATAGACAAAACGACCACAATTCCCCTGCAGACACACGATTCGAGGATTCAGAACCCTGAAGGAGTGGCTCGGTTTGCTTAAAGTTTTGCGACCGTTACTCCAAAATTTACTGTAACTTTCTTTTTCACTAATTCAAACCAAAAGATGCGCACATTCTAATTTCTTCAGAAGTCAAAAGGCAGCTCTATTAAACTTTCGTAACTGTCTAATCTGGCAAAAGAAAGGTTCAATTTCCTAAACTTCCTTCCTTAATCAAGAACATCTTCCGCAACTTTCGCTCTCATATGAACTGAACCAACAAAAAGAGGGAAGAACCGAGTATCTCACAACAAAAGACCAAATCCACGGTCCAATACGAGCGAAGTTTTCTTCAAATCATACTGTCCATCACTAGTAAAAACAAATTAGTCGAATCTCATCATAATCACACACAGAATTCCAGTCCCACACTCCCTCAGACGCCACCAAAAACCTAGAAATTTTTCGGAAAAGAAACTTAAATGCCCTAAAAGATCGACTCAATCGTTCAATTCCACTACAAGAAACCAAAAAGAATCGTAGAGGAAGAGAAAACAAGAAGGATTAGGTTAGAAGAGAGAGAAGGAAACGTACGCGAAGGAGCGTAGGTGAGAGCGGTGTCGAACCAGAGTTCAGCTTCGCACTTATCCTCCTCAGACTCGCCATTGATGAAATCGAAGAAGCGAGGCGCAGAGAACTCGTAGGTTTCGTCGATCATAATCGACAGATCGCCATTGGAATCATCAACCGTAGCCATCGATGACATCCAAAATTTCCTTCCAGAACAGAGATAATTTAGGAGGTAATGGAAGAAAAATATTGAATTCTCGTGTCTGGAGGAGAAAGAGAAGGAGGAGGAGGTATTATTGTCGTAGAGGAGCACAAGTGAAAGTGATAAATGAGGAGAAGAGAGAAGTATAAACGTTCATTGCCAATCTCTAACGGTTGGAAATTTCAAATATTGAGAATTCTCCAACGGCCATATTAGGGAGCTCTTTCGTAACATATTGTAGTCTCTAACGGCTATATTCTTACCTTATACGGCGTCGTTTTCCGAAAAATTTCCCTGTGTTAAAAGGCATCAAAACGACGACGTCGATCGCCTTGAAGCGATTTTGTTTTGCAAAATGGACTTGGGAAGGCCCAACTATGATGGATTACAGGGCCCATTGATATATAATTATCTGTATATTTACAACTATGCCCTCGCCTCTCAATTTGTAATTTTGTTAAATCCAATTGGAAAGAAAAGTCCCAAATTAACCTCATTAGAATGGTTAGTTAAAATAAAATTTAAGTTTAAGTTTTTTGTCAAAATTAAATTACAATTTTAGGTTGCATATTTTTTTTTTTTTTGAGTACATCAACATTTGAAGTGGGGGATTTTAACCTCTAACATCATGGTCGAGGATACATGTCAATTATCGTTGAACTAAGCTCACTTTGGCGCTTGCTTATGTGTTTAATATGATAATAAACAACAATATAATAACTTATCAACTTTTTATTAACAAATTTCAACCATTTTTGAACCTGAGACCTAATTAAAAATTTTAAAAGATTAAATATTAAAATTGAAAATGTGCTAAAAAGAAATACCAAATTGAAAATTATTTAATATATTTAACTTGCTATTGAATAAAATTCAGTTAATGCTTGATTAAAAGTAATATTTAATCAGCCATCAACATTTTATTATTTTTTTTTATTTAGACCCCATAACCATTTAGATCTGATTTGATTTTTAGTTTTTGGTTTTTGAAAATCATTTTTGTTTTCTTCTAATTTCCTTGTAGTGGTTTTCATGTTTGTGAAAGACATTTGAATTCTTAGCCAAAATTAAAATAAAAAAAAAAAGTTTTTGAAAACCGTTTTTGTTAGTTTTCAAAAATTGACTTGGTTTTTGAAAACAAAAGAAGAAGGTAGATAACAAAACAAAGAAATTTATATAGGTGGAAGTAGTGTGTATAAGCTTCGTTTATAAAAACAAAAAATCAAATGGTTATCAAACATGACCTTAGTTTTTCGTTTTTTTATTTTTGAAAATTATACTTGTGTTTTTTCTCAATTTCCTTACAATGGATTTCATCTTTGTTACGTACACATTTGGATTCCAAACCAAATTCCAAAAACAAAAACAAATTTTTGAAAACTATTTATTTTTTTTAATTTTCAAAACTTGACTTGGTTTTTGAAAACATGAAAAGAAATAGATAACAAAACACACACACTTATGGGTGGAAGTAGAGTTTGTATGTTTAATTTTTTATATAAAAAAAAAAAAACAAAACAAAAAATCAAATGATTATCAAACAGACTTAAATTTATGGAAAAAATACACTTTTGGTCCCTGAGGTTTGGGTTAAGTGACAGTTTGGTCCTGAGTTTTCAAACTCAACAACAATACCTCTGAGGTTTGAGATAAGAAACATTTTAGTCCATGTCGTCAAATTTTCTGTTAAATCTTAACAGTTGCTGACGTGTCACTACTATTTTAATAAAAAAAAAGTATTTTTTTATTTTATTTTTAAATAAAAATAGCAAAATAATAAAATATTAATATTTTATTATTTTATTATTCTTTCTTCTCACATCCTCTTCCTTCTTCTTTTTCTCCATCTTCTCCATCTCCTTCATCTTCCTTCTTCTTCTTCCTAACTCCGGCGATCAGCGCCCACCGCCTGCCGCCGCTGCTGGCTGCCGCGCGACTGATTTTTTTTTCTTCTTCTTTTCTTCTTCTCTTTTCTTCTTCTCTTTTCTTCTCCTCTCTTACCTCATTTTTCTTCTCTATTTTTTTTTAAAATAAACAAGAGGAGGAGGACCTTCTCCGTCCAGGACCAAAAGTGTATTTTTCCCTAAATTTATTTATTTTACCTTGGCAGCTTTCTACCTACAATAGTTGAATGAAAAAAGCTAAACCAACAAGAATTCTATGATTTCTACCTCAAGGAAGAATCTTTTGTCGATCAAATATTTCAACAATTAGCAAAATGTTCAAAATATGACAGTATAAGTTCCTAAAAAGATATGCCAATTATTTCAAAAAAAAAAAAAAAAAAACGTCAATATAGATTTTCTGGATTTCATTTCTTCTAGAAGTAATATTTTTTCATAATTAATTATTTTCTTACCTAATTTATTATTTTATTTGCAAATTATCATCACAAAGTTAAAAGAAGATGAAGATGACATTGTTTATTTTTATCTCCTTGGAAAAGTAAAATAAGAGGCACGTGAAAAAAGTTTGAAAAGATGTAATAGGCAATTTGACCGTATATATAAATATTTTCATAGTCAATTTAAACTTATTTTGACAAATTAAAAAACATGTTGGATCAAGAAAAAAAAAAAAAAAAAAAAACCAAAACAAAACAAAACATAACATATGGAACACTCTTGACACTTCTACTCTTTGACTATTAAAGTGATCTTTTTCTCTATTTGAATGGTCTAGAAATCTTTTAGATTTTAATAATTTTCCATACCACTATTTAATTGATTTTAGAGAAAAAAATCTTTTTTTTATTATGGTGTACCAATTTTTATTCTAAACTTTTCCAATCGATTGTATTGAACCTTTTGATGTATTTTCATTTGAATAATTGTTATAAAAAGTATTCTCGTGTGCATTCAATGACTGTATAACATATGTCTGGTATGTTTTTCAAAAAAAAAAAAAACATATGTCTGGTATGAAATTGATAGGTTTCAACAAAAAAATGACTTTAAAGTTGGTTTTTGGTAACAGTTGTGAGTTTTAGGGGTAGAATCATTCAAATGGTCAATTATGTACCTTTATTTTTTTTATTTATTTTTTTTTGAAGAAAATTATGTACCTTTATTAAACTTAATTTTGCATCAAACTTGATTTTATTGGGAGTAGTAAAATTTTTTAGACTTTTAAATTGATTTATGTTAAAATTAGCAAAAATTGAATAGAAAGTAAAATATGCAACATTTATCTAAGTTTAGGGTATAATTTGATCAAATTGAAAGTTTAGACATAAATTGTTTTTTTTTTTTTTTGGTAGGGGGTAAGTTATCGAAGCTTGCCTTTACTCAAACATATGTGCAACTGATATAAAGTTTGTACAAATGACTAAGAGGTCTCTGGTTCGAATCTTCCATTATCACTCATAAAAGAAAAGAAAAATCAAACAAGTGTTCCCATTTTTACCCTTTTCTCAAATTCACTCGTTGATTTTAACAAATGAAATAAAATAAAAACATCTCAAACTCATTAATTAAAAATAATGAAGCTTCATACAAATTTTAATCTAACTAGTATACAAATTCCAAAACTCACACATTTCAAAAAAAAGAAAAAATTAGATCAATGATCTTTAATGTCAAGAGATGGGAGACTTATATATTAAAATTTAAGTTGTAATTCAATGAAATTGAAAGTTTAACGTAAAATTTGATACACTTTACTGTAGCAATAAAAAGTGATATTTTAGTTAAAATTGGAAAGTTGTAATTCTTTAAAAACATTGAATAAAAATGGTCATTCAATACATTGCAAAAAAAAAAAAAAAAAAAAAAGTCTTTCAATACAAGGTTTTTAGAAAAAAAAAGGATAATTGTAATGGGTGGCAAATTTAGGGTAAATAATGGCAAATTTAACAATTTTTTAAAATATTTGCAAATATGGCAAAATATTTTAATTAATTTTTCATATCCCTGGTTTGCCCTTGGATTGCGCGCATGTTCGTTTTCTTCTTTCCGATCGGCGCGAATTTATCTACTCAGTTTCTATCGGCGCCAATTTCTCTACTCACTTTCTTCTATCAGTGAAGTTTTCTATCGCTGATAGAATCTATCAGTGATAGAAAATCGTTCTATCAGTGATAGAAGTCTTCTATCACTGATAGAATCAACTTTCTATCAGTGATAGAAAACTTCTATCACTGATAGAAAGTTTTTCTATCATTGATAGATTCTATCAGTGGTAGAAAAAATTTCTATCAGTGATTGGAAGTTTCTATCACTGATAGAATCTATCAGTGATAGAAAAACTGATTGGCGTGCATTTTCTTCTTCCTCGTCAATTATTTATATACATATATATAGAGAGAGATAGAAATATTCTATCACTGATAGATTCTATCAGTTGTAGAAAAAATTTCTATCAGTGATAGAAAGTTTCTATCACTGATAGAATAAAGTTTCTATCACTGATAGAAAGTTTTTCTATCACTGATAGATTCTATCAGTTGTAGAAAAATTTTCTATCAGTGATAGAAAGTTTCTATCATTGATAGATTCTATCAGTGGTAGGAAAATTTTCTATCAGTGTTAGAAATCGATAGAAACTTTTTCTATCACTGATAGATTCTATCAGTGATAGAAAAAATTTTGATAGAAAATCTTTCTCACTGATAGAATCTATCACCGATAGAAATCTTTCTATCACCAATAGAAAAATTTTCTATCGGTGATAGAATATTTCTATCACTGATAGAAAGTTTTTCTATTGGTGATAAAAAATCTTTCTATAGGTGATAGAATCTATCAGTGATAGAAAAACTTTCTATCACCGATAGAAAAATCTACATTTCTTTCAGTGATAGAAAAAATTTCTATCAGTGATTGGAAGTTTCTATCACTGATAGAATCTATCAGTGATAGAAAAACTGATTGGCGTGCATTTTCTTCTTCCTCGTCAATTATTTATATACATATATATATAGAGAGATAGAAATATTCTATCACTGATAGATTCTATCAGTTGTAGAAAAATTTTCTATCAGTGATAGAAAGTTTCTATCACTGATAGAATAAAGTTTCTATCACTGATAGAAAGTTTTTCTATCACTGATAGATTCTATCTGTGATAGAAAGTTTTCTATTCTATCACTGATAGAAGATTTCCTCCCTAAGTTTTCTATTCTATCAGTGATAGAAACACTTTCTATCAGTGATAGAAATCTTCTATCACTGGTAGAATTAACTTTCTATCACTGATAGAAAGTGTTTCTATCAATGATAGAATCTATCAGTGATAGAAACATTTTCTATCAGTGATAGAATTAACTTTCTATCACTGATAGAAGTTTTCTATCAGTAATAGAAAATTTTTTCTATCAGTGATAGAAACACTTTCTATCACTGATAGAAATCTTCTATCACTGATAGAATTAACTTTCTATCACTGATAGAAGTTTTCTATCACTGATAGAAAATTTTTTCTATCACTGATAGATTCTATCAGTGATAGAAACACTTTCTATCAGTGATAGAAGTTTTCTATCACTGATAGAAAATTTTTTCTATCACTGATAGATTCTATCAATGATAGAATCTATCAATGATAGAAACATTTTCTATCACTGATAGAATCAACTTTCTATCACTGATAGAAGTTTTCTATCAGTAATAGAAAATTTTTTCTATCAGTGATAGAAACACTTTCTATCAGTGATAGAAATCTTCTATCACTGATAGAATTAACTTTCTATCACTGATAGAAAATTTTTTCTATCACTGATAGATTCTATCAGTGATAGAAGATTTCTATCAGTGATAGAAACACTTTCTATCAGTGATAGAAATTTTCTATCACTGATAGAAAATTTTTTCTATCACTGATAGAATCTATCAGTGATAGAAACACTTTCTATCAATGATAGAAATCTTCTATCAGATAGAAACACATTGATAGAAAGACTTTCTATCAGATAGAAAGACTTTTCTATCACTAATAGAGATAGATTCTATCAGATAGAAAGACTTTCTATCACTGATAGATTCTATCAGTAATAGAAAAATTTTCTATCAGATAGAAAGGGCATTTTAGTAAATACACATCCCATAACTGAAAATTTTGCCATTTTTGCAAAATTTTCTACCAGCTGCTAGATTTGTATATATTTTGGGCCGGTTTGCTATATTTGCAACCGGACCAAAAAAAAATACTAATAATTCTAATAGTTTTTTTTTTTTTTTTTTTTTAAAGAAGTAATAATTCTAATAGTTGTACGATAATAGAACCATAATGATTTGTTTTCACAGGGACTGTAAGTGCCTACAGCCCGAAAAGGTTGAATAGAGAACACTTGTATCTTTTTCTTTGACAGATAAGGTTTTTTTTTTTTTTTTTTTTTTTTTTTTTTTTTTTTTTTTTTTTTTTTTCTTGAGAAGATTTTGACAGATAAGGATGGCTAATATAAATCATTCACCCACTTGATTTCGACTTTGACTCGAAGAAATAATCAATATTTCACTGAAAATTAATTTTAAAAAATGAGCAAAATTGATGGGAATATGATCGTCACATACAATTTAAGTTGTCAACATTACCATAGCTCAACTGACATAAAGCATGTACTTATCATCAACAACGTGTAGTAAATTTAAATCTTCCCACCCTAAGTTATAACTCTGGTTCAAACATTTCTTATTATAAATATTTTTATATCTTATATTTTTTAAAAAGTACTTTAAATTACAAGTGATGATTTTATTTATTGTAATTATATTTTTTTACTATGTGTTCACACGTAACTTCGGGGATGGAGACACGTGAAATAAATAATATATTGTATTGATGTAATATGCGTGTGGGTGTACAATCTCTAACTTTAATCCTCTGATTCTCTCTCTTGTGTGTGAATGTGTTTCACTCGAGGGTTGGAACGCTTGATCCCGAGTCTGAAGCTTCAATGGATTCTTGGAGCTTGAAGTCTTCTAGTCTTTAAGGAGTCTTAAGTCTTCAAGAAGTGTTGATGTCCTGAAGAGTCTTTGATCTTCAAGGAGTGTTGAAGTCTTAAAGAGTGTTTGGTCTTCAAGAAATGATGATGTCCTGAAGAGTTTTTGATCTTCAAGGAGTGTTGAGGTCTTGATGAGCGTTTGGCTTTCAAGAAGTGTTGATGTCCTGAAAAGTATTTGATCTTCAAGGAGTGTTGAAGTCTTGAAGGGTGTTTGGTCTTCCAGGAGTGTTGAAGTCTTGAAGAGTCTTTGATCTTCAAGGAGTGTTGAAGTCTTGAAGAGTGTTTGGTCTTCAAGAAGTGTTCAACACTTGAACTTATGGATTGCAGAGAGTCTTCGGTCTTCAGACTTGGTGGAGTCTCTCTGAATTCTTTGGTTCTGCTTGAGAGCTTTGAAACTCTGAACTCTTGTCTTTGTGAGAGTGTAGAATTTATGAACCTTGAAATGGTGGAGAACCCCTAGAGTTCTCGCTGGATGGGCCCTGGTGACTTTTGGGCCAAACAACTTAGGCTTGGGCTTTATTGGTCCTAGGTCTGGTTTATATTTGACCCAAAACCCTATGACCCAAATATTTAAAAGACCCAAATTTAACCCAATTAATTATTTTCTTTAATTAATTGGTCAAATCAATTAATCTGATCAAAATAATTTATTTTTAATTAATGGATCAAATGGACATTTGGCCCTAAAAATTTATAATTGGTCAACTTTGTCCTCAAATTAAATTTGGGACACATGTCGATTTATAATTGGTCCCAAATTTAATTAATTATAATTTTGTCATTAATTTTAAATAATGACGTGGCAATTTGTCATTGGCCAAAATTTCTCCTTCAATATTTTGAAGATTTTACATTAACTACTTAATTTTTTTTATATAGTTTATCTCCCTAATGTTTTTTTTTTCTAAAATAGTTTTGTTTTAACTATACTATGCACGTTTTAAATCACTAATTTAATTAATTTTATGTAAAAAGCTTTTTTTTTTTCTTATAAAGATATTTCAAAACAATGGAGTAAGGAGACGAGGATAAAATTTTCTCAATGAAATGAGGACTGTATCTACAATTTCTTAAAGAACCGAGACAAGAAATTCTTATAAAACTAAGAACCAGGAATATAATTATAATAGCTATTAAAATCCTTTGAAAAATCTATCTCTAATTCTAAAAAATGGTTGTTTATGACATATTCACAAGATTATATTATTGTTCAAAACAAATCAAATTGATTTCAAAATTATTTTAAAAAAACAATATGTTTTTGTTAATATACAAGTTTGGTGGGAAGGGATCAAACTTAGGCAAACAGGGAAACCAACCCACATGGTTAAAAAAAACAATGAGCCTTGTTTGGCTGCTAACGAAAGAAAATTCTATATATATATATATAATAAAATGTTTAAATATAATACTGTTATTCCAAATACGTCACTGATAACCACGAGGTCAATGGTTCAAATATCTCACCTCTCTATTACAAAATATAGATATATATATATATATAATTTTGTCTAGAAAAAAAAAGAAAAGAATATTTAAATAAGATGATGTTATCCAAATACGTTTTATTATTATTATTATTTTTGAAAATAACTTCCAAGCAGCCATGGCAATTGGCAAATTACAATCCTCGTTGTCAAATGAAAAGAACAATGAAGGATGGGTCTCATTATTGCAATAAATATTTAGCAGATATTTCCGGTGTGCAAGTTTGACTCTAACGTACACCTAATTTAATGCCTAAAAAATACACAATAAATTATTTGCAATGATGTGATATTTTGCACCATTAAATTTATAAGAGGTAAATTTAAAAATATATTTTTGTTAAAAAAATTTATAAAATATATTTTTAAACAAACAAACAATTATTAAATGAAAATATTAAATTACGATTTTAGTCTATGAACTTTTAAGGTTGTGTCAATTTGGTTTTTAAACTTTAAAAAATGTCAAATAAGTCACTGAACTTTCAATTTTGTGTCTAATAAATTCCTAAACTTAAAAATATCTAGTAGATCCTTAAACTTTCACTTTTGTATCTAATTAGTCTTTGACCAATTCACGATTTTTTAAAATTTAGTCCTTCTAAATACAAAATTGGAAGTTTTAGAGTCTCAATAAACCTAAAATTCAATTTTATATCTAATAGGTTAGCTAAAATTTAACAATCTTGAATATACCGATGACTTATTAGACATAAAATTGAAAGTCTATGGACCTATTAGACATTTTTAAAATTCAGAGACCTATTAGACACAAAATTGAAAGTTTAGAAACCTAATTGATACAACCTTGAAAGCTCAGAGACCAAACTTGTAATTAAATGTAAATGAAAATCACATTAGAGTAACTATGTTTACTGTATATATTTTTTACAATGCATTTTTTGTCAATGTAATTTGAACTTAATTTCTATTTGACCCATTTATAAATCTAACAACGATTGAGATTTTGTTTTTATTTGGCCTTTGAAATTTTAAAAAGTGACAAAGTTCTGTTTTCAAACTTTGTATTTGATTTCAAATTGATCTAATCTAAAATTTGAAATTAGTCTCTAAATAGGTTCTAAGTAGAGCTTATCGATAGTTGAACTTAAGGAAGTAAGATATATTGATTAGATTTTGTTTATAGGTACTTAACGAGTTTGAAACTTTTTAATAAATTTTCATATTAAGAGATTAATAGAAACCAACTTCCAATTTCAAAGACGAACCATATCACTTTTGAAATCTAGTTTTGAAAACTCAGAATTCAAATAAAAATCGAAGTTCAAATCCCAATAACTAAATGCGTATTTATTTTTATAATTTTTTTTTCAAAAGAATGTTTGTTTAGTGTAGTTCCAACTCATATCTAACTGTTCTTTTTTCATGTCCAAATTTAACGTTAATACTCATCAAAAAACTTTTTTAAATAAATGTGAAGAATGAAAAGAAAAAAAAGGCCATTTCACTAATTTGTACATAATAAGAAAATTAAAAGGATAAAAAGGTGGTTTGGTTGGGTAATGTTAATTAACTTTTTTGATTTGCATAAAGTTCAAAAGTAGGTTGGAAATTATTCGTCAACATGCAGAAATATTGAATATATGGTCCAAAATGGATGATACATCAACCTTTAATTAACCTCACCATAATAAAATTAATAATTTATTTAATGTCTAATCTTTTATATGCTTAAACCAACCAACTTTGAAATAAATATTACTTGCTTTTGTTTACAATATTAATAATTTAACTTGGAATGTGACACCTCTAATTTCGTCGTTTTTATTCACTATTATTTATTATTTCCTTTTCAAAAAGCCAAGTGGCTCCCTTTAGGTGGACCACGTCAAAGGAAACGCCACGTGTGCCAACATAAAACACGTGTCGCCTACCAATTTTGTATTCCCACGTATTAGTTTATTTGATTTAATTGATAAAGTATTGTGATAAAATAATTTAATGTTGGGAGTAAATTATTGCAAGATAATGATTTATTTCATGTGCATTTAATTAGATTTTATATTCCAAAATTTGAATTTGTTTGCCTATCAATAAATAGATAAATAAAAAGTGCCTTTATATAGAACTTTAATATTTTGAACTTACTTATATATACGACATATCATATAATAATATTTCGCACATGCTATAAAAATTAAAATATAATTACCACTAATATTTGTTTGATGTAATCATGAAAATAAAGTTTTCACCCTAAGATCCAATGTTTAATTTATATTTATCTATATTTTCATAAAACCATCAAACCATCAAAATGTTTGACAAAAATTTTACAAATATACAAATATAATACAAACACATCAGTGATAGGGATTTATAAGAACTTTTTATTCATAAATTTAATTAGTTTTTAAGATTTGTTTAATTTTCATGAGTTGATTAAATATATCAATGAAAGGGTATTTGGTTGACATTTATATTGAAATCATAACAAAGTAAAGTACTGGTGTTTCAGACTACGTACGAACTAAAAAAGTTATATATATTTAAAAAATGTAAGTACAATAAATACATTTAATTGATTTGGTCCTTTCTCCTCTCATTTTTTACTTGATGATGGCATTCAAAAACATCTTTCTTGAATTGGAAGTTTTTTTTCTTTTCTTTTTTCAAGAATCTTGATTTGAAAGTTTTTGCAATGTGTCTTTCTCTGGGATGAAATAATATATATTGGGATACAACAAATGAAAGATATGTATCCATTATTATCTAAATATTGATTATAAAAGAGATAGTACTTTATACAAAAGTGAAAACCATTAGAGTTCAAACAAAAAAAAAAAAATAATCTATTTTTTTTAAAGAAAAAACTATGATTAAATTGATATATGAACTTGCAAGTTTGATCACTAAAAGTCCTATTTTATGACTAATTTGTTTTTATTTTATAATTCTTACAAATCAGATGGTCTATTAATATATATGGGAGAATGCAGAGTTAGTCATGGTTATTAAAAAAAAAAAAAAAAAAAAAAAAAAAAAAAAAAAAAGCCTTCTACTAATAAAAATATTATTAAAATTTTCAATAAACAAATATATTATTAGAGGAAAATTCAAAAGCAAATCACATCCATATTTAAGTTTTTTTTAAAGCCAAACCTAAGCCTAACCTCAACTTCCCCATGTTGAACTAAAAATTAAAAAAAAAAAACAAAAAAAAAAAACCTCTTTTTCAAATTACATATATAATCAAATATTGGAAGATTAAACATTTGACATTACAAGTGTATGTGTATCAAGTAATTCAAGTTGATAGATTTAAACTTAAATAAACAATATCGCTAATTGATATGGAGAGTTTCATTTTCTTAATATAAGAATATTTTTCAAATGTTATACTTATAAATTATTGGTTAAAGAACATCTTTTGTCTAAGTACTATTAAAGTACCATAATTGTTAGCCCCTGAATTTTAATGCATACAATAATTTAGTCTCAATTTTAAAATTTTAATTATTTAATATAATCCCTAAATTTTACTACGTAACAATAAGGTCTCCATATAGTCTCTATAATGAAAAATCACATCCTATGAAAATCGTGAATCATGAAGTGTACATATCAAGAACCTTAATCACACTTTAATGAAAAATTTTCACTCTAAATCCAAAATGTTACGACTTTAAATTTAATGAACTTAAATTATTACGTACTAAATTTTAAAAACTAAATCATTAAAATTTTCAAATTATATCTTCTAAAAAAAATCAAATTATATGTTGATGGTCGATTTTGGCCAGAGGAACTCACCTGACCTTCACGTGCCACCAACGGTAAATTTGTAGATGAGGGGGGAAGACGTGGCCTGCAAGACAGTAAACCTGCACACCGGTATGGTGCTCGCCACACCGGCTCCGATGCTTAAGTCAGCAAACAGAACGGTAGGGAGTGGAAAAGTAAGAGCAAGAGGAGAGAGTAGAGAATATAGGATATTTTTTAGGGATAGAATTCGGGTCCCCTCTTCAGTGGCGAAGAGGGATATAAATACATGCTCATCCTCCTAGGGCTTTTAGGGATTCGGAGGCGTTTTAGGTCAAACCAGGCGAAACCGAGGCGGCCAAAGGCGGTGGGGACCAAACGACATCGAACAGACTCGGCCCGCGCGAGCGGGTCGAGGGTCGGCCTCGGCCATGCGGGGGTCGGGCCAAAAACCGGACCCCTTCGGTCTTGGCCCGTCCCACTTGACTGTTTTGCCTCTTTGGTCCATCTTTCAGCCCGATTTCTCCCCGGTTGTCCTCGTCAGCTCCTTGTATATCGGGGTGGTCCAAAATTGCCTATAACATTATATATAGAAACAGGTGAGTCAAGAATCCGAAGATCTACCCTTCATTAATGTGGACATAAAGGTGGGTGGAAAATGTTTAAATCAAGGAGGTGTCAAGTTGAGTGAAGGAGAAATCATGTACTTGTACGTCACTATTTATAGGATTCTTTGTTATTAGTTGACCTAGTCAGTACTTGATCAACGGTAATTTCAATTCACTCCACAATGGTATGATATTGTCCACTTTGAGCATAAGCCCTCATGGCTTTGTTGTTGGTTCACCTCAAAAGGCTTCATACCAATGGAGATACTTGTCATCCCTTATAAACCCATGATCATCCCCTTGTCTAGCCAATGTGGGACTTTGGTTGCACTCTCTAATTCCCAACATTTGTTTTGTTATCTACTCTTTACCAATGTTTTCAAAAATCAAGTCAAGTTTTGAAAACTAAAAAACTAGTTTTGACAACCTATTTTTGTTTTTAAAATTTGACTAAGAATTCAAATGTTTTCTCAAGAAAAAGATGAAACCCATTTGGTGGAAAACTTGAGAAAATAAACACAATCTTTTAAAACAAAAAACTAAAAACAAAATAGTCATCGAACACAGGTCTAAGATCCACTTGACAACCCTTGATTTTTTATTTTTAGTTTTTAAAAATTAAACTCACTAACTCTACTTTCACCCATCCACTTTTTTTCATCTACTTTTTAGGAATATTTTCAAAATCCAAGCAAAAGGATTAAAAAAAAAATGCTTATTAACCGAAAATTACCCGGTGAGAAGAGGGTATTTTTACTATTTTACGTAAGAATTAAATAAAAAAAATTAGAAACGCAAGGATAAGAAAGAAATACCGTCGGCAATTACGCGGTTTCTTCAAAGAAAAACACGGTCTGAAATCTCGAAAGTTGAAAAAAAAAAAAAAAAAAAAATCGGCGAGTTCACCCAGCTCAGCTCATCACAAATCCAAAAGTCAAACCTTTCTATTTATATCCCACCTGTTTTTTCTCTCTCTCTCTCTAAAAACCAATCTCTCTCTCTTTCTCTCTCTACTGTACTTCTCAATTACAAATCCAATGACCACCGGCAGAGAAATTCTCCACAAAATGAAGGTCTGTCTCTGCAAAAAAAAAAAACCCTCAATTTTTCTATTTTCTTTTTTCGATTTACGACGTATTATTATTATTCAGAAAAAGAAAAAAAGAAAAATAATCTGATCTGGAATGATAGGTGAAGGCAGGGTTTTGTTCGTCTGCGGCGGATGCAGGGAAAGGCAAAGGCAAAGTGAGGAAGAATAGTAATAATAATATAAGTCATGGAAGCCATTTGGTGAAGGGCAAAACCAAGCATCCTATGGAAGATTATTTGGTGTCCGATTTCAAGCGAGTCAACGAACATGATTTGGGTTTATTTGCAATTTTTGATGGCCATTTGGGCCATGATGTTGCTAATTTCTTGCAAAATAATCTCTTTCATAACATCCTTAAACAGGTACTCACCAAACTCTTTCATTTTTTCCCTTTTTCTTTTCATTTCACTCCTTTTTTTCTCCTGATCTCGAATCGTTTCATAACCATTTAGGGCTCGTTTGATAACCATTTCAGTTTTTGGTTTTTGGTTTTTCTGTTTTTTGATTTTGGTTTTTGGTTTCCTGTTTGTTAAAAACAAAAACCATATATGTTTGATAACCGTTTTTTGTTTTCGGTTTTTAAAAAACAGAAAACCAACCTTGTTTGATAACTGTTTTTTATTTTTATTTTTTTAAAAATTAGAAAGATGAAATGATATTTTAGAGAGAGAAAAATGTGTAAAGACGTTGAAACAAAAATTTAGAGACACAAATATAAATGTTTTCAAGAGATTTTTTTTTTTTTTTTTTTTGAAAAGACGAGAGAAAAGTTAAACATAGATATTTAGAGAGATGAAAGAAAGTGTTTAGAAAAAGAATATTAGTTAGACTCAAGAAAAGATATTAGTTAGAGAAAAAAAAATAGAAAACAAGTTAGAGTAAAAACAATAAATTTTAGATTAAAAAAATTAAATAAAAAAAAAAAGAAAACTTAGAGAGATAGTAAGGTTAAGAGTAAAAGGTATGCTAAAGAAATAACGATAACTTAGAAAAATAAAGAAAAGTTGTAGCGATGGAAAATTTTGGTGACTTTTTTTTTCAAAAGAAAAATTAGAACATGTTTATTGTGGAAAGGTATTGACAAGTTTTTAGAAATAGACAGTTTATAGAGAAAAAAAAAGTTTTGAGAGAGAGGGAAAAAAAAAAAGAGAAGGAATTTGTTGGAGAGAGAGGTAAAAGAGGAGAAAAGTAAGCATTAGAAGAAAAATGTGTTTTTGAAAAACAGAAATTTGTTTTTAAAAACTACTTTTTTTGGTTTTTGAAATTTACTTATAATTTTAAAAACGTTTTTAAAAAACAGAAAACAGAAAACAGAAATGGTTATCAAACACCTCTGTTTTTTAAAAATGAAAAACAAAAACAGAAAACAGAAAACAAAATGTTTATCAAACGGGCCCTTAGTTTTTGGTTTTTGAAAATTATGTTTGTTTTCTCCTAAATTCTCTATCATAGTTTTCAATCTTAGTTAAGGTTGCATTTGAATTTCTAGCCAATTTTTTTTTTTTTTTTTAAAAAACAAGTTTTTGAATTTTTTTTTTCCAAAATTGAACTGTTTTTTAAAATAAGGTGGAAGATTGATACTAAAATCAAGAAACCTATAGGGAAAAGTATGTGTGTATAATCTTAATTTTTAAAAAAATGGTTATCAAATAGGACCTAAATTTTTAAAACCATATAAGAGGGGTGTTTGATCCAAGAAGTTTGAGTTATGAAATCTAGAGTTGTTTTGTCTTAAAAATAACAATAAGTTTACGAGACACGCGATAAAGTGTTGAAATGAGGGTTAATAAGTTTGTGAGGTCCACAATAAAATATTGTAATTGGTTAATAAGTTGATGAGTCTCCCAATTGGGTATTGAATGTTCTTGAACCAAACAAAACTCTACCCCACTCTGACTTCCTATTAAAGACTAAATATTAACTTTTTCTAAACTATAGGGACCAAACCCGTAATTGAAACTATACTTCATTTATTTACCATTTGATTCGAAGGTGATATATTATTTTATTTGTTGGATTCCACACAATGATGAAGTTGTGATTGAGATAATATGAGACTATTTTGATACAATTTTAAATTATTTGTCATAGATTCATGTGTGTGAAATTGATTGTTGACCAATCTTCTCAATTAAATTTCATTTTTTTTTCAACATTTTGTAATAATTTAAAAGAAGCAAATTAGTTAGAAAAACTTCTAAATCTCGATATTTTAAAAGCTAATTTAAAATTATCGAATAATCTTAAAATTCTGTGTGTTCCCTCAGGCTGATTTCTGGAGCGAAACAAGAAAGGCCATAAAAAGAGCTTACAAGAAAACAGACGAAGAAATATTGGAGAAAGTGAAGCAACTGGGAAGAGGAGGATCGACGGCTGTAACCGCCATATTGATCGACGGCCAGAAACTCATCGTTGCCAACGTCGGAGATTCCAGAGCCGTTTTGTGCAAAAACGGCGTCGCCGAGCAACTTTCCGTTGACCACGAACCCAGTAAAGAGAAACGGGAAATTGAAAGCCGCGGTGGCTTTGTATCAAATCTTCCAGGTTTCATTTCACGATTTTCATTCTTTTCTGATAATAAAAAAAATAAGGTTAAATTATTAAAAAAAAAAAAACCTCTGAACTATAAAATTTGTTTAAAAAATGTCCCATGAAATTTGAAAAGTTTCAAAAATACCCCTGAATTTTGAAAATTATTTCAAAAATATCATTGTTGTTAATTTTTGAATGGAAATCGTTAAAGTTTGAAAAGATGTTTCTTCTTTTTTGAAACATTTCTCAAAGTTTAGGGACATTTTTTAAACTTTTTAAAGTTCGGAGTCATTTTTAAAACAAATCATATAGTTCAGGAGTATTTTTTATAATTTAGGCTAAAAATAAATAGGTTTTTTTTTTTTTTTTTTTTTATTTTAAAGAATTGTTTTAAATTATTAAGACTTAAAAGTAGAGATTCAATAAAGCTGAGGTGTGAAGCGTTGACTGTTACAGGGGATGTTCCACGTGTCGACGGGCAGTTGGCTGTGGCTAGAGCGTTTGGAGATAAGAGCTTAAAACTCCACCTCAGCTCAGAACCTGACGTGGAAGTAAAAACGGTGGATGAAACTACAGAGTTCATGATTTTGGCTAGTGATGGCATATGGAAGGTCAGTACAATTTTTTTAAATCTTTCGATTAAACATTTACTAAAAAGACTTACTTCAAGAACATTTTAATAGATTACTTTAAAAAATGCTGGTAAAATTTATTTTAGTCTCTAATTTTGAAAATTTGTCGGTCCCTAATAACCATTAGATGCAGATTCGAAATATTTTTACAATTTCTCTTTCATACATCTAATAGTATCGAACTAACAACCACATTATGACAACCTTCTCAAATAATTTGGAAGTTGTCTCAATTTAATTTAAACGTATATTTTCAAAAAAATTATACTTTAATATTTCTTAATGTAGTCTCTTAGTGTCTATTAATATTAAACTTGGCTAATGATAAACATCAATAAAAAAAAAAAAAGTCATTTAGGAAGAAAGATTTTAATTCCTTCTCCAAAATTAATTTTTGTGTGTATGTATGTATATATATCAGTTTTATTACAAGTTTAGTCCCTAAACTTTTAGTGACAATTAATTAGGTCTCTGAACTTTAAAAAGTGTCTAATATAGGTTTATGAACTTTAAGCATGTCTAATAGATCTCTGAACTTTAAAAAAATGTCTAATATTATGAACTTTAAGAATATCTAATAGGTCTCTGAACTTTCAATTTTGTGTCTAATAAGTCTCTGACGTATTCGAGATTTTGAAAAATTAACTCATCTACTATATATAAAATTGAATTTTATGTCTATTAAGATTCTAAACTTCCAATTTTATATCTAGTAAGCCTGTGAATTTTAAGAAATGTTGAAAAGGTCAAGGATTTATTAGATACAAAATTAAAAGTTGAGGAACCTATTAAACACAAAAGTAAAAGTTTAAGGACATATTTGATACTTTTTTAAGTCCATGGACTTATTAGAAACAAAATTGAAAGTTCGAGGACTTATTTGAAACTTCTTAAAATTCAGGAACTGAAAATTCAAGCAAGTTTTTTACTTACTAGAATTGCTCTAAAAATTGTTTGAAATCCAATAAAATTGTGTACTATAATTACAGGTAATGACAAACAAAGAGGCAGTAGAATCTATTAGACACATAAAGGACGCGGACTTAGCGGCCAAACGACTTATCGACGAAGCAGTATCTAGAAATAGCAAGGACGACATATCGGTCATTGTTGTTAGGTTTCATTGATTTTTTTTTTCCTTTTTTTCTTTTTTTAAAATTTTTTAAACAGAGTGTTAGTGTTATATATCAAAGTGTGGATAATATTATTAATATGTGACAGTAAATTTGTTTTGCCTCTTGGCTGCTGTCTGTATTTATTATTATTATTATTATTTTACAATATGGGGTGGTGGATTTGAACAACGGACCTCATGGTTATCAGTACAACTTTATGTCAGTTGAGCTATACTCTTGTTGGCTTTTGGTGTCGGTAAGCTGCTATGTAATGTTCCCTTATTAGATAATTTTCATTTTTCAATGGCAAAATTTGTCTTAGCAATGGGCTTGACTTTCTTGCATTAATGGGCCTGGATCATCGTGGGCTTTAATTAAGTCTTGCTATAGTTGGGCTCCAATGGCAGGCCCATGGAATATGAACATTCACATTTTATTCATGAGATTAAATGCAACTTACTTATAAAATTCATTTTGAAATTTCATGTAATATTAGTGTGAGACAACTAACCTACAAAATCAAAGTGAGATGTGTTTTCATTAAAATGAAAAAATAAAAGTGAAATGGCATGTACTTTTGTTCCATAACTCTATGATACCCGGACACCTCGGAGAGAGATTAGTTTACCGATCATAGGAGTGAGAGATCGGTAATTGACACCTTATCCACTAAGCTATATACTCAAATAATTGACAAATAAATAAAAATTCTATCAAGTAAAAATAACTCATTTGATGATATTTATGATTAAATAATCCTACTTGTTTAATTACTATCTTTTTTCTATATTAAAGAAGATTAACCTTAGAAAATGAGTTCAAGAAAACTTCAAACTTTTAAATTCACTAAAAGTAATTTAAAGTTTCTTTGCTTATTCTTCATTATCTTAAGGACTATAATTATCGACTGACCAATAAAATTTGGACAACCTTTTTACTTTAAAGTTCTATTTGGACCATGTTGAAGGATCAGTATTGAAGTGTTGATATAAGATTAAATCTATCCTAACGTATCAAGTTAAGTTTTTACTTTAAAGTTCTATTTAGATCATGTTGAAGGATCAGTGTTGAAGTATTGATATAAGATCAAATCTATCCTAACGTCTCAACTTAAGTTTTTGAGATTCATGGTAAATTAACACTTACAATCATTTAATCTTTTTTTTTTTTTTTTTTTTGTCTTTTTCACTATATATATATATATATATATATATATATATAAACTTAAAACTAGAAGGAGGTAAGTTTAAAATATCTAGGGAGTGAAAGTATATCTTAGATGTTTTTTTCTTCTTCTTCGATCTTTTAAAATTAAAAAATCTATTAAATATAAAATTGAATTTTATATCTATTGGAACTCTAAACTTCCTATTTGTATCTAAGGAGGCTTGTCAATGTTTTAAATGTCGAATACGCATTGGACTTTTTAGACACAAAATTGAAAGTTAAATGACTTACTAGACAGAAAAATGAAAGTTTTTAAAGTTTAGGGTTCTATTAGACACAAAATTGAAAATTCGAGGACCTATTTGATATTTTTTAAAGTTTAAAGACCAAATTGACACAACGCTAAAAGTTATGACTAATCTTATAATTTAACCGGACAAAAATTAGTAACAATTGGCTACTTTGGATTGAAAAAACTCGATGGTTGGGCCAACTAAAAGGTCAAAGAGAGAGAGAAATTTACAAACCTATAATATTCCGTAGCATAACCTTATGAGAAGTTCCGTCATGATAGGTAACTATTTTGTTTTGTTTTGTTTTTTTAAATAATTAAAAGTTATACTTGATTCCACACAATCTTTTAGTAAATTTTTCATATTTCTCAAAATTTTGTTTGAATCTAAGTCAGGTTTTTTAAAATAAAAATAAAAATTTTAAAAACTATTTTTTTTTCTTTTTTGATTTTGTTTTTTAGAACATTTTTAAAAAGTAGATAATAAAAGAAGAAAATAAGTAGAAGTAGAATTTATACCATTAATTTTTAAAACATATAAAACTAAAACTAAAATGATTATCAGACGAAACTTTCAATTATTGGCTTATATTACAAACATTCTCCAATTTTACAAGTCATACTTGCCCATATGATGCATACATAAATAAATTAGGCCTCGTTTGATAACCAATTGGTTTTTCGTTTTTCGTTTTTGAAAATTAAGCCTTGTTTAATTTTCTCCCAATTTCATACAATTGGTTGCATCTTTGTCAATGACACATTAGAATTATTAGCCAAATTCTAAAAACAAAAACTAGTTTTTGAAAACTAGTTTTTTTAGTTTTCAAAATTTGACTTTGTTTTTTAAAATATGGAAGAAGATAGATTACAAAACCAAGGAACTTAAAAGGTGGGAGTAGTGTTTTTAGGCTTAATTTTCAAAAACCAAAAACCAAAAACCAAAAACCAAATGGTTATCGGGACCTTAAATGTAACAATTTCTTAATTTTTTTTCCCTCAATACTCATCCAACAATCTATAAAATAATATAAATAACAACTAAAAACTAGTTGGTATTGTTAATTTCAGTGTACTCCACACACAGCAAACCAGAGAACCAACAGTAATAGAAGAACCACAAACTCAACGATAATCAAATGAACTAAGATGATGAATCTGTATTGCAACAAGAGAAGAAATAAACGAGAGAAGAGAAGGAAGAAGAACAACCCGGATTATAGTGGTTCGACCCCAAAAAGCTGGTCTACATCCACTTCGTCGTTTCCATTAGTGATTCGTGCAGCAAGGATTACAAATTCCAGCAAGATTACAACCAGAACACTTAATCGACTCTCCTCGATACCTCAGGCAAAACAGAGCAATTTAACAGCTCTCTACAGAGAAACCTCTCATACAAGTGCTCACAGAAAAATCCCCAGCTCTTCTCACAATCACTCAGATTACAGTGATAACTACAAGACAAGCTCACTCTGATTTTTCTCTCAATCTTGCTCAATCAATGCAGCAGCACACCCTCACTATGAAGTCGAAAATCCCCTCTTAAGGCAGTGGATTCTCTCACACGAAAATAACCTGGAAGCCGTTATTTTCAGCTGCTTCTCACGTGACCAAATCAGCTCCACCTTAATTTGCTGACTTGTCATCTTGCTCAGCTACTTCAGACAACAAGGATGCCACCTCACGGTCAACTGGTCAACATGATTTAAGCTATTAAATTTAACAATCTCCACCTTGATAGCTTCAATCCCTGCACTTTCATCACTTAAAGACATGGAAACGACTGTTAATCACACTTCATTCAGCAAGCACAAACTTTGAGAGCTTTCATACAGCTCTCAAACTTACTTTGTGACAGAGGTTTTGTAAAGGCATCTGCTACATTATCATTCGTACTGATTTTCTCTAGCTTAAACAGCCCATCATTTAGTACATCCCTCAGAAAATGATAACGCACATCAATGTGCTTTGTCCTATCATGGTAGGTCTGGTTTCTTGACAAGTAAACAACAGATTGACTATCACAGTATATTTCAACACACCCATCATACTTTGATAGTTCATTAGTGAGTTCCTTCAACCAAATGGCTTCTTTCATTGCCTCAGTTGCAGCAATGTGTTGGGTTTTATGCCCTAAAACTCGTAGATAGTGAATGTAACCGTTGACCGGATATTAATGAAATAATATTGATATATTTTTCCATTAATTGTTATTAGTTATTTTATATATGTCTTTGCCTAATAATAACCCTAATCCAATAAACTAGACATCCAAGGCTGTAATATGAGTCTTGAACTATATGTAGTGACATATGGGATCGTTGTTCAAGAAACAGCCTAAAGAGTCTATAGTATAGGGATAAGACTGGGTGCCTTATCCTGGTGACACTATGGATACGGCCCACTTTGTATTTGATACAAACGCTGCAATCCAACGCGTTCGTGTAGGAGACATGCGAGTGGGGGTATCCTATGCAATGAGTTTGCATAAGACCGGACCGCGAAATAGTAACCACTGGTTATAACACCGTTAACTGGTTGGTTTTCTATTTCACTAGGACGACCTAGACAACTTAGTCTTAATCCTGAGTTGATTATGGACTCCTGCTCATGAGAGATTGTCCTTTGATTTGTATGGGTGAGAGTGACCAATACGCCGACTCAATAAGCCTACCACTTTGGGGACAAAACCGAATGGGGAGCTGGGAACATAATCGTACAAGATGGAATTCACTCCTTCCCGACTTTAGGGAAACAGATGAGGGTTCCCTTAAGTGGTTACTCCGAGTCTTGAACAAAGGGTCCTACCCTCTCAATGGCACGAGAGGGTTTTCTGTTTGATGGTTGGACCACAAACAGGTTGTTCATTAGAGGAGAATTGGTACTTAAGGAAATAGAGGTAACCCAGGGGTAAAACGGTAATTAAACCCAACTGGTGTTACGGACACTCGTGAAGGACTAACTAGTCGATATTGGTCTAAGATCCGTGGACACAGAAAATATGTCTGCAGTGAGAAGAGTGCAACTGTGAGTCTATAGTGGAATGTACACACAGTTAACGAATATTGATTAATGTGGTTAATGAGTTTGACCAATTAATCTCACATCGTTGGAGCTTCTGATCTGCAGGTCCATTAGGTCCCACTGGTAGCTCGTAAAGTAATTTGATGCAACTAAGTAATAAAAGTAAATTGAAAATGTTCAATTTATTAAGGGAAAAAAATATAATATATATTGATATATTATTATGAGAGAAATTAATATTTGAAAAGTTCAAATTTAAATTTATGGAAGTTTGAAAGAGTTCAAAATAATGAATTAATTAATTTAAGGCCTAAAATGTGTTTGGGCAAATTAATTAATTCTAGGCCGGGAATTAAATATGTGATATTTAATTGGTGGTTAATTAATTAAAGAATTCATTAACCGGGAATTAATCAATTATGGAAATAATTAATTACTTAAGGAAGTGATTAATCATTTATGGAAATGATCTAATCACTTATGGAAGTAATTAGTCATTTGTGGAAAAGATTAATCAATTATGGAATTGATTGATCATGATTGATTAATTAAGGAATAAGATTGAATCAATTATGGAAAAGATTGATTTAATTGAATATTTTATTCATGACCTCTCTTCTATAAATAGAACACTAGACCTAATTGGTCATGACACTTGACACTCTTGAAAGACAAGACCTAGAATTCTCTCTAGCCTCCCTCTTAGAGAAAGACTCCCACAAGTCTTTAGCCTCCTAGACTCAGAGACATACCGGTGTAACCTCTGTGGTGATTGTGTCAATCAAAGAAGAAATTTCCAGCGAAGAAAAGCAAAGGCGGCTGCTGCATTTTCGTTCGTGGAGCGTCGTTGGCGAAGAACGGTCAAGTCTACAACGGATGTTTGTAACGGTTCTTCCTCTTTTCTTTAGAAAAGTTTTAAAAATAAATATAGATTTATTTTAGCATGTTTAAACCAATTTTACAGCGGCTTTAAAGGTTGTTTAAAGTTTTGTTTGAGTTATCGTAACGGTATTTTAATGTTAATTAATATACGGCGTAAGGTCCAATCGATGCGCTTCCGCTGCGTGGGGACTTTTATTCCCTTCACAATGTACTCAGATTCAGTTGTTGACAATGCAACAACTGTTTGCAAGGATGTTCTCCAACTCACTAAGTTACCATGATAAATAAATACAAAACCTGTCAGAGACCTTCTTCGATCACAATCTGCAGCATAGTCTGCATCTACATATCCAAGTAATTTCGCACTACTTTTATTCTCATGTGTGTACAATAATCCATGCTTCAAGGTACCTCTTATGTATTTAAACATCCATTTTACAGCATGCCAGTGTTGTTTCCCTGGATTAGACATAAATCTACTGACAACACTCATCCCATGTGCCAAGTCAGGACGTGTGCAGACCATTAAGTACATTAGACTTCCTACTGCACTGGCATAAGGTATTTGGGACATTTCTTGCTTATCATCCTCTGTTTGAGGTGAATTCGACGATGATAGCCTGAAGTGTTTAGCAAATGGTACTGCTACTGCTTTGCAATTATCCATTCTAAATTTCACTAACATTTTCTTGGCATATGATTCTTGTGTTAGTGACAAATGTCCCATGCTTCTATTTCTTTTTATATCAATCCCTAAGATTCTTTTGGCCTCCCCTAGATCTTTCATATCAAACCTACCCTTTAGTTGCTTTTTCAGGTTTTCAATCTCCAGAATATCCCTTCTTGCAAGCAACATATCATCTACATACAATAACAAGTAGATTGGAGGTTTTCTATCATGAATCTTAAAGTACACACAGTGGTCAAGTTTACTTCTTACAAAGCCACAAGAAGTTATAAAAGAGTCAAACTTAAGGTACCACTGTCTAGGGGATTGTTTAAGGCCATACAGGGATTTATTTAACAAACGTACCTTATTTTCTGTTCCATTTGCTGTAAATCCAAGAGGTTGATGCATGTATATTGTCTCCTTGAGATCACCATGTAAAAACGCTGTTTTTACATCAAGCTGCTGCAGTTCAAGGTCTTGTGTTGCTGTCAAAGATAGCAAGATTCGAATCGAACTGTGTCACACCACTGGTGAAAAAATCTCATCATAGTCCACCCCTTCGGTTTGTGTAAACCCCTTTGCGACCAACCTTGCCTTGTATCTCAGTGGTTCTTGTGGATTTACGGTTTCTTTAATCTTGTAGATCCACTTACACCCCACTAGCTTTTGGTTGATTGGTCTATCAACCAAAGTCCAGGTGTTGTTCTTATTCAAAGATTCCATCTCCTCTTCCATGGCACTAATCCATTTGTCACTGTCCACTGACTTAACAGCTTCTGAATAGGAAATTGGCTCCTCATCTACTTGTTCAATTTTAGTATTCAGGGCATAATACACCAAGTCAGCGTTCCCATATCTGGAAGGTCTTCTAATCTGTCGCATTTGTCGGTCTCTCGCAAGCTGATAACCTTCAAGATTTTCTTGTGACTCTTCAGTTGTGCCCTCATTCGTAGGAGTATCTATCTGTTCATGTGAGGTACTAGCATTCTGTGATTCATCTCCGTGTGATGCAGACTGATTACTTGAACTGACTCCACCTTGATTTAAACCCTCGGTTCGATCAATTCCCTGGTTATCAAGTTCCATTTCAAAAACTTGTTTCCCGACTGTATTCTCAGTACCTTGAATCTCTTTGTCTTTCATGGCTATTGTGGCTTCAACAAAGATAACATCTCTGCTGATCAGAACCTTTTGTTCTCATTTTTCTAAGCACCAAAGTCTAAAACCTTTCACACCTTGCAGATAGCCTAGAAACACACACTTCTTTGCTAGGTGATCTAGCTTTCCTTCCTTTGAATGTGTGTAAGCAACACATCCAAAGACTCTCAGGTTTGACAGATTTGGAGCTTGCCCTTACCACATTTCCATTGGTGTTTTAAAGTTAATTGCAGAGGATGGGCATCGGTTAATTAGATAAGCTGCTGTAACTACAGCTTCAGCCCAGAAACGTTTATCAAGGTTGGCATTTGACAGTAGACTTCTCACCCTCTCCAGGAGTGTACGGTTCATTCTCTCTGCCATACCATTTTGCTGTGGAGTTCCCCTCACTGTCAAATGTCTCTCTATACCTTCCTTTGCACACATGGATTTAAACTGTCTGCTGAGATACTCAAGACCATTGTCTGTCCGTAGGCACTTTACTTTCTTTCCTGTCTTGTTCTCAACCAAGGCTTTCCATTCCACAAACTTTTGGTATGTTTCATCCTTGGTTTTTAAAGGGTAGACCCACACTCTTCTGGAAAAATCATCCACTATAGACAGGAAGTATCTTGCTCCACCTAACGAAGGCGTTTTTTCTGGTCCCCACAGGTCGGAATGGACATAGTCCAAAACATCTTTTGAAGTATGTTTTCCTCTTGCAAAAGATACCCTCGTAGCCTTCCCATAAATGCAATGTTCACAAAAAAACTAGTGAACCAAGCGGTGAAGAACCAAGCAAACCCTGTTTGTCCAGTTCAATCAACCCCTTCTCACTGACATGTCCCAATCTAGCATGCCATAAGCTTGCATTTTCTTGCTCTACTGTGGAAGCAACAGCTGCTGTACCTACTACAGTTGAACCTTCAAGGATGTACAGGCCATTTTTCAACTTTCCTCTAAGTTTAACCATAACACCCTTGATGATTTTCATGGTTCCTTTCTCAGTTTTACAAACAAATCCTGCTTTATCAAAAACACCCAGTGACAAGAGACTTCTCTTGAGCTCAGGCACGTACCTCACATTAGTTACTAATCGAGTTTTGTTATCAAACATCTTTATCTGGATTGTACCAATTGAAGGATTGGAATTCCCAATTCCGTTACAGCGGAAGCAATTGGACCGTTCGTAAATTAATTTTGTTCTACAAAAATACCAATACATTGGCAAAAGGTTAAGCGATGAGAAACATACCTTCGTTGACGACTCTGAATTCTTCAAGAACGCCTTTCTTGATTACTCTGCAACAACGAAGAACACCACCATTTGATCTTCCCCGCTATAACTCTGAGATTAGGAACGTAGTTGTGGGACTACCTAATCTTGAATGGGAAAAACTCTAGAGAGAAAATTCTCCCTAGAGTTCTTGAGTTGAGAGAATATGAGAAGGCATTATGGTGGCCATATGTTGTGGTACCTAAACCCTAGGGTTAGTGTTCTATTTATAGGAGAAAGGCCATGAATAAAATATTCATTTAAAATCAATTATTTCCATAACTGATTTAATCTTTTCTATTAATCAATTCCATGACCAATCAATTCCATAATTGATTAATCTTTTCCATAAATGATTGATCACTTCCATAAGTGATTAATCATTTCCATAATTGATTAATTTCCAATTAATTAATTCTTTAATTAATTAATCACCAATTAAATATCATATATTTAACTTCAGACCTTCTATTAGTTAATTAATTAATTACCCAATTAAATATCATATATTTAATTTCAGGCCTTCAATTAATTAATTCTATAATATGAATCAAATTCATATTAAAATTTGAACTCTTTCAAATTCTCTTATATCCTATAAATTTAATATGAATCAAATTCATATTAATATTTGAACTTCTTCAAATATTTATTTCTCTCATAGACTATAGTTTAATTAAATCTCATTTAATTTAAACTAAATTGAATAATTAATTAATTCATAATTAATTCATTCATCTTCTAATTAAATACCCTATATTTAATTAGACATATATTTGAACTCTTTCAAATATATCAATCTCTCAATTTAATAAAGTTTAATCTCAAATTAGACTTTATATTTTAATGCATCATTATACATTATATTAATATGTATCTCATACAATTAACTTAATTCCCAATATGAATTTGAACTATTCAAATTCTCTCAAGATATATTTGTTCCTAATTACTCTTTACGAGCTAGCAGGGGGACCTAATGGACCTACAGATCAGAAGCTCCAATGATATGAGGTTAATAGATTAAACTCATTAATCAGGTTAACCAATATTCATTAACTGTTGGTCATTCCACTAAAGACCCACAGCTGAACTCTTCTCACTGTAGAACATTTGTGTGTCCATGGATGTAGACCTATACCGGTAAGTCAATCCTTCACGAGTGTTCGTAATCACGGCTAGGTCAAACTACCGTTTTACCCCTGTGTTACGTCTGTCTCCTTAAGTACCAGCGCTCCTCTAATGAACAACCTGTTTATGGTCCAACCATTAAACAGAAAGTTCCTCTCAGGCCAGTGAGAGGACGGGATCCCTTTGTTCAAGTCCCGGAGTCACCTCTTAAGGGAACACTCGTCTACTTCTCCTAGAAGTGGGAAGGAGTGAATTCTTTCTTGTGTTGTCATGTCCCCAGCCTCCCACTCTCGGTCTTGTCCCCAAAAAGGAAGGCATATTGAGTCGGCGTATTGGCCACTCTCACCCATGCTAATCAAAGGACAATCCCTCATGAGAAGGAGTTCATGACACACTCAGGATTAAGACTGAGTTACCTAGGTCATCGTATTGAAATAGTAACCTAACTAGTTAACGGTGTTACATCTAGTGGTTTACTATTTCGTGGTCCGGTCTTATGCAAACTCATTGAATAGGATACCCCCGCTTGCATGTCTCCTACATGGACGCCTTGGATTAATACGTCTGTATCGAATACAAAGCGGGTTGTATCACATAGTGTTACCAGGATAAGGTACCCAGCCTTATCCTTGTACTATAGACCTTTTAGGTTGTTACTTGAACACCAATCCCCGTATGTCCCCACATACTAGTTCAAGTCACATGTAAACAACCTTGGATCTTAGTTTATTGGATTTGGGTCAAATTGTGCAATATTTAACAACAACACTTTATTGTAGAAACTCAATTACACTTTATTGAAACAAGTATACAATTTGTTCACATTCACTATCTACGAGTTTTAGGGCATAAAACCCAACACCAACACCTTTCACACCACACTCATGATGATTACCAAGAAGGACTTTTCCTTCTTCCATGGATTCAAATTCTTGAAACCATTCTCGGTTTGGTGTCATATGGAAAGAACACCCCGAGTCCAAAATCCAATCAGTATCTACTGGATTTTCAGCTGCCATAAGAACTTCTGCCGAATCATAACCTTCTGTCACATTTGCATTACTGTTTTCTTCTGTTTTCTTGCTCTCATTTCTTTTCTTGTTTTTAAACTCAATACAATTCCTCCTAAAGTGTCCCTCCTTGTGACAGAAATAACATTTCTTTCCTTTTCCAACAGACTTAGATCTTCCTCTGTTGTTTTCTGATTTTCCTCTAGTTCCATTTGATTTTCCATTCTTCTTCTCTATTCTGCCACGAGAAAAATGAGCTTCTCCATCCTTTTGATTCACTTTTCTGGTCTCAAGTTCTTTAGCCCTGCATTAGTCACAATCTCTAAAGTAAGACTATCTCGACCATACTTAATCGCATTCCTTACCTCATTGTAAGACTCAGGTAAAGAATTAAGAAGGATCACAGCTTTATTTTCGTCAACAAGTTTCTCACCGATGTTTGCCATCTCAATTGTGATCTTATTAAATTCATCTAAATTCTGCTCTAGATCTTTAGAGGTATCCATCTTAAAGCCAAAAAACCTCTCCTTAAGATACAATTTATTTGATAAAGATTTCGTCAAATAAATTGCATCTAACTTAGCCCATAACTCTTTTGCAGTATTCTGATCATTTACCTGCCTCAAGACGTTGTCAGCCAAGTATAAGATAATCGTACTGAACGCTATCTCCTTCATCTCAGCAAATTGGTCGTCTGTCATGTTATCGGGCTTTTCATCAGGTTTGTCAATGGCTTTCGATACTTTCTGTTGAACAAGTAGGGCTCTCATCTTCTTCTTCCACAGTGAGAAATCGCCCTTACCATCAAAACGTTCAACCTCAAACTTAGATGTCATTTTCCAGCAAAAATTATACAATCGGACTTAATCAGAAGAACAACCGTAAACTAAAACTTGGGCTCTGATACCAATTGTTAATTTCAGTGTACTCCACACACAGCAAACCAGAGAACCAACAGTAATAGAAAAACCACAAACTCAACGATAATCAAATGAACTAAGATGATGAATCTGTATTGCAACAAGAGAAGAAATAAACGAGAGAAGAGAAGGAAGAAGAACAACCCGGATTATAGTGGTTCGACCCCAAAAAGCTGGTCTACATCCACTTCGTCGTTTCCATTAGTGATTCGTGCAGCAAGGATTACAAATTCCAACAAGATTACAACCAGAACACTTAATCGACTCTCCCCGATACCTCAGGCAAAACAGAGCAATTTAACAGCTCTCTACAGAGAAACCTCTCATACAAGTGCTCACAGAAAAATCCCCAGCTCTCCTCACAATCACTCAGATTACAGTGATAACTACAGGACAAGCTCACTCTGATTTTTCTCTCAATCTTGCTCAATCAATGCAGCAGCACACCCTCACTATGAAGTCGAAAATCCCCTCTTAAGGCAGTGGATTCTCTCACACGAAAATAACCTGGAAGCCGTTATTTTTAGCTGCTTCTCACGTGACCAAATCAGCTCCACCTTAATTTGATGACTTGTCATCTTGCTCAGCTACTTCAGACAACAAGGATGCCACCTCACGGTCAACTGGTCAGCACGATTTAAGCTATCAAATTACATCCATAAAGCTGAAACAATAAGATAAATATTTTTGTTTGGTTATGTTTGAGTTTTCATTTCCTTTTCATGATTTATGAAATGAACTATGAGCATAGCTCAATTGGCTGACATCAAGTTTGTACTATCAACTTAAAGTTGGAGGTTCAATTTTTCCACTCGTCAAAAAAATTATAAAAAAAAGATATAATCGAAATTTGTAGGAGTAACTACTCATGTGACATAGACAAAAGAAAATATGAACTAGTTCTCTAATTGAGACATCTTTCTTTTATTTTTTTTTTCTAGAAATTCAAATTTTCTGTCCCACATTTTTCTATTAAAAAAGATATAATATAATATATAATGTGGACAAAATTTGTAATTTACCATATTTTCATTCATTACAAAAAATGATTAAAAATATTGTTGTTTAAAAAATTCAGTATAAAATTAATTATTTATTATGAAATTTCATTTTAAACCCGTGATAGATTTCACACTGATTGTGAAAGTTTGTTTTTTTTTTTTTTTTTTTTTGACGATATAGAGTGAGAGAATTCGAACCACACACCTCTTTATCATCAATATAAATTTTATGTTAATTGAACTATACGCTTGTAAAAAAATTAGATAGTTTTTTTTTTAAAACATAAAAAAAAAAAAAAAAATTAGATAGTTAAATAAACAGCAAAGTAATTTTAACTTCTTAAGTGTACTTGAATTCTTTTCCTTGTCCGAGGTGAAGACACGATATTAAAAAAATAAATAAAAAGGTGAAGACAAGATTTATTATGCGGAAGATTGCCATATTACGAAAATTACCCTATTTTGACAAACACCTACTTCTATATTTCAATTTTTTAATTAGTTTTTTTTTTATATAAAAAAAATAGTTTGTTTCAGATTTTTTTTTTAAATACAATATACTTATAAATATAATTTTTTTTTACCACATGCAGAGGTGAGGGATTGAACTCCTGACTTCTTGGTTTTATGTCAATTGAACTATATTCTTGTTGGCATATGCTTATAAATATTATTAACATATTAAACCGTTCAATGTATTTTCAGAGAACAAATATATAATGATATAACTAAATATTTTTGAGCAAATCACCGATACATTACGACAAAATTTGCAATTTACCATATTTTAAACGCTAAATTATAAAAAAAAATATCCCTAAACTATGGGATTTGTTTAAAAAATATATGAACTCTAAAAAGTTTCAAAAATACCCCTAAACTTTAAAAAACGCTCAAAAATACTTTTGTTGTTAATTTTTGGATGAAAACCGTTAAAGTTTAAGTTTCATTAAGATCCTGGAATTTAAAAAAAAAAAATTAAATACCCTTATTAGAAAAAAAAATTCTTCTCATTCTTCTTCCATGAGCCAACAAAAGCGTAGCTCATCTGACATAAATTTGTACCTTTGACCAAGAGGGAGATCAGAGATTCAAATCCCTCACCCCACATGTCAAAAAAATAAAAAAATCTTCCTTTTCAATATATATATATATATATATATATATATATATATATATAGACACCCACACACACACATATATAAATGTTTTTTCCTCCCACTTATTTTCTTTACACTTTTTAAAAGAGAAATCTCAAATTCAAATTTTGTTTTCATTTGGTGTTGTGTTGCACGTAACCTTTATAAGCAAAGTTTTGCATTAATTTTTATGGAACAAGAATTTATGATGAGAAGATGAAAAAAGAAAAGCATTTTCCAACAATGGTATTTTTTATTTTTTTTTAAAAATTCAAAGATATTAATGAAAATGAAACTTTAATAGTTTTCATAAAAAAATTAACGACAATGATATTTTGAATACTTTTAAAAGTTCAGAAGTATTTTTAAAACAGATCCGATAGTTCAGAGTATTTTTTAAAATTTAGCCTATTTTAAAATTATCCTATACGAGTTCGAGAACAATGTAATGATAAAACTACCATATTATAATACCACATATTTATCTCGTAGATAAGGTCCAAAACAAAACAATTAAATGCATTAATTTCAAAGAAAAATGGCTAAAAAAATCTTGCGATCCAAGTGCGGCCAATACCACGTCCAAACGCACCAAGCAAAATTCCAAAACAACTTTGGTGATCATATGGGAACTCGTAAATAGTTTGGAATAATTTACGAACAAAACTTAGCTCCATGTCGGTATGCAGGGATCTCTCTACATACACCATTAAAATCTTGACAACTAAAAAAAAGAAGGGAGAAAATTAGAAGTTTTTTTTATCCCTCTTAGTTGTCAAAATTTTAATGGTAGTATGCAGGGGAGATCCCTACATACTATAGCCAAGTTTTTTTTTCAATGATTTTGGATCCGTTTAGAATGACTTTTAAGTGTAAAAACACTTTTTTAAACACTTAATTTTCTTTTTTAAACCAAGTACTTAAAAAGTTATTCTAAACAACATATACATTTAATCAATCTCAAATAAAATAAAATATCATTTGAGTCTCTATACTTTCCTTTTAAAATAATGTATTACGAGAATACAATGGAGACTTCTAGTCTAAGATGAAAATACAAGATACAATAAGGAAAAAAAAAAACCAAAAAATAGAAAATAGACCATGCAACAACACAACTCAAGAGAAAAGGTTCCAAAGAAGAGGAAAAGCAAAACATCTAACTGCACTGTCTGCAACTAAACCTGAGAAGGTTGTGATGAAGAGAGCCATAAACTCGAAGATTACGCTCTTGCCATATAAATGATAAATAATTGCATACCAAGTCACTGTTCAAATTAAACTTGACAGCGTAGTTTGTCTCTATACTTTAGGTCTCATTCTATTCTAATCCATGTATTTTTTTTAATGTTCAAATTTAGTCCCCAGATCAATCTCAAAATGAGTCTTTGCTATTAAATTGAAGTTAATTTTTATCGAAGTTGATAAAATAATAATAACCAAAATTTTCATATAAGAAATTACATCAAGAAAGATTTTAAAAAAAAAAAAATACGTGGATTGAGGATTTAAACCTGTAACTTCTACTACATATTGTCGTTAGAAGGTACGTAATATATTAAATTCTAGGTTGGTGAACATCAACCAATTCCTTTTAGACCCTTTATTTTTTTCATGACCTCGATCATTAACACAACAATTAAATCTACACCTTTGAAAATAGAGTGAACAAGTACTAACAAACATTATTTCCAACAACAAAAAAAAAAAAAAAGGTACTAACAAACAAAACCAAAATGATGTTAATTGTTATATATAGAATTAATACAAGTTTCTAAATAAAAATAAAAATATAGAATAAGGACAAAATAATTTCAATAGAGCCCTAAGGAAATGCCACATACCCTTTTTTGCATGCTTACCCCAAATGTTATGAAGCCACGCAATTTCTGCCCCATACCGCCTTTCTCTCTCATCAAAATTCCCCATTCTCTCTCTCTCTCTCTCTCTCTCTCTCTCTCTCCTCTGTTTCCGCCATTATATAAATCCCTTCTCTCTGTTCTTCTTCTTCTACCTATCTCTTCTTCATTTCATTTGCCCTAATTTTACAGTGCTTCAATGAGCAGCGTTTGTGCTGAGAATCACAAATTTCAGTTTCACTTTCAATTTCCTTCTTCTTCTGATTCTTGTTGTTCTTCTGATTTTGTTTCTGAGAGGATTCCTTTTCTCAAGGACATCAACGTTCCGCCGAGGAAGCTTCTCGCGGCGCGACGTGACAACGGCGAAATGTCTTCTGATTCGCCTCGATTTTCGTTTGCTGTTGAATCGCTTTTGCAGAAGTTTTTGCCGTTCAACGGCGAGGATGAGGCGGACGAGGACGGTGATCCGTATTCGTCCGATCATTTTCGGATGTATGAGTTTAAGGTGAGGCGGTGTACTCGTAGTCGGAGCCATGATTGGACGGATTGTCCGTTTGCTCATCCTGGAGAGAAGGCGCGGCGCCGGGATCCTCGTCGGTTTCATTACTCCGGCACGATGTGTCCGGAGTTCCGGCGCGGCGGTTGCGGCCGTGGCGATGGATGTGAGTTCGCTCATGGAGTTTTTGAGTGCTGGCTTCATCCGGCGAGGTATCGGACTGAGGCTTGTAAAGATGGAAAGAACTGTAAGAGGAAGGTTTGTTTCTTTGCTCATTCGCCTCGTGAGCTTCGTCTTTTACCTCCAGTAGGTAATTTTCAAGGCGGCGGCGGCGGCGGCTCTTGTTCTTCGCCGAATAAGAAGAGTTCTAATCTTAGATCGGCCGCTGGTACTAATCACTGCTGTCTGTTTTGTCATTGCGGCGGAGCCGCCACCTCCTCGCCGACGTCGACGCTTTTCGGAATGTCTCATCTCTCTCCGCCGCACTCGCCGCCTCTCTCGCCGGGAAAACCTCGGTCAATGAATGGATTTTCGCCGATTTCGAGGTATAATCCTGATCAGTCTAAATTAAATGGAGTTTTGAGCTATAAAGATGCACTGACTGAGCTCATGAGCTCTATTGAATCCATGAATATCGACGACGCTAATGCCACTCTAGCCGCCGCTGCCGCCATCTCCGCCCCTAGACCAACACCGCCTTGGATCGATGTTTCATCCCTCAACGCCGAAGATCAACTGCAGTTCATTCTCTCACCTTCCACTCCAAATCTCTCCGCCGCACCAGGGAACTTTTCCGGCGAGAACAAAGGCACCGCCGACAATGGATGGGGCTCCGCCTCCGGTCCCGATCTCGGATGGGTTAACGATCTGCTGATGTAAACAAAGAAGAAGAAGAAGAAGAAGCAAATAACACTTTTGATCAGAGGAACTGTAATATATATATGGCGATGAGGTGTAAAAAAAAAATGTCATTAATAATGATTGTGAATTATTGTTTTGCAAATTGTTGTGGGGAAGGAAAAAGCTGCAGATTTTCCATTTAGAATTTATGTTTTTGTTTGTTGTTTGTATTAGGAACTCTAAGCTAGTGGGGGGTCTGATTTGCAAATTAATTTTCAGTTTGTTGTGTATTCTAATTTCTCTTCTTGATGTATTTTAATGGAAGTTTCTTGACCATATATTTATATATGTATTTGTATTTTGTGGATGATGAATAAATAGGGGCCTTAAACTAATTAAGCAAGATATTGGGGGTGTGTTTGAAAATCATGCTTTTGATATTTTAGGATTCTGTTGGGCCAAGTCGTCAAGGCCACGTTTTCTGTTGTTTGAAGTGATGTGGTAGGTTCCGGGTTTGGCTTTCGTTTGGAACAAAAAGATCAATTACTTTTTGTTACATAATTTTTTTTTTTTTAATAAAAAAGTGTTTTTTTATTTGAGCTTTTCACTCTATAAGCTCTGACTCGTGTTGTTTAGTGATAATTGTTAACCTATATCTTGTGATCAAGAACTTGTAAGTATCGATCAAGAATCATTAATCAAGAATCATTAATCAAGAATCATGTGAGTGTTGATATTTTATATTTGAGTATTTTCATATATGTACCATTGATTAAGAGGTTTCTCAACAATTATGTGGTACTTTGAAATCATGTATTATCTAGATACCTCTCGGATTCTTAAGAAATTATTATCTATGTATTAATTTGGAGAGTAGTTTAGAATTCATTTTCAAATTTGACTTCATATAAAATTGAATTTTATATTTTCTTAGAACTACAATGGAAGTAGTTCAATAAGAATGCATTTTCTAAAAAACATTTTGTATAAAAAAAGGTTACATTTCCTCATAAGTGTTTTTATAGACAAGTTTTTGTATACTTAAAAATTCATTTTAAAAAAGTTGGTTTTAAGTGCTTCTCAAAATGGTTTATTTATCAATCTCATTTTCTAATAAGTTATTTTTAGTGGTGGCCAAACACTAGAAATTTTTTCAAAATTAAACACTTGAAAAGGTGAACCAAACACACCCTAAACTTTGAATTCAAAATTCTGATAATAGATTATATATCGAGGTGATAGAATTAGTCCATTTTGACTATAGTTTATACCCTAGTTTGACTTATGAATAATTATTCTTTTAGATGGTAAATTGATACATATAAATAAAAGTATTATTTGGGTTAAATTTTGTTGTTTGAAATCTAAATTATTATTATTTTTTTTTTGACAACATGTAATGTGAGAGATTTGATCCACAGATCTCTTAATCATCAAGTTTTATATTAGTTGATGAATTTTGAATTATTATATTTTCGAGTATTATTGTGGTTTAACTTTATATAAAACATTCCTAAAGTATATATCATAAATAAATAAATAAATAAAATACACATGCAACATCATTTACCAATAAAAATATGCTTAATTTAATTGTTTGTAAAAAAAATAACATGTATAAGAACTCAAAAAAAGAAAAAAGTGAACATATGCTTAATTACAAGTTCATTCCTAAATATATAAGGTTGCTAGATTTTCAATTTTATCTAATATACTTTGAAGTTGCTAGATTTTCAATCTTGCGTCTAATGTGTTATGAATAATAGATTTTTAACATTTTTTAAATTAACAAATATATTCAATATAAAATTAAATTGTGTATTTAATAGGATTTTCAACTTTTAATTTTGTATCTAATCAGTTCATAAAATTTAAGAAATGTCAATAAAATGAAGGAACAAGTTTAAAGATTTATACATTTTTCAATGTTAGGAATCTATAAGATACTCCAAAGTGGAATACTTAACTTGTTTGGACAAAATTAAATTATTATTATTATTATTATTATTTCAAAGTAAAACCTCAAACTTATTAGTCGAGAGTACGTGTCAATTACCGCTCAGCTCTCACTTTAGTGGTACAAAATTAAATTAAATTAAACAAAATTAAATATTTAAGAGAGAATTTTTGTAATTTAACCATAATTTTATCAAGAAATGGATTTTAGTGCTTCGCGGCTTAAACGCTCTCTTGCATGAAGCCCTAATTTGATTTTGCTCTCTGTCTCTCTCTCTCCTCTCTGTCGCAAGCAAGGTAAGAACCTTCTTCTTCATCTTTTTCTTCGATTTCAATCCTTGTTGATGATCATTTCCTCTGATTATTGAATCTCTGTTAGCAAATTCGTCTCCCTCTCTGACATTTTATTCACGATTTCTTTCGTTCTCTTTGCGATTTTTTGAAGCTTGAAATTGAAAGCAAGTTTTGCTTTCAAACGAGTTCAAATTCTCATTTCGCAGCATCTTCTAGTAAGATTTTCAGATCTCCTTTTCGTTTTTAGTTAGAGGAGGCAACTAGCTGATTACACTTTAGTACTTGTCTTCTTTCAACTCAACTTTTCAAGCGATGAAAGCAACATTCATGGCGCCTGGACAGTTAATTAATGCGTCTCGGTCTCACCAGTTTTGATTGAACTTTCGTGATTTCTTTTAAATTTGTCTGGATTGGTCAATTCAATGCAATGAACTCGGTTTGTGGATTTTCTAGCACTTTATCCACTTTTTGTACTTTATTTCCTTTAAAATATTCCACTTATGGATCCTAAATGCATTCACCACCATTATTTACTTGTTTCTTTTAATTAACTCTCCCAATTCTTTTGGTAATTAAAGCATTTATGTAATAATATCGCTAAATGTTCGGTTTGGATCGTTACGAATTTCGTTTGAAATTCTCGACTATCCACCGGATATATTTAATGTTGACGTTTGGAAGTTAGTTTTAAACCTCATTTTATATATTTCTGTCGGTGCCAAATTTAACTTCATCTCAAAACTGATCTTGAAATCTGTAGATTTCTCTTATGCTTATTTAATCCAATCCGTTTTAAACAACCTAACCCCTCCTCCCTCTCATGCTTGAAAAAGCAACCTAAAAAGGTTATTCAGAGATGCAATTAATAGCAAATAAGAATCTTATTGTTATACGTCTCCATCTGTTCTCGATTCTGACAAAATGTAGATGTGTACTTATATTGGATGGACGATGTTCATTTATATGAATTAAATTAGAATAAGATTATTCCTCTGACATCTCTTCCTGTTGAAGCTTCATTGTTTTTATGGAGTCCAAAAACTCCACAAAAGGGGAACGAAAAGGGAGAAAGAATCAAATAAAGATGTCGATAAAAGAGATCGCAGAGGCTAATGATGGCTCAAAGCACATTGGAGATGGTATCAAAAGAATAGCAATGGAAGAGGGTACAGGGATGATGTACCAGCTCAATTATGGAATATAATTTGTTTCCTAGGAGGGAAACTTATCTGAAAGACAGCTGGGATGGTGGGGAAAAGACCCATTAGGCTGTGTTTGGAATTAAACTAAAATGGTAGGGTTTTGTAGGATAGGTTCAGTGCAGTGCTGGGTTAGGTGGTGGCTGTCACATATGAAATGGTGTGGGCCTGCAGGGTGGGATGCAACAGCCCATGCTAAAATATGACCATTGATATGGTTCCAGGGTCCCCCTCACCCTCCACCAGCTTGACTTTTTGAGGTCCCCTTTCTTTTATAATGTTTTGCAGGTTCAGCTCATTTATTGGAAGCGTTTTAGTTGTGTACAATTATGGAGCAAGAGCCCCCATACTTCTGTAATGCCTGTGACATACTTCATGTAAGGTATGCCTGACAGCTAAAGAATCTGTACATGTTTCTGTTAGCCCCACGTCTCTCGAATCTAAATCAATATTGTGTTGTTCAACATAGCTCAACAGTTAAGACATTGATAATTTTAATGTTTAGATTTCTAATTCTAATGTTAGATATAGGACGGTTTAGATTGGTGTTGCCTGTTTAAGGACCACACCCATATCTTGATAATTTCATTATCGGCTTGCCCGACCAAATATTTTTTGTGGACGATGGGGGCAAAACTGAAAGTAGTGACAAAAGAGAAAACTATGACTGTTTCTCTTTTAAGGTTGAAATCAAAATTTTATTATCTATTGTCAATCTCAATGTGTTGGTAGTCTACAGTTCTTTTTACTAATTAGAGAGGAAAATAGGAAACAAGTGAAAGAAAATTGTGAAAGTTGGCTTCTAAGTTTGCAAGGTCTATTAGTTTCAATATTGATAAGAACACAAATGGATTGAATTCCTTTGAATAGAAAATAAAAGGGGTTAGTATATCCAAACTATTACTCTCTTTTCTTTCAACAAATCTTAATATTGCACTCTTCTAAAAAGAAAAATTAGTCTCTGTTAACCCTCTCTACAAATTTTAGAAATATATTCATGTGTACTTTTTTAAAAGGAAACTATTTTTCATAGCTTAGCTTTGATCAAGAGGTCAAATGTTCGAATCCTCACTCTCAAATATTGTTTAACTCAAAACAAAAATTAACTTCACTTGAAAGTACCTGAATTAACAAGACTCAAAATACAGCATTAAAGTGGTATTCTTTTCCACCATAATAAAATTAGAAAGCACTACTAAAAAAAAAAAAAAAAAAAAAAAAAAACTCCTCTCTCCAGGTTCAATGAAAAAAAAAAAAACTGAGCCGAATTGTTCCAACTCTGTAATTTAGTTATGATGTGGGAAATCTATACAAGATACATTTACCATTCTGATTCTAGGTTTAATGGGAAGATTGGTAGGGCTCAGTTATCCTTATTTCTTGAATAACTGGGCGGTGTCTGAAAGAAATCAAAAGATGTTCCTGATGTCAGAGATCTTCTAGTGGCATTTGGAGGAGAGTCTGACAGAAGAGGTTCGTAAACTGTATTTCTGTTCTTGGGCTGAGTAGTTGTTGTTATTGACAGTGGAGAAATTTCTTTCTCAATGGGCCGAGGCTGGTGCTCTATGTTTTTCAGCGACATGATCGGCCCACCCAAACGTTCAGCCTGCTGAAGAGTGTTGATTTTGCTTGGTCTGTATGTGTATCTGAAGTACTTGATAGCTAGAAGTGGCCCCATTCCCACGCCTACTATTAGCTGTCAACATTTTACCCAGCTTTTACATCAGTCTAAAACGTATCTAGTCCCCAACTTCTAAATTTATATTGATAGATCTGTGGGGGTTAAAAAGTATCAAATAGGTCTACCGGTCTAGATATAAAATTGGATTTTCAAAGATCTATTAGACACAAATCGAAAGTTCGTAGATATCACTTCTGAATGTGTAAGTACCTATTAGACACTAACTTGAAACTTGAAGAACTAAACTTGCAAGGTAAGTTAACCAAAAGGGTTGTTTGCACAAATAGTAAAATATACTAAAATAATTGCAAATATAGAAAAATCTAAAACTATTTGCAAATATAGTAAAATTGAAGTCTATCAAGGATAGAAATCTGGCTGTGATGAACTTCAATCACAAGTGTAATTTTTTGCAAATAGACTATCATCGATAGACTACATGCATGCATTGTGAATGAAGTCTATCAGTAATAGATGTCTATCATTTAATAGATTTTCCATATTTGCAAATTTTTTTAAAAGTTGCTATATTTGCAAGTAACCATCGTTAAATTGCTATCTATTACAATAACCCTAACCAAAATGCAGAATCTGAAGTTACTATAAGAATATAAGAAGCATGGGCCAAGGGAGACTTACAAATATGGTTATCCAATAAGATGGTTGTCCGCATAAGCGGAACATTATTGTATACATCCCAGATGTAGGAATGGCACTGAAGATCCAATTGATTACGTAGAAAGCAGCTAAATTCCCCCATATGGCCATATGTTGCAACATTGTAAATGAACTGCAAGAATCGATCAAATTTCCAAGGCATGAGATTTTGGCTCAATAATCTTCAGAGTTGGTCGATGCTACTAGCACGAGGCTCGTTATAAAATTAAGTCACAACATCTAACCTAAAGTGAAAAGATGGGAGCTTACTTGGTCTCCAAAGTCACTACAAAAGCCTGTAACCATATGCACCCAGATAGAGCCACCATTGAAACCTCCACCATTTCACTCTTTTCATTAGCGTAGGCATGTATGCTAATTACAAACACCACAACGGCCTGCCAAATATCAGCCCATAAGGGAGATGAGACTTTCTTTTTTCTTTTCAAAACAGATTGAATGGTCCCCTTTGAACTACAATTTTAAATTACTTCACGAAAACAAACCATTGTTCAGTAAAGTAACGTGTCACTTACATGAAATAGAGATCGACCAAACCATCCAGCAAATGTGCTGGGATTTAAAAGCCTGTTTCAGATGAAACGGTAAAATCAATAACCATCAAAAGATCGAAAATGAAGGCCCATTTGATAAACTTTTGATTTTTGAAAATTGGACTTGTTTTCTCACATTATCTTTACAATGGTTTTCATCTTTCTTGAGAAAAGATTTCAATTAATAACCAAAATTTAAAAATAATAATAATAAAAAAGTTTCCAAAATCTACTTTTTGAGTTTTCAAAACTTGGTTTGGTTTTTGAAAACGGAACATATAAGGTTAGATGGTTATAAGTTTAATTTTAGAGAAAAATAGAGACTTAAAATCTGGTTATAACAAAACAAAGAAACTCATAGAGAAAAATAGTGTTTATAAGTTTAATTTTAAAAAACCAAAAATAAAATGGTTTAGGGCCAAAGATTTCCAGATCCCAAGTAACTTAAAGCATGAAAGATTTTGAAGTCCGAACCTCCCAGCTTGGCAGTAGAATAAAATCTGAGGATGTTGCATTACTGTTTCTTCGCTGAGATCTTTGTCGAGGACACTAACTAATACAGGAATGCTGGTGTAGAAAACATTGTAAGCCATTAAGCTAACAGAATTAAATAGACTGGTCCCAGAGACACCTGAAATGAAAGAGAAACTGAACATATTCGAAAGTCAGTGCTACTTGTACAATGGTGTCCAAAAAATAAAGAAATCATGCCCATTTATTATCTTCAAGAGTTGTATTAAATTTAGAAACACTTACGAGATCTGGATAAAACATATCAATAAAGACTTATAGAATGAATATTGTGACAAAAATGCTGTACGGTTGTATGAGTATCGTCCGTGAACTAGAATCAACCTTTTCAGAAACCTGAACTCTGCAAACCAGAAGAAACCAATGGAACTTGGGTGTTAGCCAAAAGAACAAATCATTCCAGTCCCCAAAAATGAGGATATCGAGAAAAATTTTAAGGCTTTCATTCAGATACAGTATACACTATACAGGATAATATTTCACAAATGTTGCAAAGCTGGTTATCATGGAACTCCATGACTACCAGGATGTTGTTCTGACAATAAGAAAATATCTCATTAAGTAATATATTTTTCGACATCAGAGAGTTATTCTGTACATACAAAAGTCACCATTAAGGGATCAATATCCATCTTGATGTCACAGTGTTTTATCCCCTACATTGCAAGGCATTTGGAAACAAGAGAGATATGATCGAGAAGAATTTATTCTAAATGCAAATATATAAACTACACAAGCTAAAATATGATCAAGCTTCTCAGAACAATTGGTCTACATATGTCATTATTGACTCCTCTCTCACTAAAAGGTGCACCGTATACTTCTAGATTCCCAATTTTTTGAGGACAACAAATTAAGGTAGTAAAAAGAGAGGTTGTGATCATTAGCGATTCCAAAATTTATTTCATATAAAAAGTGACAGCTTTAACATCATTCAAACATGAGCATAAAAGAATTAAAGAACATGATAGTAGAAGTCAACTGCAATGCCAAGCAAGAATTCAACAATGGAGTTCTCGTAAAAAAGAAGTCCTCTTCAAATGTAGAGTTGTATTACTTACTTCCAATACTATAATCAGCTGCCCTAGCTGCTTGCAGTCCTTCTCTTCCACTAATGCCAACTCCAATGTCAGCTTGTTGTATCATCCTCACATCATTCCCACCATCTCCAATTGCCAGTGTTCTATAATCACATGATTTTAAGAGTTCCACAAGCTGCATAATACCCCAATTATACGATTCTCAGTGACCCATTGGACAAAAACAAACGAGGTACCACCTAATAAATAAAAGAAATGGAAGCTAGAGGACCACCTGAGCCTTCTGTGATGGAGTCACACGACAACATATTGCAGTTCTTGATAGTATAGCTAATTCAGTGAATGCCCTACGATAATTCTTGAGAGCAATTTCAAGAGCCCAGCCATCAACAACGAAAGCAACATCCTATTAAGAGAAAAAGCCCACGAGAAGAAATGAAAGGTGCTCTTACATTTCCAATGGGTTTCTGAAAGGAGATCTATATCAAATGATTGAACAATGTGCATTACCTTGGGTTCTGAGGTCGTGGTCTTCATAGTTAGAACAACTCTCTCCAAACTTCTACAAACTTCATCCTCTGTTTTTCCATCAATTAATAATAACTGTCCTTTGGGCTCTGTGACATAGTAAATGCAATGGAAAACGAAGGCTAAGAGGAATAGAAAAATAATGGAATAAAAAATAATAATCATAAAACTGAGAGATGAGGCAAAAAAAACTAAAAAATACATCTTGTTCGAAAAAGCATCAATGCTACAATATAATCTCGACACATCTGATGGCTACCTGGTGAAATAAAGTTGCATAGAAGAGCTATTTGAATGGCAGTATTTTGCTTGTCTCCGGTTAACATCCAGAAATTTATTCCTGCTCTTCTTAATGTTTCAATTGTTTCAGGGACTCCATCCTGAAAGGTAATATATGATAAAAGAGTAAATATATCAGTTTCTAACTCCACAATGATATTTTACCATATGTGTTTTGTTATCATCTTGCAATACCATTTTTCGTAAAATAATTTGAAATAGGATTAACTGGAACTACAAACATTTACCTGTAGCCTATCTTCTATAGCAGTAACTCCAAGGACTTCAAAATTGCGCTCTAATCTTTGGCAAACTTCAGCTAACCTCCACTACAAAAGAGGAAACAGATATGCCACATAATATAACATACAGAAAAGCTGTGCATGCATAAAAGCATAGAAGAAGTGTACCGATTACCTCCCTATCAACCAATGTGCTATTAGCCTCCTTAAACATAAAAGCCCACTCTCGATACTCATCTTCCTCTAATTCACACCAAGCCAGACATAATGTGCGGAGCCCCAGTTGTGCATATTGATCCACGGCTTCAATAAATGTTCTTGTTTGCTGGCCTGAAGTAAAATTAAAGTAACAATCATATCAGCATAACTTGTGATACAAAGAATTCTCCAATTTGACGTCATTAAATATAAAAAGGTACCAATCTCGAAGCAGTAAGCATGTTTTTAGCCAAAGGCAATGGTGCAGATTTTTTTTTCCTTTTTTTTTCTTTTTGTTGTTTGGGTTTTTAGCCAAAGGCAATGCTGCAACAATTTGACGTTCTTTCTTTAGAACTTAGGGACACAGTTGTACAACCTATAGAATAGATCTTATTCAAGTAAGGTCATAATTTCACGATTTTTCTGTTAAGTAGTCTAACCAAACAGAGTTCAACAACATCTCTCAATGTAATTGCAAAAAGTTGTGCGTACTGTGTAAGATAGCCAACTCATCTTCCTAACCCTCACCTTAAAGAGGGGGAAAAAGAGATGGTGAGGTAAGAGAAAGAGAAGATTTTTGGATAATAATACCAATAGATACAAAACATGGAACATCAAAATAGACACGCGTGGATAAAATAATTCTCTTATGCAATCTTCAAATCACAACTAAATATTAAGGTTACCGGCATAAGCATGAGGAAGTATAGCTTCATCTGCTCCTTTTGACAGGAGGACAATCTTCCCATTCTGACAATCTTTAACGACCACGGACATTCTTTTTCGTTCAGATGTGAACTCCAGAGTATCTAGGAGCTCATATCTATTTAGCATTCCATTAAACTGAATTTCTGCAATCACAATGAGACAAGGGCATTATTCTAGCGGTTCATCTATCTGAACAACTTTGCCTTGAGAAAGATGGCTCTCACCAAGAATATTAGCATTCTTATTGACAAATACCATATGCAAAAAAGCAGCAGCATTCACGAGAGCATCCTCATCCTGTGACTGTGCCTTGTACAAAATATTTCCACTTTTGCTGAAAAAGAACAGATAGTAATAAGACAATTATATTTAAAAACGGAAATCCACACATGCAAAAGCACATATATTAACTGAATTGGCCAAGAAATTCAAAATCCAACAGCTTCCACTTGAAAAAATTTGAACAAAAATCACCTTTTTGTAGGCACCACTGTATTGCATATTGCCATAATTGTGAGAAATCTTATAACATCTGGAGAGCTGCTTGCAATAGCATTGAGCAACTTTTTATCTGCATGCAATGGAAAGAACTAATCAAATATGAACTACTGTATAATGAAGGACTGGGAGAAAAAAATCTACTCAATTCCTTGAACAAACGATATATGTGTACAAATTACACTTAAATAGGAAGAAACCTAGCTACACTAATAAAGGGAAGTCTACCTATCAGAGATTTACAGCTAAGCAAAGAAACAATAATTAAGGTTGTCTAAGAAAAACAATAATTAAGGAAAATTTTACAATATGGCAAGACAAATAAGTAAATGATCCAAGAATGAATTCTGTCATAATATTTCACTGTGATTCCTAAAATCTCTACTAGATTGAACACATAATAATGCAAGTAATGCAGAACAAATAACTAATGTCAACTTCACAAATAAATTAAAGAATAAACAACATCAAACTCATGATCTTATATAATGACTAAGGAAAATGTGCTTCCTGTCAAGTGAAACCAAAAAGAGTTTATCTGATGCCTTGGCTAAATCATCGTAGCAATGCTTTTAGGGGGGTTTGAACCATTATTACTTATTAGAATTTGATAGAAAGCAACCACAAAATTACTTTTCCTTGACTAGTACATGAACTATTTTGAAACAAATACATCCAACTGAGAATTGACACTTCAAATCACTGAACAATTATAATCTGTAAAATCTTTAAAATCCTATATCCCCATTTGTGAAAAATAAATTATATATAGGTGACAGGAAACAATGCAATGAGAAGGATGCTTTTGACAAAAATCAGAAAGCCAAACCTTTCAGGGCATCTCCATTTTCATTTCCATAAAAAATGCCACTGATACAACATCTCCTGAAGATCATCTTATTTTCAGTGAGGGTACCGGTTTTATCCGTCAAAATGTATTCGACTTGTCCGAGGTCCTCACTTATTGCTGTACTGCCACATGTAAAATACACCTCTAAGAAAGTATGCAATATATCTGACATTCAAATGTCCTTGCACAGAAGCCACAATAATTTTTTGCAGTTTTATCCCAACTTCCTTAACTTACTTCGTAGCATGGGAAGGAATACCAGTCTCACGGTCAACCATATCATAGTCCCAATCAATAAATTTTGCATATAAGCTCTTTACAAGATCCAGAGACACCTGACAAAGGCAAATGTTTTAGTGAACAATATTACAGCCACCTTTTCCTAACTTCTCTCTAATGCTTCGAGAAGATAAAGATAAACCAAATAATTAAATCAAATATGCAGTAAGCAAATGCAGGTGACATCCAACAAGGGACAATTCTGAATTCATCTAAACTGGTCACTTAAATAACTAACTTTGACTTAAATGAGTCCTATGACCATCATTCTAAGCAACTATTCTACGATGAAATTGCAACTACTAAAACATCCAGCTTTCGTTTGTGCTACTGCTAATTAGCTGCAAACACAGGGAGGGGAATACTTTCTATTAATAACAATTTTTTTTTTAAAAAAAAAAGGTTCAATAATATGCACAAACCCTTCAGCATACCTTAATTGAAATGGGTATCATGATTGAACAAAGAAGCTCAAACCGAAGAGGGATGACCAGTAGTTCATACCATGGACCTTCCTCTGGATGTTGCACATACCATAGCTACATAGTACCAAACGATCAACTTACAATCCACAGGAGTAGAAAAGCATATATAACTAATACTGAGTCTTCACTCAGATGGGGGGAAAGAGAGACATTATAAACTGAGTAACAACAGACAGCTTCATTTTAATTTCAGAAGTAAAGAATCAAGATGCCACATAAACAAGCTTTGGAAACAAAAAGATCATATTGAACCTTTCTGGCTTCAGAATCCTTCCACACATTACCAGCTATACCGAGAACAACAACCACCACAAGTTGAAAAACAAATATAGCACCAGTTAACTTGTCAATCATTGCATCCATAGCTGTAAGTTTTGGTTCTGGGACACCCCTGCTCATTCCAAGCTTGGTTTCATTGCCTGAAAAGATCAAACATGCAAAGTAAACTGCAAGAGAATTGAATAGAGCTATATGTTAAAAAGTTTGGCTCATACATGTATGCTATTCTGCAAAATGTCTATCCATTGCTACATCTTAATTCCACCCAAAACGGGGAGAAACACTAGCAAATAATTTCAATTTTCCAACCAGAACTTTAAATATAAAAAAAGGCTAAACTAGCTTTTAAGTAAGTTTTATCATTGTGTGAATTCTAAATCCTGGCTTTACAAATGTGTAGTATCCTCCAAACATATTTGTATCCAGAGAAGGCATCAACTGAAAAAGTTGCTCCTTGTTATCCTTCTCTCCCTTTTTTTTCTCAATCATGAAGAAAACAGAAACTATTCAGTGAATAGTCTATATAAACTTGGAATCTCTCATGCAAAGGAACTTGCCTGTGTAGACAGCTACTCCACAGACCCACTCTGTGTTCCGCACGTAACATGACTGAAGAATTGTGTTTTTTATGGTCAAAGGGCACACATCATTATCAATGAAAGGAGGAAATAACCGAATGTTTGCATCAAATCTTCTAATATCCTTATCTGGTTTAGGGCACTCTATAACTCCCTGCCAAATGAAGGTGAATAACAAAATATCGTCATTTTCACCCCGGAGATGCCTACAAATCTACCATATGATTCACCCACATTAAGACTCTGTAATAAATCTTGTATATTGATAATTGGACAGAAAAACCCAAACCTTGATCTTGTTTAATAGATCAAAATCTATTCCCATGCAGGCTGAGGGTATGACCCTTGTCTTCAAGTCAGTTTCTCCATCAAGGGCAGATGTCTGCAACGTGCCAAATTATTATTGATTTTCTTTACTAAGAAACAAGCCACGTGTCAAATTACCATTTCTGAACAAGTTAAAAGGCTATCGATTACTATTATATATTGTTATACTTGTCATATTAATCAATAATTTTTTTTCTAATAATACTATTAAAAGTTAGAAATAAGGACTTTGTCTTTTGATAACGTGGATTTGGCATTCAACTATTTTTTTTTAATTTAATAAAAAGAAAGGAAAGAAAAAGAACTAACATGAAAGTGTTGAAATGTTGCTTGGATATATAAAAACATGAAAGTGTTGAACTAACATGAAAGAAAAAGATCACATTATAGAGATATATAAAAAAAGTAAGCGATCAGAAACTTAACCCAATTCAGCAAACACACGAACATCCATATGTAAGGTTTCCCTTACAAAAGAACAGAGAACTTACTGAATAGAAACTTTTACTAAGTTCAACCAATTCAAGAGGGTTGAAATCTCTCCATGACTAATGTCTTTACACTGATTTTCGATGCCCTGTATCTTCCTAGACTCCCCTTTAAATAGACTATAACATAACTGTGTTATTTAAGACTAAAAGACTCTTGCCATACCCAAGACTCCAACAATTTAGACATAGGATTATGCTCCCATTAATGTAGCCCAAAATAGTAAAAATAAACAGAATACTAACATCCCAACTTCTTAATTGTTGTCCCCCACAATAATCCTTCTCTCTCCCCGTTTATTTTTTCGAACATAGACATTCTTGATAGGTGGCCTAACACCATACTAACCTCTATATAGCAAATTCCTTGAGGATCAGAGGTACCAATCAAAACAAGATCTGAAGGCACTTCGTCATTCTCCCTGAGCCATACTAAATTACCAACATGAATATCTTGTGCTTGAATCTGCAAGTAAAAGTCAAGAAGTTAACAAAATACAACAGAGTTAACCAAAGGAACAGAAGAAACAAATCATGGTTTTCTTAACAATAAAGAAATTACATTAACCTTCACAACTATGGTAGAATCCTAATTCCTAACTCTGTTATATAGCAATTTTCTATGATCCAACCATTAGTTAACATGATGTAAGAATATATTTGAAGATCTTCGAAGAAAGTTGTTGTTAATTAATAAACAACCTACACTAGAAGAAATGCAACAAATTAATAATTTGTTCTTTTTCAATTATGAAAAGGAAGTTATACAAAATCAAAATATCGAGAGAGATTCGTACAATTTTTCTGGTACCCTGCTTCACAACCCAAACTTCTTTCTCATTTGCTTTTTTGTCTGACAAATATCTATTGTAATCATCCCATGCCTCTTTTGTTGCAGACACAGCAAAAATGAAGATGAGTGGACCCCATGTACTGGCAGGATTTACTGGAGTTATAAGCGGCCATAACTGTAGGCATGCAATTAACAAAAAGTATTGGTTCATGAAGCGGCTGAAAAAAAAACAAAAAGGAGATTTGTTAGGAATGAGAAATGCATGTATAATTCAAGAGCATCTACAAGCTAGGTATAATTGATACAAAATTGTAAAAAAGAGAAACCAAAGTAACTTCATAATGAATCAATAGTGAAATTCTAGAAGATTATGAAAGACTTCAGCAGTTTGTTCACGCTAGAAAGTTGCAAAATGATAAAGACTGCTAACATATTGTTAGTTTTGACCACGCGGCTCAGCAGTAGCCAATTAAAGATACAATGATAGAAAATTTAAAAAATGGACAAAAGCAAGTAAAACAGCAATAAAGTTAACTACAAAGAAGAGCATAGAGAGGAAAGGTAGGGGCAATCAGAAAGAAAATGAAATATCCATGGTTTTTCTCAACCAATTGCCTAAGATAATTCTTGAGATCATGCATCATATGAGATCTGGAATATAATTCTACGGGAATGACAGAAATTCTGATAAGACCAAAGAACTATTACAATGAAAAATTACCTGAACTGTTCCCATAAATTTTTTGGGAGAAAGTTCAATAATGTGTATTTCCTGTTTGAAATGCGGTTATCGCAATAAAGATCATTTGATGCTTCATCATCATTGATGTAAACATAACGCTTCATCATTTATCTTGAAGAACACAATCAGATTCAATTTTTGTTTCAAGTCCAATGCTGTCCTTATCTATGTCGATAAGCTCTGCCACAGTAATTTATGAATTTGACATCCTGCAAGAGATGGGGTAAATTCTTAATTTCATATACTGTTGTCATTCCTAAAATGCAGCATAGAAAGACCATACAGAAAAATGATACAAATATGAAACAAATGACCGAGCATTTCTGTTGCACTTTTCTCTCCGAGTAATCACGGATGTCACACAACTCAACATGTATAACACACATGTTGGACAATTCAAAATGTCTCTCTCTCACACATATACACACCAAAAGTATATATATGCAAGAATTTAAATATAAATTTAAAAATAAAAAGGAAAAGGAGCGAGAAAAGGAAAGAAAGAAACTGAGGCGAAGCCGAATCGAACTTGCTATGGGTTATCTATACCAAACAAGTTCATGGATGGGTTTAGCTTGTTGTCTAATAGAAACTAAGTACCCATGAGTTTAACTAGTTGTCTAATATCTACGTACCAATCTTTTCTAATTGAAATGAAAAGGGCTTTTAGTTAAGCTTAACGAACATTAAAACTATCCAATGGCAAGCTCAGCTCTCTAAACCATTAACGTTGTTATTTATCTTCAAGCAGAAATAAATCAATGGCATTACAAGTTCCTAAAAGAGTCTGACCAAGAAACGATTCAGTACTCATTAAAAACCTCGAGTATGGCTCGACCACGACAACACCGAGCGCCATTGCGTATTACCTAATAACAAAGCTTTCTGGACATCAAACTACACGAATTCATGAATAGAATCCTTAACTACGGATGTATTACGCTATAGCCAATGCCAATAAACGAATCGAACACCGTAAACGCACTGAGATCAAAAGTAACTCAGCCACCGCAAGAAATAAACGAAATTCGATCCAAAATTGAGAATAATTTAGAGGAAAAAAGTAACCAATCGTCTTGAATTCGGATTCATAAGAAGAAACAGCATCAATCGTACCTCAATCGCCATCTGTTGATGATCACTTGATTGTCACGCATCCAGTTGTTCTAGTCGCCGCGTCGATTTCTCTCTCTCTTACGACTCTGGGATTGAAGAAGAACGTCCATGGCAGCTCGAAATAAACATTGAAATGGAAATTTTCTGTATCGTACCTAAGAGAACGGTGCGAGCGGATCACGCACCGTTGGATTTTATCATCGCTCCGTATCAGAACATTTCAACGGTAGAGATGAGACGAGCACCGATCTTAGGTGATCGTGCAGACTCTTTTTTCTTGCTTTTTCCCTTCTCGCTTCCAATGAGTTTACCTTTTCCACGAATGACTTTGCTTTGTGTTTTAATTCTAAAACAGTTAACGGTAATTGGACTAAATGCCCTTTTTAAACATTTAATTTGCAAAAATGCCCAATTTTCTACTCCGATCAGAATTCGCAGTGGGAGGGGGTAGTTTCTTTTAATTTTAAAAACATTAGCCAATAATTGTAAAATTGTTATTTTCTTTTCATTTATTTTTTAATATCCAAACAATAGTTTTTTTTTTCCTAATAATATGAAATCCATTGAGTTTTTAAAAAAATAAGAGTTTGAAATTATTTCTATCAGTATACGATCAAGTTTCAGTTGAAAAATATAAAATTTAACTTAAATTTTGAAAGCATATAAAATAAATTAATTTTAAAAAAAAAAATCTTCTAAACTCATACATATCGATCATAATATTATTATTATTATTATTATTATTATTTGAAAGTAGAAGAAAATTACAGGTTAACCCTCTCTCATCATGACTGATCTAGTGAAATTGACATAATGGTGATGGTTAGACTTGGTTGAGCTCGACAACTATAAATGTTTATTTCATTTATAATTATTATAATTATAATAAATACGATGGTTTAAAGTCAATAAAAACATGGTTCAACTGTCATAAAACTGTTCTTAAAAAAAACGGACATAAAACTTATATTAATAGTAATAACTAAGGTCTCGTGTTTTTTAAAATTAACCTTATACACACATACTTCCACCTATAAGTTTTTTTATTTTAGTATCAGACTTCTACCTTGTTTTCAAAAATCAATGTAAATGAGTGATTACATTTTTTTTTTTTTTTGACAATATGGGAGGTGGGGGATTCGAACCACAGACCTCGTGATTATTAGTACATCTTTATGTCAGTTGAGCTATGCTCCTGTTGGCGTAAAGGAGTAATTACATAGATCCTTTTAAAAAATGTCTAGCATCCATTAAATCTTCGGAGAGATGTAGTTATATAGATATATCATATTTTAAAAAATGTTCAACTACTTCTACTACATTTTTCAGAATTATCTAGTATGAGTCCCATAGGAGACCAAATTGAGCATGCAATACACATGTGCCCATATTTATATATTTTATATTTGAAAAAAAAAATCAGAAAAGGAAAAAATGGTTGTCATTATCACCTAACTCTACACGTGATATATAACATAGAAAACACGACAAAATGTATCAAACAAAAAAGTCAAAATAAACATAGTTCAGCCTTAATTGATATCTACCCTTGACCAAAAAGTGAGGTTTCAATCTCTAATCCCAAATGTTGTTGAACTAAAAAAGAATACTCCTTCTAAATGGCCAAATTAAATTACCGATCTTGAAAAATAAACAAATATGTTAAAAAAAATGCACCTCACGTGCACTTATATTCAAACTTTTGAATGAAACTGTATCCGAACAACCACCTCACCCTCCAAATCTAATCCTAATTAGTTTAAATTAAAAACCTAAATTTCAATATCTTTTATGGATTCCAATTTCAAAATTTAATATCATTTATAATTACTAGTTTTTTACCACATGGGATGCACGTTTATATATATCAAATTATGCATTTTTTTTCTTATAACTAATAAAATAATTTTGAGTAAGATATAAATAATAGATTAACGACCAAGAGATCTGTGGTTCACATCCTCTATCCCCACATGTAAAACAAAAAACAAAAAATCACATGTATAATATGATATAATTTATAATTTTATAAACAATTTAAATTCATTTATGTAAATCATTTCATATATTTGTTAACCTTTTATATTAACATACCTATTATTTTGTTATTTAAAAATCACATGTATATTTTATAATTTCATTTATTATGTTTATAATAAATTATATTCTAGAGTTAAAAAATATTTATTAAAATTTTCATTAAAATAAAAGTTATTATATTGGAAGTTACAAATTTTATTGTAGTTTGTTAGAAAATCTAATGGACTTGCCATTTTTTTAAAAAAAATGTATGCCTTTGATTTTGAGCTAAATAATTTGTATAAAATATTCTCAAATATTATGTATTTTAAACAAAATAATTAAGATAACATATATCAATGATTGTAATAAAAAAGAGAAAGTTTAATTATTATGCTAAATTTATTATACAATTTGAATCTAGTTAGAATGTCGTGAGTTATCAAATTCAAACTAAAGTAGTCACCTTGAGCATAGCTCAATTGGTTAAGATATTCAATAATTACTTTTAATATTATTGAGAATTTGACAATAAGAAAATTGAAAATAAAGAAAAAATGAAGCTTATGGTGTTGGTGGAAAAATGATGGATTTTTTTAATAAAATAAATAGAAGTAAATGTTGAAAATGTTACAAAATCCTTTTGGAATTTTGAACTTTTGAAATTATATTATTCATTATTTTTAGTCAAAATCATTAATTTCTTCATAAATAACTTAAAACACTTTTTTTTTTATTCTAACTTTTGTAGATTTTTGTTAGTATATATATATATATATATCTTTTTTTTTAATCATAGTAGTATATATATCTATTACGGTTGATAATCAATAATAATTATTGATAATTATTCTAACAATTAACCGAGATAGATTTTATGAAAATAGTGGGAGAGATTCTAGGGAGGTGGTGGTGAGAGATGGGAGTGAAAAAATTGTTTAAAAAAAAAAAAAAAAAAAAAGCGGTTCACCATTTTTCAAAATGCAATTATATATATGCAATTTTTGCTATATTTGCAATTTTATATTTGCTATTAATTTGGTCCAATTTGCGCAATTTTCCTATATAAAACTTACTCAAAATTCTATTAAAAAAAAATCCAGCCCATCATTTCTGGACAAGAAAAACGGGCCATCCTCACTAGCTGCTGTCGGCCCAATAATCTAAAAAGGCCCGACTTATTTACATTCATAGGCTTCAGTTCGACATTTGTATTTTTGACATGTTTCCAAACGGGTCCATATTTTGTCATCCATACAAATTTCTCTTATTATTAAGATTTAGTTCGACCCATGGAAGATTGAGAGTGAAGATTCAAATCTCGACTTTTTAATTGATGTTATAATATCTTGACCAATTGAGTTATGAGTTGACAAATCTATTTTTATTCAAATATAAAAATAATAAAATAAATAAATACAAATAAGATATTGCAGGACCATAGTCATTATTGAAAAAATTCAAAGTCAAGGTTCATAATTTGTCAACAATTCATTCAATATTTTATGATTCAAGGCTTGTTTGAGATGACCTAAATAGATAACGTATATTCACTAGCACCTATGTACCAAACATCTTTATGCATGTATAACTAATCCCTACACAGATATTTAGAATTGGGTTTGAGTTACAAAATAATATAATGTATGGAATTGTATACTAAATTACCTTTTTGGTTTCAATATCTACATATTGTGTATATTTAAATCCAAACACATTTTCAAATTTTTTTAATACATGTATGTTCATAAAATCTTCAAACTTAGGATAAACTATCATCTTAAGATCATTTAAAAGTGAGAAGCTCTAAACAAAATGTTTGCATACCTATATTTAGTGTGTGAGTTTGTTCATAGTATCTTATAAATTTTAATAAAATCATGGACAGCAAAAATGCAAACTAATAAATTTCACATTTTATATATTACATACTTTTTATTTAGAAAAACCAAACATGGTTTACACAATTTGGTGTCTTCACTAACTTTTGTGTTTTGTATGGTCTAAATATAAACTATACGAATTCAAATTTCACCACTATAGATTCTATAAGTTTAAAGTTACATTAAATTTCAAGTTTAGTCTTAAAATTATCATATTTGTGTCAGATAGGTCAATAAATTTTAAAACGTGTCTAATAGATTTTAAAATTTTCAATTTTCTGTCTAATAAGTTCATGAACTATAGGAAAAGTCTAATAAGTCACAACTTTCAATTTTTTTTGTCTAATAAATCTTTGAACTTTTGATGTTGTGTCTAGTAAACTCTTGAAATTTCATGAACCTATTGGAAATCAAAATGAAAATTTAATGTTATACTAAACATAAAATTTAATACTTTTTCTAATTAATTTCTTGTGTTTTAAAATATTAAATATATCATACATTTATTAGACACAAACTTGAAAGTTTAGAAAACAATTGCTTGGATGACTCATTTTGAGAGGCAAAAATGAAAAATGTCATACCTCTTCGGAATAAGGATATATATGCCTTTTACTTATGTCAGAGCGAGAGCAAGAGCGAGAAGGGAGAGTGAAATTGGAGGGAGTGCAAGAGGTTGGAGAGAGAAATTGGGGAGAGAGCGAGAAACTAGAGCAAGGTTAGAGGAGAGAATTTTACTAGGATGCTGACGCAAGAAAAATAACATATATTCTTGTTTTGAAAAGACTGTTTGATAACCATTTGGTTTTTGGTTTTTAGTTTTTGAAAATTAAGCCTACAATTACTACTCACACTTCTAAGTTTCTTTGTATTGTTATCTATCTTTTTTCCATGTTTTTAAAAACCAACTCAAATTTTTAAAACTAAAAAAAGTAGTTTTCAAAAACTCGTTTTTGTTTTTGGAATTTGGCTAGGAATGTAGATGTGTCCTTAACAAATATGAAAACCATTCTAAGAAAATTAGGAAAAATCAAGCTTTATTTTTAAAAACCAAATGGTTATCAAACGGGTCCTTATCATTTCCACCTATTTTAGAGGGTCATCCATACAAAAATCCAGCCAAAGTTTAGGAACTTCTTTGACATTTTTAAAATCCAAGGACCTATTAAATATAAATAGAAAAATTAGGTACAGTTTGATGACTATTTGGTTTTTGAAAATTAAGCTTATAAACACTACTTTCACCTACAATTTTCTTTGTTTTTCTAACACATTCTTTCTATATTTTCAAAAACCAAGCCAATTTTTGAAAACTAAAGAAGTAATTTTCAAAAACTTGTTTTTGTTTTTGGAATTTGGCTAAAATTTCAAATGTGTCATTGACGAAGATGAAAACCATGATAGGAAAATTTGGAGAAAACAAGCATAATTTTCAAAAACAAAAAACCAAAAAAGACCTCATTTGATAACCATTTGGTTTTTGAAAATTAAGCTTAAAAACAATACTTCCACAAATGATTTTCTTGGTTCTGTTAGCTATTTTCTTCCCATGTGTTCCAAAAATCAAGTCAAGTTTGAAAACTAAAAAATGTAGCCACGTATGATAACCATTTGGTTTTTTATTTTTGAAAATTAAGCTTATGCACACATACTTCCACATATAAGTTTCTTGGTTTTGGTATCAATCTTTTACCTTGTTTCCAAAAACCAAGTCGAATTTTGGAAACAAAAAAAAAAAAATAGTTTTCAAAAACTTGATTTTGTTTTTAAAATTTGACTAAGAATTCAAATGCAACTTTAACCAAGATGAAAACCATGGTAGGTAATTTGAGAGAAAACAAGCATAATTTTCAAAAACCAAAAATAAAAAACCAAATGGTTATCAAACGAGGCCGTAGTTTTCAACAACTTTGTGTTTGTTTTTGGAATTCGGTTAAGAATTCAAATGTGTTTTTATCAAAAATGAAAATCATGGTAAGAAAATAAGTTTAATTTTCAAAAACCAAATGTTTATCAAACGGGTCAAATATCAAACGTGGTCTAAGATACTAAAGTTACAATCAACTTTAAATTTATTAAACTTGGAAATTAAACATATGTTAGAAAACGACTCTCCATCAATGGTAGCCAATGTCCACCAAAGAAGAAACAAGGCCACGTAAAAGAAACACGACCATTGAAAATCAAATTATCATAATAAGTTCATTCTTTATCATTATAATTCTTTTTAAAGATAATAATAAGTTCATTCCTTAAACACAGGTAATATTTCACGTCTCATATTAAATTCTTAACCAGTTTGATGGCCACTGCCAACCCATGACCCCACTTTCACAATTCTTTTTATTCAGGGCATCTCAATTATCCAATTTCATTTTCCACATTATTTCGATACCACTAGTAAGGGATTATCCTGATATCCACCTATCTCCACAATGGTATGATATTGTCTATTTTGGACATAAGCTCTCATGACTTTGCTTTTGGTTCACCCAAAAAGACTCAGGCCAATTGAGATACTTGTCATTTCTTATATACTCATGATCTTTCCCTTATCTAATTAATGTAGGACTTTGGTCGCACTCCCAACCAGAGTTTTATTAGACACAAAAGTAAAGTTTATATCTAATACATTAATTAATTTTTCAAAATTTTGAATATGTCAAAAGTTCAATGACCTACTAAATATTTTTAAAGTTTAAGAGTCTATTACATATAAAAGTGTAATTTCAAAGATTTATTAGACACAAACTTCGAACTAATCTCGTATATATCTTTGGTTAAATTATTAAATTAAATACTCAAGAATCATGAGGTTGACTTCAATTATATCCTTGAACTTTCAAAAATTCTATTTTAGTCATTGAAGTTTGAAATTTGTTTCAAAACTACCATTGAAGACTTTTTTTAGTTAAATTTATAAACAGAAAATAACGTATTTATATATGTATCATTTCTTATATGAACAGATTTGAACACATACGTGGAAAAAATAATAAAAACACGTACAAATACATCATTTTTGTCCATAAAATTAACGAAAAAGTCTCAAAGGATAGTTTTGAAACAAGATTCAAACTTCAAAAATCAAAATAAAACTTTTAAAAAGTTGAAACCAACCCAATAAACTCAGGTATTTTTAATTATTTAACCTTTACCTTTTCAAAAGAGTTTCAAGAGAAGAAATAAAAAAAAAAAAAAAGAAAGGATGGAAAGAAATGAGCCAGAGGCAATGAATGAGGGTCCATTGTTTGAATTACGAGACACGTGTCAGGCCTACATGTCTGTAAATTAATTAATTTATTTATATGGTGGGTCCGAGGACAATAATCCAAAGGAATAATTGATACGCCCACCTTGACGGCGGAATTTTTCGCAAAACTAAAGTAAAGGAGTAACTATCAATAATAACTTATTTCAAAAGTGTCTATTTTGTTATAATTTTACATTTTTTTTCAGCTCACAACCGAATATTAAAAGAGTTTAAAAAGTCTATTTACGTATTTATCCTTATCGATTGATAAAAAAAAATATAATACTAAAATAAATTAATAAAAGAAGAGTTATCAAATTAAATAAGAGCATTCAGAGAAAAATAAAAATTGAATTAATGCATAAAATCTTACTATTAATAAATTTAGAAGATTTAAAAAAAAATTGAAATTAATAGAGTAAAGAAGTTCATCCGTCTAATCTACGTTTTATTCTAAAAAAATAAATAAATAAAATTTGTGTATTGAAAAAAAAGAAGAAAAAAAAAAATCGCCGTTCTCACACGGCTTCTCTACGCCGTTCCGTACGCAGAAGGGCTGCCCTTAAAATGGTGCGATGCTTTTCACAACTTTTGATTTGTGGCATCTCTACAATAACTTTCCACTTGGATCTTTATGCATATCCCATGCTCTTCAGCCACTCGCCCATACTTGAAAAAGAAAATCAATTTATACTCGTTAAAATTCTAAATTAATAAACGCATCAATTTCAACTTTGAACTTTCGTTAGTGTATAAATTTACATATCTACGTAGCACATCGTATCATGGGGTCTGAGTTTTTGCTGATGCAACAATATACCCTCAAAATAGAGGAACAGGATTTGGTGCAGTGATAGCGATGATCCACACAAATGAATTATTAGTGTATTGGCAATGATGGAGTCTACTTCGCTGTCTCCATTGGCAGCTGAGGTATGGACAATATTAAAGGGTCTTTAGACTTCTTATCAGAATGGATATCCCAACTGTTAGTTTATTTTCTGACTCCCTAAATGTTGTGATGATGATTAATGAGGAGGAAGAAATAATGATTGAAGTATATCATTGGATAATCCAAATTCAAGAGATGTGTAAAAAATTTTCAAATATTAGCTTCATTCGTATTTCTAAAAATAGAAATACACAAACTGATAGATTGGCTAGAGAGGCATTAGCCCAAGGTACGTCAATCTTGTGGTTGTCGAATTTTTGTGCTTGGTTAGTTTCAATGAGAAATAATACCCATTGCAAATGTATTTCTTCTTGTATTTGTTCGTCTCAAGTAATGAATTACTCTCTTTTCAAAAAAAAAAAAAAAATTACACTCTCTATTAGATTCTGATTGAAAAATGTTAGTTCACATGGTGTGTAGACTTATAATTTTATTAATTAAACTCCATAATTTTCATAAGTGAATAAATTTAGATCATCCATTTCAAAACGTATCGACAAATTTCAAACGAAGAGTCTAAATTTTGTAAGACATGCGAGAATGGATGGATAAACAATTCTCAAATCGAGGGTTTTTGTTGTATTTGAATATTTTAAAATTTTTATAATTTATATAGACCTTGTAAATTTTATAACAAGGAGTTATTAGATATGAGCTTATAATTTTGTAAACCTATTAAATCGTTTTAAATTCATAGACTTATTAGATATAAAATGAAAAAATCTTAGATTTACGAGATATATTAAAAGTTAAGAACTAAACTTGTAATTTAATTTTATTTTTTTAACTCTTGATATGTATCGTAAATTTTAAAATTTAGGTCAAACAAATTTCCATATGTTTGAAATGAAACTATTAGATATGAATGTTGAATTTTGTAATAATAATTTCATGAATTTTAAGAAATGGCTAATAAATTAAAGACATTATGATTATACTCAAGGTTCCGTACCGAAGTGGTGTGGCTTGTAATCGCGTGATGCTTTTAACGACTTTCGATTTGTGGCATCTCTACAATTTCCCACTTGGATCTTTCCGCACGTCCGATGCGCTTCAGCCACTCACCCAATCTTTTTCCTTTACCGAAAAAAAGAAAATAAATTATTTATTTGTTGTTTTTTTTAGGCTCATTTGGATAATGTTTTCATTTTTTATCTCTCTTTTTCTCATTTTTTTAAAAAACATATATGTTCGTAACTTATTTTGTTTCTTGTTTCTAAATTTTTATAAATGTTTTAAAAAAATGGATAAAATGTGAGAAATACATATAATTTTAAAGAAAAAATTTAAAAAAAAAATTATTATTTGATTTAATAAATGTGGGTGTATAAGCTCGATTGTCTAACCTTAAATAAATGTCTCACTATTACAAACATACAAAAAAATGTATATATTGTTATAGGCAATTTTGGACCACCCCGATGTACAAGGAGCTGACGAAGACAACCGGAGAGAAATCGGACTGGGAGATGGACCCAAGAGGCGAAACCGACAAGTGGGACGGGCCAAGATCGAAGGGGTCGGGCATTTGGCCATACCCCCTAGGCCAAGGCCGAACCCGTCCGACTCTGTTTGGTCCCTACTGCCTCTGGCCGCCCCGGTTCCGTCTGGTTTGTCCCGAAACGCCTCCGAATTCCTAAAAACCCTAGGAGCATGAGCAAGTATTTATACCTCTCTTCGCTACTGAAGAATGAGACCCGAACTCTCTACTCTCTTCTCTTACTCTCTAGCCCTCATACTTCCGTTTTCTGCCTTAAGCATCGGAGTCGGTGTGGCTAGCACCACACCGGTGTGCAGGTTTTCCATCTTGCAGGCCACGTCTTCCCCCTTATCTACAAATTTACCGTTGGTGGCACGTGAAGGTCAGGTGAGTTCCCTCTGACCAAAATCGACCATCAACATATATATTGATAGCATATGGTGCAATAAATTAATGATCGTTGAAAATTTACAAAATTTGTAAATAACAAATTGACCTAATTGAACTAATCCATGTAAGATCATTATAGAAAAATTGGTTAGAGTGATAGATGACATTGCACATCAAAATCGAACATTTGAAGGATAAAATTTATAGTGTGTTTTTTTTTGCTATGTTTGGGTTGAATAAACGCTATAAACTCTATATAATAGTTTTATATTTATTTTAATGTGTGTTATATATTTTAAATTTTATTTTTATCTAAAAACAAGAAATAAGAATAGTTATAAAACACATTTCTGTTTCTCTCTTTTCAGAGAAATAAGAATATTTCGTTTTTTAGTTTTTAAAAAACAAGAAACAAAAAAAGAAAAATAAAAAATGAGAACATTACCCAACGGTCGATCCTTCCCTTTTCGTATTAAATCGAGAGTGAGTTAAATCCTACCGTAAGGATTGTTAAAATCAAATCCAATTTTTAATCTAGTCTTTTGTTCGTTTTTTAATTGAGATGGTGGCTCAACATCAAACATAAAAACAATTTTTTTTTTAATTCCTAATATTATAGTTTTTAAATTAAAATCTATAGTTCAATTGTTTGATTATACCAATTATTTAAGTTTAATGATGATTTGTACAGTAATTATCAGTCTTACTAGTCTTACTACTGTAGTCTTACTATTAAGTTATAAATAATTATTTTATGATATTCATTCTTATACCCAAGTGAAATGTTGATTTTCTTTTTTCTTATTTTATCTCTTTTTTTTTTTTCAAAGATAGGATATATAAAACGAGAACAACAAAGATGAGGACCTCACAATTCGAAATCATAAAAATAGATGAGACCATAGTGGAACACTAAGAACCCTCGAAAAAATAATAACCAGAACAAAATTACCAAAAACAAAACCAATTCCCATTCTTTGATTGCTCGCTATACATTTTAGTCATCTGACTTTCAAAATTCAAAATAATCATATTTTTTAATTTTGTCAAAGTGAGCATAGTTCAGTAATAATTGACATATAGCTTCGATCGAGAGGTCCACATTATATCTCACTCCAAATAGTGTTGAACTATAAAATATATATATATATAATTTCCACATTTAGCATCTACTACAAATTTGATTATATAAATCTTAAATATATATTCTTTTACAAATAGCGTTACATTATAGTTTCAAGATAATATTTTCGTAATAAATATTAAACCAATTAGCATTGAAATTTTAAAAATTGAACAACTAAAAAAAAAAAAAAAAAAAAAAAAAAAAAAGTAAGAGGCAGCATCAGGACATGTCTGTGTGCAGTGATCCATTATATATTATTCTGATCCGATTTCCCGTGTTTTGTTTTCCAATGAATGAATAAAAAGCAAAAAGATTAAAATATTATTCTGCTCTCCATATATTTAAGTCTTATTTTATTTCGAATTATATTTTAAAATGTTTAAATTCAGTTAATGACTCTCAATAAATATTTAAAAAATACTTCTAAAAAATAATAATAAAAATTAAAATTAGTCTTATCATTCATCTTAAGCTAATTTTTATCGAAATTGGTTAAATGATGATAAGAATTTTTATGGAAGAAAAAAATTTGATGTGAACATATTTCTAAAATTTCTAAAATTTATAGAGAAAACACTACTAGAGATCAAGGTATCAAATTTTCGTCGACATACCGACATTTCGGTGGAAATGTCGGATTGTCGACCATGTCAACATTTCCAAGGGGGAAGTTTCAATCTTCCCCCATGTCGACGAAATTTCGTCGAAATCTCGAGATTTCGGCGATTTCACCGAAATGTCGAGATGTGTCCATTTTTTTAATTGTTTTTAATATATATTATAGTTTAAGTTTTAAGTTTGAACCTTAAATTTCATAAGCTTCCCTTGTCCCAGCGGAAGCTTTTGTGACTGGTATCTCCGTGGGATTGAGTTCGTCGTTGAATGTATTTTTTTTTTTTCAGTTTTTTTAAACTTTTATATATATATTTTTTATTTCTCCATTTATTTAAACTTTTTATACTTTCTTCTTTTCCTTTTCATATATTAAATTTTACATCAAAACACTACAAATTTTCAAATTTATTTTTTAGTTTTTACTAAAAAAATAATTTTTAATTTATTATTTTAATTTTTAATTTTTATTATTTTATTATTTTTAGCATCTATAGATACTTTCATTTCATTTCAATTTCTTCACGCCACAATTCTCAAATTCTCAATTATAATTTTACATTTTTATTATTTTATTATTTTTACCATATTATATAAATATTCTCATTTCATTTTAATTTCTTCACACCTCAATTCTCTTAAATTCTCCCAAAATATTTTCCAATTACTTTCTTAAATTAGGAGCTCTAGCCTTCTAGCTCTAGTTATCTATCTTCACTTGTTAAGTTAAGTTTAAAGGTTTTCATGTTTCTTTACCTTTAAACTTAATGTTGATGGTCGATTTTGGCCAGAGGAACTCACCTGACCTTCACGTGCCACCAACGGTAAATTTGTAAATGAAGGGGGAAGACGTGGCCTGCAAGACAAACCTGCACACTGGTGTGGTGGTCGCCACACCGGCTCCGATGCTTAAGTCAGCAAACAGAACGGTAGGGTGTGGAAAAGTAAGAGCAAGAGGAGAAAACAGAGAATAGAGAGTAGAGTTTAGGGATAGAATTCGGGATCCCCTCAGTGGCGAAGAGGGATATAAATACCTGCTCATCCTCCTAGGGTTTTTAGGGATTCGGGGGCGTTTTAGGTCAAACCAGGCGAAACCGAGGCGGCCAAAGGCGGTGGGGACCAGACGGCATCGGACGGACTCGGCCCGCACGAGCGGGCCGAGGGTCGGCCTCGGCCATGGGCCGAGCAGGGGGTCGGGTCGAAAACCCGACCCATTCGGTCTTGGCCCGTCCCATTTGCTGGTTTTGCCTCCTTGGTCCATCTTTCAGCCCGATTTCTCCCCGGTTGTCCTCGTCAGCTCCTTGTACATCGGGGTGGTCCAAAATTGCCTATAACACTTAAAACAATTCAAATAATTTTCATCAAGTTTCAAAATTCTTGCACATATCGACATTTGAATCGACAATTTCATCTAAATATTATCTTACTTTTTAGATATGATGATAAAAAGGGATCCATTATAGTCTAATTAAACTACAATTAAAGTTTCATTGACTAATTCAAACAATTTCCATCAATTTCCATGATTTCCGTAAATTTTTCCAGAATGTCTCTCGACATTTCCATCGACATCGACATTTCCATAAAATCTGGACCTCGACATTTCTATCGACATCGACATTTTAAACCTTGCTGGAGACTAATATTTTTACAGACAAATTTAAATAAACTAACAGTGGAGACCAATTTTAAGTTTTATTGAGAGTATAGTTGAACATTTAAAAGTATAAGGACTAAAATGAATTAACATACAAAATATAGAGATCTAAATAATATATTTTAACCATACTTCCATTTCCTTTATTAAATTTGAAAAGGCTGCTCCCCAAATATTTCCCATATTTTGTTAGGAAGGAAATGGATCTTTAAACATGAAAATATATGAAGGTGACAAAATAATAAAATATGAGTGAAATTATAAGGTTAGTATATAAATTTTGAGATTTCTATCTAACTTGAACTCTAAAAAGTCATTTCATGCCTAATAAGTTTTCGAATTAAAAAAATGACTAATAAGTCTCTGAATTTTCAATTTTGCGTCTAGTTGTAACTTTTAAAAACCTTTAATGTCATGTTTAGTAGATCCATTAAATTTTAAAAAAATGTTTAACAGGTCAAAAACTTATTGGACATATAGTTAAAAATTCAGAACCTATTTGAGACAAGATTGAAAGTTTAGACAATGTTTGACAACCACTTAGATTTTTGAAAATTAACTTTTATAAACACTTATTCCTATATTTCTTTGGTTTGTTATTACATCCTTCTCATATTTTATTTAAAAAAAAAAAAAAAACCAAGTCAAAATTTATTAAAAAGAAAAAAGTAGTTTTCAAAATCTTGTTTTTGTTTTTGGAATTTGACTAACAACTCTAATGTCTCATTAATAAAAATGAAAATTATGATAATGAAATTTCTAAAAAAAAAAAGCTTAATTTTCAAAAATAAAAAATCAAATTGTTATCAAACAGAGCTTTAATAACCTAATAGATACTTTTTAAAATTCATGAACCAAATAAATACAAATATGAAAGTTCAAATCCAATATTATAAATTTTTAAAGTTTAAAATCAAATAAACAAAAATTCCAAACTGAACTAAGGGTCCGTTTGGAATACATTTTAATTTAAATGTTTTTCAAGAATGTATTTTTTAAAAAACATTTTGTATAAAAATTTGTTTAGAATATAAACACTCAAATGTTTGGTTGCATTTCCTCACAAATGTTTTTCTACACAAGTTATTGTTTACTTAGGAAGTATTTTTCAAAAAGTTGGTTTCAAGTGTTTCTCTCAAAATGGTTTATTTATCAATCTCATTTTTTAATAAGTGTTTTTTAGTGGTTGCCAAACACTAGAAATTTTTTCAAAATGATTTATTTTCAAAATTAAACACTTGAAAAGTTAAACCAAACACACCATAAATTTGTAATTTCACCAACAAAATCAATACCAGCATTTCCGTTATTAAATTCGAAAAGGCTGCTTCCTAAAAATTTCCCATGGTTTTTTTATAAAAGGAAATGAATTTTTAAACACAAAAATACGAAAGTGACAAAGATAATTTAAAATAAATAAATAAATGATGACAGTAGAGGGGAGACTTAGAGGCAAATTCAACCCTTAATCCACAAGTAAAGCAAAGCAAAGCAAAGGAAAGGGCGTATTTCTTTTTTGGCAGGGGCAGAAAAGTAATTTCAAAAGAGATGAATTTCGGAGAAAAAAACAAAAAGAAAAAAAATGTTGGTTCGATGATGATGCCAATAAAGTCCATATTTTCATCATGCATGCATCCCAATGCGTTACGTGTTTCTAAGAAAAGAAAAAATAAATTAATTGTTTTTTTAAAAAAGGAAAAAGAATAATAAGAAGAAGAAGTGAAGGAAATCATCTCCAGAGATTCCGCCGACGCAGATATAAGCGGTCCCACCACCTGGAACCGCCACCTCACGGCACTGTTTCAAAAATCAAGAGGCGGTTGCCGTCTCAATCCAATTCGTGGGCCCCACTTAACTGGGACCCACCCCACTGTCTCCCATCTCGCCCTCGCCCGCCCGCCCGCCTCCACAATTTCTCATCACTTACTTGGAAACCACAAGACTTTTTAAATTAAACACAAAAAATAAAAAAAGAAAAAGAAAGGCAAAATTATTAATTCGGACGGCAGAAACCCAGAAAGTACACGTGCCGTCCACCACGATTGTGACATTTGACACCGCCAACACGGAATTCTTTAACCGGACCAGACCGGACCCTTTTTAAATTATTTTTATTAAATATATATATATATATATTATGTTCAACAATTACATAATTCGAATATCGAGATTTAAAATTAGATTTGATAATTAAAATTTAGAAACAGTTGCATGGATGACAAATTAGACCAAATTAATAGCAAATATAGCATAATTGTAAACTAATTGCAAATATATAAAATTAATTGTACAAGACCAAAAAGCAGTTGTCAGACACTGACAGACTTCGATTAATCAAAATCTATTAGTGACTATTACTGATAGATTTTGACTTTTTATTAACTAGAATTTATCAACGATAGACACTGATAAACTCTGATGATCGAAGTCTATCAGATAAATTCTAATTTTCGATCAGATAAATTCTAATTAAACATAATCTATTAGTATCTATCAATAATATACTATAGATTTTGTTATATTTATAATTTTTTGTTACATTGTGATATATTTGCTATTAATTTGGTCTAATTTGTCACCCACGACAATTATCCTAAAATTTAGTTAAAATATTAGGTTGATTATTTTTGTTTTGAAAATATTATTAGGTTGATTTTATATTTTAAGACTAGTTTTAATTTAATCTGAATGTTTTCGAATTTAAATATAGTATTCATACTTTGAATGAGTTTTAAAAATTAATACATTTATCCTGTATTTTTTAATGTTTAAATGTAAAATTTGCGATATTTCAAAAAAAAAAAAATGTAAAATTTGCTCTTCTAAAAAAAAATTGTAAAATTTGTATCTACCAATATTGTTGAGCTATGCTCACTTATTATTTTTATTTTAGTATTATTATTATTATTATTTTTAGGAGATGCTCACTTATTTTCTATCTTAGGTTTAGAGACAAATAAAGAAATTAAAAAAAAAAAAAAGAAAAAGAAAAAAGAAAAGCCTAAAACTGAAAATCTTCGACTACCTTAAGTTTCAATGGTATTAATTTAACCAAAACAACTACTTCTCTTGTCGGCGCTGGGCGGCTCCTGATTCCCACCGAAGGCACACGTGTCAGTCACCCGTAAAAGACTTCCACCGGTTGAAAAGCTCCGTTTTTTTTTTTTTTTTGTCCAAATGAAAATCGCGTAGATTTCTCATCCTGTCCACCGCTTAATTTAAAAATGATTTTTTTTTTTTTTTTTTTTTTTTTTTTTTTTTTTTTTTTAATGTAGTGTTACTGCTTCCCAATTAAGGAGAAATCCTTCTAAATTGATGGTCAAAGATATTAATTTAGGAAATTTAAACAAAATTAATCACCAAGTAACGTAAAAAGAACATTTTGATTTTGATTAGTCCCAGCTTTAATAAAATTGAAGTTACAAGCATATAACAACAGCACTTAAGAGATCCATCCATTGGATTACAACATACATCTCTTTAATTAGCTGCCACAAAAAAAAAGCAGAACCCTATTTTTTTTTCTTCTCTTTACACCAAGTCAATTTTCTTTTCCCTTTTCTAAAGCTCTAACTAATTAACAATAAAAAATCCAAAAAGATTAAATTTAAAAAAAAAAAAAAAAAGAGAGAGACTAAATTAGCGGAGAAATCAAGCGTCCACCGGCGGAGCGAGATTAAGATCGAGATTCAGAATTTCCTTCGCCGGCCGGAAGTCAACCACCGACGATGAGTCCGAATCGCTCTGGATCCCGCCGGCCAGCCTCGCCGTCAAATCCACCGTCGCCGGATCGAACCGTATGGGATAGCCGTGAGCGACGAACTCCGGCCTACCAAAAGCATCCATAAACAAAACTGGACGAACGCCGCCGCCGGCCGCGGCGGCGGAACCGACCTGATGCAAAAATTGCGGCTGAATGAACGGGAAAGTTCGAGCGACGCCGTAGCTGCGGACGATCTCCGGCGAGGGAGTTTTTTCTTGGCTGGAGGAGGAAGAGGAGTCGACGGTGCTGCTAGGGCTAGGGCTTTGGTTGATCTTGTGAGGAGAAACGTCGATCAGGTCTTCCGGCAGAGGGAAATTGGTCTTGGCCTTGGCGCCGCGGAACTGGCGCGCGGCGGTGTCGTAAGCACGCGCCGCCTCCTCGGCCGTATCGAAGGTGCCGAGCCAGACGCGGCTTTTCTTGCCAGGATCTCGGATCTCGGCGGCGTATCGGCCCCAGGGCCTCTTTCGAACGCCTCGGAAATGGAGTTCCTTGCCATTGCCGTCGGCGTTGCAGAGAGAGGGAAGTTTCTTGGCGGTGGTGGATTTCTCTTTGGCAACCATGGCGGTTGAATTTTGTGAGTTGGAGTAATGGAGATGGCGAGTGGCGGAAGGATCTGGTTTGATTGCACTGATTTGGGGATAAAATTAGGTGCGGTGGAATGGTCTTTTATAGTAGCGCGAACCAGATGGAGGTGGGCCTGGAGATGGATCAGTTTTTTCTTTTTTTTTTTTTTTTTTTTTTTTTTTTGAAAATATTTAAATTGTTTTTAAAGAGGGTACAAGAAATAAGTGAATGGGAGGATTTGGTAAAAGTGAAGCAAACGTTAGGTGGAATTTATTTTGTCGCTGTGTTTTTACTTTTGACGTTTAAATTAAGTCTTCTTTTAAAATTAAATTTAATGGTTAAATGTAAATTAGTTTGGGTAGTGTATAAGGAAATAAATTAGAGTGGTAAAATACTAATTTCATTTTTCTACTGACTATTTTTTTTCCCCTTGAACATGTTTTCTAGAACTTTCCTTGAAATTGTATTTGATTTTTTTTTTAATTTTATTTTATTTTATTTTTTGTGTTGAACTTGGTGTTTTGAATTTAATGTGTTTATGTATTAACATGAAGCTGTAAAAGTTTTTTTTTTTTTTTTCTTAATGCAATCATATATTAGTTTTATTGATGCGTGAGTCCAGGTAAGCCTCTCGATCAAGTGATGAAATTGTGGTATTGGGTTGTAAACTAAAATCTCACACTAGTATTGTGCTATATTCAAACATATTTCGATGACCTTAAAGCAAGTGTTTAGATCGAAGTAACGTGTCGAGCTAAACTAGGGTGATATTTTATACCTTGATAATGTAACGAGTTTCAATGTTTATAGCATCCCTCACTATCTTACATATATGGCCGACTCATATAAAGTAACTAGGTGACGTGTATCTCAGCTTGGTTTCTATGTTAAGCACAGTAGGTCTTTTGTCCTTGTTTCAGTAAACCTCTATGGATTCTCCAATGTGTTCTCCACATGGGTTTTGAATGTCTATGTAGAGGGCTGACACGTTGTCTCCTAGCCTTACCTATAACATTGACCCCACCATTGAGTCAAGCGGGTGGCTTGATGGTTCATCGAGGTAGGGTTTGATATCATATGAAGGCACATGCGTCGTCATTACTTGTATAGTGATCACATCATTTCCACATTGTTGGGGTTCATGAAGCACATCAGTTTAGGCATCGTTTGATAACCATTTTGTTTTTTGTTTTTGGTTTTTGAAAATTTAGCTCATAAACACTCTTTTCACCCATACATTTCTTTGGGTTGTTATCTACATCCTTTTCATGTTTTCAAAAACCAAGTCAATTTTTTTTTTAAAAAAAAAAAAAAAGTAGTTTTCAAAAAATTGTTTTTGTTTTTAGAATTTGACAAAGAACTCTAATGTCTCCTTAACAAAAATTAAAACTATGGTGAGGAAATTGAGAAAAAAATAAGCATAATTTTGAAAAACCAAAAACCAAAAACCAAATAGTTATCAAACGGGGCCTTAGCTAACCAGTTGAGGTGTTGTCAAGTGATTGTGTCGCTGCCATCCATTGAGATTCTCGAGGCACGTCGGTTTGTTGCCCCATCGTGGAACATACAATGGGTAGCAATCCGACGATTGGGGACTCTTGTCCACAGGTATAAATTCGGTAACCCCCTTCCTCATGTGCTATTATACTTTCTTATGCTATATAGATCTCTATACTTCTAAATTTGTATCTAATAGGTCATTTATACCTCCACATTTTTAAACCAAAAGTTCAATTACATATAAAGCTGAAAGTTTGAACGACACTCAATTTTGTGTCCATTAGATCAATTGATTTTTATAAATTTCAAATATATAAAGAATCTAAATACACAAAATTGAAAATCGGTAGAACTATTGAACATTTTTTAAGTTCAAAGGTCTATTAAACATAAATTCCATAATAAAACTTGTAATTTAACCTTAAAAGTATTGTCATTACTTGCAATATATTTGAAACTATCCTTGAAACCAATTATCAAACTAAGTGCAAATTTAATGATGGTTGGATATTCACAAACAAACTTAAAAACAATAGGTTCAATTACAAAATTAGTCCCTAAACTTTTAAGGTTGTTTCGATTTGGTCCCTGAACTTTAAAACGTGTAAAATAGGTCTTCGAACTTTCAATTTTATATCCAATAGGTCCTTGAAGTTTAAGCACCTCGTGTCTAAAAAATTCTTAACATATTCAACATTTTTTTTAACTTACAAGCCTACTAAATACAAAGTTGAAAATATAGAGTCTCAATAAAATATAAAATTCAATTTTATATATAATACATCAGTTAATTTTTAAAAATCTCAAATATGTCAAAGATTTATTAAACATAAAATTAAAAATTCGAAATCTATTAGACATTATTTTTAAAGTCTAGAGACCTATTAGATTCTTTTAAAATGTTATAGATCAACTCGTCGAAAATCTAAAAGTTCAACGACTAAATTTGTAATTTAATAATTAAAAAAAAAAAACTAAAAAACGAGTGAGAGAAAGAAGAAAAAAAAAAGAAAAAAGAAAAAGGGAAAGTAAAGTAAAGGAAGAGAAGAGGTGGGAGAGTCAATGGGAGATTTGACTGAGAAGAGGGGGCGCCGCCCAAACCACGAGAAAAGGACGAGGAAACATAAAAAGAGGAAAAAGGATAATGTTAATATGAATTATTACTTAGAATATGTGAGTATTAATTAATTAATTAGTTTAATTAATTGTATTAAGGATTTAGGAGTAACGTGGCACGCGGAAATTTCAAGACTGCTTGGTTTGCAGCTACAGGTTTCATGTTTTTTCCTGCCGCCTGCCGCCTTATCGCCTAACGAGCCGTTATTACACCCCCTTCCCTTTCGCCTCCTCTTCTTTCACGCTCTTCTCTCGAGCGTCTACTACACGCTCCACATTTCATTCTCCTCTCCCATTTATTTATTTATTTATTTTATTTCAAGTCTAGATTCTAGTTTCACTTTTTAATTTTGGAAAAAAAAATTGTTTTTATGAATAGATTATTAACCATGACAATTAGAATTTTGGATTCACACTCCCATGGGGAAACTTTTCGTTTTTTTTTTTTTAATTTTTTTTTAATTTTTTTAGTTAAGACACAATTGAATATTAATACTTGACTTGAATTTTACACGGACAAAAATGAAAGACCAAAGAAAGAAAGAAGAATACACCAAAATACAGGTGTTGCATCAAACGTAGGTGGTTGTTTCTGGTTGTGAATGAATGCAATGAAAATACCGGAAAATAATGAATAATGAAACAATTCATATATTGACATTTCGCGCTCATTTCACAATTTTTGCTTTGTTATTCTCATCATCTGGTAACCACAGGATGATCCACAAGAAAGGTGGCAGAATTCCAACCTATATGGTCGAGCCACCCCTGACCTGCTAGGGTTGGGTGGTCGGGTTGGCACTCATTGTCACATCTGTACCCGAAACAGATGTGCTATGCTACCCAGCGTGTAACCTTGTTTTCCCTCCCCTTCTTTTGGTTATGCCATTACTCATCATGGGTAACTTCTAGGTCGATTACCTGATAAGAACCATTTGTTGGGTTTTATGCCCTAAAACTCGTAGATAGTAAATGTACATTTGACCGAACATTAATAAAGTGATGTATTATTCAATGTTTGTATTATATCTTGTCTTGCTAACCCTAATCCAATAAACTAAACATCCATGGCTAATAGAATGAGACTTGAACTAGTATGTAGGGACATGCGGGGATCAATGTTCAAGTTTTAGCCTAAAGGGTCTGTAGTATAGGGATAAGGCTGGGTACCTTATCCTGGTGACACTATGGATACGACCCGCTTTGTATATTGATACAAACGTAGTGATCCAACACGTTCATGTGGTTGACATGCGAGTGGGGGTATCCTGTGCAATGAGTTTGCACAAAGACCGGACCGCGAAATAGTTAACCACTAACTCTAACACCGTTAGTTAGCTCGGTTTCTATTTCACTAGGATGACCTAGGCAACTTGGCCTTAATCCTGAGTAGATTATGGACTCCTGTCCATGAGGGATTGTCCTTTGATTTGTACGGGTGAGAGTGGCCAGTTCGCCGACTCAATAAGCCTACCATTTTGGGGACAAGACCGAATGGGGAGCTGGGAACGTAGTCTTACAAGATGGAATTCACTCCTTCCTGATATGAGGGTAAGTAGAGGTGTGTTCCCTTAAGTGGTGTCTCCGGGTCTTGAACAAAGGGCCCTACCCTCTTTATGGCACGAGAGGGTTTTCTGTTTGATGGTTGGACCACAAACAGGTTGTTCATTAGAGGAGCACTGGTACTTAAGGACCAAGAGGTAGCCCAGGGGTAAAACGGTAATTTGACCTAGCTGGGGTACGAACACACGTGAAGGGCTAACTTGCTGCTGACGGTCAATATCCGTGGACACAGAAATATATCTGCAGTGAGAAGAGTGCAGCTGTGGTTCTTTAGTGGAGTGAACCACAGTTAACGAATATTGATTAACTTGGTTAATGAGTTTAACCAACTAATCTCATATCGTTGGAGCTTCTGATCTGTAGGTCCATTAGGTCCCACCGGTAGCTCATTTGGGGCGTTGAGGTAAAATTCTAAGGATTGATTGAATATTCGAAAGTGTTCGAATATTATACTAAAATATGATTTTGGTTTATATTAAAACTATAGGTTATAATTAATATGCATTGGATGTATATTAATACTATAGTTTTGAGAGAGAAAATAGTAATTGAATATGTGATGTTCAATTTTATTTTATTAATTAATTAATTTCTTATTAATTAATTGATTTAGTTTAATTAAATTTGATTTAATTAAACTATAAGATAAGAGGGATATTAATTTAAATTGGATTTAAATTAAAGTTATTTTAATTAATTTAGATTAATTAAAAGATAATTAATTGTAATTTGAATTTATGTTTTTCAAATTATAATTAATTAAAATATCAGATAACTGAAATATCAGTTATCTGATATTTTAAATAATCAGACGTGGTCAGGGGAGTTGCTGAATCAACGCCCTAGTCCCACGCCTAACTCCCCATCCCTCGCTCTCTCTTTCGCTCTCAATTTGATCTGTGGCTGAAACATTAGAGATTTTCTCAGAGAGAAAAGAGAATCCAGAGAGAAAAATCCTTAGAGTCTGTTGAGTTCCCACAAGCTCCCAACGCGTGTCCTGCTGAGAATACTGGTGAAACCTCGTGGTGGTGTTCGTGGCAAACTTTTCCAGCGAAAAAGGAATTTCAAGTTGCTGTTTTTGGGAGCAATTCAGAGAATTAGGCGAAAAAGTTCAAGGATTTCTTCAAAGGTAAGGTTCTTCTTGAACTAGGGTCAATAGGACCCAATTCTAGATTAGATCTAGTATTTTTCCCTCTGATTTTATGCATGCTTATATCTGGTTTTTCAGCAAGTTTTATCTATCATTGTTGCTGTAAAAATTATTATTTTACCCAACGTATTGGTATTTTTGTTCTTAAATTAATCTGGGTTTAAAGGTTCTGTATGATTTTCCGCTGCGCAAGGGCTTTCATCCCTTCACCATTATCTTTATGACCAACACAAGGACCAGGTTACTTAGTTCTCGAGTGATAGTTCCACAATCTCGATCAACAAATTGTTGGGAGCAGGGGCATCCAAGCTTGCCCAACCTATACAAGGGGTTGGAGATGAAAGGTTTTCTGGGGAGATACAATTTCTAGGTTGGATTTGGAAAAAAAAAAATAGGACTAGTTGGGTGGATATAGGTGGTGAAATCTAACATTTGCATTTGCAAGGCCTACTTTATTTTTGTAAATAAATATAATAAAGGAAAAAAATAGTCATGGATGAGGTAGGACTTGGGAGCAAAGTCTTGATGGGTAAGGGTGCATTTCTTCCCCTATTGAAAAATCAAATTGGGAAAAAAATCCATCCTGACTAAATTAGGAAATTTCCACATCCATCCTATGAAAAAGAATGTTTTCCTATGCATAACATGAAATTTTGATTATGGGTATTGATACACCGGTGTAAATGTGTATTGAACAGTATTTGGTTGCATACCAATACTTAGGAATCTCCTTGCACATCCCATTAAAATATTGACAAATAAGAGAGAAAGATAGAAAATGAAAAAAAATTATTTTATCTCTTCCAATGGCCAACCTCTTAATGGTGGTGTTTAGGGATATCCCTACATACTGGTATGCAACAAAATATTTTTCGTATGTATTACTATGTATTTAGATATACAACATAAACACACAAAATATGAAATTGAAAATTAATATATCAATATAAGCATAAATTAGTGTGTTCTTGCCTTTTTTTTTTATGTCAAAGTTTGGTGGTGTTGATGCCAAAATCCGGACAGAAGACTCACCTGACCTTCACGTGACACCAACAGTGAATTTGTAGAAACTGGGGAAGACGTGACCTGCAAGACCAGCAAAAACCGCTGCACACCGGCGTGGTGTAGGCCACACCGCCTCCGATGCCTATGTCAGAAAACCGAGGAGAAGCTACAGATAGTAAAGGGGAGAGTCAAGAATCGAGTTTCGGAACCCTTCTTCCGTGGTGAAAAGGGGGTTTTATACCTGTTTGCCCTCCTAGGGTTTTTAGGAATTCGGTGGTGTTTCGGGACGAACCAGGCGAAACTGGGGCGATTCGGGGCATCAGGGACCGAAAAGAGGTCACCGGGCTCGGCCCGCGCAAACGGGCCGAATGGTCGGCCTCGGCCTTTTGCCGAGGCCGACCCGTTGGTCCAGTCTTCCTCTGGGTCGGTCTTTTGGTCCTACCTCTGCCCGATTGTCCTCATCAGCTCCTTGTCCATCTGTGTGGTCCAAAATCACCTATAACATTAAGCCCCCACTCTTGAATTGGGATTCAGGTGCGACTTTAATGCTATAGGCCGAGCTCCTTAAGCCCAATTTAAGAGTACAACTCTCGTCTCGTGTTGACTTTTGTATGACTTCTTTGTTATCCTGCAAGACAGGGCGAGCTATGCAAAGTAGAAACTCCCTGAGTAGGGGTTAGGTGAAACGGAAATGAGAAGAGTGAGAAGTTACAGAAGTGGCTGGAGGGCCTTTTTGGTCGGCCTCGGCCTCGGTAAGAGGCTGAGCACAACATTTTCCATTTTAGCTCTAGGGCTTGTCCATAATTAACAATAGGAAAAACAGAAAACTTCACAACCCTGCATTGAAAAGTTAATTTCTGCAAAAGAAAAACGAGGGAGGAGGCCAGGATCGACCTTGGCCTCTAGCTCCTGTTAGCTCAGTGCTTAGCCCCCTGCATTCATGTGTCAGTCCTTACTGGAAAATAATGGGAAAGTTGCATGACGATTACAACAAAGGAATGGAATATCCTTAACCTATCCCTTATTCCCAGCCTCCACTCAACATGGGCATATATTACCTCAAGCGTTGCATTTTTCGATCGAGAAGGACTAGTTCCATACCTGGCCTTTTCGAGGGTGGATGGTCGGCCTCGGCCTTGGCATGAGGCTAACCAGCAGCTCTGTACTATTTGCTCGCAGACGTCCAGACTTATGTGCAGATTTGCCCGACCCTACCTTAAGCATCTCCCTGCGGCTTTGAGCGCCTCGACTGTGCTAAAAAGTAAAGTGACTGAGAACTCGAAACAATCACGCTGCTTCGAATGTGTGCCTGATGGTTGGCCTTGGAGTTGGGATGCTTGGCCTTGGCATGACGGTGCGTACACTCTTCTGGGGAAAAGGCTTGGGGAGGCCCAGGAAGTTCCCGAGCCTCTCTTCAAGCTGTCAGGGTCATCCCAGGGGTGCGTACACTCTTCTGGGGAAAAACTTTGGGAGGCCTAGGAAATTCCCGAGCCTCTCTTCAAACGTCATGGTCATCCTAGGGGTGCGTACACTCTTCTGGGGAAAAGCTTGGGGAGGCCTAGGAAATTCCCGAGCCTCTCTTCAAGCTGTCACGGTCATCCCAGGGGTGCGTACACTCTTTTGGAGAAAAGCTTGAGGAGGCCTAGGAAATTCCCGAGCCTCTCTTCAAGCTGTCACGGTCATCCCAGGGGTGCGTACACTCTTCTGGGGAAAAGTTTGGGGAGGCCTAGGAAATTCCCGAGCCTCTCTTCAAGCGTCATGGTCATCCCAGGGGTGCGTACACTCTTCTGGGGGAAGGCTTGGGGAGGCCCAGGAAATTCCCGAGCCTCTCTTCAAGCTGCTATATTCATCCCGAGGGTGCGTACACTCAGTCGGGGGAAGTGCGGAAGTCTGGCCTCTACAAGGATCATTCTCGTCTGGCCACACGCGTTACATTCTATGGAAAAAGCACTTTATGCGAAACACAATGCAAAGAACTTCATTAAATTCGCAAGTGTCGACATCGTACCACGAAGAAGCGCCATGGACATGTGTTATACAAAACGAAAGGAAAATCAAAACTGTCGCCACATGACCATGGACTCGACCTGTCCTTACCCCTACCCCCCACTCAAAATGTGCATTCAATATCTTGGACATGCATTTTTTGAGTAAGGAAAAACTAACTTCGTACCTGGGCCTCTAAGGGTGGAGCTCGGCCTTGGCCTCTGGATGGTCGGCCTCGGCCTTGGCATGAGGCCGACCAACTCCTCTGTGCTGTTCGTTTGCTTGTTTTCCATCCCAAGGGTGCATGCACTTAGTCGGAGAAAACTTGGGGAGGTCGAGGAAATTTCCGAGCCTCTCTTCAAGCTGTTGTATTCATCCCAGGAGGTGCATACATTCTGTTGGGGACCCTGAGAGGTTGAGGGCATGCGTCAACCTCTCTGCAAGAATTTTGTCTCTGCAAGAATCATTCTTATGCAAAACACAATATAATAGTTTTTATTGAATTTGCAAATGTTTGTGTGTTTTACAATGAGATAAATGACAGACAGTTTCTATGTAAAGTAAACATAAGTAGAGAAAGCCATTGTTCCTGGTCGGCCTCGACCTTCCTGCAGTGGTGGCGTTGCCTGCCACTTGTTTCTGCTATGGCTACTGATAGTAAATCTTCAAGTGTTCTGCATTCCATGGGTGTGGAGTTGGTTTCCCGTTTTCATCAACCAAGGCATAGGTGCCGGGGCGGACCACTTTGCTAACTTGATAAGGTCCTTCCCATGCTGGTCCCAACGCACCTGCATTGGGATCTCTGGTGTTTTGCATGACTTTCCTCAGTACTAGGTCTCCTTCTTTGAAGGTGCGCCTTTTCACTCTTGCATTATAATATCTGGCAACCCTGTTTTTATACTCTGCGACCCGGAGTTGAGCCATTTCACGATGCTCGTCTAGGAGGTCCAGGTTCAACCTCATTGCTTCATCATTCCCTTGCACACTAAACTGTTCTGTCCTGGGGGAGGGGATGCCGACCTCCACTGGGACTACCGCCTCTGCCCCGAATGAAAGGGAAAATGGTGTTTCTCCTGTTGAGGTTCGTGCTGTGGTCCGATACGCCCACAGTACACGTGGGAGCTCTTCGGCCCATGCCCCTTTTAGTCCTTCAAGCTTCGTTTTAAGATTCTGCTTGATTATTTTATTCACAGCCTCCACCTGGTCGTTAGCTTGCGGATGGGATGGGGATGAACAACGATGTGCTATGCCCAAATCTGAGCAGAACTTTCTGAAAGCGGCATTGTCAAACTGCCTACCATTATCTGATATAATGGTGTTAGGAATCCCAAAACGGCACACAATATTCTTCCATACAAAGTCAGTGACCTTCTTTTCAGTTATAGTTGCTAGTGGTTCTGCCTCTGCCCATTTTGTGAAGTAATCCACAGCCACAACTGCATACTTGGTCTGCCCTTTACCTTGGGGGAGAGGTCCGATCAGATCGATTCCCCATTGCGCGAACGGCCACGGGCTGATAATGCTCGTTAAAGGCTCAGGTGGTTGCCTTGGAGTGGGTGCAAACCTTTGGCATTGATCGCAAGATCTAGTGAAGTGCCTAGCGTCTTGCAACATGGTTGGCCAATAGTAACCTTGCCTGACTATCTTGTGACACAACGACCTTGCTCCTGAGTGATTTCCACACACCCCCTCATGTATCTCTCTCATAACGTAGTTAGCATCACTAGGGGGAAGGCACCTCAACAACGGCATCGAGTAGCCTCTTTTATATAGTCTCCCTTACCTTAACACAAAATGCGATGCTCGCCTCTGAACCTTTTTAGCCTCTGTCCTCTCTGTTGGCAGCTCGCCTTTCCCTAAGTAATCAAGGATCGAATCCATCCATGAAGCTTCCCCTGCTTCTGGGGAGGGCTTAGTTTCAATTGATGGGATACCCTCCCCATCTGCAGGATCACCGACCTCAAGCCTCGGATCTTCTGCCTCGGCCTCGGACTTATCCTCAGGCTCGACCTCAGACTTATCCTCAGGCTCGGCCTCGGCCTCTGCTCGGCCATCTGTCTCGAGAATCTCCTCTGCACATACCGCAGGCTCTGACAAAACCTCAACCGGCACAATCCTGCTCAACTCTGTATCATAGGCAGCCGCCAAGCGAGCCAGTGAATCTGCGTTGGCGTTCTGAGACCTCAGGATTTGTTTGATCTCCCACTTCTCAAAGTGGGACAGCAGTTCCCTGGCCTTGGATAAGTACCTACTCATTCTCTGTTCCCTAGTCTGGTATTCTGCCAACACCTGCTTCACGATTAGCTGTGAATCGCTTTGAACCATGATGTCTGAAACTCCGATCTCCCTTGCCAACTTCAATCCTGCCAGGAGTGCCTCGTATTCAGCCTCATTATTCGAGGCCTTGAAATTGAATCTCAGGGCATACTCAAAATCTTCCTCCATCAGGGGATTCTAGCAAAATTCCTGCTCCACAACCTAGGGGTGAGCATCGGTCGGTCGGGGTCGGTTTTGGCCCCAAACCGACGCCGAACCGACCATATCGGTTTTCAGCCTTCTGAAAACCGATTTTTTTTCTCTTAAATTTTCACCGACCGATCGACCGACCAGTCGATCGGTCGGTTTGATCGGTTTAAACCGATGGCCGTGACTGGTAAGGAATGGAAGAGCGCACGACTGAAACAGTGAAGACAACATGGCTGAAGCAGCAACACGACGGAGAGGAGGAAAAGCACGACGTGAGGTTTGGCTTCGACTGTGTAAGGGAGAACGGAGAAATCGAAGCTTCGACGGAGCTTCAACGGAGGAGCGGCGGCGTGGGTTGAGATGACTCTGTGAGGGAGAAGAAAGGACGCTGTGAAGGGAGAAGAGAAAAATGAGGGTGGGGAGAAGATGGAAGGTTAAAGAAAATAAAAACAATAAATGCTGTGAAGGGAGAAGAGAAAAACGAGGGTGGAGAGAAGATGGAAGGTTAAAGAAAATAAAAACAATAATTTTTTTTAAAAAAAAAGTAGTAATCATTACCTAGGTAATTATTACCTATATAGGTAATTAATTTACTTTTGTCTTTTCTTACATGGGAAATGGGAAGTATGAAAGCTAGCAGACGTCTTTTCCTTTTCCTTTTTTTTTTTTTTTTTTTTTTTTTAAATGAAGATATTTCGGTCGGTTCGGTCGGTTTGGGCCTTTTTAGGCCCACCGACCGACCGATTGATCGGTTTTTCTTAAGGAAAAACCGATTCCGACCGAATTTGTTTGAAAACCGACCGACCGACGTCGGTTCGGTCGGTTTTGATCGGTCGGATCGGTTTTTCGGTTTATGATGCTCACCCCTACCACAACCCTTGGTGTTAGAAGACCCGTCTACAAAGAGTGTCCAAGTCTGTTTCACCTCCCTTACACTCAGCATATTGACCTCTGTGCCTGACTTGCTCTACTCGGCCTCGGACCTCTGAGGGTCGGCCTTCTCCTCAACAGTCGTTAATTCTGCCAGGAAATCTGCCACAGCTTGCCCTTTCATGGCAGTTCGAGGTTTGTAATGGATGTCATACTCACTCAGCTCAACTGCCCACTTCATGAGGTGACCCGAGGCTTCTGGCCTTTACAACACCTGTTTTAGAGGAAAGTTGGTCAAAACTGTTACCTTATGGGCTTGGAAATACGGACGCAACCTTCTGGCCGACGTAACTAGGGCCAGAGCGAGCTTCTCCACTTGGGGGTATCTAGTCTCTGCTCCAACCATCGACTTGCTGGTGTAATACACAGGTCGTTGGAGCTTCTCTTCTTCTTTGATCAGTGCAGAACTTACAGCCGTATCCGAGGCCGCGACATAGAGCAACAGCTCGTCGCCAGGGAGCGGCTTGGCCAAGAGCGGGGCCGAGCTCAAATAGTCCTTCAGCTCCTGGAAAGCCTTTTCGCATTCTCCAGTCCATTCGAAACGTGATCCCTGTCTCAAAATTTTAAAGAAGGGTAAACACCTGTCAGTTGATCTACTAACAAACCTGTTCAAGGCGGCGATCCTCCCGTTCAAGCTTTGAAGTTGCTTGAGATTGGTCGGGGAGGACATTTGCATGATTGCTTTGATCTTGTATGGGTTTGCTTCTATCCCCCTCTGATGCACCATGAATCCTAGGAATTTTCCTGATGTCACCCCAAAAGCGCACTTACTCGGGTTTAGTTTCATTCGATACTTCCGGAGGATCTGGAAAGCTTCATTAAGGTTAAACTCATGGCATTGAGACTTCAAGCTCTTTACCAGCATATCATCCACGTACACCTCCATGTTCTTTCCCAGTAACGGAGCAAACATGCGGTTTACCATTCGCTGGTATGTCGCCCCAACGTTCTTCAAACCGAACGGCATGACCTTATAGCAATACAACCCTCGGCTGGTGATGAATGAAGTCTTTTCCTGATCGGGCTCGTGCATTCTAATCTGGTTGTACCCTGAATATGCATCCATAAAACTCAGCATCTCGTGCCCTGCTGTTGCGTCAACCAACTGGTCGATCATGGGCAAAGGATAACTGTCCTTTGGGCACGCCTTATTCAGGTCGGTGAAGTCGATGCACATCCGCCACTTCCCGTTAGCCTTCTTTACTAGTACCACATTGGACAACCATTGGGGATAATGAACTTCTCTGATGAACCCTGCTTTAAGCAGCTCATCTACTTGACTGGCAACAACCTCATTCCTCTCCGAGTTAAATGTCCTTCGCCTCTGCTTTACTGGCTTGAAATCCCTATCCACGTTCAACTGGTGAACCATCACTCCCGGGTCAATTCCTGGCATATCCTCGTGTGACCACGCAAACAGATCCGCGTTAGCCCTCAAGAAATCAACCAGTCTGCCCCTCTGCTCAGCCCCCAATTTGGTGTCGATGTTCACTCTCCTTTCCTCAGACGTTAGTGGTACAGATTCCAGTTCTTCCGCGGGCTGTCCCCTTGGGTCAAGTCCAGCAGCATCGCTGACATGCGGAACCTCGCAACAGCCTCCGGGGTTAGGGTCGGCCTTTTCCATACCGATGCCGACCTCAATCTGATTCGGCGCTTTCTGCTCGCAACAGCCTTCGGGGTTAGGGTCGGCCTTTTCCATACCGAGGCCGACCTCAGTCTGGTTCGACGCTTTCTGCTCATACCCGAGGTTTCCTTCTAGTTTCTGAACTCGATTCATCCTACAGAACACCACCGATGCGCGGTCTGAACTGGCAAACACTCTTCCCCACAGACGGCGCCAACTGTTGATGCCAAAATCCAGACAGAAGACTCACCTGACCTTCACGTGACACCAACAGTGAATTTGTAGAAACTGGGGAAGACGTGACCTGCAAGACCAGCAAAAACCGCTGCACACCTGATAGCGAGCATAGCTAGCTATCTTTACTCATTTAATTAAGCTAGTCTTGTATGATTTTTGGGCCATTTTATTGCACTTTAATGTTTATTTTGTAGGAAATGGTTGATTGGAGCTATAATGCAATATCAGAGTTAATCGGGTGCTCGGGGCGTGAAAAGATGCAAAGGAATGAAAAGAGTAAAAGTGGAGAAAAGTCAAATCTCGGTCAACAGCAGGCTAGCGTCGAGACGCTAGCTCTTGAGCGTCGAGACGCTCACATTCCATATCAGATTAGGCGCGTAAAGCTTACAGCGTCGAGACGCTATGATAGGAAGCGTCCCGACGCTACCGTTTTTCCTTATTCAGAACGCGCGTTTAAGAGGCAGCGTCTCGACGCTAAGACGAAAAAGCAGAATAAAAGCTTCACTTCGGCTAGGTTTTAGTGAGATCAATTTGGGACCTTTTGGAGCCGTAAAGAAGACAGAATAGAGCACTTTTGGAGCTGCAAACAAAGGAGGAACTTGGAAATCAACCCATTGTTCGTGGGGATCGTGACGGGGACGTCGGGACTCGGCCTACATTGAGTTTTCTTTTCCCTTTTCTTTCTTTAGTTAGATTTATGGCTTTCCCATGTTTAGTTGAGCTTGTATTTACATTCATGAGTAGCTAAACTTGTAGCTTAGGGATTGATGTAGTTGATTTAGTTTATGGATTGATTTATGGTTTAAGTTGTGCAATGTTATTGTGTTTGTAATCTTGATTTAATGCTTTCAATTAATTGGCCATTAGTTGGATGATTTAAGTTTCGAATCTAGTTCGGGAGAGGGGATTTGATCTAGACTTACTCAAGATTGCATGAATAAAGTTTACATTTTAATTCTTGACGGTTTTAGAATTTCTTTAGAATTGGTTAAAAGATCTCATTGCCTTGCATATTAATAAACTTAGATAGGGATATCAAGTTGGTTAATTTGCATGAGAATCAATTATACTCGGGAGAGGTAGTTGTGATTAAAGGGTCTTTGGCTCATAATTTCATTGTGCATAATAACTTATTCTTTAAAATCAATCCTAAACGAAATCGGCGAAATCAATTCCCTAAGTAGTTTTCCCAATTGAATTTCCATTCTTTTTATTTGCTTTGATTTAGTTTTATTATCATCTTTTCATCACTTTTTAATCCCTAAATAAAATTGAGCGAGATTATTCATAATACTTGATTTGCTTAAAAATCCAATCCAGAGGACGACATTCGAATTTACTATTCACTATATTATTACTTGACCCGTACGCTTGCGGTTAGGAAAAGTCCACATCAAGTTTTTGGCGCCGTTGCCAGGGATTGGCACATTTAGTTAAATTGATAGTGTGAAAAAATTGCTTGATCTTAATTTAGGGTGTATTTTTACCTTTTTAGTTTATTGCTTTTTTTTCCCTTATTTGTTTTTCTTTCCATATTTGATTTTCTAGGTTAGTTTTTCTTTTAGTTGTGTAATCTTTTCCATAATTGTTTCTTGTTATATTTTTTAGTTTAGTTTTCCTTGTAGGTTAGTTTCCTTATTCGCATTTTGCCATATTTATGTTTGCATTCCATATTAGGTTACTTTGTTTCCTTTTCTAGATTATATTTTCCATATTTGGATTAGTTGTTTCCTTTTCTTTATTTCATTCCATAATTGTTTTCTTTCATTTTTTTAGGGTAGTTTTGTTTGTTTATGCGTCGGGATAAAGATTTAATTTTAGCACCATTTGACCCCGAGATAGAAAGAACAATTCTTAGGCTTCGAAGGGAAACTAGAGAAATTTTTGAAATGGCAGACCAAAATCCACATGAGGAGCCTAGGCCTATTAGAGATTATTTTCAGCCTGTGTTTCAGGGGCAACAGTCGGGGATTGTCTATGCACCGATTAATGCCAACAACTTTGAGCTGAAGACCGGTCTCATTCAGATGGCTCGAGACTGTGCATACAGAGGATCACCCACCGAGGATCCAAATTCTCACCTTAAATCATTCTTGGATATTTGTGGGACGGTAAAGATTAATGGTGTCTCTGAGGATGCTATTCGCTTACGTTTATTTCCCTTTTCTTTGCAGGATAAAGCACGAGATTGGTTGCAGTCTATTACTCCTGGGAGCATCACCACATGGGATGCTTTGGTCCAGGCCTTTTTAAAGAAATTTTTCCCTCCTGCAAAGACGGTCAAGCTGAGGACCGAGATTGGGACATTCCAACAACAATATGATGAGCAGCTGTTCGAAGCTTGGGAGCGATTCAAAGAGCTACTGAGGAAGTGTCCTCAGCATGGTTACCCCGATTGGCTTCAGGTACAGTTGTTTTATAATGGTTTAACTCCCAGTACAAAAACGATTGTTGATGCAGCTGCAGGTGGGACTCTGTTGTCCAAGACCGTGGAAAACGCTCGCACACTTTTAGAGGATATGGCCACCAACAGCTATCAGTGGCCATCTGAGCGGTCTACACCTAAAAAGATTGCTGCTGGAGGGTTTGAGGTTAATAAAGTAAGTGCACTCCAGGCCCAGATGACCTCCCTTGCTAATGCTTTTATGAAATTTTCAAGTACAGGGAGTGCTCAGTCAATTGAATCAGCTGCTGCTTTAGCATCTAGACCTCAGGAGGAGACCATCGAGCAGGGTCAGTATGTATCAAATTTTAATTCTAGGGGATATAATAATAGTTCTACACCTACACATTATCACCCTAACAATAGGAACCATGAAAATTTCTCGTATGCTAATACTAAGAATGTTCTTAATCCTCCTGGTTTTGCCCCTCAAACTCAAGATAACAAAAAGTTAGAAGATCTTGTTGGAGCTTTCATTGCAGAGTCCAGTAACAAGACAACCAAATTAGAGGAGGCAGTCATTGCCATCAATTCAACAGTGAATGGCCACAGTGCAGCTATAAAGAACATTGAGACTCAGCTGGGACAGTTGGTGAATGTTGTAAGCACCATGAATAAAGGTACGACCCCAGCTGAACAAGAGAAACCCCAGATGGAGTATTGTAAGGCAATCACGGTGCACCAGGAGGAATCTGAAGAGGAACCTGAATCTGAGGATTATGAAACGCCTACAGGGGAAGCTGAGGAGGACACATCAGCAGATGAGGCTGAACAGCCTAACCTTGAGCCTCCTATTCCTTCTCCCACACTGATGGTTCCCAAGGAAAAGAAAAAGAAAAAGAAGAAAAAGAATAATCAGGTTCAGTTTGATAAATTTATGAATGCTTTTATGAATATGAACATTAATATTCCTTTTGCAGAGGCATTAGAGATGCCCCAATACAACAGTTTTATGAAGGAGTGGTTAGCAAAGAAACGAAAGGAAAAGAAAGTTGACACTGTCTATCTTGCTTCCACATGCAGCACCAGAGTACAACAGAAAGTACCCGAAAAAGTAGCAGATCCAGGGAGTTTTTCTGTTCCTTGTAGTTTTGGTACTTATTCTTTCAGAGCATTATGTGATTTAGGTGCTAGCATTAATATTATCCCATTGTCCTTGTGTAAGAAGTTAGACATAGGTGAGATTAAATCTACTCCTGTAAAGCTCCAATTGGCTGATCAATCTGTGGTGAGACCAGTTGGTATTGTAGAAAATGTGTTAATCAGAGTAGGTAGATTTTTCCTCCCTATTGACTTGTATGTGATGGACATGATAGAAAATCCTTCAATGGCTGTCATATTAGGAAGACCATTCCTCGCTACTGGGCGAGCGATCATAGATATTGAGCGCAGGGAGCTCACTATTAGAGTCAAGAACGAAAAAGAAATCTTTAAAGCAGTTGAAGACTCTAAAGATGAAGTGCTTTACATGGGCTACAGGAAAGGTGCAAGAAAGAGCACCTCTGTTGGATTCACAGAACAAAGACCTCCTTGAAGCACGGTCAACACGTCGAGCTAATGACGTTAAACAAGCGCTTATGGGAGGCAACCCAAGTAAGTTTAGTGTGTTTTCTTTTTGTTTTTGATTTATTGTTTGTTTTTGTTTTGTAGGTCTTGTTTTCTTCCTCTCCTTTGCTTTCAAGCTTTTAAGATTCAAAGCTCTCAAGCAAGAAGTCATCATCATTCCAGGCCAGTATTATTCACTCCTGTCATTCTTTTATTGTTCTCATGCTTGTTTATGCTTTATTTTCTTTATACATTGAGGACAATGCATAATTTAAGTTTGGGGGTGGATTAGCATGTTTGTGGAGCCCTTGAGCATCTGAGTTCGGGCTATAGTTTTGAGCTTTCTTTGAATGATGCATATGGTTGTTTTCTGGATGCTACTTTTGCATGATTATGATGTCCTAGGATAGGCTTTCTTGTCAATTTTCAAGCTTGTGATGAGATGTAAGCATAAGTACCCAAAAAGGGAGACTTTTTAAAATTTTTTCTAGGAGATGGCTTGCATGAGTAGAGTATCTGTCTTGGCCTGACTTGGATTTGAATGCCTAGGAGCGAATTATTGGGTTCATATGCTTGTTGTCACCTCGATAGGTGTAGGGTAGAGCTAAAGAGTTAATTTTTTGCAAATTAGCATGTTTGATCTTGCTTAGGAGAAAAGAAAAGAATATCTGCTATTTATGCTCTTATCGAAAAATCATTCTTGTAGTTACTGTTGAAAAGAAAATTATTATGCCATGGCCTGTGCACAGTTTGCAATGTTTAATAAAGATTAAGGCAAAAAGAGCTACCCCTGTTGTGATCAGTTAGGCCAACCAGAGAAAACTCAGGTTAAGGGTCCCTGCAATGGGTGTGTGAAAGCTAGTGCCACATATACATGCTTAATTTGATTGTTAATTATAAGCACCTAAGTATGGAGATAAACAAACTAATTTGTTGCATTAACTCATTAGTAAAGCTTTAGTGCCAGTGTAGAGGGAAGATGAGTTGAGAGTCTAATAATCCAATCCCGGGCTAGTAGAGTCTGATCTTGTTGAGTTAGATCTCCCTTGTGCAAGTTAATTTTGGAAAAAATTTAATTTGTCTCCCTCATTGGTCCTTGTGTGCATATCTCTTGCTTGCTTGGTTATTGACTTTTGAGCCTTTGAGGATTGAGTTATGATTGTTGCATCCATTTTTCCATTGTATGTCTGATTTAGAGTTTGCTCGAGGACTAACAAAAGCTTAAGTTTGGGGGTATTTGATAGCGAGCATAGCTAGCTATCTTTACTCATTTAATTAAGCTAGTCTTGTATGATTTTTGGGCCATTTTATTGCACTTTAATGTTTATTTTGTAGGAAATGGTTGATTGGAGCTATAATGCAATATCAGAGTTAATCGGGTGCTCGGGGCGTGAAAAGATGCAAAGGAATGAAAAGAGTAAAAGTGGAGAAAAGTCAAATCTCGGTCAACAGCAGGCTAGCGTCGAGACGCTAGCTCTTGAGCGTCTCGACGCTCACATTCCATATCAGATTAGGCGCGTAAAGCTTACAGCGTCGAGACGCTATGATAGGAAGCGTCCCGACGCTACCGTTTTTCCTTATTCAGAACGCGCGTTTAAGAGGCAGCGTCTCGACGCTAAGACGAAAAATCAGAATAAAAGCTTCACTTCGGCTAGGTTTTAGGGAGATCAATTTGGGACCTTTTGGAGCCGTAAAGAAGACAGAATAGAGCACTTTTGGAGCTGCAAACAAAGGAGGAACTTGGAAATCAACCCATTGTTCGTGGGGATCGTGACGGGGACGTCGGGACTCGGCCTACATTGAGTTTTCTTTTCCCTTTTCTTTCTTTAGTTAGATTTATGGCTTTCCCATGTTTAGTTGAGCTTGTATTTACATTCATGAGTAGCTAAACTTGTAGCTTAGGGATTGATGTAGTTGATTTAGTTTATGGATTGATTTATGGTTTAAGTTGTGCAATGTTATTGTGTTTGTAATCTTGATTTAATGCTTTCAATTAATTGGCCATTAGTTGGATGATTTAAGTTTCGAATCTAGCTCGGGAGAGGGGATTTGATCTAGACTTACTCAAGATTGCATGAATAAAGTTTACATTTTAATTCTTGACGGTTTTAGAATTTCTTTAGAATTGGTTAAAAGATCTCATTGCCTTGCATATTAATAAACTTAGATAGGGATATCAAGTTGGTTAATTTGCATGAGAATCAATTATACTCGGGAGAGGTAGTTGTGATTAAAGGGTCTTTGGCTCATAATTTCATTGTGCATAATAACTTATTCTTTAAAATCAATCCTAAACGAAATCGGCGAAATCAATTCCCTAAGTAGTTTTCCCAATTGAATTTCCATTCTTTTTATTTGCTTTGATTTAGTTTTATTATCATCTTTTCATCACTTTTTAATCCCTAAATAAAATTGAGCGAGATTATTCATAATACTTGATTTGCTTAAAAATCCAATCCAGAGGACGACATTCGAATTTACTATTCACTATATTATTACTTGACCCGTGCGCTTGCGGTTAGGAAAAGTCCACATCAACACCGGCGTGGTGTAGGCCACACCGCCTCCAATGCCTAAGTCAGAAAACCGAGGAGAAGCTACAGATAGTAAAGGGGAGAGTCAAGAATCGAGTTTCGGAACCCTTCTTCCGTGGTGAAGAGGGGGTTTTATACCTGTTTGCCCTCCTAGGGTTTTTAGGAATTCGGTGGTGTTTCGGGACGAACCAGGCGAAACCGGGGCGATTCGGGGCATCAGGGACCGAAAAGAGGTCACCGGGCTCGGCCCGCGCAAACGGGCCGAATGGTCGGCCTCGGCAAAAGGCCGAGGCCGACCATATGGGTCGGGCCATTTTGGCCCGACCCGTTGGTCCAGTCTTCCTCTGGGTCGGTCTTTTGGTCCTACCTCTGCCCGATTGTCCTCATCAGCTCCTTGTTGTGGTCCAAAATCACCTATAACAGGTGGCTAAAATAAAGTGATTTTAAAAAAATAGAATTGCAAATGAAATCTCATAACCAAAAAAAAAAAAGGAAAAAAATCAAATCATAGTCTAGGGCATTTTGTTTTAAAAAATTATTTACCCCTCGAAATAATACTTAAATAAACAGTCCAAAAATAATTTAAAAAATAGAACACGAATATAAATTTTTTTAAAAAAAGAAAAAGGGCGTGGTCCCCACGCGCCATGAATGGATTTAGCGCTTTAAAGAAATCCGAAAGTAATGGTTCGGCTGCCGATTTTGTACAACTGTCAACACTCTCTTGTTTCTCTCTCTCAGAGAAATGCCGTTTAGACCGACAGTTCGTAAACAGTATCGTCACCCACCATTGAGGCGCCGCCACGTGTCCACTTCTCCTCTTTACGCGTCTTTCTTTTAAGAACGAGCCGTGTCGTACGCGTTCTTATTTATTTGTTTCGGTGCAATCAACTAATTACGTCTGTGTTTCTTTCTTCTCATTATTTTTTAATCTTTTTTCTCTTTTTTTTTTTTTTCTTTTTTCTTTTCAATTTCTTTTCTCCTTCTTCATTCGTTGTTACTTGTTCCTTGTCTCGCGCTATTTTCTTTTTTTAATTTTGTTTTTTTTCGTCAGCGTGGTGATTCAGCGAAGGTGACGGCTTTCTTATTACACTGTAATCTAATTGAACCTACGTGGAAATTGCCCAGATTCTCGCCCGTTTCTTAACATTTGCCGCTTTCATTTTTTATATTTTAATTAACTAATTTATTTTACATGTCATTTATTTATTTATATATATATATTTTTTATTTGGGAAGCTTGGTAATATTGTAGACTACGTCTATTTCTACTGCTTGTTTTAGACATTTTGTTTTTAATATTAAAGTATTGAATAAAGAACGATACTTATCATGATTTTTTTTTTTTTTGACAATATGAGATGGAAGATTTGAACCACAGACCTCATGGTGGTTATCAATACAACGGCATGTTTATGATGGTATTGACATCTACGTCTAAACATGAAATTTGCAATGAAGGGTATCCAATCCTTCGGATATCAAAATTGCAAAAACTACCATTGAATTTAAATATTATTACGATTATATCCTCAAAATTATTTTTTTAAACTTACAAAATTGTTGCAATTATACATATATATATCCGTGAGTGTCTGGACCAACTTGTGCGCATCTCAACTAATCTCACGCTGTCTGACTTTACTACATTTGATTGTCAGAAAACACTATGATATTAAATCCTAGATAGGTGACTCATTTTATACTCGTTCCTTTTTAAACCCTTTATTCGTTGTAATTAAACATTTAAATATTTCAAAATGTGCAAGTCATCGTGAAAGTAGTCTTAATCAACTCTCAAATTATAGTGAATGTCACAATAATTGCAAAACTTTTTCATCCATTTTTTTTGTTTCCTTAAATTGAGATAGTGGTTCAATCTCAATTTGAAAACCAATTTTTTTTAATGGTTGATATTATAATTTTCACACTTGAATTAAAAAGGAATTAAACGTAACAATTCTATAGTTTGAGGGTTAGATTTGGTGGTAACAATTATTATAATTTATAGTTTGAGGGTTAGATTTGGTGGTAACAATTATTATAATGTAGGAGTAATTTGTGTATTTTATAATATTTAAAGGCTTAATTCTAACAACTTTACAAGTTTAAGAGGATTGATCAAATTATTGAAAGTTTAAAGATGTAATAGTAACAACTCCTATATTTTCTAATGTATCTTTTTAAAGAAGCATTTAGTTAATGAGATGGATTGATATTATTCAAATTCTAGTAGCTTGACCTATAGCATATTTTTACCGAAATTGAGTTCACAACCCTATAATTCATGCCAACATGAGCATAGTTCAACTGACACAAGACTTGTCTTAATGATCGAAAGGTCTGTGGTTCAAATCCCCTACCCCACATATTGTCAAAAAAAAAAAAAAAAAAAAAACCTATAATTCATAACCTAAGTATAACTTAATAAATAAGACACTCATCACCTTCTTTAAGGTTGAATGTTCGATTCCTACCCTCATATTTCATGTACTTGAGAAAGAATAAACCCAAAATTTTGAAACAAGACATGAACTATTACAGATCAATTATGAACTTAATTTTCTGAACTTCATTGCTCTACACAATCTAATGAAACTTATCCAAACTCAAAACTTCTCAAATTCTAAAATAATACACCATGAAAATGTAAACAAATTGGTGAAAAACTTAACATACCTTAAACAATTTTCTCCTAATAAACAAATGAGAGTGATAGGATTTCAGTCTTGAATGGTTCTAAATAAAATTTTAAAAATTCGATAGGCTTATTTTTAGTAATAATTAATTCTGTAGGTATAAATCTAAATCTAAAAAGAGGCAAGAGGACTCACAGGCCGTTTCTCCAGAGTTGTGCTGCGCAAGTTAGGTGTAGACGGCTACAAGTGGCCATAATTAGGCGCCACCCCTTGGCCCTTTCTTTCACAGCCTCTCTCTTTTGCAGATTTAATTCAGCTAATAAGCTGATTTAATACGAAACTGATAGAGATGTCACATGTCTGCCATGATAGGTCACGTGGCCAGCAAAAGTCTCAAATCTCAATAATGACCCTTAATTTCAGGGCAACTTTAGAGTTTCAAAACTGGGCTGCTTCCATTGGGCTCATTTGTGGGCTTCATTGAAACCTGCACAGTCCATATTTCAGCCCCAATGTTGAGACATTTAAGTGGGAAATAAGAATTATATAATTGCAAATATAGCACAATGTAAAAAAAAAAAATTGAAAATATAACAAAATCTATCAGAGTTTATTACATAAACACTGATAAACTCTGGTTAATTAGAATCTATTTGATAGACTTCGATTATCAGAGTTTATCAACGATAGACTCTGATTAATCAGAACCTATTAGTCTACTGATAGACTCCGATTATTCATAGTCTATCAGTGTCTCAAAGTCTATCGATAGTCACTAATAGATTTTGATTAACCGAAGTCTATCAGCAATAGACACTAATAGACTCTGAATAATCAGAGTATATCAGTGATAGACACGGATAGAATCTGACGACAACTTTTTGGTTCTGTACAATTAATTTTGCTATATATGCAATTATTTTGCAACTGTACTATATTTGCTATTCATTTGGTCCAATTTGTCATCTATGCAACTATCTCTAGATAATTACATAATAGTTTTTTAAATTAGAAATAACAATAATAATAAAGAAGAGGAAGAAGAAATTGAGAGAAGCTTTAAAAATTGGAATTTTCGATTTATTGTAGGCAATTATCGACAGACTATTATTTATAAGATTCAAAATTTCTAATTATTACAATTATTAATATATTAAAATATTATCCTATTGAGATGGCAAGAGTTTTTTTTTTTTTTAAATTTCTAATTATTACAATTATTAATATATTAAAATATTATCCTATTAAGATGGCAAGAGTTTTTTTTTAGTAGAAGTAGAACAATCGGGCTATGCTATGGGAATTCAAACTTTTGACCTCAAAGGAAGCTGTACATATGGTTTACCAGAAATCTAAGGCCTAATTGCCTATAGGATGGAAGGAATTACTCCTGTGCGGGTATGAAAATAGCTGCAAAACAAATAGAAAGCCTCTTTAAATCAAAATACAAAATTTCCGATCCCATTTGATAACAAAGTATAGTTATGTATAAAAGGAAAAGGAATGGAGTTTTCTCATTCTCATGTGTTTTTATTTGCTATTTGATGAATTAATTAACCATAAATAATCATCAATTCTTTGAATTATAATTTAATTCAAAATTGTTGTGTTAAATTAATATATGGAAAGAGTAAATGATTATATATAAAATAATTTCTTAGAAAAACATTAAAAAAAAAAAAAAAAAAAAACTAAATTCCTTACATCTAGCAGAGCCAAGAGATGATATGGCAGGTCAATTAGTGATCTTACACTAACAAAGTACATAAAATGCTGCTAAATTTCTATCACACACAACACTTCATCAAATAAAATTTGATCCAAAATTACTAGCCTCTAGAATTTCTACATCATGGACTATTTGTTTCTCATGCTGCAGAGAAAATGAAAGTATATATATATATATATATATATATATATTTGACATCCGTGAGTGTCCGGACCAACTTTCACGCACCTCGACTAATTTCATGGGACAACCGCCAGACCCTACTACATTTGGTTGTCAAGGAAACTCGTAGGATATTAAATATCCTAGGTAGGTGGCCACCATGGATTGAAATGAAAGTATATTCAAGCAAGATATTGCATCTCTAAACGGTTTTGTAGGGAGGCTTAAAGTTTTTGCTAACGGCATCCGAATTGTAAACCTTTTTTTAGTTCAACATGTGGGGTGGGAGGATCTCTTCGTCGGGGATATATATCTTAACTAGTTGGAGCTATCCTCTTTTTGGCCATCCTAATGGTAAACTGACAGTATGCAAACCCCACAGATCGGCAAAAATAAGGATTTGATCCAAATTTAAGTAAGAAATTCCATGTTTGCCAACCTGATCTCCAGTCAAATTTTTTGGAAGTCAGAAAAAACAATGAAAATGCATGTGTGGTTTTAATGGATCAAAACTAGTTAGTTTTCATGCTTATGGGTAAATAATTGCATTCATTTAGAAACATGCTCAAAACTACATGGGGAGGAATATAGCTGAAAAATGCCATGCAGTTAAGATAAGCATGGAAGGCAGAAAATGCAAAGAGACTTTTATGCTTTAAAGCAAATAAACCGAAAAACTTCACGCGCTGAGGTTGTGGAATAAAGTTTATAGAATCACTTCGAGAGAAAATTGCCCCATCTTCGACGTTGCAGAGCCAAAGATACGAACTTTTCATTAGAATGTTTCTAGAAAAGATGCCTACTTGTTTGGTTGATTACTACTCAACAAAACATACAGGAAGGAGAGGAAAGTTCAAAGATGGAGAGAGAGGTTCTGTGACTGAAGCAAAGACTTGAATTCATTTTCAGGATGCAAATATCCAACAATCTTATAGTGTAAAATCAGCAATGAAAGTGAAGGTTCCACGGAATCAGATTCCTTTCTTTAATTTCAAAGTGAATATTTTTCCCCTAATTTAAAATCTTCAAGCACCTAAATCTGGGAAAAGTAAATCTATAATGGAGTGGGAATCGGACTTTAGTCTTTTACGTGAGAATAAGACAACCAAGCAAAAAAAGAATGCCAAAAAGAAGAAGAAAGGACGGATAAGAGTTGATGGCATGGAGGAGTATATATTCACTTGGATTATCTATTCATCTTCTTGCAGTGAAAGATCTATAAAATCCCAAACACTCAAAACCAACAATCTAATATCTAAAAGATTAAAGAAGAAGAAACTTCTGAAAAATGAGCAGACGTTCTACTAATTTTCCCCCAGGAATTTGGCAGGCTAGAAGGGAATATGATCGCCAGAGATATAACAGAAATGATTCAAACCGTATGAACTCCACACCACCAAACCCTCGTTCATTTCAGGTCAGCAGGTTAACAATTCTTTTGTTTTGTAATGAGCTGTATTCAAACCTGCCATCAAAGCTTAAGCTACTATCCTACAACATGATTAGCAGGCATAAAAACAGAACTTGTAGATTACATTTAAATTCCATGTTAAAAGTTCTCCTAGTTTTTCTCAGAAACATATTAGTAGTTGAGAAGTTAAAGAGATGATAACAATCGTATAGCTAGCTCATAATTCATGTGTTGTCAGAATTCTCATAGAGAGATAGATCCAGTTCCATGGCAGCCTGCTGGAGAGATAGATCCAGTTCCGTGGCAGCCTGTTGGGGAGATAGATCCAGTTCCGTGGCGGCCAGCTGAGGGGGCAATGATTACAAGAATATTGGACATCGGCCGGTAAATAAAACATAAGCTCAGTAGTTTTATAGGTGCTGTTTGTTTTGGACTGAATTATATGAAAACCAAAGAAGTCGATATTGCAGATTCATTTCATAAAATGATCTTAAATTATAAGAATTTAGAGGCCAAGCAAAGTTTGCGGTATATTGCCTGAACTAGTATCTAACTCAAGAAGATAACTTGACAGAGCAGTCAGAACTCCATGAATTTCACTAATGGAAGAACTTGAGGAAACAAATCATGCAAATCATGAAGTGTCAGAAATGGGGTTGAGCTTCAGGTTCCTTCTTAGTTGGAGACTAGTTCGTTGAAGATTCTTTTACACAAGGGAGTTCAACAGCATTCAACACCACACAACGTATTAAGCATAAATTTGCTCACTAATAATCTCTATTTACAAGTTGCAGGGAAAAAGAAACATGTTATTCTCATTCATTTAATTGAATTGCTTATGATCAATAGCTTTCAATTTTTGTCATTAGCAGGATCCAATTTTGCAATAACAGACTAATCCCTTTTGAAAATATCAGTTCGTTTTAGAGATGATCTACTTACATTGCTCTTATTACCTGCAATTAAAATCCGTATCCTCGGTACTGTGTTGATATTCATTCACTTTTTGAGATATTTCCAGCCCGCCGGAAGAACCAACTGCCATAGTCAGAATCATTACCCAATCCAGACCGAGGCAGCTCGAAGCCAGTCCAAGACTTGCGGAACTGCACTCGCCAACTCCAAGATCTCGAGGAAACTCCACGCTAACACCTGAAGAGCAAAATATGGCACTGAATAAGCTCAACAAAAAAGTCTATGATCCTCCGAATAACTCAAGTAGGAAAATAAGCTTCTATTACAGAGAGAATAACAGAAGAAATTACAACGAGAGGAGCAACGGCAACAACGATGAAGAAGGCAAGAGATGCGCCGTTTGCCTTGAAGATTTCCAGCCAAAAGAGGAAGTGATGACGACGCCCTGCAACCATATGTTTCACGAAGAATGCATAGTGCCATGGGTGAAGAGCAATGGCCAATGTCCAGTCTGCAGATTCGCCTTGTTCGAACGAACAGAGCGAAGAGAAGCTTCGTCCAATAATACTGTCTCAATTGCGCCGGCGAGAAGCCTGATCGACGACGAGCTTGTGTACTTGATACGAGCCATGGAAGATGCTCTGATGCTGCGAAATCTGGCCGGATTTTGGGGACCATGAAGCGCCATATCGATCTTCCCCTGAAATCAACGTGAAGAATGCCCTAAATTTCAAGGATTGATGAAATTCGATCTCTGAAAATTATTGCTGTGCTTTGAACATGAAATAACTCGACGAGAGATTTCGTTGTGCCCATAAAAGAATCCTGTCGCCGATGGCATTTTCGATCGATTGAGTTTCTTCTTGATTTTGGCGGTATAATTCTTCACGGCCACTGCTGAATGCGATGATCATGAGTTTATGAAAACAATAAAAAAAAAAAATAAGGATGGAATCCTTGGCGCCAAATTTACTTCTATCTGTTAGAACTTAAGCTAGATTTATGATATGGTAAGTTAAATAAGTTACAATGTTTAAATTTTTGTGAGTTACTACAAGTATATCATTTAAAAGTAGGAGAGTTATGCAAGGTGTTAAAGTACCCGTTAAGTTTGTAAATTTAGATTGAGAGTTTTTTGTTTTAGAGTCCTATAAATAGGATGTATTTTCTTATGCTTAGAGCAAGTCAAGTAAAACAATTTAAAGAGAACAATTTTCTTCTCTTGTGTGTTCTTGAGTTTTGTAAGGGAACAAGTTTCTTCTCTACAAAATTGTGAGTTTTAGAGTGATTATTATCGTGGGCTCATCGACGTTTCCAACAAAGTGGTATCAGAGCGAAGGTAGAAGATGTCATCCAACAATATGTTGCAACCTCAACTTCCTCGTTTTGAAGGAAATAATTATAGACGATGGAGTCAACAAATGAAAGTTCTTTATGGATCTCAAGATCTTTGGGACATTGTTGAAAATTGATATGTGGAGCAAGAACGTGAGGAAGGTCTTTCACAACAACAACTCAATGAGTTGAAATATGCTAGAAAGAAAGACAAGAAGGCATTATTTTTTATCTACCAAGCTGTAGATGAAAATATTTTCGAAAGAATTTCAGGAGCCTCAACTGCTAAAGCAGCATGGGATGCATTACAGAGTCTATATGAAGGAGAAGAGAAGGTAAAAATGGTAAGATTGCAAGCACTTCGAGCTGAATTTGATACCATTCGAATGAAAGATGCTGAAACTATTGAAGAATTTTTTAATCGTGTTCTCTTAATTGTTAACCAATTGATATCAAATGGAGAAACAATTGGAGATCAAAGAGTGGTCGAAAAGATCCTTAGAAGCATGACTAGAAAATATGAACACACTGTCGTAGCAATTGAAGAATCTAAAGATTTGTCGACTCTTTCCATTAATAGCTTAATGGGATCTCTCCAATCTCATGAGCTTAGATTGAAGCGGTTCGATTCTACTTCTTCAGAAGAAGCTTTTCATATGCAAACTTCTTCTAGAGGGAGATCTAGTGGAAGAAGAGGTGGATGTGGTGGTCGAGGAAATGGTAGATCCAACGACTCCAAAAATTTTGAGTCCGAAAGAAGTGATAATCAAACTTCTTCAAATAGAGGAAGAGGAAGAAGTTCAAGCAGAGGAAGAAGCACAGGTAGAGGCCATGGAGATTTTTCTCACATTAAATGTTTCAAATGTGGACGCTACGACCATTTTCAAGCAGATTGTTGGTACAAAAAGACTAATCAGGCAGAGACAACCCTAATGCATGAACAAAAGGATAATGAACAAGGTCTTCTTTTCCTCACCTTAAATGTCCAAGAAACAAGCACTGAAGATATATGGTATCTTGATAGTGGTTGCAGTAATCACATGACAGGAAGGAAGGATATTTTCGTAACTTTGGATGATTCTCTCCATAATGAGGTGAAGACTGGTGACAATAAGAAGCTCGAAGTTAAAGGAAGAGGAGATATCCTTGTTAAGACAAAGAATGGAGCAAAAAGAATCACTGATGTATATTTTGTTCCAGGTCTTAAACACAATCTCTTAAGTGTTGGGCAACTTTTATTGAAAGGGCATGATGTAATCTTCAAAGATAGCATGTGCGAGATCAGAACCAAGAATGGAGGTCTCATAACAAAGGTACATATGACTACCAACAAGATGTTTCCTATCAAAATGTCTTATGAGAAACTTTTATGTTTTGAGATGTTGGTAAAAGATACTTCATGGTTTTGGCATTATCGATATGGACACTTGAGTTTTGAAACTTTATCGCACATGTGTCAACAACATATGGTGAGAGGAATGCCAAACATTCGAAAGGAAGATCAACTTTGTGAAGCATGTATTTTGGGGAAGCATCATCGAAATCCATTTCCAATAGGAAATTCTTGGAGAGCATCAAAACCTCTCGAGCTTGTCCAAACAAATTTATGTGGACCCATGCGAACTACTACACTTGGAGGTAATCGTTATTTTCTCACATTTATTGATGACTATAGTCGGAAGACATGGATTTACCTACTAAAGGAAAAGAGCTCTACTTTTGAGTGTTTCAAAGCATTCAAAGCAATGGTTGAAAATGAAAGCAATTTGAAGTTGAAAACATTGCGTTCTGATCGTGGAGGAGAATATATTGCTTTTGAAAATTTCTTGAAGGAAAATGGAATCAAGCACCAGAAGACAGTTCGAAGAACTCCTCAACAAAATGGAGTTGCAGAGAGAAAGAATAGGATAATAATGGAGCTTGCAAGAAGTATGTTGAAAGCTAAGAAACTTCTGAATGAATTTTGGGGAGATGCAGTGACGTGTGTTGTTTATCTCTTGAATCGAGCTTCAACCAAAAGTGTTCAGGGCCTTACACCTCAAGAAGCATGGAGTGGATTAAAGCCAACTGTTAGTCACCTAAGAGTATTTGGCTGCATTGCTTATTCTCACATATCTGATGAGAAAAGAGGTAAGCTAGATGATAAGTCAGAAAAATGCAACTTTGTTGGGTACAGTGAAAACTCCAAGGCTTATAGATTATACAATCCTATAAGCAAGAAAATCATTATTAGCCGAGATGTCAAATTCAACGAAGCAAAATTTTGGAGATGGGATTCAGCAAATGAAGACCAAAATCCATTACTTGTGGACATGGATAACAAAAGAGGTGATCAAGATTTGGAGCTTGAAGAGACTCAACCAATGGCTTCATCTTCATCCTCATCTCCATGTCCCACAAGTGTTGAAGAAACTCCGCCAAGGAAAACAAGAAGTATTCAAGAGATTTATGATGCTTCAAGAAGGATGACAGAAGATGATCATGTTGATTTTGCTTTATTTGCGGACGTGGATCCTATATATTTTGAAGAGGCGATTCAAGATGAAAAATGGAAAGCTGCAATGGATCAAGAGATCAATGCAATAAGAAGAAATGAAACATGGGAGTTAGTACAACTACCAGAGAGCAGAAAAGCTCTTGGAGTAAAATGGGTGTATAGAACAAAGCTGAAGCAAAATGGTGAAGTTGAGAAGTACAAGGCAAGACTCGTTGTCAAAGGGTATAAGCAAAAGTATGGTGTGGATTATGAAGAAATATTTGCTCCTGTGACTCGCTTAGAGACTGTTCGTTTGCTTCTAGCTCTTGCAGCACAAAATGACTGGAAAGTACATCAAATGGATGTAAAGTCAGCTTTTCTAAATGGGTATTTGGAGGAAGAAATATATGTTGAACAACCCCCTGGTTATGTCAGAATTGGAGAAGAAAATAAGGTGTGTCGATTGAAGAAAGCATTGTATGGGCTAAAGCAAGCACCAAGAGCCTAGTACAGTCGTATTGATAGTTTCTTCCTGAAGAATGATTTTAGAAGATGTCCATATGAACATGCTCTCTACACCAAAGAAGATAGAAATGGTAATTTTCTAATAATTTGTCTTTATGTTGATGATCTAATTTTTACGGGAACTTCAACCATGATGCTTGAAGATTTCAAATAGAGCATGAAGAAGGAATTTGAGATGACCGATATGAGTTTACTTCATTACTTCCTTGCTATTGAAGTTAAGCAAGGTGATCATGGGATCAACATTTCTCAAAAGAAGTAAACAAAAGATTTGATGGTAAAGTTCAAAATGGAAAATGCTTATCCTGCCAATAATCCTATGGAAGTAGGTTTGAAATTGAGCAAACATGATGAGAGTGAAGATTTTAATGCCACCGTTTATAGAAGTCTTGTTGGTAGTTTGATGTATTTAACTACAACTAGACCTGATCTTATGTTCTCAGTCAGTTTGTTGAGCAGGTTTATGGCATCACCAAAGAGAAGTCATTGGGAAGCTGGAAAAAGAGTGCTTCGATATGTTCTTGGAACAATTGATCATGGAATTCACTACAAAAAGAACATGGATAATGTTCTAGTCGGTTATAGTGATAGTGATTGGGGAGGGAATATTGATGATTACAAAAGCACTTCTGGATATGTGTTTAACATTGGTTCCGGTGCAGTTTCATGGGCATCAAAGAAGCAGGATGTTGTAGCCTTGTCAACAACCGAAGCTGAATATATTTCTTTGTCCACTGCTAGTTGTCAAGCGCTTTGGCTGAGAAGGGTACTACAAGAACTGAAGTGTCCTCAAGAAAAGGAGACAACCATGTTTTGTGACAATAGTTCATCAATTGCTGTAGCGAAGAATCCAGTTTTTCATGGAAGGAGTAAACATATAAAGATCAAGTATCATTTCATCAGAGAATTGATCAAAGATGGAGAAGTATGCAGCAATTATTGCAAGACACAAGAGCATGTAGCAAACATATTCACAAAAGCATTAAAAGTTGATTTTTTTTTTTTAAATGAAAGAAAAGCTTGGAGTCATGGAAGTCTAGCTTAAGGGAGGATGTTAGAACTTAAGCTAGATTTATGATATGGTAAATTAAATAAGTTACAATGTTTAAACTTTTGTGAGTTACTACTTAATTAAGTATACCATTTAAAAGTAGGAGAGTTATGCAAGGTGTTAAAGTACAAGTTAAGTTTGTAAATTTAGATTGGGAGTTTTTTGTTCTAGAGTCCTATGAATAGGACGTATTTTCTTATGCTTAAAGCAAGTCAAGTAAAGCAATTCAAAGAGAACAATTTTCTTCTCTTGTGTGTTCTTGAGTTTTGTAAGGGAACAAGTTTCTTCTCTACAAAATTGTGAGTTTTAGAGTGATTATTATCGTGGGCTCATCGACGTTTCCAACACTATCTCTGTTATAGCTCAAAGATTAAATTATAAAAAATAGGATAATTGTAATGGATGGCAAAATTATGGTGCATAATGGTAAATATAGCAAGTTTTTAAAATAATTGCAAATATGACAAAAATTTTAAATGAATTTTTTATATTCCCAAATTGCCCCTGATTGGCGGGCATCTTTTTCATCCTCGTTTTTTTTATTGATAAAATCTATCAGTGATAGAAAAAATTTCTATCATGGATAGATTCTATCAGTGGTAGAAAAATTTTCTATCAGTGATAGAAAAAAATTCTGTCACTGATAGAAATCTTCTATCACTAATAGAAAATCTTTCTATCACTGATAGATTCTATTAGGGGTAGAAAAATTTTCTATCAGTGATAGAAATCTTCTATCACTATTGAAACTTTTCTATCAAAAATCAAACAACACGATTGAAAACCTTGTTCAAGTAAATTCTTTTATTCAGTTCATAATGCTCATCTTTCTATCACCTATCACTGATAGAAAATTGAAAACTAAACAACACGATTGAAAACCTTGTTTAAGTAAATTTCTTTATTTGGTTTATAATGCTCATCTTTCTATCACTGATAGAATTTCTTTCTATTACTGATAGAATCTATCAGTGATAAAAATAATTATATCAGCGATATAAAAATTTTCTATTAGTGATAGAAAGTTTCTATCACTGTTTCGTTATTGTATGTTGAATTTTTCTATAAGTGATAGAAAGTTTTCTATCACTTATAGAAAGTTTTTCTATCAGTGATAGGACATTCTATTAGTGATAGAAATATTTTCTATCACTTCTCTTTCTATCACTTATAGAAAGTTTTTCTATTAGTGATAGAAACTTTCTATAACTTCTCTTTCTATCACTTATAGAAAGTTTTTCTATCAGTATAGAACATTCTATTATTGATAGAAACTTTTCTATCATTGATAGAAGATTTATATCACTGATAGAAGTGATAAAAAAAATCTTTCTATCATTGATAGAAAAATATCTATCATTGATATAAATCTTCTATCAGTGGTAGAAAATCTGGAGGGGTATTTTAGTAAATGCAACATGTAGAACATCAGATTTTGCCATTTTTACAATTTTTTTTTATGGATTGCTAGATTTGCAATTATTTTGACCCATATTGCTATCCTTGCAACTGGCCCTAAAAAATACTCTCAAACTTTGAGGTTGTTTAAAAAAGAAAACCTAAGAACTTAAAAAGTTTAAAAAATACCTTTGAATTTTAAAAAAAGGTTAAAAAAATACCCTTATCGGTAAGTTTTGAATCGAAAAGTCTTCGTTTTCATTAATACACTTGAACTTTAAAAAAAAATAAATAAATAATACCCTTGTAGAAAAATGCTTATTTTTTCTCTTTCTAAATTCTTCCTCCATGAAATTTAATGCAAAACTTTGCTTATTTGCTATGTGCAATACACCAATATGAAAACACGAAGTTTGAAATCAAGTTTTCTCTTTAAATTGTAAATAAGGTAAGTGGAAGAAAATTATATCACAAAAAAAAAAAAAAAAGATAAGTGAAAAAAAAACATAATTTTTTTGTTTTTGTTTTTTTTGTTTGGGTATGTTAGTGATAAGTAGAATAAATGTTAGAAGAATGCGGTTTGATTCAGTTTACAAGATTAATTAATCAAAAGCTTTATATATGATTTTGTTTTTACTAATATTTAAGAAGTGTAAGTACCACTATATGTATGCATGTCCATTTACTTGGACGGGGCCTGTGGGGACCCGTTTCTAATGGGGCGCAAAATCTCCGTTTAAGCGGGGAATGGAAGAGAGAGTGACGAAAAAAATTCTTCGCGAGCTAAATGGGGGCAGGACGGGGAATGCATTTCTCATCCTCGTTCCACGCTTTTTTTTTTCTACATATATAAATTTAAAGTTTCATTGTTAATGATTTAGCAAATTGGATATTGGTTATGGTTTAAACATTTGAATTATATGTATAGATAATTAGATAGTTTGATATGAAATATTATTTTGATTTTAATAGGAGATTTAAAATTTTGTTCTTCAAAAAGAGTTTTTTTTTTTTTTTTTTAGGAAATTAACTATTTAAACGAAGAATTTATGTGAATAATTAATTATCTAATTGAAAATTAATGAACATTTTTCATGCAAAGTTAACTATTTGAAAATTTATCAAAAAAATTGGGGAATATTTCCCGCGGGGAACCCGATCCCCACAAAATTCCTCGCAGGGAATCCCCGTCCTAAATTTTGCGGACAGGGAGATTGAAATGAGAGGTGGGGACGGGGAAGGGGAAGTCATCCTGTCCTCGCCCTCCCCGTGGACGTCCCTAACTATATGATAATATTTTTCATTTATTGTTCCTAACATAAATATAGGGAAAGCTAATTGGTAGTTGGTGGTGAGAAAATAACATTAAAAAGACTATTAACAAAATTAAATCAATGACATCAAAAATTCAAGAACGAAGCAAAAATCATCTCGAAGCTTCAACACAATATTCTAGTCAAACTTATGGGACGATGTGTTAGGAGAAGAAAACATTCATGTTTGTGAATACATGACAAATAAGTAAAGTTTCTAACTAATTTTCATGGACAAAAATTTTGTAGATGGAGGAAGAAAAAAGAAATGCTTTAGGGTATTTTTTAATATTTTTTTTAAAAGTTCAAGGGTATTAATGAAAATGAAACTTTAACAGTTGCCATCCAAAACTTAACGGTAAAGGTCTTTTTGAAGATTTTTAAAATTCAGGGGTAATTTTGAAACTTTTTAAAGTTCAAAGGTATTTTTGAAACAAACCCAATAGTTTAGGGACATTTTTTTTTTTTTTAATAATTTAGCCTTCCTCAAATTTTAAAATGTAAGAATTTAGGCAAATTGAGCATATTTTAGCCATAATTGACAATTTAGGTCCCGTTTGATAACCATCTCATTTTTTTGTTTTTCAAAAGTATATTTCTTTTCTCTCAGTTTTCTTACCACTATTTTTATCTTTGTCAAGGAGACATTAAGTTTCTAGTCATTTAAAAAAAAAATATTTTTTTTCTTCAAATTTTGACTTGGTTTTTCGAAACAAAGAAAAGATGGAGATTGTTGATAGTCAATTTTGGTCAGAGGGAACTCACTTGACCTTCACGTGCCACCAACGGTAAATTTGTAGATGAGGGGGAAGACGTGGCCTGCAAGACAGTAAACCTGCACACCGGTGTGGTGCTCGCCACACCGGCTCCGATGCTTAAGTCAGCGAGCAGAACGGTGGGGAGCGGAAAAGTAAGAGCAAGAGGAGAGAGTAGAGAATATAGAATGAGTTTCGGGATTAGAGTTTGAGTCCCCTTCTTCAGTGGCGAAGCAGGATATAAATATCTGCTCATCCTCCTAGGGTTTTTAGGTATTCTGAGGCGTTTCGGGACAAACCAGGCGAAACCGGGGTAGCCAGAGGCGGTGGGGACCAGACAAAACCGAACGGGCTCGGAGGTCGGGCCAAAAACTCGACCCCTTCGGCCTTGGCCCGTCCCGCTTGCCGGTTTCGCCTCCTTGGTCCATCTCCCAGCCCGATTTCTCCCCGGTTGTCCTCGTCAGCTCCTTGTACATCAGGGTGGTCCAAAATTGCCTATAACAGAGATAGAAAGACAAAAATGTATAGGTGGATGGAGTATTTATAAAATTAATTTTAAAAAACCAAAAATAAAAAACAAAATGGTTATCAAACGGGGCCTTGATTTTTGGTTTTTGAAAACTATATTTGTTTTCTCCCAAATTCCCTGCCATGATTGTCATCTTTTTTAAGGATTCGTTTGAATTTCTAGACAAATTCCACGAACAAAAACAGAGAACTACTTTTTTTTTTCTTCTCAAAATTTGACTTGGTTTTTTTAAAACAACGAGAAGGAGGTAGATACTAAAACAAAGAAACTTATAGATGGAAGTACGTGTATATAAGCTTATTTTTCAAAAACCAAAAACCATTTGATTATCAAAAGGAGCCTTAGATTTCAATTTTTTCTTTGATAAAATATGAGGATGTAGATTCTAAGTTTAGAGGTTTTTTTTTTTTTTTTTTTTTTTTTTTTTTTTTTTTTTTTTTTTTTTTTACCGCGGTTAAAAATTACAATGTCTTAAATCGGTTGAGTTATACACAAATTAATGATCCCTAGATCCCATTTGATAACCATGTGTTTTAAAATAAAGCTTATAGATTCTACTTCAACATCTAATTTTTGTTGTTTTGTCATCAATTCCTTTTTAAAAGCATATTGAAAAAGCAATTCAAATTCTGAAAACTAAAAAAAAAAAAAATCCTAGAAACTCCTTTTAAGTTGGTTTAGAATTCAAATGTGTGTTTTAAGTGAGGTTTACCAATAAAGTGTAAAAAAAAAAGAATAATTTTCAAAAGCATAAATATAAAAAACAAATTGGTTAGTAAATAGGGTCTCTAAGACCCGTTTGATAACTATTTAGTTTTTTGTTTTCGAAAATTAAGCTTATAAATCCTACTTCCACCTACAGGTTTCTATGTTTTGCTAATACTTTTCTTTCCTTGTTTTTAAAAACCAAGCAAATTTTGAAAACTAAAAAAAAGTAGTTTTCAAAAACTTATTTTTGTTTTTAGAATTTGGCTAGTAACTCAAATTTGTCACTGCCAAATATGAAAACCATGATAGGAAAATTGAAAGAAAACAAGCTAAAATTTCAGAAACCAAAAACCAAATGGTTATCAAACGGGGTCTCAATTATTCAATTTGATTCTAAATACATGTATTGGTAGATGCTTGCATTCATTATGTGAAATAAAATGAACGAAAATAAAAATGGTGTATAAGCTATAAAGTTTACCCAACACTTACTTAAATAACATAGGGTCGATGTTTTAACCATTCATGTCAATGAATATGTTGATGTCTCGGTTTTATGAGAATATTGATAAAATGTAAATGTCAGACTTGTCAATAATTTTTTTTTTTTTGGAAAAAGCTATAAAAATTTAAAAAAAAAAGTCATAAAAATATTTAAATTAATTGATAAGCATTTCATCCATTTTAAATAAGTTAAAATGTCTTATTATTAATAATATGTCTACTTGAATGACATGCAACTTAATACATTAACTACATAAGTTTTTTTTTAGTACATCAACATTTGGGGGTGGGGGATTCGAACCTCTGACCCCATGGTCGAGAGTACATGCCAATTATCGCTGAGCTAAGCTCGCTTTGGCAACTACTTAAGGAATTTGAGAAGCTCTTCGCTAAACTTGAAAGAAAAAACTTAAGGCTAAGTTTCATCCATCTTAACCCTCCCAACTAAACTCTAAAGGTCACATCATCAACCATATCAAAATGAAAATGATAGAAATACTTTTACTCGATCCATCCTAAAAAGATAAAATTGAAAAACAATAAAATGAAATATTAATTAATAAATAAAAATATCGATGATAACTTTTTTTTTTTTTTTTTTGACAATATGTGGGGAAGGAAGATTTGAACCAAAAACCTTGTGGTTATCAATTCAACTTTATGCCAGTTGAACTAAGCTCTTGTTGGCTAATGATAATTTATACTATCCTTGGTGGTTTGTGTTATAGGCAATTTTGGACCACCCCGATATACAAGGAGCTGACGAGGACAATCGGGGAGGAATCGGGCCGACCCTCGGCCCGCTCGCGTGGGCCGAGCCCGTTCGGTCTCATCTGGTCCCCACCGCCTCTGGATGCCCCGGTTTCGCCTGGCTTGACCTAAAACGCCTCCGAAACCCTAAAAAGGCTAGGAGGATGAACATGTATTTATATCCCTCTTCGCCACTGAAGAGGGGATCCCGAATTCTATCCCTAAACTATATTCTTTATTCTCTGATTTCTCCTCTTGCTCTTACTTTTCCACGCCCTACCGTTCTGCTTGCTGACTTAAGCATCGGAGCCGGTGTGGCGAGCACCACACCGACGTGCAGGTTTACTGTCTTGCAGGCCACGTCTTCCCCCCTTAACTACAAATTTACCGTTGGTGGCACGTGAAGGTCAGGTGAGATCCTCTGACCAAAATCGACCATCAACAGTTTGTATCATTGATAAATGAAAATTAAAATGAGGTATAAGCTAAAGTTCACCTTACACCTATTTAATCCAGTGTAGCTCTAGACTTAGTTTGAAAATTAAGTTCCACAGTGACCTAGCTATTCCCTTGATCACCCAAGGCACACTCTTCCTAAAAAAAAAACTTCCGACTAGATCTAACATAATATGTAGGTAACCAAACCTTTAGCTAAAATCCTATACAAAGGAGCAACATCATTATTTGGCAATCATCTAAATGCGTGTTTGTAGGTGATTTTAAAATGGTTAAAATCACTTTGGTCATGTTTGAAATCATCTTAAGCATACTTGTAATTATTCAAAATCAATTTCATGTTTGATTTTACATTTTTAAACTTGATTTTCATATCATCAAAATTGATTTTGTATGATTAAATACATGTTTCAGAGTGATTTTGAATATGACAAAAACTCCTAAACATCCACTAATTTAGTGCCAGACAAATCAGTACACTCACATGGTAATTATCATTTATCAACCTCCTTTAAGCTTTCTATGCCACTCTTTGGACCCTCCATGAGGACTGCATTTCAGCAATCCAGACCGGATGGGAAAAAGGTGGAGGTGATGATTCGCCAAATAATTTACTCACCCGCATCCGAAGTGTTACAGAAGAGCTAAAGCGGTGGGGAAGGAACAAGACAGGAAAATTCAAAACAAGAATCATGGAGGCCAAGAGGAAAATTGTAGCTTTAAATGAGGGTCGTCCAGATGGAAACGCGCAAACTAGTTTAAAAATGGAAGAGAAACGGCTAGATAATATCCTGATGGAGGAAGAAGTTTACTGGAAACAACGCTCACGGGAAGATTGGCTTAAATGGGGGGATCGAAACACAAGATGGTTTCACTCCAAAGCCTCTCATCGACGCCAGAAGAATAAAATCCAGAACATAACTGATGTTGTTGGCCACTGTTATGAAAACATGGAAGATATTGAGCGTGTTTTCCTCCATTATTACTCTGAACTTTTTAAATCTTCTATTTTAAATGTGCAGGCTGTAGATGAAATTCTACAAGCTACTCCAACAAGAGTTTCAAATGAAATGAATAACCAGCTAGATCGAATCTTTGAAGCTGCAGAAGTGGAGGAAGCTTTAAAACAGATGCATCCAACTAAAGCCCCTGGACCGGATGGCTTACTGGCCCTCTTCTATCAGAAATATTGGAACATAGTAGGGGAAAGAGTGATTAGCACTTGCCTGCGATGCCTTAATGAGGGAGAAATGCCAGACCACCTCAATGAAACAACGATTGTCCTCATTCCTAAAAGGAAAAACCCAAACACGGTGAACGACTATCGCCCTATTAGTTTATGCAATGTGTGTTATAAACTTATTGCTAAAGTACTTGCCAATAGGCTGAAAATAATTCTCCATTCTATTATATCTGAAAATCAAAGTGCATTTGTCCCTGGTAGATTAATAGCTGATAATGTTATTGTCGGTTATGAATGTTTGCATTACATTAAAAATTCTAAATCTAAGAAAAAATGTTTTGCATCTATAAAATTGGACATGAGTAAAGCATATGATAGAGTGGAGTGGAGCTTCCTTAAAAGTATTATGGCAAGATTGGGTTTTAGTCTTTCCTGGATCAAGAGAATTGGAATGTGTATAGAGTATGTGTCCTTTTCGATTCTTATTAATGGCATATGCTCTGAAAGTTTCAAACCCACTAGAGGGCTTAGGCAGGGTGACCCTTTATCTCCTTACTTATTTCTTCTATGTGCCGAGGGCTTGTCCAGTCTTTTAAAAAAGGCTGAGACATCTAAAAAAATATCAGGTCTACGAATTGCCAGAACGGCGCCATCTATCTCTCACCTCTTTTTTGCAGATGATAGTCTTCTCTTCATTAAAGCAAGACATAATGAATTTTCTGAGATGCAGCGAATCCTGAAAGTCTACGAGGAAGCCACAGGGCAAATTATAAATTTTGAGAAATCAGAGATAGCTTTTGGGGCAGGAGTGGAAAGTGGTGCAAAGGTCTCTTTAGCCAATATATTGCAGGTTAAAATAGTCCAAGACCATGGAAAATATCTTGGATGCCCGTCTTCTCTATCTAGAAATAAGAAAGCCTCGCTGAGCTACATTACGAATAAAGTTCAAAAGGTCTTGCAAGGGTGGAAAGAAAAGTTATTTTCCACAGCTGGAAAGGAGGTTTTGATAAAAGCAGTAGCCCAGGCAATCCCAACCTACACTCTCACTTGCTTCAAACTTCCACAGGGGTGCTGCCATGACTTGAACAGGCTGATGGCTAATTTTTGGTGGGGCAGCTCTGAGCAAGGGAAAAAAATCCACTGGCTGAAATGGGAAGTAATGACAAAACCAAAGGACAGGGGAGGAATGGGTTTCAGAGACATAAAGCTCTTTAATCAGGCTTTATTGGCAAAACATACGTGGCATCTGTTAGATAGACCACAATCCCTAATGGCCCAAATTCTAAAAGCTAGATACTATCCTCACGACGAGTTCTTAAAGGCAAAAATGGGAGGTAGACCATCCTATGTTTGGAGGGGGATCATTTGGGGAAGAGAGCTAGCTGTTAAGGGAGGACGGTGGAGAGTTGGAAACGGCGAGTCTATAGACATCTATGACGATCAGTGGATACCGAGGCCAAAAACTTTCAGGTTGTTTTCTCCGCAACGACCATTAACTGATCGTAGAGTAAAAAGTCTCTTTGCAGGTAACCAGTCATGGAATATTCCTTTGCTAACAGATCTTTTTTTGCAGGATGATGTGAACAAAATCCAAGATATCCCAATTGCAGGAGATAGCCACCCAGACACTTTCTTTTGGCATCATGACAAAAAAGGGAAGTATACAGTTAGAAGTGGATATAAACTTGCAGTGGATGATCTCCATGAGGCGACTTCATCTGCAGAGCCCTCAAACCTTTCTTGGTGGAAGGCTTTGTGGATGTTAAATCTTCCAAACAAACTAAAGGTCTTCGTTTGGCGTGCTAGTCTGAATATTCTGCCCACCATGATGAATCTGGCAAATCGTCATATCAGTAATGATCCCCGTTGTCCTCTGTGTGGAAAGGAAAATGAAACAATGATCCACGCCTTATGGTTTTGTAAGAAGGTAAAAAAGCATTGGGCCCGTTGGAGCCCAGTGCAACATCTCCTTAACTCTCATTATGTTGATGCTCTTGACCTGTTTTGTAGGTGTCAGGAGACTCTCACTACTGATGATTTGGAAATTTTCGCGGCAATTACCTGGTCTATGTGGACTCGTAGAAACAAATATGCTTTCCAGGGCAACAGGAGCTATATCCAGCAGGACTACGACTCTGTAGAGTGGGCATCTGCCTACATTTCAGAATATAAGGAGGTCCAAGCAAAACATCATAGAGACCATCGCGTTAATGAACGGTCGAGAGATGATGATGACCCTAGTCTTACTGCGTGGATCCCGCCACCTCAAAACCAGTTCAAGTTGAATGTAGATGCAGCCTTAGCAAATGGAGATATGGGATCAGGCATAATCATCAGAAATTCGAGTGGAGAAACAATGGCGAGTGCAGAATATTTTAGGAGAACGAGTTGCTCAGTAGAGTGGACAGAAGCGCAGGCTCTTGTGGACGGCGTCCAGTTAGCTGTTGATTCAGGTTTATCACCAGTCTGGGCAGAGACGGATTCCAAAATTGTTTGGAAGTTACTTCATGATCGTGACAATTATCAGAATGAAATTGCTCCCCTAATTCACTGTCTCAAGTTTTTGGCCATAGATAACCATATCAGAGGGTTTTTGCTAACAAAAAGAGAAGGAAATAAAGCGGCTCACCAGTTGGCTATTCATGCTCGCACAACGAAGCACTCTGAAGTTTGGTTAGAAGATAATCCTCCTTGGACTCACAGCATTGTTGCTCAGGATATGCCTCAAATGGCTATCCCAACTTTTTCCTTTGTTTCGGTCTAGTTTTTTGCGTCTTGTTTTATCTTTCTTTTCAAAAAAAAAAAAAAAAAAAAAAAAAAAAAATCACCTAACTCCACAATCTTTTGCCATTTTTTTACCACGATGTAATCATTGTTGTTTTTTCACAAACTATTTAACAAAAATACTTACGTTATCATATCATATTTTTATTAAATTTAAATAAGAAATGTGAGGGAAGATTTCAACTTCTAATTTATATTACAAATTAATAAGTTTTGAAAAATTTTATTTACAATTTTAAAAACTTTTTTTTTTTTGACAATATGACAATTTTTAAAAACTATTTTCATAAATACAATATTTATAATTATTTTTACAAATATACATACATATAAATATTTTTTATAAAATTGGTCAACAAGAGCTTAGCTCAACTGGCATAAAATTGTATTGCTGACCACGAGATCTGTGGTTCGAATTCCCCTCCCCACATATTGTCAAAAAAAAAGAATATATTTTTTACAAAATTACCTCACCGACTTAAAATTTCCACAACCTTTGACAAGTCAAATAAGAATAATTATGGCAACCACAATTTATACTCTAATTTAAAATCAAAGTTTTCTAAACAAAAAAATTAAATCAAAGTTCGAGATTTTTTCTTCAATAGGAAAAAGGAAAAAGAAAAAAAAGAAAGAAAGAAAGAAAAAGAAAAAAGAAACCCCAAAAAACCAAAAAAAATATCGGCAAGTGAACGGCGACAAAGCAACCACAAAGAGAAGACCACGTATTCATTTCTCAAACCACATCCATTCTCTTTAAGAACTAGGGGGTCTTCTTCCGTCGGATCCCAGTCGTAGAATCCTCTCTGGTCTCCGCCATTCAATCTCAGAGGCCGCCATTACATTGATTCACTCATACTGCTTCGCTACTGTTTCATATTTTCCAGAAATCCTGCTCTGTGAAGAGTAGTAAGGTATTTTCATCTTCTTTAGTTTCGTCCTTTCATGGTTTTGTTGTAGTTTCTCTCGAGCTCAAGGTTTTTGTGATTTGTATCGACGCCTAGTTGGTGATTAACAGTGACTGAAGTAATTTTCCGACTTAATTTCTGGAAATTCACCTTAAAATTATTGTATTGATCGAACTAGCGATTACTATGGGTGTTTGTTATTCGAACTTGAAGATATGGTTGCCGTGTATCAGTACCGTTCTTGAAGCGTTTGGTTATTTGTTAGTGTTTTGATTCTATAGCTAATGAATTGTACTAGCTCGTAGAAATACTGCACCTCAGTCGCGATTTTAGCTGTTTCTAGTTCTGTTATATTTGCATCGTCAGTTTTCATGAGTAAACTTTCTACCTTCGTCTTTATGTATTGATAATTAGTACTGGAAAGGCGTTATTATGGTTAACTCATTTATTGTTTGAGATTCGAATGGCTCAGTGTGGGGAAATAGCCACGAGCTTAGAGTATAATTAAACCTTTTCGGGAAGTTTTAATTAAACATCTTTGTTTTGGATTTATAATATGATGCTGTTTTCTCCTATCCCTAGATATGGCTGCCTCTTCTGCATCTGCATGTCTTGTGGGGAATGGTATTTTCACTCACTGTTCTAAATCAAATCTACGCAAGTTCTTATATAGCAGGCGATTAGTCCCTTCTACGAGCCTCCAATCATTGGGTAAAAGGGGTAAAGCCTGTGTGGTAATGGCCTCTCTGGAACCAAGGCAGAATGAAGGAAGAAGAGACTTCCTAAAGTTTTTGCTTGGAAATGTTGGAGTTGGTACATCTGCTTTATTGGGAAGTGGGAGAGCCAATGCTGATGACCAAGGGGTATCTTCATCTAGGATGTCTTATTCTAGGTTTCTGGAGTATCTGGACAAGGATAGAGTGAAGAAAGTAGATCTATTTGAAAATGGAACTATAGCAATTGTTGAGGCTGTCTCCCCTGAATTGGGCAACCGAGTGCAGCGTGTTCGTGTACAGCTTCCAGGTCTCAGCCAGGAGCTTCTTCAGAAATTTAGGGAGAAAAACATTGACTTTGCTGCACATAATGCTCAAGAGGATTCTGGCTCTCTGTTATTCAACTTAATCGGGAATCTAGCTTTCCCTCTAATCTTGATTGGAGGGCTGTTCCTACTATCAAGGCGTTCATCTGGAGGGATGGGTGGTCCTGGAGGGCCTGGGTTTCCTCTTGCATTTGGTCAATCTAAAGCGAAGTTCCAAATGGAACCAAACACAGGTGTGACTTTTGATGACGTTGCTGGAGTAGATGAAGCCAAGCAGGATTTCATGGAGGTGGTGGAGTTTCTAAAGAAGCCTGAGAGATTCACTGCTGTTGGAGCTCGCATTCCTAAAGGTGTTCTTCTCGTTGGTCCTCCAGGAACTGGAAAGACCTTGCTAGCCAAGGCTATTGCTGGTGAAGCAGGCGTCCCATTTTTCTCCATTTCTGGTTCCGAGTTCGTTGAGATGTTTGTCGGTATTGGTGCTTCTCGAGTTCGTGATCTCTTCAAGAAGGCCAAGGAAAATGCACCTTGTATTGTGTTTGTTGATGAAATTGATGCTGTTGGACGTCAAAGAGGCACTGGAATTGGTGGTGGAAATGATGAACGAGAACAAACACTCAACCAGCTTCTAACTGAAATGGATGGGTTTGAGGGAAACACTGGCATTATTGTAATTGCTGCCACTAACAGGGCAGACATTCTCGACTCTGCCTTATTGAGGCCTGGCCGTTTTGACAGACAGGTGAGAATTATTCCATTAGTTGTAGGCATATTTCTAACATTAAAGATCGTGTTTGAGTTGGTACTTATTAGAAGAAAAGGCTTCTTAGTATGGTACTCTAATGCATACAGGTAACTGTTGATGTCCCTGACGTTAAAGGAAGGACAGAAATTTTAAAGGTTCATGCTAATAACAAGAAGTTCGATGCTGATGTTTCTCTCGATGTTATAGCCATGAGAACGCCTGGTTTTAGTGGGGCTGATCTTGCAAACCTCTTGAATGAGGCTGCCATATTGGCTGGACGGCGTGGTAAGACTGCTATTTCATCTAAAGAGATTGACGATTCAATTGATCGGATAGTGGCTGGTATGGAAGGAACAGTAATGACTGATGGGAAGAGCAAAAGCCTTGTGGCTTATCATGAAGTGGGGCACGCCATTTGTGGGTACGTTATCTGTTGCATCGTTTAGAAAACAAAATCAGCTTTTCATATAGCAGCGTTAATTGCATAATCCTTAATTTATAACAATCTCATCAACTATGCTCTTTCATTTAATTTTATCTACTTGACTTCATGATGTTACACTGTTCTGATCAAAAGCACTATCTCAAACCGTGAGGATTGGCCTTAAGATGCCATGTGACTTCCATAAACCTGTTCAGAGTTTTATTTGAGCCATCTTCTAAACAGCCAAATGGAGTTCTGTTAGGTTTTTTCCCTTTATTACTAGACATCCCAAAAGAGGTTTGCGAGCAGGTAGTCTGGGAGGGTTGCCTTCTCTCCCAATGTAAAACTTACCCAAAATAACGACATGACCACACATATGCTCCCCTACAAGATCTACGCTCAGACGTTCCGTAACTATCTATAAGATGCATTTTCACTCTTAAACCCCTCCCAATAAATTACTTTTCTTCACATTAATTTATTATAATTAGTATTTCATTCAGCATCCTCACCATTCTATACTTCTCATATTCCGTTCTGAGTTCCCAACTATATGGTGCTCAATGAAAGTTGAATTTTTTATCCAAAAAAAAAATGGTGCTCGCATTTCTGTAGCTTTAGCTTTCCATTCTACTTGCCTTACCTCCCAACACTTGCTCAATTTTTTTTCCTGTGTACTGTTCACGTTTCTCAATAAAAGCTCTGTTCCTCGTAGAATAAAGTTAAAAACTTTTTTCATCTCTTCCTTGCAGTACTTTGACTCCAGGACATGACCCCGTCCAGAAGGTGACCTTAGTTCCACGTGGTCAGGCACGTGGTCTTACCTGGTTTATTCCATCTGATGATCCAACCCTGATCTCCAAGCAGCAACTCTTTGCTAGAATTGTTGGTGGACTAGGCGGCAGGGCTGCAGAGGAAGTGATCTTTGGTGAGCCTGAGGTAACAACAGGCGCAGCAGGTGACCTGCAGCAGATCACTGGTTTGGCCAAACAGGCAAGTTTGACACATTCACCATGTCAACAATGCATTATTTTTCAGTCATTTTCTTCAAATCATTTTTTAAAGCTTTCTGTTCCTTAAGAAAATGTAATGAGAGCCATGCCTTGATTTTCTTGCAGATGGTTGTAACATTTGGGATGTCTGAAATCGGTCCATGGTCTCTCATGGACTCTGCAGCTCAGAGTGCTGATGTTATCATGAGAATGATGGCTAGGAACTCCATGTCAGAAAAACTTGCTGAGGACATCGATGCAGCCATCAAGAGAATATCCGACGAAGCTTACGAAATTGCATTGGCTCACATTAGGAACAACCGTGAGGCCATTGACAAGATTGTTGAAGTCCTTCTTGAGAAGGAAACAATAACAGGAGATGAATTTCGGGCTATTCTTTCGGAATTTGTAGAAATCCCAGTTGAAAATAGGGTTGCTCCTTCCTCAGCATCTACACCAGTTGCTGTTTAAACACCTTCAAAACATACTGTAATTACCATTGAAAAGTAATTGTACGTATTGAAGTGTACTATAGTCTTCGGTCACATGTAATTAAGAGAGTTGAAATAGTCATTTGATCTCTTGAAAACATCAGTAGATTTGTAATTTCGCCTTGGTGTTCTGCTTCCAATTTCGTGAGGTTGAGTATTTGCTTCAAAGTAACCGATTTCTCATGCAAGCTAATGGCTCGATGCTACCTAACAGCTTGCTTACAATCTTGATTGACTGTCATAAAAAAATATGTAGTTTACAAGTTTAGAGTTGATGGGTGTTTACTTGATTTGGGAGACTTGAAGACTATGATAGAATGCAGAGAGTCGAGACCGAAAAACCGATAAAAGTAAGAGTATTATAGGTAAAAATATCCCTCCATGTGTTAGACATATCTTATATCATGTGGATAACATAGTCGAGGTAAGAGTATCTAACAATCTAGGCTCGGAAGTATGACCAGAGAGATCGAGTGTTCAGTTTGGTCCACTCCAAACCCATTTTGGTCTCTTAGAAATAGTTCTTCTCTCAAGACATGAAAAATAGTCTACTTATCTTGAGAACACCTAGGATTCGAAAGTATCAAAGTGTGTTTGCCACACTGCCACACAATGGAGTTTCTTTGTAGAGATGTTTCTGGCAACTAATTGGACCCTCTTGGATTGGATAGCAACCACAAACATGAGTTTGATTTATGCAACAACAAATAGTAAGTTGGTTTGATATGAACTAGATCTTGTCCGTTTCAAATGAGTTTGGTTCGAGTTTGATTTATGCAACAACAAATAGTAAGTTGGTTTGATATGAATAGATCTCGTCTGTTTCAATGAGTTCGGTTCGATTTTTTGGTTGCTTTTGGCACCAATTTCTTTATTTTTCTTAAATCAATAAGTTGACATTTAATTTGGCTAAAAACCAACTATGAGCTGTGTACTATAAAAGCTCACTACATTAATGGATCATCAACAACAATGTGAACCAAAATCGACGAGGTACAAGGTAAAGCCAATCGAATCGTTCACTTTAAATCATAAGCTCTTGCTATTGCCTTCAAACCTAAGCAACTAAATCACATACACTCTCGTTTTTCTCCTCTATTTAACAATTACACCATAAGCCACCAAAGCCAAACTGATGGGCAAGCCCAGTCTCAGTTTCAATGCCCTCTTCAACCCCTTACATTCCCTTACTGTGCGGCCGCTCTCCACGAAGACTTGCTCTGCTTCTTTACAAGAACTTACCAGCCTCTGCAATGGCGGACGCATAATACAGGCATATGAGAGGTTCAAATCCGAAATATGGTCAGACCCATCTCTTTTCTCTCATCTGCTCCAATCATGTATAGAATAGGCTCACTTTTATGAGGAAAACAGGTTCATTCTTTGGTCATTACATCTGGGTGTTCCAGAGACAAATTCATTTCCAATCACCTTCTGAACTTGTACTCCAAATTAGGACAGTTGAAGACTTCTTTGGTGCTGTTTACTCATATGCCACGAAGAAATATAATGTCTTACAACATTTTGATCAATGGGTACATGCAGCTTGGGGATTTGGAAAGCGCCCAGAAGCTGTTTGATGAAATGTCTGAAAGAAACATTGCCACATGGAATGCGATGATCACAGGTCTCACCCAGTTTGAATTTAATGAGCAAGCTTTAAGTTTGTTTAAAGAAATGTATGGATTGGGTTTTTTGCCTGATGAGTTCACATTAGGCAGTGTACTTAGAGGTTGCGCTGGTTTAAGATCTTTACGTGTAGGTCAAGAGGTTCATGCCTGTCTGATGAAATGTGGATTTGAACTGAATTTGGTGGTGGGCACCTCTCTAGCTCATATGTATATGAAGTCTGGTAGTTTATCTGACGGAGAGAAGTTAATTAAATCAATGCCAATTCGTAATGTAGTTGCTTGGAATACTCTCATAGCTGGAAAAGCTCAAAATGGGTGTTCAGAAGAAGTGTTGAACCAGTATAATATGATGAAAATGGCAGGCTTTCGGCCGGATAAAATAACATTTGTGAGTGTAATAAGTGCATGTTCGGAACTGGCGACGTTGGGACAAGGCCAGCAGATCCATGCTGAAGTGATAAAAGCTGGATCTGGTTCAGTTCTAGCAGTTATCAGCTCATTGATTAGCATGTATTCACGGTCTGGGTGTCTAGAGGACTCTGTGAAAGCCTTTTTGGATCGTGAAGATGCTGATGTTGTGTTATGGAGTGCTATGATTGCAGCTTATGGATTCCATGGGAGAGGAGAGGAAGCTATTGAGCTGTTCCACCAAATGGAAGAGTTGAAAATGGAGGCAAATGAAGTGACCTTCTTGAGTTTGCTTTATGCTTGTAGTCACTGTGGATTGAAGGAGAAAGGAACTGAGTATTTAGATTTGATGGTGAAGAAGTATAAACTCAAGCCTAGAATTGAACACTACACATGTGTGGTTGATCTGCTTGGTCGGGCCGGTCGCTTGGAGGAAGCAGAGGCTATGATAAGATCTATGCCTGTAAAAGCAGATGGCATCATATGGAAAACTTTATTATCAGCCTGCAAACTCCACAAGGAAGTCGAAATGGCCAAACGAATTTCTGAAGAAGTTCTAAAGCTTGACCCTCTGGATGCTGCTTCCTATGTGCTGCTTTCAAACATCCATGCTTCTGCAAGAAATTGGCCCGACGTTTCCGAGATTAGGAAAGCCATGAGAGATAGGAACGTGAGGAGGGAGCCTGGCATAAGTTGGTTAGAACTCAAAAATTCAGTTCATCAATTTAGCATGGCTGACGAATCACATCCACAGTATCTGGAGATCGATTCGTATCTGAAAGAACTGATGTCTGAAATGAAATTGCACGGTTACGTGCCAGACGTAGGCTCGGTTTTGCATGACATGGACAATGAAGAAAAAGAATACAATTTGGCACATCACAGTGAGAAGATAGCAATTGCTTTTGCTCTAATGAACACTCCCGAGGGTGTCCCGATAAGGGTGATGAAGAACTTGCGGGTCTGCAGTGACTGTCATGATGCCATCAAGTGCATATCAAGGATCAGAAACAGAGAGATTATTGTAAGAGATGCTAGTAGATTTCACCATTTCAAGGATGGTGAATGTTCTTGTGGTAATTATTGGTAGGAAGATTAAATTGTTGCCCTAACCAAGTTGAGGCGATTTCCTGTGCCATACGTAACCAGGAGTCGATTCAATTAGTAAGAAGTATTCATTTATACAATTTTTCACACAAGCCTGGACATGAGTATGCTCATAATGTAGGACAGTAGGAGAAATACCAGTATCTGAAGAGATACATTTATGCTTTTTCTAATGATGGGGGACTTCACTCTTGTCAGTCAAGCTTATATTCAACTGTGAGATGAATTCTTTGGACCATTCCTGTAATCGGTTCATGTTTAGAAATGTTTTCTGCTTCGAATATCATAATAATAACTTGAGACATTCTTTTTCCTTTTCTCTATCCTCAGTTATAATATCTTCTAATCAGCAAACCACAATGGACTGTCTTATTTTGTGGCAGATGATAAGGTTTCACATCAGGAAATCAACTTAAGAATGCTGTAAACCGCAAACATTAGGAAGAAATACATGTACAAAATGAAATTATATCCTTCATATTAGAGACCTCTGCGATTTTTTTTTTTTTTGTTTAATTTATTGTCATGCTAGATGACGTGCGACATGTGCTTCAAGGTCGTGAAGAGACGATCTTTGACGGAAAATTTAACACTACAATATTTTAATAATAAGTTTCAAACTAACTATATTTCAATAATAAATTTAAAAAATTACAATATTAATAAAAAATATCCAAGAATTCAAATGTGTGTTTTAAGCAAGGTTTACCAAAAAAGTTAAAAAAAAAAAAAAGAATAGTTTTCAAAAACATAAATATAAAAAACAAATTGGTTAGCAAATTTTCCTCAAAGAAAAAAAAAAAAAAAAAAAGCTAGCAAATAGGGTCTAAATTATTCCATTTGTAGATGCCTGCATTCATCATGTAAAACGAGGGAAAATAAAAATAGTGTATAAACTAAAGTTTATCCTACATCTACTTAATTTGCATTCATAATGTAAAATGAGCGAAAATAAAAATATTGGATAAGCTAAAGTTTACCCTACATTTACTTAATTAACACAGGGTTGATGTTCTAGCTATTGATGTCAATGAAAATGTCGATATCTTAGTTTTATGAGAATATTGATAAAATGTTAATGTCAGACTTGTCAGTAAATATTTTTTGGAAAAAACTATACAAAAAAATCATGAAAAATATTAAAATTAATCGATAAGCATTTCATCCATTTTAAATAAGTTAAAAATGTCTTATTATTAATAATATGTCCACTTGAATGTTCTTGACATGCAACTTTAATACCTTAACTACATAAAAGATTTGAGAAGCTTTTGACTAAACTTGAAAGAAAAAACTTAAAAAGCTAAATTTCATCCATCTTAACCGTGATGACAAGATTTTAGATAGCCTCCCAAAACTCTAAATGTCACATCATCAACCATATCAAAATGATAAAAATACTTTCATTGGATCCATCCTAAAAAGATAAAAGTAAAAAACAATAAAATAACATATTAATTAATAAATAAAAATATTGATGATAATTTATGTTATCCTAGGTGGTTTGTATCATCAATAAATGAAAATTAAAATGAGGTATAAGCTAAAGTTTACCTTTCACACCCTATTCAATCCAGTGCAGCTCTAGACTTAGTTTGAAAAATAAGTTCACACTGACCTAGCTATTCTCTTGATCATCCAAGGCACACTCTTCATACTTCTCAAAAAAAAAAAAAAAAAAAAAAAAAAAAAAAAAAAAAAAAAAAAAAAAAAAGCACACTCTTCATAAACTCCGACTTTCGATCGACTAGATAACTAACATAATATGTAGGTAACTAAACCTTCAGCCAAAATCCTATATAAAGGAGCAACATTATTATTTCGCAATCATCTAAATGCATGTTTGTAAGTGATTTTAAAATGACTAATTACTTTTGTCATATTTGAAATCGTCCTAAAACATACATGTAATTATTCAAAATTAATTTCATGTTTAATTTTACATTTTAAAACCTTATTTTCATATCATCAAAATTGATTTTGTATTATTAAAGACATGTTTTAGAGTGATTTTGAATATGAAAAAGTGATTTTAACCATTTCAAAATCACTCCCAAACATGGACTGATTTAGTGCGAGACAAATCGGTACACTTACATGGTAATGGGCATTTATCAACCTCCTTTAAGCTTTCTATGCCACTCTTTATTTTCTAACTTTACAACATTTTAAGTTGACATCAAACTAAAAATCACCAACTCCACAATCCTTTTTCCTTTTTCCTACCATGATGTAATCATTGTTAATTTTCAAAAATACTTACTTATGATGTCATATTTTTATTAAATTCAAATAAGAAGTGTGAGGGATGATTTCAACTTCTAATTTATATTACAAATTAATAAGTTTTGAAAAATTTTGTTTACAATTTTAAAAAACTATTTTCATAAATACAATATTTATAATTATTTTTACAAATATACATACATGTTATGGGTAATTTTGGGCCACTTTGAGGTGCAAAGAGAGGACGAGGACAACCCGACACGAGCCCGAAAACAGGACCAAAAAACGGACTCCGGAGTCGAAACAGGCCAGAGAGTCGGGCTAAGGCCGGAGGGATCGGGCCTTGGCCCAACCCAAATGGTCGGCCTTGGGCCGAGTCCTTCCGCCTCCGTTCGGTCCCTGGTGCCCCCGGCCGCCCCAGTTCCACTTGATTCAGCCCAAATCGCCTCCAAATGCCTAAAAACCCTAGAGCAATAACATGTATTTAAGTCTTTCTTCATCACTGAAGAAGAGATCCTGAACTCTATTTTCTGATTCTCCTCTTGCTCTTGCTCTCTTGCTTCCCATCGTTCTGCTTGCTGACTTAAGCATCGGAGGCGGTGTGGCAAACACCACACCGGTGTGCAAGTTTACTTTGTCTTACATGTCATGTCTTCCCTGCCTAAAACAAATTTACTGTTGGTGACACATGAATGTCAGGTGAGTTCTGTCGGTCTAAATTTGACAATCAACCATACATATAAATATTTTTTAAGAAATTACCTCACCGACTTAAAATTTCCACAACCTTTGACAAGTCAAACAAGAATAATTATGGTCAACAACAGTTTGGCTCAATTGGCATAAAGTTTGTATTTCGACTAAGAGGTCGAAGGTTCAATCCCGATCCCCACATGTTGTAAAAAAATAATAGTAATAATAATTATGGCAACCGCAATTTATACTCTAATTTAAAATCAAAGTTGAAAAAATGAAACCCCAAAAAACCAAAAAATTAAAAAATATCGGCAAGTGAACGACGACAAAGCAACCACAAAGAGAAGACCTTCATTTCTCAAACCACATCCATTCTCTTTAAGAACTCTGGCGTCTTCTTCCGTCGGGCTAATGACAAAAATGACCCCTTAAAGTTTTTGGTTTGAAATTTTGACCCCTTCTAAGAAAAAAGTTTTTTTTTTTAACCCATTGATGATGAAGATGATGTAAGCATGAAGTTGAAATTACTCATATGCCCCCAATGTAATGAATACAAATGTAATTAATTTTTTACCCATTTTTTCACCCACCTTTTCACTAACCTTCTCAAAAAATGATTACTTGATTAATTTTAACCCTCTCAAAAATATAATTTAAAAAAAAAAACTCATACAACACAAAAAAAGATTCAATATCTTCTGTATTTAATTTTTTCCCGGTCATATCCCGACCGGACTGCCCGACCGAGATTCTCGAGTGAACTTAACCTTCAAATGTTGAATTTTCCTGGTCCACACCCGGCCGGACCGCCCAACCGGAAACTGTTTTTTAATTTGTATATAAAATTTCGGTAAGGTAAAGACATTAGAACTTGGCTATTTGGCACATCCATTCTCTTACTTTCCTTAACCCCTGTGCACCTTGACCTATGAAGCAACAAGAGTTTTTAATACTCAAGAAAATATAAATATATATTATGTTTTAAAAAAAACATATAATTCTGCCCTTTTTGACCGGGACAATCGAGAATCCCGATCAGATTTCCCAGTCGAGATCGTGCCCGGGAAAGACATTTTCTACAAAAAAAAAAAAAAAAAAGTACTCCAAGCAACCCAACCGGGATTCATCTTTCTGCAAACGAAAACGCTCAAACTTAAAATCTACGACGTTTTTCAATAAAACCAACACAGAAAATACTGAAACCTAATGATATACAAAAAAATCAATCTAAATGTACGCAAATGCACGCAAGAAATCACTTGAAAATGGAAGCTGAAGTGAGGGAGAAGGGCAGAGAAAGCAACGAAACAAAAGAGAGGGAAAACCGTTGGTGTAGAAGATTAAGGGGTTGTTTGGGGCGCTGAATTGGTTATAATATCTGGTGGTTATAATAATCTGGCAATTATAATAATCTGGGGGTTATAATAATCTGTGTTTGGGGTGCAGATTATTATAGTCTCGGATAAAATAATCTGTGTTTGGGGTGCAGATTATTTTAATCTGGGATAAAATAATCTGTGTTTGGAGTGTTGATCTGTCTTAACATGAGGTTCTGAATCAAAGGTTCAAACTGACTGTTTTCTTTTTCTAGTTTTTTTTTTTATGTAATACAACACTTTGATTTGATTTAGGGTTATGTTTTTTTTTTTTTTTTTTTTGTTACAAAGCAAAAAAGTTTAGGTTTTGGTATAGAAAAATCATATTAGTTAACTTTTAGTATTGCCAAAATAAAAATTGTAAATGTTTAGTTCAAAAATCATACTAGTTTTTTTTTTTTTTATCAATAAAATCATTTGAAATAAACTTGAGTGTGGTAAATATAATTTCGTTTGAATGTTTTTTTTTGTAAGTTGATTAACCTTCGATGTTGTCAACGACTTTTCCGGCAACCTTTGATGTTTTTTTCTTTATTTTTATTTTTTATATTTTTCAAAATGAAATTGAGAAGAAATATGGAAAAAAAAATTGGTGGCCGGAAAAGTCATCGGCGATCGCCGGAAAAGTCGTCAGCGGTCGCCGGAAACTTCGCCGGCTGAAGGCGGCCGGCGGTCGTCGGAAAAGTCAAGGAGTCGCATGGAAGAAGTGAGGAGATAGTTACTGTAGTGGGTTGAATAATGGTTACTGTAGAAAATGGATAAAATAATCAAGGGTTAATAACCCACCTCACCAATTATTTTTGTTGGTGCCCCAAACATTGAATAGGTTATAATAAGGGGGTTATTATAACCTATTCAGTGCCCCAAACACCCTCTAAGGGTTTTTAATTTCTTCAGGGCAAATTGGTAATTTCACATTCAATTAAAAATTAAAATACCCTAAAAAACCAATTAAAAACTAAGGGGTCAAAATTAAAAACCAAAAAGTCGAAGGGGTCATTTCTGTCAATTTTCTCTTCCGTCGGATCCCAGTCGTAGAATCCTCTCTGGTCTCCGCCATTCAATATCAGAGGCCGCCATTACATTGATTCACTCATACTGCTTCGCTACTGTTTCATATTTTCCAGAAATCCTGCTCTGTGAAGAGTAGTAAGGTATTTTCATCTTCTTTAGTTTCGTCCTTTCATGGTTTTGTTGTAGTTTCTCTCGAGCTCAAGGTTTTTGTGATTTGTATCGACGCCTAGTTGGTGATTAACAGTGACTGAAGTAATTTTCCGACTTAATTTCTGGAAATTCACCTTAAAATTATTGTATTGATCGAACTAGCGATTACTATGGGTGTTTGTTATTCGAACTTGAAGATATGGTTGCCGTGTATCAGTACCGTTCTTGAAGCGTTTGGTTATTTGTTAGTGTTTTGATTCTATAGCTAATGAATTGTACTAGCTCGTAGAAATACTGCACCTCAGTCGCGATTTTAGCTGTTTCTAGTTCTGTTATATTTGCATCGTCAGTTTTCATGAGTAAACTTTCTACCTTCGTCTTTATGTATTGATAATTAGTACTGGAAAGGCGTTATTATGGTTAACTCATTTATTGTTTGAGATTCGAATGGCTCAGTGTGGGGAAATAGCCACGAGCTTAGAGTATAATTAAACCTTTTCGGGAAGTTTTAATTAAACATCTTTGTTTTGGATTTATAATATGATGCTGTTTTCTCCTATCCCTAGATATGGCTGCCTCTTCTGCATCTGCATGTCTTGTGGGGAATGGTATTTTCACTCACTGTTCTAAATCAAATCTACGCAAGTTCTTATATAGCAGGCGATTAGTCCCTTCTACGAGCCTCCAATCATTGGGTAAAAGGGGTAAAGCCTGTGTGGTAATGGCCTCTCTGGAACCAAGGCAGAATGAAGGAAGAAGAGACTTCCTAAAGTTTTTGCTTGGAAATGTTGGAGTTGGTACATCTGCTTTATTGGGAAGTGGGAGAGCCAATGCTGATGACCAAGGGGTATCTTCATCTAGGATGTCTTATTCTAGGTTTCTGGAGTATCTGGACAAGGATAGAGTGAAGAAAGTAGATCTATTTGAAAATGGAACTATAGCAATTGTTGAGGCTGTCTCCCCTGAATTGGGCAACCGAGTGCAGCGTGTTCGTGTGCAGCAGATCACTGGTTTGGCCAAACAGGCAAGTTTGACACATTCACCATGTCAACAATGCATTATTTTTCAGTCATTTTCTTCAAATCATTTTTGAAAGCTTTCTGTTCCTTAAGAAAATGTAATGAGAGCCATGCCTTGATTTTCTTGCAGATGGTTGTAACATTTGGGATGTCTGAAATCAGTTTCAATGCCCTCTTCAACCCCTTACATTCCCTTACTGTGCGGCCGCTCTCCACGAAGACTTGCTCTGCTTCTTTACAAGAACTTACCAGCCTCTGCAATGGCGGACGCATAATACAGGCATATGAGAGGTTCAAATCCGAAATATGGTCAGACCCATCTCTTTTCTCTCATCTGCTCCAATCATGTATAGAATAGGCTCACTTTTATGAGGAAAACAGGTTCATTCTTTGGTCATTACATCTGGGTGTTCCAGAGACAAATTCATTTCCAATCACCTTCTGAACTTGTACTCCAAATTAGGACAGTTGAAGACTTCTTTGGTGCTGTTTACTCATATGCCACGAAGAAATATAATGTCTTACAACATTTTGATCAATGGGTACATGCAGCTTGGGGATTTGGAAAGCGCCCAGAAGCTGTTTGATGAAATGTCTGAAAGAAACATTGCCACATGGAATGCGATGATCACAGGTCTCACCCAGTTTGAATTTAATGAGCAAGCTTTAAGTTTGTTTAAAGAAATGTATGGATTGGGTTTTTTGCCTGATGAGTTCACATTAGGCAGTGTACTTAGAGGTTGCGCTGGTTTAAGATCTTTACGTGTAGGTCAAGAGGTTCATGCCTGTCTGATGAAATGTGGATTTGAACTGAATTTGGTGGTGGGCACCTCTCTAGCTCATATGTATATGAAGTCTGGTAGTTTATCTGACGGAGAGAAGTTAATTAAATCAATGCCAATTCGTAATGTAGTTGCTTGGAATACTCTCATAGCTGGAAAAGCTCAAAATGGGTGTTCAGAAGAAGTGTTGAACCAGTATAATATGATGAAAATGGCAGGCTTTCGGCCGGATAAAATAACATTTGTGAGTGTAATAAGTGCATGTTCGGAACTGGCGACGTTGGGACAAGGCCAGCAGATCCATGCTGAAGTGATAAAAGCTGGATCTGGTTCAGTTCTAGCAGTTATCAGCTCATTGATTAGCATGTATTCACGGTCTGGGTGTCTAGAGGACTCTGTGAAAGCCTTTTTGGATCGTGAAGATGCTGATGTTGTGTTATGGAGTGCTATGATTGCAGCTTATGGATTCCATGGGAGAGGAGAGGAAGCTATTGAGCTGTTCCACCAAATGGAAGAGTTGAAAATGGAGGCAAATGAAGTGACCTTCTTGAGTTTGCTTTATGCTTGTAGTCACTGTGGATTGAAGGAGAAAGGAACTGAGTATTTAGATTTGATGGTGAAGAAGTATAAACTCAAGCCTAGAATTGAACACTACACATGTGTGGTTGATCTGCTTGGTCGGGCCGGTCGCTTGGAGGAAGCAGAGGCTATGATAAGATCTATGCCTGTAAAAGCAGATGGCATCATATGGAAAACTTTATTATCAGCCTGCAAACTCCACAAGGAAGTCGAAATGGCCAAACGAATTTCTGAAGAAGTTCTAAAGCTTGACCCTCTGGATGCTGCTTCCTATGTGCTGCTTTCAAACATCCATGCTTCTGCAAGAAATTGGCCCGACGTTTCCGAGATTAGGAAAGCCATGAGAGATAGGAACGTGAGGAGGGAGCCTGGCATAAGTTGGTTAGAACTCAAAAATTCAGTTCATCAATTTAGCATGGCTGACGAATCACATCCACAGTATCTGGAGATCGATTCGTATCTGAAAGAACTAATGTCTGAAATGAAATTGCACGGTTACGTGCCAGACGTAGGCTCGGTTTTGCATGACATGGACAATGAAGAAAAAGAATACAATTTGGCACATCACAGTGAGAAGATAGCAATTGCTTTTGCTCTAATGAACACTCCCGAGGGTGTCCCGATAAGGGTGATGAAGAACTTGCGGGTCTGCAGTGACTGTCATGATGCCATCAAGTGCATATCAAGGATCAGAAACAGAGAGATTATTGTAAGAGATGCTAGTAGATTTCACCATTTCAAGGATGGTGAATGTTCTTGTGGTAATTATTGGTAGGAAGATTAAATTGTTGCCCTAACCAAGTTGAGGCGATTTCCTGTGCCATACGTAACCAGGAGTCGATTCAATTAGTAAGAAGTATTCATTTATACAATTTTTCACACAAGCCTGGACATGAGTATGCTCATAATGTAGGACAGTAGGAGAAATACCAGTATCTGAAGAGATACATTTATGCTTTTTCTAATGATGGGGGACTTCACTCTTGTCAGTCAAGCTTATATTCAACTGTGAGATGAATTCTTTGGACCATTCCTGTAATCGGTTCATGTTTAGAAATGTTTTCTGCTTCGAATATCATAATAATAACTTGAGACATTCTTTTTCCTTTTCTCTATCCTCAGTTATAATATCTTCTAATCAGCAAACCACAATGGACTGTCTTATTTTGTGGCAGATGATAAGGTTTCACATCAGGAAATCAACTTAAGAATGCTGTAAACCGCAAACATTAGGAAGAAATACATGTACAAAATGAAATTATATCCTTCATATTAGAGACCTCTGCGATTTTTTTTTTTTTTTGTTTAATTTATTGTCATGCTAGATGACGTGCGACATGTGCTTCAAGGTCGTGAAGAGACGATCTTTGACGGAAAATTTAACACTACAATATTTTAATAATAAGTTTCAAACTAACTATATTTCAATAATAAATTTAAAAAATTACAATATTAATAAAAAATATCCAAGAATTCAAATGTGTGTTTTAAGCAAGGTTTACCAAAAAAGTTAAAAAAAAAAAAAAAAGAATAGTTTTCAAAAACATAAATATAAAAAACAAATTGGTTAGCAAATTTTCCTCAAAGAAAAAAAAAAAAAAAAAAAAAGCTAGCAAATAGGGTCTAAATTATTCCATTTGTAGATGCCTGCATTCATCATGTAAAACGAGGGAAAATAAAAATAGTGTATAAACTAAAGTTTATCCTACATCTACTTAATTTGCATTCATAATGTAAAATGAGCGAAAATAAAAATATTGGATAAGCTAAAGTTTACCCTACATTTACTTAATTAACACAGGGTTGATGTTCTAGCTATTGATGTCAATGAAAATGTCGATATCTTAGTTTTATGAGAATATTGATAAAATGTTAATGTCAGACTTGTCAGTAAATATTTTTTGGAAAAAACTATACAAAAAAATCATGAAAAATATTAAAATTAATCGATAAGCATTTCATCCATTTTAAATAAGTTAAAAATGTCTTATTATTAATAATATGTCCACTTGAATGTTCTTGACATGCAACTTTAATACCTTAACTACATAAAAGATTTGAGAAGCTTTTGACTAAACTTGAAAGAAAAAACTTAAAAAGCTAAATTTCATCCATCTTAACCGTGATGACAAGATTTTAGATAGCCTCCCAAAACTCTAAATGTCACATCATCAACCATATCAAAATGATAAAAATACTTTCATTGGATCCATCCTAAAAAGATAAAAGTAAAAAACAATAAAATAACATATTAATTAATAAATAAAAATATTGATGATAATTTATGTTATCCTAGGTGGTTTGTATCATCAATAAATGAAAATTAAAATGAGGTATAAGCTAAAGTTTACCTTTCACACCCTATTCAATCCAGTGCAGCTCTAGACTTAGTTTGAAAAATAAGTTCACACTGACCTAGCTATTCTCTTGATCATCCAAGGCACACTCTTCATACTTCTCAAAAAAAAAAAAAAAAAAAAAAAAAGCACACTCTTCATAAACTCCGACTTTCGATCGACTAGATAACTAACATAATATGTAGGTAACTAAACCTTCAGCCAAAATCCTATATAAAGGAGCAACATTATTATTTCGCAATCATCTAAATGCATGTTTGTAAGTGATTTTAAAATGACTAATTACTTTTGTCATATTTGAAATCGTCCTAAAACATACATGTAATTATTCAAAATTAATTTCATGTTTAATTTTACATTTTAAAACCTTATTTTCATATCATCAAAATTGATTTTGTATTATTAAAGACATGTTTTAGAGTGATTTTGAATATGAAAAAGTGATTTTAACCATTTCAAAATCACTCCCAAACATGGACTGATTTAGTGCGAGACAAATCGGTACACTTACATGGTAATGGGCATTTATCAACCTCCTTTAAGCTTTCTATGCCACTCTTTATTTTCTAACTTTACAACATTTTAAGTTGACATCAAACTAAAAATCACCAACTCCACAATCCTTTTTCCTTTTTCCTACCATGATGTAATCATTGTTAATTTTCAAAAATACTTACTTATGATGTCATATTTTTATTAAATTCAAATAAGAAGTGTGAGGGATGATTTCAACTTCTAATTTATATTACAAATTAATAAGTTTTGAAAAATTTTGTTTACAATTTTAAAAAACTATTTTCATAAATACAATATTTATAATTATTTTTACAAATATACATACATGTTATGGGTAATTTTGGGCCACTTTGAGGTGCAAAGAGAGGACGAGGACAACCCGACACGAGCCCGAAAACAGGACCAAAAAACGGACTCCGGAGTCGAAACAGGCCAGAGAGTCGGGCTAAGGCCGGAGGGATCGGGCCTTGGCCCAACCCAAATGGTCGGCCTTGGGCCGAGTCCTTCCGCCTCCGTTCGGTCCCTGGTGCCCCCGGCCGCCCCAGTTCCACTTGATTCAGCCCAAATCGCCTCCAAATGCCTAAAAACCCTAGAGCAATAACATGTATTTAAGTCTTTCTTCATCACTGAAGAAGAGATCCTGAACTCTATTTTCTGATTCTCCTCTTGCTCTTGCTCTCTTGCTTCCCATCGTTCTGCTTGCTGACTTAAGCATCGGAGGCGGTGTGGCAAACACCACACCGGTGTGCAAGTTTACTTTGTCTTACATGTCATGTCTTCCCTGCCTAAAACAAATTTACTGTTGGTGACACATGAATGTCAGGTGAGTTCTGTCGGTCTAAATTTGACAATCAACCATACATATAAATATTTTTTAAGAAATTACCTCACCGACTTAAAATTTCCACAACCTTTGACAAGTCAAACAAGAATAATTATGGTCAACAACAGTTTGGCTCAATTGGCATAAAGTTTGTATTTCGACTAAGAGGTCGAAGGTTCAATCCCGATCCCCACATGTTGTAAAAAAATAATAGTAATAATAATTATGGCAACCGCAATTTATACTCTAATTTAAAATCAAAGTTGAAAAAATGAAACCCCAAAAAACCAAAAAATTAAAAAATATCGGCAAGTGAACGACGACAAAGCAACCACAAAGAGAAGACCTTCATTTCTCAAACCACATCCATTCTCTTTAAGAACTCTGGCGTCTTCTTCCGTCGGGCTAATGACAAAAATGACCCCTTAAAGTTTTTGGTTTGAAATTTTGACCCCTTCTAAGAAAAAAGTTTTTTTTTTTAACCCATTGATGATGAAGATGATGTAAGCATGAAGTTGAAATTACTCATATGCCCCCAATGTAATGAATACAAATGTAATTAATTTTTTACCCATTTTTTCACCCACCTTTTCACTAACCTTCTCAAAAAATGATTACTTGATTAATTTTAACCCTCTCAAAAATATAATTTAAAAAAAAAAACTCATACAACACAAAAAAAGATTCAATATCTTCTGTATTTAATTTTTTCCCGGTCATATCCCGACCGGACTGCCCGACCGAGATTCTCGAGTGAACTTAACCTTCAAATGTTGAATTTTCCTGGTCCACACCCGGCCGGACCGCCCAACCGGAAACTGTTTTTTAATTTGTATATAAAATTTCGGTAAGGTAAAGACATTAGAACTTGGCTATTTGGCACATCCATTCTCTTACTTTCCTTAACCCCTGTGCACCTTGACCTATGAAGCAACAAGAGTTTTTAATACTCAAGAAAATATAAATATATATTATGTTTTAAAAAAAACATATAATTCTGCCCTTTTTGACCGGGACAATCGAGAATCCCGATCAGATTTCCCAGTCGAGATCGTGCCCGGGAAAGACATTTTCTACAAAAAAAAAAAAAAAAAGTACTCCAAGCAACCCAACCGGGATTCATCTTTCTGCAAACGAAAACGCTCAAACTTAAAATCTACGACGTTTTTCAATAAAACCAACACAGAAAATACTGAAACCTAATGATATACAAAAAAATCAATCTAAATGTACGCAAATGCACGCAAGAAATCACTTGAAAATGGAAGCTGAAGTGAGGGAGAAGGGCAGAGAAAGCAACGAAACAAAAGAGAGGGAAAACCGTTGGTGTAGAAGATTAAGGGGTTGTTTGGGGCGCTGAATTGGTTATAATATCTGGTGGTTATAATAATCTGGCAATTATAATAATCTGGGGGTTATAATAATCTGTGTTTGGGGTGCAGATTATTATAGTCTCGGATAAAATAATCTGTGTTTGGGGTGCAGATTATTTTAATCTGGGATAAAATAATCTGTGTTTGGAGTGTTGATCTGTCTTAACATGAGGTTCTGAATCAAAGGTTCAAACTGACTGTTTTCTTTTTCTAGTTTTTTTTTTATGTAATACAACACTTTGATTTGATTTAGGGTTATGTTTTTTTTTTTTTTTTTTTGTTACAAAGCAAAAAAGTTTAGGTTTTGGTATAGAAAAATCATATTAGTTAACTTTTAGTATTGCCAAAATAAAAATTGTAAATGTTTAGTTCAAAAATCATACTAGTTTTTTTTTTTTTTATCAATAAAATCATTTGAAATAAACTTGAGTGTGGTAAATATAATTTCGTTTGAATGTTTTTTTTTGTAAGTTGATTAACCTTCGATGTTGTCAACGACTTTTCCGGCAACCTTTGATGTTTTTTTCTTTATTTTTATTTTTTATATTTTTCAAAATGAAATTGAGAAGAAATATGGAAAAAAAAATTGGTGGCCGGAAAAGTCATCGGCGATCGCCGGAAAAGTCGTCAGCGGTCGCCGGAAACTTCGCCGGCTGAAGGCGGCCGGCGGTCGTCGGAAAAGTCAAGGAGTCGCATGGAAGAAGTGAGGAGATAGTTACTGTAGTGGGTTGAATAATGGTTACTGTAGAAAATGGATAAAATAATCAAGGGTTAATAACCCACCTCACCAATTATTTTTGTTGGTGCCCCAAACATTGAATAGGTTATAATAAGGGGGTTATTATAACCTATTCAGTGCCCCAAACACCCTCTAAGGGTTTTTAATTTCTTCGGGGCAAATTGGTAATTTCACATTCAATTAAAAATTAAAATACCCTAAAAAACCAATTAAAAACTAAGGGGTCAAAATTAAAAACCAAAAAGTCGAAGGGGTCATTTCTGTCAATTTTCTCTTCCGTCGGATCCCAGTCGTAGAATCCTCTCTGGTCTCCGCCATTCAATATCAGAGGCCGCCATTACATTGATTCACTCATACTGCTTCGCTACTGTTTCATATTTTCCAGAAATCCTGCTCTGTGAAGAGTAGTAAGGTATTTTCATCTTCTTTAGTTTCGTCCTTTCATGGTTTTGTTGTAGTTTCTCTCGAGCTCAAGGTTTTTGTGATTTGTATCGACGCCTAGTTGGTGATTAACAGTGACTGAAGTAATTTTCCGACTTAATTTCTGGAAATTCACCTTAAAATTATTGTATTGATCGAACTAGCGATTACTATGGGTGTTTGTTATTCGAACTTGAAGATATGGTTGCCGTGTATCAGTACCGTTCTTGAAGCGTTTGGTTATTTGTTAGTGTTTTGATTCTATAGCTAATGAATTGTACTAGCTCGTAGAAATACTGCACCTCAGTCGCGATTTTAGCTGTTTCTAGTTCTGTTATATTTGCATCGTCAGTTTTCATGAGTAAACTTTCTACCTTCGTCTTTATGTATTGATAATTAGTACTGGAAAGGCGTTATTATGGTTAACTCATTTATTGTTTGAGATTCGAATGGCTCAGTGTGGGGAAATAGCCACGAGCTTAGAGTATAATTAAACCTTTTCGGGAAGTTTTAATTAAACATCTTTGTTTTGGATTTATAATATGATGCTGTTTTCTCCTATCCCTAGATATGGCTGCCTCTTCTGCATCTGCATGTCTTGTGGGGAATGGTATTTTCACTCACTGTTCTAAATCAAATCTACGCAAGTTCTTATATAGCAGGCGATTAGTCCCTTCTACGAGCCTCCAATCATTGGGTAAAAGGGGTAAAGCCTGTGTGGTAATGGCCTCTCTGGAACCAAGGCAGAATGAAGGAAGAAGAGACTTCCTAAAGTTTTTGCTTGGAAATGTTGGAGTTGGTACATCTGCTTTATTGGGAAGTGGGAGAGCCAATGCTGATGACCAAGGGGTATCTTCATCTAGGATGTCTTATTCTAGGTTTCTGGAGTATCTGGACAAGGATAGAGTGAAGAAAGTAGATCTATTTGAAAATGGAACTATAGCAATTGTTGAGGCTGTCTCCCCTGAATTGGGCAACCGAGTGCAGCGTGTTCGTGTGCAGCAGATCACTGGTTTGGCCAAACAGGCAAGTTTGACACATTCACCATGTCAACAATGCATTATTTTTCAGTCATTTTCTTCAAATCATTTTTGAAAGCTTTCTGTTCCTTAAGAAAATGTAATGAGAGCCATGCCTTGATTTTCTTGCAGATGGTTGTAACATTTGGGATGTCTGAAATCAGTTTCAATGCCCTCTTCAACCCCTTACATTCCCTTACTGTGCGGTCGCTCTCCACGAAGACTTGCTCTGCTTCTTTACAAGAACTTACCGGCCTCTGCAATGGCGGACGCATAAGACAGGCCTATGAGAGGTTCAAATCCGAGATATGGTCAGACCCATCTCTTTTCTCTCATCTGCTCCAATCATGTATAGAACTAGGCTCACTTTTAGGAGGAAAACATGTTCATTCTTTGGTCATTACATCTGGGTGTTCCAGAGACAAGTTCATTTCCAATCACCTTCTGAACTTGTACTCCAAATTAGGACAGTTGAAGACTTCTTTAGTGCTGTTTACTCATATGCCACGAAGAAATATAATGTCTTACAACATTTTGATCAATGGGTACTTGCAGCTTGGGGATTTGGAAAGCGCCCAGAAGCTGTTTGATGAAATGTCTGAAAGAAACATTGCCACATGGAATGCGATGATCACAGGTCTGACCCAGTTTGAATTTAATGAGCAAGCTTTAAGTTTGTTTAAAGAAATGTATGGATTGGGTTTTTTGCCTGATGAGTTCACATTAGGCAGTGTACTTAGAGGTTGCGCTGGTTTAAGATCTTTACGTGTAGGTCAAGAGGTTCATGCCTGTCTGATGAAATGTGGATTTGAACTGAATTTGGTGGTGGGCACCTCTCTAGCTCATATGTATATGAAGTCTGGTAGTTTATCTGACGGAGAGAAGTTAATTAAATCAATGCCAATTCGTAATGTAGTTGCTTGGAATACTCTCATAGCTGGAAAAGCTCAAAATGGGTGTTCAGAAGAAGTGTTGAACCAGTATAATATGATGAAAATGGCAGGCTTTCGGCCGGATAAAATAACATTTGTGAGTGTAATAAGTGCATGTTCGGAACTGGCGACGTTGGGACAAGGCCAACAAATCCATGCTGAAGTGATAAAAGCTGGATCTGGTTCAGTTCTAGCAGTTATCAGCTCATTGATTAGCATGTATTCACGGTCTGGGTGTCTAGAGGACTCTGTGAAAGCCTTTTTGGATCGTGAAGATGCTGATGTTGTGTTATGGAGTGCTATGATTGCAGCTTATGGATTCCATGGGAGAGGAGAGGAAGCTATTGAGCTGTTCCACCAAATGGAAGAGTTGAAAATGGAGGCAAATGAAGTGACCTTCTTGAGTTTGCTTTATGCTTGTAGTCACTGTGGATTGAAGGAGAAAGGAACTGAGTATTTAGATTTGATGGTGAAGAAGTATAAACTCAAGCCTAGAATTGAACACTACACATGTGTGGTTGATCTGCTTGGTCGGGCCGGTCGCTTGGAGGAAGCAGAGGCTATGATAAGATCTATGCCTGTAAAAGCAGATGGCATCATATGGAAAACTTTATTATCAGCCTGCAAACTCCACAAGGAAGTCGAAATGGCCAAACGAATTTCTGAAGAAGTTCTAAAGCTTGACCCTCTGGATGCTGCTTCCTATGTGCTGCTTTCAAACATCCATGCTTCTGCAAGAAATTGGCCCGACGTTTCCGAGATTAGGAAAGCCATGAGAGATAGGAACGTGAGGAGGGAGCCTGGCATAAGTTGGTTAGAACTCAAAAATTCAGTTCATCAATTTAGCATGGCTGACGAATCACATCCACAGTATCTGGAGATCGATTCGTATCTGAAAGAACTAATGTCTGAAATGAAATTGCACGGTTACGTGCCAGACGTAGGCTCGGTTTTGCATGACATGGACAATGAAGAAAAAGAATACAATTTGGCACATCACAGTGAGAAGATAGCAATTGCTTTTGCTCTAATGAACACTCCCGAGGGTGTCCCGATAAGGGTGATGAAGAACTTGCGGGTCTGCAGTGACTGTCATGATGCCATCAAGTGCATATCAAGGATCAGAAACAGAGAGATTATTGTAAGAGATGCTAGTAGATTTCACCATTTCAAGGATGGTGAATGTTCTTGTGGTAATTATTGGTAGGAAGATTAAATTGTTGCCCTAACCAAGTTGAGGCGATTTCCTGTGCCATACGTAACCAGGAGTCGATTCAATTAGTAAGAAGTATTCATTTATACAATTTTTCACACAAGCCTGGACATGAGTATGCTCATAATGTAGGACAGTAGGAGAAATACCAGTATCTGAAGAGATACATTTATGCTTTTTCTAATGATGGGGGACTTCACTCTTGTCAGTCAAGCTTATATTCAACTGTGAGATGAATTCTTTGGACCATTCCTGTAATCGGTTCATGTTTAGAAATGTTTTCTGCTTCGAATATCATAATAATAACTTGAGACATTCTTTTTCCTTTTCTCTATCCTCAGTTATAATATCTTCTAATCAGCAAACCACAATGGACTGTCTTATTTTGTGGCAGATGATAAGGTTTCACATCAGGAAATCAACTTAAGAATGCTGTAAACCGCAAACATTAGGAAGAAATACATGTACAAAATGAAATTATATCCTTCATATTAGAGACCTCTGCGATTTTTTTTTTTTTTTTGTTTAATTTATTGTCATGCTAGATGACGTGCGACATGTGCTTCAAGGTCGTGAAGAGACGATCTTTGACGGAAAATTTAACACTACAATATTTTAATAATAAGTTTTAAACTAACTATATTTCAATAATAAATTTAAAAAATTACAATATTAATAAAAAATGTCCAAGAATTCAAATGTGTGTTTTAAGCAAGGTTTACCAAAAAAGTAAAAAAAAAAAAAAAAAGAATAGTTTTCAAAAACATAAATATAAAAAACAAATTGGTTAGCAAATTTTCCTCAAAAAAAAAAAAAAAAAAAGCTAGCAAATAGGGTCTAAATTATTCCATTTGTAGATGCCTGTAAAACGAGGGAAAATAAAAATAGTGTATAAACTAAAGTTTATCCTACATCTACTTAATTTGCATTCATCATGTAAAATGAGCGAAAATAAAAATATTGGATAAGCTAAAGTTTACCCTACATTTACTTAATTAACACAGGGTTGATGTTCTAGCTATTGATGTCAATGAAAATGTCGATATCTTAGTTTTATGAGAATATTGATAAAATGTTAATGTCAGACTTGTCAGTAAATATTTTTTGGAAAAAACTATACAAAAAAATCATGAAAAATATTAAAATTAATCGATAAGCATTTCATCCATTTTAAATAAGTTAAAAATGTCTTATTATTAATAATATGTCCACTTGAATGTTCTTGACATGCAACTTTAATACCTTAACTACATAAAAGATTTGAGAAGCTTTTGACTAAACTTGAAAGAAAAAACTTAAAAAGCTAAATTTCATCCATCTTAACCGTGATGACAAGATTTTAGATAGCCTCCCAAAACTCTAAATGCCACATCATCAACCATATCAAAATGATAAAAATACTTTCATTGGATCCATCCTAAAAAGATAAAAGTAAAAAACAATAAAATAGCATATTAATTAATAAATAAAAATATTGATGATAATTTATGTTATCCTAGGTGGTTTGTATCATCAATAAATGAAAATTAAAATGAGGTATAAGCTAAAGTTTACCTTTCACACCCAATTCAATCCAGTGCAGCTCTAGACTTAGTTTGAAAAATAAGTTCACACTGACCTAGCTATTCTCTTGATCATCCAAGGCACACTCTTCATACTTCTCAAAAAAAAAAAAAAAAAAAAAAAAAAAAAAAAAAAAAAAAAAAAAAAAAGCACACTCTTCATAAACTCCGACTTTCGATCGACTAGATAACTAACATAATATGTAGGTAACTAAACCTTCAGCCAAAATCCTATATAAAGGAGCAACATTATTATTTCGCAATCATCTAAATGCATGTTTGTAAGTGATTTTAAAATGACTAATTACTTTTGTCATATTTGAAATCATCCTAAAACATACATGTAATTATTCAAAATTAATTTCATGTTTAATTTTACATTTTAAAACCTGATTTTCATATCATCAAAATTGATTTTGTATTATTAAAGACATGTTTTAGAGTGATTTTGAATATGAAAAAGTGATTTTAACCATTTCAAAATCACTCCCAAACATGGACTGATTTAGTGCGAGACAAATCGGTACACTTACATGGTAATGGGCATTTATCAACCTCCTTTAAGCTTTCTATGCCACTCTTTATTTTCTAACCTTACAACATTTTAAGTTGACATCAAACTAAAAATCACCAACTCCACAATCCTTTTTCCTTTTTCCTACCATGATGTAATCATTGTTAATTTTCAAAAATACTTACTTATGATGTCATATTTTTATTAAATTCAAATGAGAAGTGTGAGGGGGAGATTTCAACTTCTAATTTATATTACAAATTAATAAGTTTTGAAAAATTTTATTTACAATTTTAAAAAACTATTTTCATAAATACAATTTTTATAATTATTTTTACAAATATACATACATGTTATGGGTAATTTTGGACCACTTCGAGGTGCAAAGAGACGACGAGGACAACCCGACACGAGCCCGAAAACAGGACCAAAAAACGGACTCCAGAGACGAAACAGGCCAGAGAGTCGGGCTAAAGCCGGAGGGATCGGGCCTTGGCCCAACCTAAATGGTCGGCCTTGGGCCAAGTCCTTCCCCTCCGTTTGATCCCCGGTGCCCTCGGCCGCCCTAGTTCCACTTGATTCAGCTCAAATCGCCTCCAAATGCCTAAAAACCCTAGAGCAAGAACATGTATTTAAGTCTTTCTTCATCACTGAAGAAGAGATCCCGAACTCTATTTTCTTATTCTCCTCTTGCTCTTTCTCTCTTGCTTTCCATCGTTCTGCTTGCTGACTTGAGCATCGGAGGCGGTGTGGCAAGCATCACATCGGTGTGCAAGTTTACTTTGTCTTACATGTTATGTCTTCCCCTCCTAAAACAAATTTACCGTTGGTGACACGTGAATGTCAGGTGAGTTCTGTCGGTCTAAATTTGACAATCAACAATACATATAAATATTTTTATTAAAATTACCTCACCGACTTAAAATTTCCACAACCTTTGACAAGTCAAACAAGAATAATTATGGTCAACAAGGGTTTGGCTAAATTGGCATAAAGTTTGTATTCCGACTAAGAGGTCGAAGGTTCAATCCTGATCCCCACATGTTGTCAAAAAAAATAAAAAAAAAAAAAACAAGAATAATTATGGCAACCACAATTTATACTCTAATTTAAAATCAAAGTTGGAGATTTTTTCTTCAAAAGGGAAAAGGAAAAAAAAGAAAAAAAGAAACCCCAAAAAACCAAAAAATTAAAAAATATCGGCAAGTGAACGGTGACAAAGCAACCACAAAGAGAAGACCACGTATTCATTTCTCAAACCACATCCATTCTGGCGTCTTCTTCCGTCGGGCTAATGACAAAAATGACCCCTTGAAGTTTTTGGTTTAAAATTTTGACCCCCTTCTAAGAAAAAAGTTTTTTTTGACCTCCTTGTTGATGAAGATGATGTAAGCATGAGGTTGAAATTACTCATATGTCCCCAATGTAATAAATACAAATGTAATTAATTTTTTCACCCACCTTTTTACTAACCTTTTCAAAAAATGATTACTTCATTAATTTTAACCCTCTAAAAAAATATAATTAAAAAAAAAAAAAACTCATACAACACAAAAAAGATTCAATATCTTCTGTATTTAATTTTTTCCTGGTCATATCCCGGCCGGACTGCCCGACCGAGATTCTCGAGCGAACTTAACCTTCAAATGTTGAATTTTCCCGGTCCACACCCGGCCGGACCGCCCAACCGGAAACTGTTTTTTAATTTGTATATAAAATCTCGGTAAGGTAAAGACATTAGAACTTGGCTTGTTGGCACATCCATTCTCTTACTTTCCTTAACCCCTGTGCACCATGACCAATGAAGCAACAAGAGTTTTTAATACTCAAGCAAATATAAATCTATAATATATTAAAAAGTGAGGATGTTTGAAAAACTTTTTTGGACACTTTTGTCCTTGCTTTGATTTACTAATTTACAAGTTGTGTCATTGACAATTAAATATAAATAGTAAATTAATTAATTAATACTTAATTAACAATAATAAATACATATGAACTATTAAAAGATGGGAATATAAAAAGCTTTTCCTACCATTTTCTTTAATTATAACTCATAATGGAATTATAGAAGTTATAGAATTCAATAGGTTTTGTAACTATTCTAAAAAAAAAAAAAAAAGTTTTGTAACTATCATATTCCACTACTATAAAATGAGGTTTTTTCATCATTTCCTTCCCCAACACTTGAGTTTCATTATTTCTTCATCTTTTTTCTCTTTGTTTTCTTTGGTCTCAAAGCCTCTTCAATCTTATAAAAAGCTTTTCCTACCATTTTCTTTAATTATAACTCATAATGGAATTATAGAAGTTATAGAATTCAATAGGTTTTGTAACTATTCTAAAAAAAAAAGTTTTGCAACTATCATATTCCACTACTATAAAATGAGATTTTTTCATCATTTCATTCCCCAACACTTGAGTTTCATTATTTCTTCATCTTTTTTCTCTTTGTTTTCTTTGGTCTCAAAGCCTCTTCAATCTTCAAAACATCTCAAGGTGTTGGTAATGGTATATTCAAGTCGTTGTAAGGGATGCATGCGTCGAATCTATCTCGGATCCAAGACTTTTGACGTTACAACTCCACTTTCGATGAAGTTGAATAATTGTGTTAGGGATGCATGTGTCGAATCTATCTCGAATCCTAGACTTTTGATGTTACAACTCAACTTTGATGAAGTTGAATGATTGTATTTGTATATCAATGTTTGTCAAGTGGGCAAATCTAGAAAAGGGTGTGAATCTTGGATCTTGATTTTTTTTAATTACTATTTGATTTTTGTATCGTTCTCTTATAATTAGTGTATTTTTTTTATTAATAATATTGGTTGAAAAATGGAATTGTGTTGCATCAATTACAAGCTTATGTTTATTTTGTTGAGAAAAAAATATAAGGGTAAAATACCCTTTTGGTCCCTCATGTTTCAAGTTCGTTTCCAATAGGTCCCTAGGTTTTAAAATTGAACAATCAAGTCCCTACTGTTCTGGAAATGATTCTATTGGGTCCCTCCACCGTAAAAAAAAACTAACCATGCTGATGTGGCAGTTAAAAAATAAAATATTATTATTTTTTAATTAAAATAATAATAAATTTAAAATTAAATACTAATTAAATAAAAAAATTAAAAAAAATTAAAAAAATTTCCCTCCCCAATCCACGAACCCCCCCTCTTTCTCTTTCTCTGTCTCTTTCCCTTCCTTCCCGTCGGCACTGATCTCTTCTTCTATTTTTTTTTTGTTTGCTCAGCCGCCGCCGCCTCCCTTCTTTCTCCTTCCTTGCCGCCGGCAGCTTCTTCTTCTTCTTTTTTTCTTCAGATCTGGCCGGCGGCTTCTTCTTCTTCTTCTTTTTTTTCGTTTGCTTAGATCTGGCCGGCGACTTCTTCTTCTTCTTTTTTTTTTCGTTTGCTCAGATCTGGCCGACGACTTTTTTTTTTCTTTTCGTTTGCTCGGATCTGGCCAGCGACGTCTTCTTCTTCTTCTTTTTCGTTTGCTCAGATCTGACCGGCGACTTCTTCTCCTTCTTTTCTTTTTTTTTTTCGTTTGCTTAGATCTGGCCGGCGACTTCTTTTTTTGTTTGCTCAGATCTGAAGATGAGGGAGGTTTTGCTTCTTCTTTTTTTGGGTTTTTCGTAAGTTTGAAGATGGGGGAAGGGGATTGGGAGAGGGTTTGAGAGGTGAGGGAGGGTTTGTTGAGGAAGAAGAAAATGGAAGGGGTGGTGGTGGCTGTCGGCGATGAAGGCGGCGGCGGCGGTGACCGAAGAAGGGGAGGGAGGGATTTGGTGGTGGGAAGAAAACCATGAAAGAGAGAGGGAGATGATTTTTTGCGTGGATGGAGAAGGGATGAGAGAGAGATTTTTTTTATTAATTATTTTATAATTTAATTTAATTAAAAAAATATATTATTTTATTTTTTAAACGTGCCACGTCAGCCTCCGTTAACTGCCACGTCAGCACCGTTAAAAAAATTAACGGTGTAGGGACTCAATAGAACTATTTTCGAAACAGTGGGGACTTGATTGTTCGATTTTGAAACCTAAGGACCTATTGGAAACGAACCTGAAACATGAGGGACCAAAAAGGTATTTTACCCAAAATATAACTTAATGTCTCACAAAGTTTTCAATTGATTATAAATAAAAATTAATTACTTAATTAACTATCAATAATAAATTAAATTAATTATCATGAATGAATTAAATCTATAATCTTATCTTATCTAATTTTATATCTTATATCTTATATCTTATACTACCTTAAAAATACTACCTTAAAAAGTGGTTAAGAGGGAGAATCATTTTTGGACCATTTTGTCCCTTTGCCAAATTTTAAATTTACAAAACATGCCATTATTAATCATAAAAGTATGAAGGTGGAAAAAAAAAACTTTTTTGGACAATATTATTTTTTGTTTTTAAGATAATACCTAGATTTTCCTTATTAAATTGATTTAGCACAAAAAAGAAAATTATAATTAAAACAAATCTATCCACCAACAATACTAATAGTTTTTTTTATAACATATTTTAACAATTGTTTTATTATTTAATTAAAATTAAAAAAATCATTTTTTACTACAAAAAGCATCGAAAGTCACTCTTTATAAAATAATAATAATAATATTATTAATATTAACTATTTAATTTTCTTTGCATATTCTTACCTCCATACATAATCTATAAGTATTTAAGAGAAGAAGAGGTTGTTCTACCTCTCTATTTCTAAAATAATAATAATAATAATATTAATTATTTAATTTTCTTTGCATATTCTTACCTCCCTACATAACCTATAAGTATTTAAGAGAAGATGTATGAAGATGAAGAGTTCTACCTCTCAATTTCTAAAATTTATGATTTTGTCTTGAAAAAGATGTTAGAATGTGAAAAAATATATCTTTTTATTTCTAAAATTTATGATTTCATAAAAGTGTGAAGGTGAAATTTTTTTTTTTGGACAATATTATCTTTTGTTTTTAAGATAATACCTAAATTTATCTTATTAAATTTATTTAGCACAAAAAAATTGACTCACCACCCATACTATAGTTTTTTTTTTTTTTTGTAATATTTATTATATATTTTTTGTTTTATTATTTAATTAAAATAAAAAATAATTTGTTTACAACAAAAAATATCGGAAGACACTGTTTATACAAAAAGAAAATAATATTAACATCAAAGGTTTAGTTTTCTTTTCATATTATCACCTCCATACTTAACCGTATTTAGGAGAAGATGTATTTAAGAGAAGATGTTAGAATATGAAAAGTCATATCTCTCCATTTATATAATTTTAATTTCTAAAATTTATGATTTTATCTTTAAGAAAATGTTATAATGTAAAAAGTCATATGTCTTTATTTCTAAAATTTATGATTTTATCTTTAAGTATATTTAATGATAAGATTTCAAAGGTTTTGTAACTTTTATCTTCTACAACTATATAAAGAACTCTCTTCGACTTTTTTTTCTCCAAACATTTGGACATTCACTTCTACTTAGGTTTGTTTTCTTCTTTTATTCATTGTTTTGCTTTGCCTTATAACTTTTATTAGATTGCTTAATATCTAACATTTTTTTTTGGGTGTTGCAATGCTTAAATCTAATATTTTATAATTCAAGAGAAAAACCTTCAAGATATGCAAATAGGGAAGCTTGAACATGATATGGTTCATTGAAGTCAAACCTAACAACGTTTTTAAGTGAAGCGTACAAGTGTTCTCTTGAAGTGCACAAGTATTGTCTCTTTTGTAAATGTATTTATCTTCTTTCAAATAATAATAATAATTGTGTTATGATTTTTAAACTTAATTCGTGGTACATGATTATATTCGTTGATTTTCTCCATAAAATCACAATATTAAAAAATGATTTTATTATCTTTAGGGCCAGTTGCAATGATAGCAATATGAGCCAAAATAATTGCAAATCTAGCAACCCACAAAAAAGATTGCAAAAATGGCAAAATCTAATAGTTTGTGTGTTGCATTTACTAAAATACCCCTCCAGATTTTCTTTCACTGATAGAAAGTTTTTCTATCACTGATAGATTCTATCAGTATAGAAAGATTTTCTATCAGTGATAGAAATTTTCTATCACTGATAGATTCTATCAGTGATAGAAATTTTCTTTCACTGATAGATTCTATCATATGATAGAAAATTTTCTAGTACTGATAGATTCTATCGGCGATAGATATTTTTCTATCACTTGTTCGGTGTTCTATCAGTGTTTGGTTGTTGTTATTTGGTTTTCTATCCGTGTTTGGTTTTTGCTTTTCAGTGTTTGATTTCTATAATCGTTCGTTTTTGCTTTATTTTTCAATGCTCGATTTCACCATGTATCACCATCGCTGATAGAAACAAAAGATCTTCTATCACTGATAGAAAAGTATCATAGAAAGATTTTCTATAACTCACGAAAAGTTTTTCTATCAGTCTCAGTGATAGAGATAGAAAGTTTTTCTATCACTCATAGAAAGATTTTCTATGAATGATAGAAATTTTTTCTATCACTCATAGAAAAAATTTCTATAATAGAAGATTTCTATCACTGATAGGTTCTATTAGGGATTGAAAGATTTTCTATCAAGAGTTTTCTATCATTGATAGAATATCTTAGATAGAAAGCTTTTCTATCGGTGTTAGAAAGTTTTTCTATCACTTATAGATTATATCGGTGATAGAAAGATTTCTATCAGAGATAGAAAGATTTTTATGGGTGATCAGGGATTGAAAGATTTTTTATCAAAAGTTTTTCTATGATTTTCTTTAAAAAGTTTTTTTTATCACTGATAGAACCTATCAGTGATAGAAATCTTTTATCACTGATAGAAAAAGTTTCTATTAGTGATAGAAATCTTCTATTCTATCAGTGATAGAAACTTTCTATCACTGATAGAAAATTTTTCTACCACTGATAGAATCTATCAGTCATAGAAATATTAGTGACAGAAACTTTCTATCACCGATAGAAAACTCCACTGATAGAAATTTTATTCTATCAGTGATAGAAAGTTTCTATCACTGATAGAAAATTTTTCTACCACTGATAGAATCTATTAGTAATAAAAAGACTTTCTATCAGTAAAAAAAAAAAAAAAAAAAAAAAAAAAAAAAAAAAAAAAAAAAACTGACGAGGAAGAAGATGGGCACACATGGGCAATTTAGGAATATAAAAAATTAATTCAAAAATTTTGCCATATTTGCAAATATTTTTAAAAATTGCTATATTTGTAATTATTTACCTTCATGTTGCCACCCATTACAATTATCCTTATCTTTATTTATTTTTTAATAACGGTTAGTTTTTTTAGTATTAAATAAAAAATAACTAAAAATTAAAAATTTTAAAATATTTTCTTAAATTAAATAAGATTTCTATTTTTTATAAACAGATTAAATAAGTTTTCTATTTAGTATAATTTCTAAAACTAACCATTGATACAAATTTTTTAATATATATTATATCTCATTAAATACATAAAATTGATTTAGGTTAATTTATTAAGAGTTTTATCAATTTATACCAAAAAATGAATTATAAAATTATGAGTTTATCTTTAATCATATAATGTATATATTATATCTATATATCTATATATATTTAAAAGTGAAATTTTGAATAATTTTTAACTTCTACAACCATATAAAAAAATTCCTCTATTCTTTTGCATAAAATTTGTTGTCTTATCTATGTTCTAAAAAAATGTTGTTTGAAAATTATGTATTATTTTATAATTCATTTATTCTATTGTAAGTGTAAATGAAAGTGTCGGATACATACACAACCTTTTTTATATATAAATTATTATTATATATTATATATGTATGATGAAATGAAAATAAAATACTATCAACATGATAAAATAATCGGGAATACCACGTGCAAGGCACGTGTTAAAAAACGAATTTTTTTTTATAAATAATGTAATTTAAAAAACAAAAAACAAATTTAGGGTAGTTTTGAAACTAATTCCAATTCTGGGATAGCTAAATCGTGTACATTGGCCACGTTTTAGCTAAATCGTGACCCCGGTACACGATTCCAAGTGTAAATCGTGTACACGGTACGCGATTTACATGACATGTCACCAAGTGGTGCCACCGTGGAGAAACACGCACCAAAAACACAAAACACAAAACTCGCGTACGGCGTACGCGAGTTCCACGTCGAACTCGTGTACCATTATACTTTTATGAACTCATACTTCAAAGCATCTTTTTGGTTCCGTGGCTAAAATATTAATAAAGATCCTAGAGTGTCAGGGATCAAAACTAGCCATCTGCTTTTTTTTTTTTTTTTTTTTTTTTTATCATTTGTTTTATATATTATTTAAAATTTGCAATATATATATATACCTATATGATCTATATGTTTATTTTAATGTTTAGCAAGTGTTGAATACGGTAAAAAGAAAAAATTATTAAAAAAGGAATTTCCAAATATGGAAATCGTGTACGTGGTACACGATTTCCAAATATAGAAATCGTGTACGTGGTACGCGAGTTTCCAAATATGGAAATCATGTACGTGGTACGCGATTTCCAAATATGAAAATCGTGTACACCGTACACGATTTCTTTGCAAACTCGTGTACAACGTACACGATTTTTACCATCTCATCTCTGCCACGTAGACCACCCTAAATCGCGTACACGGTACACGAGTTCATTGCTGGCAGCAACTACTCTACATTTGTCAATACTTTTCTCTCTTACCTCAAATTTATAATTTGTTTTTTTATTTACATTATTAAAATTAATTTTTTCAAAACTACTCTAATTTTGTCATTTTTTTTAAACTACATTATTGGTGAACTTTGTCCTTAAAAAACTAGTATATATTATGTCTTAAAAAAAACATATAATTCTGCCCTTTCTGACCGGGACAATCGAGAATCCCGGTCGGATTTCCCGGCCGAGATCGAGCCCGGGAAAGACATTTTCTACAAAAAAAAAAAAAAATTATTTTTTGGCCTTCTTCCCGGTGTCTCTCCAAGCAACCCGGTCGGAATTCATCCTTCTGCAGACGGAAACCCATTCGCTCAAATTTAAAATCTACGACGTTTTTCAAAAAAACCAACACAGAAAATGCTGAAACCTAATGTTATACAAAAAAAAAAAAATCAATCTAAATGTACGCAAATGCATGCAAGAAATCGCTTGAAAATGGAAGCTGAAGTGAGGGAGAAGAGCAGAGAAAGCAACGAAACAAAAGAGAGGGAAACGCCGATGGGTAGAAGATAAAGGGTTTTTAATGTCTTCAGGGGCAAATTCGTAATTTCACATTCAATTAAAAATTAAAATATCCTAAAAAACCAATTAAAAACTGAGGGGGTCAAAATTAAAAACAAAAAAGGCGAAGGGGTCATTTCTGTCAATTTTCTCTCTTCCGTCGGATCCCAGTCGTAGAATCCTCTCTGGTCTCCGCCATTCAATCTCAGAGGCCGCGATTACATTGATTTACTCATACTGCTTCGCTACTGTTTCATATTTTCCAGAAATCCTGCTCTGTGAAGAGTAGTAAGGTATTTTCATCTTCTTTAGTTTCGTCCTTTCATGGTTTTTAATAGTTTCTCTCGAGCTCAAGGTTTTTGTGATTTGTATCGACGCCTAGTTGGTGATTAACAGTGACTGAAGTAATTTTCCGACTTAATTTCTGGAAATTCACCTTAAAATTATTGTATTGATCGAACTAGCGATTACTATGGGTGTTTGTTATTCGAACTTGAAGATATGGTTGCCGTGTATCAGTACCGTTCTTGAAGCGTTTGGTTATTTGTTAGTGTTTTGATTCTATAGCTAATGAATTGTACTAGCTCGTAGAAATACTGCACCTCAGTCGCGATTTTAGCTGTTTCTAGTTCTGTTATATTTGCATCGTCAGTTTTCATGAGTAAACTTTCTACCTTCGTCTTTATGTATTGATAATTAGTACTGGAAAGGCGTTATTATGGTTAACTCATTTATTGTTTGAGATTCGAATGGCTCAGTGTGGGGAAATAGCCACGAGCTTAGAGTATAATTAAACCTTTTCGGGAAGTTTTAATTAAACATCTTTGTTTTGGATTTATAATATGATGCTGTTTTCTCCTATCCCCAGATATGGCTGCCTCTTCTGCATCTGCATGTCTTGTGGGGAATGGTATGTTCACTCACTGTTCTAAATCAAATCTACGCAAGTTCTTATATAGCAGGCGACTAGTCCCTTCTACGAGCCTCCAATCATTGGGTAAAAGGGGTAAAGCCTGTGTGGTAATGGCCTCTCTGGAACCAAGGCAGAATGAAGGAATAAGAGACTTCCTAAAGTTTTTGCTTGGAAATGTTGGAGTTGGTACATCTGCTTTATTGGGAAGTGGGAGAGCCAATGCTGATGACCAAGGGGTATCTTCATCTAGGATGTCTTATTCTAGGTTTCTGGAGTATCTGGACAAGGATAGAGTGAAGAAAGTAGATCTATTTGAAAATGGAACTATAGCAATTGTTGAGGCTGTCTCCCCTGAATTGGGCAACCGAGTGCAGCGTGTTCGTGTACAGCTTCCAGGTCTCAGCCAGGAGCTTCTTCAGAAATTTAGGGAGAAAAACTGTTGATGTCCCTGACGTTAAAGGAAGGACAGAAATTTTAAAGGTTCATGCTAATAACAAGAAGTTCGATGCTGATGTTTCTCTCGATGTTATAGCCATGAGAACGCCTGGTTTTAGTGGGGCTGATCTTGCAAACTTCTTGAATGAGGCTGCCATATTGGCTGGACGGCGTGGTAAGACTGCTATTTCATCTAAAGAGATTGACGATTCAATTGATCGGATAGTGGCTGGTATGGAAGGAACAGTAATGACTGATGGGAAGAGCAAAAGCCTTGTGGCTTATCATGAAGTGGGGCACGCCATTTGTGGGTACGTTATCTGTTGCATCGTTTAGATAACAAAATCAGCTTTTCATATTGCAGCGTTAACTGCATAATCCTTAATTTATAACAATCTCATCGACTATGCTCTTTCATTTAATTTTATCTGCTTGACTTCAAGATGTTACACTGTTCTGATCAAAAGCACTATCTCAAACCGTGAGGATTGGCCTTAAGATGCCATGTGACTTCCATAAACCTGTTCAGAGTTTTATTTGAGCCATCTTCTAAACAGCCAAATGGAGTTCTGTTAGGTTTTTTCCCTTTATTACTAGACATCCCAAAAGAGGTTTGCGAGCAGGTAGTCCGGGAGGGTTATAGCCTTCTCTCCCAATGTAAAACTTATATAACGACATGACCACACATATGCTCCCCTACAAGATCTACGCTCAGACGTTCCCTAACCATCTATAAGATGCATTTTCACTCTTAAACCCCTCCCAATAAATTACTTTTTCTTCACATTAATTTATTATAATTAGTATTTCATTCAGCATCCTCACCATTCTATACTTCTCATATTCCGTTCTGAGTTCCCAACTATATGGTGCTCTGTTAGGCCTCCTATTACTCATGTGTACAAAAGAAAGAAGGGTAATATGGGAAAGAAAGAAATTCTGTTAGAAAATGTGGGGACCATAGGGAACGTGGGAGTGAGGGAGTGAGGTTATAGGAGGGAGCATGATCCGAGAAGGGCAGGGAATGTTTTTGCTTAGGCTGAGAGTAGTCTGAGAGTGGAGAGACCAGCCTCTCGAAAGCTGGAGGATTCTTGTTTCCATTTCCTTTTTGTGTTCATCAATAGAAAGCGGTCAATAACCCCTCTGAGTATTGAAGAACCTCTCAATACATCAGAGTTGGGTCTAATTCTATCCATTTCGGTGTGTTGGATCTTGTTGTGTTTGTGTTCTTGGTTTTTCTTGCAGGTGAAGATAGTTAGATACCTAACATATTGGTATCAGAGCACGTTGAAATCCTGGGGAAAACAAGGAGTATGGCTCAAAGACAAGTAGAGGAGAGGCTAGATGGGCATGATAGAGAGATGCGCGAAGTGAAGGAAACCATGCTGCTGTTTGGGAGACAGATGGAACAGTTGTCTCAGGAAATGAAGGACAACCAGAGAGAGTTATCGTTAGAAATGAAGGATAACCAGAGAGCGCTGATTGCGATGATGGCTGGTCAGAATGCGAGTAGAGCGGAGACATCTTCCGGAGTGTCCCAAGCTTCTCAGAAGAAAGGGAAAATGCCGGAGGACGAAGCAGAAGGACCCATGACCGAAAACGGTAGTTCAGAGGTCAACCGCATTCAAAAGGAGCTACAAGGAGGTGATCGATGCAAGTTCAAAAAGCTAGAGATGCCGGTTTTCACAGGGGAGAACCCAGACTCGTGGTTTTTCCGGGCGGAAAGGTATTTTGAGATACACCAGCTTACTGACGCCGAGAAAATCACCGCAGCCATTATTAGCTTCGACCATGATGTCGTGGACTGGTACCGATGGGAGACCAACCAAGAAAAAATAGTGACGTGGGTTCAGATGAAGGACAAGATATTTGAGCGCTATCGCCCTTCACAAGAGGGAAGTCTGTGCGCGAGATTTTTGGCCGTGAAACAAGAAAGTACGGTAGCCGACTTTAGAAAGAGATTTGAAATCTATGCCGCGCCGGTACCGGAGCTGCCGCAAGTGGTGCTGGAAAACACTTTTCTGAATGGGCTTAACCCTACAATTCGAGCGGAGGTGGCAAGTAGAAGGCCGGTTGGGCTGCGTGAAATCATGAAGGAGGCCCAGTTAGTAGAAGACCGTGATTTAGCCATTAAAATGGCCATGGAATCCATGGGCCTGGAAACATCTAAGGCCGGTCAGCAAGGGAGTCATAAGGGTTCGGGAGGACAAACGTCCAGACCTAGCAACCGCCATAGTGACACTATGCAGACGAGGACTGTGACTATACCAGATAAGGGGGGCTGGCAGCGCAAGGACATGCCTACGCGCAGAATATATGATAATGAGTTTGAGGAAAAACGGAAGAAAGGCCTGTGTTTCAAGTGTGACGAGAAATACTCCCCTAATCACCGATGCAAGAACAAAGAGGTGAGGGAGCTGAGAGTCCTTCTGGTGAGTGAGGAAGGAGAGATAGAATTACTGCAAGAAATGGCTGACGAGGACGTGGAACCGGAACTGAATAGTTTGGAAGTTAAAGCGATGGAACGTGTAGAGCTGGACCTCAAGTCAGTCGTAGGTTTTTCGACCCCTGGGACGATGAAGGTGAGGGGCCTAGTCGAAGGGAAGGATGTTGTCGTGCTCATCGACACTGGAGCAACGCATAATTTCATTTCCCAGAAATTAGTGGACGAGTTCAACCTCCCCTTAACGTCAACATCTAACTATGGAATCATTTTGGGAAACGGAGTAGCGGTCAAAGGGAAGGGAGTATGCAAGGATGTGGTGGTCTCCTTGCCGGAACTATCTATCAAAGAGAACTTTCTACCCATCGAGCTCAGAGGAGTCGATGTTATATTGGGCATGCTCTGGCTTCGAACCATGGGCGACATGAACGTCAGCTGGACCAATCTAACGATGTCATTCGAAGTCGATGATTCCACCATTACCATTCGTGGTGATCCCGCTCTTACCAAGGCCGAGGTATCAATGAAGATGTTGACCAAATCGTGGACTGAGTCCGACCAAGGCTTTCTCGTGGAGCTAAGGGGCTTGAGCATCGAAGAAGAGGCAGAGGTATCTGAGAACAGGGGAAGAGAAAGTTGCGAATTGCCGAAGGCCATCCAAGAATTAGTCAGTGAGTTCGAATCCATTTTTTCCCCACCCGAAGGCCTTCCACCGCAGCGCAGTGTTGATCATCAAATCGTTTTACGAGAGAACCAAGGACCTATTAATGTGCGGCCTTATAAGTACGCACACGCTCAGAAAAATGAAATAGAATCGATGGTGAGCGAAATGTTGTTGACAGGGATCATTCGGCCCAGCTCCAGCCCATTCTCTAGTCCAGTACTCCTTGTTAAAAAGAAAGATGGAGGGTGGAGGTTTTGTGTCGACTACAGAGCACTCAATCAAGCTACCATACCCGACAAGTTTCCCATCCCTGTTATCGAAGAACTGTTAGATGAGTTGAACGGTTCCACAATTTACTCCAAGTTGGATTTGAAATCCGGGTACCACCAGATCAGAATGAAGGAGGAGGACATCAAAAAAACAGCGTTCCGCACTCATGAAGGGCACTACGAGTTCATGGTAATGCCTTTTGGCTTGACCAATGCACCGGCCACCTTTCAATCGCTGATGAACCAGGTATTTAGGCCTTTCCTGAGGAGGTTTATTCTAGTATTCTTTGATGATATTTTGGTCTACAGTTCAGATTTGGATACTCACCGGAAGCATCTCGCTATAGTGTTTGAAACACTGCACAATAACTCCTTGTTCGCAAATAGAAAGAAATGTGTGTTTGCCCAGGATCGAATTGAGTACCTGGGACATTGGGTCTCGGCCCAAGGAGTGGAAGCAGACCAAGGAAAGATACAAGCAATGCTACAGTGGCCCCAACCGAAGTCCGTGAAGGAACTCCGAGGTTTTTTGGGTTTGACTGGGTATTACCGTAGATTCGTGAAGAATTATGGTTCGATAGCAGCGCCCCTCACGGCCCTATTAAAAAAAGATGCCTTTAGCTGGACGGAAGATGCAGCCAAGGCCTTTGAGGAGCTCAGATTAGCGATGATCACTCTACCCGTTCTTGCGCTCCCTGACTTTTCTTTACCCTTTGTAGTTGAAACAGATGCATCAGGGTATGGACTTGGGGCTGTGTTATCCCAGAAAAGTCGCCCCATTGCCTTCTTCAGTCAAGGTCTGAAGCCGCAAGCCCAGTCCAAGTCTGTCTATGAGAGAGAATTAATGGCCATAGTCTTAGCCGTTCAGAAGTGGCGTCACTATTTATTGGGGCAGAAATTCACGGTGTTAACCGACCAGAGAGCTCTAAGACATCTGTTGGAACAAAGGGAGGTTCAACCAGAGTACCAAAAATGGTTAACCAAGTTGCTGGGCTACGACTTCGAGATTAAATATCACCCCGGATTACTCAACAAGGCTGCCGATGCGTTATCTCGAGTTCCAACAGGTGGGGAGTTGATGACTATGACCGTGCCTTCCTTGTTAGATCTTGAGACAGTGAAGGAAGAAGTGGCTGAAGACGCCGAACTGCAGAAAATTTGCAAGGAGTTGGCCGAGGATCCAGTGAGTCACCCGAAATTTTCCGTCGACCATGGCATCTTACATTACAAAGGCCGCTTGGTGTTGTCAAGTAAGTCTCGACTGATCCCCACACTTTTACAAACATTCCATGACTCGGTAGTGGGGGGACACTCGGGTTTCTTAAGGACATACAAGCGTATGACGGGGGAGTTATACTGGAAAGGAATGAAAAGTGAGATAAAAAAATATGTGGAACAATGTAGAGTGTGCCAAACCAACAAAGCTGATTCAATAGCTCCAGCCGGCCTCCTTCAACCGCTGCCAAGACCTGATAAGATTTGGGAAGATGTGACCATGGATTTCATTGAAGGTCTTCCTACTTCGCAAGGGGTAGATACCATCATGGTGGTGGTGGATAGGCTCAGCAAATATGCTCATTTTGTTACCTTGAAGCACCCTTTTTCTGCTAAGTCTGTGGCCAATCTATTCGTGCAGGAGGTAGTTCGTCTCCATGGCTACCCGCGATCCATTGTGTCCGATAGAGATAGAATTTTTGTCAGTCATTTTTGGAGCGAGTTGTTCCGGATGCAAGGAACTCAGTTGAGGAGAAGCACAGCCTACCACCCACAAACGGACGGACAGACTGAACGTGTTAACCGCTGCCTCGAGACATACCTTAGATGCTACTGCAATGAACATCCAAAAAAATGGGCTCAGTGGATGCCATGGGCCGAATTTTGGTATAACACTACCTACCATGTATCTATTAATACAACTCCATTCAATGTGGTTTATGGTAGGCAACCTCCTTCGGTGATTTCCTATGGGGACAAAAAGACAACAAACGACGCAGTCGAGCAGCAACTGATCGAAAGAGATAGACAGCTCCTGAAATTGAAGGCACAACTGAACTTGGCCCAAGAAAGGATGAAGAAACAGGCTGACCGAAAAAGAAGAGATGTGGAGATGGAAGTGGATGACTGGGCATATCTAAAAATCCGTCCATATCGGCAAAGATCCATTGCCAAGAGAAGATGTGAAAAGCTTGCTCCAAGATATTATGGCCCTTATAAAGTCATTCAACGTGTAGGTAAGGTAGCTTACAAGCTGGAACTTCCCCCATCCGCAGCAATTCATGATGTCTTCCACATTTCCCAGCTGAAGAAGGCAGTCGGACAGCCACTGGAAGTACAGGATGTATTGCCCCCATTGTCGGATGAATTTGAATGGATGATCGAACCAGTGGCCAGGCTTGGGATTCGTTGGAACGAGGACACAGACAGTGAGGAATGGCTTGTGCAGTGGAAAGATCAACAGCTTTGTGATGCAACGTGGGAAAAGGCAGCAGACATCAAGTTGCAATTCCCTAACTTTCACCTTGAGGACAAGGTGGTTCTGAACCCGGGGGGTATTGTTAGGCCTCCTATTACTCATGTGTACAAAAGAAAGAAGGGTAATATGGGAAAGAAAGAAATTCTGTTAGAAAATGTGGGGACCATAGGGAACGTGGGAGTGAGGGAGTGAGGTTATAGGAGGGAGCATGATCCGAGAAGGGCAGGGAATGTTTTTGCTTAGGCTGAGAGTAGTCTGAGAGTGGAGAGACCAGCCTCTCGAAAGCTGGAGGATTCTTGTTTCCATTTCCTTTTTGTGTTCATCAATAGAAAGCGGTCAATAACCCCTCTGAGTATTGAAGAACCTCTCAATACATCAGAGTTGGGTCTAATTCTATCCATTTCGGTGTGTTGGATCTTGTTGTGTTTGTGTTCTTGGTTTTTCTTGCAGGTGAAGATAGTTAGATACCTAACATGCTCAATGAAAGTTGAATTTTTTATCAAAAAAAAAAAATGGTGCTCGCATTTCTGTAGCTTTAGCTTTCAATTTCTTTTCCTTTGTACTGTTCACGTTTCTCAATAAAAGCTCTGTTCCTCGTAGAATAAAGTTAAAAACTTTTTTCATCTCTTCCTTGCAGTACTTTGACTCCAGGACATGTCCCCGTCCAGAAGGTGACCTTAGTTCCACGTGGTCAGGCACGTGGTCTTACTTGGTTTATTCCATCTGATGATCCAACCCTGATCTCCAAGCAGCAACTCTTTGCTAGAATTGTTGGTGGACTAGGCGGCAGGCTGCGGAGGAAGTGATCTTTGGTGAGCCTGAGGTAACAACAGGCGCAGCAGGTGACCTGCAGCAGATTACTGGTTTGGCCAAACAGGCAAGTTTGACACATTCACCATGTCAACAATGCATTATTTTTTTAGTCATTTTCTTCAAATCATTTTTGAAAGCTTTCTGTTCCTTAAGAAAATGTAATGAGAGCCATGCCTTGATTTTCTTGCAGATGGTTGTAACATTTGGGATGTCTGAAATCGGTCCATGGTCTCTCATGGACTCTGCAGCTCAGAGTGCGGATGTTATCATGAGAATGATGGCTAGGAACTCCATGTCAGAAAAACTTGCTGAGGACATCGATGCAGCCATCAAGAGAATATCCGACGAAGCTTACGAAATTGCATTGGCTCACATTAGGAACAACCGTGAGGCCATTGACAAGATTGTTGAAGTCCTTGAGAAGGAAACAATAACAGGAGATGAATTTCGAGCTATTCTTTCGGAATTTGTAGAAATCCCAGTTGAAAATAGGGTTGCTCCTTCCTCAGCATCTACACCAGTTGCTGTTTAAACACCTTCAAAACATATTGTAATTACCATTGAAAAGTAATTGTACGTATTGAAGTGTACTATAGTCTTCGGTCACATGTAATTAAGAGAGTTGAAATAGTCATTTGATCTCTTGAAAACATCAGTAGATTAGTAATTTCGCCTTGGTGTTCTGCTTCCAATTTCGTGAGGTTGAGTATTTGCTTCAAAGTAACCGATTTCTCATGCAAGCTAATGGCTCGATGCTACCTAACAGCTTGCTTACAATCTTGATTGACTGTCATAAAAAAATATGTAGTTTACAAGTTTAGAGTTGATGGGTGTTTACTTGATTTGGGAGACTTGAAGACTATGATAGAATGCAGAGAGTCGAGACCGAAAAACCCATAAAAGTAAGAGTATTATAGGTAAAAATATCCCTCCATGTGTTAGACATATCTTATATCATGTGGATAACATAGTCGAGGTAAAAGTATCTAACAATCTAGGCTCGGAAGTATGACCAGAGAGATCGAGTGTTCAGTCTGGTCCACTCCAAACCCATTTTGGTCTCTTAGAAATAGTTCTCTCAAGACATGAAAAATAGTCTACTTATCTTGAGAACACCTAGGATTCGAAAGTATCGAAGTGTGTTTGGCACACTGCCACACAATGGAGTTTCTTTGTAGAGATGTTTCTGGCAACTAATTGGACCCTCTTGGATTGGATAGCAACCACAAACATGAGTTTGATTTATGCAACAACAAATAGTAAGTTGGTTTGATATGAACTAGATCTTGTCCGTTTCAATGAGTTTGGTTCGAGTTTGATTTATGCAACAACAAATAGTAAGTTGGTTTGATATGAATAGATCTCATCTGTTTCAATGAGTTCGGTTCGATTTTTTGGTTGCTTTTGGCACCAATTTCTTTATTTTTCTTAAATCAATAAGTTGACATTTAATTTGGCTAAAAACCAACTCTAAGCTGTGTACTATAAAAGCTCACTACATTCAAGCATCAACAACAAACAATGTGAACCAAAATCGACGAGGTGCAAGGTTAAGCCAATCGAATCGTTCACTTTAAATCATAAGCTCTTGCTATTGCCTTCAAACCTAAGCAACTAAATCACATACACTCTCTCGTTTTTCTCCTCTATTTAACAATTACACCATAAGCCACCAAAGCCAAACTGATGCATGGGCAAGCCCAGTCTCAGTTTCAATGCCCTCTTCAACCCCTTACATTCCCTTACTGTGTGGCCGCTCTCCACGAAGACTTGCTCTGCTTCTTTACAAGAACTTACCAGCCTCTGCAATGGCGGACGCATAAGACAGGCCTATGAGAGGTTCAAATCTGAGATATGGTCAGACCCATCTCTTTTCTCTCATCTGCTCCAATCATGTATAGAACTAGGCTCACTTCTAGGAGGAAAACAGGTTCATTCTTTGGTCATTACATCTGGGTGTTCCAGAGACAAGTTCATTTCCAATCACCTTCTGAACTTGTACTCCAAATTAGGACAGTTGAAGACTTCTTTGGTGCTGTTTACTCATATGCCACGAAGAAATATAATGTCTTACAACATTTTGATCAATGGGTACTTGCAGCTTGGGGATTTGGAAAGCGCCCAGAAGCTGTTTGATGAAATGTCTGAAAGAAACATTGCCACATGGAATGCGATGATCACAGGTCTGACCCAGTTTGAATTTAATGAGCAAGCTTTAAGTTTGTTTAAAGAAATGTATGGATTGGGTTTTTTGCCTGATGAGTTCACATTAGGCAGTGTACTTAGAGGTTGCGCTGGTTTAAGATCTTTACGTGTAGGTCAAGAGGTTCATGCCTGTCTGATGAAATGTGGATTTGAACTGAATTTGGTGGTGGGCAGCTCTCTAGCTCATATGTATATGAAGTCTGGTAGTTTATCTGACGGAGAGAAGTTAATTAAATCAATGCCAATTCGTAATGTAGTTGCTTGGAATACTCTCATAGCTGGAAAAGCTCAAAATGGGTGTTCAGAAGAAGTGTTGAACCAGTATAATATGATGAAAATGGCAGGCTTTCGGCCGGATAAAATAACATTTGTGAGTGTAATAAGTGCATGTTCGGAACTGGCGACGTTGGGACAAGGCCACCAGATCCATGCTGAAGTGATAAAAGCTGGAGCTGGTTCAGTTGTAGCAGTTATCAGCTCATTGATTAGCATGTATTCACGGTCTGGGTGTCTAGAGGACTCTGTGAAAGCCTTTTTGGATCGTGAAGATGCTGATGTTGTGTTATGGAGTGCTATGATTGCAGCTTATGGATTCCATGGGAGAGGAGAGGAAGCTATTGAGTTGTTCCACCAAATGGAAGAGTTGAAAATGGAGGCAAATGAAGTGACCTTCTTGAGTTTGCTTTATGCTTGTAGTCACTGTGGATTGAAGGAGAAAGGAACTGAGTATTTAGATTTGATGGTGAAGAAGTATAAACTCAAGCCTAGAATTGAACACTACACATGTGTGGTTGATCTGCTTGGTCGGGCCGGTCGCTTGGAGGAAGCAGAGGCTATGATAAGATCTATGCCTGTAAAAGCAGATGGCATCATATGGAAAACTTTATTATCAGCCTGCAAACTCCACAAGGAAGTCGAAATGGCCAAACGAATTTCTGAAGAAGTTTTAAAGCTTGACCCTCTGGATGCTGCTTCCTATGTGCTGCTTTCAAACATCCATGCTTCTGCAAGAAATTGGCCCGACGTTTCCGAGATTAGGAAAGCCATGAGAGATAGGAACGTGAGGAGGGAGCCTGGCATAAGTTGGTTAGAACTCAAAAATTCAGTTCATCAATTTAGCATGGCTGACGAATCACATCCACAGCATCTGGAGATCGATTCGTATCTGAAAGAACTAATGTCTGAAATGAAATTGCACGGTTACGTGCCAGACGTAGGCTCGGTTTTGCATGACATGGACAATGAAGAAAAAGAATACAATTTGGCACATCACAGTGAGAAGATAGCAATTGCTTTTGCACTGATGAACACTCCCGAGGGTGTCCCGATAAGGGTGATGAAGAACTTGCGGGTCTGCAGTGACTGTCATGATGCCATCAAGTGCATATCAAGGATCAGAAACAGAGAGATTATTGTAAGAGATGCTAGTAGATTTCACCATTTCAAGGATGGTGAATGTTCTTGTGGTAATTATTGGTAGGAAGATTAAACTGCTGCCTTAACCAAGTCGAGGCGATTTCCTGTGCCATACGTAACCAAGAGTCGATTCAACTAGTAAGAAGCATTCATTTATACAATTTTTCACACAAGCCTGAACATGAGTATGCTAATAATGTAGGACAGTAGGAGAAATACCAGTATCTGAAGAGATACATTTATGCTTTTTCTAATGATGGGGGACTTCACTCTTGTCAGTCAAGCTTATATTCAACTGTGAGATGAATTCTTTGGACCATTCCTGTAATCGGTTCATGTTTAGAAATGTTTTCTGCTTCGAATATCATAATAATAACTTGAGACATTCTTTTTCCTTTTCTCTATCCTCAGTTATAATATCTTCTAATCAGCAAACCACAATGGACTGTCTTATTTTGTGGCAGATGATAAGGTTTCACATCAGGAAATCAACTTAAGAATGCTGTAAACCGCAAACATTAGGAAGAAATACATGTACAAAATGAAATTATATCCTTCATATTAGAGACCTCTGCGATTTTTTTTTTTTTGTTTAATTTATTGTCATGCTAGATGACGTGCGACATGTGCTTCAAGGTCGTGAAGAGACGATCTTTGACGGAAAATTTAACACTACAATATTTTAATAATAAGTTTCAAACTAACTATATTTCAATAATAAATTTAAAAAATTACAATATTAATAAAAAATATCCAAGAATTCAAATGTGTGTTTTAAGCAAGGTTTACCAAAAAAGTTAAAAAAAAAAAAAAAAGAATAGTTTTCAAAAACATAAATATAAAAAACAAATTGGTTAGCAAATTTTCCTCAAAGAAAAAAAAAAAAAAAAAAGCTAGCAAATAGGGTCTAAATTATTCCATTTGTAGATGCCTGCATTCATCATGTAAAACGAGGGAAAATAAAAATAGTGTATAAACTAAAGTTTATCCTACATCTACTTAATTTGCATTCATAATGTAAAATGAGCGAAAATAAAAATATTGGATAAGCTAAAGTTTACCCTACATTTACTTAATTAACACAGGGTTGATGTTCTAGCTATTGATGTCAATGAAAATGTCGATATCTTAGTTTTATGAGAATATTGATAAAATGTTAATGTCAGACTTGTCAGTAAATATTTTTTGGAAAAAACTATACAAAAAAATCATGAAAAATATTAAAATTAATCGATAAGCATTTCATCCATTTTAAATAAGTTAAAAATGTCTTATTATTAATAATATGTCCACTTGAATGTTCTTGACATGCAACTTTAATACCTTAACTACATAAAAGATTTGAGAAGCTTTTGACTAAACTTGAAAGAAAAAACTTAAAAAGCTAAATTTCATCCATCTTAACCGTGATGACAAGATTTTAGATAGCCTCCCAAAACTCTAAATGTCACATCATCAACCATATCAAAATGATAAAAATACTTTCATTGGATCCATCCTAAAAAGATAAAAGTAAAAAACAATAAAATAACATATTAATTAATAAATAAAAATATTGATGATAATTTATGTTATCCTAGGTGGTTTGTATCATCAATAAATGAAAATTAAAATGAGGTATAAGCTAAAGTTTACCTTTCACACCCTATTCAATCCAGTGCAGCTCTAGACTTAGTTTGAAAAATAAGTTCACACTGACCTAGCTATTCTCTTGATCATCCAAGGCACACTCTTCATACTTCTCAAAAAAAAAAAAAAAAAAAAAAAAAGCACACTCTTCATAAACTCCGACTTTCGATCGACTAGATAACTAACATAATATGTAGGTAACTAAACCTTCAGCCAAAATCCTATATAAAGGAGCAACATTATTATTTCGCAATCATCTAAATGCATGTTTGTAAGTGATTTTAAAATGACTAATTACTTTTGTCATATTTGAAATCATCCTAAAACATACATGTAATTATTCAAAATTAATTTCATGTTTAATTTTACATTTTAAAACCTGATTTTCATATCATCAAAATTGATTTTGTATTATTAAAGACATGTTTCAGAGTGATTTTGAATATGAAAAAGTGATTTTAACCATTTCAAAATCACTCCCAAACATGGACTGATTTAGTGCGAGACAAATCGGTACACTTACATGGTAATGGGCATTTATCAACCTCCTTTAAGCTTTCTATGCCACTCTTTATTTTCTAACTTTACAACCTTTTAAGTTGACATCAAACTAAAAATCACCAACTCCACAATCCTTTTTCCTTTTTCCTACCATGATGTAATCATTGTTAATTTTCAAAAATACTTACTTATGATGTCATATTTTTATTAAATTCAAATAAGAAGTGTGAGGGATGATTTCAACTTCTAATTTATATTACAAATTAATAAGTTTTGAAAAATTTTGTTTACAATTTTAAAAAACTATTTTCATAAATACAATATTTATAATTATTTTTACAAATATACATACATGTTATGGGTAATTTTGGGCCACTTCGAGGTGCAAAGAGAGGACGAGGACAACCCGACACGAGCCCGAAAACAGGACAAAAAACGGACTCCGGAGTCGAAACAGGCCAGAGAGTCGGGCTAAGGCCGGAGGGATCGGGCCTTGGCCCAACCCAAATGGTCGGCCTTGGGCCGAGTCCTTCCGCCTCCGTTCGGTCCCTGGTGCCCCCGGCCGCCCCAGTTCCACTTGATTCAGCCCAAATCGCCTCCAAATGCCTAAAAACCCTAGAGCAAGAACATGTATTTAAGTCTTTCTTCATCACTGAAGAAGAGATCCTGAACTCTATTTTCTGATTCTCCTCTTGCTCTTGCTCTCTTGCTTCCCATCGTTCTGCTTGCTGACTTAAGCATCGGAGGCGGTGTGGCAAACACCACACCGGTGTGCAAGTTTACTTTGTCTTACATGTCATGTCTTCCCTGCCTAAAACAAATTTACTGTTGGTGACACATGAATGTCAGGTGAGTTCTGTCGGTCTAAATTTGACAATCAACAATACATATAAATATTTTTTAAGAAATTACCTCACCGACTTAAAATTTCCACAACCTTTGACAAGTCAAACAAGAATAATTATGGTCAACAACAGTTTGGCTCAATTGGCATAAAGTTTGTATTTCGACTAAGAGGTCGAAGGTTCAATCCCGATCCCCACATGTTGTAAAAAAATAATAATTATTATTATTATGGCAACCGCAATTTATACTCTAATTTAAAATCAAAGTTGAAAAAATGAAACCCCAAAAAACCAAAAAAATTAAAAAATATCGACAAGTGAACGACGACAAAGCAACCACAAAGAGAAGACCTTCATTTCTCAAACCACATCCATTCTCTTTAAGAACTCTGGCGTCTTCTTCCGTCGGGCTAATGACAAAAATGACCCCTTAAAGTTTTTGGTTTGAAATTTTGACCCCTTCTAAGAAAAAAGTTTTTTTTTTTTTAACCCCTTGATGATGAAGATGATGTAAGCATGAAGTTGAAATTACTCATATGCCCCCAATGTAATGAATACAAATGTAATTAATTTTTTACCCATTTTTTCACCCACCTTTTCACTAACCTTCTCAAAAAATGATTACTTGATTAATTTTAACCCTCTCAAAAATATAATTTAAAAAAAAAACTCATACAACACAAAAAAAGATTCAATATCTTCTGTATTTAATTTTTTCCCGGTCATATCCCGACCAGACTGCCCGACCGAGATTCTCGAGTGAACTTAACCTTCAAATGTTGAATTTTCCTGGTCCACACCCGGCCGAACCGCCCAACCGGAAACTGTTTTTTAATTTGTATATAAAATTTCGGTAAGGTAAAGACATTAGAACTTGGCTATTTGGCACATCCATTCTCTTACTTTCCTTAACCCCTGTGCACCTTGACCTATGAAGCAACAAGAGTTTTTAATACTCAAGAAAATATAAATATATATTATGTTTTAAAAAAAACATATAATTCTGCCCTTTTTGACCGGGACAATCGAGAATCCCGATCAGATTTCCCAGTCGAGATCGTGCCCGGGAAAGACATTTTCTACAAAAAAAAAAAAAGTACTCCAAGCAACCCAACCGGGATTCATCTTTCTGCAAACGAAAACGCTCAAACTTAAAATCTACGACGTTTTTCAATAAAACCAACACAGAAAATACTGAAACCTAATGATATACAAAAAAATCAATCTAAATGTACGCAAATGCACGCAAGAAATCACTTGAAAATGGAAGCTGAAGTGAGGGAGAAGGGCAGAGAAAGCAACGAAACAAAAGAGAGGGAAACGCCGTTGGTGTAGAAGATTAAGGGGCTGTTTGGGGCGCTGAATTGGTTATAATATCTGGTGGTTATAATAATCTGGCAATTATAATAATCTGGGGGTTATAATAATCTGTGTTTGGGGTGCAGATTATTATAGTCTGGGATAAAATAATATGTGTTTGGGGTGCTGATTATTTTAATCTGGGATAAAATAATCTGTGTTTGGAGTGTTGATCTGTCTTAACATGAGGTTCTGAATCAAAGGTTCAAACTGACTGTTTTCTTTTTCTAGTTTTTTTTATGTAATACAACACTTTGATTTGATTTAGGGTTATGTTTTTTTTTTTTTTTTTTTTTTGTTACAAAGCAAAAAAGTTTAGGTTTTGGTATAGAAAAATCATATTAGTTAACTTTTAGTATTGCCAAAATAAAAATTGTAAATGTTTAGTTCAAAAATCATACTAGTTTTTTTTTTTATCAATAAAATCATTTGAAATAAACTTGAGTGTGGTAAATATAATTTCGTTTGAATGTTTTTTTTTTGTAAGTTGATTAACCTTCGATGTTGTCAACGACTTTTCCGGCAACCTTTGATGTTTTTTTCTTTATTTTTATTTTTTATATTTTTCAAAATGAAATTGAGAAGAAATATGGGAAAAAAAAATTGGTGGCCGGAAAAGTCATCGGCGGTCGCCGGAAAATTCGTCGGAAACTTCGCCGGCTGAAGGCGGCCGGCGGTCGTCGGAAAAGTCAAGGAGTCGCATGGAAGAAGTGAGGAGATAGTTACTGTAGTGGGTTGAATAATGGTTACGGTAGAAAATGGATAAAATAATCAAGGGTTAATAACCCACCTCACCAATTATTTTTGTTGGTGCCCCAAACATTGAATAGGTTATAATAAGGGGTTATTATAACCTATTCAGTGTCCCAAACATCCCCTAAGGGTTTTTAATTTCTTCAGGGCAAATTGGTAATTTCACATTCAATTAAAAATTAAAATACCCTAAAAAACCAATTAAAAACTGAGGGGTCAAAATTAAAAACCAAAAAGTCGAAGGGGTCATTTCTGTCAATTTTCTCTTCCGTCGGATCCCAGTCGTAGAATCCTCTCTGGTCTCCGCCATTCAATATCAGAGGCCGCCATTACATTGATTCACTCATACTGCTTCGCTACTGTTTCATATTTTCCAGAAATCCTGCTCTGTGAAGAGTAGTAAGGTATTTTCATCTTCTTTAGTTTCGTCCTTTCATGGTTTTGTTGTAGTTTCTCTCGAGCTCAAGGTTTTTGTGATTTGTATCGACGCCTAGTTGGTGATTAACAGTGACTGAAGTAATTTTCCGACTTAATTTCTGGAAATTCACCTTAAAATTATTGTATTGATCGAACTAGCGATTACTATGGGTGTTTGTTATTCGAACTTGAAGATATGGTTGCCGTGTATCAGTACCGTTCTTGAAGCGTTTGGTTATTTGTTAGTGTTTTGATTCTATAGCTAATGAATTGTACTAGCTCGTAGAAATACTGCACCTCAGTCGCGATTTTAGCTGTTTCTAGTTCTGTTATATTTGCATCGTCAGTTTTCATGAGTAAACTTTCTACCTTCGTCTTTATGTATTGATAATTAGTACTGGAAAGGCGTTATTATGGTTAACTCATTTATTGTTTGAGATTCGAATGGCTCAGTGTGGGGAAATAGCCACGAGCTTAGAGTATAATTAAACCTTTTCGGGAAGTTTTAATTAAACATCTTTGTTTTGGATTTATAATATGATGCTGTTTTCTCCTATCCCTAGATATGGCTGCCTCTTCTGCATCTGCATGTCTTGTGGGGAATGGTATTTTCACTCACTGTTCTAAATCAAATCTACGCAAGTTCTTATATAGCAGGCGATTAGTCCCTTCTACGAGCCTCCAATCATTGGGTAAAAGGGGTAAAGCCTGTGTGGTAATGGCCTCTCTGGAACCAAGGCAGAATGAAGGAAGAAGAGACTTCCTAAAGTTTTTGCTTGGAAATGTTGGAGTTGGTACATCTGCTTTATTGGGAAGTGGGAGAGCCAATGCTGATGACCAAGGGGTATCTTCATCTAGGATGTCTTATTCTAGGTTTCTGGAGTATCTGGACAAGGATAGAGTGAAGAAAGTAGATCTATTTGAAAATGGAACTATAGCAATTGTTGAGGCTGTCTCCCCTGAATTGGGCAACCGAGTGCAGCGTGTTCGTGTGCAGCAGATCACTGGTTTGGCCAAACAGGCAAGTTTGACACATTCACCATGTCAACAATGCATTATTTTTCAGTCATTTTCTTCAAATCATTTTTGAAAGCTTTCTGTTCCTTAAGAAAATGTAATGAGAGCCATGCCTTGATTTTCTTGCAGATGGTTGTAACATTTGGGATGTCTGAAATCAGTTTCAATGCCCTCTTCAACCCCTTACATTCCCTTACTGTGCGGTCGCTCTCCACGAAGACTTGCTCTGCTACTTTACAAGAACTTACCGGCCTCTGCAATGGCGGACGCATAAGACAGGCCTATGAGAGGTTCAAATCCGAGATATGGTCAGACCCATCTCTTTTCTCTCATCTGCTCCAATCATGTATAGAACTAGGCTCACTTTTAGGAGGAAAACAGGTTCATTCTTTGGTCATTACATCTGGGTGTTCCAGAGACCAGTTCATTTCCAATCACCTTCTGAACTTGTACTCCAAATTAGGACAGTTGAAGACTTCTTTGGTGCTGTTTACTCATATGCCACGAAGAAATATAATGTCTTACAACATTTTGATCCATGGGTACTCGCAGCTTGGAGATTTGGAAAGCGCCCAGAAGCTGTTTGATGAAATGTCTGAAAGAAACAATGGCACATGGGATGTGATGATCGCAGGTCTGACCCAGTTTGAATTTAATGAGCAAGCTTTAAGTTTGTTTAAAGAAATGTATGGATTGGGTTTTTTGCCTGATGAGTTCACATTAAGCAGTGTACTTAGAGGTTGCGCTAGTTTAAGATCTTTACGTGTAGGTCAAGAGGTTCATGCCTGTCTGATGAAATGTGGATTTGAACTGAATTTGGTGGTGGGCACCTCTCTAGCTCATATGTATATGAAGTCTGGTAGTTTATCTGACGGAGAGAAGTTAATTAAATCAATGCCAATTCGTAATGTAGTTACTTGGAATACTCTCATAGCTGGAACAGCTCAAAATGGGTGTTCAGAAGAAGTGTTGAACCAGTATAATATGATGAAAATGGCAGGCTTTCGGCCGGATAAAATAACATTTGTGAGTGTAATAAGTGCATGTTCGGAACTGGCGACGTTGGGACAAGGCCAGCAGATCCATGCTGAAGTGATAAAAGCTGGATCTGGTTCAGTTCTATCAGTTATCAGCTCATTGATTAGCATGTATTCACGGTCTGGGTGTCTAGAGGACTCTGTGAAAGCCTTTTTGGATCGTGAAGATGCTGATGTTGTGTTATGGAGTGCTATGATTGCAGCTTATGGATTCCATGGGAGAGGAGAGGAAGCTATTGAGCTGTTCCACCAAATGGAAGAGTTGAAAATGGAGGCAAATGAAGTGACCTTCTTGAGTTTGCTTTATGCTTGTAGTCACTGTGGATTGAAGGAGAAAGGAACTGAGTATTTAGATTTGATGGTGAAGAAGTATAAACTCAAGCCTAGAATTGAACACTACACATGTGTGGTTGATCTGCTTGGTCGGGCCGGTCGCTTGGAGGAAGCAGAGGCTATGATAAGATCTATGCCTGTAAAAGCAGATAGCATCATATGGAAAACTTTATTATCAGCCTGCAAACTCCACACGGAAGTCGAAATGGCCAAACGAATTTCTGAAGAAGTTCTAAAGCTTGACCCTCTGGATGCTGCTTCCTATGTGCTGCTTTCAAACATCCATGCTTCTGCAAGAAATTGGCCCGACGTTTCCGAGATTAGGAAAGCCATGAGAGATAGGAACGTGAGGAGGGAGCCTGGCATAAGTTGGTTAGAACTCAAAAATTCAGTTCATCAATTTAGCATGGCTGACGAATCACATCCACAGTATCTGGAGATCGATTCGTATCTGAAAGAACTAATGTCTGAAATGAAATTGCACGGTTACGTGCCAGACGTAGGCTCGGTTTTGCATGACATGGACAATGAAGAAAAAGAATACAATTTGGCACATCACAGTGAGAAGATAGCAATTGCTTTTGCTCTAATGAACACTCCCGAGGGTGTCCCGATAAGGGTGATGAAGAACTTGCGGGTCTGCAGTGACTGTCATGATGCCATCAAGTGCATATCAAGGATCAGAAACAGAGAGATTATTGTAAGAGATGCTAGTAGATTTCACCATTTCAAGGATGGTGAATGTTCTTGTGGTAATTATTGGTAGGAAGATTAAATTGTTGCCCTAACCAAGTTGAGGCGATTTCCTGTGCCATACGTAACCAGGAGTCGATTCAATTAGTAAGAAGTATTCATTTATACAATTTTTCACACAAGCCTGGACATGAGTATGCTCATAATGTAGGACAGTAGGAGAAATACCAGTATCTGAAGAGATACATTTCTGCTTTTTCTAATGATGGGGGACTTCACTCTTGTCAGTCAAGCTTATATTCAACTGTGAGATGAATTCTTTGGACCATTCCTGTAATCGGTTCATGTTTAGAAATGTTTTCTGCTTCGAATATCATAATAATAACTTGAGACATTCTTTTTCCTTTTCTCTATCCTCAGTTATAATATCTTCTAATCCGCAAACCACAATGGACTGTCTTATTTTGTAGCAGATGAAAAGGTTTGACATCAGGAAATCAACTTAAGAATGTCTGTAAACAGCAAACATTAGGAAGAAATACATGTACAAAATGAAATTATATCCTTCATATTAGAAACCCTCTCAAACAAGCCGAGCGAGCTCGACCTCAAGAACCTATCCTACCACAATGTCGCAGCTAAATTAGCTACTTATTCTCTCATTTAACTATCCACATAATATTTCCAATGTCAGTACAGTCAACAGAGCATTCCAACCCGACGAGTTCTTCCCCTTCTAGCAGTTCAAGTTCAAACCTACGCTGATTGACTTCTTTCAACAGAACTCTTCCACTGTCTTCAAAAAGATTGTCGATTTGAAACCAGGGCCACTGATTTCTTCTCTTTAGTTATAAACTAACATGAAAGCTGAAAGGAGAATGAACACTATAGAAAGTAAATAAAGGACGGGGGAATAGGGGTGTTATAAAAGAAGTGTTATCAATTCATCACCCAGCTTCTTGTACAAAATTTCCCACTTAGATCTTCGATCTTCATGTTCCAAAACAGTGACATGGGGTTGGTTTTGTTTCAACTTTCGGCTTCACCTTTTTCATCGTCGGAGGATGGCAATGGGCTAGAAGCTTCAGCCAGGTATTCTAGCATGCTTATCACTTCAGCTGTATCATCTAAATAATATTTGGCCTTGCTTGGCTTTTGTCCGACAGTGCAGGCAAAAACTGATGCCGTTGGAGAAAGAATATTACTGGACAATGCATTGCCAATTATTTCAAACATGTCCTCATCAGATCTGTCATCGCCAATACACAACACAAAGTCGGCAAGTTTTCCATCCTCCGCCATTGATGAAAAGATCTTTTCAGCCACTAGGCCTTTGGTAACACCCTGGAGCAAATACAAGAGATCAGCAACGAGAATCAGTTCGTATTGGAGGGAGCTGGGAGATAGTTCGGTTATATACACTGCCGGAGAAAGTATGTCTAAGTGCACATAAAATGCTGCACAGTGTGACCACCAATAATGGAAATATCAAAGTGAATTTCTATCATGGAAAAGCTAAGGTTTTATCAACTACATGCTTTATCAAGATTATCATTCATATATCTTCTTCTGCAGGAGGTAGATAAATGAATAATAAACACACCTGCGGTTTCACTTCTACGATGAATTGGCCGCTCTTGACTGCAACAGGTTCGTTTGCCAAAACACTCTCTAAATGATCCAACATCTCCTTTGCCTGGGAAGATCCAAAACCAGGATCTGCATCTCGATACTGCCAGACCAAAGCACTTTCCTTTCTTTCAATAGAAGAACCATCAGTCGCCTCGGTATATAATTTCATCACAGGTTCGGCAATCTGCATCCATCCAAAATCAGAACTTTGGCCGCAGATCTTCCACTCCTCATTTTGTGACTGCCTGGTCATTTTGAACAGAGTTGACAATATAATTAGAATAGAAGAAAAGAGTTTAGGAATACGACCAAAAATGAAAATTTTGCAGCCAGTAATTTGGTCTTTGAAAGCCATGGTTCAGCATCTCTTATAACCTAGCCTAACTATGACGAGATGAAATTGCAGGGTAGCATCCAGAGGTCAAAATTTCTTAACCATTGTTTCCCTTTATACAAATCCAAATAAGCAATATCAGAAAGTATATATGCTCCAAACTTTGAGTTGATGTGAAACAAGAATTTATGCCCTAGATAATTCACATAGAATGGTACAAATAAGATTGGTACAACTCACTATATTTACTGTGCAATTATTCTCAATGAATCATCAGCACCCACCATTAACGTGGAGAGGAGAGGATAGAAAAACATGAGAGATCATAGAAGCAAACCTCAAAAAGTATCCATGTTCTGCTGCAATTCCAAGCTTCTTGCATGGGCGAAACCACTTGCTTAAGCTGTCCCTCCCTCGTCCACTCACAATGAAAACTACATTTTTTGCATCAGCACAAAGCGTGTTAAGGATAGAGATAACCTGTGCACTCGGTGACTTATTTATGGAGTTTTGAGGCATCACAGTGCCATCATAGTCCAAAAGAATGGCCCGACTTTCAGCCCGACTGTAAGTCGATACAATGGCATCAAATGAAAGTTTTCTGAAATTGGGATCAAGAGCTACAACCCTGAAACCGAAACTAAAACCAATTCCCCAACATCGTCTCCTGAAATGATCTGAGCAAGTTCTCTCCATATCTTGCAAGAAACTACGAGACCAATAAGCCACATCGTGGGTAGCAACATAACGGTAATGCTTCTCATGTCGCAATTGTTTCTCCGTATCAGACATTGAGATTGCTTCATTCAAAGCCTCCGCTGTCCTTTCAACATTCCATGGGTTGATACGAAATGCTCCACTTAGTGATGGAGAACATCCAATAAATTCGGATATGACAAGCATGCTCTTTTTTGGTCCACTGAAGTTTAAACATTCTTGAGAGGTGGATATTCCCTGTCTACAGACAACGTACTCATAAGGAGTTAGATTCATTCCATCTCTAACAGCAGTGACAACTACGCACTCGGCAATGCTATAATAAGCAACCCTCTCAGTAATTGGCACATGCCTATCGAGAAGTACTATTGGCTCATAGCCAGGATGCCCATATTCCTTGTTGATCCTTGCGCAGCTTTCTTTTATTTCATCTTCTATTTCTTGTAAATCTCTGCCCTTGCCTCTGGCAGGATTTACAATTTGGATCAGTACAGCCTTTCCCTGCCATTTTGGATGTTGCTTTAGTACCTGTTCCATAGCTAACAATTTCAAGTTGATACCTTTGAAAATGTCCAAATCATCAACACCAAGCAATACCGTCTTCCCTTCAAAATTCTGTGTGAGTTCCCTAGTCTTAGCATCCTCGTCTGCCAGTTTCATCACGGATTCAATCCGACTCATATGAATACCAACAGGCATTATCTTTATCCCAATCGTTCTGCCATAGTATTCCAATCCAAGATAGCCTCTCTTAGACTGGTATTCCAAACCCAACATTCGGCTGCAACAAGAAAGGAAATGACGAGCATAATCAAAAGTGTGAAATCCAATGATGTCAGAGTTAAGTAATGCCTTGAGAATCTCTTCTCTGACAGGAAGGGTGCGGTAGATCTCAGATGAAGGAAATGGACTATGAAGGAAAAATCCCATTTTAACTCTGTTAAAGCGTCTCCTCAAGAAAGTGGGCAATACCATCAAATGGTAATCATGGATCCAGATATAGTCATCATCTGGGTTGATAACCTCAACTACTTTCTGGAAAAATAACTTATTTGCTGATACATAGGCTTCCCACATGGAGCGATCAAATCGACCCTTCTGATCAGCAGAATATGGCAGCATGTAATGAAAAAGAGGCCACAAATGCCTCTTGCAGAAACCATCATAAAACTTTTCCAAAATATGAGGAGGCAAAAATGTAGGAATACACTTAAATTTCTCCAGCAAAATCTGGGAGACCTCATCTTGCTCGTCTGATTGGATATCAACTTTCAGCGAACCAACATAAAGAACCTCCATATCTTCTGGTAAACCATCTTTAAGCTGCAAAAGCAAAGAATCTTCGTTCCAACTGAAACTCCAAGAATTATCATCTTCCCTTCGCTTTGCTCTTAAAGGAAGCTGGTTTGCTACAATTATCATCCGATCTGAGGAAATTGATGATGGGTTTTCAGATGTCACACTGTAGGCTTGATCGTCATCAAGCTCAGCCACATTACCCGGAACAGTCATGACCCGAGGAAACCGCTTCCTTTTCATTTCCATTGCTGGAAAATTTCCAGAAGCCAAATCTAAAAGATTTGTGTACGATCTCGAAATCATGTTTCTCCCCTTTATCCGCCAGATGAACGCCTATTCTTCTATCACAGAGGCAATTCGAACAACCCAACAAGCGCAGCGCCTAACAATTCCGTAATACGAAACAAAACAATCAAAACCCTAAACATTCCAAAAAAAAAAAAAAAAAAAAAAAAAAAGCATAACGAATATGCGAGGGTTAATAAAATAGCAGACTATCACCCAATCAAGTAATTAATCAAATTTTTTAACAGAAAAAAACCCAGATTAAAGAGAAACACGAAAAGAAACAGATTCCAATCCAATGTACATGTAATCTCTCCCATTATTCCAATCCTACCTAGCCCAAAACCTCAAAGATTCTCTTTCACACATAGCAGAATCCAACCTCAAAGAAAAAGCAACAGCAACCAACCAATGCCCTCATTCCCAGAATTACAGAATTAGATCCATTCTTTAATCGAAACCGACATGTTACAACATCGAAAGAAAGATCAAATGCCAATCGAAAACACACAGAACAAATGCAAACCAATGAAATTTGACGCATACCCGATAAATCTGAGCAACAACCAGATCCCGAAAGGCAACAAGAACAATGAACCAAATGCTGCAAAATTCGTATCACTTCGAAGCGCAGGAACTGGTTTAAATTCCAAGATTTGAAGCTGACCTTCCTCTAAGCTAAACGATAATTTCGATCCCTTTTTTTGTGAAAATGGATTGCGAAACGGCTTAAATATTACTTCGGACCTTCTCAAACGTCTACAATGTATGATCCAGGAGCAAAATGTGGCGTTCGTTGGACTCACGACGCAATATAAATCTTTTTCTACGGAACATAAAATTCAAAAAAAAAAAAAAAAAAAAGAAGAAAAAAGAAAAAAGAGAAAAGAGAAAGAAACGTAAATAATCTTTTGATATAGAAGGAAAAATATAGCGTGAAATTAACGAGGAGGTTTGATACCTTTACCCTCCGGTGATAAAGCTACGGAATTGACCAATGAGAGGCAGCATTGGCACGTGCAAGGTCGGTAAAAGAGGGTCTCTCTCTCTTCCTAGAGGCTACAGCTTGTTAAATTCACAGCCCAATAATATCATAGCTCTGTCACTGTTACGTTAAAATATCACATTCATTAAAGAAATTGGATAAGATTCAGCCAGCCGGAGTCTGAATCAGCAGAAGCTGGCATCGTTCGCCACAAGGACACGCGCCTACCACTCGTTATTTTGTCAAAACTTTTCTACGCGTCTGGGACCCACTCGCATTTCCCTACAGACGGCCAGGATTGTTGCTTCTCTACACGTGTACGATTCTGATCGATTCTCCCAGACGTGCTTGGAAGTTAACGAAGTTTTATTTCATTTGCTTCAAAATAAAATAAACCAAGTGATTAAATTCGCTAATATGGCCAAAAATTGATCATAGCTCAGCGGTAATTGACACCTTCTTTTGATCAAGAAGTCATAGGTGAACCTAATTAACACGATCATCAAAGTTCAGGACTAAACTTGTAATAAAATTAATATTTTTATTATTATTGTAACTAATATGTTTTTTTTTTTTTTTGAAAAGATACAGCTAATATGTTTTTATTCGTGGAAGTCGCAAATGGGCTAGAAATAAATTAAAAAAAAAAATCGCAAGTGCACATAGCTCAATTTTAAGTTAGGTACAGGTAAAAAGTTTGAAAAGTTAGAAAAAAATCTATAAACATATCTCAACCTTGTGCATTATTGATGTACTTCACTGTATACGTCTATAACTAAAAAGATTTTTATTAAAAAAAATATATATATATTTTTTTTTAATACTAAAAAAGATGAAGAAATGGATATTAGTGATAAAACATTCATTGACATAAAAATTATATTTTAATGATAGATATCTATCCGCATGAAAATAGTGTATCCGTTATAAACATCTATTAGTGATGTATTACTAAAACAAAGTAGTATATTAATGATATGCAAGGTAAAAGAAGTAATTCTATATAAATATATAGGTGTCCAAAAAAATTTTAAAAATGAAGGGAAAGTGCTCTTTTGGTCCATGAAATTTGAACTTAGTCTTCATTTGGTTAGAGGTTTTCAAAAACTGATTTTTAGTTCTTAATATTTGAATTTAATTTTTATTTGGTTACCAAGGTTTAAAAAGTGATATGTAGGGTATTTAATTATGCTTGTTTTCTTTCAAATTTCTTACCAAGATATTTGTATTATTAGTGATGTATTTGAATTTTTAGCCAAAATTTCAAAGAGAAAACATGATGTTGGAAACTAAGGCTCCGTTTGATAACCTTTGATTTTTTGTTTTTGAAAATTAAGCTTATAAACGCTCATTCCATCTCTAAGTTTCTTTGTTTTCTTATCTATCTTCCTCCCATGTTTTTAAAAACCAAGCTAATTTTTTAAAACTAAAAAAAAATAGTTTTCAAAAACTTGCTTTTGTTTTTGAAATTTGGCTAGGAATTCAAATGTGTCATTAACAAAAATGAAATCCATAAAATTGGAAGAAAACAAGTATAATTTTTAAAAACCAAAAACCAAGGGTCCGTTTGGTAACGTTCTCGTTTCTTGTTTCCGTTTCTTCATTTTTAATAAAGGAAAATAGAATTTCATGACCCTAACACCTATACATTCAATAATAATAAACGTATATTCTTATATGTTTGGAGAAAATTGGAAACAAGAACAAAAAATGAGAAACTAGTTTTAGTTGTTTTCAAAAGTTCTATACAAATTTGGGAGTGTTTCTAAAAAATGAGAAACAAGAAACATACATAGTTATTAAATACTTAGATCTTTTAATAAAATTAGAAACAAGAAACGAGAACGTTACCAAACGGGCCCCAAATGGTTATCAAATGGGGCCTAATTTTTTTAGTTTTAAAAAACAAAAAATTGATAAGGACCCGTTTGGAATACCTTATAGTTCAAGGGTGTGTTTGGTTTAACTTTGTTTAATTTTGAAAAAAATTATAGTATTTCACTACCACTAAAAATGACTTATTAAAAAATGAAATTATGAAAAAAAAAAAAAAACAATTAAAATGTTTAAAAGAAAATGCATTTTTAAAAAACACTAAAAAAAACGGATTTTAGGACTTAAAGTCCGTTTGGAATACATTTTGATTTAAATGTTTTTCAATAATACATTTTTTTTTTAAACATATGTTTGGTTACCTTAGAAGTCTCAATTTATTTAACAACTCTTTTTTAGTGATTACAATTTAAACCAAACACATTTAAAATCATTTAAGATGAAAGCAAAAGAAATGATTTATTTATTAAGTCATTTTCAGTAGAATTGTGTTCAAAATAATTTTTCTTGAAAATTAAACAGTACTCTTGACATACTTCCTCGCAAATCCTTTCCCAAGGGCTTAAAATAGCACAATTTGGACCTAGCGTAGAAGAATCCAGCCCAATGGGCCGAATAGTTTAATAAAATTTGGACTTTAGAATTGTAGGGCTTTACCCCGAAGGGAGCCCTTCCAGAAATTCGCAAATCCTTTCCCAAGGGCTTAAAATAGCACAATTTGGACCTAGCGTAGAAGAATCCAGCCCAATGGGCCGAATAGTTTAATAAAATTTGGACTTTAGAATTGTAGGGCTTTACCCCGAAGGGAGCCCTTCCAGAAATTCTCGAAGGCCTGGGCCAAACCCAGGCCTAAGAGGGGGTTTGGAAATAGTTTTCAACCAGCAATAGACGCGCCTCGGTTAGAACCTCACTAGCTGCGTCATTGCCCCAAGCGCAAAGATGAGTCTTCCTCAAACTTTCCTCCCTTTTTATAATTGCCCACCACAACTTTACCTTTCGTCCCTTTCCGATGTGGGATTGCTTAGCTGCACGCTAGCAACTTTCTTCACTTGGAAGCGAGTCAAAATTAGTTAACCATCGTGAAACTTCAATTCGACACAGAAAATCTAGAAATTCTAAATATGTTTATAAATCAAAAAGTTGAAACACACACTTTCTTGTTTGTTCTTGAGATACAGTACAAAATTCAAATTCACTGTTTTATGCCTACGACCCTTTACTTTTCCATAGCTCTCGAACAAAGACCTCCACTAAAACGAAGTGAATAGTATACTTTTGTGTTATATATATATATATATACACACTCTTAGCTGCTTTCCTTGTTGGGAATTCTGATTTTTCTTCGAAGAACGAAGGGGGAAGTCTGGAGGAAGAATATCATGGCGGGTTATAAGGGGCATGATGAATATGATTACCTGTTTAAGCTGGTTTTGATCGGTGATTCTGGGGTTGGCAAATCAAACTTGCTATCGAGGTTTACGAGGAACCAATTTAACTTGGAATCGAAGTCTACGATTGGGGTTGAGTTTGCCACCAAGAGTTTGGATATTGATGGGAAGGTAATCAAGGCTCAGATTTGGGACACTGCTGGACAAGAAAGGTTTGGTTCTTCGTTAATTGATTTTGGTTTTAAGTCAACTAAATTTTTGGTATCTATTTGAAATTCCGATTGCAGTTGCATGATTTCTTTGTTTCTAATCAATCGCTTCTCGGCCAGAATATTTATCTGTTGTATCGATTGAACATGAATTATATATCTTTAGAGTTACTTGAAATTTGTTGGAATGATTGTTTTTGGACAGCCTTTTACCTTTAATTTGTGATTAAAGAAACGGCGAGGGTTGGATTATTTGCTCCCCTGATTTTATTGTCGTCGTCCAGAATCTGATTTTCATGTAGAAGTTGATTTTATGAAAAGGAGAATTGGAGTAAGTTTCCTGCGTTGACGAAGTACTCTATTTTCTCCTCTACTATTTGATTGTATAAAACTTTTTTCTTTGCTTGCAGCCTGATTGTGATTACTGGAGTTGGTTTGGTTTTGCTTTGATTCTTGTAAAGTTAGAATGCTTTTGAACCAAGTAGCGCTGATTGAACATTAGTCTTATAATAAGGGTGGTTTATCCTTGGAAATCTGATGGCTTCAAATGTTTGGTTTATCTTTTCAATGGACTTTCTAATTGCTGTTGAAAAATGAACTTTCCATTGGGAATGATTGTGTTTCTGGGTTTTCTTAGAACTTTTCCTAGATTTTTGGCTTGCCCATTGGAAAAACTTGTGGTAATAAATCTGCATACTTCCATGGAAATTTAGGAGCCTTGAGGAATTGTCTGTTTCCTTCTAGGTTGGTATTCAAAAGTCATAACCGTCCCAATTGAATGAAGGTGCTGTAGACTACTTTTCTAGTCTCCCTGCAAAAAAATCCTCATCAGTTCAATATCCATACTTCCTTCCTTACAGTTATACAGTTTATTTGTGTGCTTCGTTGGAGTTATAGATAGCACTGGGTCTAAATACATTCATTGGTTTAGTGTAATCTTGAAGTTCAACTCTGCTGGAGCTTAACTTTGACTGGAAACAGAGACCATATGTTGAAATATATGCAGAATCTGCCATCCAATAGTTATGATATTTGTGCGAAGGTTCCGTAGGCACCGTAAAAGTATGGAGCACAAGTAATTGTGTGAAGTATTTGTGATATGCTTGATATATCAAGTAAATCAAGGAAGGTTCTTATTAGGCAAATGTGCTGAAGCTGGCACCTAATGATTAGTTCTTACATTAGTATGAGCTGTAGGAGTATTAAGCACAAGTCAGGTATTTTCGACTTGCTTGATATACCTATAAATCATAGGATATGCGTTGCTGTGCTCACCTTACCTTGCTTAGTCATTTGCTGTTTTCTTTTTACATCAAACTTTCCTAATTGGGGTTTGAAACTCTTGCACAGAGGAAGAATCATAACTATTCCTGATTTCCTACTGTTCAAAGACATTAATCCAAATCCATTGGGTTGGTGGGGGGTGGGGGGCGGGTTTGATTAGAAAAACATATGCTTCTGGATGTTGTCGCCCATTTTGTTGTATGCATTTGAACAGAAATATAGAATTGTTCTCAATTTGCTTACCATCACCGAAGGATTAAACAACTCCAACTTGTAATTTCCATCATAATTTTAGTCGTTCAACCAGCCAAAGCTTGGGTCCACTTGACTGAGCCTTGGTTTTCTTTTTCTAACTATTTAACTCAGGAGGTGGTTTGGAAATTCTATGGGATTTTTCCTTCAACAGTTTCTTTTTTATATATATTCATCTGACTACGTTCATGATGCTAAGTTTGTAAGATTTATACTCATTTATATAGAAGTTGTCGATGTCGATGAGGACATTATGACATGGGCGTCCTCTCGTAGCTATTTTTTCGTTTGTTTTGACAGAAATTTACTGGCAACTATTTAAAAGCACTTTTTTGCTTCCTTCAATTCAGATCAACTCCTTCTGTGTAGGTACCGAGCGATAACCAGCGCTTACTACCGAGGAGCAGTAGGTGCTTTGCTTGTGTACGATGTCACTCGACGAGCAACGTTTGAGAATGCTGCAAGATGGTTAAAGGAATTGAGGGATCACACAGATCCAAACATGGTGGTGATGCTAATTGGCAACAAATGCGATTTACAGCACCTCATTCTCGTTCCAACTGACGATGGAAAATCATTTGCCGAGAGGGAGTCTTTGTACTTCATGGAGACCTCTGCACTGGATGCAACAAACGTCGAAAGCGCTTTCACAGAGGTACTCTCGCAAATATATCGAATCGTGAGCAAGAGATCAGTCGAGGCAGGCGATAGCGGAAGTGCTTCAACCCTTCCATCGAAAGGTCAGACGATAGATGTCAAGGAGGATTCGTCAGTTCTGAAGAGGATGGGATGTTGCTCCAGCTAAGATAAGCTTGAAACATTAACTCCGAAATACAGCAAGCGATATTTGTTTTGTATATTTGTATCTCTTTCTGTAGAATAAGAGCTTGGTTGTTGTTGTTTGAAAGGCGCACTTCTTTGAAAGGGAAAAATCTCATCTTGATGTTATGGTCTCTCCATGTAACTATGGAGTTTGCTCTTCTTCTTATTCGAACATTTGAAACCTGAGATTTTACCGTTGTAGTGTTTTACTCTTTAGTGTCAAAGGTCCAAAACAGAGATAACTGTGTATATTTCTTTGGGTTAAATCATACAAAATACTCGTGAACTTTTGGTAGGTTTTAAGTATGTCTTGGAATTTTCAAATATTTCATTTTTATCCTTAAATTTTCAATCTACTTCAAAGTAATTATTTCATTAAATGAAGATGAAAATGCACTGTGACTGCCGACTAGTAAAATAGTAAAATAGTGGTACATGTGACATAGGTGACATGTTTTAATCATGTCTCTAAATTTTAAAGTACCTGTGAGATAAAATATTATTGATTTAATGCATATTTCAATTCAAATAATATATATATATATATATATATATATATATATATATTCACCAGATTTTGAGTTCCATAACCTAGCCTCTTTTATTTTAACAACATAGGGGAGGAGGGATTCGAACCACAGACCTTTCAATTATTAATACAAGTCTTATACCGGTTGAGTTATGCTCATGTTGGCCATAACATAGCCTCCTTTAAACGAATCCTCTTGGCTTGTGCATCTATTATTATTTTCACATTTCTAGAGATATGGTAAAAACTAATACACTGGAATCTTGTTTTCATGGCTATGATATCCTAAATAAGAGTAATTAAAACTTGTTATCTGGGATCACTTGTATCACTATTTTACAACTCACATCTCGATAAAATTATTATTTTGAAACAAATTTAAAGTTAAAGGTAAAAACTAAAATTTAGGAGCATAATTAAAAGTTAAAACATACCCGAAAGGATATATTGGCACATTTTATATAACTTAATCTTTTTTTTTTTCTTTTTTTGGGTGCAGTAGCAGATACGCCCAGATGCTCAACTCAAAAGGGAAACAGCATTTCATTATTTCTCAATATTCTTGACTAGCTTTCACTGTACAACAAGAAACCCACCAAACCCATTTTGAAACTAAATTTAAAAATTAAAAAAAAAAAAAAAAGTAATTATATAGAAAAATCCCCCCCCCCTCTCTCTCTCTCTCTCTCTCTCTCTCTCTCTCTCTCTCTCTCTGTAAAGTGTCCAAAGTAATCACCAATTGGCAATTGCAAAGTTGAGCTAAAAAAGCGAAAGAAAGTGTACGGTCCTGTTCCTGTAAAACAAACGAACCAAATCCTAAAAAAAAACAATCCACTAGCAGTCTAAAACTCTGCCACACGTCCGGTTCGGTCCGACCGGTTCGACCGCTCGCCGCCGGCCGAAAACCACGGAGCCTTCGGGTAATTCCCCAAGATCCGCAAACAACGACTCCTCCTCGTCATCTCCTCTTGTCGACAAAACCATTACATCGGCGTCGTCGAATATGTCGCCTCCCCCGCAAATCGGGCCCTCCAGGATTCTATCGTACGCCACGTCAGCAAACCATCCAAAATCGCCGATGCACGGTTTTATCATCAGCGAATCGCCGCCGAGTTCCAGCTCCGGCTGACTCGCGAAAACCGCCGCCGCCTCCTCGAACTTCGCCGCCGCCGGCGACGTGGGGGTGGCGTTCGTGTTGTCGCCGGAGGAAGTGGAGGACGACGTCGTAGTGCTCCCCGGTGACGAGTCGTCGGGGGCAGCGACTGCGGCGGCGTTCGCGGTGGAGGACGGCGAGGAATTGTGGTGGTGGTGGTGGTGGTGAGATTTGGTGGCCGGGAGTTGGTGGTTGTGGTCGAAAGCGTAGGTAATAACGAGCTTGGTGGGGTCCACACGGCTTCTCTCTACTTGCTTTCTTGCTGGGCAGCCCTTGGAGCTACTACATCGGTAATATCCCCTGTAATAAAAAATAAATATATAAAATAATAATTAAAAAAAACGTGGAATTAATACAAATATTCCAAAAGTAAAAGCGTTATTCAGTTAACGGGAAAGAAGATAAACCCATTAGCCAATAGCCAAACAAATCTCAAAGATCAATCATTCTTTTTCTTGAGAATCATTCATTCAAGTCATTTGGATCATTATTCTAAAAAATATTTACTGCAATTTTAAAATTCATCAGCTATTAGATAAAACACTTATTAACATCTTTATAATTATTGATGAACTCAAAAAAAAAAAAAAACATCTTTATAATTATCGTTTTATTTTTTAATTAATGGTTAAGTTTAAAAATAATAATAATTTAGTCCAAATATGTTCTATTTAGAATTGAAAAAACTAATATATAACAATTTGACAATTATCTTAAAAAAAAAAAATTGACAATTTGATTTACATTTATCTATGCCGACCGAAACAATAAATAATATTTTATTTCAAGGTCTTTCGTATGGCCGCCACTTACCGGTATGCCATAGATGTGAAAGGCATCTTTGAATAATGTATAATTTCCATTTGTTGAAAATTATAATTTTAGTAATAAATAAAAATCGAACAATAATTAGATAAAAGAAGAAAAAAAAAGGGCCAATAATTAAAATTTGAAGACTATTTAAAAAATATATTTTTAATACGGCCACCGTGAATTGAATTCGGCGTAAATAGGGCAATAATTAGGTAAAAGAAAAGGGGAAAAAAAAAAATGGTGAAAAAGAGAGCGTGTTGTACACGCTTTTGTGAGAGCGATTGGATAATGAGTATGATCCCAATTCCCAACTACGACAAATAAAAAACCAGCGCAGATTAGCAAAAGCCGCCTTTGTGCTAAAATGCGCCAGTCTCAATCCAGATCCTACATTAGCCGACCGGTTAGATATTTTTTATTGGATAAAAAACAGCCGGCCGGCGGCGGCAGCGGCGACGGCCAACAGAAAAATTGAAATCCCAACCATTTCTTCAATTGCTCGATTAAATTAGCTCAAATTAATATCTCAATGCATCAAAATGAATGAAATTTCATTTTCAATTAGAGCTCAATTAATGGAATTAATAGAGATTAAACCGAAAATTACGAAAAATTGCCCTTCAATTTTGTATTGTATCGTTGTACCTGGGATAAGGAGAGCCCTTGATTGGCTTTTGGCCGTATTTCCTCCATGCCCACGAATCGGACGGTGGATATGCTTCCCCTTTGCTCTTAGATCCCTCCACGTCGCCGATCGGTACGGACACCACTCTTTTCTGCACTCCCCGTCTACTGTAATATCAAACAAAATCCACAAATTAAATTAAACACTAAACAGCACAAACAGTTAAACTGAAAAAACTAAAATTATTTTTTTCTAAAAAAAATGGGAAATTAAATTCATAAACTGACCTCTTTTTGGGCGGCGGGCCGGCGGCGGCTTTGGAGTCATTGCCGTCGGAGGGGGACTCCGGCAGGCCGTCGTCCGACGTGGCTTCAGGATCTTCTTGCTCGGAGAGAAATGGGTTTGTACGAACACGGCGGTCCATGGGCGGAACGGCGATGAAAAGTGGATGAGATTGAGGGACTCCGGTGGCCGGAATTTGTGTGAGGAGGATCAATCGTACGGCTGAGATTAGAGAGAGAAAAGGGAGTTGGGATTTGGCCGGAGAGATTGGGAGAGGGGAGGAGTGAGAGAATTAGATGAGGTTTAATACAAAGAGTAGTCATGGTGACAGATTGGCAAACTATGTTTGTTTATTAAGGACGTGCAAGCAAATACGCACTAAATTATAATGTTTTAGTTGAGGATTAAGGGTGAGGGTTTAATTTACGTACGGTTGGGTGCACTGTAAGGTTTTGTGGAGTTGCGCAATTATTAGAAAGATTAGGTTAAATTACAAGTTTAGGCTCTAATAACTATTTGATTTTTTGTTTTTGAAAATTAAGCCTATAAACACTACTCACACCTACAAATTTCTTTGTTTTTCTAATACGTTCTTTTCATATTTTCAAAAACCAAGCCAAATTTTGAAAACTAAAAAAAAATAGTTTTCAAAAAAGTGTTTTTGTTCTTGGAATTTGGCTAGGAATTCAAATGTATCATTGACAAAGATGAAAACCATGGTAGGAAAATTGAGATAAAACAAACCTAATTTTCAAAAACGGTTATCAAACGGGACCTTAGTTACTGAAGTTTCAAATTTGTATCGATTTTGTCCTTAAATTTTATAAAGTGTCCAATAAATCTTTAAATTTTCAATTTTATAATTAACAGCTTATTGAACTTTATAGAGTATTTAATAGGTCGTTTTTGGACATAGGTTCTTGTAATAACTTCAATCTCGTGTCTAATTAGATCATTGATTTATTCACCACCTTTAATTGAAAGTTTATGGTTTTATTAGACATATAATCTAATTATATATTTAATAGATTAGTTAATTTTTAGAAATTTGAATATAACAATAACCTAAAGTTTAGACTTATATTTATGCAGGGTAAAGATCGGTCAAACACAGAATTGAAAGTTCAAAAATTAATTGGACAATTTTTTAAAAGTTTCAAAACTTCTTAGACACAAAATTATAAATTTAGTGACTAAAACCGTAATTTAATGGATGGATAAAGTATTCAATCAGAATAAAAAACAAAAGCAAAGGGTTTTTGTATTATTGTATTTGTCTACTTAATTTGTTTGTCTTATTGTGTTAATTTCCTTTTCCAGTTTGAAACCTAATCGGAATCCGGATTTCACACTCTCACAGTTCACACCGTGACAGAGAGTTTTAATTTAATAATAGAATATGTATTCGAATAATTACTTTCTTTTTATGGGTTAATTTAATAGGGAATAGTTTTTTCTTGTTATTTGGTAAAAGTTTTATCTGTTTATTTTAGAGACTATTTCTTCAACTCAAAAAATATATATATATATATATATATATATATATAGACTTGTTCAAGCGTTGAGAGCAATTCATTTATTTGCGGCGTTGTTGCTCCATGCAGGAATCAAAATCTCAAAGGTAAGATGGTTAGGTAAAGGCGATAAGGATGAGGGACCTGATTTTACTGTTATTTGATTTTTTAAAAAATAAAAGTTCAATTATTTGTTTATTTTTACTCGAAAAAAAAAGTTATTTGTTTATTTAGTTTTTAAAATTAAGAAGTGTCGTTGTTTTTTTGGATAATTGTAATGGGTGGCAAAATTAGGGTAATAATGACAAATTTAGCAAAATTTTAAAATAATTGCAAATATCGCAAAATTTTTAAATGAATTTTTTATATTCCCAAATTGCCCCTGGAGTGCATCTTTTTCATCCTCGTATGTTTTATATATATATATATATTGATATCACTTACAGATTCTATCAGTGGTAGAGAAACTTTCTATCAGTGATAGGAAAAATTTCTATCACTGATAGAAAAACTTTCTATCACTGATAGAAATCTTTCTTTCACTGATAGATTCTATCAGTGGTAGAAAAACTTTCTATCACTATTGAAACTTTTCTACCAGAAACCAAACAACACGATTGAAAACCTTTCTACCAGAAACCAAACAACACGATTGAAAACCTTGTTCAAGTAATTTTTTTTAAGTTCGTAATGTTCATCTTACTATCACTTGTTACTGATGGAAGATTGAAAACTAAACAACATGATTGAAAACCTTGTTTAAGTAAATTTCTTTATTTGGTTTATTATGCTCATCTTTCTATCACTGATAGAATTTCTTTCTATTACTGATAGAATCTATCAGTGATAGAAAACTTTCTATCAGTGATAGAAAGTTTCTATAAGTGTTGGTGTTCTGATATCATATTGTGTTGTTAGTTGTTTGGTTATTGTTGTCATTCTATATGTTTTTGTAGTTGTTGTGTTCTATCATGATTTTTTTATCACTGATAGAAGCTAGTTCTTTCGTTATTGTATGTTAGATTTTTCTATCAGTGATAGAAACTTTTCAATCACTGATAGAAGTGATAGAAAATCTTTCTATCATTGATAGAAATCTTCTATCAGTGATAGAAAATCTGGAGGGGTATTTTAGTAAATGCAAAATGCAGACCATCAGATTTTGCCATTTTTACAATTTTTTTTGTGAGTTGCTAGATTTGCAATTATTTTGGCCCTGTTGGGAGTGCGTCCAAAGTCCCACATCGACTAGATAAGGGGATGATCATGGGTATATAAGGGAGGACAAGTATCTCCATTGGTATGAGGCCTTTTGGGGTAATCCAAAAGCAAAGCCATGAGGGCTGACCCTTGTTTTTTTCCCTCCCAGCAATAATTGTGGATAGAAGATCAAACCATAAAACTTTAAGATGAGAAGTGATGTCTTATGCACTCAACTATACTTGGATTGACTTTTAAACTAATCTTCATAAAGTAGTACTATTGGAGTTTTTTTTTAATATATAACAATAATAATATTATTATTAGTGTTAACGTTTAATCTAACATGTTATCAGTGCATTTAATCATGTTTATTTAAAATATTCATGAACTTTGAGATATGTTTCAATTATGTCTTTTGACTTCGAACTTTGAGTTTTTTGAAAAGAAATATCATTCAAGAGTTGAGTTTTTCTGTTAAAAGGATGGATGAAAATTAACCCAACAGCTTGGAATTGACTATGAAATCTATCAGGAGGTGAAGGAAAGAAAAAAGAGCTCCATTTTTTTGTATTGAAGTTTTTAAAGTTTATAGATAAAGCTGTGAATAAGATGCTTAAATATATGTACTATAAGTTATAATAAAACAAAAGAAAAAGGAAGAAGTAACTTATTTGTTAAACATCAAAATATACAGACTATAAAACAAAAGAAAAAAGTAGAAGTAACTTATTTATTAAAACATAATATAAACAAATTAATATAAAAAGGGAATACAAAAAGTTAAAGGATAAACCCTTTTGTTTTAGAAAGGAAAATCACTAATCTCCATTGTTCCACAAAGATCCTCAGTTCAATCAAGTGACAAGATCAAGAGTTGGCCAATAAGAAAGGCCCATGTGGAAAATAGCTTTTTTTAACAACCTCGTGAACCATATCAAAAAAGAAAAAAAAAACATTTACTAATATTCATAAGAGAGATAAATAAACTTAGTTTTATTACCCGTTTAGTTCTTGAACTTTCAAGATTGTATCAATTAGGTTTCTGAATTTTAAAAATTTTCTAATAGGTCATTGAACTTTCAATTTTGTTTCTAATAGGTCACTGAACTTTAAAAATGTCTAATAGCTAGGTCTCTGAACTTTCGATTTTGGGTCTAATATGTCTTTGATATATTTGATATTTTTAAAAATAAACCAATCTACTATACATATATAATTGAATTTTATGTCTATTGAGACTCTAAACTTCCAATTTTGTATCTAGTAGGCTTGTGAATTTTAAAAAATGTTGAATATGTCAATGACTTATTAGACACAAAATTAAAAGTTGAGGACCTATTAGATACTTTTTAAAGTTTAGGGTCTTATTAAAAACAAAATTTAAAGTTTAATGACTTATTTGAAACTTTATAAAGTTCAGGAACTAAATTAACACAATACTGAAAGTTTAGAGATTAAACATGTAATTTAACCAAGAAACTATTTGATAAAGTGTGAATATGAGAAAAATAATAAAAGAGTACTCCACATTAATGAGAATGAGATTGAAGTTTATCCAATTGCAACTTGATTAACCGATAATCTGATAATTCAATGGCAATGTTGTCGAACATGTACAACAATGGTAAGGTGTCAACCTCAAAATCATTTAGTTGATAATCATTGGTTTTTGAAAATTAAGCTTGTTTTATCTCAATTTCTTTAGGATGGTTTTCATTTTTGTTAAGGGCATATTTGCATTTATAGTCAAATTCTAAAAACAAAAATAAGTTTTTGAAAATCACTTTTTCTAGTTTTCAAAACTTGAGTTAGTTTTCTAATATGGGGTTCCATCTTAAAACCAATTGGCAATGAGTGAAGTAACTCATCTATCTTATAAATTGTGAGGTTTCCACTTATCTTTTCAATGTGTGATCCTCAACATGCCCTTCAAGATGGTGCTTTTTTGGGTTCACCATCCTTAGATCGAATCCCAATTTTTTTTTTGGACTGAATACTCGTTTGGGTTTAATGGACTCTAATACCATAAGCGGTCTTTAGAAAGAGAGGAGACAATTCTTTCAATAGATTTCAGAACATTCTCCTCTCTTTCTGAAGACCGTTTAGAAAGAAAGAAATTTATCAGTGGAAGTAGTATTTGTAGGCTTAATTTTCAAAAACCAAATGGTTATCAAATGGAACCTTAATGTGTTACTTTTATTGTTGCACTTTTTTTTTTTTACAACTACTTTTATAGTTGCTAAATACACGAGAAACAAAAAAAACCATATTTTTTTAAACAGTATAAATTATAAAAAAGTGTGACAATCCCACACGTTAAGTTATACCAAGTTTCTCTATTACTTTTATGAATTTGAGAGTGTGGAATTATTCAATAGGCGTTAGTGTTGGGTTAATGTCAAGCCGCATGCAAATATGCCTAACTTAATGGGAAATTTTTTTCCACAAAATAAATAAATAAATAAATAACAATAATAAAAATTAATGGGAAAATTTGAAGGGAAAAAAAAGATCAATTATGGCGACCAACGAAAAAAATGGGAATTTGTCATTTAGCATTGGACGCCACCAACTTGCAAAATTTTGATCAAAGTTCCACAAAACTACGTTTGAACGGTTGGCCAATGACAGAGGAATCTTGGCACATGTTGACTTTTAATTAAAATAATTAAAAACAATTAAATTAAATTAAATATTTTATTTTATTTTAAATAATTGGGGTACCATTAATTCGTGTATAAATATCAAAATAATGAAATCCAAGCAGCCAGCGCAAGTGTCTGGAACGAGTGCCAAGTGGGCTTCGCCAGTCGAACTACAATATTTATTACGATTTATGATGTATTTATCTAATCTACTTTTTATAAAGTATACATATATTTTTTTTTTTGAAAGATATAAAGTATATATATACATATAAAAGATAAAATTTTTAAATAATTACTCTCAATTTTATTGATCCACGTTTTTGTACTTCTCAAAATTTTGTACTTTTATATTCAGTGATGGTAAAACAATTTTTTTTTTAAACAATTGCGTGGATGACCCATTTTGAGTAAACGAAAAATGTCCTACCTTTTCAGAATAAGAATATATGTCATTTTGCATACATCATCATCCTAGCAAAATTATCATTTTACTCTCTATGAAGGTTGGAGCTGAGATTGGAGAGGGAGTAAGAGATTGGAGAGAGAAATGAGAGAGAGCAAGGGATTGGAGGGAGAAATTGGAGGGAGAGATTGGAGAGAGAAATTGAAGAGAGAGTGAGAGATTGGATAGAGAAATTGAAGAGAGTGAGAGATTGGAGAGAAAAATGAGAGAGAGAGCGAGAGTAGCTAGGGTAGCAAGGTTAAAGTAAGGAGGAAAATGGGATGCTGGCGCAAGCAAAAAGACATATATCTTTGTTTTGAAAAGATTGAGCTTTTATCATTTTCGCCTATTTTAGAGGGTCATCCGCACAAAAGTCTCAAATTTTTTTTATTAAAATAATTATGGGTAACATTGGGAGAGAAAAAAACGTATTAAAATGAAGGTTAAATTATCAAAAGGAAAAAATACATTTTTGGTCCTGAGGTTTGGATTAGGTTACAGTTTGGTCCCTGAGTTTTCAAACTCAACAATTTTACTCCTGCGGTTTGATTTCGTTACAATTTTGGTCCTTTCATCAAATTTTTTGTTAAACCCTCACGGAATGCTGACGTGAAACATATTTTTTATTTAAAAAAATTACTTTTTAATTTTTTTAAAAAAATAAAAATATATTAAAATAATAAAATATTATTATTTTAAATTTTTTTAATTTCTTTCTCTCCCATCCTCATTCTTCTTCTTCATCACCCACCTACCAGAACCCACCCACCTAACTGAAGGGAATAAAAGTCCCCACGCAGCGGAAACGCATCGATTGAACCTTACGCCGTATATTAATTAACATTAAAATACCGTTACGAAAACTCAAACAAACTTTAAACACTCTTTAAAGCTGCTGGAAAATTGGTTTAAACATGCTGAAAAATAAATCTAAATTTATTTTCATGCTTTTCTAAAGAAAGAAGGAAGAACCGTTACAAACCTTCGTTGTAGACTTGACCGTTCTTCGCTAACGACGCTCTACTTATTTCTTATTTCTTAATTAATCAATCATGATCAATCAATTCCATAATTGATTAATCTTTTCCACAAATGACTAATTACTTCCATAAGTGATTAGATCATTTCCATAAATGATTAACCACTTCCTTAAGTGATTAATTATTTCCATAATTGATTAGTTCCCAGTTAATGAATTCTTTAATTAATTAACCACCAATTAAATATCACATATTTAATTTCCGACCTAGAATTAATTAATTTGCCCAAACACATTTTAGGCCTTAAATTAATTAATTCATTATTTGAATTCTTTCAAACTTCCATAAATTTATATTTGAATTTCTTCAAATATTAATTTCTCTCATAATAATATGTCAATATATATTATATTTGTTTCCCTTAGTAAATTGAACATTTTCAATTTACATTTATTACTTAGTTGCCTCAAATTACTTTATGAGCTACCAGTGGGACCTAATGGACCTGCAAATTAGAAGCTCCAACGATGTGAGATTAATTGGTCAAACTCATTAACCACATTAATCAATATTCGTTAACTGTGTGTTCATTCCACTATAGACTCACAGTTGCACTCTTCTCACTGCAGACATATTTTCTGTGTCCACGAATATAGACCAATATCGACTAGTTAGTCCTTCACGAGTGTTCGTCACACCAGCTGGGTCAAATTACCATTCTACCCCTGGGTTACCTCTATTTCCTTAAGTACCAATTCTCCTCTAATGAACAACCTGTTTGTGGTCCAACCATCAAACAGAAAACCCTCTCGTGCCATTGAGAGGGTAGGGCCCTTTGTTCAAGACTCGGAGTAACCACTTAAGGGAACGCTCATCTGCTTCCCTAAAGTCGGGAAGGAGTGAATTCCATCTTGTACGATTATGTTCCCAGCTCCCCATTCGGTCTTGTCCCCAAAGTGGTAGGCTTATTGAGTCGGCGTATTGGCCACTCTCACCCATACAAATCAAAGGACAATCTCTCATGAGCAAGAGTCCATAATCAACTCAGGATTAAGACTAAGTTGTCTAGGTCGTCCTAGTGAAATATAAAATCAACTAGTTAACGGTGTTATAACCAGTGGTTACTATTTCGCGATCCGGTCTTATGCAAACTCATTGCATAGGATACCCCCACTCGCATGTCTCTTACACGAACGCGTTGGATCGCAGCGTTTGTATCAAATACAAAGTGGGTCGTATCCATAGTGTCATCAGGATAAGGCACCCAGTCTTATCCCTATACTATAGACCCTTTAAGCTGTTTCTTGAACAATGATCTCATATGTCGCTACATATAGTTCAAGACTCATATTACAGCCTTGGATGTCTAGTTTATTGGATTAGGGTTATTATTAGGCAAAGACAAATATAAAATAACTAATAACAATTAATGAAAAAATATATCAATATTATTTCATTAATATCCGGTCAACGGTTACATTCACTATCTACTAGTTTTAGGGCATAAAACCCAACACTAACCTACCGGTGACAGCACCGGCTATCGGCCATTGTCGCTGGTGACAGCCGCCACCGCCGGTAACCACTTCCCGGCTGCCGGTCGCCTAATTTTTTTTTTCTTTTTTTTCCTCTTTCTTTATTCTTCTTTCTTTCTCTCTCCCTCACCATCTCACGTCGCCGCCATCGTCGACCACCCACGCCACTGCAAGCCTTTCGGTGAGTCCCTTCCCTCATCCCTCTTGTTTTCTTTCTCTTTCCCTCGTCTCCTTCTCTCATCCTCTCTCACTCACTCGTTCGCTCTCCCTCTCATCTTTATAGCGTTTGCGCCGTACCACCGCTCACCCAGAACCGGCCACCGTGAGACCCACGCCTCTGCGAGCTTTCCGGTAAGCTCTCCCTCTCTCTTCTGTAGATCCACCACCGCGAACACCGTCACCGGAAATCTCCCAGATTATAAACAAAAAAGTACACGAAGGGGGAGAGGGACGACGTTGCGAAATAGACGGCAACGCGAAACCTCCCCACGAACGAACCAACGGCGACACTAGCTTGATTTCAGATCTGACAACCCCCCCCCCCCCCCACGAACCTCAGGCGAACGGTGACTGACGACGACGCGAGCTTCTTTCCCGATCTGACGAAACCCCACGAACGTTTTGCACCGGTGACGGGCCCTCTCCCTCTTCTTTATTTTTTAAAAGAAAATTGTCGACCGCCGAAGTTGAAGAAGAAGTTGGGGAAGAAAGTGGGGAAGAGGAAGAGAGAGAGGGGGATAAAATATTAAAAAGTAAAAGATAAAATAATAATATTTTAAAAAAAAATTTAAAAAATAGTTTTTAATTGATAATTTGCATTAAAATTAACCCAACAATGTTGATGTTTACCTCATTCATTTTTACTAGTAAACCCTATTAATTTAATTAAATTAATTATTTATTAAAACTATCAATTAATTAACTATAATATATCAAACTTATTCAATTAAATAATTTTGTAAAAATACTCTTTTTTTTTATAATTATAGTTAATTATTTAACTAAAATCATTAATTGAATATATAAAACAAATTAATATATATTAATGACTTAAAACTAATGCTTACTAATTTCGTTAATTACACAAATTTTTTAGGATTAATCCCATAAAATAAGAATGCACACTATTTATTTCTATAAACACTTGATAACATTATAAGACATAACCAAATACGGTAATCTTTGATCCCTGTCAATATTGTTCTCAAACATCTTATTCTCATGCATTTGTTATCTATGAACATCTAAATAAAACCTTAAACCAAAATGTTCTTGGTAACATGTAATAGTTTCTAATCTTCATCCTCTAATTTATTGATACATTCTAAATACAATTTGTATAAAGGTGTGGAGCTTGTTCTTTGAATTTTGAAAAATTAAAAGCACGGGTGGGAATGGAATAGAAAACTGGAGGTGTTTGGTTCGTGGAGTTGGAGAAGGAGTCAATAAGTTTCTAAGGCTCACAATAGAGTGTTGGAATAAGAGTAAATAAGTTTGTGGGCCCCACAATAAAAGTATTGAAATAAGAGTAAATAAGTTTGTGGATCCCACGATTGAGTGTCATATGTCCTTGGGCCAAACAAGGAGTTCGGTGGAGTGATTAACTCCAGTCAACTCCACTCCACCTAACTCTTCAATCTAAACATCTCCTTAAAATTTTAACTTTTCCATATAATTTTTTTTGCATCATTTATGAGAGCTATCTTGAGAATAGCTCAATCGATCAAGACATATATATCTTCAACCAAAATTAGAGGTTCGAATTTTCACTCTCATTTATGGTTGTTCTTTTAAAAGAGAGAAAAAAAAAATCTACGGGAGAGACAATTGTCCCTTATCCTTTTTTCTTCGTTCTGCCCGTCTCCATGTGGAGAGCAAAATTTGAATACATTTATTGCAACATTCCTACAGGCTACAAGTTTGATATTGTCGACATTTCAAGGAGAACCAGATTTTTATTCTTGGTTAAAAGAGTCAAGTATTGTTGCCTATATATATATAATTCAAAATATATATATATATATATATATATATATATATATATATATATATATATATATATATATATATATATATTTTTTTTTTTTTGAGAAGAATTGTTGCCCATATTAATTATACGTCCTATTTATATCCAATCCCATAATCCTTTTTTTTTTATTTTTTTTTTGCCAATCTCGGTAAAACAGATTCTTTAAAGTAATTGAACTTTGTGTGGAGGGTAATTTATTACTTTAATTTCCAATTATTTTTCCATTTATGATTCTATCAAAATGACGTCGTTCAAATCAAAGATTCCCAATCAACGTAAGCATCGAAGAAAAACTTAAATTAAAAATTAAAAAATAAAAATAAATAAACAAACAGGAGAGGAAAAGTAGAGGAGATGGATTTTTAATATAAGAATTATTTTATTTTGTTTAATATATTATCAAATAAAACCATTATCTGTCTGACTTCTTCCGCGGCTTATTTAATGCTCATCAATTATTGGTAATATATAATTAAACAATATTAATTAATTACATTAAAACAGATCGAATGGATATTTACTATCCAAATTGAAATTATAAAAAATAGTGGAGATAAGTTAATTTAATTCCTTAATATAATTTTAATACTTTGGTCAGAGAAATAAGTTGACCGATTCTTATCTTAAAATCAACCTTCTTTGTTTTAGATAGACATTTTCACATTGATATGTTTGAAGAAGATCAAGAAAACCAAACCAACCAACAAGTGACTATTTATAAACTATGCTTTTATTTTGACATAGTTTATATTATTATTGGGTTGGAATAATTCAATTTTCTTTGGGTTAACGTCGCTCTTAAGTTTATGTTTGTTTTAAAAAATTATTAAAAATGTAATGATTTCAACCTCCGCCCTCTACATTTTCCATGATAAGATAGATGGTCATCCGAATAGAGACAGAATTGAATGAGTTTTAGTGAAAATTTTCTTAATTGATGTTAAATTTTGTATGAATATTTTGTTTGATTGACCAAAGTGATACATCGTAAATATTATATTAAACTTTATCCTTACTAGTTGATTGTCCAACTGCCTATAAAATAACATAATATTTTGAAATATATATTACTTTACCGTTTACATTTCTGTGTTGTCTTTTTTTTCCCTAGAACATATTTTTTACAATCTTATTATATAAGATAGCAAAGGGGTAGAGAAAACACGGAAAATTTATTTTAGTATAATCACCGTGAAGAACATATGTCTTAAATGATTATAAAGGTCTCTATCTTGGATGTGAAAAACTTGGATCAATTGATGCCAAGTCAAGACTTGTGAGCCAACAAGAGCATAACTCAATTGGCATAAAGATGTATTGATAACCACGAGATCGGTGGTTCGAATCTCCCACCCCCACATTGTCAAAAAAAAAGAAAAAAAAGTCAAGACTTGTGAAGAGTCATTCGTTGAAGAGTTTATTTAATGATATGTTCAATTGAGCGAAATGTCTAACAAAAACAATAAAGTTTGGATATGCCTCTTTTAAGACATTAGCCATAGTGTCGTCCTCCTACGATCTTCAACCATATGTTTTTTATATGAATAAAATGGTCATATGAAGCAATACACTAGTCAAAATATTACTAAGTTACTAACTTTTTTCAAAAAAAAAAAAAAAAGTTACTAACTTTATTTCATAAAGTTGAGTTTTAATTTACGAAGATGAACAGTTTTATTTGTAATATTTTTAATTATGACAAAAGTTAAGCTATAAATACATTTTTGTGAAAGATAAAACGAATGATTCCAAATATATATATATATATATATATATATATATATATATATATATATAAACTTTTATTTTACCACTTTGCATATTTTGGAATTCAAATTTTAGAGATATAATATTTGAATTGATTATAGGCGGTATATGAATACACCTAGTCTAAATACTAGAGCTACCTTTATTATTAATATTATTTTTGTTGTGGGTGATTACGGACCAGCCAGAATAATCTAAGGACTAAGCAGGACAACACAGTACCAACACGAAGGTTTGACTGGGAAGCAGACGCCGGAGGAGAGCGAGTCAAAGGGATTGGGCCGTCGGCCCAATCCCATGCTCGGTCGAGTGGGCTGAGTGCGTTCTGCCTCCGTTCAGTCCCTGATGTCCTGGTCCGCTCCAATTTCACTCGGTTCAGTTTTAAATCGCCTTCGAACGCCAAGTAAACCCTAACTGAAGACACATGTATAAATGAGAGTCTCCCACACCCGAAAAGGGCTTCTGAAAACTTCTTGACAAAAAATACTCTTATTTGTGTTATCTGACTTAGGCATCGGAGTGCAGGTAGCCTACACCACACCAGTGTGCAGTGGTTCTGTCGGGTGTTGCAGGTCACGTCTTCCCCGTCTTCAACTAATTCACTGTTGGTGTCACGTGAAGGTCAGGTGAGTGGCTTGACAAGATTTTGGCATCAACAATTTTAATTATAAGTTTAGTCTCTAAATTTCAAGTTTGAGTCTAATAAGATCTCTAAAATTTAAAAGTTTTCTAATAGATGTCTGAACTTTCAATTTAATGTCCAATATGTTCTTAAACTTTTAATTTTGTATTTAATAGGTCCTCGACCTATTCAACATTTTTTTTAGAATATAAAGATTTATTAAAAATAAAATTGAATTTTGTGTAGCCACATAATTAAATAGTTAGGAAATCATTAGACACTTTTTAAAGTCACATATATTAGAGACAAACTTGAAAATTCATCAACTAAACTTATAATATAACCTAAGTTTTGTTTTTTTAATCTTAACTATATTTTCAAATTGAAGACATATTTTAGAAGAACACCTTTCTTGGTAGTATATATATATATTTTTAATGGAAAAGTAAAAACTACCTTAGCTATCTCCGTTGGATCTTCCAACCAGATCTGGTCCAAGTAAATGAATAAATTTTGAGAATTTTTTTAGGAGAATTAAGTCAAATAATTAACATTTTTTTAGGCAAGTCAAATAATTAACATTGATCAATTAATTCATTAATAATTAATCAATCCTCCTACCTAACATGTGACCAACGCTTTTAAATTGGGCCGGTTGCAAGGATAGCAATATGGGCCAAAATAATTGCAAATCTAGCAACCCACAAAAAAAATTGAAAAAATGGCAAAATCTAATAGTTTGTGTGTTGCATTTACTAAAATACCCCTCCAGATTTTCTTTCACTGATAGAAAGTTTTTCTATACTGATAGATTCTATCAGTGATAGAAAGATTTTCTATCAGTGATAGAATTTCCATCATTGATAGAAAGATTTTCTATCACTGATAGATTCTATCAGTGATAGAAATTTTCTTTCACTGATAGATTCTATCGGCGATAGATATTTTTCTATACTTATTCGGTGTTCTATCAGTGTTTGGTTGTTGTTATTTGGTTTTCTATCAGTGTTTGGTTTTTGCTTTTCAATGTTTGATTTCTATAATCGTTCGTTTTTGCTTTATTTTTCAATGCTCGATTTCACCATGTATCACCATCGCTGATAGAAACAAAAGATCTTCTATCACTGATAGAAAAGTATCAGTGATAGAAAGATTTTCTATAACTCACGAAAAGTTTTTCTATCAGTCTCAGTGATAGAGATAGAAAGTTTTTCTATCACTCATAGAAAGATTTTCTATGAATGATAGAAATTTTTTCTATCACTCATAGAAAAAAATTTTATAAGTGATAGAAGATTTCTATCACTATAGGTTCTATCAGGGATTGAAAGATTTTCTATCAAGAGTTTTCTATCATTGATAGAATATCTTTCTATCACTGATAGAATAGTAAAAATTTCTATCAGTGATAGAAATCTTTTATCACTGATAGAAAGTTTTTCTATCGGTGATAGAAAGTTTTTCTATCACTTATAGATTATATCGGTGATAGAAAGATTTCTATCAGAGATAGAAAGATTTTTATGGGTGATCAGAGATTGAAAGATTTTTTTATCAAAAGTTTTTCTATGATTTTCTATAAAAAAGTTTTTTTATCACTGATAGAACCTATCTCAGTGATAGAAATCTTTTATCACTGATAGAAAAAGTTTCTATTAGTGATAGAAATCTTCTATTCTATCAGTGATAGAAACTTTCTATCACTGATAGAAAATTTTTCTACCACTGATAGAATCTATCAGTCATAGAAATATTAGTGATAGAAACTTTCTATCGTCGATAGAAAATTTTTCTACCACTGATAGAATCTATCAGTGATAGAAATATCACTGATAGAAACTTTATTCTATCAGTGATAGAAACTAATTTTTCTACCACTGATAGAATCTATCAGTAATAAAAAGACTTTCTATCAGTAAAAATTAAAAAAAAAAAAAAAAAAAAAAAAAAAAACTGACGAGGAAGAAGAAGATGGACACACAGGGGCAATTTAGGAATATAAAAAATTAATTAAAAAATTTTGCCATATTTGCAAATATTTTTAAAAATTGCTATATTTGTAATTATTTACCTTCATGTTGCCACCCATTACAATTATCCTTTTAAATTTATTAAATTTTAGAGAGAGAGAAACATGACCAATGTTAATGGGCTTTCTTCTTGCATCCATAAAGTGGCCGTTGGATGTAATGGGCTTTAATGGGCCGAAGGAAGGTACTCTTGGAAACCAATGCGGATCATCTGTCGTTCTCGTTTTCTCATGATGAACGACAAGTCGTATGACAAACTTCCCTCGTCCTTCACTTGGATCTAATTTTCCTTCGTGTTTTCAAAAAGAAAAAAGAAAATTCCCATTATTTAGGCCTCTAGATTTTTATTTATTTTTACTTTCATTCTTAAATCTATACAACTATTTCTTTTGAACGATGGTAGTGTAGAAATCAAATCATCGACATTTGAAATAGTAAATTTTTTTTTAATGAACATTTGAAATAGTAATTGATTGCTTATCCAATGAACTATAATTATACAGATATTTATTGGTGGTTTAACCTAATTTAGACTTAGTGATTTATCAAATTCTTTAACTGTAAATTATTTGGTGGGAATGCAAACAAAGGCTCACCTTGGTTAGATAAAGGAGAGATTGTTTTCATAAATATATAAGTGAGGGAGAGGGACAACAACTCGAGGTCTCTTGGGTGAAACCAAAAGCAAAACTGTGAGAGTTTATCTTCGAAGTAGACAATATCATACTATTGTGAAGATGTAAGTATGGTTGTAGTTTTTTTAAACAAAAATTATAAATATGAGGTGTAGATTTGGACTTTTAACATATATATAAGACTAATAATGCTTTAACTATATATTCTTTTGTTTTTTTAAAAACTATTATTTTATGAGTTCAACAAAACGCGGATTCAAACTTCCAATCTCAAAAAAATAATATATATCATATTAAAACATTCTACTTTTGTATGAATATGAAGACAGACCAAAGTTAAAAACATGTGCATTTCTTTTTCATACAAAAAAATATTCTATCAAGTAGGGGTGTACAAAAAAACCCGATCGACAACCTAAACAACTCCGACTACCGAATCCAAACTGAAAGGGTTGGGTTGAATTTTTAATAAACTGAAAATTCGATTCGATTCGCAAGTTAAAATTTGTTTGGCTCGGTTCAACCCAAACCAAACAAAAACACATGCAATTAAAATATATATATATATATATATATATAAATAAACTAAGTCCGAAGATTGTTATGATTAAGATCATTTGAACTTTTTTATGGTGATTTTAGTTATTAGTTTGTGTCATATGTTGTGGATAAACATGAATGTTTAAAGAAAAAAATAATAATTATGAATTAAAAAAAAAAATCAGTAACCCAACCCAAAAATAGAAGGGTTTTGGGTTGGGTTGAGTTGCCAATCGGTTCCTTCGGATAGCCAACCAGACAGATTGGTCTTAAAAAAATCCTCCCAACACAACCAATGTACACCCCTACTATCAAGTTTTGCCTAAATAATGTTTTAACTAATTAAACTATCTTTACTCATGATAGTATTGTGCTGATTTTTGAGTTTGTTAAAGTTGTATTTTGTGTGTTGAATACTACATCGTCATAATTGTATAATATATACACACATGATACATCCATATACACATCAAAACATTCTACTTATTACTGGAATATGCAAGAGAGAACAAAGTTAAAAACACGTGAATATTTCTTTCTCAAACAAAAAGTATTCGATCGTATTATAAAGTTGTCATTACAATGGAGACGAATCCATGAGATATGGTTTAGATCCATTTCACACCCATGAAAGTTGCAAAACCATGATAGCCTAGGTTCAAAGTAGAAAATATCTAGCATTCTTCCTCAATTAATATTCAAATTCAAAGTCTATTTAATAAATTTTCTGCTATTTTTTAAAAATAAAAATAATAAATATGGAGTGATGATTTGAACTTTCAATATATATATATATAGTCAATAATGCTTTAACCATTATTCTTTTTCATTATTATTATTGTTTTGAGTTCAACAGATGTGAGATAAGAATTTAAAGCTCTAACCTCAAAACAAGGGAGTATTTCTTTTTTTAGTGAATTTTGAGGAGGTCACCCAACATAGAACTTCTCCAAACCAAGAACATTTGACTTCAAAGTTCCTATGATTGATCCACCGAACAGAAAGGTGCACCTTGTTGATATAGGTAGTATTTATCCATTCTTTTAAGCTTATTTTGACCATACTTTCATGTCCTCAGGATCCCTCTTATTCAGATATGATCTCGGTTCATTTATGTACCCCTTCTATTCTCGGGCACCACATGCCCACCAGCTTCCGCCTTGATTCTTCCCCAAATCATATCCTACTGGGAGAGGTTCCGCTCTGATACCATCTGTATCGTCGGCCTAGGCCTAGGATTCAGAATCAACATAGCTCAACTAACCTAAATTTTGTATTAATAATCAAGAGGTTTGTGATTCGAATCTCTCATCCGAATATTGTAAAAAAAAATGTATATTTATCTTTTTCAAAAAAAAAAAAATAATAATAAACAATCAAGCTTTACCCTTAATAATACTTTAGCTAATAAAGTTATGTTTACTTGATAGTTTCATACTTATTCTTTAGTTTATGAAAGTTGTATGGTATGTTTGAATACTATCATAATTGTATAATACCATACATACATATACACATCAAAACATTCTACTTTTGCATGAATATGCAAGAGAGAACAAAGTTAAAAACACGTGAATATTTCTTTTTTTAAACAAAAAAAAAATATAAATATTCGATATTATTATAAAAGATGCCAATGCCATTAGGACGGAGACAAATCCTTGAGATACGGTTGAGATCCATTTCAAACCATGAAAATTGCTTGGACTTGGAAGCCTGAATTATCTGGAATGGGGTCCGTTTCAGGTTTGTTTACCAATCATTTTCACAAACGCACTTCTAATATTAAAGTTTGCTTTATTTATTTATTAATTTCTCTTGGGATAAGTTTGCTTTTAATCAAATATTTATTTATTTATTTATTTTGAAAAATCAAATATTTATTTTTTGGGTTGGTTGTTGTACTAAAAAATATATATATATTTAATTTTTGGGAGTATGCGAAATGTATGGATCACGTGCCTGCTTTCAATATTGGTGCGGGGGGACCAATTGGAATCGCCCTTAAAATTCACTACAAAAAGTTGATGCCTTCCCATTGGCTACCCAAACTTTAATCTTTTATTTTTTTTTAAGGAAGAAATTCTTAAAATTTATATTTACGATAAATTCTAGAGAAAATGGTAAAAACAATCCTTGAATTATGAGTGTTCTTATAATCACATATTTGAACTTTCGATTTGATCAACTATATCTATCTAAATTTATGCAATTATAGCAACATTGCTTACCAATTGACGCATAAGGTGGCAAAGGTTGCAGCGAACAATGAACATAACTCAATTGACATAAAGGTTATACTAATGACCGAAAAGGTTTGTGATTCGAATTCTCTCACCCCACATGTTGAAAAAAAAAGTGGTAGAAGTGGCAAATTCATATATTTGGTTGAAGGACGACCTACCTTAGTGGTTGCAAACTCTAGCAAGAGAAATCTTCCTTTTCCCTTTCCCACCTTTAATTATGTTGTCTTGATTTCTTTCCTTTTATCCTACTACATAAAAAGAAATCCTAAACGGGTTGTTTCAATTAAATCTTCACATTAAAGAATCGTTACACAATCAAACTCAAATCTATAAATTGATTCTATTGTTTAAAATCGAAATAGTAACTCAACATCGATATAAAATTTAATGGTTAGTACTATAGTTTTCAAAATTTATAGGGTTAAAATTTTTTGATTAAATTGTAACCTTCTACAATTCTATGATTTGAATGAATTTTTTTTACTATTTAAAGTTAATTTGCGCATTCTACAATATTCAAGGGTTTAATAGTAAAATTTTGAAATTTAACGAGTGATCAATCACATTGAAAATTTGAAGTGTGTTTATAACAACTCTAGTAGCTCATATATGATTTTTGAAATTTTATCTAGATTTATTATGGAATAAGTGGTAATTGGATGACAAAAATAGACGATTAAACAATATAGAATAGTAGTCTATAACAAGATTTCATAGGTTGTTTAAAAAAATGTTACACATGTCATTTATTTTATTCTATCTATATATATATATATTTTTTTTAAACTATATTCTATCGTATACTTCACTTTTACTTTGTCATTTAATTTTTCACATAATTAGTCAACAATTATTTAATAGAATTGTTGAAAGTATACATATATAGAAACCATAATTAAATTTTACAAAATACAAAATTGTCACGTGCATTGCTCATTGCCCTTTCAATTTCTCACGGGGCGAACAAATTGCCATCACGTGCCATTTGACCAATAGATTCCGATAAATAGAATCAGCATCAGCCGGTAATTCCAAATTCCATTTAAACCGGAAACATTTCACATAATTACCCATAACTCCCACAAGGTTAATTCATTTAATTTAACCATATATTATATTATATGACTTAATTAAGACCCTCCAATGATTGTAGCTTTGAATGCAAAACATTAATAATTGAACAAACGTGCTTTATTATTAATATCCGCAATATATGCTTAATTTCAGGGGCAATAATGTAACGCAACAAACAACCAATTTCTCTGTTTAATTTCATCTTTTCTTCTTTTCTTCTTCCTTATCTATAAAACTGTTTAAACCCTCAATTTTTCTTCTCAAAATTCTCCAATCAGCCATGGCAGCCGAAGAAATCCTCCCGCTTTTCGATCTATTCTGGTTTCAGCGAGCAGTTTTCGCCGGAAAACCGCTTTTGCAGACCCGCTCCGAGGCGCCGGAAAACCGCTTTCAGAGCTCCGTAATGCAAGTGATTAAGGTGAGATCTCAAAGCGAGTATCTTCTCAGCTCGAATTTCCCGCCTCCCGAAACCGCTTTTTACTCCACCGGCTCGATTCCCACCAATCAGAAGCTTGAGACGATTCTCTCCGGTAAGGTAACGGAGTTTCCCGGCGACGGAGAGGGGAAACCGGCGGAGATTCCGGCGAAGAAGAAACTGGAAGGGAACGAAAATAAAAGGAGAAAGAAAAAAGGCAGAGGGTTGAGTAAGAGCTTATCGGACCTTGAATTTGAGGAATTGAAAGGGTTTATGGATTTGGGATTTGTGTTTTGTGAAGAAGATAAGAAGAATTCGAGCTTGGCTTCGATAATTCCAGGGTTGCAGAGATTGGGGAAGAAAACAGGGGAAGATGAAGAGGAAAAGAAAGAGGAAAAGGGAATTGAAAATGGAGTTTCGATTTCAAGGCCATATTTGTCAGAAGCTTGGGAGGCTGTTGAAGAAGAGAATGAGAAAAGGGTTTTGATGAAATGGAGAGTTCCAGGTTTGGGAGCAACTGAAATGGACATGAAAGATCATCTCAAGTTCTGGGCTCATACAGTTGCTTCAACTGTGAGATAACATTTTCTTTTGTACATTTTTTTTTTTTTTTTGGAGTGAAATTTTGTGGGTTTTGTTTGTTGTGTTTGGAAATTTATTAGATGTTGTGTAGATAGATAGATAGATGAAGAAATCTTTCTCTTACTCTCTTTGAAATGTTCAGTTGTTCTAAGTGTGTTTTTAGCAGCAGAAATAAATGAAAAACTGAAGGAGTTGAATGATAATGGAGTGAAAATTTCTCTCTTCTTCCAATATTTGTTGTTTTCAGTGTGATCTTAGCAGCAGAAAATACATGAAATTTTGTTTATAGACATACAAAGAGTTTAATGTTCATCATAATATTTATGAAAATGTCTCTCTCTCTTCTTAGAGAAGAAAAGTTACGATAAGATAATCACTAAGTTACGTTCTTGTTTGTTTGTTTTTTTTTTTTTTTGACAATATATATGGGGTGGAGATTCGAATCACATACTCGGGTTATCCGTATAACTTTATGTCAATTGAGCTATGCTCTTGTTGACAGTTACGTTTTTGTTGGTTTAACCCATGTGATAATATGTCGATGGGAGAATTTATTAGATGTTGATGTTGAGGAGAATGTTAGTGAAGAATTATGAATATAATTTGAATAGATAAATAAACGTTTAGCAAGTAAGTTGTGAACTATCATAATTAATATTATATTCATCATGTCAACCTCTTACTTATATGGTTAATATTTGTCATAGAAGAAAAGAAAAGGTTGTCATGTAATATCCACATAGATTTCAAAATGTATAAATATGTGGATGAGTTTTTCTCTAATATCAACATTCAAGAACATATCAAATGATGGGGGGTGATATTTTAAAAACAAATTTATCTCCTTTTCAATTAAGGCAAGCTTTTATCTAAAGTAATTGATTAATCCCACTTTTATGATCTTATAATCGTTAATTAATGACAATAACACAATTATTATAAGAAAGAAAGAAAAAAAAAACCCACCTCAATCAACCACTATATAATTAGTACATCTCAAAAAAGAAAAAAAAAACACTATATAATTAGTTGATCTGTCTTTTTTAGGAAGAATAAAAAATGATCTTCGTAAGTAATGCAATTTCTTTCCAATTCCTCCATTTTTTTTGGGTTAAAAATCACTTTTAGTCCCTAAACTTTCATGAAAGTAATAATTAGGTCCCTAAACTTTCATGAAAGTAACAATTTGGTCTCTGAACTTTGATTTGTAACAATTTAGTTCTCGTACTTTCAATTTTGTAACGATTTAGTCCCTATACTTTCAATTTTGTAACGATTTAGTCCCTGAACTTCAATAAGTAACAATTTAGTCTCTGTCTTTCAAATTTGTAACGATTTAGCCCCTATAGTGAAAATTAATGTAAAGATTTAATTAAATTTCTTACATAAATAGATTAATAAACTACTTGGGACCCAAATGTTTATAAAGCTACAAGGTTTAATCATTAAATAATAAAAATTGATATATAATTTCGATTATTTTTTTTTTGCGAAAAAGATTAATTGTTACAAATTTGTAAGTATAAGGACTAAATTGTTACAAATTTAAAAGTACAATAACTAAATTGATACTTATTAAAGTTCAGGGACAAAATTGTTATGAAATTGAAAGTACAAAGACTAAATTGTTACAAATTATAGTTCAATGACCAAATTGTTACTTTCATGAAAGTTCATGGACTAAAAGTGATTTTTAATTTTTTTTTTCCCCTCTTGTTCGAAGGATGTGGAAATACAATACGAACAGCACTTTCTTCATAACAGGGGAAATTAAAGCAATGCACTGATTAAACAAAAGGATTCCCAGGTCTCTAATTCATACTTATAAGTCATAACCAAACACTTCCACTATAATAAAAAATTTAAAATTTAAAATTTAAAAAAAAAAAAAAAAAAAAAAAAAAAAATCCCATTTGCATTATTTTACTTTGCCTATCAGACACTTCATATTTAAAACAATCAAATCATTGCTTTTTTTTTTTCCCCTCTTCTTAATCATGACCCATTTCCATTCAACAATCATTAAGTTGACTTCTGACTAAAATATTATCTCAGGCCGCAGAACAAGCAGGACGTCCACATTCAAAATATGTCAAACATTTATGAGAGCTGAACAAAACTGGCTCAGAACATGGAAATAAAACTTTCTAAGTTGCATTTTATGTTAAATTACAACTTCAGTTTGTGTCTAATAGATCTATGTACTTTAAAAGGTGTACAACAAATCTATAAACCTTCAATTTTGTATCTAATAAATCCGTAAATTGTAAAAATGTATCATAGATCCTTGCACTTACCATAGATTCCTGACATTCTACATTTTTTTTAAAAAAATTAACCAGACTATTAGAATAAAATTGAATTTTGTGTTAATTTTGCATACGATATATCCACAAATTTTTAAAAACGTCGAAAAGGTAAAAAAAAACCTATTAAACACAAAGTTTAAAGACTTGTTAGATACACTGACTTGAGAGTTTAGTATTCTATTAGGGACAGTTGCATAGATGACAAATTAGACCAAATTAATAACAAATATAGCATAGTTGCAAACTAATTGCATATATAGCAAAATTAATTGTACAAGACCAAAAAGTTGTCGTCAGATTCTATCTGTATCTATCACTGGTAGACTTTGATCATTCAAAGTCTATCAATGTCTATCGATGATAGACTTCGATTAATCAAAATCTATCAATGACTATCACTAATAGACTTTGATTAATCAAAGTTTATCAATGATAGTCACCGATAAATTTCGATTAACCGGAGTCTATTAACGATAAACACTGATCGACTCTGAATAATCGGAGTCCATCAGTAGACTGATAGATTCTGATTTATCAAAGTCTATCACTAATAAACTCTGATAATCGAAATCTATCAGATAGATTATAATTAACCAGAGTCTGTCAGTGTCTAATAGATTTCACTATATTTGCAAATTTTTTGACATTGTGCTATATTTGCAATTACAAATATAATTCTTATTTGTCACCCAGCACAAATTCTCATTCTATTAGATACTCAAAGGCCTATTAGATAAAAAAAATAAAATTAAAGAACTTATGAGATACAAACCTGAAATTTTAAGAACCAAACTTGTAATTTAGCCTACATTTTACTAATATATGATATTTCATTCTTTAACTTTACGTTTAAACAAATGCTTGCAACATGAATGATATTGTCAACGCAAATTGTAGATCAATGAAGAAAATAGATAAATCCCAACTCGTTCCATGAATCGATTCATCAATGGATGTTTTTACAATACTTACATAAATGGATGATGATTTGATTTTTGTTTTTAATTCCATAGTTACAAAGAAGGATGGAGGTCATAGATTTTTTCTTTTTTTGAAATGATATTTAATTAATTATGTACGACTATAAAGCTATTTATAAATATATGTATATTTTATTTACCTTGTCAGTTATCGTTGCTGGAGATTGACTCAGGAAGTTTGAAAGTTGGAGGCTTGTCAACACCCCGTCTGGAGTACTCTCTCCATCGTCGAGCAGCAGCTGCAGCTCGTTTTGCCCGTTCGCTTGTTTCCTCTTCTGCAGTAATTTAAAACTAGTTTCAGATGATGTTATCTCCCAAGAACGGAATTAAATATCCGTCGATAAGTCGATAACAAGTTTAGTCAACAAAGATTAGGTTTGTGTTTAACATGTTTCTAAACTTTTAATTTTATGTCTCACAAGTTTGTTAAGTTTAAAAATGTTAATATGTCGAGAATCTATTAGACACAGAATGAAAGTCCAATAACCTATCAAACACTTAGTTTAGGGACCAATTATACACAAAATTGAAAATTCAATAACCTATTAGACACAAACAAGTTCATGTTTAAACTTGTAATCCTACACCTTTTCTATACCGATTTCAAATATCGATTCAGATACTTCAGATATTCGTCGACATTAAATTTGATCAAATTTATGATCCCGTATAAGGAAGCAGAGAAATTTAGAAGTGCAAATAAGCTTAGAAGTTAATGAAGGTTAGTAATCATTACCTGAATTTCTTTGATCTTTAGGCCTGCCCCAAAGATTGGTCCAGTATGAATCATTGCTATCAGAACTTTTCTTCTTCATCATCCTCACTTTTGCTTGTTCCTGCAAAAGAATGAGGTTTGTAAAGCCCGAGATATTAGAAAACAGAAATTAAGAGCCATAAAATCAAGCGCTCATCAGCATAAAAACCTACCAAGACTTTGGCTTGCCTCTTTTCCCATCGAGTACTTGCCTGCAAATGGAGGGTTAAATACTTACTAGTAGTTTAATCTTTGTACTTGGCAATGGAGGGTTAAATTTTTACTAGTTTCTATTTAGTTTTGGAGTTTTTATTTTATAACTAAAACTTTTGAAACTTGATATTTGAACTTTGTTTTTATTCGGTACTTGAGATTTCACAAGTGGTATGTTTGGTGAGATTTGATTTAATTTTTAATTGGTCATAAAGTTTGAAATTAGTTTCTAAATTAGAATGGACTGAGAGTTGATATTAGGGAATGGTGGTGTGACAGTTAAAATACGTTAATTAGACTTTGCTCGTGTATTTTTTAAACGAGTTGGACTTTTTTTCATTATCTTTTATATTTTATAAACCAACAAGAAACCAATTTCAAACTTCGGATGTCAATTAAAAATCAATTTTAAATCTTGAATACTAGGACCAAATAGAAACTAACTTTAAATCTCAAGAACCAAAAGCACTAGTTTTGAAAACTTAGGGACCAAATAGAAATTATATTCAAATTTCACGACTAAAGTGTATTTTACCCACAGGGATTTAAAATGTTCATACCAGTCTAAAAACATCCACAGCTGATGATCCCATTCCAGAAAGCATAAACGCGACCTGTCCACAAATATTGCAATTAGAAATTAACCAAATATTCCAATTAGAAATTGAAAATCAAGGATCAAAGAAAGTTATTGATATTGTTCTGTGTTACATACATTCACTCTTTCGACCCTGCGCATTTCATCTTCGAGCAGAGATAATTGTGCAGCTGAAGTCCAATGGATGCAATCGACTGGACTGGAAAATGGAGGAGATCAAAACATTAGTCCATGATATCATAAGCCAAATTTATAAGCCTGACTACGGAAAATAGGTATTCGAATTAGATCGACAAATGCCTGACTAAAGAACAAAACGTTTCAAATGAGTTGCTGGATTCTAACTGGGGGTAAGAATGAAGGATATCAGGGAAGGAAATAAATCGGTCAAGGCATATGATCTCAAGCAGAGTCTTCACTTCAGCTATCATTTTCTTAACCAAATTATTGCATGAAATGCTTGTACTCTAGTTCTGAATAGAAATAAGTCCAATAAAAAAATTTAACCTTGTCCAAGCTATCGACAACAAGATTTGGAGAATAGAAAACAGTCAGTTGAGTACAGATTCAATCAGCATAAAGCGAACTTACCAACTATCAATTGCTTCTTGAACTCGTTGTGGATTCCCACACTGGCTGTACACACGAGCTCGACCAAAATCTTCTTCAATTCCGAAGACATCAGGGGCCACATTGGCACAATTTTTGCAGCCTGGAAGTAAGTTAACCAAATCTTAGATGATCATGGTTATCGTTGCGAAGAACAAAAGAGCAATCCTTTTAGATAGATTGTTAGAAAATGCCGCTTCTGGTAACCGAATCAGTAGGTTGTAAATAACTCCTAAAGTTTTTTGTGCTTGCATATGCTTCAAAAAAAGATGTTGTGACGGTACTTGTGGAGAAACCACCCATATCACAATAATCACAAACAAATGACAACTGAAAAATCATAATTATTTGCAATATAATGCAAGTTCAAGACACCTAATTAGTGCGTTTGGAATAACTCCAAAAGAGCTAACTTTTGATAATCTAATCAAATACTATGAAAATGTTGGAAATTATCTCCAAAGCACTTTTCACCTTTCCAAGAATATCATCCTGAACTCACCCTAAATTTTGTTGCAAATTTATTGCCCTCTACTTTTCTATTTGCCAGATGTTACCAAGTCCATCATGCCATGATGTGAACACTTTATGAAAAAAAATAAATAAGGGAACATTAAGAGAAGTACGTGGTAGAATAAACTAAGAGAAAAGTCTCACATACCTATACAGCTGAATTCATCAACAAAAGCAAGATCCTTTGTGCTTGAATCATCTATAAAAGGGTTGATTGCAGTCAAAGCATATCCATGAATTTCATCATAAACCATCCGCTGCACTGGGTCACTGAGCACCTGCAATGTAGCAGTTTATCTATGACAAAGGTCGGAAAGCAACTTTTTTCTAAGGGCTAATTATGCGTTACCCGAATTCTTTATACTCTGACTCAAGAAGCTCAAGCCCAAAGTCCAACATTGACCTCATTGAGGGTGTAGGTGTCTGTATATATTTTGTAATTGAAAACTCTCCTACCTATCTTTTAGGTTAAAATACCATTTTAGTCTCCGAATGTTGGGACTTGTTCTATTTTAGTCCCTATAATTTCAAATGTCAATATCTAGTGTACGCACCTTCAATAAATCTTGAAATTAGTCCCTCATGTTTGTTTATGGCTAACTTTTTTTCAAAAAGTATTAGTCCCTATTAACCTTCTCGATATAAATTAGGGAAACATATTCACATTTTTTAATGGAAATAATTATAAATAAAATTTCAAATTCATAATAAGAACTAATTTTAAGATTTATTAAAACTATAGGAGATGAATTTGAACATTTGAAAGTACAGACACTAAAATGAAATGAAACCTAAAGTACAGGAACCAAAATAGTATTTTAACCTATTTTTTGTTCCACTATATTATTTTACTCCATTCATAATTTTTTCCAACTCTATTTGTGGTTTTTGCTATACCAAGCTTAAAGCATTTAGCATCCATTGAATTTGAAATCCTACCTCATAGACTTCGTTAATGAACATGCAGAAATTCGTGGTGTCTGGATCGTCTCCACTCAAGTCTGGATGGCACTCTTTCATGCAATTATAGTAGGCCTTCTTAATCTGTTCCGGGCTGGCATCCGGAAGCTACAAACAACAATAGGAACAGTTCATTAGATACACTACATTAGTATTCACAAATTCCTTCGAGCAGAAACAAAAATTCCCTGTGAAAAAGTAGAGAGAATAGTCTACCAGAACAATTCCAGTACAACAATCAGCATGAGAATTTAACAGCAGACGAAAAAGACTTAAAACAGATCATTTCGTATAACTTCCTTCCCTTTCATTTTAAATGACAAAGTGGTTTCACTAAAATATACCTTATATTTATATAAAAAGTGATTTTAAAATGATAAACGGAAAATGAGTTAATTTGACATTTCTAGAATCTTTTAAAATGACCAAATAAACTTATATTTAAAATCCCTTGAACTATAACACAAAAGTATTTTAATTAAAACCCATTACTATAAAAAGTGTTTTAAGATAAGATATTTTTTCTAAAAGATACTCACGAAGTTTTATAATTAAATTTATCGTGACCCATCAGTTTAAGTTTTTTGTTCAAGTTTTTGGGTTCATCGGAACAACACTCCCCCTTAATTCTTCATTTCAATGAAATTTTCTCATATCACTCGAAGACATGATCAAGGGTGCGTGCCCGATGAGTATTTAAAAAATGCTTTTAAGTTAAAAGCATTTTCAATAAGTATGCTTTTCAGTCAAAGCATTTTTTATTAGTACTTATTGGTAGAAGCACTGCTAAAAACATGTTCTAGAATTTTCAAAATAACTTTTGAGTATCAAACCAAGCACTATACAAATTGTGAAGAGTAATTTTAATGTGTTAAAAGCATTTTCCACTCATCAAGGAATCACAACCCACCGTTCAACAGCTTAGCAACTTAAAATCGCGCCAAAATGCAACATCAAGAACAAGAAAACAATAATCCAAACACAGTTCCGATCACCAATTAGCCACTAGATCTTCACATTCAATCAAAGTAAACTGAAAATTTTCCATACTTCAAACAACATGGAGACAAATCGAGAGATGATCCAGAGCGTTTATAGCTTTAACACTTTCAACACCTAAACAAAATCCAGATCGAAATCGAACGGCGTACCAGTCCCAAAACGGCATAATAATCGTCGGCAACGGCCTCCGTTGCTGCCGAATCCCTCGCTGCGACCTTCAAACCGCCGCAGTTCCGTCTCCCAGTGCCGCGGCCAATCGCGCCGCAAGAACTGAAGGGCTTGGCAAAGGAGCGCCATGGGCTAAGAATCGGAGCTTGGACTTTGATGGCCTCCGTGCAGACAGGAGAGAGCAACTGAGCCATTGGAGAGTGAGTTACTCGAAAATGAAAGTACACATTGTAAGGGAAAATTGGGGAAGAGAGAAGGGTAAAAATGGAAATAAAATGGATTTTTTGTGGGGCGTTGAGGGGATATTTGAAAATTATGAGGAGGAAGAAAATTTGACGTGGAAGGGTTGGTGATGACGTGGCGGAATGTGAGCCAGATGAGTCCAATGAATGTGGACGAAATTAGATAAATGTAGCGGGAGAAGAGGCGGGAGTGTGCAGCACGCAGAAGCGATGCAAGGCACGTGTCGGCTTGTGGATTACTGTTGCCTCACGTGACAGGGTGCCGTCTCCAACTCTCGAACACTAGAGACTACTCTTTTGTCCAAAATGGAAAATGCCCAACTAGTTTTTCGTTCTATTTATCTTAAAATGGAAAAATTATTATTGGTGACAAGATTGATTTTCCCTTTAGGCAAGTATGTATGTGTGTATATATATATTATTATTATTATTTTATTTTTGAGTTAACCATATTGATATATTGTTATGGGTAATTCTAGATCACCCAAAATTCAATGGCTAAGCAGGACAACACAGCACTAGCTCGAAGATGTGACCAGGAAGCGAATCTCGGAGGAGAGTCAGACGAAAAAGGTTGGGCCAGGCTTGGCCCAACCCCATAGCTTGGCCCCGCCCAAGATCGAGGGCAAGGCCCATGCTCCTGACCCTCGACCCACTTGTGTGGCCCGAGTCCTTCCACCTCCGTTCAATTCCTGGAGTTTTTTGTCGCCCCGATTCAGCTCCAATCGATCTGGGGATGCTTAGAAACCCTAAAACAGAAATAAGGTATATAAATCATTCTTCAACCCTAAAGAAGGGATCTGAAAAATCTACTTCAAAACTCTCTCTTTTTACTCTTGCTCTCAAATTGTTTTCCATCTATCTCCTTGTTGACTTAAGCATCGAAGGCGGTGTGGCAAGCACTACACCGGTCTGCAAGTTTTTTTGTTTTGCAGGCTACATCTTCCCTTTCAACACAAATCCAGTGTCACGTGAAGGTCATGTGAATTCTGTCTGTCCAAATTTTAGCATCAACATATATCATATCACTAAATAGATTAGAAGTCTTTCTTGATAGATATCCATTACCATCTATCCCTAGAAATTTGTTAGTGATAGACTCGTCAACATAAATCAATGATAACTAATAAATCTGCGAGTTTTTTCAACTTTTCAAATGTTTTTTTTTTATTTAGAATGAGTATAAAATTGTGTCATATTTGTAATTCCTTCTATCTTGTACTAACATGCTATTGTTTTGAGCCAATTGCTCGTCATGCAATGCATCTATGGGCAATCTATCCTAACCACTTATTTCACTGATGCTATTGATCTCTTTTGTAGGTGTCAGGAGGATCTTACTGCTAATGATTTGGCAACCTTTGTGGCAATCCTATGGTCTATGTGGAACAACAGAAATACAGAGGTTTTTCAGGGCAAACGAAGCTATCTCCATCTGAGCTACGACCCTATTGATTGGGCATCTGTGTACATATTAGAGTTCATGGAAACCCAAGCTAAGCAGCATCATGAAGACCATCGAGATCGAGAGCGTCTGAGAGATGCTGAAGATTCCAGGTTGACTGCGTGGATTCCGCCACCCTATAACAATTTCAAGCTGAATGTGGATGCAGCACTAGCAAATGGAGAGATGGGATCAGGCATGATCATCAGAAATTCAAAGGGAGAATCGATGGCGACTGCAAAATATTTCAGGAGAACGAGTTGCTCAGTAGAGTGGGCAGAAGCACAGGCTCTTGTAGACGGTATTCAGCTAGCGATGGAGTCGGGGCTATCACCAATCTGGGCAGAGACGGATTCCAAAATTGTATGGAATCTACTTCAGGACCGCGACAATTATCATAATGAGATTGCTCCTCTAATTCACCATCTCAAGCTTTTGGGCACAACAAAGCATATCAGCGGGTTTTTACTAACAAAAAGGGACGACAATAAAGTAGCGCACCAACTGGCTACTCATGCTCGCACAACAAAGCATTCTGAAGTTTGGTTGGAAGACCATCCTTCTTAGATTCACAACCTTGTTGCTAAAGAAATGTCACAAGTGGACGGTTCGACCTTTTCTTCTGTTTCTGGTTCCTTGTAATTTTCTTATGTTTTCTCTTTTTTTCTTCTCAAAAAAAAAAAAATGCATCTATGGGCTAAAAACACCTATAAATTTCAAATATAGAAACCAACCTCAAAACTCAACCAATTTTCAAAAGTTTATCATTTTTCTTTTTTTGAAGATTCAAACTTTAAACCACAGCTTCGGTCATGGTCATGTTCGTAATTGAATTTTATTTCAATAAACAACTTTCTTTTATGGTCAAGATTGTGTTTTAGTTAACTAACCTCTAGTTCCCCCACATGTTGTAAAATATATATGTATGTAGTTCAAGAAAATAATATAAATTTGAATTGAATCTAGTTGAGAAATTAGGTGGTTCATTTTTTCAAAATTTTGTAAGAAAACTAAAGGGAAAAATACATTTTTGGTCTTTAAGGTTTGGATTAGGTTTCATTTTAGTTTTTGAGTTTTCAAACTCAATATTTTTACCTAGGTTTGGATTTCGTTACACTCTTAGTCCCTCCGTCAATTTTTCTATTAAACACTAACAGATTGCTGACGTGGCATTAGTTTTTTTATTAAAAAATGATTTTTATTAATTTTTAAAATAAAAGTAATATTAAAATAATTAAAAATACATTATTTTCTTTCCTTCTTTTCCTCCTCCTTCTTCTTCCACCGCAATCGTCAGACCGCCGCCGCCGCCGCCATCGTCGTCATTCCCCATTTTTTTTCTCCTATCTTCTTCTTCCCTCTCCTCCCATTTTTTTCCTCTATTCCCTTCTTTTCCTCCCTTCCATTTCCTTTACTATTTAAAAAAACCAAGATCTACAACACAGATCTCCGACGAAGCAACGCAAGAAACGGTCACCCCGCAAACGGATCTGCAACGCCCACACCAGCAAATCCCAGATCTGCAACGCTCACGTCTCCCCTCAACGTTGGGAAAAAATTTCCGACCAGCGACGGAGACAGAGAGGGCAGTGGAGCTTGAACTAAGGTTGAAGAAGATGAGAAAAAAGAAAAATAAAAAATATATGTTTAATATGTTATTTTATTTTAAAAAAATGGTGCCACATCAGTATTTCGTTAATTTCTAACAAATAAAAAATGGATGAAGAGACTAAAATGAAACGAAATCCAAATCTCAGGACTAAATTATCGTATTTGAAAATTCACGAACAAAAATGAAACCTAACCCAAATAAGACCAAAAGTAAGAAATTTGAATATTGCTTTCAACACCAATTTATATATTTTCATATTTTGATTTAATTCACATATGTACCTATGCGCACAATTCACATATGTACCGATGCGCACGATTGCCTTCCTCAAGCACGCACGCAAACAATGTTGGATATTTTTAAGATATTTTGTTTAATTAGTTTTTATTATTTGACTTTACTTTTTTTTTAGCTAGTCAATTCACTCCTCTTAAATAGGGAGTGGAAATAGTTAGTGCTTAACTAACTTGACTAACAAGTCTCCCTGTTATAAAGGGAAACTTGGATAGTCATCACAGAAAGGGGGAATTCCATCTGTAGTTCATCCCTGCTGTTACTTTTCTCTAAAACTAGAATTCAAGTGTTATTGATCTATTTTTATTTTGAGCATACAAGCAATTGGGGATTCGTAAGAGGACTTAGCTGCACACAAGTTCTCTTGAAGGATTGTTGTATCTTCGGAGTGGAGTGCCAGATAACTCAGTGCTAGTGGGAGCACATCTTCTCTATGGACAGCGTTTATTAACGTGCCTCAATCCAGATATTATAGCCTTCTCTCTTATCTCTTATTTTATTGGTGTTTAATTACTAATGTATTTATGTTGATTATTTCAGAAATTTCTATTCCCTAAACCTTATTTCCAACAATCATAGAGAAGAAGTGTATGGAAATTTCTGAAATTTTAATATGACATAAATTATGTGCTCTTATTTTTATTGATTTTCATTTGATGTGAATTAAATTGAAAATGGTTAAAACCATTGTTTCAAATGAATTTTTCTTGGAGTCCAAAGATTTATTTTGTTGGATTTAAAGGAAAAAAAAATCAAATGGTTAAGAATTTGTGTTTTATTAATTAAACTAAACAATTTTGGTTTCTGTAATGTTGCAGTAAAATCCAGTCTTGGACGTATTACACCTGTCCAACTTATTATGAGTTATAATTAGAAATATCCTTTCACGGGGTATAATTTTCTTGATGATGGTCTAGCAGATGAAGCCGACCACCTGTCATGGAGCCCAACTTTGAAGTGCTGGAGATCAATACCTTTCACAATTTTGATCAGCGTGATTATATTCCTTCATGAGGTTTTGTTCTATGATCCATGTTGAATTGTTAGTGTCCAATTAGTTTTAATTTGCATTCGCCTTCAAAGGGTGTGGCAATGATGTTGGGTTTTGGAAGGAGAGTAAGTCTGTATTCATGCTTATAAACTTGGTCTGATGAACAATTGTTTGTGATGTTTGGTATGGAGAATAGTTGTTTGTGGATAAATGCATTAATTGGAATATGTATGTGAATTTGGGTCTTGTTGGGAATGCTAGATAGCTGGGCTCATGCAATCTGTTTACAAATTGATTTTGTTGTCCACCTTGAGAGGAATTCAAATGACTCATGCTTTCTGTCAAATTGGATGGTGGTTGGAGGTTTCCTTGATTTCATCATCAATTTTCTCTTAATATATATACATATATATGTGAATGATTGTTTATTGTGGATTATGTGTGGTATTCTAATAATTTTGTTGGCAGTTGTTGTGAGACTTGTCTTCAACCAGTTAAGTTATTTAAAATTCATTCAATTGAAACTATAAATATAGCTTAAATGATTAAGCTTTTTTGAATTGAACTTGTATGAACTTTATATGAGCCAAGTTTCTATATTCTAATAGATAACAAAGAGCAAACCTTTGAAATTTAATTGATGTCGATGCCATTGTTAGTGTGGAGGAGAAGCAATGTGTTGGATGGGTTTGTTGCTCTAGAGAAGGATTAAGCTAACAAACCACACCATCTCATTCTTTAATTTTATGCAAATAATTGTCATGGCATGGAGGCTTTCACATGGTAAATTCACAATCTAGTGAAGCATAATTATTCACTAATTGGAGTTTAAATATATTTACATATATTATGTTTACTCAATTATATTGGTGGAATTCACACTGTATGTGATTAATTATTTTATATGAACTTGTGGCCTTATAATATGTTATCAATAAATATTCTAAATTTTGTTAGGCCGATATATTATCCCCACAAATATAAGTTGTTGAGTATTTTTGTGGTTGATTTTAAATGAGTTTTATAGGCTAAGCTTACTATATTCCCAGTTTAAAATATATTTCAAATCTTCGTATGATGTACGAGAATTTAGAAATATGTTGAATTGGATGATATATTATAGTTCGAGATTTATTTGATTCAAATTGGAAAATTTATTTCTTCCTTTGATATGTGTTGACGTTGTGGCATATATGGTGACATTATTAGCATTGAGTTTTGATAATATATGTATATATATCATTAATGTGTTGCTTCAATTTGAGTTTGTTAAAATCTTTTAAGTTGCATATCGATATTTTCTATCTTCTACTGTCTTGAAGATGTTGATATCTTATTGAATCTCCAAGGCTGAATCTATAAATGGATATTGTGTTTATTATTATTATTATTTAGAGGAATTGAGTTTAATTTTACTTGATGATTTAGCAATTTTATTTTATTGCTATATTTGAGCATGATATCCAACACATATTTAAAGTGTGTATATATTTGTTCTTTCATGGAACTAGTTGGAGATTAAGTAAGAATTATTTTGTATTATCTCACAAATCTCAAGTTTAGAGATGGTTATAGTCTTCAATTAAGCAAGTTTAATTATCATGTTACCATGTATGGAAATAATGTTCCTTTGGAATACTATTGATATTATTGTTAACAAATCTTATGTGACATTTTTAATAATTTTGGAGATGTCGTTTGTTGAAATACTGATAAAGTTTAAAGTTGCTTAAAGTTGTTCAGCTATGAACTTGTGAAGTTGATGAAGGTTGAGATAGTGAGGTAATTTTATTGACAATTTAAGTGTATGACCTTAGATCTCAAATTGCAATGTTTAAGAGAAGGATTTCACTTCTATTAATTTTCATGAAATTGAAAATTAAAACTGTTGCTATTAATTGAATTTGAGTTATAATATTATTCTTTGCTTATTACTTGTTGGGAGCATAAGAATGTGTAAGATCTCAATCATATGTGGAGCTTATAAAAATTGTTAGTAGTTTTAAGATCTTGTCAATATGTGAGAGCATGTTGCAAAAGGCAAAGGTATTGTTAGATCTTGTTGATCTTGATGGCTAATTATGTGTGTATATTTTCATTTAATTGAAAATATGTTCATAATAGAACATTTTATGGAGCATGTCTATGATCTTAAAAATGAAAATGAATTTGGACATTAAATAGTCGATAATTGTTCTTTTTAATAATATTCATAGACATGAGCTTTAATTGGTTAAATTGTGAATACATGTTATTGAGATGTTTCATGTATTGTGGTATATGTATAAACATCCATCTATGTTGATTGATCATTTATGGTGTTATATGATTTTGCTATGTAAATAGCAAATTTAGAAGATATATTATGGACAATATTGATGGAGTGTATTGATATCTATGTGAAATTTAATTAATTATTATAGAGTAATTAATTTGAGATGCACTTATTATGTCCATTTATATGATAGTATATATCAATTTTATTGTGGTGTTCATAATTATGCATGTGTGCATAAATTATATGTTGGAGAGATTAAAGCATATATGCAATATATCTACAAATGTGGGGGCTAAAATAGTTTAGATCCAACAATAAATAGTTTAGATCCAACAATCAACATAAAAGGAAAAAAAAAAATCATTTGATTTTGCTGATGAATGTTGATTGAGTTGTGCAGGTGTATATGCAAAGATATCTTGATTGGACCAATCAAATAAATTGTTGAAAACATCGAGGGAATGGGACTAAAGTCCATAAGATAGTCACCACAATGGACACCCAACCTCAAAGATTGGAGATCCCATGAAAGAGGTTCAATGGGTAAAAACGAAGTTGAGTGTGACTAGGGAGAGCACTGATTAATTAAAATATCTCTTATCCCATTCCTAAGGTGGTAGTGCTCTCGTAATGTGATGATCAGGAAGAGTTTAAACTCTGAATGAAAACCAAGGCATGATTTATGCAGGGTGTTGGTCACAAACAACCCTTGGGAGGTTTTCACCTATGTGGGTGTTGTAGTGAGGTCGCTACAATAGGGGTTTGGACTACTCCCTTAAAACACTCATGAATAAGATACGTGCGCATGACCGTCTAACGCGCAACCCAGATTAAAGAATACCCCACATATTGCTTGTACTATGTGTGTGGTAAGTGGAAGTTTGGCTCAAAAGACCTAGTTCAAGACTCAGTTCACTATGGTTCTTTCAAATGTACACTTGCTAACACTAAGTGGAGGTTCAAACCCGGAAGGTACCTACACCCATTGCATAGTAAAAATGCTCGTCTTTAAATATATTTTTCGTTTTCAAAATCTTAAAAATAGTGGGGGATTGTTGGATATTTTTAAGATATTTTGTTTAATTAGTTTTTATTATTTGACTTTACTTTTTTTTTAGCTAGTCAATTCACTCCTCTTAAATAGGGAGTGGAAATAGTTAGTGCTTAACTAACTTGACTAACAAGTCTCCCTGTTATAAAGGGAAACTTGGATAGTCATTACAGAAAGGGGGAATTCCATCTGTAGTTCATCCCTGCTGTTACTTTTCTCTAAAACTAGAATTCAAGTGTTATTGATCTATTTTTATTTTGAGCATACAAGCAATTGGGGATTCGTAAGAGGACTTAGCTGCACACAAGTTCTCTTGAAGGATTGTTGTATCTTCGGAGTGGAGTGCCAGATAACTCAGTGCTAGTGGGGGCACATCTTCTCTATGGACAGCGTTTATTAACGTGCCTCAATCCAGATATTATAGCCTTCTCTCTTATCTCTTATTTTATTGGTGTTTAATTACTAATGTATTTATGTTGATTATTTCAGAAATTTCTATTCCCTAAACATTATTTCCAACAAACAATAGCCTCTTCAAGAGTTAAAGACGTAATAATAATAAACAATAACTTCAACAATCTTAATAGTGGTTGCCTTTAGACTTCCATTGTTCATTATACAAACCTTTTTAGGTAAATTGCAAAAATCACAGTATGGTGGTTGTAACAATAACACCCCTAAACTTTCAAAAGTGAAAATTAGCCCCTCAAACTTTCAAATTTGTAAAAATTAGATCCTTGAACTTTTAAGTGTGAAAATTTAACCTTCAAACTATGAAAAATGTAAAAATTAGGTCCATTTTTATTCAATTTCTATATCCTATTTTCACTTTCTCTCTCTAGTTTATCTCTCTTTGACCCACTGTTTCTCTGCTCTCTCCTTCTCCCTCCCTTTCTCTTCGAGATGACCTTCAAACAGCTCCGCCTTTCGTTATTCTCATCATAATCCCAACTCTTTTGCATATAAATCCAACCCCTTGAGAGAAAAATGCAAACTTGCTTGTGAAAAAGCCACCAATGGGGATGCTGGATGATGATGATGAAGAATTTGGTCTCAAGGGAGAAGAAAGTTTGAATCTTGATCTCAACTGTGCAATCGTTACTTCTTCTCAAGAGAGCTGTGAGGTTATTGAAAATGGGAGAGGCTTTTGGAACTTGCCATTTTCTTGTGAGTAAATGACTAGAAGCTGAGAGACTGATGTTGGGGATAATGGGAATGGAGCTTCTGATTTCAGTGATGGGTTTGTTGAAAATATGAATGAATCTCTTGTTTCATAAACAACCTTTTTTAAAAAAATAATGATCAATCGATTACCTCTGAAAGCGGCTTTAATGGTTTATGAGTTTTGCATCAACATTTGGGGGAGGAACGTCGTGAGGAACAAGAAGGGTCGCCATTACTTCAAACTCAGAATCGATTTCTCAGCTGCTATGAACTGATTATGCTGCGGAATACTCCCTCCATGTCTCTACCACGTCCTTTATATACTGAAATTACACTTGGTGTGTGAATTCACCAGCTCTCGTCTCCTACAACGATGGCCGCCACTGATTTAGGATCAAGATGTATTTTTCAACCAACCCAGCTTCTTGCAATTTCCAATAACCTCACAGTAGGCGAGAGAATGGACGATTGAAGGGAGGGAGAGGGAGTGAGCAGAGTAGGGTCAAAGAGAGAGAAACTAGAGAGAGAAAGTGAAAATAGGAGATAGAAATTGAATAAAAATGGACCTAATTTTTAGGTTTTTCATAGTTTGAAGGTTAAATTTTTACACTTAAAAGCTTAGGGATCCAATTTTTACAATTTTAAAAGTTTGAGGGGCTAATTTTCACTTTTGAAAGTTTAGGGGTGTTATTGTTACAACCACCATACTTCAGGAGTGGTTTTTGCAATTTACCCAACCTTCTTTTATTTATAATCTGTTCAATGTACAACTTTAATTTCATGAAATCTTTAAACTAATAAGATTAAATTACAATTGCAGAGGTCAGTTGGTGGTGTTTCTGATTCTGGTTTCCTGTTTCTTTTTGCATTTGGTGACTTTCATTACAAATTCAATTTAGAAAGCAAATTAATCAGGTTTCATATTTTTAATTTCTATTTTCAATTTTTTAAAAATTAGATGTAACATAAAAATTTTAGATACTTAATTTTAAAAACCAATTTTTCATATAAAAAATTCAGAAAACAATCAAAATAAATTACCAAACATGGTTCATACTTTGGATTTTTTTTTTTTTTTGAAACAGTTAGTTAACCAACACAGATTCAATTTTTAGGGAAGAAAACAAGAAAAAGAAAACGAAAAACATGCAACAGAAACGTTACCAACCAAACCTTGTTACATACTCCATGTAACAAAACAATCACGATTAATAATTTTTTTCCTTCCCCGTAGCAATCGCCAGCAAAGAACGGTGCTTGGAGCCGATGCTTAAACAAATAAGAAACGAAGCAGATTGATATCTAAATTCTCAAGTCACGAAGGATATAATATAATAATTACTAAAACATATGATTACGGACAGCTTAAAAAGTTCTCCAAATTGATCCTAATAATCTCCATTAAACCCCAAAATATTCAAAGAAAAGAAAACAAAGAGCTTCAGTCAGGCTAATTTCAAAAGCACAAAATTTTATAACTTGAACACAAATAACTCTCAAACTATTTGGGAAAATCCCTCGGAAGCTTAACCAGTGATTTGCTGCGACTTGTTAAGAATCACGCCCTCATATTTCACCTGAAACCACTTCATTGCATCCTCCTTTGTGACTCTGTGCTGGATCCCGACGCGAGACTTGCACCTCCTGCGGCGCCCAACACGGTATCCTGGTCGCTCCAAGACAACGAAGAAGTCCATACCATAGATACCGGTGGATGGATCGTACCTGAAACATCATAGTTGCACATATAAACACGAGATTGGTTACAAGGAAACTTCAAAGATAGCACTAGAAGATTAGTCAGAAAGATCACGGACACCCCTAGTCCTGCAAAATATATCAATCCCCACAGGTCACAAGAGAGATCAGTTTACAAGTTCACTTCAAAATAGGGATGACAGTTCAGAACCGGGTCAGAAATTACCCTACTCCTCCCCAGCCCTGCAGAAAATTTCAATCCCCAACAGGACACAAGAGATCAATTTACAAGTTAACTTCAAAACTAGAGACGAAACCATTCGAAGTGGGTTCAGGACTGCCCCAGCTCCTTATTCCCAATCCTGCAGAAATTTTCGATATCCACAAGAGATTGTCGCATATAGGGATAAAACTGTTCAGGGCCCCCTAGAAAAGTTAAATCCCTATCTATTCTTCAGCTACAGAGAATCAATCAATATCCATCCCCATTCAAAGAGAGTCAATGCTAAAAAGACTCAACTTCAAATGAAACATTCATTTGAAGTTAACTACACTCATACGCAATACAGATTATAGATCTCCGAACAGATTGAAGACTAAACAGTAAGTTTCATACAAATTTTGGAACATAACTTAAAAGGTTATTCAGAAATATAAGGGCTTACTTGATTCCAAGATCAATGTGCTCCTGAATACCGAAGCCAAAGCATCCAGTGTCACTGAAGTTCCTGCGAAGCAACTCGTACTCCTTGACCTTCAACCCACTTTCCAAAAGCTGCATCGCCTTCTCACCTCTAACGGTGACATAGCAAGCAATCTTCTCATTACGCCTGATTCCAAATGAACGAACAGTGTATCTAGCTATTGACCACAATAACAACAAGATCCAATGTCAAGCTATATCTTTCAAAGATAACTTTAGTTCAATTCTGAAAGCATAGACTCATAAACTCAACATATGAACTCGTCCAAGCAGTTCCTATGAGTGGAATCTAAGCTGCGTTTTTCCCCTGTCTCAGTTTCAACTAAATATTCTAAATTTCTCTTCGTATATGAATTTTCTTATTTTCATTCGGACCATTCCAGAATCTAAGTCAAACGAGTACGAGATTGAGAAAATAAAAAATGTACCTTTAGAGAACACAGGGCTCTGGCCGCTCAGTTGCTCAAGCACCTGAGCAAAGTAGATCATTAATGGCGGAAACAGAAACAAGAATCAACCAAAACAAACAAAGAAACTGTAAGGAACAAAGTAGTACCTTAGCAGCTCTGGTAAGCCGATCTCCGCTCTCACCGACTGAGATATTGAGGACGAGTTTCTGCACCTTAATATCCCTCATGGGGTTCGATAACTTCTTCTCCGAAGCCTGCGCCATATTAACAGAAACAAAGGATTAAGACGCAGGAAGAAGACACGATTACAGAAGTCTTTCAAGAATCTAAATTGAGAAACAAAGACGAATCTAGAAAAAAACACCATTGGAGTGTTCTGTTGAGCGGCTGCGGCTTGTGTGTTGCGGGTGCTGCTTCTGCTGCTCGATCCGAAGAAGGGGCGAAGAAACCCTAATATGGGTTGAAGTAGCCGAAGCTAGGGTTTCTAATTCACCCAGGTTATGGGCTTCAGTTGTGGGCCTCTACGCTTGCTTTCATATGGGCCTAAAATTGAGAAATTTTGTGTTGCCCTCGGCCTAGATTATTGTCAAAAATTGGAAAATTGGAGTAGGTAGAAAAAAAAAATAAAGGTAGGTATGGTAGGCAAACTCGGATCCTCTGTTATGTTTTTTGATTCACTAGATTCAGTGAATATGCATTTGGACGTGTTTTTTTAAACTATTTTCGGATTTTGTGATCCAAATAGTGAAAATTCTGAAAATAGTGACCTATTTGGTAAGCAATATGGATGTTGTTTTATGTTTAACTTTTTGTAGGTTTGTAGTGTAACTTGATTTTGATTTTGAAATTTTAAAATAAATATTAAATTTAAAAAATTAAAAAAAAAAAAACAAAAAAAACTTTAATAAATATAGTAATTAATATTATAAAATAATTTCATTTTTTAAAATTCAAATTTGTATAATACAATGTATTATAAATTATATGATATTATAAAATAATTATTATACAAAATTTATAATATATAACATGTTTATACATTAATTGATAATAGTTTATGTTATGGGCAATTTTGGACCACCCCGATGTACATGGAGCTGACGAGGACAACCGGGGAGAAATTGGACTGGGAGATGGACCAAAGAGGCGAAACCGGCAAGCGAGACGGGCCAAGACCGAAGGGGTCGGGCTTTTGGCCCGACCCCCTGCTCGGCTTCGCCTGGTCCCCACCGCCTCTGGCTGCCCCGATTTCACCTGGTTTGTCCCGAAACGCCTCCGAATACCTAAAAACCCTATGAGGATGAGCAGGTATTTATACCCCTCTTCACCACAGGGGACCCGAACTCTATTCTCGACTCCCTACTCTTACTCTCTAGCTCTTCCTTCCGTTTTCTGACTTAAGCATCGGAGGCGGTGTGCAGGTTCTCTCTTTTGCAGGCCACGTCTTCCCCCTCTTCTACAAATTTTACGGTTGGTGGCACGTGAAGGTTAGGTGAGTTCCTCCAACCAAAATCGACCATCAACCGTTTATATTCAACTTACTATATTTAGTTGATAACTACAACCAGTTTATGGTTTATAAATATGTTATTAAACACATTTTGATCTTTTTTTTTTTAATTTGAACAAGTGTTTAAATTGGGATCTAATTTCTAAATCTACTATCAAGCAACTATGAAATGCAGTTATGTTTTCATTGAATTCCTTATTTTTAGATCACCAACCAAACACACCTTAAATCTCAATTCTAAAAAGTAGCGAACAAAAAATTAATGAAATTTGTCCACATGTGTAATTGGTATATGCTTTAATTTCCCATCATATTTATCTTACCCCGTCGAATCACACACGCATTTTAACTTCTCTATAAATCTAGTTGCATATGAAATTTAAAATTGAAATCTCAATATTTTTCGTCATATCTTTGTTGTTTTTCTTCCTTCCGTGGCCAACCTTCTCCAATGACATTATCTCGCAAATTTCACACTTCTTCCAAATAAAAAACTCCAAATTCTACATCTTCCAATTTCACTTGGGTTCCTCTTGAATCGTCGTTTTTCTAAAGATTTTTTTATGCTTTGACGCCCGCCCCCTATTAAAAGTGTCAAATAGGTCTATGAACTTTAAATTTTATGTCAAATTGATTCATACCGATAATTTTGTCCAATTCTATTAGTTAAATGCTTATGTGGCATTGCTGACATTGCAAATGTACCGATCATGTGATAAATAAAAATTGGCACATTGGATAAATTCGAAACAGGTCTAAAATTGAGAGGGTTTTAGAATTTTTTTCTTTCTATCGAGTTAAGGAATATGTGGCTGTATTGCATCAAGATCTTAGAATTTATCCAATGTGACAATTTTTATTTGCCACATAATTATATATTGCAATGTCAGCAATGCTATATAAGCATTTAACTAACGAAGTTGGAGAAAGTTAATAGTATGTGTCAATTTGATACAAAATTGAAAGCTTGGGGACCTATTTGACACGACTATGGAAGTTCGGGGGACCAAATGTGTATTTTAACCTTTTTTTTTAGTACATAAAAATTTGGAGGCGAGGGATTTGAACCTCTAACCTCTTAGTCGAATGAACATGTCAATTACCACTAAGTTAAGCTCGCTTTGGCACATACCTCCCTATTTAATGAACATATAATAGTATAGGGTATTTACATGGATTACTACTTGGTTTTTATTTATGAGGAGATGACGTTGTCATGTTGTCTATCAATTGAATATCATAGTTGTTTTGGATACAAGATTTTTTGGTTTTTTTTTCTAAAATAATTGGATCCAAGATATTTGTGTTACTTAACATCTAAATGATAGTTTTCTAACTTTCTTAAGTTTTAACGTCAATCTTGTAGCATAGCTCAACTGGCATAAAGTAGTACTGATAATCACGAGAAAGTCGTTTGAGTCTTGGATTGGGTTGAGTTGAGTTGGCTATTATAGCCCACCCAACATTTATAATTAGGGATATTCACAGTGCAGGTCGAGGCCAGGGATGGTTTTTCCGTTATCCCATTTCAATCACTATCTTCGCGAAATTTCCCGTTAAATTCCACATAGAGTTGGGTGGGGATTTCTCGCAGGGAATTTGTGGGGATCGGGTTCTCCATAGGGAATTATTCCCCGTTTAGTTTTTTCTTTTTCTGTTTTCTTTTTTAGATAGTTAATTATTTACATAAAATTTTCATTTAAATAGTTAATTTTTTTATTAAGAAGAATCTACTTTCAAAGAAAAAATGTTAAATCTCCTATTAGAAACAAAATAATATTTCATATCAAACTATCTAATTTATCTATACATATAATTCAAATGTTTTTTTTTTTCGAGTAACATATAATTCAAATGTTTAAACCATATAATTTAGACATATTCAGTTTTCTAAATCATCAACCATAAAACTTTAAAAGTTATATATATATATATATGGATAAATAATAACAATAATACTAATAAAAGTAAATGTCACCCTGACAACCTGTGGCGACCGCTCCCACTTCCTCCATCATTCCCCATTTAAATGGGGATTCACCGCACCTCGGGGGCAAATGAACATCCCTATTTGAAACATTAGTTTAATTAAACGAGTTTTGGATTATTTTCCCCCTCGTTTTGTTACTGTATTCCTATTTTGCTACTATAGTCCACTCACGTTCTTTCAACCTTATTGTCGTTGAAGACCGAAATTTCTGTCTTTCTTTTATTCTACCTCTCTTCTTCTATTTCTTTATTCGTTTTTCGTTTTTTATTTTTCGTCTTTCAAAAAGAAAATAAGAAGAAATAAGAGAAAAAATGAAAGAAATGAAAGAAAAAAAAATATGATCACCGACAGTGGAGAGCGGTCATCGGAGGTTGTCAGGGACGACAATGGTTCCAAGTTTCTCTTTACCTTTACGAACCTTGCTTTATATGTGTTGCGCGGTTATATTCGTTTGACATTTTGATTGGAAATATATCAATTGTTTGCTAAGTAATATACACTTGGTCGTAAATAACACATAGATTATACACTTTTTTTTTTTTTTTTTGTGTTCAGTTACATGTGAGATTCAACATGTACTATTTTTCTTAAGGCTGAAATTTTCGTACGGGATATTTGTTGTATTAAAAAAAAAACGTTAATGAATGTTGCATTTCTTGCTTTTTGATTGAATTTGTTTAGATGTTAAACATTGGAAAAGTTTATTTAATGGTTTGTTTTTTTTAGTTGGGATTAACCTAAGATGTCTCACTTTGTTGACATTTAATGTTTTTTTTTTTTTTTTAATTAGTACATTTTAAGAGTTGTTTTTTCCCCCTAAAAATTATAATAGATAGCAAAATTTATTCGGACATATTTACCATTTTCATCACTTTTTTTTTTCGAGAAAAAGATACTCTAATTAGAGGTGAGCAATTGATCATAGAATTGAAACATTTGTGGGACATAATCTCCCAAGAATGTGATTTACATGTCAAATATCAACTTCATTAAAAGTTTGAACCCAATTTGGAAAATTTTCAAACCAAGTATCAAAGACTTTGCATTCACTAGCTTTCCTAGCCAAATAGTAGGCCATAACATGTCAAATATCAACTTCATTAAAAGTTTGAACCCAATTTGGAAAATTTCCAAACCAAGTATCAAAGACTTTGCGTTCACGGGCTATCCTAGCAAAATAGTAGGTCATAACATTGTGTTTTTCTATGAACATGGACTATTGACTCCACATTTTTGGAAGGAATTAAGGTTTTAACATCCAAAACAAAATTCATCAGCTCAGTGACATCTTCCTCCTTGTCGTTGAGTAGATGAACCACTTGCAAGGAGTCAATTTCTACCTGGACAAGTAGCGAGGAGGTTGTGTTCACACGTAACTTCGAAGAAGACACGTGGAATAAAATATATATTTGTATTGATGTAATATGCGTGTGGGTGTACAATCTCTAACTTTAATCCTCTGATTCTCTCCCTTGTGTGATTTTGTTTCACTCGAGGGTTGTAGCGCTTGTTCTCGAGCCTAGAGCTTCAATTGATTATGTGAGCTTTTGAAGTCTTGGAGTCTTCTTCAAGGATTGTTGAGATATTCTAGTCTTGAAGGGTCTTTAGTCTTCAAGAAGTCTTGGGGTTAGTCTTCAAGAAGTCTTGAAGAGTCTTTGGTCTTCAAGTTTTGAAGGATTTCCAGTCTCCTGTCTTGAAGTCTGTCTTGAAGTCTTAAAGAGTCTTTGATCTTCAAGGGCTCTGACTGAGAGCTTCAAAATTTCTCCTAGCTCTCCATTTCTTCCTGCTGCCCCTCCCAAATGAGTAAAAACTTCCTATTTATAGAGTTTTCCAAAGGCTTTTGCAGACTTGGCCCAACTATTTGGTTTTGGGTCTTGTTTATATTTGACTCAAAAACCACATGACCCAAATATTTAAAAGATGAAATTTGATCTAATTAATTATTATTTTTTTAATTAATTGGTCAAATTAATTAATGTGATCAAATATACATTTGACTTTAGACAAACTTTGTCTCCAAATTAAATTTGAACACATGTCTATTTATAATTGATCTCAAATTTAATTATTTGTAATTTCGTCATTGATTTTAAATAATGGCGTGAAAATTTGTGATTGGCCTAAATTTATGACACCAACTATAACCCTTCCAGCGTTGCTAAAGCTTCAAACCAGCTGATACGTCAAGATCAATTGATAAATCGGTACCCAGCTTTCAACAAAACATCATCCCATCTGCAAAGAACTCATCCAAGACCGCCACACTGCTTCTTCTCCAACCAAGACGCGTCGCAATTAAGCTTCCATAATCCAGTCGAAGTCGGCAACCAGTGGTACTGAAGGGGTTCTTCTGTCGATGGAAACTCAAGTCCGTCCCCTCTTTTTCTTGTTAAATTATGTGATGTAATGTGTTATCAGATTAATAATAATAATAATAATAGTTATATCTCCGACTATCATTAACTATATGCTACAAATATAGACGATTTAAACTCAAACTAAAATATTTTGCGTCCCAAACACAAACTATTCAATCTTACCGGTATAATAACCCCATTCTATTATAACCATCGTGCGCCCAAACAGCCCATAATTTTAAAATTTTGGATTATTATTCTGTATAGGAAATGAAAGGAGTCCAGGCTCTAGGGAGGTGTGGTTACTTCGCTTATGGTCCAATGTCCAAGTGTTGAACGATCGTCAAAGGGAGCATAGCTCGGGCGACGAGCAGATGCAGAGAGAGGTGAGATATTTCATCGAATACTTTTTCATTTTCTACATTTCCCCAATGGTTTATTGCCGACATCTTCTTGCATTCGCAAGCATAGTGAAATTTCTTGCGTTTCTGATGTGCTCAAGTGACACTCGTCTGAGAAATCACTTTCGTGTTCCACTGATGTGCTCAAGTGATTTTTCAGACGAGTGTTAGAATTCGCCTGTATGATTGCAATTATCTGCTAATCTCAATAATAGTTTTGCTGAAAGTGGATTCTATTTTGATTTTACTTTATCGAGGTATGTTTGATCTCTTCAGATGAGAATGCGCATCTTAGCCAGATTTAGTTTTCAAGCTGGAATTGATCTTCCAAAAATTCAAATGAATCCTTGAAGTTCCTGGTTGTTTTTCTAGCTAGGATTGCTTTAGTTTTCACATTTTGGCTCTGATATGCTTTTCTTCGATTCAATCGTTCTATTTAAGTTTTTCGAATTTCTACATGCAAAATGATTCCTATCTCGTTCGCTTACTTGATCGGCAGGTTCTTGCACTTAAACTGATAAAATTTGAAAAGAATGTTCTGCAAAATTTCTACAATTTTTTAAAATATTTGTGTCGCCTCATTTTGTAAATCTCAGCAAATGCAGAAAGCTGAAACTGTCATAGTAGATGGCATACATACGTTTAGGAGTTTTCCCGGATGTAGTGACTTACAATACGTTGATTGATGGATATTGTCGATTTAGCGGTATCAATGCTGCTTATTATGTTCTTTATAGAATGAGGGAAGCTGGTATAATCCCAGATCTCATTACTTATAATTCCTTGATTGCTGGTGCAACCAGGAATTGCTCATTAAAACAGTCCCTTGATCTGTTTGAAGAAATGCTTCAATCAGGTATCACTCCTGTTATATGGAGTTACAACACTTCGGTGCACTGCTTCATATTAGGAAAGCTAGACAAAGCCAATAGAGTTTGTATGGATATTATACTTAAAGACCTCTCTCCTAATCCATTACGTTTAATACGCTGATTAACGCCCTTTGTACACATGGAATATATAAGTAATGCCATTATGTTATTAAGAAATTTACAGCGCCATGGATTTGTTCCTCAATTAGTTACATATATATAACATTCTTATTAATGGTCCTCGCACGATGGGTAGGTTGAAGGCTGCTTGAAGGATGCTCAATGAGGCCGTGGATTTGGGTCTCGAGCCCAATGCTGTAATGTACACTACATTGATGAAAAGTTGCTTTAGATGTAGGCAATAAACTTGGATTGGAGATTTTTTTAGATGAAAAACAAAGGATTTACTTTTTAATCTGATGGATTTGCTTACTGCACAATTATTGGTGCTTTTCTTAAGTTTGGTAGGTTTGAAGTGGCAAATATTTGTATGGAATAGATGATAAGGAATGGCATGGGATTTGACTTAGTTTTTTATAACACATTTATTAATTTGTACTGTAAAGAAGGTTAATTGGAGGCTGCATATAAGTTGTTGGATGAGATAGAGTCCCGGGGACTACACGCATAGTATAATAACCGGTGGGTTGTGCAGGGCTGGTAATATCGAGGGGCCTCGATGGCATTTGAATTACATGTATACAACAGGTCTTGCTTCAAACTTGGTAGCCTTAAATTGTCTAATTGACAGGTTGTGTAAGGCTGGACAAATTGACCATGCAATGAAATTGTTTGAATCAAAGGAAACAAGGGATTCTTTTACCTACACCTCCTCTGTGCTCGATCTTTGCAAGGTAAGGAGATTCTGCTGTGTGTCAAAGTTATTGCTTTCATGTTTAAGAGGTGGCATGGAGGTTCTTAGGTCGACGCAACATGTAGTTATTGATGGTCTTTGTTCTTCAGGATTTACAAGTGAAGCAGGAAAGCTCAGATCAAAATTACTTTTGGCTCGGCTCTTTCATTGATCATCTGGATTTGAATGCTATAACAGATTAGAAAATGGCTTTAACTTTGAAAACCAATTTATTTGGTTTGTAGGAAAGCATCAAGTTCTATAAGGTCACTCTTAAACTGCTTGCTTTACTGGTTGCTGTGTTAAAATCTTATCTAAAACATAATGAATGTTTTAAAAGATCTAAGGATATCGATTACTATTAAGGAAAGTGGGAACACGGAAGTTGAGTTATATATATGAGTTGTACTAGTGGTCAATAAGGACCATGTAAATATATATATATATATATATATATTTGTTTTTTAGAAAAAGGACCTTGTAAATAATAAAGGATTTCGGCAGAATGAGTTCAAGCCACAGTGGTCATTTACAAGTTATCTTGACAACCAAATATAGTAAAGTTAGGTAGTTGTTCTGTAAAAATAGTTGAGGTGTGTGCAAGTTGGTATGGACACTCACAAATATGTATATATTAGATGCAGTTTTTAGAAGGGTATACTGATCCGGTTAACCTTGTTCAAATTTGACTTTAAGTTCTCAGAATTGCTTTAGTTGGACATCCAGGGAAAGGAATTTCATCTATGATTCTGCGTTTTTTATTTGTTATGTTATTTTGTAGAGTCAAGTATCGGCTGTATGGATTAGTGGCTGAGTTTTGCCTTTGTGTGAATAGGTTTATTTTATCACATCATTCTGCAACAATTCAGCACGTTCTTGAGAATCCATGTGGAGATCTTATGGCCACCAGCTCCCGTTACAAATAGGAACTTTTTTGTTCCCTCACACGTATTTACTGTTTAAAGTTTATTTATCATCACTATTTTTAACCCAGGCACAACTATTTTTTGCCCATTGTAAATGTTGCTTATATTAACCGAAGAGGAGAAATAATTGTAAATGTTGCTTATATTAATAGAAGAGGAGAAATTTCTTAGGAATTTGATATATTTTCTTCACTTTGAAATGCTATGCATGCGCCAACTTAAACATAGTTCAGTTGGTTAAAACATTATATTTTCAATCCCCACCCTCCGATGTTATTGAACTCCCCCCAAAAAAAAAAGGAAAAAAGAAAAAAGAAAAAAAAAAGGAATTGCTATAATTGTTTTTCTTTAATCTTTAATCATATTTATCAATCTTATTCTCTAGGTGTTGCAGGCTTCAGCGTTCCATCTTCATCGAACTTCTGAGATCATAAATGATATTTTGTAAATTTAAGACACTTGTTCGTCATTTCTCATCTTGAATCTTCTTAATTCCTTCATTAGTTTGTAGCAATATTTTCTGGAAAACATCATGAGTGCAACAGAAATCTAAATTAAAGTGATTAATGTGTCAAATTGTAATATTGCTGTTTATTTCTCATCTTGAATCTTTTGTTTAACGTCTTTAGCTCGACATGTGGTTAGAAACTAGACAGCAGGAGCCACCATAGAAAGATCTTTTCTTGGTCTCAACACTCGGTGCATGCTTTCTTTGTTCGTTGGCTCGACGAAGACATGCCTCAGAAAAGAAAATTTTAATATGGAAAGAGTAACTATCTTACTGAATGATAACCATTTCTTTATTTTGCATTTCTCTCTCTCTCTCTCACACACAATTGTTTGTGAGAAACGTGAATGCCATGTCATCCATCAACCTGTACAGATTGCATTTATGATATTTTCTACTGAAAATGAATATTACACATTGTCATTCAGTCTTCTTTGGTTCTGAATATCATTTCTCATTTGTACTCTTCTATGTAACTAGTTTGTTTGACTTTGATCTCCCTTTTGTTGATTTATTTAGACATAAAATTCAAGAACTATATGTATGTATGTATGTATATATATATCTACATCTGTCAATTCCTCCCTATGTGAAACTGTTTCTTTTTCTTATTCCCAGGTTCTGTTTATTGCTAAAGTGATGATAGGATGTTCAAGAAAAGCCATCACTCATCATCCGAAGAAATCTAGACGAAAAAGCCATGGAAGGAGAAAGGCTAGAACTGTGCATGTTAATAGAAAATTACAGAAGCGCTGCCCCCAGCAACATGACAATGAAACATCGTTGTCCAAGGACACTGTAGACACGGTTGAGCTTGCTACCAACCTCCTTTCATTCCGCTGTATCGTGAAACCGCTACTCCGGTTTCCCCTCACGTTTGTTGCAGTCTGACCACAGATCTCACACTGTCTATCATTAGAAAGGGATGAAATTGGATTGGAGTTAGAAGTGCAACATAACTGATATCAGAATGGTGAAGAGAGTAGAGGATGAAGACCAGAGAAATTTTACCTGTTGCCTCTGTGCATGAACCAAATCTCGGCGCAGTCACGGTGGGAAATTCCCAGCTCGTCTTTGCAGTGACATCCGAGGTGTATGAGATCTGAAGTTATTGACTGGTGTTCAGAGCCCAAATGACATATCCTGCAAACATTTTCTTCATTAGAATCTTCATCATCCTCTGTCTCACCATTGCTTTTTATATCAATGATGCAGTTATGGTGGCTCTCAGGCTGTCTAGAGCTCTCTATCGTTTCCTCTCCATGCCTCTTGCCAGTCCCCTCATTCTCGTGCACATGGTTCCCGTTCGTCCCTCCAATTACTTCTTTTGCTTCTTCAGGTCTCGATGGCAATACGACAACTGTCTCAGGTTCGTCTGGACTCGTAGTCCCACTCGATCCTTCCTCTCGTTTGATCATATCAACGTTTCGTCTCCAAGAATGAGTTTAGTTTACATATCATTTGCAGGCATCGTGGAATCTCAAAACGCCATACTATCGGAACAAAATAGCGAAAATGAAGGGACTTCTTGGAACCAGAAAACGAAACTCGAAGGTAATTGCTGCTTCAAATGCTTCAGTCAGCTCCAGGTAATTATGGCTCGGTTCGAAGAAACAAGTATGAAATGAATGATAAAGAGCTGTCAGATTAAATGGGCGAGAATCAAACATTTGTCTTTCTTTAGTATGAAGCAAGGGAGACTGACAACTACACGGAATTTCAACTAACTGTATCAAATAAGCTTTTCTACTTTGTTGGTTGTAGAGACAAGACAAGAATTTGTGGGAAGAGGGCGATTATCCAGTGAGGCACAGCCCCATAACAAGTCCCAACGTCTAGCAAGATGACACTTTCATGTTGCGAAAAAGTGGACTAATGAAAGAGACAAAAACCAGAGAAGAAAGCAAAGGGAAACAAACAGGAAATGTCAATTTCTCCTGCTTTAAGCAATCAAAACCTATCAGATCCCAAAGAGTTGTAAGCTTTCTAACTCTTTAATAGTCTTTATTATGCATTGCCAAAGTTGTTCTTGATCAATTGAATTTGGCTTTATCTTGATTGATTGATATTTGAAAGTTGCTGAAAAACTCCCACACGTTTTTTAATGATATGACAAGGTTTAGATTATGTAACTACTTTAACTGTAGAGAACACGTTTTCTTAAAAGTTGTGGGAGAAAATAGAAACCTGGGACAAGATAGAGGGGTTGTTTTGAGAAATCTTATGTTTTTAGACCTTATTTGAAAAATAAAGTGGTTTGGAACTTATTTTGAAAATATTGTAGCTTTTGAAGGGATAATCTCTGTATGGTGTAAGAAGATTCTCCCAAGTTTAGGGGAAAAAGAATAACTTTTAGTCCTAGTCCTAAACTTGTCAATTTGTATCAATTTTCTTCGATTTTTAATTTCGTCAAATTGGACCCTTAACATAGGCAATTATTGCAATTTTTACCTTCTAGTCAATTTTCGCTAATTTATCCATAAAAACCTTCATCAACTCATGGTTTCAATAAATTCAATATTTTTGACGAGTGTAGACATTTATTATTGAATAACCTCGTCAAAATTCATACATTTCAACAAAAATTCAGTCATTTTTCTCTAAAATCTTATCAATTCTATACGTTATTTATAATTTATAATTCATTAAACGCATAGGAGAATATTTTTTTTTATCGATCTTTCAAACAAAAACTTATCATAGGGTTTAAAGTTGCAACACATTTTAAAGTTTAAGGTTAATGAGATGAAATTGAAAGTTTATATATATATATATATATAAAAATAAGTTGGGAGTAAAAATGGATAGAACTTGGTAAGTTTAGAGTAAAAATTGTTTTGTTTTGTTTTGTTTTTTTTTTTTTTCATTTTATTAAAAAACTATAATCATTGTTAGCATGATCTTTTGAGAAGTATGAAATTGTCTTCATGTCATTTTAAAATCATTACAAATATTAAACAAGTTTCCTAATGACTTGTTTTGAAATTTACAATATTTATATATATATATTCCCGGTTGGAATTCCATGTTTGTGCCTAACCATAAAATGAAGTACCGTATTTTGTTGATAAAGTTCAATATTTGTGGAATAAATTAAAGGATATGGAATAACCACTTTAGGACCTATGCCGAAGACAGCTGCCGAGAGAGGAGAGAAGACTCGAGTCCTGGAAGGAAAGGCCACTCTTTTTCTTTTTGAATTTCATCTCGAATATTTTCTTCTTCTTTTTCTTTCTCTCTCTCTCTGTCTTTTAATTTTAAAAAACATTTTATTTGTTTCTAAATAATAATTCAAATGATTTGTTTTTTTTATAACATTATTCATTTTTTTTTTACAACATGTAGGGTGGAGATTGAACCTTCGACCTCTTGATCGGAATATAAGCTTTATGTCAATTGAGCTATGTTCTTGTTAGCTTGATAACATTATTCATGTTATTCCAATGATATGGACAGATTGAAAATCATAAATAAACAAAATTAAATTAATTGAACCTTTTTTTTCCTGAATAAGATCATTTAATTGAACCGTTGTTAGTGGGATAAGAAAAATTAATACAATTGTATAGTCAATTCCACGAATTTAATAATATATATGTCTTTTTTAGTTCAATATTATATATATATATATTTGAAAATTAGTTCAATATTATATTATGTTGACACTTTGTCCTTTCTTTATATGTTTAGTATCTGTCTGGTAAAATTAGACGGCACTGGAATGCTGCCATTTTTTTTTTTAGGAAACCCGCCGTATTGATTCTCATTATTATTATTATTAAATAATAATAATAATAATAATAATATTATGAATAATGAATGAATTGAGTTGTTCAATCGAATAGATACAATTCAAATGCCAACAATAGCATAATTCAATTGGCATAAAACTTACTAATAACCAAGAGGTCGTATGTGGTTTGAATCTCCCCCATCTTCTATGTATTGCAAAGAAAAAAAAAATACAATTCAACTAATAATGGAAATGCTATGCTATCCTTCACTTATATTTGGCTAAATATAGGGAAAAATACACTTTTAGTCCCTGAGGTTTGGGTTTAGTGACAGTTTGGTCCCTGAGTTTTCAAACTCAACAAAAATACCCCTTAGTTTTGAAATAAGGAGCACTTTGGTCCCTGCCGTTTATTTTTCTGTTAAATACTAACGGTTGCTGACGTGGCACTATTATTTTAAAATAAAAACTAAGGGAAATTTATTTTAAAATAATAGTGTCACGTCAGCAACCGTTAGTATTTAACAGAAAAATAAACGGCAGGGACCAAAGTGCTCCTTATTTCAAAACTAAGGGATATTTTTGTTGAGTTTGAAAACTCAGGGACCAAACTGTCACTAAACCCAAACCTCAGGGACTAAAAGTGTATTTTTCCCCTAAATATATCTAATAGTTCTTCGTTTTTTAAGTAACTCTTACTTTGATTCTTAATTTTTTAGAACTTTCAAATTTACACTATGGATGTATGCTTAATTAATGTATCATTAACATGACATGCCACTTAAAATAAATTGTGCTTTGTAATTTTCAAAAACAAAAAAATAATCAAATGTGTTTTATAGTTGGGTGGATTAGACTTATTGTCAATTAGCGTCAAAGTGACATATACCACATGTCAAATATATTTATAATTTAAAAAATTTAATTGGATTGGACTTATCATCAACGCGAGCATAGCTCATCGGTAATTGACATGTACTCTTGACCAAGAAGTTAGAGATTTTAAATCCCCACACTCCAACGTTGTTGAACTAAAAAATAATAATAATAATAATAAAAATAAAAATTATACAACATTGTTTTTTTTAATGATTTTGAACAATCCAATTGGTAAGAATTTTATACATTATAAGTGAGTGAGAATTTTAGAACATGAAGCCATATTGAGATTTTTTTTTTAATTTTTTAATTTTTTTTATTGATTGAGAATGACTTAAAAGATAGACTAGTTGTGCATATTTAATTTTTACTGATTTCTTTTAGATCAAAAAATAAGTTTTATTGTAAGGTGTTACAAGGATTTAGGAAAATTAGTAGATTTGGAGGGGCATAGACATGGATTAGTTTGGTAATTCTGATATGATTTGAATTGTGTCTTCTTGAAATTTTAAAGTCCAAATTGAATAATGTTATTACGATGCCCTTCTGGCTTAAGCCCCTTCTGAAACCCTCTCCCTCCCGTGTTCAAGCCCCAACGTACGTGTAATTTTCATTTTCTCAACAAGAGCATAATTCACTGACATAAAGTCTCCCCACCCCTATGAAAAAAAATCCAAATTTAATCTTGGTGCTTTCAATATAAATCTCCGAAGTTACGTGTGAACAGTTAGGTTAAAATATTGTTTTGATTAATGTAATTTGAGTTTTATTTCATTTTAGTATATGTATTTTCAAATGTTCAAATTTAATCTTGGTGCTTTCAATATAAATCTTAAAAATTAGTTTAATTTTTATCGAAATTTGTTAAATAATAATAATAATTTTCATGTAAATTTGTTAAATAATAATAATAATTTTCATGTAATAAAAGAGACCACGTGAATATATTTTTAAAATTTATAAAAACAGACCGATAAAGATTAAAAATTTTTTTTTTTTGGAAAATTGAGGGTCCGTTTGGAATACATTCTAATTTAAATGTTTTTCAAGAATGCATTTTTTAAAAAACATTTTGTATAAAAATGGTTTAAAATTTAAACACTCATATGTTTGGTTGCATTTACTCACAAATGTTTTTATACACAAGTTGTTGTTTACATGAAGACTTTTTTAAAAAGTTGGTTTCAAGTGTTTATCTCAAAATGGTTTATTTATTCATCTCATTTTCTAATAAGTCATTTTTAGTGGTTGTCAAACACTATAATTTTTTTCAAAATGAATTATTTTCAAAATTTAACACTTGAAAAGATAAACCAAACACACCCTGAATAAACTATAGGACAAATTTTAAGACTTATTGAAAATACATACCCTAATATTGGACATTTGATAGTGTATATCTCCACTATATTAAAAGGGGCTAAGAGGGGAGAATTTTTACATTCCCTTATTGCCCTTAAATGTTTTTATAATGACTATTTTGTCCTTCTACCCTAAGAGGGGAGAATCTTTTGTTTCCTCTTTTGCCCTTACTTTTAAAGTAAATTCATATTTTACCCTTTGTTGATGGAACACAACTCTTTGAGTGTAAGTTTCCATTGAGTCCAATAGATGTAATTGATGTCGACGAGATGTGACTGTTCATGTAAAGATGGTTACACATTGAATTGGTAAATCCATTCGTGTATAGGTGTGATTCATGTATAAGAAAAATATATATAATATATAATTGTCAAAATATCAAACTATATGAAAATTTGTCCAATAGGTGCAATTGATGTCGATAGGTTGCGACTGTTCATATGAAGATGGTTACACATTGAATTGGTGCATTCATTCGTGTATAGGTGTTATCCCATGTAATATATATATATATATATATATATATATATATATATATATAATTGAGAAAATGTCAATTATATACAAATTAGTACATTTTAGGTAAAGAAACTTGGAAGTTTGAAAAATAAAAAAAAACAAATAAAAATAATAACTACAATAGCCTAAAAAAAGTTATTATTAAAAAAACCTTATTAATTAATAAATGCATGCATAATTTTAAATATGAAAATAAAATTTTCAAATACCAAAATAATTGAACATACTTTCAGTTTTTCTAATTAAATAGTTTAATTTATTTTTCATTAATCATAAATAAAAGAACTTTTAATATTTATATTTAAATTTATGCAATTGATTTTAGTGGAAAGTTTTTAATACTATTAATTACGGAAAAAATACACTTTTGGTCCCTAAGGTTTGGGTTAAGTTACACTTTGGTCCATGAGTTTTCAAACTCAACAAAATTAACCCTGAGGTTTGGATTTCGTTACATTTTTTGTCCCTCTGTCCAGTTTGATTTCGTTACACTTTTGGTCCCTCCGTCCAATTTTCTGTTAAACCCTAGCAAGTTTGGATTTCATTACACTTTTGGTCCCTCCATCCAATTTTCTATTAAACCCTAGCAAGTTTGGATTTCGCTACACTTTTGATCCCTCCGTCTAATTTATTGTTAAACCCCTAAGGTTTGGATTACGTTACACTTTTGGTCCCTCCGTCCAATTTTCTATTAAACCCTAGCAAGTTTGGATTTTGTTACACTTTTGGTCCATCCGTCCAATTTTCTATTAAACTCTAACAGTTTGCTGACGTGGCATTATTACTTTAATAAAAAATCATTTTTTAATTTTTCTAAATAAAAATGTATTAAAATAATAAAAATATTATTATTATTTTTTAATTCTTTCTCATTCTCTCTTATTCTTATTCTTCTTTTCTTCAACCTATTCATTCTTCTTCTTCAGCAAATCGTCGACAACTTTTTTTTTTCTTTCTTCTTTCTTCTCTTTTCTTTTCTTTCTTTTTTTTTTTATAAGAAAAGAGGGAAAATCGGGGAGGCCTCATCCCCCTCCCATTTCGGCTTTAGAATCAAGAAGGAGGGACATCCCCTTCCCATTTTTAGATCTGAAACAGGAGGGGGAGGAGGAGTTCCTCTTCCCATATTCCGACTAGGGGTGCAAGCAAAAACCGAAAAACCGAAAAACCGAACCGAACCAAACCGATCCAATGGTTTGGTTCGGTTATTTTGAAAAAATATGGACATCTCGGTTTTGTTTTTTGGAAAAACCGAAAATTGTCGGTTCGGTTCGGTTTTTCATTCAAAAAACCAATAAAAAACCGAACCGAACCGACTATATATATACCACTTAAAATATCCTAACCTTTTGCATCTTGCCTCTCCCCACATCTCACTTTTTTCCTAAATTGGTTGGAAATCTCTTTTTTTTTTTTTTTTTTTTTTTTTTATATGTAATTTAAAGTATAAATTATAATATTATTTGTATGTTTATCTTTATTATGTATATTTATTTAAAAATTGTTATTCATGGATTAGTTTGAGAAAATTAAGTAATTTGTATTTAATAAATTAATTAATTGAAGTTTGTATTGAAAAAATGGGGTACAATGTGTAATTGGGCCAAAAATTAAAAAAAAAAAAAACAAATGAGTTGAAATTAGTAGACAAAATGGGACATTTAAAAAATAAAAAAAAATAAAAAAGCCCACATTGGGTCCAAAACCGAAAACCGATCCATTGGACAAACCGAACCGAAGAAAAACCGAACCATTGGACATGTCCCATATTGGACATTGGTTCGGTTGAGAGTTTTGTAAAACTGATTGGATCGGTTCGGTTTGCGGTTTGGTCAAAAACCGACAAAACCGAACCGAGTATCACCCCTAATTCCGACACTCCTCCCCGATTCTCCCTCTTTTCTTAAAAAACTGGAAGAAATAAAAGAAAGGAGAAGAAGAGAATAAGGAAAAGAGAAGAGGAGAGAAAAAAATAATAGCATTCCATTTCGTCGTTTTCCTCCCCGTTTCGTCGTCGGCCGCCGGTAGCTGGCGATATGTGGTGGTGGTTGGAAGAAGATGAAGGGTTGGGTTGAGGAAGAAGGGGAGAAGTTAAATATATATATATATATATATATATATATATTATTTTAATATAGTTTTATTTAAAAAAATCAGAAAATAATTTTTTCAATAAAAAAATACGTGTCATGTCAGCATTCCATGAGGGTTTAACAGAAAATTGGACGGAGGGACCAAAAGTGTAACGAAATCCAAACCTCAAGGGTAATTTTGTTGAGTTTGAAAACTCAGAGACCAAAGGGTAACCTAACCAAAACCCCAAGGACCAAAAGTGTATTTTTCCCATTAATTATTTATGTAACAATATTAGCTACTTAAAATTTAGAGTAGATCTGTAATCTTTATTGTTTTGCTTATAACTTATATTATAAGTTTTTTATCTTAGAAAAGATAATTTAACATATTAAAAATTAATTGATTTAAAAAATATATATATTAAAAATTAATTATTTGTAGAATTTCATATTGTTTTATTTCTATTCTTGATATGATAATTATTAAATTTATTGTCAAAGTTTAAATTAAAAAAATATGTGCAACGTACTTGTGTGTTAATATGATGTCTATATACATACTATATAATAAGAAATCATTTATTTTTATCACTAACTTTCAAATTTTTATGGTAATTAAACTAAAAATTATATGATATTTGTTTATTACATTACATATATTTTTTTATTTTAGACATATTACATTACATATACTAAAAAAGTTGCTATTTTCTCATTAAAAAAAAAAAAAGCTGTTATTTTATTTTATTCTAATTTAAGACTATACGATTCCACTGCATTGCACGTGTTACTTAACTAGTATACTAAGATGGAATGAAACTTAAAAAAAATGTTATTTTTAATGGAAAAATGATTTTTTTTTTTTGAAATATAATGGAAAAATGATTTAAACCTAGGATTTAATTTATTTAGAAAAATATAAAATGTTTGTTGAGATTTGAGAAAAGAACGCGATTGGCGTTCTCTTCTGACGACCGGATCTGACCGTGAATACGCGCTTTTCGAAGCCGTGGTAAAAATCACCTCTCCTCATCCTTACAAAACTGAAAGGAAATAAATAATAAATAAATAAAAAGTTTTTTTTTTTTTTTTTTTAAAATTTTTAGAAGAGTTATTTTATTTTAGTTAATTTTGGTTCAAAATGTCTATTTTAATCTCTTGTGTTTAAGAGCTGTTATCATACTTTTAAGATGTTCATTTTGGTTCTTGTACTAATGACCAATTTGATATCTTCAAGTTCAATTTTTTCTCATTTTTTTTTTCAATCATAATTTTAACATGACATTTCACTTACTAAATTTTTTGAAATGTAATCATAAATTTGAGTAAAGAGTTTCCATTATGTATAAAATTTACACTTAAATTTTGTAAATAGAAACTAAATTGACTACTTTTTAAAACCACAAAGACTGAAATAAACATTTTAAAACAAAAGAACCAAAATGGACCAGATTTCAAAGTATAAAGATAAATCCGAAAATTTTAAAATTATGGGAACCAAGATGAAGTAAAGTAAAATAAAGCAAAATAAAATTTAAAACAAAATAAAATAAAAAGAAAATAAAGCGCAGTTATGTAAACGTCAGTCATCAAAAGTTAGATGAATATATTTAAAGCTGTCAGCTACGCATTTCGAAGTTCTTTTTATCTCTATTTGTTCAGTTGGAGCCTGAAACCTGGAACCTGAAACCACTCTGTTTTCGCGCTTCCACAAAATCTCCGCCATTTTTCGTCTCGCATTTTCATCTGAGTTTTGTAGAGAGAACAGCGAGCGAGAGAGCTAGCAGTGTACTGTTTGGTGTTCATGGCGTCGCAAGCAGCGATTTCGAGGAAGGTTTTAGACCGGAGCTTGAACTGCTTCGGCGTCGGAGCGAGATCCATATCGTCTTGGTGGAAGAGCGTAGAACCGGCTCCGAAAGATCCGATTCTCGGCGTTACTGAAGCTTTCTTGGCCGATCCGAGTCCTAGCAAAGTCAATGTTGGAGTAGTGAGTTTCTTCTTCCTCTTGCCTTGTTCGCCTTGAATTTGGCTTCGATTACTGTTTGATTGCTGGTGTGGTTTTGTTTTTGATTCATGCTTGTTATGCTTCTCTTGAGTTTTCTTGTTACTAAGACCACAACGTCGGATGATCAATCGAATTTGCCGATGCGAGTGATGCGAAATTTTCATTATCTGCGCATGCGATTAGCTTACGAATCAAGCTTTTAGTTCATCATGATGTTTTCCGTGGTTGAAACTGTTGTATCGCTCAAAGCGAGAATCAAATCGTTAAATATTGGGGGATTCCATGTGCGAGAACCGTTTAGATTGATTGTTGAATTTAGGAGCAGGATATTTGTCTTTCTCAGCTATTATTTTAATAATTTTGCTTCCTATGATATTAGTTCAAAATTTTGATGGCCATTTCGATTGATCCAAAACATTCTTCAAGTTATCGGATCAGAAAGTTCCATATATTTTTTTAATCATTATTTTATTAGCAAATTGTTGTCTCTTTTGATCGTGTACTGTCCTTTTCAGTGGAATCTTTAAATTTATCTTTGCTCCTTCCCTTTCAGGGTGCATATCGAGATGATAACGGAAAGCCAGTGGTCCTCGAATGTGTGAGGGAAGCTGAACGGAGAATCGCAGGAAGCCTGAACATGTAAGACGTTGTCTAATTTATCGTAGTTTGGATACTCACATACTCGTATTTGTATGTTATAATTTACTTAACAACTTGCTGTTCTGATTGCGACTTTTTACCGTCGTCTCACTTAGTGTATTGTTCTATCCTCGCCAACCAGATGAATTCCTTTTTTATTCTGTAGAACTGCCGTGGTCCATACTGTGTGGAATCTTTGCCTTTGCTACTTGTACCTTTTCCTTTCCACTCTTTTCTAGTGGATTCAGATTTTGACATTTTAATGTCTGTGAGTTGAGATGTCGTGCTTAAATGTTGACTATACACTGCTTGCATTTGGATTCTCACAGATAACTGTTGGAATCATCTCGTCCAGGTCCAGCATCATTTAATGTAATGATTGTTCGATTAAGTTAGCACCTGGAAACAGAAGTGATGATAGTAACTCGAGAATTGGTATCAGTTTTCTAGAGTAATTGATGATACGATAACTACAATGGTTCTCAATTGTTTTTTTATCTAATAATGTACTAGGTTCTGCACACTGCAATCTGAAGGGAATGGGGATTCAATGAAACTTGATTTTGGTTGGCGATGTACCAACTTGTGAGAATAATCAGAAGGGAAATTGGATATATTATTAAATTTAAACTACCTGGGTTTTGGCTAGTTTTGTTTTGTTGTGGTTGTCTCCGGAATTGTTGTCTGTCGGCCTTCTTGATTATTTTATCCATTTGCACTGAGATAAAATATTATGCCCTGTAGATCCGTGATACAATCATATGATAGCTAACTTCTTTTGGATTATCCATTTTAGGAGATGGTGATAAAGGATAGAGTAACAGAGTACTACGAGGAGCCTATTGACATTAAAATTGGGCTATTCCTTTTTCTATTAAAAAAACTGAGATCCCCTTTATTCTTCTGCTTAGGCAAATAAACACTCTTGAATCAAGTATGCTCATTGACAAAGCCAAAGCTCTTCTTATTCCCCTGAAAACAACTTCCGTTGGTGGATACTAGTGTGGATTTCCTCGTACATTACATCGCAACAACAGAGATTTTACTGTTTAATTTGATTTATCTTCGCTTATGTTTTTCATTTGTAATTTTCATGGTGACTGCCGACTTGTTTTATACGAACAACAGTTTATTTCAGTGTTTGATTAATTTTTAATGCATACATCTAGGTTTTGTGCGCAAACAAGGCATGCCACCTGCTTGAGGGTGCAAACTTTAAATTAATTTATTTATTTGAGTCCTTGAAAAAATAATGGCGCCAATCTTGTCCGTTTTACCAGGGAGTATCTTCCAATGGGAGGGAGTATAAAGATGGTGGAAGAAACACTGAAGCTGGCTTATGGAGAGAATTCTGACTTCATCAAAGATAAGAGGATAGCGGCTATACAATCTCTCTCTGGAACTGGGGCATGTCGTATTTTTGCTGATTTTCAAAAGCGTTTCCTTCCCGATTCCCAAATATATATACCAGTCCCTACATGGTCTAAGTAAGAATTGTTGCTAAATTTGCATGCAAATCATTTAAATTACCCCACCAACTCCTTAGGGGAAAATAATATATAGGCTACTTCATTTGGTATGCTATTTCTTACTTGAAGATTTTTAACAGCCACCATAACATCTGGAGAGATGCACAAGTTCCTCAAAGGACATACCATTACTATCATCCAGAGTCTAAGGGACTGGACTTTGCAGCATTGATGGATGACATAAAGGTACTAAAACATGTTGACATTTCCATGCTGCCTTATCTAACCCCGTTAATCTTGCCTCATGGGCCCACTGCATTCTGTTGATTTCATTGTGCTGATGCCTTTTTTTCTTTTCTTTTGTTTCTTTGTTTAAATTTGCATGATCCTATTTAGAATGCTCCAAATGGCTCATTCTTTCTACTTCACGCATGTGCTCACAATCCTACTGGAGTGGATCCCACGGAGGAACAATGGAGAGAGATATCATTCCAGATTAAGGTCAGAACTTTTGGGACGATTGTTTCATATCTTACCTGGCTGTCACTGCTTCTTTGCCAGACATTGAGCATTGTGATTTTTTCAGGCAAAAGGTCATTTTGCCTTTTTTGACATGGCATACCAAGGTTTTGCCAGTGGTGATCCAGAAAAAGATGCAAAGTCCATCAGGATCTTTCTCGAGGATGGCCATCATATTGGAATTGCTCAGTCATACGCTAAGAATATGGGACTCTATGGCCAGAGAGTAGGATGTCTTAGGTATGTGCCTCTTGACATCAAGATTCCCCTTCCACTTTTCCTTCGGTATACAAAACACGTGTGAGGCCGTCTATAGTAAATACTTCTGCCAGGAAGGGTAAAAATGTAATAGCACACCGGGGGGGGGGGTAGTTAGTAAGCTTAGCCGTACGGTTATGTTGAATGATATAAGTTGTTTGTCTGTAAGGAGGGTAGGTTATATGTTTGATAAGAAATAATTTCATTGATATATGAAATTTACAAAAATGTGAGAAACTTCATGATGATTACAAAAGGAAAAGGCTTTTCCCATTGATTAAAAGTTGCAAAAATTGTTTTTCCTTAGGGCTACTTTTGTGATTAATCTACTCTTGCGAGGTAAATACCTTACAACATGCTAACTTCTATTAATGTCTACACTTGGTGTATTTTTGTTGAGTGGTTAACTTTCATGTGATATTAATCATCAGTAGCTATCAATTTCCTTGGTCAGATGTTGTGGTCATCATATCTTATGGTTATGCGTTACAGATTAGAAGATGCACATAAGAAGTCATTAGAAGCCAAGCGTGTGGACAAGTTTATTGATTAATGTATTAATACAGTTCACAAAGAATTCCTTGTTTAATGAATTGAGTCTTTGAGTTGATAAATTAATATCATGTCTGCTTCACTTTACCATGCATTTTACTCTGCTCTATATTTTAACCTATATAATTCCTTCGTTCTTTGCCCGCATTAATGCTATATTGAATTGATTGCAGTGTGCTCTGCGAAGATGAAAAACAAGCAATTGCTGTGAAAAGTCAGCTGCAGCAGCTTGCCCGACCCATGTACAGCAATCCACCTGTTCATGGTGCACTGATAGTGTCAACCATCCTTGGGGATCCAGAGTTGAAGAATTTATGGCTGAAGGAAGTTAAGGTAACCGTGATTGATTGACAATATCCATAATTTATGCTCTACTGTCGTCATACAACTTTTCTGTATTCTACTTCGATTTCATCATCAAAATAAAATCAAGAGTGCGTATATCTGTCTTAATTTGAGATAAACATGTAAGTTCTGATTTCATACTTCTCACTTTCCACGTGTTGGATAATTTATAATACTCATGATTTACTTGCATTCTTTTGATCATGCAATATCTTTTATTTGGAGATATGCAATATCTCAAAAGCATCAATCTTGATTCAATATCATAATATATGTAGAGAAGTTCTTACAATCCATGAATTTCCCACAAGGCATTTCTGAGTTTGATATATAGTTTGACATGTACAATTTCAAATTACATCATAAACATGTATTATCCTTCCATCTGCTTTGTATGGTGTTATTTTATGGATACAGATACGAGACATGGATATGACACGACACAGACACAATACAATTTTTAAAAGTCTAGGACATGGATATGGCTAGGACATGTTTATTAAAATATACATTTTTAAAAATATATATCATTTTTATACGAGAAGGAAATTCAAAGTCAATAAGTTTATGCATTTATATACTTAAAAAAATGAGTTTGATGTATTTTGCTTTCAAAATTTATTCTATACTATTATGTGTCTATTTCATATACTTAACAAATGTGTGATACATGTCTAACAAATATTAAACCTATTTTGACTTTGTACAACTAGTGTCTAACACATCTATTGTGCTAATTGCTAACAAGTCTCCTATACGTGTCCAACAAGTGTCGGAGTGCCCAAGTGTCCAACATGTGTCGGACGCAGACACGCTAGCTACACTAAAGTGTTTGTGCTTCTTAGTTTCTCATTGAAAAAATTGGTAGTGCAAACTTCAATAATGTTTTCTTACTTGTCTGGTTATACATTACAAATCTTCAGAGATGGAAGATTTTCATTCAGACGAACTGTCTTAGGAAATATCGTGGTTGACGCAGATCTATTCAAAATTTTGTTTTTAAACTTAATTCAACAATTATTGATTCCCCCAATTGAGAGATGTTCTCATCTTCATCTTATTTTCTCTATTCAGGTCATGGCAGATCGAATCATTGGTATGCGAACTGCTCTACGAGAAAACCTTGAAAAGTTGGGGTCACCATTATCATGGGAACATATAACTAAACAGGTACTCTTTTTTTTTTTTTTTTTTTTTTTTTTTTTTTTTTTTTTTTTTTTTTTTTTTTTTTTTTTTTAACTTTTCAAGACCAATCTATCGTTTGCTTCGTCAAAATTTATCCTACTTTATTCCATTTGCTAATCTTAATTGGTTTTCCCGGTTCCCTTTGCAACAGATTGGCATGTTCTGTTACAGTGGATTGACCCCCGAACAGGTCGACCGTTTGACAAATGAATATCACATTTACATGACTCGAAATGGTCGCATAAGGTAATTTCATTTGACATTTGCATAGTCGGTGCTGCTTTCTCTTTCTTCTTTTTCTTCCCTTTTTTTTAAAAAAAAAAAATAAAAAATTATTCTTATTTCTTATAATTTCTCTGATATGTTTTTCACCCCAGTCAAATTTAGAAAGCATACACAAGATTTTAAAACTACTATTTAAGAGCTCATTGAATAACATTTTTTTTTTTGGTTGAAATTTATGCTTGTTTTCTTCCGATTTCTTTACTCTGGTTTTCATTGTTCTTCAAAATATTCAAATTCTTAATCAAAAAATGAAACAAGTTTTTAAAAGATTTTTTTTAGACTCCGATTAATAATCATTTCGTTTTTGGTTTTTAGTTTTTGAAAATTTAACTTATAAACACTATTTTTACCATTAAGTTTCTTTGTTTTGTTATTTTTACTTGTTCTCATGTTTTCAAAAACCAAATAAAGTCTTGAAAACTAAAAAAAAGTAGCTTTCAAAAACTTGTTTTTGTTTTTAGAACTTGGCTAGAAACTCAAATGTGTCCTTACAAAAAATGAAAACTAAAAGGCAATTGGGAGAAAACTAGCACAATTTTCAAAAATAAAAAACTAAAAACTAGGGTCCCATATGATAACCATTTGGTTTTTTATTTTTTGTTTTTGAAAATGAAAAAAAAAACTTGGTTGTATACTGGATCTTCCTACATACCACCAATAAAATGTTTACAACTAGAAGAGATGAAAAAATTTCATTTTCTCCCTTTCTCTTTCTTAGTTGTTAAGATTTTGATGGGGTATGTAGGGAGATCCCTATACACAGGATATGCAATCAAGTATTGTTATTTGAAAATTAAGCTTAAAAACACTATTTTCACCTATGAGTTTCTTGATTTTATTATCTACTTTCTTCCCATGTTTTTAAAAACAAGTCAAGATTTGAAAACTAAAAAAATATAGTTTTCAAAAACTTGTTTTTGTTTTTAAAATTTGGCTAGGAATTCAAATATCTTATCAACAAAGATGAAAACCATGGTAAGGAAATTAAAAGAAAACAAACTTAATTTTAAAAAATGAAATGGTGTTATCAAATGAAACTTTGGTTTTCAAAACTTGTTCAGATTTTGGAAACAGTTGAAAACGAAGAAACTCAGACAGAAGTAGTGTTTTTATAAATCATAAGCTTAATTTTAAAAACAAAAAATCAAAATGGTTATGGGTCTTAAATTTCCAGTTTTTGTTTAAATAGTAGTGTCTATAAACTTTAGTAGTAAACAAAAATCGAAAATAGTTATCAAATGTACTGCTTTTCTGATCTGCTTGCTCACAAAATCAATTTTTTACAAACAGCATGGCAGGTGTCACAACCGGGAACGTACCATATCTGGCAAACGCCATTCACGAGGTTACAAAATCTGCTTGATTGCGACTTACAAAATTTCTTTCTAATGATACTACGCTCTACAGGAGAGTCTCTTGCTTGGAGAATAAAGGTATTATTATTACCAACTGTTTAGAAATTCCTTCCATCTTCCCTTTTATGAGCTGGGGAAGGGCCGCACAGATCAAACATCGATTTTTGTGCTCATAAATTATGTTTCCTCTATTTTTCAAGCATTGCTAGAGGAATTGGATTTTCGAGATGTAATTCATCCTTGCATTTACAAGTCATCAAGTATGACAATGTCTGTTTGTACTGTTAGATTGGTCACAAGATACATTTATTTTCCATTTCCGGCTAAATAATCAATAATTGATCCATTTTCTTTGCCTTGCTTTGCTACTATAACTTCTGTGGAGTGCAGGCTTGTAAGGGTCTTTGAGTCCTTTTCAATTTCAATTTTGGCTCGATGGTCTTTTCTTGTGAAATATTGTTCTATTTGATTCATATGAATTCGAACTGAAGATTGCCATTTGATTCTAGGTCTCTTTTTATAATGTTTTTGGTTTCCAATTTTCTTAAAAGTAAAAACCAAATATATATATTTCATAATTGATTTTAGATGTTCATTTCTAGCCATTTTGGTTTTTGTGTTCAGAAAAATGTGTTGTTTGATTTCCGTATTCAATATTAAACTTGAAACATGTTAATGTGACCTGTAAGTAAATTTTAGAAAATAAAATAAATCAAGTGTTGAAAAATAAGTTCTTGCTTTTTAAAATCTTATTATTTTTCGTTGGACCCTCTAGCTTTCTCTTAAAATATATTCCATTTCTCATACATTTCTCTTTCTAAAATTTAGGTTACTACCATTGTCTCTAACTCTTCTCTCTCTAGGCAGGATTCTTTTTCATTCTCTCTAAAAGTTTTTCCTCTCAATAATTTCTCTCTACTACTCATCTTCCTTTCTCTAACATCTCTCTAAAACTCCTCTTATTATTTTTTTTCCCTCTTTTTCTAACTTATCTCTAGAATTCTGTCCAACATTTTTTCTCTATAATTTTTTTTGCCTCAACATTCCTCTTGAAAAAATTCTAGTCTCCTTTTTGAAGATACAGAAAAGGCCATCTTTTCTTTTGTTTGGGTAATAATAATAAAAGAATGAGTATCAAACATTTTATTTTAATTTTTTTTAAAAAAAGTAAGTAACCAAAAATCAAAATTAGAAATACCGAAAACATCTTTAATGAAACCTCAGCTTTCCAGTTTATAAGAAAGAACTTTCTTTCTTGAAACAGGAAATCAAAATATGTTTACCGATGAGTTTTTCTCGACTGTAAATTAATTACTATTATTTTGATCTCATTTTATAATAATAAAGTTTAGATTTTTATTTGTATTTTAAAGTAAAACAATCAAAATATCCATTATATTTATATCAATATATTCAAGGTAAAATTTGATGTATGAGTTTGAAATAGAGAAATTTCGAGAGATTTTAAAGAGGGAAAGAAATGTGTTATAAAGAGAGAAATGTCAGAAAATAACTTTTAAAAGGGAATTAGTCGATAAAAAGAGGGGATTTTAAAGAAAGACATATTAGGAGGGAAGGAGAAGTTCTAGGAAAAAATCTTGAGTAAAAATGCTAAAGGACAAATAAATGTTAGAAAGAGGGAAAGAAAGGTTGAAAAAACTAATGAAAGAAAAGTTGGAGAGAGAAAGACAAATTACATAAGAAACAAAAAAGTTATATTGAATGGGTTATCAATGATTTGTTTTAAAAGTGAACAATCTAAAATTAAAAATTGAGATCTAAAAACTCAAGATTTTGAAAAATGATAAGCCTTTCATAATGAAAAGAGGACACTGAACTTTAAAAACCCAAACTTTGGTGAAAGAGGGACAAATTAGATTTTTTTTTTTTAAAAAAAATAAATCCAAAAATTTATATCTATATCCACTCCACGGCCATTAGCTAATTTACCTCTGTAAGTTTTTGTTAGTGCCTTAGTGGGTTGATGACGAACCTCAAAAAGTAGAACGGAAAAGGCATAAATTACCAACCAAACGTATTCTTACGCAAATGTCGGCCGCCAACTTTTGCATGCTTCCCATATTATTGGTTCATCAGGAGATCAGTCATTCGATTGCTTCTTATCTGCCTGCAGTAAAAAGAGTGCAGTTCCTTTTTCCTTTTTACCCTCTCCAGCAACAAATCTACACTCAGAAAACAGCTTAAAAAAGGCACACAACATTATGATATAAAATCAATCAACAAGAAGAAGAAATAATAATTAAGCTCCTATATACTAAAATAAATACAAACAAAGAGCTTAACTGAAGAGATTGAGATAACGACGATGATTATAAGCTAACTGTATTACAATCTATATTAAGCCACTACTTGAGCTTGTAAATGGGATTTTGCATCCCCTAATACCTAGCAAAGACGTGATACAATATTACAAGTACTCTTTCTATTTACTCCTAGCTATCTAGAATTTGTGCGGTAAAAATAATGTACAGACGTAGCAAATATATATATATTATTATATTAGCCAAAGTAAAAGTAGTTGATATTTTACCACTTCCACGATGGCGCTGGATAAAGCCCCATATGTATAATTTTCCAGAATGGTTGGGTTTCAGAGACCGCAGGCCTCTCTCTAGCTTCAGAACTTTTGCTAGAAGAAGAACTTGTCCTTTCATGGCTTCGAGCTAATCTATGTACCTACTTGATGTGGGAATACCAGTCCAGCCTGCCGCCGAACATGCTCTGGTATGAGCCTCTTTATTAATTCAGGTGAAGCTCCGGATAGCTGAAAAGTAAATTAGAAAAATGGAAAAATAATCAATCAAAATAACTAGAAAAAGAGTCTTCTTGAGGTGGATCGATGTTTTCTAAGTTCTCAAGTTCCTCAAATGGTTACATGAACAATTGCTTTTAGAAAGTTGGTGAATACATACCTATGTTGTTAGGGTGAGTTTGACTCTTAAAAGACTTGGAAAGTGATTTTACTTGTTACAACATTTTCTATAAAAAGGAAGTTAATTAAAATCTTTGTTTTGTTTGGCTGTATCTTCTTAAGAGTGATTTTAATTTTAAGATTCATTTGGTTACGTTACATGTAAAAGTGATTCTACAAATGTCAAATTAGCATAAAGTGATTCAAAGTTAGAATCACTTTTTGGAGAATCAACTTTGAAATGATTCCTCAAAAAAGGATTTAAAACCAATTTATTTATTTCAAAAGCGATTTTTATTGATTACCAAACACTAGCTTTTAACCTTCTAAAATCACTTGGGGTTGATTTTTCTATACATTATTTTTTCTTTGGACAAGCAGTGCCCTTGGACGGGGGTGTCAACTCCCAAACAGCCCAAAACTCATGTTCTACTCAAATTGCAAGCTAGTAGGCTTTCTTTATCCTTTTTTACTCGATGTGAAATATTACTCAGGTGCAGCAATATGAATAGGCAAATATAATTTACTGCTGGAAAAAGAAAAAAACGTAAATGAAGTACAGACGTACTTCCTGTTTAAAGTTGAAGAGCGGGGGCAACGGACGACCATTGGGAAGGCGGGCGTTAGGCTCCCGAAGCTCATCAAAGAAGGGATGCGCACATGCTTCAAGCTGCCCACGGGGGATTAGTTGGTCAGAAGAAAAAACATTATCTATCTTCAACAAACTAAATTACATAATGTATGGATCAAGATGGTAGAATTCGAGAATTCAGCCCATAACACGACCAAAAATACCAACATGGTGAAATAATTCATGGAAATATGGGCAAGTAGATTGCCAATTAAAGTAGGTAATTATAAAGTATTATTAGATATCAACAGTAGAATTTATGAAAAGTTTGAACTCACTGCAGTGCACCGGAGGCCAGGCGAATATTGAAGAAGCCTTGAAGCAAGGTCAATAGCTTCTGGTGGCATTCGTTTGTGGAAGACCTAAATGGAGATATTGTGTAAAGGTATTAATTGTAGGAGCAGAGAAAATAGAAGAAGTGAGACAAATCAATCACAAATGAATTCGATCAGACAAAAATTTATGCACTAGCATCGCGATATATATTCGAAATGCGACTGCTGAATAATTTGAGAGAATCTTGAGACATGGATGTGCTAATAAAATACCTTGTGCCACGGATGGGCTTTGATCTGAGGAAACCTAAAATCTGTATAATTAGGATTCATGCATCGAATTTCTTCTCGAGTTGGAGTGCCAAGAACCTGCAAGTTGGTAAAAAGAAAAAAGTTATAACAATCATACTTCAATGGCCATGAGAAATATGTTCATTGAACTTGAACCATTAATTAGGCTTCACCTTGATTATCTCAACCAGTTGATCTACTGCACTTTCCCCAGGAAACAATGGCTAAAAGAGAGAACAAAAAGTAAATTGAATGAATTTCATAACCACTCTCTCTTAGCAAGTAAATAATCAGAAACTGCGAGAAGATGTCAACCTGGCCTAAAAGCAGTTCGGCAAGAACACAACCAGCTGACCATATGTCGATGGATGTGGAGTACTCTGTTGCACCAAATATGAGCTCTGGAGCTCGATAATACCGGGAGCATATGTAAGAGATGTTTGCTTCACCTTTAACCTGACGACAAAAATATAATAAAGATATTGTTGACAGAAAATGGTATATAGAAGAAAGAGTAATAAACTAGTCGCGAACCAATTGTCAATACTACTACTTGATTGCTCAGATAATAAGCAAATCTCAAAATCAGATGTCATAATTTTAGACCACTTTCTCAGTTACAACTCATACAGAACTCATACCGATAACTCAACCTTGAGGAAATATATATATATATTTTTTCTATCTCAAATAAAGCTATTAAACTAATTTGAGGACCTAAATCTTCACCAAAATAAAGTCCTTTCTTTTTGGTGCAACACTAGGGTCCGCATCAAGACCATTAAACTAGCATAGCCTTGTTCAACGTTTAAAGATAAAAGATAGAAATAATGAAAACTATACCAGGACTTTTGCGCTTCCAAAATCACAAAGCTTGACCTGATGCGTCAGAGGATCAACCTGTAAAGTTTATTATACTTTAGAAGGAAACTTCAATTAACATGCAAATCGTAAGAGGCTAATCTATTAGATCAAGTATGAAACTATTTTTAGCTCACAAATAATAAGAGACAAATAGATTACATACCAAAAGATTATGAGGCTTTACATCTCGATGACAAACCCCAGGAACAGTGTGTATATAAGCTAGCCCCCTAAAAATCTATTAAACACTTATATTTAGTTTCAGAATGAAGATTGAAAAGTACAAAGAAAAAATGTTGAATAGTCTTTGGGTGTATGAGTTCATACTTGATAAGTGTAAAGTTTCACATAGATGAGTGGCATCCTCTGGTTCATACTGCAGTAGTGCTTCAGTACTCGATACATAGTCTCAGGAACGTATTCCATGACCAGATTTAAGAAGAGTTCATCTTTACTAGTTGTAGAAAAAAAACAATGCTTCAAGGAAACGACATTTGGATGATCCATCAAGCGCATCAACTGCAGCTCACGATTTTTATAACGTCTGTCCTGCAAGACTTTCTTTATTGCAAAAGTCTCCCCAGTTTCCAAGCATTTAGCCTAAGAAGAGTATAAAGACCTTTTCAAATGGAACAAAGGAAAGGAAAGGAAAATTTGACAGAATTTTAATTAATTTTCTATATACCTGGAAAACAATTCCAAACGATCCGGAACCAACAATACGTTCTGCCATATAGCTAATTGTCTAAAGCAATGTGAAAATCAAGGAAACAGAAGTAAGCAGTTTAGCCGCTGAAAATATTGAAGAACATTAAAATGCTAGAAGTGTGTCAGAGCACCAAGTTACAAGTATTGGTTGCCGTACAAGATGAGCAAAAATGACCTAACTAAGTTGAAAAAAATGAAGCCAATTCGTACTTGAAAAATTTGACAGATACGTATGTGATCAATAATAAGTTAACAAGTCAAATAAAATTATAACCTGTTTTGGCTCGCCATTTTTTCCTCCAATAGTTGTGGAGATTATGTGACCAGTTACTGCATCCTTGCTCTCTACAATAGTGGATGACATTTCCTGCAATTTTAGCAACATATAACAAAAGATGAGTTAGATGCCTAACCTACAAGGATGACCAACAATTGAATATTTGGAAAATAACACCTCCAAACCTAAAATTAGTATTAGCTACCGTTGATAAAAACATAAAAGACATCAACAGTGCCTCTCGATTTCCTTTTTTTTTTTTTTTTTTTTTTTTTGTGATCAGAAACCGACTATTTTGCCGATCATATTTCATGTTAGGTCTCCATTTTTCAGAGAAATGATTTCCAATCGGTGCAAAATATAGTAAGGTCTTGAAACACAAAATACAAGAATAATTATTACCAAGGATTTGGAATTATCCGTGTCTGCCAATGCTAGTATTTGGAATGCTTGTCAATATTAGGACGTGTCAGGAAAAGTATGAAAAAGGAGAAGCAAGTTCCAAAAAGAAAAGAAAAGAAAAAAGGCTCGACGTCTTCAAAATATAGAATAATGAAAAGCTGAAACACAATCATCTCAAGAAACGCATTAGGACCCCCCTCCTCCCAAGGAAGATTAAATAAAATAAAAAATGGCAATAATTTGTTGTGTGTCTGAACAATGCAAAGTAGATAGAATCAAGTATCATCAACATTCTCAAGCAAACTGCAAGCGTTTAAAACACAAGCAACCAAAAGGTAAAAAGGCTCAAATAGTTGAAATTTTACATACTATACATTACCTGAAGGCAAAAATCAAGCAGTACAAATTGTACAATACTCAAACCGATAAACGCTTATTTTCGACTATCAAGAATTGATCATCTATGGAGAATTCATATTAAACATATCAAGAGAATTCATGATAGAACACAGTCTAACCAAGTAATTGCAGGTCGTATCAGATTGAGCTGTCGTTATGATAGTGCAAAATCGAAGGACGGAAAGAGAACGAGGCACCTTCAGCAACTAAGAAGACAAAATTTGGAGGGAAAAATACGCAAAGAGGTCTGTATTCGGTTATCGACAACGCAAATTTACTGTTCTTTGACGAGGTCGAGAGAAACGAAAGGAGCTAACAAGATAAATGCGCGTTTTATTTACTCTTAATTTTAGCAGTCAAACTAAAAGAAGCTGAAGCTAAATCAGGAGGATCTCAGTCAAACGTTCCGAAATAGAAGAATGCAGCAGCAATAGCAAACAGTTCCAAATGAACAAAAAGGTAGTTCAAGAACTCGATCCACAAAATCTCTCCAATCGCATACTCAGTCAGAAAACAAACCGCAAGAGTATCCGTCGAACTCCTCCGATCAGAGACAGTAAGCATTACGAAAGCAACAAGATCGCTTCCGAATAGTTCAGAGGCGAACAAAAGAACACGAGATCAAACGCGATTCATGAACAAACGCCAGAAAAACCACAACAAACACGAGACGAAACAAAGTAAAGAAAGCAAAATTTACCTTATCGGAGTCCATTGCAGAATCACGGAGAGTGTGGTCTGAAGAGGTTCAGAGGATCATTCGTATGCCAAGGCCGTCGCCGCAGAAACTCCGGTAGCCGACGATGAATTGCGATAAGCCCTACGATTCAGGAGGCAATGCGAGAATGAGAGAACACTGAGCCCTCGCCATTTCAATTTCTACATGGAATTTCTCGGTCTGTTCATCGTCTTTACAGTGAGAGAGAGAGAGAGAGAGAGAATGGTAGACCCACTCGATTAAGAGAGTGGCGAATGGTCCAGTCAGAGAGCTTTATGGAATTGGTATCTTATGATCTTATCTATCAGTGCCGGTGGTTCAGTGTGAGTGGTCACACGGTAACTAATGTGGACCTGCGCCCTCAGGGACAGATTCGACAAGAATCACATGATGTGGAACCCAATGATTCACCTTTTCAACGCAAATTCCTATTTTATCACTTATTTAATTATTATTAACATTAATTATGTCTATATTATATTCATATATCAATATCAGATATATAAATATATATTTATATTAAAATAAAAACACTCTTGATTAACACGAAGATAACTCGATTAATTAAAACATTATAATCTTGACTAAAAGATCATGAGTTTCAAATCTCAAACGTCACATAAATTTTTTATTTTTTTCAACACGAGCATATTTGAATTGACATCAAACATGTAATTTTGACTAAAACGATAGCAGTTCAAATCTTTGCCTCACATATTGTCAAAATAATAATAATAATAATTGTTGATGGTCGATTTTGGTCAGAGGGAACCTTCAAGTGTCACCAACGATAAATTTGTAGATGAGGAGGGAGGACGTGGCCTGCAAGACGGAAAACCTGCACACCAAGCCACACCGACTGAAAACGGAAGTAGGAGGGCTAGAGAGTAAGAGAAGAAGTAGAGAGTTCGGGTCCCCTTCTTCAGTAGCGAAGAGGGGTATAAATACCTGCTCCTCCTCCTAGGGTTTTTAGGGATTCGGAGGCGTTTTAGGTCAAACCAGGCAAAACCGGGGCAGACGGAGGCAGTAGGGACCGGTAGGAGGCTAACGAGCTCGGCCTTGGCCTTGGGTCGAGGCCGACCATGTGGGCCGGGCCCAATTGGGCCGACCCATTTGGTCCGGTCTTCCTCTGAGTCGATCCCTGGTCCTGCTTTCGTCAGGTTGTCCTCGTCAGCTCCTTGTACGTCATGGTAGTCCAAAATTACCTATAACAATAATTATAGACATTTTAAGCTTAAAAAACTCAGATCAATTTTGTGAATATATTCGTTTTTTCTTTGAGACTAAAATGTATTATAGATTAAGCCAAAGAGTACAAAAGGTAAAAAATAATTTTAAACCAATTATAAGAGTTTAGTTTAGACAGGAAGTCCTTTGGTTGAATTTGTCAAAGATGTGCTAACAAGCAGCAACATTAAAAGGCGTGAAAAGAATTTTTGTTTTGCAGAAACTATGGGCCGAAAGGCAAATTTGAAAAGGCTAGTCTAGAACAAATACTGTCGAAAGAATTTTAACACCCAAATTTTTTGAGTTATCAACGACATTCGAATCTCAAATCTTTTGTTAGAGAATACATGTCAATTATTGAATTATGTTCATTTGACAAATACCCAATGAATTGTCATATTATTATATATGTGATTTCTTTAATAAACATTATTTATTTAAAATATCAAGGAAATATATTGTAACATATATATACTTTTTTGGAATAAGACGCCATTAATCAAATAACAGACTTGGTCACAATCACTTCCTTGGAAATATCGAAGGAAAACCAAAGAAGTAGCAACATCCCCACAGAAAGCTAAATCTTCCAAAGAGGAGGATGAGAAGTGCTCAAAAGAATCATCCAATGCAGAATCTATAAACACTCTCTGTTCGATTGAGGGTGTGTTTGGTTTAACTTTTAAGTGTTTAATTTTAAAAATAAGTCATTTTGAAAAAAAAAAATTAGTGTTTGACAACCACTAAAAATGACTTATTAGATGTTAGAATATTTACCCTGGCTGTTATTTTTACCCTCTGATTGTATTGCTTTTACTGTTTCATTCTCGGTTATTGCACTGTAATTTCGTTTCCTCGTGTCCCATCATTGGACTATTAATACAATCCTTCATGCTCAGCTTTTTTGTGCTGAGTATCATTTTCTCCTCATTACTTTTTGTGCTTTATTCAACTGTACATGGTATCAGAGCTTTGGCTCTTTCTCCAAAATTTTTTTTCTGATGGCATCATCTTCCTCCACGGCGCCTACTAATGACAGCGTTTTACCCAATTTTACCTCTGCCGTCACCTCTTCAGCAACCACTCCGGTGACCACACTTGTATCTTCTCAGAGAGCTCCTTTTACCACTGCAAATACCACCCCTATTCCCTCCACTAGACCCCTGAACCCTAACATTCCACCTTTTCATTCCCATTTTCCTCAATACCCGAATGTTCTTCCCCAAAACCCTTCCTCTGGCTTTCAATACCCACCACAGACGGCACCTTCTCTTCCATTTTTTCCAAACTATGCATCTCCTTCTGTTTTTCCGCCTACTCAGTCTCCAGCCCCCTCTTACCCTACTCTTACACCTCCCCTAACCATTAAACTCTCTGATTCAAACTACCTACTCTGGAAAAATCAGCTTCTTAATCACATTATAGCGTTTGACATGGAGACCTTCATCAACGGCACCCCACCTCCTCCGAAGCATCTGGATACGGCTCAAACGCAGGTAAATCCTCTATTTCTTATATGGCTGAAGTATAATCGCACTCTTATGAGCTGGATTTACTCCTCTTTGAATGAGGATAAGCTTGGTGAAATTATAGGCTGTAATACTGCATATGAGATTTGGGAACATCTACGGGTAGTCTATGAGTCGTCCTCTACTGCTAGAATAATGGGGCTTCGTTCTCAGTTACAAAAAATCCGTAAAGATGGATTGTCCGTAACCCAGTATCTTGCCCAAATCAAGGACATAGCTGACAAGTTTTCGGCCATCGGAGAACCTCTGTCCTACAGAGATCACCTGGGGTATGTTTTGGAAGGTCTCGGGCCCGAATATAACCCTTTCGTTACATCTATTCAAAATAGAACAGATCGTCCTTCTCTTGCAGACGTTCGAAGTCTTCTTATTGCTTATGAGTCTAGGCTGGAAAAACAAAGTTCTGTTGACCATTTGAATTTAGTACAGGCCAACCTTGCTAATCTCTCATCTACCCCTAAACGCAACTCTCGTTCCTTCAATTCCGCTGTCCCTAAACATAATTCTTTTCCTCGTCCACCTTCCCCTTTTCCCTTCCCTTCCACACTCCCAATGCCATCAGCAGGTCCTGGTGTTTTAGGTCGACCACAGTTCTCCCCTCGTCCTCAGAAATGGCCTCCCTCTACCAATCAAAACCGAATACAGTGCCAAATATGTAGTAAGTTTGGTCACACCGCCCTTGTCTGTTACAACCGTCACAATCCCATGTACCAAGCCAATTCTCAATCTTCATCTCCTCAGGCATTTCTCAACCATCTCTCTTCTCAATCTCATCCCAATGTTGTTTCCCATGCCCCTACTGATTCGACATCTCTATCTTCCAATACCAACTCCCATCCGGGTGAAGCTTGGTTCATGGACTCGGGAGCTACTCATCATATGACTCCCGATATTCAGAATTTGCAGCACTCAGCTCCCTATTATGGTGGTGAACAGATTGTAATTGGCAATGGTAAGTCTCTTCCTGTTTTAAATATTGGCTCCGCTTCTATTTCTTCGTCTACCTCAGCTCCTATTCATTTATCTTCTATTCTTCATGCTCCTCAGTTGTCTAATAACCTTATTAGTATTGCTCGCCTATGTCATGACAATAATGCTTTCGTAGAGTTTCACTCCTCCTATTTTCTTGTGAAGGATCTTCGGTCCAAGACAACCCTTCTTCGGGGGCAGCTTGATGGAGGATTATACAAATTGTCCCTGTCCAATGCGTCTTCTCTTCAGGTCACCTCCCCTTCTTCGCCTGCCTCTTTCCTCTCTGCATTCCAAGACGTCTCCCTCTGGCATCGACGCCTTGGTCATCCATCTCTTTCGATAGTTAGCAAAGTTCTTCGTGATTGTAATTTTCGTTTTCATGCTTCATCGAGTCAATTTTGTAACTCTTGCCAATTGGCTAAGAGCCATAGACTCCCTTTTTTCTCTTTCTAGTTCTAAATCAAATGAACCTTTTGAATTGGTGTATTCTGACCTTTGGGGTCCTTCCCTTATTTTGTCTATCAATGGAGCTCGCTACTTTATACTTTTTGTGGATGATTATACATGATTCTCTTGGTTATTTCTTTTGCAATCTAAAACTGATGTCTTACCTATCTTTCTCAAGTTCAAAGCTATGGTTGAAAATCAATTCCAGACCACCATTAAAGCCTTACAAACAGATGGTGGTACTGAATTTCGACCCTTATACCCCTTACTGTCTTCTTGTGGTATATTGCATCGAGTCTCTTGTCCTTATACCCCCCAACAAAATGGTAATGTCGAGAGGAAAAACAGGCATGTTGTTGAAGTTGGCCTATCCTTGTTAGCTCACTCCTCTGTTCCAAAAACTTTTTGGCCTTATGCTTTTCAGTCGGCTGTTTATTTAATAAATAGGCTACCCACTCCTTTACTTGGTTTCAAATCACCATACTCTGTTTTATATAGTAAGTCCCCTGATTATAAACTTCTAAAATGTTTTGGTTGTTCTTGTTTTCCTTTTCTACGACCTTATAACGATCACAAGTTACAATTCAGATCTCGTGAGTGTGTTTTCCTTAGATACAGCACTTCACACACAGGTTATTTATGTCTTGATTGCTCTTCTGGAAATATGTTTGTATCTCGACATGTAATTTTTAATGAGTCATCCTTCCCCTTTCAGAATCCATCTTTCTTAAGTCCACCCTCTGTCAAACAGTTTCAACCTGATTTCTTTTATCCCCTTGGTGTGTTTCTATCGGTTCCTCCATCTGCTTCTCCTCTTTCTCCTCTTTCTCCTTTATCTACTCATATTACTTTGCCAATTACTTCACCTGTTCACCCTCCTACCAATGCTGCTAATTCCCCTTCTGTTCAGGCTTCAGCTCCTCCGTCCAACCAACCTTGTCTCACTCCTGCCTTGCCTTCATTACCTTCTCCATCGTTATCCTCTCCCATTCCTTGTACCATGCCATCTCCCATTCCCTCTCTGCCTGCCTCAACCGAGTCTTCGCCATCCAATTCTCCTACCCTATCTCGGTCTTCTGTTTCATCTTCGTGTGATTACCAACCCCCTTTATCCACCAATACTCATCCTATGATCACCCGTTCAAAGGATGGCATTTTTAAGCCCAAGGCTTGGTTGGCCTCTACACAAAATTCACTTTTGGTCACATCTTCTGAGCCGAAGAACTATAAAATTGCTCTTTTGGATCCCAACTGGTCTGCTGCGATGTCTGATGAATATAAGGCTCTCATAAAAAATGGAACTTGGTCCTTGGTTCCTTGCCCTATTGATCGAAAAATAATTGGTTGTCAGTGGGTTTTTCGAGTCAAACTAAAACCAAACGGTGACATTGATCGATATAAAACGCGTTTGGTAGCTCAAGGGTACACTCAAGATTTTGGGATTGACTACTTTGAAACGTTTAGCCCAGTGGTTAAACCGGCAACGATTCGAATAGTCCTCTCCTTGGCTGTATCTTTCGGTTGGCCTATAAAACAGTTAGACGTGCATAATGCTTTCCTCCACGGTGATCTTCAAGAGGAAGTGTTCATGCGCTAACCCGCTGGTTTTGAAAATCCTGCTCTCCCAAACCATGTTCTTCGTTTACACAAGCCTTTATATATGGTCTCAAACAAAGTCCTCGAGCTTGGTTTTCTAAGCTTAGTAACTGCTTGACCGATTGGGGCTTTGTTGCTTCGTTAGCAGACTCTTCTATGTTTGTTTGTAAAGCTCCATCTCACGTGACTATCTTTCTTGTTTATGTCGACGATATTATTGTTACTGGTTCTAATTTACAGCTTTTTCAGCGCTGTATTTCTGATTTGGATCGTCACTTTGCTCTTAAAGACATGGGAGATTTATCTTACTTCCTTGGTTTACAAGTAGTTCGAAATGGGTCTGGAATGCATCTTTCCCAACAAAAATATATATCTGATGTCTTATGTAGAGCTCACTTGGATACTTGTAAGCATATCTCTACCCCCATGGCATCTGGCTCCCCCTTGTCTTTGCACGATGGTGTGCTGTTGGAGTCACCTACTGAGTACAAAAGTTTAGTTGGGGCACTACAGTATTGCACTTTAACGAGGCCGGACATCAACTACACAGTTAACAGGTTATGCCAATTTTTACATGCTCCGACTACTTCTCATATGCAGGCGGTTAAAAGGCTTCTCAGGTACTTAAAAGGTACTTCTCACCTTGGTATTATGCTTACTCCAGCTTCCTCTTTTTCTATAACTTGTTATACCGATGCCGATTGGGCGAGTTGCCCGGACGATCGACGGAGTACGAGTGGTTTTTGCACTTTTCTTGGTCCCAACCTTATTTCTTGGCATTCCTCCAAACAAAAGGTGGTCTCAAGGTCAAGTGCAGAATCCGAATACCGCGGTATGTCTAATGCAGCAGCTGAAATCTCTTGGGTTCAATCACTATTACGGGAACTTCACTTAACTCCTCCTCCTCCTCTTCTACTTTGTGACAATGTGAGTGCGACCTATATTGCTGCTAATCCCGTCATGCATAATCAGACGAAACACATTGAAGTAGATCACCATTTTATTCGGGAGAAGGTTGCTCGTAAACAGCTTGTGGTTCGTTTTGTTCCCTTTGAGGACCAACTTGCTGACATCATGACAAAGGGCCTTCCGTCTACTCGGTTTGTTAGTCTCCGATCCAAGCTCACTGTGGTTTCTAAACCCCGTTCTCTTGCGGGGGGATGTTAGAATATTTACCTTGGCTGTTATTTTTACCCTCTGATTGTATTGCTTTTACTGTTTCATTCTCGGTTATTGCACTGTAATTTCGTTTCCTCGTGTCCCATCATTGGACTATTAATACAATCCTTCATGCTCAACTTTTTTGTGCTGAGTATCATTTTCTCCTCATTACTTTTTGTGCTTTATTCAACTGTACATTAGAAAATAAGATTGATAAATAAGGGCCCGTTTGGTAACGTTCTCGTTTCTTGTTTCTTGTTTCTTGTTTCCAATTTTATTAAGAAATCTAAGCATTTAATAACTATATATGTTTCTTGTTTCTCATTTTTTAGAAACACTCCCAAAATTTGTATTGAACTTTTGGGAACAACTAAAACTAGTTTCTCATTTTTTGTTCTTGTTTCCATTTTTTTCCAAACATATATAAGAATATAGGTTTATTAGTATTGAATGTATATGTGTTATGGTCATGAAATTCTATTTTTCTTTATTAAAAATGAAGAAACGGAAACAAGAAACGAGAACGTTACCAAACGGGCCCTAAATCATTTTGAGAGAAACACTCGAAACCAACTTTTTTAAAAAGACTTCTTAAGTAAACAATAACTTGTGTATAAAAACATTTGTAAGAAAATGTAACCAAACATATGAGTGTTTAAATTCTAAACAATTTTTATACAAAATATTTTTTAAAAAATGCATTCTTGAAAAACATTTAAATTAAAATGTATTCCAAACCCTGAGACGGAGTCGAGGAGAGATTTTTGCTATCACATTCGCCAAAAAATGGGCGGCTCTATTGCACGATTGGCATCAAGCGAAGGCGATGTCTCCTCCTTTGCGCACGAGATCTTCCACCTCTTCCAAAATGTTATTTGTTTCGAACAAGTCTATACAGTTGCAGTTTATAGTCTTGATTACTTCTTATGGTTCAATAAATACTTCTAATATATATATATAACAAAGTATCATATCTATTAAGTAAGCTTTAGGTAGATAACGTTATGTTTGGGAGTATCATATCTACTAAGTAAGCTTTAGGTAGATAAGGCTATGTTTGGGAGTGATTTTGGCATGGTCAAAATCAATTTTACCAATGCCAAAATCAATTTCCTCTAAAATAAATATGTTTGACAAATAGTTAAATTGATTTTTAAAAAATTTGGAATCAATTTAAATTGATTTTCAAGAAATTTGTTGGGAGGTGATTTTTGATTTGGTGATTGACCGGGAATCACCTCCCAACTTTAATGGTTTTTTCTTTTTTTTTGAAATCTTTGTGGATTCTATTTTGAGTACACTGCTTTTAGTTTTTTTTTTTCTTTTGCTTTTTTTTTTCTTTTCCATCATTTATTATTTATTTATATATTTATTATTTTTCATAAAAATTTGTTAGTATTGACTTCTAAAGACTCTTTCATAATTTCTCTCCAATTTTATTATATTCTATTACCATGAGGGGCCAATTGTGCATTTATTGGTTTCCAAAAATGTAGATCCCCTTTGATAACCATTTCATTTTTGGTTTTTAGTTTTTGAAAATTAAGCTTATACACACCTACTTTCACCTATAAGTTTCTTTGTTTTAGTATCAACCTTCTTCATTGTTTTCAAAAACCAAGTCCAATTTTGACAACAAAAAAAAGTAGTTTTAAAAAACTTGTTTTTTCTTTTAGAATTTGGCTAGGAATTCAAATGAATCCTTAACAAGAATGAGAGCCATGGTAGGAAATTTAGGAGAAAACAAGCATAATTTTCAAAAACCAAAAACTAAAAACGAAATAGTTATCAAACGGGGCCGTAGATATTTCATTATAAAGATATATGATTTCCCCATAAATTTGTAAGGAGTCATGACATACATGTTACCTTTTAAATGGAGTGAAAAATAGAACGGTCTTAGTTTGTCATAATTCAAAAAGTATACGTAGAATAATTAAGATTTTATTAGTTTTCTTTTAGTTTCAACCCTATCTAGTTTGTAAAATGAAAAGATTTTATATGCATCTATATAAACCATTAACATAAGCAAATGTTGTCATTCTGTAAAAAAAAAAATTATGTGGCTTCGCCCAGACTATTTTATGGTCAAGAAATTGTAATATGGAAGTCTCTACCTTAGCAAAGGTTGTCTTGACATAAGTCATTAACACCACCCGTTCAAAAAATATTCCATGATTTATTAGAAGAATTAGTCATATAATATATGTATATAGTTGATATTGACCTAATAAAACGATCATCATCTTTAAGAACTTAATTAAAGATTTATATATATATATATATATATATATATATATATATATATATATATATATATATATATATATATATATAGATAATGTTGAGTGTCTTATCTTTTACAATAGTTCGATTTGAATGGCTCATTTAGGGGCTGTTTGGGGCGCTGAATTTGTTATAATATCTCGTGTTTATAATAATCTGGGGATTATAATAATCTTTGTTTGGGGTGCAGATTATTATAATCTGTGATAAAGTAATCTGTGTTTGGGGTGCAGATTATTTAAGTCTGCGATAAAATAATCTGAAGTGTTAATCAAAGGTTCAAACTGACTGTTTTCTTTTTCTAGTTTTTTTTTTTTTTTTATGATATATGATTCACTCTGATTTAGGGTTATGCTTTTTTTTTTACAAAACAAAAAAGTTTAGGATTTGGTATAGAAAAATCATATTAGTTAACTTTTAGTATTGCCAAAATAAAAATGGTAAATGTTTAGTTCAAAAAACATATTAGTTTTTTTTTTTTTTTAATCAATAAAATCATTTGAAATAAACTTGAGTGTGGTAAATATAATTTCGTTTGAATGTTTTTTGTTTTTTAAGTTGATAACCTTCGATGTTGTCAACGACTTTTCCGGCAACCTCTGATGTTTTTTTTTCCTTTATTTTTATTTTTTATATTTTTCAAAATGAAAATGAGAAGAAATATGAAAAAAAAAATCGGTGGTCGGAAAAGTCATCGACAATCGCGGGAAAAGTCAGGAAGTCGCATGGAAGTAGATAGGAGAGAATTACGGTAGAAAATGGATAAAATAATCGAGTGGGTTGAATGATGGTTACGGCAGAGAATGAATAAAATAATCGGGGGTAAAAATAACCCACCTCACCATTTATTTTTTTCAGTGCCCCAAACATTGAATAGGTTATAATAAGGGGGGTTATTATAACCTATTCAATGCCCCCAAACACCCCCTTAGAGATTTAAATAATTTATTGAATGTAAAATGTCCTTTTAGTAATTTGGGAATTCTAAAACCACATTTGAAACCAAACATAATATTTCAAAATCACTTTTAAATACATGAAAATCACTTTTTAAAGTTTGAAACCAAACATAAATATGATTGTATGAAAATCAATTACATAAAATTAATTTCATAAAATCTCTTTTTTCTAAATCAATAATTCAATCATCACTCCCAAACATAGCCTAATGTAGGGTAACAAAATTAATTTCATAATACATTTACTTAAAATAAGATATTTACATATATGTATGTATTTTGATAACAAAGGTATTTCTAAATTATAACACAAACAATTAACTATTTTAATAGGTGTACTATAATACATAGTATTTATTAATTAAATTTATTTCAATTGATGAGTTTAAGAAAAAAAAAACTTCCAAGTTTTTTCCAATCCTCAAATCAGCAAATGCAATACTCATTGTTGAGGATCTCACGTTGAAAAAAATTAAGTGAAGACTTCACAATTTATAAGCTACATGAGTTACTTCACAGTGTCAATTGGTTATGAGATAGAACCCCATGTTATTTAATATGGTATCAGAGCTCATGAAATCCAAACCAATATTCGATCCAAAAAAAAAAAAATTGGGATCCAATCCAAGAACACCATCTTGAGGAGACATGTTGAGGATCTCACATTGAAAAAAATAAGTAGAGACATCACAATTTATAAGATATATGAGTTACTTCACTCAATGTCAATTGGTTATAAGATGGAACGCCTATGTTATTTAATACTCATCAAGATATTAGAAGATATTGGATCATATTCTTGCACTATAATATAATGATCATTTTAAACCTAAACTCATGTATAGTTTTAATAAGGATTATTTCATATTAATTTAATGCCCGTTTGAAATACTTTTTAAATTTAAATGTTTTTCAATAATACATTTTTTTAAAAAAATATTTTGTATAAAAATTGTTTAGAATTAAAACACACGTATGTTGGTTACATTTCTTCATAATTGTTTTTATACACAAATTATTATATATACTTGAAAATTCTTTTTAAAAAATTTGTTTTCAAGTATTTCTCTCAAAATGGTTTATTTCTCAATCTTATTTTTTAACAAGTCATTTTTAGTGCACTATAATTTTTATATAAAATTAAACATAAAAGTTAAACTAAACACACCCTTAATTGTATTTCATATCCTTCTTACTTCCATAGAAAATGTGATCCTACTCGCATATCCCTACACGAAAACTAGTCGTTATCGATATTACATAAATTATTATTTAAATTTTCTTGTCAATTTTATCTCCACATAGTCATGTGAAGATAACACATATGCACTTTTAAAGTATTACATAATACAACGAAGGATTGTTTTTTCCTTTTTGTGCACACAAAATATAGATTATATTTATAGAGAAGTTTAATGACATGTGAGATAGAGAGATTCAAATCTCTAAGTTTTTAGTCAAAATGTGTGTGATACATATCTTAATATACTTTATATATATTAACATGTTAAATTTTTCTCAAAAAAAAAAATTATATATATATATATAGTCAAAGTAATTAAAGAGTGTTATTTGAAAAAGAAAAGTAATTAAAGAGAGACGAAGGGCTATATAAAGTCAAATTAAATTTCATTAAATGGCATTAATCCTTCGACAAATGCCAGAAATATTCTACAAGTAGAAACCAAGGAGAAACAGAAAAGACGACAGAAATTTAAAAAGAAAAAAACTAATTTTTATATTTTGAACAATACTTAACTGCATACTCGTATTTAGGGATCTCCCACTTTTCCATCAAAATCTTGATAACTAAGAGAGAGAAATGGGAAAATGAGAACATTTTTTTTTTTCTATTCCAGTATTTTAAGGATGGTATGTAGGGAGCGATATACAACCAAGTATTAGCTCATTTTTATATTTTGTTCTTATTTCTTAATTAATAATTAATTAAGATTAATTCACCACCCTGCAATTTAGTCTAATCTCAGTGGACGCCCCAGCCGGAGGACTGAGATTCCCCATCTTAACCATCGCCTTTGCAAAATCCAATTTAAAGGCTACGGAATTTTGACTGTACTTCCGAACCAACGCGTCTTGTGAACCGTTGTTGAAGAGCTCTTGGTCCGAATGAAACAGGCCGCGCTTTCTCGTCAGGTCTATGTAATATTGGTTGTCGAACCTATTGGTGGTTGAGTCGAGAGGGGCCAAGTTCGTGTCGCCGCCGGTGAACGGACAGTTGGCTTGCCGCTCGGTGGCGAAGGCGGGATCGATGTTGGTTTCGTTGTAGATGCGAGTTCGGAAGAATTGACAATTGGACATGCCGATGGTGTGCGCGCCAGAGAGGACGGTCATCTCGTTGGCGGTAAAGCCCATGTTACCGAACATCGAGATGAGCGATGAGAGGCTAGAGCCTGGCCCTGGAAGATTGTTGTTTGCTCCGCTCTCGCTCGCTGTTCTCGAGTCCTTCCGACCAAGTAATACATTCCAATTAGGGCCTCCAAGCTACGAATTAGTAAAACCAAACGAATCAATTAATATAGTATAAACTTTATGACAGTTGAGTTATGCTCAGGTTGACGGACGTTTTAAGAAATATAAATCATTTAATACTTTACTTAAAGTTGTTGGAAAAAAACTTAACGGTTGGTTATCAAAAATTATAAAAATTATATATTTTGATTGGCTAAAAAAAAAACTTTTTACCCTTCCAAAATAATCAAAAACTCTCACTCACCTTAATTTTAATTTCTGTCTTTCCTTTGGAGATATATTTAATCTTATTTTGTACGTAGTGCATATAATAATTGAATTTCACATCAAGATGCAGAATAGACGACATAGGAAAAATTATCATATTGTTTAAAATATTTCTAAGATGTACCTATAATAAATTAATAAAGAATATTATTATAGCTGTAATCTTATGCGTAAAACGTTAAAAAAAAATAGTGAAGATAAGAAAATGGTCAAAATTACCAAATCGACCCCCTCGCGAGTGGCAAGAGCAAGAATATCAGCACAAGAAACAGTGGCCTTGCAAGCAGCTTCGACTTGAGTTTTAATATCGTCAATCACTTCGAACCCTCTGGCTGAGTTCCTATTTGGAAACGCATTCTTTTCTCCAGTAAACGTTGATGTATCATCAAGTAATATAGAAGCATCACAACCCTGCATTTTAAAAGGGATTAGAAAAATTAGGATCCAAAATCACTTAAGCACATGTTTGAGAATGATTTTAAAATGGTTAAAATGACATTTGTCAATCAAACGTGAAATCAATTTTGAATAATCAAAGATACGTTCTGGGATGATTTCAAATATATGACAAAAATGATTTTAACAATTTTAAAATCACTCCACTTTCTGACACACAGTAGAGAGATTGGTTATAATAACATTGTACACATATGTACTAAAGATCAGATACTCAAATTTCCAAAAAGAAGAGATGGGTTTTATGCGTACATTTACGAAGCAGTCGTGGAAGAACAAGCGAAGGAGAGAAGCACCGAGACGTGGTTCTCTTTTAATAGCTTTGGTCATGCCATCACGAACAATTCCTGAGAGTTTAGGACAGGTTCTTGCGTAGAAATTGGATGAGAGTTGAGCATTGGCTGAGAAGGCCAAAAGGGAAAGAGCAATGAAAAGATAAGAAATGGATGCCATTGAAAGAGAAAGAAGAAGCTATAGTTTGAAGCTTTGTTCTCTGGTGTAAGAGTGTGTGAGGCTTTTGCTTTGCAGAGTTGATTTATTTATAGAGACAAAAAATATTAATTTGATTTTTTTTTTAATTAGAAAAAATGTGAGAGAGACGTGGGATTGTGAGGGTATAAAATTCAAAGTTTGCTGCTAAATAAAACGCGGTTCTCCACTTTGGCGATTTGTTTGCTTGTGAGCGCAAGCTGCAGCGCAAGAGAGAATCTTTCAATCACGGGGGGAAGTGAAAAATATGAATATCAGCCAAAGGAACAAAGTTGAGTGTTGACTTGTATTTTATGTAATTTTCTTTTAAAAAAGAAAAAAATTTGGCAGAGGAACCCTATTTGCCCAATCATGTACAAACCTAATCATATTTTTGTCAACTCAAAAATAAAACAACAATAACAATATTTGGCTGTACACTCGTGTTGTATAGTAATCTCTCCCTACACACCATCATTAAAATCTTGATCGATTAGGAGAGAGAAACTTTTTCTTTTTCTCATTTTCTACCAAATAATACTTGGCTGCATACCCGAATTCTTACATACCACTACATATCACCATTAAAATCCACAAGAATCAGGAAAGATAAACAAGTTTTCTCATTTTCTAACTTTCTCTTTCTTAGTTGTCAAGATTTTGATAGGAGTATGTAGAGAGATTTGAGCCAAGTATTATTCTGTAAAAAATGAGAAATCAATTTTTTGTCAACTCAAAAATAAAACAACAATAACAATATTTGGCTGTATACTAGTGTTGTATAGTAATCTCTCCCTACACACCATCATTAAAATCTTGACCGATTAGAAGAGAGAAACTTTTTCTTTTTCTCATTTTCTACCAAATAATACTTGACTGCATACCCATGTAGGAATCCTTACATACCACCAGCCAAGTATTATTATGTAAAAAATGAGAAAAAAAAAGTTTCTCTTTCCTAATTGTCAAGATTTTAATGATGTGTGTAGGGAAATCCCTACACCTATATGCAACCAAATATTTTCCAAAATAAAATTAATGTAAAGTTTAAACTTTATGTTAACGTAAAAAATAAAGGTATTTTATATACAGAAAAAAAAAGTTAGTTTTCTTCCTAAATTAGAGAATTGTAAATAGTGACATCCACCAAAGTAGTATTGCAAACTCCAGAGGGGTGATGGTGAATGGGATTGATTTTTATTTTTAATTATTTGAGTATTAAATTTTATTTTTTTAAAAAAAAGATTAAATATCATTTCAGTTTTTGAACTTTCAGTCTTATTTTATGTTTTTAAAATGTCTATTTTATTTTTTGGATTTTTTAAACTTTTGAAATGTATTTATTTTAGTTTTTTTGTTTTCAAAAATTAACAATTTTAGTCTTTAATTAGACTCTTGCTATTATTTTGTCACCTAATATTTATTTATTCAATGGCTACGTACGTCAACCAACTTATGAAATTCAATATATGCCTACTTCACAACAATAATGTGCATATATGAAAGTTTTGTTATCCATTTGTCAAAATATCAATAGCAATTTTATGACAGAGTATTGAAATGATTATATTTTTTTTTATTTCAGAGATCAGATTTTTTTTTTTTTTAATCCATGGTCTAGAATAAATAAACTTACAACTTTAAGACTAAAGAAGGCATTTACAATTTTTTGGAGTGAAAACAGAAAAGAAACCCTGAAAGTTAAAAGGAAAAAGAAAAGTAGAAGTCCTTTTTTCTTCTTTAAAGAAAGTTGGGCCAATTTAACAAATTAATCTACTTCTTATATAATTCTAATACATACATATTTACATACATAGAAAATAATTTTATCAAATATTTTATTGGAGAACTAACATATGAAAGATCTTCTACAAGTATTAATATTCATAATTAGGTGCAATTTTACAAATAATTAATATTAAAAATCAGCTATAATTAGCTTTAAGAATAAATAAACTAATTTTCATAAATTAATAAATAAATCAAAACACCCAAACTTTTTAAAAGAATATATGTGTTAACGAATCAAATACAAATTAAATACCTACTTAGTGAATCCAATTGAAGAAATATAGTTATATATATATTATTCTCCCTAATAGAATAAGCAAATAAATTGACCAAAATAAATAATCAACTTCTAAAACACTCTTAATTCAAATAAGAATGAATAATGAATAGTCAACCTTAGTTTAGTTCAATGGTTAATATTATTAACCTTTTTTTATAAGTTATTGAAATGTGTTGAATTAAAAAAGAAATTTTTAAAAAATGTCCCATTTGATAATCATTTGGTTTTTTTTTTTTTGAAAAAAAATCATTTGGTTTTTTTAAATTAAGCTTTTATATATATATATATATATCACATTCACCTATAAGTTTCTTTGTTTTTTTTTTTTATCTACCTTGCATGTTTTAAAAAACCAAGCAAATTTTTTAAAAAGAAAAAAAATAGTTTTTAAAATTGACTAGGAATTCAGATGTATCCTTAACAAAGAACCATGCTAAATAAATTAAGAAAAAACAAGCATAATTTTCAAAAATCAAATAATTATCAAACGACACCAAATATATTGAAAAGTGTTATAAGGAAGGGATAATGATAAGAAATTAAATTATACAACCCTAATTATTGTTTTAAAAAATTGACGAAAACCAACAATCAAAAGTATTAATAAATTCTAATAAATTTTGTACAATAAATAATAACAAAAATAAATCCAAAAATTAAATATTAGAAGGTTGGAGAAACGACACTAGAAATTTATTAAAGTTTTTTTTTTTTTTTTTTTTTTTGAGAAGAGAAATTTATTAAAGTTTGGTCGAACTTAACCTACGTTACACTATTAATGTTACTATTAGTACATGTGTCAAATTTCAACGAGAGTAGCCAACAAAAGCATAACTTAACTAACATAAAGTGTATACTTATAACCAAAGTATAGTTTAACTAATATTGTTAATGCCAAAAATCCGAACAGAAAAAACTTACATGGCCTTCAAAAAAATCAATTGAAAGCATGTGCTTTAATTACTTTATTAATTTTTTTGTTAACAACATATGTGGTAGGGAATTTGAACCACATAATTATTAGTCACCAATTAATTATGCTAAACAACTATTTTAATATTCTAAACAATTACAAAAGTGGTTATGGAAATTAAGCTAAAAATTGAACAATAGATGCGATAGAAATGTCAAAGAAGTATAACTTAGCGATAATTGGCATATACTGTTTCAAATGTTGTTGAACAAAAAAAATACGGCAGATTTTTTTTTTTTTTTTTTAAACATAAATGCGGTAGAAATTTAAACCTTCAAATGTTTGGGCTCAAACTTCTATAAGTTATTGTCATTAAAATCCTGTTCTTTGCATTGAATTAAAAAAATATATATTGTTTTGTATATCACCGGATGGTTCTGACGATATGTAATACTTTAAAATAAATATTTTCTAAAAAAGATAAAATATTATCTATCTATATATATTTAAGAAAAATGATAATTAAATGTTTCCTTTCTAAATATTATCTGTTTTTTTTTTCACAAAAATAAAAAAATCCAAAAATATTTTTGGCAAGGTTGTCAAATCAGATCTAAAAAGTTAAGGTTAAACTATCATTTTTATCTCTACACTTTGGATTTTTTTTTTTTAAACAATATACTTTGGATTTTGTTCTATTTTAGTTTTTGTGCTTCTAAATCTTTCCCTTTTAGTTATTGTATTTTACAATAAAGTTTACAATGGATCCCTATATTAAATTTATTGTTAGTTTTTCTTTAAAGAAATTAGTCTCTATATTTTCTCTCTATAAATTTTAGAAATATATGATGACATTGTGACTTATTTTTATAATGAAAATCATTATTATTATTTAATCAATTTCGATAAAAATTAATTTTAAATATATGGTAGACACCAATTTTAAGAGTACAAATACTACAATTGGATATTTGAAAGTATATAGATGAAAATGAAACAAAACTTAATTAAAAATACTTTTGATTATTATTTAGAGGGAAAAATACACTTTTGGTCTCTGAGGTTTGGTTTAGGTTTCGTTTTGGTCCTTGAGGTTTCAAACTCAACATTTTAGTCCCTGAGGTTTGCATTTAGTAGCATTTTGGTCCCTCCATCCATTTTTCCGTTAAAAACTAATGGTTTGCTGACATGACATTATTTTTTTTTATTAAAAAAGTAATTTTGAATTTTTTAAATATAAATATATTAAAAATAATAAAATATTATTAAAATAATATATACCCTTCCTTCTTCTTCCCTACCAAAACCCTAATCCTCTTTACCTAACCCTAAGCCTCTGTTTGCTGTCCAGCCACCATCGACCGTCGTTGCCGTCGTGCCGGCCGACGACCACCACCGGCGGCGACAATTTTTTTCCCTTATATTTTCTCCTTCTCTTCCTTCTTCTCCAACTTTCTTTTTTTTTTAATGAAAAAATGACAAAAACAACATCCCAGATCTATTTCTCCATCGTTGTCGCTCGAACTTCACCGCCTAGATCTCGCCACGAACATCAGAGATCTCGTCGTCCCTCTCGCCGGAAATCGTCCATCTCTCCTCTCTCACGGTCCCTCTCACCCAGATCTATTTCTCTCCCTCACCGTCCCTCTCTCTGTCCAATCCACGCATGCCCAGATAGAAGACCAGTCAAGTCCGGATAGTCAGATCTGAAATGATTGTTGGTCAGCACGCTTCTCCTTCTTTGGCGACCATCTTCGACGTGTAGCAAGCTTTTGGTGGTGTATTCGCGCGAATGGGCTCGATAGTGGCAGTCTTCTTCTTCCTTCGAACTCCGGCGACGGCCTAACGCGATTGCAAGATTTTTCCACCGTGGGTCTTCTCCTTCGAATTCCGACAGCATGGGTTCCTTGTCCTACGTGTTCTAGCGATTTCGTGTGTTCTTGCTCTGATCGTTCCAGATCTGGAACAATCCTTAATTTTTTTTTTTAAAAAAAAAACAGTAAGAAAAGAAAGAACAAGGAAGAAGAAGTGGAAGAAGGAAAAGGAAGGGAAAAAAAATGTCGGCGGTGACGGAGTGGAGACTGGTGACGACGTCCGGCGGTGACTGCTGGAAGAGTGGAAGAAGAAGATGAGTGAGAGGGGAAGAATTAGGGTTTTGGTAGGGAAGAAGATGGAAGGGTTTTTAATGAAATAATATTTTATTATTTTTAATATATTTATATTTAAAAAAAATTTAAATAATTTTTTAATTAAAAATAGTGCCACACCAGTGAACCGTTAGTTTTTAACGAAAAAATGGATGGAGGGACTAAAATGAAACTAAAACCAAATCTCAGGGACTAAATTGTTGAGTTTGAAACCTCAGGGACCAAAATGAAACCTAACTCAAACCTCAAAGACTAAAAGTGTATTTTTCCCTTATTTAAAAGTATTCTTTTAGTATATTATTATTATTATTATTTATTCTTTTTATTTTTTATTACAGACATCAAATAAACACACAGAGATATTTACAAATTTAAATTCCCCGGCGCCCACAATTTCATATTAAATTGAAATCATTTGTTTTTTCTGTAAAGTTAATCGTAATAACTTTTAAACTTTATTTTTACTTTTTTTTTTTTTTCCTTTTCCCTTTTTCTACTTTTTATTTAAGAAAAAGTTTTCGCATATGCCAATATTTTGTTGTCATTTTCTTAAAATCCTATCACAAAGGATATCAATCAATGTCTATCCTAATTAACATATAAAAAATTGAAAAAATTAATTAGAGAATGATTAGCAGAAAAAAAAAATCTAAAGAGAGAAAGAGAGGCTTTAATTGGGTTAGTTACTTGTGTTGACTTATTTCATACAAAAGAACAAATTAAGCATCAAAGAAAGGGGCATTCAGCAAATATGTAGGGACAAAATGAATAGTCGTCATATCCAAGATAAGGCGAATTTGGATTATTATTTATTATTTATTATTTTGTTGAACTATTACGTTCTGATTATAAGGTTTTCTGCATGTGGCTAAATATATATATATATTACGAACAGAAATGTTGTGAGTCCATGAAAGACAATCTTCTAACAAGACTCTACATAAACGTATGTCCAATGTTCAGACTGTTTATATTAGGTTGATGATAAACAGAAGAACAAGATCGTGACTGATTAAAAAGATTAAAAATTTATTATTTTTTATTAATTATGTTATGATTTGTAGCTAAGTTTGTTGTATGTGTAAGGTTTTAGAAAAAATTATAGTCAATAAGATGAATCAATTGCTTAGGATATGTTTAGTAGTTATAAAGCACAAAATTATTTTCGATTAATCATTCTAGAATCAGTTAAAAATATTTTTCATATTAAACATTCAAAATTTACATGAAATTAAAATCTCCAAGAATATTGAAATTACAAAATTGTCCTCAAATTGAAAGTTTTTTTAATCTTCTCTTCTTCTCTTTAGGGTAATTTGACATTTCTAAAATCACTCTAAGTAATATATTGTGTTATTTTGTTATAATAAAATCGATTTGGATTTTATTTCTATTTTGAACCACAATACTATAGATGGAAAGCAAGCATTCTTCTCTTTGTTTGAATTGCAACTACGCCTTTACAGAGAAACATTCAATTGAAACTTTTGCTCGTTCATCAATTGATAATGTATTAATACCTTAGATTCTTCAATTGAGACCACACAACATAGTTTAATTTCTTAAGTTCTTAGATTTTTTTCAACAATAGTGGTGTCCTTCATTTGTTTTCCATATTGTCTCTCGACATAGTCGAATTTCTTAGTTAAAGTTCTAAGCATTGCTCCTCAATATAGTCGAATTTCTTAATAATGTCCTTTACAACAAAATGAATTTCTAAGTATTTAAAATATTTTTTATCTAAAAAAATTTAAAAATATTTTTAAATAAAAGATCAATGCTATCTCAACAATTTGTGGGTAATTAATGAAAATTTACATTAATAAATAATATGGATGTTTATATATATTATTTCGCCCACGTCTTCAAATGATTATCCAAATAGTCAATGGAAATAATATGGTCTAAACTTAATTTTGTTTTGTCTTTTTATAGTAAGGTAAGAGTTTCTTAATTTTGTTAACTCTCTAAATATCATTTTGACTTGTTCAATTAATACCATTCAATTTCAATTGTACTTAGATAAAGTACAATTCAATTAATCATAACTTAATTTTAATATTATTAAATATATAATGACCATATTATAGTATTTTGGGGAGTGATATTTTTTTTCTTTTTTTCTTTTTTTTTTGAACAAAGTGATATTTTTTTTTCTTTAATATCTTGAAAATGCTCTTTTTGACGTATTGGATTTTTTTTTAAAAAAAAAAAGAATAATGGTTGGATAAATATTATAAAATAATTTTGGGATGCAAGGAATCTCAAATAAATAAATAAATATATATATATATATATAAACAATCAAGAGGCTCGTCTTATATTGGATCAATTAATTTGAAGGGAAAATGAAAATAAATTACTCGATCAATTAATCAAATTACTTCCACTAGTATTTTTTGGATGCTTCAACTAATTAATGTTAGTAATAGTATTTGATTTCAATTTTATGTCTAGCTAACTTGAAGAGTTATTATCATTATTTTTTAAAAAGCACTTGACTATGAACTTAATTTTCTAAATTTTTTCATTTCTATATAAAAGTATCTGCACAAATTAAATCCATACAAAATTACTTTTTTTTTTTTTTGAGAAAAAATCCATACGAAAATACTTAACTAAAACTCACATATTAGATTTATATATCTTGAGATTGTTAAGTCTAAGCTAAGTCAACATTTAATAATCATAAAAAAAAATAATAAGTCTACATTTAATATAATATATGAATTTGTTTATTTTAGACCATAAATTTGTTGATCTCTTAGGGACTCTACAATTTTAGGTTTCTAAAATTCACATTCCAACTAAAATATATAACTCAATTGATTAGGATATATTCACTCGATGAAGAGGTTAAAGATTTCAATCTTCATCTTCCATGATTTTTTGAACTAAAAAAAAAAAATCAATTTTTACAAATCAAACATGGTACTTGTAGTTTATTTTAGATTGTACAAACTCTTATAAATCATCTCATATTAGTTCATATATTTACTAAAATTTTCAACTTGGGTTTATAATATATATAAAGCTAAATTGATTTGAACGTTAATAATCTTCTTTATAAGTTACAACTTTAAGGGTATATGTTTAGTTTAACTTTTTGAGAAAAATTCTATTGTTTCACAACCATAAAAAATGACTTATTAAAGAATGAGATTGAAAAATAAATCATTTTGAAAGAAACACTTGAAAGTAAATTTTTTTCAAAAGAGTTTTTTTCATTAATTTTTATTAATACTTTGAATTAATTTTGATTATTTTATTGATTATTAATTTATTATAATTACGTAAACTTTACATGATTAATTCTAAAAAATAAATACAGACATAATTCGTTCTCATAAAATCCTGATGACATTCTCATATATAACCAAACACAGTTATCTCTGATTCCCAACAATCTTATTCCCAGACATAGTATTCCCAGACATATCTATAAAACCTTAAACCAAACGGTCCCTTATGAAGAAACGTAACCAAACATATGAGTGTTTAAATTCTAAACAATTTTTATACAAAATATTTTTTTAAAAAAAAAAAATACATTCTTGAAAAACATTTAAACTGAAAAGGTATTCCAAACGGACCCATGCTACTATACTATCAATGGAAAGAAGTTTTCCCTTCATTATTCATGGGGAAGGCAAAGACTTTATACATTAATAAATAATAGCATTGACAATTTTTATACATAAAAAAATTGGATAAAAGTGGGCCAAAAAAGCTACCTCAAAAAATTAAAAAGTCTTAAATTGGAATGTTTTATTCAAAGATACCCATTATGGAGTGAGCTGTAATGTGTCATTCTTCTAGGAATTATCTAAATAAATTAAGTCTTCCATTTTGTTGATGGAAATTGGAAAATGACATTATAATATATGATTTAGCATATGAGTTTGACCCAGCCAATGTTGAGGGAAGACTGAAGAATGGAGGAGAGGAAGGGGATAATTGTCCCTTTTGTTTGTTTTAGATTAAAAAAGTTATATAAAAAAAGTCATATTTTATTTTTTTAATTTCCAATAAAATTTTAATAAAGAAAGGACGTAAATTCTCAATTTTCTTTTATAATCTTTTTTTCCCTTTTTAATTCGAATCTTTAACTTTCTGATCTCTCAACCAGTTAAGGTATGCTTAAGTTGAAAAAATTTTCAAATTGAATCAACGTAGTTTAAGCTTTAAGGCAATTGGTTAATTTGTTGAGGTTTATATTCTATTTTAAAGGCAAACTAATAATTGAAGATTAGAACTCGAGAGTGGATGAAATTTTCAACCAAGTGGATAATTTATTTACTTCTTTATTTTATTGGTGGTTTTATCCTTACACTTTATTATTGGATGCAAGCTGGAATCGTCAATTCGAACATAATAAAAAAAGAGGAAGAGAGCTTCCAATTCCAATTTGGACAATTCAACCAAACAGATCGATATGAAGGCAAAAGATCCGGTTAAGGATAATATATATATATATATATATATATATATATATATTTTAAGAGAAGATAATATGTATACTTGAATGTTAGTGACATAGAACTATAGAAGTTTGACCGATTGAGTAAAATATTTGTATTGAATATTTCAAATGACACCCCTTCTATAAATTAAAATAACTGATATTGATATTGAGAGATTGGTTAATATTTTTACCAGACATGTTGCATTTATATATTGAAAAATGGATATTAATATTTCAAATGACATGATTAATATCGACATATGGATATGGATGTGTTGGTATATAAATATATTATATATATTTGATAAAATGGACATTTGTATTTTTATTGACAATTCTATATTAAAAGAGTTTATATCACAATGTTGGAAATCTAAACGTAATGTTCAAAAATGTCAATATTGAATATTGTGAATAGGAATATAATACTATCAATAAAGATTTATAATTTATTCAAATTTTAATAATTTTAATAATTTATTGTTTTTCATAGGGTTTTTAGAAAGTCATTACATGTCAATATTTTTGTCTGTATTTCACAAAAAATGAGAATTTAATATTTTCATAGCATCAATATGTTTTCTTTAGTTTGACATTTCAATATAATATACATTGAAATTTGAAACTTTGTGGACATTTTAATAAAATTCAATTAGATTTGTTTACAATATTACCATAAATGAATAGATTATATACAACAATTGGGAGAAGTTGATATAAACACATTTAATAGAATTATTAACAAAGGGTTTAAGCATAGCTCCTCTAAGTTGTAGATTATTATAAATTATATATTTCGTTATCAAACCATTATGGTTGTGTTTATTCAATATTTAGTCTATATGCTATCAAAAGTGTCTAATATATATCTTCATACATAAAGTTTTAAAAAGTTTTAAATACATTTCTAATAAATTTTTTTATTTTTTTTATTATTATTATTTTTTTAAAGTTTTGCATTGAAACGAGAGTATTCAAACCTCTTAGTTAAAAGTACATGTCAACTATGCTCACTTTGACTCTTAAACTTTTGATTTGTGTCTAATAAATATGTACAGTTAAGTTTGCCAATTTAATATTTTTAGGACGTGTTTGACTATACTATTTAAGAATTATCTAATAGTTTCACTTCTTCAAGTTTTTAGAGATGTAATCTTGAGTAAAGGTAGAAAACTCTCTAACACAAAATTGAGAGTGGAGATACCTATCAATAACGTTTTAAAGTGTTGATACAAAATTGACATAACTTTAAAAGTATAAATACCTATTTGATATTTTCTTTTAAATGTAAAGACTATGTTGGTACAAATTAAACATTTTAGAAACTTATTGAAAACTTTTTTAAAATATAAATACTAAATCGACACATCCAAACTTATATTTTAACCAAAGTTAAATTATAAGTTTAGTCCCTAAATTTGTAGGTTTGTCAGTGACTTATTCAACCTTCTTTAAGATTTACAAATGTATTAGAATAAAATTTTAATGTTTAGAATTTTATTAGATAAATAGTTCAATTTGATGTTTAATAGATCTATTATTTTTTTTAAAAAAAAATTATTCTAATGAGTTCAATGGCCTATAAAACACTGTTATTAAAGTTTAAGAACTTGTTAGTATCAACAACAACAAAAGGGAAAAAAAAACTTTTTAGACACAAAATTGCACGTTTAATGACTCGTATTAAACACCAAAGTTTAAGTATTAAACTTGTAATTTAGGCTCCGTTTGATAATTATTTGGTTTTTTGTTTTTTGTTTTTGAAAATTAAACTTGTTTTCTCCCAATTTTCTTAAAATGATTTTCATCTTTGTTAAGAACACATTTGCATTTCTAGAAAAATTCTAAAAATAAAAACAACTTTTTGAAAACTATTTCTTTTTCAAAACTTGAATTGGTTTTTGAAAACATTGGAATAAGATAGATAACAATACAAAGAAACTTATAGATGAATGATGTAGGGGCCATTTGATAACCATTTCGTTTTCTGTTTTCTGTTTTTGTTTTTAATTTTTTAAAAACAGGGATGTTTGATAACCATTTTTGTTTTTTATGTACTGTTTTTTAAAAACGTTTTTGAAATTATAAGTAAATTTAAAAAACGAAAAAAAAAAATAGTTTTTAAAAACAGATTTCTGTTTTTCAAAAACTCATTTTTCTTCAAATGCTTACTTTTCTTCTCTTTTACCTATCTTTCTCCAACAAATTCATTTCTCTATTTTTTTTCTCTATAACCTTTTTTACTCTATAAAATTTATTTTTGTCTCTCAAAACTTTTTTTTTCTCTCTATATCTTGTCTATTTCTAAAAACTTATCAATAATTTTTCCCTCTTTAATTAACATGTTCTAATTTTTCTTTTGAAAAAAAAAAAGTCACCAAAATTTTCTATCGCTACAACTTTTCTTTATTTTTCTAATTTATCGTTATTTCTTTAGCATATCTTTTACTCTTAACCTTATTATCTCTCTAAATTTTCTTTTTTTTTTTGTTTAATTTTTAATATAAAATTTATCGCTTTTACTTTTACTTGTTTTCTATTTTTCCTCTAACTAATATTTTTTCTCGAGTTTAATAACTAATATTCTTTCTCTAAATATTTTCTTTCATCTCTCTAAATTTTCTATGTTTAAATTTTCTCGTCTTTCAAAAAAAGAAAAAAAAAACTTATCTTGAAAACATTTATATTTGTGTCTCTAAATTTTTGTTTCAACGTCTCTACACATTTTTCTCTCTCTAAAACATCTTTTCATCTTTCTAATTTTTAAAAAACTGAAAACAAAAAACAGTTATCAAACAAGGTTGGTTTTCTGTTTTTTAAAAACAGAAAACAAAAAAACAGTTATCAAACATATATGATTTTTGTTTTTAAAAAACAGAAAACCAAAAACCAAATACCAAAAACAGAAAAACCAAAAACCAAAAACTGAAATGGTTATCAAACGAGGTCGTAGTGTTTACGGACTTAATTTTCAAAAAACAAAAATCAAAGGATTATCAAATGAGCCTTAGTATTTTAATTTTGAAAAAAAAAAGTCTTCTAATAAAATTCAAAATCAATTATGGGAAGAGGAAAAAAAAAAAAAAAGGGGGATATTTGCATGATTTTTTTTTTTTTTTTTTTGACAACAAGGATATTTGCATGATTATTGGCCGAAAAAGTTGAGCTGTAATTATTTTGGTGCATGTTATTTATGGCTTGCAACCGGGAACCGGACCCAGCGGGAAGTGGTCGTGTTGACCCAAAACCGCTGACCTTCCACCTTTTGCTTGTCTGTTTTATTACGGGCCGGATGATGTGATCAGCTGACTTCGTCTTCCTCAACGAGGTAATCGTGGGTGGTCCCTACTTTTACGGTTATTTTAAAAATTTTAAATTATTTTTGTTTTTAAGTTTTTTCTTTTCTAAAGATTAAATTAGATACTTTTATCTCATGGTGGAGTACTCTAATTTAAATCTCCAAATTCAAGAAAATGAATATATCTCAATTATGTCAATTACTTACTAGTTAGGATCACTTTGATATTTGATCCAATAAATTGGATATAGCTAGTATGATTCTATTGATTTATACTTGGTTCTAGTGAGGTTCAAAGTTTTAAAAGTTTCAATTTGGTTTTTATGATTTAAAGTGCGTCTTGGACCTGATTATAGAAGGGTTGAAATAATTATGAAAGAATTTTAACTGTCTGATAAAATTGATTTTTTTATTAATTCAAATACAATCATTTTTCAGTTTGAAATTAGCTTTGAAGAATTTGTTGAAGAGATGTTTCTTAAATTAGCTTCTCATATAATCTGCCACCTTCTTCAAGAGGTTTAATAAAATTACTGTTATGTCCTACCTTAGTTAGCTTATGTGTTGATGCATTTGGGATATAGACTACACCATTTGACAATTTGGCAACATTTTTTTTTTGGGAAAATACACTTTTGGTCCCTAAGGTTTGGGTTAAGTTACACTTTAGTCCCTGAGTTTTCAAACTCAACAATTTAGCCCCTAAAGTTTGAGATAAGGAGCAATTTGGTCCCTGCCATCCATTTTTTCGTTAAATCTAACAAGCTACTGATGTGACACTATTATTTTAATTAAAAATAATTTATTTATTTTTTAAATAAAAATATATTAAAATAATAATAAAAAATTATTGTTTAATTATTTTTTAATTCTTTCTCTCCTTCTCTCTTCTCCTTCTTCTTTTTCTTCCTCATCTCCTTCTTCCTTCTTCCCATCTTCTTCAACCCTCAGTAGCCGACCGCTGCCGGAATTTTTTTTCCTTTATCTTCTATTTCTCTTCTCTTCTTCCTTCCTTCTTCTGTGTGTTTGTGTGTGTTTTTTTTTAAATCAGAATCTCATGGGGAGGGAGAGAGAGGTGATATTCTGATTTTAAAAAAAAAAACACAGAAGAAGGAAGGAAGAAGAGAAGATAAAGAAAAAAAATCGTCGTCGGTCGCCGACGACGGCCGATGTGGTTGAAGAAATAGAAGAGGAAGAAGAGGATGAAGGAGTAAAAGAGGAAGAAGAAGAACAGGAGGATGAGAGAGAGGGAGAAAGAAATAAAAATAATAATAAAATGTTTTTTATTTAATTTATTACTATTTTATTTTTTTTAAAAATAAAATTTTTAATTAAAATAATAGTGCCACGTCAACTGCCCGTTAGATTTAACAGCAAAATGGATGACAGGGACCAAATTGCTCCTTATCTCAAACCTCAGGGGCTAAGTTGTTGAGTTTGAAAACTTAGGGACTAAAGTGTAACTTAACCCAAACCTCAGGGACTAAAAGTGTATTTTTTTCCTTTTTTTTTTTTTTAGGAAAAAGTATACTTTTAGTCATTGAGGTTTGAGTTAGGTTTCATTTTGGTCACTCCTCAACAATTTAGTCTATGAGGTTTGGTTTTAGTTTCATTTTGGTCCCTCCATCTAATTTTCCCTTAAAAACTAACAGATTACTGTCTGACGTTATTTTTTAATTTTCTAAAATAAAATATTAATAAATTAATTAAAATATTATTTTTTTTAATTATTGCTTTTCTCTTTCTTCTTTTTCTTCATCTTCTCCCAAACACTTCTTCTTTCCCTTCAAACCCTTCTTCTTCTTCAAACTCCTTCTTCGGTCGCCGGTCACCGTCAACAACTTTTTTTTTCTTCTTTTCTTCTTCTTCTCTTTTATTTCTTCTCCAACATTTTGTTTTTTTTTTTAAACACGAAAAGTGCTGCCAATCAACCCACAAAACACCCACGTCGAAACCTCACTGTTGGACAACGCAAAACGCTGGAAGACTATCGTACTGTCGCGTCATCGTCGAAAATCGAACAGACAGAGAGAGACCGAGTGAGAGGAAAAGACCCAAAAACAAACACCCACCGTTGATGAACGAACTCATCAAGCCGTCGAACACGAAAACGATTCAAATCTAGAACCGCGCGTTAGATCTGCTGAGTTCGTGGTGGTCGTCGAGCAGTTCGTGAACTGTACATCAGATCTGAGAGCGAGGTGCTACCAAATCTGTGCCTGCGAAACCAAGAGAGAGAAATAGAAAGAGTGGCTAGAAGAGTTTACATTTAAAAAAAGAAAAGAAAAGAAAAGTTGGAGAAAAAGAAGAGAAGAAAGGAAAAAAAAATTCTCGTCGCCGTCAGCGACTATCACCGATAAAATTTGATTAATCGAAGTCTATCAATAATAGTCACTGATAGATTTCGATTAACCGTAGTCTATTAGCGATAGACACTAATAGACTCTAAATAATCGAAGTTTATCAGTAGACTGTTAGATTCTGATTAAGCAGAGTCTATCGCTGATAAACTCTGATAATCGAAGTCTATCAGATAGATTCTAATTAACCAGAGTCTATCAGTAATATACTCTAATAGTTTTTACTATATTTGCATTTTTTTTTACATTGTGCTATATTTGCAATTATATTATTCTTATTTGCCACCCACTGCAAATTCTCTTTATTATAAGTTTAATCCCTAAACTTTAGGATTGTATCAATTAGGTCCCTGAACTTTAAAAAATGTCTAATAGATTCCTAAACTTTTAATTTTGTTTCTAATAGGTCCCCTTAACTTTAAAAATGTCTAATAAAACTCTAAACTTTCAATTTTGTGTCTAATAGGTCCCTGACATATTTGAAATTTTTAAAAATTAATCAATCTATTTTATATAAAATTGAATTTTATGCCTATTTTGAGACTCTAAACTTTCAATTTTGTATCTAATATGTTTGAGATTTTTTTTTTAAAAATATTGAATAGGTCAATTAAAACTTATTAGACACAAAATTAAAAGTTGGGGGATCTACTAGACACAAAAGTGAAAGTTTAAGAATGTATTGGATACTTTTTAAAGTTTAAGAACCTATTGGAAATAAAATTGAAAGTTCGATGGTCTATTTGAAACTTATTAAAATTCAGGGACTAAATTGACACAACCTTAAAAGTTCAGGGACTAAACATGTAATTTAACTTTTAAAAAATTGTTCTTTTTGTTTTTTTTTTTGGGAGGGGTGGGGGAGTAGAGTAGGCATCTAATTACTTATTTATATTGATTTTTAAGATTTATTCTTTTTAAAGATTAAATAGATGTTTTAATTCATAGTAATCCCTTTAGGTTAAAAAGCTTCAATTTAGTAACTTACCTCTCGTTTGATAACCATTTTGGTTTTTGGTTTTTGGTTTTTGAAAATTATGCTTATACACACCTATTCCTACCTATGAATTTCTTTGTTTTAGTATTTACCTTCTTCCTTGTTTTCAAAAACCAAGTCAAATTTTGAAAAAAAAAAAAAAAAAAATAGTTTCCAAAAACTTGTTTTTGTTTTTGATATTTGGCTAGGAATTCAAATGTTCCCTTAACACAGATGAAAACCATTAGGGAATTGGAGAGAAATCAAACATAATGTCAAAAACAAAAAATCAAATGGTTATCAAACGGAGCCTTAGTTTTAGCTTTTAATTTGATCCCCTCGCCAATGACTAAGTGTTAAAATTGATTAACAATAAATTTAAGGGAAAAATACACTTTTGGTCCCTGAGGTTTGGGTTAAGTGACACTTGGGTCCCTGAGTTTTCAAACTCAACAAAAATACCCCTGAGGTTTGAGATAAGGAGCACTTTGGTCCCTGCCGTCAAATTTTCTGTTAACTTTTAACGGTTGCTGACGTGGCACTATTATTTTAATATAAAAAATTATTTTTGTTTTATTTTTTAAATAAAAAATATTAAAATATTAAAATATTAATATTTAATTACTTTTTTTTTATTCTTTCTCTCTTTCTCTCTCATCTTCTTCTTCTCCATCTTCCTTCTTCTCCATCTTCTCCCTCCTCCTCCTTCTTCTTCCTAAGTCCGGCGACCGGCGGCCACCACACGCCGCCGCCGGCCGCCGGCCGCCGGCGATTGATTTTTTTTTTTCTTCTTTCTTCTTCTTCCCTTCTTTCTTCTTCTCTTCTTTTTCTTCAATATTTAAAAAAAAAAAAAAAGAAAAGGGAGGGAGGAGGGACCTCCCTCCTCCTCCATTTCCGACCGGAAACGGAGGAGGAGGGAGGTCCCTCCTCCCTAATTTTTTTTTTTTTAAAGAAAAGAAGAAAAATGGGGAAGAAAAGAAGAAGAAGAAAAAAAAAAAACAGTCGCCGGCGAGCGCCCGCGGGGGGGGGGGGCGGCGGCGGGCGGTGGCGGCCGGTCGTCGGAGTTAGGAAGAAGATGAAGGATATGGAGAAAGAGAAGAAGAAGAAAGAGAAAGGGAGAAAAATAATAAAAAAATAAAAAAATATTAATATTTTATTATTTTATTATTTTTATTTTAAAAAATTAAAAAAAAAATAATTTTTTTTATTAAAATAATAGTGTCACGTCAGCAACTGTTAAGATTTAACAGAAAAATTAACGGCAGGGACTAAAATGCTTCTTATCTCAAACCTCAGGGGTATTTTTGTTGAGTTTGAAAACTCAGGGATCTAAATGTCACTTAACCCAAACCTCAGGGACCAAAAGTGTATTTTTTCCTAAATTTAATGTCATAATACATAATGAATTGGTAAACATTTTAAAAATGAAGAATGCTACCTAAGAGAGAAAATTTTCTAATCCCTTCAAATTTTTAATTTCTTTTCGTATATGACATTTTTATTTTCTCGTATAAGTTTCTACATGCCAATTCATCAAGTAATATAAAGTTAGTCCATTTTAATCGCCATCAATATCGAGGGATTAAATTGAAAAATATCAATTAGTTGAAACTTTTATATTTTCAAAAAAAAAAAAAAAGTTGAAACTTTTTTAAAAATAATAATAATCGAAAAGAAACAGATGTTTACGTAATGGATTTTAAATGGATTCATGGAATGGGAATTGGAATTGGATCTGAATTTGAAATTTTGCAACGCAACGTCAGAGTCTGAAGCGGTTACGGGTCGGGCGTGTGACTGTGTGGATCATCGCACGATCCCGGCTGTGCATGTGCATGAGATGCGATGCGGATGCATTGCACCTGATTCGGGCCAGCGAGGGACGCGGCAAGTTTGCCGTCTGCTTGGGGTCACCGGCGGCCAAGGCTTGTCCTCATCGTCATGTACTTTTGACCATTTTCATTATGACAAAACCCTTCTTTGGAGGCAAACATTACATTAGGTACAATTTTGGTATTGCAAGTTTGGGTTTCCCTTTGGGGTGTTTGGATCGAAGAATTGGAGTTATAAAATTTGAAGTTGTTTTGTCAAGGGAGTTGGAGTAAGAGTTAATAAGTTTACGACGCTCCCAATAAAATGTTGGAATATGGATTAATAAGTTTGTGGGGTTTACAATTGGGTGTTATATGTCGTTAGGTCAAACAAGGAGTTAACTCCACTCAACTTCTCAGTCCAAACAGGAAGCGAAAATTATTACTCGAGATTAATATTTAGGAAGTTTGAGTTTAAAAAACTTGTGGTGTGAGACTAAAATAATTGAGCGGATAAACTCTCAATTTAAGCATGAGTTAGACTAGAAAATCTAAATCCAATCCGAGCCTAATCAATACACGAATGTTTTTTAAAATGTGGATTTTTTTTTAAAGTTCAATAAATGTGGGGTGAGGATAGAACCTCTAACTTTTGAGAAAGTAAATAAGTGTTTTATCAACTAAAGAATGTTCATAGACCTCTAAAATGTTGATGTTAACATAAATGTCAAAGTTTCAAATTTAATATCGATTTGATGATTTTTATATTTCTTTTTTTTTTTTTTTTTTGAAATTATGATTTTTATATTTCTAACATATATATATGATATATCAAGTATAGGGATATTTCTAATATCAATGTTGAACTATATCATATATATATATATATATATATAGACACTTCTAATATCATGATATATGAATACTTCTAGGTCTGCCTTTAGCATGTGTGGGTTGTGACTTATCACATAGCCATAAAATTCTTAACAAAAAATAATAATAATAAAAAAAAACTCTCTGGTGGCTGGCATGTATGCCTCAATAACAAACAGGAGTTGACCAAACTTTTCTCTCTTTATCAACTCCTCACCTTCATTTCTCTCTCCTCTTCAACCAAGCAAAACTCTTTCAATTCCTCCTCTCAATTCTCAACCTTTTAATTTTCTCGTTTATCATCTTAGAAATTCAATTTTAATCATTGATAAAGATTGAGAATGATATTTTGGAGAGAGTTGAGTTATTGACGATTTTGGTTCAAAGAAAGTTCGTAGGATGACACTTTTTAAATAAAATATCATTGTTATATAATTGCAGACATTTTTTTAGTTTAGGCCTCATTTTGAGAAGTATCACAAACCCATCTCATTTGGGATCTCCCTTTCTAATTCATTGATGGAATGTTTTACTCCCCATCTCATTTGAGATGCCCCTTTCTAATTCATTGATGGAATGTTACTCCTTGTTTGAAGGTAGACAAGTATTAAAGAGTTGTGTGATTTATTTCTTACAAATACTTTTTATTTTCTAGAATGGGGGGGGGGGACTTTCTGATCACCGATCAACATTAGGATATCCTGCCAGCCTCTTTTTCTTTTCTTCTTCCTTCTTTCTTTCTTTGGTTAAAAAAGTGTAAAATTTTACAATCCTTAAAACAGATTTAAAAAATAGATTATTCATACGCGATTTTGCCAAAAATCGGGAGTAACATGTATGTCAATGATCGTTAAAAGATGGACAAAGACAAATTATTAGGAACTCTCGATACTTTCAAATGTATGTTCCTAATAACTATTGGATACAAAATCGAAGTACTTTTACAATTCTCTCTCTTACATCCAATGGTACAAAACTACTCACCTTATTGTACCAAAAGAACCTAATAATTTCTCGTGAACAAAACAGCAAATCTGCACCAAATATTTGGTCCAAACAAACAATCAACCTTCTTCAAAATAAATAAATACAATCAATCAATCCAACACAGATCTGTTACTTAGCAATCAACAACAAAATAAATAATAAGCTTTTGTATTATAGTCACACGGGTCAGCTAGCCTACAAATACAACCTAAACACAACCTTCCTCATTTTCAAAACACTAATTACATCACAAATACAACTACTGGGGAATCGATTGCACATCCTACAAATTCGAATTCTTCCACGAGAGACCGATGCAATCGGTAACTGCCTTCGGCTAAGACAATAAACAGTTAGCATATGAATATGAATTTCTTACAACAGCTCAAACTGGTCTAAAATCTATGTTAGCTAACAAGGAGCACTCGTCGTGAGACAACTTGTTATTTTATTCAGTCTCCCGAACTAGCATTGTCATGCGCCACAGGCGACTTGGTAGCACTGGAACTAGAACTGCTACCAATCTTTGAAGTTGTCCTGTAATTTCTCACCAATGGAACCAGTGACTGGACAACATCGGCCATCAGTGGCCTGTAATCCGCCTCTGGTTGAACACACATGGCTGCAATTGCTGCGACTTGAACAACATCCTTCATCGAGTACTGACCGTCCAACACAGGATCCATGATATGCATCACTTTCTCCCTATCAGTCAGCCTCGGCAAAGCCTGTCTCACCAATCGTTCAAATGTAACGAGAAATTAGTATTAAAGTTAAGAAATTAGAGACCAAAATTCCGAGCCATCGGGTTAGCTTGAGAACTTGGTCAAATATCTACTTCTTCTTTGGTCATAAACATAATTTCATAACATAGTAATTTGCAAAAGTTGAAATGGTTAAGAAGCTCACCCAAGAAACAAGAGAAGCTTCCCCAGGAGTTCTCTTCATATCAACTGGAACTCTGCCTGTAAGCAGCTCCAAGAGGACAACCCCATAACTATAGACATCTGACTTTGTAGTTAAATGCCCTGTTAGGGCATACCTGCAAGAAAAAGTGACCTTATACTTCAAAAAAGCTGAAATACAATACAACTTATAAAAAGGAAATTTACGAGCGCTAGAAAACGCATCAACGGTTTTTGCGAAAACCAACAAAAAAAATAATATAATTCATCTATGGAAGTGCATTGCAGCTGGGATGAAGGTTCTTACTCAGGGGCAACGTATCCTTGTGTCCCCAATACTCGAGTGGAGACGTGACCCCCAGCTTTGTCCGAGCCAATCTTTGCCAATCCAAAATCAGAAACCTTGGCATGAAGATTTTTGTCCAATAGGACATTGCTGCTCTTGAAATCCCTGTGAATTACTGGAGGACTAACGTGTTCATGTAAATACTCCAAACCTTTGGCAGCTTCAAGAGCAACTCTCAACCGCATTTCCCAGTCCAACTTAACACTGACGGAATTTGAACCTGTAGTTAAAATTTTCAATAATGAAAATAAAAAATAGCAAAATCATGTTCTACATTATTGACTAATGATTGAATTGAAACTAGGTCGATCTACCTCAACTCTAGAAAGAAAAACTTCATGTCCCTTTCATTTGAAGGTGCATGAGAAGGACAACTAACGGATAGGTTCCGTTAAATTGAGCTTATGCGGTTAAAAGAATCAAATTGTCAAATAAATCTACTACTTACTGCTAACAGGGTACAGATGTTCTTGCAGACCGCCATTTGCCATGAACTCATATACCAGCAATTTGTGATTGCTATCTGAGCAATATCCGAGCAATGCCAACAAATATGGCGAATGAAGCCGACTCAACAATTCCACCTATTGACAAGGTTATCAACGAATCAATAATCCATCTCTAGAGTCCAAAGAACAAGGCCTGTAATTATATGTCTTGGACTCTTGTTTAATGTACCAAAAGCACATGACGATCAGGGTAAAAGAAAATTTCTGTTTACTTACAGTTACCCATAAAAAATTTATCTATACAACAAATGGAAGGAGGTGAAAGGAGATGATACGGTTCAAAAAAAAATTTGCCCAATTATCACAATTTAGAAGGAACTCGGCATTGTATTAGTGTGCGTCCAGAATAAGTTCAACAGTTTTTTCAAGTGGAAACTGAGCCTGTTTCTTCAAAATGAAAAGAGCCAAAGCATACAAAATGAGTCCATAGGAATTACCTCCACTTTGAATTCGTCCTCTCCCTGCTTCCCCGCTTGATCCATAAGCTTAATTGCAACCTTCCTCCCATCGTTGAGGACACCTCGGTATACATACCCAAAGCTACCATGTCCGACCACATTTGACTTGCTAAAACCACCAGTTGCTGAGTGTAGCTGCTTGAAGGTGAACACTTGGAGGCCTTTCTCGGTGGAAAATTCTTTAACATTTTCAAAACTACCTCCATCTTCAAGATCAGCCCCTTCAAGAATTGAATTACCAGCACATATCAACTACTACCTCATCAATTTTCTGATATATGCAGAAAAATAAAAGTTTAAAAGCTAAAACCAAGTTCAACTAGGAACCAAATTATATGAAGCATAGAAGGAAAAACCCAAGCTAACTGAAATCCATACAGCAGGCGACGTAGTACTAGTGATTGCAATGGGTTGCTTTCTTGTTTTTACAAGGAATAATAAGTTTTTTTTTTCGAGTTCAACAACATTTGGAGAATGGAAATTTGAACCTCTAATCTTTTGATTGATGATATAATGCCTTAACCAATCGAGCATAAAGTATATTTGAGGCTTAATATAGCAGAACGACACATAACTGATGATTTACGAAAAACCAAACAGCTACAAGCATATGCTCTTATGCAATAGATGCAGGTGACTCTAAGTCAAAAGAAACAAAACAAAAACGACCTTAAATGTAACTTAATAATGGTGTTTCGAACAGTTCTTTAATAAATTTATCACAAAGCATCTTCACAAAATACGATGAAAATTATATACTTCCATGTTTGTGCCAGTTCCATCTACATACTTTCAAAAGTTCCAATTTCCTTAAACTACTAAGGCTCATTAATCATCACCATCCTTGCTATTAATGAATAACGTTAAAGGAAATATACAATTGTCGTGACATCGATATACCAACTGACCATTAGAATCAATGCATGGCCATTAATTACACAACAATAAGGAAAAGCTCCAATAAAGTGGACCACACAAAACAATATCCTCCTTGGTCATCAGCCATTACTGTTGTGCCGACAAGTTTTCTTCACAAGGAAGAGACAATTTCAGAAACAGAAAAGAAAAAAGCCTCTAATCTCCATAGTTCAATAATTTAAACTCATGAAGAAATCCTCGTGGTTTACCTAACCAACAAGACGCTAGAGGAAATTGAAATCATCCATTACCGATTCGAAAAAGCGAAAGAAAAAGAAAATGGTACCAAATGAAGGAGGCGTACTTTTGCGGATCTTGAGGCGTTTGGAGAGCTTATTGCTGATATAGCAGTAATAGCTGAAAGCGACGAGCAAGGAAACGAGAGCGAGAGAGGCAAGTACAACAATTGCCACAAGAACGAGTTGCTGTTTTCTTCGGTAGTCGTCTTCAACTTCCATTTCTCAGATCCAAACAAAGAGCGAGCGAACCCTAGCAGCTGCTCAAAGGAAGAGGAGAATTTGGGATTTTGGAGCAATGCTTTGGATTAATGGATTTGGAGGTTTTCGAAGTTTGGAGTGTTTGAGTGTACTGACGACACTGACTTCCGCTCCACCACTCTCTCTGTTTCCGTGCCTTTTTGTGTTGTTTTGTTTTATGGCGCGGAGAAATGGTAAATTTTTTTGAGGTTTTTGCATTTAGGTCCCTGTTCTTTTGTGATATTACGACTCGCCCCTCCTTTTTAGTTTTAGGTTAAAAATAACTTTTGGTCGTTGAACTTTGATGAAAGTAATATTTTAGTCTCTCAACTTTGATTTGTAACGATTTAGTTCCTGTATTGTCAAGTTTGTAATGATTTAGTTCCTACACTTTCACTTCTGCAACGATTTAGTCCAATTTTATTAAGTAACAATTTAGTTCATGTACTTTCAAATTTGTAATGTTTTAGCCCCTATCGTAAAAATTAATATAAGGATTTGATGAAATTTTTTATATAGATAGATTAATAAACTAATTTGGGACCCAGTTATGTTTATAAACTACAAAGTTTAATCATTAAATAATAAAAATTGGTATTTAATTCTAATGATTTTTTTTTTGCGACAATGATTAAATTGTTACAAATTTGAAAGAACATGAGTTAAGTTGGATTAAAAAATATTGTCCATGTTTTTTTTTTCCTTCATGGAGTAACAATTTAGTTAATGTGCTTTCAAATTTGTAACAATTTAATCTATAATTTTTAGACTTATTATATTTTTAATTTTTTTTTAACAATTTAGTCTTTATCGTGGAAGATGCTACAATGAGGATTAAATTGTTGCAAATTTGAAAGTACAAAGACAAGATTATTGCACATTAAAGTTTAGAGACTAAATTATTATAAATTTAATAGTAAGATAATCGAATTGTTACATACTAGAGTTCAAGAATTAGATTGTTATTTCAATAAAAGCATAGGACCAAATATGTTATTTATTATACTTTTCTTTACCTATAATAGAAATACTCTTTTTTTTTTGAGAAAAAAAAGTCATAGTATACTTTTTTTAGAAAAAAAAGTCAAATTATACTCTCTTTTAAAAAAAAAAAAAAAAAAAAAAAAAAAAAAAAGTCATATTATACTCTTAACCGATGGTAAGCAAATTGTTACATTTCCCGTGAGATGTTAAAATCTCAAAATTCGAATGGAGCAGTCAAATTCAAAATTCTTAAAAGAGGTTTTCCTTTAAAGAAAAAAAAAAGGTTAAAAGAGGTAAATAATGTCCTTGTCGTACTTGAAAAAGGAAAAGGAGAAAAAAAAAAAAAAAAAAATAGTAATATCTTGACTCGAGTTTTGGAGGTTATAATTTAGATTTTTTTTTCTCAAAAAAAAAAAAGAAAAAAGAAAAAAGCTCTTAAAAAGTTTTGCTTTTTTTTTTTTTCCTTATTTTAATGTCTTGCGTTAACTTTCAAACTTTCTTTTTTCTTTTTTTAAGACTATGAGTGTCTAGACCCCATTTAATAATTATTTGGTTTTTTATTTTTAATAACTTTCAAAGTTTTTTTTTTTTTTTTTTAGTATTAACTCTTCGAAAACGTTTTCAAAACCCAAGTCAAATATGGAAAACAAAAAAATAGATTTTGTTTTTGAAATTTGGCTAGAAATGCAAATGTTTATTTGAGAAAAATGAAAGAAAACTAAATACAAAATAATTATCTAACATAACCTAAATTGTTTAAACCACTTTGGATCATCTCTATTTTCATCATGGATAGAATTATATATTTTCTTAGAGAGAGAACTTACGTTAACTTTGCCAACCAGAGCATAGCTCAACTGGCATAATGTTGTACTGATAACCACGAGGTTTGTGGTTCGAATCCCCACCCCACAAATTGTCAAAAAAAAAAAAAAAAAAAAAAAAAAAAAAAAAAAAAAAAACTTACGTTAACTTTTTATTCATACAATCTTTCCATTCTAAAAACAAAGGAGACATAATTAGAGAAAAACTACAAAATCTTAAAATTTTATATAATACTTTTTGAATTTATAACAAACTAAGAGAAACTAAGAAGTGCATGTAAAAAAAAAAAAAAAAAAAAAAAAAAAAGCCACTCCTCTTTTTTTTTTTTTTCTTCGTCCACACCCTTGAGATAAGATAATGGTTTTTTAAAAAAGAAACCTAATTTTTAATATAATCTATGGAGAAGTGGCATTTTTTGCGAAAAAAACCAATCTAACTAAAAATAACCAAATCACAAAGACGACTCTCATTGGCTAACAAGAACATGACTCAACTGACATGAAGCTTGTACTCCAATCGAGAGGTTCGAGGTTCAACCCTCCACCCCTACATGGTTTAAAAAAAAAAAAACTATAGTTCATCCTTAAATATTTTTTCACTTTTAATTCTAGAACTTATATACATGTTTAAAAGAACCACGCTTGAATATGTAATACAATTATTGGAAATGAAAACTAAATTTGGATATTCTCGCTTATGTTCACTCTCAATAAATCTAAAAATAACATCCAAAAACCTCGACGGCGTAATGGTTTCACATTTCAGCAACAAACTCAAATGAGGGGATAACTTTAAAGGTCTAGCTAACAAAATTAAACAAAATTTCAAAACATTTAACACGAAAGACAATAGATTCTAATTATTTAGTTCGCATGTGTAATTCGTAATTCGAAAGTCGTAAATAAAGGCTAAAGAGTGAGTGAAGATCATGTATACAATTGTTAGGTAAAAGAGAATGTAATTAACTGACTCCGAGAGAGAAAAGGATGAAAAAGGAAGAAGCCTTTCAGAATCTAACTCCAATGAAGATGAAGGTGATTGCGAAAGAGAACTAATCAGAGATGACAAAACCTGAAGGTGCAAAGATTCAGAATTCAAAGGGGTCATGCGTAGGCCGAGTCCCCAAGCAATAAATCAAACATGTCATCTGGTGTGAGGAAGGTTGTTCCACCAACGACCAGTTCTATATCTGGTCTTCCACTGTCGGACAGTGCCTCATGAGCTTCACGAACCTGATAAAAAAAGGACAAAGATCGTGTTTGCTGAGGAAGAGTCGACATTGAATCTTCTATCATCATCCACACCACTATTACAAATGATCCGACTCGAAAACTATCGATAAAACGGATGGGTACTTGATGCGTATGTGAGAGAGAATGTTGTGTGTGAGTGAAACTATGAGAGAGAACATGACTGTGTTCTAGTGGAGAAAGAATAAGGTTAAAACACCATTTTGGTTCATGTACTCCGGATTTCATTCCATTTTAGTTTTTGTACTTTGAAATCTAAGAATTTAGACTCTATACTTCCAATAAATCCTAAAATCAATATTGTTAGTTTGATTTTTTTTTTCTTTTTCTGATATCTGAGCATTTGGGCCAAGCTTGTGTGCACCTTGACTATTCTCACGAGACATTTGTCTGACCCTACTATATTTGATTGCTAAGATAACTTGTAGAATATTGAATCCTAGGTAGGTAGATACCATGACTTGAACTCATTCCCTCTAAATCCTTTATTATTTAAATGGCCTGACTTGAAGTTAATTTTTTTAAACTCGATAAAATAATAACAATAATTTTCATTTAAGAAAAGATACAATGTGACTGTGCTTCCAAAATTTATTTTGGAAGACAAATAGATGACTTTTTAAAAATTATATTAAAAAAAATATAGAGACTAATTTTAAGATTCATTGAGAGTAAAGATCCTAAATTTGGATATTTGAAAGGACGAGAACTAAAATGGAACAAGACAAAAAGTACTTAGACCAAAATGGTATTTTAACCACAAAATATATATATATATATATATATATTCAACATGGTTGCTCCTAACCAACAAATGTAGTTAATGCAGGATCAAAGCATAGTTTTAAATATCTCTCTTATACATCTAAGAATATAAAACAATCAGCTACATTATTCCAATAGGTCAACACAAGGGAGAGAGAGCATGTACGAGTGAGGTGTGTGTGTGAGAGAGAGATAAAAGAGATGTGTACCTCAAGACCATTAATACCCCCAAGAACAAAAACTAGAATGACGTTTTGATCAGCAAGGCTGGGTTTTGCCTGAAAAACAAACAAACTCAACATTTAGCCCATTTGAATAAGAAAGATAAAGTTTTAAATGATTCTGCAGACCAAAACTTACTTGTCCAAGACCAAATCTTCCAAACCCACTTTTGAAAAGTCGCCCCATCGTGGAGGAATGGTATTCTAAATTAGGTAAATCGTGCTTGTTTAAGATCCTAGTCAGAAGCTTATAAAGTACTCCTTTATTTGCATACTGATCAACATTGAGAATATTTTCCGAATTTATTGTCTCCTTCAACAGTAAATTCCTCTTCTTTGTACCGGACAACTTGTGAAGTGTCTTGAAAAGACCATCCACCCGATCGCGCAACTCTAACTTCAGCTGCATATCATCATATACTTCCTCATTAGTAGTGTTAATATCAGCGTCTTCATCACCCCAGCTCTCCCACTGATCTTCAAAGTCATCATCTTTTACTACGCTCGAGGACGTCTCTTTTGTTCCTTTCAATTTGATCCTTTCTCGGTTCGTCTCAAGCTCTTCTGTTAAGCCATGAAGAAACTTCAATCTTCCATCCACTGGGTTTTCAAGAATTGCATCAATAATGGCTTCTTTTATGAAATGCTCCTCTTGCCAAGAGAACGGACCATCGGACCCAGATGTTGGGAAATTCTCACCAGCCAATATATACCCAGTAATTGTAAGAAGCAAAGCATCTTGAAATGAAAGAACACCCTTTGAAGATTCCGTTCTACTCACCAAGACACTTTTGTTTATAAGATCAACAATTTGTGCAGCCAGACCCTGGCTGGTATCTTCAGCACTTGCACGCAAAAAATTTTCGGCACTAAGAAAGGCATCCCACCGAGTGCTGTTTAATTCCTCGATTGCAACTGTTGCAGCAGCTGCTAGCTGAAGAACTCCTTTATTTCTCAACAAACAAGTCTGGCTTTTAGCCAGTGCCTTAATTATAGATTCCAACTCTGATTTGGAAGGAAACCCAGGTCGAATTTTCCCATTCACGACAACACTTTCCTTGCGCATTGTTTCTTGTAGCCACTTCTTTATCAACACGGTTCCATCCTTTGTTTTCCTATCTAGTATCGCTTCCAAGTATGGAGTTCCTCGAAGATTCTCAGATGAGACAAAACAACCACTTAGAAGCTCAGGGTCATAAATTAGTGATTGTACATTTTGGTCCCTGCTGCTTTCACCACTCTTATCAAAATTGTGGGAAGTTGAATTTCCAGAATTCCAACCAGACAGAAAAACTTCAATCCTTTCTCCAAGCTGAAATTTATCAGCATTACTTCCATCTTTAGTAATAATGTCTGCAAATGGTATCCGAACATCAAGAGGTGCTCGTCTACAGATACGTGGACCATTTTTTAGGGAAGTTTCTGGACCTTTGACTTGGGTAAAGGGTGCCATTCTTTTTCTGCGGGGCAGTGACAAAAACATGCGGTCTACAAGTGAGTCTCCATGACAACAGGGAGTAAGAAGATCAAGAGTGCGGTCGACTAGTAGGAGACCAGCAGATTTCTTGCGCCGGCCTACATCATACAGACTAGACATATCCGTCAAAATCTTTCCAACAGTTTTTGACAGATCACCAATGGAAAATATTTCCATCTTCAAGTCCATCTACATTATTAAGAAAGAAGAATCATGGCCACTGTTATAAGGAAAAAAAAAAATTAATTGATTATCCATGTCTACATGATAAGTAACCAAAATTTTATTATCATTTAATATAGACGTGTCAGATTTCAATTATAATTAGTCAAACTTTACTTTATATTTTTTCAAAATGGCATCAACTTTGCGAGGTCTCTAGGAGATATTTAATCACTGAAATTCGTTTATTACAATGAAGATAATTATCAAGGTGGAAACCCATGATAAAAAAAGTCTCTTAACCAGGAAAAAGGGCCAAATGAAAAAGGAAATTAAAACTCATTAAATCTATGAATCTAAATCATACTCTATTCATTCAAAAGACCGAAGACAACTAAGATGGGAACGGGAAGGAACTAATACACTACATATACCACATAAAAAATAGATATTAGATGGAGAATACCAAAACTGCAAACAAAGTTCCAGTTAAAGTAATTCTATGGGTTTTTAAGAAACATATGTGTATATATAAAATCAAAAAAAAAAAAAGTGTATATATGAAAATAAACATGTATGTGAAGGCATCTAGTTTTAAATTTCAAAAGTTTAGGCACAAATAGTAAACATAAAAATTCAGCTGGATGTCATTAGGGATACCAACAAGATTCTTTCTTCAGCTTCGATAGTAACTTGTAGTTCAGCCTTTTTTATCATTCCATGCAGTTCGGTGAAAAACAGAGAGAACATACTTGCACAGAAACTCTGGACATAAAAACCATGAAAATAGACAACTAAAGCGAACATTTTCACTCAACCATAGGTGGAGTCATTACCTTGGCAGCAAAATGGTAAAGAAAATGTGCAGTAAGAGTCGCCCCCAGAGGAATATCATCACCATCAGGAGGCAGCCCAGTATATAAGGGAGGCAAACCAGGACTAAGGGAATCCACACTTTCTGCTGACAAGCATGCTTCAGCAATTAATCCCTCTGAAGGCAAGACAAAAACTCTTGGTGAAAATGGACACAAAATCATTGGGAAGTGATGCACAGAAACAACGAGCTTTTGCCCTACATCTTCTCGGTGACTCATCAGAATATCTTCATATGAATCCCTTCCACTTGAACTAGCTTCCAGATGAGTGATGTCCTCTTCACTTGAAGTGACTCGTGACCATCCTTCATCTTCTGAAGATATATATTTTTCCAAGTTCCTGTCCTCTGCCTGGACATTTTTTTTTTCACCTTTCTTAATAAGCTCCTCATAATCTTGGACAAGTAAAGATTCATACTCATGGTATGCATCTGGTCCCAGAGGTGAATCAGGGTATATAGAGTGAGCAATCTGCAAAGCATTCCATTGCATCGAACCACAGCTATAAATCAAATTTATTTGGATCTGATTGTTAACTTTAAAGTCTACACAGTTATAGCAGCCTACTTCTACACCATATTCAAAGGAAATACAAGATAATCGTAAGGGAAATGAAGCACAATGAGTAGTTTAAGAGAAGCACCTCTGAGATAGATGTAAATATGGTACACTGGCGAACACCTTGATGTGCAGTTAGGCAGCGTAAAATATAACGATGTGCATCACTTAGAAGATGGGATGTAAACACCACAAGTTTCTTTGCAGAAGCCGGGTCCCAATCAATCACCTAAAAGAGGTACCCAAGATTTATGATAAAACCGAATTGGGAAATCAGAACATTTTACATGATCAAATAGATGCTACCTATTAATCATGGACAGTTTATTTGCATCAATCACTAAGTTCCTCTTCGTCAAATTATTAATCTTTAAAGTTTTATATCTACCTTTTAATTTCAGGGTGAGATAATAAAAATAAATAAAAAGAAACTATCAATAAACACAAGATGAGCAATATTTAACCTTTTGTAAAACCTCAAGAACAACTATCTTACAGCATCAAGAGAAGTCATATTTTCCAAGCTACAGACAACGTGGACACCATGGTCAAGTAATAACGGGAATCCCCCAAGAATTTGGAAACTCTCCACACACCCAGCATCGAGATAAAGTATGGAACCCTCAAGGTGATCTGATATCTGCAAAAGAGTTGAATAGCATTACATAAACTGGTAGAGAGGGGACACATAGAATGCCATCAAGCGTGGTTAATCTGCAAACTCAACTCCACTTTGTAATTGTCACCGCCTAACAATCAGAACGTGAAGGCAAACAATACTTAAGTGTTATTATCAAAAAGTACCATTTAATTCAGTAGCATTGGCTGCAAGAAGGATGATATAAATAATGACAATGAAGAAAATGTACATGCAGGATGCAAGAATTATAATCAAATATCCGTATAAAAGTGAAAGTTAGATCCTACACATTTCCTTGGAAAAAAAAAATGCATACGACTAGAAAATCGATGCATCAAGATAAATATAAAACTCCATTGTATAGAAGGAGAAAAGCAAACTTCCAAAACAAACACTTGACCACAAATTGGAGAAGCTGAAAAAAACAGCACCACTGACTCAAAAATTACTAAAGGTGAAGGGTTTGCAAAAGTTATTAATTAAAGAGAAGGTACCCACAGTTTTTATTATAACTAAATTTACCTGGCTAATGGACTCGAGACATGACCTTGTGACATCAAGCAAAGCCATGGGTCACGCTCGAAAGTCTTCGCAGAAGATGCAAAACCACAGGAGTGATATCCAGCGTAACGAATCTAACAGATATTATTTAGCTTATAGCCAGGAAAATAGAACAGAAGTCGAGAAGCTGCACACTGTTTCAATGCATCGAAGGTTCAACTAAAACCCTGCACATCAAAATCAGCCAAAAAATGAGCTTAAAATTTCGGTTCTACCGGAATCAAATTCCAGTACGCCAGTCAAAAACAACGAATTATTTATACAAATCTTCGGCGTCATTGATGGGGTTTTGCAAACAATGAAAATCTAAAATTCAAAAGAATACAAATGTAATCATCAAGAAGTACATTCAACAAATAGCTCAAATTTTCCATACGAATTCAGTACAATCTAGACCTACAAACCTTAAAAAGAAAAATGAAATTTCTGCAGATTCAAAAACTTCAATATTCTTGTTCAATTCTCGTTGCATACATTCTATGATAAGGAATCAAACAAAGTCTTCCTCAAATATAATCGAATTAAGCGCCGCAAGAAACAATTACCTGAGATATAGCTTCCGATCGGAAACGGAAAGAAGAAATCCAGGCTGAAGCCTCTGTTGTTAGAACTTCGAAGTTGGAACTGGACCAGGACCGGGACCCGTACCTCTCTATACGGTACCCGGGTTTTTTCCCCTTCTACTTTTTTTTTTTCTGAAATAAAAAATTATAAATATTTAAAATAGTTTCGTATTTCACATTTTTTTTTTTTTTTGGAAAAATTTCATTTTTAACCCTAAACTTTCAATTTCATCAAATTGAACCCTAAACTCAACAAGTTGTATCAATTTTAACCCTGAACTTTCAATTTCATCAAATTGAACCTCAAACTTATCAAATCGTATCAATTTTAACCCTAAACTTGCATAAGTGTTACAACATTTGGTTAACTTTTTTTAACCACCATACGTAATTGATTATTTCTTTTTTTTTTCTTAATTCACATTACACCTGAATTGGTTTCTTATAAATAAAATATTGAAGAAACTTTATTTTATATGACTTTTTCTCGTTGCTGAAGATTTTATGAGAGTTTTGTTGCTGCTATTTAAGATTACGAAAGCAAAGAAATTTGGGAGGTTTTTTATCTACAAATATTCGCTGGTTTTTTCTTGTTGATAAGAACTTTGTGGGATTTTTTTTCTTCTTTTAATGTTTTTTTTTTCTTTCTAATTAGAAGAATGTACAAATCTAGGAAACGGAAATAAAGAAATTTTGAGTTTTTTATTTCTCATATTTGCTAAATTTTTCTGGTTGCCAATAACTATGTGACTTTTTTTTTTTTACAATGAGAAGAATTGTATGAGATATTTGATTTCTTAAAGAGTTTTTCCAACAAATTTCTTACAAAACACTAACTCATATGCGATGTGAATTAAAAAAAATAAAAGAAAATTGTCAATTACATATTTTAATAGCAATTCAAATGAAAATTTGACAAAAGGTATACATTGAACATTTATACAAGTTGGAGGTTCAAATTGATACAATTTGTTAAGTTTGGGGTTCAATTTGCTAAAATTGAAAGTTTAGGGTTAAAATTGCTACAACCTGCAAAGTTGAGGGGTCAAAATTGATTTTTTCCCTTTTTTTTTTAGGAAGGTATTTCACATTTTAAGAAATCAAGTCATTACAATTTACCCCGATGTTTGAAACCCTTGGATTTAATCATTTCTCGTGTTTGCTTTGAATAAAAAAATCAAAGATTTTAAATTTCAATATGATTTCAAATCCTGTTTTGTCCTTCTTTTAAAAAAAAAAAATCGTTCAAAATAGGTCAGATTTGACAAGATTTTAGATTAAATTTTAACTCATTCCAATTTTACCCTATATATTGAATGAGTTGGATTGAAGAAATCAAAATGAAGCCAACAAGAGCATAGCTCAACTGACATAAAGTTGTACTAGTGACCACGAAATCTGTGGATCGAATCTCTCATCCCACATATTGTCAAAAAAAAAATATCAAAATGAACAAAAAAGAGAATCGAGGATAGAAAATGTGAACTTTAGAGACGAGCATAAGAAAGTGGTCGGCGATCGATCACGAGTATAAGGATTGTAAAGGAGAGGAGACGAAGAATAAAATGCAAGACTTGTGGTTTGCAGCAACGAGAATGAGAAAGAGGAAATAAAATAATAATATTCGTTGCATACCAAAATAATTTTTTAATGATATGAAATCCATTAAAATCTATTAGGTTTCAAACACTAGAAGTTTAAAATCATTTCTATTATTTCAAATCCTAGAATTTAAAATCATTTCCTTTCAATTTTGAATGTCAAACATAGTATTAACGATAAGTGGTAGTTAGGGGATTTGAATATATGAATATATGAGTTGGCAATTATTTTGTATTTTTAGTGACAAGATGTTTTTGTTTTTGGAGTTCAACAAATGGAACTGTGGATTCGAATCTTTATATTCTAGGTCGAAGACATATGTTTTAACCATTAAGTTATGTTCAGATTGACTTTTAACATTAACGTACTTTTCTTTTTTTTTAGTTTAACGATGTATGAGATAAGAACTCGAATCTCTAACATTTTGAATGAGAATACAGTGTCTTAACAAGTTGAGCTATATTCTTTGCTCATTTTCTTAACATATCTTATAATACCTACCTACCAAACCAAGTCACATTTCCATACTCCCTTTCACATGTATTCAAATTACTTATTAGCAATTTTTTAGTTCAACAATGTAAGAGTAGAGATTCAAATATGTGATATTCGAGAGAGAAATATAATGTATTAACTACCTTTTTTTAGATTATGCCTTAACTAGTTTTTTTTTTTCTTTTTTATACCATGTTTTAACTAGTCGAGTTACACTTTTTTTTTTCTTTTTTATACCATGTTTTAACTAGTCGAGTTACACTTTTTTTTTTTCTTTTTTATACCATGTTTTAACTAGTCTAGTTACACTTTTTTTTTTCTTTTAAACATAATTGAGTTACAGTTGTTGACAACTACTAGATTTATGGGATACCTCCCTGGAGGAAAGAAGGGTTTATGAAGGTATACATTTTTCATAAAAGTAACATAATCCTTGGTTATATAATTAGTGCATGTTTAGGAGTGATTTTGAAATGGTTAAAATCACTTTTGTTATATTTAAAATCACTCCAAAACATGTCTTAAGTAATTCGTAATCAATTTTGATGATATGAAAATCATGTTTAAAATTGTAAAATCAAATATAAAATTGATTTTGAATAATTAAAGGTATGTTTCAAAATGATTTTCAACAATGACAAAAGTGAAATCACTCTCCAACATGCATTTAATAGTCTACGTAAATATTACCGAAAACCTTTTTTTTTTTTTTTTGATAATAAAAACTGCATTAAATATAAAAGTTGGTTACACCCACCTCATTTAAGAGGTTTCTAATCCAAAGAGGGGGAGACCCCGCCAGAAGCCCATTCCCGTTCCCACCAGCGAAGGGGAATCCAAAACAGAAACCATGGGGGAAGAAACCGGTAAGCGCGCCAGACGATCTGCGGCTGCGTTTTGATCTCTTGGGCAGTAGTCGAAATGAATCTCTTGGAATTGATTCTTCAAGCGGCTTATCTCTTCGGTAAGGAAAGAGATCTCCGAGATATCCTCATCTTCGCCATTAAGTATCTTAACAACATTTGAGGCGTCAGATTCTACGAAGATGGGAACAGAGGTCGGATTGCCATTCTCAATGCCGATTGAAGGTATGTTCTTCAATCCTTCTAAAATCGCCTTCATTTCCATGAATTTTATCGGCCAATTTTTGTTGATTCGTTGGAATCCCAAGCAGATAGAAGACCCTGAAGAGTCACGTAGAATCCAACCGATTCCACCCGTTTTCTCTTTTTCGTTCCAGGACGCGTCTGTATTAAGCTTCCATGCATTTGCCGGTGGTGGTCTCCATCTCACTTGACTCGTGAGGGTCTTTAACTCTGGCCTTACGCCTCGCTGCTGGGACTTCGGGTACGAACTTTGCTCATCTTCCCTCAATTCTTAGTTTCGTTCAATCGATCTCTTTATTGAACTTTTGTCTGGTCTGCTGCCTGATTGATTGATTTTGTTTCTGTAATTCCATAAGCTCCAAAGAATCATAATTGCTTTCTCGAGTTCAGTAATTCGACGGGTTCCAGTTGCCTCTGTTCAAGGAAAATAGACTCATCGTGAGGGGAATATAATTCTTCCAAGTGTTTTTAACTAACTTACAGTCCCAAAGTATATGTTTGGTCGATTCTTCATGTGTCCTGCAAAAAGAACAAAGAGTGTTTGTGAGTATTCCTTTTTTCGAAATGTTGAGTTTTGTTGGGATTGAATCATGAATTATCCGCCAGACACAAATTTTTGCTTTTGGGATGGCTCTGAGCTTCCAAAACTTCCTCCATTCTTTATTGTATGTTGATTCTGTTGATGTTGAGGCCTGAGATGGGTACGAAAGTTGGTAGGCCAAGTGATATGCACTTTTTACAGTGAAAACTCCTTTTTTTTCTTTGCTCCAGATAATTTCATCCACCATGTCTCTCCCTCCAGTAGGGGTGTGTAAAATTGTTTCGGCATCTAAGGTGGAGAAATTTTCCAAGATTTTTCCAGCTATCCAGTTCCCTTGTTCATCTATAATCTCCTGGACTCTCTTCCCTTGTAGCTCGTTGCTAGTTAAGATTGGAGTTTTGCTGCCTTCACTGTCAAGCCACGGGTCCTGATCAATTAATATATGCTTTCCATTCCCTACCTTCCACCTATAACCTTTTTTGAATAGATCACGCCCCCAAATAATGCTTTTCCATGTTAATGACGGGTTTGATCCCAGAGGAGCTGTTAAGAAGTCTCTCCCTTTGAAATATTTTCCTTTAAGCACTTTGGAAAGAAGGCTATTGGGGTTTTTTTGGATTCTCCAACTTACTTTTGCTAACATGGCTTGGTTAAAGAGTTTTAAATCTCTAAAACCGAGTCCTCCTCTATCTTTACTAACACATAGTTTCTTCCAACTTATCCAGTGAGCCTTACTCTTTCCTTTCGCTTCTCCCCACCAAAATCTAGCGCACATTTTGTTAATCTCGTCGCATAAGGTTGTGGGGAGTTTGAAGCAACTCATAGTATAAGTCGGGATTGCCTGAACAATTGCTTTTATGAGGATTTCTTTTCCCCCTGCTGAGAATAGTCTTCCTTTCCAATTTTGGAGAGCTTTCCAAACCCGGTCTTTGACTTTCCTGAAGACATCTTTCTTGTTCCTCTTTGTTTGAGAAGGCATCCCCAGATAGTAGCCTAACTCTTCAACCTTTGTTATGCCCAGGATCTCGCTTAGCTTTTCCGCTTTCTCTCTAGGAATATTTTTGCTTGTCATTAGGGATGATTTTTCCATATTGATCGTTTGTCCCGAGGCTTCTTCGTAGGTATGTAGGATTCTCTTTATAGTTCTGCAATCCTTTTCTTCTGTTCTGCACAAGATTAAGCTGTCGTCTGCAAAAAAATAAATGAGAGAGTGAGGGACATCGTTTGTTAATTCTTAATCCTTTAAAATTGAAAACCTTTTTATTTACTGTCATAATCTACTTTCCAGAAAAACAAAAGAAAAATCCTGCCATAATCTTTATTTGTCATATATGTATATATATTAGAAAGCATATATAGTTGTACTTTGACCGGTTACTTTCAATAGATATACAAAATGTTTTTTTTTTTTTTTTTTTTTTTTTACAATGTGGGGAGAGGGATTCGAACCACAAACCTTGTGGTTACCAGTAATTTGTTTGAATTTCAATCTTAGTACACAATTTTACCTTTAATGTATTAATGTTTGGGTATAGTACATAGATAGCCCAAATTTGTACCCTATATTTCATAAATGTCCAAGTTTTCCATTTTTTTACAGAAAATGCCTAATGGTCCAACTTTTTTTTCATAAAAATCATGACCCTTTTACTATTCAGCTCTCATATCCACTACTAACTATTTAAAATAAAATAAAATAAAACCAAAAAAGAAACACAAATCTTGGTTGAGGGATAGTGAACGAAAAAGGAAATAGATTTTTTAATTACTTTCCAATTTTGAAAGATCCCTACAATCACTCCCAATTTTTCAAAAAAAAAAAAAAAATCCCTAAAACCACTCACTATTTTTCCCCATTCACACATGGTTTCTTCCTCCCTCCATTCCTCCCTCATGATCTTTCTCCCTCATTGTCACTCGACATCTCTTTCCCTTCATCTCCTATCCTTTTCTTGCCGTCGACAACCAACCACCACCAGAAGCGTTGCCGCCGTCTAACCATCACCATTGCAAACTCGAATAAGCAGTACTCATGCATCAATGGGTACCACAAGTCCAGTTATTGCCTTTAACTTGTCGTTGTTTTATTGTGGGTATCGTTGAAACCATGAAGTATATTAATCGTGCCTATTTACAAATTACACTCATTCCAACTAGTAGACATTACTCAAATAAATAGGTTTGTTTAGTACGAAAAAGAAGCAAGTAATCGATTATTTAAAATTATGTTTTTACATTGAGGATATAAGTTTCCATGAAAATAACATAAGATCTTGTTCAAAAAAAAAAATAATAATAATAATAATAATAACATAAGATCGACAAAACTAACATAAGATATTCAAGGGCAAACTAGGGAAATCCTAAATGATCAAAAATTACAGTGTACTTTTGAAAAATGGTCAAACTGGATTTTTTAATGAAAAAGGACCAAACCGGATTTTCTAACCTATTTTTGTGTGATACCAAATACCATTTTTATCCTTCAGTCATCCCCACGTCTCTCCTATATTTGTGTAGCCGTATCTAATTATTTTTTTTAAATAAATCTATAACCTCTAATTCCATGAATCACAAGATCAATTTTCTCCCTCCTCCATCTGCAATCTGTTTTCTAGGAGTTTTTCACTGTGCAATTTCTCCCTCTTCCTCTTTTCTTCGAAAAATATATGTTTTTTGGTTTTCCAGAAGATTTTTACGGCATTAATTCTCTCTTCATCATCTATTCGAGCAAGGTTGATCGAACATTGTTGGGCAACCGTAAGATTTACACTGTATTTTTGAAAAATGGTTAGATTTACAATGGCCAGATTTACGCTGTATTTTTGAAAAATGGTCAAACAGATTTTTTCAATGAAAAATGGCTAAATCGTTTTTTAACCTATTTTCGTGCTTGAGTCAAGTTTCAAGGTGTTTTAGAAGCCACTATGTGATTTAATTATAAAAAAAAAATTATCCTTAAATAAGGAATTATAATATTTATCTGATTTAATTTTCGATTAGATTCTTAGATTTTAATTATCTAATCAGCATCTTCATCGTTTTTCCCAACTTTTTTTCTTTTTTTAAATTCTTTTTCAAAGTCTTCAATGGTTGCCATAGCAAATTATTTGCATGTTGTCTAATATGTTAGTTTACTATATACATTGTACTTGTAAAAAAAAAATTTACTGAATATACTATATTTGCATAATTTTTCTTTTTATAAACTTAATGTTTTTTATTGTTCTAGTAACCATTTGTGAGTAATGGTTTGTTCAAGATTGAAATCATTTGCAAGTTACTGATTCAATCAGGGTAGTTTCGAAAATTAGCACAAATAGGAGGATTTGTGCTAATTGGTTGATATATTTGTGCTAATTGGTTGATATTTGTTATCTTATTTGTTAGGGAAATCCTTAGATATGGCTAGAGATTACAGTGTTTAAATTTAAGTCCTCCTATTTTTATTTGGTTTATTTTATTTTCTAAATTGAGATTTGGATAGAGGTATTTTTGTCCACTTTGTTGCCAAAAGAGTTTACTAAAAATAACTTTCGGCCATTTATCAAATTGGAAATTCAAATGGTCCTTTTCCAAAACAACTATTTTTATTTGGTCATTTATCTAGTTGACTCAACTTTTTATAAATGACAAGGTAACTACACAAATGAACCAATAGTAGCCCATTTATTCCAAAAGTGTATTTTGTTATAATTTTACATTTTTGTTAGCTCACAACTGAATATTAAAGAAGTTTAAGAAATTCATTTACATTTTTGCCCTTACCAGTTGTTAGAAAAAAAATATAATACTAAAATAAATTAATAAAATCAGAGGCATTTAGGAAAGAATAAAAATTGAATTAATGCATGAAATCTTACCGTTGATAAATTTAAAAAATTTAGACAAATTTGAAATTAATGGATCAAAGGAGCTCGCTCATCCACCATAATTTCACCATAATTTCTGAAAATATAATGTGTAGTTATTGATATTTAGTAAAATTTATAAGGCATATCACGTTATAGAATTAAATAAAACTGAAATTTCTGCATAGGCAATGAGTAATTTTTCCCCTTAGATTCAGTCCACCTGCAAATAAATTGAGACACGCCAAAATGGAATTCTACTACAAGAGGCTTAGACTAAAAGATATTAATGGGGAATTGAATCACATAAAAAAATAAGAGCAAACACAAATTTTGTTGGATTTTCCTCCTATGTAGCTGAATATCTCTTAGTTCAATATATGAAATGGAGATTCGAACTTCGACCTCTTGGTCGATGATAAATGTTTTAACTAGTTAAACTAGGCTTAGATTGGCAATAAAAGTGCGATCTTTAAGGAAACTACATTTCAAAAATCGAATTGAATTGGAAGGGCTTATTTTTGAAATTGGAAGGGCTTCATTAATCACGCACTCTATCCCTCAACATTAGACCCGTAGAAATAACAAGGCTGAGGAGGAAGAAGAAAATTCACAACTGCGTGAGGAAGAAACCAACATCTCGAACGGATCTATTTTGTTTTTTTTTTTAGTATAGAGGCGATTTACTGAGTTGTGACAGCAAGAGATGGGAAAATCTATGGAAAACCATGCAGTGTATAATCCAAAAAGGACGACTCGAAAATATAAGAGCATTCGTTAGACGTCAAAGTAGATACAAGAGACAAACAGGCTAAATTAATTCACACTACATAAGCAGATCACCATCAAAGAGCAACTACACGATATAAGTCATTATCTCAAGCCAAAGCTCTTATAGCCAAATTCACCACTTACCATTTACCAAGGAAGGCCTCCTACTTTTTTCCACGAAGCTTGGCTCCAAGAGCTCTCTCAAGCTTGGTGATTATTTGTTGATTTGGAATGGCTTTTCCAGACTCATATTCCTGAATGATTTGTGGCTTCTCATTGATCAACTAATTAAAACAAAAAACAAAAACAAAAAGTTTGTCAAGTCTTCGTTAGCAAGCTCAAAGAAGAACATGGCCAGCAGCTCCCATGCTCTGGGTAAAAGCATGCAAAAGAAAGACACATACTTGAGCAAGCTGAGACTGGGTAAGTTTCTTCTCAGTACGGGCCTGCATAATTGCCTTCTTCAGCTCAGTCGGTACCCGTTCATCTGAGATTGAAATAGACGAGAAATAAGAAATAATAGAAATAATGACAAATTTACTTCTTATTATTGTAAGGAGAATTGTATCTATAGCAAATATTAAAGTAGCAAAGGATTGCTGACATTCAAAAGGAGAGACACAGTTCGAAGCTGCAGTATCTCAACTACGACAGGACATGATTGGGTCTGTAATATTTGCCTTGAGTAAAAGAAGATGTAAGCTTGCAGAATAAGATTGTATATAAACTAGAAGGGCAAAAGTGTCATTTAACAATACTCAATAATTTATGTGTATATTTCACATACTTGATCTTGTTACACGACAAAAGGTAAAAAGTTGTTATTGTTACTATTAATATTATAATTTTCTTCTGATAAGAAATGATGTTTTGTTAATATGATGAAATATACAAAAACAGGGCAGGAAAGAGCATTCTGAAACTAATGAAAAATACATTTCCAATCAGCCAAAATATTAGATACGCTAAAATATATAAAAAGAGAATGAAAATGCTTCCTAATCCTAGTCCTCCCTACCCGTATCTTTGTTACCCCTCATGTTTTTGAGCGGATTGTAGAAGCTTCTAAACTTATATGTACTGATATTGTACCATTAAATATCAAGATAGATATATCTTAATTGAATTATGGAACCATGGAGGGGAAGCTTCGTCCCTAGTGACCATAAACGATTGCTTCTTCTCATAGTCAGTGTTAAAAGGGATACGAGGACTTGATCATAAATTTAATAAATATTCTCTCTTTTTACAAAGAGAGAATTCTGAGTTCTCTATATATTTATTTTCTTGTTTTGTTAAGATAAGCCTTCACAACATCCAATTTTTCGTCCACTATCCTCGTGTATGACTATGATTCGTCTACCAACCAAAGCTAAACAAGTATGGTCAGAAAATACCATCAACAACTTCAAAGTTCAAATATAAAAAATAATAGAGCCAGCCCCAAAGGATCGAAGTATATTGCATTCTAAACAACAGCAGATACTTCCAAATTCCAAGGTGTTGCATAATTTGCAGATAATCATCAGAAAACTAGAATTTCTACCAAGACCGCATGAAAAATGAAAAGTAACATAATATAATCTGCAGTTTGTAATAGAAACTAGAAGAGCTAGAATAGTATTCAAACAAAAAAGGTAAAGAAGTACAATAACCCGTAAGTTTCTGAGGTACTTGGAACAGAACCTCCCAACTTTGGTATCCCCAGCCAAGCCGAAACCAACTAAACCAATGCCCTTACTATCCTAATAATACTCCTAACTTCTATCCTAATATTGTTCCTAACATTTCGTAATTCACATATTCCTCCATAAGCACGCACAAAATTTTCTTCTGAAGACACAAACATAGGTACAAAATGAAAATAAAATTAAAGAGAACAAGAAAATCTGAACGCCAGCAAGAAATAGTATCGTCAGGTAAAGAGGGGGGAAAAATAAACCGCGAGTTTTAAGGTTGATTCATCATTTTCCATGTAAAAAACTGCCTACATTTATTACTACAAGGCATTAGGAGCTAATGTACTTACGAGTGAGGTTTTCTGTCTCATCGTCCAACTTCCTGGTATTCAAACTGGTACTGCTGGAGGCAGCTTTGTTTGTTCCAGCATTAGCTGAGGAATGGAAAAAAAAAATCACAAAACCATTCTAAGATATATTAGACCCGAAATATTGTTGAGGAAGTTAGGTTTCATGAAAAGATTAAAAGAGAAAAGGGAATAAGTGACTGAATACAAACTTCAGTACTTGCCTATCAAAAAAAAAAACAAACTTCAGTACTTGATCTCCCACGACTTTTGAAGATAATAATGTCTGTTACAACTTACCAATCCCATGAAGAAATTCATCTGAAATAAGTGGATTGATTTTCTTTCTTTTTTCTGTTCTTGTTAGAACATATGTGAAATGAATTCATTCTAGAAATCTAGAATGTTTCTAATATTACCTTCAATAAGCTTTATAACACATTAACCAAATCTAATGAAGAGGGAGAAGGGTTGGGACTTAGCGAATTCAAGAATTATGAGCAACACATAGATATAGACCGAAAGAATTAAATAGCCCAAAGATGAAAACAACCAAAATCACCCACAACTCAAATTACAATCATTACTCAAACAACGAAGACAACATCAACTCTCAACAAGCAAATCAAAATGGAACGAGTTCATCATCTATCAATTCGAGCAGGCATCAAAATACAATAAACAAATTTCCATTTCGATTCATTGAGATGTCATACAGCTATATTACACAATTAAAATGTCAAAAGTTCGCAGGTATCGCACTTTAATAATCCTATTTCCAGTTAAAGCAATGCTACCACACGCTAACCACAATCGACCACCATTTCAGTAAAAAAGAACAGGACAACGACATCTCAAATTCAAGATAAAAAACCATGCCAGAAACACGAAAGAAAAAAAAAAGAATGTTGCAGGATTAACGTTTAATACGAGAAAGAAAACAGAAGGAAATGGGAGCGAACATTTCTTTAAGGTTTCGATCTCAGCACCGGCGCGGCGGGCGGCGTTTACGGCTTTCTCGTCCTTCTTGGCGGCGGCGTTGGGAGCCTTCTTCCTGATGACAACGGGTTCCCAATCTTGAGAAATCGGTCCAATTCCAGCCATTTTCCTCTCCTCTTCCCGTTCTTGCAACTCTCTCTGCTGTCGGAAACGATTTGCCGCGGTGGCTTAGGGTTCGAAGATACGTTGGAAAGATGAACAGAAATGAAACCTCGATAATCCCACACTCCCTGCTGGCGGTAATATATACAGAGTTTTAGATATTTTCCCCCTAATTTCCCAAAAATTAAAAAGTGGAAATATATATATATATATATATATATATATATATATATATATATATATAGTTTTATTACAAATTTAACCTTTGAACTTTTAAGATTGTAGATTGAAATTTAAAAAGGTTATGAACTTTCAATTTTGTTTCTAATAAGTCTATGAATTTTAAAAATGTATAATATGTTCCTAAACTTTCAATTTTTTGTCTAATAGGTCTCTGATATATTTTATACTTTTAAAAATTAATCAATCTACTATATATAAAATTGAATTTTATGCCTATTCACACCTTAATCTTCCAACTTTTTATCTAGTAGGCTTGTGAGTTTTAAAAAAATGTTAGAATAGGTCAAGGACTTTTAGACACAAAAATAAAAGTTGAGGGATCTATTGGACACAAAAGTGAAAGTTTAAGGACATATTATATATTTTTTAACGTTCAAAGACCTATTGAAAACAAAATTGAAAGTATGAGAACCTATTTGAAACTTTTTAAAGTTTAGAGACTAAATTGACACAACCCTAGAAGTTTAGAGACTAAACATGTAATTTAACCATATATTTTTTTAGTTTAGTGAGAGATCTAACTATTTTGGTTAAAAATCACTTTTAGTCCCTAAATCCCTAAACTTTCATAAAAGTAACAATTTAGTTCATGAACTTTGATTTATAACGGTTTAGTCCATGTGCTTTCAATTTTATAACAATTTAGTCCCTAAACTTTAATAAGTAACAATTTAATCCTTGTACTTTAAGAATTGTAACAATTTAATCATTGTTGCAAAAAATCTCATCAAATTTAAATGTAGCTTATAAACATATTGGGTTCCAAATTGGTTTATTAATCTAGGTAAGAAATTTCATTAAATCTTAACATAAATTTTCACGTCAGAGACTAAACTATTACAAATTTTAAAATTCAAAGACTAAACTGTTACAATTTTTAAAATACAAAGACTAAATTGTTACATATGAAAGTTCAAAGAGTACATTGTTACAAAATTGAGAGTAAAGAGGCTAAATCGTTACAAATCAAAATTTCAGGACTAAATTGTTATTTTCATGAAAGTTCAAGGACAAAAGGTGATTTTTAACCAACTGTTTTTTAAATGGTAATTGATAATTGATGTTTTATCTATTAAGTTAGGCTCGAATTAACATACGTAATATCACAAAGGTAGAAATAAGAAATTGAAACCTCAAGAAAATTAGTAAATGTCTTGTTTCAACAATATTTACAAGCACTACTTTCATCAATTTTTTTCCGATATAATAGAAATATTGATCCACCCTTTATGATAGCATCGAATCCATAGAAACTTGAAAATATTGATGACGTGTTAAAGACAATTTAACATCTAATAATTGAGAATTATTTTTAATTTATTTATTTATCCTTAATTTAAAATTCAAAATTTTCTTATACTTTCATAAAAAACAAATCTTATACTTGATTTATTCAATTACATTTATTAAAAATAAAATAAAATACATGTGATAAAATCAAAATGAAACACATTAAAATTAAAAATGTTCTAAATTCCCAATCAAATTTTGAAATTGTTTTGAAATCCTACAGGTTTACTTTTTAAATTGGCCAATATTTTAAAAACAACTTTCAAAAACAAAATGCAAACATGATATCAATTAAAGTTTTAGAGTTTGAAAACGTATTAAAACTTAAAAAAAAAAAAAAAAAAAAAAAAAAAAAAACTATATATATCACCCTAGGTGTCAATTTGAGGATTTTTTTTTAAAAATAATGTAATTTAAAAAACAAAAAACAAATTTAGAGTAGTTTTGAAACTAATTCCAATTATGGGTAGCTAAATCGTGTACATTGGTCACGCTTTAGCTAAATCGTGACCCCAGTACACGATTCTAAGTGTAAATCGTGTACACGGTACGCGATTTACATGACACGTCTCCAAGTGGTGCCACCGTGGAGAAACACGCACCAAAAACACAAAACTCGCATACGGTGTACGCGAGTTCCACGTCGAACTTGTGTACCATGTACACGAGTTCAGTGTAAATATATAACTTTTACGAAATTGTACTTTAAATCATCTTTTTGGTTCAGTGGCTAAAGTATTAATAAAGATCCTAGAGTGCAAGGGATCAAAACTGGCTATTTGCTCCTTTTTTTTTTGTCATTTGTTTTATATATTATTTAAAATTTGCAATATATATATATATATATTATTTAAAATTTGCAATATATATATATATATTATTTAAAATTTGCAATATATAATATACATATATACATATATGATCTATATGTTTATTTTAATGCCCCACCCCATATTAACAAAAAAATATATATATGTTTATTTTAATGTTTAGCAAGATTGAATACGGTTGTAATTAGTTAGTTTTTTCTCTTTAAGTTTTTTTTTTTAAAAAAAAAGTTACACAAAAAAATATATAAAATATAAATATACAAAAAAAACATATATTTTAGAAAAACTAATTGTATAAAAAAAGAAAATGGGAAGTAAAATCATTGGAATTTTGACCATTTGATTTATTTACCTTACCACTCTTAAATAGAAAGAGGACTAAGAGAGTGGTTGTTGAAATGGACGAGAAAAGTTACAAAGTTATACATAAATTTATATATGTTATAGATAAAAAAGAAAAAAAAAATTATTTAAAAAAAAATTTCCAAATATGGAAATGGTGTACGTGGTACGCGATTTCCCAATATAGAAATCGTGTACGTGGTACGCGAGTTTCCAAATATGGAAATCGTGTACGTGGTACGCGAGTTTCCATATTTGGAAACTCGCGTACAACGTACACGATTTCTTTGCAAACTCGTGTACAACGTACACGATTTTGACCACCTCACCCCGTCACGTAGACCACCTTAAATCGCGTACACGGTACACGAGTTCATTGGTGGCAGCAACCACTCTACATTTGTCAATACTTTTCTCTCTTACCTCAAATTTATAATTTGTTTTTTTATTTACATTATTAAAATTAATCTTTTCAAAACTATTATTGGTGAACTTTGTCCTCAATTTGATTCTTTTTTTTTTTTTTTTGAAAAGAAGGTGTCAATTTGATTCTTAATATTTCAGAATAAGCTATCATCGGAGTATTAAAAAATTTCAATAAGTCTTTCAGTTAAAAAAAAAAATTATTAAAAAAAAGTTATTAATTTATAACATGTTTGGGTACAGTACTAAATGAAAACGGATGAATTATTCAACTTATTAATTTATTGGAAAAAATACACTTTTGGTCCTAAAGTTTGAATTAAATTTCATTTTGGTCATTGAGATTTGGGTCAAGTTTTATTTTGGTTACTGAGTTATCAAACTTGACAGTTTAATTCTCTAAGGTTTGGATTTCATTTCATTTTGATCCCATCATCCAATTTTATGTTATTAATTAATGGATTGTTGACGTGACACTAAATTTTTATTAATTTTTAAAAATATAAATATAGTATTATTTTATAATATTTTTATTTCTTTCCCCTCCTCATTTTCTTCTTCTCCACCACCCCACCCAATTTGCTATTGTTGTCGGCAACCGACGACAATTTTTTTTTTTTTCATTTCTTCCTTCTTTTCTTTTCCTTCCTTTCTTCTTTTATTCTCCTTTCTCTTCATTTTTTAAAAAAAAGAGGGGGAGGGAGGAATTCCTCCTCCCCGTTTCCGACACGGGAAACATCCCCTCTTTTTATAAAAAAAAATAATTTTTTATTTTAAAAAACTAAAATATGATTTTTTTAATAAAAAAAAAGTAGTGTCACATCAGCAATCCATTAGTTATTAACGAAAAATTGGATGTAGTGACCAAAATGAAACGAAATCCAGACTTTAAGGACAAAATTGTCGAGTTTGAAAACTCAAGAACCAAAATGAAACCTAATCCAAACCTTAAGGACTAAAAGTGTATTTTTCCCTAATTTATAACATGTTACCTGTGTTACATCTTGAGATTTTTTTTTAAACATGTGGGGGTGGGGATTCCAACCACATAATACAAGCTCTATGCTAATTGAATTATGTTCATGTTGACAAATATATCTTGAGACTTAATTTGAGTTCTAAGGAAAATTAAAAACACATTAAATTTAAAAGAACAAAACTTCCCTGCATACCAGTATGTAGGGATCTCCCTACATACCCCATTAAAATTTTGACAACTAAGAAAGAGGAAAGGAGAAAATGAGAAAATCTGAGAATTTTTTTTATCTCTCCTAGTCGTCAACACTAGGATCTTCTTCTTCCAAGCAGGAATGCAATTGGGAAAATGACATTTTCACCTCCTTCACGAAAAAAAAATCCATCGGGAGTATTTTGAAAATTGTTTTATTTTAACCTATGTACTCTCAAATGTCCAAATTTAGTCTATATGCTTTCAATAAATATTAAAATTCGTCACTACTATCAGTTTTTTTTAGTTCAACAATGTTTAAAAGTGAAGGGATTTGGATTTCTAATCTCTTGGTCGAGGGTGCATGTCAATTATCGTTGAGTTACACTCACTTTGACCCCTACTATTAGTTTATTACCAAATTTCTATTATCCTTTCATCTATAAATTTTGGAAGCATATTCATATTGTATATTTTCTTAAATAAAGATTATTATAATTATTTTATCAACTTAGATAAAAATTAACTTTAAAATCAAACTTTTTTTTTTAAAAAAAAAAAACTTTAAATCCAAACTAATAAAAAAAATTACTTAAGTTCAAACTAACAACTAGAGCTAATTTTAAAATTTATAAAAAATATAGGGATTAAATTTGGACATTTAGAAGTATATCGATAAAATTGAAATGAGCCCCAAAATTCAAAGACCAAAATGACATATTGACCTAAAATTTGATCCCTTGTGGCTTGCGTGAGCAGTATGCACGAATGACCAACATATTCAAAAGATTGTGAACATGTCAAAAATGATTTTAGTCATTCTAAAATCACTCCCAAACATATCGATAAATTGTATCAATTGTTGAACAAGTGTGAATTATGAAAGCAAAATGTTATCTAAAATTAGATATTGAGTCAATAAATAGAAACTTTAACCTTTTTGAAGGGAAAAAAAGCTATTTCGAGAAGTATCATAAAATTTTTAAGAAACCCCAAGTCATCGTAGGTTCAATTTTGGATTGATTAATAATATTGTAGTTTTCATTTCCCCTATTTTTTTAAGAATTTTTTTCCATGGTCCATCTTCCCCTTTCTTACATTTTAACTTTCTTGATTTGGTGTATGTTTTTCTCTTATCATGTTTTATTGTATTTTTAAGCTAAATATATGTTTTAATCCCAAGTTTGAGACCAATCAGGATAAACTCTAATGTATTCATTCTCCATCCCTATCTTTTTCTTGTTTTAATTGTTTATTTATTTGTATACTGCTATGATACATGAAATAATTTGAAAATATCCCAAAATTACTTTTATACTACCATAACCATAAGACTCAATTTCATATTAATTTAAAATCCAAAAATAAACTTCCAACCAAGGTCAATTCTCTCTTTCTTATGGTCAAAATCTTCATCTCTCTTAGTCAACTTGACCACGATTCAACAACCAACTTTCATGCAAGTGAGGTTCAAATCGACTCCACAATTTACAACTCAAGGACACAATTGTACAACCTATAAAACAAATTCATCCAAGTCGTAATCTGTTCTCTTTTTTTTTTCTAATATCCGTGAGTGTCCAGACCAATTTGTGCGCACCACGACTAATCTCACGGAACAACCTAGGTAGATGACCATTATGGATTGAACTCATTTCCTTAAGTCTTTTTATTTTTCCCATGACCCTTATTGACCACTAGACTAACATGTGGTGGTAAAGGTCGTAATCTCGACCCCACAATTGTAATGTTATATCATTTCTTCTATAAAAGAAAATCCCATTGTCCCTCTACAAATGTGAAATAGGCAAAAATGGCCAATCCTATTTTTCAGTCCTATTATTATCATCATTTTGAGAATATGATCAACAATATTCTCCTCCACTTTAAATCGATTCATTACTTGCCCCAATTTCCACTTTTGCATCCCGTTGCAAGTCCCCTATTGGTACATTTCCTTTATCCTCTCTCTTCTCATCCATCCAATATTTTTGCATATTTTCATCTTGCAAATTCCACATTGGGACATCTCAACTACGTCATTTCAACATTGGAAGGATTGATCATAAGATCATTTAATGCATCCTTCAAAACTTCCCATATATCAAACCTTCCATCATGGAAAAAAAAGATCTAGTACTAACAGTTGGCTTTCTCCCCACAAATCTATGAAGATGAGAATTTTGTTTAACCTACCCACCTCCTTTACTGATTCTATTTGTCCTCAACATACACCAACAAATCCAGAGAATCCCTCACTCTCTCTATATATATGGATATATATGGATATGGATGTACAAGTGTGTTTGCATGTGTGGTTCATATAAATGAAACATGAATGACATAATTTAACTTTGAGACATACATTTTTATGATCATTTTTTCTTTTTTTATCCGTGAGTGTTTGAACTAGTTTGCATGCACCTTAACTATTTTTACAACACTACCGACAAACCCTATTACATTCAGTTGTCAAGATAACTTGTAAAATATTAAATCCTAGGTAAATGATCACCATATTTCGAACCTAGGGTGGTGGTTGGTTGGTTGTGATCACTATTCGATAAAACAGCTGCATAACGTTTTAAGGTCTAAGTCCAGCAGAATTGACATCTAGGCCCAAGCACAAAAGCAACTTTATTTGGTCCAATGGGTATGATACGCGAGGCAAGAAGATGTGGCAATTGGGACTTGGGAGCAAGAAAGTCATTTCAGATATTGCAAAACAAGACGGCCTGTGGGAGTACTTGATACCGACACTTCCTTCTGTCGTCCATCCCAATTTGCCAATGGATGAATATGTCATTTTACCAGAATATACATTCTTTCTAGTTTCTACCACCTCCAAAATCCCAAGACAGACCTATACCATACCAATCCGTTTCGGGCCCCAAACAATACCAAGAACCTAATCCTAATAGAATCCCACGCTCCTCAGGATAAGGTTGCAAAACTTTCTCCCAAGTTCCAACTACCCATTCAAAGCAGTGTCTCCAAGGAAATGAATGAATGAAAATCATTTTTTTTTTCCTATTAGACTTCTATCCAATTTATTGGGCCACGTGTCACAAGAAAATAAATTATATCCTTAAAGCAGATTGGATAAGTATTATGAACTGTACAGCAGATTATGATGTAAAGGAATAATTACCGTAAAATAATCTGGCACATTCGTTCACGGCAAAGAGGAGCGACGTCAATCAGTAGTCAAATCTCCAACTCTAGGAAGTGAAGGTGGAGAGCATTTTACCACTTCAAGTAGAAAATGAAAATAAATACATTATATCGTTTATCATTACATAAAATTCAATATTCCATTCTAGAAATGACACAAAATCATATAACAATGAATATGTTAACTCCATATATTCAAATTTAATCATCATTAAAATTCCACGATCATTATATTAATAATTCACTCGATAATGACATCATTAGATCATGACTCGAGGTGAACTGTGTAAATATCACCAAGTTGGGAATTATAAGCAGGACGGGGACAGAATTTTTCAACGTCAGATAAAATCACAATTCACAAAGCCAATTGGGGGAGGTGTTAGAACCAGTGGGCGACCTCCTCACGTATCACGTCTGTTACATCAGTCGCACGACCCCCTGTGTATGTGTGTATAATCTTGTCCTATCCTATATCCCTTAAACATTAACAAAAAGAAAAAAAAAAATCTAGTTTCCACTTTCCAGATTGATCTTAATAACAGTGTCTGAAAATAAAAACAAAAACTATTTTGTCCACAATCCCTAATTCAATTATAAATATTGACTAAATCATTGAAGAATAAAAAATTCTCGTCGCAACTCGCAGGCAGTTAAATTCACCCAGAAGCTACCGAGAACATCAAGTATAAATTCACTTTTTTTTTTTTTTACACTTTTCTAATTCATGAAGTAAAGCAAGTTTCATGTGCGGTAAATATGGAAAAAGAAGCAACTACGATTTGACAGAGGAGAAAGTAATCATGTCACTTGCACTGCTGTTTTGATAGGGATGAGTCATTGTTCAAGATGTATTTTTTTTCATTAAAAAAAGAAAGTATCAATCGTAGGGGCAAGCTTACCAGCATAAAATGGATAATCCAATCCACAGAAAGATATGTAAGGCCCACACCTTTATCTGGAGGAGCACAAACCCAACTTAAGTAGTCAATTTCCGAAGCAATGAGGATGCCCACAAATCACACACATATACCACATATTATCAGTTGGATAACATAAAATAATATAAGAATCCAGCAATGACCACCCAACATGAGATTTATTCGAATGACCGTCCCAATTTAGTCTACACTAAAAGCCAATCATTCAAATAACTTTTCCCTGTTATGGATGAGTATAGAATTCATTATGACCTGTTTAAGATGCTTTATAAAGAGAACTTTAGATGCTCCGCTCCTCCCAGGCCAAAAGCATTGCGGCAAAGGAAGCACCTTTTTAGTCCATGATTTTTATCCTACACATTCCATCAGACATACAGATATTAATATAAGTCCGTACATCAAGCAAAATGCGCATTCAAGTAACCAAGCCTAGCATAGGGATAGGGCTAAAGTATGATACATGTGAATGTATTAAAAGGTCAATTGACGATGGTATCCTGCTATCATATTCTTGTCGATCCAATGCTAATCTTATAAAGTTTCACCAATATGAACAATAAATTTTTAAAAGTTGAACGCTTCATTTCGTACCCAGTTACAAAGCACCAACAATTTTGTGCTAAACAGACAAGCATATTTGCTGCTTGATTTTGTCCTCTAGCCATTTCCTACTTTGTCATTAAGTGTAAACAATTATTGATTTTTCGTACAACAACAATTACAACGATATATGAATACTTTTCTTTCTTTCTTTTTCGAAAAAATTAATCAAATTATAATTTGTTCGTGAGACCAGATGGAAGATAGATGCTCTCCAGTGACATAGACATTATAGAAAGAAATGGTGGGGGAGGGGGGAGAGAGAGGGATGAATTAGAGGTGACAAATTGAGAATGTGCTCGCTGTCGAGAAATAACTCAATCAAAACTAAAGAAAACTGTAAGAATGATTTGATTGCAATCATCATGGACCAAGAGACGAAGCAAAAAAATTAAGGATCCAAATTTCATGACATCCACCTACATATTAAAACTTTTGAGTTCGTTCACAACTAAATATTGTAGCTACTATCTATAAAATTAAATAGATGCACATAATTTGGCCCAATATTAAATAGGGAGAGAATTATTTGCTTGTGAAAACGTTTTAGTATGAACAATTAATCGTACGAGAAACTAATCAATTTATTTTACAAGAACCCCCATGCTTCCAAAAATGGGTCCCTTCCGGGCCGAGATAACAAGGCCCTATCTGATAGCAACCTCTGTGTGACAGTAATAAAATGACTGTAGATGGATGGAAATGGAAAATTTACATGCTCATGTAGGGGCATAAGGAGAAAAACAATAAATAAATAAATAAAAACCCAAATGACTTACCAGATGGCTCATGTGCTGCTGCTGTATTTGGTTGACCAAGACGTACGGAATAAATTGATGTTGGAAATTTCCAAAATTTCTGAAAGCAGGATTACTAAATAGTGAACTTTCACCTTTTTTTTTTTTTTTTTTTTTTTTGAAGAGAGTGAACTTTCAACTTATAGTTAAAATGGAAGCAGTTAGCAAGATTCCCTCGATTAGACGCTTGCTGAAATATGCACGTAGAAGCTAATTGCACCCTAAGTTTCAAACTAAAAAAGTAACTTGGGAGTTGAGATGTTACCAGGTTGCAGTATTTGTTATTTCTATATCAGATGCTTGCTGCTCGTTGCCTGTTCCAAACAATTGGCCAATGGCAGGGAGAACAATCCAAATTCCAGAAGAAATTAGCTAACTTGCAATCATCATGATTGTGCAAACGAGCCCCACCCTGGTGTTTCTAATGAAATCAAGTAGTAAAAGGGAATGGAAAAAAAAAAGGTATCAAATTCAAAAGTAGTAGTTGGAAGCAACTGTAGGATTCAAAGTTCCTGGCAAGGAATGGAATGAGAAATTGAAAGGGCAATATCAAATTTTGCAAGTAACGTTTTCCTCTAAAGAGTGAATGACTTTTTCCTCAAAAGGTATATGTTTGGGCACTAACAAAAACAAAAGGTGGGAATTGTATGAAAGTGGGTGATCCTGACTGTGAAGGATCATGGAATTTAAGTTACAGTTGATAGGGAGTTTACAGCAACAGGCATAATTCAAAATTCACTAATTGATTGGGTACTAAAAGATTTGTTTTCAAGTCTAAGAAATTACTCTTAAAGAAAATCTATTTTTTTTTTTTTTTGAAAAGGAGACAATCTTAAAGAAAATCTATTAGGACAATGGAACTATTAAATTCCAATTTCCACCACAAATTATGCAAAGAACTTTGGAATAGCATAAACTAAAAGTCCATTAAAATTTCAAATGTTTTAAGAAGAGAGATTTTCAATAATAAATAAATTTAAAACAATTATTTCCTTTCAAGCTTCAAGGTCTGATTCGGGAGAGTCGGTGACAGGGAGGTCCCATCCATACCTGGATACAGGGGAGGCACACAAGATAAAATGTCCAACTGGACGAATTTACCCTCCAAAGTTCACGCACGCGCCAAGGAAGATCGTGAAGAACCACTTCCTGATCCAGATACATCGTATTCACGTGGCTCTTCGTTGCAAGACAAATCCACCAGTTTCGATTACTGTATCTCCCCCTCCCCTCGTCTCTCCCTCCCAAACGAAAGTGAGAAAAATGGAGATGGTGGGGGAAAATCGCCAGGAAAGAAGAGAGTTAAACAATCAAAGAGGGATGCTTGGATAAACGAGCTGCAGCCATATCAGCGAAGGAGTCAAAAGCACACGTCCAGGAAAGCCCATCGACTGAAATGGCCGGGACTTCGATAAATGACTTGCCGGACGTTCTCCTATCGAACATACTGGCGTTGGTCTCCGATACCCGGACGAGGAACTCGTTGTCCCTTGTATGCCGGAAATTCTTGTCTTTAGAGAGGGCAACGCGCTTTTCACTCTCACTCAAGGGCAACGCTCGAGACCTCTACGGGATCCCGACGTGCTTCAGATCTGTAACCCACTTGGACCTCTCGCTTCTCTCGCCGTGGGGACACGCGTTCCTCTGCTCGTCGCCTGATCCCCATCTCCTCGCCCACCGCCTTCGCAGCCTCTTTCCATTAGTCACCTCTCTCACCGTCTATGCGCGATCCCCAACTACCCTTCAGATTCTGGCTTGTCAATGGCCAGGATTACGCCACGTTAAGCTGGTTCGGTGGCATCAACGGCCTCAATCTGCCCCCGGGGAAGACCTCGCCCCCATATTCGAACATTGTCGATCTCTATCCACACTGGACCTATCGGAATTCTACTACTGGATCGAGGACATTCCTCCGGTTCTCATAGCCAATCCCCTGACAGCCAGATCGATTTCGAAGTTAAATTTGATGACGACGTCGTTCACTGATGGTTTCAAATCGACAGATATACTGACCATTACCGAGGCTTGCCCCAACCTCAGCGAGCTTCTCATGGCGTGCACGTTTGATCCCAGGTATTTTGGGTTTGTAGGAGATGAAGCTCTATCAGCTGTAGCTACTAATTGTCCAAGACTTAGCCTTCTTCACCTTGCCGATACTTCGACAATGGCGAGTGCCCGAGGTGACCCTTCCGCCGATGGTTTCACTCCAGAAGACGCGAGGATTAGCCCAGCTACTCTAATAGAGCTATTCTCCGGCTTGCCATTGCTCGAGGACTTGGTTCTGGATGTTGCTAAGAATGTCAGGGATAGTGGACCAGCACTAGAGGTTCTTAACACTAGGTGCCGGAAATTGAGGAATCTTAAGCTTGGGCAGTTCCATGGAATCTGTATGGCGGTGGGTTCGAAGCTCGATGGGATTGCCCTTTGTCAAGGACTTGAATCGCTGTCGATCAAGAACTGTGCGGATTTGACTGATATGGGTTTGATAGAAATTGGTAGGGGGTGTGTGAGGTTGTCCAAGTTTGAGGTGGAGGGATGTAAGAGAATTACAATGAAGGGTTTGAGGACAATGGTGAGTTTGCTCAAGAGGACTCTCGTGGACGTAAAAATTTCTTGCTGTGAGAATCTTCATACCAGAGCGTCTTTGCGAGCTCTAGAGCCAATTCAAGATCGGATTAGTCGACTTCACATCGATTGTGTGTGGGAAGGCTCTGGAGAAGACTGCGAACTTGAAAACGAAGCTGCCAGTAGTTGGAACTTCGACCTCGACGAAGTTGATGAACTTACCATGCCAAGCAATAATGCTGACACTAGTTGTTCCACGGATAGTCTCTTTGAGGGCGAAAACAATGGTGGATATACAAGGAAGAGGAAGAGATCCAGGTACTCCGCTGACGCTGATTGTTCCTTCTCCATGCAGTGCAATGGCAGTGATTTGTGGAAGAGATGGGATCGTTTGGAGTACCTGTCTCTTTGGATTGGAGTTGGTGATTTCCTGAGTCCGTTGCAATCAGCTGGTCTAGATGATTGCCCAGTTTTGCAAGAGATTCAGATCAAAGTCGAGGGAGACTGTCGGGGACGGCACAAACCTATGGATACGTTTGGGTTAAGCATCCTTGGACAATATCCTCAGCTGACGAAGATGAAGTTGGATTGCAGTGACACAATAGGCTATGCACTAACCTGCCCATCAGGCCAGATGGATCTCACCTTGTGGGAGAGATTCTTTCTGAACGGAATAGGTAGCCTAGGACTTACTGAGCTCAATTATTGGCCACCACAGGACCGGAGTTTCAACCAGAGGAGCCTATCACATCCAGCCGCAGGGTTGTTAGCAGAGTGTCTCACTCTGAGGAAGCTATTTATACACGGAACAGCTTATGAGCACTTCATGAATTTTCTGCTTAACATTCCATATCTGCGAGATGTACAACTGAGGTTGGATTACTACCCAGCACCGGAGAATGATATGAGTACAGAGATGAGAGCTGGCTCTTGCAGTCGCTTTGAAGCTGCACTTAACAGCCGCCAAATCCCAGATTGATATCAACACGTGGCCGATGCTTGTTCTAGTTAGAAGGCAACCGAATTGGCAGTCCCTGTTTTAGGAATCAAGATACATCACTTCTTTCTCATCACTGCTTACTTTGAGATTAGCTGTATCACTTTCACTTATGATTTCCCACTCTTTCATGTGAGGAATCCATTAAACTTAGTTCTAATGTAGATCTGCGAGAAATAAACAAACTCTTTAGTCAGAAGATGTGGACTTTTGAATTCTGCACCAATAAAGTTACGATAGATTTAAGAAATGAATTGTTGCAACTATATCAGGAACTGAACTAGTTTAATCTCTAAGTCTCTACCACAGTCTCGGTAAAACAAGTCTAATGTGGAAGTCAAAATAAGAACATCTAATCACCTTCAGCGATCTATGAGGTTGTTCTAGCTGTACAAAATGACAATTAGGATGAGTTTTTTTAGCTAGATGTGCTATAGATGTAAAGCCGGGCCGAAAATTCCATGTTCCTATATGCCAACATTCATCAAGATTCCATGTTTCGTTATACAACCTGGCCTTAGCCTAAACTTTGAGGTTTAGTCTACCTAGAATCCTTCGCCCAAGAGACTAACCAACCTGCCTAGACAGAGAACTTGGATGTAATTCAAATGCAAACCTGCTCTAATTAGTAGCCACTTGAGCATGCCCAGATACTGATCATCTCGCTCGCTCTAGAGAGTATTCGTCCTAGACTGGAAACAGCCAAAGACAATCATTTAATTCTTTGGGAGTTCCAACGGATGACTCCTCACCATTCTTTCAGAAGTCGAGCAATTGACACTAAGAAAGCTAGTTGAACCTCCTGTATCCTCTGTGTTTGCTTCTAAACCGTCTCACCATAGCACCAAGAGCAGTCGGGCGACGGGAAAAAAAAAACGTCCAAAAGTAGGAACTTGGAAATATTCTTAGTGATGCATGCAATGCCTCTACATTACTACCAGTAATTTCTACCCAAACAACTAACGTTTAATTTCTACCCAAAAAAAAAAAAACACTAATGTTTAATTAAAGGACTGAGTACAACTAAATACAACAAAAATTAAATAAATCATGACAGGAAATCAGGAACAAGTATTAAAAATAAAACTTTTGAAAATTAATAACATATGACTGCCATATACTGCTATAAAATAAACTAAGTTCTTTCCAACGCTTTTGGATGAAATTTGTCATTATTGGCCCAACAAGTGATATAAACTTATTCTTTAAAATATAATATGAAAATATATGACCTATTTATTAGAAGGAATTCAAGCTTTCTTCATCTTTAGATGGCCCAAATATGGTAGGTAAAACGTGGAAGCCTTTACCAACGGACACAAAATTGTTAACAACGAGTTTAATGCATTTTCCGAACTTTGTTGTTTTATATTCATTAGTATTTCGAATTTAAGATCTTCAAAAGAATCAGAAATTCGTGCCAGATCTTTTTTCACATTTTCCATTCAAGAGTTTGGGCTATCTACCAAGTATGATGCGATAAAGGTGGAGTTCAAAACTGTTAACCACTGTGCGGTCATTATCATCTTCTTTTACAGACCTGTGATTAACAACTCCACTAGAGCAGTTAAATGGTCTTTTCCAAAAAGACAGGTGGCACAAATTAAAATAAGAGACAAGCTCCAACAAGAAAACCTGATGCTATGCAAAATAAAAAGAGAAAATTCTCTGTTTAGCTAATGAAACGAATCAGAAGTACAGGGTGTTGATTTTACGCATTCTAGAACCATTTACAACAATGACTTCATTCATGCCCAGATAAAAATTAACTTCAGAAAGCAGAATGAATCAGTAACCGATTAAAACAGGAGCCAACGGAAACTTTAAGTTACATATACAACATCGAAACTACGAATCTATGATACATTCCAAGAACTCAGGCTCTTGTTAGGTATAATCACTCAGCATTTGCAGGATACAGTCAAAGCACCTCTACAATATATATATTGAAAAAGACAGATTTCGGGTAAGGGAACTCACCGTCAGAATGAATTAAATAACCCAGAAGCAACACACATGAAGCATCAAATCAGACATACGGATTGGAGAAGTGAAGATTCAAAATGACAAACGTCCAAAGTTTCTAGGCATATAACATACCTCTAAATGGATGTCGTATCACAAAACTCTTGAGTGCTTAGATGAGACGTTCCCCAGAGAAAAGCTTGTTGCATGTTCCAACATCTATACCAGTTGTTCAAGGTAAACAGAGTACACAGTTATACGTGAAAGGTGTTGACTACGTCAAACGAATGAGAACAGAACACAAACTCCCCCTTCAGAAATCGATTATTACATTTTAAGTAATGAACTGGGGGTTGTAAAGAGGGGTAGTTCAAGAATATTATCCCATTATGAAACATGATCTTAAAAAGATGATCTGGAAGTAAGAAATAACCAATAAAAAACCAGAGTTCTAAGCATACAAATAATTTCAAATGATTAGTGACATATGCTTCACTTAGACAAAACTTTAAGCAACCACAGATTTCTTGATCCAGGGTGAGTATGGGTATAGTGGACCGGTTATTCCTTCCCTTTTGGATTTCAGTGGCAATGATACGGTAATAAACAGCGACAGTCTTCGATATTCAAACAAAAATATGAATGTCGATAAACTTCAATCACAAAAATTAGTGGAAACTCATAAATTTCCAATCTGGCTAACTGGCATCGCCTTTAATCTTCGAATGCTGAAATTCTTAGTTTCTTCTTCCAATCAATATTAAACATTACGATCACATAAAATTTAGTGGAAACAAACTCCCTCTTCAATAAACAAACTTCCAAACAAAAATATGAATGTCGATGAACTTCAATCACATAAAATTTAGTGGAAACGTCTCCATTTCCAATCTGGTTAACTGGCAACGCCGTTAATTCTCGAATGCTGAAAAATTCTTAGTTTCTTCTTGCAATCAATACTAAACAGTACGATTTGACACGAAGTAACAAATTTCAAACTCATACCTCCAACCATATTTAAGTTTCTGCGAAGTGCCGATTCCGAAGTTCGCCACCATTCACCACCAACCAGACGTCAACGGATCGACACTTCGGAATCGGAATCCTCTCCTCAGTGCAAATAGTGAATGGATTAAGACATTAACCCTTGCACATCCACAGCTTCGATCGTCGCTCTCATCGTATCCGTCAGGCTTCCGGCGATCGAAACGAGAACGAAGCAGCTGATCGACGACTATGGCAAAGCTTTCTACTCGCAGAGAAACAGAGATTGCAGTTCTGCGCGGAATCCCCCATCTCTACGAGGATGATCAGTAGCGCATTTTGGTGCGTTAACTTCCCCCGCGCGGAACACAAATCGTCTTTCATTTCTTGGCTTCGCGCTTCTTTTCCTCCGCATTCCAAAATTAATGTGCAATAAATTTCAATTTGATCGGTTTAGCTTTGATTTTATCCTAGATTTGTAGTTTGGTTTTTTCAACCACTTTTTACCCGCTCAAAACATTATTCGATCTTCCTCTATTATTTTATCAACTTTAAACCCTAATGAATGAATTAGAAGAGACCCATACATTGCCAAATAAATAAGAAAATGTTTTAATTATTTAAAAAATAATAATAATAAATAAGAAGAAAATGTTTTATATTTAATAAAAAAAAAATGTTTTATTAAAGTTTAATCTTTTAACTTCCGGGCGGTACCAATGAGGTTTCTAGATTTTAAAAAGTTTCTAGGTACTCTGAACTTTGAATTTTGTTTTTAATAGGTTCCTGAATTTTAAAAATATAAGGTCTAATAGGTCCTTGAACTTCTAACGTTGTGTCTATAGGTCACCGATATATTTGACAATTTTAAAAATTAACCAATCTACTATATATAAAATTGAATTTTATGTTTATTGAGACTCTAAACTTTCAATTTTGTATTTAGTAGACTTGTGAATTTTTAAAAATGTTATAGGCTTTAATTTTTAGAGCCTAGGTTTAATTTTCAAAAACCAAATGGTTATCAAACGAGACCTAAATTATCAAGCTAATTAAACTTGAAAATCTTTAGCTAATATGGACACTACCCCGGTTGATTGTAGTCATATCAACATCATTTTAAAATGATGTAGGATCCACCTACCTTACATAATATTTTATTAATGAAAAATGATAGTGTGGAGTTAACACGAGGGGTAGGTACTACAAAATTGTCTCAACTAAACTTTGATGTTGTGACAATTTTTGCTGGTTGGACGGTTAAAGTGAACATCTCATTCCTTTCTCTTTTCTCTCTCTTCCTTCCTTTCTTCGACGGGTTTTTGTTGTTACCCGGGAAGGAAGAGAGTAGATTTACTTTTATTTCAAATTTGAGGAACTAATGAGTCTATCGTTTTCATATCTAAAATGAATAGTGTTCATTCATAGTTGAGCAATGATAGTTAATTCCCACAAATATGGAACAATCTTTTTTTCTTCTTGTCAAGAACATACAACTTCCAAAATATTGGGAACAAGTGAATTGTGGAAATGGACAACGAATGGTGATGATGGTGTTAGCAACAATGTGTGTTAAAAGAAGATAGGGAAGGAGATTGAGTGGACAAAGGAAATGACCACGCTAGTAGTTGTTGCCTTGTGCAAAGTGATTCTGAATATGCAAGAAAAACTCACAAACACACGTGCAAGTGCACACGATCAGCAACAAGTGATAAGTATTTTTCTATCGTCTCCTCAGGGATTGATGCAAAAAAACCCACTATTTCTAAGCCTATTTTTAATGAAATTAAAAGTAACCAATGACCAAATATTTTTCATTAACTAAGTGCAAGCAAAATAAAAATGGTAAACAAGCTCAAAATGATAGAAACTTAAAGAAATGGCAGCAAAAACAACGAATCAGGCAAAGAAAAATAACGTTCAGATTATGGGTTGTCCACTCTCACAAGCTGTTTGCTATAGCAGAACTCTGTAGCTTTCATTTCGCCCCAGTATTTTCTACGGGAATTTTTCAATTCTCCTCAAGATATGGTGATTAAACTCCCATTTAACCCCTCTTTTTAGCTTTACTGATTTATGCTTTAGGTGGATATTTATCCCTAAATTACCCACTAGCATTCATTACTTTGAAAAGCTAAAGTAAAGTAAAACAATCCGTTATTAATTGTTTTCCCAAACACTTAACAACGATGCTAGAAAATGGTTGGCCCAAATGAAATTTTAGCTTAAAAGATGAAAAACACTTTACTTTAAAATGAAATTTACAGAGTTCCATCAACAACAAACAACTAGTTCAAGTTTAAGCACCCTAATCCTCACCTAAGAGGATTTAGCTAATGTTCAAGGTGAAAATAAGGAAAATACAGCAGTAAACTACCATACTTATCATCTTTTTAGCCCTAATTACAAACTAATATCATGGAGAATGATAACATAAGAAGAAAGACTAAGGAAGAAGCTCCCAAAAGAGAATCTAGCTTTTCCAAGCTGAATGGTCTTCAATCAGCAGTTCCCCTTGCTATCTTTTCCTTTTTTTTTCACAGCTAACATCAACCCCAAGTTTGATCTCCTCTTTTCCCAACAGTCTCACTCTAAAAATGCATCACAATCCTTTTATATCTCTCATTCTTCATTGATTTCAGAGTTGATTGGATGTGTGAGCCCACTTGGATCCTTCCCCATTGGTTGAAGCCTTTTTTAGTCAGCAAAAAGAATGACAGCTCAATTAATGTGCTTCCCACGCGAGACAACACGTGCAACCACTTAAATTCCAGACTTTTGGCTAACTACTATAAACTCAGCTGCTGTAGCACAACCTAAGTGTTCATAAACCAGAAAACTAGTTGTTTGAAATACATAAAGCTTGCACCAAATTCATTAAAAACACTGCCTTCTGATATTAAAAGAAATGTACTAGGGAATACTCATTTTCATGCACAATTCAAGCTCAAATGTATAAAAAAAATAGAGTTTTTAAGCCTAAGAGTGAGACAATAACTCTTATTTCTAAGAGCTATCAATAGTCCAATCGGAAAATGTTGTGGTTGTGCCTATTTATAAATATTTTTCAAATATTAGGGACTAAAATGTCTATTTTGAAACTTTACGAAGTAATAAACATTAATCTCACTTTTCAAAAAAAAAAAAAAAACAAAAACATTAATCTCAAATTTCAATGACCAAGAGGATATTTTGTCCAAAAAAATATATTCAATATATGGTAGTATCATCAAAGATGTGTGATATTTGACTAATCCCTTGAAACTGCCAACATAGGCCTAGCTAAACATTAAGATCTGGTTTAATAAACATTTGGTTTTTGAAAATTATGTTTATTTTCTCTCAATTTGTTTAAGTTCGTTTTCATTTTTGTTAATGACACATTTGAATTCCTAGTCAAATTTAAAAAACAAAACAAATTTTTAAAAACTATTTTTTTTAAGTTTTCAAAACTTGACTTGCTTTTGGAAACATGGAAAAAAGGTAGATAACAAAACCAATAAACTTATAAGTGAAAGTAATGTTTTCAAACTTAAGTTTTAGAAACCAAAAAGCAAAAACCAAATGATTATCAAACACGATCTAAGATATCTGTTAAAGGTTTTGATATTTACACTCTAAATTACAACTTTTTACACCATATATGGACAAAATTGAACCTAGGTGGATACCAAATTCTTCATAGTTTAACCTATATTTAAATATCATCTTCCATAACTATTATTTTGTTTTTGTTTTAGAACTACATTAAATTGATAAAACCGCTGAAATTTCATCTATTTTCTTTTTCATTTTTTAAGGAACATTTCATCCATTTCTTTTAAGTGGATAATAAACATTTGTTTCATTTATTTATAAAATTTTAATTCTAAAAAAAAGCACAATTTATAAAGACTATTTATTCCCTCTTTTCTTAGATGTAATATTACGGGAAAAACAATGGAAAATCTCATAATCTGAAGTCAAGGCACAAAAGAAAAACCAAGGATTTATGCAAACCCAAAAGTCGATCCAAATTAAAACATAAACCAAACAAAGGAAACAGGAGGACACAACAACTCATAAAAGATTCCAAAGAGGATGAAATCCATAAATACACCTGTTGATAGTCAGATTTGGTCGGGAGGAACTCATCTGACATTCACGTGCCACCAACGGTAAATTTGTTTGCGAGGGGAAGATGTGGCCGGAATCCTTTCTTCATGAAGAAGGGTTTAAATACTTGTTCTTGCTCTAGGGTTTTAGGCATTCGAAGGCGTTTCAGACTGAATCGGGGAGGCCAGGGGCAGTAGGGACCGAACGGAAGCGGACGAACTCGACCCACGCGGGTCAGGCCAAGGCCCGGTCCCTCCAACCTTGGCTCGACCTTTTGGTCCGTTTCACTTTTGGGGTCCATCTTTCGATCCTATTTTTGGACTCGCGTCGGGTTGTCCTTGTCAGCTCCTTGTACATCGGAGTGATCCAAAATTACCTGTAACAACACCTAAATTAGAAGGCTCAACCCAAGTGGAGCACCGAAGGAAGACCTCCAACCGCACAACTTGAAAAAACACTTGAGGCGGATGCAACTTGGAAGCTATATACTCGAAAGTTACATTCCCACCACACATGATAGATAACCACACACCAGACCACCCTCCAAACATGACGATCCAAAGGCTTGCCCATACTAAATCTATAAACAAAATGCATATTATAATGCCTTTCAAATTTTAAATATCAAAGATAATCCCTTGATGAACCATGAAATAGATTAATGCTTAAGAAGTTTAACATAATGTAGATATAGTATTTATCAATGTGACACATTTTTCCAAGTCAAATATATTTGATGACAAAACACATGAAAACAATTTAAAAGAATATTAATATGACACAAAATAAGCACATATGTCTCGTATAATAATTAAATGTTTCTATTTTATAAGTGATGCACTTAATTTTTAAGGACACTAAACAAGAAGTTGAATTTGTAGATGTGTATGATTCTTTGTTTTTTTTTTTTGTTTTTTGTTTTTTGTTTTTTTTTCTTTTTAAATTAAATTTAGAGTTTGTCTAGTAAAAAAAATCACCTATAAATATAAAACTTTTAAAATAGTTGGTGACAAACTTAAAAGTCAATGAATCTTTGGATGTCTATTTTGAGAAGGTTATCCAAGATAGGTAAAGTCAATGATATATAAAATCTTGATCTATCAATCTTGATTTTTTGATAATTAATCCATTATTATTATATTGCATTCAACCTCATATGTTACATATTCAATATATTTTGCTGTCATAATAGATAATTTATTACCATATACACTTTGGAAGCATAAACTATCTATTAATTTAGATTAATTAAAAGGAAACATACACATCATTTAATTTCAAGCAACTGACACACCGTTCTGGTTGGAGCTTCAAAGGATCTCTCAGATATGAAGACCATCACTAATGAGATAATCATCATAGCCTCAAGCTCGCACGCCATGGAATTTCACCATTGCAACAAGATTTGGAACACAAAAACGCACTATGTTGTGAAGAAAGCCTCCATCTTTCCTATTATTTTTTGAACAAAACTTCCCTGCATACCGGTATGTAGGGATCTCCCTACATACCCCATTAAAATCTTGACAACTAAGAAAGAGAAAGGGAGAAAATGAAAAAATTTGAGAAATTTTTTTTATCTCTCCTAGTTGTCAACATTTTAATGGTGGTATGCAGGGAGATCCCTACATACCGGTATGTAGGGAAGTTTTTTCCTTATTTTTTATACTAACCAAAATATTTTTCATTCGCCAGAAGTGGGGCATGTGTTTTGGGCTCCTAACATTACCAATTGTTATTTTTCTCTAATTAATGAGGGTAGGTGTAACAACTTCTAATTTTTAATGCATTTCTATTTCAAAAAAAAAAAAAAAAAACAAAGTATAAAAATTTATCATCTTAAAATACACTTTGATGTTTTAATTAATAAAATTTTCAAAGTGAACATAATTCATCGGTAATTGCCATGCACCCTTAATCAAGGTCAGAGGTTCGAATCCCCCACTCCAATGTGTTGTTGAACTAAAAAAAATGATTTATAAATTTAGTATTTGAAATTTCATGATTTCGCCAAATAAGATTATAAACTCTTTTTTTTAGTTCAACAACATTTGGAGTGGGGGTTTAAACCTCTAACCTCTCGATCGAGAATACATGTCAATTACGACAATTAGAACATTCTAACCTAGAGCAACAATTAGTTAATTTGTTAATCATGGCCAGGTTAATTAATTAATCGATTGCATATTGGTTCGACGGATTAGTCGGGTTAGCGCTTAGGGGTATCATGGTCGTAATAGAGTTATTTAATTGATCGATCTCAACGGGTTAGTAGGGGTTAGTTAATTAGTAACTAGTAATTGAATCGATGTACGATGAGATCGAGTCAATTGATTTAGAGTACCAATTAGGAAACATGCATTTAAATCATTATTTGCTAATTGATGAATAAAAACAAACTAGGTTAGTTTTGGCTAATAAGATTATAAACTTTAAAAAATGTCTAATAAATTTTTTAGTATTCAATAATTTTGTTCAAAATAAATTATGATTTTTACTTTCAAATTCGTGTCACCCATTACACACTTTTAAATTTTATTTTATTTTTTTAGATTTTTTTTAGTTCGTTATTTTTTTGAGATTACAAACAATGAAAACAAAACATAAAGAAAATGTTGCATTCATGCATTGTAAAGTATGACATGCAAGAGTGGCTACGCCATTGTCTTCTTGAGAGAGATGGTTTAAAACTCCAAATACTCACATGTCATATCATAATTGTTGAATGCCTTCAATTTCAATCACCAGCTGAACCTCATTTTTGTAGGATTTATAAATTTATTAGACACGAAAAATGAGATGTCACCTTAATTCAATTCGACATTTTGAAGATTAAAAATAACGATTCAATTACAAGTTTAGTCTCAAAACTTTCGGAGTTTTGTTAATTTGATCCTTAAACTTTAAAACATGTCAAATAAGTCTTCGAACTTTCAATTTTATATCTAATTGGTTCCTAAACTTTAAATAATATCTAATACGTCCTTAAAATTTCACTTTTGTGTCCAACAAATCTCTCAACCTTCAACTTTGTGTCTAGTAAGTTATTGACCTATTTAATATTTTCTAAAATTTAAAGCCTACTAGATGCAAAATTAAAAGTTAAAAGTCCCAATAGACATAAAATTCAATTTTAAAAACCTTGAGGGCCGTTTGTTTGACGGTAATCCAAGATGTCCATAGAATGAGTATCTGGATTATCTCGTTTGTTTTGTGGTAATGTTGGATACCTAGGAAATTCAGGATGCCCGGTCATCCTAGGATGCCCATACGGGAGGCATCTGAGGAGCTTTTGATGCCCTCGTGAGAGATGGGTTTCAAAGATTCCCATGTTGAGGGCATCTTCGGATGACACTTTTACCCCTCCATTTTACAATTTGTATTTTTATTTAAAAATAAATTAATTTATTCGTACACTAGAAATAACCATTTATTTTTTAAATTTTACATTAAGATGTAAAATAAATGATAGTTATATTGAATAATATTTTAATTTATTTTTTATTTATTCTCTTAATAATAATACTAAACTATATTAAACTAATAGCTAAATTAGCTAAAAATTAGTAAGGACATTATTGGTATTATACATAATCTAAGAACTCTCCCGTACAAAAATCCTCCAAAACAAACATAGTTATCTGAATATTCTCATATATTCTTATAAATTATTCCTCCAAACCAAACACGATTATCTAAAATGTTGGGCATCTATATTTTCGGGTATCTATAATTCCAGGCATCTGAATATTCCGGTTATCTAGATTCCCAAAAAACAAACAGTCCCTGAATGTATTAAGGACTTATGAATTCAAAAACTTATTAGATATTTTTAAAATTTAGAAATTTATTGGACATAAAATTAAAAGTTAAAAATCTATTAGACACATCTTAAAGTTTAAAGACCAAATTAAAACAACCCTAAAAAATTAGAGACTAAAGTTATAATTTAACCAAAAATAAATTAGAACGTGTATTTCAAAAATTACATAATACGATACTTTATAAAAAGAGTATTTTATTAAAATTTTAAGAAATAAAATAACGTAGGACCTTGACTTTTCAGTTTTTCGTCTTCGTTCAAACTTCACACGAGCACATCCCAATGATACCATGTGAGAGAGACCTCTCAAACGCGTTCCCTTTTTTTAATATTGTACGAATTAATTGTCATCACATGATACCGAGCAACTTGTTCTTAAAAATCTCTTTTTAAAAAAAAAAAAAAAAATTTCTTAAAAATATTTTCTGAAAAAATTATAAAAAATACTCTTTCGTTTTAGTCCTTCAAGTTTGTAGTTTGTTTCAAAACAATTCTAAGAAACATTTTTCGTTAAATTTATTGACAAAAAATGAAGTGTTTTTTTTTTTGTTTTGTTTTTTTTGTTACGTATGTGTTCAAATGTATTCACACAAACAACAATATATATGGTAAACGCGTTATTTTCTGTCCATGAATTTAACGAAAAGAAGTAGTCATTTTAATGTCAACAAAAAATGATGTGTTTTTGTTTTTGTTTTGTTTTTTTTTGTCACGTATGTGTTCAAATGTATTCACACAAACAACAATATATATGATAAACACGTTATTTTCTGTCCATGAATTTAACGAAAATAAGTGGTCATTTTAATCTCAACAAGAGCCTAGCTCAACTGACATAAAGTTGTAGTGGTATTTTTAATAATTTAACCAATATTTTTTCTTAAAAAAATTGCTCATTCAAATTCATTTAAAAAAAAACTGCTCATAAAAATACTTTCTAGACCGACATTATATAGTTTTTCGACGAACAGTTTGTCTTCTTCCATTGAATACGGGTAAATTCAAGTCTGCCATGGCCATCCCCTGTAAGTTCCACACTGACCCACTTACTGATTTACTCTCTTCCTCTCTCTATCTGTCCCTTTCTCTTTATTACTTTGATTATTAAAACTTCATGCATGGTTTGGTTCAGATTCTTGGACAAAAGTTATTTCTCTCTCTTTCTGTCGTTTCATTTCTTTTGCATATACAGCTTGTATTCGTTTGCTGTCTGCGACGAGTAGATCGAACTGGTTTCTGGGTCGGTGGCAACTTAAAAGAGGGTTCTCGAACTTCATCTGTAATTGCGGTTAGTATATTTTGCTATTCAATAGCTTCTTTAATTCGAAATGTATGAACAGGGAGTTGGGCTTGTTTGTTGAGTGGCGTTTTATGTTTTGATGTTCCTGTTCTTCTGCAATCTGGATGAAATATCTAATTCATACTGTGTGTTTGATTCTTGATTCGAAATTTCGTTTTCTGGGTGAGTGTTCTTTTGATCGTTAAGTTATTGAGAGGGTTGATCGAAGGAATGCACATAAGGTGTTTGATGAAAGGATTCAGTGAGTTCTATGTTTCATTCGAAGTGGATTCTTGATGGGTTTCGAATTAGTGATGGAAGTGTATCATGCAAATTCCAAACATCCTGTGAACTTTTGTTTATAATCTCAAACAGTTTTGAGAAGTGAGTTATGAATAAATTACCCCCCCCCCCCCAATATCTGTTTCTGTATATTTTCATTAGATCATAGGCAGAAGCTTTACTTTCTTGTATCATATTGATTAGTAGATCAGATAAAGATTTTAGCTGGGGTTTTTTTTTAGCACCTTCAAACAGCTTCTTTACTTAGTGTAGCATTTTGTGGTTTTCTTCAGGAACTACCACATGATTTCATTAAGGAATTTGATGGAAGAGAAACAACTGGATTTTAATCAACCTCTTCTTTCTGTAAGGCGTTTTACATCATCAGAGACTAATGAAAAAGCCAGACCTGAACCCAAAATTCCTCCTCTTCCTGTATATAAATCAGAATTGAAATCTGGTCCGGTGAGGAATCCTGGAACTGTTCCTTTTGTATGGGAGCAAACTCCAGGTAAACCCAAGGATGAAAGCACTTCGAAAACTCAGATTTCGAAACGGCCTCCACTTGTCCCCAAACTCCCACCTGGACGGGTCCCAAAAGTAAAGCAAGACGTTCCTACTTCTATAAATGCTTCATTAGATGAAATTGCCAGAGAAACAGTTGAAGAGATGGCCAGTTGTAAGTCACGAAATGATGATGAAGAGGAAGAAGAAGATGATGATGAAGAGGTTTATAGGGATGCAAATGATAGATTTTCTCGATCTGAATCCTTCTTCTTGAACTGTAGTATTAGTGGGGTGAGTGGATTGGATGATTCAGAAATCAAACCTTCAGGGCCTTCCTCCATGGATCCACATACTCAGAATTTCATGATGGACCGATTTCTACCTGCAGCAAAGGCAATGGCATCAGAAACGCCTCCACATACTATCAGAAAACAACATGTTACCATCGAGCAGCCAAGGGAAATAAAGACTGTGACAAATAGGGATAGGCAGAGTAGGCCAAACCTGCACGTTCAGAAAAAACATATACAAGAAATATTCATGGAAGAAAGTGAAGATGAAGATGATGATTATGATGACTCTGGATATGCTTCTGCTAGGGGCTGTGGTTTTCTTCCTCGGTTTTGCTTAAAAGGTTCGTTTGTCCTTATGAATCCAGTATCTGGAATGAGAATGCAAGCCACTTCAGTGCGTAGAATCCGTAATAGCTCAATTGGGGTACCGTCTTCTTCTCTAATTATTTTCATTTGCCCCATGACCATGTCAAAGTTCTAACTGTTGAATCTTACTATTCAAAATCCACAGAGTTCCAAGGATGGTGTAAATGAGAAACGATCAAGTCACGGTCAAGGAATAACTCGGCTGCAACTGGAAGAAAATGCAAGTAAATCCAGCAAAAGCAGTGGCAGAAGTAATATTCAGGAGCGAGATACATTTTCTTTATACAGGCATTTGCAGGGTGAGGACATATCCAACTGCCCAAATGAACCTTCCCAAGATGTTCAAACAAATGTAAGTCCTCTTGGTTACACTGAAAAAACTACTAATTCTGCGACAAATGAATATGACGAGCCACATAGAAGAAGCGTAAATAGCTTTCAAGCTTTGCTGGGTGACGACTCGGGTTCAGCCAGTCCTGTTGAGAAAACTCTCTACATAGACTCTGTACATAAGATTAAATCTCCCAGTTCAAGTTCAAATTCTTTGGATATGAAAGGGATAAGTTACGGTGGAGATATGATGGATGATGCTTCTATAAGAAATACTGAAATGAAAGAACTGTATATACTGGATTCTGTAGCCCAAGCTGACAAGAAGTCGAATGCTGAAGGTGAAAAAAAAATTCTGAAACCGGACAGTTTGAAAGCTATGGATTCCTGCTTGCCCACTTCCTCGGATAGATCATTGTCTGAGGTAAAAGTGAATTCGAATTACTCCAGGCTCAAACCAGAACATACTCAGGATGTTGCAAAGTTGACAAGCTCAATATTTGCTAACAACAAGAAGTTTGATCTGGAAAACCAATTCCCCTTGAAACCAAGCAGCCGAGTCGATTCATATGATCTTGCCAATGATACCACTACATTGACAAGCTCAGATAAAACTCAAAATGAGAAGATTAATTTAGACAGGAAACAACCTGAGAAGTCAAGTTATGAAGGGAATAAACTTATTATTCCTGAATATGGAAAGAAACACGAGTCGGATGGCAAAAAGCTTATAGAAACCGGCACTCAAGAAAGTTTTCATGGCCCTCTTCAGGACTCCCTTGATCTGATAACTTCAGAAGGTGCTAGTAATGGAAGGAAGGATTCAAGAACTCAATTTCTCAAGAGGGCAGGTAATGAAGATGGTTCTCACGGCGGCTATTCACAGTCACGGCTGCCATTTGCTCCACCTCCACCAAAATCTCCATCAGACTCTTGGCTAAAACGTGCTTTGCCAACTTCTTCGAGAAACGCTTCGTTTTTGCAGTCTTCTCTTGCAATGCGACTAAACCCTGTTTCCCTGACTGCATCTCCCGATCCCAAGACGGAGTCTACGGTTAAAGGCTCCGATACAAACCATCAGCATCTGCAATTTTCAAAGGTAATGGAGTGACATGCCTCTGATGTTTTAAACATGTTGTTAAATGTCAGTCAACTGCTTGAGAGTTGTAAATTAGAATTCTCACCATTTTCTTTGCATCAGGAAATCCTGTCATCTATACCTGAAGTTTAGAATAATGGAAGAAGCCTTCTCCAAATTTCACTTCACTGTGAGTATGCTTTACTTTCAACTGGGTTTGATGAGTTTCAAGGCGCTAGAAAATATCTTCCCTCACTTGGGTCTTATGATTTTCTTTTTTCATGCTTCAAAATCAGTGTAAAAAATAACTGTAAATGGGCATTTTCACTGTTAGGAAAAATTGATCACCTGTCTGCTGTAAATGTTACTCATTCCTGTAAAGAAACAATGATGATCCATAATTTACTTGAAGAATAAAGGAGCCATATGATACTTTTTCAGATTACACTATAGTACAAAATGTTTTATGAACAACTGTTGTGGACCCGTTTGTTCTTGTTCATGTGCTGCTGTCTCAACCTTGTGTCTATCAGAATCTTGTTTCTCCAAATTCATTAATTTAAAGCTATACTTGGTTCCTGACTCATAAATGAATAGGAATGCACCGAAAATAGTAATAATAATAAAAATAAATAAATCCTGAGTTGGTTCAATGGTGTCGGTATAAGTTAATGCAAATAATAAAAGACTTCAATGAAACGAGTTCGAGTCATAGCGATCGTTTGTAACTATAAAGTAGTACTTGTGAGAATAGTCAATGTGCATACAAGTTGATCTAAACACTATCCTTCTAGGTGCAGATAGAATTTTAACCATTATTTTTAGTAGAGCAGGAAAAAAAATTGTGTATTTAATTTTAAATTAATATTATAAAAAGATGTAGAGCTAGGGAGGATCACTGCCTTTAAAAACTTTTTGTGATTAGAACTCTAATTAATAGAAGGATCTAGTCTTCTACAATTAATTGTTTCAAAGTATTGATGATTTCTTATTGAAGATCAAGTTCAGTTTGGCTTGTAACAAACAAGTATTTCTTTTTCAAAATCAGTTTTTTTTTTTTGTTTATTTATTTTTTTCTTTTTTTAGGTCAAATAATATACTTTTTTTAAAAAAAAAATAAAAAAAAAGGTCAAATGATATACTTTGTTCTCGACTTTTATGGGTACATGTGTATTTATTTTATTTGTATATTAAAAAAAATTATGCTGTTTAATTTATAAGTTATAAATTATAATCATCATTTAACGGCTAACAAGTTAATGGTGTGTTCAAAAAAACCTGACCAACCTTAGAAACCTGACCAACCCAACACAAATTATAAGGGTTGGATTGAGTCAAACAAGCTCTCAGTTTGGGTTGGATTGATTTAAAAAAAAAAAAAAAACTGGCCGATTCGGTATGGTTCTTAGGTCGAAAGAATAAAAATTCAGTCTATCTTTTTTCTCAAAACCAATATCTTTGCGTGTCATTCCACCATATCTCCTTCAACTTCTATTCTTTTGCATCTGTCGATGGAGTTGATCTTTTCTCTCAAAGCCAATAGCGTTGATCTCTTCTCTCTCAAATGACGGTATCGACCTCTTCTCTCTCAATCGACGATTGATTTCTCCTCTCTTAACCAACAATGTCGACGTCGATCTCTCCTCTCTCAGCTATGCATCCATTTCTTCCATCTCAGTTGGTAGTGTCCATCTCTCCTCTCTTAGTTGGTGCCGACGATCTCTTTTCTCTTAATATCTCTTACTCTTCGTCGAAAATACACCATTTGAGTTTGTCATTTGTCATCCCTTCCCCCTTCGTCAACCATCACTTTCTACTGGCCTTCTTATCTCCAACTTTCCCTCGCTCAAATTCGTTATCTCCTCTTTAAAAACCAACCTATTAGATCTGAACCGACCCAACCATCTCTAAATGGGTTGAGCGGGTTGGGAACCGATCAACTGAAAATTTTTGGTTGGTCCAAAAAATAGCCTTAACTTAACCCAAACCAACCCATATGTACCCCTAACGAGTGATACTAATTAGTAAAAGGGGCAACCAGATAAATGACCATTTTAAAATAGCTGTTTTGAAAAAGGACCATTCGTGTTTTCATTCTGAGAGATGGCCAAAAGCTAATTTTAGTAAATTCTTTTGGCAACAAAGTGGACGAAAATACCCAACATTCATAAATAAATTAAACAAAAAATACACTATAAACCAGGGAGAAAATCTAGGATTCTTACCGATTAATTCAACAACCATATCAATAACAGAATTTAAACTAAGGGAGAAAATCTAGGATTCTTACGGGTTAATTCAACCCTCGTTTCAAAAAATAAAAAAAGAAAAGAGAAATCGTACCGTTCTTCGAAAGAAACCCTTTCAGCTTCTCGATTCTTCGTTCCTTCAGGAAAGACCAAAACTGATTCTTCTTCACATCCCTCATTCCTTCTAGCAAACCCCATCATTCTTCTTCTTCGATCCTTCTTCTTCAACTGATTCTCCTTCAATCTTCGTCTCGAAACCAAAACCCTCAACCCGATTCTCAAACCCCTCGACAAATTTACACTATTTACACAGACATTCAAACCCCTCGACAGATTTACACTATATTTACACAGACACTCGACATATTTACACTGTATTTACACAAACACTCACAGATTTACACTGTATTTACACAAACATTCGAGGGAACATTCAGAAGCTCGAAGAGGTTGTGTCGACATTCCAAGGTATGCTTGCTTCGATTCTCTTCTAACTTTTTGGTTTATATAAATATAAACTATTTTTTCCTTACAAATAGGACAATTTGACTGAAGCTAGGACCCACCATTTTAATAAGAAAATGAAGAGAGAGAATTGATGTTGTAGATTCTAAAAAACCAAAGCAAAAAAATGTATATTTTGGGAAGACAAGGAGGATTGATTCTGTAACTATCATTCCTTGATTCATGGAATTGGAGGTTACAGATTTTCAACTTTTTTTTTTTAAATATCATTCGATAAGGCTGCACAAATATAGGAGACACGTGGAGAATGACTCAAGGGTAAAAATGGAAGTTCCAATCCCACAAAAATAGGTTAGAAAATCGGTTTGACCATTTTTCATTAAAAAATCCAGTTTGGCCATTTTTTTTAGTAATACACTGTAATTTTTGGCCATTTCTAACGATATTCCTGAGTAAAAATGGTTGATGTAGTATTAATATGAAATTCAACTTCATCAAACAACTCATGACTCGTGGGCTGGATCAAGCCCAACATAGGCCCAATTTTAAAATTGCCACTTAGCCTATTTTGAAACTTGTATTTCATAAATGTCAATTTTTAGAAAAATTTCAGCTTTAACTTCACTTAAACTTTTATTATTATTTTTTTTCATTATGATTTTACCTTCATTAAATATTATCTCTCTATATTTTAATTTTTAATTTTGAATTTATTCTTTATTTTCATTTAGGAAAATTATTTCACACGTGATAGATCTAATTTTAAAAAATATAATGTTTTAATCATTAAATATAATATTTCATAATTATTATATCATTATGATTTTTGAAAATAGACAATTTTTTGTTTTAACACATTTACTTTCATGTATAACTTCATAAAATAATATAATATAATATATAGGGGATTCAAACTTCTAACTTCTTGGTTGAAAGTACATGCCAATTACCACTGCTCGCTTTGGATTTTGAGTTATCCATATTGAGATATGTATTCCACCTATCATGGATTTTGTCATATACACTCCATATATTTAGTCATTTTCAAAATATATACTAAGTACTTTTGTATATGTTATGACCATTGACCATTATGTTATTTGCAAATGTATACTCGATGTATTTGTTTGTCACGACTATTGTGTGTTTACAAATAAATTTGGTGCATATGTATGTATGAACAATATATACTTCATATTATTAAATACACTCTTTCATTTATGAAATATAAACATGGTATGAAACAATTATATAAAAATAACATACAAAATATAAATATGTATATATTTTTTATGGTCGTTTGTTGGAAAAATGAACTCGTTCACTAGAAACAGAACTTTCGTTCGTCGTTTGAAAGGAATATGTCGTTGATGGAAGGAAATATAGTGACTGTTATAGGTAATTTTGGAAAACTCCGATGTACAAGGAGCTGACGATGACAACCCAACACGAGCCCATAAATAGGACCGAAAGATGGAACTCGGAGGCCAAAAGGTCGGACTAAGGTCGGAGGGACCGGGCCTTGGCCCGACCCAAATGGTCGACCTCGGCCCAAGGCCGAGGCCGACCCGTGGGTCGAGTCCTTCCACCTCCATTTGGTCCCTACTACCCTGGCCGCCTCGGTTTCACCTGGTTCAGCCCGAAACGCCTCCAAATGCCTAAAAACCTAGAGCAAGAACAGATATTTAAACCACTCTTCATCATTGAAGAAGAGATCCTGAACTCTATTCTCTACTCTCTCCTCTTGCTCTCTTGCTCTCCTATTTCCGTTTTCTAACTTAAAGGCGGTGTGGCAAGCACCGTGTGCAGGTTTTTCTGCCTTGCAGGTCACGTCTTCCCTCCTCTCAAACAAATTTACCGTTGGTAGCATGCGAAGGTCAGGTGAGTTCTCTCTGTTCAGATTTTGTCATACGTTTGAAAGAAATATACCATCATTGCTAGTTGTTCTAAATTGGAACGTTGATAGTTGTTATTTAGTGTTTGAAAATGTTTAAACTTCAAAGATTTGAAGCTAGAATGGGGTGAGTGTTGAGATTTGAGTTGAATAGATGTTTGAGTATTTGTTGGATTCAAATTTGGAGTTGATTGGGTTATGGGTATTGCGGATCGAGCGTGAAAACGCCACCAAATATAAAAGAGGAGAATGACGCTGCAATCCAGCAAAGATGAAGACGACGCTTGGATCGGTTGATGATTGGAGGAGGAAATATTGTGGTCTTTTTTTTTTTTTTTTTTTTTTTTTTTTTTTTTTTTTTTTTTTTTTTTGAAGCACTAAAAATTGATGAGCAAATCACAAAGGAAAAGTGGTGAAGAAAAAAGTAATTAGCGATCTTTTTTTTTTTTTTTCCATATATTTTGGAGAGAGGTTAGGGCATTTAGGAGTAATTTTGGAATTTTTTAAAATAAATGGTTATGGATTATTTTTTAAATTCAATATCTAAAATCATGCTTAAATTGGCACTTGAGACAAAACTAAACATTTTTTTGAAACTTGATATTTATGAGATTGTTACAAACGGTCTATCTAACGTTGTTAACCCATTTTTTTTTTATGACGATGATATGATGCACTGCATATACTATTTAAAGTTATTTTTTTAAAATAAAATAACAAAATTGATAAAGTTCTAATAGATGTTTCAATTTCAAAATTTATATTCTAACGAGATTTCAATACATGTTAAAGCTTTTAAGAATTAAGCTAGTTGATAATCAAACTTAAGCTTACATTTTTTTTTTTTTGGTTAACATGTGGGATGTGAAATTTGAAACTATGACTTCTTACTCAATGGTACAATCTTTCTTTTATGTTAGTTGAGCTATGCTCTTGTTGGCTTTATTAGTTTGAGATTTATGCCACTAGACTTTTGAATTCGCCTAAAACTAGTTTACCACACAATTCTTAATTAATATAATTCACATGCCAAGTAATACCAAATAACAAAACTAACAACAATTAAAACGGACCCTTTCAAACACAAGATTGAAAGTATATAAACCTATTATAAATTGTGTAGGGAAGGAACTAAATAAAATACAACTATGAAAGTTAAAAAAGTTATTGGCAAACCTTTCAAAGTACAATAACTTAATACATTGATCAATACGTTCATTGGGTTGTTTCTCTCATATCTAATTAAAAACTGTGAACATTTTAGCATATTTGATCTACTAAAAATATACCACATAAGAGCGAATGGGTATGAACTCCTACTTAGCTGCATGTTTCTTTCTAAACATTTAATGAAAAATTACAAATTTAGTCTTTACCTTCATATTTTTGTACAAATCTCTACGTCCCGTTTGATAATCATTTGATTTTTTATTTTTGGTTTTTGGTTTTTAAGCTTATAAACACCCATTCCAACTCCAAGTTTCTTTGGCTTTTCACATACCTTATTCCCATGTTTTAAAAAACCAAGCCAATTTTTGAAAACTAAGGCCTTGTTTGATAACATTCGGTTTTTTGTTTTTGAAAATTAGGCTTGTTTTTTTTTAAATTTCCTCACCATAGTTTTCATTTTTGTTAAAGACATACTTGAATTCCTTACCAAATTCTAAAAACAAAAACAAGTTTTTGAAAACTATTTTTTTTTAGTTTTCAAAAATTGACTTGGTTTTTGAAAACATAGGAAGAAGGTAGGTGAAAAGTCAAAGAAACTTAGAGTTGGAAGTGGTGTTTATAAGCTTAAAAACCAAAAACCAAAAACAAAAAAATCAAATGGTTATCAAACGGGCCTAAAAAAGGTAGTTTTCAAAAACTTGTTTTTGTTTTTAGAATTTAGTTAGGAATTCAAGTGTGTCTTGAACAAAAATGAAAACCATGGTGAAGAAATTTAAAGAAAACAAGCCTGATTTTCAAGAACAAAAAACCAAATGGTTATCAAACGGAGCCTAAACTTTCAAAATTGAAACATCATTTGCTTAAAAAAAAGAAAAATCATTAGAAAACCTTTCAAAGTACAATAACTTCATATATTGGTCGATAGGATCTCCTACTAACTTTCTGACGTAGTTTATTAATCTACTAAAAATATACCACATTGATGAATTTTGCTACGAATTTCATATTTAATAAGACCGTTTATAGAATCTATTAGACACGAATTACAAAGGGTTCGAATCACAGACCTATCAATTATTAGTACAAATCCTATCTCAGTTGAGCTATGTTCAGGTTGGCGATAAGCTTATAATTTAATCCTAACAAACTTGTAAAGATTAAACCAATTCCCAAAAGGTAAGTGGGGGTAGAATTCAAACATTCAGTGTAGCGCGCTCAAGGCCCAAAAACCAAACAAAGCATGCGGAAGGGAGATCGCGCCAATGGATCCAAGTGCCGCCTAAGCCAAAGCAATTGCTTGGACACGTTCGCTTTCCACCACTCCCACCGCTTTCCTTTCTCCCCCATTGCACTCCCTTCCCTCCCGCATGCAAACCCCAACTCCGCAACACTCCATTTCGAACCCCGTTCCACTCACCGGACTCGCCGCCGGCAACCCTCTCCCGCCGCACTCTGATGGCTCTATCGCAGCCGTCGCCGTCGCTTCCAGTCCGCGAAGACTCTTGGAGTTTGGACGAGACTTCCACTCTCGTCCACGCCTGGGGCCAACGTCATCTCGACTTGAACCGCGGCAGCCTTCGGCACAAACACTGGCAAGAGGTCGCCGACGCTGTCAACTCCAGCCACTGTCATGAGAGCAAGTCCGTTCGTACGGCTATTCAGTGCAAAAACCGCATCGATACGCTTAAGAGGAAGTACAAGATCGAGAAGGCCAGAATTCAAGATTCCGGTGGAACCTACGTTTGCGCTTGGCCGTTCTTCTCTTGCCTCGACCATCTTGTGGGCAACAGCCATAAGAATTCGACGCCGGTCGCCGTTTCTAACTGTAAAGGCTCGCCAGCGACCACTCCAGGGCTGTCGCTGTTCTCGAAGGTTCCGGTTGGTCCTCGATCCGGAACTAAGAAACGTCGTTCGACTCACGTCTATAGGAGTTTTTGCGAGTCGCACCTTCGCCGAGATGTAAATTCGGAAGAGGACGAAGGGAAGGACGGTATGGATTCCGAGAATTCGAGGTCGCTATCGAGTCCAAGTTTCAAAGACAGAGATATCGGGTATAGAAAACTGGCTGAAGCAATAGGGACGATTACTGATATATATGAGAGAGTGGAGGTAGCAAAACAGAGGCACATGGTAGAATTGGAGATGCAACGGATGCAATTCGTGAAGGATTTGGAGTATCAAAGAATGCAACTACTTATGGAGATGCACCTTCAGATGCAAAAGATCAAGCGCGCCAGGCGAACTTCAGGAGCCGGTGAGTCCTTAGCTTCTAACTCCATTAATCAGTTTCTCTGTCCCTTCTTGATTTAGTTTCTCTTTCCCATTAGGTTTATATTCGGATATATCTTTCTGATGAAAGAGCAGTATGTTTGTCGGCGCATTGCTTGTAGATTTTGAATAGTTGGATTAGATTTCCTTGGCTATGTAGAGAACCCCATTAGAAGAGCAATAGTTGTTTGAATCATAATTTTTAAGAGAATCTCCTTATATATATGATTGGTTATTGGGAGATAATCGAGTCAAAATTTGACATCACTTGCGCATAAACTTTGGGGTTGGCTGTGTTATGAGGCCGTAACAAAGAATGAAGCCACTCAACTTTATGAGGGTAGATTGAGTTTGTTCTCTTTTCTGAGTGGGAGAAACTGTCTTAAATTTTACAGTTATATCATCTTGGTTCTCATACTTTAAACTGGTTTGACTCTCAAGCTTCCATAAAAATTTACTTCGATTGTTGCTGCTAAACTTTGTCATGTAAGTGCACGGTAGAAACTCAGTGGCAACGACCAAAGTCGTTCTTCATGTAAAATTGAGGGGCCAAGTAGAACATTTGAGATTAGAATAAGGGGGAATCTGAAAGGAAAGGATTAAAGCAGGATTTAGGGCATGTTCCAAAATCACTCCCAAACATGTCCATAAACAGATTTAAATTTGCATTCCACAGCCCAGGGATGTAATGATGAATCTTCTGGGCATCCAACTTATAATGAAGGTGTCATTCATATCAGAGCTCTGTACGGGGTTCTTGTGATGACCCCCTATATGCATTAGTTCAATCTGTTTCATGTTATCATCCAATCACCTCGTAGTTAAAATGAATTTCGTGCCCTATAATGTACCCACCTCCCCTCCTTCCCCACTTCTCTCTCCACTAATTATAGTGGTGCATCCATGAAATCAATTCTTACCCTTTCCATGTGGGTGTCATGGGAGCTTAGGTGCAGGGAATCCATGGCTGCACAGAGGGAGGGAGGGAATTCTAATGGTTTATTGGGTTAAGAAAGAGAGTTAGTATGGAGAGATAGAGTATATGACACCTTTCTAAGCATTACTAGAGCGTTCCTTCTCCTTGAGACTGCCAAAAAGAGAAAGTGAGAGCAGCCCTTTCTGCTCAGATTTGTCATGTTAACCAATCAGGAGAGTGAAGAGAAGACACATTGCACCACTGCAATGGAAATTTGTTTTGAGTGTCTCTTGACATATGTCAGGTTATTGATCCATCTACCTTGATAAGACCTAGTAGGAAGAGATGTTTTTTGTTTCGCCCAGAATGAAATTTGCCATGTGGCCCATAAGTTTTGGCCTTTAGGATGACAACAAGAAAGAAACCACTACATTCCAAGTGTTATGTGCCGGCATGTCACAAGAGCATTAGTAAGGAAAAAGGTTGAACATTATCTCCTAAATACAGAAGTTTGAATAATCATCAATTTGCTTAATGTTTCAGCTACTCTTAATTTCTCCCAGTTGAAAAAGATACATGTTTATTACCATTTTGTAGATTTTATTTTCATTCAATCTGATATCATGGACAACTGGTTCTTCATTGAGATTAAGTCCAAATTAACACGGAGCCTGTGTTAAAAGCAAAAATGTGAAATACTTTTTGGAGAAGAGTAAATATATTCATGTTTGAATCTCTCCCTCTGCATAGCAAAAAGGAAGAAGATTCTGAATCAGTTCGTTCTTAATACACTCTGTTTGTTTTATTTTTAAAAAATTATGCATATTATTGGTGAAAAGGCATGTGAGGGACAATCAATTGCTTCTCAGTTAGTGTTCACAAATCACACATACAGAAATTGCTCATGTTCTGGTTTTATGACTTTATATATACCATACAAAGAGGTTAACTAATCTTGTGCCCATCCTTCCTTTTTGAACAGATTGTTACTCGTAGTCAGCAAAGTAGCAAAATTAAAGACTTCTTTCATTCGTTCTCAATGAAAGTTGTTTTCATCCATAGGAAAAAAAAAACATGAAACACAGTACAGACTAGACAGTTTATTGCTTTTCCTCGACGCGGGTTCCAAACTCACGATTTTAACTCGTTTTGGCCTGAGGATTTTGTGGGGCTGCTTGGAAGTAGATCTGAGATTTGGAACAAGTTTTTGGATTAACCAGCACTTCCTCCCTTTTTGTGAAGTTTCCAACATCTTACGTGTGAGTAACAATCAATCTAATCACCTGTTATTTTGTTCATCTGAATCAGCTAACGAAATATATAGTTTTGTTTTATAACTTTTACTTGTTAGTGAGCAAATTCAATATTTCTCCCAGTAATTTCTCTGTCATATATTATTTTTTTTTTATTTGATATTATTTCCATGAAAGTTGAAATGATTCTATGAATATATCCTCCTGTTACACGTGCAAATACAGGGTATTATTGTAAATTCAGGAAATATTCTCACGTGGGAATGTGGCATTTGTTATTGTTTGATTTTGACCTGTGCATGCATGCGAAAGAGAGACCATTATTGTTCTGTTGAAACATTTTCTTAGGAATATTGACAGAAATCATGCATCCAGGTTTCCAGTCGCCAACTTTACAGTTTAAAAACAAAGCATACCATTGAATTATATATCAAAGGGTTTTCTGGGATGATTTCTTAAAGATACTTTTTTGTTTTTGTTCTTAAAATTGTTTTGAAGTTTAATAATTAGATGACTAATTAAGTTTATTGTATATTTGAAACTATTTTTTACGACTATTAGGTAAAAAAAAAATTAGTTTTTAAAATTACTAAATTATAAAAAATGTCCCTGAACTATGGGGTTTGTTTAAAAAATGCCCTTAACTTTAAAAAGTTTAAAAAATATCTCTGAACTTTACAAAACGTTTCAAAAATACTCTTGCAGTTAATTTTTGGATGGGAACTGTTAAAACCGTTGAAAATACCATTGTTGAAAATCTAGTCAAGCTCTTGGGATGATGTTTTGAAAGAGAAGAAAAACTCCTAATGTATGAATACATGAAAAATAGGTAAAGCTTCTCATTAATTTTCATGGAAGAAGAATTTACAGCGGGATAAGGGAAAAAAAAAATCATTTTCTAATAAGGTTATTTTTTAAAATCTTTTGAAAGTTAAAAAGAGTATTAATGAAACTAAAATTTTTAATGGTTTCATCTAAAAATTAACGATAAGGGTATTTTTGAAATATGCTTTAAAGTTAGGGGTATTTTTGAAATTTTTTAAAGTTCAGGAACATTTTTGAAACAAACCTCATAGTTCAGTAACATTTTTTATAATTTAGCCTTCTAAAATTAGATAGTTAGTTGGAACAAGTTAAATAGAAGTCAATGTCAATGTGCCATGGACAAGTAGGGTTTCTTAGTGACAATTTTTTAAAAAGTTATTTAAATATATTTTTACTGCATTTTTATTCTAGAAACGAAAACAATTTTGAAAGCAGTGTTTCAAAACAAACCTAATTATTATGTTGAATTATGAATTAATGTTGTTTGATTAACAAATCCAATAAGCAAACTAGGGTACATTTTTTTTATAAGATATGGAGTGAGGATTTGAACCTCTGACCCTTTAGTCGAGAGTACAACTTTATGTTAGTTGAGCTACGTTTTTGTTGACTCAAGTACTATCAAATACATCTGAATGATAACAAATTGAAATGAGCAAGACAAAGTTTATGAATGATATAGCTGTGGAATATTCAATTAACGATAGTGGGTTGATCTATAATTAATTATGAGTCGTTTTCAAAGAAAAGCTTAAAATGCTTTAGGCTTTCAAAGTCCAACTTGTTGGTTTCCTTAGGCCTCCATCTCTTTTCCACAAACCTTTATTGAAGACGAGACAACAGCATTGTTTCTGCATCATATTCTCTTTAATTATCCTTTCAATAAATTATCAGCTTATTCCATTTATTCGATTATTGAGTATATGCATAAAATTTTGTTGGATGACGATTTTTTAAAATCCTCTATAAAAATTGTTTAGAATTTGAACATTCATACGTTTGCCTTGTAGCTTATATATTGTGAAGGCTTCCATCTCAAAACCAATTGGCAATGAGTGGAGTGACCATTGTAGCTTATATATTGTGAGGTCTTCACCAATCTTTTCAATGTGGGATCCTCAACAGTTTCTCTTAAAATAGTTTATTTCTCAATCTCATTTTTTAATAAGTCATTTTTAATGGTTGCCAAACACTAATATTTTTTTCAAAATGATTTTTGTTTTTTAAAGTTAAACACTTGAAAAGTTAAACCAAATAATATTTTCTTTGTTTTGTAATCAATTTATCTTAGGTTTTCACCACCTCTAAATGTTATTGAAAAAAAAAAAATCTTAGCTAAACTAAGAAAAGTATATATATATATATATGTTTGGTAATGGATTTTCTTTTTCTGTGTGTGAAGATTTACCTTTAAAGATATTTTTACAATCTCAATCAAAATTTCCAAAAGATGTGCATAGTTTTCAAAAACCAACTTTTCTTCAACTTTTTTCTTTTCAAAGTTTTGCAAAGATTTATTTTTTTTTTAAAAAAAGAAAACAGTCTTATTATTATTTTTTTAAATAAAAAAAAGATAAGAATAAAACTATTTGTTGTCTATTTCACCTCGTGAAAGGGTAAGCTTAGCTTGATTAGCGTTAAAAACTTCTATAGATTCAATTGAAAGAGTATCATCGACATGATTGGAATTTTCTGACATTAACATTCATTCAATTTTTTTTATTTCATTACATATGTATATTTGATTTTTTTCAATGAATTATAGGTGCACAATGCTTCAATTTGAGGGTAATATTATTGCAGACCTAATCTATGAGTTCGGGACCTGATTTAGTGTTGAATACGAGCCAGCGATTGGAGTGAAGATGATTGAGGATGTGAAAGCTAGCTGAATTTTAGTTGAAATCAATTGGCTGTCTGCTTAGATTTGGACCATATTTTTGGGTGATTTATGCTTAATTCTTTGTATAAAAAAAAAAAAAAAAACAAAATATAAAAGGTCAACTTAAGTCAATCCATTTTTACCAACCTTTTTAAAGGATCTCATTGGTTTAAATCTCTGTGATAATAATATAACAATAAGCAAATTCAGAAACAAACATAATTAATTAAACATAAAATCAACACAAAAATAAAAACAAAAACTTTTTTAGGACTAATTAATATCATTCAAATTAAATGCCAATTAAGCATATCTTTTACATTACAAGTTGCATAGAAAAGAGGCAGACAAAGCACTTATATTGAAGCATAAACTAGTACAAATCAGGCTTGCACACATATTACAAAGCTCAGCAAAGGCTTTAAAAGGCTGAAAATTCAAAAGGCAAAAGGAAATGAAAACTCTCTGATCATAAGTACTTTTGGCTTTAATGGAATTTGATAGAGATTCTATCCCCTCAACAATATATATAACTTCTTGGGAAGAAGAAAAAGAAAATATGCCATCGATTTTTGAAATGATAAAAAATAACTAAACCAGGACGTCCATTCAGTCAATAATCTTATCGATTTCTTCTCTCATTTGTGAAAGACTTCACTTTTTTTTTTTTTTTTGGTCCCTTCTATTATTGATCCGTCTAACGGTCCCTGCAAATATATCATAATAAAATAGTTAGATAGTTAAAAACAAATTGGCCACTCAAGAAAAAAACACTAGTTTATATATATAATAATCTTCACAAGCAATTTGCACTATATAATAATTTAGGTAGTGTACTTTTCTATATTTATACATTAAAAATGTCAATTATATAGATAAGAATGCTGAAATTATTGCACATTAAAGAAGCAAAAGTCACTAACCCTTGGTCTTTGGTAAAATCACCAAACTAATTATATATTATATAAAGGAGAAAATATTTGCTGCTGACTGTTTAATTTATTCAATAGAGAATGAGATAAAAATGAAAAAAGAAAGGTAAAATTTTGGCTCATGTGGTTAAATACTATTTGCAATAAGTATACTCAATAACAAAGCTTTTATCAATAAATAACCTAAGTGGAAGTGAATGGTAAACTAAGTCATGTTCATTGATCAATAGATAAATAACCTATGATAATAATTATTAAGTGTTTAATAATGCTTCCAAGTCTTTAAACTAACCACACTCCATCAAGCATAACAAATATAACATTACAATATTTGAAATCTTTAATTAATATAAATGAATTCACTCCTTTCTAGCAATAACATGTATTTATAATTCGAATTATGCACGTGCCAACCTGAAAACACATAACTCAACTAATTAAAACATAATATTTTCGATCAAAATGTTAGAGTTCGATTTTCCACTAAAAAAATTAGGAGACATGCTTAGAGCTAACATTATTCTATGACATGAGATCAAATAAAAACAATAAGACTTGAATTTTGGTCGAAAACTTTAAATCAACTATATTATATAAGCGAATGAAATACATAGATGCATTCAATTAAAATAAACCCTAGTTTATAACCCTAGTGTTTTTTTTGGCTATACTAAGTATATTAAATATGAAGAAAAATAATTTAAGCAAACTTTTGGGAAAAAGAAAAAGAGGGAAAGAAGGAATATCAAAAAAATTTCAAGTCCAAAAATTTCGATGATGGAATATAACTCACTGTCCCACAAAATCTAATATTGGACAAGAAGCAAATCTAGACATAGTACGAGAAGGTAAAACTACAAAAAAAAAAATTAAAAAAAAAAAAATTAAAAAAAAATTGCTCTTTCATTGAGTCTTCTAAAAACAGCCAAAAAGCAATTAGTGGGTCACTAATTAAACGATTAAAATAATAAATAGCACGTTGTCTCATATAATGTAAATAGAGATTTGGTTATGAAGAGATTATAAGAAGATATATCAAAGCGTAGAGGTAAAGTGAGCATAGTTTAGTGATAATTGATGTGTAATATCGATTAAGAGATGTCAAAAGTTTGAATTTTTCCTCTCTAAACGTTGTTGAACTTAAAAAACAAAAATCTTAAAGAAAAAAAAAACATGAAAAACAATACATTAGGACATTGAGATCTCTGTCACACAAAACATGAAAATTTATCATGTCAATCATTTTCTTATTCAATGACAATCTAAAGCAAGAACATTTATAAAAAGTATATGAAGAACATCAAATTTCATACACTTACACCATTCATTATTAGAGACAAAAAAAAAAAAAGAAAAAATCTTTACCATCCTTGAAGAGAACACAAGAAGTTTAGAAATGTATGAGTTGCAAGAATGTTATGAGAGTGTCAAGGTATGAAAAGAGAAGAAAAATCGATCTAAATAACCCTAAATCAACCGAACTTTTGCTAATAGAAGAACTATCCCGAATAGTTTACTTTAAGTTTCCATCATATATTTGGTTTTCCTTTTATGAGATACAGAGTTGTCAATAATCTCTGCATATATATCTAGATTATTCGTTAGAGCCCAGAATCATTTTTAGCATATAGTTCTCGTCTTTAGCAACATCCTAGAGTTAGAAAGGAAACTTAAGTAAATCATGATAAGGTAAGCCAAACAATTCGAACATAACTTAACTCGTCAAACATTAAACATATGCTCTGAAGTACACAAGATCAATTTAGGGCTTATCATAGAGATAAAATTGATGGGATCGGAGTTGATTAAATTTACCATAATTCATCTGGGCACGAAGTGCATGATAGAGGTTGATTCTTCAGGTCCTCCTTTGGTTTGAGTAGCCTTCTTCTTCTTCTTTTTGTAAGGAATTCCTCTTGCCTTAGCTTGACATTCTCTTACATCCCTAAGATAAACCCTAATTGCACCACTTGCAAAGGGATTAGTCTCTGGGGAGCCACCATTTTCTTCATAAGCAGCCCTTAACCTTCCAATTAGGGCATCCAAACTGCCCCAAGCTTGCCTTAAAGGACAAGTACAAGGGGCAGGTGGCTCAGGCTGCCCATAAAACATGCAACCTTGAAGATGAACTTTTGTCTTACCAAACTGATCAAGGTACCTTAAAAATTCCAAAACATGGTTGCAACTACAGTGAGAAAGAGGAACTGGGGGCCTTTGATTCTTCAAATATTGGCAAAATGTGTTCCAATCCCTTCTTTTTTGGGACTCATATCTACTTGGAGTTGATCCACCAGCCTGTGGGGAAGAACTTGATGAAGATCCTTCAGAAAAATCTTTGCTTCCTTCAATGGACATTTTTTTTTCTTTCCCTTTTGGTGATGGGAATTGATGAATGGATCAAAAAGATGAACTTGATTTTGCTAAATAAGGCAAAAAAACTTTGAGGGGAGAATTGAACTTTGGAGGTGAAATGAATAGGGGAGAAGAGTGTGGGAGAGAGTGGAAGAAGATGCAAATCAAATCATGGAGCTATTGAATAGACAAGTTATGGGGCCATATTACTTGCTTTTTCTCTCCTTCATCTTTTTCGTCAAAATACTTGACTGCATATCGGTGTGTAGGGATCTCCCAATACACTACCATTAAAAGGTTTGACAATTAGAAGAGATAAAATAAATTTCTTATTTTCTACTTTTTTCTCTCTTACTCGTCAAAATTTTAATAGAATGTGCAGGGAGATCTCCTCTCTTTCTCGTATTATTATTCATATGCTTGATATTTCGATTAGTGAAGTTTTTTTTTTTCTTTTTTTTTTTTTTTTTTTTTTTGAGTACAGGGGTGGAGAGTTTCGAATCTCTAACCTCATGGTCGAGGGTACATGTCAATTATCGCTGAACTAAGCTTGCTTTAGCCGAGAATGGCTGGTTATCTTATTATATCACATGGTAAGATAAATATCTGTAAATACAAAGATTAGAGAATTTCTTTTCCCTAAAAAAAACAAGGCATGTGACAATATTCAATTAATTAAAATTTGGCACTAAATCAAATGGGTTTTTCTTCTAAATTTTTATTTAGAATGTTGATTTTTTGAGATTCTTGGTTGGCATGATTTGAGAGGGAGAAAAACCCCCCAAATTGCAGGTCATGTTGATGGAGATAATTAATGGCCAACCAATCTCATCAGGACCCACCATCAAAGATACTTTCTCTGATCAAATTCCCAACAAAAGATCTCAGCCGTCAAACGGCTACCTGATGGTACGATTTTTTTTCTGACCAAATTATTTCATTATTATTCTAACACTCTCATCAACCAAGTTTAGGTTTTTATTGCTTCTCCCTATGTATGTTTCTAGCACTTTGCTACAAAAGTGTACCATATATCTATTGTTAACTTCTTTTCGTCCAATTTAGAGAAGGAATTAGGTCACTTGAGATAGAGTCCGACCCGTCGTCTTCTTTGTTGTCTCTTTAAAAGTAAAGGCTCCAGTCATGTCCAGCTCATAGAACAACGAACCCTATTCAAGTACGGTTGTCTTGATCTTCTTTTGATATTGTCTATTTTTATGTTCCACTGAGAGTGATTTTGTTTCTGGAGTTTTCACCTAAGAAGCTTTATATTAATAGAGATGTTGTTGTTACGTACCATGGAACAAAGTTTATGTCTATATAATTTTTTTTATAGCCAGGGACAATAATTTTACCTTCTAACTTTATGTCTATATAATTTTCAATCATAAAACTAGGGAGAACTTTAAAATCGTGGCTTCTTTATACTGTAGTCAACTTGAGTATAACTCTACTAGTTAAGACATTAAAACCCTGACAAAAGGTTAAATGTTCAAATTTTCACTTAATTACCCCATATAACAATTGAACTAAAAAAAAAACTCATATATATTTTTTAACCTAAGACAAACTAAAAAGGGGTAATTCCTTCGTTGCTCCAGACCCTATATACTATAGATCGACCTTCTTCACTTCTAACTAATGCGTGAAACTTCTATCCACACATCCTTAACAACTATGATGGAATCTCGACAAGTAGTATTTTCTAAACGCATTCAAGTAATGTGTTTCGAAGACATCTCCTTATCGAATCCTTCAAAACATAAAGACATATGTGTCGACAAAAATAATAATATTTCAAAAGAACCATATCGAAACTCAACCGTACACGAAACTTAAGCCGATAGGTTAGATATCTTTTTTATTTAGCTAGAGATGGGAGAGTACAATTGGAATAATAATGGAGTGAGAAAAAGAGAAAGAAGTGAAAAAGAGTATTATTATTTGGGTGAAGAGAAGAAAAGAGGAAAGTCCATAGCAATTATGCGAGGAAGATGAAACAAATATGGAGATTGTCGTGTTGTAGTTTTTGGCCAATCATGACTCATCTCTCTCTCTCCCTTTGTTTTTCCTTCATGTCTTTGTTAAATAGCCTGCGATCATATTGAGAAAATGACTACCATAATTGTTTAAATTAGGTTAAATTATTAAAAATATCCGTGAATTATGTCCCAAATTTTGAAAAGTTTCATTTTTAATCTTTAAAGTTTGAAATTTGTTTCAAAACGACCCTTGAAGATCCTTGTCGGTAAATTAATGAACAAAAAATGACATGTAGACTTTTTTTTTTAGTATATCATCAATTTTTGAGAGTGGAGGGATTCGAACCTCAGACCTCATGGTTGAAGGTACGTACCAATTACCGTTAAGCTAAGCTCGTTTTGGCAGCGACATGTAGACTTATGTGTGTATGTAAATAGATTTAAACATATACATGAAAAAAAAATATAATAATAAAGACACATGGTCGTAGTTGTGAAAAATTGGAAGAATTTGAGGGTTATTAGGAAAAAAAATCATAAATAAAAAGAACACAAAATTAGGGACATAAGGTTGAAATGAGGATGACAGCAAATGTACACGTTATTTTTCGTCCATGAATTTAGCAACTAAAAATCTTCGCGTTTTGAGACAAATTTCAAGTTGTTTAAGGATTGAAATAAAACAGAGAATAATTGAATTGAATATGATTTGGAGACAGAGAAATAATGCCAAAAATTACTGACAGATTACCAAACTTTAGTTTTCATTAATGTTCTTTAATTAATTTGCTACCAAATTTTTGATGTCTCCATTTTTCCATTTTTTTTCTTCAATGAGCTGAATCCATAACTTTCTTATTTTACAATTCTTGTTCTTTATGATTAGTGATCTTGCAGTTGTTTGGGAATATGAACTTTCTTATTTTACAATCCTTCTTGTATATAATGATGGTCTTGTTATTACTTGGAAATCATCAAAGCTTTCTTATTTTACAACCCTTTATCATAAATTAAGAGTTAAAATGTTCATGTCGACGAAAATATCAGAATCTCAATTTTATGAAAATGTTAATGAAAATATCAATAAAATGCTGATGTTGACCGATAGTTTTGAAAAAATATTTAAAACCAAAAAAAATTCCAAAAAAGTATTTAAATTAATAAATAAATATTTTACATTTTTAAAATAAGTTACAATACTTATTATTAATATTTTCTCCATATTAATCACATTTTGTTACTATTTTCTTCGTATTTTATCAATTTCTTTACGATACAATGGAAATGTCGATTCACCTCTTATGTCGATGTCAAACCCATGGACATGTGAAAATGTCGATGGATATCTAATACATTGATCGTAATACAATGTTCCTCTCTCTTTTAGTTACTAAAACTTTTTTTTTCGGTAAAAATTTAAAAGTTCAAGAAATAAAATAGAATTAATATGTGGTAATTTATTTTTAAGGATAAATATCTCAAAGTTCATTAGACTCTTGGGATTCTTTTTCCAAACCTACATTATAACACCCCATGTCCAGGATTCGGCAACTGACGATCCTTGCATTTTCTTATGACCTAGCCACATCATCATACTTATCTTAAACAATTTCTACGAGTGAAGATTGTCCCCATAGACCAACATGTGGGTCCTTTTAGTATGTTTAGTCCTCACTCGCTGTATTAATTTCCAAGAGGTCAACCAACATACAACTTTACCAAGTCAAACACGTTTAACTTTGAAGTTTCTATAACTGAGTCACCGAAAAGGAAGGTGCAACCTTGTTGACATAGGTAATTACTATCAATTTTTTTTAAACTTATCTTGACCCTAGTTACTTTCATATCCTCAAGATTCACCTCGCTCGGAAGTGGTCTTGGTTCATTCATGTACCTCTTCTGACTTCTATACTCGTACATCACATACATTTACATATTATTCTAGAATAATGAAGCACAAGAATATTTAACTCTTTTGAAATTTACCGTTTACTGTGAGAAAATCACTTTTGCTTCCTTTTCAAACCAAGGTATGTTTTTGTTCACAACAAAGTTGTATCTTGCTTGTCCATGGATTCATTAATTAGGAATTTGAAAGGATTGACCTATATTCTGAAATGAAACTATGGGACTCTCTACCTATCAACATGTTATGATATTCTCTACTTTGGGCATAAGCCATAAAATTCTTTATGTCTTGACTTTTGGTTTCACTTTAAAATCCTCATACCAAGTTTTTTTTTTTTTAAAAAAAAAAAAAAAAAATCTTCATACCAATAGAGACAGTGTCGTTATCCCTCACATATATATCACGATTTTCTCTTTTCCTAACTAAAGTGGGACTTTTACTCACTATCCAACAATCCAGCTCCCCATATCAAACAACTATCGAGACTCAAATAGTCATCTACCTGTTTAACTCTTGTCTAGGTTAGCATACTCTCAGTTTGATTGAGCTAAAACTACAGATCTCCACATGACAATTATGTCATTGAGGCTCATCACTATACTTTTATTCAACCCTCGAGGATTCTATTGATATGACTAAAGTTTGGGGCATGAAATCCGATATACCTATTAATCGGGGACAATAGACTCTCCACATATCTACATTAGTATGATATTATATTCACTTTGGCCACAAGTCCCCGTATCTCATACACCTAGCTAAGATATATATATATATATATATATTTATTGTCCCTCACTTACATGTGATCTTCCCATTTCCTGATCAAAACGTGAGACTTTGTTCGCATTCCCAATAACAACAACAACAACCACTTGTTGATGTTACGCTTCAACTTTCGGTCTATCGTATTTTGGTACTCAAATTTGGGTCAAACATTTAATTGAATGCTCTAAATGAGTTCAAGGAGGTACACATATTGTTTATATACTTGGAGGGAAATTAATCAGGTAAGTTTATAAAATTAGAAAATATGGATGATTTATGAAAGTATAGTACAAAATTTGTAGTTAAGCCTAAAGAATTGGAGACTGTCTGTGCTGGAGTGTGACAAACTACAAAACAAAAGGGGTGGTGGTTTGTATGAAAGGATGGAATTTTACAGATTTCTTTCTTTGATCTATCATCCTTCATAGCACCTTATAATACTTATCAATGTCCTTTATATTATATGCATGTTAAGTCAATGTCCCATTATTCACAAAAGACCAATTGTACAACATTTTTCTTTAAAGTAATCATATTCCTTTTTCTTTTTCTTTTTCTTTTTCTTCGAGAAAACGAGAATCATTTTCATTCTCGATATTTACTTTAGTTTAGATTTTATTTGAATCTATCACGTTGGTAACGATTTTGTTTTTAGTTTAAGGTTATTATAGAAACAACTTTGCTATTTAACTTATGTTTTTAATACACTTTTGAATTCTTAAGTTAGATTTTAAAAGGAAAGATAAAGCTTTTAACCTATCACTTATGCATATAGTTTAACTGGTTAAGACATATATATTTTTGACCAGGTAGGCTAGAGGTTCGAATCCTCCAACTCCATATGAACTAAAATAAAAAAAAGAAAAAAAAATATCAAAGTTTCAACCAAATAAGACATCTAATAGCAAAGCCCAAACCCATCCATAAAATCAAATAGCAAAAAGAATTTAAAAAAAAAATCAAATAGCAAAAAAAAAAAAAAAAAAAACAAAAAACAAAAAAATCAAACTTTGTGACAAAATGCTGAAATTCATCCTAATAAAACATGAGGTTTAGTTTTAAAAATAATTAACAACTACAAGATTCAAGAATAGTCTTTGAAGGATATTGATTTTACTTTTTATTATAAATTAAATATCCCATCTTCCAGGTTGGAAGGTTTTTCTTTTTTATTTTTTTTTTCTTTTTTATTTTTTTTTTTTATTTATGTATTTGAGATTTCGCTTACCCTGTTTGTGGGTTTCCTCTGATTTTTCTCGAGGAAGTAGTTGTACTGAATTGTTCTTGCGTTTAATGAAGTTTCTTTATTTCACAAAAAAAAAAAAAAAAAAAAAAAAAAAAAAAAAATCCAATTAGATAAAATTAATTCTAAATTTAAGTTAAATACAACGACTATGAAATCATTTTTCCCCTTCATTTGGCATGGGTCGAGGGTTCGAATCCCTCCTTGTCCACACACCTGTATGTAGTTATGTCAAACTAAACATAACTCAACGGTAATTAACATGTACTTCTTCCCTTGAAATCGGAGGTTCAAACCTCCGTATCTCCATATGTGTTGTGCTAAACAAAGCATGTACACCTATTACTATGAACTACGGACTTTCTAAGTTATTTTTAGTGATAAAAAATATTAGTAAACAGTAGATAAATATTATTCTTATGTGGCGATTACAACATCTTAACGTAGGTCGAAAGTCACATAATACCCAATTGTTCGTCGTTTACTTTTGACCAGCTCAAAAAAAGGAAAAAAATTCTTAGTGGAAAATATGTAACTCAACTAGTTATTGATTTTTTTTTTAATTTTTAATTTTAGAATTCAGATCAATTTTTTTTTAGTACACCAACATATGGGGATGGAGAAATTCAAACCTTTGACCTCTTGGTCAAGCGTACATGTCAATTACCGCATAGCTAAACTCACTTTGGCAGAACTTAGATCAACTTCTTTTTTTTTTTTTTTTAAGAGAACTTAGATCGACTTCTTTAATGATATATATGGTGAAATTTTGATTTTAGCTTTTAATGTATGCCGCAAAGCCGCATAATTCCCGTCATGCTAAAGCGAGCCTAGTTCAGCGGTAATTGACACTTGACCAAGAGGTCAAAGGTTTGAATTTCTCCATTCCCAAATGTTGATGTACTAAAAAAAACAGCATAATTCCGAATTTGGTCGCCTGTTACTTTTGACAATGCTAGAAAGGAAAAAAAAAAAAAAAAAAAAAAAAAATGAAATTGGATATAATCAGAATTTCCAGAAGCCGCCACAATGAATAACGTTTTACTCACTTATCGTGCTTTTTTTTTTTTTTCAATTAATCAACGAATCAATCAAATATAGAAAAAATCTCAATATGGATTGATAATAGGCGAAAATTTCGGCCAACTAAATTGATTATATTATTTTTTTAAAAAAAAAATTGAGTATATTATTTATTATTATTATTTTTTAAGAATAGAAAATGTTAGATATCAATAAATATTTCACGAAAATTCATAAAAGAAAAAACTTATAGAGAAATATTTAAATTAATAAATAAGTATTTTACCTATTTTGAATAAGAAAAAAAAATACTTATTATTAATTTTATGCTGATATTAGTGGGATTAAATAGAAGAATAATGCTAATTTCAAAAAATGTGTAAAAACAAGTATATTTTGTCCTTATTGCCTTGAACGTTTTTAAAAATTTTGTTTTTCTTTTTTAAGTCATTAAACCTTTTCACTAAGATTTGATAGAGATTTGATTTTTTTTTTCCCTTTTAACTTAATTAACAAATGTGGAGTATGGAGATTTGAATTATTGTTGAGTTTGCTCATCCTTATCTTTTTCGAATCGTGTCATTAGTTTTTTTTAATTCTATCTTTTAAAAACAAGCTTGCATCAAATAATATATATATATTAAAAATAATATGATTTTGTCCATTAATAATGGAAAAATACTAGACTAATACGTTATATATTTAGAGTTAGTGCTCAAATTTCCACCCTCCATTTGATTTTTTTTTTTTTTGAGAAAACCCTCCATTTGATGATATAAGAAAAATAGTAATTTAAATCATTTGTCAAAATATTAATAAATAAACTTGATTTATATTAAGTGAAATATCTAGGAGGAAAATTATTTTCAAAGCAAGCCTTTTTTTATGAGAAAGAACCCCCCTGTCAACCATCGTTTAAAATATGTCTGGGAGTGATTCTAAATGGTCAAGATCACTTTTGTCATGTATTTTTTTTTTTTATAGTTATTTTGGACATGTTATGTCTTTAATTTTGTTATGTCAATCTAATCGTAACTCAACTGAAAACATGTATCATCGACTAAAAGGTTAGAGATTCAAATCATCACCTCACATGTTGTCGAACTAGAAGAGAAAAAAAAATCATTGAGTTGTGTTACTCGTCACATCTTAATTATTATTTTTTAAATCTAATATTATTAGAGTTGTATAAAAAAAAAATTCATACAATTATTACTTATATACTCAATAATTTCTTAAGTGAACAATGCGAAAAGTAAAACATATATATACACCAAGGGTTAAAATGTCAATGTCGATGAAAATGTCGAGGTCTTAATTTTATAAAAATATCATGAAAATATTGACAAAATGTCGATGTGGATGTTTTTGGAAAAAAATATTTAAAATAAAAAATTTTAAAAAATATATTTAAATTAAGAAAATTGTAATGGGTGGCTAAAATCTAATGGTTTATTGCAAATATAGCAAGTTTTATAAAAAAATTGCAAATATAGAATTTTTTTAAAATATTTTTTTTAATTCCTGTTTTGTCCCTGTTTTGATTTCTATGATAGAATCTATGACATAGGTTTTAGAAACAAAAATGATAATTTTCTATTAGTGATAGAAGATTTATACCAGTTGATAGATTTCTACGAGCGATAGAATATTTTTATCACTAATAAACCTTCTATCAATGATACAAATATTCTATCATTAATAGAAATCAATCATTCTATCACTAATAATTTCTATCAGTTGGTAGAAGGTTTTCTATCACTATAGAATCTATTGATAGAAGGTTTCAGTGATAGAATTCTATCGATAGATTCCATAAGCGATAGAATTCAATTGCCAATAGGTTCTATCAACAATAGAATTCTATCGTCGATAGAAGGGTATTTTGGTTATTTAGACGATCTGAAGATAATTTTTTTGTCCTATTTGAAATTATTTTTCCAGGTTGCTATATTTGCTAATATTTTGTCCCATTTTGTTATTTATGCAACCAACCCTTTAAATTAAAAAAATAAATATTTTACATTTTAAAAAATAAGTTTTTTTTTTTTTTTTTTATGAAAAACTATGCTTTCATTGAGAAAAAAAATGTAAGAATACAAGGGCGACCAAAAACAACCAGCTAGCCCACAAAAAAAAAGGGAGACCCCATTATAAAAAGGGGCTCCAATCCAAAATAATAAGACCTATAGGATAATTACAAAATAAACACGTCACAGACGCCCAAAGAGAAACATTATATCTCACTAGGGACCAAACCTCAGACGAGTCTCTCTCAAACCCTCTAAACGTCCTATTATTTCCACATTAGTTACATTTTAAAAAATAAGTTAAAATACTTATTATAAATATTATCTTCACGTTAGTTACATTTTATTATTATTTTGTTTATATTTTATCAGTTTCTTTCCAATATAATGGAAATATCGATTCACCCGCATGTCAATGTCGAACTCGTGAACATGTGGAAATGTTGATGGAAATGTCGACACGTTGATGAAAATTTAATACATTGATATACACAATGATCCTTTTTATTTACATAGATTAAAACTCATCGAGTCATAAGATAAAAAGTAAGACGATGTTTAAGGGAGAAATTTTTTGAAAGACGTGTATGGTATACATATCAAATCAATCTATCAACTATCGGTTTCGAGTATGAATAGTGTGTATATATACTTGAAGAACCATAGAAATTGGTATAAAAAGCCATGATAAACGTAGTGAAAAAGAAGCAAATAATGTTTGTGGTTCATGTTGCAAATCCCTTGAAGAAGGGTGCCTGCAGATTCTTCCTTAATTTACTCGATGGTATTTCGATTCACATTTTGAAGAGCAATCGAAATTCGAATATATATGACTGTTTGTTTGTTTATTTATTTATTTACTTTTAAGGGTTTTGAGGACAGAATTAGATTCTTTCCCCCAAAAAAAATTAAATAAATAAATAAATAAAAAGGTATCCGTCTCTTCAAATAATGCAACGCTCTTTTTCTGATCAATTATCTCACAAGAGATGTTGATGGAAATATAGATGCAAATCATGCGAAACATGGTTTGCTGTTTAGGTGACAACTTACAAGACATATTACAATCATAATATTGGAAATTTACATTAGGTTATATTATCTCCTAGATTTCTTATATTTTCCAATGATCGTTGTCGATTGGAGTTTGTAATTAAAGACGTTATTTGTATTGATATGATTGTCTTTTGAAATATTTAAAAGTATGTTTGGTTTAACTTTTTAAGTGTTTATTTTCGAAAAAAAAAAAAAGTATTTTAAAAACAAATTTAGTGTTTGCAACCACTCAAAATGACTTATTAAAAAATAAGATTGAAAATTAAACCATTTTGATAGAAACACTTAAAAGCAAATTTTTCAAAAAGAATATTTTTTTAAAATATCAAATAGAGTTGTTAGTATATAATAACTTGTGTTTAAACACACTTCGAGTAAATGTAACCAAACATAAGCGTGTTTAAATTCTAAACGATTTTTATACAAAATGTTTAAAATATAAAGTACATTCTTGAAAAATACTTAGGACCCGTTTGGAATGTCTCTTAGTTCAAATATTTTTCAAGAATGCATTTTATTTTAAAACATATGTTTTCAACTTTTAAAATGGGTCTATGCAATCCATTACATATTTGTTGTTATAGGTAAAAATGGACTCTCCGAATGTCAAGTAGCAGAAGGGGCTAGCACATCGTCCATCCAAAGCAAGAGCAAGAGTTGGGCCATCAGGAAGCAGGGAACCGAAGGGGTTGGTCTTGGGTTAGGCCAAAGCCCAATCCAGACCTCGTGTTATGCCCGGGGCTCGCCCGTTGCTTCTAGTTTTGGTCTCTGAAGTCGCAGGAGGGTCTAGTTGGATCGAATTGGATCCCGGATCGTCCCAAAACGGAGGAAAACCCCTAATAAGTTGACTCATGTATAAATAACCTTCTTCTCGTTTAGGGAAGGGTTCGAAACTTTGATTCTTGACACTCCATACTTCGTATTTGCTAACTTAAGCAACGGAGTGGGTGTGGCAAGCACCACACCCGTGTGTAGTTTTTACTAGTTTTGCAGATCTCGTCTTTCCTAGCTTTCTACAAATTCACTGTTGGTGTCACATGAAAGTCGGGTGAGTCGTCTGCCCAAATTTTAGCATCAACAGTTGTAAAACTTCCCTCAATTAATTACTTTTGGTCTCCAATTTTTTTTTCTTTTTGTCTTTTCTGATATTCAAGTCAGCGTAGAGATAAAGAGCGTAGCATCATTTTGTCTAACAATTGATTAAAAAAAATCGTGTCTTGGATAAAAATTAGGGATCAACCTTGAAAATTTTAAGGGAAAAATACACTTTTGGTCCCTGAGGTTTGGGTTAGGTTTCATTTTGGTCCCTGAGTTTTCAAACTCAACAAAAATACCCCCGAGGTTTGAGATAAGGAGCACTTTGGTCCCTGCCGTCAATTTTTCTGTTAACTTTTAACGGTTGCTGACGTGGCACTATTATTTTAATATAAAAAATTATTTATTTTATTTTTTTAAATAAAAAATATTTAAAAAATATATAATATTAATATTTTTTTATTTTTTTATTCTTTCTCACTTTCTCTCTCTTCTTCTTCTTCTCTTCCATCTTCTCCACCTTCTCCACCTTCTCCTTCCTCCTTCTTCTTCTTCCTATGTCCGGCGATCGGCGGCCGGCAGCCGGCGGCCACCGCTCGCCGCCGCCGCCGGCCGCCGGCGACCTTTTTTTTTTTTTTCTTTTCCTTTTCTCTTCTTTTCTCTTTTTCTCTTCTTTCTTCACTGATTTTTTTTTTTAAAAAAAAAAAAAAAGGAATGGGGGAGGGAGGGAGGTCCTCCCTCCCTCCCTGTTTCAGATCCGAAACGGGGAGGGAGGGAGGACCTCCCTCCCTCCCCCATTCCTTTTTTTTTATTTTTTTTTAAGAATCAGTGAAGAAAGAAGAGAAAAAGAGAAAAGAAGAGAAAGGAAAAAAAAAAAAAAAAAAAAAAAAAAGGTCGCCGGCGGCCGGCGGCGGCGGCGAGCGGTGGCCGCCGGCTGCCGGCCGCCGGTCGCCGGACATAGGAAGAAGAAGAAGGAGGAAGGAGAAGGTGGAGAAGGTGGAGAAGATGGAAAAGAAGAAGAAGAAGAGAGAGAAAGTGAGAAAGAATAAAAAAATAAAAAATATTAATATTATATATTTTTTAAATATTTTTTATTTAAAAAAATAAAATAAATAATTTTTTATATTAAAATAATAGTGCCACGTCAGCAACCGTTAAAAGTTAACAGAAAAATTGACGGCAGGGACCAAAGTGCTCCTTATCTCAAACCTCGGGGGTATTTTTGTTGAGTTTGAAAACTCAGGGACCAAAATGAAACCTAACCCAAACCTCAGGGACCAAAAGTGTATTTTTCCCAAATTTTAATCATATAAAGATGAAGTGGTTAGAGATTGAGTAGTTAAATGATAAGTCTTAGTTATCTCATCAAATAACGTACAACAAGATATTCTACAACTCATCAAGAGAACAACACACAAATGCTTCGATAGCAAAGAAGATCGTGAGAGATAGGTTGTGTTAAATAACCACTTAACCCAAAAGCTAATATGATTGATAAGTCACTATAACTTTAGGTTATTGATTCGTATTTGTAACAAATTGATATTACACACCAGTAATAGAAAATAAAAAAATAGTCCAATTATCCAAAGATTATCCATCTCTTTTTACAATTTGTAATGTTTTAATCATTGTCATTGTATATCGAACCTAGCCAAGGACGACAGAACATGGTAAAGATCAAAATAGAATTTTTCATCCACACAGTACATGCTGCTAATTAATAATAAATGTATAGTTGTATATAAAAACTAATTGAAGTACAAAAACAAAATCAAAACTTTTCAATAAAAGCCTCAATTGTCCATTGCTTGTTGTCTCTCCAACATAGAAAACAATAGCGCATAAGGGTCAATAACATGCAAAGAAAAACAGTTTTTTTGGTTGCTAGGAAATGAAGAAATTATTATGAAGTCAGTACAATCAGACTGGTAATTTTGTATCGTAGGATGTAAGAGAAATAAATTGTAAAAGTATCTTGATTTTTTATTCAATGAACAAACAAATTTAAAGATCTATCTCCAACAATTTTAATTAAGGAGGCTGCCACATTATTGTAGCGGCCTCATCTAATAATTTATCGGGATAATAGAAATAAAGGGTTATTGTCCCTAATTGAAGGCCATTTGGGTGTTGGCAGGTTGTAGGACGAAGTTGGCGAAGGACACCCAACCCCACAAATCTCTGCCTTCCCTTTTGAATTGATCTCCTCTCAACTAAACCCATTAAATCAATCTCTCTGCCTCTGTTTGCTTCTGCTGCTTTGTCTTTTTCCCTTCTAGGGTTTTATTTTTATTTCTTATTTCTCTCCTCCCTTTTAACTCTCATTTTTTCTAGTTCTAAAATATTAGGAGGTGAGAGATTCGAATTGCTGACCTCTTGATTGAGAGTGCATGCAAATTACCCCGGAGCTATACTCACTCCAGCTTTCAACTCTTATTTTCAACATCATTAATTAGGGTTTCCTTCGTAAATGTCGGTTTTACAATTTAAACTTTCTATTGAGAGTTCGAATCCTGATCTTTGTATTACTTATCTTATTCAATGAATATGTGTCTTTTCGCGAGATCTTTTGTTACATCTTTTTGTTAAGAGAAGTGGTGAGTAGACGTGTAATTTTGAATTTTGAAAATATATAATACTTTTTAATGTTTTTTTTTTTCTATTAGTGCATCATCTCAAAAACTTAAAAGGTACTTTTATTATTTTAATATTAGACCAATCAAATAAAGAATGATGAAGTGAAGATTGAATGTATTGGCTGGTCTATAAAAAGGTGGAGGTTATGATCAAGTTACTCAAAGAAAATGCTCAAGTGATTTTTTTTAGTTCAACAAATATTATAAGGCTGAAAACCTTTAATTATAAGGAAGATAATAAATGTTTATCTACTTAGTTATCCAGGCTTAGATGGACATGAATATTTTGGATTTGTTCCAAACACTGAAGGTTATGAAAGGAAATCCAACCATCAGAGTCCGTTTGGAATACATTCTAATTTAAATGTTTTTCAAGAATGCATTTTTTAAAAAACATTTTGTATAAAAATGTTTAGAATTTAAACACTCATATGTTTGGTTGCATTTCATCACAAATGTTTTTATACACAAGTTATTGTATACTCAAAACTATTTTTAAAAAAATTGGTTTCAAGTGTTTCTCACAAAATAGTTTATTTATCAATCTCATTTTCTAATAAGTCATTTTTATTTATCAATCTCATTTTCTAATAAGTCATTTTTAGTGGTTGTCAAACACTAGAAATTTTTTCAAAATGAATTTTTTGAAAATTTAAACACTTGAAAAGTTAAACCAAACACTCTCAATCATTAGCGACTTTTGGTTTTTAAAAGTTAGGTTTGTTTTCTTCTCATTTTCTTACTATGGTTTTCATTTTTGGAACACATTTGAATTACTAGCTAAATTCCAAAAACAAAAACAAGTTTTTGAAAACTATGACCTTGTTTGATAAACCATTTTGTTTTTTGTTTTTGGTTTTTGAAAATTAAGCCTATAAACACTACTTCTACATATAAGGTTTTTTTTTTTAAAAAAAATTAATCTATCTTCTTCCTTGTTTTCAAAAATTGACTCAAGTTTTGAAAACTAAGGTCTCATTTGATAACCATTTGATTTTTGGTTTTTGGTTTTTGAAGATTAAGTTTATATTCACACATACTTCCACCTATAAGTTTCTTGGTTTTAGTATCAATATTCTACCCTTGTTTTCAAAAAACAAATCCAATTTTGGAAACAAAAAAAATAGTTTTCAAAAACTTGTTTTTGTTTTTAAAATTTGACTAGGAATTCAAATGCAACCTTAACTAAGATGAAAGTCAAGGTAAGAAATTTAGGAGAAAACAAACATAATTTTCAAAAACAAAAAACAAAAAACCAAATGGTTATCAGGGGCCTAAATAAGTAGTTTTCAAAAACTTGTTTTTGTTTTTGGAATTTGGTTAAGAATTCAAATATGTCCTTAACAAAAATGAAAACCATGGTAAAGAAATTAGGAAAAATCAAGCATAATTTTTAAAACCGAAAAACCAAAAACCAAATGAGTATGAAACGGGACCTACTTTGTTTAGTTTTCAAAACTTGTATTAGTTCTTGAAAACATGGAAATAAGGTAGGTAATAAAACCAAAGAAACTTATAGATGGAAGTTGTGTTTATAGAGTACTTAATGTTCAAAACTCAAATGTTTATCAAACGGGACGTAAGTAACTCAATTAAAAAATTTAAATGATAATAGAAAAGACACTCAAATATCAATAACTAAAACATATATTTCGATCAACTTTCAAAATAGAATAAATCTAAATATTTTAACAATAAAGTAAAGTTTAAATTAGGTCAAAAAACCATTTTGGTCATTGTACTTAATTTCATTCCATTGAAACTAAATTAGGTCAAAAAACCATTTTGGTTATTGTACTTAATTTCATTCCATTCAAGTTTCAGTATTTTTAAATGTCTAATTTTAGTTTTTGTATTTTCAATAAAAATTAAAATTAGTTCCTACACACTTCTCAAAAAAAAAAAAAAATTAGTTCCTACACTACTTTTTTGGTTAAATTTTTCAAAAAGTATTTAGTCCCCAATTAGTTTTTTCTTTATAAATTTCGAAAATATATTCGTCTGGTATCTTTTATTGCATTAAAATTGTTATTATTATTCAATCAATTTCGATAACATTAACTCCAAATTACTAATTTTAAGATTCATTATAAATATATAAACTAAAATAGAATAAAACTCAAAATACAGGACTAAAATGATATTCTATCCATTAAATTAATATTCTTTTCCTCCCTCATACATCTGAGCAATTGCAAAAGTGGCTGCCCCCATTAAATAATTTTTACCCTAGAAAGTGCTGGTGACTAAAGAAAGAAAGAAAGAAAGAAAGAAAGAAAGAAAGAAAGAAAGAAAAAAAAAAAAAAAAAAAAAAAAAAAAAAAAAAAAAAAAAAAAAAAAGGGGCAGTGCATCAATCTAATAATCCAAATATAAAGTTTGTCCTTTAATATTTAGACAAATTCAGGGCCATTTCAATCATGTCACATGTTTGGAACTTTAGATACGATAGCCCTCTCCTTGATAAAAAGTAATATAATATAATATAATATAATATAATATTTTTACATTGTCGTTTCTATCTGGACAGCCACGGTAAAAACTTTCGGTCAGAGTTAATTTAATTCTAAAAGTGTTTCTCTCTTTTTCTTTTTTTTTTAGGGTCAGTTAATTCTAAAAGTTACTTTTTATGTTCGGGGTAAATTTTGAATGTGTTCGTACATATATTATTTGTCAGATCTAGATTTTTCCAGTCGAGAGAGACTATGAAGACGTGGCCAAGAGGTTCATTTTATTTCAAAAGTGTCTATTTTGTTATCATTTTATATTTTTGTCAGCTCACAATCAGATATTAAAGGAGTTTAAGAAATCCATTTACGTATTTGTCCTTATCGATCGATAGAAAAAAAAATATAATACTAAAATAAATTAATAAAATAAGAGTTACCCAATTAAATAAGGACATTAAGTGAAGAATAAAAATTGAATTAATGCATGAAATCTTAATAAATTTAAAATATTTAGATAAATTTGAAATTAATGGGTTAAAGAAAAGAAGCCCATTCACCACCCAAAATAACGATGGAGACATTGGGCTTCAGAGTTAGTTTGTTGGAGGCCCAAAGGATTCCTATAAGTCGGCCCATTGGGCCGACCCATCTATCTAGCTGCTCGAAGTTGGTTTAGGTTCTGCCTCATTTCAATTGCTAATTATTCGTTTCATTAACCCTTCATGTTTTTTTTTAATATATTTTTTTAAGATAATATGGATATGTAAAGCATTTACCTACCTCGGTTAAATAATTTTTGGTACTTGTACTTTCATGGAAGTAACAATTTGGTCTCTAAACTTTTAATTTTGTAACAATTTAATCATTAAATTTTGATAGGTAATGATTTAGTCTTTGTATTTTAAAATTTGTAACGACTTCTAGTCTTTGTCATGAAAAAATTCATCAATAATATTAAGTGTCAATTTTTAATACGTAATGACTTAATCGTTATAGTTTTCAAACACACGCGGTCCTAATTAAGTTATCAATCATTACATGTAAGAAATTTCATTAAATCTTAGTAATAATTTTCACGACAATGACTAAATCTTTACAAATTTTGAATTTCAAGGACTAAATTGTAACATATTAAAGTTCAGGGGCTAAATTGTTACAAAATTGAGAGTGTAGAGACTAAATCGTTACAAGTTAAAGTTCATTGACTAAGGGTCCGTTTGGAATACATTTTAATTTAAATGTTTTTCAAGAATGCATTTTTTAAAAAACATTTTGTATAAAAATTGTTTAGAATTTAAACACTCATATGTTTGGTTGCATTTCCTCACAAATGTTTTTATACACAAGTTATTGTTTACTTAAGAAGTCTTTTTTAAAAAGTTGGTTTAAGTGTTTCTCTCAAAATGGTTTATTTATCAATCTCATTTTCTAATAAATCATTTGGAGAGGTTGCCAAACACTAGAAATTTTTTCAAAATGATTTATTTTCAAAATTAATCACTTGAAAAGTTAAACCAAACACACCCTAAATTGTCACTTCTATGAAAGTGTAGGAACCAAAAGTCGGTTTTTTAACCCTTTTTTTTCCAGTGAAATTCAGATGAAACAATGATTATGCGTTTGTACTTTTACAAATCAAAATTAGTTCATTAGAATGAATAAATAAGCTAAATAATAAACCTAAAGTTCAAGCTTTAATATAAATAGTTGATTTTTTTTAAAGTTTAAATCTCAATTTAGTCCCTGAACTTTTAAGTTTGTTCTATTTTGGTCCCTAGACTTTTAAAATGTCTATTTTAGTTCTTAAACTTCTAAGTTTGTTCTATTTTAGTCTTTGAACTTTCAAAATGTCTATTTTAGTCCCTAAACTTTTTAAAAATAACCATTTTGGTCTTTGTTATGTTACTTTTTTACTTTAAATCTGCTTTACCCGAGTTTATCTCTAACTTAATATCTTGAAGTCATGCTCATATTTAACATGCTAATACACTTACTCAAAGTTGTTGAGGATCCCACATTGAAAAGAAAAGTGGAGATCTCACAAGTTACATGGACAACTCCACTCATTGCCAATTGGTTTTGAGATGAAACCACATGTTATCTAATAAAAGTTACGTCTTTAATTTGAAATAAAAGTGAGGACCAAAATAGTTGTTTTTTTTTTTTTTTTTTTTTTTTTTTGTTTAGTTCAAGAACTAAAATATACATTTTAAAAGTTCAGAGACCAAAATAGAACAAATTTAAAAGTTTAAGTACTAAAATGAACAATTTAAAAGTTCAATGACCAAAATAGAATAAACTCGAAAGTTCATGAACTAAAATAGGATCTAAAACATTTTTTAAATTTTTATAATTAACATCATGGGCATAAAACTCTAGAGTTGGAATATATTAACATGCTTAGTCTAGCTTAGACTATATATGAGAATAATTTTGTGAATTTGAGTTTATAATTATTATTCATTTCATTAAGAGAAAAATCGTCTTTCCCTTCATGGTTTTTTAATTTATATTTCGTTAAAATAACAAGGGGATTGAGAGAGATTGTTAAAGCACTCGCATTCAATTAAATAAACTTTTTTTTTTAAGTGAGATTTAGATTAAAGTTAGATTAGGTCATACAAATTAGTACTCATCAAAATTAGTTCATTAGAATAAAATAAAGAAACCAAAATTCTAAGGGGCCGTTTGTTTCGCGGTAATCCAAGATTCCCATGGGATGAGCATCTGTATTACCCCGTTTGTTTTGTGGTGATGTAAGATGCCTAGGCATCTCGGGATGCCCACACGAGAGGCATCTAAGAAGATTTGGATGCCCTCCCGATACATGGGTTTCTAAGATTCTCATGTTAAGGGAATCGACTATTGACGTTTTGGTCCTTCGTTTTTTATATTTTCTTTCACCAATTTTCTTTATTTTTTCATTTTTTTCTTTTTTTTAGGACTTTAAAAAATTAGTGTATTCATTCACTAATAAACAATTATATGAAATTAACTATATTTATATGTTTTATTTACATATAAAATAAACTTCAGTTAATTTGTCTTCTTCTAATTTAAAATAATTTCAAGTAGTTCAAGTTTAAATTGAAATTAATACTTAATTCTATTTTTTTCATACAAATCTTAAGACAATAGAAATTATTGTTTTTACAAAATAACATATAAAATTAATACAAATTGAATTGATAACAATATTAAATTATTAAAATAAAAATGTTATACAAGTTAAATTATATTAAATTAATATATAAATGATTTGAAGACAGGAAAGGGTATTGTTGGAACAATACATCATTTTAAGACATTCCCGTCCAGAAATCCTACAAAACAAACATGGTTATCTAAATATTCTTGAACATCCCTATAAATTATTCCTTCAAAACAAACACGGTTATCTAAAATGCCGGACATCTATATTTCCGAGCATATATAATTCCAGACATCTGAAAATTCCAGCTATCTTGATTACCAAAAAACAAACGGCCCCTAAAAGTTGAGATTTAATCTAACTAAATGTTTTTTTTTTTCTTTTTAATAATTAACATCATGTGTATACCACATAAAAGTCTAGAGTTAGAATGTATGAATAATCTATGAAGTCTAGTTCTTCTAGATTTATATATGTGAATAATTTTATAAAGTTGAGTTTTCCTTATATGCATTTGTGTTTATAATTATTCATTTCAATTTATTATGTCAATTTACCTTGAAATAAGAGAAAATAATCTCCTCTCAATGATTTTTTTAAATTTATATTTCTTTAAAATAATTAGAGGGAGAAGTGAGAGAGAGATTGTAAGTATTAAAATACATAGATATCTAAAGCACTTACATTAATTAAATAATTTTTTTTTTCTTTTTTGAGATTTTGATCAAATGTTGATTAGGTGCTAGTACTAATTAAAATTAGTTCGTTAGAATAAATAAACCTAAAAGTTCGAGCTTTAATATAACTAATTGGTTCTTTTTAATAATTAACATGTACTCTTAACTAAGAGAGAGACCAAAGCAAGCTTAGCTCAGTAGTAATTGACATATACTCTCGACCAATAGGTCAAAAGTTTGAATCCCATCTACCGCAAATGTTGATGTTTTTTTTTTTCTGACAATATGTGGGATGGGGGATTCTAACCACAGACCTTGTGGTTATTAGTACAACTTTATGTCAGTTGAGTTATGCTCTCGTTGACCCCCAAATGTTGATGTTAAATGTTGTTGAACTCATAAAAATAATAATAATAATGAGAGATAATCATCTCTTCATATATATATATAATTCTTTGATATAATTAGGAGGAGAGAGAAGGAATCATAAATGTTAAAATATAGATAGCTAAAACATAATTAAATAAGTTTTTCTCTTTTAAATTTTAATGTAGATTAGGTATCTGTACTAACCAAAATTAGTTCGATAGAATAAATAAAGCAGCTTAAAAGTTCGAGCTTTAATATATATAAAGAATTGAAAAGTATAGTGTTTTTTTTTCTCTCTTTTATAATTAACATCACAGATTCACGGGAAGTCCATCGAGTCTAACTTTAGAGACAGTACAGAAAAATAATCATATAAATTTGATTTCACCCAAAAATATATATTATTAGTAAAACTTAATAAATAACTAGGATATATGTTTTAAAAACATCGATCAAGGTAATTCATATGATGAAAATTTAAACACCCTAACTTATAAAAACGATTGCTAACACGTTAACCAATTGAACTGTACATTCAAATTAAAATTAAAAGAACGCATTTATTTTAAATCTAAGTTCGAGTTTTAAATTGTAGATTAAACAAATCTGATCGGTGATTTGAAACGCCCTAAATAAATAATTTTAAAAGAGGGTGGTTTGTTGCCACTTGAACCAAACCCATGGGCGCCGTTTGAGTTGGCAATTGGTATTTGGCAAACCAAAATGCATATGCATGCTCGCAGACTTTTTTTGGCGCATGCTTTATGCACTCAGCAGCAATATTATTTACACGTATTTTAAATTTATCCTCTTTTAATTAATATTTTACGAGTGAGATAAAATAATGGCTGTCTAATATTCCAAAAAAAGAGCAAAGGGCAGATCGAAGAAGGAAGAACGACAACGACATCACGAAAAAGGGAGTGTTTCATCTTCGTTCGTTCGTGTGTAGATTACAAGTTTAGTTCCTAAAATTTTATGTTTGTTTCTATTTGGTTCTTGAACTTTCAACTTCGTTTTCAATATGTCAATAAATCTTCAAACTTTCAATTTTGTATCTAATAGATCAGTGAGATGTTTGACATTTTCTAAAATTCACGAATTTACTGGTACAAAATTGAAAACATGAAATTTAATTTTATATCCGATCGATTGATTGATTTAAAAAAAAAATTAATATGCCAATGATTTATTAGACACATGAAAATTTAGGGACCCATTAGATATTTTTTAAAGTTCCGGTTCTATTAGATACAAAATTAAAAATTCAGAAATTTATTAGACACTTTTAAAAGGGTAGAAATCAAATTCATACAAACTTACAAATTCTCAGAAACTAAATTTATAATTTAACTCAGTAAATTTTTGCTTCATTTATGTGAGAATTTATGTCATTGCCCTTGCAGAGGAGATTGATTTCAACATGTTCATATATATATATATGGTTTTGAAAAACTCGATGGAAATTATGAGTATGGAAGCATAATTCCTTTAATAGTATTATGTAATTGGAGAATAAAATTTATATTTCCATATGTATATATTTGAGTTCAACCAGGGTAGGGGATATTTGTATTTATATTTTTAAAGATCAAAGAATATAGACCAATTTTGGGATTTTTTTTCTTTTTTTTTTAGTGGCGAGTGGACATGCTGTTGTGAAAGCTGACGAATATTGCATGATTTTATTTACTTTATTTTTATTTTTTAAATTATTAAATTCAAACCATAAAGTAGAAATTCAAACCTACCATTAAAAAAAAAAGTTTGTCTTAATGAGCTGAAGTAAGTTCAAATTGACAAATATATTTTATTTATTTAGCAGAAAATCAAGAACAAGTCGATATTTTCTTTTCTTTATAAAGATTTTTTCTATTAAAATTAATTAATAGCCAAAATCTGGCCAAGCCACTCACCTGACCTTCATGTGACTCCAGCAGTGAATTTGTTGAAGACGGGAAATACATGACCTGCTAGACCAGTCAGAACCGTTGCACGTCGATGTCTAAGTCAAATCAAACAGTATGTTTTGGTAGCTCATTTTCTCCACCTTTTTTCGGGTGTGGGAGACCCTATTTATACCTTTGTCTTCAATTAGGGTTTTCTTGGCGCTCAGAGGCAATCCTGGACTGAACCAAGTAGAACTAGGGCAGACCGAGACAACAGGGACCAAACGGAGGCGGAAGGAACTCGACCCACACAAGTGGGCCGAGCATGGGATTGGGTCGAGACGACCAAATCCCTTTGACTCGCTCTCCTCCGGGGTCTGCTTCCTGATCAAACTTTCGAATTGGTTCTACGTTGTCCTGCTTAGTCCTTGGATTTTGGAGTGGTCCAGAATCACCCATGACAAATATGATCTAAATGAAAGAAAAAAAACACATAATATAATTGATGTGTGCACATGATTTGAATATCATTTCCATTATTATAATTTTCGACTGCAAATTCAAATTTTAAAGAATTTGATACTTTTTTTTTTAATTTTAAAACGACTAAAAAATATGAGTGAATTTAACTCCATATTTTAGATACACTCGAAATTTTAAACAAATATATATCAGACATAGTTGAAAATAAATATTCAAACTCTCAGTGTCAGTTACTTTCATGTGTTATCAGCAATATTATAAAGCATATTATATATATTAATGAATGTAGACGGTCACTAAACAACGACATTTTATTTTTTTCAAAAAAAAAAAAACAACGACATTTTAATTATTTTATTTTACGCCTAAGTTATTGGTACAATATTAATAAATAAAATAATTATTGAATTAAAAACCTATAGTTCTGTGCTAGGCATTGGTTCTTTAATGGGTTTGACTTGGAACTCGAGCTGAGAGAAACTATGTTTAGTCAACTTAGTACTGGTCGGCTACTAAGTCAATCTGTTGTCTGCGTATCTGATAAGTTGTAATCATGTTATAATTCGTGTTGTTTAAGGTAATCCAATCCATTGGGTTTTCCCCCCATAAAAATTGATTATATAATGTAAATCTTTATGAGCTAAATTACATAAAATATCGATATAAATACTATATACTTTTAGCATTAATTTGGTCTTTGAACTTTAAAAAATGTCAAATAAGTCTTCAAACTTTCAATTTTGTGTCAAATAGGTTCCTGAACTTTTAAAAGTATCACAGGTTCTTGAACTTTCACTTTTATGTCTAATATGTCCATCAACTTTCATTCTTGTGTCTAATAATTAAGTTCTTTAACTTATTTGACATTTTTTAAAATTCACAAGCCTACTGGACACAAAATTGGAAGTTTCAAAGTCTTAATAGGCATAAAATTCAATTTTATACCCAATAGATTGTTAGTTTCTAAAAATTCTCAAATATGTCAATGACCTATTAGATACAAAATTGATTGTTCAGGGACCTATTAGAAATTTTTTAAGTTCAGTGACCTATTAGATACAAAATTAAAAATTCAGGGACTTATTTAACACTTTTAAGCTTGAAAATTTAGAAACTAAACTTGTAATTTGACCTAAATACGATTCAAACCATCTATTATGATTTGTACTTTCAATTTTTGTTATTTTACTTTATTTTTTATCTTAAAAAAAATCACGACTTCAACACAACACTTTACCTAATAAACTTTACATTATAATTTTGTATAAAATATTTTTCATGATATGCAGAATTTGAGTTAGAATTTTGCGAACAAAAATCAAAATGGTCACTTTTTTAAAAGTACAATGACTAAAATAGATTTTTTTTTTCAAATACAGAACTAAAATGAACAAAAGTTGAAAATCTAAGACGTGGACTTTGAAAGTACATGTGAAAATAAACCAAAGTTGAAAATTTAGATCCCGTTTGGTAACCATTTGATTTTTGAAAATCATGCTTATTTGCATCCAATTTTCTTACAATGATTTTCATTTTTTTTAAGAACACATTTGAATTTCTAGCCAAAATCCAAAAACAATAACAAGTTTTTGAAAACTATTTTTTTTTTTAATTTTCAAAATTTGAGTTGGTTTTTGAAAATATGGGAAGAAAGTAGATAACAAACACAAAGAAATTGAAGTAGTGTTTATAAACTTAATTTTCAGAAACCAAAAAACTAATAACCAAATAGTTATTAAACGAGTGTTAGGAATCCAAATAGTATTTAACCTAAAATATTCCTTGACTATAAGATTTATTTAAGAAAAATTATAGGATTAGTTTGAATCGTGACTATATATCATTTCAAACTTTTCTTTCTAACCTTTTGAAGTATTAAAAAAATGTTTTGTTAGCTTCTTCCTTAAAATCAAATAGTTGAGTTGTAACTTATTCACATAAACAAATAGGGAAAAAAAAAAAGAAAAAAAAAAAAGGGAAGGAAGAGTTCAATAATTGATATATTATTGTTTTCTAAATATAATCTAGATCTCTCTTACAATCCACCGAAAAAAATTGAAGTTTATTATTGTCAAAAAAAAAAAAAAATTGAAGAAGAAGGAGGAAGGAGAAGGTGGAGAAGGTGGAGAAGATGGAAGAGAAGAAGAAGAAGAGAGAGAAAGTGAGAAAGAATAAAAAATAAAAAAAATATTAATATTATATATTTTTTAATTATTTTTTATTTAAAAAAATAAAATAAATAATTTTTTATATTAAAATAATAGTGTCACGTCAGCAACCGTTAAAAGTTAACAGAAAAATTGACGGCAGGGACCAAAGTGCTCCTTATCTCAAACCTCGGGGGTATTTTTGTTGAGTTTGAAAACTCAGGGACCAAAGTGTCACTTAACCCAAACCTCAGGGACCAAAAGTGTATTTTTCCCTAAATTAAACTATAAAATGGGAGAGTTGGTAATATTTAAATATGATTTTAAATATTATACACGTGAATAGGGATTCATGTTTGAGAAATCGATTATTAGAGAAGTCGGGATTAGGTGAAAAAATAGTTATTTTATATTTGATATTAAATTGATATAATTAATTAAATTGTTTAGTTAATTATTTAAATTTAATTTAATTTTCTATTAATTATTTGAATTAATATTATTTAAAATTAAAAGAAATTAATTAATTAAATCTGAAAATATATTTTATTTTTTAGAAAATCAAAACTTGGAAATTTTTGGAGGTGGAGTGCTCTTTGACTAAGACCATGCATATCACCAAATTTAGCCACTTAATCCCACCTAATTTTTCATCCCTTCGGTGTCTTCTTGCCATGAAATGATATGCATGATGTTCTTCTTTGAGTAGAGAAGAAAACCAGTTTTAGAGGTTGGAAATCTTGAAAAATCCCTCTCTCAAAGTTATTACTCTCTCATAAGCTTCAAGTATTTCCCTTCCAATTACCATCACGAACGGCCGGAGAATAACGAGAAAAATCCTAGCAGTGGTTCGTGATCGATTGGTGAACAAAAACAACCCACGATGAGCTTTGTTTTTGAACTACAAAAGGTTGGTACCCAAGATCCCTGTTTTCGATTTATAGAACATGCATGCTTAATCTTTAAAATTGATGTAGTTAGAGTGCCTTAGATCCAAATGACTTCTGCATGATTAATATTTACTCTTTCATTTTGTTCTTTTAATACAATAGTGAAATAATTTTTTTTTAGTTCAACAACATTTTAGAGTGGAGGATTCAAACCTCTGATCTCTTAGTCGAAGATACAGAGCTATGCTCACTTTGGCCAATAAAGACATACCTGATAGTTGTTGGAAATCAAATAGCAGTTAAAAGAACACTTTATATCCAACAACTTTATATTGTAACTTTTTTTTTTTTTCTGAGTGCGTATAATTCAAAAGCTTCAATAATTTCTTCCTCAAAAAAAAAAAAAAAAAAAAAAAAAAAAAAAAAAAAAAAACTTCCATAATTTAATACTATTTATTTTCACCTCCTAACCTGTGTGAAAACTGTCATATAATAACTTTAACATGATTTGAATTTATCCAATCACAAGCCAAATTCATCCATGATTAAAAGTGGCATATATAAATCCTATACTTTGTTGACTGTCAATATATATATATAATATAAACTTTGACTGTTCTTTCAATAAGATTAATTATAATGTAAAAAAAAATAGCAATACACATAAATAAAATTAATTAATTTCTCCATGTTTTTTGGATTATTGAGCCATCAACACACATTCTTTTTATTTCCAAAATAATAATAATAAAAGAAAATGCACCATTTTTTGAACTTTTTTTTAGTCCATTTTTTTTCGTAGCCACTCGATAATGCAGAAAGCAAACAATGTCCATCAATTCAATAATGCCTCTTCAGATGATTAAAAAGCTAACTCTACGTGAAAAATATGAAAAGAAAAAAATATTTTTTTTTTTTTGAAAAAAAGGAAAATATTAAAGTGTCCCTTGAAATGGTGGAAAGCCATTGGCTCTTTTTGGATTTACACTCATCTTTAATCACCACATAAAATACCAACTATAAGTGTAATATTTTCTACAAAAGAAAAAAATAAAATAAACTATATATATATATATATATATATATATATATATATATATATATATATATATATATATATAAAAGATGATCTCTTTATTGCTCATGGGCTATATTTGTATCTTTTAATTTTTTATTACCTAATTTTGCATGCAACTAATGTTACAAAATTAAGAAATATTTCTTTTAAATCTCTAAATTGGTATGATATTGTTAATCTGTAATTGTTTTTTAGGTACACTGTTTGTAATATTTCATCTAAATTATCTACGGAAAATTTTGTTGTTGTCCCAAATTAATGCTTCGTATCAATGGAGATTTGACTTTAAACCAGACTGTTTCATTCAAGTCTAGGATTTAGACAAAACTTTTCAATTGAGCAGTTAGGAAGCAATTGAATCACATTTCTCATTTCTCGCTTAGCTCTGTGTTGTCGCTCACAATCCAAGAAAAGTAGTCCTTTCATTAGCCAACAGGATTACGCTTAATTGGTCTCGACCGATCATCGCTTCCTTCCTCTACTAGTTCTGGAGTTAAGTAGCATTTTACAACTGCTTTTGATCTATATAGGTTGATTACAGATTCAAGTTATATCAAACATGACAACTGATCGAGTCGGACTGAAGTGCAAAGACAAGAAAATATGGTAGGTATAAGGAGTGTAACGAACAAAAAGATTCTACATTTTTTTTTCGAGAATATGACAACATTCTATACGAAGTACTGATAGCATTGGATGAATATCAAAGTGAAAGTGAACTTGAGTTATGGATAAAGTATATATTGATAAATGAATGGATTGAAAAAAGAATTAAAGAATATGGGATTCCAAAAACTTATGGCATCATTAATATATGGGAAAAAAAGTCAACAAGAATATAGCTCAACTGACATAAAGTTGTACTGATAACTACGAGGTTTATGGTTCGAAACCCTCACCCTACATATTTATTGTTAAAAAAAGGGAAAAATACACTTTTGGTCCCTGAGGTTTGAGTTAAATGACACTTGGGTCCCACTTTGGTCCCTGCCGTCAAATTTTCTGTTAACTTCGGTTGCTGACGTGACACTATTATTTTAATATAAAAAATTATTTTTGTTTTATTTTTTAAATAAAAAATATTTAAAAAATAAAATATTAATATTTAATTATTTTTTTTATTCTTTCTCTCTTTCTTCTCGTCTTCTTCTTCTCCATCTTCTCCCTCCTCCTTCTTCTTCTTCCTAAGTCCGGCGACCGGCGGCCACCACACGCCGTCGCCGCCGCCGGCCGCCGGCGACTGATTTTTTTTTTTTCTTCTTTCTCCTTTCTTCTTCTTCCCTTCTTTCTCCTTCTTCCCTTCTTTCTTTTTCTCTTTTTTTTCTTCAATGTTTTTAAAAAAAAAAAATAGAAAAGGGAGGGAGGAGGGACCTCCCTCCTCCGTTTCCGGCGCCGGAGACGGAGGAGGGAGGTCCCTCCTCCCTCCCTTTTCTATTTTTTTTAAAAAAAAACATTGAAGAAAAAAAAAAAGAGAAGGAGAAAGAAGGGAAGAAGAAGAAGAAAGAAGGGAAGAAGAAGAAAGAAGAAAAAAAAAAATCAGTCGCCGGCGGCCGGCGGCTGCGGCGGCGTGTGGTGGCCGCCGGTCGCCGGACTTAGGAAGAAGAAGAAGGAGGAGGGAGAAGATGGAGAAGAAGGAAGATGGAGAAGAAGAAGATGAGAGAGAAAGAGAGAAAGAATAAAAAAAATAATTAAATATTAATTTTTTAAATTTTTTAATATTTTTTATTTAAAAAATAAAACAAAAATAATTTTTTATATTAAAATAATAGTGCCACGTCAGCAACCGTTAAAAGTTAACAGAAAATTTGACGGCAGGGACCAAAGTGCTCTTTATCTCAAACCTCAGGGGTATTTTTGTTGAGTTTGAAAACTCAGGGACCCAAGTGTCACTTAACCCAAATCTCAGGGACCAAAAGTGTATTTTTCCCTTGAAAAAAACAGAAAAAACAGAAGAAAAAAAAAAAAGGAAAGGTGCATATATGTGAACTCAAAAGCACTCACTAAAAATATGGAAAAGCAAAATATTCGTTGTACCATTTTTTTTTTTATTTTGAAAGAATTCGTTGTACCATTTACCATTAATAATTAGAAAAAAGATTATATAAAAGCTTTGTTATTTATACATATCAAGGAATAGAATCTCCAATATATGATATAAGTATATAGAGGAATTTTTCATTTTCTTGAACTATTTTGGTTTAGCGAAAGGATATCCAAATTTTGATGCTTAGAGCATGATTCGACACGAATTTGAATGTCTTACTTACTTAACAAAAGGGGGAATAAATTGAAAATGTTAAATTACAAGTTTTGTGTTCGAACTTTCAGAGTTGTATCGATTTAGTCCCTTAACTTTAAAAAGTGTTTATAGCTAAGCTCGATTTGACATTCTTGTAATAATGTTGAAATGTTAATACTATATTTAGTGCATGGTTTTGTATCATAAGTTTTTTTTTTTTTTTTTTTTTTTTTTATGATATATGGGGTGAGGGGATTCGTACACACGCTATGCTCTTGTTAGTGGTTTTGAGTCATAAGTTAAATCTACTCCCTTTTTATTTATAATGTATTTTGTAAACAAAATTATAGTTAAAAAGAAAAAGAAATCTACTTTTGGGTTTTCAAAATTTGGTTTATATTTTGAAAATGATAGAGATTAAATTATAAGTTAAGTTTAGCTTATAAGCTTTTTAGGATCATGCTTATTTAGTATTTATATAAAGAATTTTAGGTTTTTGAACTTTTACGATTGCATCTATTTAATTAGTTTCTACTAGCTACTTTAAAAGATTTTAATAGGCACATAAATTTTCGATTATTCGTTAATTTGGCACTTACTATATTGAAATCGTCTGGTCACATAATCATTTAATAATACAATCATGATGAAATTAATTTTTTTTAAAAAAAATATGAAATTAATGATAAAAGAGTATTACACACAAAATTGAAAGTTCATGAATTGAAAAACACGTTAGAAGCTTCTTAAAAGTAAATTAATTCAATGTATTTCTCTTAAAAAAAGATTAAATAGATACAAATTTGAAAATTAAAAAACCAAACTTATATTATAGAAAAAGAAAAAGAAATATAAGTAAATGATTAGAAATTAAAGTTTTTCTTTTTAATTGTACGGAGTTGATTGTATTAGAGCTTACTACTAAGTGGAAAATATAAATAAATATGTAGGTTTTTTCTTGTGAAAAACATATTTAGCAATAAATTGTGATGAAAAAAACCAATGAATTGTGACGTTTAATTAAAGCATAAAACTCAATCAAAATACAGCTCAGTGAATAAGATATAGTCCCCCGTTTAATAACCATTTTGTTTTTTGTTTTTTATTTTTGAAAATTAAGCCTATAAACACTGTTTTTACCCACAAGTTTTTTTTTTTTTTTTTGTTTTTTATCTACAACATTTCCTATGATTTAAAAAACCAAACCAAATTTTGAAAAGAAAAAAAAAAAAAAAAAAAAAAAAAGAAAAACTGAGGTAGTTTTCAAAAACTTGTTTTTGTTTTTGGAATTTGGCTAGGAACTCAAATGTCTCCTTAATAAAAATGAAAATCATTATAAGAAAATTGAGAGAAAACAAGTACAATATTCAAAAACAAAAAACAAAAAACGAAATGGTTATCAAACGGGGCCTAAGGGGTCGTTTGTTTTTTGGTAATTAAGATAGCCAAAATTTTCAAATGCTAGAAATTATATATGCCCGGAAATATAGATGTCTCGTATATTTAGATAACCATGTTTGTTTGGTAGGAAAATTTATAGGGATGTTCAGGAATATTTAGATAACCATATTTGTTTTATAGGATTTTTGGACGAGAATGTCTTAAAATGATGTCCAACAATACTCTTTCCTATCTTCAAATCATTTATATATTAATTTAATATAATTTAATTTATATAAGATTTTTTACTTTAATAATTTAATATTGTTATCAATTCAATTTGCATATTAATTTTATATGTTATTTTGTAAAAAAATTAATTTCTATTGTCTTAAGAGTTAAGATTTGTATGAAAAAAATTAGAATTAAATATTAAATTCAATTTAAACTTGAACTACCTGAACTTATTTTAAAGGAAGACAATTATGTAGTTGATAGCATTTTTTAGTGGATTATATATATAAATTATCAAAAATAGAGAAAGTTTTGAGATAAATAATATCAATTTGTGATTGTATTTTTTTAAAAATAAAAAGATATTGGATCATCGTTATTGGTAAAGTAAAAAAAAAAAATGAACTTCTAATTACAATTAAAAATAGATTCAACTATATGTTATAAAAATTAAATTGAGTTTATTTTATATGTAAATGAAACATATAAATATAGTTAATTATTGAATGAATACATAATTTTTTTTAAAAAAAAAAGAAATAAAGAAAATTGATGAAAGAAAATATAAAAACGAAGGACCAAAACATCAATTGTTGATTCCCTTAACATGGGAATCTTAGGGCCCGTTTGGTAACGTTCTCGTTTCTTGTTTCCGTTTCTTCATTTTTAATAAAGAAAAATAGAATTTCATGACCCTAACACCTATACATTCAATAAGAATAAACTTATATTCTTATTTATGTTTGGAAAAAAATGGAAATGGAAATAAAAAAGGAGAAACTAATTTTAGTTGTTCCCAAAAGTTCTGTACAAATTTTGGGAATGTTTCTAAAAAACGAGAGACAAGAAACCTACATAGTTATTAAATGCTTAGATTTCTTAATAAGAAATAAGAAACGAGAACGTTACCAAACGAGCCCTTAAAAACTCATGGATCACAGGGCATCCAAATCTTCTTAGATGACTCTTGTGTGGACATCCTTGAATGCTCGGGAATCCTGGGATGCCTGGACATCTTACATTACCACAAAACAAATAGTGTAATCGAAATGATCATTCCATAGAAATTTTGGATTACCGCGAAACAAACAGTCCCTAAATGTGTATGATACCATCGTCCATCCTTATAATGAATTGAACTAAAAAAAAATAATATGTTAAAAAAAAGAACTAAAAAAAATTATAAAAACTAAATTAAGATAAAGTAGAAGTGGTAGAGTGTGGATTAAAACTTTTTTAAAAAAGATTAGACAAACCTTTTAAAATTATAAAGTTTTAGGAATCAAATTTGTAATTTAACTCAATTTTATTACACCGTTAATTTCACAATCATGATTAATTACGGAGCATCCAACCACTGCGAATCAGCATATTCGTTTCCGTATTAAAAGCAAACGCTACGTGTCACAATTCCACGCACAACCCATAAAATTAACCTTTTTTTTTTTTAAAAAAAAAAAAAACCTTTTAAAAAATTAGTTCAAAAGCCACGTCATCCGGTCACTTGTCACCTGTGTATTGTGTTGACTGCCTTTTACCAACAAAAACAATTTTCTCAAAAAACAAAAATCAAATATAAAATCCTTTTTCTAAAAGGAAAAAAAATAAAAAAATAAAATAAAAATAGTGGAGGTCGTTAATTTAATCATCGATATAGAATTGTAATAAGAAAACAAAATAAATAAATTAAAAAAAAAAAAAAAAAAAACGAAAAGGAAAAAGGAAAAGGAAACGGATTTGTTCGTCTATAAATTGGAAGCTAGAAACAAGAGTCTTGTTGAAACTCTCTGCTGGTCATTCAGTTTCTCTGCTCGTGATTGAGGCCTCTCGAAGATTTTCTTCTTTTTCGCCTCCTTTCTCGTGTGAAGATCATCAGCTCTTTCTCTCTTTTGAAAATCTGAGGTGAGGGTTTTTCTATGATTTTGTATTGTCGATCATCACGGGCTTTTCCTTCTTTGGTTTTAATGCTTCATTATTCGGTTACATTGTGTTTTGAATATTTGGCTGTTGCTGATTCGTGATTTGGGGTGTTGGGTTTGTGAATAAAGGACGAGCAGTGGAGAAGTAAATGGCGGCGCCTAAGAACTTGGAGAAAATGGCTTCGATTGATGCTCAATTGAGGCTTCTTGCGCCGAGTAAGGTGTCGGAGGATGATAAGCTGGTGGAGTATGATGCTTTGCTGTTGGATCGCTTTCTGGATATTCTTCAGGATTTACATGGGGAGGATCTTAGAGAAACTGTAATATTCCTCACTCATTACCTAATTTTGAGTTTATTCAATTTGGTTTTTGCTTTTTGATTTCTGATTTAGTTGAATTTGGTTTGATGCATTTGCATTAGTGAGTTTTGGGGATTAAAATCGTTGGATGTGATGGGAAGTTGATGAAATGAGTATTTACTTTGTGGTTTTGTGATCTTGTGGATTAGGTTCAAGAGTGTTATGAATTCGCAGCTGAGTATGAAAGGAAGCGTGACCCTGAGAAATTGGAGGAACTTGGGAATGCTTTGACAAGTTTGGATCCTGGGGACTCTATTGTTGTAGCGAAATCCTTTTCCCATATGCTTAATTTAGCTAATTTGGCTGAGGAAGTTCAGATTGCCTATAGGAGGAGAATAAAGTTAAAGAAAGGTGGCTTTGCTGATGAGGCCAATGCTACAACTGAGTCAGATATTGAAGAAACCTTCAAGAGGCTCATGCAGTTGAATAAGTCCCCTCAAGAAATATTTGATGCTTTGAAAAACCAGACTGTAGATTTGGTCTTTACAGCCCATCCCACTCAGTCTGTCCGTAGATCTTTGCTTCAAAAGCATGGCAGGTTCGTACCCTTTTTAACTTGATCTTTTGTCACTAGTTGACTTGCAAGAAAGAGAGATGATCATCTGGGTATATCTCTAGTTTGTTTTGTTTATGTTTTTTTTTCAAGAGGAGCAAAATTGAAGTATTTTCAGAACTGGGGACATCGTTTCTTTTTCTAAGATTGCTCTTGATTTTTAATGTTTTTCCAGGATAAGAAATTGCTTGACTCAGTTGTATGCAAAAGACATTACTCCTGATGACAAACAGGAACTTGATGAAGCTCTACAACGGGAGGTATGCTCATGCTGTAATTAGGGGATCGCTTCCTATTTAATAGTCATTAGTCAATGTAGGAACTAAACTCATATATTTCTGGCATCTTATTGGTTTTCTTTTCTCTCATGTAGATTCAAGCTGCATTTCGTACTGATGAAATCCGACGAACTCCTCCAACACCACAAGATGAAATGAGAGCTGGAATGAGCTACTTTCATGAGACCATCTGGAAAGGTGTACCTAAATTCTTGCGTCGAGTGGATACTGCTTTGAAGAACATAGGAATCGATGAACGTGTTCCTTATAATGCTCCTCTTATTCAGTTTTCATCCTGGATGGGTGGGGATCGTGATGGTATGTTTATCACAGCAAAGACTTATATCTAGTAATCCTTTTATTAGACTATTCATTGAGTAACAGTGCATGTTGAATCACACCATTTTTTTGAGTTCTCTCCACTTGTTAGATCAAGAACACATGTATATGCTTCCCCATTCTCACGCTTTTAGATATGTACCTCGATTAAAAATGTAACCATTGTCTCTAATGCGTATATTTGCTGCAGGAAACCCGAGGGTTACACCAGAAGTAACAAGAGATGTCTGCTTATTGGCTAGAATGATGGCTGCTAACTTATACTTTTCCCAGATAGAGGATCTTATGTTTGAGGTATAAGCAAGTAAAATTTCAATTAAATTTTACAGTTTCAGGTTCTAGTATGTTGAGTTTCTGTTCCATTATTTTGCACTCACATTCTGTTCTTTGTTTTCAATTCTTCTGTTTTCCAGTTATCTATGTGGAGATGTACTAACGAGTTACAGAGCCGTGCTGAAGAACTTCATAGCTCCTCAAGAAAAGATGCAAAGCACTACATAGGTATATAAGATTTTGTTTTAAGATTGAACCACATTTTTAGGTTTTGGTTTAGACTCATCTTCTGAAACTTTAAAAAGTATGTTTCGTACTTGATGAATCTCACTACTTAAAAACTAATTAAGATATCAATATGCTACAAAAAAATTGACCACATTCTTCAATATTATTTCTTGGCATGGTTTTGATTGGGACTAATATCTAGCCTCATGAGTTCACTAACCTTGGGTGGCTTTTCACACTTTGTTTGTGGGTGCAGAGTTTTGGAAACAAATTCCTCCAAATGAGCCCTACCGTGTTATTCTCGGTGATGTACGAGACAAGTTATACAATACACGTGAACGTGCTCGTCATTTATTAACCAGTGGAATGTCTGAGATTCCCGAAGATACAACTTTCACCGATGTTGAGCAGGTTTTTCCTTATACTATGTATCTTTAGATTCTATGATGATAATCCAGCAGAATGGTCTACAAATTCCTTATTTTATCGATTCAAATATATCATATAACCACAGTGAACAAGAATGCTGGTTCAAATTCGCATCTGTAATGAGTCCATTTGAACCAACATGTAGGCCACATTTGTTAGTTGGACATTAGCTTTTGACCATCATAAATTTTCTTGATAAATTAAATGCATTATAGCCAAAGCCATACCTTTTACTGAAACAGTAGCATTTGAAATGTGAATAAAATAAGTCTAAGTGTTTCTTTTTCCTTCCCTATTGCTGGCGCTGACATGTTTTCTTTTTCCCCATAGTTCCTGGAGCCTCTCGAACTTTGCTACAGATCACTCTGTGCTTGTGGCGATCGGCCAATTGCTGATGGGAGCCTTCTTGATTTCTTACGGCAAGTTTCTACATTCGGACTTTCACTTGTAAGACTGGATATCCGGCAAGAATCAGACAGACACACTGATGTCATCGATGCTATCACTAATTACTTGGGCATTGGTTCATACAAAGAATGGTCAGAACAACAAAAGCAAGAATGGCTACTATCTGAACTCAGCGGCAAACGCCCTCTTTTTGGTCCTGATCTTCCAAAGACAGAAGAAATTGCTGATGTTCTGGACACCTTCAATGTAATTGCAGAGGTTCCTTCGGATAATTTTGGTGCCTACATTATCTCAATGGCAACAGCACCATCTGATGTGCTTGCGGTTGAGCTTCTACAACGCGAATGTCATGTGAGGAAGCCATTGCGGGTTGTCCCATTATTTGAAAAACTTGCTGATCTTGAGGCTGCTCCCTCTGCTATGGCTCGTCTCTTTTCAATCGACTGGTACAGAAACCGCATCGATGGTAAGCAAGAAGTCATGATCGGGTACTCGGATTCGGGGAAGGATGCTGGCCGTCTCTCTGCTGCTTGGCAGCTGTATAAGGCCCAAGAAGAGCTCATCCAAGTGGCAAAACAATATGGGGTTAAGCTCACAATGTTCCATGGCCGAGGAGGAACAGTTGGCAGAGGAGGAGGACCTACCCATCTTGCCATATTATCTCAGCCTCCGGATACAATCCATGGTTCACTACGTGTCACAGTTCAAGGTGAGGTTATTGAACAATCTTTTGGGGAGGAGCACTTATGCTTTAGAACACTTCAACGTTTTACCGCTGCAACGCTCGAGCATGGCATGAATCCACCTGTTTCTCCAAAGCCCGAATGGCGTGCTCTCATGGATGCAATGGCAGTGGTTGCTACAGAGAAATATCGCTCCATAGTTTTCCAGGAACCCCGTTTCGTCGAATACTTTCGCCTTGTAAGTGTTCCTATCCATACAATTTATTGACGGACTTATGGGTGAAATAGGATGATTAGCAATTATCGAATATTAGAGCACAAGAAACAATCACTCACTCTTGCTTGATTATATTATTGCCTTACGTTTGTTATAGGAACATATTTGCATGCTGACTAACTTCCTTACGGTTCCAAATATTAAGTTACTTCTTTTGTCAATTTGACCATTTTTCATTTCTTTAAATGTGCAGGCAACCCCAGAGTTGGAATATGGTCGAATGAATATTGGAAGTCGTCCATCAAAGAGAAAGCCAAGTGGAGGCATTGAATCACTGCGAGCAATTCCATGGATCTTTGCTTGGACGCAGACAAGGTTTCATCTACCAGTTTGGCTTGGTTTTGGAGCAGCATTTAAACATGTGATCGAGAAGGATGTGAAGAATCTTCACATGATGCAAGAGATGTACAGTCAGTGGCCTTTCTTTAGAGTCACAATTGACTTGGTTGAAATGGTGTTTGCCAAAGGAGACCCCGGCATTGCTGCTCTGTATGACAAGCTTCTCGTGTCCGAAGATCTGTGGTCGTTCGGCGATCGATTGAGGGCTAACTATGAAGAAACCAAGCACCTTCTCCTTCAGGTACTTTACATATAACACTTAACCGATACTAGAACTTTTGCCAGTTAACTAAGCAGTTTGCTTTTAAACTTTCAGGTAGCTAAACACAAGGATCTTCTTGAAGGAGACCCCTACTTGAGGCAGCGACTCCGTCTTCGTGACTCGTACATAACCACCCTCAACGTTTGCCAAGCGTACACGTTGAAGCGTATCCGTGATCCAAACTACAATGTGAAAGTTAGACCTCACCTGTCAAAGGAATACCTTGAATCAAGCAAATCTGCTGCAGAACTTGTGAAGCTCAATCCCAAGAGCGAGTACGCCCCTGGTTTGGAAGACACACTCATCTTAACGATGAAGGGTATCGCTGCAGGTATGCAGAACACCGGTTAAGAGGCCATCTTGTGTCGGTGCGACGTCGACGCTCGTGTTTCTCCATATACATACATGTATATTGGTTGTACTGCTGAGCTCTTAGGCCAGCCCCTAATTAGTCTCTTTATAATAACTTATCCATCAAGTACTTTGGGTTTTATAATAGTTGGAAGTATGAGTCCTTTTTTTCCCCCTCTGTGAAGTGTTTTGGCTCCTCCTTTACTGTAAGTGCATTGGCAGTTTCAATTACAAGTGATAAAGAGTCACTGAATTCCTAGGAAAATAGCTTTAGCATCTAATGTTTATCTATCTTCAAACTCAATAATAATTATCATCTGTTTTTTTCAGTGTAAGATTGTTATATATATAGTTACATTTCTTATTCCATTATTTCATTTTTCTCTTCCAAACAAAGTCAAATTTATAGTTAATATGGAAATGTAAAAGAAGTTCATCCTCAAACTCGATTTCTCATAACTATTATTTTGAGTAAATGATTATAAAAATTTTGGGTTCTTTCTTAGCTAAATTTATTTATATTATATATTATTACTTATTCATCGCCTTAGAAACAAAAATTTAAAAAAAAAAAAAAAAAAAAAAAAAAAATAGTACTGTGGAACTTGTTTTATTTTAGTTCTTGCCCTTTCGAGCTAAAAACTTTTCCTTTCCTAAATTTTGGAAACATTTTTACAGTTTCTTTTTTTAAATGAAAATTATTATTCTTCTATTAACTTTAAAGTTTTAAGTTTTTTTTTTTTTTTTTTGACAATATGGAATGGGGAAATTTGAATCATAGACCTCGTGATTATCAATACAATTTTATGTCAGTTGAGCTATGCTCTAGTTGGCCTAATGATATTCTAAACAAAATAAAACTATAATCGATGTTCGAAAGAATTGTCATGTCATATTATATTTAATTTCAATCGATTATAATAGTCAAATAATAAAAAATGACATAGCTCAATTGACATAAAGTTGTACTGATAACCACGAAGGGAAAAATACACTCTTGGGTCCCTGAGTTTTCAAACTCAACAAAAATACCCCTGAGGTTTGAGATAAGGAGCACTTTGGTCCCTGCCGTCAAATTTTCTGTTAACTTTTAACGGTTGCTGACGTGGCACTATTATTTTAATATAAAAAATTATTTTTGTTTTATTTTTTAAATAAAAAATATTAAAAAATTAAAAAATTAATATTTAATTATTTTTTTTATTCTTTCTCTTTTTCTCTCTCATCTTCCTTCTTCTCCATCTTCTCCCTTCTCCTTCTTCTTCTTCCTAAGTCCGGCGACCGGCGACCACCACACGCCGCCACCGCCGTCGCCGCCGGCGACTGAATTTTTTTTTTTTCTTCTTCTTTCTTCTTCTCCCTTTGTTTCTTCTTCTCTTCTTTTTCTTCAATGTTTTTTTTTAAAAAAAATAGAAAAGGGAGGGAGGAGGGACCTCCTCCTCCTCCCTCCGCCGGAAATGGAGGAGGAGGGAGGTCCCTCCTCCCTCCCTTTTCTATTTTTTTTTAAAAAAAAAACATTGAAGAAAAAGAAGAGAAGAAGAAAGAAAGGGAGAAGAAGAAAGAAGAAAGAAGAAAAAAAAAAAAAAAAATTCAGTCGCCGGCGGCCGGCGGCGGCGTGTGGTGGTCGCCGGTCGCCGGACTTAGGAAGAAGAAGAAGGAGAAGGGAGAAGATGGAGAAGAAGGAAGATGGAGAAGAAGAAGATGAGAGAGAAAGAGAGAAAGAATAAAAAAAATAATTAAATATTAATTTTTTAATTTTTTAATATTTTTTATTTAAAAAATAAAACAAAAATAATTTTTTATATTAAAATAATAGTGCCACGTCAGCAACCGTTAAAAGTTAACAGAAAATTTGACGGCAGGGACCAAAGTGCTCCTTATCTCAAACCTCAGGGGTATTTTTGTTGAGTTTGAAAACTCAGGGACCCAAGTGTCACTTAACCTAAACCTCAGGGACCAAAAGTGTATTTTTCCCATAATAATAATAATAATAATAGAAAAGGGCTAACGTAAACCAGAAAATGGTAACATGATCCACGGATGCCGCTGTCTCATGTGCAACCATTTGCCCATGTTATTCCAGCTGCTACATGCTATTGAACAATACAACATAATCAATAAATAATAATTTGGTTTAAGTCAACTCATTTTTCATAAAAAGTTTAAAGCTTGAGTCGTTTGACTTTAAGCTAAAAATTAAGATTGGGTTAAATTGCAAATTTGATCCGTTACAATAGAATAGGCACGAAATTCCAACGGATTAGATACATGAGAGGAGACTATTTAATAATGTTTTATCAAAACTATAGAGACTAAATTCTAACTTACAAAGATAAAGATATCTATATTGATATCAAGATTGCAATTTTACGGATATATCGCTAAAAGATCGACGTCCACATATATTTTTGTAAATAATTCTTTTTTACAAATTATTTAAATCAATAATTAAATTGTTTTTACTTTCAAACTACTTTATAGATCTTGTTATTAGTATTTGATGCTTAATATCCATGTCGAACTATCTGAACTCTCTGATTTACGGATATATAGACGGATAAGTAAACATGAGAAACAACGTTAAACAATTTGGAGGGGACAACCTTATTGAAAACTTCACTTAATTTTCACTCTGTTTAAGATTAAACAGCCCATTAAATCTCTGCCTTTAAGGAACTATAGAAAAATAAAAGGTCGGTGCCTGGAATTCATAAACTTAGAAAATAAAAAAAGAAATACAATTTTTTAGCATACTGAATAATCAACATTATCTATATATAAACTCAAGCTTTGTTCTGTTTCTCATACAAAATTTTCAATAACTTCAAAGAGATTTTTGACATTTTAGAGTTCATTTTCTCCTTCAGAAAACAGCCCAAAAATATGACGGTATGCAAGCTTGGATCTCTCTTTTCTTGGCTCTTCTTTGGGGTTTTTCCTTAATGATATATTTTTTCTTCTTTATAATCTAACCGTGTCGGTTTTGTTAGACTTTGGAGCTCCGAGTCCATATGGATTGCCCCGGTTGCGAAAGCAAAGTCCGGAGTTCGCTGCAAAAGTTAAAAGGTGAGGGTTTCTGTTCATAGAAATTGTTTTTTACATCGTTTTAAGAAAACAATTCAGATAAGTTAGTATAGACATTCAACCGACTTAGAAGTTATTAATATTTTCATCTCTCAAATTCATGCTATTTGAATAACTTCTATAAAATAGTCATGATAAAATGTATTTAAACCAAGTTTATTGTGTATAATAATTTTGCAAAGCTCACATTGAAGGTCTTCCCAACATTTTTCGTCACACCTTTTTAACTCATCTGACGTTATATGTCCAGCGTGTTTTTTAGTGCTACATCAAAAGTGCAATTTATTGTAGTGTGTATATTAAAAAATTACTCAAAAGTGTATATATATATATACACACACATATACACACATATATGATACTTTAATTATTTAAAAAATGTTTTTTGATGGCATTTTAAAGTGAATTAGCGTTTGTTTGGAAAATTTATTCTGAGAGGGACAATCTGTGATTTTGAGAAGTAATACTTGTATTTATTTTATCAATTGTAAAAAGTACTCTTTTTTTTAAAAAAAAAAAAAAAAAAAAAACAACACTTACAAAATAAGTATATAAACTTATATTTATAAAAACTTTGTTGAGAAAATTAAAAAAAAAAGATTTTAAATTTATTTCCTCTCAAGAGATTTTAAAACTCTAAATAAATGACTTGTTTTTTATCCTTGAAATATAATATAATTTCAAATCTTTTTTACCAAAAAAACTAAAATAGCTAGATTACCCAAGTTTACATATAATTTTAATTTAAGAATATCAACCTAGTCTTATTTTTATTTTCTATGAGTAAATAGTAGGATTGAATAATGAACATTCAAAAAACAAAAAAAAAAAAAACAAAAAAAAAACATTTGTTTTAAATATTCCTCAAATTCACATAATATTAGAATTTTAAAATGATTTCTCATATTTCAATTTATCTAATTTATCCCAAATTTTAACATATAACATACATCTTCAACCAGGTTAGAGGTTTAAATTTTAAATCTCCACTCCACGTATTTTTTTTTAAAAAAAAACAAAATTTAAAATAAATTTTGATAATCAAGGTTATTATAATATAATAACTAAGTATAAATTTGTTATTGTCGAACTTAATTAGGTGTGGACAACGTTGAAATCGACATGTCGTTACAGAAGGTGACAGTAACCGGTTGGGCAGAGCAAAAGAAAGTGCTGAAAGCGGTTCGAAAAACCGGCCGTCGAGCCGAGCTATGGCAGTTACCGTACAACCCGGAGCACGATAACTACAGTGATCCGTACCCGCAGCACCAGTTAAATGGGCCCATTCAAAATTTCTATGGGCCCCAGCCCAGTTCGACTTACAACTATTACAAACATGGGTATGATAGTCACGACCAGGCCCATCATCATAACTACTCCACACATTCCAACATCTTCGGCCGCCAGACTGGCTCCGTGTTTAGTGACGACAATGTCCATAATTGCTCCATTATGTGATAATTGCACCTCTAATTTGTGCTTAAGGACCTAAATCCTCTCTCTATCTTTTCTTTTGTTCTTTTGTTTTTCTTAATTCACTTGTATAATTTTGGAATTACATTTCGATTTCCACGTTAATATTCTCGTACCCCCTTCAATTTTCGAATCGTTTAATATATGTATAGAGGATATTGGGGATCTGCGTGAGATCAAGATATGTCAAAGTTTAACTATTAATGAGTTCTTCCCGAAATTCTTAGGTAGAATGGACATTGTAATTCTTTGGTTAAATTATCAAAAACATCCATAAACTATGAGGTTGGTTTCAATTATATTTCTTCTGAACTTAGTTTCATTTTAGTATTTGAAGTTTGAAGTTTGTTTCAAAACGATTCTTGGAGACATTTTCGGTTAAATTTATTGACAAAAAAATGGTTTGTTGATATGTGTTTTTATTGTTTTTTCCACGTATGTGTTCAAATCTATTCACATAAGTAACAATATATATACAAACATGCCATTTTCCGTCATGGATTTAACGGGGGAAAAAAAAATTCAAGGACTGTTTTGAAACAAACTTCAAATTTCAAGGGTTAAAATGAAACTTTTGAAAGTTCAGGAGTATAATTGAACCAACCACATAATTCAAGGTATTTTTTATAATTTAACCTATCTCTTTCTATGTTTCGAGGTATAGTGACAGATTAAGAAGCTTGATTGCAGGGAATTGAGAAAAGTATGTTAAAAATTCAATTTTAAAACTCGTAAATATCTTAAAGGAATGTGGAATATTTTGTGAAATTGAGAGGGATTAGTGTAGTAGAAGTTTGGTAGAATATCAATATTATGTTGTAGTTTACGGCACTCCCAAACAATCCCTACATTATTTAGAAGTGTTTTTTTTTTAAGATATAATTAGGCACCCTTTCTTGCTAACTCCATGATTAAAATTAATGGTAATTGTAAATGTTTGCCACGATCTCATACATCACAAATGAGAGAAGCATTTTTCAAATGATTGATCTTGGAGAGTAGGTAAAAAATGGTTGTTGATGGTAGGATTTGGAGCCCACCACCATTCACGTAGGTTGTTTGAAGCCACGTGAACCAAACATACGACTAAGCCTAAGACAGTGTCTATCAAGAGGACTGAGTTAAAAAGATGCAATGAAGAATGATAGACAACTATATGAGTTTCATATCAATCGAGTTGAAATACATGACCACCTCTTTCTTTAATTCTGACTACCATATATCAGGTAAAATCATAACAAATAAGACAACAAGGAAATATATAAACAGAGGGGACACATTTCACTAGCTAGTACTGATACTATTTTGATATACAAGCACTAATTTAAGCATCAAAATGTATTGTGCATAATACCATATTGGTGTAAGTTGCAAGTCAACTTGACTCTTTTAACTAATCACATCAGTTCAAAGCTTGACACGTACTCGTGAGTCAGATTCTTGCATCAACAACAATCACATTTTCATAACAAAGGTATAAAGATATGTTTTGAAAGGGAAGCCACTTTTTTTTTTTTTTTTTGGGAAGAAAAACCATTCAACATTATTGGGTATTGGTCTTAAACACTAAAGGGCCCAACATTTATGAGGTTGGGCTTTGACTACAACCCATGATCAACTAAAACATTAGATTTCATAAATATCTAGTAGACTTTTCTTCAACGGTACACTTGAGAGACATTTTTGCACGTCCTTGAAAAAATTTATTATTTCGAGTTTATTTTATAGAAGTTTATAGTTTTTTCTCTTGAGTTCAACAATTGCAAAGTGAAGCATTGCACCATAACTTTTTAAATGATAATCAATGTCTCGTCAAATCTGTTATAATTAGATTCACATAAATTTTTAATTTCAACTCTATACATTTGATTTGAAAAAAAAAACTATATTTATTTGTAATAATTACATGTCAAATACGACAAAAAAGTAGAAAAATAATCCATTAAAACCATGGTAGTTTTGTTTTAAATTTGAAACTCTATCCATTTCAAGAAAGTCAAGAACACACTTGGGAATCTTAAATTACCAACAAACAAGCAATTATTGGTGTTGGGGTAGGATTGAAATTTCAATCAATTACGAGGGTATTTAAAAAAGTCGCCTTTATTTATTTATTTTAATAGGCATTAAATTTACTCTGCAAAATTTAAGACCGTCGATAGGCAATTGGTGGACTATGAAACGTGGCAACCATTAATTGGTCAAAGGAGGAAGGATTTTTCTCTTTGCATTATTAGCAAAAAAAAATTATGAAGGTATACGTGGCACGCGACTATTGGTGAGAAATTTCAGCGAATTATCTCTAATACGCGGCTAATTTAGATGTCAATTTTCAGAGACCAGAATCTTTTTGAACAGCGAAGAAGAACAAATATAAAGACATAATAATAATAATAATAATAGTAATAGTAATAATAATAAAAACAAATATATAAATATAAATATATATATGTATGTAATTTACCATAAGAGCAATTTCGAGGTGATATTCTCCTGATATTGTTGGTTTCTCCAATTCTGTGGGTCTGACTCTGCCTCTCTCTTTTCGAGCCAGAACCACCAAAAAAACCCACACTGTATAGCAAACCCTAATTCTTTGGTCTTCAGATCGGCCATGGCTTCCTCTAAAGACCGCGAGAACTTCGTTTACGTCGCCAAGCTCGCCGAGCAGGCCGAGCGTTATGATGGTTTGCAGCATCTTCTTTATCTTCTTCGATTTTCATTTGATTTGTATGCTTTTGTTTTGTTGTTTTTGTTTTACTTTTTATTCTCTGCTTAGATCGCATTTCTCTGTGGTTTTGTGATGTGTTTAATTTTGCTTGCCCGCTGTGTTTATGCCTTTTGTGCTCGGATTTCAAGCGCGATCGGTTGTTTCTGTGTGAAGTGTTGTAGTTTTCCCGGAGTTTTTGTGTTTTTTTTTAGTGTTGTTGTGTTTCTCCGTTTACGCGATCTGTTTGAAACTTGAGGAGGTTTAATTTGACTAAAATTCGGCTACATTTCTTTGATTTAACTTATGGAGCAATATTTTTTTCTTGATCTGTCGTTTTATATTGTTTTCTGTCTGATCTGTTCGATTTAATGGAAAATACTCTTTTCTTTGCAAGTTTTTCGATCGTCAGTCGTTAGCTTGATAGCTAATACTTCACTCTTACTTACACAGACTACTTGGACATCGTTTTATCTGTAAGCGCAAAGCAAATTGAAGTTTCTACCTGTACTGTCTTTGCTTGTCTCGACAGCAAAACTCTGATTGTGGTTGGTTTTGGATGATAGGAGGTGATTCTGATTTTTATTTACGATGTTCATCTTCTTTTTAATAGAAATGGTGGATGCAATGAAGAATGTTGCAAAGCTTGATGTCGAATTGACGGTTGAGGAAAGGAATTTACTCTCTGTTGGATACAAGAATGTGGTTGGTGCACGGAGAGCCTCGTGGAGGATTTTATCATCAATAGAGCAGAAAGAAGAAGCTAAAGGAAATGAAGCAAATGCAAAACGCATCAAGGAATACAGACAAAAGGTTGAGTCAGAGCTCTCTGGTATTTGTAATGATATCATGACAGTGATTGACGAACACCTAATTCCCTCGGCTTCAGCTGGGGAGTCGACAGTGTTCTACTATAAGATGTGAGTATACTCGCTGCTTATGCCTTACTGTTTAGGTGTATGATTACTGGACACTTGTGAAATTTTGTCATCCTTCATTGCAGGAAAGGGGACTATTATCGTTACCTTGCAGAATTTAAATCTGGTAACGAGAAGAAAGATGCAGCTGATCAATCGATGAAAGCATATGAGGTGGGCATATAATTTTTTCCCTTTATTTTCATATGAACTATGTGCTTTCTGAACTTCTACTCTTTCTTATTGTATTACTCTCCATTTATTAAATATAGATCATACTCAACTTTCTCTGTCTCTAAACTGTCTTGATTGTTTGTAACTTTGTATTGCCCCTAAATTATACTGAACAGGTTTGTATTTTGCTGTTAAATGTTTTGGATTTGTCTGATTTATCATATAAATATATGCACGTTTATTTTCTTGGGATTACGTCTCTGATACATTCTTCTAGCAGTATTCTGGATGACAATTTTTTTTGGATGAAAATTGAGAAAATTATCTGCATTAATTCCTTTTTGAGGAAACTGGTGTTAAGATTTGCTTTTGCTTGTGGTACTACCTTCCCTTTTCTGATTGTAGAAGAAAATTCAACAACGAATCTTCTCTTTTCCCTGGTAAAACTTGTTAAAAATAGGGTTTACAGGAAGTTATTTACCAGAAGGTTTTTGATAGGACTACTTGAAACCCATAGATCCAACACTTTAATTGAGAAGCTCTAATGTGCTAAATACCTCTCTTCTGTCTATACATTTCCTAGTTTTTACATTTGTCTTGCTTTTATCTTGTCTGTTACAGGCTGCAACCAGTTCAGCAGAATCTGAATTGCCTCCTACACATCCTATCCGCTTGGGTTTGGCATTGAATTTCTCAGTCTTCTATTATGAAATCTTGAATTTGCCTGAAAGGTATGATTAATGTAACATTACCAGTAAATCTAGCCGAGATTTGTCTTCTTTGGAGCTTAGTTGACACTGATAGCTACATTGTGCTTTTTTGTTTAGGGCCTGTCACCTTGCAAAGCAAGCCTTTGATGAAGCCATCTCCGAACTTGACACCCTGAATGAGGAGTCATACAAAGATAGCACCTTAATCATGCAGCTTCTTAGGGACAACCTTACATTATGGACTTCTGACATCGTAGAGGATGGAGGTAATGGTGAAAATCCTTACTGGACTTAGCCAATATGCAATGAAATGGTTAATTTAATTGTTTGCACTTTTTTGATGGGTATGTTATCTTCTGTATCTGCTTGTTATCCATTTTTATTGCCAGACAAAGGAATGATTGTTATGCTATAAGCTATGTTTGGTGTTCTCCGGTCTGCATCATTTAAGCTAACTATTATTGGATGTTGTCCTCTTGCAGAATAAGGGTTCACATTCCATATTAACGAACTGAATGAATTAAAAAATTATGCTTATTTGATATTTGTAATCTTTATGGCTGCTGAGAAATGTACTCACCCTCCTCATGGTTTAAAAATCTTGGCCAATGCTTCTCATGTGATTCATGCTGCCCAGTCATTGTATTGTTGTTTGCAAATGAAAACTGGACAGAAAGAACAAAAGAGATGTGGTTGAAGGATAAAATAGACAAATACCATGTATATCTATGACCTTTGGCTAGCCTTACAGACTTAAAGTTGTGGCGAGAATTCTCTGTTGGGGTGGTTTAGATAATGATGAGAATGTGTTGCTATTTAGATGCTAAAGGCGGCTGTTGTACATGGACCAGCATAAGATATATTGTAATTTTCTTTGTATATTTGCTTGAAAGTTGCATCCAGGATGTCCTCCATTTAGATGAAATTCTCCATACTGTCTGGGAATGATAGCGAAGACTTGGTCATTTGTTATTTCTGTACTGTATAGGGATGTTCTTCATTTAGATGAATTTCTCATTAGATTTACTCTCTCTCTCTGTGTTTTGACATGTGTTTCCTCATTGCTACAGATGATGCCCAAAAGATCAATGGTACTGCCAAGGTTACCGGTGGAGACGATGCCGAGGTGAGTAGCTGAAACCGCTTGTTGCCAGTTAGTCAGTCATGTTTGAATTATACTTAACCATCATTCTCCATATGCTGCAGTGAATCGGATAGCATCTTAAGTGGCACAATCAGTACTTTGGAGATGATGGATGTGACTCGATAAATTGCCCCTTAGTGTTTAGCATAAGGAGGGTTCCTTTTATTATCTTCCCTTTGTTCTTCTCTCCTCTTTTTCTCCTTCCCCCTTTTCTGATGCGCCCCCCATTATTGTGTGGTTTATTTTTGAGTATGATGTCTGGACTTGTTTGGTCTAATCTTCAATTCGCACAAGCTTTCCCTTCTCAGTGGATGGTCGATAGGGTTGTTGTAGGGGGAATGACTTGAATTGTTAAGGTGTTTATCCATCCTGTTTAGATGAAAAATGCCATTGCCCAGATGGAGGGTTTCTGTTGAAGTATTATATATATGTTCTATGTCCAATCTTATAAAATCTTTTCTACCTGCTTCCTTTTTTTTTAAAAAAAAAAAAAAATGTTCTACCTGCTTCTTAGCTCTTAACTTTATTCTCACCAATTGTCTCTCTCTACTGATTATATAGAATTTGAGTACAGGAAACTAGGACTACTTTGCAGCTCGAGGAATGCAAAAAAAATTCCTTTTCCAAAGTTGCAACTGTGAGAATTTGTCTACAATTCAATTTGGTGATTCTATTCTTCTTACTTTAGAATCTCTTAATTGTTATCATATTTTGGTGTTTGTACTTTGATATTTGTTTTACTTTAGTCCTTGTACTTTTAAAGGTAAATTTGGTCCTAGCTTTTCAAGAAATCTTAAAATTAGACCTTACTGTTAATTTATTGTCAATTTCTTCAACTATAATTTTTTTTAATGAAAATTATTATTATTATTTTCTCAAGTTTGATGAAAATGAACTTCAAACTAACACTAAAGACTAATTTTAAGATTTGTTGAAAGTACTAGAACTAAATTGGAATGGAACTCAACGTACATGGATGAGAATGATATTTTAATCTTAAAATTATGAACTCAATGGAATTCTTCGGTAGGATAAGCATTTTTTTCTTACAATATGTGGGGTGAGAGAATTCGAACCGTAGACTTCGTGGTTATCAGTACAACTTTATTCTAATTGAGTTAGTTCTTGCTGGCGAACATTTCTTTTTGTAAGTTTCAGAATGAGAAAATTATTTTAGAATGGAAACTGATTTTATAAATGCATGTTGTGTGATGATGATGTGAACAGAATTGTCAAAAATGCTTAGAACATTCTGTACTGTATGTGAATGTAGGTTCTATTGATTAATGTGACAATGCTTCTAAGATGGCCCCACCTTGTTGTTGCATTGGCCCATTTAGATTGGAATAAACTGTGGAATCATTTCTTTATGCTCTCCACGCCACCTCGTGTCATCAAATTTTGGTTCAAAGTAACACGACACCGCATCCCATTTGGCATTTGATGAATCCTTCGACACTTTTTTTTTTCTTCTCCCTTTATTCTTTTTGTAGATATATGAATTTTAAAGGGTTTATCTTCTTGAAATTTCTGTCCATTTTGGTGGACATCACTTTCATGTGGATATTACTTGAAAATTATTTCTGAAATAAAGTTTTATAATTTTAAAAGTTGGTGAATTTATTTGGATTTTTTTTAATTAACAAGTCATATGATGATTGAAAAAGAGAAGGAAAATGGAAGGGTGAGTATCTGGTTTAATCCGTTTAGATAAATTGAACTATGTATAAGGAACTTTTTTTTTTCTTTTTGAAATATAAGGAACTTAATTCACTTAAAAAATATATATAGAATATTACTTTTTTTAAAAAAATATATAGAATATTACTTATATGTCAATAAGTGATTTTTTTTTTCCGCAAATTTTTAAAGTACATTATTACATTTATTAGGAATAAAAGTTTGAACGTAGACTTGGAGTAATACTTTGGCCAATTGATAAATTTGAGTGCTGACATGAGAATATAGTACTCCTACCCCTTTTCTTAAAGGTAAAGTGTTTCGAATTATGTCTATTAAGTTTTTGAAGTTTGTAAAAAGACATTTTAGTTCTTAAGTTTATAAAATGATTCTAAATAGTCAACTTTAGAAAGATGTGAAGTTACGTATTCGTGGATGAGATGAAATGTCTTTTTTTTTTTAAAATGAGACATGTCATTTTTTTTTACAACAATCACATGTCAAATTTATTTGATTACTTGCAAGTACATTTAAAAAATTAATTAAAAAGATAAATCCTTAAAATAAGAATATTTAAGGATTTGAATAATTTTCTATAAAAAAAAAGTATGAATTAACTCTCCAAGGCAAGGATTTGAATAATTTGTTTGTTATCCCTTGAAATAAAAAGATTTAAAATCAAAAGTAATTTCATACGAGATTTCATGGTCAATTACTAATTTAATTTCTTCAGATTTAGATTTTCATTTATATAATATATAAGATATATAAGATGAAAAGGTTATATCAATAAAATCTTTGTTTTTTTTTTTTTTGAGAAAAATAAAATCCTTGTTTTCTTTTTTCATTTCTAATAAATATCCAAACAAATTTCTCAAAAAAAAAAAAAAAAAAAATCCACAACTAATTTTTTTTCTTTTTTTGAAAGAAATCCCCAACTAATTTTTCAAATGAAGCGAATAACAACTGAAAATCAAAGATGCGGTGAATACTTCGTTCGTGATCACGAAGCTTGCTCAATGCTCAACATTCTAAAGTTCCAGAAATTGCTAAGCAGACCGAATCAAATCGAACAAAATCTTTGCAGTTGGCATACATTCATCATTGGACGCTCCAAAACAATCGTTAAAACCCACCGTTTTCGTCCTTTTTCCTTGTTCAATCTCCACGAGCAAAGCGGAAAAAACCAGAATCTGTCTTTGGATGACTGGAAATATCCTCAACTTGCGATAGTGATCGTTCTCTCTCTCTCAAATTCAATCTGTTTTGAATTCTTTACGCTATTCATTGATTCGGAGATGGGATCCCAACTCCGTTCATGGGTATCAATCCCTAGCCACTAGCTAAGTATGTTCCTCACTCTTTAAAACAGTGTTCTGCTTCTCATTTCAATGCCAGGCTGCCAGCTTAGTCATTAATCTATTTCATTCATTCGTAGACTCAATTTCAGATTTATTACCTTCAGTTGCGATGAGTTCCTTTGATTCTGAACTTGGTAGAGTTTCTGCTGTGATTCTCGATCTCGATGGAACCCTTTTGGACACTGGTCTGTAATTTCTTCTATGAGTTTAGTTTCTTTTGTCTGTATGGGAATGCAGTTTTATGTTCTATTGTGTGCAGAGAGGGCGACAAAGGATGTATTGAAGGACTTTTTGGCAAAATATGGAAAAGTTTTGGACAAGAAGAGGGAAGAGGAGAAGAGATTGGGAATGACCCAGAAAGAATCTGCAGCTGCAATTGTGAGGGATTATGGCCTACCATTGACACCAGATCAATTTATTCAAGAAATTTTCCCCATGTACAGGGAAAAGTAAGATTCCAGCTCTTATGTTTTGTTCATTTCTCTAATTTTTATTTCCTTGGATGTCATTTTGATGTAACTGTTGAAACATTCTTCAGATGGCCCTCTGTCAAAGCACTTCCTGGTGCTGATCGTCTTATCAAACATCTTTACTCTCACAAGGTGCCATTTGCGCTCGCTTCAAATTCATTAAATGAATATATCTACGCAAAAATTTCTAGTGTAAAAGGTATTTTCTTCTTTGTATTCCTAGTTAATTTCTTTCTTCGTCGGCTTGCTTTGCAATCTCTTCGAATGGCGTGTAAATACAAGGGTACGTTTTAATTTTGCAAATAAGTTGGCATAGAGGGTTGAACTAGCCTCAACTTAACCAGGGTATGGTTTTATTGTAGATTAAAAAGGTTGGATTTTTTATGTAATTATTTGATAAAGGTACTGTGCTTGAAAGGATGATGGATTACCGAATTTAATCATCTTGGGTATTGAAAAATGGCTTAGAGAGGGAATGAGTTTAACCCATAGTGACCACCTACTCGAATTTGATTTCCTTCAAGTTACCTTGGCAATCAAATGTAGTAGGGTTATAATGAATGAATTTGGTAATGGGTCCTTTTATGATGCACATGTTTTGCTTCCTCTGGGTTTAGCATATACTCCTTTGTCCTCCTTTTCCAATTATATGATATGATTAAACTCCTGGATTGTAGGGTCATATTCTCCTGATGCTTTTCAGAAAATCACATGTATATGTAACACATGGAATTATTTTGGAACAGTTCTCTCCCTTTCTCTATCATTCTTTACTTTACTTTTCTTTCTTTTGAGGTTGACAATGATGTAGAAAGGTACGCCAGAAAAAACATTGTGAACTCCCCCCAAGAAAAAATAGCGGTAAGTGATTCTCGAACGAGGAAAAGGATCCAATGACTTCGAAAGAATTGAACGAGGAGCCGTATGAGGTGAAAATCTCATGTACGGTTCTGTCGAGTGGCAGTAAGGGTGACTTATCTGTCAACTTTTCCACTATCACCCCCAAAAAACCAAACTCTGCCTTACGTAAAGTTGCCAGAGTACGCCCTGAACAGATCATGCTAATTTTGAGTAACTATAGCTAATATTGTTTTCCTGCTTCCCAGTAATTACATATCTGACAGCTTTCTTCAAACTTCATCTATCGCAACTCACTTTTATGTTGAGAATTTGTGAAGTAATACAGGCTTTCTAATTCCCTATTGGTTGTAGGAGTGAACAATATTCTCTGTGTCGACTAGTGGGATTTGCATTAATTGTTTGGCTGTTTGCTTTAGCTTCCTTGCTTTTATGGGCATTTTTTTTGTCTTTATTTAGAACTTTATGTTCTCTCGTTACGTTACATCCTATTTTGTCCATTATCATGTGCAACATTGGCCTTTTCATTCTGTCCAACTTGTCTCCATATTTTGATTTCATAATTGCATGATATATGTTCTCGTGTGCAGGTTGGAAGGACTGGTTTTCTGTGATTCTTGGTAGTGATCAGGTTATTGAAGGGAAGCCTGCTCCTTATCTGTAAGGCTTTTTCGCATGAACCATCACGATGAAGATAAAAATCTGTCTCATAGGTTATCTGTTAGGTTTTTTCATGACATAAACTCGGTGCATATTAAAACCTTACTTTGGTCATGTGGAAATGGAAGTCTAAGGAACTTCTTTATGTCCAATTATTGCATTCTGAAATCCAAGTCATACAGATTTTGATGCTTTCAATGTAAGTTAGGAATAAGATTGTCTTGTGAATTATAATAATCTTCAAAACCCAAATGTTGATGAAAATGGAAACAATTAAATTTATCTTAAAAAACAAATGTGAAAATAGATTCCTACCCAAGGTCTTATGTAGCTTATAAAATGAAGAAATATAACCAACAAATTGACAAAACTTTTGTGAACTGTTAATCTAAAGGTATCCAAGGCTTCTAGGTAGTTAACTATGCAATGGCTAACACTTCTCCTAATTAAATTTTCAACTAATTTCCTCCCGTAGCTAGGCTATGTGATTGATGTTATTTAAATTGGGATCAGGCCTTGACAATATCTTCCTCTAAACTGTTTCCCTTGAACGTTATTTTTTCAGATTTGAAGAGGCAGCAAAGAGGATGGGCGTAGATGCTTCTCATTGTCTGGTCATTGAAGATTCCTTGTAAGTTTGCAATTCTCTTGCCTAGAAATTTTGAATAGATAAAAATGCCACTAGATTATCAGATTTTCATAATCAGTCGCAGTTAACCTTTATCTTCTTGCTTTTTTTTTTTCTTATCCTAAATAGTTTAATACAATTATTCTGCAGCAACAGTCATGACACTATCTCATTCTAGCAACCCCATTCCCCTTTGGCCTTTGCTCTTGCTTTTATTTTTGTTTTCCTCAAGTTTTCAAGTAACTCGATGACACTTTCGACCACCACCTGAATTCAGACTTAAATTTTACCAGGAAACTAACTGGTTTTTCACTTGTTTGCATTCAAAGTGTTAATATCACATTTTAGAAGATCTTTTTATGTCGGCCATTCATATTTAAGCCAACTTCGAAAAGGACTGAATATAGCTTGCTTCCTTGAGAACTTAAACCTCAACAGATTCCCATCCACTATAATTTTACCCTTTAAGGCAAAAAAGACTAGAGCAACAAAACTTCTACAAGCTAGGAATAGGCTCATTCAACTAATTACTGATCCATGACCCTACCTAAGAAAGAGACACGTGAATCCGTATGAATTGGGCATCCTTGCCTTTTGGGGTCATTCGGTGTGGCATCTGCTGCCTAGGATATCTGTTATCTGCATCCCCACCTTTTGCCTTCTCTGAACAAGATATATTCCAACAGGGTTGGTGTCAAAGCAGCTAAGGCTGCCAAGATGAAGATTGTAGCTGTCCCGTCCCATGGGGAAGCTGAGTGTTCTTCCCTGGCAGATAATGTGCTTCATTCTTTACTAGAATTTCAGCCTGAGCTGTGGGGTCTTCCCCCGTTTGAAGACTGTATGAATCTCTTTATTTTTCTTGTACTTTATTTGATTAATAGTCTTTATTTTATTATTAGTTTTTTACATGATAATTTCAGGGGTAGATAGAACTTTACAGATTGATCCAATATATCTGAGCTCTCGATATGTTAATGGGTCCATGAGTGAAATCTCAGGTGTGTGAGTGTGAGTCTGTATTTCTCTACCTGGCTTGTAATGAATACGTAGTTCAATGAATTATGATTATGAACAATCTGTTTTACACCCATTCAAGTTTCAATCTTCGAATACTATTTTTCCAATGTTCAGTATCTTCACGGCTGTAATCTGGTCCCCCTTGGAATAGAACGGTGGCCATAATTTAAGTCCAGATATCCTTTTCTGACTGACTTTATACTTCTTTTCAAAGCTACTGGACTTTCTAAAAGAATTTGAATCAACTTAAAGGGTGGCAAAATTAGTACAATGTGACATCTGCTCACTAAGTTGCTTGGTTTGACCATGGGATCTGAAAAGTTCATGTGTTGGTTTGGCTTTTCAGAATGTTGTAGATCATGATGAGTTTAATGCATGGTTTCAGAGGATGCATCATTGCCTGACCAAGTTTTCGGAACATTCTTCGGTTGGGCTGGCACTGGTACGGCTTGGACCATCAAGGTTGTGGTCAACATCGGATGGAATTGCAGTTCCAGTAAAAAAAAGAAAAGGATTTGGGTACTTTACATTCTTTCATGTATTTGAAATTTATATTATTTCAAGCTTGAGTTAATTTCTGAGTTGGGCTTCCAATTATGATAACCCCATTCACAATTGAACATTATTTGAAAGTTTTTCTCACTTCTGGCAGAAACTATGGCCAGTGGACGGATGTGATAGCAAAGTATTTGACCAGCAGACACAACTCATGCTTGTTGGCTACATCTGCAGATTGAATAACGAGGTAAATAATAGAACAAAGCCCTAAACAATGAGTAATAGAACATGTGCAATATGATCGGTATTACCGACGTTTTCTCAATGATTGCAGCACCAGCCTACCGCTTAATTGCTTTGAAAATTTCTTCCCTGAAATCATGAGACTATTCTTCTTCAACCTTACATTTGAAACTATGATACTCTACCTTTATTATTGTTTTATCAGCTTCTGGAATTCTGTTCTCATTAATCATATGTGGTACACAATTTATTTGATGAAACCAAGTGCTGCGAGTCATCATATTTACTGTAAAATCTCCTTGTCACCTGCCAAGTAAAACTAAGTTGAATCTTGTATTAAATGGGGGAAAGAAGGATAGATATTCATAAATGAAAACTTCTACTTTATCTCTCAATGCAATGGACATATGTTCATATAATGTACAAGTTTATTTATTATAGTGTAAATAGACTAATAATGCCAACCTGAGCATAGCTCGATCGATTAAGACATATACCCTCGACCAAGAGAAGAGGTCAGAGGTTCGAATCCTAAAGTGATAACTAATAATCATGCATATGAGTAGGAAGAATTCTTGCATACTACCCAGTGTCAGTTTCGTTCCTAAATTTGTATGCTTCTACATCATCTATACAATATTGCCTGTTTCTTATGCACATGTACCTCAGACTTCATCTGACCAAACTTATGACTGCTTAGGACCTTACCATGGATGGGAAAGAGATTGAAGAGTTCAAGAGTATCGCAAACACTTCGCTCGACCGACCTATGTTTGTCAACCATTCTTACACATCTCTTACTGCAGAAGCAACTTCTGGCATTGATGAATGATATAGTGTGTAGTCCACCAGGTTTTACTCTGGTTCTCTGAAGCTAACATTATGGTTCAAAGGTGATTCCATTGAAATCTCTCATTTTCTTCATGGAAAAAACAGTCTGCAATAATGTGTCACCACTGGCTTCAAGTAATGTTTCATTGTTATTATTCCCTTCTTTCCTCTTGTTTCCTTTCCAAGTAGACTGTTCAAATATGAATAGTTGATATATCGAAACCAAGCTTTGTGAAGTAGAGTTTGACATGACTTTTACTTTTTAGAATAGTAAAAAATGTTTTTTTTTACTAATGAAAGAAGTTCCATTTAAGTGCAAAATATTTTGAACTACATGCAATCACCAAGACAAATTTGATTATGTTTCTTTAATAAAAATAACGATAATCCGTTTGATAACCCTTTGATTTTTTGTTTTTGGTATCTGAAAAATTATACTTGTTTTTGCCTGCTTTCTCTCAATTTCTTTAATGGTTTTTATGTTTATGGAGGACATTTTTTTTTATTTTTTTATTTTTAGGATTGAGTTGATTTTTTTGAGGTTTAAGAATTTTGTTTATTGATTGATGGGTGAAAATTTTGAGTTATGATTCTATTTATTTCTGGTTGGAATTTTGTTGATTGTTGGGTGTTCAAAGATTTTGCTTCTGGAATGGTCAGGGAACTGCTGTAGATTTGATGGTTATGATTTTGGTTCTTATTTTCCTTAGTTTTGCCCACATATATATATATATATATATATATATATATATATATATATATATATATGTGAGGTTATTTCGAATAAAAACGGTTTAGGCATATATGAGATTTATTTTCAAGTTCATTTTTCAAATGTCATATACATGGGTTCCAAATAATTCAACAATACCATTGACTTTCATAACTTATTTTTCATAGTTATATCTTGGTTATTTCAAATAAACTACTATTTAGACATATTTGTTTCTTACAAAATGAGAAACAGGAACCAAAAATAGGAAATAGAAACATTATTAAACGAGTCCTAGGAGTTTAACTTGATCCCCTCACACTACCTTCGTCACTCCCACTATGGTCACTGTTGTCCACCATCGACGATACTTCGACAACCACTGTACGTCACCTGCTCACAGTCGACAACACTTCGACGACCATCGCTCACTGTCAGTGACACTCCAACTAGGGATGTCTATTTGCCCCGTGGGGACCCGCTCCATTATCCCCATTTAAGCGGGGAATGGGGGAAGGAGTGGCAGAAAAAAATTTCCTGTGACCTATACGGGGACAGGGATGGAGAATGTGTTCCCCAGCCCCGTTCCCTGCTCCCCGCCCCGTTTACTTTTTTTTTTTTTTTTATTAGTATTATTATTATTATTATTTCTCTCTCTATATATATATAAATTTAAAGTGTTATTGTTAATGATTTAGAAAATTGGATATGTTTGAATTATATGAATAGATAATTAGATAGTTTGATATGAAATATAATTTTGTTTCTAATAGGAGATTTAAGAATTTTTTGCTTTAAAAAAAATTATTTTTTAAGGAAATTAACCGTTTAAATGAAAATTTTATGTGAACAATTAACTATCTAATTGAAAATTAATGAATATTTTCCATATAAAGTTAACTATTTGAAAATTTATCAAAAGAATTATTTGATTCAATTGAGATAAAAAAATTAAATGGGGAATAATTTCCTGTGCCGTAAAAATTTAACGGGGAATTTTGCGGGATGGAGATTGAAATGGGAGGCGGGAACGGGGAAGACATCCCCCGTCCACGCCTTGCCCCGTGGACATCCCTAACTCCAATGACCACTGCCACCGTTCGATAACTCCTTTCCCAGTTAGTTGATCATGTATACTATTTTCAATACAAATCTAAACTTATTAGTTCATAATGTTTAAGCATTTTAAGTGTAGAGTAAACCAAACAAACTTGTATATCAAAACACTTTTGAGAAAATGTAACCAAACATATGAGTGTTTTTATTTTAAACTATTTTTATAGAAAAAATGTAAAAAAAATACATTTTTGAAAAATACTCCCATTAAAAGGTAATCCAAACGGGTCCTAAAAATATTTCTTTTGTCTATGAGCAAAACTCTTTTAAGGGACCATTTGGACCTTAGACTTGCGAAGCTCGGAGTTTATTTATGGGAAATCCTTATAAATGACCATATATACACTGTATTTCTAAAAAATGGCCAAACAAAATTTTTCAATGAAAAATTGCTAAACCATGTCAGTTTTTCGTCCACACCTATTTTTTAGGGAGTCGTTATCTGATTTAATTAAAAAAAAAAAGTTCAAACCATTTCACCACTGAATCAAGGAATCTGTTAGATTTACACCATCTATCTTCCATCAAAATTCAAATTCAGATTTTGAAATCTGGAAAATTAAACATAATTTAATATTTTCATTTTTAATTTTCAATTAGTTTTTTAATTTTTAATTATCTAAATATCATTTTCATGGTCCTTTCTCTCAAATGTCTATTCTAGGTCTTTGATTTTTCAAATCTTTTTCCAACCCAAACATGTTGGAATAGTGCCGTTGGAGAAGGATGCATTGTGAACAACCGTTGATCGGAGATAGATTCAAAATAAGAAAAATGGCAAGGTATCGAAGAAGGAACCAATCGAAATCGGTTTTAAGGGAGAAGAGGATGAATTGAAAACTTGCATGAGAAAGCGAGCATTCGAAAAGTCGGTTCAGAAAAAATTGATAAGGTTTTTTAAATACCAAAACACCTAGCTTCCAATTTTTTAAATGAAACCATTAAATTGATTTGATGTCCTTCGCATGTTTCAAGTCCTCAATATCGAAATTACAGCTTTCCCAGTTGAGTGTTTTGCTTCTTAATATAGTTTATTTCCTTAATTCACCCCTATTTCTTCCCCTAAAACGTGAGACTATTATTATTATATTTCTCAATTTAAAAATTTGTTATTAATTTATGGGATTCTATTTATTTGTTTCAATTTATCTTTATTAATTTGAATTCAGAATAAGAAAAAATGACAATGTATTGAACAAGGAACCAATCGTAAAAAGTTGGTAAGGTTTTTCAAATACCAAAACATCTAACTATTGCTTCCAATTATTTTAGATGAATCCATTAAATTGATTTGATATGCTCCAATTGAATTGCATGCTTCAAGTCTTCACTAAGGTAGAAATTGCAGCTTTCCCAATAGACTTTTTTTTGCTCTAAATATACTGTATTTTCACCTCTATTTTTCTTCCTTAAAAACGTGATATTACTTAGTATTATATTTATCAATCTAAAATTCTGTTGTTAATATAACTTCTATTTATCTGTTCCAATTTATGTTTGTTAATTTGAATTTGATTTATTTTCAAGTCCTAGATTCTCTCCTAAATTTAGGTTCTATTTGAATGTATCGCTCTATTTAAATTTATTAGTTTACTGGATTTATTTGAATTTATTAGTTCACTTGATTTAGATTTCGTTCATGGACATTTTGGTCTGTATAAAAAAACTACTAAAAATAGCAATTTGTCATTTTTCAAATGAAAATGTCAAATGGAAGGAGGTAGTATGGAAAATTTTCATTTAGACGGGAAAATTTCCAATACTATGGTGTACGTACTCCTTCCATTCAATGTCATTTAATGAGCGATATAATATTTTATTATATGAGTCTCACATCATTCTTAAAAACCACTTACTAGCGTGGTATTAGAAATTTTCCCCCATTTAGGCTTCAGACTTTGTGAAGTCCGAACTTATGACACTTTCTCGACGTCAAAAAAACCATTCTCTTTCGACTCATAAAAAGGAGCGTAGGGAGAAATTTTTCAAAAATCTTTCTGTCGATGCCATCAGTGAAGGTTTACGGCGTCGAGAGTGCTACAGTATCTGCCGGCGCCGTGACTAATGGCGTCGGCCATGGGAATCTCTCTCGACGCCGGCAGAAAGTTTTCACCAAAAACCCTAACAATCGTCTCTTTCGTAATCGCGCAGCCCAGCCTCCATCTCGTTTTCTCTCTTTCGGTTTGCAGTCAGCCACCGCCGCCGTCAGTAAGCTAAGCCCCCTCCCCCTTCGTCGCTCTTCGAGGTTGGTTTCTGGATTCTTGTTTGTAATCTTGAGGCAATTTCTTTGTTTGTTTTTGTAATTTTGATTATGCAACTGACGGGCTGATACTCTTCGAAACAGAGGTCGTTCTCCAGAGGTCAATTTTGTAGCCGGCGCTTTCTTCGATTGAATTCAAATTGTACTCGGACGCCGCATATAGGTATCATTTCTGGATTTCACTTTTACGATGATCCATGACGAGAACGAAAATTCAATTTTGTTGGAGTTATAAGATGAGGTTTTAGTTAGTTGAACTGATTCAAATGCAAAAGTTTCGAGTAAAAAGATCATTTAGCATTGTTAGAAGCAACTTCTTTTCCAAATTTGTAGTGAATGCTTATAACTAGAGCAATTTGGTTTGTGCCAATTTGATGGAGTCTATGCAGTATCCAAGGATTCACAAGAAAAAAAAATCTTAATTCAAAATCAAAATTTCTTCTATCCATCCTAATACTAAGGCCCTCTGTATTCTGCCATTGTAACTTCTACTTAAGTTATTTTTGTCCTATAGTAACTTCTACTTAGAACTCATAAAAGACTTAATTATTTATAACTCATCGAAGATGGATCAAAATAGTAGTCATAAGCTAAGAAGTACGGACACTTCTAAAATGACTAGTGTCTGTGTCCGAAACGTCACGTGGCGTGTCTGATTTATTTTTTTATTTTTTTTATTTTTCGACATGGCTTTGACACAGCTCTGATACGACTTCAACAAGATTTTTTTTTTCTTTCTGTTTTTATCCATACTTAGTTTTTTTTTTTTTCTGTTTTTATCCTTCACGGCAGCCTTTGTGTTTTTTTTTTCTGTTTTTATCCGTAGTTCTGTTTTTTACTTGTTTTAATTTTTACTTGTTTTAATGTTTAAATATAGAGGAAATTTACATAAAAGTATTAAATATTCATAATATATCAAAATATGCACACATATATATGTTTTTTTTTTAAAAAAAAAAAATTAACGTCTCCCCAATGTGTCGTGTTCTACTTTTTTTGAAAATTTTCGTGTTGTGTCCGTGTCGCGTGTGAGTGTCTGTGCTTCTTAGGTCTACCTGACTGTTTTAGGTGGATTGATGGTAAAATTACATAGGTGCATGCATTTATTCATATGTATTGCTCTTTTGGAGGAGTCCTTTTCCGTGATTGAAAAAAAACTGATTTTGTTACCTACATGATTTGTCCCACATACTGTACTGTACAAACCATCTAAAACAAACATTGGTTTATCCAAGAAAATGTGGAGAAGGTGTTGGATGAGGAAGGCCAACTAACTATGGAACATTACTAAAAACTCAGTAATTAATCCAACTAACTATATAATAAGTAGCCAAAATTAAACCAGACACTTGGACACCAAATTTTCATATTTCCCCATAAGAAAAAAAAAATAATAAAGATAGAAAGAGAAAAATTATAAGCCATCTTCTATAGTAATGGAGCCTTTTTGGAAGAGGCAAGACTATACCTTCAAAAGTTAATTTTAAATTGGAAAGAAGGTTTTTGAATATTGAAATGGAACTTTGTTATTATATTCTAGAAAGTAATCTAAACTTTGGGATTGATTTCTCTTATTTGACTCACCACTTTTAATTTATTAAACTTTTAAGGATTTCATCCATATAGATATATTTGAAGCTCAAATAGAATGTATTCTATTTCATTCCCTTTTCTTTTGAATTTTTTGTTGGTTGGTTTGTTGCTATCTTGCAGTTATGGTAGCAAATGCATTTGGTTGTTTAATTTTTTTTGTTATGCTAGTTCTGTATTTTAGAGCCCATTTTGCTATGTGAATATCCTATAGACATGTAATTTGCTTGTAAATTTAGAAAAATTGGGCTAATCACGTGTTTGAAAGGATGAGAACATGCAAATGACTACATCCAGTTTGGACCAGAGCGACTAGTTCAGATCACTTACTCATGTACCAATATTTTAATGTTTTTAATTATGACTGTGCATATATATGTTTAACATTTCTCTTGCCTACTTGTAGAATACGATGACAAGTCGGATACATGAGGAGACGGTTGATGAGTATTTACAGGAGGACCATGACACCCTACCTTCTTCCACAGGGGAGACCTCAAGTTCGTTTACGAACGTTCAAATGTTATGAGTTTGTTTTATAATGAAATACTTTAACTGCTTCTTGTTTTCTCCCAGATGGTACATCTAGAGCCAGACAGACTTCACGAGGATATGGACAGAACATCAACCTCGATAGGCACGTTACTAAGCATGAGAAGATTCCGATTCATATTCATCCAAAGGTGAAGAAAGCAGTAGGCACATATGCTACCCAGTCCAGCTTAGCCATCGGGACTGCAGTTCGTGAGACTATCCCCATCCGTTTGGCTAATTGGAATGTTGTGAAGTTTATATATTTTAATTACACTTTCATTGTGTTACAGGCGAAGATGGTCTTCTTGCGAGATGCTCCCATACAGGAAAGGCCTGAACCGCTCTTGGGGACAGTCATATGTGAGAAGGTATTGGGAAAAAGGTCAGGTTGTGTGAAAGGAATCGGATGGGGGCCGAAGCCTCCGAAATCAACAAGAAGTGGCAGATCCTCAGGCTCGAGACCCACACAGCGTGAGCTAGAACGGGAGCAAATAATATTGAGTCTAAGGACGAAAGTAAAAGAATACAAAGACCTTACCGACAATCTACTACAACGTCAGTCACAACAGGAAGAAAAACTGACAACGTTGACAGACATGCTTAAAGAATTCATGGACCCACGACAGGACGACACCCAAAATTAGGTATGCCCTCAATTTAAATTTTGCAATTATCTTGATGTAGTATGATTTAATCAATATGTAGATAGTTGTTAATACGAGACCTGACTCGTATGGTGATTGTTGTGGGAGTTCTGTTGAATTGAAGTATGGGGAGTTGACTGAAATATTATAGGAGTGTTATTTTTATGTTTGTAAGTGTTTAAAAAATTTTGGGTTAGCCATATGTATGTCGTCAGTTTTCGAAATTTCTAGATAGTTATTAATACTTAGTTACATGTTTTACATGTTCTGAATCACACACATATATAATCTCTTCATGCATAAACAAGAAATATATATATATATATATATATATATATTCCGTCCTAACATGTCCTGTTAAAATATTTGCATTCTACACCATATGTTTGAGTTTGATTTCAAGATGCAACCTATCGAAAGTTTTCATTGATATGAGTTTGGATAATAAGTCATTTTCTTCATATTTGGTCTAATGCAGCTATGTAAGATTGATTATGAACGAAAGGCTAGGAAGGTTGTTGGGTGGTTTTGTGTTGTAGTTAAGGTATGTTGTGTGTGTTTCTCCTGTACAAAAATTGTTCTATTCCTCTTTTTGTTTTCAAAACCATTTTGTTTACTTGAATATTGAATTTCCACAACCAGGTCTTCGGGGAGGATCACGAGGCACTTCACATTGTCCAGAAGCATGTGAGTTCAAGTTGATTTTCTCAATGGTGTCGGTTGGTGTCACTAAGAAAGTTTTTGATCTTTAGTTGTCTTTAAGTTGGTTCCTTGTTGCTACTGAACATGTCTTTGTCTTGATTTTTTTGTTTATTGATTGTAAATATTTTCGGCAAACAAAACATAATTTATGCTTCAATTGTTTAATTATTTATCAAAAGTCTCCTTGCCAAGGTTAAAAGGGAATTTCAACTACTCTATCTAACTTTATGCTTCAATTGTTTAATTAACATAAAAAAAAAAACGTTTTGTACAAGTTTTGCTTACGCCATGTAGACGGCGTTGGCAGAAATTGTTGTGCTGACGCTGTTTACAGTGTCGGCAGAGCACTTTCTATCGACAGATTTGTCTGGTTCATCCCCACGCAGTCTTCTCTCGAAGCAATTTATAGTGCGTCGGGAAAAATGACTTCTGTCGACTGGTTTATTCTGACTTTCTTTTCGACGCATGGAAGTACGTCGGGAGAACCTCTACCGACGTTTTGGCTCTTCGGGAAAGGGTAAATTTCTTGTAGTGATAAAAGCTTAGGGTATATGTTGTATCTTGTTGCATTATTGCATTCCACATACATGTTACGGATTAGATTAAAGGGAAAAATACACTTTTGGTCCCTGAGGATTGAATTATGTTTCATTTTGGTCCCGAAGTTTTAAAACTAACATTTTAGCTCCTGAGGTTTGGAATTCGTTTCATTTTTGTCCCTTCGTCTAATTTTTCGTTAATTACTAACGAATTGCTGATGTGATACTAATTTTTTTTTAATAATAAAAATATATTAAAATAATAAAAATATCATAATTTTTTAATATCTTTATTTCTTCTTCTTCACCACCACCACCATTCTTTACCTCTTAAATCTTCTTCTTCACCATCACCATCATTCTTCACCACCACCACCATTCTTTACCTCTTAAATTTTAGTTTGTAACAATTACATCCTTGTACTTCAAAATTTGTAACAATTTAGTTTAGTATATAACAATATTTGGAGGTGGGGGATTCGAACTTTAGAACTCTCGACTAAGGGTACATGCTCATTGCTCATTACCACTAAATTATGCTCACTTGCCTATTTAGTTCTAGTAGTATTTTAACATTTGTAACGATTTAAATCCTTATCATTAAAAAATTAATCAAATTTAGTGTCAATTTTTATTATGTAACAAAGTTTAATTTTTATAATTTATAAATACATTTGATCTCTAATAATTTTATTAATCTATCTAGATAAGAATTTCATTAAATCTTAACCATATTTTTTATAATATAAGGATAAAACTGTTACAAAGCCTAAAGTGTGCAGACTATTATTACATGATAAAAGTTCAAACAAAATTAAAGTACATGAACTTAATTGTTACATATTAGATTTGAGGGACTAAATATTTTTTTTTACTAATGGCAGAGGTTCCACTTAAAAGCAATGTATTTGAACTACATGACTATTCACCAAGAAAAGATTAAAAAAATTAAAAGTATTTCTTTAACTAAAAATACTGTTTGATGTTCTAAAAGTCATGCTAAATTTAATTTATTACTGGTTGAATTTGTTTAGTTTGAAGTTTAAAAAACACGGGAAAAATACACTTTTGGTCCCTGAGATTTGGGTTAAGTTACACTTTGGTCCCTGAGTTTTCAAACTCAACAAAAATGCCCCTGAGGTTTGAGATAAGTACCAATTTAGTCCCTACCATCTATTTTGCCGTTAAACCCTAACAGTTTGCTGACGTAGCATCATTATTTTAATTTAAAAAATTATTTTTTAAATTTTCTAAATAAAAATATATTAAAATAATATAAATATTATTATTTTATTATTATCTTTTATTCTTTCTCTCCTTCCCTCCCATTCTTCTTCTTCATCTTACCTTGCCTTTTTCCCTTCTTCAACATGTTGCCGGCCGACGACCCCATTTTTTTTCCCTTTTTTCCTTCCCTCATCTTTTCTTCTTCTTTTTCTCATTTTCAACATTTTTTTTAAATAGGCTGCCGAAAACGAGAAGGGATGGAGGATCTGAAACGGGGAGGGAGGGAGGACCTCCCTCCCTACAGCCCCTTTATAAAAAAAAAATGTGGAAAATGAGAAGAAGAAGAAGAAAATATGAGGGATGGAAAAAAGAAAAAAAAAAAAAAAAAAAGGTAGCCGCCGGCGAGCGGTGGTCGCCGACCGCCGGCTACATGTTAAAGAAGATGGGAAGAACACGAAGTTGAAGATGAAGTTGAGGTTGAAGAAGAAAGAAGAATAAGAGAGTGGGAGGGAAAATAAAAATAAATAATAAAATAATAAAATTTTATGATTATTTTAATATATTTTTATTTAAAAAGGAAGACTTTTTTTTTTTGAAAATGAAAAAGGAAGGCTTAAACTAAGTTAATTTGACTAATAAAAAATACTTGACTAACATGTTTAATAAATATCCTTAATTACATTTAATTCAAAAAAAATATATCCTTAATTACATTAATTTATGCATAAAAATTAGTTAAATAAATATTTTAATAAATAAACATATTATTATTAATTTATTGCAATTGATAATACTGAATTATAATTAAATAATATTAATAGATAATATTTAAAAATAGAGAAAGAGAAAAAAATATGATAGGTTAATAAGGAATATTTCAAAAGAAAAAATTTAGTTATGATATATCACCAATGAATTAAAATTAATTCTCAGAAGTAATTAATTTTATAAGTTAAATACAACCATTTTTAAAAATACATTTTCGTATTAACTTAATTTAACTAACTCTAATTGACTAATCAAATAGATTTAAGATATGGTTGACTAATTCATTAATAATTTCAATAAATAAGTAATTGCATTCATTTAAGTTTTTCCAAATCCCATTGGCCCAACGGAGAAATTAGATTTGAAACCCGCATATTCCCAACTGATGCCTTGGAGCCTAGAATTTTGCACGTCATTGGTCGTGGGATCCAAGGGTCATGAGACAACCGAATATAATGACCATCACCAATCTGCTCCCTCGGGCCCGCCTTCAGGAGATCCAAGCCCCCAACAAAGCCCCTCCAAAAATAAAAAGACCGAAGACGCGTTTCCGCCTCCTGTAATTCTGACGAAGGGTAATACTTTCCTTAAAGGACTTTAGCTACCGTGAAACCAGGGTTGGTCAACATCCTCTAGACTTGTTCAGCTAGCATAGCTCGATTAAAGAGTTCCAGGTCTCTGAAGTTTAATCCACCCATCTCCTTAGGTTTGCATAATTCTCTCCACTATTTCCAGTGTATACGCTTCTTATTCTCCATGGAACCCCACTAGAATTTTGCACACAAAGAAGAAATTTTAGACAGTAAACCTTTAGGTAGATTAAAGCAACCCATTGCATACGTTGGTATGGCTTGGACCAGCGGCGGATTTATTAAGGGCCTAGGGGGGCTCGAGCCCCCCTCAACTTAAAATGTTTTTGGTAGTTATATTATATGCGACAATAACTATCAGTTTGATGGCGTTTATCTGAGTGCCTTCAGTTCTTTTTTTCTTTTAAAATTTTTCCTTTTCCGTTTTTGCTCTAGCTGCCTTTTTGTTTCTTTTTTTATTTTTCCTTTTCAGTTTTTTCACGCACATTTTCCTTTTTAATTAATAATTAGTTTTTTTACGCAAATATTTTTTTCCCTTTGTTTCTTTTCAGCTTTTTTACAGGTATTTTTCATTTTTTTCTTTCATTTTTTCATTTTTATTTTTGTTAACCTGCATTCTTGAACCTTAACTTTTTTTTTTTTTTCTTTCGGTTTGTCTTTTAGTTGCTTCGTAACTTCAGTTTCTTTTACAAGTATTTTGATTTTTTTTTTCGTTCTTTCTTTTAATACTTGAACCTGCATTTTTAATTTTTGTTAACCCTTTTTTTTTTTAGTTTCTTTGTAACCAGGTGTAAAATACTAATTACATTTTGTTTCAATTTCAACCTGAAATTTAAACTTTCTTTTCTTGGATCAATATATGTGAAAATAAATAAAATTAATTTTAAATTTCAGTAAAATATTTTCATAACAAAATGTATAGCATGAAATAAATGTATAATCTTTGTAAAAGAGGGAAAAAAATCTAACTTGTTATTTCAAATCATTCTTTTTTTCTTTTATATTTATATCGAAAATTCTTTGAACGAAAATTTACAATAAGGTAAAATTGCAATACTTTTTAAAGTTACAACACTAATCCAAGTTCAACGTGCAATTGGATAACATTGAAAAATTAAGGTAAAAACCGAAACACTTTACCAATTTTAAGGTTAAAATTGTTATTTTCCTTTATTTCTATGTAGCCCCCCTGACATGAAGTTCTGGATCCGCCACTGGCTTGGACGACGCTCTTGATTGGGATCTCTTTCCCACCGCCAGAGAAAAAACATGGCTTCCAACCCTGTAATGAACCCCAAACTCTGTCTAGAATACCCTTAAAATCCTTGCTCTTACTTTGTTGGAACGACGAGGGTAGGCCTAGGTAAGAACCCAAATGCTCCACCATAACCATCTGCACAATAGAACTGAGGTACCGCCTTGTATCAACATGCACATTCTTCGAAAAACAGACCATCGATTTGTTAAGATTCAAACTAACTCTTAAAGAGTTATATATACTCATATAATATGCTAATGTTTTGGATGGAAAAGAAATGTCATGTTACTTTATATGTTGTATCCCTTGCATCTTACAACCATACAGTTATCATCTTAAAAACACTCATTTCATTCCTTAAAAAAAACATAAAAAAAATAAAATGTTTAAAAAAAAGTTGATTATTCTAGACAAGGGTTAAAATGTTCATGTTGAAGAAAACGTCAGAGGTCTCAATTTCATGGAAATGTCAATGTCGACGGATATTTCTAGAATACTATTTAAAACAAAAAATTCAAAAAAAAAAATATATTTAAATTAATAAATAAAAAATACTCATTATTAACATTACTCCATCTTTTTTTTTTTTTTTTGAAAATAAACATTACTCCATCTTAATTGTATTTTGTTACTTTTTTCTTTATATATATATATTTTTATTTTTTTACGATATAATGAAAATGTCAATTCACCTTGCATGTTGATGTCGAACTCATAAACATGTGGAAATATCAATATGTCGACGAAAATTTAATACATTGATTTTAGAAAAAAAAAATATTGAAAAAATAAATACTATATATTCATTTTAGAACATATGGGTGCTGAATACAAAAATCAGCTGGTGAATTGAGGGGCATAATTGCCAAAGCGAACTTAGCTTAGCGGTAATTGGCATGTGTCCTCGATCAAAAGGTCAGAGGTTTGAATCCTCCCACCCCAAATGTTGATGTACTCAAAAAAAAAAAAAAAAAATTGAGGGGCATAATTTGGATATTGTGAAGGAATATAAAAAATAATAATGTTATTTCACCATCGTTACCATTGATGAACTTAAAATTTCGGAAACTCACAACATTCCAAAAATTAATGGTAAAGCACATTTTTGTCTATGAGATTTAAAGTTGGTTTCTATTTGATTCTCTAGGTTTTCAAAACCAACCTTTTTTTATTTTTGAGAATTAAATTTAGTTTCTATTTAATTAATCATTAAGATTCTAAAAATTACATGTTTGATGTCTAAAGTTTAATTTTGTTTAAATTTTCAAAGACTAAAAGTGCATCTTATATATGTATGTAATATAAAAGTATATCGGTGTTGAAATTAATGGTAAGACGAATAGATTAGTTTTGAAAGTATTTATAAAAATATTATAGTTTTTATTTGTATGTGTTCACACGTAACTTCAGGGATGGAGACACGTGGAATAAATATGTAATTGTATTTATGTTTATATGCGTGTGAGTGTACAATCTCTAACTTTAATTCTTTGATTCTCTCTGTTATGTGTGTGAATGTGTTTCACTCGAGGGCATGGATTTTTGGAACTTGAAATCTTACAGTCTTGAAGGAGTCTTCAATCTTCAAGAAGTGTTGATGTCCTGAAGAGTCTTTGATCTTCAAGGAGTGTTGAAGTCTTGAAGAGTGTTGGGTCTTCAAGAAGTGTTGATGTCCTGAAGAGTTTTTGATTTTCAAAGAGTGTTGAAGTCTTGAAGAGTGTTTGATCTTTAAGAAGTGTTCAACACTTGAACTTATGAATTGCAGAGAGTCTTCGGTCTTCAGACTTGGTGGAGTCTCTCTGAATTCTCTGGTTTTGCTTGAGAGCTTTGAAACTCTGAACTCTTATCTATAGAATTGGAGAACCTCTCTATTTATAGAGTTCTCGCTGGATGGGCCCTGGTGGCTTTTGGGTTTAACCACTTGGGCTTGGGCTTTATTGGTCTTGGGCTCAACTATTTAGTCTTGAGTTTGGTTTATATTGGACCCAAAACCATATGACCCAAATACTTAAAAGACCCAAACTTGATCCAATTAATAATTTTGTTAATTAATTGGTCATATTAATTAATTTGATCAAAATAATTTATTTTCTAATTAATTGATCAAATAAAAATTTGGCTCTTTAAATTTATAATTGGCCAACTTTGTCTTCAAATTAAATTTGGGACACATGTCAATTTATAATTGGTCCCAAATTTAATTATTTGTAATTCGTCATTAATTTTAAATAATGACGTGACAATTTGTGATTGGACAAAATTTCTCCTTCAACAGTATGCATTCTCTCTCTTTCCCTCTTTCTTCTTTTACTTTCACTCTCTTCTTCTTACTTCTTCCTTTCATTCTTCTACGGTCCTGCTTGAAACTTACTCCCTTAGATCCTTTTGATTAATCATTTCTTTTTCTATTTTTTTGTTTTTGAAGAGCAAGATGGATGGATAACTATTTCTGTTTTTTGTTTTCTATTTTTTAAAAACATTTTTGAAATTATAAGCAAATTTCAAAAACAAAAAAAAAAAAAATTTAAAAACAAATTTCTGTATTTCAAAAACTCATTTTTCTTCTAATGTATATTATTATTATTTTTTGTCTTTTACCTATCTCTCCAACAAATTTCTTTTTCTATTTTTTTTCTCTTTACAAAATTTATTTTTCTCTCTCTAATTTTTTCTCTCTCAAAACTTTTTTTCCTCTATAACTTATCTATTTCTAAAAATTTATCCATAGCTTTTCTCTCCCTAATTAAACATATTCTAACTTTTCTTTTATAAAAAAGTCTCTTAAAATTTTCTTTCGCTACAACTTTTCTTTATTTTTCTAATTTATCGTTATTTCTTTAGTATATATTTTACTCTTAACCTTATTATTTATTATCTCTCTAAAATTTCTCTTTTTATTTATTTTTCTATTCTAATTTTTTTTCTTTCTTTCTCTAACTAATATCTTTTATAGAGTCTAACTAATATTCTCTCTCAACATTTTCTTCCACGTCTCTAGATTTTCTATGTTTAACTTTTTCTTTCGAAAACATTTATATTTGAGTCTCTAAATTTTTGTTTCAATGTCTCTACATATTGTTCTCTCTCTAAAACATCTTTTCATCTCTCTAATTTTTTAAACAAGTCTGGTTTTCTAAAAACAAAAAATAGTTATCAAGCATATATGTTTTTTGTTTTTAAAAAACAAAAAACCAAAAACCAAAAATTGAAATGGTTATCAAATGGGGCCTTGGTTTTTTTTTTTTTTTTTTTTTTTTTTTTAAATTAAGCTTACAAACACTACTTCGACCTATAAGTTTCTTTGTGTGTGTATGTTTTTTTTTTTTTTTTTGTATACCTTCTTTTCATATTTAATTTCAAAAGGCAAGTCAAGTTTTGAAAACTAAAAATGGTAGTTTTCAAAACCTTGTTTTGTTTTTTGAATTTGGTTAGGAATGTAAATACGTGTTTTTAATCAATATAAAAATTGTTGGATGAAAATTAAGAGAAAATAAGCATAAATTTTAAAAACCAAAAATAAAAAATCAAAGGATGATTATCAAATCTTTAATTTTTCCGATCTGGTCTCTAACTTTTTACCATTGAAATTTTAGGTAAAGACCAAAAAAAAAAACGAACTATTATTATTTAAAGGGAAAAAAAAGGTCAAAACTGCTATTTACCTATCACGTCTAAACTTATCACATTTGTCCAAATACTTACAAAATCTACCTGCCTTTTTTCTAACGGTACAATATTTTAAAAATATTATTAAAATATATTAATGTTAATAAAAATATATTGCACAATTTCACAAACTCACACAAAAATTTAAGGAAAAAAATACATTTTTAGTTCCTGCGGTTTGGGTTAGGTTTCATTTTGGTCTCTGAGTTTTCAAACTCAACAATTTAGTCCCGATGGTTTTAGTTTCATTTTGGTCTCTCCATCCAATTTTCCGTTAATAGTTAACGAATGGCTGACGTGAATTTTTTTTTTTATTAAAAAAATTATTTTTTAAAATTTTTAAAATATAAATATATTAAAATAATATAAAAATATTATTATTATTTTATATCTTCTCCTTCTTCCTTCACTTTCTTCCTCTTCACCTTCTCCCTCTTCACCTTCTTCTCATCTTCACTCTTCATCACCACTACTGCAACTCCGACCTCCGGCGACTTTTTTTTTCCTTCTTTTTCCTTCTTTTGTTCTTCTTCTTTCTTCTTCTTTTTTTCTCTCTTTATTTTCTCTCTTCCGGCGGATTTATTCGTGTGAAGCTTCACGCAAAGATTAATATATATTTATTATTATTTCATGCTTTTTAAAACTTTATGGATGACCAAGAGGTGAGAAGGTAAAATAAAAATTAAAAAAAAAAATCAATGTTTTATGGATGAATTTAAATTCATAAAAGAAAAAAAATAAAGAGCTTAGAGGTAATGGGTTCAATCCATGATGCCACCTACCTAAGATTAATATCCTACAAGTTCTTGGCAACCAAATGTAGTAGGGTCAGACGATTGTCCCGTAAGATTAACCGAAGTGCGCGCATAAGCTGATCCAAACACTCACGAATATTAAAAAATAAAAGTCAAATTTATTTATTTTAAATGAAAAATTAATTAAAAAAAGGTAAAATGTCAAAGGCTCAAAGCCTTCATTTGATTCGTGCACAAACATAAACAATGTAGTGAAGTCGGCGACGTACAACCAACTCCAACATCTTCCATAAACAGAGGATCAAAACAACGTCATTTCTTTTATAAGAAATATTTCTAAACGTTGCTTTCGATCTTTTCTTTTTCTAGTAGGCATAATTCTGTAAGAGACTACTGGACACACTCATCTCCACAATGGTATGATATTGTCCACTTTGGACATAAGCCCTCGTGGCTTTGCTTTTGGTTCACTCCAAAAGGCCTCAAACCAATGGAGATACTTGTCCTCTCTTATATACCCATGATCATCCTCTTATCTAGCCAATAAGGGACTTTGGTCGCACTCCCAACAATCCTCCCCTCGAACAAAGTACCACAAAGCCTCCCCTCAAATAGTCATCTATCCGTCCAACTCTCTAGGCTTCACCGCTTTACCAAGAGTTCTTGCTCTTATCCAGGATGACTCCTCTTCTCCGGAGTTATACCGCCTGCCCAACAGAGCCCAACCACGGATCTCCCCCATAACTATTGACTATTAAGGCTCATGGCCTGTCCTCTCTTATATACCTATGATCATCCCCTTATCTAGCCAATGTGTGACTTTGGTCGCACTCCCAACAAATTCCTCGTTTAAATTTCTATCAACTCGTTATCCAAAAAAATTAGAGCATAAAGCGTTGAATTGAAACTTACCTATTGACCACTTTTTAAAGTTTCAGAATCAAATTGAGAAAGTTGAAGAACTAAACTTGAAATTTATCTCGAAGTTGTTAAAATCATAATTGTTTAAAAAGAAGAAGAATAGAATTATGAAAACATGGCGGTGTTATGAGATTCATGAACAAGGTATAAGAAAACAATGATGGACATGAAGGATCTCAGTGAAGTCGGTGAGTGACAACCAACTCCAGCAGTTTCCATGAACAGAAAGATCAAAACCACATCATTTTTCATTGAAATCTTTCTTTCGTTACAGGACAAAGCAGTACCATCCCCCCTTTCACCAAAATTTTCAACATTTAGCAGTGGCAGATGGGGCATACCCCAGTCCCCTTTCTATTTACCTGTCAAATCAACACAAAGGAGATGCATACCTCAAGCCCCATGGCCCAGCCCATTAGGGGCCTGGGTTCCCGATTCCATTCCTCCATGTCCGATATTCAAGGAGGTCGGTACAATGTGGCTGATGGTTTTATACCGTTCAATGTAGGAGAGAAGAGAAAAACTAAGATCTGTTTGATAACCATTGGTTTTTTGTTTTTGAAAATTATGTTTGTTTTGTTCTGATTTCCTTGTAATGGTTTTCATCTTTGCTAAGGACACACTTGAATTCTTAGCCAAATTCCAAAAACAAAAACAAGTTTTTGAAAACTATAGCTCCGTTGGATAACCATTTGGTTTTTGGAACTTGATTTTAGAAAATTATACTTGTTATCTATCAATTTCTTTACTATTGATTTCATCTTTGTTAAGTACACGTGTATCAAAAACAAAAACAAAATTCTGAAAATGGTTTTTTTTGTTTTCAAGTTTTGAAAACATGAGAAGAAGGTAAACAATAAAACATAAAAACTTATAGGTAGAAGTAGAGTTTGTAAGCTTAATTTTCAAAAACAAAAAACCAAATGATTATTAAACGGACCTACTTTTTTTAGTTTTCAAAACTTGACTTGGTTTTTGAAAACATGGAAAGAAGATAGATAATAGAACCAAAACCAAAAAACCAAATGGTTATCAAACGGAGCCTAAACATTGAACACAATGTATCCAAGGGGATTACAATTGGTTAAGGTATTTACCCTCGACCAAGAAGTCATAGGTTCAAATCCTCCCACCCACCCACATAACAACCAAAATGTGACAGGCACATTTCAATAATTTACTCGACACTTATAACCAAAAAAAAAAAAAACAGAACAGAACAAATGATCATGGTGAAAAATCTAAGCACACCCATCTAGCTATGTCTTTACCAAATATGAGTTCTTTGCCTTCTCTAGATCCATCACTTTTGGTAAAGTTTTTGAAATGAAAACTTGAAAGGAAAATAGTGCATGTGGTGAAAAAAAAGCTGAGGCATTGGTCAACAAGTACACCATACCATACCACAATAACATTACCAGTAGAGCATGGTACAGTAGAGAGAGATTTCAGTGGACACAGGACAGGTTGGTTAACCAAGAAGATGAAAAGAAAGTGCAGCTCTCTCTGTCGGTTCTGATCTGAATTACCAGAAACATTGAGTTTGCTTTGAAGTTAAAAGAAAAAAGAAATGAAATGAACAGTGGCAATCCAAAGCTGCAGCACTTCTCAGGGCAGGCAAAAAGTCCAGGCTTTTCTTGGCATTTTCATTGCTTTCAAAAGTTTGGATGTGGTTTTGGTGAGCATTTCAGCAGTTTAGACTATGGGTTTTAATGGGTTAAGTCATAAGTTTGGTCTCTAAAGTTCCGATCTCCTCGATACTTTAAAAAGTTAAACTTTGAATAGACCTTGTTGTCGTTAATATCGTTAACTTCTTGCTACATGCATCATAATCGAATGAGCATGTCAGGTTAGCATTCCGTTAATGACATTAGCGACAAGTATAAAATAGAAGCATAATTCAAAAAACAAAAGCTTTTCAAAGTAACCTAACACTCACAGGCTCAAGATCTAAATTTATAATCTAACTGTTGTAATATATAATGGGTTTCAAAAAGTGGGGGATTTCACTAAAGTAATAGGGATTCCAGGATTTCTTCTAGGACTTTGATACATCTAAAAAGAATAACATTGTTTGTTTTACATGCAAAAAAGGCAGAACCAGACAAGGAGAAGTGTTCAAAATGAAAGGGCAGTGTCTGTATTTTTGGGCAATGGTTGTAAATATATGTACAACAGACTTCAAACTTAGCCAATATCTTATGCCAAACATGCCAAAATGTTGACTATTGAGCCAACCATTCAAACCCTCAAACCAAAAAAAGGTAAAAGAATCATGTCCAAGATTTAACCAGGGGAACAAAATAATTACATTTGTACAGACGACTCGTTTGGACAAAATTTTGAACTGACACTGGCAAATGAGACCATGAAAAAGAAAAAAGAGGCATATAGGCCAAAAAATAAATGGGATTCAAATAAGGAAGAATATGCTTGAATATTACAAATGAAAGAAATAAATTTCCGCAAATGTGAAGTAAGAAACTTTTAGTCTCTGAGGGTTCCTCTGCCTAGAATTCTAGGAAACAATTATGTAGTTGATTATGTTACAGGTAAAATTACTAAGCTTTTTTGTATGATAAGAGTTACCATCAAATGTTGTAGAGGTTTGAGCCATGAGACAATGCTGGGACTGTTTGTTGAACAATACAGCTTCTCACTGAGTCCTCCAAAAAATGGTGGCTTGGACGGATCATTTCGATCAACTTCTCTCCGTTCTTGTAAATCTTGAATGCTGGAACGGTTTTTATGCCTTCGGCCTTTGCTACGGCCATGCTCTCCTCCACGTCCACCTTCCATAAAAACATCAGATTTCGATCAGCATGGATTCTAAATCGTCCAACATAATCAAAAGTGCAAGCAATGCGTCATTACAGCCATGAACTATGTCATTGTAATGAAGATGGTCACATTAACAAATACCTTTATAAACTTAACAGAAGGGTAGCGTATGCATAGCATATTCATGAATGCAGATGTTTCGTCGCATATATCGCTGGAAACTTTGAAATGAACCACTGAAACATCTGAAAATTCAAGTTTTCCTTCAGACAGGACAGGGATAATTATAGAGACAAAACTGGAATCATTTGAAGGCAGTGAAAACAGAATAGAAATGATGTTTAAAGACAGATATATATAATATTATCAAACAATAATTGGGAAATGAACTCACCAGATGACGATATCGCAGCTTTCAGTCTATCGAGAGTAGAAACTTCCTCTACCTCATCACTTGCTGTTCTATAATTAACTATCTCTCCATGAGATCTCTTCAATGCAACCTGTGCTTGATGTAGAGATTCAGCAACCTCATTGTCTCCAGGAAGTTCTCTCCTCAAGAACTCTAGATCTTTCACAGCGTCTTCCCATCTTTCAAGCTAAAATGTTCCACGAGAGAACACGCAAACATATGAAAAAACGTCAAAAACAAATAAAAAGATTTCCATAACAAGGAGAAAGAAACCTAGCACCCTTTTCACCTTTGCATTTGAAGCGGCTCTGCGAAGAAGGGCTTTCGTGTAGTTGGGTTGGATCTTGAGGGCTTGATTGCAGTCCTCAACAGATTGTTCCCAAAGTCCAATCTTGGCCCAACATACCGCTCGATTGCAATAAAGAACATGGTTCGAACTATCATACTTCAGGCCCTCTCCATATGCTGTGCAGGCTTCTGTATATCTTCCAGAGTTAAAAAGATCAAAACCCCGAGAACGAGCTCTTGCCACTATTTTCACATTGCTCAACAACTTTGCAACTTCAAGATTATTGAAGTCAGTCTTGCCAGCTTTCTCAGCTGCCAGAACTGCATTATCAAACCTGCAAGAAGTCGGATGAGCTCTCATTCATCTAAAATGAAAACCATGACATTAAACTAATCTTATATCCAATAGCAATAATATATTACCTTCCCAAAGCCATCTCGACCATGGCACGAACATAGAACACGTAAGCATCTGCAAGCATACCAAAGAACTTGGTTTGTGAGCATGAAGGCAGAGTTTCCAACTTAGGAATGTTTGATAGGCAGGAGTCTGCATCTTCAAGCTGATGGAGCTTCAAAAGGGCTTCGGCTTTACATGCAACAAGCTTTATATTGCATTCAAATAAATTTCAGTAGGTCCGAATACATATACTAAACATGAACTAATATATCTATGAGTTCTACCTGCGGAGAGAAATCTGCTCCAGCTGCAATTGCTGCTTCAGCCTCCTTTAAAGCACTCTTCCAATCACCAGCTTTTCGAGCGTCTGCACACTGATTCAAGATCTTCTCGAGTAACTTCAACTTCTGCAACTCGGACTGATCTGGCTGTCCAGAGAAAAGGAGATGACTCCGGGATTTTTCTACCTGCCCAAAACTGACAAAAAAGAAAAATGTCGGCCAAATAAAACCAGAAACTAAACTGCATTTAGCTGAGACTTCAAGCAAAGAAATATCCCAGCATTAAACCATTCCTACAGCGTATGAAACAAAAGAATACTTAGGAAAACCATTGAAGATACTTCAGCAGTCACCGGGGCATCGACATTTCAAGAACTAGAAGTCAAATGCTGTTCACTGATCTAAGGAAACATTTGTCAAAGCAAATGCCAAAGCAAGAAGTAATAAGTCCTACAAGTTAACTATGAATCTACTCATGTTCCTAAAAATTGAAGCAAACAGCACTGATACCAATGACAGAAACCATGCGGATCTCAACTACAAATACCAATCAGAAAATCACCTTCCAAGAAAACAGAAAAGAACATGGAGAAACTATTAAAAAACTCATCTCCTCAGAATTCGTAATAACTAAGCATCATAAACAGCTCCAATTTGAACAAAATTTCCAAACACTTACCGAAGATAAAGAGCAGCGAGCCTCTGGTGTGCTCTCCCATAACCGAGATCGAGCCTCACAGCTTCCTCACACTCTCTCACTGCCTCACCCAGCCGACCAAGCGCCGTCAACGCCGCCGCCCGGTTGCTCCGACAGGCAGCATTTTCCGGGAATAACGAAATGGCACGATCATACAACGACAAAGCTTCTACAAAGTTCCCTCTTCTATACAATTCATTCGCAGCCCTTTTGACCTCCTCTGGATCGGAGCTCGCCATTGCCCTTTTAACCATCAAAGGTTCGCCACCAAATTGCAAATTCCCAGACCCAAAATTCCCTTCAGCAAGATTTCCGGGACTACTCAATTTGGCTCCGCTGCCGCTGCCGCTGCCACCGCCGCGAATAATGCTGCCGTGGCCATAATTCCCGGTGCCGGAGCCCAGCGTGTCGGTCCGATTAGGGGTTCTGTGCGCAATGTTGGCCTTCAGAACCTTGCCGGAAGGGCAAATGTTGCCGCTCGGAAACACATTGCTGATAGGGTTCGAAGAGACCGAGTTGATTCCGTTGCTATTCACTCCATTGCTCGTACTGGTAAGGGTTTTGCCCGAGTAGATTAGTGGCGATCCGGTGGAAAACGACCGTCGGTGACCCGGTCTCGAATTCCGCAATGCGGCGGCGGATCGGTGGCCATCGGAGCCACTCGGACTCGCCTCCGACGACACCGAGAGCTCCCCTGAATGATTACTCGATTTGCCCTCAAATCTTTTTCCCATTTGGGTATTATTAGTTTTACCCGTAACAGAGCCAGACGAGCTCGAACTGCTACTGGAAGTGTTAGCCCCACCAATCCCATAGCCATTGTCACCAGTCACCGAGTTTCGAGTCATCATCAATGGCGAAACCGGCGAACTCAGATCGTGCTCTTTCACATCAGGCTTATTATCCCCCAAGCTAAACCCATCACGAAACCGCCCAGTTAAAGAATCAGAACCCATTTCTTGAATCGATTTCACAGTGTGAGACATTAGCTTCACAAATTACAACCAAAACAAAAAAACCCAATTACCATAAAGAAAAACACAACCTGCTTCTGGGTTTTCCCTGTTATTGGAAGAAGAACAGTACAGAGAAAGAAAGAAGAGAAAAAAACAGAGAAACAGAAGAACAGAAGGGCTCTGAGAAAGACATGGAAGAAGAGGATAAGAAGAAGAAGAAGAAGAAGAAAAATGGGGATCCCGTGAAATTAAAGAAGGAAGCAAGGAATGAATCTACAAAGAGAAAAATAGTTGAAACTAAAATTTATTTTCGATTCTTTCAGATTTCAATCTTTTTTCTTCGAAATTTCTTTCCCTCTTTACGCTGCAGCTTCACGAGCACCGCTTCTTCCTTTTCTTCCTCTCTCTCTTCGTCGCTACGGCTACCCGTTTACTTAACAATCACCATTTTCAACCATTCTTATATCATATGTATATATATGTGTGCGTGCCTACATTCTCTTAGTTTATCATTTTTTCTCTATCCTCTAAGGAGATTACATTCTCTTTTCTCACTCTACTCCTTTTTCTTGACTGTTATTTGAGTATAATTTTGAATTATTGTTGTTTTTTAAATTGAGGAAAAATTTTGGTCCTCCACCTTTAACTTTGTGTTAAATAAGTTTATGAAACAACAATACTTAGTTGCATATCTATGTCCTACATTAAAATAACAACTAAAAACGAAAAAAAGTAGAAAATGAGAAAATGAGAAAACTTTTTTTCTCTTCTAATTGTTAACATTTTAATGGTGCTATGTATGATGATCCCTGCATATCAATCAAGTATTTCTCCTCTGAAAAGTGTTTAATTGGTTATTGAACTTTCAATTTTGTGTTAATGATCTCTAAAAAACGTTTAATAAATTTATAAAAGTTCAATTATGTGTCTAATAAATCTCTAGGTCTTAGTTTGGTGCCTAATAAGTCATTGCCTTATTTGACATTTTTTAAAATTCATAAATTTATTAGACATAACATAGAAAGTTTAATATTTTATTAGAAAAAAAAAATGATTGTATGTCCAATGATTTGATCATATTAAAAAATGTTTAACATGTTAGAGATTTATTATACACAAAATTATAAGTTTAAAATACTTATTTGACAATTTTAATAATAGAGTGAATTCAGATACAAAATTGAAAGTTCAACTATCTTTAAAATATTTTTTAAAGTTTAAGGATTTATTTGACATAAATTAAGAGTGGAAGGACTAAACTTATAATTTCAAATTTTGTTTTTTTTCACCCAATTTCGAATATTGCTTCAATGGGTTCCATCAATTTCCAATAATTTATTGGAAAAAATGAATCTTTTTCAAGAAAAAGATTGACGACATTGAGCCCATATGGGAAAGACAACAAAAATGTATGTTTATGGGTTCGTTTTCGATCTTATCCAAAAGAAATCGTTAATATTTAGTTATGTTACTGCCAAAAACTAATAAATGTTACCATATTTAATCACTTTTGGATTCTTCAAGGTTGAATCTAACTTTTGAATTTCATGGAGTTATTGTATTTTCAAATGTTTTAATTTGAGATGAAAATTTATGATTTTTCTTGGTTTTAAAAATATTACTTTTGTTCATGTTTAATGAGAAAAAAAAATTAAAATTTGCTTTGGCTTTTCTAATAACTTAAAAAAAAAAAAAAAAAAAAAAAACCAGAACTTGGAGTGTGTGTGTTTTTTTAATAGCTTATTAGTTATTTCTTTTATTACAAATTTAGTCTCAAAACTTGGTTGTATCAATTAAGTCTATAATAAATTCTAAAAATTGTTTAATAGGTCAACTTTTAATTTTGTGTCTAACAAGTCTCTGACACATTCAATATTTTAAAAAATTAATCAACCTATTACATATAAAATTGAATTTTATGCATTCTAAACTTCTAATTTTATATCTAGTTGCCTATAAACTTTAAAAAATGTCGAATAGGTCAAAGGGCTTACTGAACATAAAATTGAAAATTAAATGACTCATTAGATACAAAAGTAAAAGTTCGAAGACTTATTTGACACTTTTTAAAATTCAGATACTAAATTGACAAATTTGAGAGATTCAAACCTCTAATATTTTGATCCAAAGTACATGTCCACTCATTTTATGTCAAGTTTGTTTTGTGTTTTTTGAAAAATGAATTATAAAAAATGATATATAAAGTGGGAAGGTATAGGATTGATGGAAGTGAGCTGGCATGGTCCTAGGCGCTGACGTCAGAACCTGTCCTTTCCAATTAGAGTGTAAATGATGCTTACGTGTATTTACCCAAATCAACTTATTTCACTTAATTTCAGGCTAGATTCTTCAGGCTCTTTATGACTAAAATGACCCTCACTCAATTACCAGAATACCCTTCTCATATTAGAGTTACTTGACCATAACTAGACATTAATGTCTTCCTTTATGAATTGTAGGCTTTTTAAATCTCACCTTTCTTATTTATAATGTAAAATTGCTAAAAAAAAAAAATAGTTATGAGAAGACAAATTTTAAGAGTCAGCTTGAGCATAACTAAATTTATTAAAGGAAATATTATAAGTTCGATTTTTTTCATCCTACATATTGTTGAACTAAAAGAAATAGTCAAAAATACATTTGGTTGTCATTTAGGTTTAATCAGGTCAAGAATTTCAAACAACGTTTAAAAAATGAATTGTGTGGTAGGTGTTATAGGTGATTTTGGACCACACAGATGGACAAGGAGCTGACGAGGACAATCGGGCAGAGGTAGGATCAAGAGACCGACCCAGAGGAAGACCGGACCAAAGGGTCGGGCCAAAATGGCCCGACCCATATGGTCGGCCTCGGCAAAAGGCCGAGCCCGACCATTCGGCCCGTTTGCACGGGCCGAGCTCGGTCACCTCTCTTCGGTCCCTAATGCCCCGAATCGCCCCGGTTTCGCCTGGTTCGCCCCGAAACGTCACCGAATTCCTGAAAAACCCTAGGAGGACAAACAGGTATAAAACCCCCTCTTCACCACGGAAGAAGGGTTCGAAAACTCGATTCTTGACTCTCCCCTTACTATCTGAAGCTTCTCCTCAGTTTTCTGACTTAGGCATCGGAGGCGGTGTGGCCTACACCACGCCGGTGTGCAGCGGTTTTTGCTGGTCTTGCAGGTCACGTCTTCCCCAGTTCCTACAAATTCACTGTTGGTGTCACGTGAAGGTCGGGTGAGTCTTCTGTCCGGATTTTGGCATCAACAGTAGGCATTTCACTTATATTGGTATTGAGTGCATAATCCATTTTCTATCTTAAAATGAAATTCATAAGTGTAAAGATATATAATGAGAAAACATGAGTCTTACTCAATTGGTAAAGACATTATACATTTGTCTTCATGATTGTGCATTTGAATCCTTAACAAAATTATATATAATATGTATAATAATATAACCTTGGTTAAATATAGTATAAAAAAAATATGGAAATCATAAAATATATATTTAAAAAAAAACTTCATTTTTCTATATAACTTGTTTTTTTTCCCTTCATACTCCTTAAATGAGTTTTTATTTTTTTTTTTTATAAAAAAAAGATATTTTTTAAGGGGAATGGAGAAAAAGAGATATTTATTAGGTTTAAATATTCACTCTTCATATTTTTTATTTATTGATCAATTTATTAAAAATAAAGTTATTTTACAATTTTAGTTCTTAAACTTTCGATTTTGTGTCTAACTACTTTCTAAAAAAAAAAAAAAAAAAAAAAAAGGTCTGACTAATCCACAAACTTCCAATTTTTTGTTCAACGAGCCTCTGAACTTTTAATTTTGTCTCTACTTCTAACATACTCAATATTTTTTAAAATTAACAAAATTATTAGACATAAAATTGAATTTTGCATTTAATAAGACCCTAAATTTTTCAGCTTTATTTTTAATTAGCTTGAAAATTTTAAAAACAATGTCCAATAAACTAGTAACTTATTAAACATATAATTAAAAATTCATTAATATATTAAACATAAATAGAAAACTTCAAAAACTTATTAGTCACAAAATTTAAAACTTACGAAGCTTTAAACATCTTTTAAAATGCGAGAAATCACTCGTGGAAAGTTTAGAGTGAATTATAATTTAACATAAAAATAACTTGGGAAAAAAGGCAAGGGTAGAGATGTCATTTGGAAAAGCATGGGCAAAGGGCAAAAGAGTCAATAAAACCATAAGAAGCATGCCAACACCTTCCAGCTAGGCACGTCAGGCGCCGAAACCATTTGCCTTTTCGCGCCGTTAGCAGAGCACTGTCGCCAAGATATCCCCCTGTTTGGCTACACGTATAACGTATTCACTCTAAACTTATCCCCAACAAAAACATTTTTCTTAGTTGTTGCCAACTACACTCCAAAAAAAAAAAAAAAAACAAAACCCCCCTCAATTTTCCTTTTTTCTAATTCACATCATTCTTCTAAAAACCCTAAAATTACACCAACATCCCAATTATAATTTATATTCAATTAGTCAACACGAACATGACTCAACTGACATAAAACTTGATCAAAATGTTTGTGATTCAAATCTCTCACCCTCACAGGTTATAAAAATAAATTATATTCAATCAATGCAAATTCGTAACAGATATGTCAATCTTGTCATTCCAATCATAGTTCATTGGATAAGACATCAATTATCATCTCAAACGTCGATGATTTCATCTCTCAGAATATAAATATCTATATATGGTAACTTGAATATAGCTCAACTGATTAGGACATATGTCCTAGATCAAAAGATGAAATGTTTGAATCTTCCACCTCAACATTAATAGAACAGATATGATTTCTATATATGAAGGAAATTGTTAAAGAGTGATTGATTTTAATTAATTGTGATCTTGACTAGACAACCCTAGAAATTTCAAAGGGCATTCCATTGGTCAAAGGTAAGTGATGGGTTATCTTTTCTCTCTCTAGATTGGCAAATAATGATAATGTCTTTATCTTTAGGAACACAAAAATGGGGGTAGAATCTGATTCCTTTGCCTCAAAAAGGTCTATTCTTTTAACTTCTCTATGGTCTCAAATACTAATGGTTTGCAAATATTAGCCATATTAAACACACCCATGAAAGGTCACAAGAAAACACATTCTCCTTTTTGTGTTAATTACCTTAAAAATAAGAATGTTCCTTATATAGATATAGGTATTCTTCTACCTTGTTATTCCCCTAAAGTGGAAGCATGGAAACTTTATGCTTGAGCAGGACAATAAAAATTGTTCTCTTACAATAAATACACGTTTTGTTTGGTAACCATTTTGTTTCTAAAATTTTAACTTATAAATTCAACTTTCACGTATTTGTTTCTTTGTTTTGTTATCTACTTTTTATTTTAACGTTTTGAAGTTTTAAGTCAAATTTTAATAGCTAGAAAATATATATATATATATAAAGTTTTCAAAACCTTGTTTTTGTTTCTAAAAATTTGGCACATGTTTGTAAGCATGGTGAAAAATATGTCATAGATATTGAAAGAAAGTAGGCATAATTTTTACAAATAGAAAACTAAAAACGAAATTGTTCTCAAATGGATCATAAGTATTTTTTATTTATTTTTCTTTTCCTTATGTCAGACCCCTTTTTAAACAAAACACGCATTGAGAAGTTTATTAAGGAATTTAAATCTCTCGATATATTGATAGTCCTAATGATTTCACGTAAGTTCGTTGTTTAATTTGTTTTTCCGTCTTTAAGTGTCTTGAATCTTTGAAAAATGAAAGAAAGAAGACAAACTAGGCCACGTGCAACCTTTTTCCCGAGATATCAAGAAAATTGTGTTGCATATATGTTATTCAACTACTTGAGTTTACTCCTCTCACGTTTTAGCATTCTAGACCCTATAAGAAAGAAAGAAACAAAAAATAAACAAAAAATAAGATAAGTTAGATCACCCTCCTAGTCCTAAGAAAACAGTCTTATCTATACATGCGAGGAAAACTCGACATATATTAATAATATAAATATGTACAACAAAACCTTTAACTTAATTTGATTAAAATGTAGAATTTGAGACAATTTGGATATAACTTTGGGGATGGAAAAGAAAAAGAAAATGAAAACAAACAAACAAAAAGCTGTGCTACTTAATGAGGACAGTTTGCTCTAGGCTTTAATTTAATCTTTTATTAGCCCTTTATTTCTCAAATCTGAGCCCTTTTTTTTTTTTTTTTTTTAATCAAATAAAGCTGTGGGCCAATTAAAATTTTCTCCTATTTATTTAAGAATTGTAGAGATGCAAATCATTCATTCTTCCTTCATATAATATATTTATTATATGTATAATTTAGCATAGCATAAAGCCTAGCACATTCCAGTGCATCACATCTTAATATATTACTATATATGTATATATTATAAAGTTTTTAATTCAAATGTCAAAAATGGAAGGATAATGCTAAGTGCTAAGCACCAACGTGAGGCTCACCATTGTCAACATATATAAAAATAATTATAAAGTAATTATTTTTCTAATGTATACGTTATATTATATGATGATATATATAGTATATTTACCTTATTATATAATTTTTATAAGGCTGCATTAGACATGTTAATTTGGGATCCAATGCTCCATAATCTTGATTAATTCTAGAAGGATTATTATTATTATTATTTCTTAACTTACCTTGTGATGATAAGATAATAACTTCATTGATTAATTTCTTCCATGTCCCAAAATATATTGGTTTTTAGTTTATAATTGAGTTTTTGTCATGTCTTTGAGTGGAACAAGAATATACCAATTTTCAATTTTGGATAATTAAATTATGATTGTTTTAAACCTTGAGAATATATATGATTCTATTTTGATTCTCTCTTTGATTTTTTCTTTAATAATTGTAATTAACATACTTAATGGTAATCTCAATAATACAAATGTGGTCCACTCATTTTATCTCTCAATAAAATTCAAATTACTTTGGGAAAAAAACTGATTTAGAGGAGTGAATTCTTTAGGTCATGTTTGATAATCACTTGGTTTTGGTTTTTGGTTTTTGAAAATTAAGCCTACAAACTCTACTTCTACTACCTATATGTTTCTATGTGTTGTTACCCATCTTCTTCCCATGTTTTAAAAAACGTAAGTTTTAAAAACTAAAAAAAAAGTAGTTTTCAAAAACTTGTGTTTTATTTTTTGAATTTGGCTAAGAATGCAAATGTGTACTTAATAAAGATGAAATCCATAGTGAGAAAATTAGAAGAAAACAAGTATAATTTTCAAAAACAAAAAACAAAAAATAATCAAATGGTTATCAAACAAGGCATTAGGTCCCGCTTGATAACCATTTTGTTTTTGGTTTTTAGTTTTTGAAAATTAAGCTTATAAACATTATTTCCACCTACAAATTTCTTTGTTTTTCTAATACCTTCCTTCCATGTTTTCAAGAAAACCAAGCCAATTTTTGAAAACTAAAAAAATAGTTTTCAAAAACTTGTTTTTGTTTTTGTAATTTGGCTAGGAATTCAAATGTGTCCTTGACAAAGATGAAAACCATGATAAGAAAATGAGAAGAAAACAAGCATAAATTTCAAAAACCAAATGGTTATCAAAACGGGGTTAGTGAATGAACTTAATTAAAAAAAACTCTTTGATATATGAACACTGGTTCACAACACCAAAACTTTAAATTAATTCGACCCTAAATATTGGATTAGATGTTGAATTGCCTTAAGGACAAGTTCTTGAGACAAAAGAACGAGTTCCTTAACTCAAGAATCCAACACTCCACAAATAAGATGGTCAATTCTACTCAATATTCTCTTCAAGACTAATGCAAGAGTCTCATAAGCTATTGATTAGTTTAAAAGATAAATGCTAAATAGCAAAGGCAATATATATATATATATATATATAGTCTCCCTAGGGTGTCTATCCTTCAAAAACAAGGGAAATTGGAGAATATGACCAATTTTTTTTGAATTTGAAATATGATCAAGAGTACATGTCAATTATAGCTGAGCTATGCTCACTTTTGATTCCAAGTGATAGAATTATTTTGTTCTCTTCGTCTTCCTAAAAATAAATATAAAGTTGATTTCTACTTTACTTCTTATAGTGTGGTGTCAAAGCCTCCTCTTCAAGCTTGAACAGTCAACGCAAGCTTGAACTTTTAAATCTTCTTTACGCGATGTTTGTTTCTTTGGTTTTGAGATGGATTTGAGTAATGATGTAAAAAAAAAATACATGTTTGTTTAATTGATGTTTACTTTTAAAAACCAAAGCAATTATTATCTATGAATAAAAATACTCATGAACCATGAGATTTTATTACCCTTTCGGGAGAAATTTTTAGGTGCTCCTAGTGCAATGAGGTCGTAGTTTTTCATCGCTGGATGCAAGAGACAGAAATATCAAAAGTACCTCAATTTCGTATCCAACGATTATTAGGAGCATATAAATTTGAAGATTTACATCCGACAGTTTTAAAAAGGGTGTCTCATTGCATCGAGAACACCTAATAGTTTCCGAAGTGAGAAAATTAATCATTACTTTCTAGTTTAGATGTAAATTAGTTTTAATTTTGTTTTAAGTTATTATTTATTTATTAATTAGTTAGCTAATATAAATATTTTGATTAAATCTAATAATTGAAATTATTTTCCATAAACAAAAAACAAACACCGATATTTAACTCACATATATTAATTATCCTACATATCCTAACACAGATATTTATTATCTTAGACTTTAAATTCACAGTTTTCAATTCTCAGATATTTAATATTGGTCATCCAAACGGACCGTTATTAATTGTTAGTTGGATTTTAGCTTCGTCATCAAACCCAAAACCCAAAGCTAGCCCAAACCCAATCCAAGCCCAATCCAAAGAACATTAGATCGGTTGGACCGGTCAAACGTTGTATTTGTATATTCAATCCTTTCCTAAATTGGATTGGATATGGATCTATGTTTTTTAAATTGATATATATATATATATATATATAAACTCTTTTTAAAAAAATAGGTTTAAAATAAAATGAGATACCACTTTTTGTTTTTGTTTTTTTTAATGCTACACAATCCTATTGATTATTATAAAGTAGTTGTATTTGTTAAATGCTCAAGAAAATAGTTTAAACTTTACTTAATTAACATATTGTGTTTAATATTATTCTTTATTGTCATTTTCATTTTCCAGTTCTCTCTTTATTGATTTTTTAAATATTAATATAGTAAATAAAATAAAATATATAATTTAACAAAAAAAAATTGATAATTTTTTTTTTAAATGACAACAATTGTACGAAAGAGTAAAATAATAAAAACACAAAATCTTAGACTACAAAAGTTTGGTTTGAAAATATATTAAGGGAAATCTTTGTATAGGACTAAAAAAAACTCCGTTTAGATAGACTAGTTTAGAAACACGTGCCATGCACGTTAAATTTTACTGTTTTAATTGAAAATAATAATAATAAAAAAATGGTATCTATAAGTCTAAAACTATATATTATATTGTTCAATGTTCATTTATAATTTATAATGAATATGAAATACTTTGTATGTGGTTTAAAATCTTTGGAATATATTTTTTATGGTGAAAGTTAACTTTTGAATAAATATATTTTTCATCAAGTTCAAATAGTAAATATTTGACATTAAACTATAATGTAAGAGATAAAAAAAAAAATTAAAGATATATAATTAAAATTAAAATACATACAATAATTGTAAACTAAACTTGTGAGGACATTTGTGCAATAATTATTAAATAGGAGAATATTTTAATGTTATTCAAATCTTATATTTCAATCCAAATGAGTTTTAAATTTAATGAATATGGTACTTATTTTAATAAAATGATTTTTTTTTTGTTATTCTTTAAAATTCTAAAACATGTTTCATTTATATATTTTAAGTAAAATGAAGCGGGACATTCAACAATTTTTTGAAAAAAAATAAAATGTTCACTTAAAAAGAAATAGGAAATCTCACTCTATAACTAATAGATAATGAATTGAAAATTTTGGTCAAAAACCACATTCTTAAATATTTTTTTTTACTTCTACATTCTTACAATTATGTACCTTTAAAAGAATAATTTCTACTATTATATAAGTTTATGACTTAATTTTTAAAACTAAAAATTTAGGATAGCAATGGTAACAAACCACATTACCCTATTGGTGCTTTATTCATTTTTCTATTTTTGTTTTATATAGATTTTGATACAAAAAATCCGTACAGATCAAAATAGTGATGAAATTAGAGTCGAAAAATAAGTAGAAAACTCAAAAGTTATATGAATATTATATAATAATGTTTTTTCCTTAAGTCATGAATACGACTTCTCAAAATTTTTACCATCAAAATCATGTCAATTACCCTAGTATTTTTAATTTTAATCCTCGAATGAATGCATCTGATTAACTTCCTCTGCTTGAACAGTCGCGTCCCATCAACAAAGATTGAAGGACACTTTAACTCAAAGGGTTGTGTCTCTCTAACAGATCGAAGGGCAAAATGGACATTTATTAAAATTTTAAGGGCAAAAGAGGAAATGAAAGATTCTCCTCCTTAAGCCCCTTTTATATATAGTAAGATAGTAAGATAAGATAGACACAAAAAATTTAGGGAAAAAATGGCCACATGTGATTTTCACATGCTCCAAGTTTCTTTCTAATTTTCCAATTTTACCCCTTCTACCAAAATCACGTCCTCTCTCCAAAGACTCCATCTAAAGATAGATATAAATTTTTAAAACAAAATCTCTCACTCTCTAAATAAGGCCTGAGAGCACAATGTGTTTCCACTTCACAATTCTTGCTTCTTCTCCAAGCAGTTTTCAAATAGTCTCTCTCGTCTCTCTCCATTTCACCTCTCTATCTCATCTGTCGTTCATTTGCCATGCCGTGGAAAGAGGAGGCAGGGCGGCGGTGGCACTACTGCAGTCCGATGCGCGACAGTCGGAATGACGAAAGAGGCAGAAACGAAGAGGAAAGACACGTTTCAGATTCAGACATTGACGAATTGGTTGTTGAAGCAGGAGCAAGCCGAAGTGATAGATGCCGAGCATTTCGATGGCATGTAAGCAAATCGCTTCGCTGGTGCAGAGGGCAAGCATTTCGAACTTGACTGGAGTTTAGGGACATCATATTCAATTCCGTTGGGATATCTGAGTGAGATTTATTCTAATTCTACTTTCTTTAATAGTTTTAAATTTAGTTGTTATAATTTTAAAATTGAGATATAATCTTTATTAGTTCGATTGAAATTTTAAAAATGTATAATCTTTGCTAGACATTGAAAGGGCATTTGTGGTTAAATTAATCATATTTTAGTATAATCATAGGATTAACCTACATAGGAGAATGTTTTTGGAATGAATGAAGAGTTAAAATGAAAATATTGAAATGATATAAATGAATAATAATATGATTTACACCGTATTTGTGGTTAAAATTGAGACATATAATCTTTATTAGTTGATTGAAGTTAAAAAAAAAATATAATCTTTACTAGACATTTATGGGGTACTAGTTTGAAACTACTTGCAACGCACGATCTATAATACAGTATAAGTAGTTAATTAGAAAATTTGAAATATGACTTGATAATGTACCAAAAAAATATAAAAATGAATAAATACACATGAATTTATAATTATTGCAAAAATTGATATGTATGTGACCCAATTGAATCATTCTAATAAAATGGTTTATAACCAATATCATGGATATAAATCAAATATAAAAAATCTCACTTTTTTAAACATTTTCTTAAGATTACAAAAAGACTTTTAAATTACGCATTTATATTTTCCAAAATCTTAATTTTGTAATCAATAAATAATTAATAATTCAATTAAAGTTATGTTTAATTCAATCGTTAAATGAGCACTAATTAAATAAAAATATCATTTTCTTCCTATCATCTTATCTAAAAAAATCTAAAAAATATATGAATAATTTTGAAGGTCAGAGAAAAGCATAATGGGGAGAGATCTTTCCCATTTCAGATTTCTCATTTCAGAAAGAATAAGAAAGACAATATTAATGAACTCACACAAAGGTGTACTCTCTTCAGAAAATATTTCTTATTCATATGAAACTCTTAGGGGTAACGAAAATATAATATAAACTAATAAAATCTTAGAAAACTAACCAAATCTCCTAAGTATACATTAGTCTACTTGAAAAATAAATAATAAAAAATTATATATATTTACACTAAATCGTAGGGATGGGTCTCCTCCTAGTTGGATTGGTTGATGTTTGCTGCAATTTTTTAATTCTTCACCACAAAAGCTCCACCCCCATCTCTTGGTTTAGACCACCATTTATAGGGTTTAAGTGAATCGGGTGGGTATGATAAATCTTTTCAAATTAGAAATTTTAAAAATTAAAAAACAATTAATTTGAAATTTAGTTATTAATTCTAAAATCAGTTATCTAGTTATTTATCATAACCACCAAAACCAATTAGAATTAATAATTAAATTTAAAAAAAATCTTGATTTTTTTAAACCAATTCTCTTATTAAAGATAAGATTTTTTTTTTTAAAAAAAACAAACAATACAAACATGGGAATGATGTCTGAACCTAAAGGTGGGAATCAAGATTTTGTTTTAAATCAATTCTTAATCTTATCAAATATGAGATTTATTTTTTAAAAAAAAAAAAAACAACACAGAACATGTTTTTTTAAACCAATTCAAAAAATAACAACCTAAACGTGAGAATGATTTTTTTTTAATGTGTGTGATTTTTTTTAACTAATTCTTAATCTTATCAAAGATGAGATTTTTTTTTTTATAAAAAAAAAAAAACAAAACCTAAACGTGAGAATGAGATTTTTTTTTTTTTACCAATTCTTAATTTATGAAATATGAGATTTTTTTTTTTTAAAAAAAATAAAACCTAAACGTGATAATGAAGATTTTTTTTAAAAACCAATTCTTAATCTTAAACGTGGGAATGATCTACCCGTGGGAATTTGAATAATAAAATATTAAATAATTAAATAGGAATGATAAATAAGGAATTTGAAGATTAAAAAGGGCTTAAAAGGAAATCAAAAGTTTCTCCCCTCCCTTTTAATATAGTATATAGAAGTATAGAAGTATAGATTAAAGATAAGATTTTTTTTTTAAAAAAAAAAAAAAAAATACAAACATGGGAATGATGTGTGAACCTATGGGAATCAAGATTTTGTTTTAAACGAATTCTTAATCTTATCAAATATGAGATTTATTTAAAAAAAAAAAAACAACACAAACGTGGGAATGAAATGTTTTTTTAAACCAATTCTTAATCTCATCAAATATGAGATTTTTTTTTTAACCATTTCTTAATTTTATCAAAGATATATTTTTAAAAAAATAACAACCTAAACGTGAGAATGATTTTTTTTTAACTAATTCTTAATCTTATCAAGGATGAGATTTTTTATTTTTAAAAAAAAAACAAAACCTAAACGTGAGAATGAGATTTTTTTTTTACCAATTCTTAATTTTATGAAATATGAGATTTTTTTTTTAAAAAAATAAAACCTAAATATGATAATGAATATTTTTTTTTTAAAACCAATTCTTAATCTTAAACGTGGGAATGATCTCCCCGTGAGAATTTGAATAATAATATTGAATAATTAAATAGGGAGGACAAATAAGGAATTTAAATATTAAAAAGAGTCTTAAAAGTAAATCAAAAGTTTCTCCCCTTGCGCCAAGTATAGATATAGATTTGTGGTTTAAAACATATCACTGGCTCAAAAATGTTTTTAGAGATATTTGCGCATATCTTAATAATGCCTAAAATTTAAATTAGATTTTGAATTTAAATACATAGATATCTTTTCGTGTCTTGTTTTTTTATAGACCTTTTACGTGTTTCTAGATTTTTTTGTTATTAAATTTTTAACAGATTTTTAATTATTGTGAATTTTCCATTTTTTGGTATGAATTTTTGGGTTTGAATATTTGTGTATCATCTATTTTTTTAATCACTAGTGTGTAGGGAATAAAAGTCCCAACGCAGCGGAAGCGCATCGATTGGACCTTACGCCGTATATTAATTAACATTAAAAACCGTTACGAAAACTCAAACAAAACTTTAAACTAACTTTAAAGCCGCTGTAAAATCGGTTTAAACATGCTAGAATAAATCTAAATTTATTTTAAAAAACTTTTCTAACGAAAAGAGGAAGAACCGTTACAAACCTCCGTTGTAGACTTGACCGTTCTTCGCCAACGACGCTCCAACGAACGAAAACGCAGCAGCCTTCTCGCCTCTTGATCGCTGGATTTTCTTCTTTGAATGACACAATAACCACAGAGGTTACACCGATATGTCTCTAAGTCTAGGAGGCCAAAGACTTGTGGGAGTCTTTCTCTCAGAGGGAGGCTAGAGAGAATTCTAGGTCTTGTCTTTTTAAGAGTGTCAAGTGTCATGACCAATTAGGTCTAGTGTTCTATTTATAGAAGAGAGGCCATGAATAAAATATTCAATTAAATCAATCTTTTCCAAAATTGATTCAATCTTTATTCCTTAATTAATCAATCATGATCAATCAATTCCCCAATTGATTAATCTTTTCCATAAATGACTAATTTCTTCCATAAGTAATTAGATCATTCCCATAAATGATTAATCACTTCCTTAAGTGATTAATTATTTACATAATTGATTAATTCATGGTTAATGAACTCTTTAATTAATTAACCACCAATTAAATATCACATATTTAATTTCCGGCCTTGAATTAATTAATTTTGCCCAAACACTTTTAGGACTTAAATTAATTAATTCTTTCAATCTTCCATAAATTTATATTTGAACTTCTTCAAATATTAATTTCTCTCATAATAATATATCAATATATATTATATTTATTTCCCTCAGTAAATTGAACATTTTCAATTTAATTACTTAGTTGCCTCAAATTACTTTACGAGCTACCAGTGGGACCTTATGGACCTGCAGATCAGAAGCTCCAACGATGTGAGATTAATTGGTTAAACTCATTAACCACAATAATCAATATTCGTTAACTGTGTGTACATTCCACTATAGACTCACAGTTGCACTCTTCTCACTGCAGACATATTTTCTGTGTCCACGGAACTTAGACCAATATCGACTAGTTAGTCCTTCACGAGTGTCCGTAACACCAGCTGGGTCAAATTACCGTTTTACCCCTGGGTCACCTCTATTTCCTTAAGTACCAATTCTCCTCTAATGAACAATCTGTTTATGGTCCAACCATTAAACAGAAAACCCTCTCGTGCCATTGAGAGGGTAGGGCCCTTTGTTCAAGACTCGGAGTAACCACTTAAGGGAACACTCATCTGCTTCCCTAAAGTCGGGAAGGAGTGAATTCCATCTTGTACGATTATGTTCCCAGCTCCCCATTCGATCTTGTCCCCAAAGTGGTAGGCTTATTGAGTCGGCGTATTGGCCACTCTCACCCATACAAATCAAAGGACAGTCTCTCATGAGCAGGAGTCCATAATCAACTCAGGATTAAGACTAAGTTGTCTCGGTCGTCCTAGTGAAATAGAAAACCAACTAGTTAACGGTGTTATAACTAATGGTTACTATTTCGCGGTCTGGTCTTATGCAAACTCATTGCATAGGATACCCCCACTCGCATGTCTCCTACACGAACGCGTTGGATCGCAGCGTTTGTATCAAATACAAAGTGGGCCATATCCATAGTGTCACCAGGATAAGGCACCCAGTCTTATCCCTATACTATAGACCCTTTAGGCTGTTTCTTGAACAATGATCCCATATGTCGCTACATATAGTTCAAGACTCATATTACAGCCTTGGATGTCTAGTTTATTGGATTAGGGTTATTATTAGGCAAAGACATATATAAAATAACTAATAACAATTAATGGAAAATATATCAATATTATTTCATTAATATCCGGTCAACGGTTACATTCACTATCTACGAGTTTTAGGGCATAAAACCCAACATAGTGTTGATGCCAAAATCCGGACAGAGGACTCACCTGACCTTCACGTGACACCAACAGTGAATTTGTAGAAGTTGGGGAAGACGTGACCTGCAAGACCAGCAAAAACCGCTGCACACCGGTGTGGTGTAGGCCACACCGCCTCCGATGCCTAAGTCAGAAAACCGAGGAGAAGCTAGAAAGTAAAAGGAGAAGTCCAGCATAGAGTTTCCCCCCTTCTTCAGTGATGAAGAGAGGTTTTTATACTTGTTTTTCCTCTTAGGGTTTTCAGGAATCTGGAGGTGTTTCGGGACGAACCAGGCGGAACCGGAGCGATCTGGGGCATCAGGGGCCAAAAGGAGGCGACCGAGCTCAGCCCACGCAAGTGGGCCGAATGGTCGGCCTCGGCCTTTTGCCGAGGCCGACCGTATGGGTCGGGCCATGTTGGCCCGACCCTTTGGTCCTGCCTTCCGCTGGATCAGTTTTCTGGTCCTACCTTTGCCCGATTGTCCTCATCAACTCCTTGTTCGTCAGTGTGGTCCAAAATTACCTATAACATTAAGCCCCCACTCTTGAATTGGGATTCAGGTGCGACTTAATGCAATAGGTTGAGCTCCTTAAGCCCGGTTTAAGAGTACAACTCTTGTCTCGTGCTGACTTATGTATGACTTCTTTGTTATCCTACAAGATAGAAACTATACAAAGTAGAAACTTCCTGAATAGGGGTTAGGCGAAATGGAAATGAGAAGAGTGAGAGGTTACGAAAGTGACTAGAGGGCCTCTCTGGTCGGCATCGGCTCCGGGAAGAGGCCGAGCACATCACTTTCCCATTTTAGCGAGACCCCCGTACTTGGTCATTCGGAGTGCTTCATTCCAGATCCAGGGCTTATCCATAATCAACAATAGGAAAAACAGAAGACTTCACAATCCTACATTGGAAAGTTAATTTCTGCAAAAGAAAAATGAGGGAGGAAGCCAGGATTGGCCTTGGCCTCTGGCCCCTGTTAACTCAGCACTTAGCCCCCTGCATTCATATGTCAGTCCTCATTGGAAAATAATGGGAGAGTTGCATGATAATTACAACAAAGGAATGGAATGGCCTTAACCTATCTCTATTCCCAGCCCTCACTCAACATGTGCATTTATTACTTCAAGAGTTGCATTTTTGGAGTAAGAAGACTAATTTCATACCTGGCCTTTTGAAGGTGAATGGTCGGCCTCGGCCTTAGCATGAGGCTGACCGTCTCCTCTTCCCTGCGGCTTATGTGTATATTTGCCTGGCTCCACCTTAAGCATCTTCCCTACGGCTTTGAGCGCTTCAGTTGTGCTAAAAAGTGAAGTGACTGAGAACTCGAACCAGTCACTCTGCTTTGAATGTGTGCCTGAGGGTTGGCTTCGGAGTTGGGATGCTCGGCCTCGGCCTTGGCATGAGGCCGAGCATTTCTTCTGTTTTGCTTGCTAACCTGCCTTGGTGTGTTCATCCCAGGGGTGCATACACTATTCTAGGGAAAACTTGGGGAGGTTGAGGGCATGCGTCAACCTCTCTGCAGGAGTTTAGTCTCTTTCCAAGGGAAAGTGCGGAAGTTTAGCCTTTGCAAGAATCATTCTCGTCTGGCCACATGCGCTACATCCTATGGAAAAATGTCTGGTACAAACATAGTATAAAGAACGTTATTAAATTTGCAAGCGTCTACATTGTACCATGGGGAAAAACGATGGACATGTGCTGGGCTTTTGTGGCTGAATTTTGGACTTGGCCTCCAGGTGGTCGGCCTCGACCTTGCCATGACGTCGACCAGCTTCCTTATGCTATTTGCTTGCTTTGTAGTTGGGCTTATGTGCGGACTCACTTTCTGTTTGAACATTTCTTTGTTGCTTGTTTTTTTGCTCCTCAAGCTGCTGTATTTATCCCAGGGTGCGTACACTCTTCTGGGGAAAAAGCTTGGGGAGGCCTGGGAATTTCCCGAGCCTCTCTTCAAGCATCGTGGTCATCCCAGGGGTGCGTACACTCTTCTGGGGAAAAAGCTTGGGGAGGCCTGGGAATTTCCCGAGCCTCTCTTCAAGCATCGTCGTCATCCCGGGGGTGCGTACACTCTTTTGAGGAAAAAGCTTGGGGAGGCCTGGGAATTTCCCGAGCCTCTCTTCAAGCATCGTCGTCATCCCGGGGGTGCGTACACTCTTCTAGGGAAAAAGCTTGGGGAGGCCTAGGAATTTCCCGAGCCTCTCTTCAAGCATCGTCGTCATCCCGGGGGTGCGTACACTCTTCTGGGGAAAAAGCTTGGGGAGGCCTGGGAATTTCTCGAGCCTCTCTTCAAGCATCGTCGTCATCCCGGGGGTGCGTACACTCTTCTGGGGAAAAAGCTTGTGGAGGCCTGGGAATTTCCCGAGCCTCTCTTCAAGCATCGTCGTCATCCCAGGGGTGCGTACACTCTTCTGGGGAAAAAGCTTAGGGAGGCCTGGGAATTTCCCGAGCCTCTCTTCAAGCATCGTCGTCATCCCAGGGGTGCGTACACTCTTCTGGGGAAAAAGCTTGGGGAGGCCTAGGGAGATTCCCGGGTCTCTCTGCAAGCGCTGTCAAAACTTTTGAAACGAAATTCAGAGTAATTTATTTCAAATGAATCAATTACATTCCTGAGTAATATGCTGTTGAAATGAAAGAAAGTCGAACAAGGTTTCAAGAAACTGGAAACTAAAGGACATAAGAGAAGGAAATCAATGTTCCATTGGAAGGGGATAGCTTGACCCCTCAAAGGCTCGGCCTCGTCCATCTCCCGAGGTCGACGTTGCTTGAACCTTCCTGTCGATGTTCCTGAGCGCCATAATGTAACAATCCCTCGACATCTTTTGCTCGCCATGCGCTGCTCCTACACCTTCTTCGGATGGTTCTCCTAAAATTGTTCGTATCTCGAGCGGTGGGTTGGCACCGCCCTTACCTTGATCTGCTGGCAGTGGCCTCTTGCTTCTGCCGTTCCCCACGAACCTCTTGAGGTAAGCTTCTCGGATTAGGGCTTCTATCTCGTCCCTCAATGGTATGCATTCCTGGGTTGCGTGACTGTGGTCTTCGTGGAACATGCAGTATTTGTTTCTGTTCCTCCTGTCGGGGTCTGATCCCAACTTTTCTGGGTGTTTCAACAGATTTGTGTCCTGTATTGCGGCCAAGACCTGTTCAAGCGAAGCTGTTAGTGGTGTATACCTGTCGAATCTGGCTTTTTGGTTCCGCACAGCCCTGTGGCTCCTTGGACTCTAGTCGGCCTCGATCATTGGTCGAGGACTGCTCTTGCTGATCGAGCTGAGCAGTTTTTCATCCTGTAGACCTGAAATCATAGCAGTCAAGGCAACTCCATCGTCATGGCCTTCTACCTGCAAAACTTCGTTACAAAATTTGTTAATATAATCCTTCAAGCTTTCTCGAGGCCCTTGCTTTACTGTCAGCGAGTTGATCTGAGGCTTCTGTCGGTTCCGGGCTCCTAGGAATTGCTTAACAAATGCTCGGCCTCGGACTTTGCCCGAGCCTCTGACTTTTTCCTGTCATTATTCCCTGTGTACGTACTTGGCGTTGTCTTTAGCGGCGAACTTCTGCGGGCCTCTTTGCGATTGAGCTTCTACTCGGCCTTGAACATCGGCCGAGGAGTGCTCATGTCGGATCTGGCCTCCAATTCTTCCGCTGGTCGTCCTCTTTGCGCTCACGGAACCTTACAACAGTCTCCGCGGATAGGGTCGGCCCTTTCCATACCGAGGTCGACCCCCGTCTGGTTCGACGCTTTCTGCTCATCCCCGATGTTTCCTTTTGGTTTCTGAACCCGATTCATCCTGCAGACCACCACCGATGCGCGGTCTGAGCTGGCAAGCACTCTTCCCCACAGACGGCGCCAATTGTTGATGCCAAAATCCGAACAGAGGACTCACTTGACCTTCACGTGACACCAACAGTGAATTTGTAGAAGCTGGGGAAGACGTGACCTGCAAGACCAGCAAAAATCGCTGCACACCGGTGTGGTGTAGGCCACACCGCCTCCGATGCCTAAGTCAGAAAACCGAGGAGAAGCTAGAGAGTAAAAGGAGAAGTCCAGCATAGAGTTTCCCCCCTTCTTCAGTGATGAAGAGAGGTTTTTATACCTGTTTTTCCTCCTAGGGTTTTCAGGAATCCGAAGGTGTTTCGGGACGAACCAGGCAAAACTGGGGCGATTTGGGGCATCAAAGGCATCAGGGGCCAAAAGGAGGCGACCGAGCTCAGCCCACGCAAGTGGGCCGAATGGTCGGCCTCGGCCTTTTGCCGAGGCCGACCGTATGATGGCCCGACCCTTTGGTCCTGCCTTCCTCTGGATCGATTTTCTGGTCCTACCTTTGCCCGATTATCCTCGTCAGCTCCTTGTTCGTCAGTGTGGTCCAAAATTACCTATAACAACTAGATTTAGCTAAAATTTGAAGAAGATGGCGAGCGGTGGCCGGCCGCCGGCGCCGGCGCCGGAGATGTGAAGAAGAAGATGGAGGGGTTGAGGGAAGAAGATGAAGAAGTGGGTGGAGAGTTAAGTTTTAAAAATCATTTAAATAATAATATTTTTATTATTTTTTATTGTTTTTTCTTTATTTTTATTTTAAAATTAAAAAAATTAATTTTTTAATTAAAAAAATTTGGCCACGTCAGCAATCTGTTAGCATTTAACAGAAAATTGGACGGCAGGGACCAAAATGCTCCTTATCTCAAACCTCAGGGGTATTTTTGTTGAGTTTGAAAACTCAGGGACCAAAGTGTCACTTAACCCAAACCTCAGGGACCAAAAGTGTATTTTTCCCTATAATATATTAGGTATGATATTTACATACAGTTGCCACTGGTATATTCTTCTATATATATACTTACATATACCTCATAAACATGTCAGGAGAAAAATACACTTTTGGTCCTTGAGGTTTGGGTTAAGTTACACTTTGGTTCCTGAGTTTTCAAACTCAACAAAATTACTCCTGAGGTTTAGATTTCGTTACATTTTTTGTCCCTCCATCCAATTTTTTAAACCCTAATAGTTTGCTGACGTGTCACTATTATTTTAGGAAAAAAATATTTTTTTTAATTTTTTAAATAAAAATATATGAAAATAATAAAAATATTATTATTATTTTTTAATTCTTTCTCTCTCTTTTTTTTCTCCTTCTCTCTCTTCTACTTCTCCTTCTTCAATTTCGATGGTGGCCGCCGCTGGCAGTAGTGGAGGCGCTTCCCTCCTCTCAATTTCAGGTGGAGAAACAATAAATTTTTCTTTCTTTAAATTTTCTAGCTTTCTTTATTTATTGTGAGGACTGTATGCTACTAATGCATTCTCTTCTGTGATTTCCCATTGAAGAAATTGAGATGATTTTCCTTGTGGATTCTTTCTTCTTTTTCTTGCTCATGCTTCCCATTGATTTTTTTTTTTTTCCATATTTTGTTTTTGACATTTAGCCATTTATTCAGCCTCCTTTTAATGGCTTTAGCCACAAACATAGAAATTGTCAAATCATTTATATGAAGCACACTATCAAACAGAAATCATAGAGGACTCTTAGCTTCTCATGTATATCAAAATATTTTTGAGGTTAATAGGTTACATTGTATTCTAGTAGACATAATGTTCTTAGTAGAGCTATAGAATCTAAAAGAGAAATAGAAATAAGAAATAAGAAATAAGAAATAGAAATACAGGTTGAGTACAAGCTATTTGTGTATATCGATATTAAATTTTTTATTGTACACGTGTATATTGATGTACCTATCATTCTCTTTATCAATTGAGTACATTATTGTAATGTAGAGACTTTAATTTCAATTTGACACTTGCAGGACTTGATTTGCTATTAATTTTTAAATCCCTTATGAAATTTTATATGATTGATTGCAATACCAGGTATTTGTAGTCAAGTTCACATTTACATACTTTTATTTACTCCATTATTTACAATTCTAGGATCATGAGTATGCTTATGCAAATTAGATATTTTTTAAAAATATTGTTTTTGTTTTTGAATTTTTTTTTATAGATAATGACCCTTTATTTATGAAATTTGAAAACACATATGAAAATTAGATATTTTTTTAAGTTACTTTTGCTATCAAATTTTGGATAGATAATGACCCTTATTTAAGGATTTGAAAACACATATGAAAAATAGATTTTTGGGAAAAATACACTTTTGGTCCCTGAGGTTTGGGTTAAGTGACACTTTGGTCCCTGAGTTTTCAAACTCAACAAAAATACCCCTAAGGTTTGAGATAAGAAGCATTTTAGTCTCTGCCGTTAATTTTTCTGTTAAATCTTAACAGTTGCTGACGTGGCACTATTATTTTAATAATTTTTTTTTTAATTTTTTAAAATAAAAATAATAAAATAATAAAGGGGAATTGTGCTAAATAGCTAGAAAAAAAAAGCCTTCTTGTTTTTTGGCTACGAATGTTCAGAATTTGCAGGGGTGGCCACCGCATTTTCAGGAACTGTTTTCTAGATTTTTTTTTGACATTTTTACTCCTAGTATATACGACTATAGACAAACGCTGTTAACAGATTTTTTTTTTTGTTTTCATTCAGTTTCTCCCCCTTTTTTCGGGATGGATGAATCCCGATTTATAGGGGTTCAGTTGGCGGTTTGTGTTCAAGTGTATAAAAAGATCTACCTATTTTTTAAGCTTAGGTTCAGCTTTTCCAACGGTAAAAAAAGATTTTATCGCTCACATTTTGCCCCTCATTATCCATGTTACAAAAGAACAACAATAAAAGTCGTAAGTAGCAGTACATACAGACAGATGACATTACATATAAACTACAACATATATATAACTCATATGGGGGTGGGACTGGGGTAAGTATGCATACACACAGGATGCATGCGGAACACGTATGTATGTAATACTATAGACAGATATCAGTTATGACATTTCATCAGGTATTTGCATTCAGGTGAACATGGTACGGGGGGTTATTATGGTTGCATATAGCAACACATACAAAGACAAAGTGTATTTTTATTGGGCATTCCAGACATACACGATACATGGGGTGATTAACTCAAATACAGGGGGATTAAGTGTATACACACACAAGTAGACACATTAGACCATTCCATGGATGTATATAATAGTACAGACAAATCAAAGCATTTTTTCTATTAGACATGTCAATGTGTACGCACACATACATATGAGTATACCACAAGCACACTTTTTCCAGAGAAGTTGTAATAACGATGAAATGGTATTTATCAGTACATACCACTCGGGGGAATGTAATAACGAAATCCTAAAATCTCGGGGGAATGTATCAGTTTGTTGCTAATATAAGGGAATGGGAATGAAGTTGTTCATGTCTAATAGAAATGGTATTTATCAGGACATACCACTCGGGGGAATGTAATAACGAAATCCCTAAAATCTTGGGGGAATGTATCAGTTTGTTGCTAATATAAGGGAATGGGAATGAAGCTGTTACCTTGGTTTGAATTTCTGAGAAATTGTACAGTCCTCGCGCAGAAAGAGAATCGATGGAAGATGTGGGGCAAGCAAGAGTCTCGACGGCACGGCGGAAGAAGGTCGTCGGCACGGCGGATGTGGGTCGTCGGCGCGATGCGAGAGGTAGGGATTGGGATACACTCTGTGTTGGGGGGTGGAAAATGGTGGGAAATGGAGGATTAAGTCTTTCAAGGGGGGAAATGGTGGGAAGGGAGGGTTGTGGAAGATGAAGATGGACGGACGAGCTGGTGCATGAAGGCGGTTCTGGTGGGCGGTGTTATGACAACTCATAATTGCAGCAGCTAAGGTATCATAATTACTGTGTTCTTATTTGTTTTTAAAAATTTTCAGGTATTCTTAGTTGCAGGTAGTAAATCTTCCTATTGACAGGACTGTTGTTTCCGATTAATGGAGTTCGAAGGTGTTTCTCTCTGAAGGGGGTTGAACTTTGTACTCCTTCCCCAATAAAGGTATTTACTCCTTTTTACGGGGAACAACTCTTTCCTGTAGTAACAATATGATACAGCGTCTAATTTTCAAAATAATTTTGTGTTCTTGGATTTTTTTTTTAATTTCAAACCTCCTAAAATGTCTCCAACTTATTTTTAGGGATTTTTTAATTTCAAACCTCCTAAAATATCTCCAACTTATTTTTTAGGGGTGTATTTTATCTTTCTTAATCCCTGAGTTTGGTTTTAAACGTTAAGAACACGTTACGAAGTTTGTTGGGAGGGCATTTTTGTCTTGTACAAATAGGGATTTATTAATCAGTAAATTGTTTAGCCATCTATTTAATTTATAAACGTTCGTAGCCATTTTTCAAACCACCTATTTATTTATAGCCATTTTTCTTGTTGCCCCAATAATAAAATATTAATATATTATTCCTTTTTTATTCTTTTTTCTCCCTTTCTCTTTCTTCTTCTTCTCTTTCTCCATATCCTTCATCTTCCTTCTTCTTCTTCCTAACTCCGACGACCGGCGGCCGCCGCCGGCGACTGTTTTTTTTTTTTCTTTTCTTCTCTTTTCTTCTTCTCTCTTATCCCATTTTTCTTTTCAATTTTTTTTAAATGAACAAGAGGAGGAGGGAGGCCCCTCCTCCCTCCTCCCTCTTGAATTTTTTTTTTTTTTTAAAGAAAAGAAGAAAAATGGGGTAAAAGAGAGGAAGTAAGGAGAAGAAAAGAAAAAAAAAATTACAATCGCCGGCGGCGCCAGCCGCCGGAGATGTGAAGAAGAAGATGGAGGGGTTGAGGGAAGAAGATGAAGAAGTGGGTGGAGAGTTAAGTTTTAAAAATAATTTAAATAATAATATTTTTATTATTTTTTATTGTTTTTTCTTTATTTTTATTTTAAAATTAAAAAAATTAATTTTTTAATTAAAAAAATTTGGCCACGTCAGCAATCTATTAGCATTTAACGGAAAATTGGACGGCAGGGACCAAAATGCTCCTTATCTCAAACCTCAGGGGTATTTTTGTTGAGTTTGAAAACTCAGGGACCAAAAGTGTATTTTTCCCTAAATTTTTAAAAAAAATCATTTTGTATTTTCAAATTTTTTTTTATAGATAATGACCCCTCTATTTAAGGGATTTGAAAATGAATTTGTTTTATTTGATTTGAATCATTTGATTTAACTACCTATAATTCTAGGATCATGAATATGCATGTGCAAATTATATATTTTTTTAAAAAACTTATTTGTATTTTCGATTTTTTTTATAGATATAATAACCCTCTATTTATGGATTTTGAAAACCCATATGAAAATTAAATATTTTTTTAAAGTTGCTTTGTATTTTCGAATTTTTATAGATAATGAACCTTGTTTAAGGATTTGGAAACGCATATGAAAATTAGATGGTTTAAAAAATTATTTTGTATTTTTCGAATTGTTTTGATAGATAATGAATGACCCTCTTTTAAGAGATTTGAAAACGAATTTGTTTTATTTGATTTGATTTAACTACTCTGTAATTTTAGATTTTCAGTTATAGATTCCTGACAAGGGTATTTTTGTAACTTAATAATTCATATTTATTAATTCACAAAATTAGTTTGGCTATTTATCTAAAAAAATAAGAAACGTTGTCATTAATCAAAACACGTTTAAAAAATGGTCATTCTTGTTGTTATCCCTTCTTGTTGTTATCCCTTTTTTGAACCATGCCAACCTAACCTGACCCATGACTAGGCTGAGTTGGATCATTGACATACATTCTAGGATGGTCCCTTAATCGATATTAAAATGTCCAAAGTTTACAAATAATATTTAAATTTAAATACATAAAAAGGTCAGATTACAAGTTCAACTCAACTGCTAAGTCTCAACTAAAGGAAGTAAAGTATTTAATATATCTCTAAACTTTCAATTTTGTGTCAAATAGATTCTTGAATTTTCAATTTTATGATCTATTAGACACTATTAGACATTTTTTTTCAATTAAAAACCCTATTAAACACAAATCTAAACATGGAAGGACTAAAAATACAGGTTAACCTAGAATTCTCCTAAAGAATCTTTGAAGAAAAAAAAGTCTAGAATCGAGAAAAAGAAAACAACCCAGTTCTGATGGTGAATGAAGAGTTCAAAAGCCTCTTCATACGGATTCAAGGGCCACGTGTGTTCCACGTTAGGAAGATCTGTTACTTCATTTTCGTGGCAGCCATGAAAGGATATTCCAAGCTTAAAAGTTACTACAGCTAGAGAAATTTGGCATATTTGTTAGAGCAAGAGCTGGTTGATGGTGACACAAGTGAATTAACTTGGGTTTCGGTTTCAGAATGGAAGTTACAACACAACCATCATGGGTTGACTCTAATAGTCAATAAGGACCATAAAAAAAATAAAAGGGCTAAGAAGAAATGAGTTCAATCCATGGTGGCTAACCTACCTAGGATTTAATATCCTAGGAGTTTCCTTGGCAAACAAATGCAGTAGGATCAGACGATTGTCCCGACGCGTAAGTTGGCTCGAACACTCACGGATATAAACAAAAAGAAAAATGGGAGTTGAAACAACGCATGCATGTAGCCACACATAACTGGCCTCTGACAGCAAGGCAGTCCCGTATAAAAGGCACCGACTAATCAATCAGTTTTATTGGCCTCTGAAGAACTCCATGGAGGTAGAAGAAGGGTAACATCAGGAGATTCGGAGAGATTGATTCTTTCCAAAGCAAACCGAACCAGAACAAGTAATTGATTCGGTTAGATCTCAGTAAACCACATAGCCAATGAACTTGTTCACGGCCTCTAGCTATCCTAAGAAAAACTGAGAAAACCAACTACACGGTTCAATTAGTCTTTTGCCTCTATATCCAAGTCAAACGAACAATGTGCACGTAAGTATCAGTCTTTAGCTTCACCCGTTCATACATAGTTCACCATTGTGAAATCCTTCTCAAAAGGAGGAAAATTTTGAACCTCTCATATTTTAGTCGAAATCATAATTCGAGCTATGTTCACTTTGACAAAAAAGTGATGAACGGAACAAGGATATGGAAACTGCCACTAGAGTGGAACTTAGGATGAAACTAATATTATATGCCATAAAAGTATAGCTGATAATTCTGACACGATCCCGCAAGTCTACATAGCAACGAGATAGACAAAACGACCACAAAAACTCTAAAATACTCAACTTATTACTACCAGTCACTCAACTAACTTTTCTCATAAATTTAAAAGTAGACCTTGAAGAAAATCAGGAAAACAGTACATATTCATAGATACATACAGCAGTCCTTCATCGAGCACAATCAACTAGTTCAAGGGCCTCCTGTTGGCACATTTTAGTTGCCAGATTAACGTAGTTCAGGGCGAACGAAGTCTGCATCTGCTGGAACAGAAATATCAACAGCAGGTCTCAACTGGGCGCATGTTTCAATTGCTCCATGAACTGGGTCAGACAGGAAGTTGCTGATAAGGTCTTGGTTAATGGCTGAACCATTGTCAATGGCAACCAGGGCTTGTTGGGTCAAGATGTAGTCGAAGCGTGGAGCCCATTTTCGAGATCCCAATCGGGCTGTTGTGGAACAGTTGTCAACCATGAATGAAACACCACGAGCGTGCATGAACGGGTTCAAAGAGTCCACTGATTCAATCACACTTTCGTTGATGATCTCAGAGTAAGAGTGGCCCTTTTTCCTCAGTATCTCGATCTGAAAATAAATTTTATATGAAGTAGGCATAGATAACTCTTCATTTTCATAACCAATGGAATAGAATAAATTTTAAGGTTTAAGATTCAGCAGGTTGTTTTTATAACAGCTTCTTCGTTTTCATAACCAAGCTCCACCCATTAGAATGGATTTTAAGGTTTAAAAGTCGGCAAACTGTTATTAGACAGGGAAATCACATACCTGTGCCATCATCAATGCCACATATACACCAGCCGTGAAAGGATATAACGGGCCGAGGTCACCTGCAGGACGTGATTTTCGGACACGTTCACCAACTTTCCACATCCGGGTCTGGTCAATATTCCCCATTGGGAAAGCTGGGAGACCCTCCTTTTCCTGTAATATGAAAATAATAATAATAATGTAAAGAAGATCAGTTATGAAGAATAACAAGCACCAAAACAATTTATCCAACTAGAATTATAAAGATCACTGGGATATAGTTTGTTTTAACTGCAAACTATTGATTTCACCAAAATATTACTGTTGTGAAGGGGAAAAAGGGTATCAACATACATAAAATCGTCGGCCAGCAAGCACAACACTGCGAATCTCACTTCCACTAGCAACATCTTCATAACATTCATAGAGAATATCCATACAGGGGTAATATGATGCACTGTATGCTCTCTCAAATTCCTTTTTCTCATCAGCAGAGAAGGAATTGTATACTGCCAACATTCCCTATATAGGAAGAAAACAAACGGTCATTAGTATAAAGCAAGTGCACACTGAAAAAGTTAAACCTAGTTAGCAGATACGACCTTAGTAGAAATGGTCTTTGATATGATCCCTGTAATGCTTTCAACAGTGTTCTTATAAGCGAGTTCTTCAGCCATTCCATTTTCAGTGTACCTTCTGAACAAGGATTCCACAATTCCATGAACAGCACCAAGTAGAATGCCTGTCAACCACAGCAGAAGTTGGTTATTCAGACTGTATGCATATATACACACACACGCACACAATTTTTTTTTATAAGAAGCAATTCATTGATGGTATGAAATTACAAAAGAGGGGGAATACCCTAATGGGGAGATACAGAAGACCTCTCCAATAGAAAAGGAGGGAGGAAAAGCTAGAGTGATGAAAAATAGGGGAACATTGACACCAAGAACGTGTGCATGTTTGAATGTACAAGTTGAGTGAATAGTTTACCTCGCTCGCCAAAGATGTCACTCCTGTATTCTTGCTCTAGAGTCGTAGCAAATGTGAATGGAGAGCCAAGGGCAACAGACCATCCCAATGCAACATCTGTGGCTCTACCATCAACATCCTGTAAGCGAGCTTGTATGTAATTAGCAACCAAGTACATCAATCAAAATCCACCTCAAAGAGGAAAATGCAAGATTTACCTGGTGAACTGCAAAACTAGAATTAATTCCTGCACCATTTATCTCTTTTCCTTGAACATAAAGCCTCCTCACAGATGGACCCATCCCCTTTGGACAAACAGCAATCACGCTGATATTCTTAGGGAAATCAAGCCCCAATGACTGCAAATGGCCAAGAAGAAACCCATGGGAAAGCCCAAGAATACTGTTTGGTTTCATGTGAGAAAATATTTTCTCATAGTTATCAGCCTACAAAGTAGAGGAAAAAAAAAATTAAGAAATTTACAATTCTACAAAAAGTTTAAAAGCATGTCAGTAGGTGAACATACAGAAAAGGAATTATTAGAAAATCCTCAGAATCCCAAGAACACAGGTAATCAAACAAACATGTATCTACTATCACAAGCACTTAATACAAACTTGGGTCGTCTCTGACTTTAGCTTAATAGTACTAGAAGCAACAAAGTTGAGATAAGTTGAGTCTCTGACCTGAGCAGAATCAGAAATCAAAAGCATGACAAGATCACTTTCGGAAATAGTTTCATATATATCGCCCAAAGTCCCATTCTCCTCAGAGAAACCAACTGCACGAGCTTCAGCAAAAGAACGGGAACCCTTCCTCAGGCCGATCTGTATAAACAAAAAACATGGAAAAAACTACGTTTATACAGGTGGTTCATCAATATTCAGTAACATGACAAAACAGCCTACAATGCAATAGGAAATAAACACTCCAATAGGAATCGTGTACAAGAGAGTACGAATAAATTGTAGAGCACAAAACAAAATTTCTAAAAGAATTACCTTAACCACAATATCAGACTTGGCTTCAGCAAGCGAGTCCCTTAAATTCTGAGCTTGTGCAGGTGCCTGATCGAACAAAAGCATGCAGAAAGCATAAACTATAGTGAGATAAATGATCAATATAAACTCCTGTCTTCCTGAAAGAAATAAGTTCCATATGGGTTTCGAGTGAGTGTTTTTCAGAGTGAAAACTTTTAATGAACCAAAAGCCATATTATATGCATGCTACATTCAGATGCATCGGGTCAGTTTCTTAATAATACAATAATCTAGTTTCCACCCGGACAACACATCTGAAAGAATTGCATTAAAGAAATGACATTTTTAGTACCTTGGTGGTCACTTAGTTACATTCTATCCCATTAATTTTTTTTATTAATACCAATGGGGATGCTTAAGTGAAAAAGAAAATATTTGCACGTATGTCGACAGTTGAAATGTAATTTGTTTCTTTCAATTGATCCTTGGTTTCGTAAAACGTCAAATCAACCTTTTCCATTAGTATACACAGAAAAACTAACTCTAATGTAAAACAAACATTTTTCAAAAGTGCGGCCATGATTCCAAGAACATAGCACCATGTAGGGTAACTTCTGCATTTCACTCAATCCATTAGACTGTTACCATCAGAATATGGAGACAACAAAACACTACAACTATAAGATTGCAGAGTATAAGATAACATTACCTGTGAACCCCAGCCAATGACACCAATTTGCTTGATCCCCTTGAACGCTTCCGGCAGCAAGGGAAAAAGATCTCTACCACCTCTGACAATATACTGCAAGCACAAGGCAAACAAGAAGAAATGAAACAATTAAAACTCAATTTCCAATACCATACTCCAAAAGCCTCAAAACAGAGCGTTCCAGAGAGAAAACAAAAGAAATGTAGAAAAACACATGCAGATCTTAAGAAATGAAAACATAAAAAACCCATTTCCACTCCACAATTCACACTCATAACTCAGTTCCCTCAAATCCAACAGTTAAAAATCCAGCAACAAACAGACGAATAACAGACTACAAACCTCATCATGGCCAGCGAGGTTAACTTTCTCCTTCTTGAAGACGGAAGTGTCGAAATCGAGGGAGGTTAACGGCTTGATCGCAGGAACTGAGACCATGCGAGCACCAAGAGCCGAACCACCGGCATTAGAACCAGCGATTCCAACAGCCTTGAGAGCATTGAATCCTGAGGAAGAAGAGGAGGAGGACAAGAACCCTAAGCTGGAAGGAGAAAGGGGTTTGAGAGCAGCGGCTTGTTTTAGGGTTTGGGATGAAGAGGTCGAGATAGAGGGAGCGAAATATGTGGCGGCCGCCATTGAGTCAGCAAAGAGTGGTGGGGGATGAAGTTGAGATTGTGCAGAGGGTTTTAAGAGAAGAGAAGCCGCATTTTAAACGAAATATTGTGTGTATTATGTACCTGCCACTTGTATTTTTCTACTCTTTCTCATAAATGCTAAAAATTCACCAAAAAAAATTACCAACATAGTTCAACCGACATAAAGTTTAAGTTTTATAACAAGTTTAATTTTTGAACTTTCAACGTTGTAATTAGGTTCCTGAACTTTAAAAAGTTTTTATTAGGTTCTTGAACTTTCAATTTTGTATCTAATAGGTCCCGATATATTCTATATTTTTAAAAACTAACCAATCTACTATGTATGTAAAATTGAATTTTGTGTCTATTGAGACTCTAAACTTCCAATGTTGTATCAACTAGACTGGTGAATTTTTAAAAATGTTTAGTAGGTTAAAAGACTTATTAGACACAAAATTTAAAATTGAAGGACTTATTGGATACAAAAGTGAAAGTTTAAAAACCTATTGAATGCTTTTTAAAGTTCATGGACCTATTGAAAACAAAATAAAAAATTTTAGTATCTATTTAAAACTTTTTAAAATTGAACTAAATTCGCACAACCTTGAAAGTTCGGAGACTAAACATGTAATTTAACATAGAGTTTATATCTTAACATTTTCAAACCACCTCTAAGTGTAAAAAAAAACGATAGGAATGGAAATTATGCAATAAGAAAATTATAATTATCGAAGGAATTATGGATGCGTTAGCTTTTTTTTTTTTTCTTTTTTGACCAGAATAAATGCGTTAGAGGTTATTTCTTAATCACATAATTGATTAGATAGAATGGAGCTATATGTTACGGAGTGCCTTAATATCTTGTCAAGTTGCTATTAAACTTATAATTATCGAAGGAATTATGGTCGAAATACTAAATGTTGTACCCATGTGGGGGAAGATACTATTACGGAGTGCCTTAATATCTTGAACAATGAGGCAGATATAGAGCCATTCAATAAGACTTTGATTACTCTAATTCCAAAAGGAAAAGATCCTAAGTTCATGCATGAATATCGTCCGATTAGTCTATGCAATGTGACCTATAAGACCATTGCGAAAACACTTGCTAATCGTCTCAAGAAGATCCTGGATGATATTATATCTCCCACGCAAGCAGCGTTTGTCCCAGGCAGGCTCATTTCTGACAACATCTTGGTAGGTTTCGAGTGTATCCATGCTATTAATAGCAGGAAAAAAGGAAGGGAGGGTCAAGTTGCTATTAAACTTGACATGAGTAAAGCGTATGATAGAGTGGAATGGAGCTATATCCGGGATATGATGTTGAGGATGGGTTTCAGTGATAAGTGGACTAAGGCCATAATGAGGTGTTTGGAATCGGTCTCGTTTTCGGTTCTTATCAATGGCTCGCCTTATGAAGAGTTCAGGCCAGGGAGAGGAATTCGACAAGGAGATCCACTATCTCCCTACATTTTTCTGATATGTGCAGAAGGATTCTCGGGACTCTTCAAAAGGGAAGTGGAATCTCATTCTTTGCGTGGATTTCGCATTAATAATTATTGTCCGCTCCTTACTCACCTTTTCTTTGCTGATGATAGCCTCATTTTTTGCAGGGCAACAAAGGAGGAATGCTCGATGGTTAAAGGTATCTTTAAAGAGTATGAGGCAGCCTCTGGGCAAATGATTAATCTGGATAAATCCAGATTCATGGTGAGCAAGAATGTGAATGCTAGGGAGAGTCAAGCTATCGAAGAAATTCTTGGAATTAGAAAGGAGGATAACTTGGGAATCTACTTAGGCATGCCCTCACAAGCGAGCAGAAGTAAGCGACAAATGTTTAACAAAATCAAAGATAAATTTGAAAACATTCTGCAAGGTAGGAATGAAAGGTTGTTTTCAGTGGGAGGCAAAGAAATCTTGATCAAAGCAGTTGTCCAGGCGATTCCCAATTATACTATGAGCTGTTTCAAGCTCCCCAAAGGTCTTCGTACCGAGATCAATAGGCTTTGCACTAGATTTTGGTGGGGGGCAACAGGAGACAAAAGGAAGATTCATTGGGCTAAGTGGAAAGCTCTTTGTAAAGGGAAGGATTTGGGAGGCATGAGATTCAGAGATATCCACTTGTTCAACCAAGCTATGTTGGCGAAACAAAGTTGGAGATTATTAAGGAATCCGGACAGCCTTCTTTTCAAAATTCTACGAGGAAGATACTTCAGAGATGGAAATTTCATAAATGCGCAAGAAGGTGTGAACTCGTCTCAAACGTGGAAAAGTATAGTTTGGGGAAAAGAGCTCTTTAAAGAAGGATACCGATGGCGAGTGGGGGACGACAAACACATCTATATTAACCACGATCCTTGGCTGGTGAGGAAAGGTCAGAAAAGCCCTTTATGGGTTCCTGAGGAATTCAAATGGGCAAAAGTCAAAGATCTAATTGGGGAGGATGGGGATTGGAATATGCAGCTGCTAAATAAGAATTTTTTACCTACTGATGTGGAAGACATTTTGGCTATTCCACTTAGCAAGAGAGGAAGTAAGGACGAGATTATCTGGGATTGGGATTCAAAAGGGATGTTTACTGTGAAGAGCGATTATTGATGTGGACTTTTCCTACCGCAAGCGCACGGGTCAAGTAATAATATAGTGAATAGTAAATTCGAATGTCGTCCTCTGGATTGGATTTTTAAGCAAATTGAGTATTGCGCATAATCTTGCCTAATTTTATTTAGGGAACAAAAAGTGATGAAAAGATGATGATGAAACCAAATCAAAGCAAATAAAAGGAATGGAAATTCAATTGGGAAAACTACTTAGGGAATTGATTTCGTCGATTTCGTTTAGGATTGATTTTAAGGAATAAGTTATTATGCACAATGAAATTATGAGCCAAAGACCCTTTAACCACAACTACCCCTCCCGAGTATAATTGATTCTCATGCAAATTAACCAACTTGATATCCCTATCTAAGTTTATTAACATGCAAGGCAATGAGATCTTTTAACCAATTTTAAAGATAATCTAAAACCGGCAAGAATTAGAAAGTAAACTTTATTCATGCAATCTTGAGCAAGTCTATATCAAATCCCCTCTCCCGAGCTAGATTCGAAACTTAAATCATCCAACTAATGGCCAATTAATTGAAAGCATTAAATCAAGATTACAAACACAATAACATTGCATAACTTAAACCATAAATCAATCCATAAACTTAATCAACTACATCAATCCCTAAGCTACAAGTTTAGCTACTCATGAATGTAAATACAAGCTCAACTAAACAATTGAAAGCCATAAATCTAACTAAAGGAAGGAAAGGGAAAAGAAAACTCAATGTAGGCCGAGTCCCGACGTCCCCGTCACGATCCCCACGAACAATGGGTTGATTTCCAAGTTCCTCCTTTGTTTTCAGCTCCCAAAAGCCTCTATTCTGTCCTCTTTACGGCTCCAAAAGGTCCCAAATTGATCTCCCCAAAAACCTAGCCGAAAGGAAGCTTTTATTCTGATTTTTCGTCTAAGCGTCGAGACGCTGTCAAGACAGCGTCGCGACGCTGCCTCTTAAACGCGCGATCTGAATAAGGAAAAACGGTAGCGTCGGGACGCTTCCTATTGTAGCGTCTCGACGCTGTAAGCTTTACGCGCCTATTCTGATATGGAATGTGAGCGTCGAGACGCTCAAGAGCTAGCGTCTCGACGCTAGCCTGCTGTTGACCGAGATTTGACTTTTCTCCACTTGTACTCTTTTCATTCCTTTGCATCTTTTCACGCCCCGAGCACCCGATTAACTCTAATATGACATTATAGCTCCAATCAACCATTTCCTACAAAATAAACATTAAAGTGCAATAAAATGGCCCAAACACCATAAAAGACTAGCTAAATTAAATAAGTAAAGATAGCTAGCTATGCTCGCTATCAAATACCCCCAAACTTAAGCTTTTGCTAGTCCTCGAGCAAACTCTAAATCATACATACAATAGAAGAATGGATGCAACAATCATAACTCAATCCTCAAGGCTCAAAAGTCAATAACCAAGCAAGCAAGAGATATGCACATAAGGACCAATGAGGGAGACAAATTAAAATTTTTCCAAAATTAACTTGCATAAGCGAGATCTATCTCAACAAGATCAGACTCTACTAGCTCGGGGTTGGATTATTAAACTCTCAGCTCATCTTCCCTCTACACTGGCACTAAGGTTTCACTAATGAGTTAATGTAACAAATTAGTTTGTTTATCTCCATACTTAGGTGCTTTTAATTAACAAATGAATTAAGCATGTAAATGTGGCACTAGCTTTCACACACCCATTGCAGGGACCCTTAACCTGAGTTTTCTCTGGTTGGCCTAACTGATCACAACAGGGGTAGCTCTTTTTGCCTTAATCTTTATTACTCATTGCATATTGTGCACAAGCCATGGCATAATAATTTTCTTTTCAACAGTAACAACAAGAATGATTTTTCGTTATGAACATAATAGCAGATATTCTTTTCTTCCCTCCTAAGCAAGATTAAACATGCTAATTTGCAAAAAATTAACTCTTTAGCTCTACCCTACACCTATCGAGGTGACAACAAGCATATGAACTCAATAATTCGCTCCTAAGCATTCAAATCCAAATCTAGCCAAGATAAATACTCTACTCATGCAAGCCATCTCCTAGAAAAATTTTAAAAAGTCTCCCTTTTTGGGTACTTATGCTTACATCTCATCACAAGCTTGAAAATTGACAAGAAAACCTATCCTAGGACATCATAATCATGCAAAAGTAGCATCCAGAAAACAACCATATGCATAATTCAAAGAAAGCTCAAAACTATAGCCCGAACTCAGATGCTCAAGGGCTCCACAAACATGCTAATCCACCCCCAAACTTAAAATATGCATTGTCCTCAATGTATAAAGAAAATAGAACATAAACAAGCATGAGAACAATAAAAGAATGACAGGAGTGAACAATACTGGCCTGGAATGATGATGACTTCTTGCTTGAAAGCTTGAAAGCAAAGGAGAGGAAGAAAACAAGACCTACAAAACAAAAACAAACAATAAATAAAAAAAAAACAAAAAGAAAACACACTAACTTACTTGGGTTGCCTCCCATAAGCGCTTGTTTAACGTCATTAGCTCGACGTGTTGCACGTGCTTCAAGGAGGCTTTTGTTCTGTGAATCCAACAGAGGTGCGCTTTCTTGCACCTTTTCTGTAACCCATGTGAAGCACTTCATCTTTAGAGTCTTCAACTGCTTTAAAAATTTCTTTTTCGTTCTTTACTCTAATAGTGAGCTCCCTGCGCTCAATATCTATGATCGCTCGCCCAGTAGCGAGGAATGGTCGTCCTAATATGACAGGCATTGAAGGATTTTCTATCATATCCATAACATACAAGTCAATAGGGAGGAAAAATCTACCTACTCTGATTAATACATTTTCTACAATACCAACTAGTCTCACCACAGATTGATCAGCCAATTGGAGCTTTACAGGAGTAGACTTAATCTCACCTATATCTAACTTTTTACACAAAGATAGAGGAATGATATTAATGCTAGCACCTAAATCACATAATGCTCTGAAAGAATAAGTACCAAAACTACAAGGAACAGAGAAACTCCCTGGATCTGCTACTTTTTCAGGTACTTTCTGTTGTACTCTGGTGCTGCATGTGGAAGCAAGATAAACAGTGTCAACCTTCTTTTCTTTTCGCTTCTTTGCTAACCACTCCTTCATAAACCTGTTGTATTGGGGCATCTCTAATGCCTCTGCAAAAGGAATATTAATATTCAGATTCATAAAAGCATTCATAAATTTATCAAACTGAACCTGATTATTCTTTTTCTTCTTTTTCTTTTTCTTTTCCTTGGGAACCATCAGTGTGGGAGAAGGAATAGGAGGCTCAAGGTTAGGCTGTTCAGCCTCATCAGATGATGTGTCCTCCTCAGCTTCCCCTGTAGGCGTTTCATAGTCCTCAGATTCAGGTTCCTCTTCAGACTCCTCCTGGTGAACAGTGATTGCCTTGCAATATTCCATCTGGGGTTTCTCTTGTTCAGCTGGGGCCTTACCTTTGTTCATTGTACTTACAACATTCACCAACTGTCCCAGCTGAGTCTCTATGTTCTTTATAGCTGCACTGTGGCCATTCACTGTTGAGTTGATGGCAATGACTGCCTCCTCTAATTTGGTTGTCCTGTTACTAGACTCTGCAATGAAAGCTCCAACAAGATCTTCTAACTTTTTATTATCTTGAGTTTGAGGGGCAAAACCAGGAGGATTAAGAACATTCTTAGTATTAGCATAAGAGAAATTTTCATGGTTCCTATTGTTAGGGTGATAATGTGTAGGTGTAGAATTATTATTATACCCCCTAAAATTCGAATTTGAAACATACTGAACCTGTTCAATAGTCTCCTCCTGAGGTCTAGATGCTAAAGCAGCAGCTGATTCAATTGATTGAGCACTCCCTGTACCTGAAAATTTCATAAAAGCATTGGCAAGGGAAGTCATCTGGGCCTGGAGTGCACTTACTTTATCAACCTCGAACACTCCAGCAGCAATCTTTTTAGGTGTAGACCGCTCAGATGGCCACTGATAGCTGTTGGTGGCCATATCCTCTAAAAGTGTGCGAGCGTTTTCTACGGTCTTGGACAACAGAGTCCCACCTGCAGCTGCATCAACAATCGTTTTTGTACTAGGAGTTAAACCATTATAAAACAACTGTACCTGAAGCCAATCGGGGTAACCATGCTGAGGACACTTCCTCAGTAGCTCTTTGAATCGCTCCCAAGCTTCGAACAGCTGCTCATCATGTTGTTGTTGGAATGTCCCAATCTCGGTCCTCAGCTTGACCGTCTTTGCAGGAGGGAAAAATTTCTTTAAAAAGGCCTGGACCAAAGCATCCCAAGTGGTGATGCTCCCAGGGGTGATGGACTGCAACCAATCACGTGCTTTATCCTGCAAAGAAAAGGGAAATAAACGTAAACGAATAGCATCCTCAGAGACTCCATTAATCTTTACCGTCCCACAGATATCCAAGAATGATTTAAGATGAGAATTTGGATCCTCAGTGGGTGATCCTCTGTATGCACAGTCTCGAGCCATCTGAATGAGGCCGGTCTTCAGCTCAAAGTTGTTGGCATTAATCGGTGCATAGACAATTCCCGATTGCTGTCCCTGAAACACAGGCTGAAAATAATCTCTAATAGGCCTAGGCTCCTCAGGTTGATTTTGGTCAGCCATTTGAATAATTTCTCTATTTTCCCTTCGAAGCCTAAGAATTGTTCTTTCTATCTCGGGATCAAATGGTATCACTTCTCTACTACTACGCATGCAAAATTAAAAATACCTTAAAAAGAAAAGAAAAACAAATATGGAAATAAATAAAGAAAAGGAAACAAACTAACCTAATATGGAATGCAAAAAATAAATATGGCAAAATGCAAACAAGGAAACTAATCTAAAAAGGAAAAACAAGAACAAATAAAGAAAAAGATTACTCAACTAAAAGAAAACTAACCTAGAAAATCAAATATGGAATGAAAGACAAATAAGGAAAAAAATGCAACAAACCTAAAAAAGTAACAATACACCCTAAATTAAGATCAAGCAATTTTTCCACAATATCAATCTAGCTAAATGTGCCAATCCCCGGCAACGGCGCCAAAAACTTGATGTGGACTTTTCCTACCGCAAGCGCACGGGTCAAGTAATAATATAGTGAATAGTAAATTCGAATGTCGTCCTCTGGATTGGATTTTTAAGCAAATTGAGTATTGCGCATAATCTTGCCTAATTTTATTTAGGGAACAAAAAGTGATGAAAAGATGATGATGAAACCAAATCAAAGCAAATAAAAGGAATGGAAATTCAATTGGGAAAACTACTTAGGGAATTGATTTCGTCGATTTCGTTTAGGATTGATTTTAAGGAATAAGTTATTATGCACAATGAAATTATGAGCCAAAGACCCTTTAACCACAACTACCCCTCCCGAGTATAATTGATTCTCATGCAAATTAACCAACTTGATATCCCTATCTAAGTTTATTAACATGCAAGGCAATGAGATCTTTTAACCAATTTTAAAGATAATCTAAAACCGTCAAGAATTAGAAAGTAAACTTTATTCATGCAATCTTGAGCAAGTCTATATCAAATCCCCTCTCCCGAGCTAGATTCGAAACTTAAATCATCCAACTAATGGCCAATTAATTGAAAGCATTAAATCAAGATTACAAACACAATAACATTGCATAACTTAAACCATAAATCAATCCATAAACTTAATCAACTACATCAATCCCTAAGCTACAAGTTTAGCTACTCATGAATGTAAATACAAGCTCAACTAAACAATTGAAAGCCATAAATCTAACTAAAGGAAGGAAAGGGAAAAGAAAACTCAATGTAGGCCGAGTCCCGACGTCCCCGTCACGATCCCCACGAACAATGGGTTGATTTCCAAGTTCCTCCTTTGTTTTCAGCTCCCAAAAGCCTCTATTCTGTCCTCTTTACGGCTCCAAAAGGTCCCAAATTGATCTCCCCAAAAACCTAGCCGAAAGGAAGCTTTTATTCTGATTTTTCGTCTAAGCGTCGAGACGCTGTCAAGACAGCGTCGCGACGCTGCCTCTTAAACGCGCGATCTGAATAAGGAAAAACGGTAGCGTCGGGACGCTTCCTATTGTAGCGTCTCGACGCTGTAAGCTTTACGCGCCTATTCTGATATGGAATGTGAGCGTCGAGACGCTCAAGAGCTAGCGTCTCGACGCTAGCCTGCTGTTGACCGAGATTTGACTTTTCTCCACTTGTACTCTTTTCATTCCTTTGCATCTTTTCACGCCCCGAGCACCCGATTAACTCTAATATGACATTATAGCTCCAATCAACCATTTCCTACAAAATAAACATTAAAGTGCAATAAAATGGCCCAAACACCATAAAAGACTAGCTAAATTAAATAAGTAAAGATAGCTAGCTATGCTCGCTATCAATTATCACCTAGCTTCCAAACTAGAAGCAGCTAAAGAAGAATCCAGCTCGGCTAGTGAGGCCCAAAAAGCCAAATGGATCTCAGTGTGGAAACTAGATATAATGCCAAAAACTAGAATCGGAATCTGGAAACTCATGAAGAACTATATTCCCTCCAAGCCCAATTTGCAAAAAAAGGGAATCGATATTAATCCGGTGTGTGTTTTTTGCAGGTCAAAGAAGGAGTCCACTGTTCACTCCCTCTGGAGATGCAAAAGAATCAGGTTTGTTTGGGAAACTTTCTTTCCTAAGCTAACAAAGGACTGGTTTTCTTGCAGTGATGTAGATGAATTCGAAGGTCTATGGGGGTGGCTGTCAAGCAAGATGACCAAAGAGGATCTAGAGCGAGCAGCGATAATCCTAGGCACTATATGGAACCACAGAAACAAAGTAGTAGCAATCAAAGACAAATTTAGTCCTCAGCAAATTATTAGACAAATCAAGAGGCAGTGGAGTGATAGAAAGAATCAAGGAAAGGCATACCGATTGAGTGCTATCACGGAGAGCCAGGTGAATCGGGAGCGATGGACCCCCCCTCCGGCGAGCTGGGCGAAGATCAACGTCGACGCTTCATGGAATGAAGATTTGAAGCAAGGAGGGGTGGGTTGGATTATCCGCGATTCGGTTGGATCTCCAAGGGGCATGGGCTTCACCAAAATTCAAAGAAAGTGGTCAGTGAAATCTCTGGAAGCAGAGGCGGTGAAAGAGGGATTAGAAGCTTTCATTTCATCGGGAAAGACTCAATTCTCAGGCGTCATAGTTGAATCGGACTGTTTGGAAGTGGTTAAGTCCTTGAACCACGACTGCATTGACGTTTCAGAGACTTCCTCAATTTTGGAAGAGATAGAGCTGCAAGCTTCGAAGGTTGAAGCTGTAGCGTTCGCGAAATGCTCTCGAGCATCCAACGAAGTCGCGCACTCTCTAGCGCGATTGGCGGCTGGTTTTCTGCCGGTTATGGGTCTGTCGTCCGTTGTTGATGACGATAATTTTGGGCTGGTTTCTTCTTCCACGCTGGAAGACAAATGGTTTTGGTGGGAAGGTTTTGTACCTGATTTATTATCCCATTTAATTGGGAAGGATTCTGGTGTATCTGTTTCCTGTTTTTCTCTTTAATGCATTTTTTCCAGTTTCAAAAAAAAAAAAATACTAAATGTTGTAAAAAAGGTTTTATTACAAATTTAGTTCCTAAACTTTCAGGGTTGAATCAATTAGGTCCCTGAACTTTAAAATGTTTCTAATAAGTTCCTAAACTTTCGATTTTGTTTCTAATAGGTCTTTGAAGTTTAAAAATGTCTAATAGGTCATTGAACTTTCAATTTTGTGTCTAATAAGTCCTTGATATATTTGATATTTTTAAAAACTAATTGTTGAGTATCCCACATTGAAAAGATTAGTGGAGACCTCCCAATTCATAAGATAGATGAGTTACTCCACTCATTGCCAATTGGTTTTGAGAGGAACCCCATGTAATCTAATATGATATAGAGCTCATTAAACCCAAACGGGTATTCGGTCCAAGAAAAAAAAATTGGGATCCGATCTCATTCAAGAATGGAGAATATGATATAGAGCTCATTAAACCCAAACGGGTATTCGATCCAAGAAAAAAAAATTGGGATCCGATCCCATTCAAGAAGGGAGAACCCAAGAAGGCACTATCTTGAGGGGGCATGGTGAACCTCATGTAATCTAATACTAATCAATCTACTTCATTTTAAAAAATGTTGAATAGGTCAAGGATTTATTAGACAAAGAATAAAAAGGTTGGAGACCTTTTTTTTTTTTTTAGAATAAAATACTTCATTAAAGAGGCTTAAAGTTTTACACCTAACTCATCATCAATGATGGAAGAAAACCAACGAGGGAAACACTCTTCCCTACCAAAAGTCGCAATCTCCTCATTGATTAAGGTGATTTCTGTGAGATCCTCCACTACTCGATTGAGGGATTTGATCGCTTCGCTTGAGTCAGACTCGATCACCAACGGGGGAGAAACCGACTACTGTCGGGACTAGTAGCGTTCAAGTACACTTGTAAACCTTCGAGAATGGCAAGAGATTCAAGAAATTTGATCTCCCATTTCTGCTTGACTTGCTTGCAACCCACCCCTATTAGAGACCCATTCGAGTCACGGATGATTCACCCCACCCCTCCTACGCTTGAAGAGGGACACCAGGACGCATATGAGTTAAGTTTCCAGAGGGGATGATCCGGCAGCTTCCATCGTGGGTGACTAGCTTGGTTCTCCGATTCTTCAAGGCCCAGGTTTGCTCTTGAAACCGACAATTTTCCTTCCGTGTAGCAGCATAGTTGCCTTTTAATTCTCTGATCGTCTGGCTTGCCTCCGCGGTGATTGCATAAATTCCTCTCGTTCCAAAGACACCATATTAAATAGCCTGCTTTGTTGAGATCATCTCTCGATAGTTTACGAGTTGCATCCTCCCAGAAATCCCCAGCGGTCCAATAATCCTTGCACGAATCCACACCAGTGTATAAGTTTGGGAAGAAGAAATCCCAAATATTTTTGGAGAATTTACACTTCCAAATAAGGTGCTTCGTTGTCTCCGTTTTTGCCCTGCAAAAGACACACAGAGGATTAGTAATGATCCCTTTTCTACAGATATTGGAATTAGTGGGGATTATTTTCTTTAGACACAAAAGTTAAAATTTAAGGACCTATTGGATACTTTTTAAAGTTTAGAGATCTATTGAAAACAAAATTGAAAATTCGATAACCTATTTGAAACTTTTTAAAGTTAAAGTACTAAATTGACACAACCGTAAAAAATCGAGATTAAACTTGTAATTTAACAAAAAAAAAAAAAAAAAACAAATGTTAGGGTTTTTTTTTTTTTTTTTGAAAATTGTTAGGTTCTTTTTTTTTTTTTAAAGAATCACAAAAGTAAACTTCATTTGTTTTCACGTGAAAGATTTTGGGAAATTTACAAAAATGACCCCTTCAAGTTTTTTGTTTGAAATTTTAACCCCTATAAGAAAAAAGTTTTTTTTGACCCCCTTGATGATGAATATGATGTAAGCATGCATAGTAATTTACTTTTATACCCTTAATTCATTAAAACCTACTAAAATTAATTATTTCACCAACTTTTCACCCACCTTCACCAACTTCCAATATCATAATTACCATAAATTACTCTTAACCCTCCATTAAACCCATTTTCAAAAAAAAAACATCCTACAATCACCCAACCCCTCATTTTCTCTCTTGAATCCACAACAAGTTGTTCACTAAAGTGCATTTGATCCACAGCAAGTGTTCATTTTTTAAACAAGGTACGTTGCTTTTGATTATTCGATCATTTTTGTTTCAAAAAAATCCAATAGAATGTTGTTGAAATGGTTTTTTGTCAAATTTGTGTCGATCCTGGTCCAATCTCGGCCGAACATCTTGAAAATCCCGGCCGAACCACAACTTTTCCCGCCCGGGATTCATACAATTTGAATACCGGTCGAACCATTATTTTCTCGACCTGACCACATTTTTCCCGACCGAACCGTCGCCGAGATTGGACCGAGATGATGGATATTTTTTGTTTTTTTGTTTGTTTTTTTTTTAATTTTTCAATGTTTATGAATTTCCCGTGGTTGCATACATTTGTTTATATATTCTTTTGTATTTGTGCAGATGCCTCGTGTTTGGGTATGTTTTGGTGGTGTGTGGAAGGAGAGTGAAAAAGAGTACGATGGTGGAGAGGTGAGGGCCTTAGACGTGGATGTGAGAATTTCTTATAACGAGTTCTTAGGTCAGGTGTATGAAATAATTAGTATAAGTCCGAATGATAACGACATTGTTTTGAGGTGTCTGCTTGAACTCATGTCTAAATCTCCCGCTTTTGTGATTAGGAACGATGTAGATTTGCATAGTTTTTTGACTTGTGAGTTAGTGTCTGCAAGTCCCTTTTATGTATGCACTGTGCCGAGACCATCCCCCCTGCCTAGTCACCAAGGGTTTCATCCATATCTCATTCCATATACTGTACCCAATACTCCATATATGGGAGTGCAGTACTTTTCATATATGGATCCAAATCATCAACCATACCATTACATGTTTGTCCCACCATATACTCCACATTACATGAGTCAAGAAATACCATCTCGAGCCACACCCTTTCCACACAATGAAGATCATCACAATCCCTCGACCTCCACATCCTTCCCATACAAAGAAGAGCAAGAGCAACATATCCCCCGTTTCCACACACATGCCATTTACACCCATTTATAATGAGCCAATGTCACTGAGTCCAATACGTGACGACGAGAGGGCATATAACCTTGGGGATGATGTTGACTACGTTACCCCACAGAATGATTTCCATGACTGGGGAGACTATGGAGAGGATGTTAACCCGGACAGTGATTTCCAGGATTGGGGAGATTACGGAGAAGAGGAGCCGGGGACATATACAGATGGAGCACATGAGAGTGGCGAGGAAGATCTGTACGAAGTTGATGTAACTGCCCAGGAGATGGAGGAGAACATCGGGGTTCATCAGGAGGTACTTGGAACTGCAGAAAATGTCGATACTCCAGCTATGGCCGTTAATATGGCACTTGGCCCTTCTACGACAACTCGTGCATCTAATTCAGCAGTAATGCCAGGTCAGTACTCTAATTACAAGGATATAGACTAATGCTTAAACATATCGTGTCTGATGCAAAAACTCATGAGTACCTACAGAGAGATTAAAAAAAAACTAATGCTTAAACATACCGTGTCTGATGCAAAAACATCTTTACTGAGCATTACCAAAGTGGGCGAGTGGGAACATGACCATCTAAGAATCCGTGGGATGGCATTGTCTCTGACGCGGTTAGCAACACGTCCAGTTAATGACGAAACAGTCTCATACGTCCATACCTATATGAATAATTAAAATATAGTGTTAGTAACAATATAAACATTAAAACAAAACTCTAACAATGAAGATAGTTTGCTAACCTGAAACGCGTATGGGAAGCCGTAAAGACTGTACGTCTCTTGTTTACCATCCGACCTCTCATTGTAAGACGCCGCTTTACCAGACAAAGCTTTCTTCAATGACTTAATGGTCTTATCAAATATGATTTTGCTCCAATCTTCATTGCAAAATCTCTCCCACTCATCAATTATACCTAGCAAGCTTGTATCCATTTGTTGTTTCCTCTCTCTCCCCATCATCGCAAGCTCGATGAAATAAAACAACGCTATCTTAACTGCGTCCTCGTCACTCTCAAATCAAAGGTTGGGGAATAATTTATCTAACTCAAATCCTTTCATTTTCGTGTTATCGTTCAGGTACAATATTCTGAGCCTAGTACTATTGATATTTCTCCTAATGTGTCTAGTACTATGCTTAATCCCAGTTATGATATTGAATTCACGCTGCCCAAATGAAACTTTGTTCCCTAGAATATCAAAACTAATCATGTTTGCCCTATCCTCATTTACTTCTCTCAAAAGAAAGTAATGGATTAATTGACCATTAAACATTAAAGACAAATCCAATACATGACCAAAACAAGTCTGTCTAAACATTGCCAACTGGGCATCGGTTAATTTCTTTTTAATAGCTGTGATTGTTTTTCCTAAATGAGAACAACATGTTAATGCAGCTGGAAAATGGTCAGCAAGTGAAATTTTTGGAACCATTGCCATGATGATTATACCTATAAAAAAAAAACAGAGTACAATTGAATGGAAAAAAATAACCAAACAATTTTTATAATTAAAACAAGAAAAATAAAAAAAAAAGTTTCCCGGTTTATTCCCGGCTTAGTGGCCCGGCCGGGATCGGGCACAAGCAATCTTCATATGCCATGCATCCCGGTCGGGATGCTTCGTCTGCGCACAGAAAACCCACCAGCCCTAGCACGAAATGCACGTCGTTTTTCAACCCAAACAACTCAGAACTCGCCGAAAAGTGTGTGTATGGACTTGAATCATGTTATACTTCAACAAATTTCAACAGAAACACCTCAAATCTACTTTATGCTTGAAAACCCTAGAAAACTCAAAAAAAAAAAAAAGAAGGAAAAACGTACCTTCGACTAGCACGAACTGATTATCGATGGTTTCAGAAGCAAACGCGGGCACGAAGTTGAACAAAGTTTGAACGGAGAGAAGATTGGAAGATAGCCGTTGAGAGAAAAACTAAACGCCGTTTGAAAAGAGGGGGAAAGAAGTTTTGTAAAAACTTTCTAGGGTCATGGGTAAATTCGTAATTTCACATTCAATCTGAAATTAAAAGAGGTTAGAAAAAGAGGAATTTTCAAAAGGGGTCAAAATTAAAACCCAATAAGTGAAAGGGGTCATTTTTTACAAATTCCTCAAAGACTTTCCTCAAATTCTCGAAAGTACCCTCACTTCCTCTTTTGAATGTGTCCCAAATGTCTCTGAAAGGCCAAAGTTTTTGTCATCATCTTCTTATGTAATGGGTTTTGACAACCACAAAATTTTCATATAACATGAGAGGTAGAGATATAAATCTCAAACATCTTAATCGAAGATGTATGTCTTAATCAATTGACTTATTTTCAGATCGACGATTATCTCCGCCCCATATATTATTGAATTAAAAAAAAAAAAAGAAAATCTATAGGTGATATTTGAGAAAATTTGGAGAGAGGATCGTAATAAAACGTTTTAAAAAGTTGTCCATTACAATCCAGTTACAAAAATAATAAAAATTGAGTTAAGATGTCATTTTGATTCCTACTATTCTGAAATTTGTATTATTATAAGTTTTTAATTAAACTTTCAAATGTCAAGAGTTAGTCTCTACCTTGATCAACTTTAAAATTGGGCTCTTGATCATGGTTAACTTTTGTTAAAACATTATATGCCTTTAAGCCTTTTTATTTTGAAATTTAGAAAACATGTTCATGTTTTTTTTTTTTTTTTTTTTTTGTCAAATCAAACAAAAATTAACTTCAAACTAATGGTAGGATTGATTTTAAGAATTTATCGAATGTACAAAGACGAAAGAGATTAAAATAAAATAAGTCTCCATATTTTAAGTCTTCTTAAATACCAATTGACATGTTCATAAAATTAAGCCATTGAATTAGAAATTTAAACTAAATAAAAATAAAATTGAACTAATTATCTGCACCATCATCTCTGGAATGGGCAAGCTCAATGAGCTTTGAGGCTCCCCCACAAGTTAGAGTGCCAGAACAATTCAATGGAAAGTTATCTTTTGGTTGAATTACATTTTCCCTTTTTTTTTCTTTTTTTTTTTTTTCATGGTTGGATATTTTATTTTTGAATTTTTTTTTTCTTCCTCCTTTTCAGTTCAACATGTGAGAGTGAATATTCAAATATCTCGATCAATCTCAATGTGTGGGAGTGAAGATTTAAACATCTGATTCTTTGATCGAGGATGATTTTGAGTGAAACAAGGACTTGAATGGTCAAGAGTCAAAATTTAAACCATATGTTACTTCTACTGTAAATATTTATTTCACATTATACCCCGTAGATTTCATCTATAGCAAAATACCTTGGGCTTGGGTGAAATAGCTGATTTAATTCTCATGGAGTGGAAAGGGGATTGTGAGAGGAGTAAGGATGTGTTTGGTTTAACTTCAAGTGTTTAATTTTGAAAAAAAAAAATCATTTTGAAAAAAAAAATCTAGTGTTTGACGACCACTAAAAATGACTTATTAAAAAATATGATTGAGAAATAAACAATTTTATGAGAAACACTTGAAAGCAAATTTTTTAAAAGGAATTTTTAAGTATATGTATAAAAGCATTGGTGAGGAAATGTAACCAAACATATGAGTGTTTAAATTCTAAACATTTTTTATACAAAATGTTTTTTAAAAATGCATTCTTGCAAAACGTTTAAATTAAAATGTATTCCAAACGGACTCTTAGTTTAAGTGTTTTTTCCAACTGGTATATTAGTAGTATATTTGATATACTTTACAATTTACTGATATATGAAATATAAAGTATATTAGTTAATTGATATACCAAATTTGATATATTCGAAATTAGCACAACCCATAAGAAAAAGTCCAAAAAGTCCTAATTCAAGTTGATATACTCAAAATACTATTAAAATAATACACTCATGTTTTACCTCAAATGAATATTGATTATGTATAATATACTGCTAACATACTCAAAATAATACTAAAATGATACACTCGTCATGTTTTACCTCAAATGAATACAATGATATACCTGAAATATATACTTGATTTAATAAACCTTTGATATACCTGCCTGACTATGAGTATTGATATATGAATGATATACCTGATATGAATGTTAATTAATATATCAATGATATACTTGATATGTTACTTCTCTTTACTTATATTTGTTATGTTTCATTCTTTTCCTATTGAATTGTGTGTTATGTTATTTACATATTTTAAACGAAATGTCTATTTTTTATAACCTAAATGTTTATCTTCTATATTTGTTATGAATGTTGATATACCATCAATATATCTCATTTGTTATCTTACTCAATGAATTAATAACATTGATGTATCTAATTACGAGTAGATAAGTACATCAATGATAATTTTTCAAAAAAAAAAAAAAAAAGTACATCAATGATAATTTTCTATTTTTTAAAAAGTTCATTGATACATATTTTTAATTATTGTTGGTATATTATAATGCAAAATTTGTTATAAGTATATCAATAAGATGCAATTTAAAGAATAACACATTGATGTATCAATAGTATATCAGTACTCATTAAAATTGCAATGTGAAGTTTTCCATATATATATATATATATGACACACCCCGCCCCAGTTCTCTCGTAACTACCTAGTGACGTGGTGTGCCGACAATGAATCCTAACTAACTATAGGACTCATGGTCATCTACAAGTTCTTAACCACGCTTGGGCTCTCAAGGGACTAAAAATTTGGGCAGAGTTTCCCCTAAAACTTGGCTAAACCCACCTGAAAAGGAACGACATACATATTTATCTTATAAACCACAACACACATCCAGAAACCAAATGGGAGACTCATGCGTCTCAACCACACATTCAGCCCAACACTTTGCGACACGATTATTTACAACCAACTACTCTTATCAACATCTAACTTTTACATAATTTCCATCCAAAACATCATATACATACAAAGGTACTCTAAACTCGAACTCGAGTGGCAAGATCGGCTCTTGTAGGCTTGTCGAAACTCAGTCGCTACCTGGTAGAAAATTTTTAAAGAAAAAGAATGAGCTAACGCCCAGTGAGTGGTATTTACTTTCTACTACGAAAATAGTTCCTGAAAGTGTTTAATTCAACCAAACAAATATCGTGAAAAACTCATAGCTCAGAAACTCATAACATTTAGCTTGCAAACGGAAATATGGTAAAAACTCTTTTTAAACATAACTAAAGAATCAACAAGAACTCACTAACCCTGTACCCTTATCTCTAGTCATACCGGTGCAGAGTCCTCTCAATACACACAACAGAGCAAACTCTGTCATACTAAGCATAGAATACATTCCACACTTAGTAGAGCAATTCTTTAGTCTTACGTGCACGCAGAACAATCTCTCTCAGGCTAACCACCCCAACACATGGCCGAAGCCTACCTGCACTGGAGTGGATCCTGAGGATCTCTCTATGTACTATGGAAACATATTCACACAGCACATGGGTAATCTCCTAGGGTACGTAGAGCTAGCGACGTAGAAACTGTTTTCTAGTATGAATTTCTTTATTCAAAACTCATCAAAAATCATTTTCCCTTGTAAAGATAACATTTCATAAAACCAAGCAATGCTTGCAATTAACGAATATATTCTAAAATTCTCAAGTAAGTGCACTCTGTTTCAAATACTTCTGAAATGCAAACTCCAACTACAAAATCATAAAGCAAGTGAAACGTAAATCATTTTCTTTAAAATTATGCTCAAACTCTAGCTTTTCTCAAACTCTTACATATATTACTTTTGCTAGCAGAAAAAATAATTATTAAAACAACCACTCACAATCCTATTGATGAGAGAAATTCGAGTCGTAAGCTGTCTCGATCTCCGTTTGACCTGAAATATTTAGGGTAAAATACCTTTTTGGTCCCTCATGTTTTAGTTCAGTTTCTAATAGGTCCTTAGGTTTCAAAATCGGACAATCAAGTCCCTACTATTACGAAAATTGTTCTATTAAGTCCCTGGACCGTTAATTACTTAACGGAGTGATGACGTGGCAACATTTTAAAATAAAATAATAATTTTTTATTAAAAAATAATAAAAAACAATAAATTAAAATAATAATTAAAAGAAAAAAAGAAAAACAATTTATTTCTTCTATTCTCTCTCCCACAACCGTTCTTTTCCCTCCTTCCTCCCATTTTCAGTCAGCAAACAGCCACCCACGAGCAGAACTCGTGAGCCCTCAAGTCTCCATCTCCCTCTTCCTTCATTCCAGATCTGGGCTGGAATTTGGACGCCGCTCGTCGCGACTGAATCTGGGCAGAGAGAGGGAATTAGAGAAATTAACCGAGAAATTTCATAAGACTTCGCTTACCCACAGCCCCATTCGGCAAAATTTTGAAGCAATCGCCGAAAAAATGAGAAGGCCACCGGAACTTGCTTGAAAAGGACCCTCTGCAACTCGCATGGCGATCTACCGCTGCCAGCCCGTGATTCACCGCGAGTTCGTGGTTGCTGCATTCGTTGGAGTCTGCTGCACCTCACTGGAGGTTGGTCGAAGAGGAAGAGGAGGATGGTATGCTGGAGAAGGAGATTAAGAGAGAGAAAAACTATGAGGGAGAGAGATAATCTGGGCAGAGAGAAGGAAAGGAAGAGAGAGTGGGGGGGTCGTGGATGGGGTAGAGAGGAGAGAGAGCGTGAAATTTCTTTTTCTTTTTTTTAAAAAAATTATTTATTATTTAATTTTAATTTATTATTATTTTAATTTAAAAAATTAGTATTTTATTATTTTTAACTGCCACGTCAGCACTGTTAATTGCCACGTCAGCACCGTTAAAAAAATTAACGGTGGAAGGACTTAATAGGAGTAATTTCGAAACAGTAGGGACTTGATTGTAAAATTTTGAAACCTAGGGACCTATTAGAAACGAACCTAAAACATGAGGGACCAAAAAGATATTTTACCCAAATATTTATTAAACCACATATAAGTTCCCATTCTACAATTAAATACTATTATTCTTTCAACTTCCCCAAACATTCCTCCTCCTTTCTCTCTCTTCATTATTACATGGTACAACTTTCCTATTTCCCTTTTCTTCATCCAACACCAACTTTCTCTTTCCTCTTTCTTTTTTTTTCCAACCCAATTCACGACTTCCCCTCCTTTCCTTTCATTATTATACTATTTTTTTTCCCCCAAACTTTTGCCTTTTGTTTAAACCCAACATTTTCCCTCTTCACTGTTCATCATCTTCAACCTCTCTCCCTAATTCTTCTTTACTTCCTTATTCAACCAAAACTCCATAAATCTCTCCATGATTACACCCCTTTCTTTTTCTTCTCTTTTCACACAAAACCACACCTCCAATTTCTTTTCCCTTCTTCTTTGGAAATTCCATCACCAAAACACTTTTACCCATAGCCAAAATTACAAGAAAAACTAACAAAACTTAAGGAGTTTCAAGAGTTACTTACCAAACCCATTGAGGAAACTTCGTGGTTAAGCTCAAATCTCCCAAAAATCGGTCCAAGAACCCCTCTTCTCTCCTACCCTCGATTTTCTCCTACCCTCTCTCTCTACCGTTCTTCCCTCCCCCCTCCATGGCTTGCTTTCTCTTCTCTTCATTTTTTTTAACCTTCTCTCTCTTCGTGGGTGTTCCAGCCCTTTCATTTTCTTTTTTTTTTTTTAATTTCTTCTTTTTTTTAATCCCCATTTGCCGCCTCACATATTCCCATGTTTTTTATTTTTGAAATCTTAAATGAAAAGAAACATCAAATGGACTGGGCTTTACAATATATATATATTTTGATGATATATATGCTAATATAAACATAATTCAATTAGCATAAGACATACACATTTGACCAAAATGTTAGAGATTTGAATCTCCCACCGCACTTTGTGTCCCATAAAAAAAAAGCTAATATATACCTATGATATTATATATTTAGTATATCAGTTGACTGATATACCAATTTTAAAGTAAATCAATTGGCCGATATACCAAATATCAAGTCTATCAGCCACACTAAACAAATGAATGATGTATTCGATATACAACATCGCTATACTTCTTAAATCTCTGACTTCCAACGTGTATTGAGGGGTTTTTCGACTTTTTGACTTTAATGTTTGGGTTGAGTTTTTTTTTTTTTTGCTATATTTGTAACATTAAAGAACATAATACATGGTTGCATATTCCATTTCTATTTTTGCTATTCTTGCAATTTGTCTTTTTTTTTGTATGAAAATTATTATTATTATTTAAAAAATAATATATATATTATTGAATGAAGTCAAAGGGAATGTTTAAAATTTGGTGACATGCAAAAAAATATCACTTGCATTTATTTATGCAGTTTATTACTACAAACAAACTCCTTTACTTCCTTATTTCAAAAAAAAAAAAAAAAAAAAACTCCTTTACTTCCAAAATCCAACAATGCGTTTGCCCACTCCCACGAAAAACATTTTCAATCAATATTTTTTTTTGGAAAAAATACACTTTTGATCCCTGAGGTTTGGGTTAAGTTACAGTTTGGTCCATGAGTTTTCAAACTCAACAAAAATACCCTTGAGGTTTGAGATAAGTAGCACTTTGATCCATGCCGTCTATTTTTCTATTAAGTCTTAACGGTTGCTGACGTGGCACTATTATTTTAATAAAAAAATTATTTTAAATTTTTTTATATAAAAAATAAAAATAATAAAATATTATTATTTTATCTTTTCTTTTTTAATTCTTTATCCCCCTCTCTCTTATTCATCATCTTCCCCAATCTTCTTCTCAACCATCTTCTTCTCCAACTTCGGTGGCCAGCGGCCACCGACCAAATTATTTATTTATTTATTTATCTTTCTTTCTTTCTCTCTCTCTTCTTCTCTCTTCTCTTCCCTTTCTTCTCTCTCTTTTTTTTTTTTTAAATAAAGAAGAGGGAGAGGGAGGACTTTAAGCTTACTTCTAGTCCCACGCCTAGTTTAAAATTCAGATAGAAAAATTTAAGTTTGGGGGTAAACTTCATAAAATTAATGTTTCATTGAGGACAATGAATAATTGAAGTTTGGGGGACTTTTTGCTACTCCAAGTGTCTTGTTCGAGCATTCCTCTCCTTCATTGAATAATTTGCTAGGTTGTTGAGTAACCAGGGACATTTGTGATACCCACGATTTGTCTTTGCGTCAAAAGATGACCTATGAAATATAAAAAAAATGAAAAATTATTTGCTGAAAAAAATCGATTGTTGAAAATTTTGCTGAGAAAATTCATGGAGCAAAAGTTTTGAAGGATGAATGATAATCCAACAGTTTTTCTATCTCCCAGAACTTAGGTGAGCTTCATCATAAAATGTCGCCATTCTGAGGGCCAAGAGATAGAATAACTAAGGATTTTTTAGCTTTACAATGAGTATTTAGCCTAGTTAGTGATGAGTTTGAGGCAAGGGTATACTACACCATAAAGTGGGTCATCTCATGCTTAAGAACTTATGACTGTAGGGCTGCTTTAAGTCTGAAAAACAAAAATATAAACCCCTTAAAAATGTGTTTTAATATGTCTGATAATAGAGCTAGGTTGTGGCAAGTTCTTAGAATTGAGTTAAAAGTGGTGATTATTTGTCCATGCCGGAAGAATTATTTTGTTGCAGCAGTCCATGGTTTTGCAGAATGCTCAGGTAGAGGTTGAAGGTAGTGTTGGATTATCTGATTTCATTAAGCTATGCTTTGTCTAACGTTTTGAATTCTTAAGAGAAGGTTGGTTGGTATTGCTCGGGACGTGCAATAGTTCAAGTTTGGGGGTATGATAACTCTCCAAAAAGGAGTTATTTAGACCGTATTTCTATATTGATTTGTGTGTCTGTTGTGCTAAATGAGTTTGCTTTTAGATAGATATTATATGTTTTAACCAATTTGGAAGAATGGATGCTTTGGAAGTTATCTTGTGCAGAATATATTGTTGAGCGACTTGAGGGAGCAAATTCTGTGCTGCAGCAAAGCACAGAGAAAAACTGCCACGTAACAGCTCGTAATCCATTTTAATAAAGTGGCGTTAGCTGAATTATTTTGGATCTAAGAAGCTTGGAGAGCCATCCACGTGTCTAAATTAATCTAATTAGGTTAAACCTAATCTTATAAAAGAAAGAGCCATCAAAGATAAACTCATTCACGATTGGGAGACCGAATCAATCGACTGGAGGCCGAATTGACGGCAGAATGGAGACCTAAGAAGACCATTTGCGATTCAACTCAAGAAGACGAAGTTCTTCCATGTTCTTGGTGGTTTGGAGCAGTCGTTTCATCTCCCCAATTACTAAAAGAATTAGTATTTCTTGTGTATTTCGTATTATGGATGTGCTTATCGAGATTGTAACGTGTTTTATGTTTTCAATCATGAACTAATTGCTTTGTAGGCATGGGTTAAGAATTATGTGATTGTTAATATAATAAAATCTTGAAATTCTATTTGATTATGATCATCTTGAGTTATTGTTGTTCTTTAATTTCATTATGTGCCCGCCTAGGTAGCCGGTATGTATAATTTCTCCTAGTTTCAGGGATAATTTAGGAGTTGTGTGGCGATAATTCACGCTAGATCATTGTGTATTGGTGAACGCCAGTGACTAAGTTAAGGATAGCCAGTTGCCTAGTGCTTGATCGGTAAAGCTTCATTGGAGTTGAAACATATTCCAAAAAATCCGGAGTTTCGGGAGGATCCCTCTGATAATACTGCATGAGATTGACGAATCAAAAGAATTGTTGGAGCATCTTTATAAACAATTACAGAAGTCTTAATCTATGTCTGTTTCCATTCTGTTTTCTCTAATCGTAATCAGTTACTGCTTTCGTATTTCTTTTGTTTCAGCATTTTAAAAACCCAATAAATTTAACCAACCATTTGAAATCACTAAAAAGACAAATTAAATCAATAGAGGTAGGCAATTTCAAGACCTTGTGGATATGATAAATACTTATCACTTGCTGCTAGATTGTGTATACTTGCACAGTATTCTAGAGTTAATTTATCTCATATTTTTAACCACTTCAGAATTGCAACAACTCCTAATGTAGAACCAACTTCCCAGTGAGGTTGAACTTTCTTAGAGACGTTCTTATCCATAATCAAAGTGTCCTTGAGCGTTGCATCAAAAGTCGTAGGTTCCTTCAAGGCCACCAAACCTCGAATTTCCTCTCGAAGTCCCCTAATAAATCTTTTAATCTTCCGCTCAAGGATGCTGACCAGGTCTGGAGAGAATCGCGAAAGCTCAGTAAACTTCCTCTCATATTGGACCACTGACATGTTGCCTTGTGTCAAGTGCAGAAATCTGATTTCCTTGTCATCCTTGACAGTATCTGGAAAGTAGTAATTGAAGGGGATAAAAGCCCCTACGCAGTCGAAGCGCATCGATTGGACCTTACGCCGTATATTAATTAATCATTAAAATACCGTTACGGAAAAGCAAAATAAACTTTAAACATACTTTAAAGTTGCTTGAAAATTGCTATAAACATGCTGAAAAATAAATCTAAATTTATTTTCATGTTTTTCTAAAGAAAAGGGAAAGAACCGTTACAAACCTTCGTTGTAGACTTGACCGTTATTCGCCAACGACGCTTCAACGAACGAAAACGCGGCGATCCCTCCTTGATTTCTTCGCTGGAAATTTCTTCTTTAAAGACACAATAACCACAGAGGTTACACCGGTATGTCTCTAAGTCTAGGAGGCAAAAGACTTGTGGGAGTCTTTCTCTAAGAGGGAGGCTAGAGAGAATTCTAGGTCTTGTCTTGTGAGTCTAAGAGCAATAGGAGAGTACTGAACCAATTAGGTCTAGTGTTCTATTTATAGTAGAGAGACCATGAATAAAATATTCAATTAAATCAATCTTTTCAAAAATTGTTTTAATCTTATTCCTTATTTAATCAATCCATGATCAATCAATTCCATAATTGATTAATCTTTTCCATAAATGACTAATTACTTCCATAAGTGATTAGATCATTTCCATAAATGATTAATCACTTCCTAGTGATTAATTATTTCCACAATTGATTAATTTCCGATTAATGAATTCTTTAATTAATTAACCACCAATTAAATATCACGTTCTCCATCTGGTTTCTGCGTTGCTCTCTCCTTCTTCTCCTGAATGTCCTCTCGATTTCTGGATCAAGCTCAAACCTTACCCCAGGCGGATCGCTCATGCACCAAACTCACTCCTGCAAAAAAAAAAGAAACAATAAAAAAGTTCTAGCACCAAACTTCTAAAACACATACAGAAAACAAATCAGATAAAAACTTATTCAAGTCCCCGGCAACGGTGCAAAAAACTTGTTGGGTTCCTAGAGTGAGTAAAAATATGGTATAAAAAGACTCTAGAACTCTGTGCAAGTATACACAGTCCGCAACAAGTAATAAGTATTATCAATCCAAGGCCTGAAATAGCTTCCACTCTATTTATTTTGTATAAATCTTTTAATGGTTTCAAGGTAGTAAAAATGATTGGATTTTATAAGAATATTGAAGCAAAAGAAATGACAGAACAACAAGTAAACAAATAGGCAAACAGATTAGAGACAGACGCTGGTTAGGTTTTAGTAATTGTTTTAAAAGATGCTCTAGCAATACTATTGATCATGCAAACTCTCGCAGTATTATTAGCGGAATCCTCCCGAAACTCCAGATTTTTTGGAATGTGTTTCAACCCCAATGAAGTCAGACCGATCAAACACTAGGCAATTGGCTATCCCTAGCTCAGTCACTGGCGTTCACCAATACACAATGATCATAGTGTGATTAATTGTCACACACTCTCTAAATCATCCCTGAAACTAGAGAGAGGTATTCATACCGGCTGACCAGGCAGACATAAAATAGAAACAAGCACAACAATTAACCAAGATGCAATAATCAATATATATTACTAAAGTTAAGCACGACAATCACATTGTTCCTAACCAACGCCTAAGCTACTTAGTTCATAATATGCATGGAGATGCACTCTACAATCTGAGTAGGCATGCCCATAATTACAAGATAATAAAAGGAAATGCTAATCTCCTCGATCAGCTTGCAATGATGGTCTTCTGGGTGATCTCCAATCTCTCTTCACTACTCGGCTCCCAAGATGGAAGGAACTTTCCAAGAATGGAATGTTTTCTCCCAAAAGTGGAATGATTTTGACTTGGGCGGCTACTTCCTTTTATAGAAGGACAGGAGGCTTGAATTAGGTCAACCTGGACACGTGTAGGGCTCTCCTTGCTCCTTTATCCCGAAAATTACTCAATAGAAGTCGGTTCATGAAGTTGGCTAACGAGCTGTGATGTGGCAGTTTTTGCTCCCAGCTTTGCTGCAGCACAGAATTTGCTCCCTCAAGTCGCCCAGCAACAAATTCTGCACAAAATGATTTCCAAAGCTTCCATTCTTCCAAATGGGTTAAAACATATAATATCTATCTAAAACCAACCCTATTAAGCATAAAAGACACACAAATCCCTATATAAATGAGGCCTAAATAACTACCTTTTGGGCAGTTATCAACTATCTACGAGTTTTAAGGCATAAAACCCAACAATAATCGTACAGGAGGTCCTTGAACTTTGACCAAGTCACTAGCTCATCTGCAAGCTATTCAAAGGCTTCAATAGATTTCCACCACATTCGAGCTTTATCTTGGAGCATGAAGATTGCTCTTCTCACCTTCAAACGATCTTCACAATCCAGGTAGTCGAACATGGCTTTAAGGTCTACGACCCATTGCTTTGCCATAGTGGCTTCCTCTGAGCGACCATTAAAAGTTGGAGGTCCATAGCGCTTAAAATCTCTTATGAACTAGGAGTCATCTGGTACAGCGGGACCCATATGTGGATTTCTTGGTTGCCTTTTGTTCCTCCGATTCATATTATCAAGCAAGGCTTGTAGAGTCTCTAGTGTGAGGACCATCTGAGGAATAACAGGAGGGACAGGAGGGTCTTCTCCCTGCTGGGCATTAGCTTCATCACCTTGAACTTCTGATCCACCTACTCGAACTCTAGGTCTACGATCACGAGGAGGCATTGCCTGAAAGGTGCTACTAGATCACTAAACAACTTGCATACTAGAGTTGAGGTGCTAACTTAAGTTTAGGGTGCACCTAGTCCTACCACACACACATCATGCATAAGATCAAAACAAGCTACCTAACTGGCTATGGGAACAACCTATGCCTACTAACAAACAACGAACACAAGATAAACATGATTCTAACTAGCCACCTACAAAGAACATCCTATCCCTAACTATATAAACTTCAAGACAAACATGCAACTCATAGCATAATACAATAAAGCAACAAGTAAACCATAAACAATCATAAACAATAAGTAATCATACCTGGTGATAACTGCCCAAAAGGTAGTTATTTAGGTCTCGTTTATATAGGGATTTGTGTGTCTTTTGTGCCTAACAGGGTTGGTTTTAGATAGATATTATATGTTTTAACCCATTTGGAAGAATGAAAGCTTTGGAAATTATTTTATGCTGAATGTGTTGCTGGGCGACTAGAGGGAGAAAATTCTGTGCTGCAGCAAAACTGGGAGAAAAACTGCCACGTCACAGCTCGTTAGCCAAGTTGACAAACTGAATTCTGTTGAGTTATTCTCGTGATAGAGGAGCAAAGAGAGCCATCCACATGTCTAGGTTGACCTAAGTCAAGCCTCCTATCCTTCTATAAAAGGAAGTAGCCACCCAAGTCAAATTCATTCCACTCTTGGGAGAGAACATTCCATTCTTGAAAAGTTACTTCCATCTTTGCGAGCTGAATAGAGGAGAGATTGGAGACCATCAAGGAGACCATCGATTGCAAGTTGTTCAAGGAATTAACCTTTTCTTGTTTTATCTTGTAGTCAGGGACATTCCTACTTAGATTGTAACTTGTGTTTCCATGCAACTTATGAACTAAGTAGCTTTAGGCGTTGGTTAGGAACAATGTGATTGCCGAGCTTAACTCTAGTAATAAATATTGATTCTATGCATCTTGATTAATTGTTGTGCTCATTTATATTTCGTGTCTGCTTGGCCAGTCGGTATGAATACCTCTCTCTAGTTTCATGGATGATTTAGGGAGTGTGTGGCGGTTAATCACACTAGATCATTGTGTATTGGTGAACGCCAGTGACTGAGCTAGGGATAGCCAGTTGCCTAGTGTTTGATCGGTAGTACTTCATTGGGGTTGAAACACATTCCAAAAGATCCGGAGTTCCGGAAGGAATCTGCCAATAAGACTGCGAGAGTTTTGCATGATCAATAATATTGCTAGAGCATCTTTTAAAACAATTACTAAATCCTGACCAGCGCCTGTTTCTAATCTGTCTGCCTATTTGATTATTTTATGTTCTGTCATTTCTTTTGCTTCAGCATTATTCTTATAAAAACCAATCATTTTTACTATCTTTGAAATCATTAAAGAGTTATACAAAATAGATAAAGTGGAAGCTAGTTCAGGCCTTGGATTGATAATATTTATTACTTGTTGCGGACTGTGTATACTTGCACAGAGTTCTAGAGTCTTTTATACCATATTTCTACTCACTCTAGGAACCCAACACCTGGCGATGGAGAGGAGGAAGAAAGACCATTAAATCTAACACGACTTAACAACCTAGATTTCCTAGGTTAGTCTACAGGAACAACTCCGCTCTGATACCAACTGTAACGCCCCCAAAATTTGACCTAAACTAGGGAACATTACTAAACTTTTACTCTAACACCAACTTGATGCTCTGAAAATTTCGGCAGCATAACGACGTAACTAAAGCTAAGCAAAAATTTTAAACACCTGAAAGACAAGAATACACACTTCTAAAATTATAACACAACCTTTTTTTCATTTGACAATATCCCAAACATACCAAATAAAATAAGAACTAACTACAATTCTCTAGTGTATATAATACGAGTCAGATCTCGTAACAAGTGCAGTTAATAAAACTCACCCACCCTAATAAAAGAAACTTCAAGCTTAAGTCTGTTGGATCGGTATGGCAACCCTAGAGGGGGGGTGAATAAGGTTTAATAAAACTTTTTCCTAAAATGACTCAATTAAACTAATTAACACACTTTTTATAAGCAATAAGAGAAATTTCAATATATGCAACAAATAAGAACAAACTAAAGCATGCAATAGATTCTTAAATTAATTGCAAAAATAAAAAGGAAAGAGTTAGAGAAGAAGACACCGTAATTTTTATAGTGGTTCGGTCAAACTCGACCTACTCCACTCCCCAAGCGCCTCTTGGGAATTTGAATAAAAACCTTTCGACTCTTTCCACGGATTAGAGCCCAACCGTTACACCACCGCTCCTTTTACGGGTTCAAGAGCAAACCCGATCCTTTCCACGGGTTAGGATCAAACCGTTACAAGTGTTGGAATTTTTGAAGAATACAATACAACTCTCAATAGAGTGGATTTACAAATTTGAGCACTCAACAAATATATCCTCACAATACAATATCACTCTCTCAAGAATAAGATGAAAAGAAAAATTTGGGAGCTTGGAGAGAGCAACAATGGAAACTTTTGAGTTTTGGAGGATTGTAAAATTGTAAAATTGTTGATAAAATTTGGAGAGGAAGATGAGTTTAAAAAGAGAGGGAAATGAGGTAAAAAATGAATTTAAATTTGGACCATTGGATTTGAAGATAAAGAAAAAATAAATGGTGGAGATTAAAAGAAATTAAAAGTAATAATAAAGTAATATAAAATAATAAATATATATATATATATATATATATATATATTTTTTAATTAAAACTTAAAACCTCCAACGGTAGAATCAAAACTTAAAAATATAATAATAATAATAATAATAATAATAATAATAATAATAATAATAATAATAAAAACATGTGAGAGTAACGGTAAAAAAATTTTGAGACCATATATATATAAACCTTTTCAAAAGGAGCATTAAATGCATTCAGAGAATTTTGATTTTGATTTTGATTTTTTTTTTTCAAAGAATCGTTACTCACATAAAAATTTATATATAATATATATATTTAAATTTCAAAAGTCCATGTGTCACTCTCCCAAAGCTCCACGTGTCGACACCAGATTGGTCCATTGATGCTGACTCAGCCGCCACATCATCGTCACGGGTATTTTTCGTTAAAGCTTGTTTTGGCTATAACTTCTTCGTTTTAACTCCGATTTGAGTGATTCGAGAGGCGTTGGAATCGTTGTTCCGAGCTCTACACTATGGGCACATTAAAACAATGAGATTTTCAGTAATTATAAATTGGGTTTGTTATCATCAAAACATTGATTAATTAATTAATTAAAATTAATTAATTTGAGATTAAGGGCCAAAAAGCCAACAATCTCCCCTTTTTGATGATGACAAACCATACAAGAAAAATAACCTGAAATTCATATAAACCATAGGTAGCACATATATCAAGGGATAATTTCAATATGAAGCCAAACAAATCATCATAAAGATCATTCTTGAAATTCACTCAAAAATAAATTCTCCCCCTAATTAATACAATCAAAATCATAATAAATTTATAGCATATTTTTCTTTATCTTCTCCCCCTTTGGAATCATAAAAAAGAAATAATTAGGAGAAATTTAGAACTACATAAATGATTCCCTTATAAACATCATCATCAATTTAGCACAACTCCCCCTAAGAAAATTAACACATGCTTTTCATATCTCCCCCTATCAAAATGCCTTCTAAAAGATTTAACAAGAAAGATTATAAAATCAAGAGGTATCACAACGAATAATACCGAGCTCAAGCCTATTTTTGCAAAAGCTTTCTTCATTCAAGGGCTTGGTAAAAATATCCGCTAATTGATTATTAGAGCCTACAAATTCAAGAATAATATTACCATTTTGCACATGCTCTCTAATAAAGTGATGCCTAATATCAATATGCTTAGTCCTAGAATGATGTATAGGATTTTTAGTCAAATTTATAGCACTAGTATTATCACAAAATATAGGCACATTATCAAACTTTAATCCAAAATCACAAAGAGTTTGTTTCATCCAAAGAATTTGAGCACAACAACTAGCAACCGCAATATATTCTGCTTCCGTAGTAGATAAGGCAACCGAATTTTGCTTTTTACTAAACCAAGAAACTAAGGAACTACCAAGGAATTGACAAGTCCCACTAGTACTCTTACGATCAAGTAAACTACCCTCAAAATCCGCATCGGAATATCCTACCAAATTAAATTCTACATTTCTAGGATACCATAAGCCTAAATCAATAGTACCAAGCAAATATTTAAAAATTCTTTTAACGGCATGCAAATGTGATTCCTTAGGACAAGATTGAAATCTAGCACAAAGACATACACTAAACATGATATCGGGTCTACTAGCAGTTAAATAAAGTAAAGATCCAATCATACCTCTATAAGATTTTATATCCACACACTTACCTTTTTCATCCTTGTCAAGCTTAGTGGATGTGCTCATAGGAGTTTTTGCAATTTTACCTTCATTGAACTTGAATCTTTTGAGCAAATCCCTTGTGTATTTCTCTTGACTTATAAAAATACCATCCTTGAGTTGTTTGATTTGAAGTCCAAGGAAGAAGCTAAGTTCTCCCATCATACTCATCTCAAATTCACTATGCATAAACTTAGAAAATTCTTCACACAAAGATGGATTAGTAGAACCAAAAATAATATCATCCACATATATTTGTACCAAAAGCATATCATTTTCTTTAGTCTTAATAAAAAGAGTAGTATCAATTTTACCCATTTTAAATCCATTCTCAAGCAAGAAATTACTAAGTCTATCATACCAAGCTCTTGGAGCTTGTTTTAAGCCATAAAGAGCCTTTTTCAACTTATAGACATGATTAGGAAAATCAAAACTTTCAAAGCCCGGAGGTTGTTCTACATAAACTTCCTCCATGATATAACCATTTAAAAAGGCACTTTTCACATCCATTTGATACAAAATGAAATTCTTATAAGAAGCAAAAGCAAGCAACATTCTAATAGCTTCTAATCTAGCAACGGGTGCAAAAGTTTCTTCATAATCTATTCCTTCCTCTTGACAATAACCTTGAGCTACAAGTCTAGCTTTATTTCTAATAATATTTCCATTTTCATCCATTTTATTTCTAAAGACCCATTTAGTACCAATTATAGAAGCATTAGAAGGCCTAGGGACTAATTCCCAAACTTTATTCCTTTCAAATTGATTTAATTCTTCTTGCATAGCTAAAATCCAAAATTCATCATTTTCGGCATCTTTAAAACTTTTTGGTTCAATTTGAGAAACAAAAGCAAGATTATTAAACAAATTAAGAGAAGAACGAGTTTTCACACCTTGTTCGGGATCACCAAGAATTAATTCCTTGGGATGAGAAGGAGCATACCTCCATTCTTTAGGCATGGATGAAGAACCAACTTCGTTCTTTTCGATTAAGCTCACCTCTTGGTTACTTGAAACAATTTCTTTGCCTTTGTCACTAACAAGTAAATCTCCAAAATTTCCTTCTAAAACATCACTACAAATAGGCTCATTAGAAATAACATTGCAAGATTCATCAAATACTACATGCATAGATTCTTCAACTACTAAAGTTCTTTTATTGAAAACTCTATAAGCTTTACTAGTAGATGAATAACCAAGGAAAATACCAACATCCGTCTTAGAATCAAATTTTCCAAGTTTTTCTTTGTTATTCAAAATAAAACATTTGCAACCAAAAACTTTGAAATACCCAATATTTGGGATTTTGTTATGCCAAAGTTCATAAGGAGTTTTATCCAAAGAAGGTCTAATTAAAACTCTATTTAAAACATAACAAGCGGTGTTAACAGCTTCCGCCCAAAAGTATGTAGGTAAACCATACTCATGCAACATTGATCTAGCAAATTCTTGCAAAGTACGATTTTTCCTTTCAACTACACCGTTTTGTTGAGGAGTTCTTGGAGCGGAGAAATTATGAGAAAAACCATTTTCTTCACAAAAAGTTTCAAAAGCATTGCTATCAAATTCTCCTCCATGATCACTCCTAATTTTAGAAATCAAAAATCCTTTTTCATTTTGAACTCTTTTTGCAAAACTAGCAAAACCTTTTAAAGAATCATCCTTATGTTTTAGCATCAAAACCCAAGTAAATCTTGAAAAATCATCAACTATCACAAAGACATAATAGTTCCCTCCAAAACTAGCAATTCTAGAAGGGCCAAATAAATCCATGTGTAATAGTTGAAGGGGTCTAGTTGTAGAGATCACATTTTTAGATTTGAAAGAGGACTTAGTTTGCTTACCCATTTGACAAGCATCACAAACTTTGTCTTTTTCAAATTTAAATTTAGGAAGACCTCTAACCAAAGAATTCTTGGAAATATTTGAAATTAAGTGCATGCTAGCATGTCCTAGTCTTCTATGCCATAACCAAGAATCATCATGCAAAGCCGATAAACATTTATCACTAATAGGACAATCATTCAAATCAATAGTATAAACATTTTCATCTCTTTTTCCAACAAATATAACTTTTCTATCACTAGCATTTTCAATGATGCAATTCTTTTTATCAAACACAACTCTAAGTCCTTTATCACACAATTGACTAATACTAAGTAAATCATGCTTCAAACCATCAACTAAAAGTACATTTTCAATTAAAATAGAAGATTCATTACCTATACTACCCTTACCAATTATTTTACCTTTCTTGTTGTCACCAAAAGTTACAAAACCTCCATCCTTTTTGGAGAGAGAAACAAACTTGGATGGGTCTCCCGTCATGTGCCTCGAGCAACCACTATCCAAGTACCACTTGTTTTTCTTGGAGGCTTTCAAACATACCAACAAACACAAATGTTCAAGTTTGATTCTTTGGTACCCACACTTGTTTGGGTCCTAGATGGTTAGCATAGACAAACTTGGGAATCCATTTCATTTTTGCATAAACATTTAAGGCATTGGATTTAGACAAGTAACAAGAATAGGTTGTATGTCCAAACTTGCCACATGAGAAGCAAACAACATTATGCAAAGATTTATCTCTTACAACAAATTTATGCACTCTACTTTTCTTGGAGAAATTATTCCTTGGAGCATTGTGAAACTTTGCTCTTTGAGAAAAATTTCTTCTTGGAGAAGTAGTATGAGCATATTTCAATTTAAAACACTTAGGTCTAATATGCCCTTCAACACCACAATAATGACATATAGGCACAAAGTTAGATTTAACATGCTTGGACACAACCTTAGGCATATTAAGCTTAGGCATATTATGAGATGCTTTAACAAAGATAGTTTTAGAACTTGAAGGAGTAGAACATTCATCAATATAGCCTAAACCTCTTTTATCACCAAAAGGCTTGCCTATTTCAATTATCTTATCTAATCTTTGAGCACCTATTGTCAACTTTTTAATAGATTCTTTAGCCTTATCAAGCTCTTGCAAAGCACTAAATTCCTTTTCTTTGAGTAATTTAATCAAATTATCTTTTTCACAACTATCATGCTCAAGAAATTTAACTTTGTCAAGCAAGACATTTTTCTCATCACAATCAAAAGCATGCTTGTCACAAGAGATATTCATTTCATCAATATGCATAACATCATGCTCATTCTCTTTTAAGCAAACAATTTCTTCAAGTAAAGACTTATTTTTACTAGATAGAACATCGTATTTCTTTTTAAGCACAACATACTTAGAACTAAGCTTTTCTAAATCATTTTGCATATTTTCAAAAGCTTCAAATAACTCATCATAAGAGAGGGGTTCTAGAGTTACCTCATCATCTTGTTCATCCTCTTTGTCTCTATGAGCCATGAAGCAAAAGTTGGCCACTTCTTCATTATCACTCCCACTTTCGCTTTCATCACTATCATCCCAAGTAGCCTTCATTGCTTTCTTCTTGGATTTCTTGGATGATTTGAGAAGAGGACAATCGGTTCTAATGTGACCCTGTTTCTTGCATTCATAGCAAATTACCTCATCCTTTTTGCTCTTTTCACCTTTTGACTCTTTTTGGTTGGAGAAATGTTTCTTGAGTTGTTTCTTTCTCTTTATGAAATTTTTATACTTACGTGAGAGATAGGCAACGTCTTCTTCATCAAGAGCATCCTCATCTTCGGAGTCAACTTCCAAGGAGATGGTCTTTAAGGCTATACTCTTCTCTTTCTTTTTCTTCTCATCCTCCATGTTTTTCTTGATCTTCATCTCATGTGTCAACAACGAACCCATGAGTTCATCAATGGAGAGAGATTTGAGATCCTTTGCCTCTTGAATGGCGGTGACTTTAGGCTCCCATTGTTTAGGCAAAGTCCACAATAGCTTCTTTACCTTCTCAAGATTTGAGTACTTTTTCCCAAGTCCTTCTAAAGCATTGACAATGTTAGTAAATCTAATAAACATATCGGAAAGAGCTTCATTTTCATCAATTTTAAACATTTCATATTGATGAACTAACATGTCAATCTTTGTTTCTTTTACTTGACTAGTTCCTTCATGAGTAATTTCTAATTTATCCCATATCTCTTTAGCGGTTTTGCAAATAGACACTCTATTATACTCAATTTCATTCAAAGCACAAAATAAGCAATTTATAGCTTTGGCATTTAAAGAGCATGCTTTCTTTTCATTTATTGACCATTCTTCCTTAGGTTTTATAGAGCTAACACCATCAACATCTTTTGTTGGAATTTTAAAACCTTCTTCAACAATATCCCATAAATCATAATCAATAGAAAGCAAGAAAAATCTCATTCTATTTTTCCAATAACTATAATTAGTACAATTAAAGAAAGGAGGCTTTGTAATAGATTGACTATCGGTAAAAGGGATAAAACCTAAAGTTGCCATAGCTCAAAAACAATTAAGTTTATCAAGAAATAAATATTTCAAGATGAGCAACCCTCTCTGATACCAATTGTTGGATCGGTATGGCAACCCTAGAGGGGGGGTGAATAGGGTTTAATAAAACTTTTTCCTAAAATGACTCAATTAAACTAATTAACACACTTTTTATAAGCAATAAGAGAAATTTCAATATATGCAACAAATAAGAACAAACTAAAGCATGCAATAGATTCTTAAATTAATTGCAAAAATAAAAAGGAAAGAGTTAGAGAAGAAGACACCGTAATTTTTATAGTGGTTCGGTCAAACTCGACCTACTCCACTCCCCAAGCGCCTCTTGGGAATTTGAATAAAAACCTTTCGACTCTTTCCACGGATTAGAGCCCAACCGTTACACCACCGCTCCTTTTACGGGTTCAAGAGCAAACCCGATCCTTTCCACGGGTTAGGATCAAACCGTTACAAGTGTTGGAATTTTTGAAGAATACAATACAACTCTCAATAGAGTGGATTTACAAATTTGAGCACTCAACAAATATATCCTCACAATACAATATCACTCTCTCAAGAATAAGATGAAAAGAAAAATTTGGGAGCTTGGAGATAGCAACAATGGAAACTTTTGAGTTTTGGAGGATTGTAAAATTGTAAAATTGTTGATAAAATTTGGAGAGGAAGATGAGTTTAAAAAGAGAGGGAAATGAGGTAAAAAATGAATTTAAATTTGGACCATTGGATTTGAAGATAAAGAAAAAATAAATGGTGGAGATTAAAAGAAATTAAAAGTAATAATAAAGTAATATAAAATAATAAATATATATATATATTTTTTAATTAAAACTTAAAACCTCCAACGGTAGAATCAAAACTTAAAAATATAATAATAATAATAATAATAATAATAACATGTGAGAGTAACGGTAAAAAAATTTTGAGATCATATATATATAAACCTTTTCAAAAGGAGCATTAAATGCATTCAGAGAATTTTGATTTTGATTTTGATTTTTTTTTTTTTTCAAAGAACCGTTACTCACATAAAAATTTATATATAATATATATATTTAAATTTCAAAAGTCCATGTGTCACTCTCCCAAAGCTCCACGTGTCGACACCAGATTAGTCCATTGATGCTGACTCAGCCGCCACATCATCGTCACGGGTATTTTTCGTTAAAGCTTGTTTTGGCTATAACTTCTTCGTTTTAACTCCGATTTGAGTGATTCGAGAGGCGTTGGAATCGTTGTTCCGAGCTCTACACTATGGGCACATTAAAACAATGAGATTTTCAGTAATTATAAATTGGGTTTGTTATCATCAAAACATTGATTAATTAATTAATTAAAATTAATTAATTTGAGATTAAGGGCCAAAAAGCCAACAAAGTCTATTACAACAGCCAAACGTGTTAACCAATAACTACATTCGTTTAACAACTCCAATAAGAATCTAAGCACAACGATAAATAGAAATGGCTAACTATCTAATGACCTCATCCTTCAAGTTTCCTCTTCATCACCAAGTCTGAATATGATCTCATCACCTGCAAAACCTGGTGGTGGGTCAGTACAAAAATCACAGTACTAAGTAAGTGGCTCACACCAGTGGAGCCATCAAGCACATACTCATACAAGGCAAATATCATGCTTTCCACACACAAGCTTAATATTCATGAAAAAACAACTAACACATACAATATGCATCAACTTATAAATCAACCATATAAGCATGTGACATGCACTCATAACCACTAACTCAAGCTCTAACAAGCTTTGTCAGACTCCTCAGAGTCCTCTCAACTCGACTTCTCTGAGTCCTCTCAAAGCTCTCCAAGACTGACCCTTCGAGTCACACTAACCCCTGACCATTTGTACCCAGGGCCTCAGGCTTCTCTACGGAGCTCGGTGTTCGACCATTGACCATTTGTATCCAAGGCCTCGAACTGTTGCATCGCCCCTTGGCCATTTTACCCAAGGCACCCGATGACTTCAAATCCTCGTAGCCCTTACAAAGCTCTCCAAGATCGACCCTTCGAGCCGCACTGTCCCCTAACCATTTGTACCCAGGACCACAATGCTCTCTACGGAGTTCGGCGTTCGACCCTTGACCATTTGTACCCAAGGCCTCAAACTGTGCAACGCCCCTTAGCCATATTATCCAAGGCACCCGATGACTTCCACAACATATAGTTTCATCACATCGCCCTTTGGCCATATTACCCAAGACACCTGATGCTCCTCTTAATCCATTGGTGACATACCACCCCTCGACCATTTTTACCCGAGGCACCTGGTATGCACCTACCTTTCCTTTTTAACACACACAAGGTCCTCTGACCTCACAATTTCACTATTATACACAAGGTCCTCTGACCATTCTTTCAACAAACAGGTTTCACAATCCAGAATGCACATCTTAACATGCTTTTCTATCTCACGTCATGCTTTTAGTTCATGCAACAATCACAATTACAACATACACTCATAGTGTTAAAATCATGTTTTACATTCAACCACAACAAGGTAACAACATACTTATCACAACAACTCAACATCCATCAATACAACAGTTCGATATATCAGACGATACAACAGTTTAGCATGCTCAAAGCTCATCATTTGCATAACATCATATACATACATCCAACATATATCGACACTAAACAAAATAAAAGCACACAACAATGCTAGCACGCAAGCAAACATACTCAACAGGTAGAATTCCACTTACCTAAAATAGTGCTTCTTAGCGATTGATAACTGTCCAAAATGTAGTTATTTAGGCCTTATTTCTATAGGGATTTGTGTGTTTGTGTGCCTAATAGGGTTGCTTTTAGATATATATTATATGTTTTAACCCATTTGGAAGAATGAAAGCTTTGGAAGTTATTTTATGTAGAATGTATTGTTGAGCGACTGGAGGGAGCAACTTTTGTGCTGCAGCAAATCTAGGAGCAAAACTGCCACGTCACAGCTCGTTAGCCAAGTCGACAAACCGAATTCTGTTGAGTTATTCTCTGGATAAAGGAGCAAGAAGAGTCATCCACGTGTCTAGGTCAACCTAATTCAAGGCTTCCTCAACTCTATAAAATGAGATAGCCGCCCAAGTCAAAACCATTCCACTTTTGGGAGAAAACATTCCATTCTTGGAAAGTTACTTCCACCTTTGGGAGCCGAATAGAGGAGAGAGATTGGAGACCATCAAGAAGACCATCATTTGCAAGCTGATCGAGGAGATTAATATTTTCTTATATTATCTTGTGATTATGGACATGCTTACTCAGATTGTAACGTGTGTTTCCATGCATCTTATATGAATTAAGTAGCTTTAGGCGTTGGTTAGGAAACGGTGTGATTGTTGTGCTTAATTTCTAGTAATAAATATTGATTAATGCATCTTGATTAATTGTTGTGCTCATTTATATTTTGTGCCCGCTTGGCCAACCGTTATGAATACCTCTTACTAGTTTCAGGGATGATTTAAGGAGTGTGTGGCGATTAATCACACTAGATCATTGTGTATTGGTGAACACCAGTGATTGAGCTAAGGATAGCCAGTTGCCTAGTGCTTGATCGGTAGTACTTCATTGGGGTTGAAACACATTCCAAAAGATCCGGAGTTCTGGGAGGAATCTGCTAATAAGACTGCGAGAGTTTTGCATGATCAATAATATTGCCAGAGCATCTTTTAAAACAATTACTAAATCCTGACCAGCGCCTGTTTCTAATCTGTCTGCCTATTTGTTTACTTTCTGTCCTGTCATTTCTTTTGCTTCAGCATCTTATCAAAAACCAATCATTTTTACCACTTTTGAAACCATTGAAAAACTAAACAAAATAGATAAAGTGAAAGCTAGTTCAGGCCTTGTATTGATAAATATTACTTGCTACGGACTGTGTATACTTGCACATAGTTCTAGAGTCCATTTATATTTTATTTCTTATCATATTTTTACTCACTCTAGGAACCCAACAACGATCCTAAAAGACCAACAAGACCAATTGGAAGAGCTGAAAAGAACCCAAACGATTAGCAACGACCTTCTAAGAGTTAGGAAATTGTTTACCCCAAAAGGCCTCATACCAATGGAGATACTTGTCCTCCCTTATATACCCATGATCCTCCCCTTATCTAGCCGATGTGAGACTTTGGACGCACTCCCAACAATCCTCCCCTCAAATAAAGTACCACCGAGCCTCCCCTCAAATAGTCATCTATCCGTCCAACTCTCAAGGCTTCACCGCTTTACCGAGAGTTCTTGCTCTTAACTAGGACGACTCCTCTTCTCCGGAGTATACCCGCCCACCCAGAGCTCAACCACGGACCTCCACCATGACTATTAAGGCTCACAACTTCTTTGTTCGAAACCCGAGGATTCCACCTAACACGGCTACTCTCGGGGCATGACTCTGATACCAAATGATAAAAGGAATCAAAGAAGCTCTGATACCAAATGATAAAAGGAACTACCTCAATTACCTTTGAGAACTCCCCTTCTTTCAGGTGAACCCCCACAACAATAATAAGAATAACCTCATTTAACAAAATGATAGACAACCCCAAGAAAGCTAAACAGATTTGGCTTGGAAGGATGATCAAAGATCAAGAAGAAAAGAGAACTCGTTCCGAACTTCAAGATTTCGAACTCTTCACAATCTAATTGATCAAACTAGATTGAAAGTCCTAGGCATGCATTCTAAACACAAGAACACAAAGAAAGCTTAAAAGCTTGAGAGAGACTAAACTCAATATGAAATTTCATTCAAATTCAACTTGTCTTCAAATGACAAATTACATCCATATTTATACTAATTGAAAAGACATCATGAAAGGATGCAACCCTTCATCTATGTGGTCTAAATTCAGCCTCTAACCTTTCAAATCCATTCATGAACCTTCATAAATACAAATTCATGAATTCAGATACATAATGCATTAAACTTGTGAATGAATATGGATTTTTAGATTCATTGTGTCTTTTAGTTGAAAAGGTGTCTTTCCAAGCTTGAATGGATGCAACTCTTGGTCATTGGAGCTTGTGGCACAATGATTGCCTCATGATTGGATTTAATTGAAGTTGACACCCATGGAGCTTCATTCGAGCTTGATTGAGCTAGTTGAGCTTCAAATTCTTCTTCTTGAGCTGGTGGAGCTTGGAATTCTTTTTCTAACTCTTCTTGATTGTTTTTTTTCCTTATCAAAACCTTACCGAGTTGTGGGCTTGTTGGCCGAAAACAGAGCAACACCACGCGGATTGAAGTGAGAGAGAGTCGTCGTCGGGTCTTCTTGTTGTGCGCCGAAGAGACAAGAATGGAAAGAGAGAGGAATCGGCGCGCTACCTTGAGTGGTGCCGCTAGGCTCACTGCTCGAAGGAACGAGGTTGCTCATGTCGTGGGTTGATCGTTCGTGCAACACGAACAAAGCTATCGACAGAGACATGCTTCACGAGTCTTTGGCTGACGACGGAGAAGAGGAGCGAAGGAGAGAGAGAGTTGTGGTTGAGTGAACAAACAAGAGGGGGGGAATCTGGAGGCAGCGTGAAAGAGGGGGAGAATGGGATTTTGGGCTAGGGTTCTAATCCCTTTTTTTTTAATCATATATTCACCTAATTAACAACCCAATAAATAAAGGAGCGGTTAGGGCTTAATAAATCAAATAAGGAAGCTAGGGAATTTAGAATAAAAATCTAGCAATTAAGGAAATTTTGGTTCCTTTGAACTTGAGATTAATATCAAAATTAAAATCTTCAAAATTAGAGAATTAAAGATTTAATAAAATCTTCTTTCCCTAAATTCATGAAATTTAATTTATTGACTTAAGAGCTAAAGGCTTAATTTCCAGATACAAACGGTAGGAATAAACCCAAATGATCTATAATTAGCCAAATTTTATAACACGGGGCTTTACAACCTCTCCCTGTAGTTAAAGAAGAGATATGTAATGAGGAATATCCCCAAAGTCGGGTATATATCCAGACAATTTTTAATAGAGTACTTACCTTATATGAGGCACATCCCCAAAATCGATGCCTCATATTTGATTTCGTCCATGATGTTTTCAGATGCGTTCGTAGACTGCAATAACAAAACGTCTCTTTTTTATTTGACACACTCTTACTCATCGACTCTTGTTCATTACGGTCTTCCATGCGGTTTTGCAATTTTGGTTGAAAAAACTCTTAACTTTCGTGTGCCCTAGCTCTAAATCGAAGACAGTGCATGGATGAAGCAAACGATTGTGTTCGGTGAGCCCTAAATCTGAAGTGAAGAAAGGGAATGAGTGAAGGAAAGCATAATGTTTGGCTAACCCTAGGGACGAAGAAAAGGGAATGGGTGAAGGAGAGTTGTTTTTCTCGTGTTCCCTTTGCACCCTAGGTCTGAATCGAAGAAGATGAAGATGATGATCAACGAAAAGAAAAGAAAGAACGAATGAGAAAAAAATAGGGTTTTTCTGTTCAAATGAAAATATATAATTAAATTTCATTTATTTTTTTAATTCAAGATTCCAGGTAAAAAAAAAAGACGCCTAGTCATCACCAAGTCACCGCCCAATCAACATCGCCATCAGCCATTAGACGGAACCGTTAATCCACAGACTCAATAAAACCATTTAGGGAACAATGAGGACTTGATTGTTCAATTTTCAAACCTAGGGACCTATTAGAAACGAACTTCAAATATGAGGGGGCAAAAAGGTATTTTACCCTATATATATATTTTTTTGAGGAAAATTATAATCTAAATATGAATTTCTTTGAACCGAGAAGTAAATTTGAGATTCCCAAAATGGAATTCAGAAGAAATGTCAATATATATATATCTCTGAGAAGAAGAAATATCAATATCAAAAACATAGCATCTCTTTTCTTTTCATTTTCTTCTGTTTTTCTTTCATCTTACACGAACATGGAGAGTGGAATGAACTGCAGAAGTTTTCCAAGAATCATCCATGGAAGTCGAATGATGAACTCGATTCAAACTCCATTTAAAACCTTCATTTTCTTGCCGTCCGAGATCTGTACCACAGAACGAGAAAACAAAGAACTCTGTAACCAAGAATGAAACTCAACATTATACCCAAATGACTCCATTTCTGCGATTGCTTGAGACCTCTGTTTCTCAAGAACTCGTCGCCATGAAGAACACAAACTCCTTCTTCTTTGATCAAACATCTCTTCTTCTTTCCATCTCCTCCGTACTCGTTTATCAGAAAGCATTCGAATGGGTACTTGAACAAACTCAAGTAGTGCATGAAAATCCAGTATTTGGGGATTTCCTCTTTCGAAATGAAATACCCAGAAAAGAGAAATGAAGATCCAAGAACAGTTCCAACCAGAGAAGTTCCAATTACGAAGTTCGGTACCAGAGCGCTGAAACAGGCGATGACCGAATTCGCCATCAAGACGACAAGCCAAGCGACGAAGGAAAAATAGAGGAACCCTAGAATTTCCCTCTTTAATCCGACCAACCAGTAAACTGGAGTGGCGTAGAGAAGAGCGACTGTCAGCAGGAAAGGCAGGAAAACGAGGGTATCTGCTATAACGTAAGAACATACTCTGTAAGCACCTCTTGAAGTTTCTCTCATTAGAATTCTTCTCTGCTGTAAGTAAATGGGTAGGCCTTCTGTTGAGGCTGACATTAGGAATGCGAGAGTGAAGGCGAAAAATCCTAGTTGGGTTTGTAATTTTAAGTTCTTTGAGTTGGGGTCGTTTGTGAAAATGGTTCCTAGCACAAACCCAATTAGCATTGCTTGTATTGTCCTTGAAAAGAAGAGTTGCTTTGTTCTGAATACATTGATGCAGAATCTCTGGCCTAGAATTAGGATTTCATTTGCTATTGTGTTCATGAAAATGGGGTTGTTGCTATGTTCTTCAAGAGTACCTGGATTTGTATTTGTTCTCTTGTCATTTTTGGTTTCACTCTCTTCTTTGGTGTCGACTTCGAGGGATTCTGTTATTTCAATGGCGAATTCAACTACGTTTACATGTCTAGGAATGGAATGACCTGATTGTTTGAGTCGCCGCTCGAGGAGCTGGAGGGAGCCTTGGTGAAGAATAGTCCCTTTGGCTAGCAGCAAAATTTGATCAAAAAGTTCAAGAATACGAAATCCAGGTTGGTGGATGGTCAGAATAATGGTTTTACCTTGATTTGTGGCCATGGCTTTTAGAAGCAAAGCTACTTGAAGAGCTGAGGTAGAATCAAGTCCTGAAGTTGGTTCATCGAGCAAAAGAACAGCTGGATCATGAACCAATTCAACCCCAATTGAAACTCCTCGCTTCTCCCCTCCTGAAACGCCTCCACTCGATGCATCACCAACTCTTACATTGGCAACATGCTCGAGACCAAGCTCCTTCATTATCTCCCTCACTCTAGCTTTGACCTTATGGAACCCACCATATAGCCTCAAACGAGCGCTGAACATGAGGGTCTCTTCTACTGTAAGAAGAGGAAAAAGATCCTCCTCTTGGATGACATAGCCAGATATTCTTCGAAATTGCTTCGGATTCATTTGCATTTCATTCACAAGGACATGACCGCAGACTTTATTAAGTGGGATCATTCCTGCAAGTATGTCCAACAATGTTGTCTTTCCAGACCCACTAGGACCAGCAATGGCTGTGATCTCCCCTGGCCTAGCTTCACAGTTTACATTCTTCACAATGTATGAATCCTTTTGCCTTTCTCTGCAGAACCCGCAATGAAATTTGTTGATTGGGCAAGGTAGTTTATAAGAAACGTTCTTGGTCTTGATTTTGTATGAGGTATCCTGGCAACCAAAGTTAGCCAACTTGATCGATGATGATCCCATTGAAATACAAAGGGGGGGAGTTATAGCATGTGAAAAGTAAGAAATGTGAAGAGTTCGAGCAAGCAGGTTTGCCTAGAGATGGCTCTTATAGCAGAAGCATATTTCAAGAAGTTGGCTTTTTGTAGGAGTAAACATTATAATGAACAGCTTTATTTTACTTGTGTTCTAAGCTGCGGGCTTGATTCATTTAAATAGCATGAGAAGCATTTTGGCTCAACGACCTCTAAATCAGGCTGGTGAGGCAGTTACTTCATTAAGAAGTTGCCTTTTTGTACTGCATGGTAGTTTCATCAATCTGAAGAGGTACTCAATGCTTTTCAGGTGAGGTTTTTGACTCAGTAAAAGAACTCTGGTACAGTTTTGCGTTTTGCCTAACCCCATGTGAAAGGAAACTTTGCCGTTATTTTCAATTGGAGGACCCTTTAAGTTGGCTCTTGATGATACCAAGAAATTGCAGGTAATGCTAGGCCGTCGATTTATTGTGATTTTCTGTTTTTCGAGTTGAATTCAACACAAATGAGAATATTGCAAACTATGCCAATGAAGGACCTGACATTTTTCAAGCATGGTTCACAAATTAAAGCAAAGCTTAAGCTCATTTTGAATCATCATTGGAAATCTTAAGCTGAGGTGTTGTTGATTTGAGAGCTCGGTTAATTGGTGATGCGATGTAGTTCTGCAGCCATTAATGCAAATGAACAGCCATCACATGAGAACTTAAGTATTGATGGAATGTTAAGGTCATTTATCAGTTTTTAGCAACTTAGCTTTCAGAGGTTGGTTATAATATGGCCTTTTAGGCAGCTATTCTCAGAATACATAGCGGTTTTGTAACTTATTTAACATGTTTTTGCAGTCTCGCCGGAGATGGCAGCTTTGAGGCAGGACTGACATCACTATGACTTATTCGGTCTAGTTGACTGAGTCAAATTTGGTAGAATACAGTGAAAGGTGGTGTAACTAAACCAATGTGGAAACAGTGAGGCTGTACGTCCATGAGATCACCAGCTTTGCAAGCAACATGTACTGAAGAAATAACCTTGACAATACACTAAAATTACTAGGAAGGTAAATCATTTTTTGATTCGCAAAAGATTCAGATCAACCTTCTAACTGAACGGATGTTACCATCTCAGGCAGTTTTTGACACTTTCCAAAACTCAGTTACAACTCTTCATTGGAAATGTGAAAGAATTTCGTGATCAAATTGGTCCTCTGCGAAATGAATGGTCCTGGATCTTGGGATTATGATCAAACAAAGATATGATTTACTAGAGGTCAAATCTGTCTGAAATCGACAGTAAGTTGGATAGTGCAAAAAGGTTTTGGCCACTGAAGCAGGCGAAAAGTAGTTAAAACTAGTGAGTGATGAATCTCCACCTCAAGTGCTTGACCAGCACTTTCCTCCAGCATGGATAACAATGTTTCCATTAGTAAATGCCCTGGATGAAACAGTATCAGTCAAGAACTATTAGGAGGAGTCTGATACAATGTTAGCATACAAGAGCCTGTTCCAAGTATCAGGCAAACCAGGCAAACACCAATGGCTGCAATCAGCAATGATCTCTTCTTTTCTCTGTTTCATTGCTACTGATAGCTTCCCTTGCTTTTTTGCATAAACTGATGGATGCGCATCTCTCCGATACTGGGATAGCTTTGTTATGTTCATATACCTTACTGGGGTTTTCATTCTCTGGATTGTTCTCTCGACAACTTCAATTAATGACTCAGGGAATATCTCTTGGTAGGACTCATCTGAGATCGGTTCAGTTTCATTGTAGCACCATTGCTTCCCCTTATGTTCTGGTGATATACTTCTAAAGAAAACCATCGTTTTATTCGAATCTACATTCTTATCAATCCAAGTTGACCAGGTTTTCATGGCTGCCTCAAGTGCCACCTCCATCTCCATTGCTTCTACCATCTTCCCATCATAATGAAAGTAATCCCACCTGCAAAATTCATCTATGATTAATGACTTGGTTTCTCAGAGATGAAATGAAATCTGTTCTATATCAGAAAGCTTAAATACTTTAGCTCTGATTACTTGAATAAGTTAGATGCTCTTGTTGTGTAACATAATTTTCACAAGTACTTACGCCTGTAACTTCCCCTGATGCACCCACCAATGACCAGTGTTGAACACCATGATATGTGCACCGTACCACTTCTTTGACATAGCTGAGAGTTTGTCAAGCTTCAATATTCTGGCACCATTTGCCTCGTCCTCATCAACTTTCAGTTCCACCAGGAAGGGGCTCCAGAAAAACTCCACAGAACAATTGTAATCCTGAGGTTGTAAGATACTGTTAATTCAAGACACAATATAGTATCTGAAAATGTAAGAAGATGTACATGGAAAGGCTCAGCTCACTGCCTTTGCTCTGAAGACCTTGTAGCTGCCCCTTTTTACATCAACATAGGCCCGAGAGGGAGGTAAAGCAGAGTAGAGAAGACAAGCAAGAGATTCCCATTGGTTTCTGTTGAGTGAGTCCCCAACTATGATCATTCTCTTTCCTCTGAGTTTCTCTAACATATCTTTGCTATTAAACCTTCAAAGTTTAATAATTCAGATGATTAAGTTTGTAGTATTGATTAATTTTAATTCCTTTATTAGTGGCTGATTTAACACTGACATAAATCAGTATTGGATCAAAATGAAATGAAAATAGTAGAGAAACTGAATGGAAAGCTGATCTTAAAGCTCACCTGGGAACCTTGCACCCAGTGGCTTCCCAGTTCAACTTCTCATAGCCAAAATCTTGGCGGCCATTCCTTCGGCAGCTAACTTGGTCACTAAGAAATGGACACATCGTTTGATCATAGAGAGGACTTGCCTTAGGATCATAAACCCATTTGCCATCAAAGATATTGCAGCTTTTCTTCTCATGCTTATCGTACTCTCTGAGAAGTGAAGTATCATTGGTCTGCAACTGAATGTTAGCTGCAACATAATAGTCTATGAGATTCAATGATGACGCCACTGATGAGGTTGTGCTTCGAAAAGTCAAAAAGCTCAGGGACTCATGGTCTTGACCAAGCAAGAACACGAAGATAATAATGCTTGTGAAGCTTATAAATGTGCAAACCTTCCATCTCTGATTAATGGAGAAGCTGTTGTCCATTGCTTGATACCCCTCTACTTCTCACCAGCAGTGAGAAGCTATGTTATTTTGTGAATTGGTTCAGAAGGTGAGGCAATTATAATAAGCCACTACGAGTTTGTAAGAAGTGGGCAAGTTTTAGTCAAAAGTGCCTGAATTCCCATTGAGAATTTGAATCCCACTTGCGAAATATTGATGGGCAGTCACTTTTAGGGGACTAAGAACATGTAAAATTTGAAACTAAAGGGTTTGATAATTGCCATTTTTAAATGCTTGGTGTGCTTGAGATTATGTCGACATCAGAAAAGGAAACAGATTATCTTTGAGAGTTTCAGAGAAAGTAGTAGCAGAGTGGTTGACTAAAACCACTTGAACAGTAACTGCTCAAACACCAGCAAATAGATCAAGATTTAGGTGAAGCTTATCTCCTTAACTCCACCCTCTGGTGTGGTGGGTGCATATTTAGATACAACAAATTTAAGCAATTATCTTCAAAAGCATGCTTTATTACTTGCTTCTTCAGGTTTACAAGTCAACTAATCCTACTATGGCAGTAGCTCTGACTTTTTTATTCTGAGAAACAGCTGAAAGGGGTGATTCATCTTCAACTTTTTTGGCTTGAGAGTTTGGTAAATTGTTCAAGAACCAGTCAACAAATCCATGATTTTAAAGAGAGTATCTGAATTTCTGTAACGTACAAATTATTATAGCAAGTTCCTTGATGTTTTTGCATTTAAATTGTATTACAGAAAGAGACAGAAATGGATGTGGGGTATTGTGATCTGAAGCATGAAATTTGAAAATTTTCTCAAACTTCTGTAATTGTCAATATTTAAACAACAGTTTTAACTTTACAGGCCAACCATCATATGCGAAGAAGGTTGAAGGACCATACAACTTTTTAGCTAATAATGTTAGGTTCATGTGCAGGTGCAAGTTCCAGGTGAGAGCATGCAAATTCAATCACTGACCTAATTCTAACATGTTAGCTACCTTCCAATAACAGATCAAAATGATGATCCGGAAGCAAACAAGGTGTTTTTGGTGCCCAACTTTTATGTTACCTACCTAGACACGTTTTTTTGTCCATATTGTTACCTTGTATACTTCAGAGAACAACGGATAATAGGAAGGCATTTACAACTTGAGAGAGTTGGTACTTCTGAGAAAATGATAGGTAACATAACTAGAAGATGGAGGTCACTCAGTGGGGAGGATAACTGGAAGAACCTCCTGGACCCTTTGGATGTCGATCTTCGGCAATACATTCTTCACTATGGAGATATGGCTCAGGCGACATACGACTGTTTCAATTCAGACAAAGTGTCAAAGTTTGCTGGGGACAGCCATTATGCAAGGAAGGACTTCTTCTCCAAAGTTGGTTTAGCCATAGCCAATCCATTTACATATAAGGTCACCAAATACTTCTATGCAACTTCAGGGATTGAAGTTTCAGAAGCATTTTTATTGAAGTCTCTGTCGAGAGAAGCTTGGAACAAAGAGTCCAATTGGATGGGGTACATTGCAGTGACAACGGATGAGGGAAAGATTGCATTGGGAAGAAGGGACATTGTAATTGCTTGGAGAGGAACAATACAAGCATTGGAATGGGTTAATGACTTCGAGTTTCCTCTTGTTCCAGCCTACAAACTATTTGGATCAGCTAATGATTCTAATGTTCACAAAGGCTGGCTTTCCATTTACACTTCTAAAGATTCTCGATCACCATATAACCAGGACAGTGCAAGACAGCAGGTGAGTTTCAATACCTTCATATATAGATATATAATTTTCCCAATAACTGATATCACTAACTACATTCTATCTTCTAATTTATTAGGTTCTATCTGAAATTGCGAGGCTAGTAGAAGAGTATCGAGATGAAGAGATCAGTATAACTATAACAGGACACAGTTTAGGTGCTGCCCTTGGAACCCTGAATGCAGCAGACATTGTTGCAAATCAGATAAATAAGCAGAAGACACAACCCCAGAAACTCTGCCCTGTAACAGCCTTCTTGTTTGCCAGTCCACATGTAGGAGACAAGAACTTCAGAAAGTCTTTTAATGCCATGGGAAATCTTCACCTTCTGCGAACTCGGAACAAGGTCGACATGATACCAGACTACCCACTATTGGATTATGTGAATGTCGGAGAGGAGCTGGTAATCGACACACGAAAGTCAGAATACTTGAAGAGTCCTGGAGATTTGAAGAGCTGGCATTCTTTGGAGGCTTATCTTCATGGAGTGGCAGGAACACAGGGAAATGAAGGTGGGTTTTTCTTGGAAGTGAAAAGGGACATAGCACTTGTGAACAAAGCTTTGGATGCTCTCAAGGATGAGTATTTGGTGCCTGTCTCATGGTGGTGTATCCAAAACAAAGGAATGGTACAAGATGCTGATGGCTTTTGGAAGCTGAAAGATCATGAGGAAGATGATGATGAACCTTGAGCATTGTTTCTATCATTTCCACCCCAAAAACACAATATGCACACAAAATTTCTATGCTAGTACCCTCACAAATCAGAAAACCAAACTTTGTTGGGAATAAAATGTGCATCCAGAAGTATTGTAAAAGAGAACTTCGATTCTATATTGATTATTGATGTAATAAACAATCAATGGAAGCCTATCTCAATGAAGTTTAAAGAAAGAAAATCATAAAAAGACCATCAGAATCAATGACGGGGAAAACCCAAAGCTACAAGTTCATATCAAATGCAAATTTTACAGAACGAAGATAATTACACACTATAAAGCTTCTCCCACTTCCCTCTTCGAGAAACATGAACAATCAACAAGGAATCTGAGAAGTGAACCACTGCATGACATGAATTGGGGCTTTGATCAGCTCCAACGCAAGCTCCACTATCACCGTCAAGCACAAACAACAAGGACATATGCAAGTAAGCATCAATCTGCGCCCAAAACCCACAGAGAAAAACAGTCACGAATCGACAGAAGAATGAAAAACGCCAACAGATTCAGAAGAAGCGAAACGAAATCAAGAAAACCCAGAAGCTAAAAATGAAAGGGGTTTCGAGAAATTTACCCCACAATCCATATAACCACGCCGACGATGGAAAGGAGAAGAGAAAGAAAAGCAAAAGGCAAGCCAAGCAAGAAGCCCAGTGGCCTACAATCGCCATCGCAACAGCACATCTTTGCTCGAAATTTTTCTGTCACTTTCGCCTGGTTTTTCGGTGTTTGATTGATCGAATCCCTTTGCTCAAGATAAAAGAAGATGCTGAGAGTGTGCAACAAACAAGGCTGTGTTTGTGAATGTGATTCTTTGTGTTGGTTTTTTTGTTGCAGATTATTGACGCTTTGTATTAATTTATAAAAGGGTTGGACCAAACTGTACAGAATGATAAGTGTAGCTTTTAAGACTTTTTGCACGAAGCAAGTCTTAGATGACGATGGAAAGATTTGCTTTTCCAATAAAAATTGCATTTTTCTAATGGAAATTTGTATTTCCCAAATCTTTTCATTTCTATGTCAATATATCAGTGGTTGAAATTTGACAGATGTTTCATTATATTACTTTATTTTTTCATTATGTTTGGATTACTCATTTGATTTGAATAAGAAAAGGAAAAATATGATTCATACACTTGGAATTTTAAGAACATTTGGACAGGTTTTTGCTTTGTAAGATAAAGAGAGTCAAAATCAATTATCTAGATTTATTTATTTTTTTTTTTTTAAGAAACGATGAAATTGACCTAATTTTCGTTACTTTCAATCCATTTCATTTTGGAAAAATCGATTTTGATATCAATCCTAATTTATATAATGTCAATTCGAAGTTAACTCATTGGATGAGACACTATTACCATCCCAAATGTTAATAGCTCGATCTCTCGCTTCACAATCGTTGAATTAAAAAGTTCTTGATTTATATATAAACATGAGCATAAATTAGCACGTAAGACCTTTACTTTTTCCTTCGAGAAGGAAATTTAAATCTCCACTCTACCTTTTTCAAGAAAAAAAAAAAAAAACTCCACATTAACTTTATATACATATGAAAGTAACAATTTAGTCACTATACTTAAAAATTTATAACAATTTAGTTTCTATATTTTGAAGTTTTAATAATTTAATCAATATTGTAAAAAAATCTCATCAAAATTCAATGCCAATTTACATTATATAATGACTTAGCCTTTATAGTTTATAAACACATTTGATCCTTAATCAGTTTATCTATCCACATATATAAGAAATCTCATTCCAAATATATATATACATATATATAAAAGAAATCTAATTAAATCTTAAAGATATTTTTTACAATGCAAACTAAATCATTAGAAATTTTAGAATATTGAGACTAAATTATTAAATATTAAAGTTCAGGAACTAAATTATTACAAAATTGAAACATAGACTCATTACAGGTTCAAAGACCAAAAAGTCTTTTGGTAGGAAAAAAAGGGATTTGCTTATACTTTATATGAACAAATGTCGATCAAATAACTATTGATGGAAAATCCAAAAGTTCAAAACTCTCATCAGGCGAAAATAGAATTAAAATGGGAGGAAGTTTCTGTTGTACCAAACACAGAAAAGGCAATTCCTTTGCACATCCCATTACCTTTCAAATCATGAGACAGGACATTCAACTTTATGCAAGAGAAAATTCCAAAACAGAGTGCAATAAATATAAGCTCACAACAAATCAAAGGAGGTTTCTTCTCCAAATAAGTCTGTTATGGCGGCAAGTCGTCTTCTAGGAAAATTCAAGAAAACAACAATTCTTCAACACCATTTTGGTTCTCTCTTTCCCATCTCTTTCCTTTCAAAGTTCTCAAGTGTTTGGTTGATGTTGTGGCCCATCATGTTTGTGCATCAACAGAAAGTTGAACCCACTTTGAAGTTCCAAAAGGTGAATGCAATTAATAACATGAACCAAAAATGGAGATTAAAGAATTAAGAATTGCATATACAGAAGATCATTCACAACAAATACTCATAATATGTCCTAAACTTGTCCTCCAGACCAAGTTCAGAACTAAAAATATCATACCCCAAGGCAAAGAGATTAATTCAGTTCCATGAAATTGAATTAAAAGAGTTTGATGTATTTCACTCTCGAAATCTATTACTTTTGTCTTACATTACTGTCTGTGTCTGTTTATTATGCTTAAAGCTTTAAACAAGTGTCCTATACGTCCCCAACAAATGTTTGGTTCTTATTCACTTTGTACAACTAGTGTTTAATGCATATATATTGTGCTAACAAGCATGCAATACATGTATAAAAAAATGTCACGATGTCCAAGTGTTAGATAAGTGTCGGGCATGGACACATTAGCCAAGCTAAAGTGTCCATACTTGAGTATATATTGGTTTGTTTCAGCAGATGGCACCGAAGAAATTAAATGAAAGTTGGTGCTAAGAAAAAATTCAACTATAATCCAAGATTGGAAGTTTTCACACCAATCACCTGAAAGGCCAGCTCCATCTCCAGCTGAATAACTGAAAGGTCCTTTTATTTCCACATTGTATCCTTTTAACAAGTAATCTGTAGGACCAAATATGTTTTTTTTTTTTGAGAAAAATCTAGAAATTCAAGTTCTATGAGTTTTATCCTTTAAATGAAAGAGTACAAACTGACATGATGGCAGATATTTACACCAACAGCTACATGTGCAACTTCCTGGTCAGATGTTCTTAAAAGTCAATTAATTTCTTCACCAGTCGAGGCCCAGCATCAATTCCTCTAGCCTCCTAAATAATGTTATATTAAATACATCTACACATTTTTAATAGAATCAAAGTAATAGGAAACCTGAACATGATAATATGCTATGTATTAAAATACACAAAACTATACTCCAAAATCTGCCCATTCCCCAACCTGACCCCACTAACTTCAACAAACTTCCCAGCTAATTACAAATATACCCTCATTAATATTCCTCACACACAAAAAATATATATATATATATATTTTGATAGATGAAATGTACCAAGGAATTACAGAAGTAGAATTCAATTGGACATATAATTTTATGGAAATAATTACACAGAAGCTTGAATCTATGAAACCAAGACAAAGGCACAAAAACTATAGCTTTCCAGAGTTGTTCAAAGTTGAAGTGTCAAAACTCTCCCATCCCTAACCAAAGCAACCAAAATACAGAAAAAAACCCATTTATCCACCAAACTTAAGCTTAATTCTTCAAACTATTACCACAAAGTTCAAGGATCAATCATTCTTCACATTTCTGGACAGAGGGAGATGGAAATTGAATAAATTGGCAAATCTAACCCAAACACGTATGTATTGGCTTCAAAGGATGCCTTTGTCTTCACTGTATAAAGTGGGACTTTCATGAGTTTTTCTACATTAACCAGTGGAAATGTGAAGCATCTGTTATGTGGGAATCCTTTCAAAGGGAAAGCAAGGAAGCTGTGGATTAGTGATGTATAATATTTTTAGTGTAACTTTGGCTGGAATGTAAAAGTAGATTGTTTAAAGGGTGGCAAAGGAATGTGGGGAGGTGTTAGATTGGGCCAAAGTTAATTGTTCCTTGGTATCCTAAGATAGGGAGTTTGAGGGGCATTCTATTTCTGTTTTGAATTACAGTTGGGAAGGTTTTTTCTTTTTAATATCTTTATGTGGGTAGTGTGGATTGTATTTGGGTGGTTATTGAGTTTTCAATTGTATTATACTGAGTTGAGAATACTAAGAGTTGTGGTTTCTTTAAAATTTATGTAATTTTTCACTATATAAAAATGCAGATTGTTATTTTTTAAAAAAATAAAAAAGAGCAAGAGAGGATTAAATGATACTAATTTTCTCAGCACAATTACATAAATTGCATCATTGAGGATTAAAGGAGAAAGAACGTACCTTTGATGCACCTTGTCATTGATGTTGATTCCCTTCAAGGGCCCAAGAAAAAGTTTAATACTTCTTGAATAAAAGCCTTCAAGTGGATCTTACCAAAAGCTAGCTGCATAACATGGGGAATCTGAGAGAGAGTTGCGCAGGGATTTCAAGGGACCAAAATCTAGAATCACTTCCATGGAAAGGAATGAAACTTACAAGAAGAAGCAACTAAAGAGTCTCAATCTTAAAAAGGTAATTAAAAGCTCTCTTGAAGTGTTAAAAGCCAAAAGTAGCATCCTTTGCAAATTTACCTCTTCCCATGCCTGAGTGAAAGAGTCTTGGGAAATTCTCCTTCAAATGGTCCCATCTTCAAGCCACGGATCTAAGAGAATTCCAGCTCCATTTCTCACCTTATTAATTCAATTTTACGAAATGAGAGCCTCAAACTAAGAAATTGGACCCACAAGACCCACCAGCTGCAGAGCTAGTAGAAGAGCAAAAAATTGTTTTCCACTGAGCATCCTCCTCCACAAAGAAGCACCAAAATGATTTGATTAACAAAGCTTGTTTGCATTTTCTCTTGTTCACAACTCTATTACATAATTTTTGGAAAATTTTCTCTTTGGCTTATCTTCATGGGGTGGCAGGAACACAGGGGAGTGAAGGTGGTTTTAGTTTGGAAGTGAAAAGGGGCATAGCACTTGTGAACAATTTTTTGGATGCTTTCAAGGATCAGTTATCTGATGCCTGCCTCATGGTGGTGTGCCAAAAACAAAGGATCATAAGAAAGATGATGGTGTTCTTTGAGTACTGTTTCTGTCCTTTTAGGGATGGAAAAAAAAGAGCCCCACAAATACAAAAAAATTCTGTCCTAGTGGCCTCCCAGATCAGAAAACAAACTTATAGGGAATAAGATTTGCATCCAGAAATTATGTAAAAGAGAACTTCAATCCTAATTGATTTTTTTTAAAGAGAGAATTAGAGAAACAAGGATATTTCATCGATGAATGAAATTACAAAAAGGAGATAAAACTCCCCACCACCATTGGTGTATTACAAAAAAGTTCTCAAATTAGAAATTAAAGTAGAAAGACTAAAAGTCTTAAAGATTGTGAACGTTTGCACCAATATAAAACATTAAAAAGGACCAAATCCAAGAAGCTATCAAAGGAGGATAACTTGTCAGTGAAGATCTGTCTATCTCATTCGAGCTAAAGAGACCAAAAGAAAGACCGATTAAAAGCAAGCCAAAGAGTCTTCTTGTCATCCTTGAAAGGGTGTCCCACAAAGATCAAAGAAAGGAGAACAATTATGTTTCCAGGCCTAAGCATATTCCACCCAAAACCTTCCTAAATCCTGTTCCAATCTTTGATTATTGATGAAGTAAATAACTGAATTGAAGTCTATTTCAGTGAAGTGTAAATCACATCACAGAAAGACCATCAGAACCAATCAGAGACAAGAAAAAACCCCGAGCACAATATTGAAAAATCAGAAGAAACAACTTGATGCTGCATTCCATAAACAACTTGGCTAAATAGTCTTACAACACAACAAGCATTTCACCTAAATGACAAGTAGCAACTAACCCATACAATAATCATACACCACAACCCACAACAATAGAGATTACAAAACCAGAATACAGAAAAAAAAAAAAACTAACGATAGAATGACACAATAACTTCAACACTCAATGTTCATATCCAATGCAAATTCTACACAACCAAGGCAATTACGCACCATTATGCTTCTCTCCCACTTTCTTTTTTTTCCGGAAAATATGAACAATCAACATGGAATCAGGGAAATGAAATGCTGCATGACGAGAATCGGGGCCTTGATCAGCAGCAGCGCAAACTCCGGTCGCAGCGTCAGGCAAAAAAAACAGGGACATATGCAATTAAGAATAGATCTGCGTACAAAATTCCACAGAAAGAATAGTTAAGAATCGATTGATCGATGAGAAGAACGGATTAGGACGACGAACCGAATTACAAAAGCCCAAAAGTGGAGGCTACACTACAATTACAATGAAATCTGAAAATAATTTTCGGAAATATTGTTAGAGAAAAACTTGAACCTTCAACGTGAAAATAATTTTCGGAAATAATTTTGGCAATCAATTTTGGACGAAATGATTTTAAATTGGTTAAATTATCAAAAATACCCCTCGACTTTAGGATTTGTTTCAATTATATCCCTGGACTTTCAAAAGTTTCAATTATGCCCTTGAAGTTTCAAATTTGTTTCAAAACTACCCTTGGAGACATTTTCCGTTAAATTTATCGACAAAAATTGATGCGTTTGCATGTGTTTTTATCGTTTTTTCCACGTATGTGTTCAAATCTATTCACATAAGCAACAATATATATGCAAACACGTCATTTTACATCCATGAATTTAACAAAAAAAAGTCTTCAAGGGTAGTTTTGAAACAATTTTGAAACTTCAAGGGCATAATTGAAACTTTTGAAAGTCTAGGGGCATAATTGAAACAAACCCTAAAGTTTAGGGGTATTTTTGATAATTTAACCATTTTAAATTCCAAAGATGGAAATGATTTTAAATTCTGTTTGGAACCAAAATAATTCGAAATCACTCAAATTAAAATCTCCATGTTTGGATGCAGAAATGAAAAGAAAATATAACATATTATGTCCCTCGGGAAACTTTTTTTTGATTGATTTCTTCTCTAACTAGTGTATGAAAACATAAAAAAGAAAAAAAAAAGTATACATATATATGGAGCAAAAAAAATTGAATCAATATATAAAAAAAAAACAAATTGGTAAGTGAGTCAACTATAGTAGGAGTCATTAAAAAAAATCTTTATGGGTAAAATTGGAAACATAATTTTTTTAAGTTTGAAATCCTGCAAAATTCGACCATTTTGGAGTGGAAAATTTTGTTAAAGAAAACACGATTTTAAATCACAACCAATTTCAAATCCGTTGCTTTTTTGCTCATCCCAAACACATGAAAAGATTTCAAATCCTCCCAAATCTAGGGGTTCCAAACAAGGGGTTAGGGGTGGGGGAATTCGAACCTCTACTCTTGGTTTGATATATGTCAATTACTCTTAGTTGATGATATATGTCAATTACTGCTTACTTTATATACACTCTTTTAAATTAAATACTAAACTCATGTAATTTTTTTTTTTTACAATAGTTTAGGGTGATGGATTCGAACCACATATCCCTTGGTCATTAATATTGTCTTATGTCAGTTGAGCTATGTTTGTGTTGATACAAAGCTTATGTAATTGGATAAACACGAGCATAGCTTAAAGATTTTCTTGAAGTCGAAGATTTGAATTCTCATAGTTCATGTATGTTGTATTAAAAAATCATATCTCTCCTAAGAATTAAATTCATACAAAATATTTACTTTTAAGTCATAAATTGTCTAATTAAGAAAATATTTGAACATAACAACAAATTTAAACAGGTAACTAAATATCCAAACTCAATGATAGAAAAAGTTAAACTAAGCTAAGTAACATCTAACAGCTAAAAGAGTCAACTTCCACAAAAATGATCTTGTTCAGTTACTAGAGTGCTCATATAAAATCATAAATATATCTAGAATTACATCAGCTATTTAAGTTTAGGGTTTAATTTGATAAAAGTGACCATTTAGTTTAAAAACTTTGGTTCAAAAAAAAAAGTTTAAAAACATTTAAAATTTGAACATTCTTATAATTTCACATATTCTTAGAATGAAGGGAGGTTAGGTCATGAAAAATGAAGTATAAATAAAATTTATAATATAAAAACGTTAATAAATTTACTAATAAAGTTTAAGAAATAACAAGACACTGACCCTCTTACTTAGGACCACCGTAAGTTGACTTAATGGTTAATAAAGATCAAGGTAAATAATAAAGCGTTTAGAAGGAACGAGTTCAAAGCATAGTAAATTCCTCAATTAAAAATTCAAATTTAAATTTGCTATCAAACAAATTTTCGGAAATACTTAAAATGTAAGGTATAACTATCTGTTGTTGTTGTTATTATTTTCATAATAAGATCTTTTATCTTTTTACATCCTTGTATTTAAAATCATCAACCAAACACACCTTAAAAGTTTAACGGGGCATTACGAAACTTACCCAATAATGAAGACCACTGCACCAACAAACGTGATGGCGAGAAGACCACTGCACCAACAAACGTGATGGCGAGGGAAAGAAAGGCAAATGGGTATCTACAAGAATAGGCTGAAATCAGCCCATATATTTCACTTTTGTCCAAAAACCTTGAAAATATCCTTTCAGTCCAGCCCGTTTTAATTAATTGTAGCCCATTTACCAATTTGACCCTCTAATATTAAAAAAAAAAAAGATAGAAAAGGAAAAACGGTTGGTATAAAGATAGAATAGGAAAAAAACGGTTGGTATATTGCATTTCAAATATATAAAATAATATAAAACAAAAAAGGAAAGAGAAAGGATTTGAATTTTCTTTCTAAAATCGTGCAAATTACGCGTGAAAGTAACCGTCTTTCCTATTTTTTCCCCATTTTCTCTCTTCTGCCATTTGTTCTTCACGAATTTTTTACCATTGTCGCCTCCAATATTTTGCTTCTAGTTTTTTGCTTATGGGTTCTTTAGCTACGGGTAAATAACCATTTTTTGCTTTTGCGCTTTTTTTTTTGGGGCTACTGGAATGTTTTTTAGGACACGTAGGGAGATATGATGCTGGCCGGCCGAAACAGAACACGCAGAGAGTGATGTGACGTTGTGTTCGAATACCGGACATGAATTTTTAAATACCGGGTATGAACAACTTATATATTATCGAATGAAAAATATAATATTGCTAAGAATATTAGGTTAATGGAATTAATGAGAAATGGAAGTAAATTTCATATACGTGGAAAAAAAAACAAAAAATGGTAGTAAACGACAAAAACAAAAACGACAGAAACAAAAAAAACAAAAAACAAAAAACAAAAATGAAAATGGTTGAAAATGGTAGCAGACGACAAAATAAGAAACATTATTTAGAAGGCAAATTATGAAAACCAATTTTTTAAGAATATAAAGTAGACGACCAAATCTTCTCAAAAAAAAAAGCACACCGCAAAAACCAAAAAAGAAAATTAAATATACCAAAGCAGGTGGTGGAAATAAAATTGAAAAGAAATAATAATGATTTGTTACATAAAAGAAAAAATGAGATTGAAATTTATAAAAATATTTATAATTAAATTAACAAAAAAAACTTTCCATATTGGTTAGTGGCTGTAATATGAAAAAAAAAATTATTATAATTAGATAATTAAATAAGGGCAATTAGAGAAAAAGAAATTGAAATAAATGCAAAAAATCCTATAAATGAAAAAAATCAAAAGATTATGACAAAATTATAATTAATGGGTTAAATTAACTCATCCGCTATAATTTCTGAAAGGTAAAAGGCAAGCCAAGCAAGAAGGCCAATGGCTAGTGTCCACAAACCATCTTGTTTCTCACTTTGCCCTTGTATTCTCTCTTCTTATCAAGAAGCTCATAATGTGCCATAATATAAATAGTCTGGCTAGTGATTTTTTAAGTTTTGTTTTTTATTGACACTTATTTTTTATTTGGTTTTATTACAAGTTTATTCCTTGAACTTTTAGGGTTGTATCAATTATATGGTCTTGAACTTTAAAAAGTTTCTAATAGGTTTCTGAACTTTCAATTTTATGTCTAAAAGATCTATGACATATTTGATATTTTAAAAAACGAACCAATCTACTATATATAAAATTGAATCTTCTGCCTGTTGAGACTTTAAACTTTCAATTTTGCATCTAATAGGCTTGTGAATTTTAAAGAATGTTGAATAGGTTAAGGACTTATTAGACACAAAAGTTGAAGTTTAAGGACCTATTTGATACTTTTTAAAGTTGATGGACCTATTGGAAACAAAATTGAAAGTTCGAAGACCTATTTGAAAGTTTTTTTTTTTTTTTGAAAAACCTATTTGAAACTTTTTAAAGTTCAAGGATTAAATTGATACAATTTTGAAAGTTTTTTTTTAGTGCAATACAATTTTGAAAGTTTAGGGACTAAACATGTCATTTAACATTTTTATTTTAACCATAGGGTTTGGACTGACCAAATAACAGAACTCAGCATCATTGGGTCAAGGCATTAAAAGTGTAGCTTTATGAATTTTATTTTGCACAAAGAAAGACCTGAAAGACCATGGAAAGCCTTTCCCATTGGAAATTGCATTTTTAATGTTATAATGCTTTTCATTTCTGTATTTCCAATTTTTTGTTAATTTATTTATCATTTTCTTTTAGAAATTCATTTCTACATCATTATTGCTCAAAGTGGTTGGCAGACATTCACATTACTTTTATCCTAGGTTTGAACCCACTAGGATGGGAAAGTGTAAAAAATGACCCTAAAGTTTTGGTTTTGAGAAAAAGACCCATTCAAAAATATTGGTTTTTTTACTCTTTGATGGCCACAAAGGTAGGGGTGAACATCGGTCGGTCGGCATCGGTTTTGGACTCAAACCGACGCCAACCACCGATACCTCGGTTTTAGTCGGTCGGTGGATGTTGGTTTTGAAAGTTTTATGGAACCGATCGACTGACCACGAGCAAAAATCGATCGATTTCGGCCGGTTTTGGAAGTTCCGGTGAAGGGATTGCTTCGTTGTTCCGGTGACGTGAAGGAGAAAGAAAATTGGAGAAGTGAGGGCGATACTTACAAGAAGAAAGAACGGAGAAAGAGATGAAGGAGAAAGAAAGAACAAAGAAGAAAAAAAACACCATAACGGTTCGTGTGGCGCTAAGCTCCGACGAAGAAACGTCATTCTGGCGAGGTGAAGATGCTTGTTGATGGTTGATGACTGATACTGAGAGAGTGAAAAGAGAAAGCTGAAAAAGAAACAAGAGGGAGATGAAAAGAAAAATGAAGAATCTGGGAGGGTTGAAGAAAAAAAATTGAAAGAATGGTGCATGTGAGAGAGAGAATCAGAGATACAAGAAATTGAAAAAAATAAATAAATAAAGTTTAATTATTTTCCTTGGGAAGACCATCAGCTCATTGATGCTGCTTGTAGTAGTGTCAGCCGTCAACGCGTTTTCACAAATTTTTTTTCGATTGGTTCAAGGGTGAGAACCGACCGACCGAAAGGTCGGTTTTTCAGAATGAAATATCGACCCCGATTGAGTTTATGAAAAAACCGACCAACCGAGGTCGGTTCGGTCGGTTTCGGTCGTTCGGCTCGATTTTTCGACTTTTCTTGCTCACCTCTTCGCAAAGGTAATGTAAGCAAAAAGGTAAAATTACTCATATACCCACAACACAATAAATACAATTGCAATTTAATTTTACCTACCTCCTTACCTATTTTTTCACCAACCTTTCCATAAATTAATTATCCAATTACTTTTAACCTTCTAACTAAACAACTTTCAAAAAAATCTCATGCAATCCCACAAAGACCCCGCAAAAAAAAAAAAAAAAAAAAAAAAAAAAAAAAAAAAAAAAAAAAAAAACTTTTGATCACTAAATTTCTCACATTTTCTTCATTGGACCCATAACAAATTCAACACTTTCAACAAGGTATGTTAGAGGTTGCTTATTCTACCTTCTTTGTTTTGAAAATAAAATAAAATGTTGAAAAATGGTTTGGAAACTGAAATTTTGTGTCAATCATGGTCCAATCCTGACCGGACTACATGAGAATTCCAACCAAACATAGATTTCAATTGGGAGCGGATTGGGATTGAACCGAGGTTGTTATATTTTTTTAAAAAATCTGTATGAAATCCCCGTGATTACATTTATATAATTTTTTTCTTTCTACAGATGGCTCGTGTTTGGGTCTGTTTTGGTGGTGTGTGGAATGAGAGTAAAAAAAGGATATGATGGTGGAGAGGTAAAAGGCTAAGATGTGGATGTTGAAATTACATACAATGAGTTCTTAGGTCGAATTTACGAATTAAGTAGTATAAATCCGAATGAGTACAACATTGTACTGAGGTGTTTACTCCAACTAAGGTCTAAAGCTCCTACTTTTGTTATTAGAAATGATGTAGACCTACATGGTTTTTTGACTTGGGAGGAAGTGTCGTAATACCCTTCTATGTATCCACCATGCTTAAGTTATCCAGTAAGCAAGAGTTTCGTCCATATCTCATTCCATATACTGTATCAAATACCTCATATATGGGAGTCCAAAGTGCAACACTTTTCATTCGTCCATTCAACTCCTTATTGCCATTTTCAATACCATCCACATCGTGTAATTCATTGCATCTACATTTGTACTTTTTACAGACTCGATCAGTTGTCTCAAAAGTTGTCCCAACACCCTCCACCATATCATTGGTTTTCCCATTCTCGACATTCTCACACCTCGTCTCATTAATCGACATATCGTCTGCAGGTGGTGGGGGTGGGGTGGAGTGGAGGTGGGAGGGCAGGGGTGCACGAGGCAGCTCCATCCCACGGTTCATAAATTGAACATCTTTCTCCGTGGTCACAAGTTCCAATGTGACTCTAGCCTACATAGAACAAATGAATACAATAATAAAAACCCTAAAACTCATGAGTGCTTTTAAAAAAATACTATTGCTTCAACATACCACATCTGATGCAAAAACCTCTTTACATAGCATTGCAAAAGTGGGCGAGTGGAAGCAAAACCATCTAAGAATCTGCAAGACGGCATTATCATTCATGCTAGTAACAACATGTTCGGTTAAAGACGATACAATCTCATACATCCATACCTGTATCAAGAAAGAAAATATATTGTTAGTGGCAGTAGCATCATTAAAATGAAACCCTATATCGAGGAAGTTTGCTAACCTGAAACGTGTATAAGAAGCCGTAAAGACTATATGTCTCTTGTTTACCATCCGACCTATCTTTGTACGATTTTGCTTTTCCAGTCAAAGCTTTCTTCAAGCCTTTAATAGTCTTATCAAATATCATCTTGCTTCAATTCTTGTTACAAAACCTATCCCACTCATCAATTATATCATCAGACATGTTCGGTTAAAGACGATACAATCTCATACATCCATACCTGTATCAAGAAAGAAATATATTGTTAGTTGTTGCTTTCTCTCTCTCCCCATCATTGCAAGCTCGATGAAATAAAAAATGGTCATCTTAACGACATCCTCATCATTCTCAAACTGGAGGGAGGGGAATGCCCTATCTAGCTCAAGTCCTTTCATCGTTGTACTACCGTTTAAGAGATTCTTCAAGTCTAGTATTACAGATATTGCTCCTAACATGTCGTGTAGTATGTCGAAGCTCGATAATAAGATCAAATTTCCTCTGATCAAATGATACTTTGTTTCCCAAAATATCAAAACTCATAACATCAGGTCTAACCTCATTCACTTCCCTCAAAAGAAAATAGTGGATCAATCGCTCAATTATTAAAGATGTATCTAAGAAATGACCAAAATAAGTTTGTCTAAACATGACTAATCGAGTAACGGTTAATTTCTCTTTAATGGCTTTAACTGTTTTCACAAAATGGGAACATGTTAGGGCAGCTGAAAAGTAGTTAGAGGATGCAGTTTTTGAAACCATTGCCATGATAAAAATTTAGGGAGAAAAAACAGAGAATTGAAAAAAAAAACAAAATATTTCGGTCCATCCCACTTAGGTAGCCTGACTAAGGCAATCGAGACTCCCAATCGGATGGCTCAGTCGAGCTCGGACTCGGAAAAGACATTTTCTTTAAAGAAACGTTTTTTCCCGACCTTTCGTCCCATTGTCTCTTCAAGCATCCCGACTGGGATTCATCGTTCGACATACTTCCACTCCTTCAAGCATAAAATCCGCACTGTTTTTCAACCAAACCAACACGGAAAGTGCCGAAAACTAATAATATGCAACAAAATATATCTAAACTTCAACAAATCTAGACAAACCATCCTAAAAAATACCGACTACTTCAAAAACTCTAGAAAACTCACTATTTCACTAATAATCGGAAGAAAAAAAAAAAAAAGTACCTCCTTGGAGCAATAGACAATCTACAGTTGATTAAACATCAAATGGAGCTATGAAGTAAAAAATGCAAATGGAAAATCCAACCGTTGGTGAGAAGAGAAGAGTGGGAGGGAAAGAACAAAAACCTTTTGAATTCTGTTAAAAGCCCTAATTAAATAGGCAAGGGCACATTCGTAATTTCACAGCCAAAGTTAAGATAAAGGGACCTAAAAAAACTATTTTATTTATTGGAGCCCTTTTTGCAAATGTTAAATTTCAGGTGTCATTTTTACAATTTCCCAAAATAAAACATCCATCCTAGGTTTGTATCATGAAAATAAAACATCCATTCATATATCATATTTTAAAGTCCCAATTAATAACCATTTGATTTTTTGAAAATTCGGGATGTTTTCTTCTAATTTCCTTTTGATTTCCACAATTAATAACCATTATGACTTCAAATATGTGTATTATTGTGACATATTGAACCCATTTTGATTTCAACGATTCTTTTGGGAATATCCAACTCCAACACCATTAATATTTTCATCAACTTCAACATTTAGAATTAGAGAACATGGAGAAAGAAAAGGAAAAACATGATCCACACACTTAGAAATTTCAATTACCCTTGGATGGAGTTTAATATTAACAAATTTCATTCAAATGCATATCTGTATCAATTCCTCCCAACTTTCAGAGTGAAGTTCCAATTTCCATTCAGCAGAAATAGATTCAAACGGAAAGAAAGTTTTTGTCCCAACAAACACAGAAAAGGCAATTCCTTTCCATTTCCCATTACCTTTCACCAATCTGTCCCAACACAGAAAATTCCAAGAAATCCAAAAAAAAAAACCATGAAGTGCTTCCTGGGCTAGTGCTTCTCAAGTCAGAAGAGGTTTCTTCCCCACAAATCTGTCTTCTTGGAAAAGTTACAGTGGGAGGCTTGAAGTCCTTTTGGAATGACTTTTTAAGTATTTTCAAGTGAAAACGGGGTTGTTAAACACTTGAAAAGTCATTCCAATCAGGTACTTCATCTTTTAATCTCATTTCCTCTTCATTTCAAAGTTTTGAAGTGTCAATATCAATAGAGGTTAAAGAGTAAGGAAATTACATGTACAGAGGCACCATCCAGACCAAATACTTGGAAATCTTTTAAACTTCTCTATCTAGATTAGCTTTCAAAACCAAAGACTGTCATTGACTCGGGCAGGGCAAGTAGATCAATTAATTATATAAACTTAATTCTAGAGAGTTTGTAAATTGTGTTTATTTTCATCCTTTCACACGTTTCTAACCAAAATTTACAGAGTTAGCACCAAAAATGATGGATCTAGAGATCCTCAGTTCTACATTAGTCTGAGAGGACGAATTCATGCTCTTAAATCTTCATGATGGAGATAAAACAGAAAACTAACCATAGGAAAATGTGCTCCAGAATCATTTGACGTAATCAGGTTCTCAGCCATGCAGCGTGCAAATAACAACAGCGACGATGTACATTCCAAAAACACCGGAAGATGGCCAATCAAACAACTCATTCTGAAGGTCCATGCAAACTTGAGTTCTTGCTCTCCATGGATATAACGGAAGCAAGCCTATCGTAAACCTGAAATAACACAGTGATACCAAAAGTTCACTAGTGAAACAAAACAAACGCTTGTACATGGTTCACAAAATTACAGGCATTACAGAAACTAAGATTAATGATTATGTACCACAGATAGCTGTTCATTTTTAGCACCTCCACTTGCAACGTTCGTGTTTGATATGTCATACCTATAAAGTCCGAGCAGTAGTATATATGTTCAGTGGATGGAGCCATACAAATTATTATCATAGCTGGCAGCTGCAGAAACGATTGACCGAAAGTTGGGTAGAGAAAAATTCGACTATAAACCAAGATTGGAAGTTATCATACCAATCACGTGGAAGGCCAGCTTCATCTCGAGCTGAATAATTGAAAGGCCCTTTTAGTTCCACATTGTATTCTTTTAACAAGTCTGCATTGGTGCTATCAAAGATGTTACAAGAGAAAAATCCAGCACTGCAAGCTCTCTGACTGGTTTAAATGAAATAGTACAAACTGACATGATGGTGGATATAAACCTTTAAAAGTGGAGCATGGAGCACGTTCCATTTTCCGACAGACTAGGACAAACCAGTCGACACCAACAGCTACATGTGCAACTTCTTCATCAGCAATTTTAGCTACAATATCAGATGTTCTATGATCCCCGAAGCCAATTAATTTCTTCACTAACCGAGGTCCAGCATCAAGTCCTCTGGCTTCCTACAGAATGTTACATTTAAATACATACATGAATTTTTTATATAAAAGAAAAGTGATAGCATCCAGAACGAGCTAATATCTTTTTATTAAAATAGACAAAAGAAATATAAGTTTCCAAGCTCTTCAAGAGGACCTTCATACTCTCCCAAAACTATACTTCAAACTCTGCCTGTCTCCTCATATCCTGTAACACACTCTATTTGTACCCTTGATCAATTTTTTCCTTTCATAAAAGCAACATCAATGACCAAGAGATGCGTCAGGCGTCAAAGCAGCCATCGTTCTAGGAGAATGCAAGTAGTAATGCCATCCAATAAAGATTCCCCTCCAAGGGTGGATGCAAACATAAAAATAAGACTTCATTTCCTTGTTTGTGGATAGTGATCCATGCCACATTCTGATAGGAATTTCCCTATCATTAAAACGGTAAATGTCTTAGATTTTCTTTACAAACAAATATTTAACTGAGAATCCAACCGCATGAAGTAGCCAAACTCTTGTGTCCTCTCTTCTACTCAATGAGAATTGAGAAGCCTTCGATTAATTGCAAAAACCTATAATAGTTGTCCATCTCCTCATCCTTCAAGTGTCTTCTTACAAAAACACTCCACAAGCTAGTATTTCCCCCATGCCTCAGAAATAGATAAATCCTTTGTCATTGAATTTTTTTAAAAAAAAAAAATTAATTAAAAAAAACAAAAAAACAAAGAAAGAAAGAAAGGAGGAGTTAAGCCATTAAAACCTTGACAAAAAATTTATTTGTTCAAATCCCCAACTCTCATCTATTGTTCAACTCCAAAAGAGAAGGGGAAAAAAAAAATTCTTGATTATAAAGGTTGAGACTCCACCCATAAATCATGCCAAAAAGACCGTAGCTTTGAACTCATGCTTCCACCAAGGGCTTCTTGAAATTCACCCTTAGCATTTGTGACCCACCCAACAAAATTATCTTTCCTTACTTCCACCACTTTATGCCTTAATTCTTTAGGTTCCCTTAAGAACCTCCATAGCCGTTTGGTTAGATGAGTTTTTTTCTTTGAATTAAAATTTCCAATCCCCAGGCCTCCACTTTCCAAAGCTATTGAAGCTGAATTCCACCCTAACAAATGTTTAATCTTATTATCTTCATTATCCCCCAAAAAAATCTCTCACCTTCTTGCCATTTCTAGTGCAATTTTATTTGGTAAAAAGAAGACACGTGAGTAAGTTGGTAGATTAACAAGGACCACGTTACAAAGTGTTATCTAGCTCCACTAATCTTGAATTGCTTAAGTAGACACTGCTAAGTGCTAACCGATGGCGATGATATTGCCTAATTCACTGTTAAACCTGAAGAGAACTCAAACACTTTGTAAATAGTATAATCTATCCATTAACTTATCAGGCTCCATTCTATACCATGAGATACAAATCTTTGTCCTCCTTTGTGAATAGTTTCTTGTTAAAATTTAAATTTTCACATTCTACTGGGTTGTCCTCACGAAAACTCACCCCACTTTTTAAAATCGTCTTTTAAGATATGCCTCGAAACAGAGGTTTCAGTTTCATGATTGAGGAAGTGCTTCTCAACTCCACTTTCTATGACAAACGAAAGATTTTGTGGCAAGTCTGTCTCTTTGAAATCTTGTAGGGTATTTGGCTAGAAAGAAATGGTCAAATTTTTAGAGGGATGAAAAGATATGGGGAGGAACTTTGGGATTTGACTAGATTTAACTCTTCCTTATGGACGTCTATTAATTGGACCTTTTGTAATCATTCATTGAGGCTCCTTCTTTTGGATTGGAATTTGTTCTTGTAATTAGCTTTTGGAGTTTTTTGTTGGCAGGTTTATAATTTGTTTTCAGGGCTCGTTTTTTTGTACATCATTGTTCTCCCTTTCATTTTCCTTAATGAAAGTTTGGTTTCTTACCCAAAAAAAAAAAAAAAAAAAAAAAAGTCTCTAAGATGAAGGCTCTGCAATTCAAACAATTGCACATATATTCAAATGTTTGTGACCCATCCTTATCCATCACCAAAGACATTGAAAGAGAATCGTGCCTTTCACAATGTCACCAATTTTATTTTTATTTTATACCATAAAGTAAGCGTCCCACCTGATTTTCCAAATGCTTCTACCTCCTCTGAACCGATAGTCGATAGATATCAAAAGAACACCACAGTAAGTGTCCCATCCCTTCAGTTTTGTCTCTTGGATCAACACTACCTCTGGCTTTAATTTTCCAATTATTTTCTTCACTTGAATCTCTTCCCCGTACCTCTCAACCCCTGTTCCAAGACACTATCTTCATAAGGCTTCCTCTTCACTTTAGCACCATCATCCTTCTCCTTCATTTTGTCAGTTTCAGCACTGATTAATGAAAGCTTTTCTTCCTCCCAACCATTTTTTCAGACTAAAACAACCGGTCTTTTTATAAGAATCATGTGGCTTCCCCTTCTCTCACCTCCATTTCAGGAATACTTTCCTCATGAAAATCAATCTTCTTACTATAGGATTATCTGATCTGACTCCCTAAAATGCATCTCTTCTCTTTGTCTCCCACTGCTTCCAATGAGTTACTTTTGAACTTTAGCGAGCTAATAAATATCAGTCTGTTATTAAATGCACCGTTATCTTCTCTCACAGGCTTCACGATTTTACCCTCTTTTTATTGCCACTTTCGAAGAAAACTTAGCCATTAAAGTCTCATGAAAACCGTCCCCATTCTTTCTCTTCTTTCCTCAGACTCCTATTTTTTACTAACTTACATCTTATACAATTTTTGAATCTTTACAACCGGTTTTTCTTCCCCCAACACATCATTCTGATTTTTTTCCAGCCTGTTTGTTAATTTTCTTCCAATTCTTTCCCTATTCTACATTAAAGGCAACCAACTCTTCAACTTTCAGCAATGTTTAAGATGAAATTAGCATCCACCCTTTCCACTTCCTTAACATTTGCATTTGACCGTTCCTCTTCCATAGTATTTTCAGAAGCCGTTTCTTCAAATATTCCCGTCCCTTCACCTCCCTCCTTTTCCTTAATATCAGGCTATTCTTCCTTTTTATACTTCTAGAGATAGATTAATCAAAAGCAGAATAATGGTAAATTCAAGGATTTCAAGCATTATACAAAGAAACAAATAACTCCACAAGCTGACCTGGACAAGCGGGATTGCAGCCAAGCGTGCAGCTACATTGTCAGATGATTTCTCACACTCCCTCCAAAGCAAATTATGAGCAGCCATATCTCCATATCTTGTAACAACGTAACCAAGGTTGAGTAATAACGAATAAATATCAATTATAACACCCAAGGTCTATAATCTCCTCACTTGAATCCAAGCTCAGCAAGTCTCTGTGAACACCATGTAAAATGGCGGCTCTCATCATCCGCAACATGAGCAAAGTCAGCAAAAAACCCCTCCCCAAGAACTTCACTGAAGGGCGAAAATCGGACGACAGTATCCCATGCCAAATCAATTGCATTAAGCTCTACATGAGCAAGATTGTGTAGCATATAAGCATTCAGAGGCAACCCCGAGTTTTTAGGAGCCGGAATTTCCTTTGGGGAGACCTGGATTTCATTTTGTAAGTCAAGCGATTAAGACAACTTAATAAAACCATTCTTCTTAGTATAAATGATGAAATACATTAAAACCACGGATTTCGATCACTTTGGAGAGAAATGAAACGTATATCTTCAGAAGGTGATTTCTATTTGTGTGGTGGTGAAATCCGATTATCCAATCACGATCAAATTCATAAAAACGATAGAAAACGAACCAATTTGGGCTCAAGAGGCCGAGCAGGACGATGAGGAGCTTCGAAGACGCCAATCGGAAGATCTTCCTGAGACCATCTGGAGTAAGCAAGATGCGAGAGCCTGGACTTGACCAAAGGGTCACTGGTGGAAAGAACCAAAGCACCCAACTCCGCAAGAGACGAAGCCGATTCAATTCGGCTGTCAAAGAGAAACCCACTTGAAGATGATTCAACCAAAGGCTCTGGTCCATTGCTTCCCCAAAATCGATTCTCATTGAGAGGGCTGTGCCTCCAAGCTTTGAGACCGGACCAAGGCGTGTATTGCAAAGAAGAAGAAGACGACGAAAACGATTTTAGGCTGACGCATTGAGAATGGAGATTGGTGCAAGAAGAAGAGCGAAAAGTCGGCCATAAATGTAGAGCTCTGAGTTGAAGACGGTGCATCATTCCCACAGCGCCAAAAATTGTGTGGTCATGCTGATATTTTTGGCGACCGCACCGCAGAAACTGTACGTCAAATTTTGAGATTGAGAAACAAAGCGATAGCAAAATCTTGAGAAACGGGTACTTCGATTAACCTTACAAAACTAGGGAAGTACAAAAATCTGACAACCTGACCAATGTAACCTACCCAACCCAAATTGTAAAGGTTGGATCGGGTTATGATTTTTTTGGGTTGCCAATTTTTTAGCTTGGTTCAACTCGAATCAAACCGAATTCTAAAAGTTTTAGGACATCCTCCTTCAATCCTTCCGTCTTCAAACTCTCTCCTTTCGTAGGTAGTTGCTTCCTTTTTTAATAGTCGCTCACAAACAGTATTTTTTTTTTTTTTTACAATATGGGAGAGTGAAAGATTCGAACCACAGACTTCATAGTTATGCATACAACTTTATGTCACTTGAGTTATGCTCTTGTTGGCAGTATGTGTTTCTATTTCACTTCCCTTCATTTCCTTTCAGCATTTAAGTAGTTTCTCAAAATTAATCAATAATTAATTAATATTAAGCTTTTAATTATTTCGGTTTAATATTATCTCTATTGCCTACTGAATTCATCAACTTGCAGCCATCTTTTCTTTTTATTATGAAGAAAAAGAAAAAAAAAATCAAATCTTGCAACCCAATCCGACTCTTCTTGGGTTGGATTGGGTTGCCACCACCATTCAATTCATTCGAGTAGCCAACCCGAATTTTCAAGTTGGTGCAAAAAACCTCCAACCTGTGTAACAGAAACTAATCAAGATCATATTTTTCTATTGATCCTTTACAACTAAATGGACAAGCAGCAGCAGAAGTCTTGCAACTCACAATCCTAACATTCCATATGACAGCAGTAGAAGAGCAGATACAAGCTCGAGGAATCGTCAAAGCTATTTCACCAAACCCCTCTGTGAATGTTAATAGAAATCCACAACCTGTTGCCTGTTACTAACACTTGGTTTACAAACTCTAATAATAGGGGGTGGGGTGAAATTATCCTTAGGAGAGGGATCTGTGCTTCAAAAATAATAGAGATGGGTAGCAATTGATTAGCAATGTACAGGTGCTACGCGAGAGGGGACGACTAATCGATCAGATTACTAACTTATATTACCAATATTATACAGATTTGAGGCAGAATAAATGGCTACATGGGGTGGGGGTATGGAGTGAAGCCCTATTTCCAATACACAACATCAAAAGCTCGGCTTGCCGCTAGCTGAACATGAATGGACTTCAAGCCTTTCTAACCCGTGCAAGACACCGATTTGGTTTCGATCGGGAAAGCTGAGGATCCCACCTGAAGTACACTCCGACGACTTCAAAAAATTTGACATCTGTCCAAGAAAACAAAAGGCATTGTAAGATTTTCATTCCTCTAACCACTAATGATATAAATTGCCAATTGCAAAGTTTAAATTGTTAAACTAGAGTGTGATGATATAATATGGAGATCCTAGAAAGGGGGAAATGGTAAACTGAAAAAGCTTCTTGATCTTTTTCATGATCCTGTGCAAATCCATAAACTCAATCGATCTCAGAGTTTATATCCTTAGAACTCAATGACACAATTGTACAACTTATAGAACAAATCTTGTTCAAGTAAGGTCGTAATATCTCAAAGTTTATGTAATCTCCATCTGACAGTTTGAAGTTTCCAGCATAACAGTAATAATTAGAAAGTATTGCAACCTTGATTAAATTCGTTGTCACCTTTCCCTTTCTATGAACTGTAACAATCCTTAATTATCAACATGTTCAACAATGACTAGTCTATTTTTGTAAAAGTTCTGATCAATTTGCTCATTCTTAACAGACTCAATAATATATTTTAAAATCATACTACTACAATATAATTATGGTTTTCATTTTAGATAAATAAACAATTTACTTGAAACTATAAACTAAACTTAAACTAAAACTAAAAACATCACGTGCAAAGCATTTATGACCTATAGGTTCAAGAAACTTTTGATGAGGATAACACAATTTTCTTAGTAGACAAAAGTTGCCAACAATGAACATTTTGAGATATCTTTATATAGTAATCTCGATTCACACCCCAGAGTTGAAGCAAAGGGCAGAACGAAAAAGGAAGACAACATCTTAGATTTAAAAAATTATAAACAATGTTGCAATTTCTAGGTTCTCTAATTTACCCCAGAATTTTTTAAATTAGAATGCTACATGTGTGTGTGTGTGTATAAATAGAAGATAAAATTTTCCCCCTTAAAAAAGTTTTAGCATCTCCTGGTTGAACTAAGAATCCTTCTGGTCCAATTGAACTATAGAACAAATAAACGTATCTACCCTGCCGGAGATTGAACTCAACTACACCAAGATTAAGATTATACCAGAAACAAAGCAGATGAAAAAGGATCCAGAAACTAAGAACTCATCAGAGGAACAAGAACGTGATAAAAAATTTATTAAAAGAAGAAATTCAGACTAATTTGGCAGCACAACCTGAAGAATATTTGAAGCCCTTTACGACCCAGTATCAGATCCAGATGCTGAAGAACTCTCACTATCAGAATCTGTAATTTATCCAAAATAATAATAAGAAGAATAAAAATACAGCTTCAACAAAAACACATGATTAAGATGTCCGGAATGCAAAAATTAATCATTGTAATGACTTCAGATTAAACATAAGAAAAAAAACCAAAATAGTCATACCGCTAGAAGAAGATCCAGAATCACTGCTAGAACTGCTTGAACTACTTGACCTACTCCTACTATTGCCCTGTCCTTGAACGGGCACCGAAGATGAAACGATGTTCTCATCTGTGTACAAAATTAAAGATTTCGGATTTTAATAAATACACAAACTAAGAAAATAAGAATAAAAACCTGAAAAAATGATTTATCCACCTGCTTTAGTTTCCATTGGGACCTCCATCACAACGGGGGCCTGGATCAATAAAAGAAAATAACAGGATCATCTTTAGTACTTTATAGCACAATATCACAATATACATCACAAATTTTATTCAGGGCTTTACCTTTTGGGCAATATTGAGTTCATCACCACCTGCTCTTGCTCGAAGTGCAAGCTCAGCTTTTCTCTTGTTCTTGCTCAAACTTTTTTTGTAGTTTGTCACAAACCTATCAAGCTCCCAGAGTGTCTCTGCATCCACGCTATCAATATCCACTTCAATTTCTTCATCCTCTTGAAGAATATTCGAATTTCTCTTCTTAATTATTTGTAGAATGGCCTCCAGTTTTTCAGAAGGTAAATTCTGAAGGTTACTACTGAGTTTTTGCTTCTCCTCATAAGTCATGTCCCTTTTATGAGGATCTTTTGCCTTGGGTTTCTTTGGAGCAGGTGTCCTACCTGAGGGAGTAGAGCTCAAAGGTTTATTCTTGGAATCAAGACGATATGTAGTGGATTCGGACCTTTCCAATATTCGTCTCATGTCAAGAGGTGGTGGTGGTGGAAGACGAGCCTTTCTGGAAGTAGGCGTGGAAAGAGCAGCTCCATAGTCTAGTCCAAACTTCATCTCTCGATTATGGTCTGACTCTAGAATAACCCACCTATCCTCAAATATTGTCAACAATTGCTCTGCCATTACATGGACATCTTGTCCTTTGGGATTATATGTCATAGCATTGCGAAATGTAAGTCTCACATCCTCAGCAAATTCTTTAGGTGACTTGTACCAATTTTTGTTCAGCCTAGATTTTACTGTTCCTAGGTCCATTGGATGCTTAATGATGGTATAGTAATCGTGCAAACCAAGACCCTCCACATCAACAGGAGCATCAAACACCCAACCATACTTGTGCTTAATCAGTTTATCCAGAAGTGAACTGCAGCTCTTAAAAAACTTAGAACCGAGCCCAAAACCGTGAGCGATTTCTCCCCCACCTGGCTTCTTTATATTCATTTTTGCCTTCTTATTACTCTCGGCTGGTGGGAACTTATCTTTTCCAAGTATGAATTCTGAATTTCGATAAAACTGGTTTGCTTTAGGAGTTCTTTTCTCTTTCTCCACATAATCACTCACACCCTGACTGTTCTCCAACACTGATATACTCAATTGATTCAGAGGCCTGGAAGGCTCACGAGGCACACGAATGGCAGCAACCTCGGGCTTATCTCCACTAACCTTATCCATCCCCTCATTAGCCGACACATGAAAATTACTAGACTCATTTAACTCCCCCTGTTTTGCCTCAATTCTTTTCAACACATTTCTTACCACCTCAAGCTCACTCTCAAGCTTACGCCGAAGTTCTCGCACCTCCTGCTTAGACCTCAAGGCCAAATTATTCTCGTTCTGATTTTCCACAGCCACTTCCACAACACCATTCCCTGAGGGTTGGTCCCGAGTGCTCTGCACCGCATCCCCAGCTGCAACCTGCTGACGGTTGAGGCATGACGAATCATCAGAGACCGCATCAAATCTCGAAATGAGCTGTTTCTGAGTCGGATTCTTGTCCTCCGTCACCGTGGTACACGGAAGAGGCTCAGCCAAATTGTTATCCTTGTCATGGTTAACATTACTATCGACGTTGGCCTCATTGTTGTTCGCAGTGGTGGTGGCGGTGGTGGTTGTGGTGGTGGTTGTGGTGGCTGGGGCAGCAGTGGTTTCCTTATTTTGGTTATTACCGTTATCGTCTTTATTCTGAACAGCAGAGGTCGTGGCAGTGGGTAAATTGGCAATTGAATTTGTTGTATTATTGTTATTGTTCTTCCTGAGGCCTTTGAAGGCCTTCCTAGTGTAAACCTTACTCTCCACGTACCTCTGTTTCTCTTTAACACCGTCAGCCACACCTCCTCCCTCACCAACTGAAGGACCCGAAGCCATACATGAAACTCAACCAAAACCCTAAATACCCTAATCCCCAAAAAGAAGAAAAAGAAACACCCCAGCTGTCCGAAAAAGACAAAACACTCGTCCGTCGCAAGAAAACAAGGGGGGGGGGGGGGGGGCAAACCCCTCAATTATCCCAAATAACAGAAAGATCAAACCAAAAGGCAAGAAAAAGAAAACCCTAATCCCTAAAGACCCAACAAGATTGAAATTCCCCCGATCAAACCCTAAAAACACAGGGAGGAGCTCAAAACCCAGCACGTAACATGCAGAAAGAGAGTGAAGAAGAAGGTAAAGTGAAGTCTTACAGAAAAAAATGGAGAAACAGTAGGGTTTGGAGCTGGGAATTTTCCTTCTTTGAGTGCTTTTTCTTGCGACCGGATCTTGCAGTCTCTCTACGAACACACACACACTTTCTCTCTCTAGAAAAAAAGGACTTTCTCTCTCTAAAGTGATCTCTCAATCCTTTTAAGTTTACAGGTGTACGGCGCCTGTGGGCTTCGTCGACTGAAATCAAATGGAACTCGCGCGTGTGAGTCTTTAACACAAAAGTCGTGCCCGTGAAGTATCACTATACTTAGGGACGACGGTGACTCACGCGCGCTTTGGCAGGTGGGGAACACGGTCGAATGGGAAGGGAGTGGAGTTTCGCGCGTGTGGAGTACGCGCGCGGTTGAGGCTTGAGTCGGTTTGTGGCGGGCAGTTTGGTTTCTGAAATTTTGAAGAGTTTGCCCATTCGCGGGTTTTGTGTTCTTTGTGTTTTTTGGTTCCCATCGGATGGGAAAATCAAATGTGAAATTTGTTTTTGCCTCCAAATTGGATTGCATGGTTTGATTTGGAGGAGGTGTGGGAGTTTGCTATATTGAAATTGAAAATTTTGACGAAATTCGATGATTGGAGTTGGATTGGTCGATTTGAATTATAGTTTTGATTTTTTTTTTTTTTATTTTATATATGATATAAGATGGAAGATGGCTAATTGGTTTGATTTCGATGAATTTTATGAAATTTAGTAGTGTTGATGGTCAAATTTCGCTTGGGAATTTGCTCTTCACTCCACGTGACGATCAACGGTGAATTTATAAACGAGTGGGAAAGACGTGACCACACAACTATGATTTTTGTTGATGGTCAAATTTGGTCGGGAGGAACTCACCCGACTTTCACGCACCAACGGTAAATTTGTTTGAGAAGGGAAAATGTGACCTACGAGATAGAAAACCTGCACACCGGTGTGGTGCTTGTCACGCCGCCTTTGATGCTTAAGTCAGAAAACGGTAGGAGAGCAAGAGGAGAGAGTAGAGAATAGAGTTTGGGATTATTCTTCAGTGGCGAAGAGAGGTTTAAATACCTGCTCATGCTCTTAGGGTTTTTAGGAATTCAGAGGCAATTAGAGCTGAACCGAGTGGAACGGAGGCTGTCGGGGACACCAGGGACCGAACGGAGGCTGAATAGCTCGGCCCGCGCAAGCGGGTCGAGCCGAGGTCGAGCAGGGGGTCTGGCCAAAAGCCCGATCCCTTCGGCTTTGGCCTGACCCTTTGGCCTGTTCTTCCTCCAAGTTCCATTTCCTGGCTGTCTCCTTGGACTGGTATCGCGGGCTATCCTCGCCAGCTCCTTGCATATGGTCCAAAATTATCTATAACAATTTTATATAGATGTTAATATGGTATGTTACTTTATAAGTTTTAGGCATACTTATATGTATTGTTTTATGAACATACAATTTTTAAACAAATTGAAAACAAAATCATAATTTTATAATTACAGTATATTAGGTGGATAAATATTGTAAAACTGTTTGGTTTTATTTTTTTATCAAATTTTATTTTCATTTTTTTAAAAACAGAAAACAAAAAACAGTTATCAAACATGTTGGTTTTTTGTTTTTAAAAAAATAGAAAAACAGAGATCAGTTATCAAACATGTATGGTTTTTGTTTTTTTAAAACAAAAAACTAAAAACAGGAAACCAAAAAACCAAAAATAAAAAACTAAAATGATTATCAAATGATGTCTTAGTTTTTAAAATTTCAATTTTCTATCTAACAGAAGAAATGACAACAGAACAGACAAGGTCGGGAAGTAATTTTCATATCCGTCCTATTTGTTCTTTTGGGAATCAAAGGTGGGTTTGGAGGCTTCCCATTCGGATATTTTCTGAAAATATATTAAAACTGTATATTTTTATGTTAAAATTAGTTTTCGTATTATTTTAATTGTTTAAAGAATTATTTTTAAAAATATATGATATATTTATTATTAATTTAATATTAAAAAATTAATAAAACATAAACAATTTACTAATTATAATGTTGTTCAAGGTCAAGTTTCTCTCCGAAGAGATTTTTTTTTCTCCAATCTCTCCATATTCTTAGATCTTAAGGGGCTTGGGACGCTGAATTGGTTATAATATCTGGTGTTATAATAATCTGAGATTATAATAGTCTGGGATTATAATAATCTATGTTTGGGGTACAAATTATTTTTGTGTGGCATAAAATAATGTGTTTAGGATGCAAATTATTTTAGTCTGCGATAAAATAGTCTGTGTTTGGAGTGCTGATTTGTTTTAACATGAGGTTCTGAATCAAAAGTTCAAACGGACTGTTTCTTTTTCTAGTTTTTTTTATATGATATACGATTCACTTTGATTTAGGGTTATGTTTTTTTTTTACAAAACAAAAAAGTTTAGGATTTGGTATAGAAAAATCATATTAGTTAACTTTTAGTATCCCAAAATAAAAATTGTAAATGTTTAGTTCAAAAATCATATTAGTTTTTTTTTTTCAATAAAATCATTCGAAATAAACTTGAGTATTGTGGTAAATACAATTTTGTTTGAATGTTCTTTTTTTTTTTTTTTTGTTTTCTTAAGATGGTTAAAATAATTGGGGTAAAAATAACCCACCTCACCATTTATATTTGTTGATTCCCCAAACACTGGATAGGTTATAATAAAGGGGGTTATTATAACCTATTTAGTGCCCCAAACACCCCCTAAAAGTTTAACTTCATAACTAGAACGTTTGTAACTTTTGAAAATTCAAAATTTAGAAACAAAAATATATTACACTTTGATCTTCAAGTTGAAGAACAATATTAGATATAAAATTGAAAGTTCAATAACATATTAGACATGATTTAAAGTTTAAGACATATTTACACAAATACACATATACATACATTGTTGAACTAAAAAAAAAAAAAAATCACCCTTAGAATTTGACAAAATACACATATACATGTAAATATATAATGTTTTTCTTGTCAATTTTAATTTTTTAACATTGATATGTCAATTCTTGCCAAAAATAACATAACACACACTCATTTAAAAAAAAATAGACAAATTTAGTAAAGTACAAAAATACTTCATGAATGCACGACAAATTTCAAAAATGAGGTCCACTAATTATAGGTTCCAATGGACAAGATGGTCATTTTCTTGTTTATTTTGAATATATGGGTTTGCTGGTCGAAGTCCGTTTGTATTAAAAATAAATGGGGAATTGTGTTAAATGGCTACAAAAAAAAAAGCGGTCTTGATTTTTGGCTACGGAAGTTTGGTCTTTGCAGGCGTGGCTACCGGAATAGTAGGAACTGTTTTCTAGATTTTTTTTGACATTTTTACCCCTAGTATATACGACTATAGACAAACGCCGTTAACAGATTTTTTTTGTTTTCATTCAGTTTCTCCCCCCTTTTTTCGGGATGGATGAATCCCGATTTATAGGGAGTTCAGTTGGCGGTTTGTGTTCAAGTGTATAAAAAGATCTACCTATTTTTTAGGCTTAGGTTCAACGTTTCCAACGATAAAAAAAAGATTTTATCCCTCACATTTTGCCCCTCATTATCCATGTTACAAAAGAACAACAATAAAAGTCGTAAGTAGCAGTACATACAGACAGATGACAGTACATATAAACTACAACGTATATATAACTCATATGGGGGTGGGACTAGGGTAAGTATGCATACACACAGGATGCATGCGGAACACGTATGTATGTAATACTATATACAGATATCAGTTATGGCATTTAATCAGGTATTTGCATTCAGGTGAACATGGTACGGGGGTTATTATGGTTGCATATAGCAACACAGACAAAGACAAAGTGTATTTTTATTGGACATTCCAGACATACACGATACAGGGGGTGATTAACTCAAATACAGGGGGGATTAAGTGTGTACACACACAAGTAGACACATTAGACCATTCCATGGATGTATATAATAGTACAGACAAATCAAAGCATTTTTTCTATTAGACATGTCAATGTGTACGCACACATACATATGAGTATATCACAAGCACACTTTTTCCAGAGAAGTTGTAATAACGATGAAATGGTATTTATCAGTACATACCACTCGGGGGAATGTAATAACGAAATCCTAAAATCTCGGGGGAACGTATCAGCTTGTTGCTAATATAAGGGAATCAGAATGAAGTTGTTCGTGTCTAATAGAAATGGTATTTATCAGTACATACCACTCGGGGGAATGTAATAACGAAATCCCTAAAATCTTGGGGGAATGTATCAGTTTGTTGCTAATATAAGGGAATGAGAATGAAACTGTTACCTTGGTTTGAATTTCTGAGAAATTGTACAGTCCTCGTGCAGAAGGAGAATCGATGGAGGATGTGGGGCAAGCAAGAGTCTCGACGGCACGGCGGAAGAAGGTCGTCGGCACGGCGGATGTGGGTCGCCGGCGCGATGCGAGAGGTAGGGATTGGGATACACTCTGTGTTGGGGGTGGAAAATGGTGGGAAATGGAGGATTAAGTCTTTCAAGGGGGGCAATGGTGGGAAGGGAGGGTTGTGGAAGATGAAGATGGACGGACGGGCTGGTGCATGAAGGCGGTTCTGGTGGGAGGGTGGGCGGTGTTATGACAACTCATAATTGCAGCAGCTAAGGTATCATAATTACTGTGTTCTTATTTGTTTTTAAAAATTTTCAGGTATTCTTAGTTGCAGGTAGTAAATCTTCCTATTGACAGGACTGTTGTTTCCGATTAATGGAGTTCGAAGGTGTTTCTCTCTACTGAAGGGGGTTGAACTTTGACAAGAAAAATGGCTATAAATAAATAAAGGAGTAAATACCTTTATTGGGGAAGGAGTACAAAGTTCAAGGTTCTTAGGTGCAGGTAGTAAATATGCAGATGGACAGGTTTTAGGTGCAGGTAGTAAATATGCAGATGGACAGGGATGTTGTTCCTGATCAATGGAGTTCAGAGGTGTTTCTCTCTACTGACGGGGTGGTTGAACTTTGTACTCATTGTCCGACAAGGTATTTACTCCTATTCCCGGGGAACAACTAGGGTCTTTGTACTCATTGGTGTGTCATAATTCCGGTTTCTTAATTTTTCAGCAGATGTGTCATAATTCCGGTTTCTTAATTTTTCAGAGGTTCTCAATGGAGTTCAGAGGTGTTTCTCTCTACTGACGGGGTGGTTGAACTTTGTACTCATTGTCCGACAAGGTATTTACTCCTATTCCCGGGGAACAACTAGGGTCTGGTACATTTGGGTTTCAAAATAGTTGTGTGTCTTTTTTATTTTCGTATTTTTAAACCTCCTAAAATGTCTCCAACTATTTTTAGGGGTGTTTTTTTATCTCTCTTAAATGATTTTGGTTTTAAACGTTAACAACACGTTAGGAAGTTTGTTGAGGGGCATTTTTGTCTTGTATAATTAGGGAATTATTAATTAATAAATGGTTTAGCCATCTATTTAATTTACAAACGTTTGTAGCCATTTTTCAAGCCACCTTTTTATTTGTAGCCATTTTTCTTGTTGCCCCAAAATAAATTGGCCCATTTGTGACAATTTTGGTCCAAATAATCCAATCCATAATATCCCTTCTCAAATTTAAGATCTTAACTATTGGCTTCTAATTTCATCATTTGTCCCAAGCTATTATATTTATTTTATTTTGTATCAGAAGTTTTAAGGATAAATTGCAAAAACAACCTCTAAAGTATAGTAGTTGTAATAATCACACCTCTGACTTTCAAATGTAAAAATTAAACTCTCGTACCTTTAAAAGTGTAAAAATTGGACCCTACCATTAAAAGTTTAGGGGTCCAATTTTTACGGAATATGAAAAAATCCTAAACCCTAAACTTTCTCCTTCTGTCTTGCTCCCACTTTCAACTTGCAGAGTACCAAACACGGGCTTCACCACAAACCCTAATTCTCTGCCGTTTCTAGAGAATAAAATATTTCATCAAGAATTGAAATTCCAAAAAATAAAATAGAGAAGAGGAGAGAAAGAAAAAGTAGAGAGAGAATGGGCAATTGAAGGGAAGGAGAGGGAGAAAGTAGAGACAGCGGAATCAAGAGAGAGAAAGTGAAAGTATGATAGAGAAATTGAATAAAATGGATCCAATTTTTACGTTGTTCATAGTTTATTGAGGATTAAATTTTCACTTTAGGGGTCCAATTTTGCAATTTTCAAAGTTTGAAGGTTTATTTTTTACCTTTGAAAGTTTAGGGATGTAATTGTTAGAACCACCATAGTTCACGGGTGGTTTTTGCAATTTGTCCAAGTTTCAATATTCTATTTCATCTTCCTAATTTTACATTTAGAAATATTCACTACTACAAATTTGGGTTTTTATGACATTGAAAAATTGTCACAAACACATTTCATGACATTTTTTTTGCGTCCTAGAAGCCCCCATCAAGGAAAGTGTATACATGACACTATTAAAAAAACTGTCATAATTATTTTTTTCACGACACTTACCAGCGGTAAAAAAAATATATTAATGACATTTAGTAACTGTCACAGTAAATTTTTTTATGACAATTGAATATTGTCAATAAATAACTCCTGAAAATCATCTTTCTGTCAAGATATATATACTAATGACAATTAATTACTATCAAGAAAAGGTTATTGATGACAATGAGTCAATGTCACAAAATTTACAAGGACAATGTTTTATTATCAAACAAAACTGTTTGTTGACAGTTTTTTGTTGTCAACAAAAAAAAAAAATGTCATGATAGTCATAAAATTGTCAAAATAATGCTTATAATGATACTAAATAGTTGCCACCCAAATAATTTCTATGACTTTGATGAACCGTCATAAGTAGTGATTACATCACTATTTATTTATTTATATTGATTCATCAGAGCCATAGAAATTATTTTATCTAATACCTGTAAATAAACATATGTTTCCAAAATAAAGCACTCAAATCTTGATACAATAAATATATATATACAAACTAAGTGTAATAGATTTTGTACATCACAATAATTTCTACACTAGACTTCAACCATAAAGGAATATACTATATGTTTTTTTAGTCACTAACCCAACAAAAAAGGTCATACATCAATTGTCCATAATATAGGTTTTCTTGACTTCGTTGAGTTCCTACAAGACATAACCAACGAAACAATATTCATTATAGAGTTGAATATTTCTTAGATCAAGATAAGAACAATAATATTCATTTTAACAATATGTATGAGTTATACCTTTAAAATGGTGACAATATTTCCAACTCAATACATTTGATCTTGCATGAATCTTCTTCTTGCTCAAAACATTGATCCTAAACACATAAAAAACGAATACATACAAATTTAATGCAAAATAAACCGTTGATAAAATAATTATCTCGAAATATATATATATAATAGTGTTGGCAACCATAGTGAACAATAAAATGAACTCCAAAATAGCATTGACAACAAAAAGAACTCTGTCGATCATCCTACATTTCTAATTTATGATAGGAGTTTGGTGTCCATGAATAAAGTACAAACTATTAAACTTACCAAAACATAGAAACATAACAACATTACTAATTTAGAAAACTTAAGAACGTTATTACGTTCAAATATCTTGAATGTTCAACACTTGCTAATACAACTACCAAGAACCCAACAACACAACCACTAAAACACTTACTAATACAATTACTTACCAAAAACCCAACAACTAAACACAAAAAGTTTGTTCACAAACAACACTTATTAATACAATTACTTATTCAACTAATCATCAATATCTTCTTTATATACATAGTAACTAATCATTGTTTTTTGTTTTGGACGAGGGAAGGTGAATTTATCTAAATAATGTAATATATCTACCTCATGAACACCTCACATATGTAGTACATATTAAGTTATAACAACCACAATTTTTTTTATTACAGATTCATTGGGGGATAAACTACATCCTAAAGTTCACTATCACATCACATTAGAACAAGTTAAACATTCTGAGTGGCCTAAAAGTGCCCAAACTCACTATAAATTCAATAAACTCATCCAAACACACTCCCAAATCCCACAAAGTCACCTAAACACACTTCAAATTTCACAAACTTGCTTTAACGTGTTTAATTCACCCCAAACTCACCTAAACACACTTCAAAGCTTACAATCCCACCTAAATTCACCCTTAAAAGTCAAACACATGTCTAACTCACCTAAACAAATTTTAAATCTCACATACTCATCCAAAAGTTATACTCAATCCACATCCAACACACTCACTAAAACACGTTTCAAATCCCACAAACTCAGCTAAACTAACCCTTAAAAGTCAAACACGCACCCAAGCCACCCAAACGAAATTCAAATCCCTCAAACTCATTCAAACAATCTTTAAATCACACAAACTCATCGATTTGTATGGCTACCATAACTGCAGGATAACCATACAACCAAGCAAACTATGAAACTAGAGGAAAACAAGTTATCAGGTTCCTAAGTTGAGCATAAATAGTAGAACTTAATACAGATGAAAATGTAAATTACTCAACAAGCTCATATGTGTAGTTTCTGCAGATGTGGCATTGAGTAGTTAACTTTTTATCTGATACAATGGAAAAATATCCTTAGCAAAGGGAAAACCAAAAAGAATTTCCAGTTACATTATGTGTTTGTATGTCATGTATTTGGTTTTAGTATTTCTCTTGCTTGATTTATATGTCTAATTATGAATATTTGCAATTTTCAAATGAAGAATTGCAAATCCTCCTTAAACATTTAGTATTAATTGATTTCCTCATGAAAACTCCCAAAGTTGCTGCTATCAAGCTTCAAAACAAAAGTGCACAACAATCGAATATTTGAGTGGAAAATATTAAATAGTGGTGATTTCAGGCTATAGTCAAATATGCAAACCTTCCAAGGCTATTATCTGCAACAGAAAGTGACCTCAGTGGTTTCTTTAAAGTTGACAGCACATTTAAGAGTTGTGTGACTCCATGAAAGGAAATCTTACAGTTCTCCAAATTCAGATCGGCAAAGGGAAAGCTTTTTTCAGAAGCTTCGATTAAATAGGGAATTAAATTCTTGCAAATCCTTTTCATATTTTTATATTTATAGTCTTGTAGATCAACAAATATTTCACCACAGGAATCTCTATAGTCAACAGTATAGAATGATATGCGCTTAGGTAACTTCCGACATTTCTCATTGACTGATTTCTACAAAAAGTAAAAAATAAAAACATGTCAAAAATAAAATCCCCAAGAAAACCTATGAAAAATGCAGAGAACGGTGGAGCCTTTGCTACTATACTTTTTCAGCCAGAGAGCAACAACTGACAACTATAACATCAAACATCTTAAAAAATTCTTCATCAAAGCTCGACAATTCACCTAAGAGAACAAAAATTTAAATTTAACTTTTTCAGTGGGTCACAAATTATAATGATATACAAATACACATATTGAGGACTAGAGCTCTAGAATGGATGTTCATTAAACCATTGATGACAAAAATAGACAGAGCAGAACTCAACAACGTACAATATTTATAACTACAACTACATTAGAGTATAAGGAAAGAGGAAACCATGTAATACCTTTGTTGACTGAAACTCGTACCATAGGATTGAAATCTTTCAAAGAATCATAGCAAAGCTCAGCAACAGTTTTCTCGCCAAATACACCTTCATCAGGAGGTTATAGAAAATTAGCAGAAAATGCTTCTTCAGCCTAAAAGAACCAAAAACTCACCCAAAAACAAACTTACTTGAATTGATTCGAGGAAAGGAACTTCTGACCGGCGAGGAACCACCGGTGAGACTAAGTTGCTACTGTAGGTGGGACTAACGCCGGCGAGACTAACCACCGGTGAGACTAAGTTGCGAAGCGTGAGAAAAAGAGGGAGATGGCTGACTCTACGGCAGCGTTGGAGGGAGAGAGTGTGTTTCGCGCCTACGGTGGTTCTTTTCGCGAAAGAAAAAGAGAGCGATGACTGGAATCAACGGCAGTGCTGGAGCGAGAGAGAGATGATTGAGTCTGCAGATTGCCGAAACCGGTGCTGGAGCGTTGGAGCGAGGGAAATAGAGAGAAGATACCGATAGAAGGCGGGAGGAAGGCACTTGAAATCGAGATTTGGGGGAAACTTTTTTTTTTTTTTGGGAAAAATACACTTTTGGTCCCTGAGGTTTGGGTTAAGTGACACTTTGGTCAACGAGTTTTCAAACTCAACAAAAATACCTCTGAAGTTTGAGATAAGGAGCAATTTGGTCCCGGTCGTCAATTTTTCTGTTAAACCCTAACGGTAAGTTGACGTGGCACTATTATTTTAATTAAAAAAAATTAATTTTTTAATTTTTTAATAAAATATATTAAATATTTAAAATATTATTATTTTATTATTATTTTTAAATTTCTCTCTCTTTCTTCTCCATCTTCTTCCTCCCCGAAACTCCCTTTTTAAAAAAAAAAAAAAAAACAGAAGAAAGGAAGAGAAAGAAGAAGAAGGAAAGAAGAGAAGAAGAGAAGAAGAAGAAAGAAGGAAAAAAAATTTATATTCCGGCGACCGGAGCTGAAGAAGATGGGAGGGGGAAAGAAAATGGAGAAGAAAGAAGATGGAGAAGAAAGAGAGAGAAATTTAAAAACAATAATAAAATAATAATATATTTAATATTTTAATATTTTTTATTTAAAAAAAATTAAAAATTATTATTTTTAATTAAAATAATAGTGCCACGTCAGCTTACCGTTAGGGTTTAACAGAAAAATTGACGGCAGGGACCAAATTGCTCCTTATCTTAAACCTCAGGGGTATTTTTGTTGAGTTTGAAAACTCGGGGACCAAAGTGTCACTTAACCCAAACCTCAGGGACCAAAAGTGTATTTTTTCCTTTTTTTTTCCTTAAATAGTGGATTTAGGGTTTCCAAAGATAAGGCCCAATTTCACTTATTTCTAATTAAATGACACTTAATCAAGGTCATAGATTTATGACTTAGAAAAAATGTCATAAATTTCCGAAAATACGAAAATCTCCGTTTTTCCTGCAAAAAAGCGCGCCCCCAATTATTTATGACATTTTTTTCTTTCTTTCCTTTGATTTGGGTTTGGTTATAGCTGTCGCTATGGGTTTGCGACGCGGAGCGACCGACTTTGTTCCCAAGAGGAGGAAAATGGAGTCGCCACCAGTCTTGATTTAGAGGGTGTGACTGGGCACCCAACAATATGCTAAAATGGTCTGTAAAGAAAAGATTTAAGGTTCGGGGGTCTTTTGTGTATGGGGAAGGTATTAACACCCCACAACACTCGTTCGAAGAACAAAATTTTATTTTTCTTGTGTTATTTAAGGAAATTGGCTATGGTAAATACTAAAGAAGATTTTTTTTTGTTGATTTTTAAATGTCCCACATTTTTATTCTCATTATTCCATAAATAAATAATGAGCAATAATTGTGAGTGGCAAAGCCATTCAAAATTTGTATGAATTTAATTTGGCATCCCAAATTTAAATTCATTCTACCTCAAGAATATTAGGAAAGCCAATATCTTGATTTCCTAATTTCCGTCATAGGAAAGTTTATTTTTTTTAAAACATTTGGTTTATTTGTTTTGAAAAATTGTGTGAGTAAAGAATATTTCTTTTAAGGGAAACTCTTAATTAATTTTATTTTTAAAGCAAGTGACATTTTTATGGAAAATAGTTTTGGATTGATTTATTATTTTGAAGATACATTTAGCAAAAAGTTTTTAATGCATTCCTTTTAAAGAAAATGCCTTTTATAAATATGCTTCTTTACAAAAGTTTTAAAAGAAAAATATGAAGAATTTTTATTTATGCTTTATAAGGAAGGAAATATTAAAGTCAAATCCCGGCATCGCGAGATTTTATTTTTTCCTCAAGAAACTCAAATATCGGCATCCCGAAAATTCGAGATTCCATCGTTGGAAGACTTTTGCTTTGAAGACTATTTAATTAAGGGAAAGAAATTTACAACAGAATTTTGGATTAAATATCATAACTTAGAGAAATAAAAAGAAACATATAATTGAGAGAATATCTAAAAAGGGATAATATACAAGAAGTAAAATTTTATGAAATTCAATTGCTTTAATGGAAACATATTAAAACTAAATCTTGGCATTCCAAGACGTATACCTCAAGAAACTCAAACATTGACATTCCAAAAATTTGAGAGTTTATCATTGGAGACCTTTTTTATATCATTTTTTGAACACAAATAACAAAAGAAGCATTTGTTTAAGCAAAAGTATTTACATATTGATTTAATGAAAATATATGGCTAAACTATAAATAATAATTCTAGATTCTATTGTAAAATAAAATTAACAAAGTTGAACATAAACAACATATAACAATTAACTCTAAATGCTTGATTACACCAAAATAAAAAAAAAAATGATAAAGTTGGAATTGAAACATGCATGCAATTATCAAATGTTCCCTAAAGAAAAATCACATAACTTCTTAAATGTAAAAGAAAGAAATAAAGCAAAGAAACAATAAAAAACTAAACTTTATAAAGCATGAAAAAAAAGAAAATTATCGGAGAAAGAATTGTAAACAAAGGTTAAAAAAATACTTACAAAAAACATGTGTGACCGTTGGATTGTGAATAAGACTTGGAGAAGTGGCGACGTTAAATTTAGAGAGAGGGTGATGGTGAGGGGGTGAAATCGTTGGAGAGGAAAAGAGAAAACGTTATAGTATGAGAGAGAAGTTATGTGGGAAAGGGAGGAAAGTGTATCTAGGGTTTGAAGGGAGAGAAATTTGGGAGCCTATTTTTAGCCCAAAAAACGTGTAGGGAGGGTATTACAAGGCCCAAAAATCGTGAAAAGCAAGGGTGATGGGATCCCTATTTATAGCCAATTCCAACCACCACAAATTTGGAAAGTGATCAAATAAAATAAAAATTCAATAAAATAAAAATGAAAAGGGAATTAAATAAATACACAAATTCTACCTTCCAAAATTTACAAGATATTATTTGACAATCAATCACTCAAGGAAATAAAATATTTTCTTTAATTAACCTTGCCAAATAAACCTAATATTTGATTTGGTAAATTAATTAATCAAAATAAAATATTTGACCTAATAATAAAAAAAAACATTTGAATTGGCTAAATTAAAGATCTAGAATATTCTCTCTTTTTTTTATTTAAAAAAAATGGATAAATTTAAATTAAATAAAATTTCGGACAAATTTAGGAGTCTACAATAGCGTCTGTTGAATGAGAAATTTCGACCAATCATAAATTGCCACGTCATTAATTTAAATTAATGATAAATAAATTTGGAACCAATTACAAATTTACACGTGTCCCTAAATTAAATTAATAGACATTAAAATTCGGCAAATCAAACAATGCCACTTGTCTATTATTGATCCATGAGATGACATAAGCCGAGTCCAATCAAATTATGCCACGTGGCAAATGGACTCGAGACTGATGTAACCTGAAATCATTGAAGAAATTGGGCTAAATTAAAATAATCCAACTTTATCAAAATAAATGAGTTGGATTAAAGCCCAAATATAGCCTAAGTCCAAAGGTTGGGCCCAAGCCCAAGCCCATATGAGGTCCATCAAACTCTATAAATAGAGGAGGCCACCATTCATTTTGGGCATTCAGATGTAGATTCAGACAGAGTCAGAGAAGCCATAGCCCAGAGTATTCTCCCAAGGTCTAGAGTCTTCAGAAGTCAGAGAGTCCAAAGAATTCAGAAGATCCAAGATTCAGAATTCGGCCATCTCCAGACTCAGAAGATCCAACGACTGAAAGACTCCAAAGAATCAACCGTTTCTTCATCAAGATACAAGTTGAAGATTCAACCTTGCTCCATCTGAGATCAAGCTCTTCAGCCCTCAGATCAGACTCTACATTTTGAGAGAAAGCATCAGAGGATAAATATTAGAGATTGTAACACTTATACATACAAAATCAATAAAATCAAGTTCATTTACACGAATTAAATTTCCTTTGTCGAAATCTCGTGTGAACAAATTGGCACGCCCAGTGGGACCGTCTCTACCTCTCATCTCTTTTTCTCGCAAAGAAATCATGACTTCCGAAGAAGCTTCTTCAAAGGTCGCTGCTTCAAGCAACTCCTATGTGGGGCCAATTACTCGCAGTCGCTCCAAGAAAACCCAACACGAAGACAGTCAAACTCCTGTCATTGCAAACAAGATGCTGAGACGCATAACAGAATCTTCTCAACTTGAAATCGCCACTACAGAAAATCTAATGTTTGGCAAATTCATCTCTCCTTCTCAGCAACCAAACGAAACATCCAACCCTGATGTGATGTCTGTTATGATGACTGATGCTGGAACTAGCGAAGAACGGATGGCTGAAGTTGAGAAGAAGATCAGCATGTTACTGAAGATGGTTGAAGAGAAAGACTACAAAATTGCTTCTCTCAAAAGCCAGATGGAGAGTCGGGATGCCGCTGAATCAAGTCAGACCCCTGCCATCAAAGACAAAGGGAAGACCACCATACAAGATCAGTCACAACACTCCGCTTCTATTGCTTCACTGTCTGTACAACAACTCCAAGATATGATCATGAATTCCATCAGAGCTCAATATGGCAGACCGACTCAAAATTCTTTCTTGTATTCCAAGCCGTATACCAAGAGAATCGATAATCTGAGAATGCCTAATGGATACCAGCCACCGAAGTTTCAACAATTCGACGGGAAGGGCAATCCCAAGCAGCACATTGCTCATTTCATTGAGACGTGTGAAAATGCTGGTACTAGAGGAGATCTACTAGTCAAGCAGTTCGTACGAACACTGAAGGGAAATGCTTTCGATTGGTATACAGACCTTGAGCCTGAAACTATTGGTAGTTGGGAGCAACTTGAGAAGGAGTTCCTCAACCACTTCTACAGCACAAGACGAACCGTCAGTATGACGGAGCTCACCAGTGCTAAACAACGGAAAAGTGAGCCAGTTGTTGACTACATCAACCGTTGGAGAGCTCTGAGCCTAGACTGCAAGGACCGACTCACCGAAGTGTCTTCTGTTGAGATGTGCACTCAAGGCATGCACTGGGAACTCCTCTACATCCTTCAAGGTATAAAGCCTCGCACCTTTGAAGAACTAGCAACTCGCGCTCACGATATGGAGTTAAGTATTGCTAGTCGAGGAGATAAAGACCTTCTACTCTCTAATATGAAGAAAGACGAAAAGAACATTGAAGCAACTATAGAAGAATCTATGGTTGTAAATACAACCCCTCTCGAGTTGTCTTCTAAAGAAAAACACAAGAAGATTGAAAAGCAACAAGGAAATGAAAGACGTCACTTGACTTTGAAGGAAAGACAGAAAAAGATCTATCCTTTTCCAAATTCTGACGTCCCTAACATGTTAGAACAACTACTGAAAACACGGTTGATAGAACTCCCCGAGTGCAAACGACCAGAAGAGATTGAAAAGGTCGATGATCCCAACTACTGCATGTATCATCGAGTTATCAGCCACCCAGTAGAAAAATGTTTTGTCCTGAAAGAGTTAATTCTAAGGTTAGCTAAAGAAGGAAAAATCGAATTGGACCTTGAAGAAGTAGCTCAATCAAATCATGCTGCAATAGCAACAAACACTTGCAGTCAAATGTGTTTTGGTTCGCTTCATGATCAAGAGGTGCACCTAGTCCAATTTGGAACCATTGAACCTATAGCTATTTGGTTTCATCATGAGGTATTAGGAGACAAATCTCAAGATCCTGTCAATCTTGTCAATAATGAAGATAAAGGAAGTACTATCATGACTCGTAAGAAGAAACAAGAACGACATCTCGTTCAAAAAGGATGTTGTTCATCAGAAAGAGTGAATAAACATCAAAGACGAAAGAATCCAAGGAAACCTAAACTTGAGGAAAAGAGAGATCAAAGTCCTGTTCGACATTGTCGACTAGTAACCTTAAAAGAATCGTTTCTGAGAAATTTTCATCCCGTCAAGAAAGTGGAAGAACACTTTGTAAGTTCATGTTATATCAACATAGAAGAAGATGGTATATCAAAGGAAATCAAGCAAAGGACTTCAGTCTTTGATCGCATTGAACCTTCAACTACTCAAACTTCGGTCTTTCAAAGAATGAGTATGGCTGCAGCAAGAGAAGAAGATCAAAGCTTGACGTCCGCCATCACTCGACATTCAGTTTTCCAAAGACTAAGCGTCTCTACATCAAGAAAGTGTCGACCTTCAACAACTGTTTTTGATCGCCTCAAAGTAAGAAGCAGCCAACGTGAAAGAAAGGTGGACAGTTCAGAAGTTAAATTATTCGATGAAGTACACAATGACAAGAAGCTTCATAGTACCATTTCGTCACGTATGAAGAGGAAGTTTTCTGTTCTCATAAACACAGAAGGTTCCTTGAAGGTGAAACCAAATCTTGTCATTTTGACAAATCCTACAGATGAAGGATCTGATCAAGACTATGGTAGAGAAAAAGAAATTTAAAATGTAAATGCTCCTTATCACATGGGCATAAACTGCATGATGCTCCTGGCCCACACGAGCTTAAAAGGTGAATGCAAAAAACAAAAAAAAACTTGAACTACGTAATGACTTGATCCCTTTTCTTCAAAGGGTACGTAGGTAGCTTAAAGAAAACTTTAAGTTCAGTCTCTGCAAAAAAAATAAAAAAAATAAAAATGCAACAAACATTGAAACACGACAATACAAATTGAAGAAGTTAATCACTACTGGGGGCAACACAACAAATTGAAGTTGTGCACCGTTATGAATATGAAGCTACGAGTTGGATGAATAAAAGAAGATTTCATTCCTCCAAATTCAATGTCTCGCTAGCCTCAAGTTCAGTGTTTCACTCACCCTAAGTTCGTGCATTCCTTCTCTCCAAGTTCAAAGGTTCTCACGCGTTCCGCTACAGTTCCTTCTCTCCAAGTACGAAGGTTCTCTCCTCCAAGTCGAAGGTTCTCACGTTGCTTCACTGCAGTTCCTTTCTCCAAGTTCGAAGGTTCTCACGTTGCTTCGCCGTAGTTCCTTCTCTCCAAGTACGAAGGTTCTCTCCTCCAAGTCGAAGATTCTCTCACGTTGCTTCGCTGCAGTTCCTTCCTCCAAGTTCGAAGGTTTTCATGCGCTTTGCTGCAATTCCTTCTCTCCAAGTTCAAAGGTTCTCACGCGTTCTGCTACAGTTCCTTCTCTCCAAGTGTAAAGGTTCTCTCCTCCAAGTCGAAGGTTCTCACGTTGCTTCACTACAGTTCCTTCCTCCAAGTTCGAAGGTTCTCACGTTGCTTCGCCGTAGTTCCTTCTCTCCAAGTACGAAGGTTCTCTCCTCCAAGTCGAAGGTTCTCTCACGTTGCTTCCCTGCAGTTCCTTCCTCCAAATTCGAAGGTTTCGAAGGTTCTCACGCGCTGCGCTTCGTTGCAGTTCTTTCCTCCAAGTTCGAAAGTTCTCAGGCGCTTCGCTGCTACCTTCCTCCAAGTTCGAAGGTTCTCTCACGCGCTGCTGCAGTTCCTTCCTCCAAGTTCGAAGGTTCCCTCACGCGCTTCGCTCGCTCCTTCTCCAAGTTCGAAGGTGCTTCTCTCCACTGCTCCTTCTCCAAGTTCGAAGGCGCTTCTCTCCGCTGCTCCTTCTCCAAGTTTGAAGGTGCTTCTCTCTGTTGCTCCTTCTCCAAGTTCGAAGGCGCTTCTCTCCACTGCTCCTTCTCCAAGTTCGAATGTGCTTCTCTCCACCCCTCCTTTTGAAGGTTCGCCACTGAGGTTCTCCTTCTCCAAGTTCGAAGGTTCATCGTTGCTTCTTTTCAAATGTTTGGCGGCGGTTGACGGCCTCGTTCCACTCCATTTTCAAATGTTGGCAGTTGACGGCGTCCGCTGCGCTTCATCTTCAAATGTTGGCAGCTGACGGCGTCCGCTTCGCTTCATCTTCAAAAAAATTGACTATTGATAACTTCACTTCATATTCAAAAGTTGACGGTTGAAGTCCTCGCTACATCTGCAAAGATGAACAACTTTAGTGTTGCCTTTATCTTGAAAGTGTCTAGACTGGAAGATGCATCTTAGCTGCAAGTTAAAAAAAATGCTTGATATCAAACCACAAAAAAAAAAAGGAAGAAAGACAATAAAGGTGTTGTTAAAAAATGGTGACCACCCCTGCAGGAAACTACCGTCATCAAAGTGACTGGTCTAGACAGGTGGTGAAATCACTGCAATTGAATCTGATGACGACCGTTGTAGGAGTCTGGTGACCACCCTTGCAGGTTACTCAGATCATCCAATAAAATGGGGACTGGTTTAGCAGGAGTGCATCACTGTAGGCAAATCTGGTGACTACCCCTGCAGGTTACTCAGATCACCCAATAAAATGGGGACTGGTCTAGCAGGAGTGCATCACTGAAGGAGAATCTGGTGAGTGGTGACTACCCCTGCAGGTTACTCAGATCACCCAATAAAATGGGGACTGGTCTAGCAGGAGTGCATCACTGAAGGCGAATCTAGTAACTACCCCTGCAGGTTACTCAGATCACCCAATAAAATGGGGACTGGTCTAGCATGAGTGCATCACTGTAGGCAAATCTGGTGACTACCTCTGCAGGTTACTCAGATCACCCAATAAAATGGGGACTGGTCTAGCAGGAGTGCATCACTGAAGGCGAATCTGGTGACTACTCCTGCAGGTTACTCAGATCACCCAATAAAATGGGGACTGGTCTAGCAGGAGTGCATCACTGTAGGCAAATCTGGTGACTACCTCTGCAGGTTACTCAGATCACCCAATAAAATGGGGACTGGTCTAGCAGGAGTGCATCACTGAAGGCGAATCTGGTGACTACTCCTGCAGGTTACTCAGATCACCCAATAAAATGGGGACTGGTCTAGCAGGAATGCATCACTGAAGGCGAATCTGGTGACTACCCATGCAGGTTACTCAGATCACCCAATAAAATGGGGACTGGTCTAGCAGGAGTGCATCACTGAAGGCGAATCTAGTGACTACTCCTGCAGGTTACTCAGATCACCCAATAAAATGGGACTGGTCTAGCAGGAATGCATCACTGAAGGCGAATCTGGTGACTACCCCTGCAGGTTACTCAGATCACCCAATAAAATAGGGGACTGGTCTAGCAGGAGTGAAATAACTGCAATCGAATTTGGTGACGACTGTTGCACGATGCTTACACTCTCAAGCAATAAAGAAATAGATTGCAGTAATATGTGTGCAAATAAAAAAGGTAGCAGACAAGAAAATCTATGGCACAATCAAAGTAGTTCATATGTGCACATGCAATAAAGACACCGATGGAATATATGCATATTTTTTTTTAAAAAAAAGTTTGAATATGTATATACCTTTCAAATGGTGGACAAATGTTGATGTTGTGTTCAAGGAGATCGTCGAAGGTTTTTGAAGGTTCTTTTACTTAACGGCGGCATGGAAAAAGAAGCACAAAAGGAGATTATTGCTCGAAGTCAAAACCTATACAAAGACAAAAATATATGAGCATTCGAAGTCAAATCAAGCCAAGAAAAAGAAAAGAGAATGAAACAAGAACGATGTTAGCAAACAAAAAAAAGGTTTATGTCTATGTTGTATGTGGCAATTTATAAACGCATATTTAATTGGAGCATTACAAAGAAAGAAATGAATATGTACCTACCCCTTAGGTGATAAGCAAATACCTGCAAAGGAAGTAATTGCCAAACATGGTTGTTTTCTACAATTGAGAAAGAAAGTATGATTAGCGAAGCGCAACAAAAGAAGCCCCACAATTGAAAGAAAAAAAATGAAAGATTGCTTTAGAAAAAAGAGAGAGAGAGAAAATCGTTAAAAAAAAATTTGGATGAAAATAAAATGCACACTGATAGAGCATGAGGCAAAAAAAAAATAAAAAAAAAGGATTAAAAAAAAAGTAGGGCTGCTGAGGTTTTAAGAAGGAAAAAAAATGTTTATTTCTTTCTCTTTCTTCTCTCAGTACCAACACCATCGCTGCAAACCCATTTTATTTTACTTAACCTCCGCTTATCAAAACGCCGACAACTCTCAGGAAAGCAGCATCCTTACTTTCTTCACCGTAAAACCTTCGATCAATGTCCAATGGAGACCTATGGCGGTGGTGTATTCGCACGAACGCGGACTCGGCAACGACAACATTTTTGTTCTCTTCCTTCCGATTTCTTGCAATCTAACCGCGACGAGTCTTTTCCCTTCCTCCGACTGTCGTTCGACATTAGTGGAAAGCTCAAGTGGGACACAAACAATGGCGGCGTATTCAACAACTCTACTCTTTGCACAAACCCACAATGATGGAACCTCCTCCCTCGATGCAACAAAACTGATGATCGACGATGTTGAGCCCATGTGAATCAGACTTCACAAATCGCCATAAAACAAAGGATAGTGTGAAAGTTTCTCTCTTCGGTGCTGCTCATCGTGAATCAGTCCCAAGGATCTTCCATCAGATGATGCACATGCGAGCCAACAATTAATAAAGTGGACTAAACCCACCACCAATGTGATCTGCAACAAGGAAGAACAAAATCTTCTAAGTCTCGTCTTCTCCACCATGGTAAAGACCCATCCACACCTTGCTTGAACACCCATATTTTGGAAGATATATAGAGAAGATTTTGGATGATTCTTATGGGAATAAAATCCATATTTGGAAAGATCTTTTCCCAAATTTGGCCCAAATTCTCCAAATCATATTTTAGTCAAAAAAAAAAAAAAAAATCTCTAATTTCTATTCAAAGCAAAAATCTTCAACGTTAGCTCAATTCTTCCCCAAGTCAAGTCCATACAAATTGGCAGTCATATCCTATTCCAAATCTAAGCTAAATTTTGGAGAAGAGTGCAAATTTTAATTTGAATTGAAATTTGGTCATAATTCAATTTGTTCCCCAAATCAGAATTTCATAAATGTCCAAATTAAAATCGAGATGAGCTAGAATTCAAAATCTTGCTAGAATTTAAATTTTACCATGAATTAAAATTTGGACATACTCCAAGTTTGATTCAAATTCAACCTCCATCCCAAATTCAAGCCAAGATGAATAAGAGCTCAAATTCTATTCAAACTTTTGGCAAAATTTCTAAAATCAAAATTAAGATCAAATTTGGGCATACTCCAAATTTTTTTCACATTCCAAATTCAAGTCAAAATTTGGTAAAATTCCACCTCAAATTAAAATTTGGACATAATCCAAATTTGATCACAAATCAAAATTTGAGGAAAATCCAAATTTAAATTCTACTCCAAATTAAAATTGGGTGGACTCTAAATTATTCTCCAAATTTGGATGAACATCAAACTCAAAATACAATTGGGAATATGAAGGCGATCGAGATTTTCATGAAAGTTTGTTGCCAAACAAGAAAATCAAAATTATGATCAAAATTCATACTTTGATTAATTGGCATAAAACTGTGTCAAATAAAAAATCAAAATCAAAATTTTGAACTAAATTCATATTTTGATTATTTGACACATCAAGAAAGTCAAAATTAAGAGCAAATACCTTACATTTTGATTTTAAACTATCTTTTTCAAGATTCATCCACACATACTTGTGCATAAATCTCGAAAAGGGGGCATTTGTTGAATGAGAAATTTCGACCAATCATAAATTGCCACGTCATTAATTTAAATTAATGATAAATAAATTTGGAACCAATTACAAATTTACACGTGTCCCTAAATTAAATTAATAGACATTAAAATTCGGCAAATCAAACAATGCCACTTGTCTATTATTGATCCATGAGATGACATAAGCCTAGTCCAATCAAATTATGCCACGTGGCAAATGCACTCGAGACTGATGTAACCTGAAATCATTGAAGAAATTGGGCTAAATTAAAATAATCCAACTTTATCAAAATAAATGAGTTGGATTAAAGCCCAAATATAGCCTAAGTCCAAAGGTTGGGCCCAAGCCCAAGCCCATATGAGGTCCATCAAACTCTATAAATAGAGGAGGCCACCATTCATTTTGGGCATTCAGATGCAGATTCAGACAGAGTCAGAGAAGCCATAGCCCAGAGTATTCTCCCAAGGTCTAGAGTCTTCAGAAGTCAGAGAGTCCAAAGAATTCAGAAGATCCAAGATTCAGAATTCGGTCATCTCCAGACTCAGAAGATCCAACGACTGAAAGACTCCAAAGAATCAACCGTTTCTTCATCAAGATACAAGTTGAAGATTCAACCTTGCTCCATCTGAGATCAAGCTCTTCAGCCCTCAGATCAGACTCTACATTTTGAGAGAAAGCATCAGAGGATAAATATTAGAGATTGTAACACTTATACATACAAAATCAATAAAATCAAGTTCATTTACACGAATTAAATTTCCTTTGTCGAAATCTCGTGTGAACAGCGTCATAGAATGCCAAAATTGTAGCAGTAATTTTACATCTTACCATTAATTCTTCTTTGAAAAATTTAGCAGAAATCCTTAATCATTTTCAAATCCAATTAGTAAACCCTATTATATGTCATTTTAAACATTTGTCCAAACTATATATCAATTTTATGCCTAATAGATTAGTAAATCTTAAACATACCAATGATAACAAATATCTATTTAAATACAAAATTAAAATTTTAAGACATAGCTAAAACACACAAAATTAGAAGTTTAGAATGTATTAGACATTTCTAAAGTCCAAAAACTTAGTAAATAGAACTTTGAAAGTTCAAAGACTAAAATTGATAGAGAAGAAAATGATGGTTGAGAAAAAAATTATAGGGTCAATAGGGAAATGTTTGCTCGTTTAGGTCTGAATGAACAACTAGAGCTTGAAAGAGAATGAAAATGAGATTGAACAAGAAGAGTGTCGAAGATGCGACCAAAGTGTCCCATATTGGTTAGATAAATGGAGGATTAAGAGTATATAAGTGAAGGACGATATTTCCATCCGTATGAAGTTTTTTGGGTGAAACAAAAAATAAAGTCAATGAGTGTTTATGCACATAGTGCACAATACCATACAATTGTGAAGATGTGGATAAAATTTTAATTGTCCTTAATAATTGGTTTGAGGGCCAAGTCCTAGACCTAACAATGTTAGTGTGCCTCGATGGCATAGTCACAGTGATCCAGTGGATGACTATTGAGGAGATGCATAACCACCTCGGTGTGATCACGTTGGAAAATCAAAAACCAAATGATTATTAAATGAGGTTTCTATTATGCAAATAAGGTGGTTTAGGAATTTAATCTTATGGCCCACACATAAGAGAAGAAATGTCTAACCACCTTATCAACTTGAACATATATAGCTTAACTTCTGAAGAAGAAAATAAAAAACCTAACTGGTTTTAGGCGTGCTAGCCCACATCCACATGTGAAGATTTTAATGGGTTTTATATATTTTTTGAATTAAAAAGAAATTTATAGTTCTTTCAAAAAGAAAAAAAAAAGAAACTTATAGGTAGAAATAGGTCAAGTTATAAACGAGTACCTATTTTTTTTTCGTACGTACTTAGTATATAATATATATATTTTTAAATAGATGTTTCATTAGGAACTAACAACCAACACATGCAACAACCCTCATTGGAGAGAGGGATTAAAAAGAAGGAGGATGAGGGGCCCAAAAACAACGCCCGAAATCATTGTTCAGGGATCCCTGGGTACAATCAAAATCGAATTGTAAAGCCTCCCTCGCCACACGATGAGCAACCAAATGTGCCTCTCTTTTTCAGTGAAGGAAAGATACGTTTTTTAGGCGTAAAGCTAGCGACAAGATTTCTTCTGTGAAGATCTTCATCTCCGATAAATCTTCAGCCTCTCCACTTCACGACAGCAATAGAATCAGATTCAATTTCAAGAGAGATTTGATTTTGCTCATAGGTACCGACGATTGCTTTCAATCCTTCCAAAATTGCTTTTGCTTCCATACTTTTAACATTTCATTTTCGTGTAGTTCTCTGCAATCCGAGACTGATCAAGGATCCATTCAAGTCATGCACCACCCAACCAATTCCGCCTTTGCCTAAATCTTCGAACCAGGCAGCATCCACATTTAATTTCCAACAGTGGGTTCTTGGTTTTTGCCAAAATGTTTGACTCGTCTGGCTCTTCAACTTCTCCAGATTATCGCTCTTAAGGTAAGAGGTTTCCCACTCCTTTATGCTTTCCTCGATTCCTCTGCTGAGAAGGCCTTCTGTTGTCTCCTTGTTGAAAGATTGGATTCTATTCCTAAAATTCCATATATTCCACATAATGATCGATCCTTTGGTCAGCTCTTTCGTGCTAAAATTATCTATCATCCAACTCCAATAGTCCCTTTCCGTCCACCCCTTCTTGCATACAAAAAAGAGAGTTAGGGATCTGGGGATAAAATAAGACCACGTTTTCATAGAAATTTTGCATTCCCATATCAGGTGAGAAGTGGATTCGATTTCCTTGTGGCATATAGAGCAATAAGAGTTGAGATCAATCCATTTTTTTTTTGGATATTGGCCTTGCTCGTGATGATGTTGTTAACTATTTTAGATCAATCCTTTTTTTTTTTTTTTTTGGATATTGGATTTGCTCGTGATGATGTTGTTAACTATTTTCCAAGTGCATTTTTTAATCTGAGGTTGCACTCCCGTGGACCAAAGGTTTTTCTATTCACGCTAGGATTTACTTTGGTCTGATTGGGAGCCTTCTTGGCTAGCTTTAAGATCCATATAGCCAGACGATAGGCACTTTTAACTAAGAAACATCCTTTTTTATCGTAATGCCAAATAATCTCGTCTTTTGAACTCTTCTCCCCTGTAGGCTATTGGTAATGTCTTCCATGTCTTGCGGACTGAACCATATCCAATAGACAATTCACTCTCATCCAATAATCCATTCACTCTCTTGTCAAACAAACCAATAATTAGCCATCCTTATAAGGTCAATACTAATCATTTATATCTTTTATATCACTTAAAAGGGACAAAATGCTAAAATCATATGCTATTTTTTTTTAGTACATCAACATTTGAAGGTGGGGGAATTCGAACTTCTAATCTCTTGGTCAAGGATACATGTCAATTATTGAGCTATGCTAGTTGATCATCTATTTTATTTTGTTTTGTATCTAATGCTTTGAAAGAATGGAAGAATCTAATATTATATACTTAAACAAAAAGTCATTAAAGAACAATTGGTACATTGATTTTGGACCACATATAGCAACCATACTGGATTAAAAGAAAAAGAAATGTGTCACACCAATTTTCAATTTTTTAAAAATGATTATATGAAGCCTATTATTATTAAATCTATTAGGAGATTTCAAAAGAGAAATCATGATATAGGAAATTAATTTTATATATTTTGAAAAAAGGCAAAAATAAACATAGTTATTCTAAGAATATAATATTACCCAAAAGGTTTAAATTCTATTTTAGAAGCTTAATTTTGAAAATCTATATTTTAGTATGTAATTAAAAAAAAAAAAAAAAAAAAAAAAAAAAAAAAAAAAAAAAAAACTTTACGGTCTTCGACCTTTATTTTACTTTTAACAAATGAATAATATGACTTTAAGTATATATATTAACGTGCTAAAGTTGACATGTATTTTTTTTTTTTTTTTTTGAGAAAAAGTTGACATGTATTTAAGTCATATAGAACGAGTGAAAGTATTGAATAGGTATTATAAAAAATATTATTATTATTATTTAAGTTTATGGACTAACATAGACATTTTTTAAATACCCCCATATAGAACGAGTGAATCAAGCATTGAATAGGTACGTATTATAAAAAATTATTATTATTATTATTATTATTTAAGTTTATGGACAAACATAGACATTTTTTACCCCCAACACACAAAAATGGTAAAATACATCTTTGGTTCATAGGATTTGCACTTAGTTTCTGTTTGGCCCTGTAATTTTTAAACTAACATTTTTTTTTCCTTGAGATTATGGGTGTGTTTGGTTTAACTTTTCAAGTATTTAATTTTGAAAATAAATCATTTTGAAAAAAAAAAATCTAATGTTTGGCAACCATTAAAAATGACTTATTAGAAAATGAGATTGATAAATAAACCATTTTTAGAGAAACACTTGAAACCAACTTTTTAAAAAAGACTTCCTAAGTAAACAATAACTTGTGTATAAAAACATTTATGAGGAAGTTCAACCAAACATATAAGTGTTTAAATTCTAAACAATTTTTATACAAAATGTTTTTTAAAAAATGCATTCTTGAAAACATTTAAATTAAAATGTATTCCAAACGGACCCTATATTTCATTTCTATTTGGTCTTTAAGTGGTTGTTTGGGAAACGAGTTTAAAATTTTTCATAAATATTTTATTTTTATACTCAGAGGCCAATTAGAAACCAATTTTAAACTTTAGGGCTAATTAATTAGAAATCAATTTCAAACTTTAAAGATCATAATTGTAATCAAATTCAAATCCCGAGGACCAAATAAGTCACTTTTGAAATCCCAATGGCCAAATGGAAACTAAATTCAAATCCCAAAAATCAAAAGTATTACTTTAAAAAATTTAAGGACCAAATAGAAACTAAGTTCGAATTACAGAAACTAAAAGTGTATTTCATCCGGAAAAAAAAAAAAAAAAATCACAAAGTAGTATTGATTTTTTCATGTTATATATATGTGTAATTCTCTTTTAATTTTAGAAATCAAACAAGTATACTAATGGAAATCCTATGAAAGACATTACCTTAGAAATGGAAATTTACAAATGGGACAAAAACCACTTTTAATTTGTTTGGATATAATTACCAAAAGAATAAAACCTTTTGCTTTCTATAATTTTTCCTTTCTCATCATAAAAGGAAGTTAATTTATTCATGGTAAAGGGAATTAAAAAGGATCTTAATGACCAAACTTTTGTTTTTCTTCTTTATCCAATTACTATTTTAGGTGGGAATCTAATGACCAATTAACTTTAAATGGAAGCTGTGAGCCTAGTCAAAAGCAAATATTGGACCACCTAAATGTATTAAATTATGAAATGATATTAAAGAGAATCATTAAACACACTTTGTCACTTAGCTTAAGCTTTTGTGTGTTTTAATAAAAATTATAATTCTACTATCAATTAGATTCAATTGAGATCTTTATTCTTTATTGCATTGGTGATTCCACATTTTCCAGTAGTTTTTACTTGATTAATGTCTAGTTGATATGGTTTTGTCCTATGATTATAATTTTATTTTGCAAAATTAAGTTGGTTGATTGCTTTTTTTTTTGGATGCTATCTTCTTTTTATAAAATCTTACTAAAATAATGTCAAAATTGTTTTTAAAATGTTATTAATTACAAGACAAGTGAGAGTGGGGGGATTATTTTTAACTTTGTATAGTTGACTTTTTAATGTTGTAATTAGTATCCACTAGCCACAAGTTTAAAATACATTAAAAAAAAATGATTTTTCTACTTAAAAAAAATATCTAATAAATCTCTAATATTTGATTTTGTGTCTAATAAGTCTTTAAACTTTAAAAATGTCTAATAAATCCTAAACTTCAACTTTTTGTCTAATAGATTCTTGAGATATTTAACATTTTTTTAAAAAATAATTAATAAATCTATTAGACGTGAAATTGAATTTTACCTCTAATAAGAGGTAAACTTTAAGTGTTTTCCTAGAAATGTCTACTAGATTAAGAATTTATTAAACACAAATTTGAAAACTTGAGTATTTATTGTATACAAAATCAAAAGTTTGAGGATTATTTATTAGACACTTTTTAAAATTCATGGATTTATTATACCAAAAATTGAAGGTTTGAGAACGTATTTGTTGTACTTTTTAAAGTTTGATCTATTTGGCGATACATACAAAAAAAAAAAAAAAAAAAAAAGTTTAGTGACTAATTTGTAATTTAATCGAAATAAATAAACTCAACTAAACCATGTATATTGTTTGACCACTTCTTTTAAGTTTGAGTTCAAATTTGTTGAAATTGTAATTTTAGGATTAAATTATTTGACTCACACAACTAAATATAATTGAGATGGAAAAAAAACCATATTCCTAAAAAAAATTATATTACACCCTATTTAAACATATTGCAAAATGGGAAAAAAAGTCAAATCTCTTTTGCATGTTCAATACAATATCCTTTTTTTTTTTTAATATCAATTTCCCAATCATTTGAGGGAGTAAAAGATTTGAAACTTTTCACATTGACACCAAAGAAAAAGTTTGCAACATACACTAAGCAAATAATATTGATGTTGATGGGTATAATTATAATGGACAAATTTTGCAACCATGTCCTTCCAAAATTTACCAATTTCCATTCACACATCAAATTATCATTCACCAAGAATCAATTAATTAAAAACCTTGTGCAATATGCTACATCTTTTCAAAAAAGACAATGTTAAATTATAAATTTAGTCCATAAACTTTTAAGTTTGTGTTAATTTAGTCTCTGAACTTTAAAAAAGTGTCAACAGGTCATTGAACATTCAATTTTGTGTCTAATAAATCTATGAACTTTAAAAATTTGTAATAATTTTTTTGAATTTTAAAATCGTGTCTAAGAAATTTCTGCTATATGTGAAATTTTTAAAAATGAACTAATCCTTTTAGATATAATATTGAATTTTACGTTTAATGAGATCCTAATTTTTTAATTATGTGTGTAGTAGGGTTCATGAATTTTAAAAAAGTTGAATAGGTCAATGGTCTATTAAACACAAAATTGAAAATGATTGAGAGACCTATTGAGCTCAAAATTAAAAGTTTAGACTCGTTTGATAACCATTTGGTTTTTTATTTTTTGGTTTTGAAAATTATGTTTGTTTTCTCCCAACTTTTTTATAATGGTGTTCATATTTGTTAAGGACACATTTTAATTCCTAGCCAAATTCCAAAAACAAAAACAAGTTTTTGGAAACTCATTTTTTTAGTTTTTAAGACTTGACATGGATTTTGAAAACATGTGAAAAATTAAGATAAGGGTCCATTTGGAATAAATTTTAATTTAAATGTTTTTCAAGAATGCATTTTTTAAAAAAAAACATTTTGTATAAAAATTGTTTATAATTTAAACACTCATGTGTTTGGTTGCATTTCCTTACAAATGTTTTTATACTCAAGTTATTGTTTACTTAAGAAGTCTTTTTTAAAAAATTGGTTTCAAGTGTTTCTCTCAAAATGGTTTATTTATCAATCTCATTTTCTAATAAGTCATTTTTAGTGTGTTTGCCAAATACTAGAAATTTTTTCAAAATGATTTATTTTCAAAATTAAACACTTGAAAAGTTAAACCAAACACACTCAATAAAATCAAGAAACTTATAGGTAGAAGTAGTGTTTTAAAGTTTAATTTTCAAAAACCAAAAACCAAAAACAAAATGATTATCAAACGGGACTTTAATAACCTAACATATTTTAAAGTGCAAAGACCTAATAAGTCCTCTAAATATATTAAATACTTTTTAAAATTTGGGACTAAATAAATACAAACTTGAAAATTTTAGTGACTAAACTTGTATGTAACTTTTCTCATAAAAAAAAAAAAAAAAAAAAAAAAAAAAAAAAAAACTTGTATGTAACTTTCATAATCAAATCATCCTTGTAGTTTGTTATTGGAGTAAACCGATAACAATTCATAAATTCTCTTTTGTTAAAATATATATGTATTTCAATAAGACTAAATATATAGAATGGTCCCTAAATTTTAATCGTCTTTGATTTTTAGAAAATCTCAATGTATTAAAAATTATAAATTAGATCCTTCTATAAAAATTTTATAAAAAATTGTCAACAACAAAAATTGATTTAGCATTTACTTATTTATTCATATTAACATATTTAGACACATAAACATATCATAATACTTTTTTGACATAGAAAACACAACTTGTCTATTAGCAAAATCCAACTCGATCGTCAATTGACAAAATTCATTTTTCAAAGTGGCTTGTCCTGGAGGCATATTAACGTGTCTAAATATGTTAACAAAATAATAATTTAATGAAAAAAATAGTTTTATGTTAATCCATTTTTTAAAAAAAATTAATTGATTTGTCTAATTGAGAATTTTTAATGCATTGAAGGCAAAATTTGCCAACTTTAAAAGATTAAAACGGTTGAGGGTTGATTTTGGTCAGAGTGACTCACCTGACCTTCACGTGCCACCAACAATAAAATTTGTAGAAGAGGGGGAAGACGTGACCTGCGAAAGAGAGAACCTGCACACTGGTGTGGTGCCACACCGCCTCCGATACTTAAGTCAGAAAACGGAAGGGAGAGCTAGAGAGTAAGAGTAGGGAGTCGAGAATAGAGTTCGGGTCCCCTTCTTCAGTGGCGAAGAGGGGTATAAATACCTACTCATCCTCCTAGGGTTTTTAGGGATTCAGAGACGTTTTAGGTCAAACCAGGCGGAACCGGGGCGCCCAAAGGCGGTAGGGACGAAATGGAGTCGGACGGGCTCGGCCCGCGCGAGCGGGCCGAGCAGGGGGTCGGGCCAAAAGCCCAACCCCTTCGGTCTTGGCCCGTCCCACTTGCCAGTTTCGCCTCTTGGGTCCAACTCCCAGTCCGATTTCTCCTCGGTTGTCCTCGTCAGCTCCTTGTACATCGGAGTGGTCCAAAATTGCCTATAACAAAAACCAATTTTTTTTTTTTAAAAAAAGACTTAAAAGATTAGGACCATATTTAATTTGTCTAACCTTTGATCAATTACTATAAAGTTTATGAATGTTGGCACTAGTGGCATGGATTACAAATCTTTTAAATATTTTGTTCATTTTTTGGTCTCAAATGGATTTAGAAAACACATAATGATGAGACCTTTCAACACAAGGGGAATGTCTTCATTGTTGAATTTTGATGAAAATAATGATGTTTGAGATTTTTAAATTTTTTTTTTTTAATTTCAAATGTAATATATTGGGTGAATCACTAAAGCATATGAATATCTAATGATAATTAACATTAATTTAAGTAATTAGCGGTTCAAATTAAACCGTCTGACTGTGAAGCACTAAATCCAAATACCTTTTTCTTTTTAACGATGATTTGATGCATTTAATTATACAATAAAGTTTTATTTTCTAATTCAAATGTAATATTATTTTTACATGTGTACATAAACATTTGTGCTGTTGGTTAATGGATCGTTCTGTTAATAGTAAATAATATAATAGGGTATTTTAATATTCAAGTTGGATAATGCAGTGGCGGCTGCTTAGTTTAAAATTGGAAAAAATATCTTTTTGGTCCCCAACTTTTGGAAGAATAGATGCGTTTGATCTTTCGGTTTTCAAAATGAACCTTTTTAGTCTGAGTGTTGAGAAGGTTTAAAATGTCCATAAGTATTCAAAATCGACTTTTTTAGTCTTGAGTTTTGAGAAATAAATTGTCCTCATATTATTTTTTTTTCAATATTTTTTTAAATCGAGAGACCTTTTAAACCTATTTCTCAAAACTCGGACTTAAAAAGTCTATTTTGAAAAAACTTAAGGACCTTCTAAACCTAATTCTCAAAACTCGAAGGACCAAAAAGGCTTATTTAAAAAATTGAGACTAATTAAACGAACTTATTCCTCAAAATTCAAGGATCATAAAGATATTTTTACCTTTAAAATTTTATTCCTAGTTAACAACTTAATAGCAATAATTTGATGGTCGTTTTAAGTCAATTTGAACTCTTTTCTTTTATCTACAACAATTGGGGGGTGAGGAGATTCGAACCTCTGACTTCTTGATCGAGAATGCATGTCAATTACTACTATAGATTTGCTCCAAGAGATGTAGTTGCTAGCACCAACCAACTGCTGAGTAACAAGAGTGGTTGTAGGTGCTGCAGAATGATGAAGCAGATACGGATTCAACTGACCTTCGATCTCAGTAGAGGCGAGAATTGAGGCTGTTGAAGAAGATCCGTCCGCCATGAGAGAAGAGGAAACGAAGTTTCAGTAATGCAAGACAGTGAGCGCAAAAGGAAAAGAGGAAAAAGGCTCTTTTAGAAGCGCGCGAAAAAAAATCGCTCTGATACCATAACACGTGGTAAGAGGAAAGTGAGAGTTCTTGTTTTATTAATATGCCAAGAACTTCTATTACATAAAGAATCCCTCAAAAGGTATTTATACAAAAATAATCAGCTAACAAACAGAAGCTAGTTAACTGTAGTACATAACAAACTTACAACTGATTAACAATAAGCTTATTAATTACTACTAAGCTATACTCACTTTGGCAAACTTTTTTCTTTTATCGATCAAACTTTATTTTTCATAAGTATAAAACTGAAAAGTAGACAAATAGTTCAATTTAAATAAATTTGGTTGATATTTTACCCTCAATTGTGTTGCTCAAGAGTAGATTTTATTTACTTTGCTTTTGCTAAGGTAATATATTAATTTTAGTTACTATATTATCATATGTTTCTTCTTACACAAAACATTCTAATTATTAATTTTTACCATGTTAATTAAAGACATGTTCGAGATCAAATGATTTTGGTCATTTCAAAATTCAAAATCACTTCCAAACATGTCTCTTTTGAAAACAATGGTGATGTAATTTTTCCTACTAAAATTGTTTATATTTATGAGATATATTAAACAAAATAATATATATATATAAATGACATTAACACAAAAAGAGTTATGAATTAATAACTAAAATTCAACCCATTTCCCTTAAAAATGACTATTGAATCCATAAATAATTTTTCTAGAAAATTTGAAACATGCACTATATTATATAAAGTTTGAGAGTCATAAAACTTTCCATTCTAATATCATTTATGTCATATGACGACATGGCTTAACAGTTAAGATATCACTTCATTATTTTAATAGAGGTTAGAGGTTCAAATCTTCAAATATTAATCTCCTCCATAATTTACATAGGTGAACGTCCTAACTAAATGTAACGATGATGATGGTTGAACATCAACACTCAACTAACAACGGAAGTCTAAACTTTCTCTATTTTGTGATTTTTGTTGCTCTTTTTTTATCTTACACAAAAGAAAAACTGAGTAATTAAATAGAACAACATATCAATGAGCATTACATGTCATTGAACTCATTTTGTAAGCATTATCTTTACAATGATTCAAACACAAATAAAGTACCGGAATAGTTGTAACACAAAGATAATTAATATCTTAACCAATTGGTAAGACTGAAGAGAACATTATCCTCTTAAAACACACGATATCGATCGACACAATGTCAAACGTCGAAAAAGACAACCACATTGTCATGATTCACGAACCGAATAATGATTCTAAACAAAATCCAAAATTGAAAGCGAAAGAGAAAATATATATATTATATATAAAAATATTATTCAAGCATACAAAGAGAAATTAAACACTTGCCATCCAAGTCTCAGACAGTCAAAGAAACGAAGATTTCTCTTGACATTCTCATTAAACACACACACCATTTTCCAACAAAAACACACACATAAATTAAACAGAAACAGAGACAGAAACAAAAACAGAAGAAAAAATCCTAAGGTAAACGAGGAGGTTGAGAATGATGCTGAGAATCAGGTCCTCCAGGAGTGTATCTTGCAATGGAAGAAGAAGAAAGCCTTCTCAAATGCTCCATTTGGCTTTTGCTATAACCTAATCTACGCATTATCATAATGCTGCTGCTGCGGCGGCCGCCCTCCTCCTCCTCCGGCCACGGCGGCGATGCATGGCGGCCGGCCACCGCCACGACGAGCATCACCATGAAAAGGACAGCCATTAATGGAGCAAGCTTTGTGTTGAAACGAAGGTTATTGGCCATTATTGGAAGTTATGTGATGGGAGAAGTTGCATGAGAAGTGGGTATTTGATGATTTTGTGTAAAAGGAGGGATCTTTGGGTTGGTATTTATAGAAAAATTGAAGGGGTTTTTTGAAAATTTCTTTTTTTTTTTTTTTTTTTTTGGGATAAGTTTTTGGGGGAAGAAGAAAAAGTAGTGGGGGAGTAATGTAAAGGGTGAGTCAGAAGTTTTGTCATTAGGGTTTCTTTTTGCATCTAAATCTCTTTTGTGTTTGGAACATGGCATAATGGCACAAGCTTTGGATTTTAGAGGCTAGGAGTTGTTTAGAATATATCCTAAAAAAGCAAGAGATTATCCAAGAGGATGAATATTTTGTAGCTTCGACATGCGTATCTCGGAAATTATTCGATACGATTTGAACAATGCTAAGGTATAAGTTTACACCACTTGAGGTTTTAATATGAATCGAATGGGTCTAGTCTTATTTATATTGAATCAACAACTTACACAACTTTGACCACTCCACTCTAGAACTCATCGTTTTATATCTTTGTTCAATGTCTAAATAATCTACCAACATGACTAAGCTTGGGACATAACTTTGATATCACTCGTACCATGTTGTTCACTTTGAACATAAACTCTCGTAACTTTGTTGTTTTGTGGTTTAAATCATTTTGATTTCATCAAAAAGAGTCTCACATCACTAAAACTGTTGTACGTCACATATATACTAACGATCTTCTCTTTGTCTAGCTGATATGTCATTTAAGATATTGTTCGGATTCCCAACCGAGTTAAAGGATATGATGTTGTGAGTATGAAGTGTTTTTGGATAAAAATCTCGAAAAGTAAAACCACGTGGGTTAGAATCTGAAGTAGACAATATCATACTATAGGAAAAGACGAGAAAGCTTGCTCGAAAAACGGGAAGTCGTATTTCAAAAGAAGGTTAGATTTAGTATTGAAGGATATTAATTTAAAAAGGAAGATTAAAGAAAAAGAAGCACACGACACGACAAAGGATTGTGTAAGGTAATGTTGTGAACTCTGTCTTTTATGGGAACAAAATGAATCGGATATGCACATGGGGCATTATATCTTTTAATGTTATATGGTAATTTTTTAATTATAATAATGTCGTCTCAATCAAGAATTTAGATTCCTTCAAACGAATAGCCACATTTTCACAACTTGGCCCTCTTTTCTTAATTATTCCAAGAGTCATTAATTGGACATTAAAAAAAAAAAAAGGAACAACGTTAATCTTATAAAGTTGAACCAAAACCTGACAAGATAGGTTGAACATCTACCTAGAATTGTTATTGACGACATTAGTTTAATGTAGTTTTTAATGGTAAATGGAGACACATAACGTAGATATTTTGTCCCTATTGAAAAAGGGTTCTATGCATATTTTGTTTGTGTCGATGTGAATAAAGTTTCTTTTTTTATTTTAAGGTTTTATTACAGGTTTAGTCCTTGAACTTTTAAGGTTGTATCTAATAGGTCCCTGAACTTTCAATTTTGTGTCTAATAGGTCCCTGATATATTCAAGATTTTTAAAACTATTAACCAATCTACTATATATAAAATTGAATTTCATATCTCTTGAGACTCTAAACTTTCAATTTTGTATCTAGTAAGCTTGTGAATTTTTAAAAAAATGTCGAATAGGTCAAGGACTTATTAGACACAAAATTAAAAGTTGAGGGACCTATTGGGGAAGTGAAAGTTTAAGGACCTATTAGAAATTTTTTAAAGTCCAGGGACCTATTGAAAACAAAATTAAAAGTTTGAGGACCTATTTGACACGTTTGAAAGTTTAGGAACTAAATTGACACAACCCTGAAAGTTCGGGGACTAAACATGTAATTTAACCTATTTTTTAATTTAATAACGTGAGAGTGGGGATTCGAGCATCTAATTATTAGGAACAAATGTATAATGTCTTGACCAGTAGAATTATACTTCGTTTTAGTTAATAAATTAAAGGTTCTTTCTAAATTACCTTAATATTATCGTCTTTGATCATATTTAAAGTGAGTTTGGGATGACTTTTCAAAGGGTGAGTAGTACTTATTCGAATCTTAACTTCATGGTGCTTAGTTAGACTATTATTAAGTATTTTCGAAAATTCTAAAACTTGAAATATTTTGATGAGAATCACTCAAAACATCATTTCACTTATATAGAAGAGTTATATTTACTTCAATACACTTTTGTAGATAAAGAAAAAAAAAATTATTCCAAACCCACTATTCATTCATGATGAATAATCAAATCTCACCACTATTTTTTTTTACAAGTGTTTACTTTGTTTAGAAAGGAAAAATTGTATCTTCTCCCTCCTTTGATCCTCTCTCTTGTTTGTAAAAATTAAGGGATGGAGTAAGCAAGGAGAGATTTTGTTCTTGTACACAGGAATCTAAATGGAAATAAGAAATATCACACATAATTATTAGAATATCTCTTTCATATTTTTAACTAATTACAAGTACCGTCAAAGCGAGCATAACTTAGTGTAATTGACATGTACTCTCGACCAGGAGGTCTGAAGTTTGAATCTCCCACCTTCAAATGTTGTTGAACTAAAAAAAACTAATTACAAAATACATTTACTAAATAATATAGATGTTTTAATTTAATTTCTAATTAAAATAAAAATAATCACTAATAAATTTGAATTTACTTGTTTACTATTTTACTTGATAGTAATGTTATTTATGTTACAAATTTACTTAATATTAATAAATAATAACTAATTAAAATAAAATTACATCAGCTCACCATTATTAATATATTTTGATTAGAGCTAGAATCATTAATATAAATTATTATTATTATTTTATTGTTTTAGTACTATTTTGATTAGAGCAAGAATAATTAATATAAAATATTAAAATGTTTTATTGATATGATATTTAATAATGACGACTTCTATTTAAATAATTTATTTAACACTAATAAATAAGAAGTAACTAAAATAAAATTACACTAAACTAGAAAAATTTAAGTTTCTTATTAGAAGAATATAGATAAAATTTATTTGTGTATGTGTTATCTAATACAAATATTTTATTTTAACAAATATAATAATTAATAATTAATAATTAAATTTAAACATTTGAAAAATTAAATAGAAAATTTAAATTTTATAAAAAAAATTACATGTAATAAAAGAATAGATTAATATGATTTTTTATTAGAAGAAAAATTATTAGTAGGACAAATATATAAGAGAGAGTTAAAATTTTAAGATAATTAATAAAAAAATCTTAGTAACTTGAATATAACTCAACTGGTTTAGCCATGATCTATTTACTATATAAAAAAAAAAAAAAAAACTCAAATGTTCAAATTTCCAGCCATATTATTGACCTAAAAAAACTCATGTAAGTGTAACCATTTCTTCTTTTACTTGCAAGGGTTGAACAAAGTGATCATCATTTTAAAAATAAGATTTAGAAAAAGAGATGGTTCATTCATTCCTACATTCATATTAATTCTAAAGAGAAAGAGAGAAAGATGGTTCATTAATTCCTACACTAGAGTAATTAAGATCATGAAATAACTGAAAATTCATTAGAAACATACAAAAGTAACACAAAAACAGAGTAACTGAATTAACTAAAAACGACAATAACGATCAGTCTCAGTCTCTGCATGGAAATGAAAATGAAAAAAAAAAAAAGGATCGTAGGGAGCACTGTAGTTTATTTATGCCACTCGATCTCAATGGTGTCTTGGGTCAGGTCCACCAGGAATATATCGTTTCGACGATGTATAATATTTTCCATCGACAACTTTAGTCGAAGCGCTGCCATTGACTTGAACCAGCCGCTCTCGAAACGTCCTAAGACTCTCTCTTTTGTCCACTAGAATCCGAGATTCTGACACGGCTGCAAAAGACATCAGAACCAACATAATACAAAACCATCCCCATAACAACTTTCTAGATCCCATAATTCCTTTCCCTCAAAAATAAAATTAAAAACCTTAAAATCTCCAAAAAAAAATTTAAAACACAAATAAGACAATAATAATCAATGATATATCCTTAACTCTCCTAAAATTCCAACCCCTTCTCTCCCCTTATATACACACAAAATTCACAACCCCCTTCTTTCTTGTGTCACATTAAACTATTAAAGTGACACCATTAAAAAAATAATAATAAAAAAAAAAAAAACATTATCATTGGCCGCCAGTTTGAATTTTTTTTAGAGCCAAAATAATAATGAAAAGAAAAGAAAAGAAAAGAAAAAACAACAACAACGTTAATCTCCTCGCTGTTTTTATTTTATTTTATTTTTAAATTTTTTATTTTTTTGGGATTGTGGACAATAGATTCAGTTCATGTGTTAAAGATGTGAGAGTTAAGAGAAAATAATTTTATAATGGTTTTTTAGGGATACTATGCCCTAATGACGTAGGACAGTGACCCAAAAAACGGCCAATTAGAGAAAATTTGGCCTCTCAAAGGTGTTCCCACGAGTAACTGAAAGGTCACAATCAAAGAAAATATATAAAATAATTTTGTTTGGGGTTTTTTTTTTCTTCACTTTTTGATCAGACTCCACTTATCACAGACCAAACTCAGCAACTACCCTATAATATACATATGCCGTACGTCTAAAAACATTTTTTAGTTCACTTCTGCCGGCGCTCTATCGCTAGAGTGCGGCCAAAGTCTCATATCACGAAAAATGTTAGAGATTGTATTTGCAAGGGTGGAGCTAGAAATTTTTTTATCAGATTCATGCCTCGAACTTAGTCGTGTTGGTGGAATTCTCGAGTGATGGTAGAGAAGTTAGGAGTCGTCTCAGATGCATGGTCGTGTGTGGAATTGTGGATGAATGATCTCCCAATATTGGACGAGAGTTATCAGACAAGCTGACGGTTTGATAAGAAAGGTGGAGGTTCGTCGATGGTATTTTGTTTGAGAGGAAGATAGTAAAAGGGTGTCTAAGGGACTACTTGACACAACACAAATCTCCACAATGGTATGATATTATCCACCTTGGGCATAAGCCCTCATGACTTTGCTTTTTTGTTCATCTCAAAAGACCTCATACCAATGGAGATATTTATCCTCCATTATAAGCCCAAGATTATCCTCCCCTTATCTACCCAATGTGGGACTTTGGTCGCACTCCCAACAGGGTGCAGCAAAGAGCAGTTGACACTGTTATATCCCATAATGTGATCCACGATGTTATGCCATACCAAGACGAGCGTTGGTCTAGAATAAAAAGCAAGCTCTTGACAGAAGACTTAAGAGTTGACACACATGGACGACTATTGGAGGAGAGACTTCACATATTTTGTTCGAGGAGAGGATAGCTGAGAAGTATGACCAAAGTTCCACATTGGCTATGAAATGAGAAGATTGTGAGTATATCACAGGGCAACTATCTTTAATGGTATGAGACTTTTTTAGTGAATCATTCCATAAACAAAGTCATGAGACAACTTAAGTTGAAACAGTGAACAATATTATACCATTGTGAAAATTATGAAAATATCAATCATTCCTAACAAAAAAAAAATGATCTTCCGACAGTACTTAGATACTGAATCTAGAAAAGTTATTCAATGTGGTTATCTTCCTCTAAATCTTTGGATATATACACAGACAATATCATACTATTGTCTCCAACTGTTATAAAACTGTCAGTTACATTATTCCGATCTATAAACCTGAGGTGGTACACTTAAGCTCGAATGAATGTCAAAATATAGATATGATTATATGAATTTGGGGTTCTCGATCGATCTCTTATTATAAAATAATAGTAAACCCACATAAAGATAAGTGGTGACTAGAAAATGCAAAAGGCTGTCCACGTATGGTTTGTACATTATTTGATTAATTAATGACAACGTGAGTAATGGCTTACTAAGCTCTCTCATAAAATGCCCACCCCATGTTCATTAAATAAATAATTATTTAAATAAAAAAATACACTATAACTTTTTTTTATCTAGTTTCTTTGTATTGTTGTTGTGATAAGCAGATGTGGATCTCGCTAGAACCAATTTGAATTTAGCTTAATGGATAAACACTTTCTCCCCGAGATTAAGAGCCTGTTTGGAATAATACTTTTTCACGTGCTTAAAAAATCATTCCAAATAGGTTCTAAAAGTTGGACTTCTCATCCGTTGAGAAGGGAAAACATCAGCATGGCACTAATTTTGACCACTAAAATTAAATTGCATAAAGAAAAAGTCAAGAAAATTATATATTATTGTTATGTAATGTAATGTTACATTTGTTTAAACAAAAAGAATTAATTAAAATGGAAATGGATTAGGGAGGATTTTGAGCAAATAAAGAGAGCACTATGGATAAAATAAAGCTAAAGGCAGTATCTATGGTGGATGGCCTTTCAGAGTTTGAAGTCAAACATATGTTTATTATTATATTAAATTTTCCAAAAGAAAAAGAAAAAGAAAAGGCGAAGAAATTCGTTTAAAATATATATATATATATATATATATATATATATATATATATATTTTCCGCCGGTGTACAGCGGACTTCCTATTTTAATCCATTAAATTAAGATTTAAAAGATTCCTTCCATTCTAAAATCATTTATTTTAGGCTTTGTTTGGGATTGCTGTAACTTTTAAATAATTGCTGGCAGTTGTGCTTTTAGTAAAATCAACTGTCATATCGAGTAGATTAATGTTTGGTAAATTTCAACTTTAAACATAAAAAAAATAGGTCACAACGTTTGAAAATTTTAAAATAAATTGTTGCGGTTTAACTATAATGACTTAAGTAAACATTATTTTGATGATTTAGAATTTTATAATTTAAATTAAAAATTATAGTTTGTCATTACTTTATTTTTTTAAAAAAAAAATAGTTTGTTATTACTTTAAATTATATGATAAAAGGCTAGAGAGAATAATTGTTATATAAAAACGTAACAAACAAATATTATTCCAATTTGAGTACTAACAAAATGTAAGAAAAAAAATTATTGTTATATATTTCATCCTCATCAAATTTATAGCTATATTGTATCTAGAGCCTCTAATTAAATAATTGTTGACGGTGTAAAGAAAACCATGAACTTTGGTGTTCTCTTTTGAATTTGCTTTAAAGTTGAGTGTTGATGAAATTGTAGCTTCGAAATATGAAAAGACTTGAGAAACTGGAGAAATATAATATGGTAGAAGCTTTGATAAGTTAAAGGCGAGAAAAAAATATATATATATAGGTTAAAAATCACTTTTAGTCTCTGAACTTTCATGAAAGTAACAATTTGGTTTCCGAACTATAATTTGTAATGATTTAGTCCATGTACTTTCAATTTCGTAACAATTTAGTCTCTGAACTTTAATAAGTATCAATTTAGTCCTTGTACTTTCAAATTTGTAACAATTTAGCCCATATACTTACAAATTTGTTACAATGTAATCCTTTTTGCAAAAAAATCATCAAAATTATATGTCAATTTTTATTATTTAATTATTAAACCTTGTAGCTTTATAAACATATTGGGTCCCAAGTTAGTTTATTAATCTATCTATGTAAGAAATTTCATTAAATCTTTACATTAATTTTCACGATAGGGGCGAAATCATTACAACTTTGAAAGTATAGGGACTAAATCGTCACTTATTGAAGTTCAGGGACTAAATAGTTACAAAATTGAAAGTATAGGGACTAAATCGTTACAAAGTTGAAAGTATAGGGACTAAATTGTTACAAAACAAAGTTCAGGGACCAAATTGTTACTCTCATCAAAGTTTAGGGACTAAAAGTGATTTTTAACCAAAAATATATATAAAAGGATGAAGATACAATGAGAATTTTGAGAAATCATTAAAAGAGAGCACCAGATTATTTGGGAAGTTAAACGGTTAGGATTTTTAAAAAATTGATTTTATGTGTTTCTAGCGCAATCCCAAACACACTCTTAGTCATCAACCTAATTTATAAGGTTAAATTACAAGTTTAGTCTCTAAACTATAGATTTAATTTCTATCTATATAGTCTTTGAACTTTAGGAAGCTTCTAATAGGTTCTAATTTTAAAAATGTCTAATAGATTCTTAAACTTTTAATTTTGTGTCTAATAGATTTATGGTATATTCAAAAGTTTAAAAAGTGATCAGATCTAAAAAATTAAAAATGATTGGATCTATTATATATAAAGTTGAACTTTCATTTTTTTTTTGTTCCTTTTTCGGTTGTATCTGGTTTCTTCTTCTTCTTCATTTTTTTTTTCTGATTTGGTCGATCATCATCAGGTTTGTCCTCTTCTCCTTCTTTAGTCGATCATCATCACTTCTCGTGGATCAGTTTCGATCGTATTCTTCTTTGGTCTGAGAATTTTTTCTTCTTTTTGCCCATTTTCGATTTCGTCGTCGTCTTCTTCTTCAGTCGATCATCATTAGCTTCGACCATCTCTTCTCGTGGAACAGTTTCGATCGTCTTCTTCTTCGGTTTGAGAATTTTTCGCATCTTCTCGTGGATCTCAGCTTCGATCAGCTTCTTCGGCCCTTACAGGGTTGTCTTCTCTTTTTCTCGATTGTTCTTCTTTTTTTTTCCTTCCATCATCGTTTTCTTCTCTTTTGTTTCGTTTTCTTTGCTTTGTTTTCTTTTTTTTCATTGTTTTCTTCCTTTTTTTTGTTCTTCCTCTATTTCGATCTTCTCTTCTCTTTGTTTGTTCGACATTGATATTTTCTATCAATGATAGAGCGATAGAATTCTATCGCCGACTAATAGAATCTTAGAATTCTATCAGTTATAAAATTCTATCACTCCAGCGATAGAATTCTATTGCTGGCTGCTAGAAACTATCACCGATAGAATTCTGTCACTCCAGCGATGAAGTTCTATCAGTGATAGAATTCTATCGCTGGCTAAGATAGAATCTATCACCGATAGAATTCTGTCTTCAGTGATAAATTTCTATCACTGATAGAATCTATCATTGACTTCTACAGTGATAGAAATCTAGAGATAAAATTGTTTTTCTGGTTGATAGAATCTATCAGTTATAGAATTCTATCGCCGATAGATTTCTATCAACGATAGAATTCTATCGTTGATTGATAGAATCTATCAGTGATATAGTTTTATTAGCGATAGAATTCTATCCGATAGAATTCTGTCACTCTAGTGACAGAATCTATCAGTGATAGAATTCTATTGCTGACTGATAGAATCTATCAACTATAGAATATGTACTGTCAGTGTTCTAATGTAGTGAGATAGATTCATTTATTTTTTTTTATATAAAGACATAGTTATAGAAATCTATTGTTGATAGAAGATTTCTATTCTATCAGAAATCTTCTATCACTGATAGATTTCTTTCAGTGATAGAAGATCTTTTGTTTCTATCAGTGACGATGGTGATACATGGTAAAATCGAGCACTGAAAAATAAAACAAAAACGAACAGTTATAGAACTCAAACACTGAAAAAGCAAAAACCAAACACTGATAGAAAATCAAACAATAAAAACCAAACACTGATAGAACACCGAACACTGATAGAAGTGATAGAAAATCTTTCTATCATTATAGAAAAATATCTATCACTGATAGAAATCTTATATCAGTGGTAGAAATTTTTTCTATCATTGATAGAAATCTTTCATCACTCATAATTTTCAATGGCGATAGAAGATATCTATAGATAGAAGATATCAGTTTTTCTATCAGTGATAAAAAATCTTAAGGAGGGATATTTTAGTAAATGTGACACGCAGACCATCAGATTTTGTCATTTTTGCAATTTTTTTTTAAGGCTACTAGATTTGCAATTACTTTGGCTCATATTGCTATGCTTGCAACCAACCCTTAAATTTATGTATAAATAGAAAACACAATTACGTTTTAAAAACTAACCATCTTTAAACATTTTCAATTCAATTTCAAGTACAATTAATTTAAAAATAAGTATATGAATTTTTACTTGCATTATCGCATTTAAAATAATACTTATTTTTACTTGCATTTAAAATAGATATATATGGATTTATAATACAAGAACAACTTTTTTTTCTTCTTAAAAACCCCTAGTTTCACTCAATTACCATAAGTATATTTGTCCAATTTTATTTAGAAAAAAATTCGAATAAGATGTAAATATATCCAAAATTACTCCAAGCAAATAAAAGTGTGAAAACTTAATGGAGAAAAGACTTAGGGAATTGATTTCACCAATTAGATATATGAATTAATTTATTGATTGATTATGATTGAACATGTGCAACATTCCATAAATCAAGAATTCCTAATTATCAACCGTCTCTCTTGAGCACAATTGGTTCTTGGAAAAAATACACCTTTTGTCCTTGAGGTTTGGGTTAGGTTTCATTTTGGTTCCTCAGTTTTCAAACTCCACAATTTAGCCCCTAAGGTTTGGATTTCGTTATACTTTTGATCCCTCCGTCTAATTTTCTGTTAAACCCTAACAGTTTTGCTGACGTGGTGCTATTATTTTAATAAAAAAAATTATTTTAATTTTTTTTAAAAAAATAAAACAATAATAAATTAATTAAAATATTATTATTTTTATTATTTTCTTCTCTTTCTTCATCAAGTCTTCTTCTTCTTCAAGTATTTCCAGCAGCTCCCCCCGCCGGCCAATGCTTCCTACCGATCACCGCCGTCTGTCGTCCGTCGTCGCCCGCCGACAACAGCGGAGATTTTTTTTCTTTTTTCTCGTTCACCATCCCTCTTTTTCTCTCCCTCACCACCCCTCTCTCTCACTGTCCCTCACCGTCCCTCTTTGTTCATAGTGATTTTGTGACCCACAAAGAAACAAAATTGTGACCCACGAAGGAATGATTTTGTTCCAGATCTGGAACTAAGAGACCTCCTTCATTCCTTCGTGGGTCACAACTGTTGGATTCATGGCGGCGGCGAACAGAGAGGTCAATCGTGGTGGTTACGGAGGAGAGGGAAAGGAAAATCAGAGATGGTGACGCGAGATTCGACAACACCAACCAGATCTGGCGGTTTGTGGATGAGAGGTCGAACAGAGAAATTCAAAATTTCTCTTCCGCCGCCGTTGGACGTGGGATTCGACAACACCAACAAGATTTGGCGCCTCTTGCCTCTCGCCTCCCAACGACCCAACAAGGCGACCGTTTCTTTTTTTTAATAAAAAACTGTGAAATAAGAAAGGGAAGGGAGAAAAAGGGAAGAAGAAAAATGGGAGAGGGAAGAAAATGAGAGAAAAAAAAAAGAAGAGAAGAAGATGAAGGGAAAAAAAAAAGTCAGTCGTCGACGGTGACGGTCGGCGGTAGGGTTTAGGTTGAAGAAGGGAGATGAGAAGAAGAAGTATAATGAAGAAGAGGAAGCAAGGGTAATGAGGAAGAAGAAGAAAAGAAATAATAATAATAATAAAATATTTTTAAAAAAATAATTTATTATTATTTTATTTTAAAAATTAAGAAAATATTTTCTTAATAAAAAAATGATGCCACATCAGCATTCCGTGAGAGTTTAACAGAAAATTTGACGGAGGGACCAAGAGTGTAACGACATCAAAACCTCAGGGGCTAAATTATTGAGTTTGAAAACTGAAGGACCAAAATGAAACCTAACCCAAACCTCAGGGACTAAAAGTGTATTTTTCCTTTAATTCTTTAAGCTAAATTAAGAAATTGATATCCCTATCTAATTTCAATAACAAGCTTAAGCATGAAAGTTCAATTCTTTAAACGATTTCTCAAGCAATTCTAAATCTCCCGATCTTAGAACAACCTAAGTCACGCAATTGATAAATCTAGTCTAAATTACCCTCTCCCGAGCATCTAATTCAGACAACACAACATTCAATCTGTGATCAACGGATTAAAAACAAGTTCTCAATTGTATGAATGAAATAGTTACAAACAATCACAATAATCCATAAATTAATCCATACAAACTAATGACTACATTAAATCCCTAAGATATGAAATTAGCTACCCATGGTCTCAACAATACAAGCAAATCATAAATCAAATCCCATCATGACAGTATAAGAATAAATAGTAGAAGAGAATAAAATAGTTTTTGCCATGAAGATCGCACGTCCCCGTCACGATATCCATGATCCTTGTTTCGAAAATCGGCTCCTGAATGTCTCTTCTACTCCTTTGGTCAGGTTCCCTCAAGAATTATAGGCGTATTTTCTCTCCAAAAAGCTCCCCCTCAAAAGTCTGAATCATGTTCTATTTAAAGGCCCCAAATCAGCAGTCGCAGTGTCGAGACGCTGAATGTTGCCTCGTGTAGGCCCTAAATCAATATGGAAAAGCTCATGTAGCATCGAGACGCTGAGGAAGTATCATCGAGACGCTACCTAACGCACGCTCAAAATGAAAGAGGTATTTTCCGAAGCATCGAGACGCTGAAGGGATAGCGTAGTCTCGACGCTTCCCTCTCTTGACTCCTTAATGGATCGTGGCAGCGTTGAGACACCCAAAGGCAGTGTCTCAACGCTGTCCTTTCGGCTCTGTAGGCTTGAGTTTGCTTTCTTTTCTTCATGTCTTTACTTCAATGCTTCCAATTGCTTCCAAATCATTACTTTTCTTCCAAAACCTCAATTTTCATACAAATGTTTGATTCCTACCAAAAAAAAAAAAACGTAACCAAATGTATGTAAAATTGGCCAAATAATCATTGAGACTAACATTAAAATAATAGAAAATATAACTCATAAATTGAGCTATCAATTATACACTTTTTAAAATCCAATGATCAAATCGATACAAACATGAAAGTTTATGGACTAAACTTATAGTTTGACCTAATAAAAAAAAATTAATTCTTAAACTTTCAAAATATTGACTTTAGTTGATGAAAAAAAAAAAAAAAAACCTATACTGTTAATAGCTATAATTTTACTATTTAACATCTGCTCATTTTTTACATGGAGTTGAATGGTTTTTTATTGAGAAGTTTATGATAACACTTGATTATGAAAGTTGATTTGTCAAATTGATGATGAGATGCATCTAATCAAATATCATTTGCATTGATTATAAATAGAAATAGGGGTTGTACTAAATATCATTCTCATTAATCAAGTCATGCTTGCAAAAATCAGTTGGGAGAGAATCATTAAAGCCCCAAATAGTCTTTTAGTCCAAGTTCTCGGAGAAAAATACTTCAAAGGTGGAGATTATCTCCCGGTTGCTCTAGGAAGTCACCCCTACCTAAATTGGAGGAGCATAATTTGGAGAAGAGAGTTGTTCAAAAAAGGATATATGTGAAAAATTGGGAATGGACGCCAAGTTGTTATTGATCAAGACTCGTGGATGACTAGCCCTTGGAAACGAGATCCCAACTCCAAAGGGAAACCAGTAAACGGGATTTTAGACGATCAAGTCTTTTATATGTTCTAGTCTTCATCATGAGAGCGAAGTTCTTATCAAGGTAGACCTCCAAGTTATTCCAAGCTATACCATGAGATGTTTTCAATTACAAAAACAATTACTAAATGATCTAGCAACTTTAAAGGGGATGCATCTTTTATATGGAAAAGTATATTATGGAGAAGAGAATTGCTTAAACAAGGCATCTATTGCCATATTTTTTCCTTGGTAGTTTAAAGAATACTCTTTCAAATGACTCTTTAAATAACTTTATTGTTATGCATTGACGTTCATGGAGCAGATGGAATACAAAATTGTACAACAAAATCTCCCGAGGGAAAATGACAAACAAACAAGATTGAAATTAGCTACACTCTTATATGGTTGGTTACTTAGAAAATTATCAAGTCGATGCAAGATTTCAATTCAAGAACTTGATCACATTAATGTGGTGATCCAAAATATTCTTCCTCTCTAAAGCACGAGAAATTTTTACGTGCTCCCAGTATAATGAGGCAAATAGTTTTGCACCATTTGATGTATGAGAGAAAAATTGTAAAAGTATCTTGATTTTGTATCCACGGTTATTAAGGACGGACAAATTTGGAGATGTACATCCAACGATTTTAAATAGAGAACCTCATTCCACCGAGAACCCCTAACAATTTACCAAGCACCCAAAAAACTTATACCAATGAATATGTTTTGCTTTACATGTGTTATAGGTAAAAAATCTACCAGTGAGCTTCGAGTCAAAAGGTCTAGAACCGTTGGGCCCGAATATGCAGAAAACGACCTAAGGCCCATGGTAGAAGGGCCATGATCCACCCAGCCCCACTTGACTTCCTCGGCCTCGGCCTGAGGAAGAGGCTGAGGAAGATGTTCGGCATCGACCCATTACCAAGGTCGATCATGGCATTGGGCCCAAAATTGGTGACGAGGCCCGCTCAAACCAAAACCCTACGAGGAAAGACTATAAAGACATTTGAAGTTGCTCTGATGAGGGGATGGAAAAACCAAGATCTAAACACACACAGGTATCTCAGAGAACTCGGTAACATTCTGCTATTTTTTCGTCCAAAACTAACTTAAGCATCGAAGTGTGTGGTTTACACCACACCAGTGTGCAGTGTTTGCTTGTCTTGCAAGTCACGTCTTCCCCACTCTCATACAAATTCACTGTTGATCATTACGTGAAGCGAAGGTAAATTCCAAGTGAAATTTGATCATCAACATGTATATCCATAATCTTCTTCCTTCCTAACCAATATAGGATATTGTTTTCATTCCCAAACATTAGCTTAGTTCCAACTTATAAACAAGTCTAAATCTACCTTTATCAAAATTCAAAGATAACCCAAAATTTTACCATCTCAAGTCAATCCCTTTAAGATTTTTTCAGTCTTTTTTTTTTATTATTATTAAGAAAACCCCCACAAAAAACACACAAATAATGGATCAATTTTCTCTAATTCCAACAAATCGAACCAAAGAGATGGCAAAATAAGATCTTAATATCTGTAAATCTATGATGAAACAAATCAACAAGTGGGTGATTTTCTATGAAAAAATATGTTTCATCTTTCAAAACTACAGTGTATATTTATTTGACCATTTATAAAAATTTTCCTAAATAAAAAGATATTTTAAAAATTAAAATTTTACTTCTGTTTAAATACAATATTTTGAATAAGTAAATCAAATAATCAAATCAACTCAATCCAACAATACTTCATGATTTGATTTATTATTTGATAAGAACAATTTGAATTGGAAAAAATATAGAACTCAAACAATTAAATTAAATCTAAAAGGACCAACTTAAAATCAAGATCAGAACTAATTAAAGTTTTGCCTCTTTTAGATTTTAACAACGAAAATAGTTGCCCCTAAATTTATTCTTGAAGGAAAAAGTAATTAATGAGATATAACAAAACTTCAAAAACATATAAAACCAAATTAAAATCAAGATTAGAACTCATTATAGTTTTGCCTTTTCAATTTTTTTTTTAAATAATTTCTTTGTTTCAATTTTGTGGTTTAACAAGAGAATAATTACCCCCAAATTCATTCTTGAAGGAAAAAAAAAAAAAATCATTAATGGGCTTTTATCTCCAACATTTTTCTAAATTCTCTGGAGATGAAGAACAAAACTTCAAAAAACATAGAAACCAAAATAAAATCAAAATCAAAACTAATTGCTTTTTTATAACTGCTCTAGTTTAGTTTGAGATTCAACAAGAGAATAGTTGCCCAACAAATTTATTCTCCAAAGGAAATGACAATTATCAGCTCAGATCAACATTTGTTTCAGCCAAAGAAACAAAACCCAGAAATTATGCATCAAAATTTTGATCTAATTCCAACAAATTGAACCAGAGAGACAGCAATATTAAGCTCGTAATTTCTGTAAATCTACAATCTAACATGAAAACAAATCAACTGAGAGATGATTTTCTATAAAAAGAATTGAAAAAAGAAAAGCCAATGAAATTCAAACAGTTATCTGAATCCCATTCTGAGCGATTTGGCACTTCCAGAACAAATCTCATCGGCAGCCTTCCTCTTCTTCGAATTCGACTGCAAACAAACCGATTCAACAGAGCTCAACCGAACGGTAGTGCTTTCAAAGGAATTGGTTATATCGACAAGCGGCTTTCGAATCCATCTCCTTCTAATGGGTTTCTTGGGATTTTGGGGGAAGTGCTTCTGGGAAAGCGGTGGGAGATTTTCCTTGTCGGAGTGGAATCGAACGGCGGCGAACTCCATGGACGGCGGCGAAGGATTGAGATCGAGAATCGAAGTGGCTGAGGAGAATGAAATTTGGGTTTATTATAATGATGGGTAATGGGGAAGATTTTGGTGGGAATTGAAATGAAAATCATTTTGGGTTTTGGGATTTTGGGTTTTGGGATTTGGGGTTTTGGATCTGAAATTTTTGTGAAAATGGAAAAAATTTGGTAGGAAAAAAGGGGGAAGGGAAGGGGGAGAGGGAGAGGGAGATTTTTTGAAACCCGCGGTTTTGGTTTTTGGAGCGAAATGAATTATTCCGGCGAATTAAAAATTTTGCGGGTTTTTATTTTTGTTGACTTTTTTTTTTCTGGTTTTATGACTTTTTTGGTCCAATTGGAATTTGCCAAGTCAGTATAGAAATTTTCTCGGCTTGTGTGGAAAGCCACGTAGGCTACGCCAAAAGTCCTCTCTCGTGAAGAAGGGAATCACGTGCAAGAGAATTCATTGACAACTTTTGGGAAGACTGCACAAATATAGGGAAGAAACGTGGGGAATAACTCAAGGGTAAAAATGGAAGTTCCAATCCTACAGGTTAGAAAATCGATTTGGCCATTTTTCATTAAAAAATACAGTTTGACCATTTTTCAGAAATACCCTGTAATTTTTGGCCATTTCTTAGGATATCCCTTTAATTTTGAATGTATTAGTTGTAAAAATTAATTGATCCATTGGATATAAATTAAAATTTTTTGTTTGATGAAACGCTAAAATTTCAATTTTGTGTCTAGTAAATTTGTGAATTTTGAAAATTTGGAAAGTTCAATGACTACACTTGTAATTTAACCTTGTAAAAAAAAATCTTTATACTCTGTCATTATTCTTTAAAGGCAGAAATTAACTCAACAATTGAGGGTGGGGTGATTAAAACCTCTCTAACCTCTTGATCGAAAGATATATGCCAATTACCGCTGAGTTATGTTTACTTTAGCTATTAAGATGGATAGTAGTGACTTTTTATTTATATCTCTTTTTATGCCTTGTCTTTTATTTATATTTATTTTTATTTTTATTTCTCTTTAGTTTAATAATTGCGAGAATGAGCCAACAAGAACATAGCTCAATCGGATAAAGTTGTACTCATAACCATGAGGTATGTGGTTCGAATCCCCCCAACCCCCACATATTGTCAACAAAAATAAAATAAAATAATTGCGATAATGAGAGATTGAATCGTCAACTTTTAAGATGGTAATTAATGTCTTATATTTGTGTTGGTAGTCTTCATTTTGTTCACTATTTTATGTAAATGTTAAATGACAGCAAAATATATCAAATTGTTGGATGGGTCGTGCGTGACTCTAATGGATCCTTGATCAACCTCGACATGCAACAAATCAATAGGAAATGGGATGTCAAAATGCTGGAATCTAAAGCAATTTTAGAGGGGTTGAAAGAAATTTTCAGTACATGCTCTCAAATCTTTTCAAAAAAAAAAAAAAAAACACTTATACTCAAATTAGTTCATTTTCATCAAATAAAGGGTGTGTTTGGTTTAATTTTGAAAAAAAAAATCACTTTGAAAAAAAAATCTAATATTTGGTAACCACTAAAAATGATTTATTAGAAAATGAGATTGAGAAATAAACAATTTTGAGAGAAATAGTTGAGACCAACTTGTTTAAAAAGAGTTTTTAAATATACAATAATTTGTGTATAAAAACATTTATGAGGAAGTGTAACCAAATATATGAGTGTTTAAATTCTAAACCATTTTCTTTAAAAAAAAAAAAAAAAATTCTAAACAATTTTTATGCAAAATGTTTTTTTTTTTAAATAATGCAAAATGATTTTTAAAGTATGCATTATTGAAAAACATTTGAATTAAAATTTATTCCAAACAAACCTAAATTTCTCTTTTTAAAATCTCTGTGTGAACCAACTTAATAGGAACTACCTCCAAATCTTTCACCATCAAAAGTATATTTTACACATAAATATTATTGAGATCATGATTTATAGTTCCTTGTGGTTAAACAAAAATTAAATGAATTTTTTAAAAAAAAAAACCAAAAATTAAATGTTGATAACATAAAACAAAAAATATATATTCAAACAAAAGAAAAGAAAATAAACATGTTTTTAATTAAATATAATATATTAACCCGAATGTAGTTTATTAGATAAAATGCCAATTACCATTTGAAACGTCGGCCGCACAAATTAAATATGACATAAATAAACATAGGTTAAAAATCACTTTTTTTATTTGAAAATATGTGGGGTGGGGGATTCAAACCACAAACTTTGTGGTTATCAGTATAACTTTATGTCGGTCGAGTTATGCTCTTGTTGGCATAAAAGTAACAATTTGGTCCATGAACTTTGATTTGTAACGATTTAGTTCTTGTACTTTCAATTTTGTAACAATTTAGTCCCCGAACTTTAATAAGTAACAATTTAGTCCCTGTACTTTCAATTTTGTAACAATTTAGTCTCTATACTTTCAAATTTGTAACAATTTAATCCTTGTCGCAAAAAAAAATCATCAAAATTAAATGTCGATTTTTATTATTTGATGATTATTGAAATTTGTAGCTTATAAACATATTGTGTACCAAATTAGTTTATTAATCTATTTATGTAAGATATTTCATTAAATCTTTACCTTGATTTTTCCCGATATGAACTAAATCGTTACAAATTTGAAAGTACAGGGACTAAATGGTTCCTTATTAAAGTTTAGGGACTAAATTGTTACAAAATTAAAAGTATAAAGACTAAATCGTTACAAAATTGAAAGTACAATGACTAAATCGTTACAAAATTGAAAATACAAGAACTAAATCGTTACAAATCAAAGTTCATGGACTAAACTGTTACTTTTGTGAAAGTTCAGGGACCAAACAAAAAAAATTGTATTAAATTACAAAAATTTGAATTTGGTGAATATTCACGTGCTTTTCTCCGCAGGGATGCCAGAAGTGGAAATAATGAATTCTAGACATGACTGTCATACCCCCACAAAAGATTGGATGAGAAGCTGCCACGTGTTATTTACCAGCACTTCATTCCTCGCCACAAAATCAACAATTAAAAGTTAAATGAAAAACATTATGATTTAAGAAAACGTTTGGATTACTAATTTTAAGGATCGTTTAGGTTAAATTACATATTTAGTCCTAAACTCTTTACGATGGTGTCAATTTAGTCCCTAAGCTTTAAAAACTTTCAATTTTGTTTTCAATAGGTCTCTGAACTTTAAAAAATATCTGATGGGTCATTAAACTTTCACTTTTGTGTCCAATAAATTCATTAACTTTTAATTTTGTATCTGTTGATGGTCGATTTTGGTCAGAGGGAACTCACCTGACCTTCACGTGCCACCAACGGTAAATTTGTAGATGAGGGGGGAAGACGTGGCCTGCAAGACAGTAAACCTAAACACCGGTGTGGTGCTCGCCACACCGGCTCCGATGCTTAAGTCAGCAAGTAGAACGGTAGGGAGTGGAAAAATAAGAGCAAGAGGAGAGATTAGAGAATATAGAATAGTGTTTAGGGATAGAATTCGGGTCCCCTTCTTCAATGGCGAAGAGGGATATAAATACCTACTCATCCTCCTAGGGTTTTTAGGGATTCGGAGGCGTTTTAGGTCAAACCAGGCGAAACCGAGACGACCAAAGGCGGTAGGGACCAAATGGAGTCGGACGGGCTCGGCCCGCACGAGCGGGCCGAGGGGCCGAGGCCGACCAGGGGAAACCCGACCCCTTCGGTCTTTGCCTGTCTCACTTGCCAGTTCTGCCTCCTTGGTCCATCTCTCAACCCGATCTCTCCTCGGTTGTCCTTGTCAGCTCCTTGTGTGGTCCAAAATCACCTATAACAGTATCTAATAAGTCATTGACCTATTCAATTTTTTAAAAAAATCACAAGCCTACTAGATACAAAATTTGAAGTTTAGAGTCTCAATAGACATAAAATTCAGTTTTATATGTAGTAGATTAGTTAATTTAAAAAAAAATATCAAAGATGTCAGGGATTTATTAGACACAAAATTGAAAGTTCAAAGACCTATTAGACATTTTTAAAGTTTTGAGACCTATTGGAAACAAAATTGAAAGTTCAAATGCCTATTAGAAACTTTTTAAAGTTTAGGGACCTAATCGATACAACACTGAAAGCTCAATGACTAAACTTGTAAATAAAACCTATGATTTATTAGGAAAAAATAAAATCAAATTCTTTTACCATTAAACTTATCATGGTTATCAATTTTTCGCATAAAACTTTCAATCTTATAAGATTGAACCCTAGACTTTAAAAAATGTTCGTGATTTATACCATTGTTTCAATTTATGCTAAATTAGATATATTTTAGGAAAAAAAAAAAAACTATGCTAAATTTACTCACTAATTTTAACCCCAAAAAAATGCAAATAAAAATCTTCTGATACACATTCATTTTAATAAACAATCAAGTTTGACATAAAATTAAGCTCGATTAATGAATATAATCGACCATTGGACAAATGGCTCGAAACTTCAAAGTTTAAACAGAATTTCAGTTCTATATTGTTCTCTTAAAATCTCATCAATTTCATAGTCAATATATGTCTTATACCTCATTATACATACATAACAATAAATGGAAAAAAGAATTCAAGCAATCTTGTATCAAACTATACTCTTTATGTAGTTGGATAATTGAGTTTTTGTAATGTCCCAAATTATACTAGGGCATTCAAATATAGGTCAATCACAACAAATACATTCCTAAATAAGGTTATGATATCATGTCAAATAAGTGAAACAATTAACAAATCATCAGATTAATAGTTCAATGTAAATAAAAAGATAAGTTCAACTAGTTGTGCAAACTAATAACATCTTCTATATATATTGAAAATTAAAATCTACCATCTATGTTTATTGTTGATGCCAAAATCCGGACAGAAGACTCACATGACCTTCACGTGACACCAACAGTGAATTTGTAGAAACTGGGGAAGACGTGACCTGCAAGACCAGCAAAAACCGCTGCACACCGGCGTGGTGTATGCCACACCGCCTCCGATGCCTAAGTTAGAAAACCGAGGAGAAGCTACAGATAGTAAAGGGGAGAGTCAAGAATCGAGTTTCGGAACCCTTCTTCCGTGGTGAAGAGAGGTTTTTATACCTGTTTGTCCTCCTAGGGTTTTTAGGAATTCGGTGGTGTTTCGGGACGAACCAGGCGGAACCGGGGCGATTCGGGGCATCAGGGACCGAAAAGAGGTCACCAGGCTCGGCCCGCGCAAACGGACCGAATGGTCGGCCTCGACCTTTTGTCGAGGCCGACCATATGGGTCGGGCCATTTTGACCCGACCCTTTGGTCCGGTCTTCCTCTGGGTCGGGCTTTTGGTTCTACCTCTGTCTGATTGTCCTGCTCAGCTCCTTGTCTCTCTGTGTGGTCCAAAATCACCTATAACATTTATTATATTAAATTATAAATAGAAAACTATAAAAATGGTCGTAATAATAGTTCACTTAATGTAAAAAAAATAGACAAGTCAAACTAGTAAAAAGCATTAGTAACCTCTTTTATAAGTCAATCAACACCTCAAGTTTGTAATATTGCATTCTAAAAGAAAACTATGAAATCATCAAATTAATGATACAATACAAAGAAATGGACGAGTTCAACCAATTGAAAACATTAGTAACTAATATTTCAAGAACAAATACTGAAGAATTATCAAACTAGTAGCTCAACATAAGGAGGTAGTCAGACTCGATTAGTTAAAAACATCAATATCATCCTCTATATATCAAAAGAGAGAATCTAACACACATTTATAATACTACACATTCTAAACAAAAAGCCACATAGCCATCAAATTAACAACTCGAGACAAAGAAATAGACATACATAGTGTTGATGGTCAAATTTTGCTTAAGAATTTGCCCTTCGCTCCACGTGACGATCAACAATGAATTTATAAGATAGCGGGAAAGACGAGACTTGCAAGACGAGCAAACGCTGCACACCGGTGTGGTGTAGACCACACACACTCTGATGCTTAAGTTAAAGCACGTAGAATGTATTTAGGGATTGATGTTTGCATACCTGAATGCGTGTGCGGCCGGTCTCCCTTTTTATAGACTTCCCCTTAGGGTTTTCGTCCACGCGCAGACTTCAAATGATCTCCGGGTCGGTCGGCCTCGGCAATGGGTCGAGGCCAACCTCATCCTCCTAGGGTCTTTAAGAATTCAGAGGTGTTTCGAGATGAACCAGGCGGAATCAGAACGATCCAGGGCATCACGGGTCGAAAGGAGGTGATCGAGCTCAGCCCGTGCAAGTGGGCCGACCATATGGGTCGGGCCATGTTGGCCCGACCCTTTGGTCCGGTCTTCCTATGGATCTGATTTCTGGTCCTACCTTTGCCCGATTGTCCTTGTCAGCTCCTCGTTCGTCAGTGTGGTCCAAAATTACCCATAACACCTAGCTCAACGAAAAAATCCAAACCCTCCCAATACTAGGTTTGCGACGAGAACTCGTTAGTATTCTCAAAGATAACACAATCACAAAATTTCTTTCTTTTTTTGTTTTTTCTCAACCTAACACCAAAATCTCGAGGGAGGAAATTGGGGCAACAAGATTAACAACTCTACACCATTAAAGCATCTAAACCAGAAACTTCAAAACGTACATAGAATCTATACAAACTTGTTTTTGTAAATTTTCAAACCTCGAATACCAAATAGACATCAGTCCCAAACCTCATGGACCAAAAACAAATTTTACCTTTTATAATACTGCACATTCTAAGAAGAAAAAACTATCAGTCATCTGTTTCCAAAAAAAAAAAAAAAAAAAAAAAAGAATACACATAGGCATCAAATTAACAACTCAAAACAAAGAAATAGACATACCCAACTGAACGAAAACATCCAAACCAACCAACACTAGGTTTGCGACGAGAGCTCGTCAGTGTTCTCAAAGATAACACGATCACAAAATTTCTTGTTTTTTTTTTGTTCTTTCCCAACCTAACACCAAAACCTCGAGCCAAGAAATTGGGACACCACAGCTAACAATTCTACACCGTTAAAATATCTGAAAGAGAAACATCACAAAATGTACATAGAATCGATACAAACTCGTTACTAAAATAGAATGCATACAAATTTCGAATCTACATCCAGCTGTTATACGTTATCCAATAATTTTTCCAAGTAATTAGTAGCAGGAAAAAAAAAAATTGCAGCCATGTCAGTGTCAGTCACAGAGGTTCTCATCTCCTTCCACTACTCAATGAAGGATTTGATTCTTCTCCAAAACCAAAAACTTCCACATTAATTCCTCCAATTCTACCACTGGTCCCTCCCTCTGATTCTGATGTTTCCATCTTTTTGTGACAAACAAAAGATAAGAAGAATCCCAATTCACAAATACCCTCCATTAAAATTCCCCCTTAAAAAAAAAAACCCAAAATTTCTCCACCGGAAAATGAAGTCCGGCGCCGGCGGCGAGATTGTTCCGGTCGAAGGCGGCCATATCCTCCGCTCCACCGGCCGGAAAGACCGTCACAGCAAGGTTTTCACGGCGAAAGGCCCTCGGGACCGCCGTGTGAGATTATCGGCTCACACCGCCATCCGGTTCTACGATGTGCAGGACCGGTTGGGCTACGATCGGCCGAGTAAAGCCGTCGATTGGCTAATCAAGAAGGCGAAATTCGCCATTGATAAGCTTCAAGAACTTCCCCCTTATTTCCCCATCGCCAATGGCTTCACTGACCCGAATCGGAAAACAGGGGAAACGGAAACGGAGGCGTCCGAGTTCGATTCCCAGTTGCAGTTGCAATCAGCAGCCGGAAACTTCGCTCCGCCGCTGGAATCGTTCTTTCCGACGAGCTCTGCTACTACTTCCATCAACTTTCAGGGATATCCGGTGGATTTGATTCTGAGACCCACTGACCCGGCTCGAGATCTTGCCTTATCTCTCCATAACTTTCACGATTCTCGTCTAATTCCGTCGGAGCAAGATGCGAGCCCTTCGCCGGAAAATACCCAACGGATCATCGCCGATTCGATTCCGTCTGGATACGAAGGATGCGACGCCGGGCTGTGGCTGCAGCAGCCGTTGTTGGGGCAAAATTCGGCGGCGGCGTTTTCCGTGAGAGCACTCCAGGTGCCGACTCGTGGTTGGAGTAATCAGAATCGACAGTCGGCGGTGCTCGGGGGCCGATTTGATGGGTCGTCGGAGTTCCGTACGCCGGCGCGGATTCCAGGTGAAGGTGGGGAAAACGGCGTCGTTTCGGGGAGTCACTCGTCGTCTCCGAATTATCGTCGGTAGATTTTTTTTTTATTTTTTTATTCAATTCCAATTTGAATTTACTAATGTATTTATGGCTAATGTAATAGGTAAATTCGAATTTAATTTTAAGTATTTATTGATTTAAATTTGCTTGTCTTTTTTCTTTAACAAATTTTTATTCTTTGACTAACTTGATATTCAAATTTTTAAAATTCTATTTTTGTTCTCTAATATTTGAGTAAGTTACAAATTTAATCATCATCAAAACCTTTAACATAAAAGTGTGGGCTATGTCTTTGTCATTTTTCTAAATATTGTATCACAAATGGTAAGTCTAAGTTACCAAATCACATGGATCTGATAACTATATATAAATTAGTTGTTTGGATTTCATTTTATATTTGAATAGGCAAGTTTTTTCTACTTTGATCTCTAGATTTTTGAAGTATCTATTTTAGATCTCAAAATAATATACTAAGAACCAAAATGGATGCCTTTTGAAAAAATCAATAGACTAAAAGATGGTTATTTAAAAAGATTAGATATAATCGTTAAAATAAAAATTATATATTATAATAAATATTTTGAAAGTACATAAACCAAAATTGAAGTATGGAATCAATCTAAAAGTTCAAAGTTCGAAAGGGAATCAAAATCAATTTAGCTTATTTTGGTTTTGATAAATGTGAACAATTTAAAGGAATAGTATTGAAACAATTAAGCACAATCCAAGTAAATAAAGGTTTGAGCAAGATCCATCCTCAAAGATGTTGTTAACTTAGGCACATCTCAATAATTTGAACCTTCGTATTTATGATCCAATATTATATAAAATAACCAATAATAAAAAATGTTACAAAACACTACTCTTTAAACATTGTTACAACACTTAACTTCAAATGGTGAGCATATCGTGTCAAAGAAAGACAAGGGAGACTTGCAATAGAAAGTCTTCAAGTTAGAAGATGCCAAGCCTTTTCTTCTTTCACAATTAGGTCATATTATGGAGCTACTTCATTTCCACTCTTCTCTTTGACGTTAAAGAAACTTTGAGAAATAATTTCTCCATCTTCTCTCAAGTCATTTTAGATCGTTGAATAAATCTTCATTCTCTCAACAAAATTCCTCAAACGGAATTGGTATTTACGTAGACATACGGTACACATTTCTTTATTATTTAAGTCTCATTTGATAACCAAAGTTTCTTTTTAATTAAGTTTATAAATATTAATTTTTTTTTCTTTTTTCTACCCATCGGATTGCTTAGTGTGAATACAATTTCTTTCAGGCAGGAAACTATGTTCTCATTGCCAAAGCGCAAATATTTTTGAAAAAAAAAAAAGAAAAAACTATGTTCTCATTCAGATTTAGAAAAGGAGTTTAGGTTTTTTTTTGTCCCACATCGAAAAGACTGGGAAGGTAGACGGAGATGAGTGGATATAAAAGGCGAGTGGAAGAGAGTGGAAAATTCATCTTTGCGCTTGGGGCAATGACGCAGCTAGTGAGGTTCTAACCGAGGCGCGTCTATTGCTGGTTGAAAACTATTTCCAAACCCCCTCTTAGGCCTGGGTTTGGCCCAGGCCTTCGAGAATTTCTGGAAGGGCTCCCTTCGGGGTAAAGCCCTACAAATCTTGAACCAAAATTTTTCCATTCTGATTATTTTTCTCTTCCTGGAGAATTATCCCTCTCCATTTTCAAATCATAATTAATTCGAAAAAAAAAGGTTAACTCACAGAAGTAAATATAATTCTTTAAAAAAATCAATTTGGATACAAACTTTTTGTCTTTGAAAAATATACCACATCTAATTGGTCAATTTGAAAGGTGCGAAATTACAAATATAGCTCCTTTTTTTTACAACAACATTTAATATCAATTATTGTTGAGTGAGCATGTTTCTGATTTTATTATTTTTACAATTATACTAACAATAATAAGCTAAAATTATTAATGTATGAACTTTTATAAATTTAAAGTACATAGTAGTTTTATTATATAAATTTCCTTTCTTAAGGAATGGAATTAATTTTGTATTACAATATAAAATAAATGAAAAAAAACATATAATGTGTATATATATAATTTTTTTTTTTTGAGAAGAGTATATATATATAATTTTGAAATGATTAATTTGTTGTTTGTTTATTTATTATAAATATATATTTTTTTGGGACAACACGTTTTTTTTTTTTTTTTTTTTTTTTTTTTTTTTTTTTAATTTTTAATAACGTTTTATTATTGTTTATACCTATAAAATAATGTAAAGTAAAATAAAGGAAAAATACACTTTTAGTGTCCGAAGTTTGGATTAGGTTTTATTTTGGTCCTTGAGTTTTCAAACTCAACAATTTAGCCCATAACGTTTGAATTTCGTTTCACTTTTGGTCCCTCCGTGCAATTTTCTGTTAAACCCTAACAGTTTCCTAACGTGACCTTATTATTTTAATAAAATAATAATAAATTAATTAGAAAACATATTTTTATTATTATTTTTATTTCTTTCTCCATCTCCCTCCTCCACTTCTTCTTCTTCATCTTCATTATTCTCTTCCTCATTCTTCTTCTTCAACCACATTGATCGTTGGCGGCCGGAGACCTTTTTTTTTTTTTTTTTTTTTTTTTTTCCTCCTTCTTTTCTCTTCCTTCCCTTATCTTATCTTATCTTCTTTTTATTCTTTCCTTCGGTTTTTTTTTTTAAAAAAACGACCCGTCGGAAACCCCGATTTCGGTCTTCTCCTCGTCCGACGTAGATCCGTCGCTAAATTCGGCATACGAAGAGCAACTGAAACAAGTGTGCCCTCGGAATGTTGACCCAAGCGTGGTCGTGCAACTAGATCCGAAGATGGTAGGGTTTGTTCACGAGGTCAACGTCGAAGGCGATGGTGGTGGGGTTTGCAAACAACAGAGGGCAATTCAATGCGGCATTTGAAAGAAGGGGAAACGTCGTGGGTCTCGTGCTCGCCAGAGAATGCCTAGAAACGCCCAGATCTAAGGAGTTTCAGATCTGAAACGAAACCCATTCAAATCCCGCCGGAACCTAAAAAACTACCTCGACGATCTGCTCGTGCTCGTCAGGAGAGATGAGGTGAAGAGAGGGAGTAAGAAAGAAAAAGGAAAAAATAAACTTTGACAGTCAACGGCGGCGACCAGCAGTGACCGACGACGATGGTAGCGACGACCGGTGGTGACCAGCGACGAGGACTGGACATGAAGAAGAAGACAACTTTTTTTTTTGAAACTAAGAAGAAGACTTGGAGAAGAAAAGAATAAAAAATATATATATTTTTATTTATTTAATATTATTTTTGTTTTAAAAATTAACAAAATTATTTTTTAAAATAAAAACAGGTGTCACGTCAACAATCCGTTAGTTTTTAACGAAAAAAATGGATGAAACGACCAAAATGAAACGAAATTCAAACCTCAGAGACTAAAATGTCGAGTTTGAAAACTCAGGAACCAAAATGAAACCTAACACAAATCTGAGGGACCAAAAGTGTATTTATCCCTAAAATAAATAAATCCAATAAATCAACTCTCGCGAATCTCAAGAGATAAGACTAGGAAGCTGTGCATTACTTATTTATATGAAGACTTTAATTTTAACTTTTATCATACATTTTTGTACAAGTAGTCAAAATAATTACTAAAACACAAACGTCATCCAAAGAACAATTTTAAGCTTTAAAATATAAGGAAGAAAAAAAAAAAACTAATGGTGATAGATTTTCTTTAAAAAAAGTTTAACGAACGTGAAAATTCAAACCTTAGACATAAACCTCTTGACATAATATCGATCGATAGTACTATGTTGTCAAAGTTATGTATTAAAAAAGAAATAACAAAATAAATAAAGGGCTTAGAGGGCATGAGTTTAATCCATGGTGGCCACCTACCTAGGATTTAATATCCTACGAGTTTCCTTGGCAACCAAATATAGTAGGGTCAGGCAGTTGTCCCGTGAGATTAGTCGAGGTGCGCGTAAGCGGGCCCGGACACTCACAGTCACGGATATATATAAAAAAAAAAAAAAATAACAAAAGAGAAATTTTGGTAGATAGACCGTTTTGGAGATATATTTTCACATGTCCAAAATTTTCAATATTTACAAGATTAGATTTTCGGATATATTTTCTTATCTTTATACCCTTGTTCTTAACCTTTATTCTCAAATAATATTAAAAATGATAATAATATATTTCATAAATAGCCAACCGAAAATGCTCCATTTTAGGAAGGTTAGTTTTCACCAAATCCTCTAAATCAAGGAATGTTTCGCATAATCGTGGTTTACTCCCCTCCATTATCCGTCTCTCCTTCGTTTTGGTTTTTATTTTTGGCCTCTTCCCATTTATTTTCTTCTTTTTCCGGCAGCATTTTCTCTCACTTTCTGTTGCATTTTCTCTCACTTTCTGTTGCCCAACGTCGGCTGTTTTCATATTTTTTCCCTTCTCTGTTTTTGTGGTTTCAGACTGCATACAACAGTTCATTGGAACTTTGCTTGTTCGTGGTATTTTTTCCAGTGGTTTCCCTGCTGTATTTAGGTTTTTTCGGTATGTTTTCGACAATATGTGTTCAGTTTTTACGTTTCGTTTTTCAATCGTTTGAACATGTGTACGTTTTCAGTTTTTATATTTTATATATTCTAAGAGACATATCGTTTTAGTCATTGTAAGTTTCGTATACAGTACACATTATAAACACGTTTTTATATGGCTACGTTTTAAGTTTTTATATTTTATATATTAAGAGGGATATATCGTTTTAGTCTAGGTAAGTTTCGTATATATTTCGTACACATTATAAACATTTTTTTATGGCTACATTTTCAATTTTAATATTTAATATATTCCAAGGAATATAGCCAATATAATAATTAAAAAATAAATAAATAAGAAAAAGTTTCCTTCCAAATATGATTTTCAATGATGGATTTTGTTTTTCTAAAAATTCTCTCTCTCCTCATAACCGCACCTCAAAAAAAGAAACTCTATCACTTTTACCCAAAAAGAACTCTATCACTTTTACCCAAAAAGAAATCGTGCGAGATATTTTTTTTTTTAAATACTTCCTCACTTCTTCTAAGAAGGGAAAACATATTTCCTTCTAATCGTGCAAATCAAAACGCATACATGAACGAAATTATTTTCTATATAAAATATAGAATAATTATATAGTACAGAGTTTATATATATATATATATATATATATATATATATATATATATGTACCGGCCGTAATACAGTATATTTCTATCATTATTAACTATCCCTAAATATATATATAATATATTTAGAAATGATATAAATTGTAGAACTATCACTCAATTGATTGTAGAATGTAATAATTCTCCAAATAATAAATATATATATCATGCATTATAATATATAATCAAGACTGTATATTGTATCATAAATATATACTTATAATTATATTATATAAACCTTATTATTTTTTATAGGTAATAAATTGTGGGTTTTTTTCGTAGACTCTCTCTCATGCCAAAAATCATGGATTTTTTCTTCCGATTGCACGCCCTTTCCTTTTCCGTTCACCCTCCCTCACCCACGGTCTGAAAACTGCAATTTGAAAGGAAACAGTTTGTTTCCTTTTTTGGTTTTATTTATTTATTTATTTATTTTAAATAGTCAGTAGTGTATATGAGGGCTGAATCGTAAAAGGACTCTGATTTTTATGAAAAAAATTGAAGTCATTATGCCTTTTATGTAAAAAATGGGAAACTTGGACATTTATGAAATATAAGGTCCATATTTGGACTATCTATGTACTTTTCTCGTAACAAAATTAGAAAATTAATTGCATGTTGTAAGGTAGAAAAGAAGAAAGCGGAAGAAACGGATTCCTAATTTATATATATTACATAATAAAATTGACCATTTGAAAAAAAATTCAAACACAAAAAACACAGAAAGTCGGTTCCTGCTTCTTCATTAGGTTGAATTTAGGAAACTGCTGCAAATTTGGTTAAATCCAATCTAGTTGTTATCTGTCTTTTTCATTTCATCATTTTTTTTTTCTCCTTTTTAAAATTTGACTTGCATCCAAAAAATAAAATAAAAATCACAGTTGTGTAATTTTACTTTGACTTTTTTTCACAAATCTTGTGGCTATCCATGAGCATTCTTTTGGTTAAGTAAGATTTAGTTTCATGGCTAAACTTTTCGGGCTAAGTTAATTTGGTCTCTGAATTTTAAACAGTGTCAAATAGATTTTCGATCTTCCAATTTTATATCAAATAGAATCTTGAACTTTAAAAAGTATCTCCTTAAACTTTCATTTTTTTTGTTCAATAGATTCCTCAACTTTCAATTTTGTGTACCTAATAAATCATTGACCTATTCGACATTTTTTAAAATTAACATGGGATGAGAAATTGGAACTTTAGGTCTCAATAGGCATAAAATTCAATTTTATATCTATTGATTAATTTTTAAAAATCTCGAATATGTCAGAGTCTATTAGACACAAAATTGAAAGTTCAAGGAACCCATTAGACACTTTTAAAATTTAGGAACTAAATTGACACACAGTCTAGAGACCAAACTTGTAATTTAACCCATTTTTTAATGGATGAATTTATTACTAGGTTTCAATATTCCTCACCTCTTATTTTTAAAAAAAATATTTAAAAATTGTTTAAAAAAGACTTGGTTTAATAACTATTTTGTTGTATATGTAGACACCGTATTTGGTCCGGCTTGACTTTCAGTAATAATGTTTGAAGGTTTCCAATATTTGGTGGTCAATTTGTTTGTTTTTGTATGTCAACAAGAGCATAGCTCAATTGGCATAAAGTTGCATTGATAACCACGAGGTCTATGGTTCAAACCCCCCCTTCTCACATGTTTTTATCAAAAATTCGATTTTTTTTTTATTTTTATTTATTTATTTAATTTTTTTTTTTTGGTCTTCCCCATTCCTATTCAAGGGGAAGCTTACCTATTCAAAAGACTTTCCATGGCTCTCATTTTTTTATTTTTTTTATTTTTTTTTCTTTTTTCCACCATTTTCTCATCCATCCTCCCCCTAATTTAGTAACCCTTCAAGTATAAAAAGGGGGGAGATGGAGGATGAAAGGGACGGAAGACAAGAAGAATGAGTGGAATTTTAGAGTAAAAGTGAGCTTGAGAGAGTTTAGGCATTTGAGAGAGTTTAGGCATTTGAGCAAGAGTTTAACTTAGAGAGTGATAGAAAAGGAGAGAAAAAAAGAGAAGAAGTTTAGAGTAAAAGTGAGCTTGAGAGAGTTTAGGCATTTGAGCAAGAGTTTAGCTTAGAGAGTGATAGAAAAAGAGAGAAAAGAAAGTGGAAGAGTAAAAGAGGAAAAAAGAGGGGGAGGAAGGAGTATACGGGGAGAGGAAACATTAGGTAAGAAAAAAGGAAAAAAGAAGAAAGAGAGAAGTAAAAAAGGTGGGGTTTTGTTTTTCTATTTCCTTTGTTTTTTTTTTGTTTTTTTGTTTTTTTTTTTTTGTTTTGTTATTATTGTTATTATTATTATTATGATTATTATTATCATCATTATCATTATCATTTTTAATTTCTCTCTCGTTTTAGTTCACTTTTGCACTTTGCCAACTTCATTTTTTAAACTTTCTAATTCATTTGTTTTTTTCCTTTCATTCTCCAAATTGCTTTAATCTAATCTTTAATTCCGCTTGGTCAATTTCAATTATTGTTATTGTTTTGATTTTCTTTTGAAAGGGATTATGGGAACTGAGTAATGTGTCTTCGTGGAGTTCAACTCCCGTGTAGGCGTATGAAAATTCTCATTTTCCCTAAAAAGAATTCACTCTTTGAATGATTTTCTTCTTTTACATCTATTTGTTTTGTTTTTTTTTTTTGTTTTTTTTTAATAAACACAATCATGTATCGCCCATATTTCCTTTAATTAAAAGAGAAATTAGGCATGATTTATATTAAATTGGTTATCCAACTCATAATGTTTAATCCTTACTTTATTTCTAAAGTTAAGGTAAAAACAAATGAGACATCTTGTGTTTATTATTGCATTTTGGGTTTATATCTTCATATTTATCATTCTTTTTAAGAAAAATAAAAATAAAGGACTGTTTTTATTCATTTAATTGGACAATTTAAGATACTGTGGTAATCGTTTTCTTAAACGGGTGTTGTAGGGTGCTAATACCTTCCATACACTCAAACGACTCCCGAACCTAATTTCTGGTTTTCTAAGACTGGTTTTTTTGTTTTAAAGGTGACCAATCACACCTTCAATGATTGGTGGCGACTCCAACTTTCTTCTTAAAAACCCAAGAAAGGATGTCGGCCGCTCCGCGTCGCGATGACGTTGCGACAGCTTGGCGACTCCACTGGGGACTTTTGAGGGTCAAGCCATGAATATTTTTATTGTCCTTTGAATTGAATTTTTCTTTAGGTCCTTTTGTTATTGTTTTGTTATTTATTTATTTTGTTTTCCTTACTTTATAATATTATTTGTTTGGCATATTGTTATTCACTTGTCTATTACCATTTTTTTAATGTTGTAATTACTTTATCTTAGTTTTGTCATTCATTTGCATGTCATCGTATTGTTACCATTTTTTTTTATGTTGTAATTGTTATGTCATTCATTTGTATGTCATCTTATTAATCATGCATTTCACACACTTTCACTAGCCTTCTACCCGGGCTCTACCTTAGGACTAGACGCGGAGACTGAGTAGTGTGACCTTCGTGGAATTTCGATTCCCGTGCAGGCACATGAAATTCTCCACTCAAGCCTACTACATCGTTAAATCGGTGGGTAAGCTTGGGGACCTTTTCTAGGATGCCTTAGAGTTAAACTCCACTCATATAGTTCTAGGATTTGACTTATTACATGCATTATTGTCAAATTTTATTTATTTATTTATTTATTTTTCCTCTTTCCCTTGTATCTTATATCAATTTTCAATTTTCACTCATTGAAAATATCCTTTAAAATCTCGTTTAATGTAGTTAAGAAAATTGTGCAAATTAAATTAACAAGATTTTTCGATTATTTACATTGGCAGAAACTAAAGTATGAGTAAAATAAAATCACCCCCTCCAATACAAGAAATGAGTATAGAAGATCAAGCAACAGTACGTCAATGGTCAGAAAATGTACAACAAATCCACGGAGATTCTTTAGTAGAAGATGCTATGTCTCAATTTAAGGATGTCAGTTTTCCAGAAAGTCAATTAGAAACAGTGAAACAAGCTTGGGAAAAATTAACTGTAGATAGAAAGGCTAAATTTACAAGCAAATATGGCCATCTAGCTCAGCTCATGTATGTACAAGTTAATTATTCTGTATTAAAAGCTTTGATTCGACATTGGGATCCAGCCTATAGATGTTTCACATTTGGCTCAATTGACATGACTCCTACAATAGAGGAATATCAATCCCTTCTGCATATGCCAACACGAACAGAGGTTGAAGCTTATTCTTATGATCAAGAGCTTACAATGAAAAGAGCATTATCTACTCTTTTGGGCAAGATTCGTACGAGCGACATTGAGAAACAAGTAAAGATGAAAGGAGAGAACACATGCCTACCCCTGGACTACATCCTTACTCTTCAACAAAAATTTGCAAATGAAGACAAGAAGTTAACTTTACTGGCATTGTGTATCTTTAATGTTGTTTTGTTTCCTAAAGTATGTGGATATGTTGAGGAACGTGTGGTCAAGTTGTTTGCTAAGATAGAAATAGGAGTTGATCCCATTATTCCTGTATTGGCAGAAACTTTTCGTTCATTGAATTATTGCAGAACAAAAGGAACAGGAAGATTTATAGGGTGTGCACCATTATTGTACATTTGGGTCCTTAGTCATGTGAAGTGTCCACCCGAATTCAAATGTCCAGAGATCAAATTTTCAAGTTCCTGGAATAAGCTGCGAAATCCCATTTCAGAGTTCGTGCAATCAGGTTGGAGTTCATCCTCCCCTGAAAGGAGCGCTTGGGAAGCCTTTTTCTCCGAACTAAAGGTAGAAGATGTAATGTGGAGAGCCCCTTGGATGTCAACCAGGCCAATGATCTATAAATGTGGTAAATTTCAAAGTTTACCTCTTTTGGGTCCTTGGGGATGTATAGCCTATGCTCCTTTATTGGTAGTACGCCAAATTTGGGTCCGACAATTCATCCCTGCTACGCATGAGTTGAAGGATTTCGAATTTGCTTATGATAAAGGCTTCTGTAAAGATAGAATTCAGAAAATTGTGAAAGCATGGAAAATGATCACTAAAATCCAGAGTGGTCAGTTTCATGATGATACCACGGAGGCGTACAAAACATGACATGCAAACAGAGCTAAAACCGTGCTTGTGTCACCAAACATGAAAACCAAGATAAAACTTAATGCAAAGGTGATACCAGATCAACAGACAGAACAAGCAGCACGCGAAAAAGAATGTGATGAATTGAGAAAAGCGAATTCATCATTGGTTCAAGAAAATGAAAGGTTGCAATTGGAGGTAAAGCAAGGTTTGTTGCGCAATGTTGAACTAGAAAAAGAGTTGAACTGATTAAAGGGCAGTGTTAGCAAACAAGAACAGTTAGAAAAAGAAATTTCAGCGTTAGACACAGAGGCCCGCGACCTGAACAGAAGAATGCATTGATTAAGAAGGGATAATGAAGTCTCCCAAGCAGCTCTCAAGTCAAGGAATGACCAAGTTTTGAAGCAACAATCTGAGATTGCCTCACTTCATGAGTTGATGAAAGAGCTCGAAGATTGCATTAGTTTGAGGAACCAAACGATTACTGAGGTAGAAGAAAAAATGGAACGCTATGTCGAACAATTGACGACCTACAATTAACGCTCAAGATTAGAGAAGATCAACTGGGGGACCTCATCAACGACAACAAGGGTCTAAGAGAGTCCGTTCAGTCACTTAATGTTCGCCTCGGTAAGTATCAGGATGCCACTGATAGATTAATGAAAGACTATACCTATTTAAAGGAGCAGTACGACATATTAAGCGATGATTTTGGGTTTGCGAGACAGAACCACGCGACACTACGAAGTAAAGCGGAACATATGCTCACTCAGATTAGGAGAGTCACTCGAAGGGCAGATGAACTAGCAGAAGATGCACCTACTCTCTCTAAAGTCATAGCACCTACACAGCCGAATAGCAAGAATGTGCTCAAGTTTCTGGGAAAACTTCGTATAAGTTTAGAGTATTGGGGGCAATTTTATTAACTCTTTACTTTAGTTTATGTTTTATTTAGATAGTTGAAATATCTTGTAATTCAATTTTGCACAAATTTTGCTGCTACATTGTTTTATCATTTTCCAATTTAATATCAAAGCCATTTTTTTTCCTTCTCTTCTATCACTTTTTTTTTGTTTCGTTTTGTCTTTCTCTTTTCTTACTCTAAAATCTCTTTTCATTAAAAATATAAACAGAATCATAAGATGGCTCGGTCACCTCGAATCCACCGCACCTACGTCACAAGATACAGGACAAGGATCATGGAAGAGCAGAGTACTGAGATGGAGAAAACAAGGAAAGATATTGAGGAGTTACGAGAAAAAATGGATGCCATTCTTGTCGCCCTAGAAAGAGGCAAAATAATACCTGATATTGCTCAGTCCAACCATACAATGAACGACCCTCCAATATGGCAATCAACAGAGGGTACTACTCCAAAAGATCATCCATTGTACAATATTCCAGTAGAGCAGCACCCGTTTCCATTTTTCAAGAATGAGCAAGTGCCTGTACACAATCAACCTGGATTTTCACTACCCACAGAGATACCTCCCAAGGTGACCATTACAGTTCCCAATTTAGATGATCCTGAAATCAGAAAAGAGCTAACGGGAGGTGAGAAAGTCTCTTCTAGTGAAAAGCTTGAAGTCCTGGAGGAAAGATTAAGGGCAGTAGAAGGAACAGACGTCTTCGGAAATATAGATGCGACTAAGCTATGCTTGGTACCAGATGTAATCCTCCCTCCAAAATTCAAGGTGCCCGAGTTTGAAAAGTATGATGGAGCATCCTGCCCTAAAAACCATCTCATCATGTATTGCAGGAAGATGGCAGCATACGTCCAAAATGACAAACTGTTAATTCACTGCTTCCAGGACAGTCTTATTGGTCCAGCATCTCGATGGTATATGCAATTAGACAGCACTCATATATGTTCATGGAAGAATCTAGCCGATTCATTTTTAAAGCAATATAAGCACAACATAGATATGGCTCCTGACCTCCTAGACCTCCAGAGGATGGAAAAGAAGAGCACAGAAAGCTTTAAGGAGTATGCCCAAAGGTGGAGGGATACTGCTGCTCAGGTGCAACCACCTTTAGCAGATAAGGAGCTGTCAACCATGTTTATTAATACTCTCAAATCTCCTTTCTATGATAAGATGATTGAGAGTGCCTCTACCAATTTCTCTGGCATAATGACAATTGGAGAGAGAATCAAGTACGGAATTAAGCATGGAAAGATAATTGATATGGCTGGATCATCGACAGCGAAAAAGGGGGTTCCATCGAAGAAAAAAGAGGGAGAAGTTCAGATGATTGGTTTCAATTCAAGACAATCATACCCTAATGCCGAAGTGCCACAATATCACTATCCACCTCCATATGTTTACCCTCAACCATATATCAATAATACGTCAGCCCAATACTCATCCCCTTACGTCCCAAATCCTCGTCCTACTCAAGGCTACCAGCCTCGGAATCAACAGAACACTCCTTATGTCCTAGGACACGAAAACAATAGAGGCGTCCGTAGACAGACTCATTTTGATCCGATTCCGATGACATATACTGAACTTCTTCCCCAACTCTTCCAGAATAATCAGCTGGCACCCGTGCCAATAGACCCAGTAAAACCACCTTACCCAAAGTGGTATGACCCAAATGCCTGTTGCGACTACCATGCAGGAGCAATTGGACATTCCACTGAAAACTGTACTGCACTCAAGCATAGGGTGCAAGCATTGATCAAGGCAGGATGGTTGAACTTTAAGAAAGAAAATGGTCCAGATGTCAACAACAATCCTCTGCCAAACCATCAGAATGCACAAGTAAATGCGATAGATCAGGTTCATGGAGCTGATTTAAAAAACAATGTTGAGAGCATAGTTACTCCCATGGGAGAACTATTCGAGATATTATTCAGTAATGGATACATTGGAGTAGAACGTCTCCGATCGGATCTGGGTGTCAGAGCATACGATGACAGTTTGATGTGTTCTTATCACACTGGGGCAAAAGGGCATTCTATCGACCAATGTCCTCATTTTCGTTTGAAGGTCCAGGAGTTGTTAGATTCACATTTTTTAACAGTTTCTCAAAAGATGACTCAGCTCCCTCAGTATGGGGAAGTTGATATTATAGAAGAATGCTCAAGGTTGTCTCTCAAGTCAAAACCGTTAACAATTTCTTATCGCGAGAAGTCCAGTACCCCAAATTCCAAGCCAAGACCAACTACCATCCAGATTCCGACTCCCTTTGAATATAAAAGTTCAAAAGCAGTACCTTGGAACTATGAATATAAGGTAACTGTTGATTCTGAACCCCTTCCAATCCATAATATCAGTGGGATAGGAGGTCTAACACGAAGCGGGAAGTGCTATGCACCAGAAGACCTATTGAAACCCAAGGGTAAAGAAAAAGAAAAAGCCAAGATCACTGAAGATATCAAGGAGAAAATAGAAGAGCCCATTGTAGCGAAGAACCTAGATGTTAAACAACCAGCATCTGAAGAGGACATCCAAGAATTTTTGAAGTTGGTTAAGCAAAGTGATTATAAAGTGGTTGAACAGTTAGGTCGAACCCCTGCAAAGATTTCCATATTGGCTTTGTTACTGGCTTCAGATACGCATCGTAAGACTTTGTTGGACATTTTGAATCAAAATTATGTTCCGCAGGATATTACGGTGGACAACTTGGATAACATTGTTGGAAACATAACTGCATCCAGTTCAGTAACCTTCACAGATGATGAGTTACCACCAGAAGGCACCAGACACACTAAAGCCTTGCACATTACAGTTAAGTGCAAAAATTTTGTTGTGGCAAAAGTTCTAGTTGATAATGGTTCCTCCTTGAACATAATGCCTAAATCCACGTTGGAGAAATTGCCTGTTGATATGTCTCATATAAGGCCCAGCACTATGATCGTACGAGCTTTTGATGGGGCACGTAGTGAAGTTGTTGGAGACATAGAAGTGCCCATCCAGATAGGTCCATGCACCTTCGATATAACCTTTCAGGTCATGAACATTAATTCGGCCTACAGCTTCTTGTTAGGGCGTCCCTGGATTCACTCAGCTGGAGTGGTCCCATCATCATTACACCAAAAACTTAAATTTGTGGTCGACCGCAAACTAGTAATCATATCTGGACAAGAGGATATCTTAGTGTCAAGACCCTCTTCAATGCCCTACATAGAAGCAGCAGAAGAGGTTTTTGAGTCATCATTTCAAGCTTTTGAGATTGCAAATGCCACAACTTTATACGGAGAGATAGGGAAAATGGAGCTGCAACTTTCAAAACTCTCCTTAACAGGAAGCAACCAAAGCCTCAAAAAATTGTTGAATATGTTGAAAAATATGAAGAGGTTTGGTTTGGGATATAAACCAAGCAAAAAAGATATGATTAAAGCACACAGGCAGGAGAAAGAAAAACGACTGGCTAGATTGGAGAACCGTGAGCCGAAGTATCAAATGAATATCATTCCTCATCTTCATGATACCTTCATCTTTGCTGGAATAATTCATTCGGAATCTCAAGACCCTGCACTCATGGCTATAATCGAACAGAAAAAAGAAGTCGGTCCCTTAGTTTATCTGTGCCCAGAAGACTTTGAACTCAATAATTGGACTGTAATGGAGCTACCATCATTTGTTAATGAGATATCAAAGTAATTTTTAAACTTTTTGTGTGTTTTTTGTTTTGATGATTTATGTGTTCTATGTCAATATTTCATTTGTTAATGAAGAAGCATTTTTTTCCCTTTCTTTCCTATCATCCAATGAATCTCTCTTGTGTCTACTTCTTTTAGCATTGATTTCATTTATTCCATTCCTTCCTTTTACCTTCTTTCATCACACTGAATAATCCATTTCTTAAACAGCGAAATTGGGATTGAAAGCGTTAATGATCTTAAATACGAACTTGATTCTCCTACATACGATGTTGAGTCCAATGAGAGAACAAGTGGTAATGAGGAAGATCTAGAACTTACTCCTGAATTGTTGAGAATGATTGAAGAAGAAGAGAGGATATTGGGACCACATGAAAAGTTGATAGAGACGATTAACTTGGGATCTCAAGTAGAGATTAAAGAAGTTCAAATCGGGACCAACATGTCTGCTGAAAGCCGTCAAGGGTTAATAACATTGCTTCATGAATACATTGATGGTTTTGCCTGGTCTTATCAAGATATGCCTGGTTTAGACACAAGTATTGTGGTGCATCATTTGCCACTTAAGCCTGAATACAAGCCAGTGAGACAGAAGTTACGCAAGATGAAGCCAAACATGTTAATCAAAATAAAAGAGGAAGTCATGAAACAAATTGATGCAGGATTCTTAACAGTTGCTAATTATCCAGAATGGGTAGCTAACATTGTGCCAGTACCTAAAAAAAAATGGACAGGTCCGAATGTGTGTTGATTATAGAGATTTGAATCGAGCAAGCCCAAAGGATAACTTCCCACTTCCTCATATTGATGTACTGGTAGATAATACAGCTGGATTCTCAACTTTTTCCTTTATGGATGGATTCTCAGGTTACAATCAAATCAAAATGGCACCTGAAGATCAAGAGAAAACTACATTCATCACATTATGGGGAACCTTTTGTTATAAGGTCATGTCGTTCGGATTGAAAAATGCTGGGGCAACCTACCAACGGGCCATGGTTACTCTCTTCCATGACCTAATGCATAAGGAGATCGAAGTGTATGTTGATGACATGATTGCTAAGTCAAAACCAGGGGAAGAGCATGCAACCATTCTCCGAAAGTTATTCGAGCGATTGAGAAAATTCAAGTTGAAACTGAATCCGAGTAAATGCACATTTGGGGTCACTTCTGGAAAGTTGTTGGGTTTCGTCGTAAGCCATGAGGGAATTAGAGTTGACCCAGACAAAGTCAAAGCCATTCTAGAAATGCCACCATCACGTACTCAAAAAGAAGTCAGAGGTTTCTTGGGAAGATTGAATTATATTGCAAGATTCATATCACATCTTACAGCAACATGTGAACCAATCTTCAAGCTACTTCGTAAGAACAATACATGCATATGGAATGACGACTGTCAAAAAGCATTTGAAAAGATCAAGCAATACCTACAAAACCCTCCTGTTCTTGTACCTCCAACTCAAAATCGTCCACTTATCCTATATCTTACAGTGACGGAAAATTCAATGGGGTGTGTACTGGGACAGCATGACAGTTCAGGCAGAAAAGAGCAAGCCATATATTATTTAAGCAAAAAGTTCACTGATTGCGAAACCAGATATTCTCTTTTAGAAAGAACTTGTTGTGCTCTAGCTTGGGCCGCTCGTCGTTTGAGACCATATATGTTGTACTACACAACATGGCTTATCTCAAAGATGGATCCTATCAAATACATCTTTGAAAAGCCGTCTTTGTCTGGTAGAATTGCTAGATGACAGGTTCTTTTATCCGAGTATGATATTGTCTATGTTACTCGAAAGTCAATAAAAGGAAGTGCACTAGCTGATCATTTGGCCGAGCAACCTATAGACGATTATGAACCAATGAAATTTGATTTCCCTGATGAATTTGTCTCCACTATAATGGTGGAAAAAGAAATATCAGACTTGGAAACATGGACCATGTTGTTTGATGGGGCCTCCAATGAGTTAGGTCATGGGATAGGTGTTGTATTAATATCACCTGAAGGAAAGTTGTTCCCTCTCACCGCCAAACTAAGTTTTGATTGTACTCATAATATGGCTGAATATGAAGCTTGTTCTATGGGTATCCAAACTGCATTGGATATGAAGATAAAGAAACTTCAAGTCTTGGGAGATTCTATGTTGGTGATTCACCAATTGAGAGGAGAATGGGAAACAAGAGACACTAAGCTACTGCCTTATAAAAAGCTTATATTAGATTTGTCTCATAAATTTGAAGAAATCACTTTTGACTATTTACCAAGGGAGAGTAATCAGATAGCAGACGTCTTGACTACGCTTGCAGTCATGTTCAACATAGACCCCAATCATGAGGTACAACCTATTAAGATGGGAAGGGTAGATGTTTCAGCCTCCTGCATGAATATAGAAGAAGAGTTTGATGACAAGCCGTGGTTTCAAGACATCAAACATTATTTGAAATGTGGAACCTATCCTCTGAATGCCTCAGAAAATGACAAGCGCACACTTAGAAAGTTAGCAATGAAGTTCTTCCTAAATGGAGAAATACTTTACAAAAGAAATCATGATATGGTACTTCTAAGGTGTGTAGATACAAATGAAGCCAACACGATTATGAAAGAAATTCATGAGGGAATTTGCGGCACTCATGCAAATGGACACATGATGGCCAGACAGGCATTAAGGGTTGGCTATTACTAGTTAACCATGGAAGCTGACTGTATCAAATATGCCCGAAAATGCCACAAATGTCAGATTTACGTAGATAAAGCTCATGCTCCAGCATCTCAGTTGCACGTTATGACGACACCATGGCCATTTTCCATGTGGGGAATGGACGTTATAGGCCCTATTGACCCAAAAGCCTCAAACGGACATCGATTCATCTTGGTGGCAATAGATTATTTTACCAAATGGGTAGAAGCAATGTCCTATCGAGAGGTGACGAAAGGAGTTGTGATCAAATTCATCAAGAAGGAGATTATATGTCGTTATGGTCTTCCTGAGACCATAGTATCTGATAATGCACGAAATCTGAACAATAAATTGATGACTGAGTTATGTGAGCAATTCAAGATCAAGCATGTCAACTCAACTCCGTATAGACCAAAGATGAATGGAGCAGTGGAAGCTACCAATAAAAACATAAAAAGGATTGTGCAAAAAATGACGGTGACGTATAAAGATTGGCATGAAATGCTTCCTTTTGCATTACATGGATATTGCACATCGGTTCGCACTTCAACTGGGGCAACACCATTTTCATTAGTTTATGGTATGGAAGTTGTTCTTCCCATTGAAGTGGAAATTCCATCATTAAGGGTCCTCATGGAGACTAATTTAGAAGAGGCTGAATGGATCCAAAACCGCTATGAGCAACTCAACTTTGTTGAAGAAAAGAGATTGACAGCATTGTGCAGAGGTCAACTTTACCAAAGACGAATGATGAAAGCCTATGATAAGAAAGTGCGTCCTAGAGTATTCAGAGAAGGGGATTTAGTCTTAAAACGAATTCTTCATTTTCTAAAAGATCACCGAGGCAAGTGGACCCCAAACTATGAAGGACCATTCGTGGTGAAGAAAGCTTTCTCTGGAGGAGCTTTAGTCTTGACTAACATGGATGGTAATGAGCTGCCAAGTCCAGTTAATTCAGATCAAGTTCGAAGATATTATGCATAGGCTACTTGTGTATCAAAGGATTCGGCAAAGTTGCGGGAATTCAACAAGTGTCTAGGAGAATTACGCTTCAATTTCTATATCATGTTTAAGAGGTTACTTTTGTCTCAAGTTCTAGAACCTTAACATTGACACATATGTCTATTGAATTTTAGTCATAAATCAAAGCTCCCTTCTCGAAGCATGGCATATCCTGTCCATTTTTCTCCCCATTCTCCATAATATCTCCTCAACTATGAATGTTTGGCATGTTTACCTTTATTATCATTACAATTGAATAAACAAAAAGTTACATAAACGCGATATTTCAAATCAATGGTGGTAACTTAAACGATTCGATGTGAAATACATATGTCCAAACAAAGAATCCAAAGGCAATATTTTTCCAAGAGCACCGTGATCATGAAGGTTGATGGAATGTCATCATGGAGGACAAAACCGTCATTTAAACATGACAAAGTCTTAAACTGGGGCAAAACCATTATTTTTCGTCTTCTCAAACTGGGGCAAAACCATTATTATCACAGGAGCAAAGTCGTTTTGGATACATTTTTGGTCATCAAACAAAGAGCAAGTTGTCTAGTGAGTTCATGATCCAATTAAGGTCTATTACCAAGGGTGATGTGAATGGGGTGCCCGAGCTATCAAATATCTTTTAAAGAAATTTGTATCATAGTTTTCGAATAGTGCTAAATCTTCATCCCATGCATTCAAGCATTCAAGTTTAGCGTGCATTGCAAAGAAAATTTATTTTCGGTTAAATCGAACCTGACAATTCAGCCGACGTCGAAGCCTGTGTCAATCCAGGTCCATTTCCAGTTTTTTTTCTTTCTTTCGATTAAATCAAACCCGACTATTCAGTCGAGGTCGAAGCCTGTGTCAATCCAGGTCCATTTTCATTTTTTTCGGTTAAATCGAACCCGACTATTCAGTCGAGGTCTAAGCCTGTGTCAATCCAGGTCCGTTTTATGTTTTTTCTCTCGGTTAAATCGAACCCGACTATTCAGCCGAGGTCGAAGCCTATGTCAATCCAGGTCCATTTCCAGTTTTTTCTTTCGATTAAATCGAACCCGACTATTCAGTCGAGGTCAAAGCCTATGTCAATCTAGGTCCGTTTTAAGTTTTTCTCTTAGTTAAATCGAACCCGACTATTCAGTCGAGGTCGAAGCCTGTATCATTCCAGGTCCATTTTCAATTTTTCTCTCGGTTAAATCGAACCCAACTATTCAGTGAGGTCGAAGCCTGTGTCAATCCGGGTCCGTTTTCAATTTTTCTCTCAGTTAAATCAAACCCGACTATTCAGTCGAGGTCGAAGCCTGTGTCAATCCAGGCCCGTTTTCAGTTTTTCTCTCTGTTAAATCGAACCCGACTATTCAGTCGAGGTCGAAGCCTGTGTCAATCCAGGTCCATTTTCATTTTTTCTTTCGGTTAAATCAAACCTGACTATTTAGTCGAGGTCGAAGCCTGTGTCAATCCAGGTCCATTTTAATTTTTTCTTTTGGTTAAATCGAACTCGACTATTCAGTGAGGTCGAAGCCTGTGTCAATCCAGGTCCGTTTTCAATCTTTATCTCGGTTAAGTCGAACCCGACTATTCAGTCGAGGTCGAAGCCTGTGTCAATCCAGGTCTGTTTTAAGTTTTTCTCTCGGTTGAACCAAACCTGACTATTGAATTGTGGTCGATACCTGATTCAAATTCTTACCAAACAAATCTTTGCCTCCCCAGTACTTAGTCTCTTTCCTTTGTCTACCCTTTCAATCCTTCAAGGATACACAAAGGGGGGCAAACTGTAGACACCGTATTTGGTCCGGCTTGACTTTCAGTAATAATGTTTGAAGGTTTCCAATATTTGGTGGTCAATTTGTTTTTTCTTGTATGTCAACAAGAGCATAGCTCAATTGGCATAAAGTTGCATTGATAACCACGAGGTTTATGGTTCAAACCCCCTCTTCTCACATGTTTTTATCAAAAATTCGATTTTTTATTTATTTATTTATTTAATTTTTTTTTTTTTGGTCTTCCCCATTCCTATTCAAGGGGAAGCTTACCTATTCAAAAGACTTTCCATGGCTCTCATTTTTTTATTTTTTTTTTATTTTTTTTTTCTTTTTTCCACCATTTTCTCATCCATCCTCCCCCTAATTTAGTAACCCTTCAAGTATAAAAAGGGGGGAGATGGAGGATGAAAGGGACGGAAGACAAGAAGAATGAGTGGAATTTTAGAGTAAAAGTGAGCTTGAGAGAGTTTAGGCATTTGAGAGAGTTTAGGCATTTGAGCAAGAGTTTAACTTAGAGAGTGATAGAAAAGGAGAGAAAAAAAGAGAAGAAGTTTAGAGTAAAAGTGAGCTTGAGAGAGTTTAGGCATTTGAGCAAGAGTTTAGCTTAGAGAGTGATAGAAAAAGAGAGAAAAGAAAGTGGAAGAGGAAAAGAGGAAAAAAGAGGGGGAGGAAGGAGTATACGGGGAGAGGAAACATTAGGTAAGAAAAAAGGAAAAAAGAAGAAAGAGAGAAGTAAAAAAGGTGGGGTTTTGTTTTTCTATTTCCTTTGTTTTTTTTTTTTGTTTTTTTGTTTTTTTTTTTGTTTTGTTATTATTGTTATTATTATTATTATGATTATTATTATCATCATTATCATTATCATTTTTAATTTCTCTCTCGTTTTAGTTCACTTTTGCACTTTGCCAACTTCATTTTTTAAACTTTCTAATTCATTTGTTTTTTTCCTTTCATTCTCCAAATTGCTTTAATCTAATCTTTAATTCCGCTTGGTCAATTTCAATTATTGTTATTGTTTTGATTTTCTTTTGAAAGGGATTATGGGAACTGAGTAATGTGTCTTCGTGGAGTTCAACTCCCGTGTAGGCGTATGAAAATTCTCATTTTCCCTAAAAAGAATTCACTCTTTGAATGATTTTCTTCTTTTACATCTATTTGTTTTGTTTTTTTTTTTTTTTTTGTTTTTTTTTTCAATAAACACAATCATGTATCGCCCATATTTCCTTTAATTAAAAGAGAAATTAGGCATGATTTATATTAAATTGGTTATCCAACTCATAATGTTTAATCCTTACTTTATTTCTAAAGTTAAGGTAAAAACAAATGAGACATCTTGTGTTTATTATTGCATTTTGGGTTTATATCTTCATATTTATCATTCTTTTTAAGAAAAATAAAAATAAATGACTGTTTTTATTCATTTAATTGGACAATTTAAGATACTGTGGTAATCGTTTTCTTAAACGGGTGTTGTAGGGTGCTAATACCTTTCCTACACTCAAACGACTCCCGAACCTAATTTCTGGTTTTCTAAGACTGGTTTTTTTGTTTTAAAGGTGACCAATCACACCTTCAATGATTGGTGGCGACTCCAACTTTCTTCTTAAAAACCCAAGAAAGGATGTCGGCCGCTCCGCGTCGCGATGACGTTGCGACAATATATACTGTGGATATAATTTTTTTTCCCATTTGTAAGCATAATGTTTTAATTAATTTGATATAATTTCCATGGGCCCATTTTATTTTTCTATTTTCTTATGGTATGTTCATATCTTTGTGTTTTTCTTTTGAAACAAAAAATATGCTAAATAAATGATTTTTTTAAAGTTAAACAATTGTGGGTCGGAGTAGAATTGACAACCTTCAAAATAGTGACTATTAAACTATGCTCAGTTTATAATAATTGGATACTTATATATTTTTTTCAATTTATTCATTATTATTTTAAAAGTTTTAAGTTAGTCATTTAAAATAGATTCCTTTAGGGAAGAGATGTCAAAATTTTTTCCAACTATTTGAAAGAGGAAAAACTAGAAATTATTTTGCTAAATTAACATAATTATTTTTCTAAAAATTTTTACTTGACTCATTAAGTATAATGTCATATAACTTTATTATCCAAAAATCTTAACATTTATTTGATATAAAATGTATCATTTAAAAATGCTAAAATATAACCAATTAAAACCTAGTTTGGGATTGTTGTAGCTTCTAAAATAATTGTTGTTAACCGTGCTTTTAAGAAAATCAGTTGTACTATGAAGTAAATTAGTGTTTAATAAATTTTAGTTTTACAGATGAAAAAGTAGGTTGAAGTGTTTGGTAAATTAAAATTCTAAATTACGTTGCAGGTTAACTATATGTTCTCAATAAATAAATTTAATGTTGATATTTAATTTCAAAGTTTTATAACACCATTTAGAAATTATTATAAGATAGTTGTTTTTTTAAAACATATGAGATAATTATTTTAAATCTCATATGATTTAAAATATATTGTTAGGTTTAATCTAGGATATTTTTATATTTTGCTAAAAAAAATATAATTTGTTACTTGTATTGAAAAAATTATCATTTCAATTTAAATAAAAATGAAAACAAATAATTTCAGTTAAGTATAAGATAATAGAATAAAAATATTTAACTTCAATTAAAAAAATGTTTGACATGAATCACGTCTCAACAATGTGTTATCTTGCTGTTTTTCGAGGGGCTTCTCGGATCTACTCAGAGGAGATTAGAGGAGTGCCCCGAAGTGCAGTAAAATGGTCCCCGTCAGAGGAGGGGTGGTATAAGGTGAACGTTGATACTGCATTTTGTGAGGACCTATTTCAGGCGGGTGCTAGAGTTGTTGTTTGGGGAGAGGTGGGACGAGTTGTGTTGTCGGATGCCGTTAGTCATGATCATGTGGGGAGTTCAGATTTGGCAGAGGGGCTGACGGTGGTGGGCGGAATGAGACTTGTGGTGGATATGGGTTTAGCTCTGGTAATCCTTGAGATTGATTCTATGCAGGTATATATGTTGCTACAAGATACTGCAATTATGGATTTATCTGAGCTCGGTGTGCTGGTTTCTGAGGCACGAAGAGAGGTGTCGATGCATCTTTAGTTCAGATTCATTTTTACAAGAAGGGACTGAAATCGTGTCGCCCATGAGTTAGCACGTTTTGCTTTGAGAGAAGGAGGCTGTGAGTATTGGATGGAATCGGTACCTGCGTGTGCCTGTCTTCTGGTTGAGGAAGATGCTTTAACTCTGTAATTGTTTTTCTTCTTTCTTGTGTGCTAATATTAGACATGCAGTGGTTGAAGTTTTCAACGACTCCAAGACTTATCCTCAAGAATCCCCTACATCGGGAAAGGTGATCAGTCTAAGCTGCTCCAGTCATCTCTCCAATCGTTGTGTCTGGAATCAGGGGAGGTTTTCTGTTCCCTTTCTTTATCCCTTATGTTTGCATGTTTTATATTACTTTGAGGTCATTGCATGAGTTAGGTTGGGAGGTGGAAGCATTTGCATGCTAGTGGATTGTAGGTTGAGGCTAGATGCACTTGAGCATCAGTCTACCTTTTGCATGTTATGTTTATTGTTTGCTATGTTATGTTTAGATTGAGGCCATGCATCTGAGCAGTGGACCTATATTCTTGAGTAAAATCTAAATTTTGAGCTTTAATAGCTGAGATTAGGTGTTGGGATTTTCAATCATGATAATGTCTACATGTGCTTTATGCTCTATCCTTTGTGTTGGTATAGTGATGCTTGTTAGCTTATTTTGAGCTTTTTAAACTTTTCTTGAGTTTCTTGCATTGTTGAGCACTTGGCCTATCCTTTAGCTAGTCTTGAAAGTTTAGGTCTGCTTTATGAGTTCTATAAACCTGTTGTCACCCCGATAGGTGTAAGGTTAAGTTTGAAAGTCTTCTCTTGCAAATTAGCGTGTGTGCCTTGCCTAGGGAAAGAAAGAATACATGCCTGTTAAAAGAAAAGGAGTGGTCAAATGAATGAAGGAGTTTGAGCTTGGAAATTAAATTATGCTCTCTCCTGTTTATGTTTGTTTTCATAAGGAATCGACCATAGTCATGAGCGATTAGGGGTAAAAGGAGCTGCCTGCAGTGTGATCAGTTAGACTAATCAAGGGTTAAACTCGAGTTACGGGTCCCTGCATTGTAGTGTGAAAGCTAGTGCCCCGCCTTAAAAGAATGGAAAAAAAGGGAAAGATAAGGCTTCCCTATTCAGGCTCCTAGGTATTGAGTGAGCATCCTAATTTGGCCTGTTTAGTCTTTCTCGCGAGGCCTTAGTTCCAGTGTAGGGGAAGATAGGTGGAGGGTCTTATAAATCATTCCCGGGTCATTAGCGGTTGCTCTAAGAGAGGCTAATCACACACACACGCGAGAATTTCTTGGGGAAGTCTTGATTTGTCTCATAATCTGTTAGCTTGCAGTAGCTTCTCTTAGGCAAAGGCTTAGCATATAAAGCGTAGGGACTTGTGCATGATGAATTTCAACATTTGAATCTCTACCATTCATATTCTATAATTTAGGCTAGCTCGAGGATTAACAAGATTTGGGTGGGGGGTTTGGTAGAATAAATGGGTTTATGTTTATCCCCTCCTAAATTACTTATCTTCGTTGAATGTTATGCGCAAATGTTGTATTTAACGGTAATTCTGTTGCAGGCCTAAAATATCAGCTCGGGTCCAAGTCAAGTTTAAAACGAGCTAGTTCAGAGCAAACTAGTAGCTATCTTGGAGTTAAGAGAATCGAGGATTTAGCTTTTCGAGAGGGGAATAGTGTTACGTTGTGCACCGGTTGGCGAGTTTGGCTTTGAGTGAGGATGTCTCATGGGTGTTGGATTCGAGACTGTCCCGCAGTGTGGAGAGGATGTGGTTTCTTTGAGTTTGTTCTTCTGTATTGCTGCTCCTGAGCGGTTCTTGTTTTGAATGAAAGTTTGATGTGCTGTTGATATAAAAAAAAAACGTGTAGAGAGATAAATAGTTAGTTACAAATTAGATTTTTAGCGAAGCTAAATTGAACAACCACAATTATTGGATTTTGAAAATCAAGGTGGTTGGAGTACTTTTATAAAAATTAATTTACCGTCTGTTTTTTTTTGCCAAACGCTGAAAAACAGTTAAGATTATGTTTTAATCACTCTAACCTCCTCCAAAATCAATGTCAAATGCACCCTAAATTGGAACCTTTTAAATAGTAGGGGCTGAATTGAAAAAAAAAAAAAAATCTTAAACCATTGAAAATTAAAAAATATACATATAGCCTTAAAATCATGTAGATGTAGATGATTTTTTAAAATATGGCTAATGGCAAAATTTTCAAAGGCGTGTTTTTAAAAAAAAAGCAAATGGACAAGTGAAATTAATTATCTTCTTTGACCAAAATATATATATATATTTTATTATTTTATTTTATTTATTTTTCTCATCAACGTTCATACGTAAAAGGACATTTAAAGTAAACCGAGTTTCGACTTTCTTGTTTTTAAAAGGCAAATGACAAATGGGAAGCAACCAAGAACAAAGCTTTATATATATAAATAAATAAATAAATAAATAAATAAATATATATATATATATATATATATATATATATATATATATATATAATTAAAATGCATCTAAATTTGGTATAAGTTACTGTTAAATTACCAATTTAAGTATGTAATTTTGACTTTGTTTCAAATAGATTTGTTTTTTCAATACTAATTTAAAATACCACATCACAAATATAAAAGTAATAATGAGGATTAAAACCCAAAAGTTCTCAAAATAAATAAATAAATAAATATTGAAACTATATAGCATTGCTTTTATCATTTTTTTTAAGTTTAACAAGATATGAGTAGAGATTTTAAACCTTTGACATTTTGGTCCATGATAAAATACTTTAATTTAGACATATACAAAAAACTTTAAAAAAAAAAAGAAAGAACACAATTTATAAGAGTTTACCCAATTTTAAAAACCAAATCAAACTTTTAAACTACACAAATCATATTAAAAATAAACCCACTTCATGAGTCATGTCACACTATTTAAAAATTCATTTTAAAGACATTGGCGAAATCACGGTTTTTTGAAGAAAAAAAATTGGCGAAACCATCCTGTTTTTTTGTCCTTAATTAAATTCGGATTCAAAGGCTGACTGGTACATAAAAAATTAGAGGACAAAATATCTATTTTTATTCTTATTTACTCCAATTTTTCTTGTTCCCTACTTTTTGCATTTATCAATTTTTATTAGTCTAATTTATTTTAAAAAAATAGTTGGTAAAAATTATGAATTGAAATGTGAAGTGATTAAAAATGTATCAATAATGTTCTAAATTTAGAAGACTTTTTTTTTTTAAACATCTAAATTTAGAAGACTAATTTTCTAAACATGTTATCAATTATAATATTCCAATTATTTGATTTATAGAATAAAAATATTAAAAAAGACATAATATTAAAATAAAAATTAATTTTCAAAAATTGTAAAAAAAAAAAAGACAATAAAGAACGAAGCCACGAATTAAAAAAAAAAAAAAACTGAATGATATTTTAAAAAAAACTAAAAAGTTGAATCTTGCCAATTACCGCTGAGCTAAGCTCGCAGCTTCAAGACACATATAACATATTCAAACAATGACAAAACAATTGTATGGTTTTCCAAATTTTTTTCATTTTTTTAAATGTATTTTTTTTCTAATTAATCCCACGGAATTGAAACTATGTGAAAAAAGAAAAGAAAAAAAAAAAAAACAAATTATTAATTTGGCCCATTAATTATTATGTTATATATTAAAAAAGAAGAGAGAGAGAAGGTGAGAGAAAATTTTGGGAAGAGAAGAAAGTCAAAATTCAACAGTCAACTTAATGGAAAATAAAAACACGAAACACAAAGCTTGATCGATCTTTGGCAGTTCCCTCTTTTCTGCGCCAAGAAATTTCATTCCCATTCTTATTTCTCTTTCACACACACATCCAAATCCAAAACCAAAAAAGAAAAATCCCAATATATTATCATTCAATTCTTCAAAAACCCACAATATCAAATTCAATAATTTTCTCTCTCTCTCTCTCTTCTTTCTCTCACTAAAACCAGAGGCCATGTCCTCTCCGGCGTTCGACGGCGGCGACTCCTTCTTCGACGCCGTCCGACCTCACCGGAACCCATATGATTTAAACAACAAAATTATGCTCACCGCCATCATTTCCCTTTCTCTCGTCGTTCTTCTCGTCATTGCCCTGCACATTTACGCCCGTTACGCCCTCCGCCGCCACGCACGCCGCCAGGCCGTCCTCCGTCGCCTCGGAATCCTCGCCCTCGTCGACTCCCGCGACCCTCCGCCTCCGCCGTCGCGCTCCGGCCTCGACCCCCTCGTCATGGCCTCCCTGCCGGTCGTCGTCTTCAAGCACCAATCGGAGAACCCAGACCCAGCCGGAGCCGCCGTGGAGTGCGCCGTGTGTTTGAGCGCCGTCGAGGACGGCGAGGAGGTGAGAATTTTGCCCAATTGTAAACATACTTTCCATTTGGAGTGTATTGATAAATGGTTCGGGTCACATTCCACGTGTCCGATTTGCCGGACGGAGGCGGCGCCGCTGATCCGGCCGGAACCCCGGGAGGCTCCGGCGTCGGCGACGACGGAGAGCGGTGGTGGGTCGGGCTCCAGATTGAGTTCGTTCAGACGGATTCTTAGTAGAGAAAGGTCTTCGCGAAGAATTCAACATTGTGCACACGAAAATGGAAACGACGTCGTTCAAGACTTGGAGAGGCAGTAAATATCAATGTAAAGCTATTGATTTTTTTTTAAAAAAATATCTCTTGGATTATATTTTTCTCTTTGATCATTTCCATTATACTGAAAAAGAAAGAAACAATACATCTTTAAATTAGAGATAAATATTTTTTTCTAAATTTAAAATGTATACTCATAATCGTCCACTTATAAATTAAAGTGAAAGTTCGAGTTTGAACTTCGTTCTATGGAGTAATGTTTAGTTTGACGTGAGTGAAACTGTTATTTTACATTTTTTTTTTCTCAAATTTTTACAAATATTTTATCCCACATTTTAGTTTCAATACATTTTTGGTCCCTGAGATTTAGGTTAAGTGACACTTTGATCTTTGAATTTTCAAACTCAACAAGGAGCACTTTTGTCCCTGCCGTCAAATTTTGTGTTAACTTTTAACGGTTGCTGACGTGGCACTATTATTTTAATATAAAAAATATATTTTTATTTTTTAAATAAAAATATTTAAAAAATAATATATTAATATTTTATTTTTATTTTTATTCTTTCTCTCATTCTCTCATCTTCTTCTTATCCATCTTCTCCCTCCTCCTTCTTCTACTTCTTCCTAAGTCCGACGACCGCCGGCCACCGCCGCCGCCGGCCGCCGATTTTTTTCTCTTCTTTCTTCTTCTTCTCTTCTTTTTCTTCAATGATTTTTTTAAAAAAAAATAGGGAAAAATACACTTTTGGTCCCTGAGGTTTGGGTTAAGTAACACTTTGGTCCCTGAGTTTTCAAACTCAACAATTTAGTCCCTCAGGTTTGAATTTTGTTTCATTTTGGTCCCTCCATCCACTTTTCCGTTAACTTTTAACGTTTTGGTGACGTGTCATTTATTTTTTTTATTAAAAATTTTATTTTCTTAATTTTTAAAATAAAATAATTATAAATTAATTAAAAATATATATTTTTATTATTATTTCTTATCTTCCCCTTCTTCTTCTCCAACCTTCTCTTCTTCTTCCCCATATACTTCTTCTTCCCCAACCCTACCGCCGGCAGCAGCCGACCGCCGTCGGCCATCGCTCGTCGGCGCCGACGGTTTTTTTTTTCTTTTCCTTCTTCACTTTCTTCCTTCGCCCAACCCACAAACCAACGTTCGGTTTCATTCCCATGATGCTGTTTCGCACAGATCGTTTTCAGTCGCCCAGATTGAACGTGTTGTTTCACCCAGATCGTCTTCAGTCGCCCACACCCGTCTTCAGTCGCCCAGATCGAACGCTCTGTTTCGTCCAGATCGAACCCACGAACAAACGTTCGGTTTCGTTCCAGATCAAACGCCGGTGGTAGGTCGGTTTCGTTCCACGAACCCACACCCAGATCGAACGCCCTTCTTCTTCCTCTTTGTCCAGATCGAACGCCCAACCACTCCCTCCTTCTTCTTTGCCCAGATCTGAGCGAAGACGGGTGTGGGCGAGTTGTGAGCGACGAACTTCCAGATCTGAGCAGTGTGGATGAGCTGTGAGCATCATACTTCCAGATTTGAGCAAAGACAGGAGTGGGTGAAGGACTACGAACGGGCGGCGAAAGACTAAAAATGGGCGGAACGACGGCGAAAAAAAATGAGAAGAAACGGAAAAAAAAAATGTTACCGCCAGTCGTCGGCCGGTCGCCGTCAGTAGGTTGGTGATGGGAGTTTGGAGAAGGAAGAGGTTGGTGATGGAGGTTGAAGAAGATGAACAAAAAATAAAAAATATATTAGAGAAAATATTTTTTAAAAAATAATAAAATAATAATATTTTATTGTTTTAATATGTTTTTATTTAAAAAAAATAATAATTTTTTTTATTAAAATATTAGTGCCACGTCAGTAGCTGTTAGAATTTAACGGAAAAATTAACGGTAGGGACCAAAGTGCTACTTATCTCAAACCTCAGGGGTATTTTTGTTGAGTTTGAAAACTTAGGGACCAAAGTGTTACTTAACCCAAACCTCAGGGACCAAAAGTGTATTTTTCCCAAAAAAATATAATGAGAAAGGGGAGGAAGGAGGGACCTCCCTCCTCCGTCTCCGGCGCTGAAAACGGAGGAGGGAGGTCCCTCGTCCCACATATGGAGCGGGGGAGGGAGGAGGGACCTCCCTCCTCTGTGTCCGATGCCAGAAACGGAGGAGGGAGGTCCCTCCTCCCTCCCCTTTCTCATTGTTTACTTTTTTTCTAAAAAAAAATCAGTGATGAAAAAGAGGAGAGGAAGAAAGAAGAGAAGAAGAAGAAAGTAGAGAAAAAAAAATCAGTTGCTTGCGGCCCGAGGCAGCGAGCGGTGGCCGTCGGTCGCCGGACATAGGAAGAAGAAAGAGGGAGAAGATGGAGAAGAAGAAGAAGATGAGAGAGAAGGGAGAAAGAGTAAAAAAATAATAAAAAAATAATAATATTTTATTATTTTAATATTTTAATATTTTTATTAAAAAAATAAAAAAAATAATTTTTTAATTAAAATAATAGTGCCACATCAGCAACCGTTAGGAGTTAACAGAAAAATTAACGGTAGGGACCAAAGTGTAACTTAACCCAAACCTCAGGGACGAAAAGTGTATTTTTCCCAAACATCTATGTAAATGTTTTTCAACTTTTTTTTTTTTTTTTTGTTCTTGGTAAAATAACTGATTGGATTGTAAAATTTAGTCTTGAAATTTTGTTTTGTTTTGTAAGTCAATTCTTGTTTTGTTAAGTGACTTGAATATATAGAGTGTGTATTGATTTATAATGTGAGAAAAATTCAAAGTTGAAAGAGAGAGAGTAATTAGAAAAAAGAAAATTGACAATTTATTTGATGAAGAAATGCGTGTTTAGGAAGACTTTTGCATTTGGTAAGACTTTAATTTTAGTTATTATCAAAAAAAAAAAAAAAAAAAGACTTTAATTTTAGTTTATGTTTACAAGTATAAAGCATCTTTCTTTCCTTCCCATGTGACCGTTCGGCAGCTGAATTTTCAAACAAGTCGGACTTTTTCTTATTTGATTATTGTTTTGTTATAATTATAATATATTATTAATAAATATTATTTTATTAAAGGAATAAATCTAACCTTTTGATTCTTCTTTTTAGTTTAACCACGCAGAGAATCAAATATTTGATATTTTTTCTTTTAAAAAAAAAACATTTTAGGAGTAAATTCAAGTTTTGAAATTTCTTCCTCTTTTTCTATTTCATTGTATATATATTTTGTTTCTGATTCACCCCCTTCATCTAGGGAATCAAATTAGATTTGTTTAAAAATCTAATAGAGAAACAATGTCTTCGTGCTTTCAATTAAATATATCAACCAATAACTAAAATGAAACAAACTTGTCCAAAATAATCCAAATAAAAATTTAAGGCTCCATTTGATAACTATTTGGTTTTTTGTTTTTTTTGTTTGTTTTCAAAATTGGACTTGGTTTTTTTAAAACAAAGAAGGAAGATTGGTACTAAAACAAAGAAACTTAGAGATGGTAAGCTTAATTTTAAAAAACCAAAAACCAAATGATCATCAAACGGACAAAACTTAAGCTCAATCTCCTTTTCCTCCCAATAATGTCATGAATTATGATTATTATTAAACTTCAATTTTCAACTAAACTAATTACACAATCCCACAATTACAAGTAAAAGTAACTTCAAATCTCTATCTTAATAGTAGTTAGTTAATCCTCATTCCTCACCCATCTCATCCAATTAATTTATTTTTCCTAATTAAAACAATCTCTTAAAAATTGCATATAAAATAAGAATTCAATTTCAGTTTTTGGTGAATAAAAATAAAAATTCAAATACATTTAGACAAACCCCACCAATTGGATATGAGAATCAATCAAATCAAACACAACAAAACTAAACTAGATGAAGTTTTTTCTCAATAACAAATACCCGATTACCATGGGCCAAACCCATACCCGACCCGAATCGCGACCCGACCCGCTTATATCTTCACTCGGCCCCAACCCTACCGACGTCGATTGGCTCGAAAAGTTTCCATTTCTCAACAAACTGCGCCATAAATGAATGAAATCAATTCCATTAAAACCGAAAAAAAAAAGCAAAAGAAGTTGCAGATTCGTGGTGGTTGATGATTGATTTCTTGATTACGGCCATTAATTATGCCCTAAATGCCAAATCCCAACACAGGGGTTTTAAAGATCGTCGACGAAGCTTACCTGGATGGGAACCTGCAATTTCCGTAGCCTGAAACAAGAAAGATCAGAATCAATGAGCGATTCGGTTACAGATCTGGAAAGAATTTAAAGATTGGATGGAGAAATTTGAGAGATCGGAGTTGCAGAAACTGACTAGGGTTTAAGGAGGTGATGGCGGCGGAGTTTTGGAAGAAGCAACTGTCGTCGGTCATGCCGTGTTTGAGGAAGTAGTCGTTGAAGGCGAAGGAGGCCATGTTCTGGACGTCGGAGGCGTCGTAGCAGGCGCCGCCGGGCTGGATTGGGGAACAGTCGGCGCCGCCTGCACCGCAGGCCCAGTCGAGGGCGGATTGTAGAGAGGCGTCGTCGGCGTTGTTCTTGGCCACGCACCAGAGCTCCGTCGAGCCGCTCTGGTCTCTGATCGACGGCTGCCGGGGCTCCGCCGCTGTGCAGAGAATGAGGAGAGTGAGGAGAGAGAGGGCGAAATGGATCGGCATTGTCGACGGCGAGATCGGGAGGAGAGAGAGAGAGAATTGGAGAGTGGGGGTTTTAGAGAGAGAGAGAGAGAATGAGGGGTTTTAGAGGGAACAGAGGAAGTGACCGTTACGGAGATGGGAGAAATGGAAAGAAGAAACTGACTGTTGTGACTGTGACTGTGAGTTTAGAGTTGTTTCCTTTTGTGTGACCTTTATTACTTCACTACTGTACTCATCGGGAACATTCTCGGCTTCAAGTAATTAAACTCATGGTTAAATTATAAAAAATACCCCTAAACTATGTAATTAGTTTCTGTTGAAGGAGAAATTTCGGCCAATCACAAGTTGCCACGTCATTAATATAAATTAATGATAAAATAAATTTGGGACCAATTACACATTTACACGTGTGCCTAAATTAAATTAATAGACATTAAAATTCGGCAAATCAAAGAATGCCACTTGTCTATTAGTGATCCATCAGATAACATCAGCCAGGTTCAATCAAATTATGCCACGTGGCAATTGAACCCAAGCCCAAGCCCATATGAGGTCCATCAAACTCTATAAATAGAGGAGGCCACCATTCATTTTGGGGGGATTCAGATTTGGAGACAGAGTCAGAGAACTCAGAGTCCAGAGCATTCTGCCAGAGTCCAGAGTCGGCAGGCCGATCATCCAAGAGGATCAACAAGCTAACGAGCCGATCCAACAGATCATCAAGCCAACATGCCGATCCAAGAGATCAACAAGCCAACCGACCGATCAAGAAGATCAACAAGTCAGTAGGCCGATCATCCAAGAGATCAACAAGCCAACCGACCGATCAAGAAGATCAACAAGTCAGCAGGCTGATCATCCAAGAGGATCAACAAGCTAACAAGCCGATCCAACAAATCATCAAGCCGACAGGCAGATCCAAGAGATCAACAAGCCAACCGACCGATCAAGAAGATCAACAAGTCAGCAGGCCGATCATCCAAGAGATCAACAAGCCAACCGACCGATCAAGAAGATCAACAAGTCAGCAGGCCGATCATCCAGAAGATCAACAAGTCAGCAGGCCGATCATCCAAGAGATCAACAAGCCAACCGACCGATCAAGAAGATCAACAAGTCAGCAGGCCGATCATCCAAGAGATCAACAAGCCAACAGGCCGATCATCCAAGAAGATCAACAAGCCAACAGGCCGATCATCCAAGAAGATCAACAAGCCAATAGGCCGATCATCCAAGAAGCTCAACAAACCAGCCCAAGAAGATCAACAAGCTAGAGACCAAAGTTTATATATTTAAGAGAGAGAATCAGAGGATTAAAGTTAGAGATTGTACACCCACACGCATATTACATAAATAAAAATATATTATTTATTCCACGTGTCTCCATCCCCGAAGTTACGTGTGAACAAATTGGCACGCCCAGTGGGACAATCTCTACCTCTCATCTCTCTCTCTTATCTCAAAACACAAGTGTAAACATGTCGTTCAAGACTTCTTCAGTGGTCGCTGTCATGAAGAAGTCTTACATGGGTTCTACTGCCCATTGTTGCCTCAGTGAACTGACGTTGCAAGAAGATAAAGCTTCTATCGCTGGAGGCCAAGAAACAACCTTGCAGGGGGCATATACTAATGACAAGTTTATTGTTAAGTATAACCCTTTGTTTGAACCTGATTCTGACGTAGTGACTGTCATGATGACTGAGACTAGAACTATGGAAGAAAGAATGGCTGAGATGCAGGAGCATATCGACACCTTGATGAAGGCGATTGAAGAAAAAGATTCTCAAATCGAGCAACTAAAGAGCCAAATTGAGAACCAACATATCGCCGAATCAAGTCAAACCCAAGTCGTAAAAAATCACGACAAAGGAAAGACTATAGTGCAAGATGATCAACCACAGTGTTCTGCTTCGATCGCTTCACTATCCATCCAACAACTCCAAGATATGATCACAAACTGTATCAGAACTCAGTACGGTGGACCTACTCAAGATTCCCTCTTGTATTCTAAACCTTATACTAAGAGGATTGATAACTTCAGAACGCCAATCGGGTATCAGCCACCAAAATTTCAACAGTTTGATGGAAAGGGCAATCCTAAACAACATATTGCCCACTTCGTTGAGACATGTGAGAACGCTGGTACTCGAGGGGACCTACTAGTCAAACAGTTCGTTCGAACACTTAAAGGAAATGCGTTTGACTGGTACACTGATCTAGAACCTAAGTCAATAGACAATTGGGAGGAACTCGAAAGAGAGTTTTTGAATCGCTTCTACAGCACTAGACGAACCGTTAGCATGTTCGAGCTCACCAACACTAAACAACGAAAAGGTGAACTCGTTGTTAACTATATAAATCGTTGGAGAGCTATGAGTCTAGATTGCAAAGATCGCCTCACTGAACTCTCTTCCGTTGAGATGTGTATTCAAGGCATGCACTGGGAGCTCCTCTACATCCTTAAAGGTATAAAGCCTCGCACCTTTGAGGAACTAGCAACCCGCGCCCACGATATGGAGCTAAGTATTGCTAGTCGAGAAAACCAAGACCTTCTCCTCCCTAACATGAGAAAAGAAGGAAGGAACGACGAAGAGACTATAGAAGAATCTATGGTTGTCAACACAACCCTTCCCAAGACGTCTTCGAAAGGAAAGCGACAAACAAATGGAGCGCATCACTTAACTTTAAAGGAAAGACAAAAGAAAATCTATCCTTTCCCTGATGCCGACATCCCTGATATGTTGGAACAACTATTGGAAGCGCAACTGATAGAGCTTCCTAAGTGTAAACGACCAGAAGAGATGGAGAAAGTCGATGATCCCAAGTATTGCAAGTATCATCGAGTTATTGGTCATCCAGTGGAAAGATGTTTCGTCCTAAAGGACTTAATTTTAAAGCTGGCTAAGGAAGGCAAAATTGAGCTCGACCTTGATGAAGTAGCCCAATCAAATCTTGCTACAATCAAAGAAAAGAGCAAACATCAAAGAAAGAAGGATCCTAAGAAACTTCAACCCAAAAGGAAGAGAAGTAAAAAGTTTTCTCAACCTCAACAACTGGTGATGTTGAATAAATCCTTCTCCAAAAATTTCCATAAAAAGGAAAAAAAGAACTTTGCGACTTCGTACTGCATCGACGTAGAAGAAGTTGACAATTCTGAGAAGGGTGAACAAAAGATCTCCGTCTTCGATCGCATCAAGCCTCCAACTACTCGTCCTTCAGTATTCCAAAGAATGAGTATGGCCGCGACAAAAGAAGAAAATCAATGTTCGATGTCCACCTTCACTCGACCTTCAGCTTTCCAAAGGCTAAGTGTCTCCACATCGAAGAAAAGTCAACCTTCGACATCTGTTTTTGATCGCCTCAAAGTAACAAGCGATCAACCTAAAAGAAAGATGGATAACTTGGAGGTGAAACTTTTCGATGAAGTAAACAGTGACAAGAAGCTTCATAGTAGCATCCCGTCACGTATGAAGAGGAAGTTTTTTGTTCTCATAAATACAGAAGGTTCCTTGAAGGTGAAGCCAAATCTCATTATCTTGACCAATCCTGCAAATGAAGGATCTGATCAAGACCATGACAAAGATAAGAGCTTTTAAATGTAAAAGCTCCTTGTCGCAAGAGCCTAAACTGCATGATGCTCCTAGCCCACACGAGCTTAAAAGGTGAGTGCAAAAAAAAAAATCTTGAACTACGTTATGACTTGATCCCTTTTCTTCAAAGGGTACGTAGGCAGCTTAAAGAAAACTTTAAGTTCAGTCTCTGCAAACAAAAAAAAAAGGAAAGTGCAACAAATATTGAAGCACGACGATATAAATTGAGGAAATTCATCACTAGTGGGGGCAACACAGCGAATGGAAGTTGCTTCCTCCAAGTTCGAAGGTTCCCACGCGCTTCGCTGCAGTTCCTTCCCCCCAAATTCGAAGGTTCTCACGCGCTTCGTGAGTTCCTTCCTCCAAATTCGAAGGTTCTCACGCGTTTCACTGCAGTTCCTTCCTCACAGTTCGAAGGTTCTCACGCGCTTCACTGCAGTTCCTTCCCCCCCAAGTTCGAAGGCGCTCATGCGCTTCGCTGCAGCTCCTTCCTCCAAGTCTGAAGGTTCTCACATCGCTTCGTTGCGATCTTTCCTCCAAGTTCGAAGGTTCTCACGTGCTTCGCTCTGCAATTCCTTCCCCAAGTTCGAAGGTTCTCACGCGCTTCGTTGCATTTCCTTCTCCCCAAGTTCGAAGGTTCTCACGCGTTTCGCTGCATTTCCTTCCCCCCAAACTCGAAGGTTCTCACGCGCTTCGCTGTAGTTCCTTCCCCCGAAGTTCGAAGGTTCTCACGCGCTTCGCTGCAGTCCCTTTCTCCAAGTTCAAAGGTTCTCACGTCGCTTCGCTGCGCTCATGCGCTTCGCTGCAGTTCCTTCCTCCAAGTTTGAAGGTTCTCACATTGCTTCGCTGCGATCCTTCCTCCAAGTTCGAAGGTTCTCACGCGCTTCGCTCTGCAATTCCTTCCCCAAGATCGAAGGTTCTCATGCGCTTCGTGCAGTTCCTTCCTCCAAATTCGAAGGTTCTCACGCACTTCGTTGCATTTCCTTCCCCCCAAATTCGAAGGTTCTCACGCGCTTCGCTGCAGTTCCTTCCTCCAAGTTCGAAGGTTCTCACGCGCTTCATGCAATTCCTTCCTCCAAATTCGAAGGTTCTCACGCGCTTCGTTGCAGTTCCTTCCCCCCAAATTCGAAGGTTCTCACGCGCTTCGCTGCAGTTCCTTCCCCCCAAGTTCGAAGGTTCTCACGCACTTCGCTGCAGTTCCTTCCTCCAAGTTCAAAGGTTCTCACGCGCTTCGCTGCACTCCAGCGCTACTTCCTAAAGTCCAAAGATGTCAATTGTCCTCACGCTGCGCTGCTTCCTTCTCCAAGTTCGAGGGTCCTCATGCTATGCTCGGCTACATTGCTGCGCTACTTCCTAAAGTCCAAAGACGTCAATTGTCCCTGCACTCATGCTGAAAAGGGCATGGCGGCAACACAAGTCCAAGGACATGTCCCAAAGCGAGAAACATGTCCCTGTACTCATGCTGAAAAGGGCGTGGCGGCGACACAAGTCCAAGGAACATGTTCCAACTCAAGGAACGTGTCCTTGCACTCGTGTTGAAAGGCGTGGCGGCGACACAAGTCCAAGGAACATGTCTCAACTCAAGGAACATGTCCGTGCACTCGTGCTGAAAGGCGTGGCGGCGACACAAGTCCAAGGAACATGTCCCAACTCAAGGAACACGTCCTTGCAACTCGTGCTGAAAGGCGTGGCGACGACACAAGTCCAAGGAACATGTCCCAACTCAAGGAACATGTTCGTGCACTCGTGCTGAAAGGCGTGGCGGCGACACAAGTCCAAGGAACATGTCCCAACTCAAGGAACATGTCCGTGCACTCGTGCTGAAAGGCGCGACGGCGGCACAAGTCCAAGGAACATGTCCCAACTCAAGGAACATGTCCGTGCACTCGTGCTGAAAGGCGTGGCGGCGGCACAAGTCCAAGGAACATGTCCCAACTCAAGGAACACGTCCTTGCAACTCGTGCTGAAAGGCGTGGCGGCGACACAAGTCCAAGGAACATGTCCCAACTCAAGAAACATGTCCGTGCACTCGTGCTGAAAGGCGTGACGACGACACAAGTCCAAGGACACATGTCCCAACTCAAGGAACACGTCCTTGCAACTCGTGCTGAAAGGTGTGGCGGCGACACAAGTCCAAGGAACATGTCCCAACTCAAGGAACATGACCGTGCACTCGTGCTGAAAGGCGTGGCGGCGACACAAGTCCAAGGAACATGTCCCAACTCAAGGAACACGTCCTTGCACTCATGCTGAAAGACATTGTACTTGCAAATTGAAAACATGGATATGTATGCCTAAAAAAAAAATCACTTACCTACGTACTTACCTTTTTTATGGTGGATGAAGGCACTGTGCTTGTAATTGAAATATAGGCAAGGTAAAAAAAAAAAAAAAAAAAAAAAAAAAAAAAAAAAAACGAAAATTTAAAAAAAAAAGGAAAAAAAAAAACGAAAATTAGAAAAAAAAAACCGAAAACAGGAAAAAAAAAAGGAAAAAAAAAAAACGAAAATTCAAAAAAAAAAATAAAAAAAAAAGGAGAAGAAAGTTTCCTACTTGAATCCTTTCTTGAATGCTCCTTGCAATTGATGTGTGCTCTCCCCTGCTGAGGTTCAACCTTATTTATAGAAGGGAAAGTTGGATTCAAATAGATAAATCTTATCTCCAACGTCAATCTCCATCAATTTTGGGATAAATTCAAATATAAATCTTATCTCCAACGGCAATCTTCATCAATTTTGATAAGTTCAAATATAAATCTTATCTCCAACGACAATCTTCATCAATTTTGGGATAAGTTCAAATATAAATCTTATCTCCAACGAGAGTCTTTGGTTCAAATTTTAACCCAAAGATATGAGATTTGATTTAAATCAAATTGGGAAATAAATTCAAATTGATTTGATAAACTCCTACACAGATTTGGATTGAATTAAACTGAATTTGGGTATAATTAAACTCTTATCCCAAATCAAATTTTCTAAGTTCCATATGAAAATTTTATTCCAAATTACTACCAAATTTTGGATGCAGCCTTAGATTTACTTAAATTAAATTTTGGGCATAATCCAAATTTTATCCCAAATGAACCAAAGTAAAAACCTCAAATTCTATTCCAAATGCGAGTTAAAATTGGGTAGGATTTTAGCTCAAATCAAAATTTGGGTATAAACCAAAATTTGCCCAAACTTGAAATCAAAGTTTGCTGCCAAATAAAAAAAATCAAAATTTTGACCAAAATTCATATTTTGATTAAATTGACGCACCAAATGGAGTCAAAGTCAAGAACAAATACCTTGCATTTTAATTCCAAAATATATTTTTCGAGATTCACTCACACATAACTTGTGCCTAAATCTCGAAAAGGGGGCATTTGTTGAAGGAGAAATTTCGGTCAATCACAAGTTGCCACGTCATTAATATAAATTAATGATAAAATAAATTTGGGACCAATTACACATTTACACGTGTGCCTAAATTAAATTAATAGACATTAAAATTCGGCAAATCAAAGAATGCCACTTGTCTATTAGTGATCCATCAGATAACATCAGCCAGGTTCAATCAAATTATGCCACGTGGCAATTGAACCCAAGCCCAAGCCCATATGAGGTCCATCAAACTCTATAAATAGAGGAGGCCACCATTCATTTTGGGGGGATTCAGATTTGGAGACAGAGTCAGAGAACTCAGAGTCCAGAGCATTCTGCCAGAGTCCAGAGTCGGCAGGCCGATCATCCAAGAGGATCAACAAGCTAACGAGCCGATCCAACAGATCATCAAGCCAACATGCCGATCCAAGAGATCAACAAGCCAACCGACCGATCAAGAAGATCAACAAGTCAGTAGGCCGATCATCCAAGAGATCAACAAGCCAACCGACCGATCAAGAAGATCAACAAGTCAGCAGGCTGATCATCCAAGAGGATCAACAAGCTAACAAGCCGATCCAACAAATCATCAAGCCGACAGGCAGATCCAAGAGATCAACAAGCCAACCGACCGATCAAGAAGATCAACAAGTCAGCAGGCCGATCATCCAAGAGATCAACAAGCCAACCGACCGATCAAGAAGATCAACAAGTCAGCAGGCCGATCATCCAGAAGATCAACAAGTCAGCAGGCCGATCATCCAAGAGATCAACAAGCCAACCGACCGATCAAGAAGATCAACAAGTCAGCAGGCCGATCATCCAAGAGATCAACAAGCCAACAGGCCGATCATCCAAGAAGATCAACAAGCCAACAGGCCGATCATCCAAGAAGATCAACAAGCCAATAGGCCGATCATCCAAGAAGCTCAACAAACCAGCCCAAGAAGATCAACAAGCTAGAGACCAAAGTTTATATATTTAAGAGAGAGAATCAGAGGATTAAAGTTAGAGATTGTACACCCACACGCATATTACATAAATAAAAATATATTATTTATTCCACGTGTCTCCATCCCCGAAGTTACGTGTGAACAGTTTCCATTATACTCCAAAATTCATGAAAGTTTCATTTTAGTATTCGAAGTTTGAAGTTTGTTTCAAAACGACTCTTAAAATAATTTTCGTTAAATTTATACATCATGTGTTTTTAGTGTTTTTTCCATGTATATGTTTAAATATTGTTGATGTTTAAATTTGGACAGGAGAAACGGAAGAAAGTTGAAGTTGAGGGACAGGATCCCTCCTCCAATGACGAAGAAAGATTTATAAAGATTTATATATGTTGATGGTCAGATTTTGCTCAGGAATCGATCCCTCGCTCCACGTGACAGACAGCAGTGAATTTGTAGATGAGTGGGAGAAACGTGACCTGCAAAACAGATAAACGCTATACACCGGTGTGATGTTGACCACACAAGCTCCGATGCTTAAGTTAGCTATAATCAGGAAATACTTTTTGGGTGAAGTTTTAGGCCTACCTGGGTATGTGCATCATCTCCTCTTTTATAAGCTCCCGTTAGGGTTTTCGCAGCTGTCAGCCTCCTGTCTATCCTGGGCCTTTGGCCCTGGTCGGCCTCGGCTGGGCCGAGGCCGACCTCCTCCTCGGCCTCTCCCTTGGGCCGAGGCCGAGGGAGTTCTTGTGGGTCGGAGGGAGTTCTCCCTCCGCTTCGTCGGTTCAACCTCTTCTAATTACGGGCCAGGCCAGTTTGGGCCTTATTCTGCATAAAATTCGATTGGACAATTTTCCCTATAACATTAAGCCCCCACTCTCCATTGGAGCTATTGGGCCTTTACTAATTTTCAATGGAGAGTAGTAATATTTTGGAAATTTCGTCTGCAACAAAAGATGCATAAATACAGTGGGAAATAAAAGATACATAAATAGAATGAGAAAACATTTTTCCTGCCTTCCGTTATCAACAAGGACCAACCATTTGGGAGTTGTGGGCACAACTATCATGTTTGAGCTATTGCCATTAATTCCAAAAAAAGAACTTTATAGTTAGCTGATAACTAAGTTCAGGACTAAGGGCATTGGAATCCTGTTAGAGCATATTTGGCATGTGGAGCCAAGGGGAAGAAGACAAGATATGGAAGCTGGACCGAGGCGCTCCAGCCTCGGTCATGTCACGTCAGGCGTCTGCCTGGCGTGACTGTGCGCCTGCTGCAGTCGCAGCAGGCATGCTCGGCCTGCCGTGGCAGGCCTAGCTCGGCGCGTGACCGAGGCGTTCCAGCCTCGGTCATGTCACGCCAGGCGTCTGCCTGGCGTGACTGTGCGCCTGCTGCAGTCGCAGCAGGCGCGCTCGGCCTCGGCGATTGGCCGAGGCCGAGCAGGCTAGGCCTGTCGTGGCAGGCCTAGCTTTGATTTGTCCCATCACTTCCTTCCTTTTTTTTGTTTTTTTGTTTTTTTTTATATATATATATTTTTCGAGATTTCCTTCCCTTTTGTCCTATAAATAGCCCCCTTTCTCACCTTGTTTGGACCACTATCCCTTGCCTCCATCTTTTTTTTTATAGCTCTCATTTTCAAGGTAGTTTTTCCTCTCTCTCTTCTTCTTGCATTATGGACAGCGATGGTACCACTTCCTCTCCAGGTGAATTTTACCCTGAGGAGGCGTCTTACAGTTCTGGTTACGACGATGATTCCTCCTTCTCGGAGGATAGTGACTTTGGGCCCTCCGCTCATCCTTCGGCTTTGTCATCCTCAGTAACCGCTGCTCAACTTGAGCGTATGCGGTGTGAGTATGACATCCCCGAAGATGTGCACTTAAGGGTTCCCGGTCCTCAAGAGAGTTTCGCTCATCCTCCAGAGGGTGAAGTTGCTTTTTATCCTGCTATGTTCAAATTTGGCGTTCGTCTCCCGCTTCCTCTCATTCTACAACACTTTCTTGTTCTTACTGGTCTGGCTCCTGCCCAAATAATACCTAACGGGTGGAGTCACCTAATCGGTTGTATTGTTTTATGGGCTTGGTGCAAACAAGGGGCTTCCATGTCCTCCGATATTTTCTTTTCTCTTCATTCTATTAATCGTAATCCTAACATAGGACACTTGTTTTACTACATAAGCGCTAGGAAAGGAGTCATAGTACATAACCCGACTTCTGTTAAAGATTGGCTAAAAAATTGGTTTTTTGTAAGTGGAAATTGGAAGGAGAGCGGGCCGAATTTTAATCCCTTTGATGTTCCGACAGTTTTTGGAGAGTATGGTAAGTTGAGTTGTTTGTCTTTGGGTTTTTGCCGATTCTTCTAACTCACTGTTTTTGTTGTCCCTTGTACAGTTCAGAGAAGGGTGCGGCGCTCCACTGAAGCACGAGAGTTTTGTGAAATCATCCAGGAGATCGATCTCGTTCATCGTTTTGGTCCTGACCTTGTCAAGCAGGAGAATTTACTGTCCGTCGGCCTTGCTCGTCCTCGATCAGGCAAATCTCTCGATCTCTAGAGGCTCTTTCTTTTACTCAACTTCTTGACTATCTTAATATGCCGACTCTCTCCTTCGTTGCAGCAGCCATGGCGCCTCGCTCCATTTTTGGGGAACGCAAGAAGGGGAAGAAGGCTGTTAATGAAGCTGGTTCATCTCGTCCTGACATCACCATAGTCACTGAGGATGAGTCAGATGTTCCTCCACGGTCTTCTGCCGCGGGCCTGCGTAGATCCAACCGCAATCGCCGCCCCCCGGTTCCCCCCGCCCCTGGCGGTAGGGAGTTGGGAGTTCCAGTATTCGATCTACCGGGAGGGTATTCTGCAGCGGGGAGTGAGGCTGATGCTTTGGCTCAAGATTTCATCTGTTGGCAAGGATTACACTCTCACCAGCCGGACGGCGAATCTGGCTTCAACGACCCCGCCCGTGGGTTCCAAGTAGCTCAGCGTCAGCTTCGTGAGGTTGGCTTACTAACGTGCTGTCTTGCTTTTCTCTGAAGTGGTTACTAACTTTTGAGGTTATTTCTTCTCCACAGGTTTTCTCTTTGGTTATTGCTTCATCTATTAGCATGGCCAACAGGAACAATGACCTGCAAAGGCATTGCGTGCCCCGCTCCGAGCTTGCTCAAGCCCAGGAGAGCCTAGACCGCGCGAATAGGCTCCTGGCGGACGTGAAGGTGGATTTAGAGCTCAACAGGGCAGAACTCAGTAGGACCAAGGTCCAACTTGCCGAGGCAAAGGCCCACCTTGCCGATGCAGAGTACTTGGCCGAGGCGTACAAAAAGACTGATGAGTTTGTCCTCATGCAAAATGAGATCTGGACCGATGGGGCCAAGTGGGCATTGAAGCGCGCTAAGAAGCACGACCCCTCTTTCAATCCTTCTACCATTCGTGGCGAGATATCTGGCATGCGTGCCAATCCTGATGCCTACCCGGTATCTGATAGCTCCTCGAGCGGAAGGGAGGATATGGAGATTCCCTCCGAGGATGACACCCGCTGACTGGTCCCCTAGAGCGCCTCTGACTTTCTGCAAATCTGATTCCTTGTATTTCTGGCTTTCGATTCCTACTCATGTACTGTTTTCCTGTTATGTGTTTGTACTTTTTTCCTATGTTTTTCTATTAATGGCAAGTCGATTCCTCCACTTTCTAGCAACTTATTTGCCATATCGGTTACCATCTTAAGTGGTCTCAGAATTATTAAACAAGCCATTCATTGAAATAGAAAAAGGCCAAATACATAAGAAAATTCACCATAACTTTACAACAAGAAACCGAGATCATGGCAGCAAGATGATGACGATTGATAAGCCTTCCTATTCTCACATATTTATGTCATGGAATGAAAAGCAAAAATCAGCAAGATGATGACAATTAATAAGCCTTCCTATTCTCACATATTTATGTCGTGGAATGAAAAGCAAAAATCAGCAAGATGATGACAATTGATAAGTTTTCAATTCATAAGTTTTCCTATTATCAGCCCCCACTCAAAATGTGCATCTATTATTCCTAGAATTGCATCTTTTGAGTAAATAGAATGGCGGCATACCTGGCATTTCGAGGAAGGAGTCCATGCTTGACGCGTCTCGGTCGGCCTCGGCACTAGGATGCTCGGCCTTGGCTGGGGCATGAGGCCGAGCATTTCTTCCATGTACCTCCAGCTACTGTATTTTATCTTCGAGGGAAATACTTGGGGAGGCCTAGGGAGTCCCTAGGCCTCTCTTCACGTCAATCCATTCATCCCAGGAGTGCGTACACTCTGCTGAGGAAACGAGCTTGGGGAGGCCTCGGGCGTCCCCGGGCCTCTCTTCAAGCGGCTCTGTTCATCCCAGGGGTGCGTACACTCTTTTGGGGCAAAGGCTTGGGGAGGCCTAGGGTGTCCCTGGGCCTCTCTTCAAGCGGTTCCGTCCATCCCAAGGGTGCGTACACTCTTCTGGGACGAATGCTTGGGGAGGCCTAGGGTGTCCCCGGGCCTCTCTTCAAGCGGCTATAAACTTTTAAAACGAAACTCAAATTGCTTTATTTCAAATGAATCAACTGAGTACATTCTGAATTAACATAAAAGAAACCGGTCTTGGTCCGATGGACTGAAAAAACATCATGAAAAGGAATCAATGATCCATTGGGTGGGGATAGCTTGCTCCCTCAAATGCTCGGCCTTGGCTGTCCCCCTGGGCTGACTTGGTCTGAATTCTTCTGTCTACGTTCTTGAGTGCCATAAAATAGCATTCCCTTGACATCTTCTGTTCACCATATACTACTCCTATCCCTTTTTCAGTTGGGAATTTCAGGACCTGGTGGTAGGTTGAGGGCACAGCTCTGAGTCCATGTAGGGTGGGTCGTCCCAGGATGGCATTATATGCTGGGATGCAATCGACCACCAGGAAGTTGATCATTCGCGTTACCGTCTGCAACCCTTCTCCAAATGTCACCGGCAGTTCTACGCTTCCTCTTGGGCTGATTCTTTCTCCACCGAAACCTACCAACGGTGTAAGGCTCGGCTTTAAGCGATCATTTCCCAGCTTCATGGCGTCGAACGCGGTTGTTGAGAGAACATCAGCGGAACTTCCTCCATCAATGAGGATTCGGTGAACTTTCGCGTTCGCAATTGTTAGGGTGACCACTAGCGCATCGTTGTGCGGGTGGTGTATTCCTCCGGCCTCCTTCTCTGTAAACTCCAGTTTTGGTGAGTTTTCAACGAGTAGGAGCGAGTACATACCTTGCTCTCCGTGCTCCTGCCATGTCTCTCGGATTGCAGCCTTTCGTTTTCTGCTTGATTCTCCTCCGGATGGTCCTCCTAGGATTGTCCTTATTTCGAGTGGTGGGTTATTGCCTCCCTTGCCTGGCTCTGTCTGCACCGGCCTTTTCCCCCTGTCATGTCCTACGAACTCCTTCAAGTATCCTTCTCGAATTAGGGTTTCTATCTCGTCTCGTAATTGGATGCATTCTCGAGTGGTGTGGCCGTGATCTCCGTGGAACATGCAGTATTTATTTTTGTTCCTTCTGTCTGGATCTGATCTCAACCTTTCTGGGCGTTTTAGCATATTTGTATCCTGTATTGCAGCCAGGACCTGTTCAAGCGGAGCTGTTAATGGCGTATACCTTTCAAATCTGGCTTTTGGCTCTGCTCGGCCTTGCGGCTCCTTGGAAGGTCGGCCTCGGCCATTGGCTGAGGAGGGCTCAGATCGGCTCCAGTCTCTTCCTTCGAGTTGATGTCTCTTTCCTTTGTCTTCCCGATGCCGGTTTGATACCGGTATTCCCCGACTTTCTCTTTCTTCCTGCTTAGATCTCAACAGCTCTTCTGCACTTATGTACCTTTGTGCTCGGGTCATGAATTCCACGTACGTTCGTGGTTGGCTCTCTCCGATTGAATTGAGTAACCTTTCATCCTGCAAACCTGAGATCACAGCGGTCAGGGCAACTCCGTCATCGTATCCTTCCACCTGCAAAACTTCGTTACTGAATCTGTTAATGTAATCTTTCAAGCTTTCCCGGGGTCCCTGCTTTACTGTCAGCAGGTTGATCTGAGGTTTCTGTCGGCTGCGAGCTCCCAAGAATTGCGTAACAAATGCCCGTGCCAGCTCCCTGAATGAGCCGATCGACCGTCGTGGGATCTTACCAAACCACTGCCTCGCCAGACCTGTGAGCGTTAGTGCAAAGGCTCGACACCTTGTTGCTTCGTTTGCCCCATGAAAATCCATCCAAGTCTGGTATGCATCTAGGTGTTGTTTCGGATCCTTCTTCCCTTCATACTGTGGAAAGTTCGGTATCCTGAATTTTTGGGGTACCTCCCCTATCATTATCTCGTCAGTGAAAACTGGCCCCTCCTGTCCGATCAATCCTTCGATGTCTTCGTTCTCTACCTTCTTTTGGGAGATCTGGTGGCTGTCTTCTCCTTTTGACCATCCAGAGATCTCCCGTCCCCTTCGCCCTTGCGCAGCCTCAAATTTTGCCCTGCCATTATTTCCCGTATACATACCTGATGTTTTTTTGTGCGGAGAATTCTCGTGGGCCTTTTTGCGACTTAATCCTGCTTCCTTCTAGGTCTGGTCATCTCCAAGAGGAGGCATTCGGCTGGTTACACTCTCTGAATCTCCTACTTCTTCGTCGGCTATTCTCTTACCCCTTTTCGGGTCTCTGTGCGAATGCTCTTCCTCGCGCCTAGCAGACTCGGGTCTTTTCAGCAAGGTTAGGATCTCACTCAGATTTTGCCCCATCTCATTCATCTTTCCCTTAATCTCTGCGATCTCGTTCTCTTGGGCTTGGATCCGAGCTAATGGATTCGCCTCGCCAATCATCGGTTCATTCTCGCGTTCCATCGCGGCGGTACTTTATCCAACGGAATAGCGTTTTCTGGTCAGCCTCTTCCCCACAGACGGCTCCAACTGTTGATGGTCAGATTTTGCTCAGGAATCGATCCCTCGCTCCACGTGACAGACAGCAGTGAATTTGTAGATGAGTGGGAGAAACGTGACCTGCAAAGCAGATAAACGCTATACACCGGTGTGGTGTTGACCACACAAGCTCCGATGCTTAAGTTAGCTATAATCAGGAAACAGGCAGAATGTACTTTTTGGGTGAAGTTTTAGGCCTACCTGGGTATGTGCATCATCTCCTCTTTTATAAGCTCCCGTTAGGGTTTTCGCAGCTGCCAGCCTCTTGTCTATCCTGGGCCTTTGGCCCTGGTCGGCCTCGGCTATGGGCCGAGGCCGACCTCCTCCTCGGCCTCTCCCTTGGGCTGAGGCCGAGGGAGTTCTTGTGGGTCGGAGGGAGTTCTCCCTCCGCTTCGTCGGTTCAACCTCTTCTAATTACGGGCCAGGCCAGTTTGGGCCTTATTCTGCATAAAATTCGATTGGACAATTTTCCCTATAACAATATATATTATTAGAGCTAAGCCTTAGGAGAATTACCTGATGGTTAATATTGGTATAGTTATATTTTTTACCTAGTTTGTTTTGTATATTCTTTCCGTGACTCTATTCTACAGAGTGTTATTCATTCTTGTTATTCCTCTCGTGCTTATAAAGGCAGAGGTGTATCGTGTAATAAGGCATTGAGAAATATCATTGAAATTGAATCTCTCTCACATCGTCTTCTCCTCTGTGTTTTTATCTTACATGTTCCATGTTCCTGCCTTAGGGTTCTAGGTGCTTGGAGATTGATCTAAGCTAAACTAGGTTGAACCAACACGGCCAAGGACGCTATGAACCAAGCGGCGGGGGGGAGACTCGACCCACACGAGTGATGCCGAGGCCGAGCATGGGGTTAGGCCAAGGCCCAACCCTATGGCCTATTTCCCCATCCGAGGTCCATTGCCTGGTCACGTCTTCGATTTCGTGTCATGTTGTCCTCGTCTACTCCTTAAATTTCAGAATGGTTCATATATAAACAACAATACATATGCAAACACGAACACACATTTTTCGTTCATAAATTTAACAAAAAAAAATGTCTTTAAAGGTTGTTTTGAAACAAAATTCAAATTTCGAGAGTTAAATAAAACTTTTAAAAGTTCAGTAGTGTAATTGAAACCACCCCCATAGTCTAGGAGTGCTTCTGATAATTTAACCTAAACTAATCGATTGTTAGATTATTTCTTCGTGACACCTCCAAACTAATCAATTCTTAGTTTATCTCTTTATATGTATGGATTAAATCTTATTTCTGTTAAACTTAACCCAGTTTAAATCCTATTTTAGTTCCTAAATTTTTAAGCTTTTCTATTTTTTCCTGAACTTTTAAAATCTCCAATTTAATTCCTAAACTTTCAAGTTTGGTCTATGAACTTTTAAAATGTCAATTTTATTCTTTGAACTTTCAAACAATAACTATTTTTGTCATTACTTTTATTTCATATTTTTACAAATCAAAGACGTCAAGCCAAATAAGTTAAGAAAAACTTGGATAAATAGGATTTAAGGTAGAAAAGCAGTATAGCAAGTAGAGGTGATACTCGGTTCGGTTTTGTCGGTTTTTGACCAAATCGCGAACCGAACTGATCCAGTGGTTTTACAAAACTCTGAACCGAACCAATGTCCAATATGGGACATGTCCAATGGTTCGGTTGTTCTTCGGTTTGGTTTGTCGAATGGATCGGTTTTCGGTTTTGGGACCAATGTGGGCTTTTTTTTTTATTTTAAATAACTCATTTTCTCTTCTAATTTCAGCCCATTTTCTTTTTTTAAAAAAAAAAAAAAAAAAAAAAAAAAAAAAAAAAAACCAATGACCCATTGTACCCCCATTTTTTCCAATACAAACTTCAATTAATTAATTTATTCAATACAATTACTTAATTTTCTGAAACTAATCCGTGAATAACAGTTTTTAAATATTTGATTTTAAATAAATATACATAATAAAGATAAACATACAAATAATATCATAATTTAACTTTAGATTACATAGAAAAAAGAGATTTCCAGCCAATTTAGGAAAAAAATGAGATGTGGAAAGAGGTAAGATGCAAAAAGTTAGGGTTTTTTAAGTAGTATATATATATATTCGGTTCGGTTTTTTATTGGTTTTTTGAATGAAAAACTGAACCGATCTGACAATTTTCGGTTTTCCCAAAAACGAAACCGAGATGTCCATATTTTTTTAAAATAACCGAACCAAACCATTGGATCAGTTTGGTTCGATTCGGTTTGTCGGTTTTCCGATTTTTGCTTGCACTCCTAATAGCAAGGACCAAAATGATTCTTTAAAAAAGTTTAGGGACTAAAACAAACATTTTGAAAGTTCTAAGACTAAAATAGAATGAATTTGAAAGTTTAAGGACCAAAATAGACATTTTGATAGTTTAGGGACCAAAATAAAATAAACTTGAAAATTTAGGGACCTATTTAATATGTTTAAAATTCAGGAGACTTATTAAATAAAAAATTGAAAATTTAGGAGTCTATTAGATACATTTAAAGTTTATAGACTTACTAGGTGAAACTTCAATGGCCATTTAACCATTCCAACTTATCCGTCAAATAAGCCATGAAATTAAACTTCCTTTATAAATGTGGGTGTTGTAATTCAACCCTAAAAGGAATTTTATTAATGTTTTTAATTAGTTTTGTTATGTTCAAGTCGGCCAAACCAAGCATATGTTAGAGAACCAGATATCTTTTATTTTTCGTGACGTATTTATTAATAGATAGATTAAAGAAAATCAATATCTTTCTTTTTTCTTTTTAATAAATTCGATAGAGCTCAAAATTAATGAAATATTACCTGCTACTAGATGTGTTCGATCATTTTCCCCCATATAGACAAACCGAGTTGATGCACTCTATCACTAATATATCCCGCGGGATCATAATAAGATTGCTCATACTTGGGCTCAGAAGGGACTTTATTCTCCTCTGAATCTATGGTTTTGTGTGTTTCCTAGTTGGATTCTAAATATGACTCTGAGTGAGAAGTCTTTGTTTGTATCCTTGGAGGGATCTTCTAATCATTGATGAAAACAATAATTTTATTCTAAAAAAAAAAAAAAGTTGATGCACTCTATCACTAATATCTTCCTTTTAAGTCAACAATATCTAGGATGTGGAGATTGAAACATCTCACCTCTTGGTCAATGATACGTGTTAAATATTAGTGAGATATGTTGTAAAAATCTATAAATAGCTTCAAAGTTATGTGACAAATTTTAAATTCAACTAAAAAATTGATCAACCAAAACAAGTGTGTAATACAATCTCAAAAATCAGCTTTGACAATATATCAACCAATCAAGATGTTGGTAATTAAAAAAAAAAAAAAAAAAAAAAAAAAAAAAAAAAAAAAAAAAAAAGATTTTTACCCATAAATTTGAAAATTTACATCATTTTCATCCTAACCTTTTGATTTTCATCGAATCGAACCCTAAACTAAAAATATGTATTGCAATTTTAATTGTGTTCAATTTTCGCTAAATTTACATTTTTCTTAAAACAATTATTGAAGTAAACAATTCCCACAACTCGCTAATTCTTTTTTAGGCAATTTAGAGATGTAGAATTAACTTGAACTTTCAAATAACTTTTGGAAAAAGGATCGCCGACTGTATTTGGGCCAAGTTTCAGAATGGGCCGCCACTACAACAGCCCGATCCATTATGGACCCGGAACATAAATTTCATTAAATGATAGGCCCAATAATGGAAATATCTAATCAAAAGAAAAGTTCATCCATACCATAAATTATTATTGGATAATTGTAATGGGTGGCAATATGAAGGTAAATAATTGCAAATATAGCAATTTTTAAAAATATTTGCAAATATGGCAAAAATTTTTAATTAATTTTTTATATTCCTAAATTGCCCCTGTGTGCCCATCTTTTTCTTTCTCGTCAGTTTTTTTTTTTTTTTTTATTACTGATAGATTCTATCAGTGGTAGAAAAATTTTCTATCGGCGATAGAAAGTTTTTATCATTAATATTTCTATGACTGATAGATTCTATCAGTGGTAGAAAAATTTTCTATCAGTGATAGAAAGTTTCTATCACTAATAGAAACTTTTTCTATCAGTGATAAAAGATTTCTATCACTGATAGGTTTATCAGTGATAAAAAAACTTTTTATAGAAAATCATAGAAAAACTTTTGATAAAAAATCTTTCAATCCCTGATCACCCATAAAAATATTTCTATCTCTGATATAATCTATAAGTGATAGAAAAACTTTCTATCATCGATAGAAAAGCTTTCTATCAGTGATAAAAAATTTCTATCACTGATAGGAATTTTTACTATTCTATTAGTGATAGAAAGATATTCTATCAATGATAGAAAACTCTTGATAGAAAATATTTCAATCCCTGATAGAACCTATCAGTGATAGAAATCTTCTATCACTTATAGAAATTTTTTCTGTGAGTGATAGAAAAAATTTCTATCATTCATAGAAAATTTTTCTATGAGTAATAGAAAAACTTTCTATCTCTATCACTGAGACTGATAGAAAAACTTTTCGTGAGTTATAGAAAATCTTTCTATCACTGATACTTTTCTACCAATGATAGAAGATCTTTTGTTTCTATCAGCGATGGTGATACATGGTGAAATCGAGCATTGAAAAATAAAGCAAAAACGAACGATTATAGAAATCAAACACTGAAAAACAAAAACCAAACACTGATAGAAAACCAAATAACAACAACCAAACACTGATAGAACACCGAACAAGTGATAGAAAAATATCTATTGCCGATAGAATCTATGAAAGAAATTTCTTTCACTGATAGTTCTATCAGTGAAAGAAAATCTGGAGGGGTATTTTAGTAAATGCAACACACAAACTATTAGATTTTGCCATTTTTGCAATTTTTTTTGTGGGTTGCTGGATTTGCAATTATTTTGGCCCATATTGCTATCCTTGCAACCGACCCTAAATTATTGGAAAGAAAATTTAGGTCAATGAAAATTATAATTTTTTCGTTTTTTTAGTACATCAACATTTGGGGTGGGGAGATTCGAACCTCTGACCTCTTGGTCGAGAGTACATGTCAATTACCGTTGAGCTAAGCTCGCTTTGACAATTTTTTTGTTATAATTGGATGAAACCTCACTAAATAGTCTTTACTGCATAGTCAATTTGTTAGAATTTTGTCTCTATTCTGTCACATACTCAATTCATTAAAGCTCCGTGAAATGAAAAAATTCTAATTTTTAAATCATTTGAACGGAATTCTAACCTTCTCCAAATACCATATTTGGACTTTAACCGGAAGTATATTGATTCAATAAAATTATGGATGAAGTGTAGAACCATAAATAGAGAACACAATGCCAAAAATTAAATTCAAAACCTCAATATTTTATAAAACAAAATTTAGAAGATAATAGTTTTTTAAAAAACAAATGTGTAAAATATTCCTTTCAAAAAGGAAAATTTAGAAGATTATGTTTATTAACACACAGGTTCCTGGTAGAAAAATGAGTATATACAGATTTGGAAAAATCTAAAATATATTTCTAAATATGTAAATACAAAAATATTAAAAGACGAATCATGAAAATTCTTTAGCATGAATATGGAAAGTATTATGATTTATTAAGGCGCAAATCGTGATTAGGAATGAATCTAAAATATTTAAAAAAAAAAAAAAGGAAAGAAAATATAATATAAATCAATAAAATAGTATTCAACCAAAATAAATAAATAAACTAGTGTATGGGAGAATAAATTTATAAATATTGGTGAAATCATAATTTTTAAATTTTTTTTCAGTATAAAACGAAATAAATGATATAAAACCGTCAGTCACATTGTATCATTCTCGTTGTTGTTCTGGTCTCCTTGAAGATAATTTCAATCCAAACCCTCCCTCCCACGCCCTCTTCGTATCATAGTCCAATTATGAATGACGAAAATCAAGAACGAGATCAAAACCATAACCAAGAACAACATAATCAAAAGCATCGCTTCATAGGTGAATGCATCACCATCTTCTTCCTCACCTTAAGCGTCGCAGCGCTCACTCTCTTTCTCGTCTACCGCCCGACGAACCCCCAATTCACGGTGGCCGGTGTCGACATACACGACCTGAACATGTCATCTCCGTCGCTGTTATCCACAGCAATGCAGTTCACCATTGTTACAAGGAACCACAACAAGCAAGTTTCCATTTACTATGACAGACTCATTGCCTTTGTGCTGTATAGGAACCAACGGATAACGCCGCAGGTAATGTTGCCTCCCGTGTTTAACGAGAGGCAGAGCACGGTGACGATGTCGCCGATGCTCGGCGGCGGTCGGGCGGTGCCGGTGTCGTCTGAGGTGGTAAATGGATTGGTGTTGGAGACGAGTCAGGCTGGGGCTGTATGGCTGAGAGTTGTGCTGTTGGGGAGAGTAAAATGGAAAGTTGGATCACTAAAGATTGGTTATTATGCTTTGGGTGTGAAATGTGATGTATTGGTGGGTTTGAAGAGAGGGTTTGTGGGTCCAGCTCCATTGCTCGGTTCTCCGACCTGCAAAGTTGATATTCAGTAGTGTTTGATCGATGATATGTATCTTAACTAGTTGATAACGTTTGACCTCTTAATTGAGGTTAGATTTTGTTTTTTTTTTTCTTTTAAGTTAGTATGTATGTGGGGTGGAGTGATTTGAAACTTTACTTATTATTCGTTGATATATGTCTTAACCACGCTAATTTTTTAGTTAATTATATATTATAGTTAAATATATTTCTCTTATGGTTGTTTTAGTACTCCGTTTATGGGCATTGTTCCGATTTTGTTGAGTATCAATTTGTGTACTAAAAAACTTGAAGTATATGTGGTGGAAATTGGTCATTTGTTACTTCTTGTACTTTGTGAAGTGTTGCAATCACATATACACATATATGAATTTTTAATTTGATCAATAAGTCCCTGTAATTTGTTAAGTGTTACAATCAGTCCTTTAGTTTTTTTTTTAAGTGTTTCAATAAGCCATCGTTTATTTTTTAAACAGAAATTATGTGTGATGACCTTCTTCAGGCCCCATTTTACAATTTTGTCCAAGTTAGGGAAATTTTTCTGATTTGGAATTTTCATTTTTTTCCAGACGAATTTGCCCTTTTTGAGTGTTCTCTCTCATCTTTAAATTTCCTTCATATTATCTCTCCTCCTTTATTATAATCATGATATTTCTCGTTTTCGATACATTTTATAAAATACTCATCCCTCCTCCTTTATTATAATCCTCGATATTTATCGTTTGCAATTAATTCTTGTTTTCTTTTTCCTTGTATATTTTGTTATGAAAATCGTGTCCTTTATTTCCTGTCTAAGCCTTCTAATGTTTGAACTTTTGATATTCCGGTGCCATCATATTTCCCATCATGTTGTTGCCCTAAAATGTTAAAAAATCATCTTCTGTTCGACAGTCATATTCTTCCAACAGCCCCCTTCTTCTGTTTGACAAAATTCATACATATACGTATTTGTAATGAATTCATATATCCCACATATTAGCTCGATCCTTCACCTCCGTTTCATTTTCTTCAAGTTCCACATTCTCCGCATCCCCATATTCTTTTTCATCCTCGGATTGAGTCCCCTGGTTATATATTTCCATTTAGTGTAATATCCATCAACCAATTACAAACGTATATCTTCCGTTGTTTTTATACAGACAATTTTTTCAATTATATATCTAATATACCTTTTGTTTTTTCTCCGTCAAATCTTTTCCCATGTTTTCACATTCTTTATCTTCATCCGTAGCAACCTGAACAACATGTTCTTCCTGTACATCCCCCTCTCTGCCTTCAGCATCTAAATCCTGTTGCTCGACATGTGCCCCGTACAGATAATTTCTGATTAGCTATTAATATATAAATGTATGTGTTTATATGTACATTTATATATATATATATATATATATATATATATATATATGTATGTATATGTATATGTATATGTATATATATGTATATGTATATGTATATATGTATAAATATGATATTCTCTTATTTTATATACATATATATTTTTTGGGTAAACAATGTTTATTGATAATATACCCCTATATTTTCATTTGCCTCCTCGCCATCCAAAGCCTCTTTCTCCTGTTGAATAGATTCCTCCTCATGGTATCCCTGCAATATTTTTTTATATAAGAGATTATATTATACAAAGTGTCTTATAATATTGTTATACCTCTTCAGCAGTATTCATTGTCTTTTCCTGGAAACAATATCCATAAGGAACTATTTGACTGTTCGCTAAATGAACAAATGGGTCTACAATCTTTAGTGGTATAGGTTCTCCTTGTTTATCATCCTCTTTGTCCCTTTTTCGTGTTGGAGGTCGTATTTCAGAAGCCATATCCCCAAACAACCGATTGAAGAACGTTGAGTTAGTTGGTATACCGAGGTTGGCTGACCTATCAACTTCGTCCTGATAATACATTAAATTTGTTAGTTTATTTGACATATTGTTAATATTCCATTTCAACATTTTTATTACATACCTCGGAATCTATTTCGATAACGTCATTTTCATTCTGTTTCCGTGTTCGCAATCCGCTTCCACTACCCAAAATTCTCTGGCTTCTTCGTCTATTATCATTCATTGCAGTTTTCCAAACTCTATCCCCAACCTATTGTATATCATTCATATACACCACGATAAAATGCCCACATATTCGAAAACAAACTGATAAAAAATATAAATTATTCACCATGGGGTATATAATAATATGAGCATCTATATCTTCCACATTCGTGTCCATGAGTTTCTAAACTGTGTCGTGTTAATCCCAACAATGGAAATACATAAATACCTAAAATCAGAGACATGCAAATCTCTAAATATTCGCCTTCCCAATCCCTTTCTCAACTTCCCCATACCCTTGTAGTAATCGTTAATTTTATAAAATTAAAATTGTTTTTGTTTTCCCTTTTCTATTTTCCTAGGTTTTCCTTTTCTCTTTCGTTTCTATCCCTACCGAAACCCATATAAACCAGAGATTAGATGGAAGAATCTTCCGAATAAAAAAAAAGTAACTACATGATATTCGACTTACCGTTCTTCTTTGTTGTCGATAACCCCTTCGTTCGCTTCCGTCTGCAATGTTCTTAAATTCCTAAAAATTCTTCTGCAAATTTTTCCACCGACGAGAGAGAAGAATGCGAATCCAACCTATGGTTTTTTCCTCTTTTGTCGAGCGTGATATGATGGTATATTTTTTAATTCGAAATTAATGCAACCGTTGGTTTCCATATGTGAATCATTTCCCTCCCATTTTCCGTGCGTTAAACGGGAAAACCAAAACAAGGGCAATAATGTAAAAGGGCCCAAACATATGTGAAATAAATGGAGGCCCATAATCTACTTTTGGAAAATATAGTGAACTTGTTCAGATTTGTAAATAGGGCCTCCAATTTGGGCTATATGTGTTGTTATCTCTTTTTTAAAATATACAACTAATAGAAGGGATTGATTGCAACACTTAACAGAGTGCAGGGAATTTGCTTGATCAAATTGAGAATTCATGAGTTTGATTGCAACATTTAACAAAGTAGAGGAAATTGATTGATCAAATTAAAAGTTGATTGTAACAAAACACATAGTTGAAGGGCGATTTCTATAATTTTTCCTAATGAAAATAATAAATAAAACAAAAATCTCTCACTCTCGCTACTCTTTTTCACTTATCCCTAATGTCCACCTCTACTCTCGAGATCAAATACACCTATTCTTGAAAACTTAATAACTAAAAAGGTAACCTTTTAAGTCCTTCCAATTTAAAAGTTTCAAATAGAAAAGGAGGTAAGAAAATATATTCTAATATTTTCTTTTTTCTCATATAACATTGCATAGAACAAACAAAAGTGAATTATATCATAAAAAAAAAAACCACCAATAAAAAACCAAACCAAATTCCATCAAAATTTTTCAAATCGTTTCAAATCCAAGTTGATCCAAGTCCAATTGTTAATTTTGCCGCTTTTTTATTCACTAAAACAACATTTCAATCAATTTTTTAACCCAACATAACACTCTCAAATAACATTAATACTTCTCTTCAAAAAAAAAAAATAATAATAATAACATTAATACATTTTTTTCCTTATATAATTACAAAGGGTATAAAACGACTTTTTAAATAAAAGAAAGAAAGGAATAAATGAAGAAATATTATTGAAATACAGAAGAAGAAGAAAAAAAAAGATGCAAAAATAAAGCCACGAGATGTGGAACTTTACCTTTAGTATATATATAAATTATATAAAAATAAATGGAAGCTACATAAAAGAAAAAGCTGGGGCTACAACTCCTTAATTTCAGCCACCCATTCAAAACATTCTCTCTTTTTCTTTTTCTTTTTCCTTTTCCAATTTCACACAAAATTAATTCCCATTTCCTATTTCCCATTTCCCACACATATTTATAAAAATATATTTATAACATTATAAATATTTTCACTTCTGTCAATACGAAGCATGTAGAAGAATCGGGTCGTCTCGGGTCCGACCCGGATCCGAATCTTCTAGCTGCGACAACTTGGCAAAAACGCCGACCAACGGCGCCGTATTGTACGTGCAGGCCTCCGTCTGCATGTAATTCCCTCTCTCGTCGGAAAAATCGTCTTCACAATCGGGGCCGCCGACGACCGCCCCGACGACCACGTTCGGATTCGGATCTCCCCGGCCGTACCAGTTGTCATAGCCCTGAGTGCAGCCGATGAACGCCTTGTTTTCTCTGTACGACACGATCGACGCTCCTCTGTGGTGAACCCTGGTCGGAAACTTGGGGCCGAATCCCACCAGATAGCTCATGTTGTTAGGGTTCGAGCCCAGGATGTAATCCGTCTGTTGCTTTGCCAATTCGAATAGCTCTTCGGGATCGACCGGTCCGGTGGGGCAGTTGAGGCGGTGGTTCGATCGGCGGAGGTGGTCGGAGAAGACGGTGAGGAGGAACGACGCAGTTGTGACGTATTGCATGTTGTTCCATTGGCGGATGAATAGAAGGCCGGCCGGAGTTCGCTCGACGTTGCTGCCGTTGTTCTTGTTGAGGATTGTGCAGAGGTAATACTCTGCTTTTGATTTGTACTGCTCCAGGATTTTGGCTTGCTCATTGTTATTGTGCCTCCCCTGCATTAGCAACTACAAGGGACAAAAAGGAAAATGACTAAAATTACTGATTTGCCCTTCTCATTCATGATTTATTTTAAGTGTTCTTGAAAATCTTTAATTTTACCCTTTATAGTTGATGATGAACTCACCTAAGAGGATAATAAGCAAGTCATCACAAATTTAAAGGAAGAATTAAGATGGTTACGTTATAAAAGAGAAAAGTCTCTAATCTTCCCTCCAAATTTCTAAGGTATCAATACAAATTTCAACTTCTATTCTCTTAAGTTGTCTAATTTCGAGGCTAAATTTCAGTCAATTCACTTCGTTCAATAAATTTGAATATTTATCAACGAAAAAGTATAACATAAAGTACTAGTCACTTCGAGTATAATAGGATGGACAAGACATTATTACTATTTCAAATGGCACTAACTTGATTTTCCACCATTGTCATTGTTGAACTAAAACCACACATAAGTGGTTACATTTGAAATTTTTAAATAGGAAGGACTAAAATGAAAAAACACGTAAAGATTAAGGACTAAATAGTAGAGAAACTAAGATGTGTTGTGTGATCCTAGGGAGGAGGAGGGGGTGGAAATGAAAAGGGACACGTGGAGGGGTTTGAGTAGGCAGAAGGAGAATTAATTGCTGTGGTATCGGATGCACGTGGCCTTGTGCTCCATCCAACATGACTCAAAGTCTAAAACTTTACCCTTGCTGTCCACTGGGTCCTTTAATTAGGGGCCACTCCATCTCTGACGTGAGAAAAAGCTAAAAAGCTTAAGAAACGGTGACAGATTGGGAGATTTTTCCCTCTCCCTTCACTTATGCCATTTATCACTCCATCTTAACACTCATTAATCAAAGACAAAATCCTCAAAAAAGATCCCACCCCACACTTAAACATAAAATCCTCCCATCCCTATCATATTGTCACTTTCTAACCTAAATTCTCACATGGTTTTACCTTCAAATTTTCAAGTCCAATCCTTCAACTTTTAAGTCTATCCCATTATTAAAGATGTAAATCATCTTTCGACTTTTAGTCTTAATAAGTCCTCCGTTATTCTTTGTCATTAACTTCTTCAATGGTTCATATAACACACTTATTGTATCATTTAAGGGTTACTTATAAGAAGTTGATTTCGATCAGAATCGACAACAAAGACTTGTTAGATACAAAACTATAATTTCAGAGACTAATTTCGGTCAAGTTTAAGGTTATGTCAACACAAGCAAAACTAAGCAATTCGATTAAGACATCTACCTATTTCTTTGAGGTTAAAGTTTAAATCCAAAGTACTTGCCTAGACAGTGGTCGGTAAGAACTTAGGTCCACGTATTGAATGCGATGGAAGTATACTAATGAAAACAAGTCACGTGCATGAGACACTAATCAGATACTAATCAGGGTTTTAGCAGCTACTGTTGAGTAAGAGAATTAAATGAAAAGAACCCACCAATAAAGATTGAGTAAATTTGGGTAGGGTTTGAGTTGGTTTTTGTGTTTTTACCTTGGAGGCCATGAGTTGGACGCCAGCATACTTAACGTCCCAGCTGAACTCGGAAATGGCCCAGCCAATGCCACCGAAGCAATGAGCCTTGTTAACGACGTATTCCAAATACTGTTTGTTGTCGGTGGCTTCATACAGCCACAGCGCAGCCCACAGCAGTTCATCTTTGTACCCACTCACCGACGCATAGTAGCTCTTCACTGTTCCCACACTTCCATCATATTTACCTCTGAATTTATCCCCAAATTCGAACAACTTCACATCCAAATTCCAGACACGCACACACACACACACAAGAATCACAGTCAGTTTTGTTTTCAATTCAGTTCCTACTCTAAAAACGTAACTGATTCTGTTCAATTTCTGTTACCTGTTGCGCGTGGTGAAGCAGCAGGTGCGAGTAATGTGAGTTCGTTTTTCTGAACACAATCGACGCCGCTGCCATCGCCGCCGCTGTCTCTCCGGCGAGATCTGACCCCGGGTTCTTCTCGTCGATTTTGTACGCTTGCCGTGACGTCGTCATGTCCTCCGGCCTCTGCCAGCAGTAATGGTCTGTATCTCCGTCGCCGACCTGTAAATTTCACACACCAGACACACTCTGATTTTCCGCCGGAAAATGCCTATGGAGCAATGTGATTGGTGGCGATTGTGATAAATTGAGAATGAGATTCACCTCTGCCCACAGTACATTGGGGCTAGTGTGCGCTTTAATGAAGTAATCGGTTCCCCATTTGATCGCCTCGAGAGCGTGCTCCAATTCGCCGGCGGCTTCGATTTCTCGCCGGTACTCGATCACGCTCCATGACAGCATCGTTATGGTGAAGGCCATTGGGAGGCCGAACTTCACATGGTCACCGGCGTCGTAGTATCCTCCGACTAAATCCACCTGCAACACCGGAAAAAAACTCCGATCGATTACCAAAAGCGAGGCTAATAAAAAGCGAAAACAGAGCAGCCATTGTGAATTTCGAGGAACTGACTCCTTGTTCCAGGCCGTCGGTGAGGCCGGAATGGTCTCGCCAGTTGACGCGCTGGTTGTACGGCAGTCTCCCCGATCGTTGAGACTCGAAGTAGAGGAGGCTCTTGGAGAGAGCGTCGGCGTAATCGAAAGCTCCGGCGGCGAAGGTCCAGAGAAGGGAGAAGGAGAGGAAGATGAAGAGGCCGGAAGATCTCGGAGGTCCGGCGCGGCGGCGGCATTGCGTTGGCGTGGTGGTCGCCGCCGTGGTCTCCTCCTCCATTGGCGGAGTTGAGGTGGTTGTTCTTGTTTGCCGTTGAAATTTGCTTTTGGGAGCGAAATGGGAGAGAGAAAAAGTGAGTTTCTCTCTCTCTCTCTCTCTGTCTTCACTCTCTTTCTCACACTTTAAACCTGATGAAGTATGCTTCTGGTTTAATTGGGTTTGTTCATGACAATCGCATGTGAATCTCACGTGATATTAAAAATAACAAAAAAAAAAAAAAAAAAAAAAAAAAAAAAAAAAAAAAAAAGCAAGCTATTATTATTAGGCTAAATTACCAGGCAAGTCCCTGATTTTTTCAAATTTTAGTTTATTTTAGGTGTAAATTTTATACATGATAGAAATTTTTTCATACAAAATTATAACTATAATTCAAGAAATTTAGTAATTGGAGTTGTTATACTAAACTTGTGATAGAAAAAAAAAATGAAAATGAATGGACCAAAATAAACATTTTGAAATTACCTAAACCAAAATGAACTAAAGTTAAAAGTAGAGAAACTAAATTGAACCAAATCCAAAAGGCAAGGACCAAAATAGTATTTAAACCCAAAGGTTATTATAAGTTTCTAAGCTTTTGATTTTATATTTAATAAATTATTGATTTCGATTTTGTGTCTAATAAATCCCTAAAGCCCCATTTGATAATTGTTTGGTTTTTTAAAATCATTGTTGGTTTTCTCCCGATTTTCTTACAATGTTTTCATGTATGTGAAATATTTGAATCTTCAACCAAATTTCAAAAACACAAGTTTTTGAAAACTATTATTTTAGTTTTCAAGATGTGACTTGGTTAATGGAAACATGAAAATAAGGTACATAACAAAACAAATAAACTAATATGTGGATGTAGTGTTTATAAGCTTAATTTTAAAATATCAAATATTTAAAAAATATATTTAAAAAAAACACTAAATAGTTATCAAACGAGACCTAAGTTTTTAATTTTGTGTTTTTATTCATCATTTTTTTTCAATTCACAAACTTAGTTGATACAAAATTGAAAATTGATGTACTTTTAGACTTAAATCTCAAATTTGTGACTAACATATTAATTAATTTAAAAATATTTAATACATCAAAGACCTATCAATAACATATGGAATACAAAATCAAAATTTCATGAACCAATTAGACACAACTATAAAAGAGTTAGGAAAATTGCACTGGGTGGCAAATTGGACCAAATTAATAGCAAATATAGCACCATGTAAAAAAAATTGCAAATATAGCAAAATCTACCCGAGTCTATCACTGATAGGCTCTGATTAATCAAAGTCTATCAGTGATAGTCACTGATAGATTTTGATTAATCGAAGTCTATCAGCGATAGACACTGATATACTTTGAATAATCAGAGTCTATCAGTGATAGACACGGATAGAATCTGACAACATCTTTTTGGTCTTGTACAATTAATTTTGCTATATTTGCAATTAGTTTGCAACGGTGCTATATTTGCTATTAATTTGGTCCAATTTGCCATCTATGCAACTGCCTAAAGAGTTATTATTATTATTTAGGAGAAAATACCTTTTTAGTCCCTGAGTTTTGAGAGATAGACGCGTTTGGTTCCTGAGTTTTCAAAATAGGCATTTTTAGTCCCTGAGTTTTGAGAAATAGGTTTAAAAGGTCCCTAAGTTTTCAAAATGTACTTTTTTAGTCCTTGAGTTTTGAGAAATAGGTTTAAAAAGTCCCTCATTTTATTTTTTCAACCTTTTTAAATTAACAAAATTAAAAAGTATTAATTTAGAAAAATTGAAAAAAATAATGAGGGAACTTTTTAAACCTATTTTTCAAAACTAAAGGACTAAAAAAGTTCATTTTGAAAACATAAGGACCTTTTAACCTATTTCTCAAAACTCGGGGACTAAAAATGTCAATTTTAAAAACCTAAGGATCAAAGGCACCTATTCCTCCAAACTCGGGGACCAAAAATGTAATTTTCCCTATTATTTTATTTTGAAAATGGGTTTTGTTCGAGTGAGTAGAAGAGAGGCGTGATTTTTGGGAGGGCTACTTGAACTGAACAGTTTCGTAATGTTAGAACTTACCTAACTTCAAAACTTTGACTGGTTCGTTGGTCATTTTCGGTGAAAAGTCACTTTCACCCCTTTCAAAGTTTCATATCTACCATTCCAAACCTTTTTTGTCCCCTCACTTTTAAATTTTGGCGGACATTTTGGGATATATTTCATATACTAATGCTTCAAATTTTAAATTTTCTCACAAAAAAAAAAAAAAAAAACCTTTTTGGTCTATGAGTTTTGAAGAATAAGTGGATTTGGTCCGACCATTTTTTTTCTTGAATTTTAAGAAATGGGTTTAAAAGTTATTTATTTATTTTTTTAAAATTAATACTTTTTATTTTTTTTAATTTTAAAAACTATTCAATGTTAAAAAAATTAATTTAAAAAGGTGAAAAAATAATACGAGGAACCTTTTAAATTTATTTCTCAAAATTCTAAGACTAAAAATGTCAATCTTGAAAACTTAAGAACCTTCAAAACCTATTTCTCAAAACTCAAGGTTTAAAAATGTCTATTTTGAAAACTTAGAAACCAAACACACCTATTCCTCAAAATTCAAGGGTCAAAAAGTTATTTTTCCCAAAAAAATAAAGAAGAAAGGCTTTGGTCATTGAGTGAAATATATTTACTTGTAATTCAATTTTAAAGATCGATGGTTTGACTTCAAATTCACAATTGTTTCACTAAAAAAAAGTTACAATTGATGCATACTCGTCTTTAGCAGACGATGAACCACGTCAATGACTTATTAGTCCACTGACATGTTTACCATCATGGACCAAAAATTAACATTTTAAAAGTGGTGAGACAACGTTTCGAGGAAAATAAAAAGTAGAAAGTGACATTTTGGCCCATATTATAATGTCTCACTCAACTAGTTTGAGTTATGCTTAAATTAGCTATTTGATTGTTGATTTATATCACATTTTAGTTTCTAAATTTATTCATATCTTCAATTTCGATTCTCGTGCTTTCAAAAGTTGGTCGTTTCTTTAGTACAATAAGATCTAATTTATGGTTGCTTTAGCTTTTTAAAATAATTTTTGGCAACCATGCTTTTTTTTATTATTATTATTAAAAACCAATAGTTGTAAGATGAAGTAAATTAACGTTTGGTAAATTACAGCTTAAAACTTGAAAAAGCAAATTATGATGTTTGGTAAATGAATACTAAGAGTGTGTTTGATTTAACTTTTCAAGTGTTTAATTTTGAAGAAAAAAATCATTTTGAAAAAATTTCTAGTGTTTGGCAACCACTAACAATGACTTATTAAAAAATGAGATTGATAAATAAACCATTTTGAGAGAAACACTTGAAACCAACTTTTTTTTTAAAGAATGTTTAGTATACAATAATTTATGTATAAAAACACATATGAGGAAATGCAACCAAACATATGAGTGTTTAAATTCTAAACATTTTTATACAAAATGTTTTTTAAAAAATGCATTCTTGAAAAACATTTAAATTAGAATGTATTTCAAATGGATCCTAAAGGTGTGTTTGGTTTAACTTTTCAAGTGTTTAATTTTGAAAATAAATCATGTTAGGAAAAATTTTAGTGTTTGGCAACTTCTAAAAATGACTTATTAGAAAATGAGATTGATAAATAAATCATTTTGAGAGAAACACTTGAAACCAACTTTTTTAAAAAGACTTTTTAAGTAAACAATAACTTGGGTAGAAAAACATTTGTTAGGAAATGCAACCAAACATATGAATGTTTAAATTATAAACAAATTTTATATAAAATGTTTTTTAAAAAATGCATTATTGAAAAACATTTAAATTACAATGTATTCCAAACGGACCCTAAATTATTGTGATTTAGCTATAACTAAAGACTAAAATAGACCTAGTATCAAATTTTGCATTTTTTACTAATCTATAACTTTTAAATAACATCTTAAAATAGTATGCTTTCGATTTTTTTTTTTTTTTTTGAAATAAGTATGCTTTCGATTTAAATTTAATTTTTGTTTACTACAAATTATTTGTATGTATGTATATATACATATACTTGTTGCACTCATCTGATTATTGAAATTAGAAGATAGAATTTAATTATGTGATAAAATAATAGATATATAAAATCAATATTAATTTTTTGAAGGATAAAATTGAAATTTTAAAATTTGATAAAGAATAGACATCAATTTCTAAAAATAAAAAAATAATAAAAATAAAAATAAAAATAAAAAAAGCTAGTCAAAATGAATTTTGAGAAGGGACATGTTTTACAAAAGTGATTTTAATAGATTTATTTGTAATCACTCTTAACGCTTTCAAAATCAATTTCAAATGCATTCAAGTGAGAATTTAAACTTCCAACTTCAAAAGAATAAACAGATGTGTTAATCGTCAAGTTATCTCTAACTTAATACTACATAGATTGATGTCCTACATGGGTGAGATGAGCGGTTAAGATTTCAAAATATAATATTTTAATAAATTGATTTGAAAGCTGAAAAAAGATAATTAATAATAGAATATAATTTTTTTTAACAATAATAGAATATAATTTAAACTTTGCATTATTTCACATGATATATAATGATATTTATTTGTCGCTTTTATAAAATTCAATTTAAATTTAATATTCATAAGAAAAAAAATGGAAAAAACAAAAAGAACGTAGATGGGCCCACAAGTTTTATTTATTTATTTAAGAAAGCTAAGCATGATCGTTGTATGATTACGGCAATTAGATGCATACATCATATGATCATTATAACCTCTAATTATGGAAATTTGTCACGCAAACCATAATAACGCTGCTAATTAATTTTATTCGTTAATTATATCATTATAATATAAACACTAAATTAGCGTATTTTTCAAAAAAAAAAAAAAAAAACACTAAATTAGCGTTGTTAAAAAAAAACACTAAATTAGCGGAAATTAACTTTCGATAAATAGCCTAATGTCAAATATTGCGTTTCCCTAAACGCCACCGTTTTATTTTATTACAAAATCACGTCATTGCAACTTGTAACTACGAAATTTATAAAATAATAATAAAGGTATAATATACAAATAAGAACATTTTCAACTGTTTGTCTAAAAAAAAAAAAAGAATAATTCCAACTGCGTGTGAACTAAAAAAAGAGGAATAAATCCCACTGCTATTATTGTATCCGACCGCTTTAGTATAATATATTCAGATTATTTTCCACCTTTCAATTCATTTTCTTCATTTTTCTTTTCTCTTTATATTTTATTTTGATTCTCGGATTTTATATTTTATTATATTTTTAGATTGGAATCCTTGTTTTATATCAATTATAAGAGAAGATATTAGATATCTACGATCTCGTTCACCATTTAGAGTCCGTTTGGAATATATTTTAATTTAAATGTTTTTTTAAGAATGCATTTTTTAAACAATATTTTGTATAAAAATTATTTAGAATTTAAACACTCATATGTTTGGTTGCATTTCCTCACAAATGTTTTTCTACACAAGTTGTTTACCTAAGAAGTCTTTTTATCAATCTCATTTTCTAATAAGTCATTTTTAGTGGTTGCCAAACACTAGAAATTTTTTCAAAATGATTTATTTTCAAAATTAAACACTTGAAAAGTTAAACCAAACACACCCTTAGTTTTTGAAAATTAAGTTTGTTTTTCTTCAATGTTTTCATCCTTGTTAATGACACATTGAATTCCTAATTAAATTCCAAAAACAAAAACAAGTTTTTGAAAATTACTTTTTTTAGTTTTCAAAACTTGACTTGGTTTTTTAAAACATGAAAATAAGGTAGATAATAAAACAAATAAACTTGTGGAAGTAGTGTTTTCAATCTTAATTTCCAAAAATCAAATCGTTATCAAATGAGACCTAAGTAATTATTGAAATTATAAAGCCTTTGTTTTGTTTTTTTTTTTTTTTAAAGCAAACAATATGAGTATATCACATGGTAACATTACATAACAATATCTTCATATTTTAAAACATTGCACATGTATCTAATTTTTCATTAACAGTCATTTCATAACATAAATGATAGGAAAAAACACACTTTTAGTCCTTGAAGTTTAAGTTAGGTTTCATTTTAGTCCCTGAGTTTTCAAACTCAACAATTTACCCATTGAGGTTTGGTTTTAGTTTCATTTTAGCCCCTCCATCCATTTTTCCGTTAAAAACGAACAGTTTGATGACGTGGCACTATTTCTTTCTTATTTTATTATTATTTCATCTTCTTCCCTTCTTCTTCCTCCCCCAACCCTAACCCTAAGCCCATGTCACCAGCCACCCGTCGTCGGCAGCAGTCTTTGTCTTCTTCTTCTTCTTTGTCCTCAACAACTTTACCCTTCTTCTTTCTTTTCATTTTCTGTCATTCTTCTTCGATCCTTCTTTTCTCTTCACTATATTTGGTCCAGATCGAGCGTCGTCTTCAATCGCAAAGATCTAACGCCAATGCTCGACTTTGATTTCGTTCCAGATCGAACGCCCAACCATGAACACATTTGTCGTTGCTGTTGTGGGATAGGAACAAGGTATCAAATTTCCGTCAACATACCGACATTTCGGTGGAAATGTCGGTATGTCGACCATGTCGACATTTCCAAGGGGGGGAAGTTTCGATCTTCCCCCCATGTCGAGAAATGTCGAGAAATGTCGAGATGTCGACGAAATGTCGAGTTTTTTTTATTTATAATTTATTTATTTTTAGTTTAATAATTATTTTTAAGCTTCATTTTTTGTATGTCTCCCTTGTCCTAGTGGATGTACGAGCTTGGTAAATACTGCTAGCTGGGTTCGATTATAATTTTATAATTCTCAAATTCTCAATTATAATTTTACATTTCTATTATTTTATTATTTTTATCATCTATAAATACTCTCATTCCATTTCAATTTCTTCACACCACAATTCTCAAATTCTTCCAAAATATTCTTCAATTTCTTTTTTAAATTAGAAGTTCTAGGCTTCTAGCTCTAGTTATCTTCACGTGTTAAGTTAAGTTTAAAGTTTACAATGTTTCTGTACAGTATTAGTTAATTTTTGTTTTATTAATTATATAGTTATCAATTATCATTAGTTAATTTTTCTCAGAACAAAAAAATTATCATTAGTCAATTATATAGTTCCTATATACTTCTTATTTGTAACTAAAGTCTCATTTTATAATTTAAATAATTTATATCAATTAGCATAATTTTAATTAATAGGAACATCCTATCGACATGTTAATATAAATATCATAAATAATTTTCATCAACTTCCATATTGCATTTAGTATAATTAAGTCAAAATTAAATTTGCATTTAATAATTCAAACAATTTTCATCAATTTTCATATTATTTTCAAAATTCCTGCACACATGGACATTTGAATCGAAAATTCTATCTAAATATTATCTTACTTTTTAGATATGACGATAAAAAATGGTCAATTATAGTCTAACTAAGCCACAATTAAAGTTTCATTAACTAATTTAAACAATTTTCATCAATTTTCACGATTTCTGTAAATTTTCCTGAAATGTCTCTCGACATTTCCATCGACATTGATATTTCCATAAAATCTGGACCTCGACATTTCCATCAACATCGACATTTTAAACCTTGGATAGGAAGAAGAAGAAACCCATGTCGCCGCTCACGTCGTTCCGTTCGCTGCTGGTTGTCGTGGAGCCTACTCACACCGCCGCTCGATCCTTGTGTCATTTAAAGTCTAAGCCAACAACCATGCCCAACCACGAACACCTCCGATCCTTCTTTTCTCTTCACTAGTCTATTCGTCGTGGAGTCTGCTCACACTGCCGCTTGATTAGGCTTGCTTGTCGATGCTGGTCCTGTTCATCGTGGTGCAGATCTGGGTTCCAGATCTGGAACGAGGGGAAATCCCCTTCGTTCCAGCTATCATTTTTTTTTACAATGAAAGAAGAAAGGGAAGGAAGGAACAAGGAAAAAGAAGAAGAAAACGAGGAGGAGAGGGAAGAAGAAGATAAGAGGAGGAAAAAAAAGGAAAAAAAAGGTATGGCGACGGCTGTTTGACAGTGTTGGCAGCGGCTGCGGTCTGAACTACGGCGGTGCTAGTGAAGAAGAAGGTGAAAGATGAAAAATGAGAAGAAATGAAGAAAAGAAGAAGAGGAAGAAAATAATCGTCGGCCGCCAGCAAGCGATGGTCACCAGTAGTCGGTGGTAGTCGGTGGAAACTGGAGATTTAATGGGATGGTGGAGAAGAAGAAGAGGAGGAAAAAGAAGGAGAGAGAGAAAAAATAAAAATGTTATAAAATAATAATGTTTGTATTATTTTAATATATTTATATTTAAAAATGGAAAATAATTTTGTAAAATAAAAAATAGTGTCACGTCAGCAAACCGTTAGTTTTTAACAGAAAAATGGATGGAGGGATTAAAATGAAACTGGATGGAGGGATTAAAATGAAACTAAAACCAGACCTCAGGTGTTAAATTGTTAAGTTTGAAAACTCATGGACCAAAATGAAACCTAACTCACTAAAAATGTATTTTTCCCTAAATGATATTATTACGGTTATACCAAACTAGGTAGTTTTACTTGTACTTTAAAATATAAATTTAAATGATGTCATGAAATTGTTTTTCAAAGGATTTTAATCTTTTTTTTTTTTTTATCTAAACTTTTCATAATCGAATTTTCCCAACTCAATTCATTCCAATTCATAAAAGTTTTAGTAATTCTTTTCAGTCCTTAAACTTTTAAATATTTTGTTTTATACGCATCACACTTTGCATAAAAAAAATTCTTTATCTACTTTCCTTAATTAGCTTTTTATTCCTTGTCTCTAAAAAATGTGTTTGTTTATATATAGCTACCTTAATTAACCTAATCACATACTTACCATTGTATATAAAATATTTGTCCACATAAATATATGACATGCCCCATCAACTTTTTTTTAAAATGGTAGGTTTTTCTAATAAATTACATATATATCGTTATATAAAGACAATGTCATTGTTGATGTTCAAATCCAGTCATAAAGAATGCACTTGATTTGTAAGTGCTTCAACGATAAATTTGTTTAATAGGAGAAGAGTTGACCTAAAAGAAGAACTACACACTAGTGTGGTGCTTGTCACACAAAAACTCTGATACTTAAGTCAAATTATAATTATAAGAAGGGGTTTAGAACGAGAGAATGACATTACCTAATTTTAATGATTTATTGAACAGATGGCTCGTGTGCCTTTGGCTCTCCCCGACCTTGGCCTCGACCTCATCCTTGCCTTTGGCCTCTACTCTGGTTGAGATGAACTATTGGGCTTAGTCTAATAGTTCTTTTTTAACCCTGGGGATGTCTTAATCGGATTGGGTCTGATCAACTTGGTTTAGCTTGGGGCTAATTCCGCAAACTTGTTTGTACTTCGTTCTTTTCCAAAGTAAGCTATAACAGTCATTATTTCGATTTCATTTTTTTTTACAATACGTGGGGAAGGGGATTCGAACCACAAATCTTGTGGTTATCCGTACAACTTTATACTAGTTGGACTAAGCTCTTGTTGACAATACGTTGGCATTTCAACCTCATTTACCATCACACAAATAACTTTTTATATTGAATTTTTATTACTTTACAAAGTTTCTAATTAATTATGATTAATTACCATATGCCATAGTGTTATTTTTAAAAGTATAGAAAGTAAAACAATGATCCAAACTGAAATATAAAATTATAATTTGATGTTATAAAAAAAAAAAAAAAAGGGAAAGGTACTTTTTTAGTCTCTGAGTTTTGGAGAATAGGTTCATTTGGTCCCTGAGTTTTCAAAATTGACCTTTTTATAGTCTCCAGTTTTGAGAAATAGGTTTAAAAGGTCTCCAAGTTTTCAATATAGACTTTTTTAGTCATTGAGTTTTGAGAAATTTGTTTAAAAGGTCTTTCATATTATTTTTTCAATTTTTAAAATTAATACTTTAATTTTTTTAAGTTAAAAAAATAATTCAATATTAAAAGATAATAAAAAAAATATTAATCTAAAAAAGTTGAAAAAATAATAGGAGAGACCTTTTAAACCTATTTCTCAAAATTCAAGAACTAAAAATGTCTATTTTGAAAACTTAGAGACCTTTCAAACTTATTTCTCAAAACTCAAGAATTAAAAATATCTCTTTTGAAAACTCAAATACTAAATAGATCTATACTTTAGAATTTAGGGACTAAAAATGTTTTTTTTTTTTTCGATATATATATACACACACTAACAACGTGCGGAAGCACATTAATTTTTCATAGAGAGAGATACCGAACAAAACAAACCATTATTAAAATATTATTTATTATTAAAATAAATAAATAAATAAATAAAGACATTTGAGACAGTTATGGTGGTCTGTGGTCAATCAAACGGTTGAATCCGCAATCCGACCCGATTATTCATACGTCAAAAAACCGTCAAAGATTTGAATCCGGAGAGGGGCAAAACGGTAAATTCTAATGGTAGAAAATAGCAAACAAAAAATAAGGCAATAAAAATAAATTGCAAATATTTAGGGATTGTCGGTGGTGGGAGGAAGGGCCACCGGCGGTTCCTGGTTCGGCTGCTGTATTCACGGTGGCGGGCCCCACAAAGTTAAACACCAATCTTTTTGGGTCCCACTACTGGTCCCCACTTGTCCGGCCGACACCCCGGAGGTTATTTATAATTCCAACATATTTTTGTTTTACTTTTATTATAATATTATTAATGATTAAATCAAATCTTTACTTTTACATATCCTTTTTTTTTCCCACCTCTTTTCTTTTCAAAATTTAATTTCTGTTCATCAATTCCAAATTTCAACATCTTTTGAAATTATGCCGTTTTTGTAAAATCTGTATTTATTGTTTTTTGAATATGTCATTTTGCTTAATTATTTATGCAAAGGTTTGTTTAATTTAGTCATGGCTAATTTTTTTGTCGGGGTATTTTTTAAAAAAATTATTCTAATATTGCCATGCTCTTTTGTTTATTGTTTTGCATTATTAGCTTATTTACTTGATTTCTTATTCCGATTTTGTTCAATTATTGATGGCATTTTTTGGATTTTGATATTTATAGTCTTCACCTAATTATATTGTTTCCTTTCAATTTCGGAGTCTATTTCTTTTTAGAAGGGAGTCACATTTATAGAAATATCATGCTTGAATTTTTAGAAGTTTTTCCTTTTATTAAGGTGAATAATATCTCGACACAAGTTTTGTAATTTTTAGATAAAAAATACATATTCTAAGAGAAATCAAACCAATAAAAAAAATATTCAAAATATCTTAACGGACCAGATATAAAATCAGATATAAAATCTCTTGTTTGGTACAAGATATTTGATATACATGCAAAAGAATGAGTTTTCTTCGCGTCATTTTCTTTCTCTCTATTATTTTTATTAATACAATCTTTCTTTTAATACATTTATTTATTCTATTAATGTTAATTATATTGTTTAAATTAATTTTTATAATCAACAAGATTATATAAAACTTATTTTATAATAATGTATTAAATTAACCTGGTTTATTATTCAATCTATTAAAAATGAGTATATTATTTAAATTAATTTTTATAATCAGATTATATAAAACTTATTTTATAATAATGTGTTGAATTAACCTAATTAATTATTCAGTTTATTATTCACGAATATTTTCAATAGATTGTTTTTTTTAGACAAAAATATTTTCAATAGATTATAAAACATATGTATGATATGAAATTGACAAGATTTCAAAGAAAAACAACGCTAGAGCTATAATTTGGCAATGTTATTCATTAGCTAATTTGTGGGTTAATCAAACTTAAAATTAATGTAATTAAGAATATTTATTCAAAAATATTAAATAAATAATTTTAATTAGTCAATTTAACTTAGTTTATTCAATTAAGATTATTCCTTCATCAATTAGAAAAAATATATTCATGGATTATTAATTTATTAATTTTTATTAATACTTTGAATTAATTTTGATTGTTTTATTAATTAATCTAATAAAATTAGATAAGATTTTCCTGATTAATCTCATAAAATAAATACATATATAATTGATTGCTATAAAATTCTTATGGCATTCCCATGCACAATCAAACATAGTTACCTTTGATTTTCGACTATTTTATTTTCAAACATTTAAAAAACTTAAAACCAAACGACCCAATAAATACATTCAACCTTTAATTTGAATATATGAATTTTATTAGTTATAATAGACACAAAGAAAGTCCAATAAAAAAGATTTTGTTCAACTTTTCAAGTCAAAATAAAATATGTGGCAAATTTACATATAACCTCACTTTTTTTTTTTTTTTTTCTTTTCTAAAAAGTAATTGAAATGGACAAATTAATATATATTTTGTGGAAAATTAGTCAATAAAGTTTGCCTAACTGACACATGCTTAGACTAATTAATTGCATGTTGATTTCAATGTTGGAGATCTTCAAATTAAATCATGACAAAGACTTTTTGTGTTTAATGATACTATGAAATTTTGTAAGCAATTAAATCTTCATGAAAACTATTCAAAAAAAAAAAATCTTCATGAAATTTAATAAAGATATAGCGTGATAATCTTGTCTTTATTCATAATTAAATCTCATATATATATATATATATATATATCTCTACTATATATAAAAGGGGCTTAGAGGGGAGAATTTTTACATTCCCTTATTGCCCCTAACATTTTTAATAATGACTACTTTGTCCTTTTAACCTAATTAATGATATTTCAAATTATATATTTTTTTTATAAATAAAATGGCTATGAGTGGAGGATGGTTTATATACTTATTTAATTGATTTTTGAATGGACGCAAAAAAATCAATTAAGGTAAAAAAAAAAAAAAAAAAAACCAAAGGTTTGAAACGAAAATCTAATTAGAAATATAATTTAGTGTTCCTGAATAAATGAAAATATAGTTATTAATAACTAATTTCAATTTACAATTAATTTTTAAAAATTTTATACATAAATTAATTATAATCTTGAGATTTTACTCAAAAATTTAAATCAAAACTTCAAAATAATGTAAGAAAAATTTTAATTACTAAACTGAAAAGACAAAAGATTACTTTCCTATTAGACATTTTAAATTTAGGGATCAAATTGACACAATCCTGAAAGTTCAGGCCCCGTTTGATAACGTTCTCGTTTCCTGTTTCTCGTTTCTCGTTTCTTGTTTCCTGTTTCTTGTTTCTTGTTTTTTAAGAAGTAGAAACAGAAACATGTTTGATAACTATTTCTGTTCCTCGTTTCTCTGAAAAAAGAAACAGAAACACAAAATGTGTTTGATAACCGATTCTTGTTTCTTGTTTTTTTTAGTTAAAATAAAATTTAGTACATATAATATAAAAATATTTTAATTTTCAACGATTATTTTTTTATTTCTCCTTCTTCTTCCTCATCACTACAACCATTGTTACCGATCACCCGCCATCGTTGATCATCGGCCATCGCTACCGACTTTTGACCACTGAGCGAATGCAGACAGACAACGGCGAAAGCTGGAAAAGTCGTCGGCGCGTGGTGGCGGTTGTCGAAAATAAGAAAAAAAGGAACAAGTTTCGGTCGACGACGATAGTGGCAGCCGGTAGTCGGAGGTCGACGGTGGCATCTGGTAGTCAGAGGTCGACTGTAGCAACTGGTCGACGGAGGTCGGTGGGGGTTAGTCGGAGAAGGCCGATCAGCTAAGGTCGACCACAACTGGTAGTCGGAGGTCGACGGAGATCGACAGAGCCTAGTAGTCAGAGGTCGACGATAGCTGTCGTTCAGCAGAGGTCGGTGGCGCCCGATAGTTAGAGGTTGACGTTAGCGACTGCTCGACGGCGCCCGATAGTCGGAGGTTGACAGTAGTCCGAGAACGACGGTGGCAGTTGGTCGACGAAGGTCGGTAGTCAGAGGTCGACGGTGGCGGTTGGTCGGTGGTGGTCGGTAGTCGAAGGTCGACGATGGCGATCGATCGACATATGTCGGTCAGTAGAGGTCGGCAATGCCCGATAGTCAGAGGTCGACGGTGGCAGTAGTTCGATGGAGGTCGGCGGCTGTCGGTAGTTAGAGGCGACGGTAGTGGCTGGTCGGCGACGCCCAATAGTCTAAGGTCGACAGTAGCGGTCCGTCGGCGGAGTTTGGTCAACAGGGGTCGACGACGCTCGGTAGACGGAGATCGACGATGGTGGTTGGTCGACGACGCCATGTAGTCGGAGGTTGACTGTAACGGTTTGTCGGTGGAAGCTGGTTAACAGAGCGGGGTCGGCGGAATCGTCGATCAATGGTGGCTGATAGTCGGAGGTCGACGACTGCGGCCAGTTGGCGGTGGTTGGTCGACGGTAATTAGAGGTTGGCGGCGCCTGGTAGTCAAAGGTCGATGGTGGCAGTCGTTCGAAGGAGGTCGGCGGTTGCCGGTAGTCAGAAGTCGACGGTAGTGGCAGGTAGGCGGCGCCCGATAGTCTGAGGTTGACGGTAGCTGTCAGTCGGAGGAGGCTGGTCAACGGGGTCGACGGCGGCCGGTAGTTGGTGGTCGACGGTGGCGGTCGTTCGATGGAGGTTGGCGGCTACCGGTAGTCAGAAGTCGACAGTAGTGGTAGGTCGGCGGCGTCTGGTAGTCTGAGGTCGACGGTAGCGGTCAGTCGGCAGAGGTCGATCAGTGGAGGTTGATAGCGGCCGGTTGTCAGAGGTCAACAGTAGCGGTCGACCGCAACTGGTAAGGAGGTCGACGACAACCGGTAGTTGGAGGTGCACGGTGGCAGTCGGTCGACAGAAGTCGGAGGTGCACGGTTGGGTCGGTTGTGGCCGGTAGTGGGAGGTTGACGACGGCGGTCGGCGATGATCGTCAGTTGGAGGTGGACGGTGGCGGTAGGTCGGTGGAGGTCGATAACAGCCAGTAGTCGAAGGTTGACAGTGGTGGTCGGTCAGCGGAGGTCGACAGCGGCCGGTAGTCGGAGGTCGACAATGGTGGCAAGTCGACGGAGGTCGACGACGACCTGTAGTCGAAGGTGGATGGTGGCGCTCAGTTAGCGGAAGTCTATGGCGGCCGGTCGTCGGAGGTTGACGGTTGCGGTTGGTCACGACAGGTAGTCGGAGGTGGACAATGGCGGTTGGTCGGTAGAGGTCGACGACGGTCGGTTGTCGGAGGTCGACGGTAGCGATCGGTCGCGGGCGGTATTTGGAGGTCGACGATGACGGTCTGTCGGCGAAGGCCGATAGTCGAAGGTTGATAGTAGCGGACGACCGCAACCGGTAGTCGGAGGTCGACAATAGTGGTCGGTCGACGGAGGTCGGCGACGACCAGTAGTAGAAGGTGGTTTGTGGCGGTCGGTCGGTGGAGGTCGGCGGCGGCCGATAGTCGAAGTTCGACGGAGGCGGTCTGTCGGCGATAGCTGATAGTAGGAGGTTGACAGTGACGGCTAGTCGGTGACGATCCATAGTCAGATGTCAACGATGGTGGACGGTAGTCTGAGATCATGGAGGTGATAATAAAAGGAAAAAAGGAAAGAAATAACACAAATAATAAAAAAAAATGAAAGAGAAAGAAATAACGAAAAAATAAAAAAATAAAAAAGGAAAGAGAACGAAATAACGAAAAAAGATTAAAAAAAAGACGAGGAAGTGGTTAAAAAAATAGAGGAAGAGAAGAGATTGGTGTAGGAGTGGGAGGGAGAGACACATGCATGAAAGATAGAGAAAAAAAAACAGAAACAGAATTTGAGAAACAACATTTTGTAGTTTCTCAAATTTGGCATCTTTTTTAGAAACGTTTCTAGAAATTTAGAAACAAGAAACAGGAATGAGTTATCAAACAAGTCTGTTTCTTAAAAAATGAGAAACGGGAACAAGAAACAGGAAACAGGAACGTTATCAAACGAGGCCTCAATGGCCAAACTTGTAATTCAACCTACATTTTATGAGGATTAAGAGTATGTTTGGTTTAACTTTTCAAGTATTTAATTTTGAAAAAAATTATAGTGTTTGACAAAAAAAAAACATTAAAAAATGAGATTGAGAAATAAACCATTTTGAAACAAACGCTAGAAAGCAAATTTTTAAAAAAGAGTTTTTGGTATATAATAACATGAGTATAAAAACACTTATAAAAAAATGTAACCAAACATATGAGTGTTTAAATTCTAAACACTTTCTATACAAAATGTTTAAAATAAAATGCATTTTTGAAAAAAATTAAACTAAAATGTATTTCAAACAGACCCTAAAACAAAGTTCAAATAATGTTTATTTACGACAGAAATGCGAACTTAGATAAAAACTAAACACTTTTTATGGTTACATTAAATTAAAACTACAAGAGCTCACATATATGTTCTTTTTCTTTGAACATATTTTCCAAACACTCCTCAAAAATGGGGCTATGGAGGAGTATATTTGAATTCATATTTTCCAAACGCTCCTTTGTCCATTTTCGATTTTTCTTTCGTTTGTATAGTTGCAACTGTTCGTTTGTATAGTTGTAACTGTTCGAGTTGAGGTTTCCATTGAGAGAATTTAATAAGTGGTTACACGATGTAGCAGTGCATCCTTTCATATATGAGAGTGACCTAAGCGGTAGACATGTGAAAAAAAAAATTAAAATAGAAATTGTTGCATTATCTATATTACAATACCAAAATATTAACATATGTATTTGATAACTTAATTACTAGCTTAGCTTTTTGTTTTGTACCATATGGAAGATTTTTTTATGAAGAATATTACGATAATATGAATACATTAAAATAAAAAATTTTACATTATCTATTTTTTAAAAATTTATGGTAATTAAAATAAAACTATATAAAATTTATTCATTACATGCTAAAAGATTACTATATATTTTTTTTTCAAAATTTTAATGAAAAACACAAGATTTCACGTGCATTGCACGTGTTTCTTGACTAGTATATATAAATTACTTTTGGTCCTGAACTTTTATGAAAGTAGCAATTTAGTCCCTCAACTTTGATTTGTAACGATTTAGTCCCTGTACTTTCAATTTTGCAACGATTTAGTCCTTGTACTTTTAATTTTGTAACAATTTAGTCCCTGAACTTTAATAAGCAACAACTTAGTCCATGTACTTTCAAATTTTTAACGATTTAGTCCCTATCATGAAAAATTAATGCACAGATTTAATAAAATTTCCTACCTAGATAGATTAATAACCTAATTTGGGACCTAATATGTTTATAAATTACAAAGTTTAATCATTAAATAATAAAAATCGATATTTAATTTTGATGATTTTTTTTGCGACAAGGATTAAATTGTTACAAATTTGAAAGTATAGAGACTAAATTGTTATAAATTTGAAAGTATAAGGACTAAATTGTTATTAATTAAAGTTTAGGGACTAAATTGTTACAAAATTAAAAGTACATGAACTAAATTGTTAAAAATCAAAGTTCAATGACCAAATTGTTACTTTCATACAAGTTTAGGGACCAAAAGTGATTTTTAACCATTATTTCATTTTATTTTATTTTTGTTAGTAGAATGAACCGTGATGGTTTTCTAATGTTAAAAAAAAAAAAAAAAAAAAGAATGATGACGGAGGAACTAAAAATATAATAATAGAATGAATAATTTTTAAAATTTTATCATTATTATTATCATGCATGAGAATTAATTAATAATATCCACTTGGTAAATAAATTAATTTGTTATATGGACATACTTGGTTTTAAATAAACCTCGTACATTTTGGTTAAAATTCATCATATTGTTCACACGAGACTTCGGAGATGGAGACACGTGGAATAAACTTTGATTTGTATTAATATTTGTATGCGTGTGGATATACAATCTCTAATGTTGATCCTCTGATTCTCTCTCTTGTGTGTGGATGTGTTTCACTCGAGGGCTGGAACGCTTGATCTCGAGTCTGGAGCTTCCACGGATTCTTGGAGCTTGAAGTCTTCCAAATCTTGAAGGAGTCTTCAGTCTTCAGGAAGTGTTCAGCACTTTGAAACTTGTGGATTTCAAGGAGTCTTCAGTCTTCGATCTTGATGAAGTTCTCTGAATTCTTTGACTCTGGCTTCGAGCTTCAAAATTCTGACCCCTTGAAATGGTGGTGAACCCCCCTATTTATAGAGTTCTCGCAGGATGGACCCTGGTAACTTTTGGGCCTAACAACTTGGGCTTGAGTTTTATTGGTCTTGGGCTGAACCATTTAGTCTTGGATTTGGTTTATATTTGACCCAAAACCATATGACCCAGACATTTAAAAGACCCAAATTTGATCCAAATAATTATTATTTTTAATTAATTGGTCAAATTAATTAATTTGATTGAAATAATTTAATTTTAATTAATTGATCAAATAGAAATTTGGCTCTATAAATTTATAATTAGCGAACTTTGTTTTCAAATTAAATTTGGGACACATGTCAATTTATAATTGGTCCCAAATTTAATTAACTTGAATTTCGTCATTAATTTTATGTAATGACGTGGCAATTCGTGATTGGTCAAAATTTCTCCATCAACAAATGCCCCATTTTCGAGATTTAGACACAAATTATGTGTGAGTGAATCTCGAAAAATATATTTTGGAATTAAAATGCAAGGTATTTGTTCTTGACTTTGACTCCATTTGGTGCGCCAATTTAATCAAAATATGGAACATAACTTGAGGTTTGGACTTTGGTCCATTTGGGATAAAATTTGGATTATGCCCAAAATATTATTTGAGGTAAAATTTTACCAAATTCAAACTTGCATTTGGCATAGAATTTGATGTTTGAATCTCAAATTTTGATTTGGAAGAAAAAAATTTGGAGTATGCCCAAATAAAATTATTTGATAAAATTTGAATTCCCAAATTGATTTGAATTGAAATAATCTTTTAGGAATTTTAATTTAATTAAGTTGGTTCAGATAAAGATAAAGATTATCTCATAAAATTTTGAACCGGAGATAGGATTTCATTTTAGTCAAATCTTTATCCAAATCTTTATCTAAACCTTTGATTTGAACTTAAAACTCCCCCTATAAATAAGACTGAACCTCAGTAGGGGAGAGCACACATCAATTGCAGAGAACATTCAAGAAGGGATCCAGGTAGGAAAATTTCTTCTCTTTTTATTTTTTATTTTTTTTATTTTTCGTTTTTATTTATTTATTTATTTTTTACTTTTCGTTTTTTTTTAATTTTTCGTTTTTTTTTTTTTTTTGATCTGCATATATATTCCATGTATGTCCTTATTGGATGTCGCTCATATGAATTGCTTTGATTGTACTATAGAGCTTTTGGCTTCCATTTTTTTCTTTGCACATATATTATTGCAATTTGTTTCTTTCTTGCTTGAATGTGTAAGCTTCGTGCAACGGTCGTCACCAGCTTCTCTTGCAGTGATCTCACTCATGCTAGACCAGTCCCCTATTTCATTGGGTGATCTGAGTAACCTGCAGGGGTAGTCACCAGATTCGCCTACAACGATGCACTCCTGCTAGACCCAGTCCCCATTTTATTGGGTGATCTGAGTAACCTGCAGGGGTAGTCACCAGATTCGCCTACAACGATGCACTCCTGCTAGACCCAGTCCCCATTTTATTGGGTGATCTGAGTAACCTGCAGGGGTAGTCACCAGATTCGCCTACAACGATGCACTCCTGCTAGACCCAGTCCCCATTTTATTGGGTGATCTGAGTAACCTGCAGGGGTAGTCACCAGATTCGCCTACAGCGATGCACTCCTGCTAGACCCAGTCCCCATTTTATTGGGTGATCTGAGTAACCTGCAGGGGTAGTCACCAGATTCGCCTACAACGATGCACTCCTGCTAGACCCAGTCCCCATTTTATCGGGTGATCTGAGTAACCTGCAGGGGTAGTCACCAGATTCGCCTTCATGCACTCCTTCTAGACCCAGTCCCCATTTTATTGGGTGATCTGAGTAACCTGCAGGGGTAGTCACCAGATTCGCCTACAACGATGCACTCCTGCTAGACCCAGTCCCCATTTTATTGGGTGATCTGAGTAACCTGCAGGGGTAGTCACCAGATTCGCCTACAACGATGCACTCCTGCTAGACCCAGTCCCCATTTTATTGGGTGATCTGAGTAACCTGCAGGGGTAGTCACCAGATTCGCCTACAACGATGCACTCCTGCTAGACCCAGTCCCCATTTTATTGGGTGATCTGAGTAACCTGCAGGGGTAGTCACCAGATTCGCCTTCATGCACTCCTGCTAGACCAGTCGTTTTGATGACTATAGTGTCTTATAGAGTTGGTTATATATATATTTTTTTGTATGATTGATTATTCATGCATCACTTTCTTGCCTTCATAACTTCTTGGATAAGATTGACATTTTTTTTTTCTTGTGTAGAAAAACTTATCTCCATCATGGTGTATTTTACTGAGCACCCTGATCCTGAGAAAAACTGCTTAGTCATCTTGAAGGACAAAGATCAGCCTGTTGAAAATGGCGTTATACTTCCTGTAGGAGAGACAATATGTGGTAATCTTAGGGGATCACAACATTGCTTGAATAATTCAACCTCTTTGTCTAGATGGTCAGAAGAAAGACTTTTGAGTCACGAGTCTTCATTGAAGGCGTGGTTTTTAGAGTCTCCAATTCATAGCAAGGTGCCGGGCGAAAATCCAGAATCAACTTTAGGTCGTCGAATTATTGGAGACGAACAAGTTCGTTGGGGTAATTCAATAAGAATTCATGGAGAATTCTTTTATATACCTGATTATTGGGAATGGTTAGAGGTCGTAATTTCTTCAAATACGCCGATACTGAAGAAGGCTTGTTTGTTTGATGCTGTAATGGCCTCCTTATACACTTATGACCGCAATAATGATATAGTTCGAGCTTTTTGTGAAGCATGGTGTCCATCCACAAATACACTTCATACATCATCAGGAGAGTTATCTATCTCTCTATGGGACATGTGGAGATTAGGAGGCCTTTCCATCAAGGGTAGGTTTTATGATGAAGTTGTTCCTTGTTGTAAGGAATTATTAGGTTCGCCTGATCGAAAGGATGAAGATTGCCCAAAAGTTTGTGAGTACCTTTTTGCTGCGTACTATCACATTGCATCTCAACAACGCGATTGCCTTCAAATTCCTATTAAATCGTGGATTTCTTTCTGGTTTAAAGGAGATTCGAAATATGAAAAACCTCCTCCCCAAAAGCCGAAGAAGACTTCTCGTCCACGCCAGACCCATAATCCGAATGGGGCTCCTACCAAGCGTCACAGCTGGTCCGAAAAAAAAATGGACTTATTTTGCATGTTGGGCGTAGAAGATGAACTGAAAGATAAGGCATACTTGGCTGCCTTTCTTTCTTGTTGGTTGTGCGCATTTGTATTTCCCGACCAACGTACTTCTCTTCGTCCAGAAGTTTTTAAAGTCGCCAGTCTTATGGCTGAAGGTTACGTTTTCAGTCTTGTTGTTCCTGTTTTGGCCAATATTTATCATGGACTCGACCAGATCCACAGTGCATCTCCTTCTGCTGGATTTTCAAAGGCTTGTTTTCCTTTGCACTATGTCCATGCTTGGCTGGCTTATTATTTTAACACGCATTACAAAGTCCCAGCACCTGTCATTGGCCCAATGATGGTTGAGTTTTCTGGCGAGGGTGGGGCTAAGTACTTTAACGATTTTGAAGCCCGTGTACATATTCACAAAGGTAAATATGTGTCATGGTATGCGAGTCTTCAAGCCAGAAATACAGGCGAGCTTTTGAAAGATGACGGGAAATTATCGTTTTGGCTTTCTTCATTCTTCATAAGCATTCGGTCGTGTTTCTTGTCTTCACGCTGTGGATCGTTGATGGTTATTGAAGCTTATAGTCCTTGTCGATTTAGTCGACAATTTGGATTCTATCAAGACATACCGAATGACTTGAGTATAGAAATTCCTGAGGCAAATTTAGCGAATGTGTTTCGTCTTTGGAGGATATGCACTCAAAGAGGAACATTATCCCAAGTATACCTTCCTGCTCGTGCAACGAAACCACACACTCAGGTTACTCAACGCTACAGAAGTTGGTGGTTAGCCAAGCATGGGAATTATCTTGAAGAAGGCATACAAAAGTTGGCGGATAGCGCTTCTCCTCTTCTCTCTAAGCCAAAATTTCCTAAAAAGGTTGGCAATGACAACGGAGGCAAAAGGATTCGCATGTTTGAACCTGGTGAATTTTGCTCCAAGGATAATGATGGTAGTCAGAGCAGTAGCGACGATCATCATTGGAAAAGGTCTAAAAAGTCCAAACAACCATCAGTATGTGAAGATGAATATTTTGATGGAGTCCCTAGCTCATCACAATTTCCTGAACTCCCTACACCACTGGTAAGTTTTTTTTTTTTTTTTTTCCTTTCGTTATAATATTTTACTATTATTATTATCATCATTGCTTCCCCCTTTTCTTTGCAGTCACCCTTAAATGATCCCCTTATAGAAGTCGAAGGGCATCATAGTCCTTCTTTTTTTGTGAGTCCAGACATCTTTGACTCTGTAGCTGCGCGTGTGGACAATTCCAAAGCGCCAACGGATAGAGTCACGATTCAATCTTGTCATCCTGCAATTGATGAAGTTCCTGAACAAAAGAAGACAACGACCCATGCAGCTGCGTCTGAGATCTCTGATTACTTTGCTGACGATGTTATTTCCAACTATAGGAAACAATTTTCCCTTGCCCTGTGGGAGAGCATACACCAGAAGATCATACGCACTCCGTTCGACAAAATACCTCGCCTTAAACAAGAGGCAGTCAAAATACTTCATACAATTTCTGAGATTCGTGTACCCGGCTTGGATTCTCTTAAAGAAATTGTAAGTGCGTATTTCAAGAAGGTAGAGAAGTATAACCAGCTGCAGTCATCATTTTCTTCTCAATTAACTTTGGAGAGTAAGAATCGCCAACTGGGAGAGACTAGGTTTAGCTTGGAGAAGATACTATATAGTGAAAGTGAACTACTCACCGCGAAAGGTTCACTTCAGCAACAACATCTGCAAGCATTGCGAGAAGAAGAAGAATTGGAAGTTAGGCTTGAAACTATGAAAGCTAAGCGAGTTGAGATTTCTAAATCGATTATCGAGAAGGAGGATCTTCTAAAACAAAATCAACTTGAGGCTTCCAAACTGCGAGAAACTATAAGTAGCATTGAAGATGCCCCTGTTCTTACTGATGCTGATGCTAAAACTCTGACGATACTTCGTGAAATGTTGGAAGATGCACAAGAAGAGCTGAAGAATTACAAGTGGATACCATAATCAGACTTCATTATTTTTTTTATCATCATATTTTTATCGAAAATATCTCCATTTTTTTTTGTAATAGGCAAGATTTTTTTATTCATTATCGTACTTGTTTCGCATATTGGAATAATGATTTTTTTTATTTTATGGACTGAGCTTAAAGTTTCCTTTAAGTTGCCTACGTACCCATTAATAAACGGGATCAAGTCATAACGTAGGTCAGAATTTTTTTGCACTCACCTTTTAAGCTCGTGTGGGCTAGGAGCATCATGCAGTTTAGGCTCTTGCGATAAGGAGCTTTTACATTTAAAAGCTCTTATCTTTGTCATGGTCTTTATCAGATCCTTCATTTGCAGGATTGGTCAAGATAATGAGATTTGGCTTCACCTTCAAGGAACCTTCCGTATTTATGAGAACAGAAAACTTCCTCTTCATACGTGACGGGATTCTACTATGAAGCTTCTTGTCACTGTTTACTTCATCGAAAAGTTTCAACTCCAAGTTGTTCATCTTTCTTTTAGGTTGATCGTTTGTTACTTTGAGGCGATCAAAGACAGATGTTGAAGATCGACTTTTCTTTGATGTGGAGACACTTAGCCTTTGGAAAGCTGAAGGTCGAGTGGAGGTGGACATCGAACATTGATTTTCTTCTTTTGTCGCGGTCATACTCATTCTTTGGAATACTGAAGGACGAGTAGTTGGAGGCTTGATGCGATCGAAGACGGAGGTCCTTTGTTCACCCCTCTCAGGATTGTCAACTTCTTCTACGTCGATGCAGTAGGAAGTCACAAAGTTCTCTTTTTTCTTTTTGTGGAAAGTTTTGGAGAAGATCTCCTTCACAGTCACCGGTTGTCGAGGTTGAGAAAACTTTTTACTTCTCTTCCTCTTGGGTTGAAGTTTCTTAGGATCCTTCTTTCTTTGATGCTTACTCTTTCCTTTGATTGTAGCAAGATTTGATTGAGCTACTTCATCAAGGTCGAGCTCAATTTTGCCTTCCTTAGCCAGCTTTAAAATTAAGTCCTTTAGGACGAAACATCTTTCCACTGGATGACCAATAACTCGATGATACTTGCAATACTTGGGATCATCGACTTTCTCCATCTCTTCTGGCCGTTTACACTTAGGAAGCTCTATCAGTTGCGCTTCCAATAGTTGTTCCAACATATCAGGGATGTCGGCATCAGGGAAAGGATATATTTTCTTCTGTCTTTCCTTTAAAGTTAAGTGATGCGCTCCATTTGTTTGTCGCTTTTCTTTCGAAGACAACTTGGGAAGGGTTATGTTGACGACCATAGATTCTTCTATAGTCTCTTCGTCGTTTCTTCCTTCTTTTCTCATGTTAGGGAGGAGAATGTCTTGGTTTTCTCGACTAGCAATACTTAGCTCCATATCGTGGGCGCGAGTTGCTAGTTCCTCAAAGGTGCGAGGCTTTATACCTTTAAGGATGTAGAGGAGTTCCCAGTGCATGCCTTGAATGCACATCTCAACAGAAGAGAGTTCAGTGAGACGATCTTTGCAATCTAGACTCATGGCTCTCCAACGATTTATATAGTTAACAACGAGTTCACCTTTTCGTTGTTTAGTGTTGGTGAGCTCGAACATGCTAATGGTTCTTCTAGTGCTGTAGAAGCGATTCAAAAACTCTTTTTCGAGTTCCTCCCAACTGTCTACTGACTCAGGTTCTAGATCAGTGTACCAGTCAAAAGCATTTCCTTTAAGTGTTCGAACGAACTGCTTGACTAGTAGGTCCCCTCGAGTACCAGCGTTCTCGCATGTCTCAACGAAGTGGGCAATATGTTGTTTAGGATTGCCCTTTCCATCAAACTGCTGAAATTTTGGTGGTTGATACCCGATTGGCGTTCTCAAGTTATCAATCCTCTTAGTATAAGGTTTGGAATACAAGAGGGAATCTTGAGTAGGTCCACCGTACTGAGCTCTGATACAGTTTGTGATCATATCTTGGAGTTGTTGGATGGATAGTGAAGCAACCGAAGCATAACACTGTGGTTGATCATCTTGCACTATAGTCTTTCCTTTGTCATGATTTTTTATGACTTGTGTTTGACTTGATTCGGCGATATGTTGGTTCTCAATTTGGCACTTTAGTTGCGCGATTTGAGAATCTTTTTCTTCAATCGCCTTCATCAAGTTGTTGATGTGCTCTTGCATCTCAGCCATTCTTTCATCCATAGTTCTTGTCTCAGTCATCATGACAGTCACTACGTCAGAATCAGGTTCAAACAGAGGGTTATACTTAACAAGAAATTTGTCATTGGTATATGCCCCCTGCAAGGTTGTTTCTTCGCTTGCAATGATAGAAGCTTTATCTTCTTGCAACCTCAGTTTATTGAAGCAACAATGGGCAGTTGAACCCATGTAAGACTTGATCTCGACAGCGGCCATCGAAGAAGTCTTGAATGACATATTTACTTTTATGTTTTGAGATAAGAGAGAGAGATGAGAGGTAGAGATGGTCCCACTGGGCGTGCCAATTTGTTCACACGAGACTTCGGAGATGGAGACACGTGGAATAAACTTTGATTTGTATTAATATTTGTATGCGTGTGGATATACAATCTCTAATGTTGATCCTCTGATTCTCTCTCTTGTGTGTGGATGTGTTTCACTCGAGGGCTGGAACGCTTGATCTCGAGTCTGGAGCTTCCACGGATTCTTGGAGCTTGAAGTCTTCCAAATCTTGAAGGAGTCTTCAGTCTTCAGGAAGTGTTCAGCACTTTGAAACTTGTGGATTTCAAGGAGTCTTCAGTCTTCGATCTTGATGAAGTTCTCTGAATTCTTTGACTCTGGCTTCGAGCTTCAAAATTCTGACCCCTTGAAATGGTGGTGAACCCCCCTATTTATAGAGTTCTCGCAGGATGGGCCCTGGTAACTTTTGGGCCTAACAACTTGGGCTTGAGTTTTATTGGTCTTGGGCTGAACCATTTAGTCTTGGATTTGGTTTATATTTGACCCAAAACCATATGACCCAGACATTTAAAAGACCCAAATTTGATCCAAATAATTATTATTTTTAATTAATTGGTCAAATTAATTAATTTGATTGAAATAATTTAATTTTAATTAATTGATCAAATAGAAATTTGGCTCTATAAATTTATAATTAGCCAACTTTGTTTTCAAATTAAATTTGGGACACATGTCAATTTATAATTGGTCCAAAATTTAATTAACTTGAATTTCGTCATTAATTTTATGTAATGACGTGGCAATTCGTGATTGGTCAAAATTTCTCCATCAACACATATCTAGTGAAATATTTGATGTAATAACTTTTTTTGGGGTTATAAAGTTGATTATCATTGTGAATTGAGCTAAAATATCATCGTGAATTATGTCTTTTTATCACTTGTGGTAAAATTATGTTAGAGGTAGATTTTGACTTGTGGTTCATTAGGATGATTCCAAAAATAAAATAAAATAAAAAATAATAAAAATAAAAATAAAATAAAATCTCTCAAGTTAGAAAGAGTTATATTGTAATATAAAACGTCACATTTGCTTCTTCATACTTATAAGAGGACCACAATCGTGGTAGTTAACTCATAGGTCTAACTAGGAGATATGCTAATAGAAATATGTCATTAATGGAATAATATAAGTGGAGCATATTTTTCTTGCATATGTCATTATGAGTTATGATGTGATGTAGATTAAAGGTGAAGGTAGAAAAATAAGATGGAGAATAATAATTAAAGATGAATTCAAGTGCAAGTGTATACTATCACATGTAGTAATAAAACCTCTTGAAGTATTCCAAAAGTATCGATCTCATAGGGACTATTTAAACACAGATTTGAAGAAGAAATTGCTCTTAAATTGCAAGGTAGGTAACCAAGATAAAATAATTGATGTTCGGGTTTTGGAAAATAATAAAACAATAGCAAAAAGAATAAAAAAAAAACAATAATTAAAGTGAGGAATTCAGTAAAGTTTCAACCCAAGAGTTACTCTAATAATAGCTTGTTTAACCTAAGTATAGATATGCATTGAATCAGGTTTAACTCTTATTTGGCTTTGCTCCCAAGAACCGTTAGAAGACTAAGCGCGTACCGTTATGCACATTTCTGTGACTCGACTCCGACATAGATGATTCACGCATACAACCTATAACCCTATAGTTGTTATAAGCGACCATCCCCTATAACAGCGAATACACTCTTTCGAGCCCTTTCTCCTATATCACTTTTATGAAAACCGATATTGTTTGACCCTTTCGATACTAAACGCACATGACATGCTAAGTCTAAATGATCAAGTTAAACTTAACAAGATTAGAATGACAATCAATAAAGGATGACATGCATAAAGCTTAGGCAAACAAACAACTTTCAAGCTACTCCATCCACAAGGAAATTCACTAAACCGAACCCCTCATTGGAATTTAGCTACGCATGATGGATAAAAGTATAAATAAATAACTTTTCATTGAATAAATAAATGATAAGTACAAGAAATAAAGAAAAGAACAAAGTGCTGGAAAATAATGTACAGTAGCTAAAATTAGGGTTTTTCTATTTATCCAATCTCTTTACAGTTCTCACGACACTCTACTCTCCTTTTATAAGGTGGAAATAGGGTGATATCTCTACAAACATGAATGTTTGATGTTTAACTAAGGTTAGAATTTGGTCTTCTAGTAAGGACTGTGATAGCGAGCATAGCTAGCTATTTTTCTCTGATTAATTAAGCTAGTCTTTTACAATTATTTGCCCAAATTTATGAATTTTTATGTTTTATTTGTAGGAATTATGTGTTTGAAGCTTAATTCAGCAAATGGAGTCGAATGAAGTCTTCAATCTAAAAAAAAAAAAAAAAAAATAGCGTCGCGACGCTATCGATAAATTTTCCAAAATTACAGATCGCGACAGCGTCGCGACGCTGTCTGTAGCGTCTCGACGCTATCGGCAGATTTTCTATATAATCTTCTTTTCATGCTACGGCCAAGGGGAGCCCAATTGGTTAGATTTTAGCCCTAATTTCGACTAGAGACCTTTGGTGGGAGCTAAAGCAAGGCCAAAGAGCGGGAATCAAGCGAGAAGACGTGGAGATCGTGACGGGGACGTGCCAGTTTCGACAGATTCGAGTTTTCCTTTCTCTTTCCCTTACCTTTTGTAGTTTTCATGGCTTTTCTTTCAATTAGTGTTTGTAGTTTAAAGACTATGAATTGCTTGTTGTTTGTCTTAGGGATTGATGTAGTTGTTTTAGTTTGTTGGATTGATTTGTGGTATGAATATGCATTTATTTTACCTATGCAATTATGGTTAAATGCTTTCAATTACTTGATCACTAGTTGAATGATTTGAGTGTTGAATCTTGCTCGGGAGAGGGGATTTGGCCTAAGACTTACTTTATTTAATTGCATGACTAAAGTAGAAATTCTAAGTTTGTGACGGGATTTGGAATAACTTTAGAAGTTGCTTGAAGAACTAAACTCAAAGCCTTGCATGTTAATGAACTTAGATATGGATATCAAGTTGATTGCATGCATGAGAATCAATTATGCTCGAGAGAGATAGTTGTGATAAAAGGTTCCTAGACTTGGTAGAATAATTGCATGTTAAATTCATCCCTTTAATTTATCCTCAATCTCAACAATGAAATCAATTCTCTAAGAGTCTTTCCATTTGAGTCTCCACCTTTATTTTATGTTTTTTGTCTTTAGATTTATCTTTTATCATTGAGTTTTGCTCCCTAAATAAAATTGGATAATATTATTCACTGTACTTGATTTGCTAGAAAACCAATCCAGAGGACGACACTCGTTTTACACGAAAACACTATATTATTACTTGACCCGTACACTTGTAGTAGGAAAATTCCACATCAGACTGCGAACATCATAACTCATGGGTCAGACACTAGGGTTCTGTCACCACCCACGACGTCTCAGTGAGTTCTGTTTGCATTTACCTTCGATTCATGACATTTTATAGAGTGGAGATTCGTTGAGGAGTCACGAAAATAGTGCTTGCAGGTAGCCCAGTCAATTTTGGAGTCAAAACAGTCAGTTAGGTGCCTAAGAAGCTTGTTCAAAACGACTTGTGACGGACTTGGACTTTTCTGTTTCTACCTCGCATTTCTGCTGTTTGCCCTGTTTTCCCTGCAACATGCAAAAATGAGTTAAATTCATACCAAATCAGTTCATTTAAGCACAAAAATGCATAATTTAACAAACATGACTCTCTAAGACTCAACTTACCAGTTTTTACACTTTTTAGGCTCGGGAATAGTAAATTTGATCAAAAAAACATACAAGTTTCACGAGGAATAAGCTAGGAATAATGGACAAAATAGATATATTTTGGCACTTATCAGCCGACGAGTGATTGAACCAACCTATAACTAATAAAGTACAAATGGACTATACTTATTTCAAAAAAACAAATGGACTATACTAAAAAAAAACAAAAACAGTAGATGGACTAATGTGATCATACAATTGAGTACCACAACGAGGGTCTCTAGTGTCTTAGTTAATGGTTAAATTGCCCTCTTGAAGTAAATTACATGTCAAACACTTTAACTTATTTTACCTCATCCCCATATGAAGGCTAATCTATCTGGTACGTCGAATCATTACCTAGTCTCTCTATTGCTTTGTACTTGGCCTTATAGATAATTTTTTTTTTTCATATTTAGCAACTGTTTAGAGTGAAAATTGATTTTGATCATGATAAAAGTGCTTTTAATCATGACATAAACGTTTTTTTTTTTTTAACTATGACAAAAACACTCATAAACATAGTCTTAGTCACGCTTAATAGAACAAAAAAATTGTTTAGTCTCGATCAATAAGATCAAACTACTGGTTATAGAGAGTTATTGAGGGACTGTTGGGGCGTTGACTTGGTTATAATAGTCAGTGGTTATTATAGTCTAGATGTTATAATAATTTGTGGAGTTAAATAGTTTGTGTCTGGGGTGCAGATTAATTTAGTTTGAGATAAAATAGTCTGTGTTTGGGGTGTAGATTATTTTAGTATGAGTTAAAATAGTATGTGTTTAGGGTGTTGATCTATTTAACATGGGGTTTTGAATCAAATGTTCAAGCTTACTTTTTTTTTCTAGCTTTTTTTTTTTAATCTTCCTCATACAACTTTGTACGTCAAATATCAATAAGAATGTTTGTTCCATCAATCTTAAGAAATTAGCTAAGGGTTTTAAGTTATGTTACTCTTTGACAATAATCTGGTCTTGTTTGGTTTTATGAATATCGTTGAATATGAACAAAATATGATTAAGATTTTTTTTTTTAAGTTGTTAACCCTCGTTAACCTTCGGTGTTGCCAAAAGTAGGGAATAAATTTGACCTAAAAAAATTGTAAGTGCTTAGTGCAAAAATCAAAATACACTTTTGGTCCCTGAGGTTTGGGTTAAATTTCATTTTGGTCTTTGAGTTTTCAGACTCGACAATTTAGCCCCTAAGGTTTGAATTTCGTTTAATTTTGATCCCTCCGTCCAATTTTTTGTTAAACCCTAACAGATTGCTGACGTGACATGCATTTTTTATTTTAAAAAAAAATATATTTTTTAATTTTTAAATAAAAAAATATTTTGTTATTTCTTTTTTCTTCTTCTTCATCTTCTTCCTCCATCTTCATCTTCTTCTTCCTCTATTTCCATTAAATTTTCATCATCTTCATCTTCTTCCTCAACCTCAACCTCCATCTTCATCATCTTCTTCTTCCTCCAACCCTAACGTCGCGCGACATCCGTCGGCTGGTGACTTGTTCGGCGACCACTAACGAATTTTTCGACGACCGGAATTTTTGTCCCTCTTTTTTCCTTTCTTTTCTTTCTTTTTTTCCTTTTTTTTCGTTTTTTTATATTTTTCGAAATGAAAATGAGAATAAGGGGGGGAATCAATCGTTGGAAAAGTGGTCGTAAAGTCAATGGCGACTGCCGAAAAAGTCAAGGAGTCGCATGGAAGAACAGAGGAGAGAGTTACTGTAGAGAATGAATAGAATAATCAGGTGGGTTGAATGGTGGTTGCTATAGCAACACGGGGTAAAAATAACTCACTTCACAACATATTTTTGTTGATGTCCCAAATAGGGGTGAAAAAAATCGAACCGAACCAGACCGGTTCAGTTCGGTTTGGTTCGGTTTCAACTTTAATTCTGTCTGAACCGAACCGATGTTCGGTTCGGTCCCTACCTCTTCAGTCTTCATTGCTCGAACCAAAACACAGAACTTTATATACGGAAGTTCTTCTATTTTTTTTTGTTCAGATTTAGGGTTTCAAATCGTAGTCGCCTCCAGTATTCCATGTCTCCTCGTCTCTTGATTCAGAAGTTCGCCTCCTCGTCTTCGTCTCTCGCAGTCTCGCCTCCTCGTCTTCGTCTTCGAATCTCAGATCTAGGGTTTCAATTTCAATTGTCTTCGTCTTCAAGAGCCCCTCCTCTCGTGCTATGGTTGTCATCGCCGCCGAAACTGTGCTGATGGTTTAAGTCGTCTGGTTCAAGTTTTGCTGGTTTGGATCGGTATGTTTGAGCTCTCCTCTCTCTTTCAATATAATCTCCACAAACCTCTTAGTTCTCGTGTTTCACCTTCTAAACGTCTCTCACTCCTCAAAATATCGAAACCCATTAGAAATTTCTTAGGATTTCGGCATCTTTGCAGTCTGAGGATGAAATGAAGAAGAAGAAATTGGTTGGAAGCTTTGAAGAGTTGGGTCTGAATTTGCCTCTGTTTTAATTCATTTTTTGTGTTTCCCCCTTTTTTTTCTTGCCTCTGTTTTGCCTCTGTTTTGATATAAATTTGAAAACACCCTTTAGAGTTGGGTCTGAATTGAAGAAATATTAATGTAATTTTTTTTCCATTAAGAAAAAATAATGTAATTAACTTAATGACCATTTGAGGACACAAGTACTTACAAGATCTCATATCCTAAGTTTTGCATGGTCAGATCCTAAGTACTGAGCCCCATATGTTGAAGCTTTAAACTATTTGTTTGTCTACATTCTTGTTCTTCCTGCTGTCTAACTCAATCTCTTTCTTACAGGCTTTTTTTTTCTCCCTTGCTGAGGATGAAATGAAGAAGAAGAAATTGGTGGAAAGCATCGAAGAGTTGGTGAGTGAAAAAAAAAAAAAAAAAAAAAAAAAAAAAAAATCTAACCCGACCCGGGCGGGTCGGTTTGTCCGTACAACCGACCCGACCCGAAAAATTTACACCCCTAGTCCCAAACACTAAGTGAGCTATAATAGCCCCCCTATTATAACCAACACATGGGGTCAAACGACCCCTAAGTCGTGTCACCTTGTGAAACCAAGAAACTACGGTCTCATTCGATAATCATTTGGTTTTTTAAAATGAAACTATCATATCAACACTACTTACATCCATAAGTTTCTTTGTTTTGTTATCTACCTCCTTTTTGTGCTTTCAAAAATCAAGTTAGGTTTTGAAAAATCAAAAATAAAAAATTTATTTTTGTTTGTGGAATTTAACTAATAACTCAAATGCCTCCTTGATAAAAATGAAAACAATTGTAAGAAAATTGAGAGAAAAAAAAACATAATTTTCAAAAACTAAAAACCAAATGGAGTCTACTTTATCTTTCAAATATAATTGAGCTACAAATCCTATAGTTATGATTCATGTGATATCAACTAAAAATGGTTGGTGTTCAATTCCATGGGTTGACTAGTTGGAAGGAATTGCTTAACATTGCATGTTTTTTCCATCTAAATATTTCCTTAGCAAAGTAGGTCCACACTTTTAGCTTACTACAAACTAGACTCAGGAATCACAGTTAGTTGCTTTCCTGTAGTCATCACATTGATCGAGCGTTCATAATCTAAAGTAAAAGAATTCAAAACTCTTTTTTTTTTAGAACAAAAAGAATTCAAAACTCTAAAGTCATTGCTAGTAAACTTCTAATAATGTGATTTTGCTAAACAAGTATCTAATTATTTGATAAGTTGAAGTGAATTAATATATGAGAAGGAACCTAGTTGAGGTGGCTTACCTTTTTGGCTAATAAATTGAGGTAGCTGACTTGTAGGCCAATCATAATAACTCAAACTTTTGCTAATCTCAAAAGATATGAAATCTATAGGAAGGAACAAACCCTTAAATAGGCCCAATCCCAAGAACAATTAGACAATGTAAGCCCAATCTCAAAATTAATAAAATAAAGACAATTTTATTATTATTATTATTTAAAAGAATAACGACATGATTTTATTTAAAAACCATCGTACAACATAGTCCATCGCATACGACTTGATTTATCAGATAACATTTTATATTCAAACCAATCTTTAGTATAATTTTGTCAACAATGGCATAGCTCAACTGACATAAAATTGTACTTAACCATGAAGTCAGTTGTTCAAATCTCTTCATCCAATTTTGTCAAAAAAAAAAAAAAAAAAAAAACTTTTGGTATAATTTTTCAATCAAAATATTGGGTTAGATTTTTTTTTTCTTTTTAAAACTAAAGTGAAGAAAAATTTAAACATTTGATCTTTTAATCGATAATATATATATTATTTAGTTTTTTTTTTTTTTTTGAAAAGATATATATATTATTTAGTTAAATTATGATTTGGTTGACAAATTTAATATAGAATTTTACTGAACACAAGGATATTGCTAAATAAATCTTTTATCTTTTACTATTCTATATATGATATAAATAGGTTGTGCAAAAAAAAATGATATAAATAGGTTTGGTGGATTGTTTTACCTACTACATTATTCAGAGTTGAATATTCAATCTATACATATACAATAGTTGAACTAGAAAACACATTATTCACCATAATATTTTTTGATATACTAAATATTTTTTTTTGGAAAACTTATACTAAATACTTTTATACTTTTCTCAAAAAAAAAAAAAAAAAAAAAGAAACTTTTATACTATGCAAATAATTTTGAAATCTCCGTGACCATCTAGTTTTCTTTCTCTCTTAAGAAATGTGACCATGTAGTTTTAATAATTATATCTTATCTTATCGTGTTTTATATGACCATTTAGTCCTATCATAAAAATTAATGTTAAGATTTAATTATATTTCTTACTTAGATAGATTAATAAACTAATTTGGAACTCATTATGTTTATAAGTTACATAGTCTAATAATCAAACTCTTCTTAAAAAAAAATCTAATGATCAAACTAAATGAAACTTTTTGCGACAAAGATTGAATTGTTATAAATTTAAAAGGACTAAATTGTTACTTATTACAATTTAGGGACTAAATGTTATAAAATTAAAAATACATAGATTAAATCATTACGAATCAAATTCATACTTTTATGAAAGTTCACCGAAATAATTAACGCCAAATCCAAGATAGTTCGGTTAATAAAGTAACTTCCTCCAAAAAAAAAAAAAAAATGTAAATTGTGCTTCAAGTCAATTTGATCATTTAGAAGGGTGTAAATTGTAATTGTCTATACTTAATTATATTAAACTAGGAGGAGTATTTTGCAATTATTAGAAGAAGAAAAAAAAAAACTAGAAAAATTGAAGGTGTCCGTTCTTGTGGTGGGTTTAGCAACAAGGCCTTGCTGTTTATCCGTCATTTTCGACGTTCGAACTCTGCATCTGTAGAATTTCTTCATTTTTCCATCGCCGGAAATCCCAAGAATGGCGTCCGATACGATCGACAGTGAAGCAGATCATCTGGTGGAGCTTATCGTCCGGGATGAACCTCCGTCAATGCCCGACGGCGGTCCGATCTTGGAGGAGGATTCTCCTCTGTTGACCCAAATTGAAAAGCCCAAAATCAACATCTTCACCATCTCTTATCCTCAAAGAAAACCTATGGTATAATTCACTCTGCTCACTCCTCCTTCCATAGTTTCAATCTTCTGTTCCTCCGTTTTTGCTGATTTTGGTTGCGGAGATGTGGAAATTCAATATCTCGATGTATCGGCATTATGATTTTTAAATTAGTCTGGCCGGATCCGATTTTTCTTTCTTTTATCTTCGTTTTCTGCGTATGCTGTATTGTTTTAGTTTATCTTATTTGTTCATTGGCTAATCTATGATATTACGTTAGAGATTTTGAAGTAGTGTTAGGTTACTCTGCAATGCAAGGAGATTGACTTTAGGTATTTTCTATTCCTAACTTCAGGATATAGAGTTCTCAACGTGCTGAAATCCTGCTCTAGTTGGATACGTAATAATAGTTTAAAGGTGTCTGAGAGCTTATGCACCCCATTTCAGTAATTACTTGTCATGTATTGGAACAAGTTATTGTTAATCAAAGTCTCTGCACCAAGAAGGCCCCCCTCATTCTTTGTTGTCATTTAATGATTGCATTTCTTTGCAGTAATGAATATAATTCAAGTTGTTTAAATTGATGAAATCTTGTGAAAATTATCGTTTTATATGCATTTTCAGGAGCAGGTGAATAAAGTCCATGATAGTGAGGTATCTTCAGTAACCCAATCAATTCTTTGGATCTGGGGTGGATCAAGATACTCAGGTCTACTATGTGCTTCTCTATCCTCTATCTGCTACTTCGCCATGGAAGTTCTGATGGATGTTTTTTCTGGTTGGTAAAATTTTTCTCCTGACTGATTTTTGAAATGTTTCTATATTATAATAAAGCGTGGTGCTTTATACAGTGAGAGAATTGTCGTTTTCTGTTATTGTAGATTTTTGTTTGCATGTTGATCTTAGGCTCGTAATTTTCTCTTTAGTCGGTAGACCTCTATCCATATTTTTCTTAGAAATTAACATTCTTATCCTAACTAATTAATAAATGTTCTGCTTTCAGGCTGAGTTTTAGTATTCTTATTATTGTTCAAATTTCCACTTGTTTTGGCAGCTCAGTCTATACCAATTCTTGAAATGGCTTTTACCAGATGTACAATTATTACCATACTATCGTATTTGTGGTTGAGGAGGAGCGAGCAACCAATATTTGGACAGACACATGTTAGGAAGCTTTTGGTTTCTCGTGCCCTAACAGGACTTCTCTCAATGATGAGTTTTATTTACAGGTATATGACGTTAGTCTTGCCTTTTTATTGCAAACAAAGCTCAATTACAGTATTGATATTTTAAAAAATTATTTGAATAATAGAATTTGGTATTTGTGGTATAAGGAACAGTGGATTTTATTTCTTTTAAAATATTTTTGGGAGGAATTTTCTGTGCTGGTTCAGACTGTAGCCTCAAGTTGGAGTTCTTTTAAAAGGTTCTTTCTTAGTTAGTCCAATTTTACTTTAGATGTCAGTTAGGAAGCCTTTTATTATCTATGTGTCTATGGGCATCGGTGATGTCTTATTCCCCTCTTTTTTGCATCTCTTTGTTGATCCATACGGTGTATTGTTTCCTATCAAAATAAATACTATTTCTCATATGGTTTGATAAATTTACTCCAATACTCTTTAGATTGCAAGACATCATTGCTATTGTGTGAATTGAAGTATTTTTCTTGCTCGTGTTTCTGATTTAATGCCTTGATCATATGGTCCAAGTAAATTGTTTATTTCCTGCTATTTTTCCTTAAAAAACGATTGCATGCAGTTTCATTGCATTCTCATATGGTTTTGATAAATTTACTCCAGTAGTTTGTAGATTGCGAGACATCATTGATATTATGTGAATTGAAGTATGTTTTTTCCTCTTGTTTCTGATTTATAATGTCTTGATCATATGGTCCAAGTTTAGACAACCAAGTAGATCGTTTATTTGCTTGCTATTTTTTCTTAAAAAATGATTGCATGCAGTTTCATTACATTCTGTGAAATATTGCCCACATACCATTACTCTCCGATGTAACATACCTGACATTCCACAACTTATAGCCTTGTTTGGGACATGGTTTAAATGAAATCTTCTTATATAATTACCATCATTATTTACCTTTCTAATTAAAAGTTAATCTGTTTCCAGTTCCATCAGGGAATCATCCAACGTTGATTTGCTAATCTTGCCTTTTGTTTTTGAGCTTTTGGAACTTTATCGGATATCAAAAGTTCTTTGATTTGTTCTTCATTTCAGCATTCAAAGGTTGCCTTTGTCTCAGGCAGTTGTATTGAGCTTTACTACTCCAATACTGGCTTCGTTTGTGGCAAGAATTATTTTGCACGAGAAGTTAAAAATTTCAGACTTTGGCGGTATGAATTTGATGGATTTTCATTTTCTACCCTCCAAAGTATGCATCATGATGAATAAAGATGTTATGCATTAATTAGTTATTCTAACCTTCCATAATATTTGAAATGTCCCGTTGCAGCTAATGAGATTGATATGAAAATGAAACCCAATTTTGGTTCTTTCTCCCTACATGAGTTTGATTATTTTGAAATTCATATCTTTTACGGATTTATCTTCTAGAATGTGTTGGGCTAAAACTTAGAGTATGATGTGCAAAGTCCTCTTTCATTTAATAAAACTTATTAATAACATTAAACATGAGAGTAAGCACAAGAGGCATCCTAGTGGTAACTGGTAAGAGCTTGAGATGTTTGAATTTACCTTTTGAGACTGTGGGTTTTATTCTTCTTCAAACTAAAAGCTTTTTAACTTGATCAAATCCTTCTTGCCTGTTGGAGCTGGACTTGGGGTTGGCAAATCCTGTAGAGGATTAGTGGCGGGTAGACAGTGAGCATAAATACAGAGTGTAGTCTTCAACCCCTCAATTATAAAGAAAAATTTTAACATGATAGTCTCTCTCTCTCTACCAAGGTATTAAATATTGATGTCGAAAAAAATGTTGAGGTCTCAATTTTATGAAAACGTCGATAAAAAATTCGTAAAAATATTTAAATTAGCGAATAAGCATTTCACTTTTTTTAATTTAACTAAGTTTAAATTTGTTGTTACTAATATTAGGTAGTTAGTGATATATATATATATATATATATATATATATATATATTTTATAATTCGTCAATTTTTCTATGAAACAATGGAAATGTCGATTCACCTCTTATGTCAATGTCGAATCTATGGGCATGTATAAATGTTGATGGAAATTTAAAACCTTGCTCACTACACAATCTTTGTTATTTGTGTTTCATATTATTTTCTTATATTACAGATGCTAGCTAATCCATTTGGTTTCTTCATTTCAGTTTAATATTAGAAAAATTATGCTATGCATTTTGTGAAGGCAAGAAATGATTACTCTCTTATTTCAGGTCTTGCTTGCAGTTTTTTTGGTGTTCTACTATTATTTCAAGATCTATTCACTAGTCAAGGTACCGAAGTGAGTTAACTTACCCTTGATTTTTTCCCCATGTTCTAGCATATAGTCGTATTTTCTTTTCTCTCAAGATAGGTATTAGATGGTTTTATGCTATGCTCACACACGAATAGGGATCCTCCCCACCCAAAACACAAACATTTTTATTCTCTTTTGCTGTTAAAGTTAGTGCAACTCAACGAGGGATGATGTATATTGAAATATCTGTTTAAGCAACTAGCGGCTAATACCATTAAGCATGTCCTTATATTTCCTTCGTATTGAATCTTCATTTGTTTTATGTTATTTGAGAACTTGCAATTTAGTGCAGCTATTATGTATCTTTGTTTTTATTTGTATTTTTCCCATCTGAAATCTCTTCCATAAGGCAGGTAAATATTCATCAAAACTTGCGGTTCCCTTTAGCTTGAGCCTTGATGTAATGGAACGAGTTGCAGTTTCTCTTACTCTACACTTCTTGCATTACCTTATTTGAAGGGTTAACTAAAGCTGGGAAAGGAAACACAACAGTGTCCCTGGGAAGTCACCATGCGTATGCAGTATTAATTGGTTTTGTTGCATCAATCGCTGGTGGAATTAGCTACTGCCTTATAAGGGCTAGTGCAAAAGCATCTGATCAACCGGTGTAAGATTATTAACTTTCCTTCTGCATATTTTAAACGGAAAAGGAGGCATTCAGTATACACTCAATTTTTCTTTCTTCTTAATAACCTTTGTCATTCTTATTTTACACACCTTTTCTATACAAATTTCAGGTCTAAAGAACTCAACACTAAATCTGGACGAATTTATTGATTAGGATCTTTACTCTTCATGTTGATGTAATTTACGTGGTTTTTTTAAGGACTATACGGCAATTGTATCAAACTTAGAGATCCTTTTCATTGAATCAGCACAAACTAGCTTTGGAAAACTGCACCCCAAACGTGTTTGGGATGAGGGTTTCACGAGCTTAATAGTAAACCCATTGTTTAAGTCCCACAGTTTTCCTGAACCCAAGTTTTTTAAAACCAAACCCTCATCCAAACATGGTTAACCCTAACTTTAGGCGCCCCAAAAGGCTGCTAAATTTTCATATCCCACGACCCACAAGATTGGATTAGTTCATCCTACTAGAAAAAAGGAAAAAACATTGAACTTTAAGAAGATTGCATAAACCATAATGAGGACGGCCTAATACAGAACTGCAATGGGCAAGGGAGGTACTCAATATACAAGAACAATGCAAACAAAACAGCATGTGTAACCCTAACTTTAGGCGTTCTTGCTTGGGGTTTTCTATGGTGATATGATCCTAGTTTTGACCATGTCTAGATTGACAGAAAATGTGCTGATTATTGTGAGTACTCACTCACTTCTAATGGTCTTGAGGAAATCTTGTTCTTTACCTTTCAGGGTTACAGTTCTCTCTTTCGGCATGCTGGCTTGTCCTGTCACTGGAATATGTGCAATAATCTTTGAGGTGAGTCGTGTTTCAAAAATACCTCACGATCAAAATCCATTTACTTTTACAAACCTTTATACCTTTTTCTTTAGTACCATGGTTAACTTCCTACTCGACTTGAATGTAAAGTTTCGTTTACGTACTGAACCATGGATCATTTTGTGTTCGTCACAGTAAGCATTTAATTAAGGAGGGCAGGGATAAATCTGTTGACTTGACGGCAGCTATAGCTATCAACTACTTGTATTATTATTAACTTTATACTTTTTTGCTAGTGTCAAGTCAATCAACTACTGGACGTTACAAAGTTTTATTTGATGGCAATGCAATCTGCATTTTCAGTTTCACATCTTAAGCTAACAGACAACAAATCCCTTATGAATCCCATCGATGTTGATGCAGGATCTGGTACTGCCAAGTGTATATTCTTGTTTAGTGATGCTAGTGCTTGGTTTACTCGCCTTCTTGGCCGAGGTAATTCTTAACCCTCCAGTGATATAATATCACTATATAATGCAGTGGTCGACAATTTATTTACAACTTAATTGAGCTTTCTATGGATGTATGTCCAACTGAAGGTTTGGTGGGCTCGAGGACTTCAACTTGAGAAAACCAGTATAGTTACTAATATTCGGTTCATGGAGGTATTTATTTTACTAGTTTTCACTGTTTATGGCTTTCTTTTAAGTGGTTGTTTTAAATTGTGGAACGATGCATTTATTTGCAGGCTGCACTGGTGCAATTATGGCATATTGGAATATTTAGAGTGGCTCCGTTTGGTCGAATAGTTGGAACTCTACTTATTTTGATCTCTCTATGTTGGACTTTGTATGTTGGTCCAGATATAGAAAATTGAGTTAACTTAAGGAACAAAGGCACTGCAATTCTTTTGTAATGTTCTTGATAATCATTTTCAATTACGGATTCCTAGTGTGTGTGTTAATGGCTTTTTTCGACTTGTTGTCTAGGCTGCACACTAAGAACCGTTTGAGAGTTACTTTGTAAAACAATTTTGAATTTTGTATTTAGAATGGGATCTCTTTTCCTTTCTTTCTGCTTTAACTATCATTGAAAGTTCAAGGTCATTCTATTGTGTCCAACTTTGAAAGACACCATTTTTGAAGAGGAGTGAATATCATATCTGTTCTAGTTTGTAAAAGTATATGGATTTGATCTTCTTGCTCTTCAACTTCGTTCCATTTTGTCCAACGAAAAAAACGAAAACTGTGGCTCATATATTTTTATATAGATTGTCAAATCAGCATATCTTACATTCATTGTTGAATTTTTTTTTGGATTTCTTAGTGTTTAATAGAAGAGCAAGAATACAAAATGGTTTTCCTTTCCATACCTAAAATGGGATTAAGGTAAAAGGTTTGAAGTTCTTAACAATTTTCCCCTTTTTCTACTTTCGGTTAAATTATCAAAAATACCCCTATCTAGTCGACATCCTATCAACATATAAGCCTCTGGTCCTTTCAAGTTTCAATTTCAAAAACCTCCTTAAAATAAGGAAAGGAAAATCAATGCTTATAATTTAATTATTTAATAATATTGTTTGTTGAGAGACCATCTTTTAATTAAATTACTCAAATTATGTTTTCAATTTCATGCTCACATATTCAAGTCAACCCATTAACCAATCTATTAATATCGATTTGTAAGTCTATTAAGGCCTCAAACTTAAAATTTTTTTATCTAATTGAGAATAAATTTCAAAATCATTGGATACAATTTTTCATTTTTAAAATTCTTCCTCAGGGTAAAAGTGTTATAAATTTCATTTTTGAAATATAATAAGGAATAGAAATATAATATAATAAGTATTTATTATGGCTTTTTAAAAAAATAAATAAGAGAAATCTACATGAGAATATTTTTTAAATCTACATGAGAATATATCTAAATATATACATATACGTATACAGACATACATAAACAAAAGTTGATTTTGGAGGCCAAAGTGATTATAAAATAATTAATTTTAACTATTTCTTGTGTTAAAATGGAGGCCAAAGTTTATTTTAAAGCTGTTTCTTGTGTTGATTTGCAAAAGCTATTAGTATAAAAGTACTTTTTCAATTAGTTGATTTGCAAAAGCTATTAGTAGTACCTTTCCTTAAAATTCCCATGATTCACCTTAAAATTAATTTACTTCAATATATTTAAATTTGAAATTTTCTAACTTCTTTTCCTTTTAATCAAAATATATATCTAATATTATTACAATTTAAATAATATAAAATTTAAATTTATTGTCTTACGATAAGAACTTTGAAATCATTCAACAACCTAGCATTATGTAATTATTGAAATATTATTAATATTTTAATTATTATTATACGTAAATTGCAATAATCTAATATTAATCTCTGAACCTGTTTTTTCCTCTTTAAATCTAAAAGAAATTTACTCGTAAAGCTGCAGATCGTCAATTAAGCCTAAGCTTGGTGAACATACAAATCGTTATAAAATCAAATGGCCAATTAAGAAAATCCTTGAATAAAAGTTAAAAGTCGAAAAAATAATCTTAGTAAAAGTTTAAAATATAATCGGAAATAAATAGAAAAATTTGGAAGAAAAAACCTAAAACTGTTCAGAAATTTGATCCTGATCATTTCTTTCTAAGATGTTAAGAGGGTCAAGGTACATAATTTATTCTACAAATAAGGTTATAAAACCTTCAGCCTGATGTAATTCTTCATTCTGTGAAAAAACCCACACCGAAAAATTTTAATATAATTACAAACAAAAGATGAACACTAATTTCAAAAGCCTCAGATAGCCAGTCTATTTCACATCAAGGTAAATTCAGCCGGTAATTCCAACTAAAAGAACAAATCCTCATTGGCTTTTCTATTCAAAAAAAAGTAATCAAATCATCGAAATACATTTTGATCTGAGATGTAAACAAGATTTGAAAAGATGAAATTGAAACACATCTTCGAAAGAATCGAAAAAATAAAATGTAATCACACAAAACGGCTCTGTAAATCTATAGAACAAGATGAACAGATTCCTATCAAGATGTGAAAGAATTTGTTTTAGGTTCAATCATAGCATCGTCGGTCACCGCCGTTGGCTATCGACGACGTGGCATCGAACCGAAGAAACAAAGAGAGAAAAAGAAGATGAAAATCGAAGAATCCTCAGAGACCCGTTTCAAATCAACCACACAGGAGAAATCACTAAAACGGCTGCGATTTCCCGACCAACGAAATCCCCCAAGAACCAGACCGCTCCGGGAAAGAGACGAACCGGCGGCGGAGCTCGCTGGCGGATGGGAACAGCAGCCGAATCCATGGCTTTCTCGCTGCTGTTTACAGTGTCATACGGCACTTCCTATCAATTTTGGGAGTGCTTCTTCATTGGAACCATCGCCGGTGAAAATGAACAAGAAAGAACCCTAGAACTATAAATCCTATTCTTCCATTACAAATGTAAAAGAAAATACTGTTGCAGAGATCGGAGAAGCGAGAAATAGAGATGAATTGAGCGCAGAAAGGTGAAGAAGACGGTGGAGATGGTCGATATTTATGGAGGCGAACGAGGCCGAGAGTTTAGGGGCGGCGAATTCGAAACCCTAATTTCAGATGTTATTGTCGATATGGGCCGGGCTTTTTGATTTGGGCCTAGGGTTAGAAAATGAGCAAACGGGAAGAAAAAATTACGGCCCAATTAAAGGAGCCCAAACAAAACACACGTGACGGATTAATATGGAAATTCTCTAGATTTGTACTTTATTTGTTTTCGATTTTCGATGATTGCCCAATTATCTTAATAAATAAACCATTAAAAATTAAAAAACATAGATATTAAAATTTTGAACCTCGACCGGATTTTCAAGGTTGTTTTGATTTGAATTTGAAATTTGTTTTAATTACTCTATTTTATTTGTCCTTTTGATTTTGTTAGTTAGAAATTTTTTTCTTGTTTGTTAGGATTTAGGCTGTTTTGATTTTAATTTGAAATTTTTTTTAATTATTCCATAATTCTAGGATTTACTTCTTGGAAATGTTGGAGATTCTCTATTCAATAGGAATTTTCAATAATTTTCTAATACGTATTCGTAAATATTGAATTACACGATATAGAAAAGTTTATTTCAAAACAAAAAAGTTTGTCATTGTCAAAATTGTGTAGATGGATTAAATAACTGTGGTTATTATTTACATGAATTATGATGATTTTTCTACTGCTTTTGATATTTAATTTTGTCATATTTTAATTACTCCAGGATTTTAGGTTTTTTTTTTGTGATTTTTTTATTTCGTTAGGTAGAAAGATTTTTTTTTTCCCACGTAAAAAAATTTTGTTAGAGAGATTCAAGATATTCGATTATAGATATTAGATATTCGATTCAAGATATTCAAGAGATTCAAGATATTCAAGATATTCGATTTTTTTTTCCCACGTAAATAAAGATTTTATTTCTTTATTTAGGAAATTGTTTTATTTTATTAATCATAGATTTGATTTAACTACCATATAAATCAAGATTCAAGATATTCGATTATATTTCTAGTTGAGGATATTTTATTTCATATTTATTAATTCATAAAATCACTTTGGCTATTTATTCCAAAGAAAAAAAAACGTGCTTTTTACATATAACCATTTTTGTTGTTATCCCTTCTTAATATTTTGTTTAAAGGTTAAATTTCAAATGTTTATATTTATCCAATGTACTTCTAATAAAACTTATAATAAGTCTCTAATGCTAGTCATTCTTAACTTTTATAAAACAAAATTTTTGTATCTTTTTTTGCATGAAAATTATTAGTATTATTTAACCAATTTCAATAAAAATAAACAATGGGAAGACTAGATTTATTATTATTATTATTATTATTTTAGTGCAACAACATTTGTATGGTACTAAAATGAAATAAATCCTAAAGTAGGTCTAGAATGATATTTTAACCATGTTTAAATCATATCTTGGTATTTGAACTTTGATGTTGGTTTGGTTATTTCATTTTGAATTTGAATTTTTAGATTTTAGTCTTTAAACTAAAAAAAAAAAATAACATTTCTTTTTTAAATTCAACGGTTGAAAACGGGAGAAGCAAACCACCAAACCTCTAGCCTATTAGTTGAAAGAATATGTCAATTAAGATGCTTTCTTTAGCTTGAAAAATAATCATTTCTTGCAAAATGTTCATTTCATGTCTTAAGCTATAAAAAAAAAAAAGTAACTACTTTGATTTTTTAGCATATTATGTCTATCCATTACTCTAGTTCGAATGCATTACAAACATTTGAAGGTGAGAATAAGAAAGACTCAATGATCATTTTTCTAAAGTCTTTAGAAAAATCGAAGTACAAGGATGATGTCGTTACAAAGTAGAAACTTTGCCTACTAAAATATACATTTTCAAAATTTAAGAACCAAAATAGAACAAACCCATTTCACATTTGCAAATATCATCCAACTTCCTAGTAAAATTTAACCACAAACCCAAGTTGTCATCGTCCTTCAAGACGTTTGTTAGGTTCCATCATTTTCCCCAAAAAAACGCAAAAACCCACTTCACCGACCGATCACCATTTTTCACAGAAACCCCCCTCAGCTCCGCCGCCGCCGCCGCCGCCGTGGTGTTTCATCGCATCAATTTCATCCCCATCCTCCATCCCCAGCTGAAAATCAAACACAAAACATCATCAAACAAATATATACCAAAACCCCACAAAAAAAAGGGGGAAGAATCGAAAAAAACAACCTCATCGGCAGTCTGGTTTCCGGTGATGGGATGGCCGTCCAAGAGAAACGCAATGGTCCTCTGTTCCAAGGCTTGTCGCTCACAGTAGACTTTCATGAGTTTCCTGAGCTGGGTTCTCTTTAAAACCCTAAAATAAACTTCGCTCCCATCCTACGAAACACAAAAAAACAAGCAAAATCTGTCCAGTTTTCTTGCTTACGACTACGAGGGTTTTGAGGATTCGGTGAAAATTTGAAACAGAACCTGTCCATTGACCTTGATGTTGACGTAGCTCGATGCGGGTGGGGATTCGGGTTGTCGGGTCGTTTCATCCTGGGTCTGGTTCTGGTTCTGGTTCATTTCTTGTTGCTCGATTTCTCGATCTCGAGAAAACAATGGAAACTCAGTTTTGATATGAAACTCTGTTCTGTTCTGATGTGTTCGTCACTGTAGTGGTTTTTGTTTCTAATTTTCAGGCTTGCAGGCGGCTGAGCCAGGCTTTTCGACGTGTCGTCTTATCATAGGTTACAGTTATGGGCCGTTTTTGGGCTTCGAATTGATTGATTGCTTTTCTTTTTGGGCCTGGAGATGATAATGGGCCATTCAGCAGTACAGTTACCTACTGATTTTGGCTTTTTTTTCAGAAATTACCAATTGGTCCTCGAGTTAAAAATATCATCTTAGTCTACTATTGTATTGTATTTTGTTTTGTTTTAGTCTATTAGCATTTTAAGCTTTTAAATGATTTATTTTGGTCATTCGTGTTTTGAAGTTTTAAAATTTACTTTTTTTTTAATAATAATAATAATAATAATAATAATTTTACTTTTAATGTATCTCAATTTTTTTTTAACAACATGTGAAGTGAAGATTATAGTTCATAAACTTTTTGATCGTGGATATGAAGTCTTAATTAGTTGAGCTACATTCTCAATTGAATTTTTCTCTTAAAAAGTTTGGTAGATTAGGGCTGCATTTGACATTGATTTTGGAGGAGGTTGAAGTTATTAAAAAAAAAAAAAGAATCTTAACCGCTTTTAGCATTTAGTAAATTAGATTATAAATTAATTTTTATAAGAGTATTTTTTCATATGTGTTCGATTTGCAAAATTCAATAGGTTTTTAGTTTAGCTTCCCTACAAATCAAATCTGTAACTAACTCTTTATTTCCCACGTTTTTTAGATTTGATTCATGTCAATTATTTTTTAATTTAAGTTAAATATTTTTATTTTTTTTTTTAGAAGATTTTTATTCTATTATCTAATTTTATACTCAATTGAGATTGTTTGTTTATTTTTTTTATTTAAATTGAAATAATATATATTTTTAATACAGGTAACAAATTATATTTCTTAGCAAAATATAAAAACATCATAGATTAAACATAACATTATATTTTAAATCATATGAAATTTAAACAATTATCTTATATGTTTAAAAGAAAAATATCTTAAAATAATTTTGAAATTATCTTATAAAACTTTGAAAGTGAATTTCAACATTAAATTTATTTATTAACAAAATATAGTTAATTTGTAATAATTTAGAATATTAATTTACCAAACACCTCAACCTGGTTTTCATCTATGAAACTAAAATTTACCAAACACTGATTTAATTCATATTAGAATTGATTTTCTTATATGCACAGTCAACAACAATTATTTTAGAAGCTACAACAATCTCAAACTAAGTATATAATAATAATCGTGGTTGTATTAGTATACTTGCACACTTGACCATAAGAATATAACACATAGAAAATAAAACTTTTTTTTGTTTGAATTTTGCAAATAGTTAAATTAAATTTTAGGTGTGAAATGATAGAGTAGCATGTCCTCATGTTCAAATATATGAATGAAATGATTATTTAATAATAGATCAACATTTTGTCAATAATTTGTCAAAGTAAACTAGTTCAATAGAAAGAGTTTGTATGTTTTTTTTTTTTTTTTTTGAAACATAGAAAGAGTTTGTTTAATTTTAATCTAATAAGAGTAAAATTGATAATTAAAAAAAATCACCAAAATCCAAAATTGATAACTACTTTGAATGTTAGGTATTATTTAATTTGAAAAATTATTCAAAAAATAAGTTGTAAATCGACCATCATAAAATGGAATTGATGTGTTTGAATGGATTTATCCATTATTGTTTATTTTTCAAGGTTTTTTTTTAGTACTGCTTATTTTTTAAGCCCTGATATATATAAATAAATAATTAGATTGTGACATATATGAAACTTATTAAAAGTGACCTATAAATGGCACTCTTTGTTTAGGGGTAGGGGGTATCTTATGCAAACAATTTATTAAACCCTTGACCATAAATTACTTTTTTTTTTTTTTTCTTTTTTGTTTCCATAAAAAGGACCTTAATATTATCCATAAATATGCGTGTGTTTAATTTAATCATGTGTGAAGTTTGAAAATGCAAAAAGTTAATAACGCAATTAGTTTAGTGACGAAGATAATTATGGAAACAAAAGTAAAGATTCCCCGTAATAGATGTAAAATTTCCAACAATAGTAGCACGAAAAAGAAAAAATAAAATAAAATTAACAATTTGGTGTTTCAACTTTGATTTTTACTTTCAATTTCGTAACAATTTTATCTTTGACTTTAATAAGTAACAATTTAGTTTCAGTACTTTCACATTTACAACAATTTAATATTTTTGCAAAAAAATGTATCAAAATTAAATGTCGATTTTTATTAGTTAATGATTAAATTTTGTAGCTTATCGACGTATTATCCAAAATTAGTTTATTAATCTATTCAGGTAAGAAATTTCATTAAATCTTTACATTAATTTTTATGATAGGGACTATATCGTTACAAATTTTGAAATACATGGACTAAATTGTTACTTATTAAAATTTAGAGACTAAATTGTTATAAAATTGAAAGTACATGAACTAATTCGTTATAAATCAAAGTTTAACGACTATGGCAAGTTTTAGAATCAAAGGTGTTTTTTTTTTTAAATAATGTTTTTTTTTTCCTTTTTTTGAGAAACTTGTTCCCTTCTTGTTTAAAGTAGGGAAAAATACACTTTTAGTCCCTGAGGTTTGGGTTAAGTGACAGTTTGGTCCCTGAGTTTTCAAACTCAACTAAAATACCCCTGAGTTTTGAGATAAGGAGCATTTTGCTCACTGTTGTCAACTTTTCTGTTAAATTTTAACCGTTGCTGACGTGACACTATTATTTTAATAAAGAAAATTATTTTTAAAATTTTTTAAAATAAAAAAATAAAAAAATAAAAAATTATTATTATTATTTTAATTATTTAATTTTTTCTCCATCTCTCTTTACTTCCCTTCTTCTTCTCCATCTTCTTCCTCTTCATCCTTTCATTCTTCTTCTTCATATCTCCGGTGGTCGGCGGCCAGCGGCCACCACTCGTCGCGCCGGCGCCGGCAACTCTCTCTTTTTTTTAAAAAAAAAACATTTCTCCCTCTCCTTTTCTCTTTCTTCCTCCCTCTTTTTACTGTTAAAAAAAACAGAAACAAAAGGGGGAAAACCCCCTTTGATTCCGGCGTTGGAGAGGGAGGGAGGACCTCATCCCTTCCCGTTCCATAAAAAAAAAAGAGAGTTGCCGGCGGCCGGCGCCGGCGCCGGCGAGTGGTGGCCGCCGGCCACCGGAGATATGAAGAAGAAGAATGAAAGGATGAAGAGGAAGAAGATGGAGAAGAAGAAGGGAAGTAAAGAGAGATGGAGTAAAAATTAAATAATTAAAAAAATTAAATATTTTAATATTTTTTATTTTTTTATTTAAAAAAAAATTTATAAATAATTTTCTTTATTAAAATAATAATGCCACGTCGACAACTGTTAAAATTTAACAAAAGTTGACGACAGGGACCAAAATGCTCCTTATTCAAAACTCAGGGTATTTTTGTTGAGTTAGAGAAAATTACTTTATTTGATGATTTAATTTCGCCTACCACCCATTAAACATGGGCGAAAAAAAAGAAAGTAAACCATTATTACCGTAATGATTCGCCGGTTCACAAGTCCCATTTACTCAGTGGACCACGTCTGACGTCAGCATGGATTTGAGATTATCTGCCACGTGGAAGTCATTCACGTCGACATCACATGGAGAATGATGCAGCCGCGCTGCACTGTATTAAAAATGACAAATTTTAGCAGTACCAGGAAAACGGTCGACTTTTGTGGGTCCATTTAATTGCCTAAAAGGTACTGGTATGATTAATTTGTAGATCAGGGATCTTGACCGTCCGTTTTATGATTATCAGCCTTGAGAAGATTCGACGGTCCGGATCGAAGGTCAGGATTTTTTAACGTTATTTTACTTTGTAGTACAAAAGTAATTAGCAGCCACAATATTCCAAAATATCCGTCACAATTTGGTTGAGTAATTTTGGAACGTTTGATATATGAGAGAAAATTAGGAACATGAATATTTGGTTTAAATCTCAATTTAGTCTTTTCTAAAAAAAAAAAAAAAAATCTCATTTTAGTCTCTAAACGTTCATTTTGGTCCTTAAACTTTCAAACAAAATGTCTATTTTAGTCCCTAAACTTTTAAAAGATAATCATTTTGATTTTTGTTAGGTTACACAACATTTGAAGGTAGGAGATTTGAACACATGACCTTTTGGTTATAAACATATACTTTTATGTCTGTTTTTATCTAATTTAATAGTTTTTCGATATGTTAGTTCCTAATCGCAATCCAATGCAAATTAAAATAAATTACATGCTTCCTATTAATTGTGTTTACACATGCATGAAATTTGTTTTCAAAATCATCTCATTCATCAACCACACTATTCTAACTATTGTTTTGGTGTGAAAGTTTGTGTCATCGCATACAAATTTCAAGTCTGAGATTTATGGGATAAGCTAATGGGTCCTTGTGATAGATCAATTTGGAATATATTTTAATTTAAATATATTTTAAAAAACATTTTGTATAAAAATTGTTTAGAATTTAAACACTCATATGTTTGATTGTATTTCTTCATAAGTGTTTTTATATATATACTTAAAAACTATTTTAAAAAAAATTGGTTTCAAGTGTTTCTCTCAAAATGACTTATTTCTCAATCTCATTTTCTAATAAATCATTTTTAATGGTCACCAAACACTATAAATTATTTCAAAGCAATTTTTTTTTTCAAAATTAAACATTTGAAAAGTTAATCCAAACACAATCTTACTATTTCAATGTCACTTCCTCACACTATTTATCTAAATTAAAAGTTTATGAAACTCAAACTCTAAGCTTAGTTTTCCTAAACCCTCTGCTTAAAACCTTAGACCCGATATTATGGCTTGAGATGTGGTCTTAGACATATTATAGATTTACTAGTTTTATCCTTTAATACAATGTGAAGGGTTACTCAACCAACAATACTTGTCTACACATTGTTTAGTACGATATGATCATATCAATAATTTTTTCAATTAAAAAAACATGTGAAGGTGAATAATCGAACCTCTAATCTCTTACTTAAAGATACATGCTTAAACCAATTAATATATACTCGGGTCATCAAACTATGTTCATAATTTTTTTTTTTCTTACAATGTTCCTATCTACGACCTAGTTCTATTGGATTTAATAGATAAGTGAATATTATCGTACCGGCCCGACCCGACCTGATTTTCCAACGAAGTTTTTTCCCATACTTGGGTACTCTCGATCTCATGGTACTGATCTTGAGCCTGCCCACGTTGGGCCCATCCTTGATCTTTCTCATTAATAAAAGACGCACCCATCTCTCTCTCTCTCTCCCACTCGCTCCTCCACTCAGTCACTCTCCTTCTCATCCACCATTTTCGTGCAGAAAAACCAGAACCAGAGCTTTTGTCTTCTCTCTCATTTCCACTCTCGGACTCTGCTTCCCCAGAAGCAAGAGTAATGAAGCGGCTAACTCTCTCCCTCTTCTTCTTCTTCATCCTCTTCTTCTCCCCATTTGCAGGTAAATTTAAAACCCAAACCATTCTAATTTGTTTCTAATGTTAGTTTTGTTTTCGTCTTCAATGTCGTTTGTTTCTTCTGTTCTGTTTTTGCAGATTGTGGTTCAATTGGAGTCAACTATGGCAGAATCGCCAACAACCTCCCTTCCGCCGTTAAAGTCGTTAAGCTCCTCAAATCCCACGGCCTTCAAAGGGTCAAAGTCTACGACACCGATCCGGCGGTTCTCAGAGCTCTCTCCGGCTCCGGCATTAAAGTCACTGTCGATTTGCCCAACGAGCTCCTCTTCGCCGCCGCGAAACGCCTCACATTCGCCTACACTTGGGTCGAAAAGAACGTCGCCGCCTACTACCCTTCGACGGAAATCGAAGCCATTGCCGTCGGGAACGAGGTCTTCGTCGACCCACATAACACGACGTCGTTTCTCGTTCCGGCCATGAAGAACATTCACCAAGCCCTCGTCAAATACAACCTCCATTCCGCCATTAAAGTCTCTTCCCCTATTGCCTTAAGCGCCTTGCAAAACTCTTACCCTGCCTCCGCCGGTTCATTCAGGCCGGAGCTCGTCGAATCGGTTTTCCGGCCAATGCTGGAGTTTCTCCGGCAAACCGGCTCCTATTTAATGGTTAACGCTTACCCATTTTTCGCTTACGAGTCTAACTCCGATGTGATTTCCTTAGACTACGCTCTTTTCCGGGACAATCCCGGCGTGGTTGATTCCGGTAGCGGTTACCGGTATTTCAGTTTGTTCGACGCCCAAATCGACGCCGTTTTTGCCGCAATGTCGTCTCTGAAATACGACGACATCAAGCTGGTGGTTACTGAAACTGGGTGGCCGTCGAAAGGCGACGAGAACGAGATCGGCGCTAGTGTTGCAAACGCCGCAGCGTACAACGGGAATCTCGTCCGTCGGATTCTGAGCGGCGGCGGAACTCCGTTGCGGCCCAAAGCAGATCTGACCGTCTATTTATTCGCCCTTTTCAACGAGAACAAAAAGAACGGTCCCACATCGGAAAGAAACTACGGTTTATTTTACCCCAACGAAGAGCAGGTTTATGAAATCCCTTTTACTACAGAAGCGTTGAAGGATTACCACGACAAGCCGTCGCCGGCGCCGGCATCCGGAGGCGACGGGCAGACGGCGCCGCCGGTGGCTGGCGGCGACGGAGGTGTGTCAAAAAGTCAGACGGGGAACACGTGGTGCATTGCGAGTGGTGAAGCGGGGAAAGAGAAGCTGCAGGCGAGTCTAGATTATGCTTGTGGTGAAGGAGGAGCAGATTGCCGTCCGATCCAGCCGGGTGCCACGTGTTACAATCCCAACACGCTCGAGGCACACGCTTCGTATGCTTTCAATAGCTATTACCAGAAGAATGCACGGAAGGTCGGCACGTGTTACTTTGGAGGGGCGGCTTACGTAGTCACTCAACCACCCAGTAAGTACTCTATAATTTCTCTCTCTTTTTATAATTGTTTTATTTTAAATGCGCACGTTAGTGGATCCGACCCGACCCGGGTCCGGCCCGTGTTTTGAGGGTAAAATGCGCTGGCGTGGTCCACGAGGTTGAAAGAACAATGAATGATGGAGCTGCACGCCAGCTCAGTAAGAAGTCAAATTTCACAGCCCACATGCCGGGCACTATTAAACAAGGGAATCTAATTTTGCTTACGTGGCATCCTCTTTTTTTGGGAAAACCCAAAAATATTCTTTTACAAAATGAGGGGTTGGTGGGTGTAAATTCAATTTTATCTAGGTTAAAATACAATTTGGGTAAAGTTTCAATTTTCACTTTGGTCCCTTAATTTAGACTTATTTCCCATTTCCTTTTGCATAAAATTTTTTAAAACTATTGGTGTCAAATTTGCAATTTAATGTTAAACAAAACTAAGCTGCATACTATATCTAGTGATCTTCTCATTAAAATCATGACAATTAAGAGAGATGAAAGGAGAAAATGAATTTTTTTTTTTCTCTCATTGTTGTCAACATTTTAATGGTCGCATGTAGGGAGATTCTTGCATACCAAAATGCAACTAAGTTTTTTGCTTTAATGTCGGAAAAAACTTTCCTGCATATCGTTATGTAGGGATCTTCTGCATACCACCATTAAAATGTTGACAACTAGGAGAGATAAAAAAATTTCTCATTTTCTTCCTTTTTCTTTCTTAGTTGTCAAGATTTTAATAGGTATATAGGGAGAGCCCTACATGCGGAAAGTATCTATTTACTGTGGTAAAAGTTAGAGAAGGAAGAAAATGAATATTTTCTTTTGTCCCATGGGATTCAGGATAAAGGAGAAGGGGAAGCAAAAGCCATGGAATTTGAGGGAAAAGATGGATCTTTATCTCTTTTTTCTAAATGAGAAGACAAAAACTTAGAGAATTTGAGCTTTTGGGTTTTTTTTTTTTTTTTTTGGTTATTCTAATTCCTTTGAGCAAGTATCTGAAAAGGGTTGTTTTTATTTTTCTTTTTTGGTGGCTTTTTTTTGTGCAGAGTATGGTAGCTGTGAATTCCCAACAGGGTATTAAAGAGATGAAAAGAATCTAAAGGGAGCAGTTGAAGTGAAGGGATAATAGAAAAAAAAGGAGGTTACTTTTTAAGTTTGTTTTTAGAGTATGAGAGAATTCTTTTGTAGTGTCCAATTGCTTGGATATTGGTGGGTAAGTTAGAAGAGTTCCTTTGTCTGTAATTAACATGTTCTTCTTTGTTAGACTTCATGTACTTTTGTTATCTCAAATTGATTTCTAGTCATTTTAAAGCTAAAGTTCTAATAAATATCTCTCCTTGCTTTGATTATAATCTAGGTTAAGAAACACTTTTACTCCCAAATTTTCTAATTGAAGTAAATGATATACTCTCTAGACTTTGATTGACTTAATCCACTTTAGTATGTAATAATTTGGTCTTTGTAATTTAAAATTATAAGACTAAATATGTTTACATAACCTACCAAGATTAAATTGGTATATAAATGAAAACAAAATTTTAAACATAAAAGGTAAGGTCCGTTTGATAACCTATTTGATTGTTTTTTAAAATCAAACGTATAAAGACTAAATCTACATATAAGGCTTCTTCTTCTTCTTTTCCAAGTTGATTTTTGAAAACTAAAAATAGTAGTCTTCAAAAACTTATTTTAGTTCGGAATTTAACTAGAAATTAATCATGACCAGAATAACTTTCATTAAAAGTGGAACAACAAAGGAACATTTAGGGCCTGTTTGGTAGGCAATCCGGATCGTGTTTTATGTTTTCAAATTCACTGAATTTAGTGAATATGCGTTTGGTAGACGTGTTTCTGAAAACTGTTTTCGGATTCTGTGATCCAAATAGTGAAAATTCTGAAAACAATTTTTTTTTATGTTTTCGTTGTATCCAGATTTTGAATTTCAAAATTTTAAATGCATAATTAATTTAAAAAAGATAAAAACTTTAATAAATATAGTATTTCATATTATAAACTCAATTTATTTTTGTAAAATTAAAATTTGTATAAATTATATGATATTGTAAAATAATAATAATAATAAATTTATAATACATAACATTTTTATAAATTAATTAATAATATTTTATATTTAACATAGTATTTAGTTGATAACTACAAATAATTTATCGTTTATAAATATATTGTCAAACACATTATGAACCATTATTTAAATTCAGATCCAATTTCTGAATCTACTACCAAACACATATCTGAAAACATGAAATACAACTCTGTTTTCATTGAATCCCTTGTTTTCAAATTTCTGTTTCCAGATCACCAACCAAACGGACCCTTAACTATTAACACAAGCGGAGGTTTTACTTTTACATTTTTTTTATCAACATATATAAAAATTCAATAATCATATTGGTAAGGAAGAGAAACACACACTGCTCGAGCAAGTGGATTGAGACAATTTGAGTAAATTATGTCTCTGTATTCCATGTACTACAGAATCAATGGCATGTTCCCTATAGCCATTAAAAATATATTGTAATAAATATATATACTTTTTTTTTATATGTTGTAATATAATAAAATATTTTAATCTGAAAAAGGACAATTGTCTTTTAGAAATTGACTACCATTGAATTTTATTGTGTATTTGTTGCATAAATTACTGTGCCATGTGCTATGAGGGCCACCTATGACACCACTTAGTTTTGTTTATTCTTCAATTTATTGACGCTGGGAACACTCCTATGCAATGTATCAAATTTCCGTCGACATACCGACATTTCCATGCAATGTATCAAATTTCCGTCACCGACATTTCCATGGAAATGTCGGCATGTCGACAGTGTCGACATTTCCGTGGGGGAAGTTTCGATCTTCCCCCCATGTCGACGACATGTCGACATTTTCGTCCAGTTTCCGTTTTTTTTTTTTTTTTTTTTTTTTTTTTTTTTTTTTTTTTTTTTTTAGCCCAGCTCTTGAATCACTTGTTTTGTCAGGCTTTCTTTTATTTTTTTTTTTATGTATTTTAGCTTTTTATAGTCTATATTTCTTTTTTTTTTATTTGAACTCATGTTTTTTTTACCTTGTTTTATCATTTTCTTTTATATTTTCATTTATCAATTTTCAAATCAATCCCATTAGAATATTACAAATTCCAAAATTCATTTTTTACCACAAAAATTATTTTTAATTATTTATTTTAATTTTACATTTTTATTATTTTATTATTTTTACCACCTATAAATACCCCCACTTCATCTCAATTTCTTCACACCTCAATTTTTCAAACTCTCTCAATTCTCTCAAATTCTCTCAATTTTTCCAAATTCGCTTAAATCTCCTAATTCTCCCAAATTATCTCACTTGTCTCAATTACTAATTTCTTTCTTAAGTTAAGAAGTTTAATTTTAAAAGGTTACATCTTTCTTTACATATTAGTTTATTAGTGTTATTTTCTTTACATATTACTTTATCAATTATTTAATGTCCACGATCATCTTTTTGGTATTAGTCATTGTAAAATTTTATATTCATAAATCCAAAGTTATTTTTCATCTATCAATATTTCATATCTATTTTAATTTTCAAATTAAAGTCTCATTTAATAATTTACAAATCTTTCTGCACGTATCGACATTTTAATCAACATTTTCATCTAAATATTGTTCTACTTTTTAGATATGATGATAAAAAATTGTCAATTATATCCTAATTAAGCCACAAACAAAGTTTCATGGACTAATTCAAACAATTTCCATCAATTTCTATGATTTCCGTAAATCTTCCCGGAATTTCCATTGACATTTCCATCGACATCGATATTTCCATAAAATCAGGACCTCGACATTTCCATCGACATCGACATTTTAAACCTTGCTCCTATGAATGTTTTTCTTATAAAAAATGTTTAGTAAAAATATATGGTTAAATGACAACCAGAGCATAGCTCAATTGACATAAAGTTGTAGTGATAACCACGAGGTTTGTGGTTCAAATCTCTTCACCCCATATTATCAAAAAATATATATATATATATGGTTAAATTATAAATTTGGTGTTAGAACTTTTAAGTTTGTGTCTGTTTTTAGGTTTTTAATTTTGTGTCTATTGTTTAATACATTTTTTTTTAATTCATGGACATACTAGATAGAAAATTGAAAATTTAAGTTCTTATTAGACAAAATTCGATTTTATATATATGGAAAAATATGTTTTTAGTCCTTGAGTTTTGAAGGATAGGTGTCTTTGGTCCTTGAGTTTTCAAAATGGATCTTTCTAGTATCCGAGTTTGAAAAATAGGTTTAAAAGGTTCCCAATTTTTCAAAATGAATCTTTTTAGTCATTGTAAAAAAATTGAAAAAAATAATATGAGAAACCTTTTAAACCTATTTCTCAAAACTCAAAAACTAAAAAAATCCATTTTTAGAACTCAGGACCAAACACATTTATTCTTCAAAACTCAGAGACCAAAAATGTAATTTCCCCTTATATCTAATATTTCAATTATCTTTTTCGAATACGTAAGGAACCTTTAAGACAAAATTCAAAAACCTATCAAAATGTTTTTAAAATTCAGGAACCTAATAGATACCAAACTAAAAGTTCAGAGACGTTTTAGACACAAATTTGAAAGTTGATAGACAAATCTTGTAATACAATTTAATAAAAAAGTATATACCTAACTATTTAAACACAAGTAAGTTTTGTTGTGGATATTGATTTCAAAGTGCAAGTAACTTTTAATATTCATTTCGAAACCATGATAAAAACTATAGTGAAAGGTAAAACATTATCCAAAACAAGTCTTTTAGACCACAAAATTTGTCAAAGACTGATGATTGGAACATAACAAAGGGATTGATTTAAGAGAATTCATGATTTGTAGATGGTGATGTGTGAAAAATGAAAATGAGTAGAGTTGCAAACATGATACCCAAAATTATGGGCATATGATTTAGGAGGGTGAAGCAAATAAGAATGATCACATGGCACAATCACTATAAAGAGGAATATAACAAAAAAAAGAGAATGAATCTGAGAAGTTATGGTATCAAAAAATTCCTGTCCTACTATTGGTCCACAAATATTCCCACCTTTTAAATCCATCATTTCTTTAAAGAAAAATCTATGACATTTTAGTCTTTTTATTTTTATTTTCTTTCCTATTTTTGGGAAGATTCATAACATTTATATTTTTAATTAAATAACATTTTTTTTTTACTTAAACTTTGATGAGATTAACAATTTAGTCTCTAAACTTTAGGTTGTGACAATTTAGTCCTAAAAATGTAACAATATAATTGCATTTACCCATGTAAGGCAGAACAAAAATCTTGATGCAGACAAGCTTGCTTATCACGCTCAATCTTTAGGACTCAATGAACCATAGAATCAAGAATATCTTACTTGTCACTTGTATCATGTATTTTTTTAAAAAAAGTTGTAACAATATAATCTCTATCATGAAAAATCACATCAAAATTAAATGTGTCAATTTTTGTTATGTCACTGTTGAAGCAGAAATCCAAACACATGGAACACACCTAATTTGCACGTACCTCAACAGTAAATTTCTTTAACAGAGGAAGACATGCAAAAGAGAAAGAACTATACACCGGAGTGGTGCTTGTCACACGGGCTTCGATGCTTAAGTTAGATAAGAGTGTTAAGAGTGTAACAAGTGTTTAGAGTGTGAAAAATGACATTACCTTTTGGAGTTGTAAGATAAGGTATTTATAGTAGAACTTGACCTAGGGTTTCCCACATTTGATCCCTTAAGGAATCAGATTGAGAGGATACCGAATCGGATATGGAGGGACCTGTTGGGCCATTAGTTGCTTAAATGGACTTTAATAGAGGCCTCGAGTGCCTTTGGCCTGCCTTGGCCTCGGACAGTTGTTGGGCTAGCCCAATAGGCTCGATAGTTCTTCCTTCAGGGTTACACTTGGGTAGAGGGCTTATGTGCCTTCAACCCGCCTCTAGCCGAGGTGAGCTATTGGACTTGTCCAATAGTTCTTTCTCTAAGGTTACAAATGTCTCAACCAAATTCAACTAGGTCGGTCGGTCTTAGTCTAATTTGGGTCAATTCTAGTTCGGGTCTGTTTCTACCTCCGCTCTTTGTATATAGATCCTTTTATTTGTTTTAGGATAATCGATTGGTCCAAATATTACCTATAATAGTCACGATTTAGTTTTTATAGTTTATAAATACATTTCACCCCTAATCAATCTATTTATATACGTAATGTTATAGGTGATTTTGGACCACCCTGATGCACAAGGAGCTGACGAGGAAAACCGGGCAGAAATCAAACTGGAGGATGGACCCCGAGGGGCGAAACGGGCCAGTGGATCAGGCCAAGACCGAAGGGTCGGGCTAGCTTGTGCGGGCCGAGTCCCTCCAACTCCCTGTAGCCTCTAGCCGCCCTGGATCCGCCTGGTTTGTCCCGAAATGCCTCCGGATTCCTAAAAACCCTTGGAGCATGAACATGTATTTATACCCCTCTTCGCCATTGAAGAAGGGGACCCGAAATCTCTACTCTCTCTCTTGCTCTCTAGCCCTCCTACTTCCATTTTCTGACTTAAGCATCGGAGGTGGTGTGGCTAGCACCACACCAGTGTGCAGGTTTACAATTTTGCAGGCCACGTCTTCTCCCTCATCTACAAATTTACCGTTGGTGGCACGTGAAGGTCAGGTGAGTTCCATCTGACCAAATTTGTCCATCAACACGTAATAAATCCATTACATCTTCCCAATATTTTTCACTATGAGAAAGATGATGAGATCCATCATCAAACATTGTGAAGCCCTAGAAAGTGTATTCAAAAGTGTGCTAAGTTTCTCAAAAATGGTTGCAATTAATTATAAATGGTCAGAAAGGAAAATGGTAAAGATGAAGATGGGAGTGGCTCCAGCTGGTGATGGTGATTGAGAATTGAGATGGTGGGACTCCACAAGCACAAGAGTCAGTAATTGAGGAAGCAAAAAGATTCTTGTTGCCTCCTTCCTTCATCACCAATCACCATGTGATAATGTACTATTGTTGTTCTTCATTTCATGAAACCCCCTCACTTGTTTTTACCAAATTTGGAATTTTGTTTCCATGATTCGCTTATTTTTATTTTATTTTTTTTAAGAGATAATTCGCTTATTTAATATACCAATATAAATTTGGAATTTTGTTTCAATGGTCCGCTGGTTTCGTGTTTCGTTGAATATATCAATTGGTCTCAGATCTTTAAAGTAATTCTAAGTTTGGTGCTTAATCTTTTAGAATTCTTAATTTTATTCTAGAAAGTTCTCGATTAAATGGTTTCAAATTTGAGTAGTTTAAAAGATTAGAACCAAAATATTTGAAACTATTTTTTTTTTGGGTGGAAAAACAAAAGATTAGAAGCTATTAGGTACACTTTTCCTTCCTTTCTCTTATGCTTTTCAACTAAAGTTTTGTAGTTAGATTCAACATAGTCAAAATAGAGAATCTATTAGTAACATTCTAATAGATAATGTATTAGTCTCCTAAATCATTCTCCTCTCGACCTTCCATTCTTGTTAAAAGAAAAAAAAAATCCATGATTCCATTCTTTTTTTTTCTTTAATCTTTTCTTTTTCTTTAGTATATATAACTTTTGAGATCTTTTTTAGATGACAAAAATAGTATATCAAGGATGATAATTAGACATTTTTTTAGAATATGAGTGAGAATTCAAACTTACAAACTTTCAGAAAAAGTTAGCATACTTAAAGTTAGCATACTTTAATAAGTGAGTTATGTTCATGTTGGATAAACTGTTGACATGAAAAGTAAATGAAAAGGTCAAAACTTAGGTTAGAAAGAACGTTCCCCATCGTCAAATTAGAGAAAAGTTCTTCATTCTTACCTAAAATAAGTTCTTCAGTTTCTCAATGGATAAATATAGAGTTTTGGTCGATGTTTGAAAGTTTTTCAATATAGTCCCTAATCTTTTAAAATTTTCCATGCTCTTATTCTCACAAAACGTAAAATTATATAATAAAATGATGACGTAACACAAAAATATATTTTAATAAGTTGATTTTTTTTTTTTTAATTTTACAATATGTGGGGTGAGGGATTTGAACCACAAACATCATGGTTATCGGTACAACTTTATGCCAGTTAAACTATGCTCTTGCTGGCTTAATAAGTTGAATTAAAAGTAATTGTATGCTCTAATTTTATGAAATAAGTATAATATTCACATCAAATTTAAAACTTCTCAATTTGAATATAGTTTAGTAGATAAAACATTTATTACCACTGCAAAGGTCAATGGTTTATGGTTTGATTCCTTTATATCAAATTATTGAATAAAAAAAAAATTAACTTGGGCCTTTCTAACTAAATAATTTAAATTCATGTCATTCTTTTAATATTTAATGATTGTGTGGACTTAATTGGAAAAAAAAAAACAATAAATAAGAAATGAAACTGAAAATTGTAAAAGATCTAATTTGATAGACACTCAAACATTAGGGATTTAACTTATACTTGAACCTTTCTCAATTTATTGTTATTCCCTTCTTTATGTAACAACTTTATAAAATATTCATTTGTGATTGGCTTTTTCTCTTTTTAGTTTCTTGTTTCAAAGACTTCACCTTTCTAAAATCTCAACTTTGCTATTTTTAATTCTTCTCAAGGAATTTATGGTATCATAAAGAAAACACTAAATAATTGATTAATTTACAATTTTTTTTATTATAACGATTAATTTACAAATTTAATTCTTGGTTGTTGATGTGACACGTTGATCAAACTAATAAATTAACCCAAGGTGATACACAAATGTTTGTCAATCAAATAAAAATCAATGAAACAGATTGAGAAACAACATGGCCCTGTTTAATAACTATTTGGTTTTTGGTTTTTGGTTATTGAAAATTATGCTTGTTTTCTCTTGATTTCCTCACCATGGTTTCCATCTTTGTTAAGGATATATTGGAATTCTTAGTCAAATTCCAAAAACAAAAACAAGTTTTTTAAAACTACTTTTTTTTTTCTTCAAAATTTGACTTGGTTTTTGAAAACATGGGAAGATTGTAGATAACAAAACAAAAAAAAGTTATGGGTCAAAGTAGTGTTTATAAACTTAATTTTCAAAAACCAAAAACAAAAAATGAAATGGTTATCAATCGAGACTTATACTATGAACTAATTTTCTCCTTCTACCATTCCCCTTTCATTTCATCTCATTAACCTACTTTCTTGTACCAATCAAACGTGTCACATGAATCTTAAGTAGCATAGCTAGTAATATAAACTTATTAGAATTAAAAAAATAATATTAAACATAATAGAAACTGTTTGTGAAAGTAAATATAGCTCGACGGTAATTGTCATGTACTCTCTACCAAGAGATTAGATGTTCAAATTCTCTCATCTCCAATCTTGTTGAACTAAAAATAAGTAAATAATAAAATAAAAATAAAAATTTTAAATTTAGAGACTAGATAAATACAATCATGGAAGTAAATGAACAACTTATAACAAGACACCTACACCTTCTCTAAGATCAAAGCTCCAATCCCCTTTTTCAAAAAAAAAAAAAAAAGAAAAAAAGAAAAAAAGAAAAAAAGAAAAAAAAAACTCCAATCCTCTTCCCCCTACCTCATTTTTGGGCTAGAGAGGAAAGAAAAGGAAGGTGAGTTGCTATTATTATTATTATTTTTTAATTCCTCACATGTCATTTATGGTAACAAAAAATTAAACAATAAATATTGGTTAATCATCAATCAATTTCAGCATAGTTTATGTTATAGGGTAAATTGTCCAATTGTGTTTTATGCAGAATAAGGCCCAAACTAGCCGGGTCCGTAGTCAGAAGAAGCTGAACCGACGAAGCGGAGGGTCGGAACTCCCTCCGACCCATAACGACTCACCTCGGTCTTGGCCCAAGAGAGAGGCCGAGGAGGAGGTCGGCCTCGGCTAGCCCGGGATGACCAGGAGATCGGCAACGGTACAAACCCTAAGGGGAGCTTATAAAAGAGGAAACAACACACATATTCAGGTACGCCAAAACATCACTAAAAACACATTCTGCGTGTTCCCTATTAAGGCTAACTTAGACATCAGAGGTTGTGTGGTTTACACCACACCGGTGTGCAGTGCTCGTTTGTCTTGCAGGTCACGTTCCTCCCGATCATCTACAAATTCATTGTTGTTGATCACGTGGAGCGAGGGACAAATTCCAGAGCGAAATTTGATCATCAACCGTTTAATTAATTGGTTTATGTCTATCTTTGATAAAGAAGTTAAATGTTTGAATCTCCAAACTGTGCACATGTTATTGAACTCTAAATAAAAATAAATAAATAAATAAAAGTTAACATCTTAACCTATTTGTATTATCTTCATTTTTTTTCTTTGATGGTTTCACAAGTTTATCCCATAAATTTTGATATTAGTGTCTATTTGGTCTCTTAACAAAATTACATCTCCAACTTTTTAATTTTCAATAGAAGAACTCCGTGTCATTAACACTCTTACTTTGGTTGTTAATCTAATTAATCAGACTAATCAATGATAATTTAACACATGTGATGCTCATATTCTCAATCTGAACATAGTTCAATTGATTAAAGTATATATATTCTTGACTAAAAAGTTAGAAGTTTAAAAATTTCCATCCCCTTGTGTTGTTGAATTAAGAATTTAAAAAAAAGTGATGCATCACGAACAAAAAAGAAATAATAAAATAAGACAAGTAGAATATTTGTTATAACTTTTATCTATTTATTTATTCTTTTTCATTCCACGGAGCCTAATTTCTTGTTTGCTCAAAAAAAAAAAAAAAAAAAAAAGTCACTCAACATTTAAGTAACGTTATTGTTTGTAATAAATGGATAATTGTAATGGGTGGCAACACGAGGATAAATAATAGTAAATATAACAATTTTAAAAAATATTTGCAAATATGACAAAATTTTTGAATTAATTTTTTATATTCCTGAATTGTCCCTCAATTGACACGCGCATCTTCTTCCTCGTCTTTTTTTTTTATTTTTTTTTTTATATTGATAGAAACCTTCTATCACTGATAGAAGGTATTCCTATCACTGATAGATTCTATCGGTAGAAACATTTTCTATCAGTGATAGACGGTATTCCTATCACTTTTTCTATCACTGATAGAATCTATCAGTGATAGAATAACTAATTGACGCGTGCATCTTCTTTTTCCTCGTCAATTATATTATATATATATATATATATATTCTATCACTGATAGAAAATTTTTCTACCACTGATAGATTCTATCAGTGATAGAAAGTTTTCTATCAGTGATATGTTATAATTATGGAAAAATACACTTTTGGTCCTTAGGTTTGGGTTAAGTTACACTTTGGTTCTACGTTTTCAATCTCAACAAAAAATACCCCTAAGGTTTGACATAAGGAGCAATTTAGTCTCTGCCGTCCAATTTGCCGTTAAACCCTAACGGAATGCTGACGTGACACCATTATTTTAATAAAAAAATATTTTTTAAATTTTCTAAATAAAAATAAATAAAAATAATATAAATATTATTATTTTAATTATTTCTCCTTCCCTCTTTTGCTCTCTTCTTCTCCATATTCATCTTCTTCCTTTTTCTTGTCCGGCCGCCAGGCTTTGGAGACTGATTTTTTTTTTTTTCTTTTTCCTTCTTCTTTTTCTTCTTCCTCCCCTCTTTTCACTATTTTTTTTTTTTAAATGAAAACGAAAATGAAGGGGGAAACCCCCATTTGATTCCAGGGCCGGAGAGGGAGGAGGGAAACGAAAAAAGGCATTCACACAAGGTTGGGCACCGAAAAAGGTCACGAACTTCAATAGACTCACAGTACCACCAAAACTTCAAACAAAACAAGAACACAAACATCGTTTCCTCATCAGTCTCTCTCCGGTTTCTGTAGCTTAAGAAAAATTATTCATGAAAAATGCAACACACAAACAACGCAAAAGTTGAAAACATTCCTAGTGAATCGTGAATTTTACAAAAGACAAAAACGAGAAACCAAAGAGAAAATCCTCGAATCAACCAGCCCTATGATCTAACGCAAATTAGACAAAATGAAAAAGTAAAACCACGCAACCTGAGTCCAGAAGGCCGATTTCGCAGTGGCGTTTCACGGCGGAGCTGAAGCAGCATCTCTCTACAAACTCAACCTCAAAACCTACATCACCGGAAGCTCCACCGAGCCCTAAGCGAAGAAACACACTACCATTATAGAGCTTCAGGAGAGTGAAAATGACGGATGGATTCAGAGAGAGTGGGTTGCTGGGAGGGAGATCTGGAACGGGGAGGGAGCAGGGAGTCCCTCCCGCTGGAATCGAAGTGGGGTTTTCCCCTTTCGTTTTCGTTTTCATTTAAAAAAAACAGTGAAAAGAGGAGAGAAAGAATAAAAAGAAGAAGGGAAAAGAAAAAAAAAAATCAGTCGTCGAAGGCTGGCGGCCGGCGACGGCAGCAGCGGCGTCGAGCGGTGGCCGCCGGCTGTCGGAGATATGAACGAGAAGAAAGAAAAGATGAAGATGGTGAAGAAGAAGAGTAAAAGAAGGAAGGAAAAATAATTAAAATAGTAATAAAATATAATATTTATATTATTTTTATTTAGAAATTTTAAAAAATATTTTTTTATTAAAATAATGGTGCTACGTCAGCATTAGGGTTTAACAGCAAATTGGACGACAGTGACTAAATTGCTCTTATCTCAAAACCTCAAGGGTATTTTTATTGAGTTTGAAAACTCATGGACAAAAGTGTAACTTAACCCAAACTTTAGGGACCATAAGTGTATTTTTCCCTTATAATTATGCTTCTAGACTTTTTTGTTTTTGAAATATTTATGCTTCTAGACTTTGAAAAGTTTATTTTTATCTTTGAACTTTGATATTGTTCCAAAAAATATATATATATATTATAATAAAGTAAAAATTAAAAGGCATACGTGATACTAGTTACAATTGTATAAAAGATCAAGATCATTATTACTATTTATTCCATCTTACTCTAAAAATAAAATAAAATAAATAAACTCAAGGACAAAGGACAATTTTTTGAAACAAATTTCACAAATAAAGACTAAAAAATGAAAATTTTCAAACTCTAGAGTCATAATTGAAACTTATCTCAAAGTTTAGAGATATTATATATAACTTAACCCAATTAAAACCACTTAAAATTTAAAGTCTAAATATATACCTCAATCAAAACTCACATATTAAACTCGTAACTTAACTTAAACGATAAGCCACCTATACCCCTTCATACATATCTATATAGTTATATCTATACACCTTCTCTAAAGTCAAATGTTGGATTCTCCATCCGCTCTTGTGTGGAACCAAATACATTTGTATTTAGTTAAAAGAAAACCATCATATTCTCATACATTCACATATCCATATCACATATTTGGGACAGAGAGAAAATGAGAGCCACCAGCCTAATACACCCACTTCATTATTCAAATTCCCTCCTATTCTAACGCCCTTTGCCCTAAACTCAGACAATTCTCCATTTCCGGACCCCTCTCCCCTCCACAAACTTTCCATTTTTTTCTCGAACAATGATCGAATGAGACCACCACAATCTGACTGTCTTCTAATAAGACATTCCGATATCCGAATCGGAAGTACTTTTACAATTTACCTTTCATTCATACACACCTACATACACACATCATCGTGGCGACCCCCTCGAATAATTTCCACGTCTCGTTCCATCCCTCCGCCATGCCGAGCAAGTTTCGGAAGGCCATCTACGCCGTGAAAGACCAAACCAGCATCGGCCTCGCTAAAGTCTCCGCCTCCGCCGGCGGCGGCGCCAATGCCTCCTCCCTCGAAGTCGCCATCCTCAAAGCCACCACTCACGACGATGTCCCGCTCGACCACCGCTACGTGTCGGAAATCCTCCTGTTGATCTCTTCGAACAAATCCCACGCCGCCGCCTGCGCCCACTCCATCGCCAAACGCATCACCAAGACCCGCAACTGGATCGTCGCCCTGAAATCGCTGAATCTGGTTCTGAGAATCTTCCAAGACGGCGATCCGTACTTCCCTCGCGAAGTCCTCCACGCCATGAAACGCGGCGCGAAGATCCTCAACCTCTCGAATTTCCGCGACGATTCGAATTCCAGTCCGTGGGATTACACCGCCTTCGTTCGGACCTTCGCTCTGTATCTCGACGAGCGGCTCGATTGCTTCTTGACTGGGAAGCTTCAGAAGCGGTTCACGCAGCGGAAGACGGAGAACTTCGGAACTGCACGGCGGTTCAACGAGGCGATTCGGGATATGAAACCGGCGGTGTTGATCGATCGGATTTGCTACTGGCAGAAATTGCTCGACAGAGCAATCGCCACCAGACCCACCGGTCCGGCGAAGGGGAATCGACTGGTTCAACATTCCCTTCACGCCGTCGTTCAAGAGAGCTTCGATTTGTACAGAGATATCTCCGATGGGTTGGCGCTGCTCTTGGACAGCTTCTTCCATCTGCAGTATCAATCCTGTGTTAATGCGTTTCAAGCTTGCGTGAAAGCGGCGAAGCAATTCGAGGAGTTGGGTTCGTTTTACGATTTGTGTAAGAGCATTGGAGTTGGAAGAACTTCGGAATACCCCAGTATTCAGCAGCCTTCCGATGAGTTGATCGAGACATTGCAGGAGTTTTTGAAAGATCAAGCTTCGTTCCCCTGCCATGGAAATCGATCGCCGCCGTCGCAGGTCATTCTCGGTGGACCACCGGCGAAACTCCTCGACGATCTCGAACAGTCGGAATCGTCGGATAAGAATTCCGAGAGGGGGTCAGATTTTAACTCGTACGGTGATATCATGAGCGCCACCGGAAGCTGGACCAGCCCTGCGAATTCCGTCGAGCAAGACGGCGAGAGCTTCGAGCAATCCCAGTTGGGGGATTTCGTAAACGAGTCGATTCTGTCTCCGAATTTCGCATTCTTCGAAGAAAACGGTCCAAAGCCCTTTCAAGAAGAATCCCAATTAGGAGGTGCCGCTCCGAGTTTCAGATTCGGCGATTGGGAGCTCGTTCTAGCGGAATCCGCGACGGAGCCACAAGAATGGCCGGATTTCTTCTCACCCTCCGTCGGCGACGACCTGTTCGTGAAACCCTTCTCGCCGGAGCACCATAACAACAACCCATTTCTTCAAGATTCAAAAGATTTATTCACAGTTCCGCCAACATTCAAAGCAGAAAGCGAAATCGCCCCGACGTTTCGCGCTCAGAGTTTCGGCATAGCCCCAACATTCAGAGCAGAAACAGCAACAGTTGGTTCAGTGAATGAAAATGGATCGTTGTTCGAAGATTGGGGTTCGAAGCGATCGAAGGAGAGCAATGTGTTTGGATTTGATATGGGAATTGAAAACGATCCATTTGCAGCGGGTGATGTGATGAACGAAGAGAGTTTGTTGCAGCAGCAGAAATTGTGGAAGGAGCAGCAAAGCAAGATTATAGCGAAGAATTCAGTGTGATTTTTTTGGAGAAGAAGATGGGAAATTTGGGATGTAAATTTTAAATTTAATTTAATTTAAAGAGGTGATTTGATTGTAAATAGCTTCGAAGAGGAGAGTTTATTGAAATTATGAAAAGAGAATATAAAATTTGGATAATGGAAAAATAGAGATAAATACACGAGTAAAAATGAGAATTTTTTTCAAGCTTGGTGCTGAGCATTCAAGGGCTCTAGTCAAAATCTTTTTTTGTCGATCGAGCTATATACTAACTTTTCCAAAAGAAAGATGTAGATTTAAATTGTAATATGAGTAGGATACTTTTTTTTTTTTTTTTGGGTTACATCCCAAATTTGATGAGGAAATTAGAATTTTGTTCCTATAATCGGATAAAACCTCGTCACTAATGAATTGAATACATGACGGTAGGTAAGATCGATTTTAAAGAAAATGAGCTAATATATAATAATGGATGAAAAATCAGTTGATAAGTTTCTACTTTGCTTTGGGATAGTTGTAATGTTTCTAATACCAAGAATAATTTAGGGTTAACTACATGGATAGACCAAATTGGATTCAAAATTTCATAAATGTCTAATCTTGAAAAAAATTTCAGCTCTATCCTAAGCCAAGCCAAAATAGATGTTGATTTACATCAATGCCCCTTATAAAATAAACATGGTTTTTATCAATATATTTTCCCAAAATATCTTATCGTAATAATTAGTTGCTGCAGAAATCTTTTCATATCCTCTCTCCAAATAACTCCTCGATTCCCTCAATATTTTATTTTTAAACCTCCAAAAATATATCTCCCAAATATAATCTCATTGTATTTTTTTCACGCCGGTCTCCCTCCCTCTCGCGACTTTCTGCTTCACGCTCAGTCGACCATTCACGCTCACTCCCTCTGTGTTTCGTCGTCCATCCTCCGACCGCGTGCCGCTCTATTCCCGTCGTCTCATCCTCCGACCGCCGCCTGGGTTCCCGTCGTCTGTGTTCCTCCTACGAGCGTTGTGTTTTTTGTTGCCGCCTCATCCTTCAAATCAAACGTTGTAAGTGGGTGACGGCGTTGGCATATGTGTTGTCGCCGGCGTTGGCCGGCAACGACGCTTCTGCTGCTTCTTTTTTCGGTTTTATTTTTCTTTTTTTTTGGTGTGGTTCTTATGTTTTTCTTGTTTAGAAAAAACGTCTCCAATCCGTCGGCGGTATTGTCTTGGTTGGTTGTTGGAGTTTATTCGAAGGTATATTTCGATTTGTTATGTAGTTTATATAAAATATATTGTTAGTTTGTTTACTTAGTTGTGGGTTTATACAAATCATTCCGCGGAGGATGTAAAATATACTGTTAGTTTGATATATAAAAACCATTCAGCCAAATTTACTTAGTTGTGGGTTTATGAAAATCATTCCGGTCATGATTATTGGGTTTTTGTGGTTTATAAAAATATTCGGTTAGTTTGGTATATTTGGGTTTGTTATGTGAGTTAAAATTATATAATATGGATAATATATCATTTAGTTGGAGGTTTATATAATATATCTCATGGTTTATATAACACAAACTGACGTTTATATAAAACAAACTGATGTTGTAAGGAGAATCAAAACTAACTTTTGGGTTACAACTTCAATCAAATTAGTGAACAACATTGTTTCGTGAATACAAATTTGAGAAACTTGGTAATCAATATAGTTATTAACCTCATTCCAACGACCGCCAAACACCATCCATATGAGAATGAGATTATTATCTATAAAAAAATGTATGACGAATATTTAATAAGAATTATGTTGCATGACATTTATTTATAATTCTGAAAAAATCACTTATGAACTTTACAAATCATGACGTATATATACTATACACAGAGGTTTATATAATATAATTCCAAGTATATATTTATGATACAATATACAACCTAGTATATCTTTATTATTCCGACTTATGATTTATGAACTAAATACACAATGATGAATATATAATATATAATGGGTTCAGTATATTGATTATATATTATAATGCATGGTATATATTTATTATTTGAATAAACATTACATTCTACCATCAAATGGGTATTAGATATAAATAAGGTTTAGTGTAAATTAGAAACATCTTATAACATAGAATATTAATAACAAAAAATAGCTATTGATAACAAAATTGAAAAAAAATGCAAACTATGTAATTGAGTTCCTATTCATATTGTTTGACAATTTTTTTTTAAAAGAGAGATATATAGGTCATGCTATTCATATTGTTTGACAAAAAAAAAAAAAGATGAATAAATATTCACTCATGTTGCTTCAAATTGATGGCAATTGAAGGTGGAGCTGTGGAGCAATTTGAGATTGTCCCACCGCTAATGGAGCTGCAAAAAAAAAAAAAAAATTCCAAATTGACGGCAATTGGAGTAAGAATTTAGTGACGACAATTGGAGAAAGATTTTGGTGAAACGTATTTAAGGTTAGAGTTGGGTATTGGTAAATCTTAATAGTAGTTTTTATTATGGAAAGAATTAATACAAACCAATTTTGTGATGTGCAGAATTTTGGAGGGCAAAATAGGGAAGATTTAATTGGAAAATCTTGAGCCAAGACAAAGCTGAAATTTTTTTCATAATTGGACATTTGTGAAATATTGGTTCCAAAACGGTCTACTCCCTATAATTTCTGAATAATTTATAGGGCCGGTTGCAAAAGTAGCAAAATGACCCAAATTAATTGCAAAAGTAGCAGCCCGCAGAAATATTTGCAAAAATGACAAAATCTCACCGTCTGAAAAGTAAAATTACTAAAATATCCATCACTGATAGAAAGTCTTTTTATCACTTATATATACTATCAATATCACAATCAATATCATTGATAGAAAGTTTTTCTATCAGTAATAGAAACTTTCTATCACTAATAGAAAGCTTTTCTACATTGATAGAAAATTTTTCTACCACTGATAGAATTTATCAGTGATAGAAAGATTTTCTATCATAGAAGATTTCTATCAAAATATATATATATATAATTGACGAGGAAGTAGAAGATGCGCGCCAATAAGTTTTTTATCACTGATAGAAACTTTCTTTCACTGATAGAAAATTTTTCCTACCACTAGAAAGACTTTCTATCAATGATAGAAGATTTCTATCAATAAATAAATAAAAAAAAAAAAAAAAAAAAAAAAAAAAAAAAAAAAAAAACTGGCGAAGAAAAAGATGCACGCGCCAATCAGGGGCAAGGGCAATTCAGGAATATAAAAAATTAATTAAAAAATTTTGCCATATTTGCAAATATTTTTAAAAATTGTTATATTTTTCATTATTTACCCTCGTGTTGCCACCCATTACAATTATCCTAATTATTCAAAATTTGTCTTCAGGTTGATTGGGCTTGGGCTTACAGACCAACTTTTGAAATCTATTATTGATAGATTACATGCATTGTGATTGAAGTCTATTAGTGAATAGTGCTTTATAGATTTTCCATATTTGCAAAATTTTCTAAAAGTTATATTTGCCAAATAAAAACCACTTTTTTTTTTTAATTTTAATTTAAGTTAATCATTTGATTTTTTATTTTCGGATTTGAAAATTATGCTTGTTTTCTCTCAATTTTCTTACAGTGATTTTCATATTTATTTCCTAGATAAATTTTAAAAAAAACAAAAATAAGTTTTTGAACAAGACTCTTTTTTAGTTTTCAAAGTTTGACCTGGTTTTTTAGAACAGGAGAAGAAGATAGATAGGGAAAAAAAACTTATTAGTGAAAGTATAGTTATCAAATGAAGTTGTCATTTTGTTTTAGCTCAATAGTATTTGAAAGTGGTGAATTGAAATTCAAACTCTTACTCGAGAATATATATCAATTACTACTAAGTCAGGCTTACCTTGGCTTTTAATTTAATTTGGTTGATTTGTCTGCATTTTAGCAACGTATATAATTTTGGATGGACAGAATTGATCTTCTACAGAGATAAAAACACAATAATAATATTATTTATATATTAAAAAAAAAAGAAGGAAAAAAAAAAAAGCTTGCTTCTTGTTGAGCTGATGGACAAGAAATCTCCATTTAGAAAGGGAAATGGGATGGTAATTTTCACTATTTGAGAAGCTACTATTGTAATGAGATTTGGCAATTTGGGTAAAAACTATTTGGTTAGAAGTTCACTTGTGTTAGAATTTTATGTACTTTTAAGATATTTGAAAACTTAATTTTAACCTTTCAACATAAGTAAAGATATATTAAGAATCAACCCAAACGAACTAACGTATCCAACTAAATTATTTTCAAGTTAAGCGCAATTAGTTATGATCAAGACTAACATGGTCAGATCATTACTTCAAATTGTCAAAGCAAGCCTAACTCAGTGGTAATTGACATGTACCCTCGACCATGAGGTCAGAGGTTCGAATTCCCCAACCCCCAAATGTTGATGTACTCAAAAAAAAAAAAAAAAAAAAAAAAAAAAAAAAAAAAAAAAAAAAACATTTGTACTAATAACCAAAATGCCTATGTGGTTTGAATCTTTCATTGAAGTGAACAAAAACATAAGATCAACCTCCCCTAAATCTCACAGGTTTGAATTCCTAATCCATATTGGTGATGTAATACTCTTTAAAAGATGAGTGTAAAAATAGAACTGATAAACAAATTGCAGAGTTAGATACATTGGGAAAAACAAAATCGATTACATTTGAACGTTTAGAAGCCAAAAATCAATCTACTGCAGAAAATTGCAGTTTAATCTTTAATGTTTAGAAGCCAAAGGAAAAGTAGAGTAGAGGCCTGCATTGAAAGATGACTGCACTCACTGCTGCATCTTGGGGGAGAGAGAGAGAGTGAAAAAGAGAAGAGAAGGAAGCTTTACAGCTAGCTTATGAATAGCTTTACATTCATACACATCACAGGAAATCCCACAATATCAAAAGTCACTTCCTTTCCTTTCCTCCTCTTTTTTCCCATGCCAAATACCAAATAAACAGACAAACACACAAACAGAGAATGGGATTATCCCAAAAAAAAAAAAAAAAAAAAAAAAAGCATAAATGGCAACTGGCAAGCAGAAGCATGTGAATAAAAAAAACTAAAAAAAGCCCCACATCCCACATATCAATGTACATCTATTTTGGTCCTTGTACTTTGGACTCATTCCGTTCTAGTTCTAGTCCCAATACTTACAAAACTTAAAATTAGTTCTAACCAAGAGTAAATTTGTTCTGGAGAGCTTAACCTTGCTAACATTACATAGACTATATTTAGATATTCAAAAGGACAAGGACTAAAATAAAATAAGTAAAAAAGTGCAGGGACCAAAATGGTATTTTAACTCGTGTACTAAATCCTTTCGTGTAAGATTGCTATTCTAATTCCACCCCTCTGCAAAGTTCAACACTTTTGCATTGGGACCCTCACCATTTCCTGTATTTTTCCCCTACATCTCCGCCGTTCCTTCCTCTCTCTCTCTCTCTCTGAATTTTCTTTTCTTTCTTTCTTTCTCCTCTTTTCCAACTCCTCAATCATAATTCCTCCCTCCGAATCAGAAAATCACATGGATTTACATTTCTCATGCCTCAGCTTCTTCTTCTTCCATCTAAGGCCCATAATTGCCAACCTCCCTCACATGGGATTGCCAGCCTGAGTGAACCCCAAGCTTTCATATCACTACAAGATTTGCCCTGAAAGTTAAAAAAGAAGATCCCTACCTATAACTAACTAGTGGGGTTGAGCTTGTTTTTGGAATTATCATCTGTCATCTTATCACAATAAACAAGCATGAGAAGAAAGAAACCACAAAGGCCCCACCATCCATATCTCATGGAAAACTCCCTTCCTTCTTCTCTTTTTCTCAATGCCTTCATCCTAAATCATTATTACCCACTTCAGATCTGGCTCTGCACACCCAGCCAGCCAGCCATAGTATGATGAAACAGAAACATACAGAATCAGACAGAACACAGACCATTCAGCCAAACAGAAGAAAACAAAAGGATTCTGATTCACAGAGCATCATCAATCAGCATAATCCAACACATTTCTTGGTCAAAAAAGTATACACAAACCATTTCCACTTCTTCATTACATAATTTTCCTCCCCTTTTTTTTCCCAATAAATAATAAAATAAAGGAACTCACTTGAAATTTACACAATCAAACAAAATGACAATCATGGGCATGAGACATCTCACTTACACCCTCATCAGTGAAATTAAATTATAATATAAGGAAAAAGCATACCAGGATACTCCCTAAAACCCGCATCCATGCTTCTTTCTTCTTCCCTTTTTTTTCTTTTTTTTTTTTTCTAAACCTTACAAAAAAAAGGTAAAAATATTAATTAAAAAAAAAACGACAATATACTACGAGGTTGGGTTGGTCATATGTTGTTGTTTGTAACCTTTTTCTCTGAGTCTTCAGCAGTTAGAAAAATCCAAACGAACTCCTCCATATTCCTGAAATTACAGTTTATAAAATTAAATAAATTCGATAATTAGCTTTTTATTTATTTATTTATTCCCCCAAAAAAAGAAAAAATAGGACTGTCGATTTTAAGTACTGTCATAATTCCTACGACTAAATTATGTGTCAGGTTTGGGGCCCACTAGCATTCAGTGGGGCCCCACAGGTGTGATGGGCGATTCTGATACGACGTCGTGTTTGTTTCCCAACCGGTGACGGCACGGGCCGGTCACATGACGAGGGGCATCATTGACTTTCTACCTAATGATACTCTCGGGTCAATCTTAGAGAAAGGTGTAAAGTGCCGGTCAAAACCTGATACTATAGCAAATTTACGATTTTACCCTTGGATTGATCTTACCTTTGACGGCGGGGGTTAGTTTCTTTTGCGTTTATTCCCTCCAGGTCCTGCTGAAGATGCTTCTCAGCCGATTGCCGGTGAGCCGCTGCAGGGCCTTTTTAGCTCCGGCGACGTTCGTATCGGCGAGATTCTGGAGGTGCTGGTGAGCTCCCGCGTCTAGGAATCTCTTCCGGCAACCATTGCTTCCGCCGGCGAGCACCGCCGTCACGATGGCTATCGGAAATGTCTTGCTGGTGACCTCGTTTTTCGGATCGAGCATTTGCATCAATCTCATCACGCTCTTCTCGTCCTTCATCAACTCTTTCCGATTTGATCGGACGGTCAGAAGAGATGCTAGGGCTCGCACTGCCACCTCCTGAACTCCGGCCGGCTTCGGCATCTCCATTAGCTTCACCAAGGAACCCATACAACTCCCAATGGCTCTCTTGTTCCCGTCGCTGATTGATAAATTGGCAACCAGAGAGGCGGCGATTTGCTGCAGCACTAGGTTTCCGTGCTTAACCAATTCGCCGAGTTTGATTACGAATAGTGTTGAAGATGATAGAATTCGAGCGACTGAATCGGAAACCGCGAGGGAACTTAGGGCTCGCAACGCGTTTTCGATCGTATCGGAACTCGGAGAATCGTGGATCAAATGTAATAATCTTTGTAATCCTCGTTCTTGGATTATCAGTGATCGGAAATACTCACCGGAGGAGGCTAATACTGCTATGGACATTGCTGCCTTCTCCTGTGTGGCCATTGTGCTTGAAACTAGCAACTGTAACAATACTGGAATCGCCCCTTCCTCGACGAGAGAGGTTTTGATATCTTCCACCGCCGCGACATTTCTAATCGCACCGACCGCCGGAGCCTGTAGCTGTGGGGTTCCCGATCGGCAAGCCTCGATTAAGACCGCTACGCCTCCGTAAGCGGAAACCGCCCAAGAGTTTTCAGGGTCGATGGTGATGGCTTCGACGGCGGCGGCGGCTTTTTCCTTCAGATGCATCGATCCCGTTTCGAGAATCCTCAACAATGGCCCTAATCCTCCTTCTTCGAACACTCTTTTCCTCGATTCATCGCTCGCCGTCGCGAGAACTGAAACCGCAGAAGCCGCAAGCTCTCGCACAGAGGGCTGAGCGTTGAAATCAAGCAAATGAATCAAATACCCAATGTTCCCCTCTTTAGCAACCAACCCGGCAGACTTCTCATCCTGGTTCAGAAGCTGAACCAGAGACTCCAGAGCCTTCTTCTTAAACTCCATCCCTCCGATTTGCAACCGCGTGAAGAGATCCCTGATGAAAAACTCCGTATCGTCTTTATTGGAACCGGGAACCGGCTGAGAAAGCACTAACGCGTTGGATTGGTAAAGAACCCCAGATCTAAGCAACAAATCGAGGTCGTTGAGTTGACTAGAGAGAGAAGCCGACGCCATATCCAAATCACTCTGCATATGAAGCTTCCCGCCGGAGAAGGCGGAGTCGGAGCATTGATCGGACAATGACTTAAGCCGCTGCAGCGTGGAGAGTAGCGACGGGAGAATGGTATGAACAAGGGGGTTGTCGGACCAGTGAGGGGAATCGGAGATTTCGATGAGAGCCGAGTGGAGAGTGGAGAGCCTGGAATGGAGAACCTGCCAGCGGCCAACAAAGGAGCGGACATTGAGAGAAGAAAGAAGCAGAAGCGAAACAATCTGAATGATGAGGTCGAGAAGGGCTTGGGAGGAGGAGGTAGAGGGTGGTCCGGCGGTGGTGGGAGGCATTTACGACGGAGATTGAAGGCTAGAAAGGTGTGAAACAGGGGAGAGAAAGAGAGAACATGACAGAGAGAAGGGTTGCTTGGTGGGAAAGGAAAAAGAAAAAGATGAAGAGGGAAAATCGAAGTGGCTCTGACACAAAAACGATACAGAAAAGGGTTTGTTGGCGGAATCAAAAACACAATCAACGATGATGAGAGAGAGAAGAGAGAGAGAAAGGAAAGCTTCTAAGTAGAGAGAGAAAGTCTCTGAAGAACTGTGACAGTTGAAAGAAACGCGATGGTCACGCGGAGAAGATCATGGAACTCCAAATGGGCCTTCGTTTATTGGGCCGAATGGGCCGGATGATCCCATCCACGATTTACTGATTAATAAATCCTATTTGTAGGAGACAAAAATGCCCCCAACAAACATCCTAACGTGTTAAAATCAGAGATAAAATATACCCCTAAAAATAAGTTGGAGACATTTTAGGAGGTTTGAAATTAAAAAATCCAAGAAAATTAAAAAATCCAAGAACACAAAACTATTTTGAAAATCAGAGGTATCATATTATTAATACAGGAAAGTTGTTCCTTGAAAAAAATGAGTAAATACCTTTATTGGGGAAGGAGTACAAAGTTCAACCTCCCTCAGTAGAGAGAAACACCTTTGAACTCCATTAATCGGAAACAACAGCCTTGTCAATAGGAAGATTTACTACCTACAACTAAGAATAACGGAAAAATTAAAAAATATATATATATATAATACCTGAAAAATTAAAAAAATAATAATAATAAGAACACAGTAATTATGATATCTTTGCTGCAATTATGAGTTGTCATAACACCTCCCACCAGAACCGCCTTCATGCACCAGCCCGTCTGTCCATCCTCATCTTCCACAACCCTCCATTCCCACCATTTTCCACCCCTTGAAAGACTTAATCCTCCATTTCCCACCATTTTTCACCCCCAACATAGAGTGTATACCAATCCCTACCTCTCGCATCGCGCCGACGACCCACATCCGCCGTGCCGATGACCTTCTTCCACCGCGCCGTCGAGACTCTTGCTCGCCCCACATCCTCCATCGATTCTCCTTCTGCGCGAGGATTGTACAATTTCTCATAAATTCAAACCAAGGTAACAACTTCATTCTCATTCCCTTATATTAGCAACAAACTCATACATTCCCTTGAGATTTTAGGGATTTCGTTTCTTCCATGCATTCCGAGAATATTACGCTCGATTGTAAGCAGAGACCAAAAAAAGACTAAGCCCATGGAGGCAAGACTCTGTATTTACTCTTTATGTTGTGTAAAACATGCTATAATTACCCCTTGTGAATTACAAATTAGAGAATTAAACTCCCTAATTAACATCCAGGATGCGAAGAGACCCAAAGGGAAGGACAGACGGACAAAAAAGGATGAAAGTGAGGAGGTCGAACCCACCAGAGCGGTATGTACTGATAAATACTATTCCACCATTGTTGCAAACTCCTCTGGAAAGTATGTTGTGGTGCGGTCATATGAAAGAGTGTGAGAGGAGTTATATACCCATGCACTTTGCAATCTATGTATTGGCAAGCCTGTGTACATTGTCTGTCTGTGAACGTGTATGTATTAGTATATACATCCATGATCTCATACATTTATATACTAATATGTACAACTACTATCTCGTACATCTATATTTATACATGCTCGTACGTACATGTGTTTGAACAGTTATATACCCTTCATTGTTTGCCTGTGAACGTGTATGTATTAGTATATACATCTATGATATCGTACGCATGTTGTCTGTGTAGATTGAACTGTTACATAAATTGTTTATGATGTATTTTTTTTGGGTAATCGATCTGTTGACTGCTTCATGCCGCTGAAAAAGATATTTTTTTACCGTTAGAAAGCCTAAACCTGAAAAATAGGTAAATTAGGATCAAAACACCCCAACCGATCCCATGTAAGTAGAGATCCATCCACCACGCAAAAAGGGGACGTTTGCAACAAAAAAGACAGTTAACGGCGTTTGTATATAACCGTATATACCAGGGGTAAAAACGTCCAAAAAAAGCCAGGAAACGGTTCCTAAAATTTCGGTAGCCACGCCTACAAAATCCGAACTTTCGTAGCAAAAAATCAAGAATGTTTTTTTTTTTTTAGTCATTTGCACAATTTCCCTTTTTGGGGGCTTTGCTTAGCTCCTCACACGTCATTCTTCCAATACAATTAAGGTCCGTTTGAAATACATTTTAATTTAAATGTTTTACAAGAATGCATTTTTTAAAAAACATTTTGTACAAAATTTGTTTATAATTTAAACACTCATGTGTTTGGTTGCATTTCCTCTCAAATGTTTTTATACACAAGTTATTGTTTACTTACGAAGTTTTTTTTTAAAGTTGGTTTCAAGTGTTTCTCTCAAAATAGTTTATTTATCAATCACATTTTCTAATAAGTCATTTTTAATGGTTGCCAAACACTAGCAATTTTTTCAAAATGATTTATTTTCAAAATTAAACACTTGAAAAGTTAAACCAAACACACCCTAAATTTGACTCGTCACTCATTTGTCTCTTATTATATATTTAATATACATTGAAATATTCTTAAATTGTTTAAATGTATATCTTTAAAAAAAAACACTTTTGGTCCTTGTACTTTTATAGAAGTAAGAATTTAGTCTCTACACTTTTGTTTATACTAGGTTTTTACCATGTGCGTTGCACGTCTAATAATTTGACTAAATTATTATGAAGTAAATTTAATTTAAAACTAATTAAAATTCTCTATACATTTTTATATTAGTTTTGTTGTTTTCTAATATGACTACTTTGAATATAATATAATATATATGTGATTTATCATACCAAATGGAGTAACAATAATTATGCTAGATAATAATAAAAATACATTATTAAAGAAATCGATTTATATAGTCAAAACTTCTTTATATACAACATTTTTTTGTCAAATTGCCGCTTGATTTGATCAATACCTTTGTCAGTGCCATAGAAATTCCTCTTGAAAGTGCTACATATAGTTGTCCATGTGGGAAAACATGTTGAGGAAGATAAACTCCAACATTAGGTAATGTCTGTCCTTGAGCTTTGTTAATAGTCATGGCAAAGCAAAGTCGTACGGGAAATTGCTTTCTTTTGAATTTAAATGGATATCCTTCGTCATTTTTTGGGCTCATTGGTATGCGTCGAATAAAAACTTTCTTTATTGCATGTTGTCCAGTTGTGATTTTTGCATAAATGACATTTTTGTGAAATTCATGACAAACCATTCGAGTTCCGTTACATAGACCGTTTGGTGGGTCTAAGTTTATCAATAACATGACAGGACAATGTTTTTTTCAATATCAATTTGTGAGAAGGGACACCATTGGGCAATAATGAATTGAGGAATTATTCTTGGTAGTAATTATGGGGTTTTTTAGAATAATAGATAAGTTTTTAAAAAAAATTAGAAGAAAGAGGGATTTCTAAAACTATTTAGAAAAATGGTGTGTCGCGTCTTCCCAAGAGACGCAACACACCCATGCATGCCACGTGGCGTCTTCTGCCGCAACATCAGTTAACTTTTTCATTTTTAGTTTTTTTAATGAATTAAATTAAAATTTATTCATTTATAATAATACCATTTGCTTTTATACTTTTTTTTCTCTCTTTTTTGTAAACCTATTTTTAGATTAATGTTTTTAGATTTTTTTATCCTTTAAAGTTTATCTATTATTATTTAAATATTTGATTACCGTATTTTGTATATTAATCTTTTTATTAATTCACCTACTTATTTTTAAATTCTTTAAAAAAATTTAAAATAATTCAGAGATCGTTGGTCAAGAAAATTTCAATAAAATTTACCATTCAAACACAAATATATATATTGAAATGAATGTGATGATACTCAAGGTTGGATTTTGGTCCTACTATGGGTTCGTTATATATATATATCGGCGGTTGATTCATTAAATGAAATGAATGTGATGATACTCAAGGTTGGATTTAAAAAAGATCTAAATAAATTGAAATATTAGATCTAAAGGAAGATCAAATTTAACATTTTTTTTAAATAATTAAACATTTTTATTGGTCTCAAATTCAAATTTAGAATATTTTGATATTAAACTTCAATCAATTCAAAATTTTCAATATATATATATATATATAATATTCTAATATTCTTAAATAATTGAAATTGGATTTTTTTTGTTCTAAATAAATCCCTAGAATCAATGAATTAATATGAAACTTGAATCAAAATATTATTCACTAGTATATTGAATATATCTATATATTTATATATAGATATAGATTTGTGTTTGAATGGTAAATTTTATTGAAAATTTCTTGACTAATGATCTCTGAATTATTTTAATTTTTTTTAAAGAATTTAAAAATAAATAGGTGAATTAATAAAAAGATTAATATACAAAAGTTGGTAACTTTAAATAATAATAGATAAACTTTAAAGGATTAAAAAATCTAAAAACACTAATCTAAAAATAGGTTTACAAAAAAGGGAGGAAAAAAATATAAAAGCAAATGGTATTATTATAAATGAATAAAATTTAATTTAATTCATGAAAAAACTAAAAAAGAAAAAGTTAATTGATGTTGTGCAGAAGACGCCACGTGGCGTGCATGGGTGTGTTGCGTCTCTTGGGAAGACGCGACACACCATTTTTCTAAATAGTTTTAGAAGTCCCTCTTTCTTCTATTTTTTTTTTAAAACTTATCTATTATTCTAAAAAACCCGTAATTATGTGTGTCGTCAATCGCCTCATTAAAACTCATAAATTCTTCTATTTTTCCAGGAAATAGATGAATCATATTCTCATTCATTTGATCAACATATTCATTTGTGGTTGACAGAATTGCCCTACTTGTAATATACTCTATCAAAGTAGCGTTTTTTTCAAGATCAGAATAAACAATATTCAATAATTTTAATACTGCATCATCTTCGCTTTCACATGTAACGACAACATCATTTGGGAGGCAAATATAGTCTTCTTCTACAAATGGTTCTGTTCCATTACCAATCCTTAATAGATATTCTACAAAATGTATGTCATTTTGGGCTCTCATATTTTTGGTTAGTTGTAGTTTTTCCATTTGTTTCCAAATGTATGACTTTACCAAACTTTCATTGACAATAACAATCAATTTCATAATTCCTAAATGCGTAATACCTTTTTGTCAACAACAATCAATTTCATAATTCTTAAAGGATCTCCTTTTCTATTTTTGAATTGTTGGATTGGAAATTTTCGGAGAACAAAGACTTTAATCTTCCAACCTTTATCAAAAGATTTGAGTTCTTCAATTAACATATCTACCATTTGAATTAAAAAAAAAATATAAGAAATTGTTTGGGAGAAACTAGTACACACAAAATATAATATTTGAATTTTCATGACATTAAGAAAGGAAAATAAAAATGAAATTTATGTATTAAGTTATATTCACAATAATTATAACATAGATAAACGATCGAAAGAGATGACTACTTTTTAAACCAAAAAACCAATTAGAAAACATGGACGATTTATGGAGAGAATTTAGATTCAAATTCTAATTTGATTAGATTTTGGATAGAGTGTATATAGATCATAAGATAAATAAAAATATAGACAGTCTATTTATGGATTTTATAGTAAATGTTATATTTGTAATAATACATGTAAAATTGTAAACAAAATCGACAAAAGGTTAACAAATATGACAATCTATTGTTTATAAAATACATTATTTGGAAGAAAAAATAGCTCCATAAAATATAAAGAATAATTGTAATGGGTGGCAACATGAAGGTAAATAATTACAAATATAACAATTTTTAAAAATATTTGCAAATATGGCAAAATTTTTGAATTAATTTTTTATATTTCTAAATTGCCCCTGTGTGCCCATCTTCTTCTTCCTCGTCAGTTTTTTTTTTTTTTTTTTTTTTTTTTTTTTTTTTTTTACTGATAGAAAGTCTTTTTATTACGGATAGATTCTATCAGTGGTAGAAAAATTTTCTATCAGTGATAGAAAGTTTCTATCACTGATAGAATAGAAGATTTCTATCACTAATAGAAACTTTTTCTATCAGTGATAAAAGATTTCTATCACTGATAGGTTCTATCAGTGATATTTTTTTTTTTTTATAGAAAATCATAGAAAAACTTTTGATAAAAAATCTTTCAATCTCTGATCACCCATAAAAATCTTTCTATCTCCGATAGAAATCTTTCTTTCACCGATATAATCTATAAGTGATAGAAAAACTTTCTATCATCGATAGAAAAGCTTTCTATCAGTGATAAAAGATTTCTATCACTGATAGAAAAGCTTTCTATCAGTGATAAAAGATTTCTATCACTGATAGAAATTTTTACTATTCTATCAGTGATAGAAAGATATTCTATCAATGATAGAAAACTCTTGATAGAAAATCGTTCAATCCCTGATAGAACCTATCAGTGATAGAAATCTTCTATCACTTATAGAAATTTTTTCTATGAGTGATAGAAAAAATTTCCATCATTCATAGAAAATCTTTCTAGAAAAGCTTTCTATCTCTATCACTGAGACTGATAGAAAAACTTTTCATGAGTCATAGAAAATCTTTCTATCACTGATACTTTTCTATCAGTGATAAAAGATCTTTTGTTTCTATCAGCGATGGTGATACATGGTGAAATCGAGCATTGAAAAATAAAGCAAAAACGAACGATTATAGAAATCAAACACTGAAAAGAAAAAACCAAACACTGATAGAAAACCAAATAACAACAACCAAGCACTGATAGAACACCGAACAAGTGATAGAAAAATATCTATCGCCGATAAAATCTATCAGTGATAGAAAATTTCTATCACTGATAGAAAATCTTTCTATCAGTGATAGAATCTATCAGTGATAGAAAAACTTTCTATCAGTGAAAGAAAATCTGGAGGTGTATTTTAGTAAATGCAACACACAAACTATTAGATTTTGCCATTTTTACAATTTTTTTTGTGGGTTGCTAGATTTGCAATTATTTTGGCCCATATTGTTATCCTTGCAACTGGCCCAAATATAAATTGTAGCAAAAATAATTGAAAAATTAAATTAAATTGTTTAATTACTATTCATGTGTCAATTTTCTTGAAATAAAAGAAGCTGTAAATGAAGTGGACAAAATTCAGATAAGACATTAAAAGTGGATATTAAGACATTGAATGCATAAATGACATAAAATAAATAATTATCTTCTTATTTAAAAAAAAAATAATTATCTTAAAGTATATATATATATATATATATATATATATATATATGTTTTTGACAATATGGGGTGGGGGATTTGAACCACAGACCTCGTGGTCATTAATAATTATTTAAAAATATTTGTTGCTTTATTTTTGCTAAATAATTTTTGCTTGTGCATCACTAAAATCAAGTTTGTAAAGAATGATATGGTTCAAATCAAAGAATTGATAAATCAATTTAAGAAATAATTGAAAACAACACTGGAACATGGAATTAACCGTAAAAAAACATTTGTACTAAAAAAAACTGTAAAAAAAATTGAATCCATTCAATCAATTCTATCCTTTTTTTTTTTAATTAATATTTTTAATTTTGGATTGCATCCTATAGGAAATTGATATGTTAGCGGAAGGAAACAAATTCAAAATTTACAATTTTTTTTTTTTAAATAAAACACATAAAAATGGAAAAAATCTACAAAATTCTATGCAAATCCCAACCAATCAATTATTTTTTAATTTTTTTAATCAAGAATTTTATTAAAAAATAAAGAAGAGGAACAATAATTTTTTGAATTTATATTTAAAAAAATGATCTAACACGTATGAAAAAGAATATAATAATAATAATAATAATTCATTCAACGCAAAATATCACTAAAATCAAGTTTGTAAAGAATGATGGGTTCAAGTCATCAATTTAAGAAATAATTGAAAACAACATCGGAACATGGAATTGAGCGTAAAAAAAATTGAATCCATTCAATCAATTCTATCCTTTTTTTTTTAATTAATATTTTTAATTTTGGATTGCATCCCATGGAGAATTGATATGTTAGCATAAGGAAACAAATCCAGAATTTATAATTTTTTTAAAATAAAACACAGAAAAATGGCAGAAATTTACAAATTCTATGCAAATCCCAACCAATCAATTATTTTTTAATTTTTTTAATCAAGAATTTCATTAAAACCAAAAACAAACATATCCAAATTACAAATAACACGAAATCTTCGAGACGAAGAAAGAAGACGCCATTGATCCAACAAATCCAAACTAAAACATTCTATAAAAAATCCAAACTAAAACAGAATCCTACCGAAACACTTGAAATACTTGAAATTTTCGGAGAACAAAGACTTTTGGAATAATTGGAAGAAATTGGAAGAAATACTTGAAATATAAACGAATAATGGGAAGAAATTGGAAAATGCCTGAAATATAAATGAACAATTGGAAGAAATTGGAAGAGATAAGTAATTTTACACCTGAAAAAAAAAATTTGAGGGAAAAAAAAAATTAAAGTCAGACAGTCATAAGAAAAATATTATAATTATAATTAAGAGATGTACCTGAAACCAACAATGTTCCGAGGTTATGCCAGTTGAGCTATGCTCTTGTTGGCGTTCCGAGGAATAGTTTTGATGTGAAACTAATGGGAGAAAGTGAACAATTTATAGAGAGAATTTAGATTCAAATTTTAATTTGATTAGATTTTGGATGGAGTGTATATAGATCATATGATAATTTGATTAGATTTTAGATAGAGTGTATATTTAATTAAAATAATTATCTTAAGATTTCTTTTTTTTTTTCAAATTTTCATATCAATATTCTCACGTAATGGTCTTTTTTTTTTCTTTTTCCTTTTTACTTCTTAATTAAAACAATTATATTTAATTAAAATAACTGTCTTAAGATTTTTTTTTTCAAAAATTCAAATTAATATTCTCACGTAATGGTTTTTTTTTTTTTAATTAAGATAATTATATTTAATTAAAAAAATTATCTTAAAATTTTGTTTTTCAAAATTTCATATTTTAAATCTCACGTAATGGTTTCTTTTTCTTTTTCTTTTTCTACTTTTTAATTAAAATAATTATCTTAAGTTTTTTTTTTCCAAAATTTCATATTTTAATATATTATATTTTGATTTTTATTAAATTACGAAATTTGATTCTGGAATTTGAAAACTAATTATGTAATTATCTTAAACTTACAGGGGTATTTTAGTCTAAAAATGTTTTTCACGGATCCTTGCTTTTTAATATATTATAGATTATAGATTATAGATAACAATTTAGTCCCTCAAATTTGATATGTAACAATTTAATCATTGTACTTTAAAATTTGTAACGATCTAATCCTTGTCGTGAAAATTTTCATTGAAACTAAGTTTCAATTTGTATTATGTGATGTCTTAGTCTTTTTTAGTTTATAAGTACACGTGGTCCAAATCAAGTTATCAATCATTATATATATAAATTTTCATTAAATCTTAATAATAATTTTTGGGAAAAATACACTTTTGGTCCCTGAGGTTTGGGTTAAGTAACACTTTGGTCCCTGAGTTTTCAAACTCAACAAAAATACCCCTGAGTTTTGAGATAAGCAGCATTTTGGTTCCTGCCGTCAACTTTTCTGTTAAAATTTAACGGTACTATTATTTTAATAAAAAAATATTTTTTTTAATTTTTTAAAATAAAAAATACTAAAATAATAAAAATAATATTATTTTTATTATTATTTATTATTTCTCCCTCCCCCTCTTCTTCTCCATCTTCTCCCTCTTCATCCTCTTCCTCCTTCTTCTTCTTCCTATCTCCGACGGCCGGCGGCCACCGCTCGCCGCCGACCACCGACGACAATTTTTTTTTTCTTCTTTTTTTTTTCTTCTTCCTCCCCCCTTTTCACTGTTTTTTTTTTTAAAAAAAAAAGAAAAAAGAAGAATGGAGGAGGAGGGAGGCCAACAAGCAGGAAACTCACGCATGAGCGACAGTGTCGAGCTCCAAGAAATGGTCTTCACAGCCATATCCAGTAATATCGAGTTTCGGACCAAGTCTAATGACAACCCCAACACGTTTAGCCTCGTCAATGGACTCTTTAATGTGCTTCACATTACAATTGAAATCCATAGCCCATTGATTCAAATTACAGGTTGCCACTTTCAATAACCTCATATTTAATGATTTCTCAACCTCCCCACCTTACAATTGCAAACCAAACTCAAACATCAATGGACCCATTTGGATCATCACTGGAAAAATAAAGGGTAAAAGGAAAATACGAAATCGAGGGCTAGTTGTGGACTGATTTGTGCTACTTCAGCGAAAATTTTGAGATGTTTGCAGAGCCGGCATTGTCAGAGGAAACAGATAAGTGGAGGTGTTGTTCTTCGTTCTTGTGTTTGCAGAGGCGAACTGACCTCTTCGCCGGAATCTATCTTCTTCGCGCGAAATCTGTCCCTCTCCCTTCCGTTTTTCTCCCTTCCCCGAGCAGTAACGCCAAGCACTTTCTTTCCCCCGTGTTTTCTTAGACGGCAACCCACGAACCAGAAGCGTCGAACACCGCCTCTTTCTCTTGAAATCGATCTGAAACGAAAACGAAGGGGAAATCCCCTTCGTTTCAGATTTGAAACGAAACCCAGATTTGTGTTTCGTTTCAGATCTGAAACAAAGGGGATTTTCCCTTCATTTCTTTTGCACGCGGGGAGGGAGAGCAAGAAGCAGACGTGGGTCTTCGTGGGTATGCAGCAGCGTTCGTGGAGGGGTTTGCAGGCGGCGGCGACAGGAGTCCTCCTCCCTCTCCCTCTTCTTTATTAAAAAAAAAAAAGTCGCTGGGGCCGGTGGCCGGCCGCCCATCGTCGGCTACCGGAGATTTGAAGGAGAAGAAAGGGTTGAGGGAAGAGGATGAAGTAGAGGGGAAAAAGAAAGAGAATAGAAAATAATTAAAATAATAATATTTTATGATTTTTATTTATTTTAATTTTAAAAATAAAAAAAAATGATTTTTTTAATTAAAAAAATGTGCCCACGTCAGCAATCTGTTAGTATTTAACGGTAAATTGGACGGCAGGGACCAAAATGCTGCTTATCTCAAAACTCAGGGGTATTTTTGTTGAGTTTGAAAACTCAGGGACCAAAGTGTCACTTAACCCAAACCTCAGGGACCAAAAGTGTATTTTTCCCACAATTTTTTCAACAATGACTAAATCATTACAAATTTAAAGTTCAAAGACAATTGTTAAATATTAAAGTTCATGGACTAAATGGTTACAAAATTAGAAGAATAGTGACTAAGGGTGTGTTTGGTTTAATTTTCTAAGTGTTTAAATTAAAAAAGAAAAATCATTTTGAAAAAATTTCTAGTGTTTGGCAACCACTAAAAACAAACATATGAGTTTAAATTCCAAACAATTTGTATACAAAATGTTTTTTAAAAAATTAATTATTGAAAATTATTTAAATTAAAATGTATTCCAAACGGAACCTATGTCGTTACAAATTAGGTTTATGAGTAAATTGTTACTTTTATAAAAATTTAGGAACCAAATGTGGTTTTAACCCATATATATTTTTATTTGTTTTTATATTTATCCTACCATGTGTTTTAATTTGTGTCTCTTTTTTATTGGTATTCTCTACAAAGTTTTTTTTTTTTTTTTTTTTTTTTTTTTTTTTTTTTTTTTTTTAACATAATTCATTAACGTTGCCTTTTTTATAAAATGTTTTTCGTCTTTTTGATATGTACATGGGATGTTGAAGTGGACATCATATAGTCCAAAGTGTACGATAAAGGCTTTTTTTTTTTTTTTTTTTTTTTTTTTTTTTTTTTTTAAATTTGTGACAAATAAAAATAAATAACTATCTTAAATGATTTTTCAACTATATATTATGAATGCCAACAAGAGCATAGCTCCAGGGTATGTGGTTCAAATCTCCTCACCCCATATTTAAAAAAAAAAAACTATATATTATGAATGAGTGAAATCCATGTAAATTTTAATTTTATCAGGTACTAAATAACTTTTTCCAGTGATCATGGGTTCGAATCTCCCTAGTGTGTTGGATTGTAATACTAAAAGATAACATTGTATATATTAGTTTTGCATTTTTCTTTTAAATTAGTTATTTAATTCAGATTTTTTTTTTCTCATACAATATTTAATGAATTATTGTTGGGCTGTTGAGATTGCAAATCAATTTTTTTCAGTGGGTTGGTTGGTACTGGAACAGATTTGTTGATTGCTAATGGTGGATTGGACCACCCTTGGCCCTGCCATACCCCTCTAGAGAGATTTTTTTTTTTACAAATATAATTGGGGAAAAAATCTAAAAGAAAAGTGAATTTTTAAACAACTAATTGATCTTGCAAAAATAATAATGCCAAAACCCTTTCTTCAAAAGAATGTCTCTTACATAGATGAATTTACAAAAAAAAATATTTCCAAATATGTGGATTCTAATATTAGAGAATATTATTCCATTAATTCTCCATCAATTCTCCCAAAATTTATGCTCTTAATTTATATTCCTTGCTGTAAATATTATTCTATATATATCTTTCCTTTTCTATCTCATGTAATTGTGTATAAATGTTTTCTCCATAGTAATGAAAATCAAGCAAATTATCATTGCATATCACTGGTAATTTTATGGTATCAGAGCAGTAAATCAAACATCTTACTTTTTTTCTCTCCTCGAGTTCAAATGGCTAACACAGTAGCATCCTCTTCCTCTACCACCATCCCTGTTGCTACCTCTACCAACATTCCCGGCACCAACTCTGTTACAAGCTCGCCTATGTTTCTTCTATCCAACATTTGCAACCTCGTGCCGCTTCGTTTGGATGCAACGAATTATGTGTTATGGAAATTTCAAGTCTCTTCCATCTTGAAGGCCCATTCTCTTTTCGGGCACATCGATGAATCTCTGCCCAAACCTGCTCAATATATCTGTTCTACTACAGGGGAAATAACAACACCGGTTAGTTCTGATTATATTCAGTGGTTATCTCGTGATCAAGCCCTAATAACTTTGATCAATGCTACCTTATCACCATCTGCTCTTGCACATGTTGTTGGATCTACATCTTTCAAAGATTTATGGTTTTCCTTGGAAAAACGTTATGCTTCAAATACTCGGTCTAGCATTCTTGACTTACGGTCTGCTTTATACACAATCAAGAAGCTCTCCTCTGAATCTATTGAGAAATATACTTGTTGAATCAAAGAGATTGTCGATAAACTTGTTGCTGCCTCAGTCTCAATCGAAGATGAAGAAATATTGGTCCATACCTTGAATGGCCTACCCGTAGAGTTCAACGCTTTTCGCACATCAATCCGCACACGCAGTGATTCCTTGACCTTAGAAGAGCTCCACGTTCTGCTAGATGCCGAAGAAAAACACTGCAACGCCATCAGAACGTTGAACCTACTCCAACAGCTATGGCCGTCGTTCGTCATTCTCCACAGCAAATCCCTAATTTTCGTGGAAGAGGGAGACGCAATGCACGGGGCCGAGGATTTCACCGAGGATTTGGAAATTTCGAAAGCCCAAGCCCATTTTACGCTGCCAATAACTCACGCCCACATTCAGTTGCTGGTATCCTTGGTAACGGGTCACACACGGTTCAAAATTTCGGTTCAGATGGTTCACTTAATAGAGGCGGTTCGGGTCAGCCAACTCACGGGTCTGGTGTGTATTTCGGGTTTGGAGGAGCTTTCGGGTCTGCCTCTTTAATTAATGATTTTGGACTCAACAATGGTGGAATTTTCTGTCAAATTTGCTCAAAATCTGGGCATGGAACACTGGATTGTTATAATAGAATGAATTTCTCTTATCAGGGTCGTCATCCACTAGCACAATTAGCTGCTATGGCGGTAAATTCTATGAATTCTCAAACTTCAAGTGATAATTCTAACAATTTTTGGTTATCTGACAGTGGCTGCAATATTCATATGAAAAATGATCTTGCAAATCTCAATCTCTCCAATAATTACAATGGAGAAGAATCTGTCACAGTGGGTAATGGTCAACCCTTAAATATCCAAAACACAGGCAGTGGTACTCTTTCCACCTCCTCTCACACTTTTAATCTTTCCAAAATTCTTCATGCTCTTGATATTGCCGTTAATCTTTTATCAGTTCATAAATTTTGCCTTGATAATAATTGCATCTTTATTTTTTATACTGACTGGTTCCTAATTCAGGATAAAGTCTCCGGCAAAATCTTATACACCGATGAAAGCGTCAATGGCCTCTATCCCATACCAAGCCCATCTACGCTATCATCCGACATGCACCCCCAAAAACTATGATTTTATGGCAAAACAGGAGTGTTCTCTGTGGCATCATCGGTTTGGTCATCCCGCTCCTAAAGTTTTACATTCTAATTTGTCTCGTCTTGGTCTTTCTTTATCTAGTTATCTTTCTACTTGTGAATGTGTCAGTTGCTTGAAAGTTAAAATGTCTAAACTTTCATTTCCCATGTCTCTTTCATTTTCTATTAAACCTCTTGAACTTAATCATAGTGATGTATGGGGACCTTCTCCTATTACTTCTCTTAATGGATATCGTTATTATGTTAGTTTTATTGATGATTTTAGCAAATTCACTTGGCTTTTTCCTCTTTCCTCTAAATCTGATGTTCATGGTATTATTCTCAAATTTGTTCCTTTTGTAGAAAATCTATTATCTACAAAATTAAATTTTTTTTTGTTCTGATGGTGGTGGTGAATTTTGCAATTCTTCTACTCTTTCTTTCTTTAATTCTAAAGGAGTTTTGCATCAAAAATCATGTCCATACACACCTGAACAAAATGGAGTAGCTGAACGTAAACACCGTCATATAGTTGAAACTTTCATGTCTCTCCTTTTTCACTCTTCTGTTCCTTTAGAATTTTGGCCTTATGCCTTTTCTACTGCAGTTTTTCTCATAAACTGTATGCCCACTTCTTCCCTTAACATGTTATCTCCTTTTGAAAAACTTTTTGGTTACACTCCTGATTTACATCATCTAAAAGTTCTTGGGTGTGCATGTTATCCTTTATTGAAACCTTACACCAAACATAAACTTGAACCTAAGACCTCTCAACATATTTTCTTGGGTTATACTCTTGACTACAAAGGATATATATGTTACAACCCTACCACCAAAAAATCCATTGTCTCTCGCCACATCATTTTTCATGAAACAATATTTTCCTTTGCCAAACCTTTAGATCCTCCAAACCCTTCATCATCAGACCTCCTGACGTAGCTCAATTACTCACTCTTTAACAAATACCTTCACATTCACCTTCACCTTTCGCACCCACCCAATTATCCACTGTTGACACTAATACTTCTCCTTGTGAGAATTTGCATGTTCAGTCTTTTAATATTGCAGATCTGCCAACAGATGAGCGAACTCATGAGCATTCACTATCTCAAAACGTTCAAATTCCCGAAAGCACTATCAATATTCATCCCATGCAAACACGGGCGAAGTCAGGAATTTTCAAACCAAAGGCATATGTTTCGACCATGACTGCTTCAGTTCCCACAAATCCTCCATTTTACTCTGTTGCCTCCAAGTATCCAGAATGGAGATCTGCTATGTGTGAGGAATTTAATGCTCTTCAGGAACAAGGTACGTGGTCCTTAGTTCCTCGTTTACCTTCCATGAATGTTGTGGGTTGCAAATGGGTCTTTAGGACTAAATATAACACTGATGGAACTGTCGCTCGATATAAAACTCGCTTAGTTGCCAAAGGATATCATCAGGTTGAAGGATTTGATTTTACTGAAACCTTCAGTCCAGTTGTTAAAAAGCCTACCATCAGGGTTATATTAGCTCTTGCTGCTGATAACTCTTAGTATAAGAGTTATTTATCTTATCTTTTAGCTTGGATTCTTTAATATGTGAGTAATTGGCTAGCATATTTTGGTGTTTTTTCTCTATAAATCTCGTGCTTTGGTCTAAATCATCTTTGAGGAAATAATTAATATTTTGCTACTGTTTTGAAGGTGAAATGCATTAAATTTTGTGTACTTATAATGCAGATCCATAAAGCCATTTTGGTAGTAGACTAAAGGCAGTTTGTGTAGAGTTGAAGTGATTGAGGAGCTGGAGATGGAATTGCTGGATCAATTCTGGAGCAAAGTTCGCACGTGATTCACACGAGGGAAAAATCAGTTCATTAAATGAGCTGACACTTTTTATTACAATCAGCTCTTTCATCCAATGGGAGTCTGCCATCTTGCTGAAAAGAAGCTGATGTAGCCTTGAATTCAATGAAGAGAGGAGTATATTTTTTAGGGCAACCACATTTTGTGAGGAGGTATAAAAAGGAGAAGAAACCAAAAGGGAGAAGACAACACAGACATTAAGACAACAGTGGAGAAATCGAGAAGGGAAGAGAAGGAGATTCCATAGAAGAAGGAGAAGCTGACATTTGGAAGGAGCATCTTCAGCAACCTTTCCATTTCCGACTACTTCTTCCTTTATTTTTCTTTCTTCTTCTCTTGAACTTTGAGTAGCTGTGTTTAGTTTTCTTTATGACTTTTTCTGGTTATTTTATTTTGTTTTCAGCTTGTAACATGAACTAATCACCTTAAGGTGAGGATTAGGATACTTTTGTATTAATCTAAACATTGGAGCTGAGCTCATTGGCTTTCTTAATCTGGTTTTGAGGGTGTTTATTGCTTAAGCAAAGATTTCGTCCGGCCAACCATTTCTTTGCTCTGTCATCTTTAGTTTTGGGAAAAACAAGGGTGGTTGAATACTCAAAATCACATTAGCTCCTTGTTAGGGTTAGTAGCTAGCTAAGTGAAGAAGTTAGGGATGACACTTCACCTAATGCACATAATACAACATGTTTAAAATGAAGTGGGTTAATGGGAGTTAATCTGCTATTTTAGGAGATCTGGGAAGATTTTGTGAGAACTTGCTGTGTGGATTGAGAGAGCAAAGTTCTTGCTCCAACATTCGATGTTTAGAGAGATACAAATAGTTCCTAATCCGAGCCTACTTTCTTAACCTTGTTGCAAGTTTCGTTTCATTGAGCACTCTGCATTTACGTGTTTATGTTTGTTTCTGCAATTTATTTTATCAGAGCACCTTAGTTTAGGCATTACTAAAATTTTATCGGTTACCATCTTGAATTTGCTAGAAATTAAGTTTGAGCATAGGAATTTTCGTGTTCTAATCCCTGTGGAGACGATATTAATATACTTATCACTTGCTGCTGGCCATGTATACTTGCACGTGCATTGTGTGGAATTTCATTGAATATTTTAACCCCACCTTACAAGGCAACAGCGGCTCAGTATCAGTGGTCTCTAACCCAATTGGATGTCAAAAACGCATTTTTGCATGGTTACTTAAAGGAGGAAGTTTACATGTCTCAACCTCCTGGCTTTCTTGACAAGAGTAGCCCAAATCATGTTTGTCGACTTCACAAAAGTCTTTATGGCCTAAAACAGACCCCTCGAGCTTGGTTTGATTGTTTTACATCATATTTGTTTACCTTGGGCTTTACTGCTTCAGCTGCTGATTCATCCTTATTTGTACGCTCAGTTGGATCATTTCTGACATATCTATTACTTTATGTTGATGACATAATTATCATTGGACCAGATTCATCATATCTATCTGTATTGAAGCAGCAATTGGCTAATGAATTCTAGATATCAGATCTTGGTGTATTGAAATACTTCCTTGAGTTGGAGGTTTACAACACGTCAGACGGTATTTTTGTTAATCAAGCTAAGTACCTCACTGACTTACTTCATATTGCAGGATTGTCCTCTGCTAAGACATGCTTAACACCCATGTCTACTATAGTTGATCTTCATACCTCTGCTCCTTCATTTAACGATGTCACTTTTTATCGACAATTGGTTGGGTCGCTTCAGTATCTCACCTTTACTAGACCTGACATTTCCTTCGCAGAAAATCGTGTAAGTCAGTTCATGCATAAACCTTCAGTTGTTCACTTTTCTGCTGTTAAACGTATCTTTCGGTATCTTTCTGGCTCTAAGCAACTTGGAATTACGTTCCGTCGTGATACTTTATCTCTCACTGCCTTTTGTGACTCTGACTGGGCTGGTGATACTTCTGATCGGCGATCTACATCAGGATTCATTGTTTTCCTAGGATCAAGTCCTATAACATGGTCATCCAAAAAGAAACCTACAGTCTCCCGCTCTTCCACTGAAGCTGAATATCGCTCTCTTGCAACTACAATAGCAGATCTCTATTGGTTACGACAACTTCTTCGGGATCTTCATGTCACCTTATCGGTACCTCCAACATTATTATGTGACAATGTTTCGGCTATTTCACTTGCGAATAATCCTGTTTTCCATGCTCGCACAAAACATATCGAGATTGACTATCATTTTGTTCGTGAAAAGGTCGCTCGCAAAGATATTTCTGTTAGATTCATATCGTCGAAAGATCAGTTGGCTGACTTATTCACAAAGCCATTATCATCTCCGTTATTCTTGACATTCCGGGACAAACTTCTGACTTTTCTACCATCATCAGTTTGAGGGGGCATATTAGAGAATATTATTCCATTAATTCTCCATCAATTCTCCCTAAATTTATGCTCTTCATTTATATTCCTTGCTGTAAATATTATTGTATATATCTTTCCTTTTCTATCTCATGTAATTGTGTATAAATGTTTTCTCCATAATAATGAAAATCAAGCAAATTATCATTGCATATCTCTGGTAATTTTATGTAATACAACAAAAATCAAATCATAAGTTTTTTTTTTCTTATAACCCAGGTATATGTGAGTGATTCAAACTACAGGCCTCTTGGTCTTCGGTATAAGTTTTATATTAGATGAACTATACTCATGTTGACAATCAAATCATAAGCGCTTATAAATGAAAACTTCTGCATTAAAAGAGGTAACTAGTGTAAAAAAAGAGAGAAAGTATTCAATTTTTTCTTTTAAAGCGTGCCAACATTCAAGGATGATGAAGGTATGTTACTTGAACAATACATCAGGGATAGAATATTCAAACTAAAACTAAAACATACATTTCCTAAACAATGGAAATAAATAAATAAATAAATAAATTGCAACACGCATGGACTAGCTAAAAGAAAAATAGGAAGAGCTTCAATCAATCTAAATCTCTAGCATTTACTTCGAGCAAAAGGTCAGATGTTTGAATCTTTAATTATCATATGATTGAACTAAGAGGGAAAAAAATCATTCACAAAACACGTGTGAAAAAATCACACGTTGTTCATTTAGTAACCATCCTTGTCCCTTCCAATAGTTAGCTTAACAATATGAGCAAATCCTTCCACAAGGCTAGAGCACTTGCACAATAACAATGAGCAAGTGACAAGCTAGTAAGAAATATGTTCTAACTTGCCTTAAATATAATCACCCCAACCTTTGTCTTCTATTTTTTTTTTTTTTCATGAATTGGTCTAACAATGATGTAATTGAAACTCCATCAATAACAACACAATGACTTTCATAATATTAACATCAATAATGTAGGGCAACGATATGATCGATATAAACATGACTCGTTGCTAACTTGAGCATATCTCAACTAGTTTATACATATAGTCTCACCTAAAAGATAAGATGTTTGAATCTCCACTCCCGTGTGTTAAATAAAATATGGTTTATCCTCAATCATTATTTGAATGGTGCCAATACCACTCATTTTACTAACTATATAAATATTGATTTTGACAATTGAAACCATAAAAAAATATCCCATTTAATTGTTCGAATTTAAAACATTGTAATTTCAAACTATTTAGGACATTCTTATTCAAATGATAATTTTTTTTTTCATTCAACAACGTGTGAAGGTGTGAAAAATTCAAACCTCTTATCTCGTTGGTTGAAGATATGTGCATTAACTTATGTCTAGGTTGACTAGAAAAAAAAACCTCTTGAAATAAAGCATGTGATGTATAATATGTATTTATTAAAATGTATGTATTCGTAACAAAACAAAAGCATTTGATGAACTAGAAAATTATTGTATTGATCTCATTCACTAGTTTGAATTTTAATTATTTAGACCTCGTTTGACAATCATTTAGTTTTTTTTTTTCTTTCACCTACAAGTTTCTATGTTATGTTATTTACTTTATTCTCATGTGTTTAAAAAACCAAGTAATAGTTTTCAAAACTAGTTTTTGTTTTTAGAATTAAGCTAGAAATGCAAATGCGTACTTAACAAAGATGAATATTACATAACAAAGGTAACAGTGAAACCCATGAAAGAAATTTGAGAGAAAAAAAAATATAATTTTCAAAAATAAAAAACCAAATGATTATCAAACAGAGCCTTAAATTGTTAGGTTGTTAATTTGAACGTTACCATTTTTATTTTGAATATTAGATAACACATGTGAGAGTGAGATTTTGAATCTATACCATTATAGAAGAAATAGAAACGTCTTAACCATTGAAATGGAATTAGTTACACTTAGCTTGGTACCAAATTTGAGGAAAATAGCCAAAGCGAGCTTAGCTCAGCCTTAATTGGCATGTACCCTCGACCATGAGGTCAGAGGTTCGAATCTCCCCACCCCCAAATGTTGATGTATTCAAAAAAAAAAAAAAAAAAATTGAGGAAAATAAAGTTTTAAAAACACATGCCATTCAATTACATTAGAAATTTAAAAACCAATCATTAATTTAACTCATGGAACTAATCGTCTCCAATCAAACTTCTTGGTCGAGGATATATGTCAATTACCTTAAACTAAATCAATAGTCAAAATTAGCGTTTGGTTAAAATTTCAAATAATACTTTTTAACTTATTGAAAATTTTTTTTTTTTAAAATTTAATAATAAAACACAATTTTTTTTTTGAGAAAAATAATAAAACACAATTTGAGCCATTGTTTTTTTTTTTGTTTTTTTGTTTTTTTGTTTTTTTGTTTTTTTGTTTTTTTGTTTTTTTGTTTTTTTTTTAAATACAATGTTAAGTTTTTACAAAGGGGATTATGTTACATCTATTGACAAAATTCTCCAATTTTACTCATACATTTCAATAAATCAATATCTCAGTCCAAAAATGTCTATCCTTCTCCTAAACCCTTCTTCTACCTCCGTCACTCCCCACTCTGCAACCAGAAAATCAATCGACGGTGCAATCAACAAGAAGAAATCAAGCTGAAGAACAACACTGCACCCACCAAAAATGGTGCAGAAACCATGGAGAATCATACCAAGGCCCTTGCTCGAAACCGTCCTCAACAATCATTCACAGCACCACCGCGTTCCTCAGCCTCTGATCCTTCATGGCCCCAGAGGCGTCGGAAAAACCACTCTCATTCTCGAACGTACTGTTCTAATGCCTCTTTTCTGTAAATGTTTCTATCGAATTGTTTGTCTGATGATTCGTGATGTTTTTCAGGTCTTCTCGGCGAGTGGAATAAAGGCCCCCACTTATCTGGATATGTGGACTTTGCTGAAACTATCGAAGATCATCACCCACTTCACGGCCAGTCGTTTCCGTGGGCATCGTGGGCGAATTGTCCGCCACCGTCGTTGTCTAATTGCAGAGTTAAACTGGAAAGTTGCCTTGAATCGATGGCTGAAAAGGGTGTCAAACTAGGCAGTATAACGTCCCATCAAATATTCACCACCATGAACAAGTGCCACGGGCTGAATACGGCTCTTCGCCGTGTACTTCAGGGGGATAATGCATCGAAAAATGTTGTATCGCGCAGAGCGTCAAGCTCGGCTCTGTGGGATCAGGCAGTTTTTGCACTATCTGCTCGATGTAATGCCGCTGAGGTTGATGGGGTTTTAGGGTTGGGTGAGGAAGGGAGGAGTTTATCAATTGAAGAAGCTTCTTATTTTAGAGAGTCTATTGTGGCGCTGAGACTGGCTAAGGAGGTGATCAAAGTTCAGCAAGGGTGGCGAGCTAATGCCCTCGCTGATTTGAATCGGACGAGGGGTTTTTCGATGTCGTTGGCACATTCCTGTACTGACTGGCCTTGTTTGTTGATAGAGTTGCTGTCACAAGCAGCTGAAATTGATCATTTTCAGGTAAATATATTGAAAATAGTTTGAGTGCCAATGTAGTTTAATCAATATCAGTATCTGAATAAAGGGAAAGATTGTGCCCTCCCTAATTCTGGGAGGGGGGTGAATTATATGCTGTAACTCCAAGGCCTTTCGTCCAATTGAATAAAGAGGAATTTCTTTTTAAAACTTGAATCTTCAAGAGGAAATGAAAAGAGATGTTTCAATTTTGTCTTCAAGAGATTTGGTATCTACAAGGTCTATTTTACAATTTCATAATGGTGATTTTATTAAGCATGATGAAATGCGTATGAGAATCAAACTGTAACTCATTTTTCTTATTGTATGTTCTTGGCAGCCAAAACTAATTATTAACAATATAGAAGTCTTACGAAATGCAAGTTTATCAGATGATCATACATCAGTCTGTGGATCAATGTATCATGACAGCCTAGTGTGGAGAATAATTGCTCTTGGGGCAAATGAAAGGTGTCTTCCTGTTATACTTGTAACGTCGGATAGGTAAGGTTTGCCATACCCTTGCATTCTCATATATATACTGCTTCATTATCAGAACTTTAGAGAATGTAAATATTGGATACCCAATGATATAATAATAATTGTTCTGTATCATATAATGTCTATTAAAGTATTTAATATGAGATTCATTCTCCGGTAGTAATCTATATTGGTGATTTTGTTTCTGGTCATCTGATCTGTTTCAATATAATTTGGCTTTCATATTTAGTTATATTTTAGGTTTATCTATGTTTGAATCACTCTTCATATTCACCCCTACATAGAATCTTTTTCATCACTGCCTTCTTCTCCCTCTTGAACAGCTACTATTCATACCGCGCTTTCATGGATTTTGGATTTCCAGATATATTTATCTCACGTGAGGTACTATGTGTATAACGAAGATTGCACTAGTTTATCTTTGTTTCTATATTTGTTGTTTTTCTATTTTCCAAGACCATTATATATTTAATTAGTTGCTCAACATCCTCTAATAGTTATTCCATAACATCTGACCAAAAAAATAGAAACAATAATAATTATTATTATTCTGTAACAATAATTGGTTTTTGAATACCTTCCATCTGTTTGTGTATAACACCTGAACGAAGATGTCCACAGTCTAAGACTTCCAGCCTTTGCCACCTAATCTAATGTGCTATTTTCTTTTTACAAATAAATAAGTTAACCCTAGCGTAATAGTTCAGACTTTTGGTATTGATGACAGTTTTATTTGAGAAGTAGAAGAGGTAGTGCTTAAATTTGTATATTTGCAAACCACCCCCACGAGTTGTCCCAGTAATCCATAAGAGTCATGTAAATAATAAAAGACTTAGAGGGAATGGTTTGGTGGCCACCTACCTAAGATTAATCTCCAATGAGTTATCTTGGTAGGCAAATATAGTAGGGTTAGACCTAGACGGTTGTTCCATGAGAATAGTTGAGATATGTGCAAGCTATCTCGAACACTCATGGATATATATATGAAAAAAGGTTTGTATCTTAGCTCTTTAAATATTATTATAACTGAATAAAGTGAGAGCCTTTTGTAATCTCTATGGATCTCGTATCCCTTTTGTAAATTTCATACATCAATGAAATTGTTTCTTATAAAAAAAGAAAATAAAGTGAGATTTGAGAGCTTAGTGTCAGAGACTAGTGGTAATTTAATGTGATAATGAGACCCTAACATAAAAATTCTGAATAGTCATTTCTTGTTCAGTTCTAGATTAACAAGGTCTAGGTGCTGGGCCTTAATAATCAAAACAAAATCTGATCGTAGATGTAGATGGAAGTGTTAAGAATTTATATAAAGGAACGGAGCAACCTCAATCTAATAACTTAAGCATTTGAGATTAATAGTGGACGGAGCATGGAAACTGATGAATGTCCAAGACATGTAGATGGAAGTGTTAAGAATTTGTATAAAGTAATGGACAGAAAAAGAAATGTTTGCGTTTTGTTTTATTAACTTTTTCTTCTTTTTTAAATAAGCATCTGAATGCTAAGAGATTTATTATTGTAGAATAATCATTCCGTATCTCACCCTTTCTAGTTCGTTTGAGCTGCAGACTTTTGGATGGACTCCTCAAGAGGCTAAACTGCATATGGTTCCTGATTATTTCAGCAATGCGGAGGTAAGTAACTGCTTTGAATCCTACGGAACTTTATTCTTGGGAGAGTTGTAATGGAAATGCTAAAGTTAAATGTTAAAAAAGCAGCAGAAGAAGAATGAATGTATGAGAAAAGTGTTATAAAGCTTTTGCATCTCTTGCAAGTTTTTCACACGAGCATAATATACTGTACTTCTGTTCTACCTTAAATTACAATCATTCATAGGCTTCACTTTTTCTCTCTATATTGTAGTGGAAGCTGATTGCTGAGGTGCTTGGCCCAAATCCTCGACATTTATTTGAGCTTTATGCTCTGAAACAAGGCAATTATTATAAAAACACGTAAGAGTGAGATGAGTTATTTTTATTCTCATTACTGCAATATCTAGAATCTTTATTGACTCTGGGCCTCGTAGATGGTGACGCAAGCTTTATCTGAGTGGTATTGTAATATGAAATGTTTGACATCACAATTACTGTGCTTGTTGAACAGTTAGTTCTCCGAAGTTTGGTTACTATGAAGTATGCTTTCTTACCCCCCCCCCCCCCCCCCCCCCACACACACACACACACTCCCAAAAAAAAAACAATAAAATAAAATTAAAAATAAGTTCGGTTGCTACTCTGTGGAAACACTGTTTTCATTTTTGTGTTATGCATCCTTGTACCAGAAAGACAACTGAAATTTGCAGAAGTTCTACTATATCTAATAGCTTGATTTTTCATTACATCAATGCGTCCTTGTATCAGAACATTAACTGAAATCTGTAGTCCTTTCATTTGCTCTATGAAAGTACGCTTTTTTTTTTTTTTTTTTTAATAAATTAAGACAAACATTGTATTTTTGGAAATTAATTGTTTGAAGATGTCCTTGTCATGGAATCCACTGGAACTTTATAAAAATAATTCAGCTCCCTGCTTTTATGGAGTCTGATTCAGAGAAAATGGAAAGTTGACAGAAGTTCTACTATGTGGAATTTGATTATGGCTAAACTTTATGTTTGACTATAGGGCAACGGATCATAACTTCGGCACAATCGAGGATATAGTAGATGCATACTTGGCATACTTGCAAGTAAGATTGTGAAGACAGACTTGCCTACTAGTCTTTGTTTATCAGTCAGCTAACTTGACTTGCTACATTCTCATTATCGTGTCTCCATGATTTTGTATATTTTTAGATAATAAATAGATATCTAATACTTTGTATGGCTGAATGATATCTCGATTGAGTTAAAGCATATTGTGCATAATCCTCATTTTTCATGTTATGGGAATTGAAGTATTAGGGTTTGTGTGTGTTTTGCAACTAACTATACAAAAAAGGGCTCTAGTCCCTAGTAATAAAACCTAATGGATAATTACAATAATTTTTAAAAACCAATGCCCAAATAGAGGCATCAAACCTTGCTAGCGACTAAACCTCTCTCCAAGACCTTTCCACATCACTAAACACTATTATTCCTTTCAAGCGAAAGACTCCAAAGGGTAGCAAAGAAGCTAGTTTGCCACTTATCTCAACTCTTATGATGAAACGGTGGATTCAAAAGAATCTCTCCATCATAGATCTGCACTCCCTACTCCTCACTAGGCTAACACCAAACAGCTGAAAATAGCTATCCATCCCAAATAGAGCGAGTAAACCACAATCCCAAAGGATAGTGTATTTTCCATATTCTTCTTTTGACAGTTTATTTCTACAATGATGCATTGTGTTTTATATTACTTATTTCTGTTAATTACACCTTTGTCTAGCTACCTTCTACCTAACTTTCTTTATTTTAAGGTGACAGTGGTAAATCCTGCCATGGATAGAGCATTAGCGCTCCTGCATGCATATGCTGTTGATGCGCGAAATGGACTGGTTTCAAAAGATAGATTACGCTTTGGTGCACCTTGGAGGCATCCTCCTCAGAGTGATGATCTGCGCTCAAGCTTGGACTGGGCAAAGATTCAGCTGATGGATTATGTTCATTCTCTTGTAGATGCGGAATTTGGGGTAACCATCTACGTTTTTGTGCAGAAATTGTTAGTTGTATATGCTTCCTATCATTTTGCATGACCTCCGAATCATTTTGCATGTAATAATGCATCAGAGAAGAGTTTTTTTGCGTCTTAGCAGGTGTAGAATTACTTTATTCAATATTTAGTTTCTTGTGTTTTTATTTTAAAATTGGGAATAAATAATTTTTGACCTTAAACTTAGTAGGTTGTATCAATTTTAACCATGAACTTTCAACTTCGTCAAATTGAACCCCAAATTTAGCAAGTCATATCAATTTTAACCCTAAACTTTCAATTTCATCAAATTGAATTCCAAACTTGACAGATTATATCAATTTTAACCTCCAACTTGCATAAGTGTTGCAATGTACACATTTGGTTAACTTGCCCTTTGAACCACCGTTAAAGCACGTAATTGACTATTTCTTTTTTTTTTTCCCTTCTCAATTGACATTGCACATGAATTGGTTCCTTGTAGAATAAAATATTGGAGAAACTTCTTATTAGAAGAAACTTTTGCGGTTGAAAAGTTAGATTAGTTTTCTCTCATTTTCTTGTTAATGTGTTTGTGGGTTTTGTTTCCAACCGTAGGATGTTGAAAAAGCAATTTTGGGTTTTTTTTTCAAATGTTTGCTGGTTTTTTCTGGTTGCTAAGAATTTTGTGGGTGTTTTTTTCCTTCTTTTACTGTTGTTTTTCTTTTCTACTAGTTAGAAGAACGTGCAAATTTAGGAAACAAAAACAAAGCAATTTCGAGTTCTTTATTTCTCAATTTTGCCGAATTTTTATTTGTTACTAATAACATTGAGGGGAGACTAATAACAATAAGAAAAATCAGTCTGGAATATTTAATTTCTCCAAATAAAGAGTTTCTTCCAACAAATTTCTTACAAGAAACCAAATCAAGTGCGATGTGAATTGAAAAAAAAATTGTCAATTACATGTTTTAATGACAATTCAAATGATGCAAGTTTGAGGTTCAAATTGATACAACCTGCTAAGTTTGAGGTTCAATTTGATAAAAATGATAGTCTAGGGTTAAAATTGATACAACATGTTAAGTTTGGAGCCAATTGATTTTTTTTTTTCTTTAAAATTTTATGGATTAAAACAATTTCAATGTTAAAATCGACTTAACAAAAAAGACTTAAATGAGATTTCAGATTTATTTGATCTAAAAGTTAAATTCTTAATTAAGTGTCAATAACAAAAGGGTTAGAGAATGGGATAGAAGATAACAACGACAGGATTTACTCAAAACTTACTGTCTCAAGAAGTTCCTTGTAATATTCGATCACAGGTGGGATGCCTTTTATAATTGTAGCTTGAGCATGATTAGAATATTTTTGTTTTTCTTCTTCTTTCTGATGTCCTCTGTACTGAAACCATTAGTTCAGTCTTTATTCCTCATTCAAATTTTCTCCCTTGTCGTTAGGTAAACTATCTTGCTGACTGTAGCCTTGAAATCTTTGATGATCCTTCTGCTGTAGCCTTGGTTAAGGTTAGTCTTCTTCCATTAATGTTTTTCTTCTTGTTCGTGAGTTTCTATCATCATATCAAACAATTGGTATGGTTCGCATAATTTTTGCTTTCACATAAGTTCTTAACAATTGTAATATAGCAGTCGAGTTCTACTTCTTGCATAGCACAGTATCTTTGTTTTTCGTTAGTTTGGCAGATTATGTTTTAATTGAACGTTACCTTATTTTTACCCATTTTTTAAAATTAGAAACATAATTTAAATTAGTGTACTTTGGATTATTAGATAAGTTTGATCTAGTACAAAATTCTTTTTATTTGTGTGAGTTCTTCAATTTGTCTGTGCTACTGCTAACAATGGTTCTTAAAAATTCTTGCCTTTTTTTGTTCGTATGACTTATCTTTCCCTTTCCTCGTGGCCAAGTGGAAGAGTCTTTTGTATATCTAATGGTTCTTAAAAAATTCTGGCCTCTTTTGAATTTTTGTATTATCAATGAAATTCTCATAGAACGTTTCTCTTTCAGAAAAATAAAATAATAATAATAATAACAACAACAATGGTTCTTCAAAAACTAGCTTTGCTATGGTGATATATTAATAAAACGAAACTGCAGGATTCAGTTAATTATTCAAGGTGATATCTAGTACTATACTAAACACGTTGAATCAACACACTTTTTCCCCATCTGATCTTTCTTACCTCTTGAAGGTCGGTCTGCTTTATGCTCAACGGGATCCATCCTTCATGCGGCCAATATCTAGGGGCATTCAAAGATGTCTAGTGCGATGGTAAGTGAACCTTCTTATCTAACATACCAAAGTGAGAATCAATAATATGAACTTAATTGGAAATCTCCATTATTCTTCAGGCTTGTCCAACAGCAATTTCAACTTAGTTCCAGACATCGTCTTCAGTATCTCTGGCAGAGAATTATACGTGGACGTAGCTATCGCCACCTGATGCTAGAAGTGGGATATAAATAGACCCTGTAATAAGGTGAGCATTTTAGATCTACTATTTCTTTTTGTTTAATACAATTGGTCAGTTTAATTAACCGGAGATCTTAACCTGAGATCACCGGGACTTTTCCCCCCAAGTCTGGTGTGGAATGTGGGAGGTCTGATTGACTGGCTAGTTTCAAATATTGAACAACAAATTTACTTTATGTTACATTCGGCTGAAATCTTTTCTTGAGAGGAAGGATTTTATATTTTGATTAAAGAATAGTGATAAACATAAATTACCAAAGTAAGTAAAACTTTATCCTTTCTTTGATACCATCAACAAAATATGTCTGAACCATAAATAGAAAAATAACATTCAAGGAAAGTTTATGAACATCTAACTTAAATTGCAATTTAAACCACATCCTACCCCGCAGAAGAATAAAAGTAGAAAACCAAATAATGAAATTTAAAGATTTTCAACGATGGGAAAACCCAGAATGAGATAATGAATACCTTCAACGTTCTATCACGAGTGTTTGAACTTCTTAAAGCAAAAGTGCAAGGAAAGGATTTTGTTTTAGGTCACACCTTATCATACAATGTCATAACCCTCAAAGACGAAATATAAAGGAGATGAGAAAGAAAATTAAAATAGTTTACACACAAAACCCCAACTTTATATCAACAGACCAAAGTCTCCTACCATAACAAAGGGATATACCCCAGAACATGAAGGATTTTTCTGAGGGATTAGAATTCACCTCTAACTACATATCATTAGTTTCTTCAAAAGTGCAGGTTCCACCTTGTCAAAGGAAGAGAAACCAAAGAAGCAATATGCCCTGCATTATGATTGAAAGAACGAAAAATGAGGAAATTAGAATTGAGAAGAAGAGATCTCATCCAAACTTTTCCTTTGATCTGAATTTTGAGACTGTTAACAAGGGAAAACTTACATGGAAATATTAACAAGTTTTCCCCCCCTTTTCTCCTTTCTTTCTTCTTAATTATTTATTTATTTATATTTATTATTATTTTTTTTTTATAACTTTGAATATTTGAACTAGCTCATAAGTACTTGATTAATTTTATAGGGTAACTGCATGATTCTAAATATTTAGCATTCTGAAACTTGTAATATATTTAACAACTTTGCTAAATGTCGCCAAGGTTGCAATACAAAACCTCAAAACATGTCTGTCTGGATTCACAACTTGCCCCTAGATCATTGGATCTACTACTTGCGCCTTGATCAAGTTCAAGGGAAACAACTATGAATACTCTTTTTTTTTTTGCATTTAATATCTGAGTTTGACTTGAACTTTTTCTTAGTTCCAAAAAATATATGAGTTTGTACGTTGTTGAAGTAAATGGTGGCTATTTTCTTTCAGGTTTCTTTAACAATGGCATATTCAAAAGAGGGCAGGATGTTACACTTACACCTGAGGATTATTTGGAATACAAAAATGTAAGTTGCTCATTGCCCGAACAAATTACGGTCGTCACTATCACGTACTGCTGATATGTATACGTGTGAACACATTGCTTATGGTGGAGTTCCACCCATCAGTGTTCATACATTCAGTTTGAACACATTGCTTTGCCTTGATTGTTTCTTATTCATGATGATGTTGAATTTATTGCTTACCGGACCTAAAAGTCTCGTGTATTTCTAGAAGCCACTATGTTCTTTTTGTTTTTTCTCTAGTTCTCTTACGTTGAAATGGTTTTGAATGTGGAGCATTAATTACTATACTGTATAAGACATTACTCGAACTTTGCTATCTGAACACGCTATTTTCATATTAATTCTGAGTTTTTTGTTGGCATACAGGCACGGGTAGATTTAGGGACTGACTCAATAATTTCAATATAAGGTTAGAGCCTCCTTCCTTGATTTCTCGTATGGCATGTGATCATTCTCTAATTAGATCGTTTTCTTCCCTCTTCAAAATGAAAATTGGTTCTACATTTGTGAATATTTCCCATGATTAATTTGGGATGCATATGAATCACGAAAATTAGTGATCTATGTTCCTTCATTGGTGCTAATTGTATAACCTCAATGTCATCAGACTTGTAACGACAGTGTTGAAAAATTGGTTTAATTGCAGGAACAGAGCTTGCAGGCGCAGTTGTGATACTAACATGTGGAGTATTTATTCAATTTCAGAAGTGGAAGGTTTTTATTGAAATTTCTGTGTATTCAAGAATTTTTAGAATCGTAGATAAATTTATTTGTAGACATTCATAATGGGGACATAATAAGAGAAAAGTAGCCTTTTTTTTGGGAGAAGGTTGGTAAAGATCAATATGGGGTTATTTGAACATGCATTTTCTTTTCATAGAAATGAAATTACTTGAAAGACAGTGTAAAGAAACAGCTTTTTTGGAGTCACTGTTCATCTTTATTTCATTATGTTCAATTTCAACTTTTAGGACAAAAGGAGGGCCGAAAACCCCTCAAATTAAGTAGGAAGGAGAAGCAACGTGCCGGATTTATTGGCTTTTTCCTTCTTTTTCTTTGAATTAACTCTCGCCGCAAAGCAGCAGAAAATTGCCATGATTGTGGTTATAGGAGCCAGTTTGCTCAATGGCCTCAATTAAGAACAAAGTGGCCTTCCCCTTTCCAAGTTTACTTCGCCTTTTATTCATCTTCCCTAAGATACTAAAAGCTCCTTAAAGTAGAAAAGTAGCACAGCAGTAGTTTTGGACGAGTTCATTTTGACCATTTCAAATTCATATGAGCTATCATGTTCGTCTGAGAACATCACTTCTCTGTATGAGTACATGATTTTGTTGTTCAAATAGAAACCCTTTATAGTCTCTAGAACGTGTCACTTCAAGATTCTTTTCCCAAAAGTAGATTTGTGTTCGGAAGGGTTAAAAGCTTAGAAATGGGAGATGATGATCCCCACTCAACACTCTCATGTGTTCATGTGTGAACTACCCTATAGAATATTCTGCATTAACAACCATTTTCAGTAACTATGTCCTTTGCTGGCTTAAAATATTTGAGATTATGCTGTTCTGGATGGTGGGTTGTTGAAGAAAACTATGCACTATGCATTAGAACCATACACTATCCACCATTTCTATTTATTATAGGCTTAGCAAGAGTATATAGTGCATTCTCACCAGACAGGTTAGCTTGAATGGCGCACAGGTTTATGATTTCCTGCTCACATAGTGGCACTAATTTGAATTAGTTACTTTCCAACCCACCTGAAGTCTTTGTGATAGATAGAGATAGAGAGATAGAGTTAGAGAGAGAGAGATGTCTATTGTCAACAGAGCAATCAAACAAGGCGGGTCCCCTTTTCCATATAGATCGAGATCGACGCCTGCACGTTTATTGCTTTACTCTCTCTTCATTGCCTGCTGCGGCGCTCCCCCCTCCACTCCAATGCCAGCCACAAAGTCTTTGATCAATTAGCTCATTCAATTCAGCTACACACCCTTTCTTTAGATATGGAAATGGAATGAATGGTGGACATGGCATGGCCCTTCATTCTGCTTCCCAGTTTCTCTCTTCTTCACTCAGCACTCAGCCATGGCAGACATTCTTCAGCTCAACTAATGAAGTCCTATCCCTGAAGATCTACAGAACCCATAACTGGTTAGTAAGATCATTTCTCTCTTTCACAAAACCCACTTTTTCTTTCATGATTTTCCTTGAGTTCTTTGGTCTGAAAGAATACATTTTGAGGCATTCTTCTTTCTGGGTATTTCTGGTTTGTTATCTTCTCTAACGCCTGATACCATTTATGTTTCATTTCACCAGAATTCCTTTGTGGGTCTCTTTCGACGTTCGGTGGCAAGTTGAAGAGGAAATGGAGCGGCCAAATCGAGGGCGGAGATGGGCCAGTTTGAAGCAACGGCTAGGATTGAAGGGGATGGGTTGCTGTGGAGGTTCATGGAGTCCAACATCGTCAACTTTGACGATGATTGAAGGGATAGGCTTAAGCCGCCATGGCAGTAGCCGCAGCCATAGAGAAGAAAGGGGTCGGAGCTCTGCAGCTTCCGGTATGAACTTGGCGATGGCTCTGGCGGCGGAGAGAAATTTGAGGACCGACGACGGAGGGCCCACCGGCGCCGGTGATGTGAAATCACTGATGAGACTGTTCGAAGAAATGGACGGTGTGGATTGGAAGACAAAAAGAAAGGAGGGTGAGAATAACGGTGATTGGATGTGCTGCGTGTGCATGGAGAGGAGTAAAGGTGCGGCTTTTATTCCCTGTGGACACACCTTTTGTAGGGTATGTTCTAGGGAATTATGGCTCAACAGAGGCACGTGTCCTATTTGCAACCGTTCGATCATTGAGATTCTTGATATTTTTTAAGAAAAAAAAAATTTGTTTGTGTTTCCGTAAAATTAAATTATTATCCTTGATGTGAATTTTGTTTTCGTTGGTTTTGTGTTTCTATATGAAATGATCGAAGGGAAAGGATAAGGCAGCACGTGATCATGATATTGCATGATCGAAAGAATATAATTAGTAGAATGTAACATAACAAAGAAGAGAATATTGTGTTTATTAGAATTCTTGTCAAGATTGGATCTTGATAGGATTCGGATACGTCGAGGTTGATTTTTGGTTCGGTGTGGTGCTCGTCCAATACATTACGATGCTTGAGAGTTATGTGCTGAAAGCTAAGCTAGAGTTGATAGATTAGCTCAACATATGACTTTTGTCTTACTTATGTGTTAGAGTGTGCTGAGAGAAGCACTACTCCAACATCTATATTAGAAGACCTTACTTTAAAATGGTATGAAATTTAGGCATTTTACTTTCGATATGAATTAAAATTTGGATGAGTTATAAATTTGATCGTTAGACTTACAAAGTAATGCTTATGTTCTTTTTCTATACTTTGAAACGTTTTCTTTTTTTAGTAAGATCAAACCTTCAACCCTAGAGTAGTAGGAGCCTTATCTCTAAATTATGCTTGGATTGACTTTCTAATATGTTTCTAAATTTTTAGATTTGTGCATATTTAGTTTTATACTTTAAATTGATTCTAATAGGGTATTAAAATTTCAATTTTGTATCTAATAGTTCAGGCATAAACTTTGAAATTAGTTTTATATTTACATCATTCAACATCTAAACTTGCTCAAAACCAACTCAATTACTTGAAAAACACAACCAACGTGTCATATAAGAGTTAAATTGACAAAGTTAATAATAGAGATCTATAAAGTATAGGGACGGGGTTAGACATAACTTTAAGAAATTAGAGTGATGGGGTACCAAATGATGCACTACCAAAGATGCTCTTTAATACAAGATAATGCAATACCAAAGATCCTTTGATTCCAAATGATGCGGCAACACTAGGAAATTGAAGATTTTTCTCAGACTAATCTTCAAACCATAAAACTTTAAGGTTTAGGCTAGACATAGATTATCGAAGAACAAAGCTCTTGAGACAAATAACAGGTCCTTTAACTCAAGAGCCGACTACTCTACAAGACAGGATGATCAATCCTACTTGAATTGCAAAGGAGTAGATCTTTCTTGACTATCAAACATGCAAAAGGCAAATTCTCATTATTCTCAAAACTCCTAAAATACAAACTTTTGTTTGCCTCATATAGACATCCAACCATCAGATCCTAACTAGGAATAAGAATTTAAAAACAAATCAAGAAAAGAAAATAATTTGGGCAGACCAGCTCAAACAAAGACCCTGAACTGTTGGGTTTTAGGGCTTTTACATGTAACCCCTAAATTACAAGACACTAAATAAACCCTAAATTGTAAGGCCACATGTTATCCTTCTTCTTCAACTGATTCTCCTTCAATCTTCGTCTCGAAACCAAAATCCTCAATCCGATTCTCAAACCCCTCGACAAATTTACACTGTATTTACACAGACATTCAAACCCCTTGACAGATTTACACAGACACTCTGAAGGTGTTCATATAACACATGCAGAAGCAATTTTAGGATCGGAGGCACTTGACTACATCAATTTTAGAAAATGAAAACATGCTGTCCAAATACCGTAAGGAGAGAGCAGAATTTTACCAACCTTTTGGAGACCGATTCAACAACTCCCTTTGATTCCTTTGATCACGAACGGTGTGTGGACCACCTCTAGTGTCTTCCCTACTATTCTCCGGGCCAAGAATGACTTGTGGGAGTCTATAGAGATAGGGAATGGGAAGGGAATGCTTGAAAGTTCAAGCACTAGAGAGATATATGGAGATGAGAGAGTTTGAGACCAAAATCCAGCAGCATAACAATATGGAAAATGGCTCTCCTTCCTTTGAATCTGATTCATACTCCTTATATAGACATCTTCCATGCAAAGAGAAGCCTCATGACACTAGACACATGGTGGAATTGCAACTCAAAGTGGATTCTAGGTGTTTAATTCACAACACATGCAACTAGTGCATGGTTGTGTTGTTTTCCACTATGCATCAACATGCAAGAGTGGGAATGCCACTAAATCCACTTAAAATTGAATCTAAATTCTCAATTTTCAGCTTGCAATTCATTCCTATTTCAATTCAAAATTGAAATTAATTTCTAGGCAATTAATTGGTACAATTCCAAGTAATTTTTACATGATTAATCCAATTAATCTTTATCACCTAGTGCCATGAATTATATATGATTCCTAATACATATATATGGTATTCAAAACACTTTTAAATACTCCATCTCTCATTTTCTAATTTAATTCATAATTAAATTATTGTGTCAAACACAATTTACGATAATACTCGTTTTCCCGATTTTGAATGATTCAAAGCTTCCTATCTTTTTGTTCTAGGCTTTGTTCCGATATGAGCTAGTAGGGGGACATAATGGACCTATAGATCATGGGCTCCAACGATTCGAGGCTAACCGACTAATCTCATTATCCAAGCTAGCCAACATTTGTTAACTACCGGGACACTCCACTATAGCCCGATAGTTGCACTCCCCTTACTATAGATATATTTCCCTCCACTTGATTTAACCATGATTAGTAAGTCGATCATTCACAGGTTGTTCGTAGCTATAGCTAGGTCAAAAAGTCGTTTCACCCCTATAGTACTTCTAGTTCCTTAAGTCCCACTGATCCTTTAATGAACAATTGGTTTATGGTCCAACCATAAAACCGAGTCCCTCTCGGGCCAATGAGAGGGTGAGATCCCTTTGTTCAAGCCCCGGAGTCAGCACTTAAGGGAACAACCTCTCTACTATCCCTAATTCAGGTAGGAGTGAATTCCTTCTTGCACGATTATGTCCCCAACTATCTACCCGTTCCTATCCCTGAAATGAGAGGCTTATTGAGTCGGCGATACCGAGCCACTCTCACTTATGCAGATCTAAGGATAAGCCCGAATAAACAGGAGTTCATAGTTAGCTCAGGATTAAGATCGAGTTACCTAGGTCATCACATGAAATAGTCAGTCTCGTCAGTAAACAGTGTTATAAAGCGAGAGCGACTTATTTCTCGGTCCTGGTCTTATGCAAACTCATTGCATAGGACGCCCCCACTCACATGTCTCTACATAGACGATTTAGGATCACATCGTCTATACCATCTATAAAGTGGGTCGCGTCTCCTAGTGTCTCCAGAATAAGGTACCCAACCCTATCCCTATACTATAGACCGTTTTGGCTATTACTCAAGCTTGATCCATTTTTTATGTCTCTACATAAAGCTCAAGTATTCATCCTATAGCCATGGATCTTAGTTTATTGGATTTGGGTTATTATATGTGCAATTTACTCTATTCAGTAATAACTTTACTGAATTAATCTCGATAACGCCTTTATCGAATAAGTATGTATAATTCGTTTAACATTCACTATCTACGAGTTTTAGGACACAATCCCAACACACTCGACAGATTTACACTGTATTTACACAAACACTCGACAAATTTACACTGTATTTACGCAGACATTCGAGGGAACATTCAGAAGCTCGAAGAGGTTGTGTCGACATTCCAGGGTATGCATGCTTCGATTCTCTTCTAACTTTTTGGTTTATATAGATATAAAATATTTTTTCCTTACAAATAGGACAATTTGACCGAAGCTAGGACCCACCATTTTAATAAGAAAATGAAGAGAGAGAATTGATGTTGTAAATTCTGAAAAACCAAAGCCAAAAAATGTATATTTTGGGGAGACAAAGAGGATTGATTCTGTAACTATCATTCCTTGATTCATGGAATTGGAGGTGACAGATTTTCATTTTTTTTTTTAAATATCATCAGATAAGGCTGCACAAATATAGGAGAGACGTGGGGAATGACTCAAGGGTAAAAATGGAAGTTCCAATCCCACGAAAATAGGTTAGAAAACCAGTTTGGCCATATTTCATTAAAAAATCCAGTTTGGCCATTTTTCAGAAATAACCTGTAATTTTTGGCCATTTCTAAGGATATCCCAAAGGGGCAACCAAATAAATGGCCATTTTAAAATAGCTGTTTTGAAAAAGGGTCATCCCTGTTTTCATTATGAGAAATGACCAAAAGCTAATTTTAGTAAATTCTTTTGGCAACAAAGTGGACAAAAATACCCCAACATTCATAAATAAATTAAACCAAAATTACACTATAAACCAGGGAGAAAATCTAGGATTTGTACAGATCAATTCAACAACCATAATTTCAAATTAAACAAATGAATCTGGGAACTTAAATTTAAAACAAAAAATTTAAATTTAAACTAGGGAGAAAATCTAGGATTAGCAATCAAATCAATAACAGAATTTCAAATTAAACAAAAAATACACCGGAGAAAATCTAGGATTGGATTAATTCAACAACCAAATCAATAACAGAATTTCAAATTAAACAAATAAATCTGGTAACTTAAATTTAAAACAAGAAATTTAAGTTCAAATAAGAGAGAATAAATTTAAAACAAGAATTTTAAATTCAAATAAGAGAGAAAAAACACGAGAACTCAAAATTTATATAGCATGACCTAAAAGTCCAAAAAGCTGTAGAATCAATAGTGTAGATTGGGAGGTGAGTTGTGACTCTCGTTGTTCCTCTCTTGGATCATCAAGAAATGATAAAAATATTATTTCTACACAAGCGTCTCATTGAAAGACCAAATTTGTAATTTAACATAAAATCTATAACATTTGTTCAACTCACACGTTAGGATTGAGAATCCCATATATTCTATATGAATTTAAGTTTGAAACCGACATTTTAGACGACACGCTAGTTTCTATAAAAAAATAAACCTACGAATTTAATATAAGGTAATACAAACTCAAGTTGCCCTAACTAGTTAAACATTTTCTTAATGAAAAATAATTAGGGTTAATAGAAGACTCTTTATAGCAAACTTAATATGCTCAATATATTTGCAAAATGAACCCTACTTGATTATGAACATGGACCAAAACAAAACTCTTATAAGTCAATTTAATTGGTAGGTTTATCTCTGAATGATTATTCACTCTCTTTTAGACAAATCTTCTTAATTAAAAGTCTTTAAATGTAATAAATTTAAAGATAAAAGGATAGTATATAGCAAACAAGTAAAAAGAACAATATCTTGTTAAGATCTAAAATAATATGGTCTCTTCTAAAAGTAAAGAAATGAGAGATAAAGACATAAACATATTTTGGTGGACAATCTAAATATGATTTTGCCTTGTTATGGGACATTTCAAATATTGCAACTTTTGGAACTTCTCAAAAGATTTTCCTCAAAAAAAAAAAAAAAAAATCAAAATAAAAAATCAAAAGATAAGAGGGTTTATGTATTTAGACATATTGAAACATTTTAATCAAAAGTTGTTGGATCATTATCAAACTCATTCTCCATGCACCTAGTCCTATACTTTTAGGGCTATTGATCACTTATGATTTAGCCACCATCACAATCCTCAAAAATTTTCTAAAAATTATCAAGTCAAAAAATGAATGAAAATTTTCCACCTCATTGATTATACATTTGACATGAGTATTCAAAAACTCATTAAATTAATCTCTCAATGTAAGATCTACCCTATAATGTCAACAATAATTATAGTGGAGAGAAATTCTAGTTTGATATAGGTTTGAAATTATTTATTTACTTAAAAACGTTAAATTTACGTTAATCTAATTTGAAAAAGCGTCAGAATTAAGGAGAATACTCATATAAGAATAATTGTCTTTAATTTCTTTATCATCAATCAAATTTTTTTCCTTCATTAATGATGTTTTCTTTTACTTAGTAGATCCTTCCGTAATTTCTGCTTGATTTCTGAACCTGTTCGTAATTTCTCCTTTCAAGAAGATTCATAATTTTCAACATTAGAGCTAAAATAATCTAAAACTTGTCCTTGTGTCAAAATGAGATTTGCTTTCCATTTCATAGGGAGTAGACATTACCTCCAACTTGTAAGTGGTGATTTAGGTTCAAAGTAACAAAGAGAGATCCCATCCCACCATACCATACAAAGGGCTTCACCTAAAGGTGAAATCTTGACAACCCTTTTCCTTCTTCTTGATTGATCACTTTTTTTTTCTTTTTTTTTTTTTTTATTTTTATTTATAAAGTACATTTGTTATTTTCAAAAGCCAACATCATGAAAGCGTTTATTTAAGACCGGTTCGATGATATTTTCTTTACAAAAAAATAAAGGTAACATCAACATTTGAGAGTGACCGGTTCGATGATATTTTCTTTACAAAAAAATAAAGGTAACATCAACATTTGAGAGTGAAGGGATTCGAACCTTTGACCTCATGGTTAAGAGTACATGCCAATTACCGTTGAGCTAAGCTCGCTTTGACAGTTGTATCTTAAGTTAATACACTTGACCATAATTTTATATTCGAGGATGAATTTTAGGTTAAGATATACTCAAGTTGTATCTTTTTTTTGAAATAAATACTCAAGTTGTATCTTAAGTTAATAAACTCGACCATAAAATAGAAAGAAAAAAAAATTAAATATCCAAAGAGCCATCTTTCTTGCAGCCATATATAGCCAAGAAAATTTCATATAAAATTGAAATTTGGGCATCAGCAGGCATTATTAGAAATCAAAATAACTTGATAATATATTCAATTTGATTTTATCCCAACTCTAAAGCATCGAATCTCTGAGAAAAAACCAAATTCTTGATATATGTTAAATGTCACAATGGTGAGATCAATGTGGATAATGTTTATGAAAATGGAATTTAATAAAAAGAAAATTAGATACATTTCATCCTCCCAAACTATATATTATACTTGGAAAAATCACATTTATCACCTGCTAATCAACCTACTGCTTTGTTGTTAAATGAAATTTGAGAAAGTTCAATTTGACCAACAATGGTATTATATTTGTCATTTTCAATATCACAGCTAGTTTGTTTTTAGTTTATTGGAATGACCCAAAAAAAAAATGCAACTAAATAATATTCTTTATAATTTAAGAGAAGAAACAAAATAAATAAATGACTAGATAAATAAAACTATTCAATAAACAATATCCAAGGTTTTTCTAAGGCATATAAATCTCTAATCCAAACACCCTTGCATATGAGAAATTATTGGAGGAGATCGTCACAATGTGACTGATAATTTTGTACCCATTGGATATATGAGAAAGAAAATCTGCAAACTACTTCGAGTATATGTATTAAGTGGTTATTAGGGGCACACATAGAGATTTTTGAATTCATATCCAACGATTATTAAGATGTAGTCACATTGTGACAACCTCAATGAATAATTTTTCAAGACGGACTCACAAATTAATCTCAAAGTTAATGCATGACATATTTTTTTGGAAAATAATCTTCAAGTTATGTTATTTAGTCTTCAAGAAGTATCCTTTTAGATCAAACCAAAAACAACTTGGATCCATGAATTAAAATAAAAAGAAAAATGAAAAAATACCGTTTTTTGGTCCCTAAGTTTTCAAAATGGGTTGTTGTTAGTCCCTAAGTTTTGGGAAATTGGTTTAAAAGATCCCTAATATTTTAAAGTTGACCTTTTTAGTCCTTGAGTTTTGAGAAATAGGGTTAAAACATCTCTCATATTATTATTTTTTTCAATTTCTTAAATTAATATCTTTAATATTTTAATTTAAAAAACCATTCATATTAAAAAAAAATATTAATTTAAAAAAATTGAAAAAGTAATATTAGGAACCTTTAAAACATATTCCTCAAAACTCAGAGACTAAAAAATGTTCATTTTGAAAACTTAGGGACGTTTTAAACTCATTTTTCAAAAACTCAGGAACTAAAATTGTCCATTTTGAAAACTCAGGATCAAATTAATGCACATATTCTTGAAAACTTAGGGACCAAATAGATATTTTTTGTTAAGAAAAAAGAAAAGTGGGGTTAAAAGACAAGTGCCACAAAATGGTGAAGGAAAAGGAAAAGTATTAGACAAATTTGAAACAAAAAGCTGAGAGATAATGTTTGAAAAAGTAAAAATGGTCTGTTGAGGTTTGTAGGGACTTAGCATAAATGAGTGCCATGCGTGATGACATGAACCGCACTTACAAGCCCTATGGGCGTGGCCCAGCTGCCACACCATACAAGCCTCAACTCCATGGCAATGGCAAAGACATCAAAGCTAAAAGAGTGTGCTTCTAATCACCCACCCGAGCATAGTTTAACTGGTCAAGACACATATATATTTATCAAGCTGAAGTCAGAGGTTCGAATTTCCCCACCCGACATGATGTTGAACAACTAAAAAAGAAGGGAGAAGAAGAAGAAAGGTTATGATTATGGTTATAATGACCAACCTGAATATAGCTCAGTGGATAAGACACCAATTATAATCCTCAAGATCGATGGTTCGGAATGAAGTGTACCTGTTAGATTGAGCACTTGGGTGTGGAGTTTAATAACTTCCTCCAACTCCCTCTTTAGCCCAAAGACATAACACCTCAATTGTGGAGCCCACAAACTTATTAACTCCCATTCCAATATTTTATTGTGAGTCTTACAAACTTATTAACTCCAAAAAAAAAAAAAAAAACTCCAAATTTCATAACTCAAACTCTTTGTACCAAACAACTCCTAAATGAGATTTGATCGGAAGAGAAGGATCGAGGTGGTGATGATGTTGGATTGTATAATATGATGCCACATTGAATAATGTAGAATGATTTGGGAGTTGAATTACACGTTTTAGAAGAAAATTTGCCTTTTTCAGCCGATTTTTGAAGTGAGAAGAGACGTTTGGTATTGATAATTAAGTGGGATGAGCATATGAGATGAGAGTAAACTTGTTTTGTTGTCAAATTTGTAGGATGAGATTTAAGACTTCTAAATTATCACGGGAAAGAAAATGAGTTGAAAATAAAAGAGAAAAAGTAATATTGGAATGAGGAGGAATAACATGCATTGATATGATGTTTGTTCATCTTTAGCATTACGAAAAACAAGTTAAAATTGATGTGTGAGACCCACACAAAAGAGTAGAAGAGAAAGAAAATTTTAAATGGTGGATCTACCGAAATGCACTTTCGGTTATGATAAACTTAGTAGACGATAGAAATAGAAACAAATTAGAATACTTCAGACCAGATTAACCCCTTTGAATTAGTCGTTCTTACAAAATCGATCAGATGGACTGGTTGGAAAAGGGTTATTAGTGCAGAGAAGAATCACTGGAGAGACATATTTGATTATTTGGCTCGGATGAACGAGTAGTTGTTATCTTTCATTTATTCTTATCGATTCTTAAATTTAGGATGGAAATTCACATTAAAAAAAAAAAGAAAAAAAAGTAAGGGACGAGACTTCCCACCTAAAATGAAAGGACAGTAAGTATGACCACAAAGACTAAACCCTAAACCCTAAACCCTAAACCCTTTGAGATTCATTCTTCCTTCGCTAACATTGTTTTAATTCAACAATGTAGAGGTGACAATTCAAATATCTAATCTTTAGAACAAATATATCACACTTTAATCAATTAAATAACACTCAAGTTGGCTCATTGATAAATTTAAGAATGAAAACCGGAAAAGAAAAAAAAAAAAAAAAACTACATTCTTCTCTTCTTTACCATTTCCTTAAATTAGACATAACCCACGTATAATTTAATTAAAACCCAAAAAAAAGATCCCTTAATTCAAACAAACATTGCCTAATATGTGAGAAAAAAAATTGGAACACTTGTGACAAGTCTGAGTCAATAAAGCCATACCAAATAATTTTTCATCTTATACATCAGTTCATGTCAGTCGAATCTCCATTTTCTTCTTCGACACACAAGATTAAAAAAAAAAAAATTAGAAATTATCGGTTCCTTCAAACAAAGAAAAATTACCAAATTACATGCATGTAACACTAATGATATTCAAAACATAAGTGATTTCATGAGAGAAATGTGGAAGTCATGTCTTTAATGTATGTAAAATAATAAAGAAAAGGAAAAAAAAATGTTGTTTTGATGGAATCAATGGAAGTCACAAGGAATTAGGGTGTGACATTGGCAGCCACAAAATAGCTCTAAGTTTGGTCCAACAAAAAGAGATCATAAAGCCATCAAAGTGGGTCCCACCCTCACCAAAGAGGAAATTCAATCTTCAACAAACCACCTTCCCACATACATGCATGAAAATTCATGGGCCCATTTTAATTTTATCATCACTTTTTTCATTTTTAAAATTTTTATTTTGATCAATTTCTTCCCACTTTCCAAGTGCTTATATTCAAAACATTTTTTTCCCCTATAAATACCCTCCATTGTAACTTGATCCAACACACACCCACCAACCAAAATCAAAGCAAAGCCTTATATTACTCAACACCAACACCACCCAAAGAGAGATTTTTTACAAATCACTTTTTGTATATCTGCAAAAAATGGCTGTCTTTCCTGTCATCAACTTGGACAACATCAATGGTGATGGAAGAGCCAAGATATTGGAGCAAATTGAAGATGCCTGCCAAAACTGGGGATTCTTCGAGGTGATTCATTTCTTTTACGACAATTTGAATGAATGTACCGTCTTTTAAAGGAAGTAGAGATGTCTCGACCTGACCTGGTGGTAGAGATCGATCTCGATTTTCTTTACTACTATTCTTTGTTTTGGTCATTTTTGTAATGGGTTGGACTTGATTTTGCAGCTGGTGAACCATGGGATAGCACATGAGTTTTTGGACACAGTGGAGAAGATGACAAGAGATCATTACAAGAAGTGTATGGAACAGAGGTTCAAGGAGACTGTGGCTAGCAAGGGCTTAGAGGCTGCACAGGCTGAAGTTAAGGATATGGACTGGGAAAGCACCTTCTTCTTGCGCCATCTCCCTGAATCGAACATGTCTGAGATGTCCGATCTCGAGGAGGACTACAAGTATGATATTGTCCGCTTTGAGCTTAAATCTGTTGTAGTCATATTTATAAGCTTTCTTGTCTTTTGGGATATTGTTCGCGTCTTTAATACTTTGTAATGCGACGTGCATGTGAATGATATACAGGAAGATTTTGAAGGAATTTGCAAAGAAGATAGAGAAGCTTGCAGAGGAGCTATTGGACCTGGTATGTGAGAATCTTGGGTTGGAAAAGGGTTACTTGAAGAAGGCTTTCTATGGATCAAAAGGTCCTACATTTGGGACAAAGGTGAGCAACTACCCGCCGTGCCCGAAGCCGGACCTGATCAAGGGTCTCCGAGCCCACACCGACGCCGGTGGCATCATCCTCCTCTTCCAAGATGACAAGGTCAGTGGCCTACAACTCCTCAAGGATGGCGAATGGATCGACGTGCCTCCAATGCGCCACGCCATCGTCGTCAACCTTGGAGACCAACTCGAGGTATATTATAGTGAAGAAGGAAAGGGAAAAAAAAGTCAACTTTAAACTTTTAAGAATGAAAAGATTATATATATATAAAAAGTTAAAACGTAAAACTTTGCAGGTGATCACAAATGGAAGATACAAAAGTGTGATGCACAGAGTGGTAACTCAGAGGAATGGAACAGGTCGAATGTCGATAGCTTCATTCTACAACCCAGGGAGCGATGCCGTGATCTACCCGGCGCCCGCGCTGGTCGAGAAAGAGGATGAGGAGAAGAATCAAGTGTACCCCAAGTTTGTGTTTGAAGACTACATGAAGCTGTACATAGGTGTGAAGTTTCAGGCCAAGGAGCCAAGATTTGAAGCCATGAAAGCCAATGCCAATTTGGGTCCATTGGCAAAAGCATAAAAGAGAAAACAAGGAAAAAAGAAACCCCACTTTTTTAACAATAAATATTTTAAGGGGTTGTCATTGTGTTGCCTTTTAAAGTGGGTTGTGGGTTGTGAGTGACTGAAACTATAGCTTATTGTTATTATTTTAATGAAAAGTTAAAAGCAAACATTATTGTAGTAGAAGAATTTATGTTCCTCATTTTCTTTATAATTAAATTCACTTTCAGTTTAACGGTCCAATCAAGTTTCAATACTTGAAAATAACATATTTTTTAAGAGAAAGTGTGCTGAAAAGAGCCAGAAGTTGGATTACTTTCACATTGGCCTTTTCATTATATATGGAAATGGAGTTGAAAATTAAGCATAATGGGATGCTTTTTCTTTTGAAGATGCTTAAAATGGAAGCACTTTCAATATCTCTTCTTGGACCAAGAAAGGAACTCAGAAACAAAGCTAAAAAAGGACTCAGCCTTCTTTGAGATTTTGATTATGACTTTGAATAACTTTCATCCTCTTGAAATCTAATACATATAAATGGGGTGAAAATCCCAGAGAATCCCTGATGGATTTATAGCCATAAATATAGTTTGAGAACAGTAAATATACAGATACAAAGGGAGGTAATAATCACTTGAAAGAGAAATGAGGCCTTGAAGAATGACAACTAATTAGACCACTGAAAACAACTTGAGAATCGTTCATCTGTTCAAATTTATTGTGCATCTTCTTCCACTAATGATAATCCTCGAAATAGCCATACAGGACAATTACCTTTTGGAACATGAAAATGAAGATGGCAGATGCTTCAAGCCAGAAATGTCGAATAGTTCGATGAACCTCTGATCTGAAACTCTTGCCTTGGCAGCGGCAAACCGCTGGTACTCATCAAAGACTGAGGATAGGCACCATTTCTGCAACTTTCTAAAGCATCCCACAACACAACCAGTTCGGTGCTGAAGAGTGAGGAACAAGTTAACTAATTAGAAACTCAGTAATAAAGCACTGGCTTGGTTGAAGGATTGAAGCTCACACGTTTATATACGTACCTTTCCTCGTTTGCAATGGATTAAAACTGGGCGGTTCCTCACATCTGCATGGTGAAAAAATAATGCCTGAGTGAACACAAATCCAAACTACAAAATTTGAAGTTCAAGTAATTCAGCCTCATTGAAGATGTAGAATGTGTAAGTGGGGTAGATACCAAGGATAACTTTAAGTGCTTCACGAATTGTATCGTCTGGAATGTTAACAAAAGGCTCCTGCATTTAATTTCAACAACAAAGTGATCAGGGTTCTTTTGGAGTACTATCACCAATTGAATCCTATTCCTAATACAGTGTTTGACTATCAGCTACTACAATTGTCACCAGGCAGTTGATGCTAAATTTATGTAAAATATTCAAACTTCGATTAAAGATCATTACTATTAAAAAAATAGAATTGCCATGACACTAAAACAAAGCAAGGAATGGAGGATGCACCCTCTTGACCTCTTGAGTTCTCCAAATTGTTAAGTTTTTCTATGGGTTTTTGCCAACAACAAGCATTCAGTTGGCAATCGGTATATGTCAGGAAGACAAAACAATTTCATCCCACTTCTCAATCAAATGAACGTGGGAGCTTTAGATGCAATGGAGAGAAGTTCACAAGAAAGTCTAACGCCCCTTCCTAATGCAATCTCCACATTCAAAGAAAGAAAGTGTGAAGATATATCACTTCATGATCAAGAGTTGTTCATAGAAAGAAATACTACCAGCTCTCCTCTCTTTCTGTTTTCATTCTTCTCTTTTTCTTATTCATGTGTGTTCATATGTATTGATGATGGTCATTGCTTAATTGAGTTAAACAAGACCAGAAAGTTGCCAAAAGTAGATTTAATTATTGGAGAATTGAATTCAATACGTTGAGAAGATCAACATTTCAGTAAGAACTGGGATAGAATTAGTCAGATTAAATTTCATACCAAATAATACATTTGATCAGCGCTCATATCCAAATTCCTCATACACTCGAGAATCAAGTTTACATATGCATCAACCTTGTCTGAACCGGCCTAGACAATTTACACAAGCTAAATTCTGTTAGCTAAATCCCCAAATCAGTTTACATAAACGTAGAAACAGTCAGTCAAAGCAGTCAAACTAAGATGCAAAGTACTCTTAAAAGTCCTTTGGAGTGTGAATTAATCAATGCCTCAAAGAACATGGAATGGCCAAAATCAGTGGGAGCCTCACCATCAGATGCTTGCATATTGATTCTTTTCCTTATATGCAAATTTACCAAAACCAAACCCATATGTTATTATAAGAAACGACTTCAAACCAAGAAGTTTGGTTGAATTAGCCGAGTGGTTCTAATCTCTCTAGACTCTAGTTAAGTTCATATGCATACAAAGCATAATCACAAGAATCACTTTAAAAGAAACTTCCCCTGAGAATTGGGGATTGACATTTGACATAAAAGGTCAAAGAACCAAAATCACTGAAGAAAGAGTAAGGAGCATCATATATGATATAACAACAAATTAAGAGGAAGAAACCGAAATTTATTTTTGCACATTCGCATTAGCCGTCATTTAGATACTCATTAAGATATCAAAGTCAAAAACAAACTGACAAAAACTATATCTCTCAGTAATGATACTTCGCTGAAGTAAAACTTTCATAAAATTAACTTGAAAATGGAAACAAGAGAACAAACCTTAGTACCTTCAATCCCGAATTGAAACAATCGGATCCCATTCGACTTGAGGAAATCCATGCTCGCCTCAGGATATGGCTCAGGACAAAGACATCTACAACATCCGTTCAAAAACAATCAGTTCATAGTGGATCATCGATTATCAAACAAAACACCACACCATAAACAAAAAGAAGCGCACAAAATCAAGAACAGACAAACAACGAATGAGTAGGAAACTCTTACATAATCGAACGAAGGCCTAAGGTCTGCAAGAAGGAGAAGTTGGAAGAGTCGGGGAAGCCGGAGCGGAAAATGCCATTGTCAACGACGGCGAAGTTCAGGGGAGGGACGAAGAGGTCATCTCCGGCATTCTCGCAGTCGGCTCCATTGACGATAACCGGCGTAGAGAGAGTAGGAAGGAGAGGGTCGGAATCATCATCGGCTTCGACGGAACTGCGAGTTTGGTCGGAGTGTTGGGAGTGGTGATCGAGCATCATGACGGAGTGAAAGAAGAAGAAGAAGAAGAAGAAGAAGGAATTGAGAAGTGTGAGGAAGAAGATGAAGATGAAGTGGAAGTGGAAAAATGGAGATCGGGATCGGAGGAGATATTCGGGCGGCGGGATTGTTCCGATTCCGATTCCGATTCCGGTGAGCGCTTTTGTTTTCACTTTATTCGGAAACTATTTTCGACAGTTGAAAGAAAAAGAGCGAATGGGTGGACCAAGCAAGGTGGTTATATTGGGAATTGCCAATTCTTAACCCCTCTTTTTATACTGCAAAACCCCTTTTCTTTTTATTATTTTAACTTCTTTTTTTCTATAAACAACACTAACTTTTTTTTTAATTAATAATAATAATATACCATTACAATTTAACATTGGTCGGGATTTGAATCTCCGACCTATCCAACTTTTCTAGGTGGAAGTTCGAATTTTTAACCTTTTAGTCGAAGATATAATATTCTAATCAGTTAAATTTTGTTTAAGTTTGATTTTTTTTTTTAAATTTAATTATAAGCTTAGAGTGTGTTTGGTTTAACTTTTAAAGTGTTTATTTTTTTTTTTCAAAATCACTTTGAAAAAATTTATAGTGACTAAAAATGACTTATTAGAAAATGAGATGGATAAATAAACCATTTTGAGAGAAACACTCGATACCAACTTTTTTAAAAAAAAAATTTTTAGCATACAATAACTTGTATAGGAACTGCAACCAAAACATATGAGTGTTTAAATCCTAAACTATTTTTATACAAAATGTTTTTTTAGAAAATACATTCTTGAAAAACATTTAAATTAAAATGTATTCCAAACGGATCCTTAGTTTTTAACTCTCAAGTTTGAGTCTAATATATTTCTAAACTTTAAAAAGTGTCTAATAGAATTTTAAACTTTCAATTTTAGATCTAATAAGTATTTGAAATATTTTAAAGATTTAAAATTAACCAATTTATTGGACACAAAATTAAATATTTAGGAGCTTGTTACACGCTTTTTAAAGTTCAAGAATTTATTAAACACAAAATTAAAATTTTAAAAACCTATTAGACACAAATATCAAAACTCAAAAACTAAACTTATAATTTAATATTTTTTTTCTCCATATATTTGTAATTAAGTATTTTTAAGAAAATATATATGATAGATTTTTAAAAATTGATATTGCCATGATAATTTATTTAAATTCATTTTCATTGGAAGAACCACTTGAAGATTTCTCTCCCATCGCAAATAAAATGAAAGATTAAAAATAAAGAATATCTTGTACGAAAACTATATATGGCTCGTTATATTTGTATATCATTTTTCCAATGTTACCAATCAACGTCTTGACTTATAACTATAGATAATAACAAAAATGTATGCGTACCAATTCTTCCCTCAATTCAAAAATATCTCGTCTGATGTCCTCCTGACATCATCATGTCGAGTTTAGGTTTATTCAACTCTCAACAGGTGTCAGAGATTTGAGTGGGATAAGAATTCACGAGAGTTGAGAATATTTCAACGACTCTACATCATTGACATTCAATCCTTGCTCGTGAAGAAAAGAAGAAAACAACCCGTCGCTACGGAGTCGAAAATGGGAAAAGGTTGATAAAAAGAAGGGGTTTTGTTTTGGGGTTTGAGATTTGAAGATGAGGAATAGTGGAAAATGGACATTCTTAGGAATATGCTGAGACAAAAAAGTGGGTGTACGTTTTTTTAATAATGAGAGAGTGCGAGGGCTTTGCGCCTCGTCCTTTGTTTTTTGTATAAATTATTTTTGTGTCCTTTTCTTCAACATTTTGTGCAAAAACTATTGGTTTTCAAATTATAATTAAACTCTCTCATTCTAATTGGTCAGTTGGGATATAGTTTATACTTTATATTCAAAAGAGAGATAGGTTTATTTTATATTTTAATTATTGCATGCACCCACTTTGTGTTTTTTTTTTTTTTTTTTTTTTTTGGGAAAGTTTTTAATTTAAAAAGAATCCAATGTTGTGATTGTGGAAAAGAGAATCAGTTTGGTTTGAATTTCTATCACTTTTTTTAAAAAATATAATGGTGCGTGTTTTTTTTTTAAAGTGAATTTGAATGATCCAAAAACTATTTTCAGATGAGTTTATGTGAGCTGATATATCAATATCTAAATTGTTTTCGAATCAAGTTTTAAGTTCGTTTAAAATTAAAATAGTGTTGATTCATTATATGAAAGACAGCTTTGACAACGTGAATCCATGTTACAATTGATGACTTCTTCCAAGTTCATGCGAAGATGTGAAATCCTTTCACACACTTGACTTTTACTAGCAAAAAACAAAAAATGAAAAACATTAAAAAAAAAATAAATAGTTTATTTTAATTTTTCCTAAAAAAAATTATTTATGTAATAAATAATATCATCAAATTTTTTTATCACCAAAAAACCTTAAAAGTGACATTAAAAAAAGAGAGATTCTAATTATATATACTACAGTAGACATGAATGTAATTTATGATAAAATTAATTTTAAAATACTATATGATTGATTTTTTTTTTTTTTTTTTTTTTGAGTTCGGTAGCCAATTTAAGTCTAGCTCAACTAGTTAGGATTATCACTTCAAATATGGTGTCAGTAATTTTTAAAAAAAAATGCAATTATGATTCCTAAACTTAGTTTATTTTATTTTGGTCTCTTAAATTTTAAAATATTTATTTTTTAAGTTTCCAGGACAAAAATAGACATAGAGAAAACAAAATAGTTATTTTCTAAAGTCCAGAGAGAAATAGAATGATTCAAAACCAATATAACTTAAAATTATAACAACAGAGATCACTGAACATCTTGTCGATGATACTGTCAATTGCGGACCTAAATCCATATGATTTTATTTTTTCGACGTGTGAAAATAAGAATAAAAGACGATGGTCCTCTAGGACGAATGACCAATGGATGTGAAGTTAGAATTCAAAGGTCTGTCCGATGTTAGATGGACATTACCCTATTTTATTTACCTATCTTTTCTCTTTAGTAGAGGACATTTGATTTTATCTATGATATATAGATCTTGTAGGCCGACATGTCGCCTTCAAGTCTATATTGTTGTAAATGTGGTAGTACAAGGTACTTTGTCCGGTTATAATCAAGTATGTCTGAAATCTAACATGTTCATAAAAATTATTCATTTATGTGAACAAATTTGTAGAACAAGTAAATGTAGAAATTGATGTTAATATTTAAACAAATTATAAGATAATGTATATTTATTTGACTTCAAAGATTTAAAATTTTCTCTCTCAAACAAGTTTTGAAAGGGAAACAATGGTCAAAATGTTGTTGGTTGAAATGAAAAGTGATGGTCAAAATTGTTGGTTGGAAATGTAAAGGCTAACAATTATTTGACTATACAACTAACTTTATATTTAAAAAAAAAAAATAGATTTTAGCTAGGTTAGGATTAATTGCTTGTAAAATATTGTTTTGTTGAGTCTAAAATTCTACATAATTTTTTTTTTTTTGAAATAAATTAATCATTTTCCAAATTTCTAGTTGATGTTAACATATTTTTTATGCTAGTAACATATCAAATCAGACAACTCAAATGTCAAGATATAGGGCATAGAATGCATTAAAATATTTATATATCACTTGAAAAAAAAAATTAATTCAATTATGAGTCTAGTCTTTAAATTTTAAAATGTTGTATTTTAAAAGTTTTTTTTATTTAATCTTGTACTTTAAATATCTTTAATAAGTCCTTTGACATTCAATTTTATGTCTAATAAATTTCTATAATTTCGCCGGTTGAAGCTGATTGAAATGATCATGTCACTTAATTCGTAAACTTTAGTGTAAAGTTGTCATGCAGACATTAAACTACAAATTTTAATAATAAGGACTAATTAAACACAAAATTGAAAGTTATTCATAAATGTATTCTAAACTTTTTGAAATACAGAAAATTTAGACAAATACAATCTTGAAAGTTGAGAGACCTATTAAAAAGTTTTAAAAGTACATGGGTCAAAAGGACAAAAATCCTAAAAGTTGCAGTCAAGGTACCATTAAATTACGAATTGATAATAGAACATTGACCTATTCAACACTTCTTAAAATTCACAAACTTATTAGATACAAAATTGAAAGTTTATGGTCTCATTAGACATAAAATCCAAATTTATAACTAATAGATTAGTTAATTTCTAAAAATATCGAATATGAAAAAAGTCTATTAGACAGACCATTAAACACTACTAAAAGTTTAGGGACCAAATAGACACAAACGCGAAAGTTCAAAGACTAAACTTGTAATTTAACCAAAATTTTTAAAAGTATACAAACTAAATAGATAATCTTAAAAGTTGAAAGAACTTACATGCAAAACCGTCCAACAGTTTATGATCGCAAATGAGTTAAAATTTTGTAAGTATCTAAGTTTTTTTTTTTTAGTTCAACGACATTTGGGATGAGAGAATTCGAACCTCTGACCTCTTGATCGAGAGTATATGTCAATTACCACTGAGTTATGCTCGACCGCTTTGACAAAGTATCCAAGTTAGAGAAAGAATAGATTACTCGATCCATAGTACACAAAAATCAAACGTATTAGGGGAAGGGTCAAATTTGTTAGCTCGATGATCGTTATGATAATCATCATTGTAGAACAATTACTTGTGAATTGGAGATTGTAATGTGAAATAGGATTTTCTTGCAAGTCTTGTACAAAGAATTAGAGAGTTCTTTACGTTTTCGTATTCATAGACAAATCAATTTATTTGGTAAACATATGACTTTTTTAACCAAATGAGAGTTTTTGCCAGCAGTTAAGTTTGAAGTTGGAATTTGACTCCCAATAATAAGCCTTTTTGTATCTCACAATGTCAATGGGATTCTCAATAAACAAATGGATTAGGTTCCTTGAGAATCGTCGGGAAACGTTGAATTACAGTTTAGTCTTTAAACTTTCAAATTACATCAATCTGGTCTCTAAACTTTATAATAATGTCGAGTAGGTTCTCGATAAAATCAAAATTTTTTAAAATTAATTGATCTATTAGATATAAAATTGGATTTGATGTAAGATTCTAAACTTCTAATTTGGTATCTAGCAACCTTGTGAAATTAAAAAATGTCAAATAGGACAAGGAGCAAATGAGATTCTCAACATTGAAAATTCAATTACATATTGGATATAAAATTAAGGGGCAGTTGCATAAATGACAAATTGGACCAAATTAATAGCAAATATAGCACCGTTGCAAACTAATTGCATATATAGCACAATTAATTGTACAAGACTAAAAAGTTGTGGTCAGATTCTATCTGTGTCTATCACCGATAGACTTCGATTATCAGAGTCTATCAGTGTCTATCGCTGATAGACTCCAGTTAATCGAAATCTATCAGTGACCATCACTGATAGATTTTGATTAATCGGAGTTTATCAGCGGTAGACACTGATAGACTCTTATTTGTCATTCTTTTTACATTGTGTTATATTTGCAATTATATAATTCTTATTTACCATCCACGGCAAATTCTCTAAAATTAAAAGTTTAAACACCTATTAAACAAAGTTTAAAGCCCTATTAAATATTTTTAGATTTCAATTTGCCTTTTGTATATGAGGTATTGTCAATGGGATTCTCAACAAACAAATGGATAAGATTTTTGAGAATTGTCAAAACAAATGGGCACTATTTAACAACAAAATTTGACTTTCTTTTTAATTGCAAATGGTCAGCAACTCAGAATTATGTAAAGAAAAAATGGTTGATGTGTACGTAAAGCTTGAAAGTAGTACAATTGAGGCAACGATCATGCATTCGTTTGAGAATTTTAAGATATTTTTAAGAAACTTCGATCAACTTCTCAGGTCATAAATATAAGCATAGCTCATCTGATTATAACATATACCCGCAATCAAGAGATTAGAAGTTCAAATTCCTCTACTCTCATATCGCTGAATTCATCTTTATCAAATGTTCGAGATATGATTTGGTAAGTTACTTTTTATGACACTATAACCATACATATATTTGACATGAAAGGTTCGATGAATGTAAAGATGTAAGCCACCCACATATTAATAGAAAGATTATTATCCTATAAAGGCTATTTTTCTATAGAATTGATTTTGCATTTATTGGCCCCCTTCTAAGAACCCAAGGCCCCAAGCTACATACTTTGAAAGGGCTAAATTTCTAGCCCTATGTAAGACCTACAAACTAAGGGGCCGTTTGGCCCACTGTGTTTGTTATAATAGCCCCCGTTATTATAACCAACCCAGTGTTTTGGGCACCAACAAAAATAAGGGGCGGAGTTGGTTATTTTTCCCCTCCGTGTTGCTACAGTAACCACTATTCAACTCACCCAATTATTCTATTCATTCTTTACCGTAACTCTTTTCTCTCTTCTTCCATGTGACTCGTTGACTTTTCTACCGACGACTTTTCCGGCGACCACCGACAACTTTTCCGATGACCGCCGTCGACTTACCGACCACTTTTTCGGCAATCACCGACCACTTTTTTTTAAAAAAAAATATTCTTCTCATTTTCATTTCGAAAAATATAAAAAACGAAAATAAAGGAAAAAAAAGAGGTAGAAGAAAATGAAAGGAAAAAAGAGGGAACAATTTTCGATCGCCGAAAAATTTGTTGGTGGTCGTCGGAAAAATCATAAAATTTCTAGGGAGAGTTAGATACTAGGTTATCTTTGTACATATATATAAATATGGAGTTTTATTACATAATTACTTTTGATAATGAAGTATATGAATGTTTACCTTCATCGTACCATATTTTTCATTCCAAATTATACTTATCGTATTTAAGTTTACCGTGATAATAATAATTAAAAAAAAATACTACTCAAGTTTTTATTTTATGTGATTTCTATTTTATTTGATTCTTTTGATAATAAAGGTAAAATGAGTTTTGAATAAACATTTACCATTTTTATGTTGGAAATACATAAATGAAAAAAATATGGTTTTTCAATATGAAAGCATAAAATGACTTATTTTGTGAAAAAACCATAACTCTAAAACAAAGAAAATCAACCTTTATTTTAGGTTATTTTTGTTTCCTTTTAAGCTAAACACATAATTTAACCAATGTACCCAAAACTTTTATTTTTTTTTACAACTAAACCTTTTTTTTTTATTATTAATATTTGAAGTACAAAGTTGTATGAGGAAAATAAACAAAAAAAAATCAAGAAAAAAAACAGTTAGCTTGAAACATAGATTATTTGAACCCAGACTAAAATAATTTGCATCCCAAAACACTGCACCCCAAACACAGATTATTTTATCTCAGACTATAATAATCTGCACCCCAAACACAGACTATTTTATCCAGATTATAATAATATGCACCCCAAACACAGACTATTTTATCCCAGACTATAATAATCTGCACCCTAAACACAGACTATTATAACCCCCATACTATTATAATCTCTCAGCTATTATAACCAACCCAGCACCCCAAACAGCCCCTAAAGGACAATCTCAAATAGACAATTTCTATTCTATTGAGTATAAGCCCCCCCCCCCTCCCCCCACAAAAAATAACAAATTAGATGTACAACTTCACAAAAAGACACAAAATTAATTAACACCTTATAAATCTATCTATCCCTTGGCCCTTGCTATGTATAAGACTAAATATGTATTTCAATCTATCTTGTTAAAGCCTTTTTTTTTTTTCAATCTAGAACTTGTTTAAAAAGTCTTAGGCCCATTTGATAACTATTTAGGCCCCGTTTGATAACCATTTGGTTTTTTGTTTTTGGTTTTTTAAATTAAGTTTATACACACATACTTCCACATATAAGTTTCTTGGTTTTAGTATCAATCTTCTACATTGTTTTAAAAAAAACCAAGTCCAATTTTGGGGGAAATTTTTTTAAAAAAAAAAACTTGTTTTTGTTTTTAAAATTTGGCTAGGAATTCAAATGCAACTTTAACTAGGATGAAAGTCATGGTAGGAAATCAAGGAGAAAACAAGCATAATTTTTAAAAACTAAAAACCAAAAACCAAATGGTTATCAAAAGGGCCTTAGTTTTTGGTTTTTGGATTTTAAAAATTATGCTTGTTTTCATCCAATCTCTTTACAATGGTTTTCATTCTTGTTAAAGACACACTTGAGTTTCTAGCCAAATTTCAAAAACAAAAACAAATTTTTGAAAACTATTTTTTTTTAGTTTTCAAAATTTGACTTGGTTTTTGAAAACATGGAAAGAAAGTAGATGACAAAACAAAGAAACTTGTAGATGCATATAGTGTTTTTTAGCTTAATTTTCAAAAATCAAATGATTATCAAACGGAGGCTTAAATAACCCCTTTACATTTAAACAACTTCAATTATACACTTTCGGTCACAAGAAAAAAAGATTGAAATTCATAGCAATTTTAGGGAAGAAATAGAAAATTCTCTTAGATAATCTAATTACTACTATAAATTTATGTCAAATTCACCAAGACCATAAAACCACTCTATCAAAGACATTTTGCATCACCAAAAGGAAAGCGTTAACCTAAAAAATTGATATAATTGAAAAATATTATATTGTTATTAAACATAAATGATTGAATCAAATCTTTTTTTAAACAATAACATTACGTAAAATATCAAAAATTTATCTAAAGGTAAGTTTTATAAAAGATCACCCAAATAAATGTCAATGTAAAAATAGCTCAACTGATTAATGTAGTAATTAAATTCCTAGCACAGTGGAAGATTTATCAGAGGACATATGACAGTGTTTTAATCTAGACTAGTCAAGTAACACGTGCAATGCACGTGGAATTTTATAATCTTAAATTAAAATAAGAGAAAATAGTAGTTTTTTAGCATATGTAATGTAATAAACAAATACCATATAACTTTTGTTTTAATTACCATAAACTTTTAAAAGTTAGTGATAAAAATAAAGGATTTGCATGTATATAGATATAATTGTAGCACGCACGTACCTTGCACTTTTTTTTTAATTTAAACTTTGACAATAAGTTTAATCATTACCTTATTAAAAAAATATGTGAAATTCTACTAACAATTAATTTTTAAAAAATCAAGTAGTTTTTTTAAATCAAGTAAGTTACATGTTAAATTGCCTTTTCTAAGATAAAAAAATTATAATATAAGTTTTAAGCAAACCATTAAGTAGCTAATGTTATTATTTTTTAAAGTAGCTAATGTTATTATTAATAGTATTAAAAAACTTTCCACTAAAGTCAATTACATAAATTTAAATATAAATATTAAAAGTTATTGTATTTATGATTAATAAAAAAAATGATCTATTTACTTAGAAATTTGAGAGTGTGTTCAATGATTTTGGTGTTTGAAAATTTTAATTTCATTTAAAATTATGCACGCAAATATTAACTAATAAGTTTTTTTTTAAGGAATAATTTAATAATTTTTAGGCAATTGAATTTTATTTTTATTTTATCATTATCATTTTCAGACTTCTAAGTTTCTTACCTAAAATGTATTAGTTTGTATATTAAATTAAATAGATTAAATTACAAATTTGGTCATACATTTTGACAATTTTATTTTGGCTATTGTGGTTTAAAAGTTTCAATTTAGTCCCAATAGTTTGAGCGTAGCTTCAATTTTGTTCCTATGGTTTGGACTTAGTTTCAATTTGCCTCTTATGATTTAATTAAATTTCACAAGTCGTCCCTAAATTGTATTTTACCAACTTGAAAACCCACATTTTTTTCTTGTTATTTTTACCTAGCCCTAAACTCCAAGTTAGTAAACTAACACAATTACTTGATAGAAACTTGCTACATAAAAATAAGGGAAAAATACACTTTTGGTCCATGAGATATGAGTTAGGTTTCTTTTTGGTCCCTAGTTTTCAAACTCGAAATTTTAGTATCTGAGGTTTGGATTTTGTTTAATTTTGGTCCCTCCATCCACTTTTCTGTTAAATTTTAACTCCGGTGGCCGGCGACCGACGACCGCCACGATATTGTTTATTTTATTTTATTTTTATTATTTTTTTTCCTTCTCCTCCCCCTCTTCTCTCCTCCTTCTCTCTTCTCTCACTTTTTTCTTTTTTTTTTAATAAAATAGAGGAGGGAGGGAGGAGGGACCTCCCTCCTCTCTGGTTTCACGCCTAAAAGCCTTGAGTTTTAGTATAAAAGTAGAAATATAATTTTTCTAAAGTTTGACATTTTGTCAATTATATATTTTCTTTTTATATGTAAATTGCACCTATACACGAACGGATGCACCAATTCAATGTGTAACCATCTTTACATGAATAGTCGCATCAATTGCACCTATTGTACTCAATGGACACTTATACAGTTACACTCGAAAAGTCATGTCCCATTAGCAAAGGGTAAAATAGGAATTTATTTAAAAAGTAAGGGCAAAAGAGGAAACAAAAGATTCTCCCCTCTTAGCCCCTTTTATATATAGTATAGATTAAAATATCGATACGACGGGTAAAATTTACAATAATTATCATACATAATCTACTGTAAATATATCTAAAGCATGTTGGAATTTACTGAATTAAAGTCTATTTAATTCTTGCAAGTTTAGAAAAAAAAAGGTTTTCACCAACGTATCGTCGTTGGTGACTTGACAGTTTCACCTAAACTCTTGATCCTTCTCTGAGATGAAAAAGATCACTGGAAATTCAACAACCAAGTCTTGCAAACACCATTATGGCTACACCGGTATGACTCTGAAACTTCTAGAGACAAGAGACTAGTGGGAGCCTTCAGGAAAATTATATGAGAGTAGGAGAATGAATGAGATGTCTTTCACCCCACCCCAGGGGTCCTATTTATAGAAAAAACTATAAATAAGATCTAATCGTATCAAATCTATTATATTCATATCTAATTTTAATAAATAATTATTTAATTACCTAATTAAATATCATATATTTAATTTTAGGGATTTTATTATTTTATTAATTATTAATATGAATTCAATTCATATTAATTATTTGAACACTTTCAAATATTTTCTCTCAAAAATAGGGGTGTACACAGGTTGGGTTGGGTTGGGTTGGGAGGATTTTTTTGACCAACCTGAAAATTCAGGTTGGTCGGGTTGTCGACCCGAATCAACCAAATGTATATGACAACTCAACCCAACCCAATCCGAAAAATTCGGGTTGGGTTGGGTTGGGTTGTCGGGTTCCCTTTTTTTTTAAACATTTAAAAAAAAATCAAAGATTTATACTTATCCACAATAATATAATGTAAATTTCAAGACATAAAAGTCTAATTATTTAGATTAAATAAAAAGGAAGTTAAAAAAAAAACAAAAAAGAAAAGGAAGAAATATTACTTGACTTTATGAAGTTTGAAGGGAAAAAATATATATATATAATTATTTGAAGTTTGAATAATTAAATAAAATTAAAAAAAAAAAAAAAACACACATAACAAGTTATCATTGAAAAAAATTAAAAAAAGGAAAAAGGAAAAAACATAAAAAGAAATAATATTACAAAAAACATCAATAGGTAATATATAAAAAACCAACATTTATTTGAATTATATGTGGTTCGAACATAGGACATCCAAAATGCTAGAGAAGGCAACAAACCACTAAGCCATACACGTGAACTATTAAAAATACAGCAAATATTCTATATATTCGGTTCGGTTCGGGTTGAACCGAGACAAAATTTTCTCAACCCGTGAACCGAACCGAATTTTCAGTTTTATAAAATTTCAACCCAACCCAAACCGTAGTCCGGGTTGTTCGGGTTGTCGGGTTTTTTTAACACCCCTACTCAAAAATTAATCTAATTAATCTTGAAACTAATTCATAATTATATTATAAATTTGCATAAACTTTATATTATAATGCATCAACATACATTATATGATGGATATTTGTAATGGGTGGCAATATCAGCCTAAATAATGGCAAATATAGCATTTTTTAAAAATATTTGCAAATATGGCAAAAATTTTGAATTAGTTTTTTATATTCCCGTTTTGCCCCTGAATTATGGCCCACTCGATCTCCCACCTGACGAACCTCCGTGTCCTCGACGCCCGCCTGAACTGCCTCACCTCTCTTCCCGACGACCTCGAGAACCTCATCAAGCTTGAAGTGTTGAACGTCAGCCAAAACTTCCACCACCTTCAGACCTTGCCTTATTCCATCGGCCTCTTGCTCTCTCTCGCCGAACTCGACATCAGCTACAACAGAATCACCATTCTCCCCAACTCCATTGGCTGTTTTGCCCCTGAATTATTAGGTGCTCTGGATTTTTTTTTTTTTTTAACTTTTATTCAAAAAGATTTCTTACTGTGATAGAAAATTTTCTATTTCTATCGGTGTTCGATTCTATCAGTGAGAAAGATTTTTTATCACTGATAGAAATGTTGATTTCTATCGGTGATAGAAAGTTTTTCTCACTGATAGATTCTATCACCTATAGAAAGATTTTCTATTGGCCTTTACAATTGATCGCATAAAAAACTCATAAAATCTATGGCCAATTTAAACCTAAACAGTTTATCGCAAATTAATACATACAATATGCAATTAATCCCACCATAACAGCAAATTGCAAATTTTAATCAAAAAGGAAAAATCACAGAGATGGCTCTGATACCAATTAAAGGGATAAGAACCCTTTTGCAGCGGAAACAATCAAGAAACCACACTGTATTTTTCTTTAGATTAAAATACTGTTACAATTCGCAAATAAAATTACAGCAACATAAACAAATTTATACTTGCTGAAAATGTATAAAACATGTTATGATCAAAAGGAAAAAACTCCTAGATCTAATCTAAGAAGGATCCTAATGATCCTACATCAAGAAATCCATACTTTGAAGTTTTCTTGACGAAATCTCACCAAAAACCTTTGATTCCACAAAAATACAACACTGAAGAACTTCTTTCTTTGCTGTAAATTGGCCTTGAACACCACCACGGAGGTTGCACCGGTATTCTCTTAGGGATAAAGGTTGAGAGGCTTGTGGGAACCAAATCTCTAAGGTTTCTCTGGAATTTTTTCGTAACTCACAGAGAGGGCGATGGAGAGAGAGCGAGAGAGAAAGGGAGAGATTGCGTGAGTGAAGGATCGATTGCCACTGACCAAGTCCCAAAACCTTTTTACCTATCGACCAGGAGAGGAAAAGTAGGGCAACTCACGCATAACATCAGGTAACTGACTATTCACCAGTCGTCGCTCACACCTAAATCAGCCCATCCTTCGGTCGTCGCTCACACCCAAATGAGCCCACTCCAAACCCTACTCGTTCCTCGACGCCACTGTACAGAACCAAACATTTATTTTATTGTTAAAAAAAGGCTGGAACGAGCAGATTTGTACAGAACCCAGCTTCCTCAGCGACTTCAGCTTCTCTGTTCGCCGCTGCACGCCTTTCTTCCTCGCCGAGATCTTTAAGTATTTTTAACTTAAGGAGGGGGAAGGCCACTTCGATCTTTTTTTTTTTAACAGTGAGTTTGGGGGAGATTTTAAAAATCCAGATCTGAAGGAGGTGTGGGTCTTCAATTTAAATGGCTGATCCACAAATGCATTCTCCGGCGGGTCGAGAAACTCAAAAAGCTTCACGATGGGGAAGGGACGAACGAAACAAAACTCAGACGACGCAAGTTTGTGGGTTTGAAGCTCGCAGATCTGAAGCTCGAGGCGACGTCTTCTCTGACCCCCTTCAATTCTTGAAGCTTCACAACGGGGAAGGGACGAACGGAACGAAACTCAGACAGCACGAGTTTTTCTATCGATGATAGAAAGTTTTTCTATCACTGATAGAATCTATCAGTGATAGAAAGCATTCTATCGATGATAGAAATCGATAGAATGCTTTCTATCAGCGATAGAATCTATCAGCGATAGAAAAACTTTCTATCAGTGATAGAAAATTTTTCTACAACTGATAGAATCTATCAGTGATAGAAAAACTTTCTATCATAAAAGATTTTTATCAATATAAAAAATTGACGAGGAAGAAGAAGATGCGCGTCAATCAGTTTTTCTATCACTGATAGATTCTATCAGTGATAGAAACTCTCTATCACTTATAGAATTTTTTTCTACTATCACTGATAGAAAATTTTTCTACCACTGATAGAATTTATCAGTGATAGAAAATTTTCTACCACTGATAAAATTTTTCTACCACGGAAACGAGAAATCAATTCTAAATCAAACGAGAGGCGTGCGCAAAACGGATACTAATTCAATGATAGAAGATTTCTATCACTGATAGAAGCTTTCTATCGGTAATAGAAAGACTTTATATTTGTGATAGAAAGTTTTTCTATCTGTGATAAAAATAGGATATATCGACCAAACACTGATAGAAATAGGATAGAAGGATAGTATCTACCTCTATTAGTGATAGAAAGCTTCTATTTTTATCAGATAGAATCTTTTTCTATCACTGATGGATTCTATCAATGATAGAAAATATGAGAAACGAAACAACACCAACCAAACACCTACCAAACACTTTATAAAAAAGAACACACTAATAGAAAGTCTTTCTATCTGATAGAATCTATCTCTATTAGTGATAGAAAGCTTCTATCATTGATAGAAAACTTCTATCATGATAGAAAGACTTTCTATCACTGATAGATTCTATCAGTGATACAAAAATTTCTATCAGATAGAAAGGGCATTTTAGTAAATACACATTCCAGAACTTAAAATTTTGCCATTTTTGCAAAATTTTATGCGGGCTGCTAAATCTGTAAATATTTTGGGCCGGTTTGCTATATTTGCAACCGGCCCTTATATGATTCCCCTAAATAGATTGAACGCTTTCAATTTACCATTAATATTTAATTGTCTCAAGTCTCTTTACAAGTTACCAGTGGAACCTAATGGACCTGCAGATCAGAAGCTTCAACGATATGAGGTTAATCGACTGAACTTTTAACGGATTAATCAATTTTCGTTAACTGTGAGTTCACTCCACTAAAGATTCACAGTTGCACTCTTCTCACTACAGACATAATTCTATGTTCACGGATATAGATCAGTAACAACAAGTTAGTCCTTCACGAGTGTTCGTAACTCCAGCTAGGTCAAATTATCGTTTTACCCCTGAGTTACTTCTACCTCCTTAAGTATCAATGCTCCTCTAATGAATAACATGTTTGTGGTCCAACCACCAAACAAAAACCCCTCTCGGGCCAGTGAGAGGATAGGGCTCTTCGTTCAAGACTCGAAGACACCAAAACACTCATCTACTTCCTCAAAGTCGAAAATGAGTGAATTTCATCTTGTGTGATTATGTTCCCAACTCCACACTCGATCTTGTCCCCAAAATGATAGACTTATTGAATCGGCGTACTGGTCACTTTCACCCATATGAATCAAGGGATAATCCCTCGTGAACAAGAGTCCATAATCCATTCAAGATTCAGACTAAGTTGCATAAGTCATCCAAGTGAAATAGAAATCTAACTAGTTAACGTGTTTCAGCTAGAGGTTACTATTTTGTGGTCCGGTCTTATGCAAACACATTGCATAGGATACCCCACTCGCATGTTCTCTGCACAAACGCATTGGATTGTTGTATTTGTATCAAATACAAAGTGGGTCATATACATAGTGTCCAGGATAAGGTACCCAATTTTATCCCTATACTATAGACCTTTCAGGCTGTCTCTTGAATAGAGATCTCTAGCTGTCTCCACATACAATACAAGACTCATCTCACGACCTAAGATGTTTAGTTTATTAGATTAAGGTTATTTAGGCAAGATGTACATAATATAGACAATAACTCTTTATTGAAAAAACATCAAACAATACTTTGTTTATGTTTGGTCAATTGTTACATTTACTATCTAGAAGTTTTAGAGCATAAAACTCAACAATTAAGACATTATATCTTCGATCAAAACATCATTGTAGGCTCGAATCCACACGAATATTGAAGTGAAGAAAATGATGCATGAAAATAAGTGGTGAAGGTAATAAGGCCCTCCAATCCAGAAGAAACTGTGCATATAATTGATCTGGCCAAATGTGTCTTCTAAGTTGTGACATGAGTGATCCATATATTTCTATATCGAAACCTTGACAAATAAAAGATTATTACCACCACCTTCTGCAATCTGTATAATTTTTTTAGTTCAACCACATTTGGAATGGAGCGATTCGAACTTATAACCTCTTTATCAAAAAAACATGTCAATTACCACTAAATTATGCTCATTTTGGCCTATGTAGCATTACGTAGAATCAAATGACCAATGAAATGAAAAAAATGACTCCATAGATGCATTAATGGAGGAGAATTGTGTTGGTGCCAAATGTCAATCACCAAACCAATAATTCACATTTCCCACTTGTTTACTGTTTGGGATGGGACAAATTGTCCAACAGAAACTTGTTGTCTCTAATGTTTTCAAAAGTCAACAAGGAATAATTTGTTTCATTCCAAATTGGATTAAATTACAGGTCTAATTCCTAAATCTTCAAGTTGTGTTTTTTGATCTCTAAACTTATCTAATAAGTCACCAACTTTAAAACTGTCCCATAAATATTTGGTCTCATTTAATGACCATTTAATTTTTAAAAATTATACTTGCTTTCATTCCAAAAACAACAAGTTTTCAAAACGTGTTTTTTCTTCAATTTTCAAAATTTGAGTTGGTTTTTAAAACATAGAAAAAAGGTAGGGAAAAAAAACTTATAAATAGAAGTCATGTTTATAAACTAAGTTTTCAAAAACCAAAAACAAAATAAATTATCAAAGGAAACTTGAACTTGTAGTTTTATATCTAATAAATTCCTAATATATTAAAAATTGAAAAAATTATCTGTTCTATTAACTATAAATTGAATTGTTTAATGAAACTTTAAACTTTTGATTGTGTCTAGTAAGTCTATGAATTTTTAAATATCAAATATGTCAAAGATTTATTAGACAAAATTGAAATTACAAGAACATATAGAGAACCTTAAAAGTTTAAGGATCAATTCGACACTTCAAAGTTTACATACCTCTTGAACACAAAATTGAAAGTTCAAAGACTAATTTGACACTTTTCAAATTTCAAGAACCAAATAGACACAAATATGGAAGTTCGATGACTAAGCTTGTAATTTAAGCTAAAACCTTCTACATAGTTGAATTTTGTGGGCCATGAAAACCCTTCAGATAATGGAATGAAAATCATTAGACATCTAATGGCCTATGAAAGTTGAACTTATGCATGCTAGCAGAAAATTGCTTAAATAAAAGGTAAATTAGGATCATGACATTTGTAAACTAATCATTTTCAGCAGTATTAGAGGAAGTTCAAATACACAAGTCAATTCAAAATAGGCCTCCCGAGGATAACAATAGACCTATATTATAATTAAAATAAAGATAATAATAATCTAGAAGAAAAAAAAAACTTGGCACTAATCTAACAAGTATACTACCCAGCAACGTCAATGCGCATCATCTTATCCACAAAATTCAAATTTGGAAGGTTGCTGCTATGTACTTTTCTCTACTGACCTATCTCTTATCTCATTGTCCTACCACCTTCTAAGTTGGTTTGGTATTATATTTGCTTCTATATTCCCGCTGTATCTGCACAAAATATCCTAAGCTACTGAAAATTACGCCATATATACCTGAGTTAAGAATAAACACAGTGCCTCAGCAGAAAAACATTGAACCATTAATATCTTTGTGCAACCGCGGAAGTTCTGGAATCGAAAGACTTCCCGATGAGGTAACGCCTCCGCGATCTGAAGAGGTTTCAGACAGATCCTCAAACTTAATAAATTGACTCATCTGTGACGCAGCAAGATGGGCATAACATATTGGTGCAGCTGAAAAATGAATGGGAATGAGTTAACAGTTGCATAAGGGAAAAAGGGATTGAAGATTAGGTAGTGTTGAGAATTTTTTCAAAGAATAAATCACGCAGAACTAAATTACCAATTGAAAGTGCAGTTGTGCTCCGTTGATACCTGGAGAACATATCAAGATCCGTAAAATACACTAGTAATGACTTGAAATGGGAAATTGTCTAAAGAACTGGTAAAAGTATAGGAGGAATTGTATACTTACACGTATGATAGTGAATTAATAAAATTTTGAAGATCGTCGGGTGAGAAACCAATTTCATCGAGCAGGACATGGTAATGTGCCGGTCGTGACGTGCCCTGTTATTAATACAAGAATCAAAATTAGAGATGGAATCAAATAGCAGAGCTTAGCTTAGCTTAGCTACTTGCTGAATGCCTTCACTCATAAAGAAAAAACCATCAAATAAGTAGAGTTTATCGAAATATTCCAATGCCAACATAGTAGAATTACACATTACTAAAAGAACTTACAATCATTCCCGCATGAGCACACATGTAGAAGTCATAATTTTTTGGGTGTACAACTTTTGTGTCAACAACCGTTCCTACACACAGAGAGAGTATCAACACCACTGGAATAAGGTGAATCTTAATGAACAAATTAAAAATCAATAATAGTAACAAACCAGGTGGAACATTTTCAGGGGCACCAGCTTGAAAAAATTTTGTATGGTGATTTTTTTGTCCTACAATAACAGTGAACTTTGGAACAGTAACCTCTCCAAGATGCTGGTAAGCCTGCAGTAAAATGAAAATCTCAGTACCTGGTATTACACTGACAACTGATCCGAGGACAACCAAATGCATAAAATGCCCATAGTTAAAACTAAAGTTTGCCAATATCGAATTGTCGTGTTCTCAAAAGCTATTAACACACTTAGTACAACATAATATCATCAAAATTCAAATAAAGCACTGATCGATTAAAAACTACAGCCAATTTTTTTATTCATCAACCAACTAATCATGTGATCAGATCCAAAACACAAAAGGCAAGTTGGGCTAAAACTTGATTAAATTATGAATATAGTAGATAGTGGAGTTCATAGGGATTAGAGAATATGATTGTAGGCGTAAAGTACCTTGACCATTTGATCCAACTCAATGTTCAAAACTTGGTTAAATTGAGATTCACTAACTCCGTCTCTGAGAATAAAATTAAAATCTCAGGTAAGGGTGGGAGTCAAAAGAACGAAGTGGACGATAGATATATAAATCAACCAACTATTTTAACCACCAAGGTCCTACCTAAAGACGATGATCTGAGTTGGTTTGCGGCCATTGCTAGTTTTATAGAAATCCAAAAGCAATTCCCTGCATCACGAGAGACCAGCATTTAATTAGAAAAATATTTACCACTATTCGTAGAACTTTTATGATGGATATTACAGAAACTAATGGCTTAACAGCACAATAAATTTAAACAACAAAGTCAGGAGACAATTTTGCTAAGATATTTTGACTAAAAAAAAGTATGGTCCAAATGCAATTAAAAAATTATAAAAATAAATCAAGTCTTCCAGGTGAAAATTCGTTCGTTGTCAATGACAAATACCTGATGATGCCATCATCACTGCCATCCTCCAGAGGCTTATATAGAGCATCAATCATTTCCACTTTAGGCGACTGGGTCCTTACAGCTGCTCTATACCTTGATATCAAAGGCCAGGATCTGGATCCCACGACCTAAGAGATCCAAAAGTAATACCAACCATCAAGTGTCTAGCCAAATAAGTTAATATCACATAACAAGAAACAAAAAGTATAGTTACTGCAGCAATTGATGGAACATCTGATCGTCCAGGAGACCCATGAGACACATCCATTCCCAAAATCAACGTTGGAGTATCTTTTATCAATGGAACACAAGACGCATGCTCAATAGCCAACAATGAGTTTATACCTCCCAGCTAAAAATAAAGCAAAATGCATAAGCAAAAGGAACCTAGCATAAAAAATCATTTGCTAAATAGAAACTGCCCATAGTTGTAACTTTTACCTTAGAGTTAATCTTAAGAAGTACATTAGTAATATACTGATCATTAATTTTAGTGGGGGAAATGCACTGTGTAACAATCCCAAAGTCGCATAAACACTTCTTCTTCCAAGGCCCTTTCACAATGCAAACAGAAAGAGAGAATGAATTACTTAGCATAAACCAATCAATGAAATGAGGGCAAAATGCACAAGAGTAAACAGTGCAAAAGTCACATGGACGCTTCTTCCAGGTTCCTTAGCCAATGTAAATGTTTGAAAACATAATGAATGAATGACCAGAATCTGAGAAAAACAATACATAGGGAGGGGGAAAGAAAATTCAGACCATAAATATTAGAATTTTTCTTTTCTGGAAGGACACAGAGAATAAAAGATGGTGGGCTTGACAACTTCGCCATAATCTGTTCAAACATATTCTCAACCCTGTCAACAGGGCTGGCTCTTCTAGAATGCTGATCTTCCTCAATCAATGTCAATGGTCTTTCGATATGCTGCAAATATATGTATGTACAAGAGTCCAATAAGAAAGAAATTACAATAGAAAGAATTATTTGGTCCAAGTATGAAACATATGCATGTAGAAGACCAATAGTAAAAAAATGATGCAACAACACAATGCATGGTCTATTAAAACCTACGATGCCTTTATTTCTTCCGCAATTGATAAGTTCACGTGATATGTAGCTAGTATCACAGCGAGCTGAGAAATTGACCAAAATCCAACGGTCAATGCGAGTGGGATTCAGAAGAGTCTGCATAAAGGAAAGAAACAATGCTACATGAAATACAACAAATGATCATAGATTAGCAAAATTCATGCATATATTCTAATAATATCGCATTTCTTCTCAAGAACTGCATATAGTTTTAGGCTTACCTTGTTATTGAAGTTCCACCGTCCATTACGAGGGATACAATCATCACTTTTTCCGACCTTCAACTGAAAATCAAAAGTATAATCATTAAGGCAGACCAAAAGATTGTTGAAACAAAGATGACACTGAAAAGCTCTCTTATTCACTTAAGCATAGGCAAATCAATTCGTCACCTTTGGAGATTCAAGTACACGCCCCTCAACCTGTGTCAGTTGTCTATCTATTTTTAGCGCACACTGAGCTAGCACTGGGTCCTCATCATATCGATAATTTTTCAAAGCCTGCAAGATAAAATTTTCACAAATCAACACTTATTGACAATGAAAGTTATATGAATTCAGATTTTGAGTAAACTTACATCAGTTACAATTTTTATTTTTTCCAGAGGCTTCTGCCTTGATTTCTCTACCAAAGATGCTCTTTGCATTGAAGACAAAGCCTTTGTGTAGCGTTGAAGCGAAACAAGTGAGCACAACTAAAAACCCCCAAAAGAAGAAAAAATGTTAAACGTCTTTAAAATAAAATCATCATGAAGTGCAATAATTACTTTAAGCACAACAATTTGTTCAGACCTCTAAAGGCAAATAATTTGGCCGTTTAGGTTTCCCAACATCTAGACATGGCAAATAAGCAGAATAAGTCAATTCAATTCCACAACGTCTGACAAAGTACTCATACACAGTAATATCTATCATCTGCTCATCTGCACTGCCGTTATTCTTCAGTTTCATGGAAAAACTAGGACAAAAGCAAAGATGAAGGTTAGATTCTTTCAAGAAAAAAAGATAGCAAAAAATTTATTTCCAAATTGTTTCGTGCAACAATGACATACTATTGTTGGTTACAAGGCATTTCACTTAATCCAATGATTTTAAATTCCATGTTCCTATGTCTTGCCTTGACCCTCAAATTCTTTAACATTCTTTTTGCCTGGACATAAGCAAAAACAAGAACAGAAGAGATGTTAGTGAGAAAAAAGAAGTGCAGCACCAAAATCAAAAACTTAGTGTACTCGTCAATTCTGTACCTTCACCCAATCAATATAACGTGGTTCACGTACATTCTGATTGGCTATTAGGAAGTCAATCACTGGTCCAGGTTTCAGGATCATTGTGGTAGAAACATCTGAAGAATGATATAAAGGTTACATATTGATGATGAGTGGTATATAACATACAAAATCTTATTTCATTTGCAAAACTTACAAAAATAATAATAAATAAAAATATTACCCATATTCAAAGATAATCCATCCTGTGCCAAGCGGAAGCTGGAATGGAATCCCCGTACTCCAGTTACCCCTCCTCCAACATCAGCAAAGTTCCTTGAGTCATCGTGAAAGAATGACTGCCTTACCAGAAGACATCCCCTACATAATCAACGGGACTTTGTTAAGATATTAGTTAACGAAAAGGAAAGAGTATATATATCGGAGTTAGCTTATAACACAGTGGAACCCAATTACCGGCTTGCTGCTTGCTGCCTCAGGATAATGTCAAGCACTCTCAATGCATCCTGAGTGCTGCCATTATCTACCTCTGATCCCTTGAGGGCAGTAAAAATGGATTTCATTGGAATTTTTGTAGCAAAGCTTAGCTCAACCTTAAAAGTCTTGGACTGAAAACTATGTTTTGACCTCTTTCCAATCCCATTTGGGCTCTCATTGCCCCCAGAGTTACCAGTTTCTCTGTAACAGAAGTAACTATAAGTTATACATGAAAGAAATATAAGTATTTAGTTGGAACACAAAATGATACATGGACGTACCGTTTTGCATATGATCCCTCGAGCACCACTGTGAACTCAAGCTTGTTTTGCGGCAGGGGACCAATGGAATAAAGACATTTTTCTCCATCATATGCAAACCTTTTATTAGCTAGTTCAGCAGAGTAAGTTTGATAGACTTTATCCATCAGTTTACGCCCAATTTCTTTTCCTTCAACAGGCCTGCTATCTTCATAACTAATTGAAACCTGTAAGTCAAAAGCAACAATAAGTATAAACATGAAACCCAAGGGAGGAGTGGCGGAAAAAAAAAAGGCAGATAATAAGAAAAAATAATTAAAAAAACGCATACACTGTATTGATAGAAAATCAAATCCGGAGCATTTATAGATACTCTGAAGTGGTTAGTGAGCAAAGGAATGCGTCGCCCTTTGCTTCCTACACCACGTCTACTCATTATGGTATACGTAGGAACCACCGCTTTTTCAGGCTTCATACTAGGAGGAATTGGTGGCGCAAGAGGCAAAGGAGAGGTTTCGCTTTTCCCTTCGGTATTAGCAATGTTAACCATCTTTTAAATCAATAAGAAAACCTGGAGCAGTGAACACACAGGGATTAACAACTTATAGAGGGACATAAAACCTTCACTAAACACACAAGTTGAGATCATCTTAACAACTCGACAATGCTATAACATCTCAATATGTATAAAACAAGTCAATAGAAAATAGCCGAAAGCTAAAAACAAAGACAGTCAACAGAATCGCAAGTAAAACGAATTTTAGGGCGTTCCAACTAAATCGAACTTACCATCGCAGATAATCAGGCTTCATCAATCGATAAAAAAACAGAAGAACCATAAAATAAACCAAAACAATCAACCAGCAACAGAAATCATGCGCATGATCCAACAACTCATAACTCCAGTTGAAGAAACAAGAGAAGTTAAGCAGCCGAACATCATATCGACAAAAATTCTAAGAACGCAAAACAATGTATCTTAACTCTTCAAGCCAGAGAGTAACAGGAAGCAAAAAGAGGGGGGAAAAGTTGCAGTTGCATGAAAAGGAAGGAAACATTCTTCACATTCGGAAACAATGCAGCAAAATACACAAAGAAAAAGCCACTGAAAATCCTCAACTCGATCGGTACCGTCAAATACAAAGACCAGCGGCGAAAGAAAAGCGTCAAAACAAAGTCAAACAAAAAACCGAATGAGAAGAATGCCATAGCAGTAACAGAGAAGACAGAGCAAGCAAAGATTAGCGAAAACAGAAGAAGAAGAGGAACCTGAAGAAAGCGGAGCTCCGTCTAGGGTTTCGAGAGGGAAAAATTGGGGAAGAAAAGGAGCAGAATGGCTGGTCTTCTGTTGTGCCTGCAGTGGCCTCAGAGGAAGACGAAGCGCGCGAGAGGGAAAGGAAAACAGTCTGAGTTTATTTTGGAAGGAAATTTTTGGAGCCTTTTTTTATTTATATTTTTTTTTTTTCCAATACCGTGAGTGATCGGAGGAGGAATACGGTACGGTGACGAATATTGTATTTATCCGTACGCTACGGTTTTTATCTGCATCGGCGCCGTATATCTGAAAGGCTAACGACGCGTGATGCCTTTTGGACGGATGGATTTGCTCTTTCGGTTTCAAGGTAGGAAAATTGAACGGTGGTGATTTCAGTGTCTTGATGTACGATTCCTTCTGTTGTCGTACGGGAAAAGAAATTGTAATTGTAAATTTTCAAAAGTTATTTTATTATATCGTAATCGCAAAATTTCCAATTACATTCTATTTTAAATCCCTCAAATTTATGAAAAAAGATATTTTAGTCTTTTATGTTTGCTTTTTGGATGCCTAAAACTTAGGGGGTAACATCAATTAAAAACCTTAAAATTTGGTTCAGGATTATTTTCACTCGATTCCATTTACAATAAACTTAAATTTTTCCAAACGTTATTTTGTTCTCTAATTCTTCATGAGAACAAGTAGAGAAAATTAAAAGGAAAATAAACGAAGAAAAACCGTTTTACTAATAAAAGTCACTAATACCCACTTGATTCCAATATTATTTTTAATATTGTGCTAATCCGTGCAACTAAAAAAAAAGTCTTACACACATGCAATAACATTCATGGACTTCAAACAAAGAATCCTAAAGAAAGGTGGGAATATATTCACTTGTGAAATTTAGAATTTTAATACATACAATCATTAGTTTACTATTTTAATGGTACAATTTACAAAGTTTACAGATATAAATTAATTTTTTATATCAAATTGAACATAGTTCCACTAGTTAAGATATATGTACCAAATATTTTGAATCATCTCATCCAAATATATATATATATTTCCTTATTTTTTATAACATTAACAAAGACACTCTCCAATCAAAATGAGATGATATTTTTAAAACAGAAAAATAGAGTATTTAGGATGTTTCTATCCCCGGAGAATAATCATGGGGAGGAAATAAAACTCTATTTCTTGTGTTGCTTACAATGGTCTAGTTTTAGTCTATGGACTATAAAGTTTTAAATTGGTCCTAACATTATTATTAGTTTTTCTAAAAGAAAATTAGTCTCGGTTAGTCTTCATCCTATAAAGTTTAGGAATATGTGCACATTATATATCTTCGTGTATGAAAATTATTACTATTTAAATAGTACAAAACTAAAATATAATTGTTGATGCCAAAATCCGGACAGAAGACTCACCTGTTCTTCACGTGCCACCAATGGTAAATTTGTATGAGAGGGGAAGGCGTGACCTGCGAGACAAGCAAACACTTCACACCGGTGTGGTGCTTGCCACGCCGACTCCGATGCTTAAGTCAGAAAACGGATGGAAGAGCAAGAGGAAAAGCATAGAGTTGAGATAATGAATTTCGGATCCATTTTTCAGTGACGAAGAGGGGTTTAAATACATGCTCATGTTCCTAGGGTTTAGGAATTCGGAGGCGTTTCGGGACAAATCAAGCGAAACCGGGGCGCCCAGAGGCAACTGGGACCAAACGGAGGCAACCGAGCTCAGCCCGACCCTTTGGTCTGGTCTTCTTCTGGGTCGGTTCCCTGGTCCTTTGACTGCCCGGTTGTCCTCGTCAGCTTCTTGTGCCTCGGGTGGTCCAAAACTACCCATAACAATAACAAAACCCAAAGTACATAGGCGAGAATATGACATTTTTAACCTTGTATTTATAATAGCAAAATCGAATGAAGTGATTGTCGGTTGATGGATTTTTTTTTTTAATGATGTGATGTGATTCGACTTTGTAGAATTGCAGGTTCTAATAAAAATGGGAAAGATTACCATAAGGATTCACAATTTCAAATAGTTTATATATCTTTCTCTCATTGAATAACACTCCCAAAGGCTCAATCATCGCTTTTTTGCTCTCTACTTACCACATGCTACTAGCTGCAAGATGAACAAAAGGATACTGTTATAGGCAATTTTGGACCACCCCAATATACAAGGAGCTGACAAGGGCAACCGGGGAGGAATCGGGCTGAAAGATGGACCAAGGGGGCAAAACCGGCAAGTGAGACGGGCCAAGACCGAAGGGGTCGGGTTTTAGGCCCGACCCCCTGCTCGGCCCGCTCGCGCGGGCCGAGCCCGTTCGGTCTCGTCTGGTCCCCACCGCCTCTGGATGCCCCGGTTTCGCCCGGTTTGACCTAAAACGCCTCCGAAACCCTAAAAATGTTAGGAGGATGAACAGGTATTTATATCCCTCTTCGCCACTGAAGAGGGAATCCCGAATTCTATCCCTAAACTCTACTCTCGAACTCTCTACTCTCTCCTCTTGCTCTTACTTTTCCACGCCCTACCGTTCTGTTTGCTGACTTAAGCATCGGAGCCGGTGTGGCGAGCACCACACCGGTGTGCAGGTTTACTGTCTTGCAGGCCACGTCTTCCCCCCTCAACTACAAATTTACCGTTGGTGGCACGTGAAGGTCAGGTGAGATCCTCTGGCCAAAATCGACCATCAACAGATACCATATAAATATAACAATCATAGGACTTTGTTGGTTACACATACCAATGTCATGACTCTACAATCCGGCGTCGTGGTGCATCGATGATTAAATCTCACTTCGCAATTAGCAATGTCGCCTTGGTGCCCATGATTGGCACCACGTTGTTGCACTCCCAGGTTATTGGCTTTATCTCGTGTTAGTGCTCCTTTACTCCTTTTTCTCTCTCTATTTTCTCAATCTAAATTTCAAATACGTCTTCCAATCGAGTCTCTAAATAAATTATCTCAGGTCCTGTTTGATAACCATTTCATTTTTTATTTTTTAAAATCAAGCTTATAAACATTATTTTTACTCACAAGTTTCTTTCTTTGTTATCTTTATCATTCCCCATTTTTTCAAAAACCAAGTCAAATTTTGAAGGAAAAAAAATTCAAAAACTTGTTTTTTTTTTTTTTTTTTTGGATTTTGACTAGGAACTCAAACGTATTCTTAACAAAAATGAAAACTATTGTAAGAATATTGAGAAAAAACAAGCATCATTTTCAAAAACCAAAAATAAAAAACAAAATGGTTATCAAACAGATCTCAATAATTAGGTCCCAAAAATCTCAACATTAGATGCACTCTATACGACTTTTGAAATATGAGTTCAAATCTCATCATGACAGCCAGATCTTATACGATTAAATAATTGTCTCATGATGTTTTTTTTTAATAAGACTTTGATACCAATTTTCAGGAAGAAAAAAAAAAAAACTTTGATCTCAATTGTTAGGGACAATTGACCCTCTGTCCATCTCCATAATGGTATGATATTGTCTATTTGTTGAAAAGCCTAGTTGAGTTGTTGTCCCTTTATATATCCATGATCATTTCATTTCCTAGCTAATGTAAGACTTTGTCCGCGTTCCTAATAGATCCAATATCAAGTAAGTACAAAGCCCATTAAATTACAATGTGGCTCAAACTCTAAATTAGCCCAAGTTCATCCTAGGGGATTGAACCTAGATAGGCCCAATTCTCAAAGTCCACATGAACCTATGTTCAAGTGATGGGTCCAGAAACTCACCAAACAAAAAGGGAAATTGTGCTAGATGGCTAGAAAAAAATAGGCCATTAAGTTTTTTGGCTAAATAACTTTCATATTTTCATTTGTGGCTGCCGTAAATCAAGGGACCTGTAGACAAGAGGTTTTTTCCAGTTTTACCCCTGGGTATATCCGTGCATATACAGACGCCGTTTACTGCACCATTAAATGTATAACGTCTTTTTTGTTCCACATTTTATGGGATCCGTTCATTTCATATAACTGATTTCACCAGATCCCGTTTTCTTCTCCATCTAACAGCAAAAATCGTGGTTTTGTTGGTATGTTCAATTTGTACAAAAATCTCCAAGCCCTCTCTCAATTAATTCAAATATATAGCTTATTCTATTAAGTTAAGGAACAAAAATCTCCAAGCCCTCTCTCAATACCATTAACACAAAATGGTTGGACATCAAATTATGATTTTGTTCGGGGGTGTTTGGGATGTGGCGGGAGTCTACAGTGGGTTCAAGTCCGACATTGTGACATGCCCCTGTGATGCTAACCTCTCCCAACTAAAGGTATGTGCTGCGAACTACCTCAATTTGGCGGACAGTAGTAGTATCTGCAGGTTGACACTCTTTAGGAATTGGTCAAGCAACCCGATAAATATAGTCCTCTCAAAAGACAAGGATGTCTTTTGGATGGTAAACGGGTTTCAGAATGACACGTATAGGGACTGTTGCTTAGTTGTCGACGTGCATGGGGTAGATACTAATATACACAACGGGGGAGGGGCAGTTGCAAGTTCATCCCGGGGGGAGAAAATTTTTGAGTTTGTCAACTCAGATGGGATTGATGCATTGACCGACATAGTATCCGTAACAGAGGGGTGCGTATTTTCATGCAAAGAACATCTCAAGAAGGTAGTCTCTTCACTGGCTCTGAAAGGGAGTTTCCAATTCAAGACAATTAAATCCAATAGCATACAGTATACAGTGGCATGCATAGACGACTCATGTCAATGGTATATGCGCGCATCTACCTATTGCATGGGGCAGTTGTGGATTGTGAGGAAGTTTATCAACGACCACACTTGTTCTTTCGATGTCGTTTAGAATGATCACAGGCAAGCGACAGCGAGTATTGCATGTGAGTATGCGAAGACTATAATGATGATAACTAACATGATGCAACTATACACCTCGGGACATAATAGAGTATGCTAGGAAAATGCACGGGATCAATATCAGTTATGACAAAGCATGAAGGGGTAGAGAAAAGGCGTTAAATGAGTTGAGAGGATCTCCTGAAGTGTCTTATGCGCAAATTTCGTTGTTTGCTGCCAGGTTGATCGAAAGGAATTCAGGTATTTACCATCTGTACTTTCATTTTATAACATTCTGTCACAGTGTATTGATAGCGAGCATAGCTAGCTATCTTTACTTATTTAATTTAGCTAGTCTTTTATGATTTTTGGGTCATTTTATTGTGCTTTAATGTTTATTTTGTAGGAAATGGTTGATTGGAGCTATAATGCCATATTAGAGTTAATCGGGTGCTCGGGGCGTGAAAAGATGCAAAGGAATTAAAAGAGTAAAAGTGGAAAAAAGTCAAATCTCGGTCAACAGCAGGCTAGCGTCGAGACGCTAGCTCTTTAGCGTCTCGACGCTCACATTCCATATCAGATTAGGCGCGTAAAGCTCACAGCGTCGAGACGCTATGATAGGAAACGTCCCGACGCTATCGTTTTTCCTTATTCAGAACGCGCGTTTATGAGGCAGCGTCTCGACGCTAAGACGAAAAATCAGAATAAAAGCTTATTTTCGGCTAGGTTTTGAGGGAGTTCGATTGGGGACCTTTTGGAGCCGTAAAGAGGACAAAATAGAGCATTTGGAGGCTGAAAACAAAGGGAGGAATTTGGAAATCAACTCATTGTTCGTGGGGATCGTGACGGGGACGTCGGATTCGGCCTACATTAAGTTTTCTTTTCCCTTTCCTTTCTTTAGTTAGATTTATGGCTTTCATATGTTTAGTTGAGATTGTATTTACATCCATGAGTAGCTAAACTTGTAGCTTAAGGATCGATGTAGTTGATTAAGTTTATGGATTGATTTATGGTTTAAGTTGTGCAATGTTATTGTGTTTGTAATCTTGATTTAATGCTTTCAATTAATTGGCCATTAGTTGAATGATTTAAGTTTCGAATCTAGCTCGGGAGAGGGGATTTGATTTAGACTTACTCAAGATTGCATGAATAAAGTTTACTTTCTAATTCTTGACGGTTTTAGATTAACTTTAGAATTGGTTAAAAGATCTCATTGCCTTGTTTATTAATAAACTTAGATAGGGATATCAAGTTGGTTAATTTGCATGAGAATCAATTATACTCAGGAGAGGTAGTTGTGATTAAAGGGTCTTTGGCTCATAATTTCATTGTGCATAATAACTTATTCTTTAAAATCAATCCTAAACGAAATCGGCGAAATCAATTCCCTAAGTAGTTTTCCAATTGAATTTCCATTCTTTTTACTTGCTTTGATTTGGTTTTATTATCATCTTTTCATCACCTTTTGATTCCTAAATAAAATTGGGCAAGATAATTCACAATACTTGATTTGCTTAAAAATCCAATCCAGAGGACGACACTCGTATTTACGAACACTTTATTATTACTTGACCCGTGCGCTTGCGGTAGGAAAAGTCCACATCAAGTTTTTGGCGCCGTTGCCGGGGATTGGCACATTTAGCTAGATTGATATTGTGAGAAAATTGCTTGATCTTAATTTAGGGTGTATTTTTATTTCTTTTGGTTGATTGCATTTTTTTCCTTATTTGTTTTGTTTTCCATATTTGATTTTCTAGGTTAGTTTTTCTTTTTTATGTTTTGCCATATCTATTTTTGCATTCCATATTAGGTTATTTTGTTTCCTTTTCTAGATTATAGTTTCCATATTTAGATTAGTTGTTTTCTTTTCTTTGTTGCTTTCCATAATTACTTTCTTTCCTTTTAGAGTAGTTTTGTTTGTTTATGCATAGGGATAAAGACTTAATTTTAGCACCTTTGGATCCCGAGATAGAAAGAACAATTCATTGGCTTCGAAGGGAAAATAGAGAAATTATTCAAATGGCAGACCAAAATCCACCTGAGGAGCCTAGGCCTATTAGAGATTATTTTCAGCCTGTGTTTCAGGGACAACAATCAGGTATTGTCTATGCCCCGATTAATGCTAATAACTTTGAGCTGAAGACCGGTCTCATGCAGATGGCTCGAGACTGTGCATACAGAGGATCGCCCACTGAGGATCCAAATTCTCATTTTAAATCATTCTTGGACATTTGTGGGACGGTAAAGATTAATGGAGTCTCCGAGGATGCTATTCGCTTACGTTTATTTCCCTTTTCTTTGCAGGATAAAGCACGAGATTGGTTGCAGTCTATTACCCCTGGGAGCATCACCACCTGGGATGCTTTGGTCCAGGCCTTTTTAAAGAAATTCTTTCCTCCTGCAAAGACGGTCAAGCTGAGGACCGAGATGGGACATTCCAACAACAATATGATGAGCAGCTGTTCGAAGCTTGGGAGCGATTCAAAGAGCTACTAAGGAAGTGTCCTCAGCATGGTTACCCCGATTGGCTTCAGGTACAGTTGTTTTATAATGGGTTAACTCCTAGTACAAAAACGATTGTTGATGCAGCTGCAGGTGGGACTCTGTTGTCCAAGACCGTGGAGAACGCTCGCACACTTTTAGAGGATATGGCCACCAACAGCTATCAGTGGCCATCTAAGCGGTCTACACCTAAAAAGATTGTTGCTGGAGTGTTTGAGGTTGATAAAGTAAGTGCACTCCAGGCCCAAATGACCTCCCTTACTAATGCTTTTATGAAATTTTCAGGTACAGGGAATGCTCAATCAATTGAATCAGTTGCTGCTTTAGCATCCAGACCTCAGGAGGAGACCATCGAGCAGGTTCGGTATGTATCAAATTTTAATTCTAGGGGATATAATAATAGTTCTACACCTACACATTATCACCCTAACAATAGGAACCATGAAAATTTCTCTTATGCTAATACTAAGAATGTTCTTAATCCTCCTGGTTTTGCCCCTCAAACTCAAAGATAATAAAAAGTTAGAAGATCTTGTTGGAGCTTTCATTGTAGAGTCTAGTAACAGGACAACCAAGTTAGAGGAGGCAGTCATTGCCATCAACTCAACAGTGAATGGCCACAGTGTAGCTATAAAGAACATTGAGACTCAGCTGGGACAATTGGTAAATGTTGTAAACACCATGAATAAAGGTAAGGCCCCAGCTGAACAAGAGAAACCTCAGATGGAGTACTGTAAGGCAATCACTGTTCACCAGGAGGAATCTGAAGAGGAACCTGAATCTGAGGACTATGAAACGCCTACAGGGGAAGCTGAGGAGGACACATCAGCAGATGAGGCTGAAAAGCCTAACCTTGAGCCTCCTATTCCTTCTCCCACACTGTTGGTTCCCAAGGAAAGGAAAAAGAAAAAGAAGAAAAAGAACAATCAGGTTCAGTTTGATAAATTTATGAATGCTTTTATGAATCTGAATATTAATATTCCTTTTGCAGAGGCATTAGAGATGCCCCAATACAACAGGTTCATGAAGGAGTGGTTAGCAAAGAAGCGAAAAGAAAAGAAGGTTGACACTGTTTATCTTGCTTCCACATGCAGCACCAGAGTACAACAGAAAGTACCTGAAAAAGTAGCAGATCCAGGGAGTTTTTCTGTTCCTTGTAGTTTTGGTACTTATTCTTTCAGAGCATTATGTGATATAGGTGCTAGCATTAATATCATTCCTCTATCGTTGTGTAAAAAGTTAGATATAGGTGAGATTAAGTCTACTCCTGTAAAGCTCCAATTGGCTGATCAATCTGTGGTGAGACCAGTTGGTATTGTAGAAAATGTGTTAATCAGAGTAGGTAGATTTTTCCTCCCTATTGACTTGTATGTTATGGACATGATAGAAAATCCTTCAATGCCTGTCATATTAGGACGACCATTCCTCGCTACTGGGCGAGTGATCATAGATATTGAGCGCAGGGAGCTCACTATTAGAGTCAAGAACGAAAAAGAAATCTTTAAAGCAGTTGAAGACTCTAAAGATGAAGTGCTTTTCATGGGCTACAGGAAAGGTGCAAGAAAGAGCACCTCTGTTGGATTCACAGAGCAAAAGCCTCCTTGAAGTACGTGCAACACGTCGAGCTAATGACGTTAAACAAGCGCTTATGGGAGGCAACCCAAGTAAGTAGTGTGTTTTCTTTTTGTTTGTGATTTATTATTTGTTTTTGTTTTGTAGGTCTTGTTTTCTTCCTTTCCTTTGCTTTCAAGCTTTCAAGATTCCAAGCTCTCAAGCAAGAAGTCATCATCATTCCAGGCCAGTAGTATTCACTTCTGTCATTCTTTTATTGTTCTCATGCTTGTTTATGCTTTAGTTTCTTTATACATTGAGGACAATGCATATTTTAAGTTTGGGGGTGGATTAGCATGTTTGTGGAGCCCTTGAGCATCTGAGTTCGGGCTATAGTTTTGAGCTTTCTTTGAATTATGCATATGGTTGTTTTCTGGATGCTACTTTTGCATGATTATGATGTCCTAGGATAGGCTTTCTTGTCAATTTTCAAGCTTGTGATGAGTTATAAGCATAAGTACCCAAAAAGGGAGACTTTTTAAAATTTTTCTAGGAGATGGCTTGCATGAGTAGAGTATTTGTCTTGGCTAGATTTGGATTTGAATGCTTAGGAGCGAATTATTAGGTTCATATGCTTGTCGTCACCTCGATAGGTGTAGGGTAGAGCTAAAAAGTTAATGTTTTGCAAATTAGCATGTTTGATCTTGCTTAGGAGGAAAGAAAAGAATATATGCTATTTATGCTCATAAAGAAAAATCATTCTTGTAGTTACTGTTGAAGAAAAAAATATTATGCCATGGCCTGTGCACAGTTTGCAATGTTTAATAAAGTTTAGGCAAAAAGAGCTACCCCTATTGTGATCAGTTAGGCCAACCAGAGAAATCTCAGGTTAAGGGTCCCTGCAATGGGTGTGTGAAAGCTAGTGCCACATATAAATGTTTAATTCATTTGTTAATTAAAAGCACCTAAGTATGGAGATAAACAAACTAAATTGTTGCATTAACTCATTAGTGAAGCCTTAGTGCCAGTGTAGAGGGAAGATGAGCTGAGAATTTAATAATCCAATCCCGAGCTAGTAGAGTCTGATCTGGTTGAGTTAGATCTCGCTTGTGCAAGTTAATTTTGGAAAAATTTTAATTTGTCTCCCTCATTGGTCCTTGTGTGCATATCTCTTGCTTGCTTGGTTATTGACTTTTAAGCCTTGAGGATTGAGTTATGATTGTTGCATCCATTCTTCCATTGTATGTCTGATTTAGAGTTTGCTCGAGGACTAGCAAAAGCTTAAGTTTGGGGGTATTTGATAGCGAGCATAGCTAGCTATCTTTACTTATTTAATTTAGCTAGTCTTTTATGATTTTTGGGCCATTTTATTGTGCTTTAATGTTTATTTTGTAGGAAATGGTTGATTGGAGCTATAATGCCATATTAGAGTTAATCGAGTGCTCGGGGAGTGAAAAGATGCAAAGGAATGAAAAGAGTAAAAGTGGAAAAAAGTCAAATCTCGGTCAACAGCAGGCTAGCGTCGAGACGCTCACATTCCATATCAGATTAGGCGCGTAATGCCATATTAGAGTTAATCGGGTGCTCGGGGCGTGAAAAGATGCAAAGGAATGAAAAGAGTAAAAGTGGAAAAAAGTCAAATCTCGGTCAACAGCAGGCTAGCGTCGAGACGCTAGCTCTTGAACGTCGAGACGCTCACATTCCATATCAGATTAGGCGCATAAAGCTCACAGCGTCGAGACGCTATGATAGGAAGCGTCCTGACGCTACCGTTTTTCCTTATTCAGAACGCGCGTTTATGAGGCAGCGTCTCGACGCTAAGACGAAAAATCAGAATAAAAGCTTATTTTCGGCTAGGTTTTGAGGGAGTTCGATTGGGGACCTTTTGGAGCCGTAAAGAGGACAGAATAGAGCATTTGGAGGCTGAAAACAAAGGGAGGAATTTGGAAATCAACCCATTGTTCGTGGGGATCGTGACGGAGACGTCGGATTCGGCCTACATTGAGTTTTCTTTTTCCTTTCCTTTCTTTAGTTAGATTTATGGCTTTCATATGTTTAGTTGAGATTGTATTTACATCCATGAGTAGCTAAACTTGTAGCTTAGGGATCGATGTAGTTGATTAAGTTTATGGATTGATTTATGGTTTAAGTTGTGCAATGTTATTGTGTTTGTAATCTTGATTTAATGCTTTCAATTAATTGGCCATTAGTTGAATGATTTAAGTTTCGAATCTAGCTCGGGAGAGGGGATTTGATTTAGACTTACTCAAGATTGCATGAATAAAGTTTACTTTCTAATTCTTGACGGTTTTAGATTAACTTTAGAATTGGTTAAAAGATCTCATTGCCTTGCTTATTAATAAACTTAGATGGTTAATTTGCATGAGAATCAATTATACTCAGGAGAGGTAGTTGTGATTAAAGGGTCTTTGGCTCATAATTTCATTGTGCATAATAACTTATTCTTTAAAATCAATCCTAAACGAAATCGGCGAAATCAATTCCCTAAGTAGTTTTCCCAATTGAATTTCCATTCTTTTTACTTGCTTTGATTTGGTTTTATTATCATCTTTTCATCACTTTTTGATCCCTAAATAAAATTGGGCAAGATAATTCACAATACTTGATTTGCTTAAAAATCCAATCCAGAGGACGACACTCGTATTTACGAACACTTTATTATTACTTGACCCGTGCGCTTGCGGTAGGAAAAGTCCACATCATGTATAATGATATTTACTGCCTAAAATTATAGGTACGTACACCGCCCAGGAAGTTGATTCAAATGACAGGTTCAAGTTCTTCTTCATGAGTATTGCAGCATCCATAAACAGGTGGAAACACTGTCTCCCAGTTATTTCGGTAGATGGTACATCTTTGAAGAATAAATTCAGTGGCACCTTTTTTACGGCCTGCACATTTGATGGGTCGGCAGGAGGAGGTCTACACAAAGGCGATGGCTGGAGGTTGGATCGGCGGGAGGTGGGGGTCGACGATCTGTACGAAGAAGGACTGGCGTTTGTGGGAAGATGGAGGGTTTTGCTTGTCTTGAAGAGGGCTGTTTGTGGGAGATGGAGGGTTTTGCTGATTTGACATGCAATAAATGAGGTGAGATTTAAATTCACTTTTTTAAATACCTACATTGAGTATTCATTTTTTCATACTATACATGAGAATTAAGCTAAAAGTTCAATTTCGTGGGGTAAATGTAAATACGTTATTGAGTGTTTCATTATGTGTATTTCGTTATCCCATTTTATCGTCTACTCAGTCTTTTTTTTTTTTTTTTTGTGAACGATGTGTTTATTTAAACGGGGACATGGTTTCATTTTTTTTCCCAGATTGTAGATTTTGTCGTAGGAAATTCAAAATAGGTTGTTAGGGTGTTGCAATCTTATATTTCTATATATTCCTAATAAATCTCCAACTTTTTAGATGTAGGTCTCTCTCCTAATATTTGATTTAAATGATAGGAAGTTCTTAGACGTTTTGTTAGGGGCAATTTTGTCCTCTTAATTTGGGAAATTATTAATTAAAATCACATTAGTCATTTAGTTAGTATTGAAACCTTTTTAGCTATTTTTCAAATCCCATAACTAAACATGTTTGGAAATTAATAAATGGCTAAGCATGATTTTAATTAATAAAATTCTAATTAAAATAGATAAAATTGTCCCTAACCTACCATTTAGACTCTTTAGAAAGAGAAATACAACTAAAAAAAATCTAATTTTAGCACCATATTAACCAACTAAATCAAAATAGAAAAATGAAATCTAATTTTAACAAACTAACCAACTAAATAATATATATATATATATATATATATATATATATATATATATATATATATATATATAAAAGCTTATGTTGAACTAGCAATATACATTTTTCGTATAAAATCACTAAATACTTATGTGTATATAATAACGCATACATGGTGTTATAGGTAATTTTGGACCACCATGATGTACAAGGAGTTGACGAGGACAACCGGGCGGAGGCAGGACCAGGGATCGACTCAGAGGAAGACCGAACCAAATGGGTCGGGCCAATTGGGCCCGACCCACATGGTCGGCCTCAGCTAGCATGATGGTCGGCCGCGGACCGAGCTCGTTAGCCTCCTATCGGTCCCTACTGCCTCCGTCTGCCCCGGTTTTGCCTGGTTTGACAAAAAAACGCCTCTGAATCCCTAAAAACCCTAGGAGGAGGAGCATGTATTTATACCCCTCTTCGCTACTGAATAAGGGGACCTGAACTCTCTACTCTCTGCACCACACCGGTGTGCAGGTTTTCCGTCTTGCAGGTCACGTCTTCCCCCCTCATCTACAAATTTACCGTTGGTGGCACGTGAAGGTCAGATGAGTTCCCTCTGACCAAAATCGACCATCAACACATGGAAGAACATAAATAATTGTGTACAAATACACAATAAGTATAACAACATACATCTATATATGTTTATATACAAACAAACATCATATTCAACAATCCTATCAATCGCTCGCATATGGATCTAATGGTATATAACTCTAAAATCTCTATGTACCTAAGAGTATATACATATAATTAATATAGTAACTAAACATTACTTGGTTCTCACCATCTTCCTTGACAATAGATTCCTCATCATTTTTTGTTTCCTCTTTTTGTTTGCTCATTGGAGACTTTAAATTGATAATAATTATTGATTAAATATATATTTTTTTTTTTTATCTTGAGACACTTTTTATGAAATTCAAAACTTGCTTGTAAAATGCTTTAGAACTTCGTTTTGATAACCTGTTTACACAATCCAAAATCTTCTTGTTAGGACTATTACTCAGTTAGAACATGTATTTAACTATATATATTAGTGTGTAAAAACAACATCACTTACAATAGAATTAAGGAAACAAACATCATCCTTCTCCGATTTGCATTCCTTAGTGGATTGGGTCCAACGATGCCCCTGTGTAAATTGGTATCTACAGGCTCAACATCCACATCGACAACAAAGTCACTATAATGTATTGATATGTACACTTACATGAAATCCTTCCTCTGTTTGTTTGTGTTTTCCGTTGAATTCATACTTGCACCATCCCTACGGATATTAATATGCACACTTTCAACATATATGACAAGGCAAAAATTATGGTACACATCCCGTTACATACCCAACGAGCATCCTGACAAGATCCTTGTTCTATAAAAAAATATATAATCTGAAACTTGTCTTCACCATTATTGAAGAGGAAGATCTGTAAAAATTTCTTTCAAGCATCAGACCTAATAAGGTTTGTGACGAATTAAGTGAGATGAGAAAGGGTCGAGTCATGACTGGCTACCACTATGCTGCACTTGAAAATACTGTAGAAAATTTCCTCTCCCAAACGCTATCGTGCAAAGACAGTGGAGATAAAATTTGAATCCTGTAAATAAAGAAATGCAACATTCAAGCAAAGATTGGAATGTTTGATCGTAAAGAGACGAGTGAGAATGTAAAAAAAGTTGAAAATTGTTGGGACCGAGAAACTGTAGTATAAAATTATAGTGTTTTTTTTTAAACATATATTGAGGAAAATCTATGTGACTTTAAGATTTCTCGATTGAGAGGGAGAAGAAAACATAAATATAGGAAAATCCTTTTTAACTGTTGGAGAGGGAGAAGAAAACGGATTCCATGGAAATCGATTGTAGACCAAATCGGCGTGCATCCAACAAAATTTGAAAATTGAATCTTAATGTATAACGGCAGAAAACGACGTCTGTGTATACAAGTATATACCAGAGGTAAAATGAAAAGAAAAAAAGAAAAAAAAAAAAGATCTCTCCATTTCAAGCCGAGAGTTTAGAGAATTTAGAAGACTCCTCTCTTGAGATTGACTATCTCTTTGAAAATCCGAAGACTTCTAAAGAATGCAAGACTTGAAGACATTGAAGTCATTAATTGATCCAACAAGATCAACAAATGTGAAGTTGAAGATTCATCCTTGAAACACAAGCGTTTCAACTCTCAAGTCAATGCATGTTCAAGATAAACAATTAAAGAATCATACTAATATTATTCAAAATCAATACAAATTCAAGTTCATTTGCTCAATTTCTTTTTTTTTTTTTTTTAATTTCGTGTGGACAAATCATTTAAAAAATTACAAAACAAACTAAAATAAGAATCAAAATTTAAAATTAAAATAATATTTATATATATATATATATATTTTGAGAATATTTAAATATATATATTTAATCGTGAGAGATGGATTAAATAATATAAGTGACGATTTAGAAAAAATCAAAATTTACCTTGAACTTGTAATACATATTGTTTTTTACTTTAAACTTATAACCTCATTGAATTGTATTTTAAACTTACTTAACTTTTGTATTATTTACCATGGTTGATGTCAAAATTTGGCCAAACAATCCACCTGCCTTTCACGTGACACCAACAATGAATTTGTAGAAGCTGAGGAAGACGTGACCTGCAAGAATCGCTGGACACCGGTGTGGTGTAGGCCACACCGCCTCCGATGCCTAAGTCAGGAAACTGAGCAGCTAGAGAATAGAGAAAGAAGTCAAGAATCGAGTTTTCGGCCCCCTTATTCGATGGCGAAGAGGGGTATAAATACCTGTTCGGACTCCTAGGGTTTGGAGGCGTTCTGGGACGAAGCAGGCTGGACCGAGGCAGCTGGAAGCGGTAGGGGCCGAGCGGAGGCAAACGGACTCGGCCCGCGCAAACGGGTCGAGTGGTCGGCCTCGGCCCAAGGTCGAGGCCGACCGTACGGGTCGGGCCACGTTGGCCCGACCCGTCGGTATGGTCTCCCTCTGGGTCCCTTTCCTGGTCCTATCTCCTCCCGGTTGTCCCGTCAACTTCTCGTACGCTGTGGTGGTCCAAAATTACCTATAACAACCATAGACCTGAAATTTCACATCTGTTGGATCGAATCACCGTTTAAAAAAAAAAAATCAAAAAAAAAAATCACGTGCTTAAATGAATTACAAAACTTATGTCGTCATTTTCTTTTCTACAATTCCAAAACGCATGTCTAATACAAGTTCAGTAGGCACAAGGCACAATTTTATGCATTGATCCAACATTAATTTTGTGTAGAACTTGATTTTTATTGTAATTAGTACATTTTTTAAGAGTTGCATCTTACTTTAATTTTGTTCAAATTAGTTGGTGTATTAATAATGGAAATTGAATAGATTAATAAAAATTGTATCACTTAACTAAAATCTGGGTTCATATTTGAATAAGAATAATACTCACTTAGTGCATATTTGGAAAATCATTTTGAAATGACTAAAATCACTTTTGTCATGTTCGAAATCACCATGAATTATTCAAAATCAATTTCATGTTTGATTTTACACTTTTAAATGTGATTTTCATACCATCAAAATTAATTTTGAATTATTAAAGACATGTTTCCACTACTACAAATTTTGCTTTTATTGACGCATAGTTTTCTTGTTTAGATGACGCTCGTGACAAAAAATCATCAATAAAGTTTCATTTTTACCTTAAAATAAATTATTAATAAATAAATATTTTTGTTGATAGTACTTCAAAATGACTTTGAATATGACAAAATAGATTTTGACCATTTTAAAATTACTTCCAAACATTCAAATCACATCCACACCTTAAAAAAAATTGATAGTTATTTATTTATTTTGAAAAAAAAATGTATATTTTCTCTCCTCACTCCCTTAGTGCATTCCCCTCGTTTAAACATAAAAAATACAATAGTAGAAGATATCTACTATGTAATCGCCAATATGAACATATCTCAAATATTAAAGCTCCGTTAATGAGTGAAATTGAAAGTTTAGGGATTTTTTTTTTAATTTTAATTTTAAGGGAAGGATGAAAGTTGTTAGAATTTTTAAAAACTAAGAATTAATATTAAAAAGGCTTGCTTGCAGAGTTAGCAAACCCAACTAAAATAATAGCAAAATTTAGCAACATATTAAAGTATTTACAAAAATAGCAGATTTAGCATTCAACCCATCTAAATTACTAAAAATCCCATCTGACATGATTACCCAGCCCATCCCAACCTGTTTTTTTTTTTCATCCTTTCCGTTTCTATCAAGTTTGTTAGTGATAGAATTCTATCAGTTATTTATGCATTTTGTTTGGAACTTGCTATTGTTTTATGTCACTGATAGATCTAGGTCATTGGTTGTAGTTGTTCAACCCGTATTTTTTCTTCTTCCCGTTTCTATCAATTCTATCATTTATAGATTCTACCAGTGATAGAATTCTATCTAGTGATTTATGTGTTTTGTTTGGAATTTGCTTTTTTTTTTTTGTCACTGATAGATTTAATAAGGTGATTGGTTGTAGTTGTTCAAATTAGGTGATAGAAGATAAATTTCTATTAGTGATATAAAACCTTCTATCACTGATAGAAAGATTGATTTCTATCACTGATAGAAAACAATCATTTTTGTTTCTAAAACTTATGTCATTGATTTTATTTTTTTGATAGATGTGGAAGCAAAACAACATGAAAATTGAACCGAAAAAAAGAAAAGAAAAACACAAAGCGGAAGTTGAAATTTAAAGAAGGGGAGACCTCAACAAAAAAAAAAAAAAAAACAAAAGATATATACAAAATTATCACGTAATCAAATACACTATTGGTTTCTATCAAATACACTATTGATTTCTATTATCGATAAATTTCTATCAGTAATAAAAATCTATCACTGGATTTCTATCACTATGATTCTATCCACGATAGATTTCTATTAGTGATAGATTCTCAATGATAGATCTATCACGGATAGAAATCAAAACAGAGGCAAAACGCGAATTAAAAATAAATACGATTTAAAAATTTTGCTATTTTTGATTTTTTTTTTTTTTTTTAATGAAATTTGCTATACTCCTAATTAACTATTAGAACCTAGCCACACATTACAATTTTCTTATTAAAAATGTATGCATTTATTATAGGAGCGTAATTTGACACTTGGCAGATAATTTGAGAATCAAAATGTGAGTGGCGAGTGAACAGATCATGTGCAATGTCACATGCGCAGGTTCATTTGTGTTGCGAATTGCGTTATGAAATTTTTATTTTTATTTATTTTTTTAATTTTTATTTTTTGGCGAATACACAACCCATCTGTAACATCTCAAGCCATGCATCTGCATTTTCCAAATGCATGAACATGCTTCAAATCCATCCCAATAAAATCTTCGAATAATTATAAAGTTTTTAGTTACAATTGATTTTGACATTATGCCCGTCTTCTAAAAGTCAGCTTTGTATCTCTACTTCCATATCGTTTATTTGAAAATAAAGATTTATAAAGCAAAAAACGAGAAACATAAAAACAAACATGTTTATTAATCGACTCCCTGTTTTCTTGTTTCTCGTTTTAATAAAATGTTTGCAAAACTGAATAGACATTTTGGAAACATTAAGATATAGTTCATGGTCTTTTGTTTCATGATTTACGATTTTAAAACACATAAATAAAAACCATTTCCGACTTGTAAGGTATATGTTATAGGTGATTTTGGACCACACAAGGAGCTGACGAGGACAAACGGGCAGAGGTAGGACCAGAAGACCGACCCAGAGGAAGACCGGACCAAAGGGTCGGGCCAACCCATATGGTCGGCCTCGGCAAAAGGCCGAGGCCGACCATTCGGCCCGGTTGCGTGGGTCGAGTCCGGTGACTTCTTTTCGGTCCCTGATGCCCCGGATTGCCCCGGTTCCGCCTGATTTGACCTAAAACGCCTCCGAATCCCTAAAAACCCTAGGAGAATGAGCAGGTATTTATATCCCTCTTCGTCACTGAAGAAGGGGATCCTGAATTCTATCCCTAAACACTATTCTATATTCTCTACTCTCTATCCTCTGCTTTCTCCTCTTGCTCTTACTTTTCCGCACCCCTCTGTTCTGTTTGCTGACTTAAGCATCGGAGCCGGTGTGGCGAGCACCACACCGGTGTGCAGGTTTACTGTCTTGCACGCCACGTCTTCCCCCCTCAACTACAAATTTACCGTTGGTGGCACGTGAAGGTCAGGTGAGATCCTCTGGCCAAAATCGACCATCAACAGTATACAAACAAATAAAGAAAGAGTTAGGTCTCATTTTGGTCATTAAAATTTCAAGATTGTTTCATTTTGGTTTATGAACTTTCAAATATTTATTTCTGGTTCATAATTTTTTTTTTAAATAGTCATTTTTGTCTTTAAACTTTCAAACTGTTTATTTTAATTTTGGATCATTAATAAATAATCATTTTGATCACTAATACTCTTAACCATATACACTAATACACATACTCATGTTAAAAGTAAAATAAAGATATAAATTAGAAATTAAATATTCTTTAAAAGTTTGTAGCCTAAAATAGATATTTAAAAGTTTCAAATCCTAAACAAAATTGGAAGTTGAATAAATAAAAATAGAAAAAATCTTAGAAATTAAAAGGATGATTTAAGCCATATAAAAACAAAACATACCATACGGATTTTTTTTAATAATATTTTTCTAGTAGATTTTAATTTGTTCTAATTTAAAATTTTAGAGAGCAATAAAAAAAAATTAGGGAAAATACACTTTTGGTCCCTGAGGTTTGGGTTAAGTGACATTTTGGTCCCTGAGTTTTCAAACTCAACAAAAATACTCCTGAGGTTTGAGATAAGGAGCACTTTGGTCCCTGCCGTCAAATTTTCTGTTAACTTTTAACGGTTGCTGACGTGGCACTATTATTTTAATATAAAAAATTAGGGAAAAATACACTTTTGGTCCCTGAGGTTTGGGTTAAGTTACACTTTGGTCCCTGAGTTTTCAAACTCAACAAAAATACCCTAAGGTTTGAGATAAGGAGCAATTTGGTCCATGCCGTCTAGTTTGTCGTTAAACCTTAACAGTTTGCTGACGTGGCACCATTATTTTAATTAAAAAAAATATTTTTTAATTTTTTTAAATAAAAATATATTAAAATAATAAAAATATTAATTTAAAATATATTTTTATTTCTTTATTTCTTTCTTCTTCTTCTTCAACCCTCTCATCATCACCAACCTGGCTTCTTCTTCACACTCTCACCAAAGCTCCATCGTCGCCGCTTCCCACCGGTCACCGCCGTCGCCGGCGGCCGCCCACCGCCGCCGGCATTTTTTTTCTCTTTTTTTTTTTCTTCTTTCTTTCTCTCTCACTCACCATCTCCCTCATCGTCACCGAAAATTGCTGGAAAATCGCCCCAAACAGCAACCCATTCACCTTCGAAAATCAAACCCATTCACTCACCTGCTAGAACGTCGACCACGACCGCCGCTGCACAGCCGTGGATATTGCCGGAGAAGACGCCTGAGAACGTCGACCTCGAACCCTGACCCGAACGCCTGCAAACCTTGACGAACGCCGACTAGATCTTGTTTTGGGTTGCGAACGCCGACCAGATCTGGTTTTGGGTTGCGAACGACGACCACGAACGGGCGAACGCCGACCAGATCTGGTTTTGGGTTGCGAACGCCGACCACGAACGCTGCGAACGTCGACCAGATCTAACGCCGACCGCGAATGTCGAACAGATCTGGCTTCTTCAGCAACCACGGGCAGATCTGGCTTCTTCGGCAACCACCGCGAATGTCGAACAGATCTGGCTTCTTCGCCGACCTCCCTTTTCTATTTTTTTTAAAAAAAAAAACATTGAAGAAAAAGAAGAGAATAAGAAAGAAAGGAAGAAGAAGAAAGAAGAAAGAAGAAAAAAAAAATTCAGTCGCCGGCGGCCGGCGGCGGCGTGTGGTGGTCGCCGGTCGCCGGACTTAGGAAGAAGAAGAAGGAGAAGGGAGAAGATGGAGAAGAAGGAAGATGGAGAAGAAGAAGATGAGAGAGAAAGAGAGAAAGAATAAAAAAACAATTAAATATTAATTTTTTAATATTTTTTATTTAAAAAATAAAACAAAAATAATTTTTTATATTAAAATAATAGTGCCACGTCAACAACCGTTAAAAGTTAACAGAAAATTTGACGGCAGGGACCAAAGTGCTCCTTATCTCAAACCTCAGGGGTATTTTTGTTGAGTTTGAAAACTCAGGGACCCAAGTGTCACTTAACCCAAACCTCAGGGACCAAAAGTGTATTTTTCCCAAAAAATTATATATTATATTTTTTTAAATAAAAAATATTAAAAAATAAAATATTAATATTTAATTATTTTTTTTATTCTTTCTCCATTTCCTTTCTCTCTCTTCTTCTTCTTCTTTTCCATCTTCTCCACCTTCTCCTTCCTCCTTTTTCTTCTTCCTATGTCCGGCGACCACCGCTAGCCGCTGCCGCTGGCCGCCGGCGACTTTTTTTTTTTTTTTTTTTTTTTTTTTTCCGGTCCCTCCTCCCTCCCCTTTCTTTTTTTTTTTTTATTTTTTTTAAATCAGTGAAGAAAGAAGAGAAAAAGAGGAAAGAAGAGAAACAGAAAAAAAAAGGTCACCGGCGGCCGCCGCCGCCGGCGAGAGGTGGCCGCCGCCGCCGGCGAGAGGTGGCCGCCGCCGCCGGCGAGAGGTGGCCGCCGCCGCCGGCGAGAGGTGGCCGCCGGTCGTCGATCCTCGGACATAGGAAGAAGAATAAGGAGGAAGGAGAAGGTGGAGAAGATGGAAAAGAAGAAGAAGAAGAAGAGAGAGAAAGAATAAAAAAAAAATTAAATATTAAATATTAATATTTTAATATTTTTTATTTAAAAAAATAAAATATATAATTTTTTATATTAAAATAATAGTGTCACGTCAGCAACCGTTAAAAGTTAACAGAAAATTTGACGGACCAAAGTGCTCCTTACCTCAAACCTCAGGGAGGGACCAAAGTGTCACTTAACCCAAAACTCAGGGACCAAAAGTGGATTTTTCCCAAAAAATTATTACCAAATACAAACCTTTTTTTTTTTTTTTTTTTTAGTACTAACCTCTTTTATTTTCTTGGTCAAAACACAAAGGCATTAGATAATAAATGAAAACGTTACCAACCTTAAATAATTGAAATTATTTACCCAAATTAACTATTTACATAATTTAGGAGCATTGCCCTTTGATTCGTTGTTTTCAAAAAAAAAAAAATTAAAAAAAAAAAAAGAAAACGAAAAGAAAAGATGTGAGGGGGCACAAAAGATTAGTGCTGCCCACTGGAAAGGCTGGGTTTAGGCCACTGGTGACGTGTCGATTGGCCATTGGTGGTCACCTTCGTAACCTGCTATGTTGCTGTCAGTTGACTGACGGGCACGTGGCCCCATTCGCAATAGTGGCGAAAAATAAAGGTTATATTTGACCAAACTAGTTAAATCATTTCCCACAAAAGATAATTCTTTCTATATTATTGTGCTTTTTTAAAAGCGTTATTATTTATAACAAGGATTTAGCTAGCAGATTAATTCGTAAAATATCATTTTTTTAAAGTTGAATTGCAAGTTTAATTTATAATCTTTCGGTCTAACGAGTTCTTAAACCTTCCGTCTATTATCAAATCTATCGAACACAAATTTAAAATAGACTCCAATTTTTTTTTTAATTTTGATTTAATAGGTAAAATTTCGAAACTTACTAGACATTTTTTTTTCTAAATTTAGTAATCGATTGGATGTGAGATTAAAAGTTTCACAACAAAATCATAAACTTTTTAAAATTCACTTACCTATCACACTTTAGATGTTAAAGGGACAATTTATAATCTGACTTTTTTTTTTTTTTTTTTTAATCCATCCTAAACTTTCTCGCTTGAAATTAATAATTCATCCGTATACTTAAAAAAGCAAAAGAAAATTAAACGAAATTAGTCCATATTAGAGTTCACAACCTAAGCTTACTAGATAGGAAATAAAAATTTGTGGACATAATTATTAATATTTCCTTTTTATTTGTTAGACTTGAGGACCAGAGTGATGAACATTAGGATTAGAGTGATAAAAGCTTAAAAGTTCATGGATAAATTTGTAATTTAACTTTTCATCCTTTGCAAGATGTTTTTCTTTTTCCTAATGTATTTATGTTATTTTCAATTTTAAGAAAAGTACACTTTTATTGAGGTTTGAATTAGGTTTCATTTTGACCCTATGTTTTCAAACTCAACAATTTAGCTCTGAAGTTGGGATTTCGTTAAGCTTTTAGTCTCTCCGCCAATTTTTCTGTCAAATAATAACAGATAGCTAGCGTGACACTAGTAGTTATTATTATTATTATTATTATTATTATTATTATTATTATATTGTTACTTTTTAAAATAAAATAATATATATATATATATATATATATATATATATATATATATATATATATATATATATATATATATATATATATATATATTTTCTTTTCTTTTATTCACCCATCTTCTTTCCATCTTATTCTTCTCCACACATCAAACTCTAAACTAATCTTGCAACTATCACCGCCGCGGGCAGCCGGCCGCCATCGCCGACAACCGCTCGTCGGTTTTTTTTTCCTCTTCCTTTAAAAAAAAATAGTGAAAAAAGGAGAAGAAGAATAAAGAAAAGAAAGAAGGGAAATGATAATAAAGAAAGAAGAAGAACGGAAGAGGGACAAAAAAATTCCGGTGAGACGGTGGCGACGGTCGGCCGCTGACGGTGGCGGTGGTGGTCGGCGGGAGGCGGTCACCGACGACTGGAAGAAGAATAATAGGAAGAATAATAAGAAATAAGGAGGAGGAGAAGGAGGAGGATGTGAGAGAGAAATAAAAATACAAATAAAAAATATTTTATTATTTTTATTTTTTAAATTTTTAACAAAAAAAAGTGGATGAAATAATCAAAATGAAACTAAAACTAAACCCTAGGGACTAAATTGTTGACTTTAAAAACTCAGATACCAAAATAAAACCTAACCAAAACCTATGGACCAAAAGTATATTTTTTCCTTTAATTTTTAACAATATGTGGGTGGAAGATTAGAATCTTCAACCTCTTAGTCGATGATTTGTTTTATGCTAGTTCATCATTTGCAAGTTGTTGACAGTTAGACAAATATTTTCAACATCTAACAAATTTATGTGGATGTGTACGATAATGCAAAACTTGAAATTACTAATTTTAATATAGTTGAATTGATTGTGCTACATTTAACGATTTATCCTTTAAATTTCATTTTATCTATTTTCTACTCATAAGTCAGTAACACTTTAATATTAATTATGAAATTCAAAACATATACCCGAAAATATTCCAAATTTTAATTTTCTCAAAAAAAAAAAAAAAGTCCAAAATTTAATTATTCCCAAATCTCATTAAGGAAAAAAAAAAGAAGGAAAAAAAAAGGTATTCACAAAACTCACTGCCAAAGGGTAAGAATGATATTGACTTGATAAAATTAAAAAAATAAAAAATAAATAATCATATTGTACAACTAATCTCATCATTAAAGGCAAAACATGATAGCAAACCCCACCATAAAAAATAATAACAATAAATAAAAAAAAATTATACATTAGTTCCTAAAAAAGCAATTTTAATGGTCATTATATCTTATTATTTATTATTATTATTATTATTTTGAAAGAAGTCATTATATCTTATTATATTAAGTAATCAAGTTTTTTCATTCACTTATATCAACTTTCTAAAATGTTTTGTTTTAGTTTATAAGCGTTATGGAGTCATATTCAATAGATTATTAAACAATAATTGAACTATATTTAATCAAAATAATTCATAATAATAAAATAAAAAACTAAATATTATGTTTTATAGATTTTTTTTTTCTATACTAATGATATTTTATAGATATTAAATAGAAATTCATAGTTTAGGTAAATTGATTTAAAACACAGAGAAAGAATTACACTAATTAATTAGTATATATGTTTTTTAATCGTCTAAAAAAAAAGATATGTTTTTTAATAGGTAATTTGATAATTTGATGTGATAATTGTTGGACATATATAATTAATATGCATTCAATAACCCCTGAATCCCATTCAACATAATTATTGAACTCATAATTATTGATTACTCTTCAATTATCGTAAATTATTAAAAATGATTACGTAGTCCTATAATTATCTTTTTTCAATACTAGGAAAGATCTTACAATGACGTGCAATAGAAGTGGGATTATAGTTTTGGTTAAATTATATCTTGACATAGTTCTACGATCGTAAAAGTTCCAATTTAGTTTTTATAATTTTTTTGAAGAGGTGTGTATGTAGATCGACAGTTTCAATTTAAAAAAAAAAAAAAAAAAAAAAACTTAGGCTCCTTTGGTAACATTTTAGGCCCCGTTTGATAACGTTCTCGTTTCCCGTTTCTGGTTTCTTGTTTCCTGTTTCTTGTTTCTTGTTTTTTAAGAAGTAGAAACAGAAACATGTTTGATAACTATTTCTGTTCCTTGTTTCTCTGAAAAAGAAACAGAAACACAAAATGTGTTTGATAACCGATTCTTGTTTCTTGTTTTTTTAGTTAAAATAAAATTTAGTACATATAATATAAAAATATATTAATTTTCTACTATTATTTTTTTATTTTTCCTTCTTCTTCCTCATCACTACCACCATTGTTACCGATCACCCACCATCGTTAATCATCGGCCATCGCTACCGACTTTCGACCACTGAGCGAATGCAGACACTCAGCGACGAATGTTGGAAAAGTCGTCGGCGCGTGGTGGCGGTTGTCGAAAATAAGAAAAAAGGAACAAGTTTTGGTAGTCGGAGGTCGACGGTGGCATCTGGTAGTCACAGGTCGACTGTAGCAACTGGTCGACAAAGGTCGGTGGGGGTCAATCGACGAAGGCCGATTAGCGGAGGTCGACCACAACTGGTAGTCGGAGGTCGATGGTGCCCAGTAGTCAGAGGTCGACGATAGTTGTCGTTCAGCAGAGGTCGGTGGCACCCGATAGTTATAGGTCGACGGTAGCGGCTGATCGGAGGTTGACAGTAGTCTGAGATCGACGGTGGCAGTCGGTCGACGAAGGTCGGTAGTCAAAGGTCGACGGTAGCGGTTGGTCGGTGGTGGCCGGTAGTCGAAGGTCAACGATGGCGATCGATCGACGGTCAGTAGAGGTCGGCAATGCCCGGTAGTCAAAGGTTGACGGTGGCAATCGTTCGATGGAGGTCGGCGACTGTAAGTAGTTAGAGGTCGGTGACTGTCAGTAGTTAAAGGTCGACGGTAGTGGATGATCGGCGGCGCCCAATAGTCTGAGGTCGACGGTAGCGGTCAGTCGGCGGAGGCTGGTCAACAGAGGTCAACGACGCTCGGTAGTTAGAGGTCGACGACGCCAGGTAGTCGGAGGTCGATGATAACGGTCTGTCGCTGGAAGCTGGTTAATAGAGCAGGGGTCGGCAGAATCGTCGATCAATGGTGGCCGATAGTCGGAGGTCGACGACTGCGGCCAGTCGGCGGTGGTTGGTCGACGGTAATAAGAGGTTGGCGGCGTCTGGTAGTCAAAGGTCAACGGTAGCAGTCGTTCGGTGGTGGTCGGCGGTTGTCGGTAGTCAGAGGTCGACGGCGTCTGGTAGTCTGAGGTCGATGGTAGCAGTCAGTCGACGGAGGCCGATCAGTGGAGGTTGATAGCGGCCGGTTGTCGGAGGTCGACAGTAGTGGCCGACCGCGATCGGTAGTTGGAGGTCAATGACAATCGGTAGTCAGATGTGCACGGTGGCAGTCGGTCGGCAGAAGTCGACGGCGACCGATCGACGGTTGCAGTTGGTTGTGGGAGGTTGACGACGACGACGGTGTTTAAATTATAACTTGTGTATAAAAATATTTGTGAGGAAATGCAACCAAACATATGAGTGTTTAAATTATAAACAATTTTTATACAAAATGTTTTTTAAAAAATGCATTCTTGAAAAACATTTAAATTAAAATGTATTCCAACCAGACCCTAAATTGTTAATTTAACCCATAATTTGGCTGGATTCTCTAATCATTCTAATTATCATTATTATTTTTTAACTTATATTATATATTTGGTTTAAACCCTATTTATAGTGTCTAAACTTTCTAATTTATTATATTTTGATCCTCGAACTTTTAAATTATCCATTTTATTTCCTAAACTTTCAAGTTTGTTATATTTTGGTCTATGAACTTTTAAAATGTCTATTTTAGTCATTTAACTTTTTAGAAAACAACTATTTTGCTCATCATTTTTATTTCAATTTTAATAAATTAAAGATGCAGCTTTGAGTATGTGTATTAGTATGCTAATATGAGCATGATTCCAAGCCAGATTAATTAGAGACAAACTCGGACAAAACGAATTTAAGCTAGAAAAGTAACATAGCAAAGACCAAAATTGTTATTTCTAAAAAGTTTAAGGACTAAAATAGAACAAATTTAAAAATTTAAGGACCAAAAGGTATTTTGAAAGTTTAAATACTAAAATAGAACAAAGTTGAAAGTTCGGAGACTAAAGTGAGATTTAAACGTATATATTTTAAAGGGAAAAATACACTTTTGGTCCCTGAGGTTTAGGTTAAATGACACTTTAGTCCCTAAGTTTTCAAACTCAACAAAAATACCCCTGAGATTTGAGATAAGGAGCACTTTGGCCCTTACCGTTAACTTTTCTGTTAAATTTTATTTTAATAAAAAAATTATTTTTAAAATTTTTTAAAATAAAAAATATTAGAATAATAAAATAATATTATTTCTTTTATTCTTTTTATTAATTCTTTTTTTACTAATTCTTTCTCTCTCCCCCTTCTTCTTATTTTTCTCGTCCGGCCGCCGGGGATCGACAACCGCCGCCGCCGGGGAAAACTTTTTATATTTTTTTTCTTTCTTTCTCTTTTCTACTTCTTCTTCCTTCCTTCTTCTGTTTTTTTTTTCTCTACCTCCCTCCTCGTCACAAACCCACGCTAAAACGTCATTCCCTCCCGCTGAAACGCCCAAAACTGAAAGACCCCCGCTGAAATGCCTGAAAATGAACCTCTATTGCTCCAGATCTGAAACGCTCGAAGAACCTGACCCGAAAATGAATCCTGGTGTTGACCCACGCTGAAAACCGAGAACCACGCTCGAAATTTCAGATCTAACCCACCGCGAGCAGACCCACGTAGAAAAACCGAGAACCACGCTCTAAACGACGTCCTCTCTCTCTCCCTCGTCCCTCACTGAGCAAACCCACGATGAAGACCTCCGCGCCAGCTAGCAGATCTTCCTTCCTCTCAACTCCCACGGCGAAGACCTCCACGCCTTCTTTTCGTTCTCCCTCCTCGCACGAAGAACCACGAATCGCTCGACGTCTGCTCGCGCACACCGTTCAGATCTGCTCGGCGGTGACCCACGACTTCCAGATATGAACGAAGGAAGCAACCCAGTTTTTTTTTTTTTTTTTTTTTTTTTTTTTTTTTTTTTTTAACATAAGAATGAAGGAGAAAGAAAGAAAGGGAAAAAAAGAAAAGAAAAGAAAATTTGAGGGTCTTTTAGTTTTGGGCATTTTAGCGGGAGGGAAGGACGTTTTAGCGTGGGTCTGTGACGAGGAGGGAGGTAGAGGAAAAAAATGGAAGAAGGAAGGAAGAAGAAGTAGAGAAGAGAAAGAAAAAAAAAGTTTCCGCCGGAGGTGGCTGTTATCAGTCGCCGACGACGGCGATTGTCGGTCACCGGCAACCGGACAAGGAGGAGAAGAAGGGGGAGAGAGAATTAATAAAAAGAATAAAACAAATAATATTATTTTATTATTCTAATATTTTTTATTTTAAAAAAAATTAAAAAATATTTTTTTATTAAAATAATAGTGCCACGTCAGCAACCGTTAAAATTTAACAAAAAGTTAACGACATAGGCGTGCTACTCAGGGTATTTTTGTTGAGTTTGAAAACTGAAGGAGTATTTTTCCCTATTTTAAATCAATCTTAATAGTTAAAACTGTAGACCTATGATCGGATAAGAGGGAAAAAAAAACGATTGAGGGCATTCTGGTACTTTCTCGAATTACTTCTAGTAGCTCTTATCCAAATTAAAAAAAAAAAAAGAAATAATAATAATAAACGAAAGCAAGAAAACGGACCTCAAGCGAATCTCGCAGAGCAGAGAGGAAGAAGAAAGAAGGAAAAAGATTAATCGGAAAGCCGTTAGAGCAAAGAAGAAAACTCCTCTCTCAAGAAATGGAGCTCCGGCACCGGCGGTAACAATTCTTCCATTGGAGGCGGTAGCTTAAACAATCAAGAACCTGCAAAGACTCCCTTGCATTTTCTCTACCATCTCTGAAAACCTCTAACAATCTTTTGATTTGATTTCCTTTTTCCCCTAAACACTTCCTCTTCTTCTTCTTCATCTTCATCCATGCGGCGAGGCAGAGCCACAGATCCATTGACGGCGGCACAAACAGTTCATGAGCCAGTTAAAGAAGTCCGATTCAGAGGCGTTCGGAAGCGTCCATGGGGCCGATACGCTGCCGAGATTAGAGATCCCTGGAAGAAGACTCGCGTTTGGCTCGGCACCTTCGATACGGCGGAGGATGCTGCTAGAGCTTACGACGACGCCGCGCTCTCTCTTCGGGGACCAAAGGCGAAAACGAACTTCCCGTCCGCGATCTCTGCTCATCAGCAAATTCCATTCACGCAGGAGTTTCATGATTCCGGCGGGTTCTGCAAGATTAGCAACATTCCGGTCAATAGACCTACATCGAGTAGCATGAGCTCCACCGTGGAGTCTTTTAGCGGGCCGCGGGTTTCGATTCCGGCTCCATCGGTTCCGAAGCTCCGCCGGAAGTCCCTGCCTCCGGTCTCGCCCGACGATTGCCACAGTGACTGCGATTCATCGTCGTCCGTTGTTGATGACAGTGACGAATATGCTCACACGTCTTCAATCCGCAGAGTGTTGCCGTTCGATCTGAATCTACCTCCTCCACTGCCGCCGCCGCACGACGCCGATTTATCCAGTGATGATCTTCAAGCCACTGCCCTATGTTTTTGATAATGTTCGGCTTCCCAATCACCAATACCAAACGGTTCATTCTTCTCCCACGCCTCTTCTCATTATCTATCTAATTTTCTTAATCGATTGAGCAGAACTTTAATGGAAACTTTGTCTCAACATGCTTGTTGAATGAGAAAATTTGCTTCTCCACTCGTTAATTTCTTAGTCCATGGCCTCTGAATCTCTGTTTGTGTCTCTGTGCTCTTAAAGAACAGGAAAATCCATAGATATTGCTAGGGTTTAACATTTTGATCTGATTATCTCGTTAACCATATGAAATCACTGTTCATTACATTATAAATCAACTCATAATCTCTTCAATCTCTTCAATCAATTCATAGGAAACATCAGGATCATTAAGCCTTTACCATATTTAGAATCAGAGATTGAGGGCTTTGAAATTAGGAGGTTTCAAATTCATCTGAATTTGGGGATTCTACAGAATTAAGTTTCTCTTCAAAACTCCCATTGGATTCTCTGGTTCTTTGACGTTTCCATAGTTCTCAATTCTCTCTCTCTCTCTCTCTCTCTCACACACTCGCTTTTCCTCCATGGGATTACGATTATTGCTTCTGGTACACATAATTATGGTAGTCGTAGTCAACTTTTATCATATTGGCACATGTTAGAGGCATTAATTCATCATCATTTCATATTCAAACTTTACCATAAATCAAATGTCTTATAAGCATGCTACTAAACCGATGGGACTGGGTTACAATTCCTCATAAATGGTCAGATCTCTTCAAAAGTATAGGTTAAATTAGAAGTTTAGATCTCGAAGTTTCAAGTTGTGTCGAATAGATCCCCTGAAATATCTTGGGTGCTGATAGATTACCAAACTTTCAAGTTTGTGTCAAATAGGACTTCGAACTTTGAAACGTGTCTAATAAGTCTTTCAACTCTCGATTTTGTGTTTAATAAGTTTTTGAACTTTCAATTTTGTGTCTGATACACCATGGACAGACGTTTTTTAGAATTCATGTTATGAGATATAATATTCAAATTTACTTGTGATAGATTTGTTTATTTTGAAACACATTAAATATGTCAATGACCTTTTCGACACTAAATTGAAAAGTTCAATGACCTATTTAATATTTTTAAAAGTTTATGGAGTTATTAGACTCAAAATCGAAGGTTTAAGAACTTTTCGAATACAAATATTAAAATTTAAAGACTAAACTTGTAATTTAACCTCGAACCCATTTCAATCTCTTCTCCCATGTAGTGTTGCTCAAAGTCCAACGAAAGTGTGAGAGCTAAAGCAGCCTAAAAAAGAGGAGAATCTGTTACTTTATCTCTCATTTTTTTTTCCTCACTTTTGAATTTGGTTGGAAAATTCATTCCAAAGTTGACTATTTTTTTTTTTTTTTGAGCATTTAGATTAGTTTCTAATCTCAAATTTTCTTCTTATTTCTTCATTTTATCAAGTTGTTTTGGAAAGATTATGGTCTTAAAATGTTCAAAAAGTTTGAATTGGGTGATTGTGAACAATTAATAATTATGCTTAGAAATTTATTTAGAACAATCAAAATTGGTGAAACATTTTTAGAATGTTTATAATTTGATCAATTGAAATTTGGTAGAATATTATTTTTCATGGCCGGTTTTGTTGAGGGGGTCAGTGAAATCCAAACTTTTTTCTTATAATAATTAATATACGTCCTCTTTTGAAATTCAAAATTCAAATTTAATCATATTGCCTTTTATAAAGAAAGTATGTTTGGAAAGAAGTTCTTGCCTTAATATTATTCTTCTTTTTATTGATAAGCATATTATTCTTCTTTTAGCTGAAGAAAATATGATTTAGTTTTTACTCTTAATTAGGTTGGTTAGTTTGTAATTAAAAAAAAGTTATATTAATCGATCATTTAATTAGATTAGGTTCATTAATCGTTTAATTGAAGATAGGCCAATTTGCCAACTTGGTTCAGCAGTTATATTTGCCTCATTTGGAATATTCATTCAAATTCAAAGTATGATTACTTACATTCAATATGTTCTACCTATAATCATTAATTAAGATCGCCCAAACTACAAATATACATCGGAGACCGAAAAAAGAGAAAATTATATCATTTTTAACCCTAAACTTTGGGGGTTGTATCAATTTTAACCCTGAACTTTCAATTTCATCAAATTGAACCCTAAACTTAGTAAGTTATATCAATTTCAACCCTAAACTTTTAATTTAATCAAATTGAACCCCAAACTTATCCGATTGTATCAATTTTAACTCCAAATTTGCATAAGTATTACAATGTATATCTTTGGTTAACTTTTCGTTTGAACCACCGTACGTAATTGACTATTTCTTCATTTTTTTTTTAAAATTCATATTACACCTGAATTGGTTTCTTATAAATAAAATATTGGACAAACTTTATTTTAGATGATATTTTCTTGTTGTTGAGAACTTTGTGAAGACTTTATTGCTACTATCTAAAATTACGAAAGCAAAGCAACTTTGGAGGTTTTTTGTCTTCAAATTTTTGCTGGTTATTTTCTTTCTGCTAAGAACTTTGCAGACTTTTTTTTTTTCTTCTTCTACTATTTTTTTTCTTGCTAATTAGAAGAATGTACAAATGTAAGAAATGAAAACAAAGAAATTTCGAGTTTTTTTTGTTTCTCACAATTACTGGATTTTTCTTGTTGCCAATAACTTTGTATTTTTTTTTTTTTTATAACAATGAGAAGAATAGACTGAGATATTTGATTTCTTCTGATAAAGAGTTTCTCGAACAATTTTTTTACAAAACACCAACTCAAGTGCAATGTGAATTGAAAAGAAAGAAATGTCTAATTGCATGCTTTAATGACAATTCAAATGAAAAGTTGAGCAAAAGTCTACATTGCAACACTTATGCAAGTTTGAGGTTCAAATTGTTATAATTTGTTAAGTTTGGGGTTCAATTTGATAAAATTGAAAGTTTAGGGTTAAAATTGATACAACATGCTAAGTTCAGGGGTCAAAATTGTTTTTTTTTCCCTTTTTTTTGACCACATGTGAGATGAAGAATTTAAATCTCTAAGACCACTTGATCGAGTGTACAAGTTTGATGTGAGTTGAACTATGCTCTTGTTGGCATTTAACCTTTCATCTTTTGCTCTGTCAATTCATTGTTTTTTTTTTTTTTCTACTTCATTTTCCATTCTGAATAATCAAAATAAAAAATAAATGAACAAACAAAAGCCACACATCAATATCATAAATAACAAAGCTTAGGTTACTACTATCAAAATTCTTAAGCCCAATGGGTCAATAATAAACAAACCCAATAAAGCTCTTGGGCTAACTTCTAGCTAAACAGCTTATTCATAATATATATATTTAACTTATATAAAACTTAACATTTAATATATAGTACAAACTTATACTATTTTAATACATATAATTTAAGCTAGAAGGGAAGCCATACTATGCTAGAGGGGTGATTATATTTGTAGTGAAACACTATTTTTGAAATTTATTAAAACAAAAGTATTTCGAAAATTTATTCAAACGATAGAATTGTTTCGTCAACGGATAGAAAATATATCTCTTCAAGAGACGCACTTGATTAATCAAATACGTTTCTTAAAAAGATATTTTCTATCTCATTTATCAAAACCGTTCTATTATTTATATAAGTTTTGAAACATCTTTCATTCTCTAATAAATTTCAAAACCTTCCAAAAATTTTAGACTTTGATAAACCAAGGAATCAAAGAAACTGCGAAAGAACATTCTTGACCACATAAGCTGAGACGATTTGGTTGGTTTTTTGAGTTGGATGAAATGAGTCCCAAAAAATGTACTTGTTTGCATCTTTGCAAGTGAACATGCTGTTCCTATTGCAAGCATAGCCCATCTCGAACATCCCCGTCGCACAACATGCGGTCGATGTCACATCAAACCCTGTCACGAACCCGAAAAAAATCATAATCTTTTAGCGTTGAAAATACTGTCTTACTGACTCAGTAGCATGATTTATACTGTATGTCGACTAAGCTTTTGACATACTTTACTTTAGTTGAAAAAGGAAAAAAAAATCTCTCATCTCCCTCTTCCTCTCTATTCTAGTTGTCACAAGACAATTCAGTATTGTCTAATTAGGTAATTAAAACATCGTTTGATAACCATTTGTTTTTTAAAAATTAGGTTTGTTTTCTTTTCATCTTTGTCAACGAAACATTTGAAGTTTTAGATAAATTAAAAAAAAAATAAAAACTAGTTTTCAAAACTTTTTTTTTTTCTTTTCAAAACGTGACTTTGGTTTTTAAAAACGTGAGAAGAAGGTAGATAATAAAACATAAAGTCAAACCAAACCCATTTTTGAAAATTAGTTCTTTCCTATCGAGAATATAAAAACAAAGATAAAATTTATCGTAACCTATCAATTTAAGCTCGTTACCGTAGAGGGAGGGCTTTTTGATCATGTACAACAGAACGTAATACGGATTGGAGAACACCAAATCGATCTCGGGAAGGTCGTTGTTGAGTTTGACAGTCAAAGCCTTGAGCTTCTTGTTGAATTCCACAGCCAAATTGTTGTAACTCTCCACACAGTCATTGCCTCCAAAAACGTTTGTTGTTCTTTCCAAAGGCAGGCACCCCATCGGCGGCAGCCCGCCGAGGGAGATTTTGCGAGCGCCGAGGCCGTGGAGCTTCTCGATAAACCCGGCCGCGATCCCGACGAGGAAGTCTTGGTACTGTTGGATGTTGTACTGTGAAGAACGGCCTGGCATTGTGTAGTAATTCTCCAAGAAGTCATTGGTTCCTAAACTCATCACATAGAGAGCTTCGTTTATTGTTTGGTTTGCTGTGGCTGAGCCTTGATATGCTCTCAGCTTTGCTTGATACTCCTTGTAGTTTTCAAGTTGCTTCCATAATGATATCACTGACTGCCAATAACATCACTAAATCATTTAAGGTTTCAAAAAACCAAAAGAAAGTGATTTAAAACCATCGATTTGGCCTGTTTCTTGTTTCTTGTTTTCGATCTTTAAAACGTATGAATGTTTGGTAATTGATGCGGGTTTAATTAATTATCTCAACCATAATGGTGTGTTTTTGGTATTTTTATGAACGTAAACTATTTTCTTTTCAATTTTTATCTATTTTAGTCACTGTATTTTTCAAAATGTTATTTTAATCCAAATACGTACTTTTGAAAGACGACCATTTTAGTCTCTATTTATAAAATCGTAACATAAATTTTACCTAGAACAAAAACCCTTTTGACACAAAAGTATAACAATAATTGAAGAAAATTTATTTAGTATAGTGTTGTGATGAAACTGTGATTGACAAAAAACAACCGATCGCATTTAAAAGATATAGTATAAGGACCAAAATAGACCTAAGCTCAAGTTTTAAGTTTTTTTAAACTCTAACCCCAAAAAAAACTAATTTCAAACAAACACTATTTTTTTTTTTTTTTTGGTAAAAAAGAAAGAAAGAAAGAAAAAAAGAAAGGTTATTCAAAATTACCAAAACGTTTGAAGTGGCATTGTCATAGCCAGTCCCCGCAGAAGCAAAAGTGACCCCAGTGGCCAAATCCGAGATGTTATAAGCAGGATCCAAGTAAGCTGGCACAATTGGCTTCAACCCAAAAGCCTCAGAAATGAAATCCGTCGGAATTCTTCCATTGGAAAATCTCCCGGTCGCCTTCCCGCCAGCGAAATCCCGACCATACGGCAAGAAGTTGCTTCTGGCAATGGTGGGAATGAAGTTGTTATTTCCAGCATCGACCGACGAGTCACCGAAGACGATAATCGCCGAAACCTTTGCTTCGACTATCGTCTTCGGAGACGAAATTAGGAGGTGGGCAGCAATAAGAAGGCATAAGAAGAACATGTATGCCATAACTTTGGTTTGGTTATGTGTGTGTGTTTTGGTGGATATCAGAAAACAGACTCTTGTACACAACACATGAGAAAGAGAGAAGAGGAGCAATGAAATAAATAAATAGGGTTGTTGGAGAGGGAATTAAATGAGAGCTTGAACTGAAACTATTAAGTGTGGAGAAGTTGTTGGGAGGGTTTTAATTGTGCCTAACAAACATTAAATGAAATCATATTCATATATGCAAGGATTTCATATTCTCATTACTTTCTAAGCTCACCATAAATTTTTCTTTTTATATCAAGTTGATGTGTTTAACACATTTATAAACTTTAAAAAAGTGTTTAAAAAGTTCATTGAATTTTCAATGATGTGTTTAATAGATTTCATACATATTCAACATATTCTAAAATTTTAGGACATATTAGTCAAACTGGTTGGGTAAGTCCCTTAAATTTGAAAAATGTCAAGTAGGTGGGTCCGTTTGGTTGATGATCTGAAAACAAGGGATTTAATGAAAACAAAGTTATATTTCATGTTTGCAGATATGTGTTTGGGAGCTGATTCAGATATTGGATTTGAATTTAAATAATGGTTCAAAATGTGTTTGATAATAGGATAATTGTAATGGGTGGCAAAATTAGGGTAAATAATTGCAATTTTAGCAATTTTTTAAAATATTTGCAAATATGGCAAAATTTTTGAATTAATTTTTTATATCCCTATTTTGCCCTTGTGCGCGCCTCCTCTATTTTTGTTTTGGTAGGTTTTTGTTTTGGTAGGTTTCTATCTGATAGAAAGTTTAGAACTTTCTATCTGAACTTTCTATCTGATAGAAAGTTTAGAACTTTCTATCTGATAGAAAGTTGAGAACTTTCTATCTGATAGAAAGTTGAGAACTTTCTATCTGATAGAAAGTTTAGAACTTTCTATCTGATAGAAAATTTTTCTATCACTGATAGATTCTATCAGTGATAGAAAAACTTTCTATCAGATAGAAAGTAGAACTTTCTATCACATAGAAAGTAGAACTTTCTATCACATAGAAAGTTCTTCTATCTGATAGAAAGTTGAGAACTTTCTATCTGATAGAAAATTTTTCTATCACTGATAGATTCTATCAGTGATAGAAAAATTTTCTATCAGATAGAAAGTTCTCAACTTTCTATCAGATAGAAGAACTTTCTATCTGATAGAAAATTTTTCTATCACTGATAGATTCTATCAGTGATAGAAAAACTTTCTATCAGTGATAGAAAAACTTCTATCACTGATAGATTCTATCAGTGATAGAAAAACTTCTATCACTGATAGAAAAACTTCTATCACTGATAGATTGATAGAATCTATCAGTGATAGAAGTTTTTCTATCACTGATAGAAGTTTTTCTATCAGTGATAGAAGTTTTTCTATCACTGATAGAATCTATCAGTGATAGAACTTCTATCACTGATAGAATCTATCAGTGATAGAACTTCTATCACTGATAGAATCTATCAGTGATAGAACTTCTATCACTGATAGAAATCAGTGATAGAAACTTCTATCACTGATAGAAAGTTCTATCACTGATAGAATTAACTTTCTATCAGTGATAGAAAACTTTCTATCACTGATAGAAATTTTCTATCACTGATAGAAAATTTTTCTATCACTGATAGAATCTATCAGTGATAGAAAAGTTTTCTATCAGTTATTTCTATCACTGATAGATTCTATCAGTGATAGAAAAACGTTCTATCAGTGATAGAAAGTTTCTATCAGTGATAGAAAGTTTTCTATCACTGATAGAAAGTTAATTCTATCAGTGATAGAACTTTCTATCAGTGATAGAAGTTTCTATCACTGATTTTCTATCACTGATAGATTCTATCAGTGATAGAAAAGCGTTCTATCAGTGATAGAAAGTTAATTTTATCACTGATAGAAACTTTTCTATCAGTTTCTATCACTGATAGAAACTTTTCTATCACTGATAGATTCTATCAGTGATAGATTCTATCAGTGATTTTGTATATCCGCCGGAAAAATTAACCATCTTCCATCGTCGGAAAGTTAAAGCTAAGTCCTCTGGTTCTGTTTCTGAAGAAGCGGCCATGGCGATTTCTTTCACCAAATTCTTCGCCATTTCGCTGATGCTCTCGACGATTTTCCGAGGTGGAATTAGTTCGAGTAGTGTATTCGATTATCCGGCGGCGTTCAACTTCGGCGATTCGAACTCCGACACCGGCGATCTCACCGCCGGCAAGGGATTTAGCCTCGACTTGCCTTATGGAGAAAATTACTTCAAAACTCCTTCGTCTGGAAGGTTCTCCGATGGCCGCCTCATCGTTGATTTCTCTCAGTAAATTTCTTTTCCCTCCATTGCTCTCCCTTTTACTTTACCAGTTTCTGCTCTATCTCTCTTCTTGCATGTGATTGAAATTGATGATCTCATTGATTTTCTTTGAACATTTTTTTTTTTACTTTTAATTAATTTTCTCATTTCATTTCTGGTATTTTTAAAGTTAAATTACAGATTGAAGCAGGGGAGAGGACCTTTGGTGGTCAAGACCGTCGCCACCACGATGCTTGTGCTCTTCGCCTCCACTCTCTACAATGCCACGGAAATCCGCCGGCGAGCGGCGGAGGCCGGCGTCCTCAACCAGACCGACGAGATTCTCTTGGCTCATCGCCTTCTCGAAGCCTCCATGATCGGTGAGCTCATCGTCAATCGTGGTGTAATGTCGATGGAGATGACCGGAAAAGTAGAGAAGAAAATAGAAAGGGCATTTTAGTAATTTTACCTTTTAGATGGCAATATTTTGCCATTTTTACAAATAGTTTCAATGGCTGCTATTTTTGTAATTATTTTGGGCCGGTTTGCTACTTTTGCAACCGGCCCTTGATAATATATATTTATAAACGATAAATTATTTGTAGTTGTCAACTAAATACTAAGTTGAATATATAATATTATTAATTAATTTATAAACATGTTATGTGTTATAAATAATTTATTATTATTATTTTACAATATCATAGGATTTAATACATTATATTTTACAAATTTTAATTTCGCAAAAATAAATTTAGTTTATAACATGAAATACTATATTTATTAAAGCTTTTATCCTTTTTAATTTAATTCTGCATTTAAAATTTTGAAATTCAAAATTTGAATACAACGAAAACATAAGGCCCTGTTTGGTAGGCAATCCGGATCCTGTTTTATGTTTTCAGATTCACTAAATTCAGTGAATATGCGTTTGGTAGACGTGTTTCTGAAAACTGTTTTCGGATTTTGTGATCCAAATAGTGAAAATTCTGAAAACAACTTTTTTATGTTTTCGTTGTATCCAGATTTTGAATTTCAAAATTTTGAATGCAGAATTAATTTAAAAAAGATAAAAACTTTAATAAATATAGTATTTCATATTATAAACTAAATTTATTTTTGTAAAATTAAAATTTGTATAATATAATGTTTTATAAATTATATGATATTGTAAAATAATAATAATAATAAATTTATAATACATAACATTTTTATAAATTAATTAATAATATTTTATATTCAACTTAGTATTTAGTTGATAACTACAAATAATTTATCGTTTATAAATATATTGTCAAACACATTCTGAACCATTATTTAAATTCAGATCTAATTTTTGAATCTGCTACCAAACACATATCTGAAAACATGAAATGTTTTCATTGAATCCCTTGTTTTCAAATTCCTGTTTTCAGATCACCAACCAAACGGACCCTAAAAAAGTTGTTTTCATAATTTTCACTATTTGGATCATAGAATCCGAAAACAGTTTTCAGAAACACGTCTGCCAAACGCATATTCACTGAATTCAGTGAATCTGAAAACATAAAACAGAATCTGGATTGCCTACCAAACAGGCCCTTAGGAACTTATTAGAAAAGTTTAAATATTTTTTTTAGACAGTTTAAAAATTTATAGACTTATTAGACACAAAATTGAAAGTTTAGATACTTATTTGACGCCAAAGTAAGCATAACTCACCGATAATTGACATGTACCCTCGATCAAGAGATCAGAGGCTTGAATCCACCTCATCCCTAATATTGTAAAACTAAAAAAAAAAAAATACCTATATGACTATTTTTAAGGTTTATGAACCTGTTAATTTAACGTTTCTTAATTTTAACAAGTGTTTAATTTTTATCACTATATCTAGGTAGGCGAGACAATTTCAACCTTAAATCTTCAATTTCATCCATTGAAACTTTTTTCTTTTTAATAAATTCATGAATTGAAATCTTATATTAGTGGTGCAATTGAATAATTATAAACATTCTTATGGTTTGAAGAAATTGTGTGGAAGTATCCATCTTTGAAAGTTGTGATACATTTTCACCAATAAATTCAGGTATCGACGTAACACAATTTCGAGTATTTCGTTACCAAAAAATTCTACGATCTATTGGTTAGTTCATAGCATTAATCCCAAAAAATATTAAAGTTGTTAGAAATTAAAATTTGAAAGAGGTTTCCCAAAAAGTTGAAGAAAGGCATTAGATGGGTTTCTAGAAAAAACAATAAAAGGGTTAATTAATGTAGGCCAAATATTTACTATAATATCACTTTCACTTTCCTTCCCAACTACCATATACGACACGTCGTAATGAACAAATGAAGAAATCTGAAGAGTTAATTTATTTATGTGGTTGGAACCGCCCATGACAACGACACTATTATGAGTGTCGGATTTGAACAGAAAAGGAGGTGGACATGGGCCTCCGTGATTGCTTTATTACTCCCATCATTTTTTTTTTTCACACCATATACTATACATTAGTTTATGCTTACTTTTAAGATTATATCAGTTTAGTCATTCAATTTAAAAAGTGTCTAATAAGTTTTTAAATTTTCAATTTTGTGACTAATAGGTCCATGAACTTTAAAAATGTCTAATAAGTTTCTAAACTTTTAATTTTATATTTAATAGGTCCCTTCGAGATTTTATGCTTATTGGAATCCTAAACTTCCAATTTTGTATCTCGTAGATTTGTGAATTTTTAAAAATGTTGAATAATTTAAGGACTTATTTGATACAAAATTGAAAGTTGAAGTACTTATTAGACACAAAAGTGAAAGTTTAAGAACCTATTGGATACTTTTTAAAGTTTGGAGACTTGTTGGACACGAAATTGAAAGTTCGAGGACCTATTTGATACTCTTTAAAGTTTAGGGATCGAATTGACACAACCATGAAAATTCAAGGATTAAACTTGTAATTGAACCTTAATTTATAATACTCATCTACCCTACTCAACTATATTATATGCACAAATATTTTGAAAAAAGGAAAAAATGTACTTTTGGTCCCTGAGGTTTAAGTTAGGTTTCATTTTGGTCTCTGAGTTTTCAAACTCGATAATTTAGTCTCTGAGGTTTGGATTTCGTTTCATTTTTGTCCCTCCATCCTTTTTTCTCTTAACTGATCCTAATAGAAAGCTGACGTGGCTTTTTTTATTTGTTTTATTTATTTATATTTATTAAACAAATATTTATTATTTCAAATTTTTAACAAAAAAATATATTTTATTTTCTTTTCCCATTTTACTTTTTCTTTTCTCCTTTTTCATCCTCATCCTCCATCTTCTTCTTCCTAAAACCTAACCCTAAAGTCTTCATCCTCCTCTTCCACCATTGTTGCCGCTGACAGCCGCCGCTCAACTCTGATCGCCATCGTTCGTTGTTGATGACCACTATCGCCGATATTTTTCCGTTTTCTTCATTCTTCTTTTCTTCTTCATTCTTCTCCACTTTCTTTTTCCCTTCTTCTGCCAATGACCACTATCACCATTCACCTGCTGACTTTTTGAAATGAAACCATGAGCTTTGCGCAACTATTGAAATGAACCCATGAGCTTCGCTTGCTGACCTGTTGAAACAGACCCATGACGTTCGTGTTGGGTTTTATGCCCTAAAACTCGTAGATAGTAAATGTAACATTTGACTATTCATTAAATAAAGTGTTATTGATGTTATTTTCAATAAAAAGTATTATTGTTTATTTTAGTATTGTCTAAATAACCCTAATCTAATAAACTAACATCCTAGGCTGTTGTATGAGTCTTGAACTGTATGGGGAGACATACATGGATCGATGTTCAAGATACAACCTAAAGGATCTATAGTATAGGGATAAAGCTGGATACCTTATCCTGATGACACTATGGATACAACCCACTTTGTATTTGATACAAATACAATGATCCAACGCGTTCGTGTAGGTGACATGCGAGTGAGGGTATCCTATGCAATGAGTTTGCATAAGACCGAATCGCGAAATAATAACTACTAGATGTAACTCCATTGACTAGTTAGGTTTCTATTTCAATAGGATGACTTAGTGATGAGCGCAACGTGCTAGATGCCTCTGAGAGTCAAGTATACACTATCAAGTAATAAAGTGGAGAGTACTCCGAATATCGTACCCAAGGGAGATGGTGACTAGTCGAAAAACACTGGATTCTACAAAACTAATATATTTTTTTTAATTTGTATTTCTATTATTATATAATATAATATTTATATTTTTTGATAATATATTTTGTTTAATTGATGCAATACTTATTAATGCAATTTAATAACTATTTTTTTTTATTTAAATATGGCATACGACTATTTATTTTACAATATGAGAGGTGGGAGATTTGAACCTCTGACCTCATAGTCGAGGGTACATGTCAATTACCGCTAAGCTAAGCTCGTTTTGACTCGGAGATTTGAATCTCTGTCCTATTGGTCGAGGGTCAGAGCTTTAGACTTATGCTCATGTTGGCAATTTGGCATACAACTATTGCTAGAAAATCAGTTGATAAGAAAAAAAAAGTATATGTGATATATCATATCAATAATAAAAACATATATATAATGTGACATATCATAGCTAAAAAAACCTAAACATTTATTTCATACGTTCATTATCTTTATTGTTTATGAGACTCAAAGAGAGTTTCAACGACTTTTTTTGTTGTTATGCAAGTTCCAACAATGTTTTAAAAAAAAAAATTGTTCAACAATGTTTGAATGGAATATTTAAATATATGATCTTTTGGTTGAGAGTACATGTCAATTACTATGTTCATTTTGACATTAAATTGCTTGTTTTGAGATATCATATCACAAATTAAATGCATTAAAAACCATTTCCATAATTATATTGTTTTCTTTTCAAACATCTCATCTTTCTCAAAAAGTCCATAGCCACGGATAAAAATTAGTCCTAATCTAGTAACTTAAATAACAAAAGAAACGGATACCATCATCATCATTATTATTATTATTTAAGTAAAACGGATACGATTATTATTAATATTGCCATGCATAAAAAGTTTCCATATGGGCTCCTTATAAATCCATTGCACTCTCACGCCCCTATTTATAAGCCAAGAACAAAGTGCTTTTCAACTTCCTAAGTGGAACATAAGCAATGACAATGAGATTGGGATCTATGAAAAAGCACTTTCTTGTTTTCTTGCTTATCTTGTCATTGGCAATTGAGCCAACCAAGGCTGAGGAGCTGAGAAGATGGACAATCCACATTTTGAATGGCCTAAGCAATGACCAAAATTTGTTGGTTCACTGCAAATCCAAAGATAATGATTTGGGCCAACACAATATTAGCGTTGGAACCGATTACAATTGGACTTTTAGAGTAAACTTTTGGAACACGACGTTGTTTTGGTGTTACTTGCAGAAGCCAAATGCACAATCTGTGTCATTCGAAGCCTTTTGGGTTGAGAGTAAATCAATTTGGCTCTTTGATAAATGCTTCGATTCTAACTGTATTTGGACGGCAAAAGATGATGGAATCTATTTGAAAGACAATTCTTCTCAAACAGATGTTTTCGTTCACAAATGGCAGTGATATGCACCAAAAATACAGGGAGCTAGTAAGATTGATTTCTATTAATATAAAGTTCTTCGTTTACATGTCCCACAAGTTTTTTTTTTTGTTCTTTTTTTTGAGAAAATAGTCATTACCATATGTACTTGTCTTCTTTCCAAGTGAAATTAATAAAATCTCTCTTATTTATTTTCAGATATTAATACGCATGGTTGTGTGTGATATGAATTTCAGATTATGGAAGTGCATTGATATTAAAAGATAGACTTTTTTCTTTAAAAAAATTATTCGAATTTGTTTGTTGTATTTTTAAATACTAGTGTGTTACACCTTCCATGTACTTGTATTTTTAAATTTTAAAATATCTAAAATATTTAAAATTTTGAATATTTTAGTTGAAATATTATTCAAAATAATTATTTGAAAAATTAAATGTATGGCTAATTAATTATTATAATATTTTAAATTAGCTTTTTTTTTGTTTATTTTGAAAAAAAATATTTCTATGCTAAAAGATATGTCATTTTATTTTAAGGAAAATATTTCTATACTCAATTTAATGGCACTCACAATTTGAAGCTTAAACTTGATCTTGATCATCAATTGATTTGATATGATATCAATCTTCCAATTATATTTCAAATATGATTTCTTTTCCACTATTCTTCGGGATAACACATGAGCAACTCATTCTCTTAAAAGGGTTAAATTGTTGTGAAAAGAAATGGAGGAGAAGTGCATTTACATATACCAAAGGAGTAAATTAGAAAACTTTTAAAATTCCAATCACGGTCCTTTTGAATTCTATTATGAATTTCAATTTAATATAAAACCATAAATAGTTAAAAATAAATAAGCAAAACTTTTCATATTCACATACTAATTTTTGTATAGGTATTAAAAATGTAAAGAGACATGCTCACTAAATTTATAAATTGATAAAAGAGTCATTTCATATTTTAAACTTTTAAATGATATTTTATGATTAAGATTAAAAATATAATTTACTAGATAAAAGGGTCCTTTCATATTTTAAACTTTTAAATGATATTTTATGATTAAGATTAAAAATATAATTTATTGAAATTGTAAACATTTTAAGAATCTAACTTCTTAACATCTTTGTAATATTTACAATTAAAGTTAGTAACTAACTTTTCAAATTCTAACCTTTTAAATGCTATTTTATGAGTTAAATTAATCCTATAAATTTTATAATTATTAATGACATGATTTATAAATTCATGATATGACAAAAGAGTAAAATAGTCCAAAAATATTTTTAAAAATTTGTGATTTTTATTATATTATAAATATAGATTATAATTTTTTATTGTAAGATCTATTGAAAACTATAAAATTAACTTTCATTTTCTTTCATCATATGATTTATTATTATTATTTTTTTTTTAAAAAAAGGCCCTTTCTATAGTTATCGAAGAAAAATGGATGAGTTAAAAAAAACTTTTGAAATTCTTAAGCTTCATTTTAAATTCCTTTATGTGTCTTCAAATTTGTATAAATGAGTGCAAAACTCTTCCTATTCTCCCTCTTTACATCCCATTTATTTATCAATAATTATAAGTGCATTTAAATCTTCATTCATCCCATCTAAATTTCTATAAATTGAATTTGTTTATTGTAAGATTTAACAAATTACCAAGTTACCTTTTCAAAATAATAATAATAATAAATTATCAAGTTATTTGTAATTTTCAACCTTTTGATTCGTTTTATAAAAAATATAGGTTTTCTCATATATTAGTTTAGATTATTTGACTAATTTAAATATTATGTTGTAGGTATTTGTGTTTAAATATCACATTTTTCACTAAAAAAAAAGATTTTTTTTTTTAAAATGTAATTAATGAAGTAAAATATAAACACACACACTAACATACACACACATATATTTCAAAAAAAAAAAAAAAACATACACACACATATAGTAGTCATTTTACCTAACAATATTAAATAAAATAACTTGAAAATACTTATAAAAGAGATTAATCATATGTTTGAGATAGTTTTGTTGAAGCAAAAGCATCTGTATTTTCATTGGTGCTTAAAATCTAGGGGTGTTCAAAAAACCCGACAACCCGAACAACCCGGACTACCCAACCCAAACCGTAAGGGTTGGGTTGGGTTAGGTTTTTTTTCGGTTTGGGTTGGGTTGAAATTTTATAAAACCGAAAATTCGGTTCGGTTCACGGGTTGAGAAAATTTTGGCTCGGTTCAACCCGAACCGAACCGAATATATATAATGTTTGCTATTTATTTAATGTGTCACGCGAATGGCATAGTGGTTGTTGTCTTCTTTAGGATTCTGGAAGTCCTAAGTTCGAGTCACATATTGTGCAAATATTTGTTTTTATTTTTTGTTTTCAATTTTCGTTTTTTATTTTTTGTTTTCAATTTTCGTTTTTTTTTTCTAATATGTAACTGAATGTTTTTTATTTTTTCTGATCAAAAGAAAAATTAATTTTAAATAATTAATAAATTAAAAAAATAGACAACCCGACAACCCAACCCAACCCAACCCGAAAATAGAAGGGTTGGGTTGGGTTGGGTTGCTACCATCGTTCGGTTCATTCGGGTAGCGAACCCGACCAACCCGAAAATTCGGGTTGGTCCAAAAAACCCCATCAACCCAACCCAACCCAACCCGTGAACACCCCTATTAAAATCAAACTAACACTACAAGAAAAACAGTTTATCCCGACGCCAAAAAGCGTCGGGAGAAACGCCAAAACGCGTTGGGAAAACTTCTCCCGACGCTAAACAATACGTCGGCAAGATCGTAGGGAGATCCTCGTCGGGGCTTGATCTCCCGACGGAAAAACCGCGACCGTCGGCATTTCCATAAACTCCCGACGATAGGGTTGGTTCGGAAACTCCCGACGCCATTTTATTAAGCGTCGGGAGATATCATATCTCCCGACGCTAAAATAAAATCGTCGGGAAGCTTCCACTCGCGACGCTAAGCTTCTAGCGTCGGGAGATACCATATATCCCGACGCTTAATATGATAGCGTCGGGAATTCTATGAAACCAATTAAATTGGGAACGATGTGCAATTGTGTCGGGAGTTGGTGTATCTTCCGACGCTTTCAATACGTTGGGAGTTCATTCCAAATTCTTTTTAATTCAAATATTCATATTTCCATTCGAAATATTACCTGAAAATTGTTTACATTATTAATTTTACTATTTGCATTCAAATATTCATATTTCCATTCGAAATATTACAAATATTTCATTCGAAATATTACAAATTGCATTCAAAATGTTATAAATATTTGTTCATACAACAAAGTTCTTTAATCAAGTTCAAAATACACATAAACTTCATAAAAAGAAAAAATGAGCATAATTCTAACAAAGTTCTTTAATCAAGTTCAAAATACACATAAACTTCATAAAAAGAAAAAATGAGCATAATTCTAACAAAGTTCTTTAGTCAGGCTTCAAGATTGTAGCTCTTACATCGTCAACCAAAAAACAAAAGAGCTTGATCTTTCAAAAGTCAAAATCATCCATCGGTCCTACAAAAAAAAACAAAGAACGATATAGAAAACCCTCGATCAACAACTACACTTTAACGAAATGAAATAAACACTTTAACTATATATATATATATATATATATATATATATATCAACAACTTAAACATGAATTTCAAGACCAAAACAAACCTTAGATAATATATAGAAACTTAACTAAGTTTGTTTCAAGAATAAGACAACAAACTTTTGATCAAGAACTACACTTTAACCAAATGAAGCAAACAAAAATGAAACGAATACGTGTAAATAAATAAACTCTAGACCTTAACCAAATGAAACAAACTTAGCTATATGAATCCCTCACCCACCCGTCAACAACCCAACATGAATTTTCTCCCCTACTTACTCTTACCCACCCCTCACCACTAATCTTAAACTTAACATGGAACCATAACTGCAGGATAGCCACATACAAAGTTTCTCAACACTAAATCATAAGCAAGTGATTAAACAAACTTAGTTATATATATATCTCTCACTCATCCCTCAACAACTTAACATGAATTCCAACACGGTAACAAACTTAGAAACATATATAGTAATGAGACTAACCAATTTCAACTCTCACCCACCCATCACCACTTAACATCAAATAATTGAGTAAGAAAACAAACAAACTTAGTTGCTACCATAACTGCAGGATAACCACATACAAAGTTTCTCAACACTAAATCATAACCAACTGATTATATATACAAACTTAGTTTTATATATATATATCACCCACCCCTCATATGTTTATTACATAAATGAGGAAGTTCATACCTATTTCGATGTTTCTCCTCCTTGTGACGACATCAATTGTTGGATCATTCCTCTCAAGTTCTCTAGCTCAACTTTCGTTTCAAGTCTTGCACTCCTCTCTTCCTCAACCATTGATTTCACCTGGGTAATCTTTGCTTCTGATTGCTCAAGTTTTGCCTTCAAGGATAGTTTTGATCATAAAAGCCTCTCATAGGATAGATTTTAACTTAATCAATGCATTTATAAAACCAAATAGTTAATTAGGAAGAACATGCAAATGGTGAGTGTTAGACTTATTAGAACTTTAATTAAATGCAAAAGACATACCAAAATGACATTTAAAAAAATTAGAGATCAAAAATAGAAAAGCAAGTATGCAATTGTATTTGAGTATGATCACCGTATCTAAAAATCACTAAGGGTTTTCTTGTAAACATCAACAAGACCGTTAAACTGCCTCTCACCACCCTTTTTAGCAGCCTTAGCATCATTGGTCAGACGAGTTCTAGCACAATCAAGGGAATAAACAAACAAAAGAGATGAAGCACCAACAGCACCAGCAGAAGCCAAATTCCCAGAAAACTTTTTCCAGTAACCATCTTTGTCTTTCTTGAAGTTGAACAGCCTCTTGAAGTAATCCTTGAAGGCAAAATTCAAAGCCTATAGCACAAGCAATTTCTAAAAGCTTTAGCATAACAATTCTCACGGTAAATAAGGGGGAAAAAAACATAAACATATTCAAAGTGCAACCAAAAATATCAAGAAAAACAAGATACTTGATATTTAAAGAAAAAAATATATCTTATCAAAGGAAACATACTTGTGTGGGGAAGTATCTGATAACATTTGCAGTGTTCCCCCTTCACAGGGAAATGACTCCTTCATCTTTAATTGTTCGGGCAAAGCAGTCAGTAATTCCTTTGTATGGCTCAGATAGTTTGAGAGAAAAATAACTATCCTTCATCTTTAATTGTTCGGTCGACTTAACATGAGTCTCAAATGTAGAATCAACAATACATCTACAAATAAAATAACTATCCTTTGCATTTAATTAAATAGAATAGAAGAACAAACCGAGAAAAGAGTGAAAAACAGCAACAAATCTCCTCGACGGCGGCTGAAAGCAACCACAACCCACGAAGCACAAATCTCCTGTCTATGCGAGCACCGGCGGCGAGAAAACAACCACCCCACGACCACGACAGCGGCAGAATTGGGAGTCAAAGACGGCGGCGACAGAACCGAGAGTCGAAGACGGCGGCGGCGGAACCGGGAGTCGAAGATGACGGAGGCGGAACCGGGAGTTGAAGACGACGGCGACAAGCGAAGTCGAAGACGGCGGCGCGAAACGGATGGGCGTGGGTGAATGCGTGGGGAGGCTCACGAAGGGGAGAGAGATGAGAATGAAATCTGTTTTTGAAATTAGGGATTTAATTGAACAGAACTCCCGACGCTACAAATCCTGCGTCGGCATCTACATTAACTCCCGACGCCGTAATAAAGAGCGTTGGGAGAGACCTTAAAATTAAAAAAAAAAAATTACTTTTTCGACCCCGACGCTTTTTATTTGACGTCGGCAGTTATCCCAACTCCCGACGGTGTTCAAATGAGCGTCGGGAGTTAATGCAAATACCAACGCTCCTTCCACTTGTTGTCCGACGGCATTAAAAGAGCGTCGGGAGTGCCTAGAGCTCCCGACAGCCAAGTTTTGCGTCGGGGAATATTATATATGCCGACGCGTTTTTTGACCGTCGGGATGAATTTCGTCGGGAGAAACTAAATTTGTTGTAGTGTAACAAAAAATATTTTAGAAAACATTGACATATAGTTGATACTTTGCTTCTTCATAGGAAAAAAAACTGTGTTGTGGGTTTTTACACTCTACCCCTACTTTTATTTTCTACGGTACAATAAAAGACAACAAAAACAAATCAAGATAGTTCATCTTCCTTAACCTTCTTCTTCAACATGAAGAGTTATGCTTCCAAAAAATCGTACAATTGCACAACTATTCCTTGCATGTTGTTGCTAGCAATGGACTAACATTTTTACGTTCTCCTCGAATGTTCCTCTCCCATGTATTTATATCTTCAAGTATCCATTCACTAAATCTAAAAATAGAAAAAATTAGAGGAAATTGAGGGAATAGTAAAATTAAAAACAAAGAAAGAGGAGACTCAATTTTTATTGTAGAAAAATGGGAGGTAAGAACTATTATATAGTTGTAGAAGTTAGAAAAATGTTACAAAACTTTAGAAATTCCAAGTTTTTAAATTTAATTATTAATAATTATAAACTATAATCAAATGATAAGTTGTGGGGTTTAAAATTAATTTCTAGAAAATAAAACAAAGTAACTTTTTATATTCTAATTTTAAGTCATTTTTAAAAATTATTTTATCAACTTCAATATTAACTATATGAATAAAAATACTGTAGTTGTCTAAAAAATATTACACACATAGTTGATAATATAAAACTAACGAATTTAAAGTAATATTTTATAATATATGATTCAATATTAAGCGTATTTCATTAGAAAATGTTTTTTTTTTTAAGAATTTCATTAGAGAATGTTGAATTTAAGGTATTATATTAAATGTAATTTATTAGCAATATATTAATAATAAATTGAATTAAAGAGTATGAAAAAGTTGCAAGAGTTTTAAAATTTCAAAACTCTTCAAATTCCATGATTAAGTATAATTTCGTGGACGATAAAAATACAATTTTTAAAATAAAAATTTTAATTTATATGTATTTATTGTAATTGATAATTAACTATTTATAGATCTACGCTATATATAAAAGGGGCTAAGAGGGGAGAATCTTTGTCTTCCTATTTTGGCCCTACATTTTTTATAAATTCTTGTTTTGTCCTTCCCGTCCAATAGTTGCAATTCTTAGAGGTGTCCATTGAGAGAGTTTAATCCATTATTGGAATTGGTTACACAATGAAATAATGTATTCTTTCGCATATGGACATGATCTAGACCATAAACGTGAAACATCACGATCTAATGGTGGGCTATGTTGGAGAAATTTGCCTTCCAATTTTACCCTTAAAATGTTTATATTTTTTTTCGGAAAAAATTCATTTTTAACCCTGAACTTTGGGGGTTGTATCAATTTTAACCCTGAACTTTCAATTTCATCAAATTGAACCTCAAACTTATCAGATCGTATCAATTTTAACCTCAATCTTGCGTTAGTCTTACAATGTATACATTTGATTAACTTTCCGTTTGAACCATTGTAGGTAATTAATTATTTATTACTTTCATTAATTCACATTGCACTAGGATTGGTTTCTTATAAATAAAATATTGGAGAAACTTTATTTTAGATGACTTTTTCTTGTTGTTGAGAACTTTAATTGTGAAGATTTTTTCTCTGTTATTTAAGATTACGAAAGCAAAGAAACTTTGAAGATTGTTTATCTTCAAATATTTGCTGGTTTTTTATTGTTGCAAAGAACTTTGTGGGTTTTTTTTTTTTTTTTTTTTAAATTTTATTTTATTTATTTATTTTGTCTTCTTTTATGGTTTTTTTTTTCTTGTCAATTAGAAGAATGTACAAATGTAGGAAACGAAAATAAAGAAATTTCGAGTTTTTTATTTTTCATATTTGCTGGACTTTTCTTGTTGCCAATAACTTTGTGATTTTTTTTGGATAATAATGAGAAAAAATAGTTTGAGATATTTGAATTATTCTTGTTTTTTCGAAAAAATTGTTACAAAACACTAACTCGTGCAATGTGAATTAAAAAAAAAAAAGAAAGGAAATTGTCAATTACATGTTTTGATAGCAATTTAAATGAAAATTTGACTAAAGGTCTACATTGCAACATTTATGCAAGTTTGAGGTTCAAATTGATACAATTTGTTAAGTTTAGGGTTCAATTTGATCAAATTGAAATTTTATGGTTAAAATTGATACAACCTGCTAAGTTCAAGGGTCAAAATTGATTTTCCCCCTTTTTCCCCTTCTTTTGGAATAGTTGTAACTGTTCGTGTCGAGTTGTCGTCCCTTGAGAGATTTTAATCCAATGAAAGTGGTTTTACATATCATTTAATAAAATAATTATTTGCACAAAATTTCGCTTTGTACTACATATATAAGAATTTTCATGGAAAAGTGATAATATGAAAACATTAAAAAAATTATTGGAATGAGTAACTTTCTATACTATATATAAAAGGGGCTAAGGGGGGAGAATCTTTGTCTTCCCATTTTGCCCCTACATTTTTTATAAATTCTTGTTTTGTCCTTTCCATCAAATAGTTGCAATTGTTAGAGGTGTCTGAGAGAGTTTAATCCATTGGAATTGGTTACACAATGAAATAATGTATTCTTTCGCATATGAACATAATCTAGACCATAAACGTGAAACATCACAATCTTATGGTGGGTTATGTTGGAGAAATTTGCCTTCCAATTTTACCCTTAAAATGTTTGTAAATTTTTTTTTTCTTCTTTTGGAATAGCTATAACGGTTCGTGTTGAGTTGTCCCTTGAGAGATTATTTTAATCCAATGGAAGTGGTTATACACATATCATTTACTAAATTAGTTATTTGCACAAAATTTCGCTTTGTACTATATAAATATATATATATATTCATGGAAAAGTAATAATATGAAAACATTAAAAAAATTATTGCAATGAGTAACTTTTAAAAATTTATTAAAACAAAAATTATGTAATATTTGCTTATTACATACTAAATTTAAAACTATAATATTTTGTTTCACAACTAGTATGTATAAATGATACTTTATTAATTAATTTACTATTTATAATTAATTGTCAAAGGTAGATTTCGTAAATATATTAAGTAAAGGAGGGATATATAACAAGTATAATTTCGTGGAAGTTTTTCAAAGATGGTAGCTTTTTAATATATTATATATTATAGATATATATAAAATTTGTCGAATCAACTCTATCTAGTGGGACCAAGATAAGGGAAATTGGGTCAGGCCATGGTGTGCCCAACTTTTAAGGGTAGAGTGCTTTGCGGAGGGTTCTTGACCTACAATTTACGGTCATTTAATTTAATGAACCCACCAATGTGAGACTCAAAACCATATCTAATTTTACAATTCCTTCCAACCAATTTTCTTCTTACTTTTCAATATCATTCACTAGTCATCTAAACTTTTAATGACATTAATCGATTTTTTTTTTTTTTGAAAAATGACATTAATCGATTTAAATAGACGACAGACTATAAAAAAATGACCCAAACTACGAAAGTGAAGATAAATTATTGATAAAGATAGAGGCAAAAAAAACACAAAAGGAAGAGAATGAAAAGATAGAAAAAAAAAAGTAGAAATAAAAATTAATTATGTGCAATAATCAAAGTATTGCAATTAAAAATACAAGTGTCTTGTTTTTTGTTTTGAAAGAAGTCAACGAAACGTGGGAAGAAGAGTTGTAAGCAAATCATTGACAATAATCTGGTTGGTCTTCTCTGTGGGATGGAAGGCATCCCAAAACACATATTTGGTTGCATCTGGGCAAGTCAATGAGTTTTCTTGGTTGCACAAATAGCTCATCTCAAATGTTCCTGTTCCACAGCATGCCTTTCCAGCAACCTCAAACCCTGTCATTTCAAAAAGAGAAAAAAAAAAAAAAAAAAAAATTAAAATGGGGACAATTTTATACGAAAAGGTCGGTAGAAATCTCTTGTTGACCACTATTGAAAAGGTATGACATTTATCATTTCGTTTATTTTAGAGGGTCATCCATACGAAAATCCCATACTTCTATTTATTGTCTACTCATTGAGCATCATTTAAGAATAATGTGGAATAATCCAACAACATTTGAAGAATTATTTATGAAAGTCATGGTATATACAAAGAAGTAATTACGTACTACACGTTAATCTAAACATAACTCAATTAGTTAAAGCATACATCTCGATCGAAAAGATTAGAGTTTCAAATCTACGCTCACCTAAAAAGAGCAATTACTACACTGTAGTGAAGAAATTTTCCATAAAAGTGGAGAGAGAGAGATGGGAATAATATTAGGTAGGGTTGGCAGTATCTTAAAGATTGTGGCACAAGAAGCTGAGTTGGGTCAGTAAATTTGGCTGCCTGTTCTGTTGAACTTATTAATGGATATCACCTAACTTTTTGATGACAAAAAGCAGAGTGCATGGTGTGTTATATAAATGGTGCTTTCTCCTCTACCAAAACTAACTTCTTCAGATATTTTTCCATGCTCTCTCTCTCTCTCTCTCACTTGATTTCTAGGGTTGGTGCTTTGAAATTAGTTATTTGTGTCTAGAATTTAAAAGTAAATAAAAAAAAGAGTATTATGCACGAGCATCGAGGCACATGAATGTACCGTCACCACATCGAAAGAATAAAGATATCTTACGGCTTTGCCAGCATATAGCTTTAAGAAAGACTTAAAAAAGTATATGACTAAAAATTTAACTCCGTTTCACCTAGAGCAATCCTATATTAAGAAAATGCATATCTTTTTGGTCACTTGCCTACAATACTATATTGGATGAGGGCAAAATATGTTGAGAAATGATTTTTGTAGGTCTACGATAACAATGTTCGGTCTCAATGCTAAATCTAGCTAGATTCCAAAATTTGGTTCTAATCTTAACCCTAGGATGTTATAAGAAGAGACCCGAAACCAACCACGCAATAAGCATTATCAAATTTTCAACGACATAATTTCAACACACCCCAAAAAAAATTGTGATAAATATATGACCTTGATGTCAAAATAGTCCTATACCACTCTATTCTCTCAAGGTCGAAGGTTGAAATCCTACCCCAATTTGTTGAACGTTTAAAAAAAAAAAGACCCGACGCACACTATAGAAAAGGTAAACATCGTCGACATAATAAAATATAAAGAACAAATAGTAAAGGTAGAATCTTTCTTACCATATAAGTAAGGCTTGCTGATGATTTGATAAAAGATGGCATAAGGATTTGAAAAGATCATTCTAAGACCAGGAAGCTGCCTATTCAACTCCCAAACAAATCCCTCCAACTTGTTGTTGAATTCCAAAGCCACAAGGTTGTATTTCTCAACACAATCAAAATTACTCATAACATTTGTAGCTCTTTCAAGTGGCAAACAGCCCATTGGAGGAAGCCCTGTGAATGAAATTTTTCTAACTCCAAGACTGTAAATTTGTCTGATGAAGTTTCCAGCCAATTGCAGAAGGAAATCCTCAAATTGTTGAATGGTAAATTGGAGTCTTCGCCGAGGAATTGTGTAGTAATTCTCTAAGAAGTCGTTTGTTCCCAAACTTACTAAGTATAAAGCTTCTTTTATCACTTCATTTGCCTTGTCATTGCCAAGATAGCCTCTTAGTTTGCTTTGATAATCCTTGAACAACTCCACTTCCCTCCATAGTGGTATCACGTTCTAGTGTTTAAGAAAAAAACACTTTTCTCAATATGGGGTTCCCATATTTCATAGAAATAATGAAAATTTGAAGTTGTAACTACTCTCAGTATCCTATACACCCTACTAAAATCTCGACTGCTAAGAGTGATCAGAAAGGTAGAAAATGAAAAATTTATTTCATCTCTTATAATAGTTGACGTTTTAACAGTGGTGTGTAGAGGTATGCAACCAAGTATTTTCCTTAGAAGAATTCTAACATTTTAAATGGATTTAACAACCCTTCAAGAGAATCTAATAAGTTGTTTTTATTAATTATAATCTAAAACTTATGTCCACCTGAACATAGCTCAACTGATAATGTATATAAACTTGTATCGATTTAAAAGATAGTTAAAAGATCTAGTAAAAAAAACTTTTTATATAATGAAATTTCCGACGATAACTTGATTTATTTAGAGAAAAAAAAAATACATGTATATATATTTGAAAGTTTAGATACTTATTAGAAACTTTTTAAAATACATGACCAATTAATTCTAGTTCATCGAAGACTGAACTTATAATAGTTCAACGGTGGTCACGGGAACTTACGAGGACGTCGGAGGTGGCGTTATCGAAGCCAGTCCCGGCAGAGGCGAAGCAGACACCGGTGGCGAAATCGGCAATGGTAAAAGCAGGATCCAAGTAAGCCGGAATGGTTGGTTTCAAGCCAAAGGCTTGAGAAATGAAGTCGGGCGGAACTCGGCCATTAGAGAACCTTCCAGTGGGCTGTCCATTGAAGAAGTCACGACCATAAGGCTTAAAGTTACTCTTCAACAGTGTCTTAATCACATTGTTGTTTCCAGAATCCACAGACGAATCTCCAAACACAATGATGGCTGAAACCTTAGCTTCAATTTTGGAACCCAATGTGAAGATCAGAAGAAGAATGAAAAAGATGAAGAATTGGAAATAACCCATTATTGAAAAAAACAAAAAAAAAAAAAAAACGAAAAAAGATCGAAGGAAATTATAAAGATATGAATTGAGAGTTAAATTTTGGTATAAATTGTGTGGAGAGATGTGTGGTTTGGTGGGGAATTTAATGAGGATTTTGATGGCGGTTGGTCCAACAAACATGCATGCAAACGCCAACATTATATTGTATTATATTATATGGTTTTGTTCAGGAAATTAACTCATATGACAGACAAATTATTAGGTGTTCTCGGTACGATGAGACTCTCTCTAATAATCGTTGGATACAAAATTAAAGTACTCTTACATCTAACCGTGCAAAATTACATGCCTCATTGTATTGAGAGCACCTAATAATTTTGTTACGTAATGGATTTTCTTTTAATTCTATTGTGGCCGTGAGCGACCGCGGCCGGAATTATAGCTGTTTTTGTCCTTTTATTTACTAATGAAAGCAATAAGAGTGTGTACTTGGGGAGGAGAAATAGGTTGGCATGGGAACTTATTATTCTGGCATTAACTTCTAGGGTTTTAATGATTATAAATATGATTTTGGTAATTTAAAAGAAAAAAAAAAAGAAAATATGATTTTGGTTGGAGTGATGATGAGAATTTTTTTTTTTTTTTTTAAAAAATAAATTGTGAGTTTAGGGCATGTTTAGAATGATTGTTAGGGTGTTTAAAAGGGTTTTTAAGTGTTGAAAAAAGTATTTAAGCATTTGGAAAGTCATTCCAATTAACCAACACAGTTTCTTAACTTTATTTTAATAGGTTCTTAAGTTTTAAAAAAATGTGTAATATATATTTAAAATCTTAATTTGGTATCTAATAGATTTCTAAGTCTTAAAAATTGGTTTAATAGGTATCCAGTTATCTTTCAATTTTTGTGTCGGATATGCTTTTTAATTTTCAATTTTGTGTATAATAGGTTTCTAAAATTTCAATTTTGTGTCTAACAAAGTTCTTAGCTTATTTGACATTTTTTTTAAATCCACAAACCTAGTGCGTAGACAAAAAGTTTAAAGTTAAAGGTCCTACATATTAGACCAAAATTCAATTTTATGTATAATAGATCCATTGATTTCATTTTTTTTTTTTTAAATGTCAGGACTTATTAGACATGAAACTGAAAGTTCAAGGACCTATTAGATATAAAATTGAAAGTTTAGAGACCTGTTAAACCCAAAGTTGAAAGCTTAAGACAAAACTTGTCATTTAATCTTTTTGTTAAAAAAATATTATATCACGTGTGGAGTAGAGAAATTCGAATTGTACTATCTCTTAGAGGAAATAGAGATACCTTAAGATATGTAGTTAGTGTCAAATTTATATCACGTGTGGAGTAGAAAAATTCGGATAGTATGATCTCTTAGAGGGAGGAGAGATACCTTAAGGTATGCATTTAGTGTCAAATTTAATCTTGTATTGAAGGGAAGAATCTCCATTATTTAAATTGGTTGAAGGATGCTTATATTTCATAATTCATTAATTTTTTGCTTCTCACCCCTTTTTTGGATGGATGTTTATATTTAGTTGGAAAAGTAATGGCTAAAACCTAAATTCACCCACCAACAATAGGGATGGTTGCAAATATTTCATAAACTTTTTGTTGATGGTCAAATTTGGTCGGGGAGAAATTCACCTGACCTCCTTCACGTGCCACCAATGGTAAATTTGTTTGAGAGGGGGGAAGACGTGGCCCTGCAAGACAGAAAACCTGCACACCGGTGTGGTGCCTCCCACACCGCCTCCAATGCTTAAGTCAGAAAGCAGAAGGAGGAAATCAAGAGAGCAAGAGGAGAGAGTAGATAATAGAGTTTCGGGATCCTTTCTTCAGTGATGAAGAATGATTTAAATAATACATGTTCTTGCTCTAGGGTTTTTAGGAATTTGGAGGCGTTTTGGGCTGAACCAGGTGGAATTGGGGCGGCCAGGGGCAGTAGGGACAGAATGGAGGCGGACGGACTCGGCCCACGCAAGTGGGCCGACCATATGGGTCGGGCCAAGGTTCGGTCCCTCCTACCTTGGCCCGACCTTTTGGCCCGTTTTGCCTTCAGGGTCCATCTTCCGGTCCTATTTTTGGGCTCGTGTCGGATTGTCCTCATCAGTTTCTTGTACATCGGAGTAGTCCAAAATTACCTATAACACTTTTGAACACGTTATAATTCAACTATATCTTCCAACGATAAAGTTTAATGGCAACAATTTCATAAATTTTAGATATAATTGCAATAATTACAAGTTTAGGTTTATTACACATAATTTTGTTTTTTTATAGGAAAATATTCCATCAAGTAAGATACTTTTAATTATTATTATTTTTAAAAAGTCAATTATTACATGCATTAAAAAATTCTTATAAAGAAGCCTACTTCCAATTTCCCAAGAGTTCCTAAAGACATAAAGATTTTGGTCATGTTTGTTGGAATAGTAAATATGGCTCAAGAAATCATAGAAATATTATGAACATTACAAGAGGAAAGCAATCTTAAGAATTAAAGGAAAGAAAACATGCATCAAGTCACTTTCTCAACAAAGCTTGTGACTTCTTAATTGGGCAAGCCATCTAACTTCTAGCATTTTACTTCCAAAATGAAATGATAGAGAGAGAGAAAAAAAATATTCATTTAGTCATGAAAATGAAAATGTGTATTGAATCGACCATATTGTCACTTCGTGGTTCGTATCCATTTTGAATTTGAACTCACCATATATTTGCTTTGGTTTTACTACGAAGAAAAAAATATTGTTCAGATAAAGATATTCCTCTTTACTTTTAAGTTGATATGAGACGTTCATTTTTTTTAGTAGATTGATATATGAGACTCACACTTTGGTTTTCATCCCAAAAATTTTGTGGTGGACTTATTGGTAAACTTCAATTTGTGGAAGCAATCAAAGACTTAGGGTGTGTTTAGTTTAACTTTTCAAGTGTTTAATTTTGAAAATAAATCATTTTGAAAAAATTTCTAGTGTTTGGCAACCACTAAAAATGACTTATTAGAAAATGAGATTGATAAATAAACCATTTTGAGTTAAACACTTCAAACAAACTTTTTAAAAAATACTTCTTAAGTAAACAATAATTTGTGTATAAAAACATTTGTGAGGAAATGCAACCAAACATATAAGTGTTTAAATTCTAAACAATTTTTATACAAAATGTTTTTTAAAAAATGCATTCTTAAAAAACATTTAAATTAAAATACATTTCAAACGAACCCTTACACTTTGGTTCCATTTTTAATTTTTGAGGACTTATATTTTGTACCTAATCTTTGTATATTTCCCTTTCAACAACAACAATAATAAAATAAATAAATAAATAAAAATAAAAAAAAGTAAGGACAACAATAACAAACTTCTTCCTAGAAAAAAAGAGAGTTAAAATAGCATTTTAATTAGTTTCTATACTTTAAGACTCATTCTATTTTAGTCTATATAGTATATACCTTCAAATGTTCAAATTTAGTCCATATACTACTTCTTCTTCTTCTTATTATTATTATAAATCTTAAAATTAATTCTCTTTATTAGTTTGAAGTTAATTTTTATCGAACTTGATAAAACAATATATATGGTAATAATTTTCATTCAAGAAAAAATACAATGTGAATATGCTTCCAAAATTTATAGAGGGAAGATTAATAGAGACTAATTTATTTTTGGAAAAGTTAAACACATTGAACTAACAATAGAGACTAAATTTAAGATTTATTGAAAGTACAAAGATTAAATTTAGACATTTAAAATTATAAAGACTAAAATAGAACAAGTCTCAAAATACAAGGACTAAAATAGTATTCGAATAAAAAAAATCTAAAAAATATAGAGATGTAATTAAAAGAAAATAGAAAGTATACAAACTATATAAAATGGTAGATTTTGTTTGTTTGTTTGTTTGTTTTTTTTTTTTGAAGAAATAAAATTGTAGAATTTAATAGTATATATAAAGGAGAATAATAGTGTGGCTTAGAATTTATGGAGATGAGCCAGGTAGCTAGGGATCACATGTTTAGGAAATTTATTTATGGTGACATAAAAATTATTTATTTGTAGTTAGGTATTTAATATTAATGTTTGGTTTGGTATTCATTATTTAATATTTATAGCGTGGCCTAATAAATTGGCAACATAATTAGGTTTTTGGCATTGACTTTCAGTACGGACTTTGTTGGATGATTGAATAACTTTAGTTGAGAATGATTAATTCAAAGTATTTGTTATTATTATCAGTTGAAATTTGAGTTTGGATTTGAAACCACTTTTTTTTTAGAGAAAAAAAGTAAAAAAACAAACCACTTTTACTGAAGTACAAAGCAAAGGACGTTCAATTCAAATTAATTAATTATTATGTTTTAAGGATTTGTCCAAATGGAAGATTTCACTAATGGGTTAAAGTTTTTTAGGTCATCTGGAGAGAAAATGTCTGAATTGGTTTTGATTTCATAAAAGTGAAAATGTCCTTCAAAATATTATAAATTTAGGTCCCAACTGGTTTTGATTCATAAAAGTGAAAATGTCCTTTGAAATATTATAAATTTAAGTCCAAATTGATTTAGGATATGTTTGATTTAACTTTTCAAGTGTTTAATTTTGAAAAAAGTTCTCGTGTTTGGCAACCAATAAAAAGGACTGTTGGAATAGAAAATTTTCAACCAATTGAAATTGTCACGTCGTTATTTTTAAATTAATAACAAAATATTTTGGGGGTGTGTTGCAAATTAACATGTATCCCAAACTTAAATTATGGCAAACTCGAATAGGCCACATGTTCTCTTTGTGATTGCCTAATCACACTAATGGTCTTGATCGAATCCAGCTATGATTAAACCCAAGATCAAGTGTTGAAATTAAATTAAAATATGTTAAGTTCATGAAATTAGATTAAATTGAGTTCAATTTAAACCCAAATTCGTTAAGGTAATTGGACCCAAAAAGCCTAAATTTCACCCAAGTCCATGGATGAGCCCAAATACAATCAAGCTCAAGCCCACAAAAATCTTTTGAGAAAATCTATAAAAGGGAGGCTTGCCTTCCATTATGGGGGAAAGAAAGGAAGAAGAGGAAGATTAGAAGATTGTGAAGATTGAAGCTCAAATCCCAAAATTGAAGATTGAAGCGAAATCTTTCTAAAGATTAGAAAACTGAAGTCTACTTCAATTCATCCCGAATAACTTAAATCTTCCTAAAAAGTGAACAGAACTTCAAGACTGACTCTAAAGACTAAAAGCTTTTAGAAGACTTCAAGAAGATCAATAAGCCAATAAACCGATCATCCGAGAAGATCAACAAGCCAGATCAATCCAATAGATCATCAAGCTAATAGGTCAATTTAAGAAGATCAACAAGCTAACAGGTCGATCCAAGAAGATTAACAAGCCAACATGTCAATCCAAGTGATCATCAAACCAAAAGGTCGATCCAAGAAATCAACGGGCCAACAAGCTGATTTAAGAGATCAACAAGCCAACAAGTTGATCTACAAAGATCAATAAGCCAACAAGCCAGTAGGTCGATCCAAGAATATCAACAAGCCAGCAAGCCGATCTAAGAGATTACCAAGCCAGCTGGTCGATTCAAGAAAGACAACAGGTTGATCTAAAAAGATCAACAAGTTGATCCAATTGATCATTAAACCAACAAACCGATCCATGATCAACAAACCGAAGGCCAAAGTTTATATATTTGTGAGAAAGAATTAGAGAATCAAAATTAGAGATTGTAAACTGACACTCATACAAATTCAATAAAAATACAAGTTACTCCACGTGTTCCATTTCATATACAAATTCAATAAAAATACAAGTTACTCCATGTGTTCCATTTCATTGAAATTACGTGAACAATGACTTATTAAAAATGAGATTGAGAAATAAATCATTTTGAGAGAAACACTCGAAAGCAACAATTTTAAAAAGAGTTTTTAAGTATATAATGACTTGGGTATAAAAACAATGATGAGGAAATGTAACCAAAGTGTTTAAATTCTAAACAATTTTTAAACAAAATGTTTTTAGAAAATAGGGAAAAATACACTTTTGGTCTCTGAGGTTTGGGTTAAGTGACAGTTTGGTCCCTGAGTTTTCAAACTCAACAAAAATACTCCTGAGGTTTGAGATAAGTAGCACTTTGGTCACTGCCGTCTATTTTTCTGTTAAATACTAACGGTTGCTGACGTGACACTATTATTTTAATTAAAAAAATTATTTTTTAATTTTTTTAAATAAAAACATATAAAAATATAAAAATATTATTATTTTATTATTTTATTTAAATTCTTTCTCTCTTTCTTCCTTTCTTTTACTCCCATCTCCTTTCTCCCTGACTTCTTTCTCCCTCCTTATCTCCTTATTCTTCAGTTCCGGTGGCTGGCCACCGCCGGCTGCCGACGAACGGCGGCGGCGGCCGGCTGGATTTTTTTTTCTTTCTTTCTTCTCCCTTTTTCTTCTCTCCTTTCTTCTCTCTTTCCGTTAACTATTTTTTTTAATAAAAAGAAGGGAGAGGGAGGAGCTTCCCTCTCCGGCGCCGGTGATGGGAGGAGGGAGGGCCCCTCCTCCCTCTCGGTTTCAGATTGAAACCAAGAGGGAGGGCCTGAAACCGAGAGGGAGGAGGGGCCCTCCCTCCTCCCGTTTCGCGACGGCAACGGGAGGAGGGGCCCTCCCTCCTCCCGTCGCCTGCGTCGGAGAGGGAGCTCCTCTCTCTCCCTTATTTTTATTAAAAAAAAATAGTTAACGGAAGGAGGGAAGAAGGGAGAGAAGAAAAGGGGAGAAAGAAAGAAAGAAAAAAAAATTTACGGCCGGCAGCGACCGGCCACCGGAGCTGAAGAAGAAGGAGATAAGGAGGGAGAAAGAAGTTGGGGAGAAAGAAGATGGGAGTAAAAGAAAGGAAGAGAGAGAGAAATAATTTAAATAAAATAATAAAATAATAATATTTTTATATTTTTATATGTTTTTATTTTAAAAAATTAAAAAATAATTTTTTTTAATTAAAATAATAGTGCCACGTCAGCAACCGTTAGTATTTAACAGAAAAATAGACGGCAGGGACCAAAGTGCTACTTATCTCAAACCTCAGGAGTATTTTTGTTGAGTTTGAAAACTCAAGGACCAAACTGTCACTTAATCCAAACCTCAGGGACCAAAAGTGTATTTTTCCCTAGAAAATACATTCTTGAAAAATATTCAAACTAAAAGATATTCAAAACATGCCCTTATTCATTGGGAATTGATAAACAATAATGGTAAATCTCATTTAGTCTCTAAACGTTTAAGATTATTCCATTTGAGTCTCTAAATTTCTAAAATATTTTTTTATCTTCGAATTTTAAAAGAAACTTTTTTCTTTTTTATAAAAAATTGTTTTTCTAGATTTTTTTTTTTAAATTTTTTTTTATTAAATTCAACATGTGGGACAAAGGAACTTGTGATGGCTTCTTAGTCGAAAATATATGTTTTAATCCATTGAATTATCTCAAATTAGCAAATGTTTGAACAGTTCGTTGATGAATTATACTCTCACCAACTCTTATTATTCATGGCCATAAACTTTTCCACCCCTAAGACTTAGGGTGTGTTTGGTTTAACTTTTGAAGTGTTTAATTTTGAGAAAAAATCATTTTGAAAAGAATTCTAATGTTTGGCCAGCACTAAAAATGACTTATTAGAAAATGAGATTGATAAATAAACCATTTTGAGGGAAACCCTTGCAAACAACTTTTTTAAAAAGACTTTTTAAGTATACAATAACTTGTGTATAAAAATATTTATAGGAAATGCAACCAAAAGTGTTTAAATTCTAAACAATTTTTATACAAAATGTTTTTTAAATAATGCATTTTTGAAAAACATTTAAATTAAAATGTAATCCAAACGGACCCTTAGTTTGAGATTGTTGTAGCTTCTGTGCTTTTAAGAAAATTAGTTGTACTATGAAGTAAATTAGTGTTTAGTAAATTTTATTTTAAGGATGAAAAAGCAAGTTGAGCCTTAAGGTGTTTAGTAAATTAAAGTTCTAAATTGTTGTAGTTTAACTATATTTTTTTAATATAGGCAAAAAAAAAATATATTTTTTCAACAAATAAATTTAATGTTGATATTATAATATAATTTTTTTAAACATATAAGATAATTATTTTAAATTTCATACAATTTAAAATATAATGTTATGTTTAATCTATGATATTTTTATATTTTGCTAAATAATATAACTTGTTACTTGTATTGAAAAAAAAAATATTATTTCATTTTAAATAAAAATAAAAACAAATAATTTCATTTGAGTATAAGAAAATAGAATACAAATATTTAACTTAAGTTTAAAAAAAAATAAAATGATTGACATGAATCACATCTCAACAAAAAGATAAATAGTCTGTTACAAAAATTAGATTTTTAGGAAAGTTAAACAAAAAAAAGTACAATTATTAGATTTTGCAAATCAACGTAGTTAAAAAAAAAGTAGTTTTATAAAAATTCATTTATAAATCAACGCCAAATTCACCCTAAAACACTTTAACAAAATTCCCAAAAACAAAACGAAATACAAACAAAGATCAATGTCTAATCAGGTGTGAGAAACAAATCAAATCAAATCAATAAATTCTATCTCGAAATGAACTCGATTGTCAAGCCTTGAGAATAGTTCTTCACTCCAAAAACAAAACCCTTTCTTTTCTTTCAACCACAAATTTAAAACCCACCAAAAATAGCAAATCAAAATAAATAAATTAAAAAAAAAAACTATATAAATGTCGAACCCAATTTTCATCTGCCATTTGAAATCCCCTTCTTAAAACAAATTAAAACTAAAAAGAAAAATCATACACAAATTATCGACGTGGCAATGGGAATTTCGAAAGGCGTGTCGTTTCTGTGCCTAGTCACCATCTTCATCTGCTTACTGTTCCTGAAAGTGGCCGACGCCGACACGGAGCACTTCGGCATCCACGCCGTCGGGCACGCGGTGGAGCCGTTCTGCCCCGGCGGGTACTCCGACAGAGGGGACCACTGCCAGTACCTCGGCCACCTCGGACGCTCACTGGACGAAAAGAGAGACGAGGACGACGATTTCGACGACACGTACAAGGTTTCTCGGGACAAAGACAACAAGGTTTCGATTTCGTTGACGTCGTTGGAATCGACGGAGGAGGCCGAGGAACGGGCGGTGGGTTTGGGGCTGGAGAACCTTTCTCCTGAGGAACAGATTTCCGATAGAGTCACTGTCTTGGGCCATTGATTTTTCTTTTTTTCAGGATTATTATTTCATTGGATTTTTTTTTTAAGTAATTTACTCTCTACATTTGTTTAAACGACATTGTTATTTCATAATTTATGTTTTTTTTTCTTTTAAGCCATTTTTATGGTTATTGTTTGTGGTAGAAAGGTTGCAACATCTATGACCAAATTGTTTGGGGTTGTGACCAATTAGATGGTGATAAATGATATTTATAGTTTCTTAATCTTAAATTTTTGGTTTATTATTAGAATAATAATATTTTATGCCATTTTTATTGTGTTCCTCTCTTCTATCCGTCAAAACTTAGTAATATCGATGGTAGGAAATTTCTACTGCTCAATATGTGTGTTCCTTATGGATAGGTTATCTGGCTAGTCTGTCATCAGATCGATGATAGTGAATGATTGATTTATGTTCAATTTTGTTTACGAGCAGTTAGAAGGATTAATTTGAGTAACTTAACTTATTTGATTTGTTCTTAATAGTCATGTGGTGAGATCTTGGTTTTAGGTGATCCTTTTGTCTAATGGATACTCCTATTACATAATGTTCAAGAATTCAATTATTGTATATGTCATTAGTCTCTTCCTTTGTTGGAAGATATTCATAATAACGACCTTGCAAATTCGTTATCATGAACTATTCAAATTCGTACATTGGCATCACTTTAATTGTTACTTGAACCACCAAGTGTTAGACTCGATCTAATGAGATCTATAGATTTTTGACTGAAATTGAAGTTAAACCTATGTATGATTTAAGAAGAATGAAAACATAATTGTAACAAAATCTCACTCATAAAGCCAACCCGAACGGTTCAACTAGGTACAACATTACCCCCTTAGGCCAAAAGGTCAAAGGTTCCGAAACCTCCACCTTAACATATTGAACCCGAAAAAAAAATTACCAATTTAAGATACTTCATTTTAAGCATAAATATCAATTAGTACTTCGATCGACTCGGAAATTGTTTCTTTTGATCCATTTCAAAAAAAAAAAAAAAAAAAAATTGTTTCTTTGATCCTAAAGTCCAAGAAAATAAAAATGAAAAATGGCATGATTCTTTTTCTGACAAAAAGATATGATTGTGATTTATTTTTTGGTTAGATTGGTTCAATTAATCTTTTATAATAGATATCAAGTTGATTTGCTATGGCTCATAGGATAAGGTCAGCATGAAAATTTCTAACTAAAATTATAGGAATTGACAACTACATTATTGTTGCAGTCATTTTCAACAATTTCTCCATATGGGATATGAATTTAATGTCATATCATATAATCTTGAGCTCAAAAAATTAAAAGTCATAGCATAATGATCTGATTCAGAATTGCATTTCTGGAAAGTAAATATTTTCTATTTCTTTTTTATGGTCTAAATAAAGGCATCACAAGAACTTGTTTGAGATGAGCATTTTCTTTTGTTTATTGTAATTTTGATCAATCTAATTATAATTCAACATTTGGAGAACACATAGGATTTTGCTGCTAAAAACACAATTTTCTTTAGAAAAAAGAATTACTACACAAGTACACTTTTGAAAGTATAGAAAAGAAAAAAGAAACATCGTCAAACCAAGCGTACCCTTTAAGTATTCATTGCACTTAGAATCATTATTCCATGCAAAAAAGAGATAAAAGATTCTCCTTTGTGGGAGAATTTTGAAATTTGTGATAAAAATGAAAACTTTAGACCATTTGAAAAGATAAAAGAAGAAAGTCCAAGAATGGTGCAACCAAACTAGAGAAGGCGTGCAGACGCTATAGAGAAAAAAAGACGACACGTGAAGAGCAACTCACGCCTCTATAGAGAAAAAAAGACGACACGTGAAGAGCAACTGAAAGTAGCACTGCACACGATAAAATTTCTAATACTACAAAAGTATCATACTCTTCTTGTCCACGCTATGTTTTTGCCGAAAAAATACCATACTCCTTTTGTTCCCACTATGTTCTTGTCTTTACAAATTCTTTAATACCGATGAAACATACATCAATTTTTAAAATGATGTTGACGTGACAGACAATAAATGAGAGGAGTATCTATACTTCCGTAGTAATGAAATTTGTCCACAAAGAGGGAGAGTTCTGAAGATTCTCAGCAAGCAAAAAAGAGAACAGAACAGAACTGAAGTGAACTTCAAGTTGTAAAAGAAGGGCTTGTTTGGACATTCTGATAAAGCAATTCTAACAACAGTATCAGCTCTTTCTGAGTCAAACAAATACACTGAAACATGCTCATCATAGCAAAAAGACAACCACAAAACAATCAACTAAAAGGGTAAGAGAGAGAGAATAAAGTAGAGAGAGAGACAATAGAGAGAGCTGCTGATATTTATGACATTGTATAAGATTAGTGATGAGTCTAACAATATCTCACTGCACTTGAGGTACAAACCCCTAAAGATTAATGTAAAAATCACACCCATTAATCATACAAACTCAAAGTTTGCCATTTTCACCCCTCAAATTCAGCTAAGACTCATCACAACTGACAGGACTTGTTTGCAATTTTTTGAAAAAACTATGGATGGATCTTGCAAAACTATTAAGATGGCGACTTGGGAGTTTTAAGCACTGTCCATTTGGATGTTGCTGCTGGTTGAGTTCCGTGGATTGGTGCCGAAAGGGCTTCCGGAGAAACTGTTTTGAGCCTGGCCAGCACCAAATGTAAACTCGTGGGAAGGTACGTCTAAGGTTGGGCGAGAAAAGATCGATGTTGTGCCAATGGCATTGAATGGAGTTATAGGAACTGGGTCGCCGGTCTTCGGGAAGCCGAAGCTAAAAGAAGGCAGACCAGCAGGAGGGAAGATTGGCAAGGTTGGGAGGGAGTTTTCTGCCGATCCAAAAACCTTCTGCTCATACTCTTGCAGCTGCTGATAGACAGCTATTTTCACAGACCAAAAATGTTCATCAGGGTATATTATTGGAGAATGAAAACATTCCCAAACAGACTAAACAACCTTAAAATGCAAAAAAAAAAAGGAGCATAATCCAAGAGCAGTGCAGGCCTCTATTATGAACAAACCTGAAGAATGATTATACGATTTGTTTCTTCCAATCCATTTGGTTAAAAAAATATAACAAATGTGCATTTCATGGTTAGCAATAGGGGTAAATGCATGCCTTATGGCAGCTTGTGATCCAGGGAAAGCGCATTAGACTGAATTATTCAAATTTAGGGAGAACTGAATGACTAAGCGAAGCGATATTTTCCAGAAAAGCAGACAAAGGAACTTAAGGAAAATGTGTGATATACATACGCTCAGTTAAGTCGACGGATGGCCTCCGCTCTTTCACCCACTGGTAACTCTGAGCAAGTCTCCAACCTTTGCATTTCATCAAGAATGCTATTACAATAGCTGGAGACCTATGATAAATAAGTTTAATTTATTAGGGGGGATACTTATGCAGATCCTAAACTTCTGTCATATGACCACTTTTGAGTTGATCCCATGTCAACCGGGTGTAAATTCGATTATAGAGTTCCAGCTTAATCCACGAATAGGGGAGAGGATAACAAATGTGAATAATTCAAACCTGTTTTTCCCTGACATGCAGTGCACCAGAACACGAGCCTTGTCTCTTTCGCATTGCTCTGCAAATCATAAGCAACACCAGGCACGTTACACTTTTAGACTCAGTGAAGGACAGAAAGCTAATGCCATGTTCTTAACTAAAAGACTGCAATTAGATTAAAGTAATCTCATATTACATTAAAGTAATTAACCTATAAGGCAGCTATTGGAAGACTCTTTTCTGCATCTATCTTTTTATACAAAAAAAAGTCACATTTGAACGAAAAACATTGCAAGACATGGACTAACCTAACAAATGAATTAGCAGATACAGTTCATTTTGGAGAAGATAAAGAAAAGGCACCTAGAAATTCAACCGCGTCATCAAAAGGTAAGGTCTTATCGTATTGGAGGCAGTGATACGTGAAGGAGTTCTTGTAGAGATTTTGACAAGCAGGCACAGTCTGCAAACATAGAAGGGAGGAAACCAAATGTCAGACATGTATTTCCAAAGTACCTTATAAGTTTCAATTACAAGTAACAACAATATATAATACTCAATATAAGTAACAAGCCAGACTTCCACAACATGTGAAAGAAATAACCGTGATCTACATTCTACAATGAAACTTCTTTTTAGTATGATCATCGGCCCGGTCAAACTCATTTTCTATCCATGGACTTCTAGAGATGACAACTTGACATCATTAGGTACAGATAATGCATAATCACTCACCCCCTCCATTGAGGACTATTAAAGATAAGAATCTATATTTCAACATATTGACATGTATATAAAAGCTTCTTCACTGCGGAGTTGAAAATTGTTCAACGCAAAATATCACCACAATCTAAAAAACTTAAGCCCATCAAATAATTTTCAACAGGAACTGTTCCATCCCAACAGAATCGATACTGTAAACGTAATAACCTACACCATGAAGCTGTAACAGAGAAGAGAAGATGAACCCCAAAACCCACTTTGCAAACAACAGTCCTACAAAACCTTTAACTTCAATGGTCAACTTTCCCATAAGATCCAATTAGACAAGGACAAGAACAAGCAATCTAATAGACGACTCTCACCCCCAAACTCTCAAACCACGCAGAGTTTCTCCATAAAATGCATATCCGTAGTTGAAACAGAACAGATATTAAACATTCAGATTATAGAACAATCCAAAACGCTTGAATCCATCAGGTAGAAAAGAAGGTAAGCACTAGCAGCAACCTAAAGTCTCAATCAATTCTATCATTCTATGTACTTGATTTCAAAAGGGGGGAAGAAAATCTAAGACACAGAGAAGGAAGAAATTGAACATACGTTAAGAACGCGAGAAATTCCTTGAGTCTTCAAAAGTTCAGACCGCGAAGCATTATCATAGCTTCCCAAATAAAGAAACTCCGGCAAGATCTCTGAAGGAAACGCGCTAACTTGCAAAGAAGTTTTCTCCGATGTAGCTGGAACACGATGACCACAAATTCCACAAACTTCCCCTTCTTCGTATTTGTGATAGTGGCCGCAAACCCCACAAGGGTTTTCTCTTTCCCTCTTCCTCATAGCCTAAAACCGCGATTAAGCTCCGACCCAGATGAGAAAACCTTCTAAATCGCCAAAAAAAACCACCACAGGCGATGAAACAGAAAGCCCCCAAATTAGAATACAATCAGAATCGAACTAAACAAGAAGGGAATTAAGCCAAAACCAACAATTCCCACCTAGATACAAACAAAATAAAAGGGCTTCAAGGGTGAAAAGAAGAAAGCGCTGCTGCAGGCAGCAGTTAGAGGCGCCGATGCAGAAGGGCGTTACCACGAAGCTTCTTTAATTAGATTGCGTGAGGGAGAGTTTTTGAATTTGGCTTTGCTCTGGAGCCTCTGTTCTGGTTTTTCTGACAACGTGGTTCTTACAACGAAAAGCCAAAGCGGATCAACAGCTAGTATATATGAATCGCCAGATACAGACGTATGACATCACAAAATGCAGGGTTTCTTCAAGATTCCCCAGATGGGTTGGGTTGGACATGTGATGAGTCCATAAAAACAACCCATTTTTTTAAAAAAAGAAATCTCTTTTTCACTGCTCATAAGAGTCATAACCTTAATTAACATTATTCTTTCAAAGATTTCAATTGATTTCCCCTCATGTTGATCTGATAGATAATACTAATTAACCGAAGCTTGGATTTGCGTAATTAGCACAAAAAAATTTCGTCTTTTTCGCTTATCTTTTTCTTTCAATGGCGGTGAGGTTATCCAACTTTACGAGTAATGAGTTACCAATCATGTTGTTCCACGTCAATGGGTCCCCCTCATATCCACTGCAGTGACTTTTTTTTTTTTTTTTCTTTCTAATTTTTCCTTTTTAAAACGTAATTTCTACGCCTTAGGTGATTGTTCTTTCTTGGCTTGGCTGTTCATTTTTGTCAAATTGGGAGCTTCATATAATCGAGTGTCTTCTTTTTACTTCTTAAGAAACACTCCTCGAATAGTTTTTTACACTCTTTACAACATAAAAGCTAATAAAAGGAAAAGGGATCTGCATCGCAAAAGGAGTGGTTGGGGTTTAGGAAGCTTTTACGTCAATCAAACTGCTAATGGAGCCAAGATATCTGATTTGCCTTCTGATCTTTTCATGTGCTCATTTCATTCGAGTTCGACAACACCCACAATGACTATAGAAGCGGGATCTCGACGTGCGTTATAAGTTTGATTTCTTACTATTTACCAATTCTGAACGAGTCTTGAAATCTGTAGTGTTGTATAAAACGAGAAATGTCACACGTTAAAATGATCGATGGAATCAAATGACATTGGTTGAGATACGACGATGTAAAAACAAGAAAGTACATTACTCATTCTCTTTGGATGTATTCTGTGGTTGAATTTGCATTTGGGACTATTTTGTCACAGTGATGTCTCCTATCACTTTTATGATATGCAGTATATTGATACTGTACTCAACAAGAATGATGTAAGCAAGCAAAACCTTCAGACCACAGAGGCTAAAACTGGGAATTTCCCTCCATCTCCTGTAAGATAAGTCAATAACAAACCATGTCGAGGGCGGACACAGCGAAGCTGATTGTCGAAAGGTTCGTGAACTATCGTTCTGATCGGTTTATTCCTTCACCCCAGGAACCGAAGGACCCGACAGTGAAGAAAGATATCTTAATTTAGAGGATAGAGAGTGGGACTGTGTGTACTTGGTTGTCTTGGAGGTGCATTAATATGGCATGTGCTGTGGTTTGGAGGTGCTTTAAGGTAATGGCTGGAATAAAGGAAGAGAGGTCCAGGCTAACTACAATCAATACTAAGGCAGAAGCTTCAAGTGCTTTGTCTGGTTATATAGATTATTCAATCTCTCTCATTTCTAACTTTGATAACTGCAGTTTTTGTTTCAGTCCTTAAATTGTCTCTTTCTTCCACTTGATCCCATCTTTAGTTTTCACCTGGTAACTGGGCAATTCATTCTGCTGATAGCAACAGTTCAACTAGAGAGAGAACACCCAGCTCCAGGGGAAGGAAGTGGTCATGGCTACTCTATTATTAACTATCGAAAGTGTGAGCGGGTCATTTCGGTTCAGTCTCAGGCTCAAATCGACTTATCATTAAAGAAAAACTGACACGAAATCCACTGCAGCATGACAAATCAAAAACTGATCATAACCAACAAAACCAACCAAAACTGAACTGACTGAAATGGCTATAAAATTTTGGACCTTACATTATATGAAGCCAAACTAACCAACATGTATAGCTTAAACCAACCGAACCGAATTGTGGACTTTTTTTATTTTGGTTTGCATTTCTACTCGAATTATAGCTTGACAAGCATGTGCCACTACGCCTATCAATAAGGCAAAATAAAGTTGTTTCTAAGGGCCTAATGCCAAAGAAAACAAGAATCAATTTACAGAGAAATAATTACCTACGTTCCAGTTTCTCTGCTTTGATGCTAAATAATTACACTTTGTAACCATGGATCCATAGCCTATATTAATAAACTGACTTGAAACCTTCAGTGAGAGGAACCACTTTTGCCGTCACCTTCGACTGCAACTTTGATACTGCTTTACGGATGTCCTGCAATTCAGAAAGCATTTACTCGTCTGTGATTTGCTGACATATTACACTAATAGGACGCAGCTCAAAGATTAAAAGCAATATTGGATTATCTTTTAATGATCTTTGAAGGCAGATGAGCAGGTTCCAACTATGACTTCTTCAAAGCTTCAGTGATAAAAGTTCAATTATCTTTTGTGATGAGGTTGAGGAGAGAGGAAACTAATTATCCGGCCTAATCAATCACCTAAGAATATAACTAACAGAGAGTGCATACAAGAAATTCGTCACAAAACCCAAGGTTGTGATGTGAACTAATGCACGTTAGAGACTTATCATCATGAAAGGAGGTTAAAGTGAATTTCATTAAAATAAGTTTCACCTCTAAATGGTATCGGGATGAAAAATGAGTGAGAAGAATAGCCTTATTTCGAATCCACTGTGCATTTTCAATGATCTGCAATTTTGAGAAATCATATAGAGTCAATAATGTATCTATAATGATGAACAAAAGTTAAAAAATGATTCATTGAACAGACATCAGAACAAAAGTTAGGAAGGATTTATATTCTACTTTGAATCCTCATCATAAAAACAAAAACAAATTTCATATAGGACAAAAAATGGTCAATTATGTAATCAAGAAAAAGGACAATTCATCACGTAAGAGATGACAACCAATGCTTCAAATACCTCAAATATGTGAGTATGGCCATGTTGCCGTGCATGTTCTATGCTAACACCTTCATCTAGAAAAGTTGCCTGTTTTAAAAAGGATTTATCAGTAAGATGTAAACTTTAATAGAACTTATAAGAAGTTCAAAGCAAGAAAACAACACCCACGTCAGCATTTGAAGCCCCTTATGTAAAAAAAAATTGTAAAAGGACCTGTAGTCCATTAAAGTTATTCAAAATACTTGAGAATCAATCAAAAAGATCGAAGTCCTTCCAACTATGAGCTAGGAATGGGAAATTCAAGTTGATACTTCAAAAAGGTGGAACAATGATGTACAATTCGTTGTTATATGCCAATAAAATTGATTGGGGAAAGAATAGTTCATATACTTTTGAAAGGCCCATAATACTCCGTACCAGACTGATCAACTAGCTTATTTTCCCTCCTTCCCTTTCTTTCTTTAATACTAACAATATTACAAAGAAGGGTTCCATGTCACACACACGGTCAGGGCACCCTTTTGACATATGACAAACTCATGCATCACATAATTAGCCTCACTTAGTCCATGTAACTTTCTCGTAGGGTAAGTAAAACAGATGGAGGGATTTTTCCTATCTAACAGACAAGAAATGCTTGAGGACTAGTCTTGCAACACAAATTAGCCAACTAACTAATTTGGGATCAAGTCAATTGAAGGAAGTGGAACATCCAGCTTTTCTAATGCCGAAGGAAGGATGGAGGTCAAAGCAGAAGGAAACAAATAGGAGGAAGCCAAAGTTGAAACACAACATGGATGCTAACTGCAAGTAGGTGATTTGTCGAAAGCAATGTTGGAAACCAATGGGAAAGTTGGTACAGGATTTTTTTAGAGCCAACCCAGGAGATCCTAAGCACAAAGTCTGTGCACGTTTCCAATATCTTTTGGGAGGTGACAAGGATTATTATCAGCACCAGAAGGTTTGATTAACACAGCTGGGCAGGTCTAAGTGTCTAACAGTACAGCAAAGAGAAGAGCTTCCCTGCGGATGTGAGAATCAACAAAAGTAGGCTGTTGAGATCTTCCTTTTTGGACAAAGGAAAAAGGAAAGAAATATTTAGCCTGTGGCTTAAACCATCCTTGAAAACAAAGAATGTTTTAGTTTTAGGGGAATTAATAGTAGGACTTCTAGCAATGGGTAAAAAAAAAGAAAAAAGAAATGAGGCCATTTGGTTTTGAAAATTATGCTTGCTTTCTAACATTTTAGTTTACAATGATTTTCACCTTTCTTAAAGAAATATTTGAATTTTTAGTCAAATTTCAAAAAAAAAAAAACTACTTTTTTTAGTTTTCAAAACTAGGCTTGGTTCTTTAAAATACTAGTAAAAAGTAGATAACAAAACAAAAAAAATCAGGTGGGAGTAGTGTGTATAAGCTTCATTTTTCTTAAAACCAAATGGTTATCAAATGGGGCCAAAACTTTTCATTGAAATAATGAGAAGAGACTAATGCTCAAAAGATACAAACTCCACATAAGAGTCAAAAGAGGGAAAAATTTTACAAAAGAACAATAAAAGCATGCCAATTCAAACAAGTATCATTAATGAAAATTCAGCAAAAGACTTGGTGAGAGAACACCATAAGGAAGCCTTTAATCTTGCATACTGATCAAACCAGGGAATATTCTCATCTTCAAAAATTCTTTGGTTTCTTTCCAACCATAATTTTGAAAACAATGCTTTAACCGCAACTGGAATTATCATCCTTGAGGGATGGTGTGTGAAGTGTATGAAGGAGGCAAGGGAAGTTAGGTAATTTTGTGCTTATTCCGGGATTAGGTTTGCTTGAGAGGGGTGCATCTAGGTTATTTGTATTACTTCAGACTATCTTATTACATTTTCTTGTTCTTCAAGTTTCCAATACAATTCGTAATCTCCTTACTATTGGGGTAACAAGTAGTCAGATCATGATGAGAATCCCCAAACATATTTTGAAAAAGAAAAGCTGATAAAAGCAGAACAAACATTTTGAACGCATGGCAATTGCTGGAACAAGGCATTTTTTTGTCGAAATTATTGTGGAGTTTAAAGTTTTGATGATAATTTGATAACAAGCTCTACTCCAATAATAGTAAACAAGCTGAACCAGAGTCCCACAGTCTATACCTCAGTTATAAGAATTTTTGCTCTCAATGCATCGGCATTACGTGGATCAAGCATAAAATCTGTCGTTGTATCTCCTGTGAAGGCCACCTCTGGGGACAATATGGTGTCTGTAATCTAAAATAAAAACTTCAAAATCAAACCAGTGCCAAATATAGAAGAACTAAATAATGGAACCAACTATTTGTGCAAGACATGCCTCAACACCAGATTTCTTTAGCTTCTCAATCTGTTTCCCCTTAAGATGCATGTATTGCTTCTTCAATTTTTTTCTTACTGAATAAATGACATAACCCTGCATACAATTAACTAATCACATGTTATACTTGTTGTAATTAGTTGAGATATACTTCAACATAGAAAAATAAAAACTATCAATATCAAACCCAAACCCAGCTCATAGTCCTCATTTCTCAATTGTTGGAACCAAATAAAACGTACTATGCTAAATGTTGGTCATCGATCACTACTCACATATGCTCAACAAAAAGACAACTACTTCTTGAGTCAAAAGAACAAGGTAGGTCCATCGCTACAACCCTAAACCCTAGAATTTCTTACCCGAGTATTTGAGATGGCAATCAGCTATAAGAAATAAGATTCTTCAAATTAATCCACCATATAATGATTAATTCTTATACATGAAAAACCTGTCTCCCAAAGACAACTATTGGTTTAACTACAAGAATTTAAGTTAGATTGTCAGCATCTATCTGAAGATGGAACCCCATGATCAATTTACTTTCCTGTAAATAAAAAGAAAAATAGATCTCAACTCTCAAGTACTCTAAAAAACTCAACTCACCATCTATATGTATAAATTGGATGATATATCCTACTATGTTAAGTAGGAGAACTATCCTTAAATGTCGAGTATTCCAAAGAAACATTTTCCCCTCAAGTAAGAAAGAGAGGCAGATAGATCATACCTGGCTCGGTATCACATGCTTAGTTTCAAATGCTCTGCAGACGAGGTTATTTCGCATTTCATATGTGTCTCCTGGATCCAAATAAGTGACATTACTTTCAGTTCTGACAGATGAAGATGCATATTTCAGTCAAATGAAGGAACAACTAAGCTAAAATAAGCAACTTACCTACATCTAATGCAACCAGATCAACTTCCAACTCCACCTGGCCCATGCTTCTGTGAATCTCAAGTAGTTTCTCCACATCTTCTTTAATACAAGGAGGCACAAATACTGTAGGAGGACTTAAACTATATAAACCACGACTAGCTACATACATTGGTAGCCCACCCTGAACCAGAACAAGTTGAAACCACCATCACTAACATAAATTGGTGCAGAATAGTCACTAAACTATAAAAATAAACTGCCAAGAGTTTATTTCAGTGATCGAATGAGTTTAAAAAGTTAAAGGTGAATCCCACCAATCCCTTTTTCATATCTTATCACCTGTTTAGCTATTTTTTTTTCCTAGTTATTAGCTATGTTAGTCAACTAATTGTTACTAATCAGATTATTAGGCTTTAACCCCAGCTTACAAAATATCTGCAAAGATAGTTTTGGGGATATTGGATAAAGAAAGAGTACACAATTCTTGAAGAAATCTGGTTCTTAGTTCCCTCATCAACTTAATTTAGAGATTATACATAGCACATACTTAATTGAAAAGAGATTACAGCATAGTAAATAGTAACTTAAAAACACTTTAGTAGAAGCGGATAAGGTTCAATGGTTCAGCTAAAGAAGCTTACAATGTGATCGAGATGGGCATGAGTGATGAATACAAAGTTCTGCTGAATGGCTCGAGATGGGCACCTCCCAATATCAAATGCACACTTGAATTCCGGAATAATAACACAAGTTTCTTGCCCACCAACAGAAATTCCCTCGATTGAATACCCTTCTAAATCCACCCCTTTTCGATTAACCTGTGACCGCGCTCTCCGGTACTCTTCTTCGACGCCGATAGTGGATAAAAGACCCGAATCTCTCAAGGAGTTTAGAGGACTCACATGACTTTGGAGAGCGATTCCCTGAGGTTTTGGAGACTGTAAAATTGGTTGATGAAATGGGAAAATTTGAGGAGCTCTGAGTGGCGAAATGGCCATGGAAATTTGCATCTTTTAATGCTTTGGAATGAAATCACATAAGTTTGGGAAAGAGAACGGATTGGGAGAGAGAATTGGGGTTTAAGGGAGGTTTAATTGGTCTTCAAGAGGAAACGAAAAGAACATAGAACAAAGAAAGTGGATATGTTCCTGCTGCTAGTTGGAACGACGGTTTAAAGCGCGAAACCTTTTTTTTTAGAGATGACGAAATATAAATCCATAATTACATAACTCCAAAATTTTTATTTTTTATTTTTAGGTTTTATTACAAGTCTACTACCTCAACTTTAACTACGTCCCGTGTTTAATAGATTCATGAAGTTTGAATTTGGTTTCTAATAAGTTCATGAACTTTAAAAATGTCTAATAAATCTTTGGACTTTAAAAATGTCTAACAAATCTTTGGATTTCCAATTTTGTGTCTAATAGATCCATGTTATATTTGATATTTTTAAAAATTAACCAATATACTATATATATATATAAAATTGAATTTAATGTCTATTGAGACTCCCAATTTTATATCCAGTAGACTTGTGAATTTAGAAAAATGTTAAATAGATCAAAGACTTCTTAGGCATAAAATTAAAGGGAAAAATACATATTTGGTCCCTGAGGTTTGGGTTAGGTTTCATTTTGGTTTCTAAGTTTTCAAACTCAACTTGAGGTTTGGATTTTGTTATATTCTTGGTCCCTCAATCAATTTTGTCGTTAAATGCTGACAGATTGCTTACGTAGGGATGTTTTTTTATTTTAAAAATATATTTTTATTTTTTAAAATAAAATTTTATATTAAATACTTTATTATTTTTTTTTTCTTTTTCCTTTTCTTATTCTTTTTCTTTTCTTTTTCATTTTTCCTTTTTCCTTTTTCCTTTTTCCATCTTCTTCTCCACCACTCAAACCATAACCTCAATAAACTTGGAAGCCGCCACCACCTCCGGCCGCCACCGTCGTCAGAGTTCTTTTAATCTTTTTTCTTCCTCTTTCTTCTTCTCTTTTCCCATGTTTTCTCTTTCTTACTCTTCCTCTCTCTCTTTCCCTCCCTTCCTCTCCCTCGCGTGCGTACTCAGCTCCAATCTTCGCTGCCACTCGTTTTTCGTCCACCGTTCATTCCGCGCAACTGTCCTCACGTCGCCACTCATGCATTCGCACCTCCATCCTCGCACTGTCGTAGGATTCAAGGGGAAAATCGATTTGAAGGCTAGAATCGGTCTGAGTAGTGAGTAAAGGAGAGAGAGATCGAGCAGCGAAGGGACGAAAAAAACGATGCAAAAGAGGATCGAGCGGCGGCTTTGCATTTCATATCTGAATGGAAAAATGTGTTTCAGGCAGTGAAGGCGTTCCATATTTGACGAAAAATGAAGGTTTCGGGCGGAATGAACGACGATTGGGTTTTAGGCGGAACATACGGCGACGACTGGGTGGAAGGAGTTGCATACGACGGGGAGAGAGAAGAAGGGAAAGAGAGATCTAAATGGGGGTTGGATTTTGAGAAAGAAAATAAAAAACAAAAGAAATGAGAAGGAAAAAGAAGATGGGAGGGCCCTCCTCCCGTCGCCGGCGCCGGAAAGGGAAGGAGGAGTTCTCCTCCCTCTCCCTCTTCTTTATTAAAAAAAAACGAAAGAAATGGAAGAGAATAGAGAAGAAGAGAGGGAGAAAGAAAAGAAAAAAAAAAATCTTGCCGGCGGAGGCGCCACCGGATTTGGAGAAGAAGATGTTGGAGGAGAGGAAGAATAAGAAGGGAGAGATAAAAGATTTTTTTTAAAAAAAAAAAGATAAAATAAAAATATTTTAATATTTTTATTTAAAAATTTTAAAAATATTTTTTTATTAAAATAATAGTGTCATATGAGCAACCGTTAGAATTTAACAGAAAAATATACGGCAAGGACCAAAGTGCTCCTTATGTCAAACTTTGGAGTATTTTTGTTGAGTTTGAAAACTCAGGGACCAAAAATGTATTTTTTCCTAATAAAGTTTAACGATTCTTTTTTTTTTTTTTTTTTTTTTTTTTTTTTTGAAAAATGGGAACTTGATTGAGGATTACCTAGTAATGGATACCCCAAATAAGAAATTGTAATACTTTTAAGGATGTAATTGAGAATTTTTAAAGATTAAGGATTGATGAAAAATTACTTAAAAGATCAAGGACTATTCGAAATATTTAACATTTTTTTATCATTTTAATTGGGTTTTTAAATACCAAAAGTTCTTTTTTTAGATTATATATAAAAAAAGTTCTTTTAAAAAATAGTATAATTCTTCCACAAACAGTGATACTGATTAAAGACATTTGAACTAAAATAAACCCATTAAATAACCATTTGATTTTTTGGTCTTGTTTTTTTTTTTTAAAAAAAAAATTAAACCTACAAATACTTCTTCTCTTTATTTTGTTATTACTTTCTAAAAATTGTTTTGAAAATTCAGACCAAAGTTTTAAAATCCAAAAAGATAGTGAGAAATTCCTCCTTCAAAAGCTTGAGCACTCTAACCAAAGGTCTCTCCGTCCATCCTTCGCCACATTGAAAAACCATTCCTCACAAACAAGAAGGTTTCTCTAAAAAAAATTGTTAAAAAAAAAAAGTTTCTCTAAAAACAGGTAATTCATTAATCACATTGCATTAATTGGTATATGTTTTATAGTCTCTTTCCTTTCACCATTTTGAATTTCTACTATGACAAAAAAATTAATAATGGCAAGAAATTTATGTTAGGAGATGAACACAAAAGAAACTAAAAATAATTATTACTATTTATTTAAAACAATATACCCATTAGAAGTTCAAATCTTCACCTTTGAACTAAAAATAATAATAATAAAGTCTTCCAATCCTTCAAAGTGATAATGAGTGTAAAAGAAAACTTATCACCCCACATGGTTTCACATGGTTTCTAATACTTCAACTATTTGTGATTTTGGTGTTGATCTGTTTCCCACCCTTCTTGATAATGGAATTAGAGTTACAAATTACACTTCAAAGTGCCTAAGTGAAATAAAATGGCTACCTCATCCCTTCACATTGGGCACAATGAAAACTGAGAGTATCCTCTCGCAGAATCCCCAATGTACAGAACAATGGAACTGTTATTTACTGCATTTCAAAGCATTCAACTAAAGTTGCCATCCTTTGGACCATAAAACTCAAACCCCTTTAGAACGAATACGAGAAGGAAAAAGAAAAAGAAAAAAAACATACTCTTGGTTGGTTTATATTCCTAAACAAAAGGGGCTAAATTCGGGGCAGCATCACTTCGAGAAGGATTCCGGGTTATCAGTTGGTTTTTCACCTATAGAGGGTCATTCTTGATGTAGCTCCTCTGGTTGGTCAGTCTGTTAAACATGAATTGACTCTAATGAAATGAAAAACTTTGATACAATATCCGTTGAAGAATTGTAACTTTGTTAAGATGTCAGCTGGTCTTAAGGCAAAACCCTAGTGTTGATGCTGGAGATACTGAAAATATCATCCAATGGGAGTACTAGCATAAAGAACATCACAAGCAAAATATTACACAAAAACAATATAATCTCATTGCCAAAGTGAACATAACTCAGCGGTAATTGACATATACTCTCGACCAAGAGGTTGGAGGTTCGAATCCTCCCACCCCAAATGTTGTTGAACTAAAAAAAATTATATAATCCCACTAGCTTTAAATGTGCTTATGATCTACCCAGCTATTCTCTACACTGAGAAAGACTGTAAACTGAACTACAAATGATAAGCGGCTTGCCTTATTATAAAGCCTCCAAGTGCAGTGCGGTCTTCGCACATGGATCTAAAGATTTTTCCAGATCGAATCACTTACTCATGGTTGAAGACAAATAGAAGTTCCAAAATATAGAGGCCACAGACATGAAAGCCACCCGGGCCGGGAGAGGCACAACCCTGTACAATACCACACATGGATGGGTCAAATTGAAGATAATGTCCTTGGTTCACCAATCACTAATTCAGAACATTAACATGCAGTTACCAGTGCTATAAAAAGAGGAGAATGCTGACTTTCAAATTCTTATCTTCATGTGAATAAAAATATCAGGAACTCATCAAACCCAGAGAAAGTAGATCAGATTAAAATTTTTTGGTTCAAAGATTTCTGCAAACCTAATTCATTGTCATGGTGGGAAATGCAGTAGAAAAAGAAAGATCAGAAGTTAACCATGTGTTAGTTGTGATGTCTTATCTATCCAAAACTTTAAAATATGATATTATTTTTAAAGTTTTAACTCATCAATTACAGGTCAACTACATCAAATACCGTAATTAACTAAAGGCCCTGTTCCAAAAAAATAACATCTTATGTGGCTTCAAATATTGTTTGATTGTTCTTTCATTCAACCTCAGGAAAGTTAGCAATTTTCTTTTTTTAATTTAGCTCGAGGGAACCCACAGGGGGGGGGGGGGGGTAACTAAATATGAAAAATTACCAAAAGTTCAATATACTGACAGGAATCCAGAACCTAAACCCTGCAAAGAGACCAAAAAGTAATGCCATTAGACTTGTGTCCTTGAGGCAACAAAAGGCCCAAATCAGAGACGTTTTTACCATATAACAATGTAGGAAGAGCATCTTTCCGGTACATGTCAGGAAGCTGGGAGATTTTTCCCAGCCAGATATTGTTCCATGCAAATACAACACCAATAACGCAGGGACCAAGAACAATTTGATTCAGGAGAACCTGAAGAACAATCAATTAAGAACAATGTTCATAGAACTGCCCATATATGCTTAATGCTTATCCTCAGCAGCTGAGTTCGAGCGTCTAGTAAAAGAATTATTAACATCAAAGCCACACCCAGCTGTACCTTAATCATAAGGTTCCCCACCGATTTCTCTGGCATAACATGATCAAGATAGTTGTACCATGCAAAGGATCCCGGACCATAAACCAGAAAACCATAAGAAAGCATTCGCAAAGAGCGAATCCAATCATGTTCTGAAAATATGTTCGAAAGACCATCCTGAAAGAAGAGTTTTAGTCTTGAAATTAGTTAAAAGAACAATTTCCCTCGGAAGTATAATTGTTAGCAACATTTTTGCATTAACAGAACCAAAAAAAACCATTCTATAATTTGCATTTCAGTCCAAGAGAATCGGCTGGTTCAAGTTCAAACACCGAATTGAAAGAGACAGGCAACAACGATGGTGCTGGGCCCGAAAACTTAAGCGACCACAAACATTCACAAAACGAAACACGAACAAAGAAAAACCCATACCCTAATTCACCGATGACAGTACAATTCGAATTGAAAAATTACTGGAAACTAATCACTTCGAGTCCAGAATCAAGGAGACCGATGCTTTACCTTGTCGAGAGAAGTAGAATTCGAGGCGATTCCCTTACGCCACCGGCCAACCAACTGAGCAAGAGTGTCGCCGGAGAGAGTGAGACAGCCGGCCGTCAAGGACTGCTTGAGAGGGAAATGGTAACCAGATCCACCAGTTGCCTGCAAGGAATTGGACGATTTGGGTTCGAATCTTCTCCTCTTGTTTCGAGAAGATTTGGAATCCGGAAGGAGGAAGTTCCAGCCCCAGAAGCCGCCATGGCCTCCGCCCAGTAAGTCCATGGCGGAGAATCGAAGAAGCTGAATGTGATAATGGAGCAAATTTAACCGTCCAGAGCTGAAAAGTTTTCAGGTTGCTTTCTTCCGCGGCAGCAATACATGTGGTTTCTCTCAACTTTTTTTGTGTACTAAAAGCAAACAATCATAGCTTTCGTTGATCACCGTATTGTCTAATCTATATGATGCACTCCTTTGGTACAAATTATTCAAATTATTGGGGGATAATACTTCGTCCCATACCGTCATGTAGGGGTGTACAAGTAACTCGGTCACCCGAAAAATCCGAACAACCCAATCCAAACTGTAAGGGTTGGGTTGGGTTAGAATTTTTTTTTTTTTTTGAATTGGTTTTTTTTTTTCAAAACCAAAAATTATATGTATGTTTTTTTTACAACTTTTTTTGGATTTTGTTTTTCTTAAAAGAAAAATTATTCTAACTTTTTTTTTTCATAGATTTATTTAGATTTGTTTTTTTTTAAACAAAATATTTAGATTTGTGCTTGTTGTTGTTTGTTTAATTTTTTTAAATCAATATTCTATTTCTTGAATAAGGTTTATCTTATTTGAATTTTGTGTGGTGATTTAGATAGAAATATGTATTTTGTGTTAGGATTAGAGGTAAATATTGAATTTGGTGTATTTTAAAATAGGAAATTGGGGTTTGAGTTTAATTTAATTAAAAAAATAAAATTGAACAACCCAGTGACTCGACCCAACCCAACCCGAAATAAAAGGATTGGGTTGGGTTGGATTGCCAACTTTATTCAGTTCTTTCGGGTCGTCAACCCGACCAATCCGAATTTTCGGGTTGGTCCAAAAAATCCCCCAACCCATGTACACCCCTACCGTCATGTAGTGTAAGGGTGTACATGGGTTGGGTTGGATTGGAGGGAGGTTTTTAGACCAACCCCAAAGTTTGGGTTGGTCGGATTAGCTACCCGAATAAACCGAATGTAGATAGCAACCCAAGGAACCCTTCTATTTTCGAGTTGGGTTAGGTTGGATTGTTGGGTTGTCTTTTTTTTTTAAAAAAAAAAAATATAATTATTTAAATTTTCTTAATCTATTTTTTAAATTTCTTAATTATTTACTTTTTTTTTTAATTCTTATTTAAGATTCAAGGTTTTAAATATATATATATATAACGCATGGGTTTGTTTTGGGTTAAATCGAACCAAAATTTTTTAAACCTGTGAACTGAACCGAATTTTCGGTTTTGTAAAAAACCAACTCAATCCAAACAAAAAAAAAATTCTAACCCAACCCATCCCTTACAGTTCGGGTTGAGTAGTCCGGGTTGGTCGAGTTGTTGGATTTTTTGTACTTGTACACACTTAGTGTAGCTAGGAATCTCTATGCACACCTCATTAAAATCTTTATATGTACTAAAAGAGCGAAAGGGAGAAAATGAGAAATTTATTTTTATCTCTTCTAATTATCTAGTTTTAATGGTGGTATGTAGAGAAATTTCTAGGAAGCCAAGTGTTTTCCTTGTTGGAGGGGATTGGAAACAAATGAAAAAAGTAGTATCAATTTTTTTTGGAAAAAAATACACTTTTGCTCGGGTTAGGTTTCATATTGGTTAAGTTTTAAAACTCGACATTTTGATCCATGAGGTTTGGATTTCGTTTTATTTTAGTCCCTCCATTTTTTTTTAGATATTGACGGAACAGTGACATGACACGTATTTTTATTCTTTCTCTCTTCTTGTTCGCCACCACCAAAAATATATATGTTTTTGTTGTCCATTAATAAATAAAAATAATATTAAATTCATAAAAATATAAACATAAAAAAAACACAATTATTTTTTTTTGAAAAAAAAAACATAATTATTTAAATAACTAAATAATACGAAAGTACTAATCTTCTTAACGAAAACAAAAATATAACTTTAGTATAATTAATGATTTTTTTAATATTTTTTTATACAAATAGGATCAACACACTAGACAGACATAAGGGCTAAATTGTTACACCGCTAGCAAATCCATTACACAATATAACTTTAGTATAATTAATGATTTTTTAATTAAACATAAAGTAATAAACTAATTTTTTTCACCCAACGTGTGCTTGAGAAAAAGTAATGGAATGAGGTCATAACGTGGAGAAATTTTTAGGTGTTCACGGTACAATGAACCCGGTAGTTTTGCACCGCATTGGATGTAAGAGAAAGAAATAGGAAAAGTACCTCGATTTTGTATCAAATCGTTATTAGGGACAGATAAATAATTTGAAGATTTACATATGACGCGCTTTCAAAAAAGGGACCTCATTGCATCAGGAACACCTAATAATTTTCCCATATCGTGACTAGTTGTTTAACACTATTGGATGTATGAAAGAGAAACGGTAAAAATACTTCAAATTTATATTTGTTGGTTATTAGAGAGAATGTAGATTTTCAATAGTTATTAAGAGATAATCAAATATTGTGATAGTCTCGTTGAATTAGTTTTCTATGAAATATGACTACGTGGTTGTCCTTGATAAATCGTTAGTTATGAATTTGAGAATATGCATGTCCTCCAATAACTACTAGATACAAATTCAAAATATTTTTACCGTTTATATCTCCTACCTCGATGTGCAAAACTAGCCCCAACAGTTTAATTTCCTTTAGAGCCATGGCAGTCAATATAGCACCATTATCCAGCATGAACCATATTGATTGAACCATGGTTGTTCACAATGTCAAAGTCTTGCCTAATAAATTAAATAACCCCATGAAGAAAAAACAGCAATATACCATATGCCACCATCAAACCCTCAACAAAATCCAACAACTGTGAAATTTTATGATTAAATTCTAGACATTTTAATTTATCATGTATATACTTCAGAAGTAATTCTAATAAAAAAATTAAGCTAGATTTTGATACAGATTTTGGAAAGATTAGAACATGAAACTAAATATGATTTCACAAAATTAATCAAAACAACGTAAACTCATAAACTATATAGAGGACAAATATGACAAAAAAAAAATTATTGGCGACGAGGAATCCGTAGAAGCACTCGATTATCTCAACTATGTTACACAATCTTAGTACCCTCATCATCTATCCCCATCCCAATAAATGTTATTATTAGATACCTCTAAAGATTTACATGAGAATTAATGTTGATAGTGAATATGAATAATGCACAAGAAAATGAAATTGTATGGTATTATCCTATTCCTAAAAGACCTAGTTCTTCAAATATAAACCAAGGTAATGCATTCTGTTTAGAAACCCACCAACGTACGGAATCGGCCAGCCACAGAGGCGCTGCAAATCCCTCACCGATTTATGGCTGTCGTCCAACTCAACAGTCCGCTCCATCGTCTCTGAAGCTTTTCGGGCCAATTCTCTCAGTTCTTCAGTCGTAGGTTTCTTCGTCGTCGCCGGAATCGGAACGATCATTTCCTTTCTATCGCCGAAAAGCTGCTTCTGTGCTTTCGCGATCGTACCGGCGAACCTAGCTTTCAGCATCGCTGTGCGAGCAGCTCTTCTCGGTGACGGCGGAGTTTGCAGTGCCGCGATTGATGTTGTGATCGTCACCGGTGCCGGAGAACTCGACTTCCTCGCCTCCGGAGCCAAATCACGGGAGCTAATCACTCGGCGTTTTGTCGGAGAACGCGGCTTCTTCACTATCGTCGCCTTCGGTGCCAAGTCGCGAGCACTGACTCGGCGAGGTTTCGTCGGAGAAGTCGGCTCCGTCGCATTCACCGTCGTCGCGTTCGGTGGCAGATCCGCGCGAACAACTCTGCGAGATTTCACAGAACTGACGTTGGCGTAGGAATTATGCTTCATCCTTGAACGCTCTGAAATTCTCTCTCTCTAGGGTTTTTGTATGATCAAATGATCTCAAAGAAAATCTCGAGTGAAGTATATATATAAACTAAGAAAATAGTTGAAGAAGGCGCGCGCAATGTTAAAGGACAGAATTTTTGAATGATGTGTAGTTCTCTGATTGGTCCATCCTCACTAAATTAGAGAAATAAAACTTAACATATTCTCTTGAGAAAATCTAGGTTAGTTGTAGTGAGAGGCTTGATATATATTGTGTTATTAATTAATTTTTTTAATAAAATTAAGGCATGACTTATTATTTTTTTATATATATGTTAAATAACATTTTTGATAGATTCCAACGCTTCGTTTGATAATCCATTTGATTTTTGAAAATTATACTTGTTTTCTCCTAAATTTCCTACCATGACTTTCATCCTAGTTAAGGTTGCATTTGAATTTCTAGCCAAATTTTAAAAACAAAAACAAGCTTTTAAAAACTATTTTTTTTTTTTCTAAAATTTGACTTGGTTTTTGAAAACAATGTAGAAGGTTGATACTAAAACCAAAAAACTTATAGGACCAAAAACCAAATGGTTATCAAACGGGGCCTAAACTTTCATAAAAATAACAATTTATTCCATGAACTATGGATTATAATAATTTAGATCCCGTTTGATGATCATTTGGTTTTTTGTTTTTGAAAATTATAGTTGTTCTCCCAATTCCCTTACAATGAGTTTCATCCTTGTTAAGTACACATTTTTGCATTCCTAGCTAAATTCTAAAAACAAAAACAAGTTCTTAAAAACTATTTTTTTTTTAGTTTTCTAAACATGACTTGGTTTTTGAAAACATGGGAAGAAAGTAGATGACAAACACATAGAAACTTATGAGTGAAATTAAAGTAGAGTTTGTAAGCTTAATTTTCAAAAATAAAAAAAAACAAATGGTTATCAAACGAAGCCTTAATTTTAAAATTTTAATAACATTTAAGTTTATTGTTAAAATTTTATTCAAAATTAAGTGTCAATTTTTATTATGTGTAACGATTTAATATATTTTTTTTTTTTTTTGTTGTTTAAACACATTTGAGTCCTAATCACTTTGTTGATCACATATGTAAGGAATAAATAGTTACATACTAAAATTCAAAGACTAAATTGTTACAAATTGAAAGTACATTAATTAAATTGTTACAAACTAAAATTTAGAGACTACTATATTGTTATTTACCTGAAAGTTCAAGGACTAAAAATGTTTTTTTTTAAACATTTTCTTAATCTAAATATACAAGAAAGATAATAAATTTTGGAATAATAAGTATAATTTTTGTTTTAGGAGAATGGTAGATTTTATGAAATTAATTTCTTTGAAAATAAAAATTCAAAACCCTGTTTAACAACCATTTAGGGTTGAAACCACTTGATTTTTTGAAAATCAAGTTTGTTTTCATAAAAACTATCATTCTCCTAAAAACAAAAAACTACCATTCTCCCAAAATTAAGAATATTTTTTTACTCAGTGAAGTATAACAGCAGCAGCATTAAGTTTATATACAAAATTTAAAAAAAAAAAAACTAATAAAAACTTTTAAAAAAAGAATGACATTTTAAATCTATTTTTCAAAAGTCAAGGATATTGTTTTGAAAACTTAAGCACATTTTAAACCTATTTCTCAAAACTCAAGAACCAAAAAGGTCTAATTTTAAAAGAACCAATTGCATCTTTTCTCTTAAACTTAGGACCAAAAAATTATTTTCTCCAAGATTAAATCGTTACCCATAATAAAAATTTCCATTTAATTTTGATTAAATTTTCAACAATTGGTTTAAAATTTTGATTTCTAAATTTTTACTTCACGGACTAAATTGTTAATTTTATGAAAGTTTATGAACCAAGAGAGTTATTTAACCTATAAAAACATGGTTTATTAAATAAACCAATATCAAAATATATCAAGTATTTCACAAAAAATTTTAGTCCTCATAATTTTCACATAGGTAACAATACAGTCTTCAAATTTCTAACAATTTAGTCTTTGAATTTTTGTAGGTAACAATTTAATTCTTATCATTAAAAAAAAATCGTGAAGATTTAACGGATTTTCTTACATAGATGATCAATAAAGCTAATTAGGACTCAAATGTGTTTATAAACAACAAATATTAAATCATTACACACGATAAAAACTGACACTTAATTTTGATTAAATTTTTAACAATAAGGTTAAATGGTTATAAATTTGAAAACTAAGGCCCCGTTTGATAACCATTTGATTTTTGAAAATTATGCTTGTTTTCTCCTAGATTTCCTACCATAGTTTTCATCCTAGTTAAGGTTACATTTGAATTTCTAACTAAATTTTAAAAACAAAAACAAATTTTTGAAAACCATATATATATATATATATATATATATTCAAAAATTGGACTTGGTTTTATAAAACAATGTAGAAGATTGATACTAAAACCAAAAAACTTATAGTGGAAGTATGTGTGTATAAGCTTAATTTTCAAAAACCAAAAACCAAAAACTAAATACCAAATGGTTATCAAACGGGACCTAAATTACTATAATCCATAGTTTATGGAATAATTTGTTATTAACCTAAAGAAAAAAGAAAAAAGAAACTCGAAGTGATGCATTTTTTTTTAAAGCTCAAAGGTATTTTTGAAACTCATTAAAGTTCATGGAAATTTTTTAAACAAACCCCATAATTTCAGGGGTATTTTTTATAATTTAGCTAAATTGTTATTAACCTAAAAGAAAAAAAAAAAATCGGATGCATTTTATTTTATTACACGAGTGCCACTAATTATTGCAAGTAAGCTAGATTTTGTGAAGAAACAGGTTAAGTGTTTTATGTTGTATAATTTGGGCCAATCAGATTAGTACACGTCACACAGAAATTTCATTTGGGTTTCAAATTTGAAGCTCCAGAAATTTCTACCGTTTAACATCGTGCTCGCTCCTTCGGCTGTTTCTTTAATCATTTATACTTCACTCAACATCGCTTTAATTCTACGAACACAATAACCCTAGAGAGAGAAACCATAACCCTAGAGAGAGAAACACATTTGACAGCATTCAACCATGAAGACGAAGCACGCGACGGAGCCGACTTCTCCTCCGACCAAGCCTCGCCGAGTCCGTGCGGCGAAGATCGCGAAGAAGCCACGTTCTCCTCCGACAAAACCTCGCCGAGTGATCAGCGCCCGCGCCCGCGATTCCGCTCCGGAGGCGAAGAAGCCGGTGACGATCACAACATCAGTCGTAGCGGCACCGCAGACTCCGCCGTCACCAAGAAGGGCTGCTCGAACAGCAATGCTGAAAAGTAGGTTCGCCGGAACCATCTCGAAAGCACAGAAACAGCTTTTTGGCGTTGGCGATGGAAAGGAAATGATGGTTCCGATTCCGACGAAACCTACGACGAAGAAACCTACGACTGAAGAACTGAGAGAATTGGCCCGAAAAGCTTTAGAGAAGATGGAGCAGACTGTTGAGCTCGACGACAGCCATAAATCGGAGAGGGATATGCAGCGCCTCTGTGGTTGGCCGATTCCGTCGTACCTTGGTGGATTTCAGAACGGAATAGTCCTATAGGAATAGGATACAATAATACAATTTCATTTTCTTTTCATTTTCAGAATATTGTGCATTCCTATTCACTATCAACATTAATTCTCATGTAAATCTTCTGATGAATCTAATAATATCATTTATTGGGACGGGGATAGATGATGAGGATGCTAAGATTGTGTCAACGTAGTTGAGATAATCCGGTGCTTCTACTGATTCCTTGTCGCCAATAATTTTTTTTGTTTTCTATATATTGTTTATGAGTTTACATTATTGTATGTTTTGATTAATTTTCTGAAATCGCATTTTGTTTCATGTTTTAATCTTCCAAAATCTATATCAAAATATACTTCAATTTTTGGTTAAGAACTCCTGAATTAATTAAAATGTCTAGAATTTAGTCATAAATTTTCAGTTCTTGGATTTTGTTGAGAGTCTGATGGTATATAGCTGCTTTTTCTTCATGGGGTTATTTTATCAACAAGATTTTGATCTTGTTCACTTCAATTACTGCCATGGTAAAAATATTTTTTTACCTCTATATTCATCTTCTAAAGCTTGGGGAGTATCCCAATGAAAAAGTGTAATATAGGGTTGCATGCCTACAAAATCAGCAGTATAAGTACTAATCAATAAAATTAGATTGATATAATCAATAAAATTAAACAAATCTGTTTCAAAAAATAAAAAAATAAAAAAAAAAATAAATATTATAATAATACCCACCATTTGCAAGTAGTTCATTGATAAGGTTGTTGTAGTATTCAATTCCTTTCTTGTTCACACCTCCACTAAGTTTTCCCTCTGCAATAATGTCAAATGAAAGTATATTTAAGAAAATGCAAATTAATTAAATTAGCATATTAATGATCCATACATTAAGTTTTATCCTTATATATATATATATATATTTGTATTTAGGAGATGGGTTTGACACAGAACAAGTTTTAATGACAGTTTTATAAAATTTAAACTCACAAATCAAATAGAAAGATACCATTTCCAACAACAAAATTATGCAAAAATGTGAGTACCATTTGGAATTTTCTTTTTTTTTTTTTTTGGTTTTTAAAAATTAAACTTATAAACACTAATTTCACCCATGAATTCTTTTGTTTTGTTTCAAAATTAAAGCCAAATTTTGAAAATTAAAAACAATAGTTTTTAAAATTTGTTTTTCTTTTTGGAATTTGACTAGGAATTGAAATATTTATAAAAAAAAAAATGAAAACCATGATTGAAGAAATAAACATAAATTTCAAAATAAAAAGCTAAAACTGTTGAGCTGGCTAGTTTTGTACATGAAAGGGAGGAGATATATAAATGGTAAAAATACATTTGGGAAGATATTATTTCGCTTGCATCCTTTTGGGCATCATCCACAAAAGCTTTCTCTAATTACCAGGCTTCCTCTATAGCTTTGAATTGGAAAGCTTTTCTGTAACTCTTATCCGCATGTTCCTCACATGCTCCCATTAATAAAGTATCTCCTTTCTAAAAAAAAAATAATAATTATTAAAGGACATGCAAATTCTCAAATTCATATCTAACGATTATCAAGAGACCAACCACGTAGTCATATTTCATAGAAAAATTATTCAATGAGACCATCATAGTATCTGACCATCTCTTGGTAACTATTGAATGAGTATTTGAAAATCTACCTACTCTCTAATAACCATCTTATATAAATTTGAAGTATTTTTACCATTTTTCTCTCATATTTCTAAGTGTCAAACTACTAGGCTCGTTATAACAGTTTCCTCAAACTCAAGGACACAGGGTGAAAAAATAATTAGTTTATTACTTTATGTTTAATTAAAAAATCAATAATTATATTTAATTTATATTTTTGTTTTCGTTATGAAGATTAGTATATTTTCGTATTATTTAGTTATTTAAATAACTAATTTTTTTAAAATTTTTTAATGTATTATAAATCTAATAAAATATGATAATAAAAAAAATTAAAATTGACCTCAATTTCTTTAAATAAATTTGTTGTTTCGATTAATTTTATCTTACAAAATTAGTTTAAATAAACGACTCAACTTCTGCCACCAATATTTTGATTAAATGGCACCCTTTTTTAATACTTAGATTTGATTGATCATATGTGCTTTCTATTTCTTTAAATTCTCGATATATTTCACAAATATAACAATAACCTAAAAAAATCAGTGGACAAAGTGTAAATATAAAATAGGAAAAATACACTTTTAGTCCGTGAAGTTTGAGTTAGGTTTCATTTTGGTCCCTGAAGTTTCAAATTCAACAATTTAGTCTCTGAGGTTTGAGATAAGTAGCAATTTGGTCTCTGCCATCTATTTTACCGTTAAATCTAACTGGTTGCTGACGTGACACAATTATTTTAATTAAAAAAAATTAATTTCTTAATTTTTAAATTAAAAATATATTAAAATAATAAAACAATTATTTTTTTATTGTTTTTTTTATAATTCTTTCTCTCCCTCCCTCTTGTCCTTCTTCTTCCCCATCCCCATCATCTTCTCCCTTCTTCTTCTTCAATTCCGGTGGTTGGCCACCGGCGAACGGCGGCGGCGACTGCCGGAATTTTTTTTTTCTTCTTCTTCCCTCCTTCTTCTTTTTCTTCTGTGTGTGTGTGTTTTTTTTTAACAAAACAGATTTGGGGAGGGAGGGAGCCCGAATCGACGCCAGAATCGTGGAGGAGGGGCTCCTCCTCTTGCTTCAAGAAGGAGAAGAGGGAGGGAGAGAAAGAATTATAAAAAAAATAAAAAACTATTTTTTTTATTATTTTAATATATTTTTAATTTAAAAATAAAAAATTATTATTTTTATAATTAAAATAATTGTGCCACTTCAGCAGCCGGTTAGATTTAACGGCAAAATAGATGGCAGAGACCAAATTGCTACTTATCTCAAACCTCAGGGACCAAAATGAAATCTAACTCAAACTTCAGGGACTAAAAGTGTATTTTTTCCTAAAAAAAAATTCTTGAAAATTGGTTTTTGACCTACCAAAAAAGAAAAACATTTTTTGAGAATGAGTTTACCCATACTACTGCCGTGTATTTTTCAAATTATATTTCAGACTTCAGAGTTAAGTTATTCGAAGTATTTTTATTTCCCTTAATAAATTGAACATTTTCAATTTACTTTTATTACTTAGTTGCCTCAAATTACTTTACGAGCTACCAGTGGGACCTAATGGACCTGCAGATCAGAAGCTCCAACGATGTGAGATTAATTGGTCAAACTCATTAACCACATTAATCAATATTTGTTAACTGTGTGTACATTCCACTATAGACTCACAGTTGCACTCTTCTAGGAGTTAGTGATGGTGTTCAATATCTAAAGAAATGTTCCCTTGAGGTCGTGCATTCAACTCATTAGCTAGCTGGCCCACCTGAAACTCTAGGACTCTCAATGAAGCCTGCTGACTTTGGATTATGACATCATTACGAGCCATATAATCCTTCACCATTGACTCCAGAGAATTACCCGAATTTTGCTGGGGCAATGCTTGTGATTTAGCAAATCCGAACTGGTTCACCACCTTTTTCTGTGCTTGGGGGACTTGCAAATTGTTCCCTTGCCCTCCCTACGCAAAGTTTGGGTGGTTGCGCCAACCTGGATTATAAAAATTTGAATATGGGTTATTCCTTTGATTACCTACAAAAAACACAAAAGCTGGATTGTTAGGACAAAACTCATAATTATGCTTTTCACCACAATAGACACATGATTCTTCTGTAACTTGATTTACAACTACAACAGATTCCACCACTGGTGACTGCTGAACATCGCTTACCACAATCATGTTTTTAAGAGCGTTAGCTAATGCTGCAATATCGGCCTTAATGGTAGACACACCATCAACTTCTATCACACTCTTAACTTTCTTACTAGAGCCTCTAACATTTGACCATTGACAACTGTAGGTTGATATTCTCTCTAAAATCTCATAAGCTTCATTAAAAGTTTTTGCCAAAAGAGCCCCTCCTACAGAAGCATCAACCATACACTGGGTTGCTATGTTTAACCCATTGTAAAATATTTCTATTTGAATACAATATGGCAAACAGTGGTGGGGACACTTTCGCAAAAGCTCCTTAAACCTTTCCCAAGCCTCGCTAAAATTTTCTTCCTCATTTTGCCTAAATCCCACTATCTCACTCCTCAACTTGGCACTCCTAGTTGGTGGAAAATACTTACTAAGAAATTTCTCTACTAGCCCATTCCACGTACTCATCGATGCTGGAGCAAAAGAATTCAACCATGCCTTTGATCCATCTCTAAGGGAATAAGGAAATAGGGTTAATCTAAGGGCATCTCTCGACACTCCCTCGATAACAAATGAATCACTAACTCCTAGAAAAGTGCAACAACGAGGTCGCGTTGTCCTCGTTTGCTCCTTGGATTTCGGGATGGTCCAGAATTACCTATAACACTTTGTATTCTATTTATCCATGTTGTTGATGGTTAAATTTGGTCAGAAGAACTCACCTGACCTTCACGTGCCACCAACGGTAAAATTTGTAGAAGAGGGAGAAGACGTGGCCTGCAAGACAGTAAACCTGCACACCGGTGTGGTGTTCGCCACACCGGCTCCGATGCTTAAGTCAACAAGCAGAACGGTGGGGAGTGGAAAAGTAAGAGCAAGAGGAGAGAATAGAGAATATAGAATGAGTTTTGGGATTAGAGTTTGAGTCATTTTCTTCGGTGGCGAAGAGATAAATACCTGCTCATCCTCCTAGGGTTTTTAGGGATTCGGAGGCGTTTCGGGACAAACCAGGCTGAACCGAGGCGGCCAGAGATGGTGGGGACCAAGCGGAGCCGGACAAGCCCGGCCCGCGCAAGCGGGCCGAGGGTCGGCCTCGGTCTCGACCTTTGGTCTTGGCCCGTCCCACTTGCCGGTTTTGCCCCTTGGATCCATTCCTTAGCTCTTTTTCTGCCCGGTTGTCTTCGTTAGCTTCTTGTACGCCATGGTGGTCCAAAATTACCTATAACATTAAGCCCCCACTCTTGAATTGGGATTCAGGTGCGGCTCAGTGCTACTAGTTGAGCTCCTTAAGTCTGATTTAAGAGTATAACTCTCGTTCCACGTCGACTTATGTTTTGGTTCCTTGTTATCCTGCAAGATAGGACAAACTGGACAAAATAGAAACTCCCTGAATAGGGGTTAGGTGAATTGGAGATGAGAAAAGTTGAAAGATTACAACAATGTCTCTGGTCGGCCTCAGCCTCGGAAAGAGGCCGAGCATTGCAATTTTCTGCAATAATGTCTCTGGTCGGCCTCGGCCTCGGGAAGAGGCCGAGCACAACAATTTCCTGCAACAATGTCTCTAGTCGATCTCGGCCTCGGGAAGAGGCCGAGCACAACAGTTTCCCATTTTAGCTTGTCTGGTCAGCCTCGGCCTCGGGAAGAGGCCGAGCACAACAATTTTCCATTTTAGCTTGTCTGGTCGGTCTCGGCCTCGGGAAGAGGCCGAGCACAGCAGTTCCAGATCCTGAGGGAAGAGGCTAGGGTCGGCCTCGGCCTCGGACCCCTGTTAGCTCAAAATCTAGCTCCCTGCATTTATTAGTCAGTCCTTATAGGAAAACAATGAGAGAATAAGCTAGGACATGTGATTTTTAGTAGAACATGCTAAACCGGTGTGCTTTTTGTTTAATAGGGAGTGCATATCCCCTGTGTAGCCCCCAATCTCAAATAAAACTTCACTAAAAAATAAAGTACAGTTGAGTAAATAGGAGAATACCTTTAAAGTATACGCTCGGCCTCGACAAGAGGTGCTTGATTTCTGCCTCAGCCAGGTGAGCTTGACTCAGATGAAGTGCATTGGCTCAAGTCAGATGGGGGAGGTAGACTTGGCAGTCCAGGCTCATGCAATCCCATATTTGGGTGAGGCGAGGTAGACTTGGTCAGTCCAGGCTCGCATGATGGGCTCACGCTAGATGAGGCGAGATAGACTCGGTAGTCCAGGCTAGCCTGTTGTGAAGACGTTTAGGTCAGATAAGGTGAGGTAGACTCGTTGGTCCAGGCTCACATGGTCTCAATCTGGATGAGGCGAGGTAGACTCGAAAGTCCAGGCTCGCCTGATGTGAAGATGCTCAAGCCAGATGAGGTGAGGTAGACTCGTTGGTCCAGGCTCACATAATCTCAATCTGGATGAGGCGAGGTAGACCCAGGGGCCCAGGCTCGCCTAATGTGAAGATGCTCAAGCCAGATGAGGTGAGGTAGACTCGTTGGTCCAAGCTCACATGATCTCAAGTCTGGATGAGGCGAGGTAGACTCGCTAGTCCAGGCTTGCCTGATGTGAAGATGCTCAGGCCAGATGAGGTGAGGTAGACTCGTTGGTCCAGGCTCACGTAATCTCAATCTGGATGAGGCGAGGTAGACTCGGTAGTCCAGGCTCGCCTGATGTAAAGATACTTAGGCCAGATGAGGTGAGGTAGACTCGTTGGTCCAGGCTCACGTAATCTCAATCTGGATGAGGCGAGGTAGACTCGGTAGTCCAGGCTCGCCTGATGTAAAGATGCTCAGGCCAGATGAGGTGAGGTAGACTCGTTGGTCCAGGCTCACGTAATCTCAATCTGGATGAGGCGAGGTAGACTTGGTAGTCCAGGCTCGCCTGATGTAAAGATACTCAGGCCAAATGAGGTGAGGTAGACTCGTTGGTCCAGGCTCACGTAATCTCAATCTGGATGAGGCGAGGTAGACTCGGTAGTCCAGACTCGCATGCAGGCGTGGGCACTAAGCTGAGGAGCTTAGGCTCGCAAGGTAGGCGTGGGCACCATAGGCTCGCTGAAGTGTGGGCTCTATAGGCTCGCATGTAGGCGTGGGCACTATAGGCTCGCATGTAGGCGTGGGCTCTATAGGCTCGCATGTAGCGTTGGCTCTATAGGCTCGCATGTAGGCGTGGGAACTATAGGCTCGCTGAAGCGTAGGCACTATAGGCTCGCATGTAGGCGTGGGCACTATAGGCTCGCTGAAGCGTGGGCTCTATAGGCACGCATGTAGGCGTGGACACTATAGGCTCGCTGAAGCGTGGGCTCTATAGGCTCGCATGTAGGCGTGGGCACTATAGGCTTGCATGAAGCGTGGGCTCAGGCTCGCGTGATCTCAAATCCAGATGAGGCGAGGTAGACCCGTTGGTCCAGGCTCGCATGGTGTCGATCCTCGCTTGAATCAATAGGGTTGGCTTTGGTCACAACCATGGCTTTGGTCGGCCTCGGCCTCGGCCTTAGCGGGTTGGCTTCGGCTTTGGCCTCGAACAATCTGTCTTCTTCTGTGTCTGGCTCATTTTGCTTCAATCTTGATCTTGTCTTGTGTTCAACTGCATTGACAATATGATTTGTCTTGATTATGTGATCTTCGGGTCACTTTTGACATCTTGGATAGTCGGCTTTGGCTTTGGCCTAGGGTCGGCCTCGGCCTCGGGATGACCATAGCTTTGGGTCGGCCTCGGCCTCGGCCTAAGGATGACCATAGCTTAGGGTTGGCCTTAGCCTGACAGCTTCTTCCTCTTAGTCCCCGGCTTTTTTCTGGTACTCGTTGCCTTAGTCCTGGATGTAGATGAGATGGCTTCCAACTCCTTGAAGACATTCTTTTCCTGGTGTCTTCAATCTTGTCAAAGTTTGTGTTTATTGTTGATTTTTCCTCCAAAGGTGGTTTTGATCTCTAGTGGGGTTTCCTCCTAATCGGTCTGGATGAACATCTTTGGTCGCCCTCGGCCTGGTTAGCCTCGACCTCGGCCTGGTCAGCCTCGACCTCGGCCTGGTCAGCCTCGACCTCGGCCTGGTCAGCCTCGGCCTCGGCCTCAGCCTTCGCACAGTTCGTCTGGTAGTCGCTGTTTGGCTTGTAGTCACTTAGCTTCTGCAGGTCTCCCTGAGGATTTCCGAGCTCTCTTAAGGTTTTAAGAAGCTTGGTCTTCCAAGGGAGATTGTCTTTCTTGGCATCGGCATCGACCTCGGCTGTTCTGGCCACGGCCTCGACGACCCTGGCTTCAGCTTCGGCAGTTTTGGCTTCGGCCTTAGCAGCCTTGCCACTTCTGCGCCTCTCCTTGATCAGTTTCCTCAAGTCTGTCCTGCGACTGGTACTTGGTTCTGGGCTCCTTAGAATTTCTCGATTTGTAGGTCTAAGCCCCCTGACCTTGCTGCTCATGCTGTCAGTCCTTTTTCGATTTCTGCGGTTGATGGTTACTTTAGGAAGGGTTTGGATTTTGGTTTCCTTTTTCCATCCTTTTACTCATTGAACCACCGATGTGCAGACTTAGCAAGCTTTCTTCCCCACAGAAGGCGTCAACTGTTGATGGTTAAATTTGGTCAGAGGAACTCACCTGACCTTCACGTGCCACCAACAGTAAAATTTGTAGAAGAGGGAGAAGACGTGGCCTGCAAGACAGTAAACCTGCACATCGGTGTGGTGTTCGCCACACCGGCTCCGATGCTTAAGTCAGCAAGCAGAACGGTGGGGAGTGGAAAAGTAAGAGCAAGAGGGAGAGAGTAGAGAATATAGAATGAGTTTCGGGATTAGAGTTTGAGTCCCTTTCTTCGGTGGCGAAGAGGGATATAAATACTTGCTCATCCTCCTAGGGTTTTTAGGGATTCAGAGGCGTTTTGGGACAAACTAGGCTGAACCGAGGCGGCCAGAGTTGGTGGGGACCAAGCGGAGCCGGACAAGCCCGGCCCGTGCAAGCGGGCCGAGCAGGGGGTCGGGCCAAAAGCCCGATGTCGGGTTCCTAGAGTGAGTAAAAATATAGTATAAAATACTCTAGAATTCCTGTGCAAGTATACACAGTCTGCAGCAAGTAATATTATCAATCCGAGCCCTGAATGAGTTTCCACTCTACCTATTTTTGTGTAACTTTTTAATGGTTTCAAAAATAATAAAATGATTGGGTTTTATCGGAATTATGCTGAAGCAAAATAAATGACAGAACAATAAGTAAACAAATAGATAGACAGATTAAAGACAGGCGCTGGTTAGGTTTTAGTGATTGTTCTAAGATATGCTCTAGCAATATTATTGATCATGCATTTTTCGCAGTATTATTAGCGGATTCCTCCCGGAACTCCGGATCTTTTGGGATATGTTTCAAACCCAATGAAGAGTGACCGATCAAGCACTAGGCAACTGGCTATCCCTAGCTCAGTCACTGGCGTTCACCAATACACAATGATCGTAGTGTGGATAATTGCCACACACTCTCTAAATCATCTCTGAAACTAGAGAGAGCTATTCACACCGGCTGGCCAGGCGGGCATAAAATGAGAATAAGTACAACAATTAACCAAAATGCGATAGTCAATTTATTACCAGAGATGAAGCACAGTAATCACATTATTCCTAACCAACACCCTAAGCTACTTAGTTCATAATAGGCATAGGAATACGAATTACAATCTGAGTATGCATATCCATAACCACAAGTTAATAAAGAAAGTAGACTCCCTAATCAGCTTGCGGATGATGGTGTTCTTGATAATCTTCAATCTCCCTAGACTATTCGGCTTCCAAGGGAAAACATGGAATGAATTTGACTTGGACGACTTCTTCCTTTTATAGAAGGAGAGGAGACTTGAATTAGGTCAACTTGGACATGTGTAGGGCTCTCCTTGCTCCTTTATCACGAAAATTACTCAACAGAAGTCGGTTCATGAAGTTGGCTAACGAGCTGTGATGTGGCAGTTCTGTTCCCAGTTTTGCTGCAGCACAGAATTTGCTCCCTCCAGTCGCTCAGCAGCATAATCTGCACAAAGTGATTTCCAAAGCTTCCATTCTTCCAAATGGGTTAAATCATGTAATATCTCTCTAAAACCAACCCTATTAAGCATTAAAGACACGCAAATCCTTATATAAATGAGGCCTAAATAACTACCTTTTGGGCAGTTATCATACCCCCAAACTTGAACTATTGCGCGTCCCGAGCAATACTAACCAACCTTCCTTCAAGAATTTCAAAACATTAGACAAAGAATTAGCTTAATCAAACCAGACAGTCCAACACTACCTTTAACCTTTACCTGAGCACTCTGCAAAACCAAGCTCTGCTGCAGCAAAATGATTCCTCCGGCATGGACAAATAATCACCACTTTTCAACTTAATTCTAAGAACTCACCACAGTCTAGCTCTATTATCAGACATTTCAAAACATATTTTTAAAGGGGTTTATTTCATTATTTATCAGACTTAAAGCAGCCTTACTGTCATAAGCTCTTAAGCATAGGATGACCCACTTTATGGTGCAGTATACCCTTGCCTCAAGCTTATCACCAACTAGGCTCAATACTCATTATAAAGCTAAAAAATCCTTAGTTATTCCATTTCTCGCCCCTCAGAATGGCGACATTTTGTGATGAAGCTCACTTAAGTTCTGGGAGACAGAAAAACTGCTGGATCATCATTCATCCTTCAAAACTTTTGCTCCATCAAATTTCTTAGCAAAAATATTCAACAAATAATTTTTCAGCAAATAAATTTTCTCATCATTTTTTCATATTTCCTAGGTCATCTTTTGACGCGAAGACAAACTGTGGGTATCACAAATGTCCCCGGTTACTCAATAACCTAACAAATTTTTACTTTGAAGGAGAGGAATGCTTGAGCAAAATAATTGGAGTAGCAAGAAGTCCCCCAAACTTGAATTATTCATTGTCCCCAATGAATCATTATATAAGCAATTATACCCCCAAACTTAAATTTTTCTATCTAAATTTTTTAACTAAACATGGGACTTAGATTAAGCTTACAGTGGATCGTATAAGTCAATACTACCTTGAAAATATTCTTTGCCGCAGCAATAGTCCAGGCTAGAAGAAATGCTCAAGCAAAAGGTTTCTGGAGATCAGAATACCTTGATCTAATTAAGCGTAATCAGTCCAAGCTTCAAAAATTCAGAGAAAAATTAGTTAAGTTAGAGTTAGTCAGTACTCATGGAACAGAAACAACTGGAAATTTCATTAAAAATAAGAAAAGAAATTACACATCAGATATATTTTTTTCAAGCAGCAGAAAGGTAAAAAGAAAAGCAAACATAACAGTAATAGAAAAGGAGGTTAGAAAATGCACGAGCAATCAAAAATTTAAGAACAAAAATTATGCTCGCCCAGGGCCACTTCATCCTTCAGTCCTCTTGGCCCGGTTCATTTTCATCATCCTCTTCTCCTCTTTCAACAGGTGGGGGCGGAATCCAGGGGTTCAACAGATCGTCGGGGAATGCTGGAAGGGCTGGATAAGGTTTTGAAAAATTCTCTTGCAGCGCCTTCTTCAAGCTGGCATCCCGATCCTTAACATAGTTCCAGAAGGTTAAAGTTTGCCTTTCAGCAAACTCCTGCCTACTGGCCGAAAGTGCCAGCTGTTCTAGAATCGAGTGGATGCCATGGATAAGTCCACCTTGACGTACCTCCTGCACACGCTGGAGCCGTGCCAAATTGGGCGTGTCTATGATCCCCTTATCAAACAAGATCACATCTCCCTCATCCACCGGAACCCCTGCTCTTCTACACAGCATCGTGATTGTGTTCGGAAAGAATAGTTTCCCCACCTTCTTTTTCCAACATCCAGAAATCTCATTCGCAATGATCCTCCCTACATTAATACTGAGAGACCGTAAGATGGCAAAAGCTAGGAGAACCCGTTCCCTGGAGATTGTCGAGTCATGTGTTGTTGGAAGCATCTTCTGTCTAATAAATCCCATCCATGTGTTCGCTTCCCTTTTCAAATAAGCCGACTGGAATGTCCTCTTCTGAGTCTTGGATAACTGCCACTGTGCCCCTTCAATTCCTACCTCCCTTACAGCCTCACTTAGTTGCTCATCAGATGGCGCCACAGCCATCTCATTATATGCCGCATGGGGGAAGTTTTGAACGTTGTACAGTGCATTGATAGCACTTGGACTCCAATCCACCTCGACTCCTCGGACAATTACCTGGAAACCATCCTCCTTGACAATATTAGCATAAAATTCACGCACCACCTGTGCATTTACAGATTCCGGTTTCGCACAAAACAGCTCCCAGCCGTGGTCTGCAATACCGGTCCTCAGAAACTGTGGAAGATCACCACTGAAATCGCGCTCGAACAAGAAATCCCTTTTCAGAAGCTCAGCGTATTTTGCTCTGGCAAAATTGTTGACGAAGCGATCAAATGGTACCTGCTGCTCTTCTATCGCCTCGTGTTCTTTCGATGCTTCAGCAACATTTTTGCCCTTCTCTGCCCTGCGCTTGAGCAACTGCTCTTCCTCAGTCTTCTTATCTGTTTCGTCTCTTTCTTTGTCCTCAGCTTCTTTCTTCTCTCTTTCCTCTCGTTCTGCCTTTTCTCTCTCAGAATTTGATGATGGTGGTGATGGGGTATCAGTCCGAATCACCTGAATACGGTCGGCCTTTCTTTTTATGCGGCGGCGTTTCGGCGGTTCGGGCATGATTACCTCAACACGAGCTTCTTGGTCCTGCTCGTTTCCTCTTTCAGACACTGCGTCTACCTCCTCGTCTCTCACCATCTCAGCCTGCTGTTCTTGATTCTCCTCAACATTTTCCTCTTGAGCCGTATCTGTATCCGCAAGTCTCTGATCAGCCTCTCCTGGGGTCTGTTCTTGCAGTTCTTCCAGGTTTTCTTCAACCACTGCAGCAGCCTCATCCTCTGTCACTTTTTCCTGTTCTTCCGCCCTCTGTTGTCGCCTTCTTCTTTTAGCTTCTTTCTCCTCCGGTGTTCTTTTCTTCTTAGTTTTCACTTTCGGAACTTCGGGGGTAATGGGTATTTCCTCTTCACTCTCTCTCTCTCTTTCTTTCCTCGCTCTTGTTTTGGCCATGGATAACTCAAAGGGTTTTGCAAAGAATGAAAAGGAGAAAGAAAGAATGTAGATGGCAAGATAGAATCAAGAAGACGAAGTAGAACGAAGACTTACCAATGTCTGCAAATAAATAAGGCTCCAGCAATTTGAAATCCTAACCGAAAGGATTTGCTCCGTAATAAATGGTTTTACCGTTCACAATTAAGTTGCAATTCAAATCCCTAAACGGTAAAATTGTGGAACTCCAATCATGTATGGGAAATAACGGCATGCTGCCAACGGCTAAACCGTTGGATTGTCCCTTCACGACATGTGGCAACATCCCTGCAATTCACCTGCCCATAGAAATTCAAAAATCCCAACGGTAAAAATAATTACTCACACTAAAATCCTTCCTATGCATACGAGAAATTTGCTCCAGCATTATCTTTGCTGCAACAATCTTCTGAACCTGTCGAATCTTAGATATGGAATTTAAATTTCAAAATAGGCAAATCAAATCTTTTAAATTCAAATTAAACTTTAACCGATCAAATCAAACTTAATCTGTTATTCTCAAAAGAAGCCGAATAAATTAGAGAAAATCTCAATTAATTAAAACTAGAATTCAAATAACTGAAAATAAAATCTAATAAAATCTAACTAATTAAAAGATAATTTAAAGATAATTTAAATAAATAACCCGAAAATCAAATCAAATTCAAAACAAAATAGATAAGATCTAATCAAATATTTAAAGACAAAATCTAATAAATCTCGCAAAATCAAATCTAACCTAACCGCAATTAAAATCAAATCAACGAAAAATAAAATCAATACAAATCCTGGGAGCTCAAAATTTTGCTCTGTGAAATGCTCCCGCAAAAATCCTGTTCTCTCAATCATCGACCAACCTTAGGGAATGATATTTTGACTGAAACTCCTCTCCCCAATAATGCTTGACACGCTGACCATTCACCTTGAATACTCTCCCATCTTTTTCATCTTGCAAAGTAACTGCTCCATGGGGGAAAACCTCAATCACAACAAACGGACCTGACCATTTGGACTTTAGTTTCTCAGGAAACAATTTTAATCTAGAATTATAAAGAAAAACTTTTTGACTTTTGACAAATTCTTTAGGTCTAATTTTCTTGTCATGCCACAACTTAATCTTTTCTTTATAAATTTTCGCATTCTCATAAGAAAATTGGCGAAATTCTTCCAATTCGCTGAGCTGCAGCATTCGCATTGCTCCTGCACTACTCAGATCAAAATTCAACTTTTTCAAAGCCCAAAACGTTTTATGTTCTAGCTCTAATGGTAAATGACAAGCTTTCCCGTATACCAACCGATAGGGAGACATACCTAGATGAGTCTTATAGGTTGTCCTATAAGCCCAAAGAGCCTCATCCAACCTAAAAGACCAATCCTTTCTAGATGGATGGACTACTTTTTCTAGAATTGATTTAATTTCCCTATTACTTATCTCAGCCTGACCATTAGCCTGTGGGTGATAGGGGGTAGCTATCCTGTGCTTGATTCCATACTTAGCTAAAAGCTTAGTTAAGATATTATTAACAAAATGCGTACCCTCATCACTTATTAGAGCTCTAGGTGTCCGGAACCGCGCAAAGATGTGCGATTGGAGAAACCTTGAAACCGTCTTGGCATCACTCTGATGGCATGCGATGGCCTCCACCCACTTGGACACGTAATCCACTGCCAATAAGATAAAAACATTGCCATTAGAAGGGGGAAATGGCCCCATAAAATCAATATCCCATACATCGGATAGTTCAACTTCTAAAATGTAAGTAAGAGGCATTTCATCTCTAGGCCCCAAGTTTCCTCTCCTTTGACAAGCGTCACATTGCTTGTAGAACCAGTGGGCATCCTTAAACAAGGTAGGCCAGAAGAATCCGCAATGAAAAATCCTCATAGCTGTCCTTTGACCGCTGAAATGGCCTCCATACGGCGAAGAGTGACATTGCTCCAGGATTTCGGTTGCTTCATCACCTGAAACGCACCTACGAATAATACCGTCAGAGCATTGCTTATACATAAATGGCTCATCCCAATAGAAAAATTTTGCATCATGCTTAAACTTTTTCTTCTGCCTCCAATCCATATCAATATGGGTGACTCCCTTCACTAAAAAGTTGACAATATCAGCATACCAAGGGACATCCCTGACTACCTTTACCTGAACAGCAAAAAACTGTTCATCTGGAAAAGAATCGGAAATGGCAGATTGCTCCAGCAAAGATGATGATGGATCAAGACGAGACAAGTGATCTGCAATGACATTCTCTGATCCCTTCTTGTCCTTTATCTCCAAGTCGAATTCCTGCAGTAATAAAACCCAACGAATTAGTCTAGGCTTTGCATCTTTCTTTGACATTAAATACCTTATTGCTGCATGATCCGTGAACACCGTGACTTTGGATCCAACCAAATATGGCCGGAATTTCTCAAAAGAAAACACAACAGCTAACAACTCATTTTCAGTAGTTGTGTAGTTTACCTGTGCCTCATTTAAAACCTTGCTTGCATAATATATAGGATGAATAAATTTACCCTGCTTCTGCCCCAGCATTGCACCTACTGCAGCATCACTCGCATCACACATTACCTCGAATGGCAAATTCCAATTAGGTGCGCAGAGAATGGGTGCTGAGATTAAAGCAGCCTTCAATGTTTCAAAAGTCTTCCTACAATCTGCATTAAAGTAAAAAACATGATCAGTGCACAATAAGTTACAAAGAGGTTTACTGATTTTGGAAAAATCCTTTATGAACCTCCTATAAAATCCAGCATGCCCTAAGAAGCTCCGAATTCCTTTCACTGAATTCGGTGATTCTAATCTTTCAATAACCTCAACTTTTGCTCTATCAACTTCTAGACCATTCTTAGAAATCCTATGACCTAACACTATGCCCTCCTTCACCATGAAGTGACACTTCTCCCAATTAAGAACTAGATGGGTATCCTCACATCTTTTTAACACCTTACCTAAATTATCTAAACAACTCTGAAAAGACCCTCCAAAAACTGAAAAATCGTCCATAAAGACCTCAACAGTGGACTCAATCATATCAGAAAAAATTGCTAACATACACCGCTGAAATGTTGCTGGAGCATTGCAAAGGCCAAAAGGCATTCGCTTGAAAGCAAACGTCCCATAAGGGCAGGTGAAAGTGGTTTTTTCCTGATCTTCAGGAGCAATAGTAATCTGGTTATACCCAGAATAACCATCCAAGAAACAGTAATAGGCCTGACCAGCCAATCGATCCAACATCTGGTCGATAAATGGTAGAGGGAAATGATCCTTTCGGGTGGCTTTATTAAGCCTTCTGTAATCCATACAAACCCTCCAGCCAGTTACTGTCCTTGTGGGGATCAACTCATTATCTTTATTGCTCACCACAGTGACACCTCCATTCTTAGGAACACATTGGACAGGGCTTACCCAATTGCTATCGGCAATTGGATAGATAATCCCAGCATCCAACCATTTAATTACCTCATTTTTAACAACCTCTTTCATCGTAGGGTTAAGCCTTCTTTGTTGCTCAATACTCCTAAAGGATCCCTCCTCTAAAGTGATTTTGTGCATACAAAAAGATGGGCTAATTCCCTGAATATCAGCCAATGTCCAACCTATAGCTTTGCGGTATTGCTGCAACAATTTTATTAAGGCCTCCTCATGCTCCGACATTAAATCTGATGCAACATAATGGGCAACGTCTCACTTTCCCCAAGATACACATACTTTAGATGATCCGGTAAAGGTTTCAAATCTAAAGTGGGTGCCTCAATTAGGGATGGCTTAATTGGGGGAGCCTTTCTTTGATCTAAATCTAAAGACTCAAAAACATCCTCACACCTAAACAATTCTTTTTCATTTTTTCTATCTAAAACACAAACTTCTAAATCTTCTACACTAACCTCTCCATGCTTTTCCGAATGCTTATCAGCCGAATCCTGTATTGCTGTCTCAATAACTGTGCTCTCCAGAATCCTGATGAAAGAGCAATCCTCCATTTCGTCTGGATATTTCATGGCTTTAAACACATTAAATTTTACTTCCTCATTACAGACTCTCATTGTTAATTCTCCTTTTTGAACATCTATTAATGCCCTACCAGTAGCCAAAAATAGACGACCTAGAATAATTGGGACATGTTTATCAGTCTCATAGTCTAAAATAATAAAATCAACAGGAAATATGAACTTATCAACTTTTACTAAGACATCCTCAATTTTACCCTCTGGATATGTGATAGACCTATCAGCTAATTGGAGTGTAACTGTGGTAGGTCTAGCTTCACCAATACCTAACTTCCGATAGACCGAAAGAGGCATAAGGTTAATGCTTGCACCCAAATCACAGAGTGCTCTACCTAACTCCTTTCCACCTATAGACACAGGTATGGTAAATGACCCTGGATCCTTAGCATTGGGGGTAGACCATTCTTGAGAATAGCACTACACTCCTCAGTAAGAGATACAGTTTCAAACTCACCTAACCTTTTCTTTTTAGTCAAAATATCCTTAAGAAATTTAGCATAATTAGGCATTTGCTCTATAGCTTCTACTAAAGGGATATTTATATGCAATTGCTTAAGAATCTCTAAAAACTTTTTAAATTGACCATCCTGATTCTTAGGCTTTTGCCTTTGTGGAAAAGGTAGAGGTGGTACATAAGGTGGGGGCGGCACATATGGTGGTTCTACATCTGGCACAGAACCAGATGCTCCAGCATTTTTATTGCTGCCTCCAGCACCCTGACCAGACTCCAACTCTTCCTCGACAACAACATTATTATTTCTATCACCATTTTTATCTATAACCTGGGTTTTACTAGGCTCAGTTCTTTCTTCTAATGGCTTACCACTCCTAAGAGTAACTGCCTTTACCTGCTCCTTACCTTCCCTTCTAGGGTGTTCAGTATCTGATGGAAGTTTCCCTTGAGGCCTTGCCTTGAGCTCATTAGCTAGCTGACCCACTTGCAATTCTAGGGCTCTCATTGAAGCTTGATTACTTTGAATTGCAGCGTCTGTACGAGCCATAAATTCTTTCATCATTGTCTCGAGAGAATTCTCCGAATGTTGCTGGGGCAAAGCCTGCTTATTTTGCTGGGGCATTACCTGCGCTTTAGCAAATCCCGGCTGGTTCATCTTCTGTTGCGCTTGTACGTTATTTCCTTGACCTCCCCATGAGAAGTTGGGGTGGTTGCGCCAACCTGGATTATAGAAGTTAGAATAAGGGTTGTTCCTCTGATTACCTACAAAAAACACAGAAGCTGGATTGCTGGGGCAAAACTCGTAGTTGTGGTCTTCACCGCAATAGACACATGCTTCGTCCGTGACTTGGTTCACCACTGCTGCAGGCTCCATAGCTGGTGGCTGCTGATGACTAATCACTATCACATTCTTAAGAGCGTTAGCAATCATTGCAAGATCAGCCCTAATGGTGGACACACCATCAACCTCTAATACACTCTTAACCTTTTTATTTGTGCCTCTAACATCCGACCACTGGCAACTATTAATAGATATTCTTTCTAAAATTTCATAGGCTTCATCAAAAGTTTTTGCCAAAAGGGCTCCTCCAGTCGAAGCATCGACCATACCTTGGGTTACTCCATTTAAACCATTGTAAAATGTTTCCATTTGAATACAATGAGGTAACCCATGGTGGGGACACTTTCGTAAAAGCTCCTTAAACCTCTCCCAAGCCTCACTAAAAGTCTCATCCTCAAGTTGCCTAAACCCTACTATTTCACTCCTTAATTTAGCATTTCTATTAGGTGGGAAATATTTACTCAAAAAATTTTCAGCTAACTCATCCCACGTCCTAATTGATCCTGGAGCAAAAGAGTTTAACCATGACTTTGCTCCATCTCGAAGAGAATACGGGAACAAAGTTAATCTAAGAACATCTCTAGACACTCCTTGAATTACAAAAGAATCACTAACTCCTAGAAAAGACTTAAGATGTAAATGAGGGTCTTCAGATGACAAACCATGGAATTGCCCCACGGTTTGCAACATCTGAAACATTACCGGTTTCATTTCAAAATTCGTCGCTTGGATTTGGGGACGTGCAATCCCTGGATTCAACTCATTAAACATCGGGACAGCATACGCTCGAATGGCTCTGGTCCTATCGTTCACTATCAAGATAGGATTCTCAGCCTGATTATTTCGCTGCTCATTTTGCTCAAACAGTGGGTTTTGCTGCAGCAACGGATTCTGCTGGGGGTTTGCTGCTGCTGGACCTTCATGAACCTGTGGAAGTTACGGCACGTTCACCATCTGGTTTCTGCGCTGCTCCCTCCTTCTGTTCCTAAATGTCCTTTCAATTTCTGGATCAAGCTCAAACCGTACCCCAGGCGGATCGCTCATGCACCAAAATCACACCTGCAAAAACAAAAGAAACAATCAAAAAGTTCTAGCACCAAACCACTAAAACACATACACAAAACAAATCAGATAAAAACTTATTCAAGTCCCCGGCAACGGCGCCAAAAACTTGTCGGGTTCCTAGAGTGAGTAAAAATATAGTATAAAATACTCTAGAATTCCTGTGCAAGTATACACAGTCTGCAGCAAGTAATATTATCAATCCGAGCCCTGAATGAGTTTCCACTCTACCTATTTTTGTGTAACTTTTTAATGGTTTCAAAAATAATAAAATGATTGGATTTTATCAGAATTATGCTGAAGCAAAATAAATGACAGAACAATAAGTAAACAAATAGATAGACAGATTAAAGACAGGCGCTGGTTAGGTTTTAGTGATTGTTCTAAGATATGCTCGAGCAATATTATTGATCATGCATTTCTCGCAGTATTATTAGCGGATTCCTCCCGGAACTCCGGATCTTTTGGGATATGTTTCAAACCCAATGAAGAGTGACCGATCAAGCACTAGGCAACTGGCTATCCCTAGCTCAGTCACTGGCGTTCACCAATACACAATGATCGTAGTGTGGATAATTGCCACACACTCTCTAAATCATCTCTGAAACTAGAGAGAGCTATTCACACCGGCTGGCCAGGCGGGCATAAAATGAGAATAAGTACAACAATTAACCAAAATGCGATAGTCAATTTATTACCAGAGATGAAGCACAGTAATCACATTATTCCTAACCAACACCCTAAGCTACTTAGTTCATAATAGGCATAGGAATACGAATTACAATCTGAGTATGCATATCCATAACCACAAGTTAATAAAGAAAGTAGACTCCCTAATCAGCTTGCGGATGATGGTGTTCTTGATAATCTTCAATCTCCCTAGACTATTCGGCTTCCAAGGGAAAACATGGAATGAATTTGACTTGGACGACTTCTTCCTTTTATAGAAGGAGAGGAGACTTGAATTAGGTCAACTTGGACACGTGTAGGACTCTTCTTGCTCCTTTATCACGAAAATTACTCAACAGAAGTCGGTTCATGAAGTTGGCTAACGAGCTGTGATGTGGCTGTTGGGTTTTATGCCCTAAAACTCGTAGATAGTGAATGTAACCGTTGACCGGATATTAATGAAATAATATTAATATATTTTTCCATTAATTGTTATTAGTTATTTTATATATGTCTTTGCCTAATAATAACCCTAATCCAATAAACTAGACATCCAAGGCTGTAATATGAGTCTTGAACTATATGTAGCGACATATGGGATCATTGTTCAAGAAACAACCTAAAGGGTCTATAGTATAGGATAAGACTGGGTGCCTTATCTTGGTGACACTATGGATACGGCCCACTTTGTATTTGATACAAACGCTGCGATCCAACGCGTTCGTGTAGGAGACATGCGAGTGGGGGTATCCTATGCAATGAGTTTGCATAAGACCGGATCGCGAAATAGTAACCACTGGTTATAACACCGTTAACTAGTTGGTTTTCTATTTCACTAGGACGACCTAGACAACTTAGTCTTAATCCTGAGTTGATTATGGACTCCTGCTCATGAGAGATTGTCCTTTGATTTGTATGGGTGAGAGTGGCCAATACGTCGACTCAATAAGCCTACCACTTTGGGGACAAGACCGAATGGGGAGCTGGAAACATAATCGTACAAGATGGAATTCACTCCTTCCCGACTTTAGGGAAGCAGATGAGTGTTCCCTTAAGTGGTTACTCCGAGTCTTGAACAAAGGGCCCTACCCTCTCAATGGCACGAGAGGGTTTTCTGTTTGATTGTTGGACCACAAACAGGTTGTTCATTAGAGGAGAATTGGTACTTAAGGAAATAGAGGTAACCCAGGGGTAAAACGGTAATTTGATCCAGCTGGTGTTACGGACACTCGTGAAGGACTAACTAGTCGATATTGGTCTAGATCCGTGGACACAGAAAATATGTCTGCAGTGAGAAGAGTGCAACTGTGAGTCTATAGTGGAATGTACACACAGTTAACAAATATTGATTAATGTGGTTAATGAGTTTGACCAATTAATCTCACATCGTTGGAGCTTCTGATCTGCAGGTCCATTAGGTCCCACTGGTAGCTCGTAAAGTAATTTGAGGCAACTAAGTAATAAAAGTAAATTGAAAATGTTCAATTTATTAAGGGAAATAAAAATACTTCGAATAACTTAACTCTGAAGTCTGAAATATAATTTGAAAAATACACGGCAGTAGTATGGGTAAACTCATTCTCAAAAAATGTTTTTCTTTTTTGGTAGGTCAAAAACCAATTTTCAAGAATTTTTTTTAGGAAAAAATACACTTTTAGTCCCTGAAGTTTGAGTTAGATTTCATTTTGGTCCCTGAGGTTTGAGATAAGTAGCAATTTGGTCTCTGCCATCTATTTTGCCGTTAAATCTAACCGGCTGCTGAAGTGGCACAATTATTTTAATTATAAAAATAATAATTTTTTATTTTTAAATTAAAAATATATTAAAATAATAAAAAAAATAGTTTTTATTTTTTTTATAATTCTTTCTCTCCCTCCCTCTTCTCCTTCTTGAAGCAAGAGGAGGAGCCCCTCCTCCACGATTCTGGCGTCGATTCGGGCTCCCTCCCTCCCCAAATCTGTTTTGTTAAAAAAAAAACACACACACACAGAAGAAAAAGAAGAAGGAGGGAAGAAGAAGAAAAAAAAAATTCCGGCAGTCGCCGCCGCCGTTCGCCGGTGGCCAACCACCGGAATTGAAGAAGAAGAAGGGAGAAGATGATGGGGATGGGGAAGAAGAAGGACAAGAGGGAGGGAGAGAAAGAATTATAAAAAAAACAATAAAAAAATAATTGTTTTATTATTTTAATATATTTTTAATTTAAAAATTAAGAAATTAATTTTTTTTAATTAAAATAATTGTGTCACGTCAGCAACCAGTTAGATTTAACGGTAAAATAGATGGCAGAGACCAAATTGCTACTTATCTCAAACCTCAGAGACTAAATTGTTGAATTTGAAACTTCAGGGACCAAAATGAAACCTAACTCAAACTTCACGGACTAAAAGTGTATTTTTCCTATTTTATATTTACACTTTGTCCACTGATTTTTTTAGGTTATTGTTATATTTGTGAAATATATCGAGAATTTAAAGAAATAGAAAGCACATATGATCAATCAAATCTAAGTATTAAAAAAGGGTGCCATTTAATCAAAATATTGGTGGCAGAAGTTGAGTCGTTTATTTAAACTAATTTTGTAAGATAAAATTAATCGAAACAACAAATTTATTTAAAGAAATTGAGGTCAATTTTAATTTTTTTTATTATCATATTTTATTAGATTTATAATACATTAAAAAATTTTAAAAAAATTAGTTATTTAAATAACTAAATAATACGAAAATATACTAATCTTCATAACGAAAACAAAAATATAAATTAAATATAATTATTGATTTTTTAATTAAACATAAAGTAATAAACTAATTATTTTTTCACCCTGTGTCCTTGAGTTTGAGGAAACTGTTATAACGAGCCTAGTAGTTTGACACTTAGAAATATGAGAGAAAAATGGTAAAAATACTTCAAATTTATATAAGATGGTTATTAGAGAGTAGGTAGATTTTCAAATACTCATTCAATAGTTACCAAGAGATGGTCAGATACTATGATGGTCTCATTGAATAATTTTTCTATGAAATATGACTACGTGGTTGGTCTCTTGATAATCGTTAGATATGAATTTGAGAATTTGCATGTCCTTTAATAATTATTATTTTTTTTTTAGAAAGGAGATACTTTATTAATGGGAGCATGTGAGGAACATGCGGATAAGAGTTACAGAAAAGCTTTCCAATTCAAAGCTATAGAGGAAGCCTGGTAATTAGAGAAAGCTTTTGTGGATGATGCCCAAAAGGATGCAAGCGAAATAATATCTTCCCAAATGTATTTTTACCATTTATATATCTCCTCCCTTTCATGTACAAAACTAGCCAGCTCAACAGTTTTAGCTTTTTATTTTGAAATTTATGTTTATTTCTTCAATCATGGTTTTCATTTTTTTTTTTATAAATATTTCAATTCCTAGTCAAATTCCAAAAAGAAAAACAAATTTTAAAAACTATTGTTTTTAATTTTCAAAATTTGGCTTTAATTTTGAAACAAAACAAAAGAATTCATGGGTGAAATTAGTGTTTATAAGTTTAATTTTTAAAAACCAAAAAAAAAAAAAAAAGAAAATTCCAAATGGTACTCACATTTTTGCATAATTTTGTTGTTGGAAATGGTATCTTTCTATTTGATTTGTGAGTTTAAATTTTATAAAACTGTCATTAAAACTTGTTCTGTGTCAAACCCATCTCCTAAATACAAATATATATATATATATATAAGGATAAAACTTAATGTATGGATCATTAATATGCTAATTTAATTAATTTGCATTTTCTTAAATATACTTTCATTTGACATTATTGCAGAGGGAAAACTTAGTGGAGGTGTGAACAAGAAAGGAATTGAATACTACAACAACCTTATCAATGAACTACTTGCAAATGGTGGGTATTATTATAATATTTATTTTTTTTTTTATTTTTTTATTTTTTGAAACAGATTTGTTTAATTTTATTGATTATATCAATCTAATTTTATTGATTAGTACTTATACTGCTGATTTTGTAGGCATGCAACCCTATATTACACTTTTTCATTGGGATACTCCCCAAGCTTTAGAAGATGAATATAGAGGTAAAAAAATATTTTTACCATGGCAGTAATTGAAGTGAACAAGATCAAAATCTTGTTGATAAAATAACCCCATGAAGAAAAAGCAGCTATATACCATCAGACTCTCAACAAAATCCAAGAACTGAAAATTTATGACTAAATTCTAGACATTTTAATTAATTCAGGAGTTCTTAACCAAAAATTGAAGTATATTTTGATATAGATTTTGGAAGATTAAAACATGAAACAAAATGCGATTTCAGAAAATTAATCAAAACATACAATAATGTAAACTCATAAACAATATATAGAAAACAAAAAAAATTATTGGCGACAAGGAATCAGTAGAAGCACCGGATTATCTCAACTACGTTGACACAATCTTAGCATCCTCATCATCTATCCCCGTCCCAATAAATGATATTATTAGATTCATCAGAAGATTTACATGAGAATTAATGTTGATAGTGAATAGGAATGCACAATATTCTGAAAATGAAAAGAAAATGAAATTGTATTATTGTATCCTATTCCTATAGGACTATTCCGTTCTGAAATCCACCAAGGTACGACGGAATCGGCCAACCACAGAGGCGCTGCATATCCCTCTCCGATTTATGGCTGTCGTCGAGCTCAACAGTCTGCTCCATCTTCTCTAAAGCTTTTCGGGCCAATTCTCTCAGTTCTTCAGTCGTAGGTTTCTTCGTCGTAGGTTTCGTCGGAATCGGAACCATCATTTCCTTTCCATCGCCAACGCCAAAAAGCTGTTTCTGTGCTTTCGAGATGGTTCCGGCGAACCTACTTTTCAGCATTGCTGTTCGAGCAGCCCTTCTTGGTGACGGCGGAGTCTGCGGTGCCGCTACGACTGATGTTGTGATCGTCACCGGCTTCTTCGCCTCCGGAGCGGAATCGCGGGCGCGGGCGCTGATCACTCGGCGAGGTTTTGTCGGAGGAGAACGTGGCTTCTTCGCGATCTTCGCCGCACGGACTCGGCGAGGCTTGGTCGGAGGAGAAGTCGGCTCCGTCGCGTGCTTCGTCTTCATGGTTGAATGCTGTCAAATGTGTTTCTCTCTCTAGGGTTATGGTTTCTCTCTCTAGGGTTATTGTGTTCGTAGAATTAAAGCGATGTTGAGTGAAGTATAAATGATTAAAGAAACAGCCGAAGGAGCGAGCACGATGTTAAACGGTAGAAATTTCTGGAGCTTCAAATTTGAAACCCAAATGAAATTTCTGTGTGACGTGTACTAATCTGATTGGCCCAAATTATACAACATAAAACACTTAACCTGTTTCTTCACAAAATCTAGCTTACTTGCAATAATTAGTGGCACTCGTGTAATAAAATAAAATGCATCACTTCGAGTTTTTTTTTTTTTTTCTTTAGGTTAATAACAAATTATTCCATAAACTATGGATTATAGTAATTTAGTTTCAAAATTTATAAGCATTTTTTAAACAAACCCCATAATTTAGGGGTATTTTTTATAATTTAGTCTGACAATTTATTCCATAAACTATGGATTATAGTAATTTAGTTTCAAAATTTATAACAATTTAACCTTATTGTTAAAAATTTAATCAAAATTAAGTTTCAATTTTTATCGTGGGTAACGATTTAATATTTGTTGTTTATAAATACATTTGAGTCCTAATCAGCTTTATTGATCACCTATGTAAGAAAATCCGTTAAATCTTCACGATTTTTTTTAATGATAAGAATTAAATTGTTGCCTATAAAAATTCAAAAACTAAGGGCCCGTTTGATAACCATTTCAGTTTTTGGTTTTTTGTTTTTTGTTTTTCTGTTTTTGGATTTTGGTTTTTGGTTTCCTGTTTTTTAAAAACAAAAACCATATAAGTTTGATAACTGTTTTTTGTTTTCTGTTTTAAAAAAAACAGAAAACCAATCTTGTTTGATAACTGTTTTTGGTTTTCAGTTTTTTAAAAATTAGAAAGATGAAAGGTTATTTTAGAGAGAGAAAAATGTGTAAAGACGTTGAAACAAAAATTTAGAGACACAAATATAAATGTTTTCAAGAGATTTTTTTTTTTTTTTTTTTTTGAAAAGACGAGAGAAAAGTTAAACATAGATATTTAGAGGGATGAAAGAAAGTGTTTAGAGAAAGAATATTAGTCAGACTCGAGAAAAGATATTAGTTTGAGAAAAAAATAGAAAACAAGTTAATGTAAAAGCGATAAATTTTATATTAAAAAAATTAAATAAAAAAAATAAAATTTAGAGAGATAGTAAAGTTAAGAGTAAAAGATATGCTAAAGAAATAACGATAAATTAGAAAAATAAAGAAAAGTTGTAGCGATAGAAAATTTTGGTGATTTTTTTTTTTCAAAAGAAAAATTAGAACATGTTTATTGAGGAGAGAAAAGGCATTGACAAGTTTTTAGAAATAGACAAGTTAGAGACCAAAAAAAAGTTTTGAGAGAGAAATAAAAAGAAAGGAATTTGTTGGAGAGAGAGGTAAAAGAGGAGAAAAGTAAGCATTAGAAGAAAAATGAGTTTTTGAAAAACAGAAATCTGTTTTTAAAAACAATTTTTTTTTGTTTTTGAAAAACATAAATATGTTTTTAAAAACTACTTTTATTTGTTTTTGAAATTTACTTATAATTTCAAAAACGTTTTTAAAAAACAGAAAATAGAAAATAGAAATGGTTATCAAACACCCCTGTTTTTTTAAAAATGAAAAACAAAAATAGAAAACATAAAACAAAATGGTTATCAAACGGGCCCTAAATTGTTAGAAATTGGAAGTACATGAATTAAAATTTGGAGACTGTATTGTTACTTACATGAAATTCTAAGGACTAAAAAATTTATGTGAAATACTTGATATATTTTGATATTGGTTTATTTAATTAACCGCGTTTTTATAGGTTAAATAACACTCATGGTTCATAAACTTTCATATGTGAAGTAAAAATTTAGAAATAAAATTTATAAAAATTTAACCCAATTGTCGAAAATTTAATCAAAATTAAATAACAATTTTTATTATGGGCAATGACTTAATCTTGGGAAAATAATTTTTTGGTCCTAAGTTTTAGAGAATGGATGCAATTGGTTCTTTTAAAATTGGACCTTTTTGGTTCCTCAATTTTAAGAAATAAGTTTAAAATGTGCTTAAATTTTCAAATGGATGTCCTTGAATTTTGAGAAATAGATTTAAAATTTCATTCATATTATTTTTTTAAATTTTTTATTAGTTTCTTTTTTCTTTTTTTCTTTTTTTTTTTTTTTTTTGAAATTTTGTATATAAACTTAATAATGCTGCTGCTTTTATACTTCACTGATTAAAAAAAATATTCTTAATTTTGAAATTAATTTCTTAATTTTGGGAGAATTAATGGTAGGTTTTGTTTTTATGAGAATGATAGTTGGTTTCAACCCTAGAGTCCGTTTGGAATACATTTTAATTTAAATGTTTTTCAAGAATGCATTTTTAAAAAAACATTTTGTATAAAAATTGTTTAGAATTTAAACACTCATATGTTTGGTTGCATTCCTTATAAGTGTTTTTATACACAAGTTTTTTTTTTTATACACTGTCCGCCGTATTAATCCTCCGATGAAGGACTGTCCAAATGAAGAATTTGACTTTCTTTGGGATTACAGCACCCCAAAGGTTAGAGAGGGCCTGAGCTTCCAAATTAAGAGTCGGGGATGAATCTTCAGACTAGAAGAAAAGGCGAGTAGCGGCGATTGTGAAAGCTCCATCCTCACAATGGATCCACTGGAGATTGTCATGCCCACGATGAAGCAAAGGCATTGGGAAGGAAGCCGATAAAGCCTCCCAGGCTGCTGCTTCCCTATTCAACAAGGGCCTTCTGGGGAAAAAGGACCAAAGTAATCCATCCCCGTCCCAGGCTTCCACCACCCTAAGATCCGAATAGTTTTTATACACAAGTTACTGTGTATACTAAACTCTTTTTAAAGAAGTTGGTTTCAAGTGTTTCTCTCAAAATGGTTTATTTATCAATCTCATTTTCTAATAAGTCATTTTTAGTGGTTGCCAAATACTAAAAAAAATTTCAAAATGATATATTTTTTTTCAAAATTAAACACTTGAAAAGTTAAACCAAACACACCACTAAATGGTTATTAAACAGGGTTTTGAATTTTTATTTTCAAATAAATTAATTTCATAAAATCTACCATTCTCCTAAAACAAAAATTATACTTTTTATTCCAAAATTTATTATCTTTCTTGTATATTTATATTAAGAAAATGTTAAAAAAAACATTTTTAATCCAAATAATAACATGGTCTCTAAATTTTGTTACCAGGACTGAACGTTTGAGAAGAAGAGGCAACGGTATCTTCCATCGCCGCACAGGTAGAACTCGCCGTAGACATCAGGACCGAAAAAAAAATCACAGAAAAGCCTTAGTCGTTAGACAATGGCTCTGATACCATTTCAACAATATAATAACAACATAATATGAACCAGAAAAAAGAGAGAGACACAAAGAGGTGCAAGAGAAAACCCTTTGCTTCTATATATTTTCTCAAGGAGAGGATTAGGCATATATAGAGGCCTGGGGAGAAAAAATCTCGCAAAAAATCAAGAAGAAAAACCTTACGCTCACTCTCTCAAATCTTCTTTTCATTTTCTGCCCTAATTCTAACATGCATAACAGAATGAATATACAACCCTAAAATACACGGGTTGAAGAGGAATATACAACCCTAAAATACACGGGTTGAAGAGTAATATACAACCCTAAAATACACGGGTTGAAGAGGAACATGGGCCTGAGAACAATGGGTCTGAATTACAAAAGAAATAAAACAAGACTAAACTAATGGGTTGTCTTAACAGAATCGGAGGAAAGAGATTTCACCTATGATTGATTATTTTAATAATTGTTGTGATTAAAAAATTTTCATTTTCTCGTGATTTGATTTAATTGAGTATGACCAAATACCAGCAAAAGAGTTAATAAGCTTGTACCAGAATTGTTTAGCAAATGGGCAATGTATTGATAGGCTAGCGCTAGTTTAACCCACACTATATCATGATACGTGTTCATACAGATTTTGTGGCCTATGAACATTACATGTAAAACGTATTATGAGTTTTACTTTCTAGACATTGTATTTTCCTATCACGATATTTTGTTGATGATTTATGTTTAGCATCTTTTGATATAAAAATTCATTAATTCTAACATCTACGTCAAAATTTTCTAATAAAGATGTTTATGCCACATCTTCTTATTTATCTGGTTTTGTCTATGGCAGTTGCAAAGGAGAGACAGAATTTGAATTTTGGGGTTTCATTTTCATTATACTTCCTAATTGAGAATTTGAGATGTAGGGCCCTTGAAATTTGCTTCATAGTGGTCTAGTATCTCATCTCAAAGTATTTAATTTGCTTCATAGTGATCATGACTTATTACAAGTAGTTTTCAGCTTGCCCATTAAGAGTTGAGTTCTTTTCTGCCCTAATTTTTTTCTACATAACATACTATTTATCTAGCCATTTTCTTTTTAATTCCAGATGTGAATTTGGTGCTGCCTTATAAAATAAGTTTTTTGATTTCTACATGCAAGTTCACTAGAATCACTTAAATATATTTGAAGTTTATTGGGGCTATTAATCTCTGGCATCTTCTAATTTAATATTGCATCGTTGCATTTTCAGGTTGCAGTATTTTACTTCCACGATAAATTTACCTGGCTAAAAGGGATTGGTCTCATCATAATTATGATGGGTGTCAATTTGTTCAATTGATTCAAGTAAGTTTTCATTTTTATAAACGTGACATCTCTTTAAAATTTTATCATTCTAAGATTAAATATAGTGCTTAATTACCATTCTGGACAATTAGTCAAATATTTTTGTCAATTAATCATCCTTAAGTGTGATATGATTGTTAACTACCAGCAACCCAAAAAAACCCAAAAAAATAAGAACACCAGCAACCCGAAGACATACTAATTTTTCCCCAAAAATGAATAAGCTAAAAAGAAGATACCGCCCACCCTCACCACCAGAATGAATAATTGCAATTAAATACTGCAAAACACATCTCTGTCCTCGGAAATGACGTAAACGGCGTCTGTAAATAACCGTAAATACAAGGGTTAAAAACGTCATGTCACCGCCCACCCTCACCACCAGAATAGCCTTCATGCAGCAGCCCACCCGTCCATCTTCTTCCTCCAAAAGTAGAAACCCTTGAGAGCATTCCACACCATTTGAGAGCATTCTACACCCCCGAACCCTCCATTCCACACCATTACCCACCGCCAAACAGAGTGAATATCACTACCTACCTCTCATACCACGCCGACGAACCATCTCCGCCGTGCCAACAACCTTCATCCGCCGCGTCGACAACCATCTCTTGCATGCTCGGTCGTTTCTCCCCCTACGCGACGACTGTACCAAAAAAATTGAAATAGGTAACGGTTTCGTTTCCCTCCCCTTATATTTGCAACAAACAGATACTAAAATCCCGAAATTTTAGGGATTTAGTTTACTCCCTTTGAAACTGTCCCCATGGGGTGTATACCAGTATTGACACTCGGGATGTCAACGACTACACAGCACCCCCTGTATGTACCGTTTTGAAATTCGTTGACCATCCAAAACACATCTATGTCCTCGGAAATGACGTAAACGGCGTCTGTAAATAACCGTAAATACAATGGGTAAAAACGTCCAAAATAATCCAGTAAACAGTTCCCTAAAATGTCGGTAGCCATGCCTGCAAAATCCAAACTTCCGTAGCAAAAAATCAAGAATGCTTTTTTTTGTAGTCATTTATCACAATTTCCCTTTTAACTTAATTCTTATATTTTAGTTATTGTTCTATTTTAGTCTTTCTATATTTGAAAGTGTCCAAATTTTAGTCCACGTATTTGTAGTAAATCTTTAAAATAGGCCTTTGTTGTTAGTTACGAGACTTGAAAAAAATTAATCTTTTTCTCTCTTTGAGCCAAAATAATACAATTAAGGGAAATTAAATATAATTACCATTTTTTCAAAAAAAAAATATAATTACCATAATTTCACTTGTTCATTCCAACCTCAATAAAACTAACCTAATAATTAATTTTTGGGACATTTTATATAATTTAGTGAATTTTAAATTAATATCCATTGATACCATATGCAAGAAAGCTTTCCCATCAATAACACATAACCAACCACACAAATAATTTCAAGGATCCAATATAAGAAAAAAACAAATTTTCATTTTCACATTGAATTCATCATTTGAAAACATAGAACAATGACTTGGTAATCTTAAAAAAAAAAAATCCTCAAATAAAATCACAGCATGTTATACAACACAAGGCGGCGGGTTTTGCACCCCATGATGTTCAATTTTTGCATTCAAACATGAAGAAACAATGGTCGTATTCTTCAAGCTATTGCCCCCATAAGTCAAGTTAATGTCCCTCAGCTCCACCCCCTTGCACGGAAACAACGCGCTGCACTCCAACAACACCGCCACGTTTGTCACTGACGTCCCGCGGATGTTCTTGAAGTGAACGTCGCTGATCTTCCACTTTGAAGCCTACATGACCAAATTGTAGAGTGTAAAATTACTATTAAACTCAAAAGCTTAATTAAGTTGATGGTTTATGATAAATGTTTTGAAAAGAACGTAGATTTGGTTTCTTTTTCTGTGGTTGTTACCTTGTTCTTCTTTGTACCATAAGTTTGATCGATGATTATGGGGTATTTGACGTTGTACATTACGATGTCATCAAAGATTATTCCTGTGGCCGACCCCGACACTGTGCCAGCCCATGTCTTGATTCTAGCACCGTTGGTGGCGTTAAAAATGGTGCAGTTTTGCACAAGAACGTCGAAGACACTCTTTTCTTTTGGATACTTACCCAAGCTGCCCACACTGTAAAGAGAATAAACAACTTTTGAGTTGTTTTTCTTTGTCTATGAAAATTAGAAACTTCGAAGATTTGTGTCTATTTAATCTTTTTTTAAAAGATATAATTACCTAATACCATGTCCAGGACCACAAGTGATATTAGTGACAGTGATTTTCTCACAGCCTTGGCCAATGGAGACACAGTCGTCACCGGTGCCAATGACACTGTTAGAAATGGTGACCAATTTCGAGGTGCTAAGGTGCATTCCGTCAGTGTTGGGACTATTTTCGGGGGCTATAATGCGCATGTTGGTTGCAGTGAAATTATAGCAGTTGAAAACAGACGTGTGAAAGGTCTTACTGTTTAAGGAAGTGATCCCATCAACAATTGTGTGGTTCAATTTCGAGAATTTAATTGACTGCACACAAAAAAAAAAAAAAAGAAACCAATTAATTAATCACAATAACAAATAGAACAAATTATAAATTTAGTCCATGACACAATTTTTTTTTTTAAATATTGAATTAATAAATTTTAATAGTGAATTCCCAACTTCGTATTAATTAGACATAACTTTAAAAGTTTCTAGCCGTAATTTATAAAAAAAAAATAGGAGGTGATAAAGTTATGGAGAATTATAATTACGATTGGAAGACTCTGGCAGTGAATGTTTTTCTTGCAGTCATTGTAGGACCAGGCGGAGGCACCTTGGCCATCGAAGACGCCGGAGCCGGTGAGGATAAGGCCGGTGATATATTCGATGGAGAACCATTCAGGAGAAGAATATTCACTGATATCGGTCGTGGCCTTTACAGTTCCCTGACTTTCGAGGGTGATCGGCAAGCTTTTGCACGGACCAGCAAAAGTCACCGGACCCACCAGAAATGTGCCCCGTGGGATCAAAAACTTCGCCGGACCGACTGTCTTCCGACATGCTTCAATCCATGTTGTCATGAATGCCTGCCACGTGAAATTTAAAGTTATTTTTTTTAGAAAAGTAGAAAAAAGATGCAAGTTAAATTAGAAAGATAGAGATTGTTTTTACCAGATGACTTTTGTTTAAGTTGGTAAATATTTATGTCACCATTAAACTTTTTTTTTTCTTTTTTTTTTTTTTGATTAAGGTAGAGTTTAATATTTAAAAATAATTATTAAAACTTATGGAGTAGCAATAATGCATTCGTAACAAATTAAATCTAGTCCCGCCAACATTCAGATCAATAGCGGCCTTAACATCATTTACTGCAACATTACCATCGTTGTTTGTCAGAGTTCCGATACCAAGAGCTTGCGGAGCGGCTGCAGGAAGTTGCTGATTTACCGTCGATGCAATCCCATCGACGAGATTCACAATACCGACATCGTCGTCGAAAATGGCAGCCACCATTGCACAACATTGCCAAGCAAATACCAAGAGAAGGAATCGGAAGAGGCTAAAACTTCTTGACGTTGTCATGGTGAATTGTCTTAAATATAGAAGAACAAAAAAGTAAGGGTTTTTGAAGACAATGATTGGAAATTAAACAAATGCTAAATGAGAGTTTTTTTGTCTGATATTTTTTTTTCCAATGATTGGAAGCTGTATTAATACATGTATAATGTGAAAACTAAATTTAGAAACTTGGAACAAAGTTTCTTTGGTTTGAATATGTTAGGTTAATGTGAGAGAGAGATCAATTATTCTAAAGTATAGAATGTGTTAGCTAGTTTCTTCTGTTTCCATAATGTGTTAGGCTAGTTTTTTCTACCTTCCATAATGTGTTAGCTAGTTTTTCTAACAATAATTTAGTTCATTTGATAGTTCAATCATTTGCACCAAACTATTAAAACAATTGAGATAATTGGTTAATTTTCCATTTCGATTATAGTGGAAGATTGTTGTTAAGATCATTCTCTAATTAACCATGTAATGTTTTTTCTTACTCATAAAAATTTGAATATATGAAGATGGAAATTCACAAAATTTGAATTCTCTCTATTAACTTTTAAAAACTATATGTTTAATTAACTCATATTTTCATCCCTAAATATGGAGTAGAACACAAAATCTTACGACCGTGCATAGGGAAGGGTTGTCGAAAGAATAGTAAACTCATCTACTTTGGGATTTTGGTTAGTGGTATTTGTTATAGGCAATTTTGGATCACCCCGATATACAAGGAGCTGACAAGGACAACCGGGGAGAAATCGGGCTGAAAGATGGACCAAGGAGGCAAAACCGGCAAATGGGACGGGCCAAGACCGAAGGGGTCGGGTTTTTGGCCCGACCCCCTGCTCGGCCTCGACCCATGGCCGAGGCCGAGCACATGGTCGACCTCGGCCATGGGCCGAGTCCGTTCGATGCCGTTTGGTCCTCACCGCCTTTGGCCGCCTCGGTTTCGCCCGATTTGACCTAAAACGCCTCTGAATCCCTAAAAACCCTAGGAGGATGAGTAGGTATTTATATCCCTCTTCGCCACTGAAGAGGGGAACCCGAATTCTATCCCTAAACTCTATTCTATATTTTCTACTCTCTCCTCTTGCTCTTACTTTTCCACTCCCTACCGTTATGTTTGCTGACTTAAGCATCGGAGCCGGTGTGGCGAGCACCACACCGGTGTGCAGGTTTACTGTCTTGCAGGCCACGTCTTCCCCCCTCATCTACAAATTTACCGTTGGTGGCACGTGAAGGTCAGGTGAGTTCCTCTGGCCAAAATCGACCATCAACAGTATTCAAAATCCTAAACCCTAAATAGCTCTTATGGTTTGATAAAACTTCTCTAAGGATGGATATTTTAACTTTTAAAACTATATTGACTATTTATATGGGTAACCTTTTGATAAATTCAAAGGTACATTTTGAAAATATTCTTTCTAATATTTTTTTTATTCGTGATATATTGTCGATGTTATTATATATAAAATAACAAGCTACGCATAAGCTTACAATTCATGATATGCAAAATCTTTCGATTTAAAAAAAAATATAGAAATATATCTAGATGTCTACAAATTTGTAATGTCAACTTTTAATAGTGACTCAATTAGGCAACATTGGTTGAGCTTGGAGATGTAGACCATGAAAACCTCCATGAGAAACAAAAGAGCTGCCCAATGAGAAACAATAGCGCTACCACTGCTCTTGGTGGTTTCCATACTATGAGAAACAAAAGCACTAGTACTACCACTCTCAGTAGCTTCAAGGCCATTGGATACATGAGCATCGTCACTATTCTTACTAGCTTTATGACCATGAGAAACAACAACGCTGTTGCTGCTACTCTTCACACTCATTTAACGAGCACTAGAAACAACGACAATGTCTCTAATTAACATGGTTCCGACTAGTCTTGCCACCCTGAGAAACAATAACACTGCTGCTACTCTTTGTGCTAACTTCATGACCATGAGAAACGATAGCTACACTCCTACTCTTGGGAGTATAAAGCCCAACAAGTACAATCTCTGGTGCTTGTGTGCCATGAGATCCAAAGGCACGAAAGGAAAACGAATGATTGAGGGCTGAGATTTATGGTACCGGTGACATTACCAAAAGTGGAACCCACATTTGCACAAAATTATTTTCATGATAGAATTATTCTCATTTTGTGATGTGAATATACTCTCATGAAAATTAGAAGTGTGTGGAAGATTTAAATATATAAAATAAAGAATATTTTTTTTATTGATGTAAATCGTTTTGGGTGAAATCAATCAAAAGTAAAATTATGTTGGCTTAAGTTTAAAGTGGACAATATGAATATCATATAATTATGAAAAATAGAAAGAGATTTATTGACATACTAAATAGTAGTTTAGGCTGATATGAACACAACTAAACTGGTCAAGACATCAGATATCCTTCCTAAAAGGTAGGATATTAATAAGTTAAAATTCTTAACTCTTTGTTGAACTAAAAAATAAAAAATAAATAAATAATGAAGAGATGAAATATTATTTAAAGTTGAGACTTGATCAATCTTTAGTATATGTTAACATACAATATAATTTAAGTGGTTCTTTTTTTTAGAGAAAAATTTGTTGGGGATGTTCTAGTACTTAACCTCACATTGATTTAGACATACTAAAAAAAAATTTCAATATGATATATTTTTTTTCAAAATTAAACACTTGAAAAGTTAAACCAAACACACCACTAAATGGTTATTAAACAGAATTTTTATTTTCAAAGAAATTAATTTCATAAAATCTACCATTCTCCTAAAATAAAAATTATACTTATTATTCCAAAATTTATTATCTTTCTTGTATATTTATATCAAGAAAATGTTAAAAAGAAAAAAAAAAAACACTTTTAGTCTTTGAATTTTGAGGTAAATAACAACATAGTCTCTAAATTATAGTTTGTAGCAATTTAATTGATGTAGTTTCGATTTGTAACAATTTAGTCTTCGAATTTTAGTATGTAACTATTTATTCCTTATATATGTGATCAATAAAGTGATTAGGACTCAAATGTGTTTAAACAACAAACAATATTTAAATCGTCACACACAATAAAAATGTACACTTAATTTTGATTAAATTTTTAACAATAAACTTAAATGTTATTAAATTTTAAAACTAATTAAGGCTTCGTTTGATAACCATTTAGTTTTTTATTTTTGAAAATTAAGCCTGCAAACTCTACTTTCACTAGTAAGTTTCTATGTGTTTGTTATCTACTTTCTTCCCATGTTTTAAAAAACCAAGTCATGTTTGGAAAACTAAAAAAATATAGTTTTCAAAAACTTGTTTTTGTTTTTAGAAATTAACTAGGAATGCAAATGTGTATGAAACTCATAAGGGAAATTGGGGAGAACAGCTATAATTTTAAAAAAACCAAAAACCAAATGGTCATCAAACAATGTCAAAATTATTATAATCCATAATTCATGGAATAAATTGTTATTTTTATGAAAGTTTAGAAATCCATCAAAAATGTTATTTAACATATAAAAAAAGTCATGCCTTTATTTTATAAAAACAACTAATTAATATGACAATAAATGAAGCCTCTCACTACAATACAACAAATTAATATGACAATATATGAAGTCTCTCACTACAATACAACTAAGCTAGATTTTCTCAAGAGAATATCTTCACTAATTTAGAGAGGATGGACCAATCAGATTACTACACATCACACAAAAATTCCTGTCTTTAACATTGTCCGCGCCTCCTTCTAGCTGTTTCTTAGTTTATATATATACTTCACTCGAGATTTGCTTTCAGATCATTTAATGATACAAAAACCCTAGAGAGAGAATCGAGCGACGTTTCAGAGAATTCCAGAGCGTTCAAAGATGAAGCGTAATTCCTACGCCAATGCCAGAGCGTTCAAGGATTTGCCACCCAACGCGACGACGGTGAATGCGACGGAGCCGACTTCTCCGACCAAACCTCGTCGAGTCAGTGCTCGCGATTTGGCACCGAAGGCGATCATCATAGCGAAGAAGCCGCGTTCTCCGACAAAACCTCGCCGAGTGATCAGTGTCCGCAATTTCGCTCCGGAGGCGAAGAAGCCGGTGACGATCACAACATCAGTCGTAGCGGCACCTCAGACTCCGTCGTCACCGAGAAGGGCTGCTCGAATAGCAATGCTGAAAAGTAGGTTCGCCGGAACGATCTCGAAAGCACAGAAACAGCTTTTTGGCGTTGGCGATAGAAAGGAAATGATCGTTCCGATGATTCCGACGACGACGAAGAAGAAACCTACGACTGAAGAACTGAGAGAATTGGCCCGAAAAGCTTTAGAGGAGATGGAGCAGACTGTTGAGTTCGACGACAGCCATAAATCGGAGAGGGATATGCAGCGCCTCTGTGGTTGGCCGATTCCGTCGTACGTTGGTGGATTTCAGAACGGAATAGTCTTATAGGAATAGGATACAATAATACAATTTCATTCTCTCTTTTCATTTTCAGAATATTGTGCATTCATATTCACTATATCAACATTAATTCTCATGTAAATCTTTAGATGAATCTAATAATATCATTTATTGGGACGGGGATAGATGATGAGGGTGCTAAGATTGTGTCAACGTAGTTGAGATGATCGGGTGCTTCTACTGATTCCTCATCGCCAATAATTTTTTTTTCCATATTTTGTCTTGAGTTTACATAGTTTTGATTCATTTTGTGAAACCATATTTAAGGTCTGTTTGGAATACATCTTAATTTAAATATTTTTCAAGAATGTATTTTTTAAAAAACATTTTGTATAAAAATGGTTTAAAACTTTAACACTCATATGTTTGGTTGCATTTCCTCACAAATGTTTTTATACACATGTTATTATTTACTTAAAAAGTTTTTTTTTTTTTAAGTTGGTTTCAAGTGTTTCTCTCAAAATAGTTTATTTATCAATCTCATTTTCTAATAAGTCATTTTTTTAGTGGTTGTCAAATACTAGAATTTTTTTCAAAATGATTTATTTTCAAAATTAAACACTTGAAAAGTTAAACCAAACACACCCTTAGTTTATTATATCATGTTTTAATCTTCCAAAATCGGTATCAAAATATACTTTCATTTTTGGTTACAACTTCTCAATTAAGCATATTCATGATAAATTAAAATGTCTAGAATTTAATTATAAAATTTCATCAGTTCTTGGATTTGTTGAGGGTTTGATGGTGGTATATATTGCTGTTTTTTCTTCATGGGGTTATTTTATTAGCAAAATTTCAATATAGTGTAAACTATTGAGACTAGTTTTGCACATCTAAGGTAGGAGATATAAACAGTCAAAATACTTTGAATCTGTATCAAATAATTATAAGAAGGGGTGCAGATTCTCAAATTCATATCTAATGATTATCAAGAGACCAACCACGTAGTCATATTTCATAGAAAAATTATTCAATGAGACTATCATAGTATATGACTATCTCTCAGTAACTATTGAATGAGAATTTGAAAATCTACATACTCCCTAATAATCATCTCATATAAATTTGAAGTATTTTTACAATTTTTCTCTCATATATCCAAAAGTATCAAACTACTAGCCGCGTTATAACAGTTTCCTCAAACTCAAGGACACATAGGTGAAAAAATAATTAGTTTATTACTTTATGTTTAATTAAAAAATCAATAATTATATTTAAGTTATATTTTTGTTTTCGTTATGAAGATTAGTATATTTTCGTATTATTTAGTTATTCAAATAATTATTTTTTTTTTAAAAATGTTTAATGTTTTATTATTAATTTAATGAAATATGATTAATAAACCAATTTTTAAATATGACCTCAATTTCTTTAAATAAATATGTTGTTTCTATTAATTTTATCTTACAAAATTAGTTTAAATAAACCGCTCAACTCCTGTCACCAATATTTTCTTTAAGGGGCCGTTTGTTTTTTTGGTAATCAAGATAGCCGGAATTTTCAGATGCCTGAAATTATATATGCCCGGAAATATAGTTGTCCAACATTTTAGATAACCGTGTTTGTTTTGAAGGAATAATTTATAGGAATATTCAGATAACCATGTTTGTTTTGTAGGATTTATGGACGGAAATGTCTTAAAATGATGTATTATTCCAACAATACATTTTCCTGTCTTCAAATCATTTATATATTAATTTAATATAATTTAACTTGTATAACATTTTTTATTTTAATAATTTAATATTGTTATCAAATATTATAGGAGAGGGAGCTCCCTCCTCCCCTCTCCGGCGCCGGAATCGAAGGGGGTTTTCCCCCTTCGTTTTGTTTTTTTTTTTTTTAACAGTAAAAAGAGGGAGGAAGAAAAAGAAAAGGAGAGGGAGGAAAAAAAAAAAAAGAGAGAGTGTCGGCGGCCGGCGAGCGGGGGCCCCCCGCCGCCGGCCACCGGAGATATGAAGAAGAAAGAATGAAAGGATGAAGAGGAAGAAGATGGAGAAGAAGAAGGGAAGTAAAGAGATGGAGAAAAAATTAAAAAAATAATAATATTTTAATATTTTTTTATTTTTTTATTTTAAAAAATTTTAAAAATAATTTTCTTTATTAAAATAATAGTGTCACGTCAGCAACTGTTAAAATTTAACAGAAAAGTTGACGGCAGGGACCAAAATGCTCCTTATCTCAAAACTCAGGGGTATTTTTGTTGAGTTTGAAAACTCAGGGACCAAACTGTCACTTAACCCAAACCTCAGGGACTAAAAGTGTATTTTTCCCTAAAAAGAAAATGGCTAGATAAATAGTATGTTATGTAGAAGAAAATTAGGGCAGAAAAGAACTCAACTCTTAATGGGCAAGCTGAAAACTACTTGTAATAAGTCATGACAACTCAAAAGAAATACTTCAAGAGAACTGGTAGCAAATTAAATACTTTGAGATGAGATACTAGACCACTATGAAGCAAATTTCAAGGGCCCTACATCTCAAATTCTCAATTAGGAAGTATAATGAAAATGAAACCCCAAAATTCAAATTCTGTCTCTCCTTTGCAACTGCCATAGACAAAACCAGATAAATAAGAAGATGTGGCATAAACATCTTTATTAGAAAATTTTGACGTAGATGTTAGAATTAATGAATTTTTATATCAAAAGATGCTAAACATAAATCATCAACAAAATATCGTGATAGGAAAATACAATGTCTAGAAAGTAAAACTCATAATACGTTTTACATGTAATGTTCATAGGCCACAAAATCTGTATATGAACACGTATCATGAACACGTATCATGATATAGTGTGGCATACAAGAAAGATAATAAATTTTGGAATAAAAAGTATAATTTTTGTTTTAGGAGAATGGTAGATTTTATGAAATTAATTTATTTGAAAATAAAAATTCAAAACCATGTTTAATAACCATTTAGTGGTGTGTTTGGTTTAACTTTTCAAGTGTTTAATTTTGAAAAAAAATATATCATTTTGAAATTTTTTTTAGTATTTGGCAACCACTAAAAATGACTTATTAGAAAATGAGATTGATAAATAAACCATTTTGAGAGAAACACTTGAAACCAACTTCTTTAAAAAGAGTTTAGTATACACAATAACTTGTGTATAAAAACTATTCAGATCTTAGGGTGGTGGAAGCCTGGGACGAGGATGGATTACTTTGGTCCTTTTTCCCCAGAAGGCCCTTGTTGAATAGGGAAGCAGCAACCTGGGAGGCTTTATCGGCTTCCTTCCCAATGCCTTTGCTTCATCGTGGGCATGACAATCTCCAGTGGATCCATTGTGAGGATGGAGCTTTCACAATCGCCTCTACTCGCCTTTTCTTCTAGTCTGAAGATTCATCCCCGACTCTTAATTTGGAAGCTCAGGCCCTCTCTAACCTTTGGGGTGCTGTAATCCCAAAGAAAGTCAAATTCTTCATTTGGACAGTCCTTCATCGGAGGATTAATACGGCAGACAGTGTATAAAAAAAAAAAAAACTTGTGTATAAAAACACTTATAAGGAATGCAACCAAACATATGAGTGTTTAAATTCTAAACAATTTTTATACAAAATGTTTTTTAAAAAATGCATTCTTGAAAAACATTTAAATTAAAATGTATTCCAAACGAATTCTAGGATTGAAACCACTTGATTTTTTGAAAATCTAAGTTTGTTTTCATAAAAACTATCATTCTCATAAAAACAAAACCTACCATTAATTCTCCCAAAATTAAGAAATTAATTTCAAAATTAAGAATATTTTTTTAATCAGGGAAGTATAAAAGCAGCAGCATTATTAAGTTTATATACAAAATTTCAAAAAAAAAAAAAAAAAAAAAAAAAACTAATAAAAAATTTTAAAAAATAATATGAATGAAAATTTAAATCTATTTCTCAAAATTCAAAGACATCGATTTGAAAATTTAAGCACATTTTAAATCTATTACTTAAAATTGAGGAACCAAAAAGGTCCAATTTTAAAAGAACCAATTGCATCCATTCTCTAAAACTTAGGACCAAAAAATTATTTTCCCAAGATTAAGTCATTGCCCATAATAAAAATTGTTATTTAATTTTGATTAAATTTTCGACAATTGGGTTAAATTTTTATAAATTTTATTTCTAAATTTTTACTTCACATATGAAAGTTTATGAACCAAGAGTGTTATTTAACCTATAAAAACGCGGTTAATTAAATAAACCAATATCAAAATATATCAAGTATTTCACATAAATTTTTAGTCCTTAGAATTTCACGTAAGTAACAATACAGTCTCCAAATTTTAATTCATGTACTTCCAATTTCTAACAATTTAAGGCCCGTTTGATAACCATTTTGTTTTCTGTTTTCTGTTTTTGTTTTTCATTTTTAAAAAAACAGGGGTGTTTGATAACTATTTCTGTTTTCTATTTTCTGTTTTTTAAAAACGTTTTTGAAATTATAAGTAAATTTCAAAAACAAATAAAAGTAGTTTTTAAAAACATATTTCTGTTTTTCAAAAACAAAAAAAAAAAATGTTTTTAAAAACAGATTTCTGTTTTTCAAAAACTCATTTTTCTTCTAATGCTTACTTTTCTCCTCTTTTTACCTCTCTCTCCAACAAATTCCTTTCTTTTTTTTTTCTCTCTCCAAACTTTTTTTTTTTGGTCTCTATAACTTGTCTATTTCTAAAAACTTGTATGTCTTTTCTCTCCTCAATAAACATGTTCTAATTTTTCTTTTGAAAAAAAAAATCACCAAAATTTTCTATCGCTACAACTTTTCTTTATTTTTCTAATTTATCGTTATTTCTTTAGCATATCTTTCACTCTTAACCTTACTATCTCTCTAAATTTTCTTTTTTTTATTTAATTTTTTTAATATAAAATTTATCGCTTTTACTTTAACTTGTTTTCTATTTTTTCTCAAACTAATATCTTTTCTCGAGTCTAACTAATATTCTTTCTCTAAACACTTTCTTTCATCTCTCTAAATATCTATGTTTAACTTTTCTCTCGTCTTTTCAAAAAAAAAAAAAAAAAATCTCTTGAAAACATTTATATTTGTGTCTCTAAATTTTTGTTTCAACGTCTTTACACATTTTTCTCTCTCTAAAATATCCTTTCATCTTTCTAATTTTTAAAAAACTGAAAAACCAAAAACAGTTATCAAACAAGATTGGTTTTCTGTTTTTTTAAAAACAGAAAACAAAAAACAGTTATCAAACTTATATGGTTTTTGTTTTTAAAAAACAGAAACCAAAAACCAAAATCAAAAAACAGAAAAACAAAAAACCAAAAACCAAAAACTGAAATGGTTATCAAACGGGCCCTTAGTTTTTGAATTTTTGTAGGCAACAATTTAATTCTTATCATTAAAAAAAAATCGTGAAGATTTAACAGGATTTTCTTACATAGGTGATCAATAAAGCTGATTAGGACTCAAATGTATTCATAAACAACAAATATTAAATCGTTACACACGATAAAAATTGAAACTTAATTTTGATTAAATTTTTAACAATAAGGTTAAATTGTTATAAATTTTGAAACTAAATTACTATAATCCATAGTTTATGGAATAAATTGTTAGGCTAAATTATAAAAAATACCCCTAAATTATGGGGTTTGTTTAAAAAATGCTTATAAATTTTGAAACTAAATTACTATAATCCATAGTTTATGGAATAATTTGTTATTAACCTAAAGAAAAAAAAAAAAAAAAAAAACTCGAAGTGATGCATTTTATTTTATTACACGAGTGCCACTAATTATTGCAAGTAAGCTAGATTTTGTGAAGAAACAGGTTAAGTGTTTTATGTTGTATAATTTGGGCCAATCAGATTAGTACACGTCACACAGAAATTTCATTTGGGTTTCAAATTTGAAGCTCCAGAAATTTCTACCGTTTAACATCGTGCTCGCTCCTTCGGCTGTTTCTTTAATCATTTATACTTCACTCAACATCGCTTTAATTCTACGAACACAATAACCCTAGAGAGAGAAACCATAACCCTAGAGAGAGAAACACATTTGACAGCATTCAACCATGAAGACGAAGCACGCGACGGAGCCGACTTCTCCTCCGACCAAGCCTCGCCGAGTCCGTGCGGCGAAGATCGCGAAGAAGCCACGTTCTCCTCCGACAAAACCTCGCCGAGTGATCAGCGCCCGCGCCCGCGATTCCGCTCCGGAGGCGAAGAAGCCGGTGACGATCACAACATCAGTCGTAGCGGCACCGCAGACTCCGCCGTCACCAAGAAGGGCTGCTCGAACAGCAATGCTGAAAAGTAGGTTCGCCGGAACCATCTCGAAAGCACAGAAACAGCTTTTTGGCGTTGACGATGGAAAGGAAATGATGGTTCCGATTCCGACGAAACCTACGACGAAGAAACCTACGACTGAAGAACTGAGAGAATTGGCCCGAAAAGCTTTAGAGAAGATGGAGCAGACTGTTGAGCTCGACGACAGCCATAAATCGGAGAGGGATATGCAGCGCCTCTGTGGTTGGCCGATTCCGTCGTACCTTGGTGGATTTCAGAACGGAATAGTCCTATAGGAATAGGATACAATAATACAATTTCATTTTCTCTTCATTTTCAGAATATTGTGCATTCCTATTCACTATCAACATTAATTCTCATGTAAATCTTCCGATGAATCTAATAATATCATTTATTGGGACGGGGATAGATGATGAGGATGCTAAGATTGTGTCAACGTAGTTGAGATAATTCGGTGCTTCTACTGATTCCTCGTCGCCAATAATTTTTTTTTGTTTTCTATATATTGTTTATGAGTTTACATTATTGTATGTTTTGATTAATTTTCTGAAATCGCATTTTGTTTCATGTTTTAATCTTCCAAAATCTGTATCAAAATATACTTCAATTTTTGGTTAAGAACTCCTAAATTAAGCATATTCATGATCAAAAATTAAAATGTCTAGAATTTAATCATAAATTTTCAGTTTTGGGATTTTGTTGAGGGTCTGATGGTGGTATATATCTCTGCTTTTTCTTCATAGGGTTATTTTATCAACAAGATTTTGATTTTGTTCACTTCATTTACTGCCATGGCTCTGATTGAAATTAAACTGTTGAGCTGGCTAGTTTTGTACATGAAGGGAGGAGATATATAAATGGTAAAAATACCTTGAATCTGTATCTAGTAATTATTAAAGGCATGCAAATTCTTAAATTCATATTATCAAGAGACAACCATATAGATATACTTTATAGAAAAATTATTTAATGAGACTGATAGAGTATATGACTATCACTTGATAACTATTGAATGAAAATTTGAAAATCTAAATGCTCTCTAATAACCATCAAGTATAAATTCAGTTTCACTTTCATACATCCAATAGTGTACAGCAACTCATTCCATTACTTTCTACGTTGGGCGAAAAAAATTAGTTTATTACTTTATGTTTAATTAAAAAATCATTAATTATATTTAAGTTATATTTTTGTTTATAATTGATTTTTTTAAAAAAAATGTTTAATATTTTTATTAATTTAATATTTTTTTATTTATTAATTGACAAAAAAACATATATTTTTTTTGTGGCGGTGAGGAAGGGGAGAGTGTTAAATGAGAAATTTCGGTCAATCCCAAATTGTCACGTCATTAGTTTAAATTAATGTTAAAATAAATTTGGGGTCAATTACAAATGTACATGTGTCCCTAAATTAAATGAATAAACATCAAAATTTGGCAAATCAAACAATGCCACTTGTCTGATCAATCGAATGATATAAGCCAAGTCCAATCAAATTATGCAATTGGACCCAAGACTAATGTAATAATCCAACCTTATTAAAAAGGGATAAATACATAAATGGCCAAATTAAATAATATGGTCAATTCATGTATTTGATTATTTCAGTATGACAAAAATACCCCTAAACAAAATCTAAGAAAATTAAAGTATAATTCAAAGTTCAAAAGTACTATCCCTAACTAAATTTATTAAATGGAAGATTCAAAATGAATAGTATCGTAATTAAATCTACAAATAGGTAGTGATTACAAATGAAATTATCTAAATATAGAGATAAAAATATGTTCTTTAAAAATAGTTAAGTTATTTAGAAAAAAAAAATAAAAAGAGGGACTGATTATTATTCAGATTTTAAAAATATTCAGATTTTAAAAAGATAATCATATATAATGTAATATATATATACAATAGAAGCAAGAAAATAGAGGTAGGGGTAAATAAAAAAAATGAGTTGTGTTGATGGTCAAATTTGGCCAAGCACTCAACCTGACTTACACGTGACACCAGCAGTCAATTTGTATGAGAGGGGGGAAGAAATGGCCTTTAAGATAGAAGAAACTTGCACACCGGTGTGGTGCTTGCCACACCGCCTCCGACGCTTAAGTCAGCAAGGAGTAAGATGAGAGAGCAAGAGTAAGAGAGGGAGAGTTTCGTAGAGTTCGACCTTTTTTCTTCAATGATGAAAATGAGTTTATATACATTTTCCTGCCTTGGGTTTCCAAGCGTTCGGAGACGTTTCAGAGCTGTACCAGGTTGAACTGGGGCAATCCATGGACACAAGGACCAAACGGAGGGGAGAAGACTCTACCCGCGTAGCAGGCCGAGTGTCGGCCTCGGCCTCGACCTAAGGCTGAGGTCGAGCATGGGGTTGGGCCAAGGCCCAATCCCTCCGGCCTTGGCCCAACCCTCTGGCCTATTTCTCCTTTAGGGTCCATCCTCTGCTCGTGTCTTTGGGTTTGCGTCGTGTTGCCTTCGTCTGCTCCTTATATTTTGGAATGGTCCAAAATTACCCATAACATTAAGCCCACACTCTTGAATTGGGATTCCGGTGAGGCTCATTGCTATAAGTCGAGATCCTTAAGCCTAATTTAAGAGTATGATCTTCGCCCTGTGCTGACTTATGTGCAAATTTCTCGATTTTCCTGCAAGATAGGACAAACTAGACAAAGCAGTAGCTCCCTGAATAAGAGTTAGGTAAGAGAAAAATGAGAGAAGTGAGGAGTTGGAAAAATAACCCGGCTCCGGGATGAGGTCGAGGTTAACGTTTGGAAAGAGTCCAAACTTTCGTGCTTTTTGTCACTCATTTTGGACGTTGTTCAGTCCATTCTTCTATTTTGAAGCCCCCTTTGTAAGTGCTTCTCTTGCTTATCCATTTATGTGGCCCATGTGGTAAGACCATAGGGTCAGCCTTGGCCTCACCCAGATGTCTTGGCTCAGCCTTGGTCTTGATGTTAGCGTGGGTCATGTGCTCAATGTCTCAGGCTCGCATGTAGGCTTGGGCACTAAGCTGAAAAACTTAGGCTCACATGTAGGCGTGGGCACCAAGCTCGAGGGCTCGGGCTCGCATGTAGGCGTGGGCACTAAGCTGAAAAGCTTAGGCTCGCATGATAGGCATGAAGACTAAGTTGAAAGCTTAGACTTGCATGTAGGCGTGGACACAAAACTGAAAGCTTAGGCTCGCATGATAGACGTGGACACTAAGCTGAAAAACTTAGGCTCGCATGTAGGCGTGGGCACCAAGCTAGTAGACTTAGGCTCACATGTAGGCATGGACTTTAAGCATAGAGGCTTAGGCTCGCATGTAAGCATGGGCACTAAGCATGGAAGCTTAAGTTCATGTGTAAGTGTGGGTACTAAGCACAAAATTTTAGGCTCGCATATAATCTAAATACTTTCTTCAAAACACATTCTGAGCTTTAGAATTAGGACTTGACTTTGATCCTTTAAGGAAAAAGGCTGTTATAGGCAATTTTGGACCACTCCGATGTACAAGGAGCTGAAGAGGACAACCGGAGAGAAATCGGGCTGGGAGTTGGACCCAAGAGGCGAAACTGGCAAGTGGGACGGGCCGAGACCGAAGGGGTCGGGTTTTTGGCCCGACCCCCTGCTCGGGCCGAGGCCGACCCTCGACCCGCTCGCGCGGGTCGAGCCCATCCGACTCCATTTGGTCCCCACCGCCTTTGGCCGCCCTGGTTCCGCCTGGTTTGACCTAAAAACGCCTCCGAATCCCTAAAAACCCTAGGAGGATGAGCAAGTATTTATACCCCTCTTCGCCACTGAAGAGGGGGACCCGAATTCTATCCCTAAACACTATTCTATATTCTTTACTCTCTCCTCTTGCTCTTACTTTTCCACTCCCTACCGTTCTGCTTGCTGACTTAAGCATCGGAGCCGGTGTGGTGAGCACCACACCGGTGTGCAGGTTTACTGTCTTGCAGGCCACGTCTTCCCCCCTCATCTACAAATTTACCGTTGGTGGCACGTGAAGGTCAGGTGAGTTCCCTCTGACCAAAATCGACCATCAACAAAGGCTACTTTCAAAAATGGTAAAGATTAAAAACTGGACAAATACACAAAAAAGATACATACCTATGTAATTGAAAAAATAACCTGTGAAAATCCTAAAGGAATGAGCCGCAAACGGCAACTGAAAAAGCAAGTGCACATGAGCACAATAAAAAATTGGACAGAAAATTGAAAAGGAAAATGAAATTTGAAATAAATAAAAAAAGGATGAAAAAATCTTGTGTCGATAAGCTGGAAAATGGATTTATAGAAGATAAAATCTGTAATAATAATAATTTAGAAAGATAAAATCTAAAACAATAATTTGTAAAATTTGATTTTTTACTATGTTTAAAATCCGCATAAAATTTGTCCTAATTATATGGAAATATTTGTCTATTTTAGTAAAATACGACAATTGAATTATATCCCTAAAATTCTTTAATTGAAAATTTGAGATTTATATTCTAATATATATTATTAAATTAAATTTATTTCATTCCTTAAATGGGAGGGCATTTTGATCATTAAGGACATTTGTGAAATTTGGAGAACAATTTGACCCATCCGCTATAATTTCTGTATTAAAAAAGGATTGGATTAAAGCTCAAATGTAGGTCAAGCCCAAAAATTGGGCACAAAATCAAGCAAGTCCAAACCCATATGAGGCCCATCAAACTCTGTAAATAAAAGAGGTCACCATTCGTTTTGAACATTTAGACAAGCTCAGAAACTTTGACTCAGAGAGACTCATAAGCATTCAAAGAGTTTAGAGAATTTAAAAACTTCAAGTTTAGTTAGAGAATTCAAAAGAGTCCGGAGCCAAAGAATCTAGAGAATTCGGACAAACTCAGAGATATTGGGATAGACTCAGAAGCATTCGAAGAGTCCAGAGAATTCAGAAGCTTCAAGTTCAGTTAGAGAATTCAAAAGAGCCAGGAGCTAAAGAATCTAGAGAATTCAGACAAGCTCAGAGATATTGGGACATACTCAAAAGCATTCAAAGAGTCTAGAGAATTCAGAAGTTTCAAGTTCAGTTAGAGAATTCAACAAAGTTAGGAGCTAAAGAATCCAGAGAATTTAGAAGGATCCAAGATTGAGATTCAGAGATTCAAACTCATAAGCATTCATACATTCAGAGAATCCAGAAGCTTTAAGTTCAGTCAGAGAATCTAGAAGAGTTAGAAGCCAAAGAGTCCAAAAAATTCAGAAGAATCTGAGATTCAGAATTAAAAAAATTCAATACTCAAAAGATTTGAAGACTTCAAGAATCCAAGAAAAGATCAATAAGCCAATTGACTAATCAAGAAAATCAACAAGTCAGCAGGCCGATCATCCAATAGGATCAACAAGCTAACAGACCAATCATCCAAGAGGATCAACAAGCTAACAAGCTGATCCAACATCCAACAGGTCGATCCAAGAGAGCATCATGCCAACAGACCGACCATCCAAGAAGATCAACAAACCAACAAACCAATTCAAGAGATCATCAAGCCAATAGGTCGATCCAAGAGATCATCAAACTAGCAGGTCGATCATCTAAGAAGATCAACAAACGAACAAGCTGGCCCAATAAGATCAACAAGTCATAAGCCAAAGTTTATATGTTTGTGAGAAAGAATCAGAAGATAAATATTAGATATTATAACACTTACCTCAAATTCAATAAAATCAAGTTCATTTCCACGAATCGAATTTCCCGATTGAAATCTCATGTGAACAGAGAGAAAGAATAAAAAAAATAATATATATATATATATATATATATATATATATATATATATATATATATATATATATTTATTTATTTAATATTATTTTTATGGGAAAATACACTTTTAGTCCCTGAGGTTTGGGTTAAGTGACAGTTTGGTCCCTGAGTTTTCAAACTCAATAAAAATACCCCTGAGGTTTGAGATAAGTAGCACTTTGGTCCCTGCCATCTATTTTTCTGTTAAATACTAACGGTTGCTGACGTGACACTATTATTTTAATTAAAAAATATATTTTTTATATTTTTTTAAATAAAAACATATTAAAATAATAAAATATTATTATTTTATTTAAATTCTTTCTCTCTCTCTTCCTTTCTTCTCCCCCATCTTCTTTCAACCTTCTTATCTCCTTCTTCTTCAGCTCCGGTGGCCGAATTTTTTTTTTCTTTCTTTCTTTCTCCCCTTTTCTTCTCTCCTTTCTTTCTCTCTTTCCTTCAATTTTTTTTTTTAATAAAAAGAAGGGAGAGGGAGGAGGTCCGGCGCCGGCGACGAGAGGAGGGAGGGCCCCTCCTCCCTCCTCCCGTCGCCGGCGCGAAACGAGATGTAGCTAACACACTGTTATTGTTACTATTGATATGAAAAACACTTGGCTGCCTAGAAATTTATCTACCTACCGCCCTAAAAACATAGACAATTAGAACAAATATTATTGTGCAAGTTTTCTCCATTATTGTTACTATATTGATATGTTTTGAATCTGTTATCTAGCACTTCGAACGACCAAGTATCGGGTATGGGGGCAAAGCCCCAAAAACTTAATTTTGTATAGAGACTAGTTATGTTATTTCCGTTTTGGGCCAAATCTGTTAAGGTTAAGAGAAATGTCATATATAAACCCTCTTATTCTAAACTGTCATAATCTCTGTATTTGTATTTGTTTTATTCCTCACCAATCGGAATACTCTCTCCCTCTGTCCGTGGATGTAGCTAACACACCGTGTAAATTATGTGTTTCTTCTCGTTTCTTTATTCTTATGTTTGTTGATTTTTTCTTTTTTATAAAAAACCAACTTTCGTTTGTTGAATTGGTTATTATCATAACAGTTACTTGGTATAGAGGTCTTTCATCAGATGCATTAATAACCTGATTTTATCACTAATTTCCTGTCCTATTTGAAACTTATGTAGCAATGCAGTTCATACAAAATAATAAATGACATTGTTAAATTTCTATAAAAAACAGTTTCCACACCATATCTAAAAGCATTTGGCTGCCTTTTCGACCCATAAGTCTGTTACTATTGTTACTATTGTCATGGGATCTGCATAAATTTGATGATGCCTGATGGGAATTACATGTTCAATTATCCTTCTAGCTTCTGAGAATGTATAAATTTGGTTATATAACCTTTATTATTATTGTTATCCTGGATTCAACAACATTTGAGGGTGGAGATTCGAATCTTTGACCTCTTGGACGATGACATGTGTCTTAATTAAATGAGTTATATTCATGACATGGTTGATCGGATAGTTTCTTATAGTTATTCCGTTCTGGTTGGTTGATATTTCTACAAGGTACGATAATCCGAAAAGATTTGCTGTAAGTTTCATATTATTTCTACTAAAGGATTTTTTTTTGCACGGGCTCTAGTTGCTAACCATATTCAAACACACCATGCCAATATCCTTGTGGCCCTACTCTTTGGATATAGCTTCAAAAATTTGTAATCAATTTTGTAGTGAGTGCAGACAAATTTGTCGCTCCTATTGTTTAGGCCCCGTTTGATAACCATTTGGTTTTTAGTTCTTGGTTTTTGAAAATTAAGCTTATAAACACACTATCTCCACATCCAAGTTTCTTTGCTTTTTGTAATACCTTTTTTCTCATGTTTTTAAAAACCAAGCCAATTTTTGAAAACTAACAAAAAAGTAGTTTTCAAAAACTTGTTTTTGTTCTTGGAATTTGACTATGTTATACTTTTGCTATCTAAGTCAGTAGGGTCCCAGGTGGTTTTTTATTCATCCCTGTCAGCTGGAATTAATCTGAGTCAGCAGATGACATGGATTTGGAGTCATGACATAAAATCCAAAATAGAATCCCTCTGTATTCCGTACGGTTTGTTACGAGTCTGAAGAAGGGAAGGTGCTGAAGCATGTGTGGGGGAATAAAATGCCTGATTATGTGGGCCCTATTCCGTTATCAGAGAGAGGGATAAATTCAGTCGATCATTGCTGCTGCTGAGTATAGTGAGAGCAGAGTGTGTGAGAGTAAGGGCTGAGTGAAGACGAAGGGAAGAGCTGATGCGCAGTGCTGCTGAGATAGTCTTCTTCTCCTTCTTCTTGATTGCCAGTTGAGGTTGTATATTCAGGCTGATCGATCCAGGTGAGATCGTTGATGTTGTTAGTCTGTATTGATCCTCAAGAGTCTTATCTCTGTATTTGTAACCTTGTGAAAAAGATAGTAAATGGCCTAAAGTGGATGTAGTTCCAATTTGGAATGAACCACTATAAAATCTTTGTGTCTACATCTTTCCTTATGCTCTTTATATTTCTTCTAAGAATTATCTGTGCTGTTTAATCTAGTTGCTGAGGACTTCGATTATTGATAGTACTGGTTTTCTTCCTGACTGTCTGCTGTTGTTTGGGTTAATTCTGATTGTTGTGGTTTATCAATTGTTCTGTTGGTTGAGTTAGCTGCTGGTAAATTTGGGTATTGTGATTACAGATTGGTATCAGAGCTTGTTTAGTTTATCTTCTTGTTGATTCTATTTGTTTAAAATGTCAGCCAAATTTGAGTTTGAACGTTTTGATGGGAAAGGGGATTTTTCCCTTTGGAAAAAGAAGATGATAGCCTTGTTAACTCAACAAAAAGTAGCAAAAGCCTTAGATGAAAAAGCGAATTATGGTACATTAAAGGAAGAGGAGATAACAGAGATAAAAGAAATAGCCTATAGCACAATTATCTTATACCTGGCCGATAATGTCCTTAGGCAAGTCCATGAGACAAAGACTGCTGTAGATCTTTGGAAGAAGTTGGACTCGATATATCTCACCAAATCCTTGACCAATAAGCTTTATATCAAAGAGAGATTCTTTGGTTTTAAAATGGATGCTTCTAAAGACTTGGAACAGAATATTGATGATTTTAATAGAATTGTTTTGGATATGAACAACATAGAAGAAAAGATCTCAGATGAAAACCTTGCAATAATTCTTCTAAACTCACTGCCAGAGTCATTCAATGAAATTAAAACAGCAATAAGATATGGGAGAGATAGTTTAACACTAGACATTGTAATGAATGCTTTAAGATCTAGGGATCTTGAAATGAAAAAGGGAAAAGGAAAAGAAGTTGAAGCATTGTTCTCTAGAGGTAGAACAGAAAAGAAAAATCAGAGGGGAAATAGCCGTGGTAGATCTAAGTCACAAGGTAAGGTTAAAAGATGCTTTCACTGTCATAAAGAAGGGCATATAAGAAGAAATTGTTATGAGCTTAAAAACAAGAGGAAAAATGAATCAAGAAGAAGAAGAAGAAACTCATAATGCAAACCTCACAGAAAATTATGAAACAGCTGAGGTCTTAACTGTCTCTGAGGGAAACTTTAATACTGAATGGATCCTTGATTCGGGTTGTTCCTTTAACATGACCCCTAATAAACACTGGTTTCAAAACTTAGAAGAGATACAAGGTGGGAAAGTGCTGCTAGGTAATCACCAAGAATGCAGTGTAGTTGGGATAGGCACAATACAAGTAAAAATGTTTGATAACCAAGTGCGTGAGTTAACTTCAGTTAGGTATGTGCCTGACCTCAAGAGGAACATTTTGTCTCTGGGAGTGTTTGATAGGGATGGTTACATGTGTAAGCTAGAAAATGGAACAATAAAAATAATTAAAGGGGCCATGGTTAAAGTTAGAGGCAGGTTACAAAATGGATTATATGTCCTGGAGGGAAACACTATTGTTGGAACCACTGCACTGTCATCTCAAAAAGAACAACTTGAAATCAAACTTTGGCATAGTAGGCTCGGGCATGTGAGTGAAGCTGGCCTTAAGGAGTTGAACAAACAAGGGCTGTTAGGGAAAAATCTAACTGGAACCCTGGGAACCTGTGAACACTGTATATATGGGAAGCAAACTAGAGTTTCGTTTGGGAAAGGTAAACATGTCTCAAAGAGTATTTTAGAATATATCCATGCTGATTTATGGGGGCCAGAAAAGACTTCAACAATGGGTGGAGCACGGTATTTTTTGTCCCTTATAGATGACTATTCAAGGAGAGTATGGACATATTTGTTAAAAACCAAGGATGAAACCTTTCAAACCTTTATACAGTGGAAAACTCTTGTTGAAAAACAAACAGAGAGGAAGATAAAAACTTTAAGAACAGATAATGGCCTTGAGTTCTTAAGTAATGAGTTCAAAGCATATTGTGCAAAAGAAGGATTACAACGCCATTTGACCGTAAGAGGAACACCTCAGCAAAATGGTCTTGCAGAAAGGATGAATAGAACTTTGCTTGAAAGGATAAGGTGCTTGATGTCTAATGCCAATTTACCAAAGAAGTTTTGGGGAGAGGCATTGATGACTGCTACATACCTTATCAATCGTTGTCCTTCTTCGGCTATTGAACTGAAAACTCCTTTAGAAAAGTGGTCTGGTCATCCCCCTGATTTGAGCAACCTTAGAGTGTTTGGATGTGTGGCTTATGCACATTCAAGGGAAGGAAAACTAGATAATAGAGCTAAGAAATGCCTATTTCTAGGATATCCTCAAGGGGTGAAGGGATATAGGTTATGGTGTATTGAAAAGGGTGAAGAAAAGTGCATAATTAGTAGGGATGTGACCTTTGATGAGTCCATTATTGCCTATAAATCAGAAGCAATAGACCAAGGTTCACCTACTGTTGAAAATTTGTAGAAGCTGGGGAAGACGTGACCTGCAAAACCAGCAAAATTGCACACCGGTGTGGTGCTTGTCACACCTACTCCGATGCTTAAGTCAGCGAAATAGGAAGTTTAAGAGTTACAAGAATTAAGGTTTCGAACACTTCTTTAATCGTGAAGAAGGGTATTTATATCTTGATTAGCATATTAGGGTTTTTAGGCATTGGAAGACGATTTTGGCTGAACCAAGTTGAACCGAGGCAGCCAAAAGACTCCAGGGACCGAGCGGAGGGGAGGAAAACTCGGCCCGCACAAGCGGGCCGACCACAGGCCTCGGCCATTTCCCCTTTGAGGTCCGTTTTCGAGTTGTGTCTTCGGTTTCGGGTCGCGTTGTCCTCGTCTGCTCCTTGGATTCCGGGATGGTCCACAATTACCTATAACACTTTGTATTCTATTTATCCAATGTTATTCTATTTTCTTCTCATTTTGGATCTCAACTTTATTGTAACTGTAAACCTTTTATTTCTTTTATTGTTCTTCTGCTATTTTAAAGATTTATGGCGTAGAGAGCGACAAAACGTTGAGTTGAGCAATTTTTTTTCCCATTGATTTGGATAAATGTTCTAAATTTTGTTCCTTCTTAAGAAAATTACTTCGAATAACTTAACTCTGAAGTCTGAAATATAATTTGAAAAATACACAGTTGTGGTATGGGTAAACTCATTCTCAAAAAATGTTTTTCTTTTTTGGCAGGTCAAAAACCAACTTTCAAGAAATTATTTTATAGGAAAAAAGTACACTTTTAGTTCCTGAAGTTTGAGTTAGATTTCATTTTGGTCTCTAAGGTTTGAGATAAGTAGCAATTTGGTCTCTGTCATCCATTTTGTCGTCAAATCTAACCGGCTGCTGAAGTGGCACAATTATTTTAATTATAAAAATAATAATTTTTTGTTCTTAAATTAAAAATATATTAAAATAATAAAAAAATAGTTTTTATTTTTTTTATAATTCTTTCCCTCCCTCTTCTCCTTCTTGAAGCAAGAGGAGAAGCCCCTCCTCCCCGATTCCGGTGTCGATTCGGGCTCCCTCCCTCCCCAAATCTGTTTTGTTAAAAAAAAACACACACACACATAGAAGAAAGAGAAGAATGAGGGAAGAAGAAGAAAAAAAAATTTCAGCAGCCGCCGTCGCCGTTCGCCGGCGGCCAGCCACCGGAGTTGAAGAAGAAGAAGGGAGAAGGTGATGGGGATGGGGAAGTAGAAGGACAAGAGGGAGGGAGCGAAATAATTATAAAAAAATTAATAAAAAATAATTGTTTTATTATTTTAATATATTTTAAATTTAAAAATTAAAAAAATTAATATTTTTAATTAAAATAATGGGTCGGTTGCAAGGATAGCAATATGGGCCAAAATAATTGCAAATCTAGCAACCCACAAAAAAAATTGCAAAAATGGCAAAATCTAATAGTTTGTGTGTTGCATTTACTAAAATACCCCTCCAGATTTTCTTTCACTGGTAGAAAGTTTTTCTATCACTGATAGATTCTATCAGTGATAGAAAGATTTTCTATCAGTGATAGAAATTTTCTATCACTGATAGATTTCAGTGATAGAAATTTTCTTTCACTGATAGATTCTATCAGTGATAGAAAATTTTTCTACTACTGATAGATTCTATCGGCGATAGATATTTTTCTATCACTTGTTTGGTGTTCTATCAGTGTTTGGTTGTTGTTATTTGGTTTTCTATCAGTGTTTGGTTTTTGCTTTTCAGTGTTTGATTTCTATAATCGTTCGTTTTTGCTTTATTTTTCAATGCTCGATTTCACCATGTATCACCATCGCTGATAGAAACAAAAGATCTTCTATCACTGATAGAAAAGTATCAGTGATAGAAAGATTTTCTATAACTCACGAAAAGCTTTTCTATCAGTCTCAGTGATAGAGATAGAAAGTTTTTCTATCACTCATAGAAAGATTTTCTATGAATGATAGAAAGTTTTTCTATCACTCATAGAAAGATTTTCTATAAGTGATAGAAAGTTTTTCTATCACTGATAGGTTCTATCAGGGATTGAAAGATTTTTTATCAAGAGTTTTCTATCATTGATAGAATATCTTTCTATCACTGATAGAATAGTAAAGATTTCTATTAGTGATAGAAATCTTTTATCACTAATAGAAAGCTTTTCTATCGCTGATAGAAAGTTTTTCTATCACTTATAGATTATATCGGAGATAGAAAGATTTTTATGGGTGATCAGGGATTGAAAGATTTTTTATCAAAAGTTTTTCTATGATTTTCTATAAAAAGTTTTTTTATCACTGATAGAAAAAGTTTCTATTAGTGATAGAAATCTTCTATTCTATCAGTGATAGAAACTTTCTATCACTGATAGAAAATTTTTCTACCACTGATAGAATCTATCAGTCATAGAAATATTAGTGATAGAAACTTTCTATCGCCGATAGAAAATTTTTCTACCACTGATAGAATCTATCAGTGATAGAAATATCACTGATAGAAACTTTATTCTATCAGTGATAGAAACTTTCTATCACTGATAGAAAATTTTTCTACCACTGATAGAATCTATCAGTAATAAAAAGACTTTCTATCAGTAAAAAAAAAAAAAAAAAAAAACGAGAAAGAAGAAGATGGGCACACATGGACAATTTAGGAATATAAAAAATTAATTAAAAAATTTTGCCATATTTGCAAATATTTTTAAAAATTGCTATATTTGTAATTATTTACCTTCATGTTGCCACCCATTACAATTATCCTAAAATAATTGTGTCACGTCAGCAACCAGTTAGATTTAATGGTAAAATAGATGGCAGAGACCAAATTGCTACTTATCTCAAATCTCAGGGACTAAATTGTTGAATTTGAAATCTCAGGGACCAAAATGAAACCTAACTCAAACCTCAGGGACTAAAAGTGTATTTTTCATATTTTATATTTACACTTTGTCCACTGATTTTTTTAGGTTATTGTTATATTTGTGAAATATATCGAGAATTTAAAGAAATAGAAAGCACATATGGTCAATCAAATCTAAGTATTAAAAAAGGGAGCCATTTATTGAAAATATTGGTGACAGAAGTTGAGTCGTTTATTTAAACTAATTTTGTAAGATAAAATTAATCGAAACAAAAAATTTATTTAAAGAAATTGAGGTCAATTTTAATTTTTTTTTATTATCATAATTTATTAGATTTATAATACATTAAAAAAAATTAAAAAAAATAGTTATTTAAATAACTAAATAATACGAAAATATAAATATAAATATAATTATTGATTTTTTAATTAAACATAAAGTAATAAACTAATTATTTTTTCACCCTGTATCCTTGAGTTTGAGGAAACTGTTATAACGAGCCTCGTAGTTTGACACTCTTAGAAATATGAGAGAAAAATTGTAAAAATACTTCAAATTTATATAAGATGGTTATTAGAGAGTATGTAGATTTTCAAATTCTCATACAATAGTTACCAAGAGATGGTAAAATACTATGATGGTCTCATTGAATAATTCTTCTATGAAATATGACTACGTGGTTGGTCTCTTGATAATCGTTAGATATGAATTTGAGAATTTGCATGTCCTTTAATAATTATTAGATACAGATTCAAGGTATTTTTACCATTTATATATCTCCTCCCTTCATGTACAAAACTAGCCAGCTCAACAGTTTAATTTCAATCAGAGCCATGGCAGTAAATGAAGTGAACAAGATCAAAATCTTGTTGATAAAATAACCCCATGAAGAAAAAGCAGAGATATATACCACCATTAGACCCTCAACAAAATCCCAGAACTGAAAATTTATGATTAAATTCTAGACATTTTAATTTTTGATCATGAATATGCTAGGAGTTTTTTGTCGTGATCGTCACCGGCTTCTTCGCCTCCGGAGCGGAATCGCGGGCGCGGGCGCTGATCACTCGGCGAGGTTTTGTCGGAGGAGAACGTGGCTTCTTCGCGATCTTCGCCTTCGGTGGCAAATCAAGAGCACGAGCTGGGCGAGGCTTGGTCGGAGCTGGGTGATTTTTTTTTTTCAAAAGAAAAATTAGAACATGTTTATTGAGGAGAGAAAAGGCATTGACAAGTTTTTAGAAATAGACAAGTTATAGAAACCAAAAAAAAAAGTTTTGAGAGAGAAAAAAAAAGAAAGGAATTTGTTGGAGAGAGAGGTAAAAGAGGAGAAAAGTAAGCATTAGAAGAAAAATGAGTTTTTGAAAAACAGAAATTTGTTTTTAAAAACAATTTTTTTTTGTTTTTGAAAAACATCAATATGTTTTTAAAAACTACTTTTATTTGTTTTTGAAATTTACTTATAATTTCAAAAACGTTTTTAAAAAACAGAAATGGTTATCAAACACCCCTGTTTTTTTAAAAATGAAAAACAAAAACAGAAAACAGAAAACAGAAAACAAAATGGTTATCAAACGGGCCCTAAATTGTTAGAAATTGGAAGTACATGAATTAAAATTTGGAGACTGTATTGTTACTTACATGAAATTCTAAGGACTAAAAATTTATGTGAAATACTTGATATATTTTGATATTGGTTTATTTAATTAACCGCGTTTTTATAGGTTAAATAACACTCTTGGTTCATAAACTTTCATATGTGAAGTAAAAATTTAGAAATAAAATTTATAAAAATGTAACCCAATTGTCGAAAATTTAATCAAAATTAAATAACAATTTTTATTATGGGCAATGACTTAATCTTGGGAAAATAATTTTTTGGTCCTAAGTTTTAGAGAATGGATGCAATTGGTTCTTTTAAAATTGGACCTTTTTGGTTCCTCAATTTTAAGAAATAAGTTTAAAATGTGCTTAAATTTTCAAATGGATGTCCTTGAATTTTGAGAAATAGATTTAAAATTTCATTCATATTATTTTTTTAAATTTTTTATTAGTTTCTTTTTTCTTTTTTTCTTTTTTTTTTTTTTTTTGAAATTTTGTATATAAACTTAATAATGCTGCTGCTTTTATACTTCACTGATTAAAAAAAATATTCTTAATTTTGAAATTAATTTCTTAATTTTGGGAGAATTAATGGTAGGTTTTGTTTTTATGAGAATGATAGTTGGTTTCAACCCTAGAGTCCGTTTGGAATACATTTTAATTTAAATGTTTTTCAAGAATGCATTTTTTAAAAAACATTTTGTATAAAAATTGTTTAGAATTTAAACACTCATATGTTTGGTTGCATTCCTTATAAGTGTTTTTATACACAAGTTTTTTTTTTTTATACACTGTCCGCCGTATTAATCCTCCGATGAAGGACTGTCCAAATGAAGAATTTGACTTTCTTTGGGATTACAGCACCCCAAAGGTTAGAGAGGGCCTGAGCTTCCAAATTAAGAGCCGGGGATGAATCTTCAGACTAGAAGAAAAGGCGAGTAGCGGCGATTGTGAAAGCTCCATCCTCACAATGGATCCACTGGAGATTGTCATGCCCACGATGAAGCAAAGGCATTGGGAAGGAAGCCGATAAAGCCTCCCAGGCTGCTGCTTCCCTATTCAACAAGGGCCTTCTGGGGAAAAAGGACCAAAGTAATCTATCCACGTCCCAGGCTTCCACCACCCTAAGATCCGAATAGTTTTTATACACAAGTTACTGTGTATACTAAACTCTTTTTAAAGAAGTTGGTTTCAAGTGTTTCTCTCAAAATGGTTTATTTATCAATCTCATTTTCTAATAAGTCATTTTTAGTGGTTGCCAAATACTAAAAAAAATTTCAAAATGATATATTTTTTTTCAAAATTAAACACTTGAAAAGTTAAACCAAACACACCACTAAATGGTTATTAAACAGGGTTTTGAATTTTTATTTTCAAATAAATTAATTTCATAAAATCTACCATTCTCCTAAAACAAAAATTATACTTTTTATTCCAAAATTTATTATCTTTCTTGTATATTTATATTAAGAAAATGTTAAAAAAAAAACATTTTTAATCCTTGAATTTTCAGGTAAATAATAACATGGTCTCTAAATTTTGTTACCAGGACTGAACGTTTGAGAAGAAGAGGCAACGGTATCTTCCATCGCCGCACAGGTAGAACTCGTCGTAGACATCAGGACCGAAAAAAAAATCACAGAAAAGCCTTAGTCGTTAGACAATGGCTCTGATACCATTTCAACCATCTAATAACAACATAATATGAACCAGAAAAAAGAGAGAGACACAAAGAGGTGCAAGAGAAAACCCTTTGCTTCTATATATTTTCTCAAGGAGAGGATTAGGCATATATAGAGGCCTGGGGAGAAAAAATCTCGCAAAAAATCAAGAAGAAAAACCTTACGCTCACTCTCTCAAATCTTCTTTTCTTTTTCTGCCCTAATTCTAACATGCATAACAGAATGAATATACAACCCTAAAATACACGGGTTGAAGAGTAATATACAACCCTAAAATACACGGGTTGAAGAGGAACATGGGCCTGAGAACAATGGGTCTGAATTACAAAAGAAATAAAACAAGACTAAACTAATGGGTTGTCTTAACAGAATCGGAGGAAAGAGATTTCACCTATGATTGATTATTTTAATAATTGTTGTGATTAAAAAATTTTCATTTTCTCGTGATTTGATTTAATTGAGTATGACCAAATACCAGCAAAAGAGTTAATAAGCTTGTACCAGAATTGTTTAGCAAATGGGCAATGTATTGATAGGCTAGCGCTAGTTTAACCCACACTATATCATGATACGTGTTCATACAGATTTTGTGGCCTATGAACATTACATGTAAAACGTATTATGAGTTTTACTTTCTAGACATTGTATTTTCCTATCACGATATTTTGTTGATGATTTATGTTTAGCATCTTTTGATATAAAAATTCATTAATTCTAACATCTACGTCAAAATTTTCTAATAAAGATGTTTATGCCACATCTTCTTATTTATCTGGTTTTGTCTATGGCAGTTGCAAAGGAGAGACAGAATTTGAATTTTGGGGTTTCATTTTCATTATACTTCCTAATTGAGAATTTGAGATGTAGGGCCCTTGAAATTTGCTTCATAGTGGTCTAGTATCTCATCTCAAAGTATTTAATTTGCTACCAGTTCTCTTGAAGTATTTCTTTTGAGTTGTCATGACTTATTACAAGTAGTTTTCAGCTTGCCCATTAAGAGTTGAGTTCTTTTCTGCCCTAATTTTCTTCTACATAACATACTATTTATCTAGCCATTTTCTTTTTAGGGAAAAATACACTTTTAGTCCCTGAGGTTTGGGTTAAGTGACAGTTTGGTCCCTGAGTTTTCAAACTCAACAAAAATACCCCTGAGTTTTGAGATAAGGAGCATTTTGGTCCCTGCCGTCAACTTTTCTGTTAAATTTTAACAGTTGCTGACGTGGCACTATTATTTTAATAAAGAAAATTATTTTTAAAATTTTTTAAAATAAAAAAATAAAAAAATATTAAAATATTATTATTTTTTTAATTTTTTCTCTATCTCTTTACTTCCCTTCTTCTTCTCCATCTTCTTCCTCTTCATCCTTTCATTCTTTCTTCTTCATATCTCCGGTGGCCGGCGGCCGGCGCCCCCCGCCCGCCGGCCGCCGGCACTCTCTCTTTTTTTTTTTTTCCTCCCTCTCCTTTTCTTTTTCTTCCTCCCTCTTTTTACTGTTAAAAAAAAAAAAACAAAACGAAGGGGGAAAACCCCCTTCGATTCCGGCGCCGGAGAGGGGAGGAGGGAGCTCCCTCTCCTATAATATTTGATAACAATATTAAATTATTAAAATAAAAAATGTTATACAAGTTAAATTATATTAAATTAATATATAAATGATTTGAAGACAGGAAAATGTATTGTTGGAATAATACATCATTTTAAGACATTTCCGTCCATAAATCCTACAAAACAAACATGGTTATCTGAATATTCCTGAACATCCCTATAAATTATTCCTTCAAAACAAACACGGTTATCTAAAATGTTGGACATCTATATTTCCGGGCATATATAATTTCAGGCATCTGAAAATTCCGGTTATCTTGATTACCAAAAAAACAAACGGCCCCTTAAAGAAAATATTGGTGACAGGAGTTGAGCGGTTTATTTAAACTAATTTTGTAAGATAAAATTAATAGAAACAACATATTTATTTAAAGAAATTGAGGTCATATTTAAAAATTGGTTTATTAATCATATTTCATTAAATTAATAATAAAACATTAAACATTTTTTAAAAAAAAATAATTATTTGAATAACTAAATAATACGAAAATATACCGTTATGTTTGCTGACTTAAGCATCGGAGCCGGTGTGGCGAGCACCACACCGGTGTGCAGGTTTACTGTCTTGCAGGTCACGTCTTCCCCCCTCATCTACAAATTTACCGTTGGTGGCACGTGAAGGTCAGGTGAGTTCCTCTGGCCAAAATCGACCATCAACAGTATTCAAAATCCTAAACCCTAAATAGCTCTTATGGTTTGATAAAACTTCTCTAAGGATGGATATTTTAACTTTTAAAACTATATTGACTATTTATATGGGTAACCTCTTGATAAATTCAAAGGTACATTTTGAAAATATTCTTTCTAATATTTTTTTTATTCGTGATATATTGTCGATGTTATTATATATAAAATAACAAGCTACGCATAAGCTTACAATTCATGATATGCAAAATCTTTCGATTTAAAAAAAAATATAGAAATATATCTAGATGTCTACAAATTTGTAATGTCAACTTTTAATAGTGACTCAATTAGGCAACATTGGTTGAGCTTGGAGATGTAGACCATGAAAACCTCCATGAGAAACAAAAGAGCTGCCCAATGAGAAACAATAGCGCTACCACTGCTCTTGGTGGTTTCCATACTATGAGAAACAAAAGCACTAGTACTACCACTCTCAGTAGCTTCAAGGCCATTGGATAGATGAGCATCGTCACTATTCTTACTAGCTTTATGACCATGAGAAACAACAACGTTGCTGCTGCTACTCTTCACACTCATTTAACGAGCACTAGAAACAACGACAATGTCTCTAATTAACATGGTTCCGACTAGTCTTGCCACCCTGAGAAACAATAACACTGCTGCTACTCTTTGTGCTAACTTCATGACCATGAGAAACGATAGCTACACTCCTACTCTTGGGAGTATAAAGCCCAACTAGTGCAATCTCTGGTGCTTGTGTGCCATGAGATCCAAAGGCACGAAAAGAAAACGAATGATTGAGGGCTGAGATTTATGGTACCGGTGACATTACCAAAAGTGGAACCCACATTTGCACAAAATTATTTTCATGATAGAATTATTCTCATTTTGTGATGTGAATATACTCTCATGAAAATTAGAAGTGTGTGGAAGATTTAAATATATAAAATAAAGAATATTTTTTTTATTGATGTAAATCGTTTTGGGTGAAATCAATCAAAAGTAAAATTATGTTGGCTTAAGTTTAAAGTGGACAATATGGATATCATATAATTATGAAAAATAGAAAGAGATTTATTGACATACTAAATAGTAGTTTAGGCTGATATGAACACAACTAAACTGGTCAAGACATCAGATATCCTTCCTAAAAGGTAGGATATTAATAAGTTAAAATTCTTAACTCTTTGTTGAACTAAAAAAAATAAATAAATAAATAATGAAGAGATGAAATATTATTTAAAGTTGAGGCTTGATCAATCTTTAGTATATGTTAACATACAATATAATTTAAGTGGTTCTTTTTTTAGAGAAAAATTTGTTGGGGATGTTCTAGTACTTAACCTCACATTGATTTAGACATACTAAAAAAAATTTCAAAATGATATTTTTTTTTTCAAAATTAAACACTTGAAAAGTTAAACCAAACACACCACTAAATGGTTATTAAACAGGGTTTTGAATTTTTATTTTCAAAGAAATTAATTTCATAAAATCTACCATTCTCCTAAAATAAAAATTATACTTATTATTCCAAAATTTATTATCTTTCTTGTATATTTATATCAAGAAAATGTTAAAAAGAAAAAAAAAAAACACTTTTAGTCTTTGAATTTTGAGGTAAATAACAACATAGTCTCTAAATTATAGTTTGTAGCAATTTAATTGATGTAGTTTCGATTTGTAACAATTTAGTCTTCTAATTTTAGTATGTAACTATTTATTCCTTATATATGTGATCAATAAAGTGATTAGGACTCAAATGTGTTTAAACAACAAACAATATTTAAATCGTCACACACAATAAAAATGTACACTTAATTTTGATTAAATTTTTAACAATAAACTTAAATGTTATTAAATTTTAAAACTAATTAAGGCTTCGTTTGATAACCATTTAGTTTTTTATTTTTGAAAATTAAGCCTGCAAACTCTACTTTCACTAGTAAGTTTCTATGTGTTTGTTATCTACTTTCTTCCCATGTTTTAAAAAACCAAGTCATGTTTGGAAAACTAAAAAAATATAGTTTTCAAAAACTTGTTTTTGTTTTTAGAAATTAACTAGGAATGCAAATGTGTATGAAACTCATAAGGGAAATTGGGGAGAACAGCTATAATTTTAAAAAAACCAAAAACCAAATGGTCATCAAACAATGTCAAAATTATTATAATCCATAATTCATGGAATAAATTGTTATTTTTATGAAAGTTTAGAAATCCATCAAAAATGTTATTTAACATATAAAAAAAGTCATGCCTTTATTTTATAAAAACAACTAATTAATATGACAATAAATGAAGCCTCTCACTACAATACAACAAATTAATATGACAATATATGAAGTCTCTCACTACAATACAACTAAGCTAGATTTTCTCAAGAGAATATCTTCACTAATTTAGAGAGGATGGACCAATCAGATTACTACACATCACACAAAAATTCCTGTCTTTAACATTGTCCGCGCCTCCTTCTAGCTGTTTCTTAGTTTATATATATACTTCACTCGAGATTTGCTTTCAGATCATTTAATGATACAAAAACCCTAGAGAGAGAATCGAGCGACGTTTCAGAGAATTCCAGAGCGTTCAAAGATGAAGCGTAATTCCTACGCCAATGCCAGAGCGTTCAAGGATTTGCCACCCAACGCGACGACGGTGAATGCGACGGAGCCGACTTCTCCGACCAAACCTCGTCGAGTCAGTGCTCGCGATTTGGCACCGAAGGCGATCATCATAGCGAAGAAGCCGCGTTCTCCGACAAAACCTCGCCGAGTGATCAGTGTCCGCAATTTCGCTCCGGAGGCGAAGAAGCCGGTGACGATCACAACATCAGTCGTAGCGGCACCTCAGACTCCGTCGTCACCGAGAAGGGCTGCTCGAATAGCAATGCTGAAAAGTAGGTTCGCCGGAACGATCTCGAAAGCACAGAAACAGCTTTTTGGCGTTGGCGATAGAAAGGAAATGATCGTTCCGATGATTCCGACGACGACGAAGAAGAAACCTACGACTGAAGAACTGAGAGAATTGGCCCGAAAAGCTTTAGAGGAGATGGAGCAGACTGTTGAGTTCGACGACAGCCATAAATCGGAGAGGGATATGCAGCGCCTCTGTGGTTGGCCGATTCCGTCGTACGTTGGTGGATTTCAGAACGGAATAGTCTTATAGGAATAGGATACAATAATACAATTTCATTCTCTCTTTTCATTTTCAGAATATTGTGCATTCATATTCACTATATCAACATTAATTCTCATGTAAATCTTTAGATGAATCTAATAATATCATTTATTGGGACGGGGATAGATGATGAGGGTGCTAAGATTGTGTCAACGTAGTTGAGATGATCGGGTGCTTCTACTGATTCCTCATCGCCAATAATTTTTTTTTCCATATTTTGTCTTGAGTTTACATAGTTTTGATTCATTTTGTGAAACCATATTTAAGGTCTGTTTGGAATACATCTTAATTTAAATATTTTTCAAGAATGTATTTTTTAAAAAACATTTTGTATAAAAATGGTTTAAAACTTTAACACTCATATGTTTGGTTGCATTTCCTCACAAATGTTTTTATACACATGTTATTATTTACTTAAAAAGTTTTTTTTTTTTAAGTTGGTTTCAAGTGTTTCTCTCAAAATAGTTTATTTATCAATCTCATTTTCTAATAAGTCATTTTTTTAGTGGTTGTCAAATACTAGAATTTTTTTCAAAATGATTTATTTTCAAAATTAAACACTTGAAAAGTTAAACCAAACACACCCTTAGTTTATTATATCATGTTTTAATCTTCCAAAATCGGTATCAAAATATACTTTCATTTTTGGTTACAACTTCTCAATTAAGCATATTCATGATAAATTAAAATGTCTAGAATTTAATTATAAAATTTCATCAGTTCTTGGATTTGTTGAGGGTTTGATGGTGGTATATATTGCTGTTTTTTCTTCATGGGGTTATTTTATTAGCAAAATTTCAATATAGTGTAAACTATTGAGACTAGTTTTGCACATCTAAGGTAGGAGATATAAACAGTCAAAATACTTTGAATCTGTATCAAATAATTATAAGAAGGGGTGCAGATTCTCAAATTCATATCTAATGATTATCAAGAGACCAACCACGTAGTCATATTTCATAGAAAAATTATTCAATGAGACTATCATAGTATATGACTATCTCTCAGTAACTATTGAATGAGAATTTGAAAATCTACATACTCCCTAATAATCATCTCATATAAATTTGAAGTATTTTTACAATTTTTCTCTCATATATCCAAAAGTATCAAACTACTAGCCGCGTTATAACAGTTTCCTCAAACTCAAGGACACATAGGTGAAAAAATAATTAGTTTATTACTTTATGTTTAATTAAAAAATCAATAATTATATTTAAGTTATATTTTTGTTTTCGTTATGAAGATTAGTATATTTTCGTATTATTTAGTTATTCAAATAATTATTTTTTAAAAAAAAATGTTTAATGTTTTATTATTAATTTAATGAAATATGATTAATAAACCAATTTTTAAATATGACCTCAATTTCTTTAAATAAATATGTTGTTTCTATTAATTTTATCTTACAAAATTAGTTTAAATAAACCGCTCAACTCCTGTCACCAATATTTTCTTTAAGGGGCCGTTTGTTTTTTTGGTAATCAAGATAGCCGGAATTTTCAGATGCCTGAAATTATATATGTCCAGAAATATAGATGTCCAACATTTTAGATAACCGTGTTTGTTTTGAAGGAATAATTTATAGGGACGATGTTCAGGAATATTGAGATAACCATGTTTGTTTTGTAGGATTTATGGACGGAAATGTCTTAAAATGATGTATTATTCCAACAATACATTTTCCTGTCTTCAAATCATTTATATATTAATTTAATATAATTTAACTTGTATAACATTTTTTATTTTAATAATTTAATATTGTTATCAATTCAATTTGTATTAATTTTATATGTTATTTTGTAAAAACAATAATTTCTATTGTCTTTGAATTTTTGTAGGTAACAATTTAATTCTTATCATTAAAAAAAATCGTGAAGATTTAACGGATTTTCTTACATAGATGATCAATAAAGCTAATTAGGACTCAAATGTGTTTATAAACAACAAATATTAAATCATTACACACGATAAAAACTGACACTTAATTTTGATTAAATTTTTAACAATAAGGTTAAATGGTTATAAATTTGAAAACTAAGGCCCGTTTGATAACCATTTGATTTTTGAAAATTATGCTTGTTTTCTCCTAGATTTCCTACCATAGTTTTCATCCTAGTTAAGGTTACATTTGAATTTCTAACTAAATTTTAAAAACAAAAACAAATTTTTGAAAACCATATATATATATATATATATATATATATATATTCCAAAATTGGACTTGGTTTTATAAAACAATGTAGAAGATTGATACTAAAACCAAAAAACTTATAGTGGAAGTATGTGTGTATAAGCTTAATTTTCAAAAACCAAAAACCAAAAACTAAATACCAAATGGTTATCAAACGGGACCTAAATTACTATAATCCATAGTTTATGGAATAATTTGTTATTAACCTAAAGAAAAAAGAAAAAAGAAACTCGAAGTGATGCATTTTTTTTTAAAGCTCAAAGGTATTTTTGAAACTCATTAAAGTTCATGGAAATTTTTTAAACAAACCCCATAATTTCAGGGGTATTTTTTATAATTTAGCTAAATTGTTATTAACCTAAAAGAAAAAAAAAAATCGGATGCATTTTATTTTATTACACGAGTGCCACTAATTATTGCAAGTAAGCTAGATTTTGTGAAGAAACAGGTTAAGTGTTTTATGTTGTATAATTTGGGCCAATCAGATTAGTACACGTCACACAGAAATTTCATTTGGGTTTCAAATTTGAAGCTCCAGAAATTTCTACCGTTTAACATCGTGCTCGCTCCTTCGGCTGTTTCTTTAATCATTTATACTTCACTCAACATCGCTTTAATTCTACGAACACAATAACCCTAGAGAGAGAAACCATAACCCTAGAGAGAGAAACACATTTGACAGCATTCAACCATGAAGACGAAGCACGCGACGGAGCCGACTTCTCCTCCGACCAAGCCTCGCCGAGTCCGTGCGGCGAAGATCGCGAAGAAGCCACGTTCTCCTCCGACAAAACCTCGCCGAGTGATCAGCGCCCGCGCCCGCGATTCCGCTCCGGAGGCGAAGAAGCCGGTGACGATCACAACATCAGTCGTAGCGGCACCGCAGACTCCGCCGTCACCAAGAAGGGCTGCTCGAACAGCAATGCTGAAAAGTAGGTTCGCCGGAACCATCTCGAAAGCACAGAAACAGCTTTTTGGCGTTGGCGATGGAAAGGAAATGATGGTTCCGATTCCGACGAAACCTACGACGAAGAAACCTACGACTGAAGAACTGAGAGAATTGGCCCGAAAAGCTTTAGAGAAGATGGAGCAGACTGTTGAGCTCGACGACAGCCATAAATCGGAGAGGGATATGCAGCGCCTCTGTGGTTGGCCGATTCCGTCGTACCTTGGTGGATTTCAGAACGGAATAGTCCTATAGGAATAGGATACAATAATACAATTTCATTTTCTTTTCATTTTCAGAATATTGTGCATTCCTATTCACTATCAACATTCATTCTCATGTAAATCTTCTGATGAATCTAATAATATCATTTATTGGGACGGGGATAGATGATGAGGATGCTAAGATTGTGTCAACGTAGTTGAGATAATCCGGTGCTTCTACTGATTCCTCGTCGCCAATAATTTTTTTTGTTTTCTATATATTGTTTATGAGTTTACATTATTGTATGTTTTGATTAATTTTCTGAAATCGGATTGTGTTTCATGTTTTAATCTTCCAAAATCTGTATCAAAACATACTTCAATTTTTGGTTAAGAACTCCTAAATTAAGCATATTCAAGATCAAAAATTAAAATGTCTAGAATTTAATCATAAATTTTCAGTTCTGGGATTTTGTTGAGGGTCTGATGGTGGTATATATCTCTGCTTTTTCTTCATGGGGTTATTTTATCAACAAGATTTTGATTTTGTTCACTTCATTTACTGCCATGGCTCTGATTGAAATTAAACTGTTGAGCTGGCTAGTTTTGTACATGAAGGAAGGAGATATATAAATGGTAAAAATACCTTGAATCTGTATCTAGTAATTATTAAAGGACATGCAAATTCTCAAATTCATATTATCAAGAGACAACCATATAGATATACTTTATAGAAAAATTATTTAATGAGACTGTTAGAGTATATGACTATCACTTGGTAACTATTGAATGAAAATTTGAAAATCTAAATGCTCTCTAATAACCATCAAATATAAATTCAGTTTCACTTTCATACATCCAATAGTGTACAACAACTCATTCCATTACTTTTTACGTTGGGCGAAAAAAATTAGTTTATTACTTTATGTTTAATTAAAAAATCATTAATTATATTTAAGTTATATTTTTGTTTATAATTGATTTTTTTTAAAAAAAATGTTTAATATTTTTATTAATTTAATATTTTTTTATTTATTAATTGACAAAAAAACATATATTTTTTTTGTGGCGGTGAGAAAGGGGAGAGTGTTAAATGAGAAATTTCGGTCAGTCCCAAATTGTCACGTCATTAGTTTAAATTAATGATAAAATAAATTTGGGGTCAATTACAAATGTACATGTGTCCCTAAATTAAATGAATAAACATCAAAATTTGGCAAATCAAACAATGCCACCATCAATCGAATGATATAAGCCAAGTCCAATCAAATTATGCAATTGGACCCAAGACTAATGTAATAATCCAACCTTATTAAAAAGGGATAAATACATAAATGGCCAAATTAAATAATATGGTCAATTCATGTATTTGATTATTTCAGTATGACAAAAATACCCCTAAACAAAATCTAAGAAAATTAAAGTATAATTCAAAGTTCAAAAGTACTATCCCTAACTAAATTTACTAAATGGAAGATTCAAAATGAATAGTATCGTAATTAAATCTACAAATAGGTAGTGATTACAAATGAAATTATCTAAATATAGAGATAAAAATATGTTCTTTAAAAATAGTTAAGTTATTTAGAAAAAAAAATAAAAAGAGGGACTGATTATTATTCAGATTTTAAAAATATTCAGATTTTAAAAAGATAATCATATATAATGTAATATATATATACAATAGAAGCAAGAAAATAGAGGTAGGGGTAAATAAAAAAAATGAGTTGTGTTGATGGTCAAATTTGGCCAAGCACTCAACCTGACTTACACGTGACACCAGCAGTCAATTTGTATGAGAGGGGGGAAGAAATGGCCTTTAAGATAGAAGAAACTTGCACACCGGTGTGGTGCTTGCCACACCGCCTCCGACGCTTAAGTCAGCAAGGAGTAAGATGAGAGAGCAAGAGTAAGAGAGGGAGAGTTTCGTAGAGTTCGACCTTTTTTCTTCAATGATGAAAATGAGTTTATATACATTTTCCTGCCTTGGGTTTCCAAGCGTTCGGAGGACAATCCATGGACACAAGGACCAAACGGAGGGGAGAAGAGTCTACCCGCGTAGCCGGCCGAGTGTCGGCCTCGGCCTCGACCTAAGGCTGAGGTCGAGCATGGGGTTGGGCCAAGACCCAATCCCTCCGGCCTTGGCCCAACCCTCTGGCCTATTTCTCCTTTAGGGTCCATCTTCTGCTCGTGTCTTTGGGTTTGCGTCGTGTTGCCTTCGTCTGCTCCTTATATTTTGGAATGGTCCAAAATTACCCATAACATTAAGCCCACACTCTTGAATTGGGATTCCGGTGAGGCTCATTGCTATAAGTCGAGATCCTTAAGCCTAATTTAAGAGTATGATCTTCGCCCTGTGCTGACTTATGTGCAAATTTCTCGATTTTCCTGCAAGATAGGACAAACTAGACAAAGCAGTAGCTCCCTGAATAAGAGTTAGGTAAGAGAAAAATGAGAGAAGTGAGGAGTTGGAAAAATAACCCGGCTCCGGGATGAGGTTGAGGTTAACGTTTGGAAAGAGTCCAAACTTTCGTGCTTTTTGTCACTCATTTTGGACGTTGTTCAGTCCATTCTTCTATTTTGAAGCCCCCTTTGTAAGTGCTTCTCTTGCTTATCCATTTATGTGGCCCATGTGGTAAGACCATAGGGTCAGCCTTGGCCTCACCTAGATGTCTTGGCTCAGCCTTGGTCTTGATGTTAGCGTGGGTCATGTGCTCAATGTCTCAGGCTCGCATGTAGGCTTGGGCACTAAGCTGAAAAACTTAGGCTCGCATGTAGGCGTGGGCACCAAGCTCGAGGGCTCGGGCTCGCATATAGGCGTGGGCACTAAGCTGAAAAGCTTAGGCTCGCATGATAGGCATGAAGACTAAGTTGAAAGCTTAGACTTGCATGTAGGCGTGGACACAAAACTGAAAGCTTAGGCTCGCATGATAGACGTGGGCACTAAGCTGAAAAACTTAGGCTCGCATGTAGGCGTGGGCACCAAGCTAGTAGACTTAGGCTCACATGTAGGCATGGACTTTAAGCATAGAGGCTTAGGCTCGCATGTAAGCATGGGCACTAAGCATGGAAGCTTAAGTTCATGTGTAAGTGTGGGTACTAAGCACAAAATTTTAGGCTCGCATATAATCTAAATACTTTCTTCAAAACACATTCTGAGCTTTAGAATTAGGACTTGACTTTGATCCTTTAAGGAAAAAGGCTGTTATAGGCAATTTTGGACCACTCCGATGTACAAGGAGCTGACGAGGACAACCGGAGAGAAATCGGGCTGGGAGTTGGACCCAAGAGGCGAAACTGGCAAGTGGGACGGGCCGAGACCGAAGGGGTCGGGTTTTTGGCCCGACCCCCTGCTCGGGCCGAGGCCGACCCTCGACCCACTCGCGCGGGTCGAGCCCATCCGACTCCATTTGGTCCCCACCGCCTTTGGCCTCCCCGGTTCCGCCTTGTTTGACCTAAAAACGCCTCTGAATCCCTAAAAACCCTAGGAGGATGAGCAAGTATTTATACCCCTCTTCGCCACTGAAGAGGGGGACCCGAATTCTATCCCTAAACACTATTCTATATTCTCTACTCTCTCCTCTTGCTCTTACTTTTCCACTCCCTACCGTTCTGCTTGTTGACTTAAGCATCGGAGCCGGTGTGGCGAGCACCACACTGGTGTGCAGGTTTACTGTCTTGCAGGCCACGTCTTCCCCCCTCATCTACAAATTTACCGTTGGTGGCACGTGAAGGTCAGATGAGTTCCCTCTGACCAAAATCGACCATCAACAAAGGCTACTTTCAAAAATGGTAAAGATTAAAAACTGGACAAATACACAAAAAAGATACATACCTATGTAATTGAAAAAATAACCTGTGAAAATCCTAAAGGAATGAGCCGCAAACGGCAACTGAAAAAGCAAGTGCACATGAGCACAATAAAAAATTGGACAGAAAATTGAAAAGGAAAATGAAAATTGAAATAAATAAAAAAAGGATGAAAAAATCTTGTGTCGATAAGCTGGAAAATGGATTTATAGAAGATAAAATCTGTAATAATAATAATTTAGAAAGATAAAATCTAAAACAATAATTTGTAAAATTTGATTTTTTACTATGTTTAAAATCCGCATAAAATTTGTCCTAATTATATGGAAATATTTGTCTATTTTAGTAAAATACGACAATTGAATTATATCCCTAAAATTCTTTAATTGAAAATTTGAGATTTATATTCTAATATATATTATTAAATTAAATTTATTTCATTCCTTAAATGGGAGGGCATTTTGATCATTAAGGACATTTGTGAAATTTGGGGAACAATTTGACCCATCTGCTATAATTTCTGTATTAAAAAAGGATTGGATTAAAGCTCAAATGTAGGTCAAGCCCAAAAATTGGGCACAAAATCAAGCAAGTCCAAACCCATATGAGGCCCATCAAACTCTGTAAATAAAAGAGGTCACCATTCGTTTTGGACATTTAGACAAGCTCAGAAACTCAGACTCAGAGAGACTCATAAGCATTCAAAGAGTTTAGAGAATTTAAAAACTTCAAGTTTAGTTAGAGAATTCAAAAGAGTCCGGAGCCAAAGAATCTAGAGAATTCAGACAAACTCAGAGCTATTGGGATAGACTCAGAAGCATTCGAAGAGTCCAGAGAATTCAGAAGCTTCAAGTTCAGTTAGAGAATTCAAAAGAGCCAGGAGCTAAAGAATCTAGAGAATTCAGACAAGCTCAGAGATATTGGGACATACTCAAAAGCATTCAAAGAGTCTAGAGAATTCAGAAGTTTCAAGTTCAGTTAGAGAATTCAACAAAGTTAGGAGCCAAAGAATCCAGAGAATTTAGAAGGATCCAAGATTGAGATTCAGAGATTCAAACTCATAAGCATTCATACATTCAGAGAATCCAGAAGCTTTAAGTTCAGTCAGAGAATCTAGAAGAGTTAGAAGCCAAAGAGTCCAAAAAATTCAGAAGAATCTGAGATTCAGAATTAAAAAAATTCAATACTCAAAAGATTTGAAGACTTCAAGAATCCAAGAAAAGATCAATAAGCCAATTGACTAATCAAGAAAATCAACAAGCCAGCAGGTCGATCATCCAAGAGGATCAACAAGCTAACAAAGTCGATCCAACAGTCACTCGACCAGTCAAGAAGATCAACAAGCCAACAGACCAATCATCCAAGAGGATCAACAAGCTAACAAGCTGATCCAACATCCAACAGGTCGATCCAAGAGAGCATCATGCCAACAGACCGACCATCCAAGAAGATCAACAAACCAACAAACCAATTCAAGAGATCATCAAGCCAATAGGTCGATCCAAGAGATCATCAAGCTAGCAGGTCGATCATCTAAGAAGATCAACAAACGAACAAGCTGGCCCAATAAGATCAACAAGTCATAAGCCAAAGTTTATATGTTTGTGAGAAAGAATCAGAAGATAAATATTAGATATTATAACACTTACCTCAAATTCAATAAAATCAAGTTCATTTCCACGAATCGAATTTCCCGATTGAAATCTCATGTGAACAGAGAGAAAGAATAAAAAAATAATATATATATATTTATTTATTTATTTATTTATTTAATATTATTTTTATGGGAAAATACACTTTTAGTCCCCGAGGTTTGGGTTAAGTGACAGTTTGGTCCCTGAGTTTTCAAACTCAATAAAAATACCCCTGAGGTTTGAGATAAGTAGCACTTTGGTCCCTGCCGTCTATTTTTCTGTTAAATACTAACGGTTGCTGACGTGGCACTATTATTTTAATAAAAAAATTATTTTTTATATTTTTTAAATAAAAACATATTAAAATAATAAAATATTATTATTTTATTTAAATTCTTTCTCTCTCTCTTCCTTTCTTCTCCCCCATCTTCTTTCAACCTTCTTATCTCCTTCTTCTTCAGCTCCGGTGGCCGGCCGCCGCCGGCTGCCGGCGGGCAGCGGCGGCGGCGGCGGTGGCGGCGGCCGAAATTTTTTTTTTCTTTCTTTCTCCCCTTTTCTTCTCTCCTTTCTTTCTCTCTTTCCTTCAATTTTTTTTTTAATAAAAAGAAGGGAAAGGGAGGAGGAGCCCTCCTCCCTCTCCGGCGCCGGCGAGGGGGGGGGGGGGGGCCCCCCCCCCCTCCTCCCGTCGCCGGTGCGAAACGGGATGTAGCTAACACACCGTTATTGTTACTATTGATATGAAAAACACTTGGCTGCCTAGAAATTTATCTACCTACCGCCCTAGAAACATAGACAATTAGAACAAATATTATTGTGCAAGTTTTCTCCATTATTGTTACTATATTGATATGTTTTGAATCTGTTATCTAGCACTTCGAACGACCAAGTATCGGGTATGGGGGCGACGCCCCAAAAACTTAATTTTGTATAGAGACTAGTTATGTTATTTCCGTTTTGGGCCAAATCTGTTAAGGTTAAGAGAAATGTCATATATAAACCCTCTTATTCTAAACTGTCATAATCTCTGTATTTGTATTTGTTTTATTCCTCACCAATCGAAATACTCTCTCCCTCTGTCCGTGGATGTAGCTAACACACCGTGTAAATTATGTGTTTCTTCTCGTTTCTTTATTCTTATGTTTGTTGATTTTTTCTTTTTTATAAAAAACCAACTTTCGTTTGTTGAATTGGTTATTATCATAACAGTTACTTGGTATAGAGGTCTTTCATCAGATGCATTAATAACCTGATTTTATCACTAATTTCCTGTCCTATTTGAAACTTGTGTAGCAATGCAGTTCATACAAAATAATAAATGACATTGTTAAATTTCTATAAAAAACAGTTTCCACACCATATCTAAAAGCATTTGGCTGCCTTTTCGACCCATAAGTCTGTTACTATTGTTACTATTGTCATGGGATCTGCATAAATTTGATGATGCCTGATGGGAATTACATGTTCAATTATCCTTCTAGCTTCTGAGAATGTATAAATTTGGTTATATAACCTTTATTATTATTGTTATCCTGGATTCAACAACATTTGAGGGTGGAGATTCGAATCTTTGACCTCTTGGACGATGACATGTGTCTTAATTAAATGAGTTATATTCATGACATGGTTGATCGGATAGTTTCTTATAGTTATACCGTTCTGGTTGGTTGATATTTCTACAAGGTACGATAATCCGAAAAGATTTGCTGTAAGTTTCATATTATTTCTACTAAAGGATTTTTTTTTTGCACGGGCTCTAGTTGCTAACCATATTCAAACACACCATGCCAATATCCTTGTGGCCCTACTATTTGGATATAGCTTCAAAAATTTGTAATCAATTTTGTAGTGAATGCAGACAAATTTGTCGCTCCTATTGTTTAGGCCCCGTTTGATAACCATTTGGTTTTTAGTTCTTGGTTTTTGAAAATTAAGCTTATAAACACACTATCTCCACATCCAAGTTTCTTTGTTTTTGTAATACCTTCTTCTCATGTTTTTAAAAACCAAGCCAATTTTTGAAAACTAACAAAAAAGTAGTTTTCAAAAACTTGTTTTTGTTCTTGGAATTTGACTATGTTATACTTTTGCTATCTAAGTCAGTAGGGTCCCAGGTGGTTTTTTATTCATCCCCGTCAGCTGGAATTAATCTGAGTCAGCAGATGACATGGATTTGGAGTCATGACATAAAATCCAAAATAGAATCCCTCTGTATTCCGTACGGTTTGTTACGAGTCTGAAGAAGGGAAGGTGCTGAAGCATGTGTGGGGGAATAAAATGCCTGATTATGTGGGCCTATTCCGTTATCAGAGAGAGGGATAAATTCAGTCGATCATTGCTGCTGCTGAGTATAGTGAGAGCAGAGTGTGTGAGAGTAAGGGCTGAGTGAAGACGAAGGGAAGAGCTGATGCGCAGTGCTGCTGAGATAGTCTTCTTCTCCTTCTTCTTGATTGCCAGTTGAGGTTGTATATTCAGGCTGATCGATCCAGGTGAGATCGTTGATGTTGTTAGTCTGTATTGATCCTCAAGAGTCTTATCTCTGTATTTGTAACCTTGTGAGAAAGATAGTAAATGGCCTAAAGTGGATGTAGTTCCAATTTGGAATGAACCACTATAAAATCTTTGTGTCTACATCTTTCCTTATCCTCTTTATATTTCTTCTAAGAATTATCTGTGCTGTTTAATCTAGTTGTTGAGGACTTCGATTATTGATAGTACTGGTTTTCTTCCTGACTGTCTGCTGTTGTTTGGGTTAATTCTGATTGTTGTGGTTTATCAATTGTTCTGTTGGTTGAGTTAGCTGCTGGTAAATTTGGGTATTGTGATTACAGATTGGTATCAGAGCCTGTTTAGTTCATCTTCTTGTTGATTCTATTTGTTTAAAATGTCAGCCAAATTTGAGTTTGAACGTTTTGATGGGAAAGGGGATTTTTCCCTTTGGAAAAAAAAGATGATAGCCTTGTTAACTCAACAAAAAGTAGCAAAAGCCTTAGATGAAAAAACGAATTATGGTACATTAAAGGAAGAGGAGATAACAGAGATAAAAGAAATAGCCTATAGCACAATTATCTTATACCTGGCCGATAATGTCCTTAGGCAAGTCCATGAGACAAAGACTGCTGTAGATCTTTGGAAGAAGTTGGACTCGATATATCTCACCAAATCCTTGACCAATAAGCTTTATATCAAAGAGAGATTCTTTGGTTTTAAAATGGATGCTTCTAAAGACTTGGAACAGAATATTGATGATTTTAATAGAATTGTTTTGGATATGAACAACATAGAAGAAAAGATCTCAGATGAAAACCTTGCAATAATTCTTCTAAACTCACTGCCAGAGTCATTCAATGAAATTAAAACAGCAATAAGATATGGGAGAGATAGTTTAACACTAGACATTGTAATGAATGCTTTAAGATCTAGGGATCTTGAAATGAAAAAGGGAAAAGGAAAAGAAGCTGAAGCATTGTTCTCTAGAGGTAGAACAGAAAAGAAAAATCAGAGGGGAAATAGCCGTGGTAGATCTAAGTCACAAGGTAAGGTTAAAAGATGCTTTCACTGTCATAAAGAAGGGCATATAAGAAGAAATTGTTATGAGCTTAAAAACAAGAGGAAAAATGAATCAAGAAAAGAAGAAGAAACTCATAATGCAAACCTCACAGAAAATTATGAAACAGCTGAGGTCTTAACTGTCTCTGAGGGAAACTTTAATACTGAATGGATCCTTGATTCGGGTTGTTCCTTTCACATGACCCCTAACAAACACTGGTTTCAAAACTTAGAAGAGATACAAGGTGGGAAAGTGTTGCTAGGTAATCACCAAGAATGCAGTGTAGTTGGGATAGGCACAATACAAGTAAAAATGTTTGATAACCAAGTGCGTGAGTTAACTTCAGTTAGGTATGTGCCTGATCTCAAGAGGAACCTTTTGTCTCTGGGAGTGTTTGATAGGGATGGTTACATGTGTAAGCTAGAAAATGGAACAATAAAAATAATTAAAGGGGCCATGGTTAAAGTTAGAGGCAGGTTACAAAATGGATTATATGTCCTGGAGGGAAACACTATTGTTGGAATCACTGCACTGTCATCTCAAAAAGAACAACTTGAAATCAAACTTTGGCATAGTAGGCTCGGGCATGTGAGTGAAGTTGGCCTTAAGGAGTTGAACAAACAAGGGTTGTTAGGGAAAAATCTAACTGGAACCCTGGGAACCTGTGAACACTGTATATATGGGAAGCAAACTAGAGTTTCGTTTGGGAAAGGTAAACATGTCTCAAAGAGTATTTTAGAATATATCCATGCTGATTTATGGGGGCCAGAAAAGACTTCAACAATGGGTGGAGCACGGTATTTTTTGTCCCTTATAGATGACTATTCAAGGAGAGTATGGACATATTTGTTAAAAACCAATGATGAAACCTTTCAAACCTTTATACAGTGGAAAACTCTTGTTGAAAAACAAACAGAGAGGAAGATAAAAACTTTAAGAACAAATAATGGCCTTGAGTTCTTAAGTAATGAGTTCAAAGCATATTGTGCAAAAGAAGGATTACAACGCCATTTGACCGTAAGAGGAACACCTCAGCAAAATGGTCTTGCAGAAAGGATGAATAGAACTTTGCTTGAAAGGATAAGGTGCTTGATGTCTAATGCCAATTTACCAAAGAAGTTTTGGGGAGAGGCATTGATGACTGCTACATACCTTATCAATCGTTGTCCTTCTTTGGCTATTGAACTGAAAACTCCTTTAGAAAAGTGGTCTGGTCATCCCCCTTATTTGAGCAACCTTAGAGTGTTTGGATGTGTGGCTTATGCACATTCAAGGGAAGGAAAACTAGATAATAGAGCTAAGAAATGCCTATTTCTAGGATATCCTCAAGGGGTGAAGGGATATAGGTTATGGTGTATTGAAAAGGGTGAAGAAAAGTGCATAATTAGTAGGGATGTGACCTTTGATGAGTCCATTATTGCCTATAAATCAGAAGCAATAGACCAAGGTTCACCTACTGTTGAAAATTTGTAGAAGCTGGGGAAGACGTGACCTGCAAAACCAGCAAAATTGCACACCGGTGTGGTGCTTGTCACACCTACTCCGATGCTTAAGTCAGCGAAATAGGAAGTTTAAGAGTGACAAGAATTAAGGTTTCGAACACTTCTTTAATCGTGAAGAAGGGTATTTATATCTTGATTAGCATATTAGGGTTTTTAGGCATTGGAAGACGATTTTGGCTGAACCAAGTTGAACCGAGGCAGCCAAAAGACTCCAGGGACCGAGCGGAGGGGAGGAAAACTCGGCCCGCACAAGCGGGCCGACCACAGGCCTCGGCCATTTCCCCTTTGAGGTCCGTTTTCGAGTTGTGTCTTCGGTTTCGGGTCGCGTTGTCCTCGTCTGCTCCTTGGATTCCGGGATGGTCCACAATTACCTATAACACTTTGTATTCTATTTATCCAATGTTATTCTATTTTCTTCTCATTTTGGATCTCAACTTTATTGTAACTGTAAACCTTTTATTTCTTTTATTGTTCTTCTGCTATTTTAAAGATTTATGGCATAGAGAGCGACAAAACGTTGAGTTGAGCAATTTTTTTTCCCATTGATTTGGATAAATGTTCTAAATTTTGTTCCTTCTTAAGAAAATTACTTCGAATAACTTAACTCTGAAGTCTGAAGTATAATTTGAAAAATACACAGCAGTGGTATGGGTAAACTCATTCTCAAAAAATGTTTTTCTTTTTTGGCAGGTCAAAAACCAACTTTCAAGAAATTATTTTATAGGAAAAAAGTACACTTTTAGTTCCTGAAGTTTGAGTTAGATTTCTTTTTGGTCTCTGAGGTTTGAGATAAGTAGCAATTTGGTCTCTGTCATCCATTTTGTCGTCAAATCTAACCGGCTGCTGAAGTGGCACAATTATTTTAATTATAAAAATAATAATTTTTTGTTCTTAAATTAAAAATATATTGAAATAATAAAAAAATAGTTTTTATTTTTTTTTATAATTCTTTCCCTCCCTCTTCTCCTTCTTGAAGCAAGAGGAGGAGCCCCTCCTCCCCGATTCCGGCGTCGATTCGGGCTCCCTCCCTCCCCAAATCTGTTTTGTTAAAAAAAACACACACACACAGAAGAAAGAGAAGAAGGAGGGAAGAAGAAGAAAAAAAATTTCGGCAGCCACCGCCGCCGTTCGCCGGCGGCCAGCCACCGGAGTTGAAGAAGAAGAAGGGAGAAGGTGATGGGGATGGGGAAGAAGAAGGACAAGAGGGAGGGAGCGAAAGAATTATAAAAAAATAATAAAAAATAATTGTTTTATTATTTTAATATATTTTAAATTTAAAAATTAAAAAATTAATATTTTTAATTAAAATAATTGTGTCACGTCAGCAACCAGTTAGATTTAATGGCAAAATAGATGGCAGAGACCAAATTGCTACTTATCTCAAATCTCAGGGATTAAATTGTTGAATTTGAAATCTCAGGGACCAAAATGAAACCTAACTCAAACCTCAGGGACTAAAAGTGTATTTTTCATATTTTATATTTACACTTTGTCCACGGATTTTTTTTAGGTTATTGTTATATTTGTGAAATATATCGAGAATTTAAAGAAATAGAAAGCACATATGGTCAATCAAATCTAAGTATTAAAAAAGGGAGCCATTTATTGAAAATATTGGTGACAGAAGTTGAGTCGTTTATTTAAACTAATTTTGTAAGATAAAATTAATCGAAACAAAAAATTTATTTAAAGAAATTGAGGTCAATTTTAATTTTTTTCTTTTATTATCATAATTTATTAGATTTATAATACATTAAAAAAAATTAAAAAAAAAATAGTTATTTAAATAACTAAATAATACGAAAATATAAATATAAACATAATTATTGATTTTTTAATTAAACATAAAGTAATAAACTAATTATTTTTTCACCCTGTATCCTTGAGTTTGAGGAAACTGTTATAAGGAGCCTTGTAGTTTGACACTCTTAGAAATATGAGAGAAAAATTGTAAAAATACTTCAAATTTATATAAGATGGTTATTAGAGAGTATGTAGATTTTCAAATTCTCATACAATAGTTACCAAGAGATGGTAAAATACTATGATGGTCTCATTGAATAATTTTTCTATGAAATATGACTACGTGGTTGGTCTCTTGATAATCGTTAGATATGAATTTGAGAATTTGCATGTCCTTTAATAATTACTAGATACAGATTCAAGGTATTTTTACCATTTATATATCTCCTTCCTTCATGTACAAAACTAGCCAGCTCAACAGTTTAATTTCAATCAGAGCCATGGCAGTAAATGAAGTGAACAAAATCAAAATCTTGTTGATAAAATAACCCCATGAAGAAAAAGCAGAGATATATACCACCATCAGACCCTCAACAAAATCCCAGAACTGAAAATTTATGATTAAATTCTAGACATTTTAATTTTTGATCATGAATATGCTTAATTTAGGAGTTCTTAACCAAAAATTGAAGTATGTTTTGATACAGATTTTGGAAGATTAAAACATGAAACACAATCCGATTTCAGAAAATTAATCAAAACATACAATAATGTAAACTCATAAACAATATATAGAAAACAAAAAAAATTATTGGCGACGAGGAATCAGTAGAAGCACCGGATTATCTCAACTACGTTGACACAATCTTAGCATCCTCATCATCTATCCCCGTCCCAATAAATGATATTATTAGATTCATCAGAAGATTTACATGAGAATGAATGTTGATAGTGAATAGGAATGCACAATATTCTGAAAATGAAAAGAAAATGAAATTGTATTATTGTATCCTATTCCTATAGGACTATTCCGTTCTGAAATCCACCAAGGTACGACGGAATCGGCCAACCACAGAGGCGCTGCATATCCCTCTCCGATTTATGGCTGTCGTCGAGCTCAACAGTCTGCTCCATCTTCTCTAAAGCTTTTCGGGCCAATTCTCTCAGTTCTTCAGTCGTAGGTTTCTTCGTCGTAGGTTTCGTCGGAATCGGAACCATCATTTCCTTTCCATCGCCAACGCCAAAAAGCTGTTTCTGTGCTTTCGAGATGGTTCCGGCGAACCTACTTTTCAGCATTGCTGTTCGAGCAGCCCTTCTTGGTGACGGCGGAGTCTGCGGTGCCGCTACGACTGATGTTGTGATCGTCACCGGCTTCTTCGCCTCCGGAGCGGAATCGCGGGCGCGGGCGCTGATCACTCGGCGAGGTTTTGTCGGAGGAGAACGTGGCTTCTTCGCGATCTTCGCCGCACGGACTCGGCGAGGCTTGGTCGGAGGAGAAGTCGGCTCCGTCGCGTGCTTCGTCTTCATGGTTGAATGCTGTCAAATGTGTTTCTCTCTCTAGGGTTATGGTTTCTCTCTCTAGGGTTATTGTGTTCGTAGAATTAAAGCGATGTTGAGTGAAGTATAAATGATTAAAGAAACAGCCGAAGGAGCGAGCACGATGTTAAACGGTAGAAATTTCTGGAGCTTCAAATTTGAAACCCAAATGAAATTTCTGTGTGACGTGTACTAATCTGATTGGCCCAAATTATACAACATAAAACACTTAATCTGTTTCTTCACAAAATCTAGCTTACTTGCAATAATTAGTGGCACTCGTGTAATAAAATAAAATGCATCACTTCGAGTTTTTTTTCTTTTTTAGGTTAATAACAATTTAGCTAAATTATAAAAAATACCCCTGAATTATGGGGTTTGTTTAAAAAATTTCCATGAACTTTAATGAGTTTCAAAAATACCTTTGAGCTTTAAAAAAAAATGCATCACTTCGAGTTTCTTTTTTCTTTTTTCTTTAGGTTAATAACAAATTATTATTATAGTAATCTAGGCCCCGTTTGATAACCATTTGGTATTTAGTTTTTGGTTTTTGGTTTTTGAAAATTAAGCTTATACACACATACTTCCACTATAAGTTTTTTGGTTTTAGTATCAATCTTCTACATTGTTTTATAAAACCAAGTCCAATTTTGGAATATATATATATATATATATATGTGGTTTTCAAAAATTTGTTTTTGTTTTTAAAATTTAGTTAGAAATTCAAATGTAACCTTAACTAGGATGAAAACTATGGTAGGAAATCTAGGAGAAAACAAACTATGGTAGGAAATCGATGAATCTTCAGACTAGAAGAAAAGGCGAGTAGCGGCGATTGTGAAAGCTCCATCCTCACAATGGATCCACCGGAGATTGTCATGCCCACGATGAAGCAAAGGCATTGGGAAGGAAGCCGATAAAGCCTCCCAGGCTGCTGCTTCCCTATTCAACAAGGGCCTTCTGGGGAAAAAGGACCAAAGTAATCCATCCTTGTCCCAGGCTTCCACCACCCTAAGATCCGAATAGTTTTTATACACAAGTTACTGTGTATACTAAACTCTTTTAAAAGAAGTTGGTTTCAAGTGTTTCTCTCAAAATGGTTTATTTATCAATCTCATTTTCTAATAAGTCATTTTTAGTGGTTGCCAAATACTAAAAAAAAATTCAAAATGATATATTTTTTTTTCAAAATTAAACACTTGAAAAGTTAAACCAAACACATCACTAAATGGTTATTAAACAGGGTTTTGAATTTTTATTTTCAAATAAATTAATTTCATAAAATCTACCATTCTCCTAAAACAAAAATTATACTTTTTATTCCAAAATTTATTATCTTTCTTGTATATTTATATTAAGAAAATGTTAAAAAAAAACATTTTTAATCCTTGAATTTTCAGGTAAATAATAACATGGTCTCTAAATTTTGTTACCAGGACTGAACGTTTGAGAAGAAGAGGCAACGGTATCTTCCATCGCCGCACAGGTAGAACTCGCCGTAGACATCAGGACCGAAAAAAAAATCACATAAAAGCCTTAGTCGTTAGACAATGGCTCTGATACCATTTCAACAATCTAATAACAACATAATATGAACCAGAAAAAAGAGAGAGACACAAAGAGGTGCAAGAGAAAACCCTTTGCTTCTATATATTTTCTCAAGGAGAGGATTAGGCATATATAGAGGCCTGGGGAGAAAAAATCTCGCAAAAAATCAAGAAGAAAAACCTTACGCTCACTCTCTCAAATCTTCTTTTCATTTTCTGCCCTAATTCTAACATGCATAACAGAATGAATATACAACCCTAAAATACACGGGTTGAAGAGGAATATACAACCCTAAAATACACGGGTTGAAGAGGAATATACAACCCTAAAATACACGGGTTGAAGAGTAATATACAACCCTAAAATACACGGGTTGAAGAGGAACATGGGCCTGAGAACAATGGGTCTGAATTACAAAAGAAATAAAACAAGACTAAACTAATGGGTTGTCTTAACAGAATCGGAGGAAAGAGATTTCACCTATGATTGATTATTTTAATAATTGTTGTGATTAAAAAATTTTCATTTTCTCGTGATTTGATTTAATTGAGTATGACCAAATACCAGCAAAAGAGTTAATAAGCTTGTACCAGAATTGTTTAGCAAATGGGCAATGTATTGATAGGCTAGCGCTAGTTTAACCCACACTATATCATGATACGTGTTCATACAGATTTTGTGGCCTATGAACATTACATGTAAAACGTATTATGAGTTTTACTTTCTAGACATTGTATTTTCCTATCACGATATTTTGTTGATGATTTATGTTTAGCATCTTTTGATATAAAAATTCATTAATTCTAACATCTACGTCAAAATTTTCTAATAAAGATGTTTATGCCACATCTTCTTATTTATCTGGTTTTGTCTATGGCAGTTGCAAAGGAGAGACATAATTTGAATTTTGGGGTTTCGTTTTCATTATACTTCCTAATTGAGAATTTGAGATGTAGGGCCCTTGAAATTTGCTTCATAGTGGTCTAGTATCTCATCTCAAAGTATTTAATTTGCTACCAGTTCTCTTGAAGTATTTGTTTTGAGTTGTCATGACTTATTACAAGTAGTTTTCAGCTTGCTGATAGCGAGCATAGCTAGCTACTTTTACTTATTTAATTTAGCTAGTCTTTTATGGTGTTTGGGCCATTTTATTGCACTTTAATGTTTATTTTGTAGGAAATGGTTGATTGGAGCTATAATGCAATATCAGAGTTAATCGGGTGCTCGGGGCGTGAAAAGATGCAAAGGAATGAAAAGAGTAAAAGTGGAGAAAAGTCAAATCTCGGTCAACAGCAGGCTAGCGTCGAGACGCTAGCTCTTGAGCGTCTCGACGCTCACATTCCATATTAGATTAGGCGCATAAAGCTCACAGCGTCGAGACGCTATGATGGGAAGCGTCTCGACGCTACCGTTTTTCCTTATTCAGAATGCGCGTAAAAGAGGCAGCGTCGCGACGCTGTCGTGACAGCGTCTCGACGCTAAGACGAAAAATCAGAATAAAAGCTTCACTTCGGCTAGGTTTTAAAGGAGATCTATTTGGGACCTTTTGGAGCCGTAAAGAGGACAGAATAGAGGAGTTTTGAGGCTGCAAACAAAGGAGGAACTTGGAAATCAACCCATTGTTTGTGGGGATCGTGACGGGGACGTCGGGACTCGGCCTACATTGAGTTCTCTTTTCCCTTTTCTTTCTTTAGTTAGATTTATGGCTTTGACATGTTTAGTTGAGCTTGTATTTCCATTCATGAGTAGCTAAACTTGTAGCTTAGGGATTGATGTAGTTGATTAAGTTTATGGATTGATTTATGGTTTAAGTTGTGCAATGTTATTGTGTTTGTAATCTTGATTTAATGCTTTCAATTAATTGGCCATTAGTTGGATGATTTAAGTTTCGAATCTAGCTCGGGAGAGGGGATTTGATCTAGACTTACTCAAGATTGCATGAATAAAGTTTACTTTCTAATTCTTGACGGTTTTAGATTATCTTTAGAATAGGTTAAAAGATCTCATTGCCTTGCATATTAATAAACTTAGATAGGGATATCAAGTTGAATATGCATGAGAATCAATTATACTCGGGAGAGGTAGTTGTGATTAAAGGGTCTTTGGCTCATAATTTCATTGTGCATAATAACTTATTCCTTAAAATCAATCCTAAACGAAATCGGCGAAATCAATTCCCTAAGTAGCTTTCCCAATTGAATTTCCATTCTTTTTATTTGCTTTAATTTGTTTTTATTATCATCTTTTCATCACTTTTTGATCCCTAAATAAAATTGGGCAAGATAATTCACAATACTTGATTTGCTTAAAAATCCAATCCAAAGGACGACATTCGAATTTACTATTCACTATATTACTACTTGACCCGTGCGCTTGCGGTTAGGAAAAGTCCACTTCAAGTTTTTGGCGCCGCTGCCGGGGATTGGCACATTTAGCTAGATTGATATTGTGGAAAAATTGCTTGATCTTAATTTAGGGTGTATTGTTATTTTTTTTTTAGGTTTGTTGCATTTTTTTCCTTATTTGTTCTTGTTTCCATATTTGTTTTTTTTGGTTAGTTTCCTTTTTTTGCACTTTGCCATATTTATTTTTGCATTCCATATTAGGTTACTTTGTTTCCTTTTCTAGATTATATTTTCCATTTTTAGATTAGTTGTTTCTTTTTCTTTATTTTATTCCATTATTGTTTTCTTTCTTTTTTAGGATTGTTTTGTTTGTTTATGCGTAGGGATAAAGATTTAATTTTAGCACCATTTGATCCAGAGATAGAAAGAACAATTCATAGGCTTCGAAGGGAAAATAGAGAAAATTTTCAAATGGCTGACCAAAATCAACCTGAGGACCCTAGGCCTATTAGAGATTATTTTCAGCCTGTGTTTCAGGGGCAACAGTCGGGGATTGTCTATGCACCGATTAATGCCAACAACTTTGAGCTGAAGACCGACCTCATTCAGATGGCTCGAGACTGTGCATACAGAGGATCGCCCACTGAGGACACAAATTCTCATCTTAAATCATTCTTGGATATTTGTGGGACGGTAAAGATTAATGGAGTCTCTGAGGATGCTATTCGCTTACGTTTATTTCCCTTTTCTTTGCAGGATAAAGCACGTGATTGGTTGCAGTCTATTACTCCTGGGAGCATCACCACCTGGGATGCTTTGGTCCAGGCCTTTTTAAAGAAATTCTTTCCTCCTGCAAAGACGGTCAAGTTGAGGACCGAGATTGGGACATTCCAACAACAATATGATGAGCAGCTGTTCGAAGCTTGGGAGCGATTCAAAGAGCTGCTGAGGAAGTGTCCTCAGCATGGTTACCCCGATTGGCTTCAGGTTCAATTGTTTTATAATGGTTTAACTCCTAGTACAAAAACTATTGTTGATGCAGCTGCAGGTGGGACTCTGTTGTCCAAGACCGTGGAAAACGCTCGCACACTTTTAGAGGATATGGCCACCAACAGCTATCAGTGGCCATCTGAGCGGTCTATACCTAAAAAGATTGCTGCTGGAGTGTTTGAGGTTGATAAAGTAAGTGCACTCCAGGCCCAGATGACTTCCCTTGCCAATGCTTTTATGAAATTTTCAGGTACAGGGAGTGCACAGTCAATTGAATCAGCTGCTGCTTTAGCGTCTAGACCTCAGGAGGAGACTATTGAGCAGGTTCAGTATGTATCAAATTTTAATTCTAGGGGATATAATAATAGTTCTACACCTACACATTATCACCCTAACAATAGGAACCATGAAAATTTCTCTTATGCTAATACTAAGAATGTTCTTAATCCTCCTGGTTTTGCCCCTCAAACTCAAGATAATAAAAAGTTAGAAGATCTTGTTGGAGCTTTCATTGCAGAATCTAGTAACAGGACAACCAAATTAGAGGAGGCAGTCATTGCCATCAATTCAACAGTGAATGGCCACAGTACAGCTATAAAGAACATTGAGACTCAGCTGGGACAGTTGGTGAATGTTGTAAGCACCATGAACAAAGGTAAGGCCCCAGCTGAACAAGAGAAACCCCAGATGGAATATTGTAAGGCAATCACTGTGCACCAGGAGGAATCTGCAGAGGAACCTGAATCTGAGGACTATGAAACGCCTACAGGGGAAGCTGAGGAAGACACATCATCTGATGAGGCTGAACAGCCTAACCCGGAGCCTCCTATTCCTTCTCCGACACTGATGGTTCCCAAGGAAAAGAAAAAGAAAAAGAAGAAAAAGAATAATCAGGTTCAGTTTGATAAATTTATGAATGCTTTTATGAATCTGAATATTAATATTCCTTTTGCAGAGGCATTAGAGATGCCCCAATACAACAGGTTTATGAAGGAGTGGTTAGCGAAGAAGCGAAAAGAAAAGAAGGTTGACACTGTTTATCTTGCTTCCACATGCAGCACCAGAGTACAACAGAAAGTACCTGAAAAAGTAGCAGATCCAGGGAGTTTTTCTGTTCCTTGTAGTTTTGGTACTTATTCTTTCAGAGCATTATGTGATTTAGGTGCTAGCATTAATATTATTCCATTGTCCTTGTGTAAAAAGTTAGATATAGGTGAGATTAAGTCTACTCCTGTAAAGCTCCAATTGGCTGATCAATCTGTGGTGAGACCAGTTGGTATTGTAGAGAATGTGTTAATCAGAGTAGGTAGATTTTTCCTCCCTATTGATTTGTATGTTATGGACATGATAGAAAATCCTTCAATGTCTGTCATATTAGGGAGACCATTCCTCGCTACTGGGCGAGCGATTATAGATATTGAGCGCAAGGAGCTCACTATTAGAGTCAAGAACGAAAAAGAGATCTTTAAAGCAGTTGAAGACTCTAAAGATGAAGTGCTTCATATGGGTTACAGGAAAGGTGCAAGAAAGAGCACCTCTGTTGGATTCACAGAACAAAAGCCTCCTTGAAGCACGTGCAACACGTCGAGCTAATGACGTTAAACAAGCGCTTATGGGAGGCAACCCAAGTAAGTTAGTGTGTTTTCTTTTTGTTTTTGTTTTATTGTTTGTTTTTGTTTTGTAGGTCTTGTTTTCTTCCTCTCCTTTGCTTTCAAGCTTTCAAGAGTCCAAGCTCTCAAGCAAGAAGTCATCATCATTCCAGGCCAGTATTGTTCACTCCTGTCATTCTTTTATTGTTCTCATGCTTGTTTATGCCTTATCTTCGTTATACATTGAGGACAATGCATATTTTAAGTTTGGGGTGGATTAGCATGTTTGTGGAGCCCTTGAGCATCTGAGTTCGGGCTATAGTTTTGAGCTTTCATTGAATTATGCATATGGTTGTTTTCTGGATGCTACTTTGCATGATTATGATGTCCTAAGATAGGCTTTCTTGTCAATTTTCAAGCTTGTGATGAGATGTAAGCATAAGTGCCCAAAAAGGGAGACTTTTTAAAATTTTTCTAGGAGATGGCTTGCATGAGTAGAGTATTTGTCTTGGCTAGATTTGGATTTGAATGCTTAGGAGCGAATTATTGAGTTCATATGCTTGTTGTCACCTCGATAGGTGTAGGGTAGAGCTAAAGAGTTAATTTTTTGCAAATTAGCATGTTTGATCTTGCTTAGGAGAAAAGAAAAGAATATCTGCTATTATGTTCATAACGAAAAAATCATTCTTGTTGTTACTGTTGAAAAGAAAATTTGTATGCTATGGCCTGTGCACAGTTTGCAATGTTTAATAAAGATTAAGGCAAAAAGAGCTACCCCCGTTGTGATCAGTTAGGCCAACCAGAGAAAACTCAGGTTAAGGGTCCCTGCAATGGGTGTGTGAAAGCTAGTGCCACATTTAAATGCTTAATTCAATTGTTAATTAAAAGCACCTAAGTATGGGGATAAACAAACTAATTTGTTGCATTAACTCATTAGTGAAGCCTTAGTGCCAGTGTAGAGGGAAGATGAGCTGAGAGTTTAATAATCCAATCCCGGGCTAGTAGAGTCTGATCTTGTTGAGTTAGATCTCGCTTGTGCAAGTTAATTTTGGAAAAATTTTAATTTGTCTCCCTCATTGGTCCTTGTGTGCATGTCTCTTGCTTGCTTGGTTATTGACTTTTGAGCCTTGAGGATTGAGTTATGACTGTTGCATCCATTCTTCCATTGTATGTATGATCTAGAGTTTGCTCGAGGACTAGCAAAAGCTTAAGTTTGGGGGTATTTGATAGCGAGCATAGCTAGCTACTTTTACTTATTTAATTTAGCTAGTCTTTTATGGTGTTTGGGCCATTTTATTGCACTTTAATGTTTATTTTGTAGGAAATGGTTGATTGGAGCTATAATGCAATATCAGAGTTAATCGGGTGCTCGGGGCGTGAAAAGATGCAAAGGAATGAAAAGAGTAAAAGTGGAGAAAAGTCAAATCTCGGTCAACAGCAGGCTAGCGTCGAGACGCTAGCTCTTGAGCGTCTCGACGCTCACATTCCCTATTAGATTAGGCGCGTAAAGCTCACAGCGTCGAGACGCTATGATGGGAAGCGTCTCGACGCTACCGTTTTTCCTTATTCAGAATGCGCGTAAAAGAGGCAGCGTCGCGACGCTGTCGTGACAGCGTCTCGACGCTAAGACGAAAAATCAGAATAAAAGCTTCACTTCGGCTAGGTTTTAAAGGAGATCAATTTGGGACCTTTTGGAGCCGTAAAGAGGACAGAATAGAGGAGTTTTGAGGCTGCAAACAAATGAGGAACTTGGAAATCAACCCATTGTTCGTGGGGATCGTGACGGGGACGTCGGGACTCGGCCTACATTGAGTTCTCTTTTCCCTTTTCTTTCTTTAGTTAGATTTATGGCTTTGACATGTTTAGTTGAGCTTGTATTTCCATTCATGAGTAGCTAAACTTGTAGCTTAGGGATTGATGTAGTTGATTAAGTTTATGGATTGATTTATGGTTTAAGTTGTGCAATGTTATTGTGTTTGTAATCTTGATTTAATGCTTTCAATTAATTGGCCATTAGTTGGATGATTTAAGTTTCGAATCTAGCTCGGGAGAGGGGATTTGATCTAGACTTACTCAAGATTGCATGAATAAAGTTTACTTTCTAATTCTTGACGGTTTTAGATTATCTTTAGAATAGGTTAAAAGATCTCATTGCCTTGCATATTAATAAACTTAGATAGGGATATCAAGTTGGTTAATTTGCATGAGAATCAATTATACTCGGGAGAGGTAGTTGTGATTAAAGGGTCTTTGGCTCATAATTTCATTGTGCATAATAACTTATTCCTTAAAATCAATCCTAAACGAAATCGGCGAAATCAATTCCCTAAGTAGCTTTCCCAATTGAATTTCCATTCTTTTTATTTGCTTTAATTTGTTTTTATTATCATCTTTTCATCACTTTTTGATCCCTAAATAAAATTGGGCAAGATAATTCACAATACTTGATTTGCTTAAAAATCCAATCCAAAGGACGACATTCGAATTTACTATTCACTATATTACTACTTGACCCGTGCGCTTGCGGTTAGGAAAAGTCCACATCACTTGCCCATTAAGAGTTGAGTTCTTTTCTGCCCTAATTTTTTTCTACATAACATACTATTTATCTAGCCATTTTCTTTTTAATTCTAGATGTGAATTTGGTACTGCCTTATAAAATAAGTTTTTTGATTTCTACATGCAAGTTCACTAGAATCACTTAAATATATTTGAAGTTTATTGGAGCTATTAATCTCTGGCATCTTCTAATTTAATATTGCATCGTTGCATTTTCAGGTTGCGGTATTTTACTTCCACGATAAATTTACCTGGCTAAAAGGGATTGGTCTCATCATAATTATGATGGGTGTCAATTTGTTCAATTGATTCAAGTAAGTTTTCATTTTTATAAACGTGACATCTCTTTAAAATTTTATCATTCTAAGATTAAATATAGTGCTTAATTACCATTCTGGACAATTAGTCAAATATTTTTGTCAATTAATCATCCTTAAGTGTGATATGATTGTTAACTACCAGCAACCCAAAAAAACCCAAAAAAATAAGAACACCAGCAACCCGAAGACATACTAATTTTTCCCCAAAAATGAATAAGCTAAAAAGAAGATACCGCCCACCCTCACCACCAGAATGAATAATTGCAATTAAATATTGCAAAACACATCTCTGTCCTCGGAAATGACGTAAACGGCGTCTGTAAATAACCGTAAATACAAGGGGTAAAAACGTCATGTCACCGCCCACCCTCACCACCAGAATAGCCTTCATGCAGCAGCCCACCCGTCCATCTTCTTCCTCCAAAAGTAGAAACCCTTGAGAGCATTCCACACCATTTGAGAGCATTCTACACCCCCGAACCCTCCATTCCACACCATTACCCACCGCCAAACAGAGTGAATATCACTACCTACCTCTCATACCACGCCGACGAACCATCTCCGCCGTGCCAACAACCTTCATCCGCCGCGTCGACAACCATCTCTTGCATGCTCGGTCGTTTCTCCCCCTACGCGACGACTGTACCAAAAAAATTGAAATAGGTAACGGTTTCGTTTCCCTCCCCTTATATTTGCAACAAACAGATACTAAAATCCCGAAATTTTAGGGATTTAGTTTACTCCCTTTGAAACTGTCCCCATGGGGTGTATACCAGTATTGACACCCGGGATGTCAACGACTACACAGCACCCCCTGTATGTACCGTTTTGAAATTCGTTGACCATCCAAAACACATCTATGTCCTCGGAAATGACGTAAACGGCGTCTGTAAATAACCGTAAATACAAGGGGTAAAAACGTCCAAAATAATCCAGTAAACAGTTCCCTAAAATGTCGGTAGCCATGCCTGCAAAATCCAAACTTCCGTAGCAAAAAATCAAGAATGCTTTTTTTTTTTGTAGTCATTTATCACAATTTCCCTTTAACTTAATTCTTATATTTTAGTTATTGTTCTATTTTAGTCTTTCTATATTTGAAAGTGTCCAAATTTTAGTCCACGTATTTGTAGTAAATCTTTAAAATAGGCCTTTGTTGTTAGTTACGAGACTTGAAAAAAATTAATCTTTTTCTCTCTTTCAGCCAAAATAATACAATTAAGGGAAATTAAATATAATTACCATTTTTTCAAAAAAAAAATATAATTACCATAATTTCACTTGTTCATTCCAACCTAAATAAAACTAACCTAATAATTAATTTTTGGGACATTTTATATAATTTAGTGAATTTTAAATTAATATCCATTGATACCATATGCAAGAAAGCTTTCCCATCAATAACACATAACCAACCACACAAATAATTTCAAGGATCCAATATAAGAAAAAAAACAAATTTTCATTTTCACATTGAATTCATCATTTGAAAACATAGAACAATGACTTGGTAATCTTAAAAAAAAAAAAAATCCTCAAATAAAATCACAGCATGTTATACAACACAAGGCGGCGGGTTTTGCACCCCATGATGTTCAATTTTTGCATTCAAACATGAAGAAACAATGGTCGTATTCTTCAAGCTATTGCCCCCATAAGTCAAGTTAATGTCCCTCAGCTCCACCCCCTTGCACGGAAACAACGCGCTGCACTCCAACAACACCGCCACGTTTGTCACTGACGTCCCGCGGATGTTCTTGAAGTGAACGTCGCTGATCTTCCACTTTGAAGCCTACATGACCAAATTGTAGAGTGTAAAATTACTATTAAACTCAAAAGCTTAATTAAGTTGATGGTTTATGATAAATGTTTTGAAAAGAACGTAGATTTGGTTTCTTTTTCTGTGGTTGTTACCTTGTTCTTCTTTGTACCATAAGTTTGATCGATGATTATGGGGTATTTGACGTTGTACATTACGATGTCATCAAAGATTATTCCTGTGGCCGACCCCGACACTGTGCCAGCCCATGTCTTGATTCTAGCACCGTTGGTGGCGTTAAAAATGGTGCAGTTTTGCACAAGAACGTCGAAGACACTCTTTTCTTTTGGATACTTACCCAAGCTGCCCACACTGTAAAGAGAATAAACAACTTTTGAGTTGTTTTTCTTTGTCTATGAAAATTAGAAACTTCGAAGATTTGTGTCTATTTAATCTTTTTTTAAAAGATATAATTACCTAATACCATGTCCAGGACCACAAGTGATATTAGTGACAGTGATTTTCTCACAGCCTTGGCCAATGGAGACACAGTCGTCACCGGTGCCAATGACACTGTTAGAAATGGTGACCAATTTCGAGGTGCTAAGGTGCATTCCGTCGGTGTTGGGACTATTTTCGGGGGCTATAATGCGCATGTTGGTTGCAGTGAAATTATAGCAGTTGAAAACAGACGTGTGAAAGGCCTTACTGTTTAAGGAGGTGATCCCATCAACAATTGTGTGGTTCAATTTCGAGAATTTAATTGACTGCACACAAAAAAAAAAAAAAAAAGAAACCAATTAATTAATCACAATAACAAATAGAACAAATTATAAATTTAGTCCATGACACAATTTTTTTTTTAAATATTGAATTAATAAATTTTAATAGTGAATTCCCAACTTCGTATTAATTAGACATAACTTTAAAAGTTTCTAGCCGTAATTTATAAAAAAAATAGGAGGTGATAAAGTTATGGAGAATTATAATTACGATTGGAAGACTCTGGCAGTGAATGTTTTTCTTGCAGTCATTGTAGGACCAGGCGGAGGCACCTTGGCCATCGAAGACGCCGGAGCCGGTGAGGATAAGGCCGGTGATATATTCGATGGAGAACCATTCAGGAGAAGAATATTCACTGATATCGGTCGTGGCCTTTACAGTTCCCTGAATTTCGAGGGTGATCGGCAAGCTTTTGCACGGACCAGCAAAAGTCACCGGACCCACCAGAAATGTGCCCCGTGGGATCAAAAACTTCGCCGGACCGACTGTCTTCCGACATGCTTCAATCCATGTTGTCATGAATGCCTGCCACGTGAAATTTAAAGTTATTTTTTTTAGAAAAGTAGAAAAAAGATGCAAGTTAAATTAGAAAGATAGAGATTGTTTTTACCAGATGACTTTTGTTTAAGTTGGTAAATATTTATGTCACCATTAAACTTTTTTTTTTTTTTTTTTTTGTGATTAAGGTAGAGTTTAATATTTAAAAATAATTATTAAAACTTATGGAGTAGCAATAATGCATTCGTAACAAATTAAATCTAGTCCCGCCAACTTTCAAAAAGGCCCTATAATCTTCATAATTATTATTATTTTTTAATTTTCTTTAACTAATATTGTTGCAATTATACTAGTTCAAACTTATAAAATTATTGCGCTTAAACCCAATAGCAAATGGAGTTAAAAACAGTAGGGATGTAATTTCAATGGTTTTGTAGATTTAGATGTTAATTGCTCAATAGTTCAATAATTTTATATGTTGAAAGATAATTATTCAAATTAAAAGTTTAAAGTCTATGATTCATTGACGTTAATTATCATCACCTGTGCATTATCAGTCTTTCCATCAGCTTTAGCTCCATACTTTCTAACATCAAAAATTGCACCACCCTTCCGGCCATTCAGATCAATAGCGGCCTTAACATCATTTACTGCAACATTACCATCGTTGTTTGTCAGAGTTCCGATACCAAGAGCTTGCGGAGCGGCTGCAGGAAGTTGCTGATTTACCGTCGATGCAATCCCATCGACGAGATTCACAATACCGACATCGTCGTCGAAAATGGCAGCCACCATTGCACAACATTGCCAAGCAAATACCAAGAGAAGGAATCGGAAGAGGCTAAAACTTCTTGACGTTGTCATGGTGAATTGTCTTAAATATAGAAGAACAAAAAAGTAAGGGTTTTTGAAGACAATGATTGGAAATTAAACAAATGCTAAATGAGAGTTTTTTTGTCTGATATTTTTTTTCCAATGATTGGAAGCTGTATTAATACATGTATAATGTGAAAACTAAATTTAGAAACTTGGAACAAAGTTTCTTTGGTTTGAATATGTTAGGTTAATGTGAGAGAGAGATCAATTATTCTAAAGTATAGAATGTGTTAGCTAGTTTCTTCTGTTTCCATAATGTGTTAGGCTAGTTTTTTCTACCTTCCATAATGTGTTAGCTAGTTTTTCTAACAATAATTCAGTTCATTTGATAGTTCAATCATTTGCACCAAGCTATTAAAACAATTGAGATAATTGGTTAATTTTCCATTTCGATTATAGTGGAAGATTGTTGTTAAGATCATTCTCTAATTAACCATGTAATGTTTTTTCTTACTCATAAAAATTTGAATATATGAAGATGGAAATTCACAAAATTTGAATTCTCTCTATTAACTTTTAAAAACTATATGTTTAATTAACTCATATTTTCATCCCTAAATATGGAGTAGAACACAAAATCTTACGACCGTGCATAGAGAAGGGTTGTCGAAAGAATAGTAAACTCATCTACTTTGGGATTTTGGTTAGTGGTATTTGTTATAGGCAATTTTGGACCACCCCGATATACAAGGAGCTGACAAGGACAATCGGGGAGAAATCGGGCTGAAAGATGGACCAAGGAGGCAAAACCGGCAAATGGGACGGGCCAAGACCGAAAGGGTCGGGTTTTTGGCCCGACCCCCTGCTCGGCCTCGGCCCATGGCCGAGGCCGAGCACATGGTCGACCTCGGCCATGGGCCGAGTCCGTTCGATGCCGTTTGGTCCCCACCGCCTTTGGCCGCCTCGGTTTCGCCCGGTTTGACCTAAAACGCCTCCGAATCCCTAAAAACCCTAGGAGGATGAGCAGGTATTTATATCCCTCTTCGCCACTGAAGAGGGGAACCCGAATTCTATCCCTAAACTCTATTCTATATTTTCTACTCTCTCCTCTTGCTCTTACTTTTCCACTCCCTACCGTTATGTTTGCTGACTTAAGCATCGGAGCCGGTGTGGCGAGCACCACACCAGTGTGCAGGTTTACTGTCTTGCAGGCCACGTCTTCCCCCCTCATCTACAAATTTACCGTTGGTGGCACGTGAAGGTCAAGTGAGTTCCTCTGGCCAAAATCGACCATCAACAGTATTCAAAATCCTAAACCCTAAATAGCTCTTATGGTTTGATAAAACTTCTCTAAGGATGGATATTTTAACTTTTAAAACTATATGGACTATTTATATGGGTAACCTCTTGATAAATTCAAAGGTACATTTTGAAAATATTCTTTCTAATATTTTTTTTATTCGTGATATATTGTCGATGTTATTATATATAAAATAACAAGCTACGCATAAGCTTACAATTCATGATATGCAAAATCTTTCGATTTAAAAAAAAAATATAGAAATATATCTAGATGTCTACAAATTTGTAATGTCAACTTTTAATAGTGACTCAATTAGGCAACATTGGTTGAGCTTGGAGATGTAGACCATGAAAACCTCCATGAGAAACAAAAGAGCTGCCCAATGAGAAACAATAGCGCTACCACTGCTCTTGGTGGTTTCCATACTATGAGAAACAAAAGCACTAGTACTACCACTCTCAGTAGCTTCAAGGCCATTGGATACATGAGCATCGTCACTATTCTTACTAGCTTTATGACCATGAGAAACAACAACGCTGTTGCTGCTACTCTTCACACTCATTTAACGAGCACTAGAAACAACGACAATGTCTCTAATTAACATGGTTCCGACTAGTCTTGCCACCCTGAGAAACAATAACACTGCTGCTACTCTTTGTGCTAACTTCATGACCATGAGAAACGATAGCTACACTCCTACTCTTGGGAGTATAAAGCCCAACAAGTACAATCTCTGGTGCTTGTGTGCCATGAGATCCAAAGGCACGAAAGGAAAACGAATGATTGAGGGCTGAGATTTATGGTACCGGTGACATTACCAAAAGTGGAACCCACATTTGCACAAAATTATTTTCATGATAGAATTATTCTCATTTTGTGATGTGAATATACTCTCATGAAAATTAGAAGTGTGTGGAAGATTTAAATATATAAAATAAAGAATATTTTTTTTATTGATGTAAATCGTTTTGGGTGAAATCAATCAAAAGTAAAATTATGTTGGCTTAAGTTTAAAGTGGACAATATGAATATCATATAATTATGAAAAATAGAAAGAGATTTATTGACATACTAAATAGTAGTTTAGGCTGATATGAACACAACTAAACTGGTCAAGACATCAGATATCCTTCCTAAAAGGTAGGATATTAATAAGTTAAAATTCTTAACTCTTTGTTGAACTAAAAAATAAAAAATAAATAAATAATGAAGAGATGAAATATTATTTAAAGTTGAGACTTGATCAATCTTTAGTATATGTTAACATACAATATAATTTAAGTGGTTCTTTTTTTTAGAGAAAAATTTGTTGGGGATGTTCTAGTACTTAACCTCACATTGATTTAGACATACTAAAAAAAATTTCAAAATGATATATTTTTTTTCAAAATTAAACACTTGAAAAGTTAAACCAAACACACCACTAAATGGTTATTAAACAGAATTTTTATTTTCAAAGAAATTAATTTCATAAAATCTACCATTCTCCTAAAATAAAAATTATACTTATTATTCCAAAATTTATTATCTTTCTTGTATATTTATATCAAGAAAATGTTAAAAAGAAAAAAAAAACACTTTTAGTCTTTGAATTTTGAGGTAAATAACAACATAGTCTCTAAATTATAGTTTGTAGCAATTTAATTGATGTAGTTTCGATTTGTAACAATTTAGTCTTCGAATTTTAGTATGTAACTATTTATTCCTTATATATGTGATCAATAAAGTGATTAGGACTCAAATGTGTTTAAACAACAAACAATATTTAAATCGTCACACACAATAAAAATGTACACTTAATTTTGATTAAATTTTTAACAATAAACTTAAATGTTATTAAATTTTAAAACTAATTAAGGCTTCGTTTGATAACCATTTAGTTTTTTATTTTTGAAAATTAAGCCTGCAAACTCTACTTTCACTAGTAAGTTTCTATGTGTTTGTTATCTACTTTCTTCCCATGTTTTAAAAAACCAAGTCATGTTTGGAAAACTAAAAAAATATAGTTTTCAAAAACTTGTTTTTGTTTTTAGAAATTAACTAGGAATGCAAATGTGTATGAAACTCATAAGGGAAATTGGGGAGAACAGCTATAATTTTAAAAAAACCAAAAACCAAATGGTCATCAAACAATGTCAAAATTATTATAATCCATAATTCATGGAATAAATTGTTATTTTTATGAAAGTTTAGAAATCCATCAAAAATGTTATTTAACATATAAAAAAAGTCATGCCTTTATTTTATAAAAACAACTAATTAATATGACAATAAATGAAGCCTCTCACTACAATACAACAAATTAATATGACAATATATGAAGTCTCTCACTACAATACAACTAAGCTAGATTTTCTCAAGAGAATATCTTCACTAATTTAGAGAGGATGGACCAATCAGATTACTACACATCACACAAAAATTCCTGTCTTTAACATTGTCCGCGCCTCCTTCTAGCTGTTTCTTAGTTTATATATATACTTCACTCGAGATTTGCTTTCAGATCATTTAATGATACAAAAACCCTAGAGAGAGAATCGAGCGACGTTTCAGAGAATTCCAGAGCGTTCAAAGATGAAGCGTAATTCCTACGCCAATGCCAGAGCGTTCAAGGATTTGCCACCCAACGCGACGACGGTGAATGCGACGGAGCCGACTTCTCCGACCAAACCTCGTCGAGTCAGTGCTCGCGATTTGGCACCGAAGGCGATCATCATAGCGAAGAAGCCGCGTTCTCCGACAAAACCTCGCCGAGTGATCAGTGTCCGCAATTTCGCTCCGGAGGCGAAGAAGCCGGTGACGATCACAACATCAGTCGTAGCGGCACCTCAGACTCCGTCGTCACCGAGAAGGGCTGCTCGAATAGCAATGCTGAAAAGTAGGTTCGCCGGAACGATCTCGAAAGCACAGAAACAGCTTTTTGGCGTTGGCGATAGAAAGGAAATGATCGTTCCGATGATTCCGACGACGACGAAGAAGAAACCTACGACTGAAGAACTGAGAGAATTGGCCCGAAAAGCTTTAGAGGAGATGGAGCAGACTGTTGAGTTCGACGACAGCCATAAATCGGAGAGGGATATGCAGCGCCTCTGTGGTTGGCCGATTCCGTCGTACGTTGGTGGATTTCAGAACGGAATAGTCTTATAGGAATAGGATACAATAATACAATTTCATTCTCTCTTTTCATTTTCAGAATATTGTGCATTCATATTCACTATATCAACATTAATTCTCATGTAAATCTTTAGATGAATCTAATAATATCATTTATTGGGACGGGGATAGATGATGAGGGTGCTAAGATTGTGTCAACGTAGTTGAGATGATCGGGTGCTTCTACTGATTCCTCATCGCCAATAATTTTTTTTTCCATATTTTGTCTTGAGTTTACATAGTTTTGATTCATTTTGTGAAACCATATTTAAGGTCTGTTTGGAATACATCTTAATTTAAATATTTTTCAAGAATGTATTTTTTAAAAAACATTTTGTATAAAAATGGTTTAAAACTTTAACACTCATATGTTTGGTTGCATTTCCTCACAAATGTTTTTATACACATGTTATTATTTACTTAAAAAGTTTTTTTTTTTTTAAGTTGGTTTCAAGTGTTTCTCTCAAAATAGTTTATTTATCAATCTCATTTTCTAATAAGTCATTTTTTTAGTGGTTGTCAAATACTAGAATTTTTTTCAAAATGATTTATTTTCAAAATTAAACACTTGAAAAGTTAAACCAAACACACCCTTAGTTTATTATATCATGTTTTAATCTTCCAAAATCGGTATCAAAATATACTTTCATTTTTGGTTACAACTTCTCAATTAAGCATATTCATGATAAATTAAAATGTCTAGAATTTAATTATAAAATTTCATCAGTTCTTGGATTTGTTGAGGGTTTGATGGTGGTATATATTGCTGTTTTTTCTTCATGGGGTTATTTTATTAGCAAAATTTCAATATAGTTTAAACTATTGAGACTAGTTTTGCACATCTAAGGTAGGAGATATAACAGTCAAAATACTTTGAATCTGTATCAAATAATTATAAGAAGGGGTGCAGATTCTCAAATTCATATCTAATGATTATCAAGAGACCAACCACGTAGTCATATTTCATAGAAAAATTACTCAATGAGACTATCATAGTATATGACTATCTCTTAGTAACTATTGAATGAGAATTTGAAAATCTACATACTCCCTAATAATCATCTCATATAAATTTGAAGTATTTTTACAATTTTTCTCTCATATATCCAAAAGTATCAAACTACTAGCCGCGTTATAACAGTTTCCTCAAACTCAAGGACACATAGGTGAAAAAATAATTAGTTTATTACTTTATGTTTAATTAAAAAATCAATAATTATATTTAAGTTATATTTTTGTTTTCGTTATGAAGATTAGTATATTTTCGTATTATTTAGTTATTCAAATAATTATTTTTTTTTAAAAAATGTTTAATGTTTTATTATTAATTTAATGAAATATGATTAATAAACCAATTTTTAAATATGACCTCAATTTCTTTAAATAAATATGTTGTTTCTATTAATTTTATCTTACAAAATTAGTTTAAATAAACCGCTCAACTCTTGTCACCAATATTTTCTTTAAGGGGCCGTTTGTTTTTTTGGTAATCAAGATAGCCGGAATTTTCAGATGCCTGAAATTATATATGCCCGGAAATATAGATGTCCAACATTTTAGATAACCGTATTTGTTTTGAAGGAATAATTTATAGGGATGTTCAGGAATATTCAGATAACCATGTTTGTTTTGTAGGATTTATGGACGGAAATGTCTTAAAATGATGTATTATTCCAACAATACATTTTCTTGTCTTCAAATCATTTATATATTAATTTAATATAATTTAACTTGTATAACATTTTTTATTTTAATAATTTAATATTGTTATCAATTCAATTTGTATTAATTTTATATGTTATTTTGTAAAAACAATAATTTCTATTGTCTTAAGATTTGTATGAACAAAATAGAATTAAGTATTAATTTCAATTTAAACTTGAACTTATTTTAAATTAGAAGAAGACAAATTAACTGAAGTTTATTTTATATGTAAATAAAACATATAAATATAGTTAATTTCATATAATTGTTTATTAGTGAATGAATACACTAATTTTTTAAAGTCCTAAAAAAATAAGAAAAAAAGAAAAAATGAAAAAATAAAGAAAATTGATGAAAGAAAATATAAAAAACGAAGGACCAAAACGTCAATAGTCGATTCCCTTAACATGGGAATCTTAGAAACCCATGTATCAGGAGGGCATCCAAATCTTCTTAGATGCCTCTCGTGTGGGCATCCTAGGATGTCCGGGCATCCCGAGATGCCTAGGCATCTTACATCACCACAAAACAAACGGAGTAATCCAGATGCTCATTCCATGGGAATCTTGGATTACCGCAAAACAAACAGCCCCTAAATGGTTCTCTTTTAATACTTAAATTTGATCAACCATATGTGCTTTCTATTTCTTTAAAATTCTCCATATATTTCGCAAATATAACAATAACCTAAAAAAATTAGTGGACAAAGTGTAAATATAAAATAATTTCTTGAAAGTTTGTTTTTGACCTTCCAAAAAAGAAAAACAGTTTTTTGAGAATGAGTTTAACCAATACCACTACCGTGTATTTTTCTAATTATATTTCAGACTTCAGAGTTAAGTTATACAATGGAAAAAAAAAATGCTCAACTCAACGTCTTGTAGCTCTCTACGCCATAAATCTTTAAAATGGCAGAAGAACAATAAAAAAATAAAAGGTTTAGAGTTACAATTAAGGTTGAGATCCAAAATGAGAAGAAAATAGAACAACATGGATATAAATAGAATACAAAGCTTGAGTAGAAGATCCACTCAAAAGCTTAAACAGTATTCCTTTGAAACCGCATGATAAACAATAGGAGCAACAAATTTGTCTGCATTCACTACAAAATTGATTACAAATTTTGGAAGTTAAATCCAAAGAGTAGGGCCACAAGGATACTGGCATGGTGTGTTTGAATATGGTCAGCGACTAGAGCCCGTACAAAAAAAAATCCTTTAGTAGAAATAATATGAAACTTACAGCAAATCTTTTCGGATTATCGTACCCTGTAGAAACATCAACCAACCACAAAGGTATAACTATAAGAAACTATTTGATTAACCATGTCATGAATATAACTCAAAAATTTGAATTTCCGTCCTCAAATGTTGTTAAATTCAGAATAACAATAATAATAAAGGTTTATTCAAAAAATAATAATAATAATAATAATAATAATAAAGGTTATATAACCAAATTTATTCTCAGAAGCTAGAAAGATAATTGAATATGTAATTCCCCCAGGCACATCAAATTTATGCAGATCCCATGACAATAGTAACAAAAGACAGCCAAATGCTTTTAGATAGGGTGACAGAAATTCAACAATGCCATTTATTATTTTATATGAACCGCATTGCTACACAAGTTTCAAATAGGGCAGGAAATTAGTGATCAAATCGGGTTACAAATGCATCTGATGAAAGACCTCTATACCAACTAACTGTTATGACAGTAATAAATTCAACAAAGGAAAGTTGGTTTTTTTTTTTTAAAAAAAAAAAAAAAAAAAAAAAATCTCTAAAAAAAGGAGAAGAAACACATATTTTACGTGGTTCACTAACAGTGTGCTAGCTACATCCACGAATAGACGGAGAGAGTATTTCGATTAGTGAGGAATAAAACAGATACAAATACAAAGATTATGACAGTTTAGAATAAGAGGGTTTATATATGACATCTCTCTTAACCCCAACAGATTTGACCCAAAATGAAAATAACATAACTAGTCTCTACACAAAATTAAGCTTTTGGGGCGTTGTCCCCAAACCCCATACTTGATCATTCGAAGCACTAGATAACAAATTCAAAGCACATCAATTATCAAGAGTAATAATAATGGAGAAGACTCAAACCCTACTAAACAGGGGGCGGGGCCCTTCTTAGTTGTGTTGTATTTGAAAATATATATATATATATATATATATATATATATATATATATGCATATATAGAAAAATTAAGGCTCTAAAGTTGTCTCTAATTCGCCTAAATTTTAGAATTCAAAGAGTTGATATATAAAATTTTGCTCCTCTCTATTAAAATTTCTGGCCACCATTTATCTGAAAAAAACGTGAATATCTTGCAAAAATAATACAATTAAACTAATTGTTCTTTTCATTTTTGAGGAAGTAAGAGCAGGAAAGAAATTTGAAAAGCATGTCCTCTTTGCACAACATATTATGTAAACGAAGACATTTCCAATATGGGATTAAGAACAGATATATTTTCAGCTGAAACCAAACATAAATCAATTTACTCATGAGACAGGAACAATTGGCAAAATAAGTTAAGAGAGCTTACTTGAATTTACTATGATTCAGACAATGTAATTTGGCAATCAACGCTGGCTATCTTCCTCATCCATCTCCTCAAGAATTACATATTTGGCAGCAACATTTGTTGGCTGTGAGCTTACCACTTTATCTTCACTAGATTTCTTCTGTAGCTTTTGGTATCTGATGAGCAATTAGAGATAAAACAAGATGCCTTAACACAAGAAGCGCCAAATAACCAAAATTTTTACTTGTTTCGATGCAATCTATAAGCTATTGTTGTGTCCCAATCATCTGAGTCTAATTCAAAGTAATATTTACCTTTTAATTGCCTGGTTTATGATATTGGAACCATTCAATTATAAACAATATTTCCTCAATACTAGTTGTGATTACATTCCACATCTCTACATCCAGAAAATTCATGGTCTGAATTACCGGTAGTTAACAAGCATATCACACTTGAAGGATGATTAATTGACAAAAATATTTGACTAATTGTCAGGAATGGTAATTAAGCACTATATTTAATCTTAGAATGATAAAATTTTAAAGAGATGTCACGTTTATAAAAATGAAAACTTACTTGAACCAATTGAACAAACTGACACCAATCATAATTATGATGAGACCAATCCCTTTTAGCCAGGTAAATTTATCGTGGAAGTAAAATACCGCAACCTGAAAATGCAACGATGCAATATTAAATTAGAAGATGTCAGAGATTAATAGCCCCAATAAACTTCAAATATATTTAAGTGATTCTAGTGAGCCTGCATGTAGAAATCAGAAAACTTATTTTATAAGGCAGTACCAAATTCACATCTGGAATTAAAAATGAAATGGCTAGATAAATAGTATGTTATGCAGAATATTATCTTAATTTTTCTTCCATTAGAAAGTTAGCACACAAAAGAACTGGGCAAGCTGAAAACTACTTGTAATAAGTCATGACAACTCAAAAGAAATGCTTCATGAGAAAAATACTTTTGAGATGAGATACTAGACCACTATGAAGCAAATTTCAAGGGCCCTACATCTCAAATTCTCAATTAGGAAGTATAATGAAAATGGTTAGAAGATCTCATACCAGTATAGTTACAGCCTCCTTTACAACACCAGCGACTGTAACTGTGACAGCACTAGTTACAGAGACAAGGACATATTCTGTTAATACCTGCAAGAGGATCACATAATTCTTCTAATAGACAAGCTAACAATAGATTTGAGCACCAAAATGTTAAGATAAGAGTCGAAAGACAGCACGTTATAAAGAAATTCCAAGAAAGTAAATGCTCTATAGATTAGACCTACGGTTGAGTTGGTAGAAATCAATCCTCTTCCAGCAAAATTATGCTTATTGTACAGTGAAGGAAAAATTCAAATAGGTTCCTACCATACAGAAGGCAAGTGTTCCACCAAAAAGCATCAACAAGCTACTCCGAGTAACATGCCAGATGCTGTTGAAATATCCATTACTGGTAAATTCTTTCCACGGATCTAAACCAAGGGATAGCATCAAAGTCACAATGGCCATCACTGGTGTCACGTAGCTCATCAGGGTGAAAGGATTTTTCAAACCTGAAATGAACAGAGCCATGTTGGACAATATTTACCAGCTCCACTTTGGTATGGATAAAATTGAAATATAAATGAAACAAAATCTAAGATTTTCCAAAAAGAACTTGCTGTCAAAATAAAATGGTCTTGAAAGAAAATGGATGGACTCAAATAGTAACTCATGATCCTGGTGTGTAAACTATTTCATTAGATGAAACAAAATAAAATGTATTATCTACAAAGGATGAAAATTTAGGGATAAAACAAGGTTCCAAGAACAAATTGGTTATTTTGCCCGAGAAGCCTTGCAGAAGTATCAAATATGGACGGATACAAAACCAAAAGAAATCCAAGAATATTCTAAATGGCACAGGAAAAAAAAACAAAAACAAAAAAACCTTACCATATGTTTCTCGCTTCATATCCAGTTGGGCATTACATGCATTATACGGGGAAAAGTGTCAGGAAGAAAAGAGCAAGAAACGGACCAAATAGTTACTTGTAAGACGAGAATTTATGATGGCAAGAACACTAGCATAGATAGTAAAAAGAATGGGAAAAACAAAATTCATACCTGAAGAAGAATTTGCGTCATGGACCACCTGAATCCGGACATAACAGAAGCAAGCATAACAAAAATGAAACCCCAAAATTCAAATTCTGTCTCCTTTGCAACTGCCATAGACAAAACCAGATAAATAAGAAGATGTGGCATAAACATCTTTATTAGAAAATTTTGACGTAGATGTTAGAATTAATGAATTTTTATATCAAAAGATGTTAGAACTTCGAAGTAATGAATGCTAGAAAGTTGCTAGGGACACAAAAAATTAAAAAATAGAGCCAAAAGTAACAATTCACTTGCTCCTGATTCTTTCAATTCCAACTCCAGTCTTCCTCAAGTATGTGGCCTAGGTAAACCCACTGTGAGTTCTAAAACACTAGTCCCAACAACCATGGTTGGCTAGAGGTAAAAAGGGTTGGGGAAGGGACTTGAGGACAAGGGTTCAAATCCTATAGTAGCCACCTACCTATGATAAAATCCTAGTGTTTCTTGACAATCGTATGTTGTAGGGTCCTACAGTTTATCCCATGAGAATAACTAAGGTGTGTCAAAGTTGGTCTGGCTACTCATATTATAAGAATAAAAATTAAATAATAAAAAATAAAATAAAAAATAAAAATAATAAAAATAAAATAAAAATAAAAAAAGCAAACAAACAAATAAACTAACTCAATCCTTCTTAAGTAAGGGTGGTGGATAATAAGACTGACCAACTCAGTTAAATTGTTTGACCATCAATGGTCATTTCCTTGAATATAATCAAGAAGTACATACTTTAAATGCTAGATACCTGTTAATAAAATTCCAACAGATATAATCAAGATGATGCCAGAGAGTTTGAAGCTAGGAGTTTCCAACCTGACACAAAAAATTTCATGCTAAACATAAATCATCAACAAAATATCGTGATAGGGAAATACAATGTCTAGAAAGTAAAACTCATAATACGTTTTACATGTAATGTTCATAGGCCACAAAATCTGCATGAACACGTATCATGATATGGTGTGGGTTAAACTAGCGCTAGCCTATCAATACATTGCCCATTTGCTAAACAATTCCGGTACAAGATTATGAACTCTTTTGCTGGTATTTGGTCTCCCCAGGAAATATTAAAGATTATCTTTGCACTTTATTTCTGGGGCATCCTTTCGAAAACAAAAAGTTTGTGCTATGGTTGAATATCACTAGGGCCTACTTTTGGATCCTTTGGAAAGAACGCAACAAAAGAGTATTTCAAAATATAGAAGACTTCTTTGATACGTTCTTTGATCTAGTTATCGACTAAGCTATCTCTTAATGTAAATTATCCAACCTTTTTTCTTCTTACTCGTATGCATCCCTCTTAGTCAATTGGGAAAGCCTTTTGTAATCTTCATGGATTTTACATCTTTTTTGTAAATTTCATGCATCAATGAAATAGTTTCTTAAAATTAAAAAAATAAATAAATAAAAGCCTAGCCTATCAGTACGGAAATATAATATAGTTGCAAAAGGAAGAACGGGAACCCAACATAACACATAATTGAAATTGACAGTTTATTATTGGCCACAATCCACATCACAATAATCGTTGATGTTCGTAAAAACTTCGAGGATAAATAACTTAGCAGGAATAACAAAAAGTTAAAGATCCTGTAACAACTTTAAACAAAGTATATGTAAAAAGAAATAGTTTCAGAAGGGAATGGAAGTCCTTAATACTTATAAAAGTAAGTAATTTAGTAAGTTTATGTTTAGTGAACATGCTCTGTTTTGTCGGCTCCTAACAGTTTTTTCCTCTTTCAATTACTCGTTTTTAGCGGTAAATGATTACAAACTTCTATATAAACCACACTTCAGGCCCTGTAGCAAAGAATAAGTACTCAAAAAAAAATTATATCTAATATCTACTTATCAACACATACCAAGAGATTGTTTCAACCCAATTAATCCACAACATTAATTTTAAAAAGCCCAAAATTCCAACTTCAAAAAGAAATCTAATTACAAGAGGAAGAAAATTAAATGATGGAATATTTTAAGTTTTAACTCTTAATATCAATAAGCCATCTCCAAGCATTATATTGAAAGCTTATTACTAGGGGCCCAAGAGGATAAATTTCACCAAGTCATACTCGATTAAATCAAATCACGAGAAAATGAAAAAAAAATTATCACAACAATTATTAAAATAATCAATCATAGGTGAAATCTCTTTCCTCCTATATTTAGCTTGGAGGCCTTTAGTTTAATTCCTCATCCCTAAAGCCTTGAAGTTGTGCTCCTTTTACTTGAATATATCTCTCTTCGATTCTTATTTAAAAACAAAATCAAAAAGAGAGAAAAAGAAATAAAAGAAATAAAGAATCCTAAACATATAGAGCAAAAGACTAAATAATTAATAAAAACCATTCTCAATATTGATTGATGGCTCCTATTTAATACACACACCTAAAGAATCTTCAGAAAGGTTGGAAAGTAACGAAATCACATCCAGTTCCGTGATCAAAAATCTTTCTCAAAGGTCATACAACATCAAAAAAACACAAAGCACTATAAACTTCCAAAATGTATGATGTACAAGAAGATTGGATACAATTAGATATAGTTGTCAATATAATGGCATGCATCAGAATCTGGGTTACACAATTTAGTAGTACAACTCACCTGAAAGCAAAAGCAAACAGGAGAAGAAATATAGGAGAACCGGATTTACACTGTCAATCAAAAAGAGAGAGAATTAGTGTTATGTAGCATAAAGTAGAATATATTGACAACATATGCAGTTTCTTGACTCAATAAATAGGCATGAAGAAAAGGTATCCAACCATGGTAGCAAATGTGACTGATATCGAGACAAGGGATGCATTGCTTAGATTAACATCCAAGGCTGTTCCAAGAGCCGTTGGGACAACTGTGAAAGGCAAAGTCCATCTGTAGCATTAGTTGATAGAAAAGTTAATTTACACACGATATAAAAGTTAACATCCTATGGGCTCAAACAAATGTAAACAAGCATCTAATGAATAAAAATAAACACCATCCACTAAATTTCAGAAAACTGACAAAAATTAGCCACAGAAATTTAATCATTCACAAATTCACAAATGCAAGATCCTTTGAAGATAAGTCCTATAGTTTTGATTACTTTTGTAATTATGTACAAAATATGGCCTCATGGTGGATTACTTTACACAAAAAGTTTTTTTGTAATTATAGTCTGTTGATGATTATTAACAATCGGTAGGCTCTTTTGAGATAGCATTTGTCCAGGGGCGACCTCCATCCCTGGCCCCTAGGCTGTATTTGCGCTTTTGATGGAATATATTTCTCTTGATGTTTCTTATTAAAAAAGCATTCACAAATTCATGATTCTTATCAACAAATGCAATGACAAAAATAGCAAAACAAATGCAATTTTTTTTAGGATAAGGAAGATTTAAGATTTATCCAAAGAAATTAATGTAGCTGGATTAACAATTCACCAATGTAAAAAAATAAATAAATAAATAAAATAAAATACCACGTTCTTATAAGTTAATCGTAGAGAACTTATCCATCATTCTTTACTCCATAATGCAATGTATATATTCAAGAAATTAGAATTCATCCAGTTAATTTTTTACTTGTTAATTGAACAAGACCACAAAATGCCTTGATCTATTATGACTGTCTCTTAGGAAAGCAACTTTATAATTATACATTTGCTTGGTAGGGTGAAAAGGTCAATTGTAGTATGTATACCGGCATCATGAAAAAGCTAAATAAAAGGCATTAGTTACAATATTACCTTTCGTGAAGTAATCCCTCCATGTCATAGTAACACAAGGTTGGAATCGACTAGACCAAATCCAAGTGACCAAATTGGATAGAACAGCTTGCATTGTAAAATGAACAGTATTCATGAGCAATGGAGCCGGGAACCTACCCAAATGATCTCCTAATAAAGATTTATTATATCTGCCCAAACCAGGAGAAATCCCGTTCAATTGAACATTCCAAGTAAACATTACAACTTTAATTATTGACTATGTGAATAAGGAACTTACAATGTCAAAAGAAGGCTGAAAGTATACCAGACAAGAACAAAGAATGATGTCTTTAGCACATTGGCAGTGGATAGAGGATTCTTTGCATCTATCTGCAGAGAATTATAATTTTCACTGTGAAAGGATTCACAGTCGTCGCCATTAATATTCCTCGAAGGTTTGTTCTCAATACTAAAAGGTTCATATTGTTCACTTCCATTTCCCTCGATGTGGATAGGAAAATGGGCCTCAGTCTCCTTGTCATTAGATTGCATACTTGTCTGCTGACACTTTATATATTATCTCCTCCTCAAAATGCCAGTTTATACTAGCTGACCCAGTTGAAGTGAAGGCAATTTGAAACCAGTATGTTGTGCACTTGTATCAGTATAAATTAATGGAGTATCCACTGGGATGGTACCCTCTTTGTCACACCATCGTGAGAAAAATAGCTCTCTATGACAACCACCTACTTCTTGATTTCCAATCTCAATAGAATCAACCCTTGTGTGTTTAAGCTTTTCTGTATCCAAAGAATTCACAGTCATCTCCTTTCGTCTACTAAGTTAAAACCATTGATGTTCTCCAACACAATCATTGACAGAAGCAAATGAGTAAACAGAAAGCAGGAACTTCATGCACTGACACGAATCAGAGCAAGTTGTAAACTTCGTGTGAAATTCAATTAGCAATTGAATGAAAATAAAGATAACTGAGTCGGAACAAAACCTGGATCATTATTCAGATTTCACAACATATAAATCGGATAAACGTGCAGACTTACAGGCCCTCTTTCTGAGATTTTCAATTCCCTCCGGGTTATTATTCAAAACAATCTAAAACCTCTCTTTAATCTCCTAGCAATGCCTAGCTATCTTTTAATACAATTGTCCCTTATCCCAACCAAAGTATAAAATACATATACACATAGTACCCAACTTCCGTGGAACTTTCCAATCATAAAAATTTGAAAAGAAAAAAAATATATACAAGTTCATAATTTATAAATTTTTCTGCTAATAAATATTAAGTGTAACAGCCAGAAACGAATAATAAGTCATGGACGCAATCACTTCCTTAAATTCAGCTCAGGTCCTATAATTCTTTATAACTTTCTTCCCACCTCCAATAATTCTTGAGAGAAGCAACATGAGCTAAACTCAGATAGTCACACTTAAATATCAGGCTTTGGCATCAGCGGCTGACACAACAAGTGACATCGTTTAAAAGCTGTCATGAATGACGCGCACGAAGACTGCACGTCACTAACAGCAACACTTACATACATGGATGAAAACGAAAGAGCATAGTTCCAAAACCACCGCGGAGACTCACTACTTCAAATTGATCAAATAAAACACGCGACAAATTAATGGAACGAACAGGAATCAACAAGATGAACCATCGATGAAGATAAGCTCAAACCAGAGCCAGGAAAAACAAAAGCTCGAGCTCAATCAGAGTAACAGGAAAGAATGCGTAAAAAATCAATCAAACGATTCAAATCAGCTAAGCAGAACAAGCATCGTCGTGCACAAACAAACAGCGTAAAAACATCTCATAGTACGACGAGATTCTCCGATACTACATACCGAAACAACTGACCTGAGAAGAATCTGAGGAAACAATTGAAGAAATGAGCAGGAAAACGCAGAGGGAATGCAGAAACCGGGAAGATGAAGACGAATGAGGAGAGATCTGAATCTAAACGTGTTGCAAATGGCGTTTGCAGGTGTTGAAATCAGAACGCCTGGTTTTCAATGTTAAATGTGGCTGATGAATGGTGAACGATGTCAAAGGCAATTTCGAAAAGGTAAAATAAAATAAAATAAAAAATCAATATTACTTTACTTTAATTTTCTTTGTTATTGTTATAATTGAAGGGCGCGCCCGTACGGTGGGACCGCGGGGTGGTTGGGGTGGGTGGTCTGGTCGCGTCGGGCGCAGGCCCAGCGGCAAAGATCGGAGACCATGGACCGGACCATGGGGTTCGCCCGGGCGGGTCCCATGCTGCTGGCCATTGCTTCGGTTCGAAGATAATTATGGATCCATAATTACACAAATTAAAGAACGGGTAATCTTAGGTTATATATCCATGATTAGGCAAATTAAGAAGAAAATTAAAATTCTATGATCTAGTCAATGTAAACCTAACTCAACGTTAAGACATATATTACTGAGAGTCAAGATAAAGAGGTTTAAAAACAAAAGTTAGCCTATATATATATATTTTTAGATAAGTAAGTCTAAGTTATCAATGTATTTTTCTAATGTCGTGATGCAGGAGTAATCAAACCAATTTACACCCCTTGAATATTAGATAAACATAGGATTTCATCGCTAAAGTGAGCATAGTTAAGTGGTAATTGGCATGCATCTTCAGTCAAGAGGTCAAGTTCAAATCCCTCAATCCCCAATTGTTGTTAAACTCAAAAAGAAAAGAAAAAAAAAAAGATTTCATCTCAAAACTCTTTTCAACGTGTAATCCTACCATTCTTGGATCATATTTTTTTTTCTTCGACTGAATATTCGTTTATACTTTTTGAGGTCTAATAAAATATCAGATAAACATGAGTTTCATTTCCAAACCAATTGATAATTAAATAAGTAACTCATATATTTTATAAATTGTGAGATATTTTGTTTATTTTTTAAATGTCAACATCAACATTAAATATTATTGTGAGAGAATGTAAAACCCTACAACATATATGTTACATAGTAAATGCCGAGATGGAGATTTATAAAAAAAAAAATAATAATAATAAATGTTTTAACAACTAAATCATAATTATGTTAGCTAGTACATATATGCTTAATTTTACCTGAATGAGTAAAAACCCATTCATTATCTTTGAATCTCTTTAGGGATAGCAGTTGAAAGTTCAAGTTGTTTGATCGAATAAAGTCAAGACATCTAGATCTAGATCTTTTATCTGAATTCAAATAATAAATATTTTATAAATTGGGTTTATTTGAGAGAGATTGAAAACTGATTTTTTTTCTTTTTCTTTTTCTTTTCTTTTTTTTTACAATATGGGTGGGAAGATTTGAGCTATGCTTTTGTTGGCAGATTGAAAAGTGACCTTCAACGTTGTGCAAATGAAATATTAAATAATTGTTTTGTATTCAATTTTTATACAATTATCCAAAATTTATAGTTTAAACTTAAATGATAGATATAATTTTTTAACCATTTTTTTTTCTAAATTCAACTTGACGTGGGAACGAGAAATTATTTTTTTTTAATGTAAAAATAGAAATTTGAATCTTGATCTTTTGGTTTATAATATAATGTCGTAGTTAATCAGACTATACTCAAATTAATATTTTGTAATAAAGTTTTTCTTAATTTAATTCTGTAATAAAGTTAATAGTTAGTCTACCAACCTATGCAAGTGATGTAGATGTTTCATCTATTCATAGGTTACAATTTTGATTTACTATTCACAACACATGTGGGGTTTTTGTCTTTTGATTATATCTAAAGCAAACATGACTTTTTTTTTATTTCACTTTTATTTCTTTAAGTAACAATAACCCAATGTTCGATACCAACAATTTTGAATAAAGAATAAAACATCGTATTATTATTTTATATTATACTCTATATAATCATGTTAAATTACAAAGTAACATATCAAATATGATTTATTGTCAACCGTCACTTGTCATATGATGTGGCAATAAAAACTAAATTTGTTCTACAAATTTAAACTTTGAAGTCTGGATGAGGAGAAACATAGTTAACATGAACATCAACTGACATAACACTTGTATTAATGACTTAAAGGTCTATGGTTCGAATTCCAATCCCGTGTTATAATATATATATTTATATTTTAATGTAAAGTATTTTGCTTTTTATTAGAATTTGTGAGTAACAAGATACTCAAAGGGGAAAAGTAAAAGGTGAGTGGGAGAGAATACCAAATCTACCAAGAAATAGATCTAAAAAAATATACCCATAAATTGTTGGTTGCTTGTACACAAATAAAAATTTGACTTTTCGTTAAAAACGAGGGGGCAAAAAAAAAACATTTTTTTTTCCACAAAATATCAACAAAGTGGTGCAACAATAGACATGGAGTATTAAAGGGTGAGACAAGGTGTACGACATTCTTATTCCTGCCCACAAAATAACTTTCCATAAATTAAATTTTATAATGCGACAATTTGATCTTTAAACTTTAAAAATGTCTAGATTTTTAAACTTGTTATTTTAGAAAAAAAAATCTTAAACTTCCAATTTTATATTTAATATGTTCGTAAACATTAAAAATGTCTAATAAATCTATGAACTTTTAATTTTGTATCTAATAGGTCCCTGACATATTTGAGGTTTTTAAAAATACCAATTATTAGATATGAAATTGATTTTATGCCTATTGGAACCTTAAAACTTATAATTTTGTGTATAATAGGCCTATGACTTTGTAAAAAATTGAATAGGTAGATCAATGGTTTATTAGACACAAAATCGAAAGCTAGCGACCTATTAGACACAAATTTAATAACCTACTTTTTATAGTTAAGGAACCTATTTGACACTTTTCAAAGTTCGAGAACCAAATTGGCACTTTGAATGAGAAATTTCGACCAATCACAAATTACCACGTCATTTTTCAAAATTAATAACAAAATTACAAATAATTAAATTTATGATCAATTATAGGTTGACATGTGTCCCAAATTTAAATTGAAAACAGAATTTACAAATCTTAAATTGAAATGTCACATGTCTTGACTATTTGATCAAATAATAAACGTTTAATTTGATTAAAGTTTGGTCGTATTTGAAATTTAAATCAAACTGAAATCCAAATGACTTGGTCCAAAATCATTAAACTCAAGTCCAATGGGTCAGGTCCAAAGTCAATGAAGCCCAAACGCATGTCCGTGGAAAACTCTATAAATAAGTGAATTCTCCCCCATTATGTGTGTAAGTGCGCGTTCGAGTCAATTTTACCTAATTTTAGTAGATTTTTCAAATTAAGCTTTACACATAATCTAAACAATGAGAATATTAAGGAAGAGAAATTTAAATATGAGTATACTATTATATATACATTCATCTGGTGAACGACTAAAATGTGCACAGATACTTATGAGTAGGAGTGAGCAAAAACCGAGCCGAACCGAACCGACTGGTTCGGTCCGGTTTTTTTAAAAATTTTGGTTTCTTCGGTTCAGGCATGCAGAAAACCGAGATATTCGGTTCAGTTCTCGGTTCTCAGACTTGGAAAACCGAAAAAACCGAACCGAACCGAATATCATATATTCCTTTAATATAACCCACTATCCAGCCTGCATATTATAGCTCAAGCCCAATCCTATCAGTCCCAGCCCATTTCCAATTCCAAGCCCATACCATTTCCCAGCCCATTTTCATTTGTGTTATTTTAATTAAAAAAAAAACCCTAGATACTTCACTTCATCTTCACGCCTCATCTCCTCTCAGCCCCCAACCCTCCATCTCCTCTCTCCCATTTGTCTTCTCCCGCAGGTGCAACCGTGCAAATCTCCGACGGCATCCACGGCAACGGCAGCAGCAGCAGCGTACAGATCGTGAGTCCGGCGGCGTCGTGTGCGTGGGTTTTTTTTTTCTCGTTTTGTTGTTCTTCAAGCCTGAACCTTCTCTCCTTCGTTCTCTCTCACTTTCGACCTCTCCCTCTCTGTCTTCTCTTAAATTCCGGCGAGTCTCCATCTCTCACGTCGCCGCCCCGCCGCTTCTTCTTCTCCTTCTCTCACGCCGCCGTCACCCGTCGGAGTTATCTTCTTGAAAAAGAAGTTTGCATCCGCCGTCGGAGTTATCTCATCTCTCAAGTCTCATCGCCGCCGTCGTCCAAAAAAAATAAGTTCGGTTTTAACCGAACCGAACCGAACCGAACCATTTTGGTTCGGTTCAAAAACTGAAACCGAGATAGTTTCGGTTTTTTCGGTTCAAGAGACTGCAAAACCGACAAGTTCGGTTCGGTCCATGGTTCGGCCCAAAACCGGACCGAACCGAACCGTGACCACCCCTACTTATGAGCACAGTTTATAGGGTCAATAGTGGTAATTACAAATTTGAACATGCATATATTGGAATATATACACATGTTTGTTGAATACAAAAATGAGTAATCCTAACAATAAAATGAACAAGATGCGCACTGTGTTGGGGCTATGACAAAAAAGGAGTTTTTACAGTTAAAAGTTACCATTTAGCCATGGAAACCAAGGATCATCTCTCAGCCTCGCAATCAGACAACAGTAAGCTGAAATTCTTTTGGAAGGGACTATGGTCAACCAATACCCTCCCAAGAGCAAAAGTTTGTGGCTGGAAGATTATAAATGATATCATCCCTCCAAATCCAATATCCAAAATAAGGGAGTTGATCTCAATACCTTGTGTTGTTTTTGTAGAAAAAGAAAGGAGACAACCACCCATCTCATATGGGATTGTAAAATCTTAGGGAGGGTTGGAAACACTTTCATTCCTAATTCTCACAAGCTCTTTGCTTTATGTAGGAAAGAGTGGTCTACCAAGGACTATTGGAATTGGATGGAAAGCCATTTGATCAAAGAGGAGCTTTCTAGAGGAGTGACTATCATGTGGAAGATTTGGGATTTTCGCAACAATATTGAATCAAATTTCTAGACCCCATCAGCAGACAAACTTTTCCACAGAATTGATTCTAGTATTAAAGAAATCGAAGAAGCGTACCTCAAGACCCAATCGCCGAAGAGACTTGGGAGTCATGCGAGTATGATTCAACGAGATGCGGCCAATCCAGAAGGCTGGAATCTTAAAACTGATGCGGCCTGGAACGACAAGCTGAACCGAGGAGGCATTAGATGGGTTGTTCGAGACATGGACGGATCCTTAGTCTGTTTCGGAATGCACAAAATCAAGCAGAAGTGGGCAGTCAAAGTGTTAGAAGCTTCGGAAATGTTGAAAGGATTATCTCAAATTGCGGATACCTGTGCAAGGAGAGAAATTTCAATCGAGGCAGAGTCTGATTCACTGGAGGTCATCAACATCCTCGTCGGCATTTCAGAGGACCTCACCGAGGTGAAGTCATTCACGGACCAGATTCGTGTGCTGGCTGCGAATTCCTTTGGCGCGATGTTCCGCCATTGTAATAGAATTTTGAACACAGATGCGCACTGTGTTGCTAGGGTCGCCGCCGATCTCCCCTCCGGTAGTTTTTTTGTCGAGGGCGATGATAATTCGTGGGAAGATGACTGTATATTTTGGGCACCCTGTTTTCCATCGTGGTCTTTCCCTCTCCTTAATGAGGGCAAATGTGCAATGGTTGGTTCTTAATTAATATATTTCTTTTTTCAAAAAAAAAAAAAAAAAAAAAAAAAAAAAAAAAAAAACATTGAAAGATTTTTCTTAAAAAAAACACAAAAGTTAAGCCAGAAAATAATATGATATCGAGACTATAATTACCTGACACCATTTATTGGGTTTTTTAGAAAATGAAAAAAAAAAAGACAAAAATAAGACAAAAAGGGTTCTTTCAAAAGTATTTCGAAATTTAGAGTGTTGCGTCTCTCACCACCTAACTATTGTCGTGCCTCTTAGAGAGGTGCGACCATGTTATATATATATATATATATATATTATATTTTTACATTATTATTAAATTAAATTAAATATATATGTTTAATGATTTTTTTATATAAATATTATTTTTCCAAATAATGAATTATATATATATATATATATATATATATATATATATATATATTATTTTAAAGTTTGTATTTTTTTAATATATATCTATAATTTACATGTTTTGAAGTTTGATTTTTTATTTTTTGTCTAAATCATTTTTTTAATACAAAACACCACATATTAGATTCAACTAATGCTACAAATAGATTTTTCGAAAATTATTTTACGCTAGTTTCAAGAATTTTTCGTTCAAACTTTATATAGTTAAAACATAATTAAATTTATGTATACATAGAAAACATAATTACATTTTAAAAACTAACGATCCTTAAACATCTTCAATTCAATTTCAAGTATTATTAATTTAAAAATCGATAGCGATTCATTTTTTTTTTCTTGTCAAGAAGAACTATTATTGACTAGCAATTTTAGTAAACTGGATAATTAATTTAGATTAGTGGTTCATTGCATTATATTATAAATCCATATATATTTATTTTAATTGCAGGTAAAAATAAGCAGGGTAAAATACATTTTTGGTCCCTCATGTTTCGAGTCAGTTTCTAATAGGTCCCTATGTTTCAAAATCGGACAATCAAGTCCCTACTGTTATGGAAATGTTTCTATTAAGTCTCTCTAGGGCTGGCGTGACAATCTAAAATAATAAAATATTGATTTTTAATTAAAATAATAAATTTATTATTATTATGATTAAAATATAATTATTATTATTATTAAAAAAATAAAAAATTATTATTCTTATTCAAAAATATTGTTTATCCTCTTTCCCACTCCCCTCTTTTCTTCTCGTGCCGCCCCCCATCCCCACCTTCTCTCTTGCCGGAGCTCCTCCCAACTCACTTAATCTTCGATTTAATCTTTCCCACCTCATCGGCCCCAATCTGAAAGGCTTTGGCGAGGACGCCGTCGTCCACGGTGGGGGAGGCGTCGAGCAGGGCAGCGGCGACCGACACAGTTCCGGGCAGCTGGTTGTTGAAGGCGGCGAAGACGATCTCGGTGGCGCGTGGGGTGGGTTGAGGTCGCCGTTGGGAGCGTAGTCGACGCGGGCGAGGGAGATGCCGAAGGTGCTGTGGCCGTGGATTTTGTCGACGTTAGTCGGCGTCACGAGGGATCCGACGGAGTTGTTGATGGCAGCGACTTTGGCTATTCCGGCGAAGAAGAAATCTGAGGCCGAGAGGAAGAGATGGTGAGAAGAAGAGGGGTTCGGCGGCGGTGGGAAGATTTCAGCGGCGACGGGGAGAAGCTCCGGCAAAAGAGAATGTGGGGATCAGGGGCGGCGGGAGAAGAAAAGAGGGAAGTGGGAAAGAGGAGAAATAATATTTTTGAATAATAATAATAATTTTTATTTTTTTAATAATTATTATTATGTTTTAATAATAATAATAATAAATTTATTATTTTATTATTATTTTAATTAAAAATCAATATTTTATTATTTTAGATTGCCACATCAGTCCTAGAGGGACTTAATAGAAACATTTTCATAACAGTAGGGACTTGATTGTCCGATTTTGAAACGTAGGGACCTATTAGAAACTTACTCGAAACATGAGGGACCAAAAAAGTATTTTACCCAAATAAGTATTATTTTAAATGCAATAATGAAGTAAAAATCCATATACTTATTTTAAAATGTAATTGTGTTTTCTATGTATATGTAAATTTAATTGTGTTTTAACTCTATAAAATTTTATTGAAAAAATTATTGAAACTAATGTACAATAATTTTCGAAAATCTATTTGTAGCATTAATTGAATTTAGGGAAAAATACACTTTTGGTCCCTGAGGTTTGTGTTAAGTGATACTTAGGTCCCTGAGTTTTCAAACTCAACTAAAATACCCCTGAGTTTTGAGATAAGTAGCATTTTGGTCCCTGCCGTCAATTTTTCTGTTAAATACTAACGGAATGCTATGTGGCACTATTATTTTAATTAAAAAATTAATTTTTAAATAAAAATATATTAAAATAATAAAAAATTATTATTTTATTAATTTAAAAAAAAAAAAATTCCTCGTCTTCCTTCTCCTTCTTTCCCTTCCCCCTTTCTTCTCCAACTTCTTCTTCTCACCCTTCATCTCCTCCAACTCCGGTGGTCGGCGGCCACCGTCGTTCGCCGCCCAACCGCCAGTAAGATTTTTTTTTTCTTTCTTTTTTTTCTTCTTTCTCTCTTTTCCTCTCCCTTCTCCTTCATTTTCTCCAAATCTAAAACTGTGAATCCTTGTAAACAGAACATCCAAACCTCGAATCCTTGAAACATGAAGCAAAACAACGTCAATTTGCAGTCGAAATCGAAAATCAAAGAGGAAAAGAGAAGCGAAGTTCGGATCTGTGGGTTCCAAATCGAGAGAGAGAAAGGGAGAGAGAGAAGAGAGAGAGAGCGCGAAACGAAGTCCAGATTGGTGGGTTTCAAATCGAGGAGAGAAGAGGCAAAAACTGTCGTGGGTTCCAGATCTGCCGCCATGGATTCTCGCCGCTGACGCTTGTCGACGGAGAAGGAGAGTGAAGCTGTCGTTGGTTGGTTCGTGGAAAAGAAGAAAGAAAAATGCACGGGAGAGAAGAAGAGGGTTCCAGATAGAGAGAGAAAGGGAAAGAGAGAAGAGTCGAAAACCATCGTGGGTTCCAGATCTGCCGCCATGGATTCTCGCCGCTGATGCTTGCCGGTGAAGAAGGAGAGTGAAGCTACCATCGGCTGGTTCGTGGAAAAGAAGAAAAAAAAAACGCAGGGGAGAGAGAAAGAGGGTTTTAGATCGAAAGAGAAAATGGGAGAGAGAATAGTCGAAAATCGTCGTGGGTTCCAAATCTGGCGCCATGGGTTCTCGCCGTTGACGCTTGTTGGCGGAGAATGATATGAAGCTGTCGTCGGCTGGTTCATGGAAAATAAGAAAGAAAAACACAGGGGAAAGAGGAAGAAATAAGAGGGGAGGGAGAGAAGGGATAGAGAACAAAAAAAAGAAAAATAAATTTAAAAAATGTTTTTAATTAAAAATAAGAAATAATAATAAAAAAAACAAAATAAATTACTTTTTAATAAAAATAAATAAATGACACGTCAACTTTTCGTTAATAGTTAATGGAAGAACTGGCAGAAGGACTTAAATGAATCTAAATACAAACCTCAGGGGTATTTTTGTTGAGTTTGAAAACTCAGGGACCAAAGTGTAACTTAACCTAAACCTCAGGGACCAAAAGTGTATTTTTCCCTTGAATTTAATATGTGGTGTTTTGTATTAAAAAATTTGATATAAACAAACAAAAAAAATCAAACTCCAAAACATGTAAATTATAGATATATATTAAATAAAATAAAAACTTTAAAATATATATATATAAAAAAAAAAACAATCATTAAAAAAATATAATTCATTATTTGGAAAAAGAAATGAAAACTAATATTTAAAAAAAAAAAACATTAAACAAATATATTTAATTTAATAATAGGAAAAAATACATTTTTGGTCCGTGAGGTTTGGATTAGGTTTCATTTTGGTCCCTGAGTTTTCAAACTCAACAATTTTACTCCTAAGGTTTGGATTTTGTTGCACTCTTAGTCCCTCTGTTAATTTTTCTGTTAAATACTAACAGAATGCTGACGTGGCATAAGTTTTTAATAAAAAATATTTTTTTTAATTAATTTCTTAAAATAATATAATATTGATTTTTTTTCTTTTTTCTTTTTCTTCCATCTTCCATCTTATTCGATCTCCTTCTCTAGACTCTTCTTCTTCTTCAGACCAACACCTAGTCGTTGTCGCCCCTGCCTCGTCGGAAACGCCACTGCTCTCCGGTGGGTTTCATTCTTCTTCCTCATCCGTTCAACGTCCAGTCGCAGATATCTCCGTCTCTGTTTACCATCTCCGACGGCGTTCAAGATTTTAGCAGCGGCAGATCGTGACCCACGACGTGATTCCAGCAGGCGACCCAGGTGTGAATCGAAGGAGTCGGTCTGGTGGGTTTTGTTTCATATCGAGATTCGTGGGTCTGCCGGAATCGAAAAATCGCGTGGTCTGTTCGCGTTGTGGGTTTCTTTGCGAGAAGAATCGAAAAAAGCTTGTGTCGCTGTCACGTCCAGATCTGTGTGGGTTTCTTGCTATGTGGGCGTTTTCAGATCGTTTGAATCTTTAAGAAATGGGTTGTTGTGATGGTGCTTTGGCGAGAAGGGCTTCACGAACAGGTCGTCGCCGACAGAGGGTGCGAAGAAATCCGAATAGCAACAACTACGACGAGCGTTCGGCGTGGCTGTGGGTTTTCAAGCTTCAACGGGTGATCGAGTTTCCACATCGGCGTAGGTCTCTGCTCAACGACAGTCCATATTGAAGAGAGAGAGAAATCTGGTGGCGTCGAGGGTTTTGTTTCTTCAATTTGAAATCTCTTCCGATTTTGAAAAAAAAAACAAGAGAGAGAAAAAAAAAAGAGAATAAGAAGGAGGAAAAAAAAAGTCCAGCCGGCGGCGGAAGACGACTGTCCGTTGGTGGAGGAAGCTGAGATTGAACATATGAAGAAGAAAGACGATGGGGAAGAAGATAAAGAAGAAAAAAGATAAGAAAAAGGAGAATAATAAAAAAAAAGGAAAAATACACTTTTGGTCCCTGAGGTTTGGGTTAAGTTACACTTTGGTCCCTGAGTTTTCAAACTCAACAAAAATACCCCTAAGGTTTGAGATAAGCAGCATTTTGGTCCCTGCCGTCTAATTTGTCGTTAGATGCTAACCGATTGCTGACGTGGCCACATTTTTTAATTAAAAAGATTATTTTTTTTTTATTTTTAAAATAAAAACAAATAAAAATAATAAAATATTATTATTTTAGGTATTTTTTAATCTCTTTCTTCTTCCCTCTTCTTCATCATCTTCCCTCCACCATTTCTTCATCTTCTTCAAATCTCCTTGCCGACGACCGGCGGCCGGCCACCGCTCACCACCGTCGGTCGCCGGCGACTGTAATGGAGATGAAACCACGAGGAAAATGCGATTCCCAGCGGGTAAATCTCATTTTTAGGCTTGGGTTCTTATTTGATTAAAAGAATTAAAGAAAAGAGAAAAGGAGAAAATGAACACTTCTTCCCCAATCTCGCCTGCGTGAAGGTTTCCTTCTCCCTCTGTGATTTTCGCCGAAATTCCAACCCAACCCTCGTCGCGCCGCTGCCCTTGTGCTAGCAGCAGTACCGCCGCCGTTGCCCCTGTGCTAGCAGCAGTACCGCCGCCGTTGCCCAGTTCGAGTCACCACCTGTTCGCGAATCCCTTCCTCTCTCTTGGTTTTCGCATGGAAGCCGCCCAGCTCGTGCAATCGCCGCGCCGCCCGTTCTTCTCCCTTTCTCTTCGTGCCGCCGTCGATTCTCGCCGGGAAGCGAAGAGCCCAGCTGTCGTTCGGTTCTGTCGCCGCCCTTCCGCGTCTGTTCTTCACCGGAGATCGAAGACCCACAAACATTTTCACGATTCAGGGCTTTGAGTAGCAGGATCCCTTGCGTAAGCTCTCATATTCCTTCATTCTTAGTCGTTGATGGCCGATCTAACTCCCTTTTCTCATTCCGATCAGATTGTGCGCGTCCAACAGTGGAAATCTCATTTTCCTCGTGTTTTCATCTCTGTCCAGCGGGTAAAAAAGTTACAGTCGCGTCGGAAACGGTGGAGGAACCATTCTTCTTTTTGTTTTTTTTTTAAACAGTGGAAAGAGGGGAGGAAGAAGAAAAAGAAGAGAAGAAGAAAAAAGAAAAAAAAATAATCGCCGGCGGTCGGGTGGCCGCCGGAGATGGGAAGAAGAATAAGGAGGAAGAGGATGAGAGGAAGAAGGTGGAGGAGAAGAAGAAGAGGGAGAGAGAGAGTGAGAAATAATAAATAATAATAACAAATAATATTATTTTATTATTTTAATATTTTTATTTTAAAAAAATTTAAAAAATATTTTTTTTATTAAAATAATAGTGCCACGTCAGTAACCGTTAAAATTTAACAGAAAAGTTGACGGCAGGGACCAAAGTGCTTCTTATCTCAAACCTTAGGGGTATTTTTGTTGAGTTTGAAAACTTAGGGACCAAAGTGTCACTTAACCCGAACCTTAGGGACCAAAAGTGTATTTTTCCCTAAAAAAATATTTAATATTTTATTTTATTAAACAATTTCAAAAAATATTTGTTTAATAAATAATGTATATGCCACATCATCAATCTGTTAGTATTAACGGAAAATTTGACGGAGGGACCAAGAATGCAACTTAGGGACCAAAATGAAACCTAACCCAAACCTTAGGGACCAAAAGTATATTTTTCCCTTAATAATAATAATAATAATAAATTAAAAAAAAAACCAATCACCTTTGTCGTGAGGACATTTTTTTAATTAATATTATATATTTTTAAACTTATTAGTAAAATACAATTGTGTAAAACTTATTGTTTAAATATTGTGGTTTAATCTGATTAGCGTTGCTTTTTAAGTTGCCACGTCATCAGGTCGCCTGTAAACGTGAATTTAAACTACAATATTTAAACAATAAGTTTTAGAGCAATTTTATTTTACTAATAAGTTTAAAAATAGGGAAAAATACACTTTTAGTCCCTGAGGTTTGAGTTAGGTTTCATTTTGGTCCCTGAGTTTTCAAACTCAACAATTTAGTCCCTGAGGTTTGAGATAAGGAGCAATTTGGTCCCCACCATCTATTTTGCCGTTAAATATGCTGACGTGGCACTATTATTTTAATTTTAAAAAAATTATATTTTTTTATTTATTTAAATAAAAATATATTAAAATAATAAAATATATTGTTTTTTTTTTTATTATTTTTTTATTCTTTCTCTCTCTCATCCTCTTCTCCTTCTTCTTCCTTCTTTCCCATTACCTTCTTCCTTCTTCCTCATCTTCTTCTTCCTCAGCTCTGGTGGTCGGCCGCCGCCGGCTGCCGGCGAACTGCGACGGCGGCGGCCAGAATATTTTTTTCTTCTTCTTTCATTCTTCTCCTTTCTTTTCTTTCTTCTGTTTTTTTATTAAAGAGGGGCCGGTTTGGGGGAGGAGGAGCTCATTCAACGCCGAAAACGAAGTGATTGTTGAGATGAATCCAGATCTGGAACAAAACTCAGATATGGGTTTCGCTCCAGATCTGAAACGAAGGGGTCCTTTTCGTTTCAAGCTGGATTCGGCGAACACTAGCGATGGGTGGTTCTTCTTCGACGTCGTCTCCATGCATCTCCAACAAACAAGGCAGCAGCGGCGGCGTGCGTGGGCTTTTCGACAGCGTGGGTATGCGTTTTCCTCCCTTATTTTCCCTCTCTCTAGTTCTTTCTCTCTCACGTAGACCTTTTTCTCTCTCTCTCCCTCCCGTTCTGGTATGTTCCGCGTGTAGATCTGAGTTCGTTTCAGATCTAAAACGTTTCCCTTCGTCTGGCTCCAAGTCGTGGGTCATGGGTTTGTTGCGGCAATGCGACTCAATTGGGCAACACAGTGGATCTATTGGTGAAGCAACATGACGGTGGTGGCGTGAGTAGAGGGAGTGAGATTGTTGAGATGAATCTCCGACGAATCTTGTGATGAATCAGTCTGGGTGAAATTGTTTCTGGCCCGGTTAATTTAAGGATTTTCGTTGGATGGTTGTGTGATGGGAATACTCTGCAATAATCAGAAGGGAATTGCATCTACATTTTGAAATTATTCATAGATTGATCTATTAAATTATTTCTGATAGGATATTAAAGATAAGAATGAAAATAGCAAAATCCTTCTAACAGTTTTTTCTTCCAAATCTATGAAATTTTGGTACGTTGCTTTGAGATTGGAGAAGTATGATTTACTTATATGAAATGGGGAAGAAGGTTATACTCTTATTGTTGTGTTATACTGAGGAAGTGATTCACAATGGACCAAATGGTGTATCCCCACTCTGTTTCGTGTTTTTAAAAAAAAAACCAGAAAAGTTGGTGAAGAAAGAAAATAGAAATAGAAGAAAATAAGAGGAAAAATAAGAAAAAAAGGGTTGCCGGCGGCCGACGAGCGGTGATTGGTGACTGGTGGCTGGGTTATGGAAGAAGGAAAGTTTGAAGAAGAAGAAGGGTTGTGGAGAAGAAGAAGTAAAAAAAAGAAAGAGAAAAGAAATAATAAAAAAATAATATTTTAATATATTTTTATTTAAACAAATAAAAAATTAATTTTTTTAATTAAAATAATAGTGTCACGTCAGCATCCCGTTAGATTTAACGGCAAAATGGATGACAGGGACCAAATTGCTCTTTATCTCAAACCTCTGGGACTAAATGGTTGAGTTTGAAAACTTAGGGACCAAAACGAAACCTTACTCAAACCTCAGGGACTAAAAGTGTATTTTTCCCTTAAAAATATATAATATTAATAAAAAATGTCTCCCAGAGCGACGCCCTAAATTTCGAAATAATTCTAAAAGAATCTTTTTTGTCTATTTTTTTTCACTTTTCTAAAAAACTCCCATTTATTGAATCAATCAAAACCCTTCATCTTATTAAGCAGCCACACCATTTGAAAAACTATCTATCTTTCCAAACAACTCATTTTGTTTGAAACTCTACCATATATCCGTTCAATTTTCTTCAATCTTCAACCTCCTACTCGTCTCTTCTTCAACCTTATTAAATCTATTATTAAAAAAAAAAAAGGAGATTGATGTTTAGGATTTAGATAAAGTATTTGAAAATGGAGAAATTAAAAATGCATCCAGAAAAATGAGTCAAATATAGCAAGAGAGGGTGAGATAGTATCGATAGTATTGTTGAATGAGGAATTTCGGCCAACCACAAATTGTCACATCATTAATTTAAATTAATGGTAAAATAAATTTGGGGTCAATTACAAATTTACACGTGTCCCTAAATTAAATTAAAAGACATGAAAAATTGACAAATCATACTATGTCACATGTCTATTATTGATCCATTGGACGACATAAGCCAAATCCAATCAAATTATGTCACGTGGTAATTGAACTCGAGACTAATGTAACCCGATGTCATTGAATAAATTGAGCTAAATTAAAATAATTTAACCTTATAGAAAATGATTGGATTAAAGCCCAAATGTAGCCCAAGCCCAAAAGTTGGATCCAAAATCAACCAAACCCAAGCCCACATGAGGTCCATCAAACTCTATAAATAGAGGAGGGCACCATTCATTCATTCAGATTCAGACAGAGTCAGATAACGCAGAGTCCAGAGCATTTTCCCAAAGTGCGAGTTTAGATATTTCAGAAGGATTCGAGATTCAGAATTCAAAGGATTCAAGACTTAGAAGGTTTGAAGACTAGAAGACTCTAAAAAGAGATCAACATGCCAATCGACCGATCAAGAAGATCAACAAGTCACCAAGAGATCATCAAACCAACAGACCGATCCAAGAGATCATCAATCTAACAGGCTGATCATCCAAGAAGCTCAACAAACCGGCCCAGAAAGATCAACAAGGTAGAGACCAAAAGCTTATATATTTGTAAGAAAGAATCAGAGGATAAAGATTAGAGATTGTAACACTTATACATCAAATTCAATAAAATCAAGTTCATTCCCACGAATCAAATTTCCTTGTCGAAATCTCGTGTGAACAAATATGTTTTTAAAACAAAGCTATTTTGCAGTTGGTGAGGGTCGACTATGAATACGAGTATATACCATGGGTATAAATGAAAGATAAATTGTCCACCTTCTTCTCCTAAAATCATGGTCGTCGTAATTTTGAATACATCTTTTTTAGTCATTTTTATTGTGGTCATTTTTTCCCTACATATTCGGCAAGATTTTCCTTAAAAGGATCCATCATCCATTTTGATAAGCGCCCAATATGCTGAAGTTTACAAAGCTAGAGGTCCTTCTAGTATCCTTGTAAACGGACACAAATAAGACAAACTTACCGAATGATTCCAACCAAGAGTTTAGTTAGAAGATGAATCACTCTTAGATCAAACTTAGAATCTATGATGGTCACTCAAAGATCCTAAGACAACTCACTCCAGAATTAGTTTGATCAAGACTAATCCAATGAATCGATTTTAACATCAAATCTAAAACAAGATTTGAAAGAAAAGACAACACCAAAAGGTGTAATAAGCAAAAGCTTTTTAATTCATAATCTTCAACCTCTTTCAAATGACAAATTACATCCCTATTTATACTAAATGAAAAGACACCATGAAAGGACACAACCCTTCATCTAAGTGGTCTAAATTCAACCCCTAACTTTTCAAATCCATGCATGAACCTTCATAAATATAAGTTCATGAATTCACAAGATACATAATACATGAATATGAATTTTAGATTCATTGTGTCTTTTGGTTGAATAGGTGCCTTTGTGAATCTTGAAAGGATGCAACTTTTAACCATAATAATTCCTCAAATCCGAGATTCATCTTCCAATCAGCAACCTTTAAAGTTTGTAATCATTTTGGGTTCTTGTAGCTTGATTAAGACACCTCGGTTCGTATCACATTTGGTTGTTTGTTTTTAAAAATTATGTTTTATAAACACTACTTCTACCTCCAAGTCTATTTGTTTTGTTATCTACTCACTTCATACGTTTTAAAAAATCAAATCATTTTTTGAAAACTAATAAATAAATAAATAGATTTCAAAATTTTGTTTTTTGTTTTTTAAATTTGATTAAAAATTCAAAATTGTTATTGACAAAGATGAAAACCATGACAAAAAAACTGAGAGAAAACTAGCATAATTTTAAAAAAATTAAAAATTAAAAACCAAATGGTTATCCAATGGGTCCTCAATTTTCACTAAAAAAAAAAAAAAACAACAATGTCAACAATTGTTGTGGGTAAGAATATAATTAAAGATTGGGAAAACTACACTTTTGGTCCCCGAGGTTTGGGTTAAGTGGCACTTAGGTCCCTGAGTTTTCAAACTCAACAAAAATACCCCAGATAAAGGAGCATTTTAGTCTCTGCCGTTAATTTTTCTGTTAAATCTTAACAGTTGCTGACGTGGCACTATTATTTTAATAAAAAAATTATTTTTTTAATTTTTTAAAATAAAAATAATAAAATAATAAAATATTAATATTTTTTTATTTTTTTTTTATTATTTTTCTCCCTTTCTCTTTCTTCTTCTTCTCTTTCTCCATATCCTTCATCTTCCTTCTTCTTCTTCCTAACTCCGACGACCGGCCGCCACCGCCCGCCGCCGTCCGCCGCCGCCGGCGGGCGCCGGCGACTGTTTTTTTTTTTTTCTTCTTCTTCTTCTCTTCTTCTCTTTTCTTCCCCATTTTTCTTCTTTTCTTTAAAAAAAAAAAAAATTAGGGAGGAGGGACCTCCCTCCTCCTCCATTTCCGGCCGGAAACGGAGGAGGAGGGAACTGAACTGGGTTTGTGGATATCGTGAGAGTTGTTGAAGGGTTTATGGAGAAGGGTCATCTTGATGTGGCTGGGAAAGTGGTGGTCGTCGCCATTAAAGCAACCTCGAAGGAAGTTTCTAAGGCTGCTCTGGTTTGGGCTTTAACTCATGTTGTTCAGCCCGGAGATCATATCAAGCTCCTTGTGGTTATCCCTTCTCATCAATCAAGTAAGATTCCTTTGCTTTTCTATGACTCGTTAACATCAAACTGAATGAAAATTCTTAGTGTTTTTGTAGAAGTTTTTGGCCCAAGATGGAAATTCTTTGTGGATATGTTTTCAGACACGTTTCGATTGCATTTATGATGTCCAGATGAGAAGAGGTTGTTAAAATTAATCTAGACTTATATTCAAGGTGCATGAATTATATTTAGTTACATACATGAATAGTTGAGATTCAAAGAATAGTTGAATACATGAATTACAAGATACATGATGAATGTTCATGTATTGGTGAAAGGTCACATGTATTTCCATTTATTGTTGATGTCTTTTGATGTAGTTTCCTACTAGTATATATATGTGTAGGATTTGTCATTTGTAAGCAAGCAAGCCAAAGCAAATAAGAAACAAAAGTTATATTCAAGTTCTAGTTTCTCCAATCTTGTGTGAGTGAGAGAACAATCTTCTTCTCTTATCTCTTGAGTTGTATTGTGAAGGCCTACTTCGTTTCCAACAAGTGGTATCAGAGCTAAGATCATAGATGGCTTCCAGTGGTAACATGTTGCAACCCCAACTTCCAAGATTCAGTGGGAAGAATTTTAATCAGTGGAGTATTCAAATGAAAGTGCTATATGGCTCACAAGAATTGTGGGATATTGTTGAAAGAGGATACACTGAAGTTGAGAATCAGAACGAGCTCACTAATCAACAACTTGCCGAGTTGAGAGAAAATCGTAAGAAAGACAAGAAGGCTTTGTTCTTCATTTATCAAGCTGTTGATGAACATGTCTTCGAAAGAATTTCAACAGCTACTTCTGCAAAGGCGGCTTGGGATATTTTACAATCCACCTATCAAGGAGAAGATAAGGTAAAGATGGTAAGACTACAAGCTCTCAGATCTGAATTTGATTGCATTAAGATGAAAGAGACTGAAACTGTTGAAGAGTTTTTCAATCGTATTCTTGCGATTGTCAATAGTTTGAGAACAAATGGAGAAGAATTGGGTGATCAAAGAGTTGTTGAAAAGATTCTTAGAAGTATGCCAAGAAAGTTTGAGCATATTGTCGTTGCAATTGAAGAATCAAAAGATTTATCTACACTATCAGTAAATAGCTTGATGGGTTCTCTTCAATCCCATGAGCTTAGATTGAAGCAATTTGATGTTAATCCCGAGGAAGCATTTCAAATGCAAACTTCATTCAGAGGCGATTCTCGTGGAAGACGTGGTGGTCGTGGCAGACGAGGAGGTGGAAGAAGTTACGATAATAGAAATGGTATGAATTCTGAAAATCAACAAGAAAGTTCTTCTTCATCTCGAGGAAGAGGAGGCAGAAGAGGAAAAGGCTTTGGCAGAAATCAAGGAAGTGGTCGTGGTAATTTTTCTCACATTCAATGTTTTAATTGCAAAAAGTATGGTCATTTTCAAGCAGATTGTTGGGCACCGAGAAATGGAGATGGAAATTCTACCATGATCCATAAAGAGGAGAAAAGTGATGAAGGTGTTCTATTTCTTGCATGTAGTGCTCAAGATGATGTTGTGGAGTCTACATGGTATCTTGATAGTGGTTGTAGTAACCACATGACAGGAAACAGAAGTGTATTTGTTACTTTGGATGAATCTCTCCAAAGTGAAGTGAAAACTGGTGATAATACAAGATTGCAAGTCAAAGGTCGAGGTGATATTCTCGTTAAGACGAAGAAAGGCACAAAACGAGTTGTGGATGTGTTTTATGTTCCAGGTTTGAAGCATAATCTTTTGAGTATTGGTCAACTACTTCAACGAGGTCTAAAAGTTTCATTTGAAGGTGGTGTGTGTACAATCAAACACCAGACTGGTGTTCTTATTGCCAAGGTAAAAATGACTGCTAATAAGATGTTTCCTCTTAAATTCACATATGGTCAAATCTCCTGTTTTAGCAGCATATTGAAGGATCCATCCTGGCTTTGGCATTTTCGATATGGTCACTTGAATTTTGGATCACTATCGTATTTGTGCAAAAATCATATGGTGAGAGGCATTCAAAATATCAACCATGAGACAGATATTTGTGAAGTGTGTATACTTGCAAAACATCACCGAGATCCGTTTCCAACTGGTAAAGCTTGGAGAGCCTCCAAACCTCTTGAGTTGATTCATACAGATTTGTGCGGTCCCATGCGTACAATATCAAATGGAGGTAATCGATATTTCATAACCTTCATAGATGATTTCAGCAGAAAGTTGTGGATTTTTCTTTTGAAAGAAAAGAGTGAAGCATTTGAATGTTTTAAATCTTTCAAAGCTTTAGCCGAGAATCAAAGTGGCCATAAGATAAAATCTTTGAGATCTGACCGTGGTGGAGAATATATAGCTTTTGATAAATTTTTCAAGGAACAAGGTATTCATCATCAACAGACAGCTCGAATGACTCCACAGCAGAATGGAGTTGCAGAAAGAAAGAATAGAACAATCATGGAGATGGCGAGAAGTATGCTAAAAGCAAAAAAGATGCCAGATGAGTTTTGGGGAGATGCTGTTGCATGTACTGCTTACATTTTGAATCGAGCTCCAACAAAAAGTGTTCCAGGTATGACTCCTTATGAAGCATGGTGTGGTGAGAAACCATGTGTTAGTCACTTGAGAGTTTTTGGGAGTATAGCTTATTCTCATATACCAGATAAGCTAAGGGGCAAGTTAGATGATAAATCAGAAAAATGCATTATGGTAGGCTATAGTGAAAATTCTAAAGCTTATCGGTTGTATAATCCTTTGTCGAAAAAGATTATTATCAGTCGAGATGTTATTTTCAATGAAGATGAATCTTGGAACTGGGATGTCGTTAGAGAAGCTGAAAGTCCATTTCATGTTAGCATGGACGGGAATGGAGATGCTCACGACTCAGAGCAAGTAGATGTTCAGGCAGTGGCATCATCTTCATCTGCATCGCCATCTTCCACAAGTGATGATGATATGTCACCAAGGAGAATGAGAAATATTCAAGAAATTTATAATGCTACTAACAGAATTGACGAAGATGTTGCTGATTTTGCATTATTTTCCGATGTTGATCCTATAAATTTTGATGAGGCGATCCAAGATGAAAAATGGAAGATTGCAATGGATCAAGAAATTGATGCAATAAAAAGAAATGAAACATGGGAGTTGATGGATCTTCCAGTAAACAAACAAGTTCTTGGAGTAAAATGGGTATACAGAACAAAGCTGAAGTCAAATGGTGAAGTTGAAAAATACAAGGCAAGACTTGTTGTAAAAGGCTACAAGCAGGAATATGGTGTGAACTATGAAGAGATCTTTGCTCCTGTGACAAGAATTGAGACAGTTCGATTGATTTTGTCATTGGCTGCTCAAAATGAGTGGAAAGTTTATCAAATGGATGTAAAATCCGCATTTTTGAATGGACACTTGAAGGAAGAAATATTCGTTGAACAACCTTTGGGTTATGTGAAAAAAGGAGAAGAAGACAAAGTGTACAAGTTGAAAAAGGCCTTATATGGATTGAAGCAAGCTCCGCGAGCTTGGTACAGTCGCATAGACAGTTTCTTTATAAAGACAGGATTTCGAAGGTGTCCATATGAGCATGCACTCTATGTCAAAGAAGATAAGTATGACAAATTTCTTATTGTTTCACTCTATGTTGATGATTTGCTTTTTACTGGAAATGATAATATGTTGTGTGATGACTTTAAGAATTCCATGAAAAGGGAATTTGAGATGAGTGATATGGGTCTCATCCATTATTTTTTGGGAATTGAAGTCAATCAAAAAGATGGAGAGATTGTCATCTCACAACAAAAGTATGCTGGTGATTTGTTAAAAAAATTCAGGATGGAAAATGTTTTTCCTTGTAACACTCCCATGGACGCAAATTTGAAGTTGAGCAAGAATGATATCGGAGAAGATGTTGATCCAAGCTTATATCGAAGCTTAGTTGGAAGCTTGATGTACTTGACTGCAACAAGACCTGATATTCTATTTGCTGTAAGTATGTTAAGCAGATTCATGACAAGCCCGAAAAGAAGTCATTGGGAAGCAGGTAAGCGAGTACTTCGTTACATTCTTGGCACCAGAAATCTTGGAATTCATTACAAGAAAGTTCCAGAATCAGTGTTAGTTGGTTTTTGTGATAGTGATTGGGGTGGTAATGTTGATGATCATAAAAGTACATCTGGTTATGTTTTTAGCATTGGCTCAGGTGTTTTTTCATGGATTTCAAAAAAACAACCTGTTGTTGCTCTTTCTACCACCGAAGCAGAATATATCTCTTTATCTGCAGCTGGATGTCAAGCTTTATGGCTTAGATGGATGTTGAAAGAATTGAAGTGTGCTCAAAGAAGTGAGACTGTTTTATTTTGCGATAATGGTTCTGCTATTGCATTATCAAAAAATCCAGTCTTCCATGGAAGAAGCAAGCATATTAGAATCAAGTATCATTTTATCAGAGACTTGGTTAAAGATGGAGAAGTGATGGTGAAGCATTGCAAGACTCAAGATCAGGTGGCTGATATTTTTACGAAGGCGCTGAAGTTTGACTTATTTGTCAAGTTTAGAGAAAAGCTTGGAGTTGCTCAAGTCTAGATTAAGGGGGGATGTTAAAATTAATCTAGACTTATATTCAAGGTGCATGAATTATATTTAGTTACATACATGAATAGTTGAGATTCAAAGAATAGTTGAATACATGAATTACAAGATACATGATGAATGTTCATGTATTGGTGAAAGGTCACATGTATTTCCATTTATTGTTGATGTCTTTTGATGTAGTTTCCTACTAGTATATATATGTGTAGGATTTGTCATTTGTAAGCAAGCAAGCCAAAGCAAATAAGAAACAAAAGTTATATTCAAGTTCTAGTTTCTCCAATCTTGTGTGAGTGAGAGAACAATCTTCTTCTCTTATCTCTTGAGTTGTATTGTGAAGGCCTACTTCGTTTCCAACAGAGGTTGATGTCTGAGAAATAAATGTTTGTCTCAGCATTTATTTTGAGTAATTGTAATTGTTTCTTTTGGGATTCTTAAATGTCTTCCTGCTATCTTATGTTTTGGTTGACTTTAAATCTGTGGGGAGCTAGATAATTCTTGAAATTCCTCATAATCAAATGTACAGGAAAAGATTATTTACCTAGAACATGAGGATCTTTAGTTGAAATGGGATGGTAATTTGGCACTGTTTGAGAAGGTTTTCCTGAAATTTCCGGCCGGAATGGAGGAGGAGGGAGGCCCCTCCTCCCTCCCCGTCCAGATCTGGACGGAGAGGGAGGAGGGGCCTCCCTCCTCCCTAATTTTTTTTTTTTTTTTAAAGAAAAGAAGAAAAATGGGGAAGAAAAGAGAAGAAGAGAAGAAGAAAAAAAAAAAAAAAAAAAACAGTCGCCGGCGGCGGGCGGCGGGCGGTGGCGGCCGGTCGTCGGAGTTAGGAAGAAGAAGAAGGAAGATGAAGGATATGGAGAAAGAGAAGAAGAAGAAAGAGAAAGGGAGAAAAATAATAAAAAAAATAAATAAATATTAATATTTTATTATTTTATTATTTTTATTTTAAAAAATTAAAAAAAATAATTTTTTTATTAAAATAATAGTGCCACGTCAGCAACTGTTAAGATTTAACAGAAAAATTAACGGCAGGGACTAAAATGCTCCTTATCTCAAACCTCAGGGGTATTTTTGTTGAGTTTGAAAACTCAGGGACCTAAGTGTCACTTAACCCAAACCTCAGGGACCAAAAGTGTATTTTTCCCTTAAAGATTTTAACATACTAATAGATAAATGTGAGAATTTCAAAATATCGATAACTAAATTCAAAATTATTTAAAAGATTATAGACTATCTCCTACTTTTTATAGAGACTAAACAGAGATTGTAGAAATGTATTTTGCTATATGATTCATTCACTTTGTTGTTGAATATATATACAATGCAAATCACTTAATTAAAGGCAAAATTATTGCTAAAATATTTAGCATAAATGACAACGATTATGCATGAATCTTGGCTGAATGAAAGACATCTATGTCCCTAATACCTTTTCCAAGGTTAAAAAGTTGAATCAAACACAAAATTAAATTAGAAAAATGTGGAGATGAAAAAAAAGAACAGAAAAGAAATATCTTTTAGGTTAAATTATCAAAAATACCCCTCGACTTTAGGGTTTGTTTCAATTATACCCCTGGACTTTCAAAAGTTTCAATTATGCCCTTGAAGTTTCAAATTTGTTTCAAAACTACCCTTGATGACATTTTCCGTTAAATTTATCGACAAAAATTGATGCGTTTGCATGTGTTTTTATCGTTTTTTCCACGTATGTGTTCAAATCTATTCACATAAGCAACAATATATATGCAAACACGTCATTTTACATCCATGAATTTAACAAAAAAAAAAGCCTTCAAGGGTAGCTTTGAAACAATTTTGAAACTTCAAGGGCATAATTGAAACTTTTGAAAGTCTAGGGGCATAATTGAAACAAACCCTAAAGTTTAGGGGTATTTTTGATAATTTAACCTATCTTTTAATAAGAACAGTAATTGGCTGCATACGGGTATCTCTTTACATATTCCATTAAAATTTTGATAACTGAGAAAGAGAAATGTAGAAAATGAAAAAAAAAAAATTGCCAACATTTTAATGGTGGTATATAGGGGTGATACTCGGTTCGGTTTTGTTGGTTTTTGACCAAACCGCGAACCGAACCGATCCAATCGGTTTTACAAAACTCTAAACCGAACCAATGTCCAATATGAGACATGTCCAATGGTTCGGTTTTCCTTCGGTTCGGTTTGTCCAATGGATCGGTTTTCGGTTTTGGGCCCAATGCGGACTTTTTTTTATTTTTTTTTTAAATGACCAATTTTCTCTTCTAATTTCAATTTTTTTTTTGTTTTTTTTTTATTTTTTTTTTTGGCCCAATGACCCATTGTACCCCATTTTTTCAATATAAACTTCAATTAATTAATTTATTCAATACAATGACTTAATTTTCTCAAACTAATCCGTGAATAACAATTTTTAAATATTTGATTGTAAATAAATATACATGATAAAGATAAACATACAAATAATATCATAATTTATACTTTAAATTACATAGAAAAAAGAGATTTCCAACCAATTTAGGAAAAAGTGAGATGTGGAAAGAGGCAATAGGCAAAATGTTAGGGTTTTTTTAAGTGGTATATATAGTCGGTTCGGTTCGGTTTTTTATTGGTTTTTTGAATGAAAAACCGAACCGAACCGAAAATTTTCGGTTTTCCCAAAAATGAAACCGATATGTCCATATTTTTTCAAAATAACTGAACCAAACCATTGGATCGGTTTGGTTCGGTTCGGTTTGTTGGTTTTTGCTTGCACCCCTTGGGATATAAAGAGATTCCTACGTACTGACACGTAGCCAAGTTTTTTCCTTTCAATAATCAGGAAATAAGGAACTACAATCCTAGTTTTTCAAAAGCCCGTCTAGCTCAGTTGGTAGAGCGCAAGGCTCTTAACCTTGTGGTCGTGGGTTCGAGCCCCACGGTGGGCGAAAGTTATTTTTTACTCCTAAAAAAATAACCCTTTTCAAAAAAAAAAAAAAAATCTACAATCCTGTAAACTGAAGATAAGACAAAATAAGGTGATTGGATAATATCTACGGCTGATATTTTGCCGCCTGGCTCACGTGGCAACAGTTCGTCTTTAAACCAAGACTTTTGTTATCCCGAATGGGTCCCACGCCACGCCAGTCCCATCGAAATTGAAAAATAAAAAAATCTCACCTTCTCCACTTCCTCGCGCCAATTAATGATCACTGATTGATTCACTACAAATCTGCTACAGTTTAGTTTCATCTCAGGGTTTTCTCCACCTTTTCGCCGATATTCCGATGGAGCACCACGCCGGAAAACGCAGACTCGACGTCCTCGCCGCCCACCTTGCTCCCGCCGGTGATATTTCCACCGCCAACAGCCACGTTCTCCCTGCGGTACTCGTTATTTTTTGAAATCTTTCCGGTGATCCCTTTTCTTTTGTGGGTTTAGAGTTTAGATCGTGTAGGGTTGTTACTGAAATTGCAGATGTACACTTGGGTACCCATTTTGTTTGTTTGTGGATTTCGGTTGCTTGATCGATCAACGTGTTTTGGTTTTTTTTTTTTTTTTTTCCTTCTTCTTTTTTGGGGTGATTAGAATTGCAGTAGCTATGGAAGTTCTGTCATTCGAAGGTGCGATAATAAGATGTACTTTGCAAGACAAGGATCCGATGCTTGTGGTACTTATATGAGGCAGGCTTCAATTACAGAGATGATTCAGGTTAAGAAATTAATTTCACTGTAATCTATTAACTTAAGCTTTGGGATTTAGTAGTGATTTAACACTTCACATTTCTTTCAGTACAGCCTGATTTTGTTCTCTTTCTTTGAATTTTTCAGGGTAACCAACGATCTAATTCTAAGGCGTTCTTGGATGTCTCTGAAGGACCATTGTATTCAAGACCTGCAATGGAAGGAAGGATTCCGAGTGTTGGAATAGAACAGCCTGTGGCTCAGAGTTTCAATTTGATTGCATCTGAACCTCCATTGTATTCCAGGCCAGGTTTGGGAATCAATGAACAAAATAACCATTTCATTCCGGAGATGAAACAGCCGTCCCCTAGATCAAATGGTTGGTTATTGATTTCCCAGTTAACAATTTATAAACGAGGGTCACTAGATAAAGTTAAAAGCACCTCGGCTGCATGATGCTGATGCAGAGATTTTACTTATTCTTCTTCTTTTTAATGAGAATTGAAAAGGGGTTAATAACTTACTTCCATTTTTCTTATTCAACACAGGAATTGGTGGATTGTCTCCAAGGATGGATGTGGCAGAATCAGGTCGAGGTTATGTACTAACTGTGGAAATTCCAGGAGTCAAGATCAATGACATTAGAGTTGAGGTCGATGACCAGAAGTAAGACAATACTTTTTATAAAGATACTTTGAAATTTGGAGTTGGAAATGTGATATTCAAATCTTGTACCAGTTCAATAGTTTATCCTCCCTAATGTTCTAAAACTATCTGATTCGAATACTGAACTGCATACTCCTAAGTTTTCCTGGATTCCAATTTCAAAGTTGCTTGCACTAACAGGCATTTGATATCTTATTTCCGTGTGTTAAATCATCTCTCAATTTGAAAGCTTTTGTAAATTAATCATTAATGTATTTTCAAAACTTCTCTTCACTCATGGACTTGGATTTAAAAATTGAAGAGAATTGAGATGATGAAATTTGAGCTCAACAATTACTATTAGAAACCTCCCATTATTACAATGTTTAATTACTAAGTTAACATAGATGAAGAAATTTGTGTGGCTAGAGCACTTCTTTGGCATCTTTGGTTGGAAAGGAATCTTCATACCGAAGATAAGTTGTCCTCTTTTGAGATTTTTTGTAGGAATATACAGCATACCTCTTCTTGGTGGTGTTTTAATCACAAGAAATTATTTCGTAACTACAACCTTTCTATGATTATAAATAATTAGAAAGTCTTTCTTTAGCCTTTTGTGGATAGGGGAATCCTCTTCCCTTAGCCCTTAGGTTGTTTATTCCTTTCTTTATCTAAAAAAATAATTAGACTCAGAAAGGTTAAGCTAAAGTATAATCTTATCAATACGTTATCAATAATCTTCTCCACATGTAAGCCCAAATTGTTAGCATGAGACAGATATGAACTATTAATATGAAATATAGGAATGGAAGTGGAGTGGATTTGGGTGAGAATGGCCTTGTCATCCTCAACCTTGCGGGTCATTTTAATTCTATCTTTTCAAAATAATTCCTATTCTAGATTATATTTGGAGGGTGGAGAATTTGTTGTCCTAACGAAATATGAGATGATTTCAGCACAAGACTCTTAAGTAAGACTAAATATGAGCAAGCTGTTCCGTGGCAGGTTGACTATAATCGGCAAACGCTCAAATCAATACAGTGAAGTGGTAGGATATTCAAGGGACTGTATCTCTTCATATCACAAGAGAGAGATTTTACAAGGACCTTACCAGGTTGTGTGGCCACTTCCAATCAACATTAACAAGGATGGAGTATTAGCTGAGTTCTGGTAAGTAGCAGGATGGCAAGTCGTCCTTTAAATCCGAATATCTTTCAACTTCATGCTTTCCAGTTTCCAAACCAGTATTTTCATGAGGCTGATTCTGCACAGGTCCCTGCAATGCGTCCTCTTTCTATTTTTCTTTTAACCTATGCTCATGGATTTACATGACAAGTAGCCAAACTGTTTGTTTTCATGACTGTTTCTTTATAGCTCGCTCGCTTATCAATCGATCAGTGTTTTCGTCTTCTTTTTGTGTGGGTGCAGGGATGGATTGCTGCGGATTACTCTACCAAAACTCTGAGAAGAGTTGTTTTTCTCAAAGGTATACAAATGCTCAAGTTATATGGTACGCTCAAACTGCACCCAATCTGAACTATCCAGTATCTTTATACGCATACGGCTTATAGGTGAAATATCCAAAGACAGTTTATATGATACAACTACAATATTTTTATGAATAAAGTTGGATTGCTGTCGAAATATCTGTATATCTTGTCTGTATGTGATGTCTGGTTTGTACAATGTTGTTACTGGAAACTGTGTTTGGCTATTGCTCTGATGTTTGTATTCAACTTGTAGCTGAAGTTGGCCTATGTTATATTATATTTCAGTTTCAATTTCTTCTATCATTTTTGGTGTGGCTTAGGATAATCACCTTGAAAATATGTGAGGTAGCAACTTTTTTGGGGACAAAATTACAAGATATTGTTGGTTGAAAATTATGTCAAAAACAATGTTAGGTTTTGCTAGGGATGCTTGGATAGATCGTGTGGGATATATATTTTTCCATGTTTTGTCACTTTGTATGATTCTACATGTTGCAGATGTAGAATCAACATATACCATATGTCTTTTTTAATCTCTGTTTGATAATCATTTGGTTTTTTGTTTTTGAAAATTGTGTTTGTTTTCTCATAATCTCTCTTACAATGTGATATGAACCAAAGCAGAACCTTTATGTCTTACAATATACATGATAAAAGAACCATGAAAAACCAAGTATTCGAGGTACTTGGATCCTCCCTCTCTTAAGAACACTCAAGCCTAAGTCATTGAATCAATCTTTAATCTTCCTCTTTCCCACTCCCTCTATTTGTAGTCCCAAACTCTAACAAGCTCCCTAACTAATTGCTAATATACCTTTCCTAATATTCCAAAAACAAAACCAAGTTTTTGAAAACTATTTTTCTTTTAGTTTTCAAAACTTAGCTTGGATTTTGAAAACAATTGTAAAAGTAGATAACAAAATAAATCAACCAGTGGTGAAAGTAGTATTTATAAGCTTAATTTTCAAAAACTGAACTCCAAATGATTATTAAATAGAGCCTTATTCAACTAAAAATCCTCTTAGCTGTCTAATCACCTCAAAGAATTCTGAGAAATCTAAAAGTATTTTCCAAAGTCCCTTCTTTTGTCAATTCACAATATTTGCAAAAACAAAAATACTAAGAACAACTGTAGTGGGCAAATCTTCTCATTTGTTTGCTTGCTTTATGCTAATTAGTATGGATGTTTGTTTATAGAATTTCTTCCTTTAAGATGGGGAGTGGGTTTTGGAACTCATCTCCATGTTTGGAAAATTGATCACATGAGAAGGGTTTTTTTAAGTGTCCACTACAACATTTGGAGGTGGGGATTCGAATCTCTTACCTCTTGGTCAGAACATATCAATTATCGTTGAGCTATACTCGCTTTGGCGAGAATGCTTTAACTTGTTATCATCATTGAAGACATCTTAATCCCACCTCCAAACAGGAGGTTTCTCAAATCTAATCCCATTGACACTTTCTTTTTACTTTTCCTTATTAGTTTAATCTGTATAAGAAGTCAAAATCTATGATGTTGCTAAATTGATATTTGTACATAAATTTTGATAAGTAAACATTTTATTTTATTTTATTATTATTATTATTTTTTTTTTTTGGAGACAATTAAAGCTACTTATAGAGTATCTAAAAAATATGTAATAGGATGAAAACTAACTCAGGTACTATGTTGGTCAATTTACTTTCATAAATACCACATGTTGCAAAGATGAGATGTTTGGTAAGTTCTTAAACTTTGAGTCAAATAGCAAGGAGTTACTGATGCGCAATTTGCTAACCGCAAGTGTACGGGTCAAGTAATAATATAGTGTTTTCGTGTAAAACGAGTGTCGTCCTCTGGATTGGTTTTCTAGCAAATTAAGTATCGCGAATACTTTTGTTCAATTTTATTTAGGGAGCAAAACTCAATGATAAAGATAAATCTAAAGCTAAGACAAAAAGCATAAAATAAAAGTGGAGACTCAAATGGAAAGATTCTTAGGGAATTGATTTCATTGATTAAGAATGAGGATTGATTAATAGGAATGAATTGACCGTGCAATTATTCTACAAGCCAAGGAAGCTTTTATCACGATTACCTCTCCCGAGTATAATTGATTCTCATGCATATAAACTAACTTGATATCCCTATCTAAGTTCATTAACATGCAAGGCATTATTCGGTTCGGTCCTTGTTATGCTTCTAAAAATATTCCAAATCCCATCACAAACTTAGAATTTCTACTTTAGTCATGCAATTAAACAAGGTAAGTCTTAGGCCAAATCCTCTCTCCCGAGTTAGATTCAACACTTAAATCATTCAATTAGTGATCAAGTAATTGAAAGCATTAAACACAAGATTGCACGCATAGAATAAAAGCACATTCATACCAAAAATTAATCCAACAAACTTAAACAATTACATCAATCCCTAAGACAAACAACTAGCAATTCATAGTCTTTAAACCATAAACACTAATTGAAAGAAAAGCCATAAAAACTACAAGAGTTAAGGGAAAGAAAAAGAAAAACTCGAATCCGTCGAAACCGGCACGTCCCCGTCACGATCTCTCCGTCTTCTCGCTCGATTCCCGCTCCTTGCCCTTGCTTTAGCTCCCACCAAAGGTCTCTAGTCGAAATTAGGGCTAAAATCTAACCAATTGGGCTCCCCCAATCCGTAGCTGAAAAGAGGAATTTATAGAAAATCTGCGGGTAGCGTCGCGACGCTGTCACAGCGTCCCGACGCTCAGCGGCGGACCTACGTAGGGCCCAGGGGGGGCTCGAGCCCCCCCTCAACTTACAGACAAAATATAATCTATATTAAACGCGACAATATTCTACAAATGTATATACATAGCCCAGTGGTTCAAGCCCCCCCTGTTGCTCAATTCCGCGTGAGTTCGACCCTTTTTGTGCGTGTTTTCCTTTACTTTTTCCTTTCTTTTCCTTTTCCGTTTTTTTTAACCCTAACGTTTTTCTGTTTATTTTTTTTTTTAATTTTTTTTAAACTTTTTTCTTTTCCCTTTTTTTAATCGGTGTTTGCTCTTTTTTTTTTTTTTTACGTTTTTTCTCGTTTTTTTCTGTTGTTTTCCTTCTTTCTTTTTCTTTTCCCTCTTTTTTTAATCTTAATGTCTGTTTTTTTTTTTTCTTTCTTTTCCCTCTTTTTAACCCTATCGTGTTTGCTCGTTTTTTTTTATGTCTTTTCTTGTTTTTTTTCTTTTTTTCTGATTTTTTAACCTTATATAGCGTGTTTTTTCCTTTTCAATTATTTTGACCCTTTTTCTTCTTGGTTTTTTTTTTCTCCAATTACTTTGGAATTAGAGAGAAACCTTAATTAAATTTTGTTTCATCTCCAGTTTCAACCTTAAATTTAAATTCCTTTTTTCTTGTGTCAAACATATATGAAAATGGTATACAATTATTTTAAATTTTAGTAAATTATTTTTTAAAATTAATAGCATGAAACGAAGGTATAATTCTTGTGAAAGAGAAAAAAAAAATCTAACTCACGTTAAAAAATATTAATTGATTAAATTATAAGTCTGGTATATAAACTTTGAAAGTTGCTTTGTGTAATTCTTCTAAAAGGATCTTGAATTTAAAAATGTATTTAATTGGTTTTGAAATTTTCAATTTTGTATATAATAGACTTTCAACTTTTCAACCTGTTGCCTAATTGATCTTTAACCTATTATAATTTATCTTGAAAAATAACCAAAGTTATAATTTAACTAATTTAATGTCAAAGTATATAAACTAATATCGATATGTTCAAAAATATTTCTAGGAAAAACATTAACTATAATGTCATTTTTATCATAATCCTATCAATGTGATATCAAATACATGTTTTATAATTGATTGGACACACATGATAATACATTTTCAACAATAATTTTAACGAGAATTAGGTAAAAATTACAACACTTTTTAAAGTTAAGGTAAAAGTTGTAACACTTGTGTAAATTTAATGTGCAATTTCATGAAGTTGAAAGTTAGGGTAAAAATTGAAACACCTTACAATTTCATGGTAAAAGTTGATATTTTTCCTTATTTATATATAGCCCCCCCTCACATGAAATTCTGGATCCGCCACTGCCGACGCTAAGGAGATAGCGTCTCGACGCTGTCTCTGTTGCCGCCCAATTCAGAAAAGGAAAGGCAGCGTCGAGACGCTCCAAGAGCAGCGTCCCAACGCTGGCCTACGGATGGCTCTCTTTTGACTTCTTCTTGGTTGAATCTTTTCCGTTCTTTAGCCAATTTTCATGTCCCGAACATGTATTTAGCTCCAATTTCTCGATTTAACTCCGAAACATGATTCCTACAAAAAGAACATAAAATGCATAATTTTGGCCAATTAAATATAAAAGACTAGCTTAATTAATTAGGGAAACATAGCTAGCTATGCTCGCTATCAGTTACTATAATCGTGGCAAATAATAAATATTCACTCATACTTTCGAAGGATATGTGATTCTCATTGTCTCTATTGAATGATCTTGTTCATCCAATCAATATAGTTCGTTATCAAACTAATTCCTTTGAAGGATATGTGATTATCCCACGCAGATTCCTTTATGTGGGTATCCAATGCATATTGAGTTAAACCTCATTGCTTGAATGAACTCAAATAAGACGGGTAAGTCGAGCAATCTCTATCGAACAAAGTAGTACGTTTAAGTGCCTATAACCTAGGCTAGGCCCTTCTCTCAAACTTGGGTTAGGAACTATGCTCCACCGCTTTCAATAAAAATTTCTTTTTATTACGTATTATAACTTATCACAAAGTCTTGCACAAGAATTTTATCTTTAATCATCATTTTATGGGATAAGTCTCTCTTATATTAACACGAGTTTCTTTCAATTATTCATAAATCAGCGTGTGTATATATATATATATATATATATAGAGCATATATATACTTTTATGATTTAATTTAAAAAATATATATATAGTATAAGGTAAACTATTATTTGAAAAAAAAAACTATTGATATATCTAACAAGTAGGGCGAAGGGAGGTAGGCTATTGTGATTTGTGTCGTCACTCAATAGTGTTTCATTCTCATTAGTAAATCCAATATATGACAAAGTTATCAAACTTTTCATTCTAATAAATAAAAAAAATCATTTAAGATGTCCATTATGAGGGTAATAATAAAGAAACTTTATTATTAGTTATTTTTCTTTGGTCTCTAGACTAGTAGATTGTCGGTCACTTTGACAAGAGCACCACATAAATGTTAGATAATCAATTTGATCCATGCTAAATTTTAGCATCTAAACATGTTAGTAAAATAAAAGGAATACATACCGATTATAATTTTTCAATGACATACATAGTCTAAAGCAATGTATATAACATCTATTACCATTTTCAAAATGGATGGCATGAATCTCCATCTCATAATTGTTAAACTCTAGAATATCAATGACTCATATACCTCTCTTGCTCTCTTTTGCAAAAATCTTCGATAAGAAGCACTTCCTGTGGCCCCCAAGAGAGTCTAGTTGGTTAAGGCTGACAATCTCTAAGTAACATATATCAATAAGTTAGATGTTCCAATCTTCGAGTGAAGATATATAAAAAGGAAAACCCTGTGATGTTTCCAAAATTTGAGCTTATAGCATACGCAAATTTATTTCAAAAAAAGAAAATACTTACCCCATGTATTTTCATTTTCATTTATTCTCCGTCACACCAGCATCTTTTGAAAATGATGTGAGACTGACTAATATTAAAATATATATATATATATTTATAAAGACAAAACTATAGTGTAAATATGAAACGTAATAGAAATTTTTTCATTTGACTTATTTCAAATAGAAAAACTTTGTCTTTGAAACAAAATATTAAAACCCCCATAACAAACAAAATTAATTGTACCTTCCTATCACAACATTTCTTGACTTGGATCTTCAAACCCTTCCACATATATCTATATTTTGTTTATAAAAAAATTGTTTTATAGGGAAACACAAGATAGAAATGGTAACTAAACACTAAACTCCAAAAATAAAATCCAAAAAAAAAAGAAAAAGCCGTAACTAACACTCATATAATCCAATAATCCTTTTTTTTTTTTTTTTTTTTTTTTTGAAATGCATATAAAAAAAATGTTAAATCGTGCGATAATCATAAATCATATTAATATTCAGGTAACAAATTAATTTCCCATATAATGCAAAGAATAATTAAGAGAGTCCATTGCTGATTGGTACATGAATGAATGAATGAGACAACTAATCATTTAAATACAAGATTCTTCTTCTAATATTTCTAAACCCCATTTTCAAATTTCCCAAAGAAAAAACCTCAAAATTCAAATGGGTTTCTCTGCAACTTTCTGCAAAAGTGCTTCTTTGTTTCTTCTTCTTCTTCTTGCTGCGTTTTTTCAAGAAGCCAAGGGGAAGCCGCTCACTGGTGGCTGCGATTATTTTCAAGGGAGATGGGTCGCCGACGTGTCGTACCCTCTTTACGACGTGTCGTCTTCTTGTCCCTTTATCGAGAAGGAATTTGATTGCCTTGGAAATGGCCGCCCTGATAACCTCTATCTCAGATACCGTTGGCAACCCTCTGCTTGCCTCTTGCCCAGGTCAGTTTTTATTATTATTATTATTATTATTATTATTATTATTATTTTTATTTTAATTTGCAAATATATATTTATTTTCTTTTTACAAGAAAATAAAATTGTCAAGAATCTTGAGAGTCTAATATTTAAATCTGAATTACTTCATTTTTCAAGAAGAATTTTTTGGTTATTACATTACTGATTTAGCAGGTCGTTAATGCATATTTCTTAGTATTTTTTTTTTAAAATATATTTTTCATTATTGGAATTCCCCCTGCAATTAATGAGTTCATGGTAAGATTTTAATGTTCTTTTGCATGCTTCCCAACAAAAATGTGAAATTTTCTTTTTTCTTTTTTTTCTTTTGGTAGATTGTTATGAAAATATTGGTAAAATATTAATTGTTGATGGATATTCTTAACAAACATATAGAAAAATGAAATTCATAGAAAATAATTTAAATTTTATGTATTGATTTGATTAGCATTATTGTTTTCACTAATTATATTTTATTGGTATAATAATAAATATATCAATTTATCGCTTGGATTTTTTTTTTGTTTTTTAAATATTGATAGGTACATGTATTTTGTCTTTTGATTTGTACTTTGTATATATATTCTGCGAAATTGAAAAAGAAAATATTGATTGAAAATCCAATATTGAATTTGTAATTTGACACATTAACCAATTGTGTATACAAGTAGGCATATGAAATTGGAATCTTCCATGTTGAAAATGAAAAGCACTTTTCCCAATACCACTTGTGGCTTGGGGCTGAATGCTCTTCAATTATAATTGCTTTTTAATCCAGCCCCACTTTCGGGTTGCCCAACGTTTTCAAATTTCCTTTTTCAAATCTCCCTTAAATAGATATAAATTACAAATTATACCTTATAATTATTATTTTTTTTCTTGGGTTAAATTAAATTTTTCGTCTTCAACTTTTAAGTTTGTATCTAATAAGTTGTGTAATGAAGTTTTATCTTCTATGCACTAAATCTTTTAAAACTTTTAAAAATTATTTGACAAGTCTTGTACCTTCAATTTTGTGTCTAATAAATCTAAGACTTTCAATTTTATGTTTGATAGATCAAATCTAATAAGTTCTAACCTTTTTTTTAATCATAAACTTATTGAGCATAAAATTAAAAGTTCAATGTTCTTTTAGATACAAATTTCTCCTTTATATCTAATTTTGTGTTTAATAGATTTGTTAATTTAAAATATGCTAATTTAAACTTGAAATCTCAAAAGCCTATTCTTATTAAACCCAATTGAAAATTCAAGAATCTATTAAATGTTTTTTTTAGTGATTAATATATTAGACTTGAATGACTATTCTTTTAAAATGATCTCAAACATAATCGTAGTGCATGTTTATGAGTGATTTTAAAATGGCAAAAATCACTTTTGTCATATTCGAAATTATCCCGAAACATATATTTGATTATTCAAAATCAATTTCATATTTGATTTTGCACTTTTAAACATGATTTTCATATCATCAAAATTAATTTTAAATTATTAAAGACATGTTTCGGAGTAATTTCAACAATTTCAAAATCACTCACAAACATGTATGTAATTATCTCTTATGAATCGCATCTACATTTATTAATTACTGATTTGAGAGTTTCTTTTTAATCAATCAATACCCTTTAAATATATATATTTTTTAAATTTGTCTTTTAAAGGAATTTTGTTTTTTTGAGAAATAAATAGGTGGGTACAACAACCACTTGCCATGATTGGTTGTTGTTAAATAGCCTTTGTCCCATCCATCTATACATATGAAAGACAATACTATGAATTTTTTTTTTTAAAAAAAAAAAAAAACAATACTATGAAACTCCATAGTATCCATGTGCTTCCATGAATTAAAAAACTAAAAAGTAAAATTATGAAAATTTTGTTGATGCAGATTCAATGGTGAAGAATTCTTGAGGAAATTCAAAGGAAAAAGCATCATGTTTGTGGGAGATTCATTGAGTTTGAATCAGTGGCAATCTCTTACTTGTATGCTTCACAAGTTTGTTCCACAAGCCACTTATACTCTCACTAGAATTGGAGGATTGTCCAAATTTACATTCTCGGTAAGCCAATGTTAATGTCATCCGATCTGTTTGGAATACCTTTTAGTTTAAGCATTTTTTTAAAAATGTATTTTCTTTTACACATTTTGTATAAAAAATTGTTTAGATTTTAAACACTAATATGTTTGGTTACATTTTCGTCGGGAGTGTTTTTATACTTAAATTATCATATAAACTCTTTTTAAAAAATTTTGTTTTTTTAAATGTTTCTCTTAAAATGGTTTATTCTTCAATCTCACTTTTTTAATAAGTCATTTTTAGTAGTTGTCAAACACTAGAAACTTTTTCAAAATTAAGGGTTCGTTTGGAGTATATTTTAATTTAAGTGTTTTTTCAAGAATGCATTTTCTTTTAAACATTTTGTATAAAAATTATTTAGAATTTAAACACTCATATACAAAATTGTTTAGAATTTAAACATTGATATGTTTGGTTACATTTTCTCGTAAGTGTTTTTATACACAAGTTATTATATACTTAAAAACTATTTTTAAAAAAACTTGTTTTTAAGTGTTTCTCTTAAAATGATTTATTTCATAATCTCATTTTTTTAATAAGTCGTTTTTAGTGGTTATCAAAAACTATAATTTTTTTCAAAATGATTTTTTTTTTTCAAAATTAAACACTGAAATGTTAAACCAAACTCACCCTAAATTGAGCGCTAGTTTAGAATACCTTTTAGTTTAAACGTTTTTCAAGAATGCATTTCTTTTAAACATTTTGTATAAAAATTGTTTAGAATTTAAATATCCATATGTTTGATTACATTTGCTCATGAGTGTTTTTATACCTAAATTATTGTATACTCAAAAACTCCTTTTAAAAAATTTGCTTTTTAAGTGGTTCTCTTAAAACGATTTATTTCTCAATCTCATTTCAGTAGTTACAAAACATTAGAAATTTTTTCAAAATCTTAATGGAAATCATTGGTTTGTTGTGTAGGAATACAACTTGAAAATCATGTTCCTTAGAAACGCATTCCTGGTGGATATCATAGGCACGAGGATGGGTAGAATCCTGAAGCTGGACTCGATAGAGACGGGAGAGATGTGGAAAGGAATGGACGTCTTGATATTCAATTCATGGCATTGGTGGCTGCACACTGGAAGAAAGCAGCCGTACGATACGAGCAACATAATAATTACCGACTAATTAAGGCCCCGTTTGATAACCATTTAGTTTTTTAAAATTAAGCCTATAAACACTACTCCCACCTACAAATTTCTTTGTTTTCCTAACATATTTTTTCCATGTTTTCAAAAACCAAACCAAATTTTGAAAACTAAAAAAAAAAAAAAGTAGTTTTCAAAAACTTGTTTTTGTTTTTGGAATTTGGTTTGAAATTCAAATGTACCCTAGACAAATGTGAAAACGAAAATGGGGAGAAAATAAGCATAATTTTCAAAAACCAAATGGTTATCAAACGGGACTGAAATTGACAAAATTCATTTTGTTTCCTTAATAATCACAAATTAATTGATTTTTTTTATTTTTTTTAGATGGGATTTGATTGAAGATGGGCAAGGCACGTACAAGGATATGGACCGAATGGTGGCATTTGAGAGAGGGCTAAGAACTTGGGCTAAATGGGTCGACCAAAATGTGGATCCCTCCAACACCAAGGTCTTCTTCCAAGGCGTTTCCCCAGACCATTCCGAGTATGTTACTCAACCATTCCTTTTTTTTTCATTGTTATTATTATTTTGTTTTTTTTTTTTAATTTTATTTATTGAATTTTCATGGTTGAGAATGATTTTGAAATAGTTAAAATCATGTTTGTCATATTTAAAATCACTCTAACACATGTCTTGAATAATTCATAACCAATTTTGATGATAAGAAAATCACATTTTGAATAATTAAATGTATGTTTTGGAGTGTAAATTTTTCATTTCCATTTTTCTATAAGAATATAAATGTATAATGTTATTTATTTATTTATTTATTTGATATCATATATAAAAAAAATAATCAATATTTATTCCTTTGAATGTTATATATAAAAGATAAATATTTTTTTCACTATTTTAATTTAAAGGTTAAATTACAAGTCTAATAGTCAAATTTTAAGTTTGGGTCAAATAGTTACTAAACTTTAAAATGTGTCTAATTCTATAAATTTAAAATTTTAAAAATTAACAAATTTATTATACACAAATTTAAATTTTGTGTCTAATAAGAATGAGTATTAAATTTTCGTCGACAATTTTCACATGCGTATGAATTCGACATCGAGGTAATGAATGAATCAACATTTCTATTATACAAATCAGTAAAATATATTTAAAAAAATAACTATAAAATATAACTATAAATATAATATTAATAATGTATTTTAACTTATTTTGTAACATGATTATTTATTAATTTAAATATTTTTAATTTTTATATTTTTTCCAAAATATTCATTAACATCCATATTTCATCAACATTTCCATAAACTTGAGATCAACATTTATTTTAAATAGATCCATCAATTTCATCTGGTATACAAACGTCCCAAGGATTTTAAATAATGTAAATACAAATTTTAATTTAAAACTTGTAATTTAACTTAATTTAAGTCCATAAACAGATGAAATTAATTTCTGTTGATTGATTGTGTGATATGAAACAGTGCGAAATTGTGGGGGGAGGGCGGGGGAAACTGCGGCGGAAAAACGAAGCCGTTGGGCGGACCGGCGTATCCGGGGGGCCCACATCCGGCGGAGCAGACGGTGGAGCGAGTGCTGCAGGGGATGTCGAAGCCAGTTTACTTGCTGAATATCACCGCCCTGTCGCAGCTGAGAATAGACGGCCACCCGTCGGTGTACGGCCACGGCGGCCACAACGACATGGACTGTAGCCACTGGTGTCTCGCCGGAGTTCCTGATGCTTGGAACGAACTCTTGTACGCAGCTCTCTTACCAATTAACAAACATCGTCAATAATTAGTAGTTTTACTTGTTTCTTCATTAGAAACGATGGAGGGAATTGAATATTGATTGAATTTCAAAAGAAATTTGTTATTTGCATCAAATAAATTTGGGGGAAATTACACAAAATTTACCTCGAAATTGGGTAAAATTGAGTGATGTTTTGGGAGTGATTTCCAGATGGTTAAAATCATTTATATCATATTTAAAACCCTTTCGAAACATCTATTTAATAATTCAAAATCAATTTTAATTAAAAAAAGTGTAAAATCAAATTTGAAATTAATTTTGAAAAATTAAAGGTGTGTTTTGGTTTGATGAAAGTGATTTTAGTCATTTCAAAATCACTTACAAACATGTACTTAGCTCTATGTCATACTTAATTGTTGTGAATTGTGATTTAATGAGTGTTAAACATTTTTTTTTTGTAAAACTTAGTAGATGAAGTTAGGTTAGATTAATTGCTATGATTTTTTTTTCTTTTAAAAAAATTGAGTACATCAATATTTGGGGTGGAGAGATTCAAACCTCTGACCTCTTGGTCGAAGATACATGTCAATTACAACTATATACTTGCTTTGGCGATTAATTGCTATGAGTTGACTCAATGGTCAATCAAAACGGTGTAAATGATGAAGGAGTTAAAGCTATTGAGTAATAAATCATGGTAGCCACATAAATTAGAATTTAATATCCCACAAGTTACCTTGACAATCAAATGTATTGGGTAAGATGTTGTCTCGTGACTTAAGCATTCTTTTTAAAAAAATATATAGATAAATGCTTATTAAAAAGAATAAAAGTTAGGTACAACTAAACCTTCTTCCAAATAAAGGATAGCCAGAATGGAATACAATCATCCCTTCCCACAAACTCCATTCTCATTCTCTGAGAAAAAAACCCCACAAAATAAAATAAAATAAAATTTCCTTTAGCAGTAGCTAATGTTAAACATTCATATATGAAAAAAAAAAAAAACTTAAATTATTGATAAGATAAAAATTGCCACATCTATTTAACTTTAAGATTATTCCATAAGATGAAATTAAAAGATGTGAAAACTAATATACAGACATTCACATAAAAGATTGGTTTTTTTTTTTTTTTTTGTCCAATCATTCAGAGCCTGAAAGATCATTGAAAAGCTGAAAAAGAAACATGAATAACCAGAGAATGGTTTTATATATGACCAAATTTGTAGCCAATTCCTCGAATTTCAAGGCATTGAACCAGCCGTCCTCCGAGGCCATAGTTTATACAGACACCGGAGGACTCTACGCCCTGCCGGCGGATACAGACACCGGAGGACTCTACGCCCTGCCGGCGGATAGCTCAAAATTTTTGGAGAAATTATTCGATGAAACAAATATGTGGTTGATAGCTTTGCATTATTGATGTAAGAGGTGACAAACAACATAGAGCAACAGATTTCAGAATGTTCGAAGAAAGAGAAATTTTGATAGATAGACCGTTGTAGAGACATATTTTCACTTATGTCCAAAATTTTCGATATTTACAATATTAGATTTTCGGATATATTTTCTTACCTTTATACCATTGTTCTTATCTTTATTCTCAAATAATATTAAAAATGATAATAATATATTCCATAGATAACCAACCGAATATGCTTCATTTTAGGAAGGTTAGTTTTCACCAAATCCCCTAAATTAAGAAATGCTCCATAATCGTGGTTTACTCTCCTTCATTCCTTGTTTATCCTTCATTTTGGTTTTATTTATGGTCTCTTCCCATTTATTTTCTTCTTTTTTTCCAGCAGCATCTTCTCTCACTTTCTGTTGTCCATTGTCGGTGGTTTTCATATTTTTTTCTCTCCTCTGTTTCTGTGGTTTTGGACTACGTATAGCCGTTCATAGGAACTTTGCTTGTTCCTGGTATTTTTTTCAGTGGTTTCCCTGCTGTATTTAGGTTTTTTCGGTAGGTTTCCGACAATCTGTGTTCAGTTTTTACGTTTCGTTTTCCAGTCGTTTGAACATGGTACGTTTTCAGTTTTTATATTTTATATATTCCAGGAGACATATCGTTTTAGTCCATGTAAGTTTCGTATACAATACACATTATAAACACTTTTTATATGGCTACGTTTTAAGTTTTTATATTTTATATATTAAGAGGGATATATCGTTTTAGTCCATGTAAGTTTCGTATATATTTTGTACACATTATAAACATTTTTTTATGGCTACATTTTAAATTTTAATATTTAATATATTCCAAGGAATATCTCATTTCAGTCAATATAATAATTGAAAAAAAAAGTAAATAAGGAAACGTTTCCTTCCAAATATGAATTTCAAAGATGGATTTTTTTTAAAAAAAATTCTCTCTCCTCATAACCGCACCTCAAAAAAAGGAAACTCCCTAACTTTTACCCAAAAAGAAATCGTGCTTTTTTTTAAAAAAAAAATACTTCCTCACTTCTCATAAACACGCCTTAAAAAAAGGAAAAAATATCTCCTTCTGATCGTGCAAATCACAACCCATACATGAACGAGATTATTTTCTATATAAAATATAGAATAATTATATAGTACATGGTTTATATAATATATATATATATATATATATATATATATATATGAACTGGTATATATATGTATCGGCCTTTATACAATATATTTCTATTCATTATTAACTATCCCTAAATATATATATAATATACTTATAAATGATATAAATATAAGTAGAACTATTACTCAATTGATTGTAGAATGTAATAATTCTCCAAATAATAAATATATATCAGGCATTACAATAATATATAATCAATATACATAATCTATTATATATTATATATTCATTATTGTGTATTCGATTTATAAGTAAAATGCCAAAATGATAAATATATACCAGACTGTATATTGTATCATAAATATATACTTATGATTATATTATATAAACCTTATTAGTTTTTTATAGGTAATAAATCGTGAGTTTTTTTTTCGTTCACTCTCTCTCACGCCAAAAATCATGGGTTTTTTCTCCCGATTGCATGCCCTTTCCTTTTCCATTCATTCTCTCTCACCTACGGTCTCAAAAATGTAATTTGAAAGGAAACAGCTTGTTTCCTTTTTTGGTTTTATTTTATTTATTTATTCTTTAAATAGTGGGTAGTGTATATGAGGGCCGAATCGTAAAACGGCCATGATTTTTATGAAAAAAATTTGAGCCATTAGGCCTTTTATGTAAAAAATGAGAAACTTGGACATTTATGAAATATAGGGTCCATATTTGAGCTATTTATGTACTTTTCCCTTGAAGAAATATGCTTCCGCATTGATGGCCAAGACCCATTAGGGCCAATTTTGTTTTTAACGTAAGTTGCAGCCCTTGGGTATAATGTACAGTGAGAGAGTGACGACAGAGAGAATTAGAGAGAAAAGAGGGAAAAGAAAAGTCATCCATACAGTACCGTCTTTCAGCCTTTTGGAGGTCGATCCGTGATCCGGTCGAGCTGGAACTTTGACAGCGTGTTCCTGATATCGGAGTCTTCAAACTGAACGGTGGAGTTTTCTTTTACACGAGGGTTTTCAAACTGAACAGTGAAGATTTCTTTTGGTGCTGCCTACCGTCAGATTGTAGTGGGTAGTTGGTTTCCACTTGGGTGAGATATTTCTTATTTGTTCTCGTGTCGTTTGTTGTCGAGATTGTTATCTTGAGATGTATTTTATTGTATGTCTCTCGTTGTATCTACAGAGAACTCGTTGTAACCCATTATTGATTATAGTAGAGTTTTTTACTTCAATTTGTGGTTTTTTACTCATCGTCTTGGGGGAGGTTTTTCCACGTTAAAATTGTTGGTGTGATTGTGCATGATTAAGTGTCTGTATGGAATACATTTTAATTCAAATGTTTTTCAATAATGCATTTTTTAAAAAAAATTTTGTATAAAAATGTTTATAATTTAAACACTCATATGTTTGGTTGCATTTTCTCCTCATTAGTCATGTTTTTATACGCAAATTATTGTATACTTAAAAAGTCTTTTTTAAAAAATTGGTTTCAAGTGTTTCTCTTAAAATAGTTCATTTCTCAATCTCATTATTTTCTAATAAGTCATTTTTAGTGGTTGCCAACACTAGAGGTTTTTTCAAAATGATTTTTTTTTCCAAAATTAAACACTTAAAAAGTTAAACCAAACACACCCTGATTTTTCCGCTTCTACTTTACTAATTTCCTATTAGGTTCACACAAGAGGGGATAATTGATCTTTATAATATAGTGTTTATCCCAACACAAATTACACAAAGAAATCATTCTTCAAACCACACCATATCAACCTCATTCTTAATATAAGAAAAAGAAATTATATATAAAATTAAGTATCTCGATATTGTATCTAATGATTATTAGAGACAAACAAATTTGAATATCTACATTTGACGATTTCAGGGAGACAACTACATTGTGGCGGAAGCCTTGAATAATTTGTCATCTAGTACTCTCGGAGTTTTTTTGTACTCTTTTTTCTCAATAATAAAATAATGGAAAAAATACACTTTTAGTTTCTAAGATTTGAGTTAGGTTTCATTTTGGTATCTGGTTTCATTTTGGTACCTATGTTTTCAAACTCGACAAAATTTAGCTCCTGAGCTTTGGATTTCGTTTCATTTTGGTCTCTCCATCCAACTTTTCGTTAATGACTAATGGTTGTTGACGTGAGACTAATTTTTTTTTATTAAAAAAATTAATTTTTAATTTTTTAAAATTAAAATATATTAAAATAATAAAAATATGTTTTTTTTTTTAAAAAAATATTTCTTCTCTCTTCTCTTCTTCTTCAAACCCTTCTTCATCCCTTTCCGGCGTCGGAAACGGGAGCTTCTCCTCCCTCCTCTTTTTCTATTTAAAAAAAAAGAAAGAAAATGTAGATAAAGGGGAAGAAAAGAAGAAAAATAAATAAATTGTCGCCACTGACGAGCGATGGTCGCCGACTGATTTGGTGGTTGAAGAAGAAGAATTTGGAGAAGAAGAAGAAGGGTTTAAAGAAGAAAAAGATGAGAGAGAGAAAAAAAAATAAAAATAAAAGAATAATATTTTTCTTATTTTAATATATGTTTATTTAAAAATGTTAAAAACTAATTTTTTAACAAAAAAATTACTTCAACAATCCATTAGTTATTAACGGAAAATTGGACAAATTGACCAAAATGAAATGAAATCCAAACCTCAAGAGTTAAATTGTCAAGTTTAAAAAAGTCTCATCAATAGAGATGTTGTCTCTCACATATATCTATATATGTTTTTTTTTTCTTTAACACTAAAATGAGATTTTATGATTGCATTTCAATAGTGAAAATGAAAAACAACCAACAAAAGAGTTTGAATATATAAATTGTTCTTCCAATAATCAATAAGTTGGTCATAAAGAATTAAATTTTCTACATACTAATCAAAGGCTAAAATATTCTAAAAAAATCAAAGGGTAAAAAGTCAACAAACTAGGGTTTGCTATTGGACGGGATCATTAACTAAAGCGCGTAGTGGAATTGATTTGACTAGCAACGGCTGAGATTCATTCAAGAGTCAGAGTCAACGTTTAGGAGTAGGCGAATCTGAAGAAGAAGAACCGGTAAAAGGCCTAGCCTACCATTTTATTCCAAGTTATGAGTGCCGACAAAAAATGCCAGCTAGCTAAGCTTGAAATTAGCATGCAAAATTTATAAATATTTTGGTAAAATAAATTAATGGCCTGAAATTGGAACTTTGATTCGAAAAATATCTTGCGTTTATTTCTGACCACATCTTTCTGGGCCATTCCCTTTATTTTCTTCATCATTAATATTGTTATTTAAAGAGGACAATTAATTTCATGCACTTCGGTTTCTCTTTTAGAAATTTTGACTTTGAGCGAATAAGAACCTAGCTCAACTGACATAAAGTTGTACTAATAATCACGAGGTCTGTAGTTCGAATTTCCCACTCCAATATATTGTAAGAAAAAAAAGAAATTTTTACTTTGAAAATTCGACATTTTTATTTTTTCAAATTTGGATTTCGTTGTCAAACATGTATTTTTTTTTAAACAACATGTGATGTGGAGGATTTGAATCTTAGACATCTCGATCATTAGTACAAGCTAGTTGAGCTATGTTCATGTTGACAAAACTATATTTAATTGATATCAAGTGTTTCTTATATAAATTATAAATTTGCTTCTCACACACACACAAAAAAAAATACATACTTAAAAGTTTGATGATCCACCTCATATATTATTCAACTTGAAAAAAAAGAGCTACATAACTTATATTTTGTTGTTATTATTATTTTTTAAAAAAAAAAAACTTATATTTTGCTACACATAAAATGCTAAGTTAGAGAAATTTGTGTTTTTGTGGATTATGTTTGATTTTTTTAATTTGTGCTTTGTAAATACTAGTTTTTTACTTTATGTTAATTTGGGAGCAATGTTTTAGCACAATGTGTTCAAATCTAAGAATCAACTCAAACATCTCTTAAAGAGTAGTTAAACTTGCGTTTTAAGTACGATATAGAAGAAGTTTACAATTAAGATAGTACACATTAACATTTGACTACTTGAATTATATATGTCTAAATTGACACACGTTAATTTTTACGATTTTAGTCTATATTGATGGTATATATTTATGCATTTTATTGACCTCATTCATTTTGCATAAATTTAGAGGAAGAAAAATCCAAAACTTTTGGAACCCATCTTTTAATTTTTTTTTTCTTCTTTCTTTCTGAAATCCATCTTTTTCATCTTTTGAACTTTATATATATGTATATGTATAATATTATTCAAACATATAAACAGTGTGTGGAGTCATATAGGGACAAGGGAGGGCTAAGGCTAAGAAAATATATGTTATTAATTGATTTCTTTTCTGAATATAAATATAGAGTCAATTTTTTTTTTTTGTTTGAATATTATTATGTACACAAATAATCAATATTTACTTATTTATTTGAACAATAAATAAATAAAACATTTTTAGTCTAAATTTTTAGATAACTCCATGCATCAAACACAAACTATACAAATTTACGTTCACAACGAATTACACAAGCTTACACATAAAAATTTTGAATAGAACATCTATATGTAGTCACAATTAATCTTGTTGATGCCAAAATCTAGACATGAGGAACTCATTTGACCTTCACGTACCACCAACAGTGAATTTGTTTGAGAGGGGGGAAGACGTGGCCTGCAAGACAGAAAAATCTACACACCGGTGTGGTGCTTGCCACACCGCCTCCAATGCTTAAGTCAGGAAGCGGAAAGAGGAGAGCAAGAGAGCAAGAGGGGAGAGTAGATAATAGAGTTTGAGATCCATGAAGAAGGGTTTAAATACTTGTTCCTTCCTCTAAGGTTTCTAGGTGTTCGGAGGCGATCCATGGCTGAACTAGGTGGAAACGGGGTGTCCAAGAGCATCGGGACCAAACGGGGGTGGAAGAGCTCGACCTCGGCCCAAGGCCGAGGCTGAGTAGGGGGTCGGGCCAAAGCCCGATCCCTTCGGCCTTGGCCCAACCCTTTGGCCTGTTCTTCCTTCGGATTTCGTTTCCTGACTGTGTATTGCGCTGTCCTCATCAGTTCATTACATATCGGAAGGGTCCAAAATTACCTATAACAAATCTTATTTTTTCCATTTTCATAGCATACTAAGTTTTGGAAATATATTTCATAGACGTGATTTAACTTTTAGCAAAACCAAACAAATGGATTGGGAATAAAAATCTTGTGTTCACATTGGATATTATTAAAGTTGCAATTCCAATTCTATTTTTAAATAGCAAAAGAACTTTGAAATGTATAATAATGAAAAAAAAAAAAAAAACCAGAAAAAGAAAAGAACGCGGTTTTGCGTACTGGTGAGACTGAGCAAAACAGAGATGCCGCTTTCATAAATCGTGTCGTACCCCACGCGACGCCCACACCCACTGGGACCGACACGTCGTTTTACTCCTCCCACTTTTACTGTCGACGTGGACCTTCCAAAATTATGTCCAAAATTGAATTGCGCATATGAAAACCTGTTTCAATTTCAAACTCTGTCTTTATCTGGTTGGTTCCGTTGCACGTAACTTTTCTTTTTTTTGGGATCATTCACATTCCAATTAAATATCTTGGAGTTAAAAATCTAGAATAATACTTTTTGAAGTTCTCGGACATATTGGAAACAAAATTGAAAGTTAAGGCAACGTTAAGGCTCCGTTTGATAACCATTTCAGTTTTTGGTCTTTGGTTTTTCTGTTTTTGGTTTTTGGTTTTTGGTTTTTGGTTTTCTGTTTTTAAAAACAAAAACCATATATGTTTGATAACTGTTTTTTGTTTTCTGTTTTTAAAAAACAGAAAACCAACATTGTTTGATAACTGTTTTTGGTTTTCCAGTTTTTTAAAAATTAGAAAGATGAAAAGATGTTTTAGAGAAAGAAAAATATGTAGAGACGTTGAAATAAAAATTTAGAGACACAAATATAAATGTTTTCAAGATAAGTTTTTGTTTTTTTTTGTTTTTTTTTTTGTTTTTTTTTTTGGTTTTAAAGACGAGAAAAGTTAAACATAGAAAATTTAGAGAGATAAAAGAAAATATTTAGAGAAAGAATATTAGTTAGCCTCGAGAAAAGATATTAGTTAGAAAAAAATAGAAAACAAGTAAGAGTAAAAACGATAAATTTTATATTAAAAAAATTAAATTAAAAAAAAATAGAGAGATAATAAGGTTAAGAGTAAAAAATATGTTAAAAAAAATAACGATAAATTAGAAAAATAAAGAAAAGTTGTAGCGATAGAAAATTTTGGTGACCTTTTTTTTTCAAAACAAAAATTAGAACATGTTAATTAAGGAGAGAAAAGTTATTGATAAGTTTTTAGAAATAGACAAGATATAGAGAAAAAAAAAGTTTTGAGAGAGAAAATTTTAGAGAGAGGAAAATAAATTTTGTAGAGTAAAAAACGTTTTAGAAAAAAAAAATAGAGAAATGAATTTGTTGGAGAAAGATAGGTAAAAGAGAAGAAAACTAAACATTAGAAGAAAAATGAGTTTTTGAAAAACAGAAATCTGTTTTTAAAAACTATTTTTTTTTTGTTTTTGAAATTTACTTATAATTTCAAAAACGTTTTTAAAAAACAGAAAACAAAAAACAAAAATGGTTATCAAACACCCCTGTTTTTAAAAAATGAAAAACAAAAACAGAAAACAGAAAACGAAATGGTTATCAAACGACCCCTAAATGACTTATTTGAAACTTTTTAAAGTTTAAGAACTAAATTAACACAACCCTGAAAATTCAGGGACTAAACATGTAATTTAACCAATAATAAATGTATGTGTTTGGATATGTAGGAAAATTAATATATTATAGATTTTGTTTATGAAAAAAATAATTCAAATGATTAGATTTAATTAAAATATTTATATTAGATAATTAATTAATAAGCAGGTAATAACTTAAAAAAATTAAAATTTATTTACACCTCTATTAAAAAACAATGAGTAATTTTTTCTTTTCTCTTAATTTGTCGAGAAAGAAAATCTCATCTTAAAAAAAGGATAATAAAATCTTAGGGTTTGTGGGATAATTTTATTGATAGATAATAGTTGCCTTGGTTTTAAAGAGGACATTCACGAAACAAACTTGAGTGTTTGATGTGATTGTCAAAACCTATATCAAAACCAATGAAACAAACATACAAACAAAGTTTCTCATTGATTTTAATGGAGGAATAATTTATAGAGATAAACAGAGGAGGAGGACAAAGAATAAATGTTATTATTTAAACAAGGGATATAACTCATGGATATGTTCTATAATTTAGGGCTCGTTTGATAACCATTTTGTTTTTTATTTTTGGTTTTTGAAAATTGTGGCTTGTTTTCTTTCAATTTTCTTACAATGGTTTTCATTTTTGTTAAGGAGACATCTGAGAGTTCCTAGCCAAATTTCAAAAACAAAAACAAATATTTGAAAACTATATATTTTTTTTTCTTTTCAAAATTTAGCTTGGTTTTTTAAAACATGGAAAATGAGGTAGATAATAAACAAAGAAACTTGTGGGTAAAAAGAGTGTTTTTAAGCTTAATTTTCAAAGGATAATTGTAATGGGTGGCAAAATTAGGGTAAATAATGACAAATTTAGCAATTTTTTAAAATATTTGCAAATATGGCAAAATTTTTGAATTAATTTTTTATATCCCTATTTTGCCCTTGAATTGCGCGTGAATTTCTCTCATCTCTTTTTGTTTTGGTAGGTTTCTATCAGATAGAATTTTTATCTGATAGAAAAACTTTCTATCAGATAGAATTTTCTATCCAGATAGAAAGTTTTTCTATCACTCAGTGATAGAAAAACTGATAGAATTAACTTTCTATCAGTGATAGAAGTTTTTCTATCACTGATAGAATCTATCAGTGATAGAGAAAGTTTTCTATCAGTGATAGAAAACTTCTATCACTGATAGAATCTATCAGTGATAGAGAAAGTTTTCTATCAGTGATAGAAAACTTCTATCACTGATAGAAAGTTAATTCTATCGATTTTCTATCACTAATAGAAAACTTTCTATCAGTGATAGAATTCTATCATTGATAGAAGTCTTCTATTAGCGATAGAAAGTTTTTCTATCACTGACTTTCTATCAGTGATAGAATTTTTCTATCACTGATAGAATTAAATTTCTATTGCTGATAGAATCTATCAGTGATAGAAAAACTTTCTATCAGTGATAGAATTTTTCTATCACTGATAAAATTAAATTTCTATTGCTGATAGAAAACTTTCTATCAGTGATAGAAAACTTTCTATCGCTGATAAAAGTCTTCTATCACTGATAGAAAATTTTTCTATCACTAATAGAACTTTCTATCGCTGATAGAAAACTTTCTATCACTGGTAGAATTAAATTTCTATCGCTGATAGAAGTCTCTATCACTGATAGAAAGTTTTTCTATCACTGATAGAATTTATCCGTGATAGAAAAACTTTCTATCAGTATAGAAGTTTTCTATCACTGATAGAATTTAATTTCTATCGCTGATAAAAGTCTTCTATCATTGATAGAAAATTTTTCTATCACTAATAGAACTTTCTATTAGTGATAGAATTAACTTTCTATCACTGATAGAAGTCTTCTATCACTGATAGAAAGTTTTCTACCAGTGATAGTGATAGAAGTTTTCTATCACTGGTAGAAAACTTTCTATCAGTCTCCATGAAAACGACAACATCTCTCCAACAATTTGATTCAGTGTCTTCTTCGTTTCTCAACAAGTTAATCGAAAACGCTAATTAACTGATAGAAATTGAAGGAAAAAAGAAAACAAAAAGAGCGAGCGAGAACAAACCTCAAGTACTCGAAATGTATAATCGGAAGAAGAAAACAACCGAAATGAACTGATAAAGGAGAACAATCGAAGTCAATGAACTGAAAGAAAGAAAAAAAAAGAGTGATGAAACAAACCTGAACGGAAGAACGAGCTGAAGACGATGGAGAAGTTGAATGCAAAGAGAGTAATTGGAATCAGATGGAAATTTGGGAGAAGAACTGATAGAAAGAAATGAGAAGCTGATAGAAAGAAATGAGAAGTTGATAGAAAATTTTTATTCTATCAGTGATAGAAAAACTTTCTATTAGTGATAGAAACTTTATTCTATCAGGGATAGAAATACTTTCTATCATATAGAAATACTTTCTATTAGATAGAAAGGGCATTTTAGTAAATACACATTTCAGAACTTAAAATTTTGCCATTTTTGCAAATCTTTCTACCGGCTGCTAAATCTGTATATATTTTGGGCCGGTTTGCTATATTTGCAACCGACCCATTTTCAAAAACAAAAAACGAAATGGTTATCAAACGGGGCCTTAGCTTTTTTTTTTTCCTTTTTTTTAAAAAAAATCCATATAAGATCATTTTTTAATTATTTTATTATTATTATTATTATTTTGAAGTACAAAGGAACATAACTAAAACATACAAAAACTAATGAGTAAAAAAGGGAGAAATAGCTAAAGCTCCGTTTGATATATAACCATTTGGTTTTAGTTTTTGATTTTTTAAAATTAAGTTTATAAACATTATTTTCACCGATACATTTCTTTGTTATTTTATCTACCTTCTTCTTATGTTTTAAAAAACAATCAAGCCATTTTTTTTAAGTAGTTTTCCAAAACTTATTTTGTTTTTGGAATTTGGCTAGTGATTCAAATGTGTTATTGACAAAAATGAAAAACATAGTAAGAAAATTGGGAGAAAACAAACCTAGTTTTCAAAAACAAAAAACAAAAAATCAAATGGTTATCAAACAAGGTCAAAACAATCCTAATTGAATGTATTAGACCAACATGAGATTTCATCTAAAAACCAATTGACAATGAATGTGGTGACCCTAGCTTATAATTGTGAGGTCTCCGCTAATCTTTTCAATATAAATCTTTAACATGTCCCCTAAAGATGATGTCTTTTATCTTTTCAATGTGGAATCCCCAACAGAATGCATTAGCCGAAAACCATCAATTATTTCCTATCGCTCTTTTTTGGATAAACCCTCACTACAAAGACTTGAACCTCGTTCCCAAACCGGTCTTAGCCAATGGGAAGTTTCAAAAGAATTGTGAGTCCACTTTTACTAACAAAGGTGTTGGTCCCACGTCAATAGCCGATCAAACTTTCTTATTTAGAGTGAGTACTTCAGCAAGCCCAACCTATACGCTTAACAGAAAGATTTTTTTTTTAATTACATATATAATATTTTCTTGTGACGGTAACCAAAATTTCACATTAGCTAAATAAGAGAAAAATCATAGATATATATATAAAAAAAAAAAAACAAATATCTCCATTGATACGAGACTTTTGTAGTGAACAAAAAATAAAATTATAAGCTTATGTTGAAGGTGTATGATATACATGTTTCAATAATGTGGCCTCTCACGGATGGCCTTCTCATCAATCGCCACGCATATGCGTTTTACGTTAATTGAAAGCAGAAAACGACAGCCCGTCGATTTGTGTATCCGGTCAATGCTGAAGTTGCCATGCTCTCAATTACTCTCTCTGTAGCCACCACTTTGCAGTTTGGACCTACAAGGTTTATATGATTTGAAAGTGGAAATCTTACGTGGCATTGTACTAATTTAGTTCTATTTTATTTTTTATTTTTATCACTTGAGTAGTTTATAAGAAAAATACATTTTTGGCTTGGAATAAATAACATTTTGGTTCATGAGTTTTCAAACTCAACAATACCTCAAGTTAAAATTATTCAGTTTGAAAATTCAGGAACCAAAATGCTACCTATTCCAAACCTTATAAATATATAGTTTCATCTATATATCAAAACTAATTTATCATAACTTAGCTTTTTTTTTTGCAAATTCTCTTTAATGTAATGATTTTTTTTAGTACAATAACATTAGGAGTGGGAAATTCGAACTTCTAACCTCTTGGTCGAAAGTACATGTCAATTACCGTTGAGTTATGCTCACCTGAACCGAGTTTCCAATATTTTGTAATGATTTGATATATGCATAGTTTCCAGTATTTTGTCATTATTTATTAAAGGGATAGGATATTTTAATGGCATTTAATATAATTTGCAATCACACTTCAATGTCCAACATATATTTCCTTTAAAAAAATGTCCAACAAGCATAAGCAGTACATTTTTTTTTTTTAATTCTTTTGAAAATATATATATCTATATCTTATCCCACTTCTTCTATTAGCCCCTTCTCTACTCTCTCTCTCTCTCTCTAAACTCTCAGAGCATAACTCAGAGACTGGAACTGAAAGATTTGAGCGCAAGTGTTCAATCGTTCGTCAATGGCGGCCAAATCTGTATCTCAAAATTACATCGGAGCCAATCTCCATGTCCTCTTTTCAATTCTACTCCTGCAGTTTGCGACCTTCGGATTGGCAGCCACAGCCAAGCTTCATCGAGACGAAGGTACGGAATCGAAAACCTCTTCAATCTCCCTTCTCTTTCTCCTCAAACCTCCGATTCAAAGGTTCAATCGCTCAATCGAATTGAAATTACTGGTGAATTGATGATCAAGATGTGTGAATTGTTGCAGTGAAAGCGTTGAAAGAGATCGAAAAGAAGCTAGGGAAAAACGACTGGAATTTTACCCTAGATCCTTGCAGTGGAGAAGGAAATTGGCGCGTTGATAATGGAAGAAAAGGCTTCGAAAGCTCCGTCACATGCGATTGCTCTTTCAACCACAACTCCACTTGCCATATCGTCGCCATGTACGATTTGATTCTCTCTCTCTTCCTCCCTCTGTTTTCTATCGACTATCTTTCGCGTCTTTCAATAACTAAATTAAATAGTTTTTTTTTTAAAAAAAATGAATTATATATATAACTTTAGATCATTAAGCTTGTTTTTTTCACTATTTTCGTAGGATGATATTATTTTTCTATTTTTTTTAATTATGTTTTTAGTTTTTAAAACTTATCTTGAATTTTATAACAAAATAAATAACTATGGAAGTTGTGTTTATAATTTTAATTTTTAAAAGCAAATGATTATCAGGATCTAAAATATTTGGATTAAATTAACCTAAACACCTAACAAGTAACATCTTTCCATTTTTGTTAAATTAAAATGTATTATTAAACTATCTATATTGAAACCGTGTTATTATAATGTTTATCATATTATTAATTGTTTCAATGATGGTATGTATGTTTAAATTGGTGCTCATTATTGAATATTGACCTACTGCATACCACTGACACTGTTTTGTTATGAAAATTTAATTTTTTTTCAAGCCAAAATTAAAAAAGTTATAGCACGTGAGTCGGTGATTTTTATTATTTTAGTGCATAGTGTTGCATTGCAATTTACAACTACCAAGTTCTCGTTTAAAGCAAGCAATATAATATTATGATTTTTTTTTAATCCAATAATATGAAATTGAAAATTCGAACTTTGCTCTGGTATTAAGATTTCTTTTTAATCTAACCATACATTTTTTATTTAGAATATAATACACTTATATCATGTAAATGATACTCACTTGATATTTTATTTGTTTGTTGTCAATAAAATAGTTTGGCCTACCTCAAAAAGAAAAAAAAGTTGTTCACATTCCTTTTTTCCCCAAATGATTGGAAGTTATATATTTCTTTGGTGTGAAAAGTCTATCATTAATTATAATAAATGGAAAACTGGAAAAGTATGCTCCAAATACATATAGGAAAACCTATATATTGTTGTTTATCCTCCTTATCCACGTGTTAAAATCTTAACAATTATGAGAGAGAAAGATAGAAAATTATAAATTTAATTTATTTCATTTCTTCTATTTTTTGACGTGTTAATGGTGGTGTAGAGGGACATCCTTGCACATTGGTATGCAACTTCAGCTTCGGCCCTACTTTACTTTAGTCTTTAATTTTCAGCTATACCCATTTTGAAAAAAAAAAAAAAAAAAAACTGCCATCCTATTAAGAAAAATATTTAATATCTTAGTCCTGGAAGTAGAGTTGGATGGAGTTTGTTTGGCCCAAGGATATATATACAACACTCAATTTGGAGGCTCACAAACTTATTAACCAATTACAACATTCTATTGTGGGCTCCACAAATTTATTAACTAATATTCCAACATTTTATTGTGGGTCCCACAAACTTATTAACTCATACTCTAACCTTAGGACAAAACAATTTCAAATTTCATAACTCCAACTACTTGGACGAAACACAGTAATCTATTTGCCAACAAGAGCATAGCTCAACTGGCACAAAGTTGTACTAATGACTACGAGGTATGTGGTTCGAATCCCTCTACCCCACATATTGTCAAAAAAAAAAAAAAAAAACACAGTAATCTATTTTAATTTTTAATTATTATTATTATTTTGAATAAAATTAATTTTTAATTATTAACTATTCATTTATTCATTTTATATTAAATAAATACATAATATATTTTCAAATAACTACGGGTACAAATTCAAAGCGTTCCGTTACAGTGGCGTAGTCGAATAATTCCTCGGTTGCCGTGGATAAAAGACAAGACCGCGGAGAGTGGGGAGGGGGAGTGGCCTGTTTCTCTGGCTATCAACTAGTGGGCCCAATAGGCCTAGTTTACAAACCGAAGGTTTGGGCTCAACCTGACCCATGCTGATTTTGGGCTTTCAATGTCGATGGGCCCGTATTTTTCGTGGAAATGGAAACTCTGGAACTAAATTTCCCGGGAAAAGTTTGCTGCAAGACTGCAATACGAAGAAGTGATCAGCCATTTGAATTCCTTGGCTTGATGATTGGGAAAAACGAGCACAGCTTTAAGCTACTTCTACAACCATTGCGTGTAAGATCGCGAGATCGAGAAGAAACTAGTCTTCGAATGTGGATCAATGGAGGTTTGATGGATTTACATAGGTCAAATTGTTTAGGAGATTTATCCACGATCCACATGAAGCGTTGTAATGGCGGAGCTTACCGGCTGCCTCTGTCGACATTGATATCGTCGGAGGTTTATTTAGATCCCTTATTATAGTAGATATTCCCAAATTTAGCTTCTGTGAGTTTGAGTTACTGATTTCTTTTTGTTAAAACCAAATTCTCTGTTCGTGATCATCCAGTTTAGGATTGGATCATTAACTAATACGTTCGTAATTAGTGTTGGGCGTATATGCCGATCATGACTATTGAACTGATTTTAAGTGAACGATAATGGATTTTAGAATCTTTATTCGGTTCGGTTATGCTGTAGTCACTCATCATCTTGTCGTATTGTGCGGTTGAATTTCGATGTTGATACTGTTATTTTCATGTTTTAGCTTCTGATTTTCAATTCTCTTTTCAAGTGCGGATAATGATTGTCTGTCCAGTGGAATAAATTCTACTACCTTTTACATTTCTTGATAAATGTAAACTTATGCATTTTCACACTTGAGAAATCAATTGGCGAAAACAAGCCAATTTTTTGTTCTGTCTCCTCTCTCTCTTCAGTCAGTTCCTTGGACTACTTTATTTCGGTGTATTTGCAAATTTGCAACCTAATTTGGTTTCACCCTTCCTCAGAGCACTGAAGTCCCAGAATCTATCTGGCATTGTGCCCCCAGAGTTTTCCAAGCTTCGCTTCCTCAAACAGCTGTAAGTAAAAGTGTGAAACCAGTATTCTGTACGTTAAAGGACCTGATAATTAGTTGAACTTGGGTTGAAAACCTCGTAATTCTGCACTTGGTTATCTTTTAATCAGAGACCTCAGTCGAAACTGTCTCACTGGTTCTATTCCTCCCCAATGGGCTACCATGCGATTGGTAGAACTGTAAGTATCTTCAGTTACCTCTTTCTGTCAGTTCTTGAAGCTTCTCTGGATTTAACTGCAGTTTGATTTTATGCCTTCTTTAATTGAACATGCAGCTCTTTCATGGGAAACAAATTGTCCGGTCCATTCCCGAAAGTTCTTACCAATATCACCACCCTCAGAAACCTGTATGTCAAATCTTTAATTTTTGGTTTGTTTAAGCGTGGGATTAGTGAGATAAGTTGTAGCTGCCTATGTCTTAATGGTTAAGACATATACTCTTGGTCAAGAGATTTGACTCTAATCTCTCACTACACATGTGGAAAAAAAAAGTTAAATAAATAGTGCCTCTGGTTCAGTTTGCATGATTTAAAATACATATAAATCGTGTGTCATCAACCCAATATTGACAGAGGCCAATAACTCGTTGCACCGAGGCTCGTGATGAATCAACTTGTCAATCCTTCAGTAACAAAACAAATACCCGATAAAGAATTTATCATTTATCTTAAAAGAAAATGGCAAATCGTTAATGGTGCTTTCTCTAATTTTGTTTGTTTGTCCTAAAATTTGGCAGGAGCATTGAAGGAAATCAATTTTCCGGTCGAATTCCACCTGAGGTCGGAAAACTAGTCAATTTGGAAAAATTGTAAGTCTATTGGACGTACATATTTGTTGGTGACACCCTCGTCAAATATTTTTACTCTCACATGTAACATCGTGATGTTCTCTTTTCAGTGTTTTGGAGTCAAATGGCTTCACCGGAGAATTGCCTAAAGCACTAGCGAAGCTGTCGAACTTAATTGATATGTAAGCAACCGTTTTCTATTATTTTTCTTCTTGAGAATTAGGATTTGCTCTCTGAATGACAGAAATGCATGATCTCTTTTAGAGTAACGTTACCACAACTTCATCTCGAGTTTTCCATCAGAGGATTAATTGAATATGTACTCTACTGTTTAATCTTCAAAAATTTCTGGTATTAGCTCGATCATCCTTCACATGAGCACTTAAGCTTCTTTAATGCAATAAAAATAACTTATTTAACCGTTTTCAGACATGTTCACCGTCTCAGCATTTTGGCATTCTGTTTCTTGATCAGTGTAGTCATGCAAGTAGCGTCAAGTTTTATTTTATACATTTCATTTCTTCAGCTAACCTTTGTTTTTTTTTTTTCCCTATACTATTAAGGAGGATAAGTGACAATAACTTCTCTGGAAATATACCTGAGTTCATTAGTAATTGGACACAGGTTGAAAAACTGTAAGCTCCATTCATGTGGCTTTTAACTGCTTCATTTGTTATTTAGTATTTATAATTTTTAACAGGCAGATTTGTTCCATCCTGCAGGCATATACAAGGCTGCTCCCTCGAGGGGCCCATACCTTCAAGTATCTCCACCATGACAAGTTTAACTGATCTGTATGCACTTTTGACACTGTAATCCGCTTAGTATGATGAGTTCCACTAGTAATTTCTAATTTCTTTGAAATTTCAGGAGAATATCTGACTTAAAAGGTGGGAGGTCTCCTTTTCCACCGTTGAGCAAATTGGAATCCATGAAGACGCTGTTAGTTGAATACTTTGCTTTTTTTTTCTTCTGCCACTCCAACTTAATTGTTCAGCGACTTGACTTTAGTGCTCGGATGCAGGATACTGAGGAAGTGCTTAATTGTTGGAGAAATCCCCAAATACATTGGGGACATGAAAAAATTGAAAAACTTGTAAGTAGTAAGAATGGATTTTCTTTAATGATGATTAAGATCTCCTGAGAAAATCTCATTTCTTATTGCAACAAATTGAACTTGCCAAGAAATGTCAGTTATTTTAGTAAATCCTAAATCAATTAAATTTCGATCTTTCCTGTTAAATTACTGGGCAATATTCAGATTTCAGAATTAACTATGTATGGTAATAAATATACTTGCAGCCTAAGAAATGTAAGTGCTTGGACATATCTTAGTTTGCTATTTTTATTTCATTAACCACTCAGTAATAGCCCTAATTCTCTGTTGGTTTATTTCCTGTTTTGTTTTCAAGAAGTCTAATGAAGCCCTGCTTTATTTATATGTAGAGACCTCAGCTACAATGACTTGACTGGGGAAGTTCCTGCATCTTTTGAACGACTGGAAAAGATAGATTACATGTATGTGGACTCATCCTTCCCCCTCCCCCCCTGAAAATAATAATCTAATTATAAGACACAGAAACTTGACTTGGACGAAAGGAAACAGCCTAGAGGCTAAGGAGACAAGATGTCCCCTTGACTGAAAGGACAATCAAACAAAAGACCCCAGCTTAGGTTAATCGTAAGTGGTGTATAATTGTAAAGATCACCCTAATCAAAAAGCCACTGCTTCGGGAAAATCTGGTTGCTTCTTTTTAGTCATATATACCATGAGAGAGCTCTAGAAGTATTTGCCCATAAGAATCTCAATTTATAAGCTGTGTGTGCTTTTACCTTCCTATATCTGCTTGGAAAGATAAATTTCTAGACTTCTTTCCCTATTGTTAAGCTGGAAATGTGCAGATTTGCGAAAAGGTGTGATTTGTTAAATCTCCAGAAAATTTTGTCTTTGTTCTGATATGAATAAAAATTACACTTTCTACTTTGCGACTGAAAAGGGACCCCTCCTAACTCTCTATTGAAAATATTTGAAGACAAAGATTCATTCCATGTTTGCTCCATTTCATTCCAGCGTTCACAAAAATGCAGTCTTGTGGAGATTTTATAAATATCCGGAAAAAGGAGACTTAGTGGAGAATTATGAATTCAAGCATCCTCCCAAATTCCAATACTTCAACCATTTCCACCCGTACCTTCTCCACAAAAGCTCTATTTTTATTAATTTCCACCCAGGACCCATTACTTCTTTCACTAACAATTTCTTTCATAAACCTTCCAAGGTTCTCCTGCCTCATATTTGCTCACATTAATACGCCTCCTAAAGCATTCTCCTCAAGGAAGAACCTCCACAACCACTTTCAGAGGAGTAACATTTCTATTTTTGATATTTTCCACTTCAACACTGACCAAAGAGAGTGGGAAAAGGTGACACGTTTGTTTTGTAATTTATCTAAGGGGATTTCCTTTTGGGGCTTGGTTGTTTTTGTATGCCCTTGTATTCTTTCATTTTTTCTCAATGAAAGGTTGGTTCTTTATGAAAAATTTTGCCTCTTAGATTGGCTATTAGTTAATATAGAAAAGTTTTGCAAGAGACAACCTAAAATCTAATTTCTCCGTCTTTGCTCAAAGAGTTTTTGCTCCACTGCAACATCAAAGTAAAATCGGCCTCAGAAACAATCAAAATTACATCTATAATCTATCTTCCTTCAACATGAGGGCACTTATTAGTTATCGTTCTTTTTTTAATTTTTTCCCTCAAGTCTTTTAATATCATTCTTTAATATTTATAGTACTTTTGAAGATATTTGACAGGAAACAAGCTCGATGGAATTATTCCTGGTTGGGTTTTAGGAAGCAACAAGAATGTGTACGTCCTTTTATCTGGAATAATTTTTCGTACTTAATCTTCACTTTAAATGCCTGTTGTGAAGGCATATTATGTACAATGTCATAGCTAATTGCTTTCGTTTTCTTATCTTTTTTTATGTAGGGATCTTTCTAACAACAACTTCACCTGGGAAAGCTCAAGCCCAGCTGAGTGTCCTCGAGGGAGTGTGTGAGTATTATGAAGTTATTGTTTACTTTCTATATTCAGAGCATCATCCTGGACTATAACAAAAAGAAAAATCTCTCATTTTTACAGAAATTTAGTAGAGACTTACTCACCGTCTGCAGAAAAATTGTAAGGATTCTGTGCCAGTAAGAAAATTTATTGACTGCTGAGCTAGTCATTAGAAGTATCTCTATATACCAGTCTTCTTATCTTTAAAATGATATGACAGTTTTCTTGTATGCTCACAGAACTAGAGTCCATCCCTGCCTAAAAAGGAACTTCCCGTGTTCTGCACCAAAGGAACAGCGTGAGCATATAACTCTGGCCTTGAATTTGGAACTCATCAAAATGATTTTTCCTTTTTTGAAAGAATACATTCTGTTGAAATATATAAATGAGTGATAATATCAAATCTGAAATCAGAAACTCAAAGCCTTTGTTTTCTTGGTAGTTTTGAAGAAAACCTTATCTTTTGTTATGATTACGTGAATTCTATTTTTTTTTTTTTTTTTTTTCACTCTGTTTTGAATTGTCAAAACTTTATCAGATCACTACTCTTTGCACATTAACTGTGGCGGTAAAGAAGCATTTGTAAGGGGTGAAAGGTATGAAGCGGATAGAGAAGGGGCTTCAATGTTTTATACTGGTCAGAATTGGGCTTTTAGCAGCACGGGAAGCTTTATGGACAATGATGTTGATGCTGATAACTACATTATAACAAATACATCTGCTCTTTCAAATGTCTCTGTCACTGATTCAGAACTGTACACAAAAGCGAGAAATTCTCCTCAATCTCTTACATACTATGGGCTCTGTCTCATAAATGGGAATTATACCGTTAAACTCCACTTTGCAGAGATCGTATTTATAAATGACAGTTCATTCAATAGCCTTGGGAAGCGAATTTTTGATGTGTACGTACAGGTACTGGTGAATGATATCTTATGACAGGAAAGAATGTTAGTTCAGCATATAGTTGGATATTGAAAACTATTTCATTTGTGTTTGACTGCAGGAAAAGTTAGTCCTGAAAGATTTTGATATAGAAAATGAAGCAGGGGGTACAGGCAAGCCTGTTATAAAAACATTTACTGCAGAAGTCACAAGTCATACATTGAAGATCCATTTCTACTGGGCTGGAAGAGGAACAACAGGAATCCCTGTTAGAGGAAATTATGGTCCTCTGATATCAGCTATTTCCGTAGATCCGAGTAAGTTTTCCCAAGTCATGAAACAAATAATGGAATCATTTCCTGTTGCCTTTTTTCCTAGATGGATGTAAAAGTTATAGACATGCATGTGGTTTTCCTATATTTCTTGTTTTCCCTTTTCTTACTAGCAGTTAAATTTGTGAGATTCGGATAGTAAGTGGCACGAATACAAGCAAACCTTGTAGGCCTAAACCCAAAACTTGATTTGAGCCATGATTGGTAGCTGTGGCAATGAGTACTTGAAAAATGAACATAACTTTTAAGTTTGCAACCCACACTTTGGGATTAATTCAGTTGGTTGTTTTCAACGGTCTTCCAATGCCAAAGGGTGATAATATCTTTTTTTTTGCTTACAGAAAACTGAAGTGTGTATTCTTTTTCTGAAGAACATCTCCCTTCCCTCATGGGTTAGGGTTGCTACCGTCCTTCTGCAGGGAGCCTAAATATTTGTACTTTTCTTGATTAATAAAATTTTGTTTAATCAGAATAAATAGACAAATAAATTTAGATGGTTACAAAAACTTGAAGAGCAAGAGGTTTCAAGACTGGTCTGTGAATTCTGAGAAGGCTATTAGGAGTGAATCTGCTTTATCATCTAGTTCTGATTATATTTCAGTGTTTGGCATGCAAAAACTGTAGAATATAATGTTTAAAAATATTTTTGCTTTCTGACCAGGATAAGTTCTCTCTTCACAGATTTTACACCTCCTGAGTACCATGTGAAGAAGAATAACACCATCATAATTATTGGGACAACAGCAGCAGCTGTTGTTCTCTTTCTTCTGGTGTTATGTATTATGTGGAGGAAGGGATGGCTGGGAGGCAAGGCATCTGTATATAAAGGTATAATCTTTCATTAAACTCAACATATGTATTGCCTCTATGGAAAACTGGAGTTGCATATAGTTTTCATTTGATATAAGCTTTAAATTGTATCTGGATTTCATCAGAACTCAAGATATTTGTTTGTACACTGACTATTTGTTTTTCTTTTCCTTATTTATTCCTTGGAAAAAATTAAAGATTTTAAAATGATGCCTTATTTATACAAGAAAAGGAATCTTTACAAATTTTCCATTTAGACATGGTTTCCTTGTTAACTTCTGTAGTTCCCACTTTTCTCTGACACCTTAAGTCTAATTCCTGCAGAGCTTAGAGGTATAGACCTGCAAACAGGATTATTTACGATAAGACAGATCAAAGCCGCCACTAAAAATTTTGATTCTGCGAACAAAGTGGGGGAAGGTGGTTTTGGTGCAGTTTACAAGGTAAATTGGGCCTTTACTAATATATTTCGATTGTCAAAATCACATGCTTTTAATGATAGTCATAGTCCTTATCGACAAAAAGCCCATATCATATCAAAAGCTAGTACTCAAGGTTAAGTCCATGGAGACTCTTACCTCTGCATAGTCTATAGGCTCCATAACTTATTAGACTTCATGGAAGTATATGATGTTTTACTTTTAATTTTCATAAATTATCAAGACCACGGGTTGTGGACATTTACTTTTTTTAGGTATTTTAAGCATACATTAATTCTGCAATAAAACTTTGGCACTAAATGCTGGAGAAAGTGATGGTTAGAATACAAAATTTAATGGGGAAATTTTGGAACGCTTCATTTTGATACAGGGTCTCTTGTCAGATGGTACTATAATTGCAGTCAAGCAGCTGTCGTCAAAATCAAAGCAAGGAAATCGAGAATTTGTTAATGAAATAGGCATGATATCTGCATTGCAACACCCAAATCTTGTCAAGCTTTATGGATGTTGTGTTGAGGGGAACCAACTAATGTTGATTTATGAATACATGGAAAATAATTGCTTATCACGCGCTCTTTTTAGTGAGTATAACTTGCACTTCTCAGAAACTTTGAAGTCTGTCGATTCCCCCAAAAAAATCATCAGTATCAAAAAACTTATTATGTTTTGTATTGTGTGTATACAGGAAAAGACCCAGCATCTAAATTGAGATTGGATTGGCCCACCAGGCAGAAAATTTGTCTGGGAATAGCTAGAGGTTTGGCCTATCTGCATGAGGAGTCAAGATTAAAAATCGTACATAGGGATATCAAGACAAGTAATGTGTTGCTTGATAAGGATTTCAATGCTAAAATTTCTGATTTTGGTTTGGCTAAACTTTATGAAGATGACAATACCCATATCAGCACCCGAGTTGCTGGAACCATGTAAGTCATTACATCAAATTCTTCTTTAGTTTAAAACATGCTGGTAACATGATATCAAATTTGAGCATGGAATGAACTGGAGATTGTTTTTTAAAAGTGAAGCATAACTAAGACTAAATTTTGTCCTTTGCTATTCCTCTCTCTCTCCCTTTTTTAAAGAAAGGTTGTGTCACTTTCTACCGCCCATCACTGTAAAACATCATCGGTCACTCTTTGTTGGGAGATTTGATTTATAGACATTGTAGTTTAATTTTGGTGCTGAGTACCTAGGTTTCTGGGATCTTTGTTTTGCAGTGGTTATATGGCACCAGAATATGCAATGCGTGGATGCTTGACCAGCAAAGCTGATGTTTATAGCTTTGGAGTTGTTGCCCTGGAAATTGTCAGCGGCAAAAGCAATACCAACTACAGGCCTAAGGAGGATTTTGTTTACCTTCTTGATTGGGTAAGAACAATTACCTTATAATTCTTTCCTATTTCATCTTGCATCTCTTTTCGAAAATACAACAAATATGAGACTTCAAGTGCATGTTTAAAGTATACATACTTCGTCTGCAACGTGGTGTTTATTGTCTTAAAATATCAGTCATCATTCAGTGGTCACTGATCACGAGAGTCATTTTTTGCTTGGCTAGTATTTTCTATTCTGTTGTAGTTTCATATTTCATAAATAAATGAATACCTCCAAATGAACAGTTTCCAGCTCCATACAACACATCTCAGTATTTCCACTAGTAATATATATACAACCTTTAAGTCCCCAAACATAGCTCAACTAGTTTAGATATATACCTTCGACCGTGAGATAAGATGTACAAATCCCCCAACCCACATGTAAGGAAGAAGGTGGTTTCATCCTAATGTTTAAGGATCATACAGGCATCTGTTCTGCAAGAAAAAGGAAGCTTATTGGAGTTGGTGGACCCAGCTTTGGGGTCAGATTATTCATCAGAAGAAGCAATGGTGATGCTGAATGTGGCTCTCCTCTGCACCAACGCATCCCCAACTCTGCGGCCTCTAATGTCCCAAGTGGTCAGCATGCTCGAAGGTCGAACTCCAGTGCAAGCACTTCTTTCTGATCCAGGATTTTCAGCCATTAATTCCAAACTGAAAGCTCTCAGAAATCACTTCTGGCAACAATTGAGCCCCACACGCAGTTTGTCATTGGACGACTTCCCAAGTGATTCCTTGAGTTCAAATGTTGAGGCAGAAGAGACTTACAATCTTGTAAGAGCCAATTCTGTTAAATCTGATACATGATTGGAAGAAAGAGGTAAAGGGATGTGGATATATAGTGTTTAGGAAACCAAAATGTTAAGTTGTGGCGAAATCAACGTGAAGAAAATCTGTGTAGCTGAATGTGTAAGGCAAAGTTTTACAGCATTCGTTTGAAGCCCACAGCCTTGCTTAGTTCCTGTTTAAGAATTAAGATTAGGAATTTTCCATGGTGTAAATTTCTTCTTTCATGGAGGAGAATATTAAAAGAGAGGTTTTTATTTTTTTATTTTTCATTTTCTTGGAAATACGACACTCAGAGATCTGTTTGAAGTGACTTTCTAAGTGTTTAAAAAATTGTTTTTAAGTAAAAAAAAATGTTTTTAAACACTTAAAAAGTCTTTTCTAACAGGTACTTAATCTCAGTATTCCTATAGGAATGAAATAAAATTTGGAAACCTAATTGATCAGGTGTAATAGTTTTTTAAATCATTTTTTGATATTGAGTTCATGATGCTATGCTACAGTAACTTAGAAATTTGACCTCTCTTTTGCAAATCTATTTGCATAGCATACATAGTTCAATTCATGAGGTAAATGTAGATGGTTTAATTTCTATTTCCCATTAAAACAAAACTATCTTTGTATAGTATAAAATGTAAGTGAGCTTGTAAATTTTATTTCTAGATAACTTTAAAGAGTCTAACTAAGGTATATATCGGGGAGAATAAAAGGAGTACAACATTCATGTTAAAAATCACACCATTTATTGTGCACGGACTCTCTTTAAATAATACTTACTTTCCTTAAAATAAACAAAAAGTGACCGACAAAAAGCTACAATGTCCTTGGCTCCATTCTTAAATTCATGCACATCCTCTTTTATTGCAATATATATATATTTTTTGTTAAAGAAATCTCACTTATAAAGAATTATCATTGGATATTAAGATTTTATGAAAGGGGAAAGTAAAGAAACAAATTAATTGTTAAGATCAGAAGTTCGAATCCCCCACCTTTAAATATTGATGTACTAAAAAAAGAAACAAATTAATTTTTATCATTAACTTTCTAAAATACTATGATAAAGTATTTTTTTTCAAACTACATATCTCCCGGTCATCAATATAAATTTTATACTAGTCGAGTTATGTTCATGTTGGTCTATAATAATTTTTTTTTTGTTGAACAATATTTATTAACTTTACGTCTTATCTTATTTATGTTGTTTTTTTTTTAAAAATGGTACTCATTTTAGCTTTAGGCTGCAATAATTTCGGGTCTGTTTGATAACCATTTGATTTTTTGTTTTTAGTTTTTGGTTTTTAAGCTTATAAACACCATTTCCAACTCTAAGTTTTTTTGGTTTTTCACTTACCTTCTTTCTATGTTTTCAAAAACCAAGCCAATTTTTGAAAACTAAAAAATAGTAGTTTTCAAAAACTTGTTTTTATTTTTAGAATTTGGTTAGGAATTGGAGTGTAACTTTAACAAAAATGAAAACCATGGTAAAAAAATTTAAAGAAAAAACAAGTCTAATTTTCAAAAACAAAAAAAACAAATGGTTATGAAAAGAGCTTTTCATTTTTTTAGAATAATAGTTTGGTAAGGACCGTGGGATGAATTTTCACAAATTTACGTGGGTGCAGAGAGAATCTTTCTTAATACACACGCCTGCTGGTTTTCGCCATGGTCGCTTTCCCATTTGGATCGCATTCGTGTTTCTGAGATCTCCCTCACGCCTGTAATTCTCAATCACTTTTAAGACTTTCACCTTGAAAATCCATAGCAATTACAAACACAAAATCACCCAGAACCTGGAATTTCCTGCCGTCGTTGATTCCTCAGAATTTCTATTATTCTCTACTGGAGCTGCGAAACAATGACAGCAATTGCAGTTCACCAGCTCGCTCAGTGCATCACTTGCCATGCTTGGAGTCCTGATCACTCTAGTAATTCACCCTTTTCCTTTTGTTCGCTTTCTTTAATTTCTTCATTCTGTTTTGCGCGGGACAAAAGGAATGGAAATGTCGAGTTTTCTGTAATTTGTTTGTCCTCAGTATAGGAAAAAGTTGAACTAAAATGCTTAGACGTGGATTTTATATGTCGAGATCGCTTATCTCTGTTTTCTGAGCAATCAAAGAGAGGGCAGAGATTTCAATTCAGCTTTAGCGATCTAGATTTAGCTTGCTTTATTGAGGAATGACGGGAACAACACTAGGATAGGTTACCTGCTAATTATGTTGTTGATTAAAATATGATAACCAGTATGTCTTATTGGGTAGGCTACCTGCTAATTATGTTGTTGATTAGCTTCAAGAGATCTGTTTACTGATAAGTTCCGTCATCGCCATTGAATGATCTTGAAATTCCTGGAGAAATGGACAGTTATCAGATCGGCTGCTAAGTTTTTCTGGTCACCCGGGGATTTGTTTGTTACTGAAACATTATGCATTGTCTAACTGTCTAGTATTGCAAAAGACGATTGTATCCAATTTATGTTTATGTTCATCATCTTACTGTGCTTGTGCTAATATTTTTTTATATATTTTGTAGTGGTTGCATTTTGTCCAAACAATAATGAAGTTCACATTTATAAATCATTACAAGACAACTGGGAGAGAGTACATGTTCTTCAAAAGGTACCTTTTAACTTTACTGTTTCCATTTATAATTTTTGAGAAAATATAAAACATAAGATTACTGCATTTTATCTATTCATGGTGATGATTTTCCGTTTTCATTCTGGCCCTGTGTTGTTAGTTTGAAGTGAAAACTTTCTAACCAAAACATGTTGTTAATCTCTAGTATTTATCCATCTTTTCTATGTCAGCATGATCAAATTATCTCTGGGATAGACTGGAGTGTTAAGTCAAACAGAATTGTGACTGCATCCCATGATCGAAATTCGTAAGTGTTATCTCATATTCATATTTTTTTCGTCCAGTTATATGTACATTCACCGGTTTTATTTTCTCCCCCCCCCCCCTTCTCCCCATCCCCATCTGGTCTCTCTCATATAATGTTTTGAGACTTTTACTTATTTATATGTACTATATTGGCCTACCAATCTTTTTTCTTTCTAGATATGTTTGGAACCTTGAAAGATCAGAGTGGGTACCAACTCTTGTCATTCTTAGACTAAACCGTGCTGCACTTTGTGTTCGTTGGAGTCCAAAAGGTAGTGCAATATTTCCTATCCTGCTGAACTCATCACTTTCATATCATCCTTAAATTTCAACATTTTCTATGATTCTTATCAATTACATATCTTCTATAAAAAAAAGGGTCATCCTTAAATTCTTGATCAGCTTAGTCATTGGTACCGCCAATTTTACTTTTTAGTCAATGCCCTATTAAATCCTCTACTCACAGAAAATTTGTGAATATTTGAATTCAGTCATCAAATTTTCTAAATTTAAAAGATTTATTATATTTACGAATGCAATATCAGGTAGACCTGGCATTGTTGAACGTCAATTGATGCTCGAAGTTTACCTATTTCTTGGGAATATGCTGGATCATGAAAGTCCCTTGACAAAATGTCAAAATAATTTCACGTCTGGTTTTGGATAGCGTTTGACTTGATGACCTCTTTGAGAATTCCCAGAGGATTTGTGAACACTACATAATTTATTGTCATTCAGGATTTGTGAACACTGCATAATTTATTGTCTATCATAAATCATAATATCCTGAAGAAAATACTACTTTAATCAAATTTGAGTTTTCACTTTTATATTTAAATGCTTGATTTTCCTTTTTACCCTTAGAAAACAAGTTTGCTGTTGGAAGTGGGGCAAAAACTGTTTGCATATGCTACTATGAACAAGAGAATAATTGGTATGGCTCTTTCTCTCTTTTTGTTTAAGCTATTATGTTTATTGCTTTTATTTTCCATGAAGATGGAAACTCTGCTATATGATGAAGTTATTGCTGTTATATTATTAAAAAAAACATTTTTAATTTAAGAGCTTTGACCTGCATAAGTGAACTAGAAGTGTCCTTCCAATTGCTGGTCCTATGCTTGTGAAATTCAAATTTCTGTTGAGCTATGGATTGAGTATGTGATCTATTCCATAGTTTTCTTTTGGTGGTTCATTTTATGACAGGCGTAAACCAAATTGCTTTGCTGTTAGCTTTCTCAAATTTTGGTGTTTATTTTCTTTCCAAAACTTGCTGTTTGCAAGCAGTGGCATGCTTCTGTATACGCCATATGCATCTATATTTAATTGCTCGATGTTTCTCTTTTTTAGGAGAGTCGAGAGAGGCCATTCTAATATGTGATCCCTCATTAGGCTCAATGATTATCTCTAGACGTGGGTGATGAAGGTTTTTTTGTAATTACTCTTTAGGTCTCATTTTACTTGACTAGAGTTCCTTTCTGTAGTGGGATGTCCTCTTGTGGGCTTGTTTTTGTCCTTGCATTCTTCCATTAAAAAAAAAGTGTGGAGGAATGGAATCAATATTCAGTTGATAATGTTGATGATTTCTATGTTTACTATATTATTTTTTTTTTCCTTTGGTCTGTAGGATGCTATGGGGGTGCCTATTTGGTGAATTGATCTTTTTGTTGATTTTATTCATTTATGTCGATTTCTATATATCTATTTTTTTCTTTATAAATTTGGCTGCTTCTAATGATTTGTAATCTTTTGTTTCAAGGGCTTAAAAAAAAAAAAATCCAATGCTTTAGTTTATTTTCTAGCCAATAGCCATAATCAATACATTTCTGTTTCTTATCAGAAATGAAAAATCTCTTTATTATTGCTTCACCTAGTATGCTGATGCATTAGCTTTCCATATTTAACTTGTTCATGGTTTACCTTCCACAGGTGGGTCAGTAAACTTATAAGGAAAAGACACGATTCTTCTGTGACAAATGTTGCTTGGCATCCCAATAATGTTTGTTTTCCTTCTATCCTCTATTATATATGAATTTATATGGACAAATTTTTCAGTCTTTTTAGAAGATTTCCAATTAAATATACTTTACTGCTTGCTTGTAACTTTGTTTTTCTGAACAAAATTATGGTTGCTTGTTTTGGTTAAATTTTCTTTTACATTTTTTTCACAGCTGCTTCTTGCAACAACCTCAACAGATGGAAAATGTCGAATCTTTTCCACCTTCATCAAAGGTGTTGACACAAAGTATGTAGAGAATAGTTTAGACTGCATTCATCTCATGACATATTATAGGATTGATTTAGAAGTTACTGACGCTTAATTGAAACTTAACAGGGATTCAAGATCCGGCACATTTTCAGATTCAAAGTTCGGAGAGGTTTAATATTCAATTTTCTATTTTGCAACAAATAAATTTTCTTGTGCTTGGAAGAGTAGAATGGTTAAATTGTTTATAAAATAATTACTTGTTTCTCAGCTGCCCTTGGAATTAAATAAAATTGAAAACATAATTTATTAATTTATGACCTAAAAAGCGTGGATACGAATATGAGACATGGGTACGACACGACATGGACATGGTGACATGTCATTTTTTAAAAGTTTTTCCGTTTAGGACACAAACACAATAAAGACACAATTATTAAATATATATCATTTTTATACTAGAAAGAAATTCGAAGTCAATAAGTTTATACATGTATATGCTTAAAAGTTAAAAATGAGTTTGAGGTATTTTGCTCTCCAAATTTATTATTATGTGTCAATTAGTATGCTTAACAAGTGTTTGATACATGTGTAACAAGTGTTTGACCTATATTGGTTGTGTACAACTAGTGTCTAACACATCTATTTCTCTCTCTTTTGACAAGCAATGTAGTGTATATTATTTATGAGTAATTGCTTTTGGTGAATTAGTTAATTGTTCAGCTCGATCTCTCATTCTCTTGGTCATTTGGCGTGAAGTGGTCACCAAGTGGCAATACCTTAGCTTATGCAGGTTAGAAATATCTCCTCTCTGCAAATTATTTACAAAGACAGCCTTAACTACAGTATGTGGAATAGCAACAAGCTTGAATTTCACTCGTGTAGTTAAGTCGCTTGTATGTCTTTTCTGCCTCTAACTGTAATTGTGGAAAAGTTCATTAGTTAACCTCCTATAACTTGTTATTTAACAATTGTAACTATGAACTTTCACCCATTGTTTTAATTACCTGAAAACAATTTATAGGATTCAACGAGAGCCTCATTCATTATGCTCTAGTTTAGATGGTGATTTGTTTGTTTTCTACTGATATGCCTTTTATTTAAATGATGTAGGTCACAATTCGATGATTTATTTCGTTGATGAAGTTGGTCCTTCTCCTTTAGCCCAGAATGTTGCATTCCGAGATTTGCCTCTTCGTGATGTGGGTCAGCATCCATTTTTCTTTACTCTTTGAGTATTTCTTGTCATTATTTAGATACAATGTACTATTTCGCTTTCTAATCTTGATTTTTTTGGATCAATATAACACTCTTTCAGATACTATTTGTTTCTGAGAGAATGGTTATAGGTGTAGGATTTGATTGCAATCCTATGGCTTTTGCTGCTGATGAAAGAGGGATCTGGTGAGCTATGCTTTTAATAAATTGTCTTATCTTTAAGATATTGTAATATTTTGAGGAATATTTAAAGTGATTTATCTGCTTCCCTTCCCGCCCACCAAAACTAGGAGCTTTGTAAGATTTCTTGGTGAGAGGAAAACAGCTTCAGGTTCAACATATGGATCCCAGGTATTGAATCGCTTAAAGTTTCTCAGTTAACAATTATTTTACGACTTAAGCTGTAAACAGAATGCATTGTCTACTGGCTCAATGCTTAGTTATTTTTATGTGTCTTCTTAGTTAGGTTTACAGATGACCTGATCTAATTGGGTCATTGCTTGTTTAGTTGTTCCACCCCTGGCCGAATCCTCGGCCTACTGGGCATGGCGGGGCTGCAAGTATATGGAGTATGGACTTAAAATCAATATGAAGGCTAGTATGGACTGTTGGATGTTGGTTTTCCTGGCATTTTACATAATATACATAAATTTGTAAATTTGAATATATAGTTATATTAATTACATGAAGAGTATCAAATGAAAATAGTGATTTAGAAGAAATGTCTAAAAAATGAATAAACAAAAATAATAAGTATTCGAAAAGAAAAAAAATTAATATAAATCAATATGAAGGCTGGTAGTATCCTTTGGGAGTGGTGGAGTGGTTAGTTTTCCATGTGTTGTAGGATTAAACTCTATTTCTCATACTTTCACTCATTGATTCATTCATTGTTCAGATTAGGTTAGGTAGGTATATGTTGATCTCACACCAAAGCAAAGAAATTAAAAAACAATAAATTTTGAAATATGGAGAAGAGAGGAATAGACATCAAAAAGTTATTGAAAATAGTCTCTTTTCAAGTCAAATTGTTTTAACAATGATTTGGTCAACGATTTTTGTATGAAATTTATAAAAGGAATAGAAAATTCATGATAATTACAAAAATTTTTCCTAATCGGGTAAAAGGGTAGTGTGATTATATGAAGTAAAGAGAGAGAGAGAAAATCTATATTAATTATAGGGTTATTGTAATGGGTAGCAATTTAATATTTGTTATTTGTAAATATGGCAAATCTATCCGTGATAGACATTTATCACTGATAGACTTCAATCACAATGCATGTAGTATATTAGCGATAGACTACCATTACTGATAGAATAGTCTTTCACAATTGCAATTGTGATCACTGATAGATTTTAATTTTGTTATATTTGCAAATAGTCTTGGCAAGTCTATCAATGATAGACATCTATCACTGAACGTCAATCACAATACATGTAGTCTGACTACTATCACTGATAGAATAGACTATAAGGAATAATTGCAATTGTGATTAAAGTCTATCATTGATAGACTTCAGTTTTGTTATATTTGCAAATAATTTTGGCAAATCTATCAGTGATAGATATCTATCACTAATAGACTTCAATCACAGTACATGTAGTCTATCAATGATAACTACTATCACTGATAGAATGTCTATCAACAATAATTAAACTAGTGATAGACATCTATCACTTAAAAAAAACATCTATCACTGATAGATTTCAATCACAATGCATGTAGTCTATCAGCAATAACTACACTTGTGGTTGAAGTCTATCGCTGACAGACTTAAATTTTGCTATATTTACAAAATAGTTTTGGATTTTACTATATTTGCAATTATTTTAGTCTATTTTGTTATTTGTGCAAACAACCCTTAAATTTATGAGTACATGTATTAATGAAATGAATTTTGGTAGGCTGGGGTGGGGCCCATCAATTTAATTAGGATTGATCTCATGATAAATCAATCCATTGCTTTAATCAAATCCAATATCAACAAACCATTTTATTTATACTCACTAGATAAATCCAATTTTTTATTCTTGAATGAGTCAACTATGTGGATAGGATTTATTTATGTACATATAGGGTCCAACTGTTCTTGTATTCAATCAAACCTTAAATACACACATGCCTTGGGTTATGAGGATCACAAAGAAAATTTTAAACTCAGAAGAATTTAGCATTTTAAAATACCAGTATAATATTTCTACTGCAATTTTTTTTTTTTTTTTGAAAAATACTGCAAGAAGTTAATTTTCGGGAAAAATTCATTTTTTATCCTTAGAAGGTTGTATCAATTTTAACCTTGAACTTTCGATTTTATCAAATTGAGCCCCAAACTTAGTAGATTGTATCATTTTTAACCCTAAACATTCAATTTCATCATTTTCTTTTTTTGATAACAAACCATGTTTCATTGAGAAAAAAATGAAAGAATACAAGAGGGCATACAAAAAAACAAGCCCGCCAAAAACACCCGCCTAGACTACAAGAACGGGTCCCAGTCCAAAATAATAAAATCGAGCTGATAATTACAAAAAAGCTTAGAAACAGACGCCCACAAAGACGAGTTAAATCTACTCGTCTCCGAAAGCTCATTCGTGGATTTCTCCACACCTCTAAAAATTCTACTATTCCTCGCAAGCCAAATATCCCACAAAATAGCAAAGAAGAACACTTGCCATAGAACTCTCCCTTTGTCACGAAAAGGAGAATGCCAAATGATTTCCTCAAACATAGAGAAGCAGTTAATGTTACGAGCCAAAGCAACCCCAAACACCCTGAAGAATTGACTCCAAATAGAACAGACAAAAGGACAATCCCAAAGCAAATGATCTAGGTCCTCCTCCTTACTCCTACAGAGGACACACCACTGCAGCCACAACACGGAGGAAAACCTTTGGATCCGATCCTGAGTATTCACCCAACCATGTGAAACTTCCCAGGCAAAGAACTTCACTTTCTTGGGAATTTTTACCTTCCATATCGAGGAGAAAATGGAGGCTCCTGGAGGAGGGAGAGACATAGAAAGAGAATGAAAAAAAGATGCACAAGAGAAGTCCTCAGACGGCTTCGGGGTCTAGAACCGAGGGTCTCTTCTCCCAAGATGAAACGATTGGTCAGCCAAAAGGGAAAGGAGACTGACGACCTCTGCCACCTCTCTATCAGTGAGGGAACGACAAAAGCCAAGGGCAGGAGAGGAGGAATCGGAATCGGGGAAGACCGAGGCCACTGAATGCAACCTGTTCTCAGACAAGTGATAAAGATGAGGAAATAAAACGCTCAAAGGTTTATCCCCAACCCAAGAATTCTCCCAGAAATAGGTATTGGAACCATCCCCAATAGAACAATGGACAAGCTGAAAGAAGAGAGGAAATCCCAAAGCAATAGCAGGCCAGAGGTTTTTACTAGATCCTTTCAGCCTACCACTAGAGATCCACTCGAAAGGGTGCAAACCATACAAACTTGCAATGACCTTCCACCTCAGGGCGTCAGCTCATTAAAGGAGCGCCACAACCATTTCCCAAAAAGGACCTCGTTGCGAAGCCTCAGGTTGCCAATACCTAACCCCCCAACTCAGGCTTAGAAACAACTTCCCATTTTATCAGGTGGGCCCCTCCACCTTCATCCTCTCCTTCCCACAAGAAATCTCTCATAAGCCTCTCCAAAGACTTACACACAGATATGGACAGTCTAAAGACGGAAAGAAAGTAGAGAGGGATCCCACTCAGGACCAACGATTTTGGGTTGCCCCCCAAAGGGAGGCCAAGGTCGGAGCACGAAAATTGATTCACCTCACAACCAGCTAGAGACGCCCAACACTCCAATTTAGAGACCTCACAATTGACCCCAAAAATAGATCTTTTATGGCAATTGATCCTGAGGCCTGAGATAGCTTCAAAGAAGGAAATCCATTTAAGTTTCTAAAAAACTCTTCCTTAGCCGAACAAAAGAAGAGGGTGTCATCGACAAATTGAAGATGAGATAAATGGATACTATTCGACCCCACCTTAAATCCCTCAATCACACCTTTATCCACCCCAGTCGAGACTAACCTGCTCAAAACATCCACCACCAGAATGAATAAAAAGGGGGACAAAGGATCCCCTTGCCTAAGGCCTCTCGAAGCAAAGATCTTGCCTCCCGGCTTCTCGTTGATTCAAATGGAGAATTAATCGATGGTCTACATTGCAATGCAACACTTTTGCAAGTTTGGGTTTAAAATTGATATAACCTACTAAGTTTAGGGTTCAATTCGATAAAATTGCAAGTTTGAGGTTAGAATTGATACAACCAGCTTTGGGTTAAAAATGATTTTTTCCCTTAATTTTCCTACTGCTAGTGCAACTATGAAATAACATGCAAGTTTTAGGTTTGTAATAGGTTTTTTTAAGAAAGTTAAGGACTGAAGTAGAAAAGAGAGATGGGTCTCAAAAGCTAAGTGGTTGTTTGACCGAATATTTGCTTTGAGTTTTAAATTTCATGGCTATTCTCCACTTCTTGTTCATTAACTACTAGACTTTGCTAACTGGTTTTACTGGCACGCTGATCTTGTGAAAATCGATCAGTTTTCAGAAGCATTTGGGAAATTATATGGTCAACCAAGGCAAGGTGTTGGCAACGATTCAGTTGAATCTTCAAGATTGCGCGGATGTGTCCACGAGAATTGCATAAAGTACGTAATTATTGAATATCTTTTTCATTGCTTCTACTTGGTTGATTACTTCTCTTTGTGAATTATTTTGATTTCCAGGAAGGATGCCCCATATCCTCTTAATTATTGCTTATCCAGAGGACCTTTAGCGCATTAGCAAAAAGTGCTTATGGACTTGGGGTGGCCTTCACATTGTTAAATGTACATCACGTAATGATTCTTTTTTGAACTGTAGTTGTATTATGCCTCTTAGAGAGCCAAGAGTTTCCACTATAAAGCGATTCAGCACTTCAGGTTTGTTAAAAGGAAGAGATATTGATCAACTTCTTGTTCACAACTCTTCATTTTTATGTCTGGAAAACGATTTCAATTGTTGAGAGACTGCTTTTAATCAAAGCTATCTGCCCTGACCTTACAGGTTTGGATGGAAAAGTGGTTATTTGGGACTTGGAGGGCCAGGCTGATCTATCTCAATACTTGTGAACCTTGATTCGTTAACTTTCTCACATCACTATGTAAAGAATCTTGCTCTCGGCATTCACATGCCTTGTATATTATAGCAGCTGTGAGGAACTGATTGCTTTTCAACTTATAGCAAACAAGCGAGCTTGGGTTTTTTATTGTGTATGTATGTATTTTCAGCCAACTTTTTTGCTTTTACAGATTTCATACACATGATTGGAATTCAGTCTCTCATTTAGGTCTTGTTGCAGATTTAGGTCAAAATTTTTGTTCAGACTATTGGTTCAATGGCTTGTATAATGTTCTCCCAATATTATTTCGGCTCTGTTTGGGGTTGCTGTAGCTTTTGAAATAATTGTTGGCAACTGTGCTTTTAGGAAAATCAGCTGTTACACAAAGCAAATCAGCGTTTGGTAAATTTCAATTTTAAATATAAAAAAGCAGTTCATAGCGTTGGGTAAATTCAAACAAAATTGTTGTGATTTAGTTATAATGACCAAAGTAGACATATTATTTTAGTTATTTATACGTTAATTTTCAGTATATGAATTTTAATAAGTTAATTATTTAGAATTTTTAGCTTAAATTACAAATATTTTCTTATTACTTTAAATTATGCTAAAGGGAATAGTTGTTCTATACTATCATAATTAACAAATGTTATTCCAATACAAACAAAATGTAAGACAAAAAAAATATATATATATATATTATCTACTTTGTTCTCTAAACTTGTATCTGTATTGCATTTTAGAGCATACAATTCTTGAATGTGAAAAAAATTATTTATATGACTAGAGTAGACATATTATTTTAATTATTGATATGCTGATATTCAATATGAATTGTAATAAGTTAATTATTTAGAATTTTTTATAGTTCAAATTATAAATTATATTTTCTAATTCACTTGAATTTTCTTCAAGTTCATTGATGATGAAATTAACATAAGCTTTCCTACGTGACAAGGTTAGAAATTGAAAAGAAAAAAAATCTATCTAAGAAGCTTCAATAAGTTAGAGAGAAATTTATCTAAAATAAATTAATTAATTAATTAAAAAAAGTGAGAGGAATTGAAAAATAAAAATTATGGAGGGATATAGTGGGCATTTTGAGAAATTGTTAAAAAAAAATACGCCAGATTATTTAGGAAGTTAAAATCAGAAGCTACTACCCAGGAGATTCTAGAAATCTAATGATTTGAAAAGTGATTTTCTATAAATTTTAAAAAAACCTAAATTACCAAACACTTAAAACGGTTAGAATTGTTTAAAAATAGATTTTACTTGTTCCAACTACAATCCCAAACGCACCATTCCTCTCACATCCACTGTCATCTGTGTTTGATTATAAATAATATATGATAAATTTGATAGGGATACAAACCATATAGTGTGTAGACATATACTCTCAATTCTTGATGAAGAAGATCATAAGTTTGAATTAGAATTGTGATACTTTTGTTATAATGTTAATGTCCAAATTTTGTGTGTAAACAAAGAAAGAGAATGTATGTACAAAACAATTTCTTTGCATATTTCCTTGCTGCAAAGATATGATAACTGATCATTGGTAATATTTACAACATTTGCAGATAGGAAATATTTATTTAATAAAAAAAACAAAAATGATATATATATATATATATATATATATATATATATATTAAATGATCCTTCCTCCATAAATAACATTGTATTTTTTATCTTGGTAAATTTAAAAAGTACTATTATTAGTTAGAATAATTTGAACTAAAAACAAAATTCCACTTGATCTTTTCTTTTACTCACCTTTGTACCTAACAATGTTGAATTTAAATGACTGAGTTGGATTTTCTAAGCCTAATAATTTGTTTTTTGTTTTTTATTTTTGAAAATTAAGTTTGTTTTCTCTCTGACCAAACAAAAAAAGTTTTTGAAAATTTTTTTTTAGTTTTCAATAATGTTTGTAAACTTAATTTTCAAAAAATCAAAAACCAAATAGTTATCAAACGGGACCCTAAAATATCTCATTCTTTTCCCTCCTTTTTACATCCTTCTATCTTAATTGTCAAAAAAATTATGATGAAGTAGGCAAGTATTATATTTATTGACCAATCTAAGCTTCAGTAGATAAAATATCAAATACTTACCTTTTTCTAAAAAAAAATACCTAATACCATCCCAAACGTCAATGGTTGGATTCTCATCCCCACAATAGTTGAACGAACCAAAAAAAAAAAAAAGTTGATTTCTTTATTGAAATGTATTTATTATTCAATAAAGACCTCTTGACAACTTTTTGATGTTGTCTCGTGAGATTAGTTGAAGTGTGCGTAAGCTGGCCCGAACACTCACGGATATCAAACAAAAAAAAAAAAAACTTTTTGATGCTGATTCAAATTCCACGGTGTTATTAACCATTGAATATATATTACAAGTACTTCTACGGTTCCTCTCCCATAATTATCAATTCTCCTCAAGAATTTCTCCAAGCCTGGATTTCGTTGGGCTGGATTTGGGCACGATCGATTATCTTCAGGCTCGACTCTGATGAGGCCGAGTCATCACGAGCAACAAGCCCATATATATAACATTCTTTTGTTTAGTTTAGCCACCATACAAGTATATATAAGCTTAGACTTGAGTGAATTGTCTTCTTCCCTGCGCTCTGTGTTCAGCTGCAAATATGCTATCCACACTGCAACCTCCTCGCTGCTCTCTCTCTCGCTTCCCTCTCCATCTTCCCTCTAAACCTTTCTTCTTCCACTCCAAACAAACCCCACTCTCATCTCCACATCCCATCGCCAATTCCACTCTCACTGACCAAATTCCCATTTCCACCTCTCCCCAATCCCTTCACTCCCAAATTCTCTCCATCCGCCATTCCCTTCTTTCCCGCCAAACCACTGCCACCCAACTCGCCGAGTCCTATCTCAATCGCCTTCGAGCATTGGAGCCTCACCTCAAGTCGTTTCTCCACGTCTCTGAAACCGTCCTCTCTGATGCCCGTGAGATTGATGGCAAAATTCAGAGAAATGAGGAACTGGGTCCTTTGGCTGGGGTGCTCGTGGGCGTTAAGGACAATATCTGTACTGCGGGTATGCCTTCCACTGGTGGGTCTCGGATTCTCGAAGGGTATCGACCGCCATTTGATGCTACTGCTGTGAAGAGAATCAAGGACTTGGGTGGGATTGTGATTGGGAAGACTAATTTGGATGAATTTGGCATGGGTAGTACTACTGAAGGCTCTGCTTTCCAGGTTTGCGTTTTCTTTTAATATAAGAATTTATAACTTTTTTTTGGTTCTAATCATATGGGGTTCTCGGAAATAAGGGGCTGGAAGTGTGTGTGGTTGTTTGTTTCTCCTCTCAACATTACTTTTGTCATGAAAATGAGTAGAGAGGGGAAATTTCTATGGGGGTTTATCATTGGAAAATTGAATGAATGTTAAAAGTGCAGCTGTGGTGTTACTTCCCACTGGTAACGAGGGTTGGTTTACTCAGGTGGTGCGTCTGTTCATTCATTAGGTGACTGCAAATCCATGGGATTTGAGTAGGGTCCCGGGAGGATCATCAGGAGGCTCTGCTTCAGCTGTTTCTGCTAGGCAGTGTGTGGTGTCTTTGGGAAGTGATACAGGTGGAAGTGTGCGGCAGCCAGCGTCTTTCTGTGGTGTGGTTGGGTTGAAACCTACATATGGTCGTGTCTCAAGATTTGGACTTATGGCTTATGCTTCATCGCTTGATGTTATTGGCTGCTTGGGTACAACAGTTGCTGATGCTGGGATTCTTCTACATGCAATTTCTGGTCATGATACACTTGATGCCACCAGTAGTAAAAGAGTAAATACTTTCTTTGCCTTGTTCCAATTTATGTTTTTTTAGCACTCCTCTGCTAATATTTTGAGTTTTATAGCGTTTTCCACATTTGAGCATTGGAAAGAAAAATTAGTTTGTGCCTGCTTCTTGGAAGATTTGGTGGTTGTTAAGTTTCTTTGGTAGTCCCCTGTTGATATCACTGATGAGTCCATTTTTGTATCTTCTTTTAATTTGTTTTTGTGAACATATTTTTCAGGAGGTTCCTGATTTCACATCGCAATTTACTGCTGTTGATTCATTGGAATCTAAACCCTTTAAAGGACTGAGGATTGGTCTGATTCGAGAAACTCTTGATAATGGTGTTGATGGTGAAGTAAATTCTGTAATACGTGCTGCTGCTTCACATCTTGAAGAACTAGGATGCTCCATCAATGAGGTTTATATTTTCTTCCAGTTTCATAGCTTTTGGTGCTTTACTTTTTTGTTTACTTGCACTTTTTCTTTATTCATTCCCTTATTTCAACAATATATATATATATATTTCTCTTGTAGGTATCACTGCCATCATTCTCTCTTGGGCTGCCTGCCTATTACATTCTTGCATCATCTGAATCATCTTCAAACTTGGCACGATATGATGGTGTCAGGTAACATGCTGAGGGCCGCATTTGTTGTAAGAAATGTTTTGTTTCTTCTTGAAAGAAAAAAAGGAATTAATATCTTTCATCAAGAGAAGATGGAGGAAGTTATTACTAATGACATTTAGATTAAAGAATTTCCTTCAGCATGCTTTCTGAGTACATGATTTTGGATCAATTGTATTGTTATTTGGTTCTCTCAAGTTGAAGAAACCACTAGAATGCCTAATTATTATTTTCAGATGCTTTTGTTTTGTTAATGTATTCTGATAACAACTTATTCTGATCCAATTTGGTTACTATACCCTGCATATAGATATGGAAATCAAGCTGTTGCTGATGAGCTAACTGGTCTATATGAAAATTCCAGATCAACAGGATTTGGTTCGGAGGTACAAGTTGGAAACTGTTAAAATTTCTCTTGCATTGACATTGAAGATTTTGACTTTCTTATTCACTTGAGAAGGTTTTTATCCTTTTCTAGAGTATACAGAGTTGAGTTGTGAAATATGTTATAGAATTGTAACCTCATCCTCTTTATTCCTGTGAAATTCATATCGACAAATTTTCTCATTACAGGTTAAAATGAGAATTTTGATGGGAACTTATGCTCTCTCAGCCGGTTACTATGATGCTTACTACAAGCGTGCTCAGCAGGTGCGATATCAGCATTCTCAATTCCTATGCCTTTTGTTACGGTACCTTACTACCAAATGTTTGTTAAAGCCCAATGGCCACTTTATGGTTACAATGGTGTTTCAGGTGAGAACCATTATTCAGAAAAGCTTCAAAGCTGCATTAGATGAAAATGACATCTTAATATCACCTGCTGCTCCATCTGCCGCTTATAGAATTGGTATGCTATCCAAAATTTCATGCCTTCCAATTCGTTGTACAGTACTTATATTATCATTGTTTGTTGACAGGTGAAAAGGTGAACGATCCATTGGCAATGTATGCAGGTGACATCATGACTGTAAGCATTTCTATCCCCTCCCCCTCCCTCCTTCGAGTGCTTTCCAATTTATAACATATGTGTGTGTGTATATAGAGAGATAATTGGGGATGGGGGATTTGAATCTTGAATTAGAGCTCTTTCAACTCAAGTCTCTCAAATTTAAAAGGACCTAGTCCTAGTATTTCTACTTTTAGTTAGTGTTTTCATTTATATAACAGAGATGTCAAGGATTATGGTCGAGACTCGAGTCACTTTCTTCCGAGGGAATCTTTCGTAGAGAAAAGGGGCGTACCAAAGGAGTGGGATAAGGGAATTACCCTTAATGTCAAAGGGAACTTACAAAAATGGATCCCTATTGGGATAAATCAAAAGAACATTATAATTACAGAAATCTTTGGACAATGTACGCCAAGAGAGAGCAAAAACACTAACTAAATCCTAAAACTCATCCAAGCCAGATGAGAAATCTTGAAAAGTTCTTGTTTCTTTCAAACCAAAACTTTCTAAAGAGAGCCATGACTGCATTTGTCCATAAAACTATAGCTTTGCCTTTGAAAAACTATAAAAACACCCAGAAGCTTACTGCCATTCTGCTAAAAGATGGGCAAGCACCACAATATAGCAAAAGAGATGAACTCGAAGGCCCAGCATTTGGTCGCAAATTCAGTGAAAAAGTAAATGGGTTTGATTTTCTGGAGCCCTTTAGAGCCTAGGGAAAGCTTCCATCAAAGGGAAACCAAGTAGCCAAAAGGTTTCCTCTCCCAACTTTGGAGCAATACCATCTCATTGTTTCCTGACAGCAGGTAGAAATAAAAGACCAGGAGCTTCTGTTGTCTTCCACTTCTTTAGATAGCCAACAAGCCATCAAAATCCAAACACATCCTAACTGTTTCATGCTCTTGACAGGTCAATGTTAACTTAGCCGGACTACCTGCATTGGTGTTACCTTGTGGATTTGTTCGAGATGGGTCCTCTGACCTTCCTGTTGGCCTTCAAATGATTGGTGCAGCATTTGATGAGGTATTGTTTACTCGATTGCACAGCATGTTGGTTTGAAATTACTGCTGAGATTGACTGTGCTTCTGATTCTTTGCCTGGATAACTCTCTGCCTTAGAAGTGATTCTTGGCGTAACCCAAATCAATTTTCACCATGTTCACAGGGTAAACTTCTGAAAGTGGGACACATTTTTGAGCAAACTCTTCCAGACTGCAGATTTGTTCCACCCTTACTAGCCGACGACATTGTAGGGTAGCTCGCTCCAAGTCAAGTGAGTTGGGAAAGCAGGCAAATTGGAAGCCTTGGAATGTGTTAATTGGTTACTCTTATATTATTGATTATTATTAGGTGAATATTACTTCCTAGAGGCTTTACAATTCCTTTGTGTTCTCTCTCTTTCTCTCTCTTGAGTAATTGTGTTCTCTCTTATTATCTAAAAGAACTAATGGGCTGTATTCTCCATTTCAATAACAATAAGATGGTAAAATTTTGCTTGCTACTGGGGGTCAAACTTATGAGTCTTTATTTGGACACTAAGCGATTGAAATAAAATATTTAGAAACTCGTTCATGGCTGCAATGGTGGCCTCTTTAATAATGACAATGTGCCCTTTGATTGGAAAATTTCCTATGCTGCTACATGGCCTCTATAATAATAACATTAAATTTATAGGGTGATCGAAGGAAGTATTGTAAATGCACTAGAATAGAATTTAATAGTCTACAAAATAATATACTATAGAATTACTAGAAATTAATAGCCTACAACTTTCCTTTGTTACCCATTTATGTTGAATACACCTTGTTTTACCAAGTTAGATAGCAGATGGATATTTTTGGTGTTAGGATTTCTTTTAAATGCCACTTTTTAAAAGGAAATGTTACTTCTAGACAAGATATTTTAACTCCGTAATTAATTTAGTATTTTTAAGCAATTTTAAAGCACTTTTTAACATAATGCCAAAGACCCCAAAACTCTTCCAATCTAGTTAACACCGCAGTTAAAGTTATATGGCTCCACAAAACCATTGTCCTCAAAAGGAGATTAAATTTGCTAGTGTTAACAATAAGGAGTGTAGAAACAAACACAATCCTAGAGTGAACAATAGTAAATCATATTCAACCCTTGAATGTAATTTTAACAGGTGAAAAACATGAGCATAGGAGAGGCACGAGATCAGGTACGGTATAAACAAATGTTTTCTTTTCCCATTTTGTAAATAATAGAGTGTGTATCGATGAAATGTCGAGGAAGCTATGCATCAATACACAATTACTTTAAACACATCTGCACGACTAATCAAAGGGACAAAACAGAAGCCTAGAAGGTAAAAAAATATCCAACTAAACTGTTAGAAAGCGTTGGGAAGAAGCAGCATCCACAAACAATCACAACGGAACCTGCATTTTGTCAAACAATAAGCCAAATCTCTTCTCCAATTGCCTTGTGTATATTGAAATCCATTGCTTTGAGCTGAAAATGGTTCGACGTGGATACTTCGTCCAGCTATTGGAACATCTGGAGGAAGTTATTTGCATATGCCATTGGTTTCACATCGGGATGAGGCTGCAATATCATCAATGGAGGACAAAATGTAAAGGACTTGACGAAAAGGAAATGCACAGAAAAGACCATAAAAAATGGTGATCAGAAAATAAAAACCCACCACTGCTGAGAAGGTTACAATGTTAGGCTTCAAATCTGGTGCTTCAAAGCGAATAAAAGCCCCTTTATTTCCCATCTGCAATATCATTAGGGAAAACCATCGGTACAAATTTTATAGAGGGAAAAATGAAAGAACTTAACTTTGGAAACAGAAAGGAGAATCAGGCACCTAAGCCCTAATGGGAGAAGTATTTAGTCGATGCTCTCTACTAAAAATTAATATGCTTCTTTTTTCCTAAAACAATTAGTAACGTATGAATAACAGACCACCAACCATGGAAAAAGAAAATACCTGGTCACAGTAATTGGGAGCAGAAAACACTGTGATAAGTTTACCATCATGCTCGATCTCATACCCTTCATCCTTGACTTCATGGGATCGCACAATTAAATCTGTCGAGTTATGGGTATTTTATGTCATCAAACAGTTATCATTATCAACCGAACAGAATAGATACATAACTAGAAAACAGTTACCTAAGTTGTTCTCCTCCAAAAATCTTTTTGTGACATCTGCACCAAAGGCAAGACCTACACCCCGTTTACTAGGTCCTCTCCCAGGATTAGGTTGTGGGTCACTCCATAGGATTTCACACATTAATCCTATTACACAGAAGTGACGGGAAGGCTCAGTATTATTCAACTTAAGAATATACGGAGAATGATTTTTTGTGCTCAAGAAAAACCATACAAACACTCTTCAGGCATTATTTTACACAGAAAATATGCATTAGAATTGAGATGAGCATTCAATAAAGTTTAAATAAGGCGAATAAAAGTATGCATCTCACCTTCCTCAGGGGGTTCGCAAAACCGATCTATTGCTCTGATTTCAGAGAGTTTTACCCCATCAACACTAAAAAGACCTCCATGAGCCACGAAAACCTTCTCGTTTAGAACATAAGCCAAAGGTAAAGAGCAAAACACTTCTGCAAATAGTTCCACAAACGTTTCATTCAACTTAGACCGAACTTCACCCTCGAAGCCATAGATCTTGTTCATGCTCTTGCTTTCGTGATTGCCTCTGGACAAATGCATAGCTGAAAGTTGACAAATGAAACAAAAAGTCATTGTATGAAAGATAATGCACGGTACATAAAGGAGCAGTTGATGACTATTGATCAGATAAACTTGTGATGGTGAAACAGTACAGTGCAAGCATCTTCCTACTAGTCTGGAGAAAGGGACACAGTCCTAAATTTCACTTTTTTTATAGATAACGAACTTTCATTAAGAATATTAAACGACAAACAAAGAAAGATCCATAAGAAGCACACAACCAGGTTGGGGGAAGCAAATCGTTAAAACCTGGGTCTCTTGAGGAGATCTGACAATACCATTTTCAGTTTTCTATTTAGTAAATCAAGTTAATTGTCTGGTTAAGACCAGCAGAGCTTCATAATTGAAATTGTTTTTACCTCGTTTGGGATTTTTTTTAAAATTAAGTTCAAACTGAGATTCAGCTACAGTACAATCATTGAAAATTACAGCAATCAGAGCTCACAGCTCAAGTTCTTAGCTTTTCAAGATTTTTTCTTTCTTGGATATTCCAAAACTGCTAGAACCTCCCCTAGTGTTGTAGACTTGTAAAAGTATGCGGGAAAGAAGTCAATCTAAAGATATACAGCGTAACAATGTTTGAAGGAAATTCACCTGATGGAGACATGCACTTGAATGCAAACAAGGTGAGAATGACCTCCACAGAAAATGAACCTCTATCCACAAAGTCTCCATTAAAGAGGTATGGATTTTCATCTGATGGGAGCCCATTAAGCTCAAAAATATTTAAGAGATCATAGAACTGCAGACATCATAAAGGTATATATGTAAGTATGACTACCTTCTGCAATAAAACATAAACAAGAAATACAATAAATTTAAATGTTGGAAATTTAAATAATGGAAAAATACAACACAAATGCATTATGAAACAAGATATTCCAATTCTTATATATAACATCATTGATAGGAAAGTTTAGCTGAAAAAGAGTTTTGATGATCTAATTCCTTCTCTCACCAAACTGTTCATTTCTGAACGACATACCTAGTATACTTGGCTCCACACATATTCACCACTAAGACAGATGATATCAGAAGTGTGTGTATTAACTAAAAGAAACCTTACCTGACCATGTACATCACCACAAACAGTTAAATGCCTGCCCTCTGGGATGTTAACATCAACGAGAGATGGAAGGGCACGCAAGATTTCTCTGACTTGTAATACCATTTGGAATGCGTATCTACAAAATCAATAGCAACATCAAGTCATTCTCAAATATTGCATAGCACTGATTAATAATGTCAATCATTACACCTACCGTTTATGCAAGCTTTTCTGGTTTTTAAAATCATCAATCATTTTCTTCACAAAGTCCAATGTTACAACATCTCCTTCTATCTTTGCACCAGTATACTGTGGCTCAACATCTACAATTAAAGCATACACGAGCCTTACTACTTCATGAAGCAAGTAAAACAAAAAACAAAAATAATAGAACAAGAGAAATATGATTAACATAATTATCTTTATTCAGTAAGCAGAAAACTAAGAACAAAGAAAAAGGAAATTAAAATTGTAGTCAGATAATCTCTTGATATCTATAACATGTGACCTCCCACTGGGTCTTGATAACATGTATCCTTACCACATATGTGATATGTCAACTCTTGACTCGCTCTGGATTACCATTTACCATTACATCACAAATTTTATATCAAGTCTATGCATCGGCTAGTAGAGTATATCATGGTTTACCATTAAGTTGAACGGAATTAACATAAAATTGCTATACAAAAACTGACAACCAACAAAATAGGGGACAAAAAGAAAATAATAATCTGGCACTTTGAAGATCATGTGATTGGTAAACAATCTGACAGCAAACTTTAAGAAATGACTCAATTAGTATCTCCAGACAACTTTATTCCTTAAAGACTAGAAAATCTTATGTGGCATCATACGGTGCTACTGCCATGCATGTGCTACATAACTGCACTCCTTCAGCTTAAAAGGAAAAGCTCGTAATCTCTGTCTAAACTGTACAGTGGATTCTTCCGTTGCTCATTGAAGTCTTCTCTCTTCAAGTCAAATCCTTCTCCCTCTACTTTTTTACAAGAAAATGGGGGTGCATGGATGAAGGCCTCTGTGGTACTAAATTATATAAAATTCGAGAGAATGGACTAGAGATTCACTTCTATTATTAGTCTTTAACAGAACATAAAAAGTTGATTAAATGGATAGAATGAGTCATTTCCTAAAATATGTGGGTGGATTCTCTCAAGGGGAGGGGGGCCTAGTTGCACATGCTGCAAGGTGTTAAGGTGTCATTAGCATTTCACGCAAGAAAAATTACCAATTAGATGAAAATCAATGGAATCTGCCACCGAACGCCTCTCAGATTCTGGTACAGCAATTGCTTCTTCAAACTTAAGCTTCATGACTGCCTTTTCACATTCCTTCAATTTCTTAGCAGCATCAGGATCATTGGGACAGATCTTCTTGAGCTAGATTCCACAAAACAGATCTTATCAAATAGTTGTGCGTATAAAATATTATATAAGTTTTTTTTTATAAGGAACCACACTTTCAGAGATTAAAAAAAATAATAATAATAAAAAAAAAGGAAAGAATACAAGGGCAAACATAAAAAATAAAAACAAGCCCTCAAAAAGAGACTCCATTCAGATAGAGGGGCTCCATTCCAAGAGAATGAAATCTATAGGATGACACTCCGACACTTGTTGGACACATATCGGACATTTATTAGTATAATTGATATGTGGCAAACACTAGTTGTACAAAGTCAATATAGGTCTATAATGAACACTTGTTAAGTGTACTAAACAGACACAATACTAAATGACCAATAATAGATTTTAAGAATGAAATACATTAAACTCATTTTTTTTATGAAGTACATTAAACTCATTTTCTTAATCTTAAGCATACAAATACATAAAGTTATTGATTTTGAATTTCCTTCTTGTATAAAAATGTATATTTTACTAAACGTGTCAATGTTGTGTTTGTGTCCCATAGATTTTAAAAAAATGACGTGTCACCGTGTCCATGTCGTATTCATGTCTCATGTCCGTATTTGTGCTTCTTAGGACTAAACATTAGCAGAATCTCTTTCAATCCCTCTAAAGGTCCTATTTTTTTTCGACCCGCATAACCTCCACATAATACAATAGCACAAATCTCAGCCTGCCACGAGAATACAACAAAACAGTCTGATCGGAGAAGGCATATTTCTCAAAAGCCAATAAAGAGTATTAACTCTTTCATGGATTACCTTCCAAAATGAAAAAATGTGAGGCATTGGAAGAGCAATCAACGGGGAAAGCCATGAGAAGGGTTAGGGCACCACAAACGGAGATCCCTCCTATATGGACTGAAAGTGACACCCCCTATCAAAGAAAGGATAGTCAAAACATTCGTAGTTTCCCTATCAGACAACAAAAGAGAAAAGCCAAAGGAGTAGGAAGGAGAGCTCCTAGAAGGGTTCAAGACCTCTACCACATAATGATTTTTTTTATAGAGGATAAATGATATAGTCGAGGAAAAGTAGCAAAAAAGAGTCTATCCCCCAACCACCTGTCTTCCCAAAAAAATGTTTCCTCCCCGTTCCCCACAACATGATGGCAAAAGAGGTCAAATAAGGGAGCTCATTGGAAATTTCTTTCCAAAGGTTTCTAGAAGTGCCTTTGATCCCACCCGAGACCTATTCAAAAGGATGAAGACCGTATTTGCTAACAATAATCCTATGCCAAAGAGTATTGGATTCAAAGAAGAACAACCATAACCATTTAGCCAACAAGGCTTTGTTGCAAGTCCTCAAATTACCCACCTCAAGCCCCCAAGATTCATAGACTTCCCCACTAAGTCCCAAACTCATCAGATGCGCATTTATTACCTCGTCAATCCCTTCCCACAGGAAGTCCCTCATAAGCTTTTTGATAGATTTATAGACTAAACAAGGGGCTATAAAAAGGGAAAGGAAGTAGACAAGGATACCACTCAGAACAAAGCAAACAAGAGCTAGTCTACCACCCTTGAAGAAAAAGCTTCTCTTCCAACTAGAGAGTCTTTTCCTAACTTTGCCCACCATTGGGTCCCAAAACCGAGGGAACTTCAGGTTGTGCCCCAATGAAAGCCCTAAGTATGAAGAAGGGAACGAACCCACCTCACAACCCACCATCGCCCCTTATCTACTGACCTTGCTCTCATCACAATTTAGTCCCAAAATTTGGGATTTACCCATATTAATCTTTAGGCCTGACATAGCTTCAAAGGAAGTCAAGATATGATTCAAAATTAGAAAAGATTCCTCCTAGAATCGTATCATCCGCGAACTGGGGATGGGGTAAGGGGACCCTATTCTAACCACCTCAGAACCTTCAACAATCTTGTCCTCCACCCCTTTATAAATGATCCTACTAAGAATATCCACTACCAAAAAAAAAAAAAAAAGGGAAGGGAGATAGAAGATTGCCTTGACAAAGGCCATGCATAGTTCGAATCCTACCATGGATTCCCAAACAGCCACCAATACCACCATATTGATAGAGAGAGAAACCAAGAAATAACTTGTCCAAATAATGACTAAAGCAGATCAGACAGCAGCACAAACTCCCAACTGAAATTTATGCTGATTAAAAGGGAATAGATAGATATATGATGATAGCAATGCAGTATAACTGGTATTCAGCTGCTAAAAGCAAATAAGAGCCAAGTCGCAACTTCCAGTAATGACACAAGTCAAGGCTTCACGACAAAAGTCTGATATACCTGTTGAAAATCTTTAAGTGCCTCTTTGAGTTTTCCCATAGCAAGAAAAGCAGCACCTCTCCTGTAATAACCCTGTTGTACAGGAAAATTTTCAGAAAGTGGTAAAAAGGACCGTAAAAGTGTACCACAGGTTAAATGTTGAGCTTACTTTTGAATATCTAGGATCAATTTCTATAGCCTTCGATGCATCCTGGATAGCGCTACCATATTCCTCCAATTTAGTATGTGCAAATGCACGGTTTGCCCAGTATACAGCATTCTGACCATTTAACTCGATTGCTTGTGTATAAAGATCAATTGCTTGAGCATATTTGTGGGCTGAAATCAAGTGAAAATAGTTCAGTACATAAGGAGCAATTTCGTATGAGTTGTAGTTGTAGACTTTTCTTTAACATAGAGCACTCCGCACTGACTAAATACTTCCAAAGAAACAGAATCTTGGTCAGGTGAAAACTAAATAAACTGTGTTGCCCGCACAATGTTCGTGCATTTTGGCTGCAGTCTTGACATAGTCACAGACTCACAACAGAGAAGACCACAAAATTATTCAAGTTCCGCTACCTTCAGTCATCTTGAAGAACCAATGAAAAGAAACACCTAACAGGAACATATGGTTACCTTTAAATGCTTCATTTGCTAGGGATTTGACTTCTTCAGCTCGAACGGTGTCTGTTTTATCAGCTTCCATGACAGGCATAACCTCTACAGACTAGAGAAAGCCACTATGATTTCTAGGTAAGAATAAATTTTACCATCCCTCTCATTTATCTCCATCAACGTGGTCCATCTACTCCATAAAACACCAAAATTGTAAATTTAAGCAAATAATGCAAATGGCTGTAAAGAAAGATAGGCACGAAACGAAAGGTCAAAGCGTTTTGGTTTATTTACAACAAAGTGGCTCCAATGTCTTTACCATAGTAACTTTTCCATGAGAACCATGCAATAAAGCAGAACCTGAAGAGGCAATAAAATAACCACTATTCTAAAGAAAAGACCAACATTGTAAAACTACAAGGTGAGAGTGAGGTCAGGCATTCAAGATGTTTTAAGAGTTCCAGCCTTTCTGACACCCGACAAAAAAGATAAAGCTGGGGAAAATCAAAGACTTATCAGCAACGATACCACGTGATTGGTTTTCCAAGAGAAAGAATATCAGGAAATGCCAAGTCAAAGAAAACTACTCAACCATCGATCATGGTAAGAAAAGGGAAAGAATCCCATTACTATTAGTACGTATAGAAAGCCAGTTCGTGCCTTCGTAGTGTAAATTATGGTAAAGAATCCTTTCCTCACGAAGGAACCTTCCATGATGGAAGAATCTCCATTAAACTAAAAACAGACAGCGCAAAGGAATCGTATAAAAGGAAACAAAAAACACCCCACAAACCACAAAACGCTAACAAAACTCAAAACACCACAGACTATTGGTTGCAGGACACAAATTGAATCCGAGATTCTCAATCAGATGCCCCACCAACTAACGCGACGTAGGGAGTAGGTAGACTATGGATTGATTGGCTTCTACAAAACTTTATTCGATTAGATGAAAGCGAAGTGGCAAAGAAAAGTGGATGTGGAAAGAGGTAAATACCTGAGAAGAAATGATCGATCCAAGCAGAAGGAAGAGAGAGTTTGGGCTTTGAGGAGTGGAGTGAAGTGAAGGAACCTGAGCTTGAGCTTGAGAGCCTGCCCTAATTTGAGAGAGGCGATGTTTTTATATTAAAGAGATTTTGTGTAAATTCATGTTGAAATGAGGCGCAGTTAGAGAGAAGAGAAGATTTGTGTTCGCATGCTTGGAAACAAACACAACCAAAAAAAAAAACCCCAAGTTGTGTGGAAAAATCTAGAAAACCAAAAAATTGGAGAGATGAGATTTTATTTTGGTTGAAATATTATTTTCTTCTCTTTATTTTGTATTTCATTCTATTTTATTTTCTTAGTCCAATTTTAGTATTTGTCCTGTTAATAAAGCTTAAACTTGATTATTATTGTTAGTCTGAAGTTCATATGTTTTTCAAAATGATTAAATGATTATAACAATTTTCGTGTATGAAAAGATAGAAGATTAACATATTTCCAAAATTTAGAGAGATGTTAATAGAAGTTTACTTTTATATAAAAGTTAAAAACCTAACCGTAAGAGTCAGTTTTAAGTTTTATTCCATGACATTTGGAAGTATAAGGATCAAAATGGTATTTTAATATTTTTTTGTGTTTGGTTTATTTACAAAATTACTCAAATGATCAAGACATATACAACCAAGAGGTCGGATGTTTGAATCTATCCTCATATGTCTACCTAAAATAATATATTATCTACCATTATTTTCTTTTCTTTTTCTATTTTTAGATTTATACAAATGACAGGTAACAACAAACATTTAAATCTTACTAGTTTAAAACTACGTGTTGCACGTGTTATATTAACTTTTAAGTATAAGTAGTTAATTAGAAATTTTGAAATATGACTAGATGATGTACCAAAAAAATATACAAATGAATAAATACGGATGAATTCATAATTATTGCAAAAATTGATATGTATGTGATCAAATTGAACCATTCTAATAAAAATGATTTATAACTAATATGAGTGATATAAATCAAATATAAAAAATCTCACCCGCTTAAACATTTTTTAAAGATTGAAGATAGCGAAAAATCTTTTAAATTATCTAGGTAAGCATTTATATTTTCCAAAATCTTAATTTTGTAATCAATTAATAATTAAGAATTGTATGTTTAATCCAACCATTAAATGAGCACTAATTAAATAAAAATAAAAATATTTTTATTTTTGAAAAAATCAAAACAATTGATCTAAATTTAGATTTCACAAACGAAGCCATTTAGAATTAATAATTAAATTAAAAAAAAAAATCTTGATTTTTTAAAACAAATTCTCTTATTAGAGATAAGATTTTAAAAAAAAAAAAAAAACAATACAAACGTTGAAATGATGTGTGAGAATGTTTTTTTTTAACGTGGGAATGATTTAAAAAAAACAAAAAACAAAACCTAAACGTGATAGTGAAGTTTTTTTAAAAAACCAATTCGTAATCTTAAACGTGGGAATGACATGCCCATGAGAATTTGAATAATTAAATAGAAATGACAAATAAGGTATTTGAAGATTAAAAGGGGCTTAAAAGAAAATAAAAAATTTATCCGCAGATATAGATTTTATTTAAGTAGTTGGATTGTTTTTTATAGCAAAATTAAGAGAGTGTACAATGCCATGGTTAAAAAATAATAATAATAATAATAACCTATAGAGAGCATTATCCTTTTGGTCCATGAGAACTGAGTTTCAAACTCATTAATTTTACCTTCGAGTTTTAAATTTAGTTTAATTTTAGTCCCTTCGTCCAATTTTTCATTAATTATTAACGGATTAATTAAATAAAACTCATTAATTAGTGCTCATTTACCTCCGAGTTTTAAACTTCGAGTGTTCTTGGTTTTTTAATAAAAAAAATAGGGAAAAATACACTTTTGGTCCCTGAGGTTTGGGTTAAGTGACACTTTGGTCCCCGAGTTTTCAAACTCAACAAAAATACCCCTGAGGTTTGAGATAAAGAGCAATTTGGTCCCTGTCGTCAATTTTTCTGTTAAACCCTAACGGTAAGCTGACGTGGCATTATTATTTTAATTAAAAAAATTAATTTTTAATTTTTTTAAATAAAAAATATAAAAATATTAAATATATTATTATTTTATTATTATTTTTTTAATTCTCTCTCTATCTTCTCCATCTTCTTTCTTCTCCACCTTCTTTCTCCCTCCATCTTCTTCCTTCCCCCTCCCATCTTCTTCAGCTCCGGTGGCCGGCCTCTGCCGGCTGCAGGCGAACGGCGGCGGCGGTCGCTGGAATTTTTTTTTTTTTTTTTTTTTCCCTTTCTTCTCTTCTTCCCTTCTTCTCCTTTCTCTTCCTTTCTTCTGTTTTTTTTTTAAAGAAGGGAGTTTCGGGGAGGAGAGCTCCTCTCCGTCGCAAGAAATCCTCTCTCTCTCCTCTTCTCTCTCACTTTCTCTCTCTACAAACTCCATAACTATATCTCCATTTCCTTCACGACATCTCGAAATCCTTTCCCCCAAACCTTCAATCTCCGCTTTCCTCTTCCTCTTCCACAGCTTCCGACTCTGCTCTGCTCTCCCATCGGACAATCTCCGTTGAATGTGCGTTTTCCCGGCAGGTGCTGCCGTTTCTCGTTCTGTACCGAGTCGACTCACGGACTTCTGTTTCTTCTCCGATTACGGTAAATCGTTTGTGCCTTTTCTTTCTTTCGTCTAGTTGGATTATTGGTTGGTTAAGGCTTTGGGACTCTGAATCTTGGATGCTGAATCGATGTCTTCGTGATTGAGTTTTGAATGTTTGCTGCTCTATTCTTGAACTCTGTTTCAGGTGATATTTGGCGGGAGTCGTTGTTGATTGTGTTGTGTTGTGAATCATAATGTTGGGAGAGTTTATGGTTCGATGCCTTCTGTGAGTTTTTTGTTTCTTCGATTTTCTGGCTTTTTTTTTCATTTTGAGGATGGATTTAGTGATTGATGAATGATGATCAATGTTGGATGTTGTTTGGCTATGCATATCCAGCGTTTCAATGCTACAAAACTCCCTTCTTTTAAAAAAAAACAGAAGAAAGGAAGAGAAAGAAGAAGAAGGGAAGAAGAGAAGAAGAGAAGAAGAAGAAAGAAGGAAAAAAAAAATTCCGACGACCGCTGCCGCCGCCGTTCGCCGGCGGCCGGCGGCGACCGGCCACCGGAGCTGAAGAATATGGGAGGGGGAAGGAAGAAGATGGAGGGAGAAAGAATGTGGAGAAGAAAGAAGATGGAGAAGATAGAGAGAGAATTTTAAAAATAATAATAAAATAATAATATATTTAATATTTTTATATTTTTTATTTAAAAAAATTAAAAATTAATTTTTTTAATTAAAATAATAGTGCCACGTCAGCTTACCGTTAGGGTTTAACAGAAAAATTGACGGCAGGGACCAAATTGCTCCTTATCTCAAACCTCGGGGGTATTTTTGTTGAGTTTGAAAACTCGGGGACCAAAGTGTCACTTAACCCAAACCTCAGGGACCAAAAGTGTATTTTTCCCAAAAAAATATTTTGTAACTTTTTTTTTTAAATAACAATATTCTAAATACTTTTTATTCTTTATTTTCTTCATATTATCTCCCTCACTGTCCGTGTTCACCACCGTTTTTTTTTGGAAAAAATACACTTTTGGTCCATGAGGTTTGGGTTAAGTAACACTTTGGTCCATGAGTTTTCAAATCAACAAAAATACCTTCGAAGTTTGAGATAAGTAGCACTTTAGTCCCTGTCGTTAATTTTTTCGTTAAATCCTAATAGTTGCTGACGTGGCACTAATATTTTAATAAAAATTTTATTTTTTAATTTTTTTAAATAAAAACATATTAAAATAATGAAAATATTATTATTTTATTTTATTTTTTAAATCCTTTCTATCTCTTTCTTTCTTCTCCATTTTTCTCCTCTCTATCTTCTTCCCTCCTTACTCCTTCTTCAACTCTGGTGGCCGGGCACCGCCAGCTGTCGGCGAACGGCAGCGTCACCCGCCGGAATTTTTTTTCTTTATTTCTTCTTTCCTTTTTTCTCTTCTTATCCTTTCTTTTCTTTATTCTTCTTAAAAAAAAACAGAAAAAAGAAAAGGAGGGAGAAGAAGGGAGAAGAAGAGAAAAATGGAAGAATAAGAAAGAAAAAGAAAAAAAGAAAAAAAATTCGGTCGGCGGCAGCCAGCCACCGGAGCTGAAGAAGATGGAGAGGAAAAAGAAGATGGAGAAGAAAGAAAGAGAGAGAAATGATTTTTTTAAAAAATAATAATAAAATTTTATTATTTTAATATGTTTTTATTTAAAATATTAAAAAAATAATTTTTTTTATTAAAATATTAGTGCCACGTCAGCAGCCGTTAGGATTTAACGGAAAAATGGACGGCATTGACCAAAGTGCTACTTATCTCAAACCTCAGGGGTATTTTTGTTGAGTTTGAAAACTCAGGGACCAAAGTGTAACTTAACTCAAACCTCAGGAACCAAAAGTGTATTTTCCTTTTTTTTTTTTTTCTTGTTCCTATTTGTTTTCATCCGTTCTCCTTATTTTTATTATTTTTCTTATTTTTTTTCCCTTTCTTTTAGTTTTCTTCTTATTATTTTCATAAATTTGAAATGGAGGAAGGGGCACCTTCTTCCTCCTATGTTTCAGACCCGAAGCAGATAAGGGAGGATGAGCTCCCTCCCTGACTTCAAATGCTAGAGAGAAGACAATAAAAAAAAAAAAAAAAAAAAAAAAGGAGGAAGAAGAATAAAGAGAAATAACAGAGAACTTTAATTAAGGTTTAGAGGAAAAAGACGAAAAAAAAAAGAAAAATATATATAATTAAAATATTTTGTTAAAAACAATTAAAAAAATATATTTTTTTAATAAAAAAATGGATGTCACAACAAAAATCGATTACTACTTAACATAAAATGGATGGGAGGAATCAAACTGGAACAAAATCAAATAAAACTGTTGAGTTTGAAAACTCAATGACCAAAATGCAACTTATCCCAACCCTCAATGACCAAACATATATTTTTTCCAATACTATATTCGTAAATTATTTCAAATGGCAACATTTTATTTTTATTTATTTATTTATTATTATTATTATTATTATTGTAGATGGGTTATTGATTTTTTTTACTTTTATTTTTGGTAATTGGTTTTCCTATAATTTTCTTCGGCATGTTAACGCCCTGTGGTCTGATAGACATTTTCCACACAAGGACCAATCTGGGCTTCACCATCGGCCCATTGGGCTTACAAGAGCCCAACAGACATATGCAGCCCAACTTGAAGCCCAGTCCCAAATTTAATGTTAAAAAAACACACGGCCCACTATATTATCTTTACCCAAATTGGGCTTGACTAGTATGTAGAAAAGTCTTTTATCTTGCCATCATCCCAAAATTCCAAACTTCAACTCGAGTATAGTTCAACTGTTGAGACATTTATAATGTTTTTTTTAAGTCGATAATTGGAATTACTATTTCACACTTGCCATGCTGCATAATAAATAAACAAAATAAATAAGTGCTTTAAATTCAACTTTGAAGATCACAGTGTACATAGATTTACAAATGGTCAATTTGCTGCAATTAATTTAGAGCATTATTAACTTATTCTCTCTTTCATTCTTGTTTTTCTTTTACCATATTGTTCATGATAATATTTATTAATAATAACTACTTTTTTTCTTTTCCTTTTTGAGTAAATGATAACATCTACTTATGTGAATCAAGCACATTGTATACTTTTTTCATTTAATAATTGTGAACTTCCACTGCCCCATTTGATTCTTCTGGGTCAGGAATATCTGCTGGGTTTGAATCAATCACTTTTTTACTGTAAAGTTTCCATTAATTAGGGATCATGGGTCAGATTAATCAAGAGACACTTCTGACCACTTTGACCCATTTCAAAAGTTTTACCAAATGGGGAGTCAACTCAACTCAGATCTTAAAATATTATGATTTCAATTGGTTGGATTAATTAAAATAAATTTGAATGTTAAATCACCGTTAAACCTAAATATATATATATATATATTTTTTTTTATATCAATATACTTTAACGCTTCCAATTTTTTTTGGAAGACCCGATAATATAGTAGAAATCAAAATATTGATTTGAGAGGAAATAACATTACAAGAGTACTTCAACACACACAAGATCTCATACTCTAATCAATTTCATATTAAATTCACCAACCAACTCAAAATTGAAGTTTAAGTTGATGGGTTATCGTGAATTAAATTATATCAATACTCTAACAACCAATGTAATTTATATGTCGCGATTTTTAGGGTTGACATATATTTTACATGTAGTTTCTTTGAGTTATTTTATCTCCAGTTCAACAACATTTGAAGTAGAGATTCAAACGGTCTATAATATGTCTTAACCAAGTTCGCTTTCTTGAGTTCACAAATCAAACAAAAAAAACTTAAAGCTTTTTTTAGGTCCATTGATGATTTAACACGGTATCAAACGCAAGGGGGGTTTTGTGTTCAAAACCCCTATAACGTCATTTTTCCCCAGTTAATATTAATTTTCACTTGTTGAACCTTATACAAATTTCCAAGCCTACAAATGAGAAGAAATATGTTGAAATATTGACATAAAGATTAAATTTCACCACACAAAACCCATTAGCTTAATCTTTTGGGTTTGATTTAAACAATTTTAACCCCTTTAAATTTGGATTTTTCAACCCAAAGTTTAACATGTGATGACACATGGGATTCAAAATTCAAAGACTTTGTCGTTTGAGAAGTAGGGTAAAAGCAATAAAAACATAATTTTACCCAAGGAAAAAAAAAGAAAGAAAAAGAAAGACATATATATATATACACATACATACATGTTTTGTCGTTTCGGGCAGAAGGGGCAGTGTACAGAAAAATGTTGAAGGCTTTGAGGCAATTTTCACTCTCTGAAAGAGGTAAAATAAAAAATATATAAATATAGAAAAATACATAAGAGATGAAGAAGAAAAAACAAGAGTGTTGCAATAAAAAAATTTTGCCATCTTTTTAGCATGAGAATGGAATTGGTCACATGTGGTTTTGTGAGTAATTTGAGAGAGACATAAGCACATGCAAAACCCAAACCCAACGTGTGTAGGGGAGAGTCTCTTGAATTTGGACATTGAGATCAGAAATTTTGAAATCCAAACCCTTTTTCTTCTTCATCTTTGTCAAGCACAAAGCCGTATTATCTCGTCTCGTTCCATCAACATCTATTTGCACATCACTCATATTTTGAACTAATGAGAGTATGGTTATTTGGGTTGAAATTTATTCGTTTAAAACTCAATTCATGATTATTCAAGAATAAAAAATATCATTCAACAAGAACAACCATGAGAAAAGTTATAATAGGATCAAAGCTTAGATCTAAGCATGGAAGCAAACCAAAATAAAATTGATTAGAAATGTATAAATACCTGGATCCATGAAATACTCTATTATAGAACTTGCGTGGTTTAGGTTTTCCTCAACTATGCAACGCTTAGACCTTTAAATGTGCAGTTTTCTCTATCAGATGGGGAATAGGAGACTAAAGAGGCATAGTGTATTGGGGACCATAACCTTGTATTTATAAATTGATTCCAGGGGTTTCCCATAATCCCCTTGGATCAACGGGCTGGTTTCTGCTCAGCAGACCACAACTCTTTATGAGAAGTCATGAGCTCATAATCAAGACCACATAATATGCCCATTGAATAGTCCAATATAATAATTGTTATTTAATTTGTTACCCACATATGAATTAATTATTAAAATTAATTCCAACAATTTGATGTCGGGTGGATGCAAACATAGTTCTACATCAACGAGATGTGTAGAAAGGGTTTATGGTATATAAAAAAAATGAAAGCATTTTATCAATGAGTTAAATTTATGTGAGCTTAGTCTCGAAGTGGATAATATCCAGTTCAGATGAGCAGACAATTGTTAACATAAGCTCATAACTTTATTTGATTGGTTGACACATATATCATCGACAAAAAGATTATCTGAACTAGGTTCGAATAAAATTTCTACTTTCCACAAGTAGAACATTTTAAAAAATATATAGTACTTTTAGGTTAGAAATGTAAACATATTGATTAAAAAATACAAAAGATTATTGCATGCATATAAAATAAACGACAAACATGATTTATACGAACTTTTTGGTAAAATCAAAATAAAATTCATGTAGTGGATAATGTCTTACAACTATAATCCTTTTGTGGGATTACTCTTTTCATCAACTTAAAACAAAAGTTCAAATCAAAATATGACATATATTAATAATTAGAACGGTTAGATGACAAAATCTGGACAGAAAGAATTCACCTGACCTTCATGTGCCACCAACGATAAATTTGTATGAGCGGGGGAAGACGTGACCTGCAAAACAAAGTAAACCTGCACACCGGTGTGGTGCTTGCCATACCGCCTCCGATGCTTAAGTCAACAAGGAGTAAGATGGGAAACAAGTAGAGATCAAGAGCAAGAGGAAAGAGTTCAGAGAATGCGGGATCCCTTCTTGGGTTTAAATACCTTTTCCTGCCTTAGGGGTTCTAGGCTTTTCGGAGATGATTCAGGCTAAACTAGGTGGAAACAGGGCATCTAGGGGCACCACGGACCAAACGGAGGCGAAAGAACTCGACCCGCGCAACGGGCCGAGCAGGGGTCGGGCCAAAGCCCGGTCCCTCCGTCCTTGGTCCGACCCTCTAGCCTGTTTTGTCTCCGGAGTTCGTTTTCTGATTCTATTTTTGGGCTCGCATGTCGGGTTGTCTTTGTGAGCTCCTGTACATCGAAGTGGTCCAAAATTACCCATAACAAGAACTACGAATCTCTTCATATTATACCCTTAATTAAGACATAATATCATCCACAATTAGATTGTCGACCTATATGATTTTTTTTTATTATTATTCTTAATCTTATATATTCAATGATAAATTTTATCTAATTTTTAACTGATGTGAAACTATGTCTATATCTAATTTCGGATATCTCTTATTTCTCGCTTCGACCAGTATGGTTGGAGTAAAAATCAAAAGGATAATGAATGAAAGTTATATATAATAATTGTTCTGAAAAAAAAAAGTTATGATAAAGTTTGAAGAGAGTGGAAATACTGAGCAGAGACTAATGGTGTGTGGGACTGTACCCACCAAATGTACAATTGTTGTCTCCCTGCGCCCTTGCTCTTCCTTTTTTCTCCTCTTGAAAACCCCACACCGCCCATTAACATTACAACATCTCGATGCAATTCCACACACCACTTGTCACATATATCATATATATATATATATATATATATATATTATTATATAATATGATCTAAATAAAGTCCGTCATTGGTTAAACGAGAGGAAAATCATAATTACATATGAGTAATCACAACACGATATCTTTACTAATACGAGATTTTTGAGAAAAAAAAAATTAAAAATGAAACTACGAAACACATTTGTGAACAATATCATATTGGGCGGTGAAGCATGAAAATGTCTATTGTCTTTGATAATATATAACTCAAATAATGGTTAACTTGAACATAATTGTTGAGGATCGTCTCACATTGAAAAGGTGAGGAGATCTCGATGTTTATAAGATATACACGAATTACTCTTCTTATTGCTAATTAGTTTTGAGATGGAACATCATGTTTGTCGAGCTATAAGCTCATTTTTTTCTTCTCAAAGTGACAATCGAGAATGCTCATCTTCTTCCCTCCCTCCCTTCAATCCAAATAACTTCCTTCACCCTTCCCAAGGAGCTTACAATTACCCTTATCCTCAGCAATTTCAGCCGCAACAATTTCGTATGAAGATGAGGTTAGAAATATACTTTCAATCATGAGGTCAGAAATTCGAAGAATCTTTCAAACATCATGTTGTTGAATTTAAAAAAAATAAAAAAACGAGAAGAAGAAGAATGTATATATAAATCCGAAACCCTAATATAAAATATAATTAAGTTCAAATGGTCTCTTAGCTACTTTATTTTATGATTTATCAAAGGATTAATATTGAGGGAGGGATGAGGGTTTTTTTTTTTTTTTTTTTTTTTACAATATATGAGGAGGGGGATTCAAACCACATATCTTGTGGTTATCAGTACAAAGTTATGTTAGTTGAACTAAGCTCTGGTTGGCAAGAGGGACGAAGGTTAAACTATTAAATTTGAGGGTTTTGAATAGATTATATATAGTTATTTATTTTTATTTATTTATTTATTGTTGTATGTGGTCTGGGGTTTTGTCACAGTGCACGTGAGAGCAGGTTTTGATGATGATGTGGAGGCCGAGTTGCTTTAAAAAGATGAATCTTTTGTGTGTCTCGAATATTCATGCCGCACGAATAGATAATTAATTATTAAAAAATAGTAATAACAATAATTAAAAAATAAAATAAAATCACCACTGCCCTTTTTAATTAACTAAAAATTAAATAACTATTTTCTTCAACCTCTGATTTGTGAGAGTTTTGATTAATTAGTTCAAAATTTTAAAAATAGGGGAATTAACCATATTAAAACTAAACTCAGTAAATGCTAATTGTCAAATTGAAACTTTAAAATTACTTGGAGACTGAATTGAAATTAGGCCAAAAGACCCAAAATTTAATTTAAACTATTTAATTAATTTATGTTATTTTAGGTTTTCTTTAAAAATATACTATATGAGTTGAGTCATTGTTTTTAGTATATGATTTCTTTTTATTCCCAGAAAGTTAAATTTTAGTTTGATTGAGAAAAACATATAAGCGGTATAAAAGAAAATTACTTACAAATAGGTAATGATCAAAACTTTTTTTTTTTTTTTTTAAAGTATATGAATCAACTTTTACACAATTATGTAAATAACTCTAATGAAGGGTTATTTCTAACCTCAAAGGACGGCAATAAAGTAGTTCACCAGTTAGCTACCCATGCTCCAAAGCACTCAGAAATCTGATTAGAAGATTATCCTATTTGATTCAATCAACTAAAAAAAAGTACAAAATTTAACTGGTTGGGAAAATTTAAATGATGATCAAGTTAAACCCATATCCCATTCCCCACTTGAATACATACATATATGTATACGGATTTGTAATATATATTAGAAAAAAAAAATACTTTTTTGGTCACTGAATTTTGAGAAATAGGTGCAATTGATCACTAAGTTTTCAAAATGAACCATTTTAGTCCCTAAATTTTGAGAAATAGGTTTAAAAGGTTCTAAGTTTTCAAAATGAACATTTTTAGTCCTTTCATATTTGAGAAATAAGTAATTTAAAAATTCCTTCGTATTTTTTTTCCAATTTTTTTAAATTAATATTAAATTTTCTAATTTAAAAAACCATTCAATATTAAAATATAATGAAAAAGTTATTAACTTAAAAAAAATTGAAAAAACTTTTAAATCTATTTCTCAAAACTCAAACATTAAAAATGTCTATTTTTAAAACTTAGTAACCTATGTCTCAAAACTGGACTAAAAAGGTCTATTTTGAAAATTTAAGGACCAAACAACACACCTATCTCTCAAAATTCAGGGACAAAAAAATATTTTTTCCTATATATCATAAATATTAGGTTAAATTATAAACTAGAGTACAACTTAACTGGCATAAAATTATATCCTTAGCCGAGAGGGTATGAGATGTGGTGTATAATTTAAATTTGTCCTCTCATAATAATTGAGCGCTACAAAATTTAGATATTACATCTTTACCATGAATTTTTCTCTCTTACATCTAATAGTACAAAACTACGTGTGGATGGCAATGACGAAAAAAAGAAGACAAATGGGGGAATATGGTTTGTCTGTCACCGTCTCCTTTTCAATCGCCTTTCAAATATTCTAGCTAGGGGTGTACAAAAAACCCGACAACCCGAGCAACCCGGACTACCCAACCCAAACCGTAAGGGTTGGGTTGGGTTAGGAATTTTTTCGGTTTGGGTTGGGTTGAATTTTTAGTAAACCGAAAATTCGGTTCGGTTCTCGGGTTGAAAAAAAATTGGTTCGGTTCAACCCAAACCGAACCGAATTAAATATATAAATAAATATGCCATTTATCTCTTGTAATGATTGTGTGGCATAGTGGTTTAATCCCTTCTCTATAATTATAGTGGCGTGAGTTCGAGCCCCATAAGCACCCAAACTCATTTGTTTATTTTTAATATATATTTTTTATGTATTATCTTTTATTATTTTTTAATAATAGTTTTTTTTTTTTTTTTTTTTTTTTTTTTTAATAAAGGTCTATTCTTTTTATGTTTTTTTTTTCTTTTTCGTGTTTTTATTTTTTTTCAATGATAACTTCACTAAACAATTGACATTTGTTTTTTTTAATATATATTTTTTATGTATTATCTTTTATTATTTTTTAATAATAGTTTTTTTTAGAATAAAGGTCTATTCTTTTTATGTTTTTTTTCTTTTTCGTGTTTTTATTTTTTTTCAATGATAACTTCGTACTCGGGCACTAAACAATTGTGTTTTTTATTTTATTTATTTAATCAAACTTCAAATAATTATATAAACTTTTTTTTCCTTCAAACTCCATAAAGCCAATAATTATTTTTTTCTTTTTTTTTTAACTTCTTTTTCATTTAATCTACCTAATTTAGACTTTTAGGTCTTGAGATTTACATTATTATAGTGTTGTGGATAAGCATAAATGTTTTTTTAAAAAAGAATTTTAAATAATAATAATAAAAAAGAAGACAACCCGACAACCCAACCCAACCCAACCCGAAAATAGAAGGGTTGGGTTGGGTTGGGTTGCAATGTATGTTCGGTTCATTCGGGTCGACAACCCGACCAACCCAAATTTTCGGGTTGGTCCAAAAAAACTCCCCAACCCAACCCAACCCAACCCGTGTACACCCCTAATTCTAGCAACCGTAAGCTGAATTGTGAATTCTTTGTTATTTTCTTTTCGTATTGAATCGAAACTCGTCAAATCCGTTTGTTTCCAAAGCATATACCCAAACGCAAAGAAATGTTTTGAATGGTACGAGAGCATTATTGAATAATCTTTAGTTTAATAATTTGGTTTCCGAACGGGATTAAATACGTCATTGAACTTTCAATTTTGTATCAAATAAATACTATTATAGGTGATTTTGGACCACTCCGATGTACAAGGAGCTGACGAGGGCAACCAGACAGAAATAGGGCTGGGAGATGGACTCCAGAGGCGAAATCGGCAAGTAGGACGGGCCAAGATCGAAGGGGTCGGGCTTTTGGCCCGACACCCAGCTCGACCTCGGCCCATGGTCGGCCTCAGCCATGGGCCAAGGCCGACCCTGAGCCCCGACTCCGTTCGGTCCCTACTGCCTCTGGCCGTCCCGGTTCCGCCTGGTTCGTCCCAAAGCGCCTCCGAATTCCTAAAAACCTTAGGAGCATGAGCAGATATTTTAACTTCTCTTCGTCACTGAAGAAGAGGGACCCAAACTCTCTACTCTCTCCTCTTACTCTCTTGCTCTCCTCTTCCCGCTTTCTGACTTAAGCATCGGTGGCGGTGTGGCAGCTAGCACCACACCGGTGTGCAGGTTTATCGTTTTGCAAGCCACGTCTTCCCCCTCATTTACAAATTTACCGTTGGTGGTACGTGAAGATCAGGTGTTCCTTCTGACCAAATTTGACCATCAACAAATACCTCAACTATAAAAAGTATTGAGTAGGTCCTTAAATTTTGACTTTCGTGTCCAATAAGCAAGTCCCTCAATGTCTAATAAATTCTTGACCTATTTGACATTTTTAAAAATTCACAAACTTAGATGATGCGAATTTGGAAGTTTAGGGTCCTAAAAGACATAGAATTCAATTTTATATCTATATTGGATTGGTTAGTTTTTTAGAATCTTGAATATCTCATGGATCTATTAGACACGATGAAATTAAAAGTTTAGAGATTTATTAGACATTTTTAAATTTAGAGAACTTTTAGACACAAAATTGAAAATTGATGAATCTAAATTTAAAGACTAGCTAGATTGACATAACCGGAAAGATAACATACTAAAGTAACAAGAAAAATCAATTAATCATCTGCACTCCTTTTTAAGTCATCATAATTACCATCAAAAAGTGCTGCCCACTAATCCAAATTAATTGCTCAATAACTCTTAAATACCTCCCCCTATCTCTAAATCCAAGGGTCAATTCTCACTCATTGTTTTTAAAGTTCTAATCTACTTTCTTTATGCTTGACATCAATTGCAATGCTATATTTTGAAAAACATTTTTGAGACAAAATACAATTTTGGTCCACGGGTTTTCTCGTTTCGAATCTGGTGTGTCTATATTAGATAACATGGGGTTCATTCTCAAAACCAATTGGGCAACGGGAGGAGTAACTCATTTATCTTATAAATTGTGAGGTCCTCCACTTATCTTTTCAATGTGGGATCCTCAACATGCCCCTCAAGATGGTGCCTCTTTTGGGTTCACTATTTTATTGGATCTGATTTTTTTTTTTTCCTCCTTGAACCGAATACCCGTTTGAATTTTAATAGACTCTGATACCATATTAGATTATATGGGGTTCCAACTCAAAACTAATTGACAATGAGTGAAGCAATTCATCTATCTTATAAACTGTGAGGTATCCACTAATATTTTCAACATGGAATCCTCAACCGTCTAACTAATCTATAAGATTTTTAAATGGGTATCTTTTTCACTCAAGTTTAGAAAATAGTTTAAATAGTCATCAACAACACACATTTTTTTTTTGAGATCAACAATTCACATTTTGATCGTTATTTGACGAACAAAAAATGATAATAGCGATTAACTAACAACAATACTCTATTTCAATTTGTTATTTTTACAAATTTAGTCTCTCTAGTTTGGTCAAACTTTACAAATTATTATCTCTAAAATTTTATTTTATTTATACCACTCAACTCTAAACCCTAATATAATCAACTGATGTAGTCAACAAATTAAAGTAAACATCATAGTGCAATCATGCAATTTTTTGTTTCAAAATTGCAACACAAGGACGATGTGTGAAGTTTGATTAAATCACATATTGGCAGATTAAAAACTTTTCAAACCACATGGACTAAATTAAAATTAAAACCAGACTTTATTAACCATATTAAAATCAAGCTTAACATTGAATTTCTTCGAACTATGGAGACCAAATTAAAATTAAATCATGTCCAATCCAAACGAACCAAACTTATAATTTAACCAAATATTTTTATTACGGTATGATGATATATGGTCACACATGTTTCCTATTGGGGCCATGATTATTTCTCTCCATGCCCTAAGGCCAGAAATGCTACACATCATTTGATTTATCATCATGACATGGACATGCATATGAACACATGCATGGGTTTTCACACGTGGACATCAAAACATATATAATAATATGAGTGGGCTTATGCAAATGCATGGTGGTGATGATGAGCATGGGAATAAAACACATGATGTGATTAATTAACGTTGTAATGTGAAATAAAATAAAATAATAATAATAATATTATACCTAAAAAATTATTTTATGGGTTATGGCCATCAATGGATTCTCAAATCTCGATAACGTCGAATCATTCTTAAAAAAGTGAAAATGTCCAAATCTTACTTTTGGAGATTTTACGAACACACCAGTTGAGGTCAAATTAAGATGAATTATAAAGTGCGAACAAGGAATTTATGTACGGATTTCATATATTATAATTTAAACTAAATATTTCAAATGGTTTTGTTATTGAAATGATTTTTTTTTTCTCTATTTGGTTTTTTAAAATTCTCAATGTGATTTTGAGACAAAAGAATTAGGGGATGTTTGGATTGAGAAGTTGGAGTTATGAAATATGGAGTAGGAATTGGAGGAACAATTAATAAATTTGTATGACCCACGATAAAATGTTGAAATAGGAGTAAATAAGTTTGTGAGTCCCACAATTCAACTGTTGTATGTCATTGGACCAAACTATGAGTTGAGTGAAGTTCCACTTCACCCCAACTTCCTCGATCTAAACACCTATTAAAGTTTATTAACAATATTAAACTAATTTATCATTAAATTCTTTTTTTATTAATATATTTGGCCAAATTCACGTGTCACTTGGACAACCATTGGACATGCCACAGAAACTAGAAAAGATATAGATTTTGTTAATCAACGAGTCAAATTTTGCTAGTGAATGAGTATGATAGTTTTTACGTGTGAAGTAACATTAGTGAACATGTCCGCATATTTTTTTTTAAATATGTGTTGGATAAAAAAAAAATAATAGTACATCAAAATTTTATTAAAAAAAATTAACAAATTGTATAGGGAAGGACCTAAATTGATAATTTTCGATACATTAAAGATAATGTTGAGAAAAATTTAAAAGATCGTGTGTACAATATATATATATATATTGTAAATAGTACAATGTTTGCTCATAAATAATAAACTCATATTAATATGTGTGTGTGAATACTCACATGAATATCATAGCATACATAATTGGCTTCAAATTAAACATATTAGGAACTAGTTTGAGAACAGCTAGTTAGTCCAAAATAACTATTGCACCTCTTTTAAAAGTATTACTTATAATTCTACAACCTTAAACGAAGAAATTAAAATCTAAGGTCCCATTTGATAACTATTTGGTTTTTGATAAACATAATAGGAACTAGTTTTTGGTTTTTCAACCAACTGGTTGATCGATGGTCATATGTCTTGAACAATTGAATTATGTTTGATCGGTAATCAAAATATTATTTATTTTAATTAAACCATTGAAATTCAAATTTCTAATTCTAGTTACAATGTTAAAAAGCTGAATTACTATGAGAACTGAAGAAGGTGTACTATAATAATATTTTGCAGATGTGTACTGAGAAGACCAGTTTCTCTGTGGATTAAAGATGGTGGTGGTTGAATCTTCCAAGTTAGGGAAAGCAACAAAATGTTGGGTTCAAAATTCTCACATCCCATTCATAAACATTTATGTATATTTCCTCAAAAAAAAAAAAAAAAAAAAAAACATTTATGTATATATGCTCAGTGGGCACATGACATGCCCTACATATCAAAGGGCCAATGTCCTTTTTGGGTATACCAAAACATTTAAGAGTTACTTAAAAATGGAAAAATCAACTATTTCAAGGACCCCTCCCCCCATACATCTTCCCCTATAGTTTTAGTCATTTTCATTTTTTTAATTTATTATTTTCTAAAGTTTTTACCATCAAGTTTCAACTATGACATTTGTGACTATTAATTGACAACATTTCAATCCTTTACGAGTTGTTTGCGGTTGCAGTACTTCAAAAAGAGTACAAAATTCCAACCATCGTCATTGATTGACGTTCGAAATGGGATGAAACCTAGTTTTTGTATGTTGGGGTAAATTGTAAATTTAGTCTCTCAGGTTTGTGTGTCTAAAAAGTCTATAAACTTTGAAAAAAATGTATGTAGTAGTAAGAAAGCTATATCTTTTACTGTTTTATGTTCTTAAACTTTTAATTTTGTGTCTAATAAGTCATTGTCTTATTCTCTACATTTTTCAATATTCACAAACTTACCTGATACAAAATTGAAAGCCTCTTGCTAGAGTTTTAAAGTTCAATTTTACATATAATAGATTAGACATTTTTTTTTAATATCAAATATGTCAAACAATTACTTAGACACAAAATTGTAAGTTCAAAGATCTATTAAACGTCTTTTTTAAAGTTCAGAGGCCCTTCGAACATGAATCAAAAGTTCTGACACTAAACTCGTAATTTACGTGTTAGTATGTGTTTTACTTTTTATTCAAGAACTAAAGTCCAAAACTTACACTCAAATTTATCTTTTCAACAAACAAAACCCTTTCAAATTCAACGTCAACAAAACATACAAAATATGTTTCCAATCAACTACAAAAAGATAAGAACAACACAATTATAACAAAATCTTTTAAAAATAACAATGGAGAACAAATTGACATAAAGGGTTCAAAGCATAAGACTTAAAAATGCAGTTTAACCTAATAAAGTATCTATAAAGTGTGTAAAGTTTATTCTTTTTAATTTTTTAAATGAAATGACCAATGCAAGTGACTATATTAAACTCATCCACTCCTTGCGATAATGATGTCATGCCATATTTTTTAAGTTATTTACAAAATTTATACTTCAACCATGGTTTAAGTTCAACCATATATGGGAGAAAAGATTCAAACCTCTAACTTCAAAATTACAGTTGAGCCATGTGTTCAAGTTGACTTAATTAATTGAGCTATACACATCAAAATCGAAAGTATACATAAATTAAACATTACGAATATTATTGTTACACAACCAAATACCCTATTCATCATTCTTGGAATGAAGATGAGGGTTTTGGGCTTGTAGAAATGTCATTAAGATCATAAAGAGAATATAACTAAGAGAAAGATGAGGATTTTAGGTCTGCTATTTAACAACCGCATCTTCCGAAACAAGGCTAGAACACTCCTCTCTCTCGGAAAAGCTTCTATTTCTTTAGTTGGCCTTTTGGTCTTCCATTTCGAATGCTTCTCGTATCATCCTCAACTGGAAGGCGTTCTTCTAACTATTGTATATATGTTTCTCACATACGATCAATAGAAAGTATCATTTCTTCAAAAAGAAAGAGGGAGATTAATTATGTGATGAAAATTACATAAACTTAAGCAATTACTCTATTAGAAATGGAGATGAAAAATGAAAAGGAGTGAAAATGAAAGAAGAGAAAAGCAAAAATTGCAAAATTTCATGGACATGTTTGTTCCCTAAAATGTTGAGCAGAGAAAGAGAAGTATGAGAAGAGGGAGTGGGTGAGATGTCACAGTCATGATGGTTCTGAGTCATTGTTGTTATTCTTTTGCTACCAGAAAATTTACATAAAAGAAAACAGCATTTACTGTTGTATGGCCAAAACCACACTATTTGAAAGCTCCTTCTTAGCTCACAACCCATTCAAAACCCTCATAGCTTCTCTCCCACATGCATGGGACCATTTTTCCTCCATTTTCATCTCTCTCTCAAGCTTTCTTTTTTTATCCATCTTCCTCTCTTCTCTTCAATCACCTAATTACCACCTCAAAACCCATTTGAAGGGTTTCCATTTTTACTTGGATCGCGGTAAAAATAAATGTTCATGGAAGTTGAGCGAGGGCTAAACAGGTAAAAGTTTAGTAACGTTTCGACTTCAACATTACTAACTCATTAGATAAAAGTTTAGTAATGTTTCTTGTGTGTGGAAGGAGGTTCCGGAGGTATAGCTACTATAGAACTGTTAGGTCATGTTTGAGAGTGATTTTAAAATGACCAAAATCACATTTTTCATATTCAAAATCACTACGAAATATGTCTTTAATAATTCAAACTTAATTTTGATGGTATGAAAATCGCGTTTAAAAGTGTAAAATCAAACATTAAATTGATTTTGAACAATTAAAGGTATGGTTTTATGGTTGATTTCGTCGAACATGATAAAGTGAATTTTGTCATTTCAAAATCACTCCCAAATATGCACTTTAATCTAATAGAACCAACTCAATTTGGATGGAGTTTAATTAAGAGCTTTAAGACATGTATGAAATAATGATCCTCCAAAAACAATAATTTGAAAATAGTGGATTTAATTAAAAAAAAAAATCATATAGATAGTTAGTTTTCAATATTTTTTTGGCGGCAGATTTATAATATGAAATATGTTGTTTTCAAAATTTTCATTTTATGGATTTTAAATTTCATAAATTTTAAAAGACAAATCCCCTAAACCATTAAATTCATTTGGTAATTTAATAAATTTACGGTTTTATTACAAGTTTAGTCCATAAACTTTCAATGTAGTATCAATTAGGTCATCAAACTTTACATAAATATCTAATAGGTTCATGAATTTTCAAATTTGTGTATAATAGGTTATTGAACTTAAAATGTCTACTAGGTCATTGAACTTTCAATTTTGTGTTTAATAGGTCCCCGTCACATTCAATATTTTTAAAAACTAACCCATCTATTAGATATAAAATTGAATTTTATGTTCATTGCGACCCTAAACTCCCAATTCTGTATTTAGTAAGCTTGTGATTTTTTTTTTAAAAAAAATGTTGAATAAATCAAAAATTTATTAGACACAAAATTGAAATTCGAGCTACCTATCTATTGGACACAAAAGTGAAAGCTTAAGAACTTACTAGATACTTTATAAAGTTCAGAGACCAATTGGACACAAAATTGAAAGTTCAATGATCCAGTTATTTGACATTTTTTAAAGTCTAGAGACCTAAAAGTCCAGGGACTAAACTTATAATTCAACCTAAATTTACAAACAACAAATTAAATATAAATAAGACACAAAACCAACCTCAAAACACAAAACATCAGTAATAATCTTTCTCTCATACATAAAAAGTGCGAATCTTTACTTTGTAGTAAAGAGTAAAAATAATTTGTATATAGTCAAAGGTAAATACGTGTGAGGAAAGAGAATAGGACTACACAATAAAAATCTTTGTTTCAAAAAGGCTACAAGGATATGGATAATGGAGAAGAAAAATAAATTTAATTTTATGGAGATGAGTCATTACGTTAATATTAATTTCTTTAAAAATTTTAAGAAATCTTTTTCTTAAAAAGAAAAAAGAAAAAAGGAAAAAAAAAAAAAGGAAAGGAGGGAAATGGTTTTGATGGTAACACTGTTTTGTAGGCGTAGGCTTGCGCTCTCATACGTCGCTGTCAGTCATAAAGTTTAAAGGAAAGCAGAAATCTCTCTCTCTCTCTCTTTCTCTCTCGGGCGGGAAAAACATTAATGATGTATAAAAGTAAAAACTCTCTTATTTCTCTCTCTCTATAGCTTACTTCATCATGTTCTTCACTTAATTTCACACAATTTTCCCAATTAAAACCCAACCCACTTCCCAAAATCCAATCCTCTCAACTGGGTCTCTCTCCATTTTCCTTTTGGATGTAAAAATCATGGCGCTTCCCTTCTCCATCCGGTAAGTTCTTAACTGTTGAGCTATGTTTTGACTCGTTCGAGTCGTGTATAAATTTTTTTGAAGTGGGTTTGTTTTGTTTTGTTTTGTTTTCTTAGAGAGTATGCTCTGAACATGAGAGGCACGGATTTAACGAAATGCTGGCCGTTTGGCGAGAACGTGAAGAAAGAAGTGGCAGAAACTTTGCTTCCACCAATCAGTGTAACGAAATTCCGTTGGTGGTCTCAGGAGCTGGAGATTCTGAAATCCAATTGCGAAAATCCGTTGGTCGGTGAAGCTGTAGAGGAAATTAAAGTGGAGAAAATCTGTCCGGTTTGTGGAGTTTTTGTTACGGCTACGGTGAACGCCATGAATGCGCATATCGATAGCTGTTTGGCTCAAACGGCGAAGGAAAAGAGAAGAAACAAAGGAGGAGGAGGAGGGTTTAAGGCGAAATCGAGAACTCCGAAGAAGAAATCGATCGCCGAAATCTTCGCGGTGGCTCCGCCAGTAGAAACAATGATTATTGTTAATGATTGTGAGGGAGAAAAAGTTGTTGGGAAACAAAAGATTCGAGAAAAGCTCAAAGCGACGTCGTTGGCGAGGAGTCTTGTCTCCGCTATGAAGACAATCAAGGCCAAGAAGAACAAAAACAAATACAAGAATCATAATGCCTCAATCGTTGTGAAGAAGAAGAAGAAGAACAAGAAAAAGAAGAAAAATAAGGTATGGACTATGGAATATAGATGGATTTATTATTATTATTATTATTATTGTTTTTTTAATGTAGAGTTTTATTTAATTTAAACGGTCCTACAATGGGGGAAGAACTGTAGGCTTGTGAGATTTTATTAGACTGCAAATATTCTCTCTATTGGGGGTTTTGTTTTTGCTGGCTCCTTTCTCTTTCTGCTCATAATTACTGCTGGAAAAAGCTGGTGAAAAGACTGCATTACGATGGAGAGAAAAAGAGAGCCAGTGAAAGAGAAAGGGAAAAAGAAAAGAGAAAATAGTACTTGTGTTGTGTGATTAAGGGCGCGGAAATAGACTGATTCAGAATTGGAAAGAGAAAGAAAAGAGAAAAAAAGGGTCACTAGAAGACAGGTTTGTATCATTTGTGAAGCGTTTCAAGACGTGTGTATGTGTATGTATGTGTGTATGTGTTCCAGCTGCGAGGGTACGGCCCTCTCGGCAGCGAGTGACTTTATTTGGTGGAAGAGTTTTTGTCCTTTGTTTAACAAATGTATCCTAGGTTAATGATGCTATTTCTCACCCTTTGATCTAATCCGTTTCGAATAGAACAAATTATAATTCCTACTTGAAAAACAATTTGGGGGTTTGGATTTGAGTTTGATGGTTTTGGTTCATGGTTAGTGGAATAAAATCTTTGAGATTGTTATACTTGAGTGTGTTGAAGTGGGTTTTGACTATCATCTCTCCATTTGGAGTACTTAGATGTTGACAACTATATTTGACCAATTTGCTAGCCATTTTTCATTTTTCAACCCATTATCACATGGGAATTATTTTATAAGATATGCTTGAGTCTTGCTTCAATGATCAAGTTCTGAAGTGCAATAGTTGAGTCAAATTCTTTTTCTCCAACAATCTTTATGGAATGAGGGTTAAGTCATTTTTTGTGTTTGAAGTTATTTGGAGAATGGAACTTGAATGTTCCCAGTTTTTGTGCTATTTTATGATGCTTTTTGCTGATTAGTTGGAGGAGATTGAAGGCAATGGAATGTTGTGGAGGAGAGAGTTGAGAGGACAACCTTTTAAGATAGAGAATTTCATTATTTGTTGTTAATTAAAGAAGGGCCCTCCTTAGATTCATGAGTAGTCTTTTTCTGCACAATATTCTTTGTCCTTTAACAAATTGTCTTATTTGTTAATTATAAGTTTTGTCTTATAGTTCCATATGATCTAAAGTTTTTGATATAATGCAAGATATAATGGTTTATGGGTGTAGATTGCTAGATACAAGATACAATATTACCACACATGTTATTATTTTTTAATAACCAAAACCAGTGACAAGATTTTCTCTACCATATAATCTTAGACCATAATTTACATAGGATTGAAATTTTATGTGCTCAAGATACAAGAATTTTGTTGCTTATAGTTTTGCTCTAGAACTTGAGTTTAAGATGCTGCAACCCACTGTAATTTCTTCTTCTTTTTTCCATAAATTTGGTTAACCTTTTACCCCTAACACATTGATCTAAGAATACTTTATCAGCTCTTCAGTGAGGATAGAAGACAATCATGACAGTTAGTTAGCTTTCTTAGTTAACCAGCTTTGGAATTTATTTCTCTCTCTCAAGATGTTGCATTATGTAATATGGGTTAGTTCAGTAATAAATAAGCTTAATCAATCAACTGAAATATTTGCATATTTACAATTAGTTTGGTTAGATTTTGGATAGGCTCTTTAAACAGTAACATTTGGTTTGCTATGTTTTTTTTTTCCTCTAAAAAAACTGAAACTTGAAGCAACTTTTTTCCCATTATGCTTGTATGTGTGATGATATTATTATTCTTAGATATTAACTTGATCAACTTCTTCTTTCTTTCATTTCATGAAATGGAGCTAGGAATATAACAAAATCATTTCAAGTTTAGCATTGACGAAGCCTTTAGCTTCCATGTCCACTGATTTGATGAGTTCTTTTGATACCTTCACATTGTATATTAACTTATCCCATGTAATCATGCTTTATAAACTAGTTTGACCTTTTATTTTTGTGTAAGAAACAAACCCATATATATGTATATTTATTTTTTGACAGTTCACTTTTGACACTCATTTTGATTAAATATGAAAGGGAAGCCTGTAATCTTTATATTTGCTTCTGAGTTTAATTTTTAGTTTTAATTAATTTCGGAAATTTTCCATTGGTCATAGGACTTTGGTCATGAGCAACTTTGCAAGAAGGGAGAGAGAAATCAAAAGGATGTTTCTGTCCATTGTAAGAAACCGTGTTTTAAACGCTTGTCGAGACAAAAAAAGCGAAAACTAGTTAAAAAGTCCAATGTAGTTGGCAAGCAACAGAGGCCAGTGCCTCCCATTAGGAGCATTTTGAAGCATAGTGTAAAAGTAGTTTCTGAGACAAATCCTTCATCCACCAACTTACCAGGCAGTAATCAAGTGATTAACAATGGTGGTCAAAAGTCCGATCGGCGCGTTAGCTTCTTGGATAAGGATGATGTTCTTGGTCCAAGCACTAGAGCCTTTTTGGATACCTTTGAACAAAATGATGGCAGTCCATTTCAAGCCTCAGAAGGAAGTGCTAAGTCAGGTGAAAGTAATCAGGGAGTTGCTTCGATGGAGGTTGGCGTAAACGATGATGTCGTTAGCTTTATCACCCAACACGAAGTTGATAGTCAATATGTGAAAGGAAAGATTCAGTTGCCTAATATTCATGATCAGGTCAATGCTCAAAGTTTAATTAGACCTCATCCTTGTTGGGACAATGCGAAGAATCCGACTGAAAACTTGATATCAGCCAATCGGGTTATTCCTCATGAAAATAATTTGCATTTGTTTGATCATGTCTATGTAGATGCACCTCAGAAGTTGCCACCAGTACATTCTGCCATTCCTGCTCTTGTAGCTGCACAAGAAGAAAGGCAATATGGCCATGTAAGAACTCAATGTGGTTCGAGTTTCCCACGAGCTCATTCTTTCAATGGAAAATCAGTGGACCATTTGATCAATCCTATCAATGGAGTAGCTGCCTTAGGCTCAATGACAAGCACAGTGCCTTCTTTTTCTTTAAGTGAAAATGCAGTTGGCAGATTTCTTAATTTGGCTGAGTCATCTGCTAAGGACACTCGATGCCCCTTTCCGAATTGGGAGCAAACAAGTGCGGTTGCGTATAAAGAGAAGGGCGTGAATGACGGATTTTTCTGCCTGCCACTGAACTCAAAGGGTGAACTGATACAGCTGAATTCAGGTTTGATTGACAGGTTTGATCAAATGAATGAAGCGAGTAATAGTATGGCCTGTTCTAGCAGGATACCGGTATGCAGTCTTGTTGTGCCAAGAAGCACCCGGGATTATTTCATAGATAATGAGAAGCTCCTTGTTGACACAGAGCTTACAGGAAACCAGTTGACTTTATTTCCATTGCACAGTAATATACAAGAAAATCAAAATCGGTATTTGTCAGCTAGATTCGATGCCACCGAGCCTGGAACTTCGGAAATAGCGGATATTAGACTTCTAAATTCAGAAAGGGGAACTGAATGTGGTAGGTTTTTTCACTCAAATTTGATGGATGCTCCATTTAACAGATGCAGGTATTATGGAAAGTTGCAGAACCAGAATGTTAGTACAGAGATTTATCCTGAAAGTTCAAGTAGCATGTTGGCCAATCCCGCTCGACAAACGATGCGTTTGATGGGCAAAGATGTAGCTGTTGGTGGAAATGGGAAAGAAGTTCAAGAGCCTGAGGGTATAAACTTTTGGAAGAACTCAACCTTAATTGAGGATTGCCTGAATAACAATCCTATCCAAGAGAATCCCATGAGAAAAAGAAACTTTCTGCAAGATAGGGTGTTGCATCATCCATCAAAAGGAGAAACATTGTTTTATCCAGCAGGCTTTCATGGTAATCAAGTAGCACAAAGCAATTTCTTGGCAAATGCTCCACAAGTTAGGTACCCCCATCCGCGCCTCAACCGAAAAAACAGTATAATGTATCAGAGATCCGACTCTGTCATCAACTTAAACGAAAGGTTCAACAACATCCATGCCTTTTCGCCATTATCGAACGAAGCCTTTAATGTGGCACCAAACTTCCAACCACCCTTTATTTCTGGTCCTGAAACACTAAGATTTGGTTCACAGCCATCAGCATTTTCTACTTCTCACCACTTGTGCCCAAATAGATATGAAAATTCTTTTGAACTTGGTTACAACCAGAATCTACATCCAGCAAAATTAGGAACTTTTAACTTCCCTTTCTTGCAGCCAGATGATGAAAATCATGTCCAGCTCTCTTGGTTTCACAGTTCTAAGAGCCTTCCCCCGTGGATGTTACATGGTCACCTACGGGATGAAGCGCGGACCGCAAATTCTAAACTTGCTGACATCAATGGATACTATTATCCATTCATTTCTTCTGGTACAGACGTTCTCATTAGTCCTCCTATGCATCATCGACACGAGGCTGCCTATCCTTGCAGTACAATGCCATCTCAATTACAGATGAAGAATATACCTGGCTCAACATCTTTTTTCCAACCAATTTCTGTTGCTCCTCGAGTTCCATCGCCATCCATTGCCAAGGCTGGCCATGAAACTAGAATGAGTTTTGAAGACAGATTGAAGTTCAACACTTTGAGTGTCAAGGACTCTGATCTTTCAAGTAAAAAGCGACCTGCTGTTGAGCTGGTTGATTCGATGAAGCGACAAAAGATATCGAGTTTAGAAATGAACAATTCCGGTGTTGTGCCGGGGTGGACTAGAGGAAAGTTCATTGATGACCTGCAAATCCATACTAACTGGGACAAAGCTGTTAATTCAGCAGGAAATATCCCAAATGTGACTCAAACTGATGGAGTAGTGATTTCTACCACTAGTGAACCTCCTAAGGTTGAATGTATAGCAAGATCAGGCCCCATTAAGTTAACAGCAGGAGCAAAACACATCCTGAAACCAAGTCAGAGTATGGATTTAGATAATACTAAGCCTACTTATTCAACAATTCCTTCTGCTGGATTAGTTCATAGTGTTAGCTTGGCAGAATCTCAGAAGAAGTCAACTAAAGTATACAGTTTTTAAAGTAAGTATAGTAGTGATCTTGTAATTATTTGCTAAATCTAGTTCTAATCTACTCATGTTGTTATAAGCAAATGATCATCTCTGCTTGACAGGAAGCAAGCTCTTCTCATCTTTGTAACCACTGACATGAGAGTTGTTGTAATTTCAAGATGACCCGTCATTCACCGAGCAAACACCAGTTTTTCGGTACGTGGAAGCATGTTATCATGAACACGGAAACTAATCACACAATTGGAGTATAGATGATGCTAGAGTTTTGGTGTTGTATCTTATATATTGGAAGTGTTAGATCGAATCGCTACCACGAGGTCTCTTACGCGACCAAATTACACGAATGTCGTTAAGATTCGCGGTCGAAAAACGTCTTGTTTTTGTATATCTGTCCCCCTAGTTCCTGTAATGAATGTGTGAGAAAACAGTTATATTTATTTTCTTGAGGGCTAAGTACTAAGTTAATGTAGCTAACATATGTTAATACCACATTCTCTCCACTTGAGTCTCAAAGTCATCTGAAGGGAAAATTTGTAGGGATGCATGTTAACTTTCTGAAGTGAAAGGTAATCACTTGGATTAGCTATTGGAGGAGCTTTGTGGTAAAAAAAGCTCTGATGTAGTGACACAAATTGATGGGCTTTGATGATAATTATTAAGGTTCCGTTTGATAACCATTTGGTTTTTTGTTTTTGGTTTTTGGTTTTTAAGCTTATAAACACTACTTTCAATTTTAAGTTTCTTTGGCTTTTCACCTACTTTCTTTCCATGTTTTCAAAAACCAAGCCAATTTTTGAAAACTAAAAAAAGTAGTTTTCATAAACTTATTTTTGTTTTTAGAATTTGGTTAGGAATTCAAGTATGTCTTTAACAAAAATGAAAACCATGGTGAAGAGATTTAAAGAGAAAACAAGTCTAATTTTCAAAAACCAAAAACTAAAAACCAAATGGTTATCAAATGGGGCCTAAGTTGTTTCTTCCGTTTGTTAAAATGACCCCAAAAGGGGAGAAAACACCACTGTTCTGGTTTGAAAGTATCATAAAACTCAGGGCTTTCCTTGGGAACTATATATATATATATTTAATATATGTGAGTATCCGGACCCGTTTACACGCATCTTAACTATTCTCACGAGACAATCATTTGAACCTGTTATATTTGGTTGATAAGGTAATTCGTAGGATATTAAATCCTAGATTATTGACCACTGTGACTGGACCCATTATTCCTTGAGCTAGTTATTATGTACATAGTTTTTATTGACTACTAGACTAATCTATGGTGGTTTAGAAGCTATATATCATGATATTTTGATTCAAAGGATACAAGCTTGTGAGAATTAAAATGTCGATATTAATACAAACATCAAGATCCTAATTTGATGGAAATTCTAATCGAGAATATCGTTTTTTTTTTTTGCAAGTTGCATTTGTATGTTGGTTCTAACTTAAGCTAATATTATATTTTTCTTATATGATTCATGCAACCCTTTTTTGTAAATTTAATGACCTTTGACCACTCTCTAGTTAGATAGATACATACATATACAAATTCATATGTATTACAAATATTTACTTTCTCCCTTTCCTTGATAACCAAGAATCAAGGTCTCAAACATATACATATACATGAAAAAGATTGGAATTTAAGCTTTGGACAAAGTGCAAAGGGTTAATGTTTGGCTATATATATTTTGGCATTCTATTTATTTCTTATAATCATGCAAAGTAACACATGTAACAAACTTCTATAAAAGCATAATATTTCATACATTTGTATGTGTATCATCTTGCATATTCACTCAAGTGCTATTATTATTTATGCTCCTCTTCATATTTTCTTCTGCTTGTTTGTCTCAGATGCCTGCAAAATTTGTTCAATAATCACTTTGAGTCCAAAAAGAGAGAAAAAAAAAAGTTAAATCTAGATAATGAGAGAGTATGAACTATGTTTTATGCACCTGGTAAGCCAGATTTGACAATCTTTTCTAAAGAATCAGCTCCATTTTTTTCAATGTAATCATCCACCAACTTCCAAGCACGAAAGATTTTCTTTATTTCGTCCTCGTCTTCGTCTTCGTCTTCATCGTTGTCCTTCTTTACTTCATCTACGTTTTCTTCTCTTTTCTCCTTCTCCTTCTCGAAATCGTATTCGGGTTTCTCTTCACTTTCGATCTCCATGAACTTCATTGCAATGTTCTCATAAACATAAGCTGCACCCTTGAAACTCGGCAGCACCAACCACAAGCAAAACAACAGCTTTATATAAGGCCAAAGCGGTATCCTACAACAATATCTTAGTTGGTTGTAAACATTGTTGGGAGTACGAACAATGTCTCTTGATATTAATGATTTATAAACAAGAACAAAATCTCTATTGATACGAACTTTTTCAAATGAAACTAAAAGAAAAGGAGACCACTTATAAAGTTTATACAAAATAACATCTTAGACCCTGTTTGACAACCATTTGGTTTTTTGTTTTTGAAAATTAAGCTTATAAGCATTACCTTCTTCGCTAAGTTTCTTTGTTTTGTTTATCTACCTTCTTTTCATGTTTTCAAAAGCCATGTAAGTTTTGAAAACTAAAAAAAGTAGACTCCGTTTAATAACCATTTGGTTTTTTAAAATTAAGTATATAAACATTACTGCCACCCATAAATTTACTTGTTTTGTCATCTACACTCTTTCCATGTTTTCAAAAACGTTAACAAAGTTAAGTTTTAAAAACTAAAAGAAAGTAGTCTTCAAAAACTTGTTTTTTTTTTTTTGAAATATAGCTAAGAATTCAAAAGTGTGTGCCACGCTTAACAGGATGAAAACCATAGTAAGAAAATTGGGAGAAAACAAACATAATTTTCAAAAACAAAAAACAAAAAACTGAGGCCCCGTTTGGTTCATGATTTGAAAATTGTTTTCGAAAATAAAGAATTCAGTCGAAAACAAAAACAAATTTCTTATTTCCATTATATCTAAAAACATGTTTTGTTCCAATTTAAAAACTTTAAATTTGAATTAAAAAAACTAAGGCTCCGTTTGGTTCATGATTTGAAAAATGTTTTTGAAACTAGGTATACCAAACACGTTTTCATGGTTTTCCTTGTATTTTTTTTATTTTCGAAAACATAAAAATGAAAACGGATCATGAACCAAACGGGGCCTAAGAGTTTGAATGGTTATCGAACGTTGAAACACTTGTTTTTAGAAAATTGAGAGAAAACAAACATATTTCTTAAAAACCAAATGATTATCAAATAGGACCTTAAATTTCATTTTTATTTTTGGGAATTTTGATTGAAATCTCTATTCACATACCATGATATGATGGTGGACAAATAAAGTTCGAATATTGTGAGAAATGAAAGCAAAATCCAATATGTGAGCCATTGCTGCTGATGATCTCGAAATGAAGGTTTCTCTATTGCCCTCTTCGATTCATACCTGTTTCTTCCCAAGTCAGCATCCAAAATGCTTAAACTAGAAATAGGGGCGGAGTCAAAATTTTTCACGACCATTATAACTTGGGTTCATTAGAGAGAAAACTTTAAAATCTTAGGTTCTGTTCGATAATATTCTCGATTTTGGTTTTTTGTTTTTGAAAACTGGACTTGTTTTCTCACCATTTTTATGGTTTGCACATTTTTTAAAAATAAAACATTTAAATTCTGAATCAAATTCCAAAAATACAAAAACAATTTTTTTTTTTTTTTTTTTTGCCAAACAAAGAAACTCAAACTAGTGTTTTTATAAGCTTAAAAATGAAAATTTAAAGTCCCATTTAATAACCAATTATTTTTTTTAAAAAAATTATGATTAATTTTTAAACATAGAAACTCAAACTAGTGTTTCCAAAGTTTTTGAAATTTGACAAAGAATTCAAATGGTTCATTGACAAAGATGAAAACCATTATAGAAAATTTGAGATAAAACAAAATTAATTTTCAAAAATAAAAAACCAAAAACCAAATAGTTATCAAACGGGGCCTAAAATATCATTTGATAACCATTTGATTTTTTTTTGTTTTTAAAAAATTATGATTATTTCCTCGCTCTTTCTTTGATTACAATAGCTTTCATCTCAAAAAAAAAAAAAAAATCTAAATTCTTAACCAAATTCCAAAAAATAAAAACAAACTTTAAAAAACGACCACTTTTTTTTTTTCTCTGTATTCTTTTTTAGTTCTTAAAACTTGACTTAAATTTTGAAAATATTCCCGAAAAGTAGATTAAAAACAAGAAAAAACTTTTTTTTCACTCCGCCCTGGTTGGAGAGATAAAGAAAGAGAGAGTTACAGTGGATAGAGAAGCACAGTGGTAAATCTGCAGGTGAAATAGAACAAAAAATCAACAAACAAATATTGTCAATAATCAATAAACAAACATTATATATATATATATATATATATATATATAATGTTTAGAACAAAATCATTCAATCCCCAAAATGAAAAAAAAAAAAAAAAAAAAGTAAAGATGATCATAGAGTACTACGTACCCGATTGCTGCATGCAAAAAGTTAAAGGTGGCTCTTCCCAAAAAACCCATTTTGAAGACGAAAACTTTATGAGCCAAAAGCTAATAATTAATTTCAACTGATATTTTAAGTATTGGTAGAATGAATGAAATTAATACAAGGTGCAATTTATGGGGAAAATGCAAGAAGAAAAGTGATGAAATGGGATTTAAATTCAAAGCAAGAAAAGAATATATGAAAAATTTGTTTTTCTCCTTGGAAAAGTTAGGCCAAATATTCTTTCTAATTATCTCTTTCAACAAGAAATGTAAGATGAAGACATTGGAAATGGGAGAGGGAGGGAATAAAAGCTAGAGATTTTGATGCATATCCAAAGCCATTTGTTACGTACAATGAGAGGTTTATTCAATCTTCAAACGCCAAAAAGTAGAGAATCTAATCTAATCCAGAAAATATTTGACTGTATATAACTTACCTACCACCATTAAAATGTTGACAATCGGAGAGAGATTTTTTTTTTTTTCTCATTTATCTTTCTCTTTCTTAGTTGTCAATATTTTAATGGAGTTATGTAGGAAGATTGGTATGCAGTCAAATATTGTTCATCTAATCTCATTTTAGATCCATGGTTTGTGGAAAAAATTACCGTCTAAAATAAAAGAAAATATAGGTTTAAACAATTTCTGTAAATATGTGTCAATTGGAGTATAGCTTAATGGACAATACACCAATTACTTTTTAGCAAATGTTGCTAAATTAGGTTAATATTTAAAATACTTTTTACAAAGCAATCTAAGATTTTTTTTTTTCACCGCGAATTTTTATAATGAAATATTTAGGTTTTTTTTTAGTACTAAATATTTAGGCGGTGCTTTAACTAAGAGGCTAGGAGTTTGAATCTCCAAAATATCGTCGAACTAAAAAAAATTGAATTACTATATAAGATAAAAAAAAACGATTTTACTTGTCAAGTCTCATTATTAAACATCTATTCAGCTCACTAAAATGTGAGAGATTTTATGTATAGGATTCAAACGTTTGACCTTAAAGAAAGGTATCAGTGTGCATATTATATTATGCTTCTATTGGTTAAGGTAAGAAACTAATTATTCCTCCCAAATTTAGAGAGGACTTTTTATATCTCCATTTTTTTTTTTTTGAAAATTGTGAATTTCTATAGAGTTATTCAATGGTAGATTTTATAAATTAATTCAAGCCTAATTTTATTCCAAACTTGATTTCATTGAAATTTTTGTTTTACATTGGTTATCATTAAAATTAGTGCGTGAATTTACATAAATTGATGAAAAAGTAAAAGATGGTAACATTTATCTGATTTGATGAAATTGAAATTTTAAATTAGGATAAAAATTGATTATTTTCTTTAAAGAAAAAAATTAGATTAAAACCACTTTTGGTCCCTAAACTTTCATGAGAGTAACAATTTAGTTTCTAAACTTTATTTTACAACAATTTAGTTCATTTACTTTTGAATTAGTAACAATTTAGTCCTTGCACTTTTAAATTTGTAACAATTTAGTTCATGTGCTTTCAGATTTTTGTTAGAATGTTAATCCCCATCGTACAAAATTCCATAAAATGAAATGTCAATTTTTATTATTTAATGATTTAGACTTTAATTTCACAATAAAGACTAAATCGTTATAAATTTTAAAATACATGGTCTAAATTGTTTTTTCTTTTCTTTTTGAAAATCAAACAACTTCATTAAACCTCAAAGCTGGCAGATGCACTTACATCCTACTCAATGTATCAAATTTCCGTCGACATTTCCGTGGGGGGAAGTTTCGATCTTCCCCCCATGTCGACGACATGTCGACATTTCCGTCCAGTTTCCGTTTTTTTTTTTTTTTTTTTTTTTTTTTTTTTTTTTTTTTTTTTAAGGCCAGCTCTTGAATCACTTGTTTGTCAGGCTTTCTTTTATTTTTTTTATGTATTTTAGCTTTTTATAGTCTATATTTCTTTCTTTTATTATTATTTTTATTTGAACTCATGTTTTTTTTACCTTGTTTTATCATTTTCTTTTATATTTTCATTTATCAATTTTCAAATCAATCCCATTAGAATATTACAAATTCCAAAATTCATTTTTTACCACAAAAATTATTTTTAATTATTTATTTTAATTTTACATTTTTATTATTTTATTATTTTTACCACCTATAAATACCCCCACTTCATCTCAATTTCTTCACATTTCAATTTTTCAAACTCTCTCCCAAACTCTCTCAATTCTCTCAAATTCTCTCAATTTTTCCAAATTCTCTTAAATCTCCTAATTCTCCCAAATTATCTCACTTGTCTCAATTACTAATTTCTAAGGTTACATCTTTCTTTACATATTAGTTTATTAGTGTTATTTTTTACTTTATTAGTGTTATTTTCTTTACATATTACTTTATCAATTATTTAATGTCCACGATCATCTTTTTGGTATTAGTCATTGTAAAATTTTATATTCATAAATCCAAAGTTATTTTTCATCTATCAATATTTCATATCTATTTTAATTTTCAAATTAAAGTCTCATTTAATGATTTACAAATCTTTCTGCACGTATCGACATTTTAATCAACATTTTCATCCAAATATTGTTCTACTTTTTAGATATGATGATAAAAAATTGTCAATTATATCCTAATTAAGCCACAAACAAAGTTTCATGGACTAATTCAAACAATTTCCATCAATTTCTATGATTTCCGTAAATCTTCCCGGAATTTCCATCGACATTTCCATCGACATCGATATTTCCATAAAATCAGGACCTCGACATTTCCATCGACATCGACATTTTAAACCTTGATCCTACTCAATTTATGAGAATAGCCAAAAGGGAATGTGATCATCCCTACAAAATATTTTGTCTTCCAGCATGGAAGAAAGAGAGAGCTAAAAAAACCTATCGACTACACCGAACGACAGGGGAAGCACCGGCGAGAAGCCTGCCGCTGCACGCGCAAGGAAGTGCACTACACGATTGCCTGCCCTTGGGCATTTGGCGAAAGAAATTACCCCAGCTTTAGAAGCCAACTCCTCCCCCTCGTTGAACACGATTGGAGCTTCGAAAATATCGACACTCTCAAAATTCAGAGCTTTAATGACCTCCATGGCGTCAGCCTCCACAATCAATGGGGTGTTTCGAGCACTTTCGATTGAGAGGTAAGACTTCAACCCCTCCTTGATCGCTAAAGCCTCCAAAGCTTTAATAGACCACTTGTGCCTGAATTTTTTGCATCCAGCTTGAACGAGAGATCCTGAAGAATCACAGATAATCCAACCTACTCTCGACGTCAAATCTTTGTTCCACGAAGCATCTGAGTTTAATTTGAAGCAATTTGGAGGGGGAAAGGTCCAAAATTCGTGATTTTGAAGGCTCTCTTGCCTTAAGGATGCCATGTTCGAATTGCAAGCAATAAAATAGAATTACAAGCAACAAAGAAGCAACTAACGATAATCAACTTTTGAGATGGGTTAAAAGGAATCTCGAGTGGTCTAAATTGTTACATACTTAAGTTATTGTTACAAAATCATAAGCAGAGGGACTAAATCATTACAAATTACAAATTAAAGTTTCAAGACTAAATTGCTGCTTTCATAAAAGTTTAGGAATCAAAGTGATTTTTAACCAAAAAAAAAAAAAAAAAAAAAAAACGGATTAGGAAAAAAATCAATTTTGACCATAGACTTGTCAGGTTGTATTAGTTTAGATCCAAACTTTTCAATTTCATCAAAGTGAACCCTAAACTTACATAAATGTTGCAATTTTTACCCTTGGTTCGATTTTCCCCAATTCATTCACTATTTTTAATTAAAAATAGTGTAAAAATCTTCATAAACTCATTAGTTTCAATAAAATAAAACTTTGCACAAAGATAAGTTTATAACCAATGCACAAATTAACCATTGAATAACTTTGCCACAATTCATAAATTCAATGAAAAAGATGAGCTCAGACATCACTTTTGTCTAAAATTTTATCAAATTTCATATTGTACACATAGTTTATAATTCATTCAACACGTCAACAAGAATATAGTTTAACCGACATAAAACTTGTACTCTTACCGAAAGGTTAGAGGATCAATTGATACAACTTACAACTTTAGGGGTTAAAATTGATTTTTTTTTTTTCTAAATTATCGTGTTGCAACTACAAGGGTATAATTGTAATTTTGATAATATTGCTTCGTTACTCTGTCCTCCGTTGCGCGCGTTCTCTCTTCGCTGCACAATCAATCGCTTCCCTTGTCGATGTTTTACAGTACACACCGCCACTTTTCCCTCTCTTCCTCGTCACTCTCCCATTTTCTCGCCGGAAAATCTCACTGACCGCCGTTCCTCCTCCGTCGCCGGAACGCTCTGCCCGGTCCAGGCTATCCACTCACTGTATGCTCCGAAACTTTCTTCTCAATTTTGTCTCGCTCCGTTTATTCTCCTTCAAGTTGATTATTTTTTATGGTTCTTTTAAAATTTGATGGAGCGGAACCCTAACTTTTGCTCCGGGTCCGATTCGGAGTGTTGTCCATTATGTGTATCTCTATCCGAGATCCATAGGTTTTGAATCGGTCTTGTCGACCCGGTCAAAAATTTTGATGTATTCGGGTCGGATTGGTTGCGGGTCCCGGCGGGAAACCTCCAATACCGATCCGGTGAGGCTGTATTGTGATTTTCGTCATAAAATTGACTTCAATGGAGGACCGACCCGCTTCTCCTGGGGTTTATTTAACATTGCTGGGTTTTGTTTTGGACCCGACGAACGGCCATGGAATCCATTTGAGCTTATGATGGCTCTTTAAAGTGAACATATCAACTTATGCTTATGAAACTTGGAATAAGTCATAGATGATTATCGGAGGAAAGAAATTATTTTCTGGAACTTTTTTTGGGTATGGTTATATTGTGTTTTGCATGTTGAGTTTGATCATGGTTGGGGAGTGCCCAATGGAATAGTCTGTTGGTAATATTGTCTCAATGAATGTCGTGTGGTTTTCTCTTCTTTGAAAGATATGGCTTGCTTTACTTTCAGTCTGTTTCGGTTTGGAAAGGAGAATTTTGGTGAAGAACGTTATGGAACTATTTGTTGTTGCTGTTGTTTTCTGTAAGTTTCTTATTCCAGCGTTCTTTTTTCCTTTTTTACGCTACAATTGAGAGGGTGTAGATATTTAGAAGTGTCATTCTATTACTATGTTTTATGGTGTTTGAGCTATTCTGAGGTTGGATGGATTTACTTTTGTGGTTTCACTTTTAACATGAACATGTTTATTTTCAATTGGGCAAGATTGAAGCAAATTTTTATCATATATAGTCTTGGTAGAATAATTGTGGCGTTTAACATGCAGCTTTTGGTGGAAGGTGAGGCTGATGTAATGGATATGTCGGAGACAGCTATAGTGAAATCTAGCAGATTGAAATCCGTTGTGTGGAACGATTTTGATAGAATAAAAAAGGGTGACACCTTCGTAGCTGTATGTAGGCATTGTAAGAAGAAACTCAGTGGATCAAGTACCAGTGGGACTTCTCATTTGAGGAATCATTTAATTAGGTGTCAGAGGAGATCTAATCATGGTATATCTCAATTCATTTCATCCAGGGAAAAGAAAAAGGAAGCAACGCTGGCTATTACCAACTATGTTGATCAGGGGCAGAAAAAGGATGATGTTTTGAATCTTGTTAATATTAGATTTGATCCAGAGCAAGTGAAAGATGAAACAAATAATACCCTGAGTTACAATTTTGATCAGCGACGAAGTCGATTTGATCTTGCACGTATGATCATCTTGCACGGTTATCCATTGGCCATGGTTGAGCATGTTGGGTTCAGAGTATTTGTTAAAAATCTGCATCCCTTGTTCGAACTCGTAACATGCAATAGAGTTGAGAATGATTGTTTGGAGATATATGTTAAAGAGAAACAAAAAGTGAATGAGTTATTGGATAAATTGCCTGGTAAAATCAGCCTCAGTGCTGATATGTGGACTGCCACAGATCATTTGGAATCAGCATACCTGTGTCTGACTGCCCACTACATTGATGAGTCCTGGCAGTTGAATAAAAAAGTTTTGAACTTTATGTTTGTTGATCCTTCTCACACTGAAGATTTGCATTCAGAAACTATCATGACATGTCTTATGGATTGGGATATTGATCGGAAGTTATTTTCAATGACATTTGATTGTTCCTCTAGCAGTGACTATATATCATTACGAATCAGAGACAGATTATCACAGAACAGGTTCCTATATTGTAATGGTCAATTATTTGATGTCAGCTGTGCGGTAGATCTTCTCAATCTGATGGTTCAAGATGCTTTGGAAGCATTTTGCAGCATTCTCCCAAAAATTCGTGACAGTATTCAATACATTAAACAGTCTCGAGAAGTGCAGGCCAAGTTCAATGAGATGGTCGAACAAGTTAAAGTTCAGAGCCAGAAAGGTTTATCTCTGGACAATCCATCTCAGTGGAACTCAACTTATGCAATGCTTGGAGCAGCAATAGATTATCGAGAAGCATTTTCCCTTCTGCAGGAAAGCGACCTTGGCTACACAGCATGCCCAACTGAAGAAGAATGGAGTAGGACTTGTACAATTACTGGCTTTCTGAAGTTCTTTTTTGAAGTGACTAATGTTTTAACGAAGGGCAACTTTCCTACTGCAAATATATTCTTCCCTGAGCTCTGTGACGTGCACTTGCAGTTGATGGAATGGTCCAAGAATTCAGATGATTATATCAAGGCCTTGGCATTCAAGATGCGGAGCAAGTTTGAAGAATATTGGGATAAATGTGGATTGGCCCTGGCAGTTTCTGCCATGTTAGATCCTAGATTCAAAATGAAACTAGTGGAATACTATTATCCACAAATATATGGCGTCGTTGCTCTACAGAGGATTGATGATGTTATGAACTGCGTGAAGGCGCTTTACAACGAACATTCGATCTGCTCACCATTAGCTTCTATCGATCAAGGTCTAGCCTGGCAAGTTGGTAGTAGTTCTGGCTCTTTGCCTGGTTCCGGGAAGGATGCAAGGGATAGACTAATGGGTTTTGACAAATTTCTTCATGAATCCTCCCAGAGTGAAGGCACTAAGTCAGATTTGGACAAGTACCTTGAGGAACCTTTGTTTCCTCGTAATGTTGATTTCAATGTGTTGAACTGGTGGAAAGTTCATACTCCTAGATATCCAATTTTGTCGATGATGGCTCGTAATGTGTTGGGAATTCCCATGTCAAAAGTTGCATCAGATTGTGCATTCAGGACTGGAAGAAGAGTGCTTGATCGAGACTGGAGTTCATTGAAACCAACTACAATTCAAGCATTGGTATGTTCACAGGATTGGATAAGGAGTGAATTAGAGAGCTAATTTCGTCACATAACAAGTCTGTCAATATTTATTCATTTTTGTCAATCTTTCCTGACTATTTCCTTTGTTTCCTCATCTTTGTTCTTCACTCGTGCGTAAGGGTAAATTATACTTTTATATTTGAGTTATGTCTCTAGAATTTTAAGTTGCTTGTTAGTGAACATACCGTTGGTTGTTTAGTTCTCAAGATTTATTAATCTGATAAGCTTAATTCTAAATTCAAACTTTAATAGCTAAAAATGTAATTTGCCCTAATTTTTTCCAATAACAATTTATTCTTAAAAAAGTGTTTTTATTGTATCATTTCAATACTTACTCATCACGTACTTTGGTCAACCAAAACTGTCTCAAACGTAAAATTTCAAAAGAAATGGACAACTCGACGGGGAAAATGGTAGACAAACTAATTGAGACGAAAAAGGCATTGATATTTCTCTAATTGAGGCCACAAAAATGCTTGAATGATCGACCAATAATAGAAAAGTCATACGTTTCAATACTGTTTTGATTTTGTAATTTCGATTTTAGATAATTTTAGTCCTCAATACTTTTAATTGTCCATTTTGGTTTATGTACTTCCATGTTCTAACTTTGGTTTATTTTAGTTTCTCTAAACTTTGGTTTATTTTAGTTTTTCTACTTTCAAAATGTCTATTTTAGTTTTTGTACTTTAAAAAGTGGGTCTTGATCTTGTCTTTTTTTTTTTTCCAATCTCAATTTCAACATGACAGGACACAATATTTTTTTTTGAAACGCAGCCATACTTTATATCAAAGTGTTATTGATGTATATTGAATTTACATAAAATTTTTGTCCAAAAAAATGTAAAATTTTAAAGGGTAAAATATCTTTTTGATCCCTCATGTTTCAGATTCGTTTCCAATAGGTCCTTAGGTTTCAAAATTGAACAATCAAATCCCTACTATTTTGGAAATAGTTCAATTTAGTCCTTCCACCGTTAATTTTTTTAACGCCGCTGACGTGGCAGCTAACAGTTCTGACGTGGCACGTTTAAAAAAATTAAATAATATTTTTAAATTAAAAATAAATAATTAAATAATTGAAAATTGAAAATAATAATGAAATAAAAAAATAAACTCTCTCTCCTCCCTCCATCGATTCATCTTCTCTTCACACCGAATTCCTCCCTCTCCATCGATTCATCTTCTTCTTCTATGAATCCCTCCTCCCCAACCGCCATCGCCGCCGGCCTCTGCCACCACCGCCCTCCGCCACTATCTTTTTCTCCTTCTCTCCTTCTTCGAAATCGAACCCACCCCCACCAAGCAAGACCCTCTCCTTCTCTGGGGCAATTGGGAATTAGGGGCCCTTTTCAGTGTTGTTTTGTAAAAATGGGCCCCATTTTGAAATTCACTTAATTGGGGACCCTTTGCTGACTCTAATGATGTCAGCAAAGGTGTAAAAAGACAATTTTAGCCCCTCTTCAATTCAAAATAAGAAAAGTTAATTTTCTCCACCAACCACATTAAAACTTTTAATTCTTCAAAACATTTAAAAAAAAAAAACAAAAAACAAATATGCCGCAATGCTTAATTAATTAAAAAAAAAAGATGAAGCTGCTGCTAATTAAAAAAAAAGGAAAAAAAAAAGATGAACCTTGCATTCCCGGCCAAAATTTGGTCGGGAATGCATGAATCCCGGCCAAAATTCGGCCGGGAATGCATGAATCCCGGCCGGGATTCAAAATTGGCCGGGAATGCATGAATCCCGGCCGGGAATGCATGAATCCCGGCCGGGATTCTTGGACAATCGTTTATGTCGGCGTTTTCCGGAGATTCTTGAGTCTGAGGGAGGTTGAGAATGTCGTCGAGATGGTTGTGGACGGTTTTGAGGCGGTTGAGGTCGTCGCAGATCCAGGAGGCGGTTCGGGAATCGGGAGAGAGCGACCAGGATTTGAGATTGGCGATCTCGTCCTTGAGTTGGAAAATCAAGGGGTGAGATCTGCAGGGAAGACTGATGGAACGGACGTGTTGAGAGAGGGAGGGCTTGGCCGGAGACTTGTTCGGAAAAGAGAAGGATCGCCGGAAAACGCCGACCATGGCTGTGAATTGATTGATTCTTGTGAGAGGATTTGAAATTTTGGGATTTTGGTGAAGAAAATGGGAGAGAGAGCGTGAGAGGGAGTGAGAAAAGGGCAAAATAGTATTTTCGCAGCCCAAAGAGTCCCCAAATAAGAGATTTTAAAAAAGAGTCCCTTTTTACAAATGAAATATCAAAAGGGCCCATAAAGCCCAATTGCCCCCTTCTCTGCCGCCGTCCACCGCCCTCTAATCCCCCTCTCTCCCTTGAAAACCCGCCTCTTCATTTCCATCTCCTCCGTCTACGGCGACCTCGCCACTTGCCCCAACAACACTGTCAACCGCCGCCTCTTCCCCTTCTTCGATTTCAAATCCGCCTCGATCCCGTCAAGCCCATCCACGCCGCCTCGCTCCCCATCGTCGTCTTCTTCCACGACGGCGGCTTCGCCATACTCAGCAACCTCGCCCACCACATCGCGCATCCGATTATCCCGCCATAGATCGCAGTTCCAGAAGGTGAAAAGGAGGGGGAATCGGGGAGGAAAAGGAGAGAAGAAGAGGGAGAGGGAGAAGAAGAGAAGAGAAAAGAAGTGGGGAATCGGGGAGAGAGAAGAGAAAAGAAATGAAAGGCAACTGGGGAGAGAGAAGAGAAAAGAAATGAAAGGCAACTGGGGAGAAGATGAAAAGGCGGCGATGGTGATCGTCGGCGGCGAGGGGGAGGGGAAGGGGGAAGAGAAGGAAAGGGGAGGGGAAGGGGAATCGTGGCCTCGTGGGTGGGGAAGGAGAGAGAAAGAGATTGCTTTTTATTTATTTAATCATTTAAAAATTAATTATTATTTTAATTTAAAAAATTAATATTTTAATATTTTTAACTGCCACGTCAGCAACGTTAAAAAAATTAACGGTGGAGGGACTAAATTGAACTATTTCTGAAACAGTGGGGACTTGATTGTTCGATTTTGAAACCTAAGGACTTATTGGAAACGAAGCTTAAATATGAGGGACCAAAAAGATATTTTACCCAAAGTACAAAAATCAAAATAGACCTTATAAAAGTATATGAGCTAAAATGAACCATAATTGAAATTATAATTACAAAGACCAAAATGAACCCTTTTTAACATATTGAGACCAAAATAAACCAAAGTTGAAAATACAGGGACCATAATAGTATTTAAATCTATATCTATATCTATATCTATATATCTATATCTATATCTATATCTATATATCTATATCTATATCTATACTATATTAAAAAACGCTTAAAGGGAGAAACTTTTAATTTCCTTTTTAGCCCATTTTTAATCTTCAAATTCCTCATTTGTCCTACTTATTTAATTATTTTATATATAATTATTCAACTTCCGGTTAATCATTCCCACATTTAAGAATTGGTTTAAACAAAAAAATCTAATCTCATCTAAGATTAAGAATTGATTTTAAAAAATAAGATTAAGAATTGATTTTTTTAAAAAATCTCATCTTCATTCTCGTGTTTAGGTTTTATTTTATTTTTTTTTAAAATCTCATCTTCATTCCCACATTTATGTTTTCTTTAAAAAAAAAAAAATTCCCATCTTCATTCCCATGTTTTTTTTTTTTTTTTTTTTTTAATCTCATCTTTGGTAAGATTAAGGATGAGTGGAGCTTTTTTGATGCATGAAGAATTAAAAAAATTGTAGCAAACATCAACGAAATGGGAGGAGACTCATTCCTACCCAACGGGAGAAGCCTACTCTATCTTTAGTAATGTGAGTAAATATAGTTTTTTCATTTAGTGTAAATATATATAATTTTTTCTTATTTCTTTTTCAAGCAGACTAATTATCATTAGGAGATTTTGATACATAAAGTCATAATTCAAATTTTCTAATTAACTACTTATAACACGTGCAGCACGTAGTTTCAAACTAGTCAAATTTTAAAGCATATAAACTATGAAGTCGGGGACAAACCCGATTTGCAAACAATCAATCAATATCAACTAAATGGATGAACCTAGCTCACTAACTAAAACATTATACACCTATCCGATCCCAATTTCAAATTATTGAACTGAAGAAAAATATCAGCACCTCAACGAGTAACCCAAATAACCAAATCAAAACCCTAAGCTCATAAACTACATTAATGGTCAAAGACAAAACAACAAACGTGGTATTTTACTATTTTAAGGCTTAGAAGGCTGCACATAGAGAGGAGAGAGAGAGGGAGCACGTGCGACTCTCATTTCTGACATGAACAACTGGAAGGATGTCAATTTGTAGCAAAGCTTCTGTTGTTGTGTTCAAAAACGTATTTTATCAGTGAGTCCTTAATTGACAACAAATCAGGGAACTCATTCTTCAACTTGGATGCATCCAATTCATTGTTGCTCCTGGCGCCTATAATTCTGGCTTGCTCTTCCAGACTAAAATTTCCCCACTTGAAATCCGGGTTTACGTATTTCTTGTACATAGTTAGAATCTTGTTGATATGCCTTGAATCTGATATGAAGCGCTCCGAACGACCCAGTACGGGGTCTCGCTGCCCGGTCAGCTAGTCGGGGTCCAGAGGCGAAGCGTCCGGTGGGGGTTCGGGGGCAACGCCTCCTAAGCTAAATTATGTATAGGGATTAGATATGATATTTCCGTTTTGGGCTTTTATTTTGGGCCTATTATGTTAGGGTTGAGAGTGGTGCCATATATAAACCCTCTTAACCTATTTTTGCCCTGATCTCTGTATTCTGAATACTCCTCACATAACAAGATTGATAAGCGCCCAATATGCTTTAAGTTTACAAAGCTAGAGGTCCTTCTAGGATCCTTGTAAACGGACACAAATAAGACTACTTACCGAATGATTCCAACCAAGAGTTTAGTTAGAAGATGAATCACTCTTAGATCAAACTTAGAATCTAGGATTGTCACTCTAAGATCCTAAGACGACTCACTCCAGAATTAGATTGATCAAAACTAATCCAATGAATCGATTGAACATCAAACCTAAGACAAGATTTGAAAGAAAAGACAACACCAAAGAGGTTGAATAAGCAAAAGCTTTTTAACCTTCATAATCTGAGTTTTCAAGAGTATTACAAGCCATTTAAAGGCCAAATGGTCGTGGATAGACCAAGGAACTCAAAAGTCATTCAACTACACTTAATTGCAAATTGTAGAAAATAAGACCTAGGAACTTAAAACTTGATTGCACATCAAACGAGCAACCATATCTCAAAACTAAAAAGATAGAATTGCTTTAAATTGTCTTAAATATGTGCTATGGAATCCGCTCCTCATAATGGCAACGTTTGACATCCTTTGACATCACGAAATCCCAAGAGATGCAAGTTGGACAGCCACCTCTTCACAAATTCTGCACACTTTTTTTGTCCTCCGTGCCATCTTCCAAACTACACAACTTTTCCCGTGCCATCTTGACTCCATTCTCTTCTTGACTTGCTGAACTAACATTATACAAAAATTTGGGTTCAAAATTCTCGGGCTCTCGTTGTGAATTTGCTAGCTTTTGAACATGCAATGTGAAAGCCTCTTGTATCTTCTTTGCCTTGCTCCTTGTGATTGGTCCTTCAGGTACATGTAATGGATTATTGATTGAATCCATATCAAAGATCGTTCTCTCCCTCTGCCCGTGGACGTAGCTAACACACCGTTAGTGAACCACGTATATCTGTGTGTTGTTTCTTTTTGCCTTTTTCGTTCTTGTTACGTTGTTTTTGTCATAACAAATCTCATTGTGACTCACAACACCAGGGTTTGTGAAATTCCACATACCTCTCAGTTTCTCAAATCGGATGATACTGGCATCCGGATTCTGAGTGTGCAAACATTGTCATAATCTTGCAAAAGCTCTTCAACCTGAAAAACAATTGATATATTCAAATGAAAAACATTACATCTCCCCACCAGTCAGCATTTTTGGCAGACCAATCCATGGTCTTTCTTAGACCTTCCTCCCACACGTTGTCCTCTCGAACCACCCCAACTTTTTAAGCTTTTGATCATCCAAGAAGTATCTCTCTGGTCGTTGAATGGCCTGTTTTCCACAAATTTAATATGAGCATCTGCATCCAGAGAGAAAAGGCCGCAAATCTCCTTGGCCACATCAATCACTCTCCTTTCCTTTCTTTCTTTGTTCCAATGTTGTAGACATGTCCTAGTTCACCCTTGTGGAGAATGACTTCAAATGCCTCAGAAACATCTTCACAGAAGAGGTAACTCCTAACATTTGATCCATCTCCATGAATGGGAAGAGTCTTCCCTTTCATGGCCAATAACATCATTTTTGGGATCAACTTTTCCGTTAGGATGATATAGTTAACAAGGACAGCGCTGCCAATATCTCCCTTGATGAACTTGAAGTTGGGAGACCATCTCGACGGACTTAAATTCTTCAACTTTGAACAGTAATCAAGATTGTCAAGGACAACACTTTTGTAATCTGTATAATTTCTGGTGAGTCTGTTGCAGACATGGGATGCAATGAATCCAGCTGCTCCGGTAATAAGAATGCTATCATCTTTTATGACTTCTGCATAAACCAAAATACAAAATTAGATAGCTTTTTGACTAGTTTGTTGTTAAATCCAGTATAAAATGCTATTCAAATCCCTTGTATTAATACTATTGAATCATATAACCCCGGTTAAAGTTCTAGCAGAATTCTCCCCATTGTGATTTAGGCTATACCATAATTCAGTAAAGAATATCTTCCAGCTAGGAAAAAATAAAAAAGTAAACGACTTAAGGAAACCATATATTCCAAATCGATTCTCACTAAAGCTATTTCAATAACAGCTTGAAGAGCCAACTACTCTGCTTTAGTTAACCAGGAACAGTCGTGCACGAGGCCATGACAAGAGTCGATACAGTCAATTTACACACAAAAAGATAATCAATTAGGCAAAACCAAAAAGAAATTTATCTTTAACATGAAGATTCTATCATGCATATTAGTTATATAATATTAAGACCCTGAAATGAATAGCCTAACAATTCAGTGAAAAAGAAAAATACAGGAAACAGTGGCGGATCGAGAACTTTATGTGAGGGGGCTATATAGAAATAATTTTAGTCTAGTCTATGCTTAAAATTGATCCCTAACGTAAGTTTTTTTTTTTCAAAAAAAAAAATACTCTAAGTTTAAGTTAATTTTTATCAAAATTTGTTAAATAATAGTTTTCATACCATAAGAGACATGATGTGTACATATTTATAAAATTTATAGAAAAAATACTAATAGAGTTAGAGACCAATTTTTTTTAGAAAAATTAACAATAAACTCACTATAGAGATCGATTTTAAACTTTATTGAAAGTATTGGACTAAAATGAAACAAAACCCAAAGTACAATAACCAAAATAATATTTTGAACACATTGATATATGTTAATATCACTTAGTATACTTTGATATTAAATTTATTAAATTATAAATTTAGTCATCAAGTTTTCAAGATGATGCTCGATGAATCACTGATTTTAAAAAGTTTCTATTGAGTCTCTAAACTTTCACTTTTCCTAACAAGTTTCTGAATTTTTAATTTTGTATCTAATACAACTTTGAACTTAAAAACTAACGATTTATTAGTTTATTTGGTCATAGATCTATTAGACATTAAATTGAAGACTTCGAAACCTACTAAATATAAAATTGAAAGTTTAAAGGTCAATTGCACGTTTTTTTTGTTTGAGTACATCAACATTGCACGTTTTTTTTTTTTTTTTTTTAAATTCAAAAGCCTATTAGTAAAATTTAAAAATATTTGTATTGTTCCACTTAATTTGACTTAAAAAAAACAAAGTTGAAAAAAGAACTCTAATTACGTATATTTGTTATTGTTTGATATATATAAATACAAAAAGTAAATTTAAATTTAAACTATTTTAAACCTATGAAAAAAACTGAAAAAAAGAAAACGAAAAATAATACAGAAAAGGAAAAAACAAAAAACAGAAAAAAAGAAGAGAAAAACGGAAAAAAAAAACAGACGGGAAAAAGAAAAAAAAACGAAAAAAAAGAGAAGAGAAAAACGAAAAAAAAAACAGACGGGAAAAAGAAAAAAAACGAAAAAATGAAAATTATGCATAGGGGCTTGAACACGAGAGTGAGAGGTTTTCAGGAGGGGCAAAAGCCACTAGGGCATTTTAATAACATAAAATTGAGATCCCATTTATAATATAAATATAATATATAAAACAGTTGAGGGGGGGCTTGGGCCCGTGCTACCTCCGCCGCTGACAGGAAATGCAAACGAGTAGAAACCAAGCTGAAAAACCAGAAATAAACCCTAGGTTAAAATTCACTTTTCGTCCTTGAACTTTCATGAAAGTAGCAATTTAGTCATTGTGCTTCCAATTTTATAACAATTTAGTTCCTAAATTTTAATAACTAATAAGTCACAATTTAGTCTTGTACTTTCAAATTTGTAACGATTTAATCCATATCGTGAAAATTTAATATAAAGATTTAATGAAATTTCTTATCTAGATAGATTAATAAGCCACAAAGTTTAATCATTAAAAAATAAAAATTGACATTTAATTTTGATGATTTTTTTGCAACAAGAATTAAATGGTTACAAATTTGAAAGTATAGACTAAATGGTTACAAATTTGAAAGTATAAGAACTAAATTGTTACAAATTTGAAAGTATAAGGACTACATTGTTACAAATTTGAAAGTAAAAAAAATTAAATTGTTACTTATTAAAGTCCAGAGACTAAATTGTTACAAAACTGAAAATATAGAGACTAAGGCTTCGTTTGTGATTGCAATAGCTTTTAAAATAATTGCTAGTAACTTCTGCTTTTAGAAAAATCAGCTTCCAAAAGGAGTAAAATAGTGCTTGGTAAATTTCAATTTTAAATTAGAAAAAAACTAGTTCTAGTGTTTGGTAAATTAATATTAAATTGTTGGGATTTAATTATAAGGATTATAGTATATTTCAAATATTTTTTTTTATTAATACTTGATTTATAATCTATTATAAGATAATTATTTAAAAGTTTATAAGATTTAAATTGCATCTAATTCTGTTTAAGTAATCTAAAATATTTGATAAAAATGTAAGAAAAATAATTATTATAAAAATTGAATTAATCAAAATTTTATTCATAGGAAAGAGAGCATATGTAAAAATATATATAAGAATGATAAATTTGAAATTTAAAAACAGTTAGAAAATATGATAGATTTTTAGAAATACTAAGGGTGTGTTTGGTTTAGCTTTTCAAGTGTTTAATTTTGGAAAAAATACATTTTGAAAAAATTTGTAGTGTTTGACAACCACAAAAAATGACTTATTAGAAAATGAGATTGTGAAATAAATCATTTTGAAAGAAACACTTGAAACCAACTTTTTAAAAAAGAGTTTGTAAGTATACAATTACTTGTGTATAAAAACATTTACGAGGAAAATGTAACCAAACATATGAGTGTTTAAATTCTAAACCATTTTTATACAAAATATTTTTTAAAAAATGCATTCTTGAAAAACATTTAAATTAAAATCTAAAAGTTGGTATTTGTCTCGATAGATAAATTAATAATTTGTTTTACCAAACCGTCTATGCAGTTAAGATTCTCCCATAATCGCTTTTTTAAGTTGACAAACGTAATCTAAATTGTTAGAAATCAAAGTTCAGGTATAAAATACCAAAGGGTTACTTTCATGAAAATTTAGAAACCAAAGGTAATTTTTAACCTAAACAACATCAACGCCTAAAAACTCACAAGACGATGATCACTCTCAAAAGAACAAAGCACGAATCAATCTCAGTACCAGGAAATCAATGGTAACACATAAACGGAAGTCGAATTCTGACTCCCAAGTCCAGAGGATGAATCAAAATTCCAAAACTCACTCACCTACTCCGTAAACGAAAATCGAATCAAATTACAGAGTAAAACTTTGTAGGCCAGTACTTGACCAAATGCCTCGAATCAAGTGCACATTAACACATGCTTACAAATATAGAGATAAAGAGAAGGAGAACGACAGATTTTCCGTAAAGATCAAAATCTTGCAGAAACAATGGGAGGAAGAAGACGGAACACAACTGTTGATGGTCGATTTTGGTCAGAGGATCACGTGCCACCAACGGTAAATTTGTAGTTGAGGGGGGAAGACGTGGCCTGCAAGACAGTAAACCTGCACACCGGTGTGGTGCTCGCCACACCGGCTCCGAAGCTTAAGTCAGCAAACAGAACGGTAGGGCGTGGAAAAGTAAGAGCAAGAGGAGAAAGTACAGAGTTCGTGAGTAGAGTTTAGGGATAGAATTCGGGATCCCCTCTTCAGTGGCGAAGAGGGATATAAATACCTGTTCATCCTCCTAGCCTTTTTAGGGTTTCGGAGGCGTTTTAGGTCAAACCAGGCGAAACCGGTGTTGGGGGTGCGACCAAAGTCCCACATCGGCTAGATAAGGGGATGACCTTGGGTTTATAAGGGAGGACAGCTATCTCCACTAGTATGAGGCCTTTTGGAGTGAACCAAAAGCAAAGCCATGAGGGTTATGCCCAAAGTGGACAATATCATACGATTGTGGAGATATGTGTAGTGTCCCGTAATTCCTTATCATCTGGTATCAGAGCCATACCCCAAAACATAGTCGTGTCGGATAAAATCCTCAGGTACCGAACAAAGAAGTTGTGAGCCTAAGTAGTCATGGGGAAATCCGTTGTTGAGGTCAGGTACCGAACAAAGAAGTTGTGAGCCTAAGTAGTCATGGGGAAATCCGTTGTTGAGGTCTGGGTGGGCAGGCAGTATACTCCGGAGGAAAGGAGTTGTGTCCTGGATGAGTAAAAAAAACTCTCGGTAAAATGGGGAAATCCGTTGTTGAGGTCTGGGCAGGCAGTATACTCCGGAGGAAAGGAGTTGTGCCCTAGATGAGAGTAAACTCTCGGTAAAGCAATGGGGCCTAGAGAGTTGGAACCCAGAATATTGACGGACTTTGAAGAGTCTGGCGGATAGATGACTAGTTGAGGGGAGGCTCGGGTGGTACTTTGTTCGAGGGGAGGATTGTTGGGGGTGCGACCAAAGTCCCACATCGGCTAGATAAGGGGATGACCTTGGGTTTATAAGGGAGGACAGCTATCTCCACTAGTATGAGGCCTTTTGGAGTGAACCAAAAGCAAAGCCATGAGGGTTATGCCCAAAGTGGACAATATCATACGATTGTGGAGATATGTGTAGTGTCCCGTAATTCCTTATCAACCGGGGCATCCAGAGGCGGTGGGGACCAGACGGGACCAAACGGACTCGGCCCGCGCGAGCAGGCCGAGGCAGGGGGTCGGGCCGAAAACCCGACCCCTTCGGTCTTGGCCCGTCCCATTTGCCGGTTTTGCCTCCTTGGTCCATCTTTCAGCCCGATTTCTCCCCGGTTGTCCTCGTCAGCTCCTTGTGTATCGGGGTGGTCCAAAATTGCCTATAACAACAATCACGATCGAGAGGAAACTGAACGATGCAAGAAGGAAGAGCAGCGCGCCCCTTTTTAAAAGCGGCTCGCTTCAAATGATAAAAATAATTATTTAGGAGACACGAGATTCGACTCCATTTGCGTTTAAATGTATTTATTTATTTATATATATTTTTTTTTAAGAAAAAACATGTGAGGGATTGAACCTCTATGTCGTCCTAACTAGAGCATGATAATTACGAGATTTGTGGTTCGAATCTCCCACCCCACGTATTGTCAAAAAAAAAAAAAAAAAAAACCTCTATGCTTTCGTTGACTTATTTCAATTCAAGGATATGCACATTTAAGGATGAGATTGAAGAGAAATTAGAGAGATAGTAATAGATCGGAGGGATGTAAATTTTGGTAGGATGATGATGTTAGCAAAGAGACATATATCCTTGAATTGAAAAGTTATGAAAATTTTCATTTTCGCCTATTTTAGAGAGTCATTCGCATGAAAGTCCCTAAGGGGCTGTTTGTTTCGCGGTAATCCAAGATTCCCATGGAATGGGCATCTGGATTATCCCGTTTGTTTTGTGGTGACGTAAGATGCCTAGGGATCTCGGGATGCTCGGACATCCTAGGATGCCCACACGAGAGGCATCTAAGAAGATTTGGATGCCCTCATGATACATGAGTTTCTAAGGGTCCGTTTGGTTGGTGATCTGAAAACAGAAATTTGAAAACAAGGGATTCAATGAAAACAGAGTTGTATTTCATGTTTTCAGATATGTGTTTGGTAGCAGATTCAGAAATTGGATCTGAATTTAAATAATGGTTCAGAATGTATTTGACAATATATTTATAAACGATAAATTATTTGTAGTTATCAACTAAATACTAAGTTGAATATAAAATATTATTAATTAATTTATAAAAATGTTATGTATTATAAATTTATTATTATTATTATTTTACAATATCATATAATTTATAATACATTATATTATACAAATTTTAATTTTACAAAAATAAATTGAGTTTATAACATGAAATACTATATTTATTAAAGTTTTTTTTTTTTATCTTTTTTAAATTAATTCTGCATTTAAAATTTTGAAATTCAAAATCTGGATACAACGAAAACATAAAAAAATTGTTTTCAGAATTTTCACTATTTGGATCACAGAATCCGAAAACAGTTTTCAGAAACACGTCTACCAAACGCATATTCACTGAATTCAGTGAATCTGAAAACATAAAATAGGATCCGGATTGCCTACCAAACAGGCCCTAAGATTCCCATGTTAAGGGAATCGCTATTAACGTTTTGGTCCTTCGTTTTTTATATTTTCTTTCGTCAATTTTCTTTATTTTTCCATTTTTTTCTTTTTTTTCTTTTCTTTTAGGACTTTAAAAAATTAGTGTATTCATTCACTAATAAACAATTATATGAAATTAACTATATTTATATGTTTTATTTACATATAAAATAAACTTCAGTTAATTTGTCTTCTTCTAATTTAAAATAAGTTCAAGTAGTTCAAGTTTAAATTGAAATTAATACTTAATTCTATTTTTTTCATACAAATCTTAAGACAATAGAAATTATTGTTTTTACAAAATAACATATAAACTTAATACAAATTGAATTGATAACAATATTAAATTATTAAAATAAAAAATGTTATACAAGTTAAATTATATTAAATTAATATATAAATGATTTGAAGACAGAAAATGGTATTGTTGGAATAATACATCATTTTAAGACATTCTCGTCCAGAAATCCTACAAAAAAAACATAGTTATCTAAATATTCCTGAACATCCCTATAAATTATTCCTTCAAAACAAACACGGTTATCTAAAATGCCGGACATCTATATTTCCGGGCGTATATAATTCCAGGCATCTGAAAATTCCGGCTATCTTGATTACCAAAAAACAAACGGCCCCTAAAATCATTTCTAAAGTCATTGTAATACCCTTGGAAAAATAAGGTTTAATAGTCTATTATTTCATTTAATGATATTTTATTTCAAAAAGAAAAATTTTAGACTCCATCTAATAACTTTTTGGTTTTTTAAAATTAAATTTATAAATATTACTTTTCAATTCTATCTATAGGTTTCTTTGTTTTGCAATCTACTTTTTACAAATATTTCAAAAATCAAGTCAAATTTTTGAAAACTTAATAAAAAAAAAAAAGTCCCCTCACAAAAATGAAAACTATAGTATAGCAAATGTGTGAAATCAACCACAATTTTTAAAAAAAAAAAAAACAACAAACAAAATATTGTTATCAAACGATATCTTAAATTTTAGATTTTGAAGATATATAACTCGTACTGGATAAATTTGTTTTTAGAATATATCTATTTGGTTAAATATAAACTTTTATGTTTTGAAATTCAACTTAATATTTATGTGTTGCCATAAATTCATTTTATTATAATTCGTTTCTAGTTTGAAATGAATTAAAAAAGAAAAAAAAATGACATTGTTGAGGGTCGAATTTGGTCAGAGGAACTCACCTGACCCTCACATGCAACCAACGGTAAAATTTGTAGAAGAGGGGAAGACGTGGCTTGCAAGACAGTAAACCTGCACACCGGTGTGGTGCTCGCCACATCGGCTCCGATGCTTAAGTCAGCAAGCAGAACCGTGGGGAGTGGAAAAGTAAGAGCAAGAGGAGAGAGTAGAGAACATAGAATGAGTTTCGAGATTAGAGTTTGAGTCTCATTCTTCAGTGGCGAAGAGGGATATAAATACCTGCTCATCCTCCTAGGGTTTTTAGGGATTCGGAGGCGTTTCGGGACAAACCAGGCTGAACCGAGGCGACCAGAGGCGGTGGGGACCAAGCGGAGCCAGACAAGCCCGGCCCGAGCAAGCGGGCTGAGTACGGGGTCAGGCCAAAAGCCCGACCCCTTCGGTCTCGGCCCGTCCCACTTGCCGATTTTGTCCCTTGGATCCATTCCTTAGCTCTTTTTATGTCCAGTTGTCCTCGTCAGCTTCTTATACCTCGGGGTGGTCCAAAATTACCTATAACAGACATTATTGTAGATAAAGTTGATTTTTAAAATTTATTTCGCGTTGAAAGTTAGAGATTTTGATTTGACCTAAATGGTTTAAATTTATCTGCAAAGTTTTCGTGAAAAGTTTAATGAAAAAAAAAAGAAATATAATAAATTTGAAGGTTTGTTTCCAAAATCAGTAAGACCCGTATTTTGTTTTTGAAAATTAAGCTTAAAAAACACTACATCCACCACTAAGCCCCCCGTTTGATAACCATTAGGTTTTTTGTTTTTTATTTTTGAAAATTATGCTTGTTTTTCCTTAATTTTCCTACCATGGTTTTCATCTTTGTCAATGACACATTTGAATTCCTAGTCAAATTTCAAAAACAAAAACAAGTTTTTGAAAACTATTTTTTTTTAGTTTTAAAAAATTGACATGGTTTTTGAAAACATGAAAATAATGTATTAGAAAAACAAAGAAACTTGTAAGGTGGAAGTAATATCTATAAGCTTAATTTTCAAAAACCAAAAACCAAAAACCAAAAACCAAATGGTTATCAAACGGAGCCTAAGTTTCTTGGTTTTGTTATATACCTTCTTTCCATGTTTTTAAAAACCAAGTCAAGTTTTGAAAATTAAAAAAAAATATTTTAAAAAATTTGTTTTTTTTTTTTTTTTTGAAATTTGACTAGGAATTCAAATATGCCCTTCTCAAACATAAAAACCATGGTAAGGAAATTGACGAAAAAAAAAAACAAGCTTAATTTTCAAAAACCAAAATGGTAATCAATCAGGACTTAAGTTTTCTCTTTACTTATTTTTTATTCTTTATTGTTGAATTTCAATTTCGGGCAGGATTATGTTTGTTGGCTTTTTTTTTTTAATATATTTTTTAAATAAAACTTCATTAAATCAACTAACCAGAAAGACAACAGCTCTCTTGGAATTCCAGGAGTCCAAAAAACGCAGCCCTTCTCCCTCGCAGGGAGGTCCTCTGGAAAAGATCAAAAGGGAATGTACAAGCTAGCTGAGCAACACAGTGGGCTTCTGTGTTGGAGCTCCTATTACAATGAAAAAATCTAACAAAAGGGAGATTCAAAGAAGCTGAATTGATGGCTTCTACCAGATTTTTCGTCTCCGTCAAGTCCCCAGAGGTGCCGTTGATGGCATTGATCACCTCTGCTGCATCTAAAAAAACTTCCAGACCCGCTCGATTCTGGATGCAGGTATTAGCAATGCTTAATATTCCTTCTAAAATAGCTTTTGCCTCAAGAGATTTAATGGTCCATTGCTTTTCAGCTCTTTGTATGCCGACGCAAACTGTGGACCCATTCGAATCACGAACACACCAGCCAAGGCCCCCACTTCTCAAATCGCTCCTCCACGATGCATCTGAATTCAATCTCCACGCGGGTAGTGAACCTAGTTCCTCTGACCATTAATATGATAGCAAATATGTTGGAATAAGATTATCAATACGATCATAGTTCAACTATCATAAATCTTGTACTAATAATTAAGAGATTTATGGTTCAAATTTCTCACTTTACACATATACCAATTTAATTATGGTGAATTTCTCACTTCCATGGCCAATCAAAGTCATGGAAGCCAAAAAAATTTGACAGTGGTGAATCCAGAACTTTATGTTAGGGGGCACAACTTCATATAAGATTAGATAAGTTTAGTTCATGAACTTTTAGATCTATGTTCATATAGTTCATGAACTTTAAAATGTATTTAATAGGTTCATTTTGTGTCTAATAGATCTCCAGAGTTTCAATTTTGTATTCATTAGATTTTTTATATATTCGAAAATTTTAAAAATTCAATGTTATATATTAGACATAAACTTTAATTTTGTGTCTAATAAGTCGTATTGGACAAATTTTAAAACTAATGTATCTATTAATTTCAAAACAAAAAATCTTAAGGTCAAATTAGATGCAAAATTTGATTACATGTCTGATAAACAATTGTTTTTATTTTTTTTTAGTTCAACAACCGAGGAATTGAGGTTGAATCATCAACCTTTAAAATTATAATTTGTGTCTTTATCCATTAAACTAAGCTCGGATTGATTAATTTAGAGTTGTCAAACGACAATGAGTACCTTGCCTTGCAGTCCACGTTTTCCCCCTTCAAACAAATTTATTGTTGGTGGCACGTGAAGGTCAGGTGAGTTTTCCCTGCCTGGATTTAAACAAATTTAATTTTGTTCTAAGGTTGATTCCGTATGAGCTAGCAGGGGGACCTAATGGACCTACAGATCATGGGCTCCAACGATCCGAGATTAATCGGCTAAACTCTTTAACATAGTTAATCAACATTTGTTAACTACTGGGACACTTTGCACTCCCCTCACTGTAGATATATTTCTATCCACTCGATATAACCATGCATAATTAGTAAGTCGACCATTCACAAGTTGTTCTTAACTACAACTAGGTCAAATGTCCGTTTTACCCTTGAAGTTACCTCTTGTTCCTTAAGTCTCACTGATCCTCTCATAAACAATCTGTTTACGGTCCAACCATTTAACAGAAGTTCCTCTCGGGCCAAGAGAGGATGGGTGCCCTTGCTTAAGACCTGGAGTCAACACTTAAGAGAATAATCTCTCTATTATCCCTAAAACGGGTAGGAGTGAATTCCGTTTTGCAAGACTATGTCCCCAGCTATCTACCTGGTCTTATCCCAAAATGGTAGACTTATTGAGTCGATGATGCTGAGCCACTCTCACTCATGCAAATCAAAGGATACTCCCGAATAAATAGGACTTCATAATTAGCTCAAGATTAAGATCGAGTTACCTAGGTCATCATATGAAATTTGTCAGTTTCAACAGTAAGCAACGTTATAAAGTGAAACAGACTTATTTCGCGGTCCAGTCTTATGCAAACTCATTGCATCTGACGCCTCCACTCGCATGTCTCCTCATGAACGATTCAGGATCACATCATTTGTATTAAATACAAGGTGGATCGCGCCTCATAGTGTCCCCAGGATAAGGTACCCAACCCTATCCCTATACTATAGATTGTTTTGGTTATTACTCGAACCTGATCCACTTTTATGTCTCCACATAAAGCTCAAGTATACATGTTATAGTCAGGGGTTCTTAGTTTATTGGATTTGAGTTATCTAATGTGCAATTTAATTATTCAATAATAACTTTAGTGAATAAACCTCAATAGCGACTTTATTGAGCAAATATGAATTTTGTTATATTCACTATCTACGAGTTTTAGGGCATAAAACCCAATATTTTTTTTATTCAATTCAGGATGTCCATATACACTAGTAAATCTCCATGTTTTCCCCATCCAATTCATTAGTGTCAATATGGTTGTTAGAGTACGACTGAATATCAACGGTTTCTTTATCTTTCCATAATAGGCAAAGATCACCCTTAACCTCTATACTCTTAACTAAAAAACATCCATCGAATTTACAATAGATTTTTATCCGATTAATAATTTCTTCCTCAAACTTTGTCTTAGAAATAAAGAGAATATGAGGTTTCCTACAAGAGATGAGGTTTCGAAGTGCTCGAAATGCTCTCGGGTTCCCTAAACCCCGAACATTCCAACAAATGATATTCATAATTCTAGGCAGAGTTGATTATCGGCCTCAACCAGAATGATTGAAGAAAAATTTGCTTCCATAACCTCTGCGTCTCCGATTTTGCCTTCTTTCAATCTACTATGATCTCATCATTAGCCTCTCTTTTTTGAGAGCCCGAAGCCAGAACAACTGGTACATAGTCTTGTCTTAGTCTAGCACATATTTTCCAATCTTCTTTCTAGCCGAAACCTCAAAACCACCTGAAGAAATCCCCCCATACCTGACAAGATCCATTTTCATTTGATGTTTTTTCATAGTTCTACCTTACTCCAATTTCAAAATTTTCCTCAGACAATTCTACCATTCTTTATTTCTAAAAAAATGTTGAGTTTCCTTAATCTCCATTACTTACTTTGAACCAATTTACTTCCTTCACTTTACCAAAATCATCTATCTCATTTATTTTTTCATTAATTCAGGTCAGTTCTCAAGACATTTCCTTCGGAACCCAATTGATCCTCTCCATTTTTTCTCTTTGTTCATTCCTTTATATAAAGAATCTAGTTTCTTAGGACGTAACGTTCTTGTTTCTTGTTTCTGTTTCTTCATTTTTAATAAAAAAAAAATAGAATTTCATGACCCTAACACCTATACATTCAATAATAATAAACATATATTCTTATTTATGTTTGGAAAAAATTGGAAACAAGAACAAAAAAGGAGAAACTAGTTTTAGTTGTTCCTAGAAATTCTATACAAATTTTGGGAGTGTTTCTAAAAAATGAGAAACAAGAAACGTACATAGTTATTAAATGCTTAAATTTCTTAATAAAATTAGAAACAAGAAACAAGAAACGAAAACGTTACCAAACGGGTCCCTATTAATCCTTGGGAAGCTCTGAAATTTAAGCCATGAACCAAATTCAAAATCCCTTGGGTCCATCGTTTCTATACCTTTTTTATTTAGACATTCCTTAGTCAAATGACCAATGCATCCACATTTGAAACAAAGTCGGGTAATCTTTCATATCTAATGGTGATCCAACAATCCCCTTCGATACCTGCCGCTTTAAGCATAAATCCCCTACGTAGAGGTTTAGAAATGCCCAATTTCACCTAGATTCTCATACTGTTTCCCCAAAAGAACTCACCTTTATCGCTATCTACTTCAATGAATTCTCCAATATTATTTTCTATCTTTATTGCTACACACTTATTTTGGAATCCCATGGGTAAATTGATGATTCTTATCCAGAAAGTCACATATGTATATGCTTATTCATATGTATAAATTTGATCATTTTAGGGGAGACACATCTCCCTCGTGGCCTAATACGTCCTTGGTTAAGCCAGACCCACTTTGACATGTATGTATAGTTTAAAGACATTATCCTATTAACGTCTTTGATTAATTGGACTAGCAATTCAACCTTATAATTTGTTGGGACAACGAGATGAATGAACATTTTTAATTAGACTAGTCAAGTAACACGTGCAATGCACGTGGAATTTTATAGTATTAAATTAAGACAAGAGAAAATAGTAGTTTTTTTTTAGTATATGTAATGTAATAAACAAATATCATATAACTTTTGTTTTAATTAATATAAACTTTTAAAAATTAGTTATAAAAATAAAGGATTTCTTATTATATAGCATGTATACATAATAGTAGTAGCACACACGTACATTGCACAATATTTTTTAATTTAAACTTTGACAGTAAGCTTAATATATAATTATCTTAAAAAAATAAAAATAAAAATAAAACAATATGAAGTTCTACTAACAATTAATTTTTTATTTGCACAACTAATTTATAACAGTAAGTTTGACATTTTGTCAATTATATATTTTCTTTTTATACATAGATTGCACCAATTCAATGTGCAACCATCACCATATGAACATCCCATCGATATCAATTGTACCTATTGGACAAATTTTCATATAGTTTAACATTTTGACAATTATATATTATCTTTTTATACATGGGTCACACCTATACACGAACGGATGCATCGATTCAATGTGTAACCATCTGTACCATGAATTGTTGCATCTCATTGACATTAATTGCACCTATTGGACTCAACGGACACTTACACTCAAAAAGTCGTGTCCCATCAGCAAAGGGTAAAATAGGAATTTATTTTAAAAGTAAGGGCAAAAGAGGAAACAAAAGATTCTTCCCTCTTAAACAAACTTGTAAGCATTCAAATCAACCATATGAAATTTATAGCAGTGCAATTTATGAGCATTTTAACTTTTAGTTTCAAACCACAATTTTTCAAGAGAGAAATTTATTACGATTTCATACACAATCTTTAAGTAAAATCAAATAACCAACCATATGAAAATAAAAAGGAGAAGGAATATAGTAATTGACTAACATTTCTCATCTATTTCGAAATAAGTGATTGAAGTTCAAATGGTGGAACCGATTATTTGAGTGAAAAAAAAAAACAGAAGAAATGGATATACCCTATGAAATAAAGGGAATTCGTGAAATAACAACTCTTTAATCTAAAGATACAAATAATATAACTACGAAATTCATGAATCTCAACAACAACATGCTTTGCAAAAAAAAAACCACTTATCTATGAAAATCACATGGAAGACAATTAATGAAGAACTAACTCGAATAAAATAATTATATAGCACCCATGCTTTTATATATGGAATGCATTTGTACTATGCATCTATTGATATATAACCACCTCTGAATGAGTAGACACATACACTCGAAGAGTCACATCACCATTTGAACAAACATGTTCTACCAGTATACATTGAAACTATTCAACATTTCTCTCAACGGACACCTCAACTCGAAGAGTCATGTCCCATCATAGAAGGGCAAAATTGGAATGTATTAAGTAAGGGCAAAAGAGGAAACAAAAGATTCTTCCCTCTTAAACAAACTTGTAAGCATTCAAATCAACCATATGAAATTTATAGCAGTGCAATTTATGAGCATTTTAACTTTTAGTTTCAAACCACAATTTTTCAAGAGAGAAATTTATTACGATTTCATACACAATCTTTAAGTAAAATCAAATAACCAACCATATGAAAATAAAAAGGAGAAGGAATATAGTAATTGACTAACATTTCTCATCTATTTCGAAATAAGTGATTGAAGTTCAAATGGTGGAACCGATTATTTGAGTGAAAAAAAAAAACAGAAGAAATGGATATACCCTATGAAATAAAGGGAATTCGTGAAATAACAACTCTTTAATCTAAAGATACAAATAATATAACTACGAAATTCATGAATCTCAACAACAACATGCTTTGCAAAAAAAACCACTTATCTATGAAAATCACATGGAAGACAATTAATGAAGAACTAACTCGAATAAAATAATTATATAGCACCCATGCTTTTATATATGGAATGCATTTGTACTATGCATCTATTGATATATAACCACCTCTGAATGAGTAGACACATACACTCGAAGAGTCACATCACCATTTGAACAAACATGTTCTACCAGTATACATTGAAACTATTCAACATTTCTCTCAACGGACACCTCAACTCGAAGAGTCATGTCCCATCATAGAAGGGCAAAATTGGAATGTATTAAGTAAGGGCAAAAGAGGAAACAAAAGATTCTTCCCTCTTAAACAAACTTGTAAGCATTCAAATCAACCATATGAAATTTATAGCAGTGCAATTTATGAGCATTTTAACTTTTAGTTTCAAACCACAATTTTTCAAGAGAGAAATTTATTACGATTTCATACACAATCTTTAAGTAAAATCAAATAACCAACCATATGAAAATAAAAAGGAGAAGGAATATAGTAATTGACTAACATTTCTCATCTATTTCGAAATAAGTGATTGAAGTTCAAATGGTGGAACCGATTATTTGAGTGAAAAAAAAAAAACAGAAGAAATGGATATACCCTATGAAATAAAGGGAATTCGTGAAATAACAACTCTTTAATCTAAAGATACAAATAATATAACTACGAAATTCATGAATCTCAACAACAACATGCTTTGCAAAAAAAACCACTTATCTATGAAAATCACATGGAAGACAATTAATGAAGAACTAACTCGAATAAAATAATTATATAGCACCCATGCTTTTATATATGGAATGCATTTGTACTATGCATCTATTGATATATAACCACCTCTGAATGAGTAGACACATACACTCGAAGAGTCACATCACCATTTGAACAAACATGTTCTACCAGTATACATTGAAACTATTCAACATTTCTCTTAACGGACACCTCAACTCGAAGAGTCATGTCCCATCATAGAAGGGCAAAATTGGAATGTATTAAAAATGTAAGGGCAAAATAGGAAGGCAAAGATTCTCTCATCTTAGCCCCTTTTATATATAGTATAGATGTTTTGAAAAATGGTGTCATCTGGATTTTTTATTTGAAAAATGATCAATTACTATTTTTAGTAGTTTTTTTTAACCTAAAATACCCATGAATGAAATTTAAATGCAATAAAAACTTCGATTCAAATATAGAGAAAATCTACTAAATACAGGTACAATTTAATCAAGAAATTTTAAATTTACAAAGATACTACGGAAAATGTAAGAAACAAAAGCAAAAATAATTTGTGTTTTTTTCGTCATATGCTAGATTTTTCTTGTTGCTAAAAACTTTGCAAGTTTGTTTAGGAAGAATACTAATAATAATGAGAAGAGTCAGTCTAGAGTATTTGATTTTTTTCCAATAAAGAGTTACTCCAATAAATTTCTTACAAGAAATCAACTCAGGTGCAATGTGAATCTATAAAAAAAAAAAAGAGGAAATTGTCAATCACATGTTTTAATGGCAATTTAAATGGAAAGTTAACTAAAGATCTACATTGCAACACTCATGCAAGTTTGAGGTTAAAATTAAGTTTATGGTTAAAATTGATACAACCTCCTAAGTTTGAGGTCAAAATTAATTTTTTTGAGAACGAAATGTTTTGAGAATTTGGGTTAAATCCATTTAGCCTTCAGAATTTGGGCCAGAGTTAAAAACCCAAAAGGATTTGGGGCAACAAGAAATATAGCTAAAAATAAATAGGTGGCTTGAAATATAGCTACAAACGTTTATAAATTAAATAGATGGCTAAACGATTTAATGATTAATAAATCCCTATTTGTAAAAGACAAATATGGCCCCAACAAACTGTCTAATGTATTCTTAACGTTTAAAACCAAAATCAGAGTTTAAGAGAGATAAAATATACCCTAAAAATAAGTTGGAGACATTTTAGGAAGTTTGAAATTCAAAAATCCAAGAAACAAAACTAGTTTGAAAATCTAGGTGTACCATATTGTTACTACTAGAAAAATTTGCTTCCCGAAAAAATTTGCTTCCCGAAAAAAGGAGTCAATACCTTTATTGGGGAAGAAGTACAAAGTTCAACCTTCCTCAGTAGAGAGAAACACCTTCGGAATGCATTAATTGGAAAAAAAGGTCATCTCAATCCGAAGACATACTACCTGCAACTAAGAAAATCAGAAATTAAAAAACAAAAAATAAGAACAAGTTGCTAATTTCCCCAGAAAATTGAATAACCTAAAAAGACCATACCTTTAAATGCTGCAATTATGGAATGTATGTCACCGCCCAACCTCCCACCAGAATAGCCTTCACGCAGCAGCCCATCCATCCATCTTCTTCTTCCAAAACTCAAAATAGAGCATTCCACACAATTGAGAGCATTCAACACCCTCGAAACCTCCATTCCACACCATTTCCCACCGCCAAACAGAGTGTATATCGCAACCTACCTCTCATATCATGTCGACGAACCACCTCTGTCGTGCCAACGACCTTCATCCGTCGCGTCGACGACCATCTCTTGCATGCTCAATCGTTTCTCCCCCTACGCGATGACTGTACCAAAAAAATTGAACTAAGTAACGGTTTCATTTCCCTTCCCTTATATTTGCAACAAACAAATACATTATCACCGAGATTTTGGGGATTTAGTTTATTCCCTTTGAAACCGTATATTTTCACACAGACCCGCAAGAAATGTCAATATACCAGTATTGAAACCTGGGGTGTCAACGATTACACAACACCCCCTATATGTACCGTTTTGAAATCCGTTAACCATCCAAAAAACATCTTTGTCCTCGGAAATGATTATATTAATTGGGTTATTCGACTAGCTCCTGAAGAGTGTTAAACGAGTAATCATATTGTCGCCCTAGAGCTGGAGGTATTTTCCCAGACATACTTTAAACTCTTGGAGATTCGAATCACTTTTAACATCCACACTTCCGGACTTGAAATCACTGTAAATACCCTCAACACTCCAGACACTACCAAACAATATCGTGATCTGTTGAACTGTCGCCATGTTAGATTAGGAAGGAAAATTACAATGGCAATGTGATCGTGATATGAAACAAATAGATAATAAACTATGACATTTATATGAGGGGCAAAAATGTGGAGGAATAAAAAAAATAATCGTTGGAAACTATCTACGTCTGAACAATAGGTAGTTTCTAAAGGATCAAAACAGACCGCCCACCAAATCCCGTGTAAATCGGGATACATCCAGCGCGCAAAAAAGGGCGCACAAACTGCGTAGAAAAAAAAACGTTAACGCCGTCTGTATATAGCCGTATATATCAGGGGTAAAAACGTCCAAAAAAAAGCCAGGTTCCTAAAATTTCGGTAGCCACGCCTACAAAATCCGAACTTCCAAAAATCAAGAATGTTTTTTTTTTTCTTAGTTATTTATCCTTCAGATGTAAAGCCCATGACGAGATAGGATGAGAGTCGAGCCCAATTCAGGCCCATTAACTGTTCAGGAAAAAGAAAAAGAAAAATAAAGAAAAATAAAAACTGTTCAGAAGCATGGTTGCCGGGAAAATTGCAATCAGAAGTACGGAGTTCGCCACTCTACAGTCTACAGTCTATGGCGTTCATCGAGAATGATTCCAGTTCCATTAGTTTAATCTCTTCCGGTACGTTTTCATGTTCATTTTCTGAATTTGGAGAGTTCTTTATTAAGTATTCGTCTTTGTTAATGAGAAAGGAAAGGGGAACAAAACGAAGTAGCGATCAACTTTGTTTTGTATTGCTCTATTGTTTCCAATCGTCTTTAAGTTTCACTCTTAAGCTTCGATTGGTCCCGGGGAAAGAGAAATGAGATTTGATGTTCGGTGTAAAAGAAATGCTCCTAATGTTTAAATAGAAACTTCACTGAATGAGGTTAAAGAATACTTTCTACAAAAAATTTTGTTGATCTTTTACTCTTGATGAATCTCTTTGGTTAATCGGATTAGCAATTCAACCATCTAATTTTGCATAAATGTATATTTAGACATTGTTCTGCATATATTATGAGCACATTTATATGTGAAAAATTCCAGATCAGTCAATCCATAGTTTTACATAGAACAGAAATATGAGAAATATGAGTGTGTTATACTAATTAGATAACATGGGGTTCCATCTCAAAACCAAAGCTTATAAATTGTGAGGTCTCCACTAATCAGATCCTCAACATGTCCTTTCAAGATGGTGCCTCTTTGGGTTTGGACTCTGATATCATATTAGATAACATGGGGTTCCATCTCAAAACCAATTGACAATAAGTGGGGTGACCCTTGTAGCTTATAAATTGTGAGGTCTTCACTAATCTTTTCAATGTGGGATTCTCAACAATACTGTTATGGCTTAGATGTGATGCACTTTGCAGCGAAAGAGAAATGTTTCCAGTGCTATGTTTCTCTTAAATGTCAATTACTTCTGTTTGCGAGATGAATGTCCTCATCCATTCCTTGTTGAATGTGCAGCTCAAAAGATAGGAAAATGATGTGCGACACCAACTTTCTAGTTGCAGCCTTTAGGAACATATTATGTCTGAATGTGACTAATTTTGTCTCTATACTGGAAGTGGAAGTGCTGGAAACCACCAACACCGTCTACCCAATAAGAATAATAATAATAGAGTAGAGAAGATTTTACGTAAAGCCATGGTTTATTATTGTCTTGATTGGTATGTCTGTTAAATCAATAAATGAATATGTAATCTTTTTTCCAATTTGCATATTATTTGTCTAATTGACGCGACTGCCATTTTAGGAAGAAACGTTGCACCCACAAATATAACTCCTGTCTCACATGTTTTTCTATGGTGGATCATAATCTAATTATTGCATCTCTTGATTTATTTCGTCCTTGTGAAACTCTGGATCTTGAATTCAAAAAGGAATCTGCTGTTGTTTTTCTGGAAAGGCGACATGCATGGACGGGAGTTAGTATATAGAGGGAACTTCTTGTGGGTGGAAAATTTGTTATTTTTCTTCTCTTGTATCGTGAATCGTTTGTGGAGTGATTTTAAAATGCATGGTTAGTAGGCTTTGAACAGTGACTTTCTTAAAATCTAAAATACTCTGGCAAAGTATCGAAATGTTAACATATGATGTGATATCCATCTCAATGTAGCACTAGGCAATATGATATGTAGGACACGGAGGAAACGTAATATACTTTACTACAGAAACTGAGGGGCTGGCTATCTTAGACATAATGCACTCACAAATATAGTAAATTTATTCTGCTTCAGGTTCTAGGCTTGAATCTACCCTCGTTGGCCATCTGGAAAATCTGGGCCTGAGCTGCTGCTGCTTTGTTTGAGCTTAGTGCCGCTACGAAACTCTCACGGACTTGATTGGTTGTGAAGGGGTACCTGTTGTTCACCATGGAGTTCAGAAAAGCCGCAGCTCCTTCTCGGTACAGTGCTCCCAGGCCATCAGTTCGTGTGTTTGAGAGTGCTTGTGGCAAGCTGAGAGTTGCTCCAAAGCCTGGAGCACTTGTCATACCAAAAGCATTGCCCATTGTTCCCCACCAGCCCAACAACCCCCATATTATTCCTGGGTGCGTCCTCCAATAGCTTAAAATACACGAAGACAGAAGATTGTTAGTATTCGAAATATGAGGGAAGGCTCTTTCTTTCATTAACATTGAAAAAAAAGTATTGCATACAATTCTAATTACTTACTTGCATGTGCCAGTAAAGGGGGAATTGGGATCAGGAACAAAGGGAGGTGCTGATGTGGTTGGTGGGGTTCCATAGAATGGTGTGCCAGAAGTTGGAGGGTTGTAGTATCCTGTACCACCTGAAGGAGTTGATGGGGTAGGATCATAAGTTGGAGGGCTATAGTATCCACTACCGCCTGATGGAGGAGTCGATGGAGTTGACGGGGTAGGATCATAAGTTGGAGGACTGTAGTATCCACCACCACCTGAAGGAGTCGATGGTGTTGATGGAGTTGATGGGGTAGGATCATAAGTTGGAGGGCTGTAGTATCCACCACCACCTGAAGGAGTCGATGGAGTTGATGGGGTAGGATCATAAGTTGGAGGGCTGTTGTATCCACCACCACCTGAAGGAGTCGATGGAGTCGATGGAGTTGATGGAGTTGATGGTGTAGGATCATAAGTTGGAGGGCTGTAGTATCCACCACCACCTGAAGGAGTCGATGGAGTCGATGGAGTCGATGGAGTTGATGGAGTTGATGGTGTAGGATCATAAGTTGGAGGGCTGTATCCACCACCACCTGAAGGAGTCGATGGAGTCGATGGAGTTGATGGAGTTGATGGGGTAGGATCATAAGTTGGAGGGCTGTAGTATCCACCACCACCTGAAGGAGTCGGTGGAGTCGATGGAGTTGGATTGGGATCATAAGTTGGAGGGCTATAGTATCCACCTCCTGAAGGAGGAGTCGATGGAGTTGATGGGGTGGGAGTAGGATCGTGAGGAGGATTTGATGGAGTTGATGGAGTTGGAGTGGGATTATAAGACGGAGGGCTGTAGTACCCACCACTAGGAGGATTCGAAGGAGTAGATGGAGTTGGATCATATGGTGGAGGGTTGTGGTATCCTTTTCCACTGGAAGGAGGTTTTTTTGATGGAGTAGGAGTGTGTGGTGGGTTCCCACAATTACCTGGTTTTGGGCTGTGTTTTTTACCATGCCCATGAGAGGGTGGTTTTCCTCCATGGCTTCCTCCCGAACCATGAGGTGGTGGTGTAGTTCCATAAGGTGGTGTAGTTCCATATGGTGGACTCCCTATAAAGAGGAAAATACTGGATGAGTAGAAGAAAAATAAGGTATACAGTTTGTCACTGATTTGAATAGTTTAGCCACTTTTTGACACCAACCACGTTGTTTAGAATCTTCCATCTACTTAAAACACATGGTTAAACAAATTTCAATGTAGATAAGCGGTCAGGAATATCTAAACACAATAAAATATTTCAGAACCGTGGTATGCGACGGAATGTGTGTGTATATGCTGTGTGTGATAAAGAGACCTGAGGGGGGGCTTCCTGCATGTGGGTCTGGACTGTAATAAGTCTTCTGATCTCCGTTGCTTGCAAACGTCAAAGGGATGACCATGTTTTGAGAAACCAACTCAACAATGAGAGTCCATAGGAAGAGAGAAGCTAGTCTACTTCCCATTGTCTTCATACCTGTATGTTTTACTAAGAAGGGAGAAGGGAAAGGAGGACTAGATTGTTGATGAAAATGCATGGGAAGACTAAGCGATGCATATAAAAGATGAAGTGAGGTATAGAGTGAAGTAAATATTTGCAGGTGGAAGGTTATGTGGTTAGTTGATATGCTGCAGGTGCATTTATTCGCTTATTTACTGCTTGCATTGTTTGCAATAATGTTTAAACATTGGAGTCGACAATGCATATGAATTCAAATAAATTTGTCTGACACTCACAAAGAAAACTCTCCCTCTCATTACCTCTCTCTCGATCGCACTCTTCAATCTCCCCCCTCCAACACCATAAAACACGGGGCACGTTGCCGTCTGTCATTAGCCCATTAGGTATGCTCATCCTTTTTACGTAGTAATTTCATGGATCTTATTTTCTCTTTTAATTAATTATTATGGATAGATTTAAATCTCATTTTGATCCCTAGTTTATTCTATTTTGGCCCCTATAAATTCACAATTTCCATTCTGGTCCAACCGTCTGATTTGTTCTATTTTGGTTCTTGAACTTTTAAATTGTCTATTTTAGTCTTTGCACTTTTAAAAAATAATCATTTTAGTTCTTATTTTTATTTGTACTAGTATGTAAATATGAGCATGATTTTAAGCTGCATAGATCAGTGACGCACTGGATAAGTGAATATTAGATAGAAAAATAATATAGTGAGGACCATAATGATTGTCCTTTTAAAAAAGTTTAAAGACTAAAATAGACATTTTGGAAGTTCAAAAACTAAAATTGAAATTTCATGGACCAAAATAGATATTTTAAAAGTTTCCAAAATAAAATAGAACAAACTTGAAACTTTAGGACCCAAAATGGAATTTAAACTTTAAGAATAATACTTACCACCTATCAACTTGTTAGTAGGTGCTGTTAAAATTTTGGTAGTCATTTATTTTCTAAAAATGGTCCCTTCTTTTTTGCATTTCTTTCCTAGTTATCAAAAACATAATAGCAGTAAGTAGAAAATGCAAGTTGACGGACCAGAAGATGAGTATTATACAATTATTAATGAACAAAACTTCCCTGCATACCGGTATATAGGGATCTCCCTACCCACCCCATTAAAATCTTGACAACTAAGAAAGAGGAAGAGAAAAAATGAGAAATTTTTTTAATCTCTTCTAGTTGTCAACAAATTAATGGTGGTATGAAGGGAGATCCCTACCTACCGGTATGCAGGAAAGTTTTTTCCATTATTAATAGGATTAGATATGAGTTAAGACTAAATATGTGAAGGCTTGCAGTCTAGAGGCTGCCCCATACATACCACACGGGGGATACGCATGGCATGGAGATGTCATCAGCTCGTGATCCGATGAGGAGCAACAACTCTTAGTTGCTAGTGCTGCCTTGTTCACATATCCAGGGCAGTGCAATGAGTATTTTCATAGAAAAGTTGTGAATTAAAATCCATGTGTTATATGCATGGCTTTCAGGCAATTTAGACCCCGCTACTTTGAACAATACCATTATTTTTTTCTCTTTCCTTATCTTACTACATTTACTTAATTGTCGCCAATGATATAGCTGGAATCCTGTGAAGTTTTAGTGTACTGGTGCAGATTGACTCATTTAACCTCTATTAATGAAGGTGCTGATACCATCCATATCTCAAGCATTGAAACAAGCTGCTCAAACTGTAGCTTGCCTTGGCCTTATTTTCTCGCCCCCTCTAAGGTACGAAAAGTTGGTTAGAACAACTCAATTCTGCTTCTTTATGCATGAAGTTTCTTGTCGGTAGGAAAAAAGACTTGCCTCCATACTGTAAAAGAGAGTGGTTGTTTACATAGTGGGGTCTGTTTATTTATTAAATTTAATGTAAATAAATTCATAGAAAGTGACTACATAAATAGTTTGAGTAGCTTAATTTCGATAATGCCTCTTTTAAAGAAAATTTTATTGAATGAGTCAGCTAATGTGGCTATCTTTTACTAACAATTGGATGTGGATTTTAAAATTTTAATGCCTCATAAATAATGACTTGTTGATTTGAAGTACTTTTTGCAGTTTCTCTCATATATCTAGTAATGTAAAATTGCAAGTCACATTGTAACAGCTTTCTTGAATCATGTATCCTTTTAAAGACTTGGAAAAGTAGCCCAAAAACCTTTAAGATTATTATTAGCAGTTGTTGATACCTAAAGAAAACTTTGCCATATCTTTTCCGATTGCTACCAGTTGACCCTAGATGCTTCATTAACAAGGGATGGGACCACTTAGTTAAGTGTATTATTTGATTTCCCAAATCCACACTCGGACATGCATAACTTTTATTATCTTCATTTGGGTAGTCGATTCTTTTCCATTATGGTTCTTCAGATCAATTATGGAACAAGAACAAGATTTTGTAGGTACGTGTTGAATCCAAATTGGTCATAGGATTCTATCAATTATTGTCTATTTTGATGGTTACCTGGCTTGATTACCTTATAAAGCATCAGTTTTTACCCGGTTACATTTTCTTTTTCAGTTCCTAATTGCTTCTATTTTCCATCAACATATGCTAGAGACCAAACAAATATATGCATAAACTGCAATAGCCTGAACTAAGAAAATCGAAGTTATGCTTTATGCGTTAGTCTTTTTGGGTGAATGATTTTTAGTTATAGAATACTGTAGAATTTAACCTTGATACAGGGCTCTATTGTGGTGAGTAGAAGTGGACGTGTCCACTAAAATTTATTACTCCACAGAGATGTAGGTGAGAGACGCTTGAATATGATAGGAGAGAAGTAAAGAAGGGTAGACCTGAGTTGTCAATATTATGATTCTGAGAGATATTAATCTATTTTCAGTCTTGTATTTGACTTGTTTTTTGGGCCTATGAATGAGGTGTAGGAAGGCTCTGAGGAGAATCATCAATAAAGATTGAAGGTTAATAGCTGTCAATAAGAACTAAGAAAAGTGAAAATATAAATACATTTGTGTAAGGGTACAGCTTGGCACTGCATGGTCCTTGAAAGCATAATTAATTAAAATCAAGTAATTAACAAAAGCAACGACACTTATGTTTTGCTAAGCAAGTAAGCATGATTTACCAATGTAATTAATAATATACAACTTATATAGTACGGTAGTGTTATCTGAAAGTTTTGAGCTAGTTTTGCTTGATGTTATATAAAGTATATGTCACTCTAAATAAACGTTAAGTTTTGAAGAAAAAAAATGTTATTTTTCGTTTATAAGAAACCTTGAAAATACTTATAGTAGGGTCAATCAATTGTCATGTGAGAATAGTTGAGGTGCATACAACCTTACCTAAACGGTCATGATAGAGAAAAAAGAACAATGTTGAATAGGTGCAAGAGAAAAGATATTAAACTAGGACATGAATGTGTAGTGCTTGCAAAACACCTATGGATGCCTATGTCATTTTAGACAAAGTTCTTGGTTATGTTGTATTTTGTACTGCTTACTTTTTGGTTGATTATATGAATGCTATGATCTTAATTGAAGTCCTAGATAATGTATTATGATAACATTAAACTTGGTGTGATGTAACTAGTTTATAAATACTACACCATCAATGATATGGCAGGTGATATGTGTTAGGATATGTGATACACTCAGACAAAATCGAGCATAATCGTATCCTTTTCGATATATTTGTGTATATCTTTCTTGTAATAGTCATATTAGATCTAATCTGTTGTCCCATTAGATGGTTGCACCAGGTCTAGCTCTACCGAGCAACTCGAGCTCGCCCTCTCGCTCCGGTGGCGGACCAGAGCTGAGGTTGTACCTTGATAGTTTGGAGGCTGCTGCTTGGGCAACCTAGGCAAAAAGATGACTCAAAGGGTTTGATTCACCCATCTGTGGGCGATTTCTTAAAATATATGCCTATGACTTTCCAGCGGGCAGTACTAAAATCTAAAACGTACGTAATGAGTTTATGAATTCAATACTAATATTATTGAAGTAGCAAGTAATAAGACTATATTTTAATACTAAGGTACTAAAAGTTAATATATGGTTGTTTCTATGAAATATACATTTGTTTTTTAACATCAGGAGATATTAAAGATAATGTTAGTGGAGTGTAAAGTCATTTTATAATAATCAAGTAGAGCATTTTGGGTTTTTTGTTTTTTTTAAGTTTTTTATTTGAAGTTGTAGGTTTACATTTCATTAGTATTTTTTTCTCTTTAAAAAATTGTATTCTTTAATTGTGGTCAAAGCAAGAGATGTTGAAAATGCATAATATTTTTAATTATTAAGATCTATTATTAAGACCTCACTTAGAGTATGTTTGGATTACATTTTAATTTAAATGTTTTTCAAGAATGCATTCTTTAATAAACATTTTGTATAAAAGTGGTTTAGAATTTAAATACTCATGTGTTTGGTTACATTTTCTCACAAATGTTTTTATACACAAGTTATTGTTTACTTAAAAGAGTATTTTTAAAAAAGTTGGTTTCAAGTGTTTCTCTCAAAATGATTTATTTATCAATTTCATTTTCTCATAAGTCATTTTTAGTGGTTGCCAAACACTACAAATTTTTTCAAAATACATTTTTTTTCAAAATTTAACACTTGAAAAGTTAGACCAAACACACCCTTAATAACTATTTGAGTGTTTTTCCTCCAATTTTCTCGTTTTAATCAGCAAAAACCATGTGTATATGCTTGGTTACAAGTTTTGGTTTTGTACTTTGTGTAAGAGGACAACTTGGCACAACATGAAAACATAATTAAAATCAAGTTTTTTTATTTGTTTTTATACAATATGTGGGTGAGATGTTTTGAAACAGTAGGTTGGTAATTAGTACAAAGTTTATGCCAGTTGAACTATGTTTATCTTGACAATTAAAATCAAGTTATCTACAAAAGCAACATTGACATTAATAAGCTAAGCTACGAAGCATGATTTAATAATATGAAACTTATATGGCATGGTAATGTTCTATGAAAGTTTTGTGCAAGTATTGCTCGGTATTATGTAAAAACTACAGAATTTGAAATGAAAAGTTTGGAAAAAGAAAAGGGTTTAATCCTCATTTGCAAGAGACTCTCAAAGTAATTAGTCTGACATGAAATAGTTGATTGGACTGCACATTATTATCTTTTCCTGTACGAAATAAATCTATAAATTTCATCTAAAATGTTTGATCATTGCTGTAGAACTCGAAGAGCTAAATGGAATAAATTGAAGGAAGATATCAACAAATGCTAGAAGACGAACGTGGTTAAAAGGTACTCGCAAGAGAAAAGGCACTCAACAGAAAATCGGTATGATATTTTCTAATTATATATTGATGATGGCTAAAGTTATATTACACAATCTTGAGTTACGTTGTATCTTGTGGTATATAAGGATAGTAATTAATAAGTATACATCTTGAGTTATGACCTTGCTTCTTGTTAATTATATGATTAGTGCAATGATCGCGGCTAGAGCTCGAAGTTTTGTATTAGAAACTCTTAATAATATCAATTTTAAATTTTAATTCAAAATGCAACTAAATCTACTTGTAACACTATTAATAATTTACCTAGTATGTGACACTAGGATAAAATCATGCTTAATTTAGTATGGAGTTGGGTGTACGTACGTACCTTTCTTATAATAGTTGCATTAGACCTAATTTACCATCATTAATGGGTTGAGAAGAGATAATTGACTAATGTTTGATGTGATCATATGAGAGCGTAGTAGGCCTTTGTCTTATGTTTCATATAGGGTCTCTTCTCTTATGTGGCTATCTTATTAATCCTTCTCGAATTATTTAGATTATCTGATTATCTGGTTTGTTAGATGTCTAATGTGACTATAGCAAGTTTGTACCCTGTCGAACTACTTGAATTTTCCCTCTTGCTTGGGTGTTGCATCGGGGCACTCCCTTGTCGCGATCCAACTAAGTTGTATTTGAAAGGTTGATAAATGTGATCAAGCTGGTTGGTAAATTGAGGAGTTTGATGCTAAGCCTTGATAACTTGATGCTGATGAGTAGATCCATTTGCAACTCCTTTGGAAATATTGTTGGAATGGTATTTCTTTCTCGTATTTCAAATCCTTCTTACAATACCAAATAAGTTATTCGGGTGTTCTTTTAATGATTTTCTTACTTGTGAGATTATTAGTTGTACCATTTTTGGAGAATGTCAATAAATTCTAAAACCCATTTTGTCGTCTAGTAGTGACAATTAGAGGTGTACAAAAAACACGACAACTCGGATTACCCAACCCAACCCAACTCGTGTACACCCAATCGTCAATCGTGTTTCTGATTGATATTGCAGGTTGACTGCTTGTCTAACCTAATTGAGTTGGGCAAAGCGATGACTCGAGGAGTTTGATTCACCCAGCTTTCAAGCTAGTGGTGATTGATTTGTTGAAATATATGCACATATGATTTTTCAGTGGGCGCAGTTCTAAAAAGTAGTTTATGGATAAATGAATTTAGTATTAATATTATTGCAGTAGCAAGTAAGGCTATGTGTATATTAAAATTAGAAGGTACTAAAATCAATATATGGTTGTTTGTGTATTAAAGGTAATGCTTATTTATATTATACCCCACACACATATATACATAAAATATGGATATATTAAAGATAATGCTTAGTTGGAGAATTATGGAGTGGAAAGTCATTTTATAACCAATTAGGTATAGGAGTCTTTTGCCGAAGTAAACATATGTATCTTTGACTAAAAGGTCAGAGGTTCGAATCCTCTCATCTGCAAATATTCTTAATGAAAAATCGTTGTATTTACTTTATGTATATTTACTTTATGTTGTGTTCATAATCGGATATAGAAAATGCATGACCACTTAATTGTTAAGTCAATCCTTATTCTATTTCAAAAAAAAAAAAAAAAAAAAAAAAATCAATTCTTTCTATTCACTGTTATATATTGCATTTGTAATAACTATTTGTTTAGAAATAAGTGGAAATATAATATATGTTTAAAAAATAATTAGACAGTATTTTTCTTAAAAATTATGGATCAATAACAATAATTATCTCCCTCACTATTTTATCATGGTGATTTGGATTTATATAAAATTATTAAAATAGACGGGATAATTATAGTAATTATCAACATTGTAAGCCAACATGAACATAGTTCAACTGGCATAAAGCTTATACTAATGATCGAAAGGTCTGTAGTTCGAATCCTCTCAATCTCCACACGTTGTCAAAAAAAATATATATATATTAACATTGTAACATTTTTTTTCCCAAATCTTTTCATCTTTCCTTCTTTTAGAACGCAACACTACAATTATTAAGGTGGAAATTTGAATTATCATTTAGGCTTTTAGCATCAAGTTGTAAACTCTTGTTGACATATTGAGATTTCCATCTACATTTCGAGTGAATTGGCATGAAATATGACAAAAATTTCTACAAATATATTAATAATAAGAAATTTAAATTTATTTTTAAAAAATTAAATACCTATTTTTTAAATTTAAATTATTTTTATAAATTTGATATCTTCGTAAAATCGAAACCTCTCATCTTCATCGACACCGATATTTAAAACATTGTTTAGCATCAATCACGTGTTCCTTGTTCTAGGGATATTCTATAGTGTTTTTTTTTTTTTTTTTTTAGAGTTGCTATTTGCACATGCAAACCCCACGATTCTAGCTTTACGATAACTTAATTGCTTATGAAAGTCATTCTTCTTCGTCAACTTCAATCGAAAGCTTTCCACCATTGATTTATTTAAATATTCAACAAAACAGCAATGCTGATTGGTTGACTTTCTAGACGAATCAAAACTTGATCTTCTTTCTGTTAACATGGAAATTCTTGTTTAAATATATATGATTATTACTCTTCCCAACATAATCTGTCTCTCAAATTCTTCACAAAATGGCTCAAGAATTTAGCTGCTTTTTGCTTTCATTATCGCTCTCCTTTTTAGATGCAATCTTAATAATGTCCACTTTTCTCTATAGAAGCAAAAATCTTCCACCTGGGCAAATGGGTTTCCCTTGGATTGGCGAAACATTGGATTTTTACAGAGCCCAACGAAGAAACAGACTGTTTGAGGATTTTGTTGGGCCTCGAGTGGCTAAGTTTGGCAAGATTTTCAAAACAAGCTTGATGGGGTCGCCCACAGTGGTTGTTAATGGAGCTGAAGCCAACAGATTTTTCTTGTCCAATGAGTTTAAGTTGGTTGTGAGCTCGTGGCCATCGGCCTCGGTTCAGCTGATGGGCGAAGAATGCATAATGCAGAAACAAGGTGAAAGCCATCGATGTGTGCGTGGGCTTATTGCTGCAAGCCTTGCTGGTTCGAGTCTTGAGGCTATGATGCCTAAGTTGTGTAGCACAATTCGGTCTCATTTGGACACCAACTGGCTTGGCTGTGACACTATTGGTTTGTTTCACTCGGCCAAAGTCTTGACGTTTACGATAGTGTTCGAGTGTTTGATGGGGATTGGAGTTGAGCCAGATGTGTTGAGGACATTTGAGAGAGTCCTGGAAGGAGTTTTTGCACCTCCGTTCAGGTTGTTAAGCTATCACTCATTTGTTCGTATTCTAAACATTCTCTTATCACTTGTGAATGATTACTTGAGATACCAATACGTTGAAGTATCACTAAGCCAAAAAGTTAACTTATCACAGGTTTCCGGGCTCAAAGTTTTCGAGAGCCAAGAAAGCACGGTTAGAGATAGAGAAAATGTTGAGGGAAGTGGTGAGAGAGAAGAGGAGGAGAATTGAAGGAAAGGTAAAAGAAGCAGAAGATGGATTATTGCTTTCAAGGATGGTGACAGCGATGATGAGAGGGGAAATTAGTGAAGTGGAAGTAATAGACAACGTGGTTTTGCTTGTTTTTGCAGCTCATGATACAACCTCGTTTGCCATTGCCATGACTTTCAAAATGTTGGCTCACCATTCAAATTGTTACTCACTTCTTCTCAAGGGTAATCTCTTTTAATATTATAATAAATTAATGAGTTGACAATCATTTTAATTTTTTATCATATAAAGTAATTTTGAATCCACCATTCTGATGATCATATCTGAGTGAGAATTAAGATATATCAAATTGAGAAGAGAAGTGTCATGACTCAACAGAACATGTTGACATAGCGAGAAGCAAGGAACCAGGTCAGAATTTGACAATGGAAGATATAAAGAAGATGAAGTATACTTGGCAAGTAGCTCGTGAGAGTATGCGACTGTTTCCCCCTATATTCGGTTCTTTCAGGAAAGCGATTTCGGACATCGACTATGAGGGCTTCTTCATTCCCAAAGGATGGAAGGTGAAAAATTCCATTAATCCTTCTGCTTCCTCATATGAGCTGATACCTGAAGTCAAATTGTAGTCCAGAAATGACCATTGTTTTACCTCGAACCATTTTGGTTTCGTGCAGGTCTTATGGACGACGTATGGAACACACTACGAGGAAGAGTATTTTGAAGATCCATTGAGTTTCAAGCCAAGCAGATTTGAGGAACCTGTTTCCCAGTATGTATATGTACCATTTGGAGGAGGGCCAAGAGCTTGTGCAGGCTACCAGCTAGCCAAATTGAACATCCTCATCTTTATACACTTTGTTGTAACTCGTTATGATTGGAGTTTAGTCCACCCAGATGAGCCAATCATAATGGATCCTCTCCCTTTCCCTTCTCATGGAATGCCAATAAAGATATCTCCAAAATCAGAAGTTTGTCACAATGTACAGCAAATGTAAGCTCATTTCTCTCTCTATGACAAAGAAAAATGTTCAAGAAGATGCATTCATCAGTCAAATCAGGCATTTCAACTTCAGGTTAACATGCATTCTCGTTTCAATGTGGATTAACAAAGGGAATGTTCATAGAAAGCTCAACCTTTGAAGCACCATAATCAAATTTAGTACAAAGAAGATGCACTTTCCTGCAACTGAAGAGGATGTAAAACCTCTAGATATCAGAACGACATATGGTTTACATAATAATTATGATTCTTTCAAACAGCAGACATCAAGATTTCATGATAGGAAACACTTCTACGTTTCAATATTGTTGCTGTCCAAAAATACAAACTCTACCAATGTATTATATTCAACTCAGGTGCTATATCATAAGCTAATGAATGGCCATTGGCCAAAAAGAATGCTTCCTTTCAGATACATGAATATCTACAGGTCAAAATTTTCATTAATACTAAAGAGGTTACAGATCTTTAATGCACTGTTTAGTATCTGGTAATAGGCGATGACTAATAGGTCTTACTCCTTGCTTAAGCCAACGGTTCAAGAGAAATATTTCTAATTTCCTTACCTGCCAACAGAATCACAGAATAGAGTGAACAATGGATCAGCATCTCTAATGGTCATGTAGTAATATGAATGCATACTGATAAAGTAGAGGGACCATGGTCATATTTGGATGTCTGTTACTCTTGGTTATCAAAAACAATCAATGGTAGGCTGAAAGGTAGACATTAGAGCTACCCAAGTAAACTGGCAACCCAACACAAACGGTAAGGGTTGGGAAGGGTTAGGTGAGTTTTTGATTTGATTTGAGTTCATTTATACATAACGGAATTTTCGGTTTGGTTCATGGGTTGGAAAAAATAGGTGTCAGTTCAACTCAAACCGACCCAATGTAAGTAAATAATATTTTAAGTTTTTAACTTCTCTGAACAATAATAACCTACCACTGCCAATATGTGACTGCACAAGTATGTTTTCACACTTCACATGGCTCATAAGTTTCCTTTTTCCAATTCATTTTTGTTTAGCTACCCAAAGTACTTTATGAAAACATGTTCAGAAACATTCACTTCGCACTCATAGATCTATCTATCTCCACTCTTCTAGCCTCCCTACTACCTCAATATCTCTCTCCGCTCCAAATCTCACTGATCGGTTGCTATCTCTCTTTGCTCCAGATCTCACTCTTTGTTGGTGTCTCTCTCCACTCTGGATCTCACTCCACTCATCTTTGAAGATGAAATCAAATTGGAGCGAAGCTAGCACTGCTCGCACCATCTCCTTCCTGAAGGTGTTTTCATCAAAATTCCAAACAACCAAGTTCCTCCTCGTTCTGTAACCAGAATCACTGACGCTAGGTTTCTACACACTTTAGGCTTACTAATTACAAAGGCTCAAAAACTACTAAATTGAAAATTAACAAATGTCCAACATCATTTTCTCTCCAACAACCCATTGACCTAACACAACCCAACCCAGTTGGATGTTGCATTCGGTTCATTTGGGTAGGTGAACTGACCAATCTGAATTTTTAGGTTGGTCCAAAAAACACCTCGAAACCGACCAAATCAAAGCCATGTACACTCCAAGTAGACATGTAGGTATCAGAGGTTGGGACAATATTTCCAGTCCTTTCCATGAACACACCTTTTCAGTCCCCCTTGGCTTATGACTTCCTTAAAGCAACTTTGGGAGAGTCAGTGACAAATCAATGATAACAATAGTAATAATGGAAGAAACTGAATAGAAATACTAAAAGGATTAATAATGTTTGTTTCTTCTTTTTCCCTCGTATGATTTTCAACCAATGCAATCCATTAATTGCCAACATAGACTGCAATAAAAGAGAACAAAAAAATACAAAAGAAATAACCAACCTGCCTAACAACAAATGTCTCCCCAGCAACGCTCAAGGGTTCAGTTAAAATAGTCAGAAAACCATTACGATTACCAAAAACCACATCTGTTAATGGTCGATCACCAACCTGAGAAAAGATGGATTTTCACTTTTAGATTATAACTAACCCAAAAGACTAAAGCATTCAAGCAGTTCACCTGATTCTTACCATAATAAGTTGTGAAGAGGTAAAACCAAAGTGTTTCTCGATTTCTTCAGCTGAACCAGCAGGCTTCTTCACCCCTAGGTCAAAATACATAGCAACATCTCATATGTGCAATGCAGAAAAAAACCTTCCACACGCATTAAAAGTAATAGAATAGCCTATATTTACCGTACATTATTAGCCTTGACCCTAACATTAGTTCATTACGTAGAAACCAAAAGATTTTTGACACGATATTTCATCATAAAATGGAATGAAAAAACCTGAAAGTCCAAATTCTCTACTTTTATGCACTAAAAAGTGGCGGTTATGCAATAAGACGTTCACCCACTAATATGTTATAATAAAGGGGAAACGAGATACAAGATCTGAGCTTTAGTCTTCAGCAACAGCTATAAATACCATTATGGGTAAACACATGATATAGAAATAGTACTAAGGATGGAAAATTCACACTCACTATGCCTTATAACTTTAATTCCAATTGACCCCTCGAGCGCTTTAGCTTTTGAACCATCGTGATCATACTCATAAAGCCCTAAAGCATCAGATAACATGAAGGTAAATGTTACATTGAGGGAAAAAAACAACCATTAATGCTATTCAAGCAAGTAGATTGCTAACTAATTTAACTCATATTACCAGCAGAGTTGCTGAACACCGCTACATTGTGGCCAAAGACAGATTTACACTGTTCAAGTGAGGATTTGAGAGGTGCCCAAAGTGTCAAACAGTAAGGAGAAGTAATTGTATTGTCCTTGTCAAATACAACGCCCTTGAAACCCCTCCTGTGCAGTTCAACCCAATCAATGTACCTCACATCAGGCACAACAACATGAGGCAGCGCCAAATGCCGGTCCTTAGTAATAACAGCTGCAGAAGAAACAATGCCTTCTATGTTCAATCTCTGGCCTATTGCTGATTTCAGGTTCGCCCACCACATGTTTGTCAAAAGTCCCTTGGCTTTTTTGGGGCCCCTGTTCTGATCCTCTTGACCCAGATCTTCTTTCTGATTAATCGTTGCTGGGTTTTTGTCAGGGGGGTTCCCAGAGTTGATTGACAAGTAGAACTGCTGAAAAAGCCTCTGGTTTCGACTCGGGTCGGGCTCGGCGTTGTTGGGGTTGGGGTTTTTGCTGCAACTGGTTGCTGGAGTTGGTGTAAGAGAAGGGACGCATAAATCATTGAATTGAGAACAATTTCTGACAAGGGAAATGGAAAAAGATTTGTGTTTTGTTGAGAGACGAGGTTGGTGAAATGGAATTGAACGAGAACAAGAGCAACTGGGCAGAGAAGCTGCACAAATGGAATGCGTTATCATGTTAATCCTTCTCCCTTCTGATATAAAATCACAATCTGGAATATAAAATTTCTCTGTGGGCTTCAAATGCGGACTTGGGCCTGACCTGATCGTTTTGTAAAGCCCAAATGAGGAGAAGCCCATTAAGCAATGGCCTAACAGAAACCCAACCCTGATTTTTCTTTTTTTTGGAATAGTACAGATAGGCCAAATATGGACCCTATATTTCATAAATGTCCAAGTTTCCCATTTTTTACATAAAAGGCCTAATGACTCAAATTTTTTTGATAAAAATCACGGTACTTTTACGATTCAGTCCTCATATACACTATTCACTATTTAAAAAAAATAAAATAAAATAAAACCAAAAAAGGAAACAAATTGTTTCCTTTCAAATTGCATTTTTCAGACCATGGGTGGGAGGGAGTGAACGGAAAAGGAAAGGGCGTGCAATCGGGAAAAAATCCATGATTTTTGGCATGAGAGAGAACGGAACCCACAACTTATTACCTATAAAAAAAATAATAAGTTTATATAATATAATTATAAGTATATATTTATGATACAATATACAGTCTGGTATATATTTATCATTTTGGCGTTTTATTTATGAATTGAATACACAATGATGAATATATAATATACAATAGATTATGTATATTGATTATATATTATAATGCATGATATATATTTATTATTTGGAGAATTATTACATTCTACAATCAATTGAGTGATAGTTCTACCGTATATTTACATCATTTCTAAATATATTATATATATATATTTAGGGATAGTTAATAATGAATAGAAATATATTGTATAACGGCCCGTGCATATATATATACCAGTTCATATATATATATAAACCATGTACTATATAATTATTCTATATTTCATATAGAAAATAATCTATGCATTGTGATTTGCACAAGGAGATATGCTTTCCTCGTTTTGAGGTGCGGTTATAAAAAATGAGGAAATATTTTTAAAAAAAAAAAAATCATCACGCACGATTTCTTTTTGGGTAAAAGTTAGAGAATTTCCTTTTTTTTTAGGTGTGGTTATGAGGGGAGAGATTTTTTTTTTTTTAAAAAAAAATCATCCTTGAAAATCATATTTGGAAGGAAACGTTTCCTTATTTATTTTTTTTTAATTATTATATTGACTGAATTGAGATATCCCTTTAAATATATTAAATATTAAAATTGAAAATGTAACCATAAAAAAATGTTTATAATGTGTACGAAATATATACGAAACTTACATTGACTAAAACAATATATCCTTCTTAATATATAAAATATAAAAACTTAAAACGTAGCCATATACGATATATGTCTTGGAATATATAAAATATAAAAACTAAAAACGTACCCATGTTCAAACGACTGAAAAACGAAACGTAAAAATTGAACACAGATTGTCGGAAACCTACAAAAAAAAAAACCTAAATACAACCGGAAAACCACCGGAAAAAAATACCACGAACAAGCAAAGTTCCTATGAACTGTTGTTGTATGTAGCCCGAAACCACATAAATAGAGGAGGAAAAAAAATATGAAAACCGCCGACAATGGGCAACATAAAGTGAGAGAAAATGTTGTCGGAAAAAAGAAGAAAATAAATGGAAGAGGCCGGAAATAAAACCAAAACGAAGCACAGCCGGAGAATGAAAGAGAGTAAACCACGATTATGGGAACATTGGATTTGGTGAAAACTAACCTTCCTAAAATGAAGCATATTCGGTTGGTTATCTATGGAATATATTATTATCATTTTTAATATTATTTGAGAATAAATGATAAGAACAAGGTATAAAGGTAAGAAAATATATCCGAAAATCTAATCTTGTAAATATCGAAAATTTTGGACATATGTGAAAATATGTCTCCAAAACTGTCTATCTATCAAAACTTCTTTTTTTTTTTTTTTTGGGAAAAGAATCCATTTTTAACTTTAACTTGTCGAGTTGTAACAATTTTTACCCAAGCGTTCAATTTCTTCCAATTGGACCGTAGACTTAGGTAAATATTACAATTTCTATGTAATATTCCATTTTTGTTATTCACGAACTAATTTAAAAAAAAAAAACGATACAAGAATCTTCATAAACTTCCTAATTTCGATAATATCAAGTTTTGTAGAAATTTTAGTTTGATTAATGAAAAAATTAACTATTGAATGACTTTGTAACAAGTCACAAATTTTTGTTTTTATTTTTAAATTCTATGGTATCAATTTTGTACTAGACATATATTTTATAATTCATTGATTACATATGAGATTTTTTTTTAACGGTCTTCCAAATGGAACGTATCATAGAAAAAAAATTATAACACTTTTTAAAGTTTAAGGTGAAAATTACAACACTTAACTTAAGTTTGAGGTGCAATTTGATAAAATTAAAAATGAAGGGTGAAAACTAATAAAATTTGAAAGTTTATCGGTAAAAAAATATATTTTTTTTTTCCTTTTTTCTCTTTTTCATAATCAACAATAATCTTGAATCATGACGAACAAAAGCCATATTACTTTCTAAAAGAAAATAATAAAATAACCCATATTACAGAAGTAATTTATTTTTGTGAATATGATTATCCATCGGTTACTTTTTTTGAAACATATCCATCGGTTACTTTTTTTTTTTTTTTGAGAAGCATATCCATCGGTTACTAGACATTAGTAAATTTTCTTATAAATCAAATGTTTAAATTCGTATAATTTATTTATTTTTATAAAAAAATATCATCCATAACTTTTTTTTTTTTTGAAACGAATCTCATCCATTATCTGAAGGGTAATATTTTAAAAGAAGCCATTTATTTCTTAACAATTAATTAAAGAAGCTTATATTACTTCAATTATAAAACATTTATTAAATATATTGTTCAAAAAAAAAAAAACATTTATTAAATATAATCATGTTTAATATCTAGAGGTATATTTTCAAAAATATATATATATATATATATATATATATATATATATATATATATATATATATATATATATATATCTAGAGGTATTTCGCAAGCATGGTTCCTAAATTTTAAAATATCAATTCATATTTCATGTTATGAAAATAATAATTTGAACACTTCATTGCATTTTCACTAACCAAACCCATATGGATTTTTTTATTATCGGGACTAAATGTTTGATCAAATAAAACGTGAAGGACTAAGATTAAGATTTCAAAAGTTAAAAATTTCATGAATACAAATGGAGAGTTTTAAAGGTAAATAAAGGAAATTAAAAAAGAAAAAAAAAAGAAAAAACCTATCTTTCTTAAAAGAATGCTCGAAATTATCCAAACAAAATTTCTTACCAAGCATGATAAAACTTCTTTCTTTTTAGTTTTATGGACGGTAGAGATTTGATTCTCTAATCTCTTGATTTAGAGTATATATCTTAATCAGTTATATTTAAATTAACAAAGCAACGAGATGACTTCTTATCCTAAGTGAGATATCAAAATCGATTGATATTCTTTTTATTAAACATTTATTTACTTTTGTGAAAGAAACAAGAAGCACTTATGTCAAAAATACTTGAAGTATCATATGTATTCCTCAAAATTATAAAAATGACTTCTAATAAGTTTTAAAATCATGTCTGTTGATAGAGAAATTTTGACCAATCACGAATTGCCACGTCATTACATAAAATTAATGACGAAATTAAAGTTAATTAAATTTGGGACCAATTATAAATTGACATGTGTCCCAAATTTAATTTGAAAACAAAGTTGACCAATTATAAATTTATAGAGCCAAATTTCTATTTGATCAATTAATTAAAATTAAATTATTTCAATCAAATTAATTAATTTGCCCAATTAATTAAAAATAATAATTATTTGGATCAAATTTGGATCTTTTAAATGTCTGGGTCATATGGTTTTGGGTCAAATATAAACCAAACCCAAGACTAAATGGTTCAGCCCAAGACCAATAAAACCCAAGCCCAAGTTGTTAGGCCCAAAAGTTACCAGGGCCCATCCTACGAGAACTCTATAAATAGGGGGTTCACCATCATTTCAAGGGGTCAGGATTTTTCAGCCAGAGGCAGAGGGGCAGAGTCCAGAACATTCTCCCAAGATCCAGAGTCGTTGGAATCCAAAGAGTCCAGAGAATTCAGAGATCCGAGATTCAGAATTCAAAGGATTCAAGACTCAGAAGATTTGAAGACTAGAAGACTCTAAAAGAAGATCAACAAGTAGCAGGCCGATCATCCAAGAGGATCAACAAGCTAACAAGCCGATCCAACAGATCATCAAGCCAACAGGCCGATTCAGGAGATCATCAAGTCAACAGACCGATCATCCAAGAGATCAACAAGCCAACCGACCGATCAAGAAGATCAACAAGTCAGCAGGCCGATCATCCAAGAGATCAACAAGCCAACCGACCGATCAAGAAGATCAACAAGTCAGCAGGCCGATCATCCAAGAGATCAACAAGCCAACTGACCGATCAAGAAGATCAACAAGTCAGCAGGCCGATCATCCAAGAGATCAACAAGCCAACCGACCGATCAAGAAGATCAACAAGCCAGTAGGCCGATCATCCAAAAAGATCAACAAGTCACAACAGGCCGATCCAGAAGATCATCAAGCCAACAGGCCGATCCAAAAGATCATTAAGCCAGCAGGCCGATCATCCAAGAAGATCAACAAGCCAATAAGCTGATCCAAGAGATCATTACGCTAACAGGCCGATCCAAGAGATCATCAACCTAGCAGACTGATCATCTAAGAAGCCCAACAAACCGGCCCAAGAAGAGCAACAAGCTAAAGGCCAAAGTTTATATATTTAAGAGAGAGAATCAGAGGATTAAAGTTAGAGATTGTACACCCACACGCATACAACATTAATACAAATCAAAGTTTATTCCACGTGTCTCCATCTCCGAAGTTACGTGTGAACAATGTCTTTTGAACTAAAAAAAATCATGTCTTTTGACGATATTTTCATTAGGGGTGAACTTAAGTTTCTATATGGTACCTAAATTTTCAAAACTTTAACACTTTTGATTCTTAATATTTGAATTTAGATTCTATTCGTTCTTAAGATTTCAAAAGTGATATGGTTTGATTCCTAATATTGGGCCAACTAACACCAACTTTACTAAAAATCATTTAAAAATCAATTTCAAGCTGAATTAATTAGACAAATTTAAACTTCGAAGATCCAACATGTCACTTTTGAAACTTGATCAAATGGAAACCAAATTTAAGTCTTAGGGGCCGTTTGTTTCGTGGGAATCCGAGATTCTCATGAGTCAGACATCTGGATTCCCACGTTTGTTTTGCAGTAATGTAAGATGTCTGGTTATCTCAAGATGTCCGGGTATCCTAGGATGCCCATATGGGAGGTAATTTGAGTATTTTTGGATGCCCTTTTAGAACATGAGTTTCGAAGATTTCCATGTTGAGGGCATCTCCTCTTTACTTTTTTGCTATTCGTTCATTTTTTTATATATTTTCTTTCATCAATTTTCTTTATCTTTATTTTTAATTTTATAACTTAAATAGGTTAATATCTAATAAACAACTTTATATAATTAAGTATATTTATATATTACATTTACATATAAAATAGTCTTCAATTAAATTATATAACATCTCCATTTATTTTTAATATTTGGAATAAATTATTATCAATAATATTTATTATCTTACATAAATAATTTTTTTTTTTTTGAACAACTTACATAAATAATTTTAAAGCAACATTTTTTAATAACCAACATACATTTGTTATTTTTCTTCTTAAAAATATATATCATTTATAATATAATAAATAAAGTTCACCTCATATAACATTAATTATATAGTTGTCTTTTAGAAAAATATTAAAATTAAAAATAAAATTTATATTTAATATTAATTAGCTTTAAAAAAAAAGTCATATATTAATATGGATTCTATCAATAACATACAAAAATTAATGTACATGGAATTATTATAAAAAAATAAATATATTATATAAATATAAATTATATTAAATTAATATATAAATTATATAAATATACTAATAAGGGCATTTTTGGAACATTACATAAATTTACAACATGTCTAAGAATAAATCCTTCAAAACTATCCAAATATTTTCGGATACCCTTATAGATATCTGAAGATGTCGGATATCTAAAATTTCGGTCATCTGAGATTTCAGGCATCAGAAAATGTCGGACATCTATATTTCAAAAAAACAAACGACTCCTAAGAATCAAAAGTGTTAGTTTTGAAAATCTAGAGAAGGAATAGAAACTAAGAAAAAGAGAGTGAAATCCAAAGAGAAAGTAGGGCAAAGAAAGGGCTAAAAACCAAAGAAAGAAACAAAACCACGGCAGGCAACCAGGCTGCCTGAATGCTTTGACAGCACTAAGCCAGCCACCCTAACACATGCTCCAAGTTCCTCGTGACTCACACAATCCACTCCCGTCTTTATCCCACATCTTCTGTGACTCACACAACAGTTGTATTTAAAAATATATATATTAAAAATATTAGGTGTTTTATAAAATATTCCCCCAAAAGAAAAACATTTTAGAGTTGTATCAATTAAGTTTCTAAACTTTGATTTTGTGTCTAATAGTTTCATGAACTTTAGAAATGTCTAATAAGTTTTCGAACTTTCAATTTTGTGTCTAATAGATCTTTGGCACATTAATTTTTTAAAAAAATTAACCAAATTATTAGATATAATATTGAACTTTATGTCTATTGAGACTCTAAACTTCCAGTTTTAAATTTAGTAGATTTATAATTTTTTAAAAATATCTAGTAGGTCAATGACTTAGATACAAAATTAAAAGTTGAAAGACCTATTACACACAAAAATGAAAATTTAAGGACCTATTAGATATTTTTTTAAAAGTTTAAGAACTTATTGGACACAAAATTGAAAGTTCAACGATCTATTTGACACTTTTTAAAATCTAGAAATCAAGTAGATACAACTTTAAAAATTTAGGCCCGTTTGATAATCATTTGGGTTTTTAAAATTATACTTGTTTTCTACTAAATTCCCTACCATGGCTTTCATCCTAGTTAAGGTTGCATTTGAATTCCTAACCAAGTTTTAAAAACAAAAAAACAAGTTTTTGAAAACTATTTTTTTATTTCCAAAATTGGACTTGATTTTTTAAAACAATGTAGAAGATTGATACTAAAACCAAAAAACTTATAAGTGGAAGTACGTAAATATAAGCTTAATTTTCAAAAACTAAAAACCAAAAACCAAATGATTATCAAACAGGCCTTAACAACTAATCTTGTAATTTAACTTTTTCTTTAAACCTAATCAAATCTTAAATCTACCGAAAAAGAAAAAAAAAATAACGAATTTGCCTCTGATATAAATCTTTTTATACATGTTTGGACTAAATTTGTTACATTTTAAAATATCTTAAAACTTGTACTCAAAAAAAAAAAAAAAAAAAAAAAAAAAAATCTTAAAACTTTTATTAAAATACCTTTATGAAATACCTTTATGTTACCTTTAGCATAAATTTAACCAATTCATTTTGAGATGTGATCACAAATCAAACATATTTAGTTTAAGATACAAGTTTGTGATACTATACGAGATCTTTTCAAAAGCAGAATTATATAAAGATAAAAACAGCATATATAAAAGAAAAATAAGAACCAAAACAATACTAAAACAAAAAATTCTAAGCGGTCAACGACAACATAACTCAACTATAACAAAATTTGTACCTTTGTAAGGTGCCAAAATAAGATTCGAACATTTAAAATGTTAAAAATATATATAGCAAATCCCAGTAATGGCTCACCGGTCACGAGAACTCTTGTGATTTAGAAAAGAAAAATGAAAAAAATTGAACGTTATAAGCCATTGATTATATATCCACAGTGGCTGGCGTTGCGGCAACTTGGGGGAAGGTATAATTGAGATTTGGCCATCCTCAAATCTAAACTCTTATTTCCTTTCAGACAATGCCTGCCAGCTTCCACGGATCTTGTCTTCTCTCTCAAAATTAATGCTTTTTTCTGGCTTTCTCTGCTTCTTCCTCCAAGGTTTTGGGCCCCTTTCCAGCTCCACCACGGCTGACAATATTTGCCAGCTTTCAAATCTCTGGCATTTCTAAGCACAGTCAATCATACCCTCATTGGCTTTACGTTTCCACTCACCGATCTCCACCTATATATAAACCCTTCTCATTTCCTGATTTCAACATCGTTCCTCTTCATCTTCAAATCTCATTTCTTTGTAATTACTTGAAGAAAGATTAAAAAATGTCTTCCTCTCACAAGGGTTCGACCACAATGGCTCTAGTTTGTGTGCTGATGGCTTCTGTAATGGCTGCCGCTGCCGGCAACTTTCTCCAAGATATCGACATCACTTGGGGCGGCCCGCGCGCCAAGATGCTAGATGGAGGCCGACATCTCACGCTTTCACTTGACAAAGATTCAGGGTCTGGTTTCCAATCTAAGAAGGAGTTTCTATTTGGAAGGTTTGATGTACAAATGAAGCTTGTCCCTGGAAACTCTGCTGGCACTGTCACCACCTTTTATGTAAGCTCTAAACACCTAATCACTATTTTGTTTTTTTTTTTTTTTAGTATGAAAACTTATTGTTCTAACTCGCAAATTTTTCTTTCATGTAGTTGTCCTCTCAAGGAGCAACTCACGATGAGATTGACTTCGAGTTCTTGGGCAACTCATCTGGAGATCCATACACACTTCACACTAATGTCTACTCACAAGGAAAAGGAAACAGAGAACAACAATTTCACCTCTGGTTTGATCCGACAAAGGCCTTCCACACCTACTCCATCGACTGGTCTCCACGAAGCATCAAGTAAGAAGATCCTGCCATGCAAACATTAACATCAATCTTCATATATACAATTCAGCTTCTTCCTGATTACTAAATCAAACTTTTTTCTCATTTTTTTTCAGGTTTCTAGTCGACAACAGTCCCATAAGAGTATTCCACAACTGGGAAGAGATTGGAGTTTCTTACCCAACGAGCCAGCCCATGAGAGTTTATTCAAGTCTGTGGAATGCCGATGATTGGGCAACCAGAGGAGGGCTGGTGAAGACTGATTGGACACAGGCTCCTTTCACAGCTTCGTACAGAAACTTCAATGCCAATGGATGTGTTGCATCATCTGGGTCGTCGTCTTGTAGCTCAAAGTTCGCCAATACTCTGCAAGGTGGAGCGCAGAATGATCAGGGATTGGACGCCAAGAGTAGGAATAGATTGCGATGGGTGCAATCCAAGTTCATGATTTATAATTACTGCACTGACCGCAAAAGATTTCCACAAGGTGTCCCAGCTGAATGTAGGCGCTCGAGGTTTCTATGAGAGGAGTTACAAGTCAGATCAGTTGTTTCTGTGTCTTGTGTATTAATTTATTTGTTGGTACGGATATGAATTCATGTAATTTTTTTCAATTCTTTTTGCATATAAAATTTGTAGTCATTCATTATCTTATCTTACCTCTCTACATAATTTTCGTTTTTAACGATTACTTTTCTTCTTATTTTCTGAAGTTTTATTATAAGCTTTGAGTTTTTAAAAAATAGAATAGAATGTTGAATAAAAAGTTTCTGAGTAACCAACTTATTTTTAATAAATTGAAAGATAAAAATGCAATGCAACAGATATAAAACAAACATTAAACCACGTGGCATATTAAAAGATAAAATAACATCAAACTTAGGATACTTGAAGAGGTTAAATAACAATTTTATAATATGAATCTTAGTATTTGAACTTTGGTGGGTGTGTGGTGTCTATATATAGTTTTTAAATCTTAAAATGTTTAAATTACATCCATGAAGTAGTAAGTCTTAGACAAACACTGATTCCATTAAATGTTGCAAATAGATGGTTGTAAGAATTAAAACAAGGTTAAATTATCAAAAATACCCCTAAACTTTAGGGTTTGTTTCAATTATGCCCCTAGACTTTCAAAAGTTTCAATTATGCCCTTGAAGTTTCAAAATTGTTTCAAAACTACCCTTGAAGGCTTTTTTTTTTGTTAAATTCATGGATGTAAAATGACGTGTTTGCATATATATTGTTGCTTATGTGAATAGATTTGAACACATGCGTGGAAAAAATGATAAAAACACATGCAAACGCATCAATTTTTGTCGATAAATTTAACGGAAAATGTCTCCAAGGGTAGTTTTGAAACAAATTTGAAACTTCAAGGGCATAATTGAAACTTTTGAAAGTCCAAGGGTATAATTGAAACAAACCCTAAAGTCGAGGGGTATTTTTGATAATTTAACCTTAAAACAACTTAGCCAAAATAAAATGGCACGAAGAACATGTCAATTTTCCTCCAGAAACATATATCAAATTTCTTTTATGATAGATTATGTTACATGGTTTGTTTGTCACTTCATGTCAAATCAACAAGCATTTTTCAATAGACATATCATGTCATCATTTAATTATTAGTCTTAAGACTCTTAACAACCCAACAACTACATAAAATTGCAATTCAAAGTCGAGAGACTAGATAGACACAACTATCAAAGTTTACAAACTAAAATTATAATTTTACTTAAATACAATAAATCCTTGAAAGCATCATTATTATTATCTTGCCCTAACTTAGAATATGTCATGTGCAAAGTGATGTTTATAAGCTTGAATTTCATTTGATCTATCTTTAAAAATAAAAAATAAAATTGATCTTTTGTTTATAAACTCAAGAACTCTCAAGACTCCGTTTGATAACCATTTGATCTTTTGTTTTTGGTTTTTGAAAATTGTGCTTGTTACCTTACAATTTCTTTACCATAGTTTTCATCTTTTATTAAGCAAACAAAATTTTTAGCCAAATTCTAAAAACAAAAACAAGTTTTTAGAGACTACTTTTAGTTTTCAAAACTACCTTCGATTTTTAAAACATTTGTAAAAATAAGATAACAAAGAAAAAAAGAAAAGAATAAGGAGAAAAACTCGTGTGAAAAGTGATTTTATAAACTTGAATTTCATAAACCAAAAATCAAACATCAAATGGTTATCCATCGAAGTCGAGCTAGTCCTAACTCGAATTCACTTGGGCAAGGAACACTAACTTCAGACTCCCAAGGACAATAATTATAAACTTAACCAATCGAGACAAACTGACCACAACTCTAGCTCATCAGTTTCAGTTCAGCATGCAGAACCTCAAGTGTTGTCAAATACTCACCAGCCTTAGCAAACCTTCAACTTTCGATGGCTAAAATCTCCTAACTCTAAACGTTGTTGAACAGCCTAATCAACTACTATAATAAGAACCTTTGACACTTTTTACTCTCTGTACAATCAAGTCTCTAACTTGGTTACCAAAGTTGTAAAACCAACACCGCAGACCGCACCAATGACCTTGAAGGTATGTATGGGAATTGGCAATAGAGTATTTGACCTCTAGATGTAGATGGATTGAATTTAATTAATCCATTTTCATTGAGATAATTTGAATTAGAGAAGTTCCCAACTTCAACCATTAATTTGGATTCATATATCGATGCATGATTTAAATCAACCCACCAGCATTCCTAGCTGTCAATACTATACATGGTACACCTACCAAATATAAATTAAAAGGATGTCTCTTTCCTAGAAACGATTCCAGCAATTGCGACGAGCAGCCGCAGCTTGGGAAGGTATTATTAGAGAAGAGGGGTATTATAATAGTTTAAAGTTTAAATCATTATTTTAGTCTGTTTAACAAGTTACGGAACTGTAAAAAACCTTTGAGAAGTTCAAAAATTTTGATTTTGTGTCTAATAAATTTTAAACTATATTTCAACCATTGTTAAAATTCACAAACCTATTAAAGATAAAATTAAAATTTTAAAGTCTTATTAGACACAAAGTTAATTTTTAAATACATCCATCAAAGATTTAGATCTATTAAATAAAATTAAAAGTTCAAAAATCTATTCCACTTAGAAAATTCAATAATCTAATAATGCTATTAGACATAACTTTCGACAAGACCTATAATTTAACACAAACCTACCCATTTATGGCATAAAATGTTGGAAAATACTTGACTACATATCAGTATGTATGGATCTCTCTACATATCACTATTAAAATGTTTGACAACTAAGAGAGATAAAAAAAAAAAATCTCTTTCTTAGTTGTCAAAATTTTAATAGAGCTACATACCGATATGTAGCCAAATATTGCCTAAGCCAAAGTAAGCTTAGCTCAACGGTAATTGACATGTACCATCGACCATCAGAGGTTCGTATCTCCCGCCCCAAATGTTGATGTACTCATATATATATATATATATATATATATATATATATATATATATATATATATATATATATATATATATATATATATATATATATAGTCTAAAATGTTTGTCACATGCCAGCTAAAACGAATCTGGTTGACCAGCCATCTCGCTCTCACACGGAGATTTCTTTTATCCCGTCTGTCTTCTCTTGGTTCTGCTTCTGACATAAGTGGGTCAACTTGCCGCTATATCCATTATCCAAAAGCATGCAATACTTGGAAGCTTCACCATTCAGACACAAAGAAATTCTTATTTCTGGTTTTCCCTATTCCTGTGACTTTTAAATCCACCAGAAACAAAATCCAACTCCATGATAGCTAATGAAATTTCGCCAGCTCAAAAGGCTCTGGCATTTTTTTGTTCAGTTAGCCATGGCTTAATTTCTTATATAAAGGCTTCATTAACTTCAATTTCAGCACACCACCATTCACCAATCACCATCTTCTTCTTTGGCCAATTCGTTTACCTAGACCTGTCTGCAATTCGTTTCCTTTCGTCTGGCCACAACAAAGCATGTTTTCGTCTCACAAAGCTTCAACAATGCTTGTACTTTCTTTATTCATGGCTTCGGTAATGACCGCCGCCGCCGGCAACTTTCTCCAAGAGGTCGACATCACTTGGGGTGGTCCACGCGCCAAGATATACAATGGAGGCCGACAACTCACTCTCTCACTTGACAAAGATTCAGGGTCCGGTTTCCAATCTAAGAAGGAGTACTTATTTGGAAGGTTTGACATGCAAATCAAGTTAGTGCCTGGAAACTCTGCTGGCACTGTCACCACCTTTTATGTAAATTTCAACACGAACTCTCATACTTCGCTATCAATTTAAACTTTTTCCTAGTAAACATATCTAACTCAATCCTTTTTTGATGCAGTTGTCTTCTCAAGGTCCAGGACACGATGAGATTGACTTTGAATTCTTAGGCAATTCATCTGGAGATCCATACACACTTCATACCAACGTGTACTCACAAGGAAAAGGAAACAGAGAACAACAATTTCACCTCTGGTTTGATCCTACAAAGGCATTTCACACATACTCAATCGACTGGACTCCACAAAGTATCAAGTAAGCAATCCTAACATCAGTAAAGTCTTGATGTTTAGTTTTATAAAACTTGGTTTCTCCTTCCATAACAAAACCCTGTTTATTTTTTAGGTTTTTGGTGGATAACATTCCCATAAGGGTGTTCAGAAATTGGGAAACAATTGGCATTCCATACCCAAAAAGCCAGCCAATGAGAGTTTATTCAACTCTATGGAATGCAGATGATTGGGCAACAAGAGGAGGACTAGTGAAGACCGATTGGACACAGGCCCCTTTCACTGCATCGTATAGCAATATCAATGTCGATGCATGTGTTATGTCATCTGGGTCATCATCTTGTGGCTCCAAGTTTACCGGTTCCATGCAAGGTGGCACACAAAATGATCAAGGTCTAGATGCTAAGAGTAGGAATAGAATGCGATGGGTGCAATCAAAGTACATGATTTATAATTACTGTACAGACTCCAAAAGATTCCCTCAAGGTGTTCCAGCTGAATGCAAGCGTTCAAGATTCCTCTAAGAGATAGCAAGCCATCTCAAGTTGTTCCATAATTTGTTTCTTAGTTCCTATTTCTTGTATTAAGCCTTCGTTCATGTAATTCTTTATTCCTTTTGTCCACATAATGAATTCCAAATAAAAGCTCATTATTCTATTTACCTCTTATTCTGTATCAAAGTCAATTCCTAAGTCCACGCGTAAACACGATCTCCCTCTCGATGCTTCTGTATCTGACACCAACAACCAAATATGATTCTCATACCTCCCAATTTGCAACTTACTCAAATCCTAGATTGACCAACAATTTTATCTTTGGAAATAGAACTAATCCTATTCTTGTCACCTTACTTATAGGTTTTGTTTAAACTTTTTATGTTTTGAAACATTTTATTCTAATCCCTGGCAACTAAATGTAGTAGGATCAAAAGATTGTCCCGGAATTAGTGGAAGTGCACGCAAGTGGGCCCAGATACTCATAGATATCAAAAAAAAAAAAAAAAAACATTTTACTTTGAACATTGAATTCGGTATATTTTTCTCTTCATCTTTAATTTTGCATATATTGCACTTAACATAAGCTTACCCTAAGTTTTAAATGTGATAACAAATCAAACATATGTGATGTCAATGTGATACTCTGTGAGATTTTTCTGAAGTGCACAGGAAGACTTTAACTATCACATAACAAAAAAAAACAACAAAACTTCAAGAAAATAATGATAAACAAAACAAATACAAAAATTTATGGACTAAACATATGTGATGTCAATGTGAATCATGTACCTTATAAAATATATCATTTTATTCCATGTTTGAAAATCCTGACGTGTTTTATATACAACAAATTTTCAAAGAATCTATTGGGTATTTGTGATGAAATTGTGATTAAAAGGGAAGAGAGAACTTTTTCAAAAAATAAATAAATAAATAAAAGGGAAGAGAGAAAAGCAAAAGACTAAAATGATCACTTTCTAAAAGTATAAGAACTAAAACAGACGTTTTGAAAGAATCAAAATTAATGTTTTAAAGTAAAACTATCAAAATAAACAAAAAGAAAAAAGAAAGAAAAAAATTATAAATGGATGTAACATGGACAAAAAATTATGATTATGGAGACTAAAATTGAATTTAAACCTAGCTCACGAGACCTTTATGATTTAGAAGCAAAAACTAAAAGTGGACGCGGTAGCCATTGCGGCAACTTGGGGAAGCTACAATTGAGATATGGGCATCCTGAAAGTTAACGTTATCCTGTATGAGATAATGCCTGCCAGCTTAAACGGATCTTGTCCGTTTGCTCCTCTCTCTTTCTCTCTCTCATAGTCTGCCTTGGCCATGACATTCGTGGGACAATAAAATTTATTATAATAAGAAAAACTTACCTGCATATCGGTATGTAGGGATCTTCCTGCATACCACCATTAAAATGTTGACGACTAGGAGAGATAAAAAAAATTTCTCATTTTTTCTCATTTTCTCCTTTCCTCTTTCTTAGTTGTCAATATTTCAATGAGGTATGTAGAGAGATCCCTACGTACCGATATGCAGGAAAGTTTTGTTCATTATAATATCCAGCCTACATGGAAAATTTAGATGCTTCACTATTCAAATATGCTTTTTTCTGGCTTCCTCTGCTCCTTCCTCCAGGGTTTTGGGCCCCTATCCAGCTCCACCATGGTTGACACGATTTGCCAGCTTTGAAATCTCTGGCATTTTCTCAGCATAGTCAATCATAGCTTATTGGCTTTACGTTACCACTAACAAGTCACCACCTATATAAAGGCTTCTCATATCCCAACTTCAACACCAATCTTCAACATCTTCTCATCTTCTCTATTTCCGAAGCCTCTTTATGATAACTACTCTCCTGCAGAAGCAAAAGATGTCTCCTCCTCTCAAAGGTTCAACAATAATACTTCTACTTTGTGTGTTAATGGCTTCTATAATGGCCGCCACCGCCGGAAACTTTCTCCAAGACGTCGATATCACTTGGGGTGGTCCACGTGCCAAGATGCTAGATGGAGGCCGACATCTCACACTCTCACTTGACAAAGATTCAGGGTCCGGTTTTCAATCTAAGAAGGAGTTTCTATTTGGAAGATTCGATGTACAAATGAAGCTCGTCCCTGGAAACTCTGCCGGCACTGTCACCACTTTTTATGTAAGCTCCAATCTAACACAAAATTCCAATCTTGACTTTTCTATGTAGAGTTCTTTCAGATTTAACTCACAATTTGTTATCATGCAGTTGTCCTCTCAAGGAGGATCACACGATGAGATTGATTTCGAATTCTTAGGCAACTCGTCCGGAGATCCATACACACTTCATACCAACGTTTACTCACAGGGAAAAGGAAACAGAGAACAACAATTTCACCTTTGGTTTGATCCCACCAAGGGCTTTCACACCTATTCTATCGATTGGTCTCCAGAAAGTATCAAGTAAGGGAATCTTGCATGGAAGCACTAACATCAATCTTCCTATATACTATTTAGCTTCTTTCCAATCACTAAACCACACTTCTCTCTCTCTTCTCTTTTTCAGGTTTCTAGTGGATAACATTCCCATAAGGGTATTCCGTAACTGGGAAAAGATTGGAGTTGCTTACCCGAAGAGCCAAGCCATGAGAGTTTATTCAAGTTTGTGGAATGCAGACGATTGGGCAACCAGAGGAGGGCTCGTGAAGACTGATTGGACGCATGCTCCTTTCACAGCATCTTACAGAAACTTCAATGCCAATGGGTGCGTTGCATCATCTGGGTCATCATCGTGTAGCTCCAAGTTTGCCAATACTTTGCAAGGTGGAGCACAGAACGATCAAGGATTGGACGCCAAGAGTAGGAATAGATTGCGATGGGTGCAATCCAAGTTCATGATTTATAATTACTGCGCTGATCATAAAAGATTTCCTCAAGGTGTCCCAGCTGAATGCAGGCGCTCAAGGTTCCTGTGAGAGAGGTTACGCACCAAACTCCAAAGCCATATTATACCGTTCAAGACAATCAACTGCATGCTTCTGTGTCTTCTATATTATTGTTAGCTCGTGAGGATTTGGTTTCATGTAATTGTTCTTTTATTCTTTATGCATATAAATTTGTAGTTATTAGTTTTTACCTCTCTCTACATAATTATCATTTTGAATTTTTTTTTTTTAATTTTTAAATTTGGTAAGATATTCATTTTTAAAAAAATAGAGTACAGAATAAAAGGTTTCTTAGTAGTCAACTTACTATAGAAAATAGAAAGATAAAAAAAATGAAATAGATATAAAGCAAACATTAAATAACTAGGCATATTCAAAGAAAAATCATAAAATATTATGAAACTTAGGATACTTACAGGGTAGATTACAAATTTAGTGTCCAAACTTTGATGATTGTGTATATTTGGTTTCTTCAACTTCAAAAAAATTCAAATCACTTTTTTTTTAATTGTAATTATATGCAGTCGCTAATATTAACACTGTTAATTAAATTATAGCATGGTATGTCTATTGGACAAACATTGATATATTTAACCTAGGTTATTACAAATTTGGTTCTTATAGTTTTGAGAAAGTTAAAATTTAGTCTCTATGGTTTTAAAAGTTAGAATTCATTTTCATGGACTATTTATGAGGGTTTTATCAAACTGTAGGAACTATTTATGAGGTTTTGGAAAACCGTAGGAACTATTTATGAGGTTTTAGAAAACCATAAGGACGAATTCTAACTTTTAAAACTATAAGGATTGAAATCTAACTTTTTCTAAACCATAGGAACCAAATTGTTGTAATTTTGCCTTTAACAACATAATGTGACAAGAAGATGGTTAAGAGTAGATAATTGGACAAAATAAAGCCACACATGCAACATATCTTTCTTGTCTGAACAATCTATACCAAATCTCTTGTATAGATCATGTTATGCGATTTATCTATCACATTATGTCAAATCAAAAAATATTTTCCATTTTTCAAAAAAAAAAAAAATCCAATAAACATGTCATGTCATTATTTTGTTAGTGGAGTAATCCATGGAAGTGGTATAAAATTACAATTTAAAACTTATAGTTGTAATCGAGATTCAAGTTTAGGGACTAGATTGACACAAAGTTTACAAACTAGATCATAATTGAACTTAGGTAAAGTTAAATCCTTGAAATTTTTGTTTTCTTGACCAACTACTAAAATAGATAATTCAATTAACTTGATACATAATTTCTCGATCGAAAAGGGTTTTGGCCATCATGTTAAAAAACCAGGCACTTTAACAAGTTTGATCCCGATTCGCTCAAGCAAGGAAGACTACCCTCAAAAAATTCCCACAAATAACCATCATAGCCTCAACCAAGAGAAATTATTAGGTGTTCTCGGTATAATGAGGTAGGTGGATTTGTACCATTGGATTTTAGAGAGAGAAATTGTAAAAGTATTTCAATTTTGTATCCAATGGTTATTGAGACAAATTTGAAGATATATATCCGACGGTTTTAAAGACAGAGCCTCATTGCACCGGGAGCACCTAATAATTTGCCCTCAACTAACCGAGACAAGCTAACCATGGCTCTCACTCATTCCATCATACAACCTCACATGTTGTCAACCACTTGCCAAGTTCAACGAATCTTGCAAAAAGAGTCAAGGGCCTCCATTCAAAAAATAGACAACCAACTACCATGAAAGGAATATTTGGCACCAACTACTATGATTTTTTTTTATTTATAAAGAACCGAACTTTCATTTAGAAAAAATGAAAGAACCAACTACTAGAGATTGGCTGAGGGGTTCAAGACATGATGACTACCAAACCACCCTCAATGTAAATAATAAAGTGTCAAAAGAGAATGTGTCCAAGTCATAGTTGTCACATACTTGAAATTTAATATTCTAAGAGTTTTCTTCACAATCAAATATAGCATTTTTAATCTCTAAACAATTCACCAAACCTACTAAAACTAACGCCACATCAATGCTCTTATTGGCATATATCAAAATTAACATTGGAGTATTTGAACTCCACATATAGGTTGATTGAATTTAATTAATCCCACTTCATTGAGAAATTTTGAATTGGAAATATGTTTGCAACTTCGACCATTAATTTGGATTCAAAATTCTCAGTCTAATTTAAATCAACTCACCCGCATTCCCTAGCTGTCATAAGATGGCACACCTTCCAAGTATAAACCGGGTTGATGGTCTCTTTGCTAGAAAAAATTCCAGCATCACGATTACTTTACTACGAGCTGCAGCTTGGGGAGGTATTATTAGAGAAGAGGGCTATAATTAAACTTTAAATGGTTGACAAACGCGTATTAATGCTTTTTATGCCAAGCAAATGCTTGCCAGATGCCAGCTAAGAAGGATCTGGTTGACAAACCATCTCTCTCACACGCGCAGGGAGATTTCTTTATTCCGTTTGTCTTTTCTTGGTTCTGACATACGTAAGTGGGTCAATTTGACGCCAAATGATTCCACCGTCAAGTTTCAAGAGCGTGCAATACTTGGAAGCTTCAGAATTCAGCAATAAAGAAGTGTTTTTTTTCTGTTTTCCTCTGCTCCTTCCGTGACTCTTTAATCTATCCTAAACGTATCCCACTCCATGATGGCTGATAAATGTTTGCCAGCACAAAAGGCTCTGGCATTTTTTTAGTAGAATTAGCCATGGCTGAATTTTCTTATTTAAAGTCTTCAGAAGTTCAATTTCAGCATCACCATTCACCATCTTCCCCTCATCTCTGTTTACCTAGACCTCTCTACAATTTGTTTCCACTCATCTTGGCCACAGCAAAGCATGTTTCCGTCTCACAAAGCTTCAACAATGCTTGTACTTTCTTTATTCATGGCTACAGTAATGACTGCAACAGCTGGAAACTTTCTCCAAGAGGTCGACATTACTTGGGGTGGTCCACGCGCCAAGATATATGATGGAGGCCAACAACTCACTCTCTCACTTGACAAAGATTCAGGGTCTGGTTTCCAATCCAAGAAGGAGTACCTATTTGGAAGATTTGACATGCAAATCAAGTTGGTGCCTGGAAACTCAGCTGGCACTGTTACCACCTTTTACGTAAGTTGCAACATGAACTTGCACACTTCGCAATCAAATTTAATTTTCCCTTTGTAAACCTAACTCAATATCTTTTCATGCAGTTGTCCTCTCAAGGCCCAGGACACGATGAGATTGACTTTGAATTCTTAGGCAATTCATCTGGGGATCCATACACACTTCACACCAATGTGTATTCACAGGGAAAAGGAAATAGGGAACAACAATTTCACCTTTGGTTTGATCCTACAAAGACGTTTCACACATACTCCATCGACTGGACTCCACAAAGTATCAAGTAAGAGTTGGTACAAGTCTTAATGTTTAGTTTTATAAAATTTGGTTTCCCATTCCATAACAAAACCTTTTTTCTTTTTTCAGGTTTTTGGTAGATAACATTCCCATAAGGGTGTTCCGAAATTGGGAAACAATTGGCATTCCATACCCAAAAAGCCAACCCATGAGAGTTTATTCAAGTCTATGGAATGCAGATGATTGGGCAACAAGAGGAGGACTAGTAAAGACCGATTGGACACAGGCCCCTTTCACTGCGTCGTATAGCAATATCAATGTCAATGCATGTGTTGTGTCATCTGGATCATCATCTTGTGGCTCCAAGTTTACCAATTCCATGCAAGGTGGAATACAAATTGATCAAGGACTAGATGCTAAGAGTAGGAATAGAATACGATGGGTGCAGTCAAAATACATGATTTATAATTACTGCACCGACTTTAAAAGATTCCCTCAAGGTGTTCCAACTGAATGCAAGCGCTCAAGGTTTCTGTGAGAGATTGCAAACTATCCCGAGCCATTCCATGATTGTTTTCTTGTTCCAATTTCTTGTATCATCAGTTTTAAGCCCGCTCATGTAATTCTTTATTCTTTCTTCTGCATATATTGAATTCCAAATAAAAGTCCATTATTCTTTTTACCTCTTGTTTTTTTTATCAGTATCAATTCCTACTCAATCAATGCACACACGCATGGATTCTCTCTCTGCTTCTTTATCAGACACCAACAACCAACTACGATTCTAATACCCGCTAATTTGCAGGCTAATCAAAAACATGATACACTCAAGTCCAGATGTCACTTGAAAGACAAGCAAAATACTTAAGACAAGGATCTCCTACACCATGGCTTGGGAAGGGAGAAAAAAAAAAGTGGTAGAAATTTGAACACCACTATTGATAATTTGTACAAGTTATCAAACTAATTAAAGGGCTAAGCCTACATCTGTTCATTGGCGAAACAAGGAACAACGTTTCCCTGGGACCTCACGTTTCAATTCTATATTTATTGAGGACTGTTTGGTGCGTTGGCTATGTTGGCTTATGATTTTAAAATTTTAGAAGAAACTAGACAATCACAATGTACCACAAAATTGAAGTTCAAGGTAACCGTGTAACTTTGTTGTTTTCCAATTTACTCAGATTCATTTACTCACTAACCCAGGAGACTCAGTTCTGTTTAGAATGAAACAAGAGTTTCAAGCAATTCATAATAAATTCAGAACATATAAAATCACACCAAGTTTCTTAATGTCTATCCTTGATTCCCCCCCCCCCCCCCCCCCCCCCCCCCCCCCCCCCCCCCCCCCCCCCCCCCCCCCCCCCCCCCCCCCCCCCCCCCCCCCCCCCCGTTTTAAACATCTTAGAGTAGCTTATTACGGGATATCAGATCAGATCATCAAAAGGACTGAAAGATGAAAAATAACTAGATATGCTCAAAATTTTCCAGTTAAAAACAGAAGCTATAAGCCTATAACCATACTTGATAGTGAACAAATCATCTCATGAAGAAGCGTACCTGCGGAGCTCCTCAAGGTTCATCCAGCCTAATGAGTCGTTTATCTGCATTTCACTTCTCAATCTTCACTCTTTGCTCCACCAGCTTCAAGTTCGCCACTCCATTATTTTCCTTCTTTCCAGAAAATTCCTCCATCTCCCAAAGATCAGACGCCTTCCTTTAGCTAGACATTGTCCTCGTTACTCTTCTTCGGAGATTTATCATCTTTTTCTCTTCCTTCAGACTTGCCTAGTTCTTCACATTGGCTGAATTCTTCCATTGCTTCTCGATATTCAACTTTCTTCTCAAATTCACAGCGTTTTCCTCCTCCCTTACCAACGTCGTCTTCAACTTCTTGAACTGCAACATTCGCCTTTTCTCCAACGCTCATTCCTGATGCTGAATCGTCTTGTATCGGCGCCTCTCGAGCGCTGCTGCAGTCGATGCAATGGCTTCAAATGTCACTTTTCCCTCAATAAATCGATCGATTGCACTATCCTTCTTTCTCTTCTACTCATCGATCTTTGCCGCCAATTTCTGTAACCTTTCTTCGTTTCCCTGTTCTTAATTCTAATTCACTTTGATAAACGTCCAAGTTTGGACGTCCATGCCGACTGAGTAAATATTTTATAATTATTCAAAAAAAAAAAAAAAAAAGGTAAAATACCTTTTTGGTTCCTCATCTTTCGAATCTCTTTCGAATCAGTTTCTAATAGGTCCCTACGAATAATCAAGTCTCTACTATTTTGGAAATGTTTTTATTAAGTCCCTCTAGGACGTGGTAATTTAAAATAATAAAATAATGATTTTTAATTAAAATAATAATATAATAATAATAAAATAATAAAATAATTATTATTATTATTATTAAAATATAATAATAACAATAAATAATAATAATTATTAAAAGAATTCTCTCTCTTCCATCCCCTTCTTCTTCCTCCTTCCCCTTTCTCTTCTTCACTTTCCTTTCTCTTTACTTGGTCGTCGTCGTCTGCCGGTCCGCCACCATCGCGGTGCATCTGCCGCCGTTCGTCAATACTGCCATCGCTGCCTATTTTTTCTTCCCTTTTCTTCTCTCCCATTCCCTTCTTCTCTTTTTACTTCATTCTCTCTCTGCGTTCGTGAAGTAGATCTAAGTTTGTGAAGTTTCGGTTTTTCCATTCGATTCTCTCTCTCTCTTTGCGATCTCTCTCTCACAACTCTCTCGTCTGCGCACGCTCACCGCCGTCGCCTCATTTTTTCTCCGATGAGCCATGCCACCGTCGCCGCCTCAGACTAAACCGTCGGCCGTATGGGTTTCGTTCAGATCTGTTTTAGATCTTGTGCATTTTGTTCCAGATCCATTTTAGATCTGTGTGCATTTTGTTCTAGATTTGGCGGTGACGGGAGGAGCTCGACAGCGGGGAGATAAAAAGGGAAGATGGGGCGACGAGGAGAAGAAGGTGGGGGAGAGAAGGTGGGGGCGGTGGGGGAGAAGAAGAGAGGGAAGGTGGAAAGAGGAGAGAGAGAATTTTGGGGAGGGGAGAGAGAGAATTTCTTTTAATAATAATAATAATTTATTATTATTTTTATTATTATATTTTAATAATAATAATAATTTTATAATTTTATTATTATTATAATATTATTATTTTAATAAAAAAATCAATATTTTATTATTTTAAATTGCCACGTCAATCCTAGAGGGACTCAATAGAAACATTTCCAAAACAGTAGGGACTTGATTGTTCGATTTTGTAACGTAGGGACCTATTAGAAACTGACTCGAAACATGAGGGACCAAAAAGGTATTTTACCCAAAAAAAAATTGAAAATATTCAATTTTTTTTAAGCACATATGGGGATGTGGATTAAAAAAAAAAATGGGGATGAGGATTCTAACCACTTAGGGGCCGTTTGGTCCACTATTTTGGTTATAATAGCCCGGTGCCAACAAAAATAAGGGGCGAAGTTGGTTATTTTTCCCCTCCGTGTTGCTACAGTAACCACTATTCAACTCACCTCAATTATTCTATCAATTATCTACAATAACTCTTTTCTCTCTTCCTCCATGTGACTCATTGACTTTTCTACCGACGACCGGCCGACGACTTTTCCGACGACCACCGACAACTTTTCCGACGACCGCCGTCGACTTTCCGGCCACTTTTTCGGCAATCACCGACGACTTTTCCGACGACCGCCGTCGACTTTCCGACCACTTTTCCGGCAATCACCGACGACTTTTCCGGCGACTCTTTTTTTTTTTTTTATAATCTTCTTCTCATTTTCATTTCGAAAAATATAAAAAACGAAAATAAAGAAAAAAAAAAAGAGTAGAAGAAAATGAAAGGAAAAAAGAGGGAAAAAATTTCGATCGCCGAAAAATTTGTTGGTGGTCATCGGAAAAATCATAAAATTTCTAGTGAGAGTTAGATACTAGGTTGTCTTTGTACATATATATAAATATAGAGTTTTATTACATAATTTACTTTTGATAATGAAGTATATGAATGTTTACCTTCATCGTACCATATTTTTCATTCCAAATTATACTACTCAAGTTTTTATTTTATGTGATTTCTATTTTATTTGATTCTTTTGATAATAAAGGCAAAATGAGTTTTGAATAAACATTTATCATTTTTATGTTGGAAATACATAAATGAAACAAATATGGTTTTTCTATGTGAAATCATAAAATGACTTATTTTATGAAAAAACCATGACTCTAAAACAAAGAAAATCAACCTTTACTATAGGTTATTTTTGTTTCCTTTTAAGCTAAACACATAATTTAACCCATGTACCCAAAACTTTTATTTTTTTTACAACTAAACTTTTTTTTATTATTAATATTTGAAGTACAAAGTCGTATGAGGAAAATAAACAAAAAAAAAAGTCAAGAAAAAAAAACAGTCAGCTTGAACACAGACTATTTTATCCCAGACTATAATAATCTGCACCCCAAACACAGACTATTTTATCCCAGACTATAATAATCTGCACCCCAAACACAGACTATTATAATCCCCCAACTATTATAACCAACCCAGCGCCCCAAACAGCTCCTTACTTTTTTGGATAATTGTAATGAGTGACAAAATTATGGTGCATAATGACAAATATAGCAAGTTTTTTAAATAATTGCAAATATGGCAAAATTTTTAAATGAATTGTTTATATTCCCAAATTGCCCCTGATTGGCGTGCATCTTCTTCATCCTCGTTTTTTTTATTGAATTTTCTATCACTGATAGATTCTATCCGTGGTAGAAAAACTTTCTATTAGTGATAGAAATCTTCTATCACTATTGAAACTTTTCTATCAGAAATCAAACAACACGATTGAAAACCTTGTTCAAGTAAATTTTTTTATTCAGTTCATAATGTTCATCTTTCTATCACCTATCACTGATAGAATATTGAAAACTAAACAACACGATTGAAAACCTTGTTTAAGAAAATTTCTTTATTTGGTTTATAATGCTCATCTTTCTATCACTGATAGAATTTCTTTCTATCACTAATAGATATTACTGATAGAATCTATCAGTGATAGAAAAAATTTCTATCAATGATGAAAACTTTCTATCACTGATAGAAACTAGCTGTTTCGTTATTGTATGTTGGATTTTTCTATCAGTGATAGAAACTAGCTGTTTCGTTATTGTATAGATTCTATCAGTGATAGAAAGTTTTCTATCAATGATTGAACATTCTATTAGCTAGTGATAGATATTTTTCTATCAATGATAGAAATATTTTCTATCACTTTTCTTTCTATCACTTATAAAAAGTTTTTCTATCAGTGATAGAACATTCTGTTAGTGATAGAAACTTTTCTATTATTGATAGAAGATTTTTATCACTGATAGAAAGATTGCTTTCTATCATTGATAGAAAAGTATCTATCATTGATAGAAATCTTCTATCAGTGGTAGAAAATTTTTCTATCATTGATAGAAAAATACCTATCATTGATAGAAATATTTTCTATCACTGATAGAATCTATAGGTGATAGAAAATTTCTATTACTGATAGAAAACCTAGAGGAGTATTTTAGTAAATGCAACATGTAGACCACCAGATTTTGTCATTTTTGCAATTTTTTTGTGGGTTGCTAGATTTGCAATTATTTTGGCCCATATTGTTATCCTTGCAACTGACCCTACTTTTTTTTAGTTAATACAAACTTATCTCAATTGAGGTAGGCTTATTTAATTTATTTTTTATGAGTTAAATAAATTAAAGGTTAAATTATTAAAAATAGTTTAAACTCTGGGATTGGTTACAAACTTGAAATTTCAATTTTGTTTCAAATTTATCCCTAAAGCTCGGGTAAATGTGTTAAGGAAAAAACTTGTCTGCATACTGGTATGTAGGGAAAATGTTGACAACTAGGAGAGATAACAAAAAAAATCTCATTTTCTCCCTTCTTCTTTCTTACATGTCAAGATTTTAATGGGGTATGTAGGGAGATCCCTGTAGGGAATAAAAGTCCCCACGCAGCGGAAGCGCATCGATTGGACCTTACGCCGTATATTAATTAATATTAAAATATCGTTACGAAAACTCAATTAAACTTTAAAACCGTTTTAAAGCTGCTGGAAAATTGGTTTAAACATGCTTAAAAATAAATCTAAATTTATTTTCATGTTTTTCTAAAGAAAAGGGAAAGAACCGTCACATACCTTCGTTGAAGACTTGACCGTTCTTCGCCAACGACGCTCCACGAACGAAAACGCAGCAGCCGCCTTTGTTTTTCTTTGCTGGAAATTCCTTCTTGAATGACACAATAACCACAGAGGTTAAACCGGTATGTCTCTAAGTCTAGGAGGCAAAAGACTTGTGGGAGTCTTTCTCTAAGAGGGAGGCTAGAGAGAATTCTAGGTCTTGTCTTTCAAGAGTGTCAATTGTCATGACCAATTAGGTCTAGTGTTCTATTTATAGAAGAGAGGCCATGAATAAAATATTCAATTAAATCAATCTTTTCCAAAATTGATTCAATCTTATTCCTTAATTAATCAATCATGATCAATCAATTCCATAATTGATTAATCTTTTTCCACAAATGACTAATTACTTCCATAAGTGATTAGATCATTTCCATAAATGATTAATCACTTCCTTAAGTGATTAATTATTTCCATAATCGATTAATTCCCGGTTAATGAATTCTTTAATTAATTAACCACCAATTAAATATCACATATTTAATTCCCGGCCTAGAATTAATTAATTTGCCCAAACACATTTTAGGCCTTAAATTAATTAATTCATTATTTGAACTCTTTCAAACTTTCATAAATTTATATTTGAACTTTTCAAATATTAATTTCTCTCATAATAATATATCAATATATATTATATTTGTTTCCCTTAATAAATTGAACATTTTCAATTTACTTTTATTACTTAGTTGCCTCAAATTACTTTACGAGCTATCAGTGGGACCTAATGGACCTGCAGATCAGAAGCTCCAACGATGTGAGATTAATTGGTCAAACTCATTAACCACATTAATCAATATTCGTTAACTGTGTGTACATTCCACTATAGACTCACAGTTGCACTATTCTCACTGCAGACATATTTTCTGTGTCCACGGATATAGACCAATATCGACTAGTTAGTCCTTCACGAGTGTCTGTAACACCAGCTGAGTCAAATTACCGTTTTACCCCTGGGTTACCTCTATTTCCTTAAGTACCAATTCTCCTCTAATGAACAACCTGTTTGTGGTCCAACCATCAAACAGAAAACCCTCTCGTGCCATTGAGTGGGTAGGGTCATTTGTTCAAGACTCGGAGTAACCACTTAAGGGAACACTCATCTGCTTCCCTAAAGTCGGGAAGGAGTGAATTTCATCTTGTACAATTATGTTCCCAGCTCCCCATTTGGTCTTGTCCCCAAAGTGGTAGGCTTATTGAGTCGGCGTATTGGCCACTCTCACCCATACAAATCAAAGGACAATCTCTCATGATCAGGAGTCCATAATCAACTCAGGATTAAGACTAAGTTGTCTAGGTCGTCCTAGTGAAATAGAAAACCAACTAGTTAACGGTGTTATAACCAGTGGTTACTATTTCGCGGTCCGGTCTTTTGCAAACTCATTGCATAGGATACCCCCACTCGCATGTCTCCTACACGAACGCGTTGAATCGCAGCGTTTGTATCAAATACAAAGTGGGTCGTATCCATAGTGTTACCAGGATAAGACACCCAGTCTTATCCCTATACTAGACCCTTTAGACTGTTTCTTGAACAATGATCCCATATGTCGCTACATATAGTTCAAGACTCATATTACAGCCTTGGATGTCTAGTTTATTGGATTAGGGTTATTATTAGGCAAAGACAAATATAAAATAACTAATATCAATTAATGGAAAAATATATCAATATTATTTCATTAATATCCGGTAAACGGTTACATTTACTATCTACGAGTTTTAGGGCATAAAACCCAACAATCCCTACATACCGATATGCAGGCAAGTTTTGTTCATTTGTTAATGGAAGATCACATGTCCCCTTCCTTGGCTCTTATATGAACAACTTTGAATATATACATAGAACAAAAATAAACCTCGTGGTAACCTATGAAAATTGGAAAACATTCTAGGGATGTAAATTAAGGTGTTAGGGTTGGGGGGAATGAAAGTACATTTGAAAGGGGGAAGACGACCTTCGATATTCAAGGTGAGGGGTGTGGTCTCTTGAAGACAATTGTGAAGTTCATTGGGGTCTCTTGAAGACAATGGTGAGAGGTGAGGTCTTTTGAAGGGTTTGTTAAATAATGATTCAAAGGTAACATGTTTGTTGGAGAAGAAATTTCAATCAATCACAAATTGCCACGTGATCAATGACGCAATTAAAAATAATTAAATTCGAGACCAATTATAAATTGACATGTGTCCCAAATCTAATTTGAAGACAATGTTGGCCAATTAAAAAATTTTAAGGCCAAATGGATCATTTAATCAAATAATAAAAATTTTTAAATTGGTCAAAATTGGGTCATATGATATTTGGAAGTTAAAACCAAACTCAAATCCAAATGGTAAGTCCAAAGCTAATAAAACCAAGTCCAAGTTGTTTGGCCCAAAAACCACCAAAGCATTGAGAACTTTATAAATATAGAGGCTCTCATTCATTTGAAGGGTTCACAAATTGGAAGTGCTCAACTAGATCAGAGAATTCAGGGAGACTCCACCAAGATTGAAGACTCCCTGAAATCCATAAGTTCTCTTAAAGTTTCTAAGTGTTGAACACAGATCCTTCAAGACTTGAAGATTTCAAGACTCTAAGATTCAATTGAAGCTTCAAACTCGAGATCAAGCGTTTCAGCCCTCGAGCGAAACACATTCACACACAATAGAGAGAATAAGAGGATTAACATTAGAGATTGTACAGCCACACTCATACAACATCTAATACAAATACGAAATTATTCCACGTGTCTCATCTTTCAACTTCATCTTCATTTTTTTCAATCTCCTGCTAAATGCTCCAAATTGGATCAATGGTCAATGTTCTATCATAATTCATTTCTCATTTTGCAAGGTACACATACACTTACCGTCATTTTTGCTTCCAAAAATTGACTGCATTGGATCTCTTTCCTCCTTGTCACTTTCTACATTTTTTTTCCCTTTCATTTAATCAAACAAGTGTTTGTCGAGTTTCTTTATTTTCAAGGTTTTTCATTTGTCTATTTCAAAATCCAGACACTTTCAAAGTCCTTAAATCTAGGGAGGTCAGTCAAATTTGATGTGCCGAGGATTTTATTTTATTTATTCTTTTAAATCTTGGAAAGGCTCAATTGTGAATACCTAATATCCAAAGATAAACGAAAAGAAAAATATTCACTCTCATCCTTTACCAACACAGTAGCCATTATTGAGATTGCAATCTCATTTAACCAAATTTCATTATAATTTATTTACCCTATCCATTTATCACCATTCCCCTACTTGAGAGGAATGTACTTAGGGACAACTAGATAAATGACTATTTTTAATTGACCGTTTTGAAAAAAATGGGCATCTGAATTTTCTATTTGAAAAATGGTCAAATGTTATTTTTAGTAAGTTTGTTTAGCAACGAAATGGACCAAAATGCCCCTAACTGAAATCTAAATCTAGAGATTATTTAAATTATAATACACCCTACAATGGGGAGAGAATCTAGGATTTCGAGATTAATTTAACACCAAATTAAATCAACAAATTTCAAAATAAAAAAGATAAGTATGATATTAATTTGTCTTATTAGACTCATCTCAATTGCGCACAAGTTCATACACTATATATGTTTTTGAAAGAAATACTGTTGCATATGTGCAAACAGGATCAACAAATACACTGCATATATTCTAATACAGAACTAATATTTAATCATTTAAATAATGCACTTGAGCATATGTGAAAATGAGATCAACAAATACATTGTATATATTTCAATACAAAACGAATATTTAATAATTAAAACAACGCACTTGGGTTTACGGTAGAAGAATCAACATCAATGAAATTAATGAACTTAAGATTTTTGAGACTCTTGTTTTTTAAAAGAATGAGTGATTTCTCATAATTTTCTTGCATACACACTGTGTTTGAAGCATTTATAGTCTCATAATGATCATAGTCTTTATGATTTTCTTGCATACATACTATATGTTATAAGCACTTACAGCCTCATAATGATCATAGTTTACTACTCACTAATTTAAATTGACCCCATTGTTGTAGATGGAAAATAATTGACATGAAATTCCCTATTATCAGAACTATTGCTATGCATAGAGAGTTGATTAATTATTTCATTATTCTCAAATCCTAGCTTACTATTTATGCAACCAATGAGATGTTGGAAGGAATAATCTAATTGTCAGTATCCCACAACCCATCGTATACCATATAAAAAGGAGAATCGTAGACATCTAATTTTGAAAAGAAAGATGAATACTTTTGTGAATACAAGAATGAATAAGATTATTAAAGGAAAAAAAAAAAAAAGAATGTAAGAAAACATACCTATGATCAACGGTGAATGTCAAGAAATTGATCAAACTTCATAACGGTTGGAAAAATGATGAAGATGATGATTATTGGTTGATTAAAAAAAATCAAAATCTACTTGATTGCTTGCCGTAACTACCAATAATCTATTAGATTCCAAGAGAATAAAATCTTGATTTGAATTTCAAAGGATAAAATAGAGGATACATATGTTGTAACTTGATTCAATTTTTTTTTTTTTTTTAATTAAATCAGATAAGGGTTCTTCAAATATAGGGTGAGACGTGGGAAACAACTAAAGAGTATAATTGGAAGAATAAAATGTACGGAAATAAGTTAGAAACACCGTTTGGTCCTTTTTCATTTGACCAAATCTACACTGTATTTCTACCCATTTATGAGGTTAAGAGGATTTCGTATGTACTTATGCAAGTATGCTTTTGGGTTGTTCTCTCGAAGCCCAACAAAACAAGTGAAAAAGGGCCAACAAATTGGAGCCCAACTGGGAAGGAAGAGGAACATCTCTTTCTCTGTTTCTCAGTCGAGTCAGTATCAACCAACCACTTTCATAGACCAAAATTTTCACCGTACAATTTCCCTTTCACTTTCGTACATACACAAACAACGTTCACAGAGATCAAAACAAAGTACATTAAAAATAAATAAATAAATTGAAAAACAACGTACTTCTGTTGTTACTTTCACATTTACTTTTCGTTCGATTATGTGTTGGGGTTTGGTTTCCCCATCGAAGGCACTCACAGAGACAAGTGCAGAGCTCAGAGGAATGGTGGAAACTGGAAAGTGTGAAAATGGAGTTGCCCTTTGGCACTCAGCGACGACATGTCGACCAACACGACGCTGAGCAGAGCGACAATTCCTGAACTCGAATTCGATTGTTATTAATTCGGTGCGGGTGGGAACATAAATGCATTGCATGTGTACCACTGCCCATCATCATTCAATTTTTCTCCCTACTTCTTTGCCCCTTCAAACACGCATACTTTCTTCTCCCACATCGATCAAATTCACCATCGGCCCCACTTTTATATTAACAGCAATCATCGTGATCGTCCAGATTTATAGGGAAATCTTTTTTAAAAAAAAGAAATTGAATCACCGGCAAACGACCCGCTGCTTTGGCTCAAATCCCTCTGGGTCTGATCATGCCTTTTTCTTTCTGCTCAATCATTCATGCAACCCCCCGGGAAAAGGTTATTTAATTTTTTTTTTTTTTTTTTTTTTAAAAAAAAAAGGGTTTTTGATGGCTTGTAAAAAGTTCGAATCTTTTATATTTACAAATCATTGGTGATGTGTCGGTTTTAATTGTTTTTTAAAAAATAGACAAAGTTGCATGGGAGATAAGAAATCTTCTAGCAACTTTCAATTTTGAATCAAATAGATGTATGACATATTCAATGTTTTTTAAAATTAACGTATCTGTTAGACATAAAATTACATTTTGTGTCTAGCTAGCAAGATATCTAGGGCTCGTTTGATAACGTTCATGTTTCCTGTTTCTTGTTCTTGTTTCTCTTTTTTTAAGAAACAAACTTGTTTGATAACTCATCCATATTTCTTGTTTCTAAATTTCTAGAAACGTTTCTAAAAAAGAGGCCAAATTTGAGAAACTACAAAATGTTGTTTCTCAAATTCTGTTTCTGTTTTTTTTCTCTATCTTTCATGCATGTATTCATCTCTCCCTCCCATTCCTACACCAATCTCTTCTCTTCCTCTATTTTTTTAACCACTTCCTCGTCTTTTTTTTTAATCTTTTTTCGTTATTTCGTTCTCTTTCATTTTTTTTCTTTTTTCGTTAATTCTTACTCTTTCATTTTTTATTATTTGTGTTATTTCTTTCCTTTTTTCCTTTTATTATCACCTCCACGATCTCAGACTACCGCCTACCATCGTTGACATCTGACTATCAATCGTCGCCGACCAGTCGTCATTGTCAACCTCCGACTATCAGCTGTCGTCGACAGACCGCCTCCGTCGAACTTCGACTATCGACCGCCGCCGACCTCCATCGACCAACCGCCACAGACCACCTTCTACTACAGGTCGTCGCCGACCTCCGTCGACCGACCACCATTGTCGACCTCCGACTACCGGTTGTGGTCGTCCGCTACCGTCAACCTTCGACTATCGGCCTTCGCTGACAGACCATCATCGTCGACCTCCGAATACCGCTGGCGACCGATCGCTATCGTCGACCTCCGACAACCGACCGCCTCGACCTCTACTGACCAACCGCCACTGTCCACCTCCGACTACCTGTCGCGGCCAACCGCAACCGTCAACCTCCGACGATCGGCCGCCATCGACCTCCACTAACCGAGCGCCACCATCCACCTCCGACTACTGGTCGTCGTCGACCTCCGTCCACAGGCCACCATTGACGACCTTCGACTACTGCCGCTGTCGACCTCCGCTGACCGACCATCATTGTCGACCTTTGACTACTGGTTGTTGTCGACCTCCACCAACCGACCGCCACCGTCCACCTCAAACTACCGATCATCGCCGACCTCCGTCAACCGACCGCCGTCGTCAACCTCCCACTACCGACCACAACCAACTGTAACCGTCGATCGGTCACCGTCGACTTCTGCCAACCGACTGCCACCGTGCACCTCTGACTACCGATTGTCGTTGACCTCCAACTACCGACCGCGGTCGGCCGCTACTGTCGACCTCCGACAACCGACCGCTATCAACCTCCACTGATCGGCCTCCGTCGACTGACCGCTACCGTCGACCTCAGACTACCAGACGCCGCCGACCTGCCACTACCGTCGACCTCTGACTATCGACAACCGCTGACCACCACCGAACGACTGCTACCGTTGACCTTTGACTACCAGGCGCCGCCAACCTCTTATTACCATCGACCAACCACCGTCGACTGACCGCAGTCGTCGACCTCCGACTATCGACCACCATTGATCGATGATTCTGCCGACCCCCGCTCTATTAACCAGCTTCCAGCGACAGATCGTTACCGTCGACCTCCGACTACCTGGCGTCGTCGACCAACCACCATCGTCGACCTCTAACTACCGAGCGTCGTTGACCTCTGTTGACCAGCCTCCGCCGACTGACCACTACCGTCGACCTCAGACTATTGGGCGCCGCTGATCATCCACTACCGTCGACCTCTAACTACTGACAGTTGCCGACCTCCATCGAACGATGGCCACCGTCAACCTTTGACTACCGGGCATTGTCGACCTCTACTGATCGCCGATCGATCGCCATCGTTGACCTTCGACTACCGGCCACCACCGACCAACCGCGACCGTCGACCTCTGACTACCGACCTTCGTCGATCGACTGCCACCGTCGATCTCGGACTAATGTCAACCTCCGACCAGCCGCTACCGTCGACCTCTAACTATCGGGTGCCACCGACCTCTGCTGAACGACAATTATCGTCGACCTCTGACTACTGGGCACCATCGACCTCCGACTACCAGTCGTGGTCGACCTCTGCTGATCGGCCTTCGCCGATTGACCCCCACCGACCTTTGTCGACCAGTTGCTACAGTCGACATGTGACTACCAGATGCCACCGTCAACCTCCGACTAGCTACCAAAACTTGTTCCTTTTTTTCTTATTTTCGACAATCGCCACCACGCGCCGATGACTTTTCCAATATTCGTCGCTGACTGTCTGCATTCGCTCAGTCGTCGAAAGTCGGTAGCGATGGCCGATGATTAACGATGGTGGGTGATCGGTAACAATGGTGGTAGTGATGAGGAAGAAGAAGGAGAAATAAAAAAATAATCGTTGAAAATTAATATAGTTTTATATTATATGTACTAAATTTTATTTTAAGTAAAAAAACAAGAAACAAGAATCGATTATCAAACATATTTTGTGTTTCTGTTTCTTTTTTCAGAGAAACAAGGAACATGAATAGTTATCAAACATGTTTCTGTTTCTACTTCTTAAAAAACAAGAAACAAGAAACAAGAAACGAGAAACGAGAAACGAGAAACATGAAACGAGAACGTTATCAAACGGGGCCCTAACTTTCAATTTTTTGTCTAATGGATTCATAAATTTTAAAAAAATATGTCAATGACTTATTAGACATAAAATAAAAAATAAAAAATTATGACTTATCTAACACTTTTTAGAGTTCAGGGATCTACTAAACATAAAATTGAAAATTTAGAGACGTATTAGAAACACTGGAAATCATTTGACACGATCAAAACCGAAATTTTAATTTGACCAACTTTCATTGTTGCGTTTAAAATTCTTGAATTTTCAATTTTGTGTATATTAAATTAATAAATTCTTAAAATTTGTCTTAATAGATCAACAACATATCATATTTAAAATTTTATTACTCTTTAAAGAAATTAAGGGCTCGTTTGGTAACGTTCTCGTTTCTTGTTTCTTGTTTGTAATTTTATTAAGAAATCTAAGCATCTAATAACTATGTATGTTTCTTGTTTCTCATTTTTTAGAAACACTCCCAAAATTTGTATAGAACTTTTGGAAACAACTAAAACTAGTTTCTCTTTTTTTGTTCTTGTTTTCAATTTTTTCCAAACATAAATAAGAATATAGGTTTATTATTATTGAATGTATAGGTGTTAGGGTCATGGAATTCTATTTTTCTTTATTAAAAATGAAGAAACAGAAACAAGAAACAAGAACGTTAACCAAACGGGTATCTAGGGATCCACAAGCAAGGATTAAAGTGTGTTTTTTAAATATTATATTTGAATCTAAATTGGGGGAAAATGGGTAAAAGGAGTGGTTGGAGGAAGTGATGGAGAATGGTGGGGGAGTGTCCATTTTAGGTAATGAAGTTGAAGGAGTGCAAGGAATGGAGGTTGTGGCATTCTTTCTTTATATTCAAAAGGGCTTAATAGTTAAAGTTTTTGAGGACATGTGACCAAAAGAGAGAGACATGTTGCACTAAAATGAAAGGGAAAAAGTTGAACCCAAAGTTTGGTAAGCCAAAAGTTTTAAATAATTATTCAACTTCTTTAAACAAATAAAGCAAAATTTGTCTCTTGATGATAAAGAGGAATTAATTCAAGTTTTCTTTTTCTTTTTCTTTTTCTATATGTGTCACATCTTATTGATATATTTATATTTTTAATTTACTATAAATAAACTAGGAAAAAATACACTTTTGGTCCCTGAGGTTTGGATTATGTTCAATTTTGGTCCATGAGTTTTCAAGTTCAACAATTTAGTCTCTAAGGTTTGCATTTTGTTACATTGTTAGTCCCTCCATCCATTTTTCCGTTAAATCTTAACGATTCGCTGACAGGCACCATTTGCTTTATTAAAAATTTCATTTTTTTTATTTTTAAAAATAAAATAATTAAATTTTTTTTTATTTTTATTGTATTTTCCTATTCTTCTTCCCTCTTCTTAAGAAGACCAGCCAACCCCCTTCTTCGAGAAGTCCACCGCACTGTATTTTTTTTTTTTTTAATCTTTTTCTTCCTTTTCTTCTTCCTCTGAAATGGGGAGGAAAAAAAAAAAAGAAAACAGGGAAAATGAGAAGAAGCAAGGAAGAGGAAGAAGAAAAGAAGAAAAATATTTTTTTAAAAAATACAGTGTGACGGGGACCGACGGCTGGACTTCTTGAAGAAGAAGGGGATGGCAGTCTTCTTCTTGGAGGAGAAGAGGGAAAATACAATAAAAATATATATATATTTTTTAATTATTTTATTTTTAAAAATTAAACAAATGAATTTTTTAATAAAGAAAATGGTGCCACGTCAGCGAACCGTTAAGATCTAACGGAAAAATGGATGGAGGGACTAACAATGTAACTAAATGCAAACCTCAGGGACTAAATTGTTGAGTTTGAAAACTCAGTGACCAAAATGAAACCCAATCCAAACCTCATGGACCAAAAGTGTATTTTTTCCAATAAACCATATAAAAGGTTGAATTACAAGTTTAGTTCTTTTTTTTTTTTTTTTAGAACTACAAGTTTAGTTCTTGAACTTTTAAGATTCTATCAATTTGATCTTTGAACTTTAAAAAGTGTCTAATAGGTTATTGAACTTTCAATTTTGTATCTAATAGGTCTCTGAACTTTAAAAATATCTTATAGATCTCCAAACTTTCAACTTTGTATCGGATAGGTTCTTGGCATATTTGAGAATTTTAAAAATTAATCAATCAACTAGATATAAAATTGAATTTTATGTTCATTGAGACCCTGACTCGTTTGGTAACATTCTCGTTTCTTGTTTCCGTTTCTTCATTTTTAATAAAGAAAAATAGAATTTCATGACCCTAACACTTATACATTCAATAATTATAAACATATATTCTTATTTATGTTTGGAAAAAAATTGGAAACAAGAATAAAAAATGAGAAACTAGTTTTAGTTGTTCCCAAAAGTTCTATACAAATTTTGGGAGTGTTTCTAAAAAATGAGAAACAAGAAACATACATAATTATTAATAAAATTAGAAACAAGAAACAAGAAACGAGAACGTTATCAAACGAGCCCTAAACTTCCAATTTTTTTATCTAGTAGGCTTGTGAATTTTAAAAAATGTCGAATAGGTCATGGACTTATTGAACACAAAATTGAAAGTTAAGGGACATATTCGACACAAAAATTAAAATTTATGGACCTACTAAATACTTTTTAAAATTCAACAACCTATTAGATACAAAATTGAAAATTCAATGACTTATTTAAAACTTTTTAAAGTTTAGAGACTAATCTTGTAATACAGGAGTTTCTAAACACCGATGAATATAAAAGTTTTTTCTTTTACGGAAAGGATTGAAGATCACCCTTTGTTTAGTTTGGTAAGTACATTTTTTCTTTTTTTTTCTTTTCCTTTAACTAAATTTTAGAAAGAAAAAAAAAAACTATTTTGTAGATTATATATAGTTACATTGAAGTTACTAATTAGGACTCCAAATCATTATTCACAAACCTATATTGTTGAAGAAAATAATTTAAACTATTCTAGAAACATGTTCTGAAAATAAACCACGAAAAAAATAATTTTGTTGAAACAATTATTCAAAATTATTTTTCACTTGTTATTGTTTACAAAAATAAAAACACGTTTTTAAGCTTTTAACTCCCAAGGTAAACATAAAAATCAAGATCCATTTGATAAATTTTGTATTTTTTTTAAAAAAATAATACTAGTTTAACAATCCTTTTTTTTAATCTTTGTTTTCACTTCCCAAAATGAAAATTTCATCGGTTTTTCTTTTCCCCTCAAAGAGAAATTAAAAACTCAACTATAAACTTTATAAAAATTGAAATTGATTTTTTTTTTTTTTTAAAAAAAACATTGACCAAAGATTGATTTTAAATCAATACCCTATGTTATAGGCAATTTTGGACCACCCCGATATACAAGGAGCTGACAAGGGCAACCGAGGAAAAATCGGGCTGAGAGACGGACCAAGGAGGCAAAACCGGCAAGTGGGACGGGCCAAGACCGAAGGGGTCGGGTTTTTGGCCCGACCCCCTGCTCGGCCTGGGCCGAGGCCGAGCCCATTTGGCGCTGTTAGGTCCCCACCGCCTCCGTCTGCCCTGGTTTTGCCTGGTTTGACCTAAAACGCCTCCGAAACCCTAAAAACCCTAGGAGGATGAGCATGTATTTATACCCCTCTTCACCACTGAAGAAGGGGACCCGAACTCTATTCTCGACTCCCTACTCTTACTCTCTAGCTCTCCCTCCACTTTTCTGACTTAAGCATCGGAGTCGGTGTGGCTAGCACCACACCGGTGTGCAGGTTTTCTGTCTTGCAGGCCACGTCTTCCCCCCTCATCTACAAATTTACCGTTGGTGGCATGTGAAGGTCAGGTGAGTTCCCTCTCACCAAAATCGACCATCAACACTCTACATATTAATTTTTAAAAGTTAATTACAACAACAAAATAGTTTTTTTTTCCTATAATTCCCTCTTTTTAAGAGGGTGGTTCCTTTAAATTCAAATAATAAAAAATAAAAAATAAAACAATCATCACCATTAGTATATGACTCATTTTGAAGAGAAAATCATTCATCAAAAAGTAAAAATTTCAAAGGGACAAAACCAACAAGAATGATGGGTTGATGGAAAAAATGATCAAATCTCAAATAATTTCACATCTAAAATTATAATAATTATTTATTATTTTTTTTTTTAAAGGTTGCATGATCTCCAATTATAGGGCTCTTTGACTTGGGTAAAATTTGAAATCTTTGGTGTGATTTTTTTAATAATATCATGAGAAAAAAAAAAAGGTACTAAGAATAAGTACGGATGGTGGTGGGTGATGGGGCAAATAATAAAAGAAAATTGGAAAAGGTTAAAAATAGGGAAAGAAAAAAAAAAAGAAAAAAGAAAAAAAGGAGTGTTTGGATGCCGAGAAAATGAAAGAGAAAAATAGAGTGAGAAAGAGAAAGTGGGAAGCAAGAAAAGACATGAGGTGGCTCTGATCACATGGAGCCCCATATGCCCAACAAAACCAAATCTCTCTCCCAATCCCAATGACCAATACCTCTTTCTTGGTTTCCTTCTTGGAAGCATCACCACCACCATATCATAACCATCTTAATTATTTCATTATTCAACTATATCCTTTTCCTTTATTTTTATTTTTAACAAAATTACAAATTTAGTGTCCATATTTTATGTACACTTTCAATTGGTCTCTCTTAAATATTGTCTAACATGAACATAGTTCAACTAGTATAAAATTTGTACAAGTGATCAAGAGGTCTGTGATTTAAATCTCCTATCCCATATGTTGTAAAAAAAACAACTAGTTAAGACCCCGTTTGATAACCATTTTGTTTTGAAAATTAAGTCCATGAACTTTACTTTTACCCACAAGTTTCTTTGTTTTGTTATATACATCGTTCCCTTTTTTTTAGTACATCAACATTTGGAGGTGACCTCATGATCGAGGGTACACGCCAATTATAGCTGAGCTAAGCTCGCTTTGGCACCTACATTGTTCCCTTGTTTTCAAAAACCAAGTCAAAATTTTAAACTAAAAAAAAGTACGTAGTTTTCAAAAACTTGTTTTTGTTTTTAGAATTTGACTAGGAATTCAAATGTATCCTTAACAAAGATAAAAACATTGTAAGGAGTTTGAGATAAAACTAGCCTAATTTTTAAAAACCTGGTTATCAAACAGGACCTAAAAAACTATATTCTTGATTAGAAGGTCAAATGTTCAAATCTACCCTCCATATGTTGTTAGATTTTGAAAAAAAAAAAATCTAATTTGGTTTCTTTAATTTTAAAAGTTTTATACTGGTCTTTATAGTTTATGCTCATTTTTATTTTCAATTTGGTCTTCTTAGTATGGTTAATCTTTCATAAATTATCCCTAATTTTTATAAACTGATGTTTTATATATTGATAATTGAATTAGTTGACTATGCTAGTAAAAAGGGATAATTATATTCTCTAGTAGATAACAAATTATAAGGACTGAATTGAAACTAAACCTAAATGATAGGGATTAATTTTTTTTTTTTTTTGAGTTGATTAAACTAAAAGATTTGATTGGTGGGATTGAAGTATAGGCATGGTATAAAAGCCAAATGTTGAATTAGATATTTATTTATTTGTTTGTTGTAAAGTTTGTATGAATTGGGATTAATAAAATTAAAAAAAAAATAGAAGTTAGAGAAATAGAAAAAAAGAAAGAAAATTTGGGGGCTCAAGGTGGTGGGGCTAGTGATTAACGCCACGTGGCGACCATGCCAAGGCTAGTGATATAGATCATAGGATGAAGAGAGTGGGGAGGCACATGGGTGGTGTTGGCTTCAAGAAAATCATGTGATCACATGTGCTTTCTCTCTCCTCTTTTTTTTTCCCTTCTTTTCGTGGGCCCATTTTCTATCTCTTTCTCTCTCTAACATCTTAACTATCTCCACGCTCCTCACTTCCTCCCCCGTTGCGCGTTGCTCTCTATTTCCACTTCACTTTTTTCTTTTTTTTTTTTCTTTTTTCAAATTCTACCAAGTTATTTTTTATATCAAATTATTTATTTTTACCGTGAAAATTTAAACCTCCGACCTATAGTGTTTTAATGGTTTTTTTAGTACATCAACATCTGGAGTGGAAGGATCTGAACCTCTAACTTCTTGGTCGAGGATATACGTCAATTACCTTAAGTTAAACTTACTTTAGAATGATTTTTTTTTAATATTATTAATTTTTTTTTTAGTTCATTTTTTATATTATTATTTATTGACACAAAATAAGTGGAAGAGTGGGATTTTATTTAGGTTAAGTTTCATCTCGATCATCAAACTTTTAAAATTATCCTATTTTGATCTCTAAATTTAACCTAAGATAAAATTTAAAATGAAACTTTCGAAAGTTTAGAGTGGGATTTTATTGGTTGACAGAAAAGAAATGAGCTTGGAAAAAACAGAAGTTGACTAAAATTGGAAAAAAAAACGAAAATGAAATCGCTAAAGGTAAGGAAAAAAATAGAAATGGAATGTTTAACATAAAAAAATAATACTAAAATAAATTGATAAGATAAGAGTTACCAAATTTGATAATCGGTTGGTTTATGAAAAAAAAAATATTTATTAGAATATCGAAATTAAATAAGGGCATTTAGGGAAGAATAAAAATTGAATTAATGCACGAAATCTTACAATAAAATTCAAAAATTTAGACAAATTTGAAATTAACGAGTTAAAGAGCCCATTCAACATATTTTATGTAATACATATGCAAACATATCATTTTTCATCCATGATGTAAACTTTAAATTTCAAAATTCAAAATGAAACTTTCAAAAGTTTAGAAGTATAATTAAAACAATGTTTTATTACAAATTTAGCCCCTGAACTTTTAGGGTTATATCAATTAGGTCCCTAAACAGTGTCTAATAAATCCTTAAACTTTCAATTTTGTTTATAATAGGTCTCTAAACTGTAAAAATGTCTAATAGGTCTCTGAACTTTCAATTTTGTGTCAGATAAGTTCCTTACATATTTGAGATTTTAAAAAAATTAAACAATCTACTATATATAAAATTGAATTTCATGCCGATTAAAACTCTAAACTTTCAATTTTGTAACTAGTAGACTTGTGAATTTTTTAAAAAAATGTCGAATAGGTCAAGAATTTATTAGATACAAAATTAAGAGTTGAGAGACATATTGGACACAAGAGTGAAAGTTTAAGGACCTACTCGATGTTTTTTAAAGTTTAGGAACCGATTGCAAACAAGACTAAAGTTTCAAGGACCTATTTGAAACTTTTAAAAGTTCAAAAACTAAAGTCCCGTTTGATAACCATTTGGTTTTTGGTTTTTTAGAATTATGCTTGTTTTCTCCAAATTTCCCTACTATGGTTTTCATCCTTGTCAAATACACATTTGAATTCCTAGTCAAATTTCAAAAAGCAACAACAAGTTTTTGAAAAATACTTTTTTTAGTTTTCAAAAATTGACTTGGTTTTTAAAAACATGAAAAGATGAGTATTAGAAAAACAAAGAAGCTGGTAGGTGGAAGTAGAGTTTATAAGCTTAATTTTTAAAAACCAAATAATTTTCAAACGGGGTCTAAACTAACACAAGCCTAAAAGTTCAAGGACTAAACATGCAATTTAAACTTAAAACAAAGGGTGTGTTTTGTTTAACTTTTCAAGTGTTTAATTTTGAAAATAAATCATTTTGAAAAAAATTATAGTGTTTGACAATCACTAAAAATGACTTATTAGAAAATGAGATTGATAAATAAACCATATTGAGAGAAACACTTGAAACCAACTTCTTAAAAAAGACTTATTAAGTAAACAATAACTTTTGTATAAAAACATTTGTGAGGAAATGCAACCAGTGTTCAGATTCTAAATAATTTTTATACAAAATGTTTTTTTAAAAAATGAATTCTTGAAAAACATTTAAATTAAAATATATTCCAAATTTTTAATGATTCGAGGGGAAAAAGAAAAAAGAAAAAACATTTTGTTGTTGGTGCTAGGTAATATGCATGAGGTGGGAGAAAGTTCACTCGCGTACGGCGGCGTTTGAAGGCCACAAAAATCCAAAACCTGAGGACTTGGAAGGAAGGCCAAAAATGGTGGGCCACAGCTTCGTTGGCATTGACATTTCCAGACCTCAACAATAATTTAACTCCCTCCCTCCCTCTTCCTTCCTTTCCATTCACACGCCCTTCCTAGTTCCTTCTCTCTCTCTTTCTCAATTCCTCTCTTCCTCTCTCTCGCCGCCATGGACAAACCTCAATTTCAAACTCTCAAACTCACCCGCACTCCTCGCCAAAAAACCCTAATCCAACCCGCATTGCCCAAATCCTCTCTCCGTCGCCACCCTCGCCGCCGGACCCGCCGAAACCCCGCCCGCATTATTGCCAAGAACGTTCCCCGAAACGACGCCATTCTCGCCTCCGACCAACCCGACGACAAGGACGCCGTCGAACGCAAGATTCGCGCCTTGCAGAGCATCGTCCCCGGAGGAGAGTCGCTCGGAGTCGACAAGCTCTTCGAACAGACGGCCGAGTACATAATGAATTTGCAGCATCAGGTGAAGGCCATGAGAGCGCTCTCCAGCTTTTTCGAGAGGTTGGAGAACGAGAAAAGCAAGTGCGGAGGTTGAAGAACAACAAGAAGATGAGTTAATCACTCTTTTGATTTTTTATTTTTTTTTTCCTTTTTTTCATTCGGTTTATTATTTTTTTTTCCATGTGAGGAAAGATCGGGCGCTTGATTCTCAGTCCGCTCCATCGTTTTCTCTGTAAGTTGGGAGCAGGATTTCGAATCCTTTTTCCTCTTTATGATCATCATCTTTTATACTACTTGCTGGAAAATGAAAATCTGTGTAGCTTTTTAATGAATAGAGAATCAAATTCGACATGGATGAGAATTCAACAATGTGTTCATGCTGTTTCATTAATCCGAGCTTAGGTTTTTATGGTGAAGGAATTGAAACTTAGATTTCAAATGCTCTTTGTTCGTCACCTTTAATTAGCCATCAATGTGCATCTATTGCAGTTCGAAATTTGTTTGACTCTTGACATTCAGTATTTATTTTTATTTAATGTTTTGATTATTATTCTCGTTAATTTTTATAAGTATATGGTAGTTTTAATTAACGAGGTGGATTTCTTCAAAATAATTCCAAATCTGGATTATTAAGTCATGATTTATGCCTAGAAGTTTGGATAAATCATTGTTTAAAAATTAATTTGCTTTCTTTTCGATTGGTAAATCATACTTAGGAAATAATAAGACAATTCTAATTACCTTGAAAATAATAAGAATCTTTAACTGGTTAAGTAATAAGTCAAAAGTTGGAATATTTCGATAAAGGAAAAAAATTACCCTTGATTCACTTGTTATTATTATTGTTATTTTATTTTTGTATGCATTTATTCACTATTGATTCAGAATTTTCTCTTTGCTATCATTCAATTTAAAGTTATTTCTTTTTTCCTATTTTGGGAGATTATATTACTGCTTTCAATTACTTTTTTGGACGATTGCAATCTTTTGTCATGCCAAAAGTTATTCTCAACAAGAAGCTGAATTTAAACGAGATTGTTCTTCATAAAAGTATATAAAAAACCAAAACTTTAACATTTTGTTTTTTGTTTTTGAAAATTAAGCTTATAAACACTCCTTCCACCTATAAATTTCTTTGGTTTGAACTTACATCCTTTCCATGTTTTCAAAAACCAAATCAAATTTTTTTAAAAAAAAAAAAATAGTTTTCAAAAACTTGTTTTTTTTTTTTGAAATTTGGCTAATGTCTCCCTAACCAAAATGAAAATCAAGTAAGGAAATTGAGAGAAAACAAGCATAGTATTGAAAACCCAAAAACCAAACGGTTATCAAACGAAGCCTAAATTAATATCAATCAAAGTTGTATAAACAATCATTTAGTTATAAGCAACCAGTATTTACTCTTTTTTCTTATTATTATTATTGTAATTTTCAAATACAATTTCACTAAAATGGATCTTAAAATTCCTTGATATGCTTCAAAATACCTTTAATATTGGTTTATCAAGATTGATGTGGGCCCTTATTTTTCCCTTTTTTTTTAAAAAAAAAAGCTATCATTCAATAAGTGCCCAGCCTCCTCTTCAATGGCCAATATGGTGATAGTAAGTTTTGTAGTCTGAAACACACAGCTCAGTTTTGTTATGAAAGCCTGTCAGTTAAGAACTTATATAGAGATTCAATAAATGAACTATCATACTTTTCTTCTCTAATACAAAAAAACTCTAGTGCAAATAATGGCCATGGTAAAAAACTGTAGCAATCAGAAGCATGGATCCTGCCAATTAACTTTTTTGAGACAAATAAGTTCTATGGATGAAATGGTTTCTTATTGACAAAAAGTTTCTTCCAAATAAACACAAGAAACCTGACTCTTCCTGTTGAAGTATCGAGGCTCATTCGAGGCACAGAGCATCGTTCTTTTAGTCCATCCGACGAAACCCATGTAAAACGTTTTGTCAAAACTCCATGGACTAGATTCACCAAAACACACAAGAATTGAAAGTTTACTCGGTTTGCTTCTCTAATACATTCTTGTAATACCATACTCGACTGCGCTAGTGTTTCTATGGGTGGTGGCAGTGGCAGTGGCAGCAGCAATGGCTCCAGCATCATATTGAGCGTTTACCTGCAAACGTGCAGCACGGTCATTGGTTCCTGCCTTGTGCACCCCTACACGCGCCATAAAAAAGGGATTTGAGAAAGCACCAGTGGCTGCTGTATCTGCTGCTAATTTGGCTGCCATTCCACATTGAGGGGCTTGTTTGCATTGCAAGGAAGTGTCTTGCTCAGCCCCTGTTGTTGCTGATCTTTCTTCATTTTGGCCGCAAGATTGGCGGAAATAATATGTTGGGTGGATAGCATGAGAAGGGAGGGCACTTCTGATTAACATTCTTGGGTCGTAGGCATCTTTACCGATGCTACCACTATCATATGGCACGACCGGGCCCGAAATTCTTCCAGGCTTGGCTAAACAAAGATACAAAGTTAGAACAGGTTGGTTTAAAGGTAAGTTAGGAGTACGGGTCTGTTACAAAGTAGGCAAAATAAATAACAAGATTGTACTCAGAAAAGACCTTGAGTAGCAGCAGCCATCCTCTGTGCTGCTGGATCTCTGTAATGCTGGTTGCTGTACGACCCTGTAGGTGCATATCGGTCTTTAAAGGAAACGATATTTGATGTTGCTTTAGGGGGAATGGTATTTGACTGTACTGAAGACCTAGTAGAATGAACAGAATTGGAAACACAATTATCATCATCATTGGACATTCACTTTATGACTAGATTTGTCACATTTGAAGCCAGAAGCATCTCAAAGCCATATAAACCATTGTGGGGGGGGGGGGGGGCATGAAAGGAATCTTGTTTACCTAGGAAGAGATGCATGCTTTCTTTCTAGAGGATAAACTGGTCCACTTTTTCCTCCATTATCTTCAAGATGGGCAAATTGTTTTTTGAACTGATCGAGTGCACTGCGCAAGCAGAAACATGGACCAGACCAGAAGATCAATGTCAGGACTCAGGAATATCTACTTTTTAAATCAAGTTCATCATTTGGAAATTGAAATTTCAAAGGCATTTAGGACCTTGGATAGAGAAAATTTGATCTCTCAGTTCCATTTAAGTAGTCTTTCAGCAGTTGAGGATGGTATTCTAGTATCTCACGGAATATCAGCTCGCGAATGTCGTCCTTTGTGACCTTTCTCCTCTCAAATTCAAACTCCACCTTTGAGATTGGCTGGCAAGAAGGTTCCCTCTCAACTTTTGCCAGCCCCTTAAAGTAAGGATCTGCCAATGCCTGATGGCAAATGCGATATTTTCAACGTGTTAGCACATGCGACTAATTTTATATTTTCAACGTGTTATAGAGATTTAAGATTTGCTCTATACTATAATTTAGTGGATAACCCAAACACTATGTAAATGAAATCAAAGAGTACAAAACAAAGGTAGCAAGGAAAGGATGCAGCTAATCAAGCATATACGTAAAATTCTTGGAAAATGCGAACGATTATCCATCCCAAACTTGGTAGTTAAACTCTAGTGCGGTGACGATACTGACTAGAGTAGAGCTTATCGAAAAGAAAGAATTTCTTTTTTTAAGATTAAATGTTTGTTATAATCCGGATTAGGTAGATCTGACTGGAAAAAAAAAAGGATAATCAATTCCTAATTAAATCTTAAGGGGGTATAGCAGACCTCTTCAGCAGTAGGCCGATCCTTTGGATCAAACGCAAGCAATCGTTGTAGTAATTGAAGGGCTAGAGGATCTGCATTTGGGAACTTCTGTGAAAAGGGTATGGGCTGCTTCTTCCTCATACTAGTTAAGTACCTCCTTGCCTTTTCGTTTCTTACCTAAGGCAACACATTTGAAAGTTGATGGTAAAGAAAACTTTATGCCAAAAGATTCAAAATATCAAAACTTCTCCCCAAATATACATAACAGAAGCCCACTAACCCGAGAAATGGTATCTAATGAAGGTGTTCCAAGGAGATCTGTCATCAAATCAAGCTGATGAACAACATTTTTACCGGGAAAAAGTGGTTTTCCGGTTAGTACTTCAGCAAATATGCAGCCAATGCTCCAAATGTCAATGGCAGGAGTATACTATATCCAGACAAAAAATAGGAATTAGACACAGAAGAAAAATATCAGTCACAAAATCAGCAACATCATTATTATATATAAAAATGATTGGAATTGTCAATCATGAGTGGTGCAGCCTAAATAACAAAGGAAAGGATTCTACAAAAAACTAATGCCTCTATTTGTAGAGGAATTAATAACTAACTAAACCATCAAATAACTAAAACAATTAAACCAAAAATCTCAATACATCAGAGAGAGTGAATCAATTAATCTCATCTAACTAGCTACAACTGCAGTTTCCATTTAGGTCTGTAGATTATTTCAGATTCAAGATTATCTCATTCACTTGTTTGGAAAATATCACACAAAGCTGGCAAATTAAGATTGTAAGATTGTTCTGTAGTGTATGTTAAAAAAATGTCATCAAGACAAACCTTAGAGAAGAAAGAGCCACATAGCTCTGGAGCCCTATACCATCTGGTAGCAACATAGTCCTGCAAGTACCATCAAATGCTATAAGCTTCGCTCTCTCTCTATATATATCCAAAAACATGAATGTACTAGTATATTAATTGACCTACCGTCCAAAATATTGTTGTCGGGGTGTCACTGAAAGCAACTCTAGCCAATCCAAAATCACAGATTTTGAGTTTGCAATTTGCATTTGCCAATATATTCTTTGGTTTTAAATCCCGATGGTAGACATTTGCTGCAGTAACGTAGAACAAAATCAGATAGTTTACACATTATATACAACCCTTACTATACTTACTCCAGACAACACATCTCAACAGAAACAGAATACAAAAAATATGGCAATAGAAAAAGGCTAATGATGATAGCATTTATGCTGTATTATGAGGAACATAAAACACCCCATCAAGCCAAAAAGAGAGTGGGCCAAGAAATAATCATCATCACAACAGCACTCCAGCTCAACAAAAAGTCTATACTCAGGTAAAGTGTTAATGCAATACAATATCCAAGCACCTGTGTGAATATATTTCAGTGCACGGAGTAGCTGGTAAAGGAAAAATTGATAGTGCTCTTTTGTTAAATCATCATTGGCCTTGATGACTTGATGCAAATCTGATTCCATCAACTCAAACACAACAAAGATATCTTTGAACCCCCTACGAGAAGGTGGTAACATAATGTGTTTGATTTCAACAATATCGGGATGACGTAGAAGTCTGAGCAGCTTTATCTCACGAAGAATACGGGCAGCATCAGAAACATGTTCAAAAATATCATGAATCTTCTTTATTGCCACTTTTTCATTAGTGAGAGTGTCAACAGCTGAACAAACCACGCCATAACTCCCCTTTCCAATAACTTCCTGGATTTTGAATCTGTTGGCATCGCCATATTCAGAGAAAAAGTCCAATTCTGCAGAGTTCTGTCACACACAAAAACCCATCTAGGTTAAGATACATTTATACAGCATAAACATACAAGATATTCATAACCAGCCAAAAGGGTAGAAAAATTGACTGAAAATTTTTGGTATGGGAAATCAGTAAATGGTAAGGGATTCACTAAAAGACAGAGTTAGGAAGAAGAAATGACATCAAAATGAATTAAATAGAAGTACGGTCATCAAGTGAATTTTGCACAAAAGTACTTTATGACAATAGAGATGATATCTACAGCTGCAAATTCAATGTTTCACATACACAGTCTATCCCTTCAATCAAACCCCAATGGATAAACTCTTATAATGCGTAACTTTCACTTCAAATTCATGTTGAAATTGCCATATATTTCCACCAATATGCCTATACATGAAGGTATTGAACATAAATTTTGCATCAAACAGAAACAATCCCATATAACTTTTGGGGAAAAAATCTAAGGTATCAGAGAAGCTTCTGAATAAGATAATAACAAAGAGAGATAAAACTTCACCTTCTTACGGTGATCAGTCTGCATTTCCCTAAACTCTCAAACCCAGCTTCGAGAAACAGTGAATACAAAATCTGAAATCCAGTTCAGCACCAAAACAGAAAACTCCAATTCTTATTCTTACTTGACCAAAGGAAGACTCAACCACATTTGCCCCATCTACCCCTGCTCCGGATCACAAACCCACAGTCCCTCCTTATGCTCCTTCCCGAATCCTCCACGGAACATAATAAAATCACCCAAATCAAATCCCTCATACACTTTCCCACCTGCAATCCCAAAACCTGAACCAATAACTCAATCGCCAAACCAGAACAACCGAAACCACCAGCTACCATAAAGTAACCAAAATCAGATCGAGTAAAGAAACTTTTTGCATTCCTACAGGATGAATGCCCAAAACCCAATTGCTGAACGATGAAGAAACATATAAAAAATACGAGAACAGGGAAATCTGAGATCTACAGGCGGCTAAAAGAAGAAGGGAAAGAAGAAAAGAGAGTTGGGGAAGAGGAAGGAGCGCCGAAGAGTCGAGAGTGGATATATAAACACAAGAGGATAATTTCAAGTGAAAAAGCAGAAATCTAGGAGACCCTGTTCCTTTTTTTGCTTTTTCAATCATATTTTTTTGCATTGAATTGACAATGGCATCTCTTTATTTGTTTAGGCTCCGTAGATTCGTAGCCCAAAACGTATGGATAAGGATGGATGGACGGTGGAAATACCAGGAAGAGCACTGTGAATTTTGGGGAACAGAGATCAGAGAAATCAGCAATCTCCGCCAAAGAGAATCCAAATTTTGTATGAGAATTGGAAATGGTGAGACTGAAAATTTATCACTTCAAGTTACCTTATTTATTTATTTATTATTATTATTATTTTTTAAAAAAATTATTTCCAAGTTACCTTATTAAATAATATAACAATGAATAATCTATCTACTATTTTTCCTTTAAAAAAAAAAAAAATTATTTCTAGGGTACGACGATGAAAGTTATAGCAACAATGGCCAAAATGAGTTTAGCTCAATCCTCTACCATGAGGTTAGAGGTTCGAATCCTCACCCCCAAATGTTGATGTACTAAAAAAAAGTTAAAACAAAAATGGTTACGGCCCCGTTTGATAATGTTTTTGAAAATTAAGCTTATACACACATACTTCCACCCATAAGTTTCTTGGTATTAGTATCAATATTCTACCTTGTTTTCAAAAACCAAGTTCAATTTTGGAAAAAAAGAAATAGTTTTCAAAAACTTGTTTTTGTTTTTAAAATTTAGCTAGGAATTCAAATGCAACTTTAACTCGAATGACAACCATGGTGGGAAATCTAGGAGAAAACAAGCATAATTTTCAAAAATCAAATGCAGACCGGCCTAAATTATCAAAAATACTCATTTATCGTGGAGTTGGTTTCAATTATACCTTTGAACTTTTAAACGTTTCATTTTAGCCTTTGGAGTTTGAATTTTGTTTCAATTCAGCCCTTGAAAACATTTTTTTCTTTCAAATTTATAGACGGAAAATGACATGTTTGTATATGTATAGTTGTTTAGGTGAACATATTTGAATATATACGTAGAAAAAGCAATAAAAACACATGCCAACACATGCAAACACATCATTTTTTTGTGCATAAGTTTAACGAAAAATATCTTTAAGTGTCGTTTTAAAACAAATTTCAAACTTCGAGGTTTAAAATGAAACTTTTAAAGTCCAAGGGTATAATTGAAACCAAAATCTCATGAATATCTTATATAATTTAACCAAATAATAATATAGGTTTCATTCGAAATGGTTGATTAGGTTTATTATGTTTTTTAATTATATTTCTAATTATTTTATTTATTTCATAATTGTTTTTGAAAATAACATCATGTTAAAATCGTGATTGAATTATTTTTAAAAAAAAAATCGTGATTGAATCAAACAAAATAATTTACAAAATTTATTATTTGCTTTTTTGAGATTTTATTTAAATGTTACGAGTATTTTTATGAAGTAAAAATTAAAACAATTTGTCCTTTCAAAAAAAAAATTAAAACAATTTTTTTTAGAAAACAATTTAATGTTCATTTTACCGTTCAAGTTTCAACAAACATTCAATTTGTTTAAAAGTCCACAAAAGTGACTAAACCCCAACAAAAATAAAATCTTGAAAAGTCCAAAGAATATACAATAGGTTTGAGGAAGAAAAATTTTAAAAACAACACAATACTTTTTTATAAAGTTGTTTTTATAACCACTAAAAAAAAACCAACCAATATGGAAGCCTTATAATATTGTATATTTACACAAACAACCATATATATAGAACTATTGAGAATTTGGGATTTCGATATTCGGTTAAAAACTATCGTTTATCTCATGTGCTATAATGCTACTTTTAATGTTATTTTAATGTTATTTATAAACCAAAGCGAATTTAGCTGAGCGGTAATTGACATGTATCATCGACCAAAAGGTCAAAGGTTTAAAGATCAAATGAAACCCTCATTTTTATATTGTTATCTTTTTTTTTTTTTACAACATATAGAGTGGAAGATTCGAACCTTTGACCTTTTCGTCAATAATATATGTTTTATGTCATGTTAGCTTTTATATTGTTAAATTAAAAAATTATCATTCTTATATTTTAATTGTTGTTGACCAAACATCAACGTTTTGATTTAAAGTGACATCAAATAAACCAACCTTTGATGTGGTATTTTGTTTGAATAGTATAGGAATTTGGAAAAGTATAATTTAGGTCCAGTTTTAAAATCAACAATAAACATGCCTAAACTAAAAATTGAGATTGACTTATTGAGATAAACAAAACTCAACTAATTAAGACATTAATAACATTTCATAAAAGTCTCATGTTATCAAATTTCCACTTGTTTTTCTACAATAACACACCTACGTGTATTATCAATCTAAGCACGATTCAATCGGTCAAAACATTACTCTCAATCAAAAAGGAAAAAAATTAGAATATTCCAACTCACATATTGTTAAGCCAAAAAATTAATAATAAAACTCACACATATACAAAGCATTATCACTATAGAGGTGAATATTTAAATTTTCAATCTTTCAAAAAGTTTTTCAGTATTCAAACTATGTCTAAGTTAACCATAATAATTTCGCCTACAAAGACGAGAGATCGAACCATCAATCTTTAAAACGATAATTAATATCTTATCTACTAAGCTATGCTCGGGACCGGACACATCTAATTGGACCTAAATCATCCCAATTTTAAGGAATTGAGGTAACAATTTAGACGACATAGCATGTGAGCAAGTTGGGAATCAACGGTGGCCGACGATCCGGTGGGCCACTTTACAAAACCATATAGCGGCCCTCAAACCTTTTCCCACTTTCAACACTCAATAATTAGCTTACGTCATCTTCCCCATTTTACACAGTAAACATATTATTAATAAATAATAAATAAATAAATAAATTATTATTATTATAAAAATCGCCCTTTTTCTTTTCTGTTCACTTTTTGCCTTTGATCTTCGTCATTTATTACCTAATTTGCCATAAAAAATTTCAGTTCAAATGTTCAATTAACTTGGACCTTAATTTCAATACCTAATTCCACTGTCGTTTTCAGTCTTATCATGTTGCGTTTTGATTATTATGCCATGAACTGGTTGGTATATTTTGGTAATGAAACCCATCAGACTTTAGACGTTTCATCTAACTTTAATTACATTGAATCGACTGTTGTGTGTGACAATTTACTGAAATTTAAGACTTGTTTGGTAGACAATTCGGATTCTGTTTTATGTTTTTTGATTCACTGAATTTGAATTTAGTAAATATGCATTTGAGAGATGTATTTTTTTCGGATTCTGTGACCCAAATAGTGGAAATACTGAAAAACAATTTTTTTTTTTAATATTTTCAATGTATCCAGATTTTGAATTTGAAATTTTTAAATACAAAATTAAACTAAAAAAAAGGTAAAAACTTTAACAAATATAGTATTTCATGTTATAAACTCAATTTATTTGTGTGAAATTAAAATTTATGTAATGTAATGTATTAAAAAATTATATGTTAATGTAAAATACTAATTATACAAAATTTATAACATATAACATGTTTATAAATTAATTAATAATAATAATTTATAATCAACTTAATATTTAATTGATAACTACACATAATTCATGGTTGAAAAATATATTATCCAACACATTTGGAACAATTTTTTTATATTTAGATCCAATTTTTGAATTTACTACCAAACACATATTTGAAAAACATGAAATACAACTATATTCACTATGTTTTTATTGAATGCTTTGTTTTTCATATCGCCAACTAAATGCAGCTTTAATAATCTATTTTGTTTAATAAGCTTTGGCTAATTAAGATTATTGAATTGACTTTTCTTGCACCACACAATTTCAAAGTAGATTATCTTATTCTACCAACCTTTCTTGCGATGCTAAATGTAGATTTTTTTTTGTATTTTTTTTTTTTTAAAATATATATATATAAACCAAATTAACAAGAAACCTGACGTTATTGATTGCTATTTTTGGACATCCTAGAAGGAATTCATTTGAAAAGCTCGTGCCAGCTAAAAGGGTTTGAGGTTCAAGTTTAAGACTTTTGAAAAGTAAATAATAATAATAATAATGAAAACAGAGGCTTTTTAAGTTTATTTTTGTTCTATACTTGTATTCGGCTGGCCTTCTTTTAGGATTTTGCCTTGTAACTTTCAAGGCCCAATTTTGTTTTTTTCTTAAATATCATTATTATTATGTTTACAAAGAATTTTGCCTTAGAGAATTGTGTTTCCAAATTTAAATGTGAAAATTTGAAATTTGATGAATTACATGATAAAAACCAATTTCAAATTTAATCCAAAACCATTTATCCAGAAATTTTATTTATGTAAGATAAAAGATTAAAAATTGTGGTTTGACTCTGCATCTAACCATTTAGAATGAGTAGTTATACTGTGATTGTCATATTGAACAAATTTTCCAATTACTTACCTATTTAATTTTAATTCATTAAATTTGTTGTTAGCTTATGTCCCTTCAATCAATTTTAAAGAAAGAGTGTCTAAATTTGTAGGTGCATTTTATCCATCAATGCTGATAGCATACATTAAACATAAAGACATAATACGAAATTAACAAATTCAAAGATTAACAAAATATTTATATATATATCAAAACAAGCTTAGCTCAGTGGTAATTAACATGTCAGAGGTTCGAATCCTCCACCTACAAATGTTGATGAACTAAAAAAAAAAAACAATATATAAATATCAAACCAATCAAAAGGCTAGGGGTGTATACAAGTTGGGTTGGGAGAATTTTTTGGTCGAACCTGAAAATTTGGATTGGTCAAGTTGTCGACCTCAATGAACCGAATGTATATGACAACCCAATCCTTCTATTTTCGGATTGGGTTAGGAAAATTTTTTGGACCAACCAAAAAATTCGGGTTGGTCAAGTTGTCGACCCGAATGAACCGAACATATATGACTACCCAACCCAACCCAACCCTTCGGGTTGGGTTGGATTGGGTTGTCCGGATTGTCTTTTTTAAAATAATAATAATAGTAATAATAAATTATTTAATTTTTTTTAACATTTATGTTTATCCACAACACTATAATGTAAATCTCAAGACATAAAAGTCTAAATTATCTAGATTAAATAGGGTCTGCATGTGTACCCTTACAATTTGGGTTGGATAGTCTGAGTTGTCCAGATTTTTTTGGGTTTTTTGTACACCCCTACAAAAAGCAATGCCGAAACACATTCTAATTTTCATCATTGTCATTTCTACTATCATATTTCTTTCCTTAATAAACAAAACATTCAAAATATAAATCAAGATTAGATATTAATCCAGTACCATTAAGGTCTAATAGACATATAAATCATTAATAAGCACAATTTACCATACGCTGAGACAATTCGCAGTTCTATAAGCAATGTATAAGCATTGCTTTGATCAAATCGTGGCAAAAAATTGGCAAAGGGAAAACAGAACCTCAGTAAAAAATTCTCACCAGTTGACAACTGGAAGAACAAAAAATCACCACGGACGTATAGCTAGTATTCTATGAATATAACCAAAAAAAAAAAAAAAAAAAAAAAAAAAAAAAAAAAAAAAAAAAAAAATCAAACATGAGTATAGTTAAGGTATATCTTCTGATCAAGAAGTTAGAAATTTGAATCTCCTATTTTATTTCATATTTGAATTAAAACTCAAATTCATTTGCGTAATAGATATCCAATAAGAACAAAAGTTTTCTTCTAGAAAAATAATCAATTACTACAACCAAATGGAATTGATACTAAACTGTCTAAACTTTCCACATGAGTGTAGATCATTTTCAAATTTATCAATAGAAGCAAAGTTTAATTAAACTTTTTCCTATAATTAAACTTTTTCCTATCATTTTCAAATTCTTTTTTTTTTTTTAAGTTTAATTATAATTATGTTGATTCGTTTTTATTCCAAGACTTTAATTCAGTTTTCTAATTTAATAAATTTCTTTAGTAAACTAATTTTTTTTAATTAAATAAAACTTATAATGAAGCCTCGTTTTACCTTAAAAGGAATATACTAAATATTTAAATTTTAATTCCTTAATATCAAACTAAATTTTTTGTTATACAATTTGGTATTTAATATTACTTGATTTAAATGAGTGTAATTACAAGTTTAATAACTGAACTTTCAGGTTTGAGTCCTATTTGTTCTTTAGGCTTAAAAAAATGTCTTAATCTCTACATTTTCAATTTTGTGTCTAATTGGACCTTAAACTTTTAATTTTGTGTTCGTTAATTTTAAGAAATGTTGAATAAGTCAAGAATTTAGACACAAAATTGAAAATTAAGAGACATAATAGACACAAAATTGAAATTTTAAGGACATATTAGCCCTTTTTAAAGTCTATGGGGTCTATTAGACACAAAATTTAAAAAGTAGGGACCTATTAGATACTTTTGAAAGTTTATGAACTAAATTTGTAATTTAAACATTTGAATATTATGTATAGAAACAAGTAGATTATGCACGATTACAGGTTAAAAACAGATTTGTGCCCCCTAACATAAAATTCTGGATCCGCCACTGTCTACAACTCCATTTCCTTATTCAACCCAAAACAAATCTTATTACTTGGCACCCAACAATCGTTATCTACGATCTAAAGAATGAAGAACTCTATACACAAAAAATGTTGTAGTGTAGTCTCATACTTCAATCTAATATATAACCATTACCCACAAAAAAATTCAAAAGATTGTCCCTTTTATCCATCTGGTTGACTAATTCAATGAACAATCCAACTATTCTCTAACCCGGTGCTTCTTTTTTTTAAACCTCCATGAAGTATCTTTTTACATCCCCAAATTGTTCCTTTTAAATGTATGAATTTCTCCATCACTTGGTAAAATCTTATAAAAGCCAAAACCACAAACCAACATATCTACAATTTCAACAAACTTTGTGTTCTAAAAAAATCCTCAACTATGACAACTAGATGGAAGTGATTCTCAACTGTCTTAACTTTCCACACATATCTAAAACTTATTGTGTCATAGGCCATTTTATTCCAACATAATCCTTTTCAAGAATTCTTCACTTTTCGGTTTTAATATCTACATTCCAATACATAGTGCCTTCACCGACCACATTGCATGTATATTTTTCCTCTTCAAGTACACAATTTCTAATCTTATCTTCTCATTTAATTATTTGAGGCAATACCATTGGCGAATCTAAAAATGTATCTTCACCTTGTCTCATTTAATACACTATCCACTTTGCAAATCTTTACGACCATTTTTCCTCAGTATCCTTGTAACAAATCTCTCATTACTTAATAGCTTGATTATTATCTCCAATCCAAATAACAACATGAACTCTTGAGACAAAAAGTTGAAGTCTAATCTCATACTCTAATCCCAATTCCTTTTATCCAAACAAAGTATTTTTATTCCTCCTTAGATAGGTTAGCATTAAACAAAGAGTTGTCCTTCATCCATCTTATTAACCAATACCATCTAATTGTTGTCTTCCACTAATAGCCCTAATATCTTTTATTCTAGTGCTTACAAAATATGGCACTTTTATAGCATATGCCATTTATTAAAAAAAAAAAATCTTTCACTTTTCGATTTTATTGTCTTTTCCAATTCATACTTTCACTGCACTACATGTATCATTTTCCTAAGTACATAATCAAATGTTATCTTGTCATGCAATTTTTACAGGCGACCCATCAACAATTCTAAGAAAGTATCTATATGTTCCATTATCGCAATAGATTATCCACTTCGCAAATCTTTACAACCATTTTTTTCTCACTTTCCCCCCCCCCCCCCCCCCCCAAGAAACCCTTATTACTCGGAAGCTCAATCATTATCTCCCAATGCCAAGAACTTTCTAGACAATATTTTAATCCAAAATTCCTCCAACCTAACAAAGTATCTTTTGTCCTCCTTAAATACACAACCATCAAACTATAAAAAATCCAAAATATCATCTTTTACCCATCTTATTGATTAATACAATCATACATTAATCCAACTTTCTCGGCCACCAATATCTCTAATATTATTTATTCTAGTCCTTCTATTGTTTCAATGTCTCTCAAACATATTTTCGTCATCCTCAATTATTCCTTTTAGATGTATGAGCTTCTCCACCTTTAGTCCAAAAACTTAAACTTAAAATCATATGCAAATGGATCTCCAATTTGAATAAACTTTAGAACCAAGAAAATTCCTCAACTACAATAATCAAATGGAAGTGGTTCATAGTTGTCTTGATCATTTTCACTACATATCTAGAACATTTTCAAGCTTCTTATGGCATATGCCATATTATCCCAAAATCAGCAACCTTCTCTCTCTCCTCCCTATCGTCTCCAAGAATTCATCATTCTTCGGTTTTAAACTATTTAGTACAATACATAGTCCTTCAACCACACTACATGTATCTTTTTCCTCTTTAAATACATTATCTTTTCATTTCATTCTTCAACGCAAAATCTCGATGATTTTAAGAAAGTATTAACAAATGTATATACGGTAAAAGACTGATGTGTTTAGTATTCCCATAGATACAGTATTTATAATACAAGGAAATAACAATATTACAGCGAAATAGGGAAAAATATAACGTACCTAACAAATAACAAAACTGTTACCTAAAAAATAACTTGACTATAACAACTTAATAACAAACCCAATACTCCCCCTCAAGATGGGGTGAAAATATCAACAACACCCATCTTGGACAACAAGGGAAAAAAAACGGAAGCATACAAAGGTTTAGTAAAAGCATCTGCTAGTTGAAGATGAGAACGTATAGGAAGAAGCTTCAAGAAACCATCAGCAACTTTGTCCCGAACAAAATGACAGTCCAACTCTATATGTTTTGTCCTCTCGTGAAAAATGGGATTAGAAGCAATATGCAAAGCAGCCTGGTTGTCACAAAATAAAAGAGGAGAAGAAATTTGTGGTATCTATAAATCAAAGAGCAAAGAGGAAAGCCATATAAGTTCACAAGTAGTATGAGCTAATGCGCGATACTCAGCCTCTGCAGAAGATCTAGAAACAATAGTTTGTTTCTTGGATTTCCATGAAACCAATGAATCACCCAAGAAAATGCAATAACCAGTAGTAGAGTGTCGAGTGTCAAGGCAAGAAGCCCAATCAGAATCAGCAAAAGCTTTCAACTGGAATGTAGAAGTAGGCTGAAGTAAAATGCCTTGACCAAGGGAGGACTTTAAATACCTCAGCAAGTAATGAGCAGCAGATAAGTGTGATTTACATGGCTTTGAAACATACTGACTCAGTTTATTAACCGTGAAAGCAATATCAGGTCTGGAAATAGTCAAATAAAACAACCGTCCAATAAGCCTTCTATAAGAAGAATGGTCATCAAGTAAATCAACATCAGATTGTTGCAACTTTAAACGAGGATCCATAGGAACTGCTTCAGGTTTAGCACCAATAAGACCTGCATCCTCAATGAGTTGAAGAGTATAATGACGCTGAGATAAATATATCCCCTTGGAAGAACGAGCAAGTTCTAAGCCAAGAAAATATTTTAGATGGTCCAAGTCTTTGAGTTTGAACTTGTCATGTAGAAGAAGTTTCAAATGATCAAGCATGGGAGAGTTTGCCCCAGTCAATATAATGTCATCAACATACACCAGTAAAGCAACAAAATCAGAACCAGACCCTCGGAAAAATAGGGAATAATCTACTTTAGATTGGTGAAAACCAAGAGAAAGTAAAGTATCTGAAAATTTGGCAAACCACTGGCGAGAAGCCTGCTTTAGACCATAAATCGATTTATTTAGGCGACATACAAGACGCTCCCCCTTACTAGGAACATGGACATTGGGTTGATATCCCAAAGGTAAATCCATATAGACTTCCTCAATCAAATCACCATGAAGGAAAGCATTATTAACATCAAGTTGTATCAAAGGCCACTGATAGGAGACAGCCATGGTAAGCAATACACAAACAGTGACTAACTTAGCAACCGGAGAGAAAGTTTCAATAAAATCCAATCCCTCTTGTTGGGTATAACCATTTGCCACCAAACGGGCTGTGTAATGTTCGATAGAGCCATCGGCCTTATGTTTAATCTTATAAATCCATTTGCATCCAATAGAATGTTTGTTTGAAGGAAGAGAAATAACATTCCAAGTATGATTGGTTTTCCATAGCCTCTAACTCAGCTTGCATAGACTTTGTCCAATGATCAAAGGGTAGGGCTTGGTGGTAAAATTGGGGCTCATAATGGGTAGAAATATTAAGAGACAAGGCTCGGTAAGAGGGGGGAAAGTTTGGTATACGAAATATATTGGTGTAAAGGATATTTGGTGGAGTAAGTTGGAAAAGGGGAATTGGTAAGGAGGGAACAATGATAATCTTTGAGATAAGTGGGCAATTTAGTTGGCCTCGAAGAGCGCCTAGGTGTGGAGACATGAGATGATGTGTTTGGAATATCAATGGATGGGGAATCAGTTTCGGAAGAAGGTATAGAATTCACGTCTGGAGAGGTAGGATTGATATGTATAGACGTAGGGATGGTTGGGGGATCATTCTCAGAGGAAATATTGTCCACATCAAATGATCGAGGTAGGACTATGTGGGAAAACAAGTCAGGTTGATCATTGGAAAGAGTTACTGTATGAAATGGAAACACGGACTCATGAAAGACCACATCTCGAGAAATGAAAAACCAAAGATTTTCTATATCAAACAATTTGTAAGCTTTCATACCAGGCGGATATCCCATAAAAACAGCAGGTATAGCTCGAGGAGCAAACTTAGACCGATTAGCAGATAGAGTGGATGCAAAACAGAGACACCCAAGTACTTTCATCAACGAATAATCAGGCAAAGATCCATTCAAGACAACATAAGGAGTTTGCCATTTCAAAACATGTGATGGAGTCCGATTAATCAAATATACAACAGTCAAAATGCATTCACTCCAGAAATGTAAAGGAACACGAGACTGAAAATATAAAGCTCTAGCCACATTTAATATATGCTGATGCTTTCGTTCAACAACCGAATTTTGCTCAAGTCTCGCCACACAGGAAAACTGATGAAGAACTCCCTTTTCAAGAAAAAACTTTTCAAATAACAATTCTGGAGCGTTATCAGACCGAAAAGTTTTAATACATTTCCCATACTGAGTTTGAACAAGTTGAACAAACTGAGGGACTATAGTGAGAACATCAGATTTACGTCGCAGCATATAAACCCAAGTATAACGTGTACAGTCATCAACAAGAGTAAGGAAATATGTATAACCAGCATACGAAGGAGTGGCAAACGGGCCCCAAATATCAACGTGTACCAAATCAAAAGGTGCATAAGCAAATTTATTATTAGAAACAAAAGATAGTTTTCTCTGTTTAGCCAAAGGGCAAATATCACAAGGAACAGAGGAATCACATCGAGATGGTTCAATATGCAAAATATCTTTCAAAACATGTAAACGAGGAAGGAGAGATGACCAAGCCTGGAATGCCACAAACTGGATGATAGCTTCTGTGCAACAGACGCACAAACAGCTGAATTAAGGGTAGTGTTACTGTCATCGAGCATATAAAGATCATCACGTAAACTACCCCTGCCAATCGTCTTCAAAGTGGACCTTTCTTGAATTTCACAATAATCAGTAGAGAAATTGACCATAATGGAATTATCAGAGGTCAAAGCACTGATGGAGATTAAGTTGTACTGAAATTCAGGTACAAACAAAACTCGATGAAGACATATCGAACCAAGTAGAACCACAGAACCAGCATAATTCATAGAGATACGTGTATTATCTGGTAGAACCACAGAAGTTGCAACAGGAAATAGAGTAGTAAAGGATGCTTTATTAAAACAAATATGAGTTGATGCGCCCGAATCGATTATCCAAGGGCAATGAGGAGAGGAATTCAGATAGGTACTTGCTATATAAGACGTAGCAACATCCAAATCACTCTTGGCGGTAGTTAACTGAGACTGAAGCATAGCAAGAAGGCTATGACATTGAGCAAGGGCATCAGCAGTGTCCGTAGAAGGAGCAATGGGAGTCGTAGAAGTCACCGAAGAGGCAGTCTCAGGCTTCTGTTGCTGTAGAGGACGTTGACCTCCCTTTTGGCGATATTCAGGAGGATAGCCATGAAGTTTGTAGCAACGATCAATTGTATGATCTTGCACTCCACAGTGAGTGCAAATTGGACGTTCTTTGAGAGATTTGAAATTATTTTTTTGCTTATTGTTCTGAGCAGACTTCGAAACAGGATGAGCAACGGCGAGGGTAGTCGCAACCGGCAAAGGGAGTAGAGGAAGATATCGTTGATGCTCTTCTTGAGCAATCAGAGAAAAAGCCTTCGAAATCGCTGGTGGAGGATCCATGAGCAATATCTGAGAACGCGCAGGACCAAAGGATTCATTCAATCCCATCAAGAAGCTCATCAGGTACTTGAATTGAAAGAATTTCTCCATAGCTTCATGCCCTCCACAATTGCATCGCCCGCAAGTGCATCCAGGGCGATATGTAATATATTCATCCCAAATGCCTTTCAATTGTGAAAAATAGGTCGTAACAGACTGCTGATCTTGGGTCAGAGTTGCAAGTCTTCGCTTAAGTTCAAAAATGTGATGACCATTCTTGCGTTGAAATCGATCTTTAAGATCAAGCCAAATCGCCTGGGCGGAATCAAAAAACATTATGCTAGAAGAAATACCTTTGGATACAGAGTTCAAAATCCAAGCAATAACGACATTATTGCCGCGAGTCCATGCGGAAAGAAGATCTCCAGTAGGTTTAGGGAATGTGCCATCAATGAATCCCAATTTGTTCCGAATTGAAAGCGCCAACAACATAGATCGGCTCCAAGTGACATAATTATCATCAGTGAGTAAATCAGAAACAAGAACAAGATTGAAGGTGTCAGAATGGTGAAGAAAGTAAGGGCTCGAAGAATCAGTGGCAGAAGAGAGAGCCTGCACAGAGGAAGAAGAGGAAGAGCTAATAGTGTGGGAATCCATAACTAGGAAAAACAGAGTAAAAAAAACTTGAAGGCGGAAGAGAGAGAAATTAGAAATTTTGCTCTGATACCATAACAAATGTATATACGGTAAAAGACTGATGTGTTTAGTATTCCCATAGATACAGTATTTATAATAGAAGGAAATAACAATATTACAGCGAAATAGGGAAAATATAACTTACCTAACAAATAACAAATCTGTTACCTAAAAAATAACTTGACTATAACAACTTAATAACAAACCCAATAAGTATCTTTGTCCAATTATCTTATAACTTCATCCACGTTGCCAATCTTTCGTTCTCTAATCCAAGACTTATTTGATCCCAAGAATGTATCATTTTTTCTCCTTAAATATGAAAATATATCTCATAATGAAATGAAATAAAAATAAAAGGCATTGTCCTTCCCTTTCCTCATCTTATTGACTAATACAATCAATCTTTTCTCTAACACTTGTAGTCCTACTATATCTAAAATATTGTAACATTTTCATTGTCTAAAATTGTCTCAAACATCTTTTTGTTATCCCTTAAACAGTTCCTTTTAGACTCTTATGAAGTAGCTTAAACCTAGGATGACGTTAGTATTGTCATATCTCCACGATTTGTCCACAAACTGTTTCGTTTACTTCGATGTCCCCCCCACCCCACACACACACACACACAATGCAGTGAGAAAATGCGTTGATTGAAACAAATAAGATCAAACGGCAAAATAGCAGAAAAAAAACCCTAAATTAGAATAACCGGCTGAATCCTAGAAATCCAATCCCTGAACAGGACAGAACAGAATAATCAGAGACTTAAACCCAAAAAAATAAAAAGGTTGAATCAGAGTTGCATTACCTCTACATTTTCATTCACGAGACGATAAACCTTCTTTCAATTTTTCGCTCTTGTTTGGCAATGAGCACTCGGAAAGGGCAGAGGTCGTTAATGGAGGGCTCTGATTCGACTCTGCGAATGTGAGTCGATGAGATTGTGATGAAGAGAGAATGTGAGTTTGGGAGAAAGTAAAAGGACCGTTGGACCAATGCAGATGACAACCGTTGATCGGCGGGCGACAAGAGGTTTGGCGGTTCTGCTTCCGATAGAGAAGAGAGAAATGGCGGGAGGCGACTGGGATAAGACTGTTTGTTTGACCAAGCAATAGACCGTTGAACAAACCAGGTTTTTTTTTAATCAAACCAGACCGTTTTGATATCAACAACAAGTAATTGATTGAGCGTGTGTTTGGTTTAACCTTTCAATTGTTTAATTTTGAAAAAAAATTTAGTATTTGGCAACCACTAAAAATGACTTATTAGAAAATGAGATTGAGAAATAAATCATTTTCAGATAAACATTTGAAACCAACTTTTTAAAGAAGTTTTTAAGTATGCAATAACTTGGGTATAAAACACACTTATGAAGAAATGTAACCAAACATGTGAGTGTTTAGATTTTAAACAATTTTTATACAAAATGTTTTTTAAAGAATGCATTCTTGAAAAAAAATTAAATTAAAATGTATTCCAAACGGACCCTAATTCATTTTGGATTGTTTGGTTTAACTTTTCAAGTGTTTAATTTTGAAAAAAAAAAATCATTTTGAAAAAATTTATAATATTTGACAACCATTAAAAATGACTTATTAAAAAATGAGAATGAGAAATAAATCATTTTGAGAAAAATACTCGAATCCACATTTAAAAAAAAAAAAAAAGTTTTTAAGTATACAATAATTTGTGTATAAAAACACTTATGAGAAAATGTAATCAAACACATGAATATTTAAATTCAAAACAACTTTTATACAAAATACTTTCTAAAATTAGATTCTTGAAAAACATTTAAATTAAAATGTATTTCAAACGAATTTTTAAGTATGAAACTAGATTTAGCAGTCCAAAAGACCTAGCCATTCACGAACTATAGCAAGTATTTATGAAATATTCTTATTCTATGGTTTTGTCTCAATTTAGATATTTTGGTTACGTGGGCCCCAAATTTTTCTTACAAGGGCCCCACAGCTGTCGTTTTTAACCCACAGACAGAGCATGGTGTCGACGTTGCAACTCACTGACGTGGCCCTCTCAGAACTAAGGAGTGGTGCTGACAATCCGAAATCTCGGAGATCGTGGGCCCGTTTTACGGAGCCATGTGGGCCTTCTTTTTGTTATTGGACACTTCTTTTTTACTTTCCAGCCCAAAAAAGGCCCAATTTACAAGGTTGGTCAATTTTTTTATTTCACCCAGTGGGCCCAGCCCATCAGATTCATTAAAGCGATTACACGTGCTCTTGTTCAATTATATACCATGTACACAAATAATTACAACAGAGGATTGTAATCATATGGGTAAAATATATTTTTGGTGTTTGGGATTTAAATTTAGCTAAATATTTTTAGACTCAATTTGATAATCATTTGATTTTTGAAAATCAAGCTTGCTTATTACCAATTTTTTTTACATTTGTTAATGACACATTTAAATCCTTAGCCAAATTCCAAAAAACAAAAACAAAATTTTAAAAACTACGACCTCTGTTATAGGCAATTTTGGACCACTCCGATGTACGAGGAGCTGACGAGGACAATCGGAGAGAAATCGGGCTGGAATACGGGCCAAGGAGGCGGAGCTGGCAAGCGGGACGGGCCAAGGCTGAAGGGGTCGGGTTTTTAACCCGACCCCATGCTCGGCCTCAGCCATGGGCCGAGGCCGACCCTCGGCCCGCTCGTGCGGGCCGAGCCCGTTCGGTCTCGTCTGGTCCCCACCGCCTCTGGCTGCCCCGGTTTCGCCTGGTTTGACCTAAAACGCCTCTGAATACCTAAAAACCCTAGGAGGATGAGCAGGTATTGAGATCCCTCTTCGCCACTGAAGAGGGGGATCCCGAATTCTATCCCTAAACTATATTCTCTATTCTCTGCTTTCTCCTCTTGCTCTTACTTTTCCACGTCCTACCGTTCTGCTTGCTGACTTAAGCATCGGAGCCGGTGTGGCGAGCACCACACCGGTGTGCAGGTTTACTGTCTTGCAGGCCACGTCTTCCCCCCTCAACTACAAATTTGCCGTTGGTGGCACGTGAAGGTCAGGTGAGATCCTCTGGCCAAAATCGACCATCAACAACCTCGTTTGATAATCATTTGGTTTTTTTATTTTGTAAATTATGCTTGTTTGCTCACAATTTTTTTACAAAAAAGTTTTCATATTTATTAAGAACACATTTGAAATTTTAGCCAAATTACAAACACACAAGTTATTGAAAACTATTTTTTCTATTTTTCAAAACTTGACTTTGTTTTTCAAAATATGAAAAGAAGATAGATAATAAAACAAGGAAACTTGTGGAAGTAGTGTTTTTAATCTTAATTTTAAAAAACCAGATTGTTATGAAATGAGGCCTACATTATTTAGTTTTAAAAACCTGACTTAATTCTCAAAAAACACGAGATGAAGGTAGATAACAAAACAAATAAATTTATATGTAGAAGCAATGTTTATAAGCCTAATAAGAAAACAAAACTAAAAACAAAAAATCAAATGGTTATCAAACAGATCTTAGTTTTTATTTTTAAACAAAAATTAAATGGACCTTGGCTATTCATATTTGAATTCAGTTTGTAATTGGTCCTTGTTTAAAAATAATGTGATTTGTGTTGAAAGTTTGAAATTAGTTTATGTTGATGGTCAAATTTGGTCGGGAGGAACTCACCTGACCTTCACGTGCCACTAACGGTAAATTTGTAGATGAGGGGGGAGACGTGGCCTGCAAAACGGTAAACCTGCACACCGGTGTGGTGCTAGCCACACCGCCTCCGATGCTTAAGTCACAAAGCGGGAAAAGGAGAGCAAGAGAGTAAGAGGAGAGAGTAGAGAGATTGGGTCCCCTTCTTCAGTGGAGAAGAGGGGTATAAATATCTGCTCATGCTCCTAGGGTTTTTAGGAATTCAGAGACGTTTCGGGACAAACCAGTTGGAACCGGGCGGCCCAGAGGCGGTAGGGACCAAACGGAGCCGGACGAGTTCGGCCTCGGCCAGGGGGTCGGGCCAAAAGCCTAACCCTTTCGGTCTTGGCCTGACCCACTAGCCCGTTTCACCCCAGGGTCCATCCTCCAGTCCGATTTCTGTCCAGTTGTCCTCGTCATCTCTTTGTACATCAGAGTGGTCTAAAATTACCTATAACAGTTTATAAATAGTCTCTAAACATAACTATGTTGGTTGATATTATGAAATGACAAAATGATAGTTTCAATTATGTTGATTATACTTTACTAATATGCTATTTTTATTAAATGAGTTTGTTTTTAAAATACATTTCATATTCAAACACCAATTAGAAACAAATTAAGTCCGAGGATCAATTGGAAATAAAATTTAAATACAAAGGACAAAACTCGTTACTCTTCAAACCTCAATGACAAATTAGAAACCAAATTCAAATTTCAAAAACGATAATTTTAAAAAATCAATGACGAAATAGAAATTAAACTTCAAAATATAGGAATAAATAATGTTAATAAAAGGAAAAAAAAAAAAAAAAAGTAAACTTTCCCCTAATCATGTTTGGGTGTCAAAATCCATACATCCAAAACTAAAGGAAAAGATAAAAATCATCACCCAAATAGGCTTTTTCACTTTTATTTTACTTTCACCTTTTCTTTCTTATTTTATATTTTATTTTTTTAAAATTAAATTTTTGGTTTTTGTCGAAGCAAAAAGAAATGATGGGCTGATTCATAGATTTTTCTTTTAATGGGCCCCATGCACGATGAGATATTTGTATGTTTTAGAGCAAGGGAGGGCCCCACCACCAACTTTTGATGAATGATAATCACCATCCAAGCCTCCAAAAGGTCTGATATCAAAGCTTACGTGGCAGCATCTTAATGGCTCGTTGGAAATGTTAAAAACTACGAACAGAAGCAGGTGATTCCCTGATTCCCCACGTTTCCACCGACGCAAGATCACGTCACACTACAAAACCAGAAGCGGAGCCAGCAATCCCCTACGTCCAATCCCACGTGAGCTCGTCAATAACTAAAGAGAAGTCCACTCATCCGCTCCCTCCAATCAAATTCCGCCACGCGTCCCATAATGCATCCAAACTCGTGGCAACCCCGAAATTCAATCCATAATCAAGGTCAGAGAAAACAGCGGGAATTTATCTTAAAATAATAATAATAATAATTTATTTTTGGTTGATAATTAAAATAATGTTAAATTATAAAAAATACCGAGTTTGTTTCAAAATGTCATTGAACTTTGAAAAGTCTCAAAAATATTCCTGAATTTTGAAAAATGTTTCAAAAATACTCCTATCATTCATTTTTGGATGGAAACCGTTATAATTTACGGTGAGAGGAGAAAAAAAGAAGAAGAATTTTTCAATAAGAGTATTTTTTAAACTTTTATGAAAGTAATTAACGGCAAGTGAAACGTTTTTCGAAGTTCATGGATATTTTTGAAACTTTTCAAAGTTTAGGGACGTTTTTTAAACAAACTCCATAATTCATTGATATTTTTTATAATTTAGCCTTAAAATAATTATAAATGGAAGAAAAACACGCAAAATTTGGAATCGAAGAACAGAAGCAAAGCAGTGAAATGAAATTCGTAGGTGTCAACGGACGCCAAATCGGATTCAAATACAGCTGAATTTTAGTCTTCCGTTGAGAGAAAGAACCCCAGCAGTAATTTTGTTAATTTTTTTTTTTTAATGTCTTTTTTTTCAATAATTTTTTATATCCTCCTCCTCAATTCTTCCAATCATTTTTCTTCAATTTCTTTTTTTTTTTTTTTTGAGCCCCAATTTTTTGCCTTTCTCTATCTAAAATTTGTGCAGCTTCCTTCTCTCGCTGTCTCTTCTATCTGGGTTTCCGGCGAGAGTGCAGGAAGTAGAAGAGTAGAAGAAAGAATTTTCTCTGCTTCTACGGAAACTCTTCTCTTTTTTTTTTTTTTTTTTTTTTGTGGGGTTTCTTTTTAATTTAATTTCTTGATCGAGACCAAGCCTCGTCTCGATTCTCCAAATATTCATCTCTCTCTCTCTTGCAAAACGAATACTAAATCATCGTTCGATGACCTCTCTTTAGCGAACTTTGTTATGAGGTACTTCTCGCTTTACTTTCTCTGTTTGCTTCTCAAAGCTCTGCATATTCTATCTGGGTTTTGTTTTTTTGAATCTGGGTGTACTGTTCATCGTTCTATTTTTGAATCTTTGCATTTGATCGGATACTCTAGCTGGTGCTATTTGGGAAATTGGTTAGGATTGAGCTTTTAGCAGTGCATGATGATGATGATGAAAACGGTGTTGGAGTTATTGGGTGATTTTGGGTATGCTGGAATTTTACTCCTTTTCGTGGTTGCATATGGTGAATTTTAGTTTGGAACTTCGTTGACTGGGAAATAGTGGAATTTACGAGCTCACGAGCTTTTCTGTTTGATTTTACTTGGTAATTTGTCCTAATCGCGTATTGATTTTTCCATGGAACATTTTGGCACAACTTTGTACGGACCCTTGGATTGTTACCAAGACTGTGTGAAATTGTGAAAGTTTCTATATGCTTCTTGAGAGGACATGCATATATGGTATTGGATATTGGTAGTTTATGGTGAAGTTTAACTTGCATCATTCCGTGTATCTTTCTAAGTCTTTCCTTTAGTTATGTTTTTCATGATACTAATTTGGTGATGTAAACCTGTAGATAAAAGAGAGATATAATTGAGTGGTTTTCCCATTATTGAGTAAGGTCGATGTCAATTGCTTGATTTCTTCTCTGGTTTATTAGGTGATAGTAAAACCTTTCATTTTCATTTTCCCGACAAGGGTTGGTCTAGATTTGTTTCAAAGGTTACCAAAAAAGGAAAAAAGAAACGTCTTTGATCTTGTGCATCTATTATGTTGCCAGTTTGCTTATTTGTTGACCATGAGAATTCAGTTAGGTTTTTAATATATTGACAACATTTAATGACATACCATACAGATTTAGTAATTCTGCTCTTCGTAAAAATTGGACTCTGTTTTAGTGCCCTGCCAGTAGAGAAATAGGCGTGCATTTGGAAGAATGATTATTGAAATCTGACTGTTAGCTCTTGAGCATTTTGGCAATGTGCATACTGTATCGTCTTTGGCTCTTTGCATATAGGTGTACTTGGTTGTCAAACATTCACAGGGTTCAAAGTATTTGTTTACTAAATTTATGTTTGATTTCCTTTCTTTCTTTGGCAGATAGTGCATAATGGAGCAACAATCTGAAGATTCTCTATCGGGTAATTTCTTTCATTCAACTAAGAGAATTTGGTTAAAAGCATGAAAGTGCCTGCTGCATTATCTGCGCTAACATCTTTATGATGCTGGCTTAATTATTCACCAGATCTTTTGAATACTGAACAATCATTGCTTTTGCAGGCCCGCCTAAAAATTTATTAGTTAATGTTCCTAGAAAAGTGGGAAGTAGTGCCTGGGGAATTCCTCGCGGATCTGACTCTTTTCACGCTTCGTCTGATGTTAGCTTGTTTTCCAGTTCATTGCCAGTCTTACCACATGAGAAATGTACGTGCAAGTGTTTGTTCTTGCTTACAAATTATCAACGGTCTGTTTAGTTTTCATGTGGAAGTAAATCTTTGCCTTGCTAATTTGCAGTGGATTTTGATTCTGAGCTTTGTCAATCTGACGGTGCTGACTTATCCAATGAACTTGACCCCAAAACTGACATTAAGGATCCTCTTGGAGAGGTAGAAATAGATGCAATAGGCAACTTGCTTCCTGATGATGATGAACTTTTCAGTGGTTTAATGGATGATTTTGACTTAAGTGGATTGCCCAGTCAGTTAGAGGATTTGGAAGAGTATGATCTGTTTGGCAGTGGAGGAGGAATGGAATTAGATTTTGAACCTCAAGAGAACCTCAGTATAGGTATGTCAAAATTAAATCTTTCTGACAATGTTTCTGCGAGCATGGTTAGTCATTATGCTCTGCCAAATGGTGTGGGAACGGTGGCTGGGGAGCATCCATATGGGGAACATCCATCAAGGACACTATTTGTAAGGAATATCAATAGTAATGTGGAGGATGCTGAGTTAAGATCCCTCTTTGAGGTAATATTATTTAACAAGTTGCTTCCTTAAATTTCTGGGGTAATTTTCGTTGGTGAGTTACTTCCTTACATTTACGAGGTAACATCTTCATCGAGTCTACTTTCTTAGATTTGTGTTTTATTTAATGCCTTCTTCTCCTTCCGTCTGTTTGTTTTATTTGGTAACCTGGAAAGTTATGTGCAAGTTTCCATTCATTTTATTTGGGTATCAAGAAATATGTTGCTTCCTACTGATGATAGGAACTCTAAAAAGTTTTATTGTTCAAACCTTAGATTATCAGCCTTTAAATCAGTCCTCCAGACCTTTTTATTTGTGGTAAGTTATTAGTCTTGTTTCCAGTTCTCATGTGTGAAAAAGCCAAGGTTCCTGAAGAGCCTACGAGATTGGTGGATGTGCATGTAGGTGACTGAGCCTCCATATATATTGAGTTTATTTATATATTTGAATTGCTCAATAACTATTGATGTTTAAAATATTGAATCCTAGGTAGCTTAGATAAGTGGCATTAAGACTAATATTGTTCTGTGGAGAACTAGTTTATTGTTGTTATTGATTCGATGAAGCCTCTTCCAGTAAATAAAGGGTTTATAGATGAGACTACTTTCTGTTCTATTTGCTGCATTTTGCTTCATTTTATTCTGTACATTTCTGAAACAGTTCTATTTATTTCATTTCAAATGCTGGTTTATTAACTGCTCCCATCTCTGCAGCAATATGGAGATATCAGAACTTTGTACACTGCATGCAAGCATAGGGGTTTTGTGATGATATCTTACTATGACATTCGAGCGGCTCGCACTGCAATGCGTGCATTGCAAAATAAGCCTTTGAGACGACGGAAACTTGACATTCATTTTTCAATACCAAAGGTTTGAACTGAGATGGCCATTCTTATTATTCAGTTTGTCTCTCTCGGTTCTAACTTCTATCAGTAAACTGGTACCAAGATCATTAATTCTTTAAACCCTGCCCTCGATCATATTCCAGGATAATCCTTCAGAAAAGGATATTAACCAGGGAACTCTTGTTGTATTCAATCTGGATGCTTCAGTGTCCAACGATGACCTTCGTCGGATATTTGGGGCTTATGGAGAAGTGAAGGAGGTATGTTCTAATTTCCATTTATATGACTCCTAAAAATGGCACGCTGATGTAGATATTTGGGGCTTATGCACAAGTAGTTTTTGATTTGTGCATGTCCGTGCAAGGATGCAGGTCACATATGATTTATATGGAATCCTAATACAGACATCTCTGCAATTAAGTTTCTAAATGTATAACTTTCCTTCCTCAAACTGCAGATTAGGGAGACACCACACAAGCGGCATCATAAATTCATAGAATTTTATGACGTTAGAGCAGCAGAGGCTGCTCTAAGGGCATTAAATAGGAGTGATATAGCAGGGAAGCGAATAAAGCTTGAACCTAGCCGTCCTGGAGGGGCACGTAGGAAGTAAGCTCCTTATGCCAGCCACTTTTGTACACCACACGTCTGCTCAAATTTTTGATATGCTTACACAAGATAATGAGTATATGATGATTTGTTTTCGTCATGCATTGATTAATTTATTAGTTTTTATATCTTTTGGCATTTGTATTTGTTTCATGGTTTGGCTCTTACAATATTATGCATGCTCTAAATGTCATGTTTACTTAAAATCTAACATTTTCTTATCATTCATATAGTTTAATGCAACAACTAAGTCAAGAGCTGGAACAAGATGATGCTCGAACTTTCCGTCATCAGGGTTCGCCAGTGACCAATTCACCTCCAGGTGATCACCTCATATAGCTTTTCTTGAATCCTAAGTATATTTATGAGTGCCTTCATCTCAACCCCTTGGATAGAAGTTCTTCTCAACATCATCTGTTTTGAATACTCATTAACATTAGAAACACTTCTATGTCAGGTAACTGGTCACATATTGGCAGTCCTGTGGAACATAATTCCTTTAGCAAGTCCCCTGGTCTGGGAAGCCTGAGCCCCATAAATAGCAGTCATTTGTCTGGCTTGGCTTCAATTCTTCCACCTAATCTTTCAAACTCTCCAAGAATAGCACCAATTGGAAAGGACCAAGGAAGGGTTAATCAAGTAAACCAAGTGTTTACCAATTCCACAATGATGCAAGGAACAGCCTACCATCATCATCAATCATTTCCTGACAACAAATTTAGCTCAACTGCTGGATCTACATCTTCTATTGCTGACTTAAATTCCAATTCATCCAGTGTTGGGACATTATCTGGTCCTCAGTTCCTATGGGGAAGCCCAACTCCCTATGCTGAACGTTCCAATTCTTCGGCCTGGCCAACACCATCTGCAGGACAGCCATTTACTTCCAATGGGCAGGCACAAGGTTTCCCATATGTTAGACACCACGGTTCTTTGCTTGGTTCACATCACCATCACGTGGGATCTGCTCCATCTGGTGTTCCTCTTGATAGGCCTTTTGGTTATTTCCCAGAGTCGCCAGAAACATCCTTCATGAGTCCAAGTGCACTAGGGAGCACGAGTTTAAGTCGCCACAATGGTAATTTTATGAACTTGAGTACACGAGCAGCTATGAGTGGTGGTCTTGGTCTTCCGACAAATATGGTTGAAAATGGATCTCCCAACTTTAGAATGATGTCTTTGCCCAGGCAAGGCCCCGTTTACTATGGCAATGGCTCATTTCCTGGGTCTGGTGTTGTGAGCACTGATGGATTGCTGGAACGTGGTCGTAGTAGGCGGGTTGAGAATGTTGGGAACCAAATTGAGAGCAAGAAGCAGTATCAGCTTGATTTGGATAAAATTGTTAGTGGGGAAGATTCTAGGACCACACTGATGATTAAAAACATCCCCAATAAGTAAGAGCTTATTTGGTTTATTATGAAAGGATTAAGGCTAGTTTTTTAAGTTTCACCTTATTCATATTATGTGTTTCTTTTCATAAACGTATATTTATTTATTGCTGTAGGTACACGTCAAAGATGCTTTTGGCTGCTATTGATGAAAATCACCGTGGTGCTTATGATTTTCTATACTTGCCCATTGATTTCAAGGTAGCGTTTGTTTTCTGGAATATGTATCATGATCCAAAATTCTATGATTCTGACTTCGGACTATGGTTTAATTTCTTGCTTCAGAATAAGTGCAATGTCGGTTATGCCTTCATCAATATGGTGTCTCCCTCACATATCATTCCATTCTATGAGGTTTGTCTTGGATTGTCTTCTACATGTTCGTGATTTCTTTACAAGCAACACGTTTATTCTCTTTAGATCCTGTGTTTAAAACTGAATGCTATCTGATATGTTTTCATTTCTTATCATTTGATTGTGGCTTTACTCCTATTATGTCTAAATGTGATTCTCAAATCTTAAGAACCAGAAGAATCCTTGTTTCTAGAATTCTTGCTTATAATGGAGGTTTTTGCCAGGCATTCAATGGTAAGAAGTGGGAGAAGTTCAATAGTGAAAAAGTTGCTTCACTAGCTTATGCTCGAATACAGGGCAAGACTGCTCTAGTAACTCACTTTCAGAACTCGAGCCTAATGAATGAGGACAAGCGATGTCGGCCAATTCTCTTTCGATCTGAAGGCCAAGAGATTGGTGATCAGGTGACATGTTTTGATCAATCGTATTCATTATTGTTCAATGCTTGCAGTACTTACTCTTAGTATTTCTCTTTACTATCTCGTTTTCATTGCACTTATAATTCAAAGTGTAAATATGACTTGACCGAATCATGCAAACTGATAGTTTGTCTCTAGAGGAGTTCCCTATCATTTTGGCTGACCGGTTCAATACGTTTGTCGAAAATCCAGGATATTCTCCTCTCCAGCAACCTGAACATATGCATTCGTCAGCCAGATGGATCATACTCAGGGGACTCATTGGACAGCCCAAAGGGCCACCCAGAGGAAAAACTAGAAAATTAACTTATGTTGGTTCATTTTCTAAGCCTCAAGATTGGAAAGGCTGGGAAAACTAACTGTTGGATAGGTATTAATATGGTAAAACTAAGTGAGACTGAGGGGGAGTATTTGTGATTGATGAATACTTTACTTGATCATTATTTTTCATGAAGGGTATTGCAGACAAGGAGGCAGAGAGCATTTTTGTTCTAGGTAGAGGAACATATTGTAATTTAACCAGGGTAAATAAGGAGAATCACATGAAATCTCTCTGCAGGGTCGGCGCATCGCTTCCAGCTTGTTTGTGATCATCTCTTCTGTGGAGTCTATATTAGAGTTTGCATTTTGTCTTTGTTCATAGGGGCTTTCAAGTCCAATTGCAAATATGAGTTGTTCCTGTTGATATTGGTAAATTCTGTGGGTCATAGGGTTTAGGTTCTGTTCATGAAGTGTACAGATGGGAAGCTACCAGGATGTTCTTCCTATGTTAAGTTGTTGATATCATGTAGTCAACAGAATTGGTGTTGCATGAAATTAATTATTGTAAATTCATATTCTTGTCTTTCTTTTGGATCCTTGAATAATCAGAATTGTGCTCAGACTTGCACATTTGAAAGAAGCCTCTCTCTCTGGATTGTAATTTCTATTATAGCTGCAATTCTAGATCAGTGAATTATTGTAAAACATTGTCTTTGGAGTTTAACAATATGTGGTGGGAGATTTGAACTCTGACTGCTTGATTGAGTGTATGCTTATTAGTTTATTCATATATTCCCTGGACTTTTGCAGGTTTTACAATAAAGCCTCGGTTTTTTAAACAAGAATCAAAAGTTGTAGAGTAAAAAACAGGAGATAAGGAATATATTTGAAAGGACAGAAGATGACAAAAACAGTACAATTAAACCATCAATTTCACCAAAAGGATATTATCCAGCATTCCCTCACATATCAGAATCAGTACGGTGTGGGGGACACCTTTTCCCTCATGGATTATTAACGATATGCATCATATTCGCATAATCGAAGTCCCATCAATAACCTATCTATTCAAATCACCAAAGCATCAGCAATGGAACCTGCTAGACTTATAACTTCAAAAGGAGCTTTATCTGCTATGGCTTTGACTGTATGAGGGCAGGAATCTGTGATCCAGAAGTAGGAAAAAGCTGTCTCCAAACCTTGAAATTGAATATCAAAATAGAGATTACCATACTTGAAAGTCTATGAGATTAAGACTATGCATGGAAACTTAAAGCACTCACCATTCTTGTGAAGAAACCGCTTCCATGATTGCTTTGGGAAAACACCATGAGTTACATATGCACTTACCTTGGCTGCACCGTGAGCTGCTAAAACTTTCTGACAGAAACATAAGCAGAAATATTACGAGGCAGTGGGCAGTCAGGATTGACTTCAAGAATATGATTGGTAACGGGTTTCTCAGCTTGCAGCTTGACCACATATTAGGATACAAATCGTGACATAGCCAAAGTAGAAAGGGGGCATGCTTCTTAGAATGGGGTGCAGAAATGATATTGTGGCATAAAAAATATTCATCAATGATGTTCATGTACAAAGAATTTTTTTGAGCTCACAGCCTTTTCTCATAAAGAGCTTCTGATTTTTTAATAATGGAATACCTAGAATGAGGAAAATTGATGGCATTTGATAACATATTCAGTAAGAACTTTCTCATGAGAATGCTCTGCCAATTCACAATGATTTACAACTACAAAAGGCTGTAGTCTACTCAACTGTCGTGTGGTATGAAGTGAATAGGTTGGAACTTCTATGATACAATTATTAGCAGTTTTTGGACAAACGCAAACAAGAGATGAAGCATTGAGTTTAAATGATCTTTCCAAGTTCTGAGTCTCTGGTTTGCAAATGTATGTAGCAGGAGTAGGACCCAGAGGAATACCTGGCACTCGATCAAGGTTCCTCCAGACTGTACCAAATCATCAACAATAACAACATGACGACCAGCAGGAAATCCTTCCTTGATCCGCACTATCCTTTTGTCTTCTTCACGAACTTTTGTACAGATGACCTGCCATTAGTTGACATCCAATTTTGGAATGTTGAGATAAGTACTCATAAACAACATACTGGTACTTGAATAAATTCCTACTAACCACAGGATAACCATCAAGTTGCTTGTGGAATCGCTTCCAAGCTCCATCATCTGGAAATGCTACAACTACCTGCAAGTTTTGCAGGGTTAAATCATGGACAGTGTAAAAAAAAAAGCACAATGGGTTGTAAGAAAGTTTTCCGGCATTGTACTCCTTACTCACATTGTCAGCATCAGGAAGTTCGCGCAAACGTTGCTTCAGGAGTGGAATTCCAGTTTCAAACAAAGGCAAAACATTATCCCCAAAGTAAAACCTTTCCTGCATAGAAAAAGATGATATCGACGCAATGTTACCACATTGGCATGAGAGGAAGAGAGATTGAAAGAGAGTGCAGGCGTCAAAGAATTCTCGGGCTAGGGGCTACAAAGCAACTGCTAAAAGTTATTTCATGCAAAAATGGTCTGAAAAATGAAAAGGCTTTGATAAGAAATAAGGATGGTTGTGGCAAGCGACGCTGCGACGGTAATGAGAAACCAGTAACTGATAATATACTAACTAAAAGAACAATTCAGACATGATAAACATGCAATTCACAAAAAATTTTCCTAACTAGCACGGCCATTGTTCAGACCTGCCTGTGCTAAATCATCAACAATGGAGGGCCCAATTTTATAACATTAATTCAATCAATAAAAACAAACCTGCAACGCATGTATATCATAGATTACTACGCTTGTTGGGCCACCTCTCGAAATAGGAATATTTGATAAGATCCTCGCCATGGTAAATGCTGTTGCTACATCCCCTTCTTCTTCCATTCGCTCAAAGGAGCCAGTAGGAAAGAAGGGCAATACCAACGTGAATGAAGCAGCAAAAAGCCTCGGGAGATTGTATATGACTGATATCTGTTCAAAGATAGCTCCCGGGTGGCTGAAAGACGCAAGGAATGCTACATGATTCCCACGTAGATCTTGAGCATTGTTGATGAAAATATTTGGAAAACCATCATCAAATGTCCTGTATATAGTGTGAAGATAATCAGATTATAGCAGTTACCAATGAAAGACTACCTTTAGCAGTTTATACGTACCGGTATATTTGACATATTAACAAAATGATCTACAAAGCAAATTCTTAGAAAAAACATGAAGCATAACAAAAAGAATCCAAAAGGGCAAGGAAACAAATATAGGACATGGACATGGAAGGAAAGACACAAAGAATTGGAAAATGCCACCTTCCACAAAATTAGGACATGGCTAGGTAGGACAATGACACGTTGATTAAAATGATACATGTAAACATTCATAAAGTGCCATTTTCCCAAGGAACAAGGACACAAGTACGTATTCTTGTAGCAATATTCATCTTGAACCCATGAGAAACACTACCCTTCTCACTCTCTTTTCTTCGGGTGAGGGGGCTCATCTATTGCTCTCTGGCATATGGGTAATTAGATGATGGATGATGAAAATGCACTCTCTTGCCAGTGCTATTTGCTTTGCGGGATTAGAGATACATAGTAATAGGTATATATAGACAGATGAGTAGATGGGAACATGGGAACATGGATAGATAGGTAGATGAAAGGATGATGAACAATTTACTTTTTTGTGCGCCTTAGTTTTTTCTTGGGTTTACAGACATGGATATGTAGGTAGGTAATGAAATTTCACTCTCTTGCAAGTCCCAGAAAGATATGTAGGTAGGTAATGAAATTTCACTCTCTTGCAAGTCCCAGTTTCTTTCTGGTTTTTAGAATTGTTCATGGCATCATAAATTCTTTTTCCCATTTTCTTTATTAAATTGTTCCATAAATATCTAAAACATGTAAAATATCTGAATACCTTTTTTTGTACAACCATACAAAAATGTCCGTCAAATACAAGTCGGACAGAGACATTAACATTCTAATGAAAAATAGTTGTGTTTTGTAGAACTAGAACAGGAACAAAGCAGTTTTGGAGGAAAGGGCAGCAGGCTCAAGGTTAGTGAACTATTTATACTGAAGGGTAAGAGATTCCAAACCAGAATGCCAAAAGGACTTCGAGAGAAGAGTATGATAAGTAGTAACCAATGAGCAAATAAGAAGAACTAGAAGAAACCAAAAGAAATTAACAATAAAAGTGGTTACATATTTTCTTTATCTACTTCTTCTCTCACAATTTCACAACTAAATCTAACAGAAGAAAGCTTTCTAGGATTTTAAGCCTTCCGCAGAGTGATTGGTCCCTTATTTCCAAATTTGAATCAAAATTAATTTCCTTGGAAGATGGTACTACAATGAAAGCCTTAACTGCATAAATAACTTACTCACCTGCCTGGTGTACGCATATAAAAAATGCACGTCATTGCAAATGCCACTGCTAGTAAATTTTACCACGACATAAAATATACATGGAGATTGGCATAGAATTAATATACAGAAATAGGTAACACACACATATAAAAGCTTACCTTCAATTGTATTAAAACATATTAGTCTAGCACAAAGTCAAATGTTGCTTGTTTGGCTCCATGGATGTTCTGTTGTGACAGAGTGTTTGACATTTAAGGATTGTTTTGTTTGCCTACGTGTTTTGTTGTGACAGAGTGTAGGTAAATGTTAATATTATTATTACTAACAAGTTGGTGATTTTTAAAGAATTTCAAGTCTAGACAGTCGTTTGTGAGAATAAACTAATAAAAAGTACCTTGAAAAGAAAGCTAACCAAATATATTGTCATTAAAATTTTGTTTTAAAAAAATAGCAAAACTTAAAAACAACAAACATCCTTGAATTTAGAGTTCTTACTTGATATCTATCACAACACTAAAGACTATCACAGGCCAACCTATGCCTAGTTTATTAGTTAAAAACATTTCTGTCGGTTCTAAAATGTTGTAGTTCCCAATCTTCACCTACTACATATTCAAGTAAAGTTCTTAAAAGAAAAAAGAAACAAGAAAAGAAACCAAAGGATCAGCAGGGGCTATTTCTTCTGGAATACTTCTTGTCCTCTTCAACTTTTACCAGTCTACTTATAATGTAAAGTTCATTTCTAAGGATAACAATAGATTATGAGATTATAAACAGAATTCCAAGCACAAAAGGATCATTACATATACAAGTTAAACAAAAACTATTTTGAAACAACAGAACACAAGAAAATGATTGCCAAGAACTGCGAAAGAACACTAAAACAAGTTAACAAAAAATACAAACAGAAGCATGGATTAGAGAAAGAAAGTTTATGGAGTTGGAAACAAAGAAAGGGGAGAAGAGTAAAGAAATTTTGTATTCGCGGGCTTAAAGAAAAGGAAATGGACCTCCATTTGATGGTTTGAAGGGTGATGGAATCGGATTGAGCAGCAATTTTGTGGGCAAGTTCTTCGCATTCAGCACAGTAGAAGAGGAAGACGTGCTTCTTCGGCGGCTTTGCCATTGATTCTCACACCTCAAGAAGCTCCGGCTGAAAGCTGCTTTCACTCAAAGCAGAAAGAAAGAGAAAAGGAGAGAGAGAGAGTGATAGTGGAGAAATGAATTTGGGGATGCTAATTAAATAAAGGGAAACCATGTCCTAAAGACAATTTTCCCTCCTTTTCTCATTTCTTATGTGAAAATAGTAAAAAATAAATTATAGGTTAAATTACAAATTTTATTGAGTTGTCCCGATATAATTTTAAGGTTAAAAATCACTTTTGCTTGAAAGTAACGATTTAGTCTCTAAATTTTGGTATGTGACGATTTAGTCCATGTAATTTCAATTCTGTAACAATTTAGTTTCTGAACTTTAATAACAATTTAGTCCTTGTACTTTTAAATTTGTAACAATTTAATTATTGTCGTAAAAAAATTCATCAAAATTAAATGTAGTTTTTTATTATTTAATGGTTAGACTTTCTAACTTATAAACATATTGGGTCCAAAATTAATTTATTAATCTATCTATGTAAGAAATTTTATTAAATCTTAACATTAATTTTCCCTATATTGACTAAATCATTACAAATTTTAAAGTATAGAGACTAAACTGTTACATATGAAAGTTCATGGACTAAATTGTTACAAAATTGAAAATATATGGACTAAATCGTTAGAAATCAAAGTTCAGTGACTAAATGGTTACTTTCATGAAAGTTTAGAGTGCAAAAGTGATTTTTAACCTAATTTTAATTTGATTCTTATAATTTTTAGAGTTTTGATTTAGTCAATTTGGTTTATATAGTTCTAAATGTTTCAATTGGACTCTTATTGTAAAAAAATCTCACAAATCCTACTTGTAATTTTGTTTAGTTAAAAAATGTCAGTGTAATGATTGAATCATCCATCTTTGGAATAGTAATGGATGTCTCCTCTAGATTGACCACAAATTTTTATTTGTTGATACTATATTGAAACATTTTCTTAAGTTGTGATGAGTTGACATTCTTTATTTGATTATATTATGATTTAGAGCTAAGTGAAAAATTAAAGAAAAAATCATAATTTTTAGGTACGTACAAGACATTTCATGGATGATCGGTGAGGTTTAACTAAATTATATAAATCAAATAAAAACTAAATTTGAACTTTAAATACTAATTTTTCTTTTTTTGAACCAATAAATACTAAATTTAAAAATTGAAAATCACATAAGCCAAATTGGAAGTAATGTATCAATTCTTAATATAATTCAAATTCATATTGAGAAAATATTTTTGAAGTAATACTTCCGTATGGGTCAAAAAAAAAAAAAAAAAAACTTCGGTAGTTTGAATTGAATTCGCGTGGATATTGAATTCCAAGTCTAGAGCACCGTATCCAAGGTTTGGAAAGTGACAATGCAAGTTCCCAAACAAGACGTAGGAAAGTTGTGGGACCCGTTTCCTTCTCGACGAGAGAGGCATTTTTCTTGCCCATATCATCTCATTATATCTCACTGTCATTTAAAAATTAGGTTAAAAAATTGTTGAGGCTCTAATTTCTTTTTTAAATAATAATTTATGATAGGTTTGGAATACATTTTAATTTAAATGTTTTTCAAGAATGTATTTTTTAAAAAACATTTTGTATAAAAATTGTTTAGAATTTAAACACTCATATGTTTGGTTACATTTACTCATAAGTGTTTTTATACACAAGATATTGGGTCCGTTTGGAATACATTTTAATTTAAATGTTTTTCAAAAATGCATTTTTTTAACAAACATTTTGTATAAAAGTTGTTTAGAATTTAAACTCCCATATGTTTGGTTGCATTTTCTCATATGTGTTTTTATACACAAATCATTGTATACTAGAGACTCTTTTCTAAAAAGTTGGTTTCAAGTGTTTCTCTCAAAATGATTTATTGATCAATCTCATTTTCTAATAAGTCATTTTTAGTGGTTGCCAAACACTTGAAATTTTTTCAAAATGAGTTTTTTTCAAAATTAAACATTTAGAAAAGTTAAACCAAACACACCCTTAGTCTTTCCTCTTTAATTTATAACAATTTAGGGTGTGTTTGGTTTAACTTTTCAAGTGTTTAATTTTGAAAATAAATCATTTTGAAAAAATTTCTAGTGTTTGGCAACCACTAAAAATGAATTATTAAAAAATGAGATTGATAAATAAACCATTTTGAGAAAAACACTTGAAACCAACTTTTTACAAAAGACTTCTTAAGTAAACAATAACTTGTGTATAAAAACATTTGTGAGGAAATGCAACCAAACACATGAGTGTTTAAATTATAAACAATTTTTATACAAAATGTTTTTAAAAAAATGCATTATTGAAAAACATTTAAATTAAAATGTATTCCAAACGGACCCTTAATCAGTGTACTTCCAAATCCGTAAGAATTTAGTTCGTGAAGTTTAGTATATAAGAATTAAGCCTTTCCGCTTTAAATTTGTAATAATTTAATCCTACAGTGAAAAAATTGATCAAGATTAAATAAAAGGTAACGATGAGTCTTTATAGTTGATGAACCAATTTGATCTCTATTCATTTTATTGTAATATTTATTAAATCTTAACAATATTTTTTTTTTTTTACAATAAGGACTAAATCGTCATGTACTAGGGTTAATGGACAAAATTGTTACAAAATTAAAGTAGGAGACTAAATCATTACAAATAAAAAAAGTTGAGAGATCAAAAGTGTTTATTAACCTAATAATAATAATAACAACAATAAGATTAAAATACCATTTTGGTCCTTGTACTTTGAGTTTCGTTCTATTTTAATCCCTATACTTTCAAATATTTAAACTTGACCTCAATACTTTCAATGTATCATAAAAATTAGTCATCAACGTTAGTTTAAAATTAAAATTTATCGGTCTTGACAAAAGAATAATAATAATTTTCGTTGACTAAATTATTTTAGCAAAATTTAACCACAAAAGAAATGTGGGACTAATTTTGAAGGGTCCAACTTTTGACATTTGAAAATATAAGAAATAAAACAAAATAAGTCACAAAGTAAAAAACCAAAAAGATATTTCAAGTTAATAATAATTTATAGGAGGAAAAAAAAATCATTTTTGACTCCAAACTTAGCAAGTCGTATCAATTTTAATCCTAAATTTCAAGTGCATCATATTGAACCTTAAACTTAACAAATTATATCAATTTTAACCCTCAATTTTCAATTTCGTCAAATTGAACTCCAAACATAACAGATTATATCACTTTTAACCTCAAACTTGCATAAGTGTTATAATATACACATTCAATTAACTTTTCGTTTGAACCATTATTATTAAAGTATGTAATTATCTATTTTCTTATTTTTCTTAATTCACATTGCAACTGAATTGATTTCTCATGGAATAAGAAAAAATTATTGAATAAACTTTTTATTTAAATAAACTTTTGATGTTTTTAAGGTTGTACACATGTTTTCTCTATCTTTTTTCTTAATGTGCCGGTGAGTTTTGTTGCATTTTTTAGTTACTTAGAAGAACATACAACGATAGGATGATGGAAAAGTAATTTTGAGTTTTTTTTCTTGTTATTGAGAACTTGTAAGTTTTTTCACCGCTATCTAGAATTACAAAAGCAAAACAATTTTGAAGGTTTTTTTTCTTCGATAACTTTGTTAGTTTTTTTCTTTTTTTCTTTTTTTTTTTTAATTGTTGTGTGTTTTTTTTTATTTATTTATCATATTTGCTAGATTTTTCTTGTTGCTAACAACTTTGTGATATTTCCATATTTGATTTCTTTAAATAAAAAGTTTTTCCAACAAATTTCTTACCAGAAACCAAGTGCGATGTGAGTTAAAAAAAAAGAGGAAATTGTTTTTTGTTTTTTGTGAGTACATCAACATTTGGAGGTTGGGATTCAAAGATCTAACATTTTGGTCGAGAGTACATGTCAATTCCCGCTGAGTTACGCTCGCTTTGGCAGATGAGGAAATTGTTAATTATATGCTTTAATGACAATTTAAATGGAAAAGTTAACCAAATGTATGAATTTACAACACTTTTATAAGTTGGAGATTCAAATTGATACAATCTACTAAGTTTGGGTTTCAATTTAGGGTTAAAATTGATACAATGTACGAGTCATTCTTCCCCTAATTAAAAATAAAACAGGAACAATTTTGCAATTACTGTTAATTATTAAAAGAGAATGAAAAGAAAAAACCGCCGGCGCCGTCCGCCGTCCGCCGTCTACATAGAATCTAGGAAAGTCCCGTCGATTCGAGTCCAACAAATTGCGAGTCTTCTTTTTATCGTCTCGACTCTCGAATTCAAATGGAATTTGCGTATCAAACGAAGAACCACAATAAATTTCCATTTCCATTTCCATTTTGGAGACTTTTGACTTGGAAAAAACGAAGCGATTCGCACTTTCTTTCAAAATTAGACGAAGAAGAATCGAATTCCAAATCTCTCTTCTTCCCCATTTGGATCATTGACCCGACCCGATAACATTCTTCTATTCGTTCATTCTGGAATTGGATTTGGGCCGAGGCCCGATTTTATTGGGTTTGGTTCACCATATTCGAGCCCAAAACTAAGCAGCAAAATGGGGCATACATGGGCTGGCCCAAGAATAATACGAGTATCTTTTTCGGTAAATAAATAAATGGAGAGGTGTCAACCCGATCATAGTTCAATTGGTTAAAAGTATATATCATTGATTAGGAGGTCAGATATTGAATCTCCACCCGTGCATATTGTCAAAAATAATAATAATAATAATAAGAGGGTGTGTTGGATTGAGAAGTTGGAGGGAACGGAGTTAGGTGAGATTAATTAACTCCTTGTTTGGGCTAAAGACATATAACATCCACTTTTGGGGTCCACAAACTTATTAACTCTTAAAACTCCAAAGACAAAACAAATGTGTGGATAGGAATTGAACTTGAATCAAGCTATGTTTGGATTGGTTTTAAGATAAATGATTGACGCAATGGAATTGAAATAGACTAAAAGAAAGAATTAGTCATTTAACGTTTTGGTTTATAGTCTTTATCAAGATAATGAATTGTGTACATATTTTGGTTATGGTTCAATTGAATGCACGTACAAGCGATATGATCAAGAGAGATTTCATTAAGACAATAAATTATATATGAATTTGGTTAGGGTTCAAACTCATATAAATGATTGATTGAAAAGTTCGTGTTTATTACATGAAATGTACATGCAAACAAAACAATTCTGCATGTAGAGCATTCATGTAAAACGATCAACATTAAAAAAAAAAAGGAAGACTTTTCCCTTCTCTTTGAAACCCATCTTTAAATGATGAGTGCATGAATTGAACTACCACACAGCAAAAATTGGAAGAAAATTTCATTGAAAAACCTTCATAGATTTTGTGCCAAATTACATGGAAGCTCATGCACTTCACATTCAACTGAAATTTCCCCTCCTTAGCCTTCACTGTAAATTTCATTGGGAAATGGCCAATTTTTTTATTCCCCCAACTATTTCTTGGGTTTTGCACCATTGAAATTTAAAACCAATAAATAAATTAAAAAAAAACCCAACTCTAATTTTAAGCAAAGTGTATAAATAATAAATGAGAATGAAAAATTATTGGACCCCTGAAATGATCTAAACTGTAAAATCAGACCAAATTAATGAAAAAGAAACAATATTTGAAGACAGTGAAAATTTAATAAACCACTGCTGGATTGTCATTGGGGAGATGATTGAGAGCCCCAAGAAGAGAGTGCCGCCAAAAGAAAGTCAAAATTGATTATTATTATTATAATAAGATTAAGAAAAAAAGTCAATAGATTTTCAAAAAAAAGAAAAAGAAAAAAAGTCAATAGAATGTTGTTGTGTTTGGATAGATTTTGACCTTTGAAAGTGTAAACATTTATTAAACGGTGCGTAAGATTTTGTCAAATAACAGACGATATTGGTTATCTAACTCCAAAAAAAAAAAAAAAAAAAAAAAAAAAAAAAAAAAAAAAAAAAAAAAAAAGCCGTTGAGTTAAAATCCAGAGGTTAAATAAAATAAAATCCAGACTTTTTGAACTAAATTAAAAAAAAAAAACTTTTTTTTTTCACCCACGGTTTCTTCTGCTGCAAAATTTGGTGTGTGAAATGAAATAAAAAATCTGCGACAGCCGTAAACAGGATAGAAATAAATGGGGGAAATTAAAGATTGTGTACCAAACCAACGAAAATTACTCAATACTTTTTTTTTTTTTTTTTCTTTTGAGGGTTTATTTAAACTATATTTAATTGATTATATTACGTGTGTTATTTTAAAGTAAATAGAAAATCTTACATTGAATTACAAGTTTGGTATAACTCTTAGATTATGTTTATATAGTCTTTTTTTTTTGAAAAAATTATGTTTATATAGTCTTAATATCCTTAAAAAGTGAGGCATTTCTAATAGGTTAGGTCTATGAATTTTTAATATTATGTTCAATAGGTTCATTTTATTAATTACACCACTAAATGTTTGAGCCTTGTAGAAACATTTTAAACTATATGGACCAAATAGATATACTAATTTAAACACATACTAAAATGAAAAAAAAGTTAAAGCTACCATACTAACACACACAAATTAAAGTACAAGATCAAAACAAATCAAAATTGAGAGCTAGAATACATAGACCATAGTAATATCCTGTTAAAATTAAAGTATCATTAAAAGATTAAATTTACCATGATCCATCAACTCAGATGGTTGGATTTATTGGTAATTTAACATATATGGTATCAGAACAGAAAGTCCTATGTTAAAACTCTTGTAATGTCATCTCCTCCTCAATTAACATTAATTTTCACTTGTTGGGCATGTGTTCAAACTTAAAAGTATTGATATAAGATCAAATTTACCATAACCCATAAGTCAGAAATCATTTTTTTTAGGTTAAAAATCACTTTGGTCCCTCAACTTTTATAGAAGTAACAATTTTGTCCATAAATTTTGATTTGTAACGATTTAGTCCCTGAACTTTAATAATTACTTTTGTCTCTATACTTTCACATTTGTACCAATTTAGTCCCTATACTTTCAAATTTGTAACAATTTAATCCATGTCGCAAAAAAAATCCATCAAAATTAAATGTCGATTTTTATTATTTAGTGATTAAACTTTGTAGTTTTTTTTTTTTTTGAAACTAATTAAACTTTGTAGCTTTATAAACATATTGGGTCCCAAATTAGTTAATTAATCTATCTAGGTAAGAAATTTCATTAAATCTTTACATTAATTTTTCATAATATAGGGACCAAATCGTTACAAATTTGATAGTACAGTGACTAAATTGTTACTTATTAAAGTTTAGAGACTAAATTGTTACAAAATTAAAAGTACAGGGACTAAATCGTTATAAATGAAAATTCAGAGACTAAATTGTTAGTAGTCAAAGTGATTTTTAACCCCCTTTTTTTTAATGTAAAAATTGTTTTCACAAGGCTTTTTCCAGATTTAGGATGGTCACCTAAAATCCAACCAACATTTGCATGCTAAGGGAGCACTTGCAAATTGGACAAAAAAAAAAAAAAAAACGATCTACCATTCAATTAATGCAACCAGTGTGGCTAACCAAATACACACAAAATTAAACTTCAAATCCCTCCCTATAAATACACTAAATCTCCAAAACTCTTCATCTTCTCCATATATTCACACAAAACCCTTCAAAATCCAAAATCCAAAACCCACCATGGCTGTTTTTCCCAAGCTGATCTTCAAGCTTCTTGAATGTGTTCTTAGCCAACTCTTGCCCAATTCCTTCCACAAAGCAGCCAAGAAATTCAAACAACATGGCTTCTTCTTCTTCCTTTTCAAATCCCCACCATCTTCATCTCTCAAAACACCCCATCAATCTTCTAATTTCTTCTTCCCCCACCTCTCAAAATGCTGCCTCCAAAACAGAGCTTCCCAAATTCTTGTCTCTGACTTCACCACTTCACTTTTGAGAAACAACCATAAAAGCCAAAGCCATTCCTTTTCCTTCTTCTTCCCTTATTTCATGCTTGTTGCCTTTGAAGGTGGCAGCCTCTTCAGAGCTCTCATCTTGCTTCTTTCTTGCCCAATTCTCTGCCTTTTGGATTGGGAATCCAACTTCAAGGCCATGATTTTCATTTCCTTTTGTGGGTTGCCCATAAAAAGCATGGCCAATGTTAGTTCAACTGTTCTCCCAAAGTTCTACCTTGAGAATCTTGACCTTCTTGTCTTTGAGGCTTTTCAAGCTTTTGGGTCTAGGCTTGTCTTCACAAGTGTGCCTAGGGTTATGGTGGAAGGCTTTTTGAGAAATTATTTGAATGTTGATCATGTTGTAGGGACTGAGTTGCAAACTTATGGCAAGTTTTACACTGGTTTTGTGTCTGAAAAGGGCTTGCTTCTCAAGCACAAAGCTTTGGTGGAGTATTTTGGACAAGAAAGGCCTGATGTTGTTGGAATTGGAGCTCCAAATCTTCATGATCATCTTTTCATCTCTCATTGCAAGGTATCATAAATTATTATTGTTACGGCTGAATACTAGAGATCTTCCACTAAAATATTGACAACTAAGAAAAAAGAAGGTAAAAAATGAGAATTTTTTTATCTCTCTTAATTGTCAACATTTTAACGTCAATGTGCAAGAAGATCCCTACATATTAGTATACAGCCACATTTTTTTTTTCATTTTATTTTTGTGGGTTGTCCTCTCTCTCTACTTTATCGATGCTTTTCAAGTACAAAGGACAAAACATAATTGTATTTTTAAAACTTATTTTGAAATTTGAAACTTCAAAAGAATGAGTAATGACTTTACTATTGAATTGAGTTATATTCCTGTTCACTTTTAGAAATTTTAGCCGTTTAAATTCTCTCCGATTTATTTATTTTACAAAAGAAAAAAAAAACATAAAGGTAAAATTGGTAGGAAAAAAGCTATTAATTTGGCTGCATACTAATAATTATTCCACCTAAGTTTGAGAATCTATCGGGTCTTTTAATAAATGCTGGATTCAGATCATTCAAAATATAACTCTTAATTTTTAATTAAAAAAAAAAAAACTCTTAATTTTTTTTCTTCGTATATCTAACTTTACCTGATTTTGTCAGCCCATCCAATAATTTCTTCAATTCGTGGCCGTGTATTTTCTGCTTTCTTGAATTTCACTTAATTGAATTATATACCAAAAAAAAAAAAAAAAAAGAGTTTACCTGCTTTCTGCAAAACCATTTAATTTTCAATTCGAGAAATACAAATTTGATTTTTTTTTCCCGTATATCTAACAGTGTAGAATCACTAACAAGATTCTGCCAGCCCCATCAAAAAATTTCTTCATGTTCATGGCACTATATATTTCTACTTTCTTGACTTTCATTATTTTTATGTAGTATTCACTAAAAAAGCTTACATGTTCTCTGCAAACACATTCAATTTTCACCCACAAAAAAAGTTGGGTTAAATTAAAATAGGTTAAATTACATGTGTAGTCCTTAGACTTTTAGAGTTGTGCCAATTTAATCCCTAAAGTTTAAAAAGTTTCAAATAGAGATCCTCAAACTTTCAGTTTTGTTTCTATTAGGTCCTTGAATTTTAAAAAATATCCTTTAGCTCCTTAATTTTTCACTTTTGTATCTAATAAATCCTTGACCCATTCAACATTTTTTAAAATTCACAAGTCTACTGTACTACCTTTAGTTGTCAAGGAAACTCGTAGGATATTAAATATCCTAAATAGGTGGCCACCATGGATTGAACTTATTTCCTTTAAGTCCAATATTTTTTCAATGACCCTTATTGACCATTAGGGCCAACCCATGATGATTGACTAAACTTGTAATTAAACTTGGATCTTATTTTATATCCTATAGTCCCCATACTTCCAATTAGTTCCTACTAGCTAGTACAAAGACTAAAATGAAATGGGTCGGACTAAAATTATATTTTAACCGTAAAGTTTCGAACTTTTATCAGGAAGCATATGTAGTGAACACCGAGGACAACAAAAGCTCAACGAGTTGCTCAGTAGCAGTACCAAGAGAGAAATATCCAAAGCCATTGATTTTTCACGACGGAAGATTGGCATTCTTACCAACTCCATTCGCAACTCTCTGCACATTCATATGGATTCCTCTGGGGATCGTTCTAGCGATTTTCAGAATCAGCGTGGGCATTTTCCTTCCTTACAAATTAGCCATTCTCCTCGGGTCATGGAGTGGCCTACGCATAAACCTCAAAGGCTACGACCGACCACCAAATCACAAAACCTCCAAGAAATCAGGAGTTCTGTTCGTGTGTAGCCACAGAACACTTCTGGACCCGGTGTTTCTGAGCACGTCGATGGGGAAGCCGGTGACGGCGGTGACTTACAGCTTGAGCAAATTCTCAGAGACGATAGCGCCGATAAAGACGGTGAGGCTGACGAGGGACAGAGTGAAAGACGGGGAGGCGATGAAGAGATTGCTCGGGGAAGGGGACTTGGTGGTGTGTCCGGAAGGGACGACATGTCGGGAGCCGTATCTGCTGAGGTTCAGTCCGCTGTTCGCGGAGCTGAGCGATGAGATCGTGCCGGTGGCAGTGAACACGAGGGTGAGTATGTTTTACGGGACGACAGCGAGTGGGCTCAAGTGGTTGGATCCGATATTCTTTTTGATGAATCCGAGGCCGAGTTACGACATGGTTGTTCTTCCGAAGCTGCCGAGGGAGTTGACGTGTGGTGGAGGGAAGTCTAGCTACGAGGTTGCTAATTATATTCAGAGACAGTTGGGCGATGTTTTGGGATTCGAATGTACTAAGCTTACTAGGAAGGATAAGTACTTGATGTTGGCTGGGAATGAAGGATTGGTCCTAGACAAAAAAAAATGTTGTTAATTACTTAAATTTACTTCAAATTATTAGCAAATCGAGATATTGGGGTTTGGATTTTCTTGTGAAATAATCGAGGGAATTTTGATCCTAAATTATTCGGGTTTGTTTTTGTGCTGTGTATGAGAGAGTGTGTTCGTGAATTAATTTACATAGATTTTATGTTTAAATCTGATATATTGGTGTTTAGTTTTTATTTGATGCATTTGTACTTCAATTTTTTATTTTTTCTTTACTTTCTAGTTTTGTTTTTAATGTTCTAGCCCAAAAAAGACGAAAATAAATGATGGGATGAAAAGTTTAAGGGGAAAGATTCGATTTTTTTTTTTTTTTTTTTTTTTGGAGAGTTAAAATAAATGCTAAAAGTACTAGCAAAATGAAACCTAAAAATTACCATACTTGTCTCAACATCAAAATTCGATGAAATTGAAGGTTTGGAATGAAAATTGAAACAAATTTTCAACTTTGAAGGTAAAAATTAATTAAAAAATATTTTTTCCTTCTAAAAACTAGATTTTATAAAAAAAAAAGATAAGGAAAAAAAAAAAAGCAATGGGTACAAGTATAATTCACTTTTTTTCCAAAGTGGGGTCCGCCCTTGACCCTTGTGAACACTGAACAATGTCACTGTCCCCTCAGATTACATCAATATAATTGAAATAACCCTTTTTTTTTATAAAAAAAAAGAAATAAATGGTTATATATATATATATATATATATATATATATAATTGAAATAAACGCACAATAAACTTGAAAAAAACTTAACTGCATACCGGTATGTAGGGATCTTCTGCATGTCACCATTAAAATGTTGACAATTAGGAGAGATAAACAAAATTTCTCATTTTTTTCCTTCTTCTTTTTTAGTTATCAAGATTTAATGGAGTATATAGGAAGATCTCTATGTACCAATTTTGTTTTCTTTTAGAAATATCTCTATATACTAGTATGCAACTAAGTTTTGTTCAATAGTTTAGGTGGGGGAGGGCTAGGAATTTATCGTTAAATTTTATATTATTTGTTAACTCCATGAATTTAAAAGTAAAATTAATTTGGTTATCGTCTACTATTTTTTTTTTCAAAATTTAAAGTTATGCAAATCAAATAAATTAAACTTTGAAATTTGAATTCATATTTGTACTTCCTGTTGCTTTTTTTATAGTTGAAATATTTGTATTTCCTGTTGAAGGAGAGCTTAAGGTTTTAAATATATGTTAGACATGTCAATAATTTTATTGAAATTTTCATATTTCCATGAATTCTACACTAATATTTCTCTTATACCGTAAAAGTATTAATGGAGTATAGAAAATATTAATAGGATATAACTAATATAAACAATAAAGAAAATTAATAAAAAATCTAAATTATTTAAAAGTGTAAAATAATTGTTTATTAATTAGTTTATTGTTTATGGTATTTAAAAACTGAGCTTATAAATATAGTTTCACTTATTTGTTTTTTTTTTTTTACAAACATTTTTAAAATCTAATTCAAAATTCAAAAACTAAAAAAAATATATATAGTTTTAAAAAAATTCATTGAATTTGATTAGGATTTCAAATATTTTCTTTTGAAAAAATAAAAGGCGTTGTAATTATAGAAATTGTGTAAACCATATATAATTAAAAGAAAAAAAAGGAGACAGAAAACTCAAACTAAAATGGTTATCAAACAAGACTTATATATTCTGTATCAATTTTGAAAACGTCTATTAAGTGTGATCGATATTTTCATGGAATGGACCATATTGATATTTCAACTTCCATGTTTAAAAGCTTGAAAGACATAATATAATAAATAGAAAGTGTAAAACATTTAGTTTATTAATTTAAATCTCGTTTGATAAATCTTTAGGATCCCTTTTGTAATACGTTTTAGTTTAAAAGTTTTTCAAGAACACAATTTTTATTTCAACATTTTGTATAAATTTGTTTAGAATTTAAACACTCATATGTTTGATTACATTTCCTCATAAGTATTTTTATACAAAAGTTATTATATACTTCAAAACTCTTTTTAAAAAAATTTCTTTCTAGTGTCTTTCAAAATAGTTTATTTCTCAATCTAATTTTTAGTGGTTGCCAAACGTTATAAAATTTTTCAAAATTAAATACTTCAAGAGTTAAACCAAACATATACCCTTGGTCTATTGTTTATGGTTTTTAAAAATTAAGCTTATAAATATACTTCCACTTCCAAGTTTCTCTATTTTTATTTAGAGATTTTTTTAAAATCTAATTCAAAATTCGTAATCTAAGGTCCCGTTTGATAACCATTTCGTTTTTTGTTTTTGGTTTTTGAAAATTAAGCTTATTCACACCTACTCTCACTTATAGGTTTCTTTATTTTAGTATCAACATTCTTCCTTATTTTCAAAAACCAAGTCCAATTTTGATAACAAAAAAAAAAAAAAAAGTAGTTTTCAAAAACTTATTTTTGTTTTTAGAATTTGGCTAGAAATTCAAATGGATCCTTAACAAGGTTGAAAGCCATGGTAGAAAATTTAAGAGAAAACAAACATAATTTTCAAAAACCAAAAACAAAAAAACGAAATAGTTATCAAACGAGGTCTTAAAAAACAAATAAAAAATGAAATCATTATCAAACAACACTTTCACATCTTCAAAATATATCTATCTAAGTCATCAACATTTTCCACAAAAGGGACGATATTGATATTTCAACTTCCATGTTTAAAAGCTTGAGAGATATAATATAATAAATTATAATAAATAGAGTTTTAAAATTAATTGTAATTGTAACGCCAATAAATTGAATTTATGTAATTGATTGCAACGATAAACCAACTAAGTGGGGAAGAGTGAGCTTTTATGTGGCACACTGTGAGTGACAAGTGTGCATGGCATTGGATGGTAACATCTTGACACGTGTCAATTGGTTTCTGTATTTACAATAAATTTGGGGTCCTTTTTAAATTATTTAATTATAAAATGTCCACGTCGACCTTATCCATTATTTAATGCTCAATTATATTGCTAACTCCTCCAACCCTAAAATAAGTGATTTTCTTTTGGATTCTTCCCACTAAATTGTTATTATCTCTTTTGCTGTTTTAGATTAGATAGACTCATTTTCTTTAATATAAACTTTTCTTTTTTCACAAAATTATTTCAAAGATATTATATTATTTGGATCGTTATTTAAACTAGTTTTGTTTCATACTAATTTGTGATGCTAGAAATTAAAAAAAACACAATTGTTGTGTCGTGGTATAACTACTGCTTTGAAAGCAATTTCGGCACGACCACGGTGCTAAATCGTTTACGCCGGTTGCTCCCCAAGGTTAACACAACACCCTCCTCGTTCGTGCACTCGAGAGAGAAGGATTGGAATCAAGGAAGTTAAGGTTGGAGAGGTGTAGAGGTGAAAAACTGATGATTCAATGTGGAATGGCTTGCAGGCTTTTATAGGGGGGAGAACTACCAACGGGCAAGCACTCACGGATCGCCACGTGTCCATCCATTAAGCCAAAAATGCGGTGCATGGTCAGCGAGAGTGCGCGGGCATGGTCAGCGGTCAGCACTTCGGACGAGAAGCGCTCATGATGGACACGAACTGGTCTGCGTGCGTGACACGTGGCGCGACGCGAGTGGCTTGTAAGGAAAAAGAAAATGAAACTTATCTTGGCCAAAAAACGCCTGAACCCGGCCCATCCGTCCGGCGGCGACGGTGGCGGCGCGCGCGTGTTGGGTGAAGACTTGTTTCCACTCTTAACCACTTTTACAAGAGAAAGGAAGAGTGCTTGTATAAAAACACTCTTCCCAATTCAAAATTTATCCATGTGGGACAAAAATCTTCACACACCACCACACTAAGCCAAGATTAAGTCATTCCCAACAATCCCCCACGAATGACTGTAAACAACATTTTCTGAGCAAAGGAGGAATTTAAACTTAAGCATTAATATCTTTCGATTTGAATTAACACATAGTGAAGTAAGGCAATAACCATCCTAGTGAAAGTAAGTTACCTTTTGAACTTTCAGCAGTCATGGTTTAGACCCCCACAACACGTTTGTATCCTCTGGTTTTCCTTGATTCCGCGATAATAAAACCAGTGCTATTTGAGGCCATGCACTAACACCTTGGGTCATCGTGAAAGCTCTAGAAAGAGATCCATTACACTCTTTCATAGAAGGCGGCCACACCTTCACAATCACGTCATGCTTCATCAAGTCTACCGCAGTAAACCACTCAAAACTTGAGCTATGAAGACTTTCAAAATGTGTCCATCAAGTCCGTATTTGGACCACCCAAATAAAGGGCTATGGACTCATTTCAACAGTTTGAGTCCCATACATGCTGAAGACTCTAGAATTACTCTCCTTGTTAGGCCTTTGGTGAGAGGATCTGCCAAATTCCTCTCAGACCTCACATACTCCAAGGAGATAACTCCATTTTTCAACAACTGTTTCACAACTCCATGTCTCAGGCGTATATGCCTTCTCTTGCCATTATAAACACTGTTCTTGGCAATTCCTATGGCAACTTGTGAATCACAGTGCAAAGAGACTGGCACTGACGCCCCCCACAGTGGTACGTCTTGAAGTAAACTTCTTAACCATTCTGCCTCTTGCCCTACAAGCTCGAGAGCTATAAACTTAGACTCCATGGTGGATCGCGCAATGTAGGTTTGCTTTGCAGACTTCCATGATATAGCTCCTCCACAAAAAACGAACACATATCCGCTAGTTGAACTTACTTCGTCATTATCAGTTACCCAGTTTGCATCACAATAACCTTCTAATACTGCAGGAAACTTATTAAATTGCAAACAGTAATCTATTGTACCTTTAAGGTATCTCAACAAACGACGAAGTGCAACCCAATGCTCTTTATTAGGATTATGTGTATACCTACTCAATCTACTCACAACATATGCAATATCAGGTCTAGTATAATTCATCAAATACATCACACTACCTATAATTTTTGCATATTCAGATTGAGAGACACTATCCCCTTTATTCTTCTTAAGTTTCATACTAGCATCATAAGGTGTTCTTGCAGGCATATCATCAAAACAATCAAATCTCTTTAGCATCTTTTCAACATAGTGTGATTGATTCAAAGAATACCCATTTTCGGTTTTTCTCAATTTAACACCAAGTATCACATCAGCCTCACCTAAATCTTTCATCTCAAAGTGTGAGAATAAAAACAACTTGGTATTATTTATTACTTCTAAATTCGTACCGAAAATAAGCATATCATCAACATACAAGCAGATAATCACATAGTCAACACCAAACAATTTCGAGTAAACGCATGTGTCAGAAGAATTTACCCTAAACTCATTGTTTACTAAGGTATTATTGAATTTCTCATACCATTGTTTGGGAGCTTGTTTAAGACCATAAAGAGATTTTTTAAGCTGACATACCTTGTCTTCTTGACTAGAAACTACAAAGCCCTCAGGTTGTGCCATATATATCTCCTCTTCTAAATCTCCATTGAGAAATGCTGTTTTTACATCCATCTGATGTATTAACAGCCCACGAATAGCTGAAAGAGCGACTAGACATCTAATAGTAGCTATTTTAGTTACAGGAGAATAAATATCAAAGTAATCAATACCTTGTTTTTGTGAATAACCCACAACCACTAATCTAGCCTTGAATTTTTCAATTGAACCGTCTGGTCTGATTTTCCTTTTAAAGATCCACTTACACCTAATAGGCTTACTTCCCTTAGGTAAATCTACCAAGTTCCACGTTTTATTCATAGTCAAAGAATCCAGTTCACTTTTAATGGCCTCTTTCCAGAAACTAGAATCTACAGATTTTAAGGCCTCTTGGTAGGTTTTAGGATCCTCATCTATTAGATATATGCATGCAAATTGATCGTCAATTTTATCTGAGTTTTCAACAAGAAAAACAGTTAAAAAATCTGATCCAAAATCTTTCTCAATTCTCTTTCTTTTACTCCTCCTAGGTTCAATTTCATGCATAATATCAGCAGTAGATGAAGGACTAGCAGACACCTGACTAGATCGTGAGATATTAACTGACTCATTTTTAATCATAGGAAAAATGTGTTCGAAAAATTCAGCATCTCTATATTCACAGATTGAATTGTCATCTAAACACATGAACCTATATGCAACACTATTATGAGCATACCCAATAAACACACAATCAAAGGTTTTAGATCCTACCGTAGGTTTCTTGAATACTGGATATGCCACTTTAGCTAAGCACCCCCATACCTTCAGATAGCTCAGGTTCAGCGAATATCCTTTCCAAAGCTCGTATGGTGTCTTATCTAGCCTTTTGTGAGGAACTCTGTTAAGAACAAAACAGGCAGAAAGCACAGCTTCCCCCCACATACTGTTAGGCAATCCAGAACTTATTAACATAGCTTTCATCATTTCTTTTAATGATCTATTTTTACGTTCAGCTATGCCATTCTGTTGAGGAGAATATGGTGCAATACTCTCATGGATAATACCATTTAACTCACAAAACTCCTTGAGAGACTTGTCACTGTATTCACCTCCTCTATCGGATCTTAACCTTTTGATCTTTTTATCTAGTTGGTTTTCTACTTCTGCTTTGTATTTCCTAAACATGCTACTAGCTTCATCCTTTGATTTCAGAAGATATATTTTCGTGTATCTAGAGAAATCATCAACAAAGGATATATAATAGTTTTTGCTACCTTTGCTAGTAGTGTTTTTGAAATCAGCTAGATCAGAGTGAATTAATTCAAGCAGTTCAGTACATCTAGTTGTAACAGGCTTAAACAGTTTTTTAGCAAATTTTGCCTCTACACATACTGAGCATCTACTATCATTAGGAGATTCCGATACATTAAGAAGATGCAGTTCTTTTAGCCTTTTAATAGATGCAATGTTCACATGACCTAGTCTACCATGCCATACATCAATGCCATACATCAATAGATTCAACAATATAGGCAGAACGAGATGTACTTTCATTCATGTTTGCAGGAATAGAAACAATGTTTAACACAAACAAACCATCGGCTAAGTACCCCTTACCAACAAAGTCACCATTTTTAGTGATGACAACCTTGTCAGCTTCAAAGACAATTTTAAGTCCTGCCCTGTTCAACAAACTTCCAGACACCAGATTCCTACGCAATGACGGAACATACAATACATCATTCAAAGATAATGTTTTTCCAGAAGTAAGTTTTAAGAGAACCTTCCCTTTCCCAATTACTCCAGCAGTGGTCGAGTTCCCCATGTATACACATTCGCCGTCAACAGTGTCATGGAACTCGTGGAACAAGCTTCGATTTGAGCAGAAGTGTTTTGAGGCACCAGTGTCAAGAATCCAGTCTGATTTATTCTCCAACAGGTTGGCCTCCACCACCACTGCAGCAATGATGTCGTATGCTTCAACAACGTTGGCTTGTGCACCATCAGGCTTCCGATCTGGCTTTCCTTTCCTCTGGTTGCACTGATAGGATTTGTGCCCTGGTTTCCCGCAGACATAACATATTACCTTGGAGAGCTTCTCTATTTTCCCGCTAGGAGACTTGAATGGATGGTTCTTCTTCTGCGAGGATTTGTCTTTATTTTTATTTTTGAAAGGATTTGTCTTTATTTTTATTTTTGAACCTGTCATTTGATGCAGCAGAAGATTCAACTAGGTTAGCATTATATGCCTTCTGACAGGATGCTTGCCACTAGATTCTCGTACTCATGAACCTGGTCCATCACTGAAACTGCATCCACTTACCGACCACGTACTTCTTTCTCCCTGCATCATCGCCGAGCGACAGTAGTTAGAACCATTTAGAGGTTCCAGTTTGGATAGATCTGGAACATGCTTCTTGGCGACCAACGACGGCAACGGCGCGCGCGTGTGGGGTGAAGACTTGTTTCCACTCTTAACCACTTTTACAAGAGAAAGGAAGAGTGCTTGTATAAAAACACTCTTCCCAATTCAAAATTTATCCATGTGGGACAAAAGTCTTCACACACCACCACACTAAGCCAAGATTAAGTCATTCCCAACAATTTGTATTATAATTTGAGTTTAGAGGTAGTTGTGCACGATTAGCAATCTAATTCAAAATAAAAGCAAATTTAGTATAAAATACAAGCAATTTATAAATATAGGGTAATTCTAAGCCAACCCATATGCTATGTTTGCAAAAGCGTAAAAATCCAATAATATATCTCAACTTTGCACGTCTACTGATGAGAGATCTATTAGTGTTAGACGTTTTATTAGTTTATCAATAATAAATGTGGTATGTTACAAATAGACGTCTATAAGTGGAAAGATCCATTAACATATTTCAACTCTACAGTCTTTCACTAATAGATGTAGAAATTATCTTTAAGTGATAGATGTTTTAGCTTGACCTAAAAATGATATATTAGTTATCAATGTTTATTTTTAGGATAAGATACACTTTTGATCCAGTTTGGAGTTGGTGTCGGTTTGATTTCTGAGATTTGTAAATTGTTTTTAAATGGTTCCTGGGGTTAGTTAACCATTAGTTGACCTATAATAGAAAGGCGATAGATGTTAAGTTGGTAGAGTGATTGTACTTTGCCAAGGTGACATTTTTGAGGGGCCGTTTGTTTTTTGGGAATCTAGATAACCAGAATATTAAGATGCCTAGAATTATAGATACCCAGAAATATAAATGCCGGGAATTTTAGATAACCGTGTTTGTTTTGAAGAAATAATTTTTAAGAATATATGGGAATATTCAGATAACTATGTTTGTTTTGCACGATTTTTGTACGGGAAAGTTCTTAAATTATGCATAATACCAATAATGCCCTTACTAATTTTTAGCTAATTTACCTATTAGTTTAATATAATTTAAATTTATATAATGTTTTGGTCTTTGTTAATCTAATGTTTTATTTTTATATAAATTTAATTTATACTAATTTAATTGGTTATTTTTTTTAGAACAAATTCATTTATATTAGTTTAATTTTAAAAATTAGTTTCAACTTTAATTTTTTTTTTTAAAAAAAACATGACAATTATTATAATTTACGGTGTACTTGTAATGAATTGATCTATGTGTTTTTTGAAATGTACAATTAACATTATTATTAAGAGAATAAATCAAAAATAAATTAAAATATTATTCAATGTAACTATCATTTATTTTATATATAAATGTAAAATTGAAAAAATAAATGGTTATTTCTTAGTGTATGAATAAATTAATTTATTTTTAAATAAAAATATAGATGATAAAATGGAGGGGTAAAAATGTCACCCGAAGATGCCCTCAACATGGGAATCTTTGAAACTCATCTCTCATGAGGGCATCAAAAGCTCCTTGGATGCCTCCCGTATGGGCATCCCGAAATTCCTAGGTATCAAACATTACCACAAAACAAACGTGGTAATCCAGATGCCAATTTCATGGGAATCTTGGATTACCGTAAAACAAACGACCCCTAAATGAGTTGGCAAAACTATTAATTTTATATTAACCTAATTTTTTCTCATCTTCTTTAGCTTAGGTGGATCTCTATTGCCTCCATTCCATCTGATCTATATTTTCTCTCTCTAAAAAGTATAAAAAAAAACACAAAAACAAAAAAACAAAAAAACAAAAAAACAAGTTGCATAAAAAAAAAATAGTTCCACCTCCCTCTTTATTTCTCTAAAAATTTGGTAGAAAATTTTTAAAAAATTAAGGTTGCATAAAAATAAAATTACTTCCATCTCCACCTCTTTATCTCTCTAAAAAGCTGCAAAAAATTCTAAAAAGAAAGTTTATAAACAAAAAATTACTTCTATATAGTTCTATTCCCTCTTTCTCTGTCTAAAGAGTTGCAGAAAAATAAAAATAAAAAGAAGTTGAATGAACATAAAATTGTTTTCATCTCTCTTTTCTCTCCCTAACTTAAAATTTACAAAAAAACTAAAAAAGAAATTTGTAAATAGAAACTACTTCCATCTCCCTCTTTCTCTCTCTAAAAGGTTGCAGAAAAATTAAAAGAAGTTGAATAAAAATATACAATTACATTCATCTGAAGAAAAAGCAAAAAAAAAAAAAAAAAAAAAAGTTCATAAACAAAAAAATTACTTTATTTCCCCATTTCTCTCCCTAACAAATTGCATAATAGAAAATTTCCCTCTCTTTACTCCTTTTTCTCTCTAAAAGTTGTAGAAATACATCATTTTCATTTTTCTCTCTAAAGAGTTATAGGAATATAAGGGCCCGTTTGGTAACGTTCTCGTTTCTTGTTTCCGTTTCTTCATTTTTAATAAAGAAAAATAGAATTTCATGACCCTAACACCTATACATTCAATAATAATAAACCTATATTCTTATTTATGTTTGGAAAAAAATTGGAAACAAAAAAAAAAAAAAAAGAGAAACTAGTTTTAGTTGTTCCCAAAAGTTCTAAACAAATTTTGGGAGTGTTTCTAAAAAGTGAGAAACAAGAAACATACAGTTATTAAATGCTTAGATTTCTTAATAAAATTAGAAACAAGAAACAAGAAACGAGAACGTTACCAAACGGAACCTAAACTTTTATTTCCCGTTCTCTTTATGTATTTTCTCTCTAAAAATGTGAAAGATAGGAGAAAATAAGAGGGAGGAAGATGAGTATTAGATTTATCTTGGTAGTCAAACACTGTTAGTATATTTTGTTATTCAGTTTAGTTTGTTATTCAGTTTGTTATTCAATTTGTTATTCAGTTGAATCACTGTGTATAAATACTTCATCAGAGGATAATGAAAGACACACTGGGAGATAATTTTTCTCTATTTCTACATATTAATATGGTATCAGAACAAAGCCCTTCTTGCTGCTCATCTTCTCTCTGATTCTTTCCTCCCTTCCTTCTCTTTTCTCAGTGATGGACTCTACGGTTCCAGTTCAAGGTGCATCTTCTTCCCTTTCCGCTGAAAACTCTCAAAGTCCGTATTATCTCCATCACACCGACACCTCCATTCTTTTTCTTGTATCGGAATTGCTCACTGATGACAATTATGTCACATGGAGTAGATCAATGCTGATGGCGTTGGCGATCAGAAACAAATTGAGATTTATTGATGGAAGCATCCCAAAACCCACTGGAGAATTGCTTCCAGCCTGGTCTCGAAACAATCTTATTGTCATATCATGGATTCTGAATTCTGTGTCCAAAGCGATATCTTCGAGCATCATCTTTACTGATTCCGTCGAAGCTATCTGGATTGATTTAAAAGAACGTTTTAAAAAACGCAACGGTCCAAGAATTTTCCATCTCAAACGAGGATTGGCTACTTTAAAGCAAGAACAAGAATCAGTGACCATGTATTTTGCAAAGCTTAAAGGTCTTTGGGATGAATATGCTTCTTATCGTCCAGGCTGCACTTGTGGGCTTTGCAACTGTGGAGGTATTAAATCAATTGAAAATTTTATTCAGTTTGAATACTTACTTTGTTTCTTGATGGGATTAAGTGAAAAGTATGGCCATGCTCGATCGCAAATCCTGTTAATGGATCCTCCACCGACTGTTGCCAAAGCTTTTTCCCTAATTGCTCAAGAAGAAGAACAAAAATCAGAACCATTATTACCAACTCCTGCAATCACTTTTGCTGTTGGTACTCCCAATGGTGATTCTTCTAAAGCTCCATCGCAGAATAATACATATTGCCAGATAGGAAATCGCCCGTTTTGCACTCATTGTAATATATAAGGACATAAGGTGGATAAATGTTATAAGCTACACGACTATCCTCCTGGCTATCGAAACAAAGGAAATCAGCGTAATTCCAATGGCTCCTCGCAATCTACAAATCAAAATTCAAAGTCTACAGTACACTCTGTTTCTACAGATGCTGCCAATTCTAGTTCTTCTGAGGATCCTTTTACACAGTGCCATAATATCTTGAATATGCTTCAATCGAAGCTTGCAGCCGTCAAGACAGACACTGAAGCTCGATCCTCTTATTTAGCAGGTATTTGTTCTACTGCTTTAACTCATACTGATTGGATAATAGATTCAGGAGCATCGACGCACATCTGTTTCTCTCAAGCTGTTTTCAATACATTAGAACCCATATCTACTGCTGTTATCTTGCCTGACAACACTTGTATACCGGTTCATTATGCTGGAACTGTTACAGTTTGTGGGTCTATAGTTCTTAAACGAGTTTTGTTTGTGCCTGAGTTCAAGTACAACTTGTTGTCTATAAGTGCCTTAACCTCGGATGGTATATTTTGTGTACAATTTTCCACTGATTGTTGTGTAATTCAGGAAAAGTCCACTTTGAAGATGATTGGCAAGGGTAATCTCAAAGACGGATTGTATATGTTGCAAACTGATTGTTGCGCTGCTAATAAAACTCCTTGTTTAGAGGTTGTCAATGCTGTTTCACAGTCGTCAAAATCTCTGTGGCACTCCAGGCTTGGACATCCTTCATTTTCTAGACTTTCTGTTCTAAACGATACTTTGTTAATAAATGATGCTGCTTGTTCTTGTTGGGTTTTATGCCCTAAAACTCGTAGATAGTGAATGTAACCGTTGACCGGATATTAATGAAATAATATTGATATATTTTTCCATTAATTGTTATTAGTTATTTTATATATTTGTCTAAATAATAACCCTAATCCAATAAACTAGACATCCAAGGCTGTAATATGAGTCTTGAACTATATGTAGTGACATATGGGATCATTGTTCAAGAAACAGCCTAAAGGGTCTATAGTATAGGGATAAGACTGGGTGCCTTATCCTGGTGACACTATGGATACGACCCACTTTGTATTTGATACAAACGCCGCGATCCAACGCGTTCGTGTAGGAGACATGCGAGTGGGGGTATCCTATGCAATGAGTTTGCATAAGACCGGACCGCGAAATAGTAACCACTGGTTATAACACCGTTAACTAGTTGGTTTTCTATTTCACTAGGACGACCTAGACAACTTAGTCTTAATCCTGAGTTGATTATGGACTCATGCTCATGAGAGATTGTCCTTTGATTTGTATGGGTGAGAGTGGCCAATACGCCGACTCAATAAGCCTACCACTTTGGGGACAAGACCGAATGGGGAGCTGGGAACATAATCGTACAAGATGGAATTCACTCCTTCCCGACTTTAGGGAAGCCGATGAGTGTTCCCTTAAGTGGTTACTCCGAGTCTTGAACAAAGGGTCCTACCCTCTCAATGCCACGAGAGGGTTTTCTGTTTGATGGTTGGACCACAAACAGGTTGTTCATTAGAGGAGAATTGGTACTTAAGGAAATAGAGGTAACCCAGGGGTAAAACGGTAATTTGACCCAGCTGGTGTTACGGACACTCGTGAAGGACTAACTAGTCGATATTGGTCTAGATCCGTGGACACAGAAAATATGTCTGCAGTGAGAAGAGTGCAACTGTGAGTCTATAGTGGAATGTACACACAGTTAACGAATATTGATTAATGTGGTTAATGAGTTTGACCAATTAATCTCACACCGTTGGAGCTTCTGATCTGCAGGTCCATTAGGTCCCACTGGTAGCTCGTAAAGTAATTTGAGGCAACTAAGTAATAAAAGTAAATTGAAAATGTTCAATTTATTAAGGGAAACAAATATAATATATATTGATATATTATTATGAGAGAAATTAATATTTGAAAAGTTCAAATATAAATTTATGGAAGTTTGAAAGAGTTCAAAATAATGAATTAATTAATTTAAGGCCTAAAATGTGTTTGGGCAAATTAATTAATTCTAGGCCGGGAATTAAATATGTGATATTTAATTGGTGGTTAATTAATTAAAGAATTCATTAAACGGGAATTAATTAATTATGGAAATAATTAATCACTTAAGGAAGTGATTAATCATTTATGGAAATGATCTAATCACTTATGGAAGTAATTAGTCATTTGGTGAAAAGATTAATCAATTATGGAATTGATTGATCATGATTGATTAATTAAGGAATAAGATTGAATCAATTATGGAAAAGATTGATTTAATTGAATATTTTATTCATGGCCTCTCTTCTATAAATAGAACACTAGACCTAATTGGTCAGCACACTTACTTGACACTCTTGAAAGATAAGACCTAGAATTCTCTCTAGCCTCCCTCTTAGAGAAAGACTCCCACAAGTCTTTTGCCTCCTAGACTTAGAGACATACCGGTGTAACCTCTGTGGTGATTGTGTCAATCAAAGAAGAAATTTCCAGCGAAGAAAAACAAAGGCGGCTGCTGCGTTTTCGTTCGGGGAGCGTCGTTGGCGAAGAACGGTCAAGTCTTCAACGAAGGTTTGTAACGATTCTTCCTCTTTTCTTTAGAAAAGTATTATAAATAAATTTAGATTTATTTTAGCATGTTTAAACCAATTTTACAGCGGCTTTAAAGGTCGTTTAAAGTTTTGCTTGTGTTATCGTAACGGTATTTTAATGTTAATTAATATACGGCGTAAGGTCCAATCGATGCGCTTCCGCTGCGTGGGGACTTTTATTCCCTTCAGTTCTGACGTTGTTTGTGAAGTATGCCCATTAGCTAAACAGAAACGTCTTCCTCTTGTTTCGCATAATAATAGATCTGAATGTGTTTTTGACCTCATACATGCTGACATATGGGGACCCTTTGCTACTCCTTCACATGCTAGTCATCGTTATTTTCTCACTATTGTTGATGACTTTAGTAGATATACTTGGATATTCATGTTGAAAAGAAAGTCCGATGTGTTGGATATTGTTCCCCAATTTTTCAAGCTTGTTGAAACACAGTTTAATAAAGTGGTCAAAGCTTTTAGATCTGATAATGCTCATGAATTGTCATTTGATGAGTTCTTTCGTAACAAAGGTGTAGTCCATCAATATTCATGTGTAGGAAGGCCTGAACAGAATTCTGTTGTGGAGAGAAAACATCAGCATCTTTTAAATGTAGCGCGTGCACTATATTTTGAATCTCGGGTTCCTCTATCCTTTTGGAATGAATGTATATTAACAGCAACATATTTGATTAACAGAATACCTTCTCATACCTTAAATTGGAAGACTCATTTTGAATTGCTTCATGGAAAACTTGCTGATTATTCCATGTTAAAAGTTTTTGGTAGTCTATGTTTTGCTTCTACTTTACCGGCGCATAGAATAAAATTTTCTCCTCGAGCTGTACCTGCAGTTTTTGTTGGCTACCCGCCTGGCATGAAAGCTTTCAAGCTTTTTGATATTGAAAAACAAGAGTTCTTTATATCTAGAGACGTTATTTTCCATGAGAGTATATTTCCATTCAGCAAAGTAGTTGTTTCTAGTGAGCAAACAGATCCTTTTTCCAATATTGTCTTACATATTCCATTTAATATTGTTGTTCCAGATTTTTCTACTCCAGACCCAACAGACTCACATAATTCCTCTTCTAGTCCTGAAACCGTTTCACCTAGCTCACCAAATTCCAATCCCAACCAACAACTTCCCATACCCAATACATCAGAAGCAATCACGTCTCAACCTACACCAAATACCACTTCTGACATCATTTTACCAACTCGAAAATCTACTCGGCCTACCAAAATCCCTTCCTATCTCAAGGATTACCATTGTAACCTTCTTAACAATACTCCTTTATCTACCCCTCTCAAAACAAAATATCCTTTAGAAAATTACATCTCTTATGCCAAACTTTCTCCTTCTTATAGAACTTTTTCTCTCCAAATCTCCTCTCATTACGAGCCACAATTCTATCACCAAGCTTTGCCGTTTGCTCACTGGAAAGATGCTATGAAGGCTGAACTCAATGCCATGGAAACTAACAATACTTGGGATGTTGTTCCTCTTCCATCCAATAAGCATACTATTGGCTGCAAATGGATTTATAAGGTAAAACATCGTGCTGATGGTTCAATTGAGAGATACAAGGCACGCCTAGTTGCAAAAGGGTACACTCAACAAGAAGGATTAGATTTTATTGAGACTTTTTCTCCTGTAGCAAAGTTGGTCACAGTTCGTGTTTTACTCACCATGGCAATTTCTTTCAATTGGCCTCTTGCTCAACTTGATGTGAACAATGCTTTTCTTCATGGAGATCTTTTCGAGGAGGTGTACATGGATTTACCACTTGGTTATGAACCTAAGGTGATCGATTCCACTGAAAAACGACTTGTTTGTCGATTAAATAAGTCTATATATGACCTTAAACATGCCTCTCGACGATGGTTTGCTAAGTTCTCAGATACTCTTATTACTCTTGGATTTACACAGTCTAAGGCTGACTATTCCCTTTTTGTTAAAGGTACTGGAAATAATTTTCTGGCACTCCTTGTCTATGTTGATGATGTAATCATCACTGGAGCTAATATGAATCTTGTTGAGCGCTTGAAACATCTTTTGAATGAGTGTTTTAAACTCAAAGATCTAGGCTCACTGAATTTTTTTCTTGGATTTGAGTTAGCTCGATCATCTCAAGGAATTTCTATTTCGCAACGACATTATACACTGCAGCTTCTTGAGGACACTGGGCTACTTGGTGCCAAACCAGAATATGTCCCTTTAGACCTTTTGCTGAAATTACAAAGTTCTGATGATAATTTGCTCCATGATCCTTCTGTTTATAGACGACTCATTGGTCGGTTGATATATTTCACCATATCTCGTCCTGATATTATGTACGCCGTTAATAAGCTTAGTCAGTTTGTTGCTAGGCCTTGCAAAATTCATCTTGATGCTGCACATCATCTCCTACGTTACTTAAAGTCTTCACCAGGCCAAGGCGTTTTATTCACTCCAACAAAAAATTTTCAGCTTCGTGCCTTTGTTGATTCAGATTGGGCGTCTTGCCTTGATACTAGGTGTTCAACAACTGGTTTTTGTGTTTTTCTTGGTGACTCATTAATCTCATGGAAATCCAAAAAGCAGAGTATTATCTCACAGTCTTTCACTGAAGCGGAATATAGGGCGCTGTCATTAGCTTCTTGTGAGTTGGTATGGTTGACATCACTTCTTTCTGATCTTAAAGTTCCAATTTCGAAGCCTGTGTTGCTGTTTTGTGATAATCAAGCAGCGATTCACATTGCCACTAATCCTATTTTTCATGAACGGACGAAGCACATTGAGTTAGATTGTCACTTTGTTAGAGATAAAGTGGCTGATGGATTTATCAAGTTAATGCCCATTAAGAGTCATCTGCAGCTTGCTGATGTCTTCACAAAGCCTCTTTCAGCCACCAAATTTTTCTCCATAATTTCCAAGTTGGGTTTGATTGATATTTACAGTCCAACTTGAGGGGGGTATTAGATTTATCTTGGTAGTCAAACACTGTTAGTATATTTTGTTATTCAGTTTAATTTGTTATTCAATTTGTTATTCAGTTGAATCCCTGTGTATAAATACTTCATCAGAGGATAATGAAAGACACACTGGAAGATAATTTTTCTCTATTTCTACATATTAATAATGAGAAAGAAGAGTGAAAGAAAAAATATCACAAAGGTTAAAAATAATTTAGGTCGGGTTTGATAACCATTTGGTTTTTCAAAATTAAACTTGAAAACACTACTTCCACCTATAAATTTCTTGGTTTTATTATCTACATTGGTTTTGTTATCTACATTATTCCCATATTTTAAAAAACCAAATAGTTTTGAAAACTAAAAAAAAAAAAGTTTTCAAAAACTTGTTTTTGTTTTTGTTTTTGTTTTTTTTGTTTTAATGGTTTTTTTTTTTTTTTTTTTTTTTTTTTTTTTTATTTTGGAATTTGGTTATGAATTCAAATGTGTTCTCACCAAAGTTAAAAACTATCCTAATGAAATTGGAGAAAACAAGTTTAATTTTCAAAAACTAAAAACCAAAAACAAAAAACTAAGCGCCCGTTTGATAACGTTCTCGTTTCCTGTTTCTCGTTTCTCGTTTCTTGTTTCCTGTTTCCTGTTTCTTGTTTTTTAAGAACTAGAAAAAGAAACATGTTTGATAACTATTTCTGTTCCTTGTTTCTTTGAAAAAAGAAACAGAAACACAAAATGTGTTTGATAACCGATTCTTGTTTCTTGTTTTTTAGTTAAAATAAAATTTAGTACATATAATATAAAAATATATTAATTTTCAAAGATTATTTTTTTACTTCTCCATCTTCTTCCTCATCACTACCACCATTGTTACCGATACCCGCTGTCGTTGATCATCGACCATCGCTACCGACCTCCAACCACTGAGTGAATGTTGACAGCCAGCAGCGAATGCTGGAAAAGTCATCGGTGCGTGGTGGCGGTCGTCGAAAATAAGAAAAAAAGGAACAAGTTTCGGTCGACGACGATAGTGGCAGCCGGTAGTCGGAGGTCGACGGTAGCAACTGGAAGTCATAGGTCGACTATAACAACTGGTCGACGGAGGTCGGTGGGGGTCAGTCCGCGAAGGCTGATCAGCGGAGGTCAACGAAGATCAGCAGTGCCCAGTAGTCAAAAGTCGACGATAGCTGTCGTTCAGCAGAGGTCGGCGGCGCCCGGTAGTCAGAGGTCGACGGTAGCGGCTGGTCGACGATGCCCGGTAGTCGAAGGTTGACAGTATTTAAGAGGTCGACGAAGGCCAGTAGTCAGAGGTCGACGATGACGGTTGGTCGGTGGTGGCCGGAAGTCGAAGTTCGATGATGGCGATCGATCGACATATGTCGGTCAGTAGAGGACGACAGTGCCCAGTAGTTAGAGGTCGTCGTTGGCGATCGTTCGGTGGAGGTCGACGACTGTAGGTAGTCGGAGGTCGATGGTAGTGGCTGGTCGGCGGCGCCCGATAGTCTAAAGTCGAATGCGACCGGTAGTTGGAGGTCGTCGGTCATGGCCGGTAGTCGAAGGTTGACGGCGACAATCGGCGTTGATCAGTAGTTGGAGGGGGACGGTGGCAGTCGTTCGTTGGAGGTTGACGACAATCAGTAGTGGAAGGTCGACAGTGGTGGTCGGTCAGCGGAGGTCGACAGTGGCCGGTAGTTGGAGGTCGACAATGGTGGCCGGTCGACGGACGTCGACGACGACTAGTAGTCGGAGGTGGATGGTGGCGCTCGGTCAACGAAGGTCGACGGTAGCGATTGGTCGATGACGGTATTCGAAGGTCGACAATGACAGCCTGTCGACGAAGGCCGATAGTCGAAGGTTGAACTAGGTCGGCCGCAACCGGTAGTCGGAGGTCGACAATCGGAGGTCGACAATAGTGGTTGGTCGATGGAGGTCGACGACGACCAGTAGTAGAAGGTGGACTGTGGCGGTCGATAGGTGGAGGTCGACGACGGTCGATAGTCGAAGGTCAACGGTATTAGTCGGTCGGTGGAGGTCGACAGCGGCCGGTCGTCGGAGGTAGACGGTAGCGGTCGAACGCGACCAGTATTCGAAGGTCGATAGAAGTCGGCGATGGCCGGTAGTCCGAGGTTGACAGTGGCGATCGATCGGGGGAGGTTTGCGACGACCGGTAGTCGAAGGTCGATGGAGGCGGTCTGTCGGTGACAGCTGATAGTCGGAGGTTGACAGTGGCGACTGGTCAGCGGCGATCGATAGTCGGATGTCAACGATGGTGGCCGGTAGTTTGAGATCGTGGAGGTGATAATAAAAGGAAAAAAGGAAATAAATAACAAAAATAAAAAAAAATGAAAGAGAAAGAACTAACGAAAAAAGAAAGAAATTAAAAAAAAAAAGAAAGAGAACGAAATAACGAAAAAAAGATTAAAAAAAGACGAGGAAGTGGTTAAAAAAATAGAGGAAAAGAAGAGATTGGTGTAGGAATGGGAGGGAGAGATGTATACATACATGAAAGATAGAGAAAAAAATACAGAAACAGAATTTGAGAAACAACATTTTGTAGTTTCTCAAATTTGGACTCTTTTTTAGAAACGTTTCTAGAAATTTAGAAACAAGAAACAGGGATGAGTTATCAAACAAGCCTGTTTCTTAAAAAAGGAGAAACGAGAACAAGAAACAGGAAACGGGAACGTTATCAAACGAGCCCTAAGGTTCCGTTTGATAACCATTTGGTTTTTGGTTTTTGGTTTTTGAAAATTAAGCCTATAAACACTACTTTCACCTACAATTTTCTTTGTTTTTCTAATACATTCTTTCAATGTTTTCAAAAACCAAGCCAAAATTTGAAAACTAAAAAAAGTAGTTTTCAAAAACTTGTTTTTGTTTTTGGAATTTGGCTAGGAATTCAAATGTGCCATTGACAAAGATGAAAACCATGATAGGAAAATTGAGAGAAAACAAACCTAATTTTCAAAAACCAAAAACCAAAAACCAAATAGTTATCAAACGGGGCCTAAATAGTTATCAAACCTAACCTTAATTAATATTAGTCGTTTTCTAATGCCACCTTAGCAAAGTTCAATCACCAACTTAATAGTCATGTTATATCCTTTTATTAAGACAACTAACGGTCAACTAACTTAAGGGACCATTTAAAATGATTTTACAAATCTCACATACTAAAAGTTTCCATTTTAAAAACTTTAGAGACTAAATTAACACCAATCTCAAATATAAAAAATAAGAATGTATTTTACCCTCATTTTTAATAGGAAAGACCAAAGTGAGCATAACTCGACGGTAATTGACATGTAATCTTAAAGAGGAATATAGGAAAAGGGTATTAAGTAAATATGTCTAAATAGGCGTGCCATTGCCAACCAATTGTTTTTTGTTTTGTTTTGTTTTTTTTTTAAAGTCATAGCGTCAAATTATTTTTATGTGACAAATTTTCAAATACGACAAGAAATTTGATCACTCCACTATAATTTCTTGAGATATCGTGTTAGAGTAGATCAAATATCTTCATTATATTTTACTATAATAAATAGGGTTATTAAGTGGTGTTTATTATTAAGAAGCATATTATCAATCAACTCTAATCATTTTCTACATTTTCTCAGTTTTTTCCTCTAAATTTACATCAATGAGATTTAGGCTTGGGATAGGGACATTGATTTGTCTCTGTTTGGAATTTAACATGAATAATTAATCAAAATATCCTACTCAATTATTTCATAATCTGATTAGCTGTACCGACTTATTATATACACAGTTTAATTAATAACACTTTGTTTAACAGTTCAATGCATATGAATTTTAATTAATATTTTAAAATAATTTGAAATCCATAAAGTTATCCGTTGATTTTTTAGGTCCCATTTGATAACCATTTGATTTTTTATTTTTGAAAATTAAGCTTATTTTCTATCCATTTCTTTACTATGGTTTTTATGTTTGTGAATGACACATTTGAATTCCTAGCCAAATTCCAAAAACAAAAACAAAAAGTTTTTGATTTTTTTTTTTTTTTGTTTTCAAAACTTGACTTGATTTTTGAAAACATGAGAAGAAAGTATATAACAAAACCAAGAAACTTAGGCCCCGTTTCATTACCATTTCGTCTTTGGTTTTTGATTTTTGAAAACTGTGCTTGTTTTCTTTCAATCTTCTTACAATGTTTTTCATTTTTGTTAGGAAGACATTTGAGTTCCTAGCCAAATTTCAAAAACAAAAACAAAATTTTGAAAACTATTTTTTCCCTGTTTTCAAAATTTGGCTAGGTTTTTGAAAACATGGGAAAGGATGTAGATAAAAAAACAAAGAAGCTTGTAAGCAAACATAGTATTTATAGGCTTAATTTTCAAAAACCAAAAACAAAAGACGAAATGGTTACCAAACGGGGCTTTAGTGGTGGATGTAGTGTTTTTAAACTTAATTTTCAAAAACCAAATGGTTATCAAACGGTGCCTTGTTCACTTTTTATTTCTTCTTTTAAATGAAAATATAATATCATAAATGTGGAATCAAAATTGAAGTATCCCTTAAGTTGTATGGTCTATTCCTCAACTGAAAAGCTCGTCGACCTTCATATCCACAGACCACAAGTGGTTTGGTATCTCTTTCAATAATAGGTTTATTTTATTTTTTTAAAAAAAATTAAAAAAATTTCTATATAAATTTTGAATAGACATTATTTCTATTTAATAGTATGATATTGATATCGTCGGTAAGACGTGTCTATGTTAAAAGCTAGGGAGATGACAAAGTAAAGGGCGTGGAAGAGATACGTGACTGTGGAATAAATATGTGAACTTTTCATTGAATGAAGGGCCTTTGATAGGCAATAAATGCAACTTAAAAACCACTTTTTATACGACGGTCACAATCAAAGTGGTAATTTTGTACCATTGAATGTAGGGAAAAGAAATTGTAAAAGTATCTCAACTTTATATTCAACGATTATTAGAAAGCAGATAAAACATCGAGATCTACATCCGATAGTTTTAAAGAGACAGTCACACATTGTGACAAACAAATTTAGTAAACAAAATAACTTTAATAAACTCTCAACAACAAATGATCATAAAGGGATTTCTTTCATTAATTAAAATGATCAAAGGGCAGTATCCAATTTATAGGAATGCTGTAAACAGAATAAACTGTTGAGTTTTATGTCCTAAAACTCGTAGATAGTAAATGAAACAAATTAATCGATATCAATAAAGCGTTATTTGAGTGATTCAGTAATTTGATTATTGAATAATCAAGTTTGCATTAATAAACCCTAAATTCTAACTAAGATCCAAGGTTGTTTAAATGAAACTTGGACTAGTATGTGGGAACATACGAGGATCGATGTCCAAGTAACAACCTAAAAGGTCTATAGTATAGGGATAAGACTGGGTACTTTATCCTGGTGACACTATGTGATACGACCCACTTTGTATTCGATACACATGCATTGATCCAAAGCATCCATGTAGGAGACATGCGAGTGGGGGTATCCTATGCAATGAGTTTGCATAAGATTGGACCGCGAAATAGTAACCTCTAAATGTAACACCGTTAACTAGTTTAGGTTTCTATTTCAATAGGATGACCTAGGTAAACTCAATCTCAATCTTGAGTCTGTTATGAACCCCCTTTCAGGAGGAATTGTCCTTAGATTTGTATGGGTGAGAGTGGCCTGTTCGTCGACTCAATAATCCTACCATTTCAGGGGCAAGACCGAATGAGGGCTGGGAAACATAAAAGTACAAGATGAAATTCACTTCTTCCCCTATTGGGGTAAGTAGATGTGTGTTCCCTTAAAGGTTGATTTCGGGGCTTGAACAAAGGCGCACCGTCCTCTCCTGGACCGAGAGGAACTCCTGTTTAGTGGTTGGATCCACTACAAGAAAACAACGTTTTAGCTAGGAAACCTCAGCGACAAAAACCAATTCGTCGCAACTTTAGCGACGAAACGAAAGATTAGTCGCAAGATTGCGACGAAAAACACTTTCTGTCGCAGGCTTTGCGACAAAATTTAAAAATGCATCGCAAGCTTGCTACGAAAAATCCATTTCATCGCAAGCATGCCTGCGACGTAACAATTTTTTCGTCGCAAGCCTTGTGACGGGACGTTCGTTAGTCGCTTGGGGACTTGTGCTTACGCACGTGCTTGCGACGAATTTTGAAATTTCGTAGCAAGCCCTGAAAAAAAAACCACCTTTTTTTGCTTCTTTTCATTTCGTCTTCCTCATTTCTCCTCTTATTTCCTTTGTGTTATAAGTCTGTGTAGACTAACCGAGAAGGACGAGGGAGAAGAGTTTGGAGGCCGAACTTGGAAAAAAGCCGGAGAAGATGCCAGAAAAGCCTTCTACGGTGTGTACACTGACCGAGAGGGACAGGGGATAAGTCAAAAAGTCTGAAAATCTCATGGGTTTCGCCTCATAAGTCCGAAAAATGCAAGAAAACATGTGAGTTTTCTTTCTCTATCTCTTTACTTTACTTTGGATTTCATTTTTTGTTTGTTAGAATGTCTTTTCACCTCATTGTTTCTTCCTACCGTATACAGAGCAAGAGACAAAGGGAAAAGTGGTTTTGTGGTGGTAGTGCCAAGGTGTTTCCATTTTTTTTTTTTTTTTGAAAAAAGGTTGTTTCCATTGTTGTGTGTGTTCTTTTAATCAATCTTCGTACTTCATTTTTGTGGTTTTTCTTTTTAACAATAGTTTTTTTTTTTTTTTTTTTTTACATTTTTCAGAAATTTTGTTGAATTTCTTGGAAAATAGGTGATTTTCTTGGTTGAGAAGGCTTTTAGAGGTTAGTAAAATAATTGGATTTGTAATTTTTGTTCAATTGCTTGGGATTATGTTTGTTTTTGTTTTGTAAGATGTAAATTTTGTTATTTGAATTTTTGGAATGATGTTGTGTGTGGATTATGCGTTGAAAATTGATTATGGTGAATATTTATGTTTGATTAATTTTCATTAAATATTGGTTCAAGTTGTGTATGTTTATATTTATGGTTTGAGGGGAGAGTTGTTTCTATTTGTGATTTGAGAGTTGTTTAATTTTGTTACTAGAATATTTTGAATGCTCTAGAATACATATTGTGTTGTTTGTTTATATTTGGATGATGGAGTATTGTATTTGTTGAATGAAGGGAAAGGAAATTAGAGGAAGGGTACTTATATTTGTTGAATAAATGTAGTTTTCTTTGGAGGGGGAGGGAGGGAGGGACCTCCACCCTCCGTTCCGGCGCCGGGAAACGGAGGAGGGAGGAACTTCCTCTTTCATTTTTTTTTAAAAATAAAAAACAGCAGCTGAAGCTTTTTGAGGAAGGAGAAGAAGAAGAGAAGAAGAAGGAAGGAAGGAAGAAGAAAGAAAAAAAAAAAAGTCGCCACCGGCGACGGCTGCTAGAGGAAGAAGATGGAGGGGTGAGGGAAGAGGATGAAGAAGAGGGTTAGGGTTTTGTTTTTAAAATAATTAAAATAATAATATATTTTGTTTTTTTTATTTGTTTTTATTTTAAAATAATGAAAAAATAATTTTTTTTATTAAAATAATAGTGCCACGTCAGCTGCGATTAGGATTTAACAGAAAAATAGACGGCAGGGACCAAGGTGCTCCTTATCTCAAACCTCAGGGGTATTTTTGTTGAGTTTGAAAACTCAGGGACCAAAGTGTAACTTAACCCAAACCTCAGGGACCAAAAGTGTATTTTTTCCTATATTTTATTTGTTTATGTGCAGGATTAATTGTTGATTGTTTGCTGAATGATTGTCATTTTTTTTTTTTTTTTTTTTTTTTTTACATTTTGGAGGATAGTATTTTGTAATCACATAACTTGATGTAAGAGTCCATATTTTGTAACTTAGGATCTTGCGATATTCTTTGTAAAAGTTTATTATGGTTTTGTAAATCTTTGTAACATATATTTGACATATGACTAAACAATGTAATTTTCATTTTTTCTCGTTATATTTGCAACATTTTATTGTATTTAATAATTTGTTTTGAACCATCAGTATAGTCCATAATCTGTTTTATGTATAAACTATTATACAGGATTAAATGGAAAAATATAAATTTGTTCAAAAAAAAAGGAAAAATATAAATAAAAAAATATTATTAAAAAAATTGTAAATTTTGCGGCGAAACATAAGTTTTGTCACTAGCGTTGATATCTTTGGCGCAACCACTCATCTGACGTTTAATGGGTTTCGTCGCAAGTTGCGACGTTTTATCATTTCGTCGCAAATTGCGATGTTTTATTGATTTCGTCGCAAGTTGCGAAATTTACAAAAACAGAGCTGATGATTTTCTGCGACTTACCTTTTGCGACGTTTTATGGTACGAAAGTTTTTTCGTCGCTAAAAATAATTTGAGACGAAATTTAAGTTTTAGCGACATTTTTTTTTCGTCGCTAAAGACTGGAATTTTTGTAGTGATCCTAAACAACTTGTACATTAGAGGGATCAGTGGTACTTAAGGAACCAGAGGTAACCCATGGGTAAAACGGTAATTTGACCCAGCTGGTGTTACGAACACACGTAAAAGATTGGCTTACTGTATTGGTCGATATCCATGGACACAGAAATATTCTACATTGAGAAGATTGCAGATGTGGGTCTTTAGTGAAATGACCCACAGTTAACAAATGTTGATTAACTTGGTCAATGAGTTTAGCCAATTAATCTCGTATCGTTGGAGCTTCTGATCTGTAGGTCCATTAGGCCCACCTACTAGCTCGTAAAGGATTCTGAGGTTAATTAATCTTGATTGTTATGAGAATTTTAGTTTATTGTATTTGATACAATTAACATAATGTATGGAGATACATTATTGTATAAGTTTAATTAATGAATTAAACTTTATAATAAAATTAATTTTGGATATGATTCAAAATTAATTATTGAGAGTTCAAATATGGATTAGATTCATATTGGATATGAATTAAACTTTATAATAAAATTAATTAGGAGTTCAAATATTAAATATGGATTAGATTCATATTGAACTATAGGTTAAAATTAATATGAATAGGGATTCATATTAAGAATATAGTATAAGAGAGAAAATGAAATTAATTAGATATGTGATATTTAATTAATTTATGAATTAATTAATTGGAGAATTAATTAATTTAATTTAATTTAGTTAAATAATGATTTAATCGAAATTAAAACTATAGTTTATAATTAATGTACATTAGATGCACATTAAACTATAGGTTAAAAGAGGGAGGCATGTTTGAATATGATTCGAATGTAAAAATTAATTAAACATAAGATATTTAATTGTGATTGGGAACAATTAATTATTGAATTAATTGTTTACAATAGACTAATTCAATTAAATGTGATTTAACTGAATTGTTCGATTAAAACTATATGTTAAGGTTATTTTAATTAAAATTACTATATGGTTTTTTGTTATTAATTTTATTATTTAAAATTAATAATAACTCCCCAGTAGTTTCTGGGGAGTGAGTAGTTTTATCGTAAAACTACAAACCATCTTCTAAGGTGGGTAGTCTCTCTCTTGGGAAACTCTCTGCAAGATTGAAGAAAAGAGATTTTCTCAAAAAAAATTTCCTCTCTCACGCACAAGACAACAACATCATTCTTGCTGTTGTTTTCCTTCAAAATTCCCTTCAAGATCGAGTTCCCACAAACTCTATCTCAAGAATCCAGAGATATAGTGGGTGTACTATTTTGGTAGTGTTCTTGGAACAATAAGGCAGTACGTGAATTTTAAAATTGGAGCATTGTGCTGAGGTGTTTGGCCACTACAATTCACGTAAGTTTCTTCAACTCTAAAGTAGTTTAGAGTAGTTTACAACATGTTTAATCTCTTAGAGTTCATAGAATTGTTCTGGAATTTTGGCCCAATGTATCGGTGTTTTCAAAGAAACCAAACTAAGAACGAAAAAGTCTGATATACGCTTCCGCTGCGAGGAATTTCAATCCTTCATAAACAACTTTTTACAACTGAATAGAATGAGATGAAAACTAATACAGTTGAACTAAATAACAGAAGAATAAACTCTATTCAGTGAGCTCTCTTGACACCCCCCTCAAGCCAATGGATTATGTAGAAAATACATTAAGCTTGGATTTCAAGGGTAAAAATGAAGAAGCATATAATGGCTTAGTAAAAATATCTGCAATTTGAGCAGAAGCCGGTAAATGACAGACAAACAACCGTTTCTGTAATACAAGATCTCACACAAAGTAGATGTCTATTTCTACATGTTTTGTTCGTGAATGAAGCACCAGATTTGCACTAAGGTGGACAACACTCAAATTGTCACACCAAAGTGTTGGAGATTTTGGCAAATGAATACCAATATCTCGAAACAAGGACTGAAGCCAAACTATATCAGCAGAAACATGAGCTAGACTTCTCTATTCAGCTTCCGTGCTAGAGCGAGAAATAATATTTTGCTTCTTTAACGCCCACTGAATTAAATTTCCTCCAAAAAATACACAAAAACCAGATTTTGACTTCCTATCATCAGGATTAGATGCCCAATCAACATTGACAAAGCCTTAAAGAAAGAGATCTTGAGGAATTCTAAACAACAAATCATGATCTAAAGTCCCTTTTAGGTATCGTAAAATTCTTTTTACAGCTTGCCAGTGAAGAAGAGTTGGAGAATGCATAAACTGACACACCTTGTTTACACTATAAGAAATCTCAGGTCGAGTTATCGTAGCATACTGCAAAGCACCCACAATACTTCTATACAATCGAACATCATGAAATTTGTCTCCTTTAAAAGTAGACATGACAGAACCACTCAACATTGGGGTAGAAATACCATTTGCCTGAATCATCTTGGTTTTATCAAGTAAATCAGAAATATACTTGGATTGAGATAATAACAAACCACCAGAAACAGGATATGAAACTTCAATCCCCAAAAAATAACTCAGAGAGCCAAGATCTTTAAGACTAAATTTCTGATTTAACTTCATCACTAAATCATTTATATTAGTCTGACAACTACCAGTGATAATAATGTCGTCTACATACACCAAAACATAAAATTGGCGACCATGACGATTGTATATGAGCAATGAAGAATCTGCCTTAGAGTGAACAAAACCAAGAGATAGTAAAAAATGACTAAGTCTTTCAAGCCATGCTCGTGGGCTTGCTTTAAACCATATAATACTTTTTTTAACCGACAAACTAACTAAGATGAGTTAAGAGCAATCATACCCGGAGGTTGTAACATGAATACCTCTTCTTTTCAACAATCCATGAAGAAAAGCATTATTAATATCCACTTGTCGTAATGATCATCCTCTTGCTAAAGCAAATGTAAATAGAACTCTGATGGTTGTTGGTTTTACCACTGGACTAAAGGTCTCAGTATAGTCAATATCAGCTTCTTGATGAAATCCCTCTGCTACTAGGCGAGCTTTGTAGCGAACAATTGAACCATCTGAGTTTCTTTTCACTTTGAACACCCATTTGCAGCCAATAATCTTCTTATCTATTGGAGGAGACATTAAACACCACGTATCATTAACAATAAGAACATTATATTCCTCTTTCATAGCCTTTACCCAATGTTCACACTTCAGAGCCTCTTTAACATTAGGTGGTCCATGCTCAAGATATTCCGCCAACAAAACTTTTGGTTTGAAGATTCCGTCTTTCCCTCGAGTAACCATAGAAGGTTTATTGACAACTTTAGCACAAGAAGGTAATGATGCAGGTAAATTTTTAGATGAACATGGAACAGAAACAGGTTCAACTGAAGTGTTAGCCGAAAAACCATTAGAAATTTTAGGAGAAGAATTAGGCTCGGGTAAAGAAATGGGCTGATCAGCTATTGAAAGGTTATTATCAACTGATGTAAAAGTTTCAGGTATAGGTTGATCAGATATAGACTGCTGTAGCAAAGAATTAGGTACTGGACATAAGCTACTGTTGGAGGGATTCCCGGGATTTTGAGCAGCAACTTTAGACAAAAGTAAAGGCTTTGACAGAATATGTACATTTGGTATTGTGCCTGAAATAGCAGTAGGACTGTCAGATTGAAGAAAAGATGATGTTGGATATTTAGTTTCATCAAATAAGACATACCTCGAAATGTACAAACGACCACAAGAGGAAAGACACTTATATCCTTTGTGAATTGTACTATAACCAAGAAAAAACAAGGCTGAGATATGGGCTCAATTTTATGACTGTTATATGGTCTTATACATGGATAACACAAACAACCAAAGGATTTAAGGAAAGAATAATTCGGTTTGTGGCCAAATAACTTTTCTAAGGGAGACAGATGATGAGCAACAATGGGTAGCCTGTTAATAAGATATATTGCAGTAGAAAAAACATCATCCCAAAATTCTAAAGACAAAGAGGCATGAGATAACAATGTAAGACCGGTATCTACTACTTATCGATGTTTTCTTTCAACAATGTCGTTTTGTTTTGAAGTATATGGACATGTGAACCTATGTTCAATGCCATTGGATTTAAGAAAAGAAGTAAAGGAACGAAATTCTCCACCATTATTAGATTGAAAACGAAGTATTGATCTTCCAAATAACTTTTCAACATGTATTTTAAAAAGCCGAAAGGATTGGAAAACCTCAGATTTGGATTTCAAAAAATAGACCCAAGTGTATCTAGAATATGCATCAACAAAACTGATATAATATTTGAAACCATTTCTAGATGATTTAAAAGCGGGTCCCTATATATCAACAACAATTAGTTCAAGCGGAGCATGATATTCAGTATGAGAAGTGGGAAAAGGTAAGCAATGAGACTTTCCAATAGAACAAGCATGACACAAGGTTTTATTTTTATTTGGAGAATATGAGATTTTACAAGAATCAAGTATTGAATACACAGTAGTATTAGATGGATGACCTAACCTACTATGCCAAAGATCAACAACAGAAGTACACAAATTATTTGAAAAAGAACTAGTAGTATGCAGAACTTGTGAAGAATGATTAGATGTAGAAGCTGAGGAAACCTTAGAATATTCAGGATGAGCTTTTTCCATAGCCAAACTATACAAGTCATCAACCAACTTGCCTTGGAGAAGAACTTGGCCACTGGAAAGATCCTTCACAAAACAAAAGGAAGGATGAAACTCAAAAAAGACATGATTATCTTGGGCAAATTGGTTAACACTTATAAGATTTTTGGTAATATTAGGTACATGAAGTAAAATTTTGAGATAAAAGACAGTATTATTGGACAAAGAATCAAATGGTTTTAAGCAAGAAGTTCAAATGTTAAAAATTTTCAAACCTGCACCATTACCCATGTGTACTTTGTTATCTCCTTGGTATTTTGAGGTTATTGATAGATTGGAAAAATCATTAGTAACATGGTTCGAAGCCCTTAAATCTGGATATCACTGATTTTCCTTATTCAAATCATTCTGAAGAAGAAAAGCAGTAGATTGCTGTTGAGAATTTGGTTACCCAGGATTTGAAGAAGATGGAACACTTTGATTTTGATTAGTATTCGGTCCATTAAACCATTTTTCAAATCGAAAATAATTTCTAAGAGCTGTGTGTCCAAATTTTCCACTCACCTGACATTGAGGTTTCCCATTGTTATTCTAGAATCTATGGTTCCCATTTTGTCGCCCATTATAATTTCGCCCTTTTCTCGAAGAATCAGAATTATTATTAGGAACAGAGGAATTTTGCAATTGTTTAGATGAAACTTGTGTTGTCAGATTAACCGAAGGTAAAGATCCATCTGGATTAATACTCATATTATGAGCAATTCGACTTTCTTGGGAGAGAAGAAGAGAATAAACCTTCTGAAGTGATGGAGACACATCATTCTCAGTAATGATAGAAACTGTAGAGTCAAATTCAGGCCCTAACCCTCTGCATAAATGTAGAATATGATCTTCAAGAGTAACTTTTCTACCAGCCACGGTTAAAGAATCAACAAGATTCTTAATTTTCAAGAAATATTCTTTGAGCTTTAAATTTCCTTTCTTCATTGTCTCCAATTTTGTTTTCAGATCCATTACTCTGGCAAGATTTCGAGAAGAAAATCTATCATTGAGTGTTTTCCAGACTTCTCTTGCAGTTTCACAATCTAAAACTTTTGACAGTAAAAAAATTAGACATCGAACCTAAAAACCACGCAGTAATCAGGTTATCTTGCCTGATCCAGTGATCATATTCAGTTTCACAATCTAAAACTTTTGACAGTAAAAAATAAGATTTTAATGAAATCTTATTTGACGATGAGAATAGATGAGGTAGGATAAAAGATCAGAAAGCCATGGACAAATTCCGAGAGGCAATCGACACTTGTGGCCTGATTGATCTAAACTTCAAAGGCAAGAAATTCACTTGGAGGAGAGGGAGAGCTCATTTTCTCCTCGAATTCAAAAGAGACTAGACAGGTTTTTTGCCAACAAGGATATGGTGGAAAAATTCCACTCGAGGACCGTGAATCATTTGAACTATCATAATTCAGACCATATGCCGATTGTCCTCAAGATGGCTTTTGAAGGAAAGAAGAGAACTGTTAAAAGAAAGAAAAATATTAGATAAGAAGAGTCTTGGATTGTTTACCCCGAGAGCCGGAAAATTATAGAAGAGAGCTGAACAAAGTGAGAGGTGATGATTTGGGTGCTTTTATGAAAAAATTAAAAGACTGTCGGTTGAATTTAAGTAGGTGGAACAAAAGAAGGCTAGAGGGTTCACTAGTAGCGACTATAGAAAGGAAAAAAGAGGAGATTGTCTGGATTGAGATAGAAGACAGTGGCCTCATCTCTGAAAGGCTTATAGGAGCAGAAAAAGACTTGGAAAACCTGCTTGATGAAGAGGAATCATATTGGAAAATTAGATCTAGGGAAGAGTGGCTAGCAGGTGGAGACATGAATACTAAGTGGTTCCACAATAGAGCTTCCTATAGAAAGAGAAAGGATGAGATAACAAGTATTGAGAACAGCAGGGGGAATGGACCATAGAGGAATATGAAGTGGGCAAGACCGCAATAGACTGCTTCAAAAGCATTTTCTCGTCTTCTCTCCCGAAAGAAGACAACATCAATCAGGTTTCGGAATGAATTCAGAGTAGAGTCAGGGAGGACCAAAACAGAGAACTGGAAAAAGAGTTCACGAAGGTGGAGATTGAAAAGACCATCATGTCTATGCCGACTACTAAAGCTCCTGGCCTAGACGGGGTTCATGCTTTGTTCTATCAGAAGTTTTGGGATATAGTGGGTGACAACACCACCAATATTTGTTTAGATATCTTGAATAGGGACAAGGAGTTGACAGATATAGACAACACGCTAATCGCCCTCATCCCAAAAGTCAGCGAGCCAAAATCGATGTCGAACTTTAGGCCTATTAGCCTGTGCAAAATGATTTACAAAATTATCGCTAAGGCCTTAGCTAGGATGAAAAAGACTTTGGAAGGGGTCATTTCTCAAACTCAAGCAACTTTTGTCCCTAGAAGACTTTTATCTAACAACGTGATCCTTGATTTTGAATGTATCCACGCTCTAAACAATAGAAGAAGAGGTAAGGAAGGATCCTTGGCAATGAAGCTGGACATGAGTAAAGCCTACTACAGAGTTGAATGGATCTTCATCAGGGAGATGATGAGGAAACTAGGCTTTAGCTCGTGTTGGACCAACAAAATCATGAAATTCATTGAATCAATATCCTACAGAGTTCTTTTGAACAGAGTCCCCCAGGAAGAAATTCATCCTAGAAGGGGCCTTAAACAAGGAGACCCGCTCTCCCCGTACCTCTTTCTCATCTGTGCTGAAGGTTTCTCGGGACTCTTAACTAGGGAAGAATCTAAAAACAATTTTAAAGCTTTAAAAATTTATAAAGGCAACCCTTCACTTTCCCAACTCTTTTTTGCAGACGACAGTCTCCTTTTCAGTAGAGCGGAGGAAAAAGATTGTAGAGCTATAAAGAAGATCTTGGAGGTGTACGAGGAAGCTTCTGGGCAATGCATCAACCTTGAAAAGTCCTCTTTCATGACAAGTAAAAACATCTCAAAGGAAAAAGTCGTGAAGCTAGGGGATCTCCTGGGAATTTCCTTAGCAGATAATATGGGCCATTATTTGGGTTTGCCTTCCCAAAATGGGAGGAAAAAGGACGAGGTCTTCAGGAAAGTGAAAGAGAGAGTGTGGAATACCCTTCAGAAGTGGAAAAAGAAGCTCTTCTCAACCGGGGGGGGGGGGAGGAAGTGCTTATCAAAGTTATTGCCCAAGCAATCCCGACCTACACGATAAACTGCTTCAGACTCCCAGATTATCTCTGCAATGATATTAACAGATGGTGCGCTAATTTTTGGTGGGAAGAAACAAAAGGGAAAAGAAAAGCCCACTGGCTCAGTTGGAGGAAAGTGTGTATTAGTAAAGATAGAGGAGGCCTTGGTTTTAGAGATCTCAAGCTCTTCAATCAAGCGCTACTAGCTAAATCCAGTTGGAAAATTTTAAAGCAGCCTAAGAGCCTCCTAGCTAAATCCAAGGAGAGGATTTCTTAAAGGCCAAGCTTGAGAACAACCCCTCCCTCACATGGAGAAGCATTTGGTGGGGCCGTGACCTCTTTCTGAAGGGATATAGGTGGAGAATCGGTGATGGGAAGTACGTGACTATCGATCAAGACCCCAGGCTCCCACCCCTAGAGGGGAGTATCCAATCCTAATTGACGACTCATTAAAAGGAAGGAAAGTCCAAGTCCTGATGGACAACAGGGGATCTTGGTTGGAAGACAAAATCAGGGAGAGTTTCACGACCATGGATGCGGAAGTCGTTTTGAATTCTATCCCAGGAGGTCCAAACAGAAAAGACGAAATCATATGGAGCCTTGAGAAAAAGGGTTTTGTAACGACTTGACTTCTTAAAAAGCCTTAAAGGGACTGTTACGACAATGCATGCTTTGGAGGCCTTTTTAAATAAAATATTTTAAAACATATACACTTATTTTAAGTAAAAACTTTAAAACAAAACTTTTATTCAGGATCCCTAATTTTAAAGGTTTTAAATATTCTTAAATAATTTTTAGGGAAAAAAACAATTTTTACCCCTGAACTTTGCAAGCTGTATCAATTTTAACCCTAAACTTTCAATTTTATCAAATTGAACCCCAAACTTAACAAATTGTATTAATTTGAACCTCCAACTTGCATAAATGTTACAATGTAGACCTTTGGCCAACTTTTCATTTGAATTTCTACTAAAACATGTAATTGACAATTTCATTTTCTTTTTTTTTTTCTTTTCTTAATTCACATTGCATCTGAGTTAGTGTTTTGTGAGAAATTTGTTGAAGAAAAAACTCTTTAAGAAATCAAATATCTCAAACTATTCTTCTCATTATTATAAAAAAAAATCACCGAATTATTGGCAATAAGAAAAATCTAGCAAATATGAGAAATAAAAACCTCGAAATTTCTTTATTTTTGTTTCCTAGATTTGTATATTCTTCTAATTAGCAAGAAAAAAAACATTAATAGAAGGGAAAAAAAAACCCACAGTTCTTAGCAACAAGAAAAAACCAACAAATATTTGTAGATAAAAAACTTCTCAAATTTCTTTGCTTTCGTAATCTTAAATAGCAGCAAAAAAAAAAAAAAAAAAAAAACCTCACAAAGTTCTCAACAACGAGAAAAAATCATCTAAAATAAAGTTTCTTTAATATTTTATTTATAAGAAACCAATTCAAGTGCAATGTGAATTAAGAAAAAAAAATAAGAAATAATCGATTACGTACGGTGGTTCAAACAAATAATTAACCAAAGGTATACATTGTAACACTTATGCAAGTTTAGAGTTAAAATTGATACGATTTGATAAGTTTGAGGTTCAATTTGATGAAATTGAAAGTTCAGGGTTAAAAATGATACAACTTGTTAAGTTTAGGGTTCAATTTGATGAAATTGAAAGTTTAAGGTTAAAATTGATACAACCCCCAAAGTTTAGGGGTTAAAAATGATTTTTTCCCTAATTTTTAAAATAAAAATGTACATGGCCTCTAGAAAATTTCTCAAAACAAATTTACAATAAAGTAACACGTAGTTCTTAAAGCGGAAGAAAAATAAAATATGAAATTCAATATAGTTCCCTCATGGCTGCCTTTCGGATTCTCATCAATCACCCTTCACCTGCCCTTGTCTATACCTAAAAAAAATAATTTTTTGAAAAGAATAAGTATTTTAAAATATTCAGTAAGTGACCCTACTATTGAGGTTGGGTCACTCTTTAAAAACATTTTTTAAAAAACAAAAAATATAATTTTGGTGGCTCTAAACTTTTATTTTTAAACTTTCTAATGAGAGAGAATATACATCAATTTCATGCATATCCCAGACACATCAATTTCATGTGTCTCCTATGGAGGCCGTCAATTTCACGAAACCTCGAGGTCGTCAATTTCACAAGCCTCGACTTAGGTACATCAATTTCATGTCCCTAAGTCCTGTGTAGGCATCTCTGAATGTACATCTATTTCATGTACACTCATAAAATTTAAGAAAACTCATAAATAATTTAAACTCATTCCTTTAATGGAATTTTAAGAGATCACCAACTCAATTATTTCAAACATCAACAAGTGCAAGCACAAATAATAAATGTCATGCTTTCAACGATTTTCATAAACTCATACATAATAAAATAATAAATTTTTCATGCACAATTTTCATGCTTTTAACAATAATAATATATTTCATGAACAACTCATAAGCACGAAAATTATAGAAAATCAAACACACACACCCAATTAAAAATTGAACAGTAACGTCAATTACCTTGGCTTAAATATTCACGATCTGGAATCCCAACTAACTCAAGCAACGCCGCCCTCGATCTGATCAATTAAACGATTGCCAATAATAAACCTCAAGCTTGTTGGTCCAACTTCAGTTGCTCTAAGATTTCACGAGTTCGGCTCCAATCGCCTTAAGATATCAAAGTTCCAAAAACTAAAATTAATGGGCATTCTTGATTAAGTGGTAAATTAGCCAAAAACACTCTAAAATCCATTTACCCTTTATAAGCCTGCTGAAATTCAAAAACCCAAGCTGAAAAAGACCCAAAACTCATCGGGGCATCACTTGAACGCGTATGGACGTGCTGTTGATCGAGTGCCGAGAGGTTAGAGTGAGAAATTGAAAAAAAAATAGCACACCCACACTAAAATCACCTGCTGGCCGTGAGAGGGACTACCGTGAACGTCGCCGGACTGCTCGGAAGGCACCACCATAGACTTGTCGAAGCCGCTGGAGCTCAACCAAAATGCCGCCGCACACCAGAAGGACGAACCACACCCTCACGAATCGCTGCAACACACTGCCCAACCACTGAAACTCGAACCAAACGGAATCACGTTGTTATGCCGGCACTGAGCTCGCCGGAGGAGACGTGAAGAGGCACGAATCGAGGAGTTGCTCGCCAGAGAAATCACGAGACCCACGCTTGAAACCGCCGCGCCGTGACTGGGATTGCTTGTCGAAAGAGGAGACGTGCCGTCACACTGCCATTTGACGCCACTGCTGCTCTCTGTTGGCAGAGAAGAAGCGTCGCCAGAGTTGAGAGAGAGAAGGGGCCGCCGTCGGGTTGTGTGTCGTGGAGAAGGGAAAGGATGAAAAAGGGGGAATTGTGCTAAATAGCTAGAAAAAAAAAGCCTTCTTGTTTTTTGGCTACAAATGTTCAGAATTTGCAGGGGTGGCCACCACATTTTCAGGAACTGTTTTCTAGATTTTTTTTTGACATTTTTACCCCTAGTATATACGACTATAGACAAACACCGTTAACAGATTTTTTTTGTTTTCATTCAGTTTCTCCCCCCTTTTTTCGGGATGGATGAATCCTGATTTATAGGGAGTTCAGTTGGCGGGTTGTGTTCAAGTGTATAAAAAGATCTACCTATTTTTTAGGCTTAGGTTCAGCTTTTCCAATGTTAAAAAAAGATTTTATCCCTCACATTTTGCCCCTCATTATCCATGTTACAAAAGAAACAATAAAAGTCGTAAGTAGCAGTACATACAGACAGATGACAGTACATATAAACTACAACGTATATATAACTCATATGGGGGGTGGGACTGGGGTAAGTATGCATACACACAGGATGCATGCGGAACACGTATGTATGTAATACTATAGACAGATATCAATTATGGCATTTCATCAGGTATTTGCATTTAGGTGAACATGGTACGGGGGGTTATTATGGTTGCATATAGCAACACAGACAAAGACAAAGTGTATTTTTATTGGGCATTCCAGACATACACGATACATGAGGTGATTAACTCAAATATAGGGGGGATTAAGTGTATACACACACAAGTAGACACATTAGACCATTCCATGGATGTATATAATAGTACAGACAAATCAAAGCATTTTTTCTATTAGACATGTCAATGTGTACGCACACATACATATGAGTATACCACAAGCACACTTTTTCCAAAGAAGTTGTAATAACGATGAAATGATATTTATCAGTACATACCACTCAGGGGAATGTAATAACGAAATCCTAAAATCTCGGGGGAATGTATCAGTTTGTTGCTAATATAAGGGAATAGGAATGAAGTTGTTCATGTCTAATAGAAATGGTATTTATCAGTACATACCACTCGGGGGAATGTAATAACGAAATCCCTAAAATCTTGGGGGAATGTATCAGTTTGTTGCTAATATAAGGGAATGGGAATGAAGCTGTTACCTTGGTTTGAATTTCTGAGAAATTGTACAGTCCTCGCGCAGAAGGAGAATCGATGGAGGATGTGGGGCAAGCAAGAGTCTCGACGGCACGACGGAAGAAGGTCGTCGGCACGGCGGATGTGGGTCGTCGGCGCGATGCGAGAGGTAGGGATTGGGATACACTCTGTGTTGGGGGGTGGAAAATGGTGGGAAATGGAGGATTAAGTCTTTCAAGGGGGGAAATGGTTGGAAGGGAGGGTTGTGGAAGATGAAGATGGACGAACGGGCTGGTGCATGAAGGCGGTTCTTGTGGGAGGGTGGGCGGTGTTATGACAACTCATAATTGCAGCAGCTAAGGTATCATAATTACTGTGTTATTATTTGTTTTTAAAAATTTTCAGGTATTCTTAGTTGCAGGTAGTAAATCTTCCTATTAACAGGACTGTTGTTGCCGATTAATGGAGTTCGAATGTGTTTCTCTCTACTGAAGGGGGTTGAACTTTGTACTCCTTCCCCAATAAAGGTATTTACTCCTTTTTACGGGGAACAACTCTTTCCTGTAGTAACAATATGATACATCGTCTGATTTTCAAAATAATTTTGTGTTCTTGGATTTTTTAATTTCAAACCTCCTAAAATGTCTCCAACTTATTTTTAGGGATTTTTTTAATTTCAAACCTCCTAAAATGTCTCCAACTTATTTTTAGGGATTTTTTAATTTCAAACCTCCTAAAATGTCTCCAACTTATTTTGTAGGGGTGTATTTTATCTTTCTTAATCCCTGATTTTGGTTTTAAACGTTAAGAACACGTTAGGAAGTTTGTTGGGAGGGCATTTTTGTCTTGTACAAATAGAGATTTATTAATCAGTAAATTGTTTAGCCATCTATTTAATTTATAAACGTTCGTAGCCATTTTTCAAGCCACCTATTTATTTATAGTCATTTTTCTTGTTGCCCCATGAAAAAGTGCTGACCTAGGGCTGCGTGGATGACTATAAAAATCCTAATGGGCTTGGGCTTGGCTCTAATTTTGGCATATTTACTAAAATGTCATTCCAACCCTAATTTTGAATATTTCACAATTTTTTTCAAATTTTCAAATTCCCTCCTAACTAAAAAAAACTCCCAAGCTAAATAAATTTGAATTTTCCTTAAATTACGAGCGTTACAGATTTCTTCTCGGGGAAAAGTGCATGCCGCCTAGCTGTTAACCTTAATCAGTATAAGAATCCCTCCCCCTCAAGCCAAAATTTCAATCCTATGTGGAGGAATTTCTGGAGTCTAAAAGCTCTCCCAAAAGCAAAAATTTGCTCTTGGAGAGTCATTCAAAACACCTTTCCCACAGGATCAAACATCTTTTTGAAAGGAATTTGCTCTAACCCTCTTTGCTTATGGTGCATGAAATTTGTGGAATCAGCAGAGCATGTTTTTTGGGAAGGTAAGTTTTCTAAAAGAGTTTGGAAATCTTCTATTTCCCTAATGGAAGACTTATTCTATGTGAACATGACAAATTGGTGCTCTAGAGATTATTGGGAGTGGATGTCCAGAAATCGTAACAAGGAAGAGCTAGAGAAAGCTATCATAATTATCTGGAATTTGTGGACTCAAAGGAATCAATAAAAAATAGACAACAACCTCCCAAGTAAGGAGAAAAGTATCAGAGCTATGGAAGCTTACATGCAATCATTCAAAGGCAAAGAGAAGACTAACCGATTTTTCCCGAAGAATCATTTTCCCTCAAGGAGGAAGAACCTGAGTCAAGCGAGATGGTCTCCCCCTTCGGACGGCGCTTGGAAGCTGAACGTCGATGCTTCCTGGTTAGGCAAGCTGAATAGGGGAGGAATTGGTTGGATTTTGTGTGACTCAGTAGGGTCTTCAATCTGTCACAGATACAAGAGAATCAACTCAAGTTGGTCAATCAAGATGTTAGAGATGAAAGCTATTATCAAAGGGTTGTGTTGTGTCACAGTCGCGGTCTTTAGGGTCTCGAAAAGCGACTGTGCGGCACTTACTTTCGCTCACAGGTAAGTCAGCCAACTTGAAAACGGATCGCCGGTGGCACAACGGGCGAATATCGCAACCTCTACCCCCGTTCTTGGAAAACGGTTTTAGAAAACGGGGTTAGAGAAAAGATTTTGGAAAACGTTCGAAGACATTTTTGAAAGAATATTTGTTGCACAGACTATCAAGTAAGTAAAGGCACAACAACAGCTTGATAGCATACAACTCTCGGGTAGGAAGGATTGACAACTAGTCGTACCCCCCTATAGTACATTATAAAGCATTTTAGCCTTGGCAGGCTTAAACATGAAAATCACGAGGAGTCATACACTTGAGAAATGCAAAGGAAAGTAAACAAGCGACACAAAGGAAATACATATAATGAAAGCATGAGGGAAAAGGGTTGACATGGGCATGCGACCATAGGCAACACGCCTTGGACGAGCATGACCGTGACACGTTGCATACCTTTGGTAGAAGCAAATCGTTCGAATTTGTCAGTCCTGCCTATTCAGGTGGAATCGGATGTTGCGGACGTTGTGAGGCTCCTAAACGACGAAGACCATGACTGTTCTGAAATCGCCTTCTTCTCTAAGGAAATCCTCCAGCTCAAATACTCTCTTGGTGTTCTATCTTTTGATTTTTGCCCCCGCTAATGTAATTCGACGACGCTTGATTTGGCACGTTTTGCCTGTTTCGCCCCTGTTTTGGATCTGTTTTGGATTCCTTCTCCAGTCCGGATGTAGGAATGAGGATGTGGTTTGGGCATTTACCTGTATGGTTATCTAACCTCATTAAAGAGGTAGTTGTGTAGTTCCTTTTTCGTTTAATGAATTCCATATTTTCAAAAAAAAAAAAAAAAAATAGCATAACTTATTCAAAGAGGTAAAATATTAGAATTTATCTCTCTCAATAAATTTGACAACATGTATAAGAGAATTCGAACAATAGACTTCTTGATCATTAATACTAACTTTATGTCGTTGAACTATGTTTATGTTAGTCATTTCGACGTATTAATTGTTAACATAAGCAAACACTCTCGACAGGTTTATTTGATAATTTTTGTAAGATGAAAGGGACATGGACATCTATGGCCGGGCAACAATTATTTTGTCGACGCTTTATTTTCATACAAATTGATTAAGGTTAGGCCAAAAACACTTATTCTTTTTAATTTAAAAAAAATTATTCCTTTTTGGCAGCATCCGAAGAAGTTAATATTTTCATAAATCAAAATATTCATTGATTTTCCAGAAAGTACAAACGAATAAATACGCGATGAAGCAAATAACTATTTAACAGACAACCAACATTTTTCTGTAGCATCACGAGTATTTAACACGTCAAGTTGTACAATTAAGAGCTTAAAAATAAAATAAAAATAAAAATAAAAATTGTATGTAAACAATGAACAAAATTGCAAAAAGAAATAAAACCACGAGAATTTCCAAGCCGAACCATCCGACGTGGCAATTCAAGAATGATCCCAGCGTGGGGACCGCCTCCGTTGGATTGGAATGATTGACCCATGTGGACGGGCCATTGTGGGACCTATACCCTAATTCCGGAATAATCAAACAAACCACATGGACGCTGAGCTGGCATACCCAGCGCATCCTCCACCGTCCGATCATGCCACCTGGACTTCAAACCTTGATTCAGCCGTTGGATGAAACCCTTCCGCTGTCTTTCGTGATGGTCGAGAAAGAGTGCGACCTCCATGGGATCCTTGTCCTTCCACCACATGGGATCACATGCCGTCGACGTGGTAACGACCCCACCGGAATATTCCATCTCGACAAATCCGGCCGCCGCGGTTATGTGCTCGACCATTCCGGCGAGGAGCGAGGGCGGCGCGTGGGCCTCTCCATCCCACAGCCACACGCGTGACATCCCTCTGAAAACCGCCTCTGACATGGCGCGATTCACGTTTCTCTCATTGAAAATCGAGGGACTCAAATGAACGACGAAGTCAACCCCGCCGTCGTCGAGCTGCTCGACGGCGACATTAGAGGACAGATCGCGGCGGGAGAGCGTGAGATGCACGCTCTTGACAGTTTTCTTTGGGAAGGCTTCGGAAGGGTAGATCAGATTCTCGATGAAGGTACTCGCGTTGAGGAGGAGGCGCGTGGCCTCGTCGTTTGAGACGTAGAAGAGATCGAAGCGTTGACCGGCGGGGGAGCCTTTGGCGTTGTTGAGAATGGTGACATCGAAGCCTTTTGAGGCTTCATGATTGGCCCATAGTGAAGTGATTCCGATGAAGGTGAACAGAAGGAGGCGGACGGCGACGGCCTGATTTGAGAGGAAGGGGGATTGGTTTGCAGAATCGGGACTGGCGGAGGCGGAGGCGGAGGCGGTGCCGGAGCTGGTTACGGAGAGGAGAGGGAGGGAGAGGGATTGGCGATCTTCCATGGTTGAAGGGGATTGAAAAACATAGAAGATAATATAGGATGGATAAAAATGGACAGATTCGTAGCGCTTAACTTTGTGTCTTGAATTCAAGTATAATTTGGTGGCATTTCTTTTCACCTTTTCCTATTCTTTTGGTTTTATTCATATGTTTGTTTATCATTTTATTATCCTCACATATATCAATTTCAAAAATAAATAAACAATATGCATAACGATATTTGAAATAATCTCCTTACGAACTCTACTAAATTATAAGAGAAAGGGAAAGAAATGTAGGTGTTGATGGTCAAATTTGGTCGGGGAAACTACCTGACCTTTATGTGTCACAAACGGTAAATTTGTTTGAGAGGGAGGAAGACGTGACCTGTAAACCTGCATATTGGTGTGGTGCTTGTCACACCGTCTCCGATGCGTAAGTCAGAAAGCAAAACTATAGGAAGCAAGAGAGCAAGAGTAAGAAGAGAATCAGAGAATAGAGTTCGAGATCCCTTCCTCGGTGAAGAAGAATGATTTAAATACCTTTTCCTGCCTTAGGGTTTGTAGGCTTTCGGAGACGATTCGGGCTGAACCAGGTGGAAACAGGGGTCTCCAGGGGCACTACAGACCAAATAGAGGCGGGAGAGCCTTGGCCCGACCCTCTGGCCTGTTTTGCATCCGAAGTCTGTTTTCTGGTCCTATTTTCGGACTCGTGTCGGGTTGTCCTCGTTAGTTCCTTGTACGTCGAAGTGGTCCAAAATTACCCATAATAGTAGGAAATGCTAATAATTTTTTTTTTATCTGTCTCTGTTGTCGACATTTTAATATAAGGAGATACCTACACATCTAACTAAAAAAGAATATACCTTTTATTATGATAGGAACGAATTTGTGTCTAATTTAGTGGTTAAAATCTTTTTTTTTTTTTTTTTTTTTTTGAGGTCGAAGATAGTAAATATGAATTCAACCCTGACCGAAAAAGTTATTGATTTACTTTTTACGATATAATACAAGATTTTGGACTTGTAATAAGGCTATGGTTATAGAGGTTGAGTAAAAGTGTCATTATTATTATTATTATTTGTCCTTCACTCCTTTTTGTCCTCCTTGAATGGGGGGAGGGGACTCCCCATTTTGAAGGGATGGGGCAAGGATTGTAGCTACCCTGGTCCCTTTCAACAACTTCATGCTGGTCCCAATCTCCATATTGAACAGCCCCCTCCCCTTCCTCAGATAAGATCTTGAATACGTAATTTAATTTTTTCTTATTATTCCAATTAAAAAAAAAAAAGAAATAATTGCTGATTGGAAACCTAACTCATGCGGGAATCTTTACTCCGATCCTTGTAAAATTTAAAAGAGAGAAAACGGGGAAATCATCCTCATCCATGCCTGTGTGTCCTAAACTTGTTGACAATCTTAAAGACAACGACATAAACTTTCAAGGGATAGATCAAATTTGTAACTCTCGCTATGTATAAGTGCTAATTTTTAAAAATTTAAGAGAACAAATTAGAGGAAAAATATTAAAGTCATTTAACTTTTTTATGAATTTTTTGGCTAAATAATGTTGTAGTCCTTGATATTTAAAATAATCAACCACTCTGAGGTGTATCAAAATCAATTCCAAATAGGGTCTTAGTGCATAGACAAAAAAATTATAGGAGGAATTAGACCACTTAAAAAATAAACATCAATATTGCTATCGACGTCTTATAAATTTCTAAGAAGTGGGTAATAATTCAGAAGAATTAAAAAGAATTTCTCAGTGATCTATTCTTCTCCTAAAAATAGTATCATGTTACACAAGCTTATCATTAGTCAATTTCAACATTCAATAGTGAGAAGAGTATAATTAGAAAATGTTAAAACATAACAAACTAAATGAAACCTCTTAAAAAATAGGTACTAAATAATAAAAAAAAACATCCAAACAAAAATTGGTAGAACTATATTTAGTCTAGTTTTTTTTTTTTTTTTTAAATCCAATAATTGCCTCCTTTTTTATCTACTATATTCCTCTCCTAGGTATCTTCTTCTTCTAATTCAACAATAGTGAGATGAGAAGATTCAAAAAAATGACACATAGTTATGTCAGTTGAGTTATGTTTAGTTTGACCCAGATTTATTATCTTAACAATTGAGTAATGCTTGAGTTGACGAAGGAGAAAATTATTGATACCTTAATTTTTTCCAAAGTAGAATATCAATACATATTCCAATAATTGACATTAATAATAATAATAATAATAGGAACAAGAAAAAGCTATTATTGACCTTGCCGCCAAAAAACCCATATAGTTCGACCATCATAAAATCTGATAGGAATTTTATTGGTGGAAATTTGATTTTTTCTTCTTCTAAAATATGGTGGATATTATCTGAAAATGAAATAATGTATGAAGAATAATTGATAATGACAGTAGAGAAAATAATGATATTTTCTCTTGACATGAAACTAAAGTTATATGGTATTACGTGGCTTATGAAATAAGGAGGAAGTGGTCATTGTCATTGTCCCTTCTAAGCAAATGGAAAAAGGTACTTTTTTTTTTTTTTTTTTTTTTTTTTTTTTTTCAATCAATAGTGAAAGGACAAGAGACTCAACCACTGTTGTTGACAAACATGAATAGTTATCACAATAATATCAGATGCTGTTTGCAAATTTCTTCCTTTAAATAAATAAATAAGTTTAAACGTGAAATTATAAGTTTAGAATGAAACTTTTTTTTCGAAAAAAGAAAAAAAAAAAAGAAAAAAAAAAAAGTTTAGAATGAAACTTGTACATTAGTGTGAGGTACGTTTAATACGTCTTTTAACTTGGAAAAATGTATAATAAATCTCTAAAGTTTTAATTTCATGTCTAATAAGTCTATGAACTTTTAATTTTGTGTTTAATAAGTTCGTGACGCGTTCGTATTTTTTGAAAATTTACAAACCTATTGGATAAAATTGAAAATTTAATGTTCTGATAATTCAATTTTTTGTATAATAGATTTTTAAAAAAATATTAACTATGTTTGAGGCTTATGAAAGACAAAATTGAAAGTTTGAAGACTTATTAGATATTAAATTGAGAGTTAAGAGATCTACAAGATATTTTTTAAAGTTCAATGACTTATTTGATACAAATATGAAAGCTGAGAGATTAAACTCGTAATTTAACCTAAATATATTCATTTATAATTTTTGGAAGGAAGGTTAATTTTGAGTGAACTTCTATGCATAACAAAATTTTATTTTATTTATTTATTTTTATGAGTTTGACACTATGTGAAGTGGAAAAAATCGAGTTTTTTTACCTTTTAAACGAATGCATAGGGTGTAATCAATTGATAGCTCAGGTTGGTTAATATTATATCTATTTTATTAGAAATTACTCTAAATAGATATCATATTTGCCAAGGTGAGCATAACTCGCTCATCAATAATTGACATGTATCCCTGACTAAGAAGTAAGAGGTTCGAATTCTCTACTCCTAATGTTGTGGAACTAAAAAAAGACATATTTAAATATTAATTGAATAAAGAAGTGTGTGATTCGTATGGCAAGGGAAAACAATAAAGTAGCCACGTAATACTAGGAAATGGGAAGTAGTGTGGAAAGGAGAAATTTTTAGGTGCTCCCGATATAATGAGGCCAGTAGTTTTGCACCCTTGGATGTAAGAGAGAGAAATGGTAAAAATACCTTGATTGTGCATCCAACCGTTTAGGGGCAGACAAATTCGAAGATTTACATCTGATGGTTTTAAAAAAAGGGGCCTTATTGTATCAGGAATACCTAATAATTTTTCATGGAAAAGGTATCTACGATTCAAAATATCCAGAAGTGTTAAAAGAAATTAACGCTAAAATAAAAGGCTGGTTTTGAAAAAAGAGACCAAAAATCTTTTTCCTTACAAAAATAACAAAAGAATAGAATTGGAAATTTACTAATTGCTTCAAACGAACCAAAATGTACTTGAATGGAAAAATATATATATATATATTTTTCCTAATTTTAAGAAAACAATTTTTTAATCTCTAAAGATTCTCCCAATAATATCCCATTGTACCTTCAAAATCCAAACAAACTAAAATCTTGGATAATACATCTTCAAAATCCAAATAATACTGTTAAATTAAAAAAAAATCTAAAAACATATTGTACTAGAATTAACTAAAATCTAAACAGACTAAAATCTTGGATAATACTGTTAAATTAAAAAAAAATAAAAATGTAATTATTCTGAAATTAACTAAAATACCTAAGATATGGAGTCATGAGCATGACGTAAAGCAAAAATCATGAATTTGCTAAACAAAATTTGTACACAAAAGATACAACAAAAACATTCTTAAAAAAAAAACAAAACGTAAAATTACTTTGTAATTCAAGTATTCAAACAGATCATATAAAATAAAAAATACGATATATATGTGGGTGACTAAGTTTCTATGTAATGTGTAAGACATCGAGAATGTTGGGATTAGTATCTTTGCAGTTTGAGAACAACAAAATGGATGAGGGTCAAATACAGTGTCTTTGCAGCTTTGGAACAACAAAGTGAGTGAATGTTAAATAGTGTCTTTGTTGCTTGAGAAGAACAAATCAACATTGCAACACAAACACAATAAAAAAAAAATCCCTTGCATCTTCCGTATCACTTGGATAAGATGTACCTATATTGCGAGCATATTTAGTTTGTTGGGATATATTTTACCTAAGTTTAGGATTTTTGTAAAGATGTAGTTTGTTGGGTAGATTTTTTGAAAAACTTTAGAATTTTTGTAAAAATTCAGTTTGTTGGGGACTACATACACCGTAGGAGAGGTTGGTTTACACGAAGTCATGTAGATGTCACATGTGAACATATTTCAGTCTTTTTTGGATACTAGTTTCTTTTTTTTTTTCTTCTTTTTGTTGTTGTTTTTATTTATTTATTTATTTTTACAAAAAAAAATGACTAGTTTCTACTAAGAACTTGGAAAGAGAATAACCTAAATTCTAGGAAATAAAGTATTATTTTCATTTAACAAAATATTGGAGGAGTAATTCGAACCACAAACCTCTCAGTCATTAATACAAACTTGATCCCAGTTGAACTATGTTCATGTTGCCTAGTATTATTTTCTTAAAACAGAAATCAATAACATGAGTTTAAAAATTTTTTAAATCATTTTTACTATATAATCAAGTCAAAAAATGTCAACCCACTTTTGTTTAGTTCAAGAAGTTTGAACCTCTGATCTATTGGTCGATGGTTCATGTCAATTACCACTGATCTTATTCTATCAAACAACTTAAATATTTCAATATTATTTTGAAAATGTTTCCTTAAGGGTTTTGAAAATAATATACAGAGACACTATAAAACTACAAACAATTAAAGTCAACATTAAATATATATATATATATATACACACACTTTGGTTTGTCATTCAAAAATGTAGAGCACTCTTTCAGGTATTTGTGGGTTATAAAGTCATTTTCATAAAGTCTGCATGCAAAATTTCAACTATATTCCAAATATAAATATATATAAATATATATATTTTTTTTACAAGAACTATATTTCAAATATATGTACTAAAAAAAGCTCTATATTTCAAATATACATTTTCCTTGACATAATAAATAATGTGCCCTTCAACGCCTCCAAAAATCTAAGCTTGTGGCTTTTCAGGATAGATTAGCAATACATCAAATGCCACGTATTAATTTTTTTTTAAAAAAGCCATGTTTCATTTATAAAATAACTAGTTAAGTAACACGTGCAATGCACGTGGAATCGTATAGTCTTAAATTAGAATAAAATAAAATAACAGCTTTTTTTTTTTTAAAAAAATGAGAAAATAGCAGCTTTTTTAGTATATGTAATGTAATATGTCTAAAATAAAAAATATATGTAATATAATAAATAAATACCATATAATTTTTAGTTTAATTACCATAAAAATTTGAAAGTTAGTGATAAAAATAAATGATTTCTTATTATATAGTATGTATATAGACATCATATTAACACACACGTACGTTGCACATATTTTTTTAATTTAAACTTTGACAATAAATTTAATAATTATCATATCAAGAATAGAAATAAAACAATATGAAATTCTACAAATAATTAATTTTTAATATGTTAAATTGTCTTTTCTAAGATAAAAAAACTTATAATATAAGTTATAAGCAAAACAATAAAGATTACAGATCTACTCTAAATTTTAAGTAGCTAATATTGTTACATAAATAATTAATGGGAAAAATACACTTTTGGTCCCTGAGGTTTTGGTTAGGTTACCCTTTGGTCCCTGAGTTTTCAAACTCAACAAAATTACCCTTGAGGTTTGGATTTCGTTACACTTTTGGTCCCTCCGCCCAATTTTCTGTTAAACCCTCATGGAATGCTGACATGACACTATTTTTTTATTGAAAAAATTATTTTCTGATTTTTTAAATAAAACTATATTAAAATAATTTATATATATATATATATATTTAACTTCTCCCCTTCTTCAACCCAACCCTTCATCTTCTTCCAACCACCACCACATATCGCCAGCTACCGGCGGCCGACGGCGAAACGGGGAGGAAAACGACGAAATGGAATGTTATTATTTTTTTCTCTCCTCTTCTCTTTTCCTTCTTCTCTTCTTCTCCTTTCTTTTATTTCTTCCAAATTTTTAAGAAAAGAGGGAGAATCGGGAAGGAGTGTCGGAATATGGGAAGAGGAACTCCTCCTCCCCCTCATGTTTCAGATCTAAAAATGGGAAGGGGATGTCCCTCCTTTTTGATTCTGAAGCCGAAATGGGAGGGGGATGAGGCCTCCCCGATTTTCCCTCTTTTCTTATAAATAAAAAAAAAGAAAGAAAAGAAAAGAGAAGAAAGAAGAAAGAAAAAAAAAAAGTTGCCGACGATTTGCTGAAAAAGAAGAATGAATAGGTTGAAGAAAAGAAGAATAAGAATAAGAGAGAATGAGAAAGAATTAAAAAATAATAATAATATTTTTATTATTTTAATACATTTTTATTTAGAAAAATTAAAAAATGATTTTTTATTAAAGTAATAATGTCACGTCAGCAAACTGTTAGAGTTTAATAGAAAATTGGACGGATGGACCAAAAGTGTAACGAAATCCAAACTTGCCAGGGTTTAACAGAAAATTGGACGAAGGGACCAAAAGTGTAACGAAATCCAAACCTTAGGGGTTTAACAAAAAATTGGACGGAGGGATCAAAAGTGTAACGAAATCCAAACTTGCTAGGGTTTAATAGAAAATTGGACGGAGGGACCAAAAGTGTAATGAAATCCAAACTTGCTAGGGTTTAACAGAAAATTGGACGGAGGGACCAAAAGTGTAACGAAATCAAATTGGACAGAGGGACAAAAAATGTAACGAAATCCAAACCTCGGGGTTAATTTTGTTGAGTTTGAAAACTCATGGACCAAAGTGTAACTTAACCCAAACCTTAGGGACCAAAAGTGTATTTTTTTCCGTAATTAATAGTATTAAAAACTTTCCACTAAAACCAATTGCATAAATTTAAATATAAATATTAAAAGTTCTTTTATTTATGATTAATGAAAAATAAATTAAACTATTTAATTAGAAAAACTGAAAGTATGTTCAATTATTTTGGTATTTGAAAATTTTAATTTCATATTTAAAATTATGTATGCATTTATTAATTAATAAGGTTTTTTTAATAATAACTTTTTTAGGCTATTGTAGTTATTATTTTTATTTGTTTTTTTTTTATTTTTCAAACTTCTAAGTTTCTTTACCTAAAATGTATTAATTTGTATATAATTGACATTTTCTCAATTATATATATATATATATATATATATTATACATGGGATAACACCTATACACGAATGAATGCACCAATTCAATGTGGAACCATCTCCATATGAACAGTCGCAACCTATCGACATCAATTGCACCTATTGGACAAATTTTCATATAGTTTGATATTTTGACAATTATATTATATATATATATATATTTTTATACATGAATCACACCTATACACGAATGGATTTACCAATTCAATGTGTAACCATCTTTACATGAACAGTCACATCTCGTCGACATCAATTACATCTATTGGACTCAATGGAAACTTACACTCAAAGAGTTGTGTCCCATCAACAAAGGGTAAAATATGAATTTACTTTAAAAGTAAGGGCAAAAGAGGAAACAAAAGATTCTCCCCTCTTAGGGTAGAAGGACAAAATAGTCATTATAAAAACATTTAAGGGCAATAAGGGAATGTAAAAATTCTCCCCTCTTAGCCCCTTTTAATATAGTAGAGATGTTTCAAAACCGCCCCGGTTTTGGCCATTCGGTCAAAATTCTCATATATATATATATCAATTAAGCACACAATGATACCGATCATCCTAAAAAATCTCCTTCTGATCCGTCCCTTAATTTATCAACTAAAACATAATTCAAATAATTAAATATTTTCAACTAGTTAATACATTTACGTTCAATCAAAAGGTTAGAAGTTCAAATCTCCACCTCCACACCTTGTTGAACTCAAAAAGATTAAAAATAAAACCCAAAGTAAGCATAGCTGAAAGGTAATTGACATGTACCCTCGATCGAGATGTCGGATGTTCTAATGATTCCATTTCAAATGTTGTTAACCATAAAAAAAAAATTATATCTTTCATCTTTACATGTTCAAATCCCTTTATTAATATAATATTCTAAAAACTGGATCAACCAATCATTCTTCTGTAATAAAAAGTAGAGCAAGAAATCACAAGGGGAAAAAACACAGAGGAATTCAAGAGGAAAGGTACAGAAACCTACAAACAACCAGATTAGATTCATCTATTATTATTAGTTCCTTTTCCCAATCACAAGATGCTCTGCAATAAAAAAAATCAGACAGATCTCACATCAAGAAAAAGGGGTTCATCCTTTTTAAGTAGCAGACATGTGCATATGTGCTAAATCCAACACAACATAGAAAACCTTAACGTTGCTCTTACTAAATTTGCTTTACTCTTCATTTCTAACTGTTTATGAGCAAATAAACTAGAAAACATGGACAAGAAGTGTCTGTTCTTTAATCCAAACTCTGCAGTTCTTTCAAGCAACTTGAAATGGGTGAAATAAATGCAAAGCTTTATACCCAATTAGTTGGCTCCGTTGTCCCAATCAGCGGTTGCGGTCGTTGCTGTGTATTAATCTGAGAGAAACCATGGTCAACAGCAGTAATTGTTGCAGTACATTTATTTCTTGACAAGTTGCTGCTGAAGGAGAGGGGCTTGAGGGTACAGCACCAAAAACTGTTGAACCCTTGGAATTTGTGGTGTTTAGAACTGATGAACTTGTGCTGGAGAGTTGAAAAAAGGCAGTGTCAGTGTTAGGGAAAGCAAATGGAAGCAATGGAAGATGGGGAATGGGGATTTTACCTAGTGGATGTATACTGACAGGCCATAGTACCTGAAAAAAATAGTGGTGGGAAAAAAATTAAACAAGACTTTATAGAAACAGATTCAATCTATGAAGTTTTATGTCGCCAAACATGTTGCAGTTGCAGAAAGTAGAATCCCACTACAGCCCATTACAGCTTCAATAATTCACATCACTTTATAGTCCCTACAGACACACCCAACCTTCTTCCTTCACCAACCCAACTTGGAAAAGGGGAAAAAGTGGGGGGGAATGTAAAGCTGAATTTCCTCTAAATATTAGATTTGGGGTTCTGGGAATGAACTTTGAATTAAGAAAGGACTAAATTTTCTTTATATCCATACTTATCCTAGAAGGTTTTAAAAGGGTGAAAAGGACAAGTAGAGTTGGTTGATAAAGTTCCAAATCTTCTGGTTGTTTAGAAGGAAGTGATAGCATTGCAAATTTGCAACAATGTGGGTTCTGTTTCTATGGTAACTGCTAACTGGTAAGACTATTTGATTCTTTGGACTGGTTTTGAGAATCAGTTCAACCTTGCATCACTGAAGTATTGTGACCAAATTATAGAAATTTTCCTCATCATGCTCTGCCCGCTCTTAACCCTCTCCCTAAAAGAAAAAAAGAAAAAAGAAGAAAAAGAAGGAGAGAGAATGGTAAAAGGACACATAATTAGCCAGTTAGGCAAAGAAGAAACAACTTTTGAAGGAAGCAACATACTTGGGTCAGTGCTAGTAATGACAGCAGTCCCACCAAAGTTACAGCTATTTGGAACAGGATTCTTTTGATAGTAGCTATTGAAGGCGTAGGAGGCATGGTCATGAATGGTGTTTGGGTTGTAACAGCTCTGACCAGCTTGAATTGCTGAACAATCAGTACCACCATAGCCACATGCATAGTCCAGAGCAACTTGCAATGCCGTTTGTGATGCACTTTGACTAGCAATGCACCAACTAGCCCCCGATGACGGTGGAGATGATCTTTTGGGAGATTCCATGGTTGGAGAATACGTGTCTGAGGTTGAAGTTGGATTGATAAATGGAGTTGATGCAGTGGGATTGGAAAGAATTATTGTGGGAACGGTTGTTATAGGGGTGGTTATATCCCTTTGAGTGGTGGAAACTGGGGAACTGAATTTCTGATTCTCATGGTTTAGCTCTCTAGTGTGTCCTGTCATTTTGGATACCAGAAACAAAATTAAGCTATTTTGTTCCCACATTGTTGTGTTAGAAATAAAAATAAACTCATCTTCCTGAACTTGAACTTCAAATGGAACAAAAAAACATAAAATCTTGATGAAGACACAGAAAAAGCTCGTTGAAATCCACCATCATTGGATAACAAGTTCAGTGAAATAAAGGTTGTTCAAGTCCATATTTGCCAGTAAAAATCTAGCAAGCCCTGTAAACGCTTGTTTGATTATGCCATAGAAAGATTCCAGAACAATATAAGTGAAGCTGCTAAATTCTCTGTCCTAAAATGCTAAGTCCAAGATCAAAATGGTTTGCCTTTACTATATCTGATCCTAAATTCCAAGCAACTCTAATTTAAAAAGTCATTTGAAATTCAGTAACAATCATAATCGACAACTTAGGACAGTAATTCCCGGGAGATCCAAAGGGGAAGGAAGATGAGAAATATAATCTTCAATTCATTCACTCCTGGAAAAACAAGCACATTTGTAAGAGATTGAATATTGAAAGACAAATATGGTCATAAAAAAAAGACAATTTTGAATAATACGACAGAGTACAGCAATACAATTAATGGGCATTTAAGGTTTTATGTAGCGGATACTTGATGAGAGAAGAAGAGGTACATGCTTTGTCTGTAAAAAAGGAAAGAAAAATCAATTGGAATGCATTAAATGTCTATAATAAAAATATCTACATAGTTGTTTGATCATCATATAGACTCCAAATGTACAAAAGAAATGAATAACCAGTCACCTGGATAGAGAAAATGACCAAGAATGAGGAATATTAGGCTGTGTATAACCCATTCATGGGCCAGTCCTCCTGTTCTTCCTCTAATGGGCGATCTGTTTCTCATCCTCCAACTTGTAGATGATAGTTCCTAGTTACCAGAGCTGCTTTTTCCTGGTTTAAATATAGAGAGTTGGACATGAAGAGATGATATGATATAGTTGAGTGGCATCATTACCTTGTCGGAAAGTTGAAGACTTTACACTCATCGTCCTGTAAAAAAATCCATTTCGAAAGTACAAGTGCTCCCTTTTTCTTTGGGTGGAGAGAGAGAGAGTAGACATAGGGTGTAGGGGTGCGAGCAAATGAGAAACAGAGGAAGGAAAAGAGAGTGAAATGTGGGGAAGCCCGAGGACGGTTTAACAAAAGAAAATAAAAAGAAAGACCTGATTGAAATTTAGTTCTTTAATGTGGGCTGCTTACTGATGATTGTTGTTGTAATGATGGTTTTGATATGTTTTCTTTTTTCCTTTCTCCTTTCTGGCCACTCCAGCATGGATGCATTAAAATGAGTTTATCTTTAGCCTGCCCAATTATTTCCCTCTGATCCCACAATCTTGACTAACTACAGTGCAATTGATTAATGGCAATCTTATTTGCAGGACAATGGGTAACCACTAAATCTTCGTTTGACTTAAATATTCCTTGCCAAATATACAAGTAGTCCAAGGTAGTTGAAGGAAATTCAGTTAGATCATCAATCCTGACAAGAATGTTCATATACATATACATAAACAGTATTTGATCAACTCAAAATAGCTCAAATCCCAAAAATAATTACAGAAAGTTTTTTAAGGACATCAATATTTTGAAGTTCCAATCAGAGCATGGATATTCCAAACAGAACCCAAGTAGAAAAAGTGGTGTGCATTTTCAATGGAAGTCCTCAATTCAAGTTCAGACTAGGCCAAAAGTTAGAAAACAAAAATGGTGAAGGTGAAAATGATTAAAAAGTGGATCGTCTAAAAGTGAATCCTAGGCCTGAAATTTGCACTATAGCTGGATTAGAAAGAAACAATACCCATGGCCCATGTGTATGATGACTTCTTTTTGTGGGTGGATGGTGGCCCCTGCCTTAGATTGGAATTGGATGACGAAGTTTCAGCCATGGCCACACCACTGGAAAGTTCAACACCTTCAGTCACTCTGTGAGTTCTTCAATAAGAAGATGAGGTAAAAACTAAACCCTGAGAATCAAAAGTGAAAAATGTTAACAATTTTTTGTGGGCTTCCTTCACCTTCACCAATTTCAACATCAAAGTTGATCATCTTCAACCAACCTTACCTTTCAATGGTTGATAAGTATTGCACCACCATGAGAGACCTGCAACAGATTCATGCCCACCTGATCAAATCCGGCCAGTCCAAAGACTCTTTTGCTGCTAGTCGTGTTTTGGCCTTTTGTGCCTCCCCGTTGGGCAATATGGATTACGCATATTTGGTCTTTCTGCAAATGCAGAACCCTAATCCTTTTTCTTGGAATACCATAATAAGAGGCTTCTCTCAAAGCTCAAATCCTCAAATGGCTCTCTCTCTTTTCATCGACATGTTGGTTTCTTCACAAGTAGAACCACAAAGATTGACTTACCCGTCGGTTTTCAAAGCTTACTCTCAACTTGGACTTGCCCACGACGGAGCTCAGCTTCATGGGAGGATAATAAAGCTAGGCCTTCAGTTTGATCCATTTATCAGAAACACAATCTTGCACATGTATGCTAATTGTGGGTTTCTGAATGAAGCTCGTCGAATCTTTAACGAAGAAATGGAATTCGATGTCGTTGCGTGGAATTCCATGATTATGGGTCTGGCTAAATGTGGGGAAATTGGTGAGTCGAGGAAGGTGTTCGATAAAATGCCTGTTAGAAATCCAGTCTCTTGGAATTCAATGATTGGTGGGTATGTTAGAAATGGGATGTTCAAAGAAGCCCTGAAACTGTTTGTGAAAATGCAAGAAGAGAGAATCCAGCCTAGTGAGTTTACAATGGTGAGCTTGTTAAATGCTTCAGCTCAAATTGGAGCACTCAAGCAAGGGGAATGGATTCACGAATACATAAAGAAGAACAATCTAGAGTTGAATGCCATTGTAGTTACAGCAATCATAGACATGTACTGCAAATGTGGTAGCATAGGGAAGGCCCTTCAAGTGTTTGAGAAAATACCCAACAGAGCATTATCCAGTTGGAACTCCATGATCTTTGGCCTGGCAGTGAATGGCTGCGAAAACGAAGCAGTTTCATTATTAAAAATGCTGGAATCTTCAAATCTTAAACCAGATTCCATTAGCTTTATGGCTGTACTAACAGCTTGTAATCACGCTGCAATGGTGGATGAAGGCAGGGGATTCTTCTCACTGATGACAAACACATACAGAATTGAACCATCAATAAAGCACTACAATTTAATGGTGGACATGCTAAGCCGAGCTGGGTTTCTTGAAGAAGCAGAGCAGCTCATAAAAGCCATGCCGATTGAGGCAGATTCAATCATATGGGGGTGTTTGCTTTCTGCCTGTAGAACATATGGGAACACAGAAATGGCAAAGAGGGCAGCAGAGAAAGTGAATGAATTGGATCCAGAAGAAAGCATGGGATATATTCTAATGGCGAATGTTCATGCTTGGACGAATAACTTTGAGGGAGCAATGGAGGAAAGGGTTTCAATGAGGACGAAGAAGGTGGAGAAAGAACCAGGGTGCAGTTTCATTGAAGTTGATGATGAAGTTCATGAGTTCATAGCTGGTGGTGGAAGGTTGCATCCTAAAGCTCAAGAGATCTACATTTTATTGGATCAGTTGGGAGTGATGCTACAAGATGTTGGAGTTTTGAAGATAGATTTGGAAGAAATGAGTGTGGAGGTTTAGAGTTTAAGCCCTTAAATGAGAATGAAAATGCTTCAGCCAAAGCGAGCATAGTTCGGTGGTAATAGACACATACGTTCGACCAATAGGTTAGAGGTTCAAATCATTCACTCTCAAATGTTGTTGAGCTCAAAAAAAAAAAAAAAAAAAAAAATCTACACACTTCCCTTGTTGCTATATTTGGGAGAGCAAACGAGCCCTACCCTTAACCTTTCAAGAAATTTTTGAACGAGTTGGTATAATGTGACTAACGTTTTCATAAATGAACGAGAAAAACTAAAAAATTATAATTTCACAATACATCAAACAATTTAGAAGGTGAAGACCATATTAAGATAATTTCCTACCCTTTTGGTGAGTTTGAGTTAGGAACAAATTTATGGGTTAATTTTCTTTTCTAAAATATTTATAGAGGTGCACGTGCATTGAATACATATCATCATCTTCTATAATTATATTGTTAATATGGAGTCTAATCTATAATAAAAATGGTTCAAGGACTAATTATTTTTCTCATTGGGATAAAAAAGTTCTTATAAAAAGTGTGGATCAGATCATACTCACATATATTATGAGCTGCTTCAAATGACCAAAATTCTTATGTGCTAATTTGAATAAAATTATTGCACGATTATGGTGGAGTCATTAGATTCAAAAAGGAAAATTCACCAGAAGCCATGAGACTTGGTGATGATGTTGTTTTGATATCCACCATTCCGATTAGTGCATATAAGGAATAAGACAAATGGCTATGGTATTACACAAACAATGGGTTATACTAAGAGTGGATATAAACTTCAGATGATGAAAACCCATTGGTTTGAATTGCCAAGTGTTTGATAATCAAGTAAAATGGTGGAAATATTTGTAGAAATTGGAAATTCCTATGAAAGTGAAGATGTTCATATCGAGAGCTTTCCACTACATTTTAGATACTAATTATCAGAGGAGTGGGTATTTCACCTTTATGTAAAGTTTGTGTTTTTTAAACTGGAGATTGTAGATCATGTTCTATGCGGATGTAAAAGAAGGGTAGATATATGAAGTAAAAGCTTTTCAAATAGCTTGAGTTATTATAGTGGATAACAATTTTTGCAGAGCGGCTACTGTTTCTTGCTAATGTTTTATCACAGGAAGAGTTCGAAAAGGCATGTATGATCCTGAAACATCACACATTGTAACAAGCTTGTATATAATGTCCTTGCTATATGCCATTGTATTTCACAATATATATGAGAATATAGTGACATATCGAATGGGGACAAGAGACATTTGAATGAGGAAACATATGGTCAAATAATACTTCCTCACTAGATTGTGGTTTTTACCAATATTGTGGTGGAGCCGAGAACTAGTTTGAATAAACAATCAAGGAATGATATTTTATTGAAGAATACTTGCCTTTAAATAGGCAAATGAGAACTAAAAGTAGTTACAACATGTGCCAAGCACATGACTACTTAAAATAAAAGACTTTACAACCTAACTACTAACTAGCTCATAATCGGCTACACCAAACATCCCCTTCCAAAAAAAAACTCGACCTCAAGTTACACAGCCAAAGTAAACTCATCCGGAGGATGGTATGTGTATAAATCAGCCACATTGAAAGTTGAGTTAATGCGATAATCCTCGGGGAGGTCAATTTTGTAGGCATTGTCCCCAAAGCGTTCCAAAACTGAGAAAGGACCAAGCTTCTTCATCTTTAACTTGTTGTAAGTACCCACTGGGAATCTGCTTTTCCGTAAGTGAATCATAACAAGGTCGCCAATTTTGAATTCCTTAAGACGGCGTTTCTTATCCGCGGCTTCCTTATATTTGCTTGTTTGGTTTTCAATGTGGTTCTTGACTTGTTTGTGTAATTCCGTGATCCGTTCAGCCATCTCCTCTGCTTCCAAGCTAAAATCAACCGAAGAAGGGATATTAGTTAAGTCCATAGTTAGACGAGGCAGTTTAGTGTAAACTAATTCAAATGGTGACTTCCCTGTGGTTCTATTCATCATGTGGTTGTATGCAAATTCCGCCTGAGCCAAAGTGAGATCCCATTGTTTTGGTTTGTCCCCACTTAAGCAACGAATTAGATTTCCCAGAGTTCGGTTGGTCACCTCTGTTTGCCCGTCGGTTTGAGGGTGACTTGTCGTGCTGTATTTCAGAGTTGTATCAAATTTCTTCCAAAGGGTTTTCCAAAAATGGCTGAGGAATTTCACATCACGGTCGGATACTATAGATTTTGGAATGCCGTGAAGTCTAACTACCTCCCGAAAGAATATGTTAGCAATATGGACTGCGTCGGATGTCTTTTTACAGGCCAAGAAATGGGCCATTTTGCTGTATCGATCCACTACTACAAAAACTGAATCGCATCCCCTTTGAGTTCTTGGTAATCCAAGTATGAAATCCATGGAAAGGTCTTCCCATATATTTTCAGGTATAGGTAATGGGGTGTATAAGCCAGTGTTTTGAGATTGACCTTTAGACGTTTGGCAAGTGAAACACCGGTTGACAAAGTTAGCTACATCTCTTCTTAGTTGAGGCCAGTAGTACCGTTGTTCAAGTAGGTACATTGTTTTGTCTCGGCCAAAATGACCTGCCAAACCTCCCGCATGGGCATCTCTAATGAGGGCTTCGCGCAATGATGTATGAGGGATGCAAAGGACATTGTCCTTAAAAAGGAAACCCTCTACTATGTGATAGTCCCCTGCTGGAACATGATCTTCGCACTGTTTCCAGATTACGGAAAAATCTTGGTCATGAGCATATGAGTCTGGGAGATGCTCTAAAGCAATGATTTGTCCTTTGAGGATAGGAGATTAGTCTTACGGCTTAAGGCATCTGCAACTTTGTTAGTGGTGCCCGACGTATGTGAAGGAATTGAATTCTCTAGCGGAAGCGGTTTTCACCGATCGTGATTTAATTTCAATTAGAGAAAACCGGTACGTTGGGCAAAATTAGAAACTTATTTTCTAAACTAGATTAAGCATGCATTTTTAGATCTAAAACAATTTTAGAACTAAGTACTTACATGAACTTGAAGAATACTGCACAATGCTCCAAGAACACCACCATGTCGGATCACCTACTATGACTCTTGGGAATCGAGATCCGGCTTGTGGGAACCCAAAACTAGTCTTGGAAGGGAAAAAATTGCAGCAAACAAGTTGCTGTGTTTTTCTTTTGGGATGAGAGAATTTCTGAGAGAGAGAGCTTCTTCTGTGTGAGAAATGAGAGAAAATGATCGATGATCTGGGCAACTCCCTCTCCCCTGTACGATAAGTGGGGAGGGAGTTATTACCCTACTAGATCTAGATCGTTGGATCTAATCCAAACGATCTTGGCCGTCTATTAATTAAATAATAATAATCATTTAATTAATTAATTATAATTAATTTAATTAAAACAATATTAATTAAATCAATTATAACATAAGGTATTTAATTCAATTTGAATCATATTAAATTGAATTAAATTGGCCATTCAATTAATCTCATTAATTGAATCCACATTAATTAAATATCCAATATTTAATTAATTTTGAAATTGAATCATATTCAATTATATCTCTCTCATTTAACCTATAGTTTTAATGTGCATCAAATGTACATTAATATTAACTATAGAATTAATTTAATCAAATCATATTTAATTAAATTAAATTAATTAATTCTCCAATTAATTAATTCATTAATTAAATATCATATATTTAATTAATTTACTATTTGAATCATTATTCAAATAATTCTCTCATATACTATAGTTTTAATATGAATCTCATTCACATTAAATTTAACCTATAGTTTCAATATGAATCTAATTCATATTTAATATTTGAACTCCTTCAAATATTTAATTCTCTCGTTAATTAATTTTGAATCATATCCAAAATTAATTTATAATATAAAGTTTAATTCACCAATTAAACTTATATTATAATGTATCTTTATACATTATTTTAATTGTATCAAATACAATAAAATTCCCTTAATGAATTTGAACAACTTCAAATTCTATTCAAGACTATTTAACCTCAGAACCCTTTACGAGCTAGCAGGTGGACCTAATGGACCTACAGATCAGAAGCTCCAACGATACGAGACTAATTGGCTAAACTCATTAACCAAGTTAGTCAACATTCGTTAACTGTGAGTCACTCCACTAAAGACCCACAGCTGCACTCTTCTCACTGTAGAATATTTCTGTGTCCACGGATATCGACCAATAACAGTAAGTCAATCCTTCACGAGTGTTCGTAACGCCAGCTGGGTCAAATTACCGTTTTACCCCTGGGTTACCTCTGGATCCTTAAGTACCACTGATTCCTCTAATGAACAATCTGTTTATGATCCAATCAATAAACAGCAGTTCCTCTCGGGCCAGGAGAGGATGGGCGCCCTTGTTCAAGACCCGGAATCAGCCCTTAAGGGAACACACATCTACTTGCCCCAATAGGGGAAGGAGTGAATTCCATCTTGTACTGTTATGTTCCCAGCCCCCATTCGGTCTTGCCCCTGAAATGGTAGGATTATTGAGTCGGCGAACTGGCCACTCTCACCCATACAGATCTAAGGACAATCCCTCCTGAAAAGGAGTTCATAACAGACTCAGGATTGAGAATGAGTTACCTAGGTCATCCTATTGAAATAGAAACCTAAACTAGTTAACGGTGTTACATCTAGTGGTTACTATTTCGCGGTCCGGTCTTATGCAAACTCATTGCACAGGATACCCCCACTCGCATGTCTCCTACATGGATGCTTTGGATCATTGCATCTGTATCGAATACAAAGTGGGTCGTATCACATAGTGTTACCAGGATAAGGTACCCAGCCTTATCCCTATACTATAGACCATTTAAGTTGTTACTTGAACACTGATCCCCGTATGTCCCCACATACTAGTTCAAGTTTCATCTAAACAACCTAGGATCTTAGTTTATTGGATTTGAGTTAAATTGTGCAATTTTAGTAACAATAACTCTTTATTGTACAAACCTCAATAACGACGTATTGATACAAGTGAACAATTTGTCACCATTCACTACCTACGAGTTTTTGGGCATAAAACCCAACAGTATGCTTAATCACAAAATCAAATCGTTGTAGGAAGGAAAGTCATCTAGCATGCATACGACTAATGGATTTTTGACTATGTAAATATTTCAAAGAAAAATGATCAGTGAATAGAATGAACTCTTTTCCCAACAAGTAATGTTCCCATTGTTTTAGTGCACGGACGAGAGAATAAAGCTCTTGCTCATAGGTGGACCATTTCTGTCTTGGAAGACTAAGTTTTTCACTAAAGTATTCAATAGGGTGTTGATTTTGGGAAAGTATAGCACCAATTCCTAAATCCGAAGCATCTACTGCAACTTCAAAGGGATAATCAAAATTTGGTAAGGATAACACGGGTCCACTGGTTAGCTTGTCCTTTATTTCTTGGAAACTAGTTGTTTGAAGGTTTTCCCAAAGGAAGTTTCCCTTTTTTAGACAGTCGGTTAACGGGGCTGCAATGGTGCTAAAATTTTTGATGAACTTTCGGTAAAAAGAGGCAAGGCCTAAAAAACTTTGCTGTTCTTTGATAGATCTAGGTTCTTCCCAATCCCAGATAGCTTTAGTTTTTAAAGGGTCCATACGGATCTCATTTTTTCCAATTATGTAGCCGAGAAAAGAAATTTCAGGAGTTGCAAAAAGGCACTTTTTTAGGTTAATAACTAAGCTATTAGTCTCAAGGACTGAAAATAAAGTGCGGATATGCTCTAAATGCTCATTATAGTCCCGACTATAAACCAATATGTCGTCAAAATAAACCACAATAAACTTATTGATAAAGGGAAGGAGTACCTGGTTCATTAAACGCATGAATGTGCTAGGAGCGTTGGATAGACCAAACGGCATTACAAGTCATTCGAATAAGCCCTCGTTAGTCTTGAAGGTCGTTTTCCATTCATCCCCGGGGCGTATGCGTATTTGATGATAGCCACTCTTCAAGTCAATCTTGGAGAAGATTGTGGCGCCACCTAATTGATCTAACAGGTCACCAATGCGCGGGATAGGAAATCGGTATTTGACTGTGATCTTATTAATAGCTCGACTGTCCACACACATTCTCCAATTGCCGTCCTTTTTTGGTGTAAGTAAAGCAGGCACGGCACAAGGACTTAGACTTGGTTGAATATGTCCTTTGTCCAGCAGCTCTTGAATTTGATCGTGGAGGATTTGGTATTCAGACGGACTCATTTTATAATGAGGTAAGTTAGGAAGTGTTGCTCCGGGTAAAAAGTCGATTGAGTGTTGGATATCTCGTAATGGAGGAAGATCGACTGGGTTGTGCACTATTTTTTGAAATTCTTGCAGCAAAGAGTTTACCTCGGAAGGAATAGGATCAGAAGAAATTAGGTCAGAAATTTTTTTAACAATTAAGCCAAGAATTGGGAATTGTTTCGCATGCTCAAAAGATTTCCCTGAAGTTAAAGTAAATAACTGACCTTTTTTAGATGAAGGAGTACTGTTGCTATGTTGTTTGGTTGGGTTTAATGGGAGAAGGACAATTTTCTTGCCCATCCAGAGGAATTCGTAGGTGTTATTACGACCTTTATGTGTTGCTTGCACATCGTATTGCCATGGTCGTCCCAAAAGAATGTGGCAAGCATCCATGTCCAAAACATCGCATATGATCTGGTCTTTGTAACCTGCCCCAATGGATAATGGAATCGTACTAGTATGGGATACTTGTGCTTCCCCACCTTTTTTGATCCAACTCACCTTGTATGGAGTCGGATGAGGATGTAAAGGAAGGTTTAAGGAAGAGACAAGTTTACTTGCTACAACATTCTCCGTGCTGCCGCTGTCAATTATGGCATTGCATACTTTGCCATTGATGGTGCAACGGGTCTTGAATAGGGCATGACGTTGGTAGCCGTTGTCTGTTTTAGGAGCAAGAAGCAATCTTTGGATTACTAAAGATACCGGATCTCCCTCATCAGGCTCAAGAAAGTCGACAATGTCATCGGTGTCATCTTCAACTTCTCCTTCTTGAAAATCAACATTGTCTGCAATAGTTAATGTTCTTCTTTGAGGGCATTCGTTTGATAAATGACCCGTTTGATTGCATCTAAAACATTTTCCAAGAGTTGGTCTTGGATAGGTGTTGGACGTCCGTTTATTTGTGTCTCGACTAGCATTCGGATCAACTTGTTTTCCTTTGAGAGCTGCTACTGTATCTTGTTGCACATTTTTGTCTCCAGCCACAGATCTGCCTTGTTCCCCTATGGATCCTTGAGTATCTGCGTCTGAAACGATTAGCCAATTGTTCTTCGATTGTTGCTGCCGCGGAAATGGCTTCGTTTAGGTGTCCAATCGGTTGAAGTACCAGTTGTTCTTTAATATCATATCGTAGGCCGCCTCGAAATCTTGCCACTAGGTGTTGCTGGTTTTCAACAAGATTAGTTCTTGCGCCCAAACGATGGAATTCTTCAGCATACTCAAGAACGGTTCTTGTGCCTTGTCTGCAATTTTGATAATGGTCATATAGGATTTGTTCAAAATTGAGGGGCAAGAATCTTTCTTTCATTAACCTCTTCATTCTTTCCCAACTTTGAATTGGTCTTTTCCCATATCTTTGCCGATTTATCTCCATTTGATCCCACCAAGCTTGAGCTCCACCTTTTAATTTTAAAGCTACTAACCTTACCTTTTTCGTTTCTGGGGTGCTCATATAATTGAAAAAATTTTCCACGTGTTTGATCCATTCTAGGAAGGCTTCAATGTCCATTTTTCCTCCGTAAGTTGGAATATCAATCTTCATCTTGAAATCGCTTTATTGATGTTGTTGGTATCTAAAGTTTCTTCTTTCTTCTCTTCGAATTTCTTCATACTCTTCATCACTTGAAATATCCCCACCCCAATCCGTTTGCCTTCTATATAAAGGGTTGGTATTGAATTCTTGGAACCCTGGGTATTGTTCTTGGCTACTTCTTGGTACTGTCACTAGTTCTTGAGACGTGTTCCCTTCAAAAACTTGTCCAATTTTAGTTTTACCACGTTCTTTATGAGATTCTTGTAGTCTTTTCCCCATATCTTCCTGTTCTTGAACCTCCGATGCTTGTGATCCGATCTTACAGCCCATCTTCACACACATCATCTCTAGGATTTTCCTAATCTCACGCACATCATCTTCGACTGACAGCAAGCGTACAGTCAATTCTTGTGGTGAGAGGACGGCAATAGTTTCCGCCTCTTTGCCCGTCGATGTTGAATCTCCACCTACAACAGTTGAGATCTTCTTGGATGCCATCGAGGAAGCGCCCAAAACAATTGCTCTGATACCAAAATATGGTGGAGCCGAGAACTAGTTTGAATAAACAATCAAGGAATGATCTTTTATTGAAGAATACTTGCCTTTAAATAGGCAAATGAAAACTAAAAGTAGTTACAACATGTGCCAAGCACATGACTACTTAAAATAAAAGACTTTACAACCTAACTACTAACTGGCTCATAATCGGCTACACCATATTGCCATTGACAAACGCAATAAAAGTAGAGGTTTAGGTGTTTTGCTAAAGGATCTAATAATAATATTATTGAACAAAAATAGAAACTGTTGATGGTCAGATTTTGCTCAGGAATCGATCCCTCGCTCCACGTGACAGACAACAGTGAATTTGTAGATGAGCGGGAGAAACGTGACCTGCAAAACAGACAAACGCTATACACCGGTGTGGTGTTGACCACACAAGCTCCGATGCTTAAGTTAGCTTTGATCTGGAAGCATGCAGAATGTACTTTTTGGGTGAAGTTTTCGGCGTACCTGAGTATGTGCATCGTCTCCTCCTTTATAAGCTCCCGTTAGGGTTTGCACCGCTGCCAACCTCCTGGCCACCTTGGGCCTTTGGCCCTGGTCGGCCTCGGCTGTGGGCCGAGGCCGGCCTCCTCCTCGGCCTTTCCCTTGGGCCGAGGCCGAGGGGAGTTGTTGTGGGTCGGAGGGAGTTCTGACCCTCCGCTTTGTCGGTTCAACCTCTTCTGGTTACGGGCCAGGCCAGTTTGGGCCTTATTCTGCATAAAACTCAATTGGACAATTTTCCCTATAACATTAAGCCCCCACTCTCCATTGGAGTTATTGGGCCTTTACTAATTTTCAATGGTGAGTAGTAATATTTTGGGAATTCCATCTGCAACAAAAATTGCATAAATACAGTGGGAAATAAAAGATACATAAATAGAATGAGAAAACATTTTTCCTGCCTTCCGTTATCAACAAGGACCAACCATTTGGGAGTTGTGGGCACAACTATCATGTTTGAGCCATTGCCATAAATTCCAAAAAGGGAACTTTATAGTTGGCTGATGACTAAGTTCAGGACTAGGGCATTGGAATCCTGTTAGAGCATATTTGGCATATGGAGCCAAGGAGAAGAAGACAAAATATGGAAGCTGGACCGAGGCGTTCCAGCCTCGGTCATGTCACGCCAGGCGCCTGCCTGGCGTGACTGTGCGCCTACTGCAGTCGCAGCAGGCGCGCTCGGCCTCGGCCATTGGCCGAGGCCGAGCAGGCTAGGCCTGCCGTGGCAGGCCTAGCTCGGGGCGTGACCGAGGCGTTCCAGCCTCGGTCATGTCACGCCAGGCTCCTGCCTGGCGTGACTGTGCGCCTGCTGCAGTCGCAGCAGGCGCGCTCGGCCTCGGCCATTGGCAGAGGCCGAGCAGGCTAGGCCTGCCACGGCAGGCCTAGCTCGGCGCGTGACCGAGGCGTTCCAGCCTCGGTCATGTCACGCCAGGCTCCTGCCTGGCGTGACTGTGCACCTGCTGCAGTCGCAGCAGGCGCGCTCGGCCTCGGCCATTGGCCGAGGCCGAGCAGGCTAGGCCTGCCATGGCAGGCCTAGCTTTGGTTTGTCCCATCATCTCTTCCATTTTTTTTTATTTTTCCCGAGATTTCCCTCCATTTCGTCCTATAAATAGCCCCCTTTCTCACCTTGTTTGGACCACTATCCCTTGCCTCCATCCTTTTTTATAGCTCTCATTTTCAAGGTAGTTTTTCCTTTCTCCATCATTCTTGCATTATGGACAGCGATGGTACTACTTCCTCCCCAGGTGAATTTTACCCCGAGGAGGCGTCTTACAGTTCTGGTTACGACGATGATTCTTCCTTCTCGGAGGATAGTGACTTTGGGCCCTCCGCTCATCCTTCGGCTTTGTCATCCTCAGTAACCGCTGCTCAACTTGAGCGTATGCGGTGTGAGTATGACATCCCCGAAGATGTGCACCTAAGGGTTCCCGGTCCTCAAGAGAGTTTCGCTCATCCTCCTGAGGGTGAAGTTGCTTTTTATCCTGCTATGTTCAAATTTGGCGTTCGCCTCCCGCTTCCTCTCCTTCTTCAACACTTTCTTGTTCTTACGGGTCTGGCTCCTGCCCAAATAGTACCTAACGGGTGGAGCCACCTAATCGGCTGTATTGTTTTATGGGCTTGGTGCAAACAAGGGGCTTCCATGTCCACCGATATTTTCTTTTCTCTTCATTCTATTAATCGTAATCCTAACATAGGACACTTGTTTTACCACATAAGCGCTAGGAAAGGGGTCATAGTACATAACCCGACTTCTGTTAAAAATTTGCTAAAAAATTGGTTTTTTGTGAGTGGAAATTGGCGGGAGAGCGGGCCGAATTATAATCTTTTTGATGTTCCGACAGTTTTTGGAGAGTATGGTACGTTGAGTTGTTTGTCTTTGGGTTTTTGTCGATTCTTCTAACTCACTGTTTTTGTGTTCCCTTGTACAGTTCAGAGAAGGGTGCGGCGCTCAACTGAGGCACGAGAGTTTGGTGAAATCATCCAGGAGATTGATCTCGTTCATCGTTTTGGTCCCGACCTTGTCAAACAGGAAAATTTACTGTCAGTCGGCCTTGCTCGTCCTCGATCAGGCAAACCTCTCAATCTCTATAGGCTCGTACTTTTACTCAATTTCTTGACTGTTTTAATATACCGACTCTCTCCTTCGTTGCAGCAACCATGGCGCCCCGCTCCATTTTTGGGGAACGCAAGAAGGGGAAGAAGGATGTTAATGAAGCTGGTTCATCCCGTCCTGATGTCACCATAGTCACTGAGGATGAGTCAGATGTCCCTCCACGGTCTTCTGCCGCGGGCCTGCGCAGATCCAACCGCAATCGTCGCCCCCCGGTTCCCCCCGCCTCTGGCGGTAGGGAGTTGGGAGTTCCAGTGTTCGATCTACCGGGAGGGTATTCTGCGGCAGGGAGTGAGGCTGATGCTTTGGCTCAAGATTTCGTCTGCTGGCAAGGATTACACTCTCACCAGCCGGACGGCGAATCTGGCTTCAATGACCCCGCTCGTGGATTCCAAGTAGCTCAGCGCCAGCTTCGTGAGGTTGGCTTACTAACGTGTTGTCTTGCTTTCCTCTGAAGTGGTTACTAACTTTTGAGGTTCTTTCTTCTCTACAGGTTTTCTCTTTGGTTACTGCTTCATCTATTAGCATGGCCAACAGGATCAATGACCTGCAAAGGCATTGTGTGCCCCGCTCCGAGCTTGCTCAAGCCCAGGAGAGCCTAGACCGCGCGAATAGGCTCCTGACGGACGTGAGGGTGGACTTAGAGCTCAACAGGGCAGAACTCAACAGGACCAAGGTCCAGCTTGCCGAGGCAAAGGCCCACCTCGCCGACGCGGAGTACTTGGCCGAGGCGTACAAAAAGACTGATGAGTTTGTCCTCCTGCAGAATGAGATCTGGACCGATGGGGCCAAGTGGGCATTAAAGCGCGCTAAGAAGCACGACACCTCTTTCAATCCTTCTACCGTCCGTGGCGAGATATCTGGCATGCGTGCCAACCCTGATGCCTACCCGGTATCCGATAGCTCCTCTAGCGGAAGGGAGGATATGGAGATTCCCTCCGAGGATGACACCCGCTGAATGGACCCTTAGAGCGCCTCTGACTTTCTGCAAATCTGACTTCTTGTATTTCTGGCTTTCGGTTTCTACTCATGTACTGCTTCCCCGTTATGTGTTTGTATTTTTTTATGTTTTTCTATTAATGGCAAGTCGGATTTCTCCACTTTTTAGCAACTTATTCGCCATATCGGTTACCATCTCAAGTGGTCTCAGAATTATTACATAAGCCATTCATTGGAATAGAAAAAGGCCACATACATAAGAAAATTCACCATAAATTTACAACAAGAAACTGAGATCATGGCAGCAAGATGATGACGATTGATAAGCCTTCCTATTCTCACATATTTATGTCATGGAATGAAAAGCAAAAATCAGCAGGATGATGACAATTGATGAGCCTTATATCATGGAATGAAAAGCAAAAATCAGCAAGATGATGACAATTGATAAGCCTTCCTATTCTCACATATTTATGTCACGGAATGAAAAACAAGAATCAGCAAGATGATGACAATTGATAAGCCTTATATCTCAACCCCCACTCAAAATGTGCATCTATTATTCCTAAAATTGCATCTTTTGAGTAAATAGAATGGCGGCATACCTGGCATTTCGAGGAAGAAGTCCATGTTTGACGTGTCTCGGTCGGCCTCGGCTGGGGCATGAGGCCGAGCATTTCTTCCATGTACCTCCAGCTACTGTATTTTCCTGAAAATATACTTCTGGCAAGGTGATGCAAGGGGAACTTTTCTTCCTCCCCTTCCCAGGCTCAAATCCCAGCTGCTGTATTTTATCTTCGAGGGAAAAACTTGGGGAGGCCTAGGGAGTCCCCAGGCCTCTCTTCAAGTCAATCCGTTCATCCCAGGGGTGCGTACACTCTGCTGGGGAAGCGAGCTTGGGGAGGCCTCGGGCGTCCCCGGGCCTCTCTTCAAGCGGCTATGTTCATCCCAAGGGTGCGTACACTCTTTTGGGGCAAAAGCTTGGGGAGGCCTAGGGTGTCCCCGGGCCTCTCTTCAAGTGGCTCCGTCCATCCCAGGGGTGCGTACACTCTTCTGGGGCAAATGCTTGGGGAGGCTTAGGGTGTCCCCGGGCCTCTCTTCAAGCGGCTTTAAACTTTTAAAACAAAATTCAAATTGCTTTATTTCAACTGAATCAACTGAGTACATTCTGAATTAACATAAAAGAAACCGGTAGTGGTCCGATGGACTGAAAAACATCATGAAAAGGAATCAATGACCCATTGGGTGGGGATAGCTTGCTCCCTCAAATGCTCGACCTTGGCTATCCCCCTGTGCTGACTTGGTCTGAATTCTTCTGTCTACGTTCTTGAGTGCCATAAAATAGCATTCCCTTGACATCTTCTGTTCACCATATACTGCTCCTATCCCTTCTTCAGTTGGGAATTTTAGGACCTGGTGGTAGGTTGAGGGGACAGCTCTGAGTCCATGTAGGGTGGGTCGTCCCAGGATGGCATTATATGCTGGGATGCAATCGACCACCAGGAAGTTGATCATTTGCGTTACCGTCTGCAACCCTTCTCCAAATGTCACCGGCAGTTCTACGCTTCCTCTTGGGCTAATTTTTTCTCCGCCGAAACCTACTAACGGTGTAAGGCTCGGCTTTAAGCGATCATTCCCCAGCTTCATGGCGTCGAACGCTGTTGTTGAGAGCACATCAGCGGAACTTCCTCCATCGATGAGGATTCGGTGAACTTTCACGTTCGCTATTGTTAGGGTGACCACTAGTGCATCGTTGTGCGGGTGGTGTATTCCTCCAGCCTCCTTCTCTGTAAACTCCAGTTTTGGTGAGTTTTCAGCGAGTAGGAGCGAGTACATACCTTGCTCTCCGTGCTCTTGCCATGTCTCTCGGATTGCAGCCTTTCGTTTTCTGCTTGATTCTCCTCTGAATGGTCCTCCTAGGATTGTCCTTATTTCGAGTGGTGGGTTATTGCCTCCCTTGCCTGGCTCTGTCTGCACCGGCCTTTTCCCCCTGTCATGTCCTACGAACTCCTTCAAGTATCCTTCTCGGATTAGGGTTTCTATCTCGTCTCGTAACTGGATGCATTCTCGAGTCGTGTGGCCGTGATCTCCGTGGAACATGCAATATTTATTTTTGTTCCTCCTGTCTGGATCTGATCTCAACCTTTCTGGGCGTTTTAGCAGATTCGTATCCTGTATTGCGGCCAGGACCTGTTCAAGCGGAACTGTTAGTGGCGTATACCTTTCGAATCTGGCTTTTGGCTCTGCTCGGCCTTGCGGCTCCTTAAAAGGTCGGCCTCGGCCATTGGCTGAGGAGGGCTCAGATCGGCTCCGGTTTCTTCCTTCGAGTTGATGTCTCTTTCCTTTGTCTTCTCGGTGTCGGTTTGATACTGGTATCCCCCGACTTTCTTTTTCTTCCTGCTTAGATCTCAAACGCTCTTCTGCGCTTATGTACCTTTGTGCTCGGGTCATAAATTCCACGTACGTTCGTGGCTGGCTTTCTCCGATTGAATTGAGTAACCTTTCATCCTGCAAACCTGAGATCACAGCGGTCAGGGCAACTCCGTCATCGTATCCTTCCACCTGCAAAACTTCGTTATTGAATCTGTTAATGTAATCTTTCAAGCTTTCCCGGGGTCCTTGCTTTACTGTCAGCAGGTTGATCTGTGGTTTCTGTCAGCTGCGAGCTCCCAGGAATTGCGTAACAAACGCCCGTGCCAGCTCTCTGAATGAGCCGATCGACCGTCGTGGGATCTTACCAAACCACTGCCTTGCTAGACCTATGAGCGTTAGTGCAAAGGCTCGGCACCTTGTCGCTTCGTTCGCCCCATGAAAATCCATCCAAGTCTGGTATGCATCTAGGTGTTGTTTCGGATCCTTCTTCCCGTCATACTGTGGAAAGTTCGGTATCCTGAATTTGTGGGGCACCTCCCCTCTCATTATCTCGTCGGTGAAAACTGGCCCCTCCTGCCCGATCAATCCTTCGATGTCCTCGTTCTCTACCTTCTTTTGGGAGATCTGGTGGCTATCTTCTCCTTTTGACCATCCGGAGATCTCCCGTCCCCTTCGCCCTTGCGCAGCCTCGGATTTTGCCCTGCCATTATTTCCTGTATACATACCTGATGCTTTTTTGTGCGGAGAATTCTCGTGGGCCTTTTTTCGACTTAATCCTACTTCCTTCTGGGTTTGGTCATCTCCAAGAGGAGGCATTCGGCTGGTTACACTCTCTGAATCTCCTACTTCTTCGTCGGCTATTCTCTTACCCCTTTTCGGGTCTCTGTGCGAATGCTCTTCCTCGCGCCTGGCAGACTCGGGTCTTTTCAACAAGGTCAGGATTTCACTCAGATTCTGCCCCATCTCATTCATCCTTCCCTTAATCTCTGCGATCTCGTTCTCTTGGGCCTGGATCCGAGTTAATGGATTCGCCTCGCCAGTCACCGGTTCATTCTCGTGTTCCATCGCGGTGGTACTTTATCCAACAGAATAGCGTTTTCTGGTCAGCCTCTCCCCACAGACAGCGCCAACTGTTGATGGTCAGATTTTGCTCAGGAATCGATCCCTCGCTCCACGTGACAGACAGCAGTGAATTTGTAGATAAGCGGGAGAAACGTGACCTGCAAAACAGACAAACGCTATACACCGGTGTGGTGTTGACCACACAAGCTCCGATGCTTAAGTTAGCTTTGATCTGGAAGCATGCAGAATGTACTTTTTGGGTGAAGTTTTCGGCGTACCTGAGTATGTGCATCGTCTCCTCCTTTATAAGCTCCCGTTAGGGTTTGCACCGTTGCCAACCTCCTGGCCACCTTGGGCCTTTGGCCCTGGTCGGCCTCGGCTGTGGGCCGAGGCCGACCTCCTCCTCGGCCTCTCCCTTGGGCCGAGGCCGAGGGGAGTTGTTGTGGGTCGGAGGGAGTTCTGACCCTCCGCTTTGTCGGTTCAACCTCTTATGGTTACGGGCCAGGCCAGTTTGGGCCTTATTCTGCATAAAACTCAATTGGACAATTTTCCCTATAACAGAAACAACTCCTTATACTCCGTTAGCGGCTAAAATTCAAGCAATCCTTCAAGAAATTCGACTGTTACAAATATTTAATATTAAAGATGCAAAATTTCATTATGATTCTCTCGATGCAATAATGATGTTTAATGATGAACAACAAATTGATTCTATCGTGTATCACCAAATAATGCAAATATGTGGTTGAGTAAATGTTTTTCCTCTATACAGTTTGTCCACATCTCTAAAAATGTCAATGAAGTAGCTCATCATCTTGCAAGAGATGTCCTTTTGAATAGACGTTCTATGTATTGGCAAAATTGTTTTCCACCTTGGTTAGTTTCGATGGCACTCAAAACTCATGGCAAATGTATGACTAACGTGTAGTTGTTCGTCTTGATTTTAACGAAATATCTTTTGAGATTAAAAAAATAATAAATAAATAGTTGATATTGTCAATTTAATATTTTCATTAATTCAATATTTCAAGCTTCAGCGAGCATGTACCTTCGATCAAGAGGTCAGAGGTTCGAATCTCCCCATCCCCAAATGTTGATGTACTAAAAAAAAATCAATATTTCAAATTCTTAACTTTAAATCATATTTTACAATAATTAATGAAATTTAAGATATATGATAATCGGCTAAATCATATATATAAAAAAAATAGCTCTAAACTATGAGGTTTGTTTAAAAAATGACCCTAAACTTTGAAAAGTTTCAAAAATAGCCTTGAACTTTAAAAAAAAATGTTTCAAAAATATCATTGTCATTAATTTTGGATGGAAACCATTACAGTTTTAGTTTCAAAAATACCCTTGAACTTAAAAAAAAGTTTAAAAATATATTTATCCAAAAATATTTCTTTTTTTTTTTCCTCCTTTCACCATAAATTCTTTTTCCATGAAAATTAATGCAAAACTTTGCTTATAAAGGTTGTATGCAACACAATACGGGATAAAAACAGACTTTGAAATCGAGTTTTCTCTTTTAAAAAGCGTAAAGAAGATAAGTGTGAGAAAACAACATATATTTTTCAAAAAAAAAAAAAAGAAAAAGAAAACAACATATATATATATATATATATATATATATATTGCTCTCTCTGTTTGTGTATGTTAGTGATAAGAATAACTGTTTATAACACTGTGAGTTTGGTCCAATTTATAAGATTAATTAATCAAAAGTTTTATATATAATTTTGTTCTTATTAATATTTAAGAATTGTTAGAACCCGTATACAACAATAGTTTCATTTATTGTTCATAAAATGAATATAGATAAAGCCAATGGATAATAGTTGGTGAGGAAATAATATTGAAAAGGTTACCAACAAAGGAAGTCAAACACATATAGAATTTCAAGAACAAAACAAAAGTCATCTTGAAGTTTAGATACGAAAATCTAGCCAAGTTCCTGGGATGTGTTGAAAGAAAAAAAAAAAAAAAAAAAACTCCTAGATTATGAATACATGACAAATAAGTAAAGTTTCTCATTAATTTTCATGGAAGAAGAATTAATTTATGGTGGGAGAAGGAAAAAAAGAAGCATTTTTAAATAAGGGTTTTTTTTTTAAAGTTCAAGGGTATTTTTGAAACTAAAACTTTAACGGTTTCCATCCAAAATTAACGGCAAGTGTATTTTTGAAACATTTTTCAAAGTTTAGGGACATTTTTGAAAAAACCCCATAGTTCAGGGTACTTTTTTTTATAATTTAGCCTATGATAATCTCATAATTCAGTTGCAATGAAGTTCTGACAGATGAGTAGGCAGAGCTTTCTAGTATGGGCCTATCATTTCAGTCCATTTGGCTTGGGCTCAAACTTAAGGAAGACGAACAATTGGGCCTGACATTCAGCCCAAACTAGAAAGCATTGACAAATTCTACACACTCGCACGCTCATCGCACGTGCTTTTCTTCCCTCGTCACTTCCATTTTCTCCTCTTTGTTTCAGTTGCTATTTCAAAGGCCAAAAATGGAGGGATTAAAGATCTCATATGCGTAACGTTATTGATTTTTCCAAATATTCATTAGGTTAATTTGTTGGTATTGCTTTCTTCCACATTTTGCTTCTGCATACCATCTGAAAATGACAGTTTAATTTTCCTAAATCTCGCCTGAAGTTAGATTACAGTCGGCAGTTTGATTAAGTGGACAGTTTCGCTTGATCGGCTTGCTATTCTGTGTTCTTCGAATAAACGTCTGAGATTGTTGAGACTGATCTTTTCTGATAATTTCTTGATCGTATTCCTTCATGAAGTTGTATCATGTATGTTGTATTATTTATGAAGCACAAAGAATTCAGAACTAACAGAGTTCTTGTCAATAACATTGCTTTCATTTTTCTACGTACTAGATAGTTTTGGATTCTCTAAGATCATTGTATGGATATTCTTCTGCTTATATTTCAGTATATCTCTAAATTTCTGACTGATTTCTGTTGGGAATGCTTTTAGTTAGCTCGGTTCTCATCTGTTTTTGAAGCTGAATCAAATAAACAACGAAGACAATGAAGCTAAGTAGAGTAATACAATGTTTTTGTTCTTCTGCTCTTGCTCAGGGCCTCTTCATCAGTCTCAACAACATCATGTTTTCTCGATACACCTTCGAACGTATGTAGATGGCACGATAAAATGGGTTTGAGATCGTGGTCTTGATCATGCTGTTGAGAGAGAAAAGAACCTTCTGCCAGTGATGAACATAAAAAACTTTATAAAATCAGAGCCATCCAAGTCTGTCATTGTTTCCACCATAACTCAGAAGAGGGAAGTTCTAAGAATTCCAATGCGTGCCATTGATTTGATCAGAAAATATCCCTTTATTTTGAAGAATTCCTCTCTGGAGGGATTGGCATTCAACCTCATGTCCGGTTAACATCTGAAGGCCTTGAGCTTGATTCTGAAGAGCAGTTGACATATCAAGGTGAAAGTTGTAGAAGATCGACTTGTGAAGCTCTTAATGCTAACAAGAGTTCATAAAATACCTTTGAGTATCATTGATCAATTGAAATGGGACCTGGGTCTTCCAAAAGATTACGTTCAAAGTATAGTTCCTGATTTTCCAGGTTACTTCAAAGTTGTAGGACATCAAAATTTTGCATCTGGATCAGGAGGAGATATGCGAATGTTGGAATTGGTATGTTGGAACAATGGAATTGGCGACTTCAGTTTTAGAGAAGAAGGCTGCGAAAGGAAAACCTGACACTTTGACAGGAACGCCCATTACTTTTCCTATGAAATTATCGAACGGTTTGTGATGGATAAGAAGTTCAAGAAGTGGGTGGATGTGTTAGACCCCTATAACTCGGGTATACACAAGAGAAAGGGTAAAATGGGGAATGGGCCTAACAAACCGTTAGATGAGAGAGGGGGACCACATGAGATCGTGGGAGTGAGCACCTAATGTACTGGGGGCAGAGGAATATTGAGGCGGGGATCATTTTGGGCTTAGACTGAGAGTAGTCTAGGGAGGAGAATACCAGCTTCTCGAATTGCTGGGAGGTTACCTTGCTTTGTTCTTGCTGTTCATGTTCTGTTCTTCTTATTTTGTTACTAAAATATCAATATATCGGCTAATAACCCCTCTATCTATTGAAAAACTATCAATAGTATAGAGTTGGGTCATATTCTCCTCCATTCCTGTGTGTGTTTGGCTATTTTCTCTTGTTTAAACATGTTATCTATAATCTATATCTATAATATATTAAAAAGGGAGGATCTTGAAAAAACTTTTTTGGACTATTATACCCCTACTTCTATTTCTATATTTACAACCTTGTCATTGAATGTATTATTTAAATGTATTAAAAATTCAATTACTTTAATTAATTACAAATGTTTTAAATTAATATAATGAATTGTAAATATTCTTCTAAGAAAAATAATGAATTGTAAATATTATTTAATAAATAAATTATACTCCACGTATCTAAAAAAACATTACATTTATTACATTTATTTTTTAATATTTTATTATTTAATTAATAATATAATATAATTATTATGAAATAACATTATTATTAAATTATTTATTAATTATCAATAATAATAACAATATGGAATATGAGAAGTTAGAATATAAAAAGTTTTTCATTAATTAAATATATTATCCTTTAATTATAATTAATGATAGAAGTTGATAGTTTTGGAATTCTAAAAGCTTTGTAACTTTCAATTATCTACCACTATAAAAAGAGGTTGTCTTCTACCACTTTTTTCATCAACATGCTTCCACCATTTTTCTATCAACGATTTTCATCCTTTCTAAACTCTTAGTTTTTAGTTCCTTCAATTCATTTCTCTCGAAGTCTTTTCAAATCCTGCAAGCAACTCAATATATTACTTGATATATTTAAGTTGCAAGAGATACATGTGATGAATATGTACTTCGAATGCTAAGGTTGGAAACATTCAAAATACACTTTGATGAAGTCGAATGAAGATGTGTTCATCTAACACAATTATCAGGTGAGTAAATTAAATTTATTTTAAGGAATGTGTGTATAGGTACTCTCTTTTATTTTCTTTCCATTGTTTTATTTTTATATATTTTTATTGTTATTTGATAGGTGCATTTGTTTGTTATTAAAAATATTTATGCATATTTTGAATTTGTTAATTCAATTTCATGTAGGTAATTCATATTTCATACTAAACGTAGCGCAATGACTTATGCACTTTCTCTTATTTTGTCATTGTATCATTCATTAATTTCAACTATGATATATAGTTAAAATATTATTCTAGGTCTATGACACAATTTTTAGATTAAGAACTTTTCATTCCATTTTAAAAAGTTTAAAATTCAAGACGTTCAATTTAATTTAACATTTTACATTTGAAGTTGGAAAGAAGGATTCCAAATTAATTAAAATTATAAAATTTTCATTTTATTAAATAAATTAGAAAAATCTTTCTACTTTGATAAATTTCATAAAATTAAAAATTCAATATTAAAGTATTTGAATATAAATCAAATAAACTAATAATGTTAAAAATATATATGTCTTTGCATCTTTTAGAATATTAATATAAAATATAAATACTACAAACGTGTCGTTGCATTTTCAAAATTTTTAAATTCAATATTTTCTATTTAATATAATATTTTAGGTTTGAAGTTCAAAAGACCGTTCTAACGTTTAATTAATATTATTTTAATTTTTACACAAATTATTTGTGTAAAAATTGAAAATTGAAAAATTATAAAACTTTTATTATAGTAAATAAATTAAAAACCCAAATTATTTGTAACAATCTAATTAATTTTTACACAATGTCCACTTATTTTTAGTACATAAAATTACTAATTTTAAAATTTTTAGAGTTAAATTTCTTTTTGATATAGTCAAAGTGCTTGAATATATATGGTAGTACTAAAAAAATAATAATGACAATTCAATAAATTAACAATTTTAAAAAACGAAAAAAAACCCTTTATGTTATTTTTTTTAGTTAATGTGCTCGGTAATATTGATAAAATATTAAGATTATAAACATTTCCTTTCATTTATAAAACTTTGAAATTCAAGATTTTCAATATAATTTAATATTTAACCTTTGAAGTTTAAAAGAATGGTTCTAAAGTTTAATTAAATTTTTTTTTAAAAAAAAAAGTTTAATTAAAATTATAAAATTTTTAATCTATTAAAAAATTTAAAAATATATATTTGTAATGAACTAATTAATTACTATTTATTATTAATAATAATAATAATAATAATAATAATAATAATTACTCTTTTTATACTAATAATAATTCAAAGTTATTTTAAAAATAAAAAATACACGTGCAAATGCACGTGGTAATACACTAGTATCAGGAAGATACCTAACAAATTGGTATCAGAGCACGTGACATCCTGGGGAAAACAAGGAGTATGGCGCAAAAACAAGTAAAGGAGAGGCTGGAAGGACAAGAAAGAGAGATGAGTATGGTTAAAGAATCACTGCTTCTGTTTGGTAAACAACTAGAACAGATGGCAGGGGAAATGAAAGAGAATCAGAGGTCGATAATGGCTCTGATGGCTGGACAGAGTACGAGCCGGGGACAGTCGTCTTCTGATGTTACTCAGTCTTCGAGCAAGCAACCGAAAGGAAAAGAGGCTGAGCCGAATGAGTTGGCCGCCTTGACAGATGCGACGGAGGTCAACCGAGTTCAAAAGGAGATACAAGGAGGAGATAGATGTAAGTTCAAGAAACTAGAGATCCAGTGTTCGCCGGAGAAAATCCAGACTCATGGTTATTTCGCGCTGAACGCTATTTTGAAATACATCAGCTGACGGATGCTGAGAAGATCACGGCGGCAATCATCAGCTTCGACCATGATGTGGTTGACTGGTATAGATGGGAGACGGAACAAGAAAAGATACAGACGTGGGAGCAATTGAAAGCCAGGATATTCGAACGATATCGTCCCTCCCAAGAAGGCAGCCTTTGTGCGAGATTTTTGGCCGTGAAACAGGAAGGAACCGTTGCCGACTTCAAAAAGAGGTTCGAGATATACGCGGCGCCGGTGCCGGGCCTGCCTCCGACGTTGCTCGAGAGTACTTTTTTGAATAGCTTGGACCCGACAATACGTGCAGAGGTGGTCAGTCGTCGACCCGTTGGGCTGCGTGAGATCATGAAGAAGGCCCAGTTGGTAGAAGAACGTGATTTGGCGATCAAGTTGGCCATGGAGTCGTTGGGCCTAAGTAATCAGAAAACGACCCAGTATGAGGGAAACAAAATATCAGGTACGAATAGCTCCAAATCTTCCCTCCGAAATCATGATCCTCGGCAGGTTCGTACAGTTACCATATCGAAAGAGGGAGCTGTGCCTCGCAAGGACATCCCTACGCGCAGGATTTCAGATGCCGAATACAAAGAGAAGCGGGAAAAGGGGCTTTGTTTCAAATGTGACGAAAAATGATCAGCAAACCACCGTTGTAAAACTAGAGAGATTAGAGAGCTCCGAGTGTTGTTAGTTAGTGGAGAGGAAGAATTTGAGGTAAAACCAGTGTCACTAGAAGAAGACGAGGAAGAGGCAGAGTTGCACGCTTTTGAAGCAAGTGATATCGATTCTGTGACTCTCGATCTTAAGTCTGTGGTGGGATTCTCTACCCCAGGCACAATGAAGGTTCGTGGAAGGCTCGAGGGAAAAGAGGTGGTAGTCCTGATCGATTGTGGCGCCACACATAACTTCATTTCCCAACAACTCGTCAATGAGTTTAACCTGCCGTTGGTAACCACTGCCAACTACGGAATCGTTATGAGCACGGGGGTAGCGATCAAAGGAAAAGGAGTTTGTAAAGCTGTGGTCGTGTCTCTCCCTGAGTTATCGATTAAGGAAGATTTCCTACCACTCGAGTTAAGAGGGGTGGATGTCATCCTCAGAATGCAATGGTTGCGCACCATGGGGGGCATGACAGTAAACGGGACATATTTGACTATGTCTTTTGATGTGAACGGCACAAAGGTGACCATCCAAGGGGATCCAGCCCTGACTAGAGCAGAGATATCAATGAAGATGTTGATGAAAACGTGGTCAGATTCCGATCAAGGTTATTTGGTAGAGTTGAGAGGGATAACCATCGAAGAAACCTCAGAGGAATCAGATGACAGTGGAACAGAGGACCTAGAAATACCGAGATCAATTCAGGAGTTGGTTGAAGAGTTCCAGGGCGTTTTTCAATTGCCAAAGGGGTGTGCTGCAGGAGGGCCATGGCCCCATTAATGTAAGACCTTATAAATATGCTTATGCCCAGAAGAATGAGATCGAGAGCATGGTGAGTGAAATGCTGCTGTCTGGAATCATAAGGCCAAGTTTCAGTCCCTTCTCAAGCCCCGTTTTGTTGGTTAAGAAGAAGGATGGGGGATGGAGATTTTGCGTGGACTACAGGGCACTGAACCAAGCTACCCTTCCTGACAAATTTCCAATACCAGTGATCGAGGAGTTATTGGATGAATTGAACGGCTCGACAGTCTACTCGAAGTTGGACTTGAAATCAGGGTAACATCAAATTCGAATGAAGGAAGAAGACATTGAGAAAACATCTTTCTGAACCCACGAAGGCCCCTATGAGTTCTTGGTCATGCCTTTTGGGCTGACAAACGCACCAGCCACGTTCCAATCCCTCATGAACCAGGTATTCAGACCATTTTTTAGAAGATTCATTTTGGTTTTTTTTTATGACATCTTAGTGTATAGCCCAGACTTGGATACACACCGGAAGCACCTAGCTATTGTTTTTGAAACTCTAATGAACCATTCTCTATTTGTCAATCGCAAGAAGTGTGTTTTTGCCAAGAGTCGCATTGAATACCTCGGGCATTGGGTTTCAGCTCAAGGTGTGGAAGCTGACCAAGAGAAAGTCAGAGCAATGTTACAGTGGCCGATTCCCAGATCAGTAAAGGAGTTGCGAGGGTTCCTAGGTCTCACAGGGTATTATCGTCGCTTTGTGAAGAACTATGGTACCTTGGCAGCCCCTTTGACAACTTTACTCAGAAAGGATTCATTCACCTGGACCGAGGAAGCAACGCAGGCCTTTGAAACCTTGAGGATGGCCATGATAACTTTACCGGTTCTAGCACTCCCAGATTTTTCTTTGTCGTTCACAATTGAGACAGACGCCTCCGGGTATGGTCTGGGAGCAGTTCTTTCGCAAAAGGGTCGCCCTATCGCTTTCTTTAGCCAAGCATTGGGACAGAGGGCACAAGCACGATCAGTTTATGAAAGGGAGTTGATGGCCATAGTGTTTGCTGTGCAAAAATGGCGCCATTACCTTCTGGGACAGAGGTTCACTGTGCTAACCGATCAGAGAGCCTTGAGACATCTGCTGGAACAGAGGGAAGTGCAACCAGAGTATCAAAAATGGCTAACAAAACTCTTGGGATACGACTTTGAGATTAAATATCACCTCGGGCTCCTCAACAAAGCTGTTGATGCTTTGTCAAGAATAACCCCAGAATGTGAACTCAAGGCCATCTCTGCTCCTTCACTAATCGATATTGAAAGAATCAAGACCGAAGTTGAGCAAGACAGTGAGCTACAAACCATTTCCCAGAATATTCAAGAAGATCCCTTGAGGCACCCGAAATTTTCTTTAGTTCATGGAATGCTCCACTACAAGAGCAGGCTGGTTTTATCGAGTAAGTCTGAGTTGATCCCTACACTTTTACAAGTCTTCCACGGTTCAGTTCTAGGGGGCATTCAGGGTTTCTTCGAACTTACAAGAGATTGACTGGAGAGTTGTTTTGGAAAGGAATGAAAAATGATGTCAAACGATATGTAGAGAAATGTCAGGTCTGCCAAGCAAACAAGACCGAGGCAGTGGCACCAGCAGGACTCCTCCAACCATTGCCTAGACCGGATAGAATCTGGGAAGATTTATCCATGGATTTCATTGAGGGTCTGCCTCTATCCCATGGAATGGACACCATCTTGGTAGTGGTGGATCGTTTGAGTAAGTATGCCCATTTTATTTTGCTTAAGCACCCTTTTTCAGCAAAAATAGTAGCAGCTGTGTTTATTAAGGAGATAGTGAGACTCCATGGGTTCCCTCGTTCAATTGTGTCGGATCGTGACAAGATCTTTGTTAGCCATTTCTGGAACGAGATGTTCAGGATACAGGGGACTGAATTGAAGAGAAGCACTGCTTTTCACCCCCAAACCGATGGACAAACAGAGAGAGTCAATCAATGCCTCGAGACCTACCTCAGATGTTTTTGCAATGAACAACCCAAGAAGTGGTCAATGTGGATGCCTTGGGCAGAATTTTGGTATAACACCATTTATCACACGTCCATCAACACCACCCCGTTCCATGTGGTTTATGGCCGAGCACCTCCACCGGTAATTTCCTATGGTGACAACAGGACCACCAATGACTCGGTGGAGCAGCAGCTTATAGAGAGAGACAGACAACTTCTTCGATTGAAGGAACAACTCCGATTGGCACAAGAACGAATGAAGCGACAAGCAGATAAGAAACGCAGGGATGTGGAACTACAAGTAGGGGATTTGGCTTATTGAAAGATAAGACCATACCGTCAGAAGTCAATCGCTCGCAAGCGATGTGAAAAATTAGCCCCTAGGTACTATGGCCCTTACAAGGTGTTAAAGCGGATTGGTAAGGTTGCATATCAGTTGGAATTACCCCCTTCAGCTGCTATACACGATGTGTTCCACGTATCCCAACTCAAGAAGGCTTTGGGTCAACCGGTCATAGTTCAAGATGTCATCCCTCCGCTGTCTGAAGAGTTTGAATGGCTGATCGAACCGATGGCAAGGCTGGGAATCCGATGGAATGAGGAAAATGAAAGTGAGGAATGGCTGATACAATGGAAGGACCAGGAAGCTCATGATGCTACATGGGAGAAGGCCTCGGATATCAAGCTACAGTACCCGAATTTCCACCTTGAGGACAAGGTGAATCTTGAAGCCGGGGGTATTGTTAGACCCCCTATAACTCGAGTATACAAGAGAAAGGGTAGAATGGGGAATGGGCCTAACAAACCGTTAGATGAGAGGGGGGGACCACATGAGATCGTGGGAGTGAGCACCTAATGTACTGGGGGCAGAGGAATATTGAGGCGGGGATCATTTTGGGCTTAGACTGAGAGTAGTCTAGGGAGGAGAATACCAGCTTCTCGAATTGCTGGGAGGTTACCTTGCTTTGTTCTTGCTGTTCATGTTCTGTTCTTCTTATTTTGTTACTAAAATATCAATATATCGGCTAATAACCCCTCTATCTATTGAAGAACTATCAATAGTATAGAGTTGGGTCATATTCTCCTCCATTCCTGTGTGTGTTTGGCTATTTTCTCTTGTTTAAACAGGTTATATCAGGAAGATACCTAACAAGATGATTGGCAAAAGCTACCTTACATTTCTCCATATGAAAATGCACATCTCTCTCCTAATAATGATGAATCTGACTAGTGGACTGTTGCGATTTTACATGAGCTTCATACGCTCATCATGAAGAAAACTGAGAAAGAAAACATATTGTGCATAGGTGAGTACTTTGGTCTTCGGTCAAGGTTTAAGAGAGCATTGCTTCACCATCTCGGGATATTCTACCTATCAAGTAAGCCTGGAACCTACACAGTTGTCTTAAAAGAAGGGTATTAAAGGGGTTTCGTTATTGAGAGTAGCCCCTTGACGAACATTAGAAACAAGTACCTTCACCTTATGAACATAGTGAAGGAAGACGGTAAAACAATAAACGAACATAGCGATACTCGTCACCTGAAGCAAGAACAGAAAGAAGGGTCAGATGATGGATCTGGAAAAAAGAATGAAGCTGAATTATTGACTCCTCGGATGATGAAGACAAAGATGAAGATGAAGATGCATGTAGTAATCCCAATATCCATGCAGATCAAAAAGAGGATGGACGTAAGAGACGTGTTGATTTCAAAGAAAATGCTGCTAGAAACAGGGAAAGATCATCAAAGAGAATGAACTCGACTACTAAAATACCTTCTAGGGATGTTAAAAAGAGAGCGGAGGTCAAATATGACTAAGAGACGAAGGTTTAACCTAGTTTTGGTTGAGCAATAGACACTAAATATCTTAGGGAAGGATCAAATAGACCTCTGATATGAAAAGGATCGAAGTTTACTTGATGCTTTGGTTCCTGGATTGGACGTGAAAGCTCCTATAATTGGTCATGCTTATTTATTCCGTGGGATAAGTTTCTTTTAGTGCCATAATCCCTTTCCCATCCCCCATATCCCCCATCATAAGTTAATAGCCAAAACCGTTTTTGATTTGGAAGTTGAAAAGTGAAGCTCCTGATGTGGTGGTACTAGATGGCCGAGTATTTGTCTATTGTATCTACCAAGATGGAATGTTACTGCCCGGAATGGTTGTACTGACAAATTTGATTTCTCTTTTCATTATTACAATTGGTTGGTATTTTGAGTAATGGTTTGATTCGGCAATTGATTTAGTAAAAGAAAGAGGTCCCGTTTCCTTCACTTTGGGTTGGTAAGAAACATTCATTCAATTTGGGTTCATAGTTGGCAAACTGTTTCTCCCAATTGTACATAGAAAATATTGAACTTTTGAAGCCATTGGTTTCTCCATATGATACAGTAACTGTTGGGATTGAAGACTATGGAATATCTGAATCAATGTTTGCTTCCTGAAATCAATCTTATGAATTCAAATTTCAGAAACTCATGTTGAAAGAAAGAGTAGAAGTTGTGCACATTACACACCAAACATTATCAACCCATATGTTTTGAAGGCGTTGGATTAAATCCAGAACTTTTTGTGGTTGAAGTTCGAATTTTGTGGATCACAAACTAACGAATTGTTTAATAACATTGCAACAATGTAGGAGTGAGGATTAGCCTGTAAGAATTGAGTGATATATTACTTACAACTGGGGGGAAAATTGTTTGGAGTATGAAGGGTATCTCTCATCAAGCGATCAAAAAATAGAAACGAAATTTACAAAAAATAATTCTAACGAATTAAGCAAAACATAGGTGCTCCAAAGCCAAGTATTACCTGATGTTTGCATTTGCCAACTTGAAACTTGAGACTCTGTCAACAAAAAAAATGAAAAACACCCTTTATTAGATTGTCAGTAATTTCAGATTCATGTCGAAGACCCAATCTTAAAACGATGTGAAAGATAAATGATAATCAAAATGCAGTCTCTTTTTTCCTTTTTTTTTAGGGATGGTGACGAACATAATACCTCTTTCGGATAAGCCGGATGCTATCTTGAAGTTCCATTATTTGCTGCACTTTCAAATTTTTTTGTTTGTCCTCACCATCTAATAGGACTGTTGAAGCCCTCAGCAGAGTATTGAGTTCATCTTCGATTATGTTTAGCTGATTGTCCAGGTTTACCATGAAATCCTCATAAGATGATGTTCCCTTCATATTGTTAAGTATTTCATCTTCACTCCCTAAATCAGAGGATGGAGAGGCCTCCTGCTCTCTGTCATTAGCTATGCTTGCATGATCCTGTCCACTTGGATGCAAATCTTGATATTCTTGAAGCTTTACATCTTTAAATTCAATGTCAGTTTCTTCCAAATCTTCTACAGCTTCCTGCTCTGAAGAAGCAATTCGAACCTGACTTGAAGCATCTTCGGTGGTCATTGTTAGATTTGAATCAATATTCTCGATTAGCTGATTCTCTTTTATGTATATTGCCTGAGAAAATCAAGTGGTTTCTATTTTATTCCTAAAACTGAAGAACAGATTCTTGGTTAATATGAACCATATTAGGAAACGTTTTGAACAGAAACAAAAAGGATGAGTGGGGAACAGAAGTGCCAGAGCTGCCTGCTATTACCCAAAATCCTCTATTTGCAATCGCCATCCATTCTTAAGATCTATAAGGTTTATCCACGCTGCTGCATCCATGGACAAACTGTACTCAATTTTTTCACAAGTTATATACAAAATGCACCAATGAATTGAATGCTGTCACTAACACCATTGTCCGGCTCGTCCTTAGTCATCTTCGCTATGAGGACCTCGCCACAAGGATCTGCATTAGAGTATCTCCCTCCAAATTTAGGCATCAGCCAGTTCCAGCCATTTTTTCGTGCATTAGAAGTAGAACAGAACTAACCATGGCATACTATCATACTATTACAAGCATCACTCTTCCTATGAGCTTTTATCAAGATAACCCACTTTTGAAATCACCCTTAATCAGGGCCACTACAGAAATCCACTTCGCATGCTTCTCAGCCAAAGTGAATACCTAATTTGTTTTCCCTTAATCATTTGACAACCCCTTTGCAACGCTCCAATGACATGAATGATACCACAAATGGACTAACTCGAATAAATGAGTCCAATAGTTGAACATACAAATACGAGTAAAACAAGAATGTGCAAAAATTCACTACACAAAAACAGTGCTCGATCAGCTTTTTACTTCATTTTACCTCATTAAGCTTTGCTGACAATTCATCGAACAATTTGATTCGACTCTTCGACTTCTCCAACGCTTGCATTACTTTCTTCTTCTGGAAAAGTAGATCTCTTGCTTCATCTTCCTTCCCTGTACGTACGCTAATAGCTGCCTGTCGCCGAAGCTTCTCAGCTGCCTCTGACAATCTCAAAAGTCTCAATCTCGCATTGTTCGCTGAATCAACCACAATTTCATTCCAAAATCAGGCCATTGAGGCAGAGTAGCAATAATTTTACAAGTATTTGAGCCAGAAAGCGAGTGAATCAATTTTCACGGCCGAATAGATTCCAATAATTTAACAATGCAGGTTGCCACGATCCACTCGTTACCATTTTCCAATTCAGTTCTCCGACACACACACACACGAATCAAAAACTTACAAAAAGAAATCAAGAGCAATAAGAATGGAATCTGCATCTAATTTGGCTAAGATTATAGAAAGTAATTGCAGCAGTATAAGTGGCAAAAGAATGCACACAGACCTTTGGTTCTTGAATTCTGTGCTTCGGAATGAAGGTGACTTAGTTCCTCGCGCAGCTGTTCTGTGCTGATGTTGGAAGAGGCATGTATTGGCTTCAACAGAGGCCGTAGAGGAACAACCTTGGCTATGGCTGATGCAGAGTTCAATATCATCTCCGTTTCTCGTTCGTCTTCCTGAATGCTTGCAGTTGCAGGTGAATTCTGTCAGATGAAATTAGCATTTATTTTGGAAGAAACTGATTAAAAAGAAAAAATAAAATAAAATAAAAGCCTATGGGCCTCAAAAGGCCCAATTTTTTATCGTGCACAATCCAGAATGCGGCCCACTTGACTGTTCGTTCAACGAATAAATGTTTGAAGATGTGCAATGCAATAGCATTTTGAGAAATGACTAAATAATTTTGATTTTTTTTTTTTTAAATGGTTATTTTGGTTGGAGCTCGTATTCTCCTTTTCTTTCTTTATAGATTTTGTGTGTCCACGAGAATCTGGTCAAAAGTTCATGTTAAGTTTCGATCAAGGTGTCGAGCTAACCTACAATAGAAATGCTCGCATTGGTGTGGTATTATGTCCAACATATTTTGATGTTTTAGTTAGTGTTTAGATTGAAGTGATATCAACATGAGATAAAGGTCAGTATTGTACCTTGGTAGAGAGAGATGAGCCTCGGTATCTAGTGTTCTCCACTATCTAATAGCAGGTTCATATTTGACATTGTAGTGGAGATTCTACTTGTTGGCAGTGTGCGCCTCTATTAAGTTCTTACTGAGTTTGATAGGATTCTTCATCATCTAACTTCCGAACCGTGTCTTCTAAGCTTGGTGAGCATCTTCATGGGTGAGGTCCAAATACCTCTAAGGTGCTTATACTTTATGGTACAAGAGCTAAGCTAACAGAGCAATTAAGAGACTCATTAAATATAAAATCAGAAGCTTTAAAGTATATTACAAGTTTAAAATAGGGAAACTAAATTGACACAATCCAATTACTTCGATTACTTATTTGAAACTTCTTAAAGTATAAGAACTTAATAAATACAATATCCAAAAAAAACTGAATAGACACCATAGGTAAATCAGGATCAAAACAAACCGCCAACCGATTCCATGTAAGTAGGGATCCATCCACCACACAAAAAGGGGACGTTTGCAACAAAAAAGACTATTAACGACGTTTGTATATAACCGTATATACCAGGGGTAAAAACGTCCAAAAAAAAGTCAGGAAACGGTTTCTAAAATTTCGGTAACCACGCCTACAAAATTCGAACATCTGTAGCCAAAAATCAAGAATGTTTTTTTTTTTAGTCATTTAGCACAATTCTCCTTATTTGTATGAGAAGCTTATTTAGGAAAAGTGCTTTTACCAAGTGTTGCTGGATTTGGTAGAAGGAGGGCATCATGAGTTGGGGCCACAGAAGGAAGACCAAAGGCCCATGATGTGATCCAAAGCCAATGGAAGGCATTAGCCCATACCAACCTAACCAACAACCACCTCTCTCTCTTACAAACTTTGAAATTTGACTCCAAAAATGTCATAAACAATATTTGAATGCATAACGGTGTGCAGAGAATTAAATTCTCGACAACTAAGAGAGAAAAAGATAGAAAATGATTTTTTCTATCTCTCTTAATTGTCAACGTTTTAATAGTGGCATGTAAGAAGATACTTACACACCAATATATAATCAAATATTGTCCAATACTATTATGTAAAGGTGAACGCAATAGAATAAGGCAAAGAGTCAAAGATCGTTTTCTTTATTTGTTTTCATTCTTGGAAAAACCAAACACATCCCCTCTTTTTAAAAGCAGCAATCTACGGGGAAATATTCGACCCCAAATTGCCAATTAATTACTTTTTATATATGTATGCCCTTTTTGATGTTCTTGTATATTTCTCGGGTTTATACTTATTTTTGTAATGATTTAGGTCTCGTTTGACAACTATTTAATCTAGTTTTTTTAAAATCAAGCTTATAAAACATTATTTCTATATATGAATTAATTTTTTTGTTTTGTAATCTACTCTCTGAAAGTGTTTTCAAAATTCAAGCAAAGTTATGAAAACTAAGGTCTCGTTTGATAACTATTTGATTTTTTAAAGTTATGTTTGTTTTTTTTTCCAAATATCTTTACAATAGTTTTCACATTTGTTAATGACACATTTGAATTCTTAACCAAATTTAAAAAACAAAGACAAGTTTTTGAAAACTGTTTTTTTTTTTAGTTTTTAAAACTTGATTTTGTTTCTAAAAATATAGAAGAAGGTAGATAACAATACACAAAAACTTATGGACGAAATCTATTCTATATTAAAAAGTGAGGATGTTGGAAAAACTTTTTTGGACACTTTTGTCCTTTCTTTAATTTACTAATTTACAAATATACCATTAACGATTAATTATAAATAGTATAGTAAATTAATTAATTAATCATTAATAATCAATAATAAATGTGTAGGATTTACTAAAATATAAAATAAAGTAAAAATATATATAACGTGTGTTGATGGTCGATTTTGGTCAGAGAGAACTCACCTGACCTTCCCGTGCCACCGACGGTAAATTTGTAGATGATGTGGGAAGACGTGGCCTGCAAGACGGAAAACCTGCACACTGGTTTTGGCCTGTGGCCTAACCACACCGACTCCGATGCTTAAGTCAGAAAACAGAAGCTGGAGGGCTAGAGAGTAAGAGAAGAGAGTAGAGAGTTCGGGTCCCCTTCTTCAATGGTGAAGAGGGGTATAAATACATGTTCATCCTCCTAGGGTTTTTAGGTATTCGGAGGCGTTTCGGGACAAACCAGGCGAAACCGGGGCAGACAGAGGCGGTGGGGACCAGACGAAGTCGAACGGGCTCGGCCTCGGCCCAGGGCCGAGGCCGAGCAGGGGGTCGGTCTTGGCCCGTCCCGCTTGCCGGTTTCACCTCCTTGGTCCATCTTCCAGCCTGATTTCTCCCCGGTTGTCCTCGTCAGCTCCTTGTACATCGGGGTGGTCCAAAATTTCCTATAACACTAAGCTCCCACTCTTGAATTGGGATTCGGGGTGACTTACTGCTATAAGTTGGTCTCCTTAAGCTCGATTTAAGAGTAATAATCTTTGCCTTGTGTTGACCTATGTGCAGCTTTATCGTCATCCTGCAAAGTAGAATAGGAATATACAAAGTAGACACTCCCTCAATAGGGGTTAGGTGAAATGGAAATGAGAAAGGTGAGAGATTACAAAAGTGGTGCGGGTCGGCCTCGGCCTCGGGAAGAGGCTGAGCATAACAGCTTCCTAATTTTGCTTATTCAGCGAGACCCCCGTACTTGGTTATTTGGAGCGCCTCAATCCAGTGAATAGGTTTGAACATGTAAATTTTAGTAGAACATGCTAAACCTGGGTGCTTTTTGTTTAATAGGGAGTGCATATCCCCTGTTACTTGCTTTTTGTTTAATAGGGAGTGCATATCCCCTTTGTAGCCCCCAATCTCAAGTAGAACTTCACTGAAACATAAAGTATAGTTGAGTAAATAGGAGAATACCTTGAAAGTTTGTGCTCGGCCTCGGCAAGAGGTGCTCGGCCTTGGCAAGAGGTGCTCGGCCCCGGCTTCTGCAGGGTGAGCTTGACTTAGATGAAGTGTATGGACTCATGCCAGGTGAGGTGAGGTAGACTTGTTGGTCTAGGCTCACATAATCTCACTCTGGATGAGGCGAGGTAGACTCGGTAGTCCAGGCTCGCTTTATGTGAAGATACTCAAGCCAGAGGAGATGAGGTAGACTTGTTGGTCCAGGCTCACATGGTCTCACTCTAGATGAGGCGAGGTAGACTCGGTAGTCCAGGCTCGCCTGATGTGAAGATACTCAGGCCAGAGGAGGTGAGGTAGACTCGTTGGTCCAGGTTCACATGGTCTCACTCTGGATGAGGCGAGGTAGACTCGATAGTCCAGGCTCGCCTGATGTGAAGATACTCAGGCCAGAGGAGGTGAGGTAGACTTGTTGGTCCAGGCTCACATGGTCTCACCCTGGATGAGGCGAGGTAGACTCGGTAGTCCAGGCTCGCCTGATGTAAAGATGCTAGGCCAGATGAGGTGAGGTAGACTCGTTGGTCCAGGCTCACGTAATCTCGATCTGGATGAGGCGAGGTAGACTCGGTAGTCCAGGCTCGCATGCAGGCGTGGGCACTAAGCTAAAGAGCTTAGGCTCGCAAGGTAGGCGTGGGCACCATAGGCTCCCTGAAGCGTGGGCTCTATAGGCTCACATGTAAGCGTGGACACTATAGGCTCGCTGAAGCGTGGGCACTATAGGCTCGCATGTAGGCGTGGGCACTATAGGCTCGCTGAAGCGTGGGCTCTATAGGCTCGCATGTAAGAGCGTGGGCACTAAGCTGAAAAGCCTAGGCTCGCAAGTAGGAGCGTGGGCACTAAGCTGAAAAGCCTAGGCTCGCAAGTAGGAGCGTGGGCACTATAGGCTCGCATGAAGCGTGGGCTCTATAGGCTCTCGCATGTGTTCGATCTCACTTGAAATAAGAGGGTTAGCCTTGGTCACAACCATGGTTATGGTCAGCCTCAGCCTCGGGCATGGCTCAGGTCGGCCTCGGTCTTGACCTCAATCATATCTGGGGTCGGCCTCGGCCTCAGCCATATCTAGGGTTGGCTTAGGTCTTGGCCTCGAACAATCTGTTCTTCGCTTCAATCTGGATCTTGCATTGTGTTCAACTGCATTGGGAATCTGATTTGTCTTGATTATGTGATCTTCGGGTCACTTTTGAGGTATTGGATAGTCGACTTCGGCTTTGGCCTAGGGTCGGCCTCGGCCTCGGGATGACCATAGCTGTGGGTCGGCCTCGGCCAAAGGATGACCATAGCTTAGAGTTGGCTTTGGCCTAGGGTCGGCCTCGGCCTTGGGATGACCATAGTGAAGGAATTGAATCCTCTAGCGGAAGCGGTTTTCACCGATCGTGATTTAATTTCAATTATTCGAATACCGGTACGTTGGGCAAAATAAGAAACAATTTCTACACTAGATTAAGCATGCAATACTAATTCTAAACGATTTAGAATTTTTGGAACTTACTTGTTGAAGACCGTTCTTCACAGCACTATGCTCCTCAACGAACAGTTCGTCAACGATCTCTCCAACGAACACAACCATTTGGATCACCCACTAATCTCTGAGTTCTCGAGGTTGTGATTGTGGGATCACTTCTTGAAATTGGGAATAGAAAAATTACAGCCAACGTTGCTGTGTTTTTCTTTTTGGGATGAGAGAATTTCTGAGAGAGAATTCTTGAGAGAGAAAGATTTCTTCTTCTGTGTAAAAAGTGAGAATGAATCAGGAGCAAAATCTTCCAACCCCTCATTGATACGTGGGAATAAGGGAAGTTAACTTCCCTACGTGATCTCCACCGTTGATCATAATCAACGTGATCCAGGCCGTTAAATTAAATAACTAATTATCTAATTATTTATAATTAATTTAATTAAACCAATTTTAATTAAATCAATTATAATATAAAGTTTTAACTCAATTAAATCATATTCAATTGAATTAAATAGGCCATCCAATTAATTCTTAATTAATTGTTCCCACATTAATTAAATATCAAATATTTAATTAATTTTACATTTGAATCATATTCAAATGAATCTCTCTCATTTTAACCTATAGTTTTAATGTGCACCAAATGTACATTAATATTAACTATAGAATTAATTTAATTAAATCACATTTAATTAAATTTAATTAATTAATTCTCCAATTAATTAATTCATTAATTAAATATCATATATTTAATTAATTTACTATTTGAATCATTATTCAAATAATTCTCTCATATACTATAGTTTTAATATGAATCTCATTCACATTAAATTTAACCTATAGTTTCAATATGAATCTAATTCATATTTAATATTTGAACTCCTTCAAATATTTAATTCTCTCGTTAATTAATTTTGAATCATATCCAAAATTAATTTATAATATAAAGTTTAATTCACCAATTAAACTTATATTATAATGTATCTTTATACATTATTTTAATTGTATCAAATACAATAAAATTCCCTTAATGAATTTGAACACACTTCAAATTCTATTCAAGACTATTTAACCTCAGAACCCTTTACGAGCTAGTAGGTGGACCTAATGGACCTACAGATCAGAAGCTCCAACGATACGAGACTAATTGGCTAAACTCATTAACTAAGTTAGTCAACATTCGTTAACTGTGAGTCACTCCACTAAAGACCCACAGCTGCACTCTTCTCACTGTAGAATATTTCTGTGTCCACGGATATCGACCAATAACAGTAAGTCAATCATTCACGAGTGTTCGTAACGCCAGCTAGGTCAATTTACCGTTTTACCCCTGGATTACCTCTGGATCCTTAAGTACCACTGATTCCTCTAATGAACAATCTGTTTATGATCCAATCAATAAACAGCAGTTCATCTCGGGCTAGGAGAGGATGGGCGCCCTTGTTCAAGACCCGGAATCAGCCCTTAAGGGAACACACATCTACTTGCCCCAATAGGGGAAGGAGTGAATTCCATCTTGTACTGTTATGTTCCCAGCCCCCATTCGGTCTTGCCCCTGAAATGGTAGGATTATTGAGTCGGCGAACTGGCCACTCTCACCCATACAGATCTAAGGACAATCCCTCCTGAAAATGAGTTCATAACAGACTCAGGATTGAGATTGAGTTACCTAGGTCATCCTATTGAAATAGAAACCTAAACTAGTTAACGGTGTTACATCTAGTGGTTACTATTTCGCGGTCCGGTCTTATGCAAACTCATTGCACAGGATACCCCCACTCGCATGTCTCCTACATGGATGCTTTGGATCATTGCATCTGTATCGAATACAAAGTGGGTCGTATCACATAGTGTTACTAGGATAAGGTACCCAGCCTTATCCCTATACTATAGACCATTTAAGTTGTTACTTGAACACTGATCCCCGTATGTCTCCACATACTAGTTCAAGTTTCATCTAAACAACCTAGGATCTTAGTTTATTGGATTTGGGTCAAATTGTGCAATTATAGTAACAATAACTCTTTATTGTACAAACCTCAATAACGACGTATTGATACAAGTGAACAATTTGTCACCATTCACTACCTACGAGTTTTAGGGCATAAAACCCAACACATAGCTGTAGATCGGCCTCGGCCTCGGCCAAAGGATGACCGTAGCTTAGAGTTGGCCTCGGCCTGACAGCTTCCTCCTCTTAGCCCCTAGCTTTGTTCTGGTACTCGTTGCCTTAGTCCTGGATGTAGATGAGATGGCTTCCAACTCCTTGACGACATTTTTTTCCTAGTTTCTTCAATCTTGTCAAAGTCTCTGTTTGTTGTTGATTTATCCTCCAAAGGTGGTTCTGATCTCTCATGGGGTTTCCTCCTAATCGATCTGGATGAACATCTTCGGTTGGCCTCGGTATGGTCGGCCTCGGCGTGGTCAACCTCTGCATGGTTGGCCTCGACCTCGGCCCCCGTCTTCGTACTGTTCGTCTGGTAGTCACTGTTTGGCTTGGAGTCATTTAGCTTCTGCAGGTCTCCTTGGGGATTTCCGAGTTCTTTTTGGGTGTCCAGAAGCTCGGTCGTCCTAGGGAGATCGTCTTTTCTGGTCTCGACCTCGACCAATCTAGCCTCGGCCTCGGCTGCGCTGGCCATGGGCTTGGTAGCCCTGGCTTCCAGTTGTCCTCGATCTGATTCCTCAGGTCTATCTTGGTATGACCGTAGCTGGGTGTTGAAACTTTGTGGTCTTTAGCGTGCTGGGTTCCGGGCTCTTCAGAATCATGTGATTTGTAGGTTTGAGCCCCCTGATCAGTCTTCTCGTGACCTCCGCTGGTGCCGGTCACCATCCGAATTTGTTGTGTTCATGTCTTGGTTTCTCTTCTCCATCCCCTTACCCATGGAATGACCAATGCGCAGATTCGACAAGCTTTCTTCCCCATAAACGGCGCCAACTATTGATGGTCGATTTTGGTCAGAGAGAACTCATCTGACCTTCCCGTGCCACCGACGGTAAATTTGTAGATGATGGGGGAAGACATGGCCTGCAAGACGGAAAATCTGCACACCGGTGTGGTGCTAGCCACACCGACTCCGATGCTTAAGTCAGAAAACGGAAGCTGAAGGGCTAGAGAGTAAGAGAAAATAGTAGAGAGTTCGGGTCCCCTTCTTTAGTGGTGAAAAGGGGTATAAATACCTGATCATCCTCCTAGGGTTTTTAGGTATTCGGAGGCATTTCGGGACAAACCAGGCGAAACCGGGGCAGCCAGAGGCGGTGGGGACTAGACGAAGTCGAACGAGCAGGGGGTAGGGCCAAAAGCTCGACCCCTTCGGTCTTGGCCCGTCCCGCTTGCCGGTTTCGCCTCCTTGGTCCATCTTCCAGCCCGATTTCTCCCCGGTTGTCCTCGTCAGCTCCTTGTACATCGGGGTGGTCCGAAATTGCCTATAACAACGTGCATTGCACGTGGTAATAAAACTAGTAATGTTTAAAAGTTTCATCTTCAATATAGCTTAACTGGCATAAAACTTGTACTAATGACCAAGAGTCTGTAATTCAAATCTCCCACACTAATAAAAAAAACTTAATTTTCAAAACCAAATTATTATGAAACAAAGTCTAAAAAATTAGTATTTATAGTTTTTTTTTAAAAAAATTGATTCAAACTTCAAATGTTTCTATTAGAAATATAAAAATAATTTTTAAAAATTTGAAAGCAAGCAAACCTAGGTTTCAAAAATAGAAAATTAAAAACAAAATCATTATCAAATAGGAAACTTAGTTATTTAAAATAACCCTAATAAGTCTCTAACATGAGTTAATTCAAGCATAACTTTGTAAATAAAATACTTATTACATCTTCCAAAGTTAGACTTGATCTCTCATACCTTTACATTTGTTCAAATCAAAAAGAAAAAAAAGGAAAAGTAACAAGGAGTCTCTAACATTAAAGGTTTGTTACAGTTGAACATTTTGAAGTAATAGAAGTCAATTAGCTTTAATTTCCTTTGTCCATGTTAGTTTCTGCTCAAACTTTTAATGATAATGATACTTTATAAAGTTAATCTTTATAGATTAGATTACAAGGTTAGTCTCTTAATTAATTTTGAGGTTTGTGTCTATTTAATTTTCCTAAATTTTAAAAGTGTCAAATAAGTCATTGAACTTTTAGTTTTGTGTCCAATAAGTCTTTGATCTTTCAATTTTGTGTCCAATAAATTCTTAAAGGTTCATATTAGATATTTTTAAAATCCAAGACTTATTAGATACAATAAAGTTGAAAATTCAGGAACTCATTAGACGTTTTTTAAAGTTCAGGGATCTTCTACACACAAACCTCAAAGTTTAGGGACTAAACTTGTAATTTAACCATCTTTTATATATTTATGAAAGTATAAGATTAACCCACTTTGAGTAAAAATATAAATACTAAATTATTAAAAATATTATAATAAGTAAAAAAAAAAAATTATGGATTTTTGTGCGGATGACCCTCTAAAATAGGTGAAAATGATAAATGTCTCACATTTTCAAAACAAAGATATATGTCATTTTGCTTGTGTCAGCATCCTAGTAAAATTACAAGTTTACTCTCTACTCTAACCTTGCTCCCTCTAGCTACTCTAACTACTCTCGCTCTCTCTTCAATTTTTCTCTCCAATCTCTCTCTCACTTCTCGCTCTCACTCTCTCTCTCCAATTTCTCCCCCAATCTCTTACTCTCTCTCTAATTTCTCTCTACAATCTCTTGCTTCCTCTCCAATCTTGCTCTTAAAAATCTCGCTCTCGCTCCAACCTCTCGCTCTTAAATACTCGTTTTCATATAAGGAATAAAATTGTAATTTTGCTAGGATAATGACGTAAACAAAAGAGCATATATCCTTATTCTAAAAAGGTAGAACAATTTTCATTTTGGCTTCTTAAAATGGATCATCCACGCAATTGTTTAAAAAATTAATGTGTTTATTTTCACCAAAAAGTCAAATAATTAATAGAACTTGTCAATTCAAGTATAACTTAATTGATAAAACACGTATCATTATCATATAAGTTGATGGTTTCGCGCATAATATATAAATAAATCAAAGAAATTAGGGCTAAAAAGGCACCTTCACTGGTCAACTGTCTCCAATAAAATTTGGCTTTTTGACTATTTTGATCCCAACAAAACAAACTCTCCATTTGTTTAATCTCTCTCGTAATTCATTAAAATGTTCTTGATTGGCGGAGCATGTGTCTCACTTCATTCATATTTCTAGCGGCATCATTATGCATTCATTGAAATTAAACCTTTAATTTTAATACATTTAAGATTGATTAATTATAATTTGATTTCCCTCCCTTATTGGTCCAAACACTTTGGTGCTTAATTAGAGGAAGTCAATTTATTATAAGCTTTTCAGTTTTTTTTTTTTTTTTTTTTTTTTTTGTGTGTTTGGATGTGTACATTCATCATATACTCAAGTGCATCTCGCGAAATTTCAATTTTAATTAAGGGTTCGAGATTCTCCGTTACGATAATAGAGATAGAAAGAAATAATTTCAATTAATTGGGTGCTTACTTTGTTAATTTCTTTTCATAAGAGAACTTACTAGTTATAGATAATATAATAACGAATTAAAGTTGGTGATTTTGATATATTTGTTGTTCATGAGATTATGATATATTTAGACATGAGTGTTATGTTTGGAATAATCAAGTTCTATAAAGATGTAAAATTAGTGACCAACTTGGATGATTGATTGATTAAGCAAATTTTGATTTGCATTATAATTTCCATCATTCATATTTTACATTGTGCTTCCACAATGTTGTTAGCTTAACAACTTGCCACACGTATCCGTTCATGAATAAACATATAGAAAATAAACATTGCTATTTAACTAAGGTCTCGTTTGATAACCATTGATTTTTTACAACTATACTTGTTTTCTCTCAATTTTCTTACCATAATTTTCATCTTTTGTTAAAGAGATATTAAGTTCTTAGCCAAATTTCAAAAACAAAAACAAGTTTTTGAGAACTATTTTTTTTTTTTCAAAATTTGACTTGATTTTTAGAATCATGGAAATGAGGTACCGGTAGATATCAAATCAAAGAAATGTATAAGTGGAACGAGTGTTTATAAGCTTAATTTTCAAAAACCAAAAATAAAAAACGAAGTGGTTATCAAACCAGGCCTACATAATAATTATGGTTTTGTTGGTTTTTTTTTTTTTTAAATTAAACTGTTTTTTATCAATGAATAACTTTGTTTTATTATATACTTTTTACAAATGGCTTCAAAATCCGAGTTAAATTTTCAAATTAAAAAAAAAAATGTAGTTTTTAAAAACTTATTTTTGTTTTTAGAATTTAACCAATAACATTTATGTTTTTTTCAAGAAAATGAAAACTATGGTTAATAAATAATTATTAAAAAAAAAACATTGTAAATAAATGGTGAGAAACAAGCACAATTTTAATTTTAAAAACCAAAAATAAAAAAATTAAACAGTTATGCTATTGGATCTCGTTTGGTAATAATTTGTTTTTTGCTTTTTGAAAATTAAGTTTATAAACACTATTTCCATCTCCTTTGTTTTGTTATCTAGTTTCTTCCTTTGTTTTAAAAAACCAAGTCAAGTTTTGAAAACAAAGAAACTTTGATAGTAATGTTTTATTAGCTTAATTTTCAAAAACAAAAAATTGTTTACCAACGAGACCATAGTTTTCACAAACTTTTTTTTTTTTTGAAATTTGGTTAGGAACTCAAATGTGTGTGTTGAAATCTGATGATCATATACCTCCAGCTGCAACCAAAGACTTGTTTGAAAGTCAGTTAGAACAATCAGTTTTAGTAATTACTGTCACGTGCCTTGCTCATGACAAAAAGTATATAATCAGTCTTGAGACAGCTATGTATTTGTGTGAAAAAATAGAGTGTCCTTGTTGAGTGAATCTCATTGTAATCCCTCTCTGTTTTTTTGGGTTTTATCCCTTTTGAAACTAATAAAATCTTCTCCCTGATGTTCTAAAAGTGGATGTACACCTTTCTAGGTGGAACCACTATAAACAGAGTGTGTTCTTTCTCTTTTCTATTCCTTTATCTTTACCTATTGGTGATTTGTCTTACTGTGATTATCATCATTGTTACAACAATTGGTATCAGAGCCGCGTAAGGAGAATTCTCGGTATGCTTGGTCTAGGGCTCCTTTCTTTGAAATTCAGAAGTTCGATCAAGACTGGTATTCGCAACGAGACAGAGGCTTCATCTTCTGTAATCTTGGAGAATCTTGAGCAAATTTGGTGATTCAATGTCGGCGAAATTTGAATTAGAGAGATTTGATGGAAAGGGCGACTTCGATCTATGTGAAGGGAATAAAAGTCCCCACGCAGCGGAAGCGCATCGATTGGACCTTACGCCGTATATTAATTAACATTAAAAACCGTTACGAAAACTCAAACAAAACTTTAAACTAACTTTAAAGCCGCTGTAAAATCGGTTTAAACATGCTAAAATAAATCTAAATTTATTTTTAAAACTTTTCTAAAGAAAAGAGGAAGAACCGTTACAAACCTCCGTTGTAGACTTGACCGTTCTTCGCCAACGAAGCTCCACGAACGAAAACGCAGCAGCCGCTTCAAGGTATTCTTCGCTGGAAATTCTTCTTTGATTGACACAATAACCACAGAGGTTACACCGGTATGTCTCTAAGTCTAGGAGGCCAAAGACTTGTGGGAGTCTTTCTCTAAGAGGGAGGCTAGAGAGAATTCTAGGTCTTGTCTTTCAAGAGTGTCAAGTGTCATGACCAATTAGGTCTAGTGTTCTATTTATAGAAGAGAGGCCATGAATAAAATATTCAATTAAATCAATCTTTTCCAAAATTGATTCAATCTTTATTCCTTAATTAATCAATCATGATCAATCAATTCCCAATTGATTAATCTTTTCCATAAATGACTAATTTCTTCCATAAGTAATTAGATCATTCCCATAAATGATTAATCACTTCCTTAAGTGATTAATTATTTACATAATTGATTAATTCATGGTTAATGAATTCTTTAATTAATTAACCACCAATTAAATATCACATATTTAATTTTCGGCCTTGAATTAATTAATTTTGCCCAAACACTTTTAGGACTTAAATTAATTAATTCTTTTCAATCTTCCATAAATTTATATTTGAACTTTTCAAATATTAATTTCTCTCATAATAATATATCAATATATATTATATTTATTTCCCTTAGTAAATTGAACATTTTCAATTTACATTTAATTACTTAGTTGCCTCAAATTACTTTACGAGCTACCAGTGGGACCTTATGGACCTGCAGATCAGAAGCTCCAACGATGTGAGATTAATTGGTTAAACTCATTAACCACAATAATCAATATTCGTTAACTGTGTGTACATTCCACTATAGACTCACAGTTGCACTCTTCTCACTGCAGACATATTTTCTGTGTCCACGGAACTTAGACCAATATCGACTAGTTAGTCCTTCACGAGTGTCCGTAACACCAGCTGGGTCAAATTACCGTTTTACCCCTGGGTCACCTCTATTTCCTTAAGTACCAATTCTCCTCTAATGAACAATCTGTTTATGGTCCAACCATTAAACAGAAAACTCTCTCGTGCCATTGAGAGGGTAGGGCCCTTTGTTCAAGACTCGGAGTAACCACTTAAGGGAACACTCATCTGCTTCCCTAAAGTCGGGAAGGAGTGAATTCCATCTTGTACGATTATGTTCCCAGCTCCCCATTCGATCTTGTCCCCAAAGTGGTAGGCTTATTGAGTCGGCGTATTGACCACTCTCACCCATGCAAATCAAAGGACAGTCTCTCATGAGCAGGAGTCCATAATCAACTCAGGATTAAGACTAAGTTGTCTCGGTCGTCCTAGTGAAATAGAAAACCAACTAGTTAACGGTGTTATAACTAGTGGTTACTATTTCGCGGTCCGGTCTTATGCAAACTCATTGCATAGGATACCCCCACTCGCATGTCTCCTACATGAACGCGTTGGATCGCAGCGTTTGTATCAAATACAAAGTGGGCCGTATCCATAGTGTCACCAGGATAAGGCACCCAGTCTTATCCCTATACTATAGACCCTTTAGGCTGTTTCTTGAACAATGATCCCATATGTCGCTACATATAGTTCAAGACTCATATTACAGCCTTGGATGTCTAGTTTATTGGATTAGGGTTATTATTAGGCAAAGACAAACATAAAATAACTAATAACAATTAATGGAAAAAATATATCAATATTATTTCATTAATATCCGGTCAACGGTTACATTCACTATCTACGAGTTTTAGGGCATAAATCCCAACAAACTCCCACTTGAACTAAAACACTTAGTTAGTGGGATGTAAATGCAATAATCTAAAGCTGGAAATACAATGAACTAGGGCATCCTTATACCCATTATACATTTCTCCCACTTGCCCTAGATTAGATGGCATACATATCTCGTAGACCTAGACCTTCTAGATGACCCTCAAACACTTTAGCCGTGAGAGCCTTTGTAAATGGATCAGCGATGTTGTGCTCCGAGGCGATCTTAGTGACGATCACATCTTCTCTTTGCACAATCTCCCGTATCAGGTGATACTTCCTCTCGATGTGTTTACCCCGTTTGTGGCTACGAGGTTCTTTTGAGTTGGCTACAGCCCCACTGTTGTCACAGTACAGTGTTATGGGCACGTTCATATTCGGAACTACTTCCAGATCAGTCAAGAACTTTCTGAGCCATACTGCCTCTTTAGCTGCTTCGCAAGCTGCTACATACTCAGCCTCCATGGTTGAGTCTGCTATGCATCCTTGTTTGATGCTTCTCCACACTACTGCTCCTCCATTGAGGGTGAATACTGACCCTGATGTGGATTTCCTAGAATCCTTATCAGCTTGAAAGTCAGAATCAGTGTATCCAGTAAGAATCAAATCCTTAGCTCCATACACAAGCATGTAGTCCCTCGTTCTCCGAAGATACTTGAGGATATTCTTAATCGCTCCCCAGTGGTCCAACCCTGGATTAGACTGATACCTACTGACTACTCCCACTGCATAACATATGTCAGGCCTAGTGCAGAGCATGGCATACATTAAGCTGCCCACAGCTGAGGCGTAGGGAATGTGTCTCATGTTCTCAACTTCTTGAGGTGTCTTAGGAGATTGTTCCTTAGACAGGTGTACCCCATGTCTGAAGGGTAGGAGTCCCTTCTTGGAGTTTTGCATCGAATATCGAGACAACATTTTGTCAATATACGTTGCTTGAGACAGAGCTAGCGTTTTGTTCTTACGATCCCTAATGATTTGGATTCCCAGAACATATTGAGCCTCTCCCAGATCTTTCATTTGGAATTGGGCAGCTAGCCATTTCTTAATGTCAGTGAGGTATCCTACATCATTCCCAATGAGTAGGATATCGTCTACATAAAGTATTAGAAAAGCTACTTTCCTTTTGTTGACTTTCTTGTATACACAAGGCTCATCAACGTTTTGGTCAAAGCCAAAAGATTTGATTGCAGTATCAAATCTAATGTTCCATGATCTGGATGCTTGTTTCAATCCATAAATGGATCGATTTAGCTTACAAACTTTTTGTTCCTGACCTTGGGCTATGAACCCTTCGGGTTGAGACATAAAGATATTCTCTTCAAGATTACCATTCAGAAAGGCAGTCTTGACGTCCATTTGCCATATTTCATAGTCATAATATGTGGCAATGGATAAAAGAATTCTTATGGACTTTAACATGGCTACAGGAGAAAAGGTTTCCTTATAGTCAACCCCCTCCTTTTGGGTATAACCCTTTGCCACTAGTCTAGCTTTGAAGGTCTGTACCTTTCCAGCTGCATCTCTTTTTCTCTTATAGATCCATTTGCACCCTATGGGTTTTACCCCATTTGGTAGATCTGCAAGTTCCCATACAGAATTGGAGTACATTGACTCCATTTCCAGGTTCATGGCTTTGACCCATTCATCCTTATCTTCGTCATTCATTGCCTGTCGATATGACAATGGATCCTCAATGCCATCATTAGGTATGACAACCTGAGTTTCAGTTAAACCCAAGTAGCGATCAGGTTGTAACACAACCCTCCCACTGCGTCGAGGCATTCCCAACGTTTGAGATGGACGGGATGGATCTGAAGAACTAGTTCCTTCATCAACTCTTGTTGAAGGTCCAACTTCATCAACAACTCTTGATGATTCTTCAGTAGCTTCTCCTAATATTATTTTGCTTCGTGGTTTATGATCTCTCATGTGGTCTTCCTCTAAGAAAGTGGCGTTTGTCGATACAATCACCTTATTTTCTTGTGGGTCGTAGAAATAACCACCTCTCGTTTCTTTAGGGTAACCAACAAATTGGCACAGTTTTGAACGAGGTTCCAGTTTCTTAGGATTCGTCACAAGCACGTGTGCTGGACAACCCCAGATGCGAAAGTGATGCAAACTAGGTTTACGCCCCTTCCATAACTCGAAAGGTGTTTCAGAAACACTTTTCGAGGGAACATTGTTCAAGATGTATACTGCAGTCTCTACTGCATACCCCCAAAATGAGCTAGGCAATTGAGCATAGCTCATCATTGATCGAACCATGTCTAACAAGGTTCTATTTCTCCTTTCTGACACACCATTCTGCTGAGGTGTACCAGGGGCTGAGAGTTGAGATTGGATTCCATGTTCTATCATATAGTCCTGGAATCTTTGATCCATATACTCCCCTCCTCGATCAAATCGAAGTACTTTAATAGATTTACCTAATAGGTTTTCAACTTCAGCCTTAAACTCCTTAAACTTTTCAAGGGCTTCAGACTTATGTCCCATTAGGTATAAGTAACCATATCTTGAATAATCATCTATAAATGAGATGAAATATTCGTACCCTCCTCGAGCTTTTACATTCATTGGACCACATAGATCCGAATGTATTAACTCTAAGGGTTCTTTGGCTCTGTAACCTTTTCCTGTAAAGGGTCTTTTGGTCATTTTTCCCTCGAGACAAGATTCACAAGGTGGTAGTGAATCATCTTCTAACTTGCTTAGAAGTCCATTCTTTACCAAACAACCGATCCTATCGATGTTTATATGACCAAGTCTAAGATGCCAAAGATGAGTATTGTTACTTGATGGAGAAATCTTTTGCCTTTTACTTTGAGTTTCAGCAGTTTTAAATAATTCGTGATTTAAAAGTGCTTTGTTTTCGGTTGGTCTTAAAACATACAAGTTATTTTCCAATTTGGCTGAACAAATAAGTATACCATTTTTATAAATGAACGCTTCATTCATATCAAAAGTAACTGTATACGATTGTTCAATCAAACATGAAATAGAAATCAAGTTCCTCTTAATCTTGGGAACGATTAACAAACTTTCTAAAAGCAAGAATCTATTTCTAAAAAATAACTTCGCAGCTCCCACTGCTTTAGCTGAAATGACTTCTCCAGTTCCGACCCTGAGTGTCATTTCTCCATCGTTCAACTGCCGAAAGGAACTATTTTCCTGAAAAGAAGAGCAAACGTGATTAGTTGCTCCTGAATCAAGTATCCAGGTAAACTCATCATGTTCTACCAGGCATGTTTCTAAAACCAGTAAATCAAATTTACCTTCCTTTTCCTTCTTTTTCTCAGCAAGGTACTTTGGGCAGTTTCTCTTCCAATGTCCATCTACATTGCAGTGAAAACATTTGCCCTTGTCTGCCACAGCTTTGGCTTTTCCCTTGCTTTTGGCAGCAGTACTGGGAGCTTTCCCCTTGTTTCCTTTCTTCTTCTGAGTTTTCTTTGAAGAAGTGGCTACAGATTTAGTTCCAGAGGATGAACCCTTCTCGAACTTTCTTTTGGAGTGAACAACGTTTGCCTCTCCTTCTATCTGTCCCTTGTTCTTAAGAAGAGACTGATAGAGTTGTAGCTCATTAAGGAGGCTAGTCAGGTTGAATGTTATTTTATTCAACATTGCATTGCTTCGAAACTGCAGAAAACTCTTCGGAAGAGATTCTAAGATGAATGCAACCTGACTACGCTCATCTATGACCGCCCCGTTTGCCTCTGCCACGTTGAATTGGACCATCATATCCAGGACATGCTCCCGAACAGACGTGCCCTCTTTCATGCAACAGCTATAAACGTATTTGAGAGCGTCATGGTGGAGTTGGTAGGACGGTTGTCCAAACATCTCCTGGAGAGAGTTCATAATCTCCCTCGCTGTTACCATGCCCTCATGCCTTTTAGCCAAAACTTCAGATAAGCTGGCTAAGATATAGACGCGAGTCTTATCATTGGCCTTTGTCCAGCGGTCATAAGCATCCTTAACTGCCTGGGATGCATTACGAGCAGGGGCTGGAGGACAATCCTCCGTTAAGACGAACCGCAGATCATCGACAACAAGAATCGTATTCAAGTTCGACTTCCACGTAGCATAATTTTCGCCGGTTAATTTCTCATTTTTAAGCAGAGAGACAATTGAGGAAGACATTGCTGAAATTTAAACAAACAATGACCGTATTAGTTATCTTTGCCTTAACCCATCATACAAGCAAACAATTGCACATAATCCAATCAATTTAGCAAAACAGACAATCACAAAACCCTAAAACTATTGATTTAGTTTTGCAACGACGTTTCAGAGGTTTAGAATATCAGCCACCGAAGGGGGATCAGGTACTCCTCCTTTGAAATGAGACACCTCTCAGCTAATTCTAATTCCAGAATAACTCATATTCCTATAGACATTAGCCACCGTTGTTCGGTCAAGGATTTGTTAACAATTTTAACTCATCCTTGTAAGTGTAACCCTCCCACTTTCAGATCTCAGAGGCACGCACCAACAGGCTACCGAAGGGAAAGACAACTGTTGGTGATTAGCCTAAGAGCTCCTATCCTTTTCAGGAGTTCACGATGTTCCGTATCCTATGATCAGGCCCTCCGAAGGGATGGATGCGCCAGGGCAACCTGCAGGCGGATCATAGGACTCTCACGGTGTGAACTATGGGCGGAGACCGAGGGATACGTTGACACGTGTCCCGCTCCCACTTACTCTGGACATTTTTCCCATTCACCTTGATATTGACCCATGCAAACACTTTCCGAAGGGAGGCCGCTCCTAGGGCGACTCGAAACCGAGCATGAATCTCACGTTGTGAATATAGGGACGTAGGAGCAAAACTTGATTTAAATCTCGTTTTGTAATTTTCCTCCCACTGAAAATGTCCTAAGGTTAATATAGGGTTGTTTAACTTAGATAGTATTCGGCTAAGTCAATCTATCTAAGTCTGATCCTATTATAACAATTATGGAAAGGATTCAACTGCAATCTTTTGGGTGAATTAAACTTCTTTTAATAAACCCAACATTGCAAGTCAACATTACTATGGTTAATTCAACTCAATCCGGTTAGTTCCCAGGTAGGAGGTGTTCCGTAAACCGTCAACTTAAATACCCCCAGCCTTAGACAGAACTTTACCGAGAGAGTTCCCTTATAACCTCAGTAATGTAAGGTCTTTACTCTAAAGATCTAGGTGCATTAAACACTTTTAATAAACCTAGTGACATTGCATGCTAACATTTAACTATGATTAATTCAACTCCGGTATTCCAGGTCAGTTCCCAGGTAGGAGGTGTTCCGTAAACCGTCAACTTAAATACCTCCAGCCTTAGACAGAACATTACCGGTGGAGTTCCCTTATAATCATAGTAATGTTTTTCCTACTTAGTAAATTAAAACTATTTTTTTAATTCTAAGTAAGAAAAGATTCTAATCCTATTAGAAATCGATCTAGGTCTAATTAATTTTAAACAATTTAAAATTAATTCAATTTATCCTATGATCTTATGTTTGCATGCAAATCTTGATTATAGATTGACGGTTTCTAACCATTAATATTAAAGAACTATTTCAAATTTTAATGATTAATCCTATAATCAAGAATCTAGGGTTTAATTCATTCAACAATCTCATTCAAATTGAATAATTAAGCATCATCAATTGCATGAATAATATAACAATTATATTAATAACTATGGATGTTTCATGTTTCATGCAATTTTGATTTTCTTTTATTATAACAATTATAAGCCAATCAAGAAAATCAACCAAGCATGCTTCATTCATCACATTAAACATAACTATTTATATTTAATTTAAGTAATGACATGCTTCATGCTTTCCAATTTTTCATATAAATTAATATACACTTATATTAAGAAATATGAAAACCAATCCATGCATTTAAACATACATTATAACAATTTATAATATATAAAAAATGCATGAGCATGTTTATAACCTAAGGTGGGATTAAATAATCTATATGACATCCATAAAGCATATAAATAGCAATTGAACCGGTTAATTTTGGCCCCTAGGATAAAATAAAGCATTAAATTACATTAATTTAGCTAAATTCTATCCAAAAAAAAATCCATGTACAGCTCCGGAATTGGCCTAGACAGCACGAACCGCCCCGAACCACCTCGAACCGGCCTCCAAAATCACGAACCATGCCAAAAATTGGCTGAACCGGACCAAATAGGTCCCAGCCCAGCCGAACCGGTCCGAACCGGACCGTCCTTGCTTGAACCGCGCCTGTTGAAACCCTAGTGCGCGCCTCCATCGTGACAGCGTCGAGACGCTGTGTAGATTAGCGTCCCGACGCTGTGCGTTTTCCATATCTGGCGCCTGCGTAATCGAGACAGCGTCGAGACGCTGTTGAGGTAGCGTCCCGACGCTGTGTGCTTTCCTTACCGAGCGCCTTCGGTATCGAGACAGCGTCGAGACGCTGTTGAAGGAGCGTCCCGACGCTATTGCGTCTGGAGGCAGAATCTGGGCAAAACAGCAACGATTTCTTCGGTTTTGGCTTCGATTTCAGCGGCGATTCCTTCGATTTTCATCTCATAAAAACCTTTTCTAGACCCGGACTTACATAGGACTCGATTTTACATAAAATACCCGAAACACCGGGCCTTACATGATCAAAATCACATAAAAATAAAATCTATGGCCATAAAATTAACCCAAACAGTTCAATGCAAACCGAACATACATTATGCATAAATCCCACCTATTAGAGCCTATCGCAACTTTTTAAAATTAATTAATAGGGACAGCGATGGCTCTGATGCCGATTGAAGGGAATAAAAGTCCCCACGCAGCGGAAGCGCATCGATTGGACCTTACGCCGTATATTAATTAACATTAAAAAACCGTTACGAAAACTCAAACAAAACTTTAAACTAACTTTAAAGCCGCTGTAAAATCGGTTTAAACATGCTAAAATAAATCTAAATTTATTTTTAAAACTTTTCTAAAGAAAAGAGGAAGAACCGTTACAAACCTCCGTTGTAGACTTGACCGTTCTTCGCCAACGAAGCTCCACGAACGAAAACGCAGCAGCCGCTTCAAGGTATTCTTCGCTGGAAATTCTTCTTTGATTGACACAATAACCACAGAGGTTACACCGGTATGTCTCTAAGTCTAGGAGGCCAAAGACTTGTGGGAGTCTTTCTCTAAGAGGGAGGCTAGAGAGAATTCTAGGTCTTGTCTTTCAAGAGTGTCAAGTGTCATGACCAATTAGGTCTAGTGTTCTATTTATAGAAGAGAGGCCATGAATAAAATATTCAATTAAATCAATCTTTTCCAAAATTGATTCAATCTTTATTCCTTAATTAATCAATCATGATCAATCAATTCCCAATTGATTAATCTTTTCCATAAATGACTAATTTCTTCCATAAGTAATTAGATCATTCCCATAAATGATTAATCACTTCCTTAAGTGATTAATTATTTACATAATTGATTAATTCATGGTTAATGAATTCTTTAATTAATTAACCACCAATTAAATATCACATATTTAATTTTCGGCCTTGAATTAATTAATTTTGCCCAAACACTTTTAGGACTTAAATTAATTAATTCTTTTCAATCTTCCATAAATTTATATTTGAACTTTTCAAATATTAATTTCTCTCATAATAATATATCAATATATATTATATTTATTTCCCTTAGTAAATTGAACATTTTCAATTTACATTTAATTACTTAGTTGCCTCAAATTACTTTACGAGCTACCAGTGGGACCTTATGGACCTGCAGATCAGAAGCTCCAACGATGTGAGATTAATTGGTTAAACTCATTAACCACAATAATCAATATTCGTTAACTGTGTGTACATTCCACTATAGACTCACAGTTGCACTCTTCTCACTGCAGACATATTTTCTGTGTCCACGGAACTTAAACCAATATCGACTAGTTAGTCCTTCACGAGTGTCCGTAACACCAGCTGGGTCAAATTACCGTTTTACCCCTGGGTCACCTCTATTTCCTTAAGTACCAATTCTCCTCTAATGAACAATCTGTTTATGGTCCAACCATTAAACAGAAAACCCTCTCGTGCCATTGAGAGGGTAGGGCCCTTTGTTCAAGACTCGGAGTAACCACTTAAGGGAACACTCATCTGCTTCCCTAAAGTCGGGAAGGAGTGAATTCCATCTTGTACGATTATGTTCCCAGCTCCCCATTCGATCTTGTCCCCAAAGTGGTAGGCTTATTGAGTCGGCGTATTGGCCACTCTCACCCATGCAAATCAAAGGACAGTCTCTCATGAGCAGGAGTCCATAATCAACTCAGGATTAAGACTAAGTTGTCTCGGTCGTCCTAGTGAAATAGAAAACCAACTAGTTAACGGTGTTATAACTAGTGGTTACTATTTCGCGGTCCGGTCTTATGCAAACTCATTGCATAGGATACCCCCACTCGCATGTCTCCTACATGAACGCGTTGGATCGCAGCGTTTGTATCAAATACAAAGTGGGCCGTATCCATAGTGTCACCAGGATAAGGCACCCAGTCTTATCCCTATACTATAGACCCTTTAGGCTGTTTCTTGAACAATGATCCCATATGTCGCTACATATAGTTCAAGACTCATATTACAGCCTTGGATGTCTAGTTTATTGGATTAGGGTTATTATTAGGCAAAGACAAACATAAAATAACTAATAACAATTAATGGAAAAAATATATCAATATTATTTCATTAATATCCGGTCAACGGTTACATTCACTATCTACGAGTTTTAGGGCATAAATCCCAACACTATGGAGACAGAAGATGAAAGCACTCCTGATTCAGCAAAAGGTTGCGAAGGCCCTTCTTGATCCAGGTGAGTTGCCTACTACTTTGACAAAAGATGAAAAAGATGAAATGGCTGAGATTGCGCATAGTTCGATCATAATGCATCTTGCTGATAACGTTCTTAGAAGAGTTAGTAAGATCGGAAATGTTAGAGATTTGTGGGCTAAATTAGAGGAGTTATATCTGCCAAAGACTCTTACTAACAAGATTTACCTCAAAGAACGTTTCTTCACTTTTAAAATGGATTCGGCTAAATCTCTTGAGGAAAATCTTGACGATTTCAATGTAGTCTGTACTGAATTAATAAATGCCGGTGAGAACATTGATTCAGACAACCAAGCAGTGATTCTCCTAAATTCGTTACCTGAGGCATATAAAGAAGTTAGAACAGCTTTGAAATATGGTAGAGACAAGCTATCACTTGAACAGATTATAAGTTCTTTGAGGCTGAAAGAACTTGAAATGAAATCTGAGAAGAAAGAATCTGAAGCCTTGTTTGTTAGAGATAAAAGCAGACAGTCAAGAGGAAGAGGCGGTTCCAACAGAGGCCGAGGGAACCGTGGAAATCATGGACAGTATGACAACAATAATAGAGGGAGATTTCAAAGCCAGCAACATAAAGACAATAGGAACTCTAATGGGTCTTCTTCAAATCATAATTTAGGAGACAAGGAACCCATTAGATGCAACTATTATCGTAAGGAGGGTCATACCAAATGGGAGTGTCCACAGTTAAAAAGGAAAGCAAACAAGGCAGCGAGGTCTGAGAATAGGAACTCCGCAAACATACATGATGGCTATGAGTCTGCTGAGGTTTTGATGGTCATGGACAGTGAATGCAAAAATGAGTGGATCCTAGACTCTGGATGTACATTCCACATGACCCCTTGCAAGCAATATTTCTCTGAAATCAGTGAGGTTGAAGGGGGCAAAGTTGTTATGGGTAACAATCAGGAATGTTTTGTAAAGGGAATTGGTTCAGTAAAGCTGAAATTGAGTGATGGTTCACAGAAAGTCCTGTCCTCGGTGAGATTTGTTCCTGGACTAAAGAGGAATCTAATTTCTCTAGGAACACTTGACAAAGTTGGATACTCTTATCGCTCAGAAAGTGGAATGCTTAAAGTGTATAAAAATGGTGAATTGAAACTTGAAGGGAGGTTGTTAAATGGATTATATGTCCTACAAGGAAGCACTCTGATTGGAGAGAGTAATGCAGTTGCTACTGTAGCTTCAAAACACACACTGTTATGGCATCAGAGACTGGGTCATATCAGTGAAAGAGGCCTATCTTGCTTACAAAAACAAGGTCTTTTGGGGGATAAACAACTCTCAAAACTTTCTTTTTGTGAGCATTGTGCTTTGGGAAAGGCAGCAAGGAATAGCTTCAAAACTGGAGCACATATAACCCGAGAGAAACTTGAATACATTCATTCAGATCTGTGGGGTCCAGCTCGAATCAAAACTCATGGTGGAGCAAGGTATTTCTTGACTCTTATAGACGATTTCTCTAGAAAGTTGTGGGTATTTTTATTAAAGGGAAAAGATGAAGTCTTTAGCCGTTTTCTTGAATGGAAAACACTTATTGAAAACCAAACCGGTAGGCGGATTAGATATCTCAGAACTGATAATGGTCTGGAGTACTTGAATAAGAAGTTTAATGAACTGTGCAAGTCTTCAGGAATAAGCAGACACCTAACCACTCCATATACTCCACAACAGAACGGCTTAGCAGAAAGGTTTAATCGCACAATCCTTGATAGAGTTAGATGTATGCTGTCGAATGCAAGGCTGCCAAGAAGTTTCTGGGGTGAGGCAGTCAATACTGCAGTATACATCATTAACCGAAGTCCTTCATCAGCTTTAGATTTTAAAACTCCTCAAGAATGTTGGACTGGTCAGCCACCAAACTTAAAACATCTTAGAGTGTTCGGGTGTGCAGCTTATGCACACGTTCGACAGGATAAGCTTGAACCAAGGGCAAAAAGATGTATTTTTCTCGGCTATCCAAGTGGTATAAAAGCTTACAGACTGTGGTCTATTGAGCCTGGTGAGAACAGATGCATAATCAGCCGCGATGTTACTTTTAATGAAGAGTTAATGCCTTGGAAAGAAGTTAACAAGATGGAAGACTCACCTGGTGTTGAAACCTTTGAAATCCAATTGCAATCTGAGAGTACAACATCTGGTTCTTCAAACTTAGAGACTATTCAAATTGAGCAGCAAATGGCTTCCACTGAACATATTGAAATTGATGAAACAGTTTTGGATCAGGAAGCTGATACTGAGGAACAATCTACTGTTGGACCTGAGAATCTTGCGGATTATCAACTCACTAGAGACAGACCAAGGCGAACCATTAGACGACCTTCCAGGTTTGATAATTCTGATTTTGTTGGCTATGCTTTTAACTGCTTTACAGATAGTTATAGCTTAGAACCAACATCATTTAATGAAGCTATTAAGTCTAAAGAAAGTGAGTCATGGTTGTCTGCTATGAAGCTTGAATTGAGATCTTTGCATCTAAATAAAACCTGGAACTTGGTTAAGAAACCAGCTGATAAAAGGATAGTTGATTGCAAATGGGTGTTCAAATTAAAGTCTGGACTTGAGAAAAATGACAAACCGAGATTTAAAGCTAGGTTGGTTGCTAAGGGATTCAGTCAAGTAGAAGGAATCGATTATACTGAGGTTTTCTCACCAGTTGTTAGGCATACCTCAATTCGTATTTTGCTGTCAATTGTGGTCCAAAATAATCTCGAACTAGAACAAATGGACGTAACAACAGCCTTTTTGTATGGTTCACTTGATGAAACGATTTTTATGAAACAACCTCCCGGTTTTGCTGAAGTTGGAAGGGAGGATTTCGTATGCCACCTTCAGAAATCGATTTATGGCCTTAAGCAATCGCCTAGACAATGGAATAAGAGATTTGATTCTTTTATTCTTGCTGAAGGTTATGTCAAAAGCCCTTATGACAGCTGTGTGTATAGGAAAAGTATTACTATGAAAGTATTTGTTCTAGTTCTATTGTATGTAGATGATATTTTGATTGCCTCTGCTGACAAGTCTGAAATTCAGAAGCTAAAAACAGCCCTTAGTCGAGAGTTTGATATGAAGGATCTTGGAGCTGCAAAAAAGATCCTTGGGATGGAGTTATCAAGAGATCGCCCAAGAGGTATTTTGTCGATTACTCAAACTGAGTATTGCAAAAGAGTCCTTAAAAGGTTTCACATGGAAGACTCCAAATCTGTAAGAACACCCCTTGCACAACACTTTAAATTGTCTATGAATCAATGCCCAATTACTCATGATGAAGTGGCTGATATGGAGACAGTACCTTATGCTAATCTTGTGGGAAATTTGATGTATTCCATGGTATGTAGCAGACCAGATTTGGCCCACGCTCTTAATGTGATTAGCAGGTATATGGGCAATCCTGGAAGACCCCATTGGGAAGCCTCAAAGTGGGTATTGAGGTATCTAAAAGGTACAGCTTCTAAAGGCCTCATCTACTCAAAATTCAATCAGAATGGAAAGAACATTACAGGTTATGTAGACTCAGATTATGCGGCTGACCTTGATAAACGACGCTCTTTAACCGGCTACATTTTCACACTTTTTGGAAATGTTATAAGCTGGAAGTCTTCTTTACAAAGTGTAGTAGCCTTATCATCAACCGAGGTAGAGTACATAGCTTTGGCTGAATCTGTAAAGGAAGCTGTGTGGCTGAAGGGTAGTATATCTGCTATGTACAACTGTGAGTTTGATGTAGAGATACACTGTGATAGCCAGAGTGCTATAGCCTTGTCAAAAAATCCGACTTTCCACGATAGAACGAAGCACATCGATGTCCGATTCCATTATGTAAGGGATGTTACACAAGACGGCAGTATTAAGCTCCTTAAAATCAGCACTGAAAGTAACCCAGCTGATATGCTAACAAAGTCTTTGCCTGGAAATCGCTTTGACTACCTATGTGAGCTGTTGAAGCTTGATCATGGGTAAACACTGAAGCTCTTGTTGAAACTATGGCATCAGGTGAAGAGGGTGACATTAGTTTTTTCTTTCTGATTGAAAGGGATATGACATCAGGAGGGTGAATTGTTGAAATCTGATGATCATATACCTCCAGCTGCAACCAAAGACTTGTTTGAAAGTCAGTTAGAACAATCAGTTTTAATAATTACTGTCACGTGCCTTGCTCATGACAAAAAGTATATAATCAGTCTTGAGACAACTATGTATTTGTGTGAAAAAATAGAGTGCCCTTGTTGAGTGAATCTCATTGTAATCCCTCTCTGTTTTTCTGGGTTTTATCCCTTTTGAAACTAATAAAATCTTCTCCCTGATGTTCTAAAAGTGGATGTACACCTTTCTAGGTGGAACCACTATAAACAGAGTGTGTTCTTTCTCTTTTCTATTCCTTTATCTTTACCTATTGGTGATTTGTCTTACTGTGATTATCATCATTGTTACAACAGTGTGCTTAACAAAAATGAAAAACATTATAATGAAATTGGAGAAAACAAGCCGAATTTTCAAAAAAAAAAAAAAAAATCAAGGTCTCGTTTGATAATCATTTGATTTTTGGTTTTTTGTTTTTGAAAATTAAGCTCTTGTTTGCTTCCAAATTTCTTGCCATTGTTATCATTTTTGCCAAGGGCACATTTGAATTCCTAGCCAAATTCCAAAAACAAAAACAACTCTTTGGAAACTACTTTTTTTTAGTTTTCAAAACTTAAGTTGGTTGTTGAAAACATGGGAAGAAGGTAGAAAACAAAACAAAGAAACTTATTAGTGGAAATAATATTTATAGGTCAAATTTTCAAAAACCAAAGACAAAAAACAAAATTGTTATCAAACGGAGTCCAAATGATTATTAAACGGGACTTAAATAATACGAGCTCCATTTGAGAAAACTCCTTAGATCTTTTGTTGTTGCGTCCCACTAAGTATCTAGAAATACTTTTACTGAGTAAGAAAAAAAATATTACGGTCTTGATTTTCAACGAACTAACATTTATATAACAATTAAAAAAAAAAAGGTTAGGTATATTGTATGATGATCTTAAAATAAGATTTGAAATTTATTTAAAAAAATAATAATAATAAGATTTGAAATTTAGAAGACTGTTTCGGCCTAACATGGCAGTGAGATTACCACTTCAATGGTTTGTTCAAACACGTAAAGTAAGAAATATTTGATACTTAAATTTTCATTTTTGATATATTATATACTTTTCTATCAATCATAAAATGACCTAAGCTCTATAATAATAAAATTGCTCGTTTAATTATAATTATAATTTCTTGTTTGTAACCATTAAATTTGTTTACTATCAAGCTCAAAAAAAAAAAAAAAAAAAAATTGTTTACTATAAATTTCTTATGTTTTAAATAGAATTCCTTATATGTATCTACTAAATATATATCATGGAAGACTGAAAAATGGAGTTTTTTTCCTTTTTTTTTTCCTTAAAATATTTTTTTATTACTATATATTTTTTAAAAGATTTGTGACTAAGATTTAATAATTGTATCAATTTAAACCCTGAATCTTTTAATCAATCCAGACTATCTGTTAGTGATTTATAATTATTTTCACTTGATTCCATTTAAAATCAGCTCAAAGTCACCTAAATACAATTATTCTTCTTTCAAAATCATACTAAATTAAAGTAGCAAGAAAAATTATTATCACATTATTGCTCTTAAATTAGTAAAGGAAAAGTAGTCAACAAGAGCATAATTCAACTAGCATAAATCTTGTACTCTCGACCAAGAGGTCGGAGGTTCAAATCCTCCATCCCACATGTTGAAAAAAAAATGTAGAGAAAAGTAGAGAAATACGAGATGATGAAAACAACTCATATTAATATGAAAAATTAACTGCTACTATCTAGTTATTCAATTCCAACATTTCTCTTTAATGTTAGATTAATTCTTATATATACATTATACATATAAAAAAATAGTATACATGAGAATCATGCATCATAGATTTTAAAACGAAATCATAAAGTAGAGTCTATTAAAAAAAAAAATCATAAAGTACAGCTATTTTAAGTGAATATTTAACCTAAATAACTTTAGTGGCACATAAATTGATTTTTTTTTTATAAAAAACTTTTAGATTATTTATTTATTTATTTATTTATTATTATTATTATTATTATTATTATTATTATTATTATTATTTTGGTTGAATTTGACAAGTTTGGTGATTGGTGGACCTTATGTGTAGATAGATGTGTTTTTTTTTTTTCTTTTTTTTTTTCTTTTTGGGTTTAATTCTGTAGTTAAGATGGCATATTTAAAATATATAGGTGACCATTTGTTTAAAATCTATAAATTGAAATGTGTCAACTTCAACAAGTTTGACGAGTCAAACTATTTTTTTTCCAATTGTATTTTATTGAAGTGAATTTTTTTAATTCAAAATTTTAAAATCCTGAACATCTTCTCTCTCACCTAATAATTCTTAGTATTAGCTGGGAATTATATCATTATTATTATGAATAATTTGAAAATTTTGCATATGTTCCATATTTACGCACACTTTGGTGACATATTTTTGTTTTGTTTATAAAAAAAATAAATGAATTTACCGAAATGCTACACCAAAAATGTCAACTAAATCAAGCTATAGATATAGATACCTGTTTATTGATGACCAATCCTTGTTTTTAACCTTATTAGACCACCAAAAAGAAAAAAAAAAAAAATCTATGGCTACTTTGATTAATTATTTTTTTAAAGAGATTAATTAAATATCTACATTTTTGGGATATAATGTTTCAAATTTGACATTTTCACCCTATGATCCCACATGCTGTCTCTTTACCATTTTCAATATTTCAAAAAAATAAAATAAAATAAAGAAATAAAGAAAACTACTTAATCATGTTTTTGTTTTATTATATAAATCAAGAATATGTGGTAAACCCTACCTTGATATTCCCTAATGTGGAATAAGCAAACTACATAATCTCTTAGCATTAATTTTTGTTCCACATCATTGATTTAAGTCATAGGTAGTGAGGATTTCCTCCAAAATATTTCACACTCATTTTTGGGTTTAATAACAAGAAATTATAATGATTAAAAATCAAACCAAACTTAAATACCTTAAACTTGAGTTCAATTGAGGTTTATTAGGGTTTGAACTAATTTCTTAACTTAAAGCAATCTAGAAAATTCTAAATTTCCTACTCATTTGGATGCTAATTAAGTTCAAGTCAGGCGATCAAATTACGATTATATTTTTATTTTATGTACGGTTATGAAAGGAGTATTAATCATTCACCTAATAATCATAAAAATAGCTATATTCTTCTAAAAGTGAATAATTTAATGTAGTTTACATCATACCATATATATATATATATATATTGTTTAATCATATCAAATGCGATAAAAAAACAAAACTCATTGATCCATATCAATTCTTGATTAATATTAACATTAGATTTTTTGAACACTAATTAAGCTCCCTCAAATCAAATGAAGAAACATAATCTAACAATAATATTCTATATAGTTGATTAGGTCTATTTAGTCATGTCCAATCAAAGTCAACTTGATTAGGAGCCCTTCTTTTTCTTATCCCTCCTTTTCCCTCTTTCTTTTCATGTTTGGTTTAAATTAAAATATTAGATATATAAATCATAAATCTTGGGCTTGGAATATTATTTATAGCAGTCACAATAATTTGTTTTCTAGCATATTTCCCTAGCTACACAATACATATATAACTTTATATATACAAAAAAAAAATATAATGAAGCTTTTTAGATATATAGAGACATAAATAGAGGTATACTAAAGTAATTTGGAGAAATGTCTTCAAAAAAAAAAAAAGTAATTTGGAGAAACCTTTTTAAATCACCGACAAGAAAATTATTGAATAAAAGCTAATGAAATTTAAAAAAAAAAAAAAAAAAAAAAAAAAAAAGGTTTAAATTACGGAGCGAGAATAATGGGAAGTGATTTAAAATTTATGATATTTCTTTTTTCCTTTGAAAAAAAATTAGGGTTTTTTATGATTACTGAGATGACGTGAGGGTTGGATCAGCAGAGGAAGAACACCACACAGCGTTTTGGTGAGAAAAGAAATAAATGAGGATGATAAAATGAAAATAAATAGAATCAACTCCCACGTGCCGAGACAACGGTCAAACGCCGGTGCCGGTTTCGTCACACGTGTCGGGACATAACCCTTGTGAGAGAAGAAAATGGAAGGAATATTAGTACATTATAAGTTGGAATTGTTGACTAAAAGTAATATTAGTAATTACTTCCATACTAACGACTGCGACTCTCATTTTTTCCATTTCCAAAATCCCATTTTCATATATGACCTCTTTGTTTCTTTCACACTTTTTTTTTCTTCTTTTGGAATTATACCATTTACCTTCTGTTGATAGTCAAATTTCGTCAAGGTAAACTCTCTAACCTCCACGTGACACTAACAATGAATTTGTTGAAGAAATGTCGAAAACGTTACCAGACAAGCAAATGTCGCACACCGGTGTGGTGTAGGCCACATACACTCCGATGCTTAAATCAGTTCTGGATGAAAGAAGGCAATCTGTAATCGTAGGTTCCAGAGTTGTACCTGTGATTTTAGTGCTCTAAATTTCGATCCCCTTCTCGAGTGGCCTCTGTCGGTATTTATTTTTCTTTCTCATTAGGGTTTACCTCGAAGCTCCGTGAGACTGTCAAGGATCAACGCATAATGGGCCTTGGGCCTTCACATATGTCGAGGTCGAGCCTCTCCTCGGCCTCGATAATGGGCCGAGGCCAAGGAACATAACATTGGGGTGGGGGGGGGGGGCGCAGACTCCTTTTTCTTTCCCTGACTGTATTGGACCACTCCTTTGACATTTGAACCCGTTAATTCCAAGTCTGGTTCAATGATCGCGGGTGATTTTTTACTCATAACACCTTTTATCAAAGGTTTTTACTGTTCTTCTCAAAAAAAAAAAAGGTTTTTACTGCAATTCCTATGACTAATTAAATATTAAATGTTGTAATTGTAGTTGGTCGAGACTTTTAGAGAGATTAACTTAATGGGTATTTAGTATTTTAACTGTTGATAAATTGACCCAGTAAAGAAAAAAAGAAAATAGCCGATATCTTCTAGATCTAAAGCATGTAATTATTTAAATAATATAACACAATATTTTAAGGGGCCTGTCAATTCAAAAAAGCGAGAGTGGAGAGTAGCGAAAAGAAAAACTCTCAAACGGCGGAGAAAAGAGAAAAAAGAAAACCAGGAAAGTTTGGGTTTTTTTTTTTTTTTTTTTTTTTTGCAGGGATCTAAAAACCCTAATTTGGGTTTGATCAAATTGGAAATTCTTGTTCAATGTCGAATGATGAAGGGAAAAAGAATCTGTATCAGCAGTACGATCCATTTCAGTACAATCAGCTGGATATGAACCGTTCGATCTTCCAGCAAGAGGCGTTGGATCCAGCTTTCATGAGCTTCACCAACTTCTTCGACACGTCGTTGGACTACAACAGCCTGTCGAGGGCTTTCGACGTGTCGTGCTCTTCATCGGAAGTGATTTCGGCGGTGGACGACATGTCGAAAATCAAGAAGGCGGCGGCTTCAGGTGGAGGGAAAAGTAGTTTAAACAATAATAACCAATCGTCGACGCCAAATTCTTCAGTGTCGTCTTCGTCGAATGAGGCTGTAGCTGAAGAAGATTCAGTCAAGAGCAACAAAGACGACACCAAAGGAAGCCAGAATAATAAAGATGAAGAAAAGTCCTCTAAGAAACAGTATGTGAATTCAATTCTTAATCTCTTTTTTTTTTTTTTTTTGGGATTTTTTATTGGAGGAGCCCATGGTGAAGATCACTAAGATTTGACTAAAAAAAAAAAAAGAAAACTTTGGAATTCTATTTGTTTATTGACCATTGAAGAACATTGTAAATTTGTTTGAATTTAGGAGAAATATTTGAGATGGGTTTTTATTGATGATGTTGATTTAATTATCAGGAACATAGCAAAAAAGAATAAAGAGAAACGGCAGAGGGAGCCCCGCTTTGCTTTCTTGACTAAGAGCGAGATTGATCACCTTGAAGATGGATATAGATGGAGAAAATATGGACAGAAGGCAGTAAAAAACAGTCCTTACCCCAGGTTAATAACTTCAATTTTACTACTTTCCAATTTACATTGTTCTTAATATTATTATGTATATATGGTTGATTGTATTCTATATGTGTTGTCTGAATGCTGAGGATTAGTCATATGGAGTTGAGGCCATTGCTTCTGAATATTCACATAATAATAATACTTGCCTTCTCTTCCAAAATCTCTGACTCCTTGGATAACTATTTGGTTTTTGGTTTTTGGTTTTTGAAAATTATGTTTGTTTTCTCCTAAATTCCCTATCATGGCTTCCATCCTAGGTAAGATTGCATTTGAATTCCGAGCCAAATTTAAAAAACAAAAACAAGTTTTTGAAAACTATTTTTTTTCTTTTTTGTTGTTTCCAAAATTGGACTTGGTTTTTGAAAACAAGGTAGAAAATTGATACTAAAACCAAGAAACTTATAGGTGGAAGCATGTGTGTTGTAAGTTTAATTTTCAAAAACCAAATGGTTATCAAACGGGACCTATACTTTTAGACTTTCAATTTTGTATCTAGTAAACCTCTGTTGCTGATTATGTTAATTTAACAACCTATACATGACACACTTATTGTATCACCCGATGATATAATTTCAGCTTAACTAGAACTCAATTAATTTGTCAAGGAAGTGTTAAAAACAAATTAACTGTAAGGATCTATTAGACACAAAATTGAAAGTTTGAGAATGATAGCTAGAGAGATTGCCATAAAAGCTTATAATTTAATCTTTTTTCGTGTTGATATTAATGGCTTAATGTATTGTTTAATGTAGTATTACGATGTGTTGTTATAAACTGCAGAAGTTACTATAGATGCACGAGTCAAAAATGTTTAGTGAAAAAACGAGTAGAAAGATCATACCAAGATCCATCTGTGGTGATAACTACATACGAAGGCCAACACAACCACCATTGCCCAGCTACACTCCGAGGCCATTCTGCAGCAGGAATGATGTCGTCGCCCTTTTACGCATCGGCATCGACATCGGTAACGGCAGCCTCCTCCGGGCCTACCCTCCCCCAAGAACTCTTCTCGCATCTGCTACCGATCACCAACTGCCCGACCGACTCCGCGTCGATCATGTACCAAAATCTAAACCTCCAACAACACCTTCAATTGCCTGATCATTATGGTTTGTTGCAAGATTTGTTCACTCAAAAATAGGATTCTTTTTAGAATCTATTGTGTGTGTGTATATATATATTTTTTCCAGCTTGTCTCTGCCTCTTGTATTAGGATATATAAAAACAAACAACCATGGAGAGTTGAGATTTCTCAGTCCCTTTATTATATTTTGTTATGTATCTAACCTATAATGGAGGGGTCAGAACCTGTATTACTACGTTTATCATGCATTTTTTTGCATTGATTTGGTGCATTGGATACGTATGTAACGGACCAATTTTCTCTCCGAGATTTTTGGAGGGTGTTTTTATTCATATTTGTGAATATTCTCTCTAGATGAATTTGCAATCAAATTAAGAAGAATTCTGCTTTGAAGTATACATGTTCGTGATTAGGTTAAGCCATGCATGCACATTATTTTTGGTTTTATGAAACAGATTAAAAGAGGTTTTAGGATGAAAATTTGGCATGGGAAATTAAAGATTTAGGGTTATGAAAGTTTCGTTTCGAGTTTGTTTTTAGTTTTCTGGTTTTAAAAATTATGTTTGCTCACTTTCCTTGCAATAATTTCTTTGATGGAACCGTGTTCTTCTTACATTTCTTTAAAACACATTTGAATTATTAGTCAAGTTTTAAAAAGAATTTTTTTATAGTTTTCAAATTTTAGCTTGGATTTTGAACCATTTAAATGATAAAGATAAAAATAAAACAACAAACAAAAAATAATACTAGATTTTTTTTTTTTTTTTTGAGAGAAGTTAGAACATATAATATTACATATATATATAACCACAAACTATGGATTTTTTTTTCTTTTGTTTTTTTTTTTTTTTTTGAAGAAATTAAGGTACGTGTTTTTAACCATGTTTTATGTTATCCAAGCTCAAGCAACTCAGACAATTAGACAATAATTTACAAGACAAATCAGATTCAGACCAAAAAGAAAAAGAAAACAAAACAAAAACTAAAAGGAAAACAAACAATAATAGCAAAATCAGGAGTTAATGAATGAGGAAGTAGTCAACTTGGGCGATAATTTGTCGTTTTTGATGATTTTCAAATCAAGACTACATGTCGTTTCTCAATAATATACCTTGATTGACACAGACTGATATGTTTGATTGATTCAGATCAAAGTTGTCTTTGTGAAGCCATAATCATTTTGTGGACATAATTTAACCTTATATTTTTTTCTTTTATCAAATAATTCATGTCTTGTTTTTGTCCAAAAAAAACTTTAGCTGGTAAGACAGTCAATTAAACTTTGTATTTGATCATAAAGCACAAAGTTTTTGTCCCAATTATTGAAATCATTTTACAAGAAAATCCCTTGTAAGGTGCCAATCAACGGGTCTACGACCTAGTTGCGCTTCAACGCCGGTGTTAAAAACGTGTCCAGTTTTTCAATCCATTTCATATATTGCACCCCTTCATCTCAAGGATGTAGAAGTATTAAATTTTTCTATTCCCTCAACGTTGAATATTCCAACAAGTGGCAAGATGCATGTATTTTATTAGAGAATGTTTGATATACCTGAAAGTGTGTAATTATCGTTTTTAAAATTGTGGACGAAATTAAAAGAAGATAACGCATCTTCATACATGGTATATGATGATGAAGGATGATTGTCAAGGGTACAATTTTTTTCTTTATCGATACTTTTAAAGCGAAGAAGGTGCACATGGACAAGATTTAACGATCCTAATTCTCTTAGCAGTTAGATCCTACAAAATTACAAAAATTGTTAGTTTTGGGAATGAGAGTCTATTCATGAATTGGTATTTCCTTAAATCATAGGTTCAAATGAAATTTACAAATATTTATGTCAAATATTTCCAATAATTAGAAACCAAATATGCTCTAGAATTTGTTCAATTTTTAAGTTAATTTTGATTGCAGCTAACCATAGGTGATCAGCAGGTCTATTCAAATAGACCAAAAAATGAAGCATTATGATCAAGTTGGGTTGGTACTGGTCAAATTCACAATGTCCAACTTGGATTAGACAAATTTGTTTAATTAGCTTTGGAATCTTGTCAACATTCTTTCATAAAATGGATGGGATTTCTATATTATTAGTTTATATGCTGAATTATAATAATCCCCAACTAATTAATAGATTAATTATTATAACATAAGCATATATAGATATGCATGCATCAACATGCATGTTTCATATAGTTATATATTCAACAAGATTAAAAAAAATGAAGATCAATTTAGGCATGTCTTTCAAGATCAATATTTTAATGGAAAAAATAATTAATTGCTTATTCTAAAAGTAGTGTAAAACTTAAATTTTATTAACAATCTTAATAACACACCTTTTAATTTCTAGACATTATAAAAATATTTAAAAGGCTAAATATCTCTGAATCCATGGCCTTCTCTGAGCCCTAAAAAAAACCAATCATTTTCATTTGGAATAATTAATTATGTAGGGATTAGGGTAATAGAATAATAGACATTAGAAACTTTGGCTGAAAATTAAGAAGAACATCAACCAGTAGAGTAATGAATGGGGAGTTGACTTTATGCAATGTGTTAAATGACAAGTTTCAAGGTCAACCTAACATTAATTATTGGAAGCTGTGTCTTCCATGTAACGTTACAATGACATCAAGTTCTTAGTTTCTCAAATTTTGAATGTGACTTTGCACATTAATAAGTGATAGGGAATAATGGGGTTGGAAGATTATTACCAATTAATTATTCTTAGCTAAACAAAATTATATCTTGTTTTGATTGAGTTGTTATACATATAGTTTTATCTTATAGTATTTTAGTTTAATTTTCTTTAGTGTTTTTCTAAAACCTTAGGTTAATTGAAGGTTAAACAGAATCTGAACCTACCTTAAGAATTGTTACAATATTGATATTGATATATAATTGGTTGATAGAAATTGTTGCACACTAGCAAACAGATTACAATGTAACTAGTTATAAACAAATACAGACTAAATATATCTATAGACATTGTATATAACAAAAATAAAAGAAATCATAATTAAACCATATCAGAAGATCAATAAAGCACTCTAATGGTTGTAGATGATCCAGTTGAAAACGAAATCCATATCAAACGAACATAACCTGTAAAACAAAAGAATGTGATGATTGGTAGTCGAGACACGCTTCCAAAGTGTTGTCCTGAAGACAATTATTCGTTTTGCACGAGTTGCTTGCAGACTACAACGATTGTCTCAGCAGGATACAACGACTAACTCTTATAAAACAACAACCTCGAACTACACTAATCTGACAGAACCCTTTGGATACTCACTGTCAACAAAACCAAACTAAAAGAAGAAAAGATAAGAGAAACCTTGGAAATGGAATGAATCTGAAATGAAGAAACCAACTACTATTTATAGCTATTCAAATTGTAACTCTCTCGAAAAACGAAAAGACAAACAATAAATACTCTGTAATTACATTAATTACAGTGTATTTATATGTATTTACAACATATGCAAAATACAGAAGATCGTTCGTTTACTCTGTAATTATGAATAATTACAACAGTTGCATAACACAAAAAGGCAAAAAGTATTCATGTTCACACAAGTTATGAATTTAATTTCCAAACATTTCATAATTTAAGCAACAGTTTTAAAACTTGTGATAAACTAATCACCACCTTCTTTCACACATTTACACCAAAATCCAACCTAATTAATTTAGAGTTTCTTTCCTCTCTTGTTTTACATCCAACTTTGTTAGAAATAAAATTAGAAAAAGTACACTTTTTATTCATTGTAATGTAACTATAGAGATTTCAATTTTTATTTTTTTTTTGAAATATAGAGATTTCAATTTAGTTTATGTAATCCAAAAAATATATTACAACTTGCTAATAGTCACCAACATGAGCATAGCTCAATTGACATTAAGCTTGTATTAAAGACCAAGAGATCTGTGGTTCAAATCCCCTCTACATGTTAATAACTTGTAAATAGTTTTATAGTCACACATCAATTAAATGATATAAAAAATAAAAATAATTAAAAATGAGAGGACATGGTAGTGAAGTGAATGCTAATGTATCATGAAAAGAAGAAATTTTTAGGTGTTCCTAGTGCAATGAGACTGATAGTTTTACACCGTTGGATGTAAGAGAGGGAAACAGCAAAAGTACCTTGATTTTGTATCCAACACTTATTGGAGGGCAAACAAATTTGAAGATTTACATCCAACGATTTTAACGAGAGAACCTCATTACACCGAAAACACCTAATAATTTTCCCGTAAAGAGAGATAGAAAGAAAGAACACAAGTACGAGAAGAAAAAATAATCGATATTTTTAGTTTTTTTTTTCAATTGTCAACTATTAGGTAGCATTTTCTTTTTTATTTTGTCATATCATATTCAGATCCACATATTCCTTTTACTAAAACGATATCATGTTAAAGAGTTAGGTTAACAAACCATCAAAGTATTTCTTGAACTAAAAGTGATTAATTGGTTTATTAAATTAGAAGTGATTTATTGAAACTAAAAAGAAATTAACCTTACCTTAAACTTAGAAAGCTTATTTTAAAACTGAATCTCAAAATGAGAGATATTAATTGAAATTCATGGCTGTAAAATTTGAATACTCATCTTTGACTTGCACAAACTACTTTTAAAAAGTGGAAATGAAATGTTTGACTTGGAAGCCAATTTGATATCTATAAATGTTCATTTACCTAATCCCAATAAAAATATTCACAACTAACTACATTACTGCAAAAATAGCTATCAAAGTTTGGCCATTGAAGTTAATTGCCCCACCAATAATTTGCATATTTTCCTTTGAATAAAAATATATAATAATTGCATATATTTTGAGGAATATATTTTGTTTTTGGAATGTGAACATAAAAAATAACAAAAATGAAAATTTATAATTAAAAGTATATATTCTTCAATTTGTGAAGATTTTGTGTATAGAATGAAATTTTGATTCTTTTCAATTAAAATGTGGAAGTTTGTAAAAGAAACAAAAGAATAGAGGAAAGGAAGAGATGGTTGAACTTGAACATGAACATGAATGAATAATAAATTGAGAGGTTGAAAAGGTCCGAAAAAATATTTAAAAAATAAATAAATAAAATTGGCCCACACCACCACAATTATAAAAGCTTCTCTAACAAGTTTTTTTTTTTTTTTTTTTTTTTTTTTGAATGAATTCTCTAACAAGTTTTTAAAAGGGTTTTAAGGAAACTCATATCCTTCCTTAAAGAATCTATTAATTTAACCGTTTTTTTTTTAAAAAAAAAAATAAAATTCAACAACATTTGAAGGTAGGAAGATTCAAACCTCTTACTTCTTGGTTGAAAATATATGTCAATTATCACTTAGCTATGTTTGCTTTGACACATTTGATTCATAGTTTGAATAGAAATAAGAGTTATGTTTAATTAGTACATTGTAATTCATGAAATTTAAATGGTTGAATAACAAGTTTAATCCCTAAACTTTAAATTTTGTGCCTAATAGATCTCAAAACTTGAAAAAAAATTCTAATAGATCCATAAACTTTCAACTTTGTGTCTAATAAATCTTTTAACTTTCAATTTAGTGTCTAATAGACCCTTGAACATTGAATTGTCGAATAGCTATTAAAAACACAACATTCAATTTAATGTCTAGTAGATCTGCTAATTTTAAAAAGATATCAAATATGTCAAGAACTTATTGGATACAAAATTGAAAATTCTAGTCAACAAGAGCATAGCTCAACTGGCATAAAGTTGTATTGATAACCACGTCTGTGGTTCAAATCCCCCACCCCTATATTGTCAAAAAAAAAAAAAAAAATGAAAATTCTAAGGCAACTTTAAAACTCAAAAACTTACTATACACTTTTTAAAGTTTAGAGGACCTATTCAATACAATCTAAAAAGTCCAAAAACTAAACATATAATTTAATAAATATAAATATATGGTTTCACATGTATACTAGAACTCATAAATATGGGAATCAAAATGAATAAATAAACACACCAAACATGGACACAACAAAAGGCCTTAGAGCTAATCCGAACATAGCTCATCAGTTAAGACACCAATTACCATCTCAAAGGTCGATGTTTTGATCCGTTACCTAATAATTATGAAAAATGCAATGAATAATGAGGCACCCTTTGGAGACAAGACATCATCATGGTACCTCACGGAAATTAAGGAAAGGGAAATGATATTATAATAGAGGTAACCCAATCAAAGGGGAAGAAGTGCAAGAAAAAGCTAAAAAGAAGATAAAATAAAGAAGTGTAACAGGCAGCCCAATGAAGAAAGAAAGCTTTATTCTACTGCAAGTATGCCAACAAAAAGCAACACCCCACCCATAAAAAAAAAAAGAAGGAAAAAAAGCCACCCAAAAAGCTTCTGGTTGTTGCTTCAACATTTTGATGCCTTCATTTAACATACAGAATTCAAAATAAATTCCCTTTTTTTCAAAAAAAAAAAATAATAATAATTATAATAACAAATGGTAAGTGAACCAACAATTTAAAAAAGAAAAAAAAAAAGAAAAAAAAAAAAGAAAAAGAGAGTTTTGTTCTCTCAAAAAAGAAAGAGGGGAAGGTGGGGGAGGGGGCAGAAATTACAATCATGTGAAAGAGGAGATATAGAGCAAGTGGCCTCAACCATGTCTGCAAAACATTTCTCTCTCTACTAATTTTATCTTATCTAGAAAGGGTGCTCACCTTTTTCATTCCCACAGTGCAGTGATATGTACTCTATGAAACAAATGGACCATCATTGCCAAAATTCTCCAAGCCAATTCATTCAGTTTCAGTCCTTTCAAAACCTTTCTACTCCATGCTAGCATTGATAAGGAAGAAGCTAGTGTTTCGAAACACTCACGCGTTTGCAGGTCTGCTTTGTGATTCCCCTGGTTTACTTCCGACCTCGGCTTGACTGGAGATCTCTTTCGTGGATTCGACCTCCGAGTTTGCTGCGCTGCTCTTTTGACTCCTCCGATCCTATGAAAGAATTGTGCATGTCAAAATTTCAGGTTTCTCAAGTAGAATAATGCATGAGATTGAATAACATCCACCTCCTCCCTCCAAGACTTCACCTCATGACATAGTTCAAGAACGAGAAATGGCCGATACTGGCATGAGCTAAGAAGGGTATGTTTGTTCAATAAGAAATTCAAGTGGCACTCAGAAAAAAAAGCATCAACAATAGCTTGAGCATGGATTTTGTTAGCTAAAAAATCTCTCTATGGAAAAGGAAAATTCAGAACATTGACACGGTGGCTTGAGTGCCTTCATTTTCCGATTTCCGATGGAAATAAGTTCCTTGGCTATTGTAGATATAATTTAAATAAGAAATTGCTAGACCAGGGACATGTACCACAAAAATGAGTATGGTAACAATTTTAACTGAACCATGGCATTGCAAGAGGTTGGAAACAACAATATGATCTGTTATTTTGGGTCACAGATTTCATTGATACCTACCTCACGTGATGGGTAGTCATCAGCTTCAAGCATTCTAACAACTTGAGTCATTTTTGGTCTCTTATCTGCCTCAGGATCCACACACCTAAGTGCAATCAGAAGGGCACGTTTCAACGCCCGTGTAGAGGGTTTAGTTTCAAGATTCGGGTCTATAACTTCCTCGGCTCTCCTTGTGCCTACCATCACTTTTAACCACTCTACAAGATTAACCTGAAGAATAAAGTACACTTTTACTAGCAGGGAAGTGCATAAGCCAATGTCAATTAAGATATGGAAATTATATATGCACCATACATGGAGGGGTGAGTTCTGAAGGACCCCAGAATGAAACTAGTAACCAATATTCTTAAGATTCAGAAGTACCTCATTAGCAGGACGGCCATAGTCCACAGGGTCCCTTCCTGTAATTGCTTCTAGAAGGAGAACGCCAAAGCTGTAAATGTCACTCTTTTCATTTAACAAGCCGGTGTTGGCATATTCGGGTGCCACGTAACTGGGATAAATAAGTAAATAAATAACACCATTAGCTCCTAGCTGAAGATGCTTTATCACAATAGGTTATAGAAAAGAATGAAAAATGAGCATATACCCAAATGTTCCCATCACTCTAGTCGTGATGTGACTCTCTCCTGCATCCAAAAGTTTGGCCAATCCAAAGTCTGAAACCTTTGCATTAAATTCATCATCGATTAAGATGTTGCTTGATTTTATGTCTCTGTGGACAACCTTCGGTTCAATTGCTTCATGTAAATATGCAAGCCTGCATTCAATGTGTGAAATCAGTTCCTCAAACGAGCTCAAATGTGTGCTTTCAGTATATGTTCCAACTTTAGTAGTTGAATTAAATAATCTGATATTAAGAAATTCTACCACTTGGAGAAAAGTAGTTGGGTTAACCATTCTCAAGTTTGAAATTTTATTCTAACTGCGGGCAACATCCGGAGAAATTCCCCAGACTAGTGGTCATTTAAAATGATGAATTTTCCAAACGATGGGAAGTGAGAAGGAGTGCAGGGGAAGTAATTTTCTAACCAAAACTATAATGGAGCAAGGTTCGTTTTGTCCTATGTTATGAAAATAGCTGGAAGAATGAACTGAAGTCTGATATTAAAGAGAAGCAAAGTACAGTACACTCTGGTCATCAGAAACCATATATAATAAGAGTGCTGAGTGATGTTTCAAAAAAAAAAAAAAAAGAGTGCTGAGTGCAAAAAAATGTGTATGCTATTGTTAATGTTACTTACGCCTTGGCAGTGCCAAGAAGCACCTTCATTCGGGCCTCCCAAGTAAGAGTGCCATGTTGGCGCATGGCCCCATGTAACCATTGTTCTAAGTTGCCATTGTTCACATATTCATAGACCAGCATCCTGTGCAAGTAAAAAGAAAAGAGCCATTTTTTTAAGAAGAGACTCAAAAAGGTCAACTGAAGACATACTGACAGTGTAAACACTTGTTGCACATACTATAATGGCAAATCCCCAATAGGGTGAGAATAATAGAAGGGAACGGAATTTAGGTTAAAAGATTAGGAAATGGTACAAAAAGATTAGAGTACCTATGAACTCCTTCTATGCAATAGCCGAGGAGCCGGACAAGATTCTTGTGTCTTACATGACCAATGGCCTCCACTTCAACTCTAAATTCTTTCTCTGCTTGTCCCCTATAAAGAAGCAACTTAAATTTTAAATGCACAATTATCGTCGCTATAGTTTTATTAATGCTTCAAACTCCTAAATTCCTTACAGATTATTGAGAAGTTTCTTCACTGCAACCTCAGTTCCATTTATCAGTCTGCCTTTATAGACAACCCCATAACCCCCTTCACCAAGCACATTGTCTGCAGAGAAACGATTTGTCGCAAATTCTAGATCCCTGAGTGTAAACCAATGACCCCAACCGAGATGTGAAATTTCAGGCAAGCCAACAAGAGGAGAGGCTGTCACAAGTCCTCCATACCCTCCATATGATATGGAAGACTGCTTTCTAACAGTCCCAGAGCTTCCCTCTTCTCCTGAATGTGAGCTAAAAACCCTTTCGTGATGATAATTGGAGCTGCATTGGCTTATGTTATCAGGGTCACTTGACTTGCTCATACCCAAATGACCAATCATCTTCTCTGAGTTCTTCTCACTTGATTTATCATGAATGGAAAGATAAAGACTCTCGAGATGATTGTGGTGAGCAGATTGAGTCGCTATTCTGTCCACCTTAATATCCTTTGAGATATTTGGTATTTGAGAAATAGAGAAGTTGTCTGGGGATCTCCTTGTTTTTCTTCGAAACATCACCCATACAGATAAGATACCGAGAATCAAAACAATAAATGCACCAACACATAAGCAGATCAAAACCCATAGGGACAAGCCAAGGAAAGGTGTTTTCTTTGACAATTCTGTATTCAAAGTACTTCCAGATGACATAGCTGATGGTTAATCCTCAAGATGTCAAAACTTTGAACTGGCTCGGCCCCCTAAGTTCCAGCCGCAGATAAATCAAGACATTTCGACCTGAGAATTTAGATGCAAAACATCATGCAGTTTCAAATTATAGATTAGAGATTCCGAAGAGAGCTCAGTATCAGTAACACGAGTAACTAAAGTTTCTTCCCAATTTGACAGTCATTCAAAACACAAATTACAAAACAAGAAACATTCTCCAAATATTGCAATCTCCTTCACAAAATCTTAAAATATACAGCATAAATCCAGAAAATAGAACAGAAAAAAGGGGAGATAAAGAGGGTTAAGGAAGATACTTTACATCTGCATTGGGCATTCAACTGGATTCCATTCTTTGCAAAACAAAACCCAACCCATACTCGTATGTACAAGTCATGATGACGAAGAAAGCAAAATAAATTCAATGTCCCATTATAGAAGAAAACCCACAGTAATGAACCACCAATAGCTAAATCAAAAGGTCTAAATCTATCAAACAAAAAGGAACAAATTTGTAGAAGGCATCACTTATGATTCAAGTAAAAGACATAAAAGAGAAATGTGAATAAATTAAAGAAAAGAGAGGAAAGTGGTTCAAAGTAGAAAGCATTCATCCACCTTTCAACAGATCTAGCCTAACCCCCTTGATCTTCCTCTTTAAGATCCCACAGAAGCAGAGAAAGGGCTTCTATTTTAACCAATAGGGACCCAATAAGCATAGATAGCCCAATATCGACCTGAAACAAACCAGACCCTCCAAAACCAGATTCCCTCGGGGTCGAAAGAGGATTACAACAAAGGGGCTAGCGGCCACAAAGGGTCAGGAACAATTTAGGGAATGGAAGAAGAAAATGCAAGATAAAGACCAGACAAAAAGAAAATTTATGTGAGAGAGAGAGAGAAAGAGAGAGAAATAGAGAGAATCTACAAACAAAATACAATGGGGGAATGAAAACCGCAAAAGGGTAGGTGAGAATGGTGGGCTTGTGTATGAAGAAGCTGAAAAGGGGAACTGGGTTTGCAATGGAGGTCACCGGAGATGGGAAAAACAGCAAGAACAAAGTGAAAAGGATTATGGCAGTGCAGAAATAGCTGGGTAAGAAAAAAACATTGAATAAGCAAGCAAAGCAAAGGGTAGAGTAATTAAGAGAGAGAAAGAGAGTCAACCCAAGTGGAAGGAGTTGAAATCTAGCTGGTTCTGAGGGCTAGTAAAGCAGATCGGAGGGGGAAATGAAAATGGTAAAATGGGAATGGATTCATTGAAGAATGGTGAGAGTTAATTAACGTGGCGACACAAATGACGAATTAGCAGAGAGAATCAACGGGGAATAATGGTAGCCTGTAGGATTAGGCGATTGCCTGATCGTAGCGGATACCAAAAAAAGAGAATTGTGGGAGACGAGATTATAAAAACACAAGAAATTTTCGGAATCTCTACAAAAACAAAGAGTAAGATACGGAGATGGCCGTATAAATGTAACAAAAACGCTACGCAAAATACACCCAATAATTCCTTTTTGCCTTTTCTTTTCTTTTCTTTTTTATATTTTTAATTTAATATTCATCTTTTAAAACTTTTAAATTTACATTTTTTTTCGGTCTTTTGTAGAAAAAGAATTGACAAAAATTTAATTATTATTCTAATAACATATTTGAACACATAGATGTGAATGTTATTAGATGTTTTTGTAAATGACTTAAATTGAGAATTTTCAATATATTGGAGATAAAATTGTGAATTTAAAATTATTAGATATTTAGTCAAAAGAAAATTTGACTGTGGTTGTCTTTGTTTCTCGGGAGATTTAAATGGCCTTTTAGAATGTATTTAATTCTTTCATTATATAACAATGTGATTAAAATGTATAATGGAGACTTGAGAGAGATTGAGAGCGCTTTTAGAAAAAAATTGAGAGCACTCAATTAATTTTTGCCCACTGACGTGATAATGATACTTTGAAATTGTTAACATAGCTTTATATATTTTTATAGTAATGGTATTGGAAATTAAATGAAGTCATCTTTTATAAAAGAATAATAGATTTAGAAGATAGGTTTGTTATAAAAGATGTAGATTTAGAAGATATAAAGAGATTTCAATTGAAACGAAAGCCTGAAATTATGACATTATGCTGATTAAAATCATAATAGAGCTCCTTTTTTTCTTTTTCTTTTATCTTTTTTTAGTAAATTTGATTAGAATAGAATTCTTTTCTCTCTAGTGCCAAATTAGTTGACAGTCATTTTGGAAGCAAATGGACTAAGAGGGAGGAAAAAGATTAGTGGGATAGAAGGGGGAAAATTGCTAAAAGTGACTAAAAGAAAAGCGTGTGTAGTCTAAAGTGTTGTCTAAATAAAATATAACATTATGTTCGTAAGATAAAGACTTAAACATTTAACCTTTGCAATAAATATTTGATGTCATGACTAGTTAAAGTATGTTCAAAACAATTGATAAAAAGAAAAGTTACAATATAAATATTAAGAAATAATTGCAAATTAATATAAATATTAAGAAATAATTGCAAATTACACAAATATGAATAAGTAATATTATTATATCTAGTTTCAAAAAAAAAAAAAAAAAGTAATATTATTATATCTTAGAAATAGTTTCAACTATTCCTCAATTGATTCATGAATTTAGCATCATAACTTTCGATGGTCTAATTTTAAGGTAATTATTACAAATAACACGAAATAAAATCAATGGTAAAGTTTTACAAAATACATTTTTCTAGGAGGTTCTTATAATTTTTTTGGAGTTTGAAGACAAAGGTTTTTTCCTTTTTTTTTTTTTTTTTTTTTTTTTTTTTAACCTAGCTAATGGTTAAAGCACATCCAATACCCTTCTTTAATTAGGTTGAAGGTTCGATTTCCACTTTCAATCTTTGTTGAATTCAAAAATAAAAAAGAAAAATGGATATTGCCAAACATGGTAATGATGGTAGATAAGGAAAGGGACTAAAATCAACAACTTTGAAACACACCAAAATTACTCCTACAAAATTCAAAACAGTCCCTTTTTTCTCCTCGAGAATATAACAATACGTATGCTGAGACGGAGATTCAAACTTTTGACCTAAAATAGGTTATTGATGTCTAAACCTGTTCAGATGGGCTGAAAATCAAAGAATTTACTGTGACTTTGGAAGGGAGAAATTGTAATGAACAGCACTAGCATTGCAACAACAAAAATTTCAAAAGTAGGAGAAAGAGATGTTTAAAAGTTGAGAATTTGGATGAGCTGAGTAATGGCGGTCACCTGACAGAAACGGGTCATCTGCAAGGGGCAGCAAGCATGGGCTGTTGTTTAAGGATGACCCCTCAGGTGGGCCTCTGGAGGGTCCCTCCAACTCTGGCCCAAATATTTTACACAACCTGTTTCCAACCGTCTACTATAATTGTCGGTTTCCCTTCATCTACCTTTTTCTCTTCTTCTACATCTAAAATTTGGCCAAGAGATTCTGTTAAAAAAGAAACAAAAGGCCTCATTAATCATCTTCTCATAGTCAATCAATCCGACAAGATATTTGCAATTTACTATAGTCAAGTAACAATCAGAAAAATATTCAACACAACTACGTTTAATTGTTCTACCAACTAACAGTTTGAACTTAATGGAAAAAGAATCACAAACTCAATTAATACTGAGCATGATGCCCGTAAACATATTGCTTCAAATCAATTAATAACTTGGTCAATTGCCAATTTGCAATTTTAAACCAGCTTATTATCGTTAGAGATAAGTCAATAACTAAAATAAAATTCTTAATCACCCGCACAAGCTGTTGCATCAGAAAGAATTCTAAAAATGGTTTAAGAAATATAGATAAAAAATTGGTAATAAAATTAATAAATCTATAAATATTCGAGCAACCAAAGTTTGTTAATTCGCCTACCAATGATTGACTATTATCCAAAAGTATCTTATCTTACTAATATAAAAGTCACATTTCTGTAATTCTCATGTTCCAACTTTGCGAACTCTATTAGATCATGTTACCACTTACCATTGGCTATTTTTATACTCCTTGACCCTTGTTATGGATGATTAAAATATGGACCAGAGAAATATATTACCCCTTTCTTTCCAATTTCATAATAAATCAAGTATATTTTGATTAAGAAGTTTGCAACAACTACTTCTGATTAAGAAATATACAAACTTAAATAAGAAAAGTTAATTGAACAGTAGGATTATCAAAATACCTTATGAAGGGCAGAGTACAACGATCAAAGCAGTCATCCCTTGAAGTTAGGAATTATTTATCCATTCATTTGGAATAGATGATTTGAATATGTTTAGAAGCAATGATCTTTCTTTCTTGCTTAACTGGTTTAAACCATGGCCATGAAAGTAATTACCATGCTTTAGTACTTTTCGTCCTCTCTCTACACTTCTTTTTCTCAAAGCTGCCAGAAGGCGTGTCCCCTGAAGATCAGCTTGGAGATCCTCCTCTATACTTCCAGATTTCTCTTGGTCTATTAAAGAAGCGGAACCATCATTTACTACTTTGAAGTGATGCTTGTCATCTTCTTCATTATTGGTTTCATCTGGACAGCTACTTCCCCACCATTTATTTGATAGAGATGGTAATCCACCAGAGGGGAATCCATACTTGAACTCACCTAAACTCGTTGGTCCTTGCACCCAATTTGTGCTTTGAACATTCTGGGGACGCCTGATCTGTGCGTTAATATTTCCTTGCTGCTGCTGCAAGCTTTGAGGAGTGCCATTTAATTTGGACATTTGTTCATGCACTTGCTAGTTATTACTGTGTAGAATGATAAAAATGAAAGTGAGAAAGGGGAATAGAAGTTGTTTGTTCAGTAGTATGCATGAAATCTGAAAAGCAACATTAAGAGAAAAAAAAAACAACAATATAGAACTCAAAAGTGACCAAACACCTATTCACAGAAATATTGTCCAGAGAAAATTTTGATAACATATGAAAACAGAAAGAACTATGAACAACAGCAAGATCAGAGACACAATTACAACCAAAGCTTCATTAGCCACACCTCTCAAGTCTAAGTAAATTGTTGAACCAAGGAAGACGTCTCAAGTCTCAGTAAATGAGAATTCCAGTTGTAAGAAAAGGGTAGATGGATTATGTACTAAGCCTCTCAAGAATACAACGATGAACAAATAAATATAAGCTACATAGATTTTTCTTATTGCATATATAATGGATAACAACGATATCAAAAGGGTTAGCGACCATCAGATTCTAAGTTGGTAATATTGATTTACTAAAAATCCAAGATATTATCTGACGCAGTCTTTTTCTTTTTTCTTTTTGTGGTAACTATAGGTATTTATTTGTCTACGCCAATTGAAAAGCTTCTCTGCAACCCGATGGCCCTTCCTATTATGAAAAATAGCATATGATGCAGGTGATACGAAAGCAAACATATTGTATTTCATGTCAATCAAAGCAAAACACACTCGCTCTTTCTATGCCAAATGTAACAAAGAATGAAATAGAAGGAAATATATCATAATAGCCATAGATTGTGGCCAATGATCGAAGGCATCGACCAACAAATAGCGATAGGGAAATCGAACTTTCTACAATTACAAAACAATTCATAGAAACCTAGAAAGACAAAAATGTAAAATATGCCCAAATAGATAGGCCCCAATATCCGTCCGCAGCTCCGGAAACATCTAATTGCCAAAGTGTTTGATTCAATTACACTTTTGCAGCACCAATACAACATCAAACCTCACATTTCAAAATTTCTTCTACTGCGGACTTTTCCAAACAAGGTTGATGAAGACTGAAGGAACACAAGGAAAGAAGAGAAATAAAAGCAAATGTGTCCTCTAGTATACCTTGTAGGGCACTGGGCAGCGACCAGTAAAGCGGCAGAAGGAAGTATGTGGCGATAGCGTTAGGAAGAGAAGTCGAAGGCGGGACGAAGCAGTAACCCAAACCAAAGCGGCGGCTGGTATCGGCGGCGAGAGATCAGTGGTAGCGGCGAATGGATTCTGCAACCGCCGCTCCGTCAAAGGTTTGGCAACAGTGCATACAAGTAAGACGATAACGGCTGTTAAAAAAAAAAAAGTAAGACAATAACGGAGAATTCCTTTTTTCTCCTTGGCGATGAACGGAAATACACATCTCTCAAATTTTATCAGATAAAACAGATTTAAGAATTTTTCAAAAAAAAAACAGATTTAAGAAGAAAATACATTTGGTATTTGAATTTTCAAACTCGACAATTAAAAATTTTCAAACTTTGGATTTAATGGTCAAAATATACATTTTTGGTCCTTTTGAGATTCGGTCCAATTTTCCACTACTAACTCAGCACTTGGCGCTAATTTTTTATTTAATTTTTTTTAATTTTGTAAAATAAAAAAATATATATTTTTTAAATATGTTTATTTCTCCTCCCCATTCTTGTTTTCCTTCTCTACTGACTGCTTTCACTGGCAGCCACCGATCGCTGGCGACTGTCGCTCATCGATAGCTGGTCGGTCGGTTAGAATTTTTTTTTTTTCCTTTGGCTTCCTTCTTTCTTTTTTTCTTTCCTCTCCTTATTTCTCCATTTCTTTCTCTTCCTTTCTTTTTGTTTTCTTTAAAAAAAAAAGGGCCGGTTGCAAGGATAGCAATATGGGCCAAAATAATTGCAAATCTAGCAACCCACAAAAAAAAATTGCAAAAATGGCAAAATCTAATAGTTTGTGTGTTGCATTTACTAAAATACCCCTCCAGATTTTCTTTCACTGATAGAAAGTTTTTCAATCACTGATAGATTCTATCAGTGATAGAAAATTTCTATCACTGATAGATTCTATCATATGATAGAAAATTTTTCTACTACTGATAGATTCTATCGGCGATAGATATTTTTCTATCACTTGTTCGGTGTTCTATCAGTGTTTGGTTGTTGTTATTTGGTTTTCTATCAGTGTTTGGTTTTTGCTTTTCAGTGTTTGATTTCTATAATCGTTCGTTTTTGCTTTATTTTTCAATGCTCGATTTCACCATGTATCACTATCGCTGATAGTAACAAAAGATCTTCTATCACTGATAGAAAAGTATCAGTGATAGAAAGATTTTCTATAACTCACGAAAAGTTTTTCTATCAGTCTCAGTGATAGAGATAGAAAGTTTTTCTATCACTCATAGAAAAAATTTCTATAAGTGATAGAAGATTTCTATCACTGATAGGTTCTATCAGGGATTGAAAGATTTTCTATCAAGAGTTTTCTATCATTGATAGAATATCTTTCTATCACTGATAGAATAGTAAAAATTTCTATCAGTGATAGAAATCTTTTATCACTGATAGAAAGTTTTTCTATCGGTGATAGAAAGTTTTTCTATCACTTATAGATTATATCGGTGATAGAAAGATTTCTATCGGAGATAGAAATATTTTTATGGGTGATCAGGGATTGAAAGATTTTTTATCAAAAGTTTTTCTATGATTTTCTATAAAAAGTTTTTTTTATCACTGATAGAACCTATCAGTGATAGAAATCTTTTATCACTGATAGAAAAAGTTTCTATTAGTGATAGAAATATTCTATTCTATCTCTATCACTGATAGAAAAAGTTCATGTTGCCACCCATTACAATTATCCAAAAAAAAATGTCCAATCACGAATACGAACGGTGCGAGCACCTATCATGAGCCCTATCACAAACAATGATCTTCTTCTCCGACATCGACATGAGTACCTATCACAAACCGTGACGCACACGCAGATCTGAAAATGGCAGACTTGAGCAATCTTCTTATTGGGCTCGACCATTTATCATGAACCACATATCTGAAATGCAGCATCGTGTGGGTGGTCAGTATCACTGTCGATATCAGTTCAGAGACTGTTTTCACGTGCGGTTTGGGTCTCGTTTTCCGCCAGTGTGTGATGTGGAGTGAAGCGTTGCAGTGGGTCTCGTGTAGGAGGCTGAAATGATGGTGTGGATCTCGGTATAGGGGGCTGAAAACGTTGTGGGTATCGGAGGTTTGAACGAATGGGGTTTTCCCTTCGTTTCAAATCTGGGCTCGTTCTAGTCGAATTTGAAGGGGGTTTTCCCCTTCGTTTTTTTTTTTTTTTAAATAAAAAACACTGAAAGAAAATAAAAAGGAATAGAGGAAGAGGGAAGAAAAATAAGGGGATGAGAGAGAAGAAGAAGAAAAGATGAGGAAAAAGGGGAATGGCATAGGTCTGGCAGTGATCTGGAGACGACGGCGATCCGACGACGACAACGGGTGGTGATGAGTAAGAGAAAGAAGAGAGAGAGAAAGAATTATATATATATATATATATATATATATATATATATATATATATATATATATTTAATATTATTTTATTTTAAAAAATTAAAAATATATTTTTTAAATAAAAAAAATAGATGTCACACGAGCATTCCATTAATATCTAACTAAAAATAGATGGAGAGAGAAACAAAATCCAAATCTCAGGGGCTCGATTTATATTCAATAAATTTATATTGAATATAAATTTAATATTCTTATGTGTTATATTTTTCAATTGTCGAGTTTGAAAAATCAGTGAGCAAAATGAAACCTAACACAATCTTCAGGGATCATAAGTGTATTTTCCCCTTAAGAAAATATTGAAAGTTTGATTATTTTTTTTTTTCTAATCATAAGTAGACCTAGATCAATAATATAACACATGGTATATTACATATTTGAGGATTTTTTTTAATATTGTTATTTTATATAATGTTTTCCAAATTATTTATTAGAATATTGTAATTTTAAATACGTGACTAGAGTTCGCTACAACTAGGACCTAGGGGTGCACCTAGAAATCAAACAAATCAGAAAAACTGAATCGAATCGATATTTTTATTTTTTGAAGTTTGCAGTTCAATTTGATTTTAAAAATAAATAAAACTGAATTTTGCAGTTCGATTCGATTTGATGCTAAAAAACCAAACCCCAAACCAATCTCAATCGCATTGAAGTTTGCAATTCATATAACAAATAGTATAGTACTCTTTCATATATATATATATATATATATATATATATATATATATATGAAAGAGTAAATATTAAAGATATTGCAGAAGCAATTTAGGATCAAAGACACTTAATTTCATCAATTTTAGTAATTAAGCATGCTTGGTTCTTAACTGAAAAACAGAAAGCTTTAGACCTATCTCTTGTAGCTCAAAATCAAAGTTCCTCTTGTGTTGTTTTTGTTCTCTAACCGATCACGGACCCAACTAGGATCTTGTAATGGGAATTGGAAGGGAAATGCTTGAAATTCGAGCTCTTGAGAGGTTTGGAGTTCTTGGTGTTTTGAGGCAAAATTCCAGCAGCATAAACAGATTGAAAAACATTGATTTTTCATCCTTCAATCCTCTATATAAAGAGGATTTCATGCATCTCAAATTGTCCAAAAATTGACACCAATTCATGGAGTAATTAGAAGTAGGATTAGGTGGAGCCAAAAGGCTAATTGCATACACCACCTCTTAAAATTCCCTAATTTTAATTTTCTAAAATTAAAATAAAAAGAATTTTCAGATTTAATTTAAATAATATTAATTCAAATAATTAGTATTAAATAAAATTAATTTTAAATAATTAATTAAACAATTCAATTAATTATATTAATTGAATATTAAATATTAAATTAATCATTTACATCAATCCCGACTCCTCAAACATGAATCCTTATTCACATGTATATAGTATTAAATCATATTTAAATACTTCAACTCTCCCAAATTATAGTTGATTTCATAATTAAACTAATATGTCAATAATATCGCATATAGTTGACATTAATTCCCTAAACCGAATTTGAATGATTCAATCTCTCCCATCATATTGTTCTAAGGTTTATTTCGATATGAGCTAGGTGAGGGGACCTAATGGACCTACAAATCGTGGCCTCCAACGATCTGAGGTTAACCGACTAAACTCATTTACCTAGTTAACCAACATTAACTACCAGGACACTCCACTATAGCACAGTAGCTGCACTCCCCTCACTGTGGATATATTTATGTCCAATCGATATACCATGATTAGTAAGTCGATCCTTCACAGGTTGTTCATAACTAAAGGTGGGTCAAAAGTCTGTTTTACCCCTGAAGTTACTTTTTGTTCCTTAAGTCCCACTAATTCTCTAATGAAAAATTGGTTTATGGTCCAATCATCAAACTGAGACCCTCTCGAGCCAATAAGAGGGTGAGACTCCTTGTTCAAGACCCGAAGTCAGTACTTAAGGGAACAATCTCTTTACTATCCCTAAAACGGGTAGGAGTGAATTCCGTCTTGTAGGACTATGTCTCCAACTATCTACCTGGTCTTATCCACAAAATGGTAGGCTTATTGAGTCGGCGAACTCGGGGTACTCTTACCCATGAAAATCAAAGGATAATCCCAAATAAACAAGAGTTTATAGTTAGCTCAGGATTAAGATCGAGTTACCTAGGTCACCGCATGAAATAGTTAGTTTCAACAGTAAATGGTGTTATAAAGTGAAAATGTTATTTCGTAGTTTGGTCTTATGAAAACTCGTTGCATAGGAGCCCCCACTCGCATGTCTTCATATGAACGATTTAGGATCACATCGTTTGTACTGTATACAAAGTGGGCCACGTCTATAGTATCCCCAGGATAAGGTACTGATGTGGAATTTTCCTTACCACAAGCGCACGAGTCAAGTAATAATAAAGTGTTCGTATAAACGAGTGTCGTCCTCTGGATTGGATTTTTAAGCAAATCAAGTATTGTGAATTATCTTGCTCAATTTTATTTAGGGATCAAAAAGTAGTGAGTGAATGGTATGAAAACTAAATCAAAGCAAGTAAAAAGAGTGGAAATTCAATTGGGAAAAATACTTAGGGAATTGATTTCGCCGATTTAATCTAGGATTGATTTTAAGGAGTAAGTTATTATGCACAATGAAATTATGAGCCTAAGACCCTTTTATCACAACTACCTCTCCCGAGTATAATTGATTCTCATGCAAATTAATCAACTTGATATCCCTATCTAAGTTTGTTAACATGCAAGGCAATGAGATCTTTTGACCAATTCTAAAGTTAATCTAAAACCGTCACGAATTAGAAAGTAAACTTTAGTCATGCAATCTTGAGTAAGTCTATATTAAATCCCCTCTCCCGAGCTAGATTCAAAACTTAAATCATTCAACTAATGGCCAATTAATTGAAAGCATTAAATCAAGATTACAAACATAATAAACATTGCACAACTTAAACCATAAATCAATCCATAAACAAAATCAACTACATCAATCCCTAAGCTACGAGTTTAGCTACTCATGAATGGAATTACAAGCTCAACTAAACATAATAAAGCCATAAACTCTAGCTAAAGAAAAGGAAAGGGAAAAGAAAACTCAATGAAGGCCGAGACCGAACGTTCCCGTCACGATCCCCACGAACAATGGGTTGATTTCCAACTTGCTCCCTTTGCTTCAGCCCTCAATTGCTCTGTTTCTGCCTTGTTTACGGCTCTAAAAGGTCCCAAAATTGAATCCCTCAAAAACCTAGCCGAAAAGAATGATTTATACTGATTTTTCGTCGTAGCGTCGAGACGCTGTCTTCAAAACACGCATTCTGGAAAAGGAAGTCTAGCAGCGTCGAGATGCTAAGGTCGCAGCGTCGAGATGCTGCGACAGTTTCGCGCCTTTCCGAATAAGGAATGCTAGCGTCGAGATGCCTAAGGGCTAGCGTCTCGACGCTAGTCAACATTTGACCCAATTTTGACTTTTTTCCCTTTTGATTCTTTTTATTCCTTTGCATCTTTCCGCGTCCCAAGCAGCCGATTAACTCTAATATTGTGCTATAGCTCCAATCAACCATTTCCTACAAAATAAACAATAAAGTGCAATAAAATGACTCATATATCATAAAAGACTAGCTCAATTAAATAAGTAAAGATAGCTAGCTATGCTCACTATCAGGTACCCCAGCCTTATCCCTATACTATAGACCGTTTTGGCTATTACTTGAACTTGATCCACTTTATGTCCACTTTATGTCACCACATAAAGTTTAAGTATTCATAAACTAGCCAAAGGTTCTTAGTTTATTGGGTTTGTGTTTATTTAGGTAAGACTAATACAAATATATTCAATAACACCTTAATAAACATATATATCTAGTACAAAAAATAAAAATAAAAATAAAAAACTTTCATGGTCAATTCTTTTTCCTTTTCTTAAAATTAGTTTTCTTTTAAAATAAAAAACTGAACCAAACACTTGTTGTTCGATTCGGTTTTAACTGTTTTTTTTTTAAAGTTTGATTTGGTTTCGATTTGGCCTTAAAACCAAACTGAACTGAACCGTTAACACTCCTACTACAATCAAGCACATGTAGACGAACTGGACTCACGCATGTGCAAAGTGACCAACTAAAAAAAATTCGAAAATTATGGTGGACGGGCTCCTTTAATCCATTAATTTCAAATTTGTATGAATCTTTTAAATTGATCAATGGTAAAATTTCATGCATTAATTCAATTTTAATTCAGTAAAAGTATTGAGATCATTGGTAATTTTAACCAATTTAACGAAAATAGATTAGAAAAATCAATAGCATAACAGTAATAATAAAGAAAAAGGTAGTTGAAAACTTGAAAAATAGAAAAAGAGCAATAAAATGATGGTATAGAGAAAAATAACCCAAAATTTTGTCCTATTTTAGTAAACTAGTGTGTTACCCGTGCCATGCACGTGTATTTATTAAATTTTAAAATATTTAAAATATTGAATATTTTAGTTGAAAAATTATTCAAAATAATTATTTGAAAAATAAATAAATGGAAAATAATTATTATAATATCTTAAATTAGTTTTTTTTTTATTATTATTTTGAAAACCAAAATTCTATACTAAAAGATATGTCATTTCATTTAAAGAAAATATTTCTATACTCAAATTGAATGGCACTTGCAATTTGAAGCTTAAGCTTAGCTTGATCTTGACCATCAATTGGCATGTTATCAATCTTCAAATTATATTTCAAATGATTTCTTTTTCACTATTCTCCAAGCTAGTGCATGGGCAACTCATTGTCTTAAAAGGGTTAAATTGTTGTGAGAATAGGTGGAAGAAAAATACATTTATATACACCATAGGAGTAAATTAGAAACTTTTAAATTTCCAACCTTGGTCCTCTTGAATTCCATTATTAACTTCAATTAAATATAAATTCATAAATAGTTAAAAATAAATAAACAAAACTTTTCATATTCACATACTAACTAATGCTTAGTAAATTTATAAATTGATAAAAGGGTCACAATGGTCCAAAAATGTCTTTTTAAAATTGTAGCTTTTAATATATTATATTATATATTATAAATTTGAAGAAATTTTCATAATTTAAACTTTTAAATGATATTTTAGGATTAAAATTAAAAGTAAAATTTATTGAAATCACATATTCTAACCTCATAACATCTTTTTAACTAAAATAGTTATTATTTAATTTAGTAACTAACTTTTCATATTCTAGTCTTTTAAATACTATTTTATTTTATACGAGTTAAATGAACCATATAAATTTTATAATTATTAGTGGTATGATTTGTAAACTTTAAATATGACAAAGGGGTAAAATAGTCCAAACATGTTTTTAATGGATGAGTAAAAAAAACTTTTAAAATTCTAAAACTTCATTTTAAATTCCCCTATGTTCAAATTTGTATAAATGAGTACAAAACTGTTCCTATTCTACCTCTCTATATTCCATTTATTTATCAATAATTATAAGTGCATTTAAATCTTCATTCATCCTATGCCAAAGCAAGCATAGCTCAACGGTAATTGACATGTAATTAATGAAATGAACTATAAACATATAGTTGATACTTTGTTATTCATAGAGAAAAAAAAAATTGTGTCGTGGGTTGTTACACTCCACAAAAACAAACTGAGAAAGTTGAGACTCAATTTTTGTTGTATAAAAATGGTAGGAAAGAACTCTTATATAGTTGTAGAAGTTGAAGAATGTTACAAAACTTTAGAAATTCCAAGTTTTTAAATTTAATCATTAATTAATAATCAAATGGCATGGTGTGGGTTTTAATTTTTTTTTTTTTTTTTTTTTTTTTTTGAGTACATCAACATTTGGGGATGGGGGTATTCGAACCTCTGACCTCATGGTCGAGAGTACATGCCAATTACCGCTGAGCTAAGCTCGCTTTGGCAAATTATTTTATCAATTTCAATATTAACTGTAATTGTCTTAAGTCAATTTCATTAGAAAATGGTTTTTATTTTTTATTTCATTAGAAAATATTGAATTTAAGGTATTATATTAAATTCATTTTATTAGCAATATATTATTAATACATTCAATTAGAGAGTATGAAAAGGTTACAAAAATTTTAAATTTTCAAAACTCTTGAAATCCTATAATTAATCTATCAGTTTGTGGGAGATAAAAAGATGACATCTTTTGTAATAAGTTATTTATTTATTTATATGTATTTATGGTGTGGTTAATTTTTTTTTTATTTTTATTTTATATGTATTATGTATTTTTTTTATTATGTTTTGTTATGTATGTATTTTTTTATTTGTATTTATTTTTTTCATTTCACATCATTGCTAATTTTTTATATTAACATATCTCTTATCTTGCTATTGAACCAACCATAGTTACATTTTGGAGGTGAAAACAAAAAAAATTAACTTTTCATTAGAACCTTTCATAATGACAATTATAATTTATGGTTGTTTGTTACAATAACTAATGAACTCACTATGAAAAAGATTGAATGTTTGATTTTGAACAAAAATATTTTTGTCTAATATTTACTTCAACTATATCATATGTTCTTTTTAAAAAACGAATAATTGAGAGATAATACGTTTCAATTATTTGTATTAAAAAAGTAATTTAATAAACACACTAAGTTTCTAAGTTTCATATATGATTTAAACCTAATAGATATATATATATATATTTTACAATATGTGAGGTGAGGGATTCGAACCACAGACCTCGTGTTATCAATACAACTTTATGTCAGTTGAGTTATGCTCTTATGTTGACCCTAATAGATATTGAGTTATCAAATTGCACAAACATTTTAAAATAAAAAAAAAAAACAAAATAAACTATAGCAATTATAAAAAGACAATATTTAAAAAAACAAAACACAATAATAATATAGTAATTATAAAATAAAATAAAAAAACAACAGTGATAACAAAAAAAAAAAAAAAACAAAACGTGATCTATATAGATATACAAATTCTTGAAAATAGGTTTGCCTCACCCTAGCTAGCTAAACAAATATCATTATTCAACTTAATCAAAGTATGATTGTAAACTTTCAAACTTACCAATTAGATAGAGTCGTAAATCATGTGTGACTTGAGATGTATCTTGTATGTCTTGCGAGCTATCAATATCAAAGAAACTCTAAGAGAAAAAAAATGTTCAATATCAATAGAGAGTTCAAAGTATTGGTGAAAAGAATGTGGGGGAAACCCTTTTTATAATCATAGAAGATGAAAACGTTATAAATCTCTTAGGCTTCCACAACTTTTGAAATCCTATTATTAATTAACATTAGTAAAAATAATTAAATTCTTGATAAGTTAAATAACAACATTTTTCATATTCCAACCTTTTAAATTCTATGTGTATTTATTATGATTGATAATTATTGCTAATGATACGGTTTTTTGAAGTAAAAAAAAATAAAAAATTCCATGTGTATTTATTATGATTGATAATTAATTAGAATTATGATATTACATTAGAATAATTTTACTTATTTTGATTTTGATTTTTAGTTCACTTAAATTTGTTATGTAACTTCCTCCTAAAAAAACTTCCGTATTCTTTTTTTTTTTTATAGAAAAAAAACTGTTGATAAATTATTAAATTACTATTGATAATTAAGGTTAGTGGCACAATATGTATTATTCAAAATTATTAGTAATTAATTGTCAGTGGCATGATATGTAATTATAAATTTTGACAAAGGATAATATAGTAAAAAAAAGTTTTTCAAAGATTGTGACTTTTTAATATATTATAGATAAACCGAGATCACGTTGTATTAGAAAAAGGAAATTATGTAAAAATAAAACAAAATAAAAAATTATGCCCCACTTGCTAGAATCCCTCTAAACTCCCTCTCAATAATGAGATTCAATTTTCTTAAAAAGAAGGGTTAGAACAACAGAAACTCCTTTTTCTAATTTCTCAAATGTTGATTCCTTTTTTGAAGCGCTTTTTAAAATTTAAAAACAAGAAACGAAATCGTTGATCGACCATGCCTATTTCTAAAACAAAGAGAAATGGAAACAAGAAACAAAAACTGAAACGCTACCAAACCAACGTGAGCATTTGATTCTTTTGTTTTGAAAATTGTACTTATTTTCTCACTTTCATTTTTGTACATGTGTTTTCATCTTTGTTAAGAAAATATTTGAATACTTAACCAGATTGTAAATAAAATTTAAAAAGTCAAAAACTTTTTTTTTTTCTTTCAAAACTTGGTTTAGTATTTTAAAATATTAGTAAAAGGTAGATAACAAAAAAAAAAAAAAAAAAAAAAAAAAAAAAAAAAAAAAAACACACACACAAAAAAAAAGTAGTGTTTATAAACAAACTTTCAAAAAACCAAAGGAGCAGTTGCGGGCTAATGACAAAAATGACTCCTTGAAGTTTTTTGTTTGAAATTTTGACTCCCTCCAAAGAAAAAAGTTTTTTTTGACCCCCTTGTGATGAAGATGATGTAAACATGGAGTTGAAATTACTCATATGCCCCTAATGCAATAAATACAAACGTAATTAATTTTTTACCCACTTTTTCACCCACCTTTTCACTAACCTTCTCAAAAAATGATTACTTCATTAATTTTAACCCTCTAAAAAAATATAATAAAAAAAAACTCATACAACACACAAAAGATTCAAAATCTTCTGTATTTAATTTTTTCCCGGTCATATCTCGGCCGGACTGCCCGACCGAGGTTCTCGAGCGAATTTAACTATCAAATGTTGAATTTTCCCGGTCCACACCCAGCCGGACCGCCCGACCGGACACTGTTTTTTAATTTGTATATAAAATCTCGAAAGAGTAAAAACATTAGAGCTTGGCTTGTTGGCACATCCATTCTTTTACTTTCTTTAAGCACCACGCGGTTTCAGGTTCAACACTTGAGTAATATTCCTTTTTTTTAAACTTCCTATATGTATTTAAAAAAAAAAAAAAGTACAACCAAGGATTCAAAACATGGAACTCACGCACGCAATGTCCCCTGTGCGCTGATAGACTTCGATTAACCGGAGTCTATCAGCAATAGACTTTGATGATAGACTTTGAATAATCGGAGTCTATCAATAGACTGATAGATTCTGATTAATCAGAGTCAATCGTTGATAAACTCTGGTAATCGAAGTCTATCAGATAGAGTCTAATTAAACAGAGTATCAATGTCTATCAGTAATATACTCTAATAAATTTTGCTATATTTGCAATTATATAGTTCTTATTTGCCACCCATTGCAAATCTTCAAAACAAAATAGTTACCAAACAAAGCCCGTCTGATAACCATTTGGTTTTTGAAAATTATGTTTCTTTTTTTAAAATTTGACTAAGAATTCAGATGTTTCATCAACAAAAATGAGACCAATTGCAAGGAAATTCAGAGAAAACAAGATTATTTTTCAAAAACTAAAAACCAAAAACCAAATGAATATTAAACTAAACTTTAGTTTTTTTTTATTATTTTAGATTTAATTAATAAACACTATTTCTACACATAAGTTTCTTCGTTTCATTATTTACTTTTTACAATTGTTTTTAAAATCCAAACCAAGTTTTGAAAACTAAAGAAAGTCCGTTCTTAAAAACCTGTTTTTATTTTTTGAATTTAGCTAAGAATTCAAATGTTTATTAAAAACCATAATAAAGAAATTGTTAGAAAACAAACACAATTTTCAAAAACCAAAAACTAAAATCCAAATAGTTATCAAATTCCGCCTCAAACAGTCACATATTCAACTTCACAATATGGGATGCAAGTTTACATTCGCTGCAATTCTTTGAAGAGGAGAAATTGAAAATTCTTTAGTTTCATGCGAGTCTAGTGTCAGTTGGACAATTCTAGTTTCGTCACAAAAAAATGATTGTTTTAAACAGATCAAAATAAGAACTGAGATCATAGTCAGACTACACAACAGTGGTCAGTGGATTAAAAAAAAAAAACAATCCATTGGGAAAATAGCTATATAGAATCATAGGGTTTCATTTCTTGGGTCTAAGCATCAGTTTCTAGTTCCAAAGGATCAGAGAGTAGACAAAGAATATGCAATTTTTACCAAAAAGTTGGAGAGAAAACAACACCAAATGCCAAAAATTTGGTAATCTCAAACTACAGGAATCATTGTATCAGTACCTAAGTAAAAGGATGAAGTGTTACAATGATCATTTTCTGATATCTCAGAGTTCTAGTTATAAGTGTAACTATGTATGGGGGGAAAAAAGGCCCTGATTGAAGAGAAATGATGAGAAGGCAAAAAATGTGGACACAAAATTCTGAAAGAGAAGACTGTTACTTCTTCAAGTAGATGGCGTTTCTTTTTTTCCTGCAAGAATCATAGATGGCGTTTCTTTCCTTCCTGAAAGAATCATTGAAATCTGCAGGCCTCTACTGAATGCTTGATTGAAGAGCAAACGAGTTTGAAACTCTGATACAAATGGGAACCATGACAAAATGGCTATGGGCATGAAAATTATGAGACCCATGATGTATTCATAAGCTCTTGCAAGCTCTTTTATTGATTCCCAGAATCCTATCCCCTTCATCATCGGTCTGCATGCCTGCCCAATCTTTGGAAAGAGACAAGGATGAATCAGTATTGGGTCTTTCACATGAAACTAATACAAAGAAAGCTGTGGTAAACAAACAATGTCCAAGCTTTATCTATGTCAAATTTCATTTTCAAAGAGGAACAGTTAGAATAACAGAGTTTAGTGAACTGTGATGATCTTGACGACATCTAATTTCCTCGGTAGATCGAGAAGGTCGAGGAAAATCAAACGGTAACAAGTACACATCCTTAGATTTGAATTCACAGTTTGAAGTATTTAAATCTCGTTTGGTAACCATTTGATTTCGGTTTTTGGTTTTTGAAAATTAAGCTTATAACCACTACTTTCAAATTTTGAAAACTAAAATAAGTAATTTTCACAAACTTGTTTTGTTTTTGGAATTTGGTGAGGAATTCAAATGTGTCTTTAACAAAGATAAAAACTATGGTAAGGAAATTGAGAGAAAACAAGCCTAATTTTTTTTTTTTTTTTTTTTTTTTTTTTAAAAAAAAGAAACACCAAAAGGATTATATTCCAATCAAAAAGGCAAAAAACAGCCTAAGGGCCAGGGGAGGAGATTGCCCCTGCACGAGCACTATCTCTAAAGAGTATGCCAATCATTAATAATCATGAGCAAGTTGTAATTTTTTTTATAAAAAAAAAAACCTTATATTTTGACCAGATTCAATTTTTTATTTTTGAACAATAGAATTTTATTTCAAATCAAAAGGATATCATATGAAGACATAATTGCAAAACTTACTAGAAGGATGGCCCATCCAGTAGGCAAGAACGCAAGAATAGCTGCAAATAGATCTGCTACTGAGAGGCCACATACTACAAACAAGACAGTCATGACTGACATGAAACCAAGGAAGAGAAGAGCTTTCAGTATTCTGAACATGAGCTGGAAGTCAGTACCGAACTTCCGTCTGCCCATTGAAACCAACTGGTAGCCACGTTTAACATAAACATACATCAGTAAACAAGAATATTAATCTACCAAGAATGAATGTAAAATACAGTTTCATCGAACCGAGCAAATTAACCAGTCTAAAATAGTAAAAATATTAAAGAAAATCAGCCTTCAAGGTAAGAAAATGGTATGAGATCCTTGTGTAGGGCTATACCTTTAAGACAACAAGAGCAATTAGCATGACTACCCAAGAAAGTCCATAAACCTGGAAAGCCATTGACGGGAAATGCAGCAGTGAGATATTAGCAACATATCCAAAGTAATACCAATAGGACACTAAGAGAAAACATCTTAGTGATAATTGAAAAATTCCCTACCAATAAGCTCTTAACGCGATGAGAAATATCAAGGTGGTAAACAATTCCATATTGGTAAATGAGGAACCGTAAAGCAAGTATTATCTCTAGCATTCTTCCCCTTATAGTCGTACTTTTCAGGTGTTCCTGTTCTGCATCCCACCAAGATTCCCAACTTTTGTCATGGGAGATCCCTATTCCACCACGATTTCCCATCCACCTTTTCCAATCTGTCCAGTCATCAACCGTCTTTTGCCAATCAAATCCAGATGGATTGAACACAAAGGGAGCAAACAACCAGGAGGCAACCAGAAACCACATCGAGAAAGTGATGAACAGATAAAGTTTTGAACTGCGATATGACTCTCCATAGATTTGATAAACAAGCAGCAGAATAAACAGTTCCAAGCCTTTGACAAAGTGACTTCGTGAGTACTGCCTATAATTATCAGCAAATCTTGCATGAAAAACAACAAACCCACGACCAGTAGCTCGATATTTAGAACCTCCATGCAAGATTGTTCGACCATAAAAGTGTGCTTTAGTTCCAAGCTGGAATGTGAAAAAGACGGAAGCTAGTTGCAGCTGCATGATAATAAAATCACCAAGGGCAGTGCGAAATCCTTTTTCGAGGCCAATTTCCATAACCATTGGTAGTACCAGCAACAAGCCTAGTTGAAAGACAGATTGGGTAGCCAAAGCCTCTTCAAGAGCCTTAGTCTGATGTATCGAAGGGTTTTCAAGAATCTCCCTTTCAACTCCACTCATAACCATGTACAAACGTCCATATAAAAATACATACACTGTCAGCACAGTCACCTGCGAGATGTATAATTCAAAAGCTAAGAATGATCCTTGCTATTATGACGAACATGCACAGGCAATAGAAACCACCATTTGGGAATTGAAAGTCAAAGAATAATCATTTACTGCAGACCTTCCCGAATTTGGAAGGAGATTTCTGCCCACTAAGGGAATTAATCGGTCTTAGAACTCGTACTATGATAATGATTCAGCCCCTCACAGAAACTACCCACAAAGTTGAAGCCTACCAGGATATCTTAATATAGTCAAGTATCCAAATTCAGTCAAGTTGGAAATAGCCAACTAAAAATTATATTCATGCAATTCTAAACTACCTACCTCTACATTTTAACATAAATGACTATAGAAGAAATATGTGCATCAACAATTTTTTTTGAGTAAAAAATATAGCATCTTTGCAGGCAAAATACAAATATGTACACTTTTTTTTTTAATGTTAATATTTACAATACAACAGTTACGAGAAGCAATTACATGTTTCTATCTACTACTAGAGAAGAGATATTGTTAGATATCCAAACACAAGAACAGGTACCTGAGCTAATATTTAACCTATTTAAAACCAGGAGCCCATGTGTTGATCTCGAGGGGAAAATTTTGAGCAGTTATTCAAGGATAGTGCAAAGCTATATATAAATTATAACTTAATAGTACGCAAACAGATCTTGCTAATGGAAATAATACCATACTACTGAAGTAGAATCCAACAGTTGTGAAGTAGAAGGACAACATTCTATAGAAGTCAAATCGGCGTCCAAGCCTATAAACATCACGACTAAGTGTCTGTTCTCCATTCCCATTTGCGACCTTGGCCTCAAAAAGTGATATTTGATTCATGCCCACATCTCGCCCCTTGCCTACTTGGATGTACTCATGATGTGTGACAAGCCCTCCTCGAAGAGTTGAATTATATCCTGTTAAGATTAGCACAATTAATTGACAGGTGGAATCTATCTGCATGCAATCATCAATTGAAATAAGAAATACCAGCAAATATATCCTCGCTTAAGTTAACGACTCTAGAAGCTTTACTGATGCCACCCCTCGTTATGTGGAAGATTCTATCAAATATATCAGGATGACCATAATGGAAACGTACCCTGTAAAAGTGACACGTGAGCTTCTGAAACCCATCCATGATATCAAAGTTTCAATAAATCAGAGTAATTTAAATTTCAAATGGTTGGAATTTCTAGTCTTTACAATCGTGTAAATATTATTTGTCAATATTTAGTCATTATTGTCTTTATTCTTTCCTTATATTGTAGTAGGTCTTTCTCCTATATAAGACGACCTAGGTTGCACATATTTGAATAACAAAGAATTATTCTCCTAAATTTAAGATGGTATCAGAGCAGAAAATAAAACCCTAAAAATACCCAAACCTAACCCGAACTCTCAGACATTGGCGCCTTTGTCGACCACCTCAAACGCCGTCATCGCTTACCCCAGACCCTGCCGTCGGTTACTTCGTGATCTGGACCTGTGAGAAAACAGCTGCAACCCACACGACCCGCAACCTCATGAACACTCGCCGCTACGTCACCATCGTCAATCAATCCAACGTTGCCATCTTCTCACGTTCTCTCTCCCGGTCGATTCTCAACACGTTGCTGTTGTTCTCTCTCTGGTTCCCTTTGCATACACATCAAACCCTCACCACCGACTTCAAACGGCGCACCCGTCTTTCGGTCTGAGTCCTCGAGTTCGCAGGTGAAGAAGCTTTTTCAGGTTTGTGAGAGCTTCACGATAGCAGTACTTTTTTGAGTTGGTTCGCTGGTTGGTTCACCGGTTCGGTTCAATCTGGTTTGTTGAACAATCTGGTTCAAGTGGTTATTTACTTGGTATGGTTCAACTTTGGTTTGTTTGGTTTGGTTTATATTTTATTACTTCCCATTTACTCATTTCTTGATATCATGTCCAAGGAATAAGTTCATCAAATTCTAAAATTGCTACCAACCAATTTATCATCTAACAATTCTTGTGTTTCATTGGCACAAACAGGTAATTATCCTCAAGCCTTCTCTTGTGGCACTTCTTCTCCGTGAATTATCGATTCCAGAGCTTCTGACCATATGACTAGTACCTCTCACTTTTTTAACTCATACTCTTCTTCCTATTCTAATGAAAAAATTCGAATTGCATATGACAGTTTTTCTTCCATTGCAGGAAAATGAACTATTAAATTGACTGAAAACATTTCTTTACAATCTATCTTACATGTTCCAAAATTAGTCTGTAATCTTTTATCTGTTAGCAAACTTTATAAAGATTCTAATTGTCGTGTTATATTCTTTGAATCTCACTGTATTCTTTAGGATCAGGAAACAGAGAAGATGATTGAGAGTGCTAGCCTGCTAGGATGCTTGATGGCCATTACTACTTTGATGAAGGTTCTTTTAGTAATAAAATAACTCAAGGTTTTAGTAGTATTAGTTCTCTTTCAACAAATTATGTTTTGGCATCTTAGGTTAGGACATCCTAGTTTTCCTTATCTCAAACATTTATTTCCAAATTTATTTAAGGGATTTGATTGCTCCTCATCTGATTGTGAAAGTTGCATTTTAGCAAAAAATCATCGTTCCACATATTTACCTAAACCTTACAAAAAGCTTCTAAACCTTTTTATTTAATGCATAGTGATCTTTGGGGTACTTCTAAAATTAGGACTCTGTGGGAAAAGATGATTTGTTACTTTTATTGATGACCATACTAGTCTATCTTGGGTGTACTTAATGGAAAAGAAATCTGAGGTGAAAGACATTTTTAGAAATTTTTACAATATGATTGAAACTCAATTTCAAACCAAAATTTGCATTTTACACTCTGATAATGGAACTAAATATTTTAATGAATCTTTTGGTGAGTTTTTAAAAGATAAATGTATTGTTCACCAGTCTACTTGTCGAGATACTCCTCAACAGAATGGTGTTGCTGAAAGAAACAAACAGGCATTTACTTGAAGTAGCTCATGCTATAATGTTTTCCATGCATGTTCTGAAACATTTATGGGGCGAAGCAATTCTCACAGCTACTTATCTAATAAATAGAATGTCTAGTAAGATCTTGAATTTTAAAACTCCCATTGATTACTTTAAGAATGTTTTTCCAAAATCTCGCCTATATTCTGATTTACTTCTCAAAGTTTTTTGGTGTACTATTTATGTTCACATCCCTAGTCACTTTCGGTCAAAACTTGATCATAGAGCTGCTAAATGCATTTTTTTTTGTTACTCTTCAAATAAAAAAGGCTATAAATATTTTGATCCTCAGACAAAAAAAATGTTTAGTGAGCATAGATGTGTCTTTTTTAGAAAATCAACCATATTTTACCCGAAATTCTCTTCTGGGGGAGAAACCAAACTTGGAAGAAAACTTTTGGGATGTTTCTACTCTTTTGCCTAACCTTATTTTTCCTGGTGTTACTAGTCCTTTGGTGCCAAGTATAGAAACTGCTCAATCAGGGGGAGAAATACTACATAATGATCATACTGATCAAGTTCCTGAGTTTAGGTTTTATACTAGAAGAAAATTTAATCAAAGGAACCAAGACCAAATAGTCGATCCTTCACAGAACCAATCTGAGACTCCTACGATTGAAACTGGAAAACCTGGTAATCCTTCTTCCATTCCTACTTCTACTATTCAAAATACTTTGCCAGTTGTGTCTAATCTTGATATGCCCATAGCCATTAGAAAAGGTACTCGAAGTTGTACCAAATATCCTATTGCAAACTACATGTCATATCAAAATTTGTCAAATAGTCATAAAGCCTTCACCTCTAGGATAAATGACTTGTTTGTTCCAAAGAATATACATAAGGCTTTAGAAGATCCAAATTGGAAAGTAGCAGTTATGGAGGAGATGAATGCTCTAAAACAAAATGGGACTTGGGAAATAGTAGAATTGCTAAAAGATAAGAAACCAGTGGGTTGTAAATGGGTGTTTACCATAAAATGCAATGTTGATGGTAGTATCGAGAGATATAAGGCCAGACTAGTAGCTAAAGGCTTCACCCAAACATATGGGATTGATTATCAAGAAACGTTTCCCCAGTTGCTAAAATTAACTCTATTCGAGTGTTGTTGTCTCTTGCAGCTAATTCAGAGTGGTCTCTCTACCAACTTGATGTGAAACATGCCTTTCTCAATGGCGACCTTGAGGAAGAAGTTTTTATGGATTTACCACTAGGTTTTGGAAAGAAACTTGGAAGTAATACAATTTGCAGATTAAAGAAATCTCTATATGGCCTTAAACAGTCTCCAAGAGCTTGGTTCAAACAGTTTGGAAAAGTTGTGTCTGGTTATGGGTTTCTTCAAAGTTAGGCTGACCATACTATATTTTATAAATACATTGAGAATAATAAAATCTCTAATTTGATTGTCTTTGTAGATGATATTATTCTCACAGGTGATGATGGAGTAGGTCTAGCTGAACTCAAGAAAAACCTTGCAATTGAGTTTTAAATCAAGGACTTGGGAACGTTAAAATATTTCCTTGGGATGGAATTTGCAAGATCAAGGAAAGGTATCTTTGTAAATCAAAGAAAATATGTCCTTGACTTACTTGAAGAAACAGGATTACTTGGATGCAGAGTTGTTGAAACTCCTATTGGGCCCAATTTGAAATTAGAAGCAGCCAAAGAAGAAGAAATAAAGGCTAAGGAGAGATATCAAAGACTTGTGGGGAGACTAATTTATTTGTCTCATACACGTCTAGACATTGCTTTTGTTGTAAGCATGGTAAGTCAGTTTATGCATGCACCTGGACCAACTCATTTCGAAGCTGCCTATAGGATTTTAAGATATTTAAAAGGAGCTCCTGGAAAAGGTATTTTATTCAAAAAGAATAATCACTTCCAAGTAGAAGTCTATACAGATGCAGATTGGGCGGGAAGCACTACTGATAGAAGATCTACCTCTGGCTATTGTTCCTTTGTTGGAGGAAATCTAGTTACATGGTGAAGCAAAAAGCAAAATGTAGTGGCTAGGAGTAGTGCTGAAGTAGAGTTTAGAGCCTTAGCCCATGGAATTTGTAAAGGCATATGGATCAAAATAATACTTGAAGAATTCAAGTTTCCTCAAACAAAGTTCAAGAAAAGAACAAAAATAGACAGACAAAATAAATTGATCTATGGATTAAATCCCTAGAAATAGTCCTTAGAATTAGCTTATTTTCCAATACCAACCTTCATGTCACCTATTCATGATTTCATGCAGGTATCTCTTAGGCCAAAAATGGCATACAACTTCCCTATTTCTCAGTAACATCTAAAGAAACCATTTTTCAGCCATTTTCAAGATAACGGAGATTGTTGGAAGGAAAATAGAAAATGGGAAAGCACCAAGGTACACAGAGACCCACGGAATGCCCATAAAGCAAGAAGTTAAAATATCAATAGACAGGCTTGCAGTTTTTAAATCTAAAAGTTAACTACATACAGTAAGTCAATATCATGTATAACTGTAAGTATTGTACATACATTGAAAATTATATAACGATAAAACAATGACTTACCTCAGAGGATTTGCCAAAATTCGTTGGCCAATAGTTACAAAACTAGTCTCCTGGTTGGACATGAACCAAGCGAGAGATGAAACACTGTAAAAGATAAGTGCAGAAACAAGTACAAATCGTTGTCAACTATCAGATGTCAAACCAAATGTCTTTGTCGAAAACTGACTAACTAAATTCCCGTATAGCAGTTACTAGACTCATGCTTAAGCACCAAGGAGCTGACCTTCCAGTAAAGATATGCTCCCTCAAACCCAAGATTGTGGGTTTTCGATCTGCATGACGGTTTTTTTGGAGCTCTTCCAAAACATTTCTCATTTTGAAAGCTTCTTCAAAATAATTATCCTGTGATTTTTTTTAATAAGAAACATAAACTTATTGAGATTTGTAAAGTTGAAATTGTAAATTTTTTACAATAATAATTATCCTATGAATTGAACAATGAAAAAATAAAACGGTGTCATGATGCACTGTCTTCAACTGAAGATGGAAAGGTAAATCACCTGGTTCATGTCTATGGTCTGTAGAGCTTGACCACGAGTGAAAATAATGGCATGATTTTGATTCTCAGGTTTTCCTTCACCGATTGCTGTTGGAGGACCTGGAAGTTTGATTCGATAGATTTCCTAAATACATGGCAAGCAATTAGAACTGCAATGTCTTGGGAAAGTCCCGTAAAAAATTAACTCCAAGATCCAGCTCCTACTCATTATAACCAAGACACCTATATTTCCACTCAGATGCAGATAAAGGCTGAAGGAGGACCATAATTATCATTATGAATTGTAAAAAGAATTAAAAATAGAAGTATACCAAACCTCAAATTTTGTAGTAAAAAAATTATTTGGTCAAATTAAGCCCAAAGCTCCAAGTATTTATTTTTTAATACTAATCTTGAATGGGAATAACTTCTTAATAAGAACTATCTTTAGAATCCTACGTAGAAAACACAATTTGAAAATAAATGTGGTACATTGCATGCATAATTGGAAGTAACCAGCAAGAGGTTGCAACTGCTAATATAACTGCCGGTGAGTATAAAATTTAGAAGCTTTCTCTCCTATACCTCGTCTAATTTATCACCTCCCTTCACGAGAACTGAGAAATAAACCTTCTGGGACTTTCCATTCACTGTCTCATCTCTTTCATCTATGTAAGCAACACGTAGAGATGGATACCTGCACAGTTTTTATTTATTTATTTATATCCATAATAAACAAGGTGAACTTTGAGGTGGTCTCTGTAAATTGTAAAGGCTAGCAACTGCAAATTAACATCTGACTCACGTTAACATCAGATTGAGAATATTACTATAGCAACTTCGATCACGAGGATCGTCAGACTTCTTCTGGGCACCATAGACTTGACATGAGACAACATAAGTAAATTTTAGATCAACCAGAGCTTGTGCACGATCAAAGAATGCTTTCTTCTCCTTTTCAATTAAGTCCATGTTTCGATAACCACCAGCTGCCAAGTAAATAAGGCAAATTCAGTAGATACTCAGTTTAGGAACGAAATTGGGCTTAGATTCTGAATCTCGTGATAACAGCAAAATAGAATTAAAAAACATACTATTATCCCCAGCAAATTCCAGAAAGAATTGAAGTTGAAGCGCATCGCGGTAGTACATCATACCTCGAACTGATAACCATCAAGATTTATAGATGTAGCAAGTATTAAGGTTAGGATCCATGAATTCTAACACAGGATAAGAGGGAGAAAGAGATAGGGGATTTCTTTCAACCTGTTCTTGATAATGTCTGCCCCCTGTAGGATACCCACTGGCGTATTAACTCCATCATGTCCTTTTCAGAATATTCAAGTTTTGGTTCTCTAATTCGCTCCACAAAGTTGGTCCATTCATCTAGTATACAGTAAGCAAGTGTAAGATTCTGTCCATGGCATTAAATGTAAAAGAAAAAGCAGGAAGATGAAGCTCACCAGGATATATCTTTTGGAGATAGAACAAAATGGATATTCCATCCTCATTTTCCTTTTTAAGTTCATCATCGGAATAAAGGACGTCTTCTTTGTAGTAAGGAGTTAAAACACTAATCATAAATCAGCAAAGAAACTGAGTTATCGAAGCAGGAGGTGAAATAGCGAAACAATAATATAAACTGTTTATTTTTTTGGATTGTGTTCTTTGTATTTTTAATTTTGTTTCCTCTCCCTTGTGGAGTTTGTATCCTTTGAGTATCAAGTCTCTTTACATTTATTTTAATGAAAAGTTTAGTTTCTTATTTAAAAAAACAACAATATATACTGCAATTCGGTAGACAGCATTAAGTAAAATGCTCAAATGAATCAATTCATGTTTATGATCGTGAACATGAAATAGTTGAGATAGTGATCAAGAGAGAGAGCCCACTAAAGAATCTCTTATATAAAGGAGTAAGCCACAATTTTGCTCCGAGATGTCCTCCAACTTTTAGAGCCCCAACATAACTTTTCTTTAATAGCTAAGAAAACTTGCATTCAGGGAAAAAAGAACGTCAGAAAGTAATTAAGTTCTCTCTTTTTCCTTCCTTTTCCTTTTTCTTTTTTTTTTTTTTTTGTCGATGACCTTGTGTTCAAACTAAAAATAAATTTAAAAAAACAACAGGAAACGGAAAGATTAGAAATCTCTCCTACCCTAACCATAAGAAGATTTAACAAAATATAAATAAACTCTCCAAATGATATGAAAATCATAAAATTCCAACAGAAAATACCTATTTATTTTAGAACATCGTACAAATATCTTTTTTTTTTTGTTTTTCAGAAGACTCAGGATAAAAAATAATCATCAAATTGGAGACTGAAATGCATCAAAGCCAAATTTAAAATGACAGACCTAAAAGATAGCATATCGCGGACTTTAGGAGCTTTAGGCATGGTCATAAATAAGGAATTCGCAAAGAATGTGATACGCCGACGGGCATCCAAGTTTTGAGGTACATTAATTGCAGATTCCTTGACAGTCAAAAGCAAATAAAGCCTAACAACCTGTTAACAAATGAAATAGAGGATAAGCCCTCATTTTTAAATGATATATAAAGAAAATGACATCATAAAGCTCAATAATAGCTAAGAAAACCTTTTCAATCCATGATTTGTTGCCTGTAAGTTCTATGTTAATATTCTCAAACCTCTCCCCTTTCTTCCCATCAGAGTTTCCATCTTCTGCTCCAAGAATTCTTGCATAGGAAATAAATGGTTGTACATACAAGAATATCAAACAAGCTTCATCGGAATACAATGTTTTTATGTGTACACGTACTTATACTTCAAAAGACTTACTCAGAGCCATTAACCATGACATCGTTTGTGATAATCTCAAAGATGTCCTGGAGAACATTGATTATCTGTGACCCGTCATCACCACGCTGTCAAAAAAAATCACTTGATTAAATGTAAATACAGTTAATCAAGTTCATGCCATTGTTCTATCAAAGGTATCGTTATTGCTAACATTTGTTGATTACAAAAGACACATACCACCAGAAGTTTTAAAATTTTCTCCAGCTTCTCACTGAGAGAAAGAAGACCACTCATCTTGAAATTGCTCAAGAATTTTTGCTGCTGTATGCTAATTTCTACTTCGTAGCAAATCTGCCGCAAAATCCTGTTTTATAAGAGATCAAATATTATGAGAATTTATCCAGAGAATGGATAGAAGGGAGGAGTGTTTTTGTTATCAAATAAAAGTTGTTAGAAGGAAAGATGTTATCAAGACAATCTAAATATAAAGCATTAATATTATGATCTCCTTACAACTTGTCTCCTTCATCCTTCAAAAGTTCAGTTAATATATCCCTGAGTGTCTCATAGCATTCTATTACTGCAGAATACATATAATCATCACTTTTAATCTTCCTGAATAAGTCAGCATCCTCCTTTCCCTTAAAGTCCTTTGCCATATCCAATGCTATTGGAATCTAGCATTATTGGAGAAAAAAGGTTCAGTTAGTCACATAACTAGTTTTCTTCAATTCAAAAACAACAAATATGCAGAGAGCATGCTTTTCAGCTATCTTACAAATCTTCAAGGATCCTTTATACCTTACTAGCAAGCAAGAAAGGAGGCCATTGGACTACAGAGACATCGTTTGAAGAATATGGAACAAGTAGTAAATCTCTATCCCTGCATGGAAGTATCAGTCAGAGGAAAATGTTGGGAACTTCCAATTTTTATATAAATTGAACTTTTAAGTAAGATTGCAGTGATGACCTATTACTGATCAGGTCCTCTTGTCGCATAGTTAGTATGAATTCATTCCAGACATGAGAAAAGTTGGTAATATTCTTCCTTACTATTGATTCATCCTGTGATGAAAGAGTATACATTTTATAAATCAAAAGGATTAATTAAAGTAATGGCTAGAAGACGTTAATAATACGTTGAAACTATTGCCTCCTAGGATAGAATTTGTAAGCAATAAACAAGTGAAATGATTCTGAAAAAAGAAGCGTTGAAATTTCACATTATTTGATCGATTATCAATCTCCAAATCATGTTATTTTCATTAGTTAAAAACAATGAAAATATTCATTTTTGTAATTTGGTATGGACTTCCGAAATTACTATGAAGGGAATGATATGTTGTACTAGTTGAATTTTATAATCAAAAGAATATCTAAATGACTTTGAAACTAACAGTACCAGGTTCTTTCCCTTGGAATTCATATCTGATGATGGAACCAGTCGTTCACTGAAGGCTGAAGGAATGGCCTCAAACCTGGACCGCAACATGCCAAGTGTCCTTATCTAAAAAATACCAAGGTTGAAAATAATATCAGGAAAAAATTTTCATTCACCCAGTAAAACATTGCAACAGTCTGAGTAACGGTAAAAGAAAAGTTCAATTTCAGATTAAATTACACGTTTGGTCCTTTGAGCCCTCTAATAAGTCCTGAACTTTCATGTTATGTCTAATGGGTCCCTAAACTTTAAAAATGTTAAATAGGTTCCTAGCAAATTCAACAATTTTTAAAACTCATGAAACTACCGGACACAAAATTGAATAATCAAGGTCCAAGACACAAAATTGAATTTATGTCTAATTTTTAAAAATGTTGAATTGATCGAGGATCCATTAGACAAAAAATTGAAAGCTTAGGGAAATTGAGTTTAGAGACTTACTAGACACTTTAAAATTCAAAGATGATGTAGGACATCTTTGTTCCAATCTTGACAGCCTCTCACTTTTTCTTTAGTTTCTTGAAGATATTTTCTTTTGTAATCTTGTTGGAATAATTTCCTTTTAACTAGGCTGTTAGGATTTGTTATGATCTTATTAGGTTTATTTTCCAGCCCTCCTACTTGTATATAAAGGGAGCTCAGTCTTTTTGTAAGCATCTATTGGCATCTTTAATAAAATTCCTCCACACTTGATACATCAAGTGGTATCAAAGCTCCCGACCCAAGCTTGATTCTTTTTTTGAAATCCGTATCTTTGATTTGATAACAACGAATGTGGAAGTCTCCTCACTCACAGCACAAAATCTTGATTGACGCTTGCAGTCGGTGGAGAATTCAATGGAAGAAATGAAGAAAGGGCTTATGGATGTTCAACAAGAAATTATTGATCTTACTAGACAAATGAATCAACAATGCACCATTCATTAAGCTCAAAGAAATCCTCCCGTTAATCAAGAAATCAATCGGGTCCCTTAAGAAAATTAAGAACTTCAAGTGTAACCAGTGCGTTCAACACGAATGTTGGAAAATGTAAATCTTGGAAGGCTCCTTGGAAATCAAATGTCTGGTTTTATGATGCAAGATTCAGAATCTTCAGATGAAGGACAACTAGTAAACATAAACCTTCGAGATCGAGAGGGTAGAGCTCCAAGAAGACAACAACATTTTGATCCAACTGCCCAATGAAACTCGGAATTTAAAATGAAAATTGACCGTTCTAGTTTCAATAGACAAGTGGATGTGGAAAAATTTCTCAATTGGGTCAAGAATGTTGAAAGTTTCTTTGAATATGCCAATAGGAAGACAAGAAGGTAAAACCAGTGGCCTTCAAATTACAATGTGGGGCTTCGCTTGGTGGGATCAACTATAAACTAACCGAAGATATTACAGGAAACGACCTATCAAGCAATGGCCAAAGATGTTACGATTAATGAAAAAACGATTTCTTCCACTCAACAATCAACAAATCTTGTACAACCAATACCAACAATGAAAGCAAGTTGGACTTTCTATACTTGATTACACAGAAGAATTTCATTGTTTGGGAGCAAGAAACAACCATCCTAAAACAGAACAACAAATATCAAGATTCGTTAATGGCCCTCGTGATGACATAAAGGAAATAGTCAATTTACATCCAATTAGCCTATCTTGCAGACGCCATCACATTGGCCACAAAGATTGAAGAAAATGATGAGATAAAACCGATGCAGACTAACCAAATGAGGAATTCATGGACAAGGAAGGACCAACCGTCACAAAGAAAAACCACCGATGATCATAATTGGAACTTCTAACAAGGAAGTTCATATATTGCAACATAGCAACATAAAAAGGATGAACATCTTCCCAAGAACAATGCAAATAAAGGATTAAGGTAATGGAGGTAAAAAGACTTCCGATCCTTATAATTGGCCTTCTCTTGGAAAATGTTTCAAGTATGGATAACAAGGTCATCTATCTAATGAATGCCCTCAATGACGAACACTTGCTATTTGTGAGGAAACTCAGGGTGATGATACTTTCAATTCGAAAGATTCGAATGGTTTTGAATATGCGGAACGTCGGAACCAAACCAGAAGGGGATCAACTTTCTAGCATTCTTCAAAGAATTCTTCTAACTCCAAAGACTGAGACGACTCTGCAAATACATAAGCTTTTTCGAATAAGATGCATGGTCAATGGTAAGATTTGCCAGGTAATCATTGATAGTGGTGTTATAGTATATATGTAAATATAGTAGCTTATTAGTCTTCGTCCTTTATTGTAATTTTACCATTATTAGTTTAGGGCTTCTATGTATGTCTATGTATAATTGGCTCTAGTGTATAGAAAGGATATTGGATTCTCTCATGTTTGATATCTCGATAACATGGTATCAAAGCTACTTTAGGGTTTTAGAAGTTTCCTTTGGTTGTTAGGGCGTCTTCTCATCCAAATGGGGTTAAGGTTTGAAATTTGGGTCACCACGTTAGAGGGATCATTTGTTGACACCACCCACCTAAAGAGAAGCGCCGCTATCAGGGGAGTCAAATTGTCGTCTCGTCGTCGTTCACTGGAAGCAGCTGCCTGTGAGCCACATGTGTCACCGGAGATTTCTACAGCCGCAGGCCCATGAGGGCGTGTGGGAGGTTCTTTTTTCCTTCCGTCAATTGGGTTAGTCTCGGGCTGAGATTTTCGACCGGTCTGTATACTTGGTTTTGCCAAAATAGGTCACGTTTGTCTCGATTTGTGTGCTTGGCTCAATTTCGGTTTGTTTTTTGTTCAATTCAATTCTGGTTTTTCCTCATGAGGGCGCATTTCTGGCTGGAATTTTCTTCGGTTGTCGTGATTTGTTGTTCTTGTGCATCAAGAGTATTTCCAACTTGTTTTTGTGGTTAGTGTGGTCATAATTGGCTCGGGTTAAAAGTTGTTTAGGAAAATAATTAGAGTTCTTTATTAGGAACTCCATTTAGATCATATTTTTGGAAGTTGTAGGGTCGTTTGGCTCAAATTTCAAGGTTTTAGATCAAATTTTGTGGTTTTACATTCGATATTGACCTATGGTTGAACAAGATCTCGTCGTGATGTCTAATGTGGTTCAATCGCACACACAATCCATCCATGATTCAACTAAGAAACCATTTGTTACTCCTACTATCGAGTTTGCTAAATTTCAACAGTACCAGAAGTCATTAAAAGCATATTTTTTATCATCCGTGTTTACCCCTATTACAACCATCGTTGGGTCATGTAACATGAATCATTGTCTTTTTACATGATCAAATCCAAGAATTGCTTGATAAAGGACACATTCAACCTAGTCTTAGTCCATGTTCCAGCCCTTTTAGCTCCTAAGAAGGATGGATCTTGGCGTCTTTGTGTAGATAGCCGAGCCATTAATAAAATCACAGTCAAATATCAAATTTCAATCCCTCGCGTATCTGACCTTTTAGGCTAACTGGGTGGTGTCTTTATATTTTAAAAAATTGATCTCAAATGTGGGTATCATCAAATTCGTATTAAAATGGGTGATGAATGGAAAACTGCATTTAAAACTAACGAGGGACTTTTTGAATGGTTAGAAATGTCCTTTGGTCTATCCAATGCTCTAGCACATTCATGCGCCTTATAAATCAAGTGTTACTTCCTTCATTAAATAAGTTTGCAGTGGTTTATTTTGATGATATACTTATTTACAGTAAAATAGAAGAACATCTTGATCACCTTCGAAAAGTTTTTTCCATCCTAATGAACTCCGCATCAATCTTAAGAAGTGTACCTTTTTATGTACTGAAATTGATTTTCTAGGCTTTGTTATTAGTGCAAATGGAGTGGCTATAGACCCAAGAAAGATCAAAGCTATTAAGAATTGGCCTATTCCAACTAACACTCAAGAATTACAATGATTCCCAGGATTAGCATCTTTTTATCGCAAATTTATTCAAAGTTTTAGTACTATTGTTGCACCTCGAACTAATTGTTTGAAGAAAGGCCAATTTGATTGGGGTGATTCCCAAAATTCAAGTTTTAATATACTTAAGAATCTCTTTGTTCTACCCTTGTCCTTACGCTCCCTTAACTTTGAAAAACCATTTGAGGTTTCTGTGAATGCTTCTGGGTTGATATTGGGGCTGTTTTGAGTCAAGAAGGTCACTCAATTGAGTTTTTTTAGTGAAAATTAAGTGTTGTCCGTCAAACTTGAAGTACTTATGAACAAGAATTGTACTATTTGGTTTGATCTTTGAAACATTGGGAACATTATTTACTCGCCAATGAATTTGTTTTACTAACAGACCACTTTTCTTTGAGGTTTCTTCAATCACAAAAACAGATCAGCAGAATGCATGCTCATTGGCTCCAATTCCTACCACGTTTTGATTTTGTGATTAAGCACACCACATGTAAAAGTAACAAGGTTGCCGACGCTTTAAGTAAGGTACACTTCATGGCGAGATAATTTCTTTTGACCATATTACCAATTATATGACACTGATTCTGATTTTAAGGACATTTGGAATAAATGCATATCTCATAAACCATGTTCTAACTATCATATTTTGGATGGTATATTGTTTAAAGGTAATATGGTTTGCATACGTCACACATCCCTTGGGGAATCTATTATTAGAGACATGCATTCTGGAGGGCATGCTAGCCATTTTGGTCGTGACAAAACCATTGCTTTAATTTCTTCCAAATTCTTTTGGCCTCAACGTAAGAGGATGTAGCTACCTTTATTAAAAGGTGTTTCATTTGCCAAACTTCAAAAGGTACCGGTCAAAATAGTGGTTTGTGTATCCTTTTACCTATACCAAACTCTATTTGGGAGGATCTCTCCATGGATTTTGTTGTATGATTGCCCCACACTCAATGTGATTTTGACTCGGTTTTACTCGTTATGAATAGATCTAGTAAGATGGCACATTTTTTACCTCGTAAGAAAACTAATGATGCACTTAATATTGTTAATCTTTTTTTCCGTGAGATTGTTAGATTACATGGAATTCCTAAAGTTTCAGATCAAGACATTAAATTCATGAGTCACTTTTGGAGATCCTTATGGAAAAAGTTTGGCACAGACTTGCTCTTTAGTACTACGAGTCACCCATAAACTGTGGTCAAACCAAAGTTGTCAATCAAACACTTGGAAATTTGGTTTGTTGCCTTAGCGGGGACAAACCTAAACAATGGGATTTATCTTTGGCCCAAGCTAAGGTTGCATTCAACCATATGAAGAATCATTCCACAAGGAAGTCACCATTTGAGGTTTTGAGGTTGGGTATACTCATCTCTCTCATCTCACCGTTCGCTTAGCTAATATTCCTTCCTCTTTTGATCTTAGTGCTGAGGCCGACAACATGATTTCAAGGATTCAAGAGTTGCACCAAGAGGTTAAAGACCATCTAGAAAAGGCCAACACTTCATATAAGTTTTCAGCTGATGTTCACCGTCGACCTCAAGAGTTTCAAGTGAGAGATTTGGTGATGGATCACATTCAAAAAAGTTGTCCTCCGACTGCTCATCATACCAAATTGACTAGCAAAAAGATTGGGCCTTTTCTTATTATTCAGCAAATTGGTCCTAATGCCTATCAAGTGACTTTACCTTCATCTTTGTGTATTAGCAATATGTTTAATGTGGTAGATATTTTTAAATACCATGCTTCCGATGAGTTTTCTTTGCATGCTTAACTCGAGGACGAGTTTTCTTTTGGGAGGAAGGGTTTGATGTAGGACATCTTTGTTCCAATCTTGACAGCCTCTCATGTTTTCTTTAGTTTCTTGAAGATCCTTTCTTTTGTAATCTTGTTTTTACTATATGGTAATTTTCTGTTAATTTGGAAAATTATCATAAGTTATTTCCTTTTTACTAGGCTGTTAGGATTTGTTAGGATCTTATTAGGCTTATTTTCCAGCCCTCCTACTTGAATAGAAAGGGGGTTGCAGTCTTTTTGTAAGCATCCATTGACATCTTTAATAAAATTCCTCCATGGACTTACTAGACACAATCAAAAATTTAAGAACCATTAGACACTTTTCAATGTTTAGGTGTCAAATTTGACACAAACAGGAGAGTTTAGGTACAAAAGTTGTAATTTAACCTCAATTTTATTATATTAACCCCAAAATAGAAAAAGGTAATGTTGGAATTTCTAGTTTATATAATTGTGTAAATATTATTTGTTAATATTTAGTCATTATTGCCTTTATTCTTTCCTTTCATTGTAATGGGTCTTTCTCCCATATAAGAAGACCTAGGTTGTCCATATTTGAACAAGAGACTATTATTCTCCTAAATTTAAGATGGTATCAGAGAAAGGTTAAACCCTAGCTGTCTCTAAAACCCTAGACACCATACTCTTTGAAACCCTAGCCGCCGCCGCCGTCGGAACCCTAGCCACCATTCTTGATTGGTGCATCCTACTTCTGACATCGGTGGTCTCGTGGTTTTGCCTCGACCCATACATTTATGTTGCCACATCATATTGTGATCAGTCTGATTTTTATATAGCAGCTACTGCATTTGCTGCCATTTGGAGTAGCTGGTGGCAATTTGCCTTTCAAAATAACGTTGGCTGTTGTTTTCTTTATGCAAAGAATCTGGGAGGAAATCCATAGATCCACGCGTGCAACACAGATGTTGACCCTTGAAGTAAGAGAGTATTGACTTTGCCTTTGTGTTTTTTGTCGTATTCCTTACCCAGTCCAGATGCGTAGGATTTGATATGGTTTTGTCTTGAATTTCTTTATTCAAGAGAAAGAAAAACACATTCAATCGCGTGCCAACCGCAACCCACCAGCTTACCTCTACGTTCGTGGTTTTTTCGAGCATTTTTCACCGTGTTTTTCGAGTATTTCTTCAGATTTGGTTCGGTGGTTTTCTTTTTTGTACTCGCCGCGGTCTGTTTTTCAGATTGATTCTATTCTGATTTCGTGCATTTGGTCTGGTTCAGTTCACCTATTGGTTTGATTCACTACTGGTTCAACCTGGTTCAGTGTTTATTTGATCTAGTTTATATTTTTATTATTTCCCATTTACTCATTTCTTGGTACCATGTCAAAGGAGCAACTTCGTCAAATCCTAAAATTGCTACCAACCAATTTATCATCTAATAATTCTATTATTCTTGTGTTTCATTGGCACAAACAGGTAATTATCCCGAGCTTTTTCTTGTGGCACTTCTTCCCCGTGGATTATCGATTTCGAAGCTTCTGACTGACTGACCATATGACTAGTACCTCTCACTTTTTTAACTCATATTCTCCTTCTTATTCTAATGAAAAAATTCGAATTGCAGATGACAGTTTTTCTTCCGTTGAAAATATTTCAGTAGTATTAGTTCTCTTTCTGGTAAAGAACAAATTATGTTTTGGCACCTTAGGTTAGGACATCCTAGTTTTCCTTATCTCAAGCATTTATTTCCAAATTTATTTAAGGGATTTGATTGCTCCTCATTTGATTGTGAAAGTTGCATTTTAGCAAAAAATCATCGTTCCACCTATTTACCTAAACCTTACAAAACTTCCAAACATTTTTATTTAATTCATAGTGATGTTTGGGATGCTTCTAAAATTAGGACTCATAGTGGGAAAAGATGGTTTGTTACTTTTATTGACGACCATACTCGTCTATCTTGGGTGTACTTAATGGAAAAGAAATCTGAGGTGAAAGACATTTTTAGAAATCTTTACAATATGATCGAAACTCAATTTCAAACCAAAATTTGCATTTTACACTCTGACAATGGAACTGAATATTTTAATGAATCTTTTGGTGAGTTTTTAAAAGATAAAGGTATAGTTCACTCGTCTACTTGTCGAGATACTCCTCAACAGAACTGTGTTGCTGAAAGAAAAAATAGGCATTTACTTGAGGTAGCTCGTGCTATAATGTTTTTCATGCATGTTCCAAAATATTTACGGGGCGAAGCAATTCTCACAGCTACCTATCTAATAAATAGAATACCTAGTAAGATCTTGAATTTTAAAACTCCCATTGATTGCTTTAAAAATATTTTTCCAAAATCTCGATTATATTCTGATTTACCTCTCAAAGCTTTTTGGTGTACTACTTATGTTCACATCCCTAGTCACTTTCGGTCAAAACTTGATCATAGAGCGTTAAATGCATTTTTTTGGGTTATTCTTCAAATTAAAAAGGCTATAAATGTTTTGATCCTCAGACAAAAAAAATGTTTTTATAAGCATGGATGTGTAGAAAATCAACCATATTTTACCCAAAGTTCTCTTCAGGGGGAGAAACCAAATTTGGAAGATAACTTTTAGGATGTTTCTACTCCTCTTCCTAACCTTATTTGTCCTGATGATATTAGTCCTTTGGTGCCAAGTATAGAAACTTCTTAATCAAGGGGAGAAATACTACATAATGATCCTACTGATCAAGTTCCTTAGTTTAAGTTTTATACTAGAAGAAAATTCAATCAGAGGAAGCAAGACCAAATAGTTGATCCTTCACAGAACCAATCTGAGACTTCGACGATTGAATCGGGAAAATCTAGTAATTCTTCTTCCATTCCTACTTCAACTATTCAAAATACTTTGTCAGTTGTGTCTGATCTTGATATGCCCATAGCCATGAGAAAAGGTACTCGAAGTTGTACCAAATATCCTATTGCAAACTACATGTCATATCAAAATTTGTCAAATAGTCATAAAAGCTTTCACCTCTAGGATAAATGATTTGTTTGTTCCAAAGAATATACATGAGGCTTTAGAAGATCCAAATTGGAAATAAGCAGTTATGGAGGAGATGAATGCTCTAAAACAAAATGGGACTTGGGAAATAGTGGAGTTGCCAAAGGATAAGAAACCAGTGGGTTGTAAATGGGTGTTTACCATAAAATGCAATGCATATGGTAGTATTGAGAGATATAAGGCCCGATTAGTAGCTAAAGGCTTCACCCAAACATATGGGATTGATTATCAGGAAACGTTTGCCCCAGTTACTAAAATTAACTCTATTCGAGTATTGTTGTCTCTTGCAGCTAATTCAGAGTGGCCTCTCTACCAAGTTGATGTGAAAAATGATTTTCTCGATGACGACCTTGAGGAAGAAGTTTTTATGCATTTGCCACCAGGTTTTGAAAAGGAACTTGGAAGTAATAGAATTTGCAGGTTAAAGAAATCTCTATATGGCCTTAAACAGTCTCCAAGAGCTTGGTTCAAATGCTTTGGAAAAGTTGTGTCTGGTTATGGGTTTCTTCAAAGTCAAGTTGACTATACTATATTTTATAAACACTCTGAGAATAATAAAATCTCTATCTTGATTGTCTATGTTGATGAGATTATTCTCAGAGGTGACGATGAAGTAGGTCTAACTGATCTCAAGAAAAACCTTGCAACTGAGTTTCAAATCAAGGACTTGGGAATGTTAAAATATTTCCTTGGGATGGAATTTGCAAGATCAAGGAAATGTATCTTTGTAAATCAAAGAAAATATGTCCTTGACTTACTTAGAAGAAACAAGATTACTTGGATGCAGAGTTGCTGAAACTCCTATTGAGCCAAATTTGAAATTAGAAGCAGCAAAAGAAGAAGAAATAAAGGATAAGGAGAGATACCAAAGACTTGTGGGGAGACTAATTTATTTGTCTCATACTCGTCCAGACATTGCTTTTGTTGTAAGCATGGTAAGTCAGTTTATCCATGCACCAGGACCAACTCATTTCGAAGCTGCCTATAGGATTTTACGATATTTAAAAGTAGCTCCTGGAAAAGGTATTTTATTCAAAAAGAATAATCACTTCCAAGTAGATGTTTATACAGATGCAGACTGGGCTGGATGTACTACTGATAGAAGATCTACCTCAGGTTATTGTTCCTTTGTTGGAGGAAATCTAGTCACATGGCAAAGCAAAAAGCAAAATGTAGTGGCCAGGAGTAGCGCTGAAGTAGAGTTTGGAGCCTTAGCCCATGGAATCTGTGAAGGCATATGGATCAAAAGAATACTTGAAGAATTCAAGTTCCCTCAGACTAAGCCTATTCAAATTTATTGTGACAATAAGGCTGCCATATCTATAGCTCACAATCCAATTCTACATGATAGAACAAACATATTGAGGTTGACAAACACTTTATTAAAGAAAAGATTGATACTGGTGCAATATGTATCCCTTATCTTCTGACTAGGGGTGTACATCGGTCGGTCGGTGTCGGTTTTGGGGGAAAACCGACACCGACCGGTCGGTCGGTTTTCCAGAATTTTGGAAACCGATCGCTTTCGACCAAGGTGTGTCAACCGACCGACCGATCGGTCGGTTCGGTCGGTCGGTTCGGTCGGTTTTTTTTTTTTTTTTTTTTTTTCCTTTCTTTCTTTCTTTTAATTTTATATATGTTTTAATTTGTATGTTAATATATGTATATATAAAATATTTTTTGGGGCGTGAGACAGAGGAGAACGAAAGCTGCGGGCTGAAGAGATTTTAGAATTTAGGGTTTTTTTTCGTTTTCTTTTTATACTATATTAAAAAAAAAAATTTAAAAATCTTTTTTTTTTTAATTTTATACTAATTCCGGTCGGTCGGTCGGTTCTTTGTGAACGGACCGAACCGACCGGCCGACCGGTCGGTTTTCCATTACACGGAACCGACACCGACCGACCAAGGTCGGCCAACCGACCGACCGCCGTCGGTTCGGTCGGTTTCGGTCGGTCGTGTCGGTTTTCGGTCTGATGATGAACACCCCTACTTCTGACGACAGAGCAAATTGCTGATGTTCTAACTAAAGGACTTCCAAAGAAGCAATTTGATAAACTAATTGACAAGCTGGCTATGGAAGACATCTTTAAACCAACTTGAAGGGGAGTGTTGGAATTTCTAGTTTATATAATTGTGTAAATATTATTTGTTAATATTTAGTCTTTATTGCCTTTATTCTTTCCTTTTATTGTAATGGGTCTTTCTCCTATATAAGAAGACCTAGGTTGTCCATATTTGAATAACATACTATTATTCTCCTAAATTTAAGATAATTTATTTATTGAAAATATTATAATTTCCAATTGATAGAAAGATACTTGACACTAACCTCACCCAAATGGCTGAATGCTCCATGAATGCCACCAAAAATGGTTGAAAATATTGCATACCAAATTTGTGCATCCATAAAATAAACCTACATAACAATAAGAAACAAAATATTATTACATGTCATGATGTGTAGTAATAGCACAACAAGTATCTTAAAGTGTAGTCCATCGTACATTCATGAAATAGCAGTTCGCTTACCAGGACAATTGGAGCCCAGATTGCTATAATAACGCCAATATTATATGACACTGCCATTAAAAAATAACCATAAATAACAGCAATAGCATCTTAATATGAACTTCAATTTCTTAGAATAATAAGATATTACCATGTGGAAAGAACTCGTGCCATTGATAATTATCAATATGCATTGCCATAATCAACTTTGTAGGACCAATGAGGGGATATATCTATTCAAATGCAAGTAATAAAGATGAGATTCTCAAAGATATTAATCTCTCCACTAAACATGGTCAGAATAATTCAACAGTATAGACAATGAGGAAATTTAGTCATGCCATGCTTAGTTCCTGCATTTACTGTATCAAATAAGCGGTTCAGTATCCAGTCCAACAGGACTTAGAAAGGTAAGGATTTTATAGTAGTTCACATCCTTCTTTGTTACTTGGAGAAAAATTATTACAGTTCAATCTTTAATTGTTTCACTTGGATAACTTCTGACAGACAACCCATCCCCAGAATCTAACATGACAGGGAGATAATTCTCAATTACTTTTTTTTTATATCCATGTCACATTTTTTTATATCCATGAGTGTCTGAACTAGCTTGCACGCACCTCGACTATTCTCATGTGACAACCGTTTGACCCTATTACATTTGATTGTCAAAAAAATTCTCGTAGAACATTAAATCCTAGGTAAATTGCCACCATGACTTGAACCATTCCCTCAAAGCTTTTTATTATTTACATGACCCTTATTAACCACTAGATCAATCCATGTTATTTAGCCTTGACCAAAAAATAAAAATTAAATTAAATTAAAATAATAGAAAAAATCAATCTTCAATGTATAACTAAACCAGTAAGGGAACCGTATTCATTAAAATGATTTATCCATCGTGAGTAATAACTTACTTAGAAGAGTACGAAGAAAACTCACAAGACTCATAACTTACTAGTAAGAAGAAAACTCACAAGCTAAAAGCAAAGTTAATGGCAACTTACGTATATACATATACATTTATATATGTATGTACACAGATGTACATATATGTGTATATATAGATATAGATATGTGTGCATGTATTTCTTTAAAAAAATTCCGAGTGTCCAAGTGAGCTTGCATGCACTTCAACTAATTTCTCAATGCAACCACCTAACCCTACTTTATTTGGTTGTTAAGGAAACTCGTAGGACATTAAATCCTAAATAGGTGGCCAAATGCTTGAATCTTAAAATCTCCCAACATGAGCATAGCTCAACTGGCATAAAGCTTATATTAACGATTAAGAGGCTTATGGTTCAAATCCTCCCCTCATGTAAAAAAAAAAAACAAAACTTCAATCTGAAGCCCTTTATTATTTACATTAGCCCTCATTCACCACTAAATCGGGCCAACTCATGGTGGTTGAGTACCCATATATAAACTATTTCGTTTCATTTTCTATTTTCCTACAAAAACAGTTTGCTCTAAAACATTTCCTCTTGTTCATTTCACTTCAGAATAAAAATTGCAGGTATTTTACAAATATTCCCTTCTAAATACAAAAGAAAAAGATTATCTAGGAACTTAGATGAATAGAAAATTTACGAGTTCTGTAAGGTACTATAATCAAATTATTGATTAATAAGAAAAACCACCTCCACATAGTAGCTGAATGCTAGCTTACTGATTAGCAGCAGAATCCAAAACAGTGAATACCTGAACCCAAGAAAGTTTTGTCAACAGAAACAAAGAATGAAACGGGGAAAAGGTAGAAAAGCAAAACACTTACGTAACCTAAAAGTTCTGTCGCATAAGATCCTTAGTAGACAATAAACATAAAGAAATTTCAAATGAAAGCTAAAATGGTAGCCACAGTTGTTTGCAATGGTAGAACTGTAGAAGCACTAGATTGTAACTACCCTCAACTCCTGGTGATAAATTGAAAATAAAGGAATGAATAAATAAAGGTATGCTTACTTCAGCAATGAGAACATGTCTTCATGCATGCCCCTTCCTACATAAAGTTTAGGCTGCAGTATGACCAAACCAAACATCAGAAAAGAGAATAAAGAGAACTGAACCTAGCATATGCAATGAGAAATAAAACGAAAGCCGGACTCAAAATATAAGCATCTAAAAAACCAGAAAACAAGAATTTCAATTTAAAGCAATGAATGTTAAACATACTTACCTGAGCCCACCACATTAGAAATGTGATAATTCGCCAATTAGAACGCTCCATCCTTTTTCTCAAAGGTGGAAGCAAAAATAGTAGGCAAGACAATATATTTGGTATCAAATATACTGCAATAGCGTAATTATAAAATGACTGGTTCTGCCAGTCCGCAGCCCAACTACTGAAAAATTTCACAAGTCCAGTGGGATTTTGCATGGTATTAAAATAAGCAATAGGCAAAACCACGATCCATGCTGCTGCCACTATAAACTTTAGAAGATAACGTAATATTTGGGTAAATTTCAAGCTCCTCCATGCAATCCAACTTAGAATTATATCCAGAGTAGCTGCAGAGAAAGCATACATCAAGATGAAAATTGCCATAAAACTTAAAATCATCAGCTAAGATAATATTAGACAATCATCAAAAGAAAGCTTCACAAGAATCTGCAACTTTTGTACCACATTCTGAATTATACGAAATAGAATGTAATCATGATTGAAGTCATACCTCTCAAAAAATTAAGAACGGCAGCAGTAATGAAAATGCTCAAAACACTTTTGAAGACATCAGCATCAAAAACTGCAAGAAGAGATCCAGTAGGACTCCAGGCAATTATTACCATAGCCTGAAATCATCAAGTTATAGATGATATTATGTTCCACGAGAAAAGGTGATTAAAAAAACTAACATAAAGAAAGCCAAAATGTTGACAAAACCTGGTATGCCAATATAAAGAATATCCACATTCTGTCAAAGCTTCTATAAAGATGCAAAAAGGTTCGGACTTCAACAAAATTTGTTTTAGGCTTCCTCTTCCCAGCAGCTACTTGGTTAGGATTCTAAAATTCAAATACAGTTCCATAAACGTTCTAGAATTATGTAAACCAATATATAGCATAAGACAACCATGTGTAATACAAGACGTTCAATTCTCATGAAGATATTTTACAGCTGGATTAATCTGCTCTAAGAGAACAATGTATAAATCAACCAGCACAAAGAAAGAGGAGTGTGTGATAGAGAGATAGATACCGCATTTGCAGGTTGTACAGAATCAGAGTGCCTAAAAAAATCTGATTTAGGGTTCATAGGCCATCCAAGGTTGAAACATTTGTCAGACCTATATCAACAATTAAAATTTCAAGTAAGTATTCTCAAAAGCCAACATGTTTTTTTATTAATAATAATAAAAATAAAATAAAAATAATAATTTTAAAATAATTTTAAAAAAAATAATCAAAAGCTCAACATGAATTTACTGCTCGGTGAAGCTTACCAAAAGTATTCATTGAGATCATCATAGTTCCGCCAGGTAGAATGGCTTGCTTTGCCTCCTTTGTTTCTCTTAGCTTCCTTTTGTACCAAGTAATTAATTCTTAGATCCAACGTTATGAAAATTAGGGAACAAGTAATTTGATCAAATAAAAGATGTGATTACCATCAGAAGAACTTGGTAAATTGGAGTTATAACTTCCCTCAAAAATGACTCCTCATCACGTGCTTCTGTCTGAAATGATTCTCCACTAACAGGATGGACATTGCTATACAGAATCCCATAGACAACATCGGCCATCTTGTATATGGAGGAAACAAGAATAAGATTGAGCATTCTTAAACAACAATATGTTAGAATTTTTAGAAACAATGACATAAATTGAAAAAAATAACAGTTTAGAATGTAACCTTTTGAAAGTAATATGCCTCAACTTAACAATTTTTCCACAATAAAGATCAAAAACTGTTACAAGAATGCATGAGGATTTCATTCCTTACATCGAATGCAAATGAATGGTAAATTAATTAGATCAGAATTATATGGTAAGAAGCAAGAATAAATTTCATGATTCTCGTTGAAAGTGATAAAAACAAAGGAAAAGTGCTGACATGCGGAGAAGTATGGGATCATAATAAGCCACATATATACACAAAAAACAAAATAAAACCCCAAAGTTTCCAATCTGTTTCACATAATTCGTATTATATCACAAAATTTTGCCATCACATTCCTAACCAAATGCTGTCGAAAGTAGAACTGCATTAAATCTCCACGAAACTGAACTTCTTTTATTTGAAGTTATTCCCATAATATCTTCTTATAAGAAATAAAATTTATAGTGTTCCTTGTAAACATCTTGGGAATATTCTCCTATTCCTCCCAAAATTTGTTGTATGGAGTTTGACAACAGAACTGCAGATTATCATCTTGTCAATAATTGCTGGACTGATTAAGTTCAGATGAATAGTCCTTCAATAGTCCACAGCGGTAAGTAGATTTATTGGCAATAATGTAAACTAGAACCAAGTATATGTCTCGTGAGTTTTTAGTTTGTTTCCGCCAAGGTTCAAAAGCCTAAAAGAATCCACCTTCATACAAGTTCTGCCTTTATATTCAAGTATGATATGAATCAGATTCTAGTCTAATTGTCGTAAACAAACAATGAAGAGCATGCTAGCTTTTGGTAAGAACTTTGAGTCTTCCCTTCTATACCTGACTCAAATCTAACTTTCATCCTCCACCCAATCTTGGCGGATCTCTCTCTGTCTTCACACACTCCCTTAATTCAATACTTAATTGCTTCTTTGCCCATCAATCTGTTACACTTTATAATTAACTCGGTTTCACCTTTAAATGTGCATTGTCCCCCCCACCGTTTCTTGGCATGCTTCTGAAATTATCCCTCAACTCCAATGCCCTTTAACTTGCTGGCATCTACTTCGAGCCCATGGATCCATCACTTGGTGACTCCAATGCATATAATTGTTAATTAGCTTGACAGGTATAATTGGAGGGGTTAAATCCAGCCTCTACCCCGAAAAAGTCAAAGTCTTCATGTGGTCCCTTGCGTACCGTAGCCTCAACACCAATGATAAACTTCAAAAAAAGTTCAGCCGCTGGTTTCTATCTCCATCAGCTTGCAGGTTGTCTTAAGTCTAATGAATTCTTAGACCACTTGTTTATTCATTGTGAATTTGCTAGGGCGTGGAATTTTATAGCCAACTTGTTGGGCTTGTCCTTTTGTGTCCCTAAGAAGATGTGAGGTATTCCTTACTGTGATGTATTGATTTCAGAGAAAGAGACCCAAAAGGGTTACAAAACTCCCACAATTCGAGAGGACTGGAAAACTCTCCTCTCTCTCACTAGCCTATTGAGCTAATTACAACCAAAAAGCATAAAAACAAACATTCCCTGCACAGACTCTCATATAGCCCTCACGGCCGGTCCCCCCCCACCTTCACTAACTAATTTGCCAATCCCTGAATTCCCTTTTCTACCCCTCCTAACGTATTGCTTTATTATTGGAGGCCTAACAGAAGATTGATGACTGGATGAATGAAGGCTTGGCAGCATGGAATTTAAAGAGGAAAGCCAGAATTATTGCTAGTTGCACGTTCAGGGCTGTTCTTTGGTTTCTTTGGAAAGAAAGAAACTCCAGAACCTTTGAAGATAAGTCTGTTAGCTTCGATATTTTTGTGATAATAAACAAAATACAGCCTCGTGGTGGATATCTCTATACAAAAATTCTTTTTGTAATTTCAGCTTGCTCATGATTATTAACGATTGGCAGGCTCTTTTGAAATAGTTTTGTTATGTTTCGGGCAGGGGTTTTCTCCACCCCTAGCCCTTAGGTTGTATGGTTGCTTTTGTTTGTTAATATATATCCCTTTTGTTTCTTATCCAAAGAAAAAAAAAATCCAGCCTCTACCGTGTACACCTTGTCTCATCTTTCGCGTAACTCCCTCTCAGTCATATCATTTTAAAATGATTGTTTTTTTTTTTTTTTTGAAGAGAAACATAATTTCATTGATAAATGAAATAAGGATACACACCTATAGGTGGATTACAAGAAATTATTCCAAGTAGCAATCAAAGAAGAAAGGCTATAAGAAGCAAAAGGGTGTTGACATTTACACCAATACAACGCATAGAAAAGAACCTTTTCAAAAAAAAGAATCAAAGGTTGAGGATACATCCCTAAAAATTCTTCCATTTCTTTCATTCCAAAGAAACCAAAAGAAGACTCTATTAAAAGCCAGCCATAAAATCCTCTTTGTTCAAATTTTAAAATGATTGTTGAACATAACTCTTCAGAAAATTTGAACTAATATATATATATAGGTGTTAAATCACCAATCAACCCAAAAGCTTGAGCAAATGGATTATAGTAAATTTAATTATACCAAACACTTTAGCTCTCCCTCACCTGTGGACTTGAAAATTTGTAGAAGATCCAACAAGTGGAAATCATTGGGGGAGGAAATGACTTTATAGGAGTTCAAATACAAGGCCTCTTGATCTAATACCATGTTAAACCACCAATCAACCCAAAAGCTTGGCAGTAAATTTAATTATATCAACACTATAAGGATAATCAGATTTCTGAATAATAATAATCATGGAAAAAACTATTCATGACCAAGTGTTAGAGAACTAATAATAAGAAAAATTTTATGACATTATATGGGCATAACAATGTAATAAGAAAACATACATACATTGTGGAAAATGTAGCATAAACATTCTGGCATGAAGCGAATATTTGAAGCTTCACCCCAGATAAGAAGATGAAGTCCAATATAAATAAGCTGCAACTGTTGTCGGTCACACTCATGAGGAAACCTGAAGGGTAAAACAAACCATGTACTCATAAGCTGCAAGAGTTGTTGGTGATGACCAAGAGGAAACCGAATATTGATAAACCATTTACTTGATAATAGCCCTCAAATGTTCAAATGGCATAACGAATTCTACACAAATCAAATTATATATAATAATGTAAAAGACATGCTTAAATAAAGGCATTCATAAGTTGTGTGCATGTTAATGTAACAATATAAAACACAGATGACAGCATCAATGAAATTTAATAAAATTCCAAGACATTAGTTAATGATAACAATATACATGGTAATAAGATATACCCAAGATTTGGTTTGCAGCGAAGATAGTTACACCACGAAATATAGTTCTTAAAGATTTTTTCACTCAGTTCCTGTACAGTGCCACTTTTTAGCTGCATCAAGCAAGTAATGTTAACATGAGATGCAGTTCATGGATTCTCATAGAAAATTGAGATCACATCAGAAACCCAATAGTATAGAATATCTCTAATCTGCAAAATAATTTACCTGGTTAGGAACTTGTGGATTCTTATTCCTTATATCAATATTTGCAAGAAGCAGAATTAAGTGTTCCCTCTGGTTTGCTACATTTCCTTTCTTCATATCCAAAGAAGAAATGAAAGCAGTTAGCAGATCTTATCGTCCTTTTGACTATATCTATATAGTATCACAACTACACTCACTAAAGTTGGGAGTAACAAATCTTAAAGAATTTTAACGCTGAGAAAATGAATCCAATAAAAAACATCGATCTTTTTTTTATGAGAAGGAAAAACATCAATCTCAAATATCACAAACATATCCCCAATGATGTGAACTTCTAAACCTTATAGGCACGAATAACAGGAAAAATGAAATAAAAGAAAAAAGCAGAGAACGGCCCTCGATTAAATTAGCAGATGATTGGATGTTGGGGATTGGAATTTGGATCACAAATTCACAATTCCATGAACTATAAGAAACTAAGTCCCATTACTGTATCAAATATCAAAAAACCGAAAACACCCCCCCCCCCCCCCAACGATGGTATTGAGATTACAGCCAGCTAACCTCCAGAAGCAACTACCAGTAGGCACTAAAAGAAATTCCATTGTAAGTAGAGCCTCCAAAAGACAATTTACCTGAAACCCAAAAATAGAGGATAGCCAATCAAGTATATCATTTACAGGTTTCACCCTCTCCGTTGATGCTGACGGATTTTCATCGGGATTGTTGGTTGAATGATGGGGCATTGGAAGATTGTTCACCTTCTGTAATGCTTCAATTGCTGCTTCGATCTATACAATACTGATGAAAGTAATTATAGGGCACTAAAATTAAGTAGTGAACTAAAGCAAATACAATATCATATAGACTTCTGATATTAACCTCGGGAAGTTCCATGATAGCTGGTTTAACTGCCATTGGAAACAAGGGGAGAATGTTATAATGCTCATGCTGCTCTTTTTTCCTCTCAACCTCCTTGGCATATCGCTCTGTCTGTAACAACAAATCAAACAAATTATTTCATGTTTTTCTTAAAGGAATTGAACTATTTCTTGCACAGAAAGTTTGAAGACCCATACCTCTTCATCAATTTTTGAAGGAGGTACCACTGTTTGTAGTACTTCATATAGTACAGTCGCTATCTGATAAATCTTAGCCATCTCTTCCCTTCAAGAATCAAAGGAGAACAATAGGTGTAAGCAGTGTGCAAACCAAAACTATAGCACATGAAAGATGAAAAACAAAACTCACGGTCGTTTGGTATATTCTCCTCCTTCAATATTGTGCTTATAGAATCTCTGGTAAAACGCCTGAATTTCTTGAACGTCGTGTCTTTCAAGTATTGGTTCTGTTTCATATTCTTCCTGTAACAAATTCAAATTTGCATTGATCACTTCAATCCGTGTCTTGAATCAATCAAATATTATATGGGTGAAGCATTATCTTTAAATGTTGCAAAAGTCTTATCATTCAAAAAATAGAAACTTGAGGTATTTATTGCACGTTTCACCTTAGGAAAAAATATATCATGTATGTCTCTAAATTCTTCTTTAAAAGTTATGCGTAATTTATATAGATTCTTAGTGATGTCAAACACCATGATTCTGAAAGATGAAACAATAGCAGGGCAGAGGAGGAAAAAATTTGAAGGAAACTCTTGATCAACATATGGTATGATATTTTGTATTGAATATTAAATTGTGTGAGGCAATGATAGTTTATAGTGATCATCAAGAAAGAAAGAAAGAAAGGGGGAAAAAGAAGAATGAAAGAAAAGGGACCTAAATGTACAAATTAATGGTTTTAGTAATTAACTTGAATGAAACATGGATATGGACATGACACGGAGACATGTTATTTCCTTAATTTAAAACACAGACATGAAAAGGACATGTTTATTAGAGTATATTTTTAAATATATATTATTTTTATGCCAGAAGGAAATTTGAAGCCAATATGCATATGTATTTTATGCTTAAATAATAAATTTGACATATTTCACTCCCAAATTTTATTATTTTGCTATATATCCCAACTTTTGTCCATTTCTTTAAGAGTAAACAAATAATAAAAGTTTGAATAATTTAGTTCATATATCTAATGATTGTTTGTCATTGTTTATTATGTTTGGCCAATGTTAAAATGTATCCAAAAAGTGTTGCGCTCATATTCAATTTGCTCAACTAGTGTCTAGCATAAGTCTATTGCAAAATAAGTGCTGGAGTGTTTGAAGTGTGCAAAACATAAACACGTTGCCCAAATCTAGAAAGTTAACTTTTAATGGTTTAAGTAATTAACTTGAACTGATTAGAAGTTAACTTTCTGACGAAATCTAGAAAGCAATTAACTTGAAACGATTAAAGTTAATTTTGTGACCATATCTAGAAGCACTATGATATTAAAAGGTATACCCTTTCAAGTCTGTGTAACAAATAGGTCTTGAATTGTCGAACACCCCGTCCACTTGATGTTGGATCCATTTTATGAGCCTTCTCAAATGCATGGAAGCGACCTACAAATAAAAGTAATAAGGAATACAATTTTCGATCGTGGTTTTAGCCAAACACCACTGCAGAAAGAAAATAAGTAAAATCTGCAACATCCAGTTCATAAGACGGGCACACTCATAACAAGATCCAGCTGTAAACTTTCCTGTACTCCATCTACAGAACTACAAGTTTCGCCAAGGAAAAATTTTGCAAGTATATCACCTATCAGTGAAGGATGAAGGTAAAAGTTAAAAGGCAGAAGGAAGTCGATAAATGAAAATTTTCAGTACCCATTCGGCATACTCCCTAAAAAGTTCTCTAATTCATAAGAAGCGGGTTCTTCCATTCATATCATTTAGACGGCTAGGTAGATGTAACTCTTATGTTAAGGAAAAGAGGGCTAAATTGACAAAGAGGAAAATTAAAAGTCTATGAAGTCAATATTCATTTGACACACAGTTGCTTGCAAACTCGATGGTTTGGATGCTTGCATGAAAGAAGAACTTGTCTTATATATCCCAGTATATAATTCAATGAAGCCATATTATTGTGTTCTAGAGATTAGAAATATCATAAGTCCTTCACATTCAAGTGATGGAGTTGTTACAAGCTTGCCTTGCCACAACAACTAAATCATAGAGAGAAAGGAATGGTGGTGGAAAAGACAGACCATCCCTACCACTTCAATTAACTATCACTCTAGACATGAAAGTTTTTGCAATTTTAACACCTTTCTATTTTGAGTCATAAGCATTGCCTCAAAAATCAAGGATGATCCACTGTAAATAAACTTGAATGTATGGCCTAGTCAACATCAGCATAAATTACTATTTTGTAGGTTGATGATATTCGAAGGAGATTGTCAAGGCACAAAAGCAATCACCAGACCATCATTTCGCTGCACCCTATATTGGTTATATTTTATATATCTAGCTCCATTTGATCTCCCAAACGTGTAAGGTGTTAAGTTGTATGTTAGAATGTATAGTGAGCACCGAATGTGATCCTTAAAAGTCCTCCTGATGGAAGTTAAGGGCCAAGTGTCTGAAGGATCAGTTAGATGAAAACAAGGGTGAGTCCTACCTGCTTATGGAAAAATAATATATGAAATGAAAAGTAGAAAAGCCTAAAAGTTCAAGAGAGTCAAACTATGTATTCTAATGATCAGCCACATCATAAATAGACAGTGGACAACCAATACGTGGTTCAAAGACAGGGGATAAATCCTCCTTGCCATTCTGGAGGATTTCTGAAGTATAAGTCCTTGAGCTCAAGTCTTTGGAAATGATTATGCATATTCATCAGATTAACATGGCTTTTAATATGGTTATACTATTAGTCTAACTTGTATGCACACTTTTAGTTTCTTTAGCAGCTTGATTTAAAAGGGCAAAAAAAAAAGTTAAATTTCTTGGGAATGACAGATGGCATTATCAAAGTAGAAAATTAAAAGTTTGGTTCCATTTGGTGGGAGTGGGATGATGAATTCATATTTCATCCAGAGTTTCTTTTTCAATGTACAAAATGATTTCTTTTAAAAAATGCTCCATTTCCATAGCAAATATTCCTAGCAGATTATTATGATGAAACAGCCTATCCACATCTTGCGTTTAGAAAATATTTATGCTTCTATGTTCATTTTTTCATCATTTTGGCTGATCAATACATCGCATTCTCTCCTTACCCAGTAAATGTAAGACATAACGTTTATAACTGGGTTGCTAAATTTACAATGTAGAGACTAGATTGTTCTAATCCATACTCTCTCGCTGTGTAGCCTGAAATGGTTTTGTCACAAACGTCCTTCCTGGTGATGACTCAGAGACTTCCCCAATCAAAACACTAACATCATCTAACCTGGCTTTGTTCCTACTTTCACATCGTTTAATGAGAGGAACAGGTAAGGCATTCTTTCAGGCACTAATACCAGTAGAGGAAGTTCAGGTCAACCTCCCTCCACTCCCACCACCATAATAAATTGGGGGGGGGGGGGGGGGGGGGGGGGGGGGGGGGGGAACTGAAACAAGATAAATCATAAAAATACAATAAAGAAAATTCAAGCAAAAGAGTCAATTATATCATGATTTCAGCCATTTGCTACTAGGTAATAAGAACATAAGGAAATGCCATAGATTAAAATTAATTGGTCTCTTATAAGGGTGAGCATTCAAGCAATTATATTAGTTTGAGTGATTACAGAGATAGGCGACTCTGGGATTTTCAGGCTCAATCTCGTTGGCCACACGGAGAATGGGGGCAATGGACGCGAGCGACGATGGCACTAGCTCACTGTCAATGCCGGAATTGTCCTCAGGCAACTCAACCATCCGAGTCGACGTTCGCGTCATCCGCCGAGACAACGAACGCGGCGGCCCCACCTCGTTCTTGCTTCCACTGGAACTCGCCATAGCTTCGCCGCGCGAACCTCAGAACCCCACCACAACAATTTGGTAACTCCTCCAGCTGATCGACTTGCTAAACCTAACGAACCACCGTCTTCGCCACTGTAAGTCGGACTTTTTCGATATGGGGTCGAGTCTAAGTTCGTGCAAATGAGGAAGAAAGTGGCGAGGACCATGTTTATGTAGTAGTGGAGAAGAAGGAACTGGAAGAGATGCTTTGAGTGTGAGGTGGGGCAATTGGAGCGAGGAGCTTTTGGATTGCTCCGCGAGAAAGAAAAGAATTGGAATAGTGCGTCGGATGATTGAGTTGCTTTGGGGTTTGATAAGGAATTGGTGGTGAAAAAGCTACAATGCAAAGATGAAACAGAGCGAGAGCAGTGTGGGTGTCAAATGGGTGCTTTAGCTTTTTGCTTTTGCTTTTTTGCCGCTGAATCAAAAATTTCTGCATAAACAAATGTGACAGTCGCACTGCTTTTGGGGAAGAACACAGAGCTCTTTTAGAGATATTTGTGTTGTTTAGGATTAGGACCTCGCTTTTTTCAGGTGGAAAGCGAAATGGGTCAGGGAAGATTGAAGAAGCTCGGGAAGCGCGCGAACTTGTTGGAGGAGAAAGGGTTTTGTTGCAGAGTTGGTTTGGTTTTGATGTGTGACTGGTTTTTCTGGCGCCAACAGTGGAGAAGATGAACTATTATGAACTTACAGAATTTCATGAAAAGGATGAAGTCAAAAGTAGATTGAAACTTGTATGACAGTGACGGATGACAGTGACGGTCTACGCTTAGCGGTTGATTTTATTTGAACCCTGTTTTTCATCCGTCCATCGATAAAAAGGAAATTTTAGGTTAAAAAACACAAAAAGAACCATTTAAAAGGTCCTGTTTCATAACTGTTTTTTGAAAATTAAGTTAATTTTCTTTAAATTTCTTCACCATGGTTTTTATTTTGCATTCTTGATTTTTGGCTACGGAAGTTCGGATTTTGTAGGCGTGGCTACCGAAATTTTAGGAACTGTTTCCTGGCTTTTTTTGGACGTTTTTACCCCTGGTATATACGGTTATATACAAACGCCGTTAACAGTTTTTTTTGTTGCAAACGTCCCCTTTTGCGTGGTGGATGGATCCCTACTTACATGGGATCGATTAACGGTTTGTTTTGATCCTGATTTACCTATTTTTCAAGCTTAGGCTTTCTAACGGTAAAAAATTATCTTTTTCACCGACATTAAGCAGTCAACAGATGGATTACCACAAAAAAAAATACATCATAAACAATTCCATAGTTGTATGTAACAGTTCAATCCACACAGACAACATGCGTACGATATCATAGATGTATATACTAATACATACACGTTCATAGGCAGACAATGAAAGGTATATAACTGTTCAAACACACGTACGTACGAGCATGTATGTATATAGATGTACGAGATAGTAGTTGTACATATCAGTGTATAAATGTATGAGATCATGGATGTATATACTAATACATACACGTTCATAGGCAGACAATGTACACAGGCTTGCCAATACATATATTGCAAGGTGCAGGGGGTATATAACTCCTCTCACACTCTTTCATATGACCGCACAACAACATACTTTCCAGAGGAGTTTGCAACAATGATGGAATAGTATTTATCAGTACATACCGCTCTGGTGGGTTCGACCTCCTCACTTTCATCCTTTTTTGTCCGTCAGTCCTTCCCTTTGGGTCTCTTCGCATCCTGGATGTTAATTAGGGAGTTTAATTCTCTAATTTGTAATTCACAAAAGGGTAATTATAGCATGTTTTACACAACCTAAAGAGTAAATACAAAGTCTTACCTCCACGGGCTTAGTCTTTTTTGGTCTCTGCTTACAATCGAGCGTAATATTATCGGAATGCATGGAAGAAACGAAATCCCTAAAATCTCGGGGGAATGTATCAGTTTGTTGCTAATATAAGGGAATGGGAATGAAGTTGTTACATTGGTTTGAATTTATGAGAAATTGTACAGCCCTCGCGCAGAAAGAAAATCGATGGAGGATGTGGGGCGAGCAAGAGTCTCGACGACGCGGCGGAAGAAGGTCGTCGGCATGGCGGATGTGGGTCGTCGGCGCGATGCGAGAGGTAGGGATTGGTATACACTCTGTGTTGGGGGTGGAAAATGGTGGGAAATGGAGGATTAAGTCTTTCAAGGGGTTGAAAATGGTGGGAATGGAGGGTTGTGGAAGATGAAGATGGACGGATGGGCTGGTGCATGAAAGCGGTTCTAGTGGGAGGGTGGGCGATGTTATGACAACTCATAATTGCAGCAAGTAAGGTATCATAATTACTGTGTTCTTATTTGTTTTTTAATTTTTCAGGTATTCTTAGTTGCAAGTAGTAAATCTTCCTATTGATAGGGCTGTTGTTTCCGATTAATGGAGTTCAAAGGTGTTTCTCTCTACTGTGGGAGGTTGAACTTTGTACTCCTTCCCCAATAAAGGTATTTACTTTTTTTTTTTCGGGGAACAACTCTTTCCTGTAGTAACAATATGATACATCTGATTTTCAAAATAGTTTTGTGTTCTTGGATTTTTTAATTTCAAACCTCCTAAAATGTCTCCAACTTATTTTTAGGGTATATTTTATCTCTCTTAAACTCTGATTTTGGTTTTAAACGTTAAGAACACGTTAGGAAGTTTGTTGGGGGCATTTTTGTCTTGTAGAAATAGGGATTTATTAATCAGTAAATCGTTCATCTATTTAATTTATAAACGTTTGTAGCCATTTTTCAAGCCACCTATTTATTTATAGTCATTTTTCTTGTTGTCCCCACTTGAATTCCTAACCAAATTCTAAAAACAAAAACAAGTTTTTGAAAACTACTTTTTTAGTTTTCAAAAATTGGCTTGGTTTTTGAAAACATGGGAAGAAAGTAGGTGAAAAACCAAAGAAAGTTGGAAGTGGTGTTTATAAGCTTAAAAACCAAAAACAAAAAACAAAAAACCAAACGGTTATCAAACGGGACCTTTTAAAAAAAGGAGAATGGCGAGCAAAATTTAACGGTAATTAACATCCACTTAGAGTGCGTTTGCATTGATTTTGGAGGGGTTGAAGTGATTAAAAAAGAAACTTCACCATTTTTAGCGTTTGGTGAAACATATTATAAATTAATTTTTATAAAAGTTCTTGGCAGGGTAAATTTAAAAACGAGCAAAAAAAAAAAGAGCAAAAATGAAAGGAGGAAAAAAGATCTATGAACACAATCAAAATAAATGAAAGAGCAAAAACAAAGAGAATCAAAAGAAAAGGCAAAAAAGAGAACCAAAATATAAAAAATTGGATCTACATCCACTTCGAGACACTTCCTTATCAATTCACTGAGCAATTACAAGAGTTCAATCAGAGGATAATACCTCTTTACAAAGAATTCTCACTGATTCTTTACAATTAACAATTGGCTGCTTCAAATGAAAAAAAAAAAAAAAAAAAAAAAAAAAAAAAAAAAAAAAAAAAAAAAAAAAAACCTTCACTCGACTAGCTCTACTCAGCAACATTGTTCAAGCTTCGGGACTCTCACTCTCAGCTCCCTCTCCCTTCAATCGAGTGAGTGAGCCCGCTTCACCTATCTCCCTGTCATTTGAAATGATGATAAATAATCGAATTGGTGTCCCAACGCACACCTCACGATCAAGTAGGGCGTCGAGGTCTATTCTTTCTATTTACCATGAAGAAATTTCATTGTAAATATTTTAATATTTTATTTTATTTTATGACCAAAATATTAAAATTACTTACATTTTCTTTATATTTCATTCAAATTTATTTTAATAAACTCCCTTGGCCATGTGCTTCTGTCAACCAACTCCTTTATTTGGGCTTTTATAACACAAGCCCAAAAAAAGATTACATATACCCAAATAAAGAAAAGGATGATCGTAATGGGTGGCAACGTCAGTATAAATAATGACAAATATAGCAATTTTTTAAAATATTTACAAATATGGCAAAATTTTTGAATTAATTTTTTATATTCCTAAATTGCCCCTGCGTACACATCTCTTTTTTCTCGTCAGTTTTTTATTTTTTATTTTTTATTATTATTGATAGAAATCTTATATCACTGATAGAAAATCTTTATATCACTGATAGATTCTATCAGTGGTAGAAAAATTTTCTATCACGGATAGAAACTTTTCTATCTGAAACTTTTTCTATCACTAATAGAAGGATTGGCGTGCGCATCTTCTTCTTCCTCGTCATATATATATATATATATATATATCAAGTAGAAAAAATTTCTATCAGTGATATAAAATTTCTATCACTGATCGAAAAGCTTTTATCAGTGATAAAAAAAACTTTTGATAGAAAATCATAGAAAAACTTTTGATAGAAAATCTTTCAATCCCTGATAGCTATCAGTGATAGAAAATCTTTCTCACGGATAGAATCTATAACTTTCTATCACTCATAAAAATCTTTCTAGCTCTGATAGAAATCTTTCTATCACGGATAGAAAAGCTTTATATCCGTGATAAAAAGATTTCTATCATTGATAGAAACTTTTACTATCACTGATAGATTCTATCAGTGAGTGATATAAAGATATTCTATCAATGATTAATAGAATCTATCCGTAGTAGAAAAATTTTCTATCATAGAATCTATCAGTGATAGAAAATCTTTCTATTAGTGAAAAGAAATCTGGAGGGGTATTTTTGTAAATGCAACACACAAACATCAGATTTTGCCAGTTTTACAAATTTTTTTGGTGGGCTGCTAGATTTGCAATTACTTTGGCCCATATTGCTATCCTTGCAACCGACCCTATTTGAGAATCAAAACATCAAATGTAAAACCTATATAGCGAACTCTAGTATTTCACGCAAAAATAGATTAGGAACAGAAGTATTATTTACCACTTCTAAAAAAAAAGTATTACTTACAGAGTAAATGGTATTTTTAATCAGTCACATGGCAGTTTCTCGTAGGGGTGCAAATGAAAACCGAAAAACCGAGAAACCGAACCGATCCAAACCGATCCAATGGTTTGGTTCGGTTATTTTACATGAAATTGGACATCTCGGTTTTATATTTGAGAAAACCGAAATTTTTCGGTTTGGTTCGGTTTTTTATTTAAAAAACCAATAAAAACCAAACCGAACCGAAAGTATATATATATATATTTTTCTACAAACCCTAACCCATCTCTCTTTTATGCAGCCGCCTCTATCCTCCCTCCCCATTTACTCACCACTTTCTCTCTTTCTTCCATGCAGCTGTGCCTCCATATCTTCCCTCCCCATCTCTTTCCCATCTATTCACCATTCACCATTAGAATCTCCAGGAACAACCATTACCATCCTTCGCGCTGCAACATTGATGCCGTCAACATCCACACCTTCGCATTGCATCATCGGCATGACCACCTCCATCGACATCTATTTGCAGTGCGACGCCGTCTTCCTTCTTTGTAGTAGTGTAAGTTGTTCCTCCTTCGCAATACAACATCATGACTCTTCGTTCATAGCAGTGTGGTCATAGTTGTGCCTCCATTCTGGACTATTCTTCCTCCTCCTATGTTTGATTTTTCTAAGTTTCCCTTGTTATCTCTTAATCTCATATTCAACAACCTAATAAGCCCTAAACCGAGAAACCGAACCGATTTGTAAACTGAACCGACCAAAACCGAACCGATCGGTTTTATTCTTTATTGGACATTGGTTCGGTTTCTATTTTTACAAAACCGACTGGTTCGGTTCGGTTCTCGGTTGGGCTCAAAACCGAAGAAACCGAACCGAGTATCACCCCTAGTTTCTCGCCTCAAAATTCTCAACATGAAGAGAAGAGAATGAATTGCACGAATGTTCTTGGCAGAGTAAATTAAAAAAACGAGCAAAAATGAAAGAGCGAGCAATCAGAGGAAAAAAGATCAAGAAATACAATCGGAGTAAATGACAGAGCAAAAAATACAAAAACAAACAAAAAAGAGAATCAAAAGATCAAAGGCGAAAAAGGGAACCAAAACATCAAAGGTAAAACACATACTGAACTCTAGTATTTAACGCAAAAACAAATTACGAACAGAAATATTACTTACAGAGTAAATTGGTATTTCTAATCAGTCACATGGCAGTTTCTCACCTCAAAATTCTCAACATGAAGAGAAGAAAAACGAAAAAGGCAAAAAAGAGAACCAAAAGATAAAAAATTGGATCTACATCCACTTCGAGGCACTTCACTGTCATTTCATTGAGCAATTTCAAGAGTTCAATCAAAGGATAATACCTCTTTACAAAGAATTCTCACTAATTCTTTACAATGAACAACTGGTTTCTTCAAATGCAAAAAAACAGAACACCCTAAGTTTTTTCTAAAAATAAAAACAAGAATGTAACCATTAAATATGGATTGTCAAAGCGAGCATAGTTTAATGTCGAAGTCTTAATTTTATGGAAGTATTGACAAGATGTCAATTTTTATTTCTAGAAAAATATTTAAAACAAAAAATTCAAAAAAAATATTTAAAGTAATAAATAAATGTTTTACATTTAAAAAACGAGTTAAAATGCTTACTATAAATATTATCTCCACATTAGTGTTATTTTGATCGATTTTTCTACAATATAATTGAAATATTGGTTCACCCCTTGTGTCGATGTCGAACCTATGAATATGTGGAAATGTCGATGTACTTGTCTACATGTCGACGGGAATTTAATACATTGGTTTAATTACAAGTTTGGTCCTTGAACTTTTAAGGTTATATCAATTTGGTCTTTGAATTTTAAAAAGTTTAAAATAGGTATATTCAAACTTTTAATTTTGTGTCCAATAGGTCCCTAAACTTTAAAACGTATATGGTAGATCATTAAGGGCTCGTTTGATAACGTTCTCGTTTCCTGTTTCTTGTTCCTGTTTCTCATTTTTAAGAAACAAACATGTTTGATAACTCATCACTATTTCTTGTTTCTAAATTTCTAGAAACGTTTCTAGAAAATGGGCAAAATTTGAGAAACTACAAAAAGTTGTTTCTCAAATTCTGTTTCTGTTTTTTTTTTCTTGCATGCATGTATCCATCTCTCTCTTCCATTCCTAGATCCATCTTTTTTATTTTTTTCCGATCGACAGCCACCATCGACCTCCGACTATCCCTGTCGTCGACCTCCACCGATCGCCCGTCGTCGAAGACCTCCGCTGACCGACCGGCGACATCGACTTCTCCAACACTTTTTTCGAAAATTCTTTCGATGACTTTTCCGACGATCGTCGCTAGAGTCGACTGGATGCCACCTCTAATCTTCGTCGATCGACCGCCACTGTCGACCTGCAACTACCGACTGTCGTCGACCTCCACTAATCGTTCGCCATCACCAACCTTCGACTACCACCAACCGCCGACTGCCACCATCGACCTTCGACTATCGACTGTCGCCAACCTCTAACGATCGGTCGCCGTCGCCGGCCTCCGACTACCGCCTGCCGCCGACCTCCACCAACCGGCCGTCATCGCCGACCTTCGACTACCGACCACAATCTACCTCCGATTACTAGCTGCCACCAACCTCCACCGATAGGACTTCGCCACTAACCTCCTACTGCCAACCTTCGTCGATCGACTGCCATAGTCGACGTTTGACTACCGGTTGCCGCCGACCTCCATCGACCGACCGCCGTCGTCGACCTCCGACTACCGACCAACGCTGGCCTCCGCCAACCGATCGCCACCGTCGACCTACGATAACCGACCTCTGCCAACCCCCGCTGACCAGCCTCCGCCGACCGACCGCTACCGTCGACCTCCGACTACCTGACGCCGTCGACCAACCTCTATCGACGACCTCCGACTACTGGTCATCGTCGACCACCGCTGACCATCCTTCGCCGACTGATCGCTACCGTGGACCTCAAACTACTAGCCTCCGCCGACCAGCCACTACCGTCGACCTCTGACTACCAGCAGCCGCCAACCTTCGCCGAACGACCGCCACCGTCGACCTCTGACTATCAGGTGCTGCTGACCTCTGATTACCATCGATCGGCCGCCGTCGTCGACCGTTGACTACCGACCAACGTTGACCTCTACCAACCGACAGCCACCGTCGACCTACGATAATCGGCCGCCGTCGACCCTTGCTGCTCAGCCTCCGCCGACCGTCCACTATCGTCGACCTCCGAAGTCACCTGGCGCCGACGACCAACAACCATCGTTGACCTCCGACTACCGGGCGTCGTCGACCCCTGCTGACCAGCCTCCGCCGACTAACCACTACCGTCGACCTAAGACTATCGACAACCGCCAACCTCCACTAAACGATAGCCACTGTCGACCTCTAACTACCGTTCACCTTTGTTTAAAGGTTTAAATTCTAATAAATGTTTAAATGTTCCTTCAGTTGTGCCTTTAATTGCTCCTGAAGTTGTTCCTAAAGTGGTTTCTGAAGTTGTTCCTGAAGTGCAGACTCTTGTTCCTCGGCGATCCAGTAGGCAAAGTAAAGTGCCTACTTATCTCAAAGACTTCCATTGTGCTCTTCTCAATCCAATGTGCCTATGTCTCACAGCACAAAATATCCTCTCCAGGAGTATCTATCATATGACAGGCTCACTTCCAATTTCTGAAGATTCGTCCTTAACGTATCTTCAACCTATGAGCCTCAATTCTACCATCAAACAGTCCCTTTTCAGCACTGGAGAGATGCTATGACTGCTGAATTGAAGGCAATGGAAGACAACCACACATGGTCCGATCAAGTCCTCCCCAAACACAAGCATTCTATTGGATGCAAGTGGATCTACAAGATCAAACACAAGGCCGATGGTACTGTTGAAAGGTTTAAAGCCCGACTCGTAGCTAAGGGATACGCACAACAAGAAGGACTCGATTACAATGAGACGTTTTCTCCTGTAGCAAAGTTAGTTACCATTAAGATTCTTCTCACAGTTGCTGCCTCTTTCAATTGGCCTCTCCTATAACTCGACGTCAATAATGCGTTCTTAAATGGAGACCTCTTTGAAGAGGTGTTCATGGACTTACCAATGGGATACAAACATGACAAAGTTTGCCCTCAGAGGGAGCGTTTAGTATGCAAGTTGCATAAGTCCATATATGGACTCAAACAAGCCTCACGCCAATGGTTTGACAAATTCTCTCACGCCTTGGTATCTCTCGACTTCAAACAGTCTAAACCCGACTACTCGCTCTTCACAAAAGGATCTGGCTCGTCCTTTTTGGCCCTTCTTGTATACGTAGATGACATCATAATCACTGGTGCATCTATGGCTCACATTAACTCTTTAAAAGTCCACCTACATGAAGCTTTCAAACTCAAGGACCTTGGTAACTTACGTTATTTTTTAGGCCTTGAAATAGCACGGTCATCCAAGGGAATTTTCTTATCCCAAAGAAAATATTCCCTCTAGTTAGTTGAAGATGCTGGTCTACTGGCTTCTAAGCCTTCTACTCTACCTATGGATCCCAACAATAAATTGTCCTCAGACAATGGAGAGTTACTTACTAATTCCTCTCAATATCGGCAGCTAATCGGAAGGTTATTATATTTAACCATCACTCGCCCAGACATATCTTTCGCAGTCCACAAATTAAGTCAATTTGTGGCCAAACCAAGACTCCCTCATCTTCAGGCCGTTCATACCCTCCTTCGATATTTAAAGGGTTCTCCTGGTCAAGGTCTGCTTTTACTGCCTGTTTCTTCTTTGCCATTCCAGCTGCAGGCCTTCTCTGATGCCGATTGGGCTTCATGTCCTGACTCCCGCAAATCTACAACTGGTTTCTGTATATTTTTGGGTGATGCCCTTGTATCCTGGAAAGCCAAGAAACAAAGCATTGTTTCACGCTCATCAGCTGAAGCAGAATATCGCGCAATGGCAGCCACTTTCTGTGAAGTAATCTGGTTGCACCAGCTTCTAAAAGACCTACACATTAACCTTCTGTCCCCTTCCCTATTTTTTTTTTTTTTTTTTTGTGATAATACAGCTGCTATACACATTGCTACCAACCCCATATTCCATGAAAGAACAAAACATATTGAGCTTGATTGCCACTTTGTAAGGGAGAAAGTTGTTGCTGACTTCATCAAATTGATGCCTATTCGTTCAAATCTACAGCTCGCGGATATCTTCACTACAGCCTTACCAGCTTCTTCTTTTTCATTTTTACTGTCCAAGATGGGCATATTAAACATTGTATCCCCATCCCGAGGGAGAGTAATAAGAGAAGTTGTAAATGGTAGTTATGTTTAGTTATAGAGCTGTTAATATTTTGTTATTTCAGCAGGCTATTTATTCAAAGTCTTGCTTCACTAAATAAGATGAGCAAGTTTTATTTACTCTCTGAAGTGTCAATAATTGCTTATAAAATCAGTTTGGCAATTTATTTTTAACTATTGTCTAGTTTAGAGAGGATCCTTTATGGATTTGCAAATCAAATTTTCTATTTTATATTTATTAATTGATAAAGTCAGTTTTTTTTTTTTTTTTTTTGAAATAGTGATAAAGTCAGTTTGACCATATATTTGTACACATTTAAATTTAAGTTAGACAACCATTCCTTTATTTTAGAAATTTGCAAAACAAACTGGTTTAGTTTATTTTAAATAACAGACTTGGTTAATCCACTGTAATTCTAGTATTTCAGTTATATTATTAATAAGTATTTTCGTAACTTTATATTTTAGATTTATTAATAGATAAAATCAGTTTGGTTATTTATTAAAAAAATAAAATAAAAGTCAAATTGACATTTTTCAAAAGAGTTTTTAAATATGGTCACTTTTGTTGTTATCTTTTTTTTTTTTTCTTCTTCTTCTATATTTTAGTTTGTTTACAGATGGAAAATGTTTCTGTAGACCTTTTTTTTTTCCTCTCTCTCTAGATTGTTTCGGGTTTGGTGTGTTTTTATTTGATCGTTGTTGATGGTCGATTTTGGCCAGAGGATCTCACCTGACCTTCACGTGCCACCAACGGTAAATTTGTAGATGAGGGGGGAAGACGTGGCCTGCAAGACAGTAAACCTGCACACCGGTGTGGTGCTCGCCACACCGGCTCCGATGCTTAAGTCAGCAAACAGAACGGTAGGGTGTGGAAAAGTAAGAGCAAGAAGAGAAAGCAGAGAATAAAGAGTAGAGTTTTGGGATAGAATTCGGGATCCCCTCTTCAGTGGCGAAGAGGGATATAAATACATGTTCATCCTCCTAGCCTTTTTAGGGTTTCGGAGGCGTTTTAGGTCAAACCAGGCGAAACCGGGGCATCCAGAGGCGGTGGGGACCAGACGGGACCAAACGGGCTCGGCCCGCACGAGCGGGCCGAGCAGGGGGTCGGGCCGAAAACCCGACCCCTTCGGTCTTGGCCCGTCCCATTTGCCGGTTTTGCCTCCTTGGTCCATCTTTCAGCCCGATTTCTCTCCGGTTGTCCTTGTCAGCTCCTTGTGTATCGGGGTGGTCCAAAATTGCCTATAACAATCGTGTTTTATTATTATTATTATTATTATTATTATTATTTGATCGTTTTCTTTATGGAGAATGAAAAATCCTAGCGAGATTAGTGTGAATTTGTATTTTGCTGATTATCCATTTTGAAATGTAGGAGATTGATAAAGAATGTATATTATTAACATAGAATAGAAACCACGTGTATGATTTGTGGTATACACACATACATACATGTATATATTAGTCCTTTATTTTATGTATTACCGTAACTTTTTGAACAAAATATTTTATTTTGTTCCCAAGTAGATATTTGTATCATTTAAAAATACTCTCCATCTATATATATTAACCCCAACAATTTAATTAATGAATTTTCATTTGTGGCTATTTTTTGAAAAAATTTGTGACTATTTAATTATATAATTTTGTAACAATTTAATCTCTTATAACTTAAAAGCTCGTATCAATCTAATACCCAACCTTGAGAATGGTTTTCATAGAAGTTTAGAAAAGGTCACTTGTACAATAATTTCTATGACACGAGCATAGAGTGGAGACTTGATTTTAGAATTAACAGATTAAATTATGATTACTTTAACACAAAGGCTTAATTAGGTTGGAATTCTATATATATATATATATATATATATATATTAATCTTTTGTTATGGGTACGTTTGAAAGAAGCTAAAGCTGAGAATGACAAATTAGATAACACCTGTCACACATATAAGGAAAATTATAATTTAAAGTCAAAGCTCGAAGGCTGACCTAAAGTCAAAAGAACACGTCAACCAATGGCAGGCGTCCACGTCATACACGAGGAAAAAAAAAACCGGAGAATGAGCCAAAGCCAAAATCTTCCGGAAGCTTCACGAAAACGCGTGAAACTCAAATTCCTTAGCGATGTCAAATTTCTTCTTCGCCGATGAAGAACAATCAAGCCAACCGACCTTTCGCTCGATCCAATTTCCAGGCAACTTCTCTTTTCACACAAACTTTGTTGATGTTTATAAACGCCATGGATTCTCCAAACTTGCATTATTCCAATTATTCCAATTGTAAAACTCGCGATCGTTAATTTCTTTGCGATTCTCCGCCTCCTTTACGATCGTTTCTTCGTAATTTCGTCGTTGTTTTTGATTTTCCATCATGAGCCAATATCGCCAACAGGAAATTCCCGGTAAGTTAAAGCGAGAGAAGTAATTTCAATTGGTAGTGTAGTTTTGATTTTTGAATGATGTATAGTATAGGTATAATTGGAGTGTAATTTACTGAACACGGCGTCGTTTTGATCTCCGTTGGTTGTTGCATTGCAGTGGGCTATCCGGCGCCGCCTCCGTCGTATCCGGCGGCGGAACCAGTTAAGGAGTGGAAATCGGGGCCTTATGTTGCAGCTCCGCCGCCGGTTGGGTATCCGGTGAGAGACGGTGCAGAGTACCCACATCAAACTTCTGCGCCCCAAACTCAATCCAGAGGAGATGGTTTTTGGAAAGGATGGTCAGTCTCTCTCTCTCCTAATTTCACTTTTCTTTCTATTTTCGTTAAATTATCAACTATTTTACAATAAAATAAAATAAAAACTATTTTTTTTTTATAAATGTTTTAAATTAGTGAAAAAGAAAAAAAAAAAAAAAACACACTATAAACATGAGAATGTATATGAGTAGAAGTAGAGTTTACCAACTTAATTTTTGAACCATTCCTATACTTCTGGTGGGCTGATATTTCAAATGTAGTTTTCAATAATAAATTTTGTCGGGTAAGTATTAAGCAAAATTAGTTAATCACAAAATTGAAAATTTAAAAATTTATTAGAAACATTTTAGCTACACACTTTATGCTCTTGTTGGTGTTTAAGGTTCCATCCATAACTTTCCAAGTTAGGTGTAACTAAATAAATACATAGAAGTTTAGGAAAACTTGTGATTGTGATTGAATATTTCAATTTCCAATTTTACCAAAAAAAAATTAAAATCATTTATTAAGAAGCAAACACATGAACAGCTCAACTTATTATTAAATATTTAGGTTGGTTGTCAAAATCAGAAAATCAAAGGAATTACAAACAAATTTAGGGTCCGTTTGAAATACATTTTAATTTAAATGTTTTTCAAGAATGCATTTTTTAAAAGACATTTTGTATACAAATTGTTTAGAATTTAAACACTCATATGTTTGGTTGCATTTCCTCACAAATGTTTTTCTTCACAAGTTATTGTTTACTTAAAAAGTCTTTTTTAAAAAGTTGTTTCAAGTATTTCTCTCGAATTGGTTTATTTATCAATCTCATTTTCTAACAAGTCATTTTTAGTGGTTGCCAAATACTAAAAAAAAAATTCAAAATGATTTATTTTTAAAATTAAACACTTAACAAGTTAAACCAAACACACTCTTAGTGTTGATCTGAAATCACTTTCTGAATATTTAAAAATATATCGTTTTTTACACATAGAAACATTTTGTTTAATTTAGAAAGTTATTTCAAACAGAGCATTAGTTTAGTGAGACGGTTGTTTTAGTAAATGATGGTCGATTTTGATGTGTTTTGTAGCTGTGCTGCCTTGTGTTGCTGCTGGGTATTGGACTGTGTCTTCTGAGTATGGTAGCTGTTGCTGGCTATGTTAGCTTGGTCGTTGGTCGAGAGTTAGACTGGACAGATATTCATTTTTCAGTTTAGTTTTTATCCCATTTTCTATTCTTTTATTTTGTAGCCCTCTGTCTTTTGGGGCTTTTTTTTCTTCTCTATTTGTGCTATGTAGTATGTATTAGCTTGGCTTGTTCATTATTATTCGATTGTCATTTTTTTGTTGTTTAATAAATAAATTCTTTTACGTAATTATAATTTTTTCCCATTCATCAAAAGCATTATATATTTTTTTTCAAGGTCCGACGTTGACATAATGAATGAATAGATATTTTCATCCGATCGTAAAAATCGACCGGCTTATAAAACTAACAACTTAACATTTGTTTAAGAAGTTATTTTGATTTTTAATAGGTGATAGTGACATAATTTTTCATGTTTACAAGTACAACACATGCTATGGACTATTGCAATTATAGTCTTTTTTAAACATGTTTTCTTGTTATTTCTGTTTTAGTATGTCTTCTTTTGTTTATTAATAACAATGTATACCACTGGTACATTTTTTATATAATATATTAGTAATTTAAAAACATCAATCACTAGTATGTTATTTTCTACAATTGTTACATATAACACCTAATACTAAACGAAATGAGTTAAGTATCAAATAATAAATAAGGACATATTTCCTTATCAGGAAACCAAATGAGTTAAAATCGGAAAGAAAATCACTAGAAATTAAATCCTTCAAAATGGAAATGATACTCCTTTGATATGGAGAGGTAGTTGGGGAGAAAATGCAAAATAAAAATAGTTGTGAGGAACAAGTGTAGATGGGGTAAAGAAAACAAATTAAAAAATATTGTGTGCGTCGTTACGAATAAGGAATGAGAATGAGATTGATCATCTTTCAAAAAAAAAAAGGAATGAGAATGAGGTCATCAAATTTAGAGTGGGTCTCACGTTCTATTCTCGTTCTTGATTTTGGTAAACACTATCAAAAGGAACGAAATAGGTCCCACAATTTTTTATTATAACCAATTTAATCCCGTCCTAAACTTATGAGTGGTTGCTAATCAATGATATTGTCAACCATGATTTTAGCATCAATCAACTTACGACTAATTGATGGAAGGTTGTTTGTTATAGGATTCCTCTATCTTTTTTTCCTTTTTTTAAGACAAAAAAAAATCTGGATAATGAAGATTTGAATATTCGATCGCGAGAGGAATGAAAGAAATAAATGCCTATTATCACTTAGCTCTACTCATGTTGTCACATGGAAAATAATTTGCAAATATGAACATTTCTTAAAAGAATTTTACATGCCTATTTAAATATTTTTACGTATTTTTTTACCTCGTATATCGTTGATATATCACTATTATAATACATCATTGGAAGATATCTATCACGAATATACCGTTTTTACGTATATCATAATAACTAATAGATGTATTCATTGATTTACAATTTATATGTCTATCACGAAAGATCGAGAGACGTGCATAGGTGAGATATGTTAATGGGTCTTTCTAGTTTTTTTTTTTTTTTTTTTTTAATTATTATTATTATTATTTTTAAGGTTAAACAGAAAGTCGTGTCACATTTGCAAAACTTTGTATTACTAGTCAAAAGGACATTGGTTTTCAGATATAGGCTCACGGACTTGGGTTGGAGAAGCTAACTTGGGCCTGGGCTAGGCGGCCCAAATAAAAGCACGATATGCGCTTCCCCAGCCGAGTCCAAAGACTAGTCCTGGCCCAAGCCCAAACACATTCAAATTAAATTCCGAAAATATATTATTACGGACAGAAGCTATTTTCTTTTTGAACAAAACTTCCCTGCATACCGGTATGTAGGGATCTCCCTACATACCCCATTAAAATCTTGACAACTAAGAAAGAGAAAGGGAGAAAATGAGAAAATTTAAGAAATTTTTTTTATCTCTCCTAGTTGTCAACATTTTAATGGTGGTATGCAGGGAGATCCCTACATACCGGTATGTAGGGAAGTTTTTTCCTTTGTTTTTTCATAATTTATGATGGAATCAATATCCAAATTCCAACGTTAAAGTGCCAAAAAAAAAAAAAAAGATGAATACTTTTCTTCCTTTTTTTTTAGCCCAATTCGTTTACTTTTTCATTATTGTTGTGACGATAGCTATGAATCTGACGTTTAAATAAAACAGAAAATACCAGTTCCAAAAACCTTATCCCTTCCATTCTTTTTCTTCTCAATTTAAAAAAAAAAAGGTGACACAAATTTAAGAACTCGAAGCCTGGTCATATATTTTGTCATGGACATCTACATCAATTTCAAAGCAGATAGATAAATCCAAAAAAAAAAAAACATCCAACTTAGTTTTGGTCAATAAAGTCGTAAGCATGCTACTTGTTGATAGCCTAGCCGTCCAACTTTGAAAATATGATCCCAACTCATGGTATTATTAATGTGTAGGATTAGAGGTCTACGGGCCCACGACCCACGTACAACCCCAAATTGCACGTGATGCCAAGCCTTCGACGAGGCTCGAGGGAGTCACGAGACCAATCAATTTATCGAGCTTGTAACACACCGTACTTGTCTATTCTAAGTACTGACTTAAGCATAGGAACGAATTCAATTTTGGTGGTCAATTCAATATCTGAAGTGGGGTTAAGTTTAAGGAAGAAAATAATGAGTTGATTATAAAGTTTAGAGTTTGAGATTAAAGAAAAAAGAGAGAGAGAGAGAGATAGGGTATTAATTTAGGGTAATAATAGAATAGGGGGATTAAAGAGAATGAATTGAATAGAGAATAGGAAAGGAAAAGTTGTCAAAAAAAGACAGCGATATATGCGCCTGGAAAGTTGTTGTGTTGAGGCTGAGACCGGCCTTCAATCGTCTGACACACACTGCCACATTTTTACATTGGAAAATGAATTCAAATACATTTTTCTTTTTTTTTCTTTTTTTTTTTTTTAAAAAAAAAATAAAAAAAAAAAAAAATAAATAAAATAGAGTTTGAGTCATGAGTGTGTGAATGCATGTTGCTTGGGTTGTTGAGATATAGCAATACATAATGATATAAAGAATGGTGTGTCAGAGTCAGTCTGTACAAACTAAACAACAAAACAAAACAAAACAGTAAAAATAACAAAGAGTACACACAACACAAACCACCACACTAAAATCCCCAAATTCCAAGTCGGTGGAAAAACAGTAAAAACAAAATAAAATAAAACAAATTGAATTCTTAATCAACTTTCAAAAACAAAAACAAATTTTCCATCAAGTCATATACCTGCTCTCTATTGTTAATTTTTGTTGGGAGTGCGACCAAAGTCTTACATTGGCTAGATAAAAGAAAGATTATAGACTTATAAAGGAGGACAAGTATCATTGATATAAAACCTTTTGGGGTGAACCAAAAGCAAAGCCATGAAGACTTATGTCCAAAGTGGACAATATCATATCATTGTAGGAATCTGTGTTGTGTCTGTTGTCTCTTAGAAGTTTTTTTAGTTTTTAAAACTCAACTTAATTTTTGAAAAAAATGGAATGATAGTAGATGACGATTAAAATAAATAGACTTAGGAAATGTAATAGTTTTTATAGGCTTAATTTACAAAACTAAAAACAAAAAACCAAGGCTACGTTTGATAATCGGTTTTTTGTTTTTGTTTTTAAAATTTTAAGTTTATAAACATTACTTTCACCTATAAATTTATTTGTTTTTTAATACATTCTTCTCTCTTTTTTTAAGCGAAAAAAAAAAAAAGTTTTCTAAAACTGGATTTATTTTTTGGAATTTTGGTTAGTAATTCAAATATGTGTCTTTGACAAAAATGAAAACACATGGTAAGAAATTTAGAAGAAAACAAACCTAGTTTTCAAAATCGTTACCAAATGGGTCCAAATGATTATAAAATAGAGTCTAAATATTTGATAGTTGTGAAAGAAATTAAAAAGGAAAATGAAAAAGCTCCAATTTTCCATTTTCCTTTTTCAAAGGTAAAAAAAAAAAAAAAAAAAAAAAAAAAAAAAAAAAAAAAAAAAAAAAAAAAAAAAGTGGATTAAAAAGGTGATAATTGAAGGAGATAGAAAAAGAGGGAATTTCAATTGTCCTAATCTGACACAATAATACTACATGGAGGGGACCAAAAAAAAAAACTCCATACAGAATCAGATTGAGATGAGATTTTATTATTATTTATTTTTATTTTTAAGAGAAGAAACGGTCAAAATTGGATTATAGAAGAAAAAAAAAAAAAAAAAAAAAAAAAAAAAAAAAGGTATGTTTCCAATACAAGAAAATAATGATAGTGTCCAAAGAACCAGACATCACCACTACATCGTCTGTCCAAAAATCCAAAAGAGATGAGAGAGAAACACACACACACACACACCCTTCATTTTCCTTACTTTTTTTTATTATTATTATTTAAAATAATAATAATAATAATAATAAATAAAATATTATGAATTTTTTTTTTTTTTTTTTTGGTAGGTGTAAGTTAGAGATGTAAATAATGACATTTGACAGAGACGACTGAAGTCGGACATATTCAAAGGTTGTTTTTATATGTTTGTGAAGTGGATGAATGAGATTCCCATAAACACACAAAAATAATAATTTATATATATATATAAGGAGAAAATTAAACCAATCCCATTTATAAATAATGTAACAAACACAAATACATACACTCAAAAGTAATTCAGATTCGAGATCACATGTGGAATAATATATAGTCTCCCCATCCCATCTACTTTTCTTTTTTGCCTTCTTTTTTTATTTTTAAGCTTACCACGTGATATCATTAACACTAATAGTGTCTAATTTGTTTCAATGTTTAATAATCACTAGGTGTTTAAAAAAACTAAATATATAGGTCTCGTTTGATAACTATTTAGACCCTGTTCGATAATCATTTGATTTTTGAAAATTAAACCTATTATACACACCTACTTCCACCCATAAGTTTCTTGGTTTTAGCATCAATCTTCTACCTTGATTTCAAAAACCAAGTCCAATTTTGGAATTCAAATGCAATCTTAACTAGGATGAAATCCATGATAGTGAATTTAGGAGAAAACGAGCATAATTTTCAAAAACCAAATGATTATCAAAATGGAGCCTTCGTTTTTTAAAATTAAACTTATAAACACGATTTCCACCTATACATTTCCTTGGTTCATTCTAGCTTCTTCCCATGTTTTAAAAAATTTGGCAAATTTTTTAAAACTATAAAAAAGTAGTTTTCAAAAAAAAATATTTTTTGTTTTTGGAATTTGACTAGGAATTCATATGTGTCATTAACAACTATGGAAACCATGACAAGAAAATTAGGAGAAAACAAGCATAATTTTTAGAAACAAAAAAACTAAAAATCAAATGGTTATCAAATGGGGCCATAGTTATTTAGCCCTTTTTATTTTAGTGTTTTTCGAGTTGGTTCTTTCCTCTAATTTTTTTTTTTTTTAATTTCGACATTTTGTGTTTGTATTGATTTTTTTATAATTTAAATTTTAAGATCAATAAAATAAATATTGAAAAAAAAAATGATTGTGTGTTATTGGGAGTGCAGCCAAAGTCTCATGTTAGCTAGATAAAAGAAATATCATGGTCACATAGGAGATAACAACTATCTCCATTGGTACGAGACCTTTTGGATAGACCAAAGTGAAGTCATGATGACTTATGTTCAAAGTGGATAATATCATATCATTGTGTTTAACTGTGATTCTTGTGAGGTTGTAGATGGCGTACACCGAACATTCTAAATGTTTTTATTTTCCATAAGAAAAAATCAATTTAGGATCAATCAATTCACTTTACACAATACATGTCATTTTTTCATGAGTAGAGTTTTTTAATTGTATGAGTAGATGAAATATCTATTTGATCAAATTGCACATAGCATTGTCAATTTGGTTAACAACTTGTATGTTGTCATTACATCTTTATTTTGTCAACTAATTTTAATGTTTTATGGGGGAAAAAAGTCCATAAATAAACAATGAAGTTGAAATTATTAAAAGTATACATTTTAAGCATCAAATTGAACTAATTAAAACAAGTACAATGAAGACTCAATTATATATTTAAGGCCAAACTATGAGTTCAATGCATGAACTTATAAGTTTTAAAAAACATCTAAAATAGATAACTTTTAACTATATTTAATAGGTCTCTAAATTTTAAATGTGTCAAATAAGTCACTCAACTTTCAATTTTGTGTTTAACATGTCATTAACACATGCAACATTTCTTAAAATCAATCAGATATAAAATTGAATATTGCATTTAATATGACATCAAATTTTCTATTGTGCTATGAAATTGGAAAAAATGTCTAAATAAGTCAAACACAAAATTAAAAGTTTGAACGAATTAGACACAAAATTGAAAATTTTAAATAACACACGATTAAAAATTCAAGCATCTATTTAAGACCCCTTCAAACTCAAAGGGTGTTTGGCTCATAGAGTTATGAAGCAAGAATTGCCATCCCAAATTCTTGTTTGGCCTAATGACATACAAAACTCAATTATAAGGTCACAAACTTATTAACCATTTGCAACCATCTATCGTGGGGACCACAAATTTATTAACTCATATTTCAACACTTTATTATGGATTCCACAAATTTATTAACTCTAACTTTTAGGACAAAACAACTTCAGATTTCATAACTCTAATACTAAACTTGTAATTGAACGAGAATATAACCTAAAAGATAAAATTAAAATCCCAATAAAAAAAATGTGGAAATCCATTGTATGAATGAAAGTACAATTAAAAACAAGTTGGGGCATTAAAAGTCATTGGAAACCACAAAGAAAAGCCCAAACCAAACACACGATTCTCTCATCTCCCATCAAATCTTTCTCCTTTTTAATTAAAATCCCACCACCTCCACCACCATTTTTTCAAATCCACTTTTTCTATTTTTTTTTTTTTTAATCTTTTTATTTATCAATTAATTCACCCCCTAAAAAAAAAAGAAAAAAAAAAACTCGTGACATTGGGTTGCGAGTGACTCAACCCCCACATGAAATAATACACCAATATCAATCCCCTTTTTCAAAATTTTCCTTTTCAACTTTTTAATGCTTTCTTTTTTCCTTTAATTTATTTTATATATATCATGTCCTGTTTTTGTTTTCATTGGCCACGCAACGCATTAAAAAAAAAAATGCGTAAGTTGGGGTAATAATGGAGCTACAGCAATACCACCCAAAAAAAAAAAAAAAAAAAAAAAAGAAAATGGTTGATTACTTTTTCGATTGCTTTATTCAAGTTTTACAATAAAGTTGGGTTAGTATATAATGTGGTATACAATATGAAATGATGTACTTTTTTCGACTTTATATTATATCATATATATATATTGTGGTTTAAACTTTAAAGTTTGCTTGGATTTATGTTCCAAGTCTCTTATTTTAACAGCAAAAAAGATGATGTAGCCATTATGGACGGAACAAAACATAACACCCCACACTTTTGTATTTAAAAAATTAATAATAATAATTAACAATAATATATAGATATTCATATCCTATGACTATGAGTAATCTCGTGAATAAGTTTAACAACTTTTTGAATTGCCAACTTCCAGAATGAATGTTCAAATAATATTAAACTAATGCACTTTTTCTTTTACAAATTTCTTTTTTAGATTTTCTTTTTCCTTTTTTTTAACTACCTTACTTCTTTTAAAAATAATAATAATAATAAAATCTTTTTGTTCTTAAATTTATGAGTTTTTCAATTTTGGGTTTAAACACAGAATAAACTTTCGTCCTTTTATGCTTCGACTTTTAAATATCGACTGTTGATGGTCGATTTTGGCCAGAGGATCTCACCTGACCTTCACGTGCCACCAACGGTAAATTTGTAGATGAGGGGGGAAGACGTGGCCTGCAAGACAGTAACCTGCACACCGGTGTGGTGCTCGCCACACCGGCTCCGATGCTTAAGTCAGCAAACAGAACGGTATGGAGTGGAAAAGTAAGAGCAAGAGGAGAGAGTAGAGAGTATAGAATATAGTTTAGGGATAGAATTCGGGATCCCCTCTTCAGTGGCGAAGAGGGATATAAATACATGTTCATCCTCCTAGCCTTTTTAAGGTTTCGGAGGCGTTTTAGGTCAAACCAGGCGAAACCGGGGCATCCAGAGGCGGTGGGGACCAGACGAGACCGAACGGGCTTCGGCCTCGGCCCGGCCGAGGCCGACCATGTGCTCGGGCCTAAAACCCGACCCCTTCGGTCTTGGCCCGTCTCACTTGCCGGTTTTGCCCCCTTGGTCCATCTTTCAGCCCGATTTCTCCCCGGTTGTCCTCGTCAGCTCCTTGTATATCGGGGTGGTCCAAAATTGCCTATAACATCGACGATATAAAATTGAATTGATAAAATTAAGGGCATGTTTGGTAAACAATTCAAATTTGTTTTATGTTTTCAGATTCCATTGAATTTATAATTTTTTTTTTCGGATTCAATGATTTAAATAGTGAATACTCTGGAAAAACAATGTTGGTATGCTTTTAGTGTATCCATATTTTGAATTTAAAATTTTAAAATGCATAATTAAATTAAAAATGATAAAAATTTCAGTAAATGTAGTATGTCAAGTTATAAACACAGTTCATTTTTATTAAATTAAAATAAGTATAATATAATGTATTATAAATTGTTGGGAGTGCAACCAAAGTCCCACGTTGACTACATTGGCTAGATAAAAGGAAGATCGTGGATATATAAGAGAAGACAAATATTTTCATTGGTATGAGGCCTTTTAGGCGGAACCAAAAGCAAAGCCATGAGGGCTTTATATCTAAAGTGGACAATACCATACCATTGTGTGGAGATATGTGTCGTGTCCTGTAGTCCATTTATCTAGCCAATGTGGGACTTTGGTCGCACTCCCAACATAAATTATATGATACCAGAACAAAGTAATTATACGAAATTTATAACGTGTAACACGTTTATAAATTAATTAGTAATAGTTTATTTTTAACTTAATGTTTAGTTGATAACTACCGCTAATTCATGGTTTATAAATATACTATCAAACACATTTTGAAAATTTGTTTAAATTGTGATCTAATTTCTATATCTATTATCAAACACATATATGAAAACATAAAATACAACTCTGTTTTCATATTTATGTTTTTCATATCACAAACCAAACACATCCTAGAAACCTACTAAACAATTTTCAACATCCAATTATCAAACACAACATTAAAAAGGTTAAAGATCTATTAAATTATTTTTACTTTAATTTTTAAATATATATATATATATATAATATTTTGATCCTAAAGATAAGAATGAATTATTGTTAAGTTATGTTGAGTTTGATTTTGTACCTAAACTCAAATTGGTAAAAATTCAATAACTAAATTTACAATGCGAGGAAGTAAAATATTTGAGACCCACTATGGAATCTTTTGTAGTTTTAAAGTCTAAAATATCTAAATGGAAAAGGATAATAACAATCGTAGCGGTAGGTTTGTAGGGCCTATTTTCTTCCATAAAAGTAAAAATTGTATATAGTAAGTAGTAACCCAAAATAGGTAGAGATAGAGATATGAATTCAATTTCCATCTTTTTTTTTTTTTTTTTTTTTTTTCCAACCTATGCCGTTGATTATTTAAATGGACTACTCGGCCAACCAAAATAATAATAATAATAATAATAATGAATGATTGAAAAATGACATGTACTCAAATATAATCGATTTGACATAATTAGTTTTCAATATATCCCAATGGGGATAAGATTTTAAGAGAGAGAAGAAATTTAATGATTATGGAAAAAAGAAATGGAGACAGGATTTGAAGCATTGGGCACAAAATTAGCTGTGAGAGAAAGCAAGATATTTGTTCTTTGGGATTTTATTTTATTATATGATGAGATTCATTAAACACTATATAATATAATCCAGCAATTTTAGTTGGCGTATGTCAATTCCAAATATACATATAACGTTTATATATATGTATTAATTAATTTATTTATATTATATAGTCTGCAAGGAGTTGCCTCGAAACCAGCAGCTTTGTGAAATTACATATGGGTTGGTTGAGTTGTCCTGCAGTTTTTTCACATTTAAAAAAAAAAAAAAAACAAATCGGAATTGTATTTGTCGTTGGGAAATTTTCAATAATATTAATTAATGAAATTGGGATTTGGTTGCTTCTCGGAAACCTGCAAGTGGCATCGCATGCCATAGGTTGATGCCACCTTTTTTTTTTTTTTTTTTTTTTTTTTTTTTTTTTTTTTTTGTATTGAATTAAATAAAGAGTGAAATTGGAGAGTAAATCACTATGAAATTCCTTGTTTAATTCCCATAATAACCTCCAATATCATTAAATAATAATTAAAAAAAAAAACGAAATCTCTATCATAAGATCTATGTGCAAATTGAGGATATATGTTTAAATTTAGTTAACGATCTGTTTGGAATACATTTAAATTTAAATGTTTTTCAAGAATGCATTTTTTAAAAAACATTTTGTATAAAAATTGTTTAGAATTTAACCTCCAATATCATATGTTTGGTTGCATTTTTCTCACAAGTGTTTTTATACACAAGTTGTTGTGTACTTAAAAAGTCTTTTTTAAAAAGTTTGTTTCAAATATTTGTCTCAAAATGGTTTATTTATCAATCTCAAAATGGTTTATTTGTGTACTTAAAAAATCTTTTTTAAAAAGTTTGTTTCAAATATTTGTATCAAAATGTTTTATTTATCAATCTCATTTTCTAATAAGTCATTTTTAGTAGTTGCCAAACATTATAAAGTTTTTCAAAATGACTTATTTTCAAAATTAAACACTTAAAAGTTAAACCAAACATACTATAAATCTTTTAATTTATAATTTACAAGGAAAACATTCGTTTATTTTGTTAAAAGTTGGGGTTGCATGATTTAAAAATGCAAAACTAATAGTTGTATCGAAAAAAATGTCAAATTTGTATAAATGGATCAAATTACATTCTCTATTAGAATTTTGTTTTAAGATTATGTATATGCATAAGACTTTAATAAATGCATGGTTTAAATGCTAAAATTAGATTAATATTAACGATTTTTTTTATTAATATGAGTATTTTTCATCTTGTAGTGTATTCTTTACTAATTCATGCAAAAAAAAGTACATTTTTTTGGGGCTAATTTGGTAGGATTTTAGTAGAACAATAATTTTTATTTATGTTATTTAATTTTGAGTTAATTTTAAATAGAATCAAGTGAAAATAGTTATAAATCGATAGTCTAATCTGATTCGCGTATAAAAGTTTAAGATTTAAATTGATATAATTATTAGTTTGATGTCTCAATTGATACCACTCTCGAAGTTTAAAGGTATATGTCGTAGCATATACTATCCATTGTTTTTAAAACCATTTGCTTACGTAGATCTTTTCCCTAATTTTCGCTATACTCCATTAAATACATGACACACACATTTTAACATATTTGGCAACTAAAACGACGCTTACTCATATTTTAACGTCTTCCTCGCTCATTTGGTAGCTAAAACTACCATGTTGGCGCTTACTGATCTTAAGAAAAAAAAAAGTCGTAACGCTATCCATGTCCATTTGTTTATCAATGAAACAAACCGAACAAACAACTTTTCAAAGTCAAAGCAAGCGTTACAACAAACGCATAAATATCAAAATAAACAAAAGTTCGAAGCAAATAAATTAAAATAAAATAAAATAATATATATATATATATATATATATTTGAAGAAGAAAATAAAATAATATTTACTTGGAGGGTTTGAGCACAATCAAATTTTCCAAATAGAACACATATATACCATCCATGGTGAACTCAAGGGAATTTACTAAATTACTATAGTAAAAGTATAAAATTCATGAATCGTGGGCGTCCATGGAGAATTATCGAACGATGAAAACGGGGGGTGCAGGAGAGGGAGGGTGGAGTGGCAGACATGGAGTTAAATCCGGGAGGGGTGACGTGGCAAGGGGTTCCCCATGGGAGAAGCATGAAGCCAAGTTTAAGAAGCTGCCAAAACACCACCCGGGTACACCGTACTCGTCTCAACGGCCACTGACCCCTCATCCGTAGGTCCCACCCTTAATTGCTACGCTGGCACTTCCCACGTGGCGTAACAATCCCTTTGTTTACTTCCTTCCACCCCGTCTGCCCCCACGTGTCTCGGTGGGCCCCATCCCCCCCCATTCCTTCCATCAATAGAAAAATAAAAGAAGTAAAAAAAAAAGAAAAGGTGTTTTGTAGTTTAGCTGGGCCTACGTGGCGGCCTAGTCTCAGACCCCAGTGTCCATTTGCTACGTGGCATATTCTTACCTTGTCAGTTATTTTAAATCAAACAAACAACCTCCCCCCACTTATCTCTCTCACTCCTTTTTAAGTTACCTACGAACCAGGATTAAGATAACCCAATCCCTAATTTACCAAAATACCCCTGGTATTTCACTAATTTACCCCCTCTCACTCTTTGTTAAAATATTTAGCAGGTAGAAGAGTCAAAACGCAACCCAACCTCGTTCACGTTCTCCTAACCGAATCCGAAAATAGACAACTACAACTCCAAAAAAAAAAAAATAATAAAATAAAAAATCACAGTAATATAATTTTATAATATATCGCTGTCTAATTTATTATTATTATTATTATTTTTTATTGAATTTACCTTTTTTTTCTAAACAAGGCAACCCCTAAATAAACCCCACCATACGGCTTGCTTCCTTGATTGCATTTGCATGTCCCCTCCATTTTTCTCCATTCCTCTCTCTCTCTATTTCTCTCTAACTCCCACCAACATTTCCCATTACGATAAGAATCCAACCATTTCCCTTCTCTGATTTCCAACACCAAGGAGAAGAAGAAGAATATCAGAGTTCTTTCTAATTTCTACTCTCGAATCTCTCTCATGGCTGTTGAAGCTCGCCATCTCAATCTCTTCCATCCTCAACTAATCGGAGGAAACAGGTAATTGTTATACTCTCTCGATCTCATGACTGTTCGTGTGTTCTTTCTTTTCTGGGTTTTGTTCGGATGTTGATGATGGGGATGATGGATTTGCAGAGAATTTGTGAATCCGATTGAAGGAGATGCGAATATCTACAACAACAGTCAAATGGGTTATGGAGTGCCATTGCTCTCGGGGACAACCACCGCTGAAACTCTCCTTCCGGCTTACAATTCCGTCATCGTCGATTCGGTTTCCGCCAAAACTGCCGCCTCCGCGGCGATGAAATCCGACAGCGGCTTAACGTATAACTACAATCTTCCTCTGCCAAGAAAGCGCTCTAGAGAATGTATGAACATGATGAACCCATTCGTTTCCTACCCCTGCGCGCCGATTACTCCCAAGTCTTGCGGATCTTTCTCGTTTCTCGGGGAAGACATCTCGCTCCAGATCCAGCAGCAACAACTCGACATCGACCGTTTGATTTCCCAACACGTAAGTCCAATGGAAAATCGTCTCTGTTTTCGTTTTTAATCCAAACTCTCTTCACGCGAATTCGAAAATTGATCTGGGTTTGTTTTGGATGAATCCAACAGTTGGAGAAGGTGAGATCGGAAGTTGAGGAGAAACGGAAGAGGCAAGCGAGGAGGATAATCGAAGCGATCGAAGTGGGAGTGATGAAGAGACTAAAAGCGAAAGAGGAAGAGATCGAGAAGATGGGGAAATTGAATTGGGCATTAGAGGAAAGAGTAAAATCACTATGTATAGAGAATCAACTATGGCGCGACATGGCACAGACAAACGAAGCCGCCGTGAACGCCCTGAGAACGAATCTAGAACAAGTGCTATGCCAAGTGAACGAAGACCGGAACCAGCAGCAGCAGGGCGGCGGAGGGATCGACGATCCGGCGACGGCATTGGTGGATGACGCAGAGTCGAGCTGCGGGAGCAACGAGGAAAAGGAAAGGGAATGGAGCGGTCAAGATACGGGGAGCAGCAGCAGCAGCAGCAATAATGGAAGGAGCAGGATGTGCAGAAGCTGCGGGAAAGAGGAATCGAGTGTGCTGCTGTTGCCGTGCAGGCATCTGTGCCTATGTACTGTGTGTGGGTCATCAGTCCACGTATGCCCCATCTGTAAATCAACAAAAAACGCCAGTGTACATGTAAACATGGCTTAGAAGAACCAAAACCCAACAACGAATTACTACTAACTAGAAGAAGACTTTTTCTTTTGATATTTTGATTATTCAAAGAAAAAAAAAAGAAAAGGAAATACAATGGGTCGTTCGTTGAAGTTGAAATTTCAGCAAAATTTTGGTTTTTGTGAGGGTCCAGGTCCACGTCATCAGGGGATTATGTGGGGTCCGGTCCGGGGATTAGAAAGTGAGAGGTGTGAGGGTAAAGGTGACACGTGAGACTCTCGCGAATGTCGCTGTTGGGAGACAAGTGTAATGAGAAAGGCCAACGCCACTCGCTTTCCAATTGCACTGTCCTCGCACGGCTTTTCTATAATTATATTCATCACGATACAATTACAAACACGCCAATTCCTGGTTTTTTTCTTTTTCTTTTTATTTTTCGATATTCCCGCCCATTTATTTATTTATTTTAATTTTCAAATCCCATCTTATGATGCGAACTGTTGCGTAATCCACACGACGTGTATTTTTTTTTTTTTTAAAAAAAACAAATTATTTCTCTTTTTAATTTAACAACTGAAAAAAAAAAAGAAAAAAAGAAAATGGGGGGTCTAGCCGTCTAGGTTCGAGGAACTTAGGCATGCGGTTACGTGCGCGTGAAAGTCACGTGATTGATTCAGATTCAGAAGGAAAGGTGAAATGTATTGTTTATTTATTTATTTGTTTTGTTGGGTGGCTGCTATGCTAGTTCGTAGATGCCAAAGGAAAGATGTGTTCCAGGAATTGGTCCCATGGGACAAAATATGAAACTTTACGTTTCTTCAAGGAATAAAATTGTATTGCATTTCTTGTTCCGATTAGTCAAGGGAATAAATTATTGCAAACCTAATTTTGTATATTTAAAATTAAATGTTGAACTTTAATTAATTTAATGTGTAGCTTTTTACAGAGACTTATTTTAAGAATAAAATTGATTTAGAAGATTTGAATGAAGTTGATAAGATGAAGATGATGGGAATGAGCGGGAGGGACTAGGGAGGCAGGCAGCGCCAATAATGGGTGGCGTTGGCCGAGTTCTTGTTTTTCCCAACAATAAATTATCCTCACGCTCACACGTCACACCAAACCTACCGCGCCTATTATAAATTATAATTCTATTTATTTCAATTTTATTATTTTTTCCAATTTCAATCTCGCTGAAAAATCAAATCGTTGAGCAGTCCCATTCACGAAAACCAAATAAAAAAGTTAAAATTAAAATTAAAATTAAAAAGACCATTTTCCAATTCCATGACCCCAAAACGACACCGTGGGGACAAGGCATTCAATATTCCAGCCAGGGCAAAACAGGAATCCCCATCGGCATCCACCAAATGGAGCCCATTTTCCTTTTTCATTTTATTTTCAAAAATTACTCTGTGGGCCCCACCATCTGTCCCTTTATGACCGGCATGCCCCTCCATTGCCCGTGAATCTCATTCCTCCCCACTCCCTACCTTTTTTTTTTTTTTTTTCTTCTTCTTATTATTTTATTCCTTCAACCAAAAAACTTAAAATAAAATTAAAAAAAAAAAGAAGCATTGCTTCTTGTTGTTTTTTTTGTAGTTATTGCTTCCCATTTTCCTTTTTATGACTTTATTCTAATACTAAACTAATGTACTTTTTTTTTCCTTCTATATTACATTATTGTTATTAAAGAAGAGAGAGAGAAAAAAATAATAAAAGAAAAGAAAAGTAAAAGGGTTATTGTTCTATGCCTAGGAATCTAAGCCAACATTTTACCCAAAATTTAATTTATATGAAAACCAAACTTATCCCTTTTGGATGAGTGAGTTGTCAAACTCAACCCTATTCCAATTCCTTTTCCTTTTCTCTTTCCCCCACTTCCTTTTCCATGCTATAAAACACCATCATCCTCTTTCCTACTTGACACGATTCGTCGTATTTTGATTTTGATTGCGACTTCGACCGTAATGTAAACCTACAAATTTTAGCTCATTGACCAAAATATTAGTCGTAATCCTCCTTAAAATCTAAGGGTTCGAATCTCCAATTCCATCATGTATTTCAACTTGTTAATGCTCTAGAAAAAAAAAAACTTTATTTAATGTGACTGTCCCATTGTGATTGTCTTGTAATTGCATCTAAATGGTATAAATTTGTCAATCATATTTGACATTGTTTTGGGATTCTAAAATGATTTTTTTATAAAAAAAATGGTGAATGATTTATAGTTTGAATGTTGTTGTCAAGTTTTGTTTATGTGGCTGCTCAAGCAATGTTCAAACAATGAATTTATATTTGTTGAGTTGGGGTATGGGGTATGTCTTAAATGACAACCTTTGATTTGAAAATAAGTATTTATGAATTGGATTTTTTTTTTTAAATATTCGTTGTATTAAAATCGTATCATCGTCATTTGATGATTTCCAATACCTAACTCGAAAAATAAAATGAGAATGAAGAATTTGGTTTTATAAAAGGTCGGTATCAAGTACTTTTCTTAGTTTAGGAAACAACAAAATTGACCAACTATTCAGTACGACTTTATAATATTGTTCATTATTAAATAAAATAAAAGAAGAATGTAATCCTTTTGCATAAGTCCAAAGAGCATCTATCTATCTAAATGCATCAAAGTCCAATCCATAAAAGTCTAATTAGGTGAGGTATCAATGGCGGCAAAGTCAGTTGGACAATTGAATGCATCAAATAAATAAATACATGTATTTAAAATAATAATAAACACAAAAAAAAAAAAAAAAAACGTCAATATCCCACTATGTAAGAGATTAATTAATGCATTTTAGATTTTTTAACAAGGGAGATTTGGAATTTCTGCTAAGCTAAGCATGGATTGATTTAAATATAGTTTTGAAAAACGGTCGTGCTCCATATCTCTGATTAATTGAATTAAAAAAAAAAAAAATCAATAATGATGAAGCTGTCACAAACATAACCTAACACGACGTTGATTAGAAAGAGAGAAGATTAAATAAATCGAGAAAGTTAGGGGTGTGGATTAATCGAGTAATTAATGGTAATGGAGCATCATTAGTGGTGGGGTCAAATCTGACCTTATTAATCAAACTTATGCGATTGAGACTATCTAACATGTTTGGATTTTTTTTCCCTCTAAAAAATCAACATGATTTGATTCTTAATAAGGAAAGCATCTTTATTATTTATTTATTTATTTATTCTGTGTTTTGTTGAATGGCCAATGTCATGTGCGTGGTGCATTTGGCATTGGAACCTTTATTTTAACTTTAAGGAAAAAAATATATATATATATTTTTCAAACAAAAAAGTGTCTGGACTTGTTTGGATTTTTTTCTTATAACTATTTATAAATATGATTGTTATTACATTAGCAGCAATAATTATTACTTTGCAAATAAAGAAGAAACATGTATGTATGACATCTCAACCCTCTATTTGAATATAAGGGCTCATGTCTTGTTAAACTACCATTAAACATTCAAGGTTAATCTTTTATATTTATATTTTTAATAATAATTGAAATAATATATCTTTCAATGTGTACTTTGAGGAAGGATTATACTAATGAATCAAATAATAAGAACAAATATTTGATTTTTTTTTATTTGATATTTTTTTAGCATTTAAGGACCCGTTTGATAACGTTCTCGTTTCCTGTTTTTCGTTTCTCGTTTCTTGTTTCTTGTTTTTTAAGAACTAAAAACAGAAACATGTTTGATAACTATTTCTGTTCCTTGTTTCTCTGAAAAAAGAAACAAAAACACAAATGTGTTTGATAACCGATTCTTGTTTCTTGTTTTTTAGTTAAAATAAAATTTAGTACATACAATATAAAAATATTGTATGTACTAAAACCGATCAACAGAGGTCGACGACTGTAGTAGCTGGTTGACTGTGACATCTGATAGTCAGAGGTCGACTGTAGTAGCTGGTTGACGGAGGTCGATGGCGGTCAGTCGGCGAAAACCGATCAACAGAGGTCGACGACGACTGATAGTCAGTGGTCGACGGTGGCGATCGGTCAACAGAGGTCGGCAGCTCTCGATAGTCAGAGGTCGACTATAGCGGCTGGTCGGCGGCGCCCGGTAGTCGGAGGTTGACAGTAGTCCGAGATCGACGGTGGCAGTTGGTCGGTGGCAGTCGGTAGTCGAAGGTCGACGGTAACGATCGATCGACATATGAAGATCAACGGAGGTCGACGGCGCCCGGTAGTCAGAGGTCGATGGTGGCAGTCGTTCGGTGGAGGTCGACGGCTGCCGGTAGTGAGAGGTCGACGGTAGTGACTGGTCGGCGGCGCCCGATAGTCTGAGGTCGATGGTAGCTGTTAGTCTGCGGATCTGGTCAGCAGGGGTCAACGACGCCCGGTAGTCGGAGGTCGACGATGGTTGTTAGTCGACGGCGCCGGTAGTCGGAGCTCAACGGTAGCAGTCGACCGCGACTGGTTATTAGAGGTCGACAGAGGTCGGCGACGACCAGTAGTCAGAGGAGGACAGTGGCGGTTAGTCGGTGGAGGCCGATTAGTGGATAACGGCTAGTTGTCAGAGGTCAACAGTAGCGATCGACTGCAACCGGTAGCCAGAGGTTGACGACGACCGGTAGTTGAAGGTGCACGGTGGCAGTCGGTCGGTAGAGGTCGATGGAGGCCGATCGATGGTTACGGTCGGTCGTGGCCGGTAGTCGGAGGTTGACGATAGCGGTCGGTCGACGGTGACCGGTAGTTGGAGGTGGACGGTGGCGGTGGCGATCGGTCGGTGTAGGTCGACGACAACCATTAGTTGAAGGTCGACAGTGGTGGTCGGTCAGCGGAGGTCGATAGTCCGAGGTCGACTGTGGCGGTCGATCGGGGGAGGTCGGCGGTGGCCGGTAGTCGAAGGTCGTAGGAGGCGGTCGGTCGGCGATTGATGATAGTCGGATGTTGACAGTGGCGACTTGTCGGCGACGATTGATAGTCGGATGTCAACGATGGTGGCCGGTAGTTTGAGATGGTGGAGGTGATAATAAAAGGAAAAAAGGAAATAAATAAAATAAATAATAAAAAAATGAAAGAGAAAGAAATAACGAAAAAAGAAAAAAAAGAAAAAAAAAGAAAGAGAACGAAATAACGATTTTTTTTTTTAAAAAAAGACGAGGAAGTGGTTAAAAAAATAGAGGAAGAGAAGAAATTGGTGTAGGAATGGGAGGGAGAGATGGATACATGCATGAAAGATGGAGAAAAAAAAAACAGAAACAGAATTTGAGAAACAACATTTTGTAGTTTCTCAAATTTGGCCTCTTTTTTAGAAACGTTTCTAGAAATTTAGAAACAAGAAACAAGGATGAGTTATCAAACAAGTCTGTTTCTTAAAAAAGGAGAAACGAGAACAAGAAACAGGAAACAGGAACGTTATCAAACGAGCCCTAAATTAATCATCTTGACTAACCTCATGAGACAAACATATAATTCTACTATATTTGGTTGTCAATAATATTTAGAACATTAAAACCTAGGTTGGCAGGGTGCTAGCTCTTATCCAAACCAATCATCTCTAAGCTCTTTATTATTATTTTTTTCACTACCACAATGGTTAACAAACATGTCAAGATTATATTTTTTGTGAGGTGTTGATGCCAAAAATCCGGACAAGGAGAACTCACCTGATCTTCACGTGCCACCAATGGTAAATTTGTTTGAGAGGGAGAAGATGTGGTCTGCAAGACAGAAGAAACCTGCACACCGGTGTGGTGTTTGCCACATTGCTTCTGATGCTTAAGTCAGAAAGTAGAAGGAAGATAAGCAAGAACAGAGAGTTAGAGAAAGAAGAGAGAATTTAGAGAGTAAAGCTCCAGATCCCTTCTTCAAGGTCGAAGAAGGGTTTATATACCTTTTCCTATTTTAGGGTTTCTAGGCGTTTGGAGACGATTCGGGGGTGAACCAAGTCGAACCGAGCTGACCTAGGACACCAGGAACCGAACGGAGGGAGAGGAAACTCGACCCACACAAGTGGGTCGAGGGTCTGCCTGGTCAAGGCCGAGCGTGGGGTTGGGCCAAGGCCCTATCCCTTCGACGTTAGCCCAACTCTCCGACCTATCTCTCCTCTGGGGTCCATTTCCTAGTCGTGTCTTCGAGCTGGTGTTGTGCTGTCCTGACCAATTCTTTATATTTTGGAGTGGTCCAAAATTACCTATAACATTAAGCCCACACTCTTGAATTGAGATTCAGGTGTGCTTTACTGCTCTAATTTAACTCCTTAAGCCTGATTTAAGAGTAATGATATTCCCCTTGTGCTGATTCATATGTTGGTTTATCGTTATCCTGTAAGAGAGGACGAAACTGGACGAAGCAGAGGCTCCCTGAATAGGGGCTAGGTAAGACAGAAATGAGAAAAGTGAGGGATTGTAGGAACGACCTCGGTCTTGGCCTCGAGATGAGGCCGAGGCTAAGGTTTGGGGTGAGTCCAAACCTTCGTGCCTTTGAATGTTGTTCAATCCATTCCTTTGTTTCGAAGCCCCCTGTGTAAGTACTTCTTTCGTTTAGCCATTTATGTGGCACACGTGGCAAGACCATAGGGTCGACCTCAACCACTTTCTATGTTATTGAAAATTTTAAGTTCCTGCATTGAAATGTTAATTTCTGCAAAACAAAAATGAGGAAAGAGGCTAGGGTCGGCTTCGACCTCAAGTCCCTGTTTGCTCAAATTTCAGCTCCTTGCATTCATACATTAATTCTCATGGAAGAATAGTGAGGGAAAAGGTTAGAACATGTAGTTTTTTTTTTTTTTTTTTTTAATCAAAACATGCTAACCTAGTCTGTTTTTTTTTTGTTTAATAGGGAGAGCATATCCTCTGTTACTTGCTTTTTGTTTAATAGGGAATGCATATCCCCTATGTAGCCCCCTTACTCGAGTAATTTTTTTACTGAAATATAAAATATAGTTGAGTAAAAAAAAGAATACCTTTAAAGTTTAGGGTTGGTCTCGGCCTCAGCCAGGTGGCTTGGCTCGACCTTGGTCTTGATGCTAGCGTGGGCCGTGTGCTCAATGTTTCAGGCTTGCATGTAGACGTGAGCACTAAGCATGGAAACTTAGACTCGCATGTAGGCGTGGGCACTAAGCTGGAAAGCTGAGGCTCGTATGTAGGCGTAAGCACTAAGCATGGAAGCTTAGGCTCGCATGTAGGCGTGGGCACTAAGCATGCAAGCTCAGGCTCTCATGTAGGCGTGGACACTAAGCTAAAAGGCTTAAGCTCGCATGTAGGTGTAGGCACTAAGCTCGAAGGCTTAGGCTTGCATGTAGGCGTGGACACTAAGCAGGTGGACATAATGGAACCTACATATCAGAAGCTCCAACGATACGAGATTAACTGGCTAAACTCATTAACCAAGTTAATCAACATTCGTTAACTGTGGGTCACTCCACTAAAGACCCACAACTGCACTCTTCTCACTGTAAAATATTTTTGTGTCCACGGATATTGACGAATACACGGTAAGTGAATCTTTCAAGTGTGTTCGTAACACCAGCTGTGTCAAATTACCATTTTACCCCTGGATTACCTCTAAATCCTTAAGTACCATTGATCCCTCTAATGAACAACCTGTTTAGGGTCCAACCACTAAACATAAATTTCTCTCGTGCTAGGAGAGGACAACACACTTTTGTTCAAACCTCGGAATCAGCCCTTAAGGGAACACACATCTACTTACCCCAATAGGGGAATGAGTGAATTCCATGTTGTACTGTTATGTTCCCAACCCCCATTCGGTCTTGCCTCCTGAAATGGTAGGATTATTAAGTCAGTGAACAGGTCAATCTCATCCATACAAATGCAAGGACAATCCCTCTTGAAAAGGGGTTCATAACAGACTTAGGATTGAGATCAAGTTACCTAGGTCATCCTATCAAAATAGAAACCTAAACTAGTCGACGATGTTACATCTAGTGGTTACTATTTCATGGTCTGGTCTTATGCAAACTCATTGCATAGGATACCCCCACTTACATGTCTCATACATGGACGCTTCAAATCAATGCATCTGTATTGAATACATAGTGGGTCGTATCACATAGTGTCACCAGGATATGGTATCCACCCTTATCCCTGTATTATAAACCATTTAGGTTGTTACTTGAACACTGATCCCCGTATGTCCCCACATACTAGTCCAAGTTTCATTAAAACAACCTTGGATCTTAGTTTATTGGATTTTAGGGTTAATTAATGCAAACTCGATTATTCAATAACAAATTACCGAATCACTCAAAAAATGCTTTACTGAGGTTAATTGATTTGTTTCATTTACTATATACGAGTTTTAGGGCATAAAACCCAACATGAGGTCCTTTTTTCCATCAAACGACTTGAACGTGGGTACCTTGAACTTCTGGGACACCTCGACTTTCATGACTTCATCAGTGAAGGGTGGATAAACTTGGTCGATCATGTCTTCTAAATCTTGTTTTTCACAATCTTTTGATTTGTGCATGTCCCCTTGGAGATTTCAAAGTTCCTTTAGTGTGTTCAGAAGCTCGGTCTTCCGAGGGGGATTTTCCTTCTTGGCCTCGCCCTCGGCAGCCCTGACGATTTTGCGCTTTTCCTCAATCAGGTTTCTCAAGTCTGTTCTGCGGCTGATACTTGGTGTCGAAATAGTGTGGTTGTGTTCCTTATTCGTGCTTTTTTCTGGACTCCTCAGAATGGTGCGATCTGCAGGTTTGAGGCCCCCAACCTTGCTAGTCGTGTTGTTTGTCTTCTTTTCTTTCGATCCTGTCTTCTACTCTTCAATGTATTTGATTGGCTTCTTCCCCTTCCTCAAATCTCTAATCAACTCCTCCTCATGGATTTTGGTGCTAGGACCAGGTTTATCCAAGATACGAAGTATCCTGGACAAACTTCAATCTATTCCACTCACTTTATCCTCAAGGGCGACAATTTTGACATTAGTCTACCTATTTCAGGATGAAAGCGGAGGAGATTGGGTTCGAGGCCGACCTTAGCTTTCTTCTCGTGACCTCCACGGGTGGTGGTCACCGTCTGAATGTTCTACGTCTAGATCCTGGTTTCTCTTCTCCATCCTCTTACTAGTCAAATAACCGATGTGCAAATCTCACTAGCAAGCTTTCTTCCCCACAGACGACGTCAATTGTTGATGCCAAAACCCGAGCAGGGAGAACTCACCTAACCTTTACGTGCCACCAACGGTAAATTTGTTTGAAAGGGGGAAGATGTGCCCTGCAAGACAGAATAAATCTGCACACCAGTGTGGTGCTTGCCACACCGTTTCTGATGCTTAAGTCAGAAAGCAGAAGGAAGATAAGCAAGACCAGAGAGTTGGAGGAAGAAGAGAGAGTTCAGAGAGTAGAGTTTCGGATCCCTTCTTCAAGGTCGAAGAAGGGTTTATATATGTTTTTCTATTTTAGGGTTTTTAGGCATTTGGAGACGATTCGAGGCTGAACCAAGTCAAACCAGGCTGACCTAGGACATTAGGAACCGAACGGAGGGAGATGAAACTCGACCCACATGTCGGCCTCGGCCTAGGGTTGGGCCAAGGCATAATCCCTTTGGCCTTGGCCCAACTCTCCGACCTATCTCTCCTCCGGGGTCCGTTTCCTGGTCATGTCTTCGGATTGGTGCTGTGTTGTCCTGGCCAATTTCTTATATTTTGGAGTGGTCTAAAATTACCTATAACAGGGGGAAAAATGATTTTTTATCCTAAACTTAGCATGTTGTATCAATTTTAACCCCGAACTTTCAATTTCATCAAATTGAACCCTAAATTTAGCAGATTGTATGAATTTTAACCCCAAACTTACATAAATGTTGCAATGTAAACCTTTGGTTTATTTTCCATTTAAATCACCATTAAAACATGTGATTGACAATTTCTTCGTTCTTTTTTTTTTTTTTAAAAAAACACATTACGCATTAAATGTGTTGGTTTCTTGTAAGAAATTTGTTGGAGAAAATCGTTATTTTAAGAAATCAAACACTCTAGACTAGACTTATTCTTCTTATTGTTATTTAGTCTTAAAAAATTATAGAATTATTAACAACAAGAAAACCCCAACAAATGTGAAAAAAGAAAAATGAAATTGCTATATCCTTTGGTTTCCTACACTTGCATGTTCTAATTAGCCAGAAAAGAAAAACAAAAAAAAAAAGAAAAAAAAAACTCTCACCAAGTTCTTAATAACAAGAAAAAACCTTCAAACATTTATTAAAAAAAAAAATTCATAAAGTTCTCAACAAGAAAAGGCGATCTACATGTAAAGAACAAACTCCAAAACATCTTCTTATCATCCCACGATTGTACGTTCTTCTAAGCAACTGAAAAAAGACAACAAAACTCACAAAGACATTAAGAAGAAAATGAAAGGAAACTCATGTACAACTTTTCAACCGCAAAAGTTTATTCAAATAAAAAATTTCTCCAATAAAATTTCTTACAAAAAACCAACTTATGTGAAATGTAAGTTAAACCAAAAAAAAAAAAAAAAAAGAGAGAGAAAATATTCAATTACGCGTTGTAATGGTGGTTCAATAAGAAAGTAACTAAAGGTTTATATTGCAACACTTATGCAAGTGTGAGGTTAAAATTGATACAAGTTGCTAAGTATGAAGTTCAATTGGATGAAATTGAAAGTTCATGGTTAAAATTGATACAACTTGCTAAGTTCGATGATGTTTAATTTGATGATTTTTTTTATTTTTTTTTTTGTTAAATATACATATTAGTCTCTAATGTTTCAAATTTTCTTTAATTTAGTCCATCTTCCTTAAAAAGTTTCAATTTAGTTTCTAGAGTATCAACATTTTTCAATTTAATCCTACACTACTAGTGGATGTTAAAATTGGTTTAGGACAACCTTCCATGACATAACACTTAGTGAATTGACATATACTTGGAGGAAAAAAAACACTCAATATTCCTACAAATTTCTTTGCAAAATTATAAATTTTTGCAAACTCATTCAATACTATGAAATGTAAGTTGATTATCCACTAATTTTACCTTCGCTAATAGTAGGTGACTAAATTGAGGGACTAAATCATATATATATTTTTTTCAATTTATTTTTGACAATGGAATGAGGTAGAAAATGTTATGGGAAAAAGAAAAACTAGGAAGAAGGAAAATGGGAAGTGCATTGGATGTGGAAGTGGGTCTCATAAATAATAAAGTTTTGTACTATTCCCTTTCCATCAATTCTTCCTACTCACCATCATAATAATACACATAACAAAGTACTACAATAATCCTCCAAAATTTTCACCCTCACATACACAAACAAACCCACTAAATTTCCAACCCTTCCCCTTTTTCAAAAAATGGTCACTTTTTAAATCCCTTTAGATTAGGGGTTCCAAAAAAAAAAAAAAAAAAAGATGCCATTCCACACTCACATGAACATTTTTTAAAAAAAAAACAAATTGTGCTAGTTCAAAAGTTATGTACCAAAAATATGCATTTCATTTCACACTACTTGTCCACTATAAGAAAAAAAAAAAGGGTGTGGAGAGATGGAGGAACAAGTAAAAAAGCATAGAATATGGATCCAATGAAAGAGGGGGGCACTTCCCACTTATGTCAAATACTCAAAAAAAAAAAAAGCTCAAAATGCTCAAAGCAAAGCATAGCAAAGCCAAGCCCTTTCTCTCTTGTTCTATCATCATCTTGCAATTGATTTTGTTGCCTCTCTTTCTATCTCAACATGGGCCCTACCCCACCCAAACCCCATCATATTATGTGTATTTCTGCATCACATGTCACTTGGAGAGAATTTTGATTTGAAATGACCTAATTAAATCTCATCTCTTTTGGATGGACCCATTTTGGCACTATTCCTCTCTCTCTTTTCTTTTTCATGACCCGGTGGTTTATATACCTTTAAATAATAAATGGTTTAGATGAAATGAGTTCAAGTCAGGGTGTCCACCTATTTAAGATGGGATCATATGGTTGTTTTGCAAAATCAAGCCGACTCAAATACCCGTGGATATCAAACAAAGAAAAAAAATTTAAGATGGATGTTGTTATTTTTATTGCCGTCTTGCTTCTTGCTTTGCTTTGGGTATATTCTTTCTTCTCTCTCACTTTACTATGTAACACAAAAGTTATTGTTGCCTTTTCAGAAAAGCCATGGTGGGGTGTGGGTCTAAGTCATGACAATCCACAAATCAATCTCTTCTTAATAATCATCTCTCCCCTTCAAAAAAGCTCAATCTACTTTTCATTTTTATTTTTTGGGTTTGGTTTGGACAATACATTATATTATTGCAATTTTGAATCCAACAACAAAACACCTCCACTATGAGTGAACACACAAACATGGAAAAAGAGAGATTCTGCCCACCAAGAAAAAGGCCACTGTTTGGTTTGACAGATGGATATGAGTGTTTTCTAAAGTGCAAAATTCAGTTCCTTTCCTCTCACTAATGTCACTATTACACTTCCAAATATTATTCTCTTCCCTCTCAAAAAAAAAAAAAAAAAAAAATCAATTATTTAAAATCAACCCTTCTTGGGTATTGTGGCTTCAAACCCAACTTCCCCTATCTTTGGTAAAATGATTATGTTTTCCCCCACATCCCCCAACTATTTATTTTTGGGGGTCTACAAGGACTTTTCAACTATTCTTACTTATCTAAACTATAAAGTAATATCCAACCACTATGAAAAAAAAAAAAAAAGGAAGAAAAGGTGTACCAATTGAAGCTCTCATTAATGTTAATTTGGATGGGTTGAAGACTCATGACTCATGAGTGGGTTGACAATTAACTTTTGTTTTCTTTGAAATTTAAAAAAAAAAAAATGGAGAGAGAAAGATTGAGATGCCTATCTGTTGGCTAAATAAAGGTTGAAAGTGATGGAAATTGGTTGCTAAAATTCAATTTTGGGTTTTTAAAAGTAGACAATAGTACTCGATTGAAATGACTCTAATGAAGAACCCTAAGAAAAGAAGTTGGATGTTGATTGCAAACCATTCTCGTATTCATTATTTCATTTCACCCCTCTAGATTTTGTGAAATTATAAAAGTGGGAGAAACGTAAGGTTGAAGGTGAAATTGACATAACAAAGAAAAAAAAAACCTAGCCCATCATTTTGGACCAAATAATGAATGATGGTTCATAGTTTTTTTTTTTTTTTTTTTTTTTGGTAGCATTGTAAACATTGTCCCATCCACCATTCACGCTTATGTGTCCCATGGACCATTCCATTCAAACTCTTGTCCTATGACGAATAAAAATCCAAAATCCATAATTGCTTCCTCATGTCCTAATTAACCCACCTCTGAATCCTTCTCCTCTTTATTATCCGTAGTGTTCAGATCAACTTGTGTGCATCTATCGATTATTTTTCCCTCTTTACTATTCATGAATGTTTAGGTCATTTTGCATACATCTCAATTATTTTCACGAGACTACTATCTTGCCTTGTTACACTTAGTTACCAAGGTAACTCGTATGATACTTAAGTGGATGACCATCATAACTTGAATTCATTTCTTTAAGGCTTCAGTTATTTATATGGGTTCAATTTGGAGAACTATTTCACTTCTATTCATTGAAAAATCAATTACTACTCTCACACCTTGCCATGTGACAATGTTGTTAATAATGTGTAGATAAGAGGAGAAGAGAAAGAAGATTCACTGTTTTTTTCCTTCTTGTCTTTATTTTATTTAATGAGATTCTTTCCTTACACTCATGGGTGCAAGTTACCAAAAAAAAAAAAAAAAAAAAATCAGTGGTAGTAGTCCTGCAATTGCAATCAATGGTTTGAAACAAAATTAAAAAGGAAGAAGAACAAGAGGGAAAGGAAAATGAAAGGTGGGGATAGAATGGTCAACTTTCACCATCATTCATCATTATTCTCCATATCCATCTACTTTCCATTATAACAAATGCAGAGCTACAAGTTAATTAATGTTGGTACCTCCTTTTTCTAGCACAACAAGAAAATGGGCCATAGAAAGAAATAAAAGACTTGTTTAATACACATATGTACAATTCAATTTCAAGGACCTAAAAAATTGGGATCCCACCTCCAAAAAAAAAACATCTTAATCTCAATTCTAACCAAAATCCAACATCTTGATTTGATTTGATTTGAGCTCGGTTTTGGCTTGTACTACATTTTTTTTTTTGGCTATGATCTTTTGACAGATGAGAAACTTAGATGGCGATCACACACCAGGACTTTTCATGTGCTCATTTAATGAAAATAGTGATATTTTTCTAATGTATATTAAGATCCATCTCATTTAAAGTGACGTTACTATTGTTATTATTCGTATGGGGTTCTGGTTCGTGATATTGTGCTTTCTTCCACGTAGGCTTTTAATCTAGACCATCTTTTTTTTTTTTTTTTTTGGCTATGTTGAAGATACTTATAAAAAGGGCCCTACTTGAGAAGGAACTATTTTCTTTTCTTTGATGGTGGAGAATTGGGGGAAAAGAAAAAGGAAAGATTGTGATAATAAAATGGCTTGGAATTGATTGATTGGAGTTGAATTGCACTAACAATTTTGTTGATGGCTCCATTAACGAACCAAATTGAATTTGGGAAATTTAAAGATTGATTTAATTTTGATATTTATTTGTGTGTTGTTGAAATAAGTTGTGGGTATTGGTTGGAATTGGCACTCAAAGATTTGGTGAGGATTTGTTGGGTTTCTTATTTATATATTCACATCTTATCCGAATTTTACATAGATCCCATAAAATACTATCAAAATTCTTTCGAACTCACACCATAATTTTTTTTTTAAATAATAATAATGTTTAAGAAAGTTTCTATGTCAAAAAAAAAAAAAAAAAAAAAAAAAAAATTCTAGATGATGTCGTTTTCACCTGCATCTATGGTATTGGATTCACTTGATTGGGGAACTTGGGCTTGTGTTTGGCCCATAGGACTAGTGGGTTGGGCCTTGGAGAGTGGAACAATCAAGTGTTAACTACAGTAATAGACAAAAGGGGAATTGTGCTAAATGACTACAAAAAAAAAAGCATTCTTGATTTTTGGCTACGGAAGTTTGGTTTTTGCAGGCGTGGCTACCAGAATAGTAGGAACCGTTTTACTGGCTTTTTTTTGGACGTTTTTACCCCTGGTATATACGGCTATATACAGACGGCGTTAACGTCTGTTTTTGTTACATGCAGGTTGCTCGCCCTTTTCTTGCGCGCTGGATGTATCCCGATTTACACGGGATTTTGGTGGGCGGTCTGTTTTGATCTGTTAGGGACTACCTATTGTTCAGGCGTAGGTAGTTTCCAACAATTATTTTTTTTATTCCTTCACATTGTTGCCCCTCATATAAATGTCATAGTTTATTATCTTTTTGTTTCATATCACGATCACATTGCGACAATAATTTTCCATCCTAATCTAACATGGCAACAGTTCAACAGGTCACAATTTTGTTTGGTGGTTGTAGACACCGTATTTGGTCCGGCTTGATTTTAAGTAATAATGTTTGAAGTTTTCCAATATTTGTTGGTCAATTTGTTTTTCTTGTATGTCAACAAGAGCATAGCTCAACTGGCATAAAATCACATTGATAACCACGAGGTCTGTGGTTCAAACCCCCCCTTCTCATTTGTTTTTATCAAAAATTCGTTTTCTTTTTATTTTTATTTTTTTTATTTTTTTTATTTTTTTATTTTTTTTTATTTTTTTTTATTTTTGGTCTTCCCCATTCCTATTGGAAGCTTACCTATTCAAAATAATTTGCATGGCTCTCATTTTTTATTTTTTTTATTTTTTTTCTTTTTTCCACCATTTTCTCATCCATCCTCCCCCTAATTTAGTAACCCTTTAAGTATAAAAAGGGGGGAGATGGAGGATGAAGGGAACAAAAAAAAACAAGAAGAAGGAGAGGAAGTTTAGAGTAAAAGTGAGCTTGAGAGAGTTTAGGCATTTGGGAGAGTTTAGGCATTTGAATAAGAGTTTAGCTTAGAGAGTGATAGAAAAGGAGAGAAAAAAAGAGAAGAAGTTTAGAGTAAAAGTGAGCTTGAGAGAGTTTAGGCATTTGAATAAGAGTTTAGCTTAGAGAGTGATAGAAAAAGAGAGAAAAGAAAGTGGAAGAGGAAAAGAGGAAAAAAGAGGGGGAGGAAGGAGTATACGGGGCGAGAAAACATTGGGTAAGAAAGAAGGAAAAAAGAAGGAAGAGAGAAGTAAAAAAGGTGGGGTTTTGTTTTTCTATTTCCTTTGTTTTTTGTTTTGTTATTATTGTTGTTGTTATTATTATTATTATTATTATTATCGTCATCATTATGATTATCATTTTTAATTTCTCTCTCATTTTAGTTCACTTTTTGCACTTTGCCAACTTCATTTTTTTAAACTTTATAATTTATTTGTTTTTTCCTTTCATTCTCCAAATTGCTTTAATCTAATCTTTAATTCTGCTTGGTCAATTTCAATTATTGTTATTGTTTTGATTTTCTTTTGAAAGGGATTATGGGAACTGAGTAATGTGCTTTCGTGGAGTCCAACTCCCGTGTAGGCGTATGAAAATTCTCATTTTCCCTTTTAAAAGAATTTACTCTTTGAATAATTTTTCTTCTTTTACATCCTTTTTATTTTAAAAAAATATTTTTAGTAAACATAATCATGTACACCCATGTTCCTTTAATTAAAAGGGAGATTATGCATGATTTATATTAAATTGGATATCCAACTCATAATGTTTAATCCTTGCTTTATTTCTAAAGTTAAGGTAAAAACGAATGAGACATCTTGTGTTCATTATTGCATTTTGAGTTTTTATTTTCATATTTATCATTTTTTTAAAGAAAAATAAAATAAAGGACTGTTTTTATTCATTTAATTGGACAATTTAAGATACTGTGGTAATCGTTTTCTTAAACGGGTGTTGTAGGGTGCTAATACCTTCCCTACACTCAAACGACTCCCGAACCTAATTTCTGGTTTTCTAAGACTAGTTTTGTTTTTTATTTTAAAGGTGACCAATCACACCCTCAATGATTGGTGGCGACTCCAATTTTCTTCTAAAAAAACCCAAGAAAGGATGTCGGCCGCTCCGCGTTGCGACAGTGGTGTTTGGAGTGCTGAGGGTATTTACAGTGATTTCAAGTCCAGAAGCGTGGATGTTAGAAGTGATTTGAATCTCCAAGAGTTTAAAGTATGTCTGGCGAAATACCTTCAGCTCCAGGACGACAATATGATTACTCGGCTAACACTCTTCAGGAGCTGGACGAATAACCCAATTAACATAATCATTTCTGAGGACAGAGATGTTTTTTGGATGGTCAACGGATTTCAAAACGGTACATACAGGATTGCAGGGATTAAAGCCCTAGCGCAGCGGAAACGATCGGAAAACTTAACCGGTTTAAATGCCGATTGGGAAACCAATACGATGGCAAAAATATATAAATTTACAACAGATAAATATACTTAAAAACATGCTGTAAAACCCATAAAGCATGCTGTAAAATTATGAGATCTAATCTATATTAGGATCCTATTGATCCTAGGGTTCAAGAATACTTACCCTTGAAGAATTCTTGATGAAAACCGCATTTTCCCCTCGTAAATTCGTAGAAAAACAGCAGCAAACTGATCTTGATCTTGCTGCAAATAAAACTCACAAACACCACCACCAAAATTACACCGGTATTCTCTTAGGTATGTGTGTTGAGTGGCTTGTGGGAACCAAAATCTCTAAGGATTTTCTCTGAAAACAAAACTCTGTATACAGAGAGGGAGAGTAAAAACGAGAGAGAGAGGGCGGGATAGAGGGAGAGAGGCGTGAGAGTGAGGATTCTATCAAACTGAACACTGACCCCTTCAATTAACCTATCGATAAGGAGAAGGCCACCTCACACATAATATCAGGTAACTGATTAATCAGTTACCTGATATTTTTAATTAATTATGAATTTAAAATTAAATTATAATTAATTAATTTTTAATTAATCAATATTAATTAAAATAACATTAATCTAAATCTCATTTAAATTAATATCCCTCTTAACCTATAGTTTAATTAAATCAAATTTAATTAAACTAAATCAATTTAATTAATTCAAAATTAATTAATTTAAAAATAATAAAATTGAACATCATATATTCAACTATTATTATTCTCTCTCATAAAACTATAGTATTAATATACATCCAATGCACATTAATTATAACCTATAGTTTTAATATGAATCAAATTCATATTTTAGTTTAATATTCGAACCCCTTCGAATACTTAATTCAACCTTAGAAATTTACCTCAACGCCTTTATAGAGCTACCGATGGGACCTGATGGACCAACAAATCAGAAGCTCCAACGATATGAGATTAGTTGGCTAAACTCATTAACCAAGTTAATCAATATTCGTTAACTGTGGTTCACTCCACTAAAGAACCACAGCTGCACTCTTCTCACTGTAGATATATTTCTGTGTCCACGGATATCGACCGTCAACAACAAGTTAGCCCTTCACGTGTGTTCGTACCCCAGTTAGGTAAAATTACCGTTTTACCCCTGGGCTACCTCTTGGTCCTTAAGTACCAGTGCTCCTCTAATGAACAACCTGTTTGTGGTCCAACCAACAAACAGAAATCCCTCTCGTGCCATAAAGAGGGTAGGGCCCATTGTTCAAGACCCGGAGACACCACTCAAGGGAACACACCTCTACTTACCCTAGTATCGGGAATGGGTGAATTCCATCTTGTAAGATTACGTTCCCAGCTCCCCACTCGGGCTTGTCCCCAAAATGGTAGGCTTATTGAGTCGGCGAACAAGCCACTCTCACCCGTACAAATCAAAGGACAATCCCTCATGGACAGGAGTCCATAATCCACTCAGGATTAAGGCCAAGTTGCTTAGGTCATCCTAGTGAAATAAAAACCGAGCTAACTAACGGTGTCACAGTTAGTGGTTAACTATTTCGCGGTCCGGTCTTTGTGCAAACTCCTTGCACAGGATACCCCCACTCGCATGTCAACTACATGAACGCGTTGGATCAATACGTTTGTATCAATATACAAAGCGGGTCGTATCCATAGTGTCACCAAGACAAGGTACCCAGCCTTATCCCTATACTACAGACCCTTTAGGCTAAAACTTGAACGTTGATCCCCGTATGTCCCTACATACTAGTTCAAGCCTCATTCTATTAGCCTTGGATGTTTAGTTTATTGGATTAGGGTTATTAAGACAAGATATAATACAAACATTGAATAATACATCACTTTTATTAATGGTCGGTCAAATGTACATTTACTATCTACGAGTTTTATGGCATAAAACCCAACAGGGATGCTGTATAGTCGTTGACACCCCGGGTGTCAATATTGGTATACACCCCGTGGGGATAGACGCGGGGACATCCCGTGGGGTCAGGAATTTTGACTTCATAACTGCGAATGGTATTGAAGCTGCTCTAGACAATTCTACTGTGTCGGAGGGGTGCACATTTGCCTACAAAGATAATCTGAAGAAGGTTGTGTATAACATAGCCCTAAAAGAAAGTTTCAAGTTGAAGACTGTTAAATCTAACAACATGCAGATTAAGGCATCATGCGTAGATGATTCGTGTCCGTGGTATATACGTGCATCTACATACCACGGGAGTCAAATTTGGATTGTCCGGAAGTTCAGCAATGAGCACACTTGTTTCTTTGATGCAGTCCATAATGACCACAGGCAGGCTACTGCGGCTGTTGCTTGCGGCTATGCAATAGCTATAATGAGAATTACTAACAAGATGCACTGCACACCGCAGGATATAATTGAATACGCTAAGAAAACCCACGGTGTCATTCTCAGTTACGACAAAGCTTGGAGGGGGAGGGAGAAGGCACCAACTGAGTTAAGAGGTTCCCCCGAAGAGTCGTATGCGCGTATTCCAGCGTTTGCAGCTAAATTGATAAAAAAAAACCCAGGTATTTCTCGTTTCTGCTTGGATGGTAATACTGTTGGGTTTTATGCCCTAAAACTCGTAGATAGTGAATGTACAAATTGTATACTTGTTTCAATAAAGTTTTATTGAGTTTCTGCAATAAAGTGTTATTGTTAAATATTGCACAATTTAACCCAAACCCAATAAACTAAGATCCAAGGTTGTTTGTGTTGGGTTTTATGCCCTAAAACTCGTAGGTAGTGAATGGTGACAAATTGTTTACTTGTTACAATAAAGAGTTATTGTTACTAAAATTGCACAATTTGACCCAAATCCAATAAACTAAGATCCTAGGTCTTTTAGATGAAACTTGAACTAGTATGTGGGGACATACAGGGATCAGTGTTCAAGTAACAACCTAAATGGTCTATAGTATAGGAATAAGGTTGGGTACCTTATCCTGGTAACACTGTGTGATACGACCCACTTTGTATTCGATACAGATGCAATGATCCAAAGCATCCATGTAGGAGACATGCGAGTGGGGGTATCCTGTGCAATGAGTTTGCATAAGTCCGGACCGCGAAATAGTAACCAATAGATGTAACACCGTTGACTAGTTTAGGTTTCTATTTCAATACGATGACCTAGGTAACTCAATCTCAATCCTCAGTCTATTATGAACTCCTTTTCAGGAGGGATTGTCCTTAGATCTGTATGGGTCAGAGTGGCCAGTTCGCTGACTCAATAATCCTACCATTTCAGGGGCAAGACCGAATGGGGGCTGGGAACATAACAGTACAAGATGGAATTCACTCCTTTCCCTATTGGGGCAAGTAGATATGTGTTCCCTTAAGGGCTGATTCCGGGTCTTGAACAAGGGCACCCATCCTCTCCTGGCCCGAGAGGAACTGCTGTTTATTGATTGGATCATAAGTAGATTGTTCATTAGAGGAATCAGTGGTACTTAAGGATCCAGAGGTAACCCAGGGGTAAAACAGTAATTTGACCCAACTGGCGTTACGAACACTCGTGAAGGATTGACTTACTGTTATTGGTCGATATTCGTGGACACAGAAATATTCTACAGTGAGAAGAGTGCAGTTGTGGGTCTTTAGTGGAGTGACTCACAGTTAACGAATGTTGACTAATTTGGTTAATGAGTTTAGCCAATTAGTCTCGTATCGTTGGAGCTTCTGATCTGTAGGTCCATTAGGTCCACCTGCTAGCTCGTAAAGGGTTCTGAGGTTAAGTAGTCTTGAATAGAATTTGAAGTGTGTTCAAATTCATTAAGAGAATTTTATTGTATTTGATACAATTAAAATAATGTATAAATATACATTATAATATAAGTTTAATTGGTGAATTAAACTTTATATTATAAATTAATTTTGGATATGATTCAAAATTAATTAACGAGAGAATTAAATATTTGAAGGAGTTCAAATATTAAATATGAATTAGATTCATATTGAAACCATAGGTTAAATTTAATGTGAATGAGATTCATATTAAAACTATAGTATATGAGAGAATTATTTGAATAATGATTCAAATAGTAAATTAATTAAATATATGATATTTAACTAATGAATTAACTAATTGGAGAATTAATTAATCTAATTAAATTAAATGTGATTTGATTAAATTAATTCTATAGTTAATATTAATGTACATTATGATGCACATTAAAACTATAGGTTAAATGAGAGAGATTAAAATTGAATATGATTCAATTGTAATTAAATATTGGATATTTAATTAATGTGGATTCAATTAATGAGATTAATTGAATGTCCAATTTAATTCAATTTAATATGATTCAAATTGAATTAAATACCTTATGTTATAATTGATTTAATTAATATTGTTTTAATTAAATTAATTATAATTAATTAATTAATTAAATGATTATTATTATTTAATTAATAGACGGTCAAGATCGTTTGGATTAGATCCAACGATCGAGATTAAGTAGGGTAATGACTCCCTCCCCACTTATCGTAAAGTGGAGAGGGGTTACTCATGGGGTCTCTCTCATTCTTCAACATTACAGAAAAGTTTTTCCTCTCAATTCTCTCACTGACTCTCTCTCCAAAAAATTACAACAACTTGTTTGCTGCAATTTTTTCCCTTCCAAGACTAGTTTTGGGTTCCCACAAGCCGGATCTCGATTCCCAAGAGTCATAGCTTTGATGGTGGTGTTCGTTGGAGAGACTTAGTATGAGTTCTTCGTTGAGGAGCATAGTGCTGTGGAATTGGTTCTGCAACAAGTTCCTAATTCTAAATTATTTAGGATTAGTAAGTGCATGCTTAATCTAGTTTTAATTTAGAAATTTGTTTCTGAATTTTGCCCAACGTATCGGTTTTCTTTAATTGAAATTAAATCACGCTCGATTTAATTCGCTTCTGAAGGGAATAAAAGTCCCCACGCAGCGGAAGCGCATCGATTGGACCTTACGCCGTATATTAATTAACATTAAAATACCGTTACGATTACTCAAACAAAACTTTAAACTAACTTTAAAGTCGCTGTAAAATCGGTTTAAACATGCTAAAATAAATCTAAATTTATTTTAAAAACTTTTCTAACGAAAAGAGGAAGAACCGTTACAAACCTCCGTTGTAGACTTGACCGTTCTTCGCCAACGACGCTCCAACGAACGAAAACGCAGCAGCCTTCTCGCCTCTTGATCGCTGGATTTTTCTTCTTTGAATGACACAATAACCACAGAGGTTACACCGGTATGTCTCTAAGTCTAGGAGGCCAAAGACTTGTGGGAGTCTTTCTCTAAGAGGGAGGCTAGAGAGAATTCTAGGTCTTGTCTTTCAAGAGTGTCAAGTGTCATGACCAATTAGGTCTAGTGTTCTATTTATAGAAGAGAGGCCATGAATAAAATATTCAATTAAATCAATCTTTTCCAAAATTGATTCAATCTTATTCCTTAATTAATCAATCATGATCAATCAATTCCCCAATTGATTAATCTTTTCCATAAATGACTAATTACTTCCATAAGTAATTAGATCATTCCCATAAATGATTAATCACTTCCTTAAGTGATTAATTATTTACATAATTGATTAATTCATGGTTAATGAATTCTTTAATTAATTAACCACCAATTAAATATCACATATTTAATTTCCGGCCTTGAATTAATTAATTTTGCCCAAACACTTTTAGGACTTAAATTAATTAATTCATTATTTGAACTTTTTCAATCTTCCATAAATTTATATTTGAACTTCTTCAAATATTAATTTCTCTCATAATAATATATCAATATATATTATATTTATTTCCCTTAGTAAATTGAACATTTTCAATTTACATTTAATTACTTAGTTGCCTCAAATTACTTTACGAGCTACCAGTGGGACCTTATGGACCTGCAGATCAGAAGCTCCAACGATGTGAGATTAATTGGTTAAACTCATTAACCACAATAATCAATATTCGTTAACTGTGTGTACGTTCCACTATAGACTCACAGTTGCACTCTTCTCACTGCAGACATATTTTCTGTGTCCACGGAACTTAGACCAATATCGACTAGTTAGTCCTTCACGAGTGTCCGTAACACCAGCTGGGTCAAATTACCGTTTTACCCCTGGGTCACCTCTATTTCCTTAAGTACCAATTCTCCTCTAATGAACAATCTGTTTATGGTCCAACCATCAAACAGAAAACCCTCTCGTGCCATTGAGAGGGTAGGGCCCTTTGTTCAAGACTCGGAGTAACCACTTAAGGGAACACTCATCTGCTTCCCTAAAGTCGGGAAGGAGTGAATTCCATCTTGTACGATTATGTTCCCAGCTCCCCATTCGGTCTTGTCCCCAAAGTGGTAGGCTTATTGAGTCGGCGTATTGGCCACTCTCACCCATACAAATCAAAGGACAATCTCTCATGAGCAGGAGTCCATAATCAACTCAGGATTAAGACTAAGTTGTCTAGGTCGTCCTAGTGAAATAGAAAACCAACTAGTTAACGGTGTTATAACTAGTAGTTACTATTTCGCGGTCCGGTCTTATGCAAACTCATTGCATAGGATACCCCCACTCGCATGTCTCCTACACGAACGCGTTGGATCGCAACGTTTGTATCAAATACAAAGTGGGCCGTATCCATAGTGTCACCAGGATAAGGCACCCAGTCTTATCCCTATACTATAGACCCTTTAGGCTGTTTCTTGAACAATGATCCCATATGTCGCTACATATAGTTAAAGACTCATATTGCAGCCTTGGATGTCTAGTTTATTGGATTAGGGTTATTATTAGGCAAAGACAAACATAAAATAACTAATAACAATTAATGGAAAAATATATCAATATTATTTCATTAATATCCGGTCAACGGTTACATTCACTATCTACGAGTTTTAGGGCATAAAACCCAACAGCTTCCGCTAGAGGATTCAATTCCTTCAGTTTGTATGTAACTTGAACTAGTAAGTGGGGACATACAAGGATCGATGTTCAAGTAACAACCTAAAAGGTCTATAGTACAAGGATAAGGTTGGGTACCTTATCCTAGTAACACTATGAGATACGACCTGCTTTGTATTTGATACAAACGTATTGATCCAAAACGTCCATGTAGTAGACATGCAAGTGAGTGTATCCTATGCAATGAGTTTGCATAAGACCGGACCACGAAATAGTCAACCATTAGTTATAACACCGTTAACTAATTAGGTTACTGTTTCAATAGGATGACCTAGGTAACTCAGTCTTAATCCTGAGTGTGTCATGAACTCCTTCTCATGAGGGATTGTCCTTTGATTAGCATGGGTGAGAGTGGCCAATACGCCGACTCAATATGCCTTCCTTTTTGGGGACAAGATTGAGTGGGAGGCTGGGGACATGACAACACAAGAAGGAATTCGCTCATTCCCGCTTCTAGGTGAAGTAGATGAGTGTTCCCTTAAGTGCTGACTCCGGGACTTGAACAAAGGGATCCCGCCCTCTCATTGGCCCGAGAGGGACTTTCTGTTTAATGGTTGGACCATAAACAAGTTGTTCATTAGAGAAGCGCTGGTACTTAAGGAGACAGATGTAACATAGGGGTAAAACGGTAATTTGACCCAGCTGTGATTACGAACACTCATGAAGGATTGACTTACCGGCATAGGTTTACATCCATGGACACATAAATGCTACAGTGAGAAGAGTTCAGTCGTGGGTCTATAGTGGAATGACCCACAATTAATGAATATTGGTTAACCTGATTAATGAGTTTAATCTATTAACCTCATATCATTGGAGCTTCTGATCTGTAGGTCCATTAGGTCCCCCTGCTAGCTCGTAAAGAGTAATTAGGAACAAATATATCTTGAGAGAATTTGAATAGTTCAAATTCATATTGGGAATTAAGTTAATTGTACGAGATACAAATTAATATAATGTATAGTGATGCATTAAAATATAAAGTCTAATTTTAAATTAAACTTTATTATATTGAGAGATTGATATATTTGAAATAGTTCAAATATATGTCTAATTAAATATATGGTATTTAATTAGAAGATAAATTAATTAATTATGAATTAATTAATTATTCAATTTAGTTTAAATTAAATGAGATTTAATTAAACTATAGTCTATGAGAGAAATAAATATTTGAAGAAGTTCAAATATTAATATGAATTTGATTCATATTAAATTTATAGGATGTAAGAGAATTTGAAGGAGTTCAAATTTTAATATGAATTTGATTCATATTATAGAATTAATTAATTGAAGGTCTCAAATTAAATATATGATATTTAATTGGGTAATTAATTAATTAACTAATAGAATTTCTGAAATTAAATATATGATATTTAATTGGTGATTAATTAATTAAAGAATTAATTAATTGGAAATTAATCAATTATGAAAATGATTAATCACTTATGGAAGTAATTAATCATTTATGGAAATGATTTAATCAATTATGGAAGTGATCAATCATTTATCGAAAAGATTAATCAATTATGGAATTGATTGATCATGGAATTGGTTGGTCGTGGAATATAATTATGGAAAAGATTAAATCAGTTATGGAAATAATTGATTTTAAATGAATATTTTATTCATGGTCTTTCTCCTATAAATAGAACACTAAACCTAGGGTTTAGGTACTACAACATAAGGCCACAAAAATGCACTCTTGCATTCTCTCTAGCCTCCCTCTCATATTCTCTCAACCTAAGAACTCTAGGGAGAATTTTCTCTCTAGAGTTTTTCCCATTCAAGATTAGGTAGTCCCCCAACTACGTTCCTAATCTTAGAGCCATAGCGGGGAAGATCAATTGATGGTGTCCCAATTGCTGACACTTGGTCCAAAATCAAGGAAGGTGTCCGTTGAAGTATTCAGAGTCGTCAACGACGGTATGTTTGCTTCTCCCCTTTAGATTTAGATCTAATAAATTTTGTATGCTTAGCCTTAAGTTTGTATAGAATTTGTTCTATGTTTTAACCAATGCAATAGTATTTTTGGATAAACAAAATTAACTACGAATCGGTCCCAATTACGCTTCCGCTTTAACGGAATTGGGGAATTCCAAATCCTTACAAATACTAGTAAATACCGGTATTTACCAGTAATGTGGTTTCCAACATTTTTTTCCCGAAGAGTAGCAATATCAGTAAATACTTGTATTTACCAATATTTTGTTTTTCAGGGACGTATACTGCTCAGGAGGTTGATTCAGACGACAGGTTCAAGTTCTTTTTTATGAGTATTGCAGCGTCCATCGAGGGTTGGAAATATTGTCTGCCTGTCATTTCTGTGGATGACACATCACTCAAAAATAGATTCAATGGTATGCTCCTAACAGCCTGCACATTCGATGGCAACTTACACATATTCCCACTGGCGTTCGCTATTGTTGACTCCGAAAACGACGCGTCGTGGGAGTGGTTTTTTCAGAATTTGAAAGCAGCTTTTGGAGAACCGAATGATCTGGTTATAGTGTCTAACAGACACAAGAGCATTGGTAATGGGGTGAGGAAGGTATATACGGCAGCGCACCATGGTGTGTGCATCTATCATTTGCTAAGGAACATTAAGTCAGACCATAAGTCAAAGGGGTTTGACGAACTGTTTTAGAAGTGTGCTAAATCGTACGCCATTGGTGAGTCTGAATACTATATGAGGCAGATGGAGCAAATTATCCCATCGATTAGGAGTGAGCTGGAGGAGGTAGGGTATGCGCGTTGGTCTCGTGCATTCTCCACAAGCAAACGGTATGTATTGATGACCACTAATGTCTCTGAGAGCCTAAACGCTTTTTTGGTTGAGGCTCGTGGACTACCTATAATTCCACTGTTGGAGTTTATAAGGGATTTTTTACAACGGTGGTTTTACGAGAGGAGGATCCGTGCAACCTTCCAAATTACTACCATTACTGACTATGCAGCTGGAGAAATACGAGATGCATTGAAAGCAAGCCGCACTATGGATGTATGCACTTTACAATGTTTTTTGGTAAACTAATTTTATATTTACGTATACACACATATAGTAATGTCTGGTATTTTGGCGTAAATATGCAGATATACCCCGTCGACCGTTTGCAGTTCCAAGTTCATGACCAGAACAAGCAATTCGAGGTAAACATCACCAACCGGAGTTGTACGTGCAGAAGGTGGGAGGCCGATCTTATCCCGTGCGCTCATGCTTACATAGCTATTGGTCGCAAAGGTTTGAACATTGATACATTTGTTCACGAGTTTTATCGGAACTCAAACCTGCAGAAGATGTATAGTGCGAACGTGCACCCAATTGGCTCTATGAGGCAAGACATGCCCACATTGGCAGTTGAAGCGAACATAGTCCACCCGCCCATTTCGAAACGTGGTGTTGGGAGGCCAAAAAAGAAGAGGATTAGGCCCCGGAGCGAGAGGGTTCAGACTCAAAGGTGTGGGAGGTGTGGGCAGCTAGGTCACAACAAGAGAAGTTGCAACACCCCCATCGCTCGATGAATTTAGTCATTGGGTTTATAAGTTTAATTTTTTGTATGTACAGAGAACAAGTTTCCAAGAGAATTACTGTTGGAGGTGTTAATAAAGTATATCGTTATATATATCAAGGATGACGATAATACCATGCCCATGGTTGGGTTATATCATTTGGTGTTTGTAGTTAGTTAGCACGATCAAACAAACGTATCAAAGCAAAATCAAGCAAAAACAAGTAGAATACCAGACATGGTATATAATAAGAATGACAACAATAAGACATCCATGGGAAACCGAATATCAACAACATATCAAATCCAAACAAGTTAAGTTTCCATAGAACGACAATAAAAAAAGGTCAAAGACAATCAAAACAATTCAGATGTCAAGTAGCTATAATCAACGATATAAAGTCAAGTTCCAGAAGAGGTATCTAATAAGAATGATAACAAATTCAGTTTCAGATAGTTGAAGGAATGGTCTAATCTCTAGGCTAGCTAAGCTGCAGGTCGAATGATGGCGCATAGAATTGGGGGGGGGGGCAGTTCCTCATGGGCATCTTTCTTCCAAGTTCCCCTCAGCGCGTGTATATAAATTTGACCAGTAGGCTGCATTGAGCCCCCATCATTCCCACTCGTCACACGGGTGACACTCCCTCGCTATACATTTGGGTTGACCTGTGCACATTTACAGTATATAAAGACAAATACAGAGAGGTACAGGGGTAATCTGTTTATATGTACTGTTATATACACACCTCACGCAGTGGGGTTCTATGTTGTATGTTGGGAGTGACCGGCTCGACGATCCTTATCCCATTTGCCTACAAACTCTAGATGTTAGAGTACATAAACAGGTAAATGGAATGTACATAATAGGACATAGTGCTTTGTATGTATGTTTACCTTCGCTGACCATTTTTGTCCAGTGTGGGGGGTTGGGGTTTTCAACACTGTAGTAGGGTGACCCTGGGTGGAAGTCAAGGAGTTAGAGTGTATATTGAATGGGTCATTTGAAGATTATATTAGTACTTACCACCATAATAGTCTTTCCTTTTCTGTCCCTATTAAACTTTTCAATAATTTTGGCTTCATCAATTGATAGGATTGCCTGGTTAACTGGGTCATTATCTTCACCACAGCCCTGCAAGAAGCATATGTGAGCAACTAAAGCACAGTAATGAGCCATGTACTTATCACAAGGTGAAGGATTAGAATTCCCAATTCCGTTACAGCGGAAGCAATTGGACCGTTTCGTAGTTAATTTTGTTTTCACAAAATACCAATATATTGGCAAAAGGTTAAGCGACGAGAAACATACCTCCGTTGACAACTCTGAATACTTCAACGGATGATTCTTGATTGCTCTGCAACAACGAAGAACACCACCATTTGATCTTCCCCGCTATAACTCTGAGATTAGGAATGTAGTTGTGGGACTACCTAATCTTAAATGGGAAAAACTCTAGAGAGAAAATTCTCCCCAGAGTTCTTGAGTTGAGAGAATATGAGAAGGCCTTATGGTGGCCATATGTTGTTGTACCTTAAACCCTAGGGTTAGTGTTCTATTTATAGGAGAAAGACCATGAATAAAATATTCATTTAAAATCAATTATTTCCATAACTGATTTAATCTTTTCCCTAATCAATCAATTCCATAACCAATCAATTCCATAATTGATTAATCTTTTCCATAAATGATTGATCACTTCCATAAGTGATTAATCATTTCTATAATTGATTAATTTTCAATTAATTAATTCTTTAATTAATTAATCACCAATTAAATATCATATATTTAATTTCTGACCTTCTATTAGTTAATTAATTAATTACCCAATTAAATATCATATATTTAATTTCAGGCCTTCAATTAATTAATTCTATAATATGAATCAAATTCATATTAAAATTTGAACTCCTTCAAATTCTCTTATATCCTATAAATTTAATATGAATCAAATTCATATTAATATTTAAACTTCAAATATTTATTTCTCTCATAGACTATAGTTTAATTAAATCTCATTTAATTTAAACTAAATTGAATAATTAATTAATTCATAATTAATTAATTCATCTTCTAATTAAATACCATATACTTAATTAGACATATATTTGAACTCTTTCAAATATATCAATCTCTCAATATAATAAAGTTTAATCTCAAATTAGACTTTATATTTTAATGCATCACTATACATTATATTAATTTGTATCTCATACAGTTAACTTAATTCCCAATATGAATTTGAACTATTCAAATTCTCTCAAGATATATTTGTTCCTAATTACTCTTTACGAGCTAGCAGGGGGACCTAATGGACCTACAGATCAGAAGCTCCAATGATATGAGGTTAATAGATTAAACTCATTAATCAGGTTAACCAATATTCATTAACTGTGGGTCATTTCACTAAAGACCCACAGCTGAACTCTTCTCACTGTAGAACATTTCTGTGTCCATGGATGTAGACCTATACCGGTAAGTCAATCCTTCATGAGTGTTCGTAATCACGGTTGGGTCAAATTACCGTTTTACCCCTGTGTTACATCTGTCTCCTTAAGTACCAGCGCTCCTCTAATAAACAACCTGTTTATGGTCCAACCATTAAACAGAAAGTTCCTCTCTTGCCAGTGAGAGGACGAGATCCCTTTGTTCAAGTCCTGGAGTCACCTCTTAAGGGAACACTCATCTACTTCTCCTAGAAGTGGGAAGGAGTGAATTCCTTCTTGTGTTGTCATGTCCCTAGCCTCTCACTCGGTCTTGTCCCAAAAAAGGAAGGCATATTGAGTCGGCGTATTGGCCACTCTCACCCATGCTAATCAAAGGACAATCCCTCATGAGAAGGAGTTCATGACACACTCAGGATTAAGACTGAGTTACCTAGGTCATCGTATTGAAACAGTAACCTAACTAGTTAACGGTGTTACATCTAGTGGTTTACTATTTCGTGGTTCGGTCTTATGCAAACTCATTGCATAGGATACCCCCACTTGCATGTCTTCTACATGGACGCCTTTGATTAATATGTCTGTATCGAATACAAAGCGGGCCGTATCACATAGTGTTATCAGGATAAGGTACCCAGCCTTATCCTTGTACTGTAGACCTTTTAGGTTGTTACTTGAACACCAATCCCCATATGTCCCCACATACTAGTTCAAGTCACATGTAAACAACCTTAGATCTTAGTTTATTGGATTTGGGTCAAATTGTGCAATATTTAACAATAACACTTTATTGTAGAAACTCAATTACACTTTATTGAAACAAGTATACAATTTGTTTACATTCACTATCTACGAGTTTTAGGGCATAAAACCCAACACAAGGATCGTACGTTGTTTCCTTCGTCAACGCCTGTTTTCTCTGTTTTTTCGTTTTCAGTAGTAACGGTTTCTGATGATGGATTTGTTGTTACAATAACGGGGACACCGCCTCCCGGTTGCTGGGGACGGCCCCTAGTGGGGTCGTCGTCATCATCCTCATTACGTGGGTGGGGTTTTTTTCAGAAGGATGGTCGTCTTCCTTATTGTCCTTGTCATTCTTCTTTTCCCCTTCTTATGTTTTCTCCTGATGCAGTGGGGGGTTAAGAGATAAAATCAGTAAGGGGTAAGTTGAAACACACTGTAATTACATATAACTACCTCCATATCATCTTTGGTTTTCGAAGTCCCTGCACTTAGATCTTCATCTCCAACGACTTTCCTCAATATGTCAACCAATGCGCCCATTATTGAATAAACCTTGTCAAGTTTTCCTACGATTTCTTTGTGTTCACTTACATCCGGCTCTGCAGTGACCGCACCAATATGGAAGTTAGGGGGGATTGTATCATCTCCTTTAGGTTCCGCCCCGTTGCCGCCTAATCTTCGGGCTGCCATCTCATCATGTAGGAACGGTTGGAAGTACGACATGCGCATTTCCACTTCTGTTGGCTCCAATGGCACGACCTCCAGCTGCATAAGACGTTGTAAATAAGGGTATATACTATTATTGACATATATTACAACACAAATTTGAAGTTACTTACCAATGGTGATTGGAAGATTTTCGCATGCAACTCCCTCCATTCTGGTTGCATGTCAGACTCCCAATTAATGATTCGTGGCACTGTGTTCCTTATCCTGCGGGCATAATTTCCTGGCGGGGCGCTAAGGGCAGGGATTACCTCGTATGCCCATGCAAGGATGGCATATACAAACCCCCACTCCTATTCCAGAAATGTCGCGGCTCAGCCACGCCTTCTACATGTAGCTTGCTAACAACGTGAAGGCAACACGCCCCCATGGGTATGCATTGAACAACTCTTCGTCGTCGGCCATTAGCAGGTGATCTTCTTCAATGTGGACCTTCTCTTGCTGGGGGAGTAGGAAACTTTCCAGGCAATATAATTGGGCCATTTTTACCAGGTCTGACTCATCACCGCGTTTCATTACTTTGAAGACGATGTTGAGAGTTTTCCTTTTTACGGCCTCGTTATCATCAAAGTATTCGATCTTGAGCCTAGAAGACTCTTGTAGTCTATCCTTGTCGATCTGGGGCAATGGACCACAATTCAGTCTGGTGATCAATGCAAACTCGCGGAGTTCGAATTTTAGTATTTTTCCTTCGATCTTGAAATAGAGTTCTGTTGTGCGCTTCGGCTTGCATAGATGTTGGATCAGGTGCATGAGTAATTGTGACGACGTTTTTTTGAAAGAAAAGTCCAGGAGGTGCCCAAAGCAGTTTTTTCTGAATGCTTTCTCACATTTATCCTTCAGTACTTTGCGGTTGTTTTCTATAATTTCTGCTTTGGTGCAGAGATTAATTTTCAGGGCCTTGTTGCGCTTTGAAAGCGGCATGAAGTAGTCATCGTCCTGTATCATTATCAATGGTAAAAAGGGTAAGAATAAGGTAACATTAAGGGGGGTATGTAATAATATAGACAAATATTGTTCATGGCAGGCGTTAGGCATTGCATCCAAGTGAGCAAGGTACCCGATACATCCGCATACAAGAGCAGACAAATATCGTTATGGTTGCACACACACGTACAAACACAGTAGCATAGGTCAATCCGCACAGACGAGATAGAGGGGTATGTATAAACAATAGATGTATATATCGATGCATACAGATGTATAGAATGACATCAGTTCACTTATGCAGTTGTGCTAATGTATACAACACAAGCTGTGGGGGGTATTATGGGTTCACACAGCAGCACAAAGAAAGTCGCTTGAAGCAGAGAACTGATCTATTGCCCCCTAAAAACTACATCAAACAATTCCATAGGTGTATATATCAGTTCACCTAATCCAGGAGGATCTGATTTAATAGTACATACCGCTTTGGTTGGTTCAATCTCCTCACTTTCATCCTGTTTGGGTTTTTTGTCCTTCCTCCAGGGTTTCTTCGCATCCTTTTTTCCCCCTTCTTCTTTTTCTTGTTGTCTCCTTCGTCTCCGCTATCGATTGAGGAGTAATCGTCTTCAATAGATTGGTCCTCCCCCGTATCTGCGCTCGTGTCAGTATCGTCTTGTTTTTTGACGCAATCACATGATTAATTACAACGTGTTTTGCATAACACATGGGGTAAATACAGAGTCATACCTCCACTGGCTGAGTCTTTTTTGGTACCTCCTTTGTCTTTTTCTGGGGACTATTCTTCTTGTCTCTAGGTAAGGTAGCTTTTTCCTTTATTTTTGCCATTGACTAAATAACGTAAACAAGACAGTACATTAAAACTGGTGGGGGTGGGGGGTGGGGCGGGAATGAGTGTATCGAACTTCACATACCTCACTCTTTTCAGGCTTGTCTCCATCATTTTTGGGGGGTCTCTCCTTGGTCTTCTGTTTCTTGGGTGTGCTTTTCTTTTTCCCAGATCCTTCTTCGTCTCGTTCTCTTTTCACTTCCTTCGGATGAACGATCTTTGGTACTAAATCGGCTGTACTCATATCGGGTTCTTCACTCCTGGACTCGTGGTCGCTGCCTAACGTGATGGGTGATGACTGTGGTGGTTGTTTTTTCTCGGAAGTTACCTCAGTCGCCTTTAACCTCTGGCTCGATCGTTTTGACGTCGGGTTATCGGATGTCATTGACTGTCCCCACAAACCAACACGGGGTCCTTTTAGCATGCTTTGTCCTCACTCACATGCTTCCTAGGAAAATTCCCAGGAGGTCACCCAACATAGAACTACTCCAAGCCAAGCACGCTTAACATCAAAGTTCCTATGATTGAGCCACCGAAAAGGAAGGTGCACCTTGTTGGTATAGGTAGTACCTATCAATTCTTTTAAGCTTTATCTTGACTGTTTCCATGTCCTCAGGATCCCTCTCATTCGGATGTGATCTCGGTTCATTCATGTACCCCTCCTAACCTCGGGCGTCACATGAAAGGAATTGGGTTAAGTTGGATTTAATGAAGCTTAAGAGAGAAAAACCCTAATTTCCCTAACCCTCTTCTCTCCTTCTCATCTCTTGCTCTTCTTTTTTTTCGTGAGCCTCCAAGCAGCCGCCCCCCTGCCCGTGTGTTTCAGCCGCCAGCCCTCCCAACTGTCGCGCCGCCGCCTGGCCATCCAACCGTCATTGGAGGTTGCAACCCAGGTCCCTGTCGTCGCCGCCGCTCGTGCTCTAGCGCCTCCGTCTCCGTTCTCGTCGCGCAGCCACCTCCCTTCGCGAGCCTCTTCGCGAATCTCCCTCTCTCCCGTGTTCTGACGCCAACAGCAGCAGGTCCGTGACCCCTGCATCCGCGAGCGCCGGTCAGCACCCACAGCTTCGGTTTTTCTCCTTCAAGCTCGCGTGTAAGGTCTCTTTTTCTCTTGAATCTCTTTCAAGTTCCTCAAGTAGCAAGTTTAATCCTCTACTTTCTCTTATTTTCGGCTGGGCTAGTGAGTAGAAGCTGGAATCTTCGTTGCTCAGGTGTTTAGGCGCGTTCGGGCTGATTTAAGGATCATTTCGGCGTGCTTAGGCTCTTTCGGTAAGCTCTCAGCATTACCCATGCTTTATAAACCTCAAATTTTGATTACCCATTAGCTTTAGGTGCTGGAAAGTTTAATGTTGTTCGATTTTTTGATCTGCAGCGCCGTCTAGGTGCTCGATTAGGTTCGAAACTCATCGGCTTGAATACCCACTGCCCAAGGATCGTTCTAGTGCGTTGTTTGAGGTTTTTGCAACCCGTCTTGCGTGATATCGGGTCCGTTGGGTAAGGTTCAATGTTGTTATTGGTTCTATAGCTTAAGTAATCGATACCCATTCGTTATCGACCTTATAATTGCAGAATTAGGTGTATTCGATTGCTGTTCAGCGAGCGTTTGGTCTCAAATATCGTGTTCAGCGAATACCCACAACTCGAAAGACCTTGATTTTGGTTACCCATAACCCGGTGACTTGGGATCTTGGTTGTTGGGTCGTTTCGAACACAAGTCAGCTTGTTCTCAAGGTTGTTTGAGCACTAAGCGGTAAATTCCAGCACCCTTTACCTTCCTTTATTAAGTCTCTAGGGTGTTGTTTATCAATTCCTAACCCATGGTAATTGTTGCTTGTAGTTGGAGCTCTTTAGGCTCTTCCGGTTGTTTCCCTTAGTCCTTTAGGATTGTTTAGGAGCGTTTGAGCTTCCGGTAAGTAGTTCTTACTTGTTGGAGTCTGCTTGACTGTGTGATGCATGCTAAATGTTTACTCGCTTTATAATTTCTCTTATGTTTCTTGCTTCTCTGAGTATACGTATATATGTATGTTACCGTTGAAAAGCATGACTGTTGTTGCGTGTTGATTGGTTGTAAGCATGTTGGTTTGTTGCATATGAGTTAAGCATGGACGAGAGCATGTGTAGTTGCACGTATATGCTTAGTAGGCATGATGCATGAGTTTAGAAGCATGTTGCAGGGCATATGCATTCTAGTAGATGTGAGTTATAGGTCAGGGACCTAAAGTGTGAAAGAAAAGAAAGTTGGGTGAGTGTCAGTGCACCTCGGGTACAAATGGTCGAGGGGTGGCACGTCACCATTGGTTAAGAGGAGCATCGAGGCCTTGGGTACAAATGGTCAAGGGTCGGTGTGATGAGTCTAGAAAGCACGTGTTGGGCGCCTGGGGAAGGGCCAATACTTTGCTAAGTCATCGGTGCGCCTTGGGTACAAATGGTCAAGGGGCGATGCACAGTTTGAGGCCTTGGGTACAAACGGTCAAGGGTCAAACACCGAGCTCCGTAGAGAGCATTGTGGCCCTGGGTACAAATGGTCAGGGGACAGTGCGACTCGAAGGATCAGTCTTGGAGAGCCATGTGAGGGCTAAATATGAGCGTTGAGCGAGCTCGTGGAGCTTGAGTGGTTAGCAAGTTGCATATAGAAAGATGCATGAGTTATGGCTTAGAAGAGTCATTTGTTTTACTAGCTTTTGAGCATGATATTATGTTTACCGCTTTGAAAAGCATGTTGTTTGCGCATGAAGAGCATGTTGTTTGTTGTTTGCTGTTTGATGGCTTCTCAGGTAGGGGCTGCTTACCAGTACCTTAGTGTACTGACCCCCTCCTCTCTCCCCCCAACTACCAGATTTTGCAGGTTATGATGACTGCGTGGACCATGGTGATGCGGAGGAGGCTTATGAGGAGGAACCATAGCTTGTAGCTTGTTCTTGTCCATTTATTTCTCTTGGTTTAGCTAGGATAGATGTGCTTGTCGTTTTGAAAGATGTTGGACTTGGTTAATTCTGATTTACTTTTGTTAGTCTCTAGGTTTAGTTGCATTGATCTAATGAACCCTATTATTTCATTCAGTTATTGTCCAATAAGTTGATTAAATTGATTAATGTCGTAAGTTCCGCTTAAGCTGTGCTCTGAGTCAGGGTACATGAATGAACCGAGATCACATCCGAATGAGAGGGATCCTGAGGACATGGAAACGGTCAAGATAAAGCTTAAAAGAATTGATAGGTACTACCTATACCAACAAGGTGCACCTTCCTTTTCGGTGGCTCAATCATAGGAACTTTGAAGTTAAGCGTGCTTGGCTTGGAGTAGTTCTATGTTGGGTGACCTCCTGGGAATTTTCCTAGGAAGCATGTGAGTGAGGACAAAACATGCTAAAAGGACCCCGTGTTGGTTTGTGGGGACAGTCTTCACTCTTAGAAGCAGTTTAAGACGAGTATGGTAACGTCGCCAGGCCGCAGAGGATGTAGGGGAATGCCGGGGTCGTGAGGTGCCAAAGCCGGATTCCGAATCCTGGGCCTGGGGCGTTACAGTTACAATCAAAGAAGGACATTATCAGGTTGCAAGGAAGAAACGAACCCCTAAAATCGCGGGGGTAATGAATCTTTCTGTTGCAAATATAATGGAGGGGGAATGAATATGTTACCTTAGTTCAAATATTTTGGTACAAGCCTCGTGTAGAAGAAGAAAGGATTGAGCATGCAAGAGGTGTTCGTCGGCGTACCGGATGAAGGTCGTGGGGACGACGAAGGTGGGGCGTCGACGTGATGCGAGAGGTAGGTAGCTGAAGGAATTGAATCCTCTAGCGGAAGCGGTTTTCACCGTTTGTGATTTAATTTCTAATTAGAATACCGATACGTTGGGCAAAAAAACAGAAACGATTTCTATTAATTTTCTATGTTAAGCATGCTGAAAAATTACTCTAAACCACTTTAGAGTTGAAGAAATTACTTACGTGGAATTGAAGAACACACAGCACAAAGCTCCAAATTTCGCGTTCTTCTTCCTTCCAATGAACACCACCACGTTGGATCACCCGCTATGACACTAGGGACTTGAGATCCGGCTTGTGGGAACCAATCTTGGTCTTGGAAGGGAAAAATACAGCAAGGTGAATTGCTGGGATTTTGAGAGATGAAGAGAGAAAAACAAAAACCACCTTCTGTGTCCTTTTTTCAAAAAGAGAAAAAATCCAGATGATATGGGTAACCCCCTCTGCACTTAACGATAAGTGGGGAAAGTTAAAACCCTACTCCATCTAGATCGTTGGATCAAATCCAACTGATCATGGTCGTCCATTAATTAAATAATAATAATCATTTAATTAATTAATTAATTATAATTAATTTAATTAAGACAAAATTAATTAAATCAATTATAACATAAGGTATTTAATTCAATTTGAATCATATTAAATTGAATTAAATTGACCATTCAATTAATCTTATTAATTGAATCCACATTAATTAAATATCCAATATTTAATTACAATTGAATCATATTCAATTTTAATCTCTCTCATTTAACCTATAGTTTTAATGTGCATCATAATGTACATTAATATAAACTATAGTATTAATTTGATTAAATCACATTTAACCAAACTAAATTAAATTAATTAATTCCCCAATTAATTAATTCATGAATTAATCATATATCACATATTTAATTAAATTCATTATTCTCTCAATAATTAATTTCGAATCATATTCAAAATTAGTTATAAAGTTTAATTCTTTAATTAAACTTTATACTATAATGTATCTCCATACATTATATTAATTCCCTTTAATACCAAGACTAAATTATCTCAGAACCCGTTATGAGCTAGCAGGTGGACCTAATGGACCTCCAGATCAGAAGCTCCAACGATACGAGATTGATCAGCTAAACTCATTAACCGAGTCAATCAACATTCGTTAACCGTGGGTCACTCCACTAAAGACCCACAGCTGCACTCTTCTCACTGCAGAATATTTCTGTGTCCACGGATATCGACCAATAGCAGTAAGTCAATCCTTCACGTGTGTTCGTAACACCAGCTGGGTCAAATTACCGTTTTACCCCTGGGTTACCTCTGGATCCTTAAGTACCACTGATCCCTCTAATGAACAACCTGTTTAGGGTCCAACCACTAAACAGAAATTCCCCTCGGGCCAGGAGAGGACAGCGCGCTTTTGTTCAAGCCCCGGAATCAGCCCTTAAGGGAACACACATCTACTTGCCCCAATAGGGGAAGGAGTGAATTCCATCTTGTACTGTTATGTTCCCAGCCCCCATTCGGTCTTGCCCCTGAAATGGTAGGAATATTGAGTCGGCGAGCAGGCCACTCTCACCCATACAAATCTAAGGACAATCCCTCCTAAAAGGAGTTCATAACAGACTCAGGATTGAGATTGAGTTACCTAGGTCATCCTATTGAAATAGAAACCTAGACTAGTTAACGGCGTTACATCTAGTGGTTACTATTTCGCGGTCCGGTCTTATGCAAACTCATTGCATAGGATACCCCCACCCGCATGTCTCCTACATGGATGCTTTGGATCATTGCATCTGTATCGGATACAAGGTGGGCCGTATCACATAGTGTCACCAGGATAAGGTACCCAGCCTTATCCCTATACTATAGACCATTTAGGTTGTTACTTGGACACTGATCCCCGTATGTCCCTACATACTAGTCCAAGTTTCATTTAAACAACCTTGGATCTTAGTTTATTGGATTTAGGGGTTTATTAATGCAAACTCGATTATTCAATAACCCAATTACTGAATCACTCAAATAACGCTTTATTGAGATCGATTAATTTGTTTCATTTACTATCTACGAGTTTTAGGGCATAAAACCCAACAGTAGCGATATCCACTATGTTTGGCGGTGGGAATGCAGTTTTTTTGGCTCTCAAGGGTTTTGTCAAGGTGGAAGATGGAGGATTTTTTGGCGGTGGGAATGGAGGTTTTTTGGCTCTCGAGGGTTGTGGAAGAAGGAGACGGGCGGACGGGGCTGGTGCACGAAGGGGTTCTGGTGGGTGGGTGGGTGGTGCTCATAATTGCAGTGTAGGTGTGTCATAATTACTGTTTCTTTTTTGTTTCTTAATTTTTCAGGTGTTCTTAGGTGCAGGTAGTAAATATTCAGATGGACAGGAATATTGTTCCCGATCAATGGAGTTCAGAGGTGTTTCTCTCTACTGAGGGGGTGGTTGAACTTTGTACTCATTGCCCAATAAAGGTATTTACTCCTATTTTCGGGGAACAACTAGAATATGGTACATTTGTTTTTCAAAATAGTTGTGTGTTTTTTATTTTCGGATTTTCAAACCTCCTAAAATGCCTCCAACTAATTTTAGGGGTGTTTTTTATCTCTCTTAAACTCTGATTTTGGTTTTAAACGTTAAGAACACGTTAGGAAGTTTGTTGAGGGGCATTTTTGTCTTGTACAAATAGGGAATTATTAATCAATAATTCGTTTAGCCATCTATTTGTTATAAAACGTGGAAAGCAATAAAACAACTAAGAGAGAATTTGAGAGAGCAAAGTAGAGAGAGAAGAGAGCTAATGCTTTGTATTCAAGTGTGTTTTCCATATCTCATACAACCCCTATTTATACTAATGCAATGGGGTAGGTTACAAGCTTCACAATGCTGAAAATAGAAGAGGGTGAGAGTCCATTGGCTATTCCTAAGGAAGTGGGAGAGTCATGGGGAAGAATGACTATAATCACGGGTTGACTAAGACTAATGGAGCAATATGGATATCTAATATATACCAAGGTATATTTACAACAGATATCTAATATATACCACGATATATTTACAACAGATATCTTATATATACCAAGGTATTACAACACTCCCCCTTAGATATCCATTGTATATGAAATATATGCCTCGTTAAAACCTTACTGGGAAAAACCCAATGGGAAAAAAAACCCTAGTGAAGGAAAAAGAGTACATTATATTTATATACATTAACAACTGCCTCATTAAAAACCTTGCTAGGAAAACCCAGTGGGAAAAAACCATAGCGAAGGGAAAAAGAGTGCAGTGTATTTACTCCCCCTCATGAAAACATCATTTGAGATCTCTGAGTCGTCGCATTCCAATGTTGTGCACCAACTTCTCAAAGGTCGCAGTAGGTAATGCCTTCGTAAATAGATCTGCCAAATTGTCTTTTGAAGAAATTTGTTGAACAGTGATATCACCATTTTCTTCAAGATCGTGAGTGTAGAAGAGCTTTGGTGAGATGTGTTTCGTTCTATCTCCTTTAATGTATCCTCCTTTGATTTGGGCTATACATGTTGTATTGTCTTCATATAACGTTGTTGGACAACCTTTGTTAGAGGACAATCCGCATGTTTCACAAATGTGTTGAGTCATTGATCTTAGCCATACACATTCTCGACTAGCCTCATGAATTGCCAGGATCTCAGCATGGTTTGAGGAAGTAGCTGTTATTGTCTGCTTCATAGATCGCCATGATATAGCAGTTCCTCCATATGTAAATAAATAACCTGTTTGAGATCTAGCTTTATGTGGGTCAGATAAATAACCGGCATCTGCATAACCAACTAGATCAAAGTTTGATTTATTAGAATAAAATAAACCCATATCAATTGTCCCTCGAAGATAACGGAGGATGTGTTTAACTCCATTCCAATGTCTTTTTGTTGGAGAAGAACTATATCTAGCTAATAAATTTACTGAAAATGCTATATCAGGTCGTGTATTATTAGCAAGATACATAAGTGCACCTATTGCACTAAGATATGGTACTTCTGGACCAAGAAGCTCTTCATTATCTTCTCGAGGTCGGAAGATGTCTTTCTTTACATCGAGTGAACGAACTACCATTGGAATGTTCAATGGATGTGCTTTGTCCATGTAAAATCTCTTTAATATCTTTTCTGTATAAGTTGATTGATGAATAAATATTCCATCTGCTAGATGTTCAATTTGTAAGCCAAGGCAAAACTTTGTTTTCCCGAGATCTTTCATCTCAAATTCTTTCTTAAGATATTCTATTGCCTTTGGAAGCTCTTCAGGAGTTCCAATTATATTTAAATCATCAACATATACAGTAATGATAGCAAATCCTGACTGTGATTTCTTTATAAAAACACATGGACAAATTGGGTTATTTTGATACCCTTCTTTCAATAAATATTCACTCAGGCGATTATACCACATTCGTCCTGATTGTTTTAATCCATATAAAGATCTCTGTAATTTGATCGAATATAATTCTCTAGGATTTGAATTATATGACTCTGGTATTTTTAATCCTTCAGGGATTTTCATATAAATATCATTATCAAGAGATCCATATAAATATGCTGTAACTACATCCATGAGATGCATGTCAAGCTTTTTATACACAGTCAGACCAATTAAATATCTCAATGTTATTGCATCCACCACGGGAGAATATGTCTCCTCATAATCAATACCAGCCCTTTGCGAGAATCCTTGTGCAACAAGTCTCGCTTTATATCTTGTGACCTCATTCTTTTCATTTCTTTTTCTTACCAATACCCATTTGTATCCCACAGGCTTGACATCTTCTGGTGTCTGGACTACTGGTCCGAAAACCTCACGTTTTGAAAGTGAGTTTAATTCTGTCTGGATTGCTTCTTTCCACTTAAGCCAATCCTTTCTATGTCGACATTCTTCGACAGATTTTGGTTCATAATCATCATTTTCAGAAATGATGTCGCAAGCAACATTATACGAAAAAATGTTATCAACAACTATATTGTTTCGGTTCCATCTTTTTCCATTCATTACATAATTTATCGAAATTTCATTATTATCCTCAGGTATTTCACCTTCTTCGATATTATTATGAGTAGTCACATTCAGGATTTCTTCTAGAATATCCACATTATCAATTACGTCATTTTGATTATTGACTACTTTTCTTTTCCGAGGATTTTTATCTTTGGAACCCATTGGTCTACCACGCTTCTGGCGTATCGCAGACTCAATAGTTATGATAACTTGTTGTGTCGGGATATCAATTTTCGATGGTGTATTTGCAGCTGGTATATGTGACTTGGTCACTTTCTTAGCATCTGTAAATGCATCTGGCATTTGATTTGCAATATTTTGCAAATGAATTATCTTTTGAACTTCTAGTTCACATTGATTTGTACGGGGATTTAAATGAGACAATGATGCTGCATTCCATGTAATTTCATTTTCCAACTTCTTAATCTCTCCCCCTAATGTTGGAAAATTTGTCTCATTAAAATGACAATCAGCAAATCGTGCAGTAAATACATCACCCGTCAGGGGTTCAAGATATCTAATAATTGATGGGGAATCAAATCCAACATATATTCCTAGCCTCCTTTGAGGACCCATCTTAGTGCGTTTTGGTGGAGCAATTGGAACATATACTGCACTTCCAAAAGTTCGTAAGTGAGATATATTTGGTTGTTGGCCATAAGCTAATTGTATTGGGGAGTATTTATGATAGGCTGCTGGCCTAATGCGTATAAGCGATGCAACATGTAAAATTGCATGACCCCATACAGATATTGGAAGTCTTGCTCTCATAAGCATTGGTCTAGCAATTAATTGCAGACGTTTTATGAATGATTCAGCTAGACCATTTTGTGTATGAACATGAGCTACAGGATGTTCAACACTTATCCCAATTGACATACAATAATCATTAAATGATTGGGATGTAAACTCACCAGCATTATCAAGACGAATTTTCTTAATTACATAATCAGGAAATTGTGCTCTTAACTTAATTATTTGAGCAAGTAATCTTGCAAATGCAAGGTTTCGACTTGATAATAAACACACATGTGACCATCTACTGGATGCGTCAATTAGAACCATAAAATATCTAAATGGTCCACTTGGTGGATTTATAGGTCCGCATATATCACCATGAATTCGTTCTAAGAATGCGGGGGATTCAATCCCAACTTTAGCTGGTGAAGGTCTAATAATTAATTTTCCTTGAGAGCAAGCAACACATGACAATTCATTAGATTGAAGAATCTTCTGGTTCTTCAATGGATGTCCATGTGAGTTTTCAATAATCTTTCTCATCATTATTGACCCAGGATGACCCAATCGATCATGCCAAACAGAAAATATATCTGGATCATTGAACTTCAGGTTCATTATTGCATATGTTTCAATAACACGAATATGCGTGTAATATAATCCAGAGGAAAAGGCAGGCAACATTTCTAATATACGTTTTTCATGTGAGACAGTAGATATAATATAAAGATACTCTATATTATTCTTCTTATTAGTCTCTATATGATAACCATTAGCACGTATATCTTTAAAACTCAGTAGGTTTCTTTTTGATTTACTAGAGAACAAAGCATTATCAATTGTGAATTTCGTTCCTCTAGGCAAAATAATATTTGTTTTTCCAAAACCTTCAATCAAGTCTGCAGGACCTGATATTGTATTGACTTTTGCTTCTAGCATTGTCAATTCTGAAAAATATTTCCTACTTTTAAGGATAGTGTGTGTTGTTGCGCTATCTGCCAAACATAAATCTTCATTGTTCATCTTGGAGTCAATCAAATGTGAAATATTCATGTTTCTTCAACCGAACAAAAATGGCAGAGACTCGTGCTGATAACGTGTTATAAAACGTGGAAAGCAATAAAACAACTAAGAGAGAATTTGAGAGAGCAAAGTAGAGAGAGAAGAGAGCTAATTCTTTGTATTCAAGTGTGTTTTCCATATCTCATACAACCCCTATTTATACTAATGCAATGGGGGGTTACAAGCTTCACAATGCTGAAAATAGAAGAGGGTGAGAGTCCCTTGGCTATTCCTAAGGAAGTGGGAGAGTCATGGTGACTAAGACTAATGGAGCAATATGGATATCTAATATATACCAAGGTATATTTACAACAGATATCTAATATATACCACGATATATTTACAACAGATATCTGATATATACCAAGATATATTTACAACACTATTTAATTTATAAACGTTTGTCGCCTTTTTTCAAGCCACCTTTTTATTTTTAGCCATTTTTCTTGTTGCCCCTAGACAAAACAAAAGGTCGGTTATGGAAAAGGGCTAACTGCGAGAATAGACAAAAAAAAATGTCGGTTTTGAAAAATAGCAACTACCCATATTATTTAGATAAATGGCCAGATTAATTTCATGAATTAATAAATACGAAATATTTAGTTACGAAAATACCCTCCGACTAGAAATATAACCGAAAATCTTAATTAGTTAAATCAAATCTAAAATTTAAATTAAACCAAATCAAATCATCTACAGATCAACCGTTAAGCAACCAAAAAAATTGAAATTACAAAATAATTAAAAATCTTTATCTAATTGGTTGATAATATAATACATACATAATAAAAAAATTCTAGAAGCACCAAGAACATATAAAATGTCTATAAAAAACATGACGCAAGAAATACCGTGTATTTAATTTTAAAGAACAAAATCTAATTTAGATTTTAGATATTAAAATATGCAAATATTTTTTAAACAATGAGTCATAGAGTATAATGAAAGTGTCTTTGTCTCTTTGTAAATAATAAATAAATAAATAAATAAAATAAAATAACCACAAATACTCTGTAACTGTCTAGCAAAAGATGGTAGAAACCATGGGTGGAAGAAATTGAACAAATGAGTTAGTGCCTATAGTAGACATTCAAATTTATATGTTCCAGTTTCACATTAGAAAGTACCTTGCGCACCAAATGTGTATAGCTCCAATACCCCTTTACAGTGTCACTGTTCAGGTCGAAATATGCTTGCAATATCTCTTAGCGGACATTCTTCGAGCACCTAGCGTCCAACATTTCAATATGTCCATAAAAGTATAGACCCACCACAATAGCGAAAACAATATTCAGAGTCCAAAAAACCCACCTCAAAGGAAAATGTTTGGATTTTCCATTGGCACATTGTGCAAAATAAAAAATCATAGCTGTTTCTCGGCTTGAATGGAAAAAATGGAAAAATATATCATTCCAGAAAGAGACACGCATGTTTCTCGGCTTCTCCAATTTAACCAATTTCTCGACATAACTTAATTCCACTTTCTCAAATGCAGGTTCCAAACCAAAACCCTACTCTCTCTTTTTTCTTGGTTTCTTTCTTTTTGTTGAATACTCCTGAAACAATTTGAGAGATGATCAGAGACCAATTTGGTGGACTGAGAAAAGGACTATGAAATTAAACCTCCTCCATAAATTCCAAGATAAGAGAACAAATTGGAAGATGATCAGATACCAAATTACAGTTGCCCTCATGACTATGAAATTAAACCTCCTCCATAAATCCCATAAAATCCTTAAAGCCGACACAACCAGAACCTCCTCCATAGAGCAAAATAAAACTGCAAACAAAAGGAACGATTTTGATTATAAGAACACTTCAGAAAGATTCGCATTCAGTATTGGTCCATGAAGAAATTCAAATCCTCTATCAATTCCTTGACCTCATCTTCCAACTCACGCACACGAACTTCTGCTTTTTTGTGCGATTGACGGCCGATCTCCCTCGGTTCCAATTGACTTTCATATCTTTTTTTTTTTTTTAATTCAAATGATAATATTGGGAAATAGAATCTATTCAAATCATTTAAGATTAAATTAGGAGGGAGAAATTGTTTAGATACACTCTCCTTAATTTTAGGATAAAAGATATTGAAATTACATATGAGGGTAAAAACGGAAATCTGTGCCCAAATAAAGTCATGTGACAGGCACGATTTGGCCATTTTTCCCCATTTTATTTTTTGTCTGTCTATCAAAACTGCTTATCTTTTTTTGCTATTTCCAAGGTTTTCCCTAGCAATGGTACATATTATTTAGGTAAATGGTGAAATCAATTTTATGAATTAATAATATTAAATATTAAATTATGGAAATACCACTAGAAATATTACTGAAAATCTTGAATTAATAATTCAAATTAAACGAAATCAATTCACCTACAAATCCCTTAAATCAAGAATGGTTAAGCAACCAAAAAATTGAAAATATAAAATAATTAAAAATCTATATCTATTTGGTTATAATTTAATACTGATACATAATAAATAAATAATCTAGAAGCCAACAGTGGACGCAAAAAATACCATGTATTTAGATTTTAGACATTAAGATATGCAAATATCTCGTATTAAAAAACTAGGAAAAGAAATCTTCATCATATGCTCAATTCCTATTGAATATGACATCTTTTATCTCTTCGTGAATAAAAAATTTAACATCAATTCACACAAATGTCATGTAACTACATTGACAAATAGTACGATAATGACAGTGTCTTGTCTCTTCGTAAATAAAAAATTTAACATCGATTCACACAAATACCCTTGTACTCAACTTGTATTTATATTTCTCTTTTACATTCTATACCTCTACTAATATCGAGTAAAGTGAAGTATATTATGTCTACTAAAATAAAGTTTGACCTACTAACCTCAAAAGATGAAATTCACCTACAAATTTAATTCAAATTCTCTTCGTCGATGCCACACTTGACAAGAATCTCGTGGAGATTTTTCCACTGTTGGAAAATCTAGTCTTGGTCGAAAAAATCGAATCCATGAAGCCTTAGCCTTTATTTACCGAAAATACAAAACAGAGAGACAAACAACAAAATGAATTCCATGAAGCTTTAGATTAAAAGTTTATCATATTCATAAGTACTATAAATATTCCCAGCAAACCAATTATAACCTTCCGCATGTCAAAATATTAAGACTGAGGGTGAATAAAGTTTGCATATCAAATTCATTGATCAAGGGCTGAATATATACTCAAAGGAAATACAGAGAGGATACAAAAATAGATAACAAAATATAACAAAAGAAGGAAAGGGTCAAAATATCCAATAGAATGTAACAAAAATAAAAACTAATTACTAACTAATTACTAAGATTCTAATACTCCGCTCAAGATTGATGTAAAACATCAAGGACACTCATCTTGTCAATTAAAAATCAAAACACAGGTAAAGGCAAAACCTTTGTAGAAATGTCAGCTAGTTGGAGATTCGAGCGAACATGCATGAGCTTAATATCACCATGAACAATCTTGTCTCGAACAAAGTGACAATCGACCTCAATATGCTTTGTACGTTCATGAAAAATAGGATTAGAAGCAATGTGAATGGTCGACCGATTATCACAAAAAATTAAAGTTGGTGATGGAGAAGAAATTTGCAAATCACGTAACAGTTGAAGTAACCAAACCAACTTGCTAGTAGTAACAACAAGTGCTCGATACTCAGCTTTTGCTGATGATCGAGATACAGTGGTTTGTTTCTTAGCCTTCCAGGAAAAAAGTGAATCACCAAGGAATATACAAAAGCTCGACGTTGATTTGCGAGTGTCTAAGCAAGAAGTCCAATCTGCATCAGCAAATGCTTTCAACTGAAAAAAAAAAAAAAAAAAAAAAGAAGCAGAGAGAAAAAACCATTGACCGGGACTGCCCTTCAGATAACGTAATAAATAATGAGCAGTGGATAAATGAGGTTGTCATGGTAGGGCAACAAACTGACTGAACTTGTGAACAACAAACGTTATATCAGGGCGAGAAATGGTCAAGTATAAGAGACGACCAATAAGACGCCAATAAACATTAGGATCCTTTAGCAAAGTCCCTTTGTCAGATTGAAGCTTAATATTCGGGTCCATGGGCACAGAACATGGCTTACAAGCGAGAAAACCACTGTCCACAAGAAGTTGAAAAGTGTATTGCCAACTGGGTACCTTTAAAATCAATGCAAAATGCGCTTTTGGTCCCCGAGGTTTGGAGTTGATGTCTATTTGGTCCCTGAGGTTTCAAAAGATACACTTTAGTCCTCCAGGTTTGTAAAATCATTCTAAATGGTCCCTGACTTAACCTTGATTTAACGAAATGTTGACTAGATCGTTATTTGCTGACGTGGATAAGATGATAAGGCTACTTCATTTGCTTACTAGACAAATAAATTAAAAAATAAAAATAAAAATAAGATGTAAATAAAAAATCGATGAACTTATCAATCTTTTCGTCACCGTCACAGGTTAGATCAGACAAAATTCCCCTTACTGATGGTCTCTGATCAAGACGATGAATAGGGACTATTGGCAACAGCTGACTCAATACCCCAGAAATCTGGGATCAAGGTGAAACAAGAGCACAAAGCCCATCCACCACCCCAGAAATCCAACTCTCCAACTGCCTTCGAAACAAGAGCACAAAGCCCATCCACCGCAGCTAGTTGTTCCATTCCCAAACACCCATCCTTGAATTTCTCAAGGCAGCGTTGTTTCAATTGGTGTGCATATAGCAAGCATGTCTTGTACTCACCCATATAAATTGCAGCCGAAAGGTTCTGATAATCAATTCGAGCATCTTCTGTCAGCCCATCAACAAGATACTGAAGTTCGAGCGAGCTCATGGATGGAACCTCATAAGTGCTAGCAGAAACGGCCTCAAAAAATCAAAGCAGAGTGATGAGAGACGATTGCTCGTCCATTTTCACTGCAGATTATTGGGTGCTAGACGGCCCTACGGTCGCATACCCATCGGATTGTATCAACAACCATCGAGACATACTCTTCAAGTCCACAATCGATTGTGGGAGTAGAACCATCGAGAGATCCTACGGCTAGGAGATTAAACGATTTTTTATTTTTTTTTCTTGAAAAATAAACGATTTTTTATTTACATCTTATTTGTTTAAAACAATTTTTTAATAGTTTAGTTTTTATTTTTATTTTTTAATTTATTTGTCTAGTGTGCAAATGAAGTAGCCTTATCATCTTATCCACATCAACATATAACGGTCCAGTCAACATTCCGTTAAATCAAGGTTAAGTCAGGGACCATTTAGAATGATTTTACAAACCTGGAGGACTAAAGTGTATCTTTTGAAACATCAGGGACCAAATAGACATCAACTCCAAACCTCGGGGACCAAAAGCGCATTTTACCCTAAAAACTAATTACTAAGATTCTAATACAAAAATAAATAAATAAATAAATATATAATCTTCACAAATACCTTTATGGTTCGAATCAATCAACCAAAATCCAATGAAACAAAAATGGGAAAAATACACTTTTGGTCCCTGAGGTTTGGGTTAAGTTACACTTTGGTCCCTGAGTTTTAAAACTCAAGAAAATTACCCCTCAGGTTTGAGATAAGGAGCAATTTGGTCCATGCCATCCATTTTGCCGTTAAATGTTAACAGGCTGCTGACGTTGCCACATTTTTTTAATTATTTTTTTAAAAAATAAAAATAATAAAATATTATTATTATTTTAATTATTATTATATTATTATCAAACATGTCTGTTTCTCAGAAAATGAGAAACAGGAAACGGGGAACGAGAACGTTATCAAACGAGCCCGTAGTTTTCAAAAACTTGTTTTTGTTTTTAGAATTTGGCTTGGCATTCAAATGGATCCTTAACAAGGATGAGAGTCTGATGAGAAATTTAGGAGAAAACAAGCATAATTTTCAAAAACCAAAAACAAAAAACGAAATGGTTATCAATCGGGACCAAATTATTCTTTTTTGGGAAAAATACACTTTTAGTCCCTGAGGTTTGGGATAGGTTTCATTTTGGTCATTGAGTTTTCAAATTCAACAATTTAGTCCTTGAGGTTTGATTTAAGTTTCATTTTGGTCCCTCCATCCAATTTTCCGTTAATAATTAATGGATTGCTGACGTGGAAGCAATTTTTTTATTAAAAAATATATTTTTAAAAATTTAAAATAAAAAATATTTTAAATACTTTTTTTAATGATTTTTTCTTTTTTCTCTTTTCCTTCCTCCTTCTCCTTTCTCTTTCCATCTTCTTCCTCTAATCTCTAACCCTAACTACATCTATGCTACCAAGCATCTGCCATGGCCGTCGATGGTCCGCCGCCGGCTGTTGAACGCCGGTCACCGGAATTTTTTTTCTCTTTCCTTCTTTTTTCTTCCTCTCTTCTTTATTTCTTTTCTTTCTTTTTCATTTTTTTGGGTTTCTTTTCTCTCTAATTTTAGACCTCTCTCTCCCTTCCTCTTTCTCTCCCCTGTGTGCCAGCTACCTTCGTCGACGTCACCGTCGCCATCTCCTTCTCCTTCCTTCACCAGCTACCGCGCCGTTTCACCATCTCCCTCGTTTCCTCTCGAAATCTCGATCTGAAATGAAACTCATGGGTTTTGTTCCAGATCCTAAAACGAGAGAAAGAGAGGGAGATGGCGCCGTTTCTGCTCGTGGATCGACGGCGATTCACGATTCAGCGAGTTCGCGAAGTTCGTGAGTTCGCGAGTTTGTCTTGTGGTTGCAGAGCTGGTGGAGTTCGTGGCCTAGTGTCCAAATTGGACGGTGAGTGCGTTTGCTTTAGCGAGTTCGTGAGCCGATAGCGGGTCGACGTTTTAGATCTTATCGTTGTTTTAGATCTTGTTGTTTTAGATGGGTTTCTAGTGGTGGAGATGAATAGGGTGTTTTCTGTTATTTAAAAAAAAAAGAAAATAGAGTTAAAGAAGAAGAAAAGAGAAAGAAGAGAGAGAAGAAAAAAAAGAAAAAAAAGAAAAAAGTTCGCCGGTGGCGGCCGCCCGCCGGCAGTTGTCGCCACCGGTGTTGAGCAATCGCCGGAGACAAGGTTTAAAATGAGGAAGAAGAAGAGTTAGGGTAAAAGCTGGATGAAGAAGAAGAAGGAGGGAGAAGGAGAAAAGAAATTAAAAAAAATTCTAAAATAATAATATATTTATTATTTTATTATATTTATATTTTAAAAAAACTTTAAAATAGTTTTTTTAATAAAAAAATTTTCCACGTCAACAATCCGTTAACTTTTAACGGAAAAATGGTTGGAGGGACCAAAACGAAACTAAAACCAAACCTCAGGGACTAAATTTTTTAATTTGAAAACTCAAGGACCAAAATGAAACTTAACCAAAACCTTAGGGACTAAAAGTGTATTTTCCCTTCTTTTTTAATAGGGAAAAAATCAATTTTGACCCCTGAACTTTGCAGGTTCTAGCAATTTTAACCCAACTTTAACCACAAACTTAACAAATTGTATCAATTTGAACCTCCAACTTGCATAAATGTTGCAATGTAGACCTTTTGTCAACTTTTCATTTGAATTGCTATTAAAATATGTAATTGACAATTTCTTTTTATTTTTTTTAATTCACACTGCACCCGAGTTTGTGTTTTGTAAGAAATTTGTTGGAAAAACTCTTTAAGAAATCAAATATCTCATACAATTCTTCACATTATTATAAAAAAAAAAAAAAAAGTCACAGAGTTATTGGCAACAAGAATAATCTAGCAAATATGATAAATAAAAAAACTCGAAATTTTTTTATTTCCGTTTCCTAGAATTGAACATTCTTCTAATTAGCAAGAAAAAAAAACATTAAAAGAAGGAAAAAATCCCACAAAGTTCTTAGCAACAAGAAAAGACCAGCGAATATTTGAAGATAAAAAACCTCCAAAATTTCTTTGCTTTCGATATCTTAAATAGTAGAATAAAAAACTCTCATAAAATCCTCAACAACGAGAAAAAATCATCTAAAATAAAGTTTCTTCAATGTTTTATTTATAAGAAACCAATTCAGATGCAATGTGAATTAAGAAAAAATAATAATAATTAATTACGTACGGTGGTTAAAAAAAAGTTAACCAAAGGTATACATTGTAACACTTATGCAAGTTTAGGGTTAAAATCGATGTGATTTGATAAGTTTGAGGTTCAATTTGATGAAATTGAAAGTTCAGGGTTGAAATTGATACAACTTGTTAAGTTTAGGGTTCAATTTGATGAAATTGAAAGTCCATGGTTAAAATTGATACAACCCCTAAAGTTTAGGGTTAAAAATGAATTTTTCCCTTTTTAATATTTCTAGAGTATGCTTGTGGTTAATTTTGTTGCAATGTTATTTTTTTTAATACAAATTATTTATAAAACTAAGACGTTGCTGACTTTGTTAGGGTGCGTTTGGCGATAGATTTTGGAGGGAGTTGGAGTGATTAAAAAAAAGGGGAAAATACAATTTTGGTCCCTAAGGTTTGGGTTAAGTTACACTTTCATCTCTGAGTTTTCAAACTTAACAAAAATACCCCTGAGGTTTGAGATAAGGAGCACTTTGGTCCCTACCATCAATTTTTCTGTTAAATGTTAACTGTGGGCACTATTATTTTAATAAAAATTATTTTTTTTTATTTTTTAAAAATAAAATAATAATAAATTAAATAAAAAAATATATATTTTTTTTTATTTCATTTTCCCACCTCTTTTCCCTCCCATTTTTCCCTCACTCTTTCTACTTCCTCCTTATAACCATCACCACCATGCTGCAATTGCCACCACCAGACACCAACCACCAGTGGCCGGCGGCGGCCGGCAACTGCCTTTTCTTTTTTTTACTTCTTCTCCTTCATTTCTTCCTCTCTTCTCCTTTTTGTTTTTGTTTTTCAATATCAAACCATCGACAAATATCAAAATAACTTCAAAAATTCAGGAAAAAAAAAACACGATTTAAAATGGATAAACCCATTTCTGTTGCACTGTAAAAACACATTCACTTTGCAAATATGCCATCAAGTCATCATCAACCAACTTTTTTTTCCTAATTAAATTAATCCATAATAGGGAAGCTTTTGTAAAAGGAATAAATTAAATTAAAAATTATGTTTTTTTTGGTTTAAAATTTCCGTCAAGTTTTGGAACCAACTGAACTTCTACATTTTCAATATATTGTTCTTACTTCAATATATTGGTTTCTCCCGCCATTTCTTCGCGACGACAAGGGTGTTCTTCAGCAATTTCTTCAGATCTGTGGCGTTCTTCCAATTTCCGACGACAGCTCCAGTTCTTCGACGTCTCCAGTTTCCGGCGACTGCTCCAGTACTTCTCATTCTTTTCGTTTGCTCCTTCTGCTCCAGTACTTCAAATCTGAAATGAGTACTTCAATACTTCATATCTGCGGCGTTCTTCCAGTTTCCAGCGAGTTCTCGTTCCAATACTTCAGATCTGCGACATTTCTCTTTCTTTTCATTTGCTCCCTTGCTCCAGTACTTCAGATCTAAAATTGAGGGTCTATGCGTGAGTTTTGGCGTGAGTTTTGTTTACCAGCGTGGGTCCTTGTGGTGGCGTGGGTTGTTTGTCCGGTAAATCCCTATCGATTTTGGTAAAAAAAAGGGGGAAAACAAAGAGGGAAAACAAAGAATAACGAAGAAGAAGAAAATAATAACAAAGAAGGAAAATGAAAAAAAAAATCTGGTCGGTGTCGGCAACCGGTCGGAGGTGGACGACGGCTGGCGAGGGAAAATGGTCGTCGGTGGTGAAGATTGGAGTTAGGTTGAAGAATGAGAAGGATGGAGGGGAAGAAAATGACAGAGAAAACAGAAAAAAGAAAAGAAAATAATAAGAAAGAAGGAAAATGAAAAAAAAATAAATAAATAAAGAGGCAGCTGCCCGCCGCCGGCGACCACTGGTGGCTGGTGGTGGCAATTGCAACATGGTGGTGATGGTGATGAGGAGGAAGAAGAAAGAATTGAAGGAGGGAAAAATGGGAGGGAAAAGAGGTGGGAAAATGAAAATTAAAAAAAATATATATATTATTTCTAAAAAAATGAGAAACAGAAACAGGAACACAGTGAACGAGAACGTTATCAAATGAGCCCGTAGTTTTAAAAAACTTGTTTTTGTTTTTAGAATTTGGCTAGGAATTCAAATGGATCCTTAACAAGGATGAGAGTCTGATAGGAAATTTAGGAGAAAACAAGCATAATTTTCAAAACCCAAAAACAAAAAACGGAATGGTTATCAAACGGGACCAAATTATTCTTTTTTAATATTTATAGAGTATGTTTGTGGTTAATTTTGTTGCAATGCTATTTTTTTAATACAAATTATTTATAAAACTAAAAAAAAAAAAAAAAAACTAAGACGTTGCTGACTTTTTTAGGGTGCATTTGGCGATAGATTTTGGAGGGAGTTATAGTGATTAAAAAAAAGGAAAAATACACTTTTGGTCCCTGAGGTTTGAGTTAAGTTACACTTTGGTCCCTGAATTTTCAAACTCAACAAAAATACCCCTGAGGTTTGAAATAAGGAGCATTTTGGTCCCTGCCGTCTATTTTTCTGTTAAATACTAACGGTGGCTGACATGTCACTATTATTTTAATAAAAAAAAATATTTTTTATTTTAAAATAAAAACAAATAAAAACAAATAAAAAATAATAAAAATATTATTATTTTAATTATTTTTAAAACTCAACCCTCAACCATCTTCTTCATCCTCTTCCCTCAACCCCTCCATCTTCTTCTTCAAACCTCCGACAGCCGCGCCGGCCACATGCCGTCGTCAGGAGCCGGCGGCGGCGACAATTTTTTTTGGGAAAAATACACTTTTGGTCCCTGAGGTTTGGGTTAAGTTACACTTTGGTCCCTGAGTTTTCAAACTCGACATTTTAGTCCCTGAGGTTTGGATTTCGTTTCATTTTAGTCCCTGTTCACACGTAACTTCGGGGATGGAGACACGTGGAATAAATAATATATTTGTATTAATGTTGTATGCGTGTGGGTGTACAATCTCTAACTTTAATCCTCTGATTCTCTCTCTTAAATATATAAACTTTGGTCTCTAGCTTGTTGATCTTCTTGGGCTGGTTTGTTGAGCTTCTTGGATGATCGGCCTGCTAGGTTGATGATCTCTTGGATCGGCTTGTTAGCTTGTTGATCCTCTTGGATGATCGGCCTGCTAGGTTGATGATCTCTTAGATCGGCATGTTGGCTTGATGATCTGTTGGATCGGCTTGTTAGCTTGTTGATCCCGTTGGATGATCGGCCTGCTGACTTGATGATTTCTTGGATCGGCCTGTTGGCTTGATGATTTGTTCGATCGGTTGGCTTGTTGACCTTCTTGGATGATCGGCCTGCTGACTTGTTGATCTGATCGGCCTGCTGACTTGTTGATCTTCTTGATCGGTCGGTTGGCTTGTTGATCTCTTGGATCGGCCTATTGGCTTGTTGATCTTCTTGGATGATCGGCCTGTTGGCTTGTTGATCTCTTGGATGATCGGCCTGCTGACTTGTTGATCTTCTTGATCGGTCGGTTGGCTTGTTGATCTTCTTGGATGATCGGCCTGCTGACTTGTTGATCTTCTTGATCGGTCGGTTGGCTTGTTGATCTCTTGGATGATCGGCCTGCTGACTTGTTGATCTTCTTGATCTGTCGGTTGGCTTGTTGATCTCTTGGATCAGCCTGTTGGCTTGATGATCTGTCGAATCGGCTTGTTAGCTTGTTGATCCTCTTGGATGATCGGCCTGCTGACTTGTTGATCTTCTTGATCGGTCGGTTGGCTTAATGATCTCTTGGATCGGCTTGTTAGCGTAATGATCTCTTGGATCAGCTTATTGGCTTGTTGATCTTCTTGGATGATCGCCCTGCTGGCTTAATGATCTTTTGGATCGGCCTGTTGGCTTGATGATCTTCTGGATCGGCCTGTTGTGACTTGTTGATCTTTTTGGATGATCGGCCTACTGGCTTGTTGATCTTCTTGGATGATCGGCCTGCTGACTTGTTGATCTTCTTGATCGGTCGATTGGCTTATTGATCTCTTTTTAAAGCCTTCTAGTCTTCAAGGAGTCTTCAGTCTTCAAGAAGTGTTGATGTCCTGAAGAGTCTTTGATCTTCAAGGAGTGTTGAAGTTTTGAAGAGTGTTTGGTCTTCAAGAAATGTTGATGTCCTGAAGAGTTTTTGATCTTCAAGGAGTGTTGAGATCTTGAAGAGTGTTTGGTCTTCAAGAAATGTTGATGTCCTGAAGAGTTTTTGATCTTCAAGGAGTGTTGAGGTCTTGAAGAGCGTTTGGTCTTCAAGAAGTGTTGATGTCCTGAAGAGTATTTGATCTTCAAGGAGTGTTGAAGTCTTGAAGAGTGTTTGGTCTTCAAGAAGTGTTCAACACTTGGACTTGTGGATTGCAGAGAGTCTTCGGTCTTCAGACTTGGTGGAGTCTCTCTGAATTCTCTGGTTCTGCTTGAGAGCTTTGAAAACTCTGAACTCTTGTCTTTGTGAGAGTGTAGAATTTCTGAACCCCCGAAATGGAGGAGAACCCCTCTATTTATAGAGTTCTCGCTGGATGGGCCCTGGTGACTTTTGGGCCTAACAACTTGGGCTTGGGCTTTATTGGTCTTGGGTCTGGTTTATATTTCACCCAAAACCATATGACCCAAATATTTAAAATACCCAAATTTGATCCAATTAATTATTTTCTTTAATTAATTGGTCAAATCAATTAATCTGATCAAAATAATTTATTTTTAATTAATTGATCAAATGGACATTTGGCCCTAAAAATTTATAATTGGCCAACTTTGTCTTCAAATTAAATTTGGGACACATGACAATTTATAATTGGTCCCAAATTTAATTAATTATAATTTTGTCATTAATTTTAAATAATGACGTGGCAATTTGTCATTGGCCAAAATTTCTCCTTCAACAAATGCCCCTTTTCGAGAGTTAGTCACAAGTTATGTGTGAGTGAATCTCGAAAAAGATATTTTGGGATCAAAATGCAAGATATTTGTTCTTGATTTTGACTCCCTTTGGTGTGTCAATTTAATCAAAATATGAATTTTGGTCAAAATTTTGATTCTTTTATTTGACACACTTTTATCGCCAATTAATCAAAATTTGAAGTTTGGTCAAAATTTTGATCATTTTTTTTTCTTATTTGGCAGCAAACTTTGATTTGAAGTTTGGGCAAATTTTGGTTTATATCCAAATTTTGATTTGAGGTAAAATTCTACCCAATTTTAACTCGCATTTGGAATAGAATTTGAGGTTTTGACTTTGGTTCATTTGGGATAAAATTTGGATTATGCCAAACTTTTGGCTTGAGGTAAAATTCTATCCAATTTTAACTTGTATTTGGAATAGAATTTGAGTTTGGGACTTTGGTTGATTTTGGGTTTGACAAAATTTGGATTGAGAATAATATGAGTTGACCGAATAGCATATATGTATATATTAACAAGCAAATGTTAATCAAAAGACTTGAATGGTCTATTGGTTTAATAGCCAAGTTGCATATTTAAAGGTCATGGGTTCGAGTCCCAAAATTGTTAATCTTAAATTTTAAGATTCATATTTCTCATGAGAGCCTTTGAAGCCTAGGAGAAACCTTTCAAACTTGGAGGAAGGAGTGTGAACCTTTGAGATGCAGAACCTTCCTTTGAACTTGGAGGAAGGAACCTTCGTGGCGATGCGCGTGAGAACCTTCGAATTTGGAAGAAGGAACCTTCGTGGCGATGCGCGTGAGAACCTTCGAATTTGGAAGAAGGAACCTTCGTGGCGATGCGCGTGAGAACCTTCGAATTTGGAATGCGCGTGAGAACCTTCGAATTTGGAAGAAGGAACCTTCGTGGCGATGCGCGTGAGAACCTTCGAACTTGGAAGAAGGAACCTTCGTGGCGATGCGCGTGAGAACCTTCGAACTTGGAAGAAGGAACCTTCGTGGCGATGCGTGAGAACCTTCGAACTTGGAAGAAGGAACCTTCGTGGCGATGCGTGAGAACCTTCGAACTTGGAAGAAGGAACCTTCGTGGCGATGCGCGTGAGAACCTTCGAACTTGGAGGAAGGAACTGTGGCGATGCGCGTGTGAACCTTCGAACTTGGAGGAAGGAACTGTGGCGACGCGCGTGTGAACCTTCGAACTTGGGTGAGAACCTTCGAACTTGGAGGAAGGGGAACTGCAGCGAAGCGCGTGAGAACCTTCGACATTGGAAAGAAGAAACTCCAGCAAAGCTGCGTGAGAACCATCGAACTTGAGAGAAGAGGGAACAATGCAACAACGAACCACATAAGATCCTTCGCACTTGGAGGAGGAACAACGTAGCAGTTGTACAACTGAGAACCCTCGAACTTGGAGAAGGAACCTTCGTGGCGATGCGTGAGAACCTTCGAACTTGGAAGAAGGAACCTTCGTGGCGATGCGCGTGAGAACCTTCGAACTTGGAGGAAGGAACTGTGGCGATGCGCGTGTGAACCTTCGAACTTGGAGGAAGGAACTGTGGCGACGCGCGTGTGAACCTTCGAACTTGGGTGAGAACCTTCGAACTTGGAGGAAGGGGAACTGCAGCGAAGCGCGTGAGAACCTTCGACATTGGAAAGAAGAAACTCCAGCAAAGCTGCGTGAGAACCATCGAACTTGAGAGAAGAGGGAACAATGCAACAACGAACCACATAAGATCCTTCGCACTTGGAGGAGGAACAACGTAGCAGTTGTACAACTGAGAACCCTCGAACTTGGAGAAGGAACAACGCAGCAGGATACAACGAAGAACCTTCGAACTTGGAGAAGGAACAACGCAATAGCGTACAGTGTAAGGACCCTCGAACTTGGAGAGAATGAACTGCAGCGAAGAACCTTTTTTTTTTGTTTATAGAGACTGAACTTAAAGTTTTCTTTAAGCTGCCTACGTACCCTTATGGAATAGGGATCAAGTCATAACGTAGTTCAAGAAATTTTTTTTGCACTCACCTTTTAAGCCCGTGTGGGCTAGGAGCATCATGCAGTTTAGGCTCTTGCGATAAGGAGCTTTTACATTTAAAAGCTCTTATCTTTGTCATGGTCTTGATCAGATCCTTCATTTGCAGGATTGGTCAAGATAATGAGATTTGGCTTCACCTTCAAGGAACCTTCCGTATTTATGAGAACAGAAAACTTCCTCTTCATACGTGACGGGATTCTACTATGAAGCTTCTTGTCACTGTTTACTTCATCGAAAAGTTTCAACTCCAAGTTGTTCATCTTTCTTTTAGGTTGATCGTTTGTTACTTTGAGGCGATCAAAGACAGGTGTTGAAGATCGACTTTTCTTTGATGTGGAGACACTTAGCCTTTGGAAAGCTGAAGGTCGAGTGGAGGTGGACATCGAACATTGATTTTCTTCTTTTGTCGCGGCCATACTCATTCTTTGGAATACTGAAGGAAGAGTAGTTGGAGGCTTGATGCGATCGAAGACGGAGGTCCTTTGTTCACCCCTCTCAGGATTGTCAACTTCTTCTACGTCGATGCAGTAGGAAGTCACAAAGTTCTCTTTTTTCTTTTTGTGGAAAGTTTTGGAGAAGATCTCCTTCACAGTCACCGGTTGTCGAGGTTGAGAAAACTTTTTACTTCTCTTCCTCTTGGGTTGAAGTTTCTTAGGATCCTTCTTTCTTTGATACTTGCTCTTTCCTTTAATTGTAGCAAGATTTGATTGAGCTACTTCATCAAGGTCGAGCTCAATTTTTCCTTCCTTAGCCAGCTTTAAAATTAAGTCCTTTAGGACGAAACGGCAGCAACGACGTTTCACGAACGGTGGTTCCTTCTTGCAGCGTTTCACGAACGCCTGATCTTGGCTTCTTGCGGCGACGACGTTTTGGTTCCGGAAGTCAATGGTGGTGGTTTCGACGCCAAAAACGAATAAGGGAGGAAAATATATTCTATGTCAGGGAGGAAGAAAGGAGAAGAAGAATGAATGTTGAAAAAAAAAAACAATCACGCCGGCGACGACGGTCGGCCGGCGGCGAGCGGCGATCGATGGAGGCCAGCGGCTGCCGGCGGTGAGGCTATGGAGAAAAAAGTTATGAGACCTGGGATATTGGGAAGAAAGAAGAAGAAAGTAAAAAAGAAATAATAATAATAATAAAAAATATATATATTAATTATTTTAATATATTTTTATTTTAAAAATTTTAAAAATATTTTTTTTTAATAAAAAAACAGCGCCACGTCAGCCAACCGTTAGTTTTTAATGGAAAAATGGATGACAGGGACCAAATTGCTCCTTATCTCAAACCTCAGGGGTAATTTTGTTGAGTTTGAAAACTTAGGGACCAAAGTGTAACTTAACCCAAACCTCAGGGACCAAAGTGTAACTTAACCCAAACCTCAGGGACCAAAAGTGTATTTTTCCCTTTTTTTGTTTCTTCCTTCTTCTTCTCTTTCCTCAAAGCTTCAGCTGCTGTTTTTTTTTTTTTTTTTTTTTTGAAATGAAAGAGAAAGGAGGAGGGAAGACCGTTTTCCAGCGTTAGAACGAGGGAGGAGGTCCTTCTATGTAACGGGGAGGGAGGGAGGGACTTCCTCCCTCCATTCCGACGCCAGAAAACGGAGGAGCCTCCCTCCTTTCTCTTTCATTTAAAAAAAAAAACAGCAGCTGAAGTTTTGAGGAAGGAGAAGAAGAATAGAAGAAGAAGAAAGAAAAAAAAAATTCGTCGTCGCCGGCGATGGCATGTGGGTGGCGCGGCCGTCGGAGGTTTGAAGAAGAAGATGGAGGAGTTGAGGGAAGAGGATGAAGAAGATGGTTGAGGGTTCAGTTTTAAAAATAATTAAAATAATAATATTTTTATTATTTTTTATTTATTTTAAAATAAAAAATTAATTAAAATAATAGTGTCACGTCAGCCACCGTTAGTATTTAACAGAAAAATAGACGATAGGGACCAAAGTGTAACTTAACCCAAACCTCATGGACCAAAAGTGTATTTTTCCCTAAAATTCGAATTTCTTACTAACAATTTATCTTCTCCACATGTTGTTGAGACGTGATTCATATCAATCATATTTTTTAAATTTAAGATAAATATTTTTATTCTATTATCTTATACTCAATTGAAATTATTTGTTTTTATTTTTATTTAAATTGAAAATAGTATATATTTTTTTTCAATACAAGTAGCAAGTTATATTATTTAACCGACTATAAAAATATCCTAGATTAATCATAACATTATATTTTAAATCGTATAAAATTTTAAATAATTATCTTATATGTTTTTTAAAAAACAATCTTATAATAATTTTGAAATTATCTTACAACATTAAATTTATTTATTGAAAAATATAGTTAAACTGTAATAATTTTGAATTTTAATTTACCAAACACATCAATCTGCTTTTTCATCTATAAAACTAAAATTTACCAAACACTTATTTACTTCATTGTACAGTTGATTTTCTTAAAAGTATAGTTAACAACAATTATTTCAGAAGCTACACCAATCTCAAACTAAGCCTTAGATTAACTAGTAGCATATATGTGTCATGTACGCAATTTCTATTTAGTTTTAATTTAAAGTACAAAATACAAATAAAAAAATAAAAAATAGTTAGAAATTATAATATCATTTAATTTTATAAAAGAGAAGATATTGAGCACAACATCTTCTTATTTTTGTATGTAAAAATTAATTTCAAATATATAAAAGATATTTAATTATAATTTAAACTGAAATGATGATTAATTTTAATTTTTCCTCAAAACCTTAAATCACATGTTTTTCGTCATTCCTTCTGGCTGCCACCCACCACCCAATATTTTTTCACAAACTATGTTCGACTTTTGCTGCTGACCACCCATATTGGCCACTATTAGGTGTCATTTTCGTCATCCCACCGCAAAAAGATTGCTCCTTTATCAACCGCTTACAATAATTACTCAACCACGATGGCTTCCCTTCAATGAGACTCTTTCTCTAGATTCTCCAGATTTTGCATTTACCACTCCATTCTCATCACAGGTGAAAGTGAAACTGTTGACTTTTTTTTTTTTTAAATCATTTACTTATCTCCAACAAAAATGGTAATGAGTTTTTCTCTTGGTTTTTTTTTCCTCCAAATCATCCACTTTTTTTTTCAACCGTCGTGGCTATTACTTAGGGTGCGTTTGGCGTTGATTTTGGAGGCAGTTAAAGTGATTAAAAAATAATCTTAACGTTTTTAGTGTTTGGTAAAACATATTATAAATTAATTTTTATAAAAGTACTTTTGCAACGACGTTAATTTGCAATATCTAATAATAGTAGCTTTTCCGTTTAGCTTCCCTAAAAATCTAATTTGTAACTAACTATTTATCTTCTATACGTTTTTAGACTTGATTAATGTGAATCATTTTTTTAATTCAAGATATTTTTATTCTATTATTTTATACTCATTTGAAATTACTTGTTTTTATTTTTATTTAAATTAAAATAATATTTTTTCCAAGACAAGTAGCAAATTATATTTCTTAGCAAAATATAAAAACATCATAGGTTAAACATAAGATTATATTTTAAACATAAGATTATATTTTAAATCATACGAAATTTAAAACAATTATCTTATATGTTTCAAAAAAATAATTATCTTAAAATAATTTTGAAATTATCTTTTAAAATTTTGAAATTAAATATCAATATTAAAATTATTTATTGAAAAAATATAGTTAAGTTGCGATAATTAAGAATATTAATTTACCAAACACCTCAACTTGCTTTTTTGTCTATAAAGCTGAAATTTACCAAACACTAATTTACTTCGTAATACAGCTGCTTTTCTTAAAAGCAAAGTTAACAGCAATTATTTTAGAAGCTACAGCAACGCCAAACTAACCCTTAGTCTCTTTTAAAATCACTTTCCTCATCTAAGAAATATTTGAAATGATTTAAAAGAAAAAAGGTTTTTTTCTTAAAAAAAACACACAAATAAAAATTTTAGGTCATAACTATTTCGTTTATGGTTTTTGTTTTTTGAAAATTAAGGCCTCGTTTGGTTCATGATCTGTTTTCGTTTTTATGTTTTCGAAAATAAAAAATACAAGGAAAACCATGAAAAAGTGTTTGGTATATTTTCAAAAACAATTTTCGAAAACAACTCAAAAAAAGGGTATGTTTTAAAAAACGATAAAATGTTGTTTTCATTGTTTTCCAATTTTGTTTTCAAAATAATGGAAACACGAGATACAACACATCTTTCTTTCCATAAAACAATGTTGCATTATCTACCAGCAACATTTTTTATTTTTGATATCCAAATTCTCTTCTACTCTAAAGGAAACAAAAAAAAAAAATACAAAATTACTGATATTTTGGTTATTATTTTTACTTTTTACATAATTCTATCTATTTTGATATACTCTTCCACTTTACAAATCAAACGTTTCATATAATACAACTATATGGTATATCTTTTTTTCCATATAATTTCAATTCCAACAATTTTTTTTAAATCAATTCCATCAATTTTTTTTTTTTGAAAAATCAATTCCAACATCATTGATTTATAATCTCTCTAAAAATGAATAAAAGTCAAGTAGAAAAATAATCATATTAAATTAACTTTTGGGAAAATACACTTTTGGTCCCTGAGGTTTGGGTTAAGTGACACTTTGGTCCCTGAGTTTTCAAACTCAACAAAAATACCCCTGAGGTTTGAGATAAAGCACTTTGGTCCCTGCCGTCAAATTTTCTGTTAACTTTTAACAGTTGTTGATGTGGCACTATTATTTTAATATAAAAAATTATATATTTTATTTTTTTAAAATAAAAATATTAAAAAAATAAAATATTAATATTTATTTATTTTTTATTCTTTCTCCCTTTCCTTTCTATCTCTTCTTCTTCTTCTTTTCCATCTTCTCCACCTTCTCCTTCCTCCTTCTTCTTCTTCCTATGTCCGGCGACCGGCGACCACCGCTCGCCGCCACCGCCGGCCGCCGGTGACCTTTTTTTTTTCTTTTTCCTTTTCTCTTCTTTCCTCTTTTTCTCTTCTTTCTTTTTCTCTTCTTTCTTCACTGATTTAAAAAATAAAAAATAAATAAAAGAAAGGGGAGGGAGGAGGGACCTCCCTCCTCCGTTTCCGGCGCTCTGGAACGAGGGAGGGAGAAGGGACCTCCCTCCTCCCTCCCCCGTTCCAGATCGTAGGAGGTGTTGGGTTTTATGCCCTAAAACTCGTAGATAGTGAATGTAACCGTTGACCGGATATTAATGAAATAATATTGATATATTTTTCCATTAACTGTTATTAGTTATTTTATATTTTTCTTTGCCTAATAATAACCCTAATCCAATAAACTAAACATCCAAGGCTGTAATATGAGTCTTGAACTATATGTAGTGACATATGGGATCATTGTTCAAGAAACAACCTAAAGGGTCTATAGTATAGGGATAAGACTGGGTGCCTTATCCTGGTGACACTATGGATACGACCCACTTTGTATTTGATACAAACGCCGCGATCCAACGCGTTCGTGTAGGAGACATGCGAGTGGGGGTATCCTATGCAATGAGTTTACATAAGACCGGACCGCGAAATAGTAACCACTGGTTATAACACCGTTAACTAGTTGGTTTTCTATTTCACTAGGACGACCTAGACAACTTAGTCTTAATCCTGAGTTGATTATGGACTCCTGCTCATGAGAGATTGTCCTTTGATTTGTATAGGTGAGAGTGGCCACTACGCCGACTCAATAAGCCTACCACTTTGGGGACAAGACCGAATGGGGAGCTGGGAACATAATCGTACAAGATGGAATTCACTCCTTCCCGACTTTAGGGAAGCAGATGAGTGTTCCCTTAAGTGGTTACTCCGAGTCTTGAACAAAGGGCCCTACCCTCTCAATGGCACGAGAGGGTTTTCTGTTTGATGGTTGGACCACAAACAGGTTGTTCATTAGAGGAGAATTGGTACTTAAGGAAATAGAGGTAACCCAGGGGTAAAACGGTAATTTGACCCAGCTGGTGTTACGGACACTCGTGAAGGACTAACTAGTCGATATTGGTCTAGATCCGTGGACACAGAAAATATGTCTGCAGTGAGAAGAGTGCAACTGTGAGTCTATAGTGGAATGTACACACAGTTAACGAATATTGATTAATGTGGTTAATGAGTTTGACCAATTAATCTCACATCGTTGGAGCTTCTGATCTGCAGGTCCATTAGGTCCCACTGGTAGCTCGTAAAGTAATTTGAGGCAACTAAGTAATAAAAGTAAATTGAAAATGTTCAATTTATTAAGGGAAATAAATATAATATATATTGATATATTATTATGAGAGAAATTAATATTTGAAAAGTTCAAATATAAATTTATGGAAGTTTGAAAGAGTTCAAAATAATGAATTAATTAATTTAAGGCCTAAAATGTGTTTGGGCAAATTAATTAATTCTAGGCCGGGAATTAAATATGTGATATTTAATTGGGGGTTAATTAATTAAAGAATTCATTAACCGGGAATTAATCAATTATGGAAATAATTAATCACTTAAGGAAGTGATTAATCATTTATGGAAATGATCTAATCACTTATGAAAGTAATTAGTCATTTGTGGAAAAGATTAATCAATTATGGAATTGATTGATCATGATTGATTAATTAAGGAATAAGATTGAATCAATTATGGAAAAGATTGATTTAATTGAATATTTTATTCATGACCTCTCTTCTATAAATAGAACACTAGACCTAATTGGTCATGACACTTGACACTCTTGAAAGACAAGACCTAGAATTCTCTCTAGCCTCCCTCTTAGAGAAAGACTCCCACAAGTCTTTTGCCTCCTAGACTTAGAGACATACCGGTGTAACCTCTGTGGTGATTGTGTCAATCAAAGAAGAAATTTCCAGCGAAGAAAAACAAAGGCGGTTGCTGCGTTTTCGTTCGTGGAGCGTCGTTGGCGAAGAACGGTCAAGTCTTCAACGAAGGTTTGTAACGGTTCTTCCTCTTTTCTTTAGAAAAGTATTAAAAATAAATTTAGATTTATTTTAGCATGTTTAAACCAATTTTACATCGGCTTTAAAGGTTGTTTAAAGTTTTGTTTGAGTAATCGTAACGGTATTTTAATGTTAATTAATATACGGCGTAAGGTCCAAACGATGCGCTTCCGTTGCGCGGGGAATTTTATTCCCTTCAGGAGGGACCTCCCTCCCTCGTTCCCTCCCCTTTCTGTTTTTTTTTTTTTTTTTTTTTTTTTTTTTTTTTTTTAAAAACAGTGAAGCAAATGTAGGGAAGAAGGAAGAAGAGAAAAAGAGGAAAGAAGAAAAAGGAAAAAAAAAACTCGCCGGCGGCGGCGAGCGGTGGCCGCCGGTCGCCGGACATAGGAAGAAGAAGAAGAGGAAGGAGAAGGTGGAGAAGATGGAGAAGATGGAAAAGAAGAAGAAGATGATGAGAGAGAAAGGGAAAAAGAATAAAAAAATAAAAAAAATATGAATATTATATATTTTTTAAATATTTTTTATTTAAAAAAATAAAATAAATAAATTTTTATATTAAAATAATAGTGCCACGTCAGCAACCGTTAAAAGTTAACAGAAAAATTGACGGTAGGGACCAAAGTGCTCCTTATCTCAAACCTCGGGGGTATTTTTGTTGAGTTTGAAAACTCAGGGACCAAAGTGTCACTTAACCCAAACCTCAGGGACCAAAAATGTATTTTTCCCTAAACTTTTCTTATAAAAAAAATTAATTTTACCAAACACATTGTTCACACGTAACTTCGGAGATGGAGACACGTGAAATAAAAATATATTTGTATGAATGTAATATGCGTGTGGGTGTACAATCTCTAACTTTAATCCTCTGATCTCGAGTCTGAAGCTTCAATGGATTCTTGGAGCTTGAAGTCTTCTGGTCTTGAAGGAGTCTTCAGTCTTCCAGAAGTGTTGATGTCCTGAAGAGTCTTTGATCTTCAAGGGAGTATTGAAGTCTTGAAGAGTGTTGGGTCTTTAAGAAATGTTGATGTCCTGAAGAGTCTTTGATCTTCAAGGAGTGTTGAAGTCTTGAAGAGTGTTTGATCTTCAATAAGTGTTCAACACTTGAACTTATGAATTGCAGAGAGTCTTCGGTCTTCAGACTTGATGGAGTCTCTCTGAATTCTCTGGTTCTGCTTGAGAGCTTTGAAACTCTGAACTCTTGTCTTTGTGAGAGTGTAGAATTTTTGAACCCTTGAAATGGAGGGGAACCCCTCTATTTATAGAGTTCTCGCTGGATGGACCCTGGTGACTTTTGGACCTATCAACTTGGGCTTGGGCTTTATTGGACTTGGGTCTGGTTTATATTTGACCCAAAACCCTATGACCTAAATATTTAAAAGACCCAAATTTGATCCAATTAATTATTTTATTTAATTAATGGGTCAAATCAATTAATTTGATCAAAATAATTTATTTTTAATTAATTGATCAAATGGACATTTGGCCCTAAAAATTTATAATTGGCCAACTTTGTCTTCAAATTAAATTTGGGACACATGTCAATTTATAATTGGTCCCAAATTTAATTAATTATAATTTCGTCATTAATTCTAAATAATGACGTGGCAATTTGTCATTGGCCAAAATTTCTCCTTCAACAAATGTCGAGAGTTAGTCACAAGATATGTGCGAGTGAATCTCGAAAAAGATGTTTTGGGATCAAAATGCAAGATATTTGTTCTTGATTTTGACTCCATTTGGTGTGTCAATTTAATCAAAATGTGAATTTTGGTCAAAATTTTGATTTTTTTTTACACACTTTTATCGCCAATTAATCAAAATTTGAGGTTTGGTCAAAATTTTGATGATTGTTTTTTTTATTTGGCAACAAACTTTGATTTGAAGTTTGGGAAAATTTTTGGTTTATACCCAAATTTTGATTTGAGGTAAAATCCTACCCAATTTTAACTCGCATTTGGAATAGAATTTGAGGTTTTGACTTTGGTTCATTTGGGATAAAATTTGGATTATGCCCAAAATTTAATTTAAGTAAATTTAAGGCTGCATCCAAAATTTGGTGAGAATTTGGAATAAAATTTTTATATGGAACTTAGAAAATTTGATTTGGGATAAGAGTTTAATTATACTCAGTTGAATTCAATCCAAATCAAATAAACTTATGGGAAAAGGTTTTCTCCTAAATTCCCTACCATGGTTTTTTAAGGTTGCATTTGAATTCCTAGACAAATTCTAAAAACAAAAACAAAATTTTGAAAACTGATTTTTTTTGTTTCCAAAATTGGATTTGGTTTTTGAAAACAAGGTAGAAGATTGATACTAAAACAAATAAACTTATGGGAAAAGTACATAGATAACCTAAATTTGGACCCTATATTTCATAAATGTCCAAGTTTCCCATTTTTTACAGAAAATGCCTAATGACCCAACTTTTTTCATAAAAATCATGGCCCTTCTACGATTCAGCCATCATATCCACTACTACATATTTTAATAAAATAAAATAAATAAAATAAAACCAAAAAAGGAAACACAAACGTGGGTGAAAGATAGTGAAGCAAAGAGATTTTTTTAATTACTTTCCAATTTTGAAAGATCCCTAAAATCACTCCCAATTTTTCAAAAAAAAAAAAAACCTTAAAACCACTCACTATTTTTCCCAATTCTTTCCCCTTCATTCCTCCCTCATGATCTTTCTGCCTCATGGTCTCTCGACCTCTCTTTCCCTCTTCATCTCCGATCATTTTCTTGCCGTCGACAACCAACCACCACCGGAAGCGCCACCGCCGTCCAACCATCGCCATTGCAAACTCGAATAAGCAGCACCCATGCATCAATGGATACCACCAGTTCAGTTATTGCCCTCAAATTGTCTCTGTTTTATCGTGGGTATCGTTGAATTTCATCACCACCGTGGTAAATTTAATATATACATATGTCTATATTATTTAAAAAATAAGGTTTTTTTTTTATTATTTTTATTTTTTATAGTTATGTACATGTTTTTTTTATCCAAATATCTATATTTCTCCTAAATGCATTGGTATATTTAATATACATACATACATGTATATATATAATATATATTGGCAAATAACTAAATATACAAGTGTATATTTAATACTATAGTAATGAGACAAGAAAAAAACTCGGTATTTGTGGCTACAATAATGAGTAAAGAAAGAAAAACTTATGTACATAGTGTATATAAGCTGGTATATATGAAGTTATATATGAATACAAATGTTTTTTTCTGTAAAATGCAAAAAAAAAGTACGTAGACTATGAGACATAAATATTAACCAGAATATATAATAATCAATGCAATATATGCATAGATTATAAACTAGCTTTACAACCTTTCCAGATCTCAAATGGTGTTTCAGAAACACTCTTTGAGGGAACTACGTTCAAGATATAAACTGCAGTCTCTACTGCATAACCCCAAAACGAGTTAGGCAACTGAGCATAACTCATCATCGAACGAACCATGTCCAGCAAGGTTCTGTTTCTCCTTTCTGATACACCGTTTTGCTGAGGTGTACCAGGGGCTGAGAGTTGGGACGTAATTCCATGCTCTATCAAATAGTCTTGAAAACTTAAGTCCATATACTCTCCACCTCGATTGGATCGAAGTGTTTTTATCGTCTTACCTAATAGGTTCTCAACCTCGGCCTTATACTCATTGAACTTTTCAAAAGCTTCGGACTTATGATGCATCAGGTAGAGATAGCCATACCTCGAATAATCATCAATGAAACTGATGAAATATTCGTACCCTCCTCGAGCTCTAATGTTCATTGGTCCACAAAGGTCCGAATGAATGAGCTCTAAGGGCTCTTTGGCACGATAACCTTTTCCGGTAAAAGGTCGTTTTGTCATCTTGCCCTCAAGGCATGATTCACAAGGAGGCAACGAGTCATCTTCTAACTTGTTTAGAAGTCCACTCTTGACCAATCTCCCAATCCTATTGAGGTTGATATGGCCTAACCTCAAGTGCCAAAGATAGGTATCTTGAGAAACTCTTCGCTTTTTAGGTTGAGTCTCAACGGTTTTAAACATCTCGTGATTTAAAATAGCTTTAGACTCAATTGGTCTCAAAACATATAATTTATTCTTCAAGTTTGCAGAGCAAACATCAATACCTCTTTTAGTTATGAACGCTTCATTAACAGAAAAAGAAATTGAGTAACCTTGTTCTAATAAACAAGATAAAGAAATCAAATTTCTTTTAATCTTTGGAACTATGTACACATTATCTAATATCATGTAGCGTTCCTTGGTGAAGAATAATTTTATGTCTCCCACTGCAATAGCCGAGATGACTTCTCCTGTTCCAACTTTAAGAGTCATCTCTCCAGCTATTAGCTGTTGCCAGGAACTCATTCCTTGAAATGAAGAACATACGTGATTAGTGGCACATGAATCGAGTATCCAGGCAGAATCGTCGTTTTCCACTAAACACGTTTCCAAGACTAATAAATCACATTTAGAGTCGTGGATCATGTTTTTCTTGGCTACACAGTTATTTTATATATATATATTTTAATTCTTTTTAATTTCTCTCTCTCCCCTTCTTCCTCTCCTTCTTCTTCTTCAAGTTGCCGGCAGCCCTCTTCTTCTTCAAACCGCCGGTGGCCGGCCGCCGACGATGACTTTTCATTTTGTTATCTTCTTTTCGCTTATCTCATATTCTCTTCTTCTTCCCCAACTTTTATTTTCTTTTTTTTTTCTCTTCTTATTCTCATTTCTTCCTTCCCCCAATTTTGTTTTCCATTAAAAAACCCACGAACAACCCTTCAAACCCACGCCGAACAAGCTAGATTTGGATCTCTTCGTGGAGCTCACCTTCAGAATCGGCAAAAAGCGCTCGGGCTGGTCAAGATACTTGAGGCGAGCTTCGACGTTCGTGGGTTTTTTTAATGAAAGTGGGAAGTATTGACCTTAAAACGTGGGTTTTTTCGTGGGTTTGAAGGTCGTCGCTGTGGGTTTTTGAATCGCTGATTCTGAGTTGAAATTAGGTGAACTTGCTCGTGGGTTTTTGAATCGTCGGAGTTGCTGCTGTTTTTTTTTCTTACCTTCACCGATTCTGAGTTCGTGGGTTTCTTTCCTTCCCCTTCACTTTTTTTAACTTGTTGCAACTGCTAGCGAAAAAGAGAGACGAGGGAGAGTGATGGGAGGCGACGGCGGCGGCTGGGCGAACGGCGACAGTGAGGGAGCTTACAACGCAAATGGAAGGAGGAAAAAAAAAGAGGCAGGAGGCGTTCACGCGAGAGGGACGAAGAGAATCAAAGAAAGAAAGATAGAGTGAGAGAAAGAGAAAAAAATTCTCACCGGCGGCGACCGGTCGTCGGCCGTCGTGGTCGCCTGGCCGGCGATCGGTGTTGAAGAAAAAGGAAAAGAAAGGGAAGGAGAAGGACTCAGTGTTGAAGAAGAATGAGAGGAAGAAGAGAGAGAAATAAATTAAAAAGAAATAAATAAAAATAAAAAGTATTAATATTTTTTTTATTTTAATATATTTATATTTTAAAAAACAAAAAATGATTTTTTTAATTAAAAAATCAATGCCACGTCAGCAATCCGTTAAATACTAACGGAAAAATGGATGGAGGGACCAAAATGAAACTAAAACCAAACCTCAGGGACTAAATTGTTGAGTTTGAAAACTCAGGGACTAAAATGAAACCTAACCCAAACCTCAGGGACTAAAAGTGTATTTTTCCCTAAAATTTATATTTAACTTTAATATCTATTTAATTTTAAAAAAAACAATAAATAAAAAAATAAAACGATTTCAAATGAATTAAAAAATATGGACAAAATAGACCGACTCTTACAACAGAATTAGATTTTCAAAGATGATTAAGGGTGTGTTTGGTTTACATCTTCAAGTGTTTAATTTTGAAAATAATTCATTTTGAAAAAAATTGTAGTGTTTGGTAATCACTAAAAATGACTTATTAGAAAATGAGATTGATAAATAAACCATTTTGAGAGAAACACTTGAAACCAACTTTTAAAAAAAATCTTCTCAAATAAACAATAACTTGTGTATAAAAACATTTGTGAGTAAATGCAACCAAACATATGAGTGTTTACATTTTAAACAATTTTTGTACAAAATGTTTTTTAAAAAATGCATTTTTGAAAAACATTTAAATTAAAATGTATTTCAAACGGACCATAAATTTATACATATTATTGAAAATTAACATAAATAAAAAAAAGGTTAAAGGAAAAAAAGAAAGAAAAAGAAAAATTTAATCCAACCCCAGGAAATTTCACGTCTGTTTTTCTTTCTTCTCTTAAAAAAGGTCAGCCCAATTTTGTAGCCCACTCTGTAAAATAGAATAAAAATGAATAAATAGAAGGAAACCTAAGAGCCTAAGCCACTTCTTCTTCGCGCTGTTTCCTCCTCCGTTTCAGCAGCTCAGTGCCGCCACCGCCTCTCTCCCGTTCACTACTGCCGCAGCCGTCGTCTTTCTTCCGTTCGTGCCGCAGCCACCGTCGTCTTTCTTCCGTTCGTGCCGCCGTAGCCTCCCTCGATTTTATACTCCCTTCCTGTCGCTGGTATTTTCCCAATCTCAATCTTGTCTTTCTGCTTACTTGAAAAGCACAAATTAGAACTTGTCTAATGAGAGAAAATAGAGAAGTTGTTTAATTTCCTTTTTCGTGATAGCATTAGCCGAGTAGTAATTAAAAAACGGGAACATCAATCGAAAAAAAAAAAACGAAACAAAGACGGGAGACTGTTCTCGAGGGCACAATCGGTACATCTACGATGGAAAGATGTTGGTTTTGATGCACCTTTTTTTTTTGACAACATGAGACACTGCATTCTTGGCAGAGAGAAAAGGAATTGGATTGAAAAAAAACCAAACCAGATTGAAGGTATTGCATTTGTTTGTGAATTGTTCTCCCTTCCATCTGGCAACTCAAATTATGACTTTTTGATGGTAGATTGACATAGATGTTGATGAGTTATTGGATTAAAATATATGTATGTATGTATGTATATATATTATATAATATAATATAATATATAATAATAATAATAATAATAATAATAATAATAATAATAATAATAATATAGAGTATAGATATAGATCTAAATAGTGCAAAATTGATTTTGTTGATATATTTTATGTTAGTTTAGTAATTGATTTCTTTTCAAATTCCTTTCTGCTATATATTTGTTTGTGTTTCTTTCTGCCGTGAGCAAGCAATATGTAGGAACATTTTTATTAATTACTAATTTATATGGTTCTAAATTTAATCTCTAAATACCCACTATTTTTTTATTTATTTATTTTTTTTTTGAGTTCAAAACATTTAGGGTTTGGGAGAATTTGAACCTTAGAATACATACGGCTGAACTATGCTCACTTTAGCAATACCCCACTAATTCATTAAAAACCTGTTCACCTTTGCTCGTGCGGCATATATAAGAGACTAATTGTGTAAAATTTTTCAGATTTTTCATCTAGGTTTGGCTCCTTCCCATTGCTTCTCGCAGTTGGTTTTCCCCCTCATCTTCTGCACTTCAGAATTGGATTATCCAAGACAGTGATGGAGGACGTAGAGCAACAGCAAAAGAAAACCAAACATAAAGGCAAGCATGACAAGCCAAAGCCTTGGGATGAAGATCCTAACATTGACCGCTGGAAAGTTGAGCAGTTCGATCCCTCTTGGAATGAAGGCGGCATGCTTGAAGTCAGCTCTTTCTCTACTCTGTTTCCCAAGTACAGAGGTGAGAAATTTTAATGTTTTTCATTTCAATTTTACCCTCTTGCTATTACGGAGGAGTAGATTGGAATGAATATGAATGAATTAGAGTGTGGTTTGCTTAGAACTTGCTTACATAGTACTTTAAGCTCCATATTGTCTTTAGATTGTTAATTTGGTGCACTTCATTTAATTTAGGTTTAGTTCTCGGACAACATTGTGAAACAGTTTTTGTAGTCCTACTGAAATGATTTCAAATTACTATGAACTTTGATTTTGTTTCAACTGTTTGGTTTTGCCGAGTAGTGTGGCTAAATAGGAATTAGTATTGCCTGTTTGGTTGTTCATAGGCCTGTATCCTTTATTTAGTGTTTTGTCAATTAGTTATATACTTATATTTCTACTCAGAGGGTAGTATTGTGCTTGAGATGGTTCTGAAAGGTTTCAAGGAAGCCAAAAAATTTCCTTTGTAGTGCCACGACCTATTTTGTCTATGTTTTTTCCTGAAAATAGTTAGGTGGCCACAGGATAGCAAGGTTTTGTTCTTGAACTCTATGAATTCGGTAATCTTTATTGGTGGAAAATGTTCAGTTCATTTTGTTTTTTCAATAGGCTTCTTTTTTACTTTCACCTAAAAATCTTTCTGCTATACAATTGGATTGACTGTGCACAATAAGCAGATTCCAATATATAAAGATTTTGATTTTGCCATGTTTCAGAAAAATATTTGCAAGAAGCATGGCCGATTGTGAAGTCTTCATTGAAAGAGTTTGGTGTTGCTTGTGAACTGAATCTGGTAAGAGTCCATAAACTCCTAATACAAAAATGAAAGAGTTTATAACCCTGATGAAGGATGGTTTTGATTCTGTTGTATGAGATGTTTTGAGACCAATTGTTATTCTTGCTGAATGTGTTTTAATCTCCTATGGTTGGTCAGGTCGAAGGATCAATGACAGTTTCAACAACTAGAAAGACTAGGGATCCTTATATTATTGTCAAGGCAAGGGATCTTATGAAACTTTTGTCAAGAAGTGTTCCTGTTGAGCAGGTAAAACGATCATTTGATTAATTTTATGTTATTTCTCTTTTGATATCGTAGTTTGAGTCTTTCTTTCACAGATCTCCCTAATTGTTATCTTGAATTTTGAGTTCTTTGAACATGGTTTGCATACCATTTGTGGTGTCAGGCAAAGAAAATACTGGACGATGAAATGCAATGTGATATCATTAAGATTGGGAACTTGGTGAGCAAGAGGGTAAGTGTTATTTACTACACATTTTATTACAGACCGATTTTGTGTTCTTATTCTGTTAAGGCATATGACTAAGAAATTTGCATAGTTCCTTGCACTCTATATATATGGCAACCTAGAACAAAAAGTCTACATGGTATGCAATTACTGGAAGTTGTAAACAATCTGATATAAATTGAAACATAGTTTTTTTTTTATACTTTTGTCACCCGAACAAACTACTTGAAGTTGAAATTGGCCTCTCATGGTAGAGATTAAGTTTCAGGGTTTTTGTGTGTGTATCCATAATGTTGGTAATCGAGCATTATGGTATATAATAATTCCTAATCCTAGACCAAACCCTAATTGCTAATGAGGCAATGGAAGATTATAGGAGCAGGAAGAAAGGAGTCATCTTCAAGATTGATTTTGAAAAGGCTTATGATCGTGTGGACTGGAATTTCTTGGATAAGATCATGGCTAAAAAAGGTTTTGGGTTTAGATGGAGATCGTGGGTTTGGAATTGTATCCGTTCAGTTAGGTACTCGATCCTCATCAATGGCTGTCCTAAGGGTAGGATTCAAGCTTCCCGAGGCCTAAGACAAGGTGACCCGTTATCTCCCTTCCTATTCTTGCTAGTGGTAGATGTTCTCAGTAGAATGGTTTCTAAAGGGATTGAGGGAGGTATTCTTGAAGGATTTAAGGTTGGTAAGGAAGGAGTCTCGTTATCCCATCTTCAGTTTGCCGACGACACCATATTCTTTTGCTCCGGTAAGGAGGAGTCTTTCCTTATTCTTAACCACATGCTATTGTTCTTTGAGAAGATGTCGGGTCTTAAGATAAATAGGTGTAAAAGCCAGGTGGTGGGGATTAATTGTGGTCAGCCTAATGTGGATAGGTTAGCCTCATTGGTGGGTTGTGAGGTAGGTGACTTGCCGATGACTTACTTAGGTTTACCCTTAGGCCACAATCCTAGAAACTTATCTTTTTGGAACCCCGTGGTTGATAAGATAGAAAAAGATTGGTGTCCTGGAAGAGAAGCTTCTTCTCTAAAGGTCGTATGACTTTGATTAGGTCTGTGTTGAGTGGGATCCCGTTGTACTACTTCTCGCTGTTCTGGCCCTTGGGAAGGTTTGTAAGAGTATTGAGAAATTTATGAGGGATTTCTTGTGGGATAGTGAGATGGATGGAAAAGGAGCTCATTTAGTGTGTTGGGAGTTAGTGGGTAATCAACCGTGGAGGAGTGGAGGATTGGAGATTGGGAACCTTAGAATCCGTAACAAAGCCCTTTTAGCTAAATGGATTTGGCGCCTTCCCCTCGAATCTTATTCCTTGTAGTATAAGATTATTGTAAGTATGGGCCTCATCCCTTTGAGTGGTTGTTGGGTGGGGTTATTGGCACTTTCAGGAATCCTTGGAAAGACATGAGCATGGATCTCCCTTCCTTCTCGGATTTTGTGCACCACGTGGTGGGGGATGGGAATGATACATATTTTTGGGAGGATAGATGGTTGGGGGATAGACCCCTCTATATAACTTTCCCTCGTCTTTTTCATTTGTCGTCCATGAAAAATCATAAAGTGGCGGATAATGCAAGGGTATTAGTATGGTATATTTGGGGGAATAGTATTAGTGGGGGAGTAAGGGTATAATAGTAAATAGCTAGGGAGCCTTGGATGTACCTTGGTTATAAATAGGGTAGTCTATGGAGCCCTTAGGGTGTGAAGAATTTTGGTAGTGTCTCATTGTGGGACTTGGGAGAGAGTTAGCCCTCTCGAAAGGCTATCGAGTTTATATTGTAACGTCATTTCGATATTGCAATATAATATTTTAGTGTTTGGTGTCTTTTCTTAGTTTGGATACCTAACAGTTTTGTCTCATTCAGGGAGCTCCCCCTTGCTTTCTTTCGGGTTTCGTCGCTCTTTATTCGATAGGGAATCGACGAAAGTCACAACTCTTCTTTCTTTGATTGAGGAATTTGAGTTTAGGTGGGAGAGGAGAGATATTCGTTGTTGGAGTCCTAGTCCTTCTGAGGGGTTTTCGTGTAGTTCTTACTTCAATGCGCTCTTGAATCCTCCTCCCCATAGCGATTCCATTTTCTCTCTTTTGTGGAAGGTGAAAGTCCCAAGTAAGGTTAGATTTTTTATCTGGGAAGTTTTCCATCGTAGAGTTAATACCTTTGATAGGCTTTTAAGAAGAAATTCCCCCTTGGTTGGCCCTTTTTGCTGTATTCTTTGCCGGGAGGCAGAGGAAGACTTGGATCATTAGTTATGGAGGTGTGATTTTGCTCACTTGGCGTGGAGTCTTTTCTTTGAGTCCTACGCTAAGTAGATGGTAGATTATCCTGATCTGAGGGGGATGATCGAGGAGTTCCTCCTCCCTCCGACTTTCAGCAACAAGAGGAGATTCTTGTGGCAAGTTGGCATGTGTGCACTCCTTTAGAACTTGTGGGGGGAAAGAAATAATAGAATCTTTAGGGGGATAGATAGAATCTCAGGGGAAGTGTGGTCGCTCACTAGATTCCATGTTTCCCTTTGGGCTTCGATCTCGAGAGTTTTTTTGTACTTATCCTTTAAATCTCATTATGCTGGATTGGAGCCCCTTTTTGTAACGGTCTCCCGTTTGTGGGCTTGGTTTTTTGTATGCCCTTGTATTCTTTCAATTTTTTCTCAATGAAAGTTGGTTCTTAAATAAAAAAAATTCCTTTGATGATGGACTGCCATTTTCCATGGCAATTAGCATCTTTCGTTATTCCTTCATTTATTGATTATCTGCTCTATATCAACCTTGAAATATGACTTTGGCTTGACCTCTATTATGATGCAGGAACGATTTGTTAAAAGAAGGAAACATCTTGTGGGCCCAAATGCATCAACTTTAAAGGTTCGTATAGCTGTGGTTAAATGATTTCCAAGCTTACTAAGTTTCTCATGCTTTGATAAAGAAATTTTAATTCAGCATTCTTAGAGAGGGGCAATTGTGTTTAACTTGAAAGTCTATGGTCTATTCTCTCTTATTATTTAATTGCTCTTGTAGCACAGGCACTTGAAATATTGACAGGATGCTATATTCTTGTTCAGGTACGTATATTTCCTTTTGCTTGTCATCTACTTTTTCATCTCTTTCAGCCTTTCCTCATCTGTAGCATCAATTTTGTTACTGACAGGGCAATACAGTTGCTGCAATGGGTTCATTCAAAGGTCTAAAGCAAGTTAGGAGGATAGTGGAAGAGTGTATGATGAATAAAATGCATCCTGTATATAATATTAAGGTTTGTGGGTTTACTTTCTGTATATAATTTTATGTGACTCCACGATAGCTCTTTGCGTAACTTACTATCCCCTGCAGATTCTCATGATGAAGAAAGAGCTTGCTAATGATCCAGCCCTTGCAAATGAAAATTGGGATAGGTTTCTTCCAAAATTCAAGAAGTATGCTGTTTAGACGTGTACTTGTTTGCTGATTTTCTTGTGCTAGAATCATGTGTTTATTTTTTACATAACCATCCTTGTTCTCAGGAAAACGGTTAAACAAAAGAAGGTTAAGAGTAAACCGAAGAAGCCATATACACCTTTCCCTCCTCCTCAGCAACTTAGCAAGGTGCGATAGCTGCTGCCTTTCACTTCTTTGAGGCGCAATATATTTATATTTCAAAAAATATTTTGATATAGTACAGTACATGGTAGTGTCTAGTCTATTCTTGAAGTCACAAAAATAAAAATTGTCAAAAAAGAAACAGGCCACAACACATTAGATGTCATATTTAAAAAAATAAGGTATGCCATACTTAAAAAGTGCTGAAATATTTAAATATATATTATTTTATCATGTCATTGTGAAAATTTTATATGGATTAAATGTAGGCATGTTTACATTCTTGTTTTTCTCAATGCCTTCATTTCAATACGATGCATTTGCAGATTGATATACAATTGGAAACTGGAGAATACTTTTTAAGTGACAAAAAGAAGTCAGCAAAGAAATGGCAGGAGAAGCAGGAGAAGCAGGCAGAAAAAACGGCTGAAAACAAGAGAAGAAGAGAAGCTGCCTTTGTTCCTCCTAAGGTCAACACATTGCGCCATCTCCTTGATTCAGCTTATCCAATTTTTTGAATATTTTTCGTTCTTTTTACTGCTCTACAAAAACTAATTCCTTTAGTGGTATTGGTTTTACCCATTCAGGAGCCCGCTAAGCAGGATACAAAATCCGATGGAGATAACAATGATATAGCCACAATGGCAAAGGCCCTGAAGGTATATATGGAATGTTGTGATCTAGGTCATCTGCTTTCTTTGCGTTCAGACAATCAATAATGTGTGTGTGGCTATATATCTAATGGCCATGAATACCCCAAGAAGATATTTCAACCGGTGATCTTGTTGCTTTGCAGGAAAAGGCCAAGGCATTAGGGAAACGAAAAGCTGCAGAAACTATCAATCCAGAAGCTTATATCGCATCGTCTAGTGATCAGTCACATTTCAAAAAGAGATCCAAGACTTCATCGTAGAAGCTGGTAAGTATATTGTCAAGGTAGATTCCATCCTGTGCATGAAATTACCAAAGCTTCTAGTTTTTTGTATGATACTTCATTTTTGTTACATCTCGGATCAGATCTGTACTGGTGTTGTTTTAATGAGAAAAGCATTGATCTTATTTTTCACTCTGTGTTTTCGTTTTCATTTCTACGTTTCTGAGTTCATTACTGCATAGCTCTCTTCACCCTTTAGAACAATAAACTCAATCATGTTTGTTTGTTTGTTTTTTTTAATGAACTTTATTCAGGATACGAAATTATGGTAGGAGTTATCCAAAAGTATAAAATGATGAATGATTCAACGGTGTAATCTAATACTAATCTCATAGGAAATTATTTTTGCTTATTGCTAAGCAAGTGAAACAAACGAGCTTTGCTTAGGAGGTTCATGTGTGGAATAAGCAATTAAGGGGCAGTTGCATAGATGACAAATTGAACCAAATTAATAGTAAATATAACATAGTTACAAACTAATTGCAAATATAGCATAATTAATTATACAAGACCAAAAAGCTCTTGTCAGATTCTATTTGTGTTTATCGTTGATAGACTTCGGTTAATGAAAATCTATCAGTGATAATGATAGTCACTGATAGATTTTGATTAACTAGAGTTTATCAGCGATAGGCACTGATAGACTCTGAATAATTGGAGTCTATCAATAGATTGATAGATTCTGATTAATCAGAGTTTATCGCGGATAAACTGTGGTAATTGAAGTCTATTCGATAGATTCTAATTAAATAGAGTCTATCAGTAATATATCCTGATAGATTTTGCTATATTTGTAATTTTTTTTACATTGTGCTTTGTTATTAATTTGGTCCAATTTGTCATCCACGGCAAATTCTCAACAATTAATGAACTTTTGAGGAAGAAGCGTGTAAATGTTTCATAGGATATTATGTCATGTGCACAGATATGTATCATTTTGAAATTAAACTTAAAATTTAAATAAGATTGGATTAAAACTTAATTATTATACTTGGTGATGACATTAGGGGATTGGACTGATGGATCTTATGTACTTGCATGATAAATATATTAGAACGTAAGAATTTTGAATTCAATTATTCAGGTGGATGATGCAACTTATGAGACATGAGAGCCCACAGACTTCGAAATTCATGGTCTACATTCAAACATCAACGGTTATATTTTAACCTTATCATTTTGAAAAAAATATCTTCTAGAGGTCAGAAAATACTTTTAATTATTTTAATTACTACTACTGATTTCTTTAGTAGATTATGTGAGATTTTGAAATGAATTTCAATTTTTTAAATGATGGATGAAAAATTAATGTTAGAGATTGGAATGAATTGTTTTTGATAGGGTCAAATGTTGTCTTGTATAAAAGGTTTAGAGGGAATGAGTTCAAGTCATAACGATCTTCTAGACCTCCTATTTAGATTTAATATATATTAAAAAAGTTACGATGAAACCAAATGTAGGATGGTATAATTTAGGAGAACTAAACGATTAAAAACTTATTGTTAGATACTTTGAGAGATCTTATTGAAAGTTTAATGGTACAAAAACTACCTCTTAACTATAAGGGTAGTTACATGAATACCATTTGACTTTTAATTTGATAAATCACTTTTCTAAACTTACAAAGTGTTTCAATCAAACGTTTTGCACTATAGGACTGTCACAATTTAACCCAATTTTTTTTCATAAATTTTTGTTTTCTTAAATGAAGATCATGTAGACTCAAAGCTTTGAAAACCAACTTTTTTTCATGGTTAATTAATGTAAATGAAGAAAAATTAGGTTAAATTGTAACAATACTTGGTTCAAGATTTTGATGATAAGAAATGGATAGATAGCGATTATAAGGTGAGTTGGCCTAACCGACAAAATTGAAGAAATGAAAAAAAGGGATGTGTGTGGATGAGATAGTCATAGGCTACGCAACCCATTTGTGTTTATCGTGAAACAGTAAACATCACATGGTCTGACAAAATAGCCTCCATTTAAGTCAAACTAATTTAATTGACTTCTACCTATTAAAATATTTCTCCAAATCACAAAGTCAACAAATTAAGAAAAATATTAATGTCCTCTTCTCTCTCTCTCTCTCTCTCTCTGAAATATGTGCAAGACATAAATAAATAAATAATTAATTATATGTAAAATCATAACTTTGACTAATCAAAATTTTAAAAATTTAGATCAAAATTCATAAGAAAGCACATTTTTTTTACACATAAACCTTTCTTAAGTGTCATCTGAGAAATGTAATAAACAAATAGGAATAATAAATTACTAAGTTTATATATTGTAGTTCATAAGCTTAAATCATTGACGAAAGTTGAAGGTATATAGGGAAATTTTTTGAAGTGGGTTTCGTGAGGGAAAGGGATTAAAGACTTGAAGAAATTTAAATAGAAGCAACTGTAGCTAGTCAGTCAAATAATTAATTTCTCAATTGGCTTGTGGAACTTAAAGATCTTTTTTTTTTTTTTTTTTTTTTTTTCTCTGTTGACCACTATCATGGAGCCACATAATTGTTAATACCCTTTTCTTTATTCCTAATTTTAATTTTGATTTCAAACCATGTAGAGCATTGTATTGATATCAAAAGCTACGAATTCCACCTTCATATACCTATTAAAGAAGAAAATTAACCTGAACATAACTCAATTGATTAGAGATGTTATTGAACTAAAAAAGAAAATCACACATAGAGAAAGAACAAAAATCTTATTCAATATGTAAATGTACTAAAATACTATAGTACAAAGCCTGAGAGAAGTGAAATATCTGTGGGATATAGAATGATAGAGATCAATCTAAAGACTCTAAACTGTTACAAGAAAAACCCATGTAACATAAAAATTGTTAGATCATATATAGCAAGGAGACATCTTAAAAAAGACTATATGTTATATGCACAGGAATCAACCCAGCTATATATATATATATATATATAATCTAATATGAGTAGTAGTATATTATTCAAAAATCAAAACCCTGAAACAATGGAAGATCATCATGAAAAGATCAAATTCCAAATCCAAAATAATAATCCTTCTTGTCAGTTCTTATAATTTGGATTGATCTAATCATGATGTTGTGCATAAAAAAACTGTACCCTCCAGATCAGAGTGTGCGTATGCGTGTGCGTGCTAATATTTACAACAAATGGAAAGAGAATCTGATCTGATCTGACATGATCTGATTTGATTGGGGGATTCTACAACATCTCCACCATTGATCTGAGCTCATCCCAATTGCTATTTGTGAAGAAATCATTGACATCAAGCTGATTTGTGGGGAAGGCAATTGGAGGTGAAATAATGCCACTGGAAACTGGAGATGGAGCCATGGAGCTGCTGTATTGATAGTTGTTGCTATTGTTCCATTCATGATTGTTGGGATAATTTGGAAGAAATGGCTTCTGCTCATTCTGAATGATCATGGACTCACAGCTGAAATTGATGTAACTGATTTCTCCACTACTGTTTTCAGCTGGCATCAGCTGATTGCAAATCTTTGTGTTCTTTTCTGTCATGGGGTTTTTGGACGTTGGTGTTTGTTTGTTCCAATTTGATCCATATCTTCTGCAACTCACATTCCTCTTGAAGATCCGGCACAATGTCCAAATTTCCTTTTGCATGCACAAAAACACAAAAACGAAAAATTAGCTCATTCGACGAACAAAAGCGTAATAATGTATACGTGTGTATCTAATATGAACGTGTAATGTCCCAAGTCTAGGATTCAGAATCCGGCAATAAGATATTTTGTTGCACCCCTTGCGACCTGGTGATGTTGCCAAGTTTGCAAGGGAAGAATGTGGGAGCTGTGTGATTCCAAATCCTGGACGTAAAGCGTTAGAGTAACGATGGCTTACCGCTTCTTCAGCAAAGTTTTTGGAATTGGGATGATGTTTATGATTGTTGTTGGTTGGATTGGCAGGTGGGAGACGAAATTCATGCATCATCCAATCAGTTTTGGTGCCTTTTCCAGCACTTCCACGATAGTAAACAAGTGTTTTCTTGAGGCCAATGCACTCATTTCCCTCTCCTCCATTGGAATAAACTGGCTTGTCAATGCCTGTTGCCTTCCAAAACCCAGACCCAGTTACTCTATTTGGCCTTATACTGTTCTTGTACTTCCTCCCTCTCTTGCAATAGAAGTACCACTCTTTATCTCCCACGTTACTGCTTGCATCTGCATGCAAACACGCTACCAGATAAAATTTTACCTTCTAACTTTTTATAATATAAGCATACAATCTGTCTCAATTTCTAAAAGTTTTTGTAGCATCGAACTAGAGTAAGAATAATAACGTTTGTTCTTACACGGAAGATCCCAGGGGTTGTGTTTGTAGATATCGATCTGTTTGATGAGCTCGAGACTGATGGGTCTCTTGTCAACTTTCCGACGAAGGTAAAAGCTGACGAGTTCTTCATCGGTGGGATGGAATCGGAATCCGGGGAGCGGGATCTGATCGTCGCCATCGCCGTTGCAAACTTCTGGAGTATCCATATCTCTCTGTAGGGAGAGAGAGATATTAGGGGGAGAGATAGATCAAAATTTTTCAAGACATGAAGTTTGAAAAAGTTTGGGAGAGAGAAGCCAAATTGTTGCCATGTTCTTATAATAATAATTGTAAGGACAAGGACAAAACTGGATGTGTTTATTAGGTCAAAGTCACAGCCTTTGACTCTGTAATTCGGTGATGACTCAACCAAATATGCTCGTACAAACGACCGTTCGCTATTTCTCACAAGAATTATGCCATTGTGGACCTTTTTTTTTTAATATTTTTTCCTTTTCTTTTCTTTTCTTTCCTTTGGCTATCTTTTTTAGGGTTTTACTTTATGCGAGACGGAGAATTTTCGAACCATTCATCTACGGTATATGTCTTGACTAGTTAAGGGAGACTCGAATTATTGACCTTTACCATGATAATTGATGTCTTGTTCATGAAGTTTTACTCGAATTAACAACTAGTTGAACTATGTTGAAGTTGACTTCTTTATTAAATTATAGGTCAAATTATAGGTTTAGTTTTTGAACTTTCAGATTTATATATATTTGGTTCTTTATATCTTTATCTATTTGGTTCTTAAACTTTGAAGAGTATATGATAAGTCTTTAAATTTTTAATTTTGTGTCCAATAAGTTACTAAATTTTTAACCCGTTTAATACCTAGCTAGGTCTTTGACCAATTTATTATTATTATTATTTTGATAAAAAACAATTTAACATTCTTTACCTCCAATATATTTTAACAATTTAAATATGTAGTCAAGGACCAATTATACACCAAATTAAAAGTTTAGGTACTGTTTGAGAACCATTTGGTTTTTGAAAATTATGCTTGTGTTTATCTAATTTCCTTATAATGGTTTTCATCCTTGTTAAAGACACTTGAGTTTCTAGCCAAATTCCAAAAAGAAAAACAAGTTTTTGAAAACTATTTTTTCTAGTTTTCAAAATTTGACTTGGTTTTTTAAAACATGGAAATGAGGTATATAGCAAAATAAAGAAACTTGTAGCTGCATGTAGTGTTTTTAAGCTTAATTACTTTTCAAAAACAAAAAACCAAATGATTATCAAACGGGATCTTAATAATCTATAAGATATTTTTAAAGTTGGACTAAATAGACATAGATCTGAAAATTTAGAAACTAAATTTGTAATTTAACCTAAATTATATCATAGTGAATTTATGTTAGGGGTTTATTGTCTTATTGTATTGACATGGTAAATTACGTTTTTAGCCTTTGAAAAGGTTCAACCGAATATTAATTGATGCTTTGCTAAGTTTCTAAAATTGACATTTTAGCTCACGATTTTTTCAAATTAGTTCAACAAGAATCTTTATGTTGAAGTTTTCGTTATCTACATTTATGAGAAATTTATTGCATACATTTTAGTTGATTTTATTTTATTAAAAAAATAAAAAAATTATTAATTAAACCAACTTTTCTTTTCAAATCCCCCACCCCACATGTTGTAAAAAAAAAAAAAGTAATTAAACCAACTTAAATTTTATAGCTAATCAAACAAAATTAGTCACTAATATTACTAACATACATCAAGCATTTTCGTGAGAATTTGGTCGCTCTTGGAGAGTTGGGTTTTTTTTCTCCAGTCTCATATGTTATTAGTTTAGGGTTTAGGTTTAGAGGAAGATGTTGAGGATCCCACATTGAAAAGAAAAGTGGAGACCTTACAATTTATATGTTAGAAAGGTCATCTCATTCATTGTCAATTGATGGGGCATGTTGAGGATCTCACATTGAAAAGATTAGTGGAAATCTCACCATTTATATGTTAGAAAAGTCACCTCACTCATTGCCAATTGGTTTTAAGATAGAAGTCCTTATAATCTAATATTGTATCAGAGCCCATTAAAATAATAAAATCACTTTTCTTACGTTATTTTGGATATGATACAAAATAATTTTAATTATTCTAAAACCACTTTCAAACACATCTTAAACCATAAACTTATATAAAATCTAAAATATAACTAAACACACAAGTTTTTCAATTCAAACCATTTTATTAAGTGTTCTTTTTTTAAAAAGTGATTAAATATTAAAAATCAGGTCAAACTCACTATAAAGCTACAAAGCTTTTTCACCAAACTTGTTTGGGATTAAAAAAACACTTTCTTTTTTGAAATAAGAACGAACATGATTATCAAAATAAGTTCTCATGTCAATAATATATATATATATAAATGAAAAATAGTTCAAATCTTTGAAAATAGCTAAAATTACAAGCCATCGGAAACAATGTGACTCAAAAAATCAAAGGAAATAGTGTTGAAACCAAATGGTTTTTCTATGTTCATAATCATAAATTATTATGTCATGACAAAATTATAAAATGAAATTATCATAATAAATAATAATCAAATCTTTTTTTTTTTTTTTTTTTTTTTTTTTTTTTTTTTGAGAAAAACGAATCAGAAGACAACAATTTTGTCTTCTTTTATAATTAGTAAACAAGTAAATAGTTTTAATTTCAAACCAATCACACCACATGCAAATATATATATATAAACACCCAATTTTTGTTAATTATTAATTAGATAAGACTTACATCATCGCTTTGCTCATTTTCTACACTGTACAATTTGTACTTTTTTCAAACATCAATAGATAAAAGTTAGATTTTTTTTTTTTTTTTTTTTTAAATAAATAGAGAGAAAAGTTAGATGGATTATTATAGTACTCTCATTATTCATTTGTTAATCTTGCTTTATCTCTTTTTAATGTTGGTGTAATTATTATAACTTTTAGGGGAAGAAGCTAAATAAAAAATCTTAACCACTATAAATCATTTTCTACGTATCTTTTTTAGTTCATTAGGTTGGAATGCGACGCACTAGTTAGGGTTTAGCGTGGAAATGACGACATGTCATTAAGTTATACCTTTCCTACACCAATCACATCTAGTGTTGAGCCAATCTAAAAGATGACTAATTGAGGCTTCATGTGACCTTGTCGAGCTGCTTGTCTTATTAGACCTCTCGAGCCTATTTTGAGTGTTTGGACAAGAAAATTTTGTGATTTCAATCGGGTCGAGCTACAAAACACACATCTAGACTCATCTATGCTAGGTAGCTTCTTGGTCACACTTTTGGCACACTTGTGCTTCATGCTAATGTCTTCATTAATTGCTTTCGTAGCGCTTAGATGATGACACATTTAGAAGTCGAGGTGATTAGCTCATAGTTCAAAACATGTTGTGCTAGAAAAGATTAGCATCCAAATATATTGTTATGTTTTATTTTAAAAATCTTGCCGTAATCAAGTTAAATGACAAGTTTAGTCTTTGAATGTTAAAGTCTGTGTCCAACAGATCTCTTAAACGTACTTTAAAAAGTGTTTAATAAATTTCTAAACTTTTAATTTAGTGTTTAGTAGGTTCATAAATTTTAAAAGTGTTAAATAAATTCATGAATTTTAAATTTTATGTCTAATAAATCTTTCAAATATTTAAACTTTTAAATAATATTAATGGACCTCTTAAAAAATGTCAATAGGTCAATAATCTAGTTGATACAAAATTTAAAATTTAGGGGACCTACATCATACATAAAATTGAAAGTTCAAAGATCTATTAAACATTCTAAACTTTACAGAATTTGGAAGTTTGGTTATTAATAATTAATCCAATTATTTCTCTCTTTTTAGCTTTACATTAAGTATAGTAAAAGTAATTATTAAGTTGGTCAACAAAGACTTGATTTTCTTTTAAAATCATTTGTCCCATTCAACGGGTTATCTATAATTGGTTAAACTTCACAATTTTTTTTCTTCATTTTATGATAAATTGAGATAATCAAAATCTTTTCTTATTTTGGACAAGTTGAATTAGGGTTTTACCATTTTTACATAGCTTAGAAAATTGAACATATATATATTAAAAAAATGTTTAAATCTCATTTTAGTCCCTAAATTTTTAAGTTTGTTCTATTTTAGTTCTCAAACTTTCAAAACGTTCATTTTAGTCTTTCAACTTTCAAGTATGATCTATTCTAGTCTCTGAACTTTCAAAATGTCTATTTTAGTCCCTAAACTTAAAAAAAAAAATCATTTTTTATCCTTGCTATGTTACTTTTATACTTCAAATCCACTGTAACGCCCCAGGCCCAGGATTTGGAATCCGGATTCGACACTTAAGGCCCCGACATTCTCCTGCGACCTGACCACGTTACCATACTCGTCTTAAACCGCTTTTAAGAATGAAGACTTTCCCCACAAACCAACACTTTCGCATGCTTTGTCCTCACTCACATGCTTCCTAGGAAAATTCCCAAGAGTTCACCCAACATAGAACTTCTCCAAGCAAAGCACGCTTAACTTCAAAGTTCCTATAGTTGAGCCACCGAAAAGGAAGGTGCACCTTGTTGGTATAGGTAGTATCTATCAATTCTTTTAAGCTTATCTTAACTATACTTTCATGTCCTTAGGATCCCTCTCATTCGGATGTACCCTCGGTTCATTCATGTACCCCTCCTAACTCGGGTGTTACATCCACTATGGCTAATGTTCGTCTCTAACTTATTTGACTTGAAATCATACTCATAATAACAAATCTAATTCACATACTCAAAGCTACGTCATTAATTTTGTTATAAAATTGAAATAAAAGTAAAGACCAAAATAGTTATTTTTATTATTATTTTTTTTGGTCAACAAGAGCATAGCTAAACTGCAAATCCCCCTACCCCACATATTGTAAAAAAAAAAAGTTATTTTTTGAAAGTTCAAGGACACTAAAATAGACATTTCAAAAGTTTAGGAATCAAAATAGAACAAACTCGAACGTTGAGAAAGTACTAAAATGAACATCTTGAAAGCTCAATGACCAAAATAAGATAAAATCTAACAATAAACACCCAAATGATATATCCAAGGGGCAAATAGAAAGGGAAAGGAGAGCATATTTTATACGTATGATATACATATATTGATAGAGGCCAAGTGAAAAGGCAAGGAAGAAAAATGAAGCAAAACAATTAATGCTATGAAAATGGTATCTCTCAACATTGAATTGAAAACATATATAAAGGACTAAAAGCCACCCAAACCGTACAAATCTAAAAATTTTCTTTCATGGAGACTTTTTCTTTTCCAAATGAAGAAATTAATGTGGACAAACAAAATAAATAATTGACATATCAACTTACATGTAGTTTCCTCGAAGCTGCATCACCTAAAGAAACACGGAAGACTCAACTTTCAACCTTACAAACAGCTATAGTATAGTATAGTATAGTATAGGGTGCTTTAAAGTTAATCAAATTGACACATAAGCTTACATAAAACTAACAAATCTCTTTCTCTATTTCTCTCCATTTATATTGGCTATGTTTTTCGTTATACTATTATGTCAAGTCATCATACGTGGTCTAATCGACCTGTTGTTGTCAACATTTTAATGATGGTATTAATGACAAGGATTTTATTAGAAACCACAAGAAAATTTAGGGGTATATAATTTTGAGTTTTAAAGTTTGAGGACTATAAAAAATGAAAAAAAAATTCAAAATTTATCCCTAAGGCCCTGTTTGATAACCATTTGATTTTTGGTTTTTAGTTTTTGAAAATTAAGCTTAAAATACTACTCCCACCATTAAGTTCCTTGTTTTTGTTATATACATAGTTTTTATGTTTTAAAAAACGAAGTCAAGTTTTGAAAACTTAAAAAAAAAGTAGTTTTCAAAAACTTATTTTTGTTTTTGAAATTTGGCTAGGATTTCAAATGTGCCATCAACAAAGATGAAAACTATGGTAAGGAAATTCATAGAAAACAATCTTAATTTTCAAAAATCAAAAATAAAAAATCAAATGGTTATCAAACGGGGCTAAACTTTTCAAGTTGTGTCAATCTTCACTCTCATACAATTTAACAAAACTTAACAAAAATCTAGCTTTAATGTCATTTTTATGTGGAATCCTATCAATTTTGTACAATACATATGTTTTATAATTTATTGAACACATATGAGAATATAATTTTTTTTAACAATCTTTCAAATGAAAACTTATTCAGAGGGGAAAGTTGCAACACTTTTTTAAGTGTATGGTTAAAATTGCAACACTTTCTTAAATTTGAGGTGCAATTTGTTGAAATTGAAAGTTTAGGATGAAAATTGATACAACTTGAGTTTAGAGGTAAAAATTGATTTTTTTTTTAAAAACAACAATTAAAGTTTAGATACTAAATTTATAATGATTTAAATTTCAGTTCATGAACCTTTTATATTTATTTTATTTTAGTCTATAAACTTTTAAAATGTTTATTTAGGTCCCGTTTGATAACCATTTGGTTTTTGAAAATTAAGCCTATAAACATTACCTCTACCTACAAATTTCTTTGTTTTTCTAATACATTCTTTTCATGTTTTCAAAAACCAAGCCAATTTTTGAAAACTAAAAAAAATAGTTTTCAAAAACCTGTTTTTGTTTTTGGAATTTGGCTAGAAATTCAAATGTGTCCTTGATGAAGATGAAAACCATGGTAGGAAAATTGAGAGAAAACAAGCATATTTTTCAAAAACCAAAAACAAAAAACAAAAAACCAAATGGTTATCAAACGGGGCCTTAGTTTTCGAACTTTTAAAAAACAACCATTTTTGTTCCTATAGTTCTAAATGTCTATTTTCGTTATCAAACTTAAAAAAAACAAATAATACTTTTGGTTTCTAAACTTCATAATATTTATTTTAGTATCTCAACTAAAAAAATCAATTATTTTTTTTAACAAAAAAAAATCAATTATTTTAGTCCTTATTATTATTTTATCATCTAATATCCACACACTAAATATGTATCTATATGGTTATTGCATGTTAACACAAATATTTGAAGTGATGTTGGTTTTAGTTGAAAGAAAATTTGAATATTTAGAAATCAAAACAAAATAATTTTAAAAGTTGAAGTTTAGGAATTGAAATTGACATCTTGAAAGTTCCAAAGATGAAAATAGAGTAAATAATATGAAATATTTTAAAATTTCGTGGACAAAAATTGAGATCTAAAGCATTTATAATTAGTTTTTTTTTTATAGAAAAAAAACATTTATAAATTAACGTATACATTTAATATGGACTTTGATTTCAATCTATATACATAGGTTGGGGCCAGATGTCCAGTGTCTAAAAAACGAGAGAAAAATGTACAAATTGTGACATTGACAATAATCTGCTCCCATTAATTGGGAGGAGAAAAAGTAAGCACCATAACTTTTTTAATGTTTATACACAATATTTACAAAACCTTCCAGATTAATGTTTGCATTCTCCTATTTTCAAAAGGAATGTTCGTGGTCGTTTTGAATTTTAAGTTCTATTTTTCTTCTTTAATTTCTAAGGTTTTGGAAGAGATAAAAGAATAATATTGAATTACAACCGTACACTTGTTATATATATTAATGAACCGTGTAACAAAAGAACTTCTATATATATATATATTTTCTAGTTAAAAATCACTTTTGGTTTCTGAACTTTTATGAAAGTAGCAATTTGGTCTCCGAACTTTGATTTGTAACAATGTAGTCTTTGTACTCCCAATTTTGTAACAATTTAATCTTCGTACTTTCAAATTTGTAACAATTTAATCCTCTTTTTTTTTTTAAAAAAATAATAATAATAATTCTTGTCGTAAAAACATTCATCAAAATTAAATGTCAATTTTTATTATTTAATGATTAGACTTTGTAGTTTTATAAACCTATTGGGTCCCAAATTAGTTTATTAATCTATCTAACGTAAGAAATTTCATTAAATTTATACATTAATTTTTACGATAGAGACTGAGTCGTTACAAATTTGAAAATAAAGGGTCTAAATTGTTACTAAGTTCAGAGACTAAATTGTTATAAAATGAAAGTACATGGACTAAATCCTTACAAAAAATTGAAAGTACAAAAACTAAATCTTACAAATAAAAGTTCAGAAACTAAATTGTTACTTTCATAAAAGTTCAGGGACCAAAAGTGATTAATTTTTTTTTTAATTATAAGGGTTGAAAATGAACACTAAGGGGTCGTTTGGCCCACTGTGTTGGTTATAATAGCCCCCGCTATTATAACCAACCCAGTGTTTGGGGCGCCAACAAAAATAAGGGGCGGAGTTGGTTATTTTTCCCCTCCGTGTTGCTACAGTAACCACTATTCAACTCACTCCAATTATTCTATCCATTCTCTACAGTAACTCTTTTCTCTCTTCCTGCATGTGACTCATTGACTTTTCTACCGACGACCAGCCGACGACTTTTTCGGCGACCACCGACAACTTTTCCGACGACCGCCGTCGACTTTCCGACCACTTTTCCGGCAATCACCGACGACTTTTTCGACGACCGCCGTCGACTTTCCGACGACTCTTTTTTTTTTTAATCTTCTTCTCATTTTCATTTCGAAAAATATAAAAAACGAAAAATAAAGAAAAAAAAGAGTAGAAGAAAATGAAAGGAAAAAAGAGGGCAAAATTTTCGATCGCCGAAAAATTTGTTGGTGGTCGTTGGAAAAATCATAAAATTTTGATAATGAAGTATATGAATGTTTCTTCATCGTACCATATGTTTCATTCCAAATTATACTACTCAAGTTTTTATTTTATGTGATTTCTATTTTATTTGATTCTTTTGATAATAAAGGCAAAATGAGTTTTGAATAAACATTTATCATTTTTATGTTGGAAATACATAAATGAAACAAATATGGTTTTTCTATATGAAATCATAAAATGACTTATTTTATGAAAAAAGCATGACTCTAAAACAAAGAAAATCAATCTTTACTTTAGGTTATTTTTGTTTCCTTTTAAGCTAAACACATAATTTAACCCAGGTACCCAAAACTTTTATTTTTTTTACAACTAAACTTTTTTTTATTATTAATATTTGAAGTACAAAGTTGTATGAGGAAAATAAACAAAAAAAAAAGGTCAAGAAAAAAAACAGCCAGCTTGAACACAAACTATTTTATCCTAGACTATAATAATCTGCACCCCAAACACAGACTATTTTATCCCAGACTATAATAATCTGCACCACAAACACAGACTATTATAACCCCCAGACTATTATAATCCCCCAGCTATTATAACCCACAGCTATTATAACCAACCCAGCGCCCCAAACAGCCCCTAAGTATATTTATGAAGCATGTAATTAATTCGAGTTTTCATATTAAATCTCTATATTTTAGATTAACAATGTATTTAGTTTATAATAAAATCCATATGTTAGATTTACAAATTTTAGTTTATATTCTACAAAAATCCCTACATGTAGCTATATTAAAACTGAAAAAAGGAAGTTACACGTTAATTATAAAGGATTTGAGATGATTTATTTATTTATTTTATGATAAATTTGAACCATTTTTTCTTTCATTCTCTTAGTTCAAATAAGGGGGCTACATTGGGAATATGACTTAAATTAGGGATGACAAAAATTCCCACGAGCCCCACTTCGAACGGAGCGGGAAATCCCCAGTCTGACCGGGTATGAGGTCAAATCTGGAATTTTTTTCGGGCCCTCGATCGGGGATGCCGACGGGGATACCGTCCCCCACCTCGAACCCCCCCGAAATATATTTTTTTTAATTTTAAAATATATATTATACATATTATAATTATTTATTTTAATAATATTATTTTTATATTATATTATATCACTAATAACATTTTACAAAGGTTTTTTTTTTTAATTATTAAGTTTTGGTTTATTTTTATTGTTTAGTTTATATTTTTTAAATTTAATTTAGGTGTTTGAATTTATAATAAAAAACGTTTAAATTTTTAAAAACTAATTATTTAAATAAATAAACAAATATAATACTAATTTTAATATAAACCTATATATAATTTTAATATATTTCTTAATTTTTGTTAAAAAAATGATTTTAAAAAAGAATTAAAAACAACGAGGAATGTTTCCCCGCGAGGACCCGATCCTCGAATGGGGATTCTCCGACCTCGACCCCGATTCTCCGAAACGGGGAATGGGGCAGGGATGAAGATGAAAAATCCCCACGGGGACGGGGATGGGGAGTGCATCCCCGGTCTCGCCCCGCCTTGTTGCCATCTGTAACTTAAACCTCTTATTTTAAGAGAGATTAATATGCGTTCATTTTTTGTTTATTTATTTATTTAATTTTTTAATGATGTGAAGATTGAAATTTGAACATTATTTGGGTTATAGTACATGTTAGAAGTAAATTTGGACCATCTCGAAAGTCAAGGACCTGACAGGGTCAACACAACACCAACCCGAAATACAATAGAGAACCAGACAACGGAGAGACAGAGGGTTGGAGTGATTGGGTACCCTAGCCGTGGGTCAAGTCGGTTTCCTTATCCACGGTTCCTGGAGTTCCTGTGAAGCCTGGGTCAACCCGATCTTACTTCAAATCATCCATAAACGAGGGAAAAACCCTAAAATTACCTCAATTATAAACATCCTTCTTCAACCTTGGAAAAGAAATGGGGAACCCTAGCTTTCTGCACCTCTCTACTTCCTCTTGCTCTCTACTTGTTGATTACTATCTTCCTCTTTGCTAACTTAAGCATCGGAGTTAGTGTGGCAAACACCACACCGATGTGCAGTGTTTGCAGGTTTTGCAAGTCACGTCTTACCCGTATATACAAATTCATTATTGTTGTCACGTGAAGGTCAAGTGAGATTTCTGTCTGGATTTTGAAATCAACAGTTGGTGCAATTTTTGGAGAAGATAACTGACTTGTGAACGTTGTGCATTGGTTGAAGAATAACGAGTAGGGGAAGGGAGAGAGAAAATCCAACCTTGAATAATGGGAATGTCAAGATGACCTCTCTGAAAGAAAAAAAGTGGTAGGAATGGATCGTACTTTTGCCAGAATATTGAACATCTTGGAGAAACCTGACCATGGTACTGAGACATCTCGAGATCAATCGGTTAGAGATCCAAAGAAAGGAAAAACGTTGATGATGGAGCAAATGGGAGAAACTGACAACGCGACCAACGAAGTCAAGGGACTGAAATCCAGAGGTTACAATGTGTTAAGGAGCTCAGAATAAACCTAGAACAGTAGTCGTGCAATAGGGACAGACTTATGGAACCTGATCGAAGAAAAATGCAAAAGGGCTAAGACCGAGGCCGAGGCTAAGGCTGAGGCCAAAGACATAGCCGAGGCCGAGGCTAAAGAAGAAAAATCTCATTGGAAAGCCAAATTGCTGAAGCTACAAAAAGATCTTGGAAGCCTCCAAGAGAACATGCAGTTGAAAGTAATTAATAGACGAGAAAAATTTGATCGAACAAGCGGACGCTCCATTCACCGATGAAATCATGAAAGTTAAAATACCATAGAAGTTCAAGGTCCCAACCTTCCAACAGTACGACGGTCAAAAAGACCACGTGCATCACTTGGATACATACATGTTATGGATGGATTTCCATGGAGCCTCAAAGGCCATCAAATGTCGTGCCTTTTCTTTCATTTTAACAGGAGCGACAAGACAATAGTTTGGAAAGTTGCCAAGGAAATCTATAGGTTCATTCAAATAGTTGGCTCGAGCTCTTGTCACACAATTTTTGGGGACAAGAGACTAGCGTAAGCCTCAATTCAACCTACTAACTATAAAGCAAGGACCAGAAGAGAGTTTGCACATGATTACATATCACACTTCAACAATGAAGCACTTTAGGTTGAGGGGGAACAACGACAGAGTAGCCTTAATCACTGTTATAGTCGGATTACAAAATGAGAAGCTTCTAAGTTCTATTGGTGAGAACCAACCTCACGCTTACGTTGAGTTTGTCTCCAAGGCACAAAAATTCATAAATGTTGAAGAACTACTCAAGTCAAAGAAGGAAACAACAAAACAGGAATCCAGAAAACATTCATCATATGATCATGACAGAGATAAGGATCACAAACCACAAAAAAACAGAAAACACATGACAATGACGGAGGTCGAGCAGACCCCACGGGTAAATTTAGGGAATACACTCTCACTTCTGTTCCACAGGAGCAAATATTGATGGAGATTACAAATACGAATCTCATGAGACATCCTGGAAAAATGAAGACTTGGTCCAGAAGGGAGAGATAAAAGCCACTTTTGTCTCTTTCAACGGGACCACAGATACTCATACTCGAAATTTCATCCAGCTTAAAGATGAGATTAAAACGCTGATTCGCCGTGGATTCCTGAAAGAGTTTGTTGTAGACAAGAATGAAAATAGGCTGAGGACGACCAGGGATGGCCGAGGCCAAGGAGATGATGAGCCCCTTTTGGAGATCATAAATATCTTTTGAAACACAATAGGAAAAACTCAAGGCAGAGCCTGTTGGGTTTTATGGCTTAAAACTCGTAGATAGTAAATGTAGCACTTGACTTGCTTTAATGAAGTATTATTTCTATATATATATATATATTTGTTTTGCCTAAATATAACCACAAATCCAATAAACTAAGAACTCCTGGCTATATTATGTATACTTGAAGTTTATGTGTGACATAAGTGTTGGGTTTTATGCCCTAAAACTCGTAGATAGTGAATGTAACCGTTGACCGAATATTAATGAAATAATATTGATATATTTTTCCATTAAGTATTATTAGTTATTTTATTGTTTATCTTTGCCTAAAATAACCCTAATCCAATAAACTAGACATCCTAGGCTGCAATATGAGTCTTGAACTATATGTAGTAACATATGGGGATCACTGTTCAAGAAACAACCTAAAAGGTCTATAGTATAGGGATAAGACTGGGTGCCTTATCCTGGTGACACTATGGATACAACCCACTTTGTATTTGATACAAACGTTATGATCCAACGCGTTCGTGTAGAAGACATGCAAGTGGGGGTATCCTATGCAATGAGTTTGCATAAGACCGGACCGTGAAATAGTAACCACTAGTTATAACACCGTTAGCTAATTAGGTTTCTATTTCACTAGGACGACTGATAACTCTCCAAAAGGGAGTTATTTAGGCCTTAGTTCTATAGTATTTTGTGTGTCATTTGTGTTAAATATGGTTGCTTTTAGATGAATATTATATGTTTTAACCCATTTGGAAGAATGGAGGCTTTGGAAGTTATTTTGTGCAGAAAATATTGTTGAGCTACTTGAAGGAGCAAAATCTATGATCCAGCAAAGCAATGAGCAAAACTGCCAAGTAACAGCTCGTTATCCATTTTAATAAAGTGGCGTTAGCTGAATTATTTTTGGATCTAAGAAGCTTGGAGAGCCTTCCACATGTCTAAATTAACCTAATTAGGTTAAACCTCATCTTATAAAAGGAGGGAGCTGTCAACGATAAATTCATTCACGATTGGGAGACAGAATCAATCGGCTGGAGGCCGAATTGACGGAAGAATGGAGATCTAAGAAGACCAAGTGCGATTCCTCTCAAGAAGACGAAGTTCTTCCATGTTCTTGGTGGTTTGGAGCAGCCGTTTCATCTCCTCAATTACTAAAAGGATTAATATTTCTTGTTTATTTCGCATTATGGATGTGCTTATCAAGATTGTAACGTATTTTATGTTTTCAATCATGAACTAATTGCTTTATAGGCATGGGTTAAGAATTATGTGATTGTTATATTTATAAAATCTGGAAATTCTATTTGATTATGATCATCTTGAGTTATTGTTGGTCTTTAATTTCATTATGTGCCCGCCTAGCTAGTCGGTATGTATAGCTTCTCTTAGTTTCAGGGATGATTTAGGAGTTGTGTGGCGATACTTCACGCTAGATCATTGTGTATTGGTGAACGCCAGTGACTGAGTTAGGGATAGCCAGTTGCCTAGTGCTTGATCGGTAGTACGTCATTGGAGTTGAAACATATTCCAAAAAATCCGGAGTTCCGAGAGGATCCCGCTGATAATACTGCATGAGATTGACTGATCAAAAGAATTGCTGGATCATTTTTATAAACAATTACAGAAGTCTTAACCTATGTCTGCTTCCATTTTGTTTTCTCTAGTCGTAATCATTTACTGCTTTCGTATATCTTTTATTTCAGCATTTTAAAAACTCAATCAATTTAACCAACCTTTTTTAAATCACTAAAAAGGCAAAATAAATCAATAGAGGTAGGCAATTCAAGACCCTGTGGATACGATAGATACTTATCACTTGCTGCTAGATTGTGTATACTTGCACAGTATTTTGAAGTGAATTCTATCTATATTTTTAACCACTTCAGAATTGCAACAACGACCTAGACAACTTAGTCTTAATCCTGAGTTGATTATGGACTCCTGCTGGATTGTCCGTTGATTTGTATGGGTGAGAGTGGCCAATACGCCGACTCAATAAGCCTACCATTTTGGGGACAAGACCGAGTGGGAATGTAACACCCTAGGCCCATGATTCGGAATCCGAATTCGGCACTTAAGACCCCGACATTCCCCTACGACCTGGCCACGTGACCATACTCGTCTGAAACTGCTTCTAAGAGTGAAGACTATCCCCACAAACCAACACGAGGTCCTTTTAGCATGCTTTGTCCTCACTCACATGCTCCCTAGGAAAATTCCTAGGAGGTCACCCAACATAGAACTTCTCCAAGCCAAGCACGCTTAACTTCAAAGTTCCTATGATTGAGCCACCGAAAAGGAAGGTGCACCTTGTTGGTATAGGTAGTATCTATCAATTCTTTTAAGCTTATCTTGACTATACTTTCATGTCCTCAGGATCCCTCTCATTCGGATGTGGCCTCGGTTCATTCATGTACCCCTCCTAACTCGGGTGTTATAGGGAAGCTGGGAACATAATCGTACATGATGGAATTCACTCCTTCCCGACTTTAGGGAAGCAGATGAGTGTTCCCTTAAGTGGTGACTCCGAGTCTTGAATAAAGGGTCCTACCCTCTCAATGGCATGAGAGGGTTTTCTGTTTGATGGTTGGACCACAAACAGGTTGTTCATTAGAGGAGAACTAGTACTTAAGGAAATAGAAGTAATCTAGGGGTAAAACGGTAATTTGACCCAACTGGAGTTACGGACACTCGTGAAGGACTAACTAGTCGTTATTGGTCTATATCCGTGGACACAGAAAATATGTCTGCAGTGAGAATAGTGCAAATGTGAGTCTATAGTGGAATGTACACACAGTTAACGAATATTGATTAATTTGGTTAATGAGTTTGACCAATTAATCTCACATCGTTGGAGCTTCTGATCTGCATGTCCATTAGGTCCCACTGGTAGCTCATAAAGTAATTTGAGGCAACTAAGTAATAAATGTAAATTGAAAATGTTATTTCAAAAAAAAAAAAAAAATTGAAAATGTTCAATTTACTAAGAGAAACAATATAATATATATTGATATATTATTATGAGAGAAATAAATATTTAAAGAAATTTCAAATATAAATGTGAATTTGATTCATATTAAATTTATAGGAATTTGGAAAAGATCAAATATGAATTAATTAATTTAAGGCTTAAAATTAATTTGGACAATTAATTAATTCAAAGCCGAAAATTAAATATGTGATATTTAATTGATGTCTAATTAATTAAAGAGTTAATTAATTAAAAAATTAATCAATTATGGAAATAATATATCACTTATGAAAGTGATTAATCATTTATGGAAATGATCTAATCACTTATGGAAGTAATTAGTCATTTGTGGAAAAAATTAGTCAATTATGGTATTGATTGATCATGAATTGATTAAATAAGGAATAGATTAAATCATTTGTGGAAATAATTGATTTAATGTGAATATTTTATTCATGGCCTTTCTCCTATAAATAAAACACTAGACCTAATGGTTTAGTAGTCCTCTAGACTCACAAGACAAGACCCTAGAATTCTCTCTAGCCTCCCTCTTAGAGAAAGATTCCCACAGGTCTTTTGCCTCATAGACTTAGAGACATACCAGTGTAACCTCTGTGATTATTGCATTTGACCATAAACATGTTGTTCATTAGAGGAATCAGTGGTACTTAAGGAGACAGAGGTAACCAGGATAAGGCACCTAGGTTACCCCTAGGTTACCTTGTATCCATAGTGTCACCAGGATAAGACACCCAACCTTATCCCTATACTATAGACCCTTTAGGTTGTTACTTGAACATTGATCCTCATAGGTCTCCACATACAGTTCAAGTTACATAAAACATCCCTAGATGTTTAGTTTATTGGATTTAGGTGGATTTAAAGTTAATTAATGCAAAACTAAAAATAACAAATTCAGTAACATTTTATTGAATAATTTCTATAAAATAATTCAATAACACCTTATTGAATAATTTCAATAAATCTTTATTGATATAAACTAATTTGTTACATTTACTATATGAGTTGTAGGACATAAAACCCAACAGTAATAATCTAAGGGGTCTATAGTATAAGGATAAGGATGTGTACCTTATCTTGGTGACATTATGGGATACGACTCGTTTTGTATTTGATACAAACGAATTGATCCAAGTCATTCATATGGATACATGCTAATGGGGGTAACCTATGCAATGAGTTTGCATAAGATCGGACCGCGAAATAATAGTCATTAGATGTAACGCTGTTGACTAATTAGATTATTCTTTCATAGGATAACCAGGTAACTCAATCTTAATCCTTAGTGTGTTACGAACTTCTGTCTGAGAGGGATTGTCCTTTGATTTGTATGGGTGAGAGTGGCCATATTCGCCGACTAAATAAGCCTACCATTTTGGAGACAAGACCGAGTGAGGAGTTGGGAACATAACAACACAAGATGAAATTCACTCATTCTCGACTTTTTGGTAAGTTTATGAGTGTTCTCTTAAGTGCTGACTCCATGGATTGAACAAGGGATCTCACCCTCTCATTGGCCTAAATGCTTAACCTGTAGAAAGCATAACGATCTGTTCTAAATTTTTTTACATTTTTCTATTGTTTGCATGAATTCTAAATTAATTTGAAATACAGAGCATTCAAACGCTTCCGCTGTGGGATTCAGCGTCTTCACATATACGTTAACAAACATGTAAAAAGCTTGTGGCCGAGGCTGGTCCTATATAAAATATGCATTTATTTTACAATCATGAGAATTATGCATGATAAGGCCGAGGTTGACCCTAGCCTTTTCCCTCATTTTTCTTCTACAAGAATTAATACATGAATACATGAGTCATAATTTGAGCTAATAGGGACTTCAGGTCAAGGTCGACCCTAACCTCTTCCCTCATTTTTACTTTTCAGGAATTAATAGGTGAATACAGGAAAAATGAGTTATGACCGAAGACGACCCCATGGTTTTTCCACACCTCTTGATTAAAAGGCCAAGGAGAAAGAAGCATTTGTCCTAGGGGCTTCAAAAGAGTAAACTGCACTTAAAGTCGAGGCCAAGACCAAAGACATTTCATACAAGCAAAACGAATTGAAAAAAACCAAAACAAGTAAGTAATTACTTCCCACTATCGTTGATGAAAGATTGTTGGATTTTATGCCCTAAAACTAAAACTCGTAGATAGTAAATGTAACATTTGACCGAACGTTAATGAAATGTTATTGATGTATTATTTAATAAAGTATTATTGTTGTATTATGTTTGTTTTGCCTAAATAACCCTAATCCAATAAACTAACATCCTATGTTGTTATATGAGTCTTGAACTGTATGTGGGGACATACGCGGATCACTGTACAAGACACAGTCTAAAGAGTCTATAGTATAGGGATAAGACTGGGTATCTTATCCTGGTGAAACTATGGATACGACCCGCTTTGTAGTTGATACAAACGCAATGATCCAACACGTTTGTGTAGGGGACATGCGAGTGAGTGTATCCTATCCAATGAGTTTGCATAAGACCGGACCGCGAAATAGTAACCATTAGCTTTAACACCGTTGACTAGTTAGGTTTCTATTTCACTAGGATGACCTAGGAAACTTAGTCTCAATCCTAAGTGGGTTATGGACTCATGTTCACAAGGGACTGTAATTTGATTTGTATGAGTTAGAGTGGCTTGTGCGTTGACTCAATAAGCCTACCATTTTGGGGACAAGATCGAGTGGGGAGTTAGGAACATAATCACACAATATGGAATTCACTCCTTCTCGACTTTAGGGTAAGTAGATGAGTGTTCCCTTAAGTGGTGTCTCCGGGTCTTGAACAATAGGTCCTGCCCTCTATATGGCACGGGAGGGATTTTTGTTTGATGGTTGGACCTCAAACATGTTGTTCATTAGAGGAGCACTGGTACTAAAGGATGTAGAGGTAACCTAGGGGTAAAATGATAATTTGACCCAGCTGGTGTTACGAACACTCGTGAAGGACTAACTTGCTGTTATTGGTCAATATTCGTGGACACAAAAATATATCTGCAGTGAGAAGAGTGCAACTATCACTACAAGAAAAATGGCATTACCTGACACTTGAGATTTTGTATTAGTTGACATTTTCTAAAAAAAAGGTCAAGAATTTGAATTTTTAACCAAAAAGCGTCAAGACAAATGTAAAAACACGGAGTTTGACGAAGTTTTTCGGATTTTGTTGCACGCCACAAAATACTTGACACTTTTAAAATGTCGAGAACTATAATAATTTACTTGACATTTAAAAAAGGTCAAGTTTTATCGCGATTTACTTGTATCAGCCCTAGTTTCCTTCTTCTGTTTGTTGAGTCGCACGATCCTTCACCCTCAGCCCTCTGCGTTTTCGGTTTCGACTGGCCGGCAGCATCTTCCTCTCATTTTATCGTGATTTTCCAGCGCCCAAGACCTTCTCTTCTTATTCGTGTATACCGCGACCATCTCCCTACTTTCTTATTCTTCTTCGCGAGCCTCCCTCTACAGCAAATCGTTCCCTTCTTCGATTCCCAACCCTCCCTTCATCTCCATTCGCGACTCCTCCTCTGGCGAGCTCGGGACCACGGCGACGGACAGCAGTTGGGTAGACCGTTTCCAGCGAGTTTGCACGCGATTTAAAGGTTGATTTCGCATCTCTCTTGCCCGATCTCTCTCTTAATCGTTCACTCCCTCACTCTCGGTCTCTTTCCCCTCTGTTTTGCGTGTTGTAGCAGCATGGGTGCGGTCATGATTGCATCGTTTCTCCTGCAACCGTGTCGTTGGGCGCAACCAGCATTGTTCGGGATCGTTTTCTCTTTTTTTCCAGTGTTTCGTTCAGTGGGTAAGTGACTTGAGCTCGAGTTTTTGTTGGTTTTATGATGCTAGAGGCTTGCCCATTCATTGTGGCAATTGTTTCCAAGGTTTTCGTGGCATTCAGGATTATATTTGTCGTTTTGGAGCAGAATTGGAGGGCTTGGACAGCAAGCTTAATTTCTGTTTAGGTAAGTTCTTGGAGAGTTAAATCTCTCCTAAAATTGATTTAACCCTGTATGTCTCGTGATGTAGAAGGTCTATGAGTTTTAAGCTTGTTTCTCCCCTCTAATGTAGTTGGTTAAAGGCTTGGAGGCTAAGAGAGTTGTCATTGGGTCGAGCATCTTTGAGCGAGTTCGTCATTGGGTAAGTGAATTAAGTCAAGTTTTGAATGATTTATGTGTGTTAGATGAATACCCATTGATTTTGGCTATTGAATTTAAGATGTCCATAGTGTTTGGTGATTAAATTGTTGAATTTAGGTGGATTTGAGAGCCCGGACAGCAAGCTAAGTTTCTGCTTTGGGTGAGTTTCAAATATTAGTTCACCCCCAAATTGGATTGATACCTTGTTCTCATTTGTTTTAATAAGTCTGCGGATTTTAAGATTGCCTTTTCCTTTTGTGTAGTTGCTTGAAGTCTTGGAATTAAAGGAAAATTGGTTAGAAGTTAACCAAGGATTTGTTGGGCTAATGTAAGTAGCTTTTTGGTTTATGTCATATGCTTTGGACCCATGTATTCATTATGTCATTATGCTAGCATGAGATAAGTATGAATGGTTAGCCTTAGAATTGGAGAACATGATTGTTTTACTCTTTTGGAAGCATGAGTGTGGCATGAAAATCTTATAATTAGTTGTAGCATGTTGAGTTGCCCTTTACGTAAGTAGCTATGTTGAGTTGGCCTTTACTTGTATAGGAATCTATATAAGTCTTTTCCTATGCAAGTCAATCAAAATGCTCGAATTAATATTAAGAACCACTTGGAACAAAGAAGAATTTCTTTACAAACATTCTTATTTATTATTATTGTTTGAAGAGACTTGGAAGAATCAATATTCAAATGTTGATTGGTTGTTGTAATATGTCAAAGATAATGGGGACCAAATAGCAAAAACCACCTTCAGCAAAAGAAAAATAGTTGCAGTTCCTTCTCTACCCAATCGAGTGGTCCGACCAACACCGTACAAAAACATAGGATCTTGAGGTGGATCATACTGCATAATCATGATTGATTGGCTCATGGGTGTAAGAAAAATGAAAACTTTTGTTTCAATTTGTGATCACAGTTTTGAAGTTTTGTGCAAAATGGTGTTTTTGGGTTTCATTAAAAGAAACCAATTTGAAGCAATTTCGTTTCCCATTTTGAAAACCACTCATTGAGAAAGATTGTCTTTTTTTTTTTTCCTTAGTGGATAGAAAGAAAAGTACCGTGGAAAAGCAGTTTGAGAGACTATTGTTTGGTAAATTGGTATAGCAGCTTTTGGAAGCTTTAGATCATAAGATTTCTTAATTGAAAAAATGGAAGAATGAAAAAGAAAGATAAGAAAACCGTATCGTTAGTACATATTTGAGAGTGACTTTGAAATGTCCAAAATCACTTTTGTTATATTAGAAATCACGAAACATACCTCTAATTATTCAAAATCAATTTCATTATTTGATTTTACATTTTCCAAAATCATCTTGAGTTCTCCATTGCTACTGCTTTTCAAACTTCAAGTGGATGTATGCACTTAAAAGACTATACTTTCTTTAATAAAAGTTGTGTGTGCAGAAGAATATAGACTGCCATCCGTACCCAACCTGAACTATACTATCGATGTCGAGAATATCAAGTCCATGCCTGATTGTACTAATATTCTTGCCTTCTTGACCAATCACTCTAATTTTGTTAATTATGCCTTTTCTTCTATGCCTGATTTTTTCTCTGGGATGCTGATCTTTAAATTGAGTCTAAGCTTGGTAAATCTTTGATAAAGTTGGTAATTATTTCTTCATACTTTGCTTCCAATAAGATGTTGGTCTACATCCATTTGATTGTGAATATCTAGTGATTAGGATTTTTGGGGTTGGAGATGTTGGAGTTCTTGTAATAAGTATAAGAAAGATGGCTGCCAAATTTATCCTGTGATTAGGATCTTGGGTGTTGGTGATGTTATATATACTCTTGCTGCTTTTTTATTTTGATTAGTTTCGAAATATATTGATTTCATCCTTGGGGATCTTAGAGTTAGAGAAGGTTATATCTGAAGATTTGTACACTTAGAAATGTTTTCTTGTTAGCTAGTGCATTAACTTGCTTGGTGAAGGTACATTGAACTTGGTTTAGTGTTGCAATTTTCATCTTAACTTTAAAATTTTTTAAAATAAATGTTCTTCGTGGCTTTGAATTAATCGAGTGATCTTCAGCTTATTGGTGCAAACTTTCTAAACTTTCAAGTGTTCTTCTGTTAATGATGTTCTTTTAGGGTGGAAGGCTTTTGTTTGTAATTAGAATAATTTTGTAGAAGGTTGTTACTGATTGATATGCTGATGGAAGGTTTTTCATATACTTTTCTCCTGATCTTGGGCTGGTAGTTTCCCCATTTTTTAAGATAAGAAATAGGAAGAGATTCTATTTGGTCCTATTAGATGCATGCATTAGTCTTCAATGCATGGTATTATTCCAAATGCTTTTATAGCAGATAGTCAAGGCTTTTATAGCATATATATTATAGACTATGGCACAAATAACATTATGATTCAACTGTGGGAGGGATATATATCTAAGTAGTGAGGAGCAGAGTAAACATCCTAAGTTTTCTTTTCTAGAAAGTACAATTTGATGTTCTTAGTGGTTTTTGTGGCTCAAACTTAATTGTAAATCCTGCTCCCAGGAAGACCTTCAAAGAACATACTTACCTAAGGTCTTTGGTAAACGTTGATGGAACAACAACCTCTGAGGTACTTTTTGTTGATCAATTGCTTCTGATGACCAGTATACTTCTAACACATATCAACTTGGTCTGATCATCAGTTTGAGCAAAGATTTAAGCCTTGTGTTTTGCTTGTGAATTTATATAAGTATGATGAGTTTCATTATAAGGCATGATGACAGTATGAGGATCTTAAAGTTAACTTAGCATCTTTTGGTTTACTTGGAAGCATGTTTTGTTTGGTTAGATTATGATTGGCTATGAATGTCTGCTTGAGTTGTGGATGCGAGATCTGACTCGCTTTGGTTGTAAAGGTTTGGTGTACCGGAAATGTGTGGATGTTGTGGTTGGGCAGTTTTGAGTATAGAAGTGTTTTTTCTTGTTTCCAAGTGACGAGGAAAATTTGGGATTGCCATATATATGTCGTTATGCTGCTGAATAAATGTATGTTTGAAGTTTCACTTTATAAATCATAAGCATCGAAATGTCCATGTTGATACAAGTTTTTCTTTAATATTTTGTTTGTAGGTGGTTGAAGTGATGACTTATGTTCCAACAAGGAATCGGGAAAAATGATGCTCTTGACTCGAGGTTTTCACTTTCTCCAACTCCCTTTGTATTTCTTATATATTGTTTTTTAGTTTGGATTTACTTTTGAGTTGTAATTTAAAGCTTGTTCTTCTATTTTCAGATTTGTTTATGAGTAGAGATGGTGAATAATGCAAAAGATGTCAAACTAAGAACATGAATGGTTGTAGCACATCTTAGTTTTGAAATGAACATATAATGTGAGTAAAAGAATCAACTATAACTGTAAATTTTAGATTGTTGTACATGTTACCCAAACCAACAAGTTCTCATTCTTGGTTTTTTTCCTTATTCTTTTTTGTTATCTTTTCAGTGAAATGAACATATAACTATAACTATAATTTTTAGATTGTTGTTCAAATATCAATTTACCAGTTTGTTGTTTATTTGCATAGTATTACTTTTGAAAGTTGAGGGATGAGTTACTTCTAGGCAGGTAGAGTTTATGTTTCTTAAAACCTTTGGTTATTAAGCAAAAAATTGATAAAATTTGGTTGTTTAGGTTTGTTATAAGTTTTGATGTTATGCTTCTAAAGCTTGGATTGTTTTAACTTTTCTAGTTCACTTGCTTACCTTATTTGCATTGTTTCTTATCTGTCAGATTTGTTGTTCCTATGCATCGTCAATGGCTTCAAGTACAAATTGCACAACGTTCAATCAACCTTCAAAGAGTTATGTGGGTTTTTTATTTTCCCTTTTTATTATTATTTTTTATTTTTTATTTTTGCAATTGACAATATTGTACTTGACAAACACCATAATGTTATGGAAATTATATGGGTTGATAGTTGTAATTTTGGAATTGCTGATATGGAAGTTGGATACTTTTGTAATGTTGAAGATATGAATTTTATTGAAGTTATTGGAAGAAATTTGGTTGATGGATCTTGAATGTGTATTTGTTTATTTGGTTGATCAATATATCAAATTGTTAGAATGCAATGCAGGAGATTCAAGATAATAGGGAACAACAATTATAATTGAAAAAAAAAATTACCAACAAACTTGACATGTAAAATGTGGCAACAACTTTTTAAATTGACATTTCTGGAATGTCAAGATAAAGTACCATTTGACATGTTAGAGCTGTCAAGTTTTAACAAATATGATATTTAATAACTGTCAAGAAATCTATATACATGACGCTTTATAAGTGTCAAAAATTTAATATTCTTGACGTTTCATATATATCAAGTAAAAGATGTCTTGACGCTTCTCATTTGTCACATTTTCGATACCTTATTCTTGACAGTGGTTCTCTCGACGCTTTTAAAAGCGTCAAGTAAGTCAATTTTTCTTGTAGTGTATAGGTCTATAGTGGAGTGTACCCACAGTTAACGAATATTGATTAACTTGGTTAATGAGTTTAGCCAGTTAATCTCATATTGTTGGTACTTCTGATCTGCAGGTCCATTACGTCCCACCGGTAGCTCATAAAGGATATTGAGGTAAATTTACTGAGGGAAATAATATAATATATGGAGATACATTATAATATAAAGTTTTTGTTTTATTAAACTTTATATATAAATTTATTTTGAATTTTAATTCAAAATTAATTTATGGGAGAATTGAATATTTGAAGAAGTTCAAATATTAAAATTAATATGAATTGGATTCATATTAAATCTATAGGTTAAAATTAATGCACATTAAATGCACATTAAAACTATAGGTTATATGAGAGAAATGTTATTGAATATGATTCATTTATAGGTTAAATTAAATTTATGATACTTAATTTAGTAATTAATTAATTAGTGAATTAATTGATTATTTAATTTGATTAATTTTGCTTTAATTAAATTAGTTGAATTAAAACTATAGGTTATGTGAGAAAAATGATATGATTAATTAAATTGGGTTTAATTAATTTAATAATTCTTATTTAAATTAATTAAATGAATTTAATTTAAAATTAAATTAAATTCATTCAGTTACCTGAGACGTGGTATGCAGTCCACATTCGATTTTTTCTCTCTCCATAACCAACGCTTCACGCCTAGGGTAGGGAAACCAACTTCCTTCTTCTTCATTCTGGCATGTAGTTGGAAACTGATAAGTGTGCTTTCTCAATTTTGTTCTCTCAAGAAATTCTCTTTACAGAATAAAATCCTCCCAAGAATTTCCCTTAAGAAAATAGGATCCCACCATCCTCCTCAGTAGGTTTTCTAGGAGTATACCGGTGCAATCTCTTGGTGGTGTTCATGGAGAATTCAAGAGAGAAATTCTAGTGAAGGGGCTGCTGCATTTTTCAGAGGAGAAAAGTATGTGATCTTTCTAGTTGGAGAATCGATCAAGCCTTCCTGAGTCGTCAACGCAAGTAACGCTTCTAATTTTTTTCTTCTCCATTATAGTTTAGAATGAGATTCTGAAATTTGCATGCTTAGACCTTTAGTTTACAGTAGATATTTTGTTTAATATTACTGTAAATATTTTATCGTCGTAGTGGTTTTCCAAAACGTGTTTAAAATTGAGTTTGGTCCTCTGATCGTCTTTCGCTACGCGGGGTTATTATCCCTGCAAGTATAAGTTCAATTTTGCCATAAATTGAAAAAGTAGAGGTGCCTCAATCTAAGCTTGGTCGAGGCCGGCCTCAGCAAGTCGAGGTTGACCCTAATCATTAAGGATGACCAAAAAAGAAGGCTATTGACACATACCATAACATGAGATTAGGGGATAAATGGTTAATAGACTTAAATAAATGGTTAGAATAGACTTAATTGCACTCAAATGTAAGGACTACGGGACAAGCAGAAGAAGAATATGCAAGAGCATATTGAGCCGAAACTCAATCCATAGCCTCGACCTCGGATGCTTGTCGAGGCTAAGGCCGAGCACAACGTCGACCATGACCATGGCCGAGGCCAAGGCCACTCTTGGCCATCTTCATTTTCTTCCTTTTTCCATGTCTTTTCATCTTTGCTAACCCCTATCCAAGGAAAAATTTTTCTTTTTGTTTGTTTTAAATCTCTTTTGCAGATTAACAAATTAATTATAAGTAAAAAGTCAAATGTCGTCCGGTGATAAAAAAGGGATCCTCTAGAAATTTATTTTCATCTTTCTAGAGGAGATCCTCACAACAAACATCTAGGACTAGCCTTGGAATATTTGAACTTAGAAGGGCTTATGTAACTGTCCAAATGGAGCGAAGATGAAATCAACACACAAATTGGCACAAGCGAGAGTTATACTCTTGAATAAGGCTTAAGGTGTTTGACTTAGAGCAATAAGCCACCCCTGAATCCCAATTCAAGAGTGGGGGTTTAATGTTATAAGTAAATTTGGATCATCCCGAAAGTCAAGGAACTGACAGGGCTAGCACAACACCAACTCGAAATACAACCGAGAACGAGACAATAGAGAGATAGAGAGTTGGAGGGGTTAGGCCAATGCCCAATTCTTAGCCTTGGCCTTGGTCGAGGCCAAGGCCAATGATCAACCCACATCCATGGATTGAGCCGGTTTTCTTATCCATGGTTCTTGGAGTTCCTGTGAAGCGTGGTTCAACCTGATCTAAAATTGAATCGTCCATAAACAAGGGAAAAACCGTAAAACTGCCTCAAGTATAAATATCATTCTTCAACCTTGGAGAAGGGAGGGGAACCCTATCTTTCTGCACCTCTCTTCTTCCTCTTGCTCTTTACTTGTTTATTACCATTTTTCTCCTTGCTAACTTAAGCATCAAAGTCGGTGTGGTAAGCACCACATCGGTGTGCAGTGTTTGCAGGTCACATCTTCCTCGGATATACAAATTCACTATTGTTGTCACATGAAGGTCAGGTGAGCTTCTTATATGCATTTTGGCATCAACAGTACAAATGTACCATGTTATAACTAGTTGAGCTATATATGCTCGAGTTGGTAATGCCTGAAAAAAGTTGAGCTATATGCTCAACTTGAACTTATTTCAGTATTGTGTTAAATCATTATTAAATATAAAAGTTTGAGCTCATAAGTTAAAAGAGTATACTACACTTTTGGTCTATAAGGATTAGTTTAAGTTATTTGATTTCTGGTGTCTTTAGTCCTAGATCTGAAAAATGATTCTAAATTGTCCTTGGAATCATCTAACTATTAGGTAGACTTAATGCGCCTATGACATAAAATCATATGACATATGAGTGGAGAAATTCGAAGGGGTAAAATTAAAATCGTAAAATTTAAATAATTTTTCAGTAGCCTCGTCTTTCTCTCTCAATGAGAGAGAATACTCTTAGAATTATAATTGTGTGTACCATAGGGATGCCCTTTTTTCTTGTGAGGATCTGCTGCTAATAGGGTGTGTTGTAATCCCTGTTTAGACGAGAATGGATGAGGGAGTAGAGAAAAAAAATTAAAAAAATACACTTTTGGTCCCTGAGGTTTGGGTTAAGTTAAACTTTGGTCCCTGAGTTTTTAAACTCAACAAAAATACCCCTAAGGTTTGAGATAAGGAGCAATTTGGTCTCTGCCGTCTAGTTTGTCGTTAAACACTAACAGTTTGCTGACGTGTCACCATTATTTTAATAAAAAAAAATATTTTTTGATTTTTTTAAATAAAAATGTATTTAAATAATAAAAATATTAATTTTAAAATATATTTTTATTTTTTTTTCTTTCATCGTCGTCTTCAACCCTACCCTCCCATCATCACCAACCTCCCTCTTCTTCTTCACACTCTCACCAAACTCCAGCGTCGTCGTTGCCCGTCGGTTATCGCCGTCGCCCACCGCCGCCGAAATTTTTTATTTTTCCCTTCTTTCTTCTTCTTCCCTCCTTTTCTTCTTCTCCATTATTTTCTTTCTTCTATTTTTTTATTAAAACAGAGGGAGGTCGACTGAGGACTGTTGTGCCGTGCTTGCCAGAGAAGCCCAGATCTGGGAGTTTCAGTCACTGTCATCGCACGCCGAGGGTCCCGTGGTTGCCGAAGTTTCAGTCGAGGATCCCATGGTTGCCGGAGTTTTAGTCGCTGTCATCGTGTTAGTGAAATTCGTGGCCCAAAACCCAGATCTGGTCGACGTTCGCGGCGTTCGTCAGGGTTCGAGGTCGGCGTTCTAGCGGGTGAGTGAAACGGTTCCATTTCGAAGGTGAATGGGTTGCTGCTGTTTGGGGCGATTTTCCAGAAATTTCCGGCGACATGAGAAAGATGGTGAGTGAGAGAGAAAGAAATAAGAAAAACAAAAAAAAGAGAAAAAATGCCGACAGCGGTGGGCGGTCGCTGCCGACGGCAGGCAACGGCTGCACTGGAGCTTTGGTGAGAATGTGAAGAAGAAGAGGGAGGTTGGTGATGATGGGAGGGTTGAAGAAGATGATGAAAGAAAAAAAAAAGAAATAAAAATATATTTTAAATTTAATATTTTTATTATTTTAATATATTTTTATTTTAAAAATCAAAAAGTAATTTTTTTATTAAAATAATGGTGCCACATCAGCAAACTGTTAGTGTTTAACAGAAAACTAGACGGCAGGGACCAAATTGCTCCTTATCTCAAACCTCATGGGTATTTTTTTTGAGTTTGAAAACTTATGGACCAAAGTGTAACTTAACCCAAACCTTAGGGACCAAAAGTGTATTTTTCCCAAAAAAAATTCTCCTAGGTAAACATGTGAAATACATACTCTATCACTGTCCTCCACCCGATTTATCTTTTTTTTTTTATTATTTTTAATATACAATGATAGATAATTGGATATGTTTGAATTAGGAAAAAATACACTTTTGGTCCGTGAGGTTTGAGTTAAGTTACACTTTGGTCCCTGAGTTTTCAAACTCAACAAAATTACCCCTGAGGTTTGAAATAAGGAGCAATTTGGACTCTGTCATCCATTTTGTCGTTAAATCTAACGGAAGGCTGATGTGGCACTATTATTTTAATTAAAAAAATTAATTTTTAATTTTTTTAAATAAAAATATATTAAAATAATAAAATATTATTATTTTATTATTTATTTTTATTCTTTCTCCCTTCTCTCTTATTCATCTTGCTCTTCAACCATCTTCTTCATCTTCAAACATTTTCTTCTTCCCTTCGTCTTCAGCATCTCGCTGGCGGCCGGCGACCATCGCTTGCCAGCAACGACCACCGCTCGTTGACGACCACCGTTCCCCCTTCTTTATAAAAAAAGGTGGAGAAATGGAGAAGAGAGAAGAAGAGAGAGAGAGAAAAAAAAACTTACCGACAACCGGCCGGCGAACGACGGTGGCCGCCGGCCACCAGAGTTGGAGAAGAAGAAGTGTGGGAAGAAGAAGTTGGAGAAGGAAGGGGGAAGAGAACGAAGGGGAAGAAAGAGGGGGAAAAGAATTAAAAATATTTAATAAAATAATAATCTTTTTATTATTTTAATATATTTTTTATTTTAAAAATTCAAAATTAATTTTTTAATTAAAATAATAGTGTCACGTCATCATTCCGTTAGTATTTAACGGCAAAATGGACGGCAGGGACCAAATTGCTCCTTATCTCAAACCACAAGGGTATTTTTGTTGAGTTTGAAAACTCAGGGACCAAAAGTGTATTTTTTCCAAAAAAAAATCATTTTGAAAAAAATTCTAGTGTTTGGCAACCACTAAAAATGACTTATTTAAAAGATAACACTTGAAAGCAAATTTTTAAAAAAGAGACCAAAGCGAGCATAACTCAGAGGTAATTAACATGTATCATTAACCATGAAGTGAGAAGTTCGAATCCCCCCTAAATGTTGATGTACAAAAAAAAAATTAAAGAATTTATAAATATATAATAACTTGTGTATAAAAACACTTATGAGGAAATTGTTGGGTTTTATGTCCTAAAACTCGTAGATAGTGAATGTTAATGAATTGTACACTTGTATCAATAAAGTGTTATTGGGGTTTATGCAATAAAATGTTATTGTCATTTTAAGTCTAAAATTGCACAATATAACCCAAATCCAATAAACTAAGATCCAAGGTTGTTGATATGTAACTTGAACTAGTATGTGGGGACATACGGGGATCAGTGTTCAAGTAACAACCTAAAAGGTCTATAGTACAAGGATAAGGTTGGGTACCTTATCCTGGTAACACTATGTGATATGGCCCACTTTGTATTCGATACAGACGTAATGATCCAAGGCATCCATGTAGGAGACATGCGAGCGGGGGTATCTTATGCAATGAGTTTGCATAAGAGTGGACCATGAAATAGTAAACCACTAGATGTAACACCGTTAACTAGTTAGGTTACTGTTTCAATAGGATGACCTAGGTAACTCAGTCTTAATCCTAAGTGTGTCATGAACTCCTTCTCACGAGGGATTATCCTTTGATTAGTACGGGTGAGAGTGGCTTGCACGCCGACTCAATAAGCCTACCTTCTTGGGGACAAGACCGAGTGGGGGGCTGGGAACATGACAACACAAGATGGAATTCACTCCTTCCCACTTTTAGGAAAAGTAGATGAGTGTTCCCTTAAGTGGTGACTCCGGGTCTTGAACAAAGGGATCCCGCCCTCTCACTGGCCCGAGAGGGACTTTCTGTTTACTGGTTGGACCATAAACAAGTTGTTCATTAGAGGAGCATTGGTACTTAAGGAGCCAAAGGTAACTCAGGGGTAAAACGGTAATTTGACCCAACTGTAGTTACGAACACTCGTGAAGGATTGACTTACCGTTATTGGTCAATATCCGTGGACACAGAAATATTCTACAGTGAGAAGAGTTCAACTGTGAGTCTTTAGTGGAGTGACTCACAGTTAATGAATATTGGTTAACTTGATTAATGAGTTTAGTTAGTTAACCTCATATCATTGGAGCTTCTGATCTGTAGGTCCATTAGGTCCCCTGCTAGCTCGTAAAGAGTAATTGGGAACAAATTATCTTGAAAAGAATTTGAATTGTTCAAATTCAATTTGGGAATCTAGTTAATTGTATGAAGTACAATTAATATAATGTATGTTGATACATTATAATATAAAGTTTAATTTGTGATTAAACTTTATCAAATGGAGAGAATTATATATTTGAAAGAGTTCAAATATAACTAATTAAATATATATTTAATTAGTGAATAAATTAATTAATTGTGAATTAATTAATTATTCAATTAGTCTAATTAAATGTGACTTAATTAAACTATAATATATGAGAGATATATAAGAATATGATTCTAATATGTAATTAATTAAATAGGGTTGATATTTAATTAATTATAAAGTTAATTAATTTTTAAATTAATTAATTGTTCAATTTAATTTAGTTAAATGTGATTTAATTAAATTAAAACTATAGATTAATTTTAATGTGAATTTTAATTAAATTAAAATATTTATCTAATTAATTTTTATGGATACAAATATATTAAATTATTTTAGTTAAGGATATTTATTAAAAAAATTAATTAAATAATTTTAATGAGTTAAATTAACATAGTTTATCCAATTAAAATTGTTTCGGGATTATTAATAGTTTGAATTAATTTTGATTATTTTATTGGTTAATTTATTAAAATTACATAAAGTTCACCTGATTAATTCTAAAAATAAATATAGACGTAATTCGTTCTCATAAAATCCTGATGTCATGCACAATCAAACACAGTTATCCTTGATTCTCTGGCATAGTATTCCCATGCATCCTTTATTTCCAGACATATATAAAACCTTAAACCAAACGGCCCCTAAAAGGTATTTCAATCGAACACGAAGTCTTCTTTGTTTCTGGTTTGCCCTAACCAGTAAACATCCCTATATGTCCTTCTCCGGGACTCTCTGGAAGACTTTGGATTTATGAGAGATTATTATTATTTTGATAGAGAGTGATTATTATTGAATTGAAGCAACAACGGCCTCCCCATAAATGTTGCCCATAAAATCGTGAAGACCAAATGAAATGAAAGAGTCCAAATCTCTAGAACAAAGAAAAAATGTCAAAAACTTCATATTTAGTCAATAAAACACAATCCTACTAACTCTCACATAATTTATAATATTTTTTAATCTTAAATTCTGTTCATACCAAGAGTTTTGATATCAAAATCAACATAATTATTGAGACCTCAAAGTTTTATGAACATATGGATTTCAATGAATATGAAATATCAACGGTTAATAGGATATTTCTACAAAAATTCATAAATTTCTAATTTTGTTTTTGAATTGAAAACATAATTTCATTTTTGAAAAATAAAAAAACAATTAACATTTCTTAATATTAGTAGTTGATACACGAATATGGCACATGTGAATTCACGGGTGGGTGCTTTGCCAAACACATCCATGTATTGGTGTAGCAAAAATTAGGGTTTAGATAGTCTTTCTCTTTTTATATTATATTATATGGGCTTCCATCTCAAAACCAATTGACAATGAGTACTGACCCTTGTAGCTTATATGTTGTGAGGTCTCCACCAATCATTCCGATGTGGGATCCTCAACATTTTATATATGAGGTTGATTTAGGGTTATTCACTTGATTCCTACCGGATCGTAGAGTAACCTACTTGACCCAACCCAATGAGGAGCCGACTCTGTGGGCATGTTCTCGAGCCTTTAGACTACCTAGACATGGTCGACAGGCCTAAGGTCCAATTAGGCCTTGGGCACGAACAACCTATAGGATGGTCGACCTAGGGCCTAATTAGGTCCATGCCCGTCTTACACAATAGACTTTGGACTAACTTCGAGATTTTGATATTTTGGACTCTGTTGCAACTCTCTTTATTAATTTGGACTTAATTCTACTCATAACATAACATAGTGAATTTGGCTAGAAATTGAAATGTGTTCTTTACAAAAATGAAAACCATTATAAGCAAATTGAAAGAAAACAAGCTTAATTTTCAAAAATCAATAATCAAAATTCAAATGGTTATCAAATCCGACTTTAATTTCCACGTTAATGTTGGAAAAATCAGTGGAGAACAAAATGAGTGGATGGAATTGAACTTTTATATAATAAAAGGGAAATATGAGGACCGGCTTTTAATTATTACATATGATCAAACCCAATCTAGCCCTTGATATTTTTATATTTATAATGGCAGTCATGTTTAAAATGTCGTGCAAATATCTTCTAAATTAAAATTGAAATTAATTAATTTCACCCTCCAATTATTATTCAAATTAAGTTCATCCTTATCATGGAAAAGTAGATACAACTAATTATTTAATCAAATCTGTCTTTATTAATCTATTTAATTTCTAGACTTTTCTCAATTTCCAGAAAGTCTTTTTCGAAAAAAAAAAATAAAAAAAAAATCCAGAAAGTCGTCCGCCAAAAGTTCCCAATTGCTATCTAGTCGTAATGGTAAATGCGAATTAAAATAATTTCAAACAGATGTTTTACACTATCAGGAAAAAAAAAAATCTTATTTATACAAAATTTTAAATAATTGAAAATAAATATAAATTTCATTCATAAAAAGAAAAAAAAAATTGAAAGAAATGTCAATATCTAGTTTACTTGTAGAGTTTTTTTTTTTTTTTTTTTTTTGAAACATTATTTTACTTGTAGAGTTTTCCATAAGCTTTGGCGGATCTAAAATAATTAAATTTGGGGTCCAATAATCGTAATTAATCAAATAGTCATAATGAAGGAATAGGACATCATTTAATTTATCAATTTAATGTCATTTAATTTAATTTAAAGTCATTTAATAAATTTTGTTGAGCCTTTTTAAGAACGTGTAATTTTTTTCATTAAATTTGAAAACATAACACGACAATTTTTTTTTTTTTTTGAAACATCACATAACACGACAATTTGTATTAGTAAAATTTCTCGTTATTATTATCATTATATATATATATATATATATATTTTTTAAAAAAAAAATATGGCTTGCCGTAGTTAATTGGTTCTAATAAAATTATAATTGCACCTTATTATGCTAAATCCTTTGCAATACAAAATTACTTGAAAGTCTTTTAATATTTATATGTAACTTAACAAACTTAAACACCTGTTTTCTTTATGTGAAAAAGGAATCTTTTTTTTTTTTTTTTTTGACCAAATAGCGAAATGTATACAGAGAAAAGAGATTTATGATTATATGTTTTAGTTTATTATATTGACTCATTTATCATATTTGAAAATTGGATAGAATAATTATAATTAAATAACAATAAGACATCCCAATGGGTCGATCTAAAATAAAGAATTGTTTGTATTTAATCGTCGTTTAGACTAAAAAATAATTAAGATTTTACACGTTCAAATTTAATGAATGTTCGAAATACTTGTAAAATCTCACATGGTTTAAAGGTAAACAATATCATAATTAATTTTAGAATGAATTTAGAATAAATTTGTGTGTGTGTGTTTTTTTTTTTTTTAGAATTAAGTTACAAGTTTAGAATCTTTGTCATCTTATTTCTGAATTTTCAAATTTGTATTTATTTGGTCTACAAAATTTTAAAAGAGTCTAATAAGTCGACATATATGACCGTTTTTAAAATTCAGGAACTTACTAAAGCACAAAGTTGAAAATTTAGGATTCTATCATACATAAAATTCAATTTTATATCTATTAGTTACGTTAATTTTAGAAACTTTTGAATATATTAGAGACGAAATTGAAAGTTTAAAGACCTATCAACATTTTCAAAATTCAGTGACCTAATACATAAAACTAAAAGCTTAAGAACCTATTCAGAATATTCTTACAATTTATGGACCAAATAGACACAAACATGGTAGTTGATGAATTTTTATTTTTTTTTAAAGTTGATGAATAAACTTGTAAGTTGACTTTTTTTTTTTTTAATTTATTTATTTTTTATTTTTTTAAAAAAATTATTAGGTAACTTGATAGAGCTTATGAAGAAACCAATATTTTGAGAAATGATATATTTTCTTGTATGTCTCTTTGTGTATTACAGCTGCTAATCATTTAGGTAATTTCCAGTTTTCTTCTTAGTTTTCCAAAGTTTGAATTTTGTTCTTAATACAAAAATTCTCAATTAAGTCTTCCATGTCTCGCTATCGAAGGGAGTTTAAAGCTTTAAGTTAAAAAAAAAAAATGTATTATTAAATATTAGACTCACAAAATCTAAAATGTTCATCGGTGAAATGTAACCATCTTTCAAAAAAAATTAATTTAAATTTTTCCAAGTGTCATGTCCATGTTAGTTTTTCTTTTTCCTTTTTTTTTTCTTTGATCTCTTGATCGAGAGTACAAACTTTATGTCAATTGAGCTATGTTATTGTTGGCAAACATGCCTATATAAGTTTTTTTTTTTTTTTTGACAACATGTGAGAATGGAGGATTTGAACCTCTGATCTCTTGATCAAGAGTACAAACTTTATGTCAATTGAACTATATTTTTGTTGGCAAACATACCTATGTAAGTTAATAAAATAATAATTTAATGATACATCAACTTTCTTTTAACAATTTTCTTTGTAAAATGACTTAATTGAATTTTTTTAATGCATTAATAATAAAATTTCAAATTTAAAAGATTATTAAAATTTATTTTTATTTGTACCGTATGGCTAAATTAAAATAATCGTTTTGAAATTTGACTAAACAACATATGATTTTTAAAAATGGTTAATTTGTATTTTTGGATGATTTTACCTTTTTCATTTTTCCATCTTTATCCTTCCACCTAATTATAATTAAGTTGTTGGCTTTTTTACGTTATAAACAGAATCAAAATTAAATCCCACACGCTAAAAATGGAGAGATCAATCTCTGCAAAAGTCGCCTAGGGTTTCTTCTCTCTCGCCTTTCTTAGGGTTTTTCGTTGGATCTTCTCCGACGTGATTTTCGGTGATCTCTTCATCGGTTTTTCACCCTCAACTTTGCTTGTGGTGTTGATCGTCTCGCTGAATCCGACCATGCGTGATTTTGGGTGTTTTTATTCGCAAATCTGTTTGATTTCGGCATTGATGTTTGTGGGTTTTTCGATTCCTTGTCTGCGGGATCTTGGGCTTTCTGATTTGATTCGATCTTGCATTTTGGTTTTGGAGATTCGTTTGTTGTCTGCAAGTTCTTTGATACCTGGGTTCGTTTGTTTGTGGGTTCTTGCAAATCTGTTCTTTGATCCGTTTGCAGGATCTGTTCATTTGTTCGTCTGCGGGATCTGTTTGGGATCTTGCATTTTGGTTCTTTGTTGGCGTGATCCGTTTGCATTGTGGTTTTCTTGTCTGGGTATTTTTGTGATCTATGTTTTTCATTGCTATGGATTCTGTTTAGGTGTTTAAATTTGCTCCTCTTGGGTTTCGTATGACTTCAATCCATAGCTTTGCTTTCTCTTGCAATTTTTTTCTTCTGTCTCCTTCTCGATTTCAATTTTGTATCTGCTTAATTCCCATAACTTTTGAAGAAATAATGGAAAATTGGGAAAAATTCAATCTTACGACCGAAGAAGAAGAAACGGAGGTTGTTGTTGATCGTATTGCGGCTGCTATCACGAGCAAATCACTGGGCTTTAGTTCGAGGGTCATTTCTGGTGAGGTGATGAGGAAAAATTTCAGGGCAGCCTGGAATACTCAAAATGGACCAGATCTAAAACCACCATACCAGTTTTCCTCCAATATTTTTAGTGGGTCGGCGTTCTACACACTTAACAGACCCAATTACTATGAAGAACCAAAGCACATGGATGCATTTAAGCATAATCTGCGGCCTGATTCGATCAGAGAGTCAATAGACGGACGGAGCAAGGAAGGAGGACCTAACCTCAAGGGATGGAAGCGCTGAGCTCGAAAGTCATAACCCACAAATGAGGCGCCCATGGATAATCCAAAGAAGCGACTGAGAGATGGATTAATTGGAGGATCTAAGCAGCGGGTGTGAGTTGATGATGATATGTTGATGGAACAAACTGAAACATCGGCGGAGGCTGTGGAACAGCCCCGCCGGGGGCCATGAAAACGTTGTGTTGGAATGTCCGGGGCTTGGGTAGTCCCAGGACATTCTGTGCTGTTAGTGACGGTATACGTCACTATAACCCAACTTTACTTTTTTTTATGGAAACAAAATGTAAGGCAAATGCTCGCAATATCAATAAAATAAAGATGTATTTCAATTATTCAGGGTGTTTTATTGTGGACTGCATTGATAGAAGTGGGGGTCTTTGTCTTTTATGGAAAGAGGAGTTGGATGTCACAATTCGATCTTTTTCTCAATTTCATATTGATGCATCGATTCGGTGGGACACTAAAATATGGCGTTTCTCTGGCTTATATGGATATCTGATTCCTAGCTAAAGAAAATTTACTTGGGATCTAATAAGGTGTTTACATAACCGGGATTGACTCTGCATGGATCATTGGATGGGATTTCAACGCTACTTTACTTTATGAAGAAAAATACGGAGGGGCCCTCTTACGAGAGGCTCAACTGGACATGTTTAGAAATGTTCTTGACGATTGTGGATTGCAGGAAATGGAATTTATGGGAGATATGTTCACTTGGACGAATCGTCAATTGAGATCGTACCAAATTAATGAGCGCCTTGATAGATTTGTGGTAAATGAGGAATTTTGGCAATTATTTTCGAAAGGGACGGTGCAGCACTTGGATAAGGCAAGGTCGAATCACCGACCAATCATGTTTGAAGGAAATTCTAGACGGATTATGAATGATATTATTGCGCGAGGTAGGAGAATTTTTTGTTTTGAAGAAGCTTGGACTCAATATGCAGATTGCAACGAAATGATTACTAAATTGGGTTGTTGGGAAGATCATCATCCTGGATTATTTCTCGTCTAGAGAATTTTTTAAAAATATGTCAAGATAGGCTACACAAATGGGGCAAGGGCACGATTGGAAACATTTGTTGCCATATAGCCATGCTCAAAACAACCTTATTGTAGGATTTGTATAAAAAGCATCCTCCTTGGGATTTTACACAGATTAAACAAATTGAATCCCAACTGGATAAAGCCATGGAGGAAGAGGAAATCTATTGGAAGCAACGTTCTCGTGAAAACTGGTTACAGTGGGGTGATCGTAACACGAGGTGGTTCCATAAACGTGCAACCATGAGAAAGCGGAGAAATGAGATTCAAGGAATTAGGGGTGAAAGTGGAGTTTGGATCTTGGACAGGAAGGAATTGGATCATGCTTTTGAAAATTATTTTGTGAACATGTTTACCTCTTCTTATCCATCAGTTGATATTATTGACAATGCTTTACAGGATATTCAGTCGATGGTCTCACCTGCCATGAATGATCGCTTGCTAGCACCTTTTACTCGGGATGAAATTGAAAGAACAATTAAACAAATGCATCCTACAAAGGCTCCTAGTCCAGATGGATTCCTAGCTATGTTTTATCAACAGTACTGGAAGGAGGTTGGTGATACCACTATTTTTAATTGTTTGGAAATAATAAATAAAAAACGAGGATCCAGGCATGAAATGATACATACATTGCTCTTATTCCTAAACAACATAATCCCAAATTATTGTCTGATTTAGGCCAATCAGTTTATATAATGTATCATACAAGATTATTGTTAAACTTCTGGTTAACCAATGAAATGGGTCTTGCAACATATCATATCGGAGAATCAGTCCGCTTTCGTACCAGGGAGATCCATACATGATAATATTATAGTGGGTCATGAGTGTTTGCATTCAATTAGAATGAAGAAAAAGGGCCAAGGATGGATAGCGTTGAAATTGGATATGAGCAAAGCATATGATAGGGTAGAATGAAGTTTTTTGGAGCGTATTATGCTAAAGATTGGTTTCCATCCAAATTGGGTAAATTTGATTATGGATTATGTGAAGTCTGCTAGATTTTCCATTTTGCTTAATGGAGTGCCAACTGGAAGCATCGTGCCTAAGCGTGGATTATGACAAGGTGATCCGCTTTCTCCCTATCTTTTTTTGATATGCCCTGAGGCTTTATATGTTGGGTTTTATGCCCTAAAACTCGTAGATAGTGAATGTAACTGTTGACCGGATATTAATGAAATAATATTGATATATTTTTCCATTAATTGTTATTAGTTATTTTATATTTGTCTTTGCCTAAAAATAACCCTAATCCAATAAACTAGACATCCAGGGCTGTAATATGAGTCTTTAACTATATGTAGCGACATATGGGATCATTGTTCAAGAAACAGCCTAAAAGGTCTATAGTATAGGGATAAGACTGGGTGTCTTATCTTGGTGACACTATGGATACGACCCATTTTGTATTTGATACAAACGCTGGGATCCAACGCGTTCGTGTAGGAGACATGCGAGTGGGGGTATCCTATGCAATGAGTTTGCATAAGACCGGACCGCGAAATAATAACCACTGGTTATAACACCGTTAACTAGTTGGTTTTCTATTTTACTAGGACGACCTAGACAACTTAGTCTTAATCCTGAGTTGATTATGGACTCCTGCTCATGAGAGATTGTCCTTTGATTTGCATGGCTGAGAGTGGCCAATACGCCGACTCAATAAGCCTACCATTTTGGGGACAAGACCGAATGGGGAGCTGGGAACATAATCGTACAAGATGGAATTCACTCCTTCCCGACTTTAGGGAAGCAGATGAGTGTTCCCTTAAGTGGTTACTCTGAGTCTTGAACAAAGGGTCCTACTCTCTCAATGGCACGAGAGGGTTTTCTGTTTGATGGTTTGACCACAAACAGGTTGTTCATTAGAGGAGAACTAGTACTTAAGGAAATAGAAGTAACCCAGGGGTAAAACGGTAATTTGACCCAACTGGTGTTGCGGACACTCGTGAAGGACTAACTAGTCGATATTGGTCTATATCCGTGGACACAGAAAATATGTCTGCAGTGAGAAGAGTGCAATTGTGAGTCTATAGTGGAATGAACACACAGTTAACGAACATTGATTAATGTGGTTAATGAGTTTGACCAATTAATCTCACATCGTTGGAGCTTCTGATCTGCAGGTCCATTAGGTCCCACTGGTAGCTCATAAAGTAATTTGAGGCAACTAAGTAATAAATGTAAATTGAAAATGTTCAATTTACTAAGGGAAACAAACATAATATATATTGATATATTATTGTGAGAGAAATTAATATTTGAAGAAATTCAAATATAAATTTATGGAAGTTTGAAAGAGTTCAAATAATGAATTAATTAATTTAAGGCCTAAAATCTATTTGGACGGATTAATTAATTCAAGGCTGGAAATTAAATATGTGATATTTAATTGGTGGTTAATTAATTTAAGAATTCATTAACCGGGAATTAATCAATTATGGAAATAATTAATCACTTAAGGAAGTGATTAATCATTTATGGAAATGATCTAATCACTTGTGGAAGTAATTAGTCATTTGTGGAAAAGATTAATCAATTATGGAATTGATTGATCATGATTGATTAAATAAGGAATAAGATTGAATCAATTTTGGAAAAGATTGATTTAATTGAATATTTTATTCATGACCTCTCTTCTATAAATAGAACACTAGACCTAATTTGTCCATGACACTTTGCTCTTGCTCTTAGACTCTCAAGACAAGACCTAGAATTCTCTCTAGCCTCCCTCTTAGAGAATGACTCCCACAAGTCTTTTGTCTCCTAGACCTAGAGTCATACCGGTGTAACCTCTGTGGTTATTGTGTCATTCAAGTAGAATTTTCCAGCGATCACAAGACAAAGGAGGCTGCTGCGTTTTGTTCGTTGGAGCGTCGTTGGCGAAAAACGGTCAAGTCTACAACGGACGTTTGTAACGGTTCTTCCTCTTTTCTTTAGAAAAGCATGAAAATAAATTTAGATTTATTTTTCAGCATGTTTAAACTGTTTTTTCAGCAACTTTAAAGTATGTTTAAAGTTTGTTTGAGTTTTCGTAACGGTATTTTAATGTTAATTAATATACGTCATAAGGTTCAATCGATGCGCTTCCGCTGCGTGGGGACTTTTATTCCCTTCATCATCCACTACGATAACAGGGGCAGTATCTCGTAATATAATGACTGGCTTCAAACTAGGTAAATACTGTCCTGTGATCTCATATCTCTTTTTTCCTGATGGTAGTCTCATTTTCTGTAAAGCTACAATAGAGCAGGTTTGGGCTTTTCGATCAATATTAAAAAGGTATGAGTTAGCATCGGGACAGGTGGTTAATGTTACAACATCTGCAATGTTTTTCTCACCTAATGTGAATAGGGAGTTTTGAATTGAACTATCAAATGTGTTAGACATGCCCATGGTTGATTGCCTTGGGAAATATTTGGGTGTTCCATCCTCTTTTTCCAGGAATCGACAATAAGATTTTAAAGTAATCAAACAACGAGTTTGGCAGACATTACAAGGATGGAAAGGAAATTTTTTTTCAGTGGGAGGCAAAGAAATTCTCATTAAAAGCCTAACTCAGGCCATACCCACATATGTCATGAGTTGTTTCCGATTGCCACAAACCCTTTGTGATGACATCCATAGAATGATGGTTTGCTTTTGGTGGGGCTCCACTGATGTCAAAAGGAAATTACATTGGAAGAAATTGGCTGATTTATGCCTTCCTAAAGAATTAGGAGGTGTAAATTTTAGAGTTCTGGCAAGTTTTACTACAGATTTCTTTAATGATCACTGGATTCCAAAAGAAGTAACATTCAGACCCATGCAACATCAGGATGTGATCCTTCCGGAAGGTTTGAAGGTGGCTGACTTTATCACCTCGTCTTTAGGATGGGATTTGGGTAAGCTTAACAGTGTCGTGGTTGAAGAGGACACAAGGCTTATAGCAACAATGTTGGGTTAAATGTCCTATAAACTCGTAGTTTGTAAATCATTAAACATATTTCTATTTCCAATAAAGTTGTTATTGAGGTTATTCAGTAAAAGATGTTATTGAATATGTAAATTGCGAGCGATTAACCTAAATCCAATAAACTAAGATCCTTGGCTATAAAATGAATACTCGAACTATATGTAGAGACATATCGTAGGATCAAGTTCAAGTTTATAGTCAAAATAGTCTATAGTATAAGGATACGGTTGGGTGCCTTATCCTGGGGACACTATGGACGGGCCCACTTTGTATTAAGTACAAATGATGAGATCCTATATCGTTCATGTGGAGACATGCGAGTGGGGGCGTCCTATGCAATGAGTTTGCATAAGACTGGACCACCAAATTAGTCACTTTCTCTTTATAACGTCGTTTACTGAAGAAACTGACTATTTCTCATAGATGACCTAGGTAACTCATTCTTAATCCTGAGCTAACTATGAACTCCTGTTTATACGAGATTATCCTTTGATCTGCATGGGTGAGCGTGACCAGTATCGCCGACTCAACATGTTTACCATTTTGGGGATAAGATCGAATAGATAGCTAGGGACATAGTATCGCAAGACGGAATTCGCTCCTACCCATTTTAGGGATAGTAGAGAGGTTGTTCTCTTAAGTACTAACTCCAGGACTTGAACAAGTGGCCCCACCCTCTCATTGGATCGAGAGGGACTTAGGTTTGATGGTTGGACCACAAACCGATTGTTCATTAGAGGATTAGTGGAACTTAAGGAACAAGAAGTACTATAGGGGTAAAACGGTCATTTGACTTAGCTATAGCTACGAACAACCTGTGAATGAACGACTTACTAAACATGGTTAAATCAATTGGATGGAAATATATCTATAGTGAGGGGAGTGCAACTATCGGGCTATAGTGGAGTGTCCCGGTAGTTAACGAATGTTGGCTAGCTTAGATAATAAGATTAGTCGGTTAGCCTCGAATCGTTGGAGCCCATGATCTATAGGTCCATTAGGTCCCCCTACTAGCTCATATTCGATTAAAGCCTAGAACATATTGATAGGAATCTTTGAATTGTTCAAAAACGGGAAATAGGGTATTATCATAAAATGTGTTTGACACAATGATTTAATTATGAATTAAATTAGAAATTGAGAGATAAGGTATTTAAAAGTGTTTCAAATACCATATATATGTATTAGGAATCATATATAATGAATGGCACTAGGTGACAATGATTAATTAGATTAATCATGTCAAAATTACTTGGAAATGTCCCAATTAATTACCAATAAATCAATTCCAATTTAGAATTGAAATTAAGGTAAATTGCAAGCTGAAAAATTCAGATTATGAATTCCAATTAAGTGGATTTAGTTGGATTCCCACTTATGCATGTTGATACAAAATGGAAAACAACACATTCATGCACTAGATGCATGTGTTGTGAATTGAACACCTAGAATCCACTTATAGTTGCAATTCTACCATGTGTCTTGTGTCATGAGGCTTCTCCTTGCATGGAAGATGTCTATATAAGGAGCATGAATCTGATTCAAAGCTAAGAGAGTGAATTACCTACTGTTATGCTGCTGGAATTTACTCTCAAACTCACATACTGAATGGATAAAAGCCCTTTCGCAGCGGAAACGAACAGAAAACCACATTGATTTTAAATCATAATTAAAATACCAATACGAGTCACAAAAATAAATTTTACAGCAACATAAGAGAATTTATACTTGCTGCAAACATACATAGCATGCTGTAAATTAGAAAAAGAATTATTCTAGATCTAATCTAGAATTGGATCCTAACGATCCTTGGTCAAGAACTACTTACCCTTGTAGAAGTTCTTGAACGCCTTGCCTAAATTCCTTTGGAATGTAGAAAATTCCAGCAACGTTAGAACTTTTCCTTCGCTGCAAATCTACCACGAACACCACCAAAAGAGTTTCACCGATATCCTCGATAGGCAATACGCGTTGGGAGCTTGTGGGAGCAAAAATTCTAAGGGAATTTTTGAAGGATTTTCTTTCTGTAGATCACAGAGAGGGAGAAAAAACGAGAGAGCAAGGGAGAGGGAGAGATTACGTGAGAGTTGGAATCACCCAAAAAAGAAAAGAGACCCTTAACCTTTACCTATCGATCAGGAGAGTAAAGTTAAGGTAACCGCACGCATCACTTCAGGTAACTGCACAATCAGTTACCTGATTTTTAATTAATTATAAATTTAAAATTCAAAATTTAAATTATAATTAATTAAATTTTAATTAATCAATATTAATTAAAACAACATTAATTTAAATCTTATTTAAATTAATATCCCTCTTTAACCTATAGTTTAAATAAAATCAAATTTAATTAAACTTAATCAATTAATTAATTCAAAGTTAATTAATTTAAAAATAATAAAATTGAACATCACATATTCAATTTTTATTCTCTCTCATAAAACTATAGTATTAATATACATCTCATGCACATTAATTATAACCTATAGTTTTAATATGAATCAAATTCATACTTTAGCTTAATATTCGAACACATTCGAATATTCAATCCTTCCTTAGAATTTTACCACAACGCCCTAAGTGAGCTACCGGTGGGACCTAATGGACCTACAGATCAGAAGCTCCAACGATATGAGATTAGTTGGCTAAACTCATTAACCAAGTTAATCAATATTCGTCAACTGTGGTTCACTCCACTAAGGAACCACAGCTGCACTCTTCTCACTGCAGATATATTTCTGTGTCCACGGATATCGACCGTCAACAGCAAGTTAGCCCTTCACGTGTGTTCGTACCCCAGCTAGGTCAAATTACCGTTTTACCCCTGGGCTACCTCTTGGTCCTTAAGTACCAGTGCTCCTCTAATGAACAACCTGTCTGTGGTCCAACCATCAAACAGAAATCCCTCTCGTGCCATAAAGAGGGTAGGGCCCATTGTTCAAGACCCGGAGACACCACTTAAGGGAACACACCTCTACTTACCATAATATTGGGAAGGAGTGAATTCCATCTTGTAAGACTACGTTCCCAGCTCCCCACTCGGTCTTGTCCCCAAAATGGTAGGCTTATTGAGTCGGCGAACAGGCCACTCTCACCCGTACAAATCAAAGGACAATCCCTCATGGACAGAAGTCCATAATCCACTCAGGATTAAGGCCAAGTTGCCTAGGTCATCCTAGTGAAATAGAAATCGAGCTAACCAACGGTGTTACAGTTAGTAGTTACTATTTCGCGGTCCGGTCTTTGTGCAAACTCGTTGCACAGGATACCCCCACTCGCATGTCAACTACATGATCACGTTGGATCACTACGTTTGTATCAATATACAAAGCGGGTCGTATCCATATTGTCACCAGGACAAGGTACCCAGTCTTATCCCTATACTACAGACCCTTTAAGCTAAAACTTGAACATTGATCCACGTATGTCCCTACATACTAGTTCAAGCCTCATTCTATTAGCCTTGGATGTTTAGTTTATTGGATTAGGGTTATCAAGACAAGATATAATACAAACATTGAACAATACATCATTTTATTAATGTTCAGTCAAATGTACATTTACTATCTACGAGTTTTAGGGCATAAAACCCAACACTCCATAGATCTCTCAAGAGCTTGTACCTTCAAGCACTCCCTTCCCATTCCCTATCTCTATAAGACTCTCACAAGTCGTTCTTGGCCCGGAGAATAGTAGGGAAGACTCTAGAGGTTGTTCAAGGAGGATAGGAGAAGAAAACACCACAAGAAGTTCCACATTAGTGAGCTACAAAAGGTTGGTGTTCTCTAACTCTCTGTTCTGTCTTTTCTAAAACATGTATGCTTTAGGAGTAAAATTGATTGAGTTAAGCGCTTTCGATCTTCAATTGCTTCCGCATGTGTTATATGAACACCTTCAAACAATTCCAATCAGTGCTACAGCAGAAGAGGAAACATGGTTATGGCATTATACGTCGATGGGAGCGTATACAATTAAAAGTGGATATAAAATTTCTCTGAAGCTCTCTTTGAGCCAAGCATCATCAAGTAACAATAATCAGAAACATTGGTGGGATAAATTATGGAAGACTAAATTACCATCTAAAATTAAGTTGTCTATTTGGAAGACTTATAAGTCTTGTTTGCCAACTAGTTGGTGCTTATGGAAACGTGGAGTGGATGTGTCCCTAAGATGCAAAATGTGTTTGGATGAAATGGAGACGGTTGATCATGCGTTATGTGGTGCACAAGATCTGTGCAAATATGTGATATTATTTTCAGACGTGTAGATGCCACGATATTGGTAGGTAACGATTTTGTAGATCGTCTTGTTTTTTTAGCTGAACATTTACAAGATGAGGAGTTTGAGCAAGCATGCATAGCTTTTTGGGCCATATGGATTGACAGGAACAACTTCTGTAAGGATGTGCCTATCATGGATATCATGCAACGTTGTGATTGGATAATTGAATACTGGCAAGAAACTAGACCCAAAGCACTGGTGGGAATTTAACGGGTACATAAGACTAATGAGGTAAGCGTACTTCCTCAAAATTGTTTCTCTTTATTTACTGCTGCGGCAGTGCACACTCATAAAGAAGGCTCCGGGTTGGGAGTCGTTGTCAAGGATCCAAATGGACAGATAAAAAGGGGCTATGGAGATGATGGACTAGATTACATATACTCCTTTAGCGGCAGAGTTTCAAGCCATCCTGCAGGGTGTTCGATTGCTTCAGCGTATTCAAGTTAAAGATGCATGTGTATATTCCGACTCCGTAACAACCATAAATATGATCAAAGGGGAGCAAGATACTACTACAAATGTGCATCATTGGGTTGTGCAAATTCAAGATATGGCAAAACAATTTGCTAGTTTATATTTCTATTATATTCCTCGTGGTAGGAATTGGCAAGCTGATTTTTTAATTAAAGAAGCTTTGGCTAATCATAGTTCCATGTTGTGGCTTTCTAATTTCCCTACAAGGATGTTGATCTGTTGTCCATTGCAAATGTATTACTCATTGTAACTGTTCTTGATTAATGAATTTACTTTCTTCTAAAAAAAAGAAAAAAAAAATCAAAATTAAATCTCTCCTTATCTACAAAATTCTTTTTAAATCTTCTTTTAAGATTTTAATATATTTTCAAATCAGGCTTTCTAAATTTAATCATATTCTCTATCTGGTTTTCCATTAACTCATTCCGTTTTTTTTTTTTTTTTTTTTTTTCTTTTCCATTAGTTTTATATTATTGTTCTTATTCATTTTTTTTTTTTAACTTTTCAAACATTAACTATGAGTATTCTATTCTATTTGCATGAACGAAAAAAAAATGCATTTTTTCTTCAATTTCAACAAAAGTTTTGATAAACTTATTTACTCCCTATATATGCATAGTCTAGGAACTCTTTACAACACACTATACTTAATTTTTTATTTACTATTATATTATTTACTATCCGTGGCTGATCCAGAACTTTACGTTAGGGGGGCTTGTTCAATAGAAAAAAAATTATCGATTTTAGGTTAAAATACCATTTTGGTAAATGTACTTTAGATCTCATTTCATTTTATTTTGTACACTTTTAAATGTCCAAATTTAGTTCGATACTTTCAATAAACCTTAAAATTAGTACTTATTTTGGTAGTTTGAAGTAAATTTGGAAATAGTGATAATATGTGAATTTGTTTCCAAAATTTATAGGAGGGCTATAGACAAAAAAAAAACAAAACAAAACAAAACAAAAGTTAACAAGAATTAAATTTGGACATTTGTAAACACAGGGACTAAATAAATATATATATCAATGAAAACCATAATAATTATAGTTTTTCAAATAGAATTAATTATTAAAAAACAATCTACTAGCATTTAAAAATATTATAGGTCTAATTTTATTTTCTTGTATAGTTTTCTACGTATTAAATCAATGAGAATAATAACTTTTTTAATCAATATATATATACTTATAAAAAATTTATAGTAAAACAAAAACAAAAAAGTTATAAAAAAAAAGAAGAAAACAAGTTATTAATGAAAAAAATGGACTTAAAAGCGAAAAAAAACAAAAACATACATTTGAGTGGATTCGAAGTCAGACACTGGACGGTAATAAAAAAAACGGACTTAAAAAGCGAAAAAAAACAAAAAAAAAAAAAAAACACGTTCCGGGTGGTTCGAAATCGGACACTCAAAAAACGGACTTAAAAAGCGATAAAAACAAAAAAAATGCGTTTCGTTTGCCTTGAATTGGACCGCTGGGGACCACACAGGGGGCTTCACAAGCTATCACCAATGAGACAAAGAGAAATTTTGGTAAAATAAGTTAAATTTATAATATTACTATAATATACAGTAAAGTTCAGGGGGCTCGAGCCCCCTAGGCCTACTGTAGCTCCGTCGCTCCGTCGCGGTTTACTATCTAGATATTAGGAACTAATATAAACACTAAAATTTGATTTTTTTAAAGGGAAAAATACTAATTTTTGATATTATTGTATTGTTTATTGCTTAATGGTTACTATTTACTAGGATCTTTTTACCATATATACTATACTTAGAGTCCGTTTGGAATACATTTTAATTTAAATGTTTTTCAAGAATGTATTTTTTAAAAAAATATTTTGTATAAAAATGTTTAGAATTTAAACACTAATGTTTGGTTGCATTTCCTGATAGGTGTAAGACTATTTTTTAAAAAGTTGGTTTCAAGTGTTTCTCTCAAAATAGTTTATTTATCAATCTCATTTTTTAATAAGTTATTTTTAGTGGTTGCCAAACTCTAGAAATTTTTTCAAAATGATTTTTTCTCAAAATTAAACACTTAAAAAGTTAAATCAAACACACTCTTAATTTTAATACTATTGTGCTATTTACTGCAAGATAAATATAGTACTATTTACGGTTTTTAGATTACTATTTACTTTGAACTTTGTAGTTTTTACCGTTAACACTAATTATTTTTTACTTATACACCCAAATTTTCTATTTACTTTTTACTTTTAGTCCCATTAATATGCAACTCATTTTATTTCTCAAAAAAAAAAAAAAAATCAACTCATTTTTTATTGACAGTACTCTTTGATTTATACATTTTTTTTTGTTTTTTTTTTTTTGTTAAATTGGATTTATCCCCTAAATTCGAATAATCATGGCTCCTCTTTTGATTTTTTCGTTTAATTCATAACTTAACTATTTTTTAAGAACATATTTTGTTTTATTTTTAAATTTTAATTATTTTGTAGATTTAGTTTAATTAGGATAAACCTATCTCCTTTTCCAGATTTAGTTAGGATACTACTTTTGAATTTGAAATACTATAATTTTCTTAGATTTTATTTAGGGGTATTTTAGTCATATTGAGATAATCAAATATGTGAATGATCATATTTGCATTAGTAAAAAAGTTTAGTCATTTATCAAAATGTATCATTTAATTTGGTTATTTGTGTTGTTATCTCATAATTAAACATTGTATATTGGGCTTGCTAAGACCCATCTTGATTATTGGGCTTTCGCATTGGACTTTGAGTTGATGAACAAGATAACGGGCCACGACATCTGTTTCCACCAACTGGGCCGGCGGCCCGATCTTCTCCGTCGGCCTTTGAATCTCCAATATTCGTAACGGACACTCAATCAAATTTAGGCTTAATTTGGGGTTGCGGTAGCTTTTAAAATAATTGCTGTCAGCTGTGCTTTAAAGAAAATCAGAAAAAAAAATGTTATTTCAATCTTCAAAAAAGTTAGAAAAAATCAAATTCAAATGTATTGAAATAAGATAATTGAAGGGTGAATATGTCTCGTGGAGTATGGGAGAGATAAATGGTTAGTTAGAGAATCTACCCGATTTTTAGGGAAGCTAAATTACTATTAATGGCTTTTGCAAATCAACCTAATTCAAAAAGTACTTTTATATAAATTAATTTATAATTAGATTTACCAAACACTAAAAACGGTTAAAATTATTTGATAATCACTTTGATGACCACTAAAATCAACGCCAAATAGCCTTAGTATCAAAACAATTCATATTATTATTATTTTTGAAAAAGACATCAGAACAAAATTATGAATTTAATTTTGGAGAAAAATATGTAGCTAATAAGAGTAACTTAAACTTGTAATATATGTATTTTCCCAACGTTTATCATAAGAGTCTCGTGTGAATAATGAAGATTCAAATGAATGATAATTAATTAAAGAATATATTTAAAAAGTAGCTACCACAATTTTATTTTTTTCTTTTTGAAAGTTACCCACAATTAATTAACATCTTCATCATTTTTTTTTTGTTTTTATACACACGTGTATAAATATTATTGGCCTTTTCATGGCGTCAAGTAAATTTGTTGACTTCGTAATCTTTGTAATAATAATGAATAATTTCTTTGTTTACAAGAAGAATTCCACATGGATTCATTTCACCTAGTCTTTTTTTTTTAAATCAAATAAAATTAAAATAAATTCAAAGTTGATTACTTGAAACCCAATTAAATGAGGAGAAGCTATATTTAGATTTGTTAGGTCACCAACATACAAAATTAACAGTGAATTATATTTGATTGATCTAATATTAGGTTAATTATTAAGAACAATATTTTAGTTAAGACGTGGAGGGATATGTTGAGACACGAAAAACGAGAAATTTTCGAAATGTTGATATTAATTTTGATTGGTGTGAAATTGTGACTTCAAATTAGAGAATAATATAATATTGTATCGAATTAATCTCTTTGATTATTAGTTGATTGATGTGCTATTTTGTTTGGTGGACTTCACATTAATATGATTGAAATTGAGTTTCTTGTGGTATACATTAATTATGATGCTGAAAAAATGCATACTAAATTAAATTGTAGTAGGAGGAGGTTATACATATTATCTTGAGTTAAGTTTATATTATAAATACAAGCCCTGTAGTAACACGTGGAATAATATAATTCGTCTACCACCCTATTAATTTCTTTTGTCAAAATACTGTCGACATTTTCATTTTAGGATTTGACCATTAATTTTTTTTCATTGGAGAATCATTCTAGAATAATCTTACATGAAACCTGTAACATTGACTTAGTTTTGTGATTGCCAACAAGAGCATAACTCAACTGACATAAAACTTATGTTTCGACCAAGAGATTAAAGGTTCAACCCCCCACCCCTTCATGTTGTCAAAAAAAAAAAAAAAACTTAATTTTGTGGTTAAAATACTTTCTTTAATAGGTCGTAGATTTGAACTCCTTACCTTACGTTATTCTATATAATATATGTTGATGCCAAAATCCGGACAGAAGACTCACCTGACCTTCACGTGACACCAACAGTGAATTTGTAGAAACTGGGGAAGACGTGACCTGCAAGACCAGCAAAAACTGCTGCACACCGGCGTGGTGTAGGCCACACCGCCTCCGATGCCTAAGTCAGAAAACCGAGGAGAAGCTACAGATAGTAAAGGGGAGAGTCGAGAATCGAGTTTCGGAACCCTTCTTCCGTGGTGAAGAGGGGCTTTTATACCTGTTTGTCCTCCTAGGATTTTTAGGAATTCGGTGGTGTTTCGGGACGAACCAGGCGGAACCGGGGCGATTCGGAACATCAGAGACCGAAAAGAGGTCACTGGGCTCGGCCCGCGCAAACGGGCCGAATGGTCGGCCTCGGCCTTTTGCCGAGGCCGACCATATGGGTCGGGCCATTTTGGCCCGACCCTTTGGTCCGGTCTTCCTCTGGGTCGGTCTTTTGGTCCTACCTCTGCCCGATTGTCCTCCTTAGCTCCTTGTCCATCTGTGTGGTCCAAAATCACCTATAACATTAAGCCCCCACTCTTGAATTGGGATTCAGGTGCGACTTTAATGCTATAGGCCGAGCTCCTTAAGCCCAATTTAAGAGGACAACTCTCGTATCGTGCTGACTTTTGTACGACTTCTTTGTTATCCTGCAAGATAGGGCGAACTATGCAAAGTAGAAACTCCCTGAGTAGGGGTTAGGTGAAATGGAAATGAGAAGAGTGAGAAGTTACAGAAGTGGCTGGAGGGCCTCTTTTGTCGGCCTCGGCCTCGGGAAGAGGCCGAGCACAACATTTTCCATCGTACTTGGTCATTCGGAGTGCTTCATTCCAGATCTAGGGCTTGTCAATAATTAACAATAGGAAAAACAGAAAACTTCACAATCCTGCATTGAAAAGTTAATTTCTGCAAAAGAAAAACGAGGGAGGAGGCCAGGATCGGCCTTGGCCTCTAGCCCCTGTTAGCTCAGTTCTTAGCCCCCTGCATTCATATGTCAGTCCTTACTGGAAAATAATGGGAAAGTTGCATGACAATTACAACAAAGGAATGAAATAGCCTTAACCTATCCCTTATTCCCAGCCTCCACTCAACAAGGACTAGTTCCATACCTGACCTTTTTGAAGGTGGATGGTCGGCCTCGGCCTTGGCATGAGGCTGACCAGCAGCTCTGTACTATTTGCTCGCCGACGTCCAGGCTTAAGCATCTCCCTGCGGCTTTGAGCGCCTCGACTGTGTTAAAAAGTAAAGTGACTGAGAACTCGAAACAATCACGCTACTTTGAATGTGTGCCTGATGGTTGGCCTTGGAGTTGGGATGCTTGGCCTTGGCATGACGGTGCGTACACTCTTCCGGGGAAGAGCTTGGGGAGGCCTAAGAAGTTCCCAGGCCTCTGTTCAAGCTGTCATGGTCATCCCAGGGGTGCGTACACTCTTCTGGGGAAAAGCTTGGGGAGGCCTAGGAAATTCTCAGGCCTCTCTTCAAGCGTCATGGTCATCCCAGGGTGCGTACACTCTTCTGGGGAAAAGCTTGGGGAGGCCTAGGAAATTCCCGAGCCTCTCTTCAAGCTGTCATGGTCATCCCAGGGGTGCGTACACTCTTCTAGGGAAAAGCTTGGGGAGGCCTAGGAAATTCTCGAGCCTCTCTTCAAGCTGTCATGGTCATCCCAGGGGTGCGTACACTCTTCTGGGGAAAAGCTTGGGGAGGCCCAGGAAATTCCCGAGCCTCTCTTCAAGCTGTCACGGTCATCCTAGGGGTGCGTACACTTTTCTGGGGAAAAGCTTGGGGAGGCCCAGGAAATTTCCGAGCCTCTCTTCAAGCTGTCACGGTCATCCCAGGGGTGTGTACACTCTTCTGGGGAAAAGCTTGGGGAGGCCTAGGAAATTCCCGAGCCTCTCTTCAAGCGTCATGGTCATCCCAAGGGTGCGTACACTCTTCTGGGGAAAGGCTTGGGGAGGCCAAGGAAATTCCTGAGCCTCTCTTCAAGCTGTTGTATTCATCCCGAGGGCGCGTACACTCAGTCGGGGGAAGTGCGGAAGTCTGGTCTCTACAAGGATCATTTCCGTCTGGCCACACGCGTTACATCCTATGGAAAAAGCACTTTATGCGAAACACAATGCAAAGAACTTCATTAAATTCGTAAGTGTCGACATCGTACCATGAAGAAGCGCCATGGACATGTGTTATACAAAACGAAAGGAAAATCAAAACTGTCGCCACATGACCATGGACTCGACCTGTTCTTACCCCTACCCCCCACTCAAAATGTGCATTCAATATCTTGGACATGCATTTTTTGAGTAAGGAAAAACTAACTTCGTACCTGGGCCTCTAAGGGTGGAGCTCGGCTTTGGCCTCTGGATGGTCGGCCTCGGCCTTGGCATGAGGTCGACCAGCTCCTCTGTGTTGTTCGTTTGCTTGTTTTCCATCCCAAGGGTGCATGCACTTAGTCGGAGAAAACTAGGGGAGGTCGAGGAAATTTTCGAGCCTCTCTTCAAGCTGTTCTATTCATCCCAGGGGTGCATACACTCTGTTGGGGACCCTGGGAGGTTGAGGACATGCGGCAACCTCTCTGCAGGAATTTTGTCTCTGCAAGAAGAATCATTCTTATGCAAAACACAATATAATAGTTTTTATTGAATTTGCAAATGTTCGTGTGTTTTACAATGAGATAAATGACAGACAGTTTCTATGTAAAGTAATCATAAGTAGAGAAAGCCATTGTTCCTGGTCGGCCTCGGCCTTCCTACAGTGGTGGCGTTGCCTGCCAATTGTTTCTGCTATGGCTACTGATAGTAAATCTTCAAGTGTTCTGCATTCCATGGGTGTGGAGTTGGTTTCCCGTTTTCATCAACCAAGGCATAGGTGTCGGGGCGGACCACTTTGCTAACTTGATAAGGTCCTTCCCATGTTGGTCCCAACGCACCTGCATTGGGATCTCTGGTGTTTTGCATGACTTTCCTCAGTACTAGGTCCCCTTCTTTGAAGGTGCGCCTTTTCACTCTTGCGTTTTAATATCTGGCAACCCTGTTTTTATACTCTGCGACCCGGAGTTGAGCCATTTCACGATGCTCGTCTAGGAGGTCCAAGTTCAACCTCATAGCTTCATCATTCCCTTGCACACTAAACTGTTCTGTCCTGGGGGAGGGGATGCCGACCTCCACTGGGACTACCGCCTCTGCCCCGAATGAAAGGGAAAATGGTGTTTCTCCTGTTGAAGTTCGTGCTATTGTCCGATACGCCCACAGTACACATGGGAGCTCTTCGGCCCATGCTCCTTTTAGTCCTTCAAGCTTCGTTTTAAGATTCTGCTTGATTATTTTATTCACAGCCTCCACCTGACCGTTAGCTTGCGGATGGGCTGGGGATGAACAACGATGTGTTATGCCCAAATCTGAGCAGAACTTCCTAAAAGCGGCATTGTCGAACTGCCTACCATTATATGATATAATGGTGTTAGGAATCCCAAAACGGCACACAATATTCTTCCATACAAAGTCAGTGACCTTCTTTTTCAGTTATAGTTGCTAGTGGTTCTGCCTCTGCCCATTTTGTGAAGTAATCCACAGCCACAACCGCATACTTGGTCTGTCCTTTACCTTGGGGGAGAGGTCCGATCAGATCTATTCCCCATTGCGCAAACGGCCACGGGCTGATAATGTTCGTTAAAGGCTCAGGTGGTTGCCTTGGAGTAGGTGCAAACCTTTGGCATTGATCGCAGGATCTAGTGAAGTGCCTAGCGTCTTGCAACATGGTTGGCCAGTAGTAACCTTGCCTGACTATCTTGTGACACAGCGACCTTGCTCTTGAGTGATTTCCACACACCCCCTCATGTATCTCTCTCATAACGTAGTTAACATCACTAGGGGGAAGACACCTCAACAACGGCATCGAGTAGCCTCTTTTATACAGTCTCCCTTCCCTTAACACAAAATGCGATGCTCGCCTCTGAACCTTTTTAGCCTCTGTCCTCTCTGTTGGCAGCTCGCCTTTCGCTAAGTAATCAAGGATCGGATCCATCCATGAAGCTTCCCTTGCTTCTGGGGAGGGCTCAGTTTCAATTGATGGGATGCCCTCCCCATCTGCAGGATCATCGACCTCAAGCCTTGGATCTTCTGCCTCTGCCTCGGACTTATCCTCAGGCTCGGCCTCGGTCTCTGCCTCTGCTCGGCCATCTGTCTCGAGAATCTCCTCTGCACATACCGCAGGCTCTGACAAAACCTCAACTGGCACAGTCCTACTCAACTCCGTATCATAGGCAGCCGCCAAGCGAGCCAGTGAATCTGCGTTGGCGTTCTGAGACCTCGAGATTTGTTTGATCTCCCACTTCTCAAAGTGGGACAGCAGTTCCCTGGCCTTGGATAAGTACCTACTCATTCTCTGTTCCCTAGTCTGATATTCTGCCAATACCTGCTTCACGATTAGCTGTGAATCGCTTTGAACCATGATGTCTGAGACTCCGATCTCCCTTGCCAACTTCAATCCTGCCAGGAGTGCCTCGTATTCAGCCTCATTATTCGAGGCCTTGAAATTGAATCTCAGGGCATACTCAAATCTTCCTCCATCAGGGGATTCTAGCAAAATTCCTGCTCCACAACCCTTGGTGTTAGAAGACCCGTCTACAAAGAGTGTCCAAGTCTGTTTCACCTCCCTTACACTCAGCATATTGACCTTTGTGCCTGACTTGCTCTGCTCGGCCTCGGACCTCTGAGGGTCGGCCTCCTCCTCAGCAGCCGTTAATTCTGCTAGGAAATCTACCACAGCTTGCCCTTTCATGGCAGTTCGAGGTTTGTAATGGATGTCATACTCACTCAGCTCAACTGCCCACTTCATGAGGCGACCCGAGGCTTCTGGCCTCTGCAACACCTGTTTTAGAGGAAAGTTGGTCAAAACTGTTACCTTATGGGCTTGGAAATACGGACGCAACCTTCTGGCCGACATAACTAGGGCCAGAGCGAGCTTCTCCACTTGGGGGTATCTAGTTTCTACTCCAACCATCGACTTGCTGGTGTAATACACGGGTCGTTGGAGCTTCTCTTCTTCTTTGATCAGTGCAGAACTTACAGCCGTATTCGAGGCCGCGACATAGAGCAATAGCTCGTCACCAGGGAGCGGCTTGGCCAAGAGCGGGGCCGAGCTCAAATAGTCCTTCAGCTCCTGGAAAGCCTTTTCGCACTCTCCAGTCCATTCGAAACGTGATCCCTGTCTCAAAATTTTAAAGAAGGGTAAACACCTGTCAGTTGATCTACTAACAAACCTGTTCAAGGCGGCGATCCTCCCGTTCAAGCTTTGAAGTTGCTTGAGATTGGTCGGGGAGGACATTTGCATGATCGCTCTGATCTTGTCTGGATTTGCTTCTATCCCCCTCTGATGCACCATGAATCCTAGGAATTTTCCTGATGTCACCCCAAAAGCGCACTTACTCGGGTTTAGTTTCATTCGATACTTCCGGAGGATATGGAAAGCTTCATTAAGGTCAGACTCATGGCATTGAGACTTCAAGCTCTTTACCAGCATATCATCCACGTACACCTCCATGTTCTTTCCCAGTAACGGAGCAAACATGTGGTTTACCATTCGCTGGTATGTCGCCCCAGCGTTCTTCAAACCGAACGGCATGACCTTATAGCAATACAACCCTCGGCTGGTGATGAATGAAGTCTTTTCCTGATCGGGCTCGTGCATTCTAATCTGGTTGTACCCTGAATATGCATCCATAAAACTCAGCATCTCGTGCCCTGCTGTTGCATCAACCAACTGGTCGATCATGGGCAAAAGATAGCTGTCCTTTGGGCACGCCTTATTCAGGTCGGTGAAGTCGATGCACATCCGCCACTTCCCGTTAGCCTTCTTTACCAGTACCACATTGGACAACCATTGGGGATAATGAACTTCTCGGATGAACCCTGCTTTAAGTAGCTCATCCACTTGACTGGCAACAACCTCATTCCTCTCCGAATTAAATGCTCTTCGCCTCTGCTTTACTGGCTTGAAATCCCTATCCACGTTCAACTGGTGAACCATCACTCCTGGGTTAATTCCCGGCATATCCTCGTGTGACCATGCAAACAGATCCGCATTAGCCCTCAAGAAACCAACCAGTCTGCCCCTCTGCTCAGCCCCCAATTTTGTGCCGATGTTCACTCTCCTTTCCTCAGACGTTAGTGGTACAGATTCCAGTTCCTCCGCGGGCTGTCCCCTTGGGTCAAGTCCAGCAGCATCGCTGACATGCGGAACCTCGCAACAGCCTCCAGAGTTAGGGTCGGCCTTTTCCATACCGAGGCCGACCTCAATCTGATTCGGCGCTTTCTGCTCGCAACAGCCTCTGGAGTTAGGGTCGGCCTTTTCCATACCGAGGCCGACTTCAGTCTGGTTCGGCGATTTTTGCTCATACCCGAGGTTTCCTTCTAGTTTCTAAACCTGATTCATCCTACAGAACACCACCGATGCGCGGTCTAAACTGGCAAGAACTCTTCCCCACAGACGGCGCCAACTGTTGATGCCAAAATCCGAACAGAAGACTCACCTGACCTTCACGTGACACCAACAGTGAATTTGTAGAAACTGGGGAAGACGTGACCTGCAAGACCAGCAAAAACCGCTGCACACCGGCGTGGTGTAGGCCACACCGCCTCCGATGCCTAAGTCAGAAAATCGAGGAGAAGCTACAGATAGTAAAGGGGAGAGTCAAGAATCGAGTTTCGGAACCCTTCTTCCGTGGTGAAGAGGGGCTTTTATACCTGTTTGTCCTCCTAGGGTTTTTAGGAATTCGGTGGTGTTTCGGGACGAACCAGGCGGAACCGGGGCGATTCGGGGCTTCAGGGACCGAAAAGAGGTCACCGGGCTTAGCCCGCGCAAACGGGCTGACCATTCGGCCCGTTTGCGCGGGCTGAGCCCGACCTCGGCAAAAGGCCGAGGCCGACCATATGGGTCGGGCCATTTTGGCCCAACCCTTTGGTCCGGTCTTCCTCTGGGTCGGTCTTTTGGTTCTACCTCTGCCCGATTGTCCTCCTCAGCTCCTTGTCCATCTGTGTGGTCCAAAATCACCTATAACAATATATATTGTTGAGGGTGAAATTACCAACCAGACTTGACATTGAGCCCATTAGAGACTCTGAGTCAAGAAATGGGTCAAAAGGTCAAAGAGGTCCAAAGAATCGAGTTTTGACCCAACAAAATCAAAAGACCAAAGGAGATGCAACAAGAACTATGAGGCTAAGACCCATCGAGCATATGGCCATGGAGGCTGACCCCTGAAGGGGTCAATCAAGGCCTTGGAGGCCAACCTCCAAAGGGGTCAGTCAAGACCCACCACGGGGGTTGCCCAAGACCATGAAAGCTAACCCCAATGAGGGTTGACTCCATGGAGGTCGCCCAAGGCCATGAAGGTTGATTCCCATGAGAGTCGACCAAGCCTTGCATGGGCAACTCCAAAGGGAGTCAACCATGGTTTTTGAGGCCCATCCTCGAGAGGGTTGGCCATGTCTACGCATGATGATGGAGACCGAACCCACGATCATCGACTATAGGTTAAAGGCTCAGAGGTTTAGACCTTTAAGGGTTCTACAAACAAATCATTGGTCAAGACCAAGTCCAACGATAGTTACAGTTGACCAAGTCAACAACAATTATGGATTTGTTACTGTTAATTAAAGAGGTCCAAGAATCAAGATTCTTGGGAAGATTAATTAATGTCAATCGTTTTACTATCCTACTTTCATATTATAAATAAGAATACTCAGAAAGGAAGAAAGATACTTTCAAAATCCTTACATATCTACTGCACTTCAAGCACTTTCATTGCTCTCAGAACCTTACTCTAACTTGAGTATCAGAGTGTGTAGCTTAGTACCGCACCAATGTTCAGTTATCTTTGTTGCAGGCATACAATTGGTTCCCTTCCATTTCAAACTTACCGTTGATTCAACGATCCAAATTCTAGTATCAACATATATATATGCTAAAATATAAAAAGCTCATTTGAAGACTTTTTACTTAACCTAGAAGAATGATGGATTATTTTGGTCTTTTGTTCAATTTAGTCTAAACTTTTGGTTGATTTACACACATATATAATTAATTTTTGGTTTTGGATGATCACATATATACCAAAAATTACCTCTAAACTTCAGGTTTTTTTTTTTGTACGGATGACCCTTTAAAATAGGCAAAAATGATAAATGTTCTACATTTTCAATTTAAGGATATATGTCTTTTTGCTTGTGTCAACATCGCCTATAATTTTTTTAAAAAATGATTTATTTTTTTCAAAATTAAACACTTGAAAAGTTAAACCAAACTCATCGTTAACTAATTGAATTTCTACTTTAAAAAAAAAAAAGAAAAACTTAACTAATTGAGTATGAGACTTCCAATATATATATATATATATATATATATATATATATATATATATATATATATATATATATATATATATATATATATATTAAAGAGAGTATCACATGGTGATCATTTTCTCCATCATAGGTATAATTTATTTTAGCAATATAATACTAAAGCATCCAATAGCCTCTAAAAATTTTCTTTAACAATATAATAAACAATAAAGAAAGTTAAGAAGTAGTTTTCATAAAACATAAAAGGAAGAAAGAATATGAGCGATAATAATGTAGGCCATATTAACAAATTTGAGAATCCAATTAAAAAAAAAAAAAATTAACTATGGAGGCCACAACTTTATTAACCGACTATAATCTACTATGATTTCTTTGACATTTATCAAAGCTGGCATGGCCAAAAAAGTGTGGTAAAGGTATGATTTGAGAAAATAAATAATTATATTAATGCACGAATTACATAATAATTATTATTTTTAAAAAAAAAAAAAGAAAGAAAATGGTGGAAAAAACATAATTATGGCCATCTCTCTCTATTTGATGTAACTTGCCTCCTATAACTATCAATGAGATGGACATCACCAAGCCACCACAAAAGAGCACAATTCTAAATATATCTTTCATTACATAAAACAAAAATTTCCCACTAAACTATACATTTTTATTTTATTAATCACTACGTGTTTTCTCCATTAATTACTATTTATATATGTTTATATAGCCCATGATTTGATATTTCTTAATTATTTTTATTGATGCATACATAATTAGCATTAGCATTAGCATTATATTATACAACAATTATATAATATAAGATATATCTCTCTATTTTTATTTATATATGTTAGAGAAAGCTCCCTCTCTCCCACTAAGCATATGGAAAAAGTAGTGATGCTAATTAGATACGTAGCTTAAGAATCAAGTAATTTCCATTAAACATTCACTAATCAATGTCCATCATTCATCTTCATACAAGAAATTTATGCAAGTTACCCTTATAATTGGCAATGAGTTTTGTTTTTCATTATCATGAGCATGAGTTAGAACATCAATTGTGTGGTTGAAAAAATTGGATTTCTCAACCATTTATATGTAAATAGTTATAAAGAGGTGGTTACCACAAATGATTAGAAGTGGGAACAAATTATGGCCCCAACTAAACACTTTAAATCATTTTTTCACTTCTCCTTAGGTATAGTTATGTTATTTATAACCCAAAATCAAAGTCAACCATGTGCCATGTGGAGAAATTAAATCTTCCTTTCATTGTATTGATTAAAAATAATGGGTTAAATCACAAGTTTAGTCCTTCAATTTTAAAAAGTTTTTAATAAGTTACTAAACTTTCCATTTTGTGTTTGATAGGCTCTTGAGAATTTTATGTGTCTAATAGCTAGACGTTTTTGAATTTTCAGATTTGTGTCTAATACGTCCCTGATCACACATATTTAAAATTTATAAAAATTAATAGATGTATTAAATATAAAATTGAATTTTATGTCTCTAATAAGGCCTTCAACTTTCAACTTTGTACTTAGTAGGTTCACGTGAAGTTTAAAAAATGCTGACTAGGTCAACAACCTAGCTATTAGAACAAAAATAAAAATTCAAGAATCTGTTGAACATAAAATTGAAAGTTTAAAGATTGGTTGACAATCCTACATTGAAATGGTGAAAAGACCTTACAATCTTTATAAGAATTCATTGCTAATTAGTTTTTGTGATAAAATCTTGTGTATCAGAATCCATAAAAACTTAAACAAATATTCGGTCCAAAAGAAAGAGAAAACATCACAATCTTTATAAGATTTCAAAATTTTGCACCTCTATTCTTGAACTCTAAAGAGATTGAATTTTCAGCTTCAACAAAATGTTTGTGATGTGACTTTTTTTAAGTGAGAAAAAAAAATGTATGTTGGCACTTGGCAGTGAAGAGACCAAATTCATATGGGTAAATTATATTAAAATTGTATTTAAAAAAAAAAATGTGTTAAAATTTTCTTTTACGTACACATATATATTGTACTTTTTTTTCCTTTTTGTGATCCACCATTCTCCTATGCTAAATTTTTATTTATTGCAAAATTAATCTCTTCTATTCATATCATTTTTCTTCAAGGGTTGTATAATTCGATGTAAATTTTGTGTTTTTCCATGCATTCTGATACTTTTTTTAACGTTAATTATTATCATTATTTAATTTTGAGCATGCATCATGAAGCATATATATATATATATATATATATATATATATATAAGTAAAGCAAGTTAGGGAAAAACAGAAAAATGAATGAGAGTGACATGTTGAGGAATTGGGATGCAAATATATATAAAAATCACATGGGATCCAACCCATCTTAAAGATTGATAAACACAATAATTATATAAAAGTGAAAATAACCAAGCTCAAAAATAAAATTAAATTGGAACTTATATAATTTGAATCAAATAAAAAAAAGAAAAAAAAAAAAAAAACAGGCTTTTGTTGCTTGTAATTTAGCAATTCCAATAATGTTAAGGCAAAATCTTTTGTATTCTTCCATGGTGGGTCCCCCAGAAAGATTTTGTTGTGACTTGTACTCTATTTAGTGTTGATGCCACCTCTCTCTCTCTCTCTCTCTCTCTCTCTCTCTCTCCTCCCAGTTCCCTAAAAGAACCTATTTTTATTTTGTGTCCTTAATTTAGTGAATAAATTCTTAAATTTCTTTCCCCCATTTCTGTCAAAATTATATTTTGGTTAATTAGCAATCAGTTTTAATTAATATTAATGGCGACGGAGATGATGATGAATGGGAGCTGCAAAAAGGGAGGTGGAGCTCCATCGCCTTGCGCTGCGTGCAAGCTTCTGCGGCGGCGGTGCGCTCAGGACTGCGTTTTTGCGCCTTATTTTCCTGCTGATCAGCCTCACAAATTCTCCAGTGTTCACAAGGTCTTTGGAGCTAGTAATGTCAGCAAATTGTTGCAGGTTTTAATCAATTCTCTCTTTACCTTCCCCATTTATCCCTTAATTTTTCTGTTTCACTTTCCCACTATGTGGAGTGGAGAATCGAATCTTTGAATGTTTATAAAACGACGAGTTCAAGAATCATAATTAGTGAGCTATGTGTTTGATGTAGATTAATTCAATGGGTTTGTTTGATGTGTTTGATAAACTAAATATTTCCGAGTTACTCAAAATACCCAAAATTTTCATTATTACAAAGTATCTACCACGTACTTTCTATATTCACACTATGATTTAAATAATTCTTTAATGGGGAAATTTCTAGTACTATGAAAGTACTTTACTTCCCTTGATACTTCCTTTGTTCACATTATTATATTTTTGTATTTTTTGTAAATATTTTTTTAATTCCGTAGACCCTACATCATTATTAAAAAGATGATGAGGTAGGCAACATCCAACTCGAGAACAATACTTGGTTGGGTGTATAGGAAGGAAAAAACTTGGCTGCATACTCGTATGTATTAAAATGTTGACAACTAGGAGAGATAAATTTTTTTTCCCATTTTCTACCTTTCTCTTTCTTAGTTATCAAGATTTTATTGGGGTATGTTGGGAGATCCCTACATACTGGTATACAGCTAAGTTTTTGTTTGTGTAGGAATCTCTTTGTACACCTCATCAAAATCTTGACAACTAAAAGGGGAAAATGTAGAAAATGTGAAATTTTTTTCTAACTCTTCTAATTATCAGTGGTGTGTAGGGAGGTACCTATATAATGATATGCAACCAAGTATTTTTTTTTCATTCTTTAATGCAGCTAAATGACATCTAATGAGAGTAGTATTTATAGTAATTTTTTTTTTCTTTCAGAAAATTAGTGAGAATATTTGATTATGGGTAAAGGTTAGTTAGAATTATGAAAGTCCATCTTGGATTTGAAGAAAATTAAAAGCATTTAGGAAAATAAAGAGTGGAAGAAAATGGCAATGAACAGCTATTCTCTCTCTCTCTTGTCTACTTTTAGAAAGCAAAGAGAGAAGGGCAACCTTTTGCAGATTATTCTTTCATCTCACATGTAAGACAGCAAAGGGATGAGTTATGAGTACAAGCTCTCAACAACTGTGTGCAAAGAGTGATGCTTCATTATGCTTCACAGGAATTTTCAATCAATTTTGTTTTAGCTAAAGTGGATCAAGTTCTTTTCCCACTTTATGACCAGTTTTGATTTTGATCCTTTTTTTTCTTCTTTATAAGCTTTTGGTCGTGTGGAATTCTTATTTTATACGTAAAAACACACATATATTGACAAGTGTACCCTCCTCTGCATGTTGCTTCTTCTTCATCTTTTTTTTATTTTTATTTTTTTAAAAAAATGGTGTGGGGTTGCATTGATAGAGATGTTTCGTCTAATATTTCTGGAGGGAAAATTTTAACCAATCTCATGTAGTTTTTAATCAATAATTATTGGTGTATGGCTGGTGTTGTAATAATTTCTACAGTGAATGGAGGCTCGAACTTTTACATCTCCAACAACCGACAATGTCATCTTAACCTTATTTATTTCAAAACTCAAATCTACATAGAGACAACAACGACGACTCTTAACTTAACAACAAATGAAAGTTATTATACTTGTCAAAAACATAAACGTTGGTCAATTAGGAGATAAATTTTTGCCATTTCTAAGTTTTTTAAGAGTTGGTAAATGTAGGAGTTACCTGAGCATCAACGGAGCGACGCAGTGAGCTCGATGGTATACGAGGCAAACGCGAGGATTCGAGATCCGGTTTACGGGTGTGTGGGAACAATATCATGTCTACAAAGGCAAGTGGATGCGCTACAAGAGCAACTGGCAATGACACAGGCCCAGCTGCTTCACTTGAAAATAGGCCAATTTTCTTCAACATTGCAATCATCATTATCTACTGAGAATAATGTCCATTCTCCGCCCAATATCAATGTGGGCACATCCACATCCACATCCACATCCTTGTGGTCTTGCTAGCTTTTGGGTTTGCTTTGTTTTGGTTTAGGCCCATTTTTCATTATGGCTAGCTCTTGCTTTTTGTTATACTTTTTAGATTATGATAACTCTACACGTAACTCATATCATTGGACTGTTCCTTTTTCATCATCTATATTAACACACATCTCTTATATAGCCAAAGCGAGCGTAGCTCAGTGGTAATTGGCATGTATTTTCGATCATGAGGTCAGAGGTTTGAATCTCTCCACCCTCAAATATTGATGTACTAAAAAAAAAAAAAAAAAACACATCTCTTATATATGTAATTAACTTTTTTTTTTTTCCAAACTCCTTTGCCTTCCTTGTTTTTCTTTTTTGTTACTGTTTATTGCCCTCTTTTACATTTCCTTTGCCTTCCTTGTTTTTCTTTTTTGTTACTGTTTATTGCCCTCTTTTACATTTTTTTTTCGTTACATCCATGAGATTTGTTGGTGCGAAGTGTTGAGTAGAGAGATACATGAATGAATTGACACTCACTACAGCAAATTTGGCTATGACCGACATTAAAAGACCCGCACGTTTTTTTGTTCGACATTAAAAGTTGTGCGCCTATTTTTCTGTCTGACATTAAAAGTTGTGCGCCTATTTTTCTGTCTGACATTAAAACTATAATTTGTTGTAGTGAGTGCATTATAATAAGAGGAATTCTGAGATAAGACAAATGATATGGTTAAGAAAAGCTAGACAAAAGTTGATGTAGTTAAGAAACTCCATATATATAGTTAAACATACATGGCTTGGAGCAATTTTATGCTAGCTAGGTGATCTCTTTGGTTGGAAATTTCTACATTATGGGGCCACATGTATAATTATTTAACGTGTTCTTTTGCTATTTTGATTAAACCAAGAGAAGTGATTTATGAAAAGATAACTATGAGTAAAACGTATAGGTATCGCCGTTATTGTGTTTCTAATTTGATGAAGGGACCAAATTAAGAAGTGAGTGTAATTTTTGTAATTAACCAATGAAAAATTTTCCTTCTTTAAATTTGTGGTTGGTTACAAAAGAATTTATGGTCCCCAATGTCAAATTTGTTCACGTTGGTTTTCCTCTCATTCCCATTAGAGAGGTTTACTTCTTCTTATAAAAGGGAGAAAAACCATAAAGATTAAAACATAATTAGAAGAAAACATGATCTATCTAGACTTGAAAGATCATATCTACTATTAACAGTTTCCACCATGGATATAGAGTTGCTTCTGCTTCCACTTCCTTTTGAAGCTCAATTCTCTTGAATTCAACATGGAAAATTTATCTTTGATTTTAAGTTTATTGATTTAGAATTCTTTGCCATTACCAACACTGATCTTTAAAAACATATGTGAGTACCAACAAAAACATGTTAAAAGACACACATGTGTGTGGAAGAACAATATCTCCGCTCTCAATAACAACTCAAGTCAAGCAAATGACACTAGGTTGTAGGGGATATAAGGGAATGTCTCGATCCGAAATTAATTTTAAATCTTGGTCCAAGTCCCTAAGCGTAATTAAAGCATATCATAGAGTTAGGGTGATTGACTAAAATTGAGAAAATTAAAATAAAAGGGCCCGTTTGGTAACGTTCTCGTTTAATTTCTTGTTTCCGTTTCTTCATTTTTAATAAAGAAAAATAGAATTTCACGACCCTAACACCTACACATTCAATAATAATAAACCTATATTCTTATTTATGTTTGGAAAAAATTGGAAACAAGAACAAAAAAGGAGAAACTAGTTTTAGTTGTTCCCAAAAGTTTCTATACAAAATCTTGGAGTGTTTCTAAAAAATGAGAAACAAGAAACCTACATAGTGATTAAATGCTTAGATTTCTTAATAAAATTAGAAACAAGAAACAAAAGAACGAGAATGTTACCAAACGGGTCCAAAGATAACTTCTTTATCAAATATAGACATTCTAACTTAAACTAAAAACAAAATTATGTGAACAAGCGGAAATAAACAAACTCTATTTATAGGATAAACTAGGAAGATGGTCTCCAATTCAATTGTGTCAATTCTAGGCCCAAACTTAAATCCCAAATACAAACAATGCCCATCAAGATATAATTCTGTTTGATATGATGGATTTTCATTAATCAAAATACAATAAAAAACAAAAAATCAAAAACAGTAAAGGCTGATATTTATCTGCTGCCCAAAAGTGATCAAATCCCATACATGCAACAGTGAATATGTTGGTGCTGCAGATATAAAAATAGTAATAATAATGAGATTGTAGTGTAGGGTTTTGAGAGAGAACAAGGGTCAACTTTCCAGAATTTATGGGCTTGAGAGTTGAATTTTGATCACAGTATTGAGGAGACTGACCTTTCAACAGTAGTAGCTGCTTTCAGATTTTGTTTTTAGGTCAGAGCAGAGATGATGGCCATCAAACATAAATCCCCATTATCATCATCATCATTATTATTGTTATTGCCCATTACCCCTTGTGCCCTTTGCACTTGCACTCTCTTCCAAGCAGCAGCCTTTCAGATCATTTTCTTATCCAAAATCACCTATATGCTTTTGTGTTCTGGACTTATGGGTGCATGCATTATAAAATATTACCACAACGTTTCAGACTCAGGATTTGGAATCAGGACTCTTGATCTTGACATTCCTCTACATTTTATTTGATCGAGTCATGTCATCTTATTTATCTCCAACAGCTTATGAGTCTAGTATATATTGCCTTTCTTCTGCTGATATTCCCAATATGTGAGGAGAATGAAAAGGAAGTGAAAGGAGATATGTTTGGATTATGGGCCATTACATTATGGGGTCAGCTTAATGGGAAAAATAAGATTTTTTAATTAATTCACTTTCTATAGTCTCAGTGCTTTCTTACGACTGAAAGAATGCCTACTGGTGACACCCAATTTGGATTATATATATATATATATATAATGCTAAATTATAAAAAAAAAAAATAAAAAAAATACTCCTGAACTATGGGATTTATTTCAAAAATGCTCTGAACTTTAAAAAGTTTCAAAAATACCCCTGAACTTTACAAAACTTTCAAAAATACCCTTGCAGTTAATTTTTGGATAGAAACCGTTAAAAATGTTTCGAAAATACCATTGTCGAAAATCTAGTCAAGCTCTTAGGATGATGTGCTGAAAGAGAAGAAAAGCTTCTGGTGTATGGATACATGAAAAATAGGTAAAACTTCTCATTTATTTTCATGGGAGAAGAATTTACGGTGGGATAAGAAAAAAAAAATATTTTCTAATAAAGTTATTTTTTAAAATCTTTTGACAGATTAAAAGTATTAATGAAATTGAAATTTTTAATGGTTTTCATTCAAAAATTAGCGACAATGGTATTTTTGAAACATTTTTTAAAATTCAAGGGTATTTTTGAAACTTTTTAAAGTTTAAGGGCATTTTTGAAACAAATCCCATAGTTCGGGGGCTTTTTTTTTATAATTTAGCCTATATATAATTGTAACTAAATTATTTTATATTATTTATATTTCAGGAAAAATAATAAAAGAAATGAGGACAGTGTAGAGAAGAAGACGGCTGAAAAGACTTGCCTTTGCCTTTGCTATGTTCATATTGAGTTATTTGATACGACTACAAGTCTCTGCAGAGAAAATATTGTAAATGCTCTTTTTTTTTTTTTTTTGTTATTTTAATTCTTTTCCAATATAATAATTATTCCACAATTTGAAAAGAAATTTAAGCTACAGCTAGCTAGTTACGCTATTTACCACTGACATAATCTAGATATAAGATTATGATTGGCAATAATCGTAGATTATGACAATGATATGTGGCACCAAGAGGTCAAAAAAAGCATGAATTCACATTAAAGGAGGGCACCTCGAGATATAATGGAGACGCAAATCTTTAAGGAATAGTCGATATGTTTGTGCTAACAAAAAATTTACATGTGTACTTTTGAAAAAGATGTGATGTGTTTTAAGAGAAATTATTCGAAAATGTTGACAGAACATCATCAACTATTTTATTTTGCGACAGTCCCATCGAATAATTTTTTTGACCAATAAAAGCATAAACTCATTTACAAGGAAATAGTATAAATTAAAACTTCATAGACTTGTGCTTCAAAACTTTGTTGTCTCTAGTCATGCAACAGTGGTTAATTTTTTTTTCTCTGTGGGTATGAGCGTTTAGTCTTTACTGAATGTTCAATATCTGAAATTTCTGTTTGCACAAATTAGTGTTAGTCCAAACATATATGGACTTGGTTAGATTAAGTTCAAATATATCTTTTAGTCCTTTGAGTGTTTTTTTTTTTTCAATTTAATTTTTACTAGCTATTATTTAAAAAGTTCTCATTTAATTATTTTTTATATATTAACATTTTTCAATTTAGTCTCTCACTATTTGTGAATGTTAAAAGTGCTCTTGATGATAAATTTACTTTTTTTTTTTGAGAAGATGATAAATTTACTTGACATAATACCTTAGTGAATTGACATAAATTTAAAGGACAAAAATTATCTAAGAGAGCGAAAAATTTTAATTTTCTACCATTTTCTTAACCACTATTTGATAATCATTTAACTTTTGAAAATTAAGCTTATAAATACTACTTTTTTTTTTAGAATAAATAAATACTACTTCTATTTATGAGTTTCTTTATTTTGTTATTTACTATTTAGGAGTGTTTTCAAAATTCAAGCCAAGTTTTTTAAAAAATAGTTTTAAAAAAAAAACTGCATATGTTTTTTCTCAATTTGGCTAAGAATTTTCAAGAATAGAAAACTAAAAACAAAATCCTTAATAAATAGGATCTTAGAAATTTGGAGGAAGAATTTAAAACTTTCCTTCATGAGCTTTTTTTCTCCTCTAAATTTATGTTGTTGTTTCACTAAATTTTACGTCATTCAATTTATCATTAGTCAATTTTAACATTCTCAATCGTGATAGACTGAATTAAAAAGTTTAAAAACACAAGAGACTAAATTAAAAATGTTTAAACAATAAGGGTTAAATTGAAAAAACAACCACATTAAAAACCTAACCATGTTTCTATTTTATTTTATTTTTCATGTGGATGAAAATGTCGAATTCTCAATTTTATGAAAATGTCGATACCAACGGATATTTTTGGAGAAATTATAAAATAGAAAATTCATAAAAATATATAAATTAACAAATGAACACTTCTCATCCTTTTTAAATAAATTTAAAATTCTTTTCCTTATTATTATTATTTTTTTACAACATATGGGATAGAAGATTTCAACCATAAACCTTTTAGTCATTGGTACAAGTTTTACGCTAGTTGAACTATGCTCATATTGACAATTTAAAATTCTTATTACTAATATTTAATTAGATCCACATTAGTGATATCTTGTCAACATTTTTATTACATTTTATCAATTTTTCTATGATATAATAGAAATATCGATTCCCTCTTCAATCTCAAACTCACATTCATATGAAAATGTCTATACTTCCATGGAAATTTAAACCTAGAAACGTATATTTACCTTTTTCTTAAAAAAAAAAAAAAAAAACCAACAAAATCAAAGCAATGAACAATTGTAAATATTGCATGTCTCAATTCATATTAATATTTAAGCAGCGGACTAAAATTACACCGACTAAGAAAGAATATTAAAAACCACTTTTAATTTTCATTCCAATCTCACGAGTCATACACGTTGGATGTGATATAAATACATAAATCCACTATAATATAAAAGACGAGAATAATTCAACAGTATCCGATCCCATCAAAGTACAAACGACAACTAGCCTTTTAAACCATATATTATATTATATATTTATTAATTTTTTCCATTTTGAATAATAATCATTGGATCAAATCGAAGTACACCCACAAAATACCCAACCAAAGGAGTAGAGTAGTCATTAATTAAAAATTAATCAATCCACATTAAAGACGTCGAATAACATGATCACAGGTTCAGGTTCCTTCTGTCACTCTCCTATATATGTTTCAAAATCCTAGGACGATAAATATAATAATATCATTAATTAGCTGGTTAATTAGTTAATTAAAAAAGGATTAATTAAGCATCTTCAATAATATTCCTCGCTCCATTTTGATTTTCCATAATCTCGTCTCAACTAGTGATATATGGTAAATACATTAAGCTCGTGATCTCTTGTAGCCATTCTTCTTCATCCTTTTTCATCTGCAAAGGAGATAATTAATATTATAAATTAGATTAATATTTAATTTTAATTTATAATATTAAAATTGGGCAGTTTGTTCTTTAATTTGTTCATAGATACCTGGACACCGACATCATGGTTGTGGATAGAATTGTCGATATTAATATTATTCTTTGTTGGATGATTAAGTTGATCTTGATCACATGCTTCGTTGTTCCTCGCAAATCTCCCTCGGACTCGAATCCTTCTGTCGGCTAAGGTTTTCCGACACGCATACTGTTTTTGTTTTTTTTAAATTATTTAATACATGTTAATGTTTCTAAAGAAATTAAAATTAAAATTAAATTAAATGCGTGACCTTGATGGTTTTGTTGAAATTCCTTTGGTTTCGCTTCTTCAAATAGCGGAGAATCCTTTCTTTTCTTACTTCTTCAGAATAGCGCCCCACCTTCATGTTGGAGTCTTCAGACATAGGAACTTGACTACTGCTTTGAATTTCCTATGATATTAAAAAAACATAAATATGAAAATTAGGAGAAATTCAAAATTAATTTATGATGGATTGGATAAGATAATTACCCAATTATCGGGAGGGAGTGGGTGGTAAACTGGGTTGATTTCAGGGACCAAACTGAAACATTCCTCTCGAAGTTCAAACAAGTGATGATCTTGATCTTGATCCGGTTGGCATCCAAGGCAAAAGTTCTGGCATTGCCCGATGTTAAGTTCAGGCAATGCGGGCATCTGAAACGACGTCGGATCGGAAGAATATTGGGCCGACGACGGCGGCGCATGATGAAGCCCGAAATCGTCGAACCAAGGAACCAAATTTTGATTTTCTTCACCCCACAATGCGCCGACGCCGCCGACAGTAGACGACGTCGTTGGATGCGGCGGCAGCTCGCAGAAATCGTTACCAAATATTGCCGTTGTTGTCGGATTGTTATTATGGTCACTGTAGAATTGAGGAATTGAAGCCATGTCGGGAGAGAAAAAGAAATGGTTTTTTTTTTTTTTTTTTTTTTCTGAATTGGATTTTTTTGGTTTGTGAGAGACTTGAATGTGTGTATATATATGTGTGTGTGTGGGGGCAGTGAAAATGGGTTTAAGTTTAAGCAACTTGTTGGGTGGGGCAGCTGGGGCAGCTGACCGGATGACTTGGTTATTTAAAGACAGACATAATTAATTAGCGTTGGAACAAACTAACTAAACTGTCAGCAGTCTGGTTTTTTTTTGTTTCTTCTTTTCACTTGTTTCTCAAGCTGTAAACGCGTATAAGCTTGTATGGTTTTACTAACTGCCTACTTATAAATGACTGTTTCTTACTAATATGCAACTTCGAGCCTTAACCAACATAAAATTATATTGATGTGGAACTTTCTCTTCGTCGAAAATTATACACTAAAACTCGTAATAGTCGTATAAAAATGATTGATTTAGCCTCCGTTTGATAACTATTTGATTTTTGGTTTTTTTATTTTTGATTTTTGAAAATTATGCTTGTTTTCACCTAAATTTTTTACCATGACTTTCATCCTAGTTAAGGTTGCATTTGAATTTCTAGCCAAATTTTAAAAACAAAAACAAGTTCTTAAAAACTATTTTTTTTTTCCAAAATTGAACTTTGTTTTTGAAAACAAGGTAAAAGATTGGTACTAAAACCAAGAAACTTATTGGTAGAAGTATGTGTGTATAAGCTTAATTTTCAAAAACCAAAAACAAAAAACCAAATGGTTGTCAAACGAGACCTTAAATATCTAGTTTTGGTTTAGATTATTTAAATGAAGAAATAATATTGTCAAAAAAAACTAAAGGGAATGAATTGTCTTTATTTATTTGAGTTGGCCTTTAAACTAGTTTCTAGCTTACCGATAAAAATTAGATGGTTTTGTAAATGGTTTGATATATATGGTGTTAGAATTAACCTAAAACAATGTTATTTGTTGGAATGAACAATAATATGGGGAGTTGGTTGAAAGGTAAAAGTCAGAAAGTTAGATGGAAGCTAGAGAAAGAGAGAGAGAGAAAAGCCCAATGCAAGAATCTCAAGATCACATGGGCCTGAAAGATTTGGCATCAACATGTCAAGTACAACATATATCCCTTAAACTCGGAATTCCTTTAAGTACCCATTATTTTTTTAGCGATAATCCTAGAATGCCATTCACTCACGAGAATAATGGATCGCTATAATGTGACTGATAGTTGTATACCGCTGAACTAGCTACAAACGTACCTCAAACTTGATTGTTTGGGAGAATGTAAATTTTCGAATCTACATCTAACGATTATTACGAGACAACTACATTATGACGACTTTATTAAATACTTTTTCTTTGCCTACTCATTTAAATTAAAGTAAGGAAAAGAAAATAAAAGTACGGACAAATGTAATATTTGGCGATCTTTTGTCCCAAATTTATTTGGCATTTTCTTCTAAGATTGATGTAGATGTACTTTGTCTTGCACCAACTTTTTTCTCTCTTCAACCCAAACAAAAACCCTACCTTTTGTGCCTTTCATCTTTCCAAGCTTGTAACTTTGACTTTCTTTTGACTAGATTTTCTAAAAAAAAGATATCTTATTATTTGTTTTCTCAGGGCAAGTTACAATCCTTTCCTAACAATGATTATTCATTTTTGTATTGTCATTTTCAATTGATAACCAATCTCTCTATTATTACTCGATAATAGTATAGTATATTATCTCCTTCAAAGTTTTTCTTTTAATTATTTATATCCAAACATGTTCAAATTAGAACAGACTCTGTTATAGGCAATTTTGGACCACCCCGATATACAAGGAGTTGACGAGGACAACCGGAGAGAAATCGGGCTGAAAGATGGACCAAGGAGGCAAAACCGGCAAATGGGACGGGCCAAGACCGAAGGGGTCGGGTTTTTGGCCCGACCCCCTGCTCGGCCTCGGCCATGGGTCGAGGCCGAGTCCGTTCGATGCCGTTTGGTCCCCACCGCCTTTGGCCGCCTCGGTTTCGCCTGGTTTGACCTAAAACGCCTCCGAATCCTTAAAAACCCTAGGAGGATGAGCATGTATTTATATCCCTCTTCGCCACTGAAGAGGGAATCCCGAATTCTATCCCTAAACTATATTCCATACTCTCTACTCTCTCCTCTTGCTCTTACTTTTCCACTCCCTACCGTTCTGTTTGCTGACTTAAGCATCGGAGCCGGTGTGGCGAGCACCACACCGGTGTGCAGGTTTACCGTCTTGCAGGCCACGTCTTCCCCCCTCATCTACAAATTTACCGTTGGTGGCACGTGAAGGTCAGGTGAGTTCCCCTGACCAAAATCGACCATCAACAGACTCTATGATATTCCTCAAAATGATGCCATAAAATATAGAATTTCTAAGATGAGAAGGAAAAAGATTAAAAGGTTTGATGTTTAATTTAACATGGGAATTGACAAAATGAGAAATTGAAAGCATTTTTCTTGGTTGAAGAGATGAGAAATTGAATTTTTTTTGTCTAATTTATGTTTTTCCTTGGATATGCACGTCGAAAATATTTTGTTTGTTAAGCAACTTTCTCAATTTGGGGCCCTCAAATTTGTGACCATGTGATGAGTCACAACCCACACACGCTAATGGACGAGCCTGCATCCAAAAAACGACTATATAGTCTAATATACTTTCTTACTATTTTTTAATTACTAACTTAAATATAACTTAACTTATATCTAAGAGATCAGAGGTTGGACTAAAAAAAGTCCACATTTTTTTAGAGCTAACATTACATTTGATAATATGACCGATGATGAATAGAATCATTAATAATTAAAAACTCCCAGGGACCTATCTAAAGTAATATTTTCTTAATTTCTAAGCTTTTTTTTTTTTTTTGAGTACATCAACATTTGGGGGTGGGGGGATTCGAACCTCTGACCTCATGGTCGAGAGTACATGCCAATTACCGCTGAGCTAAGCTCGCTTTGGCTTAATTTCTAAGCTTTAATCTTCTTTTCACAGTGTCTTGAATATAATATAGTATATGCTGAAGAAATAATGTGACCCTTTTTCTTCTATGCATATACTTATAATAATTTAAAATACGTATATGATAATATATAGGAATTTGAATTTAATACGGATGGATGATCCTTAATCAATCCAGTCAAAGTATATAATTTTATTTTTTGTTTGAAATTCAGTCAAAGTATATAATATAATTATCCTTTGTTACATGCATTATTGTTGAATTAAATGGCTTATCATAAGCATATAAAACCCAAATTGCTCCCATAAAGAATCTTTTTCGTCCATTATTGATTGCCTTTAATTACATCAATCCTATCTTCATAAAATAAATTCAAATTGTGAGTAGAATATAATCTTGAGTGAGTGTTGTAGGACTTAAAATGTCAGTAGAAACTTGAACAAGTTAATTATCATCATACAATTTTATTGTTTGAAACTATATATCATAAGTATCCGATTCAAAAAAGATCTATGAACAGATTTTGCACTACTGTTTTCTTATCTTAAAAAGTGATTCTCACGCTTGATTTCTTTTCTTGTCGCTGCCTAAAGTATATATATCAAGCTAGCTAATTAAGCAACATATACACATTAATTATGGTTGAGCCAAGAATTTGGCTTAGCACCTCATAAAAAGGTGCAACCAGTCAGATGATTGATTACACCCAATGTGATGTTGTGTGTTCGTCATGTTGAGGATCCCACATCGGAAAGATTGGTGGAGACCTCACAATATATAAACTACAAGGGTCACTTCACTCATTGCCAATTGGTTTTGAGTTGGAAGCTCATATAATATAATACGACATGCTCCGATGTTTAAGTTTTAGGTCAAAAGTAGTGTCGAGGTTGAGCCAGAAGTAGTATTGCATCACTTATCTTATAAATTGTGAGGTTCTTCACTTATCTTTTCAACGTAAGATCCTCAACATACCCCTTCAAGATGGTGTCTCCTCGGGTTCACCATTCTTGGATCGGATCCTCAACATAATTGATATGACAACGAATAATAAGGAAATGAGTGACATGTATATCTCAACTTGGTTAATACCTAGCTTAATAGCTGCACCTTTTGTCCGTACTTGGTTGATACCTCTTCAGCTCGACCCTCATTGATGGTTAGTCGTTGCCCGCGCTCGATCCCCGTGGAGGGTGGGCTCATGGGTTCCAAATCTCACCCATAACATTTATGAACAAGATGAAAGGGGCAACTCGGGTAAAATGGACATTAATTTTTGAATGAAACACAAGTTAGAAAGCAAGTTGGTTTGGGGAATGCCTTTTGTGACACAAAATATGATTTTTTTTTTTTTTCTATCAGCCAATTTGCCACAAAAGTAGAGTTCTATTTTTATTTTTATTTTTTTTTAAAAAAAGAGATTGGAAGAGAAGATTTTGTAGGGCTGAAGTTGGTATCAGGTACCCATCATGGATTGTTTGCCCCTTTGTATCCCATCAAACATTTTACCCTAAAAACTCTTCCTCAATGTGGGCCTTACTGCCCACTTGCATGGTTCTCTTCTCCTTAAAGTATATGACTTTGCCCATTTTCTTTGACTAAAGCTAAGAATCCAACACTCCCACAAAAAAAAAAAAAAAAAAAAAAAAAACCCAAAATTTGATATACATCATTCATCATCATCCCATCGTAATATTATTAATTATGATCTCAAACTAACCATATAATATATCAATGTAACTGAAAAATGCAAACTTTATACCATAGTACTGTTACTGCATGCAGGTATAAAAAAACAAGAAACAGGGTTCATATGTGTTTCAGATAGAGGAGTAATTAATGGTGGATATTGGCTGAAAATGAATCTAAATATGATGATATATTTTAGAGCATAAGATCACAAGAAAGCATTTTTTCTTGTTTGCCACTTTCACCATAGATATATGCTCTTTACTTTGATCTCAATGTCTGGTCTTGTGTAGGGACAGGGCTTGTTCCTTTGGAAATTCTTTGTTTCAAGGATATGAGTTATGATCATGTCTAGCTTTTTTGAAAACATTTTACTTTCTAATTTTTAAATATTTTTTTCCTTTGGGTGTGGTTGCCCTTGGCTTTACTTTCTCTAGTCTATACTCTACACATGGTTCATTGTCCACTTTTTCCTTTCATTTTCAACCTTCTTTTCTCTTCATATCATGCATCGATTTTTTTTTTTTTTTTTGCAAAAGAATAACCAAAAAGAAAAAAAATAAATTATAAAAGAATGGGGAGTAATCTATGGAAAATATAAAATAAATTATAATTATACATTTGGTGGGTCATGTGGGATAATGTTAGTGTAAGTCTCACCTACTTTCATAATGTTGGCCATTATTCTTCCAATAAAATAATTCTCAATATAGAAACTTCATATCTTTTTTTGAATACATCAGCATTTGGGGTGGGAGAATTCGAACCTCTGACCTCTCGGTCGAGGGTACTTATTACCGTTGAGCTATGCTCGCTTTCATTTGGAAAGACTTTGAAAAAAAAATACTTTGTGTTGAAAAATAGGATACAAAGAGGAAAATAATGATATATAAATACAAAATACAATATTTAACATACCTATGATGTAGATCAATAACCCTTTCAATGGTGATATGAACGACAGAGCAAAAAATCGATGGATGGCAAAAAGTTAGGAAAATCGATGAAGATGCTGATTAGAAAATTAAAATATAAGAATCTAATCGAAAATTAAAAAGGAAAACCTAATTTTTATGTAATCTTTTACTTTTAATAAAGATAAAATCTAAGTTTGAATGTTAAGAGATAGGAGAGAGAAAATAGATATTGTAATTCCTTGATTTATGAGATAAACTGTTTTGTTTTGTTTTTTTTGTTTTTTTTTTACTCAAGGGTATAATTGGAAAGATCATCACGAAAATAGGTAAAAACGGTTTAGTTATTTTTCATTACAAAATCTGGTTTGACCATTTTTCAAAACTACTCTGTAATTTTTTGTCAGAATTTCCCAAAAAAAAAAAACTATAGGAGCGGGACATTTTTGAAAAATGGATTTGTTAAAAGAGCAATAATGAAAGTTAAATTGTGATAAATGACTACACAAAAAAAGCATTCTTGATTTTGTAGGGAATAAAAGTCCTCAAGCAGCGGAAGCGCATCGATTGGACCTTACGTCGTATATTAATTAACATTAAAATACCGTTACGAAAACTCAAACAAACTTTAAAGCTGCTGTAAAATTGGTTTGAACATGCTTAAAAATAAATCTAAATTTATTTTCATGCTTTTCTAAAGAAAAGGGAAAGAACCGTCACATACCTTCGTTGAAGACTTGACCGTTCTTCGCCAACGACGCTCCACGAACGAAAACGCAGTAACCGCCTTTGTTTTTCTTCGCTGGAAATTCCTTCTTGATTGACACAATAACCACAGAGGTTACACCGGTATGTCTCTAAGTCTAGGAAGCAAAAGACTTGTGGGAGTCTTTCTCTAAGAGGGAGGCTAGAGAGAATTCTAGGTCTTGTCTTTCAAGAGTGTCAAGTGTCATGACCAATTAGGTCTAGTGTTCTATTTATAGAAGAGAGACCATGAATAAAATATTCAATTAAATCAATTTTTTCCAAAATTGATTCAATCTTATTCCTTAATTAATCAATCATGATCAATCAATTTCATAATTGATTAATCTTTTCCACAAATGACTAATTACTTCCATAAGTGATTAGATCATTTCCATAAATGATTAATCACTTCCTTAAGTGATTAATTATTTCCATAATTGATTAATTCCAGGTTAATGAATTCTTTAATTAATTAACCACCAATTAAATATCACATATTTAATTCCCAGCCTAGAATTAATTAATCTGCTCAAACACATTTTAGGCCTTAAATTAATTAATTCATTATTTGAACTCTTTCAAAACTTCCATAAATTTATATTTGAACTTTTTCAAATATTAATTTATCTCATAATAATATATCAATATATATTATATTTGTTTCCCTTAGTAAATTGAACATTTTCAATTTACTTTTATTACTCAGTTGCCTCAAATTACTTTATGAGCTACCAGTGGGACCTAATGGACCTGCAGATCAGAAGCTCCAACGATGTGAGATTAATTGGTCAAACTCATTAACCACATTAATCAATATTCGTTAACTGTGTGTACATTCCACTATAGACTCACAGTTGCACTCTTCTCACTGCAGACATATTTTCTGTGTCCACGGATCTAGACCAATATCGACTAGTTAGTCCTTCACGAGTGTCCGTAACACCAGCTGGGTCAAATTACCGTTTTACCCCTGGGTTACCTCTATTTCCTTAAGTACCAATTCTCCTCTAATGAACAATCTGTTTGTGGTCCAACCATCAAACAAAAAACCCTCTCGTGCCATTGAGAGGGTAGGGCCCTTTGTTCAAGACTCAGAGTAGCCACTTAAGGGAACACTCATCTGCTTCTCTAAAGTCGGGAAGGAGTGAATTCCATCTTGTACGATTATGTTCCCAGCTCCCCATTCGGTCTTGTCCCCAAAGTGGTAGGCTTATTGAGTCGGCGTATTGGCCACTCTCACCCATACAAATCAAAGGACAATCTCTCATGAGCAGGAGTCCATAATCAACTCAGAATTAAGACTAAGTTGTCTAGGTCGTCCTAGTGAAATAGAAAACCAACTAGTTAACGGTGTTATAACCAGTGGTTACTATTTCGCGGTCCGGTCTTATGCAAACTCATTGCATAGGATACCCCCACTCGCATGTCTCCTACACGAACGCGTTGGATCGCAGCGTTTGTATCAAATACAAAGTGGGTCGTATCCATAGTGTCACCAAGATAAGGCACCCAGTCTTATCCCTATACTATAGACCCTTTAGGCTGTTTCTTGAACAATGATCCCATATGTCGCTACATATAGTTCAAGACTCATATTACAACCTTGGATGTCTAGTTTATTGGATTAGGGTTATTATTAGGCAAAGACAAATATAAAATAACTAATAACAATTAATGGAAAAATATATCAATATTATTTCATTAATATCCGGTCAACGGTTACATTCACTATCTACGAGTTTTAGGGCATAAAACCCAACAGATTTTTGGCTACGGAAGTTTGGATTTTGCAGGCATGGCTACCGACATTTTAGGGAACTGTTTACTGGATTATTTTGGACGTTTTTACCCCTTGTATTTACGGTTATTTACAGACGCCATTTACGTCCGTTGTTTCCACGCAGGGTCAGAGGGGCTTTTTTGCACGCTGGATGTATCCCGATTTGCACGGGATTTGGTGGGCGGTCTGTTTTGATCCTATTGTTCAGGCGTAGGTAGTTTCCAACGATTTTTTTTATTCCTCCACATTTTTGCCACTCATATATATGTCATAGTTTATTATCTATTTGTTTCATATCACGATCACATTTCCATTGTAATTTCCTTCATAATCTAGCATGGCGACAGTTCAACAGGTCACGATATTTTTTGGTGGTGTCTGGAGTGCTGAGGGTATTTACAGTGAATTCAAGTCCGGAAGTGTGGATGTTAGAAATGATTCGAATCTCCAAGAGTTTAAAGTATGTCTGGCGAAATACCTCAAACTCCAGGACAGTTTCAAAGGGAGTAAACTAAATCCCTAAAATCTCGAGATTTTAGTATCTGTTTGTTGCAAATATAAGGGGAGGGAAACGAAACCGTTACCTATTTCAATTTTTTTTGGTACAGTCGTCGCGTAGGGGGAGAAATGATCGAGCATGCAAGAGATGGTTGTCGATGCGGCGGATGGAGGTCGTTGGCACGACAGAGATGGTTCGTCGGCGTGGTATGAGAGGTAGGTAGTGATATTTCACTTTGTTTGGCGGTGGGAAATGGTGTGGAATGGAGGGTTCGGGGGTGTGGAATGCTCTCAAGGGATGTGGAATGCTCTCAAATGGTGCGGAATGCTCCCAAGGGTTTCTACTTTTGGAGGAAGAAGATGGACATGTGGGCTGCTGCATGAAGGCTATTATGGTGGTGAGGGTGGGCGGTGACATGACGTTCCATAATTGCAGCATTTAATTGCAATTATTCATTCTGGTGGTGAGGGTGGACGGTATCTTATTTTTAACTTATTCATTTTTGGGGGGAAATTAGTATGTCTTCGGATTGCTGGTGTTCTTATATTTTTTTTGGGTTTTTAATTGCTGATGTTCTTGGGTGCAGGTAGTATGTCTTCGGATTGAGAGGACATTTTTTCCAATTAATGCATTCTGAAGGTATTTCTCTCTTCTGAGGGAGGTTGAACTTTGTTATCCTTTCCCAATAAAGGTATTGACTTCTTTTTTCCAGGTAGCAATTTTTTCTAGGGTGCAAATTTTTTCAATAGTAACACCTACTACTAGTTTTGTTTTTCAAACTAGTTTTGTTTCTTGGATTTTTCTTCCTAAAATGTCTCCAACTTTTTTTAGGGGTATATTTTATCTCTCCTAAACTCTGATTTTGATTTTAAACGTTAAGAATAAGTTAAGCAGTTTGTTGGGGGCATATTTGTCTTTTACAAATATGGATTTATTAATCCTTAAATCGTTTAGCCATCTATTTAATTTTTAAACGTCTGTAGCTATATTTCAAGCCACCTATTTATTTTTAGCCATATTTCTTGTTGCCCCATAACGAAAATCAGGACTCTAGGGCCGGCCCAGATCTTTATTGACAAAGGGCCCAGATACATTGTGAACATTTGACCGGCCCAATAGTCCAAAATCTTGGGCCGGACCAAGACTCGAACATGATTTGCAAAAACACGTGGCTTGAGATTGTTGGTTATGTATAGTCCTTACGGTACATCTGCCCGTACAGGATATTCTCAAGAATACGGCAATCGTATCGATCCATTTCGATCTCAGTTGCTCGGGCCGGCCACCCAAACCGCCGCCTTCTCTCAGTTTCTCTCTGTGATCGCTCTTCTTTCTCCGATAGCTCCCACAGTCGAAGGAAGTTCAGCTGGATTGGAGTTTGAGCTAGCTGAACGAACAGCCGCATGTAATTGCCTCAAAGCGCACACAGCAATTTGCGGAGAAAGAAGGACAGAAAGCAGAAGCCATGTCTGTGCTGATTGTAACTAGTCTGGGGGACATTGTCATCGACCTGCACACTGATATGTGCCCCTTGACCTGCAAGAATTTCTTGAAGCTCTGCAAGTGAGTCAGTTCTTTCGTTTTCTTTGTTCTATCTATCTGTATTGCTGCCTGGATTGTGTTTAGAGTACTCTGGTTTCGTCGGTTTTGTTAATTTTCTCTCTTTTGCGTGTGCATCAATGAGCAGCCCTAGTTTTCTTTTTTCAAGTACAGGAAATTTTAATTGCTTGGGCGGAAATGTTCATTTTCGTATTATAAGATGTAGTTGATTACAGTGGCTAATTATTTTCAGTTTTATGTCATCTTTCTTATCCTTTTTTTTTTTTTTTTTCCCGGGATTGATGCAGAATTAAGTACTACAATGGGTGTCTGTTTCATACAATACAGAAGGACTTTACTGCTCAGACTGGTGATCCCACTGGCACTGGGACTGGCGGAGACTCAATCTATAAGTGAGTGCTGTCCTTCGCAAGATTTTGATCTCACACGCTGTATTTTGGTTTGGAATTTTTCTTGTTTAGTTTTCATATTATATTGCTTGCTGGCTCCGTTAGATTCGAAATAATGAATTTGAACTTGAAGGCATCTTATGTATTATGTCGTGATGTATATCTTTTTTCTTTCTTCATGGTGTCCTTCATCTTCAAACTTTAGATTTCTATATGGGGACCAGGCTCGATTCTTCAATGATGAGATTCATCTTGATTTAAAGCATTCTAAGACCGGCACAGTGGCAATGGCTAGTGCTGGAGAAAATCTTAATGCTTCTCAGGTACTATTGATATATTAATTTGTTTCCTCCATTTTTAAATATTGTCTGTACTTGTGCAGGTTCTCTGAAATTTTCCTGCTTGCACTACATTAAGAACTAAGATGACATTCACGTGTTCTTTTGTTTTCAGTTCTATTTTACTTTGCGTGATGATCTTGAGTATCTCGATGGCAAGCACACTGTAAGTCTCCTAACACATTAACCTATGCTTTCTCTCCTATTGCTTTGCCGTGGTCTCTGCCTCTCTCATCTGGAATATGCCTCCTTGCCATCCAATTTGCAATATATTGTAAAAGGAAAACAATGTTCGATATGATGGGAAAAGGGAAATTACCTCTGCAAAAATTACTCTGTATCATATATTCAATTTAGATAGGGTGGTTAGATTTTTCTACATTGGGTAACTCATCCTTGGTTGATAATTTCATTGGTCTAATTGTGAGTGCTGCTAGTGCTTCTTTTTCTTACCGTGTCATTGCCTCGCTCAATGCATTTTAAAACTTTCTTATGGAAGGGTGGATTGCCTCAGGGGACTTAGGGTGTAGTATAAGTACTCACTTTTCTGACTGTCACTGCAAGGCCAATGTTCGTCAGCAAAATGCCATTTAAGCTATTTAGTGGGAGGCTTACTGAAAAAAATAGAAGAGTTTTCCAAAATTCTTAAATGACCTTCACATCTTTGGGACAAAATGCATATTTTGTTGCTTCGTTATGGAGCTCTTGTTATAAAGAATTTCATAGTTGCTTTGATTCTTATGTTAGACACTCGTTAAATTGGGTTATTTACTCTACCTTTGAATTCAACTCATAGTACACTGTTTGGCTCCAATGGATGCAAGCTTATTTTGGTAAAATGTAAGTTTTCTAATTAGTTATGCGAACTTATTGATGAAGCATTTAGTGGGGATTCTACATGCATTTATTCTGATGGTAAAAGTAGCTGTCGCTTTTGTGTTTATGGTAATTTTTGTTACTAAAGAATTCTCCAAAATTGTAGGTCTTTGGAGAGGTTGCTGAAGGACTTGACACCTTGACTAGGATTAATGAAGCCTATGCAGATGAGAAGGGCAGACCGTACAAAAATATCCGGTATGTGCCCATTTTTTAAAAGAAAAAAGCTTTTTTAAAAAAATAAGAAATAGATTTTTTTACTCCCCCCCCCCCCCCACACACACACACACACAAACACACTAAACAAAAAGAGCCTTCCAATTGTTTAGAATCATCAGAAGACTGTAATTACAAAACAAATTTGTGTGTAAAGAATTCCACCATGAGGCTGTATTTTGTACAAAATTGCAAAAGATATCAAAGCGTAAATACTTATCTTCAAAGGTTTTGGTGTTTCTTTCTTTCCAGAAGTGCCACATAAGTGCTCTAAAAGCATAAATTCCCACTATCTTTGCTTTGCCTCTTAAATTCCAAGCATTTAAACCTTCCAAAACCCAATCATCTACCTTTTTGGGTAAACAAAACGAGACTCCCAACATCTTGGCAACAAAACTCCACGAACAGTGAGCAAAACCACAGTGGAGGAACAAATGGTCAATATTTTCCCCCTGATTTAAGCATAATCTACAACCTGAGGAGAGAGGGTCCAACCCCTAAACTTTCTTTGCAGTTTATTATTAGTATTAAGGCTTCTATAAGTTAGTGACTAGTGGAAGACTTTAAATTTTTTAGAGCACTTGTTATTCCAAACTAACTTGATTAAGTCTGAATTAATCTTGGAGGAGTTTTTTGAGAGGATTTGGAAGACTGATTTACTAGAATATATTCCAGAGCCTTCTACAGTCGATGAATTCGATCAACACCTGCTCCAAGCTGCACAAAGCTAAACTCTTTGTCGAAGAGTCCCCTTCTCAAACCAACATTCCAAGCCTGATTTTTAACATCCCAACATTAAAAAACAGAAGCTCTTTTTTTAACTGAAACAACATTCAAATCAGGATATCTATCCTTCAAAGGGATATTGAACACCCAAATGTCTTCCCAAAGCCAAATATTCTTTCTGCAATTAGCCTTAAACTAAGCAAACTGAAAGAAAAAGGGGTAAATTTTAGCAATATCCACCCATGATCTGTCCCCTTTTTTCTGCTTTAACTCGGAAGTCGTCCAGCCTAAAGGGGTCACCCCATAAATACTAGAAATGACCTCCAAAGGGATCCCTCCTCTTGCGTAAATTTCCAAAGCCATTTAGTGAGTAAGTAGGTATTTCGCTGCAACAAGGAACCGACCCACAAACCACCTACGGAAAAAGGTAAGGCTGTTCACTCCCATTTTACTAGGTTGTTCCTAGGTTTGTAAACTCCTCCATTCCACACAGTCTCTGATTAATTTTTCCATGGAATTTATGATTAACTTTGGAGCCTTCACAAGGGAAAAATAATAAATGAGCAGACTATTAAGGACTGAATGTGTAAGGGTGACTCTTCTACCTTTAGATAGCATCAATCATCTCCATGTGTCTAATTTTTCCCTGAATTTATCAACCAGGGTTCCCAAAAGGCTTTACAATGATATTTGCCTCCTAGCGGAAAGCCTAGATAATTGATCGCCTCTGCCTGACAAAGAAAATCTTCTGCCCAAACTCCAACTTCCTCTTTACTTAAGTTAATTCCAACGAATGAGGTTTTAGCCAAGTTTAGCAACAGCCTCAAGCCTTCCTAGAAGAGATTCAAAATCTCCCACCATCTCCTCAGAGCCGTGTCCTCATCCGGACAAAAAATAATGGTATCATCAGCATATTGGAGAATGGGAACCTCCACCCTCTGGTTTTTATTTATTATTTATGTTATTTTCTTTTATTTTTATTTTTTTTTCATTAATGTCTGTTGTCTGAAAAGTACAAAGGGGAATGCTAAGAGTCTAAAGGCCAAAAGAGATTACCAAAATTACTCTAATTGGCATGTATCATAAAAGGATCAAAATTGAAGCAGGAATTGACTGTATACACCAACTAGAGGTCAAAAATTTACTATTATCTCATAAATTGTTGTAATATGGAGATTGTCATACGACGCATAATGTTCTGTATTCAGTATTCCTATAGCAGTTACACATTTATCTTTATTGTTTCCCCCCAAATATTTTGTTTCATCTTAAAACTGTCTCAATTGAACAGAATCAAGCATACTTATATACTGGACGATCCATTTGACGATCCACCCCAATTAGCTGAGCTAATTCCAGATGCTTCTCCAGAAGGGAAACCAAAAGATGAGGTAGATATTATTTGTTGTAATCTATATCTATCTTCCCATTGATCACTCTTGTAATGTTTTGAATTCTAAGCTGTAAGAAATGATGGTACTCGTCTAATTGTTGTAGAAGATTAATCTGTAGCCTGGGATCCCGAGGATGCAATTTTAGGGTTGTTCTTATGGGATATATATATATATATATATATATATATATATATATATATTTTGGGCTAAAGTTGGCAACTCAAAATATGTGAAAGCTTGGCAGAATTCTTTTACTTCGGCAAGTTTTCCCTGAAACACAAGCAAACTTTGAAAAGAAAACATTCTTATTGTTATTATGGCTTCAGGCTCACTAATAGTTTGTCTTGAGGTATATAATTCTGAACACTATGTTTTATGCATAATCATGTTTGGTGTCTTGGGAATTACAAGTTTGCTTTAGTTTAATGGTTATGGGAGAATAACAGGGAAAAAGTAAGGGGAGTTTTAGCAGAGGAGAAGGGTGTTTTAAGATGGGTAAAAGATTTTGGCTGTAGGTTTGTAGTGGGGACTCATTTCAATGTCTCTCTTTGGTTTCTTGTACGAAACTGTTTTGAGATTTACCATTTTTTTTGTTTATTATTATTATTATTATTATTATTATTTTATTGCCGACAATTAGGATTCCCTTTTGTAATTGGTTGTTTTGTTTTGGTAGTCCCTTATGTTGGTTTTGTTTTGGTGGCTCCTTGTAATGGTTAGGCCTTGTTTTTCTGTGTGGCCTTTTATCCTGAGTATGAAGTTCATAAAAGACTCATTTTACCAGTAGGCCCTGAATTTCAATTACCTTTTAAGTTTTAGAGAAGGAAGAAATGTGTTTGGAAAAAGAGCATTTTAGTAAGCACCATGTGTCTCATTCATGCTAGGGGGCGGGGGTGTGGCTCCCCCTGCCCCAAAAGCTACAAAGAATGATTGGATGATGTTGGAAAGTTAATTGGATGATGTGACTGAATGGGATGGATAATTAGTAGAGAGGAAGAAGCAGTAGGTCGTGTCATGGGTTTGGTCCTGCAACTTGTATAAGAAAGAAGCAAGTTGGTGAAAGATTTAATTCAGAGTGGATATTGTGGAGACCTTGTACATGCTTTAGGTTGAATTTAATAGGAGAAACCTTTTGAGTAAACCAAAACTGTTGCTGCCATAAAAAGTTTGGAAGAAAAACTCCTAGTCCTGATGGCTATATGTATGAGTTTCTTAAAAAGTTATGAAACATTTTCAAACCTGTTTTTGCGGGGTTATTCCTAAAATTTCCTGGGAATAGGCATCGAAGTTCTTGCTGTAGAGAAACTTCATTTGTATGATATGTAAAACAGGAGAAATAAATGATGGTTGAGGATTTTCAAGCTATCAACTCAGAAACTAGCATTTATGAAGTCCTTTCTAAAGTTCTACCTAAGATAAGAGATTGAAACATTTGCTTCGTTCAACAATTTCTCCACTTAATAATTATTTCAATATTGATGGCAAATGGAGAAGTAGAGGTTTATCGAGTCTGAAAAAGGAAAGGTTAGAATTTCAAATTTGACCTTGAAAAAGAAAGAGTTGATAAGGTAAAGAAATTGATCTTTGGTGATTAACTGGATAAAGGGGTATATATAAAGGCAGGGTAAAGCATCTAGGTGGCCATGAAAAGATGATCTTTTGTCCGTATTTCTCTCTATTGAACTGTTGCTGGAATACAGTCACCAAATCGTTGGAAAACAGCGTTTTGGAAATTGTTTACTTAAGAAGGAAGAAAGGAGGCTCAAATGATGAAATGGTTGTTGATATTTCCCGAAGAAGCAATTGAGGTGTGGCACAAAGTGATGGATGGTCAGTATTCATGGAAAGGGTGATAATGAATTGTTTATCAAAGAACAGAAAACAAGCTGTGTAAAAAGTTCATGGTGGAAAATTATGAAGCTTAAGTGTCTTATAGAGTCTCTTCTCTAAGTTCACAGTTGTGAAGACCTCCTTGTGGAAGTGGAACGACAACTGGAAGGGAAATCTACCACTTTTCTAATGAACCTTGCAATATCTTAGCCAGGAAATGTATCTGTTTATAATGTTTGGGAGGAATAAACAAAATCATAGAATTTTTTTGCAAGCAGAAATCTCCATGATGAAGGGATGGATTTGGAAGTTTTATTGGTTGGATATGTTCTCTGATGAAATCCTTGACCCCGGAGTTAACTACTTCTCTATTGCTATTTAAGAGTTTCTATGAAACACCTTTCAGAAGGTAAAAGTTCGATAGAAGTGAAAATCTAGAGCTGGATTCTTTATTCGGAAGGAATTTACACAGCTGATGTAATGCAAAGAAGGTGGCTCTTCTGTCATGAGTCTGAGTTGCAGTGTTCTGTACATCAAAGAGGTGAGGGCCAATGGCACCAGGTATCTGGGCCCTTCTTCTATCAACTGGAGATCAACGTTTTTCTGCTGCTTTGTGATCTTGAAGGCAACCAAAGATTATTTGAAGGAAGTGCATGGGTGGGTGGAAGTGGACATGGAGCAAAATATCATATGCATTTTCCTGAAGTGCGATGCCAAATTCTTTTTCTTAATTATATTTCCTTGTACTTGATACTAATACAGGGTCTTTTTTATAAGCTCTTAACTGGTGTAGTATAGATTTTTTGTTTGTAAATTTTCAATTTACTGATGAAAAGTGTTTCTTGTTTCAAAAAGAAGAAAAAAGTTAAATATATTATGTAACTGAACAGTCTAAAAATACAGGAATTTCTTAATAAGTGATGCTGACTTTTTAATTTCAATGTCATTGCGGGACATATTGACCTATTTAGGCTGCGGCCTTGGCATATTATGGAGGGTAGTAAATGATGACTTCATCAGCGTGCAATCTTGATTCTGTATTTTCAGCTGGTTACTGATTTTGAACATAGGGAGCTTTCCTTTGTATGCTAAGTTGTGATTTATTCCTTCTGTTGTGAGAAGGTTGTTGATGAGGTGCGACTGGAAGATGATTGGGTGCCACTGGATGAGCAATTAGGTCCAGAAGAACTTGAGGAGGTTTTCCGCACAAAGGAAGCTCACTCTAGAGCAGTTGTGCTTGAAACTGTAAGCTTCATTTCGTGCTCTGGTCCTGCATTTGACTTCGTTACTATCATTTATCATCTTAGTTGTACACCCTTGATATCCATTTTTTGCTGGACAGATTGGAGATATTCCTGATGCTGAGATCAAGCCTCCTGATAACGTGTTATTTGTTTGTAAGTTGAATCCAGTCACCGAAGTGAGTTCGTACTTCTCTCATAGATTTAATGGTAATTATTATATGTATTTAGGTTTTAGTATCTCGATAATTGTTTTGATCGGTTCATCTTTGTGAATGCAGGATGAGGACTTGCATACAATCTTCTCCCGTTTTGGCACTGTATTATCGTAAGTAATTGTCAGTAAGCGTGAAAATTTTTTGGATCTGGATCTAACATATATTTTTTTTTTCATAAATATGATATTGGTTTCAGGGCTGAAGTTATCCGTGATTACAAGACTGGAGATAGTTTATGCTATGCCTTCATAGGTGGGTTGAAATTTATGCTTTTTATGGCAGTGCACTTGAACCCAAAATTGTGCATCTCTTATTTTCTGTTTTCTTTTGGAAAAAAAGAGAGAATTTGAATCTCAAGTGTCAAGGTGGTAGGTTGCCTTTTTTTTTTTTTGGTCTCCTAATGGGCCCACTATTCTCTCTGTGAATGCTAATACAAGTTTGAACACCCCTGGAATTCTCTTTAATTTACAACTTCTACCTTCTCAGTCATTGCAATAAGATTTCTCTCTCTGTTTTTTTTCTTTTTATTTATTTAAAAAAAGGTGATTCCTTGTACCATGTTTGTTCCAGTCCCAAGGTTAAGGATGTGCATATTATTCTTTCATGTAACTGATTCTAAAACGGGCTGGTCCTATCTAGAAGACTGGATTCAAACAAAGAGGCCAAATCCCTTGGGTACCAGCAACAATATTTTGAGCTTCTTGACCATAGAATATTTTTCAAAGTAACCTTTGGGATGTTCAAAATTCAAATGTGATTTCCTTGGTTGTGTTGTGTATAGTTATAATTTGGGACGCCCTTTATAGTTCTCTTTGATTATTTAAGATACTTTAGAATACACTACAAAGACATGGGAAAAAAAAAGATTATATTCACAGCAAAAAGGTTAACAATTTCTTTTTTGAAATACACAAATTCTCTAGCTAAAGCTTGCATGGAGTTATGTTTTAGAATCTTATCCATCCAGGTGAAAATTGGAGTTGTAGATGAAAATGAACCGATATGATGAACCATCATGGATTGGCCCTAGTGGTCAATAAGGGCCATAGAAAAAATAAAGGACTTAGAGGGAATGAGTTCAATCCATGATGGCCATCTACCTAGGATTTTATATCCTACGAGTTTCCTTGGCAACCAAATGTAGTAGGGTCTATGAGATTAGTCGAGGTGTGCGCGTAAGCTGGCCTAGACACTCACGAATATAAAAAAAAAAAAAAACGATATGATGCTCAATATTTGCAAGTTTGTAATTGATTTTACTTTGAGTACTTTTATGTAGGAAAATATTGTATTGAAAGAGTTGGAATATTGATGCATTATAATGGTTATGGATCAATGATCAATGATCAATTATCATTATTAAGACCAAATATTTCCATTTTTCTTAGATTTTTGTAGTAATATTTTCATTGAATGACAATACCATGCCCAACTTGTCTATGGTGTTCAAGGTAATCTACATAATTCTGAAATCTGCCTGATTTTGGTTTGGTGTTTTAATCTTCTTAATTCTAAATTAAAAATTTCAGCTGATTCGATCTTATTTTGTTGTGGACAGAGTTTGAGACAAAGGAGGCATGTGAACAGGCATATTTTAAGGTTTGTTAAAAAGACATGTTGTCTGCCCCAACTGCGCCATTGCCATTTGTTTAACGACATGATTTTTAATCTTATTATTTATTTTAGAATAACTGATGTTGGATTTACTTGATTTGTTTGTTGATGAAAGATGGACAATGCTCTGATTGATGATAGAAGAATACACGTGGATTTCAGTCAAAGTGTTGCAAAACTATGGTCCCAATACCGGCGCAAAGATTACTCAGCAGATAAAGGTGAGAGTAAAATATTCAATGAAGTAACTGCTTGGTTTCAATCTTTCCTGTAGTTTGATATTTAACTTTCCTTTTCACTTTTATTTCTAATCATATAATTTGTGGAATAAAACTGGAAAATTGCTCGACTTGAACTTATTGCTTCTGGGTGTAGGAAGAGGTTGCTTTAAATGTGGCGCTCCCGACCATATGGCTAAGGATTGCACTGGTGGATCTGCAAAGTTCATCTTGAAGGAGGATAACATCCAGCATGGTGGAGATGAATCAAGGTTTGTAAAGTTGCACCCAGCACCCCCTCATATCCTCCTACTCCTCACACTCATGACAGCTGAATTATTGTTGTAGGTATGACTTTGTATTTGATGAGGAAAATGGAAGCAACCATAGGAAAGAAAGGAGACATCGAGATCATGGTAAAGATAAGCATGTTGAGAGGCCAAATGCTAGGAAGCAAAGCCCCAATGGTCGTGAGCGATATGCAGAAAAGAAGGGTGGAAGCGATAGGCATGAATCGAGTGACAGAAATAGATTTAGTGAGAGAGATATGCATCGAGAAAATAAAGCAAGACAATCCAGTGGACACAGAGGAGACAGAGATGATTTTGAAGACCGAAGGGACCACGAAAAACAAAGGAAGAGACAAAGTGACCGGGATGATGATAGGAAAAAGGAGTTGGATTATAAAAAAAGAGCTTCAAATGATAATGACGCTTATGACAAGAGGGATTATGAAGCTAATAGAAATAGAAGTAGAAGGGAATATAGTGACAAGCCAGAGAGGAGGAAGGATGAAGAGTTTTATGGCAGAAGGCATGCAGATAAGAGTAGCCATGAAGAGAAAAGGTACGAGGTAGAAGGTAGAAGGAGAAGTACAGATGATAGTCGAGAATATAGAAAGGATGAAAGAGGTTATGGAAAAAGAAATTTGGATGGTGACAAAGCAGAGATGAAAGATGGGTCGCATTACAAGAAAAGATACACAGTCGATGATGGTTACAAGGACAGGAGAGACGAGCGAGAACCCAAAAGACGAAGCAAGGGAGAGTACAAGGAAAGATAAGGAATGAGCTATTTAAATTGAAAGAATTGCAGATGACAGTTAAACTATCCCCGGTAGATAGAATGTCACAAGGACAGATGACAAGGGCTACAAGGACTGAAGGCACTTCATGGTGGTCTTCTATGGTATAATGCCTCTTGATAAAAAGTGGGTTGTGAACGCAACGTACTGCCTTTTGACCCTTGTAAGTAGGCCATATTTTTCCAATGCATTATTGAGTAATGATATTTGACAATTTGTTTATTACTGTAATATTTTTTCTTCCCCTTTTTCGATGCACTCTTTAGTAACGCTATATGACGATTCCTTTCGGAATGATCTTGTAGATTCATTTGGAGTTGGAACGAAACATTGCTATGATCAAAGACAAATTTGATCCACTTATTTAGTGTGAGATTGATGTCATTAATTTGATGGTGATAATGAGCCAGGAGTCAAAGTAGGTGGGATGTAAAATGAATGACCATGGGAAGGATAAGTTGACTTTCAATTAGGACAACAAAGTTACATTTAGGAATCCTGCCTATATTGTTGGTGGTGCAGGGAGAAGCTATAACGCACACTAAATTAATATGCAATCATTTGCCAAAGTTCCAAATCACCACTGGAGGGGCCATCAGAAAATAGTGCTAGAATCTCTATCAAGACGATTTCAGACAATTATTACATATGCGAAAAAAGTTGTTCATGTCTAATTCATATAAGACGAGAAACATGTAACTAAATGAGACTGATCTTATTTCATTTTATTTTACCACTCAGATCAGATACTGAGGTGAAATTTATGTACTAAATAGTTCAATCAAAGTTGTTCGATTATACGGTTGGCAGCCTCGGAGAGTTCTTTGTATAACATCATTTCATAGACGACCTTGGTAGGTAAATTGCTTTTATGTTTCCCAAATATGTAATCACAGCTTACCTCATACCACAGTGCTTCACTGGTCGAATGTTCAGCCTCATCATACTTACCATTCTCCAGTTGAAGCATTGTTCGAATAAGAAGGCCATCTGTGAACAAAAGTGCTTCTTTACACTTTTCCAACATAGTCTTGAATTGATCATCTTCAGTAGAAGAAGCCAAATTTGTCATGTTTGCTTGCAAGATATTGGCATGCTTTCTCAGGCACCCTACAATGATCTTGGTGATCCCGACCTTATCGGCATTTTTGGAACGTCGGTCGGATTTCAGGCACTGGATGCAGACTTCTGGTACGTTTGCATTGTGGCATTCTATCTGGATTAACTGCTCATCTGCTTTCACAAACTTGTGACATTGGCTTGTGAGTTGATAAACTAGAGAAAGAAAGACGAGGTGAAGAATTATGGCTTTGGACATTGGTGATGAGATACAAAATTACAAATTTCTCTTGTGATAGTTCTGGAGATTGAGAGCTTGAGACTGGTTGAATTATCAAGGCGAGCTCTAGAGAGCTACATTATAAATAATTGATGAACAAATTAGACCATTGCGTGCTTGATTATGTGTCTTGATTGGATGAAACACTCGAAATGGAAAATCATGTGGTTGCCATCTTGAATTAGGCATCTATTTGTCTACTTTCTGCAACAAAATACAACTGCAATATGATTCTGTAGGAATTAGAGACGTACAAGATTGGAATTTTTCATTCTTATTTATAGCGTTATAAACCGGCCAATTTGTATTTACTCGACCTTAGCATTTCATGGCCTATTGGTGTAAATTACTCTAGCTCCCAATCCTTGCAAAAGACACCAAAATATGAGTCAAAGTGAGCATAACTATGATAATTGACATATACCTTCGACCAAGTAGTTAGGGAGGTTTGAATCCCCTCCTCTAAATTGTTGAACTCATAAAAAAAAAACCAAACTATGGGAGGCTTTGCGGACTAAATCTAAGGATTGAAGAAGAGAGGGATCAGGGCATGTTTAAGTTGGGGGTTTAAGATATACGTGTTTATAATAGTAATATTTTAGTCACAATAGCTCCTCAATAACGAGAGTTAGGACATGTTTAGTTAGGATATGTTTGAGAGAAAATAGAGAGGAAAAACTTCTACTCTTCTATATTCTTTGTATAGTAATCTTTCTCTATTATGCTCGTTGAATTTGTAATAACAGAACAAAGACCTATGATAGAATGAACATGTATAAATTTTGTAGGAGGAATGAAATTGGTGGGGTTGTAGAAAAGCTCAATCGAAAATTCAAGATGATTTTCGGATGACTACTTTTTTTTTCCTATTTTACCCTTACTACTAAAACTCACCCAAATTCCCTTGATTCATCCGGGATGAAACCAATCTTCTTTCCCCTAGATTTGCATACTAATCAAACGAGTCCTTACATGTTGGTTCCCAAGTTTAAAAGACTCTTTTTCCCATCAAAATTCATCACAAGTTAGACTCCCACGTGCCGTTCTAAGATCGGAGCATAGTAGAAAAGACACTAACGGTGGTCCACGAACCATTCGTGATTAAAGAAACCCAACGGTTTGGAGGAATTTCAGCATCAAAGGTCGGTAAACTTTATCCTTATGTTTTTCATTATAAATTTTTTATTGATGGTAGTTAGCTGTCATTAATATATATATCTTCCCAGTAAATTAGTTTTTATTAGGTTTTAAATGATATTGTAAAATTGTCATTGAACAAATTACCGTGACGATAAAATTGTGTCAAGAAAAATTTGTTGTTTGACAGTTTTTAATTGTCATAATTAATATATTTGTGACAATTTTATCTGAATCGTCATGTATTGAACTTTCCTGATGGTCGATTCAATGACTACAAAAAAAAAAAAATGTCAAGAAGTACGTTTTTGACATTTTTTTCAATGTCATGAAAAGTCAAATTTGTAGTAGTGGTAAAACATGCCTTTTTTTTTCAAGAAGAGAAGTATAGCAGTGACTCAGGGGAATGATCAGCAAATGAATCTCTCTCTTATTAATCTGATCAAAACAGTAATCCCATATTTATAGGATTCTGAAATATATCAATACATAACAATACAACTGAAAGAGATAACCTGAATAACAACAATCAGTTGATTAATAAACAGAATTACAACTAGACTCAGTGAGCTCTCTTAACACCCCCCCTCAAGCCAATGTTAGATGAGGAACAAACATTGAGCTTGTCTTTAAGAGGTAAAAATCTCGAAACTGAGAGGGGCTTAGTGAATATATCTGCTACTTGAGCAGTAGCAGGCAAATGACAGACAGAAAGACGTTTCCGTAATACCAGATCTCTGACAAAATAAATGTCTATTTCGACATGTTTTGTTCTGGAATGAAGCACTGGGTTGGCACTTAAGTGAACTGCACTAAGATTATCACACCACAAGGTGGGTGTATTGGAAATCTGCAGCTTCAGATCCTTAAAAAGCGACTGAATCCAGATTAAATCAGCAGAAACATGGGCCAAGCTTCTGTATTCTGCCTCAGTACTCGATCGTGATATGATCTGTTGTTTTCTGGATGACCATGTGATAAGGTTCCCACCAAGATAAACACAAAACCCAGAAGTAGACTTACGATCATCTGGATCCGAGGCCCAGTCGACATCAGCAAAACCTTGTAAGGAAAAATCACTAGGTTTGCGAAATAGAAGCCCATGATTCAAAGTACCCATGAGATAGCGTAAAATTCGCTTGACTGCCTGCCAATGTATTTGAGTGGGAGCATGCATAAACTGGCATACTTTGTTCACGCTATATGCTATCTCTGGTCTGGTTAAGGTAGCATATTGAAAAGCTCCAACCGTGCTCCTGTAGAGACGTACATCATGAAAAGGCTCACCTTTAAAAGCAGACACAACCGCACCACTGACCATCGGTGTGGAGATAGGATTAGCTCCCTGCATCTTGGTTTTATGTAAGATATCATAAATGTACTTTGTTTGAGATAAGAACAAACCACCAGAGGGAGGATAAGAAACTTCAACTCCTAAGAAGTAGCTTAAGTTGCCAAGATCTTTTAGAGAAAATTTCTGATGTAGCACATGAATCAGTTGATTAATAGCCTCATTTGAACTACCAGTAATCACTATATCATCTACATAAACCAGAATATAACAGCATGCTCCATTTTTATGACACACCAATAAAGAGGAATCTGCTTTAGAACTAACAAAGCCAAGAGAATGTAAGAATGTACTTAATCGATCAAACCATGCTCGAGGCGCCTGCTTCAAACCATACAACGCTTTTCTGAGTTTGCACACCATATGTGGCTTGGTGCTATCATTCATTCCAGGGGGTTGTATCATAAAGACTTCCTCATTTAGAATGCCATGAAGAAAGGCATTATTGATGTCAACCTGTCTTAGAGGCCAACCATATGCAAGAGCCATGGTAAAGAGGACTCTAATGGTTGTCGGCTTGACAACAGGACTAAATGTTTCGGTGTAGTCGAGATCAGCCTCTTGGAGAAACCCCTTAGCCACCAGTCGAGCTTTGTATCGAGCTACTAAACCATCAGAGTGTCGTTTGATCTTGAAGACCCATTTGCATCCAATGACTTTCTTATCGGTAGGAGGTGAAACAAGGCTCCATGTATCATTCTTCAGAAGAGCTTCATATTCTGATTTCATTGCAGCAACCCAATGAGGACATTTCAATGCTTCCTTTACAGTAGGTGGTTCGACCTCAAGATATTCCGTGAGTAGAATCCGTGGTTTAAAAACTCCTGCTTTAGCCCTTGTAACCATGGGATGATTATTGATAACAGAAGAGGAAGTAGGCAATGGTGCACTAGTAGCTTGTTCAGTCACAGAAGGCAAAGAAGCAGTTTGGTGAGTAGGCGAAGAAGGAGATATATTGGGAGATGAATTATCTGGCAAGGTGTTGGCTGTTTGAGAGATGCAATTGTTAGGTGTATCAAATGATGAAGTAGCTGGTGTTATAATGGGTTGATTGGGAAAAGAAATCACGGGTGAGCTGGGAAGTACAGTAGTAGGTGAAGTAGAGTTGGCTGTCTCAGATGGTAATGAACTGACAGCAGCTGGAAAGGAGGAAAAAGTAGTTGGGAGCTGTGTATTGACTAAAGGTAAAAAGGAAGTTACTGTGGAAGGAATGAAAAATGAAGATTTCGAGGATAAGAATGACTGATTTATGGCTGGAAAAACATATTCATCAAATTGAACATGTCTTGATATGTATAAACGACCCGTGGATGACAAGCATTTATATCCCTTGTGTGTTGTGCTGTAACCAAGAAATAGACATGGAATAGAACGGGGTTCAATTTTATGATTATTATAGGGTCTTAGTAAAGGAAAGCAAAGACAACCAAATGTTTTAAAAGATGAGTAGTTTGGTTTATAGCCAAATAGTTTTTCCAAAGGAGAGATATTTTGATGAACTGTTGTTGGCAGCCGGTTGATTAAGTAAGTGGCTGTGGAAAAGGCATCGTCCCAGAACTCTAGAGATAAAGATGCTTGAGATAGGAGAGTAAGTCCCATATCTACTATTTGAACACTCATTAAGTTCTTTGTAATATGAGGCACATGAAGAAGGTTCTTAAGCTGGAAGACAGTATTTGGATTAGAGGAAGAATGAATAAAAGAGGATCCAATATGATGAACATTCAAACCTGCACCATTGCCTACAAAGACTTTGTTATCTCCAGTATATTCAGAGGCCAAGGTCAGATTAGATAGATCACCCGTAACATGGTTAGATGCCCCTGAGTCAGGATACCATTGGTTTTCTTTGTTGAGGTCGTGTTGAAGAGAATAAGCTGAGTATTGCTGCTGTGGTAATGGTAATAGACCAGGTGCAGTAGAAGGAGTAAGTTGATTGGGAAAATTATTCCCGTTGACTTGTCGCTGAGGACCATTATTGCTATTCGGACCTTGGTACCATCTTTCAAAACGCATATAACAACGAACAACAGTGTGACCAAAACGACCACACAGTTGGCACTGAGGTTTCCCTCCATTGTTGTTCCAGTTTCTTCTGTTAGAGCGTCCTCCATTACTATTGTTAGCGCCTCTTCCATCACCTCTTCTCTGACTATCGCTAGCAGGTTGTTGGTTATGTTGTTGTTTATTAGAAGGAACAGCAGTGTAATTGACTGATGGCAAGGAACCATCAACATTAACAGAGGTATTTCTTTCTATTCTGCTCTCTTGTGTGAGTAACGGTGAGTATACCTTTTGCAGAGATGGAGGATCATCTTTCTCTGAAATCACAGACACGGTGGAATCGTATTCTGATCCAAGTCCGACAAGAATATACATCACATGATCATCTTTCGATATCTTCTTTCCAGCAGCAGTTAAAGAATCAACCAAGTTCTTCACTTTGGGAAAGTATTCTTTTAAACTGAGATTACCTTTCTTCAAGGTTTCAAGTCTGGATTTCAGTTGCATTACACGAGCAAGATTTCGTGCAGAGAAGCGAGCATTCAAGGTTTTCCAGATGTCGCGAGAAGTTTCACAATCAAGAACTTCTGAGAGAACTTCGTTTGTCATGGAGCCAAGAAACCAAGAGGTAATTAGATTATCTTGACGAATCCAAGCTTCATAATCCGGATTCGGAGCAAAACAAGAAAGCTCTTCACTGGTTTTAACAACCTTGGGAGGAATTTCAGCATCTTCATCAATAAATCTTCCAAGACCATGTCCTCGAAGAACCGCTTGAACCTGAATCTTCCAGTAAAGAAAGTTTTCCTCATCCAATTTGACAGTATTCGTCTTGCTACCAGGATTGATAGGTTTCTGTAATTGAGAGGGAATAAGGGTTTCAGACGGAGTATTGGCCGTAGATGAGGAATCCATGGAAAAGGCGTAGAAAAAAAAATCACGTCGTTAGACTGAGGGCTCTGATACCATTTCAAGAAGAGAAGTATAGCAGTGACTCAGGGGAATGATCAGCAAATGAATCTCTCTCTTATTAATCAGATCAAAACAGTAATCCCATATTTATAGGATTCTGAAATATATCAATACATAACAATACAACTGAAAGAGATAACCTGAATAACAACAATCAGTTGATTAATAAATAGAATTACAACTAGACTCAGTGAGCTCTCTTAACACTTTTAATCCTAAAATTAATGAAATTAGAGTGTTTTCGATCTAAATCGCTTCCGCTGGAGTGTTGTACACTCCTTCACCTTTGATTTACGGATCTACAAATTGTCGAATATTTTTTATCCTTATGAAATTATGAAAAATCGATCCACCTTAGAAACGAACATATGATAAATATGAAAGAAGAAGATTCAAAGGGATAAAAGGGAAAATACCAAACTAAAATGGGGCAGATGTGTAAAGAAATTTGTATATAAATAGGAGAAGTTGGCATAGCCTTGGCATGCAGACGAGGTATATCGAATATGAAGGATACAAAGATAGCAATTGAAGGCGAGGAGCTCTTAGAAGCACAAGCTCACATATGGAACCACATCTTCAACTTCATCAACTCCATGGCTTTGAACTGCGCCGTCCAACTCCACATTCCAGACGCCATCAGCCACCATGGCCACCCCATGCCCCTCTCAACTCATTTCAGCTCTCAAAATTGACCCCCAAAAGTCCCAACACATCCACCGCTTAATGCGTATATTGGCCCACTCTGGCTTCTTTCTAATACACGAAAATGTTGAAGAGCATCAAGAAGTAGCATATTCACTCACCAATTCATCTCTTCTTCTTCTTGAAGACAACCCTTTAACTCTATCTCCCTTTTTGCTTTCCATGCTCGATCAACTTCTCATGAAGCCATGGCAGTTTCTATCGGCCTGGCTTCGTAGCGACGGCGATCGAACCCCATTTCAAACATCTCATGGAAAGAAATTTTGGGAGCATATGGAGAGTGATTCAAGTGATAGGGAGGCTTTTAATGCAGCCATGGCTAGTGATGCGAGGTTGGTGATGAGTGTTTTGTTGGGGAAATATAAAAGTGTGTTTGAGGGAGTTGAGTTGTTGGTTGATGTGGGAGGTGGCACTGGAACCATGGCCAGAGCCATTGCTGAGGCCTTTCCACAAATGCAATGTGTTGTGTGTTATGACGAAAACAGTAACAACGTAACAAGAACGAAAGGGCGAAGAGAAACAACACACAGATATACGTGGTTCACTAACGGTGTGTTAGCTACGTCCACGGGCAGAGGGAGAGAACGATCTTATTATGTGAGGAGTATTCAGAATACAGAGATTAGGGCAAAAAATAGGTTAAGAGGGTTTATATATGGCACCACTCTTAACCCTAACATAATAGGCCCAAATAAAAGCCCAAAACGGAAATATCATATCTAATCCAAATAAAAGCCCATAACTTAGCGAGACCCCCGTACTGGGTCGTTCGGAGCGCTTCATATCAGATTCAAGGCATATCATTAAATCTCCACCTTGACTTGAACTCTCTCACACATAACAGATGAACCAGATGTACCCAAAGAAAAGTACTAGATGCAACTTAAGAACCACAAGATTCTCCCTCTGCTTCGTAAGGTCCCATAGGGACCACTTAGCAATTCAGAACATTTAGCAAGTCCAAACAATGTTGGAACTTGTCACTTGGGACTGCCTTGGTGAACATATCAGCGGGGTTATCAACTGTCCCAACTTTCATCACCTTAATCCTCTTCTCATTTCTCAGGAAATGATATCTAACATCTATATGTTTAGTCCTCTCATGATGAACTTGATCCTTGGCTAAGCATATTGCACTCAAACTATCACAATATACAATAGCCTGATCATGATGAAGACCAAGGTCACCAACTAGTCCTTTCAACCATATTGCTTCTTTAGCAGCTTCTGTTAGTGTCATATACTCAGCCACAGTAGTAGACAAAGTAACTGTAGGCTGTAGGGTTGCCTTCCAACTAACAACAGAACCACCAAGGGTAAACACATAACCAGTCATGGACCTTCTACTGTCAACATCTCCAGCATAGTCAGAATCAGAATAACCAGTCACTAAACATTCTGTATCACTTCCATAAACGAGACCTATATCAGATGTACCTCTAAGGTAACGAAAAATCCTCTTCACAGCTTGCCAATGTTCCTTTCTAGGTTGCCCCATGAACCTACTGACAACATGAAGGGAATAAAAGTCCCAACGCAGCGGAAGCGCATCGATTGGACCTTACGCCGTATATTAATTAACATCAAAAACCGTTACGAAAACTCAAACAAAACTTTAAACTAACTTTAAAGCCGCTGTAAAATCGGTTTAAACATGCTAAAAATAAATCCAAATTTATTTTAAAAACTTTTCTAAAGAAAAGAGGAAGAACCGTTACAAACCTCCGTTGTAGACTTGACCGTTCTTCGCCAACGAAGCTCCACGAACGAAAACGCAGCAGCCGCTTCAAGGTATTCTTCGCTGGAAATTCTTCTTTGATTGACACAATAACCACAGAGGTTACACCGGTATGTCTCTAAGTCTAGGAGGCCAAAGACTTGTGGGAGTCTTTCTCTAAGAGGGAGGCTAGAGAGAATTCTAGGTCTTGTCTTTCAAGAGTGTCAAGTGTCATGACCAATTAGGTCTAGTGTTCTATTTATAGAAGAGAGACCATGAATAAAATATTCAATTAAATCAATCTTTTCCAAAATTGATTCAATCTTTATTCCTTAATTAATCAATCATGATCAATCAATTCCCCAATTGATTAATCTTTTCCATAAATGACTAATTTCTTCCATAAGTAATTAGATCATTCCCATAAATGATTAATCACTTCCTTAAGTGATTAATTATTTACATAATTGATTAATTCATGGTTAATGAATTCTTTAATTAATTAACCACCAATTAAATATCACATATTTAATTTCCGGCCTTGAATTAATTAATTTTGCCCAAACACTTTTAGGACTTAAATTAATTAATTCTTTCAATCTTCCATAAATTTATATTTGAACTTCTTCAAATAATAATTTCTCTCATAATAATATATCAATATATATTATTTTTATTTCCCTCAGTAAATTGAACATTTTCAATTTAATTACTTAGTTGCCTCAAATTACTTTACGAGCTACCAGTGGGACCTTATGGACCTGCAGATCAGAAGCTCCAACGATGTGAGATTAATTGGTTAAACTCATTAACCACAATAATCAATATTCGTTAACTGTGTGTACATTCCACTATAGACTCACAGTTGCACTCTTCTCACTGCAGACATATTTTCTGTGTCCACGGAACTTAGACCAATATCGACTAGTTAGTCCTTCACGAGTGTCCGTAACACCAGCTGGGTCAAATTACCGTTTTACCCCTGGGTCACCTCTATTTCCTTAAGTACCAATTCTCCTCTAATGAACAATCTGTTTATGGTCCAACCATTAAACAGAAAACCCTCTCGTGCCATTGAGAGGGTAGGGCCCTTTGTTCAAGACTCGGAGTAACCACTTAAGGGAACACTCATCTGCTTCCCTAAAGTCGGGAAGGAGTGAATTCCATCTTGTACGATTATGTTCCCAGCTCCCCATTCGATCTTGTCCCCAAAGTGGTAGGCTTATTGAGTCGGCGTATTGGCCACTCTCACCCATACAAATCAAAGGACAGTCTCTCATGAGCAGGAGTCCATAATCAACTCAGGATTAAGACTAAGTTGTCTCGGTCGTCCTAGTGAAATAGAAAACCAACTAGTTAACGGTGTTATAACTAGTGGTTACTATTTCGCGGTCCGGTCTTATGCAAACTCATTGCATAGGATACCCCCACTCGCATGTCTCCTACACGAACGCGTTGGATCGCAGCGTTTGTATCAAATACAAAGTGGGCCGTATCCATAGTGTCACCAGGATAAGGCACCCAGTCTTATCCCTATACTATAGACCCTTTAGGCTGTTTCTTGAACAATGATCCCATATGTCGCTACATATAGTTCAAGACTCATATTACAGCCTTGGATGTCTAGTTTATTGGATTAGGGTTATTATTAGGCAAAGACAAGTATAAAATAACTAATAACAATTAATGGAAAAATATATCAATATTATTTCATTAATATCCGGTCAACGGTTACATTCACTATCTACGAGTTTTAGGGCATAAAACCCAACAAACTCCCACTTGAACTAAAACACTAGTTAGTGGGATGTAAATGCAATAATCTAAAGCTGGAAATACAATGAACTAGGGCATCCTTATACCCATTATACATTTCTCCCACTTGCCCTAGATTAGATGGCATACATATCTCGTAGACCTAGACCTTCTAGATGACCCTCAAACACTTTAGCCGTGAGAGCCTTTGTAAATGGATCAGCGATGTTGTGCTCCGAGGCGATCTTAGTGACGATCACATCTCCTCTTTGCACAATCTCCCGTATCAGGTGATACTTCCTCTCGATGTGTTTACCCCGTTTGTGGCTACGAGGTTCTTTCTCAGCTTCAGATTGTGATGCAAGTACAGAAGACAAACGAACACTTGCAGCACTAGGAGTATCTATAGGCTTAGCTGAAGACATCCCAAACCTGGACAATATCTTCTGAATATATCCTTTCTGTGACAAGAAAAGCTTCTTTTTATCTCTTTCCCTATAAATCTCCATACCCAAAATTTTCTGAGCAGCACCCAAATCTTTCATCTCAAATTCAGCACTGAGAAGATCTTTCAACTTCAGAATATCAGACTTGGACTTAGCAGCTATCAACATGTCATCTACATACAAAACCAGATAAATCTTCAATCCATCACCAAGCTCGTTGTGATACACACAACAATCATACGGACTTCTGTTGTAGCCTAACTCAATCATATAACTGTCAAACCTTTTATACCACTGTCGTGGAGACTGCTTGAGCCCATATAAAGACTTCTTCAACTTGCAAACATAGTCTTCCTTACCAGGACACTGAAACCCCTCTGGTTGGGTCATATAAATCTCCTCTTCCAACTCTCCATGTAAGAAAGCTGTCTTCACATCTAGTTGCTCAAGTTCTAAATTCTGATGTGCAACCATGGCTAGAAGCACCCTGATGGAAGTATGTCTGACCACTGGTGAAAATATTTCATTGTAGTCAACTCCTTCTCTCTGTGTAAACCCTCTTGCAACAACTCGAGCTTTAAACTTAATACCCTTTGTAGGTGAGATTCCTTCCTTTTTCTTAAAGACCCATTTGCAAGTAACAATCTTTCTTTCCTTAGGTCGTCTGACTAGCTCCCAAGTCTGATTTTTATCAAGTGACTCAATCTCATCTCCCATTGCAGCAAGCCATTGAGCAGACTCACTACTCGAAACAACTTCTCTATAGGTGGACGGCTCATGGGGATCCACCTCTTCAGCAACCTGTAGTGCATAAGCAATCATATCCTCAAAACCATACCTCTGTGGGGGTCGAATGCCAACTCTCCTAGCTCTATCAAGAGCTATACTTGGCTGACGTGCTGTTTCTGAACTAGAAGACTCTGGCTCATCTATTCTTGTACCTGTATCAACAACTGGCACATAAGTTTCTATAGCAGTTTCTATAGCAACATGTTGATCTTCTCCACCTTGGTGTTGTAATTCATCCTGACCAGAAGTGAATTGCAGCTCCACCTGTTTATCAACATCACTACTTTCTTCTGCAACAGCGGGCTTCACAACAGAGTTAAACATAGAATTTTCATCAAACACAACATTTCTACTAAGTATAACTCTATTTTCAGAAGGTGACCAGATCCTATAACCTTTGACCCCATCACCAAATCCCACAAATATACCTTTTTTAGCTCTAGGTTCTAATTTACCCTCATTCACATGATAATAAACTGAACAACCAAAAACTCTCAGCAAAGAGTAATCTGCAGGCTTACCAGACCACACCTCATAAAGTGTTTTGCAATCAATACCTGTATGAGGTCCTCGGTTAATCAAATAACACGTTGTGCTTACTGCTTCTACCCAAAACCTTCTAGGTAACCCAGCATTAGAAAGCATGCATCTTGCTCTCTCAAGAAGTGTCTGATTCATTCGTTCTGCCACCCCGTTTTGTTGTGGCGTATCTCTAACGGTGCGATGATGGGCAATCCCCTCATTCTTGCAAAACTCATTGAACTCAGACCCACAAAATTCCAGACCATTATCAGTTCGTAGTCTTTTGATCTTCTTCCCAGATTGATTTTCTACTAAGGTCTTCCACTGCTTGAAATTCTTGAAGGCTTCACTTTTGTGCTTCATCATAAAAACTCAAGTCATTCTTGAGTAGTCATCAATGATAGACAGAAAATATCTACTACCTCCAATAGATTCAACTTGAGAAGGACCCCAACAATCAGAGTGAACATAATCAAGTGTTCCCTTCGTACTGTGAACACCCTTTGGAAACTTACTGCGATGAAGCTTTCCAAACACACAATGCTCACAAAATTCCAGATCCTGCACCTTGTGCCCACAAAGAAGATCTCTCTTTGACAAAATTTGCATCCCTCTTTCACTCATATGACCAAGTCTCATATGCCACAGCTTAGTCATATCATCTCTGCGAACTGTAGAGGATGCAACAGCAGCAAAACCAGTCAGCGTAGAACCTGCCAGATAATGTAGAGTTCCACGCTTGACAACTTTCAGAACCACCTTGGAACCCTTACAGACATGAGTAACTCCACCTTCACCTCTGAAACTGAAACCCTTACTGTCTAAAACACTCAAAGATATCAGACTCTTGGTCATTAGTGGAACATGTCTAACCTCATCCAAAGTGCAGAAAAAACCATCATGTGTCGGTATCCTGACTGAGCCTATCCCAACTACCTTACAGACAGCGTTGTTAGCCATAGTGACATTACCACCATCTACCTGCTGATAAGTCGAAAACCACTCTCTATTTGGACACATATGATACGACGCCCCAGAATCAAGAACCCACAGATCTTTAAGACATGGTTCTTCATTTACAGCTAGGGCTAAGTCATCATCTGAATCAGTATTAGCTTCTACCACAGCGGCAGAACCTTCCTTCTTTTTATACATATTACCCTTCCTTTTACAGTCATATTTCCAATGCCCCTTTTCTTTACAGTAATTACAGATGTCATTCGCTCTAGGATTAACTTCATTAGGCTTCGAATTGTTACCATTAGACTTCTTTCTACTAGATTTCCTATGTCCCTTACTACTCGAAGCAATCAACCCAGATGCCTGATTTTCTGTAACTGAACTTGCTACTTTATGACGAACTTCTCTAGTCAGAAGGGCAGTTTTTACTTCTTCTAGAGACAACTTATCTTTACCACTAATAAAAGAATCTACAAAATTCTCATACGACAACGGCAAAGATACTAACAGAATCAAAGCAACATCCTCATCATCTACCTTAACCTCAAGATTACGTAGATCTAACAGAATAGAGTTCAACTGGTCTATGTGATCTCTAAGGGGCGTACCTTCCTGCATTCGCAAACTGAACAGACGTTGCTTCAAGAGCAACTTTTTAGTCAAAGACTTCATCATGTAGAGGCTCTCGAGCTTAGACCAGAGCCTGGCGGCAGTATCCACATTCGCGACCTCGATGATGACGTCATCGGCCAGACATAACATAATCGTGGAATGGGCCTTCTCCTCCAAGGTTTTCCATTCTTCTTCATCGGCGTCCGCCTTCTTCGTACCAGACAGCGGCGCCCATAATCCCTGCTGCTTCAGCAGAGACCGCATCTTGATCTGCCACAGACCAAAACTGTTCCTCCCGGTGAATTTGTCGATCTTCACGTTCATAGCTGACATCCTTGTAAGCTGAAAAACTGTTGCGGAAAAACACGAACCGAGGCTCTGATACCACTTGTTATGACGAAAACAGTAACAACGTAACAAGAACGAAAGGGCGAAGAGAAACAACACACAGATATACGTGGTTCACTAACGGTGTGTTAGCTACGTCCACGGGCAGAGGGAGAGAACGATCTTATTATGTGAGGAGTATTCAGAATACAAAGATTAAGGCAAAACTTGACATTTCTTCAAGGAGATATGTTTCAAACCATTCCTCATGCTGATGCACTCTTATTGAAGGTGAGAAGTTAAATTTTAATTTTGATTTAGTTTATTATAAGTTCATTATTTCTTGAATGTTAATTTAGTTCTAACTTTAATATGTCATTTTAACACTTATAACTTTAAGCACCCGAACATGGCTAAAGTTAGTTGTAAATTTGACAATGTTAACAATGACGTATTAGATACAAAATTGATAGTTGAATTGAAATGCTTTAATTAAAGTAATGAGACTAGATAGACATAATCCTAAAAGTTAAGGAACCTATTAAATGCACAAAACAATTAGTTCTAAAATCAAATTTCTAATTTAAGATTTAGTTTGTTATTGTGTTGTTTTAGTTGTATATATACATACTCATAAGAGTTTGATGTGAAACGTGATATAACACAGTGGATATTACACGATTGGAGTGACGAAGAATGTGTGAAGATACTGAAAAAATGTAAAGAGGCAATCATAAGCAATGGGAAGAAAGGAAAAGTGATGGTACTTGATATGGTGGTAGACCATGAAAAAAAGAATCATATGTTGACTGAAACTCAACTATTCTGGGACGTGTTGATGATGGCTAATGTAGGTGGAAAAGAAAGAGATGAGAAAGAGTGGGCCCAATTGTTCTGTGAAGCTGGATTTGGTGGCTACAAGATCTTTCCAATTTTGGGTTTAAGGTCGCTTATAGAGATTTATCCATAGGTGTTTGCGTTTGTAATTGTCTTTTTTTACCCTTGTTGTATATGATTGAAGGAGTCTATCATCAATTTACCATATTATAGATTGAAAGTGGTAACTTTGTTGTATTTAAATTTCACTTTCAATGGGTGATAGTTTGCATGTTCATTTGCTATTAAATATGTTATTGATAGTCAAAGTGAGCACAACTCAATTATAATTGACACATACACTCGACTAATAGGTTAAAGGTTTGAATTTCACATCTCAAATGTTGTTCAACTTTAAAAGAAAAAAAAAGTCTATTATTGATATTAGTGTATTAAATTTCGGTCGACATACCGAAATTTCGATCGAAATTTCGGTATGTTGACCGTATCGACATTTCAATGGGGGAAATTTTTGTTTTCCCCCCTTTTCGACGAAATTTCGGGGAATCTTTGATTTTTTTTAATAAGGGTGAATTGCCCATCAGGAGGCGCGTCAGATGTTGACGCACCTCCCTGTGCAGTCGCCTGGCAACTGCCAGGCGTCCTTTCAATTTCTTTTTTTTTTCAACAACAATTTTAGCATCCACTAAGTTAGTTTACTTTTTTTTATTTTCTTTTTAGTTTTTGGAAAAAATACACTTTTGGACCCTGAGGTTTGGGTTAAGTTACACTTTGATCCCTGAGTTTTCAAACTCAACAAAAATACCCATGAGGTTTGAGATAAGGAGCAATTTGGTCTCTTCCGTCAACTTTTCTGTTAAATTTTATCGGTTGCTGATGTGGCACTATTATTTTAATAAAAAATTTGTTTTTTTAAAAAAAATTTTAAATAAAAAATATTAAAATAATAAAATAGTATTATTTTTATTATTATTTATTATTTCTCCCTCTCTCCCTTCTTCTTCTCCCTCTCCATCTTCTTCCTCTTCATCATCTTCAACCTTCTTCTTCTTCCTATCTCCGACGGTCGTCACCGGCCGTCGACACTTTTTTTTTTCTTCTTCCTCCCCTCTTTCCACTGTTAAAAAAAAAAAATTGGAGGAGGTCCTCCACCGTTTTTTACCAGAAACGGAGGAGGAGGGGCCTCCCTCCTCCATGTTTTTTTTTTAAAAAAAAAAAAGAAAGAAAAGAAGAAAAATGGGGTAAGAGAGAAGAAGAAAAGAGAGAAAGAAAAAAAAAACAGTTCCGACGACTGGCGGGAAGTGGCGGCGGGCAGTGGTCTCCGGTCGCCGAAGTTAGGAAGAAGAAGAAGGTTGAAGATGATGAAGAGGAAGAAGAAGAGAGAGGGAGAAATAATAAATATTAATAAAAATAATATTATTTTATTATTTTAATTAAAATAATAGTGTCACGTCAGCAACCGTTAGGAGTTAACAGAAAAATTGATGGAAGGGACCAAAGTGCTCCTTATTTCAAACCTCAGGGGTATTTTTGTTGAGCTTGAAAACTCAGGGACCAAAGTGTCACTTAACCCAAACCTCAGGGACCAAAAGTGTAATTTTCCCAAAAAGTTTATAGTCAGTCTGAGCTGAATCTCCCCTACATACATACCAATGACATTTGTGGTAAAAAGAAAATTACCTAAAAATGATATTTCAAATTACCTAAAAAAGATATTTCAATAGGGGGTGCAATTTGTTTTGAAAAACATCATATTTGCATAATCATAATTATGTTGCTATATTTGCTAAGAATTTCTCTCCATTAATTTTTCCGCTATATTTTTTTAGAAGAAAATTTCCTGTTGCTTCTCTCTCAAATAATAATTATTTAAGAGTAAAATTAGTTTTTTTTTCAAAAAAAAAAAAAATCGAAAAATCATGCTATCTACTTTTGTTTGAATCTAGGTCCTTTGGAGTTTGGTGGCTACAAGACAACCACTACATGACACTAAACTTTAATTTCAAACTTGGAGAAATCTTTAATTTGAAGAGAGTATAGCAAACAAAAATCACCATGTTTAAAAGAGAATTTTATAAAGGAAAACAAAGTCTTGTTTTTGTAAATGTATATTCAAATAATAAGATTTTATTTTTCCCGTGTTTTTAAAAAGCCTTTTCTTTAGACAAATTTTTAAACAACCTTGTATTTTAACTTCCTAGTTCCTACAAACCTACTTTAATTAATAATAATAATAATAATAAAAATCCTTTTGGCATTCTAGGATTTAAAAGGACAACTGCCAATGAAATTTAATTTAGGAAAAAAAAAATCATTTTTGACCCTCAACTTTGTTGGTTGTATCAATTTTAATCTTGAACTTCAAATTTCATCAAATTGAACTCAAACTTAACTGGTTGTATCAATTTTAATACTAAACTTTCAATTTCATCAAATTAGACACCAGATTTAACAAATTGTATCAATTTTAATCCCAAACTTGCATAAATGTTGCAATGTACACCTTTAAGTAAGCTTCCGTGTTTGAACCACCATTGAAGCAAGTAATTGATTATTTCTTCCCTTTTTTTCTTAATTCACATTGCACCTGAATTGGTTTCTTGTAAGGTTGAAAAGACCGAACCGAACCGGTTCGGTTTGGTTCGGTTCAGTTCGGTTGTCAACTTTAATTCTGACGAACCGAACCGACGGTTCGGTTCGGTCCTCACCTCTTTAATGTCCGCTTTTCGTTTTTGTTCGCCACGCCAATCGACTTAGGGTTTCAGATTTTTGTTCGTCACGCCTGTTCGTCTTCAAGTTTTTTTTTTTTTGGTTTCATCTTTGTCTTCAGTGATCCGCCGACCACATCTCCCCACCTCTGATTATCATGTCCAGCGAGCACAGGACCCACAGCGGCGTTGGTGTAGCAGCAATTCGCAGAGGGCGTTTTCCGGCGACTAGTAGGTTCAGATCTACCCTAAACCATTTGTGGGTGTTTTCCGATGGCGATTATCTTTGTTTGTGGGTGTTTTTCGACGAGATCTAGCGGCTAGCAGGTTCAGATCTACCCTAAACCATTGTGTTCTTGTCCAAAATGCTCCAAAAAAAAAGGAAAAAAAAAGAAAAAAACCCAACCCGACTAGACTTGATTTCGGGTCAGCACTGAATCGGGTCAGGTCGGTTTGTCAGTACAGTCGGGTCGGGTTGTCCGTACAACCGATCCAACTCGCCAAATTTACACCCCTAGTTTCTTGTAGAGAAAATTATTGGAGAAATCTTTTAGTTTTCATTCATTTGTTTCTTAATGTGTGTGTGAGTTTTGTTTCCCTTTTTTAGTTACTTAGAACAACATGAATGATGGAAAAGCAATTTTGGAGTTTTTTCTTTTTCATTTTAGACGAAATTTTCTTATTATTGAGAACTTTGTAGGTTTTTTTTCCCCTGCTATCTGGTATTGCAAAAGGAAATAAATTTTGAAGTTTTTTTTCCTTCAAAAGTTTGTTGGTTTTTTCTTATTGCTAAGAATTGTGTGGGTTTTTCCCTTCTTTTTTCTCATATTTGTTGGATTTTTCTTGTTTGCTAATAACCTTGTAATTTTTTATTTATTTTATTTTATTTTATTTTATTTTTTTTTGTAGAGAAGACTATTAACAATGAGAAGAATCAATCTCAAATATTTGATTTCTTCAAATGAAGAGTTTTTCGAACAAATTTCTTACCAGAAGTTAATTCATGTGCAATGTGTGAATTGAAAAAATAAAAAGAAAGAAATTGTTAATTACATGATTTGATGGGAATTCAAATGGAAAGTTAATCAAAGGTCTACATTGCAACACTTATGCAAGTTTGAGATTCAAATTGATACAATCTGCTAAGTTTGAAGGTTTTTTTTTTTTTTTTTTTTTTTTTGAAAGAGCTAAGTTTGGAGTTCAATACGATCAAATTGAAAGTTTAGGATTAAAATTGATAAAACTTGCTAAGTTTGGGTCAAATTTGATTTTTTTTTCTTTTAATTTTTTTTTGACAATGTTTTTTCTTTTAATTTATAATCATAGATTGTTGGACTTTCCTAAAAAAAAAAAAACCATAGATTGTCGGACAAGGAGATCTATCTTGCTTTTTTGTTTACTAGTTTAGAAACACGTGCGATGCACGTTAAATTTTATTGTTTTAATTGAAAATAATAATAATAAAAAAAATGGTGTCTAGAAATCTAAAACTATATATTATATTGTTCTATGTTCATTTATAATGAATATGAAATACTTTGCACGTGGTTTGAAATCTTTGGAATATATTTTTTAGGGTGGAAGTTAGTTTTGAATAAATATATTTTTCATCAAGTTCAAATAGTAAATATTTGACATTAAACTATAATGTAAGAGATAAAAATAAAAAATAAAAGAAATATAATTAAAATTAAAATACATATAATAGTTGTAAACTAAATTTGATAAAACATAAAAAGTGGCATCATAAAGATATTTTATTATCTCATAGATAATTCATCGGTATGCTTCGAGATTGTATTTTGGATAAAAAGAAAGAAATATATTTCATAAGAATTATATAAGTTGATTTTTTTTAAAAAAAAAAACTAAAGTATTTAATAAAATATAACCTCTTTAAAAATAACATTTTTTTTTTGTATATTTGGATGAAAAATTTTGATCTTCAAGTGATTCGATGAGAATTTTTGTATTGACATTGAAAAAGTTTGTTAATGTAAATTCACATATTTAGAAATATATTTTCTAGGGAAAAATAAACTTTTGGTCTCTGAGGTTTGGGTTAAGTTATAGTTTGGTCCTGAGTTTTCAAACTCAACAAAAATACCCCTGAGGTTTGAGATAAGCACCACTTTGGTCTCTGTCGTCTATTTTTCTATTAAATCTTAACGGTTGCTGACGTGACACTATTATTTTAATAAAAAAAATATTTTTTTTAATTTTTTTTAAATAAAGAATAATAAAATAATAAATTATTATTATTTTATCTTTTCTTTTTTAATTCTTTATCCCACTCTCTCCCTCTTATTCATCATCTTCCCCCATCTTCTTCTCAACCATCTTCTTCTCCAACATGAAGCGAGACATTAACAAATTTTTGAAAAAAATAAAATGCTCACTTAAAAAGAATTAGGGGATCTCATTTATAACTAATAGATAATGAATTAAAAATTTTGGTAAAAAAACCACATTCTTACAATTTTTTTTTGACTTCCACATTCTTACAATTATGTACCTTTAAAAGAGTAATTACTACAATTATATAAGTTTATGACTTAATTTTTAAAACTAAAAATTTAGGATAGCAATGGTAACAATCGTTATATTTTATTGGTGCTTTATGCATTTTTTTTTTCTTTTATATAGATTTTGATACAAAAAATCCGTAAATATCAAAATAGTGATGAAATTAGAGTCGAAAAATAAGTAGAAAACTCAAAAGTTATATGAATATTATATAATGAAGTTTTTTTCCTTAAGTCATAGATACGACTTCTCAAAATTTTTACCATCAAAATCATGCCAATTACCTTAGTATTTTTAATTTTAATCCTCGAATGGATGCATTTGATGTGTAACTTCATTTGCTTGAACAGTCGCGTCCCATTAGCAAAGATTGAAGGACACTTTAATTCGAAGGGTTGTGTCTCTCTAACAAATATTAAAGGGCAAAATGGACATTTATTAAAATTATAAGGGCAAAAGAGAAAATCAAAGATTCTCCTCCTTAAGCCCCTTTTATATATAGTAAGAAGATTATTTTCTTTTTCTATTTTAAAGAAAAGGGAATATGGTTAAAAGCCAACCACCACACTAAATACAGGGAATATAATTGTTTAATTAAAATGTCATTAAGTGAAAGTAGGATATCTATTGATCGACTATTATAATTATCTTAATTACAATATTAGGAACTTTATCAACATTAAATTTTTATTTAAAACGTAAAGCTAGACAGCCTTTCATAACTATATAACTATACCTGTTTCAAAAAAAAAAAAAAAAAACTATACCTGTTTCAAAAAAAAAAACTATATAGCTATACCTTTTTTCAGAAAAAAAAAACTATATAGCTATACCAAAAAATAATAATAATAATAATAATAAATAAATAAAATCAAGAGTTAGATAACTAAGGCTCCGTTTAATAACCATTTAGTTTTTGGTAGCTTATAAGGACAACTTCTCTATAAGTTTGTTTATTTTGTTATCTACCTTCTTCCCTTTGTTTCAAAAACCAAGTCAATTTTTAAAAATCAAATGGTTATCAAATGGAGTCGTAGTTGTCAGAAACTTGTTTTTGTTTTTGGATTAGAATTCAAATGTGTCTTTCACAAGGATGAAAACCATTGCAAGAAAATTGAGAGAAAACAAACATAATTTAAAACCAAACGGTTATCAAATGAGACCTAAAATATCCACCAATAACCGATTTATATGAAAGAGTAAAGTTGAAAAAAGAATCAAAATTTCATTTTATAACATAAATTTAATATGTATCTTTTGTAAGGTTAGCTTCATGGCATGAATTTTTACTTTATATTATGCATAAATCTAAATTATTAGATTTTGATTATGCTACAAAACTTTTAACTTCTTGTTATATTTAAAAATACATATTTATATTTGTTATGGGTAAAATTTAGACTGACTAGCATGGACTAAAGAAGAGTCCAAACATAAAGAATAGAGGTGGAAACAAGTCTAGGCTAGGTCAAGCAGACCCGACCCCTGGTCTAACCAAACTGCTCCTAGGGTTCATTTAGACCCTAGGTGAATAGCAATTGGGTCAGAAGCCCAAATATAAGGCTAACGACGAGGTGAGCCTACCCTTGATTTAGGCTCATTTGAGTTGGCCACAACCTAGCCAAACCCCTCTAGATCCAATTTAATTTCCTTTTAGTCTTATTCCTATAAGGATACATGAAACCCTAAGTCAAGTCATCCTATAAATATCTAGTCTTCATAATTTTATCAAAGGTAACATCATTCTCATACTTTAAACCCTTACTAAACTCCTAAAACTCTAATTTAACTTAAATCTGAGTTTGTGTATCAAGCATCACACTGGTGTGCAATTCTTCCTGTTTTATAAATCACCTTTTTCTCCTATTAAACAAATTCATCATGGAAGCACGTACAGATCATATAGGTTCTCTATGTCCGAATTTGCGCATCAAAAGTAAAAGAACATATTATATTTTCTTAAAAGATGAGTAAAATGATGAATAATCTAAACTATGCCCTAGACAGAGAAGACTCCTACCAAGATTACCACCTACGAAGAATCACAATCGAAGGTCAGTGATAACTTGCAAAAAGAAAGTTATTTCTCATCTACATTTAAATTAAAAGAGGCTAGAAAAGATATGAGATGCGCCAGTTCAACGCATAAAATAAGAGAATTGTTATAGTTTTGTTGGGGTTGGTGCCCTAAAACTCATAGATAGTGAATGAAACAAATAGTCGTATACTTGTTCGATAAAGTCGTTATGAAGTTTTTGTTCACTCGAGTTATTAAATGAGTGAATTGCACATTAAATAACCCAAATCCAATAAACTAAGAACCCATGACTATATTATGTATACTGGAAGTTTATGTGTGACATAAGTATGGATCAAGTTCAAGTAAATAGTCTAAACGATCTATAGTATATGGATAAGGTTGGGTACCTTAATCCTGGGGACACTATTAGCGTGGCTCACTTTGTTCTTTAAAGACAGACGATGTGATTCTAATTGTTCATGTATAAGACATGTGAGTGAGGGCGTCCTATGCAAAGAGTTTGCATAGAGATCGGACCAGGAGATAAGTCACTTTCACTTTACAACACCGTTTACTGTTGAAACTGAACATCTCATACATAAAAACTAGGTAACTCGATCTTAATCTTGAGCTAACTATGAACTCCTGTTTATTTAGGATTATCTTCATTTGCATGGGTGAGAGTGGCCAAACATCGCCGACTCAATAAGCCTAGCTACCATTTTGGGGGTAAGACTAAATGGATAGCTGGGGACATAGTTTTGCAAGATGGAATTCACTATTACCCGTTTTAGGGTTAGTAAAGAGGTTGTTCCCTTAAGTACTGACTCCGAGCCTTGAACAAAGGGGTCTCGCCCTCTCATAACCTTGAGAGGGACTTGGTTCAGTGATTGTATCATGAACTAATTGTTCATTAGAAAATCAGTGGAACTTAAGGAACAAGATGTAACTATAGGGGTAAAACGGACATTTGACCCAGCTCTAGTTACGAACAAACCGGTGAAGGGTCGACTTACTAATCATGGTTATCTAAAGTGGACAAGAAATATATCTACAGTGAGGGGAGTGCAGCTACGGGCTATAGTGGAATGTCCCGGAAGCTAACAAACGATGAATGACTAAGTTAACGAGATTAACCGGTTATCATCATTTCATTGGAGCCCATGATCTGTAGGTTCATTAGGTCCCTCTACTAGCTCAATAGGAATAAAACTTGGAACAATATGATAGGTTAATATTTGAAACGTTCAAAATTGGAAAAGGGTACAAAAGTCGGTTATATGCGATATTTAACGACTTATTAGTTTAATTGTGAATTAAACTTAAAATGAGAGTTGAATATATTTAAATATGATTTAAATATTAAACATGTGAATAGGGATTCTTGTTCGAGAAAATTTGTTGGGAGAAAATCGAGATTTGACAAGTAATGTTGATTTAATATATATGATATTAAATCAATCATTTTATTTTATTTTAATGAAATAAAAGTGTTATTTAAATTAAAATAAAAAAAAAAGAAAGTGAGATTATTCAGAATTTTATTTGCAAATTTTGAATTTAAAAGAAATTCAAAAGTTAGCAAATTTTGGAGGTGGTGCTTAATGACTAATCATTTATAATTAGTCTTATTGCACCACCTAACCTTATGACTCAAAATGATCCCAAATTGCTGTCAATTTCTTGTGCAATTTTTGTGCATGATTTCCCTCTATATATAGAGGATGAGCTGATGAGAATTGGTGGTTTTTTTTTCAACCTAAAATGCTGCCAAAATTCTCCCAAGAACTTCCATGTTCATACTCTTAAGTTGCTTATGCCCATAAGTTTTCCTTTCCAATTTCTATCAATTGAGGATCCCACAATCCGTTCCAAGGCTTAAGGATAGTAGAGAAGATCCAAGTGGTTGTCCAAAAGTTGTTCGTGTGAATTATAAAGCATCGGATTATACGAATTGGGAGCTTCAAAAGGTAGGTACCTTATTACTCTGTTTTTATTCTTATGAACAACATGACTTCAAGGATTTAATTAATCAAATTGTGTGCCTAAGATCCAAAATTGCTTCCTCATGTGTGATATTAACACCTTCAAGTTTTTCTTTCAGTGCGTAATTCTTTGATGCAGCGAGATAATGCAATAATTTTACGACTAACGCATATATTGTAGATGTTTATCTTCCTAAGTTATCTTTCATCACAGGCATTGAAGCTATTACATGATAAAGTACAAATGCAAGCTGTCCAAAGCTAGTGTTGACAAGTGGCAGAGCAGTGAGCTGACATAAAGAAAAGTAGAGCACGTTGTTGCCTTGTGCAATGTGATTCTAAATATGCAAGAAATATTCACAATTAGCTAAAAAACGTGCAAGTATACACATCATGACAGCAAGTGATAAGTAAATTAAGATCGTTCTCCACAGGAATTGGTTTATAGAATTTTACTACTTCTAAGCTTGATTTTTAATGAAATTCAATGTGACCGAGGAACAAATATTTTTCCTTAATTAAATGCAAGAGATTAAAATGGTAAACAAGCTTAAAATGACAAGAACTTAAGTAAATTTCAACAAAAACAGAAATTCACACAGAGAAAGCAAGGTTCAGATTAAGGGTTGTCTACTCTCACAAGCTGTTTGCTGTAGCAGAACTTTATAATTACAACTCACACAGAATTTTCTACGGGAATCTTCCAATTCTCCTCTAGTTAGGTGATTAAACTCCCATTTAACCCCTTCTTTTTAGCTCAACTGATTTAGTGCCTTAGGTGGTTATTTATCCCTAAATACCCACTCATTTTCATGACCATCAAAGACTAAGGTAAAGCAAAGTAGTCGGTTATCTATTGTTTTCCCAAACACTAAACAACAATGCTAGAAAATGGTTGGCCAAACGAAATTCCAGCTTTAAGCATGAAGAACACACTTTGCTTTAAATTGCAATATATAAAATTCCACTAAAACAAACAACAAGTTCAAGCTTAAGCACCCTAATCCTCACCTAAGAGGATTTAGCTCATGTTCAAGGTGAAAATAATGAAAATACAGCAGCAAACAACCATATCAGTCATGATTACAACCTTAAATACCAACTAAACACTAGGAGAAAGAAGAATAAAAGAAGAGGAGTGAAGAGAAGAAGCTTCCAAAGGAGATTCCAGCTTTCCCAAGCTGGAAATCCCTCCAAACAGCAGCCTCCTTGTCTTTTTCCCCTTCAATGACAGTAGCAACTTCTAGGTCAACTTCTCCAGCTTCCTCCTTCATTCTTTGGGCAAAAGAAGCATTTATACCATCTCTTTGCATTGATTTCAGGGCTGATTAGACACATAAATCCACATGGACCTTCCTTAATTGGCTGAGATGGGACAAATCAGCTCACATGGCTGCCAGCTCAATTAATGAAAGCTTTCACGGATTTAGCATGTGCAGAATTTTACTTCCCAGACTTTCTGCCTTCTGCTTGTGAAATTAGTTGCTGTAGCACAACCTGAGTGACCATACACCAGAAAAATCAGCTAGAAATAAAAGAAATCTGCACTCAATTAAATTCAAGCTTAGCCTACTGATATATAAAAATGTTCATCAAAGAATACTCATTTTCATGCACAAGCCAAAGCTCAAACACATCAAAGGGTAGAGTTTTTAAGCCTAAAAGAGAACCAATAGCTCTTATTTCTAAGAGCTATCAAACCCCCAAACTTGAATCATTGCTCGTCCCTGAGCAATGCTAGCCTACAAAAACTCTAACTCATCATCCCATATCCAGCTTGCAGTCAACATGGCCTAACTACAACACCTAGCTACTTTTTGACAAGCTTACACCTCTGAATGCATACAACTACTCAACAAAGCACTACTCTTTTAAAATACCCCTTCAACTTGGCATTTTCAAATTTTTAGTGCTCTTCTAATGATCCTCTAGCTCAACCTATTTACAAGAGCCATCATATCAAATTATACTAGCCTATTGACATCAAGGAAGCCACTAACCTTCAAGCCTAAACTTAGCTCAAACCTCAATCCTAAAGCTTGCAAAGCAATCCTATAGTCTATTTGCCTAACCTCTAAAGCTTCTAAGCTCAACCTAAACTTCTCTCTACTTTTTATTCTTTCTCTTTTTTTTTTTTTTTTTACCAACTCAGAAAGTCTCATAGGTCATAGCTTTTTGGTCCAAGAATGGCAACACTTTATGGTGAAACTCACCTTAGCCTCCAAGCTCATCACCTAACGAGAACTACACTCATTTCCCTTAGAGTTGACTAAGATTTGCTCTCTAGCTACTACTTCCTTGCTTCTTAGAATGACAACACTTTTTGGTGAAGCTCACCTAAGCTCTGGGGAAGATTGTAACCTTCAAGCTAACACTCATCCCTTTTTCATCTCATTTGAACTTTTCTTTTCTGCTCACTTTTTTTTTTTTAAAAAAATTGTTTTCTCTTCCCTTGAGCTACTTTTTGACGCAGGGGCAAACTATGGGTATCATAAATCCCCCTGGTTACTAGGCAAGCTCAAGGAAAATAGAAAACCTTTAAAAAGGGAGAGGAGTGCATCCTAGGCAAAACTAAGAGAAAGAGGAATGCATTCTAAGTTGCCTTTTCTATTTCTTTTTCATGCTTTTTTTTCTTCTTCTTTTTTTTTTTACAAGGGTTACCTCACCCCCAAACTTAATCCATTCATTGTCCCCAATGAGTGAGAAAGCAAGGCAAGGACCCCCAAACTTATTTTTTTTTTAGAGAAGCTAAGGCTTATTGCTTAGGAGGATTATAAGGCTTGGGCAAAAGGACTAAGAACAAGCTTTCCTAAGATTTGAGCTAAGCTAAGGAGGAAAATTAGGAAGCTTCCTATCCACCTAAGGACTTAAAGCACAATAAGATAATCAAACTAAGCAAATAGGCTAAGCTATGGGGGATCATTACAAAGAATACTGTCTTTTCATTAAAACAGATTTTTTTTCTTGCTTTTTACCAAGAACAACTGCTGCAGCATTCAGCGAGGCTAGGCTTAACCAAAAGAACAGCCAAGAGCTACAACTAGGCTCTAAATAATTCTAAACAAGCTAGACAAGCTAGACAACCCATATTTCCAAAACAGAGACTTTATATTCTAGCTGCAGCATGCTCAAAATCAATAATTCAAAATTTTCTAGCAGAAATTTTATGCACCAGATGGCTATTCTAGCTTATTTAGTATTCCAAGCATGTGTAGCACTTCTAAGCATCAATGTTTTAGCAGCTTACCAATCTTAACATTTTGCATTAGATGGCCTTGTTAACTTAAATTAGCATTTCAAGCAAAAATGGCACTTTCTACGAATTAAAGGCACTTCCTAAGAATTACCACACCAGCATGTTCCAACAACTCCATAAAAGATATTTTCATTAAGCATAATAGGCTAAGCACCTAGGAAAATGACAGAACACTGTGGTTTCAAAAAAAAAAAAAAAAACTGTGAGTTACAACTAAACCCCAAAACAGTGCCTAGGTAAGCTGAATTTATGCTCACACTACCATTGCCTTTCCATTTGGCTCAAGTAAGCACAAAATTTTCCCATTTAGCATATCAGATGCTTGCACAAGCTAGATAGCTATCAGAAACATTTCAAGCCAAATTTTTGCACCTTAAGAAAATATTACACACTATCACAATGGCTAATAACTTGCAAAAACAACAGGTCTATTTTTAATTTCAACTCCTATCCTTAAATGTGATTTGATACTTCATAGGAGATAATTTACCAAATTCTTCGAGAATGAATCCCACGCCAAGCATTAAGCCACAATGAATTCTCACAAAGGTACAAATTCATAAAATAGAATTGAAATCAGCACACGAACATTTGCTAAAATAAAAGATATGCTGCTCATTGATTGAACTCTTAGCACCAGCACATTTTTTTTTTCAGATAACTCCTAACAAAGCCACTTAAAGACAAAAGATAAACACGACAGACTTGAACAAAAGCGAAAAAGAAAACAACAAGATAAACCAGCAGCAAACCACACAACAAACATAATTTTTTTTTTTTAGAAAAGCAGACAACATAGAAGCAGAAAACAAGCAACAGCAACGAACTCCCCTTCAATCTTCATCAATCTTCTTGATCATCATCAGCATCATTTGCATTCCCACTGGGAGATGGGGAAGGTGATGTGGACTTTTCCTTACCGCAAGCGCACGGGTCAAGTAATAATATAGTGAATAGTAAATTCGAATGTCGTCCTCTGGATTGGATTTTTAAGCAAATCAAGTATTGTGAATTATCTTGCCCAATTTTATTTAGGGATCAAAAAGTGATGAATAGGTGATGATAAAAACAAATTAAAGCAAGTAAAAAGAATGGAATTTCAATTGGGAAAACTACTTAGGGAATTGATTTCGCTGATTTCGTTTAGGATTGATTTTAAAGAATAAGTTATTATGCACAATGAAATTATGAGCCAAAGACCCTTTAATCACAACTACCTCTCCCGAGTATAATTGATTCTCATGCAAATTAACCAACTTGATATCCCTATCTAAGTTTATTAATATGCAAGGCAATGAGATCTTTTAACCAATTCTAAAGTTAATCTAAAACCGTCAAGAATTAGAAAGTAAACTTTATTCATGCAATCTTGAGCAAGTCTAAATCAAATCCCCTCTCCCGAGGTAGATTTGAAACTTAAATCATCCAACTAATGGCCAATTAATTGAAAGCATTAAATCAAGATTACAAACACAATAACATTGCACAACTTAAACCATAAATCAATCCATAAACTAAATCAACTACATCAATCCCTAAGCTACAAGTTTAGCTACTCATGAATGTAAATACAAGCTCAACTAAACATGGGAAAGCCATAAATCTAACTAAAGAAAGAAAAGGGAAAAGAAAACTCAATGTAGGCCGAGTCCCGACGTCCCCGTCACGATCCCCACGAACAATGGGTTGATTTCCAAGTTCCTCCTTTGTTTCCAGCTCCAAAAGCCTCTATTCTGTCCTCTTTTACGGCTCCAAAAGGTCCCAAATTGATCTCCCTTAAAACCTAGCCGAAGTGAAGCTTATATTGCAGATTTTTCGTCTTAGCGTCGCGACGCTGCCTCTTATACGCGCGTTCTGAATAAGGAAAAATGGAAGCGTCGGGACGCTTCCTATCATAGCGTCTCGACGCTGTGAGTTTTACGCGCCTAATCTGATATGGAAGGTGAGCGTCGAGACGCTCAAGAGCTAGCGTCTCGACGCTAGCCTGCTGTTGACCGAGATTTGACTTTTCTCCACTTTTACTCTTTTCATTCCTTTGCATCTTTTTACGCCCCGAGCACCCGATTAACTCTGATATTGCATTATAGCTCCAATTAACCATTTCCTACAAAATAAACAATAAAGCACAATAAAATGGCCCAAACATCATAAAAGACTAGCTAAATTAAATCAGTAAAAGTAGCTAGCTATGCTCGCTATCAGAAGGGCACCACGGGTCAAATAAACCTGCTGGGAATTGAGGAAATGGCTGAGGAAGCTCCTCAAAGCCGTATTCAAATGTTTTCTCCATGGCAGAGTCCCTATGATGAGCGTATTGCCAGTAAGTCTTTTGCTGACTCTCACTGTGTTCCATTCGCCTCATCATCCTTCTCTACTGCCTTAAAATCTCCTCAACCCCACAAACCATATTTGTGCTTGACCTCCCTTTATTCTCCCCGTGTAATCTTGCTATAGATGCTGAATCTATGATTCCTTTGTCCATTAAAATTTCTTCATTCTCATCCACCTCGACTTGAGCCTTCAAACATAATGCTGTAATCAGATTTGGGAAAAACAATCTTCCTACCTTCCTTTTTGAACATGCCAAAATCTCTTTTGCCAAGAGCTTCCCCACGTCAATGCTCAGGATTTTCAAGATGGAAAAAATTAAGAGAACTCTTTCTTTAGACACCGTGGTGTCATGAGTGGTGGGGAGCAACCTACTCCTCGCAAAGGTGTGCCAAACATTTGCTTTCGGGCTTAAGGTATGCAGCCAATAGTGTTCGAACTGAGTTCCTTGCCATCTTCCAGCTTGCTCCTTCAACAGCACAAGTTACTAGAGCTGAATGGAGCTGCTCTTTAGATGGAGCAATCTCCATTGAGTTGAAAACCGCATGGGGGAAATTAGGAAGGTTGTAGAATTCATTGATGGCTAATGGCGACCAGTCTATCCATTTTCCCCTTACCTTGGTTCGGAATAGCTCATTGTCTTGAACATTTGCATAGAATTCCCTTACCAAGGGAATAACAGCTGGCTCTGGCTTTTGGCAAAGTATTTACCATCCAAGCTTGATGATCACTCCTGAAACAAATGAGGGAAGCTTTTCAAAGTCTGCCTCAAATCCTCTCTCAGGAAGAAGATCTCTTTGGAGCATGACTTCAAATTTTTTCTTAGCGGCAGCATTGACGAATTTCTCCATGGGGCTCTCATCAATTTCCAGCATTGGCTCTTTTCCCTTTTTCTTTAGGCTCTTCTTCCTTGCTAGAGGACTTTTTGGGGGAGGCGCAATTTCTTCCTCAACTTCTTGCTCTTGAACTTGAGTCACAATTACTTCTTCATGAAGTTCTTCTTGCTCCACCACTTGCTTTCCCTTTCCCTTGTTTCTAGGACTCCTTCTCATGGCCTTAGATTGCCCACCTTCACCTAAAACAACTATTTCTTTATCTTGCAATTTGCTTGCTGGTGCTGAAGATTCAGCAACCTTTGGCCTAAATAGCTTTTTGAGAACTTTGGGAGCCATAGATAAAGGAGAAGCAAGCTTCGGTTTAGGAAAGAAAGTAGTTTTTTTTTCTCTTTTCAGAAGAATTGCTACGGATTGCTTGAGCTTGAAAGGCTACCCCTCCTTGTTTAAATAAGCCATAAAAGATCTTCTCATTGAATAAGCAAACACAGGTTGTTGAGGGGAATCACGGGCCTTAAAGTGCTGCAGCTAGCTCACTGCCCCAAAAATTAAATCTGCTACAATGGCTGCACCAAATTTGCTGCTATGGGACTACAAGGATTCTGCTGCAGCTTCCAGATTTCATCTTTTGAGACAAACAGCATCTTGATTGCAAATTCCCATCAACTCCATCTTTCCAAATCTGATGATAGCAATCTCATCAGCTGGTTTTTCTCCCAAAACCAGCAAGCTCACTGCCCAAAGAAATCTTTTTCCAAGATTCATACTCCACCTTTTGCATGAGAACTCCTACCAAATAAAAGATCGCTTGCACAAAAGAAACTATATTGTCAGCAACTAAATACTGAAATTAAAGACACAACAACTTGAACAAAATGATAGCAACTAGCTACAACTAAACACTACCAACGACAAATCAAAAGAAGTGCAATAAAGACAGAAGAATTAAAGCTAAAAACTGCTGCAAATTGAAATAAAACAGTAAATTTGAACGCACTTTACCACCTTTAGGGACCAAAAATATTCAATAGAACTTAAAACACATTGTCCCTATCTTCTCCTTCCATTTCTCAATTCTCCAACAATTTGCAAGAGGCAAAACACCTCTGGAATTCTTCACCCCAGTAGTGCTTTAATCTCTGACCATTGACCTTGAATTCTCTTCCATCACTTTCATCCCTCAATAACACAGCTCCATGACTATAGGCTTCTAACACAGTGAAGGGTCCCGACCACCTAGATTTGAGCTTGCCAGGAAAAAGCCTTAGCCTAGAGTTAAACAACAAGACCTTTTGCCCCCTTTCAAATTGTTTAGGCACCAACCTCTTATCATGCCAAGCCTTTGTCTTTTCTTTGTACATCTTTGCATTTTCATAGGATAGTTGTCTGAACTCCTCCATTTCCATAAGTTGAAATGTCCTCAATTCACCCGCTGCTTTGTGATCAAATTTGAGCTTTTTAATGGCCTAAAAAGCTTTATGTTCTAACTCCAAAGGCAGATGGCAAGATTTTCCAAAAACTAACCTATATGGGGACATGCCCAAGGGAGTTTTAAATGCTGTCCTATAGGCCCATAATGCATCATCAAGCCTAATAGACCAATCCTTTCTATTTGGGCTGACCATCTTTTCCAAAATGCTTTTAATTTCCCTATTGGAGATCTCGGCTTGCCCGTTAGCTTGTGGATGGTAAGGGGTTGAGACTCTATGCTTAACATTGTACTTGACCAACATATTGTTCATCATTTTATTAACGAAATGAGTCCCCTCATCACTTATTAAAGCTCTAGGAGTTCCAAAACGAGTAAAAATGTGCTTGTGCAAGAATTTTAACACGGTTTTGGCATCATTTAAGGGGCAAGCAATAGCTTCCACCCATTTTGACACATAGTCTACAGCCAAAAGTATGTATAAATTCCCAAAGGAAGGTGGGAAAGGTCCCATAAAATCCAAACCCCAAACATCAAAGAGTTCTACCTCTAAAATGTAGGTGAGAGGCATTTCATCTTTTTGGCTCAAATTTCCCTTCCTTTGACACTTGTCACACACTTTACTAAACAAATGAGCATCTTTAAACACCAAGGGCCAATAATAACCTGTTGTACCAGTTTCTCATTGCCTTCCAGCCTTGATAAATGATCAGCAACAAGATTTTCAAAACCCTTTTTGTCCTTAATCTCCAAGTCAAACTCTTGGAGCAAAAGCACCCACCTAATTAGCCTTGGTTTAGCATCTTTCTTGGCCAAAAGATATTTAATGGCAGCATGGTCAGTAAAAACTGTTACCCTTGTTCCCACTAAATAAGGTCTAAATTTTTCAAAGGCAAACACTACGGCTAAAAGCTCCTTTTCAGTGGTGGTATAGTTCTTTTGGGCCTCATTTAGAGTTTTGCTAGCATAGTAGATAGGGTGGATCAGCTTCCCTATTCTTTGTCCCAACATAGCCCCAACAGCGAAATCACTTGCATCACACATCAACTCAAATGGCAATAGCCAATTGGGTGAGGAGATGATAGGTGCAGTGACTAATGTTGTTTTTAGGGTGTTGAAAGCCTTCAAACACTCAGCATCAAACTCAAAGGGGCGGTTCACTTCTAACAATAGGCAAATGGGCTTGGAAATTTTTTAGAAATCCTTGATAAATCTCCTGTAAAATCCAGCATGTCCAAGAAAGCTTCTAACTCCTTTCACTGTGGTTGGAGGCTCTAGCTTTTCAATGATCTCTACCTTGGCTCTATCCACTTCAATGCCTTTCCTCGAGATTTTGTGCCCAAGAACTATGCCTTCTTTGACCATAAAGTGGCATTTCTCCCAGTTGAGCACCAAATTGGTTTCTACACATCTTTGCAATACTTTTCCCAAATTAGTGAGGCAAGCTTGAAATGACTCCCCAAAAACCGAAAAGTCATCCATGAATACTTCCATTATTGTCTCCACTAAATCAGAAAAAATGGCCATCATACACCTTTGAAAAGTGGCAGGGGCATTACAAAGACCAAATGGCATTCTCCTAAATGCAAAAGTACCATAGGGACAAGTGAAGGTGGTTTTCTCTTGATCTTGAGGGGCTATGGTGATTTGGTTATATCCCGAATAACAATCCAAAAAGCAATAATAATCTTGCCCAGCTAGCTTGTCCAACATTTGGTCAATGAAAGGTAAAGGGAAATGGTCTTTTCTTGTGGCCTTGTTCAAACGCCTATAATCCATACATACCCTTCATCTTGTCACTGTTCTAGTGGGAACTAGCTCATTTGGCTCATTCATCACCACGGTCATACCTCCCTTTTTAGGCACACATTGGACCGGACTAACCCAATTACTATCAGCTATAGGGTATATAATTCCAGCATCTAGCCACTTGATTATCTCCTTTTTCACTACTTCTTTCGTGGCCGGATTAAGCCTCCTTTGTTGCTCAACCTATTTGAAGTTTCCTTCCTCCAAATTAATTTTGTGCATACAAAAGGATGGACTTATACCTTGAATGTCAGCTAGAGTCCAACCAATGGCCTTTTTTAACTTTTTCAACAACTCCAACAGTGCTTGTTCATCTCCAGGGAGCAAACTTGTTGAAATTATAATAGGCAATGTTTCTTGTTCTCCCAAGTAAGCATATTTCAAATGGTTGGGCAAGGGCTTTAGCTCTAACTTTGGAGGCTCTACAATGGAGGGCTGCATAGGTTTAATTTTTCTATCAGTCAACTCCAGTGATTCAAAAGCTCTCTTAAAGCTAGGAGCTTCATTCACTACTTCCAGATTATGCTGCACACACAAAATTTCCAAGTCTTCCACTCTTATCTCACCAAACTGCTGTATGTGGTGCTGCAACAGTTCTTCCTCCCATTTATGAGTTACCAACTCATCCAACACATTAATCACAGAACACTCCTCCACCTCAACTGGGCATTTCATGGCATCAAACACACTAAATTTAACTTCTTGATCATGAACTCGCATAGTCAATTCACCTTTTTGAACATCTATTAAAGCTCTCCCTGTGGCCAAAAATGGTCTCCCAAGGATAATTGGGACATCCTTGTCCGCTTCATAGTCCAAAATGATAAAATCCGCTAAAAAGATAAACTTATCCACTTGAACTAAGATGTCCTCAATTTTTCCTTCAGGGTAGGTGATTGATCTATCAGCAAGTTGCAAAGTTACAGTGGTTGGCCTAGCCTCTCCTATTCCCAACTTTTTGTAAATGGACAATGGCATGAGGTTTATGCTGGCCCCAAGATCGCACAAAGCTCTTCCCAACTCTTTACCACCAATAGAAACAGGAATGGTAAAACTTCCAGGGTCTTTCACTTTGGGTGGAATCCTATTTTTCAAAATTGCACTACACTCCTCAGTCAATGCCACAGTTTCATACTCACCCAATCTCCTTTTCTTTGTCAAAATATCCTTGAGGAACTTCACATAGTTGGGCATTTGTTCCAAAGCCTCAACTAGTGGGATGTTTATATGAAGCTGTTTTAGTACCTCAAGAAATTTCTTAAAATTGGCCTCTTGATTTTTCTGCTTTAGCCTTTGGGGAAAGGGTGGTGGGGGCAGTTTAAATGTAGGGGAATGTGTAGGAATTGACTTAGAAGGAGCTACAGGGGCTGCTCTAGGAATTTCTTCAATTTCCTCACTCTCTGGACTTTTTTCTACTTGAATTCCAGCAGGTTTTTCAACATTTTTCTCTGTTGTCTTTTCCATATCAGCATCAATATCAGCTGGTTTTTCCACTTGTTGTCCAGCTGATTTTTGTTGGGTTGGCCCTTTTTTCTCAACTAAAGGCTTCCCACTTCTGAGCTCCACAACTTGGACTTGTTCCTTTCCTTCCCTCTTTGAATTTTCAGTGTCTGAGGAAAGTTTACCATGTGGCCTAGCTTTCAACTCACTAGCGATTTGGCCCATTTGAACTTCCAAATTTCTTAATGACGCTTGGTGAGTTTGAATTGCAGCATCAGTTTTTGCCATATACTCCTTGAACATGCTCTCTAAAGAACTTCCAGTGGCATGTTGTTTCATGGTATTTTGGAACTAAGTTTGCTGATTTTGTTGCCCAAATCCGGAAGGTCCACTCATCTTTTGTTGAGCTTGTTAGGTGTTGGAATTACTTCCTTGACCTCCCCAAGCAAAATTTGGATGATTTCTCCAACCCGGATTATAGGTATTGGAATAGGGATTATTCATAGGGGCATTTTGGTTTCCTACATAACACACTGAGGCTGGATTTCCAGGGCAAAATTCAAACTTGTGATCCTCTCCACAGTAAACGCATGAATCTGCTGCATTTTGATTTATATTGATTGCTGCAGCAGACTGGTTTGCACTGGAATTCATCAACTGCAAATTCTCAAAGCCTGAATTTAGCTTTTTCATCATGCTTTCCATTGAATCAAACCTCGCATTAAAGGATGTAACAGTGTCAACCTCAAGCATACCCTTATTTTTCTTCCCAGCCACACTTCTAGAATCAGACCATTGGCAACTATTTGTGGAAATTCTCTCCAAAATGGCATAAGCTTCATCATAAGTCTTAGATAATAAGGCACCATTAGCTGAAGCATCTACCATGTTTTGAGTGGCCCAATTCAACCCATTATAAAAAGTCTCCATTTGAATGCAATGGGGCAAACCATGGTGAGGGCATTTTCTCAACAACTCTTTGAATCTTTCCCAAGCTTCACTAAAAGATTCATCATCAAATTGTCTAAAAGACACTATATCCGATCTAAGCTTGACATTTCTTGTGGGAGGAAAGTACTTAATGAGGAATTTCTCTGCTAACTCATTCCATGTAGTGATGGAGCCAGGAGCAAAGTTATTTAACCAAGCTTTAGCCCCATCCCTCAAAGAATAAGGAAACAAGGTTAACCTCAAAGCATCTTGAGAAACTCCTTGAATTTTGAATGAGTCACTCACTCCCAAAAAGGATTTAAGGTGTAGATGTGGGTCCTCAGAAGGTAATCCATGAAATTGTCCCACCGTTTGTAACATTTGGAACATAACAGGCTTCATTTCAAAATTGTGGGCTTGTATCTCGGGTCTAGCTATCCCAGGGTACAACTCATTGAAGGTAGGGACGGCATAGGCTCTAATAGCTCTTCCCCTATCATTGGCTATAAGGACAGGGTTTTCAGCTTGATTTTCTACCCTAGGTTGTTGATTTATCTCACGATTAGGCTGCTGGTTGTTTTGGTTTTCTTGATTTCCAGGAGGTACAGGGGGTAAAAGAGGTGGTGGATCCATCCTATTGTTTCTCTCCCTTTGTTCCCTTCTCCTCCTATGAAAAGTCCTTTCAATTTCAGGGTCCAAATTGAATTCTAAGTCAGGGAATTCGTTCATACACAGCTACCAGCACCTGCAACATCAAACAACCAAGTTAGAAGCTGTTTTAGCACCAATTTCACCAAATTTCAGCTCAAAAATAGCAAAAATCAACTCAATCCCCGGCAACGGCGCCAAAAACTTGTTGCCTTGTGCAATGTGATTCTAAATATGCAAGAAATATTCACAATTAGCTAAAAAACGTGCAAGTATACACATCATGGCAGCAAGTGATAAGTAAATTAAGATCGTTCTCCACAGGAATTGGTTTATAGAATTTTACTACTTCTAAGCTTGATTTTTAATGAAATTCAATGTAACCGAGGAACAAATATTTTTCCTTAACTAAATGCAAGAGATTAAAATGGTAAACAAGCTTAAAATGACAAGAACTTAAGTAAATTTCAACAAAAACAGAAATTCACACAGAGAAAGCAAGGTTCAGATTAGGGGTTGTCTACTCACACAAGCTGTTTGCTGTAGCAGAACTTTATAATTACAACTCATACAAAATTTTCTACGGGAATCTTCCAATTCTCCTCTAGTTAGGTGATTAAACTCCCATTTAACCCCTTCTTTTTAGCTCAACTGATTTAGTGCCTTAGGTGGTTATTTATCCCTAAATACCCACTCATTTTCATGACCATTAAAGACTAAGGTAAAGCAAAGTAGTCGGTTATCTATTGTTTTCCCAAACACTAAACAACAATGCTAGAAAATGGTTGGCCAAACGAAATTCCAGCTTTAAGCATGAAGAACACTTTGCTTTAAATTGCAATATATAAAATTCCACTAAAACAAACAACAAGTTCAAGCTTAAGCACCCTAATCCTCACCTAAGAGGATTTAGCTCATGTTCAAGGTGAAAATAATGAAAATACAGCAGCAAACAACCATATCAGTCATGATTACAACCTTAAATACCAACTAAACACTAGGAGAAAGAAGAATAAAAGAAGAGGAGTGAAGAGAAGAAGCTTCCAAAGGAGATTCCAGCTTTCCCAAGCTGGAAATCCCTCCAAACAGCAGCCTCCTTGTCTTTTTCCCTTTCAATGACAGCAGCAACTTCTAGGTCAACTTCTCCAGCTTCCTCCTTCATTCTTTGGGCAAAAGAAGCATTCATACCATCTCTTTGCATTGATTTCAGGGCTGATTAGACACATAAATCCACATGGACCTTCCCTAATTGGCTGAGATGGGACAAATCAGCTCACATGGCTGCCAGCTCAATTAATGAAAGCTTTGACGGATTTAGCACGTGCATAATTTTACTTCCCAGACTTTCTGCCTTCTGCTTGTGAAATTAGTTGCTGCAGCACAACCTGAGTGACCATACACCAGAAAAATCAGCTAGAAATAAAAGAAATCTGCACTCAATTAAATTCAAGCTTGGCCTACTGATATATAAAAATGTTCATCAAAGAATACTCATTTTCATGCACAAACCAAAGCTCAAACACATCAAAGGGTAGAGTTTTTAAGCCTAAAAGAGAACCAATAGCTCTTATTTCTAAGAGCTATCACACGCAAGCTAGTTGCTTGGTGAAGTCAGCCTCCTTAAGCCTATAAATTACAACCATTCGTCTAGTTGAGGAGGAGGACCGAGAGGAGAAAGATCAGAGGAGGAAGATCTATTCAGCGAAAGCATTTGTTATTTTTATATCTTATGTGCTATTGATAACGCTCATTTATGTGCGTTATTTAGCCTTAAAAACCTAGGTTATTGTTTAGAAAGCAAGGACTTTGTGTTTAAAATCTTATCATTTCAAGTCAAATCAGCAAAAGTAGTAGAATCTTGTGAAAATCTTAGAAATATAGAATTTATGTTTAAATTGTACAAAAAGAGGTTACTTTTGTAAAGAATTTATCCAAGTTAATGTTTTTGTACAGAGGACTTTACGAAGGAAACGAGCCCACAAATAGGAGAATAAAGGTCAACGGAGCAAAAGAGTTGAAGTGAAGATTTGCGCCTGCATCTGGACTTGAGGATGTATGATATGCGATCAATAATGTGCCAACAACCTTATAAGGAATGTAGCCACAGATGAAGACAAAGTTGTCAAGGCAGGACACACAGAGATTTTGCGTCCGATATGCGGCCGCAACTGGACTTTCCGATAGAATACCGAGATTCACAAGATCTTCACATAATCATCCGAAAATCTCAAATCTTATATCAAATCTCCGAAGATCATAGATTCTTACCTTTCAAGGCCTTCTTACATTGATCGTGGCAGCCAACCTCACCTTCCAATGTCTATATAAGGGGACCAAGGTGCAAGAAGCAAGGAGAGCTCGAAATTTCGTCCTTAGGATAGATTTTGTGTTTTTTTTCTCTCTTCTCATCTTGTAACCACTCTGAGTTTCGGGCCTTTCAGCCTCTGTCGGTCCTTCTATTCAAAAGAAGAAGAAGGAAAAGGTTTGTCTCTCCTTGAAAAAGGGCAAGAACAAGCTAGATAGAGACTGAAAGATCCTTAATAGAGTATTGTTTTTTATTTTCTGTCTTTGTTTATTATTTCCAGCATTCTTAAGTTTCTGTTTTTCTTTTATTTCAGTTGTAAGTTTCAAGTCTTGTACTCAATTCGTTTATTTAATATGAAATCAATTTATTTTTCCATTATGTGTTCTTTTTACTTATTGTCGTGCACTTTACTTCCGATCATGAGTTAAGCTTCTTCTCGAGGGTTCAAATATGTGGATTCCTTGAGTAGAAGAAAGTTCCACCTATGTAAATGTTGGGTTTTATGTCCTAAAACTCGTAGATAGTGAATGTTAACTAATTATATACTTGTATCAATAAAGTGTTATTGAAGTTTATGCAATAAAGTGTTATTGTCATATTAAGTCTAATATTGCACAATATGACCCAAATCCAATAAACTAAGATCCAAGGTTGTTGACATGTAACTTGAACTAGTATGTGGGGACATACGGGGATCGATGTTCAAGTAACAACCTAAAAGGTCTATAGTACAGGGATAAGGCTGGGTACCTTATCCTAGTAACACTATGTGATACGACCCGCTTTGTATGCGATACAGACATATTGATCCAAGGCATGCGAGTGGGGGTATCCTATGCAATGAGTTTGCATAAGACTGGACCACGAAATAGTAAACCACTAGATGTAACACCGTTAACTAGTTAGGTTACTGTTTCAATAGGATGACCTAGGTAACTCAGTCTTAATCCTGATTGTGTCATGAACTCCTTCTCACGAGGGATTGTCCTTTGATTAGTACGGGTGAGAGTGGCCTACAGGCCGACTCAATAAGCCTACCTTCTTGGAGACAAGACCGAGCGAGGGGCTGGGGACATGACAACACAAGATGGAATTCACTCATTCTCGCTTCTAGGAGAAGTAAATGAGTGTTCTCTTAAGTGATGACTTGGGGGTCTTGAACAAAGGGATCCCACACTCTCATTGGCCCGAGAGGGACTTTCTGTTTACTGGTTGGACCATAAACAGGTTGTTCATTAGATGAGCACTGGTACTTAAGGAGCCAGAGGTAACTTAGGGGTAAAACGGTAATTTGACCCAGCTGTAGTTACGAACACTCGTGAAGGATTGACTTACCGTTATTGGTCAATATCCGTGGACACATAAATATTCTACAGTGATAAGAGTGCAACTGTGGGTCTTTAGTGGAGTGACCCACAGTTAATGAATATTGGTTAACTCGATTAATGAGTTTAGTTAGTTAACCTCATATCATTGGAGCTTCTGATATGTAGATCCATTAGGTCCCCCTGCTAGCTCGTAAAGAGTAATTAGGAACAATTTATCTTGAAAGAATTTGAATAGTTCAAACTCATCTTGGGAATCAAGTTAATTATATGAGATACAATTAATATAATGTATGTTGATACATTATAATATAAAGTTTAATTTGTGATTAAACTTTATTAAATTGAGAGAATTATATATTTGAAAGAGTTCAAATTATAACTAATTAAATATGTGATATTTAATTAGTGAATAAATTAATTAATTGTGAATTAATTAATTATTCAATTAGTCTAATTAAATGTGATTTAATTAAACTATAATATATGAGAGATATATTAGAATATGATTCTAATATGTAATTAATTAAATACGGTAGATATTTAATTAATTAAATTAATTAATTTAGAATTAATTAATTTTTCCAATTCAATTTAGTTAAATGTGATTTAATTAAATTAAATCTATTGATTAATTTTAATGTGAATTTGATTCATATTAAAACTATAGGTTATAAGAGATATGCATATTTGAATGTGATTCAAATGATGAATTAATTAAATATGTGATATTTAGTTAATCATTAAATTAATTAATTAGTTGGTTTATATTAATTTGGTTAAATTGGATTTAATTAAATTAATTGAAACTATATATTATGTGAGAGCGGTGCATTTAAATATGATTTAAATGCACATAAGATTAATTGATTAATGTGATTAATTAATTAATATTTAATTAATTAAATTAAATTCATTTTATTTAATTAATTAAACAAAAAAATATTTTCTCTCTCACTTATCTCTCACGCCAGAGGGGTTTCAGAGATTCTGCTCATTCTACAAGTTGGAAGATTATGATCTCTCTCTCTTAAAAATGCTCTCAACCTAGAGAATACAAAGAAGAAAAATTTATTCTCTTCATCATTCCCTCTCAAGAATTCAGTCCCACAACTGAGTTCAAACTCAGAGGATAGCAGGGTAGTCTTGTGGTGGTGTCCTAAGATTTCAATTTTGGTCCCTGACATTCAAGAAGACGTTCTTGAAGAATTCGGAGTCGTCAAACGACGGTATGCTTCTTGTACTTAACTTTTTGCCAATGTATGGGTATTTTGTTAAATGTAATTAATTTACGAACGATCCAATTGCTTCTGCTGTAACGGAATTGGGAATTCCAATCCTTCAGTAAAAGCAACCTTGATCCCTCTTAGCATTGTTTGTTTTTGTTGAGTTTAATTGTCATTGTTAGCTTAAACTGATCACTTAGGTTAGCATAGTTTGTATTTAGTTGATGGCCGAAAGGTTGGAGTTAAATGTGCGGGCTCGCAAAACAATAGTGAAAAAGATCCTAGAAATAGGACTTTGTCTTCTTGCATCCTAGAAATAGGACAGGAACCACTAGGATTTTAAAAGTCGTGAGCATTATTTACCTAAGTTTTAGCTAACCCTAGAAATAGATGTCTAGTTGGCTTAGTCTTATAAAGGCACCTACAACAGAGCTGAAAAAAAGTAGGACTTAACTCAGAATCTAGTTGTCAAGGTCATTGTGGGTGCAACTGTAGGATGCTATTTGCACCATGTCTATGTGGGTAATATAGATAGTACTCTACAGCCGTTTGTAGTGCCTAAGTAAGTTGTGAGCGCATAGGTGGGTGTAATCTAATGCTTAAAGTTGATGTTATTTGAATTCTCCCGTTTATCTCATAGAGTTTTTACCGTTTTCATTTACTTGCTTATTTTCACTTTTTTCTTTAATCAAAACCTCAATCAAACTATTTTGCTGGTTACCAACTCTGTGGTTGCAAATTTAGAGGAGGTTCCCATCTTTACAAAATCTTATGTCTTTCGACTAGTCACCATTTCCCTTGGGTACGATATCCAAAATACTTTCCAATTTATTACTTGATAGTGTGTACTTGCACTCACGTTAGCTATGTGTTTCCCTAGTAGCATGAGCTAATTTTCTTTTATCAAGGCTTAGCCTAGGTGCCCATGTGGCGGTGAACCCTTTTTGTATGTGTTACATTTGAATGAATTATATTGGTGCTTTCTACTTAGATGCGTTAATTCTTTCATTACTAACACCCACCTAGCTAGCCGATTGTGGTAGCAACATGATAAATCCCGAGAGGGTAATGCAAATGAAAATATCTAAGTAGAGCAAGATAATGCATTGCATGTACACTTCTACGAAATGGCTTTTAATGATGGCCAGTATCCGTCATCTATACGGGTGTTATGGTAGCCTTTAAGGACGAACACTTTTTAATGATGGGCAATGTCCGTCATTAAAACCCATCCGTCATAAAAGGCTACAATGACTGACGCCTTTAATGTCGATCCATGCAAAATTCATGATAACAACTTGAAGAGGATTGGATTTCTTATCACCCTTCAACAACCCCACACACCAACAAATGTAATATATGAGCTAAGTATATAGTCTTCAATTTTGTCTTTGACCGCCATTAAAGGGTACTTACTATGAATCTCGATTTTAAAAAAATTGTGTTTTTTGTCCGTCCGTCATTAAAGACTCACGCCTTTTTTTCATGATTGTCATTGTAGGGTGATTTTGTAGTAGTGCTTGCTCTTGCTCCTCTTCATTTTCATGTTGCACAACAGAGGGTTCTTTAGCCACAACTTGCTTTTTCTTACCCTTCTTCTCTGCTAGAGTTTCTTTCTCCAATCGCTCAATGTCGAGACTTTCATTCGCAAGATCGTCTTCTCCTTGTTGAGCCTTCAACCGTTTTCCTCTTGTTTTCGGAGGCATGGTGATCTAGCAATATTGAGAAGGATGAAACTAGGTTTTGAAATATGTAGAAGCTTTGGCTTAGGGAGTTCTTTAAATGTTGAAGATGAGGGCATTATCGGGTTTCTTTTTCTTCTTTAAATCCGAATGAAATTTGGGGGGGGGGGAATCTTGAATTAAATTGAAATCCCTTTTTCTTAATTACGATTTGACCTTCCCCTTGAAACCCTAAATTAACTCATTTTTTTCAAATTTCTCTTCCCTATGTCCTTGCATGTCAGCCTTGAGCCACGTGATGTACATCACCATAAATTTCTCTTTCCCTTCTCAGATTTTTTTCATAAATAAGAAATCTTCTATCATATCAGCTTTCTTTCCAAAAATGATGATGTGAAACCAAACTCTTGCTTTCTCAAAAAAAAAAAAAAAAAAAAAAAAAAACTGCAACAAAGAAATTAAAAATTAAAAGAAATGAAATAAAAGCAAATGAAAATAAACTAAAATAAATAAAATCAAAGAAAATACAACCAGTTTTTAGAGCTTAAGTTAATTCACTTTTAAATCCACAATTCTCCCTCAAAACTAATGAAGGGTTGTAATGTCATGCTTAGTAAATAAGGAGGAAACTGAAATGATATTCTTTATTAAAAGGCATGAGAATATGAGGAAACCAATAGAAGAGTCCTTGATATTAGACTTCTAGACTTATGAATTGGGTGTCTAATTAATCCTAATTGGCTAGTTGATTAAGCAATTAAAGGTCCGATTAATGAAATCAATACCCTAAAATTAATATGTGTCTTGTTGATGGTCGATTTTGGCCAGAGGATCTCACCTGACCTTCACGTGCCACCAACGGTAAATTTGTAGTTGAGGGGGGAAGACGTGGCCTGCAAGACAGAAAACCTGCACACCGGTGTGGTTCTCGCCACACCGGCTCCGATGCTTAAGTCAGCAAACAGAACGGTAGGGCGTGGAAAAGTAAGAGCAAGAGGAGAGAGTAGAGAGTTCGAGAATAGAGTTTAGGGATAGAATTCGGGATCCCCTCTTTAATGACGAAGAGGGATATAAATACCTGCTCATCCTCCTAGCCTTTTTAGGGTTTCGGAGGCGTTTTAGGTCAAACCAGGCGAAACCGGGGCATCCAGAGGCGATGGGGACCAGACGAGACCGAACGGGCTCGGCCTCAGCCCATGGCCGAGGCCGACCATGTGCTCGGCCTCTGCCATGGGCCGAGGCCGAGCAGGGGGTCGGGCCTAAAACCCGACCCCTTCGGTCTTGGCCCGTCTCACTTGCCGGTTTTGCCCCCTTGGTCCATCTTTCAGCCCGATTCCTCCCCGATTGTCCTCGTCAGCTCCTTGTATATCGGGGTGGTCCAAAATTGCCTATAACATTAAGCCCCCACTCTTGAATTGGGATTCGGGGTGACTTATTGCTATAAGTTGAGCTCCTTAAGCCCGATTTAAGAGTAATGACCCTTGCCCTCGGCTGGCTTACGTGTAGCTTTGTTGTCATCCTGCAAAGTAGGATAGAAGTAGACACTCCCTGAATAGGGGTTAGATGAAATGGAAATGAAAAAGGGTGAGAGATTACAAAAGTGGTGCTGGTCGGCCTCGGCCTCGGGAAGAGGCCGAGCACAGCTATCTCCCTTTCTGCTTGTCTGGTCGGCCTCGGCCTCGGGAAGAGGCCGAGCAGTTCCAGGTTCACGTCTGCAAGAGAAAAGTTAAGGAAAAGGCTAGGGTCGGCCTCAAGCCCCCGTTAGCCTAAAATTTGGCTCCCTGCATCCATATGTTAGTCCTTGTAGGAAAATAATAAGAGAATAGGTTTGAACATGTAAATTTCAGTAGAACATGCTAAACCTGGGTGCTTTTTGTTTAATAGGGAGTGCATATCCCCTGTTACTTGCTTTTTGTTTAATAGGGAGTGCATATCCCCTTTACAGCCATCAATCTCAAGAAAAACTTTATTAAAACACAAAGTATAGTTGAGTAAATAGGAGAGTACCTTTAGAGTTTGTGCTCGGCCTCGGCAAGAGGTGCTCGGCCTTGGCAAGAGGTGCTTGGTCCTGGCTTCTGCAGGGTGAGCTTGACTTAGATGAAGTGTATGGACTCATGTCAGGTGAGGTGAGGTAGACTCGTTGGTCCAGGCTCACATGGTCTCACTTTGGATGAGGCGAGGTAGACTTCGGCAGTCCAGGCTCGCCCAGTGTAAAGATGCTCAGGCCAGAGGAGGTGAGGTAGACTCGTTGGTCCAGGCTCATATGGTCTCACTCTGGATGAGGCGAGGTAGACTTCGACAGTCCAGGCTCGCCCGGTGTAAAGATGCTCAAGCCAGAGGATGTGAGGTAGACTCGTCGATCCAGGCTCACATGTCTCACTCTGGATGAGGCGAGGTAGACTTCGGCAGTCCAGGCTTGCCCGGTGTAAAGATGCTCAAGCCAAAGGATGTGAGGTAGACTCGTCGGTCCAGGCTCACATGGTCTCACTCTGGATGAGGCGAGGTAGACTTCGGCAGTCCAGGCTCGCCCGGTGTAAAGATGCTCAAGCCAGAGGATGTGCGGTAGACTCGCCGGTCCAGGCTCACATGGTCTCACTCTGGATGAGGCGAGGTAGACTTCGGTAGTCCAGGCTCGCCCGGTGTAAAGATGCTTAGTCCAGAGGAGGTGAGGTAGACTCGTTGGTCCAGGCTCACATGGTCTCACTCTGGATGAGGCGAGGTAGACTCGATAGTCCAGGCTCGCATGTCTTGATGCTTGAGTCGGTTGCCTTGTGCACACTCCTGAATACTGAACTTTAATGGCGAAACTGTAAGGCTATTAATTAAACTTTCACACTTTGAATGAAGAAAAAACATTGAACCTATACTAGAAGCAGCAACAAAGTAAACAATGTCTAATTACATGATAGAATGCAATAAACGAAAAACCCTAAAATTCCATAAGTTCAGATTCAGTATTGGTGGGAGTGTGTGCTGCTCGGCCTCGGCTCATTCTCTGGTCGGCCTCGGCCCTCTGTGGCTTGACAACTTTTAGTGCAGTCCAGTAACACTCCCTTGATTCCTTCTGTTCTCCCTTGACGACTCCCACACCGTTCGGAGTTGGAAACTTCAGTAACTGATGGTAAGTTGAAGCTATGGCCTTCATCTCATGCAAGGTTGGTCTTCCTAGGATTGCATTGTAGGCTGACATACAATCCACAACTAGGAAGTTTATCATCTTTGTCACTGCCTTCTGTCCATCCCCAAAGGTCACAGGAAGTTCTATGCTACCTTCTGGGGTCACTCTCTCTCCTCCAAATCCTACAAGTGGGGTAAGGCTTGGCTTTAAGAGTTCCCTCCCTAACCGCATTGCTTTAAAGGCCGTTAGAGAAAGGACATCAGCCGAGCTTCCCCCATCAATTAGGATCCGATGGATTTTCACATTGGCTACAATTAGAGTGACCACCAGAGCATCATTATGTGGCTGATGAATGCTCGCTGCCTCAGCCTCAGTGAACTCCAAAGGGGGGTGTGCCTTTGATAGATGGACAGAGTACATACCTCGATATTCTGGTTCGGACCTTGCTTCCCTGACCATAGCTTTCCTCTTCCTGCTCGAACTTCCTCCAGCTGGTCCTCCAAAAATGGTTCTGATCTCCCGTAGGGGTTCTTCTTTGTCTCGGCCATCTTTGGTAAGGCTCGGCCTCGGCCATCCGTGGTCGGCCTCGGCCTTGGGCTCACCGACGAACTCTTTCAAATACCCATTCTGGATCAGTGCTTCGATTTCATCCTTCAACTTAATACAATTCCTGGCTGAATGCCCGTGGTCCCGGTGAAAAAGACAATACTGGCTCTTGTCTCTTCTATCGGCACTCGACTTCATCCTCCATGGGAATTTCAGGAGGCCCGTATTTCGGATCTCCATCAGTACTTGCTCCTGCGGAACAACAGTTGGGGTGTATTTCTCAAACTTACCGAAAGGAGGTGCTCCTTGGTCTGGTCGGCCTCGGCCATGGTCTGCTCGGCCTCGGCCTCCTTCGTCGGTCCGCTGCCTTTTGTCCTTTTTACTGTCATAGCTAGATGAAGAAAACCTCTTGTATTCTCGTTCTGACCTTTTTGACTTCAGTAACTCCTCTGCGCTCATATACTTCTGTGCCCGGGAGACGAACTCCGCATAGGTTCGAGGCTGGCTCTTACCTATTGAATTGAGCAGTCTTTCGTCTTCCAGACCGGCTGTTATGGCTACCAGGGCTGCTCCCTCGCTGTACCCCTCAACCTGTAGTGCCTCATCATTAAAACGAGTTATGTAATCACGCAAGCTCTCACCTGGCTGTTGTTTGACCGTCAAGAGGTTGATGTGAGGCTTGCGCTGCTCTCTGGCTCCCATGAACTGTGCAAGGAATGCTTGGGCCAACTCTTTGAAGCAGCTGATGGATCTCCTCTTGAGCCTCTCAAACTAGTGCCTGGCTGATCCTGTCAAAGTGAAAAAGAATGCGCGGCACCTGATTGCATCTGAGACGCCATGGAAGTCCATCCAACTTCTGTATGCGTTTAGATGTTGCACGGGGTCTTTCTTGCCATCGTACTGCTTGAACGTGGGTACCTTAAACTTTTGAGGCACCTCGGCTTTCATGACTTCTTCTGTGAAGGGCGGATCGACTTGGTCGGCTAGTTCCTCCAAGTTTTGATCTCCAAAGTTCTTTGACCTCTGCTGGTCTCCCTGAGGATTTCTGAGCTCCTTTAGTGCATTAAGAAGCTCGGTCTTCCAAGGGAGGTCATCTTTCTTGGCCTCGGCCTCGGCCAACCTAGCCTCGGCCTCGGCAGCCCGGGCTTCAGCTTCGGCGGCTTTGGCCTCGGACTCGGCAGTTTTGGCACTTCTGCGCTTCTCAACGATCAGATTCCTCAGGTCTGTCTTAGTATGACCGTAGCTTGGGGTAGAAACTGTGTAGTGACGCCCCTTAAGTGTGCATGACTCTGGGCTCCTCAAAATCGTGCGATCAGTTGGTTTGAGCCCCCTGACCTTGCTGGTCATGCTGTCAGTCTTCTTTCCTTTTGACCTCGTCCCTGACTCTGCAGTGTGCTCCATAGGCTCCCTCCCCTTCCTCGGGTCTCTAATCAAGCTCCCCTCATGGACTTTGGTGCTAGGGTCGGGTTTATCCAGGATTTGGAGTATTCTGGATAAACTCCGATTCATTCCCTTCACCTCATCCTCAAGGGCGGCAATCTTGGTGTCGGCATCCTCTGCTCGGCCTCGGCCTCGGCCTCGGCCTGCTTGTCTCGGCGACCCCCGGATGCTGTCATCGTCACGTGACCTCCGCTGGTGGCGCTCACCATCCGAATTCTCTATGTTTACGTCTTGGTCTTTCTTCTCCATACCCTTACTCATGGAATAACCGATGTGCAGATTAACAGGCTTTCTTCCCCACAGACGGCGCCAACTGTTGATGGTCGATTTTGGCCAGAGGATCTCACCTGACCTTCACGTGCCACCAACGGTAAATTTGTAGTTGAGGGGGGAAGACGTGGCCTGCAAGACAGAAAACCTGCACATCGGTGTGGTTCTCGCCACACCGGCTCCGATGCTTAAGTCAGCAAACAGAACGGTAGGGCGTGGAAAAGTAAGAGCAAGAGGAGAGAGTAGAGAGTTCGAGAATAGAGTTTAGGGATAGAATTCGGGATCCCCTCTTTAATGACAAAGAGGGATATAAATACCTGCTTATCCTCCTAGCCTTTTTAGGGTTTCGGAGGCGTTTTAGGTCAAACCAGGCGAAACCGGGGCATCCAGAGGCGGTGGGGACCAGACGAGACCGAACGGGCTCGGCCCGCGATGTGCTCGGCCTCGGCCATGGGCCGAGGCCGAGCAGGGGGTCGGGCCTAAAACCCGACCCCTTCGGTCTTGGCCCGTCTCACTTGCCGATTTTGCCCCCTTGGTCCATCTTTCAGCCCGATTCCTCCCCGATTGTCCTCGTCAGCTCCTTGTATATCGGGGTGGTCCAAAATTGCCTATAACATGTCTCAATATATATCTTTTGCTTTCTAGATTAGCCTTTTGTTCTTCGTTTCCGACATTAGATTTTGTTCTCTAAATAAAGCTAAGTAATAGTGTTTGCAATAATTAATTGAATGAAACCAATCCCTGTGGAGACGATACTCACAATCACTATATTACTTGACCCGTGCACTTGTGGTACGCATCACGCATCATTGATAAACTACTAATACACCAATGCTTGAAATTTCATTTTCAATAAGTGTTGATATACTACTGATGTACCAATGAAATACATGTAATGCATTTTAATTTGTAATGATATACTATTGGTGCATCAATGTTATATTTGAAATGAATTTTAAATGAATATTGATATACTAATGATATATCGATGTTATTATCGAAATTGCATTTAGAATGAATGTGATGGAAATGAACTATTCACCCTACAACAGAGAATTGTGATTTCTAAAAAATTTAGAAACCAAGTTGGGATCGACTTTAGGAGTGTTTGAAGGTGATTCAGACATGTTTAGTTCACTTTAAATATGTTTTTGGTTACTTAGCACTAAAATACATTTTAGTCATGTCTAAGCTTTGTCAATTCACCAAATAGGAAGGCTTCCTTTGTTTTCTAGGTCTCCCACTTGATGTTAATTAACAACCGGTGGTCATATGATATCATCAACTTCTACAATACTCTAATCAAAATTGTTACCAATCAGACAAGTTGAACCATTGTAAGTTGATGACGATATACTAGCAAAATAATATATTTTTTTAATAGACTAACAAAATATTACTTTGAAACAAATTAATAAAAATTCAAATTAAATCTACAATAACAAGTGCACGAGTGATAGCGAGCATAGCTAGCTATGTTTCCCTAATTAATTAAGCTAGTCTTTTATATTTAATTGGCCAAAATTATGCATTTTATGTTCTTTTTGTAGGAATCATGTTTCGGAGTTAAATCGAGAAATTGGAGCTAAATACGTGTTCGGGACATGAAAATTGGCTAAAGAACGGAAAAGATTCAACCAAGAAGAAGTCAAAAGAGAGCCATCCGTAGGCCAGCGTCGGGACGCTGCTCTTGGAGCGTCTCGACGCTGCCTTTCCTTTTCTGAATTGGGCGGCAACAGAGACAGCGTCGAGACGCTATCTCCTTAGCGTCGAGACGCTGTGACAGCGTCGAGACGCTATGTACACAGCGTCGCGACGCTACCTGCAGATTTTCTATAAATTCATCTTTTCAGCTACGGATTTGGGGAGTCCAATTGGTTAGATTTTAGCCCTAATTTCGACTAGAGACCTTTGGTGGGAGCTAAAGCAAGGCCAAGGAGCGGGAATCAAGCGAGAAGACGTGGAGATCGTGACGGGGACGTGCCGGTTTCGACGGATTCGAGTTTTCCCTTTTCTTTCCCTTAACTCTTGTAGTTTTTATGGCTTTTCTTTCAATTAGTGTTTATGGTTTTAAGACTATGAATTGCTAGTTGTTTGTCTTAGGGATTGATGTAATTGTTTAAGTTTATTGGATTAATTTTTGGTATGAATGTGCTTTTATTCTATGCATGCAATTTTGTGTTTAATGCTTTCAATTACTTGATCACTAATTGAATGATTTAAGTGTTGAATCTAACTCGGGAGAGAGGATTTGGCCTAAGACTTACCTTGTTTAATTGCATGACTAGAGTATAAATTCTAAGTTTGTGACGGGATTTAGAATATCTTTAGAAGCATAACAAGGACCGAACCGAATAATGCCTTGCATGTTAATGAACTTAGATAGGGATATCAAGTTAGTTTATATACATGAGAATCAATTATACTCGGGAGAGGTAATCGTGATAAAAGTTCCCTTGGCTTGTAGAATAATTGCACGGTCAATTCATTCCTATTAATCAATCCTCATTCTTAATCAATGAAATCAATTCCCTAAGAATCATTCCATTTGAGTCTCCACCTTTATTTTATGCTTTTTGTCTTTAGATTTATCTTTTTCATCAAGTTTTGCTCCCTAAATAAAATTGAACAAAAGTATTCACAATACTTAATTTGCTAGAAAACCAATCCAGAGGACGACACTCGTTTTCCACGAAAACACTATATTATTACTTGACCCGTACACTTGCGGTAAGCAAATTGCACATCATGTTTGTGAGGAAGAAAAAGAAAATGAGCTTGCAGTGACGGTTCAGGAGGTAGAGTTTGAGGTTGAAAAGCCTTCGTCTGTTTTGTCTTCTCCGCACTTTATAGATGTTGATTGTTCTTTTTTCTATTCTCACGAGTCAGTTTTAGAGTCAGAGTCTCTTTATTTTGATATTTCTCCTTTTATGCTTCTTTTATTCAAAAATACCAAAAATAATTCTGTTTCAGGGGCCCATGAGAAACTAGTAAGCTTACTAGTGATCGTTGGTTATATTGATTCAAGGAAGAAGGGCCCAAAGAAATACGAGAATTTTTATGTGCCTTGACAGACTGCACGAGCACGTCGAGCTAGAGACGATAAACAAGCGCTTATGGGAGGCAACCCAAGTTACTTTGTTATTATTTTTTATGTCTTGTTGTTTTTGTTTTGTAGGAGTTCCCGTGCTCTTGTCTTTGCCAAGCATTCATGAAAAGGTCATCATTCCAGGGCAGTATCGTTCACCCCTTTCATTCTTTATTTGTTCTCATGCTTGACTATGCTTTATTGATTTATACATTGAGGACAATGCATGTTTTAAGTTTGGGGGTGGATTAGCATGTTTGTGGAGCCCTTGAGCATCTGAGTTCGGGCTATAGTTTTGAGCTTTCTTTGAATTATGCATATGGTTGTTTTTTTGGATGCTATTTTTGCATGGCTATGATGTCCTAGGATAAGCTTTCTTGTCAATTTTCAAGCTTTCGATGAGTTGTAAGCATGAGTGCACAAAAAGGGAGACTTTTTAAACTTTTTCTAGGAGATGGCTTGCATGAGTAGAGTATTTGTCTTAGCTAGATTTGGATTTGAATGCTTAGGAGCGAATTATTGGGTTCATATGCTTGTTGTCACCTCGATAGGTGTAGGGCAGAGCTAAAGAGTTAATTTTTTGCAAATTAGCATGTTTGATCTTGCTTAGGAGAAAAGAAAAGAATATCTGCTTATCATGTTCATAACGAAAAATCATTCTTGTTGTTATTGTTGAAAAAGAAAAAAAAGTCATGACTTATGCGCGCAATATGCAATGCTTAATAAAGATTAAGGCAAAAAGAGCTACCCCTGTTGTGATCAGTTAGGCCAACCAGAGAAAACTCAGGTTAAGGGTCCCTGCAATGGGTGTGTGAAAGCTAGTGCCACATATACTTGCTTAATTTAATTGTTAATTATAAGCACCTAAGTTTGGAGGAAAACAATCTAATTTGTTCCATTAACTCATTAGTGAAGCCTTAGTGCCAGTGTAGAGGGAAGATGAGCTGAGAGTTTAATAATCCAATCCCGAGCTAGTAGAATCTGATCTTGTTGAGTTAGATCTCGCTTGTGCAAGTTAATTTTGGAAAAATTTTAATTTGTCTCCCTCATTAGTCCTTATGTGCATGCCTCTTGCTTGCTTGACTATTGACTTTTGAGCCTTGAGGATTGAGTTATGTTTGTTGCATCCATTCTTCCACTGTATGTTTGATTTTTAGTTTGCTCGAGGACTAGCAAAAGCTTAAGTTTGGGGGTATTTGATAGCGAGCATAGCTAGCTATGTTTCCCTAATTAATTAAGCTAGTCTTTTATATTTAATTGGCCAAAATTATGCATTTTATGTTCTTTTTGTAGGAATCATGTTTCGGAGTTAAATCGAGAAATTGGAGCTAAATACGTGTTCGGGACATGAAAATTGGCTAAAGAACGGAAAAGATTCAACCAAGAAGAAGTCAAAAGAGAGCCATCCGTAGGCCAGCGTCGGGACGCTGCTCTTGGAGCGTCTCGACGCTGCCTTTCCTTTTCTGAATTGGGCGGCAACAGAGACAGCGTCGAGACGCTATCTCCTTAGCGTCGAGACGCTGTGACAGCGTCGAGACGCTATGTACACAGCGTCGCGACGCTACCTGCAGATTTTCTATAAATTCATCTTTTCAGCTACGGATTTGGGGAGTCCAATTGGTTAGATTTTAGCCCTAATTTCGACTAGAGACCTTTGGTGGGAGCTAAAGCAAGGCCAAGGAGCGGGAATCAAGCGAGAAGACGTGGAGATCGTGACGGGGACGTGCCGGTTTCGACGGATTCGAGTTTTCCCTTTTCTTTCCCTTAACTCTTGTAGTTTTTATGGCTTTTCTTTCAATTAGTGTTTATGGTTTTAAGACTATGAATTGCTAGTTGTTTGTCTTAGGGATTGATGTAATTGTTTAAGTTTGTTGGATTAATTTTTGGTATGAATGTGCTTTTATTCTATGCATGCAATTTTGTGTTTAATGCTTTCAATTACTTGATCACTAATTGAATGATTTAAGTGTTGAATCTAACTCGGGAGAGAGGATTTGGCCTAAGACTTACCTTGTTTAATTGCATGACTAGAGTATAAATTCTAAGTTTGTGACGGGATTTAGAATATCTTTAGAAGCATAACAAGGACCGAACCGAATAATGCCTTGCATGTTAATGAACTTAGATAGGGATATCAAGTTAGTTTATATGCATGAGAATCAATTATACTCGGGAGAGGTAATCGTGATAAAAGTTCCCTTGGCTTGTAGAATAATTGCACGGTCAATTCATTCCTATTAATCAATCCTCATTCTTAATCAATGAAATCAATTCCCTAAGAATCATTCCATTTGAGTCTCCACCTTTATTTTATGCTTTTTGTCTTTAGATTTATCTTTTTCATCAAGTTTTGCTCCCTAAATAAAATTGAACAAAAGTATTCACAATACTTAATTTGCTAGAAAACCAATCCAGAGGACGACACTCGTTTTCCACGAAAACACTATATTATTACTTGACCCGTACACTTGCGGTAAGCAAATTGCACATCAACGAGCACATATGTTGATTGATAAATTTGATATATCAGTGGTATATAAATTGTATAATTGATATTCTTTATATGTTATTGATATCCATGTTGATACATTAATGAGGGTACAATTGAAATAACAAAAATAGACGGAAATCAGATACAATTTTTCTTTGCTAGGATTGCAAATTTTAAAAATGATGGCTAGATTTACAAATATACTAATAGTTTTTTTTTTTTTTTCATTTTTCCCTATCATTCTTGCAACTACCCCTTGACCAAAATTAGAACATACTGAAAATTGTGGTCATTACTTTAACAATGTATTTATGAGATCAAGGATATCTTGAGAGTTCAGCATAAGGAAAGCCTAGGACAATACTTAAAACTTCCTTCATGGAATGCTCAGAACAAAAAGGGAAAAATCTTTGACAATATCAAGGAATAGGTTTGGAAAGCCTTGCAAGGATGGAAAGGGAAGTTCTTTTCCTCTACTGGAATGGAGGTTCTTATAAAATCAGTTGCTCAAGCTATTCCAAATTATGGAATGAGTTGTTTTAAGTTTCTTTTGTCTCTATGCAACAATTTGAATTCTCTTTGTGCTAGGTTCTGATGGGGATCTTCAGAAACTGAAAGGAAGATTCATTGGTGAAACTAGAAAAAACTATGAATTCACAAGACTCATGGCATAATGGTCTTTCAGGATCTAACTATTTTTAACCAAACACTGCTTGCTAAGCAAAACTGGAGAATAATTAGACATCCCGAAAGTCTCTTGGCTAAAGTCCTACGAGGCAGATATTTTAAAACAAGGCACTTTCTTAAAACAACTTTGAGTCATAATCTTTCTTATACATGGAAGAGTATTCTATGGGGTCGAGAGCTTTTAAAAAAAGGTCATCGTTGGAAGATTGGGAACGACATGAATGTAGATGCTCAAAATGATCCCATCTGGATGTTCAAAATTTTACAGTGGCCCAACTTCTAGACCCTTTTGGTTTATGGAATGAAGATCTAGTGAGAGCATCTTTCCTGGAAACAAATGTAATTACTATTCTAAACATTCTGGTTAATCCACAGTAAAGGGAAGATGGAGTTATATGGGACCTCGATTCGAAAGGCCTTTTTCTCTTGAAAAGTGCATGTAGACTGGGACTCCAGATCCAATAATCATCTGATACTTTTGTATTGAGCTACCAAAATCAGGAATTCCTTTGGAAAAGATTTTGGAAAGTTAATCTACCTTCTAAAATCGAAATATGTGGATGGAGAATTTACAATGATATTCTTCCTACTCTATCAAATTTGATTAATAAGGGGATGAATATTACCTCTAGTTGCTTATTTTACAGTAAACTAGAGACAATAACGCATTTATTCTGGGAATGTAGTAAGACTAAGGGTGTGTTTGGTTTAACTTTTTAAGTGTTTAATTTTAAAAATAAATCATTTTGAAAAAATTTATAGTGTTTGGCAACCACTAAAAGTGACTTATTAGAAAATGAGATTGATAAATAAACTATTTTGAGAGAAACACTTGAAACCAACTTTTTAAAAAAGACTTCTTAAGTAAACAATAACTTTTGTATAAAAACATTTGTGAGGAAATGCAACCAAACATATGAGTGTTTAAATACTAAACAATTTTTACACAAAATGTTTTTTTTTAAAAATGCATTCTTTAAAAACATTTAAATTAAAATGTATTCCAAACGGACCCTAAAGCCCTGTGGTCTAATTTCTGCCAATGGTCTAATGATGTGTGTTCTGATGACATGAGTGTCTGGAACTCAGCGAACTACTGTGGACACATTTGGAAAAGGAGCGGGGGAAGAGACACTAGATGAGGAAAGGATCTCTAAAAGCTTGGTTATTTTTTGGCAGATATGGTCTCGTAGGAAGGAAGTTTTACATTGCAAGCAATGTCCAGATACAGAGAAGATGAAATTGCAAATCCAAAAATATTGTGTAGAGTTTACAAATTTTCAAGTGTCATACCTTTGATAAGAGAAGCTACCTAACCGACGGGGAGTTCCATCACCCAGCATTTGGATTCCGATACCGACAGGAAGCTGGAAGCTTAATTGCGATGCGACATGGTGTAAAGAAACAATGATGGGTGACATCAGATGGATTCTTTGATCTTGGGATGGAGCTTCATGATAAGAGTCAAAATTATACCTATTTTACCCTTATATTTAGCTCATTATCTTGTCAAAACTATATGTTTTAGATCAATTTTACTGTTCCCGAGCTCAAAATATGTTGAAGTTGTTAAGTTAGGGTGTTGAGAGTCACTTTTGTCAAATTATGCTCATTTGTGCTTAAAAAGACTCAATTCTAAAGGAATTTGACTAAGTTTGTTGTTGTGTAGAAAAACAGAGGAAAGCTTAATTTTGCCCAGAAATGTGATCGCATTTCATTTCTGGGAAGGCCAAAATGAAATGCGACCGCATTTTTGGAAAAACAGAGGCAGTTCTGAGTCTATCGCGGATCGTTTTGAATGATACTTCTTCACACCTAACCGGCTGTTTTGACCCCGAAACCGACTAGGCTTCCTACTAACACCTATTTTGCAGCTCCTTAACCACTTCCAACACTATATAAGCTTGACATTCGAAGTCAAATTCAAGCAGAACTCATTTGGAAGAAGAGGGTGGTGACAAAACCCTAATTGATGCCTATGAGTAGGGATGCTCGATGTCCTTCTTAGATGATTAAATTCTAACCTTAGTTAGACATCAAACCTTAGGGTTTGTAGGGATTTTCACCCATTCCCACTTGTAAAAGCGAGATAGTGGAGTGTCGAGCGAACTCTAGAAGGATTGGATAAAATAGAAAAACCTTAGTATTTAGCTACTGTCATTATTTCCAGCTTGTGTTACTTTTCATTTATCTGTATTCTTTACATCTTATTTTCAATGTAAAAGGTATTCATTTGCACTTTATCTCAGCATGAGTAGCTAAGTTCCGTTGAGAGGTTCAATATGGTGAATTCCCTTATGGTTCAATAGCTTGAAAATGTTTTATTTGCTTAAGTATTGTTCAACGTATGTCATTCTTTATTGAATATCATTATGATCTTGCTGAGTTTAAATTGATCACTTAGACTTTGCATGTTATGTGAGTTTGATCTCGAAAGGGACAGACGATATCAGTTCTCATAAAGGTGATATAGGAGAAAAAGCTCGAAAGAGATTGTTCGGTGGTATAGGGCAAGCTGCCAAAGGCACCCTATATCAACTACAAGGTTATAGATTGCATCCGTGAATTATCTATGTCGGAGTCGAGTCACAGAAATGTGCATAACGGTACTCACTTAGTCTTCTAATGGTTCTTGGGAGCAAGACCAAATAGAAGTTAAATCTGACCCAATGCATTGAATAGGCTTAAGTTGAATAATCCATGATTAAAGTTATTGCCTTTGGGATGAATCCATATTGAATACCTCGTTTTATTTATTATTGTTATTCTTTATTCATTTACTTGTGTTCTTTATTTTTCTAAGAATCAAATCATCAATCATTTCTTTGGTTACCTATTTTAAGCAATCATTTGAGCAGTTTCTTCTTCAAATATGAATTTCCAATTTAGTCCTCGTGGGATCGATACCCTTGGAATACTTCTAAGGTTTTTATTACTACGTGCGATAGTGTATACTTACACTAAGGTTGACTTAATTTATCTTTATTATTATCTAACATCTTATCTCACATCCATCATTCAGCCTCAGCCGCACCAAGTTTTTGGCGGCGTTGTCGGGGATCAAAAGTGAAACCAGTTTTGTTTATTTGGAATTTCGATTGGATTGCGACCGCATTTTCTATCTCAAAGGGAATTTGACTTTAATTTGCAATTGTTTGCTTTTGCAGGTTGAGTTAGTGCATGAACAAGGGGTGTCCACTCCTTGACATTGATCCTGAGATAGAAAGAACCTTTCGTCGTCGAAGGAAAGAGCAAAGACGAAAGAAAAGGGAACAACAAGAGTTGAGCGCACAGGAACCTATAGAAGAAGCTTTTTACATACAAGAGTTTCCAATGGAACCACCTGGAGTCGATCCTCAAGTTGATCCACAGAACCGTGGAAGGGAGTAAAATGGGGGGAGAATTCCTCCAGTTTCTCCAGTTCCACCGTTCCACAACAAGAAAATCCAATTTATATTGCTGAAGACTGCAATAGAGCAATAAGGGACTATGCTTTGCCTGTTTTTCAGACTTTAAATCTAGGAATTTTGGAGCCACCAATAGATGCTCCACAGTTTGAACTTAAACCAATGATGTTCCAAATGTTGAATACCATGGGCCAATTCTCTGGACTTCCAAATGAAGATCCACATAAACACATCAAGCTATTTTTGAGAGTTTGCATTTCTTTTAAAGTTACAGGAGTGCCTGAAGATACTTTAAAGCTAAAGCTTTTTCCATTTTCTTTGCTAGGAGATGCTGAAGCTTGGTTGGATTCATTCCCTCCAAACTCCATCACTTCTTGGAACAATTTGGTAGAGAAATTTTTAGAGAAGTTTTTTTCCTTCTAATAAAAATGTCAAATATAGAGCTGAAATTATTACTTTCAGACAATCTTACAATGAACCTCTGGATGCAGCTTGGGAAAGATTTCAAAGGCTGGTTCGGAAGTGTCCACACCACGGATTGCCTGCTTGCATCATCTTGGAACATTTTTATAGTGGATTAGATCAAGTTTCGAAGGCACTTGTCAATACATCTGCAAACGGATCTTTCTTAAAGAAGTCTGCGAATGAGGCGCATGCTATCTTGGACACCATGGCCACAAACAATAGACATTGGGGAGAGACTGAGTCAACAACAATCTTGAAGAATCCAGCTAAAGTAGTGGAGAAAGAGGCTAATTCTACCATGCAAGCCCAAATCAAAGCTATTCACAGCATGATGATGGGCATGACTATGAACAATCAAGCCAACATAGCCCCGACTCGAGTAATTCCAACACAAATCAATTCGGGAAACCTCCTACATAACAACAACCACAAAAAAACTTCCAACCAGTCCAAGTGCAGAGTTAAGAGTCACATCTAGAGACTATTATGAAAGAGTACATGACAAGAAACGATGCTGCAGTTAGGAATTTAGAAGTACAGATTGGACAAATTGCTCAGGAAATTAAAAATAGACCACAAGGGACGTTGCCCAACAAGACTGATATCCCTCACAGAGAAGGAAAAGAATAGTGCGAGGCAAAAACCTTGAGAAGTGGACTAGAGTATGATGGTCCAAAGTACCTAGTGAATCAAGAAGTAGAGATCCAAGAAGAAGCTCGAGAAAAGATTTTAGAAAAGAAATCAGAAGTTACCTCAGATGTTATACAAAATAAAAGCAATGAAGAAAAGACCAAGGAGCATGAAGCCTTGGTAGAAAAAGAAGAAAAATCAAATTCAGAGAAAAAACAGGGGAATGCGACTGCAAAGCCTAAGAAGTTCATTATAGATCCAGAATACAGACCACCTCCTCCATACCCTCAAAGATTTAAACATGCTTCGCAGGATGTACATTTCAAACAGTTTTTAGATATTTTAAAGCAGTTACATATCAATATTCCATTGGTAGAAATGCTTGAACAAATGCCTACCTATGTGAAGTTCCTAAAGGATATCCTATCAAAAAAAATAAGATTGGGAGAATACGAAACGGTTGCACTCACTGAATGTTCCAGTGCACTGGTCAAGAATGAGATCCCTCCCAAGCTCAAAGACCCAGGAAGTTTCACCATTTCATGCTTCATGGGAGAAAGGGATGTAGGCAGAGCTTTATGCGACTTAGGAGCGAGTATAAACCTGATGCGATACTCAGTTTTTCAACAGTTGGGGATATGAGAAGCAAGACCAACAACTGTAACCTTACAGTTAGCAGACATATCACTTACACAACCTATTGAAAAAATTGAAGATGTGTTAGTCAAGGTTGACAAGTTTGTACTCCCAGCAGATTTCATCATTATGGATTGTAAAGCCAATAAGGACGTGCCAATCAGCCTCTGCCGCACCACTCCACGAATGGCGGGTTGTCAAGCAGTGACCTGGACTTTGAAGATAAGGTGGCTCGAGGCACTCGCAGCTTGTGATGGCTTGAAATCCATCCCCATTAATATGCCTTTAGTGAGAGTAGAGTTTGATGCCCTTCAAGTTGTCAAACTTCTCAACCAAGAAGAGGAGGATGCAACTGAGTTGTCAAGCTTCATTAAAGACGCTCAATCCCTAATTGTTGCGAGGAATTTTAAGAAAATGGTTCATATTTCCAGATTACATAATGATATGGCCCATGTCTTTAGTGGTGTACAAAAAACCCGATAACCCGAACAACCCGGACTACCCAACCCAAACCGTAAGGGTTGGGTTGGGTTAGGATTTTTTCCGGTTTGGGTTGGGTTGTAATTTTATAAAACCAAAAATTTGGTTCAGTTCACGGGTTTAGAAAAAATTGGCTCGGTTCAACCCAAACCGAACCGAAAAATATATATAATATTTTCCGATTATTTTACATGTTAGGTGTATGGCTTAGTAGTCATAACCCTCTCTTCTACTGTGGAAGTCTTGTGATTGAGTCTCATAAAGTACAAATTTTTATTTATTTTTATATATTACTTATCGATGTTTTTTTAATATTATTTCTTTTTATGTTTTTTTCTTTTTCTTTTTCCTTTTAAATTTTTTTCAATGATATATAACTTGTTCTCAACCACAAAACAATTGTGTTTTTTATTTTTATTTTTTATTTATTCAAATTTCAAATAATTATATAAACCTTTTTTCCTTAAAAAAAAAATTAAGTAGTAAAAAAAAAAGAGAACCTGACAACCTAACCTGGGTTGGGTTGCCATATACATTCGGTTTATTCAGGTCGACGACCCGACCAACCCGAATTTTCAGGTTGGTCCAAAACATCAACCTAACCCAACCCAACCTGTGTACATTGGTAGTGATTATCACACTAGTGGGGGATCCTGTCCCCAACGACGGATCCACGGGGGGCATGTCCCCCCCCCCTGAGATTTTAGCTTACATGTATATTATTTAACCATCGTCAAATTGGGATTTGTTACTTGGTTTGTTGGTTTGGGAGGCACGAAAAACTTTTACTCCGTCAGTGAAGGGATCAAATCCCAATGAATGCAGTTTTATATTTTAGTTTTACTTTTTTACGTTTGCTTTATATATACGCTTAAATTTTTTTTTTCTTTACACATAATATAATATAAGCTGTTTAATTTATTTTTTGTTTTTTTCTTTATATAATATTTTAATTTTTAAATTTTAAACTTTATAGGTATATTTATATATTATTTTAACCTTTTTTATTTGAGTTGGAACTAGTTTGAATTATTTTATTTTTTTAGTTTTACACACATTTTAAAATTATTTTTAAAAAATTAATTAGGTAAGAAAAGCTTAATTTTTTTGCTCATATATCTATTTGGATGATTCTAAAGGGTTAATTTTGTAATTAATATTACTTAATAGATATATGAACTTTCAATTTGTATCTAATAGGTCTGAGATACATTCAAAAGTTTTTAAAATTAATTACTATATCAAACATAAAATTTAATTTTGTATTTAATTGAACCTTAAACATTCAATTTTGCAACTAATAAGTACATTGATTTTTTTTTAAAAAAAAAAAATCAAGTGGGTTGATAACTTATTAGAAAAAAGATTAAATTTTATCTCTAAGAGAATATTTAATTTTTTAAACAATTTGAACATGTCGAAAACCTATGAATACAAAATTGAAACTTTAGGGTTGAACTCAACAAAAAAAAAAAAGAAACTTCAGGAGTTGATATTTAGACAAAACTGAAAATTCAGGGACCTAGTAGACATTTTTTTAACTTCAAGGACTATATATACACAAATCTAAAATTTCAAGACCTAAACTCGTTATTTAATCTAAGGTGAACTCGTGCCCCCTTACATCGAGTTCTGGATCCGCCACTGCCTGTCCCACAAATGGTGTCCTCTCTAAGAGCCGATGCTCTTTCTTTTAATTGAAGTTTTTCTTCTCAAAGAAAAAAAAAAGGGTAACTACGTAAATAAGCCTTTTATAGACCCCATTTTACATAAACATCTAAGTTTTTTAAATTTTACAAAAATGTTTCCAAACAAATCGGTGAAAACCCAAATTAAGTTGACAATTACTAATCTACCCATTATGCTATATTTTATAATTAATAAAATACCAAAACAATCTGAAAAGGAAATAATAATGTTTTCAAAACATTCCATAACCTAACCGTGGGCAATGATTTTTCCAAAATCTTCCAAAAAAGTTTTTTGACTTCATTCTTCCATTTGGTTGAAAATAAGTTGTTATATTATGTGTTATTTGGTTAAAAAAAAAAACAAACAATTTTTTTTTTAGAAAAAAAAAAAAAACAAACAAACAATTTTTTTTTTTTTTTTTTTTTTTTTTTTTTGAGATTACAAACAATTGTATTCTCCAGCTATATACAAATCATAAAAATCTTGATTCATATACCAATTCTCCGTCATTCATCCTATGGGTAAGGTTTTTTTTTTTTTTTTTTTTTTTTTTTTTTTTTTTTTTTAATAATTAAATAATTAATTTTTTAAATTTTGTTATTTTATTTTATTATTAATTTTTGAAGCACATGGGCAAGTAACAGATTTATATGAAAAATATAGAATGGTTCTTAAGAGTTTGAGGTAAATTTTTTTTTAAACTTTCTGTCCTAAACACAACTTTATCTTCCTCTTCCTCATCCTAACTTCCAAGCTTATATACTCAATGCATATATTCATTCTAATCTTATGGTTTCTAATGTATTCTTATTTTCAATGCTTTATAAATTTCTTCAATGTTGTTTATATATATATATATATATATATCATATTTTTTACATTTCATTTAATATATCACACTTATATATACCTTAGATTTAGGGTTTACCCATACGTATGTGAAAGAAGGAATAAAACCAAAGTTTTCATGGAAAATGGGAGAGAAATGAAAGTGGGTAGTTGACAAAATTGAAAAAAAAAAATAATAGTAAGGGAAGAATTACCAAAATAGAAAACCGACGGTTTAATTTAAAAAAAAAAAACAATAATTATTAGAATATCAAAATCAAATAAAGGCATTTAGTGAAGAATGTAAGTCTATTTAATGCATGAAATCTTACCCTTGTTAAATTTAAAAGATTTAGATATATTTAAAATTAACGAGTTATAAGAGTCCATCCACCATAATTTCTGAAAAAAAACATAACGTATTTATAATAATTTTAGTTACAATATCTTTCTTTCTTCTTTTTTCTTAGAACTATATATATATATATATATATATATATATATATGCAGATATGGTTGTTCGTTGCCTATACACGACATTGTAAACGTCTCTTGCGAATTTGGACAAAGGGGTTTTTCTCATTCAAGATAAACCCTAAATCCTTCCCCTTCAATTACCTCTCGATTCCGATTCATAGCTCGAGCTGACCAGGTAAGTTCTCTCTTTCATTCGTCTCCATTACTTATCTCACAAACCAATTAATAGCACCAATTCATGGATTCCAAGTTACTACTTTATTCGCCCAAAGCCTCGTTATCCATGTCCGTACCTTTCATTCTTCCCCACAAAACTTATTTCTCTGAGAATCCTTCTTTTTTTGTCAAATCGGAATTTTGGGGTAGAAACTTGTATTTGCGAAACGGAAATGATAGTTCTAGTGGTAATTTAAGAAAATCTCATGTTCTGTTTCAACCGATTAGAGCTATTGTGAAACGGAGGAAAGAGCTTCCGTTTGATAATGTTATACAGAGGGATAAGAAGCTGAAGTTGGTTATGAGGATTAGGAAGATTCTTGTTCAACAACCTGATAGAATTATGTCACTCAAGGAATTGGGTAAATTCAGGAGAGATTTGGGTCTAGAGAAAAAGAGGAGGCTCATTGCTTTGTTGAAGAAGTTTCCTGCAGTGTTTGAGGTTGTGGAAGAAGGGGCATTTTCGTTGAGATTCAAATTAACTGCTGAGGCCGAAAGGTTGTATTTGGAGGAGTTGAAGATTAGGAATGAGATGGAAGGTTTGTTAGTTATTAAGTTGAGGAAGCTATTGATGATGTCAGCCGATAAACGAATATTGTTGGAGAAGATTGCACATTTGAGGACCGATTTTGGTCTTCCTTTAGAGTTTCGTGACACGATCTGCCATCGGTATCCCCAGTACTTTAGAGTTGTGGCGACCGAGCGGGGTCCTGCCCTCGAATTGACTCACTGGGATCCTGAGCTTGCTGTTTCTGCAGCAGAATTAGCAGAAGAGGAAAACCGAGCTAGAGAATTGGAAGAGAAGAATTTGATTATCGACCGACCACTAAAGTTTAATCGAGTGAAGCTACCTAAGGGGCTTAACCTTTCAAAGAGTGAGATGAGGAAAATTAGTCAGTTTAGGGACATTCCTTATATCTCTCCCTATTCTGATTTCTCAGGGCTTAAGGCAGGTACACCCGAGAAAGAGAAACATGCTTGTGGGGTTATTCATGAGATTTTAAGCCTTACACTTGAGAAGAGAACTCTAGTGGATCATCTGACTCATTTCCGGGAGGAGTTTAGGTTCTCACAGCAGTTGAGAGGGATGCTAATAAGGCATCCCGATATGTTTTATGTCTCGTTGAAAGGGGATAGAGATTCGGTTTTCCTTAGAGAAGCATATCGTGATTCTCACTTGATTGACAAAGATCGATTATTAATCATTAAGGAGAAACTTCGAGCTCTTGTTGTTGTTCCTCGATTCCGAGGCAAAGGAGCTCCCAAGAGTGACTCGGATGGGGGAGAAACCAATCAGCCAGACGATATGAGTGGTGAAGAATGGTCTGATGTCGATAACCTCTTGGGTGACGATGATGAATTTGACGACGATGACAACGAAGCTTTTGAGGATGACTGGAGTGATGAAGATGATACCCCACCAAGTTTCGATGGAGATCAAGATGGAAAATCCATAAATATTGGAGGAAGGAAGCAAAGACAGGTCCAGAACTTACAAAAGGTTGGTCAGAGTCTTCTTTCTCCTGTATTACCCGATGGACGGCCACGAGAAAGATGGTGAGTGGCATACACTTGTCTATTTTGTACTCTGTAGTATACTTTTAGACATCTTTTGGGACTTGGATTCACGAATGTGATCTGCTGTGTAGTAATGATGGTTTCTTTACCAAACCAGCGATGAAAGCTTTTCTCAAATCATGGTTAAGTCAAAGTATATATCCTGCATTCTGTTTACGTTTTGTATTTCTCTTCGGCTTATGAATATTAACACAGGCAATTGGATTAAGGTTTGATTAGGCAGCTTTAGGTACTAGTTTGGATGCCATCAGAGGTTGAATTGAACCATTGCTTTTGCATTGTTAACTATTAAAATAATCGATAGACTTTAGGTTAAATTATAAATTTAGTTGTTGAGGGGCCATTTGATAATCATTTTGTTTTCAGTTTTTGGTTTTTGGTTTTCAGTTTTTAAAAAACGGGTCTGTTTGGTAATCAATTGAGTTTTTTGTTTTTAAGTTTTTGAAAACGTTTTTAGAATTCTTAAGAAATTTCAGAAACGAAAAAAAAAAAAAAAACGTTTTCAGAAATAGGTTTTTGTTTTCAAAAATGAAAACACGCGTGGAATGCAGAGGGAAGCCCTAACATTCGTTGAAGAAAACGGTCTTCCAAAAGTCTCTGAGACTACGAAGCTTCTCCGGTGAGCACGAAGAACAGAAGCGGCGGTTTCTTCTCACTCGATCATCATCAGAGCCTCATCGCGACGACACTGTTCTTCTATGAATATACTCTCATTTCTTTTACAGGTTGCCTTTTCTCCCCCCCACCCCGGTTTTGTTCTTCATTCAATACTGTTTCGATTCTTGCTGTTTCCCTCTTACATTGACTGCTTTGAGCCCTTGAGGCACTTTTTTCAACTTTTAAGTTTAGTTTGATGGTTGGAGATGAATTCTCTGCCTGGTTGTGCTTTTTGGCTTCTGGGTTTCTCCTTTTGTTGAATGTGTTGTTTGCTTCCCTGTGTTAGTGATAAGAACCGGAATAGAACTACTATGTATTATTACGGTAAACCAAGTGTTCGAGGTACTTGGACCCTCCCTCTCTTGAGAACACTCAAGAGTAACCACTCACTACTTAATTCCCTATCTTCCTCCTTTCTCCCTCCCACTATTTATAACTCCATACTCTAACAACTTCCTAGCTAACTGCTAATATACCCTTACTAATATGCCTAATACACCTTAGGTACATTTCTATCCGTTAGTTTGTCTTATTTTGTATAATTGGGAGATTGTGTAATGTAGATTGGAGGTTTTGGATTGTAGCTGTTGAGAGTGCTTTTTGTTTCCTCTGAATGTTGTGTTTCAATTTTTTTTTATTTTTTTTTTGTCCTCATAAGTTTCTGCTCTTTTACTGGAAAGAAGGCTTCATTTCAAGAACAAGGGGGTTCTGTGTGGATTTCTCCTTCTGGATGTGAAAATCTTTAGGGTTTGTGTAGGCTTTTTGGCCTTGTGGGTTGGAGAAAAACATTCTTCCTTAGGGAGAGAGAGAGTTTTGGTTGGAACTGTTGGAATTTTGGGAACGATTAATTTTCCAGTTTCTGAAAAAGAAAGGGAAGACCTTACTGGTCGGCCCCATCCTGTGAAATAACAATAATAATTATTATAAAGAAACAGAGTAATATGCTTCTAATCTTCCACAATTTGGTTTACTTACTATATCTTCGAGTTTGCAAGGTGAGATGTCTTTTTATGTGGTATAAAGTTGTTGTCTACTTGACTTGTTCTATGTTAATCTCTCCCTCTCCTCAAAGTTCTTTCCATTCCTTCTTTTATATTTTGTTGACTGTTCTTTTTCCCCTTTAGAAATTGGAATGGTTTGGTCATTGCTATGTTTCTGAATTAGAATTGATTGATTCACCCTAATATTCAATGGATCTGCAATTAGGTACTAATAAATATATGGAAGCACTTCTCCTTTCAAGTTTGGGGCAGATAATAACTAGGATCTTAGCCAAATTAGAGGGTAAGCTGTCTCCTTTTTTCATGACCACCAGGTTGAAAACCCCCTTAAATAAGAATTCAAGTTGTTAGAGAGTTGTCAATGGAGGAAGTTTGAGGAATGACGAAGAAATTGACTAGTGTGGTATTTTGGAGTTAAGAGGGGGGATCTTAGCCATGTATTTTGTTCAGTGTATGTAGAGTAGGTTGGTGTGGGGGCTCTCTTACAAATTTTTGGATACTCCAAGGACAAAAGCAATATTTTTTATAATCTCCTATTTTGGGCATAGTCTAAGAGTGAAAAAGCAAGATCTATCAGTAGACTGGCGTATTTGGTTTGAAAGAAAATAAAGGTTATTAGTAAACAAAATGGGAGGAAAGATTTTAGATTGTTCAGCTTCATGTGAATTTTTCAATTGGTGAGATTTTATGTAATTATCTTTTAGACATAAGTATTTGTTGCTGTCAAATTTGGGGGTTTTGTATCTTCACTGGAGTTCTTAATATGTAACTTTCAATAAAAAGAATTGAAAAGAAAAAACAGAAAGAATAACCTTTAGATGGAGAGTAGAATTAGAATCCAGTGGGAAAAAATTTCTAGTAGTATGGTTACATGAACAATCATCCACACTATTATTTATTGCAAGTCCAAGAATGTTGGGAGGGACATCAAGATTTAAGAATATTTAAGAATTTTTAGCATGGTTTGCCGTTCATAATTTTATCAAATTGCATGATAACCTTGAACTTTTTAGTGAGTATACTCGAGAATTGATGGTTATTGAAGAAGACAATATGCAAGATGGAAGCGACCTTTCACAAACCCCTATTGAGGTAAATGTGAGCCAAAATCAATTGAAACATATGGCTCAAGTAAGGGATCGAATTGCTGATCGACTTTGGATGTCAACTCAAGCACGACGTCGATTCTTATCTTTCCTAATTTTGTTATTTCACTTTTATAAACTCATTAGTATTATTAAACATTATGGACATCTTTATTGTGTATTCTAATATGTTTATTATTATTATTATTTTCATCAGTAACCAAGTAACATTTAAAACATTGATATTTTTTTACCAACATACAATTTTTGTAAAATTATAAACAACAATATAATTATTATAATTACGATATATATGAGATGGAAAATTTTTGTAAAAATTATAGAAATAAAAAAGTTATCAATTGTTCTTTTTTTTTTTTTTTTAATATAATTACCAAACTCGATTTTTGTTTTTTATTGAAAAAAAAATAGAAAACCAAAACACAATTATCTTGTTTTTAGTTTTTTAAAAATAGAAAACCAAAAATAGTTACCAAACATGTTTTTGGTTTTCAGTTTTTAAAAAACTGAAAACCAAAAACAGTTATCAACATATGTACTGTTTTTGTTTTTTAAAAACAGAAAACCAAAAACAGAAAATCAAAAACCAAAAATGGAAAACCAAAAATTGAAATGATTATCAAACGGGACAAAAATGTTGATATGACATATCTATTAATCTAGTTGGTTTGGTCAAAATTTATTTAGGGGATATGTCATATCAATGTTTGGTTAATCAGGTTAACAATAGAAGTCAAATGGAAGCATGATTAAAAAGTTTACTAATGTTATTGAAACTATTTAAATTTTTGGGATTAAATGTAGATACAATGTTGAAAGTATAGCGATTGAATTTATAATTTTTTTTTTATTATTATTATAAGAAACAATTTCATTGATATATGAAATTTACTATGGGCATACAAAAATCTATGATGATTACAAAAGGTTTTTCCAATTGTCAACTCATGCTTTCTTTGGTAGTACAGTTCAAACTTGAACTTGAGCAAATGGACGTCACTACAACCTTTTTGTATGGGAACTTAGATGAAAAGATCTATATGAATCAGCCACCCAGATTTATTGAAGTTGGAGGGAAAGATCTCGTATGCCAACTTCAAAAATCAATATACGACTTGAAGCAATCCCCTCGACAGTGAAATAAGAGGTTTGATTGTTTTATTTCTTCCCATGGTTTTTCTAAGAGTCCTTTTGATAGTTGTGTTTACAAAAAGGATGTGTTAGCCTCTGTTTATGTCTTGGTTCTGTTATATGTTGATGATATCTTAATAGCCTCAACCAATATGAATGAAGTTAACAAATTAAAGGTTGCCTTGTGTAAAGAGTTCCGAATGAAGTATCTAAGTGAAGCGAAGAAGATCTTAGGAATGGAACTACTAAGGGACAGATCAAGGGATACTATCTTGATCAACCAAACTGAATACTTCAACAAAATCATAAAGAAGTTTCATATGGAGTCCACTAAGATGGTAAAGACTCCTTTTGCTTCCCATTTCAAGCTGTCTGCTTCACAGTCACCTACTGACCAACATGAAATCACAGAAATGAAAGCAGTACCTTATGCTAGCCTAGTTGGAAGTCTCATGTATGGAATGGTATGTAGTCGACCCGATTTAGCTCATGCCATGAGCGTTGTTAGTAGGTACATGAGCAATCCTGGACGCTCACATTGGGAAGCTTGTAAGTGGATTGTGAGATATTTGAAAGGAACGTCCAGCAAAGGCCTATTGTATTCAAGATCAGTTGAAGAGGATGAAATCCTAACCGGTTTCGTGGATTCAAACTATGCAACTGATCTCGACAAAAGGAGATCATAGTCCGGTTATGTCTTTACCTTATTTGGGAACGTGATAAGTTGGAGATCTTCGTTACAATCAATAGTTGCACTCTCCTCAACTGAGGTCAAATACATTGCTCTTGTAGATTCTGTGAAGGAAGCTCTTTGGTTAAAAGGAATTGTGTCAGCCATGTTTAAGGGGAAATGTGAAATGAAGATATATTGTGATAGTCAAAGTGCCTTGGCTCTATCTAAAAATCCAACTTTTCATGATAGGACCAAGCACATTGATGTTAGATTTCACTTTGGTAGAGAGGTTCTCCAAGATAATGAAGTTAAGTTGTCGAAAATCCATACCTCTCAAAACCCAGTTGACATAGTCCATTGCCAACAAACAAGCTTGAGTATCTTTGTGAACTCCATAAGCTTGAATCTATGATGAAGCTTGAAGATATCAAAAGCACCATCAGAAGAAATCTCTCTGCTCTTTGCAATCAGACTCTTAATGTCAAGAGGGTGATTTGTTGATCTTTGACAAATAAGAGCCTGTTGTCCTTCATCTTATTTTTAACTCTTGAGTACATGCATTACACATGACCGTTACTTAACAGCCTATACGGTTAAATAAGTTCCTTTTTGGGTGTGTATTTTTCGTGCCTTGTATTGAGTGAAAACAGAGCATTGTGTGTGAAGTTCTTGAGAGTGTATTGTACTGAACTTCTTGAGTTCCTTCTTCTTGATGAAATTAATGAGAGATCTTCTTGGTGCCTTTTGAAAGTGGATGTACACCTATTATGGTGGAACCACTATAAGAATTGGTGTTATTCTTTCTTCCCTTTTCTCTCTTTGGTTTATGTTCTGTTTTGATTCTTAGATAACTTGATTGATTGAAGATCAATCTTGATCTTATCAAAATGAATATGGAAATTTTGATCTTATCAAAATGAATTAGATATGTTTTGAACGTTAAATTTAGGTTAGAAAATTATTCATTTATTTTAGAAATTTAGAAGTGAAATTGGTTTGTTTTATTTTAAATCTCATATTCTATTAAAATACAGTGTAATTTCAATATATTGGTTATATTTTTAATCGATGTTATTTTTGTAACTTAATAATTTAGATTTATTAACTAATAAATTTGGTTCAACTATTTATTCAAAAAACAAGTCGGTTTGCCATTTTTCAAAATGAGCTTCTAAATAAAGTCATTTTTGCCGTTATCCCAAGTTAATAAATCCATGGAGTTTGAGACCCACAATAGGTTTAAGAATTCATTGGGTCAAACAACGAATGAAGTTAACAACTCCACCCCAACCCACCCAACTCCGATCCTAACACCCCCTTATGGTTGAGTTTGAAGTAGAAAATTACTTTCTATTTCAAGTACATGATCCATTGAATTTCAGTGTTTAGGCATGTTCCCTTGTGCATATGCTTATTGTACCAAGTCTTCATGTCTTTCATCTCTCAAATCATAGAGAACCACATTCTTATCTTGAAGAGACCATTGATACTATGATCACAAGCAATTGAAACCATTAAAACTTAGTCAATAAACTATTAGATCATAAAAGATAAAATATGAGAACCAATATTTTATTTCCAAGTATTCAAAATTATTGACTAAATGATCATTTGTATAGTTTCTTAGATCATATTATAAGGTTTATGATGTATAGAAATATCTTAAATAGAGATTTTGCAACCCCAGATCAAACATCAAGCAAAGACATAGATTAAAGATATGTTTGCACTCTTAAGATAAGGTGCATTTAGCAATAAAAACTAAAAAAGACTACTTTATTAAAGAGTGTTTAATAGCAAGCCATGGATGTTTGATTCTATACCTTTTAAAAGTGATTCTCAACCAACCAATTGGACAAAAACAATTTTAAGATATTTTTATTTTTTGATTTTTTCCTAAAAGCATTTTTATTTTACTCCTTAAAATCATGATTAGGAGTTGTACTTTTACCATGGCTACAAGGACTCACATATGCTTTAAATATTTTTCCACTAATGAAGGACTAGATGGGCATCTTCAACCCCTTCACTAAAAAAAATCAAACTTACCTAACTCAAAATGACTTCCACCCTTTTCTCAAAAAAAAAAAAAAAAAAACTTCCACCAATTAAAAATTTTAACACGAAGTTAAAATTAAAACAAAATTAAAATTGAAATTAGATGCTTAATCTATAGTATATCGTCACGTAGACACCGACCAAAAAAAATATCCTAATAAATAATAATTTGCAAATGAACTTTACCATATAAAGTTGATTTTAAAGTATATGAAATCCTTCTTAAAAAAAAATGCAAAATATGCCAACAAGAGCACAGTTCAACTGACATAAAGTATTTGCTTATGATAAGAAGGTCATGAGTTCGAATCATCCACCTCCAAATGTTGAACTAAAAAAAAAATGCAAAATACAAGAGAAATTCTTAAATCTAACTTTACTCCTATCAAACCTAGTATCATTAAATCATAAAAAAGAAAAATACAAGTATAGAATGTATATCCAATCTATATTTGAATTAAAGTTAAGATATTAATGCAAGTTGTTTTCTTCTAAATAAGATAGAGAGATTTCATATCTAAAAGAGATCGACATAAGTTCTTGCAAGAGCAAAAGTAAAGCGATTGACATACCATCTCAAAGTTCATATTATATACATAACACCTCAAGTATCCATCCATACATTGACTAAAGCATCTCTATACCATACATACACAATATATATATGACAATGAAAGCAAAACAGAACTCCACATTTCCAGTTTTTGGAGTTCCAAAGACCCAAAGAAACATGCTGAAACAAGAACAGCAACATAAGACACACCATCCAAGGATTGAGAAAATATATGAAAACAAAATCAGAAGAGGATACTGGGTGAGTCTCCAATGAGATGGCAAATCTGCAGCGATGGAAAAATCGATTGGGAAGGCTTCATCTGTTCTGTTCTGGCTATATACGGTACTGGTGAATCGGTTCAACCGTGTCCTGCAGCACAGCCATCCTCTCCGAGACATCGGCCAGTGATTTGAGGTTGCAGTTTATTAGGGAATGGACAAAGAAACATGTCTCCTCCTTGGTGTTCCCCTCTGGCACATCCACAACAAACGACTCAACCACCAGTGTTCCCGGTCTTCCATCGATAACTTCGGGATGGACGGTGATAATGGAAGAGTAGTTCTACAAGAATTCAGGAGCTCAAAGACATCAGTTTCTGAATGTTCTCAACTTGTTACATAATTTGCATTAGTATTTGAAATATAAGTGACAGTGGACTGTGGAGTTCCTACCATAACATCAACATTTCTAACATCAACGAGAATGAGTTTGTAATCTTTTTAATATCAATTCAATAGTATCGAACCCCACCCTACCACTCTATGAAGAGACCTTACACGTTCCAACATCAGCTTACAAGAGATCATCGCCATTGCCCAGTTAACGATCTCTGGTTGAAATTTACCGTAACCTATCAACTTAAACTTTTAGGTTTAGTGGTAGTTTAGCACCGTACCAAAAACAAGAAGATCATGTGTTTGATTGAACCCAAGAATGTCATTTCCTCAACAATTAGCGTTAACAATCACTTGTTCTTGAAATTTATCCTAACTTATCCGCTTAAACTTATAAGTTGAATAGGGGCAGGTTTGCAAGATCTACCAAGCAAAATCATGAAAAGCGGATAAGTAAAAAGAGAAAGCAAGAACAGAAGAGCGTGAAAGAAAAAAGGGAATAGCAATACCCTGAGCCTGTGATCACCACCAACAATCTTGACACCAAGTATATGTTCTTCATCATCAAGAAGCTCCAACCTCTCAGTGCTGGTAGTGGCAGGAAGGCCAGATTTGACATCAACTTCTCGGAGACTCCCAATTCCAAGGTTATCTCCTCTAACCACACAGCGACTGACAAAAGGCTTGTACCTCTGAGGCCGATCGAAGCTCCTCACCAACGACCATACCTAAGAAATCAGCACCAAATCACAGTTGTTCATAACAATAAAATCCAGAGTAAATTAGGGGAAAGCAAGTGAATGTGTGAGCTAAAATACGAGTGTAGAAAGGAGGATTGAAATGAAATAGAGATGGAAAAGAGAAGAAGAGAAGGGTAGAAGAGAGACGTACGAGGTGAACGGGAGCTTTGATGTGCTTGAAAATGGCGGAGGAGCACTGGTTGGGTGTGGGATTGTGGGTGTGGTGCCTCTGAATGTACTGGGACTCCATGGATTTGGGTTTGAAGTTGAAGAAAATGGGAGAAGGATAAGGAGTTGGATGGAAGGCTATGGAGAATTGAAGCAGAAAAAGGCAGTGCCACACATTCTTATGCTTTCAACTTCTCTTCCCTCTTTCTCCTCAGTTCTCCCTTTCCCATTGCCCCACCGACAATTTTCCTTTTTTTTTCTTCTTTTTTCTAATCTTGTTGTTTAGTTACACATGCACACTTTGTTTTTTTTTTTTTTTTTTGGAAAAATACACTTTTGGTCCCTGAGGTTTGGGTTAAGTGACACTTTGATCCCTGAGTTTTCAAACTCAACAAAAATACCCCTGAGGTTTGAGATAAGGAGCATTTTGGTCCCTGCCATCCAATTTTCCGTTAAATGCTAACTGATTGCTGACGTGGCCAAAATTTTTTAATTAAAAAATTACTTTTTTTAATTTTAAAATAAAAATAAAGAAAAAACAATAAAAAATAATAAAAATATTATTATTTAAATGATTTTTAAAACTTAACTCTCCACCCATTTCTTCATCTTCTTCCCTCAACCCCTCCATCTTCTTCTTCACATCTCCGGCGCCGGCGGCGACTGTAATTTTTTTTTTTTCTTTTCTTCTCCTTACTTCCTCTCTTTTACCCAACCCATTTTTCTTCCTCCGTTTAGAAAATATAGTTTGGGGGCCAAATTTTAATGATTCTTTGAAAGTCAACAACATCATTTCATTAGCCAACAATTAATTCTACTTTAGAATCTATTTTTAACTTCAAGGACTAATAAAAAATCAAATTCCAACCTTGGGAACCAAACATGTTCATAAACCAAATATAAACTAAGTTCAAATATGAAGAACTGATAGTCTTAATTTCTATTTTTCTCTTTAAAAAAAATGTTAATTTCTAAAATCTAGGAATTAAATTCTTTTAAATAAATAAATAAATATATATATATATATATAAGAAATTAGTTTAAGTCTTAGAAACCAAATTTAAGTCTTAGAAACCAAATTTAGAGTGTGTTTGGAATACCTTTTAATTTAAATGTTTTTAAAGAATGCATTTTATTATAAACATTTTGCATAAAAATGGTTTAAAATTTAAACACTCATATGTTTGGTTACACTTGTTCATAAGTGTTTTTATACCCAAGTTACTATATGCTTAACAACTCTTTTTTAAAAAGTTGCTTTTAAGTGTTTCTCTCCAAATGTATTATTTCTCAATCTCATTTTTTAATAAGTCATTTTTAGTGGTTGCCAAACACTATAATTTTTTTCAAAATGATTTTTTTTTTTCAAAATTAAACACTTAGAAAAGTTAAACCAAACACACCCTTAGTTTGAAAACATTGATATTGATTTGGTTAAAATATCATTTTGGTCTCTGTAATTTGAGCAACAATACATGTCCCTACACTATTAAATTTTCAAACTTAGTCCCAATATTTTCAATAAATCTTAAAATTAGTTCTTATTGTTAGTTTGGAATTATTATTATTATTTTTTTTTTATAGAAGTAGGTAAGAGATTGAAACTTGAAATAAAAAGTAAGAGTTATTTTTTATAAGAATTTTAATTTCTTTTTATGTATTAGTTTCTTAAAAAAGTAATTTTTGAAATGTATTATTTTATATTTTTTATTGACTCAAGACTTGGTATTTTCAGTAAAATAAATGTGGAGTATGAGGATTTGAACCTCCAACATCAATCGTTTGTCCTAAGATAAAATTTCAAATTTTCTTACTTTTAGTGACATGATAGCTTTTTAGCAACTTAAGTAATACGTTGCTAAAAAGTAAGACTTTTAAGACCCATTTGATAACGTTCTCGTTTCCTATTTCTTGTTTCTCGTCTTTTGTTTCTTATTTTCTTTTTCTTGTTTTTTAAGAACTAGAAACAAAAACATTTCTGATAACTATTTCTGTTTCTTGTTTCTCTAAAAAAAAAAAGAAACAGAAATAGAAATATGTTTGATATATAATATAAATATATATATATAACATACATTAAAATAAATATAAAATTATTATATAGAGTTTAATTTATAGTATTATTTAGTCCCAACATAAAATAAAATAAATTTTATCCTTCAAATGTTGTTCAAATTTGATTTGCAATGTCATCTCTCACTCCAACCAATTTATTTTTAATAACTTAATTACACAAGTTAGATCAATTAGATTAATTTGTTATTTACAAACTTTGTAAATTTTCAACGATCATTAACTTATTGCAAAACGGGCTATTCATATATATATATTTTTTGTGTGTTTGTGGTATTGAGACATCTATTTAAGGTTAGACAATCGAGTTTATATACGCACATTTCTTGAATTGAATAATAATTTTTTCCTTTAAAAATGCATGTATTTCTCCTTAGTCAAGGATCCCAACATGTAAGATCAAAGGGAGAAAGAAAAAAAAAATTAATTAAATGGAAACTGTGAAATATCTTATTAATTAATTAATCTAATAAATAAATTAAGATCCTACCAAAATTAATGAAAAATAATAAAGATTTGAATATAAAAATAATAACCAAAAACTCATTAATGAAAAGAAGAAAAAAAAATTTAAAAAGAAAGTAATAACGGAAAAGAGAAACAAAGATTAAAAAAAGATAAAGAAATAACGGAAAAGAGAAAAATGAAAAAAAAAAACAAGTGATAAAAAAATAGAGAGAAAATGAGGAGATGAAGAGAAGAGATGAGAGAGATGGGTACATGCATGAAAGATGAGAAAAACAAAAAAATAATAAATAAATAAATGAGTTTTCAAACTCAACAAAAATACCCATGAATTTTGAGATAAGTAGCACTTTGGTCCATGCCGTCAATTTTTCTGTTAAATCTTAACGGCTGCTGACGTGGCACTATTATTTTAATAAAAAAAATTATTTTTTAATTTTTTTAAATACAAAAATATTAAAATAATAAAATATTATTATTTTATCTTTTTTTAATACTTTTCCCCTTTCTCTTTCTTCCTCATTTCCACTTCCTTCTCCTAACTTTTTCTTCCCAACTTCATCTTCTTCAACTCAAGCGGCCGTTCGCCGCTGCCGTTCGCCGGCGAGTTTTTTTTTTTTTTTTTTAATTTCTTTCTTTCCCTCTCTTCTCTTCTCTCTTCTCTTCCATTTCTTCACCTTTTCTTTTTTTTTTTTTAAATATAGAAGAGGGAGAGGGAGGAGGGTCCTCCTTCCCTTTCCGGTGCTGGCGACGGTAGGAAGGAGGGCCCTCCTCCCTCTCCCTCTTCTATATTTAAAAAAAAAAAAAGAAAAGAAAATGTGAAGAAAGGGAAGAAAAGAGAGGAGAGAAGAGAGGGAAAGAAAGAAATTTTTTTTTAAAAAAAATTTCTAGATCATTCCAAAAAGTTCAACAATTTAAATGTATAGGAAAAACATTGCAACGAAAATGAAGCTTTCGACGCTAGCTTTGCGACGCAACGGTCATTTCGACGCTGATTGTTGCGACATTTTATTGAGTTTCGTCGCTGACAGGTTATTTTGTCAAAAAAATTTGAATTGTTGGCGGGACCATGCGTCGAAACTAACGGTTTCGTCGCTGGACTAGCGACGAAAATAGCGTATTCGACGCAACGTACATGCGACGAAATATAGTTTTCGACGCAAACTCAAACACTAGGTTTGGAAATATTCATGGAGCGTCAAAATAGAATAAAACGTCGCAAGGTTAGCGACGTAATTCTTCGTTTCGTCGCATGAATGCGACAACTGAGGTTTCGTCGCTAAAACCCTCCTTTCTTGTAGTATACATTAATTACATTTTTTTTTATCGATTTTTTACAGTATAATGGAAATGTCGATTCTCCCCTTGTGTCGATGTTGAATTCATGGATATGTGAAAATGTTGATAGAAATGTTGACATGTCGACGAAAATTTAACACAGTGACAAATACAAACTCAAATAAGAGAAAAGACTATATAAGTACAACCATCAAAGTTGAGAAACATAATTTGTCATTTTCAATTGCTTTGTAAAGTTCAAGTGCCTTTTTCACCTAAATTATCCTTGTGTTTGTTTTATAAAATTGTAAAATGTTTTTAGGGTTAAAAGCTTATACAATATAAAGAATGTTTCGACCAAATTAATGGAATTATATTTTGATTAAATTTAAGTTATAAGTTTAACTTCGAGTTTTTAACCATATAATTGGTTGAAAAAAATAATAATAAAAACACATGACTAAAATGTTGTTGTTATGCTTGTATTGGGTAATTTTATTTCAAGTCTAGTTTATGATTTAAATCAAATTGAGCTTGACCCTACAATGTGATTAAAATGTGATTTGAGGGGGGAGGGGGTGTTGTTTGTTATTCTTCTCTCATATGTTAATTATGATTAATATTTCTTGGATTGAGGAGAGGGGAGGTTGTTTGTTATTGTATCTTTTATTATTATTGTATGTGTGAGTGTGAATGAGTTGAGGATTTGAGGGGTAATTCTGTGATATTGTGGTTGAGAATGATTTGGAGAAGGAAGAGGAGGGAGTAATATTTGTGATTGTGTATGATTTGGAGAAGGGAGAGGAGGGGGTAATATTTGTGATTGTGTAATTGTTAGGTTAGACATTGGGCTTGTGGTTGATTATGTGGTAAGCTTAAAGTAAATTATAAGTTTGTGAATGATAATGTTTTGGAGAAAGGGGAGGGGGTTATACTTTAAGCTTGACATTTATGTCTTTTAAGAAGAATGTGTCGAATTTTTAACTTTAAGTTGGTGTGAGAGTTATATAATAGTGATCATTATGCATGTACTTTTCTTAGGTAAATTATGTGGTTGATGTTATGGTTTTCTTTATAAAATGTAGATTGTGTGAAAAAGTTATGGATTTGTGAATGATAATGATTAGGAGGGAGGAGGGGGGAGGGGGAGGGGGAGGGGAGATATTTGTGTGATTGTTAGGTTATACTTTGAGCCTTACACTTATGTTTTTGAAGAATAATGTGTGACTTTTAAATTTAAGTAGTTGTGAGAGTTATGAGAGTTATGTTCATTATGAATGTATATCTTCTTTGTAAATTAGAGATTATTGTTTTCTTTATTAAAATGTGACTTGAGTGAGAAAATTACAATTGAGAATGTGACTTTCTAGTTTTTAGGTTGTGATAATAATTGTTTTATTCTTCTGATTGTAACTTTACTTATGCATATATATTTCATTTGTTTACGTGCAGGATTAATTGTTGATGGTTGCTAAAAGATCATCGTTTTTTTGCTCATTTTGGGGGATAGTGTGACTTGGTATTGACTTATATTTTGTAATCTGATAACTTGACGTAGGCTCGAGTCAATATTTTGTAATTTGATAACCTAACTTAGGCCTTGTAACCTTTTTGTAGAAGTTTATTTTGGTTTGTTTAGCACCTTTGTGATATATTATGACATAATTAAGTCTCATCAATGTTATTTTTATATTTGTAATATTTTATTACTTGTATCAAATGATAATTTATACACAAAATGTATACATGATTAAAGAGGAAGAAAAATTAATATATATATTTTTTTACGAATTAAAAAAAATTGCGACGAAATTTACATATCGACGCAAGCATGCTTGCTAGGTGTCGTTGCTAGGATTCTTGCGACGAAACCTCTTTTTCGTCGCAAGTATGCTTGCGACGAAAATTGTTTTCCGTCGCAAGTTGCAACGCTTTTCAAAATTCGTCGCAAGCTGCGACGAAATACAAAAATTCGACGCTAACGATTTTCTCCGACTTACCTTTTGCGACCTTTTTTGCGACGTTTTTATTTTCGTCGCTAAAACGAATTTGAGTCGAAAATCTAGTTTTAGCGACGTTTCTTTTTCGTCGCTAAAGACCTAAATTCTTGTAGTGATCTCTCGACTTTCATGTATGTGCAATTAACTTTTTGAATTAAATTGAATGCATTTTGGTATCATGTATATGTGTAATATCTTGAATGTATTTCTTTTAGACTTTCAAACTAGAAAAAATTGCAAAACGAAAAAAAAAAAAAAAGATAAATAAAGGCTCTGCCGACGCGAAAGTCAATGTGTCGGCAGAGGGCATTTCTACCGACGAGGAAGTCAATGCGTCGACAGAAATTGCTCCCTCAAAAATTTCTGTCGACGCATTGACTTTCGCGTCGACAGAGGCCATTTCTGCCGACGTATGGTAAACTCGTTGGCAAAAAATCGAGTCCATCACTTTCTGCCGACGCGTTGACCTCCGCGTTGGCAAAAAAGGCCTCTACCAACGTGGAGGTTAATGCGTCGACAAAAATCACCCATAATCGCTCCCTACCTTACGCGTCGGCTACGCGTAGGCAGAGGCTCTACCGACTCGTTTTTTCTGACTTTTTTCTTGACTTCTGAATTCGCGTCGGGAGAACTTTTGCCGACGCGTATTCCGATCTTTCGTGATGCATATATGCGTCGGAAACAACCTTAATTGTTGTAGTGTTTTTAGCTAGTATTCACTTGAAAATGAAAATACATTTAAGGCTCCACTTAATAGTCAATCCAAACTTGACTCAACTCAACTAGCTAGTTAGGTTTGAGGTTCGTGTCTCCAATTCCACATGTTATTGTTAAATTGAAAAAAGAAAAACTCCACTTGGTAAACATTAGGCTTAAAAAACAATTTATCCTTAAATTCCTTTAGTTTATCACCTACGAGTTTTTTTTTTTTTTTTTTGAGTACATCAACATTTAGGGGTGGGGGAATTCGAACCTCTGACCTCATGGTCGAGAGTACATGCCAATTACCACTGAGCTAAGCTGGCTTTGACTTATCACCTACGAGTTTAAAATACAATTGAAAGTGAAAAAAAAATGATAATAGAAAATATATAAAACGTATTTGAAATTAGCTAGGCACATTTTAAAATGTTTTAAGAAAGATGAAAAACAATAACTACGTTTTTTTTTTTTGAAACAAACAATAACTACGTTTTAAAATAAAAATGATTAAATGGTCTCCAAATTTCTAGATTATTTTTAATATAGTCTTTAATATTTTCAAATTTTCAATTATATCTTTAATATATAAGAATATTAGGCCCCGTTTGATTCGTGATTTGAAAATTGTTTTCGAAAATAAAGAATTCAGCAGAAAACGAAAACAAATTTCTTATTTCCATTATATCTAAAAACATGTTTGGTTCTAATTTAAAAACTTTAAATTTGAATTCAAAATTCGAAAACTGTGTTTGATTATGAGTTTGAAAATGCATGAAAATATTAATGTGTTTGATTATGAGTTTGAAAATGCATGAAAATATTAATATGTGCTTGATAAAATTAATTTTTTTTTATAGAAAAAGTTAATTTAATATGATTATTTTCTACTTGGCTTTTATTCATTTTTAGAGAGATTATAAATCAATGATGCTCGAATTGATTCTTCAAAAAAAAAAAAAAATTGTTTGAATTGAAATTATAAGAAAAAAAAAAAGATATACCATATAATTGTATTATACGAAACTTTTGATTTGTAAAGTGGAACAGTAGATCAAAATAAGTAGAATTATGTAAAAAGTAAAAATAACAACCAAAACATCAGTATCAATCAATCTCTTTTTTTTAAAAAAAAATATCAGTATCAATCAAACACACTATTTACACAACAATAAATTTTGTATTTTTTTCCCCTTTAGAGTCGAAGAGAATTTGGATATAAAAAATAAAAAAATGTTGTTTTGATGGAAAGAAAGATGTATCCCGTGTTTTTAAAGTTGTATATTGTGTTTCCATTATTTTGAAAACAAAATTGGAAAACAATGAAAACAACATTTTCGTTTTTGAAAACAGACTATTTTTTGAGTTGTTTTCAAAAATTGTTTTTGAAAATAGGTATACCAAATACGTTTTCATGGTTTCTCTTGTATTTTTTATTTTCAAAAACATAAAAACGAAAACGGATCATGAACCAAACGGGACCTTAGTAATTAGATATTTTTTTTGAAAAAGTAAAATTACAATTTGTTAATATAAAGCTAATGTATCATACTTAAATTATTGTGTTATTATATTTGAACAGAGGTGAACTTTATTATCAAATTATTTATAGATAGATTAGATTTTATTTGTTAGGTAGCATTACAATGACATATTTCACACCCATGTTCAAATACCAATTTAACGATAAATCAACTTTCGTATTTCAAAAAAAAAAAAAAAAAAAGAAGATAAATCAACTTTTTTTTACAAATGACTTAATTGAAGAATTTTTAAAGATGAAAAATTAAATTCAGATTTACTAAATAAGGTCCCATTTGATAACCATTTGATTTTTTTTTTTTTTTTTTGAAGCATAACTGTTCACACGAGACTTCGGAAATGGAGACACGTGGAATAAACTTTGATTTGTATTAATATTTGTATGCGTGTGGATGTACAATCTCTAATGTTTGTCCTCTGATTCTCTCTCTTGTGTGTGGAAGTGTCTCACTCGAGGGCTGGAACGCTTGATCTCGAGTCTGAAGCTTTAATGGATTCTTGGATCTTGAAGTCTTCCGATCTTGAAGGAGTCTTCAATCTTCAAGAAGTGTTCAGCACTTTGAAACTTGTGGATTTCAAGGAGTCTTCAGTCTTCAGTCTTCAATCTTGATGAAGTTTTCTCTGAATTCTCTGACTCTGGCTTGGAGCTTCCAAAATTCTGACCCCTTGAAATGGTGGTGAACCCCTCTATTTATAGAGTTCTCGCAGGATGGGCCCTGGTAACTTTTGGGCCTAACAACTTGGGCTTGGGTTTTATTGGTCTTGGGCTGAACCATTTAGTCTTGGATTTGGTTTATATTTGACCCAAAACCATATGACCCAGACATTTAAAAGACCCAAATTTGATCCAAATAATTATTATTTTTAATTAATTGGTCAAATTAATTAATTTGATTGAAATAATTTAATTTTAATTAGTTGATCAAATAGAAATTTGGCTCTATAAATTTATAATTAGCCAACTTTGTTTTCAAATTAAATTTGGGACACATGTCAATTTATAATTGGTCCCAAATTTAATTAACTTGAATTTCGTCATTAATTTTATGTAATGACGTGGCAATTCGTGATTGGTCAAAATTTCTCCATCAACAAATGCCCCTTTTCGAGATTTAGACACAAATTATGTGTGAGTGAATCTCGAAAAATATATTTTGGAATTAAAATGCAAGGTATTTGTTCTTGACTTTGACTCCATTTGGTGCGCCAATTTAATCAAAATATGGAACATAACTTGAGGTTTGGACTTTGGTCCATTTGGGATAAAATTTGGATTATGCCCAAAATATTATTTGAGGTAAAATTTTACCAAATTCAAACTTGCATTTGGCATAGAATTTGATGTTTGAATCTCAAATTTTGATTTGGAAAAAAAAAAATTTGGAGTATGCCCAAATAAAATTATTTGATAAAATTTGAATTCCCAAATTGATTTGAATTGAAATAATCTTTTAGGAATTTTAATTTAATTAAGTTGGTTCAGATAAAGATAAAGATTATCTCATAAAATTTTGAACCGGAGATAGGATTTCATTTGAGTCAAATCTTTATCCAAATCTTTATCTAAACCTTTGATTTGAACTTAAAACTCCCCCTATAAATAAGACTGAACCTCAGTAGGGGAGAGCACACATCAATTGCAGAGAGCATTCAAGAAGGGATCCAGGTAGGAAAATTTCTTCTCTTTTTATTTTTTTTTTATATTTTTTTTTATTTTTTCGTTTTTATTTATTTATTTATTTTTTTACTTTTCGTTTTTTTTTTTTTTTTTAATTTTCGTTTTTTTTTTTTTATCTGCATATATATTCCATGTATGTCTTTATTGGATTTCGCTCATATGAATTGCTTTGATTGTACTATAGAGCTTTTGGCTTCCATTTTTTTCTTTGCACATATATTATTGCAATTTGTTTCTGTAGGGGTAGTCACCAGATTCGCCTACAACGATGCACTCCTGCTAGACCCAGTCCCCATTTTATTGGGTGATCTGAGTAACCTGCAGGGGTAGTCACCAGATTCGCCTACAACGATGCACTCCTGCTAGACCCAGTCCCCATTTTATTGGGTGATCTGAGTAACCTGCCGGGGTAGTCACCAGATTCGCCTACAGCGATGCACTCCTGCTAGACCCAGTCCCCATTTTATTGGGTGATCTGAGTAACCTGCAGGGGTAGTCACCAGATTCGCCTTCATGCACTCCTGCTAGACCCAGTCCCCATTTTATTGGGTGATCTGAGTAACCTGCAGGGGTAGTCACCAGATTCGCCTACAGCGATGCACTCCTGCTAGACCCAGTCTCCATTTTATTGGGTGATCTGAGTAACCTGCAGGGGTAGTCACCAGATTCGCCTTCATGCACTCCTGCTAGACCCAGTCCCCATTTTATTGGGTGATCTGAGTAACCTGCAGGGGTAGTCACCAGATTCGCCTTCATGCACTCCTGCTAGACCCAGTCCCCATTTTATTGGGTGATCTGAGTAACCTGCAGGGGTAGTCACCAGATTCGCCTACAGCGATGCACTCCTGCTAGACCCAGTCCCCATTTTATTGGGTGATCTGAGTAACCTGCAGGGGTAGTCACCAGATTCGCCTTCATGCACTCCTGCTAGACCCAGTCCCCATTTTATTGGGTGATCTGAGTAACCTGCAGGGGTAGTCACCAGATTCGCCTTCATGCGCTCCTGCTAGACCCAGTCCCCATTTTATTGGGTGATCTGAGTAACCTGCAGGGGTAGTCACCAGATTCGCCTTCATGCACTCCTGCTAGACCCAGTCCCCATTTTATTGGGTGATCTGAGTAACCTGCAGGGGTAGTCACCAGATTCGCCTACAGCGATGCACTCCTGCTAGACCCAGTCCCCATTTTATTGGGTGATCTGAGTAACCTGCAGGGGTAGTCACCAGATTCGCCTTCATGCACTCCTGCTAGACCAGTCGTTTTGATGACTATAGTGTCTTATAGAGTTGGTTATATATATATTTTTTGTATGATTGATTATTCATGCATCACTTTCTTGCCTTCATAACTTCTTGGATAAGATTGACATTTTTTTTTTCTTGTGTAGAAAAACTTATCTCCATCATGGTGTATTTTACTGAGCATCCTGATCCTGAGAAAAACTGCTTAGTCATCTTGAAGGACAAAGATCAGCCTGTTGAAAATGGTGTTATACTTCCTGTAGGAGAGACAATATGCGGTAAACTTAGGGGATCACAACATTGCTTGAATAATTCAACCTCTTTGTCTAGATGGTCAGAAGAAAGACTTTTGAGTCACGAGTCTTCATTGAAGGCGTGGTTTTTAGAGTCTCCAATTCATAGCAAGGTACCAGGCGAAAATCCAGAATCAACTTTAGGTCGTCGAATTATTGGAGACGAACAAGTTCGTTGGGGTAATTCAATAAGAATTCATGGAGAATTCTTTTATATACCTGATTATTGGGAATGGTTAGAGGTCGTAATTTCTTCAAATACGCCGATACTGAAGAAGGCTTGTTTGTTTGATGCTGTAATGGCCTCCTTATACACTTATGACCGCAATAATGATATAGTTCGAGCTTTTTGTGAAGCATGGTGTCCATCCACAAATACACTTCATACATCGTCAGGAGAGTTATCTATCTCTCTATGGGACATGTGGAGATTAGGAGGCCTTTCCATCAAGTGTAGGTTTTATGATGAAGTTGTTCCTTGTTGTAAGGAATTATTAGGTTCGCCTGATCGAAAGGATGAAGATTGCCCAAAAGTTTGTGAGTACCTTTTTGCTGCGTACTATCACATTGCATCTCAACAACGCGATTGCCTTCAAATTCCTATTAAATCGTGGATTTCTTTCTGGTTTAAAGGAGATTCGAAATATGAAAAACCTCCTCCCCGAAAGCCGAAGAAGACTTCTCGTCCACGCCAGACCCATAATCCGAATGGGGCTCCTACCAAGCGTCACAGCTGGTCCGAAAAAGAAATGGACTTATTTTGCATGTTGGGCGTAGAAGATGAACTGAAAGATAAGGCATACTTGGCTGCCTTTCTTTCTTGTTGGTTGTGCGCATTTGTATTTCCCGACCAACGCACTTCTCTTCGTCCAGAAGTTTTTAAAGTCGCCAGTCTTATGGCTGAAGGTTACGTTTTCAGTCTTGCTGTTCCTGTTTTGGCCAATATTTATCATGGACTCGGCCAGATCCACAGTGCATCTCCTTCTGCTGGATTTTCAAAGGCTTGTTTTCCTTTGCACTATGTCCATGCTTGGCTGGCTTATTATTTTAACACGCATTACAAAGTCCCAGCACCTGTCATTGGCCCAATGATGGTTGAGTTTTCTGGCGAGGGTGGGGCTAAGTACTTTAACGATTTTGAAGCCCGTGTACATATTCACAAAGGTAAATATGTGTCATGGTATGCGAGTCTTCAAGCCAGAAATACAGGCGAGCTTTTGAAAGATGACGGGAAATTATCGTTTTGGCTTTCTTCATTCTTCATAAGCATTCGGTCGTGTTTCTTGTCTTCACGCTGTGGATCGTTGATGGTTATTGAAGCTTATAGTCCTTGTCGATTTAGTCGACAATTTGGATTCTATCAAGACATACCGAATGACTTGAGTGTAGAAATTCCTGAGGCAAATTTAGCGAATGTGTTTCGTCTTTGGAGGATATGCACTCAAAGAGGAACATTATCCCAAGTATACCTTCCTGCTCGTGCAACGAAACCACACACTCAGGTTACTCAACGCTACAGAAGTTGGTGGTTAGCCAAGCATGGGAATTATCTTGAAGAAGGCATACAAAAGTTGGCGGATAGCGCTTCTCCTCTTCTCTCTAAGCCAAAATTTCCTAAAAAGGTTGGCAATGACAACGGAGGCAAAAAGATTCGCATGTTTGAACCTGGTGAATTTTGCTCCAAGGATAATGATGGTAGTCAGAGCAGTAGCAACGATCATCATTGGAAAAGGTCTAAAAAGTCCAAACAACCATCAGTATGTGAAGATGAATATTTCGATGGAGTCCCTAGCTCATCACAATTTCCTGAACTCCCTACACCACTGGTAAGTTTTTTTTTTTTTTTTTTTTGTTTTGTTTTTTTTTCGTTATAATATTTTACTATTATTATTATCATCATTGCTTCCCCCCTTTCTTTGCAGTCACCCTTAAATGATCCCCTTATAGAAGTCGAAGGGCATCATAGTCCTTCTTCTTTTGTGAGTCCAGACATCTTTGACTCTGTAGCTGCGCGTGTGGACAATTCCAAAGCGCCAACGGATAGAGTCGCGGTTCAATCTTGTCATCCTGCAATTGATGATGTTCCTGAACAAAAGAAGACAACGACCCATGCAGCTGCGTCTGAGATCTCTGATTACTTTGCTGACGATGTTATTTCCAACTATAGGAAACAATCTTCCCTTGCCCTGTGGGAGAGCATACACCAGAAGATCATACGCACTCCGTTCGACAAAATACCTCGCCTTAAACAAGAGGCAGTCAAAATACTTCATACAATTTCTGAGATTCGTGTACCCGGCTTGGATTCTCTTAAAGAAATTGTAAGTGCGTATTTCAAGAAGGTAGAGAAGTATAACCAGCTGCAGTCATCATTTTCTTCTCAATTAACTTTGGAGAGTAAGAATCGCCAACTGGGAGAGACTAGGTTTAGCTTGGAGAAGATACTATATAGTGAAAGTGAACTACTCACCGCGAAAGGTTCACTTCAGCAACAACATCTGCAAGCATTGCGAGAAGAAGAAGAATTGGAAGCTAGGCTTGAAACTGTGAAAGCTAAGCGAGTTGAGATTTCTAAATCGATTATCGAGAAGGAGGATCTTCTAAAACAAAATCAACTTGAGGCTTCCAAACTGCGAGGAACTATAAGTAGCATTGAAGATGCCCCTGTTCTTACTGATGCTGATGCTAAAACTCTGACGATACTTCGTGAAATGTTGGAAGATGCACAAGAAGAGCTGAAGAATTACAAGTGGATACCATAATCAGACTTCATTATTTTTTTTTTATATCATCATATTTTTATCGAAAATATCTCCATTTTTTTTTGTAATAGGCAAGATTTTTTTTATTCATTATCGTACTTGTTTCGCATATTGGAATAATGATTTTTTTTTTATTTTATGGACTGAGCTTAAAGTTTCCTTTAAGTTGCCTACGTACCCATTAATAAACGGGATCAAGTCATAACGTAGTTCAGAATACAAATTTGATTTTTTTTTTTTAATGTTTTGGCCGTTCACCTTTTTAACTCATGCGGGCCAGGAGTATCATGCAGTTTAGGCTCCTGCGATATGGAGCATTACATTTCACGCATAAAACTTTTTAAGAAATTTGCCATTTATCGGGCCTATTCTTAATCCGTCTTTATCCACGATCTTGTATGCTCCATTTGTGTAGACTTCCTTGACGACGTAGGGTCCATCCCATTTAGGTGTGAACTTGTTCCCTGTGTGTCGTGTCGTGATGATGGGTCTTCGAACAGCTAGCACAAGATCACCAACTTGAAAAGATCGAAGCTTCACATTCTTGTCAAAGGCTTTAGACATCCGTGCTTGGTAGCATTCCAATGCTTGTTGAGCCTCTAACCTTCTTTCATCAAGTGCTTCTAACTCCTGAAGGCGCAACCTAGCATTATCTTCTGTTGTCAACCCTTCTTGGACAGCCATCCTTAATGAAGGAATCTCTCTTTCTAACGGGAGCACAGCTTCTACCCCATAAACGAGTGAATAAGGTGTGACTCCTGTAGGAGTGCGATGAGTAGTTCGGTAGGCCCACAACACTTCACCGATCTTTTCTTGCCAATCTCTCTTTGTCTTGGAGACTACTTTCTTCAATAAGTTACACAGCGTCTTATTGAATGCTTCTGCCAACCCATTTGCCGTAGCATTGTACATAGAGGACTTGTATTGTTTGAAGTTAAACTTCTCACACAACTTGTCCATTAGGCCGTTGGAGAATTGTCTTCCATTATCTGTCACAATACGATGGGGGATACCGTACCGATAGATTATATGAGTTCGAATGAAATCCACAACATTTTCTTTCTTGGCTTCTTTCAATGCGACAGCTTCAGCCCATCTTGAGAAGTAATCTGTCCCTGCAAGAATGTAAGAATGTCCTGCTGAAGACTTAGGTGTTATAGGGCCAACAAGGTCAAGTCCCCAAGCTTCAAAAGGCCATGAAGCTACAGTCGGATGAAGAGGCTCCGGCGGCTGATGTATGAAGTTTGCATGGAATTGACAGGCTTCACACTTCTTTGCATATTCCATTGAGTCTTGAATCATTGTAGGCCAATAATAACCCATCCTTTTTAATTGAAACTGAAGTTTTGGACCCGACTGATGGGCGCCACAAACACCTGAATGTGCCTCATTTAATGCCTTTGCTGCTTCTTCCTTTCCAAGGCATCGAAGGAAGAGTCCCTCATAAGAACGACGATAAAGGATCTCCTTGTAGTAGATAAATCGGGCACCTCTTCTTCGTATATCGGCCCTACGCCTGGGATCTGTGGGCAGTCTTCCATGTTGAAGATAATCTATAATGGGCTGTCGCCAGTCCTCTTCTTCAATTGCAAAGACAGAAATCATATTTACTTCTAGGCATTGGTCTTCTATTGGCGGCACGATCCACCTCTGACAAAGTGAGATGTTCATCGACATATCTTCCGGAATTGTTAGTGCAGTGGCTAAATTTGCTAGAGCATCTGCCTTTTTATTTTCTGATCTTGGAACATGCTCCAGTACTATACTGTCAAACCTTTCTAGCAGTTGTCTTGCATAGATGAAATAAGGCTTCAAGTCTTTATGCTTCACTTCATACTGGAGTAAAAGTTGGCTAACGACCAATTTTGAATCACCATAGGCCTCTATATATCTTATGCCAATCTCCAAGGCCATTTGGAGGCCAATTATTAGCGCTTGATATTCAGCAACATTGTTTGAGCACAATTCACCAAGCACAAAGCTATAGGGGAGCATGTGTTTCTCAGGCGAAACAAAGACGATTCCTGCCCCTGCTCCACTTCTTCGTGCTGCACCATCAAAGTACATAATCCAGGGCTCCGTAATTTCAACATAGAAGACTTCTTCATCAGGAAGATCTTCACATAACTTCCAATCTGAAGGAATTGGATGATTTGCCAAGAAGTCGGCTAATGCCTGCCCCTTGACTGCCTTTTGAGGTATATATACGATATCATATTGTTGAAGTATGATGGCCCACTTAGCTAAGCGTCCAGAAATAACTGGCCTTGATAGAACATACTTGATAGGATCAGCTTTCGCGACCAGGTGCACTGTGAAAGCTTGCATGTAATGCCTTAACTTGTCAATAGCGAAGAAAAGAGCAAGGCACATTTTCTCAATAGGTGAGTAATTTATCTCAGCTCCATTTAAGGTCCTGCTTAAGTAATAAAGGGCTCGTTCCTTTCCTTTCTCACTTTCCTGTGCCAATAACGCTCCCAGTGATCTTTCTTGAGCAGCGATGTACAGAATCAATGACTTTCCAGCTATGGGGGCTCCTAAGACAGGAGGGTTAAGCAAATATTTCTTAATGCTTTCAAAGGCGTTTTGACATGCTTCATCCCACTCGAATTTTTCTCCTTTCCTCATTAGCCTTTGAAAAGGTTGGCATCGACCGGCTAAGTTAGAGATGAATCTTCGAATGTAGGCCAGACGACCTTGCAGGCTTCTCAACTCATGTAAGTTTTTAGGTCTTGGCATCTTTTGAATGGCGTCAATTTTTGATTGATCTATTTCGATTCCTCGATGTCTAACGACGAACCCCAGGAACTTCCCAGAAGTAACACCGAATGCACATTTGAGAGGGTTCATCCTCAATTGATACTTTCTCAAACGATCAAAGACCACTTTTAGATCCTTCAAGTGATCTTGTCGTCTCTTCGACTTAACAACAAGATCATCGACATATCACTCGACATGTTTATGTAGCATATCATCGAAAACCTTTTGCATAGCACGTTGATAAGTAGCTCCAGCGTTCTTTAATCCAAAGGGCATCACTTTGTAACAGTATATCCCTTTTGGAGTTCGAAAGGCTGTCATTTCTTCATCTGCAAGAGCCATTCGAATCTGGTTATAGCCTGATGACCCATCCATAAAAGACAAAGCTTCATGCCCTGTGGTGGCATCCACCATGATTTCTGTGATTGGCAGTGGAAAATTGTCTTTGGGACATGCATTATTTAAATCACGAAAGTCAACGCAAACGCGAAGCTGTCCATTCTTCTTTCTAACAGGAACGATGTTGGCTATCCACGTAGGGTATTTTACCTCACGGATGAATCCTGCTTCTATCAATTTATTGACCTCTATTTCGATTTGAGGGATAAGTTCTGGGCGAAAGCGTCGTTGAGCCTGTTTGACCGGCCGATACCCCTTTTTAACTGCGAGATGATGGACAGCTACTTTTGGGTCAAGTCCAGGCATCTCTTTATATGACCAGGCGAAGATATCTCTATATGAAGCGAGTAAACTCATGTATTCACCTTCTTCTTCAGGAGTCAGTGACGTGCTTATAAAAGTTGGGCGTGGCTCTTCTGGTGTACCCAGGTTTACTTCTTTAAGCTCATCAACTGTAGACTCGTTACCGTCTTCAAGTGATAAAGGTGCTTCGTCCTCATCTACTTCAGACATTTCGACCTCTGTTTCTTCTTCAACCGTGATGTGAAGGCAAGAGGCTTGTTCTTCTTCCTGATCACTATCTTCTTCTGAAGGATTGGTGATGACAACATCACGTCTCTTTACCTTTAAAGAACCATCCGTATCGACAGTAACAAAGGTTTTTCTTTTCATTCGTGAAGGAACTGCACTTCGAATTTCTCCATTAGCCTTCGCGATCTTTTCAATTTTCATCACATCTTCATGTTGAAGTCGGTGAGAAGTTGACGAAGCAGGCTGCTCTCTTTGGTTTCTTCTCGTGGTAACACTTAACCTCTGAAAAACTGATTGTCGAGTCACATTCGGACTTGAAAATGTGCCATCTTCTTCCGCAACAGACATATTTAATCTTCTAAAAGCTGAAGGTCGTGTAATATCCGGAATTGAAATTGTACTCTCTTCTTCCCCAACGGACATATTTAATCTTCTAAAAGCTGAATGTCGTGTGATATCCGGAATTGAAAGTGTACTCTCTTCTTCCCCAACAGACATATTTAATCTTCTAAAAGCTGAAGGTCGTGTAATATCCGGAATTGAAATTGTACTCTCTTCTTCCCCAACGGACATATTTAATCTTCTAAAAGCTGAATGTCGTGTGATATCCGGAATTGAAAGTGTACTCTCTTCTTCCCCAACAGACATATTTAACCTTCGAAAAGCTGAAGGTCGCGTGGAGTTATTGGTAGGTTGTACGCTTTCTTCTTCTGTTTCATTCAGAATTAATCTTTGAAATACTGAAGCACGAGCAACTGGTGGCCTGATGCGCCTAAAAACAGAAGCTCGTTTGTTGACGTTCTCTTCTTCTTTTGAGTCATCGACCTCCTCTGCTGTTATATGATTTATGTCTGCCACTTTCGCCTTCCCTTTTCTTGTTATGCGAACTGGTTCAGGCGACTTATATCCAAGTCCTTTTCTCGTCGTAGGCAGACTATAGCCTTCCTTTAGAAGCTTCTTCTGTGTTGCAGAGAGCTCAGATCTTCCATCAAAAACCCTCAGACTTTTAAACTCAGTGTGAGCTGTGAAGTCATAACCTGCTTTTGCTAAAAGTTTGTATGCCTTCGGGTCGAACCCGTCTTTAGTTCGTTTTTCAGGCAAAATTGCTTTTATCTGGTCATCCTCAGGTTTCCTAATCTCTTGCTCAGTGATCTTTGTAAGAGGCATAGTGAAACCTTCCTTCAGAATTTCAACGTCACCGACCTTTATGCTTTTCGAATATTCAGTGAAAGGTGATTCACCCTTTTTACGCCGGGACAAAGGGATGTATCGTAGAACAGGTGAACATTTCTCATCCTTTACAACTTTAGATTTCTCAAGGCTTGTAGATGCTTCACCATTCTTCGGGTTAGATGCCTTCACATTCTCAACAACTTCCTTCCCTGCATCTACTTGTGGCTCTAAATCGAGTTTATCATTCTTTTTTATCAAGGGGATTTCTGTAGGTATAGTTTCCCCTGTGTTGTCACTCTTCATATAAAATTTTGCATCAGCGAAATGGGATTCTGCTTCTGAAAATGGGTTAGTGTCAGCTTCAACTTTCTTAATGCCATCTTGATAGAATTTGAAGCACTGGTGCAATGTAGAAGTTATCACTCCATTGCCGTGGATCCAAGGACGACCTAATAGCAACTTATAAGTGGTCTTGGAGTCTATCACATGAAACAAAGTATCGGCCTTCAAATCTCCAATGATGAGCTCGAGACGTATCATGCCAATCGCCCGTTGTCCGCCTTGATTGAAACCTTGAATCACCAATTTACTGTTTGATAATTCTTCCATCGAGATGCCTAATAGCTTCATAGTTGACTTAGGCATTATATTGACAGCTGATCCATCGTCGATGAGGATCCGACTTACCCTCTGTTCTCGGATGTATCCCGAGACGAATAAAGGTCTATTGTGAGGCTTTGACCCTAGCAGCAAATCTTCATCGGAAAATCCTATAGTCACGCAACACGAAGCACATGTGCGTGCCTCAGAGGTTGGAATCTTTGTACCATCGGACTCTATCAATGCGTTAATAAGGACGTTTTTAGCTTCCTGAGGAAGTGACAGTAAGTCCTTTATGCTGAAAGAGGATAAGTCTCCTGAACCTACCGCCACTCCCGAGGAGCTAGCGAGGACGTCATCATCTTCCACCACGTCCACAACGTGACACATGACAGCTTCAAGTGCCTTCTTTTTACTATCATCGAGAAAGCTCCTTGGGAAGTATTCTGCCAAAGTTATGGGTTGTGGAGGGCAAAAGAAATCTTCACTTTCCTTCACGACAGACTTTGACCTCCCTGACTTCTTTTTTCCCTTCTTCCTTTGAGACTTAACTTTTCTTTTACTATCTCGATAGAGGCGGGACTCTTTCCATGCGTAACTTTGCTTTTGCTTTTTGCGGCGAACGACAAGGGTCCAGCCTCCGTTCTCATCTTCAACGGAATTATATTTTCCTTGGGGTCCCCTCATTGTGGCTTCTTTTTGAAATCGAACCACTACAGGATCAAGGGTCCCAAATTGAATTAATCTTTCTTCATAATCACATGAGGAGATTAGGGGATTTTCATTCCCTACATTTGCCATTATGGTTGCATGATTTGTTTGAGCCACCTCATCAAGGTCCAACTCAATTTTCCTTTCACGAGCCAACTTAAGGATTAGCTCTTTCAATACAAAACATTTTTCCACTGGATGACTAACAACTCGGTGATACTTGCAGAACTTAGGATCATTGACTTTTCCTAACTCTTCCGGTCGTTTGCATTCAGGTAGTTCAATCAGCTGCTTCTCCAACAGCTGTTCCAACATATCTGGAACGTCGGAGTCTGGAAATGGATATACCTTTTCTTGTCTTTCTTTTAAAGTTAGGCGACGTCTCTCGCCTGTCTCTATTTGCTTACTGGATTTACTTTCTTTTCCTTTGGAGGAAAATTTCAACGGGGTCGTGTTGACGACCATGGATTCTTTCGTGGCACTTTTTGCAACTTTCTCAGTGCCCTTGACTTCCTTCTTTTCTTTCCTCATATCCGGGACTACGGGATCCTTGCCCCCTCTACTAGCGATGCTCAACTCCATATCATGAGCGCGAGTCGCCAATTCTTCAAAGGTCCGGGGTTTTATCCCCTGCAAGATGTAAAGAAGTCCCCAGTGCATACCTTGGGTGCACATTTCAACAGAGGACAACTCGGAGAGTCTATCTTTACAGTCAAGACTCAAGGCTCTCCAACGATTGATGTAATCAATGACTGGCTCACCCTTTCGCTGCTTTGTGCTCGTGAGTTCTGTCATACTAACTGTTCGCCTCGTACTGTAGAAGCGATTCAGAAACTCTCTCTCCATCTGTTCCCAACTGTCAATTGTATCAGGCTCCAGGTCAGTGTACCAATCGAACGCGTTTCCCTTCAGTGTTCGGACAAATTGTTTAACAAGCAAATCTCCCCGAGTACCGGCATTCTCACAGGTTTCAACAAAGTGGGCGATGTGTTGCTTTGGATTGCCCTTTCCGTCAAACTGCTGGAATTTGGGGGGCTGAAACCCAGTGGGTAGTCTGAGATTGTCAATCCTCTTTGTATAAGGTTTAGAATACAAGAGGGAACTTTGAGTCGGTCCACCATACTGAGCCCTGATGGAATTCATGATCATGTCCTGCAGTTGTTGGACAGACAAAGAGGCAACTGATGCGGAGTGTTGTGGTTGGTCCTCACGGATGACAGCTTTCCCCTTATCATTCTTTCCTGCAGCAGGGGTCTGGCTAGACTCAGCCGTTTCTCGGTTTTGCAGCTGGTTCTTCAAATAGGCAATCTCAAGATCTCTCTCATCAACTGCCTTCATTAAGAGATTGAGTTTCCTTTCCATCTCTGCCATTCTTTCATCCTGATCTACATCAGCCATCATGACGGACATCACATCAGGACTTAGTGTATCCTTTGGCTGCTTAGATGTTGGAACGACAGATTCGAACAGTGGGTTGTCTTTGACTGCAACCTTATCCTTAGAGGATTCTTCAATCAGCTTTGAGATCTTGCTTGCAACAGCTAGAGGAGTATGATCCTCCTTGATCTCAATTCCTTGGGAGCGACTACGAGTGACAGGACCAGTGTAAGAGTCGCTTGATGTGGTAACCTTCGCGGGAGCTTTCTTTGGTGCCATCACGTTGGTTGGATCTTTAAACAAGAGAAAGAGATGAGAGGTAGAGACGATCCCACCGGGCGTGCCAATTTGTTCACACGAGACTTCGGAAATGGAGACACGTGGAATAAACTTTGATTTGTATTAATATTTGTATGCGTGTGGATGTACAATCTCTAATGTTTGTCCTCTGATTCTCTCTCTTGTGTGTGGAAGTGTCTCACTCGAGGGCTGGAACGCTTGATCTCGAGTCTGAAGCTTTAATGGATTCTTGGATCTTGAAGTCTTCCGATCTTGAAGGAGTCTTCAATCTTCAAGAAGTGTTCAGCACTTTGAAACTTGTGGATTTCAAGGAGTCTTCAGTCTTCAGTCTTCAATCTTGATGAAGTTTTCTCTGAATTCTCTGACTTTGGCTTGGAGCTTCCAAAATTCTGACCCCTTGAAATGGTGGTGAACCCCTCTATTTATAGAGTTCTCGCAGGATGGGCCCTGGTAACTTTTGGGTCTAACAACTTGGGCTTGGGTTTTATTGGTCTTGGGCTGAACCATTTAGTCTTGGATTTGGTTTATATTTGACCCAAAACCATATGACCCAGACATTTAAAAGACCCAAATTTGATCCAAATAATTATTATTTTTAATTAATTGGTCAAATTAATTAATTTGATTGAAATAATTTAATTTTAATTAGTTGATCAAATAGAAATTTGGCTCTATAAATTTATAATTAGCCAACTTTGTTTTCAAATTAAATTTGGGACACATGTCAATTTATAATTGGTCCCAAATTTAATTAACTTGAATTTCGTCATTAATTTTATGTAATGACGTGGCAATTCGTGATTGGTCAAAATTTCTCCATCAACAATAACCATTTGGTTTTTTGATTTTGAAAATTATGCTTGTTTCTCCCCAATTTCCTTAGATGGTTTTTATCTTTGATAAAGACATATTTAAATTCCTAGCCAAATTCTAAAAATAAAAAACAAAAAACGAAATGACTATCAAACGAGACCTAAAAATTAGAGATGATTCAACATATTTATCCAAAGAAAAAATTGAAAACAAAAGGATCAATTTGAACATAACTCAACAAATTACGACATACATCATCAACTAAAATTGGCATAATGTTCAAATTTCCACCACCAAAAAACAAAAAATAAAATGATATATTATTAGTAAGAGAGAGTAGTGATTTATGACATATGTATTTATAGTATTTGGCCTATTGTTGGTGGTTTGAGTTATCTAATAACTCATTGACACGTTGCAATCCTAATTCCCTCTTCTATACTCCACTTTGTGCCACGTGTATTGCCCAATCACCATCCAAAGTGTCTTGTAACTTGAAAGACCATGTCCAATGAAAACTACAAATCACATAAAATCTAAAAATAAAAGAATCTATATTCTCAAAAATAAATAAATAAATAAAAATAAAAGAATCTAAAGCTAAAAAGCCTAAATGACATTGACACTCCATCCAATGTTTTAATATGATTATTTATTTTTTTAAACATAATTTTTAATATATATTAAATTTAATTACAGTAATCTTGTAAGTTTTGAAGTGTAACTACTAGAATAATATATTAGGTTTAACCAACAATATAGTTTCAATAGTATAGTTAATTAAACTTTTCTTGAAATTAAGATTTAGGAGTGTAATTACTAAAAGGTATAAGAATTCAAATGTTACAACTTCTATCCCTTGACAATGTGATTGTTATAACGTTATTTATAGTTTATGTGTGATTTTCGCATGTGTTATGAGTGAAACCTTGTTTTTTAAACTATTCAATCTACAATTACTCCATGCTAAACATATTTGTTCGCGTTTGACAACCATCTGGTTTCTTTATGATGTTTTTAAAAATTAAACTTTTAAATACTACTTCTCATGAGTTTTCTTGTTTTGTTATCTAGTTCCTAAAAATGTTTTGAAAATCCAAACGATATTTTGAAAACTAAAAAAAATGTAGTTTTAATTTTTTTTTTGAAATAAGTAGTTTATTTTTTTCTTATAAAATCACTAAGCATTCAAATGGAAACCATAGTAAAGAAATTGTGAGTAAAACAAACATAATTTTCAAAAATAGAAAACAAAAAACAGCCCGACCATTTGATAACCATTTGGTTTTTGAAAATTATGTTTGTTTTCTCTTAAATTTCCTACCATGATTTCCATCTTTGTTAAGGATCCATTTGAATTCCAAGCCAAATTCCAAAAACAAAAACATGTTTTTGAAAACTTTTTTTTTTCTTCAAAATTTGACTTAGTTTTTTAAAACAATAATGAAAAAGGTAGATACTAAAGCAAATAAACTTGGTTGAAGTAGGTGTGTATAAGCTTAGTTTTCAAAAATCAAATGATTATCAAACGGAGCCTAAGGTCACATTTGAAACCATTTGGTTTTTTGTTTTTAAAATTTAAGCTTATTTAAACATAACTTTAATCTATAAGCTTTTTTGTCCTGTTATCTACATTCTTTCCATGTTTTCAAAAATCAAGTCAAATTTTGAAAACTAAAAAAAGTAGTTTTCAAAAACTTGTTTTTGTCTTAAGAATTTAGCTAGGAATTCAAATGTGTCCTTACCAAGGATGAAAACCACGATAAGAAAATTGAGAGAAAACAAACATAATTTTCAAAAAAAAAAAAAAAAGTGTGTATCATACTGGCCTAAATCATTATCAAAGAACCTTAATTACTAAGTTCTTAATGAATATTGAAAATAAATGTGCATTGTATTTATTTAGGTAGTGATAACTCTTGATTATAAAGGTCATATAGTCACGGACAAAGCCTATTTCTTGCCACTTCAAATACACATTGAGGATATATTATATTAATCATATTTCATGATTAATATATTTCAAATTAAGCAAGAATAAGAAAGACATATTTCTCAATATTTTTTCAATTTTTTTTTTTTTTTTTTTTTGACAATATGAAGTGAGGGATTTGAACCATAGACTTCGTAATTTTCAACACAATTTTATGCCAGTTGAACTATGCTCTTGTTGAGTGTAAAAAAAAGGTTAAATGTTGGAATATTTAATGCGTTTAGTGTGTTTTTGGGCAGAATACTTTTGGAAACTAATGAACAAAATTAATATACTTTTGTAATGTATTCTAATATGTGGCTGCAACTTCACACTACTTGAGTCAAAGTGAGTTATGTGGCCGCAACTTTACACTATTTGAATCAAAGTGAGCATAGCTCAACGGTAATTGATATATACTTCCGACACTTTTGCATTTTTCATTATTTTGCAATAATGTCAATGTTTATTTATTTATTTATTTTTTGAAACAAATGTCAATGTTTATTGTTAATTCAATGAAATATATTTTCATTTCTTTCTCTCTTTCGAGCTAAATTTCTTTGGGATTTAATTATGTAGATGTCCCAAAAGATTGCTCGTTTTGTATTTACCTATATGTAGTTTGATTTTATTGATTTTCACCGTCATTGTTAGTCTAAACTGTCTATTTAGATTTGCATAAAAAAGTAGGATTCAATATTGAAAGAGTTGGGAAATAACGGTTAATTAATAAAAAAAAACTAATAAAGGAGAAGAGCCTAAACATAAAACTTCATTAATTGATCCTAGACATAGGACCATGGTGTCTATAGGATCTAAGAGATGTGTATTAATTTATCTTAGTTAAAAACTTAAACTTAACCATAGAAATATATGAATAATTTCTTAGACTCCTAAGTGTACTTTGAATAAAAAAGTGTCAAATATTAGATGAGCTTGATTCAACACAAGGTAAAATGTGATAGACTTGCAGGTGTGTATATTGACAACATTTTTCAATTAGAGCAGAAACATAGCTGGATCGTGATTCCATTACAATTAATATATTTGCCTTCTTAGTTTTTACATTCACTCTACTCATTTTATCACCAACAGTTGCTATATTTTTCTTGGTTACTCTCTATGAGATCGATACTTGAAATATTCCATATATTACTTGTTAAGATAGTGTGTACTTGCAGTACTAGTGTTACAACTTCTTTTGAAAAGTGTGCAACTATTAGGTAATTACTTCAATTTCTTAAAGGTTTTTCTTAAACCTATTGTTTCAAACTTGCTTAAAGTCATAATCTTTTTCATTTTAGCATTGGTGTCACTTCCTTCCCGTGTCTATTCATCTAGAAGCTTGTCAAAAGCTACTCTCCTTATCTATACTTCCTCTATTGCATTGACCAATAACTCATTTTCCTCTTCAATTCGATTCAAATGTCCACCAACTTTTACTTTGTTTGTCCCTAAACCACATAATCGTATCGGGACAAATCTTGATCTTACATCATTTCTAGGTCTAAATCCCAATTTTAGTCCAAATCATGGACCAACTATGAAATGTGCATATATTTTTGTAAATTTGTTACCAATTTAAGATTTTATTTGTTTGTTTCATAATTTTTTTAAAAGGAAAAAAAAATGGAGAGATAGTTTGGTTCTCATCATTTTTACCACTTTTTGGAGGTGGATAGATTCGCCAAAATTTGTACCTTTCGGCCAAATCTTTTTCTCCCTTTTTAATGTGCTCTCTCTTTTCTTTTTCCTTTTTGTAAAGTTATTTATTTATTATTTGTTTTTTTTTTTCGTGCTACTCAAAGATCCATTTTGTAGGTTAGAAAATAAAACTAGGTTTAGAAATTTACACCCCTAACAAATACATATAGTTTTATTTTCTAACGCTGCCATCAGAATAAAATAAGCAAGGTTTCTTAGGTCAAATTACTATTTAGTCTCTAAATTTTTAAAAGTTTAATTTAGTTACATTTTCAAGCATCATAATTTGATTCAGTATTAAAATATTACTTATCATCCTTATCATTGCTTAAAATAATATTGATATGCACATATAAAAAAGTGTTGATACGACATGATGATTGAACTAAAAAAAAAAAAAAAATCTAACATGATGTGATAATATGTAAAGGACTATTGGACACGACACAGATCTCCACAATGGTATGATATTGTCCACTTTAGACATATGCCCTCATGGTATGCCCATGATCATCCCCTCATCTAGCCAAGCCTCATTCCAATGGAGATACTTGTCCTCCCTTATATGCTCATGATCATTCCCCTCATCTAGCCAATGTGGGACTTTGGACGCACTCCCAACAATCCTCCCCTCGAACAAAGTACCACCGAGCCTCCCCTCAAATAGTCATCTATCCGTCCAACTCTAAGGCTTCACCACTCTACCGAGAGTTCTTGCTCTTATCTAGGACGACTCCTGGACGACTTTTCTTCTCCGGAGTATATCCGCCTACCCAGAGCTCAACCACGGATCTCCCCATGACTATTATTAAGGCTTACAACTTCTTTGTTCGGCACCTGAGGATTCCACCCGACATGGCTACTCCCGGGGCATGGCTCTGATACCACTTGTAAGAGACTACCAGACAACCACATATCTCCAGAATGGTATGATATTGCCCACTTTGGACATAAGCCCTCATGACTTTGCTTTTGGTTCACCCCAAAAGGCCTCATTCCAATGGAGATACTAGTCCTCCCTTATATACCCATGATCATTCCCTTATCTAGCCAATGTGGGACTTTGGTCGCACTCCCAACATAATAGGTAACACAATGAGTTTATTTATTTATTTATTTTTTAAAAAGGCAACACAATGACACAATGAGTAATTAACTAAACAAGTTGGATAGAATAAGAGTGATTGAGTAACATTTTTAAGCTTAAAAGATATTCTCTATCTACTTGTCTCTTTTTTTTTTACTCATTTGCACTTATTTTTATCTCGTTGATCTATTCCCTTGTATCATGTGGACCAAATTATCAGGAAATCATTTGAGTAGTCGTGTTAGTGGAAACCTCATTCAAATCAAAATCGAAACTTCAAAAACCTAATTCAAGATCAACCTAATTAAAACTCTCAAAATTTGAATTCTTAAACTAGAGATACATGTATCAAAGTTTGGAAACTACATTAGTAATTTAATTAAAAAAATATTTACAAATATATACCTTTTTTCTTTAATTTTATGTAGTAATTGTTGCATTCATCATAATCATAGAGCAACCAATAATGTAATCTTTGGTAATTTTTTTTTATTTAACAATTTATAGATTAACTATATGGTTGAATGGACAAATATTACAAATCAATTAACTAGGTAAATGTCATTTTCATTTCTCAAGTTCCAAATATGTTTCCACAATATTCTATAATTAATAGCTCTCATGAATAATATTGATATTATCCTCTTTAGAACAAATTATTTCACCCACAGAAAATATATATATATATATATATATATATATATATATATATATATATATATATATATATATATAATTATGCAAAGGACACGTGGAGGGAATTGATTGGGGGCTCCAAATGGATAAGGACAGAAAGCAACCTCACAATTTAAAAGGAGAAAAGAAATTGGAAGGATCCTTTTCTTTGGCTTTGTTCAATGTCTCTTCCCTGTCTCTCTCATTTCATAACTATCTAAAATTTCATCTTTTTAGTTTTATTTGTGCTGTTTTTTTTTGTTTTTTATTTTATTTTAAAAAAACATTCTTTAAGGACAAGTTTGCGTGATGAACTAAAAATATATTCTTACAAGTTATGATTTCATCCATGTAGATCCTCCACGTCATTCTAGGCTTAATTTTCAAGGATTTCTTTTTTAATTTAATGTTACGTATTTTTAATTATATTTATATAGTTTTGGATGGAGTATTTTTTTTTAGTCCAACAATTTTTGGAGTGGAATAATTCAAACCTCTAACCTCTGGATCGAATATATATATCAATTATCACTAAACTATGTTTACTTTTGATATGAAAGTGGAGATTCAAATCTTTAATCTTTTGGGTTGAAGTTATAATATTTTAATTAGTTGAACAATGTGCGGATCGATAGCTAAATGTTTAATTGATTTTACAGAAAAATAATTGAAATTAAAATCAAATCTCATTTTTATCTACGCATTCTTTAATAGAAATTGTAAATCGTATGTAACTTGAAAATAAAATTGTCATAATTGTTTTGAAAATTATCAAAACTACAAAATATATATATATATATATATATATATATATATAACAAAAGAGAAGAAAATTAAAGTACATTATTCTCATACAATACTCCTTGACGTTCCAAGGCAAGCAAATATGTGTCGATCTTTTTGTTATTACATTCTCTTTAGGAGCCGTTTGTTTGACGGTAATCCAAGATGTCTATGTAATATTGGATGCCTAGGAAATTCGGGATGCCCATACGGGAGGCATCTGAGGAGCTTTTGATACCCTCGTGAAAGATGAGTTTCAAAGATTCCCATGTTGAGGGCATTTAAGAAATAACCATTTGTTTTTTAAATTTTACATTAAGATGTAAAATAAATAATAGTTATATTGAATAATATTTTAATTTATTATTTATTTATTCTCTTAATTATAATACTAAACTATATTAAACTAATAGCTAAATTAGCTAAAAATTAGTAAGGACATTATTGGTATTATACATAATCTAAGAACTTTCTCGTACAAAAATCCCACAAATCAAACATAGTTATCTGAATATTCCCATATATTCTTATAAATTATTCCTTCAAACCAAACACGGTTATCTAAAATGCCGGACATCTATATTTCCAGGTATCTATAATTCCAAGCATCTGAATATTCCGGTTATCTAGATTTCTAAAAAAACAAACGGCCCCTTAAAGGATAATTACAAATTAAATTAATTATTGTAGTTTGACTATTTTGTAATTGATAGGATTTCTTTCTTCCTAGTGTCTTCAGCACTTTTTGTGTGGCTACCAAATTAAAAAAGCTTAGCCTCTTAACGTTAATTTTTACGAAATTAGCATGCACGACTTATTCTACATGTCACACGTACCATAAATTATTCAGTGTGGTTGTCTCTTTAAAACTGCCTCTAATAACCGTTCAATACAAAATACAAGTAGTTTTATGATTTTTCTCTCCTGCATTCAACATTGCAAAACTACCAACCTCGTTGAATAATTTTTCCACATGTAGCTATTTTCATAAAAATTTGATTAAGTTTTTTTAGTTCGACTATGAGAGTGAAATTTTGAATCTCTAATGTTTTGATCGATGATGTATATACCTTAACCAATTGAGCTATATGCACATCCGACTAGTAAAATTGATTGATTGAAAGTATATTATTGGCAAATTTACAAACTATAGAAATGTTTGGAACTGTTTTTTTAAATATGAGTTATATGATTTTGCAAAATAAAGAAGCAATATAAGGATGTTATTTTGAAATTAGGGAAAAATACACTTTTGATCTCATTTTGATATTGAGATTTGAGTTTGATTGTATTTGGGTTCTTGAATTTTTTAACTCAACTTTGTTTCAAATTTGAAATGAAAGAGAGGATTTTCCTTCGTTACAAATCTGGAAAGAAGAGAACCAAACTCCTTGTTTCAGATTTGAAATCTAGAGTTTGTCGAAGATGAAAAACAAAGAAGAACAAGAAAGGAAGAGGGGAAACAAAGAAAGCGAAAAAGAAAAAGAGAGACGATAAAGAAGAAGATGGTGGCAGAGGCGTCGACAACGACGATGAAGGGTAGCACGAATGTCATAGATGGGAGAGGGCAAAAGGAGAAAGGAAAGAGAAAAAGATTAAAAATATTTATTTTTTAAAAAATAAAAAAGTTAATAAAAAGAAAATTACACCTAACTTCTGTTAACTACAGTAATGGAAAATTAACAGCAGGGACCAAAAAAATCATTTTTCCAAATCACAAGAGTTAAAGCGTCGAAATTGAAAATTCAGAGACCAAAATACAACTAAATCCAATACATCTAAATCCAAATTTAAAAAACTAAAAGTGTATTTTTTTTCTTTGTAATTATTTTGTAAAAAGGAAAATAAAAACTTGTATCTAAGATACTAGATCAAAAGAAAAAGAAAAGAATAAAGAAAAGAAAGCTTGCACAATTAAGTTCTTCCTTTTAAGGAATGATTTGGGATTGATCATTTTAGAATTGACAAAATTTATGGTTTAAATAAACACAATTCTTTTTAAGAAGAAAATGAACACATTTTTACTTGTACTTTGGTTGGGCAGATAGACTAAAATGATTTATAATTATTATTATTTTGAATTCAAAGTCTCACACTAGCCATTCCTAAAGTTTAAAGTTAGGAACCAAAATGTTCATTTTAAAATTTTTTTTAAGACTAAAATAAACTATTTGCAGGATGTAAAAGTTATAAACATTGAAATAGAACTTAAACTATTTAAGGTTTAAATTAGAAGTTTCGTATCTAAATTTTTAGCAATAGGTTTAATAATTTCTAAAACTTTTGATTTTTTTTTTTTTTTTTTTTTTTTTGTCTAATTCAAAGTTTAAAAAGTCTCTTTTAAGTTAAAAAGTGTCTAATAGATTACCAAACTTTCAATTGTATTTAATAGATCATTGTCATATATATATATATTTTTTTAAAATAATCATAGACTAAAACCAATGGATTAAGGTACAAATTCAATTTCGTATCTAATAAAATCATCAATTTTAAAAGTTTTCAAATATGACAATTTTCTAAAGACCACAAGGACCTACCGTCACAATTCTAAGAACTTGGAAACTAAACTTGTAATTTAACCATTATTTAAACCCTATTCAATTTATTTCCCCCTCCCTCCCTTTTTTGTTTTTTTTGATAATATGTAAGGTGGGAGATTCGAAACCACAGATCTCGTGGTCATCAGTACAATTTTATACCAGTTGAGCTATGTTTTTGTTGGCTTCCTCTCCCGTGACTCTATCCCTTTACTTTACCTTATTAAAATGAATTTTTGTCCATCGTTAAAAAGCTACCTTTCTTTTTCAAAAAAAAAAAAAAAAACTACTTTTCTCCACCAATACTTTTTATTTTTATTTTTGGTAATCAAAATCTACAATAGCGTAAAGCGTATGCATGGTGTAAAATGTCTCTCTCAATTTTAAAAAGATTCGGCATCTTTTTTCTCGCTCCTAAGAAGAGAGAGAGAGATGAATTGAAACAATCCACAAATTTCAACAATTAGATTTGGTCATCCATATGGGAGGACCACAAAACACACTTTAATGTCCATAAAATACGCCATTGAATTTGTATATCAACCAAAATTATCATATTAGTGGTGTTTTGTTTTTCCATTTGGTCAAATGTTTAAGGAAATATGTCAATTTATATCTTCAATGTGGTATGATGGCCGGGTCAATAAAAATTTCAAATTAATAATTGTATCTGTTAAAAGCTTAAACTTGCAAAAATGACTTGATTTGTACTCTCTGTTAAATTTGTTAGGAGGTTGTAAGTTGAAGTATGGTACACATATATATTAAAAAAGATGGGAAAAATGTAGTTATGGTAATGAGAGGATCTTCTACGTCAGATAAAACACTACACCAATGTTCTCGTTAACAACCCGCTTATCATATTCTCCACCAGAATTTGAAACCCTAGTAAGAAAAAATGTAATTTCACAAACCATATATATACGTACAATGAGCTCATAGCCATATGAGCAAATGTCCTTAATTATTAATGCAAAGCTTGCAAAAAGAATAGTCTCATCACTGTCTCCACCACCATGTACAATTCAAAAAATCTTTCCTGTCATGTAAATAGAGTATGCATGTTAAATTTAGATACTCATGTAAAAAAGAATTGAGATGATCTATGTTTATTTTTGTTGAACTATGTTTACTTTTGACTACATAAAAGAAGATCATCTCGTTATCATAACTACATTTGACAATCGATATATAGTTAATAATTTGAAAGTAACCATCAAAAGTAATAAGTATTTGAATTGAGATGAACTATGTTTATTTTTGTTGGACTATGTTTAGATATTAATTATATTACCTTTTCTAGTTAATAATTTACTGAACTATGTTTACTTTTGGCATGACTATAGTTTTTGCATGGCGATCTTTTGACCAAATTTGATAGAAAGTTTAAATTTTTTTCTTTTGTGCCAGTTTATGATTTCTTAATCAATGAGACAATTTAGTTTAGAGTTTTAATTGATTCAACTTTCAAAGATCAAGATTTTAATAGATAAAGTTATTAATTTGGAGTTGTTTAGTCCAAGAAGTTGGAGTTATGAAATGAATTGTTTTGTCTTAGAGTTGAGGTAGGAGTTAATTAGTTTGTTATGACGAAAACAGTAACAACGTAACAAGAACGAAAGGGCGAAGAGAAACAACACATAGATATACGTGGTTCACTAACGGTGTGTTAGCTACATCCACGGGCAGAGGGAGAGAACGATCTTATTATGTGAGGAGTATTCAGAATACAAAGATTAGGGCAAAAATAGGTTAAGAGGGTTTATATATGACACCACTCTTAACCCTAACATAATAGGCCCAAAATAAAAGCCCAAAATCGAAAAATCATATCTAATCCCTATACATAATTTAGCTTAGGGGGCGTTGCAATTTCAATCATTGACTCCCTTAATAGAGTGTTAGAATAAGATTTAATAAGTTTGTGAGGGCCATAATAGAGTGTTAGAATAAGAGTTAACAAGTTTGTAGGCTCCACAATTGAGTATATTATATGTCATTGGGCCAAACAAGGAGAATTCTTGAAAGGTAGAGATTGTCGAGACCTCTATTAAAATAAAATTCATGATCACTAACTATCTAAACTACTTTGCAGTTGTAGTGGTCGGGGTCGAACACAAGGAGCATGATTATAATTTGCCTAACTTAGGTTTATTGTGATGATCAGACTAATGGGGGGATTTGGATGCAAGGGATTTAAATGCGAGGGAAAAAAATGTAGAAAATAAATTGTAGAAATTAAAATGTAGAAGAAAAAACAGAAAAATAAAAGGATGCATGGTATATCTCACCTCGAGAATATGCAATCGCTTCTCGAGATGTAAATTTGGCAATTTCAATCATTGACTCCCTTGATTAATCGAATTACTAACTAACCGTCTAACTGCTCACTGGCAACTAGTGAGATTAAGGACCCCTAATATTTCTAAACCCTACTAAAGCTTCAGGCCAGAGTCTAGCTAGATTTCTAATTAACAGCGCAAAATTAATTAGAATCTAACCGCATTAAGCAATTTAGATCGTTAGATAGATTTGTATAAACTGGGAACAACTTCAAATTTATATAATTCTAAGCCTTAATTCCTAGATCTAATATGAAATTCAGTCAATTGGGATAACACGCCTTTCAACACAACTACACGATAAATTTATCGCTAACCCATTTAGCATGGCAATTAAATCAATCACAAATAGTTCGTCAATCTATTCTATCGATCTAATTGCAATTAAATCAGGAATTTAAGTCACAATCAACAATAATGTTTCATAAAAACTTAAATACAAGGTCTCAAGAATACCAAACTTACATTAATCGAGTTCCAATTACAAAAAAATGGCCTAGCTCGTCATGAGAATGCACAAACACGACCCCAGAACTTGACCTACTAAACTAAACTAATCCTAAAACTCTAATTACACTTAGAATTAGAAAGATTATGAGAAAACAAAGAAATTTGCGGCTAAAAGCCAAAAAGAATTCAAGATGAACCCTAAATTCGGATTAAGGAGCTATTTAAACTCCAACCGAGAGCGTCGAGACGCTCCAAACGAAGAGGCAAAGAAAACACACGCGCACAGTAAAAATTCACAGCCTAGGCTTTGTGATAGCGTCGAGACCCTATAGGACAGCGTCTCGATGTTGTGCCTTCTGTTTATGACATTTAGTAGCAACGTTGAGTGGCGTCTCAAACACTCCAATCAACTGCTTTGAGAAACGTACAACTTGCTCTTTGATTTTTGGTTGATTTCTGGTTTTTGATTACCAAAATGCCATTTTTTATTCTAGAGGCTTTGCATTGACCTATAACAATATTATAGTCAGAATTCATCATTTTTCACACTAATCAACATAAAGACAAGCAAAATATAGGAAAATAAATGTGCAACAAATTGATGCTATCAACTCTACTCAACCCCATTCCACCCAACTCCTCAATCCAAACACCCTAAGGTTCTAATTGACTCAATGCTTAGGGTATTGAGAAAGTGAACTATTTTTAGTTAATTAAAAGAACTTTTTACATTTGTGTCTAGAAATCTATTTAAAATAGTAATATTAGTAAAATAAATTTAATTATAAATACTTTAGTAAAAGGTACCCATGAATTATGATGACAAATTACTTTGATGTTTCTCTTAAGTGCTTTTTTTTTTATTTAAATAAGAAACTTCGTTAAACACTAACCAAATTAGGTACAACCACTTGTCTGTAAAACATAGAGGAAAACCAGGAAGGGTTGGTATGATGCCCACAAAATTGTTGAGAAAATGAAAGGTTTTCCATTTTCATTATTAAACTTTATTTGGCAATTAATGTGACTTTTGGTTTGTGTGACTTTTGGCTTTTGGTTTCTTGTAACCAATAGTGACTTTTGAGTTTTGGGAGTTAGGTGAGTTATGAGTATTTTTATGACATTTAAAATTTTGAACCATTGGTATTCTATGGGTACTTTTGTAAGCCTATATAAAGGCATGCTTAGTTGAATGAAAAATCATCTCCATTCATACTTGTCTTCCACATTTTTCTAACAAAGTGGTATCAGAGTGAGTAACAAAAAATTGAGAGAAATGGCCAACGGTGGGATGGGTTCGCTTCAACTACTGATGCTTTCCAAGCTCAACTATGACAATTGGAGCATCAAGATAAAAGCATTACTAGGAGCACAAGATGTGTGGGAGATCGTAGAGAACGGTTTCCAAGAGGCGGAAGCTGGAGCCGATCAAGCGCAAAGAGATGCGTTAAAGGAGGCAAGAAAGAAGGACAAGAAAGCCCTCTATATCTTGTACCAATCGGTGGACGAAGACACATTTGAGACCATCGCCAATGCCGAGATGTCAAAGGCGGCATGGGACAAGCTCCAATCGACTCATAGAGGAGCCGATCGTGTGAAAAAGGTACGGTTGCAAAGTTTACGTGGTGAGTTTGAATCTTTACAAATGAAGGAGACGGAGGTGATAGCGGAATATCACACAAGAGTAATGACCGTTGTCAACCAATTGAGACAGAACGGTGAAGAAATCACCGATATTCGTGTCATGGAAAAGGTTCTACGGAGCCTAAATACAAAGTTCGAGATTATTGCCACGACAATCGAGGAGACACAGGATCTCGAGATTATGACGATTGAAAAATTTATAGGCTCGTTGCAAGCCTATGAGGAGAAAAAGAAAAGGAGGATGGAGCAAACAGAGACCATTGAACAACTTCTCCAACTCAAACTCAAGGAGGAGAATAGTCGTGGACGTGGAAGAGGTCGCAGTGGTAGAGGCCGTGGTGGAAGAGGTGAAACCAACACCGATGTTTCTCAAAATTCGAGTGATTCCTCAAGAGGAAGAGGAGGCCGAGGTCGTGGAAGGCGTGGTGGAAGATCTGGAAGAGATAAATCTCAGGTAAAATGCTATAATTGTAATAAGTATGGACATTATGCAAATGAGTGTTACTCATCTCAATCAGAATCAAATGATCGGAAGCATCAAGACCAGTCAACCGCCAACACATCAAAAGCCCATCAAGGGCAATCCAATTATGCAGAGGAGAATGGAACCTTATTTATGGTTTCAAAGGGAAAAGAAGAGAGTCAAGATAGTATGTGGTATCTTGACACCGGAGCCTCAAACCACATGTGTGGAAAACGCAAGATGTTTAAGGAGTTGAACGAGATGGAGAAAGGTAATATTGCCTTTGGAGACAATTCTTTGGTCGTCATCAAAGGAATAGGTAAAATTCTCATTCGGTTTAAAAATGGAGAAAATCAATATATTACAAATGTTTATTACATTCCCAGTATAAAAAATAATATATTGAGTGTAAGACAATTGTTAGAGAAAGGTTTTGAAGTTCAAATGAAAAACAATTGTTTGTATTTGAGGGATAATCATGAGAGACTTATTGCTAAAGTTTCCATGACAAAAAACCGAATGTTTCCTTTGAATATATGTAATGATGTTCCAAAATGGTTGAAGACATGTTATGAGGATCTCTCCTGGTTATGGCATCTACGGTTCCGACACCTCAATTTTGGAAGTCTAGAAGACTTGTCGAAGAAGCAGATGGTGCGGGGTTTACCGCACATTCACAAGCCGAACCAAGTGTGTGAAGGATGTCTACTTGTGCGGTCTATGTGACAAATCGAGCACCAACCAAAAGTGTGCTTGACAAAACGCCTCAAGAAGCATGGAATGGAAGAAAGCCCGAAATTGGTCACTTCAAGGTATTTGGGAGTATTGCATATGCTCATGTGTCAGAGGAAAAAAGGACCAAGCTCGACGATCGAAGTGAGAAACTCATATTCATCGGTTATGATGCAAGTTCAAAGGGTTATCGCCTTTACAATCCTTTGAATGGAAAGGTAATTATTAGTCGTGATGTTGTTTTTGATGAACAAGCATCTTGGGATTGGAATTTACAGGAGGAGGAGTATGATTTCCTTCCATATTTTGAAGAAGACAATGATAATGAGCCAACCAGAGATGAAATGGGTGAAGTTTTGCCTAGTCCAGTGACATCCCATTTGACTGATCGATCGTCATCTGAAGGTTCATCCAGCGATTCTGAGAATGAAATTGGTCCAAGAGGAACCCGAAGTCTACAGGAACTTAATGAGGTAAATGAAAATCAAAATGACATAACTCTCTATTGTCTTTTTGGTGATTGTGAGCCTATTAGTTTCCAAGAAGCCATTGCAAGCAAGAAATGGAAGGATGCAATGGATGAAGAAATTCGAGCGATAGAGAAAAATGACACATGGGAGTTGACCAAGCTTCCAAAAGGGCACAAACCGATCGGAGTGAAGTGGTTATACAAGACAAAGAGAAAGGTCAATGGCGATGTTGAAAGGCACAAGGCGAGACTAGTGGTGAAAGGGTATAGTCAACGACATGGCATCGACTATGATGAGGTATTTGCCCCCGTTGTTTGCCTTGAAACTATTCGTTTGATTATTGCTTTGGCAGCTCATAATCATTGGAAAATACATCAAATGGATGTCAAATCGGCATTCTTGAATGGAATTCTTGAGGAAGAAGTCTATGTGGAGCAACCATTGGGTTATGAAGTCAAGGGTGAAGAAAACAAAGTGCTTCGATTGAAGAAGGCTCTTTACGGTTTGAAGCAAGCACCGAGAGCATGGAATTCAAAAATTGACAAGTATTTTCAAGAGAAGAAGTATATGAAGTGTCCTTATGAGCATGCCCTTTACATCAAAATGCAAGGTGAAAACATACTAATTTGTTTATATGTTGATGATTTAGTATTTACTGGAAATAATCCTAGCATGTTTGATGAGTTCAAAAGAGAGATGGCAAATGAGTTTGAAATGACGGACATTGGTCTCATGAGTTACTATATTGGGATCGAGGTCAAACAAAGTGAAGATGAGATTTTTATATCCCAGGAGGGCTATGCTAAAGAGATGCTCAAAAAGTTCAACATGGATGATGCTAATCCAGTTGGAACACCGATGAAATGTGGAGTCAAAATCACCAAGCAAGATAGAGGAGAGAAGGTAGATTCTACATATTTCAAAAGCTTGGTTGGAAGTTTGAGATACTTGACATGCACAAGACCGGATATTCTTTATTCAGTTGGAATTATTAGTCGATTTATGGAGGAGCCGACAACTACGCATTGCAAAATGGCAAAAAGGATACTTCGCTACATCAAAGGGACGATTGGGTATGGTCTTTCCTATGTCTCTTCTAGAAATTTTGATATTGTTGGATATTGTGACAGTGATTGGAGTAGTGACTTGGATGATCGAAAGAGTACTACGGGGTTTGTATTTTTTATTGGTGAAACGACGTTCACATGGATGTCAAAAAAGCAACCCATAGTCACATTATCAACATGCGAGGCGGAGTACGTCGCGACAACTTCCTGTGTATGTCATGCAATTTGGCTAAGAAACTTAGTGAAGGAGTTGAAGTTTCAAATGGAAGGTCCAATGGAGATTTATGTTGATAACAAATTGGCCATTGCCTTAGCCAAAAATCCAGTATTTCATGGGAGGAGCAAGCACATTGATACCCGATTTCACTACATTCGGGAATGCGTTGCGAATAAAGAAGTGGAACTCAAATATATCAAGTCACAAGACCAAGCGGCAGACATTTTCACAAAGCCCCTCAAGTTGGAGTCTTTTATCAGAATGAGGAGTTTACTTGGTGTAACAGATCAAGTTTAAGGGGGAGTGTTGAGAAAATGAAAGGTTTTCCATTTTCATTATTAAACTTTATTTGGCAATTAATGTGACTTTTGGTTTGTGTGACTTTTGGCTTTTGGTTTCTTGTAACCAATAGTGACTTTTGAGTTTTGGGAGTTAGGTGAGTTATGAGTATTTTTATGACATTTAAAATTTTGAACCATTGGTATTCTATGGTTACTTTTGTAAGCCTATATAAAGGCATGCTTAGTTGAATGAAAAATCATCTCCATTCATACTTGTCTTCCACATTTTTCTAACAAAAATATCAAATATTCCAACATGGAACATGGGATCTGCACAAGGATATTAGATAAAACAAAATCACAGCCACCCCTACTTAAATAAGGTTTTTTGAGCTAGCTTCCATCAGATTAGAGATTTTCTCTTGTAATTGTTCTTCAATGCTTCGATAATCTTCTTTCTCGTTGGTGTTAAGAAGCTTGTCCTGATAGCTCCATAGATTCTATAATATGATAGTTGCTTTTTTGACTTCCTCCTTCCTTAGCTGCTCTGCTACCAAATTCAGCAAGTAATCAGGTCCCAACTCGACCTACATGAGGATAAAACACTAGCCATGTTAGGGAAAAACTCAAGCCATATTGTCCAAGAGAACTTACATCTCCATAAATTATGTGTGATGGATTCCTCATTAGACCTGCAAAACAAACAAAAGGGATTAGTATCCATTCCTTTCTTTAGGATATTCTCTTTAGTTGGTATAATATTATTTAAAATTTTCCACACACTAATCTTGTGATGGGATTGAATCCCACTGCGGAATCGCGTGTGATCACGTGTGCGTTTCGTTTAAGTTTGGAAACCAAACATACACAGTGCAATATTCAAGAATTACAGAAAAATTCTATAATTATATTATATGGTAAGCATGCTTTAGATCTAATCTAAGGGAAGAAAGTAACACTAATTTGTGGGCATGATATGGCCTTAGACACGGGTAGCAAGCACAACCAAACGAGCGTAGGGCAGAGAAATCAAGTTTCTTGTGATGTAATACTTCCAATGGTGACTTGCCTTTGAGCACTGATGTAGGCATTCCATTTATCAGTTGGCCAACTACTAAAAATGCATCCCACCAAAACTGAAGAGGCATTGAAGCCTGAGCCAGCAATGTAAGACCAGTTTCTATGACATGTTTGTGTTTCCTCTCTGCTCTACCATTTTGTGCAAACGTGTAGGGACAAGAGTATCTAGATTTGATGCTAAGCCGATAACATTCCTGATGAATACGAGTGTATTCCCCACCATTGTCAGATTGAAAAGCTTGTATATGACTACCAAACTGCGTACCAACCATGGTCAGAAAGTGCTGAAATGCTAGAAATGCATCATTCTTCTTTTTCAGTGGATATAACCACAAAAACCTACTATAATCATCTAAAAACAGGATGTAATATCGAAAACCATCATTAGAAAGGACTGGAGCAGGTCCCCAAAGGTTTGAATGTACCAATTCAAAAGGAGATTTTGCTTGGCTTGACGATAAAGAGAATGGTAAATTATGCGACTTCCCAAACTGACAAGACTCACAAAAACTCAGCATTTCATTCTCTTTAACTTGAAGATTACAATCTTTGATGATAAAATCTAGTACTCGAGACGCTGGATGACCAATGTGTTTGTGCCATACATTCTTAGACACATCAGTATTAACACTCAGTGGGTTACAAGACACAACAAAAACTGAGGAATGATTATTATCCGTAGAAAGCTAATAAACTGAGCTGGCTGATTTGGCTTCATTGACATGGCAACATTTTCACATTTTCAAGTTTGTAGAATCCATCCCTAAGAACTCCTCTCAGCACCTCCTGCCCCGAACGTTTGTCATTAATAACACAATAGTTACCATGAAATTCAAAGTATATGTCCTTATCCTAGGCTAACTTTGACACACTAATCAAATTTTTAGCTTTCTCTGGAACACATAATATGTTTTCAAGGCTAAGAACAACTTCTCCATTAGATAAATATGCATCACCAGTAAAAGTAATAGGAAGAGTAGTACCATTACCTATGACCACTTGATCATTACCTCCATATTCTTTGGCATTAGCAAGATTATTGAAGTCTCCTGTGACATGATTGGACGTTCCACTGTCAGCATACCAGTTGGAGTCAATCACTGTTTCAGGGCCAGCATACTGATTGTTTGTATTAGCAACAAAGGCAGATGGTGTCTGATTGTTTCCTGAGTTTGGTAGATTGTTCTGATTCTGGTTTCCTTGATTAGTATTTGGGCTGAACTCTTTATCGTACCTGTGGTAACACACAAGAGCTGAATGACCAAGCCTTCCACAAACCTGGCAGACTTGGCAATTATTAGAATTTCCATATCCTCCATAACCTCTGCCTCTGCCTCCACGTCCTCTTCCATTGTTAAAGTTTGAACTACTACGCTGGTTACTAGTAGAGTATTGACCTCTTTGCCATTATTATGATTATAATTCCACCCTCTGTTGTTGCCTTGACCCATATTATTCTTATTGTTTGCCATGTTGACAGACAGAGTGTGATTGAACGAGACCACTGCCTTGTGTGCACTCTGTAAATCCAGTCTCTTCTCATAGACTAGGAGTTTCGCCTGCATTTCAGACCACGAGATGTCTCCTCGTCCTTGGATCATACCCACCACAGGGTTGTACTCCTCATCGAGTCCCAACAAGACTTGAGAGATTAAATTACGCGCCGAAACTGGACTCCCAGCTTGCCTTAGGTTATCAGCATGAGATTTCATTAGGCGCAAATAATCTGACATTTTTTACGTACCTTTTCTTGTCTGTTGAAACGTTTGTCTGAGAAAATCTTCCTCTGCTCTTGATTGTATTCCAAATAGACCTTGAATAGCATCCCATAGGTCTTTTGCACTATCGAACCCCATAACTTGTGTAGCAATCTCAGGTGTCATGGAGTTGTATAACCAACCTAATAATAGTTGGTCAGTGGTAATCCAAGCTTTGAAAAGAGGATTAATGGATGCTTCAGTGAATGAGCTAGATGATGCTCCACTAGTAATTGGTTCTGAGCTTGATGCTTCACCTCCAGCAGGCGCTGTCATTGTAGCATTGGTTGCTTCCCCAGTGTTTTGTTAAAGATACTTTGGCGGGCACGGTTTCGACCCAAGAAGATGACCCTCCAGCTTATAGCTTCTTAGAATTGGGAGGGCTAAATTTTTCAATAGCAAGAAATTTCCTCTATCTAGCTTTATCGTAGTAATCTGATTCAGTAATTGATTCAATGGTGGGGAGCTGAACGCGAGTGAGCTTCCGGTAGACAACGATGTGGCTCCAATGATCGAGACGTTGGTCATGATTGCTCTGATACCAACTCAAGTTTTAGAACAGAGGCACAATGTAGAGATTATTTCTCTTCACTATTTCACAAATATTGACGATGGCTAGGTGCCAATTTATACATCAGATCCCATTTAGGGCAAATAGACAAATGAATAAAATAATGCAAGAATAGGGACAGATGACTGAAAACTATAGGAGACAAAGATCATAAGGGAATAATTGAATAACAGAATTTGATGTTGGAACATTCTGGAATTCTTCCTAAGTAGACTTGCTTACTGTGTTGCTTACGCTGAGGTGGCAGAGCTGATTGTTCTCCTTAATAAGTAACACTTACTTGTTGAAGACTGAATTCAACAATTTCTTCCTTCCTCTCCAACGGTGGTCACAAACGATTCCTATGCCAATAACATACAATAACTCTTGGAACACCACCAAAAGAACTTCCCCCACTATCCTCTGAGTTTATGAACAAGGTTGTGGGACCTTCTTTTCTTGAATTCTGGGAATTTCTCACATAGAGAAAAAATGATTTCTTCTGTGATTTTTCTTGGTAGAGATAACTTGAGAGAGAATAGAGAATTCTTCCGTGGGGATTATTGTGAGGAAGCATGAGAGCTCTCTAGTATTTTTCCCATATCTTATCTCTAAAGTGGAGAGTTGGTTAAATTTAAATAATTAATTTAAATACAAAATTTTAATTAATAAAATAAATATTATTTGATTAATCAATCAATCACATGTGCATTCAAATCATATTAAATGTACAACCCTCACATAGTCTATGGTTTTAATTAAATCACATTTAATTAAATTAGTCAAATTAACTAATTAATTAATTCAATGATGAATTAAATACCACATGTTTAATTAACCAAACATGTGAATCATATTCAAATGTATTTCTCTCTTATAACCTATAGTTTTAATATGAATCTAATTCACATTAAAATTAATTTATGAATTTTAATTTAATTAAATCGTACTTAACTAAATTAAATTAAACAATTAATTAATTCAAAAATTAATTAATTTTATAATTAATTAAGTACCATATATTTAATTAATTATATATTAGAATCATATTCTAGGATATCTCTTTCATATACTATACATTAATTTAATTAATTTAACTAAATTGACTAATTAATTAATTCATTGACTTAATTAAATATCACCATATATTTGAACTTTCAAATATATTATTCTCTGAATCTATAAAGTTTAATCTTAAATCAAACATTATTATATTATAATGGATCACCATATATATTATTGCATCTCATACACTTAACTTAATTTCCCATAATGAATTTGAACAATTCAAATTCTTTTCAAGACTAAATGTTCATAATTACCCTTTTACGAGCTAGCAGGGGACCTAATGGATCTACAGATCAGAAACTCGAATGATACGAGATTAATTGACTAAACTCTTTAATCAAATTAATCAACATTCGTTAATTGTGTGTCACTCCACTAAAGACCGCCAGTTGCACTCTTCTCACTTTAGAATATTTCTGTGTCCAGGATATTGACCAGTAACAGTAAGTCAATCCTTCATGAGTGTTTGTAACTACAACTAGGTCAAATTATTGTTTTACCCCTGAGTTACCTCTATCTCCTTAAGTACCAGTGGTCCTCTAATGAACAACTTGTTTATGGTCCAACCAAGACTAGTGAGAGGACAAGATCCCTTTGTTCAAGACCCGAAGTCTCACCACTTAAGCGAATATTCATCTACTTACCCTAAAAGCAGGAATGAGTGAATTCAAAATTTCTAGTTACTCTAAACTCCCATACAATTATGTAAGCCAAAAATCTCTTTGGATTGATGGATTTAAGTAATTAACCTTTTTGGGAACTTACCTTCCTCTTTCAAAAAGAAAAAAAAAATATATTGAAAATATCATAGTTTTATCCCTAATTTGAAAAGTACATTAATTTTTATTATTATTGAAAATATCAAAGCCTCTCAACCATTCCAAAAAAAAAAAATAATAATAAATTTTATATGATGAAAGGACATTTATATTATGTCCTACACTTTTGGAACTCAATAGTCAATAGTCGGCTACTTGTGAATCTATAATTTTCTTTGACTTTTGAGTTTTGAAATCTAATATAATTCTTGCTCTTTCTCCATTAAATTAATTTTTTATTCACTTTTTTCCATTCCTAAAGTATTTTAACAAAATATAGTTATTTTTTAATTCAATTCTATTTTCTTCTCGTTTCTCTTCTTTCCTTTTTTGATGTTAAAGATTCAAACATTTTGTCACACGTAATTATATATATATAACCAAAGAATTTACGACCATAATTATATTATAAGGGTCATTTTCAAAATAAAAAAATATATATATATATTATAAGACCTAGTACAAATGATTGGGAAGATGACAAATCTTAAATTTTATTTACAAATAGTGACAAAAAGATCATGCAAAGAGAACAACGTTGTTTTTGTTTGATTCACCTCTACTTGGAGTGTATATATATATATAATTTATAAACTATGTTAGTTCCACGATAAAGATGAAGATTATCATTAAGAAAAATAGAGATCTAAACTGAATCGTTTGCAATTATGTCTCACATTCAAATACGCACTACTCAAATGAAGTTTTCCCTCCTTTCATTCTCTATCGCAATAATTCTTATACAAATTTGAAGTGTTTTCCAAGTCCCACCTCACGTCCTCAAATGTTGAATGAAATATGCATTCACATAACATATATCTAGACAATTTTATGTTATACTTTCAAATTTCAATGAGTCTAATTTGGAGGCTAATTAGTCATCTTACTATCACTATGTCCAAAAACTTATTTTTTACATAGATCTAAGTCTTACACCGACTAACTCAATTACATTAAGCTAAGCCATAACATTACATAATTTCTCATACTTATAGGCAACTTCAATCAATATATTGATTGACATTGTAAGTCCTATATAAAACTTTTATAAAAGGGAAAAAGGAGAAAATATATTCAAATTCACATAGTTGATTGAATAAGATTAAAAATATGATAAATATTTAGAAGAGACATATTGAGTTTAATAATCGAATCTACGTCTATTAAAAGAAGATAACTATCATTGAATGAGCAATTGTAATTTATCTATATAAAAGAGTTGGAAGATAAAACAACAATTAATGATGATAAATCCAAATAGTATATAGTGAGAGACTCTAGAATCTAAAATACATAAAAAAGTGAGCACAAATAGACCTAAGTTAGATGGAGGTCTATTTTGTTGCTTAACGTCGAGTTAAATCATTGCACATAAAGTTTTTTTTTTTTTTAAAAAAAAATCATTGGACATATGATCTTAGTAAAGTTGAGGTGGTCCAACTAGATTTTATTTATTTATTATTATTATTTTTGGGTGTCTACACGTTAAACCAAATTTTAAATCTTTTTGTAAGTCTAGTAGAGGTGAAAGCGAGCTAAATCCATTTCATTCTTCTCATTTTAAATCAGTTTCGACAAAAGTCGGAGCATAGTCAAACTCATTTCATTTGTTTCCTTCTCTATACAAAATATCAATTTCATCTTTAACGTGTTGATTTTTTTTTTTTTTTTTTTTTTTCCATTCACACTTAAATGTTGAAATTCAACAATAGAAGTAGTCAAATAAAGTTGGTTTTAGAATAAGACGTGAAATCCCCGTTAAATTTCCATGAGCTATTTAGCAACAAGTCCACCCAATCCCCTCTCTCAAAATGACAAATTTCACAAGGATCCAATGTGGTGTGTTGGATAAGAAAAACACAAACATTTTGTGGTGCAGTTTTATTGGTCTTGTTTCTTTATTATGCTCACATGCTGTCTTCCTTCAACAACCCACCATGATCCACGTGGAGGAACCTGGTTGGGCCATTTCGTTAACTTAATTAGGCATTTACTAGTTCTACCAACAAACTCTTTTTCATATATTTAATAATTTTGTAGGGACACAATTATAACTTATCATAATCATAGCCATTTTTAATGTGAATGATCTAACTTTTCTAGCATTTTTAATTTTTAGATAGGGGGGTTGTTATTTTTTTGGATGAATTACAAGCAATGGTTGAGTGTGCATTTTTACTTTCATCATTTTTTAATGGCATCTTCAAATTTTATAAAATTGTTTTCTTTTTTAGTATATATATATATATATATATATTAATTTCTAATATTTTGATGTTTTTTTCAATTTAGTCATTTACTTTTTAACATTTATTTAACTATACCCTTATGGTTAGTGAATGTTATATATATATATATATATATATATATATATATATATATATATATATATATAGTGAGTTAGATAAATTTGAAGATCTAGATAACTTAAAAGAGAGATACATTTCTAATTTGTCTTCTCAATTTCTACTCAATTTCTCTAAGAAATTGACAGAAATTTTGACTTTTTTTTTTATCCTTGAATGGTTTGATTCCTCATCTAAATTGTTTTAATCACTAAGTATCATACGATGTATGTTTATTATAGGAAAATTTTAACATTGACCGACGGAAAAGATATAATTGAAAATGCAAAAAAAAAAAAAAAAAAAAAAAACCTTTTTTAGCCCCTAAGTTTTATTGATAGGTGTGTTTAGTCTTTGAGTTTTTAAAATGAGTCTTTTTAGTCCGTGGGTTTTGAGAAATAGGTTTAAAATTAAAGTTCATTAAGTTTTCAAAATGTCTATATTTAGTACCTCTTAATTTTGTTCTTTCATGTGTTATATCAATTTGGTCCCATACGAGTAATTTAAGTTCTAATATTGTCTATTTGAGATGTTGGCTATCATGGTTTTACCAATCCAGTAACTATGAAAATGATTTTTGCTTCATGTCTTTGTTAGTATTTTGGGTTGAAACTTGCAAAGTAGTGAATAATGATTTTTTATGATTTGTGTCGCATTATTAATTAGTATCATCACATCTCAGGTGCAAGGGATATACTCTAACACAACATTATTGAGAAAGTCAACATATGAAACAAGAGGCGCGCTTAAGGAGGTAGCCAGAACAAACACACCTTTCACCATCCCTCCAATACACTTGGTTGGGTCTTTAGTTCAAAGTTGAAATATTTTAGAGTTTGTATATTTATTTTGTTTAGCAATTTTACTTTTTCTTTGTAAATTGGATCATGGATGTGATTTGTGGATGGACGGAAAGTTTCATGTATTATATACACTATTATATTTTATTAATTAAATCTATGCTTGTTGAGTTAGTTGTTGTGTAAAAATACTTTTGAGATTTTATTTTATGTGTATATGTTGATGATGACAGAAATATTGTTGGTTAGCCATGTGTGCTACCAAAAATTTTTTTTATTTAAAAATGAATTAAGCGATAACGGGCATTGTCCATCATTGAAACATACAAAATTGACATTTAATGACATACAATTTGATGTCGCACATTTGATGTCACAGCTTTCAATGTCGGGCGTAGAACGACATTGTAAGTGACTTTTAATGTCAAACATTGCCTGACATCGAAAGAGTTGGATTTTTGTGTAAATGTGTGAAAGAAAGTGATGGTTAGTTGATCAAAAGTTTTAAAACAGTTGCTTAAATTATGAATTTAATGTCCGGAAATTAAAATCATAACTTATGTGAACATGAACAGTTTGTGCCTTTTTATGTTCTGAAACTGTTGTAAATGCTCATAATTACAGAGAAAATGAATGACCTTCTATATTCTACATCTGTTGTAAATAATACACATAAATACACTGTAATTAACGTATTTACAGAGTATTTATTGTTTGTCTTTTCGTTTTATCAAGAGAGTTACTATTTGTACATCTATAAATAGTAGTTGGTTTCTTCTTTTTAGATCATTCCATTTTCGTGCTTCTCTTATCTATTCTTCTTTTGAGTTTGGTTTTGTTGAGAGTGAGTATCCAAGGGTTCTGCCAGATCCGTGTAGTTCGAGGTTGTTGTTCTACCGGAGTTAGTCGTTGTATCCTGCTGAGACAGTCGCTGTAGTTTGCTAGCAACCTGTGCAGAGCGAATAATTGTCTTTAGGACAGTGCTTTAAAAGCGTGTCTCGACTACCAATCATCACATTCTTCTGTTTTACAGGTTATGTTCATTTGATGTGGTTGTCGTTGTCAACTAGATCATCTACGACCATTAGAGTGTTTTTGATCTTCTGTTATGGTTCAATTATGATTTCTGTAATTTTTGTTATATACAATGTCTATAGATATATTTACACTATATTTGTTTGTAGCCAGTTGCATTGTAATCTGTTTGTTAGTGTGAAACAGTTTCTATATACAGCGTGTTCCCAACAGAAAGTGGCCTCTTTTTTAATAGGCATCGAAAGTGACCTTTAATGTCCAACATTGATCGACATTAAAACCTACGATGTCAGTGGTAAAGATGTCGGTCGCTCAACTGACATCCTTTCCTTTTAATGTCGGTATTTTATGGACTTTAAAAGTGAAATATGTTCTAGTGAGTCCATAAGTTTTGAGAAATAGGTTTAAATTAAGGTCTCTCATATTATTTTTTTCATTTTTTTATCAACTTTTTTTCAATTCTTTTTATTAATTTTTAATATTGAATGGTTTTTTAAATTAAAAAAATTATCTCTCCTCTCTCCTCCCTCGACCCTCCTTCCCTCTTCTTATTTTTCCCTTCCCCTAGACATTTCTTCTTCCTCTCCTCTCTTCCCTAAACCCAATTCCAAAATCTCATCCAATTGCTCAGTCTCAACCTCACTCCTCTCTAACTTTCTCTCTCTATATTTCCTTCTAAGAAAGATGAGAGAGAATGAGGTAGGGAGGGGAGAGAGAAAATATATTTTAAAATTTAAAAAACCATTCAATACTAAAAATTAATAAAAAAAAATTAAATTGAAAAAATAATATGTGAGACTTTTTAAACATATTTCTCAAAACCGAGGAACTAAAAAAAACCTCATATTAAAAACTCAAAGACGTTTTACTTGAACATAATGAATACAATAAGATTGCAGAGAGTTTCACTCTTTTTCAAAATTAATAACTCAATCAAATTTGATGTATAAAATTTACTTGAACATAATTTATTATAGGAAAAAATACACTTTTGGTCTATGAGATTTGAGTTAGGTTTTATTTTGGTCCCTAAGTGACATTTTGATCTCTGAGGTTTGAATTTCATTTCATTTTGGTCCTTCCGTCCAATTTTCCATTAATATCTATCAGAATGTTGACCTGACACCTATTTTTTATCTGAAAATTATTTTTTTTTTAATTTTATAAAATAAAATATTATGTTTAATTAATTTTTTTCTTTTTCTTTTTCTAATTTTTCTTACCCTAATCCCATAGTCGGTGTTGCTATCGTCTGCTGGTGCCATCGCCGTTGTCCATTAGTCCCACCGACGTCACCTTTTTTCTTCTCTTTTCTTCTTTGTCTCCTTCCCTTCTTCTTTTTTTCCCTTCTCCTTCTTTCTCCCTTTATTCCTTCTCTTTCTCTTCCCTTTCTTTCTATTTTCTTTAAAAAATCATAATAAAGTCTAAGATGAAGAGGATTTTCCCTCCGTTTTAGGAGTTTCCCCTTCGTTCCAGTTCGGATCGAGGCGAGATATGATTTTTTTAAAAATATACAAATGGAAAAGAAAGGAAGAATAAGAAAAGAGGGAAGAAAAAGATGAAAAAGAGGAAAGGAAAAGAAGAAAAGAGGAAGAAGAAAGAAAGAAAATGGAAAAAAAATTGGTTAACGGTCGGCAGCCAGCGAGGGCAGTGGACAGCGACTGATAACACTCATTTATGTGTGTTATTTAGCCTTAAAAACTTAGTTTATTGTGAGGAAAACAAGGACTTAGTGCTTAAATTATTATTTTTTTGAAGTGAAACTAGTCAAAAGTCAGCAAATCACGATAGAAATCATAAAATATAGAATTTATGCTTAATTAATATAAAAATAGGATATTTTAGTAATAATTTCCTAAATTTTAATGGTTTTGTGCAGGAGTTTAAAAATGCGTTCGAGATGCACCCACATTTGGAAAGAAGAAATCTTCCTGAATACGAGATAGAAGAAGATGTGAAAAATGTGCTAGATATGCGCCTGCAAACTAATAAGGAAAGAGGCCCCAACTTAAGGCAGAATGCTTCACAACAAGGTTGCACGAAGACAAAATTTCGAGTGTTCACACGTAATTTCAAAGATGAGACACGTGGAATAAACTTGTATTTGTGTCGATGTTGTGAGTGTAGTACAATCTCTAATACATAATCCTCTGATTCTCTCTCTTGTGTGTGTAGTTCACTCGAGGGCTGGAACGTTTGTTCTCGAATTTGAAGTCTTCTCAAGGGCTTTGCAGCTTGTTTTTGAGATTGAAATCGTCTCAAAACTTTGCAGCTTGTTCTTGAGATTAAAGTTGTCTCGATGGCTTCATGAGCTTCAAGGAGTCTTTTTGATCTTCAAGAAGTCTTACAGTGCTCTGAGTTCTAAATTCTCTCTGAGTTCTGCTCTTAGATTTTCAACTTCTGGTCCCCAAAATGAAGGAGAGATCCTCTATTTATAGAGTTCTTCATGGACGTGGGCTTAGGCTTAATTGACTTTGGACCTGGCCCATTGAACTCAGGCGTAGCCCATTGGACTTAGGCTTAACCCATTGGACTTGGGCTCAGTCATTTGGATTTGGATTGGACTTAAACTTGACCCAAATACCATGAAACTCAAACATCATATGACCCAACTTTGATCGAATTAAAGTTTTATTATTTGATCAAATGGTCGTATTCAAAACAAGTAGCATTTCAATTTAAGATTTGCTAATTCTGTCTTCCAGTTAAATTTGTGACACATGTTAACGGCGTGACAACTTGTGATTGGCTGAAATTTCTCCTTCAACATCGAGATTAGAGGGATTTGTAGAAAATCTTCCAAAAATCAAATATTCCGAACCAAATCTTCATGGATCATGGGATTACACTCAAAGGGGTTTCTCGCACTAATCTTGGCAGCAAACCCTACCTTCTAAGGTCTATAAAAGGCTCACAAGACCAAGAGAGAAAGGAGCTTGGATTTAATCTAGAATTTCTTAAAGTTTCTGTTTTTCTTTTCAACTTGTAGCCAATCCGAGTCTCAGCTTCTTCTAGCCTTTGTCGACTCCTCCATTCAAAAGAAGTAGAGGAGAAAAATTCGTCTCCCCTTGAAAAAGGCAAGAACAAGTTAGATAGAGAGGAGAAAAAGGAATAATCATAGTTGTAATAGTCTAGAGTCTTTCGTATTTTTCGTTGTAGTAGTTTTTACATTCTGTTTTGTTATATTTCAGTGGTAAGTTCAGCATATGTACTATTCAATTATCAATATGAATTTAAGTTTTATCTATCTTTCGTGTACCTTTAATTCATTGTCTTGCATTTTATTTTCTATAATGAGCTAAGCTTTTTATTGGGGATTCAAGTATATGTGGATACCTTGAGTAGAAAAAAGTCTCTCACCTATTGCAAAAGCAACATTGCTCTTACTTATCATCATTTGTTTTTGCTGAAGTTTAAGTTTCATTGTTCGTTTAAACTGATCACTTGAGTTAACATAGTTTGTGTTCAGTTGGTAGCCAAAAGGTTGGAGTTGAGTTTGTGGGTTCGCAAAAACAATAGTGGAAAAGATCCTAGAAATAGGACTTTGTTTATTGCATACTAGAAATAGGACTGGAACTAGGGATGTTCACGGGGCGGGGCGGAGACAGGGAGAAAGCCTTCCTCGTCCCCTCAAAATTCCCCATTTAATTTTGTGGGGATTGGGGTGGGGATTCCCCACAGGAAATTTGTGGGGATCGAGTTCCCTGCGGGGAATTATTCTTTTTTTTTTTAATTTTTATTAAATGCTAATCAATTGCAATTCTTTTTAAAAGTTCTATGAAATATCCTAATGAAAAGAACAATAATATTTCATGATAGAGTTTAAAATCTTCAAACATCATTTCTAAAAGTTTAAATTTCAATATTACAATATGGTTTTCCACTTAAATATTACATAGTTACAACATAGTCTCAAATATAACAAATTTTAAAATAATAACAACAATAAAATAACAAGTCTAAAATTAAAACAACAACAACAACAAAGCTAGGGTTTTATTATTTATACTTACAAATTACACCATAATATTATAATAATATAAATTATATTATATTATTATTATTATAAAAAGAGTGGGGGCGGGGCCATGGTTGTGGTCAGGGAATATAATCCCCATCCCCGCCCCCGTTTAGAGAATGGGGAAAATTTTCTCCCCACTCCCTCCCCCATTCCTGGTGCAAACGGAGATTCCCCACCCTGTTCGGGATGGGTCACCCCTTAATTGAAACCACTAGGGTTGTAAAGTCGCGTGCGTGAATGATCTATGATTTAATTAGCCCTAGAAATAGGTGCATTAATTAGTTTAGTCTTCTAAAGGCACCAAAAGCGAAGTTGAATAGGAGTCGGACTTAACTCATGACTAAGTTGAAAAAGCAAGTTGCGGGCGCAATTCGGTAGCAATCTGCATACGCCACAGAAATGTGGGCACCTATAGGTAGCATTATCCAGTTGACTTACACTTGCTGAGATAATTGTTGGTGCAAAGGTGTTGCATATTCGCTTTTGGTTGATGCTTTTGTTCACATGAGATTTCAACAAATAAATTTAATTCGTGGAATGAACTTGATTTTATTGAATTTGTATAAGTGTTACAATCTCTAATATTTATTTGCTGATTCTTTCTCACAAATAAATAAACTTTGGCCTCTAGTTTGTTGCTCTTTTTAGGCCAGTTTGTTGGTTTATTGATCTTTTTGGATGATCTACCTGCTAGCTTGATGATCTCTTGGATCGGCCTATTGGGTTGATGATCTCTTAGATCGACTTATTGGTTTGTTGATCTTCTTGGATGATCGACTGACTGACTTGATGATCTCTTGGATCAACCTGTGGGCTTGTTGATCTTTTTGGATGATCAGCATGCTGACTTAATGATCTTTTGGGTCGTTTTGTTGGCTTGATGATCTGTTGGCTTGATGATCTGTTGGACCGGCTTGTTAGCTTGTTGATCCTTGATAACTGCCCAAAAGGTAGTTATTTAGGCCTCATTTATATAAGGATTTGTGTGTCTTTTATGCTTAATAGGGTTTGTTTTAGATAGATATTATATGTTTTAACCCATTTGGAAGAATGGAAGCATTGGAAATCATTTTGTGCAGAATCTGTTGGTGGGCGACTTGAGGGAGCAAATTCTGTGCTACAGCAAAGCTGGGAGCAAAAACTACCACATCACAACTCGTTAGCAAACTTCATGAACCGACTTCTGTTGAGTTATTTTCGGGATAAAGGAGCAAGGAGAGCCCTACACGTGTCTAGGTTGACCTAATTCAAGCCTCCTATCCTTCTATAAAAGGAAGTAGCCGTCCAAGTCAAAATCATTCCACTTTTGGGAGAAAACATTCTGATCCATTCTTGGAAAGTTCCTTCCATCTTGGGAGCCGAGTAGTGAAGAGAGATTGGAGATCACCTAGAAGACCATCATTGCAAGCTGAACGAGGAGATTAACATTTCCTTTTATTATCTTGTAATTATGGGCATGCCTACTCAGATTGTAGCGTGCATCTCCATGCATATTATGAACTAAATAGCTTAGGTGTTGGTCAGGAACAATGTGATTGTCGTGCTTAACTTTAGTAATATATATTGATTATTGCATCTTGGTTAATTGTTGTGCTTGTTTCTATTTTATGCCCGCCTGGCCAGCCGGTATGAATACCTCTCTCTAGTTTCAGGGATGATTTAGAGAGTGTGTGGCGATTAATCACACTATGATCATTGTGTATTGGTGAACGCCAGTGACTGAGCTAGGGATAGCCAATTTCCTAGTGCTTGATCGGTCGTACTTCATTGGGGTTGAAACACATTCCAAAAAATCCGAAGTTCCGGGAGGAATCCGCTAATAATACTACGAGAGTTTGCATGATCAATAATATTGCTAGAGCATCTTTTAAAACAATTACTAAAACCTAACCAGCGCCTGTCTCTAATCTGTCTGCCTATTTGTTTACTTGTTGTTCTGTCATTTCTTTTCCTTCAGCATTATGCTTATAAAACCCAATCATTTTTACTACCTAGAAACCATTAAAAGATCTATACAAAATAGATAGAGTGGAAGCTAGTTTAGGCCTTGGATTGATAATACTTATTACTTGTTGTGGACTGTGTGTACTTGCACAGAGTTCTAGAGTTTTTTTATACCATATTTTTGCTCACTCTAGGAACCCAAAAAGTTTTTGGAGCCGTTGTCGGGGACTTGAATAAGTTTTTATCTGATTTGTTTTGTGTATGTGTTTTAGTGGTTTGGTGCTAGAACTTTTTGATTGTTTCTTTTGTTTTTGCAGGAGTGAGTTTGGTGCATGAGCGATCCGTCTGGGGTAAGGATTTAGCTTGATCCAGAAATCGAGAGGACATTCAGGAGAAGAATGAGAGAGCAGCACAGAAACCAGATGGAGAACGTGTCGCGCCTTCCGCAGGTTCCTGAAGATCCAACAGACCCCCAGAATCGCTTGCTGCAGCAAAATCCGCCGCTGGAGCAAAATGAGCAGCAAAATAATCACCCTGAGAATCCTATCTTGGTAGCGAATGATAGGACTAGAGCCATTCGAGCGTATGCTTTTCCAATGTTTGATGAGTTGAATCCAGGGATTGCACGTCCTCAAATTCAGGCGGCTAATTTTGAAATGAAACCTGTAATGTTTCAGATGTTGCATACCGTGGGTCAATTCCATGGTTTGTCATCTGAAGATCCTCATTTACATCTTAAGTCTTTTCTAGGAGTTAGTGATTCTTTTGTAATTCCAGGAGTGCCTAGAGATGCTCTTAGATTAACTTTGTTCCCGTATTCTCTTAGGGATGGAGCAAAGGCATGGTTAAATTCTTTTGCTCCAGGATCAATTAGGACATGGGATGAGTTAGCTAAAAAATTTTTGAGTAAATATTCCCCACCTAATAGAAATGCTAAATTAATTAGTGAAATAGTAGGGTTTAGGCAACTTGAAGATGAGTCTTTTAGTGAGGCTTGGGAGAGGTTTAAGGAGCTTTTGCGAAAGTGTCCCCACCATGGTTTACCACATTGTATCCAAATGGAAACATTTTATAATGGGTTAAACGGAGTAACCCAGGGTATGGTTGATGTTTCGGCTGGAGGTGCCCTTTTGGCAAAAACTTTTAATGAAGCCTATGAAATTTTAGAGAGAATATCTACTAATAGTTTTCAGTGGTCGGATGTTAGAGGCACAAATAAAAAGGTTAAGAGTGTATTAGAGGTTGATGGTGTGTCCACCATTAGGGCTGATCTTGCAATGATTGCTAACGCTCTTAAGAATGTGATAGTGATTAGTCATCAGCAGCCACTAGCTATGGAGCCTGCTGCAGTGGTGAACCAAGTCGCAGAAGAAGCATGTGTCTATTGTGGTGAAGAGCACAACTACGAGTTTTGCCCCAACAATCCAGCTTCTGTGTTTTTTGTAGGTAATTAGAGGAATAACCCTTACTCTAACTTTTATAATCCAGGTTGGTGCAACCACCCCAACTTCTCATGGGGAGGACAAGGAAGCAGTGTGCAAGCGCAACAGAAGGTGAACCAGTCGGGATTTGCTAAAGCGCAGGTATTGCCCCAACAAAATAAGTAGGCTATGCCCCAGCAAAATTCGGGGAGTTCTCTCGAGGCGATGATGAAAGAATTTATGGCCCGTACATATGCCGCAATTCAAAGTAATCAAGCTTCGATTAGAGCCCTAGAATTGCAAGTGGGTCAGCTAGCTAATGAGTTGAAGGCAAGGCCTCAAAGGAAACTTCCATCAGATACTGAACACCCTCGAAGGGAAGGTAAGGAGCAGGTAAAGGTAACTCTTAGGAGTGGTAAGCCACTAGAAGAGCCTAGAAAAACCCAGGATATAGAGAAGAATGATGATAAAAATGTTGTTGTTGAGAAAGAGTTGGAGACTGGTCAGGGTGCTGGAGGTAGGGGTGTAAGAACCCGAACCGAACCGAATAACCGAACCGAACCGGTCGGTTCGGTTCAGTTCGGTTCAGTTTAAAAGACTGGTGCTATCAAGACCGAACTGAACCAGTTCGGTTCGGTTCGGTTGTCTGAACCGATATATATTCTTTTTTTTGTTGCCCTAATTCATTAATCCCTTAGTGAGTCACGACGTCGTCTCCCTCATTCGCCTTTTTCTCTCTCTCTCTACTCTCAGGTTCTACTATCTCTCTACTCTCTCTTTCGGTTCGCCGTTTTCACTGTGACGTTCAGGCGCCTCCTCCCTCCCATTATCGGTCGCTGCACCCGGCCCTGCCGTACGCCGCCGCCGCTCGCTCGCTCCAGCCCAACGCCGTCTCAGAGAGACAGCGACTGCTGTTGCCTTGTAAGGTGGGGTTAAAATATTCAATGAAATTCCACACAATGCACGTGCAAGTATACACGGCCAGCAGCAAGTGATAAGTATATTAATATCGTCTCCACAGGGATTAGAACACGAAAATTTTTATGCTCAAACTTAATTTCTAGCAAAATCTTAGTAATGTCTAAACTAAGGTGCTTTAATAAAATAAATTGCAGAAACAAACATAAACAAGTAAATGCAGAATGCTCAATGAAACGAAACTTGCAACAAGGTTAATAAAGTAGGCTCGGATTAGGAACTATTTGTATCTCTCTGAACATCGAATGCTGGAGCAAGAACTTTGCTCCCTCAATCCACACAGCAAGTTCTCACAGAATCTTCCCAGATCTCCGAAAATAGCAGATTAACTCCCATTAACCCACTTCATTTTAAACATGATGTATTATGTGCATTAGGTGAAGTGTTATCCCTAACTCCTTCACTTAGCTAGCTACTAACCCTAACAAGGAGCTAATGTGATTTTTGAGTATTCAGCCACCCTTGTTTCTCCCAAAACTAAAGATGACAATGCAAAGAAATGGTTGGCCGGACGAAATCTTTGCTTAAGCAATAAACACCCTCAAAACCAGATTAAGAAAGCCAAGGAGCTCCAATGTTTAGATTAATACAAAAGTATCTTAATCCTCACCTTAAGGTGATTAGTTCATGTTACAAGCTGAAAACAAAATAAAATAGCCAGAAAAAGTCATAAAGAAAACTAAACACAGCTACTCAAAGTTCAAGAAAAGAAGAAAGAAAAACTAAGGGAAGAAGTCGCCGGAAATGGAAAGGTTGCTGAAGATGCTCCTTCCAAATGTCAGCTTCTCCTTCTTCTATGGAATCTCCTTCTCTTCCCTCCTCGATTTCTCCACTGTTGTCTCTTAATGTCTGTTCTTTTTTCCCTTTTGGTTTCTTCTCCTTTTTATACCTCCTCACAAAATGTGGTTGCCCTAAAAAAATATACTCCTCTCTTCATTGAATTCAGGGCTACATCAGCTTCTTTTCAGCAAGATGGCAGACTCCCATTGGATGAAAGAGCTGATTGTAATAAAAAGTGATAGCTCATTTAATGAATTGATTTTTCCCTCGTGTGAACCACGTGCGAACTTTGCTCCAGAATTGATCCAGCAATTCCATCTCCAGCTCCTCAATCACTTCAACTCTACACATGCTGCCTTTAGTCTGCTACCAAAATGGCTTTATGGATCTGCACTATAAGTACACAAAATTTAATGCATTTCACCTTCAAAACAGTAGCAAAATATTAACTATTTCCTCAAAGATGATTCAGACCAAAGCATGAGATTTATAGAAGAAAATGCCAAAATATGCTAGCCAACTACTCACATATTAAAGAATCCAAGCTAAAAGATAAGGTAAATAACTCTTATACTAAGAGTTATCAAACCCCCAAACTTGAATCATTGCTCGTCCTCGAGTAATGCTAGCCTAGATTAAATCATCACCCTTTGCCAATAACCCAATCATACATATATCATCATCTCAATCAAGAAATTTGCGCTGCCACTTTTGACTCCCAAAGCTCACTAAAAGATCAACACAATCTTCCTTCAAACAAAAGGCTCTTGGAAGACTTAAATGCTGTCCTTTACTTTTTACCCCTAACTTAGCTTATACACTGCACCAAACTCACACCACTCTTTTGCACATGCCAAGATGCTTATCCACAGATTCTAGCTCCTAAAACTAACTCAACTAGCATCCAAATCCTCAAGCCAACCATGCAATCCGATAATCAACCTCTACCCTCCATAACCCTTTTACCTAATTCTAGCCTTTTTTTAAAAAAAAATATATATATATATATACCTTAAGAGAATCCCCAAGGTCACAACCCTTAATCTAGGAATGACAACATTTTATGATGAAGTGCACCCTAGCTTCTAGGCTCATCACCTTTTAAGGATCAACACTCATTTTCCCACAAAGATATCCTATTAGCTACTTCCCCCTTGCTCCTCAGAATGACGACATTTTATGATGAAGCTCACCTAAGTCCTGGGAGGGATGCAACTAGTAGGGCTACACTCATCATTTCTCTTAGATTTTTTTTTTTTTTAAGAGGAATCTTCTTTTTCCTAAGCCACTTTTTGACGCAAGGGCAAACTATGGGTATCATAAATGCCTCTGGTTACTCGGCTACTTAAGAAAAAGATAGATTCTCTTATTTGGAAAGGATTGAGTGCATCTTCTAAGGAAAAGAGGAGTGTTCTCACAAAGGTTTATTCTACTGCTTTTTTTTTTTTCAAAGGGAATCACCACACCCCCAAACTTAAATTACTCATTGTCCCCAATGAGAAAATTAGCTAGGAGAGACCCCCAAACTTATTTCTAAGCTAGAATTTAAGGCTTGAGAGTTACAATTAGCTAGATCTTGATTAACGAAGGCAACTCTCCTAAGACACTAGCTGAGATAAGTAAGGCTCTAAAATCATGGACTACACAAGGACTTATTGTGCAAAAGAGTGATGATATTGCTACAAAGATACTCTAAGCTATGGGCAATTCAGAACACTCATCTAGCACAAATTTTCAGCCACATCAAACAACAATATCATCTGAATGATCTAAAGCAAACCAAAGGATTCAAAGCAGCAACACAAATTAATCAGATTGAGACAATGCTTACTACTTTGCCCTAGCAAAAGACATCATTGATCCAGCAAAGCTAAACAGATTTTCTGACCATTAACCTTGAAATACAACCAAAGAAATACAACCATCTTCGGGAGCTCAATTAAAACCCACTGTTAAAGCCACAATGCTCCCTCAAAATTTTTACTACATCAATCCCCAGATAATTGGAGAGAAGCCAACTTTCTTTGAACTTCTTCTCCCCAATAATGCTTAATTCTCTGACCATTAACCTTGAATTCCCTACCATCTTTTTCATCCTTCAACATTATTGCTCCGTAGGGAAATACTTCCAAAACTGTGAAAGGACCAACCAACGAGACTTAAGCTTTCCTGGAAAAAGTTTAAGTCTGGAGTTAAACAAAAGCACTTTCTAACCCTTTTCAAATTGCTTCGGCAAAATTTTCCTATCATGCCACATCTTGGTTTTTTCTTTATACATCTTGGCATTTTCATAGGAAGTCTGCCTGAACTCCTCTAATTCCACCAATTGCAACTTCCTCAATGATCCAGCTGCCACATGATCAAAATTTAATTTCTTAAGAGCCCAAAAAGCTTTGTGTTCTAATTCTAAAGGTAAGTGACAAGCTTTACCGAAGACTAGCCTATAAGGAGACATTCCTAAAGGAGTTTTATAAGCTGTCCTATAAGCCCAAAGAGCATCCTCAAGCTTAAGAGACCAATCTTTTCTATTGGGACTAACTACCCTTTCCAAAATTCCTTTTATCTCCTTATTGGAAATCTCGGCTTGGCCATTGGCTTGGGGGTGGTAGGGAGTGGAAATTTTGTGCTTAATGCTATATTTGGCCAACATGCCACTCATTAACCGGTTAACAAAGTGAGATCCCTCATCACTTATCAATGCACGAGGGGTGCCAAATCTTGTGAAAATGTGCTTGTGGAGGAATCTCAAAACTGTCTTAGCATCATTTAAGGGGCAAGCAGTGGCTTCAACCCACTTAGACACGTAATCAACCGCTAAGAGAATGTATATGTTACCAAATGAAGGTGGGAAAGGTCCCATAAAGTCAATCCCCCATACATCGAAGAGCTCTATCTCTAGAATATAGGTAAGGAGCATCTCTTCCTTCAAGCCAATAATTCCTTTCCTCTGACAACTATCACAAGTTTTGCTAAACCAATGAGAGTCCTTAAAAACCGAGGGCCAATAGTATCCAGATTGAAAAACCTTAGCTCCTGTCCTTTGACCACCAAAATGCCCTCCATAAGGGGTTGTGTGACAGTGCTCCAAAATTTCAGGAACTTCCTCTTGAGATACACATCTTCTCACTAACCCATCTGCACATTTTCTATACACATAAGGCTCATCCCAAAAGTAAAACTGCACTTCATGCAAAAATTTCTTCAATTGTTGTTTTGATAAATCAGAGGGCAAAATTCCACAAGCAAGATAATTAGCAATATCAGCATACCAAGGTGCTTCCATATCCTTAATGTGAGCTACTGTTAAAAGCTGCTCATCTGGGAAAGAATCTCTGATCTCATTTTGAGGAAGCATAACATTTGCTCTCTCAATTCTTGACAAGTGGTCTGCTACTAAGTTCTCAGTTCCCTTTTTGTCTTTAATTTCTAAATCGAACTCTTGTAATAGCAATACCCACCTTATCAACCTTGGTTTAGCATCCTTTTTAGCTAGCAAATACTTAATGGCAGCATGATCTGTGAATACAGTAACTTTAGATCCCACTAAATATGGCCGAAATTTTTCAAATGAAAATACTATAGCCAACAGTTCTTTTTCAGTGGTGGTATAATTCAATTGTGCTCCATTAAGGGTTTTGCTAGCATAGTAAATAGGATGAATAATCTTGCCATACCTTTGCCCAAGCATTGCACCCACTGCATAGTCACTTGCATCGCACATCAATTCAAAAGGTAGTTGCCAATTCGGACTAGAGACGATAGGTGCAGTGACTAATGCAGACTTCAAGGTGTTGAATGCCTTCAAACACTCCTCTCCAAATTCAAATGGTCGATTGGCCTCTAACAACAAACAAAGGGGCTTGGAAATCTTAGAAAAATCTTTGATGAATCTCCTATAAAAGTCGGCATGTCCTAAGAAACTTCTAATACCCTTTACTGAAGTTGGAGGATCCAATTTCTCGATGATCTCTATTTTAGCTTTATCCACTTCTATTCCCTTCCTAGAAACCTTGTGTCCTAAAACAATGCCCTCTTTGACCATGAAATGACATTTTTCCCAATTTAGGACCAAATTGGTTTCTATGCATCTTTTCAACACCTTTCCCAGATTCTCCAAGCAATTCTGAAAGGATTCCCCGAACACTGAAAAGTCGTCCATAAAGACTTCCATGATTGTTTCTATCATATCTGAAAATATAGCCAACATGCACCTCTGAAACGTTGCTTGAGCATTGCAGAACCCAAATGGCATTCTCCTAAAAGCATATGTACCGTAGGGGCATGTAAAAGTGGTTTTTTCTTGGTCTTGTGGGGCTATAGTTATTTGGTTATACCCTGAATAACCATCTAAAAAGCAATAGTAATCGTGCCCCGCCAATCGATCCAACATTTGATCAATAAACGGTAGAGGAAAATGGTCTTTACGTGTGGCTTTATTAAGCCTTCGGTAATCCATGCACACCCTCCAACCGGTTACTGTTCTAGTGGGAATCAGATCATTAGCTTCATTAACCACTACTGTCATACCTCCTTTCTTGGGTACACATTCGACCGGACTTACCCAATTGCTATCCGAGATAGGGTAGATGATTCCCGCTTCTAACCATTTGATTATTTCCTTTTTCACTACTTCCTTCATAGTTGGGTTAAGTCTCCTCTGCTGCTCCACTGTCTTAAAATTTTCATCTTCCAAATTAATTTTATGCATACAGAACGAAGGACTTATCCCTTGAATATCAGCTAAAGTCCAACCTATTGCTTTCTTATATTGCTTCAGCAAATTAAGCAATAATCCTTCATTTTCAAGCGTTAGACTTGCTGATATGATTACGGGGAAAGGTTTCAACTCAAGTTTGGGAGGTTCTTTTATAGATGGCTGCATAGGTGGGATCTTCCTATCAGCTAAATCCAGCAACTCAAAAACTTTGTTCACCTTTTGCATTTCCCAAACACTTTCTGACTCTTGTTTCAACCCAGTAATCTCTAACTCTTCTACTGTAACTTTACCAAATGCCTGGGTATGTTGCTCTCTCAAATCCAAAGCAAATTTTTCCTCAACTAATTCATCCAAGATCTGAATAACAGAACACTCTTCCACATCAGGAGGGTATTTCAATGCATCAAAAACACTAAATTTCACCTCTTGGTCATTTACCCTCATAGTTAGTTCTCCCTTTTGGACATCTATTAAAGTTCTCCCGGTGGCTAAAAATGGTCTTCCAAGAATTATAGGGACCTCCTTGTCCGCTTCATAATCCAAAATAATAAAATCGGCCGGGAATATGAACTTATCCACTTGAACCAAGATGTCTTCAATCTTTCCTTCCGGGTAAGTTATGGACCTATCAGCAAGTTGCAATGTAACCGTTGTGGGTCTAGCTTCTCCTATGCCCAATTTCTTGAATATAGATAATGGCATAAGGTTTATGCTAGCACCGAGGTCACATAGAGCTCTCCCTAGCTCTTTACCACCTATAGAAACAGGAATAGTAAAAGAACCAGGATCTTTAACCTTAGGTGGGAGTTTATTTTTCAATATAGCACTACACTCCTCGGTTAAAGAGACAGTCTCATACTCCCCAAACCTTTTCTTCTTGGTTAGGATGTCCTTAAGAAACTTCACATAATTAGGCATTTGTTCCAAAGCCTCAACCAAGGGTATATTTATGTGAAGTTGCTTCAATACTTCCAAAAATTTCTTGAATTGCACTTCTTGATTTTTCTGTTTCAATCTTTGGGGAAAAGGTGGTGGAGGTGGTTTAAACTCAGGGATGGAGATCGGGACTAGCTTAGGTGGCTCTATGGGTGTTGTCTTTGGGATCTCTTCAACCTCTTCAACTCCTGAATCTTTTTCAGCAATATTCTCACCTTCTGTTTGTACAGCAGTCTCTTTACTTTTCTGCTTTTGCTTGATCAAAACTTTGGGTTCAGCAAGAGGTTTACCACTCCTCAATTCAATAGCCTGAACTTGCTCCTTACCTTCTCTCTTTGGAACCTCAGTATCAGCAGGTAATTTTCCTTGGGGTCTAGCCTTCATCTCACTTGCCAATTGTCCCACTTGTATCTCTAAGTTTCTCATGGCAGCATCATTTCTCGCCATATAATCCTTAAAAAGATTTTCGAGAGAGCTTGTTCCTTGGCTGGACTGATTGACAGAATTCTTTTGTTGGGGCATAGTCTGCTGATTTTGCTTCCCAAATCCAGGTGGACCATTCATCTTTTGTTGTCCTTGGAGGCCTTGCGAATTAATTCCTTGGCCACTCCAAGAAAAGTTAGGATGGTTCCTCCACCCTGGATTATAGGTGTTAGCATAAGGGTTATTCTGCTGATTGTTTTGATTCCCAATATAGCACACTGAAGCTGGGTTGCTGGGGCAAAATTCAAAGGTGTGCTCCTCTCCACAATACACACAAGAGTCTGGAGTGTTTTGACTTATCTTGATTGCTGCTACATTTTGGTTTGCACTAGGAGTCATGAAATTCGAATTTTCAAATCCTAAGGTCAGTTTCTTCATCATATTCTTCATAGTGTCAAACCTTGCATTGAAAGCAGTAACAGTATCTACCTTCATCATTCCCTTACCTTTCTTTCCAGCCACACTTCTCACATCAGACCATTGGCTGTTGTTGGTTGAAATCCTTTCCAATATTTCATATGCCTCATTAAAAGTTTTAGATAGTAGAGCACCATTTGCTGAAGCATCAACCATATTCTGTGTAGTCAGATTCAATCCATTGTAGAAAGTCTCCATTTGGATACAATGGGGAAGTCCATGGTGAAGGCATTTTCTTAACAACTCTTTAAATCTATCACAAGCCTCACTAAAAGATTCATCCTCAAACTGCCTAAAGGAAACTATTTCAGCTCTAAGTTTAGCATTCCTAGTGGGAGGAAAATACTTGATAAGGAATTTCTCAGCCAACTCATTCCAAGAAGTGATGGATCCTGGAGCAAGACTATTCAACCAAGCTTTTGCTCCGTCCCTCAAGGAATAAGGAAAAAGAGTTAATCTAAGTGCATCCTTAGAAACTCCATGCATCCTAAATGAGTCGCTCACTCCCAAAAAGGATTTTAGATGAAGGTGGGGATCTTCTGAAGGTAATCCATGAAATTTCCCTACCGTTTGTAACATTTGGAACATCACAGGCTTCATTTCAAAATTAGGTGCCTCTATTTCTGGCCTAAGTATCCCGGGGTTTAATTCATCAAACATAGGGAGTGCATAGGCTCTAATGGCTCTTCCCCTATCATTGGCTAGGAGGACAGGGTTTTCAGCCGGATTATCTATTCTAGCTTGTCGGTCCATTTCAGGGTTAGGTTGTTGTGGGTTCTCTTGCTCTTGAGGATTTCTCGGGTGGGCAGGAGGTAAAAGAGGAGGTGGGTCCATGCAGTTTTTCCTATTCCTCTGTTCTCTTATTCTCTTATGAAATGTCCTTTCAATCTCAGGGTCAAGCTCAAATTCTAGATCAGGAAACTCGTTCATACACCACTACAAAACCAACCCCTGAAAGTAACAAACAACCAAGTCAGAATGCAATTTCAGCTCCAATTTACAAAAAAAATAAGCTCAAACACAGTGAAATTCAAACTAATCCCCGGCAACGGCGCCAAAAACTTATTGCCTTGTAAGGTGGGGTTAAAATATTCAATGAAATTCCACACAATGCACGTGCAAGTATACACGGCCAGCAGCAAGTGATAAGTATATTAATATCGTCTCCACAGGGATTAGAACACGAAAATTCTTATGCTCAAACTTAATTTCTAGCAAATTCAAGATGGTAACTGATGAAATCTTAGTAATGTCTAAACTAAGGTGCTTTAATAAAATAAATTGTAGAAACAAACATAAACAAGTAAATGCAGAATGCTCAATGAAACGAAACTTGCAACAAGGTTAATAAAGTAGGCTCGGATTAGGAACTATTTGTATCTCTCTGAACATCGAATGCTGGAGCAAGAACTTTGCTCCCTCAATCCACACAACAAGTTCTCACAGAATCTTCCCAGATCAACGAAAATAGCAGATTAACTCCCATTAACCCACTTCATTTTAAACATGTTGTATTATGTGCATTAGGTGAAGTGTTATCCCTAACTCCTTCACTTAGCTAGCTACTAACCTTAACAAGGAGCTAATGTGATTTTTGAGTATTCAGCCACCCTTGTTTTTCCCAAAACTAAAGATGACAATGCAAATAAATGGTTGGCCGGACGAAATCTTTGCTTAAGCAATAAACACCCTCAAAACCAGATTAAGAAAGCCAAGGAGCTCAGCTCCAATGTTTAGATTAATACAAAAGTATCCTAATCCTCACCTTAAGGTGATTAGTTCATGTTACAAGCTGAAAACAAAATAAAATAGCCAGAAAAAGTCATAAAGAAAACTAAACACAGCTACTCAAAGTTCAAGAAAAGAAGAAAGAAAAACTAAGGGAAGAAGTCGCCGGAAATGGAAAGGTTGCTGAAGATGCTCCTTCCAAATGTCAGCTTCTCCTTCTTCTATGGAATCTCCTTCTCTTCCCTCCTCGATTTCTCCACTATTGTCTCTTAATGTCTGTTCTTTTTTCCCTTTTGGTTTCTTCTCCTTTTTATACCTCCTCACAAAATGTGGTTGCCCTAAAAAAATATACTCCTCTCTTCATTGAATTCAGGGCTACATCAGCTTCTTTTCAGCAAGATGGCAGACTCCCATTGGATGAAAGAGCTGATTGTAATAAAAAGTGCCAGCTCATTTAATGAATTGATTTTTCCCTCGTGTGAATCACGTGCAAACTTTGCTCCAGAATTGATCCAGCAATTCCATCTCCAGCTCCTCAATAACTTCAACTCTACATATGCTGCCTTTAGTCTGCTACCAAAATGGCTTTATGGATCTGCACTATAAGTACACAAAATTTAATGCATTTCACCTTCAAAACAGTAGCAAAATATTAACTATTTCCTCAAAGATGATTCAGACCAAAGCATGAGATTTATAGAAGAAAATGCCAAAATATGCTAGCCAACTACTCACATATTAAAGAATCCAAGCTAAAAGATAAGGTAAATAACTCTTATACTAAGAGTTATCAACTGCCGCAATCCGATTTCTTTCTCTCTTTTTTTTTCTTCAAGAATAGCCTACCGTCGACCCTCCACCGCACAAATAATTGGGTGGGTTATTTCATTTTTTTTGTGTTTTGGGTTTTTTTTGTTAGTGAGAATCTTCCATGTTTTTCTCTTCTTTTTTTTTTTTTATTCTTGATAGAAATATTTTGAACAAGCAACCCAAGATTTTGAACAAAAATTTCATATGTGATTTGTGGCTTGGGTATGGGATTTGGGTTTTTTTTTTTTTTTTGTTAATGAGAATCTCTTTTTGTTTTTGATTCTTGATAGAAAGATTTTGAACAAAATTCGATGAGTGATTTGTGGCTTGGGTATGTGATTTGGGTTTTTTTTTTGTTATTGAGAATCTCTTCTTTTTGTCTTTGATTCTTGATAGAAAGATTTTGAACAAAATTCGATGTGTGATTGTGGCTTGGGTATGTGATTTGGATTTTTTTTGTTATTGAGAATCTCTTCTTTTTGTTTTTGATTCTTGATAGAAAGATTTTGAACAAAATTCCATCTGATTTGAGGCATGGGTATGTGATTTGGGTTTTTAGGGCAAAAACAGAGGTATTAAAAAAATAAGAACTGAACCAACCCGACCCGACCCGACCCGACCCGTTCGGGCCAAGAAAAGGAGGAGGGAGCCAAGGGTTGCGGAACAAGAAGAAGTCCAAGAGGCAACAGACGTTGTTGCTGTCGTAGTGATTGAAGAAGACCCACAAGAACCACAAGAACAAAACCCAGAGGAGGCTGAGCAGAGAATTGCGGATATAAAAGAAGTGCGAGAGGAGGTTCGGGAAACACAGGATGAAGATGTGAGAGAAGAACGTGCAGAGGTTGTGCCTGAAGGAGATAATGAGCCAGTGCAGGAGGCTCGGGTGGAGGTGGTCATGTCGGAGGTGCCCAGACGTCGCCGCATTAAGCGGAAGGCTGGGCGCATTCAGGTGATTAGGATTGATACCCTGTCACCACCATCATCAGATTCTGAGAGAGAGAAGGCAGAGCGAGAGGAACGGGAGAAAAAAGAAGTTGAGGAAAAAGTGCGAGAAGAAGCAGAGAAGAAGGCTGAGGAAGAGCGGTTGCTCAAGCAAAGGGCAGAAAAGGGCAAAAATATTGTTGAAGCATCGGAGGAACACGATGAAATAGAAGAACAACAGTTACCATTTGATCGCTTCGTCAACAATTTTGCCAGAGCAAAATACGCTGAGCTTCTGAAAAGAGATTTTTTATTTGAGAGAGAGTTCAGCGGTGATCTTCCACAGTTTCTGAGGACCAAAATTGTAGACCACAGCTGGGAGTTGTTTTGTGCGAAGCCTGAGTCTGTAAACGGGCTGGTGGTGCGCGAATTTTATGCTAACATTGGCAAGGAGGATGGTTTCTAGGTGATTGTCCGAGGAGTCGAGGTAGATTGGAGTCCTAGTGCTATCAACGCACTGTACAATCTTCAGAACTTCCCCCATGCGGCATATAATGAGATGGTTGTAGTGCCATCTAATGAGCAGTTAAGTGATGTTGTGCGGGAGGTAGGTATTGAAGGAGCACAATGGCAGCTATCCAAGACTCAGAAGAGGACATTCCAGTCGGCTTATTTGAAAAGGGAAGAGAACACGTGGATGGGATTTATCGGACAAAGGATGCTTCCAACGACACACGACTCGACAATCTCCAGGGAACGGGTTCTTCTTGCTTTTGCAATCTTGCGGTCGCTCAGCATTGACTTAGGGAGGATCATTGTTAGTGAAATTTCTGGATGTTGGAAAAAGAAAGTAGGGAAATTGTTCTTTCCGAACACAATCACGATGCTTTGCAGAAGAGCAGGGGTTCCAGTGGATGAGGGAGATGTGATTCTATTTGACAAGGGAATCATCGACACGTCCAATTTGGCACGGCTCCAGCGTATGTAGGAGGTTCGTCAAGGTGGGCTTATCTACGGCATCAACTCGATTCTAGAACAACTGGCACTTTCGGCCAGTAGGCAAGAGTTTGCCGAGAGGCAAACTTTAACCTTCTGGAACCATGTTAAGAATCGTGATGCCAATTTAAAGAAGGCGCTGCAAGAGAATTTTTCAAAACCATATCCAGCCCTTCCTGCATTCCCTGAGGATTTGTTGAACCCCTGGATTCCACCCCCACCGGTTGAAAGAGGAGAAGAGGATGATGAAAATGAGCCGGGCCAAGAGGACTGATGGAGGAAGTGGCCTTGAGCGAGCATGATTTTTGTTCTTCAGTTTTTATTTGCTCGCGCATTTTCTAATCTCCTTTTTTGTTGATGATATGTTTGTTTCTTTTTAATTTTTCTTCTGCTGAAAAAATATTCCTGCTTATGTAATTTCTTTTAATGTTTTTAATGAAATTTCCTAGATGTTTTTATTCTATGAGCACTGAGTTTTTCTAACTTAACTAATTTCTTCTGAATTTTTGAAGCTTGGACTGGTTAAGCTTAATTAGATCAAGGTATTCTAATCTCCAGAAACCTTTTGCTTGAGCATTTCTTCTAGCTTGGACTGTTGCTGCGGCAAAGAAGATTTTGGAGGTAGTGTTGACTTTTATGATCCACTTTAAGCTTAGTTCTAGTCCCACGCTAAGATTTAAAATTCAGATAGAAAAATTTAAGTTTGGGGGTATAATTGCAAAATTAATTATTCATTGAGGACAATGAATAATTCAAGTTTGGGAGACTTTTTGCTACTCCAATTATTTTGCTCAAGCATTCCTCTCCTTCAAAGTAAAAATTTATTAGGTTATTGAGTAACCAGGAACATTTGTGATACCCACAGTGTGTCTTCGCGTCAAAAGATGACCTAGGAAATGTGAAAAAAATGAGAAAAATTATTTTCTGGAAAAATTGATTGTTGAAAATTTTGCTGAAAAGAATTCATGGAGCAAAAGTTTTGAAGGATGAATGATGATCCAACAGTTTTTCTGTCTCCCAGAACTTAGGTGAGCTTTATCATAAAATGTCGCCATTCTGAGGGGCAAGAGATAGAATAACTAAGGATTTGTGAGCTATATAAAGAGTATTGAGCCCAGTTGGTGATGAGCTTGAGGCAAGGGTATACTGCACCATAAAGTGGGTCATCCCATGCTTAAGAGTTTATGACTGTAGGACTGCTTAAAGTCTGAAAAACAAGAATATAAACCCCTTGAAAATGTGTTTTGAATGTCTGATATAGAGCTATGTTGTGGCAAGTTCTTAGAATAGAGTTAAAAAAATGGTGATTAATTGTCCATGCTGGAGGAATCATTTTGCGGCAGCAGAGCTTGGTTTTGCAGAGTGCTCAGGTAAAGGTTAAAGGCAGTATTGGATTGTCTGATTTGTTTAAGCTAATTCTTTGTCTAATGTTTTTAAATTCTTAGGGGAAGGTGAGTTAGTATTGCTCGGGACGCGCAATAATTCAAGTTTGGGGGTGTGATAACTGCCCAAAAGGTAGTTATTTAGGCCTCATTTATATAAGGATTTGTGTGTCTTTTATGCTTAATAGGGTTGGTTTTAGATAGATATGATATGTTTTAACTCATTTGGAAGAATGGAAGCATTGGAAATCATTTTGTGCAGAACCTGTTGTTGGGTGGCTTGAGGGAGCAAATTTTGTGCTACAGCAAAGCTGGGAGCAAAAACTGCCACATCACAGTTCGTTAGCCAACTTCATGAACCGACTTCTGTTGAGTTATTTTCGGGATAAAGGAGCAAGGAGAGCCCTACACGTGTCCAGGTTGACCTAATTCAAGCCTCCTATCCTTCTATAAAAGGAAGTAGCCGTCCAAGTCAAAATCATTCCATTTTTGGGAGAAAACATTACATTCTTGGAAAGTTTCTTCCATCTTGGGAGTCGAGTAGTGAAGAGAGATTGGAGATCACCTAGAAGACCGTCATTGCAAGCTGAACGAGGAGATTAACATTTCCTTTTATTATCTTGTAATTATGGGCATGCCTACTCAGATTGTAGCGTGCATCTCCATGCATATTATGAACTAAGTAGCTTAAGCGTTGGTTAGGAACAATGTGATTGTCGTGCTTAACTTTAGTAATATATATTGATTATTGCATCTTGGTTAATTGTTGTGCTTGTTTCTATTTTATGCCCGCCTGGCCAGCCGGTATGAATACCTCTCTCTAGTTTCAAGATGATTTAGAGAGTGTGGCGATTAATCACACTATGATCATTGTGTATTGGTGAACGCTAGTGACTGAGCTAGGGATAGCCAGTTGCCTAGTGCTTGATCGGTCGTACTTCATTGGGGTTGAAACACATTCCAAAAAATCCGGAGTTTCGGGAGGAATCCGCTAATAATACTGCGAGAGTTTGCATGATCAATAATATTGCTAGAGCATCTTTTAAAACAATTACTAAAACCTAACCAGCATCTGTCTCTAATCTGTCTGCCTATTTGTTTACTTGTTGTTCTGTCATTTCTTTTGCTTCAGCATTATTCTTATAAAACCCAATCATTTTTACTACCTTTAAGCCATTAAAAGATTTATAAAAAATAGATAGAGTGGAAGCTAGTTCAGGCCTTGGATTGATAATACTTATTACTTGTTGCGGACTGTGTATACTTGCACAGAGTTCTAGAGTCTTTTTATACCATATTTTTACTCACTCTAGGAACCCAACAATCCTCTTAGATGATCGGCGTGCTGACTTATTGATCTTCTTGATTGGTCGGTTGACTTGTTGATCTCTTCTTGGAGTCTCCTAGTTTTCAAATCTTCTGAGTCTTGAATCCTTTGAATTCTGAATCTCGGATCATTCTGAATTCTCTGTACTCTTTGGCTTCTGACTCTTCTAGATTCTCTAACTGAACTTGAAGCTTCTAAATTCTTTGAATACTTGAATGCTTCTGAGTCTGAATGCCCTAAAATGAATGGTGGTCTCCTCTATTTATAGAGTTTGATGGACCTTATATGGACTTGGGCTTGGTTGATTTTGGGCCCAACTTTTGGGTTTGGGCTACATTTGGGATTTAATTCAATCCTTTTTTTAATAAGGTTGAATTATTTTAATTTAGTCCAATTTCTTCAATGATCTCGGGTTACATTAGTCTCGGGTCCAATTGCAACGTGACATAATTTGATTGGACTTGGCCTATGTCATCCGATGGATCAATAATAGAAAAGTGGCATTGTTTGATTTGCCAAATTTTGATGTTTATTAATTTAATTTAGGGACACGTGTAAATTTTTAATTGGTCCCAACTTTATTTTATCGTTAATTTAAATTAATGATGTGGCAATTTGTAATTGACCGAAATTTCTCATTCAACAGCTTTACTTGAATTTCCCATCTTATCCCATATATCTTTTTGCATTATTATACTTGTTTTTCTACCAAATCAAAACATACCATCAACATATATCACTTTTTCTAATTACTTTCTCTTTGTTGCAAATTTAGAGGCTCTTATTTTGAAAATTGCAAAAGTGTATTGAACCAATTTTTTCCTTGGGATCGAATTCGATACTTGGAGTACTCTCCACTTATTACTCGGTAGTGTATACTTGCACTTAGACACCCATCACTGTTGTTCAGAGACGGTGATGAAGAAGAAGAAGAAAGAAAAAAAGAATAAAGAAAGAAGAAGAAGAGAGAAAAAGATAGAAAGATATATATTTTATTTTTTTAATTAATTTAATTTTTTATTTTAATAATTTTAAAAAATATTTTTTAATATATTAAAATGTCACATCAACTTTTGTTACCAATATTAACGGAAAAATTGATGGAAGGACTAAAATAAAAAGAAATTCAAACCTATATAATTATTTTGGTCGTTAAATTAATTTTCACTTAGTTTAATTCCTTTTCTTAGAAAAAAAAAAGTTTTGTTTAAAGTTTAGTCTAATGATGATGCCATTAATGACGAAGAGTACCCAAGTTTTTTATAGCTACACTTCAAAACATGATAAGTTGTATTCATGTTTGCTCATATCTTAAACTTTGATTTAAATTCATGTTTTTATTGGTGAAAAATTTCATAAAATTTTAAAAAATATCAAAGTAAGTTGCCATCATAAAGTTTGAATCCAATGCTTCTCTAATGTGATATTTCCAAGTCCCAATGAACAATGATCACTTCGCAAATATTATTTATTTATCATACTCGTTTACAATCATCAAAGCAAAATGTCAAAAACTCTCATTTGCCACACATTCACAAAGCTATAAATAGTTGTACTATTTTAATTACTTTTTGGTAATAATATGAACATCTACTAAATTTTCATCGGGAAAAGGATAGAGATGAGAATTTGAAACTTTAACACATATCAAATCCAACCTTTTATTTTAAATTGGTTCAAATGTTTGATAGAAAAAAAAAAAAAAACTCACTTCCAATTAGAATAGTCTCAAAGTCAAAAAGAAACTTTTTGGTCTGTGGGAGAAACTAAAAGGGAGAGAGAGGGCAAGAACAATGAATCTTATCCAAATACAATAAATTTAGTTCCATTTCTACAAGTTAACTTTTATGGCATTTTTAACTGCAAAAGGTTGAGGATAAAATAGGTGTCTTTATCAAAAGATATCTTATATTACGTGTTAGGTTATTTTTCCCTTAAAGTCACTTAAGCTCTCAATTTAACCAATAATCTTCCTACACTTTTTTTTTTCCTTGAATTAAGATTGAAAATTATTTATGCAAATATCACCATCGTTTTGTTGTGGTTAGATATATGTGTTGGGAGTGCGATCAAAGTCTCACATTGACTAGATAGAAGAAATTCATGGGTATAAAAGAGAGGACAAGTATCTTCATTGGTATGAGGCCTTTTGTGGTGAACCAAAAGCAAAACCATGAGGGCTTATGCTCAAAGTGGACAATATCATACTATTGTGAAGATCTGTGTCGTGTCCGTTTTCCCTTACAAGTGGTATCAGAGTCATGCTCCAAAGGTAGCCATGTTGGATAGTCATTGTGGAGATCCGTGGTTGAGCTCTGGACAGACGGATATACTCTGAGAAAGGAGTTGTCTTGGATAAGAACAAGAAGTCTCTTTTTTAGTTCCTTAGTCATGTGTCTGCACGTTACATTAAATGCAAACTATCAAGAAAACTGTCTTGTGGGTAAGTAAGATTTTTCGTTTTGGGTTTTCTTAAAACATGACAAATTTTTAATTTCCGGTGATTTAAAACCATTAGTTTTTTTTTAAATAAAAAAAAATTATGAACATGTTTTATGTTACAAATTTTAATTATTATTTTACAATATCATATAATTTATAGTGCATAGTATGCATATTTTAATTTAACAAAAAATGAGTTGAACTTATAACATAAAATATTATATTTATTTAAATTTTTGTCTTTTTAAATATAATTATGCATTTTAAAATTTCAAATTTATAAATCGGAATATAATGAAAATTTTCGCAAATTACTTCACAAAATCCAAAAATAGTTTTAAAAATACATTTGAAAACTGAGAGAGAAATTCATTGGTGAATGGTTTGAAGGATGGCCGATAGTGAGAAAGAACTTCAAAGAGTCGCCAACATTGTGCGATACATTTTGGGGAAAAAAGTTATCTTATATAGAAAATAAAAATCCTAAACTTTAAACTCTAAATAAAATTTAAATTTACCTAATAGTAACAGAAACAAAACCCTATACTCTAAATGCTAAATAAAATAATTTAATATTTACCTTATAGACAAAGAAAAATTCTATATCTTGAAATCTATTCCAACCTCTAAATAAGATCTAAACTTACCTTTATTCCATAAACCATAAATGTTAAATTCTCAACAAAATTTAAACTAACCTTATCGTTTAGAATACCTTTCCGTTTGAGTGTTTTTCAAGGATGTATTTTTCTATTAAACATTTTGTATAAAAATTCTTTGGAATTTAAACACTCATATGTTTGGTTACATTTAATTTCCTCATAAGTGTTTTTATACCCAAATTATTATATACTTAAAACTCTTTTTAAAATTTTGTTTTCAACTGTTTCTCTCAAAATGGTTTATTTCTCAATCTCATTTTTTAATAAGTCATTTTTAGTGGTTACTAAACTCTAGAATTTTTTTTTTTTTTCAAAATTAAACACTTGAAAAGTTAAACCCAAACATTTAGCTCAACTGGCATAAAGATGTACTGATAACCACAAGATTTGTAGTTCGAATCCCCCTCCCCACATATTATCAAAAAAAAGTTAAACCCAAACATACCCTAAGTGGTAAAAATTTAAAGCTAAAAAAATGGTATTTAATGTGGCTTCAACCCTAAATGTAGGTATGTATGTGTGTGTCTATACATAGATAAAAGAAGCCTTAAAAAAAAAAAAGAGAAGAATGTATATGTGTCTAACCCTCCCTTTAATTTGGAATCAAAAGAAAAGAATATATTTTATATGTGTCTAACCCTTCATTTAGAATCAAAAAAGTTCAAGAAATGATTTGAAATTACTTTAAATTCCTTATCTTGTTTGGAATGAGATCAAATATGAACGACATTTAAAAAGAAATGTTTGAATGCTTTCTAGAAGGGAAAAGTAAACAAAAGGTTTACTATAGGCTTTTAATTTTGATTTAAATTAAAAGAAAATTAAAATATGATGGAGTTAAGCAATTAAATCAAAATTCCACTTAAGTGCATGATTTCAAATCAATTTATTTCCTGTGATAAAAAAAAACAAATATAATTAATTTGGATTGGTTTTTGTCATTCAAAATTCTACTAAACTATGTTGATTGTTTGGATTCTACCTCTAAACTTTTGGTAAAAATTAGACCCTGTAACTTTCATGTGGGTAAAAATTAGGTCCTTTTATTAATCATGGTTAAAAAATATGGATGAGAGAGAAATGTTTGTAAAATTTTTATTTTTCTTTTACTTTATCTCTCATCCATATTTAAGAATTATCTAGATCTGAAAAAAAAAAAGAAAAAAAAATGGGAAGAGATAAAGTAAAAGAAAAATAAAAATTTTCAAAACATTTCTCTCACATCCATATTTTTTAACCATGGTTAATAAAAGGACCTAATTTTTACCAGTTGGAGGGTCTAATTTTTACAATTAAAATTTTAAAGGTAGAATCCAAACAATCAACATGGTTTAGGACTGGTTTTTGTATTTTTTTTTTTTTTTTTTTTTTTTTTTTTTTTTTTTTTTTTTGTCTATCTATCTAAGCTGAGTTGTTTTTTTTACTTCCATTCACCTAATTTTGGCTTGAGTTACACTATAAAGGTTAAGTGGGCAGAATAGGAAGCCCAATTATCTGTCCAAACCAATTATTGGTCCAAGGGTTTAAGTGGACTGACCAAGAACCCAACCCATTTTTAAAATTGATTTTTTTATTTGAAAAAATTGAAAAAAAAAAAAAAAAAAGTGACTTTATTCTAGAAGTAGAAAATTTTCACAAATGCATTTCAACAAGTAGTTTTCTATGAATTTTCTCTCCCCGTAAATTTTCTTTTAGAAGGTTTCCACAAAGGTTGATCCTATGTTCAAATCATAGCAAGTAAGACATTATGGAAATCATGAAGATTCGACTCACTAGAACACAAAAAGCCCTTAAAGACCTACTAAAATTTTTGGGAAATTGTAATGAGTGGCAAAATTCTAATGGTTAATTGTAGATATAGCAAATTTTATAAAAAAAAATTGCAAATATAGCAAAATTTTTAAATCGTTTTTTTTTTTCCGTTTTGTCCCTATTATGATTTTATTTTCGTTTTGTCCCTATTATGATTTCTATCAGTGATAGAATCTATCACGGATAGAAATCAATCGTTGATAGAATCACAGTGATAGATTTCTATCATTGATAGAAATTTATCGCTGATAGAAACCAATAGTATATTTGATAGAAACCAATAGTGTATTTGATTATGTGATAATTTGCACATACCTTTTGTTTTTTCTTTTTTTGTTTTGTTGAGGTCTCCTCTTTAAATTTCAACTCCCGCTTTGTGTTTTCCTTTTCTTCCAGTTCAATTTCCATATTGTTTTGTTTCAACATCTATAAAAACAAAATCAGTGACATAGGTTTTAGAAACAAAAATGATAGTTTTCTATCAGTGATAGAAGTTTTCTATTAGTAATAGATTTTGATAGAATAGTAATTTGATAGATTTTGATCGAATGATATTCCTCGCCTCAATATGTAATTGTATTTATAAAACTATCACTAAGCATCGATAGAAATTGATATGATAAAAATCTATCAGTGATAGAAATAGAACTCTATCAACGATTGAAATCAATGATAAAATTCTATTGCTTATATAATTCTATCAGTGATAGACATCTATCAAGATAGACTTTTATAAGCGATAGGATTTTATAGAAGTCTATCATTGATATAACTTTATCACTATAAGTGATAGACTTCTATCACTAATAGAATTACAAGATTTTGATAGATAGAGTGATAGAATAATTGAATGATAAAAGTCTATTAGTCTTTGTTATCATTCTATATATCAATAGATAGACTGATAGATTTACAAGATTTTGATAGAATGATAAATAGAGTGAATGAATGATAGAATGATAGAAGTCTATCAGTTTATCATTATCATTCTATCATTGATAAAAATCTATAGGTGATAGAAGTCTGTCTATGAGTAATAGATTTAAAAAATGATAGAATTCTATCAATAATGAAAGTTTATTTACAATAGTAGTCAATGAGTGATAGAAGTTTAGAATTCTTCTATCAATGCAGAAAAAAAATGTGAATATCAATAATCTCTATATTGAGTAATAGAAGCCACATTTGATTATCGACAATCATCTATCACTATAGCAATAAAAAAAAGTGTGAATATCACCCAAAAAGATGAACCAATATATAGCATTGAAATGATATAATTCTATCGGTCGGTTATAGAATCTATCACAGATAGAATTCTACCGGTGATAGATTCTATCACCGATAGAAATGAAAAGAAGGAAATAAACGGGATTGGGCTAAAAATTCGGGCTGAATGGACTGGGTAATCATGTTGGATGGATTTTTTAGTAATTTAGATGGACTGAGTGTTAAATTTTGTCATTTTTGCAAATACTTTAATATGTTGCTAATTTTGCTATTATTTTAGTTGGGTTTGCTATTTTTGTGCAAGTAGCCCAAAATTTTTTCCATTTATTTTAGGGGTATCAAGGGGCAACGAGAAAAATGGCTAGATTTGATAGGCGAGTTTTGAAAAATGGCTAAAAAAGTTTAGAAACTAACTAACTGGCTAACGTGATTTTAATTAATAGCTTCCTAATTAAACTAAACAAAATTGCCCTTAACAACCCGTCTAAGAAATTCCTAACGTTTAGATCAGAGTTTAGGAAAGAGAAATACAAACTAAAAAACTGGAGATTTATCAGAAAGGGAGAGAAATAGATATTTGCAACAACCTAACAACATAATTTGAATCCTACGGGAAACTCTAGTATTTTCTTAATATTGAAGAACTGGTATCTGAAAAGAAAGAAAGAAAGAAAAAAAAAAAAAAAAAAAAAAAACTGATACTCCTGTCCTGATGAAATAATGATTTACAAACACAAAATGAAGAATGAATACACTCAACTACATGGTCATAAATGACAAATGAAATCATCACAATACATCACTTAGTAGTGTAATTACACAGAACTACACCCATGGCTGTGTAAACATTGTATAACCTTTGAACTTCCAAGTTAAAACCATGACAGTGGAAAAATCCCCCCACCAAAACGTTAATGTTCAAACTGAGTATAAAAAAATGAATTTAAAAACTTACCTGGCGCATTGATGACATGTCAAATCAAGTAAAACCCCCTATCTTCCTCATTGCATGCATTCCAACACCTCAAAACCTTCCGGCTTCGCTTCCTTCTTCCACATTTTGAGCTTCAGCCCTAAAACCCACCTTTGCATTTTGAGTTTCAGGCCCCTCCTCCTATTAAGTCCTGAAGTCGTTTCTCGAGCATTCGCACGTAAGTGGTGTACCCCATTACCTACAACCTCCCCCTGACGAGCCTCCACCCAACGACCGTAAAAAACCCTTCCCCACTATGAAAAACACTCGCTCGATTAAGGTTAATGCCTTTTCTCCCTGACAACCGTCAACAAAACTTTTCAAAAGGTGAGAGACTGATGTATGTGAATAACAGCTGAATTTCCTTTAAATTTGAAACTACTTTATACATAATCCCTTGTTTTTAGGGATTCAAAATCTTTTTTGCCAATATACGATTAACATGCTTGTTATGTAACTTCCTTATTTTGTCTCCCATCGGGATGAGCTTGCGATTGCTCCCCGGTTGTGTATACCAGTATCTACATTTTGCACGTCGACAACTACACAGCATTCCCTGTACATGCCATTTTGAGTTAACAAACTCAAAATTTGTCTCCCCCCGGGATGAGCTTGCAACTGCCCCCCGATTATGTATACCAGTATCTACATCTTGCACGTCGACAACTACATAGCAATCCCTGTACGTACTATTCTGAAACTTGTTGATCATCCAAAAAAACATCCCTATCTTTTGAAAGGACTATATTGATCAGATTGTTTGACCAGTTCCTGAAGAGTGTTCACTGAAGGATACTATTACTATCAGACAGATTGAGGTAGTTCGCAACACATACCTTGAGTTGAGAGAGGTTAGAATCACAAGGAATCGTCACAGTTCCAAACTTGAAATCACTGTAGAGCCCTGCGACATTCCAGACACCACCGAACAGAATTGTAATATGCTGTACTGTCATTTTGTGTTATTGGGAAAGTTTTCAATCAAAGTATGACAAACACTATTTTCAATGTGTTATGAAAAGACTTGGATTAAACTATATATTTGAATGAGATTTAAACACTAATTGGGAGAAAGAAAATCCTTTTTGACGGTTGAAGAAGGAGAAGAAAATGGGAATATAAGGAAAATTGTTTTTTACTGTTAGAATGGTGAAGAAAATGGAATCTATGGAAATCAGTTGGAGACCAAAACGGCAAGAGGATCTCATGAAATTTGGAAAACAGGATCTCGGGCATGTAACAGCGTTGTAAACGGCGTCTGTATATACACGTATATACCAGGGGTAAAATGGGAAAAAACGGCTGGTCGTTCCTTGATTCGCGTTAGCCACACTCCAAAATACGAAACTTTTTTAGCCAAAAAATGCAAGGGCTTATTCTTTCTAGCTATCTACCACAATTTCCCTTTTATCAAGGCATTTATATGCTTAATTAACTTTCATTTTATGTTTGATTCTAAATAAATTCAATGTCTATCCCAAACTTGGTTTCTAGATCATTTTGAAACTATAGTTTTTCGTTGCAAGTTGAAGCGTCAATTACTATGAGCAACCCTCTTTATTTCCATTATTTTCTTCTCCAATTGTACAAGCCTTCCTCTTTCAATGGTTCATTGTTCCCTTGTTCTCTTTGGAAAATTGGATCGTACGACCAAAATAAAAAGGTCTATTTTTCCAAAACAAAAACTTCCTATTTTTGGGCATAGGTGGGATGCATGTATTATACATTTTTTCATTGGGTCAATTATATTTTTGCTTCGCCAACAATAGTTTAGCTCAACTGACATCAAGTTGTACCGATAACCACAAAGTAATTTATACTCTTGCTTCATTCTCTCTCAATCTTTTAGTCCTGAAGTTTGGATTTTGTTTCATTTTGGTTCCTTCATCCATTTTTTCTCTAATAACTAACAAATTGATGACGTAACACCTATTTTTTATTTTAAAAAAAATATATTTTTTAAATTTTAAAATAAAAAATAATATTAAAATTAATAAAAAAATTATTTTATATTAAATTAATAAAAAATTCCTCTTCTTATTCAAGTGGTGCCTAGTCGCCGCCGCCAGTCATCACAGCCCATCGCCAGATTTTTTTCTCTCTTTTTTTTTCTTCGGTCTTTCTCTCCCTCCCTCTCTTCATCTCATCTCTCCCATCGGCAACCTAAGCATTTTCTCTACGCGAAGCCCAGCCTGATTATCTCTCCGACGAGGCGCAACCACCTCCAGCGACTTCTTTTTTTCCCCTCTTTTCCCCCTCCTTTCTCCCTCAATCGAGAGACTCAAAACGACCCAAAATCTAGTTGTCCGTGTCGTCGCTCGCTCGAAAATTCCTCCAAGGACTGTTGTAGCTGGAGAAGAAAGGGAAAATAGAGAGAAAGGGAGAGAGATTGTGCGAGGGAGGGCAGCTTGAGGAAGAAAAAAACCCACTATTGTCCCATGCTCGTCGAAGAAGCCCAGATCTGGTCGCGTGAAGGACCCGTCGGAAACCCAGATCTACTGTTACGTTTTCTCCCTTCTGTTTTCTTCCATTGGGGCTCTTGGGTTACAGATCTAAAACGAGATTCGAAGGGGGTTTGGCTTCTTGGGTTCCAGATCTGAAACGGGAAGAATTTTTCGACGATTCCAAGTGGGGATCTGCGGTGTTATTCGAGCACCGACTCGACAACGATGCTCACATTGAGAAATTTACAGGTGACGGCTACCGACGGCCACCAGCAGCGGCTGCAGCTACTGGAGGTGAGTTGATTAAGGTTTGAGAGTTGTGGTGGAGAAGGAGAAGATGGGAGGAGAAAAAATAAAAAATAAAATAATTAAAAAATATTTAATATATTATTTTATTTTAAAAATTAAAAAGAAGATATTTTTTAAATAAAAAAAAGTGTCATGTCAGCATTACGTCAAAATCTAACTGAAAAATGGATGAAGGGACTAAAATGAAACGAAATCCAAACTTCAAGAAACTAAGACCCCGTTTGATGACATTAGAGTTCTACAGACTATTTTCAATGTGGGTTCACCATTCTTGGACCGCATCCCAATTTCTTTTTATTGGACCGAATACCCATTTGAGTTTAATGGGCTCTAATATCATATTATATTATATGGGCTTCCATCTCAAAACCAATTGACAATGAGTGGAGTGATCATTGTAGTTTATATACTGTGAGGTATTCACTAATCTTTTGAATGTGGGATCCTCAATAGGAATGAATGTGGTTTTCTACCAGATTCTCTAAGTAAACAATTTGTTGAATTTCTTTGGTTAAAAAATCCAATTTGACAAAACCCTTTTTCGTAGACTAAAGTGGCATTATTGGGAGGTTTTGAGAGGGTGTTAAGAAATCAATGGCTAAAGATGGCATTTACACGGTATTTGTGCGACTCAACTGATAAAAAGTTTTGTACAGAGTATTTGCATGGCTCATTCTGATCAAGAGTTTAGATTGTTAGACTTTAGTTGTTTCTTTTTTTTTTGAAAAGAGACTTTAGTTGTTTCTTAGTAAGAGGTATTTGCACGACTCAGTTTAATGAAGATTTTAGTTACGTTATTAAGGATGTATTTGTGTGGTTGTATCTAATGGAGAATTAAGTTGTTTTTAGTACAAGGTATTTTGTGTTAATAAGTCTGACAAAAATTTTAGTTATTTTTTTTAGTAGAGGTGATATGAACCGTCAAAGACACATTAAATTATTATTTATATGTAATTTAATAATTTGATGTCATTTTATTATTTTTCAATGTTGTCCCTTTTTATAACTTATTAGTAGGGATACTTTTGTTATTTTGTTATATTGATGTGGCATGTAGTTAGGGTTTTGGGAAGCTATTTAAAGCTTGATCATTAAGTTTGTACAGAGATGAATTGAGTTTTTAGCCTTTGCGTTTTTCTTGATGACTGAGCCTCATCATACAACGAGATGAGAAAGGATGTTTACGTGATAAAGAATCTCAAATCAGGTCTTAATTCTTTGAATATACTGGCCACATAGTATTTTTCGCTCCTCGAATGCATGTATTCTATTATCATTAGATGTATTTACTTTTTTGTACATGAATTTTTTTGTTGTGTGTTGTTCAATCCATGATCAATGTTAACTTTAATTTCATTAGTTCATCTCAAATTACGTCTTTTTAGATTTTTGAAATGTACAATATATTGTGAGATTACTGATTTTATACCTAACACATCTTTGTTAGGAGGTGTCTTTTTTTTTTTTAGTACATCACTATTTGGGGTAGGGGATTTGAACCTCTCAGCTCACGGTAAGGATACATGCCAATTACCGCAGCGCTTTTTTTTTTTTTTTTGTCATTTGATAATTCCTATTTAAAAGTTTGAAAAAATCCTATTGACATTTTGTCGATATTTCCATCGACATTTTCATTAAATTGAGGCTCCGCAAATGCTTCAACGCTGACGCTTTTTCTTCTCCTTCTCCCTTTCCTCAGTGGTTTGGGGCTCCATGATCTTCATCTTCCCCTCCTCCTCCCTCATCTCTTTCTCTTCTTTTTTTTTTTTTTTTTAAGATTATTTGAGTTTTGAAAGAAGAAACCCATATCTAAAAAAAGAAGTGTACAACTGAGGAGGTGGAGGAGAAGTGGCGGCGATGGCATTCGAAGAAGCCCAAATCTAAAAAAGAAAAAGGAGGTGGGGGTGGTGGCAGTCAAAGGAGGCGGTGGAATCCGAACAAATTTGGGAATAGAGAAAGAAGAAAGAATGGGGCGGTGCCGGAGCGAAGGAGAAAGTGAAGAAGAAAAAGAAAAGAAAAAGAGACAAACATGAGGAAGGGGAAGGGGGAAGGGGAAAGAAGAAGAAGAAGTTGTCAGCGCCGGCGCCGGTGCCAGTGTTGGAGCAGTTGGGGAAGGGGATGGGTGGAGAGATAGGAGAGAGATTTTTTTTTTTTTCAAAATATTAATTTTTTTTAATAAAAATTTTATTCTTTTCATTTAAGAAAATATTATTTTATTTTTAATAACAGCCTCAGTTAATGCACTATGTTTAAAGATTAATAATGGAGGGACTTAATAGAAATATTTCCTAAACTTTTGAGACTTTTTTATCGATTTTGAAACCTAGGGACTCTCATCACCACAATCTTCAAACAGATGAACAATAAGGCATTTCACCATGGAAAATTATAATTATAAAAAGCTAATAAAAAGTTTCTTAAAAAAATATTAAAAAGAAAATTTATAACAACAGTAATTTTATCTAGCAAAACTAATAAAAAAAACGAAGGAAATTAAAATTAAATATATATCCAATAGACTTTTAATAAATTTTGGTTTAAAAATTATAAAATATATTTTTTTAAATTAAATAATTAATTAATATCTAATGGATCCAAAGTTGACCAAAAGTTAGTTCAAACTTTTGATCCAATGAACCTAACTATTGGAGGTTGGGTCAGCCCAACCTCGACTTAGTTTGGGCTTGAGTTGGACTAGGTCAGCCCGAGCTAGCCCAATGACAAGGCTAAAACATATGTCAGTATGCATTAATGAAGTTTCACAAAAGAATTATATCAAAGTCGATTTTTTTTTTTTTTTGTTGAAATTTGTAAATTTTGAAAGATTTATGCAATTGTCAATATTACACATGAATTAGACCTAATTTTGTGCCAGACTTGATTTGTGTTGAAATGAGTGAATTTTGAGAGATTCATAGTTTTTGTTAAAATTAGTAGATAAATTTAGAAATTGAACCTACAATAAAAATTGCAATGCATGCTTAAGTTTAAGGTCAATATGATGGATTTAGAAGTTTATGATAAAAAATGACTTTTTTCTAAAAAAAAAAAAAAAAAAAAAAAAAACTCAAAAGTTGAAAAGAAAAAGTTTTGTAGGGTATATAATTTGTATTGAGGGTTTTGTAAATATGGATAAAAACAATTTTTTTTTAAAATAGTATTGAAACTAAAATAAACAAAATTAAAATACAATAATTAACTAAAGTACAACAATCCAAATACATTTTTAAAGTATAGAAACAATAATGAACTAAAATAGAAACTAGGGAGACTAAAATAATATTTAAACTTGTTATTTTCATGAGGACCGTCCCAAATGAGATGGGTCTAATACTTTTCAAAATGAGGTCTTAAAATATTTTATAGCAAAGACAAAATTTTAAAATATCAAAATTCATTGTATTATATGATTTTTTTTTACAAAAAAAAAAAAGAAAAGAAAAGAAAGCAAAATATATGAAACTAAGAAAATGTCACCAAACACAACTATATAATAATGATATTTTATTTAAAAAGTGTCATCCTTCGAATTAGATTAAAAATTTTTATGTCTAACTTAGCATGAGAATCAACAAAAGAATGATTTGGAAGAGTTTTTCTTGATGAGGAGAGAAAAATGAAGAGGTGAGAAATTCAAATTTTTTTGTCTACTCCCTGTCAAAAGATTTTTTAGTTTTTCAATTTGGGGCCTTGAATTTTGGGACCCTGTGATGAATCACAACTCACACATGATTTTCACAAAAATGAAAAAGGAAAACAAAAATTATTTCTGAAAAAGGAAAAAAAAATTATTTCACTTAAAAAACACACAAATGTGAGATTTCAAGTTATACTAGATTTGAAGTAAATTCTTATATTGTTATATAAGGAAAGATAATAATTTGTGTGTTTCGACTTAAAAAAAAATTCAATTAAAACTATTGGATTTTGAAGGATTTCATGGAAGTGAGAGTTAAATTACATATTTATTCTTATCATATTTTAATTTTCTATTAATAACTCCAATTAAAAATCTATATTAATAAATTCTCTTATTTTTTTTTTCCTTTTCTAGTTACCATCCAAACACAAAATTTGAAATACATTCATTTTAAATCTTCCTAGTTCTCAAGGAGACAAAGAATTTAAAATCATTTCAAATGACAAGATTTAAAATTATAATCGAAGGTAAATAACACATTTCAACTCACTCAAGCTAAAAAAAAAAAAAAAAAAAGTTGATGAAGGGCAAAATGGAAATAAGAGAAAGTGTAATTGATGTTTGTAGGAGAAGGGCAACAACTGTGTGGTTGCATGAAGGAAATAAATGCCACCACTCTCCACATTTCCTTTTTTTCCTGCCTCCTTCTGCTTCCAACTTATGTTTCCCGCCAATTCCATGTGCGTTTTTTTAAAATTTTAAATTTTAAATTTTTTTTTTTTAATTTTGGTTTTTTTTTTTTGGTAAATACAAATAACTAACCTTTGTTTTGAAGATGGTGTCTATTTAGTCTTTTTTAAATGTCCAAGTAAATTCTAATAATTTTTTGTTTTTGAAAATTGTGTATTATATCTCACATTTTCTTTCGAATAATTTCATCTTTATGAAAGAATTTCAAAAACAAAAATAAGTTTTAAAAGAACCATGACCACATTTGATAATTTAGATCTCGTATGATAACCATTTGGTTTTTAAAATTTGGCTTATTCTTCCTAATTTCTTACAATAATTTTCATCTTTGTAAAGGACACATTTACATTTCTAGCTAAATTCCAAAAACAAACACAAGTAGTTTTCAAAACTTGACTTAGATTTTTTAACCCCAACTAAAAAAAAAAGAGAGAACATTAAATAAATCTTTCAAACTTTTCCATTGTTTAACCTCTAAAAAAATCCAATCAAAAAACAAGAAATGCAACATTCATTAACATTTTTTTAATACAACAAATATGAAGTATGAAAATTTGAACCTTCGACCTTAAAAAAAAGAGTACATGTCAAATCCCACATGTAATTGAACAAAAAAAATGCATAATCCATGTGTTATTCACAACCACGTGTGTATTATTTAGCAAACAAATGATATATTTCCAACCAAAATGTCAAAAGAATATAATAGCAGAATCTATATACAAAGCAAGGCTCTTCTTAGGTACATACGGGTAGGAGGAACTTGGAACTGGCAACGACACCAGTGACTAGAATTTTATTTTATTTTATTATTTTTCTCCAGTTTTTTTCTTCTTTCTTCTTATTTTCATTTCAAAAAATAAAACACAAAACTAAAGAAAGAAATAGAAGAAAAGAGGCCGAAGAAAAAAAAAAGAAAAAAAATTTGGTCGGCGGCATTGATCACCAGAATTTTTGTCGGAATTATCGGCAGTAATCACCGGAATGTTTGTCGGAGGTGGTTTGATCGTCAGACGAGTTTGTCGAATCCTCGTGTCAAATAAATTTATATTCACCGATTCCTAAAGCTAACTTGTAGCAATAGTGGTCAGGGTCGATCACAGGGAACAACTGGTTTACTTCTAAGTTCTTTTGCGTTTGTGGTAACAAAAGGGGGTTGGAAGAAAGGAATAATTTGCAAGAAAATAAAGTGTGAGAAAATAGAGTGCAGAAAATTAAATGACAGGAAAATAAAAGATTGTTGGTTAATTTCACCTTGGTGATCACTGTAATTGGAGACACTCGGATTTAAATACATTTATTCTTATTCATCGATTAACAAAACAGTGATTTAAATGAATGATGTCTAATTAGTACACTGAGGTAAATTGTCTCGATCCCATCGTCCATCGAACCAATCACTAATTATTAATTAACTAACCTTACTAACCCGTCAAGATTAATTAATTAAATAATCGCATTAAGATCAAGATACCCCTAGAGCACTAACCTGACTACCCGTCGAACCAACATCCAATTGATTAATTAACTAACCTGGTCGTGATTAATAAATTAACTAATTGGTGCCATAGACTAGAATGCCTGCAATTCAATAGGAAAAGCCTAAATTAATTACAAACACCAATTTAGACCCTAGACCTATCATGCAAACTACGATGTCAGAGAAATGCTCTTGGGACTCAAGTCCATGAATTGGTCTATTGCTAACTACAAATTAAAATTTCATTAGCTACGTGGAAATTCATTTCTTAGCATACTAACATGCAAGTTGCGAATTATGTTGTCAGTCTAATCTACTGTTCATACAAGTAATATGGACATGAATCTAAATCACAAATCAACAAGAAAATTATATATTCAGAATAGAAAGCTCAGAAATCTCATAAAAATCAGAATATACTTACAAATCCGAGGTTCCAACTACAACGATCGACGCTTGGACGACCATAGACGAGTCTAATCTAAGCCCGAAGGCTCAATCAACCAACCTAAACTAACCTAAACTAAGGTCTACAAGTAAAGAGGAATCAGAGAGGAACAAAACAAAAACGAAAGAAAACGGTTGATCCCTGACCTAAATCGGAAAAAAATTGGTATTTAAATAGCGTTGACAGCGTTGACAGCGTTGAGACATTAAGGCCAGCGTCAAGACGTTGTGCCTTCTGAACGCATGCTCTGGAATCGTGGCAGCATCGAGACACGGAGGCTTGCGTCTCGACGCTGGCCTCATGGCTTGGCTACAACAAGTTTTAGTCATTTTGGCTCCAACTTCAGGACTCGAGCATCACGCTCATGCTCCTTTGTCTCCTCGTCGTCCCAAAGACTTCAAGAACACCAAATGACTTCAATTTAGCTTTTTTTAGCTTCTTTTTACCCGAAATGCATTCTCGACCTCTTGCTCATAAAATCCTACAAAATAATATAATTAAGTACATAATCAATTATAAAAACTATCATGATTAGGACTTAATAAATAGGTCAAATTGGTCCTATCATAGTTGCCGGCAACAATGAGACTGAAAGAATGTGAGAGTGTTATAATAACATAATGAGAGTACTGTAGCAAAACACGAGGTAATAAAATAACCCAACCCCCGTTTAATTAAACCAGCGTTCCAAACGTTGAGTGAGCTATAATTAATAACCCACTCAACTCAATCCAGTGCCCTAAATGACCCCTAAATTTGAATAATCAAAATGATTATGGAGATGAAATTAATCCAATCTAATAATTTACTATTCTTCTTCTACATGCCCAATGTTTACTTAAACTTAATCAATTCACACTTTTACACGTCTTAAATAACTTTTGAAAATTCTGTTAAATTTGTTAAAAGTTGACTTATCATGTACTTGATTCAGTATCTAGCCTGTTTAGTCTCAAATTATCTCTTATGATTGTATTTACTGATTGTGATACATCCTACCTAATTTTCTTTATTTTCTCTAGTTAGTTATGATTACATTGTTCTATCTTTTGCTTATTTCTACATGTAATTTCCTTCTCTGTATGTGTATTTATTAGAGACTTTAGACCTCAAGAGTGAACAAGAGATTATTATCATCTTCAACCAAAATTTAATATGGTATCAGAGCGTAAGAAAGGATTCAAGGCAACCATGACGGACACCAACACACCTCCACCATCAAACCCCAGCAACGATCCTTCAAAGACAACAACTCCTGGAAGCACTAGCGAGAATAAGTCCAACAGCGAAAAGGAAATTACTATCGAGAGGCCTCCTTTCCAAGTGAGATATGAAACCCAGTCGTTAGGGACACCAGCGTTTGTGGACTTGTTGAATCAAGTGACTTCCATCAAACTCAATCGCACAAATGATCTCCTATGGCAGAACATTGTCATCTCCATTCTCAAAAGCTACAAGCATGAACGACATCTTTCCGGAGAAACACCAGCTCTAAAGATGACTATTATCATACCACCATCAGAAGAACCACTAGGTTTGAAAATACCCAATCCTGAATACAATATTTGGTTGGTTGTTGATCCACTGTTGGTTGGATGACTCTATAACTTAACGACCCCAGAAATTGCAACACAGGTCATGAGTCATGATGAAGCTAAGAAACTATGGGATTCAATCCAAGAGTATTATGGTATTCAAGAAGACTACAATCGACTCATGCTTCAATAAACCAGGAAAAGCACCATAAAGATGCACAAATACTTTGACACCATGAAGAGGTACTTTGATAACCTCCAAGTTGCTAGTTTTCCAATGGACATGAGAAGCTTTGTGTCTCATGTAACAACTGGTTTGGATGAAGAATATACTCCAATCGTGTGTGTTATTCAAAGCCAAAATCTTCCTCGGTCTGGGTTCTGACTCTACGGTGTATTCCATTGGCTCCTCCCCCTTCATCGGATCTCTGACTAGCCTATCCTCATAGACTTTGGTACTAGGACCAGGTTTATCTGAGATATGTAGTATCCAAGACAAATTCCAACCCATTCCACTCACCTTGCCTTCGAGGGCGGCGATCTCGACCCAATCCCTTTGGCCTTTGTCTCCTTTGGGGTCTCATATTTGGTTGTATCATGAGGTCTGTGCCATGTTGGCCTCGTTAGTTAATTTCTGAACTGGTCTAGAATTACCTTTAACATGTACCAAACATATTTTTATTATTTCTTGCTATTTATCATGTTTGAAAACTTAACAACGAAAATGAATCACAAACCAAATGAAACCAGCTAACTACTTAGAACTTAAAATTCTACTGTAACGCCCCGCATCCCAGGTAACCCAAATTCGTTTTAAAATTTATCGTTATGTTGGGTGGATTCAGATATTTTTTCCCCTCGTGTATTAAGATTTTTTTTTAGTTTTCGTGCAGGCTGGGTGGGGAGTGGTTAGCGTTTTTTTCTCCTGGTTATGGGTAGTTTGGAGTTCAATTAGGTTTTTTTTTTTTTTTAAAAAAAAAGAAATGAGTTAAGGAAAACCCATCAGTCTCTCTCTCCTCCTCCCTCCCTCGCGTGTGCCTCCCCATTTCTCCCGTTTTTTTTCTTTTTTTCTTCGCCCAGCCGCCAAGCTTTCGCCGTAGCCGCCGCCGACCCTCTCGCCCAACCGCCAAGCTCCCAGTCGTCGCCTGCCCTCTCCGCCACCGCTCTCTCTCGCCAGCTGCCGCCCTCTCTCGCCGCCTGCAGCCTCGCGCCACCGCAAGCCGTGCCGCTCTCCAGTTTTTCTTCTTCCAGCCGCCGCGACTGCGCTGCCTGCTCACACCGCCCAGTCGCTGCCCCTTTCTCGTCAGCCGCCGCCTTCCTCCTCTATTTTTCTCCCTCGAACAGAACCCACGCGACCTGGTCATCGTCTTCTTCTTCGTCGTCAACCACAAGTCTGTCGTCGTCCCCTCTCATGTTTTTCAACCAACACTCGTGGCGTGTAAGTCTCTTTTCCCCTCATTCTCTGTCGATTAGGCTCGATTTAACCTTCCTTGCTCTTGTTTTGGTTAGATCCCGTGCAACCAGCATCTTGGATCTTGTCTCTCTCGCACTTTGGTCTCTGTTCAGTGGGTTTCAGCGTGGTTTCAACCTCATTCGGCGTTATTTGGGCGATTTTAGTAAGTTTTATCTCGACCCATTCTCTTTTTGCTTCAAATTCATGTTACCCATTACTCTAGTAGCGTAAATCGATGTTACACATGCCTTATCGGGCCTTAAATCGTAGATTTTGGCCACTTTCTAATACTGTCCAGCACGTAATCATCTCGGTTCAGTTCTGTTCGGTAAGTTCCAGTGACCTTGAAGTCTTTAGAAGCTATCTTAGGTAGCTTTAGAATGTTTTTAACCTTTGGGTATCCGTTAGGTTCAGTTTAATCTCATTTCGGGCTCGGGACAGTAGCGTGTATAAGGTATTTCTGTCTGTTTTGTATTTTCCAGCAAGGTTCCAGCCCCTGTTCGGTAAGTTTTCAGCACCTTAGGTCCCTTTTTAATCGATGCTAAGTGTTAAGATATATTGGTAGGTCGTTCCCTAACCTCTAGGAGCCTTTACGGTACTTGTAAGTGTGCTTAGAGCCTATTCCGTTATTTTTCCAGCAAGCGTTGATTTGGTTTAGGAGCGCTTGTAAGCTTGGGTAAGTAGTTTCTATCTGGATGAGCTTGGTTGTTTGCTTGAGCATGTTACTTGGTTGTTTGCTTGCTTATACGTTTGTGTTTGACATATATACGTTTATATAATTCGTTAAGTAAGTTAAGCATGTTGATATGTTTGTTTCCTTAAGCATGAGGTACTTCAAGCATGCTTGGTTATGTCTGAGAAAGTTATTGTTAGTGGGCTAAGTTGCATGTTAGACGTGTCTGCATAGTATGTGTGCATTGGGGAGAGGCGGAGCATGACGCGTAAATCATGTGTTGGGTGTGTGTGCGGAGCGTGACGTGAAAATCACGTGTGGGTGTGAGTGCGGAGCGAGACGCAGAAATCACGTGTGAGAGGCGCTGCGCATGGCGCGAGATAATACATGGGTTGGGTGGGCTTGCGGAGCGTGATGCGGAAATCACGTGTGGGTTGTGAGTGCAGAGCGTGACGCGGAAATCACGTGTGAGTGTGCGGGCATGGCGCGGAAACCATGTGGGGGTGCATAGCATGATGCGTGGATTCATGTTGTCGTCCCATGTTAGCATGAGCATGTGTTGACGTTATTTTCGTGTTTAAAAGCATGTTGAGTTGTTATCGCTTCACGAGCATGTTGTGTGTGCAAAGTATATTGTTATGGTTGTTGGTTGTGTGGTGGCTCTCCGGGTGTGAGCTACTTACCAGTACTGTGGTTGTACTGATACCCTTCCCCTTTCTTCCCCCCAACAATTTCAGATTATGCAGGTGATGAGTTTTATGTGCCCGGTGATGCGGACGAGGAGATTCACGAGGGATGACCACATGGGTCCATTTACCTGTTTATTTCCTTTTTGGTAGATAGGATGGTCGTCTGTTCTTTAATTGTTGATATGTTGATTTGTTTAGCCTTGTAGCTAGAGTGGTGTAGTTTTTGTTTCTGGTTAATGAGCATGTTTAGATTTCATGTTTCTCGTTAGGTTGTGAATATGCTATTGTTTAATAAAGACGACCTGTTTTAGAAAGTTAAGGATATGCTTGATCTGGTAGAGTTAGGTTCTGTTGTTGGTTGGAGATGCGAGATCTTACTCGTATCCTGTTTGTAGTTGTTCTGTGGAGTTGTTGAGTTGAATGAATCAATATAGAAGTGTTGTTGAGTTTAACAGGTGTTTAAAAATTTTTGGTTTCGTTCTATGTATGTCGTTATGCTGCCGAAATTTTCGGAGCTCTCGGTTAGCTGAATAGGAATTTAGTAATATCATTAGGTTAGTTAATAATAAAACTTGGGGCTTTACATCTACTGCATCTTATCTTATCTTACTATCTAAAAAGGGCTTAAGAGGAGAAACTTTTGATTTCCTCTTTTGCCCCTTCTTAATTGAAAGTTTCCCATTTTACCCTTTTTAATTTAAATATATATTGATTTATTAGTACTTATTTATTTATTATTTTAAATAATATTTGAATAATGTTCTAAATTCTGTACCTATATCCCCAATCTTTCAATTGAAAAAATCTATAAAACACTTGAATAAATATGATATTAAACAATATTTGAATGATTTTAAAATCTCTATCAATCTATCTATATTTATATCTAAATATATTTATTCTACACTATCACTTTAAGGGGAAAAACTTTTGATTTCTCTTTTTCTCCTTCTTAATTTAAATATTTCTTTATTTTCCTTTTTAAATTTAAGTATATATTATTATTTATTTTGATTCACTTTAAAGTAAATTGAATTATAAAGAGCTATAATTAAATAATAGGAGTTGGTTAAAACAACCATAATGCATAAATTATAATTTACATAATATAATTTGTTAATCAAAATTTCAACTAAAAATTATGCCTAACATAAAACCAATTTCTAAAGCCTCGTTCGATAACCATTTGGTTTTTCGTTTTTGGTTTTTGAAAATTAAGCTTATACACACATACTTCCACCTCTAAGTTTTCCAAAAAAATAGTTTTCAAAAGCTTGTTTTTGTTTTTAAAATTTGGCTAAGAATTCAAATGCAACCTAACTAGGATAAAAGCCATGATAGAGAATTTAGAAGAAAACAACCATAATTTTCAAAAACCAAAAACAAAAAACCAAATGGCTATCAAACGGGACCTAGTTTATCTAAATAAACAATAATGAAAGGTTGAAACCAATTGTTTGTATTTATTAAGTCAAATAATATAGTTTTTTTTTTTACTATTTTATCCATGTTTACATTTATTTATATTTTAAAATAAACTACAAATTTCACGTACTAGGTTACTAGTATATTCAAAATAGCGAAAATTATATGTTTAAAGTTACAAAAAAGAAATTTATTTAGCTAGAGGTAGAAAAGATAATCTATTCATTATAATTTTTACTTCCAACAATTGAAGTTGTCAAGCTCCTAAATTAGCAAAAAACGTATTGATAAACATTAAATTAAGGTCCCATTTAATAATAACTATATGATTTTTTGTTTTTGGTTTTTGAAAATTAAATTTGTAAACATTACTTCTACGTATAAGTTTATTTTATTTATTTTAATTTGTTATCTATCGTCTTTCCACATTTTCAAAAACCAAGTCAAGTTTTAAAAACTAAAAAAAAAAAAAAGAAAAAAGTAGTTTCCAAAAACTTGTTTTTGTTTTTAGAATTTGGCTAAGATTTCAAATGTGTCATCAATAAAGATGAAAATCATTCTGAAGAAGTCTAAAGCAAACAAGCATAGTTTTAAAAAACAAAAAACTAGAAATCAAATGGTGATCAAACTGGGCCTAAAAAAATCATAAATGTTAAACTAAATTATAAATTTAATGCCCATATATTATTAAAATTTTGCAATCCAACATAAATTTATGAATTAAATTTTATAAATGATTGTTCATTTGAGGACTTCTCTAAAATTGGGTCTAAGAATTTTTTTTATTAAATTAAAATGGCAATTTCAAAATAAAATAATCAGTTCAAATTTATATTAAAGAAAATAACATAATCTTTTCAAGGACATTTTTTTTTAAAAAAAAAAAAACTTAGGAAAAAGAATAAGATCAAAGGTACACTTCATTAACTTCAAATTAAGGTTGGAATTTGATCTTTTCCATCTCTCTCTCACAATATTTAAGGAGTTTATCATCCTCTCTCTCAAATTATTGAAAATTTTCCTTAGCAATATATTCACTTTTTTCTTCCTCATATCTCCCTCATATGGAAAGTGACCATCGTAACACGATTGATAGTTTTACCGGGTTGAATGTTTTAGAGGAAAACTATAAAATGTTTTGAATTTCTATCTAATGGATTAATAGTGTGTTTGGTTTAACTTTTTAAATGTTTAATTTTGAAAAAGAGTCATTTTGAAAAAATTTCTTGGGTTTGGCAACCACTAAAAATGACTTATTAAGAAATGAGATTGATAAATAAACCATTTTGAGAGAAACACTTGAAACCAACTTTTTAAAAAAGAGTCTTTGGATATATAATAACTTGTGTATAAAAACACCTATGAGAAAATGCAACCAAACATATGAGTGTTTAAATTTTAAACATTTTTATACAAAATGTTTTTTAAAAACTACATTCTTGAAAAACATTTAAATTAAAATGTATTCCAAACAGACTCTAAGAAGACGCATATTTTCGAACCATTATTATAGAAGATATTAACATTCTTGCAATCCAATTAAATAATTTTTATAACCATTGATCACCTTTACCAATACTTTCTTGTTGCTTTCAACATCTTCCTCATGTCTTTCGCATTCGCCTACTTGATCATTTTATTCAAATAAAATCGCATATATTCAATCAACTATAATCAAAGTATATGTACTTGTAATTAGAAAGCTAGATTTTTTTTTTCATAAACCTCTTGAAAATTAGTACAAACCTTATGTCAATTGAAAGGTTCATGTTGGCAAAAAAATAAATAAATAAATAAATAAAATTAAGTACTTACTTGAAGTTTAAAAATTCTTAATCGAATATTATCTTGATCTATGTACTTTTAGTGTTGCTTCATTTTGGTTCATGTACAACTTTCGTCTAATTTAGGGTGTGTTTGGTTTAACTTTTCAAGTTTTTAATTTTGAAAATAAATCATTTTGAAAAAAATTCTAGTGTTTGACAACCACTAAAAATGACTTATTAGAAAATGAGATTGAGAAATAAATCATTTTAAGAGAAATATTTAAAACCAACCTTTTAAAAAAAAGTTTTTAAGTATACAAAAACTTGTGTATAAAAACACTTATAACGAAATGTAACCAAACATATGAGTGTTTAAATTCTAAACAATTTTTATACCGAATGTTTTTAAAAAAAATGCATTCTTGAAAAACATTTAAATTAGAATGTATTCCAAATAGACCTTTAGTCTATATACTTATCAAATGTCCATTTTGATTCCTATATAGTTTTAAACAATGATCCATTTTGGAAATAATAAAAAAAAAGTGATCCATTTTGATACGTTCATTTTCTACTTCGTATTTCTCTAATAACTAATTTCAGGAAAGACAAAATGAACATATCTCAATAAAAAATTGTATGTATCTTCGACAAGAAGTTAGAGGTTTGAATCCTCCACTCCACCCCAAATAATGTTAACTAAAAAGATAATAATTCTAGAACAAATGGGAAAAATTAAAATCAACCAAAAGTTGAAAATATCTCAATGAACCAAAACCAATAATATTTAGACCTTAATTTTTCATAATAATTTAATTTGAAAAGAAAAGTTCACCATTGTTCTTCTTCTCTGCTCCATTCTTCTCTATATAACATTCAGAGCCCAAAAAAATTACAGCAACTGCAAAAATCCTTCTCTCCTCTCTGTCAACAACATTCATATACACTCGACACGAACCCACCAAGAAAAAGAAAAAGAGAACTCTGAAAACGATCTCTGAGACTGTGATTCACAGAATCTCCTCTAAACTCATTCATAATTCATTCATACAATTTCTGTTCCTGTTCATAGCCATCTGAAATTCTTCGTTTCTCTAAACTTGTGGGCTGCATTTGCATTTGCATTGTGTTAGGGAGGACCATCGGATCCTCGAGAAATTCAGGTATGAAAAATGGGCTACATTCGAATCTCTTGTTCATTTTCCATTTTGGCCTCTTTTTTTTTTTTTTTTTTTTTTTTTTGAATTTATGTGAAGTTTGTGAACGAGTTTCTGTGTTGTTTTTTGTTTGTTTGATGAATTTATGGGGTTTGCTTTGCTTTGCTATTATCGGTTTGAATGGTCTAATGAATTTGGATTTTGTGAGGCTTTTCTTTTTGGTAAAAGCTCTGTTTTCAACAATGTCGGCCTTATAAGTGTTGGAAATTAATTAAGATCGATGGTTTCAAGAGAAGAAGTGGGGGTGGCTGCGAATTTATTCGGATTCTAAACGTTTTAATGGTTCATTGTCCCCTTCCTTCATTCCTTCCTTCGTTTTACACGATTCGGCACTTGATGACTTTGGCATTCCTCTATACTTGACTTGAGCTACTTTCACTTTCGAGGATGAAAACTGTGCTTACAAACTAACACGGGTTAATTAATACATGTCCTTGTGCTTTGTCTAGGCCATGCATCTTGTTAGTATAGGTGGTATGTATAAATTATTTGAATAGTCTCGGAATCCCCTCTACTTCACTTGAGCTGTTTTTGCTTTCGAGAGTGAAAATTGTCCTTACAAACTAACACGGTGCTTCAACGTGCTTTGTTCCTAATACATATCCTTAGGCATGCATCTTGTTAGTATAGGTAGTATGTATAAATTATTTGCAACAGTCTTAGGATCCCCTCTACTTCACTTGAGCTACTTTCGCTTTTGAGAGTGAAAGTTATCCACACAAGGTAATATGGGTCAGTCCAATGTGCAATACATGTCTTTGTGCTTTGTCTTATAGGCCTATGGGAAAGAAAGGTGCACCTTGTTAAAATAGTATAAATTCATGCTTGCATAGTCTCATGATCCTCTGTACTTGACTTGAGCAACTTTCACTTTCGAGAGTAATAAGCTCGTTCGAGCATTTTTTGCCCCTACTCACATAACTAATATCTGTCCATGTACTTTTTGTCTTCGAAACCACTAAAAAGGAAGATGCACCTTGTGTGTAGGTAGTATCGATATATTCTTTCAAGTCTTTCAAATCAAAGTATATTGCTAAGATCAGATGCTTTCTTGGCATACTTGCATGGTGGTGTGAGTAACAATAGGAATATTCAAAGCAGTCTGGTTTTCTGGTAGTTGTTGTAGTTTGGTTAGTCAAAAATTTGAAGCATTCCATGTTGATTTTACATTTGGAATCTTTGTAAATGAATGGATTTAAAACCTAGGTGTTAGCAACAGGATTTGGAATTTTGCTGTCTTTGTTTTTGGTGTGAAACCCACTTATCCTTTTCCACTTCACAGATTAATTTAATCATCTCTCTCTTATACATAAATTCAACAATTCTTTTTGTTTCTTTTTGTTTTTTCCCCATATTTTCGTTAATAACAAGAAGATCACTGCTCAATTTAAATGGGATGCCATCAATTTTCCATTTCTAAGAACCATACGGATAAACCAAAGATCTGATTGAGTATTAAATTCTTTCTTATTTCTATATAACTTCTACATATAAGATCCATAACAGTTTGAGATTGTTTAAAATTTTCAGCTTCTTGAAATTTCATCTCTCACTCTCTTATTAATATGGCTTTTTCTTTGTCTTCCATTTTTAGGGATCCATTGTTGTGAAGAGGATCTAATAAACACGTAGAATTTCTTTGGTCCATCAAACGACTTTTCTTTACGAGTCAGAGTTATCATGGCTTGTTCTCCAGTGGGTATTGGCAATTCTCCAGCTGCTTCAATGACAAAAGACATCATCTTCAAAGAATATAACGGGCTTCGTCGTTCGCACTCGAGCAAGGATCTTCGAGAACGAGCTTGCATCAAAAGATCTCACTCTGATAATCATATTTGCTACTCTGGAAACAAAATTCATGCCATTTCAACACAGCCAAAGCCAAAAAACAATAACAATAGCAACAACATGGGAATGGGAATGGGGATTTTCCCTTTGAAATTTTCAGGGTCTTTTCTTCCTAGTTCAATCAGATCATTTTTGTTTGACATGGAGGAAACCTCCAAGGACCTGAGTAGTGAAGAGGAGTTGACAAAGAGAGCAAACTGGATTGAGAGATTGTTGCAGATTCGAAGTCATTGGCGGATAAGGCAGCAAAAAGGAGGAATTGAGAGTGAGATTTATGCAGATCATGATGAAACTACTGAGAGTTTTTGTGGTGGAGATGATGGTGGCTGTGAAGTGGATTATTATGAGTCTGAAGATGAAGGAGAGCTTAGTTTTGATACTGAATCATTTTCTAGATTTTTAGTCCAAGTTCCATTGTCTAATACCAAGGTGTTTTCTCAGCTGGCTTTCTTGTCAAACATGGCGTATGTTATACCAGAAATAAAGGTACTCGTTCGCCATTTGCTTTTTCTTGCTATAGAGACACAGATATGGTGACACGTTATTTTCTAGAGATCTAAGGACACGAACATGAAGACACAATTATTAAAGTATACATTTTTTTTTTAATATATATCACTTTTATGCTAGAAGGAAATTTGAAGTCAATCAGCTTATTCATTTATATGCTTGAAAAAATGACTTTGATATACAAATCTATTGTAATTTTCCTATATTACTATTTATATCTATTTATTATGCTTAACAAAGTATTTGATATGTGCTTAACAAGTTTCAGATTCAGATTCAATTTTTACAGTTAGTGTCTCATGTCTATTGTGTTCACTGTTCAACAAGTGTTTGAGTCTTCAAGTGTCAAACTCACATGTTCACGTTACTCAAACTAAACTAAAGTGGCTGTGCTCGAGATCACTGTCAAATGTGTATTTTGATATTCATTGAATTCCATTGATTTAATTACAGGCAGAGGATTTAGAAAGATACTATGGCCTGCAATTTGTTACGTCCTCCTTGCAGAAGAAAGCAGATGCTGCAGCCATTAATATCAAAGAAAAACAGGATCAGCACTCAACTTGTATTTCTGATGAGGCCTTCAATGTTTCTGAATCTTGTCCAGTGGCAGCCATGGAGTTGGAGAGGACACCACAAATCCCCACAACTGTTGCTTATGAGATTGCTGCAACAGCTGCATCTTATGTTCACTCGAGAGCTAAGAATACTTCATCCCATCCTTTGGAATCACAAGAGAAGGGAGAGAGTTTGACTCGGGTGTATGATCCCGAGGTGGCTGCTTATGTTGCAGCTTCAACAATGACTGCCGTGGTTGCTGCTGAGGAGGTGCAGAAACAGGAGACTGCAAAAGACCTCCAATCCCTTCACTCTTCTCCTTGTGAATGGTTTGTTTGTGACGATACTGACACCTTGACTCGATGCTTCATTATTCAGGTGCTTCCTAATCTCTTCACTTTGAGGGTTTGTATCTAATCGGTTCTTGAACTTTTAAGGTCGTATGTTGGGAATGCAACCCAAGTCCTACATTGATTAGATTAGGGAAAGATCATAGGTATATATATGAGGGACAATATCTCCATTAGTATGAGGCCTTTTGGTTGAAACCGAAAGTAATGAGTTCATTCATGTAACATACTGACTTTATTATTGATGGATTATGTTAGGAGTTGATTTCAGGTAGACTTAGGCTTTGATTGATGGCATAAATATTAAACTCACGAAGTTAACGACTGAGATTTTATCCGACACAAAATTGAAAGTTCAAGGGCCTATTAGAATCTTTTTAAAGTATAGAGATTAAATAGACACTATGAAACTTTTTAAAGTAACAGTGGGACTAATTTAATCAATTAGTTTTTGTGATATACAGGGATCAGATTCCTTGGCGTCTTGGCAAGCAAATCTCTTTTTCGAGCCCACCAAATTTGAGGTAAGGCAATAGCTCGAATGGCCTCAATTATTTGCTAAGTTAGAAAAGTGAGAACTACATGAGAATTAAAAATGTACTTAATGTAGGGAACAGATGTGCTTGTTCATAGAGGAATATACGAAGCTGCAAAAGGAATATACAAGCAATTCATGCCAGAAATTATAGACCATTTGAAAAAATATGGAAGCCAGGCAAAGTTTCAGTTCACTGGCCATTCTCTTGGAGGCAGTCTTTCTCTTTTGGTGCACTTGATGCTTCTGAAGAATGGAATTGTCAAACCTTCTATGCTTCAACCAGTGGTCACTTTTGGCTCTCCATTTGTGTTCTGTGGTGGACACAAGATTCTAAATGAATTGGGTTTGGAAGAAGACGATATCCATTGTGTCATTATGCATCGAGATATTGTTCCAAGGGCCTTCTCCTGCAACTATCCGAACCATGTCGCTGCTGTACTCAAGCGCTTGAGCGGATCATTTCGCTCGCATTCTTGCCTCAACAAAAGTGTAAGCAATCTTAGGATATGGATTCTACTCAAGTTTATAGAGTTAGTTGGCATAAAGATATATTTCATTACATTCCTCGAGTTTTGGTTAAATTTTACAAAATATCACTGATCTGTGTAGCTGGTTTCAAATTTCAAATTTACGCTTTTTATCTTTGTATGCAGAAATTACTGTACTCTCCTTTGGGAAAGCTATTCATTTTGCAACCTGATGAGAGGTCATCTCCCCCACATCCTATGCTCCCTCAAGGAAGTGCCCTCTATACTTTGGATAGCACCCAATATGGATACTCCAAAGGCCTTCTTAGGGCCTTTCTAAATTGCCCTCATCCACTTGAGACTCTCAGTGACCCTACAGCTTATGGGTCAGAGGGCACCATTTTAAGGGACCATGACTCAAGTTTCTACCTCAAGGCTTTGAATGGAGTCCTAAAACAACACACAAACATGATTGTTAGCAAAGTCAGAAAGCAGAGGAAACTGTTATGGCCATTACTTGCTTCATCATCTCAAAAAATATGGAGCCATGATGGAAATTTGGACAATAATAATAGCTTGCTATCCAATGAAATAATGACAGGTGTTTAAGTCCATTTTTTCATGCTTGTGTGGATGGGTGGCTCACTTTTCAGCTTGGTAATCATCTTGTAAATCACCTCTGTAAATGCATACAATAACCATAATGTATCTTTCCAGAAAGGGAAAAAGTACATTTACTTATAGGTCTTTTGTAAAAAAATTATACAAAAAGGGTAATGTAATTGAAAGAGGAAAAAGAAAAATCCAATTCTTATGAGCCATTGAATGAGGTGAACCCGATGTGTATCTTCAACTGATCTAGGCATGGCATTTCGATAAGTATAGCTAAATGAGATTTGAGTCTCCACCCTTTATTTATGATGTAATATTTAAAAAGTAAGAACTTGACGTGAAAATCCAATCAATTTGATTCAAGTTGGTTGGATTTAGTTTGGGAGTTTACTTGAGCTAATCAAACTTTGGATTTAGTTTGGGAGTTTACGAGCTAATCAAACTTAAAGAAATTGCCAAATTGGGACTTGAATAGGGCTAAATAGAAATTATGTTCTTCTAGTTAATTTAAAGTTAGAAGTCAAGTAACTTAAAACTATAACTTCTAAAAAGCTATTGTCTGTAATAAATATATATAATATATATATATATATATAGTTTGAAAAGGAAATATCATTAAGAAAAAAAAAACTAGTTAGGTACAACGACAATATCCTCCAAAATAGAGGAGAACTAGGGGACCAAACAGAATCCACCCCTACAACTTCATCCATTCTCGAGAGCGGAGAAGGATAAAAAAAGAACACAAAATCGTTTTTCCTGGCAACAACACGCGCAAGAGAGTGAGCCAAAAAATTAGAAGTTCTCGGACTGAGATACAATCTCCAAACCAATTATTATATATAGTTGGTTTTCCTTTGATCTCGAAGTGATTATCTTTTTCTTTCTTTCTTTTAGAAGCACATATATAGAGTGACATGTGAGAGACACTCAATGCTACTTTTTATCCTTGACAAAAAGCACATCAAATTGCTTATTATAGAAATACGACCCTATCACTTATAATTGCTTTTAGTTTTCCGATCGAGTGAAAATCTTTTTCTTAAGAAAATAAAAAACTACTTCTCCTTCCCTTGTAGTAATGGCTGTTGCTTTTACTCATTTTAGCGAAAAATTCACTATAATGAGAATGTATTCATGAAGAGAAATGTTAGCGTTCGATGAAACCATTACATAGCCATATGAGCTTTTTTCTACAAAAGAAATTCTTAAAATCCCCTAAACAGAAGGTTTTCTTGTCTCTCATGTTCTAAAGCCAATAGATAGCCTAAAGGTTTCAAGCGTAATTAATTAATTGGATAATTGTAATGGGTGGCAAAATTAGGGTAAATAATGGCAAATTTAGCAATTTTTTAAAATATTTGCAAATATGACAAAATTAGGGTAAATAATGGCAAATTTAGCAATTTTTTAAAATATTTGCAAATATGGCAAAATTTTTGAATTAATTTTTTATATCCCTATTTTGCCCTTGAATTGCGCATGGATTTCTCTCCTCTCTTTTTGTTTTGGTAGGTTTCTATCTGATAGAAATGTTTTCTATCATTGATACTATCAGTGATAGAAAGTTTTTCTATCACTGATAGAATTAAATTTCTATCGCTGATAGAAGTCTTCTATCACTGATAGAAAATTTTTCTATCACCGATAGAAAACTTTCTATCACTGATAGAATTAAATTTCTATCGCTGATAGAAGTCTTCTATCACTGATAGAAAATTTTTCTATCACTAATAGAACTTTCTATCAGTGATAGAATTAACTTTCTATCTCTGATAGAAGTCTTCTATCATTGATAGAAAACTTTCTATCACTGATAGAATTAAATTTCTATCGCTAATAGAAAGTTTTTCTATCACTGATAGAATCTATCCGTGATAGAAAAACTTTCTATTAGTAACTTTCTATCAGTATAGAAGTTTTCTATCACTGATAGAAAACTTTCTATCACTGATAGAACTTTCTATCACTGGTAGAAAACTTTCTATCAGTCTCCGTGAAAACGACAGCATCTCTCCAACAATTTGATTTGGTGCCTTCTTCGTTTCTCAACAAGTTAATCGAAAACGCTAATTAACTGATAGAAATTGAAAGGAAAAAAAAAACAAAAAGAGCGAGCGAGGGAGCGAGAACAAACCTCAAGTACTCGAAATGTATAATCGGAAGAAGAAAACAACCGAAATGAACTGATAAAGGAGAACAATCGAAGTCAATGAACTGAAAGAAATCAAATAAAGAAAGAAAAAAAAAGAGTGATGAAACAAACCTGAACGGAATAACGAGCTGAAGACGATGGAGAAGTTGAATGCAAAGAGAGTAATTGGAATCATATGGAAATTTGGGAGAAGAACTGATAGAAAGAAATGAGAAGCTGATAGAAAGAAATGAGAAGTTGATAGAAACTTTCTATCAGTGATAGAAACTTTATTCTATCAGATAGAAATACTTTCTATCACTGATAGATTCTATCAGTGATAGAAAAACTTTCTATCAGATAGAAAGGGCATTTTAGTAAATACACATTTCAGAACTTAAAATTTTGCCATTTTTGCAAATCTTTCTACCGGCTGCTAAATCTGTATATATTTTGGGCCGGTTTGCTATATTTGCAACCGGCCCTAATTAATTTCTAACAACTAAAAATCTATAAACCACAATATTGAAGATAAGGAGAAACTGGGCCATGATATGAATAAAAGGAAGGATATGGACCAGCCCATCAAGAAGGGACGAGTCCTCAACATCCAGAAGGTTCCATACAAGAATCATTCAGAAATTGTGGTAAATGACTAGAAAAAATACCCCCTCTTGTTTTTTGGCCAAGGAAGTTCAATAATTGCATGCATGACTGCCGCCTTTTTAGGAACTGCTTTCCAGATTTTTTTTTCTCAATTTTACCCCTGGTATATACGTTTATACACAAACGCCGTTAACAGATGCATACAGATTTTCCCCCCATTTTTTTGGGTGGATGTACCCTGATTTACAGGGATTTCAGGTTTGATAACCCTCCCATGGTCAAACAAGAGTTTCCTATATTTTAGGCTTCTTTTATCTCTCCAACCGTAAGAAAAGATTTCGTTTTTTAAGTGTCATTAATCTTCCAATATTTTTCCCTCATTTAAATATCATAGCTTAATTTATTCATTTATATATACATTGTGGGGGGAGACACACAACTTATATACTGGCATGACTAATATGCATGTATATAATAGTACAGACAGACAACAGAGTGTCTTTCAATAGGCATTCCAGCACACTTTCACCCTTTAATACATAGGACAGAGTTATATCCAGATACATACATCTCAATTTTAGGCTCCAGTACACACAAGAAGGTCATAAACGGTGTAAATAATATATGTATATATCAGTACATACCGTTCTAACGGAGTCAACTACTTCAACTACATATTTCTTAATCCGTTTGTTCTTTTTTTTTTTTCCTTGCAGGGTCCTTTTTGACAGCATCTTGGGGGATTTTCACAATAAAAAACAATCAAATTATAATAACATATGTCACAAGGGGTGGATGTAGTTGACCTTTTTCACACAAATCACGAAATATTGCAAAAAAAAAAAAAAAAAACAAACAAAACAAAATCCCTAAAATCAAGGGATTGTCTATAAAGTAGGGGAGAGGCACACAACTTATATAATGACATGGCTAATATGCATGAATATAATAGTACAGACAGACAACAAAGTGTCATTCAATAGACATTCCAGCACACTTTCACCCTTCAATACACAGGACAGAGTTATATCTAGATACATACATCTCAATTGTAGGCTCCAGTATACACAAGCAGGTCATAAACGGTGTAAATAATATATGTATATATCAGTACATACCGCTCTGACGGGGTCAACTTCTTCAACTACATCTTTCTTAATCTGTCTGTTCTTTTTTTTTTTTTTTTTTTCCTTGCAGGGTCCTTAACAACATTCTAGGGGATTTTCACAATAAAAAACAATCAAATTATAATAACATGTCACAAGGGGTGGATGTAGCTGACCTTTTTCACATAAATCACGAAATATTACAAAAAAAAAAACAAATCCCTAAAATCAAGGGATTTTCTATAAAGTAGTTTCAAATAAAAGCAAAATTCAGTCGTTATTTACATACCTTCGATCTCTCAGCTTCAAAAAATCTTTGTTGGCAGTCATCGTCAAGAAGAAGCTTCAATGAACGAGTGGTTTTCAAGTGGGAGGAGGAGAAGCTTTTTGATAACTCTCCAAAAGGGAGTTATTTAGACCTTACTTCTATATTGATTTGTGTCTTTTGTGCTAAATAAGGTTGCTTTTAGATATATATTATATGTTTTAACCCATCTGGAAGAATGGATGATTTGGAAGTTATTTTGTGCAGAATATATTGTTGAGCGACTTGAGGGAGTAAAATCTGCTCTGCAGCAAAGCAAGGAGCAAAACTGCCACGTCACAGCTCGTTAGCCAATTTAATGAACTGAAATTAGTTAAGCTATTCTCGGATTAAAGGAGCAAGGAGAGCCATCCACATGTCTAGGTCAACCTAATTCAAGCTTGTTTTCATTCTAGAAAAGGGAAGAGCTGCCCAAGTCAAATACATTCCACTCTTGGGGAAGAGATCATTTCTCATTTCCATCATTGGGAGCCGAATAGAGGATGAAGATTGGGGACTACAAGAAGACCATCAATTACGAAGTTGATCAAGGGAATTAGTATTTTCTTGTATTATTTTGTAATTATGGTTGCACTTACTCATATTGTAACATGTGTTGCCATGAGCTCTATGAACTAAATTCACTTAGGTGTTGGTTAGGAAATATGTAATTGTCGTGCTTAATCTCTATGCAATATATGTTGATTTGATGCATCTTGATTATTTGTTGTGCTGATTTATATTTTGTGTCCGCTTGGCCAGCCGGTATGAATATCACTTCCTAGTTTCAGGGATGATTTGGGGAGTGTGTGACATTTAATCACACTAGATCATTGTGTATTGGTGAACGCCAGTGACTGAGCTAGGGATAGCCAGTTGCCTAGTGCTTGATCGGTAGTGCGTCATTGGAGTTGAAACATATTCTAAAAAATCCAGAGTTTCGAGAGGATCCTGCTAATAAGATTGCAAGAGTTTTGCCTGATCAATAATATTGCTAGAGCATCCTTTTAAAACAATTACTAAATCCTGACCAGCACCTGTTTCTAATTTGTCTGCTTTATTTGTTTACTTTCTGTTCTGTCATTTCTTTTGCTTCAGCATTATATCAAAATCAATCATTTTAACTACTTTCGAAACCATTAAAAAGTTGCACGAAATAGATAAAGTGAGAGCCAATTTAGACCTTGGATTCAATAAATACTTATTACTTGTTGTGGATTGTGTATGCTTGCACAGTGTTCTAGAGTCTATTTTTACTCACTCTGGAAACCCAACACTTTTTCCGACCGATTGTCGAAGGGAGCCTCGTCGTCGGTAGGGTGTGGGTAATGTGATACTAGGGGTGTAAAAACCCGAATCGACCCGGCGAACCGAACCGAATCGGACTGGACCGGACCGGACCGATTCGCTTTTATACTTTATTTTTGACAGAACTGAACCAACCGATAGGTTCGGTTCATTCCTCACGTTTTCTTTGCCCGAACTGAACAACTTCTTTACACGTACGCGCTTAAGGTTTATTCGGTCCTCACATCTTCCTTATGCGTTTCTCTCTTCTCTCCTCTCACCGTTTCTCTCTTCTCAGTTCTCTCATTTTCCTTACACGCTTAGGTTTCATCCGTCGTTCCTCTTCTCACTTTGGGCTTTCTCAGTGCTCTCCTCTCGCTGTTTTGTTGTCTTAAGTTCTCTCTTCTTCGATTTCGCCGGCACTCTACAACAATATCTCGATCGCTCCCTGTCAGTTCCATCTCCAGCATCAAATCCTCCATCGATACTCGTATCTTCTGCACGGTACCTGATCAATTGGCTCACAAATGCATTGAGGAATCTTCCGCACCCAAATGCAGAAGAAGGGGTTGGCCAAGCCCTAGTTAGAATCTACGACCCCAAAATCGAAATCAATCGAGGACCTGCTGTGGCATTCAACGTATTCGATTGGAAAGGGGAGAAGGTGGAGAAGATGTTGATGACATGCAAAAATGTCATCATTTTCCTATTAATTTTAGCTAGTTTTATGCTTGAATTGTGTACTTTAATGCTATTTTATGTTTAAATTTTAGAAAACCGAGTCAAGGAAGCAAAACCGGAATTTTGAGAGATTTTGGATGATTTTGGAGACTTTTTGAGCAATTTGGAGAATTACATTGAAGACCCAAATCCAAAAAGCCAAGAAGAATGAGTTAGAAGCCCAAATTCATGAATTTCAAATCTTAAATTATCAAGTTGGGTCAAGAATAGTGACCAAAATCCATTACATGAAGTATTTGGGCCAAAAGAAAGTTGGAGGCTCAAAAATGGAGTCAAAATCGAGCCATTATTGAAGATTTAGGGCCTAGCGTCCCGACGCTAGGCAGCCGCGTGGAGAGTTCTGGAATCGCGATAGCGTCACAACGCTGTCCAGATAGCGTCTAGTGTCTCGACGCTGCGACGTCTTGGAGCCCAAGAAAAGATGACGTCAGAGCGTCGCGACGCTATCAACGTAGCGTCTCGACGCTACGCCTGCTGGGAGCTTATTAAAGGAGCCTTTTGCAATGAAGTTTGGGTGCCAATTTTTGGGATTTCACCACATTCTAGAGTCTACACTAAAATTGGGGATTTTTGGGAGAGTTTTGGAGCTTTGTTGAAGATCTTTGGAGCTCGGGATCGAAGGAGGTCGGTGCGGGATCGAGGAAATCGACACTTTTATGAGCATTTCTCTTCCCTTTTCCTTTATGTTTTAGTTTCTAGAATTGTTGTGATTAGGAATTATTGAGTTTTAGTGATTATGAGTAGTAAATTCCTAAATTCTATGAGATTGATGAACCTCTGCTGAATTAATGAATTGATGTGGTTTCAATGTCATTATTGTTCATTTGTGCATTTTGTCCGTAATGCTTTTAATCAACTGATCACTGATTAAATGAATCGTTACTAAGTGGAAACTCGATAGAGAGAAGCTTAGACTAGAACGGAATCCATGACTAACGGTTATTTACCCGGGTGACACGGGATAAAATAAATAACGTTAGAGGTTGTATTGAAGGGTTGTAATGTCATGCTAAGTAAATAAAGATGAGACTGAAAGGAGATTCTTTATTGAAAGGTATGAGATAGGAGGAGACCGACAGGAGAGTCCTTGTCATTAGGCTTCTAGACTTATGAATCAAATGATTAGTTAATCCATATTAGTTAATTGATTAAGCATTAAAGGTCCAATTTTCGAAATCAACAACTCTAGAGTTATCCCTCCAAATTGTGTCTCCATTTATCTTTTGCTTTCTAGATTAGTTTTTTTTTTTTTAATTTTATCTTTTCAGCATTAGATTGTGTTCTCTAAATAAAGTTAAACAAGATTATTCGTGGTAATTAATTGAATAAATCCAATCCCTGTGGAGACGATACTTGATAACTGCCCAAAAGGTAGTTATTTAGGCCTCATTTATATAAGGATTTGTGTGTCTTTAATGCTTAATAGGGTTGGTTTTAGAGAGATATTACATGATTTAACCCATTTGGAAGAATGGAAGCTTTGGAAATCACTTTATGCAGATTATGTTGCTGAGCGACTGGAGGGAGCAAATTCTATGCTGCAGCAAAACTGAGAGCAGAAACTGCCACATCACAGCTCGTTAGCCAACTTCATGAACCAACTTCTATTGAGATATTTTCGGGATAAAGGATCAAGGAGAGCCTTACACTTGTCCTAGTTGACCTAATTCAAGCCTCCCATCCTTCTATAAAAGGAAGTAGCCGTCAAAGTCAAAAGCATTCCATGTTTTCCCTTGGAAGCCGAATAGTATAGGGAGATTGAAGATCATCAAGAACACCATCAACCGCAAGCTGATTAGGGAGTTTACCTTCTTATTTAACTTGTAGTTATGGACATGCATACTCAGATTGTAATTCGTATTCCTATGCTTATTATGAACTAAGTAGCTTAAGGTGTTGGTTAGGAATAATGTGATTACTGTGCTTCATCTCTAGTAATAAATTGACTATCGCATTTTGGTTAATTGTTGTGCTTATTCTTATTTTATGCCCGCCTGGCCAGCCGGTATGGATAGCTCTCTATAGTTTCAGGGATGATTTAGAGAGTGTGTGGAAATTCTCCACACTACGATCATTGTGTATTGGTGAACGCCAGTGACTGAGCTAGGGATAGCCAGTTGCCTAGTGCTTGATCGGTCGTTCTTCATTGGGTTTGAAACATATCCCAAAAGATCCGGAGTTCCGGGAGGAATCCGCTAATAATACTGCGAGAAATGCATGATCAATAATATTTCTAGAGCATATCTTAGAAAAAATCATTGAAGCCTAACCAGCGCCTGTCTTTAATCTGTCTATCTATTCGGCTTCCAAGGGAAACTCATTCAGACCTTGGATTGATAATATTACTTGCTGCAGACTGTGTATACTTGCACAGGAATTCTAGAGTATTTCATATCATATTTTTACTCACTCTAGGAACCCAACAAGTTTTTGGCGCCGTTGCCGGGGACTTGAATAAGTTTTTATCTTATCTGTTTTGTGTATGTGTTTTAGTGGTTTGGTGCTAGAACTTTTTGATTGTTTCTTTTGTTTTTGCAGGTGTGATTTTGGTGCATGAGCGATCCGCCTGGGGTACGGTTTGAGCTTGATCCAGAAATTGAAAGGACATTTAGGAACAGAAGGAGGGAGCAGCGCAGAAACCAGATGGAGAACGCCCCGCAACTTCCGCAGGTTCCTGAAGGTCCAGTAGCAGTGAACCCCCAGTAGAATCCGTTGCTGCAGCAAAACCCACTGTTTGAACAAAATGAGCAGCAAAATAATCAGGCTGAGAATCCTATCTTGATAGCAAACGATAGGACCAGAGCCATTCGAGCATATGCTGTCCCGATGTTTAATGAGTTGAATCCAGGGATTGCACGTCCCCAAATCCAAGCGGCGAATTTTTAAATGAAACCGGTAATGTTTCAGATGTTGCAAACCGTGGGGCAATTCCATGGTTTGTCATCTGAAGACCCTCATTTACATCTCAAGTCTTTTCTAGGAGTTAGTGATTCTTTTGTAATTCAAGGAGTGCCTAGAGATGCTCTTAGATTAACTTTGTTCCCATATTCTCTTAGAGATGGAGCAAAATCATGGTTAAACTCTTTTGCTCCAGGATCAATTAGGACATGGGATGAGTTAGCTGAAAAATTTTTGAGTAAATATTTCCCACCTAATAGAAATGCTAAATTAAGGAGTGGAATAGTAGGGTTTAGGCAACTTGAGGATGAGACTTTTAGCGAGGCTTGGGAGAGGTTTAAGGAGCTTTTACGAAAGTGTCCCCACCATGGGTTACCTCATTGTATTCAAATGGAAACATTTTACAATGGTTTAAATGGAGTAACCCAAGGTATGGTTGATGCTTCGGCTGGAGGGGCCCTTTTGGCAAAAACTTTCGATGAAGCCTATGAAATTTTAGAAATAATATCTATTAATAGTTGTCAGTGGTCGGATGTTAGAGGCACAAATAAAAAGGTTAAGAGTGTGTTAGAGGTTGATGGTGTGTCCACCATTAGGGCTGATCTTGCTATGATTGCTAATGCTCTTAAGAATGTGACAGTGATTAGTCATCAGCAACCACCAGCTATGGAGCCTGCAACAGTGGTGAACCAAGTCACGGACGAAGCATGTGTCTATTGCGGTGAAGACCACAACTACGAGTTTTTCCCCAGCAATCCAGCTTCTGTGTTTTTTGTAGGTAATCAGAGGAACAACCCTTATTCTAACTTCTATAATCCAGGTTGGCGCAACCACCCCAACTTCTCATGGGGAGGTCAAGGAAATAATGTACAAGCGCAACAGAAGATGAACCAGCCAGGATTTGCTAAAGCGCAGGTAATGCCCCAGCAAAATAAGCCGGCTTTGCCCCAGCAAAATTCGGGAAATTCTCTCGAGGCAATGATGAAAGAATTTATGGCTCGCACAGACGCCGCAATTCAAAGTAATCAAGCTTCGATGAGAGCCCTGGAATTGCAAGTGGGTCAGCTAGCTAATGAGCTAAAGGCGAGGCCTCAAGGGAAACTTCCTTCGGATACTGAACACCCTCGAAGGGAAGGTAAGGAGCAGGTAAAGGCAGTAACTCTTAGGAGTGGTAAACCATTAGAAGAGTCTAGAAAGACCCAGGATTTAAATAGTAATAGTGATAATAATGTTGTTGTTGAGAAAGAGTTGGAGTCTGGTCAGGGTGCTGGAGGCAGCAAAGAGAATGCTGGAGCATCTGGTTCTGTGCCAGATGTAGAACCACCATATGTGCCGCCCCCACCTTATGTACCACCTCTACCTTTTCCACAAAGGCAAAAGCCTAAGAATCAGGATGGTCAATTTAAAATTTTTTTATAGATTCTTAAGCAATTGCATATAAATATCCCTTTAGTAGAAGCTATAGAGCAAATGCCTAATTATGCTAAATTTCTTAAGGATATTTTGACTAAAAAGAAAAGGTTAGGTGAGTTTGAAACTGTATCTCTTACTGAGGAGTGTAGTGCTATTCTTAAGAATGGTCTACCCCCCAAGGCTAAGGATCCAGGGTCATTTACTATACCTGTGTCTATAGGTGGAAAGGAATTAGGTAGAGCACTCTATGATTTAGGTGCAAGCATTAACCTTATGCCTCTTTCGGTCTATCGGAAGTTAGGTATTGGTGAAGCTAGACCTACCACAGTTACACTCCAATTAGCTGATAGGTCTATCACATATCCAGAGGGTAAAATTGAGGATGTCTTAGTAAAAGTTGATAAATTCATATTTCCTGTTGATTTTATTATTTTAGACTATGAGGCTGATAAAGATGTCCCAATTATTCTAGGTCGTCCATTTTTGGCTACTGGTAGGGCATTAATAGATGTTCAAAAAGGAGAGTTAACAATGAGAGTCTGTAATGAGGAAGTGAAATTTAATGTGTTTAAAGCCATGAAATATCCAGATGAAATGGAGGATTGCTCCTTCATCAGGATTATGGAGAGCACAGTTATTGAGACATCAATACAGGATTCGGCTGATAAGCATTCAGAAAAGCATGGAGAGGTTAGTGTAGAAGATTTTGAGTTTTGTTCTTTAGATAGAAAAAATGAAAAAGAATTGTTTAGGTGTGAGGATGTTTTTGAGTCTTTAGATTTAGATCAAAGAAAGGCTCCCCCAATTAAGCCATCCCTAATTGAGGCACCAACTTTAGATTTGAAACCTTTACCGGATCATCTAATGTATGTGTATCTTGGGGAAAGTGAGACGTTGCCCATTATTGTTGCATCAGATTTAATGCCGGAGCATGAGGAGGCCTTAATAAAATTGCTGCAGCAATACCGCAAAGCTATAGGTTGGACATTGGCTGATATTCAGGGAATTAGCCCATCTTTTTGTATGCACAAAATCACTCTAGAGGAGGGGATCCTTTAGGAGTATTGAGCAACAAAGAAGACTTAACCCTGCAATGAAAGAGGTTGTTAAAAAGGAGGTAATTAAATGGTTGGATGCTGGGATCATCTATCCAATTGCCGATAGCAATTGGGTAAGTCATGTCCAATGTGTTCCTAAGAAAGGAGGTGTCACTGTGGTGAGCAATAAAGATAATGAGTTGATCCCCACAAGGACAGTAACTGGCTGGAGGGTTTGTATGGATTACAGAAGGCTTAATAAAGCCACCCGAAAGGATCATTTCCCTCTACCATTTATCGACCAGATGTTGGATCGATTGGCTGGTCAGGCCTATTACTGTTTCTTGGATGGTTATTCTGGGTATAACCAGATTACTATTGCTCCTGAAGATCAGGAAAAAACCACTTTCACCTGCCCTTATGGGACGTTTGCTTTTAGGAGAATGCCTTTCGGCCTTTGCAATGCTCCAACAACTTTTCAGCGGTGTATGTTAGCAATTTTTTCTGACATGATTGAGTCCACTGTTGAAGTCTTTATGGACGATTTTTCAGTGTTTGGAGGGTCTTTTCAGAGTTGTTTAGATAATTTAGGAAAAGTATTAAAAAGATGTGAGGATACCCATCTAGTTCTTAATTGGGAGAAGTGCCACTTCATGGTGAAGGAGGGCATAGTGTTACGTCATAGGATTTCTAAAAATGGTCTAGAAGTTGATAGAGCAAAAGTTGAGGTTATCGAAAGACTAGAGCCACCGAATTCAGTGAAGGGAATTCGGAGTTTTTTAGGACATGCTGGATTTTATAGGAGGTTCATAAAGGATTTTTCCAAAATCAGTAAACCTCTTTGTAACTTATTGTGCACTGATTATGTTTTTGACTTTAATGCAGATTGTAGGAAGGCTTTTGAAACATTAAAGGCTGCTTTAATCTCAGCACCCATTCTCTGCGCGCCTAATTGGAATTTTCCATTCGAGGTAATGTGTGATGCGAGTGATGCTGCGGTAGGAGCGATGCTGGGGCAAAAGCAGGGCAAATTTATTCATCCTATATATTATGCAAGCAAGGTTTTAAATGAAGCACAGGTCAACTACACAACTACTGAAAAGGAGTTGTTAGCTGTTGTGTTTGCTTTTGAGAAATTTCGGCCATATTTGGTTGGATCCAAAGTCACGGTGTTCACGGATCATGCAGCAATAAGGTACTAAGAAGGATGCAAAGCCGAGACTAATTCGTTGGATTTTATTACTGCAGGAATTTGACTTGGAGATAAAGGACAAGAAGGGATCAGAGAATGTCGTTGCAGATCATTTATCTCGTCTTGATCCATCATCATTTTTGCTGGAGCAATCTGCCATTTCCGATTCTTTTCCAGATGAGCAGCTTTTTGCTGTTCAGGTAAAGGTAGTCAGGGATGTCCCTTGGTATGCTGATATTGCCAACTTTTTAGTAAAGGGAGTCACCCCTATTGATATGGATTGGAGACAGAAGAAAAATTTTAAGCATGATGCGAAATTTTTCTTTTGGGATGAGTCGTTTATGTATAAGCAATGCTCTGACGGTATTATTCGTAGGTGTGGTTCAGTTGCTGAAGCAAAAGAAATCCTGGAGCAATGTCACTCTTCGCCGTATGGAGGTCATTTCAGCGGTCAGAGGACGGCTATGAGGATTTTGCATTGCGGATTTTTCTGGCCTACGTTATTTAAGGATGCTCATTGGTTCTACAAGCAATGTGACGCTTGCCAAAGGAGAGGAAATTTGGGGCCTAGAGATGAAATGCCTTTTACTTACATTTTATAAGTTGAATTATTCGATGTATGGGGTATTGACTTTATGGGGCCATTTCCCCCTTCTAATGGCAATGTTTTTATTTTATTGGCAGTTGATTATGTGTCCAAGTGGGTGGAGGCCATCGCATGCCATCAGAGTGATGCCAAGACAGTAGCAAGGTTTCTTCAATCGCACATCTTTGCGCGGTTTGGGACACCTAGGGCTCTAGTAAGTGATGATGGTACACATTTTGTTAATAATATCTTAACTAAGCTTTTAGCTAAGTATGGGATTAAGCATATGATAGCTACCCCTTATCACCCACAAGCAAATGGTCAAGCTGAAATTAGTAATAGGGAAATTAAAGCTATTTTAGAGAAAGTAGTCCATCCATCTAGAAAGGATTGGTCCTTTAGGTTGGATGAGGCTCTTTGGGCTTATAGGACAGCTTATAAGACTCCTTTAGGTATGTCTCCCATAGGTTAGTATACGGGAAAGCTTGCCATTTACCATTAGAGCTTGAGCATAAAACATTTTGGGCTTTGAAAAAGTTAAATTTTGATCTGAGTCGTGCAGGAGCAATCAAAATGCTGTAGCTTAATGAGTTAGAAGAATTTCGTCAATTTTCTTACGAAAATGCGAAAATGTATAAGGAAAAGACTAAGCTGTGGCATGACAAAAAAATTAAATCTAAGGAGTTTGTCAAGGGTCAAAAAGTTTTGCTTTATAATTCTAGATTAAAATTATTTCCTGGAAAATTAAAATCTAAATGGTCAGGACCGTTTGTTGTGATTGAGGTTTTCTCCAATGGAGCAATTACTTTGCAGGATGAAAAAGATGGGAGAGTATTCAAGGTGAATGGACAGCGTGTGAAGCATTATTGGGGTGAGGAGTTTCAGTCGAAATATCCTTCCCTAAGGTTGGTCGATGTTTGAGAGAGCAGGACTTTTGCGGGAGCATTTCACAGAGTAAAATTTTGAGCTCCCGAAGTTTGAATTGATTTTATTTTTCGTTAATTTGATTTTAATTTCGGTTAGGATAGATGTAATTTTGAATGAGTTATTAGATTTTATCTTTTGAGTATTTTTATTGGTAGGTTAGATTTGATCTATTTTTTTTTATTTGATTTGATTTTCGGGTTCTTTATTTAAATCATCTTGCAATTATCTTTTAGTTAGTTAGATTTTATTTTATCTAGATTTTATTTTCGGTTATTTGAATTCTAGTTTTAATTAATAGAGATTTTCTCTAAGTTATTCAGCTTCTTTTGAGAATAACAGGTTAAGTTTGCTTTGATTGGTTTAATTTGAAAGGATTTGATTTGTCTATTTTAAAATTCAAATTCTGTATCTAAGATTCTTCAGGTTCGGCAGATTGTTGCGGCAAAGATATTGCTGGAGCAAAATATGCCGAGTTAGAAGGGTTTCCGTTGGAATTTATTATTGTTACCGTTGGGTTTGACTTTGAATTCTTGCAGGTAAATGTGTGTGCATCGTCTGATGAGGCCACGTGGCGCAGAGTAATTATCCAACGGCTCCAATAATGACAGAGCATTAATTTTTACCATGGCTGTTTGGAATTTGCAATTTTACCGTTGGTAATTTTTGAATTTCAGGTTTGCATTTTTAATTGCAATGGTAATATTAGTTATGACCGGGCAAATCTTTTCGGTTAGGATTCTTGTTTGCTGCAGCCCTATTTATTCACTACTGCTGGTAAGTTCCTCTCCACTTCGTCTTCTTGATCCAATTTTTTGCCATCTACATTCTTTCTTTTTCCCTTCAATTCTCTGAAAAAATTGTTGAGACCTCCATGGCTAAGACTAGAGCTAGGAAGGAGAGGGAGAGTGAAGAGGAGGAGGTACCGGTCACACTGGAAGTGCAAAAAGGCAAAACTAAGAAAAAGAGAACGCCAGAGGAAAAGGAAGCAAAGAGAAGAAGAAGGCAGCAGAGGGCTGCAGAACAGAAGGAAGTTCAGGAGGTGGCGAACGTTGTTGCCACTACTGCGGAGGAAGGAAGTACTTAAGAACCTGCAGTACAAAACCCAGATACGGTTCAAGAACAGATTGCTGAGAAAAATCAAGAAACAGAGGCTGAAGGTGAGCATAACAAGGAGAAAACACCGGAGCCGGTGCAGGAGGCCCATGTTGAAATCATTATGCCTGAACCGCCCAAGCGCCGCCGCATCAAAAGGAAGGCGGGTCGCGTAAGGGTGATTCGGAACACTCCATCGCCTCCAACATCGGACTCTGAGGAAGAAAAAAGGGAAGCTGAGAATAAGGAAAAAGAAGAAGAGGCGAGAAAGGCAGAGGAAGAGCGTTTGCGTGTCCAGAGAGAAAGCAGGGGCAAAGGAATTGTCGAAGCATCAGGAGAAATTGAGGAGCCGAGGGCACCATTCATTCGCTTCGTCAACGATCTTGCTCGAGCAAAATACCAGGAGGTGCTGAAACGGGACTTCTTGTTCGAACGTGGATTTGGCAATGATTTACCTAGGTTTTTGGAGTCTGGAATAGTGAACCTCGGTTGGAGGCAATTTTGTGCGAAGCCAGAACCTATGAATGCCAACATTGTTCGCGAATTTTACGCCAATCTTGACGTTAAGAATGATTTTGAGGTCATCGTTTGAGGAGTGCCTGTACAGTGGAGTCCTGAGGCCATTAATGAACTGTTCGATCTCCAAGATTTTCCGCATGCCGTTTTTAATGAGATGGTGGTTGCACCATCTAGTGATCAACTGAGTGCGGCTGTCCGGGAGGTAGGCATTGAGGGGGCCCAGTGGAGGGTGTCGCAGACAAGGAAGCATACATTTCAAGCTGCTTATTTGAAGAGTGAAGCCAACACCTGGATGGGTTTCATCAGGCTACGCTTGCTGCCGACAACACACGACTCCACAGTATCTCGGGACAGGGTATTGCTTGCTTTTGCCATTCTACGCTCGATGAGTATTGATGTAGGAAAAATTATTTCTTCTGAGATTGTTGATTGCTGGAAAAAGAAGGTGGGGAAGTTGTTCTTTCCGAACATTATTACGATGTTATGCAGCAGGGCAGGACTGCCCACGGTTCCAGAAGATATGATCATGACTGATAAGAGAATCATTGACACACCTAATCTGGTGCGGCTTCAGCGTATGCAAGAGGTTCGCCAGGGTGGGCTTGTGTATGGCGTCAATCAAATCCTAGAGCAACTGTCAGTGTTGACCAGTAGGTTAGAGTTTGCTGAAAGGCAAGCTCAGACCTACTGGACTTATGCTAAGAGGAGAGATGATGCGCTCAGGGGGCCTTGCAAACCAATTTCTCAACACCGTATCCGACCTTTCCAATGTTTCCCGATGATTTGTTTAATCTTTGGATACCACCCCTGCCTGTTGAACGAGAAGAGGATGTTGATGAAGAGCAGGGTCAGGAAGATTGACTGATGGGATGACCTGGAGCGAGCATTACTTTTGTTTTTCCAATTTTGTTTGCTCGCGCATATTGACCCTGCTCACTGTTATAACTGCTTATCTTGTTTCTTTCTAATCTTTTTAATTTTTACTTTGAAAAAATATATCTGCTTTGTAATATTTTTCTATGATTTTAATGAAATTTCTGAATGTTTCTATTCCATGAGCACTGACTGACTCTAACTTAACTAATTTTCTTCTGAATTTTTGAAGCTTGGACTGATTACGCTTAATTAGATCAAGGTATTCTGATCTCCAGAAACCTTTTGCTTGAGCATTTCTTCTAGCCTGGACTGTTGCTGCGGCAAGAAGATTTTTTACGGTAGTATTGACTTATATGATCCACTTTAAGCTTAATCCTAGTCCCATGTTTAGTTTAAAAATTCAGATAGAAAAATTTAAGTTTGGGGGTATAATTGCTTAATTAATGATTCATTGGGGACAATGAATAATTCAAGTTTGGGGGACTTTTTGCTACTCCAATTATTTTGCTCGAGCATTCCTCTCCTTCAAAATTAAAATTTGCTAGGTTATTGAGTAACCGGAGACATTTGTGATACCCACAGTTTGTCTTCGCGTCAAAAGATGACCTAGGAAATGAGAAATATGAGAAAAAATTATTTGCTGAAAAAAAAAATTATTTGTTGAAGATTTTGCTGAAAAAATTGATGGAGCAAAAGTTTTGAAGGATGAATGATGATCCTGCAGTTTTTCTGTCTCCCATAACTTAGGTGAGCTTCATCATAAAATGTCGCCATTCTGAGGGGCAAGAGATGGAATAACTAAGGATTTTTGAACTTTATAATGAGTATTGAGCCTAGTTGGTGATGAGCTTGAGGCAAGGGTATACTGCACCATAAAGTGGGTCATCCCATGCTTAAGAGCTTATGACTGTAAGGCTGCTTTAAGTCTGATAAATAATGTTATAAACCCCTTTAAAAATATGTTTTGAAATGTCTGATAATAGAGCTAGGCTGTGGTGAGTTCTTAGAATTAAGTTGAAAAGTGGTGATTATTTGTCCCTGCTGAAGGAATCATTTTGCTGCAGCAGAGCTTGGTTTTGCAGAGTGCTCAGGTAAAGGTTAAAGGTAGTGTTGGACTGTCTGGTTTGATTAAGCTAATTCTTTGTCTAATGTTCTGAAATTCTTGAAGGAAGGTTGGTTAGTATTGCTCGGGACGCGCAATAGTTCAAGTTTGGGGGTATGATAACTGCCCAAAAGGTAGTTATTTAGGCCTCATTTATATAAGGATTTGTGTGTCTTTAATGCTTAATAGAGTTGGTTTTAGAGAGATATTACATGATTTAACCCATTTGGAAGAATGGAAGCTTTGGAAATCACTTTATGCAGATTATGTTGCTGAGCGACTGGAGGGAGCAAATTCTATGCTGCAGCAAAACTGAGAGCAGAAACTGCCACATCACAGCTCGTTAGCCAACTTCATGAACCGACTTCTATTGAGATATTTTCGGGATAAAGGATCAAGGAGAGCCTTACACTTGTCCTAGTTGACCTAATTCAAGCCTCCCATCCTTCTATAAAAGGAAGTAGCCGTCAAAGTCAAAAGCATTCCATGTTTTCCCTTGGAAGCCGAATAGTATAGGGAGATTGAAGATCATCAAGAATACCATCAACCGCAAGCTGATTAGGGAGTTTACCTTCTTATTTAACTTGTAGTTATGGACATGCATACTCAGATTGTAATTCGTATTCCTATGCTTATTATGAACTAAGTAGCTTAAGGTGTTGGTTAGGAATAATGTGATTATTGTGCTTCATCTCTAGTAATAAATTGACTATCGCATTTTGGTTAATTGTTGTGCTTATTCTTATTTTATGCCCGCCTGGCCAGCCGGTATGGATATCTCTCTCTAGTTTCAGGGATGATTTAGAGAGTGTGTGGCAATTCTCCACACTACGATCATTGTGTATTGGTGAACGCCAGTGACTGAGCTAGGGATAGCCAGTTGCCTAGTGCTTGATCGGTCGTTCTTCATTGGGTTTGAAACATATCCCAAAAGATTTGGAGTTCCGGGAGGAATCCGCTAATAATACTGCGAGAAATGCATGATCAATAATATTGCTAGAGCATATCTTAGAAAAAATCACTGAAGCCTAACCAGCGCCTGTCTTTAATCTGTCTATCTATTTGTTTACTCGTTGTTCTGTCATTTATTTTGCTTCAGCATAATTCCGATAAAACCCATTTTTATTATCTTCGAAACCATTAGAAAGTTATACAAAATAGATAAAGTGGAAACTCATTCAGACCTTGGATTGATAATATTACTTGCTGCAGACTGTGTATACTTGCACAGGAATTCTAGAGTATTTCATATCATATTTGCACAGGATTTTTGACTAATTTTGAAGATGTTTACAGGCTTTGGGCGTTTGTTTCTAGTTTTTGGATGCAAATTTTGTGGAGAAAGGTTTTTGCCATTAGATCCTAAAGTTTGTTAGTCAAACAAAAACGTTAATAAGACACTAACAAAATCGATTTGCTTCTGGTAGTGTCTTTTGTGGAGAAAAAGTGAAATATATATTCACTTCTGATAACTATCCGAAAGGTAGTTATTTAGGCCTTAATTCTATAGAGATTTGTGTGTCTTTTGTGCTTAATAGGGTTGCTTTTAGATTAATATTATATGTTTTAACCCATTTGGAAGAATTGAGGCTTTGAAAGTTATTTTGTGTAGAAAATACTGCTGAGCGACGTGAGGGAGCAAAATTTGTGCTGCAGCAAAGCTGGGAGCAAAAACTGCCACGTCACAGCTCGTTAGCCAAGTTGATAAACGACTTTTTTTGAGTTATTTTCGGGATAAAGGAGGGAGGAGAGCCTGCCATGTGTCCAATTTAATCGAATTCTCATCTTATAAAAGGAGGAGCCATCAAAGATAAATTCATTCACGATTTTGAGACCGAATCAATCGGTCGGAGGCCGAATTGACGGCGGAATGGAGATCTAAGAAGACCATTTGCGATTCCACTCAAGGAGACGAAGTTCTTCCATGTTCTTGGTGGTTTGGAGCAGCCGTTTCATCCCCATTTGCTGAAAAAGGTTAGTATTTCTTGTGTATTTCGTAATATGGATGTGCTTATCGAGATTGTAACGTATTTTATGTTTTCAATCATGAACTAATTGCTTTGTAGGCATAGGTTAAGAATTATGTGATTGCTATATTTATAAATCTGGAAATTCTATTTGATCATGTTCATCTTGAATTATTGTTGATCTTTAATTTCATTATGTGCCCGCCTAGCTAGCCGGTATGTATAGCTTCTCATAGTTTTAGGGATGATTTAGGAGTTGTGTGGCAATAATTCACGCTAGATCATTGTGTATTGGTGAACACCAGTGATCGAGTTAGGGATAGCCAGTTGCCTAGTGCTTGATCGGTAGAGCTTCATTGGTTTTGAAACATATTCCAAAAAATTCAGAGTTCCGGGAGGATCCCGCTGATAATACTGCATGAGATTGATGGACCAAAAGAATTGTTGGAGCATCTTTATAAACAATTACAGAAGTCTTAACCTGTGTCTGTTTCCATTTTGTTTTCTCTGTCGTAATCATTTACTGCTTTCGCATATCTTTTGTTTCATCATTTTAAAAACCCAATCAATTTAACCAAACTTTTGAAATCACTAAAAAGGCAAATTAAATCAATAGAGGTAGGCATTTCAAGACCCTGTGGATACGATAAATACTTATCACTTGCTGCTAGATTGTGTATACTTGCACAGTATTTTGGAGTCAATTTATCTCATATTTTGAACCACTTCAGAATTGCCACAACTTCTTAACTTTGATTTGCTTTCTGGGTGTGACTAACTGCCAATTTTGTTAGTCTTTCTTTAGTATTTCCTTTGATCTTGAATATAACACACTAGACTGATGATGAGTTCACTGTTTTTGGAAATTAATTTACTTTGTGGGTGTGGCTGAATCAAGCTTTCTCTCTTTGAAATTTCATTTTTGTTACTCTATTTCCTTTGATCTTGAAGAACAAACTAGATTGATTGGTTTAGTACTATTTCTTAGCTTTAATTTATTTCCATTCAATTGTCAAAGTCAGCTTGTAGTGCCTTGTTTTTTCTCCCCCTCCCTCTGTTTTGGTTCTTCCCCCTCGATGGAAGACGCTAAAGGGGGTGTGATTTGGGGCCAAAGAGTTAAAGTAAAAAAAAAAAGGTGGATGGCACGACCCGACCCGACCCGATTTGGGTCAGTCTTGATGCGGGTCGGGTCGGGTCAGTTTTGTCCGTACAACCGATCAGGATCGGGTCGGGTTGGTTTGTCCTTACACCCGACCCGACTCGAAAAATTTACAGCCCTATGTGATACAACAGAGTTTGAATGAATGAATTCAGGTACAATTCTCCTTTCTTCTTCCATTTTTCAGTTCCTCATTGCAAGAATAGGAGATATTTTCTTTCTCAATCTTTTAATTCTGCAGTTTTCGTGCTCTTAATGTAGGTAAAAATGTATTACTTCTCGCTTTCTTCCATTTAGTGCACTGAATTTTTTATCTTTAATTTGCAGAAATGATCTCAAATTTAGCTTAGAAGATTCTTTCATGAAATTCTATGCCCAAAAGCTAGCTTGTCTATTGATAACTGTCCAAAAGGCGTTATTTAGGCCTCATCTCTATAGGGATTTGTGTGTCTTTTGTGCTTAATAGGGTTGGTTTTAGATATATATTATATGTTTTAACCCATTTGAAAGAATGGAAGCTTTGGAAGTTATTTTATGCAGAATGCATTGCTGGGCGACTAGAGGGAGCAAATTTTGTGCTGCAGCAAAACTGGGAGCAAGAACTGCCACGTCACAGTTCGTTAGCCAAGTTGACAAACTGAATACTGTTGAGTTATTCTCGTGATAAAGGAGCAAGGAGATCCATCCACGTGTCTAGGTTGACCTAAGTCAAGCCTTCTATCCTTCTATAAAAGGAAGTAGCCGCCCAAGTCAAAATCATTCCACTTTTGGGGAAGAGACCATTCTCATTTCCATTTTGGGAGTCGAATAGAGGGAAGATTGGAGACCATCAAGAAAACCATCATTCGCAAGCTGATTAAGGAGATTAATATTTTCTTTATTATCTTGTGATTATGGACATGTCTACTCAGATTGTAACTTGTGTTTCCATGCATCTTATGAACTAAGTAGCTTTAGGCGTTGGTTAGGAACAACGTGATTGTCGTGCTTAATTCTAGTAATAAATATTGATTAATGGACCTTGATTAATTGTTGAGTTCATTTCTATTTTATGCCCGCCTGGCTAGCCGGTATGAATACCTCTCTCTAGTTTCAGGGATGATTTAGGGAGTGTGTGGCGATTAATCACACTAGGGATGATAGCCAGTTGCCTAGTGCTTGATCGGTAGTACTTCATTGGGGTTGAAACACATACCAAAAGATCCGGAGTTCCGGGAGGAATCTGCTAATAAGACTGCGAGAGTTTTGCATGATCAATAATATTGCTAGAGCATCTTTTAAACAATTACTAAATCCCGATCAGCGCTTGTTCCTAATCTGTCTGTCTATTTGTTTATTTCCTGTTCTGTCATTTCTTTTGCTTCAGCATTACTCTTATAAAAACCAATTATTTTTACTATCTTTGAAACCATTAAAGACACTACAACAAATTAGATTTTTTATGTCGGACAAAAAAAAACACGGAGGGGCATATAATGTCGGGCAAAAACATGTTGCACATATAATGTCGGACGAGTGAAAAAGGCGGGCTTGAAAATTTTGAGAAGACCTTTTAATGTCGGGCATGGTATATGATGTAACAGCCGATTATTATTTTTTAAAAAAAAGAAAGAAAATCTGGGAAAACAATGAAACCCTCGATTTCCTCTCTCCCTCTCAACCCTTTCTCTCTCGACTCCTTCTCTCTCAACCGACCACAGCCGCAGACCTCCATCCCCTCTCCGACTTCCCTCTCCCTTGGTCCTCTCTCGTTTTCCCTTCTCTCTCAATCAATATTCTCCCAGATGACTTCTCCCTCTCAACCCTTTCTTTATTGCTATGAATTTTAATGTAATTTGGTCTTCATTTTGGTTTCAGAAAGTTGAAGGTGCGAAGAATGACGGGGAGAAGAAGGCATGCGATGTCGACCGAAGAAGGACGACGATGTCGTCGCCGTCATCTTTCAGATCGATATGCATTGTGAGGGTTGTGTTAAAAAAATGAAACGAGTTGTGAAGCGTTTGGATGGTAAATATTGATTGAAAATTGAATTTCTTCTGTGTTTTTGGCTTTTACCCCTAACTTTTAACTACTTGTTCTGGAACCAATTTCGTTCGATTTTCTTCTTTCTTTTTTGATTTGGCGAATGAACTGGAATTTCTCCACTTGCATTTTCTGATTTTCAATAATTTTCTTATTGATTTGTTCAAATATGGTTTCGAATAGGTTTTTTTTTTATGATCTTTTCAATATTTGTTTGGTCACAGTGAGGAGGTTGATTAAGTTGAATGGATTTTTAGAAGGAAGGGAAAAAGTATTGATTGTTCTTCTGTGATCTATAGTTTTGGCTATCGTTACATAGGGTTGTTTAGTCTTAAACTGCTTGATAATTTAATGAACCATGCGTTTTGAGATTCTGCATTCGTATTATTTTAGCTTCAAAGGGTTCGAGTCCGTATGGGTGTGGATTAAACTCTGTTTTCCTATCTGGTTATAGGAGGATGTGATTATATAGTGACTAATGCCAATCGTAAATATATATATTGAAGAGCGTGCTAATGCTAGGCCCTTGTGAAGACGTGAAAAGGTATATATTTGAAGCTTTGTTGTCATTGTGTCGACCTTTGCCATGACAGGTGCTCTCCTCCCCCATTCTCTCTCTCTCTGTCTCTTTTTTTTTTCAGTTCTTTATATATTTTTGCTCAGTCTTCGCTCGGTCCACTATTAGAACAACGTACAAACCAAGAGCAACAGAGAACGGTGTGCAGCAAAAACTGAATCGACGGTGAGATTGTCAACCTCAAGGTACAAATTTCGAATTATATCCATTTTCTAAAGTCGTTATGATTCTTTGAGACATATCTTTACAATTAGGCTGGTAGTCCTGAGTCCTTATCTCATTTGCGCACTTTCAATCTCCACGATACATAGACTCGTTTGAGGATATTTTGTTTATTTAGATTGCTTTATGAAGCAACTGGAGTTTCTTACTTCTACGGTACTTGTGCCAAGTGTATAGTCTTATTTATCAATGGCTTTAGTTGGACGCATTAGTTTTTTTGATATCTGTTCTATGACTTAAGGAGGAGGTAACAAATTAGAAAGGTGGAATAGAGAAGTGCTGGAATGGCAATGAATTATTTTTGTTTCACTTAAATTCTGCTATGGTAGTGCCAGTAGTTTTGTGGTTTGTTTTGTAGCTTAAGTATAATTTAATATGTTAAGTAATGCTGAAAGATAGAAGTCTTCTGGTTTAATTTTTTGTACCGCTTATTCACTTCTCCTAGTCTTAAACATCTTAAATGCTCTATCTTTGAGCTATATAACTCTAACTAGTCTTTATGCTTTGTTTGCTGCATTTTTTGGTTTTATTCATTAGATAAATATACAAGTGCCATCATTTATTGGACTTCTTATTATATTCTCCTCTTTCAAATATTTTTTTTGAGCCCACCCTTACTTCCACCTTTACCAATTTTTGCACAGAAAGCAGCAATAAAGAAGATGGATATGCAAGCTACAAAGGAGCTGATCCTTGCAGAAATTAAGGTTCTAACACGCGTTCACCACCTTGAACCTGGTATGACACTACCTTTACATTCAACGATAACATGGATTCATTTCTTTACTTGAACCTGAGCTGTCAACTATTATCCAAATGATAAGGTGAAGTTAAAGGGGCCAAATGTTAATTGTTAAGTGTCTTAAAAGCTTTTGAAGTTATGAGTTCAAGTTTTACTAGCAACCACCTACGATATTAAATATTTTGGAATTTAATTGAGACTCATGTAAAATAATCCATATACCTTATGATTTTTGTATTCAATTTTTTAATTTCGGTTAAAAGATACTTTTAATCCTTGAACTTTCACGAGAGTAATAATTTCACTGAAGGCTTGGTTTGGGCCCTTGAACTATGATTAGCCATCTTAGATTATATATGTTACTTAGATTAGTTTGGGCCCTTGTATAGTGAATAATGAATTTGTGCCAAATGCTAAAATTTGATGAAACTTAATTTGCTTGATGTTAGAGATATCACTATGGCGTACTTGAATCCATTGTTCATGCCCTTCTGGAATTATATTTTATTTCTGTTTTCTTTTCCCTTCAATTTAGTTGATGTGTGAAGTATTTTCTATTTCTCTTTTTTTACATACAACTAGTTGCATTCAATTGTTGTTTATAAAGGTTTATTCTTTCTGGTTTTTCTTGTTTTATAGGATTTCATGTTGATGGACAATCTTTTGCGGTGTATTTGATGGTTAGGGACCATACATCAATCAGTACTCATTGAAGAAATAGAAATTACCATTTTTTTTTTTTTGTCGTCTCGTTGCTCAAAAAGTGAGGGATAATGCCTATAAAGTTGTTGTCTCATTCTAGTCTCCTTAGGTGTGTACTTATTTTTGTTTAGTAATTTTACTTTTTCTTTATAAATATGACCATGGTTGTGATATGGGATGGATGGAAAGTTTCATGTATTATATACACTATTATATTTTATTAATGGAATCAATGTTCGTTAAGTTAGTTGTTGTGTAAAAATACTTTCGAGATTTTATTTTGTGTATATGTTGAAATTCTAGTTTATTTACAGGTTTTTATAAAAGGAAGAAATAATATTGTTGGTTAGCCACGTGTGCAACCAACATTTTTTTTTTAATTTAATGTCACACATTTAATGTCGGACACTTTTAATGTCGGACAATGACCGACATCAAAAGCTGACTGACATTAAAAGTGACTTTTAATGTCAGACAATGAGTGGTTGACCGACATTAAAAACCTTCTTTTAATGTCGGGCAATGACTGACATTAAAAGTACCCTTTTAATGTCGGTCACAGCCTTTAATGTCGGGCAATGCCCGACATTAAAGGTGTCCGACATTAAAAGCGACCGACATTAAAACTTTTAATGTCGGTGTTTTTAATGTCGGGTAATGCCCGACATTAAAAGCCAAATTTGTTGTAGTGAGAGTTATATAAAATAGATAAAGTGGAAGCTAGTTCAGGCCTTGGATTGATAATACTTATTACTTGCTGCGGACTGTGTATACTTGCACAGAGTTCTAGAGTCTTTTTATACCATATTTTTACTCACTCTAAGACCCAACATCTATCTTCGAAGATAACGGATCTTGAATAATCTCATCTTAGATCTTGGATTTGAGATAATTCATGCTCGAAGAGTTCTGTATGTTGTAACTAGGCGTGGTTATTTTTTAGTTTGTATTTTGTAAATCTCATATGCAGAGGATTATCAATTTTTTTTTTCTAGAAAACAGTTCTTTCAGTAGTAAGAAGATGGTAAGTCTAGATTTTCAAATTAGGGTGGTTCCTTGAATTTTTTAATTTCAAGCTTCCTAGAATTTCTCTCACTTTTTTAGGGGGGTATTTTCTCTCTCATAAACTCTTATTTTAATTTTAAACGTTAGGAACACCTTAAACAGTTTGTTGGGGGGCATTTTTGTCTTCTACAAATAGGGATTTATTAATCATAAAATCGTTTAGCCATCCATTTAATTTATAAACTTGTGTAGCCATTTTTCAAGCCTACTATTTATTTTTAGTCATTTTTCTTGTTGCCCCAGAATCATTCTGTTATTATTTCATTCAATTGTAAATGTACATATGTCCTTCCTTTTATCTTTTACTATTCATTATTGATTATTTCATTATTTCCTAAAGTGTATATATGGCCCTACTATTCATCAATGGAAATTATAATCGAGTATTATCTCAAAATCTTCTCAACCGTAGAACATTGATTTGGTATCAGAGCCTTCAATGGCCAGCGTCGATTAAACCGGATCTTCAGCCTCGTCCATCGGAACCACCAACTTCAGCAATCCATCGCTCAACCAGCTATTAAATCAGATCATGATGATTAAGCTGGATCGAAGCAATTTTCTTCTATGGAAAAATCTAGCTATGCCCATTCTTCGCAGCTACAAGCTGGAAGGACACCGATTAGGTGAGAATCCATGCCCTCCTCAATTTGTTCAGCCGTCTGTTGGAATTTCAACCTCGAGTGATGCACCAGCAGAGGAAGGAGCAACAAGCACTCAGTCGGGCGCCATTGGAGCGTCTGCTTCAGTTTCAGCCGCAAAAGTGGTAAATCCACTCTTCGATTCTTGGGTTGCGGTTGATCAGTTGCTACTTGGGTGGTTGTACAACTCAATGACACCCGAAGTAGCAACACAGGTGATGGGCTTTGATAATGCTCAAGACCTTTGGGCAGCGATACAAGATTTATTTGGAGTTCAGTCGCATGCAGAAGAGGATTACTTACGTCAGGTGTTCCAACAATGCCAAAAAGGGAGTCTGAAGATGGTTGATTACTTGAGAGTCATGAAAAGCTACGCAGACAATCTGGGACAGGTAGGAAGTCCGGTTACATCTCGATCCTTAGTCTCGCAAGTTCTCTTGGGCCTCGATGAAGAATACAACCCCGTGGTTGCAATGGTGCAAGGTAGAGAAAGCACAACGTGGTCAGAATTGCAAGCTGAGCTTCTCGTATTTGAGAAGCAATTGGAAATGCAAACCAACCTGAAAAGCAATGTGTCATTCAGTGGAGGTGTTTCAGTTAACATGGCAAACAACAAAGAGGGTGGAAATCAAAGAGGTCAGCAAAGTTTCCCAAATAATCGGCAAAATTACTCTGGCAGAGGAGGTCATAGAGGAGGAGGAGGAACCCGTGGTCGTGGTAGAGCTCGTGGTTATGGTTCTTTCAACCACAAACCAATCTGCCAGGTGTGTGGGAAGGTTGGTCATATTGCTCTTATGTGTTATCAAAGGTTTAACAAGGAATTTTTTGGTCCTTCCCAAGTTCAAAATAGGAATGATGGCAACAACAATCGACAAAATACTCAGACACAACCTACTGCCTTTGTTGCCAACCAGAATTCAAATTCGTTTTTGGCCACACCTGAATCTGTCATTGATCCAAATTGGTATGCCGACAATGGGGAATCAAATCATGTGACCAGTGACTACAATTGCATTGCCAATCCTGCCAATTATGAAGGTAATGAACGTGTAATTATAGGGGATGGTCATAAGTTACAAATATCTCATGTTGGGAACTCATGCTTGATTGATGGCTATAATAATCTAAGTTTGGAAAATGTGTTATGTGTTCCTACTATTGCAAAGAACTTAGTAAGTGTTTCCAAGTTAGCTCGTGATAATCATGTGTATGTTGAATTTCAGGATGATTTTTGTCTTGTTAAGACCAAGGATACGGGCAAGGTACTGCCGAGAGGAACACTTAATGATGGACTATACCAATTTGAGCATGTGAAGGCCACCTCTGTTTATGTTTCAAAGACAGCTAACCAAGATCCATCTAGAGTCAATAAAGTTGTTTCCCCTGTTTTTGTTGGTTTAAGTAGTGTAAATCTGGTTGAGTCTAAAGCTGTATGGCACATACGTCTAGTACATCCGTCCACTAAAGTATTTGAATCAATAGCAAAAGATTGTAACCTGTCTTTTAAACGAAATGAATTTGCTGAGTTTTGTGATGCTTGTCAGTATGGAAAAGCCCACTCGTTACCATTCCCTACTTCCATGTCTCATGCGTTAACTAAGTTTGAGCTTGTTCATTAAGACCTTTGGGGTCCAACGCCTATGCTTTCAACACAGGGATTTAGGTATTATGTGTTGTTTGTTGATGACTTTAGTAGATATGTTTAGTTATATCCACTTAAATAAAAGGGTGATATTGTGGCTGCATTCAATCACTTCATAGCTATGGTCAAGAATCAGTTTAACACTTCCATAAAAGCATTACAAACTGATAATGGAAAAGAATATGCAGGTGTTCACAAGCTGTGTGATCACCTGGGAATTAAAATCAGACTGACATGTCCATACACCTCAAAACAAAACAGTAGGGCAGAAAGAAAACATCACCATGTTGTTGAGACTGGACTCATTTTCCTCGTGCAAGCTTCCATGCCTCTGAGGTTCTGGTGGGACGCTTTTCTTGTTGCTAGTATGTTGATTAATATTCTTCCTATATGCAGGTTTTAAATGGGAAGTCACCAATGGAACAACTTTTAGACAAAAAGGCTGATGTCAAGGCTTTAAGGACATTCGGTTGTGCCTGTTTCCCATGCCTACGACCTTACCAGGCTCACAAGTTCCAGTTCCACACAGAAAAATGCATTTACTTGGGGACTAGTCCTGTTCAAAAAGGCCATCGTTGTCTCAACTCCAATGGAAGAATATTTATCCCACGACATGTCAGATTCAATGAAAATGAGTTCCCCTTCCGTGATGGTTTTGGTGTTACCTCTGGTATGAGTGGCTCCTCTTCAGCAACACTTCCTTCACCAAATATAACCATGTGGTTCCCTTACCCAAATGACCCTGTCAGTTTTGTGTCATCTACCAATCCCTCTACCAGTACCGATGATCCACCTTCCACTCCTTTACAGCCTAATGCTTCACTACAAAGCCCTTGCCCCAATTTACAGTCAGCAACTCCTCGAATTCAAAACCAAACTCAAGATCAGTCGTGTCCCTTGATGAACCATGAACCAAATGCCTCAAACTCAGCCTCAACCTCTATTGCCTCAACCCAACAGCCTCAACCTACATCACCACAAACTACTTCCAGTTCACCTAATCCACCTACTGAGCCATCTGCCACACAGATTGCCCAACCTCCTCCTGTACAGGCCATTCATCCCATGGTAACTAGGGGGAAAGCTGGAATTTTTAAACCAAAGTTGTGGATGTCTCAGTCCAAGATTGATTGGACAATTACGGAGCCAACACGAATTACAAAAGCACTTGCCACTTCTCAATGGCACAAGGCTATGGATCAAGAGTATTCTACTTTGGTGTCAAATAATACATGGCACCTAGTTTCTCCCTCGTCTTCATATAATGTTGTGGGAAACAAATGGATTTTTCGAATAAAGAGGAACTCAGATGGATCGGTACAAAGATTCAAGGCTCGGTTGGTAGCCAAGAGGTTTCATCAAAGTTCCGGAGTTGACTTCTTTGAAACGTTTAGCCCCGTCGTCAAAGCTTCGACTATTCGAGTTGTGTTGAGCATAGTGGTGTGTCGTCAGCTGAATGGATGGATGTGAGATAAGATCATAAATAATAATAAAGATAAATTCAGCCAACCCTAGTGCAAGTATACATTGTCGCACATAGTAATAAAAAACCTTAGAAGTATTCCAAGGGTATCGATCCCACGAGGACTAAATTGGAAATTCAGATTTGAAGAAGAAACTACTCAACTTGATTGCTTAAAAATAGGTAACCAAAGAAATAAGATTGATGATTGGTTTTTAGAAAAATAGATAAAACAAGAAAATAATTAAAAGAATAACAATAAAATAAAACGAGGTCTTCAACATGGATTCCTCCCAAAGGCAATAACCTTAATCATGGATTATTTAATCTTACGCCTATTCAATGCATTGGATCAGATTTAACTTCTATTTGGTCTTGCTCCCAAGAATCGTCAGAAGGTGATAACTGCCCAGAAGGTAGTTATTGAGGCCTCATTTCTATAGGGATTTGTATGTCTTTTGTGCTTAATAGGGTTGGTTTTAGATGGATATTATATGTTTTAACCCATTTGGAAGAATGGAAGCTTTGGAAGTTATTTTATGCAGTATGTGTTACTGGGCGACTGGAGGGAGCAAATTCTGTGCTGTAGCAAAGTTGGGAGTAAAAACTACCACGTCACAGCTCGTTAGCCAAGTTGACAAACCGAATTCTATTGAGTTATTTTCGTGATAGAGGAGCAAGGAGAGCCATACACGTGTCTAGGTCAGCCTAATTTAAGCCTCCTATCCTTCTATAAAAGGAAGTAGCCGCCCAAGTCAAAGTCATTCCACTTTCGGGAGAAAACATTTCATTCTTGGAAAGTTCCTTCTGAAGGGAATAAAAGTCCCCACGCAGCGGAAGCGCATCAATTGGACCTTACGCCGTATATTAATTAACATTAAAATACCGTTACGAAAAACTCAAACAAACTTTAAACACACTTTAAAGCTGCTGGAAAATTTGTTTAAACATGCTGAAAAATAAATCTAAATTTATTTTCATGTTTTTCTAAAGAAAAGGGGAAGAACCGTTACAAACCTTCGTTGTAGACTTGACCGTTCTTCGCCAACAACGCTCCAACGAACGAAAACGCAGCAGCCTCCTTGTCTTATAATCGCTGGAAATTTCTTCTTAGATGACACAATAACCACAGAGGTTACACCAGTATGTCTCTAAGTCTAGGAGGCAAAAGACTTGTGGGAGTCTCTCTCTAAGAGGGAGGCTAGAGAGAATTCTAGGTCTTGTCTTGAGAGTCTAAGAGCAAGAGCAAAGTGTCATGGACCAATTAGGTCTAGTGTTCTATTTATAGAAGAGAGGCCATGAATAAAATATTCAATTAAATCAATCTTTTCCAAAATTGATTCAATCTTATTCCTTATTTAATCAATCCATGATCAAATCAATTCCATAATAGATTAATCTTTTCCACAAATGACTAATTACTTCCATAAGTGATTAGATCATTTCCATAAATGATTAATCACTTCCTTAAGTGATTAATTATTTCCATAATTGATTAATTACCGGTTAATGAATTCTTTAATTAATTAACCACCAATTAAATATCACTTATTTAATTTCCGACCTTGAATTAATTAATTTGTCCAAATAGATTTTAGGCCTTTAATCCATAAATTTATATTAATATTTGAATTTCTTCAAATATTAATTTCTCTCATAATAATATATCAATATATATTATATTTGTTTCCCTTAGTAAATTAAACATTTTCAATTTACATTTATTACTTAGCTGCCTCAAATTACTCTATGAGCTACCAGTGGGACCTAATGGACCTGCAGATCAGAAGCTCCAACGATGTGAGATTAATTGGTCAAACTCATTAACCACATTAATCAATATTCGTTAACTGTGTGTACATTCCACTATAGACTCACAGTTGCACTCTTCTCACTGCAGACATATTTTCTGTGTCCACGGATCTAGACCAATATCGACTAGTTAGTCCTTCACGAGTGTCCGTGACACCAGCTGGGTCAAATTACCGTTTTACCCCTGGGTTACTTCTATTTCCTTAAGTACCAGTTCTCCTCTAATGAACAACCTGTTTGTGGTCCAACCATCAAACAGAAAACTCTCTCGTGCCATTTAGAGAGTAGGGCCCTTTGTTCAAGACTCGGAGTAACCACTTAAGGGAACACTCATCTACTTCCCTAAAGTCGGGAAGGAGTGAATTCCATCTTGTACGATTATGTTCCCAGCTCCCCATTCGGTCTTGTCCCCAAAATGGTAGGCTTATTGAGTCGGCGTATTGGCCACTCTCACTCATACAAATCAAAGGACAGTCCCTCATGAGCAGGAGTCCATAATCAACTCAGGATTAAGACTAAGTTGTCTAGGTCGTCCTAGTGAAATAGAAAACCAACTAGTTAACGGTGTTATAACCAGTGGTTATTATTTCGCGGTCCGGTCTTATGCAAACTCATTGCATAGGATACCCCCACTCGCATGTCTCCTACACGAACGCGTTGGATCGCAGCGTTTGTATCAAATACAAAGTGGGTCATGTCCATAGTGTCACCAAGATAAGGCACCCAGTCTTATCCCTATACTATAGACCCTTTAGGTTGTTTCTTGAACAATGATCCCATATGTCACTACATATAGTTCAAGACTCATATTACAGCCTTGGATGTCTAGTTTATTGGATTAGGGTTATTTTTAGGCAAAGACAAATATAAAATAACTAATAACAATTAATGGAAAAATATATCAATATTATTTCATTAATATCTGGTCAACAGTTACATTCACTATCTACGAGTTTTAGGGCATAAAACCCAACACCTTCCATCTTTGGGAGCCGAATAGAGGAGAGATTAGAGACCATCTAGAAGACCATCGATTGCAAGCTGTTCAAGGGAATTAATCTTTTCTTGTTTTATCTTGTAATTATGGACATGCTTACTCAGATTGTAACTTGTGTTTCCATGCATCTTATGAACTAAGTAGCTTAGGCGTTGGTTAGGTACAATGTGATTGTCGTGCTTAAATCTAGTAATAAATATTGATTAATGCATCTTGATTAATTGTTGAGTTCATTTCTATTTTATGCCCGCCTGGCTAGCCGGTATGAATACCTCTCTCTAGTTTCAGGGATGATTTAGGGAGTGTGTAGCGATTAATGACACTAGATCATTGTGTATTGGTGAACGCCAGTGACTGAGCTAGGGATAGCCAGTTGTCTAGTGCTTGAACGGTCTTCATTGGGGTTGAAATACATTCCAAAAGATTCGGAGTTTCGGGAGGAATCTGCTAATAAGACTGCGAGAGTTTTGCATGATCAATAATATTGCTAGAGCATCTTTTAAACAATTACTAAATCCTGACCAGCGTCTGTTTCTAATCTGTCTGCCTATTTGATTATTTTCTGTTCTGTCATTTCTTTTGCTTCAACATTATTCTTATAAAAACCAATCATTTTTACCATCTTTGAAACCAGTAAAGAGTTACACAAAGTAGATAAAGTGGAAGCTAGTTTAGGCCTTGGATTGATAATACTTATTACTTGTTGCGGACTATGTATACTTGCACAGAGTTCTAGAGTCTTTTTATACCATATTTTTACTCACTCTAGGAACTCAACAAAGTACCATTGGTGTTTTACAATACTTAACACATACTCACCCTGATATTGCCTACACAGTGAATCAACTAAGCCAATTCTTGAATTCTCCCACAGATACTCACTGGCAAGTTGTTAAAAGGGCGCTAAGGTATATTAGTGGTACACGAGACTTTGGTTTGTACATTCAACAGAGTGATGACCTTTTCATTTTAGCTTATTCAGATGCTGATTGGGCCTCAAGTATAGATGATAGAAAGTCCATTGCAGTTTATTGTGCATTCATCGGAAACAACTTAGTCTCGTGGGCTTCAAAGAAGCAGAATGCAGTTGCTAGATCCAACACAGAATCAGAGTATCGGGCTCTTGCTTTAGCCTCAACTGAAGTAGTTTGGTTGTGCGAACTGTTGAATGAAATTGGTCTTGGATCTGAAGCAAAACCAATAATCTGGTGTGAAAATTTAGGACCTGGAGCGTAAGCAGCCAACCCTATCTTTCATGCCCGTACCAAACACATAGAAATTGATGTGCATTTTGTTCGGGACTTAGTTCTTCGAGGGCAACTTGAAATTATGTATATTCCGTCTTTTGAACAACCTGCAGACTGTCTTACAAAGTCCTTAACTCACTCTCAGTTTAATTACCTAAGAGCCAAACTCGGGGTTGCCGAATTACCCTCTCGTTTGAGGGGGAATATTGAGGATAAGGAGAAACTGGGCCACGATATGAATAATAGGAAGGATATGGGCCAGCCATCAACAAGGGATGAGTCCTCAACATCCAGAAGTTTCCATTACAAGAATCATTCTGTTATTATTTCATTCAATTGTAAATGTACATCTGTCCTTCCTTTTAACTTTTATATTTCATTATTGATTATTTCATTCTTTCCTAAAGTGTATATATGGCCCTACTATTCATCAATGGAAATTGAAATCGAGTATTATCTCAAAATCTTCTCAACCGTAGAACATTGATTCACAAAGTTTGGGGGAAGCAATAAAAAAGTTAAGGTTATTTGTAAACCAATTTTTCACAAATATCTATTTTTGTTAGATTTTCTCAACTTTAATGGTATGATTTATTTGACTAAATTAACCTCCTTTAATTTATTTCCGAAAAAAATTATTAAATTGATAGGATTTTTTTTTTTTTTTGAGAAGAAGAAATTCATTAATTTAAAGATAAACTTTCCATTGGGCCATCAACTATAGGACAAGATTCCTTATTAGTTTGATTTCCAAACCCAATGTCTACATTATTTAAATCCAAAATCCAATTGGGGAAGTTTGTATCCCAATATTAAGATCTACCACTTTGGCAAGCTGAAGAAGCCAACTTATGGGTCATATTGTTGTGGGCTCTCTGAACATGTTGAACATATACAATATTGGGTTAATTGCAAGAATAAACAAAAAGAAAAGTCTGTTTTGAAAAATAGCAACTATCCCTATTAGTTAGATAAATGGCCAAATCAATTTTATGAATTAATAAATATAAAATATTAAGTTACGAAAATACCCTCGACTAGAAATATAACCGAAAATCTTGAATTAGTTAAATCAAATCTAATATTCAAATTAAATCAAATCAATTCATCTACAAATCCCTTAAATCAAGGAACCATTAATTAAAAATCTAAAAGCCAAGAACATGTAAAAGGTATATAAAAAAACATACAATTTTAATGACGGCAAATTCATGATGCAATAAATACCATGTATTTAGTTGAACTAAATATTTAAATTTAAGAAACAAAATCTAATTTAGATTTTAGGAATTAAGATACACAAATATCTTATAACTATACTCAATTCAATAAAAAATTTAAGATCGATTCACACAAATACCATGTAAACCTATTAATGGAGAGTATTGTTGGGTTCCTAGAGTGAGTAATAATATGGTGTAAAAGACTCTAGAATTCCTGTGCAAGTATACACAGTCTGCAGCAAGTAATATTATCAATCCGAGTCCTGAATTAGTTTCCACTCTACCTATTTTGTGTAACTTTCTAATGGTTTCAAAGATGGTAAAATGATTTGGTTTTATAAGAATTATGCTGAGGCAAAATAAATGACAGAACAACAAGTAAACAAATAGATAGACAGATTAAAGACAGGCGTTGGTTAGGATTTAGTGATTATTCTAAAAGATGCTCTAGCAATATTATTGATCATGCATTTCTCGCAGTATTATTAGCGGATTCCTCCCGGAACTCCAGATCTTTTGGGATGTGTTCCAACCCCAATGAAGTACGACCGATCAAGCACTAGGCAACTGGCTATCCCTAGCTCATTCACTGGCGTTCACCAATACACAATGATCGTAGTGTGGATAATTGTCACACACTCTCTAAATCATCCCTGAAACTAGAGAGAGTTATTCACACCGGCTGGCCAGACGGGCATAAAATGGTAATAAGCACAACAATTAACCAAAATTCGATAGTCAATATATTACTAAAGATGAAGCACGACAATCACATTATTCCTACCAACACCTTAGCTACTTAGTTCATAATAGGCATGAAAATACAAATCACAATCTGAGTAGGCATATCCATAATCACAAGTTAATAAAGAAAATAAACTCCTTAATCAGCTTGCGGATGATGGTGTTCTTGATGATCTTCAATTTCTCTATACTATTCGGCTTCCAAGGGAAAACATGGAATGAATTTGACTTTGACGGCTACTTCCTTTTATAAAAGGATGGGAGGCTTTGAATTAGGTCAACTAGGACACGTGTAAGGCTCTCCTTGATCCTTTATCACGAGAATAACTCAACAAAAGTCGGTTCATGAAGTTGGCTAACGAGCTGTGATGTGGCAGTTTCTGCTCCCAGTTTTGCTGCAGCACAGAATTTGCTCCCTCCAGTCGCCCAGCAGCATAATCTACACAAAATAATTTCCAATGCTTCCATTCTTCCAAATGGGTTAAAACATGTAATATCTATCCAAAACCAACCCTAATAAGCATAAAGGACACACAAATCCCTATATAATTGAGGCCTAAATAACTACCTTTTGGGCAGTTATCAAGTATGCAGTGATGTAATTTTTTTTATTAAAAATCAATAAAATACGAATAGAAATCAAAATCATGGGTTGCCTTACTAAAACCCCTAAACCCTAAAACAAGAACCCAAATCAAATCACCAAATGGGTCTCGAAATCCAACGAAAAATCCAAGAGAATTCAAGCCATAGATGTGAAGGGAAGCAAGAAAAAAAAACCAAAAAGAGGGGAAAGAAGAAGAGAGACCTGAACTTGTGTTATGGGCGAAGTTGAATTGAAGGTATTGGAAAAGGAAGCCAAAAGCACAAATGATGGCAAGTATAGTGGCCGCAAAGGTCAGCAAAGCATTGGTTCTGTACCCAAATGAATGCATTTTTCAATTGGGTTCTTTGATTTGCACTTTCTCTTTAACCTGATTACTATGTTGTTGGCTCTATACCTATCAAGTCCACAAACCAAGTCTTGTATTTCACACACTGTCTTCATCGTCTTCTTCACATCTCTAGTCGTTTGCATCGGCAAAATGTCCATCAAACTACCAATTGCAGTGTCTAATTCACGAAGCTTCTTCGTGTAGATCGATCTCTTTAGACACTTGAGATTCCCACATTTGAGAAGTAGCTCTTTGTTGTCTTCGATTATCTTCCTCAACTTCTTTGTTTCTTCTTTTGAATAATTTGGTGCTTCATCAAGCCCTTCTTTAACTCAATTGTTGTTGTCTTGAACTCTATGGATTTAAAGCGAGGGGGACAAAAGGAAGAAACAATGTCATACTTGGAAAGAGAATAGAATCTGGAACAAGGAGGAATTAAAGGAGGGGTTGTTTAGATACACCCTCCTTAATTTTAGGATAAAAGATATTCAAAATTTCAGATGAGGGTAAAAATGGAAATCCTTTGCACAAATAAAGTCACGTGACTCACACAATTTGGCCATTTTTCACTTTTTTATTTTTTGTCTATATTTCTAAACCAGCTATTTTTTATGGCTATTTACAAGGATTCAATATTCATTCCTTCCATGAGCACTTGAGCCTCTTTGATAAAATTCATTGTCTCAGTTATATCACTTCCTTGGGAGTTCAATAGATTAACCACTTGAAGGGCACCTGTTTCTACTTTAATGTCGGTCGTCGGAGAGGGGATGTGCCGAAGACCTTCAAAAATTACGAGCGTCTCCAGCCACAAAACCTTCTAAGGCCAATGGATGCACCTGAAGTTGTCGGCCACCGGAGACCCATATGCCTGCCTCAGAATCCAGCATATACCATCCTGGTTCCGCTTCGTACACCACACTGCATCACAGTTTAACTTCTAGACGTTCGTCGGTGTGGAAGCCATGTTGCCTGAGGATGATCAGCTTCAACGTTCTCTGCACTTGGATAGCTATTGAAGTTCTGATTGGAATCACGCTCCCCGGCTCGAGTTCTTCAAGGTAAGAATCGATTTGATTTTTCAGCACTTTTAGGTTGAGCGGCTGCTTTTTGTGTTTAATTGCATTTCTATAGCTCCATAGATGTCAGCAAATCACCAAGCTTGTCATCAATCCTCGGTCATCTAGTTCGTTCTCTCTATGCCTCATCCATAGCTTCTCACAATGATATGGATAGACCAACTGTGACGCCCTAAGCCCAAGATTCGAAATTCGGATTCGGCACCTAAGGCCCCGACATTCCCCTGCGACCTGACCACGTTACCATACTCGTCTGAAACTGCTTCTAAGATTGAAGACTGTCCCCACAAACCAACACGGGGTCCTTTTAGCATGCTTTGTCCTCACTCACATGCTTCCTAGGAAAATTCCCAGGAGGTTACCCAACATAGAACTTCTCCAAGCTAAGCACGCTTAACTTCAAAGTTCCTATGATTTAGCCACCGAAAAGGAAGGTGCGCCTTGTTGGTATAGGTAGTATCTATCAATTCTTTTAAGCTTATCTTAACTATACTTTCATGTCCTTAGAATCCCTCTCATTCGGATGTGCCCTCGGTTCATTCATGTACGCCTCCTAACTCGGGTGTTACATGCCCACCAGCTTCCGCATTGGTTCGTCCCTTGTAATAGACTGAGTTTTAGAAATTTTTAAAGTTTATGTGATTAATATTCCATGCATGAATTTCTCTTGCCATTTAGTTTTAGGTTAAGAGATTGATTAGGCGTAGTATGGGTGTAGAAACTTGAATTATGCCTCCACGTGGACAAGGTCAAGGACGTGGACGTGGTAGGGGTGACAGAGGTGTGGCACTCCCGGAGCAAGTAGATCCCCCTATGGATCAATATGATGAAGATCTTCCTGACGAGCAAGCTCCTGCACCTCCAGCACCGCCACAGACTGTCACTTTGACTTTAGAGGCTCTTCAGGCGCTTATAAATAATGTTGTTACCAGTCAGATGCCTCAAGTGAACCAAAATGAGAACCAGGGTCAGGTGGGCTCAACTGCGGGAGCTCGGTGTCTTAAGGATTTTAAGAAGTATGACCCACCGACGTTTAGCAGAAAGACTGTGGATCCCACAGAGGCTGAAGCTTGGACTGCCAAAATTGAAGAGATTTTTCGATATATAGGATGCCCTGAGGCACAACAGGTGTCGTGCGCGGTTTCTGTGCTAAGGGATGATGCCCTGTTGTGGTGGAGATCGGCTGAGAGATCCATCGATGTGAGTTCTTGTTCGGTCACTTGGTTGCAGTTCAAGGAGGCATTCTTCCAGAAATATTACTTGGCCATTATCAGTTACAGAAAGGAGAAGGAGTTCCTAACCTTGACGCAATGGGGAAAGGGCGGCAGTTCTTCGTGTGGGTCTCCATCTCTCCGGTTCGCGGCAGGCGGCATTCGGTGTGTCCAGCGAGTCTCCGGCGACAGAGGCTGCAACGGTGGCGACAACTCGGTCTCAGCGGCGGCAACAGCAATGGCGCACGACACTCACAGCGGGTTTGCGTTCAACTGGCGGCGGATCTACACAGCCTTGCAGCGACAGTGACGAGAGCTCCGACGGGCTCGTGCTTTCCGGCATGTCCCACAGCAGATCGACGGTGGTTGGGTTGTAGCAGCGTTTGGGGGGTCGATTTCTTCTGTTTTCCAGCATTTCGTGTAGTGGGTAAGTGTTTAGAAGTGGTTTCTTGGTTGAATAATAAGTTTAATTGAATACCCACTGATTTTTGGAACTTGTTCAGCAAGTTCTTGGCGCTATCGGCGAGTTGGAGTAGTGGGTCTAAGAGTTTGTAGCATTTGCTAGCGATTTCGTCTTTGGTAATAACTAAGTCGAGGTAAGTGAGCTTACTATTGAACCTTTTAATTGGGTACGCGTGTTTAATTTTCTAAAATTCTCGTGCTTATGTGTTATCCTTGAAATTTATATTATTTAATAAAAGCATGAGAATTGTATGAAAGTTTATTATCTTTTATTTGAGTATGCGTTTATGAAAATTATTGAAAACATGAAATTCATTATCATCGCTTGAATTTGTTAACGTGTAAAATAGTTGAGCTGGTGGTCTCTTTTAAACTCCATTAAAGGAATAAGTTTAAATTAGTGTACATGAAATTGATGTACGTTCGGAGATGCCTACACAAGTCGAGGTTTGTGGAATTAACGACCTCGAGGTTTCGTGAAATTGACGACCTCCGTAGGAGACATGAAATTGATGTGTCTAGGATTTGCATAAAATTGATGTATATCTTCTCTCTAATTTAAAGTTTAAAATTAAAGTTTAGGGTCACCAAAATTATACCTGTTGTTGGTTTTAAAATGTTTTTAAAACGTGATCCAATCTCAATAGTAGGGTCACTTACTGAGTATTTAAAATACTCATTCTTTTCAAAAATATTTTTTTCAGGTAAAAGCAAAAGTAGATGAAAGGTGATTGATAAGAAACCGATAAATGGCCATGAGAGGACTTGACTTCATAATTTATTTTATTCCGCGTTAAGAACCATGTTTTATTTTATTTGAATTGTAAATTCGTTTTAAGAAACTTCATAGAGGCCTTGTACATTTATGTTTTAGAAATTATTTAAGCTTATTTAAAACCTTTGAAATTGGTGATCTCGAATAAAAGTTTTGTTTTAAAGTTTTTGTTTAAATTAGTGTTTTCTGTTTCAAATTATTTTTAGTTTAAAAGGCCTCCAAAGCATGCATTGTCGTAACGGTCCCTTTAAGGCTTAATAAGAAGTCGGGTCGTTACACCAACCCGACCTGCCAAACAACTAGCTTAAGTCAGTTGCAATATAATAGCATTCTTAAATCCTTTTTCGCTTGTTTGCATCCCCAGAATAGATGCTCTGTAGTTTCCTTCTTTTCCCTACATAAGAAACATAAGGGATTAGTATCCAAACCACGCTTAATCAAGTTCATCAGAGTAGGCAGAGCATTGTGATAAAGTTTCCACCCAAAATGCTTGATTTTGGGCAATATATTAGCTTTCCAATAAGATTTCCAAAAGCTTTCCTGATGGTAAAAGCTAGATGGTGAGGCTTCATTGGCATCCAGAAGGTGTTTGTCCAGTGTATATGCATTCTTGACTGAGAAATGACCCTTGGGGTCAAGGTTCCAAATAACCTCATCATCTTTCATCACTGGATCTATTGGAATGTTGAGAATTTCTCTGGCCTCTTCGTCCATGAAGGCTTCCTTTATCAGTGTTTCGTTCCATCTACCATGATTGTCCATAAGTTGAGCTACTGAATAGTTTTGGATGGATGGATGAACCATTATTGGTTTACAAGAGCCTTCCTTAGGAATCCCATGGTCTCTTGAGGCATCAATAGAGTGACCATTTCCCACGCGCCATCGATATCCTTTCATAAAGAGATCACGCCCCCAAAGGATACTCCTTGCTTCCTAACTGGGCTTTAAGGAAGTTCCCCGTCTTAAAATATCTCCCTCGAAACACCTTGCCTAAAAGACTATTAGGAAAACGAACTAATCTCCAGCTTTCTTTGGCAAGCATTGCTTGGTTGAAAATGCTAATGTCCCTAAAGCCTAGACCACCATGAACTTTATTAGCGCAAAACTTCTTCCAACTTCTCCAATGGGTTTTGTTACCATTCTCCGATTGACCCCACCAGAACCTGACACACAAAGAATTTAATTCAGAACAAAGATTAGACGGAAATTTAAAACAACTCATAGCATAGTTAGGGATGGCTTGGGCCACAGATTTAATAAGGACTTCCCTTCCGACATATGAAAAGATTTCCCTTTCTATCCTTGGAGAACTCGCCAAACCCGATCTTTGATGTTGTTGAAAATTTCCTTCTTGTTTCGAGCGTTCTGAGAGGGGAGAACTAGGTATTGTCCAAGACTCTCCTTAAGAGGAACCTGCAAAACTTGTCTGAAGGTGTCTTTAGATCTTGGCTCGTATTAGGACTAACCATAAACATTGATTTCTCAAAGTTTAACGTTTGACCCGAGGCCTCTTCATAGACACCTAGAACATTCTTTATATTCCTGCATTCTTTGTTAGAGTTTTTTTTAAAAAATGAGGCTATCATCAGCGTAAAATAAATGAGTAATAGTAGGACAATATTTGTTAATCCTCAAACCTGAGTCCTCCTTTTTAACTTCAGCAATATGGAGAAGGTCAGACAACCCCTCAGCACAAATTAGAAAAAGATACGGGGAAAGAGGGTCCCCTTGACGTAAACCACGAGATGCTTTAAACTCCTTTCCAAGAATCCCATTCAGAAGCACCTGAAAACTCATTGATTCCACACAGTGCATGAGAAAATTGATCCAACCACTACAGAAACCCATCTTTTCCATCACCTTTCTGAGGTAGCTCCATTCCACCCGATCATATGCCTTACTCATATCCAATTTGAGCCCCACAATACCATCCTTCCCAGATTTTTTACTTTTGATGGCATGGATGCATTCGAATCCCAGAATAGCATTATCTGTTATAAGACGTCTAGGAACAAAAGTTGACTGACTGGAAGATATGATATTGTCAAGCACTGATTTTAATTTGTTTGCAAGAGTTTTAGCCACAATCTTATACAGAACCGTACACAAATTGATTGGTCGGAAGTCTTTCATATGTTGGGGATCCTTCACCTTAGGAATTAAAATAATGAAAGTTTTATTAACATTTTCCAAAGAAGCTCCTTCATTCAGAACCTGTAGACAGAACTCACATATATCCTCCCCCACAATACTCCAGTAAGTCTGAAAGAAATCGCTTGTAGTCCATCTGCACCTGGAGCTTTCGTTGGATGCATGCTTTTAAGAACTCCAGTAATCTCCTCTCTAGTGAAACACCGAAGGAGAAAGTCGCTCTGTTGATTAGACACTCTCCTGGGAATAGCCTCCAAAATCCTAGTAGTGACCTCCTAATTTGGATTAGAGGAAGATAATAAAACACTAAAGTACTTATTAGTTATCTCCTTCATCTTTGCATCTTTGCTAGTCCACAAACCACCTTCATCATACAAGCCTTTTACTTTATTGATTTTCCTTCTCTGATTTGCTTTCATATGAAACCATTTAGTATTTTGATCGCCTCATTTAAGCCACACCTCCCAGGATATTTGCCTCCAATATCTTTCATCCTCTTCCAGAAGCTCATCTAGTTTTCTCTCTTTCTCTTTCAAAGCCCCTATATTTTGGTCATCAAGTTTGTCCTTCCAATCCTGCAGTTCTTTTTCTAGACTCATAATCCCCCCTTTTAATGAGCCTCTATTTTTAGCCAAATTCCAATTCCACATCTCTGATAAGTACCTCTTAATCTTACCTTGAATAGATGAGGACTCACGATTCTCCTGACCCTGCCGAATCTTGGTAACGATTTGTTTACAAGTCTCATATTTGGTCAAAGACTCCTCAAATATAATTAGGTGCTTTGAGGCTGGATTACTCTTCCTGATATGATCTTCTTCCCATTCCGTCGTAATAGGTCTATGATCCGAAGCATTAAAGGCAAGATGTTGCACAATGGTAGAGCTGCACTTACCTTGCATCTTATCATTAATTAAAAATCGATCTAGCCTCTCCCAAATCATCTCACTATTAACATGGTTGTTGCACCAAGTAAACTCAGGGCCACTGTAGCCAGGATCGATTAACTCACATACATCCATAGCTTCTCTGAAATCATCCATATCACTATCTAACCTCCTCAAACCCCCTACTTTTCTTCCAAGCTCAAAATTGCATTGAAGTCGCCCCACAAGATCCATAGATTAGTAACATTCTCATTAAGTCTCTTCATGAGCGTCCACGTTTCGTGATGGAGATCCTTGTTAGGATTCCCATATATGTCGGTAAATCTCCACATCCATCATTTCTCCTTTACCATGATATCGATATGGCCTGTTGAATAAGAAAGTAGGGTAGCTGTTGGGTTTTATGCCCTAAAACTCGTAGATAGTGAATGTAAACAAATTGTATACTTGTTTTAATAAAGTGTTACTGAGTTTCTACAATAAAATGTTATTGTTAAATATAGCACAATTTGGCCCAAATCCAATAAACTAAGATCCAAGGTTGTTTGTATGTCACTTGAACTAATATGTGGGGACATACGGGGATCGATGTTCAAGTCACAACCTAAAAGATCTATAGTACAAGGATAAGACTGGGTACCTTATCCTGGCAACACTATGTGATACGGCCCGCTTTGTATTTGATACAGACGCATTGATCCAAAGCGTCCATGTAGTAGACATGCGAGTGGGGATATCCTATGCAATGAATTTGCATAAGACTGGGTCACGACATAGTAACCGCTAGCTATAACACCGTTAACTAGTTAGGTTTCTATTTCACTCGAATGACCTAGGCAACTTAGTCTGGATCCTGAGTGGATTATGGACTCCTGTTCACGAGGGATTGTCTTTTGATTTGTATGGGTGAGAGTGGCCAGTACGCCGACTCAATAAGCCTACCATTTTGGGGACAAGACCGAGTGAGGAGCTGGGAACATAATCACACAAGATGGAATTTACTCCTTCCCGACTTTTGAGGAAGTAGATGAGTGTTCCTTTAAGTGGTGTCTCCGGGTCTTGAACAAAAGGTCCTACCCTCTCACTGGCCCGAGAGGGGTTTTTGTTTGATGGTTGGACCACAAACAGGTTGTTCATTAGAGGAGCACTAGTACTTAAGGAGGTAGAGGTAACTCAGGGGTAAAATGATAATTTGACCCAACTGGAGTTACGAACACTCGTGAAGGACTAACTTGCTGTTATTGGTCGATATCCGTGGACACAGAAATATTCTGCAGTGAGAAGAGTGCAGTTGTGGGTCTTTGGTGGAGTGACCCACAGTTAACGAATGTTGACTAACTTGGTTAATGAGTTTAGCCAATTAGTCTCGTATCATAGGAGCTTCTGATCTGTAGGTCCATTAGGTCCCACTGGTAGCTCGTAAAGAGACTTGAGGCAATTAAGTATAAATTGTAAATTGAAAGTGTTTAATTTATTTAGGAGAATCATATAATGTATATTGATACATTATAATATAAAGTTTATGAAACTTTATAATATAATTTTTGAATTAATTTCAAAATTAATTCTTGAGAGAAAATATTTGAAAGAGTTCGAATAATTAATATGAATTGGATTCATATTAAATTCATATTAATATAAATAATGTAATAAAATCCCTAAGATTAAATATGTGATATTTAATTGGGTAATTAATTAATTATGGAATTAATTAATTATTTATTAAATTAAATATGAATAAGATAATAGATTTGATCTTATTCATGACCTTTTCCTATTAGGAAAAGGTCTTGGCCTTTACCTATAAATAGGACCCCTGGGTGGGGTGAAATGCATCTCCTTCATTCTACTTCTCTTAGAGATCTCTCCTAAAAGACTCCCACCAGTCTCCTGCCTCCAATAGTCTCAGAGATATACCGGTGTAACCAATTGGTGGTGCTCGCACAAGAAAGGTTGCTGCGTTTTCGATCTCACAAGCTAGAAAAAGGCGAATCGATCAAGGCTTCTTACGAAAGTGAGTTTCCTTGAAAACCTTGATCACTAGGATCATCTAGATTAGATCTAGGCAATTATTAAGCATGTTTATAGTCGCTTTATAGCATGATAAATATGGTTTTATTGTTGTATTCTTTTACAAATTGTATTGGTATTTCAATTGGAATCAAAGACTCTAAGTAGGTTTTGTCCACGTGCCCACGTCTTCCGCTGCGCCGAGGGCTCTCATTCCCTTCAGTAACATTGATATCATTTTGCCAAAGAAGAATTAGTCCCCCACTTAAACCCACACTATGGACTGCAAACCCACAATCAAAGTTTAACGTTTTTTTTTCATATAATCACCTTTATTAACTTGACACTTGGTTTCCATCAAGAAAACCAACTGGGGATGTTGTCTGTCAATAAGTTGCCACAGTCTTCTTAATGTCCTACGGTTCCCCAAGCCCTGGACATTCCAGCTTAAGATTTTCATTGTGCCCGGTGGAGCTGTCTTGCAACCTCCACCGATCTTGCATCTATGATATCCGTAGTAGAAACTTGTCTCATTCTTTTCAATCCTCCTTCCTCCTCATCAAAACCAATCTTATGTTTTGCTCCCACTATACCTTTACTTTTTTTATTTGAAGACTGTTTTTCCTCTACTGCCTCTTTAATTCGAATAACTCGTTTCCAAGTTTTGGTCTTAGCAATGTCCATCACATCCTCATTCACGACTCCTTTCCCTTTATCAGATATACTTTTATTAGGACTCCGCCCAACTCACTCCTGTTGATTCTGAGCAGTCACTTGATCGGCCTAGGATACATCCATATCCATTGGATTGTCTTTTAAATTTTTTATTGCACTGATCTGTCGCATTTACTTCTTCCTCCAATGATTCTTTTTTATTCCGATCATCCTCAGTAAATGAAAATATTCCAGTATTTATTGTACTAACCGTTGTGTTAACCTTTCCTTCCTTATCGGTAGCCTTGAATTCCGGATCTAGGCCTCTTTCCTTAATGGAATTTTGGACCGTTACATCGCCTGCCAAACTTGATTCCACCGCCGTGTCTGCCTAAACTGCAATCTTGCCATCCCCGCTGCTTGGAGGAATCTTCTTCTCCGGTTGATCTAACTCAGACTACCCCTGATCTCCTTTAGCATCTTCTTGCGAATCTTTGAATCTCCATCTTCCACGTCCGCCAGCACCATCACGCCCTCTTCCTCGCCCCATCTACTGTGACATCAAAATAGGACTTGGACTATTATTACACTGTTTTAACTTAAAAGGTTCCCTGAGCCATGGACCATAGGAAAGTCCCTTGACATCTACTTCTTTCTCCTTAGCACACTCTTTGATAGTATGACCAAAATGTCCACATCCGTAGCAGAAGTCCGGGAGTTTCTCATAAGTGATAGTTATCCATTTATCCATGCCCTCTTTTCCAGATTTCAAAAAGATCTTGCGCTTCAAAGGGGATGAGACATCTATCTGCACCTTAATTCTTAAAGAACATCCCTCTAATTGGTTCTCATCCTAATCTAAATCGACTTGTTCCACCTGTCCGAGAAGGTTGTCGATTGCCGTAGTGGTGTGGAATTTGTTTACCGCAAGTGTACGGGTCAAGTAATAATATAGTGAATGTGATATTCGAATGTCGTCCTCTGGATTGGATTTCTAATCAATTTTAATTACCGAAAATAATCTTGCCCAATTTTATTTAGGGAATAAATCAAAGTGAGAATGAATGTGATCAAACACAAATCAATGAAAAAGTATGACAAGCTAATGGAGACAACGGTCTTAGGGACTTGATTTCACCAATTGGGATTATGGATTAATTCATGGTTTAATGACATGCTAAGATTCATAAATCTTGGGAAACTAAAATCACATATATCTCTCCCGAGCATACATGATTCTCCCACATGCAATGAACCCGATATCCCTATCTAAATTCATTAAACATGCAAGGCATTAAGGTTAACCTTTTTAACGATTTCTAGAATTAACTATTATCTCCCGATTTCTAGCTAAATCCTAGTTATGCATAATGATTTCTAAGCTAAATCCTCTCTCCCGAGTTAGATTTAAGCACAAACAACAATCAATTTATGGCCGGTAAATTGAAAGCATTAAGAATACAATTATGCATAAATGACATCAATAACAATAAAACCATAAAATCAATCCATAAAGTGTCCAACGGCTACATCAATCCCTAAGAATTAAACTTAGCTACACATAATCCGAATTACAATATAAACTAAGTCTAAACAAGCCATAAGAACTACAAAGGTCTAAAGAGAATTGAACGCTAGGTAGGCCGAGACCGAACGTCCCCGTGATGATCCCCACGAACAATCGTTTGATTCCCGCTTTCCTCCACTTGTTACCCTCAAAAGTCCCTTTTTTCTCTGTTTTACGGCTCCAAATCGTCTAAGAGAAGTCCCCCATTCAGCCCTAATCGCAAATTATTTATAGGAAAAATTTTTTGTCTTAGCGTCTCGACGCTGTCGCCTTATCGCAGATTCTGTAAAGGAAAACTCACACAGCGTCGAGACGCTGAGGTCGCAGTGTCGAGACGCTAAGGTCGCAGTGTCGAGATGCTGCGACATGTTCGCGCCTAATCAGAAAAGGAATGCTAGCATTGACCATAAGTTGACTTTTTCTTCTTTGATTCTCTTCGGTTCTTTTGCATCTTTTCACGTCTCGAACACCCGATTGACTCAAATTCCACGCTTAAGCTCTAATCAACACTTTCCTACAAAATAAACAATTAAGTGCAATAAAATGGCCAATAAATCATAAAAGACTAGCTAAATTGATTAGAGAAAACTAGCTAGCTATGCTCGCTATCACGTAGTTGTCTTCCTGGAAAAACAAGCAAGCGGAAGTTTATGAAAGTGAATCCAAAATGACACATACCTGAATTCCATATCCTCGTTGCAAATGTCGACACTCGGTTCCTCCATGAGAATTAGAGCTTTGTCGAAAAACTAAGGACATGCTTCTTTAATCCATCTCTTAATATGCACGTTCTTGAACTTGCATAGAAATAAATTAAATCCCACTTGTCCAATATTGGTCTGCTCCTGATTCCAAATCTTCGGCATTTTTGAAATAAACATCTCCAAAGCAATCTTCTTATTGGTAAACATTTTGCACAGAAGAGCATTCTTCAACCTTTGTTTAGATTTATCCAGCTCTTCTTCCTGCAGTTGATAGGTACTAGCCCTCTCCTCCGATGTGACTTTTAACTTCTCAAATTTTTTGAGAATAATCTCCTCCTATTTGCTTTGAAGGTGTACATATTACACATGCGGAAGCAATTGAAGATCGAAAGCACTTAAGACATTCAATTTTACTCCTAAAGCATGCATGTTCTAGAAAAGACAGAATAGAGAGTTTAGAAAACACCAACCTTTGTAGCTCACTTATGCTGAACTCCTTGTGGTGTTTGCCTCTCCTATGCTCCTTGGACAACCTCTAGAGTCTTCCCCACTATACTCCGGGCCAAGAACGACTTGTGGGAGTCTATATAAGATAGGGAATGGGAAGGGAATGCTTGAAGCATCAAACAATGGAGAAGAATGAGAGATGAAAGAACTTTGAGTCCAAATTCCAGCAGCATAACATTAAGGAAATGGCTCTCTTTCATGTTTGAATATGATTCAAACTCCTTTTAAAGACATTCTCCATGCAAAGCCAAGCCTCAAGACACAAGACACATGGTGTATTTGCAAGCTCAAGTGGATTCTAGGTGTACATTACACAAGACATGAAAAAATGCATGAGTGAGTTGTCTTTCCACTTTGAATAATCATGCATTAAGTGGATTTCCAACTAAATCCACTAAATTCAAATTGAAATCAAATTTCAAGCTTGCAAATTACCCCCAATTTCAATTCTAAATTGAAATTGATTGCTTGGTAATTAATTTGAAAATTTTCAAATTAATTTTGATATGATTAATCTAATTAATCTTTGTTATCTTGTGCAATTCCATATATATGATTCCTAATACATATATATAGTATTCAAAACACTTTTAAATACTTCATCTCTCATTTTCTAATTTAATTCATAATTAAATTATTGTGTCAAACACAATTTACGATAATACCCTTTTCCCCGATTTTGAACGATTCAAAGCTTCCTATCTTTTGTTCTAGGCTTAATTCCGATATGAGCTAGTAGGGGGACCTAATGGACCTATAGATCATGGGCTCCAACGATTCGAGGCTAACCGACTAATCTCATTGTCCAAGCTAGCCAACATTCGTTAACTATCGGGACACTCCACTATAGCCCGATAGTTGCACTCCCATCACTATAGATATATTTCTGTCCACTTGATTTAACCATGATTAGTAAGTCGATCCTTCACAGGTTAGTCGTAGCTATAGCTAGGTCAATAAGCCGTTTTACCCCTATAGTACTTCTAGTTCCTTAAGTCCCACTGATCCTCTAATGAACAATTGGTTTATGGTCCAACCAATAAACCGAGTCCCTCTCGGGCCAATGAGAGGGCGGGATCCCTTTGTTCAAGCCCCGGAGTCAGCACTTAAGGGAACAACCTCTCTACTATCCCTTATTCGGGTAGGAGTGAATTCCTTCTTGCACGACTATGTCCCCAGCTATCTACCCGTTCCTATCCCTGAAATGGGAGGCTTATTGAGTCGGCGATACTGAGCCACTCTCACCTATGCAGAGCTAAGGATAAGCCCGAATAAACAGGAGTTCATAGTTAGCTCAGGATTAAGATCGAGTTACCTAGGTCATCACATGAAATAGTCAGTCTCGTCAGTAAACGGTGTTATAAAGCGAGAGCGACTTATTTCTCGGTCTTGGTCTTATGCAAACTCATTGCATAGGACGTCCCCACTCGCATGTCTCTACATGGACGATTTAGGATCACATCGTCTATACCATCTATAAAGTGGGTCGCGTCTCATAGTGTCTCCAGAATAAGGTACCCAACCCTATTCCTATACTATAGACCGTTTTGGCTATTACTCAAGCTTGATCCACTTTTATGTCTCTACATGAAGCTCAAGTGTTCATCCTATAGCCATGGATCTTAGTTTATTGGATTTGGGTTATTATATGTGCAATTTAATTTATTCAGTAATGACTTTTACTGAATCAATCTCGATAACACCTTTATCGAATAAGTATATAATTCGTTTAACATTCACTATCTACGAGTTTTAGGGCACCAATCCCAACATGCTTGTCGCCATCGCTGCAATGATACAAAAGAATAAGCCTGCCCCACCTACCAGACTCACAGAAAAACTCTGCCCACTCCGTTATCGAAGACCGCCAATAACCACTGTTCCAGACTCTCAGAAAAGCTCTGCCCACTCCAACACCGAAGGTCGCCAATTTCCACCGTTTCCTAGAGAGAAAACGAGGAACCTACCTAGTTGATTTTATTTTTTGAATAGAGGCATCATTAAATTGATAGGATTATTTTCCTTTCCTTATTATATATTATGTTATACATATTTAAGGTAATGCATGTAGGTAGGTAGATACTTTAAAACCACTCTAAACACTTTTTACAAGTACAAAAAAGAGGTTTAATATATAAACCATTCAAACCACTTAAAGTTTTGGGGCAACTAGATAAATGATCATTTTTAATTGAGCATTTTGAAAAAAGGCCATATGTTTTTTTCATTTGAAAAATGGCCAATTACTATTTTTGTAGGTTTTTTTTACAACGAATCGGACAAAAATACCCCTGAACGAAATCTAAATCCAGTGAACTATAAATTCAAATACAGAGTAAATGTAGGAGAAAATCTAGGGTTTACACTTAATTTAAGTGCACATTGAAAATCAATCAAATTCAAATTTAACAAATATAACAAATAAATAGGTTAACTGTATAAATTAATAATACGGAGATAGTTGTAGAATTAAAAAAAAAAATTGTTGAACTTTTACTTTAAAAATAACATGAATCAAGGGAGAGGGTTGATTGATAACAAAAATCAACCAAAATAACATGAATCAAGGGAGAGAGTTGTAGAGTAAAAAAAAAAAAAAAAAAAAAAAAAAAAAAAAAAAAAAAATCTATTAACTTTGTGTGTATTTAAATTACTAAATTCATTTACACACAAAACCCTATTTTCTTTTCAATAACCTAACTTCAAAGTGTATTTAGTAAACTTGCAGATAGTTTCAATCATCTTGAAAAGAGGAAAAAATCATTACTCACAAATGTTACTAGAAGAATAAAAAAGATTAAGTTTATAGAAAGAAAATTATGCAAATACAGTGTATTCAGTAAATAAATTATGCAAATATAGTGTATATAAGTTAACTAACCTACTAGACAACATGCAAATAATTTCAATATGGTAAACATCAAATCATCTAAAAAAAACGAGAAGAAATCATTACTCACTATTTTCCTTAAGCTTAATTCGAAAATTGGGATTTAGAAAATAATAGTCATGCAACGTCTCTATCCTCACAAAGCCTAAATATTGTCGGTTTATCAAAAATATTGCTATACAAGGAGAGACGATTAATTTTTCCATTATTCTGAAATGTAAGCTTACTATTTATGCAATCGATGAGTTGTTCAAATGAACAATTTGAATCCACACACACTGTTGACACCTTGAATCCAGTGTATTGATTGCAATTATCCCACAACCCATCGTACCATATAAAAATGAGAATAGAAGACATCTAGTTTTGAAAAGAAAGAGCAATGATTACATTAATGAACAAAAATATGAATGTGATTTTTAAAAAATAAATACAATCATGCAAACCATACCTATGATCAGCCTACGGTGTTGGAAGAAACCGTGAACCAACAAATCGATCAACCTTCCTCCAAAAGATGATCAAGAAAGAGACGATCGATGCTGTAAAAATCTACTGGAAAACCAAAGCAAAAAAACGTATATTTTGGATAGTTCCCAGATTGCAAATGGGAAGAGAGATGATTGATTCTGTAACCATCCTTTCCTAGATTCATGGGATTGGAGGTTAACGATTTTTTTTTAATTTCATAAGATACGAGCAACACAAATATAGGGGAGACGTGGGAAATTACTCAAGGGTAAAAATGGAAGATTGAATTGCACGAAAATAGGTCAAAAATAACGATTGGCTATTTTTCATTAAAAAATCCAGTTTGACCATTTTTCAAAACTACACTGTAATTTTGACCATTTCTAAGGATATCTCTATTTTTTAAAGCTAAGGTAAGATGAAGTGAGACATTTATCATTTAATTATTTTTCTTTCTTCAAAATAAAGGACCGTTTCATGTTATAAAAGGATAATTTTAAAATAAAATATGGTAACCATTTTTAAACTGGTGTTGTAGGGGTGCTAACACCTCCCCTACACTTAATCGACTCTTGAGCCTAATCTTTGGTTTTCAAAGACCGTTTTTTTTTTCTTTAAAATGGATGACCAATCACACCCCAAGATTGGTGGCGACTCCAAACCTCTCCTCCCGAAAGAGACCCTTAGGGGAGGACGTCGACCGTTCCGCGTCGTGATGACGTTGCGACTGCTGGAACTCGAAGGGATAACGGGGTTGAGACTGAAGATATCCAAGAAAACGTCTAAGTGTTTCTCCAAATCGATTCTCTCATTTTTGAAGCATAGGTTGTCTTTCATAGGCCTCTAGGACAAGTGTAACTTGAGATCAGTGTGAGAATCCAGATCTACCATCAACTTCATAGATGAAGGAATAAAATTGAAGATCAAGTTTGTTCCTTAAATCATGCTGATTCTATCTGCTGGCACTATGCGCCCGCAAGGTCTCTAGTATGCGACCGCAATCTGGAGATTTTCAAGATTTTGTACAAAATCAAGGAATTACGTAAGTTTTTTTAAAAAATAGCACTTTTTACACGTAATAACTTATATTTCACAAATCGTAGCTAGAAACATGCAGTTAACTCAGTTTTACATGACTTTGCATAATTTATAAATGAATACATCATTAATCACGAGATTTCAAACAATAAACTTAGAATTTAAATGTTAAATAATACTCATAACTGAGTGTTATCATACCACTCTTTCGGCTCCTTATAGAAACTTCTTTATTATTGCATGCTCTAACAATTCTTTATATGTTTCCATGATGGACGGTAGCCTATAGAATCTTTAAATATGGAATTAGACGTCTATGCAATCAGAAAAATACGTGAATGAAGCAAAGAAAATCTACCATCCAGATTTTTGGCTTACTAAACAAATAAAATCATGAGACAAAATAAATTTTGAGCCTAAACTCAACAAGTTGCATCAATTTTTATCCTTAAGTTTTGAATTTTAACCAAAAAAAATAATGTAAAAAATTCCAAACACTAACTAATTTAATGAAAATCATGCTCGGCCCAAAACTAAATTTGATTAATCTAGTAAGTAATTGACCAATACATAATTATGCTAAAATTTAGCAAGTTCAACAAATAAAACCAGCTTTATTTTCGTTTATTTTCGTTTGTCTAAACCATATCAACTTTATACTGAATATCTATTTTATCTTTTCAACAATTCTTTGAACAAAAACGTATCATAAGGTTAAAATTGCACTACTTTTTAAAATTTAAGATGGAAATTGTAACAATTATTCAAGTTTAGGGTACGATCAGTAGTGGCAGAGCTACAATAGGGCCAAGCCCCTCTAAACTTTAGGGTGTATTATATTAATATTACAAAGTTCAACCAGTTGATATTAATCTTACTTTGGCTCATTGGCACTGATTCTTCAAGCTCCCTCTACTGTGTGCTCACTGTTTGAATTCAAGCACTTTGAATGCATGTTTTTGTTTTTTCTTTGTAACATCATTTTTATATTACCGCCCAGGCATCCATTGTCCGAGTTCGAACCCCATTGAACGCATTTTTTTTCTTTAAGTCCTTTTTTTTATTACTGCCCAGTGTTCGAGTTCAAACCCACTAAAACGTATGTTTTTATTTTTTTCACTTTTAAGTCTGTTTTTTATTAAAAATATATTTAAAAAATTGTTTTCTTTTTCTTTTTTATTTTCGTTTTCTTATAAAAATTTTATAAGTATATATACTGTTTTAATAAAACTATTGAAGGAAATAAATTAGATTTATAATATTTTTAAATGCTAATAGATTATTTTTTTAATAATTAATTCTAGTTCAAAAACTATAATTATTATGATTTTCATTTTTATATATTTTTATTAAAAATAAGTAAAAGATACAATTTTTGTCTTTTATTTTGAGATTTGTTCTATTTTAGTCTTTGTGTTTAATTACAACTATTATATATTGTTAACTTCTTTTTTTTTTTTTTTTTGTCTCTAGTCTTCCTCTCTTTTCTTGAATGGAAGTTATTATCATTATTATTGCCAAATTTGATACAAATTTACTTCAAACTACCAAAATAAGTACTAATTTTAAGATTTATTAAAAGTATGTGGACTAAATTTGGACATTTAAAAGTATAGGGACTAAAATGAAATGAGACCTAAAGTACATTGACCAAAATAGTATTTTAACCTAAAAAATGTCAATAATATTTTCTATTGAACAAACTAATATCAGAATATATCAAGTCCCCCTAACATAAAGTTCTGGATCCGCCACTGAGTGCAATTTGATGAGATTGAAAGTTTAGACTAAAAATTGATACTACTTGTCAAGTTCATGGTCAAGATTGATCTTTTCCTAAAATCATTTAGAGGAATAACTAATGTTATCGTGATGTTCACTAAAGCAACAATTGCAAATTAAATAAGTGAGCAAAAAAAAATCCAACATTCTTGTGATTATGCAAACCTTAAATAAAACAAGATGTATTGGTTAAAGTATCCTCAATAAAGTAGGATTCCTTACTAGATAAGAAGTAATTTGATTAAATAGTGATAGGGATAAGCATGTTGGACTTTACATGAAGATAAAAGGAATACTTTAAATCAGAGTATTTTAATGGAGATGATATATTTGTTCAAGTGGATATTATACCTTGGTCCAATGGTTGAAAAGATTTTAAGCATTTTACCATGTTTAAGTGAAAGTCTACACTTATTGACATGTGAGGAAAATAAAGTTTTTTCTTAGTTCAATAACATTTGGCGAGATGAAGGGATTCTTACATGTCAATTACTGTTGAGGTATGTTAAGTTTAGCGTGAGAAAAGTAAAAGTTACTCTGAAAATTTGTCTTTATAAGTGACAAATAAATATTTGTATACTTGAACCATTATATGGTTGTAAGACGATGATGCAATGAAGTTATAATTAAAGATATTTCAAGAGGTGTTTAGTTCAGTTGCAAAGAGATTTTCAAAGGTGTTTAGTTCACTTTTAGTCTTTGAGGTTTCAAATTATTGTCTATTTGGTTGTCTCTTGAAGGTGTACATATTACACATGCGGAAGCAATTGAAGATCGAAAGCACTTAAAGACATTCAATTTTACTCCTAAAGCATGTATGTTCTAGAAAAGACAGAATAGAGAGTTTAGAAAACACCAACCTTTGTAGCTCACTTATGTTGAACTCCTTGTGGTGTTTGTCTCTCCTATGCTCCTTGGACAACCTCTAGAGTCTTCCCTACTATACTCCGGGCCAAGAAGGACTTGTGGGAGTCTATATAAGATAGGGAATGGGAAGGGAATGCTTGAAGCATCAAGCAATGGAGAAGAATGAGAGATGAGAGAACTTTGAGTCCAAATTCCAGTAGCATAACATTAAGGAAATGGCTCTCTCATGTTTGAATCTTATTCAAACTCCTTTTAAAGACATTCTCCATGCAAAGCCAAGCCTCAAGACACAAGACACATGGTGTATTTGCAAGCTCAAGTGGATTCTAGGTGTACATTACACCAGACATGCAACAATGCATGAATGAGTTGTCTTTCCACTTTGAATGATCATGCATTAAGTGGATTTCCAACTAAATCCACTAAATTCAAATTGAAATCAAATTTCAAGCTTGCAAATTATCCCCAATTTCAATTCTAAATTGAAATTGATTGCTTGGTAATTAATTTGAAAATTTTCAAATTAATTTTGATATGATTAATCTAATTAATCTTTGTTATCTTGTGCAATTCCATATATATGATTCCTAATACATATATATAGTATTCAAAACACTTTTAAATACTTCATCTCTCATTTTCTAATTTAATTCATAATTAAATTATTGTGTCAAACACAATTTACGATAATACTCTTTTTCCCGATTTTGAACGATTCAAAGCTTCCTATCTTTTGTTCTAGGCTTAATTCCGATATGAGCTAGTAGGGGGGCCTAATGGACCTATAGATCATGGGCTCCAACGATTCGAGGCTAACCGACTAATCTCATTGTCCAAGCTAGCCAACATTCGTTAACTATCGGGACACTTCACTATAGCCCGATAGTTGCACTCCCCTCACTATAGATATATTTCCGTCCACTTGATTTAACCATGATTAGTAAGTCGATCCTTCACAGGTTGTTCGTAGCTATAGCTAGGTCAATAAGCCGTTTTACCCCTATAGTACTTCTAGTTCCTTAAGTCCCACTGATCCTCTAATGAACAATTGGTTTATGGTCCAACCAATAAATCGAGTCCCTCTCGGGCCAATGAGAGGGCGGGATCCCTTTGTTCAAGCCCCGGAGTCAGTACTTAAGGGAACAACCTCTCTACTATCCCTAATTCGGGTAGGAGTGAATTCCTTCTTGCACGACTATGTCCCCAGCTATCTACCCGTTCCTATCCCTGAAATGGGAGGCTTATTGAGTCGGCGATACTGAGCCACTCTCACCTATGCAGATCTAAGGATAAGCCCGAATAAACAGGAGTTCATAGTTAGCTCAGGATTAAGATCGAGTTACCTAGGTCATCACATGAAATAGTCAGTCTCGTCAGTAAACGGTGTTATAAAGCGAGAGCGACTTATTTCTCGGTCCTGGTCTTATGCAAACTCATTGCATAGGACGCCCCCACTCGCATGTCTCTACATGGACGATTTAGGATCACATCGTCTATACCATCTATAAAGTGGGTTGCGTCTCATAGTGTCTCCAGAATAAGGTACCCAACCTTATTCCTATACTATAGACCGTTTTGGCTATTACTCAAGCTTGACCCACTTTTATGTCTCTACATAAAGCTCAAGTGTTCATCCTATAGCCATGGATCTTAGTTTATTGGATTTGGGTTATTATAAGTGCAATTTACTTTATTCAGTAATGACTTTTTTACTGAATCAAACTCTATAACACCTTTATCGAATAAGTATATAATTCGTTTAACATTCACTATCTACGAGTTTTAGGACACCAATCCCAACATCTCTAAACTTTCAAAAGAGACACTTTAGTTCTCCACGTTTGCAATATGATCCTAATTGGTTTCTAACATAACTTTAACATAATGGAATGATGATTGGATAGTTATCTAGTGACGTGGATTAGCTAACAAGTAAAATTTGTTTGATTACTTGGCAAAAATTTTGAATTAAAATGGTTTAACTTATTCCAAATCTCTCTCTTTGTTGAGCCCGTGAGCATCTGAGTTCGGGCTATATTTTTTAGCTTATTGTGAAATTGGCATGTGTTTGTTTATTGATGTTATTTTTGCATGATTATGACTTCCTAGGATAGGCTCTTTTGTCAATTTTTAAGCTTTTGATGAGTTGTAAGCAGGAGTGCTCCAAAAGGGAGGCTTTTTAAAATTTTTCTAGGAGATGTCTTGCATTAGTGAAGTATTTTTCTTGCTTTAGAGTTGAATTTGAATGCTTAGGAGTGAATTATTAGGCTCATATGCTTCTTGTCACCTCGATAGGATTAGGGAAGGGCTAAAGAGTCTATTTGTTGCAAATTAGCATGTTTAATCCTGCCTAGGAGGAAAGAAAAGATTATATGCTTACTATGCTTAAATGAAACATCATTCTTGCTTTTATTTTTTAAAGAAAAATAATGTCGGCTTGTGTACACAGTTTGGAATGTTTAATATTGTTTTAGGCAAAAAGAGCTACCCTTTTGTGATCATTTAGGCCAACCAAGGGTTAAACTCAAGTTATGGGCCCCTACAATAGGTGTGTGAAAGCTAGTGCCACATAAAAATGCTAAATCAATTTTAAATCTAAAGCACCTAAGTATGGATTAAAACAATCTAATTTGTTCCTGTGGCTTTTTAGTAAATCCTTAATGCCAGTATAGAGGGAAAATGAGTTGAGGGTCTTATAATCACACCCCGAGCTAGTAGAGGCCAACCTAAGTAAGTTAGATCTCTCATATGCAAGTTAATTTTGGAAAAATTTCGATTTGTCTCCTTCATTGGGCCTTGTGTGTATGTCTCTTAATTGTTTGCTTATTGACTTTTGAGCCTTGAGGATTGAGTTATGCTAGTATTGCATTCGTTTACAACCCATGCCTAAATTTTAGTTTGCTCGAGGACTAGCAAAAACTTAAGTTTTGGGGTGTTTGATAGCGTGCATAACGAGCTATATTTTTAGATATATTTTAGTTAGTCGTTGAAGATTATTTGGCCATTTTGATGTGTTTTAATGTTTCTTTTGTAGGAATTACGTTTTGACAAGTATTGGAGCATTTGGAAGCTATTTGGGTGTTGGGGACGCTAAAAGAGGCTAAGAAAACGAAAAGAAATCAAATTGGAAGCTAATCAAAAGTTGAAGACTCGAGAGGTAACGTCTTGACACTACCTCTTTAGCATTTCGACGCTACCTGATTTCCTTTTCTGATTAGGGTGGTAAACAGGACAGCGACGAGACGCTGTCGAGATTTTTCCTATAAATACATCCTTATCTTGCACAGCCAAGGGGAGTTCAATTTGGGAGTTTTTAGACTTAAAATCGATTGGAGACCTTATGTGGGAGCTTAAGCAGGGCCAAGGAGCGAGAATCACGCAAGAACGTGTGGAGATCTTGACGAGGACGTGCGGTTTTCAGCGGAATTGAGTTTTTCCTTATCTTTACCTTATCTCTAGTTAGTTTTTATGGCTTTTTCATATCTAGCTCATATCAAGTAGCTAGACGTGTTTCTTAGGGATTTCTGTAGCCCTTTGAGTGTTGTTGAATTGATTTATGGATGTTTTATTGTTTTGAACTCATTTATGCAATTTATGTTTTTAATGCTTTTAATTTTTAAAAAAAAAATTAAAATACTATCGGGGCTTTTCATTCTTCCCCTCCCCTTTTTTTTTTTTTTTTTTTAAAAAAAAAAAAAAAAAAAAAAGAAGAAGAAAGAAATTCTTCCCCTCCCTTGTCCTTTGTTTATGAATGATAATTAAACAAATATTGAAGCTTGAGAGCATTGAAAGGCAATTAGAAGTTATTCTTTCTCTTAGAAAAAAAGAAGTTATTCCACTAAGCAATGAATGAGGAATATGAAAGATCTAAGGGTAAAATTGGCATACAATTTAAATGTTGAGGGATAAGATTGACACAAAAAGTTTCTTCTCATTGTGGCTTTTATATATACTATAGATATAGATGAGCCAAAAAGACACAACTTTGAAAGTTCAATTTAAAGACCAAGTAGACACAATCCTAAAGTTTAATTACTAAATTTATAATTTAAAATTGAATCTTTTATGATAATAGAACTTCTTTGAAATCCCTATAAATGGCCAAATACACTGTATTTTTTATAAATGGCCAAACATATCTATTCAATGAAAAATGGTGATGTGCGCAAAAAACGCCCTACTGCAAGTGTACGGGTCAAGTTTTATATAGTTAATATAGTGTAATGCAATTACGAATTGTAATCCTCTGGATTGGGTTTCTAGCCACTTAATTACCATGAATACTAATGCTCAATTTTATTTACAGATGATAACTTGATGAAACAATGAATCAAACAATCAAAGCTAAAAAGGTGGAAATTCAATTATACCTTGTTTTGTTTCACATTCACATCCTATATTTTAGGAAGTCACTATCTCATTTAATTCCAAAAAGAAACAGTTTATCACATGAATCAAGCAATTACAATATCTGCCAAAGCGAGCTTAGCTCAGCGGTAACGGGCATGTCGACTAAAAGGTCAGAGGTTCGAAACCCTCCACCCCCAAATGTTGATGTACTAAAAAAAGCAATTACAATATCTATCTTCTCTCTTCTATCTTTCAAAATTCAAATTCAGATTTGAATCATATCTGAAATCTAGTAGATTATGATCCCTCTGACACTCTAAATAATTCAAATATTGTACGCAAAATTATACTGACAATTCTCTCCAATTTTCAGAAAGAAAAAAATTAAGTTTATTGATTATATTAACCTCGATTCTACTCCAATGACCATGTTTAAAAAGTATGTTTTTCAATCAAGATTTGAAAAAATGTTGTATACATATTTGCCTAGTTTTCAATATATATACTCCATTTCTGTAATTCATTCCTATTTTTCCTCATTGATATTATTTCAATATTATATTTCTAAATTTAAATTTTTATTATTAAATCATGTTGTTAAGATAATTTATATTAACTGTTTTAGGTTTATCTTTATAAATTTAAATTTGTTTGATTATAGTTTGCAATTAATTTAAACAATAATTTTAGATTCTCTCATTCATTTATGATGTATTTGAGTTTCCGTTTTCATGGCATCTAGAATTCATTCAGCAGTATTTTAGTAAGTTTCATTGTTGTAAAATCCTGTGGGTGGTTTCTATAATATCATTGTAAACTTAAAAGTTTTTTATTAAATTTTGTAGTTAAGATAAACTATATTTCCTAGATTTTCTCATTGCATTTGAATTTAAATTTTTATTAAACTTTAAATCCTAAATTCTCTTCTTCATTTATGTTATATTTGAACTTAATTGTTTAGTAGATTTATTAAAAAACTACTAAAAATAGAAAATCAACCTTTTTCAAATGAAAACGTCTAATGGTCATTTTTTAAAACACCCAATTAAAAAGTCTAGTTGCCCTTTTTTTTTTATTTGGACTTGAGTGGATTTGGGTAAACTTCCCAATCTCACATTGCACATATTAGAAATTTTTTTTTTTTTTTTTTTTTTTTTTGAAACAAATTGCACATATTAGAAATTTACAACTACGTAAGTCTGGATATAAAATATTCTATATTTTATTTTGATGAAACATACATTATACTCAACTATAAAATAAAATTGAACTATGTTTCAGAAAAATAAAATAAAATTGAACTAAAAAAACTATAAAATAAAATTTTAAAAAAACTACTCTATTACCTAATAACTTTCTTGACCCAAAATAATTCAACGTTAAAGAAAATTGATCCATTAAACAAACTCAATAAAATAAAATATTTAAAAAAATCTAAGTTCTCATATTATTGATCTTTAAATATTTACTAATTATGATTTTTTTTATTTGAACAAGAAGATTTGACCTTCTAATGCGAGCCTAGCTCGGTGGTAATTGACCTATATCCTCGACCATGAGGTCAAAGATTCAAATCTCTCACTCCCACATGTTGTATTAAAAAAAAAAACCTTATAACCTCTTGATCAAAGATATAAACCTCAACAAGGTTAAGGATATTTTCTCAATTATGTTCATATTGACGATAATTATAAGGACTTAATAGGAAAAAAAAAATCGATACATAAAGTTTATACTCCTCCATAGTAAAGCTGTTCCCTCGAGTAAAATAGTCCTTTTCTGATGGGTGGCAAAGTACTAAAATTTGATTGCACAAAACACTGCCTCAAAACTCTTGAACAGTTTATCAAAAAATAACACTCTTGAACAGAAGTGAATTTTTTTAGGTTTGGGATTTTAGAGAAATGATCCCAACAACTGAGAATAATTCTTGTAAAGTGTATCCCAGCATTTATTCAGCAACTCAGATGAGCATAAAATGTTAAATTTTGAAAATGGATCCAATGTTTCAATGCTGCTGCTGCTGTCATTGCTATTCTGTCAAAGTCATAATGTGTGCAAAAGGAGTTTGTAAAGAAAGAAGAGAAGGCTATTACAAAGTGAAGTGAGACTCTAAATTGGCAATCCTAATGTAATGTATTTTTTGTGACAGAATTTCAAGGAAACAAATCGTGTTGTAATGACATGGGGGGAAACACCCCAAATTCCAACCCAAATGATTTCTACTTTCTAACTTCATTAGTTTATAAACGTATCTAAACCATGAAATGAGCATCTTCTTCTAATCGCCCGAGACCCGCGTCTTCCTTCCTTCCTTCACTGCCACTTTCTGTCCCTCTAAATGGGATTTCGCCCTTTAGTATACATACAAAGTACTGAGCGCCAATGATTTCTCCATGAGAACATTTTTTGAACCAGAAGATGATGTTTCACTATACGGACGAGGGTAAAAAAGAGCTTTCACAGACCTCTTCCGTTGTCATCAACTAACTCGGTTCAAATGCAATAGGAAGAAAACCCTCAACTCAACCAAAAATTCCTCTTCGACATTTGTTGGCCAAAATAATCAAATCCCCAAACGTGGATGTCCCTGTGAGGAAAAACAGTGTAAAGAGTGGGGGGCTTCCTGATGCATGTTTACTCATGTAGGAGCTAAGGGTACACGGCTACGGCTCGTGAGATGCTGCAAGCTGCTAGTAAATCAAAGAATGCGACCAACACAGCTCTACAGTCATGACATATCTTCCTTTCAGTTGACGCTTTTCTATCTTGGAAAATAGTTCAGTCGTGAAGGAAAATAAGCTAAGGCTACCTCTGTAGACGAGGTGAAGGAGGTTCTTCCAGAGGGGTACGTTGATTCGAGCTACCATGAAATCTTTGATCTTCAAATGCTCTACTCATTCTTCCTCCCTCGTTCATTTGCGACACTTCGTTTATATTAGCAAAACCTACGGGACCAAGAGATCCAAACTCGAGCTGTTCTGCAGGTGAGCCATACCCGCCATTATGATCCAATGGATAGAGCATCACAACAGAGGGCATTGAAGGTCCATTAGAAGACACCACACCAGGATTCATGCCCGGTAGTGGATACATGCCATAAGCCATACTAGTAGAACCACTCTGTGTGGAGTTTGAGCGGATTGGACCATTCTGGGATTGGTAGGCCATGGAATCATGTCTATGTGAGTTCCATGCCCTTTCAGCTCGATTCTCACTAGCAGACAAGCGGTCTAACCTGGAATTTGGCTTGTCAACTTGGCCACGGCGACCAGAAGCTCGTGATTTTGAATTCATGTTCCAGCTCCCATCTCTTTCGCCATGACTATCACTTCTATCATAGTTGTAGTTTCCTCGTCTAGCATTTGAAGAATGTCGTTCACGCGCTGAAGCCTTCTAAAATAAATTAAAAAAAGCAAAGTAAAAATCTCATGAAAGAACATACATGTTAGGCATAATTTAAAAACCATGCTCCAAAAATCAAGAAACCACCTTACCATTATAAACAATTGAACTGAAAACGTACATAGGAAAAGACTATTGAAACAAAAATGCAGACATTTCTAACCCAGAGGAAAATTTGATGGAAAGGAAAATAGGGAAACAAAAGAAAAACATTAAACCAACAAATATCAATTAAATTCTTCTTCCTAGTTTATTATAAATAAATTTCTTCAGATTATAACATTTGGAATGAACTGGGGTTGGAGAAGAGACTCAATGGCAACTGTAGAGTTGACTATATTGTCTAAGAAAATGAATGAATCTGTCCATCGAAATTCGAGAAACAATGAAAGATAAATGTATTGCATGCTGAAATACTATTTGATTAGTGACCACCCAAATCCCATAACTTCATGAAGAAATACGTCACAAATCTACATTATTTCAGAAAAATAAATATATAAGCTGCAAGAAAGGAGTTTAATATCCAAAAATTAGTTTAGCAACTGTCTCTATATAGCAGCTGAACCAAACAAATCATTAAATAAGTGGAAGTGATTTTCTTACAGGATTTGGCAAGTATGTTCCGGTCCCACTGCGATGTCTCGGCATTTCGTCAATGTAATGCTGATATATGTTAGGCCTATTAGAAACAGACTGGAGAGGAGCAACAGGGACCAGACGAGACCCATAACCCAAAGTAAATAAATTCATATTGGCTGAAAGAGGTCTTCCAGGACCATCCCATGGAAAACGACCCTGTAGGTAGACAGGAGGTACAACAACGGGTGAAGGATAAATCACAGGTGATGGATGCCGAGAATTTTGGCAAAACCGCCCATATTGCAAATTTTGCCAATGACTAGCAAAATCACTATTAAGAATGTCAGGTTTGGGTTCCAAAGATTCAATTAAGGAAGATCCTCTCATAGGATTAGTGATGGTTAAAACATCAGGCTTGTTATGTCCTTCAGACGAATCAGTATTCTGAGAAGAATCAACATTATCCAAGGAGTCCTCCTCGCTGAAATGGCTAGTTGAAGCATCTGAAGTTCCTGTCTCTGATGGAAAATTATATACTGGAAGCATAGTAACAAATGGAACAGGTGGCCCTGTGGGATAAAATGCAAAAGGAACCACGCCAGAATTATCAACAGCTCTTTGTCTAGAACCTGGGCCCAAGAGCACAGGAGCAAGAGGTATTAGTGGATCTGACCCAGCTGTCTGGGGTGGTTCAAGTCCAGTTATTTGATGCCTTGTAGCATGCATGGATGCTACTGATTGAGGTCCAGCACTTAGTTCGGCCAATTCAGTACCCAGAGTAGGTACGTGATTCCAGTCTCTGCTATCTTCATCAGTCACAGTAGATGAATGTTCAGAAACATTTTTGCCTTTCCCATAAGAGGATGGCAGCTCAAAGGCATTTGATTTCCATCCCCGTTTCTCCCTAGATGATTTTGAGGCTCTTGAAGACAACTCATCCCAAGAACTTTCTGGATTGGTCTTATTTCTTAGGCCACTAGGGTGCACAACACCAGTAGAGGGCTTATAAGATGACAATCTGTCATCATAACATGCTTCATTCTCTCTGTCATCTTGATAAGCATTAGCATTCCCATCCTTCATTGCTACACGATTTTCTTTGGTGTGCTTTTTATGGGCAACAGTAGTACTGCTAGTTACAGACATTCGAGATGAAGGAACGAAGTTAAAACCTCCAGAAGTTGACTGTTGCTTATCATCTGACTGAGGCACTTCAAAACCCCCATTGTCATGATCAAACCCAGCAGTAGAATTTCTGTCTTGCTCATGCCAAAAGTCTTGATCGCCCTCTCGTGGACTCATTTCTACAGAACTAAAATTTTCATTGCCCGACTCAATGCCTTCTTCTGAACTTGTTGTCAGTCCCATGCCAGGGAAATAATGAGTCAACGGAGAAGGAACAAAACCTTGTGGGAAATGCATATTTGTGCCCCAAGGAGTCTCAATCAAGGGAATATTGGTGGGAACCATTCCTCCCAAGTTCCTTGGAGCATAGCCCATAGGGGCTAAAACAGAAGAAGGTAATGGAAGAGGTAGGTGACCGGTTGTCAAGTTCAGTGGCAGATGAACCTGTCCATTAAAATTATGGGCCGTAGATGATGCCATCAAGTTAACAAGATCTTGCTCCTCCTGGTGCATCGCCAATGTCCCTGAAATAGAAGCAAAATCCTCACCAACAGCCCCTGGGCCAGACTCATCCTGGTAACTATTTGAACCACTGTTGGAATCACCGGTAGCATCAATGCTTTGACGGGATGGGATATGTCTAATAATTGAAGGATCGTCAGTTGTAGACCTCAAGTGGTTTTCCACATTATCAGATTCCAGGTTCTTCCTCCTGCTGGCATCTGTTCTGTTAGAATGGGCTTTCGCACTTTCAGGAACTCTGTTGCGCCTTGATGGAGATGAAACTTCACTGTAGGTGTCAGTAAGCTCTGGGCTAGAACGTGTCCTTGCAAACAGAAACCTTCCCTGTATATCATTCACATGGTTCTCGGGTTTAGAATATCTCTGACTTCTATCTATAAGGTTACCATGATTGTAATTCGCTTCTTTCCTACTATGATCGGAGGACCTTGAGTTGTTTGAGCTGCCAGAACTCCTTTGTGCTTGATTACGAGATATTGTAGAAGTGTCATTTCTGGATGCACTTTCCAAGGGAGAATTACCTTGAAGGGAGTTCAAGGTATGAGAGCCACGGGACCCAACATCTTGGGTTTCACGACCAGAAGAGTTCTCGTTTCTTTTGCTGTTCAATTTATTTCTGAGATTATCAGAACCATGTGAATGCTCTGAATTTGATAATCTCAAGGACTTCAAATCAGTCTTTGGAACATCAGGACGTTGGCCACTGCCATGTCTCTCCCAAGTGTTCAAAAAAAATTGATTCAATTCTAAGAGGATATCTTCTCTGGGGCATTCAAACAATCTTGCCAGTCTTTTAGCTCCAAATGCAAATGCACTGCGTATCCTGAAGAAGTTACCTGGGTAACACATGTACCACAACTGAAGTTGCTGCCAGCAATTACAAAAACAAAGCAAGCAGCAGAAGAACCATGCATTCCTTTAATAAACATGATGCACTTCAAAAAAAGAAAAAGAAAAAGAAAAAGTTGATAAATCAATTGACCACAAGAATAGGAATGCAGGATCCAATCATCATACAAACCCATTAAAAATATTGCTTTTATTCATTGAAAGGACAGTTCTGTAATTATCATAAATGCCAAATATATGGTTGAAAGCACACACAAAACTAGCAACAATATGTTAGGCCTACAATAGCGAGTGTAAGAGAGGAAAGGTATATATCAGAAAATCCATTATAGAAGACTGCATGAATATATGTAGGGAGGGTAGTAAGAATGAGGCAAGAAGGATTTTGTGGTAGTATGTGTAGAAGAGAGAAGTTGAATTCTCAAATTAGCCTAGCAAGTTTGGAACGGTGCTTGGTTCTCCTCTAATTAAAAGTAATCTCATTATTGATACCTATCATAATATCAACCTTCTAACTTAAAATGACAACAGATAGGAAACCCTTTCTAAAAGGTTCCAAGTCCCAGATGATTCATATCCTTTTAGGGCTTAATAACTTTCTGCACCCTGACCAATTGATCCAATGTTCCCACTTATTAAATAGACACTGGTAACAAGAAACTACTTTTAAGCAGAAATACAAAAATGTGTTGTTGAAAAACAGTGGAACCTAGTTGGGTCAAAACCAAACAAATGGAACACTAAGAAATATGAGTATTGAGGTTAAGCACGATAATGTAAGGCCAAAAGTTAAAGCCTCAATTCTTATCCTCATTGTAATGCCTAGAAATACCAACTCTTGGTCAGAAACTAGAAACTGCTGCCCATGATTCAATTAAGTTTTTCAATGGTACCATTAACAACTTACTACAAGAAATAATGATTTCTACACCATCAAGAATAGATTGGAACCAACAGCTCAAGGATTTTAAAATTTATATACCTTTACTTACACTACGCCCAAGGTTGTTGTTTACGCGCAAAGGATCTATTACATTAAAATGTTTAGAAACAAAAGGCTGCCCTTGATTCTCTTGGCCCCCAGGAAAAACAGCATACACTGAACTGCATGCTTCAAGAAATAACTTGCTGAGAAGTAACTCTCCACCATCTTTACGCGGAGGTTCAGCTGTAAAAATCTCAAATGCATTAAGCAGTGACTATTCTCCTACAAACAAGACATGCTTATCAATAGAACTCTTAAATTACATTGTACCTGTCACATCTGGTAGGGAACTAATAGGTACAGGACCCCATAGGCTAACACAAAAATTATCCCAATCAAACTTGCTAAAGAACTCTAAAAAGCGATAAAGGACCTGCAACACCAAAGAAACACTTTCATGGATTGGTAAATGAATAAAACCTACAAGAAAATGACAGAGAATAAAAGTAGTAGCAACCTCAAGGGGACCAGCAAAGGAATTGTTGAACACGTGAAATATGTAGAGGACCAAGGTTTCCAAGGCATAGGTAGATATAAGTCCATGGTGTGCACCCAATATTCGACTCTCATAATAACACCAGGCTTTGATCAGTATAATGCTACGCTTGAATAAGTGGTTTTGGTTTATTAAATGATCAACCTACAAAAATAAAAATATATATATATATGACCAATTGAAGATATGATTATATGGGTATCATTCTTATGAGTTATAGCTATTGAAAGGGATTAAGGGCATGGTCAGTAAAGAAGCACCGCTGACCTCCTCCAGGAAACAAAGGGTGCACAATCCACCAAGCTGATCAAATGAGATGTCTACAACTATATTTTCCACAAGGCATTTAATTATCTTAACCTGCAAAATGTATAGAAAACAATACAAGACATTAACATTATAATTCATATGAAATATTACCCACAGCCAAAAGCGTATTAGTAGTAGTAACAATATAAAATTACACATGGAAGCTGGCTAGTTCAAAAAATATTAGAAATTGTTACTTTAAAACTAATAGTAACAGGAGATAGAGAAGAACCTCAGATAACAAATAGCTCAAGACATGTCCATAAATACCATGGTTTGTTAACACACAAAAGACAAACAAGCAAACACCCTCTTAACCCATGTTTATGAAGAAACCCAAACATGCTAGAACATCAGCAGAATCATCTAAGCCATCTGCTAAGTTATGAAATATGGTAATTAACCACTCGATTGTAAATCAACATAAAGCCTTAAATCAAGTTACATGGACTTCCTTATGAAATGTGAAGATTATGTAGTAATAATTAAATTTAAGAGACTCCAAATGAAAGGAAATAAGAAAGAAGATTGTTTCCCAAAAGTATAAATCTTGAAATTTTCTTCCACTTAGATTATTTCATCAGCAGAACGGATCAAATCTTGTGTGTAAAAATATGTTTTAAATGATGGTAAGCACAAGTAAGCTCCATGCTTGAACAAGCCCTCTCAAACAATCTTAAAAAATTCCAATTTGATACACCAACATACTGAACACTACAAGAAGTTTCAATTACTGCCATTTCTGAACTACTTACTTTAACTAACATAATTTAACCTAATATCAAGTAATATTATAATGTTTTAGAAGCCTGGAAATACCTCATTGTGTTCAAACTACATAAATGCTCTCTGCTGAGTCTATGTAAAATCCAACAGTAATTGAATAGAGTTGGAAGTAGACAAGAAATTAAAATACTAAGATAATTCTATATGAGGTAAATACTATACTAAGTGAAACTGTGAGGGAGGACCTACCTCAGCTTTAATGTATTGAACTTCTTTTACACGAAATTCAGCATTCTCATTCTTCTCCTCACTTTCAAGCATATCCCGAACCTGATGGGCCCATGTCTCCTTCAAATTTTGATTCTTGCTAAATGCTGTTAAGTCAATGTCTCCATCAGGCAAATATGTTTTCAAGGGAACAGAGCCAAAAGTGAACACCTGCACATTTTAGTCATAATTTGAGCAACAATAACAGATGGAATAGAAAGCATAACATCATGAAAAAAAATTTCAATTCTCAATAACTGCAAAAGAAAGCCCTAACATGTAACCCAATTACTCATAATTTTTTTATTAGATGAGGCATGAATTGAACAAGACTACAAGCACGAAAAGTGCAGAAAGGCAAGACACTTGCCCCCCCAAAGTCAAGAAGAATATGTAAATTCTCCCCAATTGGCTTGAATCAAGAAAACAAGTGTGATCATGGAAATTCAATTATCCATTTATCGAAGTTAGGTCCAAACAAGTGCATCTGTTTTTGAAGTTTAAATACGCTAGTTAAGCTCATTTTCTTTTCCTGAAATACGGAATGAAATTATTCTTTTGTTTCATCTTGTACAACTTCTTACAGAGTAACGCAAAATTAATACACCAGCCCATTTGAATTGAAAACTAACTTATAACCCAGATTAGTCAAAAGCAGAGCAACATGCAACCGTATTTGATTATAAAGGCCAAAACTCACAACTGAATATTGTGGCAAAATACATCTAGCTTCTAAATATCATAGACAATGTCATTTTGAACCTTAACAATTGAACTTAAAATGAGGGAATGCAAAACAGTAGCCAGGGAAGTCATGGTAAATGGTTTAAATAATATTAATGACAATGGTACGATCACATCGTCTTCATGAGTTGATCGTATAACAAATGGTGGTGGTGCAACCCAGACACAAATACACTGTTTCAAAAATATAACTAAATAAGATCTTCTAACACAAGGGCTAGCAATCCTTTTAACAGCACATGGATATTGACAAACAAACTCCTAATAACAACTGCTTATCACACAATACGCATTCAAAAGAGTGATGATCTATAGTGCTTATTAACCATAAGAGATATACAACCACATTTCCCTATACCGAACAACAAACTGGGGGATTTAAATGCCATTGCACCTGGCAAGGGAAGCATTTCATGATCAGCCGCTGCACATAGTCTGCAACAGCATTTCGCCGCTCTTCAGAGGGAGGATTGGGCTGAATGCAGGCTATTAGCTCGGCGGTTCGCTCCTCCGCCTTTGACCATCTCTCGGAATCAAGCACTCGCATGACTGTAGCTGCCTCATCGGGCAAAAGACCGTTGGGCAATAGCCCACTAGGTGGCTGTGCCCACCCCTCATGTTCGCCCATGCAAGCCTAGACTTTCCCACAACTCAATTAACTCTAAAACGATTAGACCCCCACAAGAAAAGGCAACTCTATCTGTTCCTCCTTTATCCCAAAAACAAACCAAACGACAAGCACAAAAAGAAATACACTAAGAGGGAGGAAGCTAACTAAAAAGAGATTGAAATTAGAGAATTTCCCCAAACCTTTTTGATTAGGCTGTTTTCAGTCAAAAAGGAAACTTTCAGTGCTCGATAAACCAAACGCGATAGAATTTCTTCCCCCCTCCGGATTCGTTCGCGTTTGAACTTAAAAATTGCCAAAAGCATAAGCAATCCAAACAAACATAGAACAACCCTGAACACCAAAATTCCAGGATCCCCCCCAGTTAAAAATCAAAATTCCCAGAAGAAAAAGACACCCAAAAGAAAAAGAGGGAAATCAAAAAGACACCCAAATCTAATCTAACCACGAGGATGAAACCCTAAAGAGGCCAGAAATGGAAACCCTAGAAGTAGTTTACAAAAGGGGCGGTGTATTATGAAACCCCAGAACACAAAAACTAATCCAATCCCAAAAATGTCGGAAGTGTCGGCGAATCAAAAATGGAGGTCAGAAGGGGTTGGAGAGGAAGAACAACAACAACAACAAAGTTGGGGCATAAAAGTAGAGGGAAACGAATGCTGATGAAGGGCAGATCAAAAACAGGAAGGAAAAAAAATAGGGTTTGTGAGAGCGAAGAGATAAAAGAGAAACCAAGAAAGAAAAGAAGAAGAGAATCAGAGATAGTGTGTTAGGGAATTGGAATATGGGATTGAAGAGAGGAGGCGATAAAGAACGGTTTTGACGTTGAAGGAGGATTGTAAATTTGAGGTTTTCCCCCAAAGAAACCAAAAAAGAAATCTCAATTTTCAAAACAAAAAAGAATTTTTTTAAAAAAAAAAAAATCTTCAATGTGAAATTTTGTTTTTGAGGAGAGAGACAGAGAGAGAAAATGGTATGACAGAATCTCAGAGGTGAGAGAAATGGAGATAGAAAAAATATATATTATTAAATTTGAAATCAACCATAGTTCTTGGGACTTGCTAATGCTAATGGACTTCACCCAAAAAAAAAAAAAAAGAAAGAAAAAAATCACACATTTTTGCTATAGGCCCTGATCCATTTACATTCAACTAGCCCATATCATTATAATCTCCTTATAATAAGCTAAATATGTGTGTATGATCATTCATATTTTATATATATATATATATGAAGACAAACCAATCTTAAATTTGATTTACTAATGTAATTAAGTTATTTAAGGCCCGTTTGATAACCATTTGGTTTTTTGTGTTTTGAAAAATAGGCTTGTTTTCTTTAAACTTCCTCACCATGATTTTCATTTTTGTAAAACTAACCAAATTTGAAAAACAAAAACAAGCTTTTGAAAACTACTTTTTTTAGTTTTCAAAAATTGGCTTGGTTTTTGAAAACATGGGAAGAAGGTAGGTGAAAAGCCAAAGAAACTTAAAGTTGGAAGTGGTGTTTATAAGCGCAAAAACCAAAAACCAAAAACAAAAAATCAAATGGTTATCAAACGGGACCTTAGTAATTCGGGATAGCTTGATACTTTTTGTTTTTTGAGTCATGATAGCTTGAGACTAAGAATTAAATATTGTGATAATTGTATTAATCGTCATTTATTTAATGTCGTTGTTGATAATCTAAATCTTTCTAATCTATTTATAACTTTATATAAAAAAAAATAGAAGTTATTTTCTTCTTTTTTCAAAGATAGTACAATATTTTTACTTAATTCATTAAATACGAACTAAATAAATATATTTATTTTAGCTTTTGTTGTGGTTTGTTTTGTATTGATTATTGAAAACTTGAATGTAACGAGTAAGATTTTTGGAAATTAATTTAAATTTTAATCTACCACTTACTAGATTAGTTGAAGCTTCCACTGCTATCCAAGTAAGCTACCACTTAGCTATTAGACGAGTTGATGCTGGGAAGCAAGTAGCCTATGTAACCATAGAAATCAAGTAATTTAGTCGTGGCCAGATATCGAGCCAAGGTGAGTCATGACCCAGCCGAGGTGAGATCTTCGGAAAACAATTCAGAACTGTCCTTTAGCATGTGTGGGTTGTGACCTATCACAAGGCCCCAAATTGAAAAAGTTGCTTAACTAAAAAAAATTAGCATGGGCCACAAATAGGAGTTAGATCAAACTTTTAACTCCTATTTATCTCTCCTCTTCAACCAAGCAAAACTCTTCCGATATGTCCTTTTGTCAATTCTAGGCTAAATTAAAAATCTTTTAATTTTCTCCCCTATCATCTTAGAAATTCAATTTTAATCATTGATAGCGATTAAAAATGATATTTTGGAGAGTTGACTATAAAGAGTTGATTGACGATTTTGCTTCAAAGAAAGTTCGAGGATGACACTTTTTAAAAAATATATCACTGGTATATAATTGCTTTGTGACATTTTCTCAGTTTCATATATTTTGTTTTTATTTTTTTGTGTAAGAAACCATACAAAGAATTTTGATATTTTACAAATTTGACTTTGTTATAAAATATTTTAGGGTCATGAGTATCACAAGGTCCATCTTATTTGAGATGGGTCTGAAACAACCTAACTTAGATAAGTCAAAGTGAAAAATTAAATAAGATTTTAAAAAATATATATCTTTTTTTAGTTAAACAACATTTATATATGACGTGAGGTTCATTTAAGTAACTAAATCCACTACATTTAATGTTGATTTTTTACTTCTAAATTAATTTGTATTAGATATCTTTTTGCATGATTTTAATTATATCGGTTGTACTTTTAGTTCTATACCTATTTTTAATTGCAATTTTATATTTGTATAGAGTGATTTTGAAATGATCGAAGAAAAAATAAAGATGAATTGCCAACTTGAGCATAGTGTATAGTTCATTTGATTAAAACGTATATGTTCAACCAAAAGATCAAATTTGTTAAATTCACCCATATGCTGTTGATTTAAAAAGACTTAGGCCTCATTTGATAATCATTTTGTGTTTTGAAAATTTATGTATGTTTTCTCACATTTTCTTCCGAATAGTTTTCATCTTTCTTAAGAAGACATTTTAAAATTAAAAAAAAAAAAAAAAAAAACAAATTTCAAGAACTACCATCGTGTTTCATAACTATTTGATTTTTTAAAATTAAACTTAAAACACTATCACATTTCTTTATTTTGTTCTCTACTCTCTACAAATATTTTTAAGATCCAAGATATATTAGCCTAAATGTATTTTACAGTGTGGATGACTAAATTGGCTTAGTTATATGCCAGATCTATTTAATTGCAATCAATTAACTAATAATTAATGAATCCTAATGACAATAATTAGTTTGAACTTTAAATAATTTTCTTTATCTTTTCAAGTGAAAATAACTTAGTGATAATTAGCATCTTTCAAATCCCACTATCCCATTAAACTCATTGAAAAAAACAATCAATTACACTTTTTTTTTTTATCACTGGTCTTTTTCTCACGGGAATATTTTTAAAGACTTTTTTAATTTAATAATAATAATATAATCATGAATATAGGTTTTTTTTTTTTGGAAATAAATATAGGTTTATTTTTTAAGCTTTATTAAAAAGAGAGAGAATAATCATACACATCATCGTCATAAATAAATTTCAACTCTGCTTTTAGATTTCAATTATACACACATGCACATATATACATATACATACACGTTTTTTTGCCAACAAGAGTATAGCTCAACTGGCATAAAATTGTATTGATAATCATGAGGTCTATGGTTCAAATCCCTTTTCCCACATATATTATCAAAAAAAAAAATATACATACACGTTTTCTCTTTTAATTACCTTGACTTTGAAATAGTTATTTTGTTAAACTACAAATTTAGTCCCTATAAAACTTCATGATTGTGACTATCTAGTCCTTATAAATTTTAAAAAGTGTCAATTATGTTCATGAATTTTTCGATTTTAGTTCCTATTAAGTCCCTACTATTAACAACATTACTTAAATATCATTGTATGATATGACTATTAATTCGGTATAACAAATAGAAGAATGGAGTATTTTTCAAAAAAAAAAAAAAAAAAAAGAACAATGAAGTAAGTCAATTCATTAAAATAAAATAAGGACAAGTGGGCAAAACAAGTTCGTATAAACTGATTCTACAATATCTTCTTATTAATTTTTTGTCCCATTTGACCTTGTTTTATCTAGCTAGCCTACTTTTGTATATTACATCGTGTCAAAATTTAATGTGTATCACGCTAACATATATATAACACAACATTAAAATCAAAATTGAAAGTTTGAGAATAATTGAAACTCTTAGAAGATGGAAATTAAATAGACCCAATGATCAGAATTTAATAGTTCAATTTATAATTTTAATTAAATTTGTTATAGACATGATAATATATTACAACCAGAAGTAACAGAAATATTGGTATCAATTCCTTGAAGAATTGGAATTATGTCAATATAGTGGAGGCAAGAGTTTGCACTAAAAAGTTTGGAGGGTGACATGGTGTGCGGTTATCTATCATCTATGGAAGGAGCATAACCTTGAGTTCATGGATCTCTCCTTCGTTCTCTCAAGCTTTGTTAAAGGCAGATTAGTTTGATATCTTTTTTCATTGTTTCACTTGGTCAGGTGCGGTAAAAATGCTAGTGGCTATAGTTTTTCCTCTCCCATGTGACCTTTTCTTGTTCTTTTGTTTTCTACTCGTGTTTGCTTTTATTCTGCTTTGTGCCTTGACCTTGGGTTGTGAGGTTCTCGTTGTGTTTTTCTAATATATTGTCTTTAATTTGTAAGAAAAAAAATGATGTTGTATTCAATGATCGAGATGTCGATGTTGATGAAAATGTCGAGGTTTAGATTTTATGGAAATGTTGATGTTGATATTTGATAGAAATGTCAATGGACATTTTGGGAAAATTTATGGAATTTGAGGAAATTGTTTGAATTAGTCAACGAAACTTTAATTATTGCTTACTATAATTGACTATTTTGAATCATTATATCTAAAAATTAAAACAATATTAAGACGAAAATGTCAATTGAAATGTCGATGCGTGTAGTAATTTAAAAAAAATATATGAAAATTGTTTGTATTATTAAATGAAACTTTAATCGTGACTTAATTATATTATAATTGATCATTTTTAACAATCATACTTAAAATATAAATATAGTATTTATATTAAAATGTCGATGAAAATATTGATGTTAGTGAAAATGTTTAAAAAATTATATCAATTGATATAAATTGTATGAATTATTAAATGAAACTTTAATTATGATAAATTAAATTAAAACATTAACCATTTTTTATTATCATACTAAAAAGAAATTTGAAAGAATTTTGAGAGAATTTTTTATAATATAAAAAATGTTTGAAAATTTGTAAAATTTAACATGAATTTGATAAAAAATTTAGTGTGAAAATTAATTGAATGAAAATTTTTTAAAATATAAATATAAATATAAAAAATAAAATTGGAAAAAGTTTAAAAGAATATTTAAAAAATGAATTCAGTAAAAAAAAAAAAAAAAAAAAAAAAAGAATACAACGGTCGGTTGTCATTTGATAGTCGATAGCTGTCAACTGTTGTTTGTCACAACAGTCACATACACAAATTCACAATTCCCAGACAACTTTAGTCAAAATTCAACCTACAAAAAGGGGAGGGGAACGAAATTTCCTGCGAAGTGTCATGGAAACCCCAAAATTTTGAGGTTTCCACAACATGTCATCGACATGGGAGGAAGAACGAAAATTTTCCCCAACTACATGTCAAGCAAAAATTTACACATTGGTTGTATTATGACAATTAATTCAGCCAGCTCAGTCGTCGACTAGTGTGTTTCTCTCTAGGGTGTATTTCATTGTATACTATTGGTAATAGAGGTATTCCAACTCAGTCTAGTTGCCATTCCAACTACAGGTGAGTTAGTAACAAATTGGGGAGGCCTAATGTATATCATATTTCTCTCAAGTGACTTTAAATGAATGAGAGAGTGAGAGGCTGAGAGTGATTATCTGAGGAGTGGAGAGGCTAGGTGAGAAAATTCATGCATCCTAGGTTTATGATTGTATTATATAATATGAGCTTCCATCTCAAAACCAATTGGCGATGAGTGGAGTGACCCTCAACAGATTGTAAGGGAAGTGAGTGACCCTTGTAGCTTATATATTGTTGGGTCTCCACCAATCTTTTCGATGTGGGATCCTCAACATGCCCCCTCAAGATGGTGCCTCTTTGGGTTCACCATTCTTGGATGGGATCCCAATTTCTTTTATTGGACCGAATACCCGTTTGGGTTTAATGGGCTCTGATACCATATTATAATATGAGCTTCCATCTCAAAACCAATTGGCTATGAGAGGAGTGACCCTTGAAGCTTATATATTGTGAGGTCTCCACCAATCTTTCCGATGTGGGATCCTCAACAGATTGTAAGAGAAGTGAGTTGAGTGCATTGGTTTATTGATTAGTGATTGATCTTTGTAAATGTGCTAATTGGAAGTCTTACCTTCCTTCCTTCATCGGAGCTTGAATTGATTAATGAGAGGATGGTCTTTAGAGTGGATGTAGATCTTGATTAATCGAACCACTATAACCATTGTGTGTTATTCTCTTCTTTTCCCTTTTTATTTACTTGATAAGTGTCAAATATGTCATCTATTTGCCTCTTAAACTTAGCTTATTTCTTATGAAAATGAACACATTTTTTTAATCATATTTGTTATTTCTCAAGCCTAAAAATACAAAAGTATGTGATTCAATTCTTGAAGAGTCTAAGTATTAAAATCATGTATATTTGTGGTTAAAAGAGCTGTTTTATATATAATTGATAAAGTTTTTCCATTTTGCAGAAAACAAGGGTTGAAGCAAAATGTGAATGTGTTTTTGCCAAGGTAAAATGAAATGCAACCACATTTCTGGAAAGAAACTGTCTTCCCAAATTTTTGTGAGTTAGCAATGCTCGAGCTTTTCACTCACCAAACCACCATTTTTTACTTCAATTCTACTTCAGCTACTTGAAAGCATGAATTTCAGCAACCTTTTAACCATTTACACTCTATTAAAAAGGCTCACAAACACGAAGGAAGCAAGTTGAACCTACAGGGATGATCTGGGTATCGTGATAGACCCTTATTCAACCCTAAAGTCATGACGCCTCGTTTCTCTTAAGAACACCTGCTTTGAAACCTATATTAGTCTGAAACCTGTAAGTTTGACCTGAATACCACCTATTTCTCTTACAAGAGGAGTAGAGTGGGGTGAGAGCTCTTGAGAGTGAAACCCCCTAGATTTTCATTTTACATTATACATTGTTTTATTTTTCCAGCATCATATTCTTTGAATTCTTTTGTAATTATGATTTATTAGTCAATGAAAAGTTTCATTATTGTTTCATTTTTCATTATGAATAGCTAGATTCATTAGAGGGATTAAGTTTAGTGAATACCCTTGTAAATGAATTAGCCTGAAAGTTAGTTTGCTTGCATCGAAGTCATTTAACATTTCTCTCTTAATTTATTGATTTCATTTTTGTCTTGTTAAGTTTAAATTGACCATTTATATTTAGCATGTAATATGAGTTCAATACTGAAAATGTTTGTCAATATCAATTTTCATAAAGGGGATATAGGAGAAAAAGTTAGACATAGGAAATTCGGTGTTACGAGAAGTAACAATCATAGGGTTAAAGGTTACATGCATGATTTATCTATGTTAGAGTATAGCTACAGACATGCGAGTCGATCTCGCTGAGCCTTCTAACGGTGCTTGAAATCAAGGCCAAATAGGAATTAAACTTGACCTAGTGCATAAGTAGACGTAAGTTGTTAAGCAAGCTAGTAATTAAGGTTAATTTAACTTGGGTTGCAACTTAATTGAGTCCATGTTTATTATTATTGTTTCTTTTAAAAATCAACCTTCCAAAACCATTTCAAACACTTGGTTACCTTCTGTTGCACTTAATAGCAATTTCTTCTTCAAATATGAGTTTTATATATAGTCTCGGTCAAGATCGATACTTTGGAACATTTCCAGGTTTTATTACTACATGCGATAGTGTACACTTGCACTTTGACCGAAATCTTTTCTATATAATTTTCCAAGTCATTGTAACATTGCAAGTTTCAGTCGCATCATTACTTTATTTTAACTAGATTGTGGTTTGGTCTAGTTTATTCTTATTTGAAGTTTATTCTTGCATTCGTTGTTTTGTATTTGCTACTTCTGGAGTCAATAGGTAAATAGAACAATAATTGGTATTAGAGCCTATCAAATCAATTGAATTCCTACAAATTGAGTATTAAGAATGTCAGCGAAATTTAAGGTCAAAAGGTTTGATCCAAAGGAGATTTCTCTCTTTGGAACAAGAAAAATGAGAGCCTTGCTTGTTCAACAAAAGGTTTCAAATGCTCTCGAAGAACAAGTAGCTTTAGCCAAAACTAAAAATCCTAAAGAAATCGCTAAGATACAAGAAATAGTTTTTTAATACTATTATCCTATATTTAGCCAATAATGTATACTAGGACAAATACATGAAGCAAAAAATGTTTCGATAAAGTGTTATTGTTAAGTATCGTACAATATGACCCAAATCCAATAAACTATGATCCAAGGTTGTTTGTATGTAACATGAACTAGTATGTGGGGACATATGGGGATCGCTGTTCAAGTAACAACCTAAAAGGTCTATAGTATAGGAATAAGGTTGGGTACTTTATCCTGGTGACACTATGGATACGATCCACTTTGTATTTGAGACAAACACAATGATCCAACACGTTCGTGTAGGGGACATGCAAGTGGGGGTATCCTATGCAATAAGTTTGCATAAGACCAGACTGCGAAATAGTAACCGCTAGCTGAAACACCGTTAACTAGTTATGTTTCTATTTCACTAGGATGACTGGTGCGGCAGAGGCTGAATGGATGGATGTGAGATAAGATGATAGATAAAATAAAGAATAATTCAGCTAACACTTAGTGCAAGTATACACTGTCGCACATAGTAATAACAAAACCTTAGAAGTATTCCAAGGGTATCAATCCCACTAGGACTAAACTGGAAATTCATATTTGATGAAGAAACTACTCAAATGATTGCTTTTGAAAAAGGTAACCAAAGAAAATAAGTTGACTGGTTGGGTTTTTGAAAAGATAAATAAAACATGCAAATAACTAAAAAGAATAACAATAAGAAATAAACGAGGTATTCAACATGGATTCATCCCTAAGGTAATAACCATACTCATGCAATATTTAACTTAAGCTTATTCAATGCATTGGGTCAGATTTAACTCCTATTTGGCCCTTGCTCCCAAGAACCCTTAGAAGGTTAAGCGAGTACCGTTATGCACATTTCTGTGACTCGACTCCGACATAGATAATTCACGAATACAACCTATAACCCTATAGTCGATATAGGGTGCCTTAGGCAGCTTGCCCTATACCGCCGAACAATCTCTTTCGAGCTTTTTCTCCTATATCACCTTTATGAGAACCGATATCGTTTGTCCCTTTCGAGATCAAACTCACATAGCATGCAAAGTCTAAGTGATCAAATTAAACTCAACAAGATTAGAGTGATAAGATAATCAATAAAGAATGACATGCATTGAACATAACTTAAGCAAACAAAGCACTTTCAAGCCATTAAACCATAAGAGAATTCATCATATTGAACCCCTCAACGAAATTTAGCTACTCATGGTGAGATACAAACAAATGAATACATTTTCATTGAATACGAATGTAAAGAATACAGAATAATGAAAAGATTCAAGAGTTGGAAATAAAGGAGATAGCTAAATATTATGGGTTTTTCTATTTACTCAATCCTTCTCGAGTTCGCTAAGACACTCCACTCTCTCACTTTTAAAAGGTGGGAATGGGTGAAACTCTCTACAAACCACAAGGTTTGATGTCTAACTCAGGTTAGAATTCAGTCATCTAAGAAGGACCTCGGGCATCCCTACTCATTGGCGTCGAGCCAGGGTTCTATCACCATCATTTTCTTCCAAGTGAGTTTTGCTTGAATTTCCCTTCGAATCGAGACCTTTTATAGTGTGGGAGGTGGTTGAGGAGTCACGAAAATGGTGTTGGTAGGTAGCCCAATCAGTTTCGGAGTCAAAACAACCAATTAGTTGCGTGAAAAGCTCGTTTAAAACGATCCGCGACGGACTCGGACTTTTCTGTTTCTGCCCAGAAATGCGGTCGCATTTCATTTTGTCTTGGCAGAAATGCGATCGCATTTCCATAGCATTTCGACAGCATTTCTCTGTTTTCCTCTGTTTTCTGCAAAACACCAAAACTAAGTCAAATTCATACCAAAATGAGTTCTTTTAAGCACAAATATGTATAATTTGACACACATGACTCTCAAAGACACTTACCAACTTTTACACTTTTTAGGCTCGAGAATAGTAATTTTGACAAAAAACATACAAGTTTCACAAGAAATAAGCTAAGAATAAGGGGCAAAATATGTATATTTTTGGCACTTATCAATGACCTAGGCAACTTAGTCTGAATCTTGAGTGGGTTATGGACTCCTGTTCATGAGGTATTGTCCTTTGATTTGTATGAGTGAGAGTGGTCAGTACGCCGACTCAATAAGCCTACCATTTTAGGGACAAGATCGAGTGAGGAGCTGGGAACATAATCACACAAGATGGAATTCACTCATTTCCGACTTTTGAGGAAGTAGATGAGTGTTCCCTTAAGTGGGGTCTCCGAGTCTTGAACAAAGGGACCTACCCTCTCAATGGCCCGAGAGGGGGTTCTATTTGATGGTTGGACCACAAACAGGTTGTTCATTAGAGGAGCATGGTACTTGGAGGTAGAGGTAACTCAGGGGTAAAACGGTAAATTGACCCAACTGGAGTTACGAACACTCGTGAAGGACTAACTTCTGTTATTGGTATATATCCATGGACACAAAATTATGTCTGCAGTGAGAAAAAAACAACTATGGGTCTTTAGTGGAGTGAACCCACAGTTAACGAAAATTGATTAATTGGTTAATGAGTTTAGCCGATTAATCTCATATGTTGAAGCTTCTGATCTGCAGGTCCATTAGGTCTCATTGGTAGCTTGAAATGAGACTTGAGACAATTCAGTATTAATTGTAAATTGAAAGTGTTCAATTTAGGGGAATCATATAATATAAAGTTTATGAAACTTTATAATATAATTTTGAATTAAATTCAAAAATAATTTTTTGAGAGAAAATATTTGAAAGAGTTCAAATAATTAATATGAATTGGATTCATATTTACAATTTAATAAAATCCCTAAAATTAAATATATGATATTTAATTGGGTAATTAATTAATTATGTAATTAATTATTTATTTATTAAAATTAGATATGAATAAGATAATAGATTTGATTAGATCTTATTCATGACATTTTCCTATAAAGATTAGATTTTATGGCATTTTCCTATAAATAGGACCCCTGGGGTGGGGTGAAAGGCATCTCATTCATTCTCTTGCTCTCAGAGAATTCCTCTAAAGGCTCCCTAGACTCCCACCAGTCTCCTGCCTCAAGAAGTCTCAGAGATATATCGGTGTAGCCATAGTGGTGGTATCCCAATTGTTGACGTTTGGTCCCTATGAAATCAAGAAAGGCGTTTTTGATGTTTTAGAGACGACAATGACAATATACTTAATGTGTAAAAGTTTAATTATGAATTAAACTATAATTGGAGAGAGTTGGTAATATTTAAATGAGATTTAAAGATTGTGAATATGTATGTGATACATCTCTCGGTTTGAATTTGAATAGAAATTCATATTCAAATAATCAATTTTTGAGAGAGGTAGGATTAATGTCGGGATTGGTATGGATATTTAATTTGATATTTGATACTAAATTAAATAAATTATAATTAATTAAAATGTTTAATTAATTATTTGAATTAATTTTAAATATAAAATTAATTATAAAAATGAAATTTATGAAAATTCATTTTTAAGTATAAGAGATTTCTGCATTTCATGCATAAAACCATAGATAGCCACATGGGGATGTGACTAATCTCAATCCCACCATTCAATCCTTCTTGTATATATAGCTTCCTTTTTCTTCTTCAATGATGAGTGGGAAAAAGTTGAAGCGTGGTTGCATTTCACATGCAAAGTTTGAACATTCAAAGGCTGTGAATTCTCTCTCAAAACCTGTGAGCCAACTTCTCAAAAACCCACATTTCTTTCTTCAAAATTCATCACATACTAGCTCCCACAAGCTCGTTCTAAGGCCAAAAAATAGCGGGGAAGATCTCGGTGGTAGTCCACGACGTGTTCGTGTGAAGAATCATCCAACGAATCGCTTGGATTTTGAGCTCCAAGAGGTATGTTCATTTTGCTATGTTTTTTCGTTCAATTTTCAGCAAGCTTTCTTTGAGAAAATGATGTATAATTAAGCACCTAAGTTCTGAATCACTTTCGCTCGAGTGATTTAGACTCCATCGAAAAAGTATCCACCTTTCGTTTCCTTGGGGTAGCCTACGAATATGCATATCTTTGAACGGGATTCCAGTTTCTTCGGGTTAGTCACTAGCACGTGTGTTGGACCCAAATCCTAAAGTAACGTAAACTAGTTTTACGCCCTCTCCACAACTCAAATGTTGTTTCAAAAACACTTTTGGATGGAGCGTTGTTCAAAATATATACTGTAGTCAATACTGTATGACCACAAAATGAGTCAGGCAATTGAGCGTAGCTCATCATGGAACAAACCATATCCAATAGGGTTTTATTTCTCCTTTGTGATACACCGTTCTATTGAGGTGTACTAGGTGCTGAGAGTTGGGATGTTATTCCATGTTCTATCAAATAGTCCTTGAATTTTAAATCCATATACTCTCCACCTTGATATGATAAAAGTGTTATAATTGTTTTACCTAATAAGTTCTCAACCTCTGTCTTATACTCCTTGAACTTTTCAAGGACTTCGAACTTATGATGCATTAGGTAAAGATATCCATACCTAGAACAATCATCTATAAAACTGATGAAGTATTCATACCCTCCTCGTGGTTTGACATTCATTGGTCCATAGAGCTCCAAATGCACGAGCTCAAGGGCTCTTTGGCACGATAGCCTTTTCCAGTAAAAGATCGTTTTGTCATCTTGCCTTCAAGGCATGACTCACATGGAGGTAATGAGTCATCTTCTAACTCGCTTAGAATTCCACTCTTGACCAGTCTCCCAATCCTATTGAGATTTATATGGTCTAACCTCAGGTGCCAAAGATAGGTATTCTCTTTAGGAGAAATCCTTTGCCCTTTATTATTTGAGTAGTGGCAGTTTTAAACATCTCTGTGTTATTAACTGTTATACTCTCGATTGGTCTTAAAACATATAAATTATTTTCCAGTAATGCTGAACAAACATTAATTTCTTCTTTAGTAATGAATTCTTCATTTGCCGAGAAAGATATAGAATAAATTTGTTCTAGCAAACAAGATACAAAAATCAAATTTCTTTTAATCTTTGGAACTGTGTGTACATTATCCAATAGTATATACTTGTTTTCTTGGAAAAATAATTTTATATTCCCAACTGCTATAGTTGAGACAACCTTTTTAGTTTTAACTCTGAGAGTCATCTCACCAGCATCAAGTTGTTGCGAGGAACTCATTCCCTTAAACGAAGAACAAACGTGATTAGTGGCCCCTAAATCTAGTATCCAAACAGAACTATCGTTCTCCACTAAACACGTTTCCAAGACACATAAGTCTTTAGTCATGTTATTGTTAGCTAAGCAGTTTGCTTGAGGATGTTCCTCATTTAAGACCATCCCTAAATCGTTTGCCACTTGCTCAGTGTTTAAGCGTGTATTCTTACTCGTATGATCTAAATCGTCTAACATGGCGTCAGACAAAACACAAAGTTCGACATTTTGCTGAAATAAACAAATTGCTTGTATTTGATAACTGCACTAAACTCATTATACATATCTGATTGTTGGGTTTTATGCCCTAAAACTCGTAGATAGTGAATGTAACCGTTGACCGGATCTTAATGAAATAATATTGATATATTTTTCCATTAATTGTTATTAGTTATTTTATATTTGTCTTTGCCTAATAATAACCCTAATCCAATAAACTAGACATCCAAGGTTGTAATATGAATCTTGAACTATATGTAGCGACATATGGGATCATTGTTCAAGAAACAGCCTAAAGAGTCTATAATATAGGGATAAGACTGGGTGCCTTATCCTGGTGACACTATGGATACGGCCCACTTTGTATTTGATACAAACACTGCGATCCAACGCGTTCGTGTAGGAGACATGCGAGTGGGGGTATCCTATGCAATGAGTTTGCATAAGACCGGACCGCGAAATAGTAACCACTGGTTATAACACCGTTAACTAGTTGGTTTTCTATTTCACTAGGACGACCTAGACAACTTAGTCTTAATCCTGAGTTGATTATGGACTCCTACTCATGAGAGATTGTTCTTTGATTTGTATGGGTGAAAGTGGCCAATATGCCGACTCAATAAGCCTACCACTTTGGGGACAAGACCGAATGGGGAGCTGGGAACATAATCGTACAAGATGGAATTCACTCCTTCCCGACTTTAGGGAAGCATATGAGTGTTCCCTTAAGTGGTTACTCCGAGTCTTGAACAAATGGCCCTACCCTCTCAATGGCACGAGAGGGTTTTCTGTTTGATGGTTGGACCACAAACAGGTTGTTCATTAGAAGAGAATTGGTACTTAAGGAAATAGAGGTAACCCAGAGGTAAAACGGTAATTTGACCCAGCTGGTGTTACGGACACTCGTGAAAGACTAACTAGTCGATATTGGTCTAGATCTATGGACACAGAAAATATGTCTGCAGTGAGAAGAGTGCAACTGTGAGTCTATAGTGGAATGTACACACAGTTAACGAATATTGATTAATGTGGTTAATGAGTTTGACCAATTAATCTCACATCGTTGGAGCTTCTGATCTGCAGGTCCATTAGGTCCCACTGGTAGCTCGTAAAGTAATTTGAGGCAACTAAGTAATAAAAGTAAATTGAAAATGTTCAATTTATTAAGGGAAACAAATATAATATATATTGATATATTATTGTGAGAGAAATTAATATTTGAAAAGTTCAAATATAAATTTATGGAAGTTTGAAAGAGTTCAAATAATGAATTAATTAATTTAAGGCCTAAAATGTGTTTGGGCAAATTAATTAATTCTAGGCCGGGAATTAAATATGTGATATTTAATTGGTGGTTAATTAATTAAAGAATTCATTAATCGGGAATTAATCAATTATAGAAATAATTAATCACTTAAGGAAGTGGTTAATCATTTATGGAAATGATCTAATCACTTATGGAAGTAATTAGTCATTTGTGGAAAAGATTAATCAATTATGGAATTGATTGATCATGATTGATTAATTAAGGAATAAGATTGAATCAATTTTGGAAAAGATTGATTTAATTGAATATTTTATTCATGGTCTCTCTTCTAGAAATAGAACACTAGACCTAATTGGTCTTGACACTTGACATTCTTGCTCTTGCTCATAGAATCTCAAAGACAAGACCTAGAATTCTCTCTAGCCTCCCTCTTAGAGAAAGACTCCCACAAATCTTTTGCCTCCTAGACCTAGAGTCATACCGGTGTAACCTTTGTGGTTATTGTGTCAATCAAGAAGAAAATTCCAGCGATCAAGAGGCGAGGAGGCTGCTGCGTTTTCGTTCGTTGGAGCGTCGTTGGCGAAGAACGGTCAAGTCTACAACGAAGGTATGTGACGGTTCTTCCCCTTTTCTTTAGGAAAAGCATGAAAATAAATTTAGATTTATTTTTAGCATGTTTAAACCAATTTTTCCAGCAGCTTTAAAGTGTGTTTAAAGTTAGTTTGAGTTTTCGTAACGGTATTTTAATGTTAATTAATATACGGCATAAGGTCCAATCGATGCGCTTCCGCTGCGTGGGGACTTTTATTCCCTACACTGATAACTTGCAAAAAGCAAGTTATTTCTCATCCAAATCTAAATTAAAAGAGGCTGGAAAAGACATGAGTTGCGCCAGTCTAGTGCATATAATTAGAGAATTGCGATAGATATGCTTTAATTGTGTAGTTACTTTATGCGACGAGATAGTGCAGCTAATTTTCCTATCTAAGGCATATACTGTAGATGATTATCTTGCCCAAGTTATCTTTTATCACAGGTGCTGCAGCTATCACATGAAAGAGTACAATTGCAAGCTGTCCGAAGCAAGAGCTGACATGTGGTAGTCCAGTGAGCTGGCACGAAGAAGAGTGGAACACGCAAGCAAGTTGCTTGGTGAAGTCAGCCTCCTTGAGCCTATAAATACCAACCATTTCTTTAGAAGAAGGTGTGGCGGAGAGAAAAGAGATCAGGGGAGATCCATCTCGTTCTAGCACATGCACTCTGTTAGGTTTTATGCCCTAAAACTCGTAGATAGTGAATGTAAACAAATTGTATACTTGTTTCGATAAAGTGTTAGTGAGTTTCTACAATAAAGTGTCATTGTTAAATATTGCACAATTTGACCCAAATCCAATAAACTAAGATCCAAGGTTGTTTACATGTGACTTGAACTAGTATGTGGGGACATACGGGGATCGATGTTCAAGTAACAACCTAAAAGGTCTAAAAAGAACTTGAACAAGAAATAGTCCGGGAGAGCTGACCATCTTATTTGGGCGATTTGGCAGTTGAGAAATCAGATCAAGCACTCAAATTCCAAGATGAACCCAAATCATATTTTCAGAGAGCTTATGAGCAAAATGGAGATGGTTCAAGACCAATTCAATTATCTATCGAGCAGTCCAACGAAGAACCTTCAGAGTCATGAAGACTGGCTGCCGCCGCCTGCTCGTCATTGGAAGATAAACACGGACGCTGCCTGGTTTGACTCCTCTAATTCGGGGGGAGTGGGATGGATCATCCGTGACTCCGCAGGTTCATTGATCGAGGCGGGGAGCTCGAAGACATGCACTAAAGAAGATATCAAATTGATGGAGGCTCGAGCCATTCTTGAAAGAATTAAGAATCCCACTGAGAAAATTAAAGATTACCCGGATTTGATTGTCCCTCCATTGCTGGTGGAGTCGGATGCGGCTGAAATTATCAAGCTCCTCAACTGGGAAGTGGAAGATCATTCGGAAATCACGTTGGTGATCGATGAAATTGGAAGCTTGGCGAGTCTGGCTAATGCGAATTCTTTCATCTACTACCATAGGTCTCGCAATTCTCTAGCGCATTCCATAGCGCGTGTTGCTGCTTCTAATGGAAATTCTGTGTTTTTTAGTTTTGATCCCTCTCTGTACTTGAGAGCGGATTCAACCCTCGATGGGTTGTTTTGTAAGGGATGGCTCTTCTCCATTCTAGAGAAGATGGTGGTTGTACCAAACTGTTTTTCTGTTGAATGAGCATTTGCTATTTTTCAAAAAAAAAATATTAATTTAATTAAATCACATTTAACCAAATTAAATTAAATTAATTAATTCTCCAATTAATTAATTCATGATTTAATCAAATATCACATATTTAATTAAATTCATATTCTCTCATTAATTAATTTTGAATCACATCCAAAATTAATTTTATTATAAAGTTTAATTCTCTAATTAAACTTATATTATAATGTATATCCATACATTATATTAAATCCATTAATATTCAAGACTAGAGCTAGCAGGTGAACCTAATGGACCTACAGATCAGAAGCTCCAACGATACGAGATTAACTAGCTAAACTCATTAACCAAGTTAATCAACATTCGTTAACCGTGGGTCAAAGACCCACAGGTGCACTCTTCTCACTATAGAATATTTTTGTGTCCACGGATATCAACCAATACAGTAAGTCAATCCTTCACGAGTGTTCGTAACGCCAACTGGGTCAAATTACCGTTTTACCCCTGGATTACCTCTGGATCCTTAAGTGTCACTAATCCCTCTAACGAACAAGTTGTTTAGGGTTGTTGGGTTTTCAGAGTGAGTAAAAATAAGATATAAAAAGACTCTAGAACTCTGTGTAAGTATACACAGTCCGCAGCAAGTAATAAGTATTTATCGAATCCAAGGTCTGAATTAGCTCTCACTTTATTTATTTTGTTTAGCCTTTTAATGGTTTCAAAGGTGGTTAAAATGATTGGTTTTTTATAGAATGTTGAAGCAAAAGAAATGACAGAACATAAAGTAAAAAAATAAGTAGACATATTAGAAACAGGCGCTGGTCAGGATTTAGTAATTGTTTTAAAAAATGCTCTAGCAATATTATTGATCAGGCAAACTCTCGCAGTCTTATTAGCAGATTCCTCCCAGAACTCCGAAATTTTTAGAATGTATTTCAACTCCAATGAAGCACTACCGATCAAGCACTAGGCAACTGGTTATCCCTAGCTCAGTCACTGGCGTTCACCAATACACAATGATCTAGTGTGATTAAATGTCATACACTCCCTAAATCATCCCTGAAACTAGGAAATGGTATTCATATCGACTGACCAGGTAGGCATAAAATAGAAATGAGCACAACAAATAATCAAGATGCATCAAATCAATATTTATTGCATAGAAATTAAGCACGACAATTACATGTTCTCTAACCAACGCCTAAAGTTACTTAGTTCATAAAGTGCATAACAACACACGTTACAATCTGAGTAAACATATCCATAATTACAAAACAAAGCAAGAAAATACTAATTCCCTTGATCAACTTCGTAATTGATGGTCTTCTTGATATCCCTAATCTTTCTCCTCTATTCGGCTCCCAAAGATGGAAGTAAACTTTCCAAGAGTGGAATGTTCCTCACAAGGAAATGCATTTGACTTGGGTGGCTATCTCCTTTTATAGAGTGATAGGAGGCTTGAATTAGGTTGACCTAGACATGTGGATGGCTCTCCTTGCTCCTTTATCCCAAAAATAGCTTGACAGAATTCAGTTCATTAAATTGGCTAACAAGCTATGACGTGGCAGTTTTGCTCCTCGCTTTGCTCCAGCACAGATTTTGCTCCCTCAAGTCGCTCAGCAATACATTCTGCACAAAATAACTTCCAAAACATCTTCTATCAAATGGGTTAAAACATATAATATCTATAAAAATAAAAATAAAAAAAACAAAAACAAAAAAAAACAACCATATCTAACACAAAAGACACACAATTCCCTATAGAAATAAGGCCTAAATAACTCCCTTCTAGAGAGTTATCAAGGGTCCAACCACTAAACAGAAGTTCCTTTCGGGCCAGGAGAGGACGACGCGTCCTTGTTCAAGCCCCAGAATCAGCCCTTAAGGGAACACACATCTACTTACCCCAATAGGAGGAGTGAATTTCATCTCGTACTGTTATGTTCCCAGCCCCCACTCGGTGTTGCCCCTGTAATGGTAGGATTATTGAGTCAGCGAATAGGCCACTCTCACCCATACAAATCTAAGGACAATCCCTCCTGAAACGGGTTCATAACAGACTCAAGTTTGAGATTAAGTTACCTAGGTCATCCTATTGATATAGAAACCTAAACTAGTTAACGATGTTATATCTAGTGGTTACTATTTCGCGGTTCGGTCTTATGCAAACTCATTGCATAGTATACCCCACTTCATGTCCCCTACATGGATGCTTTGGATCAATGCATCTGTATCGAATACACAGTGGGTCGTATCACATAGTGTCACACCAGGATAAGGTACCCAACCTTATCCCTATACTTTAGACCATTTAGGTTGTTACGTGAACACCGATCCACGCATGTCCCCACATACTAGTCTAAGCTTCATTTAAACAACTTTGGATCTTAGTTTATTGGATTTAGGGTTTATTAATGCAAAACTCGATTATTCAATAACCACATTATTGAATCACTCCATTAACGCTTTATTGATATTGATTAATTTGTTTCATTTACTATCTACGAGTTTTAGGAAATAAAACCCAACACCAACGCGTTCGTGTAGGTGACATGTGAGTGGAGATATCCTATGCAATGAGTTTGCATAAGACCGGATCGCGAAATATGAACTTCTAGATGTAACTTCGTTGACTAGTTAGGTTTTTATTTCACTAGGATGACCTAAGCAACTTAGTCTCAATCCTGAGTGTCTTATAGACTCCTATTCATGAGAGATTATCCTTTGATTTGTATGGGTGAGAGTGACCCAGTACGCCGACTCAACAAGCCTACCATAATGGGGACAAGACCAAGTGGGGAGCTAGGAACATAATCACACAAGATGGAATTCACTCATTCCCGGCTTTAGGGTAAGTAGATGATAATGTTCCCTTAAGTGGTGTCTCTAGGTCTTGAACAAAGGGCTCTACCCTCTCATTGGCCCGAGAGGGGTTTCTGTTTAATGGTTGAACCATAAATAAGTTGTTCATTAGAGGAGCACTGATACTTAAGCATGTAGAGGTAACCTAGGGATAAAACTGTAATTTGACTCAGCTGGCATTACAAACTCTTGTGAATGACTAACTTGTTGTTATTGGTCTATATTCATGGACACATAAATATATCTGCAGTGAAAAGAGTGCAACTGTGGGTCTATAGTGAAGTGTACCCACAGTTAACGAGTATTGATTAACTTGATTAATGAGTTTAGCCAATTAATCTTATATCATTGGAGCTTCTGATCTGTAGGTCCATTGGGTCCCACCGATAGCTCATAAAGGGTATTGAGGTAATTAAAGTAATTTTAAATGTTCAAATTTACTAAGGGAAATAATATAAGGTATGGAGATACATTATAATATAACGCTTATATTTTAATTAAACTTTATAATATAAATTTAATTTTGGATTCGATTCAAAATTAATTTATGGGAGAATTAAATATTTGAAGGAGTTCAAATATTAATTTTAATATGAATTGAGTTCATATTAAAACTATAAGTTAAAATTAATGTGCATTTGATACACATTAAAACTATAGGTTATATGAGAGAAATATAATTGAACATGATTCAATTATAGGCTGATATTTAATTTGATAATTAATTAATTGTTGAATTAATTAATTAATTAATTAATTAAATTTGATTTAATTACATTAATTACAATGAAACTATATGTTATGCGGGAGATGTTCATTTAAATACGATTTAAATGAAATAGTTAATTAAATTTGATTTAATTGATTAATTAATTAATTGTTTTTTAATCAATTAAATAAAAATAAATTTAATTTGATTATTTTAAATTAAATTTAATATAACTGACATCAGTTATAAGACATGGAAGTGGTCCACGATTGACTGGCTCTCCCTAACCAACGTCTACTTGCCTCGAAGTTATCACCCTCTTTTTCCCTTCTGGCGTGTAGCAGTAGTGAGACAATCTCTCTATATGTGTTTTGGTAATTCTCCAGAGAAGAATAATTCTCTCCAGAAAGATTTTCCTAAAAACCAAAAGACTCCCATCAGTCCTTAGCCTCTATTTCCCTAAGGGCCCGTTTGATTTAAGGTTTTATGTTTGAGAATACATGATGTCTGAAAATACTATGTCTGGGAATAAGATTGTTGGGAATCAAAGATACCTGTGTTTGGTTGTGCATGAGAATGACATCAGGATTTTATGAGAACATATTATGTCTGTATTTATTTTTTAGAATTAATCAGGTAAACTTTATGTAATTTTAATAAATTAATCAATAAAATAATCAAAATTAATTCAAACTATTAATAAAAATTAATAAAATAATAATCATGAAATAATTTTAATGGGATAAACTATGTTAATTTAACAAATTAAAATTTTTTAATTAATTTTTTAATAAATATCTTTAACTACAATAATTTAATATATTGTATCCATAATAATTAATTAGATAAATATTTAATAATAATATGATTATTTATTTATTACAAGAAAATCCAAAAAAGTAATTAATTGATCATGAATAATCGATAAGTAATTAATTATAATTATTGAAAAATAATTTTTTATACTAAATTCATTTAAATGATTTTAATTCAATAATTAAATATATTTGTGATAATATTAACTAATTAATTATAATTTTAGTGAATATGTAATTACATCCCTTTAATAAACTTGGACAAGTCCTAAAAAAAGTATTTGTTTAAAAAAATTGAAATTCTTGACAAATTATTATTTAATCTAATTAAATAATTTATTATATTATTTTTAATTTAGTATCCATTAGTTAATTAATTAACTATATTCAAAATAAAATTGCATATAAAAATAAAAAAGAAGAGATGGGAAAAGAGAAAACTCACGTTTTTGCAAGGGTATAGAAAGCCCTTGCTTATGGGTATAAATGATGTCTGGGAATGCGTTATTTCCTGGGCCCACCACAGAAATCTTGAAACAAACTAGGGTATTAGAAACCCTTGTTCATTCTCATCTCCAAAAACCCTGTACCAAAAGGCTCCTAAGAGATTATTGATGTAATCAAGTGGTGGTGTCCCGGGTGATTTGAAGAGAAGATCATCCCAAGAAGCGTTGGTGAAGCCCTCTAGAACCGTCAACGAGAGTAAGGCTTCTGTCAATTCTCTTCTCTATATTATTTTATAATAGGATTCTAAAATTTATTTAAGCATGCTTAGCCTCCATGATTTATGCAGTAGAATTAATTATGAACGTCTCTATATAATTTATACCAATGTAGTGGTATTTTAATTCTTAATTAAAAACTGATTTCATGTTCCTTTGATTATTTCGCTGCTAGAATTTTACCCCTGCAATTACACAACAGATGCAAAAATTGAGGAAAGAGAGAAAATCATGTTCCTTTGATTATTTCGCTGCTAGAATTTTACCCCTGAAATTACACAACAGATGCAAAAATTGAGGAAAGAGAGAAAGTGGGAGATTCCAAAGGAGGAGAAGAAGCTCATAAACGAGGAAGCATTTTCTGCAACTATTCCATTTCCAGCGACTTCTTTATTCTTTTTCTTTTTCTCTTGAATTTTGAGTAGTTGTGCTTTATTTTCTATGGCATTTCTTTGTTATTTTCTTTTGTTTTCATCTTGTAACATGAACTAATCACCTTAAGGTAAGGATTAGGATACTTTGTATTAATCTAAACATTGGATTGAAGCTCCTTAGTCTTATTTGGGTGTGTTAAATGCTAAAGCGAGGATTTCATCTGGCCAACTATTTTCTTGCTTTTTCTTCTTTTGTTTTGGAAAAAACAAGGATGGTTGATTACCAAAAATCACATTAGCTCCTCGTTAGAATTAGAAAGCTAGATAAGTGAGGGAGTTATGGATAACACTTCACCTAATGCACATTAAACAAACACATGTTTAAATGAAGTAGGTTAATGGAAGTTAATCTACTAATCTAGAAAATTTGGGAAGATTTTGTGTAAGATGTTGTGTCGATTAGGAGAGAAAAGTTCTTGCTCCAGCATTCAATGTTTAGAGAAATGCAATTAGTTCCTAATTCGAGCCTATTTTTCTTAATCTTGTTACAAGTTTTGCTTATTATTTGTTTATCATTTAATTTGTTTTAGTGTTTTATTTTTGCATTTACTTTATTGGACCATGTTTAGATTAGTTAGGTTATCATTTTGAGTTCACCCAAAATTAAGCTTAAATCTAGACAAATTCCTATTCTAAACCCTATGGAATTTGATAATGTACTTATTACTTGTTGCATTGACGGTGTATACTTGCACACTACTTGTGTGAATATATTTCTATTTTGTAGCTATACAAGCTTCAATTTTGTACATGAGTTCCCTACCAAGTACTTTGTTACTATTTCACTTGGATCAAACATGCATTCTTACCATTTACTTTGTTATATTTTTAGTATATTCAGATTTTGAATTTGAAAATTTTAAATGCAAAATTAAATTAAAAAAAAAATAAAAACTTTAATAAATATAGTATTTCATGTTATAAACTCAATTTATTTTTGTGAAATTAAAATTTATATAATATAATATATTATAAACTATATGATATTATATTGTAAAATAATAATTACAAAAAAATTTATAACATGAAATACTATATTTATTAAAGTTTTTATTTTATTTTTTGAAACTAAAGGATTTAGGGTTTTATTTTATATTTTAATCTCTCCATATTATAGGGTTTTATATAGTCATTTATGTATCCATTATTTAATTAGTTAAAAGTATAAAAAGGATAGTTTAAGCCCCGTTTGATAACCATTTGGTTTTTTATTTTTCAAAATTATATGTTGTTTTCTCTCTATTTTTTTTACCTTGGTTTTCATCTTGGTTAGGGAAACATTAGAGTTCTTAGCCAAATTCCAAAAACAAAAACAAGTTTTTGAAAACTACTTTTTTTTTTTCAAAATTTAACTTGGTTTTTGAAAACATGGGAAGGATGTAGGTCCAAACCAAAGAAATGGATAGGTAGAAAGAGGGTTTATAAGCTTAATTTAAAAAAAAAAAAACCAAAAATGAAAAATAAAATGGTTATCAAACCGGTCTTAGCAATTATAATATATTTGATTCGTATTCCAAATTTTAGTAAACAACATCAACTTCTGATTTTGATTTTAGACCGTAGAAAACAATAATAAAGAAATAATATTCTCATTCGATTGGTTTCATTTATATTCGTAGTAAGTAAACTGGGTTTAAAGTCAAAATTGTAGGAGTGTCTTTAATACCTTTCACACACCATTATTTTTATGTTTACCTTTGACTTTTTTTTTTTTTTAACAATGTTTACCTTTGACTTTATTCCATGTTAAAATTTACTTTATTTTTATTTTTTTTTAAAAAAATTAACTTTATTTTAATATTTACATTTATCTTTCTTCCAAATTTGACATATACCCATGTTTTAATATTGCCCTTACTTTTTTCTTTTGAAAGATCTTTACTATTGCCTGTCTATGTATCCACAAACATTTAGGGTCCGTTTGAAATACATTTTAATTTAAATGTTTTTCAAGAATACATTTTTTGAAAAACATTTTAGATAAAAATTGTTTAGAACTTAAACACTCAAATGTTTGGTTACATTTCCTCATAAATGTTTTTATACACAAGTTACTTACAAACTCTTTTTTAAAAAGTTGGTTTCAAGTGTTTCTCTCTAAATGATTTATTTCTCAATCTCATTTTCTAATAAGTCATTTTTAATGGTTGTCAAACACTAGAAAATTTTTCAAAATGATTTTTTTTCAAAATTAAACACTTGAAAAGTTAAACCAAACACACCCTTAATCATTTTGGCAAATTTTTGTTTAGTGTTGTGTATAACAATTTGGTTTGCACCTATTTCATAGTTTTAAAACATGTGTATTACTTTGTACTTTTGATGTGTTAACCCACATTTTGCATTTTCATATATTTGTGCTAATATTGAGACTACAATCAACTAAGGTAAAATTTAGTATTCTCATGGTAACTTTATACTAGTACCTAATTTAAACGATGCCATTATTTACTTATAACAAAGATATTGCATATGTTGTACATTGAAAACCCAAACATTAAAATGTGGTTAGTATGGAGAGACATGATCGTAAGATTTTAAATATATATATATATGATGTTGTGTTTCCAACTCTAAAAAACATAGTGTTTGTGTATGAAAAACATGTTGTTTGTTGTTTGATGGCTCCTCAAGTAGGGGTTACTTATCAGTACCGTGGTTGTACTGACCCTCTCCCCCCAACTACCAGATTATGTAGGTTACGAAGATTTCTACAAGTATGGTGATGTAGAGGAGGAGGGTTATGAAGAAAGATCATAACTAGATCTCAATATTTATTCTTTTGCTTCAATTGCTATTAGGGTAGTCATTTATAGTTTTATGTACTTAGGTGATATAGTTAGTTGTTCCGTTTTATTAGTGCTGGTTGTTTGTTCATAGGCTCTATTTAACTTCATGTTAGGCCTCAGGTTCTATTAATTCTTGTCTGGGAAGTTTGTTCTCTTCCTAGTGTTTAATCAAGTAGATTTGTGAAGTTATGAAGTTGTTTATGTTATCTCCAGAATATTGCGAAATTTGTGGGTAAAAAATTTGGGTGTGATTTTTCTCCTTTGTCCGGTAAAGAAAAAATTTCGGCAACTATACCTATGTCATTATGCTACCGAAATTTTCAGAGCATTCAATTAATACTAAGGTAAAAGAGTTTAGTAATCTCCCTAATTAGTAGGGGTGATCATCGGTTGGTCGGAGTAGGTTTTAGGCTCAAATCGACGCCGACCACTAACATATCGGTTTCTGGCGGTTGGTTTTCGTCGGTTTGGGAGTGGTTGGATACACCGACCTACCACACCAACGGTTGGTCGATTATGATCGGTTTCAAGATTCTGGTGAAGTAAAGAAGAAGATAAAAGAAAAGGAAAGAAGAAAGGGAAAAATGGGAAAGAAATCTTGATTTCCAGAACAAAATAAAGGAAGAAGATAAAAAAAAAAAAAATTGGAAAGAAGAAGAAAGAAAACATACAAAAATGAAAGAAAAAATGAAGAAATGAAAACGAAAAGAAGAAGAGAAAAAGAAAAGACGAGAAAGAGAAGCAAAGGAAAAAATGAGGGACAAACGAAAAAGATAAGATAACAAAAAAAAAAACAGGAAAAATGAGGGAAGAATAGAATAAAAAAAAAGAAAACAAACTATTTTTTTAAAATGTATCCTCCGAAAGACCATCGCTTCCCAAGGGTGATGTGATGGTTGTTTTTCGCTTTTGTTGCACACATTTACTTTTTTTGAAAAAAGAAAATTGATTGGTTTAGTTGGTTCTCGCCATTTTGGACAAATCGACCGACAAACGTAAAACCGACCCCAATCGAAATTATAAGAAAATCGACCGACGTTGGTTCGATCGGTCGGCTCGGTTTTTTTGGTTTTGCTTGCTCACCCCTATTAATTAGTCTTAAAAATTTGGGAACATTACTGACAATCTCTTGTTGTATTGTAGGTTCAATGGTTGAATGTTCATTGAGGCATCCATCCAATACCATTTCAGCCTTCCTAGATGCCAAATGTACCATCTCCTCTTTCTTTTTCCTTGTCTTCTAACAAATTCACAACCTATATTTTCATTGTAAAAGTATTTATTGGTTCCACAAGGAAAATATGTTGACCAACAGAAACAGTTAGGAGGTTTAAATTAAATCAGCCGAAAACCAAGCCTTGACATTCATTAGGTTAAAAGAGGCACCCCATTGACATCGTCTAATATATATAAATGTATTAGTATTGTCTAATGGATTAAACAACTTTGAACTTCATCAATGAATAGAATTGTTCATTAATATTTCTTCTTCATTTTTTTTTTGGGGGGGGGGGGGAGTTTAAAGATCCCTTGGACCCTTATAAAACTAAAGAATCTATTCTTGAACTGGAAGATTTCAGAAGGCAAATCTACAAGAATTTTATATTTAAAACTCAAGTGTACTTAATTTAATCCACATTACAATCTAAAGAAAATGAATTATAACAATTAGCTGAAAAAATAATTGGCCCTTACCTTCACTTTCTGGCGCAAGAAACGTTTTCCCTATGCCTCTAGCAAGTTGCAACTTCCTTTCAAATTATTTAACGCGCAAACCAGGGATATTCTTCAGACCCATCTTCCCGAGTACTAGTTTGGGAATGGCAGGAGGATTGTCAAGTCCCATGCTTCGACTGAACTCGTTGGCAAGTTCAACTAGCCTATACTTGTCCCGCCCAACTGTCTTGTTTGAATTATAGTAACCAAGCCATGCCTGGTAAGCTGCTTCTTTATTCTTCATCTCAACATGGGACAGAGCACGGTCCACCTGTTCACATTTGATGTTAGAGGTTCTCACAAATTCTTTTTTATCAATTTTCTTTTGCTAATGGGAGGGGGGAAGGATACCTTTTTCTTTGTTTCTGGATCAATTAGGGGCACTGGAGCTTTTGTTATAGGCAAGTCTTTAACAGTAGATAAAAAGAACTCTTCCCAAGGTGTTAGCAACAATATGCCTTGCCCTTCTTTGCCTTTGCGTCCAGTTCTACCGAGCCGATGTATATACTGTTCTCTATCAGCAGGCAATCCAACCTAAAAGGAGGGAGCTTTTGAATCAAACTAGTCTATGCTTCAAAGTAGTCCAAAAAGCTCAAGTACTAATAAGATACAAGTAAAAGAAGTACTGACAAAAACTTACTTGTTAAGACACGTAAAATGGTCAAACGAGAGAGCAAATTACCTGTATGACAAGGGTCACATCGGGATAATCAACTCCACGAGCTGAAACATCTGAAGTTACAAGGATGAGGCCTTTGGACTTTCTGAACTCATCAGAAACCCTGGTCCTGTAACTCTGCGGTTTCCTAGAATGGATCTCTCTAACGTTCAAATTCAGCTCACCAAGAAGGTCGGCAACCATACGTGTGACCATAGCAGTTGTGCAGAATACAAGAACCTGCATACAACAAGGGATCGATTAGACTTTCCTGAACAGGAATAACAAAAAAGGAGATAAAGATTTTAATGATAAGTTCACCATATCATTTGACTTTGTTATGCATATTGAGAAGATTTGGAGAATAATAGCTAGGAACTTCCTATCTTCATTATAACAGATAAGGATATTACTAAAACTGAACTATTGGTAAAAATTTGTTAGCCATGATTAAAGTCGATACCTTATAGTCAACGTCATCAGCAATATGTTCTTTAAGAATAGCATAGAGTAGACTAAAATGCTTCTCCAATGGAGCAACTATTTGCATTTGTCTCACCTGAAATGATCCAGCTTGTTATTAGATGACCAAATTCATTAAAGATGGTAAAGGAGCCAGAAGAAGATACAGCTGCTTATCATAAGTCCTACCTGTGCATGTGTCTCCTCACTGCCCTCTTGAATTGTATTGACAAATTCATGATCTCTTCTCAAAGCAATGTGACTGATTTGGCGGACCTTTATTCAAGAGGAATATTTAGCATTTAATATTTGATTATATTCAAAATGAAGAGGTATGAGAAACAGGACGGAAAAAGCAGCAAGTAAATAAATACCTCTTCTGGAACAGTGGCTGAAAATAAAAGAGTTTGCCTTTGCTTTGGAACTGCAGCAATAATCCTCTCAATGTCCTTCCGAAATCCCATGTCTAATAAATGATCAGCTTCGTCAAGAACAAGGACCTTCACACCCATCAGTCTCGTAGCAAAGCCTGCAGTATTCTCTATATGATCCTTTAGCCTTCCAGGAGTCGCAACAAGAATCTGCAGTTCCGAGTTGTGTGAAATTTAAACATTATCACAACCATCTTTCCATAATGATTCACTTAGCACTGAAGTTCAAACTCACTGACCAAATTGATTGTATCTAACCAGCCCATAGTGAATATGCAGCATTCAGTAATAGTAGTAGCTAGATTAATTCCAACATATTAAACCAAAAATTATCTAAGATATTAAGCATGCATAACATTCAAGGCCATGACGATACTTATGTCTAAGAATTCAAAGCAGTTGGCATAGTCTCTATCCGCAGGCTACTTGAGTTAGGAAAGCTAACCTGGCAAGGGTTTGCTTGCATGCGTTTCTGTTCAAGGGCAAGTCTTGTACCTCCTATTACAACCTGAACGCCAATAGTTGGGTGGTACTTCAATAGAGTATTAGCTTCTGTGGTGGCCTGTGTGGCAAGCTCTCTGGTTGGGCATATAACAAGAACAAGAATTGGAGGCCGCTTCTGATCACAACCAATAGGTGGGGACTTCACAACAACTTCAATTGAGGGAAGCTGAAATAAAGAACTTGAAATGTTGATAGCTTATAAATTTGCTTGCACCATCATTCCAGGTGAAGAAATGAATAGAAGTCATGCTAGCTGGCAACTGCTGCTGGACTCCCTTACATAGGTCCAATTTCATAATGGCAATAAGGTGTAGTGCAGATGTTGCTGAAAACAATTTGAAAACTTGACAATGCATGATTCAAAAACTGAAGGGGAAATAAACACAATTAACTTGAAAATAATTTTTTTTTTTTAGATTCTGTCAATAGTAAGAGTGACATTTGCCTTATTTTAAAGGGGCACTGAGTAGTTGATCAACTTCAGCCAGTATCACTCTGTTAAGTTTTTCATTTTTTAATTATTATATGTAAATGACCTTTTGCAGAGGAAAACATGTAACTCACCAAAAATGCCACAGTTTTTCCAGTCCCTGTTTTTGCTTTGGCAAGAACATCCTTACCTAGAAACACAAGTGCAATTAATGAGCGAGAAGAGTGACTGAGCGGAGATATAAGGGAATTAAGTGAATGTATGATTTTTCCAGGGATGCAGAATTGTGAATCCTTTTGAAGGTGCTCACTGAACTGGAGAGTAGACTACTGAAATAATCACAGTATTCTTAATTATGAAAAAGAGATGCCGGTGACAATGGTCTACATTAAAGATGCAATAATTATGCCTAGGCACCTTCGGAAAAGAAACGAACCTTTCAGTATTAGAGGAAGTGTAGCCTCCTGTACTACAGTCATCTTCTCATATCCAGCGTCCTTGATACCCTTTAATGACAGTGGTGATATTGAACATTGGTCGAATCTGCAGGCATGGATAGCAGTCATGCATCCATAGTTGGGGAAATCATTTCTATCCACTTCCACATTATTTCCCATTTTGTTTCCTACTATTTATAATCAAATAGAAAATAAAGAAACCAGATCGCAAAAAAATTCTTTGACTATCTTGGGCGAGTAGCCATTTTATAGAAGGTTATAATTCTCAATTGTTCATTTAAATGAAGGCCTATCTATCAAATCATGGGTTGGGCGAATAAATTGTAGGTGATTTGGAAGGTCAACAATAGGAAAATCTTCGCAGATGTTCATTGAACTTTAAAGAGGCATGAGAAAGCGATTCCCTTTTGTCGCTCTGCCAGATTTCTAACACTAGAAACTTGAGAATTTTGTACTCGTCCTCTTTTGTTTTCCGACTCATTTCTGAGTGCCTGTTCCAGCCCCTAATCCCTCCCGTTGGTTAGGTTAGTCCGGGATTTCTTATCCTCCCCATTACTTTCAGATTTGTGGCAATTCATGGTTTCTTAATTGAAAGGAAAAAGCTACCAATTACGTAGAACAAAGAAATCGAAATAACAAACATGAAGAATCTTGACTAATTGGTAAAGCAATAATCATCTTAAGAAACAGAAAGAAATTGGAAACCGCCCTTTACAGTTTTATTTAACGTACCTGGTTTCACTCAAATACGAGTCAGAACTTCCTGGTGAATTCCGCGGTCGATCCATTTCACTCACTTTCTCCCCAGATGGGAACAAAGCACTACTACTTTTTCTGAACAGAGAATCATTTTCACCGTCGTCGTCGTCATCGGAACTATCTTCCTCGCTTAGAAAATCCCTAACACCACTTTTAATTCTGTGTCCTTCATCATCATCGTCGTCATCATTAGTTTCTTCTTCTTCGCTTCCACCTTCACCTACAAAACGGGATTGTTTCTTAGAATCCCTTCCGCCTCTCCCTAAACTATCACGACCTGGAATCCGTTGATTTCTAGAATTAATCTCTCTCGTCCCACGTCCCCTCCCAATCGAAGAATCCACATTCTCTCTACGAAACACACGACCATTGCTGCGTGAGCTGAAGTTTTCTCTCTCGTCTTCGTATTCACGATTGAATCGCCTGACATTCCGCGAACTCTTCGGATAAGACTCCATTGAAGGGTCTCGAGGTCTCCGACGCTCCGATGACTCCCGTAACTCGTACGACTGACGATCCCTCCCCCTCTTCAACGGTAACGACCCCCTCTCCCAATCCCTATCACTACCTCTATCCCTTCCTCTACTACGCTTACGATCTTCTTCGGATTCTTCATCGCTCGTGATTCGCCCACGAAACGAGCTGGTTTTCAAATCGCTAACCCAATCGCTAAGTTCAGCCTCGTCCTCAGCAAGACTCTTAGAGCCACCAAACCTTCCTCTCTCGGAGCCCCTAGCGGCCGCGCTCCGTCGGACTCCATGGAAATTTTGCGAAGGGCGAGAAGAGAACCCCACAGAGGCGTACTTGAGCTTGAAAGGGAAGACGCGAGAGAGAAGGGGGATTGGTCGACATTGCCGAAATGAGGGCTGGAGCTTCATTAGGGGAAAACGAGCGAGAGGAAGAGGATGGTTGAGGAGATGGAGACGAGGGAGGAGCTTAATGGGCATAGTAGAAACTCCAACTTCCTGTTCTAGCAGTAGCTACCGGCGGCGGTGGATGGCCGGAAAAAAGCTTCGTATGGAGAATGAATTGTAGAAGCGAAGAGAATGGAGCATTAGGGTTTAAGGGTTTTACAGAGAGGGGCGAGGGTTTAAGGGTTAGGAGGATGGATGGATATGATAACGACGGTCGCAAATACAAGGGCTAGCTGTGCATTGTACAATCACCATATCTACAAGAATTGAAAAGTAACGTTTAATAAACTAGTTTTTTTAGGATTTAGGGTCAATAAATTATGGCTTTTTTTTTTTTTTTAATAAAACATAGCAATTCATTCATTCAAACAGTAGCAAAGAAACATAGTCACAGGTAATTTTATTAATTCAACAACTGTGGGATGGAGACTTCGGCTATGTATGGGAGTGATTTTGGCATGGTCAAAATCAATTTTACCCATGTCATAATCAATCAAAACCAATTTCCTCTAAAATAAACATGTTTGGCAAATAGATAAATTAATTTTTTAAAATTTTGGAATCAATTTAAATTGATTTTTAAGAAATTTGTTGGGAGGTGATTCTTGATTTGGTGATTGAACTAGTTTTTTTAGGGTTTAGGGTCACTGTAAAAAAAATTTATGTTGTTTCGCCCAAACTATTTTATGGTCAAGAAATTGTAATATGGGAACCTCTAACCTTACAAAAGATTGTCTTGACATAAGTCATTAACACCACCCGTTCAAAAAATATTTCATGATTTATTAGAAGAATTAGTCATATAATATATGTATATAGTTGATATTGACATAATAAAACGATCATCATCTTTAAGAACTTAATTAAAGATTTATATATATAAGGTTGGGTGTCTCATCTTTTACAATAGTTCGATTTGAATGGTTCATTTAGAGAAACATGTGTAGAGATATATTATATATGCAATGGGTTTACATAAGACTAAACTTCAACATGTTTATTCTATATTATTAAGTTAAATAATTTATTGAATGTAAAATGCCCTTTTAGTAATTTGGGAATTCTAAAATCACATTTGAAACCAAACATATTAATATTTCAAAATCACTTTTTAAAGTTTGGAACCAAACATAAATATGATTGTATGAAAATCAATTTCATAAAATCTCTTTTTCCTAAATCAATAATTCAATCATCATTCCCAAACATAGCCTTGAACCATCAAACTTTAACATAGAAATAGTTGTTTTTTATCTACTAAACTATATGCTCGAACTCGGATTGACTATGGTTACCTAAATGTTTCCCAACACTAACTAGTGATGAACTAACCTAACATAAACGGGTCCTTGTTCAAAGAAGTATGATGTTTCAATTCAAAAATACTAATTTCTTACCTTATACATTGTACAATATATTTAATTTGATTTATTTCATTTATAATAAAATAAAATGGTATATTGGAAAATTCTAATTACATTTCTAGCCAAATAACTTTGTTTAAAAAAAAATCTAACGTTCAGTTAGAAAAAGGAAAAAAAGTGTGAGATGTATAATAACTTAACCGAAATAGAATATTATAATGCAATAAACATACTAGGGAGGAAAAACCATCATAGTAGGTTGTTTGATAGTTTTGGGAAATGGCAAAACAAAGACAATGTGATCAACAACATTGGAACAAATTATTTAAGGAGCTTTAAACAAAACCTTTCATCTCATGAAAGAAAGAAATTAATAATTTTGGATTGTGTCCTACATAAGGTTAGTGATCAACAAAATAGAGGACTACCGAAGAATTCACCAAAGCAGTGGGGATCCAAAAATTTTGTTGAGGGGGCTTAACTTAACTTCAGTAAAAATAATTTACAAGTAATAAATTCCAAAAATTAATCAAAATTCATAAATGAATTGAAATGTTAATTTCATACATCACAATTGTCCTCTACGAGATTTCATATTATGAAATCGTTGCATAATAACTTCATTGTCTATCTTATCAAATAAATCTTTCTCAATATATGTTATAAGACTATCATTCATCCATTGGTCTTCCATCCGATTACGCAACTGAGTCTTTACAATACTCATAGCAGAAAATGTCCTCTCTACGGTAGCTGTTGCAACTAGTAAGATCAATGCTAAAGTGAGCAACCAATAAACTAACAGGTAGACTTTATCTTTAGCTGTCAACACCATTTTTAGTGCAAGATCACCAATACCTGTTAGCTCTACAAACTTGTTATCTGAACGCACATCAACGATGTAATTTTGAAGTTAATCCTGAAGAACAACAAGTTCAGTAGTTGAAAAATCTTTAGGATAAAATTGCTCAAGACGGATAAGACAATTGTCATTTGCTCCTTTGAAGATATGTCCTTCGATTCATCAATCAAAATTGAAAATAACTTATCACCAATATTTCTTATAATTGTATCAACAATTTCTACTGCAAAACAATTTACAACATCTTTTTGGATATATGGTGTAGTCAATTTCAGGTTTTCAGGAGCATTTCTCAAGGCAATAACTTCAATGTCCTTATTATGGTTGCATAACCATCGTAGAAGTTCAAGAAAATTACCTTGGTTTCTTGAATCTTCAGTTTCATCATGTCCACGAAATGGAAGACCTTGTCGTAACAAAAATCGAGCACAATCAATTGTTGCACCTAATCAAATTCGATATTCAATTTTTGCTTGGTCAGACATCTTATTGAAAAATGTTTCAATTTGTTGGTTTTGGTTAAAAAGAGCTTCACATTTACCCCAAGCTTGGTTATGTGCACTATTTGGTCATTCAACATGAATTTGTAATTTCTCTTTTTTCTTCCAATTTGAAAATTCTTCACCAACAAAATGATCACCTCCTGACTGTTCTCCAACTTCTGGTTTGAATAAATAATAACATAAACAAAAGGCAACATCTTTTGAAATACTATATTCCAACCAATTAGGATATTCAATGAACCAGACTGGATTAAATCGTCTTGACTGTGAACCAAATTTCTTCAATGGAAAAGTATGATTTCGAGGTTGGCAAGGTCCTTTCTGTAAATATGCTCTACGAACTTGATCTCGAATATTACAACTGTAATCAAGAATTCTAATTCTTAAACCAGGATCTGCGGGTAACTCTTCTAAATTTACTTCTGTGAAATTTCTATTCGAGCTATTATTACTTTTCTTCAACGGAGATGATGACCCAATCGATTTTCTTTTAAAATATCTCTCCATTAGATTTCAAATTCTATCTACAATACATTAATAAAAATAAATAAAATAAAGAAATTAAAACCTAAAAATAAGAATGATAAAAACTAAATGTATACAAATAATAGAAACATGACAACTAAATGTTTAAAAGTAATTGAAACATGAAAGTTAAATGCATACAAGTAATTGAAATACGAAAAGTAAATGTACCTTATAAAATTAATCTCAAAATTCTTGACTTCTTAAAATTGACAGCAATAATTTGACTTGAAAGAAGTGTTTTTTATGTTCAAAACAATATGTGGTGGCTACACTACTTGATCAGTGAAGAACTATAAAATTAGGGTTTCAATTTAAAATAAGGATATGATTCTAACATAAAAGGAAAAAAAAAATAGAGTTTAAATTTAAAGAAATTTATAATAAACAATGTCATTATTTTTTTTCCTTTTTTTATTTTAAAATCATTCTTGATTGAGGAAGGGAATTGAAACATTGAATGGACAATGTGAGTACAATGTAATTATTTTTTTCCTTTGAAGGGAATTGAAACACTTAATGGGCAATGGAGAGTGGAAACACGGAAGCTTTGGGAAGAGGACGGGGAAAATGGAAAAAAAAATTCAAAAATGCAGAATACAAGGTTCAAACCTAGGCAATGAAGGGGGCTAAGGCATGTTAACCACTCTGGCAAGCTTACCCGATGTTATTCAAGGGTTTATTATAGTATTTATATATAAATCAAAAAAAATTGAGGGGGGCTCGAGTCCCCCATGCCTTAATTAAATCCGCCATTGCACCAAAGTCTAGGTAGAAGCTACACTTGTGTGCATCCAACAAAATTCCTCGACCAGATGTGGTACTTAAGTTTTTTTTTTTTTTTTTTTTTATATATAAATCAAAGTTATTGGGAGATAATTGGGGATGAGATAATAAAGTTATGCCGAAGAGTTTTTGAATTGAAATGGAAAATTGGATGTCATCAACAATACACTTATTGTTGATCGCTTTAATGCAAACTCCTTGCAAAGCAGTCTTGAAATCTTAATGAGTTGATAATAACCTAATATGAACTCCATTGAATTATAGCTTCGATTTGGTTATATGATTTATAAACGCACACACAATACAATGATTACTTATATACAAGATAAAAACCCAAAGAAATGGTGAAGGAAGGACAACCTTTGACCTTTGAAACAATCCATAAATTAGGTGGTCAATCAAATTTTCTTATTTCTAGATCTACAATTGAATCCCTGAATCGCAAAAGGGAATGAATAAACTCCCAGTACATTGGAACTCACACAGAATGAGAGAACACTCTCAATCAAATTTCATTCAAATTGTACCTAATTGAACTATTTTTAACAAATGAAAGAAAAGCTGACTTATATATGGCCAACAAGGAAACCCTAAAACACTTCACTAAGGTAAAACAAGATTAACCTAATAAAGTTTAATTGAAACTACCTAAAATAATCTAAAATAAAGTTTTTGGCCAAGTAAAGTTCTTAAGCCCTTAAAAATTGGGCTCGAAAAGAAGCACAATAAGCCAAGTAGGGCACACAGGTTGACCATATATAGCTCCATGGCCCCTTCACATTTGGGTTGGGTGCCTAGGTATTGTCTCTAAGTTGGGTTGGTTTGGTGTGCTCGGGTGGTTCATATGAACCCTCTTATAGGCAACACGAAATTGCTATCAAAATCAATCAATGATTGAGAAAAATATTGGAAATGTAAGGGAAAATCCAGAAAATATACTTTTAGAGACCAAATTTTGATGAAGTCTTAGAAGCCAATAACATCATTTCGTTAATAGTCAATTCTACTTGGACACTTTTTAAAAACTATTTTAAACCTTAGAGACCGATTAAAAATCAAATTCAAACTTTGATGACCAAACATTTCACTTTTGGAACCTCACAAACCAAATATAAACTAAATTTAAATATCTTTTTGTTGAGAAAGAATGTAAACGACATTCAATTATTTAGGGTCAACTAATAAATACACATGTGATATTGGCCATTGTGTTGAAAGCACATTCATGTAGCTAATGGGTTAGAAGCATGCTTTAGAAAACATGTTTAGGATATGCATTCTCGATTTTTGTTAGCTTGTTTAGCGATAAAAGGATGAGAGCATCTGAATATGTGATAGAGGAAAGTGAGGACGATATCAAGGCCTCAGGTATAAATGGTCGAGGATTGATATTGTTTTAAGGAAAATAAGTGAATATCAAAGTCTCGGGTATAAATGGTCAGGAATTGATATGTCAATGTTGGATAAGAGGAGTATCGAGGCCCTTGAGTATAAATGGTCAAGATTCAATGTGATGAGTCCTAAGGTAAGTATTGAGGCCTTGGGTATAAATGGTCAAGGGTCAATATGTTGCTAAGTTATTGAGTCCGAGTTTGAATATTGAGCACCATAGATATGTGTTAAGTGTTGGGGATATGTTGTATATAAAAATTGTTGCTCACTAGCAAACAGATTACAATTCAACTGGCTACAAACAAATACAAAGTAAATATATCTACAAACATTGTACATAACAAAAATTGCAAAAATCATAATTAAACAATATCAGAAGATCAGAATTGCTCCGATGTTCGTAGATGATCTAATTGACAACAACAACCACATCAAGTGAATATAACCTGTAAAACAGAAGAATATGATAGTTGTGTTAGCTTTAGGGCTTCAATCAAACCAAGTATTTTGATGATAACAAACTCTGATTTTTTATACTAACATTTTCAGTGTTTCAAAGTCACTATCTTGTAGAGCTCGAGACAACAATTCCAACGCCTTTTGAATCACTCAAATTGGAGCTCAAACGAAAAAGTTATGGCCAAAACAAATTTGATGGAGAAAAACCTACGTGGCAGTGACACGTGGCAGTCGCTGATGTGGCATCCGACGTGGCGCAGATGTGGCACAACAATCGACCAAAAATGATGATGTGGCAGTTGACATGGCGGATGACGTGGCTCCACAACGGTCACATTTTGCTGACGTGGCGATGACGTGGCAAGTGACATGGCGGCTGACGTGGATTACGTGGACCAATGGAATAGTGACACGTGGCAAGGTATGTATAAATAAATTTTCACCCAAAATTCCTCCCAATTCAAATTTTATTTTTTTTTTCCCAAAATTCCTCCCAATTCAAATTTTATTTTTTTTCCAAAATTCCTCCCAATTCAAAATTTATTATTTCCAAAATCCATCCCAAAAATCCTTGATTTATTCTCATTATCTCCAAAATTCCATATCTTCAAAATTTGCTCTTAATATCAAAATTCCTCCAAATTCAAATTTGATTCTTTCCAAAATTCATCCCATGAATCATTGATTTTATTCTCCTAATCCTAAAATTCCAATCCTTCAAAATTCTCTCTTAAATTTGAAATTCTTTCCTTTTCTAATTCTAAATTCAATCTCCACCATTCATCCTTAATTTGATCCAACGGTCAATGTTCATCCTCCTCGCTTATAAATTGGACTTGATTTTCACCTTTCATTGACACACCAAAAAGCTTTCAAGTCTTTAAGCTCTCAAAGTCTCTCTACTCTTAAAATTCTTGTCCTCCCTGCTCCAAAATTGGCCTAGTTATATTTTTGTGAGGTTTTCTTTTTAGAGTGCTCAACTTGTGTATCTAGCCTTCAAGAAGCAATATTGTGAGGTTCTCTTTTCTTTTCTTTTTGGGAATTGTATTAAGGTGTGGGTACACCTTGGGTTGTGAGAAAAAGAAATTGGTTTGATCCTGAACCAGTTAAAAGGATCTTGGGTTTCTCTTTAGCCTAGGAAAAAGAGGGTCGTGTGTCGGTTTGGTTCTCACCCGCAAGAGGATCACTTAGTGAAATACCCAAGAAGGAGTCTTGGGGAGTGGAGTAGGCAATTTGCCGAACCACTATAAATTCTCGGTGTTTTCTCTTCCTCTCTCTCTTTTATTTTCTGCTCTTAATTATCTCTTTGCTTTATTGTCTTAATTTTTAATTTCTCTTTAATTGCATGATTTAATTTTAGTGGGCTATTTAAATTTCTCGTTGATTAAATCATATTTAAATTCAAAGCTATCTTAGTGTGCATGCTTTAGGTTTTATCTTGCTTAATTTTCTCTTAAATTAAATTTGTGTGTTAATCTTTAATTGAGCATATTTCATAGATAAAATTATTTTTAAAAATTGGTAGTCAACCTTATTCACCCCCCCTCTAGTGTTGCCTTTCGATCCTACAAGTTGGTAGTCGAGGCACGCTTTCAAAGCGCTATCCTGAAGACAATTATTCGCTCTGCATGGGTTGCTAGCAGACTACAACGATTGTCTCAGCAGGATACAACGACTAACTCCGGTAGAACAACAACCTCGAACTACTCGGATTTGGCAGAACTTTGATACTTGCTCTCAACTCGACTCAAGATCAAAAGAAACAAAGAAATAAGGAAGAATGCTCCAAATGGAATGAGATTATTCAAATGAAGAAACAAGTTGTTATTTATAGGCTAGCAACTTATTAACTCCAAAGAACAAGATTAAATAAAATTGAAACATATGAAAAATATAACTCAATTGAGTTATAACATCAAATTTAACTTCCATATGTTAAATTTGTAATTGAAACTTCAAATTGAAATTGATGTTTCAATCCATCTTGAAACTCTTGAAAAAATGAATTTAAATCACGTTCTTTCACATTTTATTTGTAAAAATCCAACAATCCCCCCCATGAAAGAAAGTGAGAAAATCAAAACAAAATGTTGAGAGCAAATAGACAAGCTATGCATCAGGAGAGGTGTCTTCTGGACTTGAACCTTCCTTAGTGAATATCTATCGAATTTACCGAAGAAATATTGAGACCAAGCTCTGGAACTATCCTTCTTGTTGGTGAATTGAGGCAACAAATATCACACACAACTGATCTTATATCTTTGAGTTCTATACGTTTGTGTCCATTTTGGTCCTGGACAAGATCCCGATTTCATGAGAGCTTTAGAGAACATAAGCCATTCGAAAAGTTCTCACAGAAGCGACCCCACTTCTACTCTCACATAGGTGATATTGATTAAGAGTATTCTGTCATTACTCCTCTTGTAAACAAGATATCAACATGACCTTAACATCAACAGATCACACACTTTACAACATCATAGAAATGGGAAGAAACTCTAAGTTTCTTAGTGTGTCAACTATAAATTATCCAGCTAGTTTGCCTATTGAACCTAGATCTTGGGATCTCCAGTCAACTAGGTTAGGTTACCACCAGATAATTTATTTCATAGGCTTTAGCCCCATTTCCCTCAATGTATACATCACTTGCTCTCTTGACAATCCTTTCGATAAAGGGTTTGCTATGTTCTCTTTGGATTTCACATAATCAATGGAAATTATTCCATTAGAGAGCAATTGTCTTGTCGAATTATGTCTTTGTCTAATATGTCGCGACTTTCCATTATAGACATTATTCTTGGCCCTCATAGATGCAGCTAAATTGTCACAATAAATACATATTGTGCTTACAGGCCTCAACCATAATGGAATATCTTCAAGAAAATTTCGAAGTCATTCAACTTCTTCTCCAGCTTTGTCAAGAGCTATAAACTCTGACTCCATAGTAGAACGCGCTATACACGTTTGTTTTGAAGATTTCCATGATACAACTGCTCCACCTAAGATAAAAATATATCCACTGGTAGATTTAGTCTCCATGCTATCAGAAATCTAATTAGCATCACTAAATCCCTCCAGTACATGTGGATCCCTCATATAATGCAATCCATAGTTCAGAGTATACTTCAAGTACCTTAGAATTCTAACTAAAGCATTTCAATGATCATGCCCAGGATTGTTGGTGTATCTTGCTAACCTTCCTACTGAATATGTTATATCAGGTCTTGTACAGTTCATTATGTACATTAAGCTACCAATAACTCTAGAGTATTCCAGAGGAGACACACCTTCACCACTATTCTTCTTTAACTTACAACTTGGATCAAATGGAGTAACTGCATGTTTACTCTTAAATTGATCAATTTTTTCGCAACACTTTCTCTATGTAGTGAGATTAAGAAAGTATGTATCTATTTGGATTTCTTGTTATATGAATTCCAAGTATAACATCAACAAGACCAAGGTCTTTCATATCAAAGTTGGATTTCAACATCCTTTTAGTGGAATCAATGACACTTCTATTTGTGCCCATTATCAACATATCATCCACATACAAACAAATGATTACATTGTTGGGTTTTATGCCCCTAAAACTCGTAGATAGTGAATGTAAACAAATTGTATACTTGTTTCAATAAAGTGTTATTGAGTTTCTACAATAAAATGTTATTGTTAAATATTGCACAATTTGACCCAAATCCAATAAACTAAGATCCAAAGTTGTTTGTATGTAACTTGAACTAGTATGTGGGGACATACGAGGATCGATGTTCAAGTAACAACCTAAAAGGTCTATAGTACAAGGATAAGGTTGGGTACCTTATCCTCCTAACACTATGAGATACAACCCGCTTTGTATTTGATACAAACGTATTGATCTAAAACGTCCATGTAGTAGACATGCAAGTGGAGGTATCCTATGCAATGAGTTTGCATACGACCGGACCACGAAATAGTCAACCATTAGTTATAACACCGTTAACTAATTAGGTTACTGTTTCAATAGGATGACCTAGGTAACTCAGTCTTAATCTTGAGTGTGTCATGAACTCCTTCTCATGAGGGATTGTCCTTTGATTAGCATGGGTGAGAGTGGCCAATACGCCGACTCAATATGCCTTCCTTTTTGGGGACAAGATTGAGTGGGAGGCTGGAGACATGACAACACAAGAAGGAATTCACTCCTTTCCGCTTCTAGGTGAAGTAGATGAGTGTTCCCTTAAGTGGTGACTCCGGGACTTGAACAAAGGGATCCCGCCCTCTCACTGGCCCGAGAGGGACTTTCTGTTTAATGGTTGGACCATAAACAGATTGTTCATTAGAGGAGCGCTGACACTTAAGGAGACAGATGTCACTACAGGAAAAAAGCCCTACGATAGCTTCAGAAAAATGCTATCATAGGTCTTTTATAGCATTTCACAAAAAGTCATGACAACCAGTGCTATAAAAAGTCTGGACTTTTTATAGCTTTTTATAAAAGTTATAAAAAATGCTATAATAACTCATTTTTAATACCATAATTTTATTATCCTTTAGATATATAATAGCTTTTTGTAAAAGCTATAAAAATGTTATTATAACCATAATAAAATGATATTGTTTGTCAATGATGATGTTTTATAAAGCTATAAATAGTTATCTATAGCTTTAAATGGGAGCTATAATAAGTTTGTTGTTGGCTTTATATCCTTGAGGTAATTCTAATAGCTTTTATGAATTTTGTATCATTTTAAGCTACTTTTATAGCTTTGGATGAATACCACTAACTTGTCTTTTATAGCTTTTAGAAACATTTTGTAGTATTGGATGTATGTGTTATGTATATGTTATATAAGATAAATGCTATTGAATACCTTTTGTAGTATTGGATGAATGTTATTATAGTAGCCTTTAGATTTTCTAAAATGATCTTGATAGCTACAGTAATATCATTGCTTCCTCTAAATAAACGTTCAATACATAATTCACAACGTCCACAAAAACAAGTAAATACAATAATAAATATCATCAACTCTAGATGATATAATGATACAAAATAAAACATTATCAACCTATCATTATTGATTTACAAAATATGTCCATATCCAAAATCAAAATAATGTGTAGTATGCCATTCCATTTTAGAGGAAGTGATTCTTTCATCAACCTACAAAAAGAGAAAAGTTATAAAAAAAATAGGAACAAATATAAAAACAAAGTCATTCAAGTGAAAGTTTAATTGGAGTAAATATATTTAATAAAAAATAACGAAATACATGAACATACTTATTATAATGGTGCACCTTATAAGAATGTGTCGCTCCCCATCAAAAGTAGCACCCATGTTTTCGATTACCACTAGTCCACTGCCCAAAATTAGCCCCATTTTCCAAAGAGATTAAAGTTTAGAACGGTGCCAATTAAATGGTGAAGTTTGCAGAAAACCATACCCATATACAAAATATTTTACCACTTCTATAGTCTTTACTATGAATTCAAAGAGATAATGAAACAGAGCAAGCTACAACCAAACTGCAAAGCTAAAAAAGTGGCCAAACAACAAATATTTCTTAATCATCGTAATTACCTTCATAATCCAACTTCACCTCTAATTGAAAAACTACAACAAAACCATATCTGTAAAGAATCTCAATCACCATCCAATACTATGGTTTCTTTGGTTGTGTTGTTTGTTTGTTTTCATATGCAAACAGTGCAATAAACCATAAACATACCTCTTGCCATCAGGATTGAAAGCCAGAGCATTAATGGGTCAAAAATGGTCGTTTACACCTCCAATATCTTCTTGAAGGATCTATTACACAAAACAAAAATGTCAAAAAATTAAATTAACTCAACTTCAATTATAAGGTCATTAGGAAGAACACTGCACCTTGTGATAGAATTTAGCTTCAAACTTTCCAACCCGATGATCAGTTATTACTGCTGAAGCATCCTATCCACCACCAAGTACTACTTCAAACCCAAGAGACCGATATGAGTCGAAAGACATTTTAACATCATTAACTAAACAATCTAGCATTAAAGAGTCTACCCCCACACCACCTTCATCCTTAGAACTTAAGGGCATAGTTGTACAACCTTTATATAACGGATTAATATCAGTAGCATCAGTATCAGTAAAATCAACGGAACAAACAAGGCTTACCTAGCAACAAATTAATATAAAAAGCTATACAGGGAGATAACATCTAAATTGAAGCAAAGATAAGCAACTGCAATCGAACAAGTAAAAAGAAAACAATCATACTTACAGCTACTTGAGAGATTGTTCACCTAGCCCAGTTAAAAATTAATATAAAAAACTATATGGGGAGATAACATCTAGATTGTCCAACAACATAAATTAAGTTGAAAGATGTGATTACATCTAAATGGTTACATCTACATGAGAACTATGAAACAAGTACTAGATAGTAGGGTAAAGTTTCACAAAGACGTAACATTAATATGCAGAGGGATGCCCCCAATAATGGAATTAAACTTAAATTTCCTGTAGCATTTTAGGTTTGGAGAGAAACTAAACATCAATTGAATCATAAACCAAATGTATAGAGATGTCAATTAACTATAAAAGGAAAAATAGTTGTTAGGTGATATTATAGAAAAGAAAAACAACAAGAATAATTTTCAGATGAGGCTTACCAAATTTGTTAAAAGAAGAATTTTGTCACTGATATACCCTTTCAAGCCTTGACTTCCCAGATCGTTGAAATCACAAATGATTTAAAGAGGTAAGTCATTTGTTTATTACTCTAAAAAGTTGGAAAACACCAGAAGAGACTTTGTTGTATGTACAATTCTCAAAATTCAAAAAGTTGGGTCAAAACGCATATTCTAACTCAAGCTTTCAAACTACAAGAAAGGTTACAGAGCCAAGTGTTGTATAGCAATAAAATAGCTTTCAAACTACCAGAATCAAACTATATAGCAGTAAAAATTCAGCTCCACAAATACCATGATCATGCCAAAAAAAACATTAGAGTAATTAACCAAACCTAAAAACACAAAATTCCCCTCTAATTTCTACCACAAGAAGCCAAATGTTGTATAGTATAGACAAAAGAATCTTCCAAACTCCTCCAATCTTTAGAGATTTTAAGATTTCACTAGTTACATGTCGTCCATAAAGTAGCTTTAACAACACAACCCACATAGGATCTTTGTTTTTCCCCTAAAACAACTTCCCAACAAAACCTCAAGCAACCAACTAGTCTTCAACCTCTTTTAAAAAGGATTAGTCCTTAACCACAAAAAGACAGTGAAGCAGGTGATCAATGGTTTCTTCGCATTTTGAGCAAAGACAACAACAAGAAGGAGAAAACGTGAGGGAAATGAAAACATCTATACAAGTTCTTTATCTCAATAAGTTCTTCTGATTCTAGATGGACATTACAGGTTCAATAATTGTTGTTTCTATTTTTATCAGGTTGAGTAATGGTTTCAAGTTTTTAAGGAATGGGTGTCTTTGACTCTCTTCTATGAACTGAGTTAAAGAATTAAGGAAGAACTTGTTCCAACTACTTATCTTCTTCCTCAATTTCTTCTTACAGACACTTCAGAAAGGAACACTTTTATTGACAAAAACAAGAAACACAAAACAACTAGGACATGACATTCTCTTGTATGGCCAAATTAGTTATTAAATTGCTCTTCAGTTGGTTTGAATGACAAAAGTAAAGATAGACTCCTTTTAGCTACTTGTAATTTGTAGATCAGACCTTTTTTCTTTTCCAGTGTAAAGATTGGGGGTAAAAATCTTCATACTCTAATTAAGGTATTTGAGCATGCATCTGGCTTAAGAATTAGTAGCCTATCCATATAGGTGGTAGTAGGAATTAACAACTTGATAGAAGAGCTAAATCTGGTTGTTAAGGTATTTGAGCATGCATCTGGCTTGAGAAAATTTCAAGTAACAAAGTAAGTGGGTGGAGAAAAGTTCTGTCTCTCTCTCTTTCCCTCAAAATAAAACTTGATTCCAGCCTTTTATTCCTCTCATCTTCTTCCTCTTAAAGCTGCTTTACAGGCTTTTCTTTTCTCTCCCACACCCTAATTTTCCCAAAAAAAAATTCCTTTCTCATTTCCCCTTTTCCCCTATCCCATTTTCCTTTTTCCCTTGCAATGAACGGTTTTGGGTTTCCCACATTCATATATTTCTCTTCAACTTTATGGGTCTGTAACTTTTTGGGAAATTTCTTTTGGGTTAGTCAAGCTTTTTGGTTTTGATGATTATTGTAACCACAAACGAACAAACTCATTAGTGAAAGTCCCTGAGATTAATTTCTCATCCCTGATTTCAACTTCTCTTTGACAAAAAAGGAAGTGGCAAAAAACCAAAATTATTCACCAAGAACAACGATTAAATTCAAGAGAAATTGCAAGAAAACCTAAAGAATTGAACAACGGTAGAGAGAAGAAGGAAAGAACAAGAATCTTGAAAAACAAAATCTGGAATTATGTTCAATACAGAAAAAATCTAGAGAGTGATGGGGAGAGATTTCAGAAAAAATCTTGAAAAAAAATTTGGAGAGTGATAAGACAAAATCTTGAAAAATACCTTCGAAGCAGAGGACCGTCTAAGAGAAGTGTGGAAAGTGATGAAGAGAGATTCCAAGAGATTGAGAGAGGAGAACACCCTTTGCTCGAAGTGGTCAGAGAGTGGGTATGAAGCGAAAATGAGAAATGGAGAGGGAGTAGAGAGTTGAGACAAAAAAAATTAATTCCCTCAATTTTTTCATTAAAAAGAAAAAGCCCGCACATTTTGCCCGCTTAAAATTTCAGAATTTTTAATAGCATTTTGTAAAAATGCTCTTATTAAAAGCTATGTTATCTATAATCTGTTGTAGTGGTTGGGTCAAAACGCATATTCTAACTCAAGCTTTCAAACTACAAGAAAGGTTACAGAGCCAAATGTTGTATAGCAATAAAATAGCTTTCAAACTACCAGAATCAAACTATATAGCAGTAAAAATTCAGCTCCACAAATACCATGATCATGCCAAAAAAACATTAAAGTAATTAACCAAACCTAAAAACACAAAATTCCCCTCTAATTTCTACCACAAGAAGCCAAATGTTGTATAGTATAGACAAAAGAATCTTCCAAACTCCTCCAATCTTTAGAGATTTTAAGATTTCACTAGTTACATGTCGTCCATAAAGTAGCTTTAACAACACAACCCACATAGGATCTTTGTTTTTCCCCTAAAACAACTTCCCAACAAAACCTCAAGCAACCAACCAGTCTTCAACCTCTTTTAAAAAGGATTAGTCCTTAACCACAAAAAGACAGTGAAGCAGGTGATCAATGGTTTCTTCGCATTTTGAGCAAAGACAACAACAAGAAGGAGAAAACGTGAGGGAAATGAAAACATCTATACAAGTTCTTTATCTCAATAAGTTCTTCTGATTCTAGATGGACATTACAGGTTCAATAATTGTTGTTTCTATTTTTATCAGGTTGAGTAATGGTTTCAAGTTTTTTAAGGAATGGGTGTCTTTGACTCTCTTCTATGAACTGAGTTAAAGAATTAAGGAAGAACTTGTTCCAACTACTTATCTTCTTCCTCAATTTCTTCTTACAGACACTTCAGAAAGGAACACTTTTATTGACAAAAACAAGAAACACAAAACAACTAGGACATGACATTCTCTTGTATGGCCAAATTAGTTATTAAATTGCTCTTCAGTTGGTTTGAATGACAAAAGTAAAGATAGACTCCTTTTAGCTACTTGTAATTTGTAGATCAGACCTTTTTTCTTTTCCAGTGTAAAGATTGGGGGTAAAAATCTTCATACTCTAATTAAGGTATTTGAGCATGCATCTGGCTTAAGAATTAGTAGCCTATCCATATAGGTGGTAGTAGGAATTAACAACTTGATAGAAGAGCTAAATCTGGTTGTTAAGGTATTTGAGCATGCATCTGGCTTGAGAAAATTTCAAGTAACAAAGTAAGTGGGTGGAGAAAAGTTCTGTCTCTCTCTCTTTCCCTCAAAATAAAACTTGATTCCAGTCTTTTATTCCTCTCATCTTCTTCCTCTTAAAGCTGCTTTACAGGCTTTTCTTTTCTCTCCCACACCCTAATTTTCCCAAAAAAAAATTCCTTTCTCATTTCCCCTTTTCCCCTATCCCATTTTCCTTTTTCCCTTGCAATGAACGGTTTTGGGTTTCCCACATTCATATATTTCTCTTCAACTTTATGGGTCTGTAACTTTTTGGGAAATTTCTTTTGGGTTAGTCAAGCTTTTTGGTTTTGATGATTATTGTAACCACAAACGAACAAACTCATTAGTGAAAGTCCCTGAGATTAATTTCTCATCCCTGATTTCAACTTCTCTTTGACAAAAAAGGAAGTGGCAAAAAACCAAAATTATTCACCAAGAACAACGATTAAATTCAAGAGAAATTGCAAGAAAACCTAAAGAATTGAACAACGGTAGAGAGAAGAAGGAAAGAACAAGAATCTTGAAAAACAAAATCTGGAATTATGTTCAATACAGAAAAAATCTAGAGAGTGATGGGGAGAGATTTCAGAAAAAATCTTGAAAAAAAATTTGGAGAGTGATAAGACAAAATCTTGAAAAATACCTTCGAAGCAGAGGACCGTCTGAGAGAAGTGTGGAAAGTGATGAAGAGAGATTCCAAGAGATTGAGAGAGGAGAACACCCTTTGCTCGAAGTGGTCAGAGAGTGGGTATGAAGCGAAAATGAGAAATGGAGAGGGAGTAGAGAGTTGAGACAAAAAAAATTAATTCCCTCAATTTTTTCATTAAAAAGAAAAAGCCCGCACATTTTGCCCGCTTAAAATTTCAGAATTTTTAATAGCATTTTGTAAAAATGCTCTTATTAAAAGCTATGTTATCTATAATCTGTTGTAGTGGTTGGGTCAAAACGCATATTCTAACTCAAGCTTTCAAACTACAAGAAAGGTTACAGAGCCAAATGTTGTATAGCAATAAAATAGCTTTCAAACTACCAGAATCAAACTATATAGCAGTAAAAATTCAGCTCCACAAATACCATGATCATGCCAAAAAAACATTAAAGTAATTAACCAAACCTAAAAACACAAAATTCCCCTCTAATTTCTACCACAAGAAGCCAAATGTTGTATAGTATAGACAAAAGAATCTTCCAAACTCCTCCAATCTTTAGAGATTTTAAGATTTCACTAGTTACATGTCGTCCATAAAGTAGCTTTAACAACACAACCCACATAGGATCTTTGTTTTTCCCCTAAAACAACTTCCCAACAAAACCTCAAGCAACCAACCAGTCTTCAACCTCTTTTAAAAAGGATTAGTCCTTAACCACAAAAAGACAGTGAAGCAGGTGATCAATGGTTTCTTCGCATTTTGAGCAAAGACAACAACAAGAAGGAGAAAACGTGAGGGAAATGAAAACATCTATACAAGTTCTTTATCTCAATAAGTTCTTCTGATTCTAGATGGACATTACAGGTTCAATAATTGTTGTTTCTATTTTTATCAGGTTGAGTAATGGTTTCAAGTTTTTAAGGAATGGGTGTCTTTGACTCTCTTCTATGAACTGAGTTAAAGAATTAAGGAAGAACTTGTTCCAACTACTTATCTTCTTCCTCAATTTCTTCTTACAGACACTTCAGAAAGGAACACTTTTATTGACAAAAACAAGAAACACAAAACAACTAGGACATGACATTCTCTTGTATGGCCAAATTAGTTATTAAATTGCTCTTCAGTTGGTTTGAATGACAAAAGTAAAGATAGACTCCTTCTAGCTACTTGTAATTTGTAGATCAGACCTTTTTTCTTTTCCAGTGTAAAGATTGGGGGTAAAAATCTTCATACTCTAATTAAGGTATTTGAGCATGCATCTGGCTTAAGAATTAGTAGCCTATCCATATAGGTGGTAGTAGGAATTAACAACTTGATAGAAGAGCTAAATCTGGTTGTTAAGGTATTTGAGCATGCATCTGGCTTGAGAAAATTTCAAGTAACAAAGTAAGTGGGTGGAGAAAAGTTCTGTCTCTCTCTCTTTCCCTCAAAATAAAACTTGATTCCAGCCTTTTATTCCTCTCATCTTCTTCCTCTTAAAGCTGCTTTACAGGCTTTTCTTTTCTCTCCCACACCCTAATTTTCCCAAAAAAAAATTCCTTTCTCATTTCCCCTTTTCCCCTATCCCATTTTCCTTTTTCCCTTGCAATGAACGGTTTTGGGTTTCCCACATTCATATATTTCTCTTCAACTTTATGGGTCTGTAACTTTTTGGGAAATTTCTTTTGGGTTAGTCAAGCTTTTTGGTTTTGATGATTATTGTAACCACAAACGAACAAACTCATTAGTGAAAGTCCCTGAGATTAATTTCTCATCCCTGATTTCAACTTCTCTTTGACAAAAAAGGAAGTGGCAAAAAACCAAAATTATTCACCAAGAACAACGATTAAATTCAAGAGAAATTGCAAGAAAACCTAAAGAATTGAACAACGGTAGAGAGAAGAAGGAAAGAACAAGAATCTTGAAAAACAAAATCTGGAATTATGTTCAATACAGAAAAAATCTAGAGAGTGATGGGGAGAGATTTCAGAAAAAATCTTGAAAAAAAATTTGGAGAGTGATAAGACAAAATCTTGAAAAATACCTTCGAAGCAGAGGACCGTCTGAGAGAAGTGTGGAAAGTGATGAAGAGAGATTCCAAGAGATTGAGAGAGGAGAACACCCTTTGCTCGAAGTGGTCAGAGAGTGGGTATGAAGCGAAAATGAGAAATGGAGAGGGAGTAGAGAGTTGAGACAAAAAAAATTAATTCCCTCAATTTTTTCATTAAAAAGAAAAAGCCCGCACATTTTGCCCGCTTAAAATTTCAGAATTTTTAATAGCATTTTGTAAAAATGCTCTTATTAAAAGCTATGTTATCTATAATCTGTTGTAGTGGTTGGGTCAAAACGCATATTCTAACTCAAGCTTTCAAACTACAAGAAAGGTTACAGAGCCAAATGTTGTATAGCAATAAAATAGCTTTCAAACTACCAGAATCAAACTATATAGCAGTAAAAATTCAGCTCCACAAATACCATGATCATGCCAAAAAAACATTAAAGTAATTAACCAAACCTAAAAACACAAAATTCCCCTCTAATTTCTACCACAAGAAGCCAAATGTTGTATAGTATAGACAAAAGAATCTTCCAAACTCCTCCAATCTTTAGAGATTTTAAGATTTCACTAGTTACATGTCGTCCATAAAGTAGCTTTAACAACACAACCCACATAGGATCTTTGTTTTTCCCCTAAAACAACTTCCCAACAAAACCTCAAGCAACCAACCAGTCTTCAACCTCTTTTAAAAAGGATTAGTCCTTAACCACAAAAAGACAGTGAAGCAGGTGATCAATGGTTTCTTCGCATTTTGAGCAAAGACAACAACAAGAAGGAGAAAACGTGAGGGAAATGAAAACATCTATACAAGTTCTTTATCTCAATAAGTTCTTCTGATTCTAGATGGACATTACAGGTTCAATAATTGTTGTTTCTATTTTTATCAGGTTGAGTAATGGTTTCAAGTTTTTAAGGAATGGGTGTCTTTGACTCTCTTCTATGAACTGAGTTAAAGAATTAAGGAAGAACTTGTTCCAACTACTTATCTTCTTCCTCAATTTCTTCTTACAGACACTTCAGAAAGGAACACTTTTATTGACAAAAACAAGAAACACAAAACAACTAGGACATGACATTCTCTTGTATGGCCAAATTAGTTATTAAATTGCTCTTCAGTTGGTTTGAATGACAAAAGTAAAGATAGACTCCTTCTAGCTACTTGTAATTTGTAGATCAGACCTTTTTTCTTTTCCAGTGTAAAGATTGGGGGTAAAAATCTTCATACTCTAATTAAGGTATTTGAGCATGCATCTGGCTTAAGAATTAGTAGCCTATCCATATAGGTGGTAGTAGGAATTAACAACTTGATAGAAGAGCTAAATCTGGTTGTTAAGGTATTTGAGCATGCATCTGGCTTGAGAAAATTTCAAGTAACAAAGTAAGTGGGTGGAGAAAAGTTCTGTCTCTCTCTCTTTCCCTCAAAATAAAACTTGATTCCAGCCTTTTATTCCTCTCATCTTCTTCCTCTTAAAGCTGCTTTACAGGCTTTTCTTTTCTCTCCCACACCCTAATTTTCCCAAAAAAAAATTCCTTTCTCATTTCCCCTTTTCCCCTATCCCATTTTCCTTTTTCCCTTGCAATGAACGGTTTTGGGTTTCCCACATTCATATATTTCTCTTCAACTTTATGGGTCTGTAACTTTTTGGGAAATTTCTTTTGGGTTAGTCAAGCTTTTTGGTTTTGATGATTATTGTAACCACAAACGAACAAACTCATTAGTGAAAGTCCCTGAGATTAATTTCTCATCCCTGATTTCAACTTCTCTTTGACAAAAAAGGAAGTGGCAAAAAACCAAAATTATTCACCAAGAACAACGATTAAATTCAAGAGAAATTGCAAGAAAACCTAAAGAATTGAACAACGGTAGAGAGAAGAAGGAAAGAACAAGAATCTTGAAAAACAAAATCTGGAATTATGTTCAATACAGAAAAAATCTAGAGAGTGATGGGGAGAGATTTCAGAAAAAATCTTGAAAAAAAATTTGGAGAGTGATAAGACAAAATCTTGAAAAATACCTTCGAAGCAGAGGACCGTCTGAGAGAAGTGTGGAAAGTGATGAAGAGAGATTCCAAGAGATTGAGAGAGGAGAACACCCTTTGCTCGAAGTGGTCAGAGAGTGGGTATGAAGCGAAAATGAGAAATGGAGAGGGAGTAGAGAGTTGAGACAAAAAAAATTAATTCCCTCAATTTTTTCATTAAAAAGAAAAAGCCCGCACATTTTGCCCGCTTAAAATTTCAGAATTTTTAATAGCATTTTGTAAAAATGCTCTTATTAAAAGCTATGTTATCTATAATCTGTTGTAGTGGTTGGGTCAAAACGCATATTCTAACTCAAGCTTTCAAACTACAAGAAAGGTTACAGAGCCAAATGTTGTATAGCAATAAAATAGCTTTCAAACTACCAGAATCAAACTATATAGCAGTAAAAATTCAGCTCCACAAATACCATGATCATGCCAAAAAAACATTAAAGTAATTAACCAAACCTAAAAACACAAAATTCCCCTCTAATTTCTACCACAAGAAGCCAAATGTTGTATAGTATAGACAAAAGAATCTTCCAAACTCCTCCAATCTTTAGAGATTTTAAGATTTCACTAGTTACATGTCGTCCATAAAGTAGCTTTAACAACACAACCCACATAGGATCTTTGTTTTTCCCCTAAAATAACTTCCCAACAAAACCTCAAGCAACCAACCAGTCTTCAACCTCTTTTAAAAAGGATTAGTCCTTAACCACAAAAAGACAGTGAAGCAGGTGATCAATGGTTTCTTCGCATTTTGAGCAAAGACAACAACAAGAAGGAGAAAACGTGAGGGAAATGAAAACATCTATACAAGTTCTTTATCTCAATAAGTTCTTCTGATTCTCAATGGACATTACAGGTTCAATAATTGTTGTTTCTATTTTTATCAGGTTGAGTAATGGTTTCAAGTTTTTAAGGAATGGGTGTCTTTGACTCTCTTCTATGAACTGAGTTAAAGAATTAAGGAAGAACTTGTTCCAACTACTTATCTTCTTCCTCAATTTCTTCTTACAGACACTTCAGAAAGGAACACTTTTATTGACAAAAACAAGAAACACAAAACAACTAGGACATGACATTCTCTTGTATGGCCAAATTAGTTATTAAATTGCTCTTCAGTTGGTTTGAATGACAAAAGTAAAGATAGACTCCTTCTAGCTACTTGTAATTTGTAGATCAGACCTTTTTTCTTTTCCAGTGTAAAGATTGGGGGTAAAAATCTTCATACTCTAATTAAGGTATTTGAGCATGCATCTGGCTTAAGAATTAGTAGCCTATCCATATAGGTGGTAGTAGGAATTAACAACTTGATAGAAGAGCTAAATCTGGTTGTTAAGGTATTTGAGCATGCATCTGGCTTGAGAAAATTTCAAGTAACAAAGTAAGTGGGTGGAGAAAAGTTCTGTCTCTCTCTCTTTCCCTCAAAATAAAACTTGATTCCAGCCTTTTATTCCTCTCATCTTCTTCCTCTTAAAGCTGCTTTACAGGCTTTTCTTTTCTCTCCCACACCCTAATTTTCCCAAAAAAAAATTCCTTTCTCATTTCCCCTTTTCCCCTATCCCATTTTCCTTTTTCCCTTGCAATGAACGGTTTTGGGTTTCCCACATTCATATATTTCTCTTCAACTTTATGGGTCTGTAACTTTTTGGGAAATTTCTTTTGGGTTAGTCAAGCTTTTTGGTTTTGATGATTATTGTAACCACAAACGAACAAACCCATTAGTGAAAGTCCCTGAGATTAATTTCTCATCCCTGATTTCAACTTCTCTTTGACAAAAAAGGAAGTGGCAAAAAACCAAAATTATTCACCAAGAACAACGATTAAATTCAAGAGAAATTGCAAGAAAACCTAAAGAATTGAACAACGGTAGAGAGAAGAAGGAAAGAACAAGAATCTTGAAAAACAAAATCTGGAATTATGTTCACTATAGAAAAAATCTAGAGAGTGATGGGGAGAGATTTTAGAAAAAATCTCGAAAAAAAAATTGGAAAGTGATCAGACAAAATCTTGAAAAATACCTTCGAAGCAGAGGACCGTCTGAGAGAAGTGTGGAAAGTGATGTAGAGAGATTCCAAGAGATTGAGAGAGGAGAACACCCTTTGCTCGAAGTGGTCAGAGAGTGGGTATGAAGCGAAAATGAGAAATGGAGAGGGAGTAGAAAGTTGAGACAAAAAAAATTAATTCCCTCAATTTTTTCATTAAAAAGAAAAAGCCCGCACATTTTGTCCGCTTAAAATTTCAGAATTTTTAATAGCATTTTGTAAAAATGCTCTTATTAAAAGCTATGTTATCTATAATCTGTTGTAGTGTGTAACACATGGGTAAAACGGTAATTTGACCCATCTGTGATTACGGACACTCGTGAAGGATTGACTTACCGGTATAGGTCTATATCCGTGGACACAAAAATGTTCTACAGTGAGAAGAGTTTAGTTGTGGATCTTTAGTGGAATGACCCACAGTTAATGAATATTGGTTAACTTGGTTAATGAGTTAAACTATTAACCTCATATCATTGGAGCTTTTGAGCTGTTGGTCCATTAGGTCCCCCTTCTAGCTCGTAAAGAGTAATTAGGATCAAATATATCTTGAGAGAATTTGAATAGTTCAAATTCATATTGGGAATTAAGTTAATTATATGAGATACAAATTAATATAATGTATAGTGATGCATCAAAATATAAAGTTTGATTTGAGATTAAACTTTATTATATTGAGAGATTGATATATTTGAAAGAGTTCAAATATATGTCTAATTAAATATATGGTATTTAATTTGAAGATGAATTAATTAATTATTCAATTTAGTTTAAATTAAATGAGATTTAATTAAACTATAGTCTATGAGAGAAATAAATATTTGAAGAAGTTCAAATATTAATATGAATTTGATTCATATTAAATTTAGATGATATAAGAGAATTTGAAGGAGTTCAAATTTTAATATGAATTTGATTCATATTATAGAATTAATTAAGTGAATGCCTGAAATTAAATATATGATTTTTAATTTGGTAATAAATTAATTAACTAATAGAAGGTCTGAAATTAAATATATGATATTTAATTTGTGATTAATTAATTAAAGAATTAATTAATTGGAAATTAATCAATTATGGAAATGATTAATCACTTATGGAAGTAATTAAACATTTATGGAAATGATTTAATCACTTATGGAAGTGATCAATCATTTATGGAAAAGATTAATCAATTATGGAATTGATTGGTCATGGAATTGATTAATTATGGAAAAAATTAAATCAGTTATGGAAATAATTGAATTTAAATGAATATTTTATTCATGACCTTTCTCCTATGAATAGAACACTAAACCTAGGGTTTAGGTACTACAACATAAGGCCACAAGAATGCACTCTTGCATTCTCTCTAGTCTCCCTCTCATATTCTCTTAATCCAAGAACTCTAGGGAGAATTTTCTCTCTAGAGTTTTTCCCATTCAAGATTAGGTAGTCTCACAACTACGTTTCTAATCTCAGAGTCATAGCGGGGAAGATCAAATGGTGGTGTTCTTCGTTGTTGCAGAGCAATCAAGAATCATTCTTGAAGTATTCAGAGTCGTCAACGACGGTATGTTTGTTTCTCCCCTTTAGATTTAGATTTAATAAATTTTGTATGCTTAGCCTTAAGTTTGTATAGAATTTGTTCTATGTTTTAACCAATGCAATAGTATTTTTGGATAAACAAAATTAACTACGAATCGGTCCCAATTACGCTTCCGCTTTAACGGAATTGGGGAATTCCAAATCCTTACAAACACAATCTTGATCTATGATTTTAACATAGACACATTTATCACACTCATTTATCTTGAATCCATTAGATAACATAATGTGATCAAACTTTTCGTGACATTGTTTGGATGCTTGTTTCAACCCATAAAGAGACTTGACAAGTTTACACACCTTATCTTCAAGTCTTTTTACAACAAACCCTTTAGGTTATTCCATATAAATTTCTTCATCTAATTCTCCATTTAAAAATGCAGTTTTCACATCCATTTGGTGTATTTCCAAATTTTGTAAAGCTGCTATTGGAATTAACATCTTTATAGATGTAATCCTCGTCACTGGAGAATAGGTATCAAAGAAATCTATCCCCTCTTTTTGACGAAAGCCTTTAGCAACAAGGCGGGCTTTGTACTTATCAATAGTGTCGTCAGCCTTTAGCTTTCTTCTAAAAATCCATTTACTACTAATTGGTTTACTACCAGGAGGTAGATCAACCAATACCCAAATTTTGTTCTGCAAAATGGATTCTATCTCACTATTGATAGCTTCCTTCCAATATGGTGCATCCGGAGATGTCACAGCTTCTTGAAAAGTTTGAAGCTCACATCTATCATATATGTTATGAAATCAGGTCCAAAGAAAGTAGCTTTCTTAGCTCTTTTGCTTCTCCTTGGTTCAAACTCAGTATTCTGATCGTCTTGACCTTTTGGAGAGCTAGCCTTCATAATTCCTTTTGACACCACTACTCATGTGTCTTTCCTCTTTTAAAGGAAATACATCCTCGAAAAATTCAGCTTAATTCAATAGATTCCATAATGGTATTATTATTAATATCAGGTATTTCTGATTTAATCACCAGGAATCTATACGCAACACTATGCAAAACATAACCTATAAAGACACAATCAATTGTCTTAGGTCCTAGTTTGGTCCTTTTTGGTAAAGGAACTTGTACCTTTGCCAAACACCCCCACACTTTCAACATTTTATATGAGGGTAACTTTCTATTCCACACTTCATAAGGCGACTTATCAGTCTTCTTATGTGGAATTTTGTTTAGTATAAAATTTGCTGTAAGCAAAGCCTCCCCCCACAAATTATGGTGTAAACCTAAACTATTTAACATGCAATTAACCATATCTTTTAAAGTTCGGTTCTTTCTTTCAGCTACACCATTTTGTTGTGGTGTATAAGGTACTGTAGTTTGATAAACTATACCATTAACTTCACAGAATTCATAAAATGATGATGATTCATATTCACCACCTCTATATGATCTAAACACCTTTACTTTCTTCTCAAGTTGATTTTCAAGTTCTGCCTTATATGCTTTAAAAACATCTAGGGCCCGTTTGGTTTAAGGTTTTATAGATGCCTGAGAATACTATGTCTGGGAATAAGATTGCTGGGAATCAAAGATAACTGTGTTTGGTTGTGTATGGGAATGTCATCAGGATTTTATGAGAACAAATTATGTCTGTATTTATTTTTTAGAATTAATCTGGTAAACTTTATGTAATTTTAATAAATTAATCAATAAAATAATCAAAATTAGTTCAAACTATTAATAAAAATTAATGAAATAATAATCATGAAATAATTTTAATGGGATAAACTATGTTAATTTAACAACTTAAAATTATTTAATTAATTTTTTAATAAATATTTTTAACTATAATAATTTAATATATTGTATCCATAAAAATTAATTAGATAACTTTTCAAAAAAAAAAATTAATTAGATAAATATTTAATAATAATATAATTATATATTTATTATAAGGAAATCCAAAAAAAGTAATTAATGGATTATAAATAATCGATAAGTAATTAATTATAATTATTGAAAAATTAATTTAAATGATTTTAATTCAATAATTAAATATATTTTCGATAATATTAACTAATTAATTATAATTTTAGTAATATGTAATTACCATCCCTACAATAAACTTGGACTAAGTATTTGTTTAAAAGTCCTAAAAAAAATCATTTACTTAAAAAAATTAAAATTCTTGACAAACTATTATTTAATCTAATTAAATAATATATTATATTATTTTTAATTTAGTATCCATTAGTTAATTAATTAACTATATTCAAAATAAAATTGCATATAAAAATAACAAAGAAGAGATGGGAAAAGAGAAAACCCATGCTTTTGCAAGGGCATAGAAAACCCTTGCTTATGGGCATAAATGATGCCTGGGAATGAGTTATTTCCTGGGCCCACCACAGAAATCTTTAAACAAACAAGGGTATTATAAACCCTTGCCCATTCCCATCTCCAGAAACCTTGTACCAAACGGGCCCCTAGGTTTCATCTTTACTATGTAATAAATATACATAGCAATATTTTCTACAATCATCAATAAATGTGACAAAATACTTCTTACCGCCTCTTGTGGGGTACTTTTCATGTCACATATTGAAGGGAATAAAAGTCCCCACGCAGCGGAAGCGCATCGATTGGACCTTACGCCGTATATTAATTAACATTAAAATATCGTTACGAAAACTCAAACAAACTTTAAACACTCTTTAAATCTGCTGGAAAATTGGTTTAAACATGCTGAAAAAATAAATCTAAATTTATTTTCATGTTTTTCTAAAGAAAGAAGGAAGAACCGTTACAAACCTTCGTTGTAGACTTGACCGTTCTTCGCCAACGACGCTCCACGAACGAAAACGCAGCAGCCTCCTTTTCTTGTGATCGCTGGAAATTTCTCCTTTGAATGACACAATAACCACAGAGGTTACACCAGTATGTCTCTAAGTCTAGGAGGCAAAAGACTTGTGGGAGTCTTTCTCTAAGAGGGAGGCTAGAGAGAATTCTAGGTCTTGTCTTTGAGAGTCTAAGAGCAAGAGCAAAGTGTCAAGTGTCCCAAACCAATTAGGTCTAGTGTTCTATTTATAGAAGAGAGACCATGAATAAAATATTCAATTAAATCAATCTTTTCCAAAATTGATTCAATCTTATTCCTTATTTAATCAATCATGATCAATCAATTCCATAATTGATTAATCTTTCCACAAATGTCTAATTACTTCCATAACTGATTAGATCATTTCCATAAATGATTAATCACTTCCTTAAGTGATTAATTATTTTCATAATTGATTAATTCCTGGTTAATGAATTCTTAAATTAATTAACCACCAATTAAATATCACATATTTAATTTCCGACCTTGAATTAATTAACTCACCCAAATAGATTTAAGGCCTTAAATTAATTAATTCATTATTTGAACTCTTTCAAACTTCCATAAATTTATATTTGAATTTCTTCAAATATTAATTTCTCTCATAATAATATATCAATATATATTATATTTGTTTCCCTTAGTAAATTGAACATTTTCAATTTACATTTATTACTTAGTTGCCTCAAATTACTTTATGAGCTACCAGTGGGACCTAATGGACCTGCAGATCAGAAGCTCCAACGATGTGAGATTAATTGGTCAAACTCATTAACCACATTAATCAATATTCGTTAACTGTGCGTTCATTCCACTATAGACTCACAGTTGCACTCTTCTCACTGCAGACATATTTTCTGTGTCCACGGATATAGACCAATATCGACTAGTTAGTCCTTCACGAGTGTCCGTAACACCAGCTGGGTCAAATTACCGTTTTACCCCTAGGTTACCTCTATTTCCTTAAGTATCAGTTCTCCTCTAATGAACAACATGTTTGTGGTCCAACCATCAAACAGAAAACCCTCTCGTGCCTTTGAGAGGGTAGGGCCCTTTGTTCAAGACTCGGAGTAACCACTTAAGGGAACACTCATCTGCTTCCCTAAAGTCGGGAAGGAGTGAATTCCATCTTGCACGATTACGTTCCCAGCTCCTCATTCGGTCTTGTCCCCAAAATGGTAGGCTTATTGAGTTGGCGTACTGGCCACTCTCACCCATGCAAATCAAAGGACAATCTCTCATGAGCAGGAGTCCATAATCAACTCAGGATTAAGACTAAGTCGTCTAGGTCGTCCTAGTGAAATAGAAAACCAACTAGTTAACGGTGTTATAACCAGTGGTTACTATTTTGCGGTCCGGTCTTATGCAAACTCATTGCATAGGATACCCCCACTCGCATGTCTCCTACACGAACGCGTTGGATCGCATCGTTTGTATCAAATACAAAGTGGGTCGTATCCATAGTGTCACCAGGATAAGGCACCCAGTCTTATCCTTATACTATAGACCCTTTAGGTTGTTTCTTGAACAATGATCTCATATGTCGCTACATATAGTTCAAGACTCATATTACAACCTTGGATGTCTAGTTTATTGGATTAGGGTTATTATTAGACAAAGACAAATATAAAATAACTAATAACAATTAATGGAAAAATATATCAATATTATTTCATTAATATCCGGTCAACGGTTACATTCACTATCTACGAGTTTTAGGGCATAAAACCCAACAAACTCCCACTTGAACTAAAACACTAGTTAGTGGGATGTAAATGCAATAATCTAAAGCTGGAAATGTCATGTATATTAAAAATAATACAATGAACTAGGGCATCCTTATACCCATTATACATTTCTCCCACTTGCCCTAGATTAGATGGCATACATATCTCGTAGACCTAGACCCTCTAGATGACCCTCAAACACTTTAGCCGTGAGAGTCTTCGTAAATGGATCAGCGATGTTGTGCTCCGAGGCGATCTTAGTGACGATCACATCTCCTATTTGCACAATCTCCCGTATCAGGTGATTCCTCCTCTCGATGTGTTTACCCCGTTTGTGGCTTCGAGGTTCTTTTGAGTTGGCTACAGCCCCACTGTTGTCACAGTATAGTGTTATGGGCACGTTCATATTCGGAACCACTTCCAAATCAGTCAAGAACTTTCTAAGTCATACTACCTCCTTAGCTGCTTCGCAAGCTGCTACATACTCAGCCTCCATGGTTGAGTCTGCTATGCATCCTTGTTTGATGCTTCTCCACACTACTGCTCCTCCATTGAGGGTGAATACTAACCCTGATGTGGATTTCCTTGAATCCTTATCAGCTTGAAAGTCAGAGTCAGTGTATCCAGTAAGAATTAAATCCTTAGCTCCATACACAAGCATGTAGTCCCTCGTTCTCCGAAGATACTTGAGGATATTCTTAACCGCTCCCCAGTGGTCCAACCCTGGATTAGACTGATACCTACTGACTACTCCCACTGCATAACATATGTCAGGCCTAGTGCAGAGCATAGCATACATTAAGCTGCCCACAGCTGAGGCGTAGGGAATGTGTCTCATGTTCTCAACTTCTTGAGGTGTCTTAGGAGATTGTTCCTTAGACAGGTGTACCCCATGTCTGAAGGGTAGTAGTCCCTTCTTGGAGTTTTGCATCGAATATCGAGACAACATCTTGTCAATATACGTTGCTTGAGACAAAGCTAGCGTTTTGTTCTTACGATCCCTAATGATTTGGATTCCCAGAACATATTGAGCCTCTCCCAGATCTTTCATTTGGAATTGGGCTGCCAGCCATTTCTTAATGTCAGTGAGGTATCCTACATCATTCCCAATGAGTAGGATATCGTCTACATAAAGTATTAGAAAAGCTACTTTCCTTTTGTTGACTTTCTTGTACACGCAAGGCTCATCAACGTTTTGGTCAAAGCCAAAAGATTTGATTGCAGTATCAAATCTAATGTTCCATGATCTGGACGCTTGTTTCAATCCATAAATGGATCGATTGAGCTTACAAACCTTTTGTTCCTGACCTTGGGCTATGAACCCTTCGGGTTGAGACATGAAGATATTCCCTTCAAGATTACCATTCAGAAAGGCAGTCTTGACGTCCATTTGCCATATTTCATAGTCATAACATGTGGCTATGGATAAGAGAATTCTTAAGGACTTTAACATGGCTACAGGAGAAAAGGTTTCCTCATAGTCAACCCCTTCCTTTTGGGTATAACCCTTTGCCACTAGTCTAGCTTTGAAGGTATGTACCTTTCCAACTGCATCTCTTTTTCTCTTATAGATCCATTTGCACCTTATGGGTTTTACCCCATTTGGTAGATCTGTAAGTTCCCATACAGAATTGGAGTGCATTGACTCCATTTCCAGGTTCATGGCTTTGACCCATTCATCCTTATCTTCGTCATTCATTGCATGTCGATAGGACAATCTTCAATGTCATCATTAGGTATGACAACCTAAGTTTCAGTTAAACCCAAGTAGCGGTCAGGTTATAATACAACCCTCCCACTGCGTCGAGGCATTCCCAACGTTTGAGATGGACGGGATGGATCTGAAGAACTAGTTCCTTCATCAACCCTTGTTGAAGGTCCAACTTCATCAATAACTCTTTATGATTCTTCAGTAGCTTTTCCTAATATTATTTTGCTGCTTGGTTTATGATCTCTCATGTGGTCTTCCTCTAAGAAAGTGGCGTTTGTCGATACAATCACCTTATTTTCTTGTGGGTCGTAGAAATAACCACCTCTCGTTTCTTTAGGGTAACCAACAAATTGGCACAGTTTTGAACATGGTTCCAGTTTCTTAGGATTTGCCACAAGCACGTGTGCTGGACAACCCCAGATGCGAAAGTGATGCAAACTAGGTCTACGCCCCTTCCATAATTCGAAAGGTGTTTCAGAAACACTTTTCGAGGGAACATTGTTCAAGATGTATATTGCAGTCTCTACTGCATACCCCCAAAACGAGCTAGGCAATTGAGCATAGCTCATCATTGATCGAACCATGTCTAACAAGGTTTTATTTCTCCTTTCTGACACACCATTCTGCTGAGGTGTACCAGGGGATGAGAGTTGAGATTGGATTCCATGTTCTATCATATAATCCTGGAATCTTTGATCCATATACTCCCCTCCTCGATCAGATCGAAGTACTTTAATAGATTTACCTAATAGGTTTTCAACTTCAGTCTTAAACTCCTTAAACTTTTCAAGGGCTTCAGACTTATGTCCCATTAGGTACAAGTAACCATATATTGAATAATCATCTATAAATGAGATGAAATATTCGTACCCTCCTCGAGCTTTTACATTCATTGGACCACATAGATCCGAATGTATTAACTCTAAGGGTTCTTTGGCTCTGTAACCTTTTCCAGTAAAGGGTCTCTTGGTCATTTTTCCCTCGAGACAAGATTCACAAGGTGGTAGTGAATCATCTTCTAACTTACTTAGAAGTCCATTCTTTACTAAACGACCGATCCTATCGATGTTTATATGACCAAGTCTAAGATGCCAAAGATGAGTATTGTTACTTGATGGAGAAATCTTTTGCCTTTTACTTTGAGTTTCAGCAGTTTTAAATAATTCGTGATTTAAAAGTGCTTTGTTTTCGGTTGGTCTTAAAACATACAAGTTATTTTCCAATTTGGCTGAACAAATAAGTACACCATTTTTATAAATGAACGCTTCATTCATATCAAAAGTAACTGTATACTATTGTTCAATCAAACATGAAATAGAAATTAAGTTCCTCTTAATCTTGGGAACGATTAACAAACTTTCTAAAAGTAAGAATCTATTTCTAAAAAATAACTTCGCAGCTCCCACTGCTTTAGCTGAAATGACTTCTCCAGTTCCGACCCTGAGTGTCATTTCCCCATCGTTCAACTGCCGAAAGGAACTATTTTCCTGAAAAGAAGAGCAAACATGATTACTTGCTCCTGAATCAAGTATCCAGGTAAACTCATCATGTTCTACCAGGCATGTTTCTAAAACAAGTAAATCAAATTTACCTTCCTTTTCCTTCTTTTTCTCAGCAAGGTACTTTGGGCAATTTCTCTTCCAATGTCCATCTACATTGCAGTGGAAACACTTGCCCTTATCTGCCATAGCTTTGGCTTTTCCCTTGCTTTTAGCAGCAGTACTGGGAGCTTTCCCCTTGTTTCCTTTCTTCTTCTGAGTTTTCTTTGAAGAAGTGGCTACAGATTTAGTTCCAGAGGATGAACCCTTCTCGAACTTTCTTTTAGAGTGAACAACGTTTGCCTCTCCTTCTATCTGTCCCTTGTTCTTAAGAAGAGGCTGATAGAGTTGTAGCTCATTCAGGAGGCTAGTCAGGTTGAATGTTATTTTATTCATCATTGCATTGCTTCGAAACTGCAGAAAACTCTTCGGAAGAGATTCTAAGATGAATGCAACCTGACTACGCTCATCTATGACCGCCCCGTTTGCCTCTGCCACGTTGAATTGGACCATCATATCCAGGACATGCTCCCGAACAGACGTGCCCTCTTTCATGCGACAACTATAAACGTATTTGAGAGCGTCATGGTGGAGTTGGTAGGACGGTTGTCCAAACATCTCCCGGAGAGAGTTCATAATCTCCCTCGTTGTTACCATGCCCTCATGCCTTTTAGCCAAAACTTCAGATAAGCTGGCTAAGATATAGACGCGAGTCTTATCATTGGCCTTTGTCCAGCGGTCATAAGCATCCTTAACTGCTTGGGATGCACTACGAGCAGGGGCTGGAGGACAATCCTCCGTTAAGACGAACCGCAGATCATCGACAACAAGAATCGTATTCAGGTTCGACTTCCACGTAGCATAATTTTCGTCGGTTAATTTCTCATTTTTAAGCAGAGAGACAATTGAGGAAGACATTGCTGAAATTTAAACAAACAATGACCGTATTAGTTATCTTTGCCTTAACTCATCATACAAGCAAACAATTGCACACAATCCAATCAATTTAGCAAAACAGACAATCACAGAACCCTAAAACTATCGATTTCGTTTTGCAACGATGTTTCAGAGGTTTAGAATATCAGCCACCGAAGGGTGATCAGGCACTCCTCCTTTGAAATGAGACACCTCTCATCTAATTCTAATTCCAGAATAACTCATATTCCTATAGGCATGAGCCACCGTTGTTCGGTCAAGGATTTGTTAACACTTTTAACTCATCCTCGTAAGTGTAACCCTCCCACTTTCAGATCTCAGAGGCACGCACCAACAGGCTACCGAAGGTAAAGACAACTGTTGGTGATTAGACTAAGAGCTCCTATCCTTTTTCAGGAGTTCACGATGTTCCGAATCCTATGACCAGGCCCTCTGAAGGGATGGTTGCGTCAGGACAACCTGCAAGCGGATCATAGGACTCTCACGGTGCGAACTATGGGCGGAGACCGAGGGATACGTTGACACGTGTCCCGCTCCCACTTACTCTAGATATTTTTCCCATTCACCTCGATATTGATTCATGCAAACACTTTCCGAAGGGAGGCCGCTCCTAAGGCGACTCGAAGCCGAGCATGAATCTCACGTTGTGAATATAGGGACATAGGAGCAAAACTTGATTTAAATCTCGTTTTGTAATTTTCCTCCCACTGAAAAATGTCATGAGGTTAATATAGGGTTGTTTAACTTAGATAGTATTCGACTAAGTCAATCTATCTAAGTCTGATCCTATTATAACAATTATGGAATTGATTCAACTGCAATCTTTTGGGTGAATTAAACTTCTTTTAATAAACCCAACATTGCAAGTCAACATTACTATGGTTAATTCAACTCAATGTTCGGGTCAGTTCCCAGGTAGGAGGTGTTCCGTAAAACGTCAACTTAAATACCCCCAGCCTTAGACAGAACTTTACCGAGAGAGTTTCCTTATAACCTCAGTAATGTAAGGTCTTTACTCTAAAGATCTAGGTGCATTAAACATTTTTAATAAACCTAGTGACATTGCATGCTAACATTTAACTATGATTAATTCTACTCCGGTATTCCAGGTCAGTTCCCAGGTAGGAGGTGTTCCGTAAACCGTCAACTTAAATACCCCTAGCCTTAGACAGAACATTACCGGTGGAGTTCCCTTATAATCATAGAAATGTTTTTCCTACTTAGTCAATTAAAACTATTTTTAATTCTAAGTAAGAAAATATTCTAATCCTATTAGAAAACGATCTAGGTCTAATTAATTTTAAACAATTTAAAATTAATTCAATTTATCCTATGGTCTTATGTTTGCATGCAAATCTTGATTATAGATTGACGGTTTCTAATCATTAAAGAACTATTTCAAATTTTAATGATTAATCCTATAATCAAGAATCTAGGGTTTAATTCATTCAACAATCTCATTCAAATTAAATAATTAAACCACACTAATTGCATGAATAATATAACAATTATATTATTAACTATAGATGTTTCATGCTTCATGCAATATTGATTTTCTTTTAATATAACAATTATAAGTCAATCAAGAAAATCAATCAAGCATGCTTCATTCATCACATTAAACATAACTATTTATATTTAATTTAAGTAATTACATGCTTCATGCTTTCCAATTTTTCATATAATTAATACACACTTATATTAAAAAATATGAAAACAAATCCATGCATTTAAACATACATTATAACAATTTATAATATATAAAAAATGCATGAGCATGTTTATAACCTAAGGTGGGATTAAATATTCTATATGACATCCATAAAGCATATAAATAGCAATTGAACCGGTTAATTTTGGCCCCTAGGATAAAATAAAGCATTAAATTACATTAATTTAGCTAAATTCTATCCCAAAAATCCTTGTACAGCTCCGGAATTTTGTCTAGACGTCACGAACCGCCCCGAACCACCTCGAACCGGCCTCCAAAATCACGAACCATGCCAAAAATTGGCTGAACCGAGCCAATGACAAAGAAAATCGGGTTGATCCAGCAAAAGAAAAAACCAAACTAGACCGATTTCCCGGTCAGGATCCCGCCCAGGAATTTCCCGGTCTCGATCGCGGTCGGCCGGGATCCCGACCGGGAAATTTTCCAGCAAACCCTAAAATCATCGATCCCTCTGTTCTGCACTCTGTTTTTCTGATTTCCAGCGCCGTTCTTCATGATTTTCGCCCAAAATCATCTCGATCTCCATCGATAACAGCCCTAAATCTACACACGTACTTACAAAGACTCGATTTACATAAAATACCCGAAACACCGGGCCTTACATGATCAAAATCACATAAAAATAAAATCTATGACCATAAAATTAACTCAAATAGTTCAACGCAAACCGAACATACATTATGCATAAATCCCACCTATTAGAGCCTATCGCAACTTTTAATATTAATTAATAGGGACAACGATGGCTCTGATGCATATTGAAGGGAATAAAAGACCCCACGCAGCGAATGCGCATCGATTGGACCTTACGCCGTATATTAATTAACATTAAAATATCGTTACGAAAACTCAAACAAACTTTAAACACTCTTTAAAGCTGCTGGAAAATTGGTTTAAACATGCTGAAAAAATAAATCTAAATTTATTTTCATGCTTTTCTAAAGAAAGAAGGAAGAATCGTTACAAACCTTCGTTGTAGACTTGACCGTTCTTCGCCAACGATGCTCCACGAACGAAAACGCAACAGGCTCCTTTTCTTGTGATCGCTGGAAATTTCTCCTTTGAATGACACAATAACCACAAAGGTTACACCGGTATGTCTCTAAGTCTAGGAGGCAAAAGACTTGTGGGAGTCTTTCTCTAAGAGGGAGGCTAGAGAGAATTCTAGGTCTTGTCTTTGAGAGTCTAAGAGCAAGAGCAAAGTGTCAAGTGTCCCAAACCAATTAGGTCTAGTGTTCTATTTATAGAAGAGAGGCCATGAATAAAATATTCAATTAAATCAATCTTTTCCAAAATTGATTCAATCTTATTCCTTATTTAATCAATCATGATCAATCAATTCCATAATTGATTAATCTTTTCACAAATGTCTAATTACTTCCATAAGTGATTAGATCATTTCCATAAATGATTAATCACTTCCTTAAATGATTAATTATTTCCATAATTGATTAATTCCCGGTTAATGAATTCTTAAATTAATTAACCATCAATTAAATATCACATATTTAATTTTCGGCCTTGAATTAATTAACTAGCCCAAATAGATTTAAGACCTTAAATTAATTAATTCATTATTTGAACTCTTTCAAACTTCCATAAATTTATATTTGAATTTCTTCAAATATTAATTTCTCTCATAATAATATATCAATATATATTATATTTGTTTCCCTTAGTAAATTGAACATTTTCAATTTACATTTATTACTTAGTTGCCTCAAATTACTTTATGAGCTACCAGTGGGACCTAATGGACCTGCAGATCAGAAGCTCCAACGATGTGAGATTAATTGGTCAAACTCATTAACCACATTAATCAATATTCGTTAACTGTGCGTTCATTCCACTATAGACTCACAGTTGCACTCTTCTCACTGCAGACATATTTTCTGTGTCCACGGATATAGACCAATATCGACTAGTTAGTCCTTCACGAGTGTCTGTAACACCAGCTGGGTCAAATTACCGTTTTACCCCTAGGTTACCTCTATTTCCTTAAGTATCAGTTCTCCTCTAATGAACAACATGTTTGTGGTCCAACCATCAAACAGAAAACCCTCTCGTGCCTTTGAGAGGGTAGGGCCCTTTGTTCAAGACTCGGAGTAACCACTTAAGGGAACACTCATCTGCTTCCCTAAAGTCGGGAAGGAGTGAATTCCATCTTGCACGATTACGTTCCCAGCTCCTCATTCGGTCTTGTCCCCAAAATGGTAGGCTTATTGAGTCGGCGTACTGGCCACTCTCACCCATGCAAATCAAAGGACAATCTCTCATGAGCAGGAGTCCATAATCAACTCAGGATTAAGACTAAGTCGTCTAGGTCGTCCTAGTGAAATAGAAAACCAACTAGTTAACGGTGTTATAACCAGTGGTTACTATTTTGCGGTCCGGTCTTATGCAAACTCATTGCATAGGATACCCCCACTCGCATGTCTCCTACACGAACGCGTTGGATCGCATCGTTTGTATCAAATACAAAGTGGGTCGTATCCATAGTGTCACCAGGATAAGGCACCCAGTCTTATCCTTATACTATAGACCCTTTAGGCTGTTTCTTGAACAATGATCTCATATGTCGCTACATATAGTTCAAGACTCATATTACAACCTTGGATGTCTAGTTTATTGGATTAGGGTTATTATTAGACAAAGACAAATATAAAATAACTAATAACAATTAATGGAAAAATATATCAATATTATTTCATTAATATCCGGTCAACGGTTACATTCACTATCTACGAGTTTTAGGGCATAAAACTCAACACATACATCACTGTGGATTAAATCAAGTATTTCGTTACTTCTTTCCACATATGAAAATGACTTTCTAACAAACTTTGATTCAACACAAATCTCGCATTTGTGTCTATTATCAATGTTGAACTTAAGCAATAGTCATAAACTTACTATCCTTTGTAAAGAACAATAATTGACATGCCTCAACCTAGAATGTCATACATCACACAACTCAACAATTCAAATGGGATTTAAGATAATGCAACAACAATTTATTAAAATCTCAATCTCAAGGTCTCAAAGGAATGTCAAACTTACATTTGGAGAGTCCCTAATTATGGTGATCTTAGCTTAGTCAGACATTGAATCACTCCAACTAAGCGTCGAGACTCGATTAGTCATTCATGATTTAACTAAACTAATCTAAAATACGAAAAATTACAAAGGGAATTGAAAGATTACAAGAGAAATCTAGCTAATTTGGCCTAATCAAGAAGAGGAGACTAAATACCCGATAGAGAGTGAAGGAGTGTACGAGACACTAGCGAAAACTATTCGGATCGAAACACTCAAAATTCTTTTAATTTTAGTTAAGAAAACATGCACAAATAAACCGAAAAACAGAGAAATATGGACCAACCTCTTGGAAGCTCGATTTCTCTCGGTTTGATGGATGATTTTGAAGACGAACTTGTTGTGAACAACCACCGTGGTCTTCCCCGCTAATCTCCGGCCCTAAAACGACTTGTGGGAGGCTTAATCGTGATGAATTTGTGAAGGAATTTTTGAAGAACTCAAGATCAACAGTTAGTTTTCTTTGAGAGAAATTTTCTAGAATTTGGCATGAAGATCAACCCCTTCCTCAGTCATTCTCTTCTCCTTTTATTGAAGAAGACATGCAATGGCATTTCATTACATAATGACAACAAATGAGGATGTGGTTTAGGTGTGTATTTCTTGGCAAATTGGTGTCTAAAATCATAAACCATGTCATAACCCACTAATTTAAGAAAAAATGAATTACATTTTCATTTTTCTTTAATTTCTATAATCAAAGTTAATTCTAAAATTAATTTAAAAGAAATTAAATTTAATTAAACATTTTAATTAATTTGTTTAATTCAATATCTCATACATAATTAAACCATCACACCCAATCCCAATCTTTCTCAAAATATTTCTTGAGCATGAATCTTGACTACTCTCGAGATTCAACCTGTCGAACATGAATCTCTATTCATGTATATTATATTCAAATCATTTTAAAATATTTCCAACTCTCCTGTATCATAGTTTAATCTATAAATAAACTATTGCGTTAAATATATCGACTATATATATTACGATAATTCCCTAATATGAGTTTGAACGTTTCAAACTTTCTCATCACATATGTTCTAAGGTTTATTCTGTATAAGCTAACAGGGGGACCTAATGGACCTACAGATCATGGGCTCCAACAATTCGAGATTAACTGGCTAAACTCTTTTAGCCTAATTAACCAACATTCGTTAACTACCGGGACACTCCACTATAGCCCGATAGTTGAACTCCCCTCACTGTAGATATATTTATGTCCACCCGATATAACCATGATTAGTAAGTCGACCCTTCACAGGTTGTTCGTAACTAGAGTTGGGTCAAATGTCTGTTTTACCCCCGAAGTTACATCTTGTTCCTTAAGTCCCCACTGAGTCCCTAATAAACAATTGGTTTGTGGTCCGACCACTAAACATAATACCTCTCGGGCCAATGAGAGGGTGGGATCCATTTGTTCAAGTCCTAGAGTCAGCACTTAAGGGAACAATCTCTCTACTATCCCTAAATAGGATTGGAGTGAATTCCGTCTTGCAGGACTATGTCCCCAGCTATCTACCTGGTCTTATCCCCAAAATGATAAGCTTATTGAGTCGACGATGTTGAGACACTCTCACCCATGCAAATCAAAGGATAATCTCGAATAAACAGGAGTTCATAGTTAGCTCAGGATTAAGATCAAGTTACCTAGGTCATCGCACTAAAATAAGTCAATTTCAACAGTAAACGAGATTATAAAGGAAATTGACTTATTTCTTGGTCCTGGTCTTATGTAAACTCATTTGCATAGGGCGCCCCCACTCGCATGTCTCGACATAAACGATTCAGGATCACATTGTTTGCACCATATATAAAATGGGTCGTGTCACGTAGTTTTCTTGGATAAGGTACCCAACTTTATCCCTGTACTATAGACCATTTAGGCTATTACTTGAACTTGATCCACTTTTATGTCACTACATAAAGTTCAAGCATTCATATCACATAGCCATGAATGTTAGTTTATTGGATTTGGATTATTTAACGTGCAAGTCACTTATTTAATAACTTAAGTGAACAAAAAACTCAATAACGATTTTATCGAACAAGTATATAACTCTTTGTTTCATTCACTATCTATGAGTTTTAAGGCACCAACCCCAACAGAGAGCGTCGAGACGCTTCAGACGGAGTGACACCAAAAACACGCGTGTGCAAATAATTAAGTGGCTGGGACTTATGACAACGTTGAGACACTATGGGGGTGTTTGGCCCATGGTTTTGGGTTTGGGTGGTTTTGTGTTCCAAACCCAAAACCATGTTTGCCCCATTGTAATCACAACACCATGGGTTCCAAACCCAACCCCATGGTTTTTCTCTCCAAACCCACCTCAAAACCACTCCAAACCTATGATTTCTCTTTCTTCCATAAAGTTGGTGGGACCCACTATTACTTTATCCATTTTTGTCATAAATTTGTTGGGTCCCATCATTTCTCTTTCCATTTTGGGAAAAAATCAATTTTGACCCCTGAACTTAGCAGGTTGTATCAATTTTAACCATAAACTTTCAATTTCATCAATTTGAACCCTAAGCTTAACAAATTGTATCAATTTGAACCTCAAACTTGAATAAATGTTGAAATGTAGACCTTTGGTCAACTTTTCATTTGAATTGCTATTCAAACATGTAATTGATTTTTTTTTAATTCACATTACACCCGAGTTAGTGTTTTGTAAGAATTTTTTTGAAAAAACCAAAAGAAATCAAATATCTCAAACTATTATTTTCATTATTATCCAAAAAAAAATCACAAAGTTATTGACAACAAGAAAAATACAGCAAATATGATAAATAAAAAACTCGAAATTTCTTTATTTTCATTTCTTATCTTTGTACATTCTTCTAATTAGCAAGAAAAAAAAAATCACACAAAGTTCTTAGCAACAATAAAATAACCAACAAATATTTGAAGATAAAAACCCTCCAAAGGTTCTTTGCTTTCGTAATCTTAAATAACAGCGAAAAAAACCCTCACAATTAAAGTTCTCAACAACAAGAAAAAAAATCTAAAATAAAGTTTCTCCAATATTTTATTTATAAGAAATCAATTCAGGTGCAATGTAAATTTAGAATAACAAAATGAAGAAATAATCAATTATGTACGGTGGCTCAAATGGAAAGTTAACCAAATGTATACATTGTAATACTTAAGCAAGTTTAAGGTTAAAATCGATACGATTTGCTAAGTTTGAGGTTCAATTTGATGAAATTGAAAGTTCAGAGTTAAAATCAATGCAACTTGTTAAGTTTAGGGTTCAATTTGATGAAATTGAAAGTTCAGGGTTAAAATTGATACAACCCCCAAAGTTTAAGGTTAAAAATGATTTTTTCCCTTCCATTTTCCTCCTAATTCTTTTTCATTTCTCTATAATAAATTAACAATATTTTCATATATATATATATATATATATATATATATATATATATATATAATTTTATAATTTTAACATAAGGAAAGGTATTTTAGCTGACTTACCCATATAAATATTTTTATAAATAAAATATAATTTTGAGTTAACGTATTAAAAAAATATGTATTTATTTTCAAATTAACAATATTCCGAATGACAAAAATAAATAGTATGTTATTTTGAATTTATTAAAATAAAATGAATAATATTTAATTTTAAATCCGCTATAGTAAATAAAGTATTTAATTTTAAATTATATACACAAAAACAAAAAACAAATTTATTTGTAATCTCAAAAAAAAAAAAAAACAAATTTATATGTACAATTTTTTTTAGTTCAACAACATTTGAGAATATTCGAATCTCTAAATTTTTGATCGAGGGCATATATCAATTATTGCTAAGCTAAGTTTATTTTGACATGTGATATTTATTTTGAACTTATTTATATTTAAATAATATAAATATACATAATTTAATATTTAATTTAGTCATGTTAAAGTAACCTATAGATTCTATTTTATTTATTATGTGATTATATGTTCTAAATTTTTCTTTTCTCATGAACCATGTTTTTTTTTTTTTTTTTGTCTCAATAACTACTTTAATTTAACATTAATGAACTATTGTTTTGAATTTAAATTTTGCATGTGGATCCATGGAAAAAATGACCAAACTTAAACCCCGTTTAATAATTTGGCTTTTGGTTTTTGATTTTTGAAAATCATGTTTGTTTTCTCTCAATTTTCTTAGGATGATTTTCATCTTTGTTAAAGACACATTTGAATTCATAGACAAATTCCAAAAACAAAAACTATTTTTTGAAAACTATTTTTTTTTTCAAATTTTTAAATTTTCAAATGGGGCCTAAGAATTTCATGTTATGTTTTTCAATTTGTCAATGATAATCAATATTTTGATTATTAGAAACAATTTTCTTATAGGTATATATCATAAATTAAATGCTTAATTCAAAATTCTCTTAAAAATTAATCTATGTTACACAAGAGGTTTTACAATTAATAAAACATTCACCAAAAAAGAAAAAAAAATAATAAAATATAAAAGCAAAAAAAAAAAATTGTCCAAACCCAGGGTTCAGAACCCAGCACCCCAAACACTGTTTTCCGATTCCCAGGGTTTAGAACACAGCACCCCAAACACTGTTTTCTGATTCCCAGGCTTTCAAACACGCCAGAACAAACCCCCCCGGGTTCTGATTCCCAGGGTTCTGATTCCGAAACCATGGGCCAAACAGCCCCAAGGACAACGTCGAGACGCTATGCTCTCAGGTTTGCAGTGTTGAGACGCTTCAAACTGGGAATTTGGCTGGCTTTTGGTTCATGTTGACTTTTGCTTCCTTGACCAAATTTGACTTACTTGAAATTACCAAAATGCCCTATACAACAATTAGACTCGAAATTAACCAATTTTCACAAACAATAACATTAGGATAAGTAAGATTTAAGGAAATTAATTAGCACTAATTTGGTGCTATCATATCCAAATAGTGAAAATTATGAAAAACAACTTTTTCATGTGTTTGGTGTATCCAAATTTTTAATTTGAAATTTTAAAATGTAGATTTTTTTTTTTTTTTTGAGAAAGTTAAAATGTAGAACTAAATTAAAAAAGATAAAAACTTTAATAAATATAGTATTTCATGTTATAAATTTCAATTCATTTTTTGTTAAATTAAAACTTGGATAATAAGATGTATTATAAATTTTATGATATTGTAAAATAATAATTATATAAAAGTTATAACACATAACATGTTTTGTAATTAACGACCCGACTTCTTAAAAAACCTTTAAGAGACCGTTACAACAATGCATGCTTTGGAGACATTTTTAAATAAAAATATTTTAAAACATGAACATTTAATTTAGGTAAAAAAAAACTTTAAAATAAAACTTTTATTCGAGATCCCTAATTTTAAAGGTTTTAAATAATCTTAAATAATTTCTAAAATACCTTTTCAAAAAATAATAATAATAATAATAATTTCTAAAATACAAATTAACATAGCCAAAATTTCTCAAAACAAAATTACAAATCAAATAAAGTATAAACAAAGTTCTTAAAGCAGAAGAAAAATAAAATATGAAATTCAAAATAGTTCTCTCATGGCTGCCTATCGGATTCTCATCAATCGCCTTACACCTGTTCTTGTCTAAACCTGAACAAAATATTTTTGAAAACCTGCTCTTGTCTAAACCTGAACAAAATATTTTTGAAAAGAATGAGTATTTTAAAATACTCAGTAAGTGACCATACTATTGAAATTGAGTCACATTTAAATATGTTTTAAAAATCAACATCATAAAAATTATTTTTGGTGGCTCTAAACTTTATTTTAAAACTTTACTGATGAGAGAGGATATACATCAATTCCATGCATATCCTATACACATCAATTTCATGTGTTTCCTACGGAGGCCGTTAATTTCACGAAACCTCGAGGTCGTCAATTTCACAAACCTCGACTTAGGTACATCAATTTCATGTCCCTAAGGCCTGTGTATGTACATCAGTTTCATGTACACTTATAAAATTTAAGAAAACTCATAAATAATTTAAACTCATTCCTTTAATGGAATTTTGAGAGACCACCAACTCAATATTGCAACCATTAACAATTGCAAACAATAATAATAAATTTCATGCTTTCAATAATTTTCATAAACGCGGAAACATAATCAAGCACAAGAATTTTGGAAAAATCAAACACGCGCACCCAATTTAAAATTTTCAACAGTAAAGCCACTTACCTCAGCTTAAATATTCTAAACAGAACTAAATTAATTCTTTTAACTCCAAGGTCCTTAACCACACAAAACAGAATGTCGTTTGCTGAACAGAACTTTAATTGAGCGAAAATCTGTAATTATAAACTCAACATTGGGTGAGCAACGCTGAAACAAGTCCAATAAAGAATGGGTATTTGCCAAAAACTAATTTAGACGCTAACAGAGGCTAAATCAGTAACTTACCCAAAACAACCACCTAACGCTGCTGGTTGGGTAACAAAGTCAGTCCAATTCCGTTAGTTCGACTCCAACAACTTGGAAAACCTTGAATCAAAAGCCTAAACTTTAATGGACATTCTTGATTTAGTAGAAAATAAGCAAAAAAAACCACTCCAAAACTCACTTACCCTCACAAAGCTTGCTGAAAACGCCCAAAATCGATGATACCCACACCGCCCACAGCTGTACCCCACTCAATCCGTGCAACCAAGCTTCTGTCCACGCCCACAGCTCGTCGAAGCACCACCTTAAGATGTCTGCTTCTGCAGCTGATCGAGAAGACGCCGCCGCGAGTTGCTGAACCGAAGAGACGTCGCGACTCCGGCTGCCAGCTGCTGCACGTTGCACCGCCAGAAGACACGCATGCCGTCGGATGTAACTTGCTGCTGCTGAAGATGGGTGTTCGTGAGAGAGGGAGAGGCGACCGAAAGGAAGATAGTTGGGGGAAAGCTTGTGCGGGCGAGAGGTTGAAGATGAAAAAAAAAAAAAAGTTAAGGGTGTGTTTGGTTTAACTTTTCAAGTGTTTAATTTTGAAAAAAATTCTAGTGTTTGAGAGACACTAAAAATGACTTATTAGAAAATGAGACCGATAAATAAATCATTTTAAGAGAACATCTGAAACCAACTTTTCTAAAAATAGTCTTTGAGTATACAATAACTTGTATATAAAAACACCTCTGAGAAAATGCAACCACACATATGTGTGTTTAAATTCTAAACAATTTTTATACGAAATGTTTTTTAAAAAATGCATTCTTGAAAAACATTTAAATCAAAATGTATACCAAACAGGCCCTAAATCTTCTTCTTCTTCTTTTTTTTTTAATATATATATATATATATATATATATATATATATATATATTTTAACCCAAAATCAATTAGGGCTTCCATAAATAACCTAACAAGACCCAATTTGACTTTGATAACCCACCAATGAACTCTAAAACTCAACCTTCTCCTTTTTAAATTCTCAAAATAGATGAGGATTCATGAAGTCAATTAAATCTCGATAAAATTTCTATATACCTTAATATGAATAATGAATTTTAATCAAAAACTTGAAATTAACAAACGACTCCAAAAGATTTTTACCTGAAAATTTTTGGGCGCTATATGTTTATAAATTAATTAATAATAGTTTATCTTCAACTTAATATTTAGTTGATAACTACAACTACATCAAACACATTTTGAACCATGATTTAAATTGGGATCTAATTTCTAAATCGACTACCAACATATATCTGAAAACATGAAAGACAATTATGTTTTCATTAAATCCATTGTTTTCAAATTTCTAGTTTAAGATCACCAACCAAACGCACCCTGAGATTCAAATCCTCTCATCCCCACCAAGTGGTAAACGAAAAAAATCCCAATTTCCTTATAAATTAGGTTAAGCTTTTCCTTATTAGAAAGATGGAAAACAAAATCAATTTTAACCCGAAACTTAGACGGCTGTATCAATTTTAACCCTGAACTTTCAATTTCATCAAATGAACCCCAAACTTACCTGATTGTATCAATTTGAACCTCAAACTTGTATAAGTGTTGCAATATAGACATTTGGTTAATTTTTAATCTGAGTTGACATTAAAGCAAGTAATTAACTATTTCCTACTTTTTTTTAATCCACATTGCACCTAAGTTAGTTTGTTGTAAGAAATTTCTTGGAGAAACTCTTTATTTGAAGAAATAAAATATTCCAATGCTTTTTATTGTTATTAGCCTCCCCTAAAAACAAGAAAAAAAAAAAAAAGAAATCGTGAAGTTATTAACAACTAGAAAAAATCGAGCAAATATAAGAAATAAAAAACTCTAAATTGCTTTGCTTTCATTTCCTACATTTGCACGTTCTTCTAATTAGCATGGAAAAAACAATAATAAAAGAAGAAGAAAAAAAACCCCAAAGTTCTTAACAACGAGAAAAAACCAACAAACAGTCGAAGAAAAAAAAAAAACCTCCAAACATTTGCAACAGTGATGTAAGTTTGAGGTTAAAATTGATACGATTTATCATGTTTGGGGTTCAATTTGATGAAATTAAAAGTTTAAGCTTAAAATTGATACAACTTATTAAATTTGAAGATCGTTTTTGTAAAATTGATACAAACCCTTAAGTATATGGTCAAAAATAATTTTTTTCCCTTAAAAACAAATTAGGGCATTCTCTCTCTTTCTTCATCACGTATCAAGTACCGTTACACCATTCCGTTTTTTTCCTCGCGTAAAATCTCCTCCGTGCGCGACGAGATCCACGCGATTCCCACATACTCCAGCGAGCTTCCAGCACGAGCGCTGGCGTGAAGACCCAAACCGTACTCTCGACGTGCGGCGTCGCGAAGACCCACCACGAATCCAACCTCTGCTCCACACCTGATTGAACTTGGCAAAACTACCTCGAACGATCTCAGATTTGAAAACCCACTCTTCTGAAGTCAGAGCAATAGTGAAGAACCTATTCGGACTTAAATTAGCAAATACCCAATTGGTAAGATCTCGTAGTCTGGTCCGATTTAGTTTAGAGTTTAGCTTAACTAATTTCTGAGAATCTGTTTCTAATTATTTTAGGATTTTTTGTTCAGTAAGTGGGGTTTCTCGCTTGTGGATATTGTGTGTTTTTCATATTTAATTTGTGATTTGATTATATGTTTATTGTAAATGGTTCCTTTTTCGATTGCTTGTGTGTTTTTTGCTTGGTTGTTTATGCTTTACTTGCTTTAACTCTTGTTAATTATGTAATTGATGCACGAAGTTGTTGATGAGATTGTGTATGATTGAAATGAGTGAGTTGTGTTGAATGTGTTGGATTATACTTGTATATTTTTGGGTTCTTGGTATTGAATCTTCGTTATGGACTAGTGTGTTATAGCATGCTGAAAATCTTGTCTAGAGATAGAGAATGCATGATTCTTATAATTGATATATGTTCTTGATAGTTTGGATTGATTGAGCATGGGACATCAAAGTTTTCACATGCTTCCTCTATTGGTCGTTGGAAGAATCCAGTTTGTTTCTCGCTATTTTTCTTCAACTCTACATTTAGTTCCAATTTCTCCCCGAATCTCCAAACTGACAAAGAAATCATGCATTGAATATCTCCGGAACTGCAAAGCCATGGATCAACTCAAACAAATTCAGAGTCAGATCTTTCGAATTGGTCTGGAACGGGACAGAGACACCATCAACAAATTGATGGCATTTTGTGCAGACCCATCAGTTGGAAACTTGCACTACGCGGAGAGGATGTTTGATTACGTACATGGCCCATCTCTATTTGTTTATAATGTGATGGTTAAAGCATATGCCAAAAGGGGTATTTTCAGAAAAGTCCTTTTGCTATTTCAACGGTTGAGGGAAGATGAGTTGTGGCCTGATAATTTTACTTACCCATTTGTTCTGAAAGCCATTGGTTGCTTAAGGGACGTGAGGCAAGGTGAAAAGGTTCATGGCTTTGTGGTGAAGACAGGAATGGCTTATGATAATTATGTTTGTAATTCACTTATGGATATGTATGCTGAATTGGGCAAGGTTGAGAATGCTAAGAAGTTGTTTGACGAAATGCCAACTAGAGATTCTATTTCTTGGAATGTTATGATTTCTGGGTATGTTAGGTGTCGGAGATTTGAGGATGCGGTTAGTGTATTTAAGGAAATGCAGCAAGAGAGCAATGAGAAACCTGGTGAAGCTACTGTAGTTAGCACTCTTTCTGCCTGTACAGCACTAAAAAATCTGGAGCTTGGGGAGGAAATTCACAACTATGTTAGAAAGGAGCTTGGTTTTACCACTATAATCAACAATGCATTGTTAGATATGTATGCAAAATGTGGGTGTTTAAGTATTGCCCGCAAAGTATTTGATGAAATGCTGATGAAAAATGTAATTTGTTGGACAAGCATGATTTCAGGCTATATTAACTGTGGTGATTTGAGAGAGGCTAGAGACTTGTTTGATAGAAGTCCAGTTAGAGATGTTGTTCTGTGGACAGCTATGATTAATGGGTATGTGCAGTTCAACCATTTTGACGAGGCTGTGGCCTTGTTCCGTGAAATGCAAATTCGAAAGGTTAAACCAGATAAGTTCACGGTGGTCTCTCTTCTTACAGGTTGTGCACAGTTGGGAGCTCTAGAGCAAGGGAAATGGATTCATGGATATATTGATGAGAACAGAATAACAATGGATGCCGTGGTTGGTACTGCACTCATTGAAATGTATTCCAAATGTGGACGTGTGGATAAATCTTTAGAAATTTTCTATGAGTTACTGGAGAAGGACACATCATCCTGGACATCGATGATTTGCGGTCTCGCCATGAATGGAAAGACTGGTGAAGCACTTAGGTTGTTCTCAGAAATGGAACTTGGGGGAGCTAAACCTGATGATATCACCTTTATTGGTGTTTTAAGTGCCTGTAGTCATGGTGGACTAGTTGAGGAAGGTCGTAGGTTTTTCAACTTGATGAAAAAGGTTTATCAGATTGAGCCAAAGGTAGAACATTATGGGTGCGTAATTGACCTCCTTGGTCGTGCTGGGCTGTTGGATGAAGCAGAGGAACTGATACAAGAGATTCCCAATGAAAATGACGAAATTGTGATTCCACTCTATGGTGCTTTGCTTAGTGCTTGCAGAATCCACAACAATGTTGACATGGGGGAAAGAATAGCTAAAAAACTGGTAAACATTCAATCATGTGATTCTAGCATTCACACACTTCTTGCAAATATATACGCTTCTGCTGACAGGTGGGAAGATGCAAAGAAAGTGAGAAAGAAAATGAAAGAACTTGGAGTTAAGAAGATGCCTGGATGTAGTTCAATCGAGGTCGATGGCATTGTTCACGAGTTTCTTGTCGGGGATCCATCTCATCCAGAAATGATAGAAATATGCTCCATGTTGGATAGAGTGGCTGGACCATTACTAGGATCTAAGGAATCTCATCTTGAAAGTGTGATGCCACTTCACATGGACGTCAATATTGCAGTTTGATAGAGTTTTAGGAGTTTTAAGATGGGGAATAAAGTGTCATACAATACAGATGGTGACATAAAATTAGGAAGGATACAAACAAAAAATCTCTAATTCTTGGTGGTTAAGTTGCAATTGATAAAGTTAATTATTGCAGTTTGCTTGAAGTTTAAAGACTTTTCTCCATTCTTAGCGATTGGGCAGCTGATTATTGAACTATGGAATCTTGTAAAGCAAATGACAGAGGATTGGGAGGGTTAAAATTCATTTTTCTTAATATTGAAAACCAATTTCTAGAATAAACAGAGGACTGGATTGCAGAGGGGGAGCTGTTCTTAGTAATGATTGGGAGTAAAGGGCATGTAGGCGGTGAATCGAGTTAAAAGTGGAAGTCAGTAAAAATTGGTTGAGTTCTTTGAAATTTATTCGTGAGACAGAGGGCGACTACAATTGAGAATGGGACATATTGTTTGACTTATGTTGTTGATTATGTTTACTTGGAGTTTGAGTTGTTTATAGTTATTTTGGTTAAATGAAGAGACGAATTGTCCTTGTGATTGAGCTGTGAAGGTTAGAAAAGTAAAGCTTGCATGAGTATGTTAGATATCAAGGTACCTGGGTACCAAGGTGTTAAGAAAAACTATTAATACTATTGTGTATTCAATTAGTAGTTATATTTTGTTAAGTGTTGGTTAGATTGTTAGTTAAGACCAGGGTATTAAATTTCTATCGGCTTGTTGACATTTCCGGCAAAATTTCTGAATGTCTATGGGTTCAACATTGATGTAACGGGTTCAAGATTTCCAAATGTCTTATTCACGGCGTCCCCTGGCTGGGAGCCTTAAGAGCCCATTATTCTGGAATTTTGTCATGGATAAGATTCAGAAGCGGCTGTCCACTTGGATGAATTGGAGGCTATAGTTCTTCAGTAATCAAAGGTCTAATTATTCTGGTCATATCCTCCGAATCTTTTCTTATACTGTATGTTATTTAATAAGCTTCTTTGTTTTCATTGAACCTTTTAGTGTTTGATATGTGTAAATTTCCTTCAATGCTCTAAATTTGAGTGTTGCAATGGGGTGTTTCTTTCTAAATCTGTACATGTGTAAAAGAAAGTTTATTTGTATACTTCGTCGTGGGCTTGTAGTCATGACTGATTTTTTGGGAAATATGACATGGTAGTATGTGTGAATCGCATGTTTGTTCTTTTAAGATGATTTCACTTTTTGTCTGATCCTTACGTTGCTGAAAATAGAAGGTCAGTGTTATTATTAGATGTCAGGCTTAAACGATTCATATTGATAGTTTTTGTGTTAATGTTTGATCATTTTTTTCCCCAATTATCAGACTGATTGGTGCAATGGGAAGAAAGAAAACTGAAGAAGGTGGTGGAAATGCCAAAGTCAAGCCTGGTAAAGATGTTTCTGGGAAGAGAGAGAAGCTTTCAGTGTCAGAAATGCTTGCCAGTATGGATCAGAAACCGGATAAACCAAGAAAGGGATCTTCGTCTTTGAGTGGTGGTGCTAAACCTCAAGCAAAAGCTCCAAAAAAAGCTGCTTCTTATACTGATGGCATTGATCTCCCTCCCTCAGATGACGAGGAAGAAGAAATTGTGTCTGATGAGGAGCAACAAAGTACCATTTCCCAGAAACGGCTACCCTGGCAGGACAGAGCTGAGGTGAAGCCTCTGGAAGTTGGTGTAAGTGACAAAGAGTTGAAAAAACGAGAGAGGAAAGATATGTTTGCTGCCCATGCTGCAGAACAGGCCAGACAGGAAGCTCTAAAAGATGACCATGATGCTTTCACTGTTGTAATCGGTAGCCGAGCTTCAGTTCTTGATGGTAATGATGAAGCTGATGCAAATGTCAAAGACATAACAATAGAGAATTTCTCTGTTTCAGCTAGAGGGAAGGAGCTTTTAAAAAACGCATCAGTGAAGATATCTCACGGGAAAAGGTATGGTTTAGTTGGGCCTAATGGCATGGGAAAGTCTACATTATTAAAGCTCCTTGCTTGGAGGAAGATACCGGTTCCTAGAAATATTGATGTTCTCTTGGTTGAACAAGAGGTGGTTGGTGATGATAGAACTGCACTTCAAGCTGTTGTTTCTGCTAATGAGGAGTTGGTCAAGCTTCGGCAAGAAGTAGCAGATTTGCAGAATTCTGATGGTGGTAACGATGAAAATGATGATGAGGATGATGCAGGGGAGAGGCTTGCTGATTTATATGAAAAACTGCAGCTCTTGGGATCAGATGCAGCTGAGGCTCAGGCTTCCAAAATTCTTGCTGGACTGGGTTTTACCAAGGATATGCAAGCACGACCCACCCGTTCATTTAGTGGTGGATGGAGGATGAGAATTTCGTTGGCTCGGGCTCTTTTTGTTCAGCCAACACTTCTATTACTAGATGAACCCACAAATCATCTGGACCTTAGAGCTGTTCTCTGGTTGGAGGAGTACCTCTGTCGGTGGAAGAAAACTCTTGTTGTTGTGTCACACGATCGAGATTTCCTCAACACTGTTTGCAACGAGATTATTCATCTTCATGACTTCAAGCTTCACTTTTATCGTGGAAATTTCGACGATTTTGAAAGTGGGTATGAGCAGCGTCGAAAAGAAATGAACAAGAAGTTTGAGATATATGATAAGCAGGTGAAAGCAGCTAAGAGGTCTGGAAGCAGGGCTCAACAAGAGAAGGTGAAAGACCGAGCAAAGTTTGCTGCTGCTAAGGAAGCCTCAAAGAACAAGTCCAAGGGAAAGGTTGATGAGGATGATCCCATGCCAGAGGCCCCCAGAAAATGGAGGGATTACAGTGTAGAATTCCACTTCCCTGAACCCACCGAGCTCACCCCACCGTTATTACAGTTGATTGAAGTCAGCTTTAGTTACCCCAATAGGGAAGATTTTAGACTTTCTGATGTTGATGTGGGTATTGACATGGGAACACGCGTTGCCATTGTTGGGCCCAATGGAGCGGGAAAATCTACTCTTTTGAATCTTCTAGCTGGTGATCTGGTACCGACGGAAGGGGAAGTTCGTAGGAGCCAGAAGTTGAGGATTGGGAGGTATTCACAACATTTCGTAGACCTTCTGACAATGGAGGAAACACCAGTTCAATATCTTCTTCGTCTTCATCCCGATCAAGAGGGTCTAAGCAAGCAGGAGGCTGTTCGTGGTAAGTTGGGCAAATTTGGACTCCCTAGCCACAATCACCTCACGCCAATTGCTAAATTATCTGGGGGCCAAAAGGCCAGGGTTGTTTTTACCTCAATTTCCATGTCAAAGCCACACATATTACTCCTTGATGAACCTACGAATCACTTAGACATGCAGAGTATTGATGCACTTGCAGATGCCTTAGATGAGTTCACTGGTGGAGTTGTTCTGGTTAGTCATGATTCCCGGCTCATATCACGTGTCTGCGAGGATGAAGAAAAAAGTGAAATTTGGGTCGTTGAAAATGGTACTGTGGAGTCATTCCCTGGAACTTTCGAGGAATACAAGGAAGAATTACAAAAGGAGATTAAAGCTGAGGTGGATGATTAATTAGATAAGCAGTAATCTTAAGAAAGGCGTTGGATTTTCAACTAGCACCTTCTACTTTATCCTTTTTGGTTTCTGAGGTTTATTTTAATAACTTATAATTCGGGTATGTACAATTAGAGAGAGAATTTTCAAGAGTTTTGCTTGTATTACTGTAACATATTCTATAAAAATACTTAAAAATATTCAAAATATTTTGTTCCCTCTTTTTGACGGGCTCTGTAGTCTGTGCTCTGAGATTATATTTCAAAGTTAGTTTCGTTTGATAACCATTTGGTTTTTTGTTTTTGAAATTAGGTCTGTTTTCTTTAAATTTTCTCATCATGTTTTTCATTTTTGTTAAAGACACTTGAATTCTTAACCAAATTCTAAAAACAAAAACAAGTTTTTGAAAACTACTTTTTTCAGTTTTAAAAAATTGGCTTGGTTTTTGAAAATATAGGAAGAAACTTAAAGTTGGAAGTGATGTTTATAAGCTTAATAACCAAAAACAAAAAACCAAATGGTTATCAAACGGAGTGATTCCATGTTATCTAACTCATAATTATAGTAAAGCTTTTCTTTGGCTTTCGAACGAGAAGGCTTAGCCTGGAAAATGGTGTCAATAATTTGAGTCATAATTAGAGTCGAAACGTTCAAGTGACTAATATTAGCATCAAAAATTGAAGAAGGCTCAACCAGTAGGAGAAAAATCTACTCCTGAAGACCCGGCCAGTAGCTTACACTCTCACTTGCACTTGATTTTGATTTTTATATGGTTTAATGTTGAGGCGGTGATTTGAATCTTTGATCTTTTGACGGATGTTAGAATGTCTAATCAAGCAGCTGTGTTCAGGTTAGTTGATGAAATTTTTTCCACTGAATTAATACGATATATTGGTTTTGCCTTATACAAGCATACCAAGTCTATTAATGCAATGCCAAATCAAGCTTAGCTCAGCGGTAATTGACATGTACCCTCGACCATCAGAGGTTCGAATCCCTCCACCCAAATGTTGATGTACTTAAAAAAAAAAAAGTCTATTAATGCAATCATTGGTCTAACCTACCATGGACTTTATTTTAAGTTTTCTTTTCTTAATTCCTTATATATAGGCGAGGTTTGTTTGTCCACCATCGGACACGACACTAAGTATAGAAACGTGGAACTCCTAAATTTATGAAAATATCAATTAAATATTGATATCAATGAATATTTAAAAAATGAAATTCTCCATTATCACAAGAACTCATAAAAATCGTAGGTTTTTATCTGAATTTGAAAAGAACAAGAGGACGTTATGCTGATAAATAACAAAGATATGAATGTGGATGTACATTGGTAATTCGACTTTAAATTTTGAGCTTTTTTGTGCAACCACAAATGTAAAATTGGATGATTTTGGACATAAGTAAATATAAGTCTCCAACAAGGCCTATTTATGTACTTAACCCAAAAAGAAATTTGATAGTTTTGGACAACAGTCAAATATAGGTCTCTAATAAGACTCATTAATGCACTTATCCCAAAAAAATAGCATATGCCAAGATTCAAACACATATTTAAATAATAAGTTTGAAAACTAAAATATTTTAATAAAAAGTTTTAAATCTTTCAATATTAATAAAAAATCTCTGAGTAGACCTAGAACTAATAATTGGGAAGTCTTTCTCAATTATTAGAGCCATAATTGTACATGCACACATGATCCTAAGTTAGCTTGTCTAATCAGAGCTATACAACCAGATCAACTTGAAATAATTAGGTAACATATGTGGATCATGTTGTTGGGTAGAATATGGGAAAAATTTGTTAGTATTACGATAGTACATACTCCTTTGTGTTCAGTAGATCCATAAAATTTTAATTTTGTATTCGATAAGTCCTTAACTCATGCATACGACATTTTTTAAAAATTAAAACTTACAAGTCCTTAACTCATTCAACATTTTTTTAATTAATATGTATATTAGATGCATAATTGAAACTTCATGGATCTATTAGACATTTTAAAGTTAAAAGACTTGTTAAACAAAAATTGAAAGTTTAAGGACCTATTGACACAAATTTTAATGTTCAGGAACTCAACTTATAATTTAACATTCATATAAATATAATTTTAAATGCATTGTTATAATATTTAGATTAAGTAATATTATTTACAAATTTATAATAAACCTAGAACTACCCACCACAAAGAATAAAACTTGAAATATTTAAGATTTTTTTAAAATGGGATAAATTTTTTTTTTATACAATTAATTTTTCTAAAATAATTTAATAATGATTTTTTTTATTTTTATACAAATATGTGTAAAATGGCGAGTGGCGGTCGATAGTGGCCGACGAACGGCGACCGGTGACTGGGTTATGGAAGAAAAAGTGTTTGAAGAAAAGGAAGGGTTTGGAGAAGAAATAGAAAAGAAATAATAAAAAAAATATATTTTAATTAATTTATTTTTAAAAAAATAAATTTAATTTTTTTAAATAAAAAAGATGGTGTCACGTCAGCAAACCGTTAGTTTTTAACGGAAAATTGGATGGAGGGACTAAAATGAAACGAAATCCAAACCTCAGGGACTAAATTGTCGAGTTTGAAAACTCAATGACCAAAATGAAACCTAACCCAAACCTTAGGGACTAAAAGTGTATTTTTCCCTATTTTATCTTAATGAGAACAATTACAATAATTATAATAGACGGAAGTTTTAATATATCCTTACCATTTTTTTTTTTCTTTTTAGCTATGATAATGAGAAATCAGACTATTATCTTTGTTTTCCATAGTTTATTTTAATGAATATTGTTGCATATTTTTTAGGTGAGCACAAAATAAGAACGTTGACTAAAATGTAAATATTCAATAGTTTTTTTTTTCTTTAAAATAAACAGAATTTTTATGTAGTATACATCTATATTTTTTTTTTTTTTTCTATTTAGCATAATTTGGCAAGCTAACCTTTAATACAAAAGATTTCTTATTGTATATTATATAATATATAACACCTTAAATTGACTTAGGTTCTTACACCATCTTATTCAAAAGAAAAAAAAAAAATCCTTTATGCAATAATAGCAATGATATAAAATTAAAATACATTAAAATTGCCACTATTTTTAACAATAGTCAATATAAAATTACTCATTTACCTTAACTAAGGTAATTTTGAGGGGGTAAAACCAAGAGTTGCATGATTTTCGACGAGTGTCGGGCGACACTCATGGCCATATCTTGGATGAGAATTTTGGCAGTAGTTTCTCTCTCGCCAATCATCGAATCTTCAGTTCCACTGCATGTTCGATTGTCTGAAATTATGAGTGTCAATCTTCCGGGTTTTCTTCCGTTTCGATTTTGGACAGGGCGGAGCAGAGTGGCTTCAGCCTTTTGGCTGCTATTTCAACCCATGGACGTGCGACAATGGGAGGTACCATATTATCTTTTATTCCAGTGTTTTATCTTCCTTGCAAAGATTTTTGGCTATCCTCTCTCTGTTCTGTTCCTCGCCATGGATCCAATTTCACTAGTGGATGACTAGTGCAATTTGAGTCTTATCCCTACCGAGGAGGATGTGTTTGTTGTTGCTGTTCGGTCGGCGGTGGACTGGACGAGTCAACTCCTGGGGTGTTGGTTGCTTGGGAAAGTTCTATCCCATAGAATTTTGGCCGCTGAAGTTATGTGGACAACGTTTAGATCGGCGTGGAAAATTGATTGCAGTTTCTACAGCCTCTCGGGTGGTCCCAAATTTGATCGCTATGGTGGAACGGAGGCTCTTACCTCCATGGGACTGAAGAAAACTTGGGTTCTAAAGCAGAGTAGCACAGGGCTCCTCACTAGTGGCAAGGACGATGGTGGATCACAGGCGATGATGCTGAAGCAACTGTTGACATAAAATGACCCATTATGGTATGATTGGGAGCATTCAATTGAGATTTGTAACCGAAATCTCACTTTGAAACTGAATGAATTCTTGGATTCTAATTGCCCAGACATCATCAATGCCATTCATGACATTTACCCACCAACTTTGAGTGGGGCGCAATCTTTGGGTGCGAAGGCATCCTGTGTTAAACGGCTAGATTTTGAAACTGCTAACGTCAACAACGGATCAACATGGAATTTTCCGTCTAGTGGGCCTGGGCTGAACTTGGGCCTTGAAGATTCTGAGGCTCCTCAACGGGTGGATGCTGAAATTGATCGGGTGGAGTCGACTAAAAGTAGAAAAAAGAATGCTGCTTGGAAGAAGCATGCCCACAATGGTTTTGTTCTTTCAGGTATGAAGTTTGATTCGATCATGGAGGAGCACAAGCGAAAGGAAGGTCTTGATCTCTCTCTTCCTGACGGTATAAATAGTTTGAAAACATCTAAGGTCGATTGTAATGAGGCGGGGACTGCTGGACAACCCCGCCAGGATAAATGAATATTGTATGCTGGAATGTTTGTGGGTTAGGGAGCCCATGGGCATTCCGTAATGTGAGCACTGAATTAGCTCGCTTAAATTCCCATATCTGTTTTCTTTTGAGACAAAGTGCTCTTCCTCTATTTTGAATAAACTGAAAATCAGGTTGCATTATTCCGGGTGTTTTACAGTTGATCGAATTGAGTTGAGTGGGGGTTTGTGTCTTTTATGGAAGGATGATGTGGATGTCTCAATTCGTAATTTCTGTATACATCATATAGATGCAACAATTGTCTGGAATGACAAGCAGTGACGTTTTACTGGGATGTATGGCCAACCGGACAACAATTTTCGTCACGAAACTTGGAATATCCTTCGTCGCCCCAATAATCATAATAATTTTGATGGGTGTTGGGGGCGACTTTAATGAGATTCTATGGAATGCGGAAAAATCAGACGGTCCTCCTAGAGAATGACGATTTATGCATGATTTTCGCACCGCCTTGGATGATTGCGTGCTCCAAGATTTGGGTTTCTCGGGTGGCACCTTTACTTGGTGCAATAGATGCGATTTGGGTGATCAAGTTAGCACGAGATTGGATAGGTTTGTTGTAAATCATCAGTTTTGTGATCTTTTTCCTGATTCGCAAGTCCTCCATTGTGATTGGGTGAAATCTGATCACAGACCCATTCAATTATGTCTGGAATCGAGTTTGGCTAACTCGTATAGGAACCGCAGAGGTGGATTTCGATTTGAAGAGTATTGGACCCAGCGCGGAGCTTGCAAGGATATCATTTCCAAATCTACTGACTGGCAAAGTAACAACAACACTGGACTAAGCTTGCAAGCTAATCTGCGCAAGTGTGCGATGGCTCTAAATGGATGGGGTAAGAGATAAAATTGGGAATTGAAACAAGGAATCAAATCCCTAAGGGATCAAATCAAGTGTGAGTACGGAAAACCACTTCCTTTGGACTTTGGTATTATCCATAGTTTAGAACGACGCTTGGATTCACTGTTGATGGAGGAAGAAATCTTTTGGAAACAACGATCTCGAGAAAACTGGTTACAGTGGGGTGATCGTAACACAAAATGGTTTCACAATAAAGCATATCGTAGGAGAAAACAAAACCAGATTCTAGGAGTGGTTGACAAGGAAGGACAATGGCAGACTGAGCCGGAAAGTATCGGTCAATCGTTTGTAACTTATTTTGAGCAGATCTTTCACTCGTCACATCTATCGCCCGAAGAAATTTCAAAAGTGGTATCTCTCATCCCTCGCAAAGTGACAGATGGAATGAATGCGACTCTACTACAACCTTTTACACAAGAGGAAATTGTTCGAGTGGTAAAGGACTTTCACCCGACAAAAGCACCGGGACCAGACAGATTCCCAATGGTTTTCTACCAAAAGTACTAGGAGGTAGTGGGAGAACAAACAGTGGCAGATTGTTTGTCGATTCTTAACTTGGATCGCGGAGTAGCAGACTAGAACCATACTCATATTTCCCTCATTCCTAAGGTGCAAAACGCCAGGTTAGTCTCAGATTTTCGTCCTATTAGTCTTTGCAATGTGTCTTACAAAATTATAGCCAAGGTCATAACTAATAGGATGAAAATAATCCTAAAGGATATTGTCGATGAGTGCCAATCTGCGTTCATCCCTGACAGATCAATATCTGATAATGTTATTGTTGGCCATGAATGTTTACATTATCTATCGCATATCAAAAAGTCGAAAGTAGGGTCGGCGGCTTTAAAACTGGATATGAGTAAGGCCTACGGTAAAGTAGAATGGTCCTATCTCCACTAGGTTCTGCTTCAAATGGGTTTCCATCCTTATTGGGTAAACTTAATTATGAAATGTGTGACTTCGACCTCTTTCTCAATTTTAGTGAATGAGAATCCTACAGGATCTATAAGTCCATCCCGTGGATTGAGACAAGGTGATCCGCTTTCGCCTTATTTGTTCTTACTCTGTTCTGAAGGTTTGTCAGGGATTATATATAGTGTTGTTGAATCGCGTTGGCTGTCTGGAATCCAAGTGGCAAGGTCCGCTCCAAAACTGGCCCATTTGTTTTTTGCGGATGATAACCTGATTTTTCTTAAGGCTACAGCTCAAGAATTTGGTGTTTTCAAAGGGCTGTTACATGACTATGAACGGGCGTCGGGTCAATGTGTTAACTTTAGCAAGTCTGTTATATATTTCTCCCCGTCCGTCCTTCAAGAGCAAAAGAACTATTTTAGTTCGATCTTCCAAATGAAAGTGGTTGGGAGTCTAGGTACCTACCTAGGCCTGCCATCCTCCTTTTCGCGTTCTAAAAGTAGAGATTTCCAACAGATCCTGGACCGCATTTGACACTATCTTCAAGTTTGGAAGACACGATTTTTCTCTGGAGGGGGCAATGAAGTGTTGATCAAAAGTGTGGTTCAGGCCATCCCTACATATGTAATGAGTTGCTTTCGCCTGCCGAAAACCCTCCTCTCTAAAATTTCATCCCTTTGTGCCAAATTTTGGTGGGGTGACAATGAAGCCAAAAGGAAAATGCATTGGTTGAAGTGGGGCTTTGTTATCCAAAGGAAATGGGTGGACTAAATTTTAGAGACTTGGAAGGGTTTAATCAAGCTATGCTGGCAAAGCAAGTGTGGCGAGTGTTCAAACATCCCCAGTCCACCGTGGCAAGGATCCTTCAGAGTCGATTTTATGCACACTCATCACTTTTACAGGTCCAAGCCAAGAGGTCTTCCTCGTTTTTTTGAAAAAGTTTTGTATGGGGTCTTGATTTGTTGAAGACAGGTATTAGGAAGAATATTGGTAATGGGGGAAATACCAAATTGTTCAAGGATCCTTGGCTTCCTCGCCCAACCTCTTTTCAGGTGATTCAAATAGGAGACTCAAATGACGATCGTCTGGTGAAGGATTTCATATCTCCTTCGTTCCAGTGGGATATTGCAAAGCTACAAGAATTCCTCTGTCAGGAGGATGTGGATTTGACACTACAACAAGAAAGGATGTTATTCGGTTAAGAGTGGCTACAAAGCTCATATGTTGTTTAAGGTAGAGGTTTCATCCTCAGATTCCACTACACTTCGGTCGTGGCGAAAAACTCTTTGGACTTTGAATATTCCAAATAAAGTTAAACACTTTATCTGGAAGGCGTTCCATAATTGTATTCCAACGCAAGTGAACCTGGCCAACCGAAAGATGTATATCAGTGATAGATGCCCTATCTGTAATAAACATCCGGAGACAACTGATCACGCTTTATTCCGTTGTTCGAGAGCGAAACAGATGTGGGGACAACTCCATCCTAGGATTATTGTCAGGGGGTATAATCATCATTCAATACAGGATCGGTTCCTGGAATTTCATGCGTCAGATCAACGTGAAGTTCTCGATTGGATCTGGGTCGGTGCTTGGGCGCTTTGGAATGATCGTAATAATGTAATTCATGGCAATCCCATCCCACCATTGATGCAAAGTGTGGATGGATTCATGATTATATTCAAGAGTTCCAACGCCAAAATGTTCGAACAGCAGACCAGAGTACAACTGTGAAAGGATGTGCTCGAAATATTCTCCCTTATACAAATATGGTGCTTCATGTGGATGCAGCGTGTGATGAGGCTCGCGGAATGTATGGGTATGGAGGATTAGTGCGGAATGGACAAGAAGATGTCATTGTGGCTATGCACGGTTGCTATCCTTTATTGTTGTCCCCTTTATGTGCGGAAGCCTGAGCAGTTCTAGAGGGCCTACGTTTAGCGAAGGAAAATGATTTTTTTGAGCTGACTATTATCCCAGACTCGTTGAGTCTCATTTCCATGCTCAATGAGTGGGTTAATGGAGAGGTAGAAGCTCATGCCCTATTATAGGATATTATGGAGATTAAAAAGTTTTTTCGATTGGTCACCTTTCATCATATGACACGTGACCATAATGGTATTGCTCACAGGTTAGCGCGTGCGGGATTACACGAGGGTTCGAAGATGTGGTCTCATGATTTTCCGCCATGGATCACTAATATGGCTTTGCTTGAAAAGCAAATGTTTGTACCCCATGAAGGATTTATCTCTCATTAATGAATTTTCGTTTTGCTCGTCAAAAAAAAAAAAAAAAAAAATTGCCACTATTCTTGTTAAGTTAAATTACAAAATAATATAAATGTTACTTAGGCCTAATTTTAATATTATGTATTGTAAGAAATTAGTAGTATTAATCTTAATATTTTAATCTCAATATAAAATAAAATAAAAACATTGTTAATCTATAATCATCTATTATCTATTAAAAAGCAAGGATCTGTGAAAAACATTTTTAGACTAAAATACCCCTATAAATTTAAGATAATTACATAATTAGTTTTCAAATTCCAGAATCAAATTTCGTAATTTGATAAAAATCAAAATATAATATATTAAAATTCAAAATAAGGCATATTTGCATAAAAAAAAGTTAAAAACCAATTTGAAATTTAATATGGAATTTTGAAAACAAAAATCTTAAGATAATTATTTTAATTAAAAAGAAAAAAGTATAAAATAAAAATAAAAAAAGAAGAAGAAGAAACTCATTACGTGAGAATAACAAAAAAAATTAAAATTTGAAAAAAACAAATCTTAAAATAATTATTTTAGTTAAATCTAATTACTATAATTAAAAAGTAAAAGATAAAAAATAATATACACTCTATCCAAAATCTAATCAAATTATCATATGATCTATATAAACTCTATCCAAAATCTAATCAAATTAGAATTTGAATCTAAATTCCCTCCATGAATTATCTTAAGATAATTATTTTAGTTAAATATAATTATTTTAATTAAAAAGAAAAAAAACCACTACGTGAAGATAAAAAAAAAATTACTTTCACAAATTTAATATTAAAACCAATCATGAAAATTTGAAGAAAAAAAAACAAATCTTAAAGATAATTATTTTAATTAAAATGTAAAAAAGAAAAAAGAAAAATAAAAACCCACGTGAGAATAACAAAAAAAAGAAAATTTGAAAAAAGAAAATCTTAAGATAATTATTTTAGTTAAATCTATTTACTATAATTAAAAAGTAAAAGATAAAAAATAATATAGACCCTATCCAAAATCTAATCAAATTATCATAATCTATATACACTCTATCCAAAATCTAATCAAATTAGAATTTGAATCTAAATTCCCTCCATGAATTATCTTAAGATTATTATTTTAGTTAAATATAATTATTTTAATTAAAAAAAAAAAAAAACCACTACGTGAAGATAAAAAAAACAATTATTTTCACAAATTTAATATTAAAACCAATCATGAAAATTTGAAAAAAAAAACAAATCTTAAAGATAATTATTTTAATTAAAACGTAAAAAAGGTAAAAAAGAAAAAAGAAAAAAGAAAAAAAAAACCCACGTGGGAATAACAAAAGAATTAAAATTTGAAAAAAAAAAAGCAAATCTTAAGATAATTATTTTAGTTAAGTCTATTTACTATAATTAAAAAGTAAAAGATAAAAAAATAATATAGACCCTATCCAAAATCTAATCAAATTATCATATGATCTATATACACTCTATCCAAAATCTAATCAAATTAGAATTTGAATCTAAATTCCCTCCCTGAATTATCTTAAGATAATTATTTTAGTTAAATATAATTATTTTAATTAAAAAGAAAAAAAAAGAAAAAAAATCACTACGTGAAGATAAAAAAAAATTACTTTCACACATTTAATATGAAAACCAATCATGAAAATGTGAAAAAAAAACAAATCTTGAAGATAATTATTTTAATTAAAACGTAAAAAAGAAAAAAAAAGAAAAAAAAAACCCACGTGAGAATAACAAAAAAAAATTAAAAATTGAAAAAAGCAAATCTTAAGATAATTATTTTAATTAAAAAATTAAAAAAAAAGAAAAAAAAGTGAGAATAATAAAAAAAAATTAAAATTTGAAAAAAAACAAATCTTAAGATAATTATTTTAGTTAAATCTATTTACTATAATTAAAAAGTAAAAGATAAAAAATAATATAGACCCTATCCAAAATCTAATCAAATTATCATATGATCTATATACACTCTATCCAAGATCTAATCAAATTAGAATTTGAATCTAAATTCCCTCCATGAATTATCTTAAGATAATTATTTTAGTTAAATATAATTATTTTAATTAAAAAAAAACCACTACGTGAAGATAAAAAAAAATTACTTTCACAAATTTAATATGAAAACCAATCATGAAAATTTGAAAAAAAAATCTTAAAGATAATTATTTTAATTAAAATGTAAAAAAAGAAAAAAAAAAGAAAAAAGAAAAAAGCTCATTATGTGAGAATAACAACGTGAGAATAGCAAAAAAAAAAAAAAAAAAATTAATTTGAAAAAAAAAACAAATCTTAAGATAATTATTTTAATTAAAAAATTAAAAAAAAAAGAAAAAAAAAACGTGAGAGTAACCAGAAAAAATTAAAATTTGAAAAAAACAAATCTTAAAATAATTATTTTAGTTAAATCTATTATTAAAAAGTAAAAGATAAGAAACAATATACACTCTATCCAAAATCTAATCAAATTATCAGATGATCTATATACACTCCATCCAAACTCTAATCAAATTAGAATTTGAATCTAAATTCCCTCTATAAATTTTTCACTTCTCCCATTAGTTTTCACATCAAAACTATTCATCTTCTCCATTGTTGGTTTCAGGTACATCCCTTGAATTATAATTATAATATTTTTGTTTAATTTTATCAATTTAATTAAAAGAAAGTCGTTCTCAAATATTTTATGTTATGACTGACTTTAATTTCTTTTTTTCCCTCCAACTTTTTTTTTTTTTTTTTTTTTTTTTTTTTTTTTTTTTTTTTCAGGTTTATAATTAGTTATCTCTTCTAATTTCTTCCAATTGTTCGTATATATTTAAGATATTTTTCAATTTCTTCCAATTTTTGGTTCATATTTCAAATATTTTTTTAGTTTGGCTTTTTAATTGATGTGTTTGAATTAGAAAGGTTAAGGTTTAGGTTTATAATTATTTTTGTTTGAATTATTTAATTTCAAGTTTTTTCTAGGTATCAAAATTTTGTCTATACGTATTGATATTTTTTATTTTAAAATTATTCTATTCATTTTTTTTTGCCTATACGTATTGATATTTTTTATTTTAAAATTATTCTATTCAATTTTATTTGTTATTTTCAAGATATTTTTAGTTTTTTTTTTTTTTCGAGGGAGGATACTTACTATACTATTGTGTTTTTCTTTTCAATGTTGTTTCTTTAAAATTTAAATTTAAATTATTTTAATTTAAAACATTTTGCATGTTTTAATTTGATTTTGGTAATCCAATGACTTTTAAATTTAATTTCTATTAGAAATTGAACATGTTTATTAAATTATTTTTGCTTATTTATAATAACAATAATTAAAGTGTATTATCATAATTATTCATGCGCCCCCGTCAATAAATAAATAAATATATATATATATATATATATATGTATATATGTATATATAACACTCAATCCTTTATTTCATAGTGAGTTGATTAAGTTTTATTTTATTTTTAAAAAAACTGCAATAGAATTTATAATTTTCAATATAAAAAATTTTATTTTAATGAAAAGTTGTAAAAATTGTATCTAATTTTATTTTAATGAAAAGTTGTAAAAATTGTCTCTGTCTCTAAAATATAATTATAAAATTTTAATTATAAAAAAGTAAATTATGTGAAGGGAAAATTTAGATAAATTAGTTTTAATTGTTAATAAATATATATATTGTATGTTTATATATATATATATATATATATAGCATGATATTATATTAATATTTTATATATTTTTTATTTTTATTTTATTAATTATTTTATTAATCATAAGAAAAATACACAATTAAATATATAAACGTGCAACGCACGTGGTTAAAAACTAGTATGATAAAATAATTGAAAATGGTATGTGTTAAAAGACTAGTTAATACAAATTCATATTTAATATATATATATATATATATATATATATATTTTACAATAATATAATTATAAATTTTTAATTATAAAAAAGTAAATTATGTGAAGGGAAAATTTAGATAAATTAGTTTTAATTGTTAATAAATATATATATTGTATGTTTATATATATATATATATAGCATGATATTATATTAATATTTTATATATTTTTTATTTTTATTTTATTAATTATTTTATTAATCATAAGAAAAATACACAATTAAATATATAAACGTGCAACGCACGTGGTTAAAAACTAGTATGATAAAATAATTGAAAATGGTATGTGTTAAAAGACTAGTTAATACAAACTCATATTTAATATATATATATATATATATTTTACAATAATTTAAGATTAACTTATCAAACCTAACTTTTCATGTTTTAATTTAAATTTTACAAGACATTCATTTACTTTTAAAGCACATTTGAAACAATTATTTCTAACTGACTGAGACTATAACAATATCTCTCCACTCCTAAATCGAACTAAAAAAATCTGGTTGAATCTCCATGTTGATGTAAAAAAAAAAGAAATCTTGTTGAATTCAATGGCGCAAAAAATGGATGGCGCTGTGGAACCACAAGCCGAGCCGACAATAGAGCGAGTGAACTTTTCACTTTTAGGTTTATTCTCTTCCGTTTCCCTTTCTATTTCTAGCATTTTCTTTTCCATTATTTTCCCGGAAAACATTCGAAGCTATAAATTCCAAAACCTTGTCCTACTCCCATTTTCCCAAGATTTTTCTTCCCTTCTCTTCACTCTCCAGCATCTTTTTCCGTTCTTAATAATCCCATTTCCACCACACCCACTTCGCCAAATCTGTTCTAATGTGAGTTTCTATTGTAATGGAGTGTACTTTTTTGACTTAATCCTCGACTGTGAGCATTTTATCTTTTATTTGATTGTAATTTTTTTGAAGGGTACTTAATGAGATCTTCTTCTCTGTTAGATATTTGAAAATTTTGAGCTTCCTGGTGAAGCTTCGTTGAGATTGGGTGTTCTTTTTGAGTTCCAGAATCTTGGTGTTAGGTAACACTGCTAGATCCTTGCTACCTTTTTCTTTTTCTTGTATTCTTATTCATTATTGAACTGTTTTGTTTTGGCTTTTTTTGGCATTAACTTTCTTCTCGTCTATAATTAGTTATGTTTGCAGTGTTCGTTAATTGGTCTTTGTTAAACTAGTTTAAAACGCGCAATGATTTGAGCTTGATTTAGATCTGGGAATCTGATCGATTTTTAAATATTATGTTGACCTTTGGTTGTATTGGATAACAATTCTTATTGGATAACAATTCTTTTAGCTGAAATCAAGGCGTTTTAATACTCGAAATGCGTGCCTTTGACGATCAATTCTTTATTAGTGAAAAAGGTGGAAAACTCGAAAAGTGGAGTTTAGATCCTTATTTTAATTGTCATTACCATATCTAGAAGTGCCAAAATAGAAGTTCTGTACAGAACATCTTGGGCCATTTTATTGTATTTTATTCCTTTTGCAAAATCTTTTAGGTATCCGAGCAGCATAAATTTTGATATTTGCTTTATTTCCCCCCCCCCCCCCCCTTTTTTTTTCTCTCTCATTCTTCATTATGAAGAGAAACCATGGAAATAAATGAAATGTTAAGAAGATGATAGAAACAATATGCAGTATTTACCCTATCCCATTGGATACTTTGGATAACATAATATTAGAAAAAGGAAATACTATTAATGTTTTGATTGAAGTACAAAATTATTTGTGTTGTCTCTGACTCTTAATTATATGCTCATCAACCAGTTTCAGGGGTATTGAATAAATTTTATATTATTACGCTGATACTTTGTGTCACGAGCGTGAAACTCGAACTCAAATTTGACCCTGTGACACTCTGCCACATCATGTATACAATATGTACGATCGCATGAACTTCATTTGAGAAGTGTCTAACCCACAAAAAAGAAAAAAAAGGATGTGGTTATCCTGCATTTTGATAATATGAAGACTACACAGGTTCTTCTCTATCTCTTGATTATTAGTCATCCTTTCACAAAGTTACTTTAGTTCATTCTCTTCATTTTATAGACCTCATTTGATCTATGATAATAAATTAGTTTTCTTAAAAGTACTTAAAATCTGTCTTTATGATCATGAGGATGTTTGTAAAGTGGATAAATCTTGGCAATTTTCCTCAGACCTCAGAAATACTGTAGAAGGATACTAAGCATAGGAGGATACTAAACAGCATTTTGTCTAGTTAGGATTTATATGGATCTGGGAAAATAGCAAATTCGCAAAAACGCTTAGCTAATGCATAAACCTCTAATCATTTTCATTAAGTTTATTCAATTTAGTAATATGGCCATCTATTTGTAGTTTGTGCGATCATAAACATGTAAATGAACACTCTTTCTTAACTCTTAAGTGCTAGTTTTGTCAAACACAAACCTGCAAATGAGAGTTTTTTCTTTTGTATATTGCTACTACTACATTCTAAAAGATCTTTTCAGAGTTCACAGGGCGGCACTAAAGAATCAACTCAAGCTTCTCGTGATTCAACAAATGAGAAAGCAAATGACAAAGTAAATACAACTGAGGCACCTATTACAGATTCAAGTTCTGTCTCTGCAACAAGCAATGACAACAAGAGAGTTTCACCTCAAGATATTGAATTTGTAAGATAAAATATCCTCAGTTTCAAAGCAATGTTCTTCTCATGCGTCTGTTTCATTTCCATCTTTCCAGTATATTTGTGATGCTATGATGTGTTGACAAATTCTTTAAAATTGGTGTTTTAGGTTCAGAATTTGATTGAGCGATGCTTACAATTATACATGAATAGAGATGAGGTGGTTAAAACGCTCCTGACTCGTGCAAGAATAGATCCTGGATTTACAACTCTGGGTATACTTGGAACTTACTCAAATAGTTTCTTGATTATTTTTGTTTTTCTCAATCAAATATAATACCTTGTTCTTTTTTTTTTTTTTTTTGAGTACATCAACAATTGGGGGTGGGGGGATTCTAACCTCTGACCTCATGGTCGAGAGTACATGCCAATTACCACTGATCTAATCTCACTTTGGCTAATATAATACCTTGTTCTTTATCACTCACATACATATACATACACAAAATACTCATAATCTATTTACCTGGTTTCAATTCTGTCCTTATCATCTTAAAAATTTCAATTCTACCATTAAGCGTTTAGTTTTTATTTAAAAAATATTCCCTTGTTAGTTGTTAGAAAAATTCTTAATAAATATTAAAAGATTTAAGAGTAAAGTTGAAATTTTAAAAATGTTTGACGCAAAATAGAAACCAACTACACTTGCAGGGCATTTTGTTTAATTTATTTAGCTCCAATTTTCCCTAATCTATGCCGTCCCTTTCAATTTTGCATCTAAAAGTTTCCATCATAATAAAAATTTCTGCAAATGTAAAGATTGAGGGTAACATTAAAACTTTTAGAATATTATGGGAGAAATAGAAACCATCCATTTAAATAGACGAGGGGGCATTATGTATAATTTAGCATATATATAAATCATCATTTACAATGTAGGTTTTAGAAGAACCTTATTTAGAGTCCAGTTATCTGTTGTTTGCAGTAAGTAATACATGGTTTTCATTAAATATATAATTCTATATCGTCTTAATTCAGTATGGCAGAAATTGGAAGAAGAAAATGCTGACTTTTTCCGAGCGTATTATATAAGGTTGAAATTGAAAAAACAAATCCTCTTATTCAACCATTTGCTCGAGCATCAGTATCATCTAATGAAGTATCCAATGCCTCCCAAGGTTCCATTGGCACCTATACAGAATGGGATTCACCCTATGCCTGGTAAGTTGGTTCCTTTTCTACAATATGCTTATTTACATTCATATTTATACTCCATCATATACCACTAGGTGTTTCAATTCGTTTTTTTAACTTTTTTCCAATTTTAATATCCTCAATCTTCTACTTAAGTGATTGAATTACTTTAGTTTATAAACTCGAACTTTTTGCAGTGCAGTTAATAACTTACCTATGGGGTACCCAGTCCTTCAGCAATCTGTGGCTCCAGTCCCAGGTCAACCCCATATTGATACTATGAGTAATGGAATATCAAGTTGTCATATAGTCAATGGTGTGCCTGCACCAAGTAACTACCAACCTATTCGGATGAATTCTGGGAACGAGTAAGTTTTTTAGGTCTCTTTGGTTCTTCCTCTTTTCTTATCATCTATCAATCTATAACATGATATGCTCCAACTAATTTGTACTTATTGCCATTTCAGTTAGCAACGTTCCTTCTAAAATTTGAACTGCTAAATAACATTTTTTCTTGTGCTAATGTATGTTTTCTTGATTTTGTGCGTAAAGTTTACTTTGTTGGAAGTACCCACCACTTTAAAGTAACTAATATGAAGAGTTCATCAATCATCCATCCTATCTTTTGTCATTTCCCTCTATATGTTGTTTGATAGCTCTGATTATGAATCTTAGTTCCAATTGTTATAAGTTTGGCAAACAACAGAACTGCTAATGTGGCTTCTGTTCTTACACCAAACAGAGCATTATCATCCATGTCAGAGATTCCTATGAGTCCTACATCTGTGGCATCCAGTGGTCATTTCCCATTCTCAGCATCAGAAATTTCTGGAATTGGAGCAGAGACTTCGACTCTTGAAACTGCCTTCACATCGGATGTTGCGAATTCTGTGGGTTTGCAACTTCCACCAGATGGTACAGATGGAAATTCTCGGGATTCTTTTAGATCACTGGATCAAATTCAATGGAATTTCAGCCTGTCAGATCTTACAGCAGATTTGTCAAATTTGGGAGGTAATACCTTGTTTAAAGTTCACTAATTATTTCTCATATTAGGTTTCGTAGTATTATATTGACTTATTCTATTTTTTTCACCTCCTGCAGATTTAGGAGCTTTGGGAAATTATCCTGGTTCTCCATTTCTGCCTTCTGATTCGGATATTTTGCTTGATTCTCCAGAGAAAGAGGATTTAGGTACTTAATCTAAATATTCTCTTTAATTCTTTCTTTCAACCGTTTCCATACCATCTCTGTTTATCTCAGAAGCTTTTCTTTAAACAAAGAAAGTAAATAAATGATGAAGAAGAAGAAGAAAAAACAAAAGGAAAGAAAGGAAAGGAAATCTCCAAGTCTTATCCTTCTTGCTAACCGCTTAGTGCATTGCCATTTATCTTCAAAAAGGTTCATTTCATTATGCTCATAACTTCCCCTTAAACATCAGGAATAATCTGCTTGCATCTACAAAACCCTAGACCTTAACTCTTTTGTTAACATATCTATGCTTCTTTCCATTATTTTATGATCAATTTGGTTCAGGTAACAACTATCAACCTCATGGTTACAACCAAATACATACAAACTCATACACGCAGGCAACATCTTCTTTCTCACTGCCCATATTGATATTATTCCAGTGTTCAAATACTCGGTAAAAATGTGATAAATTCGCTAAATCAACAGGAAAATCAGAGAGATAAGAGCCTCCAACATAACTCGAGAGAGTTCGTCTCTTCCAACTCTTAACTTCTGAGTCCCAAAAGTGCCTCTAGCCTCTAACCTAGCTTCCCTAAATACTTCTCAGATTCTCTCACCTCCTACCTGCCATCTAAGTTTGTTACAAGTTACATTTCTATTAACATGTCAACTTTCTACTATCAGGATGGCTTTATGAAATTCTGCAGTTAAATGTCTGTCAATGTGTACTGCTTGACACTTGATAATTGTTTTATCTTACAGTTGAGGAGTTAAATGTCTGTCATTGTGTATTGCTTGACACTTGATAATTGTTACAAGTTACATTTCTATTAACATGTGAACTTTCTACTATTGGGATGGCTTCATGAAATTCTGCAGTTAAATGTCTGTCATTGTGTACTGCTTGACACTTGATAATTGTTTTATCTTACAGTTGAGGAGTTTTTCGTGGATTCTGTGCCTGGGCCATCATGCTCGCAATCGGATGAAGAGAAAACTTAGATGCAAGGTTAGGCAGTCAATGTTCCCTTTCACTTTGATGATTAGTTGGATAAGATCAAATCAGATCAATAACTAATAAGCCTTCGCTAGAAATTTTGTGGGGACTGTTCCCTTCAGATTTGAACATCTTGAAATCGGTTGCGGTTAGCTTAGCTTGTATGCTTTGTATGTTCCTGAGTAGAAAAGTAGAGGCCAGTGGAGGAATTTCTCTACATTGTTCTTTTACAAAGCTCTTAATAGTTTGAAAGTTGAGGCTATGATTTGGTTTTACATTCTTTTTGTTGGCTGCCCTTCTGGATTTCTCTGTTCAAATCCATTTCCATTGGCTAGAATATTCTCATTGTTCTATTTTGTTGGTAAATTTTTGGTTTTATTACAAGTTTAGTCCCTGAACTCTCAGGATTACATCAATTACGTCTATGAACTTTAAAAAGTTTTTAATAGGTTCTTGAACTTTCAATTTTATTTCTAATAGGCTCCTGAATTTTAAAAATATCTTATAGGTCCCCGGACTTTCAATTTTATGTCTAATAGGTCTCAGTTATGTTTCATATTTTTAAGAATTAACAAATCTATTATATATAAAATTGAAATTTATTCCTATAGAGACTCTAAACTTCCAATTTTGTATCTAGTAGTCTTGTGAATTTTAAAAAATGTTGAATAGGTCAAGGACTTATTGGACACAATTAAAAGTTGAGGGATCTATTGGACACAAAAGTGAAAGTTTGAGAACCTATTAGATACTTTTTAAAGTTTAAGGACCTATTAGAAACAAAATTGAAAGTTCAAAGATCTATTTGAAACTTTTTGAAGTTCGATACAACGCTGAAAGTTCAGGGACCAAACATGTAATTTAATATAATCTTTTTTGACGTTCCCAAGTCTGTACTAGACAAGAAAATAGACTTCAACAATGTCTACTATATGTACTCATCAATTGGTATAATATGAGATATCCGGGTGGAAAAAGATAGCTCGTTTTCCATATCTACATGTGTCTACAATCAACGTTGTCGATAACATTTTAGTTTCAAAATCAGTTTAAATACCATTCAGTATCTTTTCTTTTTGTTTTGGTTAATTTTAGTTCCTGAACTTTCAAAACATCCTATTTGGGTCTCCTATTTGGTCTTTTAAAAAGTAACTATTTTGATCTTTGCTTGCAATATTTTAACACAAATTTTATACCCAACAAAAGTTCTTTAATATAATATTATGACCATGTTTCAAGAAATATTGAGTGCAGAGTTGTTCTCAAATTTTGATTGAAAAAATGAAATAGAGAAGAAAATGAAGGGTGACAGTAACTTTTTAAATGTGTAAGGGCCAAAACAGATGTTTAGAGAGTAGAGGAGTTATTGATAAGAGTTTAAAAATAAGAACCAAAATAGACGTTTTGAACCATTACCAAGATGAATAAAAATGGAAAGTGAATGAATCAAAATAGTATTTAAACTTTCCAAATAGTTTTTTTTAAGATAAAAAATTGACTTTTAAGGATTTGGGAGTGGTTTAACATTAGTTTTTTTTTTTTTTTTTTTTTTTTTTTTTTTTTTTTTTTTTTTGGTATTTCAGTGCAAAAATTTTGTACAAACTTGTTTGGAGAGTTGATTTTTTCAATGTCCATATATTAATGTGTTTTCACAAGTTATCTTTAAAAAGATATGTAATTCCTTCTAAAACCAGACTTGTGACATTAGCTCTTTCATTCAGGATTTTCAATAATAATAATTGTAACAACTTCTTGTTGGAAATTTCAACATTACTATTTTTATGTTGTGTCACATAGTCAAAAAGATAATTGAGAAAGCTGCACAAAAGTCAATGCTCTTTGTGGTCCAAATCCACTCTTCAAAACCAAACTTTTTTTTGTAAATCTTCCTCTCTACTTCAAAGAATTAGGACTTTATTGTTTATTCCATCTTTAATCAGATTTTTACATTCTTAAATTAGGTACACAAAGTGATGGTTGAGATTTTTTCCCCATTTAAATTAAAATAATAATAATGATTTTATATAAACATATTACATTAACTTAATTGTGGAACTAAAAGTATCTGATTAAGTGTCAGGTAGGGTAAAAATACCAATAACTAAGGTCTTATTTGATAATGATTTTGTTTTTAGTTTCTGTGTTTGAAAATTGTACTTGTTTTCTCATAATTTCGTTAGAATGATTTTTATCTTTATTAAGAAAACATTTAAATTCTTAGCTAAATTAAAAAAAAAAAACAAGTTTTTAAAAACTTCTTTTCTTAGTTTTCAAATCTCTGACTTGAATTTTGAAAACATTTGTAAATTGTAGATTAAAAAAAAAAAAAACTTATAAGTAGATGTAGTGATTATAAGCTTAGTTTTAAAGAATCAAATGATTATCAAACTAGATGTTAAAAGGGGAAGAGAAGAATGATGACATTACAAATTCAGAAAGGTAAGAATCACTTAGAGGATTTTTTTTTAATTATTTTTTTAAATACTTTTGGTCCTTAAACTTTTATGAGAGTAACAATTTAGTCCTTGAACTTTAGTTTGTAACAATTTGGTCCTTATACTTTCAATTTGATAACATTTTAGTCCCTAAACTAAAATATATAACAATTTAGTCTTTATACTTAAAAAATTGTAATGATTTAGTCTCTATTGTAAAAAAAAAAAAGTAAGTTAATATTTAATGAAATTTCTTACATATGTAGATCGGTAAATTGATTAGGGACCAAATGTGTTTATAAATTACAAAGGTTAAATCTTACCTAATAAAAATTGACACTTAATTTTGATGAGATTTTTCACGGTATAGATTAAGTTGTTACAAATTTGAAATTATAGGTTCCTTACTAAAGAGTACATTTCACAAGCTTTTTAATTTTAATTTCACAGTTAGGTTCCTTACTAAATATACTCACAATATGAAACTATATTAGAACCATTTTTCAGTAAAGAATGTGGCCAAACTACCAAAGGGCAGAAGAAACCAGTAATTTAAAATAATTTAAATTGTTTAAAATTATATTTAGAAATAATTTAAAATAGAATGAAAAATTTAAGTTCAAGATGATATTCCGTAAATAAGATAAATTCAAATATGGATATTCGCTATTAATAATAATATAATCTAATAAAATAAAATTTCTTCATAAAAAAATTACCCGATTATGAGGTGGCATGGAGGGATTTTTTTTTTTTGGTAATCAATGCTAGGGGTGCCGAGTAAACTTGGTTGTACACCGGTATAGAGAAAACTTCTAGGGAAAAAAACACTTTTGGTCCCTGAGGTTTGGGTTAAGTGACACTTTGGTCCCTGAGTTTTCAAACTCAACAAAAATACCCCTGAGGTTTGAGATAAGGAGCATTTTGGTCCCTGCCGTCCAATTTTCCGTTAAATGCTAACAGATTGCTGACGTGACCAATTTTTTTTTTAATTAAAAAATTATTTTTTTTAATTCTAAAATAAAAATAAAGAAAAAACAATAAAAAATAATAAAAATATTATTATTTAAATGATTTTTAAAACTTAACTCTCCACCCACCTCTTCATCTTCTTCCCTCAACCCCTCCATCTTCTTCACATCTCCGGCGGTCGGCGCCGACGGCCGGCCACCGCTAAGAACTTTGTGGGATTTTTTCCTTCTTTTAATGTTTTTTTTTCTTGCTAATTAGAAGAATGTACAAATCTAGGAAACAAAAATAAAGAAATTTCGAGTTTTTTATTTCTAATATTTGCTAGATTTTTCTTGTTGTCAATAACTCTGTGACTTTTTTTTTTTTTTTTTTTTTTAATGATAATGAGAAGAATTGTCTGAGATATTTGATTTCTTAAAGAGTTTTTCCAACAAATTTCTTACAAAACACTAACTCCGATGCAATGTGAATTAAAAAAATAAAAGGAAATTGTCAATTACATATTTTAATAGCAATTCAAATGAAAAGTTGACAAACTGGCTACATTGCAACATTTATGCAAGTTGAAGGTTCAAATTGATAGAATTTGTTAAGTTTGGGGTTCAATTTGCTAAAATTGAAAGTTTAGGGTTAAAATTGCTACAACCTTCAAAGTTTAGGGGTCAAAATTGATTTTTTCCCCTTTATTTTCCACGGTCTCCATTCAATATGCATTTTTTTTAATCTTTTCTTTTTTTAACTTTTCAAAATTACCTTTTTTTTTTAATATCTTAAATAAACTTTTTTTTTTCTAATTTATCTTTTTTAATGAGCTTATTTTAGTAAATTTAAGAATGGATTAATTTTAGTCGGTATATTTTTATTGCTTATTCTATTTTGATCTATTACTTAAAAAAAAAACATTTAAATCTAATCTTTGTGCATCAAACAAATATAAAAAAATAGTCGTCGTCGTTATGCTTCTGTTACTTTTTTATTAACTTTTTTTTTTGTCATTTCATATAAAAGTCAATCACAAACTGATTTATTCAAGGCATAAGGATGAGATTTGCATAATTTGAAATTACAGGAACTAAAATGATATTTTATGATACTTTAGTTTTATTAAAATATTTTACAGGCTAAGTATGTCAAAAGATCCTTAATCTTTCCTCTAATTCTAAATTTTATTCTAAATTTTGATGTCAATCATCCATGATCATCACCTCCCCCACCTTGCTACCTTTGGTGTGGATTAGGGGAGGCGAAAATAACAAGGATCAGGATCAACAATGAAAAAAGGTGGTGGCAATAGAATGAAAGAAGAGACCGAGATTATCATGCGAGAGGAAGAGAACATTTTTTTAAAAAAGAATTCCACATCATACAAAATAATAATTTTTTCAAATTAATAGAAAGTGAACACTGCCAAAGTGAGCATAGCTTGATGGTACTTGGCAATATACTCTCGACCAAGAGATTAGAGATTCGAATCCCCCACCTCCAATTGATGTTGAACTAAAAAAAAAAGCTTTATTAATGAAAACTCAAGGATAAAAGTGTAACATTTTGAAATTGACTCCAAGAGAATATAACAATAGATCAAACCATTGTATAGTTAATTTAGGTTAGTCGACGTGTTTGTTAAATATTTTTTTATCACTCTTACCAAATGGAGACTAAACCGAAAGATCAATGGTTCAAAACCTCCAAAACATAATTATTGAACTAAAAAAATAATTATTAATATAAATTATAAATCTCTCCAAAATTTAAAATTATAAAAAAGGATTATATTTTATTTTTATAAAATATAAAAAAAAACAATTATCAAATAATTGTTTGATTTTTTATTTTTATTTTAAAATATAGAAAACTAAAAAAAGTAATCAAATATATATTTTAAAAAACAGAAAAATAAAAAAACAAAAACAAAAACATACATGTTTGGTAACTGTTTTTGGTTTTTAGTTTTTAAAAAACAAAAAATCAAAATTAGTTATCAAACATGTATAGTTTTTGTATTTTAAAAACTAAAAACCAAAAACAGAAAACCAAAAACCAAAAACCAAAAACTGAAAACCAAAATGGTTATCAAACGGGCCTAATTGATTTTGTTGTAATACTTAGAAAAAGAAAAACAATACCGCAAAACTTCAATCAAAATGATGGCTCCGAAAGCACACGCTGGATAGAATTTTATTTGCATCTTTTGATGCATGATTTATTTATTTATTTATTTATTATTATTATTATTATTATTTTATTTAATCTTTTGATGCATGCATGCTCTTTGTAAAGCCAAATTTGCGAGCAAGGAGTGAGAGAACATAAATCGAACCTAATATCATGAATATCCTTCGTTTAGTTAACACACCTTCTTTTAAAAGGAATTGTTGTAATTCAGGTTTTATATGACTTTCCTTTACTAAGTACACTAGATTCATTCCTTTTGCTCTTGAGATTCTAATGGCCACTACAAGATAACATTAGAAGCGTCAATTATGCATCGTCGCTTAGGAACGACTGATTTTGAACCACGACTATTTATATTATAGTTGGTAGGGCTTTTGGATCTAATTGGAACAATGTAGAAGACTTTGGGTTGATGGGAGAGTGAGATCACATTCACTTGCTTGTGGCCCGCAGACCACTTCTCGATATGAAATCAATGACTTAAAAGACAGAAGCCGAGAGAAACTGTTAGTAGTCTATATTGCATTACATTAAAGAAGAGATTGAGTTAAGCAAGTCGAAAGCAGTTTGAGGTGATAACAATAATAAGTGGGGAAGCTGAAGCAAGAGGTGTATGCGAAGAAAATGTGGTAAAACTATTATAAAAATCAGATCTCGTCCTTTAATGCAAAGGTATTCCCACCAAGTGAAGTTCAAACCTCTTGAGAGATGGGTTTGCCATTGTTTATCATACTCTCGTTGCTTGAAATCATAGTGATGAAGACGGTGAAGTCGATGCTTTGGTCAATGGGGGAGAGGCTGACCATTTCACACGTGAAAGTCTCTTGGATTTTACTTAATTAGATAGAGGAGAGAAAGGAGAGGGGTGGATAGAAAATGGGAAGGAGAGAAAGGGAGAGAGAACTAAAAGAGTTTGTTTTTAGCATTAATATATATATATATATATAAAAGAAAAAGAAAAAATAGCTTTTATAGTTTAAAAAGAAAAAGAAAATAAATTCAGTGGGCGAAGTCATGCAAAAGAAAAAAAAAATAGTAGGGAGAATGAACTAGCGATGATCTATAATATAGACTACAACTGGCATCAATCAAAGTCTATAAGACCATAGACCATGGTTTATGTCAGCCATGGTCTATAATAGCTAATGTTAGCTATATAGGAATGGGTGAACTATCGATGATTTATAATATAGACTATGGCTAACGTCAACCGTAGTCTATACAACCACAGACCATGGTTGATGTTAGCCATAATTTCTAATATATAAATCATGGCTGACTTTAACCATGATATATACTATCAACTATATCAAAGTAGACCAACGATTGCAAACTCGTAGTCTACTCAAATAAACCACAGTCATATAGGCATGATCTATATCGATATCTGTGGTAGTAAAACGTTGAGATAACTACATAAATGACATTCTTTATAGACCCATATTTTACTTTTATGTAAAAAAAATCTATAGAATTTTCTAAGTCTAGCTTGCAATTTAAATTAAAAAAAAAAAGAGTCCAATTACCAACGTGTACTCCAGGATATATATCTATCTATAATCTATATCTATAATAATAATATATAAAAAGTATAAATGTGGAAGAAACTTTTTTTAGACGATATTGACCTTGATTTTTAATACAATACCTAAATTGTCCTTAATGTTTTTTTTTTAAAAAAAAAATGCTCAATTATTATTAGAAACCTACACGTAGTACTAATGTCTTCAATGATCACAAATGCATTTAAATAGTTTTTAAGGGAATTATTATTTATTCTTAAATGTTATAACACCAACGTGAAATAAAATTAATTATAAGTATTTTATTCTTCTTAGATTGAAAGATTGGTTTTTAAAATTTTTGGCTCTTCATTTTTTCACATTTTTCCTTTAATGCGTATATAAATTAATCTTGGTTATTGTTTTTAAATGCTAAACCATTTAATACAAACATACACACTCATGTAAAATAATAAAATTAACTAATTTGTGATTAAAAAAATTGTCTGTTTATATATTTATCTTACCATAAAAGTGAATTGAATAATGAACCATAAAAACCCTTCACTAAGAAAGTCTATTGGGTTTTTATATTCTCCAAAAAAAAAAAAAAAAAAAAAACTATTGGGTTTTGTCATCCTTTAGACTAGACATTAGGGAAAATTTCTAATACTACGGTAGTACCTACTCCTCCATTCAGCATTTGACTCGTCATTTAATGAGCATTTAATGATATAATATTTTATTCTATGGGTCCCACATCATTCTTAAGTACTTCTTACATGACAAACAATGAATAGGGATAGTATGAAAATTTTTTCATACTACTGTAGTACTAGAAATTTTCAGAGACATTAAAAACATCACATTTTGCCTTCTTTGGCTCAATCCTGTCCCCTTCCTCTAAAACTTTTCAATTCTTTCTTACCCCTCTTACCATATCATTAGGTCACAACTAAAAAGAGTGTGATGTGCTTGCTTGATTCTTTGGATTCTTATTGATTTCCATTGTCAAATCCACTTTTGATTTCACCCATTAATTTTTTTTTTCCTGTTGTCTTTGTTTTGTTTCATTTTTTTTATATGGCTTCTTGGATTTTTATTTTGATCCTATGGGAGAATGAGGAGAATCCTAGTCATGACAACATTAATTGGTGAGATTTATTTTATCTTTTGAAAATTTTGGAGATACCGATTTTGCTCTTCAATGTTTAGTAATGATATTTCTCATGGAGTTCAAAGAATAATTCATCTTTAGTTGAAGAAATTAAAATTTCAAGTGTAAGATGTAATTCTCTTTTTCCTCTCGATCGGTTTTGCAAAATCGTCGAATTGATTCTTTCTTGAATTATAAATATGTTGATATTCCCTTTCTATATATGAAAGTATATGATTTATGGGTTTTTTGTACTTTTATTAATGCTTTGTATACTATGGTTGTATCATAATGGTCATTGTTGGTATTCTAGCATTTATTTTATAGTTTGTACCTTGGAAAATGAGAAGACAAAGTAAAAGAAATGCTAGAAGATTGTATCTCTTTGTCTTTCCAGAACTAAATTGGTTGTAATAAGAGAGATTGAGACTCATATTTGATCTATTTTTTTTTAAACAAAAACAAGGAGAATAAATTAATTAAAGTCCTGTTTGATAACCATTTGGTTTTTTATTATTATTTTATTGGAAAAATGTTAGGTTTCACTTTGGTCCCTAGATTTTCAAACCTAACAATTTAGCCCCTAAGGTTTGGTTTTAGTTTCATTTTGGTCCCTCCATCAATTTTTCCGTTAAAAACTGACATGACACTATTTTTTTTATTTTTTTAATTAAAAATAGATTAAATAATAAAAATATTATTATTTTTAATTTTTTAAATTTATTTTTCTCTCTTCCTTCTTTTTCTTCTTCACACATGGTCGGCGACCACTGCTCGCCGGCTGCTGGCTGCCGGCAACCTTTTTTTCTTCTTTTTTTTTTCTCTTTCTCTTCTCTTTTCTCTTCTTCAACACTCTCATCTCCTTCCTCTTTTCTACTCGATGGTTGCAGCTTCTCCAGCCCCAACTCCGACGACGTTCCGCATTTCCGGCCATCTTTCGCGCGTCTTCTCCGATAGTATCAGACGCTAGTTCCAGTGGCAGATCGACGCGTATAGGTGGAGCTTCGAGCGTAGCCTCCAGTCGGTGGGTTTTTTTTCTTCGACTCTCTCTCTCTCGCTGAACCTTCCCTCTCAATCTCTCTCTCTTTCTGCAACTTTGCTTCGCCTCGCCGGAAACCACCAATGCTGGATCTGCTCACGAACGAAGAACCTCCATCAGTGACCCACGATCCGAACCAAATTCTCCAAAATCGAAAGACAAATTGAACGATAATCCGAATGCCGCCAGTCGTCTGCTTCAAATCAAAAGTCGCGTCGTCGTTCTCCTGAAGCTGAGTACCAAAGATCCTCCACTCACGAAAGACAATCTAAACGCCGCGATCGATCGATTCGAACGTCGCTGTTCGTGGTGCTCGCGTGAAGGACCGCTGGAATCGATGGTGGCTGCTAGAGGTGGCGTGAAAAACCGTCAGAATCGCGGTGGTGGCTGCCGGAGGTGGCTGTGGGATGATTTGAGATTAGGGTTTGAGAAGGTTTTGGAAGAAGATGGAAGGAAAAAAAAAGAAAAGAAAAAAAGAAAAATAATAAAATAATAAAATAATAAAAATTACTTACTATATTATTTTCTTAAAAAAATAGATAAAATATTTTTTTAAAATAAAAATTTAATGTCACGTCAACAATCGGTTAGTATTTAACATAAAAATTGATTGAGGAACCAATTGTGTAATGAAATCCAAACCTCAAGGACTAAAATGTCGAGTTTGAAAACTCAGGGACCAAAAACGAAACCTAACTCAAACCTACCAAAAGTGTACTTTTTGCCTTTTTTTTTTTTTTGTTTTTGAAAAATAAGTCTACAAACACTATTTCCATCCATAAATTTCTCTGTGTTGTTATCTATCTTCTTTCCATGTTTTAAAAAACAAGCTTAATTTTGAAAAAAATAAAAAACAAAATGGTTATCAAACGCAGTCTAAATTGTTAGGTTTTTTTTTTCTTCTTTCTTCCTTTTTAGGTTTTTTTTTCTTGTTTCTTCCTTTTTTAACTTCAATTTTTTAGTTTCACTAATCACCAATTTTATATATACATATGTCCACAATTAATTTTGGGAAAAATACACTTTTGGTCCTTGAGATTTGGGTTAAGTGACACTTTGGTCCCTGAGTTTTCAAACTCAACAAAAATATCCCTGAGGTTTGAGATAAGGAGCACTTTGGTCCCTGCCGTCAAGTTTTCTGTTAACTTTTAACGGTTGCTGACGTGACCCTATTATTTTAATATAAAAAATATATATTTTTTTAATTTTTTAAATAAAAAATATTAAAAAAATATTTTATTATTATTTTTTATTCTTTCTCTCTTTTTCTCCCTTCTCCTTCTTCTTCTCCATCTTCTCCTTCCTAAGTCCGACAACTGGCGACCACCGCTCGCCGCCTCCGCCGCCAGCGATCGATTTTTTTCTCTTCTTTCTTCTTCTCTTTTTTTTTTTCTTCAATGGATTTAAAAAAATAAAAAATGAGAAAGGGGGAGGGAGGAGGGACCCTCCTCCTCCGTCTCCGGCGTCGGAGACGGAGGAGGGAGGTCCCTCCTCCCTACCCTTTCTCATTTTTTATTTTTTATTTTTTTAAAAAAACATTGAAGAAAAAGAAGAGAAGAAGAAAGAAGAGAAGAAGAAGAAGAAGAAAGAAGAGAAAAGCGAGTGGTGGCCGCCGGTCGCCAGACTTAGGAAGAAGAAGAAGGAGGAGGGAGAAGATGGAGAAGAAGAAGATGAGAGAGAAAGAGAGAAAGAATAAAAAATAATAATAAAATAATAATAAAATAATAATAAAATATTTTTTAATATTTTTTATTTAAAAAAATAGAAAAAATAATTTTTATATTAAAATAATAGTGCCACGTCAGCCGTTAAAAGTTAACAGAAAATTTGACGGCAGGGACCAAAGTGCTCCTTATCTCAAACCTCAGGGGTATTTTTGTTGAGTTTGAAAACTCAGGGACCAAAGTGTCACTTAACCCAAACCTCAGGGACCAAAAGTGTATTTTTCCCATTAATTTTTATTGCTTCTACTTTTAAAAGTATATCGTTGAGTTAAATTATATTTTAATACACAATTTTATAATTATTTTCTTAATTTTATTTTTTTAAAAGGAAAACCACGTGCATCGCACGTTAAAAAAACTAGTAATTTAAAAACATCTGTGAAGAATCACCATCTAATTAAATTGACAAAATTCAAATTCAAATTATGCCCACTATATTCAAACCAAATTAGTGGTGAGTGAATTGATTTAGACCCTTAATATGAAGCTCACAAATTATAATTCTGGAGGCAACCAAATTAAATTAAAAAAGAGAAAGGAAAAGAAAGAGATATCTGAAACACAGATGAATAATTGGAGGAGATACCTAATTTTATAACTCAAAACTAAAAAAAAAATGAAAAAAAAGAAATTAAAGTTAGCATATAAAAAAATCCCAAAACAATTCGAACATTATTAATTATGACATATATTACAATATTCAAGAAAGACATTTGGATCAAATTGAGGCAAAATTAAACAAAAAACAACATAACAATAAATATATGTAAATATTTTCTTAAAAAAATATTTGGGAATCAAAGATGATTTCAAGAGAGGTACCTGAAACAAACAATTGAAAGAGATTTATAATTTTAGATGTGAAAACCAATTATTGAAGATAGACAACTTAGAGAATTTAGATTCAAATTATTCTAATATAAAGATAAATTACTTGCATGTTATTTGTGATAATCCACTAATTCTTATTCCTTTTAGTTTTTGTAATTTGACTAGGAACTCAAATGTCTCCTTAACAAAAATAAAAAACCATTGTAAGAAGATTGAGAGATAACAAGCAAAATTTTCAAAAACCAAAAACAAAAAACAAAATGGTTGCAAACGGGGTCTAAAAAAAGTAATTTTCAAAAACTTGTTTTGTTTTTAAAATTTGGCTATGAATTCAAATGTGACCTTATGTCATATATGAAAATCATAGTAAGAAAATTGGAAAAAAAAAAAAAAGAAACATAATTTTCAAAAACCAAACGGTTATCAAACGAGGCCTAAATCTCTACCCAACGAATTTGTTGAAATTGTATATGATAATTGTAATAGAAAATAAAAACATGGACTAAACCCACATTCAATTGATAAATATTAGCATATATTGTATATTATAATTTTGATAAAATGAAAAAAAATAATATTTTAATTAAATATACTAACTAAAGAAAATTTAGCCTCGAACATCACTTAAAAGTTAACACATTTCCCTAAAGAAAAACAGAAAATTAAAAACAAAATTAGTTTACACACAGAAAATTAAAAACAAAATTAGTTAACACATTGATTTCGAAAACTTGCAAAATATCTTTTAGAAGCTTTGAAAAGCAAGTTGTCAATTTTGGGTTAACAGTTTTATTCTAAAAACTTGTTGGTTTCAAACAAATTCCATACTTTTATTGTTTTTCTAAAAATAAAATATTATTTTTAGATTTTATGAATTGAGAATAAAATACTATATAAAAGGGAAGCAATAGAAGAAGAGGGAAAACACAACAAAATGGCATCAAGTAATTGTAATGTGTTTTGGGGAGTTTGTGCTATCATAGTCCTCGAATTTCACCTTACAATCTACCAAACAGATGCTAGAAAAATTTTGATAGCCGATGAAGACAACTCCATTATGGAAAAGGAATTGAGGGATAACTTTATAAAACATCCAAAAGGCATACACATTCTTCCATCAGTCATTTTAATGGAGTCCAAGGTCAACTTTGGAATGCTACCGAAAGGCGTACGTATTCCTCCATCTGGGCCGAGTAAAAGGACATCAGACCGTCCACCTCCACCACCTTTTATCCCATCATTCACTTTAAAGAAGGAATCTAGAATTAACTTTGGAATATTACCAAAAGGTGTACTCATTCCTCCGTCTGGACCAAGTAAAAGGACATTTGACTATCCATCTCCACCACCTTCTGTCCCATCATTCACTTTAAAGAAGCAATCTAGAATTAACTTTGGAATGTTACCAAAAGGTGTACGCATTCCTCCATCTGGACCAAGTCAAAGGACATTTGACTATCCATCTCCACCACCTTCTGTCCCATCATTCACTTTAAAGAAGCAATCTAGAATTAACTTTGGAATGTTACCAAAAGGTGTACGCATTCCTCCATCTGGACCAAGTCAAAGGACATCAGACTATCCACCTCCGTCACCTTCTATCCCATCATTCACTTTAAAGAAAGAATCTAGAATTAACTTTGGAATATTACCAAAAGGCGTACTTATTCCTCCGTCTGGACCAAGTCAAAGGACTTGAGACTATCCGCCTCCTCCACCACATGCTCCTTCCATTATTTTAGAGAAGACATCAAAGTTAAATTTTGGGATGTATCCTAGAACACCACCATTTGCGGCTAGTGGAAGACACCACTAATGACTACCTCATCAGCCTCAAATTTCGTCGCCATTCCCTATATTTCGGTTACTGCTTCTAATACAAATATTGAGGATATTTTAAGTCATCTTCCTTCTTCCAATGTAAGGCTAATAAGAAAAATGAAGATTTGCATGTTTATGAAGAAAAATTGTCCGAAGATAATTGTAATAATTACTGTTTTTATATATTTTCCTCATTCTCATATTTTATAACTCTTAAATAATTGTCAATCCGAACATTGCGAAGTGGACAAGACATCAATTACTATCTCAAATATCAATAGTTTTATTCTCCACCCTCGAAAATATAATAATATGTTATCTATTAAGATTATAGTGATAACGATAATACGTGTGTGTTTTATGTTTATTTTAAAATTTTATTGCCTTCAAACTTTTTTTTTAATACAGAACTGATTTTTGTGTTATATATAACGATAATAGGTGTGTGTTTTATGTTTATTTTAAAATTTTATTGCCTTCAAACTTTTTTTTTTAATACTGAAAAATTGTCCGAAGATAATTGTAATAATTACTGTTTTTATATATTTTCCTCATTCTCATATTTTATAACTCTTAAATAATTGTCAATCCGAACATTGCGAAGTGGACAAGACATCAATTACTATCTCAAATATCAATAGTTTTATTCTCCACCCTCGAAAATATAATAATATGTTATCTATTAAGATTATAGTGATAACGATAATACGTGTGTGTTTTTTTTTTAATACTCCCAGATCTGGACGGGGAGGGAGGAGGGGCCTCCCTCCTCCTCTGTTTCGCGCCGGAAACGGAGGACTTACTCATTTCTTAAAAAAAAAAATTGAAAAGAAAAATGGGATAAGAGAGAAGAAGAAAAGAGAAGAAGAGAAAAAAAAAAAAAAAGACAGTCGGCGACAGCCGCCGGTCGTCGGAGTTAGGAAGAAGAAGAAGGAAGATGGAGGATATGGAGAAAGAGAACAAGAAAGAGAAAGGGAGAAAAAAGAATAAAAAAATAAAAAAATATTAATATTTTATTATTTTTATTTTAAAAAATTTAAAAAAAATAATTTTTTTATTAAAATAATAGTGCCACGTCAGCAACTGTTAAGATTTAACAGAAAAATTAACGGCAGGGACTAAAATGCTTCTTATCTCAAACCTCAGGGGTATTTTTGTTGAGTTTGAAAACTTAGGGACCAAAGTGTCACTTAACCCAAACCTCAGGGACCAAAAGTGTATTTTTCCCTATAATCTAATAAAATAAATTTTCTTCATAAAAAAAATACCCGATTATGAGGTGGCATTGAGGGATTTTTTTTTTTGGTAATCAATGCTAGGGGTGCCCAGTAAACTTGGTTGTACACCGGTATAGAGAAAACTTCTACTATTATGATAGTATGAAAAATTTTCCGTACTACCTCCATTCATTGTTTGCTATGAAAGAATCATTTAAGAATGGTGTGGGACCCATGAAATAAAATATTATATCAATAAATGATCATTAAATGATGTGTCAAATGTTGAATGGAGGAAGTATGTACCATCTATTGTCCACCGGTGGAAAATTTTCCATTCTATCGTAGTACTAGAGATTTTTCCCTACATACCTCATTAAAATTTTGACAACTAAGAAAAAGAAAGGTAGAAAATGAGAAAACTTTTTTAACTCTTCTAGTTGTCAATATTTTAATGGTGGTATGTAGGGAGGTTCCTACATATTGATATGCATCTAAGTATTTTCCTAATGAAAAAAGGTCTATGGAGAAAAAAGAAGAATTTTTTAAATGATTTTTATCTTTTCTTTTTCCTTATTTGAAATATACTAGTTTTTTAACTCGTGCTCTGCACGTGATATTTACAATTATTTTATCATATTTATTATATTTTCTATTCATTTTATTATATATTAATATTATTTAAAAAAAGTTGAGCATAAATGATTTATAAAGTAATATATGATTTTTCAAACAACACTACTTTACCTTAAAAAAAAAAAAAGAAATAGTTTGCTAGACTTTTTTATGCTATAGAGAGAGAAAATTTGAGAGGAATGAAAAAAAAAAAAACATAAACTTTTGTGTAGATAACAAGATGGCAGAGTTTTTATGAGCCTATCAAGTTCAAAATTATTAAATTTTAAAACTTTTAAATTTTCATTATATAATTAAAAATGAATTCATAAATTTTACATTTTTATAGGAATAAATTGACAAAAGTTTTAATATTCTAATTTTTTACATTTTTTGTATTAAAGAGCAATAGGAGAGATGCTATTTATATGGTGGTAGAAGATAAAAAATTTCAAAAATTTTGAAATTTCATTATTAATTGTAATTAAAGATAAATTCATACACTTTAAAGATAAACTCATAAACTATAAGTATTGTTATGGGTAAAAAATCACCAATGACCATTCGGCTCAGAAGACTCGGAATTGTTGGGCCCAAATTGGTAGTGAACAACCCAATACAAACAGAAGAGGGTTGGGGCCCTCCCCAGCCCCCCATGTCATCTCCTCGGCCTCAGCCCAAGTAAGGGGCCAAGGCCGACCATGAGGATGGGCCCGAGCCCATCTAGATGCCTAGTAATGCGAACGCCCGAGGACCTGGGGGAAACCCTAGGGAAAAAAAGGATACATATAACTCGAAACAACTGGAGGAGGGATCAAAATCCAAAATCTGAGCACACACAGGTACAACCGTGTTTCTTAGTTACATTATGCTATTTTCCTATCTAGAGCTAACTTAAGCATCAAAGTGTATGTGGTCTACACCACACCGGTGTGCAACGTTTGCTTATCTTGCAGGTCACGTATTCTCTGTTTTTCAACAAATTCATTGTTGGTTGTCACGTGGAGCGGAAGCAGTTCGTCTGAGCGAAATTTGACCATCAATAGTTGGTGCCGTCTGTGGGGAAGGTGTTGACTCGCAAACGCTGTATATTGCTAGTGAAGACTTCAGTAGTAGAATGGAACGAGAAAATCCGATGACTACAGATAGAGTGAATCCTCAGGCTCGCTTCCAAGCCCAAGAGGCCGAGATTACTACTTTGAAAGGAAAGATGAACGAGATGGAGCAAAACCTAGCAGAAATCCCGAGCCTACTGAAGAAGCTCGAGCAAGTTGAGGAATGTAGAAGATCAGCCACCTCGAGATCCCAAGAAGGGAAAGGAGACGACGGCAGAGGAGGTAGGAGACTTAGAAAGTGTCACAAGCCGATTGTCGAGCCCGAAAGGCGACTTGGCCTTTCGAGAACCTGGGCCCAAATGCAAAAGGGCTCGAAAAGGCTCACCTTCAAAGCCAATGCAAGGTATGCATGCTAAAGTCAATTTCAGGAAAAAAAATTGGAGCTCGGGCAGGATCAAAGGCCAAGCAGAGCAGAGGAGGACGATAGGTGGAATTGTCGAAGTGGCAGAAAGAGGAAGATAACCCTTATGATTAGCACAAGAAAGTAGATAATTAGGACTTAGAAGAGTTGATAGGGCAGATAAACCCGCCCTTCACGGATGATATCATGGGAGCGGAAGTACCGTAGAAGTTCAAAATACCCACCTTCCAGCAGTACGACGGGAAGAAGGATCCAGTCCAAAACTTGGATGCATACCTAACATGGATGAACTTTCACGAGGAAAACGAGGTTACCAAGTGTCGAGCCTTTGCCCTCACTTTGACAGGGTTGGCTAGACAATGGTTCAACAAGATACCCCAAAAGTCCATAGGGTCGTTCAAGGAGTTGGCGTGAGCCTTCATTACGCAATTCATGGGAGCCCGTGACCAGTGCAAGCCACATATAAACTTGATGACAGTAAAGCAAAGGCCAAGGGAGAGCTTGCGAGATTATATAGCAAGGTTCAGTACAAGGTACTACAGGTGGAGGGGTATGATGATGGAGTAGCACTGACCGCTGTGATTTCAGATTTGCAGGATGGAAAGCTGTTCAATTCAATTGGAGAAAGTCAACTACAAACATATGTGGAGTTCATGACCCGGACGTAGAGATATATAAGCACCGAAGAATTGTTGAGATCCAAGCAGGCGGAGAGGGAAGTTCATGGGGTGTTTGTTTTTTATCAGAGAAGGGAAGATAGAAGTAGGACGCGTCGAGCGGAGGACGGAAGCTAGAGTCGGCCAGAACTCTCCTCGAGCCGAGGCAGAGAAGATCCCAAGGAAGGTTAAGGCCGATGAGACTTGAAAAGGAAGTTTGAGAAGTATACCCCACTATATGTCCCTCTTGAGTAGATCCTAGCGACGATTCAGAATACTGATTTGCTAAAGCGACCAAAGAGGTTGAGGACAGATCCGGACAGAAGAAATAAAAATAAATACTGCATGTTTCATGGAGACGACGAGCATACCACCAAAAAATGCATACAACTACGGGATGAGATAGAGAGCTTAATCAGGGAAGGTTATCTAAAAGAGTTTGTTGGTGAAAATAACAACAAAAAGTCATCCTAAGTAGACTGAGGCCGAGGAGATGGTGATGACCCACCTTTGGAGATCTGAACCAGCTTAGGAGGGCTTGCGGTAGGGGATTCAGGTCAGAAAAAGAAGGCAGCAGCTCGAGAGACACGACTAGAGCCAAGGTACCAAGGTATGTACTCACTCTAATTTGAAAAAACCATGTTTTCTCTGGAGTTTACAAAGAAGGAGGCTGTAGAAATCCACCATCCTCACAATGATGCATTGGTGGTGACTCCGACCTTCTCAAATGCAAAGTTCCACCGGATCCTAATTGACGGGGGGAGTTCTGCTGATGTTCTTTCCACTACCGTGTCCGAGGCTATGAAGCTGGGAAAAGATCGTTTGAAACCAAGTCTCACACCTTTGGTAGGGTTTGGTGGAAAAAAAAGTAAGCCCTGAGGGAAACATCGAACTCCCGGTCACCTTCGGAGAAGGGCCAGGACGGTCACAAAGATGATCAACTTCCTAGTGGTAGACTGCATCTCAGCTTACAACGCCATACTGGAGAGGCCAACTGATAACTCTCCAAAAGGGAGTTATTTAAGCCTTATTTCTATAGGGATTTGCGTGTCTTTTGTGCTAAATAGGGTTGCTTTTAGATATATATTACATGTTTTAACCCATTTGGAAGAATGGATGCTTTGGAAGTTATTTTGTGCTGAATATATTACTAGCGACTTGAGGGAGCAAAATCTGTGTTGCAGCAAAGCAAGGAGCAAAACTGCCACGCCACAGCTTGTTAGCCAATTTAATGAACTGAATTCAGTTAAGCTATTCTCGGATTTAAGGAGCAAGGAGAGCCATCCACGTGTCTAAGTCAACCTAATTCAAGCTTGTCTTCACTCTATAAAAGGGAAAGTCGCCCAAGTCAAATTCATTCCACTTTGGGGGAAGAGATCACTTCTCATTTCCATTATTAGGAGTCGAATAGAGGAGAAAGATTAGGGACTACAAGGAGACCATCAATTGCGAAGTTGATCAAGGGAATTAGTATTTTCTTGTATTATTTTGTAATTATGGATGCACTTACTCATATTGTAATGTGTGTTGCCATGTGCTCTATGAACTAAGTAATTTTAGGTGTTGGTTAGGAAGTATGTAATTGATGTGCTTAATCTCTATGCAATATAAGTTGATTTGATGCATCTTGATTATTTGTTGTGCCTATTTACATTTTGCGCCCGCTTGGCCAGCCGGTATGAATATCACTTCCTAGTTTCAAGGGTGATTTGGGAAGTGTGTGGCATTTAATCACACTAGATCATTGTGTATTGGTGAATGCCAGTGACTGAGCTAGGGAGAGCCAATTGCCTAGTGCTTGATCGGTATTGCGTCCTTGGAGTTGAAACATATTCTAAAAAATCCAGAGTTCCGAGAGGATCCTGTTAATAAGACTGCAAGAGTTTTGCCTGATCAATAATATTGCTAGAGCATCTTTTAAAACAATTACTAAATCCTGACCAACGCATGTTTCTAATCTGTCTGCTTATTTGTTTACTTTATGTTCTGTCATTTCTTTTGCTTTAGCATTCTATAAAAACCCATCATTTTAACCACCTTTGAAACCATTGAAAAGCTAAACATAATAGATAAAGTGAGAGCTAATTTAGACCCTGGATTCGATAAATACTTATTACTTGTTGCGGATTGTGTATACTTGCACAGAGTTCTATAGTCCATTTGCATATTATTTTTACTCACTCTAGGATCCCAACACCGACCCTACATGAGCTCAAAGTCGTTGCATCAACCCACCACCAAGTCTTGAAATATTCCACGGAGAATGGTGTAGGAGCAGTACACGGCGAACAGAAAACGTCCAGGGAGTGCTACTTCATAGCATTCAAGGATACAGAGAGAAAAGCCAGAACGACCTCCTTCCCGGACATTAACCGAGGTCGACCATCCAAAGAGGATAATCTGGGGGCGCCCCACCCGATGGAATATTAGTCTAAATTATGAGTTTGTGTCTTAAACAATTTATTCATTTTTTCTACTTCCAGTCAGTAGTTAAATTCTGTTAGTAGTTCAACTTAAGGTGTAAAAGCTTCACTTCGAGTTTCAGTAATAAAGTTTATTTCATTATGAAGAAGCTTGTATGAAAATGAGGTTAATTCTTGCGGAGGTTGAGCCACCAATATTCTTAACCTCTCCAAGTTTTTGACCGAGTGGAGCCTCCCATATCACTCCATCAAGATGAGATTGATCCTTGCGAAAGTTGAGCCACCCATATTCTCAACCCTTCCCAAGTCCTTGACCGAGTGGAGCCACCCATATTCTCCACCCCGTCGAGATGAGATGAATTCTTGCGAAGGTTGAGCCACGCATATTCTCAACCCTTCCCAAGTCCTTGACTGTGTGGAGCCACCCATATTCTCCACTCCATCGAGATGAGATGAATTCTTGTGAAGGTTGAGCCACCCATATTCTCAACCTCTCCAAGCCTTTGACCGAGTGGATCCACCCATATTCTCCACTCCATCGAGATGGGATTGATTCTTGCGGAGGTTGAGCCACCCATATTCTCAACCTCCCCAAGTCCTTGACCTAGTGGAGCCACCCATATTCCCAACCCTTCCCAAGTCCTTGACCGAGTGGAGCCACCCATATTCCCAACCCTTCCCAAGTCCTTGACTGAGTGGAGCCACCCATGTTCTCCACTTCGTCGAGATAAGATTCATGTCTGTCGGTGGAGCGACTATTACTCTCCCCAGAATTGCGGTAGAAGCGGAGGAGTTAACCACAGATTATGACAAGGTGTTTCAGGCAGTAGAGGGAACTGTCTCCTTGGCCTCATCCCGAGACCGAGGCTGACCATCTCCTATAAAGAGGCCACGCGAGGTATATAAGCCAAATCATATACAAAAGCACTTTTATCTTTAGCGTTATGATGTCCAATTTGAGTAGGGGTTATATGGGATGCGTTATTATGATGGTTGTGTTTATGCCCCTATGGTTACTGTTTTACCTCGCATGCTATTGTTGCACTTATTGTTGCATTCCATTACTGTGTTATTTGTAGCATTTTTTGTTTAAACTGTTATTCTTGTTTCCATAATGTGAATGGCATGAAAATTATAGAAAAAGGCACGAAAATTATAGAAAAAGGCACAGGAAACATAGACATACTTTTCATTAATTGAAAATGAAAACATTGATACATAAGAGGATACATAATGGAAAACGAAGAATAGGCAAAGTCAGAGGAAAGTGGAGGCCATTCAGTTATTATCATCTTCAGAAGGGATATCCATATCCTCCCTCCCACATGAAGTTCTTTTTTCTAAGGAACTGTTTCCTGAGACACCTCAAGAAGTTGAGGACATGAGACGAATGCCCTATGCAGTAGGGACTGTCAGTAAGTATCAATCTAATCCAAGATTTTATCACTGGAAAACCGTTAAGAATATCCTCAAGTATCTAAGGAGGAAGAGGAACTATATGCTCGTGTATGGGACTAAGGATTTGATCCTTACATGATACACTGACACGAATTTTAAGACTGATAAGGATTTGAGGAAATCTACATCAGTATCCATGGTCAAACTTTACGAATGAGCTATAGTATGTGATAGTTACAGTCTTGACCATATAGGCCGAAAATATAGTTGCTTGTGAAGCAGCGATAGAGACTGTAAGGCTTAGGAAGTTCTTCACTCATTTGGAATTTGTTCCAAATGTGAACTTGCCCATCACAATTTATAGTGATATAGTGGTGTTGTGGCAAATTCAAAAGAACCTCGCATCCCAAGACAAGAAGGCACATTGAATTGAATGGAATATTGTTGATTCATCCATGAAGGCTCTCTCGGCTAAAGTGTATGAGAGTCATCTAGAAGGTCTAGGTCTACGAGTTATGTACAAAGATGAAATCTAGGGCAAGTGGGAGAAATGTAATGGGTATAGTGATACCATTATGTAATGGCTATAGTGATACCCTAGTTTATTGTATTTGTATATTGTATATGTTTTATACATGTATTTATACACCCACTGTTGTATAGATTATTGTACATCCCAATAAACTAGAGTTTTAGTTCAAGTGGGAGTTTGCTAGGTTTTATGCCCTAAAACTCGTAGATAGTGAATGCAAACAAATTGTATACTTGTTTCAATAAAGTGTTATTGAGTTTCTACAATAAAATGTTATTGTTAAATATTGCACAATTTGACCTAAGTCCAATAAACTAAGATCTAAGGTTGTTTGTATGTAACTTGAACTAGTATGTGGGGACATACGGGGATCGATATTGATGTGGACTTTTCCTAACCGCAAGCGCACGGGTCAAGTAATAATAAAGTGTTCGTAAATACGAGTGTCGTCCTCTGGATTGGATTTTTAAGCAAATCAAGTATTGTGAATAATCTCGCTCAATTTTATTTAGGGATTAAAAAGTGATGAATAGGTGATATGAAAACTAATTCAAAGCAAGTAAAAAGAATGGAAATTCAATTGGGAAAACTACTTAGGGAATTGATTTCGCCGATTTAGTTTAGGATTGATTTTCAGGAATAAGTTATTATGCACAATGAAATTATGAGCCAAAGACCCTTTAATCACAACTACCTCTCCCGAGTATAATTGATTCTCCTGCAAATTAACCAACTTGATATCCCTATCTAAGTTTATTAACATGCAAGGCAATGAGATCTTTAACCAATTCTAAAGTTAATCTAAAACCGTCATGAATTAGAAAGTAAACTTTATTCATGCAATCTTGAGCAAGTCTAGATCAAATCCCCTCTCCCGAGCTAGATTCGAAACTTAAATCATTCAACTAATGGCCAATTAATTGAAAGCATTAAATCAAGATTACAAACACAATAACATTGCACAACTTAAACCATAAATCAATCCATAAACTTAATCAACTACATCAATCCCTAAGCTACAAGTTTAGCTACTCATGAATGTAAATACAAGCTCAACTAAACATGTGAAAGCCATAAATCTAACTAAAGAAAGGAAAGGGAAAAGAAAACTCAATGTAGGCCAAATCCCGACGTCCCCGTCAGGATCCCCACGAACAATGGGTTGATTTCCAAGTCTCCCCTTTAGTTTTCAGCCTCCAAATGCTCTGTTCTGTCCTCTTTACGGCTATCCAAGGTCCCAAATCGAACTCTCCAAAAACCTAGCCGAAAATAAGCTTTTATTCTGATTTTTCGTCTTAGCGTCGAGACGCTGTCAAGACAGCGTCGCGACGCTGCCTCTTATACGCGCGTTCTGAATAAGGAAAAACGGTAGCGTCGGGACGCTTCCTATCATAGCGTCTCGACGCTGTGAGCTTTACGCGCCTAATCTGATATGGAATGTGAGCGTCGAGACGCTCAAGAGCTAGCGTCTCGACGCTAGCCTGCTGTTGACCGAGATTTGACTTTTTTCCACTTTTACTCTTTTCATTCCTTTGCATCTTTTCACGCCCCGAGCACCCGATTAACTCTAATATGGCATTATAGCTCCAATCAACCATTTCCTACAAAATAAACAATAAAGCACAATAAAATGGTCCAAACACCATAAAAGACTAGCTAAATTAAATAAGTAAAAGTAGCTAGCTCTGGTCGCTATCAGATATTCAAGTAACAACCTAAAAAGTCTATAGTATAAGGATAAGGTTGGGTACCTTATCCTGGTAACACTATGTGATACGACCTGCTTTGTATTTGATACATACGTATTGATCCAAAGCGTCCATGTAGTAGACATGCAAGCAGGGGTATCCTATTCAATGATTTTGCATAAGTGATCAGGGTAAAAAATATACCTATTTTACCCTTATATTTAGCTCATTATCTTGTCAAAATTATATGTTTTAGATCAATTTTACTGTTCCCGAGCTCAAAATATATTGAAGTTGATAAGTTAGGGAGTTGAGAGTCACATTTGTCAAATTATGCTTATTTGTGCTTAAAAAGACTCAATTTGATGGGAATTTGACTAAGTTTGTTACTGTGCAGAAAAAGTAGAGGAAGCTGGAAACTGCCCAAAAATGCGACCGCATTTCTGGAAAAAACAGAGGCAATTCCGAGTCTGTCGCAGGTCGTTTTGAACGAGACTATTGAGCACCTAACTGGTTGTTTTGACCTCGACTTCGATTGGGCTGCCTACCAGCACCATTTTCGCAGCTCCTCAACCACTTCCAACACTATATAAGGCCTTGATTCAATGTCAAATGCGAGCAGAACTCATTTGGAAGAAGAGAGCGGTGACAGAACCCTAGTTGACGCCTATGAGTAGGGATGCCTGAGGTCCTTCTTAGATGACTAAATTCTAACCCTTGTTAGACATCAGACCTTAGGGTTTATAGGGATTTTAACTCATTCCCACTTGTAAGAGAGAGAGAGTGGAGTGTCGAGCGAACTCTAGAAGGATTGGATAAAAGAAAAAAAAACCCTAGTATTTAGCTATTGTCATTAATTCCAGCTTTTGTTAATTTTCATTTATTTGTATTCTTTATTCTTTATTTCAATGAAAAGATATTCATTTGCACTTTATCCCACCATGAGTAGCTAAATTCCGTTGAGAGGTTCAATATAGTGAATTCCCTTATGGTTCAATAGCATGAAAGTGTTTATTCGCTTAAGTTTCTATTCAATGCATGTCATTCTTTATTTATTATCCTTCTGATCTTGTTGAGTTTAAATTGATCACTTAGATTTTGCATGCTATGTGAGTTTGATCTCGAAAGGGGCAGACGATATCAGTTCTCATAAAGGTGATATAGGAGAAAAAGCTCAAAAGAGATTGTTCAGTGGTATAGGGCAAGCTGCCTAAGGCACCCTATATCAACTATAAGGTTATAGATTGCATTCGTGAATTATCTATGTCAGAGTCGAGTCACAGAAATGTGCATAACGGTACTCGCTTAGCCTTCTAACGGTTCTTGGGAGCAAGGTTAAATAAAAGTTAAATTTGACCCAATGCATTGATTAATCTTAAGTTGAATAATCTATGATTTGAGTTATTTGCCTTTGGGATGAAACTATATTGAATACCTCGTTTTATTTATCATTGTTATTTCTTTCTTTATTTGTTTTATTTATCTTCCAAAAAATCAATCATCAACTATTTCTTTGGTTACCTATTTTAAGCAATCATTTGAGCAGTTTCTTATTCAAATCTGAACTTCCAATTTAGTCCTCGTGGGATCGATACCCTTGGAATACTTCTAAGGTTTTTTATTACTACGTGTGTGAAGGATTGGAATTCCCAATTCCGTTACAGCGGAAGCAATTGGACCGTTCGTAAATTAATTTTGTTTTACAAAATACCAATACATTGGCAAAAGGTTAAGCGATGAGAAACATACATTCGTTGACGACTCTGAATTCTTCAAGAACGCCTTTCTTGATTGCTCCGCAACAACGAAGAACACCACCATTTGATCTTCCCCGCTATAACTCTGAGATTAGGAACGTAGTTGTGGGACTACCTAATCTTGAATGGGAAAAACTCGAGAGAGAAAATTCTCCCTAGAGTTCTTGAGTTGAGAGAATATGAGAGGGCCTTATGGTGGCCATATGTTGTGGTACATAAACCCTAGGGTTAGTGTTCTATTTATAGGAGAAAGGCCATGAATAAAATATTCATTTAAAATCAATTATTTCCATAACTGATTTAATATTTTCCATTAATCAATTCCATGACCAATCAATTCCATAATTGATTAATCTTTTCCATAAATGATTGATCACTTCCATAAGTGATTAATCATTTCCATAATTGATTAATTTCCAATTAATTAATTCTTTAATTAATCACCAATTAAATATCATATATTTAATTTCAGACCTTCTATTAGTTAATTAATTAATTACCCAATTAAATATCATATATTTAATTTCAGGCCTTCAATTAATTAATTATGTAATATGAATCAAATTCATATTAAAATTTGAACTCCTTCAAATTCTCTTATATCCTATAAATTTAATATGAATCAAATTCATATTAATATTTGAACTTCTTCAAATATTTACTTCTCTCATAGACTATAGTTTAATTAAATCTCATTTAATTTAAACTAAATTGAATAATTAATTAATTCATAATTAATTAATTCATCTTCTAATTAAATACCCTATATTTAATTAGACATATATTTGAACTCTTTCAAATATATCAATCTCTCAATTTAATAAAGTTTAATCTCAAATTAGACTTTATATTTTAATGCATCATTATACATTATATTAATTTGTATCTCATACAATTAACTTAATTCCCAATATGAATTTGAACTATTCAAATTCTCTCAAGATATATTTGTTCCTAATTACTCTTTACGAGCTAGCAGGGGGACCTAATGGACCTACAGATCAGAAGCTCCAATGATATAAGGTTAATAGATTAAACTCATTAATCAGGTTAACCAATATTCATTAACTGTGGGTCATTCCACTAAAGACCCACAGCTGAACTCTTCTCACTGTAGAACATTTCTGTGTCCATGGATGTAGACCTATACCGGTAAGTCAATCCTTCACGAGTGTTCGTAATCACGGCTGGGTCAAATTACCGTTTTACCCCTGTGTTACATCTGTCTCCTTAAGTACCAGCGCTCCTCTAATGAACAACCTGTTTATGGTCCAACCATTAAACAGAAAGTTCCTCTCGGGCCAGTGAGAGGACGGGATCCCTTTGTTCAAGTCTCGGAGTCACCTCTTAAGGGAACACTCATCTACTTCTCCTAGAAGTGGGAAGGAGTGAATTCCTTCTTGTGTTGTCATGTCCCCAGCCTCCCACTCGGTCTTGTCCCCAAAAAGGAAGGAATATTGAGTCGGCGTATTGGCCACTCTCACCCATGCTAATCAAAGGACAATCCCTCATGAGAAGGAGTTCATGACACACTCAGGATTAAGACTGAGTTACCTAGGTCATCGTATTGAAATAGTAACCTAACTAGTTAACGGTGTTACATCTAGCGGTTTACTATTTCGTGGTCCGGTCTTATGCAAACTCATTGCATAGGATACCCCGCTTGCATGTCTCCTACATGGACGCCTTGGATTAATACGTCTGTATCGAATACAAAGCGGGCCGTATCACATAGTGCTACCAGGATAAGGTACCAAGCTTTATCCTTGTACTATAGACCTTTTAGGTTGTTACTTGAACACCAATCCTCGTATGTCCCCACATACTAGTTCAAGTCACATGTAAACAACCTTGGATCTTAGTTTATTGGATTTGGGTCAAATTGTGCAATATTTAACAATAACACTTTATTGTAGAAACTCAATTACACTTTATTGAAACAAGTATACAATTTGTTTACATTCACTATCTACGAGTTTTAGGGCATAAAACCCAACAGTGTGGTAGTGTATAATTGCACTAAGGTTGGCTGAATCTATCATTATTATTATCTATCACCTTGTATCACATCCATCATTCAGCCTCTGTTGCACCAATAAGACCGGATCATGAAATAATAAACCACTAGATATAACGCCGTTAACTAGTTAGGTTACTGTTTCAATAGGATGACCTAGGTAACTCAGTCTTAATCCTGAGTGTGTCATGAACTCCTTCTGATGAGGGACTGTCCTTTGATTAGCATGGGTGTGAGTGGCCAATAAGCCGAATCAATATGCCTTCCTTTTTGGGGACAAGACCGAGTGGGAGGCTGGGGACATGACAACACAAGAAGGAATTCATTTCTTCCCTCTTCTAGGAGAAGTAGATGGGTGTTCCCATAAGTGATGACTCCGGGACTTGAACAAAGGGATCTCACCCTCTCACTAGCCCGAGAAGGACTTTCTGTTTATTGGTTGGATCATAAACGAGTTGTTCATTAGAGGAGCACTGGTACTTAAGGAGACATATGTAACATAGGGGTAAAATGGTAATTTGACCCAGTCGTGGTTACGAACACTCGTGAAGGATTGACTTACCGGTATTGGTCTATATCCGTGGACACAGAATTATGTCTGCAGTGAGAAGAGTGCAACTATGGGTCTTTAGTGGAGTAAACCCACAGTTAACGAAAATTGATTAATTAGTTAATAAGTTTAGCCGATTAAATCTCATGTTGTTGGAGCTTCTGATCTGCAGGTCCATTAGGTCCCACTAGTAGCTCGTAAAGAGACTTGAGGCAATTAAATATAAATTGTAAATTGAAAGTGTTTAATTTATTTAGGGAAATCATATAATGTATGATGATACATTATAGTATAAAGTTTATGAAACTTTATAATATAATTTTGAATTAATTTCAAAATTAATTCTTGAGAGAAAATATTTGAAAGAGTTCAAATAATTAATATGAATTGGATTCATATTAATATAAATAATTTAATAAAATCCCTAAGATTAAATATATGATATTTAATTGGGTAATTAATTAATTATTTATTAAAATTAGATATGAATAAGATAATAGATTTGATCTTATTCATGATTTTTTCCTACATGGAAAAGGTCTTGACATTTTCCTATAAATAGGACTCCTGGGTGGGGTGAAAAACATCTCGTTCATTCTCCTACTCTCAGAGAATTCTCCTGAAGGCTCCCACCAGTCTCCTACCTCTAGTAGTCTCAGAGTCATACAGGTGTAGCCATAGTGGTAGTGTTTGCAGTAGTTCGTGATTATTTCACAAGTAGTTGGTGAATTTAATCTGAGTCGTCAATGAGAGTAAGTAACTTGTTACTATATAAATTAGATTTAAATATAATATTTTTGTATGTTTTGCCTTAATATAAATCTAGAATAGTTCTAAGTTTATTGTCAATGTATTGGTATTTTAGATTAAACAAAATTAACTACGAATCGATCCCAACTACTCTTCCACTTTACGGAATTACGAAATTCTAATCATTCCTTTTCTCTCTTCTTCTCAACAAGGTAATGAGGACAACACTTGCCCTTATCGGCCACGACCTTGGTCTCTCCCTTGTCCTGTACAGCTTGAGCAGGAGCCTTCCCCTTTACACCATTCTTCTTCTGAATTTGCTTCGATGAAGAAGCTTGAGGTATAGGTTTTGTTCCTAGGGATGAACCCTTCAGGGACTTCTTTTTGGAATAGGCCACATTGACCTCTCATTTCACCACATTTTTGCTCTTGCTTTTAAGCATGGACTCATAAACCTGTAACTCATTAAGGGTGGTCAGGTTGAACTGAATCTTATTCATGTTCGCATTCGTTCGAAATTGCATGAAGCTTGGTGGAAGTGAATGCAATATGAACGCAACCTGACTCCTCTCCCAGACGACTCCGCCATTAGCCTCCGAGATGTTGAATTGGTTCATCATGTCGAGAACATGTTTCCGAACAGGATGCCCCTCTTCCATGCGGGCGTTGAAAACATTTTTCAGAGCATCGTGGTGGAGTTGATAGGACGGTAGTCCAAACATCTCCTGAAGGGAATTCATAATTTCCCTTGCAGTTTTCACGGTCTCGTATCTCTTGGCCAAAACTTCAGTTAAGCTGGCCAAGATATAGACACGGGCCTTTTCATTGGCCTTAGTCCAGCAGTCGTGGGCATCCTTTACAGCCTGAGCTGCAGTGCGAGGGGGAACTGGAGGACACTCTTCCGTTAAGACAAATCGAAGATCCTCAACAACCAGAATCGTATTTAGGTTGAATTTCCACGTAGGGAAATTCTCGCCGGTTAATTTTTCATTTTTAAGTAAAACGATGATTGAGGAAGACATTGCTGAAAAAAAAAACATTGACCGTATTAGTTATCTTTGTCTTAACCCATCACACAAGCAATACAAACAATTGAACAAATCCAATCAATTTTGCAAACAATCAATCAAAGAACTCTAATAAAACTATTGATTGTGTTTAGCAACGATGTTTTAGAGGTTTAGAGGAACAACCACCGAAGGGTGATCAGCTACACCTCTAAAATGAGACACTTCTCAGTCAACTCTAATTCCAGAATAACTAATATTCCTATAGACGTTAACCATCGTTGTTAGGTCAAAGATTTGTTAACAAATTAACTTATTCTCGTAAGTGTAACCCTCCCACTTTCAGATCTCAAAGGCCCGCACCAACAAGCTACCGTTAGGAAAGACAACTGTTGGTAATTAGCCTAAGTGATCCTATCCTTTTCAGGAGTTCACGGTGTTTCGAATCCTATGATCAGACCCTCTAAAGAGGTGGTTGCTCCAGGGCAACACGCAGGCAGTAAATGGTCCTATCCTTTTCAGGAGGCCGCGCTAAAACGACACGAAGCTGAGCATGGATCTCACGTTGTGATTATAAGGGAGTCGGAGTAAAACTCGATTTAAATGAAGTTTTGTAATTTTCCTCCCACTAAAGTGACCTATCGTATATTTTAGGGTTTGTTTAAACCTAGATAAATCTGGCTAAGTCATTTATCCAAGTCTAATCCTATTATAACTATTATAATAAGATCTACAGTCTAGGTGAATTAAGCATATTAAATAAACCTAGTGACCTTTTTCTAACATTAAACTATGATTAATTCAACTCCGGGTTTTCAGGTCAGTTTCCAGGTAGGAGGTGTTCCGTATATCTTCATCAGCAATCACCCTAATTTTAGACCTGGACTTACAAGCCTTGATTTACATAATAATGCCCAAAAACGCAGGGGCCTTTACATGATACAATCAACAAAAAAAAACTGTAAATCTATGGCCAAATTAAACCTAAACAGTTCATAGCAAAATTTACATTCATAATGCAAAATTAAATCCCACCATTCAAAGCCAATCGCAAATCCCAAATTGATGTTTAAAAATCGATATGGCTCTGATACCAATTGTAGGGATAAAAGTCTTAGCGCAGTGTTGGGTTCCTAGAGTGAGTAAAATTATGATCTAAAAAGACTCCAGAATTCTTGTGCAAGTATACACAGTCCGCAGCAAGTAATAAGTATTTGTCAATCCAAGGCCTGAACTAGCTTTCACTCTATCTATTTTGTATAAATCTTTTAATGGTTTCAAGGTAAAAAATGATTGGGTTTTATAAGAATTATGCTGAAGCAAAGTAAATGACAGAACAACAAGTAAACAAATAGGCAGACAGATTAGAGACAGGCGCTGGTTAGGATTTCAGTAATTGTTTTAAAAGATTCTCTAGCAATATTATTGATCATGCAATCTCTCGCAGTATTAATAGCGGATTCCTCCCGGAACTCTGGATCTTTTGGAATGTGTTTCAACCCCAATGAAGAACGACCGATCAAGCACTAGGCAACTGGCTATCCCTAGCTCAGTCACTGGCGTTCACCAATACACAATGATCGTAGTGTGATTAATTGCCACACACTCTCTAAATCATCCCTGAAACTAGAGAGAGGTATTCACACTGGCTGGCCAGGCGGGCATAAAATAAGAATAAGCATTACAATTAATCAAGTTGCAATAATCAATATATTATTAGAGATGAAGCACGACAACTACATATTACTTAACCAACGCCTAAAGCTACTTAGTTCATAATAAGCATGGAAACACGAATTACAATCTGAGTAGGCATGTCCATAATCACAAGATAATAAAGAAAATAATAATCTCCTTAATCAGCTTGCGGATGATGGTGTTCTTGGTGGTCTCCAATCTCTCTATACTATTCGGCTTCCAAGGGAAATTGGAATACTTTTGACTTGGACGACTACTTCCTTTTATAGAAGGATATGAGGCTTGAATTAGGTCAACTTGGACACGTGTAGGGCTCTCCTTGCTCCTTTATCCCGAAAATAACTCAACAGAAGTCGGTTCATGAAGTTGGCTAACGAGCTGTGATGTGGCAGTTCTGCTCCCAGTTTTGCTGCAACACAGAATTTGCTCCCTCAAGTCGCCCAACAACATAATCTGCACAAAGTAATTTCCAAGGCTTCCATTCTTCCAAATGGGTTAAAACATATAATATATATCTAAAACCAACCCTATTAAGCACAAAAGACACACAAATCCCTATATAAATGAGGCCTAAATAACTACCTTTTGGGCAGTTATCACGTAGCGAAAACAATCAGAGGACCAAATCGATCTAAACGTCGTTTGGAATACCAATACGACGGAAATATAAACCCAACAGTATAATCAAATTAAAATTACTGAATATAGGCTATAAAACATGCATAAATTAAATATAAACCTAGATCTAATCTATATGATGTGACCCTATTGATCAAGAGACGAAATACTTACTACCGTAGTCATTCTTGATCGAAATTCACCAAATTCCTTGTCGAATAATAGAAAATACAGCAAGCTTCTGTGATCTTCTTTGCTGGAATTTTCCCCACGAACACCACCAAATAGTCACATCGGTATTCTCACTAGATCAAAGGTTGAGGTTGCTTGTGGGAGCAAAGAACTCTAAGGGAAGAGGAGAACTGTTCTCTGTGATCGTTCTCTGGAATACACGAGAGAATGAGAGAGAATGGGGATTCGTCAGATGCAAAAAACATTCGAATGAGGGAGAAGGAGATCTAACGGATGATAAAGAACTCCCTCCTTGAAATCCTCTAAACGTGTAACTCCCCCCTAAGTTAGTGGGATGCATTTTTCTTTATCAGTTAACATAACTAATAAAGAATTTAATGAATTATTAAAAACAAATAAATAATTAATAATTAATTAAATATTTAGATTACCAATTAATCTTAATTTTATTTATATAAATCACATTTATATAAGTATCCCACATAACCTATAGTTTAATAAATTTAATTAAATCAAATTATATTAAAGACAAATGATTAATTAATTCAACAATTAATCAATCTTTTAATTAAATATCATATATTTAAGGGAAAAATACACTTTTGGTCCCTGAGGTTTGGGTTAAGTGACACTTTTGTCCCTGAGTTTTCAAACTCAACAAAAATACCCCTGAGGTTTGAGATAAAGAGCACTTTGGTCCCTGCCATCCAATTTGTCGTTAAATACTAACGGAATGCTGACGTTGCCACATTTTTTTAATTAAAAAATAGTTGCCGGCGGCGGCGACGGACGGTGGCTGTCGGTCGCCGGACATAGGAGGAAGAAGAAGAAGAAGGAAGAGGTGAAGAAGAAGAATGAGGAGGAGAGAGAGGGATAAAGAATATTAAATAATAATAAAATAAAAAATTTTATTATTTTAATATTTTTATTTAAAAAAAATAGAAAAATAATTTTTTTTATTAAAATAATAGTGTCACGTTAGCAGCCGTTAAGATTTAACAGAAAAATTGACGGCAGGGACCAAAGTGCTCCTTATCTCAAACTTCAAGGGTATTTTTGTTGAGTTTTAAAACTCAGGGACCATAAAGTGTCACTTAACTCAAACCTCAAGGATCAAAAGTGTATTTTTCTCTATATTTAATTACATTTCTCTCATAATAAACTATAGTATTAATGTGCATCTGAAGCGCATTAATTATAACCTATAGTTTCAATATGAATCGAGTTCATATCTTAAGCTTGATAATCGAACACATTCGAATATACAATTCTCCCTTAGAAATTTACCTCAACGCCCTAAATGAGCTACTGGTGAGACCTAATGGACCTACAGATCAGAAGCTCCAACGATATGAGATTAATTGGCTAAACTCATTAACCAAGTTAATCAATATTCGCTAACTATGGTTCACTCCACTAAAGAACCACTGTTGCACTCTTCTCACTGTAGATATATTTCTGTGTCCACGGATATTGACCAATAATAGCAAGTCAGTACTTCACGTGTGTTCGTACCCCAGCTAGGTCAAATTACCGTTTTACTCCTAGGCTACCTTTTTATCCTTAAGTCCTAGTGCTCCTTTAATGAACAACCTGTTTGAGGTCCAACCAACAAACAAAAGTCCCTCTCGTGCCATAGAGAGGGTAGTGCCCATTGTTCAAAACCCGAAGACACCACTTAAAGGGAACACACCTCTACTTACCCTAGAGTCGGGAAGAAGTGAATTTCGTCTTGTGTGATTATGTTCCCAGCTCCCCACTCGGTCTCGTCCCCAAAATGGTAGACTTATTGAGTCGGCGTACAAACCACTCTCACCCATACAAATCAAAGGACAATCCCTCGTGAATAGGAGTCCATAACCCGCTCAGGATTGAGACCAAGTTGCCTAGGTCATCCTAGTCAAATAGAAACCTAGCTAGCTAACAGTGTTACAACTAGTGGTTAACTATTTCGCAGTCCGGTTTTATGCAAACTCATTGCATAGGATACTCTCACTCACATGTCCACTACATGAACGCGTTGGATCAAAGCGGGTCGTATCCATAGTGTCACGAAGATAAGGTACCCAGCTTTATCCCTATACTATAGACCCTTTAGGTTGTATCTTGAACAATGATCCCCGTATGTCCCCACATACTAGTTCAAGCCTCATACTAACAGCCTAGGATATTTAGTTTATTGGATTATGGTTAATAAGACAAGATTACTCAATACAAACAAGATAAATGAACAATACATCATTTTATTAACGTTCGGTCAAAAGTTACATTTACTATCTACGAGTTTTAGGGCATAAAACCCAACAACGTGGAGCGGAGGCAGTTCGTCTAAGCGAAACTTGACCATCATCAAGTATTAATATATAAAAACAAATAATAAACTTTTTATATTAAAGTTATTCGTATTTTAACTCTTCATATTCTAAAGTTTCACATTAAAAAAAAATAATTATGAAATAATACTTTCTCAAGAGTAAGAGAGAAAAAATAATGAGAAGAATGAGAGAGGGAAAAAATGTGGAATTTGAAAATTTTAGGAAAGTACTTGGAGGATGGGGAGGGAGTGAGAGAAATGAAATTGAGATAAAAATTTTGGAGAGGTAAGAAAGTAATTAATTTAATTAGTATTATTTTTTTTCTATTCGTATTTAATTTTTTTTTTTTTGAAATAATCAGTATTTTAAAATTTTGAAATAAGGACAATGTACGTATTATCTCATACTATTATAATTATTATATACAACTCAACTCAACAAAAAATAATTCAATTTAATATAAAATTCTAGATGATTAATAATTATATCACTAAAATATTTATTTTTAATAAAAGACAGGATCAGAACCTAAATAAATTTTCATGTATTTAATGAAATACATTATATATTAAAATAAAGTTGTATTAGTTGTTCTTTTAGTAAATTATACTGAAAAGAAATCTCATTTATTTTAAAGAAAATAAATATATCTAAAAGTATTAATTTGTTTCTATTTTTCACACATGTAATATATATATATATATATATATATATATATATATAGTATCATTTTTTATTATTATGATTTTGAGGAAAAAATCAATAAATATATTTGTTCACACGAGATTTCAACAAAGGAAATTTAATTCGTGGAAATGAACTTGATTTTATTGATTTTGTATATAGAAGTGTTACAGTCTCTAATATTTATCCTCTGATGCTTTCTCTCAAAATGTAGAGTCTGATCTGAGGGCTGACGAGCTTGATCTCAGACGGAGGAAGGTTGAATCTTCAACTTGTATCTTGATGAAGAAACGGTTGATTCTTTGGAGTCTTCCAGTCGTTGGATCTTCTTAGTCTTGAGATGACCGAATTCTGAATCTTGGATCTTCTGAATTCTCTGGACTCTCTGACTTCTGAAGACTCTAGACTTTGGGAGAATGCTCTGGGCTCTGGCTTCTCTGACTCTGTCTGAATGCCCAAAATGAATGGTGGCCTCCTCTATTTATAGAGTTTGATGGACCTCACATGGGCTTGGGCTTGGGCCCAACCCTTGGGCTTAGGCTATATTTGGGTTTTAATCCAACTCATTTTTAATAAGATTGGATTATTTTAATTTAGCCCAATTTCTTTAATGATCTCGGGTCACATTAGTCTCGGGTCCAATTGCCACCTGACATAATTTGATTGGACTCGGCTTATGTCATCCGATGGATCAATAATAGACAAGTGGCATCGTTTGATTTGCCGAATTTTTAATGTTTATTAATTTAACTTAGAGACACATGTAAATTTGTAATCGGTCCCAAATTTATTTGATCATTAATTCAAATTAATCACGTGGCAATTTGTGATTGGCCGAAATTTCTTACTCAACAAATGCCCCTTTTTTGAAATTTATGCACCAATATGCGTGCATGGATTTTGAAAAGCATGATTTGTGAGAAAAATATATGACGTTTAGTCATAACTTTGACTTGTGTCGATAGGCGAAATTAATCAGAATATTAACTTATAATTCCAAATAATTTCGATTTTCGCCACCAACATTAATTTTGGTTAAATTTTGAATTTTGATTTCCCATATATTTTTTTAGTATTGGAAAATTAATTTTAGTCAAAATTGTGACAATTTTTTTTTTCTCTCTACCTTGGCCATGAATTTGGAGGTAGATAGGCACTTTGAACAAAAAAATTGGAGGCCTCTTGGCTTGCCAGTTTTATTAGGCCAAGATTTATTTCTTGATCCATATAACTTGGAGGCAAAAATTTTTTTTACCTTAATGGCAATTGTAGGAAATTCCTTTCCATATTTGATTAGGCAAAAAATTTGTTGGTCAAGAATAAATTTTTCCTTATGTGTTTGACAAAATTTTTCCCTTATAAATTGAATAAGTTGGATAGGTCAAGACACCAAGCCATTCAAGCAAGAAGTCTAGGTAAGAAAAATTCTTTCCTCTTTAATTTTTCTTTTCTTTCTTTCATTTGACTTCAAATGCTCATATATTGTCTTCTTTGTGTAGGTCTCGAGTTTGAGCGAAAATCTCCTTCGTGCCTCTTCGTTGCGCCTTCGGTAAGTAAAATAACTTTCAAAATTCTTTTATTATCCTTACCAATAGCTACAACCGCAAATTCTTCATCTTCAAACATATGTTTCCAGGTGCCGCAATTTCAAAAATATATTTATATATGTGTTGAGTCACTTTTCCTTGTTTGTGCATAGATTTTGGAGGTTAAATGTTGCACCAATACACTAAGCCATGATTTTTTTTTTTTTTTTAAAAAAACACATATATCTCATGAGTAAAAGCTCTCCCACAAATATGAGTGCAACCGCCACACATATATACCTTCGTGTCTTCAAATTAAATTTGTGATCGAGTAAACCTCAATGTCTGCTGCACATATATGAGTATGTTATGAGATTTATACAACCGCCACTTTCAGTGGGTATATTTTTTTTAATTAAATTTAGAAGTTGCCGCCACACATGTTTTTTGGTTTTAGGTTAAAGCCCCCACACATGTTGTGCCGCCACACATACATCGATGCTCACATACACATATATATGCGTTTTGGCCCCCAAGTTCAACATTTTTTTTACCGTCTGAATACCTTTTGAGCTTAACTTTATTTCTTTCACCGCCGGCTTGCTTCCAATTTTTTTTTTTTCATGTGTGTTGCGGCCTCAGAATTCAAAACACATAAATTTCATGTGTTTGCTGCAGTTGGAGTTCATTTTTTTATCAGCTTGTTGCTGCGCATACATGAAGATTTTTTTTCCAAATATATATGCACACACATGAAGTTCCAGCCGCAACTTTTGATTTTTTTTTAAAATTTTTCCGCTGTTGTTTTTTTTAAACCGTCCAAGTTTTTTTATTGCATACCCTTTTTTTACCTCTATTAAAAAAAACATTTTTTTTTAATCATATTCCTTTTTTTATAGGAATTTGAATTAACAAATTTACCTGACGATCTCCTTTGACACAACATCAATCTTTGTCCATCATTTTGACACAACATTAATCTTTATCCACCATTTGAAAGGTATATACATATTCATTTTTTTTTTTTTACTTTGAATATGCATATACTCCATTGGTGTCCTTATTGAATGTGCACATATGAACTGCTTTGATTGTACTATAGAGCTTTTGACTTCCATTTTTTTTCTTTGCACACATGTTATTGCAATTTGTTTCTTTCTTGCTTGAATGTGTAAGCTTCGTGCAACGGTCGTCACCAGCTTCACTTGTAGTGATTTCACCACCTGTCTAGACCAGTCACTTTGATGACTGTAGTTTCCTGCAGGGGTGGTCACCACGTTCGCCTTCAGTGATGCACTCCTGCTAGACCAGTCCCCATTTTATTAGGTGATCTGAGTAACCTACAGGGGTAGTCACCAAATTCGCCTACAGTGATGCACTCCTGCTAGACCAGTCCCCATTTTATTGGATGATCTGAGTAACCTGCAAGGGTAGTCACCATATTCGCCTACAGTGATGCACTCTTGCTAGACCAGTCCCCATTTTATTGGGTGATCTGAGTAACCTGTAGGGGTAGTCACCAGATTCGCCTACAGTGATGCACTCCTGCTAGACCAGTCCCCATTTTATTGGGTGATTTGAGTAACCTGCAGGGGTAGTCACCAGATTCGCCTACAGTGATGCACTCCTGCTAGACCAGTCCCCATTTTATTGGGTGATCTGAGTAACCTGCAGGGGTAGTCACCAGATTCGCCTACAGTGATGCACACCTGCTAGACCAGTCCCCATTTTATTGGGTGATCTGAGTAACCTGTAGGAGTAGTCACCAGACTCACCTAAAGTGATTCCACTCTGTCTAGACCAGTCGTTTTGATGAGTATAGTGTCTTATAGAGTTGATTATATTTTTTTTTGTATGATTGATTATTCATGCATCACTTTCTTGCCTTCATAACTTCTTGGATAAGATTGACATTTTTTTTTTGTGTAGAGAAACTTATCTCCATCATGGTGTATTTCACTGAGCACCCTGATCCTGAGAAAAACTGCTTAGTCATCTTGAAGGATAGAGATCAGCCTGTTGAAAATGGCGTTATTCTTCCTGTAGGAGAGACAATATGCGGTAATTTTAGGAGATCACAACATTGCCTGGATAATCAAACCTCTTTGTCTCGATGGTCAGAAGAAAGACTTTTGAGTCACGACTCTTCATTGAAGGCGTGGTTTTTAGAGTCTCCAATACATAGCAAGGTGCCGGGTGAAAATCCAGAATCAACTTTAGGTCGTCGAATTATTGGAGACGAACAAGTTCGTTGGGGTAATTCAATAAGAATTCATGGAGAATTTTTTTATATTCCTGATTATTGGGAATGGTTAGAGGTCGTAATTTCTTTAAATACGCTGATACTGAAGAAGGCTCGTTTGTTTGATGCTGTAATGGCTTCCCTATACACTTATGATCGCAATAATGATATAGTTCAAGCTTTTTGTGAAGCATGGTGTCCATCCACAAATACACTTCACACATCATCAGGAGAGTTGTCTATCTCTCTATGGGACATGTGGAGATTATGAGGTCTTTCCATCAAGGGTAGGTTTTATGATGAAGCTGGCCCTTGCTGTAAGGAATTATTAGGCTCGCCTCATCGAGAGGATGAAGATTGCCCGAAAAGTTGTGAGTACCTTTTTGCTGCGTACTATCACATTGCATCTCAACAACGCGATCGCCTTCAAATTCCTATCAAATCGTGGATTTCTTTCTGGTTCAAAAGAGATTCGAAATATGAAAAATCTCCTTCCCGAAAGCCGAAGAAGACTTCTCGTCCATGTCAGACCCATAATCCGAATGGGACTCCTATCAAGCGTCACAGTTGGTCCGAAAAAGAAATGGATCTATTTTGCATGTTGGGCGTAGAAGATGAATTGAAAGATAAGACATACTTGGCTGCCTTTCTTTCTTGTTGGTTGTGCGCATTTGTATTTCCCGACCAACGTGCTTCTCTTCGTCCAGGAGTTTTTAAAGTCGCCAGTCTTATGGCTGAAGGTTACGTTTTCAGTCTTGTTCCTGTTTTGGCCAATATTTATCATGGACTTGGCCAGATTCACAGTGCATCTCCTTCTGCTGGATTTTCAAAGGCTTGTTTCCCTTTGCACTATGTCCATGCTTGGCTGGCTTATTATTTTAACACGCATTACAAAGTCCCAGCACCTGGCATTGGCCCGATGATGGTTGAGTTTTCTGGCGAGGGTGGGGCTAAGTACTTTAACGATTTTGAAGCCCGTGTACATATTCACAAAGGTAAATATGTGTCATGGCATGCGAGTCTTCAAGCCAGAAATACAGGCGAGCTTTTGAAAGATGACGGGAAATTATCGTTTTGGCTTTCTTCATTCTTCATAAGCATTCGGTCGTGTTTCTTGTCTTCACGCTGTGGATCGTTGATGGTTATTGAAGCTTATAGTCCTTGTCGATTTAGTCGACAATTTGGATTCTATCAAGACATACCGAATGACTTGGGTAAAGAAATTCCTGAGGAAAATTTAGCGAATGTGTTACGTCTTTGGAGGATATGCACTCAAAGAGAAACATTATCCCAAGTATACCTTCCTGCTCGTGCAACGAAATCACACACTCAAGTTACTCAACGCTACAAAAGTTGGTGGTTAGCCAAGCATGGGAATTATCTTGAAGAAGGCATACAAAAGTTGGTGGGCAGTGCTTCTCCTCTTCCCTCTAAGCCCAAGTTCCTAAAAAGGTTGGTAATAACAACGGAGGCAAAAAGATTCGCATGTTTGAACCTGGTGAATTTTGCTCTAAGGATAATGATGATAGTCAGAGCAGTAGCAGCGATCATCATTGGAAAAGGCCTAAAAAGTCCAATCAACCCTCAGTATGTGAAGATGAACTTTTTGATGGAGTTCCTAGCGCCTCACAATTTCCTGCACTCCCTACACTCCTGGTAAGTGTTTTCATTCCTTATTCGTTATAATATTTTACTACTATTATTATCATTATTACTTACTTTTTTTTTTGCAATCACCTTTAAATGATCCCCTCATAGAAGCCGAGGGGCATCACAGTCCTTCTTCTTTTGTGAGTCCAGACGTTTTTAATTCTGTAGCTGCGCGTGTGGGCAATTTCAGAGCGCCAATGGATAGAGTTGTGACTCAATCTTGTCCTCCTGTAACTGATGAGATTTCTGGACAAATGAAAACAACAAACCATGTAGCTGCGTTTGAGATCTCTGATTATTGTGCTGACAATGTGATTTCCAACTATAGGAAACAAGCTGCCCTTGCCCTGTGGGACAACATACATCAAAAGATGATACACACTTCTTTCGACAAAATACTTCGCCTTGATCAAGAGACAGCCAAAATACTTCATGCCATTTCTGAGACTCGTGCACCCGGCTTAGATCCTCTTGAAGGGATTGTAAGTGCGTACTTCAAGAATATAGAGAAGTATAACCAGCTGCAGTCGTCATTTTCTTCTCAATTAACTTCAGAGAGTAAGAATCGCCAATTGAAAGAAACTAAGTTTAGCTTGGAGAAGATACTATATAGTGAAAGTGAACTACTCACAGCGAAGAGTATACTTCAGCAACAACATTTGCAAGCATCGCGAGAAGAAGAAGAATTGGAAGCTAAGCTTGAAGATGTGAAAGCTAGGCGAGGTGAGATTTCTAAGTCGATTGTCGAGAAGGAGGACCTTTTAAAACAACATCAACTCGAGGCTTCCAAACTGCGAGGAACTATAAGTAGTATTGAAGATGCCCCTGTTCTTATTGATGCTGATGCTAACCATTTGACGATGCTTCGTGGGATGTTGGAAGATGCACAAGAAGAGCTGAAGAACTACAAGTGGATGTCGTGATCAGACTTCAATTTCTTTTGTAGCAATTTTTTTTTTGATATCGGAGATGTATCCCTTTTTTTTTGTAATAGGCAAACTTTGTCATTCAATATTAGACTTGTTTCTCATCGTAATTCACTTACAAATTTTTTTTTGCATTATTCAAGAATGAATTTCCTTCTTTACCAATATGGGATAATGATTTTTTTTATTTTATGGACTGAGCTTAAAGTTTCCTTTAAGTTGCCTACATACCCATTAATAAACGGGATCAAGTCATAACGTAGTTCAGAGTACAAATTTGGTTTTTTTTTTTGGGCCGTTCACCTTTTTAACTCATGCGGGCTAGGAGTATCATGTAGTTTATACTCTTACGATGAGGAGTATTACATTTTAAGCATAATATTTCTTGAGAAACTTGCCATTGATTGGGCCAATTTTGAGCCCGTCTTTGTCAACTATCTTGTATGCTCCATTTGTGTAGACTTCTTTCACAACGTAGGGTCCGTCCCATTTAGGTGTAAACTTGTGTCCTGTATGTCGAGTCGTGATGATAGGTCTTCGAACTGCGAGTACGAGCTCACCAACTTGAAATGAACGAGGTCGTACCTTTTTGTTGAAAGCTTTAGACTTGCGCGCTTGATAGCATTCCAAAGCTTGTTGAGCATCCAGTCTTTTCTCATCTAATGCTTCTAACTCTTGAAGACGTAACTTAGCATTGTCTTCTACAGTCAAACCTTCTTGCACCGCCATTCGCAACGATGGGATCTCTCTTTCTAGAGGGAGAATAGCTTCTACTCCATAGACAAGAGAGTAGGGTATGGCTCCTGTTGGAGTACGATAAGTGGTCCAGTACGCCCATAACGCTTCACCAATTCTTTCTTGCCAGTCTCTCTTCGTCTTGGAGACTACTTTCTTCAACAAGTTGCATAACGTCTTGTTGAATGCTTCAGTCAAACCATTCACAGCAGCATTATACATAGACGAATTATATTGTTTGAAGCCAAACTTTTCACATAACTTGTCCATCAAACTGTTAGAGAACTGTCTTCCATTATCTGTCACGATGCGATGAGGAATGCCATATTGATAAATGAGATGATTACGAAAAAAATCTGCTACATTTTCTTTCTTTGCTTCTTTTAATGCAACAACTTCAGCCCATCTTGAGAAATAATTAGTTCCTGCAAGGATGTAAGAGTGTCCTGTCGATGATTTGGGTGTTATAGGACCAACAAGGTCAAGTCCCCAAGCTTCAAATGGCCATGAAGCTACAGTTGGGTGGAGCGGCTCTGGCGACTGATGTATGAAGTTGGCGTGAAATTGACAAGCTTCACACCTCTTTGCATATTGCATCGAATCCTGAACCATCGTAGGCCAGTAGTAGCCCATTCTCTTTAGTTGAAAATGAAGCTTTGGCCCGGATTGATGAGCTCCACAAACACCTGAATGTGCTTCCTCTACTTTCTTCGATGTAGACACACTCAAACGCTGAAACACTGAACGTCGGGTAGGAGTGGAAGTTTTGCTCTGACCTTCCTTTTCCGAAGATGAATATTTCAGCCGTTGATGAACTGAAAGACGAGTAGTCGGCGCTTTAATGTGATCGAAGATAGAGATTTTCTGGCTATCATCATTCTTTTTATCTTCTGGATCGCACATCTCTTCTACTGTTATGTGATGTGCATCTACAACTTTCCATTTTCTTGTTATACGAACTGGCTCTGGGGGATTGTACCCTAGTCCGGATCTCGAGGATGGTATGGCATAACCTTCTTTCTGGAGCTTCGTCTGTGTCGGAGAAGGCTCAGGTCTCTCATCGAAGATTTTTAGACTTTTAAACTTAGTATGAGTTGTAAAGTCGTATCCTGCCTTTTCTAGGAGTTTGTATGCATTTGGGTCAAATCCAGCCTTCGTTCGTCTTTTCGGCAGAGTCACTTTGGTACGATCCGTCTTTGATTCCTGAATCTCTTGCTTGGTGATTGCTGTCAGAGGCGTGGTGAAATTTTCTTTTAAAATCTTCACATCACCAACCTTCAAAATTCCTGAACATTCTGTGAATGGTGATTCCCCTTTCTTGCGTCGAGATAAAGGAACGTAGTGCAATATAGGGACGTTTGACAATGCCTCTTCCTTTGGAGCTTTCGATTTTGCAGGGTGAGCGGATGTTTCCTTTGATTGAACTTCACAAGCATCTACTTCTTCGATCGACTCCTTCTTCGCATTCTTTGGATGCTCTATTTTCTGACTTTCAATCAGAGGAATCTCACCTGGGATGATCTCTCCTACTTTATCATTCTACAGATAAAACTTTGCATCTGCAAAGTGGGATTCTGCCTCTGATAATGGATTAGTGTCGGCTTCAACTTTCTTGACACCGTCTTGATAGAACTTGAAACACTGATGAAGTATAGAAGATATCACTCCATTTCCATGAATCCAAGGACGACCTAACAATAACTTGTAAGTGGTCTTGGAATCTATTATATGAAATAAAGTGTTGGCCTTAAAATCTCCAATAACAAGCTCCAAACGGATCATACCGATTGCTCGTTGGCCGCCTTGGTTGAAGCCTTGAATAACCAACCTACTTTTGATAGTTCGTCCATGGAAATTGCTATATGTGTCATGGTTGACTTAGGCATTATATTCACCGCAGATCCATCGTCGATAAGAATTCGACCAACTTTTTGCTCTATAATATATCCGGAGACGAATAAGGGCCTAGTATGAGGCTTCGATCCCAACATCAAGTCTTCATCTGTCAAGCTAATGGACATATAACATGAGGCACATCTATGTCCTTGCAAGTCTGGAACGTCTGCAACGTTAGAACTTTTCAATGTTTCAACAATAGCATCTTTGGTTGCTTGAGGGAGTGACACCAAATCATCTATTGTGAATGAAGGTGAATCTTCTGGCCTCGTCATCACCTGAGATGGACTTGAGGAAGAATCGCCTTCTTCGCACGTATTAACAGCATGACATGCGACTATCTCAGGGATGTCCTCATGATCGTCATTAAGAAAGTTCTTTGGGAAGAAATCTTTAAGGGTCACTGGTTGTCGAGACATAACAAAATCTTGATTCTCTTTGACAACTAGTTTAGGCTTTCTCAAACCTTTTATCTTTCTTTTCTGTTTTTGTGACATGTTCTTTCTCCTGTAGTTTCGGAACATGTGAGGCTCTCTTTGAACGTAATGTTTCTTTTGCTTCTTTCAACGAGTTACCAAAGTCCATTCTTCGTCTTCATTTTCAACAGACTCAAGTTGGTCTTGGCAGATGTCTCTTGCAGATTTTTGCTGAAGCCAAATAACAATCGGTTCTAATGTCCCGAACTGGATCAAACTTGCTACTGAATCATGAACCGGACTTGGAGCTACTCGGTTGTTCAGATTCGTTGCTATCGTCGCATGATTTGATTGAGCTACCTCATCAAGATCTAACTCAATCTTCTTTTCTTTAGCTAATTTCAAGATTAGCTCCTTCAGGACGAAGCACTTTTCCACCAGATGGCTGATGACTCGGTGATATTTGCAGTAGTTGGGCTCATTAACTCTCCCCATCTCTTCTGGTCGCTTGCATTCTGGTAGCTCAATAAGTTGTTTCTCCAGGAGTTGTTCTAACATATCTGAAATGTCAGAATCTGGAAAAGGGTAAACTTTCTCTTGCCTTTCTTTCAAGGTCATACGACGTCTCTCACCTGCCTCTTGTTGTTTCTCTATCTTCTTTTCTTTTCCTTTTGACGAAAACTTGAAAGGAGCTGCATTGACTACCATTGACTCTTTCGTAGTGCTTTTGGTAGCTTTCTCAGTATTTTTAACTTCTTTCTTTTCTTTCCTGCCATCAGGGACAATAGAATCTTTGTTCCCTCTAGTAGCAATGCTCAATTCCATGTCATGAGCGCGGGTTGCCAACTCCTCGAAAGTGCGGGGTTTTATTCCTTGCAAGATATAGAGGAGTCCCCAATGCATGCCTTGGGTGCACATTTCAACAGCAGACAATTCGGTGATTTTGTCCTTGCAATCTAAGCTCAAATCTCTCCAACGGTTGATGTAGTCAAGAACCGGTTCACCTTTCTGTTGTTTAGTGCTAGTGAGCTCCGTCATACTAACGGTTCGTCTTGTGCTGTAGAAGCGGTTGAGGAACTCCTTCTCAAGTTGTTCCCAACTATCGATAGTCTCAGGCTCAAGATCGGTATACCAGTCGAAAGCATTCCCCTTCAGTGTTCGTACAAACTGCCTGACTAGTTGGTCTCCTCTAGTACCAGCGTTTTCACATGTCTCGACGAAATGAGCAACGTGCTGCTTGGGATTACCCTTCCCGTCGAATTGTTGAAACTTCGGTGGCTGGTATCCATGAGGCATTCTCAAATTGTCGATTCTCTTGGTATACGGCTTGGAATACAAGAGAGAGTTCTGAGTCGGTCCACCATATTGAGCTCTGATGGAATTCACGATCATATCCTGGAGCTATTGTACAGACAGTGAAGCAATAGAAGCGTAGTGTTGTGACTGATCTTGTATGGTGGTCTTCCCCTTGTCTTTGATGGCAGGGGTCTGACTTGATTCAGCGGCATCCCGACTCTCCATCTGGCTTTTGAGAGAGACAATTTCGTAGTCTTTCTCTTCAACCATCTTCAGTAACATGCTGATCTTCTTCTCAACTTCAGCCATCCGTTCTTCGCTAGTTCCAGCATCAGTCATCATAACAGACATTACATCAGGACTGGATGTTTCGTTTGGTTGCTGAGAAGGAGAGATGAATTTGGCAAACATCAGATTTTCTGTAGTGGCGATTTCAAGTTGAGCAGATTCTGTCATGCGTCTCAGTATCTTGTTTGCAATGACAGGAGTTTGATTGTCTTCGTGTTGGGTTTCCTTGGAGCGACTGCGAGTAATTGGCCCCACATAGGAGTTGCTTGAAGCAGCGACCTTTGAAGAAGCTTCTTCGAAAGTCGTGATTTCTTTGCGAGAAAAAGAGATGAGAGGTAGAGACTGTCCCACTGGACGTGCCAATTTGTTCACACGAGATTTCAAAAAAGGAAATTTAATTCGTGGAAATGAACTTGATTTTATTGATTTTGTATATAGAAGTGTTACAGTCTCTAATATTTATCCTCTGATGCTTTCTCTCAAAATGTAGAGTCTGATATGAGGGCTGGCGAGCTTGATCTCAGACGGAGGAAGGTTGAATCTGTAGGGAATAAAAGTCCCCACGCAGCGGAAGCGCATCGATTGGACCTTACGCCGTATATTAATTAACATTAAAATACCGTTACAAAAACTCAAACTAACTTTAAACACACTTTAAAGCTGCTGGAAAAATTGGTTTAAACATGCTAAAAATAAATCTAAATTTATTTTCATGCTTTTCTAAATAAAAGGGGAAGAACCGTCACATACCTTCGTTGTAGACTTGACCGTTCTTCGCCAACGACGCTCCAAGGAACGAAAACGCAGCAGCCTCCTCGCCTCTTGATCGCTGGAATTTTCTTCTTGATTGACACAATAACCACAAAGGTTACACCGGTATGACTCTAGGTCTAGGAGGCAAAAGACTTGTGGGAGTCTTTCTCTAAGAAGGAGGCTAGAGAGAATTCTAGGTCTTGTCTTTGAGAGTCTAAGAGCAAGAGCAAGAATGTCAAGTGTCATGACCAATTAGGTCTAGTGTTCTATTTATAGAAGAGAGGCCATGAATAAAATATTCAATTAAATCAATCTTTTCCAAAATTGATTCAATCTTATTCCTTAATTAATCAATCATGATCAATCAATTCCATAATTGATTAATCTTTTCCACAAATGACTAATTACTTCCATAAGTGATTAGATCATTTCCATAAATGATTAATCACTTCCTTAAGTGATTAATTATTTTCATAATTGATTAATTCCCGGTTAATGAATTCTTTAATTAATTAACCACCAATTAAATATCACATATTTAATTCCCGACCTAGAATTAATTAATTTGCCCAAACACATTTTAGGCCTTAAATTAATTAATTCATTATTTGAACTCTTTCAAACTTCCATAAATTTATATTTGAACTTTTCAAATATTAATTTCTCTCATAATAATATATCAATATATATTATATTTGTTTCCCTTAATAAATTGAACATTTTCAATTTACTTTTATTACTTAGTTGCCTAAATATTACTTTACGAGCTACCAGTGGGACCTAATGGACCTGCAGATCAGAAGCTCCAACGATGTGAGATTAATTGGTCAAACTCATTAACCACATTAATCAATATTCGTTAACTGTGTGTACATTCCACTATAGACTCACAGTTGCACTCTTCTCACTGCAGACATATTTTCTGTGTCCACGGATCTAGACCAATATCGACTAGTTAGTCCTTCACGAGTGTCCGTAACACCAGCTGGGTCAAATTACCGTTTTACCCCTGGGTTACCTCTATTTCCTTAAGTACCAATTCTCCTCTAATGAACAACCTGTTTGTGGTCCAACCATCAAACAGAAAACCCTCTCGTGCCATTGAGAGGGTAGGGCCCTTTGTTCAAGACTCGGAGTAACCACTTAAGGGAACATTCATCTGCTTCCCTAAAGTCGGGAAGGAGTGAATTCCATCTTGTACGATTATGTTTCCAGCTCCCCATTCGGTCTTGTCCCCAAAGTGGTAGGCTTATTGAGTCGGCGTATTGCCCACTCTCACCCATACAAATCAAAGGACAATCTCTCATGAGCAGGAGTCTATAATCAACTCAGGATTAAGACTAAGTTGTCTAGGTCGTCCTAGTGAAATAGAAAACTAACTAGTTAACGGTGTTATAACCAGTGGTTACTATTTCGCGGTCCGGTCTTATGCAAACTCATTGCATAGGATACCCCCACTCGCATGTCTCCTACACGAACGCGTTGGATAGCAGCGTTTGTATCAAATACAAAGTGGGCCGTATCCATAGTGTCACCAGGATAAGGCACCCAGTCTTATCCCTATACTATAGACCCTTTAGGCTGTTTCTTGAACAATGATCCCATATGTCGCTACATATAGTTCAAGACTCATATTACAGCCTTGGATGTCTAGTTTATTGGATTAGGGTTATTATTAGGCAAAGACAAATATAAAATAACTAATAACAATTAATGGAAAAATATATCAATATTATTTCATTAATATCCGGTCAACGGTTACATTCACTATCTACGAGTTTTAGGGCATAAAACCCAACAAACTCCCACTTGAACTAAAATACTAGTTAGTGGGATGTAAATGCAATAATCTAAAGTTGGAAATGTCATGTATATAATACAATGAACTAGGGCATCCTTATACCCATTATACATTTCTCCCACTTGCCCTAGATTAGATGGCATACATATCTCGTAGACCTAGACCCTCTAGATGGCCCTCAAACACTTTAGCCGTGACAGCCTTCGTAAATTGATCAGCGATGTTGTGCTCCGAGGTGATCTTAGTGACGATCACATCTCCTCGTTGCACAATCTCTCGTATCAGGTGATACTTCCTCTCGATGTGTTTACCCCGTTTGTGGCTTCGAGGTTCTTTTGAGTTGACTACAGCCCCACTGTTGTCACAGTATAGTGTTATGGGCACGTTCATATTCGGAACCACTTCCAAACCAGTCAAGAACTTTCTAAGCCATACTGCCTCCTTAGCTGCTTCGCAAGCTGCTACATACTCAGCCTCCATGGTTGAGTCTGCTATGCATCCTTGTTTGATGCTTCTCCACACTACTGCTCCTCCATTGAGGGGGAATACTGACCCTGATGTGGATTTCCTTGAATCCTTATCAGCTTGAAAGTCAGAGTCAGTGTATCCAGTAAGAATCAAATCCTTAGCTCCATACACAAGCATGTAGTCCCTCGTTCTCTGAAGATACTTGAGGATGTTCTTAACCGCTCCCTAGTGGTCCAACCCTGGATTAGACTGATACCTACTGACTACTCCCACTGCATAACATATGTCAGGCCTAGTGTAGAGCATAGCATACATTAAGCTGCCCACAGTTGAGGCGTAGGGAATGTGTCTCATGTTCTCAATTTCTTGAGGTGTCTTAGGAGACTGTTCCTTAGACAGGTGTGCCCCATGTCTGAAAGGTAGTAGTCCCTTCTTGGAGTTTTGCATCGAATATCGAGACAACATCTTGTCAATATACGTTGCTTGAGACAGAGCTAGCGTTTTGTTCTTACGATCCCTAATGATTTGGATTCCCATAACGTATTAAGCCTCTCCCAGATCTTTCATTTGGAATTGGGCTGCTAGCCATTTCTTAATGTCAGTGAGGTATCCTACATTATTCCCAATGAGTAGGATATCGTCTACATAAAGTATTAGAAATGCTACTTTCCTTTTGTTGAATTTCTTGTACACACAAGGCTCATCAGCGTTTTGGTCAAAGCCAAAAGATTTGATTGCAGTATCAAATCTAATGTTCCATGATCTGGATGCTTGTTTCAATCCATAAATGGATCGATTGAGCTTACAAACCTTTTGTTCCTGACCTTGGGCTATGAACCCTTCGGGTTGAGACATGAAGATATTCTCTTCAAGATTACCATTCAGAAAGGCAGTCTTGACGTCCATTTGCCATATTTCATAGTCATAATATGTGGCTATGGATAAGAGAATTCTTATGGACTTTAACATGGCTACAGGAGAAAAGGTTTCCTCATAGTCAACCCCTTCCTTTTGGGTATAACCCTTTGCCACTAGTCTAGCTTTGAAGGTCTGTACCTTTCCAGCTGCATCTCTTTTTCTCTTATAGATCCATTTGCACCCTATGATTTTTACCCTATTTGGTAGATCTGCGAGTTCCCATACAGAATTGGAGTGCATTGACTCCATTTTCAGGTTCATGGCTTTGACTCATTCATCATTTTCTTCGTCATTCATTGCACAATGGATCCTCAATGCCATCATTAGGTATGACAACCTGAGTTTCAGTTAAACCCAAGTAGCGGTCAGGTTGTAATACAACCCTCCCACTGCGTTGAGGCATTCCCAACGTTTGAGATGGACGAGATGGATCTGAAGAACTAGTTCCTTCATCAACCCTTGTTGAAGGTCCAACTTCATCAACAACTTTTGATGATTCTTCAGTAGTTTCTCCTAATATTATTTTGTTGCGTGGTTTATGATCTCTCATGTGGTCTTCCTCTAAGAAAGTGTAGTTTTTCGATAAAATCACCTTATTTTCTTGTGGGTCGTAGAAATAACCACCTCTCGTTTCTTTAGGGTAACCAACAAATTGGCACAGTTTTGAACGAGGTTCCAGTTCCTTAGGATTTGTCATAAGCACGTGTGCTGGACAACCCCAGATGCGAAAGTGATGCAAACTAGGTTTACGCCCCTTCCATAATTCGAAAGGTGTTTCAGAAACACTTTTCGAGGGAACATTGTTCAAGATGTATACTGCAGTCTCTACTGCATACCCCCAAAACGAGCTAGGCAATTGAGCATAGCTCATCATTGATCGAACCATGTCTAACAAGGTTCTATTTCTCCTTTCTGACATATCATTCTGCTGAGGTGTACGAGGGGCTGAGAGTTGAGATTAGATTCCATGTTCTATCATATAATCTTGGAATCTTTGATCCATATAATCCCCTCCTCGATCAGATCGAAGTACTTTAATAGATTTACCTAATAGGTTTTCAACTTCAGCCTTAAACTCCTTAAACTTTTCAAGGGCTTTAGACTTATGTCCCATTAGGTACAAGTAACCATATCTTGAATAATCATCTATAAATGAGATGAAATATTCGTACCCTCCTCGAGCTTTTACATTCATTGGACCACATAGATCTGAATGTATTAACTCTAAGGGTTCTTTGGCTCTGTAACCTTTTCCAGTAAAGGGTCTCTTGGTCATTTTTCCCTCGAGACAAGATTCACAAGGTGGTAGTGAATCATCTTCTAACTTTCTTAGAAGTCCATTCTTTACCAAACGACCGATGCTATCGATGTTTATATGACCAAGTCTGAGATGCCAAAGATGAGTATTGTTACTTGATGGAGAAATCTTTTGCCTTTTACTTTGAGTTTCAGCAGTTTTAAATAATTCGTGATTTAAAAGTGCTTTGTTTTCGGTTGGTCTTAAAACATACAAGTTATTTTCCAATTTGGCTGAACAAATAAGTACACCATTTTTATAAATGAACGCTTCATTCATATCAAAAGTAACTGTATACGATTGTTCAATCAAACATGAAATAGAAATTAAGTTCCTCTTAATCTTGGGAACGATTAACAAACTTTCTAAAAGTAAGAATCTATTTCTAAAAAATAACTTTGCAGCTCCCACTGCTTTAGCTTAAATGACTTCTCCAGTTCCGACCCTGAGTGTCATTTCCCCATCGTTCAACTGCCGAAAGGAGCTATTTTCCTGAAAAGAAGAGCAAACATGATTAGTTGCTCCTGAATCAAGTATCCAGGTAAACTCATCATGTTTTACCAGGCATGTTTCTAAAACAAGTAAATCAAATTTACCTTCATTTTCCTTCTTTTTCTCAGCAAGGTACTTTGGGCAGTTTCTCTTCCAATGTCCATCTACATTGCAGTGGAAACACTTGCCCTTATCTGCCATAGCTTTGGCTTTTCCCCTGCTTTTAGCAGCAGTACTGGGAGCTTTCCCCTTGTTTCCTTTCTTCTTCTGAGTTTTCTTTGAAGAAGTGGCTACAGATTTAGTTCCAGAGGATGAACCCTTCTCGATCTTTCTTTTAGAGTGAACAATGTTTGCCTCTCCTTCTATCTGTCCATTGTTCTTAAGAAGAGACTGATAGAGTTGTAGCTCATTCAGGAGGCTAGTCAGGTTGAATGTTATTTTATTCATCATTGCATTGCTTCGAAATTGTAGAAAACTCTTCGGAAGAGATTCTAAGATGAATGCAACCTGACTATGCTCATCTATGACCGCCCCGATCATATCCAGGACATGCTCCCGAACAGACGTGCCCTCTTTCATGCGACAGCTATAAACGTATTTGAGAGCGTCATGGTGGAGTTGGTAGGACGGTTGTCACCGAAGGGTGATCAGGCACTCCTCCTTTGAAATGAGACACCTCTAAGCTAATTCTAATTCCAGAATAACTCATATTCCTATAGACATTAGCCACCGTTATTCGGTCAAGGATTTGTTAACACTTTTACCTCATCCTCGTAAGTGTAACTCTCCCACTTTCAGATCTACGAGGCACTCACCAACAGGCTACCGAAGGGAAAGACAACTGTTGGTGATTAGCCTAAGAGCTCCTATCCTTTTCAGGAGTTCACGATGTTCCGAATCCTATGACCAGGCCCTTCGAAGGGATGGTTGCGTGATAGCGAGCATAGCTAGCTATTTTTCTCTAATTAATTAAGCTAGTCTTTTTCAATTATTTGCCCAAATTTATGCATTTTTATGTTTTATTTGTAGGAAGTATGTGCTTGAAGCTTAATTCAGCAATTGGAGTCAAATGGAGCTTCCAATCTTAAAAAAAAAAAAAAAAAAAAATAGCGTCGCGACGCTATAGAAAATTTTCCAAATTTGCGGATCGCGACAGCGTCTCGACGCTACAACGAAATTTTGCTATTTAAGCATCTTTTCGGCTAGGTTTTTGGGGACTTCGATTTGGGGACTTTTGGAGCCGAAAAAGAGGACAAAACAGAGGACTTTTGAGCTGAAACAGATGGAGCGAAGTGGAAATCAACCCATTGTTCGTGGGGATCGTGACGGGGACGTTCGGTCTCGGCCTACAACGAGTCTATTTCTCTTTTCCCTTACTTTAGATAGTTTTTATGGCTTATTTAGACTTAGTTTATATTGTAACGAGGATTATGTGTAGCTAAGTTTAATTCTTAGGGATTGATGTAGCCGTTGGGCACGTTTTGGATTGATTTACGGTATTTAAGCTATTGATGTCATTTATGCATATGTTGTATCCTTAATGCTTTCGATTTACTGGCCATAAATTGATTGATGTTTATATTTGAATCTAACTCGGGAGAGAGGATTTAAATTAGTAATCAATATGCATAACTAGAATTTAGCTAAAAATCGGGAGATTAAGGTTAATTCTAGAAATTGTTTTAAAGGTTAGCCTTATTGCCTTGTATGTTTATTGGATTTAGATAGGGATATCGGGTTCAATTGCATATGGGAGAATCATGTATGCTCGGGAGAGATATGTGTGATTTTAGTTGCCAAGATTTATGAATCATAGCATGTGTTAATCCGTTTATTAATCCATAACTCCAATTGGTGAAATCAAATCCCTAAGACCAATTATTCCCATTTGATTGTCGCTTTTAATTTTAGTTTTGTGTTTGACTAAATCATATTCTCATTCTATTTGATTCCCTAAATTAAAAGCGACAATCTAATGGGAAAAATTGGTCTTAGGGATAAAATAAGAATAAGCACAACAATTAACCAAAATGCGATAGTCAATTTATTACTAGAGATGAAGCACAGTAATCACATTATTCCTAACCAACACCCTAAGCTACTTAGTTCATAATAGGCATAGGAATACGAATTACAATCTGAGTATTCATGTCCATAACCACAAGTTAATAAAGAAAGTAAACTCCCTAATCAGCTTGCGGATGATGGTGTTCTTGGTGATCTTCAATCTCCCTATACTATTTGGCTTCCAAGGGAAAACATGGAATGAATTTGACTTTGACGGCTACTTCCTTTTATAGAAGGATGGGAGGCTTGAATTAGGTCAACCAGGACACGTGTAAGGCTCTCCTTGATCCTTTATCACGAAAATAACTCAACAGAAGTCGGTTCATGAAGTTGGCTAACGAGCTGTGATGTGGCAGTTTCTGTTCCCAGTTTTGCTGCAGCATAGAATTTGCTCCCTCCAGTCGCTCAGCAGCATAATCTGCACCAAATAATTTCCAATGCTTCCATTCTTTCAAATGGGTTAAAACATGTAATATCTATCCAAAACCAACCCTAATAAGCATAAAGGACACACAAATCCCTATATAATTGAGGCCTAAATAACTACCTTTTGGGCAGTTATCACCTATCATATTAGGGAGACCTTTCCTTGCTACAGGGAGGGTTATAATTGATATTGAACGTAGGGAGCTAATCATAAGAGTCCAACAGGAGAAGGAAGTTTTAAAAGCTTTTGAGGACCCCAAGAACACATCAGATACAATGATGGTGGGCTACAGGAGAGGTGCTAGGAAGAGCACCAGTGATGGAAAATCTGACAGGAGACCACCCTGATGCATAGTTGGTCAACACGTCGAGCTAATGACGTTAAACAAGCGCTTATGGGAGGCAACCCAAGTGAGTTAGTTATTTCTTTATTTTGAGTTTTATTTATTTTTTGTGTCTGTTTTGTAGGTCTTGTTTTCTTTCTCTCCTTTGCTTTCAAGCTGTCAAGAGTCCAAGCATTCAGTCAAGAAGTCATCATCATTCCAGGGCAGTATTGTTCACTCCTTTCATTCGTTTATTGTTCTCATGCTTGTTTATGCTTTATTTTCGTTATACATTGAGGACAATGCATATTTTAAGTTTGGGGGTGGATTAGCATGTTTGTGGAGCCCTTGAGCATCTGAGTTCGGGCTATAGTTTTGAGCTTTCTTTGAATTATGCATATGGTTATTTTCTGGATGCTACTTTTGCATGATTATGATGTCCTATGATAGGCTTTCTTGTCAATTTTCAAGCTTGTGATGAGTTGTAAGCATAAGTGCCCAAAAAGGGAGACTTTTTAAAAATTTTCTAGGAGATGGCTTGCATGAGTAGAGTATTTGTCTTAGCTAGATTTGGATTTGAATGCTTAGGAGCGAATTATTGGGTTCATATGCTTGTTGTCACCTCGATAGGTGTAGGGCAGAGCTAAAGAGTTAATTTTTTGCAAATTAGCATGTTTGATCTTGCTTAGGAGAAAAGAAAAGAATATCTGCTATTTATGCTCATAAAGAAAAATCATTCTTGTTGTTACTGTTGAAATAAGATAATAATGTCATGGCTTGTGCACAATATGCAATGGTTAATAAAGATTAAGGCAAAAAGAGCTACCCCTGTTGTGATCAGTTAGGCCAACCAGAGAAAACTCAGGTTAAGGGTCCCTGCAATGGGTGTGTGAAAGCTAGTGCCACATATACATGCTTAATTTAATTGTTAATTATAAGCACCTAAGTATGGAGATAAACAAACTAATTTGTTCCATTAACTCATTAGTGAAACCTTAGTGCCAGTGTAGAGGGAAGATGAGTTGAGAGTTTAATAATCCAATCCTGGGCTAGTAGAGTTTGATCTTGTTGAGTTAGATCTCACTTGTGCAAGTTAATTTTGGAAAAATTTTAATTTGTCTCCCTCATTGGTCCTTATGTGCATGTCTCTTGCTTGCTTGACTATTGACCTTTGAGCCTTGAGGATTGAGTTATGATTATTGCATCCATTCTTCTACTGTATGCTTGATTTTTAGTTTGCTCGAGGACTAGCAAAAGCTAAAGTTTTGGGGTATTTGATAGCGAGCATAGCTAGCTATTTTTTTCTGATTAATTAAGCTAGTCTTTTTCAATTATTTGCCCAAATTTATGCATTTTTATGTTTTATTTGTAGGAAGTATGTGCTTGAAGCTTAATTCAGCAATTGGAGTCAAATGGAGCTTCCAATCTTTTAAAAAAAAAAAAAAAAAAAATAGCGTCGCGACGCTATAGAAAATTTTCCAAATTTGCGGATCGCGACAGCGTCTCGACGCTACAACGAAATTTTGCTATTTAAGCATCTTTTCGGCTAGGTTTTTTGGGACTTCGATTTGGGGACTTTTGGAGCCGAAAAAGAGGACAGAACAGAGGACTTTTGAGCTGAAACAGAGGGAGCGAAGTGGAAATCAACCCATTGTTCGTGGGGATCGTGACGGGGACGTTCGGTCTCGGCCTACAACGAGTCTATTTCTCTTTTCCCTTACTTTAGATAGTTTTTATGGCTTATTTAGACTTAGTTTATATTGTAACGAGGATTATGTGTAGCTAAGTTTAATTCTTAGGGATTGATGTAGCCGTTGGGCACGTTTTGGATTGATTTACGGTATTTATGCTATTGATGTCATTTATGCATATGTTGTATCCTTAATGCTTTCAATTTACTAGCCATAAATTGATTGATGTTTATATTTGAATCTAACTCGGGAGAGAGGATTTAAATTAGTAATCAATATGCATAACTAGAATTTAGCTAAAAATCGGGAGATTAAGGTTAATTCTAGAAATTGTTTTAAAGGTTAGCCTTATTGCCTTGTATGTTTATTGGATTTAGATAGGGATATCGGGTTCAATTGCATATGGGAGAATCATGTATGCTCGGGAGAGATATGTGTGATTTTAGTTGCCAAGATTTATGAATCATAGCATGTGTTAATCCGTTTATTAATCCATAACTCCAATTGGTGAAATCAATTCCCTAAGACCAATTATTCCCATTTGATTGTCACTTTTTACTTTAGTTTTGTGTTGATTAATTCATATTCTCATTCTATTTGATTCCCTAAATAAAATTGGCCAAGAGTATTTTCGATAATTAAAACTTGGCTAGACACCAATCCAGAGGACGACATTCGATTGCATAATCACTATATTATTACTTGACCCGTACACTTGCGGTTAGCAATTTGCACATCATTGCGCCAGGACAACCTGCAGGCGGATCATAGGACTCTCACGGTATGAACTATGGGCGGAGACCGAGGGATACGTTGACACGTATCCCGCTCCCACTTACTCTAGACATTTTTCCCATTCACCTTGATATTGATTCATGCAAACACTTTCCGAAGGGAGGCCGCTCCTAAGGCGACTCGAAGCCGAGCATGAATCTCATGTTGTGAATATAGGGACGTAGGAGCAAAACTTTGATTTAAATCTCGTTTTGTAATTTTCCTCCCACTGAAAATGTCATACGGTTAATTTTGGGTTGTTTAACTTAGATAGTATTCGGCTAAGTCAATCTATCTAAGTCTGATCCTATTATAACAATTATGGAAAGGATTCAACTGCAATCTTTTGAGTGAATTTAACTTCTTTTAATAAACCCAACATTGCAAGTCAACATTACTATGGTTAATTCAACTCAATGTTCGGGTCAGTTCCCAGGTAGGAGGTGTTTCGTAAACCGTCAACTTAAATACCCCCAGCCTTAGACAAAACTTTACCGAGAGAGTTCCCTTATAACCTCAGTAATGTAGGGTCTTTACTCTAAAGATCTAGGTGCATTAAACACTTTTAATAAACCTAGTGACATTGCATGCTAACATTTAACTATGATTAATTCAACTCCAGCATTCCAGGTCAGTTCCCAAGTAGGAGGTGTTCCGTAAACCGTCAACTTAAATACCCCAGCCTTAGACAGAACATTACCGGTGGAGTTCCCTTATAATCATAGCAATGTTTTTCCTACTTAGTCAATTAAAACTATTTTTAATTCTAAGTAAGAAAAGATTCTAATCCTATTAGAAAACGATCTAGGTCTAATTAATTTTAAACAATTTAAAATTAATCCAATTTATCCTATGATCTTATGTTTGCATGCAAATCTTGATTATAGATTGACGGTTTCTAATCATTAACATTAAAGAACTATTTCAAATTTTAATGATTAATCCTATAATCAAGAATCTAGGGTTTAATTCATTCAACAATCTCATTCAAATTAAATAATTAAACCACATCAATTGCATGAATAATATAACAATTATATTATTAACTATGGATGTTTCATGCTTCATGCAATTTTGATTTTCTTTTATTATAACAATTATAAGCCAATCAAGAAAATCAATCAAGCATGCTTCATTCATTACATTAAACATAACTATTTATATTTAATTTAAGTAATGACATGCTTCATGCTTTCCAATTTTTCATATAATTAATATACACTTATATTAAAAAATATGAAAACAAATCCATGCATTTAAACATACATTATAACATTTTATAATATATAAAAATGCATGAGCATGTTTATAACCTAAGGTGGGATTAAATATTCTATATGACATCCATAAAGCATATAAATAGCAATTGAACCGGTTAATTTTGGCCCCTAGGATAAAATAAAGCATTAAACTACATTAATTTAGCTAAATTCTATCCTAAAAAATCCTTGTACAGCTCCGGAATTGGTCTAGGCAGCACGAACCGCCCCGAACCACCTCGAACCGGCTTCGAAAATCACGAACCATGCCAAAAATTGGCTGAACCGAACCAAATAGGTCCCATCCCAGCCGAACCGGTTCGGCCACCAGCTTGAACCGCGCCTGTTAAAGCCCTAGCGCGCGCCGCCATCGTGACAACGTCGAGACGCTGTGTTGATAGCGTCTCGACGCTGTGCGCATTCCTTATCTGGCGCCTGCGGAATCGAGGCAGCGTCTCGACGCTGTTGAGGTAGCGTCTCGACGCTGTTGCGTCTGGAGGCAGAATCTGGGCAAAAACAGCGTCGATTCTTCGATTTTTCTTCCGATTTCAGTGGCGATTTCGTCGATTTTCATCTCATAAAAACCTATTCTAGACCCGAACTTACATAGGACTCGATTTTACATGATATATCCGAAACACCGGGCCTTACATGATCAAAATCACATAAAAATAAAATCTATGGCCATAAAATTAACCTAAACAGTTCAACGCAAACCGAACATACATTATGCATAAATCCCACCTATTAGAGCCTATCGCAACTTTTAATATTAATTAATAGGGACAACGATGGCTCTGATGCCGATTGTAGGGAATAAAAGTCCCCACGCAGTGGAAGGGCATCGATTGGACCTTACGCAGTATATTAATTAACATTAAAATACCGTTACGAAAACTCAAACTAACTTTAAACACACTTTAAAGCTGCTGGAAAATTTGGTTTAAACATGCTAAAAATAAATCTAAATTTATTTTCATGCTTTTCTAAAGAAAAGGGGAAGAATCGTCACATACCTTCGTTGTAGACTTGACCGTTCTTCGCCAACGACGCTCCAACGAACGAAAACGCAGCAGCCTCCTCGCCTCTTGATCGCTGGAATTTTCTTCTTGATTGACACAATAACCACAAAGGTTACACCAGTATGACTCTAGGTCTAGGAGGCAAAAGACTTGTGGGAGTCTTTCTCTAAGAAGGAGGCTAGAGAGAATTCTAGGTCTTGTCTTTGAGAGTCTAAGAGCAAGAGCAAGAATGTCAAGTGTCATGACCAATTAGGTCTAGTGTTCTATTTATAGAAGAGAGGCCATGAATAAAATATTCAATTAAATCAATCTTTTCCAAAATTGATTCAATCTTATTCCTTAATTAATCAATCATGATCAATCAATTCCATAATTGATTAATCTTTTCCACAAATGACTAATTACTTCCATAAGTGATTAGATCATTTCCATAAATGATTAATCACTTCCTTAAGTGATTAATTATTTTCATAATTGATTAATTCCCGGTTAATGAATTCTTTAATTAATTAACCACCAATTAAATATCACATATTTAATTCTCGGCCTAGAATTAATTAATTTGCCCAAACACATTTTAGGCCTTAAATTAATTAATTCATTATTTGAACTCTTTCAAACTTCCATAAATTTATATTTGAACTTTTCAAATATTAATTTCTCTCATAATAATATATCAATATATATTATATTTGTTTCCCTTAATAAATTGAACATTTTCAATTTACTTGTATTACTTAGTTGCCTAAAAATTACTTTACGAGCTACCAGTGGGACCTAATGGACCTGCAGATCAGAAGCTCCAACGATGTGAGATTAATTGGTCAAACTCATTAACCACATTAATCAATATTCGTTAACTGTGTGTACATTCCACTATAGACTCACAGTTGCACTCTTCTCACTGCAGACATATTTTCTGTGTCCACGGATCTAGACCAATATCGACTAGTTAGTCCTTCACGAGTGTCCGTAACACCAGCTGGGTCAAATTACCGTTTTACCCCTGGGTTACCTCTATTTCCTTAAGTACCAATTCTCCTCTAATGAACAACCTGTTTGTGGTCCAACCATCAAACAGAAAACCCTCTCGTGCCATTGAGAGGGTAGGGCCCTTTGTTCAAGACTCGGAGTAACCACTTAAGGGAACACTCATATGCTTCCCTAAAGTCGGGAAGGAGTGAATTCCATCTTGTACGATTATGTTCCCAGCTCCCCATTCGGTCTTGTCCCCAAAGTGGTAGGCTTATTGAGTCGGCGTATTGCCCACTCTCACCCATACAAATCAAAGGACAATCTCTCATGAGCAGGAGTCCATAATCAACTCAGGATTAAGACTAAGTTGTCTAGGTCGTCCTAGTGAAATAGAAAACCAACTAGTTAACGGTGTTATAACCAGTGGTTACTATTTCGCGGTCCGGTCTTATGCAAACTCATTGCATAGGATACCCCCACTCACATGTCTCCTACACGAACGCGTTGGATCGCAGCGTTTGTATCAAATACAAAGTGGGTCGTATCCATAGTGTCACCAGGATAATGCACCCAGTCTTATCCCTATACTATAGACCCTTTAGGTTGTTTCTTGAACAATGATCCCATATGTCGCTACATATAGTTCAAGACTCATATTACAACCTTGGATGTCTAGTTTATTGGATTAGGGCTATTATTAGGCAAAGAAAAATATAAAATAGCTAATAACAATTAATGGAAAAATATATCAATATTATTTCATTAATATCCGGTCAACGGTTACATTCACTATCTACGAGTTTTAGGGCATAAAACCCAACAGAATCTTCAACTTGTATCTTGATGAAGAAACGGTTGATTCTTTGGAGTCTTCCAGTCGTTGGATCTTCCTAGTCTTGAGATGGCCGAATTTTGAATCTTGGATCTTCTGAATTCTCTAGACTCTCTGACTTCTGAAGACTCTGGACTTTGGGAGAATGCTTTGGGCTCTGGCTTCTCTGACTCTGTCTGAATGCCCAAAATGAATGGTGGCCTCCTCTATTTATAGAGTTTGATGGACCTCACATGGGCTTGGGCTTGGGCCCAACCCTTGGGCTTAGGCTATATTTGAGTTTTAATCCAACTCATTTTTAATAAGATTGGATTATTTTAATTTAGCCCAATTTCTTCAATGATCTCGGGTCACATTAGTCTCGGGTCCAATTGCCACCTGGCATAATTTGATTGGACTCGGCTTATGTCATCCGATGGATCAATAATAGACAAGTGGCATCGTTTGATTTGCCGAATTTTTAATGTCTATTAATTTAACTTAGAGACACATGTAAATTTGTAATCGGTCCCAAATTTATTTTATCATTAATTCAAATTAATCACGTGGCAATTTGTGATTGGCCGAAATTTCTCACTTAACAATATTCATTTACTACAAATAAAAAAAAAATCATGGTATATATAAATTATCATAACAAATACTATTATTATTATAAACAAAAAAGCTAAATACATTTATAAAACATACTTGTGTTTAACCTCAATTGGTGGGATACTATTTTCAAGCTTCTATTTTTGCATACCTTGAATTTTTTTCTTAAATCACAAATTTACAAAAGATCAACAATGCAACAAAAGAAAAGAAAAGCAAGACAAGAGTTAGATAAAGTAATCGAACAAAAATGATAAGACAGTTAAAAAATGAAGGGAAATGTTTGAGTTAGGTTTCATTTTGGTCCCTAAGTTTTCAAACTCAACAATTTAGTCCCTAAAGTTACGAATTTCGTTTCATTTTAGTCCCTCCATCCAATTTTCTGTTAAAAATTAATCGAATGCTGACGTGGCCCTATTTTTTTTATTAAAAAATTATTTTTACATTTTTAAAATAAAAATATATTAAAATAATAAAAATATTATGTTTTTAATTTTATTTCTTTCCTCTTATCTTGTTCTTCAACGACCACCAAACCTTTTTCTTCAACCACCATACAAGCCACCATCAAACCAGTCGCCGCCGACCACCGCTCGTCGCCAAAGACGATTTTTTTTTCTTCTTTTTTCTTTCTTCTTTTCTTCCCCTTTCCCTATATTTTCTTTTATTTTTTTTTTAATAGAAAAGAGGGATGATATCGCCAACTTCCCCAAAAACAACAAACCACCGGACGTGATTCTTCCCAGAAATGGGAATGATATGGCGAAACAACAGAGGAGGAAAAATGAAGAACGCAATCGAAAAACCTTAGGAACAATGGGTTTGAACCTTGAGCAACAAACAATCCAAAAACGAAAAACAGAAGCAAAGAGATGCAATGGGAAGAAAATGAAGTTGGAATAATTGCATTTGAAACTCTTAAATTCGTAGAGTGAGAAATTGAGAGATTGGTGGGGTTGGTGGGCACATTGAGATTCGGGGAAGAAGCAAATCAAAATTACAAGTGAGATTTTTGTCTCTCACAAATGGGTCGACGCGAACAGAAATGAAACGAAACGAGTTCGATTTTTTCTTTCGAACCAAATCACGAGGCTCCTCCCGTCGCCGGCGTGAAACAAGAGGGTTGATCCGTTTTTTTCTTTCGATTCCCGCCTTAGATTTTAAACCACGAATTCTCTCTCCGGCGATTTCTTCTCCTCCATCGTCCGCCTCGCGCGCAGCAACCACGAACCCACTGGCTGCAACCCTCTTTCGATTTCTTCTCCTTCGTCGTCGGCCTCGTATGCAGCAACCACGAACTCTCTCTCCGGTGATTTGGACCAGGCCCACACAACGCCGATCTGGGTTTTTCTTCTCCTTCCTGTTACGAGTCTTCATTTTGCCCAGATCCGGGTTGTGAGTTCTTCGTTTTGCGGCGCGCGGCTTCGAGTTCTTCGTTTTGCGGCTATGAGTTCCAGAGCTGGGCGTGTGACTTCGAGTTCTTCGTTCTGTTTATAAGAAAATATAGGGAAAGGGGAAGAAAAAAAAACGAACTTCGAGTTGGCGATATCATCCCTCTTTTTTATTAAAAGAAATAAAAGAAAATATAGGGAAAGGGAAAAAAAGAAGAAAGAAAAGAGAAGAAAAAAAATCGACATCAGCTACAAGCGGCGATCGTCGGCGCCGACTGGTTTGGAATGCACGGTGACCCCCTACCACTAAACCAAACACCAAAATTTGTTTACAAAATGATTTTTTTTCTATTAATATTATAAATATTCCCTTATATTATATTAAAAATATACAAACGGGATCATTTGAGGGGGCACGTGCCCCTTGGCCCCATGGTGGCTTGTATGGTGGTTAAAGAAGAAAGGTTTGGTGGTGGCTGAATAACAAGATGGGAGGAAAGAAATAAAATTAAAAACATAATATTTTTATGTTTCAAAAAAAAAAAACATAATATTTTTATTATTTTAATATATTTTTTTTTAATGTAAAAATAATTTTTTAATTAAAAAAATAGGGTCACGTCAGCAATCTGTTAATTTTTAACGGAAAATTGGATGAAGGGACTAAAATGAAACGAAATTCAAACCTCAGGGACTAAATTGTCGAGTTTGAAAACTTAGGGACCAAAATGAAACCTAATTCAAACCTCAGGAACCAAAAGTGTATTTTTTTCCAAAAATGAATAAAAGAAGAAAAACAAACCTAAACATAAGAGAAAACTCAAATTTTTCTAAAAAAGAAAAAATGTTGAAGAGGGTTCTATTTATAGTTGGAGAGAATAAAAGTTACAAAACCTTTAAAATTTCACCATTAAACATACTTAAATATAAACTCATAAATTTTAGTAATTAAATTATAGAAATAAAAGATATATAACTTTTCATATTCTAACTTCTCAAATATTTACATGAGATATTTACTTTAAAAAAAGTATTTATATCCCTAGGTTATATATAAATGTGGAAATGTGAAGAGAGGTTGAATAATTAATGTTAATTTTATTGTATATTTGTACTTAAATAATAATAAGTGATAAAACAATTCTAAAAATATATAAAGTAATTTTATTTATATAGAAAAAAAAAAAGTAGAAACTATTAGTACCTTGGGTGGATGGGTAGAACTTTGTTTTATTAATTCCATTTTTTTATTTTAAAATAAATTAATATTGACAATTTAGGTATTATCTTTAAAACTAAGGATAGTATTGTCCAAAAAAAAAACACCATTTGATCTTCTAGATTTTTATTTTCTATTTTATGAGCTTAATTAAATATATAAATTTGACCATTATTAGTAGCATGCTTTGTAAATTTAAATACTAAGGATAGTATTGTCCAAAAAAACAACATTTGATCTTTTAGATTTTTAATAGCTATTTTATGAGTTTAATTAAATATATAAGTTAATAATTATTTGTGCCAAGCTTTGTAAATTTAAGGGAAAATACACTTTTAGTCCCTGAGGTTTGGGTTAGGTTTCATTTTGGTCCCTGAGTTTTCAAACTCAATAATTTAGTCCCCAAGGTTTGGATTTTATTACACTTTTGGTCCCTCCGTCAAATTTTCTGTGAAACACTCACGGAATGCTGACATGGCACCTATTTTTTATTAAAAAAATTATTTTCTATTTTTTTAAATAAAAATATATTAAAATAATTAAAAATATATTATTTTTTTAATATTTTTAATTTTTCTCTCCTCCATTTATTCTTCTTCAACCCAATCCTCCTTTTCTTCAACCCAACTCTTCTTCTTCCAACCACCACCACATAACGCCGGCGGGCGACAACTGCTGGAATTTTTTTTTCCTCTCCTCTTCTTCTTCCTTTCTTCTTTTCTTCTTTTATTCTCCTTTATTTTCATTTTCTTTTTTTCTTTTTTTTTAAGAAAAGAGGAAAAAACGGGGAGGATGAGCTCCTCATCCCCTTCCTGTTTCAAATTTGAGTCGACGCAGGAATCGAGGAGGAGTCCTCCCCTTTTTTCCCTCTTTTCTTAAAAAAAAATATGAAAAGAAAGGAGAAGAAAAGAAGAAAGGAAGAAGAAGAGGAGAGGAAAAAAAGTTTCAACGGTTGCCGCCCACCGACGTTATGTGGTGGTGGTTGGAAGAAGAAGAGTTGGGTTGAAGAAGAATGAGGAGGATTGGGTTGAAGAATAAGAAATGGAGGAGAGAGAAATTACAAATATTAAAAAATAATATATTTGAATTATTTTAATATATTTTTATTTTAAAAAATCAGAAAATAATTTTTTTAATAAAAAATAGGTGTCACATCAGCATTCCGTGAGAGTTTAACAAAAAAATTTGAGGACCAAAAGTGTAATGAAATCCAAAACCTCGGGGACTAAATTGTTGAGTTTGAAAACTCAGGGACCAAAATGAAACCTAACTCAAACCTCAAGGACTAAAAGTGTACTTTTCCCTAAATTTAAAATTTGACAAAGATGTAAAATAGTCCAAAAATGATTCTCCTCCTTAGCCCCTTTTAAGATAGTAAGATAAGATATTGACTTTAAAGACAATTTTAAGAGTCAATATTATATATATAACACAAAAATCAGTTCAGTATTAAAAAAAAAAAAGGTTCGAAGGCAATAAAATTTTAAAATAAACATAAAACACACACGTATTATCGTTATCACTATAATCTTAATAGATAACTGATTATTATATTTTCGAGGGTGGAGAATAAAACTATTGATCTTTGAGATAGTAATTGATGTCTTGTCCACTCCGCAATGTTCGGATTGACAATTATTTAAGAGTTATAAAATATGAGAAAGAGGAAAATATATAAAAACTGTAATTATTACAATTATCTTCAAACAATTTTTCCTCATAAACATGCAAATCTTCATTTTTCTTATTTGCCTTACATTGGAAGAAGGAAGATAACTTAAAATATCCTCAATATTTGTATTAGAAGCAGTAACCGAAATTTAGGGAATGGTGACGAAATTTGAGGCTGATGAGGTAGTCATTAGTGGTGTCTTCCACTTGCCGCAAATGGTGGAATAGGTGTTCTAGGATACATCCCAAAATTTAACTTTGATTTCTTCTCTAAAATAATGGAAGGAGCATGTGGTGGAGGAGGCGGATAGTCTCAAGTCCTTTGACTTGGTCCAGACGGAGGAATAAGTACGCCTTTTGGTAATATTCCAAAGTTAATTCTAGATTCTTTCTTTAAAGTGAATGATGGGATAGAAGGTGACGGAGGTGGATAGTCTGATGTCCTTTGACTTGGTCCAGACGGAGGAATGCGTACGCCTTTTGGTAATATTCCAAAGTTAATTCTAGATTCATTCTTTAAACTGAACGATGGGACAGAAGGTGGTGGTGGATAGTCTGATGTTCTTTGACTTGGTCCAGATGGAGGAATGCGTACACCTTTTGGTAACATTCCAAAGTTAATTCTAGATTGCTTCTTTAAAGTGAATGATGGGACAGAAGGTGGTGGAGATGGATAGTCAAATGTCCTTTGACTTGGTCCAGACGGAGGAATGCGTACACCTTTTGGTAATATTCCAAAGTTAATTCTAGATTGCTTCTTTAAAGTGAATGATGGGACAGAAGGTGGTGGAGATGGATAGTCAAATGTCCTTTGGCTTGGTCCAGACGGAGGAATGCGTACACCTTTTGGTAATATTCCAAAGTTAATTCTAGATTGCTTCTTTAAAGTGAATGATGGGACAGAAGGTGGTGGAGATGGATAGTCAAATGTCCTTTGACTTGGTCCAGATGGAGGAATGCGTACACCTTTTGGTAACATTCCAAAGTTAATTCTAGATTGCTTCTTTAAAGTGAATGATGGGACAGAAGGTGGTGGAGATGGATAGTCAAATGTCCTTTGACTTGGTCCAGACGGAGGAATGCGTACACCTTTTGGTAATATTTCAAAGTTAATTCTAGATTGCTTCTTTAGAGTGAATGATGGGACAGAAGGTGGTGGAGATGGATAGTCAAATGTCCTTTTACTTGGTCCAGACGGAGGAATGTGTACCCCTTTTGGTAATATTCCAAAGTTAATTCTGGATTCCTTCTTTAAAGTGAATGATGGGATAAAAGGTGGTGGAGGTGGATGGTTTGATGTCCTTTGACTCGGCCCAGATGGAGGAATACGTACGCCTTTCGGTAGCATTCCAAAGTTGACCTTGGACTCCATTAAAATGACTGATGGAGGAATGTGTATGCCTTTTGGATGTTTTATAAAGTTATCCCTCAATTCCTTTTCCAGAATGGAGTTGTCATCATCGGCTATCAAAATTTTTCTAGCATCTGTTTGGTAGATTGTAAGGTGAAATTCGAGGACTATGATAGCACAAACTCCCCAAAACACATTACAATTACTTGATGCCATTTTGTTGTGTTTTCTTTCTTATTCTATTGCTTCCCTTTTATATAGTATTTTATTCTCAATTCATAAAATCTAAAAATAATATTTTATTTTTAGAAAAACAATAAAAGTATGGAATTTGTTTGAAACCAACAAGTTTTTAGAATAAAACTGTTAATCCAAAATTGACAACTTGCTTTTCAAAGCTTCTAAAAGATATTTTGCAAGTTTTCGAAATCAATGTGTTAACTAATTTTGTTTTTAATTTTCTGTGTGTAAACTAATTTTGTTTTTAATTTTCTGTTTTTCTTTAGGGGAATGTGTTAACTGTTAAGTGGATGTTCGAGGCTAAATTTTGTTTAGTTAGTATATTTAATTAAAATATTATATTTTTTTCATTTTATCAAAATTATAATATACAATATATGCTAATATTTATCAATTGAATGTGGGTTTAGTCCATGTTTTTATTTTCTATTACAATTATCATATACAATAGAGATTTAGGCCTTGTTTGATAACCGTTTGGTTTTTGAAAATTATGTTTGTTTTTTTTTTCCAATTTTCTTACTATGATTTTCATATATGACATAAGGTCACATTTGAATTCATAGCCAAATTTTAAAAACAAAACAAGTTTTTGAAAATTACTTTTTTTTAGACCCCGTTTGTAACCATTTTGTTTTTTGTTTTTGGTTTTTGAAAATTTTGCTTGTTATCTCTCAATCTTCTTACAATGGTTTTTTATTTTTGTTAAGGAGACATTTGAGTTCGTAGTCAAATTACAAAAACTAAAAGGAATAAGAATTAGTGGATTATCACAAATAACATGCAAGTAATTTATCCTTATATTAGAATAATTTGAATCTAAATTCCCTAAGTTGTCTATCTTCAATAATTGGTTTTCACATCTAAAATTATAAATCTCTTTTAATTGTTTGTTTCAGGTACCTCTCTTGAAATCATCCTACGTGATTCTCAAATATTTTTTTAAGAAAATATTTACATATATTTATTGTTATGTTGTTTTTTTTGTTTAATTTTGCCTCAATTTGATCCAAATGTCTTTCTTGAATATTGTATTATATGTCATAATTAATAATGTTCGAATTGTTTTGGGAATTTTTTATATGCTAACTTTAATTTCTTTTTTTTTTCATTTTTTTTTTAGTTTTCAGTTCTAAAATTAGGTGTCTCCTCCAATTATTCATCTGTGTTTCATATATCTCTTTCTTTTCCTTTCTCTTTTTTAATTTAATTTGGTTGCCTCCAAAATTATAATTTGTGAGCTTCATATTAAGGGTCTAAATCAATTCACTCACCACTAATTTAGTTTGAATATAGTGGGCATAATTTGAATTTGAATTTTGTCAATTTAATTAGATGGTGATTCTTCACATATTAAGGGTCTAAATCAATTCACTCACCACTAATTTAGTTTGAATATAGTGGGCATAATTTGAATTTGAATTTTGTCAATTTAATTAGATGGTGATTCTTCACAGATGTTTTTAAATTACTAGTTTTTTTAACGTGCGATGCACGTGGTTTTCCTTTTAAAAAAATAAAATTAAGAAAATAATTATAAGATTGTGTATTAAAATATAATTTAACTCAACGATGTACTTTTAAAAGTAGAAGCAATAAAAATTAATGGGAAAAATACACTTTTGGTCCCTGAGGTTTGGGTTAACTGACACTTATGTCCTCGAGTTTTCAAACTCAACAAAAATACCCATGAGGTTTGAGATAAGGAGCACTTTGGTCCCTGTTGTCAAATTTTCTGTTAACTTTTAACTGTTGCTAACGTGACACTATTATTTTAATATAAAAAATATTTTTTTTATTTTTTTAAATAAAAATATTAAAAAAAATATTTTTTTATTATTTTTTATTTTTTCTCTCTTTCTCTCTCATCTTCTTCTTCTCCATCTTCTCCCTCCTCCTCCCTCTCCATCTTCTCCCCCCTCCTTCTTCTTCTTCCTAAGTCCGACAACTGATTTTTTTCTCTTCTTTCTTCTTCTCTTCTTTTTCTTCAATGTTTTTTTTTAAAATAAAAAATAAAAAATGAGAAAGGGTAGGGAGGAGGGACCTCCCTCCTCCGTCTCCGACGCCGGAAACGGAGGAGGGAGGTCTTCCCTCCCTCCCCCTTTCTCATTTTTTATTTTTTTTAAATCCATTGAAGAAAAAAAAAAAGAAGAAGAAAGAAGAGAAGAATAAGAAAGAAGAAAAAAAAAATCGACCGTCGGCGGCAGAGGCGGCGAGCGGTGGCCGCCGGTCGTCGGACTTAGGAAGAAGAAGAAGGAGGGAGAAGATGGAGAAGAAAAAGGAGAAGGGAGAGAAAGAGAGAAAGAATAAAAGATAATAATAAATTATTTTTTTAATATTTTTTATTTAAAAAATTAAAAAATATATTTTTTATATTAAAATAATAGTGTCACGTCAGCAACCGTTAAAAGTTAACAGAAAATTTGACGGCAGGGACCAAAGTGCTCCTTATCTCAAACCTCAGGGGTATTTTTGTTGAGTTTGAAAACTCAGGGACCAAAGTGTCACTTAACCCAAACCTCAGGGACCAAAAGTGTATTTTTCCCAAAATTAATTGTGGTCATATGTATATATAAAATTGATGATTAGTGAAACTAAAAAATTGAAGTAAAAAAAGGAAGAAAGAAGAAAAAAAAAACCTAAAAAGGAAGAAAGAAGAAGAAAAAAAAAAAACCTAACAATTTAGACCGCGTTTCAAAATTAAGCTTGTTTTTTAAAACATGGGAAGAAGATAGATAACAACACAGAGAAATTTATGGATGGAAATAGTGTTTGTAGGCTTATTTTTCAAAAACAAAAAAAAGGCAAAAAAAATACACTTTTGGTCCCTGAGGTTTGAGTTAGGTTTCGTTTTGGTCCCTGAGTTTTCAAACTCAACATTTTAGTCCTTGAGGTTTGGATTTCATTACACTATTGGTCCCTCAATCAATTTTTCTGTTAAATACTAACAGATTGTTGACGTGGCATTAAATTTTTATTTTAAAAAAATATTTTATCTATTTTTAAAAAAAATAATATAGTAAGTACTTTTTATTATTTTATTATTTTATTATTTTTCTTTTTTTCTTTTCTTTTTTTTTTTTTCCTTCCATCTTCTTCCAAAACCTTCTCAAACCCTAATCTCAAATCATCCCACAGCCACCTTCGGCAGCCACCACCGCGATTCTGACGGTTTTTCACGCCACCTCTGGCAGCCACCATCGATTCCGGCGGTCCTTCACGCGAGCACCACGAAAAACGACGTTCGAATCGATCGGTCGCGGCGTTTAGATTGTCTTTCGTGAGTGGAGGATCTTTGGTACTCAGCTTCAAGAGAACGACGGCGCGACTTTTGATTTGAAGCAGACGACTGGCGGCATTCAGATTATCGTTCAATTTTTCTTTCGATTTTGGAGAATTTGGTTCGGATCGTGGGTCACTGATGGAGGTTCTTCGTTCGTGAGCAGATCCAGCGTTGGTGGTTTCCGGCGAGGCGAAGCAAGGTTGCAGAAAGAGGGAGAGAGATTGAGAGGGAAGGTTCAGCGAGAGAGAGATTCGAAGAAAAAAACCCACCGGCTGGAGGCTACGCTCGAAGCTCCACCTATACGCGTCGATCTGGCACTGGAACTAGCGTCTGATACTATCGGAGAAGACGCACGAAAGATGGCCGAAAGTGCGGAACGTCGTTGGAGTTGGGGCTGGAGAAGCTGCAACCATCGAGTAGAAAAGAGGAAGGAGATGAGAGTGCTGAAGAAGAGAAAAGAGAAGAGAAAGAGAAAAAAAAAAAAGAAGAAAAAAAGGTTGCCGGCAGCCAGCAGCCGGCAAGCAGTGGTCGCCGACCATGTGTTGAAGAAGAAAAAGAAGGAAGAGAGAAAAATAAATTAAAAATAATAATATTTTTATTATTTAATCTATTTTTAATTAAAAAAATAAAAATAATTTTTTTAAATAAAAAAATAGCGTCACATCAGTTTTTAACAGAAAAATGGATGGAGGGACCAAAATGAAACTAAAACCAAACCTTAGGGGCTAAATTGTGTTGGGTTTGAAAACCTAGGGACCAAAGTGAAACCTAACATTTTTCCAATAAAATAGTAATAAAAAACTAAATGGTTATCAAACGGGACTTTAATTAATTAATTCTCCTTGTTTTTGTTTAAAAAAAAATGAGATCAAATATGAGTCTCAATCTCTCTTATTACAACAGGGAAAGACAAAGAGATACAATCCTCTAGCATTTCTTTTCCTTTGTCTTCTCATTTTCCAAGGTACAAACTATAAAATAAATGCTAGAATACCAACAATGACCATTATGATACAACCATAGTATACAAAACATTAATAAAAGTACAAAAAACCCATAAATCATATACTTTCATATATAGAAAGGGAATATCAACATATTTATAATTCAAGAAAGAATCAATTCGACGATTTTGCAAAAACGATCGAGAGGAAAAAGAGAATTACATCTTACACTTGAAATTTTAATTTCTTCAACTAAAGATGAATTATTCTTTGAACTCCATGAGAAATATCATTACTAAACATTGAAGAGCAATAAAGTCGGTATCTCCAAAATTTTCAAAAGATAAAATAAATCTCACCAATTAATGTTGTCATGACTAGCATTCTCCTCATTCTCCCATAGGATCAAAATAAAAATCCAAGAAACCATATAAAAAAAATGAAACAAAACAAAGACACCAGGAAAAAAAAATTAATGGGTGAAATCAAAAGTGGATTTGACAATGGAAATCAATAAGAATCCAAAGAATCAAGCAAGCACATCACACTCTTTTTAGTTGTGACCTAATGATATGGTAAGAGGGGTAAGAAAGAATTGAAAAGTTTTAGAGGAAGGGGACGAGATTGAGCCAAAGAAGGCAAAATGTGATGTTTTTAATGTCTCCGGAAAATTTCTAGTACTATGGTAGTATGAAAAATTTTTCATACTACCCCCATTCATTGTTTGTCATGTAAGGAGTACTTAAGAATGATGTGGGACCCATAGAATAAAATATTATATCATTAAATGCTCATTAAATGACGAGGCAAATGTTGAATGGAGGAGTAGGTACTACCGTAGTACTAGAAATTTTCCCTAGTGTCTCGTCTAAAGGATGACAAAACCTAATAGACTTTTTTTTTTTTTTTTTTGGAGAATATAAAAACCCAATAGACTTTCTTAGTGAAGGGTTTTTATGGTTCATTATTCAATTCACTTTTATGGTAAGATAAATAAATAGACAGACAATTTTTTTAATCACAAATTAGTTAATTTTATTATTTTACATGGGTGTGAATGTTTGTATTAAATGGTTTAGCATTTAAAAACAATAACCAAGATTAATTTATATACGCATTAAAGGAAAAATGTGAAAAAATGAAGAGCCAAAAATTTTAAAAACCAATCTTTCAATCTAAGAAGAATAAAATACTTATAATTAATTTTATTTCACGTTGGTGTTATAACATTTAAGAATAAATAATAATTCCCTTAAAAACTATTTAAATGCATTTGTGATCATTGAAGACATTAGTACTACGTGTAGGTTTCTAATAATAATTGAGCATTTTTTTTTAAAAAAAAAACATTAAGGACAATTTAGGTATTGTATTAAAAATCAAGGTCAATATCGTCTAAAAAAAGTTTCTTCCACATTTATACTTTTTATATATTATTATTATAGATATAGATTATAGATAGATATATATCCTGGAGTACACGTTGGTAATTGGACTCTTTTTTTTTTAATTTAAATTGCAAGCTAGACTTAGAAAATTCTATAGATTTTTTTTACATAAAAGTAAAATATGGGTCTATAAAGAATGTCATTTATGTAGTTATCTCAACGTTTTACTACCACAGATATCGATATAGATCATGCCTATATGACTGTGGTTTATTTGAGTAGACTACGAGTTTGCAATCGTTGGTCTACTTTGATATAGTTGATAGTATATATCATGGTTAAAGTCAGCCATGATTTATATATTAGAAATTATGGCTAACATCAACCATGGTCTGTGGTTGTATAGACTACGGTTGACGTTAGCCATAGTCTATATTATAAATCATCGATAGTTCACCCATTCCTATATAGCTAACATTAGCTATTATAGACCATGGCTGACATAAACCATGGTCTATGGTCTTATAGACTTTGATTGATGCCAGTTGTAGTCTATATTATAGATCATCGCTAGTTCATTCTCCCTACTATTTTTTTTTTCTTTTGCATGACTTCGCCCACTGAATTTATTTTCTTTTTCTTTTTAAACTATAAAAGCTATTTTTTCTTTTTCTTTTATATATATATATATATATTAATGCTAAAAACAAACTCTTTTAGTTCTCTCTCCCTTTCTCTCCTTCCCATTTTCTATCCACCCCTCTCCTTTCTCTCCTCTATCTAATTAAGTAAAATCCAAGAGACTTTCACGTGTGAAATGGTCAGCCTCTCCCCCATTGACCAAAGCATCGACTTCACCGTCTTCATCACTATGATTTCAAGCAACGAGAGTATGATAAACAATGGCAAACCCATCTCTCAAGAGGTTTGAACTTCACTTGGTGGGAATACCTTTGCATTAAAGGACGAGATCTGATTTTTATAATAGTTTTACCACATTTTCTTCGCATACACCTCTTGCTTCAGCTTCCCCACTTATTATTGTTATCACCTCAAACTGCTTTCGACTTGCTTAACTCAATCTCTTCTTTAATGTAATGCAATATAGACTACTAACAGTTTCTCTCGGCTTCTGTCTTTTAAGTCATTGATTTCATATCGAGAAGTGGTCTGCGGGCCACAAGCAAGTGAATGTGATCTCACTCTCCCATCAACCCAAAGTCTTCTACATTGTTCCAATTAGATCCAAAAGCCCTACCAACTATAATATAAATAGTCGTGGTTCAAAATCAGTCGTTCCTAAGCGACGATGCATAATTGACGCTTCTAATGTTATCTTGTAGTGGCCATTAGAATCTCAAGAGCAAAAGGAATGAATCTAGTGTACTTAGTAAAGGAAAGTCATATAAAACCTGAATTACAACAATTCCTTTTAAAAGAAGGTGTGTTAACTAAACGAAGGATATTCATGATATTAGGTTCGATTTATGTTCTCTCACTCCTTGCTCGCAAATTTGGCTTTACAAAGAGCATGCATGCATCAAAAGATTAAATAAAATAATAATAATAATAATAATAAATAAATAAATAAATAAATCATGCATCAAAAGATGCAAATAAAATTCTATCCAGCGTGTGCTTTCGGAGCCATCATTTTGATTGAAGTTTTGCAGTATTGTTTTTCTTTTTCTAAGTATTACAACAAAATCAATTAGGCCCGTTTGATAACCATTTTGGTTTTCAGTTTTTGGTTTTTGGTTTTTGGTTTTCTGTTTTTGGTTTTTAGTTTTTAAAATACAAAAACTATACATGTTTGATAACTAATTTTGATTTTTTGTTTTTTAAAAACTAAAAACCAAAAACAGTTACCAAACATGTATGTTTTTGTTTTTGTTTTTTTATTTTTCTGTTTTTTAAAATATATATTTGATTACTTTTTTTAGTTTTCTATATTTTAAAATAAAAATAAAAAATCAAACAATTATTTGATAATTGTTTTTTTTTATATTTTATAAAAATAAAATATAATCCTTTTTTATAATTTTAAATTTTGGAGAGATTTATAATTTATATTAATAATTATTTTTTTAGTTCAATAATTATGTTTTGGAGGTTTTGAACCATTGATCTTTCGGTTTAGTCTCCATTTGGTAAGAGTGATAAAAAAATATTCAACAAACACGTCGACTAACCTAAATTAACTATACAATGGTTTGATCTATTGCTATATTCTCTTGGAGTCAATTTCAAAATGTTACACTTTTATCCTTGAGTTTTCATTAATAAAGCTTTTTTTTTTAGTTCAACATCAATTGGAGGTGGGGGATTCGAATCTCTGATCTCTTGGTCGAGAGTATATTGCCAAGTACCATCAAGCTATGCTCACTTTGGCAGTGTTCACTTTCTATTAATTTGAAAAAATTATTATTTTGTATGATGTGGAATTCTTTTTTAAAAAAATGTTCTCTTCCTCTCGCATGATAATCTCGGTCTCTTCTTTCATTCTATTGCCACCACCTTTTTTCATTGTTGATCCCGATCCTTGTTATTTTCGCCTCCCCTAATCCACACCAAAGGTAGCAAGGTGGGGGAGGTGATGATCATGGATGATTGACATCAAAATTTAGAATAAAATTTAGAATTAGAGGAAAGATTAAGGATCTTTTGACATACTTAGCCTGTAAAATATTTTAATAAAACTAAAGTATCATAAAATATCATTTTAGTTCCTATAATTTCAAATTATGCAAATCTCATCCTTATGCCTTGAATAAATCAGTTTGTGATTGACTTTTATATGAAATGACAAAAAAAAAGTTAATAAAAAAGTAACAGAAGCATAACGACGACTACTGTTTTTTTATATTTGTTCGATGCACAAAGATTAGATTTAAATGTTTTTTTTTTTTTAAGTAATAGATCAAAATAGAATAAGCAATAAAAATATACCGACTAAAATTAATCCATTCTTAAATTTACTAAAATAAGCTAATTAAAAAAGATAAATTAGAAAAAAAAAGTTTATTTAAGATATAAAAAAAAAAGGTAATTTTGAAAAGTTAAAAAAAGAAAAGATTAAAAAAATGCATATTGAATGGAGACCGTGGAAAATAAAGACAAGGAATGATGGGGTGGGATGTTTGAAATTAAAAAACAGAATCACGTTTTTAAAAACCAAAATTTTCCGTTTTCCAATTTTCTTTATAAATCCAAAAACGTTTTTAGAATTTTGAAAACAAAAAATTGAATTCACCCCTTAACTTTCAATAAATCTGCATATTTTACTTGAAGATATGAGATGATTAAGAGATTATAAATGGTTAAACTCTCCACACTTTTTTTTTTTTTTTTTTGCTAGCTTAAAGAAAAATAAAAGAAAACGATGTGTAAATCTTGCTCTACCATCCTTCCCTTTCTTTAAAAAGAAAGAACTCTAATGAATGACCTAAGAAAATTTCTTTAAATTGATCCTATATTATATTGCCTCATATGCAAGGTTCTTCATCTTTCTTCAAGCTTCCTCCGCTTGGAAGATTAATTGATTGGATACCTTTCAATGAGATGAATTTCTTGATAGCGAGCATAGCTAGTTAGTTTTCCCTATTTAATTTAGCTACTCTTTTACATTTAATTGGTCAAATTTATGCATTTATGTGTTTTATTTTTAGGAAATATATTTTGGAGCTAAATCAAGAAATTGGAGGTAATTGGATGTTCGAGATGCGAAAAGAGGCCAAAGGATCAAAGTGGATCGAGTGGGAAGCTTTTTGAGTTAGTGCATTTTGAAGGCCAACGTCGAGACCCTTAGTTTTGGGCGTCTCGACATTGTGCAATTTCCAATTCTGATCAGGCGGCAAAAGGTCACAGCGTCTCGATGCTCTCGAGGATTTCCAAAACAGAACCTGCGTATCGAGACAGCGTCGCGACGCTATGCCAATTTTTTTCCCTATTTATAGTTTGCGATTAGGTCAGATTTGGGGGACTTTTTTTGGTGACTTTGGAGTCGTAAAACAGAGAGAAAAATGGGCTGTTGAAGCTAAACAAGTGGAGAAAAAGCGGGAATCAAAGCTTTGTTCGTGGGGATCGTAACAGGGACGTGCGGTCTCGGCCTACCTAGTGTTTAATTCTCTTTACCCTTTGCTTTTGTAGTTTTTATGGCTTGTTTAGACTTTTGATATATTGTAACGTGAATTATGTGTAGCTAAGTGTAACTCTTAGGGATTGATGTAGTTGTTGGGCGCTTTATGGATTGATGTTATGGATTGATGTTATTGATTTCATCTATGCATAATGTATGTTTAATGCTTTCAATTTACCGGACATGAATTGATTGTTGATTGTGATTAAATCTAACTCGAGAGAAAGGATTTAGCATAGAACTCATTATGCATAACTAGGATTTAGCTAGAAATCGGGAGATAATAGTTAATTCTAGAAATCGTTAAAAAGGATAACCTTAATGTCTTGCATGATTAATGAATTTAGATAGGGATATCGGGTTCATTGCATGTGGGAGAATCATGTATGCTCAGGAGAGATATGTGTGTTTTAGTATTCCAAGATTTATGAACAATAGCATGTCATTAATCCATGAATTAATCCATAATCCCAATTGGTGAAATCAACTCCCTAAGACCGTTGTCATCATTAGATTGTCATACTTTTTATTGCTTTGTGTTATTTTTCTATTCATTCACACTTATTTCGGTTCCCTAAATAAAATTGGGCAAGATTATTTTCGGTAATTAGATTTGATTAAAAATCCAATCCAGAGGACGACACTCGATTTTAAAATCACTTTACTATTACTTGACCCATGCGCTTGCGATAAGAAAATTTCCACATCATTTCCTACCGACGAAATTGCTATTGACTAACCCTTCATAATGACTTCAAATCAATTGGCCTCTCATTTTTTCTCATTTTGTTAGAGGCGGACTGAATAGAGCACGTCTTTTTTATTCAAGAGAGCAATCTCTCTTTTTTCTATTAGTAATCATAAGATTTTGTTCGCCAATTGGCAAAGTAACGTTAAGCATCCCTAGTTGCTACAAAAAGAGAATTTGTGATGATCTCTAAGTCCCATAAGTGGAATTGGCAATTGTACGCACAATCCAGATACCATGAAATAAAATCGAGAAAAAGTCCTTAAAGAGGGACAAAAAGAAAACCATTTTCAAGAGACAAACTCCACCAGTGAATCACTTTATTCAGGTCAAAGCACTAAAAGAAAAGGATCGGGAAATGCGGCAATATAGGAATCACGAGACCCCCCCTCCCCCACTAGTCTAGTAAAGGGAAAATAGAAGTGTGCTTTTGCGACGAAAGGGATATGAGTTTTCTCACCACTTGACTAAATCCCCAAGCTTAGCATTGAACTCCAAGAGAGTATGGAAGTGATAGTTGAAGGATAGAATTTTTTTTTTTTGTCAAATCAGTTGATTAATTTTAATTACAAACTAACAATAATGGTGGACCATTTTTAAGATTTATTGAAAGTATAGAGACTAAACTTAGACACTTTCAAAATTTATGGACTAAAATAGAATAACAACCAAAGTATAGGGACTAAAATAGTATTTTAACCTTAGTAGAACAACAACCCAAGTTTATCAAAAAAATTGTGCATGCTCCCAAAAAGAGGTAGAGAGAGATAGAAAGGAAGCATGTGTGCATTACCTTGCCAGAGAGAGAGAAAAGTTTTTGCTCTTCGAAGCGAAGAAGACGCATGCAAAAAGTTTTAAGGGGTCGTTTGACCTGAAGGGATTGAATTCCGAACGGAAGTGAATTGAATCGTCGTAATTTAATCTGGTTTCTTTGAAACCCATACATTGTGCAATATAAAACACATAACGGATTTCTATATCATAATCTAAGTTAAGCATGCATCTTTCTACCGTAAAGGTTTAAGAAACCTACATGTTGTAGAACCTAACAGCAAGAATCCTTCTCCAAGAATTTCACATACTCAGCAAAACCACATCAACCCAAAACACAGGACGCCACCAATTGGAAACCTTGCTATCCTCTAGGCGTTAAAGGTTGACTTGTGGGAACCTTCTTGAATTTGCTGGGAGTTTTCAACGAGAGAGAATTTTACTTCTTGAAATTTTCACAGAGAGAATTCTTCTAGGACTTTTCTTTCTCTGTGAAAGAAAACAACAACTTAGAGATTCCTTTCCAGGTAGGTGTAGACGTGTGATCGGAGGGGAGTTACTCGTATCATGTAACTCCCAACAACTGTCGGGAGTTATAAAAATAATATAATTTAATTTTAAAATAAAATCAATTTAATTTTAATTTAATTAATTAAATGATTAACTAAATCATATTTAACTCTCACATATAGTATTAATTCAATTATTTTAACTAAATCATATTTAATTTAATTTAATTAATTAATTAACTAATTAATTCACCAATTAATTAATTGTTTAATTAAACTGACATTTGAATCATATCCAAATGTATATTTCTCTCATAATCTATAGTTTTAATGTGTATCTAATGCAAATTAAATTTAACCTGTAGTTCTAATATGAATTTAATTCACATTATTAATTCTCTCATAAATTAATTTTGAATCATATCCAAAATTAAATTTATATTATAAAGTTTAATTAAAAATATAAACTTTATATTATAATGTATTATCATACACTATATTAATTACCTTAGTGAATTTGAACATTTCAAATTCAATTTAAGACTAAATTAACTCAATACTATTTACGAGCTAGCAAAGGAACCTAATGAACCTACAAATCAGAAGCTCTAATGATACGAGATTAATTGATCAAACTCGTTAACCACATTAATCAACATTCATTAACTGTGGGTCACTCCACTAAAGACCCACAACTGCACTCTTCTCACTATAGAATATTTCTGTGTCCATGGATATCGACCAATAGCAGCAAGTCGGTCCTTCATGAGTGTTCGTAACTCCAGCTAGGTCAAATTATCATTTTACCCTAGGTTACCTTTGTGTCCTTAAGTACTAGTGTTCCTCTCATGAACAACATATTTATAGTCCAACTAATAAACAGAAGTCTCTCTCGAGCCAATGAGAGAGAAACAACTTCCAAGAGTGAAGAATGTCCCTACAAACCAAGACAGATCCTTTTAGTATGTTTTGTCCTCACTCACATACTTCCTAAAAAAAAATCCTAATAGGTCATCCAATATAGAACTTCACCAAATAACTTTGGAGTTTCTATGATTGAGCCACTAAAAAAGAAGATGTACTTTGTCAATATAGGTAGTTACTGTTGAATGAGAAATTCCAACCAATCACATGTTATCACGTCATTACTCAAAATTAATGACGAAATTACAAATAATTAAATATGGATTAATTATTAATTAACATGTGTCCCAAATTTAATTTGAAGATAGAGTTGGCAAATCTTGAATTAAAATGCTACATGTCTTGAATATGGTCATTTGATCAAATAATAAACAGAAATTATAGCGGATGGGTTAAATTGATTAGCAAATTTCACAAATGTCCTTAATGAACAAAATTATTATTGGTAGGCTTTTACATATTAATAAGATTATTTTTCTTACCAAAATGCCCTTACATTTAATGAATGAAATAAATTTAATTTAATAAAATATTAGAATATAAATATCCATTTTCATAAAGAAATTAATGAATATGTTCTAACTGTCGGTTTCTTCCCATGCAAAATTTCATACTCAATCGGGAAACATTTTAGGTAAAATCTCCTTATTTTTTGGGATTTCATAGGTAAGGTATCAAATATGTAATTTATTATTGATTGATTCTTTGTTTCAAAATCTAATTTTCCATTTTCGTTTGTGTTCCCAACTTATCAAGAAGATTTTTTTTTTCAAAATTCATTCAAGATTTTTGGTTGTTCAGCATTTTCGTCCCATTCCTACAGTTTTTTCGTCTCAGTATTTCGTTCCACTGTTTTTCCAATTTTTCGTAATTCAAGTGTTTTTTTTTTCTTTTTTTGTTTCTAGAGATGGGTATGTTATATTCTGTTTTTTTTTTCGAGTTTTGTTTTATATATGTATGTAATAGAATTATGAATAAACGAATTTCATACGTGCATGTAAGGAGTATATATCGGTACAAAATTATGATTTTTCTAATTTCATACTTGTTTGTATGTGGTATATATATTTACCAATTTATAATGTATGTGTTTAATACCCTTTATATACCTGAATTCATACCTGGTATGAACAATAACAACCTGTGTTTAATACAACTCAACATGGAATTCATACCTGTTATGAATAATATACACTAAAAAGCATAGAATGTATGAGATTTATATGTGAAAAAAATCACTAGAATCAACATGCTTTTTCAGTGAGAAAACAGAGCAACATGCAAATCTTAATTTACTGTTAATACGAGGTATTTATAGTGAATAAGACGAAAGAACTCACTTATTTCGTACCTAAAACTTAATAATTAGTAGGTTTATAGCGAAGAAACAAAGCAACTCAGTGATTTTTGAACCTAAGAACTCATGGAAAAATCCCCAAAAATGCAAAATCATAAACCGAAAACCCCTTACTTTGCCGTGAAACCCACAAGATTGTCGCCGGAGTTTTGAAGAAGATGAAGCCCTAACCTTCAACAATGGAGAAGGTTGCAAAAAAATGGCAAGTCGGAGAAGACGTTTTCGTTTTCAGGAGGGAGAAGACTGTGTTTTTGGGGATTTTTTCAAATCCAAAAATTCATACCCGGTATTTAGAAATCATATCGGGTATTTAAAAATGTTGTGTACTGTCAGATTTCAAAGAATGCAGGAGGAGAGCAGAGACAAACTTCTGAAACCAATAATAAAAAATCGTGAGAGAAGACCTTCTATCAACGTCTGTTCATCCCCTTTCAAAAATCAGTAGGTATATAAATCACTGTAATCAACTCACTTATTTTTTAACCTAAGAACCTACATATAAAAAACCCCAATATTGCAAAATAAAAACCAAAAACCCCAAAATCAGTACCTTTTTTGGCCGTGAAACCCACCAGATTGTCGTCGTGAAGAAGACGAAGCCCTAAACGATATAATGGAGAAGACGATTTGTTTGTTAAAGCAAAAAATTGAAGAAGAAAACGTCGAAGATCTCAGAGAATCTAATCGTTCAGATCTTGCAGAACGCCACGAAGCGAAAACAAGGAAAATGAAACAGGGAGGAGAGATCTCTGTGAGTCTGTTTCCTTTTATTTTCTTTCCTTTTTTTTATTATGAATATCATAGGGTCAAAATGGTAAATGGGCTTCAATTATTTAAAACGGGCTGGACTGAAATGAAATTTTTAATGTCTTTGGACAAAAGTGAAATATATAAGCTGATTTCAACCTATTCTTGTAGAAACCCCAATAATAAAAGTTTAATTTGATCAAAGTTGGGTCATACAGTATTTAGGTTATACGGTATTTGGGTTAAGTTTAAATTAAACTCAAATCCAAATGACTAGACCCAAAGTCTAAGCGCAAATCCAAATAACTTGGTCCAAGATCAATAAGCCCAAGCCTAATGAACCAGATCCAAAGTCAATGAAGCTCAAACTGATGTCCATGTAGAACTCTATAAATAAAGCTCTCCTTCATTTTGAGGGTTCAGAAGTTGAAAATCTCAGAGAACTCCAAAAGAATTCAAAACCTAGAAAACTCGAAGACTTCCAGAAGATCAAAAAATTCCTTGAAGCTTTAGAAGCCCTTGAGACAACTTCAATCTCAATAACAAGTTTCAAAGCCCTTGAGACAACTTCAAACTCGAAAACAAACGTTTCAGCTCTCGAATGAAACACACACAAGGGAGAGAATCAAAGGATTGCATATTAGAGATTGTACTATACCCACAACATTAATACAAATACAAGTTTATTCCATGTGTTCCATCTTATTAAAATTACGTATGAACATTTACTATCAATTCTTTTAAACTTATCTTGACCATACTTTCATATCCTCAGGATCCCTTATATTCGATTGAGGTCTCAATTCATTCGTGGAGCCTTAATATACTCGAGTGTCACATTGAGCTTCTAAAGAATTACAAATTTAGAGTGCCTACAACTTGCAGGGGAGAATGTGTTTGGTGACTACGTGCTAATGATGTCAAACTTGATTTCACAATCCAAATTAAGATATTATTCTACCCACATAAACCACACCATGTAATATAGAAAAGGAAAACACATTTTATAGAACTTTTTAATATCTATGATTAACAAGAGTAACTAAATTGTTGTTTTCGTTGTTTTATTGTAAATTCAAGCCCTAGAAAATTAATGATTTATGTAGTTAGACATGCTATGTTGTGCTTATGTGTGTGATTTTAGAATAAAAATGAAGAAAATGATTTACACAAAGAATATAATGTAGATTCCAGTGCAAGTGTAAACTAAAATCAATGTAATAAAATAATGAAAAGAGTATGCCAAAGTTGGTATCCACATGGTGCACATAGGTTAATCAAAGCTACAATGAGACTCCTCCAATGTGTTAGCGTACAATAACAGTGAAAAAATATTGGCGGTTTTGTATGCATTAATTAACATAAAATCTAAATCAAAAGCAAAAGTAAAATGTGAGGATACTAGTATGGTTTATATGGGGAATAATATCATATTAAGAGTAAGGGCATATTAGTAATTGGCTACGTAGTCATAGGGTGGTTAGGAATCTTAGTAGGAGTAGAGAATTTTAATAGTAGTGTCCATTGTGGGACTCTTGGGAAAGAGATAGTCCTCTCGAAAGGCTATTAGTATATTGTAGTTTCTTTTGATATTGCAATATATATGTAAGTCTAGTGTTCGGGTTCCTAACATAAAACCACACACTGGCCTCAATAAAGAGCAACAGACTTGGCCTATGGAATCCCCTTAATTTCCTAAAAACAACAATTCTCAACTTAATCCAGGGTTTTCTACTTTAAATAAATAAATAAATAAATAAAAATAAAACTTTCCCAAGTAATTAGCAAGGACTACCTAATTAACTTGGTCATATTCCTATGATCAAACAAATAAAGCATCATTTCAACCTTTACCAATCAATTATAAGTGGTTACTCAATTCCTAGAGCTAACTTAGCAATACTATTGCGAACCTACTCCTGCACGTTTAACTCTCTCCACAAAACCCAACCTTTTTGTTTCCTGCTTTTAAGCCTATTCGAATGGGCAACTGGAGTGATCTTTTAGAAGTTGAAGAAACGTTCCTATATTGCATTGAGAAAGAGAGTAGAACTTATGGAGCAAATAATAAAAAATAAAAAAAATAAAAAAAAATGTTGCAGATCCCACAAACTAACGAGAAGAAATGATTTTTTTTTTTTAATAAGGGAACGAGACTCCATGTTTGGAAAATGATTCCTAAATTTAGCATAAATCCAACCAATTCATTTCGTTCCCTAAATCTAGTGAACAGTATCAGAGGAAGCAAAAGTTTTGATTTCCCATACATCCATCCCCATTCTTGGTGAGTAAACCAAGTACTAGTAACCTACAAATCTATTTTTCTCTCACTAATTCTATTTCAGCTGCCTTAGTGTCACTGGTTTTTCTTCCTGGTGTCGCTAACATACAAACATCGCTCACTGCCAATCTTTCTTTCTATAGAAGCCCTCCGCGTGGGAGGCAATAACACTTCAAAGTAGAATAGTGTTCAACATATGACAAGTTCACCGATCATAGAAACACACATGAACGCACACGTAAACCACAGTAAGGTTCATCTTCAACAACCTTCTAGTTTGTTAAGATGCCGTATGAAATTAAAATTCAAAGGCTATTTTTAATTGACAATGAAGTAAAGAAGGTTATTCATGTCTTTTCTAAGAACAAGGCAAGCATCATGAACCAATTGTCTTGCTATCTAATTAAGATGAAGATAAGTAATGAACCTCTAAAAGAATATGCCTTCATGTACAGAGAGAGAGAGAGGGGCTAAATCCTAGAGTTCCTGTACAGATGCAGTTATGTCTACAACTTGTCATCACCTGTTTGAAGAATTTCTATAGTCAGACCTGGAGTCGGCGCCGCGTTTTGTATACAAAGAGCCAACTGAAGGAACTTCGTTATGTGATGAGGCTATTGCTGAAAGGGGCTGGAAATTTGTATTGCCAACAAACCAGTAGAGAGCCCATTTCAAATTGCAGAGAGTATACTTGAGAGCCTTCGTCCAATACTCTGGTTTGTTGAAGCTTTGCGTGATGGAGTAGTTTTCAACCTTGTCGTTCTCAATCCTGTAACATTATCCGAAGATCAATAGAAAGCAAGCTAGACTGATGCCAGAATATCCAGATCAAGCACAAATATATATATATATATATATAGTTGCATAATATAGCTGATTAATCTATACCAGCATGATTTTTTTATCTCAATTCTTTTGTTCAAGATTATACCTCGATGGTTTTCAACCTGCCACTTAGAATTGGTAAAATTGCCTATTTTGAGCATTTTTGCACGTTTAGATGTCGTTTTGTGTTGGTCATGTAAGAACATCATACCTTATCTCTATTGATCATTTTTCGTTAGACTCAAACACGATGCATCTAACAAGTTTCATAAGACACTCAGTTTATCCCCGGGATGAAACTATTCAATAATTCCTAACGCGTTTCATACTCAGTGAGTCCAAAGAATTTTATCATTTCATTTCATATCGTGCCTCAATCTAGCCAAGCAGTAGGAACAGCCAGAAACTTTTTGTCACTGCACATGCATAAACAACGCAATACAGCTACTAATTTCTGGAGAAAGATTTACAACGTTTACAGCCATATCAACAGCTGTATCAACACTTTCTCAGATAGCATACATATCTTTAATCATATACTTGTAGTAAATTACACTTCTACCTTGAGTTTTCAACTTTTTATTATATGGTCCCTAAGTTTTGACCAAGTTTTTAAATCTTAGGATTTAAACTGACTTTCAAAAGTAAAACTAAATTATCCATGAAAATTGGCTACAGCACTCTTTTTTTTCTTAATTTTAAAATATTAAGGTTAAATTACAAGTTAAATAGGTATGTGAACTTTAAAAAATGTCTAATAGGTCCTTGAACTTTCATTTTTTGTGTCGAATAGGTCCATGAACTTTAAAAAGTGTCTATAAGTCCTTAAGCTTTTAATTTTGTGTCTAACAAGTCCCAAAGCTTTCAATTTTTTTGTCAAATAAGTCCTTAGCCTATTGACCTATGGGACATAGAATATCCCATCAGACACAAAATTCAATTTTATGTCTAATAGATTTTTTTTTTTTTTTTTTGATATTCGTGAGTGTCCGGGTCAGCTTACGCCCACCTCGACTAATCTCACGGGACAACCGCCTGACCCCTACTACATTTGGTTGTCAAGGGAACTCGTAGGATATTAAATCCTAGGTAGGTGACCATCATGGATTGAACTCATTCCCTCTAAAGTTTGGGTTCAAAGATTTATTTGACACTTTCTAAGGTTTAGGAATCTAAAGTTTAGGGAGTAAACTTGTAATTTAACCAAATATTAACCCTGCTAAAAAGTGAAATAACAAATTATATTTGTTTATACTTAAGTTAGAAAAAATCTTCTTTTTTATTAATTCACTAAATTAAACACAAAATATTCCTCGATAAACACAATTAAACACAAAAACAATAAAACTTCTTCCTTCTAGTCTTCTAACTCAAGCCAAAAACATAATAAAATAAAATACAATCACACTCGCACTCACATCAAATATATGAAACCAAAATAATAGTACTTTTTTTTAAAAAAAAAAAAAAGCTTACTTATATGGCAATTTGAAACATTTCTCGTGCGGTATGTTGTTCTCCTGATCCCTAGAATTTGCAAACTCAGCAAACTCCTTTAGGCACGTCAAGAACAATGTCATGGCTTTATCATAACGAGTGCTCCAAAACAAGTTCACAGGTCCAAACCTATCATATTTACTGACATATCGAATCAAGAGTCCTGAAGAATGTTTGGAAGAATTGAAAACTAAAACATGAACTAAGTACTCTGTTTTTTTAAACACTAATCATCGTATTTGAGTACTTTACCAAAATTCTCCTCTGTCAACTCTCGTTCACAAAGTAACAGGAACCAGACTAGGGCATTGTAATAAGTCAAATGGCATTCGCATTTTTAATTTCTTTTCAATATACAGGTAAGTATATTCACGGAAGCCCATTCAATTTAATGAAATTAATGGAATTTAAAAGAAGAAGAAGAAGAAAGAATTATGCTGTACTTACAGTTCATATGTACTGTTATTGTCCATGATGCGAGGGTAGCTCCCCATTGGAAGTATTTTTATCCGATATCTAGGAAGTAACAAATTAAAGAAATGGGGGGTTTTACTCAATCTGGATCCCGTAAATCATTTATGTTGATTTTAGACACAAGATGCACAAAGGAAGCAATGCCAACGGTATTGTTCCCATAATGGAAGTTCAGAAAAAATAAACTTTACAGATGTCATCCAGCAGTGTTCCAAGACCAAAATGCAATGAGGAATTCACATTTAACAGGGTTTATAATGTCGTTTGTGGTCAAATGCCTCTACGTGTCCTTTTACATGTAACAATTACCAATTTAAATTGTTTACAACTAATTTTTCTAATCTGATGTTCACTATGAGAAACAACTCTCCAATACCCAGATAATTGATTATCTTTTTCCAGATAATTGTAGTAACTCTTTTTTTCCTAACCAGAGCTTGGTTTCCACATTTTTAAAGGTCCGCAACATCATCTAATTTAATCAATTCAGATCACTAATGCAAACATAATAATCAAAAGATTTCTCAGAAGAAAGGAACTTAATGATAGCTCAGGTGTTGTACTGAATATTCCTAAAAGTGTTTCTTAAAAAAGGATACTGAAACCTTGGCCTGAAATACTGACACATTGTATGAAGAAGAAGGCTAGCTTGTCCCCATGCGGCATTTATTTCATCCCATTCAACCTAAATTTTTCAACACAAAGGTTAGCAGGAAAAGGAGTCTAATAACTAAAAATTCTAAATCAGGAAGAATAGAACGTGAACATGCTTAGTTTTCATACTGGAATCTTAGGAAGACGTCCAAGCCGGAAATTGTTAATCGTTCCAAAATCTCCATCATGCGAAATGGGAAAAGCATCATTGAGGACATTTGTTCGCTTCAACAATTCCAAATGTGCTTGTGAAACTTCTATCTTTGCTAAAATTGCATCTCTCTCTTCCTGTTAAAGTCCTCATTCATTCAATAACGTAACAGAAAAGTTTCTCAAGAAGTCAAGGTTAGGCAGTAATTCTTTTTTGTTTCAGCACTCAAACATTGTCACGTAGAGGATGATTCTGAATTCTTCCATATATTTGAAAAATTAATCATGCAAAAAGATCTCAGTTAGAATCAAGAAATATGGGACATACATGGCACTATAGCAGTTAGATACAGCCAGAAAAAAAAGTCGCAACATAGTTTTAATAGCATATTTACTATAATATATTAGCTGGTTCTGATTATCTTCTCATTTTTCTGCAAAGAACACACCAATCCAATCCGAAGGTCCCATTTAAGATCTGATGTTAAACTTTCTGGAAAGTCAAACTTAATGCCATCACCAAGACTGCAATACCAATTCTATTTATCACCAAATTGCCTGTGACAGGAGAAAGTCTTATATTGATAGGAAAAGCTCCGTATAGAACTTCTATTTATCCTAGAAGATTATTTTGATAGCTAAAGCTCCCTTGATCCTTTTCAATATTCACAAGGTTAAACCGCTCCGGCCATCATCTAACTCTTATAATAAAAAATTCCTAGGATTATTTATATCCAATGCATGTGACTCCATAATTGGATGATGCAGTCAATCATATGATTAGAAGCTCATAACACATCAAACTAGGCCAAAACAAGGCTAGGTTATACACATTCTTCTTTTTTTTTTTTCCTTTACTGATGGGAGCAACAGTGAGCTAAATCTCAGTGGATCATGGCAACAAGACAACTCTGCAACACTAAACACGTTTAAATTATGAAAAAGTGGTTATCCAAGCATATTTAAGTAGATACTATATTGACATAAAGATGCCTACATCCATATGTTTCATTTAGGTTAATAGTGGTCATAAACATGCCTATTATTCGAGATCTCTCTCATTATATAGGGCTCCTTTCACTTCCTTGGGCTTATCATAAAAGACTTGGTTGAATCCAGCAACAAAATAGCAACACAATTATTAATATCTCCATGGTTCCTATGAAATCTTAAAAGTGAAAAAAGTATAATAAATAAAGGACATACCTGATGTGAAATTAACTGAAACTGAAAATTATTATACTCATGCCAATACCTGTCAGTCAATGAATACAAGAAGACAATCACCAACCTATAAGTATCTCGATAATTTCTTCCCAAAATATCCAAGATTGAAAGATATAAATCATCAGTGGAAACACGGATGATAACTAATGCCCGTAAAAGAGAACATCTTGATTCAGGGGTCAAAACAAGTATTTGAGGGGTGACATAGGCTGGCAGGGAAATGATTTTTAATTTGCTTGATATTGTTTTAATATTAGTTGTAGTTAGTAGGCTTACTTTTTACCCTAGGTTAAAATTTGGTTCACCATAGTAATTATTTCCAAAGGTTCCTCGATCTGGGCTATAAACATAATAAATGTGAGTTCCATGTGTATGTTCTTTCTTTTGAAATTAATAAAATAAACTCCCCACTTTTCCGCCAACTCTACCAAGGGGAAACAGGATTTCTCCAAAAACAGCCTATATAAATAAAAGTATACAAATACCTCTGGAGGGGTAAATTCAACAGAAAAATTGCCAAGAAAAATGGCTTAAGCAGCCTTCACTTTGCTTTTTGTGTATGGAGCAAAAGTAAACCATGATCATTTGTTCTTTCGGTATTTGTACGCACAGAATGTTTTGCATATGACATTTCAAGACTCCAATCTTTCATGGGTGATAGACAAATAAACTAAGAATAACATAACTTAACTTCTTTGTGTCAAGTTTAGAGGCAAACTCTTGGGATAAATACAGTTAAGCAATTATCTCAGAAATTTGGTTCAAAAGGAATCAAAGAATTTTTAAAACAAAGTAATCAAGTGGGGTGAGGGAGGGGATGTAGCTATTTATAAAGCATCTTTTTGGTGTTTGTTATCTTCTTTGTTTTGTAACTAGTCTGTTAGGCCCCCGATTACTATACAATATTCTAGAAAGGGTGAAAAGGGCAATTCAGCCCTGGGAAGTTAGTTATTTTGGGAGGGGGGCCATATGTAGGCATTATATACTACTACCCTGTGAATGATTGTTTCTATGCTTTTGTGTAAATAGTATCTAAGTAGCTCATATGAGAGGGAGAGTTTACCGGTCCTCTCTAAGTGAACAGGAGTTTTGTATCACCCCAAGGTAGGGGTGAGCATCGGTCAGTCGGGGTCAGTTTTGGCCCCAAACCGGCACCGAACCGACCAAATCGGTTTCCAAATAATCAAAACGATTTTTTTTAGCCACCATTTTCGCCGACCGACCGACTGGCCAATCAGTCAGTCGGTTTGGTTGGTTTAAACCGGCAGGGCATTTTTTTTTCTTTTTTTTTTTACATGCGTAAATATATGTCCATGAATACGGACAAAAATTTGAGGGAAGGAGTGGGGGTTCTCGATGTGTGACCTAAAAACGGAAGGAATGGTGGCACGACTTCACGGTGGGGATGACTACTGAGGCATGGTGAGACAACAGGGGCGGAGGCACTGATGCTGAAGTACGGCGGCCGGGGCAAGCGATTGACAATCAATGGTGGGTGTGACGACGATGGAGAGGGAGAGGGCTGAGAACTAAAGAAGAAGAAGAAATGAAGGGTTGCGGCTGAGAAATAAAGAAGAAGAAGAAATGAAGGGTTGCAGCTGTAAAGAAAAAAAGAAATGAAAATGGAAGAGAGTTGGCTGAGAACGAGGAAGAAATTTAGAAAAATAAATAATTAATTAAATAATTAAAAAAATTAAAAAAAAAATTACATAGGTAATACCTATGTGCCCACTGCCCAAGGATTCATGTACGGCACTCGCAGTCAGCTTGCTTTTCCTTCCTTTTCTTTCTTTTTTTTTTAAACTATGTATAGTCGGTCGGTTTTGGTCGGTTTGAGCCTCTATAGGCTCACCGACCGACCGACGTCGGTTCGGTCGGTTTCGTTCAGTCGACTCGGTTTTTCGGTCTTTCATGCTCACCCCTATCCCAAGGGGTATTCTTCTCTGATTTAATATAAATAAATGTGAGGATATCTGACATTTTGGTATCAGAGCAATCAACCTGGGGAGATTTGGGAAGATGGCACAGAAATGCATAGAAGATCAATTGGATGTTATGGATTTCGAGATTTAAGGGATCAAGAAAGAGGTGCAGAAACTTCCGACGAAGGAACTTACCTTAGCCAAGCTGTCACAGACATCTGATGAGTCAGTGAAGGCTCTAGCGGCCATGGCGTCGGAAATGTCGTACTACCGAACACGGAACACTGTGTCAACGCTCATGAACGAATCGACACAAAAAAACAAGAAAGTTGAAGGAACCAGTAGCTTGACTAAGGAAACTGGACAAGACTCAATCGGAGGATTGGGCAGTGAACGGTCAAGTTTAAAACAGTCAAAATGCCAGTGTTTGAGGGAGATGACTTGATTCTTTGTTGTTTCGAGCTGACAGGTATTCTCAGCTTTATAAAGTTACTAATTATGAGAAATTAACGGCGGTTGTTGTTAGCTTAAACTGGTACCGAAGGCTGGAGGAACGCGAACCTTTTCGAGGATGGCAGGATTTCAAAATACGGCTATAAGAACGATTCAAACGTGTGCAAAACGGCAATGTGTTGGGGTGATTCTTGGCCATCAAGCAAGAGAAGATGGCAGCATACTAGAAGGAGTTGGAGTTGTTGATGGCGCCGTTACCACATCTCTCAAACGAGGTGCTGGAGGATACTTTTCTTAACGTACTTGACCCAGTAATTAGGGCAAAGGTCCAATGTTGGAAAGCGAGTGGGTTGCAGACCATTATGAAGAAAGCCCAACTAATGGAGGATAAGGAAACGACTAAAGACTACTAAGGGTGGATATTTGAAAGCCCAAAGGTCGAACCCTAAGACCGCCAGTTCTACGAACCCTAAGGATCAGCCCAAAGGAGGAGATACAACCCCAATGTGCACCATTACTCTACTGAGTGGGCAAGGTTCTTCAGCAACACGTAAAGAGGAACTTGTTGGGTTTAATGTCCTATAAACTCGTAGTTTGTAAATCATTAAACATATTCTATTTCCAATAAAGACGTTATTGAGGTTATTCAGTAAAAGATGTTATTGAATATATAAATTGCAAATGATTAACCTAAATCCAATAAACTAAGATCCTTGGCTATAAAATGAATACTCGAACTATATGTAGGGACATATGGTAGGATCAAGTTCAAGTTTATAGTCAAAATAGTCTATAGTATAAGGATACGGTTGGGTGCCTTATCCTAGAGACACTATGGACGCGGCCCACTTTGTATTAAGTACAAACGATGAGATCCTAAATCGTTCATGTGGTGACATGCAAGTGGGGGCGTCCTATGCAATGAGTTTGCATAAGACAGGACCACGAAATAAGTCACTTTCTCTTTATAACGCCGTTTACCGTAGAAACTGACTATTTCACATAGATGACCTAGGTAACTCGTTCTTAATCCTGAGCGAGCTATGAACTCCTGTTTATACGAGATTATCCTTTGATCTACATGGGTGAGAGTGGCCAGCATCGCCGACTCAACAAGCCTACCATTTTGGGGATAAGATCGAATAGATAGCTGGGGACATAGTTTCGCAAGACGGAATTCACTCCTACCCTTTTCAGGGATAGCAGAGAGGTTGTTCTCTTAAGTACTAACTCCGGGACTTGAACAAAGGGCCCCACCTATGAAGCACGGACACGCCAAAATGGGGGGAGGATCTGTGTCGGACACGTGTCGGACACGGATTCGCCCGAACACGCTCCGGACACGTGTCCGACACACAATTTTGTGTGTCCTTTTTTTTTTTTTTTTTTAATTTCGGACACGCGGGGACACGGCTGGATACGCCCACGGACACGCGGAGTCTAGGAGAGAGAGAGAGAGGGAGAGAGGGAGAGAGGGAGAGAGAAACCTCAGGTGCGGGCTGCTGCAAGATTATTTCATCCAAGTTTTTCTTCTTTATCTTTTAAACCCTAGATAAAACCCTCCTAACCTAGATAAAAGGGCCCAGCCCAATAAACCCTCCTTTTTAAAGTTAAGATAAAAGGCCAGCCCAATAAAAAAACTGTTTTTAAATTAAGAAAAAATGTATGATTATTAAACTACTCATAAAATTTTATATATAGTTTTTAAAAAAATATATATACTAATCTTTTTTTAAAAAAATATATATATATATATAAAAAAAAAAAAAAAAACAACGTATCTTCAACGTATCCGTATCTTAGTTTTTTAGAATTTGACGTATCGCCGTGTCCTGTCGTGTCCGTGTCCCGTATCCGTGTCCGTGTCCGTGCTTCTTAGGGCCCCACCCTCTCGTTGGATCGAGAGGGACTTAGGTTTGATGGTTGGACCACAAACCGATTGTTCATTAGAAGATTAGTGGAACTTAAGGAACAAGAAGTACTATAGGGGTGAAACGGTTATTTGACCTAGCTATAGCTACGAACAACCTGTGAAGGAACGATTTACTAAACATGGTTAAATCAAGTGGACGGAAATATATCTATAGTGAGGGGAGTGCAACTATCGGGCTAAAGTGGAGTGTCCCGGTAGTTAACGAATGTTGGATAACTTTGATAATGAGATTAGTCGGTTATCCTCGAATCGTTGGAGCCCATGATCTATAGGTCCATTAGGTCCCCCTACTAGCTCATATCGGAATAAAGCTTAGAATATTTTGATAGGAAACTTTGAATCGTTCAAAACGGGAAATAGGGTTTTATCGTAAAACGTGTTCGACACAATGATTTAATTATGAATTAAATTAGGAATTGAGAGATGAGGTATTTAAAAGTGTTTTAAATACCATATATATGTATTAGGAATCATATATAATTCATGGCATTAGGTGATAAAGATTGATTGGATCAATCATATCAAAATTACTTGGAAATGTCTCAATTAATTGCCTAGAAATCAATTTCAATTTCGAATTGAATTTGAAATGAATTGAAAGCTGAAAATTCACAATTAGGATTCAATTCATAGTGGATTTAGTGGTTTTTCCACTCTTGCATAATGATACATAGTGGAAAACAACACAAACATGCATTAGATGCATGTGTTGTAAAGTAGACACCTAGAATCCACTTTGAGTTGCATCTTGACCATGTGGCTAAGTGTCATGAAGCTTGTCGTTGCATGGGAGAGGTCTATAAAAGGGGCTTGAATTAGATTCAAGAGAGCAAGCTTTCATTTAGTGTTATGCTGAAAATTTTCTCCCTCAAATTCTCTCTCATTTCATCTCCTTCCAAAAGCTTGTACCATCAAGCATTCCCTTCCTATTTCTTTCTTCTATAGACTCCCACAAGTCTTTCTAGGCTCAAGAGAATAGTAGGGAAGGCACTAAAGGTTGTCCAAGAGAAGTTGGAGAAAGATAATATCACAAGGAGTTCCTTACAAGTGAGCATCAAAGAGGTTGGTACTCATTTACTCTCTTTTCTACCCTTTCTAGAACATGCATGCTTTAGGTACAAAATTGAATGTCTTAAGTGCTTTCAATCTTCAATTGCTTCCACATGTGTAATATGTACACCTACAGAACTAGCCAAACAACTCTCTGAATCTTAATTTCTGAATCTTAATTTTTGGCCAGAATGGAGAAGGGGCTCTGTTTTCGTTGTGACTAAAAGTTCACGAAAGGCCATCATGGCAAACTGAAAGAACTTAGTATGTTGCTAATGCACGATCACGAGGACGAAGAAGATAGTCCAATCAAAGAAGAAACCACAGACGAGTCGACGACCATGCAGGCAGTCAAAGTTGGGGACACTGTGGAACTCTTGCTAAATTCAGTGGTTGGTTTCACAACTCTGAGGATGATTGGTGATCAAGAAGTGATCGTTCTCATCAATTGCAGGGCCACCTACAATTTCATCGCTCAAAGAATAATGAATGCCCTAGAGTTGCCAATGATTGAAACGGCTCAGTACGAGGTCATTATGGGTTCGAGAGCAGCCGTCAAAGGGAAGGGTGTGTGCAAGGCTATGACACTGAATGTAGCAGAGGTAACAATTATTGATAATTTTTTTACCGTTAAAATTAAAATTGGGAAGTATCGATGTGGTGCTAGGAATACAATGGCTCTACACTCTCGAAGTTACACAAGTGGATTGGAGAGCTCTAACTATGAAGGTGGCAGTAGGCAATTCCCAAGTCACGTTTAGAGGGGCTCCATCCCTTACTAAAGCTAAAGTGTCTCTGAAGAAGATGATGAAAGATTGGGGTACTCGAGACCAAGGGTTCCTAATCGAATGTAATACGTTGATAGTAGCTCCTAAAATTTTCGAGTGAGATGCAGAGGTCCCAAATTTAGTCTGTTGAATGATCAGTGAGTATGTTGATATTTTCAACCCACCAGAGAGGTTACCCTCTAATCTTGACATCGATCATCGGATTTAGTTGATTGAGGATACTGCTCCAATGAATGTCCAATTGTACTGTTATGCTCGAATTCAAAAAGGGGAAATTGAAAGATTGGTGGAAGAAATGTTAACTACAGGGATCATTCGCCCTAGCATTGGTCCCTATTTCAACTCGTGTTGCTCGTAAAGAAAAAAGATGGGGGTTGGCGCTTTTGTGTTGATTATCGAGCTTTGAATAATGTGACTATCCCCGATAAGTTCCCAATTCCAATGATAGAAGAGCTCCTAGACGAGTTACACGGCTCTAGTGTATACTCGAAGCTTGACCTTAAATCAAGATACCATCAAATCCAAGTTGACAAGGCCGACATCCAGAAGACAGCCTTTCAAACACACAAAAGGCATTATGAATTCTTAGTGATGTCATTTGGATTATCGAACGCTCCCTCCACATTTCAAGCTCTCATGAATCGGATCTTTCGGCCCTAACTCATCTAGGAGTTGTCTTTAATGTGTTGAGGGACAATCGACTATTTGTCAATGGAGGGAAGTGTCACTTTGTAAAAGACAATAAAGAGTACTTGGGACACTGGGTGTCAATGGATGGGGTTTGAGTTGATCCCAAAAAGGTGAGATCGATGGTTGAATGGCCTTTACCTCATAATATCAGAGAGCTACAAGGTTTTATTGGATTGACGGGCTATTACAGGACATTCGTGGCTAACTATGGCAACATAGGCGCTCCTTTACACCGAGTCATTAAGGGTGGAGAATTTAATTGGATTGCTAAAGCCACTGAACATTTGAACAATTGATGCAAGTAATGATGACACTTCCAATATTATCTCTTCCAAACTTTAGCCAAGCCATTTGTAATTGGAACCGACACTAGTACTAGTTTAGCTGCGGTCTTATCCTAGAACCAGCAACCAATCGCTTATTACAGCCACACTCTATCAGCCACGGCCCAAGCCAAATCTATTTATGAAAGAGAACCGATGGCAGTGGTCTTTGCAGTACAACGCTGGCATCCCTATTTACTTGGCAGAAAATTCATTATGAGAACTGACCAAAGAGCTTTGAAGCATCTCTCGAAATAGAAGGTTATTCAGCCAGAAAACTAGCGATGGGTCTCCAAATTATTGGGTTATGTGTTTGAAATCGAGTATCGATCGAGACTTGGAAACAAGGCCACTGATGCCTTATCTCGTTTACCACCAGTGGCTCATCTAGCACACATGTCAGCCCCGACAATTGTGGATATCGATGTTATCCAGAACGAAGTACAAAATTATCCTTCCCTAACAAGGATAATTCAAAGATTGCGAGATGATCCTGATGATCTATCCAAGTTCTCCATCCAGCAAGGGCTACTTAAGTATAAAGGCTGGCTAGTGATTTCTAAGACCTCCTCTTTAATCCCGGCTATTTTACAAGTTTACCATGATTCTGTCTCAAGGGGGAACTCCGAATTTTTGAGAATTTATAAAAGGTTGACTAGTGATTACTAATTTGTATTGGGAGGGAATAAAAGCTGACACAAAGAAATGTTGAGGAATGTGTTATCTGTCAACAGAACAAGTCTTCGGCGGCTTTTCTAGCCGAACTCTTGCAACCTATTGAAATTCCAACCAGGATATGGGAGGATATTACCATGGACTTTATCAAAGGGCTACTGAAGTCAAAGGGATGCAATACTATTTTTGTGATAGTCAATAGGCTTAGTAAGTATGCTCATTTTTTAGCCATCAAAACCCCTTTTACCGCCAAGATCGTAGCAGTTGTGTTCATACAAGAAATGGTTCACTTAAATGGTTTTCCAGGATCTATAATATCTGATCGTGACAAGATCTTCATTAGTCATTTCTGGATTGAGTTATTTCGGACGCAGGGCACCACTTTGAAGAGAAGTACGGCATTCCATCCTCAAACTGATGGTCAAATAGAGATTGTCAACAAGTGTGTCGAGAATTATCTCCATTGCTTCTATAGTGAACAACCAAGGAAGTGGCAGCAATGACTGAATTGGACTGAGTACTAGTATAATACCACCTTCCATATCTCTATTGGCATTACTCCTTTCCAAGCCGTCTATGGCCGCGCACCGCCCCCCTTAATATCGTATGGACAGAAAATGGTGAATTCTACACTTGAACAACTAATGGACAGACATTATGCTAGGAGTGTTGAAAGAGAAGTTGAAATTGGCCCAAGAAAGGATGAAGAAATTCGCAGACCGCTGTTAGGATTCCGGTTTATAGATAGTAAACAAGCTGGTAAGAAAGCTTTTATTTATCAACAAGGGTCAATTACAAACACCAGTTTGAGATGGTGAGGTCTCCCACTCTCTTATCTTCTTAGATAAGAGTAAACAAACTAAGGATTTTTCATACCTAATCCTCCCACAAAATACAATATATACAACCCAAAATTTAGATAACCCCACCGATTACACCGATTGACCGCCAACCTTCATATTACACTAATCTTTCTGTTAATCGCCTAGATCGAGGGTGAATTTCCTCTCCTACCCCTCCTTGCATACGTGTGCACTATTGGGGGTCTAACAATACCCCCGGGGGTGTAAGCCACCTTGTCCTCAAGTGGAAAAGTTGGAAATTGTTGTCTGAAGTGTTCTAAGGATTCCCAGGTTCCCTCGAATTCTGGTAGGCCCTTCCACTGTACTAAAAGTTCCCATTCGTTGGTGACTGGATTTGTGCGGTATGCCATCACATCCTCTGGTTCAGCTATCCATTCAAAATTTTCTGTTAAGATGGGTGGAAGTCGTTCGACGCGCTCATTGCTTCCCATCGCCTGCCTAAGTTGTGATACATGAAAAACCGGATGAATGGAAGCTTCTTCTGGCAGGTCGAGTCGGTAGGCTAGTGGTCCAATTTTCTCGAGAATTCGATAAGGCCCAAAATATTTTGGAGATAGTTTTTCATTTCTTCTGTGAGCCACTGTTGACTGTCGGTAAGGACGGAGCTTGATATACACCCATTCTCCTTCTTCATATTTTTTTTCTCTTCTTTGTAGGTCAGCGTATTTCTTCATTCGATCTTGAGCTTTGAGTAACTGAGTCCTGAGCAAATCAATGGTTTTGTCTCGGTTAAGCAGCTGTTCATCTAATGTCGCATTGTTTGTCTTCTGGTCCCCGTAGAATAAAAGTGTTGGAGGTGGTCTGCCATAAACCACTCGGAACGGTGTTGTGTTGAGAGAAGAGTGATATGTTGTGTTATACCAGTACTCCGCCCAGGACAACCAATGTTCCCATTGCTTTGGTCTTTCACCACAAAAGCATCTCAAATACGTTTCAAGGCATTTATTGACCGCTTCAGTTTGCCCGTCTGTTTGTGGATGATAGGAAGTGCTTCTCCTCAATTGAGTACCCTGTAGACGAAACATTTCTCCCCAAAAATGACTCACAAATATTTTATCTCGGTCTGAAACTATGGATCTCGGGAATCCGTGCAGTCGTACCACTTCTTTTATGAATAAAGCTGCCACGCTCTTTGCAGAAAAAGGGTGGCTTAAGGGTAAGAAGTGTGCATATTTGCTGAGCCTGTCCACGACCACAAAGATTGTGTCATATCCTCTGGATTTGGGTAAGCCTTCTACAAAATCCATCGAAATGTCTTCCCATATCCGCTCCGGAATGGGTAGGGGCTGCAGAAGTCCGGCCGGAGATAGAGTTAGGGTCTTGTTTCGTTGGCAGGTTTGGCAGTCTTCCACATATCGTTTTATCGCTCCTTTCATCCCCTGCCAGTATAATTCAGCCGTAATTCTTTTATATGTTCTTAAGAACCCTGAATGTCCGCCTATAACAGAATCGTGATAGGAGTGAAGAACCGCTGGAATTAATCTGGATTCGCTTGACATTACTAATCTTCCCTTATACAACAGTGTTCCTTGATGGAGGGAAAATTTTGGATGAAGGGAGGGATCAACAAAGAGATCTCGCACTATCTCTTGCAACCTGTGGTCTTGGGCTACTTCTCTCTTGATTATTTGTACGTCTAGAATGGCCGGTGCTGATAACGGTGCAAGATGGACTGCAGGTGGAAGGCGAGATAACGCGTCCGCTGCTTTATTTTCTAATCCGGGTCGATACTGTACTTCGAAGTTGTAGCCCAACAACTTTGAGATCCATTTTTGGTATTCGGGCTGTATGACGGTTTGGTCTACAAGGAATCGCAAAGCTTGTTGGTCTGTCCGGATCAAAAAACGTTGGCCCAACAGATATGGCCTCCACTTTTGTACCGCCTTTACGATTGCCATTAATTCTTTCTCATAGATTGGTTTGGACTGGGCCTGTGTTGACAATGATTGACTGAAATAAGCTATTGGCCTTTGGTTCTGAGTCAATACAGCTCCCAAACCCGTACTGGAGGCATCAGTTTCTACTATGAAGGTCTGCGAAAAATCAGGTAGTGCCAAGACTGGGAGGGTCATCATAGCCCGTTTCAAGTTCTCAAACGCTTCTTGGGTTTGTTCGGTCCATTCGAACGCATCTCGACGAGTTAACTGTGTTAAAGGAAATGCTTTGGCACCATAATTTTCCACAAACTTTCGATAATAGCCCGTGAGCCCTAGAAATCCTCTCAATTCCCTGACATTTGTCGGTCTTGGCCATTCTACCATCGATCTGACTTTGTCAGCATCAGCTTCTATGCCTGCCGCCGAAATCCAATGGCCTAAGTAGTCTATGCGATCTTTCGCAAACACACATTTTCTCATGTTTACTTTTAGTGAGTTATCCCTTATCACATTCAATACAGCCCCAAGGTGTCTTAAGTGTGTCTCTAAATCCGGACTATAAATAAGAATGTCATCAAAAAATACGAGAACACATCTACGTAAAAAAGGGCGAAAGATATGATTCATTAACGCTTGGAAAGTTGACGGGGCATTAGTGAGACCAAAGGGCATTACCAGGAATTCGTAGTGACCTTCGTGCGTCCTAAACGCCGTTTTTGGGATATCTTCAGTACGTACACGGATTTGATGATATCCGGCTCGTAGGTCCAGTTTAGAAAAAATCTGCGCCCCGTGTAGTTCGTCTAACAGTTCTTCAATTACTGGGATTGGAAACTTGTCTGGCACAGTGGCCTCATTCAAAGCACGATAGTCTACGCAAAACCTCCAACTACCGTCTCTTTTCTTCACGAGCAGAACTGGGCTTGAAAATGGGCTGGTACTGGGTCGAATCACCCCTGCGACTAACATTTCCCTGATCATTTTCTCGATTTCTTCCTTTTGGGCATGAGGATATCGATATGGACGGACGTTAATTGGTTGACTTCCGGTGTTCAGTGGGATTCGATGATCGATTTCTCTGTGAGGAGGAAGTCGAGAAGGTTCGGAGAACACATCAGCATACTGTTCTAATAATTGGTCCACAATGGGTAAGTTCGGTGATGGTGGAACTGCGTCAAAAATGGCCGGGTCACCTACTGCTGCTGTAATTGCTCTTAGTTCAACTAAGAAGCCCTGATCATGTTTGCCCCATGTTCGCTTAAGTTGTTTAAGCGATACTTCTGTCTTGGTCAAGGAGGGATCTCCCTTGAGGGTAATCTTGGAATCTCCTACTTTGATCTCCATCGTTAGGGTCTTCCAGTCAATAGTCGTTACTCCTAGAGTTCTCAGCCACTGCATGCCTAATATTGCATCAACCCCACTCAACTCTATGGGTAAGAAGTCTTCAACAACGGTAATTCCATCTAATGCGATCACAATCTTTTTACAAATACCTTTTCCTTTCACTGCGGTCCCTGTTCCCATGATAATGCCATAGTTCATCGTTTCTGTCACTGGTATCTTCATATCTTCGATCAGCTTTTGTGAAATAAAATTGTGTGTTGCACCACAATCTACGAGAATAACCACTTCTTTGTCTTCGATTCTCCCTTTTACTTTCATCGTTCCAGGAGAAGAAAATCCAACTACCGTGTTAATGGAAAGTTCGGCCATGTCGACTTCCACAGTAGGATCTTCGACTTCTTCTACCCGACACTCTGTGGTTTCTTTTTCTTTGGAAAATGGCGTCTCTGGTTCTTCGTCTGCTACCAGGAGTACCTTTAACTCCTTTCCTTTACATTTGTGTCCCACGTGGAACTTTTCATCACACCTGTAACACAATCCTTTTTCCCTCCTTAATTGCATTTCAGAATCGGTTAAGCGTCTAAGTGGTGCTTCTTTCGGTGGATGGGACGGGTTATTGGGTAAAGTAATGGTTTTAATGGGGTTTTGTTCGATTAACTTTGGTGGATTTGCATGGCTGATGATGGGATTTTTCCACACTCTTCCTGGGCCGAAACTAGTCTTGGATTCAATGGCCCGATTCTTGTCTTCTATTCTTTGGGCCGCCTTCATGATGGCTTCCAGGCCCATGGGTTCAAAACATAGAACTTCGGATCTTATAGCCGGTAACAATCCGTTAAGGAATGTGTTTTCCAGGACTTCCTCAGATAGCTGTGGAAGGGGGGCTGCGAGGGCTTCAAATTTCTCCCGATATTCAGCCACTGTCTTCTCTTGCCTAATAGAAAGGAATCGAGCACAGAGGGTCCCTTCCTGCGTTGGTCTGAATCGCTCCAGTACCCTGTATTTCAGATTTCTCCAGCTAGTGAATGGACTTCGGTTCTCAGCCCACCGATACCATCTTAAAGTTGCTCCGGTGAAGCTTACTGCAGATACCACGACCTTTTCTAAATCTGATAATTGGTGTATGTCGAAATAGCGTTCTGCTCGAAAGAGCCAATCGTCTGGGTAGTCTCCTTCGAAGGTAGGCATTTCTACCTTTTTAAATTTCTGTCGATCATGGAAATTTTCCTCTCCCCTAGGTTCCTTTCGACTAGAGGAAGCGCTTACATCTTCCACAATTTTCCGCTTTAGTCCCGACTCTTTTTCTCCGCTAGGGCTGACTTTAAACCCTCCTTGTAGCAAATTTGCTAACGCCTTTTGATTTTCTATTGTTATTTGTCGTTGATCTTCCATACTATTGAATAACTTTTCCATACTTTTATTTAATTCTACTACAGAATTTTCTAATTCAGGAAATTTTTCTTTCATACCTTCGACATGTTTCTCCGATTCTGCTACCCGCTCCTCCAGTTGCTTGTGCGCCATACCCCGTGTCTTACCCAGGATGACGTGCTCTGATACCAGATTGTTAGGATTCCGGTTTATAGATAGTAAACAAGCTGGTAAGAAAGCTTTTATTTATCAACAAGGGTCAATTACAAACACCAGTTTGAGATGGTGAGGTCTCCCACTCTCTTATCTTCTTAGATAAGAGTAAACAAACTAAGGATTTTTCATACCTAATCCTCCCACAAAATACAATATATACAACCCAAAATTTAGATAACCCCACCGATTACACCGATTGACCGCCAACCTTTATATTACACTAATCTTTCTGTTAATCGCCTAGATCGAGGGTGAATTTCCTCTCCTACCCCTCCTTGCATACGTGTGCACTATTGGGGGTCTAACAACCGCATAGGCGTGAGGTCTTTTGAAGTTAATGATCTTGTGTTCCTAAAAATACACCCATACCCCCCCCCCCCGAGCTTCCTTAGCTAAACAACAAGATGAGAAGCTCTCTCCCAAATATTTTGGTCCATATCCAGTGGAAGAAAGGATTGATAAAGTCGCTTACAAGCTCAAGCTCCCTAAATCTACATCCATTCATCCTTTCTTTCATGTGTCTCAACTAAAGAAATTGGTGGGTAGTAATCACACAGTTCAGCCTAATCCACCCCGATTAATGAAGGATTCGAATGGAATGTCGAGCTTGATGACATCTTTGGTTGTCGAACAGACAGGTAGGGGTGAGCATATAAGACCGAAAAATCGGACCGGCCGACCGAAACCGATCGAACCGACGTCGGTCGGTCGATTTTTTAGATGTGCCGGTCGGAATCAGTTTTTCCATAGAAAAAACCGACCAGTAGGTCGGTCAGTGAGCCCAAAAAGGCTCAAACCGACCAAACCGACCGACTTCATTTTATTATTAAAAAAAAAGTAAAAGTAAAAAGCAAATGCAAACATGCTGCATGCGACACACTGTCCAAGTTTCAATCAATTTCATAGGTAATGATTACCTATATATTATAGGTAATCATTACCTTTTTTTAAAAATGCTTTTTTACTTTCTTTGTTTTTTTAATCTTCCTCCTCCAAACTTCTTTCTCTTTCTCGGAACTCTAGTTTATTTTCTTTCTTTTTCGTTTTACTCTGCCATTGGATTTCTTCACCCTCTCTTTCTCTTCTTCAGTTCTTCTCACTATCATTTCATCCCTTCTCTTTTTCTTTTTATCTATATCTTGTCAGAGCTCTTCGTCATCACAAACCCAACATCTCTTTTTCGGAGCTCTTCGTCGCCACAAACCCCACTTGTTTTCTTTTCTTTTCACAGCTCCAGCGAAGTTGAACTTTCAAAACCGACCGAAACCAACTGAAGTTTACTTATGGTCGGTATGTTGGTTCTATAAACATCTCTGCAACCGACTACCGCCGACTGAATAAAACCGACATGTCGGTGGTCAGCGTCGATTTGAGCCCAAAACTGACGTCAACCGACCGATGATCACCCCTACAAACATGGGCTATTGAGTTACTAGTCAGCTGGAAAAATCTACCCGAGCATGAGGCTACTTGGGAATCCCTCGAAGATTTTCGTCGTCATTTTCCTACCTATCACCTTGAGGACAAGGGAGCTATGACCCCCGGCGGTGATGTTAGGCCCCCAATTACCATACAATATTCTAGAAAGGGTAAAAAGGGCAATTCAGCCCTGGGAAGTTAGTTGTTTTGGGAGGGAGACCATATGTAGGCATTATATACTATTGTCCTGTGAATGGTTGTTTTTATGCTTTTTTGTGAATAGTAACTAGGTAGCTCAGAGGAGAAGGAGAGTTTCCAGTCCTCTCTAAGTTTTTTTTTTTTTTTTTTTTTTTTTTTTGATAAGAAACAATTTCATTGGTGTATGAAATTTACAAAAGGGATACAAGATCCATAGAGATTACAAAAGACTTTCCGAGCTATTTAGAAGGGAAGCATATGTGTACGAGGCGAGAAGGGGAGAGAGTTTACACCAAGAGATAGCATAGTATATAACAATGTCAAAAAAAGCATCAAAAGAGAGATCTATTCCTTGGAAGACTCTTCGATTTCTTTCTTTTCATAAGACCCAAAAGAAAGCTCTAGCGATGTTCATCCATAGATGGCCTTTGATATTGATGAAAGGATGTCCCAACATAACGGAGGCAAGGATATCCCCCATATTACCCGGGAAAGACATAGACCACCCAAACGGCTTTGTGATCCTACTCCAGAATTTCCAAGCAAAGGGGCAAGTAGTAAAAATGTGTTCCTGCGATTCACCACTAGATTTACATAAAGAGCACCATCCAGGGGAAAGGTCATGTAGGGCATGCGTCTCGGAAGAATCTCCTTTGTGTTGATGGCTTTGTGGGCTAGTTCCCAAAGAAAGAATTTAATCTTCTTTGGGTAACTGTCTCTCCATATAATCTTTGCCAAAGATGGCTCAATGAGACTAATATTTTCCGCCATATCAAAGAGGAGGGATTTTTGTAAGTGACCGGGAGTTTTGTATCGCCCTAAGGGGTCTTCTTCTCTGATTAATATCAATATATGTGAGGATACCTCACATAATCTTTACAGGATATTCACTTATATTGGGGCTTTTTTCCTTTTCACTTGTTAATGTAATATGGGGGAATCAGTTACTCCTTAATTGGGGTTCAGTTACTCTCTTATCATATAACTTTACAATAGTCAATAAAAAGTTCAGTTTCCTTTTAAAACAAAATACAAGTACCTCTCTTCCAGTTCCTTAAACCGTACAGATTTAAGCTCTAGTTCCTTTAGTTCAGCATTCACTTCTGCAAACTGGTTTTCTGTCTCCTTAATGGCTGCTTCAAGCCTTCTCTCTTCTTCCTCAATCTAACCCACAAAAAGTAGAAAAGATCAAACAAACAGATTCTTTAAATGTAAATAATCCACTATGGATGCTATTGATTAAAATTCATTTGCTCTAACTTTATTCTTATTAGAAATTTATCCAATTTGTATCTTGACCAGAAAATATTGGTAAAATATATGAATTAATATAAATAATTTTTCAAATTTATATCAATTGTTTGAATAGAAAAAGACTTCTATCTCTTTCCTAAGATATTATAACTATGATGCTCAAGATACACAAATTTACGTGTTACAACAAATTAAGTAAGGTAATGATAATAACAAGTGGAATCGATGTTTCAAAAAGCAAGAGACAGCCTCAAGGCTTCTTCTCTGGAGGAGGGGAGGTATGAGTCATGAGCAGCAATTTCAATATTAAAAAAAAATAGTATATAAATCAGAAAAATGTATAATCAAACATTACTAAACATTGTATGAAGTAAAATATATATATATATATATGCCTATTGCCTACAACGATCACTTTTTAAAATAAAGGTTCTAAAATGTCTTGTTTTTAGTTCAACATATAAACGTGGAGATTTGAACCTCTAAACTATTTGTCAAAAATACATACCTTAATCAGTTGAGCTAGCTCAAGTTGACTAAAAGTTCTGAAATGTCATTTGTTATTATCATTATTATGACTAAAAAGATTGACTTATTCTTTAATTTTTTTTTAATCCTAGGTAATAGAAATAGTAGTAATAGGTCAAATTACCACAGCATAAAATGTATTAGAATTTAATACATCAGAATTTTTATATTTTTCAAGAATGGAGCAACTTAATATTATTTAGAAGAGGAGTAAAGCCTTTTAAGCCTTAATGCATTCTCATGTAGGCGTAAACCTCTTCTATAGGAGGCATAAGCCTCTTATGGTCCAAATAAAAGAAGGTGTTGGTATCAAGGCTAAAAGTTTGAACCTCCGCCTCAAAGGCCTTTTAAAATATTGATCGGATTTATAACCAACCAGATCCCCCTCATGAATGGTAGGTTCACCTGGTCTAAACTGCATGCATGTGTTGTGTGGGTAGATTATTGTGAAAGAGTGGATGGATGAATTTAAAGAGGAAAGACAATCTGTAGGTCCTTAAATCACTTCCAACATTTGCTTGGGTGAAGGCCCTAGTTTGTGCGTTCTACACTTTTAGGTTTGATAATACATTGCTTTCCTATCTTTCTATTAAGTTTTTATTTCTTTTTTGCCCCTTCTTGAACAAGAAATAAATCCTTTCATTGAAGAAATGAAAATATACTAATACTCAAAAGATACAAACTCTAAAAAGGAGTAAAAGAAACCCAAACAATCACAAAGGAGAAATAAAAACATTCCAATTTAAACAAATACCCTATAAAGAGAAATCAGAAAAAGAATTGGAAAGAGAACATCAAAGAGAGGCTTTGAGATGGCTGAGGAAAACAATTAAGGTTCTCTTTAAAAGATTGGAATCATCGTGTCTTTAGGGATGATGTCAAACTTAAGAAACTGAAGGTTCTAGATAGAATTGGATGCTTGGATAGCTTAGATAGGGACAAGCTCTTAGAATGGAGTTAAGGGAAGAGTTTTCTTTTGGATAGGAAACAATTTCATTGATTAAATGTACAAAAGGGAAAACTCGGCCATAGAGATTACAAAAAACTTCTCCAGCTAGATAAAAGTGAATTTAAACTATAATTGCTAAAAGGAAGATCATTTTTACACCAAAAGAGAGTCAAAAAAAGAGAAGAGTCGAGTCTGGGGATCTTTCCTTGCTACAAAAGATTCTAGTGTTCCTTTCATTCTAAATCATCCAAATTGTAGCACGAACAAAATGAAGCCATAACATTTTTTGTGTCGTTTGAAAGGGTGGTCAGTACGCAATAAAAGCATCCACTCTTGAACTACCATTGGAAGAACCACACTCCATCCAAAAGCTTCAAAAAAACAGGCCCAATTTTTTAAGAGAAGGGGCAATGAATAAATAAATGAATCTGTGATCCTCCCTCTGCTTTGCACAAACAACACCAATTTGGGGAGATAGAAAACCAGGGGCATATCCTTTGAAGCCTATCATAAGAATTTAAACACCTGAGACTACGTTCCCAAAGAAGGAACTTAATCTTTTTTTAGGTATTTCTCCTGCCAAACAACTTTATACAAAACATGGGAATGAGTAGATGGCCCAGAAGTGAGGATGGACAGTATAGACTTCGAAGTAAAGGAACCACCCTTTTCAAGATTCCAAATCCAATTATCTTGGTCAGTGGAGAGCTGAAGTGAAGGAATCTGCAGGATAAAAAAGGCCCCTTCAATGATTTCTGTGTCTTTAAGGTTTCTTCTGAAGTGTAAAACCCATGAAGCATTTTCCTTGTCCCAAACATCTGCAATTTTAGCTAATTTGGAGCCGGCTAAGTTGTATAAAAGAGGAAAAACTCAAGCAGAGAAGTCTGTTTCCAGCCCATAAATCATGCCAAAAAAAGGTAGATTCCCCATTTACCACCTTGCAAGTAATGTTTTTATAATCGGCTCTTGGTTCTGTAAGATGGAATTCCATGCCTCTTTTGGGAGGCTTTTGATTTTGTATCCGATTTGAGATTAAAGCAAGAGGTGCCAAACTTTGCACTGATCACTGTTAGGTATCTAACCTTGCTCAACCTATAAACACACAAACAAAGTATAGAAGATCCAACACTGTTCTATTGGTAGTCCTTTAATTAACAGTGGGATTATTTAGCCGATTATATTGATAATATCAAAGGGGAACAGCAAAAACAACCAAACAAGCACCCAGCTATTAGAGAGACACAATTGTCTACTAGAAAACACACACTGATTCCCCTCAGCCGAAACTCCTACAAAACCCTCCCTCCAAACCTCCACACACAAGCGCACAATCCCAAACAGTCCCCACACTAACCGAAATACATTCCCTTTTTACCCTTCCTCTGGTATGTATGTATTATCAGAGGCCTCACAATCACTTTCCTCCATACGGCTTCCTTTTCCTTTGCAAATCTCCATATCCATTTGGCTAGAAGAGTTCTTTTCCTCTATTACTCGACCATAAGAAATCTCTGCAGATCCTTCCAATGCTAGCAGCTACTTTAGATGGGAGATGGAAGAGAGATAAGGGAAGAGTGAGTTCGAGCACTTTTGTGATGGACAAAGTTCTATAATTATTTTTCCTGTTATTCTTAAGAACTTGGAGTGCTTTTCATAATCTCTAGTTTTAGTTTCTTGATACACAATCCATATGTAATGAATGGACTTTTCTTCTTTTTTATATAGCAAGATTGTATTCTCTCATTTATCTAAACAAGGAAAAAAAATATTTCTCCTTTTGAAACTTTAGATAACTACAACCCTTAAATTCAAATTAAATAAATATCTCAAGAAAAATTTCTCCATAACTTCCTAAGCCAGCCATCCTTCCAACATAAAATAATCAGCATCTATTTTTCGTTTAGAAAACAAATGCCTAAATATCATTGTTGAATTGTACCTTTAATTTCTCCTTAAGAAAACCAGCTTCAGAGAGAACATTTCGTGACTCCCCTTCTAAACGTTTGAGGCAGGCTTCATACGCCTTAATGTCCCTGTTCACATCTTCAACCTCCTTATCAAGTTTATCAGACAAAATCCTCATGCATTCCAGGCACAAAGGCTGCTCAACCTGGTACAGAAATAGAGGCATATAGTTTTTCATCAATTTCCACAAAACTTAACAGGAAAGCTAATCAGCCACAATTTTGAAATGAAACTGAAAAAAGTTCAAGTTCCTTTCCTTTAGAGTACCTGAGTTTGAGTTTTGGCAATCTCAAAAGCACGTTTTAAGATAGTTATTGTAGTATGAAACCCAGAATTATTTGGCTGCATTGCCCCATCAGGCGATGGTATATGCATTCCACCTCCATCAGATGGAGATTCATTCTTATACACAACTACAAACGACTCATCCATTGCCTTCCCAGTTTGTCCTGTGTCAGCCTGACCAGCTCCCTCACGAGGACGAGGAACTCCTTGTGACTGGGGCCTTTGCTTTGGCAACACAACAAAGGAATTATCCATGCGCGTGGAAGCTAACATGCTACTGGCCCCATGAGCTCCAGACCCCTGCATCCCTGAACGTGTTTATCACCAGAACATATTTATCAAAAGAAGCATACAACTTGAAGTCAGCACATTAAACTAATCTTCAGGCATGCCTTAATACTCAAACCCCAGAAGGGTAATTGATTCTCTTACCGCCCACATGCAAATTATCAAACTTAAAATAATTCACACATCTTGTCTCTTCTTTCTTGGCAGGGGAACGGCGTTGTTGTTAAGCTCACAACACAGAGGCCTTCAGTAATTTGAGCCACAATCTTTCCCATGTGGTTTCTTCAATAATTCATGGCTATTAACAATAAGACGCACTGTATTCAATCAACTTCGGATTGCGTAGCACCACACTCTTAATGAAGATAAAACTATTTCGCCAAAAAATTCGTAAGTTCCCCCATTATACAATATTACACCATCATTCAATCGACTTATACCGGTCAAATTATCGCACCACAATCTGGCGCGAATGGCAATAAATTGCTAAAATAACTACAAAAGCTAGAGTAACTGAAGGAATCACATCTTAGACACCAAAAGCGCGAAGATAAAACATTAACAATGAGAGTAGAAAAGTTCACCGGATCGAGCAGAGGGATCGTTGATGAACTTATCGGCATGGGTGTCGACGCCGACGAAGCATAAGGACTGGCCGCAGTTCTGGCAGCCGAACCGAGGAAAATTCGGGTCCGCCGGCAAGATTCGACCCGTTTTTCTGTCGCCCATCGTTCGTCAGCTTGCAATCGTATTGATTCAAAACGTGAAAGATAAGGAGTTATGATCTTTATCCAAGTCGTTGCGTGGAAATACAAGAAAACCACCGAGGCCTTTGCAGTTGTTGAATGATTGATAACAGTCTTTACGTGTAGATAATTGATTAAGGTTAAATTATTTAAAAAAAAAAAACAAACAAACAAAACTTGCGACATGTCTTACGGTTAAAATTTTGACAAGGAGGAAGGGAAAAAATGAGAGGATCTTTTTATCTTTACTACTTGTCAACATTTTGATGGTGGTCCTGCATATCGATATATAGCCAAGTTTTTTCTTATTAAAAATAACACAAACTACAATGTTGGTTTCATTTATAACTTTGAACTTTCAAATTTTTCATTTTCACTCTTGAAGTTTGAAGTTTGAAGTTTGTTTCAAAACGACCATTAAAAGTTTTTTTTTTTCGTTAATTCATAGATGAAAAATGGTGTATTTGCATATGTATGGTTGCTTATGTGAATATATTTGAACACATACATTGAAAAAAATAAAATAAAGACATGCAAACACGTCATTTTTCGTCCATAAATGTAACGAAAAATGTCTCCAAAGGTTGCTTTGAAACAAACTTCAAATTTCAAGGTCTAAAATGAAACTTTTGAAAATTCAATGATATAATTGAAACCAACCTCATAGTTGAGGGGTATTTTTAATAATTTAACCTTTATTCAACTTTAAAGTAAATTTAGGGGAAAAGGTTTTGGTTAAATTATTTTTTTTTTCACCCATTTTCATGTTTGTGTCTAACATGTCACTCAACTTTAAAAAAAATGTCAAATAATCAAATGAACTTTCAATTTTTTTTTGTTTAATAACTTCCTTACATGTTTATCATTTTTTTAAGAAAAATACATTTTTTATTGGATAATTGTAATGGGTGGCAACATGAAGGTAAATAATTACAAATATAGCAATTTTTAAAAATATTTGCAAATATGGCAAAATTTTTGAATTAATTTTTTATATTCTTAAATTGCTTTTTTTTTTTTTTTTTTTTTTTTTTACTGATAGAAAGTCTTTGTATTACTGATAGATTCTATCAGTGGTAGAAAAATTTTCTATCAGTGATAGAAAGTGTCTATCACGGATAGAATAAAGTTTCTATCAGTGATATTTCTATCACTGATAGATTCTATCAGTGGTAGAAAAATTTTCTATCGGCGATAGAAAGTTTCTATCACTAATATTTCTATGACTGATAGATTCTATCAGTGGTAGAAAAATTTTCTATCAGTGATAGAAAGTTTCTATCACTGATAGAATAGAAGATTTCTATCACTAATAGAAACTTTTTCTATCAGTGATAAAAGATTTCTATCACTAAAATAGGTTCTATCAGTGATAAAAAAACTTTTTATAGAAAATCATAGAAAAACTTTTGATAAAAAATCTTTCAATCTCTGATCACCCATAAAAATCTTTCTATCTCCGATAGAAAAGCTTTCTATCACCGATATAATCTATAAGTGATAGAAAAACTTTCTATCACCGATAAAAAAGCTTTCTATCAGTGATAAAAAATTTCTATCACTGATAGAAAACTCTTGATAGAAAATCTTTCAATCCCTGATAGAACCTATCACTTATAGAAATTTTTTCTATGAGTGATAGAAAATTTCTATCACTCATAGAAAATCTTTCTATGAGTGATAGAAAAACTTTCTATCTCTATCACTGAGACTGATAGAAAAACTTTTCGTGAGTAGAAAATCTTTCTATCACTGATATTTTTCTATCAGTGATAGAAGATCTTTTGTTTCTATCAGCGATGGTGATACATGGTGAAATCGAGCATTGAAAAATAAAGCAAAAACGAACAATTATAGAAATCAAACACTGAAAAGCAAAAACCAAACACTGATAGAAAACCAAATAACAACAACCAAACACTGATAGAACACCGAACAAGTGATAGAAAAATATCTATCGCCGATAGAATCTATCAGTGATAGAAAATTTCTATCACTGATAGAATCTATCAGTGATAGAAAATCATCAGTGATAGAAAATCTTTCTATCAGTGATAGAAAATTTCTATCACTGATAGAAAATCTTTCTATCACTGATAGAATCTATCAGTATAGAAAAACTTTCTATCAGTAAAAGAAAATCTGGAGGGGTATTTTAGTAAATGCAACAAACAAACTATTAGATTTTGCCATTTTTGCAATTTTTTTTGTGGGTTGCTAAATTTGCAATTATTTTGGCCCATATTGCTATCCTTGCAACCGGCCCATTTTTATTCGAGTCCGATAATTTTTTTAAGAAAAATACATTTTTTATAGTTCCATGAATTTTGAAACTATTTGGTTCCATTTCAAACTAACATGAAAATATTTTTAATTTCTTAAAATATTTTTTCTTTTTTCGTTTTCTCTTTTTTTTTCTTCATCTTTTTCTTCTCCCATCTCCCCGCTCTTCCTAATCCCTAATAATATCCATTGTTGCCGCCACCAATGCTAATTTTTTTTCTCTTCTTCATTTTTTCTCTTTCTCATTGATGATGTCGCCCACCATTTGAACAAAAAACAAAGGGGAGAGTCTTCTTGTTTTAGATCTGAAATGACTAAAACGAGGGGGTTTTCCCTTTGTTACACATATAAAAATGAGGGGGCTTTCCTCCTCGTTTCAGATGGAGAGCCCCTTGTTTCGGAGCCCTCCTCATTCCTTTGTCTTAGGTCAAATTATGGTGTCACCTGGCGTCAGTAGTGGGCAGTGAGCCAACAGCGGTGGGTTGTAAAATGGAAAAAAAAATTAAGGTAAGGAGGGTGGAAGACGAATAAAATGAAAAAGAAAAAAAAAAGAAAATGAAAAATGAAATATATATATATATATATATATATATATAGTAAAAAATTAAAGGAAGAAATACATTTTTGGTCCCTAAGGTTTGAGTTGGGTTTCATTTTCGTCCATAAGTTTTCAAACTCGACATTTTAGCCCATGAAGTTTGGATTTCATTTCATTTTTGTCCCTCCATTCATTTTTCCGTTAATAACTAACGGATTGCTGGTGTGACACCTATTTTTATTTGAAAAAATATATTTTTTTAATTTTTAAAATAACAATAATATTAAATTAACAAAAAAAATATTATTTTTTATTCTTTCTTTATTTCTCTTATTCTTCTTCCTCTTCTTCTTCCAGCTTCTGCCACCGGCAAACTTGTTCTTTTTCTTCATCTTCTTCTCATTCCTTTCTCTTTTTTTTTTTTTCTTCTTCCCCTTTTCTTTCTGTTTTTTTTTTAATTAAGGACTGAAACGAAGGGGAAAGACCATTCGTTTCAGAAGTGGAACAAGCAGACCAGAACGAAGGAGAAAGTCATTTGAGAGCTCCGATCAGATAGATGAAGACAAAGACGGTGAGCTTATGGGCGTTGTCGTTGCTGGTTTGAAACGATTTCACGGTCGCTTTCACGACTGGTCGGATGGCTCTTGACGGTGAACTTATGGTCGTCGTCGTTGCATGAGGTGAAGTGGTTAACGTCGTAATCAATTGAAAAGGGATTCGACTCTTCTTCTTCTTCCCTTTATTGTGGTCCTTGGCACGTGTAAAAGCTCTGATACCAAAATGATAAGGCAACCCTAATTATCAGCCCAAAGATAAAAGCTTTTGCAAAGCAAGAACCCTTGAAATAAAGAAATTAACACCTCCTTACACAAATTAGAACCAACCAAGAGAAAAGGCTAGAAATCGATTACCTCTTATGATCAATGATCTAAAAGCAAGATTGGAAATCTTGTTCTAGATTGAGTCATGTTACAATCAAACGTGATCAAGGTTGGATTAAATGGCTCAACATGCAATCTATCACGAGAATTGCAAGAAATTTAGAAAATGGATTTCTAAGAAAAGTCTCAAATATGAGAGATCAAATTTCATTCATCTTAATCTGTGTTTTACATGCTAGAATGTGGCTTTTTATAGCCTTTGTGTGAATGAAACCCCCAACCTTTCAATTTCCCAAAATAAAACCTACAAAGCATTCATGACCATAATTGGTCTACAAAGTAACTCCCCACTATTGAATCTAACCTTGAAACCACGTTTTTGAAGCCTAAAAGTTCAAAGATTACAAACAAAAGTTGATAACTTGAAATAACAAATGAGACTTTAAAAGGCTGGTGCAACGTCAATCTTGTAAACGCTGACCTTCACAGCACCGTCCTCTCTTGGGTTAATTTGCAGCATGTGAAATAGATGTTGAGTTGAACCTAACCAATTTTGTATGTGAATAAAGAATGCTTGTTGAAGCTTCTTAGCCTTGGCGCGTGTAATAGGTCCAGTTGGGACGTGTGGAGCACCATGATTCTTATCACAGGGTCCCGAGGTGGGGCAAAACAACAATTCCCCATGAATCAACACGATCTTGAAATTGAAAGAGTAACGAGCGAATTCGACGAAAAGACGAACTAGGTATGAAGGTGTAACACGTGAAGGGCTGACTTGCTGTTGTTGGTCAATATCCGTGGACACAGAAATATATCTGCAGTGAGAAGAGTGCAGTCGTGGTTCTTTAGTGGAGTGGATCGCGGTTAACGAATATTGATTAACTTGGTTAATGAGTTTAGCCAATTAATCTCATATCGTTGAAGCTTCTAATCTGTAGGTCCATTAGGTCCCACCGGTAGCTCATTTAGGGCGTTGAGGTAAATTTCTAAGGAAGGATTGAATATTCGAAGGTGTTCGAATATTAAGCTAAAATGTGAATTTGATTCATATTGAAACTATAGGTTATAATTAATGTGCATTGGATGTACATTAGTACTATAGTTTTATGAGAGAGAATAATAATTGAATATATGATATTCAATTTTATTATTTTATTTAATTCATTTATTTTGAATTAATTAATTGATTTAGTTTAGTTAAATTTGATTTAATTAAACTATAGGTTAAAGAGGGATATTAATTTAAATAGGATTTAAATTAATGTTGATTAGTTAAATGTAATTAATTATAATTAGAATTTTTGGATTTTAATTTATAATTAATTAAAATATCAAGTAACTGATTAATCAGTTACCTGATGTTATGCGTGAAGTGGCCCTAGTTTTCCTCTCCTGATCGATGGGTAAAAGGGAAGGGGCTTCTTTCAGTTTTGCAATCCCCACATTCACGCAAAACTCTCCCTCTCTCTTGCTCTCTCTCGTTTTGCTCTCTCTGTGATCTATAGAAAGAAATTTCTCCAGAGAATCCTTAGTGTTTATTGCTCCCACAAGCTCCCAACGCAAAATCCTATTCGAGAATACTGGTGCAACTGCTTGGTGGTGTTCAAGGCTGATTTCTAGCGAGATAACGTTCTTTTTGCTGCTGTTTTTCAGAGGAACTCGGGGAAAAACTTGGTGAAACGATCAAGAAACTCTTCAAGGGTAAGGTTTCTTTAATCATTGGATCATTAAGATCCTATCTAGATTAGATCTAGATTTTTCTTTTAGTTTATGCATGTTTTATATCCATGTGACAACATGTTTTATATTTTTTTTTCTTGCTGTAAATTTTTCTCTTTTTGCCGTCGTATTGGTTTCCCAATCGGCATTTAAACTGATTAAGATCTCTGATCGTTTCCGCTGCGCTAGGGCTTTTATCCCTGTAGTAACAACCCCTTACTTTAATTAAAAATAATAATAATAATTAAAAAAAGATATTTATAAAAAAACAAAATATACCAGTAAAAGAGGGAGAGAGGAAGGGGTGATTTCACGTCTGCCCCCAGTTCGATTAGTTGGAGATTTTAAAAAAAAGGAAAAAAAAATTCAAGAACCCCGTCTCTCTCTCTCGATTCATTCTCTCTCTCCTTATGCTCTCTCCTTCGTTCTCCCTCTCTCTTGTCTGTGTTGTCGCCTTTCTTCCTCTTTAGTCAGCATTACCTCACGTCGTTGTCTAACCATCACTGCAACGTCACCGCCACTAAGATCCGTTGTGTTTCCACTCTCATCGCCAGTCACCCACGTCACCTAGAGTTGTTTGCTGGCCAATCTTCTCTCCCTCTCTTCTCCGATCACCTCCACGACGTCGCTGATTGTGCCACCTAAATTCGTCGTGAATCGCCGCCGTCGTCGAGTGTTGGTTGCAGTAGCCATAGTCGTGTATTGGGTGTCGTTTAGGGTAAGTCTTGGCGAGTTTCCATGTTTGATTTGAGTTTCTTCAACAATTTTCTTAAGAATAGAAATTAACCCATAGATGTTTCCCAAATTGATTCTAGATTGTTGTGTGTTTCTGTCATTCAAGTCGAGTATCGACCACCCAAGTTGCTGTCAAGCGAAAGGAATGATTTGATTGGGTGAGTTTTATTTACTCATTTAAGTCTCCGATCATTTTGATATTTGGAGTTGACCCATTGTTAATTGGGCACATTTCAACTTTACCCCACTATTTTTCCAACGTTGAGATTGCAAGATTCAGTGATTTTAAGTCCTGTCCAGCAGTTGTTTAGGCTTTTTTGAGTGAGTATTCAAGAGTAAACACACCTCCCTTAAGCATGTTTGAGTTTAATTGAATTATTGGATTGAAATTTCTAATCTTGGAAATCCCTTTTATGCGTAGTTGTGGGCATTCTTGGCTAAGGATTTAGAGAATCATTGGAGTAAGAATTTTGAGTAAAATTCTTAAACAGTACTGTGTAAGTGACTCCCTATCAGCATGTTGGAAATTTAATGCTTAAATGTAAAATTGTTGGGTGCGGATTTGCTTTGATTGTGGTGCTTATATTGAAATTGATTATTGTGTTTTGTATATGGAGTGATGCGCATATAAATTAGAAATTTGATGTTTGTTACAAAAAAAAAAAAGTTATTTGAATGAAATGTGGATTTCCATGTATTACATTATCATAAAGTTAGTTAGGGGACCTCAAGTGCATATGTATGACTCACGGTGACGTATGTTCTTAAAAGTTTTGTCATTGGAAAACTTAGCAGTATGACCAATAGTTTTATTAAAACTTGGTGATATGGTCAAGATGTAGTTTAATAATTTTCTTAAAACTTGGTGATATGGTCAAGAGAATGATTTTAGTACTTATTTTCAAAACTTGGCGATATGGTCATGATGACAGGTGGCGATATGGTCACGATAAAATTTTAGTGGTGATAAGGTCACAATACAGTTTTCGTGGCGATAGGGTCACGTTTGGCGTTATGACCAAGAAATAAAGTTATTATAAAGCAAAGTTTAGGTCTCCTCATAAATGTTTGTGCCTACATAACCAACTCTGGTAGAGAGGTTACTTACTAGGTATTTTTAATACTCATTCTTTGTTTATTTTAATTTTTTTTTAGGCAAGAGTAAGAATGTGTTAGGCGACTGATCAAAAGTATTTGTTGTTGGCGCCATGGTGGATGATGTCAGCATATTTTTTACTTCCGCATATTAGTGTCCTTTATTTTATTTTTCTATGTAATTATTCAAGGATTCATTTAATTTGTTGTTTTTGAGTTTTCCAAATATTTTTATGTTTTACAAAGTTTTATTAAGATCCCAAATAAACGTTTATTGAAATTATTTATCTATTTTGCACATTTTTTGTATGCCTATAAAATTCTAACTTCATAGTTCTTTGAGTTATTCAAGTCCATAATATGTATGTAGTAACGTCCTTAGTCAGTTTATAAGCTTTAAAAAGTTGGGGCGGTACAGGAGGGATTGAAGATCGGGATTCGAATTAAAGCAAAAATTGAGAGAGATGGTGAAAAGGTGGGGCATAAATCGAGATGGGTATGAGGAAAAATGGATGAGGTGAAAGGATTGGAATTCCGTAATTTCGTAAAGCGAAAGCGTGATTGGGACCGATTCGTAGTTAATTTTGTTTAATCTAAAATACCGATACATTGGCAATAAACTTAGAACTATTCTAGATTTATATTAAAGTTAAGCATACAAAAATATTAGATCTAAATCTAATTTATATAGTAACAAGTTACTTACTCTCATTGACGATTCAAATTAAATTCACCAACTGCTTGTGAAATAATCACAAACTACTGCGAACACTACCACTATGGCTAATCTGGTATGACTCTGAGACTACTAGAGGCAGGAGACTGGTGGGAGTCTTCAGGAGAATTCTCTGAGAATAGGAGAATGAATGGGATGCCTTTTTGTTGGGTTTTATGCCCTAAAACTCGTAGATAATGAATGTAAACAAATTGTATACTTGTTTCAATAAAGTGTTATTGAGTTTCTACAATAAAGTGTTATTGTTAAATATTGGGAAAAATACACTTTTGGTCCCTGAGGTTTGGGTTAAGTGACAGTTTAGTCCCTGAGTTTTCAAACTCAACAAAAATACCCCTGAGATTTGAGATAAGTAGCACTTTGGTCCCTGCCGTCTATTTTTCTGTTAAATACTAACGGTTGCTGACGTGGCACTTTTATTTTAATAAAAAAAATTTATTTTTTAAATTTTTTTAAATAAAAACATATTAAAATAATAAAATATTATTTTATATTTTCTTTATTTCTTTCCCCTTCTTTCTTCTTCTTGACCTTCTTCTTTCTACTTCTTCTTGACCTTCTGCACATGGCCGGCGGCCGACGACCGGCGACCACCACTCGCCGGTGGCCGCCGGCAACTTTTATTTTATTTTTTTTTCTTCTTCTCCTTCTCTTATCTTCTTCTTCACTTTTTTCTCTTTCTCCAACTTTTCAATTTTTTTTTTCTCTTTTTTTTCTGTCGGCGGTCCATCCATTTTTTTTCTTCAGTCTTTCTCTCTCCCTCTCTCATCTCTCCCTCTCCTCATCTCATCTATCCCGCCCAGATCTGTTTGGGTCCCTCCCTCCCTGTGATTTTTCATCTTTGAAAAGGAGAAAGAAAAGCTGGAAGCCACAATCGTCCCTCCCTCCCCGCTGGAAGCTGCACGCGCTGAATCCCAAATCTGCTCGTCGTGGAAGTCGCCGGACAAACACCCAGATCTGCTCGACGATGAGAAGGTCGCCGCTGAGTCGAACCCAGATCTGCTCGACGTGAGGGGGCCGCCGCTGAGTCGAACCCAGATCTGCTCGACGTTGAGGAGGTCGCCGCTGAGTTGAATGACCAGATCTGCTCGAGATTGCCTTCCGACGCAAAACAGAGGAGGAGGGGCCTCCCTCCTCCTCTTGTTTATTTAAAAAAAATAGAGAAGAAAAATGGGGTAAGAGAGAAGAAGAAAAGAGAAGAAGAGAGAAGAAAAAAAAATCAGTCGCCGGAGACCGGCGGCCGGCGGCGGCAATGGCCGCCGGTCGTCGAAGTTAGGAAGAAGAAGAAGGAAGATGAAGGAGATGGAGAAGATGGAGAAGAAGAAGAAGATGATGAGAGAGAATGGGAGAAAGAATAAAAAAAATAAAATAAAATATTAATATTTTATTTTTTAATATTTTTATTTAAAAAAATAAAAAAAAATATTTTTTTATATTAAAATAATAGTGCCACGTCAGCAACCGTTAAAAGTTAACAGAAAATTTGACGGCAGGGACCAAAGTGCTCCTTATCTCAAACCTCAGGGATATTTTTGTTGAGTTTGAAAACTCAGGGACCAAAGTGTCACTTAACCCAAACCTCAGGGACCAAAAGTGTATTTTTCCCTTAAATATTCCACAATTTGACCCAAATCCAATAAACTAAGATCCAAGGTTGTTTGTATGTAACTTGAACTAGTATGTGGGGACATACGAGGATCGATGTTCAAGAGTAACAACCTAAAAGGTCTATAGTACAAGGATAAGGTTGGGTACCTTATCCTGGTAACACTATGTGATACGACCCGCTTTGTATTTGATACAGACGTATTGATCCAAAGCCTCCATGTAGTAGACATGTGAGCGGGGGTATACTATGCAATGAGTTTGCATAAGACCGGACCATGAAGTGGTAAACCACTAGATATAACACCGTTAACTAGTTAGGTTCGTAGGTAACTCAGTCTTAATCTTGAGCGTGTCATGAACTCCTTCTCATGAGAGATTGTCCTCTGATTAGCATTAGGGGTGTTCAACATAACCCCGAAAACTGACCCGACCGCCCAAAACCGCCCGAACCGACGTCGGTCGGTCGGTTTAGAGGGCATGTCGGTCGGAGTCGATTTTTTATTTCAAGGAACCGATCGATCGGTCGGTCGGAGAAAAAAATTCAAAATTTTCGACCGACCGACCGAAATATATGGGAGGGAAGGAAAAAAACGAATTTTCTTCATTAAATTTTCTGATGGCATTAATGACAAGGTGGTTTGGTGCCCATGGTTTTTTCAAAACCACCTTGGTTTTAAAAAAGAATTATTTTTTTATATTTATCTCTCTCATCTCACTTCCCTCCCACGTTTTCTCTTCCCAATGCCATCATCACCTTCTCTCTTTTTTTCCATATGTCATCATGTCCTTCTCTCTTCTCTTCCCAATGCATCATCTCCTTCTCTCTTCTTTCCCCTCTCTTCATTCCTTCTCATTTTTTCTCTTCTCTCAAACTTTCCACCTCCCACCGTCGTCTACAGCTACTGCACCGCCACCGTTGTCGCCGATCCGCCATCTTCGTCTTCTCCATCTCTATTTCTTTTTTTTTCTTATTTTCTCATGTTCTTTAATTTAGTTTGTTTTTCTTCTTCATCTCTTTTTTTTCTTATTCCTTCTCCCTCATTCTTTCTCTTCTCCATCTCCATTGTTGGATTTCTTCTCCTCCTTTTTTCTTTTCTTTTCTTCATGTTTCTCTAATTTTTTTCTTTATTTTCGTTTTTTTAAATTTCGCCAGAACTACAAAACCGACAAAAACCGACCGACCGACCGTGAGTTCAGTCAGTCGGAGTCACGAACCTCTAGAAAACTGAAAACTACGAAAACTGACCGACCGATTTTTCGGTGGTCGGCGTCGGTTTTAGTCCAAAACCGACTCCGACCGACCGATGAACACCCCTAATTAGCATGGGTGAGAGTGGCCAATACGCCGACTCAATATGCCTTCCTTTTTGGGGACAAGACCGAGTGGGAGGCTGGGGACATGACAATACAAGAAGGAATTCACTCCTTCCCACTTCTAGGAGAAATAGATGAGTGTTCCCTTAAGTGGTGACTCCGGGACTTGAACAAAGAGATCCCACCCTTTCACTGGCTCGAGAGGGACTTTCTGTTTATTGGTCGGACCATAAACATGTTGTTCATTAGAGGAGCACTGGTACTTAAGGAGACAGATGTAACACAGGGGTAAAACGGTAATTTGACCTAGTTGTGATTACGGACACTTGTGAATGATTGACTTACTAGTATAGGTCTATATCCGTGGACACAAAAATGTTCTACACTGAGAAGAGTTCAGTTGTGGGTCTTTAGTGGGATGACCCACAATTAATGAATATTGGTTAACCTGATTAATGAGTTTAATTGGTTAACCTCATATTATTGGAGCTTCTGATATGTAGGTCCATTAGGTCCACATGCTAGCCCGTAAAGAGTAATTAGGAACGATTATATCTTGAGAGAATTTGAATAGTTCAAATTCATTTTGGAAATTAAGTTAATTGTATGAGATACAAATTAATATAATGTATAGTGATACATTAAAATATAAAGTCTAATTTGAAATTAAACTTTATCATTATGAAAGAAATAAATATTTGAATAAGTTCAAATATTAATATGAATCTGATTAAACTCAAGAACTCTAGAGAGAATTTTTTTCTCTCTAAGAGTATTTTCCATTCAAGATTAGGTAGTCTCACAACTACGTTCCTTATCTCAGAGTTATAGCGGGGAAGATCAAATGGTGGTATTCTTCGTTGTTGCAGAGCAATCAAGAATCATTCTTGATTTTCAGAGACGTCAACAAAGGTTTGCTTCTTTTTCTCTATTAGATTTAGATCTAATTTTTGTATGTTTAGCCTTAAGTTTCTATAGAATATGTTATATGATTTTTTGCCAATGTAATGGTATTTTGGTAAAAATAAAACTAACTACGAATCGGTCCAATTGCGTTTCCGCTAACGGAATTGGGGAATTCCAATCCTTCACTTTCACCTCACCCCAGGGGTCCTATTTATAGGAAAAGGTCATGAATAAGATCTAATCAAATATATTATCTTATTCATATATAATTTTAATAAATAATTAATTAATTCCATAATTAATTGATTGTCCAATTAAATATCATATATTTAATCTTAGGGATTTTATTAAATTATTTATATTAATATGAATCCAATTCATATTAATTATTTGAACTCTTTCAAATATTTTATCTCAAGAAATAATTTTGAAATTAATTCAAAATTATATTATAAAGTTTCATAAACTTTATATTATAATCTATCAATATACATTATATGATTCTCCTAAATAAATTGAATACTTTCAGTTTACAATTTATACTTAATTGCCCCAAGTCTCTTTACGAACTACCAGTGGGACCTAAAGGACCTGCAGATCAGAAGCTTCAATGATGTGAGATTAATTGGTCAAACTCATTAACCAAATTACTCAAATTCGTTAACTGTGTGTTCATTCCACTATAGACTCACAGTTGCACTATTCTCACTGTAAACATATTTCTGTGTCCACGGATATAGACCAATAACAAATAGTTAGTCCTTCACGAGTGTTCGTAACACCACCTGGGTCAAATTACCGTTTTACCCCTAGGTTACTTCTATGTCCTTAAGTACCAGTGCTCCTCTAATGAACAACCTGTTTATGGTCCAACCACCAAACAGAAACCCCTCTCGGGCCAGTGAGAGGGTAGGGCCATTTGTTCAATACCCAGAGTCACCACTTAAGGGGAACACTCATCTACTTCCCTAAAGTCGGGAAGGAGTGAATTCCATCTTGTGTGATTATGTTCCTAACTCCCCACTCGGTCTTGACCCCAAAATGGTAGGCTTATTGAGTCGGCGTTGTTGAGTTTTTTGTCCTAAAACTTGTAGATAGTAAATGAAACAAATTAATCGACCTCAATAAAGCGTTATTTGAGTGATTCATTAATTTGGTTATTGAATAATCAAGTTTGCATTAATAAACCCTAAATCCAATAAACTAAGATCCAAAGTTGTTTAAATGAAACTTGGACTAGTATGTAGGAACATACGGGGATCAGTGTTCAAGTAACAACCTAAATGGTCTATAGTATAGGGATAAGACTGGGTACCTTATCCTGGTGACACTATGTGATACGACCCACCTTGTATCCGGTATAGATGCAATGATCCAAAGCATCCATGTAGGAGACATGTGGGTGGGGGTATCCTATGCAATGAGTTTGCATAACACCGGACTGCGAAATATTAACCACTAAATGTAACGTCGTAAACTAGTATAGGTTTTTATTTCAATAGGATGACCTAGGTAACTCAATCTCAATCCTGAGTCTGTTATGAACTCCTTTCAGGAGGAATTATCCTTAGATTTGTATGGGTGAGAGTGGTCTGCTCGCCGACTCAATAATCCTACCATTTCAGGGGCAAGATCGAATGGGGGCTAGGAACATAACAGTACAAGATGGAATTCACTCCTTCCCCTATTGGGGCAAGTAGATGTGTGTTCCCTTAAGGGCTGATTCCGAGGCTTGAACAAGAGTGCATTATCCTCTCCTGACCCGAGAGGAATTTCTGTTTAGTGGTTGGACCCTAAACAGGTTGTTCGTTAGAGGGATCAGTAGTGGTACTTAAGGATCCAGAGGTAACCTAGGGGTAAAACAGTAATTTGACCCAGCTGGTGTTACGAACACACATGAAGGATTGACTTACTGCATTGGTCGATATCCGTGGACACAGAAATTTTCTACAGTGAGAAGAGTGCAGCTGTGGGTCTTTAGTGGAGTGACCCACAGTTAACGAATGTTGATTGACTCAGTTAATGAGTTTAGCTAATCAATCTCGTATAGTTGGAGCTTCTGATCTGTAGGTCCATTAGGTCTACTTGCTAGCTCATATCGAGTTCTGAGATAATATAGTCTTAATTATTAAAGGGATTTTAAGTTAATTATATTTTGATGCAATTAATATAATGTATGGAGATACATTATAGTATAAGTTTAATTAATGAATTAAACTATATAATAAAATTAATTTTGGACATGATTCAAAATTAATTAATGAGAGAATTATGAATTTAATTAAATATGTGATATTTGATTAATTCATGAATTAATTAATTAGGAATTAATTAATTTAATTTGGTTAAATATGATTTAATCAAATTAATACTATAGTTTATATTAGGGGAAAATACACTTTTGGTCCCTGAGGTTTGGGTTAAGTGACATTTTGGTCCCCGAGTTTTCAAACTCAACAAAAATACCCCCGAGGTTTGAGATAAGGAGCAATTTGGTCCCTGCCATCAATTTTTCTGTTAAGCCCTAACGGTAATCTGACGTGGCACTATTATTTTAATTAAAAAAAATTAATTTTTAATTTTTTTAAATAAAATATATAAAAATATTAAATATATTATTATTTTATTATTATTTTTAAAATTCTCTCTCTTTCTTCTCCATCTTCTTCCTTCCCCCTCCCATCTTCTTCAGCTCCGGTGGCCGGCCGCCGCCGGCTGCCGGCGAACGGTGGCGGCGGCGGCGGTCGCCGGAATTTTTTTTTTTTTTTTGCCTTATTTCTTCTTTTTCCCTTCTTCTTCTTTCTCTTCCTTTCTTCTGTTTTTTTTTTTTAAAAAAAGAAGGGAGTTTCGGGGAGCTCCTCCTCCCCCTCCCGTTTCATATCTAAAACGGGAAGGGGAGGAGGAGTTCCTCCTCCCCGATGCGACGCCGGAATCGTTTAATTTTACCGTCCCGCAGATGTCTAGGAAATATAATCTATTTTTTTCCTTTTGTAGATTATATTTTCCTTATTTAGATTTAGTTATTTTCCTTTTCTTGTTTCTTCCCTAATTTATTTTCTTTCCTTTTCTTTTGTTTTCCTTTTTAGGTTAGTTGTGACAGTGTATGCGAAAGGTTAGGGAGTTGGCCTTAGTTCCCTTTGATCCAGAGATCGAGAGAACTTTAAGTAGAATTTGAAGGGAAAGTAAAGAAAAGCATATCCAGATGGCAAATCCTAATCCTGAGGAGCCTAAGCCCATTAGGGACTACTTTCAGCCGGTCTTTCAAGAGCAACAATCAGGGATCGTCTATGTCCCGATTAATGCTAACAATTTTGAGCTGAAAACAGGTCTCATTCAGATGGCTCGAGATTGTGCTTACAGATGTGAAGGATTTGGAATTCCCAATTCCGTTACAGCGGAAGCAATTGGACCGTTCGTAGTTAATTTTGTTTCTACTAAAATACCAATGCATTGGCAAAAGGTTAAGCGTTGAGAAACATACCTCTGTTGACGACTCTGAATACTTCAACGGATGATTCTTGATTGCTCTGCAACAACGAAGAACACCACCATTTGATCTTCCCCGCTGTAACTCTGAGATTAGGAACGTAGTTGTGGGACTACCTAATCTTGAGTGGGAAAAACTCTAGAGAGAAAATTCTCCCTAGAGTTCTTGAGTTGAGAGAATATGAGAGGGCCTTATGGTGGCCATATGTTGTGGTACCTAAACCCTAGGGTTAGTGTTCTATTTATAGGAGAAAGGCCTAGAATATTCATTTAAAATCAATTATTTCCATAACTGATTTAATCTTTTCCATAATCAATCAATTCCATAACCAATCAATTCCATAATTGATTAATCTTTTCCATAAATGATTGATCACTTCCATAAGTGATTAATCATTTCCATAATTGATTAATTACCAATTAATTAATTCTTTAATTAATTAATCACCAATTAAATATCATATATTTAATTTCAGACCTTCTATTAGTTAATTAATTAATTACCCAATTAAATATCATATATTTAATTTCAGGCCTTCAATTAATTAATTCCATAATATGAATCAAATTCATATTAAAATTTGAACTCCTTCAAATTCTCTTATATCCTATAAATTTAATATGAATCAAATTCATATTAATATTTGAATTTCTTCAAATATTTATTCCTCTCATAGACTATAGTTTAATTAAATCTCGTTTAATTTAAACTAAATTGAATAATTAATTAATTCATAATTAATTAATTCATCTTCTAATTAAATACCATATATTTAATTAGACATATATTTGAACTCTTTCAAATATATTCAATCTCTCAATATAATAAAGTTTAATCTCAAATTAGACTTTATATTTTAATGCATCACTATACATTATATTAATTTGTATTTCATACAATTAACTTAATTCCCAATATGAATTTGAACTATTCAAATTCTCTCAAGATATATTTGTTCCTAATTACTCTTTACGAGCTAGCAAGGGGACTCAACGGACCTACAGATCAGAAGCTCCAATGATATGAGGTTAATAGATTAAACTCATTAATCAGGTTAACCAATATTCATTAACCGTGAGTCATTCCACTAAAGACCCACAGCTGAACTCTTCTCACTGTAGAACATTTCTGTGTCCACAGATATAGACCTATACCGATAAGTCAATCATTCACGAGTGTCCGTAATCACAGCTGGGTCAAATTACCGTTTTACCCCTGTGTTACATTTGTCTCCTTAAGTACCAGTGCTCATCTAATGAACAACCTGTTTATGGTCCAACCATTAAACAGAAAGTCCCTCTCGGGCCAGTGAGAGGGCGGGATCCCTTTGTTCAAGTCCCGGAGTCACCACTTAAGGGAACACTCATCTACTTCTCCTAGAAGCGGGAAGGAGTGAATTCCTTCTTGCGTTGTCATGTCCCCAGCCTCCCACTCGGTCTTGTCCCCAAAAAGGAAGGCATATTGAGTCGGCGTATTGGCCACTCTCACCCATGCTGATCAAAGGACAATCCCTCATGAGAAGGAGTTCATGAAACACTCAGGATTAAGACTGAGTTACCTAGGTCATCCTATTGAAACAGTAACCTAACTAGTTAATGGTGTTATAACTAATGGTTGACTATTTCGTGGTCAGGTCTTATGCAAACTCATTGCATAGGATACCCCCGCTCGCATGTCTCCTACATGGACGCCTTGGATCAATACGTCTGTATCGAATACAAAGTGGGCTGTATCACATAGTGTTATCAGGATAAGGTACCCAACCTTATCCCTATACTATAGACCTTTTAGGTTGTTACTTGAACACCGATCCCCGTATATCCCCACATACTAGTTCAAGTTACATATAAACAACCTTGGATCTTAGTTTATTGGATTTGGGTCAAATTGTGCAATATTTAACAATAACACTTTATTATAAGAACTCAATAACACTTTATTGAAACAAGCATACAATTTGTTTACATTCACTATCTACGAGTTTTAGGGCATAAAACCCAACAAGATGATCACCCATGGAGGATCCAAACTCTCACCTTAAATCCTTCCTAGACATCTGCGGGACGGTAAAATTAAATGGTGTTTCTGAAGATGTCATTCGCTTACGTTTGTTTCCTTTTTCGTTGTAGGACAAAGCGAGTGACTGGTTACAATCTATTCCACCTGGGAGCATTACCACTTGGGATGCTTTGGTCCAGGCTTTCTTAAAGAAGTTCTTTCCTCCTGCCAAGACGATCAAGCTGAGGACCGAAATTGGGACATTCCAGCAACAATTCGATGAGCAACTGTTCGAGGCTTGGAAGAGATTTAAAGAGCTGCTAAGGAAGTGCCCTCAGCACGGCTACCCCGATTGGCTACAGGTTCAATTATTTTATAATGGCTTAACTCCTAGCACAAAAACTATCGTTGATGCAGCTGCAGGTGGGACTCTGTTGTCCAAGACTGTTGAAAGTGCTAGGACTTTGTTAGAGGATATGGCCACCAACAGCTATCAGTGGCCATCTGAGCGGTCGGGACCCAAAAAGATATGCTGCTGGAGTGTTTGAGGTTGACAACGTAAGTGCACTTCAGGCTCAGATGTCTTCCTTGGCTAATGCGTTTTTAAAGTTTTCAGGTACATGGAGTGCTCAATCGATTGAATCTGCAGCTGCCCTCGCATCCCAGACTCAGGAGGAAAATCTCGAGCAGGTTCAGTATGTCTCTAATTTTAATTCTAGGGGGTACAATAATAATTCTACACCTACACATTATCACCCTAGCAATAGAAATCATGAGAATTTTTCCTATGCTAATAATAAGAATGTGTTGAATCCTCCTGGCTTCACTCATAAACAAGAAAGTAAACAATCTTTAGAAGACCTTGTTGGAGCTTTTATTGCAGAATCAAGTAACAGGTCAAATAAGCTTGAGGAAGTCGTGATTGCCATAAACAACACTGTCAATGGCCATTCTGCAGCCATCAAGAACATAGAGACTCAGCTAGGACAACTGGTAAGTGTTGTCAACACCATGAATAAAGGTAAAGTCCCAGCTGAACAGGAGAAATCTTCTTTGGAGTACTGCAAGGCCGTATTTGTGCATTATGAGGAGGAGACTAAATTAGCTGTGGAAGAAGAGACTACTGAACCAGAGGAACTCAATGGAGAAGTTGAAGAAGGCACCACCTCAAACGAAGCTGAAAAGCTTAATCCTGAGCCTTCTATCCCTTCTCCTATTGTTTTAGTTCCTAAATCAAAGAAAAAGAAAAATTCTAAGGTTAAGTTTGACAAGTTTTTGGATGCTTTTATGGGTTTGCATGTTAATATTCCTTTTTCAGATGCTTTGGAGCAGATGCCTCACTACAGAAAATTCATGAAAGAATGACTCAACAAGAAGAAAAAGGAGAATCAGATGGAGACTGTATATTTAGCATCAACATGCAGTGCTCGTGTTCAGCAGACAGTGCTAGAGAAATTGACTGATCCAGGGAGTTTCACTATTCCTTGTAACTTCGGTACTTATTCTTGTAGAGCATTATGTGACTTAGGGGCTAGCATAAACATAATTTCTCTATCTCTGTGCAAAAAGCTTAATATAGGAGAAATAAAATCTACTTCTGTTAGACTTCAATTGGCTAACCAGTCTGTGGTTAGTTCATATGGGATTGTTGAGAATATTCTTATCAAAGTAGGTAGATTTTTTCTTCCTGTTGATTTTTTTGTGTTGGATATTAAAGAGAATCCTGCCATGCCTATTATATTAGGGAGACCATTCCTTGCTATAGGGAGGGTTATAATTGATATTGAACGCAGGGAGCTAATCATCAGAGTCCAACAGGAGAAAGAGGTCTTAAAAGCTTTTGAGGACCCCAAGAACACATCAGATACCATGTTGGTGGGCTATAGGAGAGGTGCTAGGAAGAGCACCAATGATGGAACATCTGACAGGAGACCACCTTGATGCCTATTTGGTCAACACGTCGAACTAATGACGTTAAACAAGCGCTTATGGGAGGCAACCCAAGTAAGTTTAGTTGTGTCTTTCTTTTGAGTTTTATTTATTGGTTGTGTATGTTTTGTAGGTCTTGTTTTCTATCTCTCCTTTGCTTTCAAGCTTTCAAGCTTTCAATCAAGAAGTCATCATCATTCCAGGCCAGTATTGTTCACTCCTTTCATTCTTATATTGTTCTCATGCTTGTTTATGCCTTATTTTCTTTATACATTGAGGACAATGCATGTTTTAAGTTTGGAGGTGGACTAGCATGTTTGTGGAGCCCTTGAGCATCTGAGTTCGGGCTATACTTTTGAGCTTTCTTTGAATTAAGCATATGGTTGTTTTCTGGATAATATTTTTGCATGACTATGATGTCCTAGGATAGACTTTCTTGTCAATTGTCAAGCTTGCGATGAGTTGTAAGCATGAGTGCCCAAAAAGGGAGATTTTGTAAAAACTTTTTCCAGGAGATGGCTTGCATGAGTAGAGTATTTGCCTTGGCTAGATTTGGATTTGAATGCTTAGGAGCGAATTATTGGGTTCATATGCTTGTTGTCACCTCGATAGGTGTAGGGTAGAGCTAAAGAGTTAATTTTTTGCAAATTAGCATGTTTTATCTTGCTTAGGAGAAAAGAAAATAATATATATGCTTATCATGTTCATAAAGAAAAAATCACTCTTGTTGTTACTGTTGAGAAAAAAAATCATTATGCCATGACCTGTGCACAGTTTGCAATGTTTAATAAAGTTTAGGCAAAAAGTGCTACCCTTGTTGTGATCAGTTAGGCCAACCAGAGAAAACTCAGGTTAAGGGTCCCTACAACAGGTGTGTGAAAGCTAGTGGCACATATAAATGCTTAATTTAATTGTCAATTATAAGCACCTAAGTATGGAGGAAAACAAACTAATTTGTTCCATTAACTCATTAGTGAAACCTTAGTGCCAGTGTAGAGGGAAGATGAGCTGAGAGTTTAATAATCCAATCCCGGGCTAGTAGAGTCTGATCTCGTTGAGTTGGATCTCGCTTGTGCAAGTTAATTTTGGAAAAATTTTAATTTGTCTCCCTCATTGGTCCTTGTGTGCATGTCTCTTGCTTGCTTGACTATTGACTTTTGAGACTTGAGGATTGAGTCATGTTTGTTGCATCCATTCTTCTACTATATGCTTGATTTTTAGTTTGCTCGAGGACTAGCAAAAGCTTAAGTTTGGGGGTGTTTGATAGCGAGCAGAGCTAGCTAGTTTTCCCTAATCTATTTAGCTAGTCTTTTATGATTTATTGGCCATATTTTATGCATTTTCATGTGATATTTGTAGGAAATTAATATTGGAGCCAATTGGATGTTTGGGGGCGAAAAGAGATCAAGGAATGAAAAAAAGAATCAAAGAAGGAAAAGTCAAAGTAGGGTCAACCGCAGGCTAGCGTCGAGACGCAAGCTCTTGAGCGTCTCGACGCTAGCATTCCATATCTGAGCAGGCGCTAAAAGGTCACAGCGTCTCGACGCTGCGACCTTAGCGTCTCGACGCTGTGTAATTTCCATTCCAGAAACGCGCGTTTTAAAGGCAGCGTCTGACAGCGTCTCGACGCTACGACGAAAAATTCAGAATATATATTAGTTGCGGCTAGGTTTTTTGGGGGAATATTTTTGGGACGTCTTGGAGCCGTAAACAGGGCAGAAACAGAGGCTTTTGAGGCTGAAGCAAAGGGAGCAAGTTGGAAATAAACCTATTGTTCGTGGGGATCGTGACGGGGACGCTCGGTCTCGGCCTACATTGAGTTTACTTCTTCTTTCCCTCAACTTAGTTAGTGTTTATGGTGGTTTTAGACTATTGTTATATCGTAACGTGTTGTATGAGTAGCTAGGCGTTAATTCTTAGGGATTGATGTAGTCGTTGGGCATGTTATGGATTGATTTACGGTTTTTATGCTATTGATGTCATTATGCATATTTTGTGTCATTAATGCTTTCAATTTACCGGCCATAAATTGATTGATGTTTATTCTTGAATCTAACTCGGGAGAGAGGATTTAAACTCGAAATCAATATGCATAACTAGAATTTAGCTAAAAATCGGGAGATTAAGGTTAATTCTAGAAATTGTTAAAAAGGTTACCCTTATTGCCTTGTATGTTTATTGGATTTAGATAGGGATATCGGGTTCAATTGCATATGGGAGAATCATGTATGCTCGGGAGAGATATGTGTGATTTTAGTTTACCAAGATTTATGAGTCATAGCATGTGTTAATCCGTTTATTAATCCATAATTCCAATTGGTGAAATCAAATCCCTAAGACCATTACTTCCCATTAGATTGTCACTTTTTGCATTAGTTTTGTGTTTGATTTAATTAAATTCTCACTCAATTCGGTTCCCTAAATAAAATTGGTCAAAAGTATTTCCGGTAATTAAAATTGGCTAGACACCAATCCAGAGGACGACATTCGAATTTTGCATTCACTATATTATAACTTGACCCGTACACTTGCGGTTAGCAATTTACGCATCAAATCCCTTGTGAACAAGAGTCCATAATTCACTCAGGATTCAGACTAAGTTGCCTAGGTTATCCTAGTGAAATAGAAACCTAACTAGTTAACGGTGTTACAGCTAGCGGTTGCTATTTTGAAGTCCGGTCTTATGCAAACTCATTGCATAGGATACCCCCACTCGCATGTCCCCTACACGAACGTGTTGGATCATTGCGCTTGTATCAAATACAAAGTGGGTTGTATCCATAATGTTACCAGGATAAAGTACCCAACCTTCTCCCTATACTATAGACCCTTCAGACTGTTTCTTGAACATTGATCCTCGTATGTCTCCACATACAGTTCAAGACCCATCCCACAACCTAGGATGTTTAGTTTATTGGATTAGGGTTATTTAGGCAAGATGTACATAATATAGACAATAACTCTTTATTGAAAAAACATCAAACAATACTTTATTTATGTTCGGTCAATCATTATATTTACTATCTACGAGTTTTAGGGCATAAAACCCAACATGAGGAACAATCTATAAGGATAGGTGTGAAACAAACCGAAGAAAGGAGAGAGGAATTTAGCATGTGTAGTGAAAGCCACCACTATGGATGGAATTGTTTTGTTTTGTTTTCTTTTTTTTTTTTCAGCCGCCATTTGAGAACGAAAGGCTTTTCCCTTCGTTTCAATCCTTAATATTTTTTTAAATAAAAGAAGAAAAAGAAAAGGGGAAAAGAAGAAAAAGAGAGAGGGGATGAAGAAAAGAATAAGAATAAGAGAGAACAAGAAAGAATAAAAAAATATTTTTTTAATTAATTTAATATTATTTTTATTTTAAAATTTAAAAACATATTTTTAAATAAAAAATAGGTGTCACAACAATCCATTAATTATTAACGGAAAAAATAGATGAAGGGACCAAAACGAAACGAAATCCAAATCTAGGGGCTAAAATGTTGAGTTTGAAAACTCAGGAACCAAAATGAAAACTAACCCAAACCTTAGACCAAAAGTGTACTTTTCCCAAAATTAAATTTCACGTCAACATTTTGTTTGTATCTAATGCTTATAATCGCATTTAAATATGCCACAAATTTTGAACTCAGAAGGATTTGCAAGTAATCATCATAGTTTGTTCATATTAAACATCATATTACTTTTGAAACCAAAAGTGAATGAAACTCTAGTTGTTTTTAGCATTATACTCATTATTTCTCCTTATTACCCCTTATTACCTAGGTTCTTGGCTTGGAAAGGCCGAAGTCCGAACTGCAAGCACGTGGCTTAAAATGTGAAGGTACTTTGCAAGAGAGGACAACCAAACTTTTTATGCTCAAGTCTACCCCTTTGGACAAGCTTCCAAAGAAACTTCTTGCCAAAAAGTTACAGTAAATTTTTGTCATCTGACTTTTTACTGTTTAGTGACTTGACTTCTCCCCATACATATGGTTATTATAACAACTCACGTTTCAAAATGTTGTATTTTTGGAATAATTGGACCTATTTGCCAAAATTCTAATTTGGAAAATTTGAAACTTGAGTTTAGTTCCTTAGTTCGCGCAGATTAAATTTCAATAATTGAGGGTTCTAATCTTGGGTTTTATCTCCAATTCCGAAAGAAACCCAAATACTTTTCTGATCCTTCTAGAAGTCTAATTTGGTTTAAATCTTAGAAAAGAAGTTCAAATTGGAAATTAAGAACCTTAATTTTTTTTCCCTTGTTCTATTTAGAGAAAACTAATTATCTATTTCTCTCTTCCTTTTCTTTTCTTTTCTTTTTTTATTTCCTATTTCGTTTCGAAATAGAGAAAAAAAATATTTTGTATTGGCATTATTCTTATATGGAGAGATTTTTTTTTACAAAAAATAAGGAGATTAAGAAGAAAATTCCTAATTACAAGTCTTCTTCTTCCCCTTCACGCTTGCAGACGCATGACCTCCCTAAGAGACGTGAATTGTATTTATTTGCTAAAATAATAAGTAATATAGAACGAATTTCTAAATATGTTGTATGGGCATTATTCGTACTACACACATTTTTTCTAAATAGTTTCTGAAGTGCCTTTTATATCTATTTTTTTTTTTTTATAAAAGTATCTACTGTTATTAAAAGCCCTTCCTCAACCGTGCTATTCTTCCAGTCGTCGTTTCTTCTTGTAAATAATCTTTCAAACTTTGAGAGAATATCTTTCATATTTCAAAAAACAGAATACAAGCCTTTTAAAGGCTGAAAAGTACAGATTACAAAAATTGAATACACCTAAAATTACTAAAGATAACAAATGAATAACTAATTTGAATAAATATACAACAAAATAACAATAATCAATTATCATCCCCCCTCAAACGAATGCCACTGAATAGGACATGAGTTTGGAACGAAGTGTAGCAAGTCGTAAGCTAGTGTGAGCCTTGGTAAAAAGATCAACAAGTTGCTAGGCAGAAGAAACATACCGAAGCTCAAAATTTTTTCGAACAACTCGTTCACAAACAAAGTGGAAATCAATCTCTACATGCTTAGTACGACCATGAAAAATAGGATTACGAGCCAATTGAATAGTAGATACATTGTCACATAATAAAATAGGAGGTTCTGAACTATAGACATGAAGATCCCAAAGCACCTGATGAATCCAACAAACTTCAGCTGCAGTGGAAGCTAATGCTCGGTATTCAACCTCTGTAGAGCTACGAGAAATGGTAGATTGTTTCTTAGCTCCCCATGAAATAGGATTAGTGATAGCGAGCATAGCTAGCTACTTTTACTTATTTAATTTAGCTAGTCTTTTATGATGTTTGGGCCATTTTATTGTGCTTTATTGTTTATTTTGTAGGAAATGGTTGATTGGAGCTATAATGCAATATTAGAGTTAATCGGGTGCTCGGGACATGAAAATATGCAAAGGAATGAAAAGAGTGAAAGAGGAAAAAGTCAAATTTCAGTCAACAGCAAGCTAGCGTCGAGACGTTAGCTCTTGAGCGTCTCGACGCTCACATTCCATATCTGATTAGGCGCGTAAAGGTCACAGTGTCTCGACGCTGCGACCTTAGCGTCTCGACGCTGTGTTATTTCGCTTACTGAAACGCGCGTTTTGAAGGCAGCGTCGCGACGCTAAGACGAAAAATCTGCTATATAAGCTTCTTTTCGGCTAGGTTTGAGGGGACTTCGATTTGGGGACTTTTGGAGCCAACAATAGGACAGAATTGAGGGATTCTTGAGCTGAAGCAAAGGGGACGAGTTGGAAATCAACCCATTGTTCGTGGGGATCGTGACGGGGACGTTCGGTCTTGGCCTACCACGAGTCTATTTCTCTTTTCCCTTCCTTTAGTTAGTTTTGATGGTTGTTTTAGACTCTCGCTATATTGTAACTGAAGGGATAAAAGCCCTTTGCGCAGCGGAAAACCACAAAGACCTTTTCGAATAAAAACACCGATTGGGATACCAATACGACGGCAAAAAGAATTAAATTTTACAGCGATAACAATAGACAATTCACTGCTGTAAAATAGATACAAGCATGCTTAAAACAAGAGAAAAATTCTAGATCTAATCTAGAATTGGGTCCTATTGACCCTAGTTCAAGAACAATTTACCTTTGAAGAAATCCTTGAACTTTTCGCCAAAATCCTTCGATTTTCTCCCAAGAAACAGCAGCAGTCACACCTTGATCTTGCTGGAAAAAATTGCAGGAACACCACCACGAGGATTCACCGGTATTCTCGAATAGGATATTGCGTTAGGTGCTTGTGGGAACAAAAATTCTCAGGATTTTTCTGGATTCAATCGTTCTGTATGCTCTGAGAGAGAGAGCCGTATTGAGAGAGAACGATAGAGAGGGAGAGATAGGCGTGAGACTAGGGCGTGAATCCTACAACTGCAGACTGACCACGTCTCTCTTTATTTTAAAAAACCATAATTTCAGATAACTGAAATATCAGTTATCTGATATTTTAATTAATTATAATTTTAAAATACAATTAATTATATTTTAATTAATCTAAATTAATTAAAATAACATTAATTTAAATCCAATTTAAATTAACATCCCTCTTATCTTATAGTTTAATTAAATCAAATTTAATTAAACTAAATCAATTAATTAATTCGAAATTAATTAATTAATAAAATAAAATTGAACATCACATATTCAATTACTATTTTCTCTCTCAAAACTATAGTATTAATATACATCCAATGCATATTAATTATAACCTATAGTTTTAATATGAACCAAATTCATATTTTAGTATAATATTCGAACACCTTCGAACATTCAATCCATCCTTAGAATTTTACCTCAACGCCCTAAATGAGCTACCGGTGGGACCTAATGGACCTACAGATCAGAAGCTCCAACGATATGAGATTAGTTGGTTAAACTCATTAACCAAGTTAATCAATATTCGTTAACTGTGGTTCACTCCACTAAAGAACCACAGCTGCACTCTTCTCACTGTAGACATATTTCTGTGTCCACGGATATTGACCGTCATCAGTAAGTTAGCCCTTCACGTGTGTTCGTACCCCAGCTAGGTCAAATTACCGTTTTACCCCTGGGCTACCTCTTGATCCTTAAGTACCAGTGCTCCTCTAATGAACAACCTGTTTGTGGTCCAACCATCAAACAGAAAACCCTCTCGTGCCATAAAGAGGGTAGGGCCCATTGTTCAAGACCCGGAGACACCACTTAAGGGAACACACCTCTACTTACCCTCATATCAGGAAGGAGTGAATTCCATCTTGTAAGACTACGTTCCTAGCTCCCCACTCGGTCTTGTCCCCAAAATGGTAGGCTTATTGAGTCGGCGAACTGGCCACTCTCACCCGTACAAATCAAAGGACAATCCCTCATGGACAGGAGTCCATAATCCACTTAGGATTAAGGCCAAGTTGCCTAGGTCATCCTAGTGAAATAGAAACCGAGCTAACTAACGGTGTTAAAGTTAGTGGTTAACTATTTCGCGGTCCGGTCTTTGTGCAAACTCATTGCACAGGATACCCCCACTCGCATGTCAACCACATGAACGCGTTGGATCACAACGTTTGTATCAATATACAAAACGGGCCGTATCCATAGTGTCACCAGGATAAGGTACCCAGCCTTATCCCTATACTACAGACCCTTTAGGCTAAAACTTGAACATTGATCCCCGTATGTCCCTACATACTAGTTCAAGCCTCATTATATTAGCCATGGATGTTTAGTTTATTGGATTAGGGTTAATAAGACAAGATATAATACAAACATTGAATAAGACATCACTTTATTAATGTTCGGTCAAATGTACATTTACTATCTACGAGTTTTAGGGCATAAAACCCAACAGTAACGTTGTGTATGAGTAGCTAGGCTATAATTCTTAGGGATTGATGTAGCCGTTGGGCACGTTTTGGATTGATTTACGGTGTTTATGTTATTGTTGTCATTTATGCATATGTTGTATCCTTAATGCTTTCGATTTACTGGCCATAAATTGATTGATGCTTATATTTGAATCTAACTCGGGAGAGGGGATTTAAATTGGTAATCAATATGCATAACTAGAATTAAGCTAAAAATCGGGAGATTAAGGTTAATTCTAGAAATTGTTATAAAGGTTAGCCTTATTGCCTTGTATGTGTATTGGATTTAGATAGGGATATCGGGTTCAACTGCAAATGAGAGAATCATGTATGCCACCTGGGAGCATTACCACTTGAGATGCTTTGGTCCATGCATTCTTAAAGAAGTCCTTTCCTCCTGCCAAGACGGTCAAGCTGAGGACCGAAATTGGGACATTCCAACAACAATTCGATGAGCAGTTGTTCGAGGCTTGGGAGAGATTTAAAGAGCTGCTAAGGAAGTGCCCTCAGCACGGATACTCTCCCACTACGTGAGGAGGACTAGATTGACGAGAAGAACTGCATTCTCCAACAACTCTTGTTGAAGGACCAGGTTCATCAACAACCCTTGTTGATCCTTCTGTAGCTTCTCCTAATACTAACTTACTTCGTGGTCGATGATCTCGTATGTGGTCTTCCTCCAAGAAAGTTGCATTTGTCGATACAAATACTTTATTATCTTGAGGGTCATAGAAAAGACCACCTCTCGTTTCTTTCGGGTACCCAACAAATTGGCATATTCTCGTACGTGATTCCAATTTCTTAGGATTTGTCACTAACACATGTGCAGGACAACCCCAGATTCGAAAGTAACGCAAACTAGGTTTACGCCCCCTCCATAACTCAAAAGGAGTTTCAGAAACACTTTTTGAGGGAACACTGTTAAGAATATGTACTGCAGTCTCTACTGCATACCCCCAAAACGAGCTAGGCAACTGAGCATAGCTCATCATAGATCGAACCATGTCTAACAAGGTTCTGTTTCTCCTTTCTGATACACCATTTTGCTGAGGTGTACCAGGTGCTGAGAGTTGTGATTGGATTTCATGTTCTATCATATAGTCCTGGAATCGCTGATCTAAATACTCTCCACCTCGATCTGATCGAAGTGTTTTAATTGTTTTACCTAATAAGTTTTCTACCTCAACCTTAAACTCCTTGAACTTTTCAAGAGCCTCAGACTTATGGCCCATTAGGTACAAGTAACCGTATCGTGAATAATCATTTATGAAAGAGATGAAGTATTCAAAACCACCTCGAGCCTTTACATTCATAGGACCACAAAGATCCGAATGTATTAGTTCAAGTGGTTCTTTGGCCCTGTAACCTTTTCCAGTAAAAGGCCTCTTGGTCATTTTACCCTCGAGACACGATTCACAGGGTGGTAAAGATGTATCTTCTATGTCACTTAGAAGCCCATTTTTAACCAAACGATCGATCCGATCGATGTTAATATGACCAAGACGAAGATGCCAAAGATACGTGTTGTTACTTAAAGGAGAAACTTTTTGCCTTTTGTTTTGCGTTTCGGCCGTTTTAAACATTTCATGACTTAAAATGGCCTTAGCATCATTTGGTCTTAACACAAACAAATTATTCTCACGCTTAGCTGAACATATGTAAATTCCATTCTTTGAAATTAAAGCTTCATTAAGCAAGAAGGAAATAGTATAACATTATTCTAACAAAGCTGAAACAGAAATTAGGTTCCTTTTAATTCTAGGAACCAAGTACAAGTCCTCTAAAATTAAAAACCTATTTCTAAAGAATAATTTTGCAGCTCCCACTGCACGAGCTGAAACGACGTCTCCCGTTCCGACCTTGAGCGTCATTTCACCCTCTGCCAGCTGCTGGAAATTATTTCCCTGAAAAGAAGAACAAACATGATTAGTGGCTCCCGAATCCAGTATCCAGGCAAACTCATCATGTTCAACGAGACAAGTCTCTAACACAAGTAAATCGAATTTACCTTCTTTTTCTCTTCTCTTCTCAGCAAGGTAGCGGGGACAGTTGCGCTTCCAGTGACCATCTGCATTACAGTGGAAGCATCTGCCTTTGTCGGCCACGACCTTGGCCTTCCCCTTCCCTTGCACAGCCTGTGCAGGAGCCTTCCCCTTGTCTCCCTTCCTCTTTTGGGTCTCCTTCGATGAAGAAGCCTGGGGTACAGATTTAGTCCCTGAGGATGAACCCTTCAAGAACTTCTTCTGGGAATGGGCCACATTGGCCTCTCCTTTAACCACATTCTTTCCCTTGCTCTTTTGCAGGGACTCGTAAATCTGTAACTCCAACAGGAGGGTAGTCAGGTTGAACTGAATCTTATTCATGCTCGCGTTCGTCCTGAAAGACAGATAGCTCGCCGGGAGCGAGTGAAGGATGAACGCTACCTGACTGCGCTCGCAGACAACCCCGCCATTTGCCTCAGCTATGTTGAACTGGTTAATCATGTCCAGGACATGTTCCCGAACAGATTGACCTTCCAGCATCTTGGCATTGAAGACGTTCTTCAAGGCGTCGTGGTGGAGCTGGTAGGACGGAAGTCCAAACATCTCCTGCAGGGAATTCATAATTTCCCTGGCAGTTGCCACGTTTTCGTAACGCTTGGCCAATACTTCAGACAAGCTGACCAAAATATAGACCTTGACCTTTTCATTGGCCTTGGTCCAGCGTTCGTAGGCGTCCTTAACTGCCTGAGAGGCAGTGCGAGGGGGAACGGGAGGACATTCCTCCGTTAAGACGAATCTTAAGTCCTCAACCACGAGTATTGTATTGAGGTTTGATTTCCATTGTGGAAAAGTCTCGCCGGTAAGTTGTTCATTTTTAAGCAGGGATATTATAGAGGAAGACATTGCTGAAAAACAAACAAGTGACCGTATTAGTTATCTTTGCCTTAACCCATCACACAAGCAATACAAACAATTGCATACATCCAATCAATTTTGCAAACAAACAATCAAAGAACCCTAATAAAACTATGATTGTGTTTCGCAACGATGCTTTAGAGGTTTAGAAGAACAGCCACCGAAGGGTGATCAGTTGTTCCTCCTCTAAAATGAGACTCTTCTCAGTCAATTTCTAATACCAGAATAACTCATATTTCATTAGATATTAACCACCGTTGTTCGGTCAAGGATTTGTTAACAAATTAACTCCTCCCCGTAAGTGTAACCCTCCCACTTTCAGATCCCAGAGGCACGCACCAACAGGCTACCGTTAGGAAAGACAACTGTTGGTAATTAGCCTAAGTGATCCTATCCTGTTCAGGAGTTCACGGTGTTCCGAATCCTATGATCAGGCCCTCCGAAGGGGTGGTTGCGCCGAGACAACACGCAGGCGGATCATAGGAATCTCACGTTGTGACCTAGGGGTGGAGACCGAAGGATACGTTGACACGTGTCCCGCTCCCACTTACTATAGTCACTTTCCCCATTCACCTTGGTATTGACCCATGCAAACACTCTCCGAAGGGAGGCCGCACTAAAACGACACAAAGCCGAGCATGGATCTCACGGTGTGAACGTCACAGGGACGTAGGAGCAAAACTCAATTTAAATTAAGTTTTGTAATTTTCCTCCCACTAAAGTAACTGATTATTAATTTTAGGGTTTGATTAAACCTAGATAAATCCGGCTAAGTCATTTATCTAAGTCTAGTCCTATTATAACTATTATAATAAGACCTAATGTCTAGGTGCATTAAACCAATTTAATTAACCTAGCGACATTATTCTAACATTAACCTGAGATTAATTCAACTCCGGTATTCCAGATCAGTTCCCAGGTAGGAGGTGTTTCGTTTACCGTCAACTTAAATACCTCCAATCCTTAGACAGAACTTCACTAGTAGAGTTCCCTTATAATCTTAGGAATGCTCGTCCTACTTAGTTCATTAAAACTATTTTAAAACTAAGTAAGATACTCTAATCCTATTAGAAAAATGATCTTAGGTCTAATTAATTTTAACCCATTAAAATTAATTCAATTTAACCTAAGATCCTATGTGAACATGCATATCTTGATTATAGATTGACGGTTTCTAATCATAAAATTTTAAACTATTTCAAAATTTTAATGATTAGCCCTATAATCATGCATACTATAGTTTTTAAAACAATTAACAATCATATTCAAGTTAATGAAATTTTAAACTATAGTACTCTGCATTGCATGATAATTAATATAACCCTTATATTAATCTATGGATGTATCATGCTCAATGTAATTTGATTTCCATTTAAATAATAAACAACTTTATTATAGCCAATAATGGAAAATCAACTTAGCATGCTGCAAACAAATAATTTTTAATATAACTCTTATATTAAAACTATGTAGTTGCATGCATCATACTTTTCCATTTTCATGACTTTAATATAACTCTAATATATATTAAATAGATCATGAAAATCAAACCATGCATTTCAAACATATATTATAATCTAATTATAACATACATAAATGCATGAGCATGCTTTATATCCTAAGGTGGGATTAAAATTTAAATGACATCCATAAAGCATTTAAATAGCGAATAAACCGATTTAATTGGCCCCTAGGATAGATTAAAGCAAAATTACATTAATAAAGCAATAAATCTATGCTATTACAAAATTCTGCAGCTCCAAATCCGGTCCACAAGCCTTGAACCGACCCGAACCACTTCGAACCGGACTTGAAAAACTCGAACCGCACCCAAAACGGGTCAAACCGGACCGAACCGGTCCCAGCTGACCCAAACCGCCCGAACCGAACCGGCCAAATTAGGGCACCACTCACGTTCTCGCGAAAATCCTGGCGCCGCATGAAATCGTGACAGCGTCGAGACGCTGTGAAGAAAGCGTCCCGACGCTGGCGCGATTTCAACCGTCTGGAGCGTGGAATCGCGACAGCGTCGAGACGCACAACGCCTAGCGTCCCGACGCTGTTGCGTCTGGAGCTGTTTCCTGGGCAGAACCGCGGCTGTTCTTCGCGAAATTCACCAATTTCTTCTGCGATCTTCATCGATATTCAAGCCTAAACACGACCCGGACTGTACAGACTCGATTTACAGAATTTTGCCCAAAAACGCAGGGGCCTTACATGATCAAATCAGTAAAATTACTGTAAATCTATGGCCAAATTAAATCAAAACAATTTATCGCAAACCCACATTCATAATGCATAATTAATCCCACCATACAGCCATTCGCAAATCTCAAAACAACGTTTTAAATTCGAAATGGCTCTGATACCAATTGAAGGGATAAAAGCCCTTTGCGCAGCGGAAAACCACAAAGACCTTTTCGAATAAAAACGCCGATTGGGATACCAATACGACGGCAAAAAGAATTAAATTTTACAGCGATAACAATAGACAATTCACTGCTGTAAAATAGATACAAGCATGCTTAAAACAAGAGAAAAAATCTAGATCTAATCTAGAATTGGGTCCTATTGACCCTAGTTCAAGAACAATTTACCTTTGAAGAAATCCTTGAACTTTTCGCCAAAATCCTTCGATTTTCTCCCAAGAAACAGCAGCAGTCACACCTTGATCTTGCTGGAAAAAATTGCAGGAACACCACCACGAGGATTCACCGGTATTCTCGAATAGTATATTGCGTTAGGTGCTTGTGGGAACAAAAATTCTCAGGATTTTTCTGGATTCAATCGTTCTGTATGCTCTGAGAGAGAGAGCCGTATTGAGAGAGAACGATAGAGAGGGAGAGATAGGCGTGAGACTAGGGCGTGAATCCTGCAACTGCAGACTGACCACGTCTCTCTTTATTTTAAAAAACCATAATTTCAGATAACTGAAATATCAGTTATCTGATATTTTAATTAATTATAATTTTAAAATCATAATTTTAAAATACAATTAATTATATTTTAATTAATCTAAATTAATTAAAACAACATTAATTTAAATCCAATTTAAATTAACATCCCTCTTATCTTATAGTTTAATTAAATCAAATTTAATTAAACTAAATCAATTAATTAATTCGAAATTAATTAATTAATAAAATAAAATTGAACATCACATATTCAATTACTATTTTCTCTCTCAAAACTATAGTATTAATATACATCCAATGCATATTAATTATAACCTATAGTTTTAATATGAACCAAATTCATATTTTAGTATAATATTCGAACACCTTCGAACATTCAATCCATCCTTAGAATTTTACCTCAACGCCCTAAATGAGCTACCGGTGGGACCTAATGGACCTACAGATCAGAAGCTCCAACGATATGAGATTAGTTGGTTAAACTCATTAATCAAGTTAATCAATATTCGTTAACTGTGGTTCACTCCACTAAAGAACCACAGTTGCACTCTTCTCACTGTAGACATATTTCTGTGTCCACGGATATTGACCGTCATCAGCAAGTTAGCCCTTCACGTGTGTTCGTACCCCAGCTAGGTCAAATTACCGTTTTACCCCTGGGCTACCTCTTGATCCTTAAGTACCAGTGCTCCTCTAATGAACAACCTGTTTGTGGTCCAACCATCAAACAGAAAACCCTCTCGTGCCATAAAGAGGGTAGGGCCCATTGTTCAAGACCCGGAGACACCACTTAAGGGAACACACCTCTACTTACCCTCATATCAGGAAGGAGTGAATTCCATCTTGTAAGACTACGTTCCTAGCTCCCCACTCGGTCTTGTCCCCAAAATGGTAGGCTTATTGAGTCGGCGAACTGGCCACTCTCACCCGTACAAATCAAAGGACAATCCCTCATGGACAGGAGTCCATAATCCACTCAGGATTAAGGCCAAGTTGCCTAGGTCATCCTAGTGAAATAGAAACCGAGCTAACTAACGGTGTTAAAGTTAGTGGTTAACTATTTCGCGGTCCGGTCTTTGTGCAAACTCATTGCACAGGATACCCCCACTCGCATGTCAACCACATGAACGCGTTGGATCACAACGTTTGTATCAATATACAAAGCGGGCCGTATCCATAGTGTCACCAGGATAAGGTACCCAGCCTTATCCCTATACTACAGACCCTTTAGGCTAAAACTTGAACATTGATCCCCGTATGTCCCTACATACTAGTTCAAGCCTCATTATATTAGCCATGGATGTTTAGTTTATTGGATTAGGGTTAATAAGACAAGATATAATACAAACATTGAATAAGACATCACTTTATTAATGTTCGGTCAAATGTACATTTACTATCTACGAGTTTTAGGGCATAAAACCCAACAGTAACGTTGTGTATGAGTAGCTAGGCTATAATTCTTAGGGATTGATGTAGCCGTTGGGCACGTTTTGGATTGATTTACGGTGTTTATGTTATTGTTGTCATTTATGCATATGTTGTATCCTTAATGCTTTCGATTTACTGGCCATAAATTGATTGATGCTTATATTTGAATCTAACTCGGGAGAGGGGATTTAAATTGGTAATCAATATGCATAACTAGAATTAAGCTAAAAATCGGGAGATTAAGGTTAATTCTAGAAATTGTTATAAAGGTTAGCCTTATTGCCTTGTATGTGTATTGGATTTAGATAGGGATATCGGGTTCAACTGCAAATGAGAGAATCATGTATGCCACCTGGGAGCATTACCACTTGAGATGCTTTGGTCCATGCATTCTTAAAGAAGTCCTTTCCTCCTGCCAAGACGGTCAAGCTGAGGACCGAAATTGGGACATTCCAACAACAATTCGATGAGCAGTTGTTCGAGGCTTGGGAGAGATTTAAAGAGCTGCTAAGGAAGTGCCCTCAGCACGGATACCCTGACTGGCTACAGGTTCAATTATTTTACAATGGATTAACCCCTAGCACGAAAACTATTGTTGATGCAGCTGTAGGTGGGACTCTGTTGTCCAAAACTGTTGAGAGTGCTAGGACTTTGTTAGAGGATATGGCCACCTGAGCGGTCAGGACCCAAAAAGATTGCTGCTGGAGTGTTCGAGGTTGACAACGTAAGTGCACTTCAGGCTCAGATGTCTTCCTTGGCTAATGCATTTTTAAAGTTTTTCAGGTTCAGGGAATGCTCAATCAATTGAGTCTACAGCTGCCCTTGCATCCCAGACTCAGGGGGAAAATCTCGAGCAGGTTCAGTATGTTTCGAATTATAATTCTAGGGGGTATAATAATAATTCCACACCTACACATTATCACCCTGATGGACCGCAAAGTGCACGGGCCGCAAGTAATATAAAACGGAAAGTATTCCGAGTATCGAATCCACAGGGAGGCGAAGCGAAACTTAAGCAATTAATTAAAATTCTCTTGAGCACTGAAAATACTTAGGCGAAATAATATTTAGGAACTACGCTCATGCGATAAAAAGAATTCGAATTTAAAAAGACTTAATGAAAACAAATTTGATCAATCAAAAATAAAATGTGGTGAAAGAGGTTTTTCTTGAAATGGGAAGAGGGGTCTTGAAAATCAACGATTAGCTAAATAATTGCTACAATTATCCTATCTCATTGCCCAACTAATTATAAACCTAGAATCTCCGTTAATCACATAGGTTCTCCTGTCGGTTTCCCCTAATTGCAATTAATTCATTTTAACAACCTAAGTGTCCTTAGCGCTATTAAAAATCGTTAATTATTACGCCCTGATTCATTTTAGGAATCTATGTTTAATCAACTAATCCCGGTGTCACAACGGGCAATTAAACTAGTTGCATGGATTATGATCTATCCTAATTTCTCTCCGTCGAGTTTCCATTAAGAATCGAATCATTACACAATTGGCCAGATTGAGTAAAGCATTAAGCACATCCATACAAATAATTAGGACATGGGCAAGAGACAAGAAATTATAACAATATTTCCACTATCATTTCATTTCAAGACCCCAAATTGGGGTTTAGTTGCACATAATATTCACAATAATTACAAGGGAAAGCATATTAAAAGGCATAAAGGAAAAGGAATTGACCGTCGAAAAACCCCTTGCTGACGCTTGGAGCCCCCGCTGACTACTCCTCGAGCCTCTAGATTGCTCCCCAAGATTCCCCAAAAATTCCCACTAGAAGAACCCTCTCAAAAAGGCTCAAAAGCCTTGAGAGGGGCTCCAAAAAAGGAGTCTTAGGAGAGAAAGGAATGAGTGAGTAATGATTGATTGGTGATTGATGAGAAAATGAGGCACCAAGGGCGCCTATTTATAGGCCTGGAAAAGGGGTAGCGTCGCGACGCTGCCTTGCCAAGCGTCGCGACGCTGCTGCGCACGCGGCTTGGGCAACAAGAAAGGGCAGCGTCGCGACGCTGCCTTGCTAAGCGTCTCGACGCTGTCCAGATTTTCCAGAAAATCAGCTTCCTTTTGGGCTGATTTTTGGGCCTTCTTCTTCATTTCTCTTGGTGTATTCCTCATGGATGCCTTCTTTGGGCTTCCAAATGCTTCAAACTTTGATTTGGGCTATAATTCCATCAATTTTGGCTCTTTTTCTCCCAAAATCATCATTTATGCTCCTAAAGACAAAATAACAAAATTCAATAAATATATTCATTAAAATCACGATTAAAGCACCAAAAAGCTTAATAATTTGAGGCTAAAATAGCGACATTTCTGCTCGCTATCACACCCCCAAACTTAAGCTTTTGCTAGTCCCGAGCAAAATAAATTCTAAAGATGCATGAAATAGAATCGCTCAACCCTCAATGATTTTTGAATTCTTAGGATCGAATGGAAAACATGCAAGTGGAATAAGCAAGCACCGCATACTCTTGAAGAAATCTTAAACTAGTTTGAACTTAAGATTAATGAATAGCATGCTCAAGACTTATCTATTGATTCTTTTACTAACCTAGATTAGTCTTATGGTTTTCTCCATTTGTTTTCCCCCTACACTGGCTAAGAGCCCCTAATACTTCGGAGTCCTTCTATCATGCAAAAAAAAGTAACTAGGGTGCCTGTCATCTTTTTTCTTTTTTTTCATGGGGGAGCAGAATTCTCACATGATTTTTCTTTTCTTTTGCTTTTTCTTTTCTTTTTCTTTTGCTCCTCCCCCAAACTTGCATTTTGATATCTAATGGTACTAGCTTTCACACTACGGTGCAGGGACCCTTAACCCGAATTTTATTCTTTGGTTGGCCTAACTGATCACACCGCAGGTAGCTCTTTTTACCCCTAGGCTCTTTTTTCTTTTGAGCAAGCAAAAATTCTTTTTCAACAGATTTTCTTTTTCTCACATTTTCTTTTGTTGCTTTTGCTTTTCTCTCAGCAGGCATAGCATTTTTTCTACCTAGTTCTTTAGAGCAATCAAGCATGAACTTCCTGATATTAGAAACTAAGCCTATCGGGGTGACAACACTTTTGAAAACCATAATAAGAATCTAGATTTTCAAAGACGTCATTAGATAAGACTATTGCATGCTTTAGACATCAAAACTAAGTATCAAAAAATTTTAAAATTTCACGATTTCTGCCGTGCTCCCAGATTCCACAATCATATAAACCATTTTCTCCCAAAATTTCAAAAATCACATCCTTGGCTTTCATGGCTATCTATTCATGCATCCAACAGAATTTAAATATGCTCAACACAGCGGAAGCCTCCCCCCCAAACTTAAACTAAACATTGTCCCCAATGTTTTAAAATAGAAAAGCATAAAGAGAGATACTGAGTCTTCCCTGAGCTAGGAGCGCTTCATCCTCTTCCTTTGGATCCATGAAAAATGGGAAATGTGGAATTTTGGGATTTGCTAAGGTGATCCTGCAAAACAAAATTGGATCACGGAGCAAAGAAAATTATTTACCGCAAAAACAACTAACTACTTTAATCCTTGGGTTGCCTCCCAAGCAGCGCTTTCTTTAACGTCTTTAGCTAGACTAGGCTCGGCACGCTTACGGAGGCTCAAAATAAAAATTTTCATCATCCTCCGGGCCCTGCAAGAAATCACGCACCGAATTGCATACTACAAACAGGGGAGAAAAAAAACTTTCCCCTGGCCCATCTTCACTAAAGAGATTCTCATAATAACATTTCAGAAAATAATCAGCCGCATCAAATCTCTTTTCTAAATCTCTATTTTCAAAACAATTGTTAACAGAGTCATCAAGCGTTATAATGTCTACTGGTCTAGGATCTATAGGTGGCCTATCAATCATGCCAGTCCATTCATCAGAGAAAATATCTACATGCTCAGTAGATCCTTCAGACTCAGAATTAAAAAATGATTCAACTAAGCTATCATATGACTCATCATCAGAAGAATTAAAAAATTCAAGAATTTCAGGATCAGATTCTATACTATGCACAGATTCAAGTTCTTCTGGGTCAGATTCTATTCTATACACATCATCAGGACATGAAAAGAAAGTATTCACATTGTCAGGATTCATGCATTCAGGAATGTCAAGATCAGACTCAATAGATTCACTGTAATCACGATCAGACTCAAAATTATCTATCGAGCAATCTTTTTTCTGCCTTTTATGTTCATGCTCAATGTCAGGCAATTCAATATCATCATCAAAATTATTCAGTTCAGGCAATTCTAATTCATTTTCAAAGGAAGGTAAATCATCAACAGCAGATCTTTCATTTTCACAAGCAGGCAAGTCTAATTCATTTTCAAAGTCAGGCATATCCAAATCATTTTCAAACAGAGGATTATCCATATATACATCATGATCAAAATTCTCATTATCAATAAGCATTTCTCCTAAGCCTAGGCCAAGATTATAGTCTACCTCTTCATCGTCATCAGTCAAGTATTCAGGCCCAACAGAAAAACATGTATGCAAGCTACAAACAGATTCATCTTGGCCAAAAATACTAAATACGACTTTTTCATCATCAATGTTCAAGGTAAGCTTACCTGTATGCACGCTAATCTCGGCCTTACCAGTGGCTAGGAAAGGTCTGCCTAAGATAATTGGCACCTCTTTGTCCTCCTTCATGTCCAGTACCACGAAATCTACAGGAAAGATGAATTTGTTGACTTTCACCAACACGTCCTCCACGACACCCATCGGGTGGGTAATCGATCTGTCGGCAAGCTGGAGAGTGACGTCAGTGTCTGTCATACCTGATAAACCAATCTTCCTGTACACAGAGTAGGGCATCAAATTTATACTTGCTCCTAAGTCACACAAGGCCCTATCAAAGGATACTTCTCCTATGGTGCAGGGAACAGTAAAACTCCCTGGGTCTTTCTGCTTAGAGGGTATCCTACCAGAAATGATGGTACTGCTACTTTCAGATAAATTAAAAACTTCTTTTTTCAGACTTCTCTTTTTAGAAAGCATTTCTTTCATGAATTTTCCATAATTCGGCATATTATACAAAGCTTCTACCAATGGAATATTCACAGTCAACTTTTTAAACATTTCTAAAAATTTTTGAAATTGTTCATCTAATTTAACATTCTTAAATCTCTGAGGAAAAGGTAACTCCCTGTAATCAAAGGTTGGACATTCGCCCCTCCGCTTGGGCGGGCTAATATGCGAACCTCTGTCATGGTGGTTGCATGGAACCACTTCTTCCTCAGTCATCTTTTCTTTGTCATTCTGCCTCTCTTCTTCTTTTTTACCTGCACAGCTGTTAGAAAAATCACATTTTAATTCAATAGAGTTAGGAGGATGTTGGAACCTTTCAGAGGAGGTTTTTTGTGCCTCAGCCCCTTCATCTTCATCCCTTCTCTTTTCTTCTTCCTTTTTCTTCTCTGAACTGTCCTCCAGTCTTCTGCCACTTCTTAAAACCACCATCTTACACTGCTCTTTCGGGTTAGGTTCAGTATCACTTGGAAATTTTCCCTTTTGCAGGGCATTTACTGCTGAAGCAATCTGACCTATCTGCACTTCCATATTCTTTAGAGCTGCGTCGTGGTTGTTTACTGATGTCTGGAGATTTACATTCAATATTCTCTGTTCTTTGATGAATAAAGCCACCATCTCCTCCAGATTATTTTTCTTCTCAGGAGTACTTGTTGATGCAAAACCTGGGGGTGGCTGCAAAACATTCTTCGTATTCGCATATGAGAAGTTCTCGTGATTGCGCAGACTGGGGTGGTAGAAGTTCGGTACTCCTTGAGTATATGATCTATTTCCTATGTATTGAACTTCTTCCACATCTTGACCTTCTTTCTTCGAATGACCTTCAGCTAAGGTGGAAATGGACTTAACCACCTCAGATGACGTCAATTTGTTTAGTGCATTGGTCAGAGATGCCAGTTGCGCTTTCAGTGAACTTGACTCATCCAGTTCATACAATCCAGCCTTTTTTGTAACTGTTCCTCTCTCCGTCGGCCATTGATAACTTGTTGCCGCCATTTCCTCAAGCAGGTCTTTGGCTTCTGTCACTGTTTTTGAAAGAAAACTCCCTCCTGCTGATGTGTCAAGGACTGTCTTCGTGGAGGGGTTTAATCCATTATAGAATAACTGTACCTGAAGCCAATCAGGATATCCATGTTGGGGGCATCGCCTAAGCATTTCCTTATATCTTTCCCACGCTTCGTACAACTGTTCTTCGTCAAGCTGTCTGAATGTTCCAATTTCAGTCCGCAGCTTGGTGGTCTTAGCTGGTGGAAAAAATTTTGTCAGAAAAGCCTGGGCAAGCTCGTCCCAAGTACTGATGCTGCCCGTCTCGACTGATTCGAGCCAATCTTTTGCCTTATCCTGTAGGGAAAATGGAAACAGCATCAATCTGATTGCGTCGGCCGGAACTCCGTTCATCTTTATCGTCCCACATATTTCTAGGAATGATCGCAGATGAGAGTGAGGATCCTCGGAAGGATGTCCCTTGAACGAGTTATCGCGCGCCATCTGAATCAACCCTGTCTTTAGCTCAAAATTTGTAGCTTGGATGGGGGCGTAAACGATTCCAGAATTTTCGGTAGGAAGAACTGGCTGCAGAAAATCTCTAATTGCCTTGGGAGCTTCTTCTTGGTGGGCCATCGTTTCTGTTAATCTTTTTTCTTTTCTAATGAATTTTAGAGTCCTGTTAATCTCAAGATCTAACTGAAACAGATCAACCACCTTGTTTCTTCGCATGCAATGCTCCCAGATAACAAAAAGAACCAAACAAAAATGAAAATAATATTCACAAAACGATAAAAGAAAAATATTTACACCTAAATTACCATTTACCCTTTTCTTTTCGATGTCAAGAAAAATTAATTTTTTTGCTTAAAAATCAAGCCTCCCCGGCAACGGCGCCAAAAACTTGATGGACCGCAAAGTGCACGGGCCGCAAGTAATATAAAACGGAAAGTATTCCGAGTATCGAATCCACAGGGAGGCGAAGCGAAACTTAAGCAATTAATTAAAATTCTCTTGAGCACTGAAAATACTTAGGCGAAATAATATTTAGGAACTACGCTCATGCGATAAAAAGAATTCGAATTTAAAAAGACTTAATGAAAACAAATTTGATCAATCAAAAATAAAATGTGGTGAAAGAGGTTTTTCTTGAAATGGGAAGAGGGGTCTTGAAAATCAACGATTAGCTAAATAATTGCTACAATTATCCTATCTCATTGCCCAACTAATTATAAACCTAGAATCTCCGTTAATCACATAGGTTCTCCTGTCGGTTTCCCCTAATTGCAATTAATTCATTTTAACAACCTAAGTGTCCTTAGCACTATTAAAAATCGTTAATTATTACGCCCTGATTCATTTTAGGAATCTATGTTTAATCAACTAATCCCGGTGTCACAACGGGCAATTAAACTAGTTGCATGGATTATGATCTATCCTAATTTCTCTCCGTCGAGTTTCCATTAAGAATCGAATCATTACACAATTGGCCAGATTGAGTAAAGCATTAAGCACATCCATACAAATAATTAGGACATGGGCAAGAGACAAGAAATTATAACAATATTTCCACTATCATTTCATTTCAAGACCCCAAATTGGGGTTTAGTTGCACATAATATTCACAATAATTACAAGGGAAAGCATATTAAAAGGCATAAAGGAAAAGGAATTGACCGTCGAAAAACCCCTTGCTGACGCTTGGAGCCCCCGCTGACTACTCCTCGAGCCTCTAGATTGCTCCCCAAGATTCCCCAAAAATTCCCACTAGAAGAACCCTCTCAAAAAGGCTCAAAAGCCTTGAGAGGGGCTCCAAAAAAGGAGTCTTAGGAGAGAAAGGAATGAGTGAGTAATGATTGATTGGTGATTGATGAGAAAATGAGGCACCAAGGGCGCCTATTTATAGGCCTGGAAAAGGGGTAGCGTCGCGACGCTGCCTTGCCAAGCGTCGCGACGCTGCTGCGCACGCGGCTTGGGCAACAAGAAAGGGCAGCGTCGCGACGCTGCCTTGCTAAGCGTCTCGACGCTGTCCAGATTTTCCAGAAAATCAGCTTCCTTTTGGGCTGATTTTTGGGCCTTCTTCTTCATTTCTCTTGGTGTATTCCTCATGGATGCCTTCTTTGGGCTTCCAAATGCTTCAAACTTTGATTTGGGCTATAATTCCATCAATTTTGGCTCTTTTTCTCCCAAAATCATCATTTATGCTCCTAAAGACAAAATAACAAAATTCAATAAATATATTCATTAAAATCACGATTAAAGCACCAAAAAGCTTAATAATTTGAGGCTAAAATAGCGACATTTCTGCTCGCTATCACACCCCCAAACTTAAGCTTTTGCTAGTCCCGAGCAAAATAAATTCTAAAGATGCATGAAATAGAATCGCTCAACCCTCAATGATTTTTGAATTCTTAGGATCGAATGGAAAACATGCAAGTGGAATAAGCAAGCACCGCATACTCTTGAAGAAATCTTAAACTAGTTTGAACTTAAGATTAATGAATAGCATGCTCAAGACTTATCTATTGATTCTTTTACTAACCTAGATTAGTCTTATGGTTTTCTCCATTTGTTTTCCCCCTACACTGGCTAAGAGCCCCTAATACTTCGGAGTCCTTCTATCATGCAAAAAAAAGTAACTAGGGTGCCTGTCATCTTTTTTCTTTTTTTTCATGGGGGAGCAGAATTCTCACATGATTTTTCTTTTCTTTTGCTTTTTCTTTTCTTTTTCTTTTGCTCCTCCCCCAAACTTGCATTTTGATATCTAATGGTACTAGCTTTCACACTACGGTGCAGGGACCCTTAACCCGAATTTTATTCTTTGGTTGGCCTAACTGATCACACCGCAGGTAGCTCTTTTTACCCCTAGGCTCTTTTTTCTTTTGAGCAAGCAAAAATTCTTTTTCAACAGATTTTCTTTTTCTCACATTTTCTTTTGTTGCTTTTGCTTTTCTCTCAGCAGGCATAGCATTTTTTCTACCTAGTTCTTTAGAGCAATCAAGCATGAACTTCCTGATATTAGAAACTAAGCCTATCGGGGTGACAACACTTTTGAAAACCATAATAAGAATCTAGATTTTCAAAGACGTCATTAGATAAGACTATTGCATGCTTTAGACATCAAAACTAAGTATCAAAAAATTTTAAAATTTCACGATTTCTGCCGTGCTCCCAGATTCCACAATCATATAAACCATTTTCTCCCAAAATTTCAAAAATCACATCCTTGGCTTTCATGGCTATCTATTCATGCATCCAACAGAATTTAAATATGCTCAACACAGCGGAAGCCTCCCCCCCAAACTTAAACTAAACATTGTCCCCAATGTTTTAAAATAGAAAAGCATAAAGAGAGATACTGAGTCTTCCCTGAGCTAGGAGCGCTTCATCCTCTTCCTTTGGATCCATGAAAAATGGGAAATGTGGAATTTTGGGATTTGCTAAGGTGATCCTGCAAAACAAAATTGGATCACGGAGCAAAGAAAATTATTTACCGCAAAAACAACTAACTACTTTAATCCTTGGGTTGCCTCCCAAGCAGCGCTTTCTTTAACGTCTTTAGCTAGACTAGGCTCGGCACGCTTACGGAGGCTCAAAATAAAAATTTTCATCATCCTCCGGGCCCTGCAAGAAATCACGCACCGAATTGCATACTACAAACAGGGGAGAAAAAAAACTTTCCCCTGGCCCATCTTCACTAAAGAGATTCTCATAATAACATTTCAGAAAATAATCAGCCGCATCAAATCTCTTTTCTAAATCTCTATTTTCAAAACAATTGTTAACAGAGTCATCAAGCGTTATAATGTCTACTGGTCTAGGATCTATAGGTGGCCTATCAATCATGCCAGTCCATTCATCAGAGAAAATATCTACATGCTCAGTAGATCCTTCAGACTCAGAATTAAAAAATGATTCAACTAAGCTATCATATGACTCATCATCAGAAGAATTAAAAAATTCAAGAATTTCAGGATCAGATTCTATACTATGCACAGATTCAAGTTCTTCTGGGTCAGATTCTATTCTATACACATCATCAGGACATGAAAAGAAAGTATTCACATTGTCAGGATTCATGCATTCAGGAATGTCAAGATCAGACTCAATAGATTCACTGTAATCACGATCAGACTCAAAATTATCTATCGAGCAATCTTTTTTCTGCCTTTTATGTTCATGCTCAATGTCAGGCAATTCAATATCATCATCAAAATTATTCAGTTCAGGCAATTCTAATTCATTTTCAAAGGAAGGTAAATCATCAACAGCAGATCTTTCATTTTCACAAGCAGGCAAGTCTAATTCATTTTCAAAGTCAGGCATATCCAAATCATTTTCAAACAGAGGATTATCCATATATACATCATGATCAAAATTCTCATTATCAATAAGCATTTCTCCTAAGCCTAGGCCAAGATTATAGTCTACCTCTTCATCGTCATCAGTCAAGTATTCAGGCCCAACAGAAAAACATGTATGCAAGCTACAAACAGATTCATCTTGGCCAAAAATACTAAATACGACTTTTTCATCATCAATGTTCAAGGTAAGCTTACCTGTATGCACGCTAATCTCGGCCTTACCAGTGGCTAGGAAAGGTCTGCCTAAGATAATTGGCACCTCTTTGTCCTCCTTCATGTCCAGTACCACGAAATCTACAGGAAAGATGAATTTGTTGACTTTCACCAACACGTCCTCCACGACACCCATCGGGTGGGTAATCGATCTGTCGGCAAGCTGGAGAGTGACGTCAGTGTCTGTCATACCTGATAAACCAATCTTCCTGTACACAGAGTAGGGCATCAAATTTATACTTGCTCCTAAGTCACACAAGGCCCTATCAAAGGATACTTCTCCTATGGTGCAGGGAACAGTAAAACTCCCTGGGTCTTTCTGCTTAGAGGGTATCCTACCAGAAATGATGGTACTGCTACTTTCAGATAAATTAAAAACTTCTTTTTTCAGACTTCTCTTTTTAGAAAGCATTTCTTTCATGAATTTTCCATAATTCGGCATATTATACAAAGCTTCTACCAATGGAATATTCACAGTCAACTTTTTAAACATTTCTAAAAATTTTTGAAATTGTTCATCTAATTTAACATTCTTAAATCTCTGAGGAAAAGGTAACTCCCTGTAATCAAAGGTTGGACATTCGCCCCTCCGCTTGGGCGGGCTAATATGCGAACCTCTGTCATGGTGGTTGCATGGAACCACTTCTTCCTCAGTCATCTTTTCTTTGTCATTCTGCCTCTCTTCTTCTTTTTTACCTGCACAGCTGTTAGAAAAATCACATTTTAATTCAATAGAGTTAGGAGGATGTTGGAACCTTTCAGAGGAGGTTTTTTGTGCCTCAGCCCCTTCATCTTCATCCCTTCTCTTTTCTTCTTCCTTTTTCTTCTCTGAACTGTCCTCCAGTCTTCTGCCACTTCTTAAAACCACCATCTTACACTGCTCTTTCGGGTTAGGTTCAGTATCACTTGGAAATTTTCCCTTTTGCAGGGCATTTACTGCTGAAGCAATCTGACCTATCTGCACTTCCATATTCTTTAGAGCTGCGTCGTGGTTGTTTACTGATGTCTGGAGATTTACATTCAATATTCTCTGTTCTTTGATGAATAAAGCCACCATCTCCTCCAGATTATTTTTCTTCTCAGGAGTACTTGTTGATGCAAAACCTGGGGGTGGCTGCAAAACATTCTTCGTATTCGCATATGAGAAGTTCTCGTGATTGCGCAGACTGGGGTGGTAGAAGTTCGGTACTCCTTGAGTATATGATCTATTTCCTATGTATTGAACTTCTTCCACATCTTGACCTTCTTTCTTCGAATGACCTTCAGCTAAGGTGGAAATGGACTTAACCACCTCAGATGACGTCAATTTGTTTAGTGCATTGGTCAGAGATGCCAGTTGCGCTTTCAGTGAACTTGACTCATCCAGTTCATACAATCCAGCCTTTTTTGTAACTGTTCCTCTCTCCGTCGGCCATTGATAACTTGTTGCCGCCATTTCCTCAAGCAGGTCTTTGGCTTCTGTCACTGTTTTTGAAAGAAAACTCCCTCCTGCTGATGTGTCAAGGACTGTCTTCGTGGAGGGGTTTAATCCATTATAGAATAACTGTACCTGAAGCCAATCAGGATATCCATGTTGGGGGCATCGCCTAAGCATTTCCTTATATCTTTCCCACGCTTCGTACAACTGTTCTTCGTCAAGCTGTCTGAATGTTCCAATTTCAGTCCGCAGCTTGGTGGTCTTAGCTGGTGGAAAAAATTTTGTCAGAAAAGCCTGGGCAAGCTCGTCCCAAGTACTGATGCTGCCCGTCTCGACTGATTCGAGCCAATCTTTTGCCTTATCCTGTAGGGAAAATGGAAACAGCATCAATCTGATTGCGTCGGCCGGAACTCCGTTCATCTTTATCGTCCCACATATTTCTAGGAATGATCGCAGATGAGAGTGAGGATCCTCGGAAGGATGTCCCTTGAACGAGTTATCGCGCGCCATCTGAATCAACCCTGTCTTTAGCTCAAAATTTGTAGCTTGGATGGGGGCGTAAACGATTCCAGAATTTTCGGTAGGAAGAACTGGCTGCAGAAAATCTCTAATTGCCTTGGGAGCTTCTTCTTGGTGGGCCATCGTTTCTGTTAATCTTTTTTCTTTTCTAATGAATTTTAGAGTCCTGTTAATCTCAAGATCTAACTGAAACAGATCAACCACCTTGTTTCTTCGCATGCAATGCTCCCAGATAACAAAAAGAACCAAACAAAAATGAAAATAATATTCACAAAACGATAAAAGAAAAATATTTACACCTAAATTACCATTTACCCTTTTCTTTTCGATGTCAAGAAAAATTAATTTTTTTGCTTAAAAATCAAGCCTCCCCGGCAACGGCGCCAAAAACTTGATGGACCGCAAAGTGCACGGGCCGCAAGTAATATAAAACGGAAAGTATTCCGAGTATCGAATCCACAGGGAGGCGAAGCGAAACTTAAGCAATTAATTAAAATTCTCTTGAGCACTGAAAATACTTAGGCGAAATAATATTTAGGAACTACGCTCATGCGATAAAAAGAATTCGAATTTAAAAAGACTTAATGAAAACAAATTTGATCAATCAAAAATAAAATGTGGTGAAAGAGGTTTTTCTTGAAATGGGAAGAGGGGTCTTGAAAATCAACGATTAGCTAAATAATTGCTACAATTATCCTATCTCATTGCCCAACTAATTATAAACCTAGAATCTCCGTTAATCACATAGGTTCTCCTGTCGGTTTCCCCTAATTGCAATTAATTCATTTTAACAACCTAAGTGTCCTTAGCACTATTAAAAATCGTTAATTATTACGCCCTGATTCATTTTAGGAATCTATGTTTAATCAACTAATCCCGGTGTCACAACGGGCAATTAAACTAGTTGCATGGATTATGATCTATCCTAATTTCTCTCCGTCGAGTTTCCATTAAGAATCGAATCATTACACAATTGGCCAGATTGAGTAAAGCATTAAGCACATCCATACAAATAATTAGGACATGGGCAAGAGACAAGAAATTATAACAATATTTCCACTATCATTTCATTTCAAGACCCCAAATTGGGGTTTAGTTGCACATAATATTCACAATAATTACAAGGGAAAGCATATTAAAAGGCATAAAGGAAAAGGAATTGACCGTCGAAAAACCCCTTGCTGACGCTTGGAGCCCCCGCTGACTACTCCTCGAGCCTCTAGATTGCTCCCCAAGATTCCCCAAAAATTCCCACTAGAAGAACCCTCTCAAAAAGGCTCAAAAGCCTTGAGAGGGGCTCCAAAAAAGGAGTCTTAGGAGAGAAAGGAATGAGTGAGTAATGATTGATTGGTGATTGATGAGAAAATGAGGCACCAAGGGCGCCTATTTATAGGCCTGGAAAAGGGGTAGCGTCGCGACGCTGCCTTGCCAAGCGTCGCGACGCTGCTGCGCACGCGGCTTGGGCAACAAGAAAGGGCAGCGTCGCGACGCTGCCTTGCTAAGCGTCTCGACGCTGTCCAGATTTTCCAGAAAATCAGCTTCCTTTTGGGCTGATTTTTGGGCCTTCTTCTTCATTTCTCTTGGTGTATTCCTCATGGATGCCTTCTTTGGGCTTCCAAATGCTTCAAACTTTGATTTGGGCTATAATTCCATCAATTTTGGCTCTTTTTCTCCCAAAATCATCATTTATGCTCCTAAAGACAAAATAACAAAATTCAATAAATATATTCATTAAAATCACGATTAAAGCACCAAAAAGCTTAATAATTTGAGGCTAAAATAGCGACATTTCTGCTCGCTATCACACCCTAGCAATAGAAATCATGAGAATTTTTCATATGCTAATAATAAGAATGTTTTGAATCCTCCTGGCTTCACTCCTCAAAGTCAAGAAAATAAGAAATCTTTAGAAGACCTTGTTGGAGCTTTTATTGCAGAATCAAGTAACAGGTCAAATAAGCTTGAGGAGGCCGTGATTGCAATAAACACTACTGTCAATGGTCATTCTGCAGCAATCAAGAATATAGAGACTCAGCTGGGACAACTGGTAAGTGTTGTCAACTCTATGAATAAAGGTAAAGCCCCAGTTGAACAGGAGAAATCTTCTTTGGAGTACTGCAAGGCCGTATCTGTGCATTATGAGGAGGAGACTAAATTAGCTGAAGAGGAGAAAACTACTGAACCAGAGGAACTCACAGGAGGAGTTGAAGAAGGCACCACCTCAAACGAAGCTGAAAAGCTTAATCCTGAGTCTTCTATCCCTTCTCCTACTGTTTTAGTTCCTAAATCAAAGAAAAAGAAAATTTCTAAGGTTAAGTTTGACAAATTTTTAGATGCTTTTATGGGTTTGCATGTTAATATTCCTTTTTCAGATGCTCTGGAGCAGATGCCTCATTACAGAAAATTTATGAATGAATGACTCAACAAGAAGAAAAAGGAAAAGCAGTTGGAGACTGTATATTTAGCATCAACGTGCAGTGCTCGTGTCCAACAGGGAGTACCAGAGAAATTTTCTGACCCAGGGAGTTTTACCATCCCTTGTAATTTTGGTACTTTTTCATGTAGAGCACTATGTAATCTTGGGGCTAGCATAAATATAATTCCTCTATCATTATGTAAAAAGCTTAACATAGGAGACATAAAATCTACTTCTGTTAGACTTCAGTTGGCTGACCAGTCTGTGGTTAGTCCATATGGGATTGTTGAGAATATTCTGATTAAAGTAGGTAGATTTTTCCTTCCTGTTGATTTCTTTGTGCTAGATATTAAAGAGAATCTTGTTATGCCAATCATATTAGGGAGACCATTCCTTGCTACAGGGAGGGTTATAATTGATATTGAACGCAGGGAGCTAATCATAAGAGTCCAACAGGAGAAGGAAGTTTTAAAAGCTTTTGAGGACCCCAATAACACATCAGATACAATGATGGTAGGCTACATGAGAGGTGCTAGGAAGAGCACCAGTGATGGAAAATCTGACAGGAGACCACCCTGATGCATAGTTGGTCAACACGTCGAGCTAATGACGTTAAACAAGCGCTTATGGGAGGCAATCCAAGTGAGTTAGTTATTTCTTTCTTTTGAGTTTTATGTTTTGTTTGTGTCTGTTTTGTAGGTCTTGTTTTCTCTCTCCTTTGCTTTCATGTTGTCAAGATTCCAAGCATTCAGTCAAGAAGTCATCATCATTCCAGGCTAGTATTGTTCACTCCTTTCATTCGTTTATTGTTCTCATGCTTGTTTATGCTTTATTTTCGTTATAATTTGAGGACAATGCATACTTTAAGTTTGGGGGTGAATTAGCATGTTTGTGGAGCCCTTGAGCATCTGAGTTCGGGCTATACTTTTGAGCTTTCTTTGAATTATGCATATGGTTGTTTGCTGGATGCTACTTGTGCATGATTATGATGTCCTAGGATAGGCTTTCTTGTCAATTTTCAAGCTTGTGATTAGTTGTAAGCATGAGTGCCCAAAAAGGGAGACTTTTTAAAATTTTTCTAAGAGATGGCTTGCATGAGCAGAGTATTTGTCTTGGCTAGAATTGGATTTGAATGCTTAGGAGCGAATTATTGGGTTCATATGCTTGTTGTCACCTCGATAGGTGTAGGGTAGAGCTAAAGAGTTAATTTTTTGCAAATTAGCATGTTTGATCTTGCTTAGGAGAAAAGAAAAGAATATCTACTTATCATGTTCAAAACGAAAAAACATTCTTGTTGTTATTGTTGAAAAAAATAATAATAATGTCATGGCTTGTTGTTGGGTTCCTAGAGTGAGTAAAAATATGATATAAAATACTCTAGAATTTCTGTGCAAGTATACACAGTCTGCAACAAGTAATATTATCAATCCAAGGTCTGAATGAGTTTCCACTTTATCTATTTTGTATAACTTTCTAATGGTTTCGAAGATAATAAAAATGTTGGGTTTTATCAGAATTATGCTGAAGCAAAATAAATGACAGAACAACGAGTAAACAAATAGATAAACAGATTAAAGACAGGCGTTGGTTAGACTTTAGTGATTTTTCTAAGATATGCTCTAGCAATATGATTGATCATGCATTTCTCGCAGTATTATTAGCGGATTCCTCCCGGGACTCCGGATCTTTTGGGATATGTTTCAAACCCAATGAAGAGCGACCGATCAAGCACTAGGCAACTGGCTATCCCTAGCTCAGTCACTGGCGTTCACCAATACACAATGATCGTAGTGTGGAGAATTGCCACACACTCTCTAAATCATCTCTGAAACTAGAGAGAGCTATCCATACCGGCTGGCCAGGCGGGCATAAAATGAGAATAAGCACAACAATTAACCAAAATGCAATAGTCAATTTATTACTAGAGTTGAAGCACGGTAATCACATTATTCCTAACCAACACCCTAAACTACTTAGTTCATAATAAGCATAGGAATACAAATTACAATCTGAGTATGCATGTCCATCACTACAAGTTAAATAAGAAAGTAAACTCCCTAATCAGCTTGCGGTTGATGGTGTTCTTGATGATCTTCAATCTCCCTAACTATTCGGCTTCCAAGGGAAAAACATGGAATAAATTTGACTTTGACGGCTACTTCCTTTTATAGAAGGATGAGAGGCTTGAATTAGGTCAACTAGGACACGTGTAAGGCTCTCCTTGATCCTTTATCCCGAAAATATCTCAATAGAAGTCGGTTCATGAAGTTGGCTAACGAGCTGTGATGTGGCAGTTTCTGCTCCCAGTTTTTGCTGCAGCATAGAATTTGCTCCCTCCAGTCGCTCAGCAGCATAATCTGCATAAAGTGATTTCCAAAGCTTCCATTCTTCCAAATGGGTTAAATCATGTAATATCTCTCTAAAACCAACCCTATTAAGCATTAAAGACACACAAATCCTTATATAAATGAGGCCTAAATAACTACCTTTTGGGCAGTTATCACTTGTGCACAATATGCAATGGTTAATAAAGATTAAGGCAAAAAGAGCTACCCCTGTTGTGATCAGTTAGGCCAACCAGAGAAAACTCAGGTTAAGGGTCCCTGCAATGGGTGTGTGAAAGCTAGTGCCACATATAAATGCTTAATTCAATTGTTAATTAAAAGTACCTGAGTATGGAGATAAACAAACTAATTTGTTCCATTAACTCATTAGTGAAACCTTAGTGCCAGTGTAGAGGGAAGATGAGTTGAGAGTTTAATAATCCAATCCTGGGCTAGTAGAGTCTGATCTTGTTGAGTTAGATCTCGCTTGTGCAAGTTAATTTTGGAAAAATTTTAATTTGTCTCCCTCATTGGTCCTTGTGTGCATGTCTCTTGCTTGCTTGACTATTGACTTTTGAGCCTTGAGGATTGAGTTATGATTGTTGCATCCATTCTTCCATTGTATGTTTGATTTGTAGTTTGCTCGAGGACTATCAAAAGCTTAAGTTTGGGGGTATTTGATAGCGAGCATAGCTAGCTACTTTTACTTATTTAATTTAACTAGTCTTTTATGATGTTTGGGCCATTTTATTGTGCTTTATTGTTTATTTTGTAGGAAATGGTTGATTGGAGCTATAATGCAATATTAGAGTTAATCGGGTGCTCGGGACATGAAAAGATGCAAAGGAATGAAAAGAGTAAAAGAGGAAAAAAATCAAATTTCAGTCAACAGCAGGCTAGCGTCGAGACGCTAGCTCTTGAGCGTCTCGACGCTCACATTCCATATCTGATTAGGCGCGTAAAGGTCACTGCGTCGAGACGCTGCGACCTTAGCGTCTCGACGCTGTGTTATTTCGCTTACTGAAACGCGCGTTTTGAAGGCAGCGTCTCGACGCTAAGACAAAAAATCTGCTATATAAGCTTCTTTTCGGCTAGGTTTGAGGGGACTTCGATTTGGAGACTTTTGGAGCCGACAATAGGACAGAATTGAGGGATTCTTGAGCTGAAGCAAAGGGGACGAGTTGGAAATCAACCCATTGTTCGTGGGGATCGTGACGGGGACGTTCGGTCTTGGCCTACAACGAGTCTATTTCTCTTTTCCCTTCCTTTAGTTAGTTTTGATGGTTGTTTTAGACTCTCGCTATATTGTAACGTTGTGTATGAGTAGCTAGACTTTAATTCTTAGGGATTGATGTAGCCGTTGGGCACGTTTTGGATTGATTTACGGTGTTTATGCTATTGTTGTCATTTATGCATATGTTGTATCCTTAATGCTTTCGATTTACTAGCCATAAATTGATTGATGCTTATATTTGAATCTAACTCGGGAGAGGGGATTTAAATTGGTAATCAATATGCATAACTAGAATTAAGCTAAAAATCGGGAGATTAAGGTTAATTCTAGAAATTGTATAAAGGTTAGCCTTATTGCCTTGTATGTGTATTGGATTTAGATAGGGATATCGGGTTCAATTGCATATGAGAGAATCATGTATGCTCGGGAGAGATATGTGTGATTTTAGTTGCCAAGATTTATGAATCATAGCATGTGTCAATCCGTTTATTAATCCATAACTCCAATTGGTGAAATCAAATCCCTAAGACCAATTCTTCCCATTAAATTGTCACTTTTAGCTTTAGTTTTGTATTTGATTAATTCATATTCTCATTCAATTTGATTCCCTAAATAAAATTGGTCAAAAGTATTTTCGATAATTAAAATTTGGCTAGACACCAATCCAAAGGACGACATTCGATTGCAAAATCACTATATTATTACTTGACCCGTACACTTGCGGTTAGCAATTTGCACATCAATTAGAACCAAGGAAAATTACAAAGTCATACGTGGAACAACGATCAAGAGGGTCACTAGCTCAATCTGAATCAGAATAAGCATGCAACCAACTAAAAGAAGACGTTCTTTTTCGAAACATGATGCCTTAGCCAATAGAACCAGCTAGATAACGTAACACTTTTTTAGCAACTAATAACTGCCCAAAAGGTAGTTATTTAGGCCTCATTTATATAAGGTTTTGTGTGTCTTTTATGCTTAATAGGGTTGGTTTTAGATAGATATTACATGTTTTAACCCATTTGGAAGAATGGAAGCTTTGGAAATTATTTTGTGCAGATTATGCTACTGGGCGACTGGAGGGAGCAAATTCTGTGCTACAGCAAAACTGGGAGCAAAAACTGCCACGTCACAGCTCATTAGCCAACTTCATCAACCGACTTCTGTTGAGTTATTTTCGTGATAAAGGAGTAAGGAGAGCCCTACACGTGTCCAGGTTGACCTAATTCAAGCTTTCCTCAACTCTATAAAATGAGAGAGCCGCCCAAGTCAAAGGCATTCCATTTTTCCTTGGGAGCCGAATAGGAAAGGGAGGTTGGAACTATCAAGAAGACCATCGTTGCAAGCTGGCCCGAGGAGTTTAATATTTCCTTTTACTATCTTGCAATTATGGACATGCTTACTCAGATTGTAATTCATGTTTCCATGCATATTATGAATTAAGTAGCTTTAGGCGTTGGGTAGGAATATGTAGTTGTCGTGCTTAACTCTAATAATATATATTGATTATTGCATCTTGGTTAATTGTTGTGATTATTTCTATTTTATGCCCGCCTGGCCAGCCGGTATGAATACCCCTCTCTAGTTTCAAGGATGATTTAGAGACTGTGTGGCAATTAACCACACTACGATCATTGTGTATTAGTGAACGCCAGTGACTGAGCTAGGGATAGTCAGTTGCCTAGTGCTTGATTGGTCGTACTTCATTGTGGTTGAAACACATTTCAAAAATCCGGAGTTCTGGGAGGAATCCACTAATAATACTGCGAGAGTTTGCATGATCAATAATATTGGTAGAGCATCTTTGTAAACAATTACTAAAACCTGACCAGAGCCTGTTTCTAATCTGTCTGTCTTTTCGTTTACTCTTTGCTTTGTCATTTATTTTGCTTCAACATTATTCCTATAAAAACCAATCATTTTTACCTTCTTTGAAACCATTAGAGAGTTACACAAAATAGATAAAGTGGAAGCTAATTCAGGCCTCGGATTTACAATACTTATTACTTGTTGCAGACTGTGTATACTTGCACAGAGTCCTAGGGTACTTTTAGATCATAATTTTACTCACTCTAGGAACCCAACAAGTTTTTGGCGTCGTTGCCGGGGACTTGAATAAGTTTTTATCTGATATGTTCTGTGTATGTGTTTTAGTGGTTTGGTGCTAGAACTTTTTGATTTGTTCTTTTGTTTTTGCAGGTGTGAGTTTGGTGTATGAGCGATCCGCCTGGGGTAAGGTTCGAGCTTGATCTAGAAATTGAGAGGACATTTAGGATCAGAAGGAGAGAGCAGCGCAGAAACTAGATGGAGAACGTGTCGCGTCTCCCGCATGGTCTTGAAGATCCAGCGAACCCCCAGCAGAATCTGTTGCTGCAGCAAAATCCGCCATTGGAGCAAAATGAGCAGCAAAATAATCAGGCTGAGAATCCTATCTTGGTAGCGAACGATAGGACCAGAGTCATTCGAGCGTATGCTGTCCCAATGTTTGATGAGTTGAATCTAGGGATTGCACCTTGATAACTGCCCAAAAGGTAGTTATTTAGGCTTCATTTATATAAGGATTTGTGTGTCTTTAATGCTTAATAGGGTTGGTTTTAGAGAGATATTACATGATTTAACCCATTTGGAAGAATGGAAGCTTTGGAAATCACTTTATGCAGATTATGCTGCTGAGCGACTGGAGGGAGCAAATTCTATGCTGTAGCAAAACTGAGAGCAGAAACTGCCACATCACAACTCGTTAGCCAACTTCATGAACCGACTTCTATTGAGATATTTTCGGGATAAAGGATCAAGGAGAGCCTTACACGTGTCCTAGTTGACCTAATTCAAGCCTCTCATCCTTCTATAAAAGGAAGTAGCCGTCAAAGTCAAAAGCATTCCATGTTTTCCCTTGGAAGCCGAATAGTATAGGGAGATTGAAAATCATCAAGAACACCATCAACCGCAAGCTGATTAGGGAGTTTACCTTCTTTATTAACTTGTAGTGATGGACATGCATACTCAGATTGTAATTCGTATTCCTATGCTTATTATGAACTAAGTAGCTTAAGGTGTTGGTTAGGAATAATGTGATTACTGTGCTTCATCTCTAGTAATAAATTGACTATTGCATTTTGGTTAATTGTTGTGCTTATTCTTATTTTATGCCCGCCTGGCCAGCCGGTATGGATAGCTCTCTCTAGTTTCAGGGATGATTTAGAGAGTGTGTGACAATTCTCCACATTACGATCATTGTGTATTGGTGAACGCCAGTGACTGAGCTAGGGATAGCCAGTTGCCTAGTGCTCGATCGGTCGCTCTTCATTGGGGTTGAAACATATCCCAAAAGATCTGGAGTTCCGGGAGGAATCCGCTAATAATACTGCGAGAAATGCATGATCAATAATATTGTTAGAGCATATCTTAGAAAAAAATCACTAAAGCCTAACCATCGCCTGTCTTTAATCTATCTATCTATTTGTTTACTCGTTGTTCTGTAATTTATTTTGCTTCAGCATAATTCCGATAAAACCCAACATTTTTATTATCTCTGAAACCATTAGAAAGTTATACAAAATAGATAAAGTAGAAACTCATTCAGACCTTGGATTGATAATATTACTTGTTGCAGACTGTGTATACTTGCACAGGAATTCTAGAGTATTTCATATCATATTTTTACTCACTCTAGGAACCCAACACACATCCTCAAATCCAAGCGGCAAATTTTGAAATAAAACCGGTAATGTTTTAGATGTTGCAAACCGTGGGGCAATTCCATGGTTTGTCATCTGAAGACCCTCACTTACATCTTAAGTCTTTTCTAGGAGTTAGTGATTCTTTTGTAATTCAAGGAGTGCCCAGAGATGCCCTGAGATTAACTTTGTTCCCGTGTTCTCTTAGAGATGGAGCAAAGGCGTGGTTAAATTCTTTTGCTCTAGGATCAATTAGGACATGGAATGAGTTAGCTGAAAATTTTTTGAGTAAATATTTTCCACCAAATAGAAATGCTAAATTAATGAGTGAAATAGTAGGGTTTAGGCAACTTGAAGATGAGACTTTTAGTGAGGCTTGGGAAAGGTTTAAGGAGCTTTTGTGAAAGTGTCCCCACCATGGGTTACCACATTGTGTTCAAATGGAAACATTTTACAATGGTTTAAATGGAGTAACCTAGGGCATGGTTGATGCTTCGGCTGGAGGGGCCCTCTTGGCAAAAACTTTTAATGAAGCCTATGAAATTTTAGAAAGAATATCTACTAATAGTTGTCAGTGGTCGGATGTTAGAGACACAAATAAAAAGGTTAAGAGTGTGTTAGAGGTTGATGGTGTGTCCACCATTAGGGCTGATATTGCAATGATTGCTAACGCTCTTAAGAATGTGACAGTGATTAGTCATCAGCAGTCACCAGTTATGGAGCCTGCTGCAGTGGTGAACCAAGTTGCAGAAGAAGCATGTGTCTATTGTGGTGAAGATCACAACTACGAGTTTTGCCCCAACAATCCAGCTTGTGTTTTTTGTAGGTAATAAGAGGAATAACCCTTACTCTAACTTTTATAATCCAAGTTGGCGCAACCACCCTAACTTCTCATTGGGAGGACAAGGAAGCAGTACGCAAGCGCAACAAAAGGTGAACCAGTTGGGATTTGCTAAAGCGCAGGTATTGCCCCAGCAAAATAAGCAGGATTTGCCCCAACAAAATTCGGGAAGTTCTCTCGAGGCGATGATGAAAGAATTTATGGCTCCTACAGATGCCGCAATTCAAAGTAATCAAGCTTCAATGAGAGCCCTTGAATTGCAAGTGGGTCAGCTAGCTAATGAGCTGAAGGCAAGGCCTCAAGGGAAACTTCCATCAGATACTGAACACCCTCGAAGGGAAGGTAAGGAGCAGGTAAAGGCAGTGACTCTTAGGAGTGGTAAGCCATTAGAAGAAAGAAAAGAGCCTAGTAAGACCATGGATATAAATAAAAATGGTGATAAAAATATTGTTGTTGAGAAAGAGTTGGAGATTGGTCAGGGTGTTGGAGGCAACAATAAAGATGCTGGAGCATCTGGTTCTGTTCCAGATGTGGAACCACCTTATGTGTCGCCCCCACCTTATGTATCACCTCTACCTTTTCCACAAAGGCAAAAGCCTAGGAATCAGGATGGTCAATTTAAAAAGTTTTTAGAGATTCTTAAGCAATTGCACATAAATGTCCCTTTAGTAGAAGCTATTGAGCAAATGCCTAATTATGTTAAATTTCTTAAGGATATTTTAACTAAAAATAAGAGGTTATGTGAGTTTGAAACTGTATCTCGTATTGAGGAGTGTAGTGCTATTCTTAAGAATGAGCTACCACCCAAGGCTAAGGATCCAAGATCATTTACTATACCTGTGTCTATAGGTGGAAAATAGTAGGTAGAGCACTCTGTGATTTAGGTGCAAGCATTAACCTTATGCCCCTTTCGGTTTATCGGAAGCTAGGTATTGGTGAAGCTAGGCCTACCACAGTCACACTCCAACTAGCTGATAGGTCTATCACATATCCAAATGGTAAAATTGAGGATGTCTTAGTAAAGGTAGATAAATTCACATTTCCAGTTGATTTTATTATTTTAGACTATGAGGCTGATAAAGATGTCTCAATTATTCTAGGTCGTCCATTTTTTGCTACTGGTAGGGCGTTAATAGATGTTCAAAAAGGGGAATTAACAATGAGAGTCTGTAATGAGGAAGTGAAATTTAATGTGTTTAAAGCCATGAAGTATCCAAACGAAATGGAGGATTGTTCTTCATTAGGATTCTGGAGAGCACAGTTATTGAGACAACAATACAGGATTCGGCTAGTAAGCATTCAGAAGAGCATGGAGAGGTTAGTGTAGAAGATTTAGCAATTTTTTTGTTAGAAAGAAAAAAATGAAAAAAAAAATTGTTTGGGTGTGAGGCTGTTTTTGAGTCTTTAGATTTAGATCAAAGGAAGGCTCCTCCTATTAAGTCATCCATGATTGAGGCACCTACTCTAGATTTGAAGCCCTTGCCGGATAATCTAAAGTATGTGTATCTTGGGGAAAGTGAGACGTTGCCCATTATTGTTGCATCAGATTTAATGTCGGAGCATGAAGAGGCCTTAATAAAATTGCTGCAGCAATACCGCAAGGCTATAGGATGGACATTGGCTGACATTCAGGGAATTAGCCCATCTTTTTGTATGCACAAAATCACTCTAGAGGAGGGATCCTTTAGGAGTATTGAGCAACAAAGAAGGCTTAACCCTGCGATGAAAGAGGTTGTTAAAAATGAGGTGATTAAATGGTTGGATGCTAGGATCATTTATCCAATTGTCGATAGTAATTGGGTAAGCCCTGTCCAATGTGTTCCTAAAAAGAAGGTGTCACTGTGGTGAGCAATAAAGACAATGAGTTGATCCCAACCAGGACAGTAACTGGCTGGAGGGTTTGTATGGACTACAGGAGGCTTAATAAAGCCACCCGTAAGGACCATTTCCCTCTACCATTTATTGACCAGATGTTGGATATATTGGCTGGTCAGGCCTACTGTTGTTTCTTAGACGATTATTCTGGGTATAACCAGATTACTATTGCTCCTGAGGATCAGGAAAAAACCACTTTCACCTGCCCTTATGGGACGTTTGCTTTTAGGCGAATGCCTTTTGGCCTTTGCAATGCTCCAGCAACATTTCAGCGGTGCATGTTGGCAATTTTTTCTGATATGATTGAGTCCATTGTTGAGGTATTTATGGACGATTTTTCAGTGTTTTGAGGGTCTTTTCAGAATTTTTTAGATAATTTAGGTAAGGTATTAAAAAGATGTGAGGATACCCATCTAGTTCTTAATTGGGAGAAATGCCACTTCATGGTGAAGGAGGGCATAGTGTTAGGTCATAGAATTTCTAAGAATGGTCTAGAAGTTGATAGAGCAAAAATAGAGGTTATTGATAGACTAGAACCACCGAATTTAGTGAAGGGAATTTGGAGTTTTTTAGGACATGTTGGATTCTATAGGAGATTCATAAAAGATTTTTCCAAAATCAGTAAACCTTTTTGTAACTTATTGTGTACTGATCATGTTTTTTACTTTAATGCAGATTGTAGGAAGGCTTTTGAAACTTTAAAGGTTGCTTTAATCTCAGCACCTATTCTTTGTGCACCTAATTGGAATTTACCATTTTAGGTAATGTGTGATGCGAGTGATGCTGCGGTAGGTGCTATGTTGGGGCAAAAACAGGGCAAATTCATCCATCCTATATATTTATGCAAGCAAGGTTTTAAATGAGGCACAAGTCAACTATACAACTACTGAAAATGAGTTTTTAGCTGTTGTGTTTGCTTTTGAGAAATTTCGGCCATATTTGGTTGGATCCAAAGTCACGGTGTTCACGGATCATGCAGCAATAAGGTATTTAATGACTAAGAAATATGCAAAGCCTAGACTAATTCGTTGGGTTTTATTATTGCAGGAGTTCGACTTGGAGATAAAGGATAAGAAGGGATCAGAAAATGTCATTGCAGATCATTTATCTCGTCTTGATCCATCATCATCTTTGTTTGAGCAATCTGCCATTTCAGATTCTTTTCCAGATGAACAGCTTTTTGCTGTTGAGGTAAAGGTAGTCAGGGATGTCCCTTGGTATGTTGATATTGCCAACTTTTTGGTAAAGGGAGTCACTCTTATTAACATGGACTGGAGGCAGAAGAAAAAGTTTAAGCATGATGCAAAATTTTTCTATTGGGATGAGCCATTTATGTATAAGCAATGCTCTGACGATATTATTCGCAGGTGTGTTTCAGGTGATGAAGCAAAGGAAATCCTGGAGCAATGTCACTTTTCGCCGTATGGAGGTCATTTCAGTGGTCAAAGGACAGCTATGAGGATTTTGCATTGTGGATTTTTCTGGCCTACCTTATTTAAGGATGCCCATTGGTTCTACAAGCAATGTGATGCTTGCCAAAGGAGATGAAACTTGGGGCCTAGAGATGAAATGCCTCTTACTTATATTTTAGAAATTGAATTATTTGATGTATGGGGTATTGACTTTATGGGGTCATTTCCCCCTTCTAATGGCAATGTTTTTATCTTATTGGCAGTTGATTATGTGTCCAAGTGGGTGGAGGCCATTGCATGCCATCAAAGTGATGCCAAGACAGTAGCAAGGTTCCTTCAATCGCACATCTTTGCGCGTTTTGGGACACCTAGAGCTCTAGTGAGTGATGAGGGTACACACTTTGTTAATAATATCTTAACTAAGCTTTTAGCTAAGTATGAGATTAAGCATAGGATAGCTACCCCTTATCACCCACAAGCAAATGGTCAAGTTGACATTAGTAATAGGGAAATTAAATCTATTCTAGAGAAAGTAGTCCATCCATCTAGAAAGGATTGGTTTTTTAGGCTGGATGAGGCTCTTTGGGCTTATAGGACAACCTATAAGACTCCTCTAGGTATGTCTCCCTATAGGTTAGTATATGGGAAAGCTTGTCATTTACCACTAGAGCTAGAGCATAAAACGTTTAGGGCTTTAAAAAAAATTGAATTTTGATCTGAGTCGTGCAGGAGCAATAAGAATGTTGTAGCTTAATGAATTAGAGGAATTTCGCCAATTTTCTTATGAAAATGCGAAAATGTATAAAGAAAAAACTAAGTTGTGGCATGACAAGAAAATAAAATCTAAAGAGTTTGTCAAGGGTCAAAAAGTCTTGCTTTATAATTCTAGATTAAAATTATTTCCTGGGAAGCTAAAATCTAAATGGTCAGGGCCATTTATTGTGATTGAGGTTTTCCCTCATGGAGCAATTACTTTGCAGGATGAAAAAGATGGGAGAGTGTTCAAAGTGAATGGACAGCGTGTGAAGCATTATTGGGGAAAGGAGTTTCAGACGAAATATCCTTCCATAAAGTTGATTGATGATTGAAAGAGCAAGATGGTTGCGGGAGCATTTTACAGAGCAAAATTTTGAGCTCTTAGGGTTTGTTTTGATTTTATTTTTCGCTGATTTTGTTTGTTTCAATTTTGCATGATTTATTTTCAGTCCGTTGGTATTTTTAATTGCGTAGAATTTATTTTAGATTTTTTTTGTGTTGTTTTGAATTTTATTCTGATTTTATTTTCGGTTTATGTAAATTATCTTTGAATTATCTTTTAATTAGTTTAATTAGATTTTGTTAGATTTTAGTTTAAATTTAGATTTTATTTATTTATAATTCTGTTTAGTTTTAATAAATGTTTTTCTCTGATTTATTCGGCTTCAATTGAAAATAGGAGATAAGATTTGATTTGATCGGTTAAAGTAATTTGAATTTAAAGGAGTTGATTTGCTTATTTTAAATTTGAATTCCGTATCCAAGATTCTTCAGGTTCAGGAGGTTGTTGCGCCAAAGGTATGGCTGAAGCAAATCGTCTGAATAGGAAGGGGTTTGTTAAAGATTAATTACTTTTTACCGTTTGGATTTTTGAAATTTCTGTGGGCAGGTAAATTTGCGTATATCATCTGATGAAGCCACGTGTCACATAAAGATCATCCAAAGGCTGTGATAGTGGACAGCACATGAGGATTTACTGTGGGCGATTGGGCTTCACGATTTTACCATTGCTGGTTTCAAATTTTCAGGTTGCATGCAATTAAAACGGTAATATGATTTAATGTGGCAAATCTTTTCAGTTGGGATTCGATTTTGCTGAAGCTATTTATTTCAAGATGGTGGTAAGTTTCTTTTTATTTCACCTTTCCATTTAATTCCTTCATTGTTCGTTCTTTCTTCTTCTTCTTCTTTCGTTGCTTTTCTCTGTAAAATCTTTGAGTTTCCATGGCGAAAACATGAGAAAGAAAAGAAAGAGAGAATGAGGAGGAAGAGGTTGAGATCACCCCTGAGGTACAGAAAAAGGCGAAAAAGAAGAAGACCCTGGAGGAGAAAGAAGTCAAGAGAAGAAGGAGGCAACAGAGGGTTGCAGAACAAGAAAAGGTCCAGGAGGTGGTAGAGGATGTTGTCACTGCAGTAGAAGAAGGAGATACACGAGAACCTGAAGCGCAACACCCAGTGGCGGTCGAACCAATAGAAGCTGCTACCGAAAGAATGCACGAGGAAAACCCTGAAGAAAATCAAGAAACACAGGCTGACGAGGTTCAAGAGGAAGAGGCAACGGTTGTGCCTGGGAAAGAGACTGAAAGGGAGCCAGTTCAGGAGGCTCGAGTGGAGGTGATCATGCCGGAGGTACCTAAGCGTCGCCGCATTAAGCGAAAAGCCGACCATATTCAGGTAGTTCGAACTGATACCCCCTCGCCTCCAACTACTGATCTGAAAGAGACAATGCAGAGAGAGAGGAACGAGAGAAAAAAGAGGTTGAGGAAAAAGAAAGAGAAGACACAGAAAAGAGAGCTGAGGAAGAGCGGTTGCTCAAGCGACGGGCGAAAAAGGGCAAAAATATTGTTGAAGCATCGGAGGAACACGATGAAATAGAAGAACGGTGATTGTCGTATGATCGCTTCGTCAACAATTTTGCCCGAGCAAAATACGCTGAGCTTCTGAAAAGAGATTTCTTATTTGAGCGAGGATTCAGCGGTGATCTTCCGCAGTTTCTGAGGACCGGTATTGCAGACCACGGCTGGGAGCTGTTTTGTGCGAAGCCTGAGTCTGTAAATGCGCAGGTGGTGTGCGAATTTTATGCTAACATTGACAAGGATGATGGTTTCCAAGTAATTGTCTGAGGAGTCGAGGTAGATTGGAGTTCTTGCGCTATCAACGCACTGTATAATCTTCAGAACTTCCCCCATGCGACATATAATGAGATGGCTGTGGCGCCATCTAATGAGCAGTTAAGTGATGTTGTGCGGGAGGTAGGTATTGAAGGAGCACAGTGGCAGCTATCCAAGACTCAGAAGAGGACATTCCAGTCGGCTTATTTGAAAAGGGAAGCGAACACGTGGATGGGATTTATCAGACAAAGGATGCTTCCAACGACACACGACTCGACAATCTCTAGGGAACGAGTTCTTCTAGCTTTTGCAATCTTGCGGTCGCTCAGCATTGACGTAGGGAGGATCATGGCTAGTGAAATTTCTGGATGTTGGAAAAAGAAAGTAGGGAAACTGTTCTTTCCGAACACAATCACGATGCTGTGCAGAAGAGCAGGGGTTCCAGTGGATGAGGGGGATGTGATTCTGTTTGACAAGGGAATCATCGACACGCCCAATTTGGCACGGCTCCAGCGCATGCAGGAGGTACGTCAAGGTGGGCTTATCTACGGCATCAACACGATTCTAGAACAACTGGCACTTTCGGCCAGTAGGCAAGAGTTTGCTGAAAGGCAAACTTTAACCTTCTGGAACTATGTTAAGAATCGTGATGTCAGCTTAAAGAGGGCGCTGCAAGAGAATTTTGTGAAACCGTATCCAGCCCTTCCTGCATTCCTTGAAGATCTATTGAACCCCTGGATTTCACCGCCGCCTGTTGAAAAAGAGGGAGATGAAGAAGAAGAGCCTGGTCAGGAAGATTGAAGGAGGAGAATTTGAGCGCTCGGTTTTTTTTGTTGGAATATTTTGTTTGCTCGCGCATTTCTGACCGCATCTTCTTCTATCTTTGTTTGTTTGTCTGTTTCTTTTTAATTTTTTTGCTTCAAAAATATATCTCTGCTATGTAATTTCTTTTCTTGGGTTTAATGAAATTTTCAGATGTTTTTGTTCTATGAGCACTGAGTTTCTCTAACTTGACTAATTTCTTATGAATTTTTGAAGCTTGGACTGATTACGCTTAGTTAGATCAAGGTATTCTGATCTCCGGAAACCTTTTGCTTGAGCATTTCTTCTGGCCTGGTTTGTTGCTGCGGCAAATAAGATTTTGGAGGTAGTGTTGACTTTTATGATCCATTTTAAGCTTAGTCCTAGTCCCACGCTTAGTTTAAAATTCAGATAGATAGATTTAAGTTTGAGGGTATAATTTGAAAAATTAATGATTCATTGGGGACAATGAATAATTCAAGTTTGGGGGACTTTTTGCTACTCCAATTGTTTTGCTCGAGCATTCCTCTCCTTCATTTAAAATTTTGTTAGGTTATTGAGTAACTGGGGACATTTGTGATACCCACAGTTTGCCTTCGCGTTAAAAGATGACCTAGGAAATAGGAAAATGAGAAAAATTATTTGCTGAAAAAAAAAACTATTTGTTGGAAATTTTGCTGAAAAATTCATGGAGCAAAAGTTTTGAAGGATGAATGATGATCCAACAGTTTTTTCTGTCTTCCAGAACTTAGGTGAGCTTCATCATAAAATGTTGTCATTCTAAGGAGCAAGAGATAGAATAACTAAGAATTTTTTAGCTTTATAAAGAGTATTGAGCCTAGTTGGTGATGAGTTTGTGGCAAGGGTATACTGCACCATAAAGTGGGCATCCCATGCTTAAGAGCTTATGACTGTAGGGCTGCTTAAAGTCTGAGAAACGAAAATAAAAACCCCCTTGAAAATGTGTTTTGAATGTTTGATAATTGAGCTAGGCTGTGGTAAGTTCTTAGAATTAAGTTAAAAGTGGTGATTATTTGTCCATGCCGGAGGAATCATTTTGCTGCAGCAGAGCTTGGTTTTGCAGAGTGCTCAGGTAAAGATTAAAGGTAGTGTTGAACTATCTGGTTGGATTAAGCTATTCTTTGTCTAATGTTTTGAATTCTTGAAGAAAGGTTGGTTAGTATTGCTCGGGATGCGTAATAGTTCAAGTTTGGGGGTGTGATAACTACCTAAAAGGTAGTTATTTAGGCCTCATTTATATAAGGTTTTGTGTGTCTTTTATGCTTAATAGGGTTGGTTTTAGATAGAAATTACATGTTTTAACCCATTTGGAAGAATGGAAGCTTTAGAAATTATTTTGTGCAGATTATGCTACTGGGCGACTGGAGGGAGCAAATTCTGTGCTGCAGCAAAATTGGGAGCAAAAACTGTCACGTCACAGCTCGTTAGCCAACTTCATGAACCGACTTCTGTTGAGTTATTTTCGTGATAAAGGAGCAAGGAGAGCCCTACACGTGCCCAAGTTGACCTAATTCAAGCTTTCCTCAACTCTATAAAAGGAGAGAGCCACCCAAGTCAAAGGCATTCCATTTTTCCTTGGGAGCCGAATAGGAAAGGGAGGTTGGAACTATCAAGAAGACCATCGTTGCAAGCCGGCTGAGGAGTTTAATATTTCATTTTACTATCTTGCAATTATGGACATGCTTACTCAGATTGTAATTCATGTTTCCATGCTTATTATGAATTAAGTAGCTTTAGGCGTTGGGTAGGAATATGTAGTTGTCGTGCTTAACTCTAATAATATATATTGATTATTGCATCTTGGTTAATTGTTGTGCTTATTTCTATTTTATGCCTGCCTGGCCAGCCGGTATGAATACCTCTCTCTAGTTTCAGGGATGATTTAGAGAGTGTGTGGCAATTAACCACACTACAATCATTGTGTATTGGTGAACGCCAGTGACTGAGCTAGGGATAGCCAGTTGCCTAGTGCTTGATCGGTCGTACTTCATTGGGGTTGAAACACATTCCAAAAAATCCGGAGTTCTGAGAGGAATCCGTTAATAATACTGCGAGAGTTTGCATGATCTATAATATTGGTAGAGCATCTTTATAAACAATTACTAAAACCTGACCAGCGCCTGTTTCTAATCTGTCTGCCTATTCGTTTACTCTTTGTTTTGTCATTTATTTTGCTTCAGCATTATTCCTATAAAAACCAATCATTTTTACCTTCTTTGAAACCATTAGAGAGTTACACAAAATAGATAAAGTGGAAGCTAATTCAGGCCTCTGATTGACAATACTTATTACTTGTTGCAGACTGTGTATACTTGCACAGAGTCCTAGGGTACTTTTAGATCATAATTTTACTCACTCTAGGAACCCAACAGCAGCCACAATATGAGAATCATGAGGAGATTGCATAAATTGAGAAAGCTTGCTAACAACAAACGAGATATCCGATTGACTAAAAGTCAAGTAATGAAGAGCACCAATAAGAGCCCTGTAATTACGACTATCATCAGGAGAGCAAACATTTCCAGCATCAGTAGGAGACTGTAAAGCCAAAGGAGTACCACAAGATTTTGCATTAAGCATACCAAAACGTTTGAGAACATCCTTGGTATAATTAGTCTGATGTACCAAAAAATCCTTTAGAAGTATAAGAGATTTCAAGGCCAAGAAAATATCGCAAAGTACCCAAATCAGTCATATCAAACTGTTGCTGAAGTTGAGCTTTTAAAGCAGCTATATAAGTAGGATTATTACTAGTAACAATTTTGTCACTACATAAAGTAGCAAGTAAGTAATAACACCATCAACATTGCAACAAATAGTGAAGAATCTGCCAAAGAAGCCTTAAACCCGAGAGTAAGAAGATGTGAAGTAAAGCAATCAAACCAAGCTCGAGGAGCTTGTTTAAGGCCATAGAGAGATTTAAGAAGACGACAAACAACAGTAGGTTGAGTAGGATCAATAAATCCTTGTGGTTGTTGCATGTAAACTTCTTCTTGTAACTCACCTTGGAGAAATGCATTCTTTACATCTAGCTGCTGTAGAGACCAACCAAACTGAGCTGCTAAAGAAAAAATAATACGAACTATAGGCTTCTTAATAATAGGACTAAACGTCTCATCATAATTAAGCCCGTATTCTTGATGATAACCTTTTGCAACAAGGCGTACCTTGTATCATGCAACACTTCCATCAGGATTTCTCTTGACCCAAAAAAGTCATTTGACACCAATAGCATTCTTTCCCGGTGGTAAAAGTGTTAAACACCAAGTATTTTGTTTAACAAGAGCATGAAATTCCTCAGTCATAGCTTGCTGACAAACGGGAATCTTAGATGCTTTGGAAAAAGTAAAGGGTTCCTCAGTAGCAATAGAAGAAGAAGAGGTCATAGTTGCAAGAAACAGCTTCTTCTTAGAGATACCAGATTTACTTCTTGTTCGCATTGGATGAATGTTAAGAGTAGTGTCAGAAATAGAAGTAGTATTATTAGAAGGCATAGTAGAATTATCAACAACAACATCAGCAGCTGAATTATTAGTAGCAGAATTATCAATATTAACAATTGCAACAGAGACATTAGGATTGACAATAGTAGCAACATCATTAGTAGAAATAGTCTCCAAGCAACCACTTACTGAAGAAGAAGAAGAAGAAGCAATCCCACCAATAGAACCAACAGATTGTGGTGTGGAAGGTAGAAACAGTAAAGAAAGAGGCAAGGAAACAGAGGAAGAAGGAGAAGTAGAAGAAGAAGAAGGTTGCGAAGAAGAAGACACAACAACAAAAGGAAAGACAGACTCATCAAACACAACATGTCGAGTAGTATAGAGACGACCAGTGCTCATGTTTTAACAAAGATACCCTTTTGTAGTCAAGTGGATAACCAAGAAAGATACATTGAGTAGTTCGAGGCTCAAGTTTATGAGACGAATAAGGTCGCAAAAGAGGATAACAAGCACAACCAAATGTTTTAAGGGAGTGATAATCAGGTTGTTGATGAAAAAGAAGCTCAAAAGGGGATTTATTGCCAAGAGTAAGGGAAGGTAAACGATTGATAAGGAAAACGGTTGTAGCAAAGACAAAAGGCCAGAATTTGATAGGCAATGAAGCATGAGAAATAAGAGTTAACCGCAACCTCAACAATGTGACGATGCTTTCTTTCAACAACTTCATTCTGTTGAGGGGTGTAAGCACAAGATTTTTGGTGAAAAATGCCACTTGTTTGAAGAAAAGAGCCAAGAGCATGGTTTATAAACTCCCCCCACCATCAGTGCGAAGAACCTTAATTGTAAAGTTAAAGGAGATTTCGACAAGAGGTTTAAAGGTTTGAAATATAGTAAATACATCAGATTTATGTTGCATAGGATAGAACCAAGTATACTTAGAATAATCATCCACAAACGAGACATAATAATTGAACCCATTTATTGAAACTTCAGGAGCAGGGCCCCCAACATCAGCATGAACAACTCCAAAGGAGACAATGATACAGAAGTTGAAATAGGAAAAGGTAGTTTATGCATTTTACCATGAAGACAGTGTTCGTAGACACAATCAGCAGATTTACAAGAAGGTAAATGTAAAGAGCAAAAAAACAAAAGTATGAATAGAATTACTCAGATGCCCTAAGTGATTATGCCAGACAGAAGAGGAAAACCTTGTGCCAACATGAGCAATTGGACCAGTCAGAGAGGATAGTGGAATGGATGAAGTGGCGGTTGGAATAGGGTAGAGACCATTAACAATAGAGCCTTGATAAAGTATCTTGCCCGAAGATTTGTCTTAAATAGAGAAGCCATAAGAGTAAAAAAATAATTAGACAGTTATTGTTAACACATAGTTGGTGGACAAACAAAAGATTGGAAGAAATATAAGGAACATGGAAAATAGATTGAAGATTAAAAGAAGAATGAGGAGTTTTAAGAACACCACAACCTATGTGAACGATCGATAGGAGATTGACCACTTCCAACTCCAATTTGTTCATCATTGGAATATTCAGAAGCAACAGCCAACTGGCTTAAATCAGAAGTGACATGAGCATTATAGCCCGAAACAGTGAGGCAAGAAAAATTAGAGTTGTCAAGGCTAGCATAATTTTGATTAGCAACCATCGCTGCAAGTTGAACCGGTGGACGACGACCCTGAAAGCTGTAATTCATTCGATTAAAACAATCGAGAGCAGAATGACCAATTTTGGAGCAGATCTGACAAGTAACACGCTGAAAGGAACCATTAGAGGAAGGCTTAACAACAGAATTTCCAAGAGGCAACATACCACAACCTTGTCCCGAAGAAGAAAAACTTTTGCCACAACCACCATTAGACGACCTACCTTTATTAGGAAAACCTCTACCGCGACCAATATTCGGATTAGAATTCTGATTGCGAGGCGGATTTTGAGAATTAGCAAGAAGAATAGTAGGAGATGCAAATGCTTCATCATGTTTGACTTGCTTATCTAGAGCAGTTTCTTCAGAGACAAGAAGAACATGAAGTTCCTCAAATTTAACCTATTTTTCATGAGTACGAATGGAAGCGCGAAAAGTATTGTAGTCCATAGTAAGGCCATTCAGCGTGTATATAACAAGATCTTCATCCTCAATAACAACCAAAACATTTGCTAACTTATCTTTAAGCTCCTTAATGCATTGAATATACTAACTGGTAGACTCAGTAGGTTTCTTAGTAATTGACTAAAGATTAGACTTAAGATTCACAACATTAGTCCGAGAATTAAAAGAAAAATGTTTAATCAAAGTATCCCAAACTTATTTCAATGTTTCGTAGCCAACAATATATGCGAGAGCGGATGAAAGATAAAGTAGCATTGATCACCGTCATTAGAGCGTGATCCTTCGCAATTCAGTCATCATACATTGGATTAGGTTGAGAAGTGTTGGGCTCCTAGAGTGAGTAAAAATAAGATATAAAAAGACTCTAGAACTTTGTGCAAGTATACACAGCCCGCAACAAGTAATAAGTATTTATCGAATCCAAGGTCTGAATTAGCTTTCACTTTATCTATTTTGTTTAGTTTTTCAATGGTTTCAAAAGTGGGTAAAATGATTGGTTTTTATAGAATGCTGAAGCAAAAGAAATGACAGAAAAGAAAGTAAACAAATAAGCAGACAGATTAGAAACAAACGCTGGTCAGGATTTAGTAATTGTTTTAAAAGATGCTCTAGCAATATTATTGATCATGCAAAACTCTCGCAGTCTTATTAGCAGATTCCTCACGAAACTCTGTATTTTTTAGAATGTGTTTCAACTCCAATGACGCACTACCGATCAAGCACTAGGCAACTGGCTATCCCTAGCTCAGTCACTGGCGTTCACCAATACACAATGATCTAGTGTGATTAAATGCCACACACTCCCTAAATCATCCATGAAACTAGAGAGTGGTATTCATATCGGCTGGCCAAGCGGGCATAAAATAGAAATGACCACAACAAATAATCAAGATGCATCAAATCAATATTTATTGCATAGAAGTTAAGCACGACAATTACATGTTCCCTAACCAACGCCTAAAGTTACTTAGTTCATAAAGTGCATAGCAACACACGTTACAATCTGAGTAAACACTTCCATAATTACAAAATAAAGCAAGAAAATACTAATTCACTTGATCAACTTCGTAATTGATGGTCTTCTTGTAGGTCTCCAATCTCTCTCCTCTATTTGGCTCCCAAAGGTGGAAGTAATTAAACTTTCCAAGAGTGGAATGTTCCTCCCAAGGATAGAATGACTTTGACTTGAGACGACTTCTCCTTTTATAGAGTGATAGGAAGCTTGAATTAGGTTGACCTAGACACGTGGATGGCTCTCCTTACTCCTTTATCCCGAGAATAGCTTAATAGAATTCAGTTCATTAAATTGGCTAACGAGCTGTGACGTGGCAGTTTTGCTCTCAGCTTTGTTGCAGCACAGAATTTGTTCCCTCAAGTCGCTTAGCAATACATTCTGCACAAAATAACTTCCAAAGCATCCATTCTTCCAAATGGGTTAAAACATATAATATATAACTAAAAGCAACCATATTTAGCACAAAAGACCCAAATCAATATAGTAAATAACTCCCAAAGTTATCCAGAAGCAATTGCTCCCGAACCAGATTCAAATCCAGAACCAGTAGATACAGTGGAGGAAGACGACAAGTGAGTAGAAGGTTTAGGAAAGGACCCATCAACAAAACCAATCAGCTTGTGAGCTTTCAAAATAACAGTCATTTGGAACTTCGAAAGATCAAAATTCGTAGCATCCAATCGAATCGAAACAATGTTGCAAATGTTTGAGAGGAGAAAAATTTGAGAAGAAACCTCCGTCGGAGCAGAAGAATCAACCATGGAGATGGTTCACAGAAGGAACAAAGGAACGTGAAGAGAAAAGCAAGTAGACACGTGGGCAAGGATCAAAGACGTGAGTCTGAGAAAAAGTCTGATACCATGTAAATAATTTCAAACTTTGATAGAATATCTTTCATATTTCAAAAAACAGAATACAAGCCTTTTAAAGACTGAAGAGTGCAGATTACAGAAACAAAATACACCTAAAATTACTAAAGATGACAAATGAATAACTAATTTGAATAAATATACAACAAAATAACAATAATCAGTTATCACTTCCTTTTACTACACCAATAGCTTCGAGTGGCGACACCCACGAGTAGTGCATTGATGCGACGTGTTTTTATCAATGTTCTCCAGTAACTATTCTACTCTTCTCCACACATCTTCTTTCTTCGCCCCACCACCACCCCTTCTTCCCTCTCGTTCTAGTCGTGCGACGCCACAACCCTGAGCAAACTCCGACGGCAAAGATCTCCGACGCGATTCCGGCGAGCAACGTGGAAGAAAACCCGTGCATTTGTTCTCCTTTTTCGGTGAATTTTGTGTTTTGAATTTTGTCTTCTTCAAAACTTCCTTCCTTGATTCAGCCGTTCACTTATTTTGTTGTGCAATATTCAACTTGACCCACACAAGTTTGCCAAGGAACCACATCAAGTTTGCGTTTTTCCAGTCCTTCCTACACGCGTTTTGGATTTCCAACCGAATACAACTTCGATTCTTCCCTCTTTTCGGTAAGACTGAGATTCACCCACTCATAATCCGCTTTAGTTGGAGTTACCCACCTTCTACCAGTTTATGCAGTTTTAGGCTCCTACAACCGCGAAACAGCAAGAATCTGAGGTTGTAAATCCTCCTGAGTCTTAAGTTAATTTCTTGTTTTAATTATTTATTCATTCATTTATTTATTATTCATATTATAATATATGAAAATTTTCTAGGAGTTTATTTATTTATTTGTTTTTTGACTTTATGAATTCTCGATTTTAGAGAATTGATAAGGAAAATTTGGATTTTTTTTTATAAATGGGTTTTGATGTTCAATTTTAGTTTTTTTCAAAGTCAATTTGAACCTTATCTTTGGAAACCTTAACCCCCGTGAAGATTTGAAATCAACTAGGATTTCAAATCATTGCACTTGTTTGGAAGAAACAAAAAAACAACCGATTTATCTTGTTTTTTTAAATAAATTTTTCATTCCAAATAGCTCAGATTTGACAAGATTTTAAACTTTTTTTTTAAATTTCATTACAAATAGCTCGGATTTGGCAAGATTTATAACTTTTAAAAAATAATCCCAATTTTAACCATCGACCCCTTTTTCGATAAGTTTTCCATTATATCGACATCATATCGACTCTCCCTATCTCTTACAAGACTCAAAGTCATTTTTTAAATAAATTTTATTTATTTATTTATTTATTTATTTTTAAACTAGAGATTTCTATTTTATTTATTCTTGTATTTTATTTCTTCTAGTACTTTTTTTAAAAACAGCTTAGTTTTTTTTAAAAAAAAGAAAAACTGATAATAATTATAATTTTTTTGTTATGGGTAATTGTGGACCACCATGACATACAAGGAGCTGACGAGAACAACCGGGCGGAGGCAGGACCAGGGATCGACTCAAAGGAAGACCAGACCAAATCGATCGGGCCAATTGGGCCGACCCACATGGTCGGCCGAGGCTTGGGCCGAGGCCGAGCTCGCTAGCCTCCTATCGGTCCTTACTGCCTCCGTCTACCCCGGTTTTGCCTGGTTTGACCTAAAACGCCTCCGAATCCCTAAAAACCCTAGGGGGAGGAACAAATATTTATACCCTTTTTCGTTATTTAAGAAGGGGACCCGAACTCTCTACTTTTTTCTCTTACTCTCTAGCCCTCCTACCTCCATTTTCTGACTTAAGCATCGGAGTCGGTGTGGCTAGCACCACACCGGTGTGCAGGTTTTCCGTCTTGCAGGCCACGTCTTCCCCCGCTCTCAAACAAATTCACTGTCGATTATCACGTGGAGCGAAGGTAATTTACCTAGCGAAATTTGATCATCAACACTTTTCAATGTATTTTTTTTTATTCCTACGAACATTTATAGTCTAGCATACTAGAGGTAAGTTTTTTTTTTTTACCTTTATGTGTTCATCTTAAACTTTTTTTTTCCGTTTTAGTTACTTTATTCAACTTCTTGAGTCACTTTTTATTGATTTGGATGAGAATAATATATTTTTTTCTTGGTCCTTTTTATAAATAACATAATTCGCATGTATACATGTTTTATACATTAATTGAAGAAGAAATTATTTAAAAAAAGTCATGTTTTCATATATTGGTCGGTCTCAGTCCGATTAGCTAATTCAATTTACTTTTCTTCTATTTGTTGTGGTCGTATTTCTTCTCTATATCCATTTTTTTTTCTTGAATCAAAATCAGAAAAGATTGCTACTGTGAGCTCTAACCAAATATATTAAGTATACTTAAAATATTAAGTATTTAAAGTATTTATATAATATTAACCAAGCACTTAAAATATTCCTTATTATGTGAGGTTTAAATAAGTTTATTCTAGTATTGGTATAATCTTGAATAAATATTCAAGATCCATGGTGTTAATGTATTTCAAAAAAGAAAAAGAAAAAGACCCAATGAGATCATGCAATCTTTAGATATCCAGTGCCGCCCTCCGTGAAATTATGGAATTTTTCCTCATTTCCTTTTATTAGCTTGTTATTCTGTTTTGATTTGTGATTTTAGAATCCGTAATTCTATGGTGAGTTAGTAGTTATTTTCAAAAGTTAATCAGAAATACAGTAATTTTACCTTTGCAAAATTAGTTTTCAATTATCTTTCTACTTTTTTTTTTAATTTTATTTTTTACTATAATAAAGACATTTACAAATTTTAATTTAATAAGTTGATTTATTTTTATTAATGATATGTTTCATAGTTTTTTTTTTTTTTGAAAAGATGGTATGTTTCATAGTTACATGTGTTTAACAATGTTTTTTGATATTAAAATAGTTTGCATTTGATTAAAATTATTTTCTACAAATTTATAAAGACATTACAGTAAAATGTTATACTTTCTTTTGATGGAGCATTTTCTATAAACTAGTTTAATTTTGACTAAAAGATAAATGTTGTCCAACTATGGTGTCTAATGATTTTATAATTGATTCTCTCAAAATTCAATGATGTGTGTATGTGTCTTTGGTTGGACTGGTTAGTGGTAACACACCAAACTAAGAAAAAAGAGTAAATTACCCAAATTATGCTTGTAATTATCTCTTGATTGCTCATATTTATAAAGGTTAAAAAAAAAAAGAAGCTCATAAAAAGGGTATAATAATTATTGGAAGTTTTGTGTTTGTTGCAACATTTAAAACAACTATTCCTCAAAAATATATCTCCAACTATAACTACTATTATGGAAACATCTTTTTCATTCCAAACAAATTGGAAGGCCATCATAAATTACATGTTTCTCATCACACTTTTTTTGGAAATAAGTATTTGTTATAAAATCAAGGAACAATATTAAAATTTAACTCAATAAGGTGTATCGATTTTTATTTTAACTTTCAGTTTCATGGCATGACACCTTAATCGTAGGCAGATAAATATTGTCATTTTTAAACTTAATCTGAATTTATTATTTTAAACTTTCAATTTCATTACGTGGTATCCTTCTAATAAGCATATATATATACTAATGTTTTACCACGTGCAAAGCACGTGTGTCTCTATTCAATATATTTATTTTAAAAATTAATTAGAATCAGTTTTATATGTTCTTATCATTTATTCTTATTTAGTTGGTAACATGTTATATCTTATGTGAATATAAATTTGATGTTACTAACTTAATAATTTTTTTGAAATTTTAATTCTTTTAGTATAATATTATAATTAAAGGTTTTTGATATCTTAATCATATAACTAACTCCTATAAATGAATTTATTAATTAGTTTTATATAATAATATAATATTTATATAACTACGTATTCTTGTTTATCAAGTACACTATTTATTTTCCTGACCAAGAGATTAGAGGGCTCAATCCCCACTCCTACATGTTGTAAAAAAAAACACTATTTATTTTAAATAAAGCATAAATATGAAGTAAAATGTTTTAGATGATTATTTTATTTAGCAATGTAATTCTTTTTATGAGAAACTTTTTTATCTTACATTACATGTTTTAGTTTTTAATTGAAATAAACGAAATTTAAATTGATTTGGGGGTGATATTAATTATAATGATTTTCTATTTAATTTAAAATGTTTTTATATTTATTTAGACTTTTTTTTTAGTTGGTTAATTTTTTTATTTCATTACAAAAAATATATATATATATATTTTTTTATATTGTGCTTATAAACAATTTTGGTCATTTTTCAAAAAAGAAAAAAAAAATTGGTCAAATGGATTTTGAATTGCTACCTCTTTTAGGATGTTTGTCAATAGATTTTTTCAATTGGTTATCTTAGAAAAGAATCTCAATTCTAACATATAAAAAATAAAAATAAAAAAACTTATAAATTGAATCAAAGCGATTGAGTATGTTTTGTTAGTTAATCATGTTAGTCTACTTAAATCAAACAAAACCATTAAAAGAAAGTTCTACGTTGAATTACATCGAACCATCAATATTTATATTTTTTGTATTATACAAAAATTAAACATAAATTAAAATAAATTTAAATTGTTAGCAGTTTAGTAATTATTAATGTTAATGCAATTAGTTCGTGCAAAATATATATATATATATATATATATAAGAGTATTTTTTATTAATAAATAAATATACAACATTCAATGGAAATCTTGTAACCGGGAGCTCATATGTTTTCAAAACCCTAACTATGTATAACTTTATCTCAATTATCAATATTATCAAGTCACATTTTCATTCTCTCTGTTGTCTTATTATAAGTTTTTTTTAGGGAAAAATACACTTTTGGTCCCTGAGGTTTGGGTTAAGCGACACTTAGGTCCCTGAGTTTTCAAACTCAACAAAAATACCCCTGAGTTTTGAGATAAGTAGCACTTTGGTCCCTGCCGTCCATTTTGTCGTTAAACCCTAACGGTAAGCTGACGTGGCATTATTATTTTAATTAAAAAAATGAATTTTTGATTTTTTAAATAAAAATATATAAAAATATTTAAAATATTATTATTTTATTATTATTTTTTAAATTTTCTCTTTTTCTTCTTCATCTTCTTCCTTCTCATCTTCTTCCTTCCCTCTCCCAATTCTTCCTTTCCCCTCCCATCTTCAGTTCCGGTGGCCGGCTGCCGCCGGCTGTCAGCGAGCGGCGGCGGTCGCCGGAATTTTTTTTTTTTTTTTTCTTCTCTTTTTCTCTTCTTCCCTTCTTCTTCTTTCTCTTACTTTTTCTGTTTTTTTTTTTAAAAAAAAAAAGAATTTTGGGTGAGGGAGGAGGGTCCTCCCTCCTCCCGTTTTGCGCCGGAAACGGAAAGGGAGGGAGGACCCTCCTCCCTCACCCAAAATTCCCTTTTTTTAAAAAAAAAAACAGAAAAAGTAAGAGAAAGAAGAAGAAGGGAAGAAGAGAAAAAGAGAAGAAGAAGAAAAAAAAAAAAATTCCGGCGACCGCCGCCGCCGCTCGCCGACAACTGGGAGGGGGAAGGAAGAAGATGAGAAGGAAGAAGATGAAGAAGAAAAAGAGAAAATTTAAAAAATAATAATAATATAATAATATTTTTAATATTTTTATGTAAAAAATCAAAAATTCATTTTTTTAAGTAAAATAATAATGCCACGTCAGCTTACCGTTAGGGTTTAACGGCAAAATGGACGGCAGGGACCAAAGTGCTACTTATCTCAAAACTCAGGGGTATTTTTGTTGAGTTTGAAAACTCAGGGACCTAAGTGTCGCTTAACCCAAACCTCAAGGACCAAAAGTGTATTTTTCCCTTTTTTTATTAGTTTAATTTATTTGGCACTACACTATTGGTCGTCATTATCACTACTCTCTAGTAAAAGATATGACATAAGAAAGAATGATGTAACTTTTTTTAAAAAAAAAAAAAAAGAAAAAGAAAGAAGGATGTAACCAAAATAAATATAATCTAATCCCAAAAAGTTCACAACCCAAAGTAGAAAGAATAAATATTTATAAAGTTACCAAATCTATATTTGATTTGGAGTTTTGTTTTTTCTCATCTAAATTCAAGTTGACGCTCCACAATGGTCAAAAAACTTGATCATTTATTCTTCTTGCTTTGCATATTAGTATCATTGGAAATTCATTTCAATGGGACGAACTCTTTTATCACAATGAACTATACAGTAAAAAATAATATAGTAAGAAACAATTAACTCTGAATGATATTTATATTTTTAATTTGAGAAGAATTTAAATAGTTAAAGTTGACTATATATATTTTTCAGTATGAATAATTAAAACTAATTAAAACTATTCTTTTTTCTTCCCCAAAAAAAAAAAAAAAACTATTTCTTTTTGGTAAACTTTCCATTTTTTTATCATTTCAATGACCTCCTCATTTCTCAATTAATCAAAAACTATGCAATTATTTAAATCAGAACCTCATAAATTAAAGTTATTTTTCTTTATTTCCTTAACATTGTCAATTTATTATTCTATTTATTTCAAATTATGATTGTAATTAATTTAAAAATAAAATTGTTGTCAATAAATAATTTAAATTAAAAGGACATAATGAAAATCTTAAATTAAAATATGTTTTTTTTTGTAATACCATCACTTTGTTATTGTAATTATTTTGATGGTTTTACAAATTTTTTTTCTTTTTTTGTGTAATACCATCATTTTGTTATTGTAATTATTTTGATGGTTTTACATTTTTTTTTAATTTTTTACCATTACAGAAAGGACAGGATGGTACTTTCATTAAAATTAAAAAATAGATTAAAAAAATTAGGTAGGAAATAAAATTTAAAAAATGATTTGGTTTTCCCAAATAACTTCTTTCTCTGAGATTTTCAGTTTTTTTTTTTTTTTTCAAGAAAAAGAGATTTTAAGCTTGGTTAGATGTTTGTTCTTAAATGTAATTTCTCTTATCTAAAACAAATGATCATACATATAAACCATCAACACAATAAGAGAATTATTTATAAAATAACACAAATCATTTATAAGATATTGATACATTTGCTTCATACGATTACCTGAAAAGAGGTTCGCATTTGATTGATGTTTTTTGTTTGAGATCAAACCATTTTCTAGATACAACTACATCCAATTATAAAAACACACTACTTTGCAATGCAATTCTTACAACTTAGCACTACACCAATATGCATTGCAATCTTCTTAATCTATCTAAATCTAAAACTATAAGAATGAACTATAATAGATGAAGAAAAACAAATAAAAAATGAGAAAGCTAAATCTCATATGTAACGCCAAGGGTCGGGTACATAACGACACATGCATCATTTGCATCTTGGATGTAACGCCAACATCTTGAGATGTTATGAAGCTTGGAGAGCTTTTGAGAGTAAGACAATGAGAGAATAAAAATAAACAAAGAACAAAGTTGTAGGTGTGTGATGAAAAAATGGTGAAGAAAACCCATTTTTATAGTAGTAGAATGTGAGAGTTATAAAACCTTTTGAATTCTTAAACTCATTTAAGTGGTAGAAAAACCTTTAAAAATTGCTATATTTGCTATTATTTACATTCATGTTGCCACCCATTAGCATTCCAACATTTTGAATTCTAAATAAATTAAACTCATTTAAGTGGTAGGAAAAACCTTTAGCATTCCAACTTTAAGATACTATAAATTTATCATGGATAATTATTTATTTATAAATTAATACACTTTTTATAATTAATCAAAATTTTAGAATTAATTTCAATTAAAGTTATTAAATATTAAAAAAAATAACCAATGAACTTATTAAATTAAAGTTGCTATTTAATTAAAGTAAAAACAAAAAGAAGATGGAAACGTGGAGTGGTGCAAGCTTGCTATTTTTTTTATTCTTATTTAAAGTTTAAAGCATTTTATAAAGAAATTATTAATTATTGATGATAAAAAGATGGATGGTTAAATAAAATTGGTATGTGTAATTAATACAAAACACAAGGAATAATATGGTGTTAATGAAAATGACATATTCGTAATTCACTAAAAATAAGAAGGATAAGATGGTCTAAAAATGTTTTTCCAAGATGTTTGCTTTTTAATATAGTATAGATATAGATATAGATATAGATATAGATATAGATTTATAAAAGCATGACAGTAAAATGTTATACTTTTTTTTTTTATTGAGCATTTTAATTTTAATGATTTCAAATGTAAGAATTTGAAAGTCAACAAGAGCGTAGCTCAACTGGCATATAGTTGTCCTGATAACCACGAGGTCAATGGTTCAAATCTCCCACCCCATATTGTCAAAAAAAAAAAAAAAAAAGAATTTGAAATTATTTTCATTTTTTAAATTTTGTCATACGCCAAACGGAGCATATGTGCATTATTAAAAAAAACAAAAAACAAAAGAAAAGAAAATAACTTTCTCCTCTCTCCGTCAGCCGACTCACGCAAGCGTTTTCCCGTCTCTTTCAATCTCGCGTCTTCTCCTGCAATCTTTCTCTCTTCTCCCGCTCCAGCGCCGCCGCCGTGTTTCTCCAGCCACAGTCGCGACCCAGAACGCCGCAGGTTTCCTTCCGTCGTCGTCAGTCTCGCCGGTGTTTCATCGTCGGTCAGCAGCTTCCTTTCCTCGATTCAGTTTAGGTAAGTTTGATTTTCGGTGAGTTTTTGGTTCGTTTGAGCGTTGGATTGGAGTTAGGGTGGAAATTTTCTTTTAGTTAAGTACTTTCTACATGCCATAAACTAGTCCTTAACCTTTTGGTATCGTTTGTTTTAGGTTCAGGGCGATATTGGGTTGCGCCGTCCTATAAACAAGAAAAACCAGAAAAATCGTCAGAACTTTGAATCAGAGGTCGTACTCTCAACTCCGAAGTACTTCGAATTCTCTCTGAAAACCAAAATTCTAAGCTCTACGACAATGGAGGCGACGGCTACCGACACATCCAGAAGTGGAAATGTTGAGATTTTCAATCTCTTCGTAAGGCTGTTAGATGGGAAAACCCTAGCTCTGAAATTGACATCCCCTTCTGTGCACGGCCATTCCCTCAAGCAGTGTCTCTTCGAGAGCACTGGAATTCCTCCAAATCATCAGCGTCTTGTCACCGGTGTCCGCCAGATCGAGGATGATTCGGTTGTATCCTGTTCCGGTGAGTCTTCGGGAAAATTTCCCACTGTTCATCTTCTGCTTCGGCTCATGGGAGGCAAGGGAGGGTTCGGATCGTTGCTGCGTGGGGCGGCGACCAAAGCTGGGCAGAAGAAGACGAACAATTTCGATGCTTGTAGGGATATGAGTGGGAGAAGGTTGAGGCATGTGAATGCGGAGAAGCGATTGGAGGAGTGGAAGGCGGAGGAGGAGGAGAGGAGATTGGAGAAGGTGGCTGAGGAGTTTCTGAAGAAAAAAGCGAAGGTTGGGAAGAAGGGGGTTGGGGATTCTGCGGCTCAAAAGTACGTAGAGAAGTATCGGGAGGAATCTGCGCGTTGTGTGGCTGAGGTGGAGGAATCTGTGAGAGATGCGGTGATGAAGGGTGGGAATGGAAAAAGGAAGGGTGGTTTGATGGCCAATGGTGCAGATGCGAAAAAGTTGAAGATCTGGTTAGTATCTTAGCTATTGCTTTTCTCTTATGTGTTATGTTATGTTTTATTAGCTTGCTAATTGACGTTATAAAAGTGCTCTTTTGCCTTCAAAGTAATCTTTCTGATCATAAATCCCAAAAGAAGCTTTATAATACTTGAAAGAACATTACCAGAAATTGCACATCATTCTGGACGACACCCCTAAGACTAGACTGAGAAATAAAATGCCTCCTTGTTTTATGGAAGTCCCTGAGAAACCGGTCCTTTATAACCAAGTAAGGACGTTTTATAAAACTTATATCAAGATAGATAGGCCAACAAAAAACTGCTTTGTCAAGAAAGATATCTATGGTTTTTTTCTATGTTAGGAAGAATCCATGTTTCTTTCGAACCAAAGATTCGAGAGAGGATCTAATGAATTGTAGCCGAAGTGTCTTCTTTTCATTTTTGAACGAGTGACCAAATAATGAAGATTCTGGAAAATCTTTGGTGTTCTTTGCGGAATCCAGTAGCCAATTAAATTTAGAGAGGAGGGTCTCCCAAAATCAAGTTGCCAATTCTAAGGAAAATATGGCCCATTCCTTCAAAACCTTCTTTGCAAATATTACAATAGGAAGGGGATAGGGCCATAGATGGGATCCTTCTTTGTATAACCTCCTGTGTTTCTGGAGTGTGAACACTTTCGTAATTTAGGTCCCAAAAAGGAATTTTACCTTTCTTGGATAGCTATCATGCCAAATTTGTATGTGTAAGGTGAATTAGGAGGAAATATCTTGTTTCACCAAATCCAAGAAAGGAATCTGACTTTGAAGAGACACTGGTGTCAGAAGGGCCAACAGACAATATCAAGGCTACCAGTGAGGTAAATGGTGAGAAGCATGCAGAGGGAGGCCGATTCTTAAAACTCATTATCCAAGAACCATCTTCTAAAGCCAAGATCTCAAGTCTGGGTGGAGGGGTTCCATGAGTCTTGAATTGTAATGAGCTAAAGAGTGAATAGGAGCATCCTCAATTCACCAATCAGGCTGAAATCTAGTGGAGCTTTATCAATCTTCCTTTTATGCCATAGAAACTATATTTGTCAACTATCTACTTCCTTTTGAAGTTCTTTTCTCCTTTTAGATTTCCTCTTTTTTCTTGTCGATCTGTATTGGAGTGACTTCTTCAAATGAACAATATATGAGACTATTCCATAGTCAGCGTTTCGTTTATGATCTACTCCAAATTAAAAAATAAGAAAGAAACTCCACCTTAACATTTGAATCATTTCCAAAACTGGCATAAAAAATCGTTTCCATGTGTACATTTCCATATTTCCATCTTCAAATTCCTCTTGGAAAAAAATACCTAGCTCCTCATCTCTTCCTTGTGAAAAGTTGCAAAGTTGAGATCTCTTTATAGGAGTATACCAAGATCCCTTACTGCCTTACATATCAAGAAAGATACAGAACATATATGTAATGTAACCCCAAAAAGTTCAACAATCAGCATTAAAAGAATATTCATACGTCAAACTCAAATATAAATAGAGGGAATGAGTCATTAAAAGGTAGCTTATCAATTAAGAAGAAGTGGAAGGTGGATCTTACCAACAAAGAACATATTCACCCTCAAACTACCAAGACACAAGATCTGGCTGTAAACTCTGCCAAGCTATTTAAGAAGATCAAAAAAATTTCTTGATGGACCCTTGAAACTTTCTTGGATAACACCCTCCACTGCAAGTGAAAACATCCAACTGAAAGAGAAATTTGAAATAGCTGTGATCCTTAAAAAGATTCCTAAAGTTACATCACTCTTCTATTTGTCAAACTTTTAAAAGTTGGGATTTTTGTTTGCAAGGATGGGAAAGAGAAATTAAAAATTGAGATAACGCAAGTTAAAAAGTTTCCTAGAAAAAAATTTGTTTGTAGCTCTCAAACATTTAAACTTTTGTATATTAACTGAGAATTTTCTTATTTGTTTTCTGCCAATATTTCTTTGTTTTCCAGGATGGGCAAGAGGAAAATGGGTGAAAGTGACAGTGATGATTCATATGAGGATGACACAGAGAATGAAGAGGAAGGTGAGAAATCTGTCATCTTGAATGGTGGTTGTCAATCTGATTCAAATAAGGACGCTGAAGGGAGCTCAGACTCTGTTAACTTTGGTAAACATGGGGATGTTTCTGGTGGAGTCTCATGTGAAAGTGGTTCTGAGGAAGAAAAGGATTTGACTGTGCAGGAAACTGTGGAATTAGTTGGTAGCTCCAGTGAAAAAGCTCTTCATTCTGAACAGGTTGATGAGGTTGAGATGAATGATCAGACTACCCAGTGTGCAGCCGTTGTTCCTTGTTCAGAGGCTGTTGCTATTTCTGCCTGTCAAGAAGACGAGGTTGTAAAACAGGATGCTCATGAGATTGAAATCGCGAACATAGAAGATATACCTGCTAATCCTCAAGATATATCATCAGGTCCAAATAATGGTGAAATTATTGAAGATTTGTCCAGGCACCCTGAACCAAATGGCTCTCCAGTGTCTAAGTTGAGTAACCATGAAGAAACTACTGCAAGTACAAGCAATTCCGAAGCACCATTGAATTTTGATGATTTCAGTTCTGCTGCTGACATGGAGGTATGCTCAAGAAGTCCAATTATCATTTTGCTTATGCACAATGATTTTATTGTCAAATTACCTTTCTCATCTTTTCTTCTGCTAGGTTGCATTAGGTTGCATTGCATTGATCTAATAGTTTCCTCAAAAAAAAAAAAAAAATCTGTGTTCTGGTTCTTGATACAAATTTATTTTTTTATGACACGACAATACCTTCACACATGGGTACATTAAGAAAATCTCACAAGGGGGCAAAATATTATGTTCTAACATTATATTTATAACCATCCAATGCTAAAAGTCGGAGGAGACAAATTAGAGGAAAGTAATAAGTTTTAAGTTTATTTGTGTGTGTATACATGTATGTCACAGCATGACAAACTTTGTCCTCATTCTTGGCTCTGCCACTTCATTTAGGGAGGTGGCTTTAGGTCATATTGTGATGATTAATTTACTCACTCACTGTGTATTGTTTATCGGAGTAAGAATGTGAACTTTAGCTGCTTATAATCGCATTTAAATATGCCACAAATTTTGAACTTGATAGCATTTGCAAGTAATCATCATAGTTTGTTCAAGTTTAACATCATATTACTTTTGGAACCAACAGTGAATCAAACTCTAGTTGTTATTAGCATTATACTCATTATTTCTCCTTGTTATCCCTTATTACCAGGTTCTTGGCTTGGAAAGGCTGAAGTCCGAACTGCAAGCATGTGGCTTAAAATGTGGAGGTACTTTGCAAGAGAGGGCAGCCAGGCTTTTTCTGCTCAAGTCTACTCCTTTGGACAAGCTTCCAAAGAAACTTCTTGCCAAAAAGTGACTGTAAATTTCTGTCATCTGACTTTTTACCATTTAGCGACTTGACTTCTCCCCATACATATAGTTATATTAGGATGATTTTATTGTACTTTTTATCTTTCTGAAAAAGATGTTATGATAGATTGTTAAATGTTTATGGTCTTGAACTCAACCAGTGGTCAAGTATGTTGGTTGTGTGTATCCATACACTTTTGAGAGCTGTAATTACAACTTCGATTCTTCCCTCTTTTCGGTAAGACTGATATTTGCCCACTCATAATCCACTTTAGTTGGAGTTACCCACCTTCTAACGATCTCGTTTATGTAGTTTTAGACTCCTACGACCACGTAACAGCAAGGAAGACTTTTCAGTGAGTTTTGGTAAGTAACAACAAGCTATAAGTAATTTTGTTCTTGGTTACATGTCATAAACTTGTCCTTTAACCTGTGAGTATTGTTTGTTTTAGGTTCAGGCCGATATTGGAGAATAAGGTTAAGGGTGGTTTTTGGTTAGTTTTTAGTTAAGACTCATTTGAACACTTATAGCAAGAGCCCAAGTCCATTTTGTTTGAAAGTGTTTGAATAGCCGTTAGAGGTGTGATGGGAGTTCATTAGATTCGCTTAGGAGCAGTTTAGCTATCAATAAGTGGATTTCTACTTGTCTTATTTGCTTGTGTGCTTTCCTTTGATTTTAGTATATGTTGTATATATTCGTGTGTTGTTATGTTCATGATGGATTTTTTTGAGTTCTGAATATGCTGAGTTGTTGAGTTGTTGGGTATGCTATTATAACCTTGAATGTTAAGCATGATATTTCGACTGAGATTGTTTGGAAAAGCATGATGTTGATGTTGAGTGTGCTAATCGTTGTATGTGTTTTATGACTTAATGCATGATTGAGAAAGCATATTTGGAATGTGCATTTTGGGTTGTGAGCATGTCATTGCTTAAAACATGGTCTAGAAGTATGATGAGTAGGATTCTTGCATTCTAGTGAGATTGTGGGGTCAGAGGACTTTGTGTGTTGAAAAAGGAAGTTAGGTGAATACCAGGTGCCTCGGGTAAAAATGATCGAGGGGTGGTATGTCACTAATGGATTAAGAGGAGCATCGGATGCCTTGGGTTATATGGCCAAGGGGCAATGTGATGAGTCTGAAAGAGAGTATTGGGCGTCGGGAAGGCCAATACGTCTTGAAGCCATTGGGTGTCTTGGGTAATATGGTCAAGGGGCGATGCACACTTCGAGGCCTTGAGTAATATGGTTAAGGGTCGAACGCTGAGTGTCGTAGAGAAATGTCAAGGCCCTGAGTAACATGGTCAGAGGTCGGCGTGACTCGAAGGAGTCAGTCTCAGAGAGCTTTGTGAGGGCTATGAGTGTTGAGCGAGCTCGTGGAGTTTGAGTGGAAATCAAGTGTGCATGGCATGGTGTGTAATTCATGTGTTTTGAGTTTGCATGACATGATACAGAATTCATGTGTTAGGTGCATGGTTTGTTGCATGATTGCATTAGTTTAGCATGTTACAAAGTGTTGGTTGTTCGACTTGTATGTGAAACATGTTATTGTAGTTTTGAAAAGCATGATGCTTGTTTGATGGCTTTTCAAAATGGCTTTGGGGCAAGCCATAAACCTCTTAAATCCTCCTTTATGGCCAGTAAAAATAACAGCGAGCAAAAGGTGGACAAATTGAGCCAGTTGTTGGGGTTTCCTAGTTCGAAGGACCTGGGATATTATCTCGGGATGCCACCTCAGAACGGGAGAAAAAAGGACATAGTGTTCAGAAGAGTCAAGGAGAGAATTTGGAAAGCCTTGCAAAAATGGAAAGAAAAGTTGTTCTCTCGGAGGCAAAGAAGTGCTCATCAAATCTATTGTCTGAGCTATTCCTACGTACACCATGAGCTGCTTCAAGTTGCCTACATTTATGTGTGACGAGATTAACAGGATGTGTGCAAATTTCTGCTGGGGAGAGTCGAAGGGCAAAAGAAAAGCCCACTAGCTAGGATGGAGAAAGCTTAACGTGAGTAAAGATCGAGGTGGGCTTGGGTTCAGAGATCTAAGGCTGTTCAACCAGGCTATGTTGGCTAAAATCAGTTGGAGATTGATCAAGTTCCCAAACAGTCTTCTAGCTCACACGCCTAGGGGGAGATACTTCAGAGGAGAGGACTTTTTAAAAGCTTAACTTGGATCTAATCCCTCCCTCACGTGGGGAAGCATTGTTTGGGGTTGGGACCTTTTCAAGAAAGGATACAAGTGGAGAATTGGCGACGACCGTTATGTTGTGATCGATCAAGACCCTTGGATTCCAAGCCAAGGAAACGAAACCCCTATCCTTATCAAAGATGATCTAAAAGGTCTTCGGGTTAAGAAGATTTTGGACAACTATGGAAATTGGAGGAAGGGCATCATTAAAGAGAACTTCACCGCTGTGGATGCCATGGCGATTGAGAATATCCCCATTGGAGGCCCAAATAGAAGAGACGAGATCATATGAAGCAGAGATAAAAAAAAAGGAATCTTTTCGATTAAGAGTGTCTCACCTAGTCATTCAACTCTCTCTTGATCAAAAAACGTCTTCTTCTAATTACTTCTCTCACGGCCCTTTATGGAGAAAATTTTGGAAAATCAAAGTCCTCCCCAAAGCAAAAATCTGTGTCTAGAGGATTATTTAAGGCTCTTTTCCCACAAAAATGAACATTATTAGCAAAGGGATTAAGACTAATGCTTGCTGTCTGTTTTGCAAGTCTAAAGAAGAATAACAGTGGACTTTTCTGGGAGTGTAAGTTCGCTAAAGGAATATGGAAAAATCTAATCCCTCTAACAAATTAATTGTTGTGTCTGAAAAGGGTAGCTGGAGCTGAGCAGATTATTGGGAGTGGATATCGAATAATCTTGAGGATGAGGAAGCTGAAAAGACCATTCTAATTCTATGGAGTTTGTGGAACCACAAAAACTTCATAAACCAGAATAACAGCACCCCAGACATCAACACAATCATCGGAGTTATTAAAGCTAATGCCCTTAGAGAAGGTATCGGTTCGGGAAGTTACTTGAAGCAGCCTATGGAAGCTGAAAACACATGCCTCTTGGAGCGCTCAGCGTAAATGCAGAGGCATTGGGTGGATATTGCGTGACTCCATCGGATCTCCAATCTACACGGGTTTTATGAGGATTTTCGGACAATGGACCATCAAAGCACTTGAGATGAAGGTCATTGAAGGGCTTAGAAGTATACCTACGGTCAGAGCTTCCCGTCCAGACCTTATCATTCCCCTTCTCGTGGTGGAATCTGATGCTTCTGGAGTTGTGAATCTTCTCAATGGAGAAGAGGAAGACCTCACAGAAGTTTGTTTTCTCACGAAAAAAATCCTGCATCTGAAAGCATCCCTCGAAGTAATCTCCTTCGAGCACGACCCTCGTTCCCTCTAACGGTTTTTCCCACTGTTCGGCGCGAACTGCTTGCTTAGTGTCACGGTCGTACCTTTTTAACCGTGCGGCGCCATGATCTTACACGCGACCATGGCTAGCCTTAAGGGTCATCTCTAACCCATATAACTTTTTCGCGGGACTTTGGTGCTTCATCGGACCTTAGGCGAGGTTCTTCATCCTCAACCGAACTCAAATCATCTTGCAGCGGAATAACATTCGGTCATACACGTCGCCCGTACGTGTATTTTCACTCATTCGCGACTCTAGCCGACTTGCCTCTACTCTAGGCCAAGTCCTAAGGCTCAACCTTGCCTCTACATCAGGCCAAGGTCATCTGGACGCAACGTCGCATCTCTATTCATCATCTTCCATCTCGATAACACGGCCCACACGCTTCTACATCGATCCGGAACTTCGCCGGGATGTGTTTGGACCCTTCAACGGGTCAAAACGGCCTTAAAACGCTCAACCGGAGCTTACCGGGTGATTTCAGCACTTACCGGGACCTACCGGGGCATTATAACGCTTACCGGGGCTTTTCGTCGCCTACCGGGGCTTAACGGGCCATTATAATGCTTACCGGGACATTTCGGGCAAATACCGTGCCAACCGGGAACTATCGGGTTCCACCGATGCTTCATGATGCCACCCCGAGCCTCGGGATGTCATCTGACTTAACCGCTCGCTCGGACCTGCTTCTCGAGAACGGACCCATGGGCTTTACTTATAATCGGGGCTTCCCAGACATCCATCCATCCGGGCATAACGAGGCATGAGCTCTTCCGAGACATGCCGAGTCATTTTCGTATAGCGTGCCGCAACCCGGCCATATGGTGCAACCTCCAGCCCATGGGCGGGGGCGCAATGTCGGCACACCCGTGCCTCCCGACACTGTCCTTGGAAACCCATTCCCAAAGGAAGACGCCCAAGACACTCGTCTTGCAACGCTCGCCCACACCATGACACACGCATGTGCCATGGGGTAGCTCACTTAGGCCACAGGGCCCAGGGGTGGTGGAGAGCTGACACCATGCCTCCCCCTATAGTACATTCTGAGGCATATTTGGTCTGACACCCTTGCACGTCATATTCACGAGGAGTCATACGCCAACGTGGAGCGCCCGTCTGGTGTCCGATGGACACGAAACTTTGCGGGCTTGCATTCTACACTCATATGCACTTAACTCCAGAGCCGCTCGTCAAAACTCACGACGGAACCCCGACTTCTGAGGTCATGGCCCGGGACCCCATCTGGCCCCCATCAAGCATACCACTGACGCGTCTGACGACACTGTTGCTTCTCAATATGCTCATGCCTTCTTGTGACATCAATGCCCACTCATTGTGGTGTGTTGGATGATGCATCGTCCTCCTCGATCGCATCATGGCACTTCTCTCTCTCGGCCCTCTGACATGGCCCGATGGGCGACACTCGACGTGCCACCACTTCACTGTCTGCTCAGTGAGGGTCACAACCTACTCTCTACTAGTATGGTTGTGACACTTAGCCCCCCTCTATATACCTCTGTTTTGGATCCCTCCTCCACGGAAGAGGGCATGGGCTTGTGGATCGGGTCTTTACCTGATGGTTTTTGTAACCTCTTTAATGAGGTAGTTGAACATTTTTTCCCTTGCTTTTAATGAAGTTTGTTGTGCTTTTATATTCTGTTTTGGAGTCTTATGAAACAAGTTTTCTACATTAAAATTTTATTTGTGTTTTTAAACTATTTGAAAAAAAAAAATTGTATTCGAATTTTAACTTTCCAAACAGTCTACTCTGGAAATCCTTATAAAGGGTCCAATATGTTTTGAGCCACCATCTGATTTAATTTAAAAAATAATCAAATTGTTTCACTCATAAATCAAGGAATCTGTAAGATTTAAACGTGTTATCTCCTCTCCTATCTATCTATTTAGATTTTGAAATCTGAATTTAATATTTTTACAGAATTTAATATTTTTATTTTCAATTTTTGATTATATTTTTAGTTTTAAATTATCTAAATATCACCTTCATAGTTTTTCAATCATTATCAACATCGATGGTATCATCTTCATTGTTTTTCAATAATTATCAGCATCAATCATTTTGTTGGTCTTCACTTCTTTCCAAGATGTAAAGGGTTATTGATCCTAGATATGGTTTAATTTTCATTTATTTTGAATTTGATTCATTCTTTTATTAATGAAAAGTAATTTCATTTTGTATTTTCAAAACTAGATGTCTAGTATTGAACCAGATTCTTTGTTCTAATATCTCATCGGTTGCATAAGTAGTAAGCTTAGGGTTGAGAATAATGAAATAATTAATTGACTCTCTATGTATAGTAATAGTTCTTGAAAATTCACTGTATTTAGGTTTTGTGAGGATAGATATGTTTCATGGTTTTTATTTTTTGTCTCCATGCGGCACTACAAATAATTCAAATATAGTGTGTATGCAAGATAATATTGGATAATTTTTTTTGGAAGTTTATTGTATTGATTGTTTGTAAATCTAATCCATTCTAATCATTATTTCAATATTATCTTTGTAGATTTAAATTTTCTTTATTAAACTTTGTTGTTAAGATTATATTGATTGTTTCCCTAGTATCTTGGTCAATTTATAGTTTTTTGGGAAAAATACACTTTTGGTCCCTGAGGTTTAGGTTAAGTGACACTTTGGTCCCTGAGTTTTCAAACTCAACAAAAATACCCCCGAGGTTTGAGATAAGGAGCAATTTGGTCCCTGCCGTCAATTTTTCTGTTAAACCCTAACAGTAAGCTGACGTGGCACTATTATTTTAATTAAAAAAATTAATTTTTAATTTTTTTAAATAAAAAATATAAAAATGTTAAATATATTATTATTTTATTATTATTTTTAAAATTCTCTCTCTATCTTCTCCATCTCTTTCTTCTCCACCTCCTTTCTCCCTCCATCTTCTTCCTTCCCCCTCCCATCTTCTTCAGCTCCGGTGCCGGCCGCTACCGGCTGCCGGCGAACGGCGGGGGGGGCCGCGGGCGCCGGAATTTTTTTTTGTTTTCCTTCCTTCTTCTTCTTCTCTTCTTCTCTTCTTCCCTTCTTCTTCTTTCTCTTCCTTTCTTCTGTTTTTTTTTTTATTAATCAAAAACTCCCTAGTTTCCATTTCCTCACAGTGGACTTAAGCAGCCATTAAGTAGCCATTTTTCTTCATTCTTAGTCAAAAACTCGGGGGTTGGTGAAGGGAATACCCACTGTGCCCATTTCCTCACACTTCACATCAGACCACCAAACCAATTTCTTTATTGCAAAAAAAAAAAAAATCCCAATTTATTTTTCTCACCAACCAAAAACAAATTTTATATTGTTTTCTCATCTCTATAAAATCCCCTCCCCGAAATTCTTCACACCAAACCAAACCCATCTCTACTTTTTCTCTTCTCTTCAATCTCCATTCGCAGCTTCAGACTTCAACAATGGCCATTGAAACAAACCAAACAAACGAATTCATTTTCCGCTCGAAGCTCCCCGATTTTCACATTCCCAATCATCTCCCTCTTCACGAATACGTCTTTCAGACCAACGCCAAATTCGGCTCACGCCCATGTTTGATCAACGGCGCCACCGGCGACGTCTACTTGTACGACGACGTTCAGTTAACGTCCCGTCGAGTCGCCAGTGGCCTCCACACCCTCGGCATTAAGAAGGGCGACGTCATCATGAATTTGCTTCCCAACTCGCCGGAGTTCGTCTTCACCTTCCTCGCCGCCTCCTCCCGTGGCGCCATCATGACGGCTGCGAACCCGTTTTACACGACGGTGGAAATCGATGTAGAAAAAATAGAAGATGAGAAGAAGAAGAAAGGAAGAGAAAGAAGAAGAAGAGAAGAAGAGAAGAAGAAGAAAGAAGGAAAAAAAAATTCCGGCGACCGCAGCCGCCGTTCGCCGGCAGCCGGCAACGGCCGGCCACCGGAGCTGAAGAAGATGGGAGGGGGAAGGAAGAAGGAAAGAAGGTGGAGAAGAAAGAAGATGGAAAAGATAGAGAGAGAATTTTAAAAATAATAATAAAATAATCATATATTTAATATTTTTATATTTTTTATTTAAAAAAATTAAAAATTAATTTTTTTAATTAAAATAATAGTGCCATGTCAGCTTACTGTTAGGGTTTAACAAAAAAATTGACGGTAGGGACTAAATTGCTCCTTATCTCAAACCTCGGGGGTATTTTTGTTGAGTTTGAAAACTCGGGGACCAAAGTGTCACTTAACCCAAACCTCAGGGACCAAAAGTGTATTTTTCCCTAGTTTTTTTTATTAAATTTTGTCGTTAAGATAAATTGTATTTCCTAATTTTTGATGTATGCTTTATTTGAATTTAAATTTTCATTGTTTCTAGATTTCGTTCCGTAATATTTTAGTCAATTTCATTGTTATAAAATCCTACTAATTTGTATGGATTATTTCGGTAATATCTTTCTAAATTTAAATTTTATTGATTAAATTTGTTGGGTAAGATAAACGGTATTTCTTAGATCTTCCCCTACTTATCCTAAATTCTCTCCTTAATTGTTCACTGGATTTATATTTTCATTAGGAACATCTTCGTCCAATTCATTGTTAAAAAACCTACTAAAAATAGTAATTCGTCATTTTTCAAAACAACTAATGGTCATTTATCTAGTTGCTTTTTTTTTTTTTTTCATTTTTCAAACAGTATCCTACTTTAAACACTTTGAAAAGATAAACTTTCATTTTTGTATTATTTTCTTTTCTTTATTAATTTAAATCTCAAATTCCCACCCAACTTAACCAAATTATACTTTACGATTATTTTATTATTATTTAAGAACAATAAATTTAAAAAATCATCAAAAGACCCCCCCCCCTCCCCCAAAAAAAACAATAACAGCTATTTTAAAAACCTTCTAACGAAATTTTCAATATAGAAAAATGATCTCAATTTTAAAAAGTAGATTTTTTTTTTCTTTTTCCAAACATAACTTCTTAATGAAATGAGAACTAAAAAAAAAATCTTAATGAAATGAATTCTTACAATGAAACTATTTTTAGAAATTGGTTATTTGTTTTGTTTGGTTTTGTAATTTTATTTTTTTGGTGGGTGGATGGTTTGATCCCCCATCCCACCATTGTTGGACTAAAAAAAAATCCCAATGTTACGAGAAGGAATAATAAAGGGAGGACATTTGAAGAAGGAACTACAGAAGCTGTTGAGAGATTCTGATTGAAACCACCTCTCCATTTGCTCCGGCTCTCATGGCCTGGTATTTCACATGAACTCCTGTGCCATACAAAATCAGACCTCAATCTCAATCAAACACTACACTATGTTAATAATATTAATATGGCAAGGAAGAAGACATTGAAAGTTAGTCTATATTTAAGAGTGCTCTTGAAAAAAGCCAAAAGCATCCAAATCTCTCCTCGCAAAGTACTTGAAGGGTGCTTTTGGCCAAAGTGATTGTTAGGAGTGCTTTTAAGGCTAATAACGAGATGTCTCGTGATTAAAATCACTTTTCATTAAAATTCATCACATTTGAAAGTGATTTAAAAGTGTTTCAGGAAAAAAGTCAAGCATTCTTGGACTTTGTGAGAGTATTTGTAGATGTTTTTGACCAAAGTGATGGTTAAGGAAATACTAAATAATAAACCTAACATCTGTATCAAACACTTTATATTAAAGTGCAGGTAATCAAATGATTTTTATTAAAATTGATTATTTTAAAAGCATTCCTAAAACATATGTAGTACTTTCCAAGTAAAACATTTTTAGAGTTACTTTCAAAAGAATACTAATTAATTGAAGTATTTAAAGTATGTTTAGAATTTCCAATGTTGCTATCGACCTAGTAACCAAAAACTATGAAAAATCTATAAAAAGCTGTATAATTGGTTAGAAAGCACTTTTCACTGTTTTGGATATCCTATCAAACTCATGCTAAGAGTGGGAAGCCATTTACCTTCATTGTCTTGTAAATAGGTATTTACAGCAACCGCGTTGAGAGTAACCATTGCCTTTGGTTGCCAATCAGTTCGATTTCCTGTCCATGTTTTCAGATCCAGTATTCCTGTCAATTCATTTGCGATAAATCTCATTATATAGTTCATAATCAAACCTCCCGAAGTATCTCAATATTTTTTGGTCGTAGAATAACAACATTCAGTCTCTAAAATCTTATCAGAGGTTTCAGAAATTTGAACTCAGATCTTGTGTTGGCTAAGCTAAATACAGCAATTTAGTATGTTCAAAACAGATGCTGAAACAGCTTGCGCCATATAATTGCAATAAAGTAAGTTTAAATTTTAGCTAAAGAAAGAAAGTGTGCAGTAATTTCTTTAAGAAGGAGAAATAATTCGAGAATTTCATTGAGTGGGTTATCTGGTGTAATAGAAATGCTTTTCCTGGATAGCTCCTAAATTATTAAACTTAAAGCATAAACCATAGTGCAGCAAGAAAAGATCTCACGGGAATTGTTTTCAGAAGCATCCAGCAATAATAATATGACAGTAACTTTTCAGCATAGGGAGGCTGTGTTATACCAGAGGTTGAAGAGTCTTTCAGGTGCTTGACATCAAAAATGGCCCCTGAAGCTGACTCTGTAGGCTCCCTGATATCATGAAAACCTACAATCTGATATTCCCAACTACCATCTTGGTAGCCTTCATTCAGGAACAGCTCTATGTGTCTTGCATCCAACGTTTGCATTGTTCCTACATAATAATAGTAGCAATGTCAGCAAGAGCCAACAAATTGTAGATCAATATTCTTCATACAGTGGTGATTTATGTAAATTGTTCTCCCTAAACATGGTTGATCTAGAAAAGTAACTTAAAATTCTGTAGCTATATACATCTGCTGTTTACAATTTTAAACTACAAATTTTTTTTCAGATTAGGTTCTCAATGATGCATGTAGATTGGATTCATGTTTGGATGAGTTAAAAGCCTTTGATCAACAATGAACTCATGCTGATTAGCAGATGATTAGGGTATGTGCTCAGTATTATCCACTTTCCTGAAGTATTGGAAATCAAGATTAAAATAATTTTCAATGAAATTTGGAAGTGAACAAGCCTATGAATCCCTCAATGCTTTTAAACATAGTATGACATACCAATTACTTGGACGGTATAACGGCAGGCTAAACTCTTGCGAAAATTGAATTAAAAAGAGGTTCCTACAGTTTAGTGGCAAACTAAATGTTCGCTTGGGGTTGCCTACCATCACATGTATTGAGGTCGCACACGGGACAACGAACAAGTTGTAGATCTGCCACATCAGTCCATTTAGAATATTTACTTATAGAAAAAGGTTACTAAGAGTATCAAGTTATGACAACTGAAAGAAAATGACAAAAAAATTTAGCAAGCTTAAATCTACCAGCTATCCAGATGCCAGTTTTAACATTGCGCAAGACACAACAACCGGACTCCAATGTGTTATCCGTTGAATCGTGTTTTGGGATTTTCATTTGGGAGCCTAGCCTTTCTGAAAGGAGTGCTACTGAAGAATCCAGGAAAAATGCCCCAATCCGCATCCAATCTGGTTTCATTCAAAAAAAAAAAAAAAAAAACAATATGATAAAGAAGCAAACTACATTTCAATTAATATATTGGAATCAGTATCACTAAATATCTCTATTTTATACATGAGGATGGAAAGTATCAGTATAGTTGCTTTGGGAACCTGTTCCTTGGAATCTCGAGATAATAAATCCTATAATGCTTCCACCCTCCATTGTGACTTGACTTATGGTTGAATAAAACTTGAATATCTAGTTATTTGGTAAGACGTGATAAATTGATAACAAGATTAGACAGTAGCCTCGACTAAACAGGACCTCGACATTTAGTTGTAATTTTAAGTACAACTCCACGCCCAATTACTTAAAGGAGTCAAGTGGAATCACAATCACTCACCGAGATGTTTCTCCTGCTGCCGGAAAATGTAAGAGTGGCTTCCGTCTGGAACATGGGTCATTGAATAGTTAAGCAAACGCAATATGTATTCACCAGAGCAGGAATACAACTCGGAGAACTCGAACCCGATCCTTACCGAAGGCAGAAACGTAGAGTTTGATCCATTTGAAGGCTGTGTGTTGAGGAGCAGGGACCTGAAGATCACGCAGACAAACATACTTCCATATGCTGTCTTCCATGACTAAACGGTAAAACCACCTACTAGTCGCCGCAAGCATTATCAAAGATCTTCCATCCAGAAACTTCGCCACCTCTGTCCACACGTCCGCGTCGTACCTTTCATGTTCATTCGTGGAAATTAAGTCATACGGAAGGTTAAAGCTTTGTTGCCGTTGAAATATTCAAATTGATAAAAACAATTTATAATCTCTATGATCCATCAATCTTAATCCCGCCAAACTTAAGTCATCCTAATGGCTGAATAAACAAAGCTTCCAGTTACTAAATTAAAAGCTGATTTAAAATTGAATGTATACAAGATAGAACAATCACATTTTCAAAATCTTAGAAGTAGAATCAAGCATCAACATAGAAAAGTAAAAGATGAAATTAAAAAGAAAACTAGCGGACTCGGAATACTTAATGCGATGAAAAGTAAAAAATGTAAACACTGAACTAGCTTCAGATAGAAAGAGTCCTGAAACTGCTTCGATCCTTGTGACAAACAAACACTTCAACACTATACTGAAGAATTGGCAGTACTATTTATACTAAAAAATGTACTTACGATCAATTATTTTAGAGATCCAGAGAGTGTTTATCAACGCGTAGTGATTTCCAACAACGGTTGTCACATTCTATTTGCAAATCCTAAGATCACATTACTTAACGTTTCTTCTTCATCGTCTTCTCCCGATGGAGAAAAAGGAGGAACAAGTTTATGCTACAATAGACATAGACTCAATTCTTCTGACCTTCACTTTGAGCTTCGGAACCTCATAGAAAACAACTCGAATTTTTCATTTCTTTCTACTTCAAAGTCCTTGGCAGTACTAAACATATGCGACTACACAATCGAGCTCAAGAGCCAAAAGTCGAGGAAATAACTTCACATCACAATTTTTGAACTAAGTAATTCAAATCACTTCTAGAAAAACAAAATCGAATTTCTTCATTATCACGATACGTTAGAAACCACATAGGCATTCTCCTCGACAGGTAGACAAGTTTTTACGCGCGAAACTCGTATCAGAACTAAAATTACCTACGAACAGCGATTATCAGGATGGAAACAGAAAGAGAAAGAAAACAAACCAGTACGAAGAGGAAGACGCAGAGGATGAAGCAGAGGAATGCACAGTAAGAAAGGCGGAACGAGGAGAGCTGCAAGAATGAATCGGCTTAATATCTCTTCGCATTCGCTTTACCAGTCCTTCCGGCTCCACAGCAACAACTGGATTTGGCGATGATCGCTTCGAAATCTTTTCACGCTCCATAGCAATGGATTGAGATCTCGTAACCACTCGATCTCGCGCTGAAGCAATGCTCTGTTTCTTCCCCATGGACGTTGTTTAGTTGCAGAGTCTATTTTGTTTCTGTTGCTTTGAGATTTAAAACAAACTCGCAAACTTCGCTATTTATATGCGCGGGAAACGCCCAAAATTTGTTTTAAAAAAAAATTAAATTAATCAACGGAAGAAATAAATAAAAAGTAATATTAATATGATTACAAATTCAAATGTAATTGCAAAAGGGTAAATGTATGATACTATCTCTAATATTTATGTTCATTTTTTTTAGGTTAAATTATCAAAAATACCCCTCGACTTTAGGGTTTGTTTCAATTATACCCCTGAACTTTCAAAAGTTTCAATTATGCCCTTGAAGTTTCAAATTTGTTTCAAAACTACCCTTGGAGACATTTTCCGTTAAATTTATCGACAAAAATTGATGCGTTTGCATGTGTTTTTATCGTTTTTTCCACGTATGTGTTCAAATCTATTCACATAAGCAACAATATATATGCAAACACGTCATTTTACATCCATGAATTTAACAAAAAAAAAAGCCTTCAAGGGTAGTTTTGAAACAATTTTGAAACTTCAAGGGCATAATTGAAACTTTTGAAAGTCTAGGGGCATAATTGAAACAAACCCTAAAGTTTAGGGGTATTTTTGATAATTTAACCTTTTTTTTATTTTATCTATAATATTTAAATTTGTTATTTTTACCATTAATTTGATGAGTTTCTCCGATGGAACTTTATTGTTACTAAATAGAGAAATTATTAAGTGCTTCCGATGCAATATTTCAGATAATTTTTCACTATTGGATAAATTGTAAAAGTACATAAACGGTGAAAACTATCCGGAGCATTGCATCGGGAGCACCTAATAATTTGTCCACTAAATATTGCAAGTTATTAAAAAAAGATGGTGTGACATTAAACTATATTTTATGTTGAATTATAAATTTCGCCTTTTAAATTTTGTATTTTTTTTTATTTGATCTCTAAATTTTAAAAGTTTTAAATTGCATCAAGTCAATTTTTATTTTTATTCTTTCAAATTCATGTTTTTAATGCAGGTAACTAAATAATGAGATGACATATTTATTAGACAAATATTAATTGGTTTAATACAATTTGATCGTATGGATTACTTAATTTTAGTTGATAAATTATTTCCACACATGTATAAGTCGTCGTCTTTTTTTTTTTTTTGAAAAATATGTATAAGTCTTCTTTAAATGTAAATTGATTCACCTATGAATGTTTAGATTTTCAATTGATACAATTATTAGTTTATGGTATAATTGATACAATGCATAAAATTTAGGGATATAAATTGATCTTTTCCAATAATTTATTAACAAGTCAGTTAATCAATTTCAATTATATTTTCCTTTTTCTGTTATCATATAAAAGTTTTATTTGATAATAACATTCAAATTTTACCCATAATATTATTTCAAAAAAAAAAAATTACCCGTAATACTTCTTACTCTTCTTCCCTTTTTATTCTTAAAGTCATTTCTTATTGATCCACAAAATATATGGTATTTAACATCTAATCACACGATCCATCTAAATGACCTTTAACCATTTGAACAACTTTTTATCGTTTTGATCAACATAAGTATAATTCAACTGTCATCAGACTTGTACTAACAATCAAGAGGTGTGTTGTTTGAATCCCTCTACTACATATTATCAAAAAAAAAAAAAAAAAAAAAAAAAAAAAAAAAAAAAAAAAAAAAATCACCATTTTGCCATTTTATTAAATTTCGAAAAAATATTTTTTTTTCTTTTAGTTCGTTACTCGACTCCAAGAGTCACTTTTAACTTTACATTCAATTTCAATTTCATCAAAATGATTTTACCAGAACTATTCTTGCGAGTACCAATTCTTTTCTTCTGTTCTTTTTTTATTATTATTATTTTTATTTTAAATATCTAGTTACATTTATAGAATTCATGTTTTTCAAAATATATTTCATAGCTGAATATAGATGAATTAGCATTTGACCACTGAGAATCTAGACTTTTTTCCCTTTACCCACATGGCTTTATTGCAATTTCCAAAGCACAAACATTTCCACAATTGAATTTTGACATTTTTATAGCTAAATTTTGATTATTTATTAGGTAAGTACATAACTTATTATCAATTGATTGGTAAATAAATTTCTAATTTAATTTTGAAGTATTAATTTCACCACTTACTTAATTTTAGAATTAAATTCGATAAAGTTAAACAAGCAACAAAATTATTCGATAAAGTTTGACGAGCTGTAGAATTACGTGCTTTCGAGCCTTCACTTCAACTATAATTTGACGAGCAAACTAACAATAAAATTACAAGAACTTTCCAAGTTTTCACTCCCAAATAAAGCAGAACGGAAGAACAGAAAAGTAGAGACAGAAAAGAGAATCATAAAACAAACACTATTTAGAGAAAAATAAATTTAAAAGGAAAAAAGAAAAAAATTGCCTCAGAAGCCTTAGCATAGCATCCAAAGAGCCGCAGATTGAATTTACACTTTTATTCCACCTACGCTACTAATTGCTATACAAATGGTGGGGGTAGAAAGGGGAAAATGAAGGGGAGGGGAATGAATATACCAAACAACTGCCTTTGAATTTCTTTCTTTTGAAGAGAAAAAAAAAATGTAGCTGCTCTCCTGTAGAGGTTGCAGAGGAGATGTAGCAAAAGAATTAGAGTCGAGTCGAGTTCGAGTTTGTGTTAGTTCATGAATTTCCTGCAGTTGGGAGCTTTACAATGGCAAGGGACTTTGAGTTCGTCGGGTTCATCCGGATCGAACAAGTAATCGTACCTGTTGGTTTGTTAGAGAGAGAGAGAGAGATGTTAAAAGACCAACAAGTTAATTAAAAAAGTGGTTGAAGAATGTGGTTCTTACGTTAGTTCTTCTCCAGCAGCAACATTGGTCTTGGCAATGAGAACGATTCGGCTTTCATTGTCACCAACGCTCATGATCCTTGCATAGCAGTTAGGCATGCACTGCGCCACACAGACACACAGATCACCATTTGAGTCTTCCACACCAAAAAACCAAATAAATATTCTCTCAATATTTCTCTCTTAGAGGAGGGATGTTTAAAGAGAGAAATAAATAATTATTCCCTAGTCAAACACAGCAGCCAGCCAGCCAAAAAAAAAAAAAAAAAAAAAGACTTGACTACTCCACAAGACAATGAATGAAAATGGGAAAATAATGCATACAAATAAGATAATTACAGTTTATTATTTGGATTTTGGTTTTTGAAAATTAAATTTATAATTACAGTTTTCATCCACGAGTTTATTTGTTTTGTTTTACAAGCAAATTTTTTTTAGATAAGAGACGAAAGATATACTCATAAACAAAGAGCTCCAACAAAACAACCTAGGAGACCAAGGGATAAGGCATCCCCCGAAGGAAGGATTACAAAAAGACCTTCCAATCTAAATTGATTGCATCTATAGTGTACTTACAAAAATACTTATGGAGGGGGACTCCAAAAACAAGTAAATTTTTCAGAAACAGAAAACTAAAAATGAAATTATTATCAAACAGGACCTAAATTTTTCACCGCGGAATTTGACCTAATCCCAAACATCCAAATCATTATTAGTAAGGCACATCTAGGATTGGGTGGGATGAAATAGAAGAAATTTTAATCACGTCTGTCTTACTATCTACAAATGCATTTTTATTTTATAAACAACTTTGATTTGACGCCATCTTGTGAATGAGAGGATATGTCAGACTAATGGACAAATAAATATTTAAAGACACTTTTTTCAGTAATGTGCCCGAAAAGGCAACCAAGACAAGCACCTTGAATTCATCGTCAAGGCCACCTGCCGAGACAGTTTCGAAAGAAGTAATCAAACAATTACAAGAAATAATCCCAACTTGGAGCATATTGCTTACCGAATGGTTTATCAAGCGTGCTATATTTCCTTTGTCCGTGGCATCAATTACAACTTCCTCGCTAATCTTGAAGAGCTGCAAAATAAGCGGGATAGACCAAATTAGATCTACTTCCAGTATATGGAACACTTCATGTATAAATAAAAATGATGTGAACAAGTAACTTACGTAGCAATCTTTTCCTTCTAATTGGTACCGAGCCTCCCTCAAATCTGCTACACTGCGCCGCACCTGCTCACCACGGTACTCAACAACCTAAAGGTAGATATCAACACTTATAGTTAGATAACTAAAACTTTATCTCAAAAGACTGCCTCAATCCCATGGTTGGCTTCGATGAAAATGCAAAAAAAAAAACAAAAGAAAAAAGCATTAAGGAATGCCGAAGAAGAAAACATAGAGTACAGCATTTTATATTACCAATGTAATCTTCAAAAAAGTCATTGAAACTGTTTGCTCAAACTTCCTAATCACAGAAACGTACTCACTTAAATGGGACTCGCAAGAAATTAACAACATCCTTACCATTTCTCCCTCTTGCACATTCCTACGAGCAAAGAGGCCCCATCCATGAATTCCAGATTTACCAAAACAAACCCGATCCCTTTCAGTTCTCTGAAATTGATTGGAAAATTAGTCTTAGGAGCAATATTTCATTTAAAAATATGAAATATACAAAAAGAAGGGATATTGCAAGAGGAGGTAGCATTTACCTGCAAGTACTGAAGTCTTTCCTTGAATGAGGAAAATGTTTTGGGGTCTTCTCCTTCCTTGTAAGAGAAAACAATGGTATGTAGTTTAGTCACTGGACAATGAGTTAAAATTGTGAGGTTAAACTAACCAGGAAAAGAATATTACTCTGTGTGTACTCAAGCTAAGAATCTCATCCAATGTATGATGGCTTGGCCCCATAAGTCGATGGAATATTGGTTGCCCTTCAACCCTCTAGAAAAATACAGATAACAATGGTGAGGCAAAGAAAACACAAGTTAGTGGTAACGGAATAATTTTTGAAATGGTCAAACATGGACAACCTTATCAGTTGATCTAACATAAACACGACATCTTGCTGCAGAATATGGTTCAAAATCATTAGTTTCAGAGGCTGAAGACTTTGACAGTTCTTCAATTTTTGATGTAACTAGCCTTGATCCCCTGTAACATCCCTTCTGCTTTTGAAGCAAGTTTCTGCCAGCAAAAACCCCAGAAGGACTACGCACCACTAAAACAGCATCAGGATTTGGTGTTCTGCATGATGAGGATTTTGAGCCTTAGGATCCATATTAAATTAAATAGGGAGGGAGAGAACAGAAAAAAAAATGCAATAAAGTAAAGACCTGACCTATGAATAGCACAATATATCAATTTTCTAGTCATTTGTCTCCCTTTCTCCTCTGAGCACTGCAACTGAAAATGAATACACATCAAGTTAAGAAATTGTCAGCCTGTTGCACCAACTTCGCAACCCATGAACAGATGTCAAATCTATTTCGAAAAATGATGCACTGGCAAGTATAGGAGGTCAAAAATTGATAACACCATGTAACTTATAGAAATGTTCTGTAGCGTAATGAGTACATAATATCAACCATAAACACTTACCTCCATGTAGTATCCTGCTCTCGAAGCACACGTTGTATGAAAATAAGTAGCACATTTGCAGCATTGTGCGCAGGAACCATGATTTTGCTTGCAGATTACGCATCTCTGTTATCCATAAAAAGAAAGAATGTATAGACAACAAACATCTATTTGCATAATAGAAAATCACCATAGTAAATCCCAGAGGAAATACAAAAAATAAAAGGATAAATATATTATTGTCATTTACGTATATATCATTTCTCAATTTTATCTCTAACCATTTCTTTAACAAGAAATGAAACTTTTCATTGATAGAATGAAAAAAGAGACTTTATCTCTAACCATTTAAAGCTTTCAGTTTTATTCTTTATTTATTACATTTTATAATCTGATTATAATTTTTAAAAAGTTATATTTAATGAGGCAAGTTCTTAGCATAACAATAATTTAGGCCCATTTTCTATATGACCTATTTCGAGTTGGATTAGGTATTACAAGGCTAGTCAAGTCATTTTGAAGTAAAAAAAAATTAATTTATAAATTAATGTCCAACTCATAATCAAACATGAGTAATTTTATATTTAAATAAGAAAATGCATTCCAACGTATTCTGACACACTAAGAACTTGCTTAAAAAAGTTAGATGCATAGAAGATGGCAGCTGGTTGTGGTTTTTTGATAACCAAAAAAAGAAATAATTAGGATAGAAGTATATATTTTGCAAAAACAAAATTATTAAATCATGATACTTCAACCATAACCAGTTTCATTGGAAAAATAGATAGTACGACTAAAATATCCTTATTGATCAAAATATGGATCTTAATCATCAGTAGGGAATATACAGGCATTGGCAGACTCCCGACAATTTTTATTCAAGAAGAATGAGAATATACTTAAAATGGTAAAATTACCTTCAAAAAAGAATTCGATGGAATTCTAAAGATGCCAACAGCAGGTTCCATTTTCTCATGATTCAAGAAGACAACTTCAGGGCGAAACCAAGCACACGTGACATGAACCCAGAGTCCCTCAGCGTCAGTAGGCTTTAAAGCACCTCCTGTAGCAACATACAGTAATTAAGTTTTACTGTCCCTTAATCATATTGTAAGACGGCAGTGGAGCAAATAGGCACAAGGCATACTCAAATGAGAAGTCACTTTGTCACAAAACTAACACATAAATAATATAAGTTCAAATTCCCCGCATGTCCCTAGTTTTTTTTTCCAAGTTATAATCTTGATATTAGAATAACCAGAGCATGGTAAGATTTGTCAAATCCCACTACTCCTTTTTTTTAGCAATTTTATCTACGTTGTCCTGCACATATGTTCATGGAGACATAGCAACTCTGGTCAATGCCTGATTGAAGGTGTTTCCCGCCAAATGCAAGGATGATTGCTGCACCTTGCATGTCACCACAGGCAAAAACCCAAGCACTTTAAAAACACTTCACAACACATATTCTCTTTAAAATGGTAGCATGTCAACACCGATACATGTATAAGCCTATTCCCATTCATGACCATATTGTCTCTCCCTTTTTTTCAACTTAGCAGCTTCAAACCTAATTTGAGAAATATTTCCTAAAAAGAATCTTATTAAAAGTTAAAACTTATAGACACCTTAATAGAGAAGTTAAAATACAAAAATGATTATTCGCCAAAATTTAGATACACAGACATCCCAGAAATGAAATGTAACATACACACCCTTCACAGGACATAGGCAACACTCTCTGTTGGCATCTGGTGTTTCACAAGCTCTACAAACCCATGACGTAAAATCATGAATATCTTTTGCCCCATAGCATTCCTGGTGGACAGCAACTTGGCATCTATAAAAGAAAGGAAGAGAAAAAGGAAGGACTATAAGATAGGACAGAAATCTTGTATGCATAGAATAATTACATTTCAATTATTTAGGCCTCAAGCTACAAGTGACTCAAATAAATATAAATGTCTGAATGTGTTGAAAATGAACTGTCAGAAATCCCAACAGTTAAACTACTAAATAAGGTTAATTTTAATGATTACTACCTTTTATCCAAAAACAGGGATTTGATTGAGAAAAATGAAATAATGCAAAAGGGCATACAAGAGAACAGACCAACAAGAGAAGATCATTACTTCTCACATGTGGGCTCAAACTTTACTTTAATTCACAACACAGACACATGGAATATTAAATTTGAAATGGTGATGGATAGATAATGCAACAATATAAATCTAGATTGTGGTATAAAGTAATACTTATTCCTAATCTTAAGAACTTCAAACCGTGAAGTTTGTTTTAATTTAAAATATATTACTAAATTAGATAGATAGTGTAAACACCTGTTACAGATGATAATTTTGTTCTCTTCCCAATCTTCAACCCATCTACAAATAGCACACCGTTCTGTCGTCCACTTTGCATAAACAGGCTCATAATTCTCTGTTACGCAAAGACAATAACATAGTTTAAAATGTAGCCTCAATATTTGTAATTTATCAATGAAGTGCACAGTGAAAACAGACTGACGCAGGCATATACTGCACTCTTCCCAACATAAAGAAAGAAAAGACTCCATGAGTCAAATATTTTGGGAGAAAATATATACCACTTAAGAAGGTGCTTAGCTGCTGATTATCCAACTTCAAAGACTTCAAGGAATCTATCCCATTCGTGTTGAACTCTGCAATCTGAAATTTCAAGAAATAATGAGTGGCGCAAGTACAAACGATGACTAAAATCAAAAAAGAAAGAAAAGGCTGAGATGTTACTACGAACCCATTGTTCCAGAGGTAACATTGTAGCCTTCACTTTAACACTATATTTCCATTTCTTTGCTCTGCAACCTGTGTGCTTTTCCCATTCACTAAGCCTTTGTTTTCTTGACCCACAAGAACCGCACTTACAGACAACTCTAAAAAGGCATAGAAACCGAGGTCACAATTTCATCATCTTAAACAACTTGCCAAATCATTAAAATGGTGTGCAACTCTAAATCTTTTGTGGAAGTGGGGAAAGAAAATAAAAATCCATTTCCCGTGATGTTCACAGGACTTACAAATGTAAATCAGGAATATAAGCTCCTTCCATGCCATTGCACACCACTATTATCTTATCTGGAATAGAAGCCACTGCACCTTTGTTCGTAGAACTGATTTAAACAAAGTGTCAGTACTCACATCAAATGTATAAAACTTAAGATCGGAAAATAGAAACTGATAACATGAAGAGGTTCCTATTACTTGTTAATGGCATCACGTTTGAGAGCATGATAGCAAAAATAGTAAAGTGGAATTCCATACCCCTAACCCTTAACCAAAGTATCAATATGTTGATATTTTTACAGGCAAAAAAAGTTGTAATAACAAGAAACTCATAGGAAAAGAGATCGTAGTGCTCACTTGACTTTTGATTGACAGTTTTCAACATGCGGTGGTTCAAGATTGACCTTGCACTCAGGGCAATAATATTCGCTGTGCGCCAAATCCTTCAAAAGCGGCCAAATCAGCTATTACACATTTCTGAACTTGGGTAAAATATATATGTGCGTCACCATTTGATGTGTAGAAGGCATACCTTAAATAGCTTGCCAGAAATTTTGTCGCACTCAGCATGCACCCATACATTACAACCATCACAGCATACCTAATTCAACAACACTCATAAAATCAGATAAAGAATGAAGAACGTAGATGGCAAACAGATTGGTTTGAACTAATGACAAAATATTCTTACCCAATTACCACCATCAGAATGGTGCCAGATTTTCTTACATATGCCACAATATTGCTTCGATTGCCTCAACTGTAAATATGAGAATTATTAGATAATTTAAGTAAATGTTATCTACATCGCATTATGGGTTTAAGAAAAGAAACTATTTTCTCCGTTCCATTTTCTCCTCAAGATTGCAAGGACCTATTCCCGCAAAACAACAAAATATCTTGAAAATAAGTGTCTCCAAACCTTATGGCAATGTTTGCATAAAAGTTGAGTGGCAGAAGTCGGGCCCTTCACTTTCTTAAGTGTCTTACAAAGCGATAACAAGCCACATCCGTCACAATGTCTAGAACCTTTGTTGACTACTTTCTGTAAATTGTAAAATAAATTAACTGATCAGAACTCTCAACAAAATAAACAAATTACACCATAATGTAACAAGAACAAAAAGATAAGAGCGAACAGAGTAAGTAAAATCATTGTGTAAGAATGTGCAAAAGATGAATGAGCATGCATTGATGCAAACATATAAGGCAGTGTTGAGGAAAAAGAAAACACATCGAAGTTGATATGTTTCCAACCACATCAAACAACAAAACCAAAAAACAGGGGAGAAAAAATAACTGAAAACGAATGTAATCATTGATTATAAATATTTTTATGCCCACGCCACAGCACTAAATTCCAGACCAAATTCGTAACTTTCTTTAGGGCAAACTAACTTTTTTTCTAAATTTTTACCTGCCCAACCCCAACCTCCCAAATTTGTGCAATCGGATCACACCACCTCATCCAAACAATGTTTAATTCAAAATCTAGAGTGTAATTTTAATCTTTTAAGTTTAGAGACTACAAGACACCATGCTCAAACTACGTGGTGATATATATTGGCTGTTTTTCAAATATATATATATATTGGCTGAAAAGTCAACTTTGGAGATGTCCGGAGTTTTTCTTATTGAGCTTATCTGAAGATTCGTACACATGACCTCTAGGTAGGTGTTACTCAAAAATCATGGGACATAGCCAATAGGGCCACCTCTTGGAGGCCACACAGTGATACGTAATTTAACAAAAAGAATAAAATTACATATTCTTATACCAGCAAAATTACAGTATCAAAATGCAAAATTGGGCCAGATGACAAAAACAAACAGTCATAAAGATATAAGGTAACTGTAAACGCAAAGGCCCGAGTAAAATAATTCACTAACCGAAGTTCTTATAACATATAATTTTGTACACGATTATCCTACATCGTATTCCGATAATCCAAACCCACCCACGAGGATAACAGTAACTCAAATTCATTCCGACCACAAATAAAAGGCTCGTAAGTTCAAAACATAATTCAGGAACAACAAACGAAAGAGTATGAAACCAATTCTCAAGAATCTTACCTTCTCGGAGTAGTACTCCAGATCCTGGTTAGAAGTCGAAGCATCAGGCATACCACTGACATCTGCTTCTCGAAGAGACATCAACATATTGCCCACGCTAGCGTCCACGTAACCATCTTCTGCTAATAAAGCCTCCTCGATAGCCATCTGGAAATCACTAGGCTTGCTCTTGTGCAACTGTTTCTGCCCCTTGAATCTGAAAAATAGGGAAATTTCTGATCATGGTATTTAATTTTAAAAAAAACATAACATACAATTGACGGAAATAGTTGGTTACACACCTCTCAAAGAACTCCGCAAAGGGGTATATCATCCCTTGTTTCACCCATGCATAGTCCTGTGAATTATAACATATTAAATAACTAACAAACCCGACAAGTAATATTATTACTACCCATACATTAGGAGCGGAAAAATTACCCTCTGAGTTCCATTTTTTGAATATCCGAAAAACATCACACATATAGAACCTGGGACGCAAGATTTTAGAACCGCTTCGGGAGCTTGCAACAAGGGATCGATAACCACCGCTGGCCAAGCAGGGTATCTTTTCCCACACTTAGCCCAAACCAAATCTCCCAAAGCAAACTCCTCTGGCTTGTAAATATCCTTCCTCCTTTCAGAATTTGTATTTGTCCTAGCGCCCATATAAGTTAGCCTAGTGGGTTTCTCTTCTTCTTCCAATGGCAACACAGTTTTTGAACTGAAATACCTCGTACCATTCAAATTAGAGAAACCCATAAAAGTATCGTCTTTCTCGTCTTCGCTTTTGCCTGATGAGTCCCACTCTGAATTCTTCAACCTGTAATTATCCTTCCACTGCTGTTGTTTCGATAGTGTCAATCCCTTACTTCTCTTTCTAGGTTCTGCTGAGACACCGTCTTCATCTTCTTCGTCATCGTTTTCTTCAATGCTGGAATCCGTAAAATCGACCTTCGATTCTTCATTCTTCCATACATGAAGAACCGAGTCACTGAACCTCGAAGGCAGCATCTGAATTCTTCCTCGCGATGACTTCAACAGTGGGGGTCGTAATTTCTCGACGCCGCGGTTCAATACTCGCTGGCCATTCAATTTCTTCGAATTTCGCTCAAATTCATCTCCCCAATAGAATCCATCGCTGTACCAAGAACCCGAACCACTACTAAAATCGTCAACCTCGCGTTGGAGGCCATACTTATAATACCCATCCGTCCGCCGTTTCTTAGAATTCACCGAATACAAGTAATCCGAAGAATCGGGCTCCTCGAGCTTGCAACGTTTAAGATTCGGCGTTTCAAATTTCATAGTTCGTTTGATGATCATCTTGTTACGAATATTAAAGCCCAATTTCCTAGAGAAAAACAATGCGAAGCCCTAATTATCTTCTCCGACAAAAAAGAAACGAACACCGGCCAATGTCGAAGGATTTCTCCATCCACCATTCAACTCCGCTTCATACCCACTCCACGCGACACATGTACTCAACAAACACACAACCGGAAAATACGAATAAACCCTAATTCAGCCACAACAAACGATAAAACTCGGAGAATTCAATTCGTTCCAGAAACCTTCACGTCCGCGAAACTCAGATTAAGAACGAAACGAGAAATCGCAACGAAACAACAAGAATTTTCAATATCTAAAAGCAAAATCCGCGAGAAACGGAAGAAAAAGGCCGGCAAGGAAAAATCAAAATCGAATGCTAATTTCAGACGAAGGAAATCACTCGAACTCGCAGAGAGAAGGAAACAACAATGCTACGAGCTGTGTCAGAGCCGGGGATCGATCCGCCTAAGCCGAAAGGAAACCGCAAGGGAACAATTTGTTTCTTATATATTATTATTATTATTAAAATAATAGTAATAAATTACTAATTCGGATCTAATTTTTCAAAGTCTTTCCTTTCAGTAATAATTTTTTCAATTTAACCCTCTCAAAAAAAATATTTTTTTCAATTTATGTCTCATACTTTTTTTTTAAATAACCTGCATTTCTATATTTTATATTTATTTAATAATTAATAAAACTTTAACTTAATAAATATTTTCAAATTTTAAAAAAATATTTAAATATAAATTTTAAAATTTAAAGTTGAAGATATGTGATACTTATACATTTGGTAACATTATTATTTTTCATTTCGTTTTAACAGACTATTTGGTATCATTTTTCTTTTATGATTTTGTTGCTCATTTAAAAAAAAAAACATTTTTAAAACTATGTATAATTTTGACAAAACATCATTTTGAAAAAAAAAAATCTAATGTTTGACAACTACTAAAAATGACTTTTTAAAAAATGAGATTGAGAGATAAATCATTTTTAGATAAACACTCGAAAACACATTTTTTAAAATGAGTTTTTAGGTATATATAACTATATAAAAAACACTTATAAGAAAATGTAACCAAACAATTTTTAAGGAAATGTAACCAAACACTTATAGGAAGTGTTTAAATTTTCAACTATTTTTATACAAAATGTTTTTAAAAGAATGCAATATTCCAAAAGGATCCTAAATTTTGAACCAATAATTTCATTTTTTGAACCATAAATAGAAGCATTGTTCGATCATTTTTTACCTGTAAATATATAAAATAAATATAACACAAAGTTTTTTCAAATATATATATGTAACACAAAGTTTTTTCAAATATATATATGTAACACAAAGTTTTGAATATTTAATTTTAAAATATAATTTTTACACTGAAATTTATATTCTTAATTTAAAATTTTAGAAGAAAAAAAAAACAAGAAACAACAAATGATTATCATATATGTTTTATTTCCTTTTTTTATTAAACCAGAAAACAAGAAACAATTATGAAATATAGTTTTTTATTAAAAAAAAAAAAAAAAAGAAAAGTAAAGAAGAAATGGAAAAAGTTTTTTTTTTTTTTTTGTTGTTGTTGAGGAAGAAGAAATGGAAAAGTTACTATAAACAGCCTCAAATAAATCCATAATCATTAAATTATAGGTTTCAAATTTATTCTCAAAATTCAGTAAACATAAAATTAATAATTAACAATTTATTATACGTTCTTAAGAATTTAGAAAGTTTATTGGGCACGACAGCAAAAATATAAAAAAATTATTAGACACTTGGGGGACCAGAGTTAAAATAAAATAATAATAATAATAATAATGGAAAGAGAAAAGAGGCGGGTGATGTGTAAAACTAAAAGATGGGATTTATTTTTGGCTCCAAAGAAAATTGAGGAAAGCGAGGGAGGGAGACGATTGGGAATTGCTTGACGTTGAAGCGCGAACTCCAAACTGAAAAGGAAATTTGTTTTTCTTTTTTTTTTCTTTTTCTTTTTTTTCTTTGGGGAATGAATGTGAAAAGGAAAAGTGTGGAAGAAGGTAGCATGGAGATTCCGTACTACCCTTTTTCTCTGACGTGGCGGCAGAAGCCTAGCCTACAAGGAAAAATATTCTCCACTTGATTTCCTCCATATTTGTAACTTGTCTCCGTTTTAATTTAACTTTTTATTTTTTTTGGTTAAAAAAAACTTTTAATTAAACTTATTAAATTGAAATGGTAGATTATTTCCATTTTTAGAGTGATTTTTCCTTTCAGGTTTATTTTAGGGAGAAATTTGTACCTATCACAAATTTTGAAGGTTGGTTTTGAAATATGTCCAAAATTATAAAATCATTGAAAAATGGCCACACGTGAGATGTGCATGCCACAACATTTTACTAAATACCGACTTTGCCCCTCCAATCAGAGTGTAAAACACGCTCCAAGTGTTTAGACCAAATCACTGATTCTGTTAAATCATTTTTAATTTTAATTTTAAATCTGGATATCATAGTTTGTTATACTATTTAATTCCCCTTCCCTTTTCACTCTCTCCTCTTTCAAATCCCTTTCCCTCCTCACCATTCTCGCTTCTTTCCCACTAAAATACTGTCATAGTAGTGGTGGCAGCAAACCCCTCTCTCCATTTCAAGCAAAAAACAATAGTAGTTTGAGATAGCAGTGAATTGAAGTTGAATCCGACTAGACGATATCTTTTGTGCGATTGAGAAGGTGGGGTTATGTAATGTAGGGAGAATTTGAGGATTTTGGAAGAAGTCGATAAATAGATGAACATGTACTCTTTAGAACAAGTTTCAGGTCAATCGGATGGGAAAGGGGTGACTTTGTTAGTCTTTGTTGCTTTGTGAATGGAGCTACTCACAATCCTGTTGGGATATCTTATTAAGATTTAATACACTTACCTTAATCATAGTTTCAAATTTAGTGGTTATAATTTTAAGATTGAGATACAATCTTTATTAGTTGATTGAAGTTTTTTTTTTTTTTTAAAGCATCATTTTTGTTAGACATTTACGGGGTATTTGTGGTTAAATTTTTTATTTATGGAGAGATACATTCTGACTGTCATCTTCCTTGTCAATGGATTACAATGTATAAAAGATATTTGCATATCTTAATGTTTAAAATCTAAATTAGATTTTGTTGCTTACATTTAAATACATGGTATTTCTCGCCTCCCGAATGCATATGAGTTTACTGTCATTAAAATCATAGATTTTTTTTTGTATACTTTTTACCTGTTATTGGATTTTATTCTTTGAACATTTTGATGTAATTAGTTATTTTTTTAATAGTTAGATTTAAGTTAAAAATGAATTTTATATATTTTTTATGGTTAAATTTGAATTCCTTTATTTTAGCTTAATGTATTTAATTTAACTAATGTAATCGGTTAAAGTTATCATGTATTTCTTACAAATTAGTTATTTTATTGATGGGAGTTATTTAGGTAAATCGACAATTCAGATTTATTAATAGATAAATCTGATTTGGTCATTTATCTAACAAATGAGTAGTGTTGTCATTTTTTCAAAACCCGCATTTAAATTTGACAATTCTTGTTGTTATCCCTTATTTTAGGCTCATATCGTAACATTTTTTTTTTCAACTAGATAAATGACCATTGGACATCCGAATTTACCATTTGAAAAAATGGTCAAATGCTAATTTTAGTAAGTTTTTTTTGTAACAAAACGGACAAAAATGCCCATGACCGAAATCTTAATTCAGAAATTATTTAAATGAACTACACTGTAAAAAAAGAGAATCTAGGAATTTACATATTAATTCAACGTGTAATGCAATAACATAATTTTAAAATCCAGAAGATAAAAAATACAGTATATAGATTAAAAATATATATATTACCTGTTGCAACTAAAAATTTTATCCGCAAATTGAAGAAATGGAAGAAATTAATGTAGTTGGAAAAAAAAAACTCAAAAACTATTTTACCTCTCCGATTATTATAGGATTCACATCTCTTTGCACATTTTTCCCTATAATTCCCGCATACCACAGTCTTTCACTGACCAATAATTAAAAAGGTAAAATTACTGATTTGAATTTTGGAATGAACTATTAATTGCAACTTGAATTTTGAAGGGATAAAAGGTTCCAAAGGAATAAAAAAGGGGTGAAGCGGGTGATAAAAAACAAGCTGAAGAGAAAGTAGAGCAATTTAAGGTATAAGAATTCAACACTTTTATTGTATCCTGGTATTTATCTAATCACAATTACAATGTGTATGAAAAAAGGTAAAGGTTGGTCATCTTTTAATCTCAATCTCACCCAACCAATAGTTGTCTCGTGATTTTGTTTAGGAATGGATGAACTTAAATTATGTAAGACTTGATTTGTATTTGTCATTTTGAATATATGAACTATGATTATGTAATAGTTTGGACTTCATGTTTAGGGGAGTATGACATACAACTTAACTTTGAAACGTTTAAAATAAAGCTTGACTTTTGGATTCTGCCTCTACCAAATTGATGTTTCAAAGTTTTCTAGGTATATTCGATTTGTTGGAGTGACAATGTGTGTTTGTTTTGATAAGGTTTATAGAATAGAAATGACAATGTATTTGTTGAAATTAAAATAAGGTAAATTCATTTCCAATGTAGTTTAATGTTTGCTCTTAATTTATTTTACAAGTTCCCATAGTAGTTAGATGTTTACTGGTATTTCCAAGTGATTCTTGATCCTTATTGAAGATTTAGACCGAAAGAAACATGTCTCTATTTGTACTAGTAAGTATGGGGTGATTGACATTGCTAGTAAACTTACTTTAAAATTGTTGTTAATCCCAAGCGAACTTGAAAAAATATGACTGTTAGCTGGAAACATAAGATAAAAAGGCATAGTTCTTGTTAGCTTAAAGACAAATAGATTGTATTTGTTATATGATTAGACAAAAAACCTTAAACATGTGAAATTGAAGCTACAAAACAGTGGATAATCCGAGTTCCAAGTCGAATAAGCATGGGTCATGATCTATAACAATTTTGAAGTCTAAAACTACACGGGCATAAACTGAAAAATGAAGAAGTCGAATGGGTCGAGGTTGAACTTACCAAAAGGGGATGAATGACGGGTCTTTTCAAAGAAGAAGACTGGTTAAGCAAACCTAGCTGCGCGAATGTGTGTAATCGACGGCCTGAATGATGTGTAACTGGCGGCTTGAACGGCGGGCTGAAGAAAACGACGTCGTGTGGCTGGGCAAAGATGAAAACGGCGCCGACGTGGAAAGGACGTGGCTGAACGACAATGCGCGTGGGGGGGCAACGACATGTAACCAGCGGCTTGAACAGCGGACTGACGAAATCAGCGTGTAACTGGGCGAATACGAAAACGATGCCGACATGGAGAGAACGTTCCTGGAGAGAATGTGGCTGAACGACAGTGCGCGCAAGGGGGTGCGTGAACGAGAAAGAGAGGAAAAAAGAAAGAAGGAGGAAGAAGATCTTAGGTTTTTTTTCTACGTAAAGAAAGAAGGGTGAGACGTGGAAAACGAATCAAGGGTAAAATTAGAGGATTAAAATGCACGAAAATAGGTTAAAAATACCGATTGGCCATTTATCATTAAATAATCCCGTTTGGCCATTTTTCAAAACCACACTGTAATTCTACCAATTTATAAGGTTTTTTTTTTTTTATAAGATTTCACAACAATTTGATTTTAGTTTTTGGTTTTTTTAGATAAAGCTTATAAATGTTATTCCCACCTCTGATTTTCTTTGTTTTTTCATATGTCTTGTTTTCGTGTTTTAAAAAACCAAGCCAATTTTTTAAAACTAAACAAAAAAAAAGTTTTCAAAAACTTTTTTTTTTTTTTTAATTTAGCTAGGAATTCAAATATGTCGTTGACAAATATGAAAACCATAATAAGGAAATTGGGAGAAAACAATCAATTTTTTCAAAAACCAAAGGGTTATCAAACGAGGCTTGACTTTTTATTTGTAAGGTAATGAGAAAAACTAAGGGTCTGGTTGGTGATTTGAAGACAAAAATTTGAAAACAAGGGATTTAATGAAAAATAGGTCATTGGATTTTTAAAAGTATAAAATAAACTTTCAATTTTGTGTCAAATTGGTCTTTATCGTTAACTCTGCTAGTTAAATGCTTATTTTGTTGACACTGGAATGTAACAAATATGTCACAAATAAAAAAAAACATAGGGAAAAATACACTTTTGGTCTCTGAGGTTTGGATTAAGTTACACTTTAGTCCCTGAGTTTTCAAACTCAACAAAAATACCCCTGAGGTTTGAGATAAGGAGCATTTTGGTCCCTGCCGTCTATTTTTCTGTTAAATTCTAACTGCTGCTGACGTGACACTATTATTTTAATTAAAAAAATTAAATATTATTTTTTTAAAAAATAAAAATAATAAAAAATATTAATTTTTAATTATTTTTTTTTTATTTCTTTACCCCTCCCGCCCTTATTCTTCCTCTTCCCCACTTTATTCTACAAATTCTTCTTCCTCAACTCTGGTGATCGGCGCCCGTCGCCCTTCGCTGCTCGGCAGCCACCGATCGCCGCACGAGTTTTTTTTAATTATTATTTTAATTTCTTTCTTTCTTTCTCTCTCTTTTCTTCTCTCTCATTTATTCACCTTTTTTTTTTTAAATAAATAAGAGGGAGGAGGAGGTCCTCCCTCCCTTTCCGACGTCGGCGACGAGAGGAGGGAGACCCTCATCCCTCACGGTTTCAAATTTGAAACAATAAGGTCCCTCTCTCGTTTTGCGCCGACGACGGGAGGAGGGAGGGCCCTCCTCCCATTTCGCGCCGGCGACGGGAGGAGGGCCCTCCCCTTCCCTCCTCCCGTCGTCGACGTCGGAAAGGGAGGGATGACCTCCTCCCTCTCCCTCTTCTTTGTTTAAAAAAAAAAAAGAAAAGGGGAAGAAATGGAAGAGAAGAGAGAAAAAAAAGAGAGAGAAAAAAGAAATAAAAAAAAAAACTTGCCGGCGGCTGACCAAAGTGCTCTGGAGTATTATTGGAGAAGAAAGTGGGGAAAAAGGAAGAATAAGGGAGAGAGGGATAAAGAATTAAAAAAAAAGTTAAAATAATAGTTTATTATTTTAATATATTTTATTTAATTTTTTTGTTTATTAAAATAATAGTGCCAGGTCAGCACCGTTAGGATTTAACAGAAAAATGGACGACATAGACCAAAGTGCTCCTTATCTCGGAGTATTTTTGTTGAGTTTGAAAACTAGGGACCAAAGTGTAACTTAACCAAAACCTCATATTTTTCCCAAGAAGAGTAATAAATAGTACCAAAAGTGTTAAAAAAACAAAATTGTACTTTCAGAATTTGAAATTTACTGCCAACAAGAGCATAACTTAACTGACATAAAATCGTACTCATAACCACGAGGTACGTGGTTCAAATCCCCTAACCCCATATTCTAAAAAAAAAGAAAAAAATTGAAATTTACCCCCACAAATCAAATACACTTCAGCTTAGCTGAACAGTTATAGGACATCAATTTTAATTTAAAAAAAAAAAAAAGGCCAAAATGACTAAACAGAACACTAGCCGTTAGCAAAGATTGGAAACGTTCAAAGGTACCGAGTCGAATTCGTAGGCTTCTCCTTCGCCTTCACCTCTTTCCTTCCCTTCCAACTCCATCAATGGCCGCCCCACATTCTCCCTCTTTTTCCTCAGTATCAGATTCCATCTTTAACTACTCTCAGCTGAACCCCTCAGAACTCAGCTGCAATCTCTACTGTTCATCGCCTCATGGAGAATCTCATTTCCTTGGTCAACAAACTTCAGAGAGCTTGCACTGCTCTTGGCGACCATGGCGAAGAGAGCGCTTTACCCACCCTCTGGGACTCCCTGCCCGCCATTGCCGTCGTCGGAGGCCAGGTCATACGCCGCGCCCTCACATTTCTTTTGTTATACTTCTATACGCGAATTTATGTTCACTTTTAGGTTTATTCGATTTCCTTTTTCAAAGAAAATCGGCCGCTTTGCTGCCATCTTATCAATTGTGGCCCCAATTGTGACTTACTTTTCATATCGAATTCTCTTTCACGGCGTCATTCTGTTTTGATAGTTACTGCTTACTTATTCCCTTCTATTTCTTTTGATTGTGTCATTCAGCGCATGAGTTGCTTCTCTCTTTGTTTCATTTCAGGATTTATTATATAATTTGTGGAATTATTGTGGTTTATCGCCAGGATTTATGTTCTGTTGTTCATTTCTTTCTCTTCTCTTTAACTACTCTAATAATTTCGTCAGAATTCCTCGAGTTAGCTCCCTTGATGTTACCTGGAAAGTTCATATTATCCACCATGCCCTTAATTTTCTTGGCTGCGAATAGATCATAGAGATAATTGTCTACAATGATAAAGAAAATTTCCAGTTTTACTTCACTTCTTTCGTTTTGTTTTTTAACTCTGTTTCTTCTAGCGACTCTTCCCTTCAATCGCTGGTGTTTTCGTCCCATTGAATTTTACACATCGAGAACATAAACGAATGTTCGCTTTGTACATAATAAGTTAAGTTAACCCAAGAGACTTGGTGGTGGATTTTGAATACCTTAATATGCTGAACTAGTGGCAAATTTGGATGGCGTTTCGCTTTGATGCTGAAATCCTAAGCTATTTTCAGAACCTCACCTGGGCTAGAGTAAACGAGTTATTTAAACCCAACTTCTTGAATCACGGACCTTGTCACTCCAGTTCTTCCTTTGCCAGGTCTTGCCTCTTTCAGATCTTTAACATTAATTGGGCTTTTCCTAAAAAGTGTTCTGAGGCCTTTTTTCAGCTTATACATGGACCCCTTTTGGATGAAAAACTAGAGCTTTGTGGTTTAATTCAGTGGTGGTGCGCTTATGGAGGATTTATTTTGAAAGAAACAAGAGGACTTTCCAAGATAGTGAAATATCGCGTGAAGATTTTTGAGATCATGTCAAATTGTTTGTCTTTGTGGTGCTCTGCCTGATTTTTGTAACTATGATATGAGTCAAATTTACGCCAATTGGGATAATTTTTTTGTAACTCCCTTGGCTTTTGGGGATTTTTTTATCTCGTCCTTTTGTATATCCTTTTTCCGGTTATTGAATTTGTCTTTTTTCTAATAAACCATATAAACATAAGATTCCAATAGCTTTGACAGTCATGGATGCATCTACTACTACTTTTTCGATTGAGTATATAAGTAATGGGTTTACAATAGCTTAGCCTTCTCCCTTCCAACTCTTATTTGAATGAAGCCAAAAAAATGTGATCTTTGTTGTGTCTAATAGGGCAAAACCTAATATGTTCACCTGTTTATTTAATAACAATGGCCCCATGTGGAACATGCATCCATGGTCCATGGTGTGGAGCTCTCTAGGACTCAATTCTTCCGCAAGTGGCCATTAACAATTGCCATAGATTGCATTGCAGATGTATATTCTAAGCAATTAACTATCATTTTGATATTCTCAAAAAAAAAAAAAAAAAAGCTATCATTTTGTTTTTTCTATTGAATATTAGATCACTTGTTATGTATTATATTACGGCAGTAATTTACAAATGTTGTTTACATATGGGTTATTTTGAAATGAATTTAGTATTTTCATATACCCTTGGCTCTCAGTTACGTTAAATTGTGCAACTTAATTCATCTGCACCAACCTCTGCCATTGACATGAGTTCTTATACTGCAATTCATTTCATCACTTCTCATGATGTGTTCTAGATGAAGAGTCCACTCAAATTATTGTCCTATTGGTTGTAGAGCTCTGGCAAGTCTTCTGTACTGGAAAGCATTGTTGGAAAAGACTTTTTACCTCGTGGAGCTGGTAAATTTCTGCTGTTTCCTTTTTGCTGATGGGTCTTTCTTCATTTGAAGGTTACGAGCAAGAGGCCATGTGAAACTTGCAAAGTACTTCAGAGAAGAGTTTTCTTGCCTTTTTGTTCTTTGTTGGTGCGACTATTGTCATTAGAACATCAATTTTTTCTAATCAGTAGCTTAAAGAGAAGTCACATTTTCAAATTGTAAGCTTTCAGAAGCTCTTCTCTTTAAAAGGAGATAGAACTTCTTAGAATCACGGACTTTGTCACTCCTGGTAATTACAAGCTGAACAATCAACTTCTAGAAGTTGTAATTTAGGCATCTCATTCCTGGTAACTTATCTTTTATTTCTTTACAGCTTTACCCATGTTAATTTATTACAAGCTGAACATGGAAACAACGGACCTTTCCAGGCGGTTGTTTTCCAATAATTACATAAAATATTCAATATTAGTAGAAAATTTTATTTTCTCGCTAATGTTCACATTCTTGGAACTTGTATAAGATACTAACATTTTGTTTGCAGGGATTGTCACCAGACGGCCCCTTGTTTTGCAGCTTCATAGGATTGATGAAGGAAAAGAATATGGAGAGTTCATGCATCTCCCTAGGAAAAAATTTACCGATTTTGGTACATGTCTTCATACATTTCATATGTTAACAATTATTCAACGTTTATTTGTAGATTAATTAAAAAATTTTACATCAACATCTCTTCTTATTACTCATGTAGCTGCGTTGAGGAAGGAGATCTCAGACGAAACTGATAGAGAGACAGGACGCACTAAACAAATTTCTAGTGTACCAATCCATCTGAGTATCTACTCTCCCAATGGTCAGACAAATATGTTCATAACAATTTTTTTGCTTTTTAATCCGCTTCTGTTACTTTTATGCATAGTAGATAAGCTAAGAATTTAATTGCTATAAGTAATTTTGACCAAAGCCTTTCTATTATTTTTTATTTTTCACTCAAGTCTATAATTAGGCGGTAAAAGTCAATTTGGTTTTCTAACTATTAGTGGTCCAATTATGATGACACTAGTGATCAAAGAAAGAACATAACTTGTTTGATCTTGGATCAAGTGTTGATTGCTAATGAGGTGATTGAGGACTATAGAAATAGAAAGCAAGAAGCGTGATCTTCAAGATAGATTTTGATAAATGAAACAATAACATCAAACAAATTAACCTTTTATTTCTTCTTTCTTTTGACCTAGGAAAAAAAAATGGTAAGTCACCAAAATCACTAAAAAAATCTTATTGTAAGAAAGACCAGCACAATCATGAGATAACCCCAAATAGCCTCTTCTTAACACACAAGAAAAATAAATGAATTTAAGGACACACCCTTGGCACTAGTAGGATGGGAAATTAGCTTTTTGCAAGACAAATGATGAAATGAAAGTAGATGAGGGGTTTTATGGGAAGTTAGGAAAAATTATTGAAAGTAGCCATGATAATGTGTTTGTTCTTTAGTAACTATTAGATATAGATTCAAAATTTGTATGCTCCCTAATAACTACTGGATACATATTCAAAATACATTTTGTAATTTCCTTCTCATACATCTCGCTATGTGAAATCATATTATTCCAACCAAGAGTTTCTCAGGAATTAGGCCATTGCTGGCGATTGAAAGGAGGGGAAATAACTAAATAGGAGTTCCTTTAGATGAAGGAAATGCAGCGAGGCAACCAATACATCAAATACTTTGATGGTTTTTTGGGAATTTCGTCCAACGGTTGGTGGACATGTCCATCTAGAGTTCTTTAAAAGGGCCATCCTACAGGTTGTTTTAGGAGGCCAAGGGTGTGCCTTTGAATTGTATGTATGCTTAATGCCTTATACTATCCCATGTTACTACTTCAGATCCTTCATGTGTGTGTTAGGCTGTAGCCTCTTAGTGTCATATTCACCCCAACGACCATTTGAACCATTGTATAACCAATAGTCAACTATAGAAGCCCCCTTGGAGTCAACATCATTTGGTCCTAATGTCCTATATGAACAGAGATATCTTAGATCGCATGGAAGGCACATCTCAGTGCAAAAACAATTGAAGAATCCACGTTTTTTCCATGGAACATACTTCATGCCTAGCCAACCATTCTTCCTTGACGTAAGGGGATTTGGTTGGGTCTAGGATGAAGCCTCCCAGTCAAACAAGTGATAAACATGTCAAAACTGACCTTGATCCATGTGCAATTCAGAGTTAGTTGAGGGCATCTAATCCACATTTGTAGCATCCCATCATAACCAGCCCTGACTTCTGTGGTTAACCATCATGTACTTGGGTATAAAAATACCAATTACATAGGTATGTGTTTCAGACATTTTTGAGCAATATTTCTAAAAGCATGAGCGCACTAAAGTGCGATAGTCCTTACAAGGCTTAAGCACAAAGCACAAAAAAGAGCTTGTTTTTCTTTGTGAGGTAATATAAACAAAAATTTTAAATATGAAGAAAAAAAATAGTATTATGAATAATAAGTGTTGACGGTTGTTTACACATTATAATATAGCATGGATGCAGTTTTTTGTTTAATTTTTTTATTTACTATTTTTTCTTGTTTTGCATCTGACAGCGTTGTATTTATCAAATGAAAGTTTCTTCTTTCAACTCTATGACTTTCTTGAAACTTTAATTTCCAGTGTTCTTACAAAGTTTTACTCGCAGTTGTTAACCTGACACTTATTGATCTTCCTGGGCTGACAAAAGTAGCTGTTGGTTAGTTAGACTTCCTCAACTATTGTTTACAATTAATCAAGTTCTTAGCTCTATTGGATCTTCTTATAAGCTGTTTATGATGGCTGGCTAAGAAAAACTGTGCATGAATAATCTGAGTGACAGAAGATACATTGACTTTGATATGTAGATGGCCAATCAGAAAGCATTGTTCAAGATATAGAGAACATGGTCCGATCCTTTATAGAAAAGGTGATTGTCTTGTCTAAGTATATAATATGGGGCTCCCTTTTTAATATATTAATATTATGAAAATGGTGTTTTTGCATTTTTCTGAAAAATTTTGTTTTATTTATTTATTTTTTAGTTTGAAAATTAACCTGGTTTGTAATGCTTCAAAATCTGACTTATGTGTGGCATATAACTCTCGTTACAGCCTAATTGCATCATTCTGGCCATTTCTCCAGCGAACCAGGATCTTGCTACATCTGATGCAATCAAAATCTCTCGTGAAGTAGATCCAAAAGGTAAGACAAAAACGAGGTTCTTCTAGATTATGTAAAATGAAATTTGTGGCTATGTGATGCACTCAAGTTCTCAAGTTTTCATAAAAAACTTCATTAACCATTCAAGGCCACGACCAGCTGTATTTAAATTTTAAAGGGGCTGACAAAAGAAACTGAGCCAACAACCTAAACTAATTAACCATCTTAACCAGATGCCTTAATCAGTTGGTAAGAGGTCACAAGAAAATAAACAATCAACTCTTAACTAATAAGCACATTTGGTTAAAGAGAACAAATACAAGAAAAGAGTATGTCCCTACATCACTATGTTTCCATCAAGTGCGTAACTTGATCCTCTTAAATTTAGGAGAATAAATGGTTTGTTAGTCCAATATGTGCAACCTAGGTTTTCTTATATAGGAGAAAGACCCACTACAATATAATGAAAGAATAAAAACAATAATAACTAAATATTGACAATTAATATTTATACAATTATAAAGACTAGAAATTCCAACAAATCCAAAGACCGATTGTTCTTTTATTTGACTTGGGATTAGTTTTGGAAATCAGAGTTTCCATTTATGGCGATATTCACTATCTTCCTCTTACACCACATGCATCTATCATTAAGATTGTAAATAAGTTATTTTAGATGCTCGTTGGACTTTAAAGTTTTGTCCAGGCTCTTTTCTTTTCTTTTATTTATTTATTTATTTTTTATTTTATATATATAATGAAAAACTAGCTTTCATTGAGAAATATGAAGAAATAAATAAAAAAAAGGAAAAAGAAAAAAAAAGGAAAGCCCAAGACAAAAAGCCATAAAACAAAAAGGAAGGCTCTTTGCATCTTAGTTTCAGGTAAAGATAATTTCCATATGCATGGTATTGGGTTGAATATGAAGGGAGAACAAAAGTCACTTGGTCAACTTTGGCAATGATGGTCTAATATAAAAGACTTACACTTAGGCTATAGTTGGCCTTGGAATTGATGCTCGCTATAAAGTATGATCTCATGCTCCTTGTGACAAAAATTTACCATGCTCCTAACATGTTCCTAATAGGGTAAATTTAATTATATCAACACTTTACCCTCTCCCTCACTTGTGGGCTTGAAAAGTTGTGGAAGACCCAACAAGTGGAAATCAATATTAATTGGGGAGGAAATGACTTTACCAGGGTTCGAACACAAGACCCCCTGATCCAATACCATGCTAAATCACCAACAAACCCAAAAACCCAAACATGGGTTCATTGGTGATTTAACATGGTATAAGCTCCAAAGTGGAGTGAAAGGAAAACTAAGAAAAAATACGTATCAATGATGAGAGGAGATGATAGCCTCCCAATTCATACAAATATTACTTGAAGAATAAAGATTGAATAAATTAGAGAGAGAACACTGTTGAAGGCTTTGAAGATGGCTAAATTAAATCTCCAAATTTCTTTTATTTCTTTCAAACTATATTTCTGAAATTTCTTTTAGTGAATTGAGGAGTGGTTTTAGACCTTTTGTGCCTTTGGGGGATTGAGCATTTGTAACTTGAGATTGCACAAGTAGGCCTTCATCCTTTTGAGTGGGTTGAGTTGGAGTTTGAAATGTACATTCTAAAACTCTCAGAAATCTATCTCTTCTAGATTTCACTTCTTCTATCAGTTTATGAAATGCTCTATGGGGATGGTTCAAACACGTATTCCTGACATCTTGGAAAGATTCGTGGCTAGGTGATAGCCCCTTTGTTCTTTGTTCTCTTGCTTGTATCATTTGTCCTCCATGAGATTATGTTATGCAACTTCCAACTTACCTTATTTTGGCAATTCTTCCTCAATCATTCTTGGCTTTTGTCATCCTTTGTTTGATAGAGAGATAACAAATGTTGTGGCTCTTTATCTTTGTTAGAGGAGGATTTTTTTTAGGAGAATGGATATCTGTTTTTCTTTTTGGGCTCCAAATTTTTCAATGGGGCATTTACAATTTTTTTTTATTTATTTTTTCATATTTTGTGCAATCCCTTTCTCTTATGTCATCCCACTTTTTCCACTATGTGGAAGGTTAAAGTTTCCAAAAAGATCAAAATCTTTGCTTGGTAGGTTTTGCAGGGATGGTTTAGCACTTTGGACTGCATTTTGAGGCATTCGTCCTTGTGGGGGGCCATAATGGTGTATCCTTGTAAGGGCATGTTTGAGGACCTTGGATTATGTCCCTTGGAGTTGTTAGTTTGCTCGCTTTTTTTGGGACCGTTTTTTCGAGTTGTTTGGTGTTTGTTTGACTAGAAATAGATAGTGTAGTTCTCTGGTGGGGGAATTCCTTATGCACCTGCCGACTGCTGTTGTGGAATGTCTTTATTTTTTTTTCTCAGTTACCATGGGTCCTTTAATTGAGAGAAATAATAGGACTATCAGAGGTGCCAAGAGATTTTTGGAAGGAAGTTAACACTATAATTATGATGCTTTTAAATACAAGAAATTAGAAGATCTAACAGGACTATTAGAGGCACCAAGAGATTTTAGGAAGCTGTTTGGTCTCCTACCAAGTTAACACTATAATTATGGTGCTTTAAACACAAGAAATTTGAAGACATATGATTGACCATTCTGTAAACATATATATACTTCAATGAAATTGTTTCTTATCCAAAAAGTAGCATTGAGGTTCAATCAGATTCTATTTAATTTAAACTTCTGACTTTTACCGGAGCAGTTGACGAGTATACATTATTTTGGACATCGTGAAGCCTTAAATTAATATTTATATTTCATTATAATCCTATTCCTATTGAAGCTATTTTCAATTGGCTTTTTTTTAGCAAGAAACGAAACTTTTCATTGAAAAAATGAAAATCGATTAATGCTCAAGGGATACAAACTATGCAAGGGAGTGAAAAAAAGAACAAAACAGAACAAAAAGAACTTAAAGCTAGATGCAAACGAAATTCACATTTTGCTTGAAGACTATTTTCTTTTATAGCCAAAGCCAACTATATTTTCCCCGTTTTGTGTGCAAGTTCATGAAATCATTAAATTTTCAGGTGAGAGGACATTTGGAGTCTTGACAAAAATTGATCTTATGGACCAAGGAACCAATGCAGTTGATGTAAGTGTTGTGGATTCAAAGTTTCAATAACAACTTGTCTATTACTGTATCATGTTTTCGATGCATGAAAGTCTTCTTTCTGTTTTTAGTTTTTAATATTGGATTTTTTGTGGTTGGGTAACGATTTTGAGCATTGTAAAGATTTGGTCCCTAAAGGAATTCTCAAGATTTAATGAAATATCCTTTGGAAGCTATGGCCTCACGTTTCTTGAACCACATTAAGGATGCTTGTCTTGCCAAAAGTATCCACCCCGGCTACCAGAATGTACTTCCCCAATGATCTTTTGTGAAGTGAAGAACACATAAAGGTTCTAATTTTATTTTTCCTTAACTTCTTATGGGAGTGTCTTTGAACATAATTTTAACCTTTCACTCATCAATGAAAAGGGTTTTTTTTTTTGTTATATAAAAGAACACAATTGTGAGTCCTTGAAAAGCCAACCTTTATTAAAATTTAGTCTTTTCAATGTTCATGTCTTTGATATTTAGCACAAATAACAACAAAATCTTCATCAATATCATACAATTCCTTTTAACTGGTTGAAAGATATAATCTCTGAAGCCCTCTCAGGGTGGTGTTTCAAGAGCTATCCCTTAGCTTCTTTGGATGGAGAGGAATTCTAGAGTATTCTCAGAGATAAAATGACTTATTTTTCTTATTTTTGTGATGTTGTACAGTTTACGACCTCAAATCAGAGTGCTCAATATTGCTTGTTTCATCACTAATCTATAGACACCATCAATTTAGATTGGAAGGTCTTTTTGAATCCTTTCTTTGAGAAATTGGATGCCTTTTCCTTTGTCCCTTAGGTTGTTTTGTTGGGCTTTTGCCTCTTGAATGAATCTCTTTGTTTCTCATATATATATGCATATAAGGTGGATGACAAATGGGATCGCCTCACAAGTTTGGTGACTAATACTTAACTGACTAAACACAAGGCTTGCAAAAGGGATTATGCACTCGAACTCTCAAATTTTTATTCATCAAGACTTAAGGAATACAAGAGACCCTTGGGTTGAGGAATGCAAAAGAAGACTAAAAACCTGAGATCTCTAAAACAAGTAAGGGAAAAATTAAATACCTATTCTAATAAAGTAATAACATCAATTGTTGGGAGGGGATAGCATCCTTTGGCCTTCATCTTTATCATTTATCCTTCTTGAAATTTGCTTCACTTTCTGTTCCTTTTCTTTTCTTTTTTATAACCCCCCAAGAATCTATCTTGTGCGAGTTCTATTTTGGTTATTTGATAAGAATTTTCTGATGTTTTTTATTTGCTCTCTTTGTTGGCTGACGACTTCTCTTGCCCATGGCTAGAAATGTTTATTTGTGGGACTCCTAATCGTTAAGGGGAGTTTTTCTGCATTTCCTTCTCTTTTTTGTTTGGGTATCACCATCGCTCCATATTTTTTTTCTCACTTTTGGAAGAAGGTCAAGTTCTTTTCCTGTGAGTCTTAGATGAGCATGAATATTCAATGAAAAGGTTGTTGCAAGTTACTCAAATAAGTAAGCGTTGGGTGCTTAAATTTCCCTCTTTCCTCGGGATATTTGAATGCTCAAGTTTTATGTGATAATATTTTTGTTTCTTTTGGGTGCAGATCCTGGAAGGAAGAGCATATAAACTGCAGTTTCCTTGGATTGGTGTTGTTAATCGTTCCCAAGCTGATATAAATAAAAGCGTTGATATGATTGCAGCCCGTCGTAGAGAGCGTGAATATTTTGCTACTAGTCCAGAGTATCAGCACATGGCTAGTAGGATGGGTTCTGAACATTTAGGGAAGATGCTTTCGAAGGTACAGATTTGCCCGTGCAGGTTTTAATTTTCATTTTGATAATCACTCCATTTTTCCTTCTTGTTTGTTATGTTTACAACAACATTTTCTAATACTTATTTCACTTTAATTTTCAAGAACAAGGAAGATTTAAACACTTGTTTTTTGTCTGCTAAACTGCCAGAGAATTTCAACCTATTCTGACGTTTGCTAGTTTTGTTTGGATGACTAATTTGATAAGCGTGGGTGCACATTTTCAGCATCTGGAAACTGTCATCAAGTCTAGAATTCCAGGCCTTCAGTCTCTTATTAACAAAACTATTGCTGAATTGGAAGCAGAACTGAGTCGTCTTGGAAAACCTATTGCTACTGATACTGGAGTAAGTTAACATTGTCTATTTTTTTTATTCAGTTTTGATTTCTTTGAAGCCATTTTTTTTCTGCAACTTACATAAACAAGTGCCTGGTAGATGTGTATTGGGGGCTTTTTATTTTTTTAAAAATTATATTTTATTGAATATTCGAAGTTGAACAGAAGAATGAAAAGAAAAGGTAAAAACGAAAGAAGAATTTATAAAAACCATTAAGTTTCACAAGGAACTAAAGAACATACACCTTAATCGAAAAGTTTCATCAGCCATCCAAGTTTGCATGCCTTTTTTTTTTTAAAAAAAAGGAAAGAATACCTTCCACCCTTAGTTTCTCAACTGGAAGAATATCTTCATTCCACTAAAGTTGTTTGGTTTTTGTTATGCATTTTCCCTCCTCTCTCTCTCTCTCTCTCTCTCTCTCTCTCATATTTTCTCCTCTTTTCATCAACTTTTAAAAGAATTCACAAAAGACAAAAAAGAAATGGTGTTGCCATTTTTCTTGGACTGTTTTGACTAGAAACAGGTTTCTCAGACCATCGCCATCCTTTGTGAATCTGGAAATGTAAAGAAAAGTGATTTTCAATAGGTTCTCAAGGGTGATTTCCTCTAAAATTTAAACTTCCTTTTCTAAGTCTCAAACATAATGGAACGTCAAAAAGGAATTTATGAGAACTCGTACGAAGGAGCAATCACTTTATCATTAAGAATATACTTCGATTCAATTATTAATTAAAAAAAAAAAGATAATGCGAAGAGTGTTGATTGAATTAAAAAAAAAAGTGTTGTTGGAAAAAATTATATAGGATTCAGGGTATATTGAGTAAAAAAGGGTGTAGTTGATGATAACTTTATCCTTTTCGTTCTCCTTTTTCTACATTCCTGTGTGGATTGCATACTGCTTTTACAAACTATTGTGTGGTATTAAACACTTGTAACGTTGCACCCTCCAATCCCTCCCAATGCAGGGGAAATTATATATGATCATGGAAATTTGTCGCACATTTGATCAGATATTTAAAGAACATCTAGATGGCGTGTATGTATATGTGATGCTCCATTGCTTATTCTATTTTTATAACTGGTTGTTAATCATAACCATAATGATTTGATTTCCTTTCTAAATGTGTTTGATTCTCTAGACGCCCAGGTGGAGACAAGATTTATTCTGTGTTTGACAATCAATTCCCGGCTTCTCTAAAGAGATTGCACTTTGACAAGCATCTTTCCATGGACAATATTCGAAAGATAATAACTGAAGCAGATGGATACCAACCTCATTTAATTGCACCTGAACAAGGGTATCGCCGGCTTGTTGAATCTTCCTTGGTAACCATTAGAGGTCCCGCAGAGGCAGCTGTTGATGCGGTAACACTTTTTATTGCTCATCATAACCATCATAATTAAAATGAGGAACCAATCATATATCTCTGAACACTTTTTTCCCCACCTGACAACTACATCACATGGTTCAGAGTCTTATTCAAACATAAAACTCCGGAAGATCTTTTGTTGAATTGAGGGTGATGGCTGAGAATGATATTGTGATCCATACAAAAATATATAGTGGGAGTATCTAACTTTTTTTAGAAAGTAGTTTAAAATGTTCAAAAGTTATAGAGTTACTTGGTATTTTTATATTGATTAAATGTTATAAACTTAAAATCTAATGTAGAGGTGTTCACTATTCAAGAACAGGCAAAATTAATTTGAAGTTGGCATGTTGCATGGGACATAAATTAAAATTACTGCACCATTCCAACTACATCAAGTAATATTAGGTTTTATTATTACATCTACGGATTACTTCATTTACATGCATGCAGGGATAACCATTTTCATTTCATTTACTTCATTTACATGCATACACAGGGATAGACCTATTTATTGATGAAATAGTTTCTCTTCTAAAAAAAACTAAACTATTCATTCTACAAATTGAATTGCATTTATATTTATTTAATAAATGAAAATAGTATAAATAAATTGTATATAATTTAAATTATATACATAACTAATTTTATTTATTTATTTTTAATAATCTAGATAAAAGTTAAATTACAAGTTTAGTCCTTGAATTTTCAATTTTGTATCAACTCTAAATTCTGTGTCTAATAGGTTGTTGACCTATTTGACAATTTAAAAAATTCACGTATCTTAAACACAAATTGAAAGTTTAGGATCTTATTATAGACACAAAACTCAATTTTAATGTTAAATATATCAAGAACCTATTGGACACAAAATTGAAAGTAGATAGACTTTTTACACTTTTGAACATCATGAACCTATTAGATACAAAATTAAAAGTCTAGGGGCATGTTAGATGCAAACCTGAAAGATTAGGAAGTTTTCAGATGTAATTAGATTGTAGCTTTTACTTGTCTTCCAAATAGATCGAGCCATTTAATGGACCTTTGTGGTTATGCGCTACTGGTGCAAGATGTAACAAATTAGCCTTCTGATAAATATGCGATAGCTTAGTTTCACATAATAACATCCAAAAGCAGTGACCTCCTTTTACTTTTGTTACAATATCCATATTTGTTTTGGTTTACTGCAACCACGTTTTTGAGCATCAATTTATCTGATGCAAAAACATGGGTCGATTACTATTTAACCCATTTGCCATCTGCTTTTTGTAAACCCATGTTGCTTGATATAGTTAAGGTTTCATGTTGGTAGATTTCTCTCCAAACCAATCTTTCTTCCGTTCTTTGTAAGTTTAGTTAAGTATTTCATGTTTGACCGTTTTGTTAATGGTTAAAAGAGCTGTAGATGCCATCTAATTATGCACTTAGAGATTCTCTAGTATATTCTGATCTCACGAGTTTTTGGAAATGTGATGATGATGCGAGTACGATCATTGGTTAAATACCTCTACTCTCAAATAGCTACCTCTTAGCTATCATGTTTCGTTGTATTTAACTGTTACTCATTTTTTCTGAATTTATTTTCCATATCAATGTTTATTAACTGCAGGTTTTTTCTCTTCTCAAAGAGTTAGTTCAGAAGTCAGTCAGTGAGACTATGGTATGTGAACCATGAGTGGTACTTTAATGGTCTTTATAAGTTTTCATCCGGTTAGAAAATTCAATTATTACTGATACTAGAAGTTGGCCATCATTATTTTTCGTAATGGGTTCTCTCTCTCCCCTCTTAACTCTGACTATAAACGACTGAAACTTTTCTTTTCTCTCCCTTTGTTTTCATCCAGGAGTTAAAGCAATATCCTACTTTGCGAGCGGAGGTTTTGAAGGCAGCTATTGACTCATTAGAGAGGATGAAGGAAGAAAGCAAGAGAGCCACCTTACAGCTAGTGGATATGGAATGCGGTTACTTAACTGTTGAATTTTTTCGCAAGCTTCCTCAAGATGTTGAAAAGGGTGGAAATCCAACACATTCAATTTTTGATAGATATAATGATTCTTATCTCCGGCGAGTCGGTAAGCAGAAATACCAACGTAGAATATTTTTTTTCTGTTTGGTAACAGACTAGACATTCCCCCATCAATCATAAACTAAATGAACGTCAGGTATTTTGGGCACCAAGTGTTTTAGCATACTGTCTTTTTTAGCGCGTGACATATGAACTCAGAGGCTTTATGGCAATAAGGTTTGCCCCTTCTTTACAGGATCCACGGTGTTGTCCTATGTCAATATGGTTTGTGCGACTCTGAGGAATTCTATTCCAAAATCAATAGTATATTGTCAAGTGCGGGAGGCCAAACGCAGTTTGCTCGATCATTTCTTTGCAGAATTGGGTACAAAGGAGGTAAGAAACTCTCCATCATATCTCTCTTTACATGAATAGAAAAATAAATAAAGGGTACACTAGAAATTGCAGTTTTTTCTAATCTCTTTTTCCTGTTTTTATCTGCACAGGCGAAACAGTTAGGAAAATTGTTGGATGAGGATCCCGCGATCATGCAACGACGAACTTCAATTGCAAAGAGGTTGGAGTTGTATAGAAGTGCCCAAACCGAGATTGATGCAGTTGCTTGGGCTAAGTAGAGAAACTCTCACAAAAAGAAAAATTATCCCACCATAAGATGAAGTATGGTTACTACAAACACCCTTTATTTGATTGTTTATTCTTTATAACTAAAATCATAAAAGCAAACATCTCAATTCCCATGTTTTCCAAAACTATGGAACTTGATAAATTTGGTGTTAGGTGATAAGCTCTAAAGCTAAATCCTTCAATTTTGTCAACAAGAGTATAGAATTTGTCTTATCTGTTATCTGGCTGTGATTACACTTCAAAACATTGTCTGTTGAAATCATGAGGCCTTGTTCTTTGATTTTCCTTTGCGTTTTCATTGTATATTCTCTGTATAAGGGAGATTTCTTAATGGCTGGTTGGACACTTTTTAGAGGACAGTTTATGCATGGACTAAATTCACAACCCTACCATCGATGATGGCAACGTCACAGGTACATATGACAGATTTCTGAAAATATGAAAAAAACTTGTAATGAAATATTTTAGTCTGCAAATATTCGCAAAAATATGGAAATTTTTCTATAAAAAAAGAAAAGTATCAATTAAGAGATGTCTTTAATAAAAGATGGAAAACCTCTCTTAAATACATGCAAAAGTGGTTAAGGAAATAAACTAAGGGTGTGTTTGGTTTAACTTTTCAAGTGTTTAATTTTGAAAATAAATCATTTTGAGAAAAAATATAATGTTTGGCAACCACTACAAATGACTTATTAGAAAATGAGATTGATAAATAAACCATTTTGAAAGAAACACTTGAAACCAACTTTTTAAAAAAGACTTCTCAAGTAAACAATAACTTGTGTATAAAAACATTTGTGGGAAACGTAACCAAACATATGAGTGTTTAAATTATAAACAATTTTTATACAAAATGTTTTTTAAAAAATGCATTCTTGAAAAACATTTAAATTAAAATGTATTCCAAAAGGACCCTAAGATTAACCATTCAATACAATATAACTGACCAATACAATCAATACGGTATAGTAAAATTGATATTAACAACATAGTAACTAACATATATGATATAGTCAAAAAAAAAAAAAAAAAATACATTGATATATATGTTACCTTCCCCTCGATATGGAATATGAAGATTCAAAATACCCATCTTGAGCATAAATTATGGTAAAACAAAGGTAGCCAATGACTTAGTAACCATGTCAGAAAGTTGAGAATGAGAACGAATAGGCAACAACTTCAGAAAACCACATTCAATCTTGTCACGAATGAAATGACAATCGATCTCGATGTGCTTTGTACGCTTGTGAAAAGTTGGATTAGAAGGAATAGAAATTGCAGCTTGATTCAATAGACTAAAGTTGGCAAGAGTGAAGATATCTGCAAATTAGTCAATAAATGAGATAACCAAGATAGCTCACTTTGCAAGAGAGAAGATATATGCAAATTAGTCAATAAATAAGATAACCAAGATAACTCATTGCAAACAGTGTAAAGAGCTCGATATTCGGCTTTAGTGGAAGAAAGGGAGAGAGTGACCTGTTTTTTGGTTTTCCATGAAATAACAGAATCACCTAAGAAAATACAAAAAAATGGTAACTTATTTGCGAGAATCAGGGAATGAACGTCTGTCATAATCTACAACTGTCTTCAACTGAAATTTTGTGTGGCTTTAAGAAGAATACACTGCCCAGTAGTTCCTTTAATATAATGAAGTAAATGGTCGGCTGCCTTAAATGTTCTGTACATGGTTTGACAATAAATTGACTGAGTTTGTGGACAATAAAACAAATATCTGGACATGATATTTGAAGGTATAGTAGTCGACCAATTAATCGCCTATAGTAAGAAGCAGCAATAGAGTCAAGAAATGTACCAGAACTTGCTGAAAGTCGAAGACTAGGAACCAAGGGATGCGAACCTAGTTTAGCACCAAGAAAGCCACAATCTTCCAAGATTTGAAGACTATATTTCCTTTGAGAGATATATACCACGAGAATATCAAGATAATTCAAAACCAAGGAAGTACTTGGCACTGCCTAAGTCTTAAGCATGAATTTTGATTTAAGTAAAGTTTTGACCCTAGCAATCTCAGTGGTTGAAGGGCCTGTGATCAAAATTGTTGGGTTTTATGTCCTAAAACTCGTAGATAGTGAATGTAATCGTTGATCGGATATTAATGAAATAATATTGATATATTTTTCCATTAATTGTTATTAGTTATTTTATATTTGTCTTTGCCTAATAATAACCCTAATCCAATAAACTAGACATCCAAGGCTGTAATATGAGTCTTGAACTATATGTAGCGACATAAGGGATCATTGTTCAAGAAACAGCCTAAAGGGTCTATAGTATAGGGATAAGACTGGGTGCCTTATCCTGGTGACACTATGGATACGGCCCACTTTGTATTTGATACAAACGCCGCGATCCAACGCGTTCGTGTAGGAGACATGCGAGTGGGGGTATCCTATGCAATGAGTTTGCATAAGATCGGACCGCGAAATAGTAACCACTGGTTATAACACCGTTAACTAGTTGGTTTTCTATTTCACTAGGACGACCTAGACAACTTAGTCTTAATCCTGAGTTGATTATGGACTCCTGCTCATGAGAGATTGTCCTTTGATTTGTATGGGTGAGAGTGGCCAATACGCCGACTCAATAAGCCTACCACTTTGGGGACAAGACCGAATGGGGAGCTGGGAACATAATCGTACAAGATGGAATTCACTTCTTCCCGACTTTAGGGAAGCAGATGAGTGTTCCCTTAAGTGGTTACTCCGAGTCTTGAACAAAGGGCCCTGACCTCTCAATGGCACGAGAGGGTTTTCTGTTTGATGGTTGGACCACAAACAAGTTGTTCATTAGAGGAGAATTGGTACTTAAGGAAATAGCGGTAACCCAGGGGTAAAACGGTAATTTGACCCAGCTGGTGTTACGGACACTCGTGAAGGACTAACTAGTCGATATTGGTCTAGATCCGTGGACACAGAAAATATGTCTGCAGTGAGAAGAGTGCAACTGTGAGTCTATAGTGGAATGTACACACAGTTAACGAATATTGATTAATGTGGTTAATGAGTTTAACAAATTAATCTCACATCGTTGGAGCTTCTGATCTGCAGGTCCATTAGGTCCCACTGGTAGCTCGTAAAGTAATTTGAGGCAACTAAGTAATAAAAGTAAATTGAAAATGTTCAATTTATTAAGGGAAACAAATATAATATATATTGATATATTATTATGAGAGAAATTAATATTTGAAAAGTTCAAATATAAATTTATGGAAGTTTGAAAGAGTTCAAAATAATGAATTAATTAATTTAAGGCCTAAAATGTGTTTGGGCAAATTAATTAATTCTAGGCCGGGAATTAAATATGTGATATTTAATTGGTGGTTAATTAATTAAAGAATTCATTAACCAGGAATTAATCAATTATGGAAATAATTAATCACTTAAGGAGATGATTAATCATTTATGGAAATGATCTAATCACTTATGGAAGTAATTAGTCATTTGTGGAAAAGATTAATCAATTATGGAATTGATTGATAATGATTGATTAATTAAGGAATAAGATTGAATCAATTATGGAAAAAATTGATTTAATTGAATATTTTATTCATGGCCTCTCTTCTATAAATAGAACACTAGACCTAATTGGTCATGACATTTGACACTCTTGAAAGACAAGACCTAGAATTCTCTCTAGCTTCCCTCTTAGAGAAAGACTCCCACAAGTCTTTTGCCTCCTAGACTTAGAGATATACCGGTGTAACCTCTGTGGTTATTGTGTCATTAAAAGAAGAAAATTCCAGCGATCAAGAGGCGAGAAGGCTGCTGCGTTTTCGTTCGTTGGAGCGTTGTTGGCGAAGAACGGTCAAGTCTACATCGAAGGTATGTGACGGTTCTTCCCCTTTTCTTTAGAAAAGTATTAAAAATAAATTTAGATTTATTTTAGCATGTTTAAACCGATTTTACAGCGGCTTTAAAGGTTGTTTAAAGTTTTGTTTGAGTTATCGTAACGGTATTTTAATGTTAATTAATATACGGCGTAAGGTCCAATCGATGCGCTTCCGCTGCGTGGGGACTTTTATTCCCTTCAAAAATATCATCAACATATACTAACAAAGCCACAAAAGTAGAACCCCTCCCTTTGGTAAACAAAGAATAATCAGATTTAGACTGTAAAAATCCATTTGATATTAACACATTGGAAAAGTTGAAAAACCATTGTCGTGAAGTCTGTTTGAGGCCATAAATGGATTTATGCAACTTGCAAACAAGAGGAAAACCATCAAATGGTTTATTGTCATTATAATAGCCTAGAGGTAAAGCCACGTATACTTCCTCGAACAAATTACCATTTAAAAATGCATTGTTAACATCTAATTGAGTCAGACCTCAACCAAAAGAAGCAGTAAGGGACAAAAGTAACTACACTGTAACGATCCTAGCAACATGGGATAAGGTATCAAAATAATATATGTTGGTTTTAACTCGTAGATAGTGAATGTAAACAAATTGTATACTTGTTTCAATAAAGTGTTATTGAGTTTCTACAATAAAGTGTTATTGTTAAATACTGCACAATTTGACCCAAATCCAATAAACTAAGATCCAAGGTTGTTTACATGTGACTTGAACTAGTATGTGGGGACATACGGGGATCGGTGTTCAAGTAACAACCTAAAAGGTCTATAGTATAAGGATAATGTTGGGTACCTTATCCTGGTAACACTATGTGATACGACTCGCTTTGTATTTGATACAGACGTATTGATTCAAAGCGTCCATGTAGTAGACATGCGAGCGGGTGTATACTATGCAATGAGTTTGCATAAGACCGGACCATGAAATGGTAAACCACTAGATATAACACTGTTAACTAGTTAGGTTACTGTTTCAATAGGATGACGTAGGTAACTCAGTCTTAATCCTGAGTGTGTCATAACTCCTTCTCATTAGGGATTGTCCTTTGATTAGCATGAGTGAGAGTGACCAATACGCCGACTCGATATGCCTTCCTTTTTGGGGACAAGACCGAGTGAGAGGCTGGGGACATGACAACACAAGAAGGAATTCACTACTTCCCACTTCTAGGAGAAATAGATGAGTGTTCCCTTAAGTGGTGACTCTAGGACTTGAACAAAGGGATCACGCCCTCTCACTGGCCCGAGAGGGACTTTCTGTTTATTGGTTGGACCATAAACAAGTTGTTCATTAGAGAAGCACTGGTACTTAAGGAGACAAATGTAACACAGGGGTAAAACGGTAATTTGACCCAACTGTAGTTACAGACACTCGTGACGGATTGACTTACCGGTATAGGTCTATATCCGTGGACACAGAAATGTTCTACAGTGAGAAGAGTTCAGCTGTGGGTCTTTAGTGGAATGACCCACTGTTAATGAATATTGGTTAACCTGATTAATGAGTTTAATCTATTAACCTCATATCATTGGAGCTTCTGATCTGTAGGTCCATTAGGCCCCCCTGCTAGCTCGTAAAGAGTAATTAGGAACAAATATATCTTGAGAGAATTTGAATAGTTCAAATTGATATTGGGAATTAAGTTAATTGTACGAGATACAAATTAATATAATGTACAATGATGCATTAAAATATAAAGTCTAATTTGAGATTAAACTTTATAATATTGAGAGATTGATATATTAGAAAGAGTTCAAATATATGTCTAATTAAATATATGATAATTAATTAGAAGATGAATTAATTAATTATTCAATTTAGTTAAAATTAAATGAGATTTAATTAAACTATAGTCTATGAGAGAAGTAAATATTTGAAGAAGTTCAAATTTTAATATGAATTTGATTCATATTATAGAATTAATTAATTGAAGACCTCAAATTAAATATATGATATTTAATTGGGTAATTAATTAATTAACTAATAGAAGGTCTGAAATTAAATATATGATATTTAATTGGTGATTAATTAATTAAAAAATTAATTAATTGGAAATTAATCAATTCTGAAAATAATTAATCACTTATGGAAGTAATTAATCATTTATGAAAAATGATTTAATCACTTATGGAAGTGATCAATCATTTATGGAAAAGATTAATCAATTATGGAATTGATTGGTCATGGAATTGGTTGGTCATGAAATTGATTAATTATGGAAAAGATTAAATCAGTTATGAAAATAATTGATTTTAAATGAATATTTTATTCATGGCCTTTTCTCCTATAAATAGAACACTAAACCTAGGCTTTGAGTACTACAACATAAGGCCACAAAAATGCATTCTTGCATTCTCTCTAGCCTTCCTCTCATATTCTCTCAATCCAAGAACTCTAGGGAGAATTTTCTCTCTAGAGTTTTTCCCATTCAAGATTAGGTAGTCCCATAACTACGTTCCTAATCTTAGAGTCATAGCGGGGAAGATCAATTGGTGGTGTCCCAATTGTTGACGCTTGGTCCAAAATCAAGAAAGGTGTCCGTTGAAGTATTCAGAGTCGTCAACGACGATATGTTTTCTTCTCCCCTTTAGATTTAGATATAATAAATTTTGTATGCTTAGCCTTAAGTTTATATAGAATTTGTTCTATGTTTTAACCAATGCAATAGTATTTTTGGATAAACAAAATTAACTACGAATCGGTCCCAATTACGCTTCCGCTTTAACGGAATTGGGGAATTCCAAATCCTTACAATATATACCTTCTTACTGACTATACCCTTTTGCTACGGGACGAGCTTTATATCGATCCACATAACGATCAACTTTGTGCTTGACTCGATAAATCCAATTGCAACTAACAGGGTGACAACAAGGTGGTAAAGGCACAACACTCATGTATTAGTGCGTTCCATAACAACTATCTCCTCATTCATAGCAACTTTCCAATGATGAAATCTGATAGCTTGATGAAAATAAGATGGCTAAAACGTTGTAGAGATGTTAAAATAAAGTGCCTGTGAGAATGAGTAAATTTATCATAAGATAAGAAATCTTGAATTGAATAAAAAAACTTATCATGGGTACCCTTTCCTCGATGTAGCAACAAATTACAGTGATAATCTTGTAGAAAACCAGGAGGATGATGATTCCTTGAAGAACGTCTGAGAGGTCGAGAAGAAACATCTGGTTGAGCATTCGAAAGTGAAGAAGTACCTGGATGAGCAACAATAGGCTCATTAACAGGCAGGGATGTTCACGGGGTGGGATGGGGACGGGGAAGACAATAGGCTCATTAACAAGTAGAGATGTTCACGGGACGGGGCGGGGATGGGGAAGTCTTCCCCGTCCCCATCCCCGCCCCGCCCCCTAAACCATTATCTGTCCTCACAAAATTTCCCGTTTAATTTTGCTGGGATCGGGGCGGGGATTTCCCATGGAGAGTTTGCGGGATCGGGTTCCTCGTGGGAATTATCCATTGTTTTTTTTTGGAAAAAATACACTTTTAGTCCCTGAGGTTTGAGTTAGGTTTCATTTTGGTCCCTGAGTTTTCAAACTCAACAATTTAGCCCCTGAGGTTTGGTTTTAGTTTCATTTTAGTCCCTCCATCAATTTTTCCATTAAAAACTAACGGTTTGCTGATGTGACACTATTTTTTTATTAAAAAAAGATTATTTTTGAATTTTTTAAAGATAGAGATATTAAAATAATAAAATATTATTATTATTTTTAAATTTTTATTATTTCTTTCTCTCTTCCCTTCATCATCATCATCAACAATTCCGACCGTCGGCGACTATCGACAGCCAAAGGCAACTGGTTTTTTTTTTCCTCCTCTTCCTTTTCTTGTTCTACTCTTCTCCCATTTTTCTTTTATGTTATTTTTTAAATAGAGGAAGGAGGGAGGGAGGAGGGACCTCCCTCCTCCTCGGTTTCCTTCATTGAGACCCACGCTTGCTGGCACGATGAAACCCACAAAAGAATATGCAGTGTTGGAACGACCCACGCTCGTCGTCTTCTTCTCCCCGATCTCTGCAGTGCCAGAATGACGAGACCCACGAGAGAATCTGTTCATCGAGATCCGAATCGTCGAGATCTGTTTGCACGAGGATGCTAGTTGTCAAAACCCACAGAAAGAAGCTTCGTTTCCCCTTTGTACATAATGTCGAGACCCACGGGGAGAAGAAGACAGATTGATCTGAGAAGAAGATGATTCAAGCCCAAAAACCCCCCAGATCTGTAGAGACGACTCGAAAAACCCCTAGAAGAAGACGACTCGATCTGAAACTTCATTTCCCCTTCATTCCAGCACTGCAGAGATCGAGGAGAAGACGACTTGTTTCGATGGTGAGCTGGAGTCTCAGTGAAGAAGAAGAAAGAAAGAAAGGAGATGAGATTCGACTCCAGTTTTTGAAGAAAAAGAAAAAAGAAAATAGAGATAAGGAAGAAAAGAAGAAATGATGAAGAATAAGAGAAAAAAAAACTAAAGAAGAAGAAAAAACCAGAAGAAAGAAAGACAAAAAAAATAAAATCAAAATTTTCCAGCGACCGGTGTTGAAGAAGCCGCCGCCAGAGTTGGGTGAAGAAGAAGAAAGAAACTTCATTTCCCCTTCATTCCAACATTGTAGAGATCGAGGATAAGATGACTTGTTTCACCGGCGAGCGTGGGTCTCAGTGAAGAAGAAGAAAGAAAGAAAGGAGATGGGATTCGCCGGCGAGCGTGGGTCCTAGTGAAGAATAAGAAAGAAAGAAATGAGATGGGATTCGACTCTGGTTTTTTAAGAAAAAAAAAAAGAAAACAAGGATAAGGAAGAAAAGAAGAAAGGAGGAAGAAGAAGAGAAGAAAAAACTAAAGAAGAAGAAAATATGGGAAGAAAGAAAGATAGAAAAAAAAATTTTCAAAATTCGCCGGCAATCGATGTTGAAGAAGAAGCCGCCGTCGGAGTTGGGTGAAGAAGAAGATGAAGGAGTTGGGTGAAGAAGAAGAATAGAGAGGGGAAAATAAATAAAAAAATAAAAAATAAAATTTTATTATTTTATTATATTTATAATTTAAAAAACTTAAAAATAATATTTTAATAAAAAATTGGGAAAAATACACATTTAGTCCCTGAGGTTTGGGTTAAGTTTCATTTTGGTCCCTGAGTTTTCAAACTCAACAATTTAGCCCCTGAGGTTTGGCTTTAGTTTCATTTTGATCACTCCATCCATTTTTTCGTTAAAAACTAATGGTATGCTGACGTGACACTCTTTTTTTTATTAAAAAATTATTTAACCCGACAATTTAGCCCCTGAGGTTTGACTTTAGTTTCAGACTCTATGTGTTTTCAAGAATGCTATCCTCGACCCTAGTGTGAAGTATGGTCGGGCTCAACCTCGGCCATAAGAGAGTCTGTCTCGGCCCTCAACGGATTTCCAGAAGGGGTCCATCATCGTCTTTGCCTCGGTCATCTTTGGCCAGTCTCGACCATCTCTGGTTGGCCTCAGCCTTAGTGGTGAACTCCTTTAGATATCCGTTCCGAATCATTGCTTCAATTTCATCCTTCAGTTGAATGCAGTTTCTGGTTGAATGCCCGTGGTCTCGATGAAGAGGCAATACTGACCTTTGTCTCTTTTATCAGGATTTGACTTTAGCTTTCTAGGTATGTTAAGGAGGTTCGTATTCTGAATTTCCATCAAGATTTGCTCCTGTGGGATTGAGGTGGGAGTATACTTTTAAAACTTTCTTAGGTAGTCTACTCGGTTTGGTCGGCCTCGACCATGGCTAGGGTTGACTCGGCCTCGACCACCTTCGTGTGTCTGCTGTCTTTTGTTCTTCTTCTGGTCTCGGTCGAATGAAGAATACCTCTTGTGCTCGGACTTCTTTGATATAAGCAACTCCTCTGCACTCATGTAGTTCTGTGCTCTGGAAATAAACTCAGCATAAGTGCGAGGTTGACTCTTTCCTATTGAATTACGTAACCTCTCATCCTCCAATCCTACTGTTATGGCTACTAGGGCTGCTCCCTCACTGTATCCCTCAACATGTAGTGATTTCTCGTTAAAACGTGTTATATATGTTGGGTTTTATGCCCTAAAACTCGTAGATAGTGAATGTAACCGTTGATCGGATATTAATGAAATAATATTGATATATTTTTCCATTAATTGTTATTAGTTATTTTATATATATCTTTGCCTAATAATAACCCTAATCCAATAAACTAGACATCCAAGGCTGTAATATGAGTCTTGAACTATATGTAGCGACATATGGGATCATTGTTCAAGAAACAGCCTAAAGGGTCTATAGTATAGGGATAAGACTGGGTGCCTTATCCTGGTGACACTATGGATACGACCCACTTTGTATTTGATACAAACGCTGCGATCCAACGCGTTCGTGTAGGAGACATGCGAGTGGGGGTATCCTATGCAATGAATTTGCATAAGACCGGACCGCGAAATAGTAACCACTGGTTATAACACCATTAACTAGTTGGTTTTCTATTTCACTAGGACGACCTAAACAACTTAGTCTTAATCCTGAGTTGATTATGGACTCCTGCTCATGAGAGACTGTCCTTTGATTTGTATGGGAGAGAGTGACCAATACGCCGACTCAATAAGCCTACCACTTTGGGGACAAGACCGAATGGGGAGCTGAGAACATAATCGTACAAGATGGAATTCACACCTTCCCGACTTTAGGGAAGCAGATGAGTGTTCCCTTAAGTGGTTACTCCGAGTCTTGAACAAAGGGCCCTACCCTCTCAATGGCACGAAAGGGTTTTCTGTTTGATGGTGGGACCACAAACAGGTTGTTCATTAGAGGAGAAATGGTACTTAAGGAAATAGAGGTAACCTAGGGGTAAAACGGTAATTTGACCCAGCTGGTGTTACGGACACTCGTGAAGGACTAACTAGTCGATATTGGTCTAGATCCGTGGACACAAAAAATATGTCTGCAGTGAGAAAAGTGCAACTGTGAGTCTATAGTGGAATGTACACACAGTTAACGAATATTGATTAATGTGGTTAATGCGTTTGACCAATTAATCTCACATCGTTGGAGCTTCTGATCTGCAGGTCCATTAGGTCCCACTGGTAGCTCATAAAGTAATTTGAGGCAACTAAGTAATAAATGTAGGGAAAAATACACTTTTGGTCCCTGAGGTTTGGGTTAAGTGACACTTAGGTCCCTGAGTTTTCAAACTCAACAAAAATACCCCTGAGGTTTGAGATAAGGAGCATTTTAGTCCCTACCGTTAACTTTTCTGTTAAATCTTAACAGTTGCTGACGTGGCACTATTATTTTAATAAAAAAAATTATTTTTTTTTTAATTTTTTAAAATAAAAATAATAAAATAATAAAATATTAATTATTTTTTTATTTTTTTATTCTTTTTTCTCCCTTTCTCTTTCTTCTTCTTCTCTTTCTCCATATCCTTCCTCTTCCTTCTTCTTCTTCCTAACTCCGACGACCGGCCGCCACCGTCCGCCGCCGTTCGACAACCGGCCGCCGCCGTCCGCCGCCATCCGCCGCCGCCGCCCGAAATTTTTTTTCTTTCTTTCTTTCTCTCCTTTTCTTCTCTCCTTTCTTTCTCTCTTTCCTTCAATTTTTTTTTTAATAAAAAGAAGGGAGAGGGAGGAGGAGCCCTCCTCCCTCTCCGGCGCCGGCGACGGGAGGAGGGAGGGCCCCTCCTCCCTCTCCCTTCTTTTTATTAAAAAAAAAAAAAATTGAAGGAAAGAGAGAAAGAAAGGAGAGAAGAAAAGGAGAGAAAGAAAGAAAGAAAAAAAATTTCGGGCGGCGGACGGCGGCGACCGGTTGTCGGACGGCGGCGGACGGCGGCGGCCGGTCGTCGGAGTTAGGAAGAAGAAGAAGGAAGAGGAAGGATATGGAGAAAGAGAAGAAGAAGAAGAAAGAGAAAGGGAGAAAAAAGAATAAAAAAATAAAAAATAATTAATATTTTATTATTTTATTATTTTTATTTTAAAAAATTAAAAAAAAATAATTTTTTTATTAAAATAATAGTGCCACGTCAGCAACTGTTAAGATTTAACAGAAAAGTTAACGGCAGGGACTAAAATGCTCCTTATCTCAAACCTCAGGGGTATTTTTGTTGAGTTTGAAAACTCAGGGACCTAAGTGTCACTTAACCCAAACCTCAGGGACCAAAAGTGTATTTTTCCCTAAATGTAAATTGAAAATGTTCAATTTACTAAGGGAAAAAAATATAATATATATTGATATATTATTATGAGAGAAATTAATATTTGAAGAAATTCAAATATAAATTTATGGAAGTTTGGAAGAGTTCAAATAATGAATTAATTAATTTAAGGCCTAAAATGTGTTTGGGGAAATTAATTAATTCTAGGCCGGAAATTAAATATTTGATATTTAATTTGGTGGTTAATTAATTAAAGAATTCATTAACCGGGAATTAATCAATTATGGAAATAATTAATCACTTAAGGAAGTGATTAATCATTTATGGAAATGATCTAATCACTTATGAAAGTAATTAGTCATTTGTGGAAAAGATTAATCAATTGTGGAATTGATTGATCATGATTGATTAATTAGGGAATAAGATTGAATCAATTTTGGAAAAGATTGATTTAATTGAATATTTTATTCATGGCCTCTCTTCTATAAATAGAACACTAGACCTAATTGGTCCAAGACACTTGACACTTTGCTCTTGCTCTTAGACTCTCAAGACAAGACCTAGAATTCTTTCTAGCCTCCCTCTTAGAGAAAGACTCCCACAAGTCTTTTGCCTCCTAGATTTAGAGACATACCGGTGTAACCTCTGTGGTTATTGTGTCATTCAAAGGAGAAATTTCCAGCGATCACAAGAAGAGGAGGCTGCTGCGTTTTCGTTCGTGGAGCGTCGTTGGCGAAGAACGGTCAAGTCTACAACGAAGGTTTGTAACGGTTCTTCCTTCTTTCTTTAGAAAAGCATGAAAATAAATTTAGATTTATTTTTCAGCATGTTTAAACCAATTTTCCAGCAACTTTAAAGAGTGTTTAAAGTTTGTTTGAGTTTTCGTAACGGTATTTTAATGTTAATTAATATACGGCGTAAAGTCCAATCGATGCGCTTCCGCTGCGTGGGGACTTTTATTACCTTCAATATAATCACGCAAACTCTCACCTGACTGTTGTTTGACAGTTAGGAGGTTGATGTGAGGTTTGCGCTGTTCTGTAACTCCCATGAACTGCGAGATAAATGCTCAGGCTAATTCTTTGAAAGAGCTGATGGACCTCATTTGCAACCTTTGAAACCATTGCTTGGCTGACCCTGTTAAAGTGAATGAGAAAACACAACACCTGATTGCATTTGAAACACCATGGAAGTCTATCCATGTCTTGTAGGCGTCTAGGTGCTGTACGGGGTCATTTTTGCCATCATACGACTTGAATGGAGGTACCTTGAACTTTTGGGGCACCTCAGCTTTCATGACTTCATCAGTGAAGGACAGATTAATTTGGTCAATCAGAGCCTCCAAATCTTGTCCATCAACACCTTCGATTTGTGCAGGTACCCTTAGAGACTTTCGAACTCCTTTAGAAGCTGTTTGGGGCGCTGAATAGGTTATAATATCTGGTGGTTAAAATAATTTGGGGATTATAATAGTCTGGGGTTATAATAATCTGTGTTTGGGGTGCAGATTATTTTAGTCTGGGATAAAATAATTGTGTTTGGGGTGCAGATTATTTTAGTCTGGGTTAAAATAATCTGTGTTTGGGGTGCAGATTATTTTAGTTTGAGTTAAAATAGTCTGTGTTTGGATTGCTTATATGTTTAACATGAGATTCTGAACCAAATGTTCTAGTTGACTGTTTTTTTTTTCTGACTTTTTTTTTTGTTGTTTATTTTCCTCATACAACTTTGTATGTCAAATATTATATTTTGCAAATATCAATAAAAAATTATTTGGATTCAGTTGTGAAAAAAATAAAGTATTGGGTATACGGGTTAAATGATGTATTTAACTTAAAAGGAAACAAAAATAACTTAAGGTAAGAGTTGATTTTCTTTGTTTTAGAGTCATGATTTTTTCACAAAAGAAGTGATTTTATGATTTCATATTGGAAAACCATATTTGTTTATTTTCAACGTAAAAATGGTAAATGCTTATGTACAAAGAAATTATATAATAAAACTTCATATTTAATAAACTCCATATTTATATATGTAGAAAGACAACTGAGAAACTGGTAAGTGTTTCTAACATGGAATGACCAAAAATCGCTTTTTTCTTTTTCTTTTTTCCTTCTTTTTCATTTTCTTCCTTCATCTTTATCTTCTTTTTCTTTTTTCCTTATTTGTCATTTTCTTTCTTCATCTTTATCTTTTTCCTCCTCTCCATCATCTTCATCTTTTTCCTCCATTTCAATCTTCATTTTCATCATCTTCTTCCTCAATTTCCATCATCATGCAGATCTTCTTCCTCAACCTCAAACTCCATCTTCATAATTTTCTTCTTCCTCTAACCCTAATGCCGGCAACGTTTTCAACGACTTTTCTGGCGGTTGCCGACAAATTTTTCGACGATCAATTTTTTTTTTTCTTCTTTTTTTTCTTTTTTTTTCATTTTTTTTATATTTTTCAAAATGAGAATGAGAAGAAATATGAAAAAATGAAAAAAAATTCGGTTGTCGGAAAAGTCGTCGTCGATCGCTGGAAAAGTGGTCGGCGGCCGTCGGAAAAGTCGCCGAAAACTTCGCTGGCCGACGACGACTGGCGGTCGTCGGAAAAGTCAAGGAGTCGCATGAGAGAACAGAGGAGAGAGTTACTGTAGAAAATTGATAGAATTATCGGGTGGGTTGAATGATGGTTACGGTAGAGAATGGATAAAATAATCGGGGGTAAAAATAACCCACCTCACCATTTATTTTTGTTGATGCCCCAAACACTGAATAAGTTATAATAAAGGGGGTTATTATAACCTACTCAGTGTCCCAAACAGCCCCTTAGTGTGTTCATAAGCTCGGTCTTCCAAGGGGGATTGTCCTTTTTTACTTCAGCCTCGACTAGTCTAGTCTCAGTAGCTCTGGCCTCGGCGTCGGAAACCTTGGCCTTAGCTTCAGTAGCTTTGGCTATTCTGTGCTTTTCCTCAATCAGGATCCTTAAGTCTGTTCTGCGGCTGATACTTGGTTTTGGGCTCCTCAGAATCGTACGTTTTGTAGGTTTTAGCCCCCCGACCTTGCTGGTCGCGCTATTAGTCTTCTTTTCCTTTGATTCTGTCTCTGACTCTTCAACATATTCGATTGGCTCCTTCCCCTTCCTCAGATCTCTAATCAAGCCCTCCTCATGGAGTTTGGCACTAGGACCAGGTTTATCCAAGATACAAAGTATCCTGGACAAACTCTGATCCATTCCACTCACCTTATCCTCAAAGGCAACAATCTTGGCGTCGGTCTCATCCCCTCGGCCTCGTCTCCCTGGCCTGTTCGTCTCTGTGATCTCTGTGTGTCATCATCTTCTTGTGATTTATGCGGATGATGGTTATTTTCTGATGGTTCTATGTTTGGATTTTGGTTTACCTTCTCCATCCTCTTACTCATTGAATGGTTGATGCGCAGATTTAATGAGCAAGCTTTCTTCCCCACAGACGGCGCCAACTGGTGATGCCAAAATTCGAACAAGGAGAACTCACCTGACCTTCACGTGTCACCAACGGTAAATTTGTTTGAGAGGAGGGAAGACGTGGCCTGCAAGACATAAGAAACCTGCATACTAGTGTGGTCCTTGCCACATCGCCTCCGATGCTTAAGTCAGCAAGGAGTAAAATGAGATAGCAAGAGAGCAAGAGAATAGAGAGTTCAGAGAATCGTTTCAGAATCCCTTCTTCAATGACGAAGAATGATTTATATACTTGTTTCTGCCTTAGGGTTTCTAGGCGCTTGGAGACCGATCTGGGCTAAACTAGGTTGAATCGGGATGACTAAGGACACCAGGGACCAAGCGGAAGGGGAGAGACTCGACCCACACGAATTGGCCGACCATAGCCTCCGCCTCGACCCAAGGCCGAGGCCAAGCATGGGATTGGGTCGGCCCAATCCCTTTGGCTCACGTTCCTCCGGGGTTCGCTTCCTGGTCATGTTTTCGGGTTGGTGTCGCGCTGTCCTGTTTAGTCCTTAAATTTTGGAGTAGTCTAGAATTACCTATAATAATATTTTTGAATGGGTTGATATAAATTTATTAATATAAAAATAAAAATTATTCATGTGTTGTGAATTAATCAAGATTTTGTCGTGGGAAGAATTCTTTTGGTTTTGGATTCGGTTGTTTTTAAATTACATTTTAAAAAAATAATTTAGTAATTAGAAAATCATTTTTCTTTTCTCTTTTTTTTTTCAAAGATCAATTTCAATTAAAATTTTATTGATACTATCACTACAACATTGTTGAAGGGGAAATTTCGGCCAATCACAAGTTGCCATGTCGTTATCCAAAATTAATAATGAAATTATGAATAATTAAATTCAGGACCAATTATAAGTTGACATGTGTCCCAAATTTAATTGGAAGTTAGAGTTACTAAATCTTAAATTGAAATGATACTTGTCTTGAATACGACCATTTGATCAAATAATAAAACTTTAATTTGATCAAAGTTGGGCGATACGGTGTTTGAGTTTTGCGGTATTTTGGTCAAGTTTAAGTCAAACCAAAATCCAAATAACTAGCCCCAAAATCAATAAGCCCAAGTCCAAATGACTTGGCCCAAGATCAATGAGCCCAAGTCAAATAGGCTAGGCCCGAGTCTAGTAGGCCAAGTCCAAAGTCAATTAAACCCAAGCCCATGTCCATGGGGAACTCTATAAATAATAAGAGTTCTCCTTCATTTTGAGGGGTTAGAAGTTAGAGATTTTAGAGAGAATTCGGAACTCATAGCACTCGAAGACTTCCAGAAGATGAAAATACTCCTTGAAGCCCTAACATTCCAGCCCTCGAGTGAAACACATTCACATTCAAGAGAGCGAATGAGAGGATTAAAGTTAAAGATTGTACACCCACATGCATATAACATCAATACAAATACAGAATTATTCAACGTGTACGTCTTTTTCTTTGAAGTTACGTGCGAACAAACATGATTCTCAAATTTTTACAAATATTTGCTATTCTATTGTTGTTATTTTTAATTTTTTTTTCTCAAATATTATTTAACCAGATGCCAGTTTTTAGATATAATATTTTTTTAATAACCGTTTATTTAAATTTATTAATATAAAAACAAAACTTATGTGTTGAGAATTAATTAAGTTTTTTTGCATTTAAAAAAATAATTTAGTAATTTTAATGGATTTTTTTAGAAAGATCAATTTTCATTTAAAATTTATTGGAATGATCACTACACAACGATACTCAAATGACTTTATTGGGTTGTTTTCAAATTAACTTTTTGAAAAAGTTTTTTTTTTTTTTTTTTTTTTTTGTTTTGAAAAATAACTTCAAAGTTTTGTAATTTTAAAATTATTTTTTTAAATAAACAATTTTCATTAAAAACTTTATTGATACTATCACTTACCATGATTCTCAAATATTTACATATGTTTGCTATTCTATTCTATTATCTTTATTTTTTTTCTTTCTTACCCCTAATTTGGTTTGAATATAATGGTCGTAATTTGAATTTGAATTTTTATCAATTTAAATGATTTCTTTGTCGATTTATTTAAATAAATCTCATCCTTTTCGATTTCTAAAAATGTACCCCTTTAAATTTCAAAACAAGGAAAATGAGATAATCTTATTGTGCTTCAAATGCGACCTAAGCTAAATAACTCTAAATGTGATAACTTTTTACCTAAAATAATTGTTTTATATGTGAATGCGACCTAAGCTAAATATCACTTTTTACCCCTTTAAATTTCAAAACAAGGAAAATGAGATAATCTTATTGTGCTTCAAATACGACCTAAGCTAAATAACTCTAAATGTGATAACTTTTTACCTAAAATAATTGTTATATATGTGAATGCGACCTAGCTAAATATCACTTTTTACCCCTTTAAATTTCAAACACATGGAAAATGAGATAATCTTATTGTACTTCAAACGCGACCTAAGCTAAATAACTCTAAATGTGATAACTTTTTACCTAAAATAATTGTTTTATGTGTGAATGAGATGCCCTTGACTTTTGAAACGACATGTTCTAGGTAAGAGGTTAGTGTTTCATCTTAGTCAAGTTTTATTTTGCAACTATGGTTTGGAATCTAATAATGTTGTCTTCATGAATGTGGGAACTACTCTTTCAATTATAAGAATGCTTGAGTATGTAATTTGATTCTAGATAATATCAAATTAGAATTTGATTCTAAATTCCCTTCATAAATTATGCATCTTCTCCAATTGGTTTTTAGGTCTAACAATAAATTTCATAAATTTTTAGTTAGATTAGAAAATAAGATATCATCATGGAAGTATAAAAAAGAAAACTAATATAATAATGTATGTAACTAATCTTAATTAGTTTTAAATTCATTTACTTCTAAATATTTTACTCAAATTATTACATGTGCAATACATGTGGTAAAAACCTAATGAAAATAAAAGGGAGAAAGAATATAATAGTTGACTAACTTTTCTCATCTATCTTGAAACAAGTGATTGAAGCCTAAATGGTGGAACCGATTATCTGAGTGAAAAAAAAAATAGAAGAAAAGGATAATATAACTATGAAATAAAGAAAATTCATGAAATAACGACTCTCAAATTTAAAAATACAAATAATATAACTATGAAATTCATGAATCTCAACAATATGCTCTGCACAAATCACTTATTTGTGAAGAACACGTAGAAGACAATAAAGGAAGAACTAAGTGGAATAAACGAATTACATAACATAATTCAATGTTTTTATACATGGATCACACTCATAGAATGAATGCATCTATTGATGTATGACCACAATCACCCAATAGTCATGTCTCGTCAATATTGATTGCACACATTAGAATGAACAAACATATACACTTGAAGAGTCGCATCACCATTGGAATAGTCGTGTGTCACCTGTATACATTACAACTATTCAACATTTCTCTCAATGGACAACTCAATTCGAAAAGTCACATCCCATCATTTATGGAAAAATGAAGTGTTAATACAAGAAAAGAGAAGATGGTCATCCCAACATCTTCCTATTCAATTATATAAAAATATATTCAAATATTAATTTGTTGAAAATAAATTGTGGATTGAGAAATATAATAATAGCCTATTTGCTTGCAATTCTTTGAGATTCAAATTTTATTTTAATTGTGATTTAAAATGAAATGCTAATTAATCTTCCTGAAATTGAATTTGACACATTTTTTATCCTACGGGTACTAATATTGTAATTAGCATTCAATCTTTAATGAATTTAAGATTTTTTTTAGATTTTTTTTTTTTTTTTGAAAAGGGTGGAGGTAAGATTTTAAATATAATACAATGCATTATTATTATCATCAACCATATGTGTTGGAGGGAGGTAAATCTCTAATCTCTTGATCAAACTTATACATATACCTTAACCAGTTATAGCTATGTTAAGATTGACTACAAATACACCGTTAAGATTGTATTTTTTAATTTTAAAAAATAAAATCACAAGAATATGAGAATGAGTGAATTACTAAAATGAATATATCATAAAATGTAATGAATATATTATAAGTTTTTAAAAGTCAAATATACTCATCTGACATAAAACTTGTACTAATGACGATAATGTATGTGGTTCGAATCCCTTCACCTCTACATTTTTGTCAAAAAAAAAAAAAAAAACAAAACAAAACAAAAAAAAGTTACTAAGTTTTTAAAAATGAATTTCATGAAGTAAATAATTAACATCATTTAAAAATTTTAAGTAAGGCCAATAAAATTTTGGTAAATATTCCAAGTTTATTATATTATCAATAATTAATTTAAATTTTATTAGTCTGTTAGGGGCTGTTTGTTTTTTTGGGATCGGAATCTAGATAATCAGAATACTTAGATGTCTAGAATTATAGATACTCGAAAATATAGATGCCTAACATTTTAGATAGCAATGTTTGTTTTGAAAGAATAATTTATAAGAATATTCAGATAACTATGTTTGTTTTGCACGATTTTTGTAAGGAAAATTCTTAGATTATGTATAATACCAATAATGCCCTTACTAATTTTTAGCTAATTTACCTATTAGTTTAATATAATTTAAATTTATATAACGTTTTGGTCTTTGCTAATCTAATGGTTTATTTTTATATCAATTTAATTTATACTAATTTAATTGGTTATTTTTTTTATAAAAAAATCATTTATATTAGTTTTATTTTAAAAATTAATTTTACTTAATTTTTTTTAAACATGACAATTAATATAATTCACGATGTATTTTTTTTATAAAATAATTCACGATGTATTTTAGTGGACTGAATTGATCACATTATCAAATTAGATTTTTTTAGAGAACTATATAAATTTTTGTAATGGATTTTGTTGATGGTCAAATTTGGTCAGGAGGAACTCACCTGACCTTCACGTGCCACCAACGGTAAATTTGTAGATGAGGGGGAAGACGTGGCCTGCAAGACGGTAAACCTGCACACCGGTGTGGTGCTCGCCACACCGGCTCCGATGCTTAAGTAAGCAAGCAGAACGGTGGGGAGTGGAAAAGTAAGAGCAAAGAGAAAAGAGTAGAGAATATAGAATGAGTTTCGAGATTAGAGTTTGAGTCCCCTTCTTCAGTGGCGAAGAGGGATATAAATACCTGCTCATCCTCATAGGGTTTTTAGGGATTTAGAGGCGTTTCGGGACAAACCAGGCTGAACCGAGGCGGCCAGAGGCGGTGGGGACCAAGCGGGGCCGGGACAAGCCCAACCCGCACAAGTGGGCCGAGGGTCGGCCTCGACCTTTGGCCGAGGTCGAGCACGGGGCAGGCCAAAAGCCCGACCGCTTCGGTCTTGGCCTGTTCCACTTGCCGGTTTTGCCCCTTGGATCCATTCCTCAGCTCTTTTTCTGCCCAGTTGTCCTTGTCAGCTTCTTATACCTCGGGGTGGTCCAAAATTACCTATAACATTAAACCCCCACTCTTGAATTGGGATTCAGGGTGACTTATTGCTATAAGTTGAGCTCCTTAAACTCGATTTAAGAGTAATAATCTTTGTCTTGTGCAGACCTATGTGCAACTTTATCGTCATCCTACAAAGTAGGATAGGAATACACAAAGTAGACACTCCCTGAATAGGGGTTAGGTGAAATGAAAATGAGAAAGGTGAGAGATTACAAAAGTGGTGTTGGTCGGCCTCGACCTCGGGAAGAGGCTGAGCATAACAACCCTTGGTCAGCGAGACCCCCGTACTTGGTCATTCGGAGTGCTTCATTCCAGGTTCAAGTCATATCCCCACATGGGATTTGAAGATTTTGTGCTTCTGCATTGAAAAATTAATTTCTGCAAGAGAAAAGTTAAGGAAGAGGCTAGGGTCGACCTCGGCCTCAAGCCCCTGTTAGCCTAAAATTTGGCTCCCTACATCCATATATTAATCCCTTGTAGGAAAACAATACAAGAATAGGCTAGGACATGTGTTTTTAGTAGAACATGCTAAACCTGTGTGCTTTTTGTTTAATAGGGAGTGCATATTCTCTGTTACTTGCTTTTTGTTTAATAGGGAGTGCATATCCCCTTTGTAGCCCCCAATCTCAAGTAGAACTTCACTGAAACATAAAGTATAGTTGAGTAAATAAGAGAATACCCTTAAAGTTTGTGGTCGGCCTCGGCAAGAGGTGCTCGGCCTTGTCAAGAGGTGCTCGGTCTTGGCTTTTGCAGGGCGAGCTTGACTTATGTCAAATGTTTGAGCTCTGAGGTGAGGTAGACTTGGTTAGTCCAAGCTTGCTCGATGGGCTCACGTCAGTTGAGACGAGGTAGACTCGATAGTCCAGGCTCGCCTGTTGTGAAGACGCTTAGGCCAAATGAGGTGAGGTAGACTCGTTGGTCCAGGCACACGTAATCTCAATCTGGATGAGGCGAGGTAGACTCGATAGTCCAGGCTCGCCTGATGTAAAAATGCTCAAGCCAGATGAGGTGAGGTAGACTCGTTGGTCCAGGCTCACGTAATCTCAATCTGGATGAGGCGAGGTAGACTCGGTAGTCCAGGCCCGTCTGATGTAAAGATGCTCAAGCCAGATGAGGTGAGGTAGACTCGTTGGTCCAGGCTCACATGGTCTCAAGTCTGGATGAGGCGAGGTAGACTCGACAGTCTAGGCTCGCATGATGTGAAAATGCTCAAGCCAGATGAGGTGAGGTAGACTCGTTGGTCCAGGCTCACGTAATCTCAATCTGGATGAGGCGACGTAGACTCGTTAGTCTAGACTCGCATGCAGGCGTGGGCACTAAGCGGAAGAGCTTAGGCTCGCAAGGTAGGCGTGGGCACCATAGGCTCGCTGAAGCGTGGGCTCTATAGGCTCGCATGTAGGCGTGGGCACTATAGACTCGCATGTAGGCGTGGGCACTATAGGCTCGCATGAAGCGTGGGCACTATAAGCTCGTATGGTGTCGATCTTCGCTTGAATCAATAGGGTTGGCCTTGGTCACAACCATGGCTATGGTCGGTCTCAGCCTCAAGCGTATCTGGGGTCGGCCTCGGCCTCAGCCATATCTGGGGTTGGCTTAGGCCTTAGCCTCGAACAATCTGTCGTCTTTCGTATTCGGCTCATTCGCTTCAATCTGGATTTGCCTTGTGTTCAATTGCATCGACAATCTGATTTGTCTTGATTATGTGATCTTCGGGTCACTTTTGAGGTCTTGGATAGTCGGCTTTGGCTTTGGCCTAGGGTCGGCCTCGGCCTCGGCCTAAGGATGACCATAGCTTAGGGTTGGCCTCAACGTGACAGCTTTTTCCTCTTAGCCCCCGGCTTTGTTCTGGTATTCGTTGCCTTAGTCCTGGATGTAGATGTGATGACTTTCAACTCCTTGACGACATTCTTTTCCTAGTGTCTTCAATCTTGTCAAAGTTTGTGTTTGTTGTGGGGTTTCCTCCTAATCGGTCTGGATGAACATCTTTGGTTGGCCTCGACCGAGTCAGCCTCGGCCTCAACCTTCGCACTGTTCGTCCTGTAGTTGCTGTTCGTCTTGGAGTCATTTAGCTTCTGCAGGTCTCCCTGAGGATTTCCGAGCTCTTTTAGTGTGTTTGGAAGCCCGATTTTCCTAGGGAGATTGTCCTTCTAGGCCTCGACTGCTCTGGTTGCGGGCTCGGCAGCCCTGGGTTCAGCTTCGGCAGTTTTGGCCTCGGCCTCGGCAGCCTTGGCACTTCTACGCTTCTCCTCGATTAGTTTCCTCAGGTCTGTCCTACGACTGGTACTTGGTTCTGGACTCCTCAGAATTGCTCGATCGGTAGGTCTGAGCCCCCTGACCTTGCTGCTCATGCTGCCAGTCCTCTTTCGATTTCTGCGGTTAATGGTTATTTTCAGAAGGGTTTGGATTTTGGTTTCCCTTTTCCATCCTCTTACTCATTGAATCACCGATGTGCAAACTTAGCAAGCTTTCTTCCCCACAGACGGCGCCAACTGTTGATGGTCAAATTTGGTCAAGAGGAACTCACCTGACCTTCACGTGCCACCAACGGTAAATTTGTAGATGAGAGGGAAGACGTGGCTTGCAAGACGGTAAACCTGCACACCGGTGTGGTGCTCGCCACACCGGCTCCGATGCTTAAGTCAGCAAGCAGAACGGTGGGGAGTGGAAAAGTAAGAGCAAGAAGAGAGAGTAGAGAATATAGAATGGGTTTCGAGATTAGAGTTTGAGTCCCCTTCTTCAGTGGCGAAGAGGGATATAAATACCTGCTCATCCTCATAGGGTTTTTAGGGATTCAGAGGCGTTTCGGGACAAACCAGGTTGAACCGAGGCGGCCAGAGGCGGTGGGGACCAAGCGGAGCCGGACAAGCCCGACCCGCGCAAGTGGGCCGAGGGTCGGCCTCGGCCCATGGCCTTGGCCTTGGCCTTTGGCCAGGCCGAGCACGGGGTTGGGCCAAAAGCCCGACCCCTTCGGTCTTGGCCCGTCCCACTTGTTGGTTTTGCCCCTTGGATCCATTCCTCAGCTCTTTTTCTGCCCAGTTGTCCTCGTCAGCTTCTTATACCTCGGGGTGGTCCAAAATTACCTATAACAGATTTTACGTGTGTGTTTTTTGAAATGTACAATTAGTATTATTATTAAGAGAATAAATACAAAATAAATTAAAATATTATTCAATATAACTGTCATTTATTTTACATCTAATGTAAAATTTAAAACATAAATGGTTATTTCTTAGTGTATGAATAAATTAATTTATTTTTAAATAAAAAATACAAATTGTAAAATGGAGGGGTAAAAGTGTAATCCGAGGATGCCCTCATGAGAATCTTTAAAACCCATCTCTCACGAAGGCATGGATGACTCCCGTATGGGCATCTCGAATTTCATCCAACCTTACCACAAAACAAACGAGGTAATCCAGATGTCATTTTATGAGAATCTTGGATTATCATCAAACAAACAACCCCTTAGTATGAGAGTCAAATTTAAAGAAGAAGAAAAAGACTTTAACTAAATAAAAACTGAATTAATACAAAAATTGTAAAAATAAAATATAAATGAATAAAAGAGAGAGGAAAACCTAACTCTAATTTCCAGAATCCACGCCACGTTTTTTTTTCTTCTTCTTATTTACGCCGTATCCTCCGTTCCAGCAGAATCCCTGCTGCCGCCGCCGTCATCTTTCTCCCACTCGTGCTGCTGCCACCGTCGTATTTCTTCCGTTCGTCTCGCCGCAGCCTCCGTCCTTGCGATTTTGCACTGATTTTCTACTTCTTTGAGGTATTCTCTCAATCTTCATCTCTGTTTTTCTTCTCAATTGAATACCAGAATTAGAACTTGTCTAATTAAAGAGGGGGAGGGGGGAGTTGAATGTTTGTTTGTTTGTTTTTTTTTTTTAAATAACATTAGACAGAGCAACTGAAAAAGGAGACAGAAACGGAAGAGACTGTATTCGAGGACGCAATTGGGGATGGAAGGATGGTTTTGAGACGGACATTGTGGAAGGTCCAACACTCGGACTAAGAGATATTGCTACTGTATTCTGACAGAGAGAAAAGGAGTTGGATTGAAAAAAAAAAGAACCAAACCAGATCGAAGTTATTGCCTTTTGATTATAAATTGTCCTCCCTTCCTTCCATTGGACAACTCAAATTAGGAGTTGCTTTGATTGACTGAACAAGCTCCAAATTATTTGTAGGAAGCTAATGAGCCATTTTTTGAGAATTGAAGTTGGCTCTTAAAATTCTCTCATGAATGGTACTTGGAATGAAAAGAGTCTATATGTTTCTTTTTAATGAAAATAGAAGGATACATTCATTAATAGCATGCCTTAAATTGAAAATTGAAAAGCTAACTTAGTGGTTTAGTTCGTTGTGATTAAACTCCTACCTCTCATTTTTAGTCTTATTTGTCTTGCAAAGTAGTCCTATCGTCTTCTTAATTCTTATTTTACATTTTAAATGTCACAAAATCATTAGAAAGAACCTGAATCTTTTGTAAGAATCCAATCACATTCAATTCAAGTACTCCAAGTTAGTATTCATTGGAATCCCCTTTATGTTTAGGTTTGAAATGATCAAACTGAGGTTTTGGAGATGACGTCGGGTAAGAATGAGTTAGTAGCCATAAATTGGGTTTTAGGATTGGTATGACTAAGTCGAATGGTGGAGGAAGACCTCGATCATATTATGTGTAGTTGTGATTTTGCTAGCTCGGTTTGAAACACGTTCTTTGGGATGTTTGGTTTGCAGTTTGCTAAGCCTAGAGACCTTAGGGAGATGATCAAGGAATTCCTTCCCCATCCACCTTTTCGACAAGGAAAATTTTTGTGGCAGGCAAGGATTTGTCATATTGTTTGGGGTTTATGAGTTGAGAGGAACAATAGGACATTTAGAGGGATGGATAGGGATTCTTATGATGTTTGGTCCGTTGTTAAATATTTTGTTTCTTTCCGGTGTCAATGACAGGCTTGCTTTGTAATTATTCTATAGTTCTCATTATTTTGGATTGGAGCTCCTCTCTCTAATGAGGTTTCTTTTTGGGGGTTTGACTTTTTTTTATGCCTTTGTATTCTTTTATTTTTTTCTCAATGAAAGTTTGGTTCTTTATAAAAAAAGAAGTTTTAATTTTTGGATTGATAGTTTAGGACCTTTAGGTTGATTTTAGACATTTGCTAGGCAGGTATGTGGCTTGGATGCTTAATGCTAGGTTGAAATGTTGAATGAGACTATTATGTTTGATGAATGATGATATGACTATTAATCTTTTGTATGATTAATGATGATGTAGTTGCAAAAGCATCTTTTGTGTCTCTCTGGTTTTGGTCCCATGACGTCGACGTATCTTCTATATGAATCTGCTTCTGGTTATGCTCTGTTTCATGCCCATGGCCTTGACGAAATTGGGCAGAACACTGAAGCCGTTCGGAGCTCGGTCTCCGACCTCAACCGCTTTGGCAAGGTCGTGAAGCTTGCCGCTTTCCACCCGTTCGAGTCAGCTCTCGATGCACTCAAGCAATGCAACTCAGTGTCCGAAGGTAACCATCTCATGGACTCAATCCTCCATGCAGTCATTTGATCCTCCATGCAGTCATTTGATTTTCAGTTATTTCAAGGATCTCAGATGATTTAATGTGCATTTTTCACCATTTGAATTCAGAAAGTGTTTCTATAGTTCCGTAAATAGTTACTTTTTTACATTGTTCATGGTTATTTTGGTTCCTTGTTTAGGAAATGACTTACTTGGTTCTTCTACTATGTGTTTGAAGTTAACTGTGGTGTATTTCTGTGTTTGAGCTCATTCTGATATGTTGTTGTTTTGTTTGTGTATCTTAGCCCACAACACTGTTCTATTTACTAAATTGTCTTAAAAGGAAAACAGCTTTTAGTTTCGGTCTTTATTAATTTTGTTGTGCTTATCTGCCATATTTAAAAATTCGACTATGTTGTGTTAGGGTTTTTGCAACTCACATTTTTCGGGTTTCAAACAATGTTTTTGTACATGTTGAGAGTGATGATTGTGAAAAGAAATGTCCTTGTCGTTTCATTAATGAGCAACCTAGCCTCAGTTCTGAACAAATGGATGAAATGATATATCAATCATAAGCTTTTTAGTTTGAGTCTTTTCTTGGAATTAATTGCATTCTTGGTTTCTGTAACAAGTAATCTATTGATAAATGGCAGGGCTCATGACTGATGAGTTGAGGAGTTTTCTGGAAATTAATCTTCCAAAAGTTAAGGAAGGCAAAAAGGCCAAATTCGTTTTGGGACTAGCTGAACCCAAAATTGGGTCAAACATCTTTGAGGAGACTAAAATCCCCTGCCAAAGTAATGAGTTTGTTCTGGAGCTGCTTCGAGGTGTGCGTCTACACTTTGACAAATTTATCAAGGACCTCAAGGTTTGCCTGCTCTGCTGCGCCTAGTATTTCACTTTAGCTTCTAGTAGTATAGATGTTTTCTCACATGCGATACTCTCTTACAAATTACTTTTATACATCTAACCATTTATTTGTATCTACAGTCAGCAGATTTGGAGAAGGCCCAACTTGGTCTGGGACACAGTTACAGTCGAGCAAAGGTCAAGTTCAATGTTAACCGTGTTGATAACATGGTGATTCAAGCGATCTTCCTTCTTGACACTCTAGACAAGGACATTAATTCCTTCTCCATGAGAGTCAGGTATTTGAATAAAAACAAAGCATGAGTTTTTGACGAAGCCTTACAATTTGGAAAAACTTGGTTACTGCTTTTAGCTCTTTCAAGATGGTGATTGTGGATGCTACGTTAGTGATTTTTAAGTTCTGTTTTCCCGGGAAATCATGGGTGTTTTCCATTAATTATTTCATGTTACTTTTATGATGCAGGGAGTGGTATTCATGGCATTTCCCTGAGTTGGTGAAGATTGTGAGTGACAATTATCTTTATGCCAAAGTTGCTAAATTTATCGAGGACAAGTCGAAGTTGGCAGAAGATAAAATCCCTTTCTTGATTGACATAATTGGCGATGAAGATAAAGCAAAGGAGATTGTTGAAGCAGCCAAAGCCTCCATGGGTACATCTCTAGCTTAATTTTATTTTTGATTTTTTATTCTCATTCCATTACCTGATTTAATAACTGACTATGCTACAGGCCAGGATTTGTCTCCTATTGACTTGATTAATGTCCAACAATTTGCACAAAGGGTGATGGATCTATCTGAATACAGGAAGAAGCTTTTTGATTATCTAGTTGCTAAAATGAATGATATTGCTCCCAATTTGGCCTCTTTGATTGGTGAAGTTGTAGGGGCTCGTTTAATTTCTCATGCCGGTAGTCTCACAAATTTGGCCAAGTGCCCTTCTTCCACCCTTCAGATTCTTGGTGCAGAGAAAGCACTCTTTAGGTTTGTATCCGATGTAATTTGTTGTTTCTGATCCTGCATCGAGTTATGAAATTTTTCATTGTTCTGAAATATTAAACATTATTTCCTCGTTAAGACCAGATTGCCATGGGTTCAAATTTAGAAATGTTGTCCTTGAAACCAAGTTTAGAAATGTAGCCACTATATTCCTAAATTTTATTTTTACGTATATCTTGCCATGGAAAGTATTATTACTAGTTGAGATTCGTTTAATAAAAAACAGGTCCAATACGTGCATTTTTTTTTCTATTCAGGGCTTTGAAAACAAGAGGAAACACCCCTAAATATGGTCTGATCTTTCATTCTTCTTTCATTGGACGTGCATCTGCACGGAACAAAGGCCGAATGGCTCGTTATCTTGCAAACAAATGTTCAATTGCCTCACGAATTGATTGCTTTGCAGGTAATTATTGTGTAGCCAACCTTTGTGTAGTTTTGTACATGATACAAGTTGCTGTTCTAATTTATAATTTTGTATTGCTATTTAGAGAGGAGTACCACAACCTTTGGAGAGAAACTTCGGGAGCAAGTTGAAGAGCGCCTTGACTTTTATGACAAGGGAATAGCACCTCGTAAGAACATAGATGTTATGAAAGCTGCTATTGAAAGTGCTGATAACAAAGGTATATATAATGTTACGGTGGTGAAAGTGTGGCTCTGCAACCATATTTTTTTCGTGGTTCGATGTTTTCCTTCTATCATTTCTATTTTTATTTCTGGGAAAAAGATTTCAGTACTATGGGAGTACTACTTCCTTTGTTTACATTACACCATGGTTTTGCTTTTATAAATAATTCATTAACGTTGGTGGATTCAACATCTTTCTTTTTCTTCTGGGTAAAAGATCCCATGTCATTTTTAATGCGATGTCGATGTGACATGTAGTGAATGGAAGAAGTATTTGTTCCTTCCATTATATTAGCCTATGGTTGCTATATTTTGCTTTTGGTGTTTTGACAATGTGATACTAATGAAAAATATTATGGCAGCAACTGATATGGATATAGAAGAAGTTCCAAGTGAAGCTTCGGGGAAAAAGAACAAGAAAAAGAAATCAAAAGCTAATGCGAACGGTGAAGTTGAGGACAGCCCAAGTGCTGCTGAAAACGGCGACGTTGCCGAGGATGTGAAATCAGAAAAGAAGAAAAAGAAGGAGAAGCGAAAGTTGAATAGGGAGACAGAGGAGCAGCAACATGCTTCAGATAACTTAAATGGAGTAAACGGCGAGGAAGAAGTAGGCAAGAAGAAGAAAAAAAAGAAGAGCAAGGATGAAAATAAGGAGGTTCACATTAGCGCAGAAGATGGCAAGAAGAAAAAGAAGAAGTCGAAAAACGAAGATGCTGAATAGCTTGTCAAACCACGGCAACATGGAGATAGATGGCTATTTTTAGGTAAGGTTTATGAATGTCCCTGTGGATCTTTTTGGTCTTTGATCCATTAGCAAAACTTATGCCAATATGCATATGATGCCGTTATCTTAATCTGATTGATTTCCGGTGGATGAAGTGTATTCTACTCTAATTTTGTTGTAGTCGTTTGCTCTAAGCCTCCCTTGTTGCTCTGAGATTGTCAAATTTTTGCCTTTATCAATGAAGTAGTCTCTTCCGTTCACTTGGATAAAATATAATTTGTACTGGAAATTACCTTCATACAAAAGGTAGTTGCATTCGTACTTTTCACCAAGTTATTGTAGCAATTAAAATCCATGTAGTCATAGAAAATATTTTGTAGGGGACTGTGCATTTTTCTGTTAAAAAATGAAAGCAACACATTGATCACACTGAGAAAGTTCAGGAGAGAAGAAGAAAGGGAAATTAAAAACGAGGTGGAAATTCATCTGTTTCGAACAAATGGCAGTGTATATAGATTGAAGAGAATCAGTAAAATTAATATTTGAAAGCCACCAAAATCTACATGTTCTTTTTTGTCTTATTGTATATCACAAATAAGATGGAATTTGCAAAGAAAAAGATACTGCTAATTTTGAATAAAATACACTGGCTGGATTCTCAAACTTAGAGGGAATCAAGCTTTCACTCTCGCTCTCTGCTAAGTTATAATAATACCACCAAACGTGATTCTCGATCTCGTTTGATGGTGCCTATAACACTATCTCAAGCTTCCTCGTTTGAAAAAAACTCACTCTCATTATAAATTGGGCTGGTTGCAAATGTAGCAAACTAGCCCAAAATAATTGTAAATGTAGCAACCCACAAAACAAATTGCGCCCAAATATGGGCTCTATATTTCATAAATGTCCAAGTTTCTAATTTTTTTTACAGAAAAGGCTTAATATACTCTACTAACCGTTTAAAAAAAAAAAAACCCAAAAAGGTAAGCTTCATTTTTTAGACCGTGGGTGAGAGAGAGGGAGGGAACGAAAAAGGAAATGGCGTGCAATTGGGGGGGGGGGGAAACCCACGATTTTTGCTTCCCTTCAATCCAAGATTTTTGCTTTGTTTTTCCGGCGATTTTGCGAAGAAGAAGACACATGAAGTTCGAGAAGAAGACGGATAGTTGTTTGTAGAAATCCTCTGGTATATTTCGAACTTCGGAGGTATATTCTTTAGGTCTAGAAATCGGAAAAGGAAAAAAACTCACGATTTGAAGCTTTCTTTTGAACCCACGATTTGTACCGGAATAGGCTTCGTTTTTTTCCGGCGATTTTGCGAAGAAGAAGACACAAAAAGCGCGAGAAGAAGACGAACCGCTGGTAGCAGAAAACGTCTGGTATATTTCGAACTTCCGAGGTATATTTCTCATAATCTGGTATATTGCTTCGAAATACCTAGTTCATGCGCTGTATTCCCACGGGTTTTTAGGGTTTTTTTTCTCGCCCACCGTCCCTAAGGCGTCAACACTCTGTTTTTTCATAATCCCTATACTTCTTCACTGCTGGTATATATGAACCACAAAATATGTATCAGACACACATGGTTTATATATTCATCTATATATATATATATATATATCATATTTTATATATTTCATTTTTTATATACCATATTCCATAGTATACATAAATATATACCACATGGTACATATGAAACATAAGTATACTGACAAATGATATATATTTATGTATACTTTGGAATATGGTATATAAAATATGATATATACATATGATATATACTGACATTGACTGGAATGAGATACCCCTCTAAATATATTATATATTAAAACTGAAAAAGGTACCCATCTAAAAACATGTTTATAATGTGTATATATGAAACTGACATTAACTAAAACGATATATCCCTTTGAATATATAAAATATAAAAACTGAAAAACGTACTCATCTTCAAAACACTGGAAACCGAAACATAAAAGTTGAACAAAGTTTGCCAGAAGCCTCCATAAACAACCTAAATATATACACATTTTTAGGTTCGGAATATATACACATTTTTTCAGATATTTTGCCTAACATGTAATATATACACCGTGAAAAAACTGAAAATTGAACTAATAATGGGCGTGAAACATTGTTGACTTCGGAACAGAACCCACACTCACCGAGAAACACAAAAGCCGTGAAACGCAGATGCCGGTAGGAAAAAAAAAGGGAAAAACCCACTCCCGCCTTGAATAAAATGCCGCCGCCGACAAGAAAACCCACTCCCGCCGATTGAACAAAATAAAATGTTGCCGCTTGAACAAAACCAACTCCCGCTATGAAGAAGTTGCGCTGAATGAAGTTATTGGGTTGAAGATGTCGTCGAGAAGGAAAAAAAAAGGGAGAAAAACAGTTGAAGTTGTCGTAATAGAAAATGGAGAGGAAAAAAAGAAAATCTAATCTAATTATAGATAAAATGATATGAAAATCAACTTGTTTAATTAAGGAATAAAATAAAATCTGATTGATTATGATTCTCAAATATTGGGAGATTTGTTTAGATAATATTTTATAAAATATAATTTAAATTGAAGAGAGATAATGACAACAAGGGTATAATGGTAAGAAAACATGCTGAAAATCTAATCTTGAAAATATTCAAAATCTATAAATTCCAAGTTAGTTGTGGCAGCAAGGTTAGTTTTTGGGAGGATGCTTGGTGTGACTCTAGGCCCCTAAAGATGGCTTTCCCAGATATTTTTGCGGTCTCTTATAAGAAGAATGCCTCCATTAAGGATTGCTGGGATGAAAATAATCTCAAACATGGAACCTTGGCCTGTGTTGAGGTCTTTTTGATCGGGAATTGAGTAGTTGGCTGGCCTTAACAAAAATGCTGGAAAGTATCCAGTTGGGACATGAGGACAAAATCTTATGGAAGCTGGAACCTTCGGGATGTTATTCTTGTAAATCCTTGCTTCATAAGTCAGTTAGTAGCCCCCCTAATATTTCTAAGTCTTTAGTTGGGCAAATATGGAAGCACAAGTCCCCTAAAAAGGTGAAAGTCTTCCTCTGGTCGGTGGCCTACACGAGCTTGAATACAGATGACAAAGTGCAAAAGAAGCTTAGGAATTGGTATCTTTCTCCCTCGTGTTGCAGACTTTGTACTAGAGATAATGAGAGCATAGACCATTTGTTTTTACACTGTGTGTTTGCTCAGAAGGCTTGGATCTTCGTTGGTGGTTTACTGGGGATATCTTTTTGTTTGCCAAGAAATGTTGATGATTGGCTAGCTGAAGGTCTGAATGCTTGGAATTTAAAGAAAAAGGCTAAGGTGATTGGTGGATGCGCGTTTAGAGCGACCATGTGGCTTTTATGGAAGGAGAGAAACGCTAGAACTTTCGGCGACAATTCGTCTTCTTTTGAGTTTTTTACTAGCAATGTAAAGAATATAGCTTATTGGTGGATTTCCTCTCACAAAAAGTTTTTTTTTTTTTTTTTTTGTAATTATAGCTTGCTCATGATTATTAAAGATTGGCAAGCTCTTTTGAGATAGTTCTTGGGCGGGGCGATCTCCACCCCGACCCTTAGGTTGTTATTCCTTTTTTGTGAGTAATACATACCCTTTGATGTTTCTTATCAAAAAAAAAAAAAAAAAAGAAAGAAAATATTCAAAATCTATTGACATATATGAAAATATGAATTTAAAACAACCCATCCACCAAAATTTCTCTTGCAAAAATAGCAAATTCTCAAGGTCTGAAACGAACATTTACTAAAATACCCCTCCCTAAAATCTGATGGTCTGATAGAATTTTTTTCTATCACTGATAGATTCTATCAGTGATAAAACATTTCTATCAGTGATAGAAATTTTCTATCACTGATAGATTCTACAGTGATAGAAAGATTTTCTATCACATATAGATATTTTTCTATCAATGATAGAAAATTTTCTACATCTTCTATTAGTGATATATATTTTTCTATCAATGATAGAAATATTTTCTATCACTTCTATCAGTGTTCTCGATGTTCTATCATTGTTTGGTTGTTGTTGTTTGGTTTTCTATCAGTGTTTGGTTTTTGCTTTCCAGTGTTTGATTTATATAACTGTTCGTTTTTGCTTTATTTTTCAGTGCTCGATTTCACCATGTATCACCATCAAGATTTCTATCACTGATAGAACGTTTTTCTATTCACTACAACAAATTATAGCTTTAATGTCGGACAAAAAAATGGGCGCGGGGCTTTTAATGTCGGACAAAAAAACACGCGGGCCTTTTAATGTCGGACGCGCGCATTTTGAAATTTTCGGACATTTAATGTCGGGTAATGCCCGACATTAAAAGCACTACAACAATTAATACATTTGATGTCGGACAGAAAAAATGCGGAGGACTTTTAATGTCGGACGAAAAAACACGCTGAATTTTTAATGTCGGACGCACATTTTTAAAAATTTTGGGCTTTTAATGTCGGGCATAAAGGTTGCCTTTATTGTTGGTTTCTAGGGTTTTTTTTAAAGAACTATTTATGCTCTCTCTCCCTGAAAAACTTGAAAACCCTCACGATCTCCCCCTCTCTCAATACCCTCTCTTCTTCTCCATAACCTTGAGGCCCCGATTGACTACGCAGCGGCAATGGCGTGTTCTCGCGAACGGCTCGACAGCGGCAACAGGTATCTCTCTCTCGATTTCCTTTCCCTCTCTCTATCTCCGGCTAGCTCTCTCCTTCACTACAGCTCCCTCTGGTCGCCAGCCACCCTCCAAAACTAATTTGGTGAGAGTGCTGAGGAAGTACGATCACAAGGGGTTTTATTACATCGGAAGCTCGTCGGAGAGCCATTTGCAGAACATTCAGCTGTCGTATGGAATGGCGTACGGAGGAGGGGGATTTGCGATAAGTTATGCGTTGGCGAAGGCGGTGGAGAAGATGCAGGATGGGTGTTTGGAGAGATATCCGGCGCTTTTTGGTTCCGATGATCGGATTCAGGCTTGTATGGCGGAACTCGGCGTCCCGCTCACCAAGGAACTCGGCTTTCATCAGGTCCGTTTCTCTGTCTTTTTTATTGCTCTATTTTTCGTATTTAGTCCTCTGTTTTATTATCAGAGAGAAAGGAATGGTTTTGTTTTTTTTTTTTTTTTTTTTTAATCGTGGCCGTGGGGATGGGGGAGATGGAATTTCTTTGAAACTATTCATACAAATATTTAAAAGTTAAATTATCAAAAATACCTCTGCCATTGGTTTTAATTATATTTTTAACTTAAGTTTGAATTTTGTTTCAAGACAATTTTTTAAGGCTTTTTTTTTTTTTTTTGTTAAATTTATGCACAAAATAAATCATGTTTTCATATGTATTGTTTTGGAAAAAAAAATCAAAATACATGCAATCACATCATTTAGAAAATGTCTTCAAAAGTCATTTTGAAACAAACTTGGAGGACTAAATGGAACTTTAGAAAGTTTAGGTATAATTGAAACCAACTAAGGCATTTTTAACAATTTAACCATATTTAAAGTAACACAAGGATTTCATTGTTTTAGAATAAGTTAAAACTTTTTAGTTCAACAACATTTAGGGTGGAGGATTCGAATATCTAATCTCTTGGTCGAGGGTATATGTCAATTACCGCTGAGTTATGTTCATAGATTCATTTGGGTGTGGGCCTAAAGTTTGAAAAAGTTGACTTGGTGATATATTTATTAAAACTTTGGGTGTGGGCCTAAAGTTTCTCAACTGTTTTTGAATTTTGATTTTTATTTTGGCATTTTAGTGAAGAGTACAACTCGGCATTTGCCTAGCAATCAAAGAGGCTAGCTACTGATCTAGATGGCATTGAGTTCATAGATTCAAGCTATTGGTCGCCACATACTTGGGCAGTGAATTTCCTGTTGTCATAAGTTCTAGAGTAAAAAGAAATCGTCGCATAGGGTTAGTTGTGGTGTGTGTAAATTGGCTTATAGCTACTTTTACGATTTTTTTTTTTTTGGTATAAGAACTCCTTCATGGTTAACTTCTTTAATCTGAGAATATTTAGAATTTTAGAGAGTATTTTGTAGGATGTAAAATCTATCTTGAAGATGTACAAGGAAGTTGGTGAGTTACCAATAGAATTTGAGGTGATGGATATGGGAGCCAATATCATATATCGGATAAATTTTGTTTTTGTGATACCACCTTCAGTTTCCTCAGTATCAAAACACAGTTTTCACACCCAAAAAAAGGAAAAAAAATCTGATAATTTATCCTTTGGCTTTGCCCCCATAATATCATCTATCATCAGTTCTTCGTGTACTGTATTGATAGTATGATTGTTCTTTTAATGTTTAGTGGATATCCAATGCTTGATTATTATTTGTCAGCATTAAACTACTCTGCTTATGCTGGTCTGAGGGTTGGAATTGTTTTTCTTTTAATTTTTAAAATTTTTAATAATAGGAACTTAGAAATTAGTGCCAATATTTGTAATAGGTGTCAGTTCCCCTTCCCTTTTAAAGCTTTAATGTCTTATTTGATCTTTATGTGTGCTATTTGCAGAGGTATTTGAAGAAGTCTTGGAAATTGTTTCATTTATGACATTCTTCTCCCCTACCATATCCATGGATATGTGGAGTCTTTGGCCACTGATGATGGAAGCATTGGCAGAATGGGCTATTGACTTTTTTCCAAGTATGTTAACTTTGTAGCAAGCAATTTTCTATTTATTCTTTGTTGACAGTGATATGTACTCTCTGTGCATACCAAAGAGCTTCTAAAACACAGTAATTTTTTATTTTCTGCTTTGAGCATAGGACTCAATTCTTTCCCGATTTAGTCTAAGGATTTGATTGGAGATGTGTGTCAATTGTATTTTACTTACGTTTTTTCTTTGTATAAGGTTTGAAATTCAACTTGTTAAGCGTTAACTGTTGCAGACGATGAAATGAATATTCTCGAAAAGGAGCTTTAAGAGGAACTTAGGAAAGAGCGTGTCAATTGTATTTTACTGATAACTGTTGTCTAGATTTTGTCATTTGCTGGCTGAAAATTAGGAAAATATTTGCTTTGTTGAAGTCAACCTCATGCCTTTGTCAATTAGGAAAATATTTGCTTTGTTGAAGTCAACCTCGTACATCAATGAATGTACAGGTTGTTGATAGTAAGTGTTATAAAAGAAGATTTTTCTGAATTGTTAGTTGCTTTAATAGAGTTTGCTGAATTTACAGGTTGCTACAAAATTGTTAGTTGCTTTAATAGAGTTTGCTGAATTTGGACTAATTTTTTACCTTACTTTAGTAGCATATATGTGATTCAAGAAGTCAGATTGGTGGGGTGACTTATTTCTACACTTGATCTTTTTATCTAGTCTGTTTTTTTTTTTTTTGTTAATAAGTTTACCCTGTCATATTCTTGTCATTTCACGATTGTGTTTTACTCACGTTTTTGCTTTGTATAAGGTTTGGAATTCATCTTGTTAAGCGAAAACTGTTGCAGATGATGAAATGGATATTCTCGAAAAGGAGCTCGAAGAGGAACTTGGTCGGAAGAGTGTAGAAGGAGTTGTGTACTTATTTTACTTTTTCTTTGTAAATTAGTTCATGGATGTGATTTGTGGATAGACGGAAAGTTTCATGTATTATATACACTATTATATTTTATTAATTAAATCCATGTTCGTTGAGTTGTTGTGTAAAAATACTTTCGAGATTTTATTTTGTGTGTATGTTGAAATTTTATTTTGTTTACAGGTTTTTACAAAAGGAAGAAATAGTATTGTTGGTTAGCCACGTGTGTGCAACCAACAATTTTTTTTAATTTAATATCGCACATTTAATGTCGGGCGCTTTTAATGTCGGACACTTTTAATGTCGCACATCTAATGTCGGACATTTTTAATGTCACAACTTTTAATGTCAGGCAATGACCGACATAAAAAACTGACCGACATTAAAAGTGACTTTTAATGTCGGTCAAAGCTTGTTGAATGACATTAAAAGGGCCCTTTTAATGTCGGGCAATGACCGACATTAAAAGGGTACTATTAATGTCGGACAGAGCTTTTGATGTCGGGCATTGACCGACATTAAAATCGACCGACATTAAAAGAGACTTTTAATGTCGGGCATTGCCCGACATTAAAAGCGACCGACATTAAAACTTTTAATGTCGGTGTTTTTAATGTCGGTCAGTGACCGACATTAAAGACTTTTAATGTCGGGCATTGCCCGACATTAAAAGCCAAATTTGTTGTAGTGATTATCAGTGATAAAAATCTTCTATCAATAATAGATTTCTATCAGTGATAGAAAGTTTTTCTATCATTCATAGAAAGTTTTCTATCACTCATAGAAATTTTCTCTATCACTGATAGAAAATTTTTCTATCACTCATAGAAAGTTTTTCTATAGTTTTTCTAACACTCGTAGAAAGTTTTTCTATCAGAGAAGATTTCTATCACTGATAGTCTCTATCAGTGATAGAAAGATTTGCTATCATTGATAGAAAGTGATTCTATCACTCATAAAAAGTTTTTCTATTAGTGATAGAAGATTTCTATCACTGATAGAATGTTTTTCTATCACTGATAGATTCTATCAGTGATAGAAAGATTTTCTACCAGTGATAGATAAACTGTTTTTCTATCACTGATAAGAAAGTTTTTCTATATCTATCACTGATAGTGATAAAAAGATAGGAAGATTTTCTATCACTGATAAAAGATCTTTCTATCAATGATAGGAAGATTTTCTAGCACTTCTATCAGTGTTGGTTTTCTATCAGTGTTTGGTGTTCTATTAGTGGTTGTTGTTGTTTGGTTTTCTATCAGTGATAGATATTTTTCTATCAGTGATAGAAGATTTCTATCACTGATAGAAAATCTATTCTATCATTCTATCAGTGATAGAATAGATTCTATCAATATAAAAAAAAAAGATGCGCACGCCAATCAGGGGCAATTTAGGAATATAAAAAATTCATTTAAAAACTTTGCCATATTTGCAATTATTATAAAAACTTGCTATATTTACCATTATACACCCTAATTTTTCCACCCATTACAATTATCCTTATAAATTTCCATCAAATTACCACTAACCTTTCAAAGCAATTTAACTCTATACAGTATACATGTAAAGAGTTATTTAAGCAAATATCTTAACATGTAAAATATTTTTGATTAAATTAGGAAAAAAAAATACCCTGATCGAAAGTGTCGCATTCTTCTTCAGCCGGTGGGAATCCAACAATAAGGCGCATCAGTTAGCGCGAATGACATTTTCTCACGATTTTGTGGGTGTGTCTAATTTCAGGTTTTTGGCCTCTTCCAATTCAGAAGAGGAGTTTTTTTGTATGGCAACTTTGCCCCTGGTTAAACTCTCCATTATTAAAGAAGAGTAGGTGTATGGTTGGTTTTGTTTCTTAATGAAGTATTTATTAAAAAAAAAAAAAAACCCTTGAACTATGGGGTTTGTTTCAAAAATGCCCTTGAACTTTAAAAAGTTTCAAAAATACTCCTGAACTTTAATAAATGTTAAAAAATACCCTAAGTTTTGGATGGAAAAGTTAAAAGTTTCAGTTTCATTAATACCCTTGAACTTTTAAAAAATTCAAAAATATTCTTATTGGAAAATACTTTTCTTTGTTCCTCCACTTACCGTAAATTCTTCCTCTATGAAAATTAATGCAAAACTTTGCTTATAATGACTATGTACAACACAACACTAGATGAAAACATAGTTTGAAATCAAGTTTTCTCTTTTAAAGTCAAAAGAAGATAAGTGGAAAAAAAAAAAAAAAACATACGTATGTACGTACGTGTGGGATATATATATATTCTCTCTCTATTTGGGTATGTTAGTGATATGTAGAAGAAATGTCTATAAGACTACATGGTTGGTCCAGTTTACAAGCTAAAATAATCAAAAGTTTTATATATGATTTTGTTCTTATTAACATTTAAGAAGTATTAGAACCACTATACAACAATAGTTTCATTTATTTTTCGTAAAATGAATATAGAGAAAGCTAATGGGTAGTGGTTGATGAGGAAATAGTATTAAAAATGCTATCAACAAAATTAAGCCAAGCACATGTAGAATTTCAAGAAGGAAACAAAAGTCATTTTGAAGCTTCAACACGAAAATCTAGTAAAGCTCTTGGGATGATATGTTGAAAGAGAAGAAAAACTTCTAGTCTATGAATACATGAAAAATAAATAAAAATTCTCACTAATTTTCATGGAGGAAGAATTTGTAGAGGAAGGGAAAAAAAAGGAAAAAATACACTTTTAGTCCCTGAGGTTTGAGTTAGGTTTCATTTTGATCCCTTAGTTTTCAAACTCAACAATTTAGCCCCTAGGTTTGGTTTTAGTTTCATTTTAGTCTCTCCATCCATTTTCTATTAAAAATTAACGATTTGCTGATGTGGCACAATTTTTATTAAAAAAATATTTTTTAATTTTTAAAAATAAATATATTAGAACAATAAATATATTATTATTTTATAATATTTTTTATTTCTTTCTCCCTTCTTCTTCTTCACCACCACCATCACCACCACCTTCCGACGACAATTTTTTTTCTCCCCTCTTCTTCCTCCTTTCTTCTCTTCTCATTTCTTTTAATTTTCTTTTTTTTTTAAAGAAAAGAGGGGAAACGACCCTCTCGTTTCAGGCGCCGAATTGGGGAGGAGGAGTTCCACCTCCCCTGTTTCCCCTCTTTTCTTAAAAAAAAAAAAAGAAAATGAAAAGAAAGAAAGAAGAAGAGGGGAAAAAAAAAATTTGTCAACGACTGTCGGTCGTCGGCGGTATTTGGTGGTGGTTGGGTTGAAGAAGAAGAAGAGGAGAGAGAAATTAAAAATATTAAAAAAATAATATATTTTAATTATTTTAATATATTTTTATTTTGAAAAATAAATAAATATTTTTTTAAATAAAAATAGGTGCCACGTCAGCATTCCGTGAGAGTTTAACAGAAAATTTGACGGAAGGACCAAGAGTGTAACAAAATCCAAACCTCATGGGCTAAATTGTTGATTTTGAAAACTGAGAGACCAAAATGAAACCTAACTCAAACATCACGAACTAAAAGTTTGTTTTTCCCAAAAAAAAAAAAAAAAAAGAAAGCATTTTATTTTATTATTATTATTGTTTTTAAGTTCAAGGGTATTAATGAAACTGAAACTTCAATGTTTTCCATAAAAAACTTAACGGTAAGGGTATTTTTTTTTTAACATTTTCTAAAGTTTAGAGGTATTTTTAAAACTTTTTAAAGTTTAGAGATATTTTTTAAACAAACCCCATAGTTCAAGGGTTTTTTTTTTTTTTTTTTTTTTTTTTTTTTTTTTTAATATAGCCAAAAAATTTCTATATACTTACCAACTTATGAACCTTTATTTTTCACATCAACTATGTAATGTTGTTTTACATATTCCGATCATGCTCCAAGTATCATCAAATTGACATTCAAAGAAGTGCGTACATAATCATTCACGTAGTTTCAATTGACCTACATTTTTAGTTGGTTAACTATTCAAAGAAGAAGTATAGGTTTTTTCTTGTTGAAGATCAAAAGCGTGACCACATTACCTGACTAAGGTAGTAGTTTGATGTAATGGAGTGGGAGAGCAATTTAGCGATAGCCAAAGTTGAGTATGTTCGAGTACCCAACCTTTTGGAGCTCGAATTCCTTCAACTCTATGGATGAAATGAGTCATGAGCACGTCGTGGACGACTGCTAGTATCTTCTCCGCTATTCTCCGACCTTAGAACGACTTGTGAGAACCGAATTTGTGATGGATTTTAGGGAGAGAGTGTGAGTTTAAGAACTTGTTCTTGGTTTTGAGAGGAAAAGTTACACAACCTTTTTCATGCAAATCTCTCCAACAAAAATGCATTTTCACCTTCACAAGAATCATGCAAGCATACATAGATGAAGGAGACAAGGAGCAATTGGATTGGGATTACTCATCCTAATTAGGTGTAGGGGTGAGCATGGTAGACCGAAAAACCGATCCGATCGACCGAAACCGACCAAACCGACGTAAAAAGGCCCGAACCGACCGAACCGACCGAAATCCCTTAATTATTAAAAAAAAAAGAAAAGAAAAGGGGATAAAGTACTCTGACGCGCCGTTAGCCCGCTGACACACTCACACATCAACCTCAGTCATTTCATAGGTAATAATTACCTAGCTTTAGGTAATTATGATTTATTTTTTTTAAAAAAAACCTTTTTATTTTTTATTTCTCTCTCTCACATGCTGATTCCTCTTTTACTTTCATTCTCCGTTGTCCCTTAATCTTCATTCTCTTTATCTCCTCCGTTCACTTCACTCTCTCCTTTCATCTTTCTTGGCTAAACCAATATCTTCGCCGCCGGAATCGTGCTTCTTCGCCGTTGGAATCGCGCTTCTTCGCCGGAGCTTAAGGCCGCACAAACTGTTATGTTTTTTTTTTCCTTCTCCGTTCCCTCTTTCTTCTTCCTCTCTTTCTCTCTATTATTTGATTTTATTAGCTCTTCTTCGATCAACACATCTCTTTTGAATTTGCACAACTCCGGCGAACTTCCAAAACCGACCGATTTTTGCTTGGGGTCGGTCGGTTGGTTTCACAGAACTCTTCAAACCGACATCCACCGACCGACTAAAATCGACGTGTCGGTGGTCGGCGTCGGTTTGAGCCGAAAACCGATGCCGACCGACCAATGATCACCCCTAATTAGGTGTCTTAGCATCAATTTATGCATGAAAGTGGGTTCATGAAAATCCACCACCTCATGGATAAAAATGAATTTCATTTTTATAAATTAATTTTAAATAAAATTAATTCAAATAATCAATTAAAAAATTAATTTTAAATAATTAATTAAACATTTTAATTAATTATAATTATTTAATTTAATATCAAATACCAAATTAAATAATTACATCAATCCCAATTTCTCTCAAAACCGATCGTTTGAATATGAATCCCTATTCATATGTAAAATTAAAACCGAAATACGTATCATATACATATTTGCAATATTTAAATATTTCCAACTCTCTCCATAGTTTAATTCACAATTAAACTATATATATAATTACACCAATTATATCACATATAATTAACGCTTACTTCCTAAATCGAATTTGAACAATTCAAATTCTCTTATCACACTGTTCTAATGTTTAGTCCGATATGAGCTAGCATAGGGACCTAATAGACCTACAGATCATGAGCTCCAACGATCTGAGATTAACTAGGTAAACTCTTTAACCAAGTTAACCAACATTCGTTAACTTCTGGGTCAACCAAGTTAACCAACATTCGTTAACTTCTGGGTCACTCCACTATAGACCGACCACTGTACTCTCTTCACTGTAGATATATTTCTGTCCATTCGATATAACCATGATTAGTAAGTCGATATAACCATGATTAGTGATTTTTTATATATATATATAGAATAGGCTATTTATACTTCTAAATAAAAAAAAATATCAAAATTTTCAACGTCATATAATGTAGACGAGTTTAAATATTCTATCTTAGACCAAATTGTACTAACAATAAGAGAGAATCAAGCCGATTAAATTTTATGGTTTGTCAAATCATTTGAAGAGTACGAGCGAGAATGAGATTAATGGTACGAGGCCATTTGGAACGACACACATGCAAAAGAAAGGAGTAGATTAACAATGAATGAATAGATAGACTTTAGTGAGGAAATGATGAGTTTTTTTTTTTTTTTTGGAGGAAAGGAAATGATGAGCCTTTATGAGTCGTTAATGGTGGATCCATGTTTGTTCGGGGCTTCACTTAAGATTTTGTAATATTTACAAGGAAACATGTAAAATAATAATAATTAAAAAAACTATTAATTGAATACATCACAATTGTCAATAACAAATTCATAAATTTATATGCATAAATTAGTATAAAGATAATGTGTATATTTATGTATGTAAGTATCAAACATACATACGTGTATATTTAGAAAACTCTGATTTTTTTTTTTTTGAAAATAAGAAAACTCTGATTTTTGTTAATGGTGGATTTGATTTTTTGTAATGGTGGATTCATGTTTGTTCGGGGCTTCACTTAAGATTTTGTAATATTTACACGGAAACATGTAAAATAATAATAATTAAAAAAAACTATTAATTGAATACATCACAATTGTCAATGAAAAATTCATAAATTTATATGCATAAATTAGTATAAAGATAATGTGTATATTTATGTATGTAAGTATCAAACATACATGCGTGTATATTTAGAAAACTCGATTTTTTTTTTGAAAATAAGAAAACTCTGATTTTTAACTCGATTTTGCAACATTTTTTTTTGTTTCTAACTAATTTATTGTTTTTTTTTTTTTTGTATCAAGAGTTGTAATATGACTGATAAAATATGTATCATGAATTGAATTAGAGGAAACTAAAATGTTTTAAAATTCTTTTTTGATAATGTTTTAATGTTTTAAAAGGTTTTAAATACTTTTTGGTTTTTGCCCAAAAACGAATTCGATCGACCGATGAACAACCCTACAAACTATGATATGTTTGTTTCTCTTATTTTAATTTTCAAACTTTAACACAAATGTTATTTAAAAAAAAGTAATCATTTGAACATGAAATTAAAATAAAATGTAATTCGATTTTAAATGAATAAATTTGATAAGAACGAACTAAATAAATTGTTTTTATTTCTTATTTAAACAAACAAAAAAAAAAAACATATGTACATATGTGTATGTAGGTATCATACATGCATATGTGCGTACATGTATATTTATGTATTTGGTTTAGTTTAAATGTTCTTAGCCCAACGTGTAGAAAAAATATAAACATATGAACATACGCATATATTTAAACAATTTTAATTTTTTAATTTTAAGGAGTTTGATTACCTAAATAATTAGTTGATATATTTCTTTCGTTTCAAAAGTTTATTTTCTGAATTTGATTAATAAAATAGATATCATGAAACAAAACAAAAGAAAATTAGATTTTAAAAATATAAAAATGTCTAAGTGATGATTACAATAGAGCATGTTATAAAAAACTTAAGAAAAGTTTCTGATATGGTACTACAACAAAGATCAACCGTACTATTATGAATTATCTAAAAGCAATATGTAATTGGAGACCATGTCTATTGTCATGACCTTGCGTAGAAAATCATTATAGGGGAACATTGTTAGTGTTTATTTCTTTTGCTAAAAGGCCTCCAACGTAAGTTCACCATAAGCTTTGATATTATTTACAAGTACTACTTAGAAACCTACATGAAAGTGAAAAAACACTAATTAAAACAATTTCAAAAATATCTCTATGTGTGGATTTATGACAATCTTCTTGATATGTAAAATATGTATTTGTTACGATAAGTTTTATTGACATTGAGTGGAGGTTGCAAATGCATCATAAGTGTCATACAAATTTCATTTCAATTCTTCTAGTGTTTTTATCCATGAACTTATATATGTATGTCTGATTGGAGATTGGAGAAGAAGTTATTCTCCCTCATCCATCAATAAGCATTGGATGGTATGGGCATGCATATAGTGCTTGTGTTTTTTTATAGATAATTTATTTCAATCCAATGGTCAATTTTGATCCGCATTTCTTTAACTTTAACTTGAATTGCAAAAGATTTATTATGCATCAAAATAAGTGCAATAATCAAAATTCGATGCATTGTAGCTAATGTGAATAATTCAAATTATGGTGAAGAAATATTTCAACAACTTAAATAAGAAAACTAAGGGGTGTTTGGATTGAGAAGTTTGAGTCAAAACTACCAGTCACCGACCGACAGAAATCGATAGGTTGGTTTTCAGCGTCGATTTTTGCCCAAAACTGACTTCGACCGAATGATGAACAACCCTACAAACTATGGTATGTTTGTCTCTCTTACTTTAATTTTCAAACTTGAACACGGATGCTGTTTTAGAAAAAGTAATCGTTTAAACATGAAAATAATATAAAATACAATTCGATTTTAAATTTATAAATTTGATGAGAATAAGGAACTAACTAAATTGTTTTTATTTATTCTTTAAACAAAAAAAAAAAAACATATATACATATGTGTATGTAGGTATCATACATGCATACATGTATATTTATATATTTGGTTTAGTTTAAATGTTCATAGCCCAACGTGTAGAATTATAGATGTATTTAACACATGTATACGTAGATATCATACATACATACAAACATACATATATATTTAAACAATTTTAATTTTTTAATTTTAAGGAGTTTGTCTACCTTAATAATTCGTTGATATATTTTTTTTCGTTTCAAAAGTTTATTTTATGAATTTGACTAATAATATAGATATCATGATTCGAAACAAAAGAAAATCAGATGTTTTAAAATATAAAAATGTTCAAGTGATGATTACAATAGAGAATGTTATAAAAGATTTAAGAAAAGTTTCTAATATGGTCTACTGTACTAAAATCAATAATCTAAAAGCAATATGTAATTGGAGACCATTTCTATTGTCAATGTCATGACCTTGCCTAGAAGATCATCATGGGTTGACATCGACTTCATATTACAAAGAGTCAGTGTTTATTTCTTTTGTTAAAAGGTCTCCAACGTAAGTTCACCACAAGCTTCGATATGATTTCAATTCTTTTAGTGTTTTTATCTTTTTTTTTTTGAGGAATTTCTAGTGTTTTTATCTATGCACTTGATATATATATGTTTGATGAGATTGGAGAAAAAGTTATTCTCTCCCTCACCCATCAATCAAGCATTGGATGGTACGAGCATGCATAGTGCTTGTTTCTATAGATAATTTATTTCAATCAAATGGTCAACTTTTGATCCGTATTTCTTTAACTTTAACTCAAATTGCAAAAGAATTATTATGCATGAAAGAAAGTGCAATAATCAAAATTCGATACATTGTAGCTAACGTGAATAGTTCAAATTATGGTAAAGAAATATTTCTACAACTCAAATAAGAACACTAAGTGGGGTGTTTGGATTGAGAAGTTTGAGTCAAAACTACCCGTCACCGACCAACCTAAATCGATAGGTTGGTTTATGGCGTCGATTTTTGCCCAAAACCGACTCCGACCAATGGATGAACAACCCTACAAACTATGGTATGTTTGTCTCTCTTACTTTAATTTTGAAACTTAAACATGAATGTGGTTTTTAAAAAAGTAATTGTTTGAACATGAAATTAAAATAAAATACAATTCATTTTTAAATGAATAAATTTGATGAGAACAAGGAACTAACTAAATTGTTTTTAGGGAAAAATACACTTTTAGTCATTGAGGTTTGGGTTAGGTTTCATTTTGGTCCCTAAGTTTTCGAACTCAACAATTTAGCCCATGAAATTTGGTTTTTAGTTTCCCAAAAAATAAATGAATGTGGTTTTTAAAAAAGTAATCGTTCCGCCGCTGCCTGCATATTCTTTGCTGGATTCGTTTCCCCAAAAAATACAAATCTGGTGATCTCGTCCTCGCGCCACCATGATTTTCCCCTGTCCAAAAATATAGATCTGGTGATCTTGCAACTCTCTCTCTCCCTCATTTCCAGTTGCGACACGAAACGAACGGTTGGACGAAGGCGTTTCCAGCACGCGAAGATCTCGCAATTTCCATTTAGTGTTTCCAGTGGTGAAGATCTGGCGGGAAACGAACGTCGAAGAAAGGAAGGGAAATATGAAGAGAAGAAGAAAAGAGAGGCGACGAGAGAGGAAAAAAAAGAAAGGAAGGGAGAATGGAGATCTGGGGAGCGGTGACGACGGTAGGTTTGGAGGGGGAAGGGAGATCTGAAGAGAAGAAGAAAAAAAAAGGTCGGCGAGCAACAGTCACCGACCCTCGACAGCTGTTGCAGGTGGTGGTGGTGGGGAGGGAGAAGAAGAAATGAGGGAGACAAATAAATATATATAAAAATAATAATATTTTTATTACTTTAATATAATTTTATTTTTAAAAAACAATTTTTTAATAAAAAATAGTGTCCATGTCATCCTACAGTTAATACTTAACGAAAATTGGAGGGACCAATAGTGTAACGAAATGCAAACCTTAAGGGTAAAAATGTTAGTTTGAAAACTCAGGGACCACTATGAAACCTAACCCTAACCTCAGGGACCAAAAATGTATCTTTCCCTTGTTTTTATTTCTTCTTTAAACCAAAAAAAAAACATATATACATATGTGTATGTAGGTATCATACATGCATATGTGCGTACATGTATATTTATGTATTTGATTCAGTTTAAATTTTCTGAACCCAACGTGTAGATTTATAGATGTATTTAACACATCTATGTATATATCATACATACATACGAACATACATATATATTTAAACAATTTTAATTTTAAAATTTTAAAGAGTTTGACTACCTAAATAATTAATTGATATATTTTTTCGTTCAAAAGTTTATTTTCTGAGTTTGACTAATAAAATAGATATCATGAATCGAAACAAAAGAAATTAGATGTTTTAAAATATAAAAATGTGCAAGTGATGATTAAAATAGAGCATGTTATAAAAGATGTAAGAAAAGTTTCTAATATGGTACTACAACAAAGATGAACCGTACTAATATGAATCATTTAAAAGCAATATGCAGTTGGAGACCATGTCTATTGTCATGACCTTGCCTGGAAGATCATTATGGGTGAACATCGACTTGATATTTTAGAGAGTCAGTGTTTATTTCTTTTGGTAAAAGCCTCTAACGTAAGTTCACCATAAGCGTTTGATATTATTTAGAAGTACTACTAAGGAACCTACATGGAAGACAAAAAAATCTAATTAAAACACTTTCGAAGATATCTCTCTGTGTGGATTTATGAAAATCTTCTTGATATGTAGAATATGTATTTGTTATTGAAAGTTTTATAGACATTGAGAGGAGGTTGCAATTGCATCATGAGTGTTATACAAATTTGATTTCAATTCTTCTAATGTTTTTATCCATGCATTTGATAATATATGTATAATCTGATTGGAGATTGGAGAAGAAGTTATTCTCCCTCATCCATCAATCAAGCATTAGATGGTACGGACATGCATAGTGCTAGTTTTCTATAGATAATTTATTTCAATCCTATGGTCAAATTGCAAAAGATCTATTATGCATGAAAGAAAGTGCAATAATCAAAAGATTTATTATGCATGAAAGAAAATGAACAACCTTACAAACTATGGTTTGTTTGACTCTCTTACTATAATTTTCAAACTTAAACACGAATGTTGTTTTTTGTATTTTAAATGAATAAATTTGATGAGAACAAGGAACTAACAAAATTGTTTTTATTTCTTTTTTAACATAAAAAAAACACATATATACATGTGTATACAGGTATCATACATGCATATGTGCGTACATGTATATTTATGTATTTGGTTCCGTTTAAATGTTCTTAGCCCAACGTGTAGACTTATAGATGTATTTAACACATATATGTAGATATCATACATACATACAAACATACGTATATATTTAAACAATTTTAATTTTCTAATTTTAAGGATTTTTACTACCTAAATAATTAATTGATATATTTTTTTTGTTTCAAAAGTTTATTTTCTGAATTTGACATATAAAATAGATATCATGAATCGAAACTGTTATAATCAATCACCAATACCAAACAAACCCACACCAGATGGAGTAAATATTCCTCACAAACGCAGAGCAAGATTTACGAGCAACAGATTTTAAAACACAAACAACACAATCAACCGCAAGAGACAGAACCGAAAAATAAAGGATAGGGAAAGAAGCAACACAAGAAATTTATAGTGGTTCAATCCCAATGAGAGATCTATATCCACTTTAGGCACTCTACTAAATGATCAATGAGCTCATCAAGTTTCTAATATGGTACTACAACAAAGATGAACCATACTAATATGAATCATCTAAAATCAACATGTAATTGGAGACATGTCTATTGTCATGACCTTGCCTGGAAGATCATTATGGGTGAACATCGACTTGATATTTTAGATAGTCAGTGTTTATTTCTTTTGCTAAAGGCCTCTAACGTAAGTTCACCATAAGCTTTGATATTATTTATAATTACTACTTAGAAACGTACGTGGAAGGGAAAAAAGTCTAATTAAAACACTTTCGAAGATATCCCTCCGTGTGGATTTATGACAATCTTCTTGATATGTAAAATACATGTATTTGTTACTACAAGTTTTATAGACATTGAGTGGAGGTTACAAGTGCATCATAAGTGTGATAAAATTTTGATTTCAATTCTTGTAGTGTTTTTATCCATGCACTTGATATATGTATGTTTGATTAGAGATTGGAGAAGAAGTTATTCTCCCTCACCCATCAATCAAGCATTGGATGGTACGAGCATGCATAATGTTTGTTTTCTATAGATAATTTATTTCAATCCAATGGTCAACTTTTGATCCGTATTTTTTTAACTTCAACTAAAATTGCAAAAGATTTATTATGCATGAAAGAAAGTGCAATAATCAAAATTCGATGCATTGTAGCTAACGTGAATAGTTCACATTATGGTGAAGAAATATTTCTACAACTAAAATAAGAACACTTAGTGGGTGTTTGGATTGAGAAGTTCGAGTCAAAACTACCCGTCACTAGATCGACCCAAACTGATAGGTTTGTTTTCGACATCGGTTTTTGCCCAAAATCGACTCCGACCGATGAACAACCCTACAAACTATGGTATGTTTGTCTCTCTTACTTTAATTTTTAAACTTAAACACGAATGTTGTTTTGTAAAAAGTAATCGTTTGAACATGAAATTAAAATGAACTAACTAATTTGTTTTTATTTCTTCTTAAAAAAACATATATACATGTGTATGTAGGTATCATACATGCATATGTGCGTACATGTATATTTATGTATTTGATTTAGTTTAAATGTTCTTAGCCCAACATTGTAGATTTATAGATGTATTTAACACATATATGTAGATATCATACATACATACACATACGTATGTATATAAACAATTTTAATTTTGAAATTTTTAGGTGTTTGACTATCTAAATAATTCGTTGATATACTTTTTTTAGTTTAAAAAGTTTATTTTTTTGAATTTAACTAATAAAATAGATATCATGAATCGAAACAAAAGAAAATTAGATGTTTTAAAATATAAAAATGTGCAAGTGATGATTACAATAGAGCATGTTATAAAAGATATAAGAAAAGTTTCTAATATGGTACTACAACTAAGATGAACCGTATTAATATCAATCATCTAAAAGCAATATGTAATTGGAGACCATGTTTATTGTCATGACCTTGCCTGGAAGATCATTATGGGTGAGTATCGACTTGATAATTTAGAGAGTCAGTGTTTATTTCTTTTGCTAAATGCCACTAATGTAAGTTCACCATAAGCTTTGATATTGTTTAGAAGTACTACTTAGAAACCTACAGGGAAGGGGAAAATGTCTAATTAAAACACTTTCAAAGATATCTCTCTGTGTAGATTTATGACAATCTTCTTGATATGTAAAATATGTATTTGTTACTGCAAGTTTTATAGACATTGAGTGGAGGTTGCAAGTGCATCATAAGTGTTATACAAATTTGATTTCACTTCTTTTAGTGTTTTTATCCATACACTTTGTTGATGCCGAAATCCGGACAGAAGACTCACCTGACCTTCACGTGACACCAACAATGAATTCGTAGAAAACTGGGGAAGACGTGACCTGCAAGACCAGCAAAAACCGTTGCACACCGGCGTGGTGTAGGCCACACCGCCTCCAATGCCTAAGTCAGAAAATCGAGGAGAAGCTACAGATAGTAAGGGGAGAGCGAGGAATAGAGTTTCGGACCCCTTCTTCTGTGGTGAAGAGGGGGTTTTATACCTGTTTGTCCTCCTAGGGTTTTTAGGAATTCGGAGGTGTTTCGGGATGAACCAGGCAGAACCGGGGCGATTCGGGGCATCAGGGACCGAAAAGAGGTCACCGGGCTCGACCCGTGCAAACGGGTCGAGTGATCGGCCTCGGCCTTTTGCCGAGGCCGACCATATGGGTCGGGCCATGTTGGCCTGACCCTTTGGTCCGGTCTTCCTCTGGGTCGGTCTTTTGGTCCTACCTCTGCCCGATTGTCCTCGTCAGCTCCTTGTGCATCTGTGTGGTCCAAAATCACCTATAACACACTTGATATATGTATGTCTGATTGGAGATTGGAGAAGAAGTTATTCTCCCACCCTCATTAATTAAGCATTGAGTGGTACAAGTCATGCATAATGTTTGTTTTTCTATAGATAATTTATTTCAATCCGATGGTCAACTTTTGATCCGTATTTCTTTAACTTTAACTCAAATTGCAAAAGATTTATTATGCATCAAAGGAAGTGCAATAATCAAAATTCGATGTATTGTAGCTAACGTGAATAGTTCAAATTATGGTGAAGAAATATTTCTAAACTCAAATAAGAACACTAAGGGGATGTTTGGATTGAGAAGTTTGAGTTATGAAATCTGGAGTTGTGTTTGTCTTGGGAGTTGGTGGATGAGTTCAAAAGCTTATGGGACTAACAATAGAGTGTTGGAATATGAGGAAATAAGTTTGTGGGTCCGACAATAAAGTGTTGAAATATGAATAAATAAGTTTATGAGTTCCACATTTGGGTATTATATGTCTTTGGGCCAAAAAAGGAGTTCGGTTGGGTTAATAACTCCACCCACCCGACTCCTCAATCTAAACACCTAAGCGTTAAATGAGAGTAATTTCTTATTTGATATTGATGACTAAACACAACAGAACACTACCTCCAATATGTTAGTGACAACTTTGGAAATGAGAACATGCTTCGATATTTAGTTTGATACAAACGCGAAAAGGTTTGTTTCAATAATTGGAAGAAAATTGAGATTTTTTGCAAGTATTTTGAGTTTTCCAATTGATGCAACAAACATGTTTAGTACCACAATTAAAACTTAAACAGTTTCTTTATTTGAACATATATGAAATATATATTTAGAATTGTGTGTTGTAACTAGAAGTGAGAATTATTCCTTGATCTTCACCATCATCTTCATCATCTACAATTTTATTTTTGCCAATAATTTCTTAATCTTCATCATCATTTTCATCATCATCGTCGTTGTCTATGATAATCATCCCCATAAGGTCATGACACTAGATATGGAACTTGTAATGGAAGTCTTGAGCCGAGGTTGTTCCCTTCGAGTGAGAAACTTTCTTTCACTTAGAATAGTTGTGCAATCTTAAGTTGCATGTTGCTTATGACTACTATTGACATGATTCACATTTATTACAATATCATAAGAACTACTTTTATTACGTTTTTTTATAGTACGTTCTCTTGATAAATAATCACTTATCCTTTCCTCTAACAAGTGTTTTGAAACATTTTACTTCCTCATATTTAAAAACTAAACTATTGATTAAAAAAAAATGAATTAGTTAAGATTAGAAAATGTGTCAAATTGAAAAGCATCTAAAAAAAGAGTTTTCTAAATATACACATGAACTAACGATACCTACATGCATGTTGAGTTAAATACATATATAGATATACAGGTTGGGTTGAAAATAGTTGGGTTAAATCACATGCATAAATATACATCTACATACATACATATGCATGTATGATACCTACATACAAATACAAATGTACGCACATGTATGTATGTACATTTCTTTTTAAAGACGAAAACAAATAAAAATAATTTAGTTAATTTTCTATTCTGATTAGGTTTATTCATTTAGAATCAAATTATACTTTATCTTCATTTCATGTTTAAACGATCTTACTTCCTTTAGAACATGTAGATTCTAGTTCTAGTTCTAGTACATATAAAACTTCGAATGCGGAAGAAACTTTTTTTTTGAACAATACTAGCCTTCTTTTTTTTACTAAATATCTAAACATGTCCTTCATTTAGTGTAGTAGGCGAATTTTAATAAAATAAGCTATTAAAATGTAGAATTACAAAATAATGTAATGGTAAATTATAAAGCAAAAACATTAAAAAAGAAAAGGAAAAACTTCAATCCCACATATTTAAAAAAAAATTAACCCACGATGGAGTATTGAGGGTTTCTATTTAATTATGTTTAATTATATAAGGAAAAAAAAATACACTTTTAGTCCCTGAGGTTTGGGTTAGGTTTCATTTTGGTCCCTAAGTTTTCAAATTCAACAATTTAGCCCTTGAGGTTTTGTTTTAGTTTCATTTTAGTCTCTCCATCCATTTTTCCGTTAATAATTATGGGTTATTTGGGGCAACAACTTCTTAAGTCCCCACTTCTTAACCCCTCACAAGTCCATGTTTGGGCCCATGACCTCTTAAGTCCCCACTTCAAAAGTCCAAAACGGGGGCTTCAACAATAATAATACACTGTTGAAGTCTAAACGCCTCGTCTCCTCTCTCCATTTCACGTGTCTGATTTTGATGCTTTCTCTCTCAACCCCCTCGTCTCCTCTCTCCATCTTCACGCGGTTTCTCTGATCTATGATGCACGGATTTGCTAACCGCAAGTGTACGAGCCAAGTTATAATATAATGAAACCTAATTTGAATGTCGTCCTCTGGATTGGGTTTCTAATCAATTTTACTACCGTAAATACTCTAATCCAATTTTATCTAGGGAATTAAACTTAGTGGCAACGAATGCAAAATTAACAAAAGCAAAAAAGAATGTGACAAACAATTGATGACAAAATTCTTAGGGAGTTGATTTCACTAATTGGGATTATGGATTAATTAATGGATGGTTGACATGCTATGACTCATAAATCTTGGAATACTAAACTCACACATATCTCTCCCAAGCATACATGACTCTCTCACATGCAATGAATCCAATATCCCTATCTAAATTCATTTAACATGCAAGGCATTAAGGTTATCATTTTTAACGATTTCTAGAATTATCTATTATCTCTCGATCTCAAGATTAATCCTAGTCATGCATAATGATTTCTAAGCTAAATCCTCTCTCCCGAGTTAGACTTAGACACAAACATTATTCAATTCATGGCTGGTAAATTGAAAGCACTAAGAACACATTATGCATAAATGTAATCATAACAAACATCCATAAAATCAATCCAAAATTGCCCAACGACTACATCAATCCCTAAGATTAAAAACTTAGCTACTCATACAACACATTATGATATAGCAAAAGTCTAAAACAACCATTAAAACTAACAAAAGTAAGAGAGAAAGAAGATTAAACACTATGTAGCCGAGACTGCACAACACGTCCCCGTCACGATCTCCACGAACAAAGTCTTGAATCCCGCTCCTCTCTACTTGCTTCAGCTTCCACAGAAGGTTTTAGCCAGAATTTAGGCCAAAATTGCATCCAAAGAAGTCCCCCTAATTCAGCCCTAATCGCATTCTATTTATAGGAAAAAAGTCGATAGAGTCGCGACGCTATAGGCACAGTGCCGCGACGCTGTAGCGAAACCAACATTCTGTAAAGGAAAAATTTGAGAGTGTCGCGACGCTATTGACAGAGCGTTGCGACGCTACGTCTGTTGCCGCCCAAATTAGAGAAGTAAAGTGTGCAGCGTCGAGACGTCCAAGGTCTAGGGTCTCGATGCTAGTCCTCGATTTGCCCTTATTCAATAAGCTTCCAACTCGATCCAACTTCATTTCTTTGGCCTTTTTCACGTCCTGAACACCCGATTGACTCCAATTTCTCAATTTTGCTCCAATATATATTTCCTACAAATAAAACAATAAAATGCATAAATTTGGTCAATTAATTATCAAAGACTAGCTAAATTAATTAGGGAAAAATAGCTAGTTATGCTCGCTATCAAACACCCCCAAACTTAAGCTTTTGCTAGTCCCCGAGCAAACTAAAAATCAAGCAACACTCGAAGAATGGATGCAACAAACATGACTCAATCCTCAAGGCTCAAAAGTCAATAAACAAACAATCAAGAGACATGCACATAAGGCCCAATGAATGAGACAAATCAAAAGTTTTCCAAAATTAACTTGCACAAGCTAGATCTAACTTAGCTAGATTAGACTCTAATAACTTGGGATTGGATTATTAAACTCTCAACTCATCTTCCCTCTACACTGGCACTAAGGATTTACTAATGAGTCAATGGAACAAATTAGTTTTTTTTCATCCATACTTAGGTGCTTCAAATTGAAAATTAAATCAAGCATTTATAAGTGGCACTAGCTTTCACACACCTATTGCAGGGACCCATAATCCGAGTTTTACTCTTGGTTGACCTAACTGTTCACAACAGGGGTAGCTCTTTTTGCCTAAACATTATTTCACATTGCATTTTGTGCACAAGCCATGACATAATTTTTCTTGAAAGTAAAGACAAGAATGATTTTTCTTTTATTATCATGATAAGCATATGTTATTTTCTTTCCTCCTAGGCAAGATTAAACATGCTAATTTGCAAAAAAATTAACTCTTTAGCTCTTCTCTACACCTTTCGAGGTGACAACAAGCATATGAACCTAATAATTCGCTCCTAAGCATTCAAGTCATATTCTAACCAAGGAAAATACTCTACTCATGCAAGACATCTCCTAGAAAAAGTTTAAAAAGTCTCCATTTTTGGGCACTGTTGGGTTTCCAGAGTGTGTAAAAATAAGGTAAAAATGGACTCTAGAACACTGTGCAAGCATACACAAACCGCAACAAGTAATAAGTATTTATGGAATCCAAGGTCTGAATTAGTTCTCACTTTACCTATTTTGTATAACTTTTCAATGGTTTCAAAAGTGGTTAAAATGATTGGTTTTGATAAAATGCTGAAGCAAAAGAAATGACAGAACATAAAGTAAACAAATAAAGCAGACATATTAGAAATAGGCGTTGGTCAGGATTTAGTAATTGTTTTAAAAGATGCTCTAGCAATATTATTGATTGGGCAAAACTCTTGCAGTCTTATTAGCAGATTCCTCCCAAAACTCTGGATTTTTTAGAATGTGTTTCAACTCCAATGACGTACTACCGATCAGACATTAGGCAACTGACTATCCCTAGCTCAATCACTGACGTTCACCAATACACAATGATCTAGTGTGATTAAATGCAACACACTTCCCAAATCATCCCTGAAACTAGGAAATGGTATTCATACCGGTTGGCCAAGCGGGCACAAAATATAAATAAGCACAACAAATAATCAAGATGCATCAAATCAACATATATTGCATAGAGAATTAAGCACAACAATTACATAACTCCTAACCAACAGCTAAAGTAATTTAGTTCATAACACTCATGGTAACACACACTACAATCTGAGTATGTGCATCCATAACTACAAGAAATTACAAGAAAATACTAATTTCCTTAGTCCAATCCGTAGTGATGGTCTTCTTGAAGTCTCCTATCTTTCTCTATTCGGCTCCCAAGGATGGAAATGAGAAATGATCTCTTCCCCAAAAGTGGAATGAATTTGACTTGAACGACTCTTCCCTTTTATAGAATGAAGACAAGCTTGAATTAGGTTGACCTAGACACGTGGATGGCTCTCCTTGCTTCTTGAATCCGAGAATAGCTTAACTAATTTCAGTTCATTAAATTGGCTAACGAGCTGTAATGTGACAGTTTTGTTCCTTGCTTTGCTGGATCATAGATTTTGCCCCCTCAAGTCACTCAGCAATATATTCTGCACAACATAACTTCCAAAGCATCCATTCTTCCAAATGGATTAGAACATGCAATATTCATCTAAAAGCAACCCTATTTAGCACACATGACACACAAATCATTATAAAACTAAGGCCTAAATAACTCCCTTTTGGAGAGTTATCAGGCACTCATGCTTACAACTCATCAAAAGCTTGAAAATTGACAAGAAAGCCTATCCTAGGAAATCATAGTCGTGCAAAAATAGCATCCACAAAACAACCATATGCTCAATTCAAAGGAAGCTCAAAACTTTAGCCCGAACTCAGATGCTCAAGGGCTCCACAAACATGACATTCCACCCACAAACTTAAAACATGCATTGTCCTCAATGTATAAAGAATATAAGGCATAATCAAGCATGAGAATAATAAAAGAATGGAAGAAGTGAACAATACTGCCCTAAAATGACAATGACCTTCTCATGGATGCTTGCAAGCCAAAAGCCACGGGATCACAAGACCTAAAAAACAAAAACAAAAGGCAAATCAAAAGCAAAAAAGAAAAACACAATTGAACTTACTTGGGTTGCCTCCCATAAGCACTTGTTTAACGTCATTAGCTCGACGTGTTGACTGAATAGGCATCATGGTGGTCTAATGTATGGCGTTCCATCAATAATGCTCTTCCTAGCATCTTTCCTGTAACCCACCAACATGGTCTCTGTTGTGCTCTGAGGGTCAAATGCTTTAGGATCTCCTCATGCTGGACTCGAACAATAAGCTCCCTGCGTTCAATGTCAATTATATGTCTCCCTGTAGCAAGGAATGGTCTCCCTAAAATAATAGGCATAGCAGGATTCTACTTTATATCCATCACAAAGAAGTCAACAGGAAGAAAAAATTTACCTACTTTAATTAATACATTCTCAACAATCCCATATGGACTAACCACAGACTGGTCAGCTAACTGGAGTCTAATAGAAGTAGATTTTATTTATCCTATGTTAAGTTTCTTGCATAATGACAAAGGAATAATGTTTATGCTAGCACCTAGATCACACGATGCTTTAGAGGAGTAAGTACCTAAATTACAAGGGATAGAAAAACTCCCTGGATCAGCCAATTTGTCAGGTACTTTCTGTTGAAGGCGAGCAATGCAAGTTGATGCGAGGTACACGGTCTCCATCTGCTTTTCCTTCTTCTTTTTGTTGAGTCATTTCTTCATAAACTTCTTGTAGCTAGACATCTGCTCCACTGCATCTGCAAAAGGAATATTAACATTCAATCCCATAAAAGCATCTAAAATTTTTCAAACCGAGCTTCCGAATTCTTCTTTTTGTTTTTCTTTAACTTAGGAACTAAAACAGTAGGAGAATGGATAAAGGGCTAATGAATAAGCTTTTCAGCTTCGTTTGAGGTGGTGTCTGTTGGGTTTTATGCCCTAAAACTCGTAGATAGTAAATGAAACAAATTAATCTATCTCGATAAAGTGTTATTTGAGTGATTCAGTAATTTGGTTATTGAATAATCGAGTTTGCATTAATAAACCCTAAATCCAATAAACTAAGATCCAAGGTTGTTTAAATGAAACTTCGACTAGTATGTGGGGACATACGGGGATCGGTGTCCAAATAACAACCTAAAAGGTCTATAGTATAGAGATAAGGCTGGGTACCTTATTCTGGTGATATTATGTGATACGACCCACCTTGTATTCGATACAGATGCAATGATCCAAAGCATCCATGTAGAAGACATGCAGGTGGGGGTATCCTATGCAATGAGTTTGCATAAGACCGGACCGCGAAATAGTAACTACTAGATGTAACGCTGTTGACTAGTTTAGGTTTCTATTTCAATAGGATGACCTAGGTAACTCAATTTCAGTCATGAGTCTGTTATGAACTCCTTTCAGGAGGGATTTGAAAGGATTTGGAATTCCCTAATTCTGATAAAGCGGAAGTGTAATTGGGACCGATTCGTAGTTAATTTTGTTTATCCAAAAATACTATTACATTGGCAAAAAAAACATAGAATAAATTCTATACAAACTTAAGGCTAAGCATAAAAAAATTATTAGATCTAAATCTAAAGGGGAGAAGCAAACATACCGTCGTTGACGACTCTGAATACTTCAACGAACGCCTTTCTTGATTTTGGACCAAGCGTCAACAATTGGGACACCACCATTTGATCTTCCCCGCTATAACTCTGAGATTAGGAACGTAGTTGTGGGACTACCTAATCTTGAATGGGAAAAACTCTAGAGAGAAAAATTCTCCCTAAAGTTCTTGAGTTGAGAGAATATGAGAGGGAGACTAGAGAGAATGCAAGAGTGCATTCTTGTGGCCTTATGTTGTTGTACCTAAACCCTAGGTTTAGTGTTCTATTTATAGGAGAAAGGTCATGAATAAAATATTCATTTAAAATCAATTATTTCCATAACTGATTTAATCTTTTCCATAATTAATCAATTCCATGACCAACCAATTCCATGGCCAATCAATTCCATAATTGATTAATCTTTTCCATAAATGATTGATCACTCCCCTAAGTGATTAAATCATTTCCATAAATGATTAATTACTTCCATAAGTGATTAATCATTTCCATAATCGATTAATTTCCAATTAATTAATTCTTTAATTAATTAATCACCAATTAAATATCATATATTTAATTTCAGACCTTCTATTAGTTAATTAATTAATTACCCAATTAAATATCATATATTTAATTTCAGGCCTTCAATTAATTAATTCTATAATATGAATCAAATTCATATTAAAATTTGAACTCCTTCAAATTCTCTTATATCCTATAAATTTAATATGAATCAAATTCATATTAATATTTGAACTTCTTCAAATATTTATTTCTCTCATAGACTATAGTTTAATTAAATCTCATTTAATTTAAACTAAATTGAAGAATTAATTAATTCATAATGAATTAAATCATCTTCTAATTAAATACCATATATTTAATTAGACATATATTTGAACTCTTTCAAATATATCAATCTCTCAATATAATAAAGTTTAATCTAAAATTAGACTTTATATTTTAATGCATCACTATACATTATATTAATTTGTATCTCATATAATTTACTTAATTCCCAATATGAATTTGAACTATTAAAATTCTCTCAAGATATATTTGTTCCTAATTACTCTTTACGAGCTAGCAGGGGGACCTAATGGACCTACAGATCAGAAGCTCCAATGATATGAGGTTAACCGATTAAACTCATTAATCAGGTTAACCAATATTCATTAACTATGGGTCATTCCACTAAAGACCCACAACTGAACTCTTCTCACTGTAGAACATTTCTGTGTCCATGGATATAGACCTATACTGGTAAGTCAATCTTTCACGAGTGTCCGTAATCACAACTGGGTCAAATTATCGTTTTACCCCTGTGTTACATCTGTCTCCTTAACTACCAGTGCTCCTCTAATGAACAACATGTTTATGGTCCAACCAGTAAATAGAAAGTCCCTCTCGGGCCAGTGAGAGGGTGAGATCCCTTTGTTCAAGACTCGGAGTCACCACTTAAGGGAACACTCATCTACTTCTCCTAGAAGCGGGAAGGAGTGAATTCCATCTTATGTTGTCATGTCCCCAGCCCTCCACTCGGTCTTGTCCCCAAGAAGGTAGGCTTATTGATTCGGCGTGCAGGCCACTCTCACCCATACTAATCAAAGGACAATCCCTCGTGAGAAGGAGTTCATGACACACTCAGGATTAAGACTGAGTTACCTAGTTATCCTATTGAAGCAGTAACCTAACTAGTTAACGGTGTTACATCTAGTGGTTTACTATTTCGTGGTACGGTCTTATGAAAACTCATTGCACATAATACCCCCGCTCGCATGTCTCCTACATGGACGCCTTGGATCAATACGTTTGTATCGAATACAAAGCGGGTCGTAACACATAGTGTTACCAGGATAAGGTACCCAACCTTATCCTTGTACTATAGACCTTTTAGGTTTTTACTTGAACACCGATCCTCGTATGTCCTCACATACTAGTTCAAGTCACATGTAAACAACCTTGGATCTTAGTTTATTGGATTTGGGTCAAACTGTGCAATATTTAACAATAACACTTTGTTGTAGAAACTCAATAACACTTTATTGAAACAAGTGTACAATTTGTTTACATTCACTATCTACGAGTTTTTGGGCATAAAACCTAACAGGATTGTCCTTAGATCTGTATGGGTGAGAGTGGCCAGTTCTCCGACTCAATAATCCTACCATTTTAGGGGCAAGATCGAATGGGGGCTGGGAACATAATAGTACAAGATGGAATTCACTACCTCCCCTATTGGGGTAAGTAGATGTGTGTTCCCTTAAGGGCTGATTTCGGGGCTTTAACAAAGGCACGTCGTCCTCTCCTGGTCCGAGAGGAACTCCTGTTTAGTGGTTGGACCCTAAACAACTTGTTCATTAGAGGGATCAGTGGTACTTAAGGAACCAGAGGTAACCCAAGGGTACAACGGTAATTTGTCCCAGCTGGTGTTACAAACACACGTGAATGATTGACTTACTGCATTAGTCGATATCCGTGGACACAAAAATATTCTACAGTGAGAAGAGTGCAACTGTGAGTCTTTAGTGGAGTGACCCACAGTTAACGAATGTTGACTAACTTGGTTATTGAGTTTAGCCAATTAGTCTCGTATCGTTGGAGCTTCTGATCTGTAGGTCCATTAGGTCCCACTGGTAGCTCGTAAAGAGACTTGAGGCAATTAAGTATAAATTGTAAATTGAAAGTGTACAATTTATTTAGGGGAATCATATAATGTATATTGATACATTATAATATAAAGTTTATGAAACTTTATAATATAATTTTGAATTAATTTCAAAATTAATTCTTGAGAGAAAATATTTGAACGAGTTCAAATAATTAATATGAATTGGATTCATATTAATATAAATAATTTAATAAAATCCCTAAGGTTAAATATGTGATATTTAATTGGGTAATTAATTAATTATCGAATTAATTAATTACTTATTAAAATTAGATATGAATAAGATAATAGATTTGATCTTATTCATGACATTTTCCTATTAGGAAAAGGTCTTGGCCTTTTTCCTATAAATAGGACCCCTGTGGTGGGGTGAAAGGCATCCCATTCATTCTTCTACTCTTAGAGAATTCCCCTGAAGGCTCCCTCTAGACTCCCACCAGTCTCCTGCCTCTAAAAGTCTCAGAGTCATATCGATGTAGCCATAGTGGTGGTGTTCGCAGTAGTTCGTGATTATTTCACAAACAGTTGGTTAATTTAGTCTGAGTCGTCAACGAGAGTAAGTAATTCGTTACTATATAAATTAGATTTAGATATAATATTTTTGTATGTTTAGCCTTAATATAGATTTAGAATAGTTCTAAGATTGTTGTCAATGTATTGGTATTTTAGATTAAACAAAATTAATTACGAATCAGTCCCAATCACGCTTCCTCTTTATGGAATTATAGAATTCCAATCCTACAGTGTCCTCTTCAGCTTCTTCAATAAGTTCCTCTGGTTCTGTGGTCTCCTGCTCCTCAGCTACTTGAGTTTCCTCCTTGTGATGCACAACAATTGCCTTGCAGTACTCTAAGTGAGATTTCTCCTGTTCAGCTGGGGCCTTACCTTTATTCATGGTGTTGACAACATTAACCAGTTGTCCCAGCTGGGTCTCAATGTTCTTAATTGCTGCAAAATGACCATTTACAGTGGTGTTTATGGCAATCACGACCTCCTCTAGCTTGTTCGTCCTGTTATTAGATTCTACAATAAAGGCTCCAACAAGATTCTCTAAAGACTGTTTATTTTATTGCTTAGGAGGGGTGAAACCATGAGGATTTAACACATTTTTATTATTAGCATAGGAGAAGTTCTCATGATTTCTATTGCTAGGGTGATAATGTGTAGGTGTAGAATTATTATTATACCCCCTAGAATTAAAATTTGAAACATACTGAACTTGCTCTAGATTCTCCTCCTGAGACTGAGATGCGAGGGCAACATTTGGGCATGAAGTGCACTTACGTTGTCAATCTCGAACAATCCAGCAGAAATCTTTTTCGGTGCAGACCGCTCAGATGACCACTGATAGTTGTTGGTGGCCATATCCTCTAATAGTGTGCGCGCGTTCTCCACGGTCTTGGACAACAGAGTCCCACCTCCAGCTGCATCAACGATGGTTTTAGTACTAGGATTCAGACCGTTGTAAAAGAGTTGGATTTGTAACCAGTCAGGATAGCCATGCTGAGGGCACTTCCTCAGCAACTCTTTGTAACGCTCCCAGACCTCAAACAACTGCTCATCAAACTGTTGCTGGAACGTCCCAATTTTGGTCCTCAGCTTGACCGTCTTAGCAGGGGGAAAGAATTTCTTCAAGAATGTCTGGACCAAAGCATCCCAAGTGGTAATGCTTCCAGGTGGAATCGATTGCAACCAGTCACGAGCTTTGTCCTGCAAAGAAAAAGGAAATAAACGTAAGCAATTGGCATCTTCAGAAACTCCATTTAACTTTACCGTCCCACAGATGTCTAGGAAGGATTTCAAGTGTGAGTTTGGATCCTCCTTGGGTGATCCTCTGTAAGCACAGTCTCGAGCCATTTGAATGAGACCAGTTTTCAGCTCGAAATTATTAGCATTGATCGGGGCATAGACAATCCCCGATTGTTGCTCTTGAAAGACCGGCTGAAAATAGTCCCTAATTGGCTTAGGTTCCTCGGGGTTAGGATTGGCCATTTGGATATGATTTTCTTGATTCTCCCTTCGAAGTCTATTATAAGTTTTCTCTATCTCCAGGTCAAAGGGAACTAAGGCCAACTCCCTAACCTTTCGCGTGCACAAACTAATCTAACCTAGAAAAGGAAAATAAAAACAAAAGGATAGAAAATAAATTAGGAAAGAAATTAGAAAAAGAAAGAAATAAATCTAACTAAGGAAAATATATTCTAAAAAAAGGAAAAGATAAACAAATAAGGAAAACAAAAGGTAAATATGGCAAAAACAATTTAGGAAACTAACAAAAAAGAAAAAATAAAATTAATCTAATAAGGATAAAACTAAAAAGAAAAAAAATCTATCTATGAAAAATTTAAACAAATATGGAAAAAAACTAAATATGGCAAGAAAGCAAAAAAAGGATAAAAATGCAATCTACCTAAAAATAATAAAAAAATTAAAAAAACCCTAAATTAAGACCGAACAATTTTTCTACGATATTAAATTGATTACATATGCCAATCCCTGGCAACGACACCAAAAACTTGATGCACGAATTTGCTAACCGCAAGTGTACGAACCAAGTTATAATATAGTGAAACTGAATTCGAATGTCGTCCTCTGGATTGGGTTTCTAATCAATTTAACTACCATAAATGCTCTAATCCAATCTTATCTAGGGAATTAAACTTAGTGGCAACGAATACAAAATTAACAAAAGCAAAAAAGAATGTGACAAACAATTGATTTCAAAATTCTTAGGGAGTTGATTTCACCAATTGGGATTATGGATTAATTAATGGATGGTTGACATGCTATGACTCATAAATCTTGGAATACTAAACTCACACATATCTCTCTCGAGCATACATGATTTCCTCACATGCAACGAATCCAATATCCCTATCTAAATTCATTTAACATGCAAGGCATTAAGGTTATCCTTTTTAACGATTTCTAGAATTATCTATTATCTCCCTCTCTCAAGATTAATCCTAGTCATGCATAATGATTTCTAAGCTAAATCCTCTCTCTCGAGTTAGACTTAGACACAAACATCATTCAATTCATGGTCGGTAAATTGAAAACACTAAGAACACATTATGCATAAATGTAATCATAACAAACATCCATAAAATCAATCCAAAATTGCCCAACGGCTACATCAATCCCTAAGATTAAAAACTTAGCTACTCATACAATGCGTTACGATATAGCAAAAGTCTAAAACAACCATTAAAACTAACTAAAGTAAGAGGGAAAGAAGATTAAACACTAAGTAGCCGAGACCGCACGTCCCCGTCACGATCTCCACGAACAAAGTCCCTAATTCCGCTCCTCTCCACTTGCTACAGCTTCCACAGAAGGTTTTTAGTTGGAATTTAGGCCAAAATTGCATCCAAAGAAGTCCCCCCAATTCAACCCTAATCGCATTCTATTTATAGGAAAAAAGTCGATAGCGTCACGACGCTATAGGCACAGCGTCGCGACGCTGTAGTGAATCCAGCATTCTGTAAAGGAAAAATATGAGAGCGTCACAACGCTATTGACAGAGCGTCGCGATGCTGTGTCTGCTGCCGCCCAAATTAGAAAAGTAAAGTGTGCAGCGTCGAGACGCCCAAGGTCTAGGGTCTCGACGCTGGTCCTCGATTTGCCCTTATTCAATAAGCTTCCAACTTGATCCAACTCTGTTTCTTTGGCCTTTTTCACGTCCCGAACACCTGATTAACTCCAATTTCTCAATTTAGCTCCAATATATATTTCCTACAAATAAAACACTAATATGCATAAATTTGGCCAATTAATTATCAAAGACTAGCTAAATTAATTAGGAAAAAATAGCTAGTTATGCTCGCTATCAATCTCCTCAGACACTTGGAAGCCATGCAATAGAATCTCTTCATTTTCATGTTGCTTCCTTCTCTCAAATCTCTCTTCTCGTCTCTCCATCTTGACGTTGGTCCTAAATCTCAAAGGTATGTTCTCTCTTTCCCTCACATTCACTGTTTCCTTCTCGGATGTCTCTTTCCTTTTCTGTTTTTTCCTTTCAGATCTCTCTTTCCCTCACCTTTGTCGTTTCCCTCTCTGTTTTTTTCCGGATCGCATTTGTTTTGGAAACCCTAACTTTATTTTTGTTGTTTCAGAATCTACCCACTCCTTGTCGCTTCAACCGTCTTGTTGCGTCTATGGTTGTTCCCTTGATAGAGAGCATGTTGGACTCGCTTGGTAGGTACGTTGGAGCTTGGTGAGGGGTGGGTATCGCAGGTTTGTTTTCTTTTCCCTTTTAGCCGGCTGACAATGAGTACATCACATGTAGGCAATCCGTAATTCTTTTTTTTTTTAACCATTTCTTGGTTCTGTGTAATCAATTATAACATATTTCCCTCCTGTTATTATTTTTTTCTGTTAGGGATTCTTGGTTCTTTTTTGTTTGTTATCGTTTTTTGCTTCTATTTCGTGGGTTCTATGATTTTTCCTTTTTTTTGTTATCGTCTATTGCTTCTGTTTCATGGGTTCTATCCTTTTTTCCTCTTTTTTTGTTACTGATTTTTTTGTTTTGTTTAGTGTGTTCTATCATATTTCCCTCTTTTTTTAATGATTGAATCTCATGTACTTGAGGCCGATTAGATTGTTACTTTTTATCCCTTAACTTGTTTACTCTTCTGTTACTTTCTAACCATTCATGTGTAAATTGTTTGCATTGGGTTATTTGTGTTAAATGAACTATGTGGTAGGTTAAGTATTTGGTGTAGAAAATGATGGTGGAGAAGAAGAGAATGATCAAGGTGATGGAGGAGTTGTCTGAAAAGAATGAGGTGCAAACACGGATGCTATGCTCGTGGGTTGAGCAATTAGAAAAGGCAATTGTATATGAGACATTAAGAAGGAACAAAAAGAGGAAAACTGTCCTTGTAGATAGCTCAGAAAAATGCTCCAAAACAAAGAAATGTTGTGACACTGTATTATGATGATTTTTCTGCTGTTCAACTTTAGGAATGCAATTTTTTTCTTATTTTATTGCATTTTTCATGCCTTTTTCTGATGTGGTCTTTTGTGATTGACATTTGTAATTGATTTTGTGCACATGAAAGAAATTCTATAAAAATGACTACGTTATGAGATAGAAATGAAGTTAGTCTATGTTCTGATAAATAAAATTGTATTCCAATATGTTTGGTTGGCTTGAGTTGTTTGTATTGAGAACTTTCTGACTCTAATCTTTCACTTTTGGAGGTGATGTGGAATGATATAGATGAGTATCTCAAAATTTTGAAACTTTTTAGTTGCTTTGAAATCTTCATTATCAAGTAGCCCAAAGAGTTTGGAATTTTCAAGTGAAATTGAAATTAATAAGGAATACTTGGCATGATCTATCCTTGAGCAGTGCACATATTTTAGAAATTAGAAAATAGACTCCATCATCAAGATCAAGTAAACACAACGCATAGAAAAAAGGGAGAAAAATAACAGTATCTTATATGCATTTAACAAATGTAAAGCATATGTTATTTCAAAGTAGCTTCATAGAAAAACAACACTAGAGTTTAATTTTTATTAATTTATTCATTGGTTGATTTTGTAATTTTGTGTAATACTTTATTTTTGTTGAAACTAATAGGTTCATAAAGATTTTTACTTGATCTTTTATTAAAATTAATCGGTGAATCGAGCACAAATTGAATATTGGATAAAAATGACATCATATGTATTAAGCTTAAATTGAAAGTAGTGAAAATTAATACAATTTGGACAAATTCAAGAACAAAAATTGATTTTTTTTTCCACAAACATCTTTATTAATTGTGGTTGGAAAAATTATTTTAAAAGAACTAAAAAAACAGAAGAAAAAAATTGCTAAAATGACAACATACTTCAGACTTCATAACTCTGCTCCCCAAACACAAACTTCCTAACTCTAGACTAAACAACTTTGCACTACAAATACATACTTCATAACTCTCCAGACTTCACAACTCACCAGACTTCACAACTCCAGACTTCAGAACTCCACCTCATTGCCTCAAACACCCCCTTAACGGTTTGATTATGTGGCACTATTTTTTATTAAAAAAATTATTTTTGAATTTTTAAAATATTAATATATTAAAAATATAAAAATATTATTATTTTATTATTATTTTTTAATTCTTTCTCTCTCTCTTTTATTCTTCTTCTTCTTCTTTTTTTCTTCTTCTTCTTCAACAAGTCGCCGGCAACCGGTGACCACCGCTCGTTCACGATTGGCCGCCGCCTGTGACTTTTTGGTCCTCTCTCTTCCTTTCGTCCTCTTTTTTCTCCTTTCCCTTCGTTTGTTTCACATAAACAAAAAAAGAAGGTTCTCCTTTTTCTGTTCACCACCCCTTTTGTAGGTAGAAAAATGGAAAAACAATTGTTGTGTCGTGGAGATAACCACTGCCTTGAAAGTAATTTCGGCACGACCACAGTGCTAAATCGTTATTGTCGGTTGCTCCCCAAGGTTAACACAACACCCTCCTCGTTCGTGCACTCGAGAGAGAATGATTGGAATCAGAAGAGAAAGTAGGAAGAATGAAAATGAATTCGATACTTTCCACTATGCTCAGAGGTTTCTTTTATAGGCTTAAAAAATAATCGTCTTCCACAAAACAGGGTCCAGCTGCCACGTGTCAGCCATGGAGGAGTCCACGCATAACAACTCCTCGGTCAAAGGCACGCAAAAAAGGCACCAAACTCGGTCAACGAACGGACTGGTCAACTGCTGGAGTGTGTGGACGCCGGATTGACACGTGGACGTAGACGCTGCCGACACATGGGATATCGAGAATGATTAAAAAATATTTTGGCAAAAAGGTAGGTATAAAACCCCTCTCTTTATTACGCGTCCGACCGGCGGCGGCGCGCATGTGTGGGAAAAGGTTTAGGCACCACCTTTAACCACTTTTACAAGAGTAGGGAAAAATGATTGTATAAAAACACTCCTCCCAACTCCAAATCTTTCCATGTGGGACAAACATAATGAAAAACATGGAAAAGCCAAAATATACAAGCAAATATGCTAGTCATTCCCAACAATCCCCCACGAATGATGGTAAGCAATATTTTTCTGAGCAAAGGAGGATATTAAACTTAAGCATTAATATCTTTCGATTTGAATTAATGCATAGTGAAGTAAGGCAATAACCATCATAGAGAAAGTAAGTTACCTTTTGAACTTTCAATAGTCATGGTTTAGAACCCCACAACACGTTTGAATCCTCAAGTTTCCCTTGATTCCGCGATACAATAGTAGAACAAGTGTTATTTTTAAGGCCATGCACAAAATACCTTGGGTCATTGTGAAAGCTCTAGAAAGAGATCCATTACACTCTTTCATAGAAGGCGGCCACACCTTCACAATCACGTCATGCTTCATCAAGTCTACCTCAGTAAACCACTCAAAATCTTGAGCTATGAAGACTTACCAAAATATGTCCATCAAGTCCGTACTTGGACCACCCAAATACTGGGTTATGGACTCATTTCAACAATTTGAGTCCCATACTTGCTGAGGGCTCTAGAATTACTCTCCTTGTTAGGCCTTTGGTGAGAGGATCTGCCAAATTCCTCTCAGACCTCACATACTCCAAGGAGATAATTCCACTTTTCAACAATTGTTTCACAACTCCATGTCTCAGGCGTATATGCTGCTTGTGAATCACAGTGCAAGGAGACTGGAATAGACGCCCCCCCACAGTGGTACGTCTTGAAGTAAACTTCTCAACCACTCCGCCTCTTGCTCTGCTAGCTCAAGAGTTATAAACTCTGACTCCATGGTGGATCGCACAATGCACGTCTGCTTTTCAGATTTCAATGATGTAGCTCCTCCTCCAAAAACGAACACATACCCGTTAGTTGAGCTTACTTCATCAGTTACCTAGTTTGCATCACAATAACCTTCTAATACTGCAGGAATAGCCCTGAGCATCTGTGCGTCGGCCCAACGTTTGTGCTTAATGTATATCTTGCATGCCTGTTGTGTATATATTTGCTTTAGTGATAATGATTTTCTAGGATGAAGTGCAAACGATGAAGTGCAACCCAATGATCTTTATTGGGATTATGCGTATACCTACTCAATCTACTCACAACATATGCAATATCAGGTCTAGTATAATTCATCAGGTACATCACGCTACCTATAATTTTTGCATATTCAGATTGAGAGACACTATCCCCTTTATTTTTCTTAAGTTTCATACTAGCATCATAAGGTGTTCTTATAGGTATATCATCAAAACAATCAAATCTCTTTAGCAACTTTTCAATATAGTGTGATTGACTCAATGAATACCATTTTCGGTTTTTCTCAATTTAACACCAAGTATCACATCGGCCTCACCTAAATCTTTCATCTCAAAGTGTGAGGATAAAAATAACTTGGTATCATTTATTACTTGTAAGTTCGTACCGAAAATAAGCATGTCATCAACAAACAAGCAAATAATCACATAATCAACACCAAACAATTTCGAGTAAACACATGTGTCGGAAGAATTCACCATAAACTCATTGTTTACTAAGGTACTATTAAATTTCTCATACGATTGTTTGGGAGCTTGTTTAAGACCATAAAGAGATTTTTTAAGTTGACATACCTTGTCTTCTTGACCAGGAATTACAAAGCCTTCGGGTTGTATCATATATATCTCCTCTTTTAAATCTCCATTGAGAAATGTTGTTTTCACATCCATCTGATATATTAACAGACCACGAATAGCTGATAGAGCGACCAGACATCTAATAGTAGCTATTTTAGTCACATGAGAATAAGTATCAAAGTAATCAATACCTTGTTTTTGCGAATAGCCTACAACCACTAATCTAGCTTTGAATTTTTCAATTGAGCTATCTGGTCTAATTTTCTTTTTAAAAATTCACTTACACCTAATAGGTTTATTCCCCTTAGGTAAATCTACCAAGTTCCACGTTTGATTCTTAATTAAAGAATCCAGTTCACTTTTAATGATCTCTTTCCAGAAACTAGAATCTACAGACTTTAAGGCCTCTTGGTAGGTTTTAGGATCCTCATCTATTAGATACATGCATGCAAACTGATCGTCAATTTTATTTGAGTTTTCAACAAGAAAAACAGTTAAAAAAGTTCGATCCAAAATCTTTCTCAGTTCTCTTTCTTTTACTCCTCCTAGGTTCAGATTCATGCATAATATCAGCAGTAGATGGATGACAGACAGACACCTGACTAGATCGTGAGATATTATCTGGCTCATTTTTAATCATAGGAAAAATGTGTTCGAAAAATTCAGCATCTCTATATTCACAAATTGAATTATCATCTAAACACATGAACCTATATGCCGCACTAATATGAGCATACCCAATAAACACACAATCAAAGGTTTTAGATGGATTAATTAGAGTCTTAGGGTCTTTTTTTTAAAGAAATTTGAAAAAACGGCATATCTTAAAAAATATTTAGAAAAAACAAGTTGATTTTTGTCGTTTATTGGAATGTGTAGGATCAAAATACGCATCCTACAAGAATTGCGTAACTTCAAGATACGCAATCAGTTAAGATTGAAAATGTAACAAACTGAGTAACAGACAGAGTGGATGGAGGTTAGACTGCGTAACTTCAACATACACATTCTTTAGGAAATCTACGCCAAAATTTGTAAAAAAAATAAAAAAACAATAAAAAAATAATAATTTTATATTTGCTACCTAATTTTTTTTTAACTAATAGATGTTTTTTTTTTCCTTTCAGAAAGAATAAAGTGCACAAGGATGAGATTTTGGATTAAAATCGGCAAAAAAAAAAAAAAAACTTTAAACAAAAGGCAGTTTTTTTTTTTCTTTATTATACTATGTTGGTTAATATTTTTACTATCGCTACCTAATTTTTTTAGGCCCCGTTTGATAACTGTTGATGGAGAAATTTTGACCAATCACGAATTGCCACGTCATTACATAAAATTAATGACGAAATTCAAGTTAATTAAATTTGGGACCAATTATAAATTGACATGTGTCCCAAATTTAATTTGAAAACAAAGTTGGCTAATTATAAATTTATAGAGCCAAATTTCTATTTGATCAACTAATTAAAATTAAATTATTTCAATCAAATTAATTAATTTGACCAATTAATTAAAAATAATAATTATTTGGATCAAATTTGGGTCTTTTAAATGTCTGGGTCATATGGTTTTGGGTCAAATATAAACCAAGTCCAAGACTAAATGGTTCAGCCCAAGACCAATAAAACCCAAGCCCAAGTTGTTAGGCCCAAAAGTTACCAGGGCCCATCCTGCGAGAACTCTATAAATAGAGGGGTTCACCACCATTTCAAAGGATTCAGATTTGGAGACAGAGTCAGAGAACTCAGAGTCCAGAGTCGGCAGGCCGATCATCCAAGAGGATCAACAAGCTAACAAGCCGATCCAACAGATCATCAAGCCAACAGGCCGATCCAAGAGATCAACAAGCCAACCGACCGATCAAGAAGATCAACAAGTCAGCAGGCCGATCATCCAAGAGATCAACAAGCCAACCGACCGATCAAGAAGATCAACAAGTCAGCAGGCCGATCATCCAAGAGGATCAACAAGCTAACAAGCCGATCCAACAGATCGTCAAGCCAACAGGCTGATCCAAGAGATCAACAAGCCAACCGACCGATCAAGAAGATCAACAAGTCAGCAGGCCGATCATCCAAGAGATCAACAAGCCAACCGACCGATCAAGAAGATCAACAAGTCAGCAGACCGATCATCTAGGAAGATCAACAAGCCAACAAGCCGATCCAAGAGATCATCACGCCAACAGGCCGATCATCCAAGAAGATCAACAAGCCCAATAGGTCGATCCAGGAGATCATCAACCTAACAGGCCGATCATCCAAGAAGATCAACAAGTCCAATAGGTCGATCCAGGAGATCATCAACCTAACAGACCGATCATCCAAGAAGATCAACAAGCCAATAAGCCGATCCAAGAGATCATCAAGCCAACAGGCCGATCCAAGAGATCATTAACCTAGCAAGTTGATCATCTAAGAAGCCCAACAAACCGGCCCAAGAAGAGCAACAAGCTAGAGGCCAAAGTTTATATATTTAAGAGAGAGAATCAGAGGATTAAAGTTAGAGATTGTACACCCACACGCATACAACATTAATACAATATATTATTTATTCCACGTGTCTCCATCCCCGAAGTTACGTGTGAACAAATTGGCACGCCCAGTGGGACCGTCTCTACCTCTCATCTCTTTCTCTTGTTTAAAGATCCAACCAACGTGATGGCACCAAAGAAAGCTCCCGCGAAGGTTACCACATCAAGCGACTCTTACACTGGTCCTGTCACTCGTAGTCGCTCCCAAGGAATTGAGATCAAGGAGGATCATACTCCTCTAGCTGTTGCAAGCAAGATCTCAAAGCTGATTGAAGAATCCTCTAAGGATAAGGTTGCAGTCAAAGACAACCCACTGTTCGAATCTGTCGTTCCAACATCTAAGCAGCCAAAGGATACACTAAGTCCTGATGTGATGTCCGTCATGATGGCTGATGTAGATCAGGATGAAAGAATGGCAGAGATGGAAAGGAAACTCAATCTCTTAATGAAGGCAGTTGATGAGAGAGATCTTGAGATTGCCTATTTGAAGAACCAGCTGCAAAACCGAGAAACGGCTGAGTCTAGCCAGACCCCTGCTGCAGGAAAGAATGATAAGGGGAAAGCTGTCATCCGTGAGGACCAACCACAACACTCCGCATCAGTTGCCTCTTTGTCTGTCCAACAACTGCAGGACATGATCATGAATTCCATCAGGGCTCAGTATGGTGGACCGACTCAAAGTTCCCTCTTGTATTCTAAACCTTATACAAAGAGGATTGACAATCTCAGACTACCCACTGGGTTTCAGCCCCCCAAATTCCAGCAGTTTGACGGAAAGGGCAATCCAAAGCAACACATCGCCCACTTTGTTGAAACCTGTGAGAATGCCGGTACTCGGGGAGATTTGCTTGTTAAACAATTTGTCCGAACACTGAAGGGAAACGCGTTCGATTGGTACACTGACCTGGAGCCTGATACAATTGACAGTTGGGAACAGATGGAGAGAGAGTTTCTGAATCGCTTCTACAGTACGAGGCGAACAGTTAGTATGACAGAACTCACGAGCACAAAGCAGCGAAAGGGTGAGCCAGTCATTGATTACATCAATCGTTGGAGAGCCTTGAGTCTTGACTGTAAAGATAGACTCTCCGAGTTGTCCTCTGTTGAAATGTGCACCCAAGGTATGCACTGGGGACTTCTTTACATCTTGCAGGGGATAAAACCCCGGACCTTTGAAGAATTGGCGACTCGCGCTCATGATATGGAGTTGAGCATCGCTAGTAGAGGGGGCAAGGATCCCGTAGTCCCGGATATGAGGAAAGAAAAGAAGGAAGTCAAGGGCACTGAGAAAGTTGCAAAGAGTGCCACGAAAGAATCCATGGTCGTCAACACGACCCCGTTGAAATTTTCCTCCAAAGGAAAAGAAAGTAAATCCAGTAAGCAAATAGAGACAGGCGAGAGACGTCGCCTAACTTTAAAAGAAAGACAAGAAAAGGTATATCCATTTCCAGACTCCGACGTTCCAGATATGTTGGAACAGCTGTTGGAGAAGCAGCTGATTGAACTACCTGAATGCAAACGACCGGAAGAGTTAGGAAAAGTCAATGATCCTAAGTTCTGCAAGTATCACCGAGTTGTTAGTCATCCAGTGGAAAAATGTTTTGTATTGAAAGAGCTAATCCTTAAGTTGGCTCGTGAAAGGAAAATTGAGTTGGACCTTGATGAGGTGGCTCAAACAAATCATGCAACCATAATGGCAAATGTAGGGAATGAAAATCCCCTAATCTCCTCATGTGATTATGAAGAAAGATTAATTCAATTTGGGACCCTTGATCCTGTAGTGGTTCGATTTCAAAAAGAAGCCACAATGAGGGGACCCCAAGGAAAATATAATTCCGTTGAAGATGAGAACGGAGGCTGGACCCTTGTCGTTCGCCGCAAAAAGCAAAAGCAAAGTTACGCATGGAAAGAGTCCCGCCTCTATCGAGATAGTAAAAGAAAAGTTAAGTCTCAAAGGAAGAAGGGAAAAAAGAAGTCAGGGAGGTCAAAGCCTGTCGTGAAGGAAAGTGAAGATTTCTTTTGCCCTCCACAACCCATAACTTTGGCAGAATACTTCCCAAGGAGCTTTCTCGATGATAGTAAAAAGAAGGCACTTGAAACTGTCATGTGTCACGTTGTGGACGTGGTGGAAGATGATGACGTCCTCGCTAGCTCCTCGGGAGTGGCGGTAGGTTCAGGAGACTTATCCTCTTTCAGCATAAAGGACTTACTCTCACTTCCTCAGGAAGCTAAAAACGTCCTTATTAACGCATTGATAGAGTCCGATGGTACAAATATTCCAACCTCTGAGGCACGCACATGTGCTTCGTGTTGCGTGACTATAGGATTTTCCGATGAAGATTTGCTGCTAGGGTCAAAGCCTCACAATAGACCTTTATTCGTCTCGGGATACATCCGAGAACAGAGGGTAAGTCGGATCCTCATCGACGATGGATCAGCTGTCAATATAATGCCTAAGTCAACTATGAAGCTATTAGGCATCTCGATGGAAGAATTATCAAACAGTAAATTGGTGATTCAAGGTTTCAATCAAGGCGGACAACGGGCGATTGGCATGATACGTCTCGAGCTCATCATTGGAGATTTGAAGGCCGATACTTTGTTTCATGTGATAGACTCCAAGACCACTTATAAGTTGCTATTAGGTCGTCCTTGGATCCACGGCAATGGAGTGATAACTTCTACATTGCACCAGTGCTTCAAATTCTATCAAGATGGCATTAAGAAAGTTGAAGCTGACACTAACCCATTTTCAGAAGCAGAATCCCATTTCGCTGATGCAAAATTTTATATGAAGAGTGACAACACAGGGGAAACTATACCTACAGAAATCCCCTTGATAAAAAAGAATGATAAACTCGATTTAGAGCCACAAGCAGATGCAGGGAAGGAAGTTGTTGAGAATGTGAAGGCATCTAACCCGAAGAATGGTGAAGCATCTACAAGCCTTGAGAAATCTAAAGTTGTAAAGGATGAGAAATGTTCACCTGTTCTACGATACATCCCTTTGTCCCGGCGTAAAAAGGGTGAATCACCTTTCACTGAATGTTCGAAAAGCATAAAGGTCGGTGACGTTGAAATTCTGAAGGAAGGTTTCACTATGCCTCTTACAAAGATCACTGAGCAAGAGATTAGGAAACCTGAGGATGACCAGATAAAAGCAATTTTGCCTGAAAAACGAACTAAAGACGGGTTCGACCCGAAGGCATACAAACTTCTAGCAAAAGCAGGTTATGACTTCACAGCTCACACTGAGTTTAAAAGTCTGAGGGTTTTTGATGGAAGATCTGAGCTCTCTGCAACACAGAAGAAGCTTCTAAAGGAAGGCTATAGTCTGCCTACGACAAGAAAAGGACTTGGATATAAGTCGCCTGAACCAGTTCGCATAACAAGAAAAGGGAAGGCGAAAGTGGCAGACATAAATCATATAACAGCAGAGGAGGTCGATGACTCAAAAGAAGAAGAGAACGTCAACAAACGAGCTTCTGTTTTTAGGCGCATCAGGCCACCAGTTGCTCGTGCTTCAGTATTTCAAAGATTAATTGTGAATGAAACAGAAGAAGAAAGCGTACAACCTACCAATAACTCCACACGACCTTCAGCTTTTCGAAGGTTAAATATGTCTGTTGGGGAAGAAGAGAGTACACTTTCAATTCCGGATATCACACGACCTTCAGCTTTTAGAAGATTAAATATGTCCGTTGGGGAAGAAGAGAGTACAATTTCAATTCCGGATATTACACGACCTTCAGCTTTTAGAAGATTAAATATGTCTGTTGCGGAAGAAGATGGCACATTTTCAAGTCCGAATGTGACTCGACAATCAGTTTTTCAGAGGTTAAGTGTTACCACGAGAAGAAACCAAAGAGAGCAGCCTGCTTCGTCAACTTCTCACCGACTTCAACATGAAGATGTGATGAAAATTGAAAAGATCGCGAAGGCTAATGGAGAAATTCGAAGTGCAGTTCCTTCACGAATGAAAAGAAAAACCTTTGTTACTGTCGATACGGATGGTTCTTTAAAGGTAAAGAGACGTGATGTTGTCATCACCAATCCTTTAGAAGAAGATAGTGATCAGGAAGAAGAACAAGCCTCTTGCCTTCACATCACGGTTGAAGAAGAAACAGAGGTCGAAATGTCTGAAGTAGATGAGGACGAAGCACCTTTATCACTTGAAGACGGTAACGAGTCTACAGTTGATGAGCTTAAAGAAGTAAACCTGGGTACACCAGAAGAGCCACGCCCAACTTTTATAAGCACGTCACTGACTCCTGAAGAAGAAGGTGAATACATGAGTTTACTCGCTTCATATAGAGATATCTTCGCCTGGTCATATAAAGAGATGCCTGGACTTGACCCAAAAGTAGCTGTCCATCATCTCGCAGTTAAAGAGGGGTATCGGCCGGTCAAACAGGCTCAACGACGCTTTCGCCCAGAACTTATCCCTCAAATCGAAATAGAGGTCAATAAATTGATAGAAGCAGGATTCATCCGTGAGGTAAAATACCCTACGTGGATAGCCAACATCGTTCCTGTTAGAAAGAAGAATGGACAGCTTCGCGTTTGCGTTGACTTTCGTGATTTAAATAATGCATGTCCCAAAGACGATTTTCCACTGCCAATCACAGAAATCATGGTGGATGCCACCACAGGGCATGAAGCTTTGTCTTTTATGGATGGGTCATCAGGCTATAACCAGATTCGAATGGCTCTTGCAGATGAAGAAATGACAGCCTTTCGAACTCCAAAAGGGATATACTGTTACAAAGTGATGCCCTTTGGATTAAAGAACGCTGGAGCTACTTATCAACGTGCTATGCAAAAGGTTTTCGATGATATGCTACATAAACATGTCGAGTGCTATGTCGATGATCTTGTTGTTAAGTCAAAGAGACGACAAGATCACTTGAAGGATCTAAAAGTGGTCTTTGATCGTTTGAGAAAGTATCAATTGAGGATGAACCCTCTCAAATGTGCATTCGGTGTTACTTCTGGGAAGTTCCTGGGGTTCGTCGTTAGACATCGAGGAATCGAAATAGATCAATCAAAAATTGACGCCATTCAAAAGATGCCAAGACCTAAAAACTTACATGAGTTGAGAAGCCTGCAAGGTCGTCTGGCCTACATTCGAAGATTCATCTCTAACTTAGCCGGTCGATGCCAACCTTTTCAAAGGCTAATGAGGAAAGGAGAAAAATTCGAGTGGGATGAAGCATGTCAAAACGCCTTTGAAAGCATTAAGAAATATTTGCTTAACCCTCCTGTCTTAGGAGCCCCCATAGCTGGAAAGTCATTGATTCTGTACATCGCTGCTCAAGAAAGATCATTGGGAGCGTTATTGGCACAGGAAAGTGAGAAGGGAAAGGAACGAGCCCTTTATTACTTAAGCAGGACCTTAAATGGAGCTGAGATAAATTACTCACCTATTGAGAAAATGTGCCTTGCTCTTTTCTTCGCTATTGACAAGTTAAGGCATTACATGCAAGCTTTCACAGTGCACCTGGTCGCGAAAGCTGATCCTATCAAGTATGTTCTATCAAGGCCAGTTATTTCTGGACGCTTAGCTAAGTGGGCCATCATACTTCAACAATATGATATCGTATATATACCTCAAAAGGCAGTCAAGGGGCAGGCATTAGCCGACTTCTTGGCAAATCATCCAATTCCTTCAGATTGGAAGTTATGTGAAGATCTTCCTGATGAAGAAGTCTTCTATGTTGAAATTACGGAGCCCTGGATTATGTACTTTGATGGTGCAGCACGAAGAAGTGGAGCAGGGGCAGGAATCGTCTTTGTTTCGCCTGAGAAACACATGCTCCCCTATAGCTTTGTGCTTGGTGAATTGTGTTCAAACAATGTTGCTGAATATCAAGCGCTAATAATTGGCCTCCAAATGGCCTTGGAGATTGGCATAAGATATATAGAGGCCTATGGTGATTCAAAATTGGTCGTTAGCCAACTTTTACTCCAGTATGAAGTGAAGCATAAAGACTTGAAGCCTTATTTCATCTATGCAAGACAACTGCTAGAAAGGTTTGACAGTATAGTACTGGAGCATGTTCCAAGATCAGAAAATAAAAAGGCAGATGCTCTAGCAAATTTAGCCACTGCCCTAACAATTCCGGAAGATATGTCGATGAACATCTCACTTTGTCAGAGGTGGATCGTGCCGCCAATAGAAGACCAATGCCTAGAAGTAAATATGATTTCTGTCTTTGCAATTGAAGAAGAGGACTGGCAACAACCCATTATAGATTATCTTCAACATGGAAGACTGCCCACAGATCCCAGGCGTAGGGCCGATATACGAAGAAGAGGTGCCCGATTTATCTACTACAAGGAGATCCTTTATCGTCGTTCTTATGAGGGACTCTTCCTTCAATGCCTTGGAAAGGAAGAAGCAGCAAAGGCATTAAATGAGGCACATTCAGGTGTTTGTGGCGCCCATCAGTCGGGTCCAAAACTCCAGTTTCAATTAAAAAGGATGGGTTATTATTGGCCTACAATGATTCAAGACTCAATGGAATATGCAAAGAAGTGTGAAGCCTGTCAATTCCATGCAAACTTCATACATCAGCCGCCGGAGCCTCTTCATCCGACTGTAGCTTCATGGCCTTTTGAAGCTTGGGGACTTGACCTTGTTGGTCCTATAACACCTAAGTCTTCAGCAGGACATTCTTACATTCTTGCAGGGACAGATTACTTCTCAAGATGGGCTGAAGCTGTCGCATTGAAAGAAGCCAAGAAAGAAAATGTTGTGGATTTCATTCGAACTCATATAATCTATCGGTACGGTATCCCTCATCGTATTGTGACAGATAATGGAAGACAATTCTCCAACGGCCTAATGGACAAGTTGTGTGAGAAGTTTAACTTCAAACAATACAAGTCCTCTATGTACAATGCTGCGGCAAATGGGTTGGCAGAAGCATTCAATAAGACGCTGTGTAACTTATTGAAGAAAGTAGTCTCCAAGACAAAGAGAGATTGGCAAGAAAAGATCGGTGAAGTGTTGTGGGCCTACCGAACTACTCATCGCACTCCTACAGGAGTCACACCTTATTCACTTGTTTATGGGGTAGAAGCTGTGCTCCCGTTAGAAAGAGAGATTCCTTCATTAAGGATGGCTGTCCAAGAAGGGTTGACAACAGAAGATAATGCTAGGTTGCGCCTTCAGGAGTTAGAAGCACTTGATGAAAGAAGGTTAGAGGCTCAACAAGCATTGGAATGCTACCAAGCACGGATGTCTAAAGCTTTTGACAAGAATGTGAAGCTTCGATCTTTTCAAGTTGGTGATCTTGTGCTAGCTGTTCGAAGACCCATCATCACGACACGACACACAGGGAACAAGTTCACACCTAAATGGGATGGACCCTACGTCGTCAAGGAAGTCTACACAAATGGAGCATACAAGATCGTGGATAAAGACGGATTAAGAATAGGCCCGATAAATGGCAAATTTCTTAAAAAGTTTTATGCGTGAAATGTAATGCTCCATATCGCAGGAGCCTAAACTGCATGATACTCCTGGCCCGCATGAGTTAAAAAGGTGAACGGCCAAAACATAAAAAAAAAAATCAAATTTGTATTATGAACTACGTTATGACTTGATCCCGTTTATTAATGGGTACGTAGGCAACTTAAAGGAAACTTTAAGCTCAGTCCATAAAATAAAAAAAAAATCATTATTCCAATATGCGAAACAAGTACGATAATGAATAAAAAAAATCTTGCCTATTACAAAAAAAAAATGGAGATATTTTCGATAAAAATATGATGATATAAAAAAAAAATAATGAAGTCTGATTATGGTATCCACTTGTAATTCTTCAGCTCTTCTTGTGCATCTTCCAACATTTCACGAAGTATCGTCAGAGTTTTAGCATCAGCATCAGTAAGAACAGGGGCATCTTCAATGCTACTTATAGTTCCTCGCAGTTTGGAAGCCTCAAGTTGATTTTGTTTTAGAAGATCCTCCTTCTCGATAATCGATTTAGAAATCTCAACTCGCTTAGCTTTCACAGTTTCAAGCCTAGCTTCCAATTCTTCTTCTTCTCGCAATGCTTGCAGATGTTGTTGCTGAAGTGAACCTTTCGCGGTGAGTAGTTCACTTTCACTATATAGTATCTTCTCCAAGCTAAACCTAGTCTCTCCCAGTTGGCGATTCTTACTCTCCAAAGTTAATTGAGAAGAAAATGATGACTGCAGCTGGTTATACTTCTCTACCTTCTTGAAATACGCACTTACAATTTCTTTAAGAGAATCCAAGCCGGGTACACGAATCTCAGAAATTGTATGAAGTATTTTGACTGCCTCTTGTTTAAGGCGAGGTATTTTGTCGAACGGAGTGCGTATGATCTTCTGGTGTATGCTCTCCCACAGGGCAAGGGAAGATTGTTTCCTATAGTTGGAAATAACATCGTCAGCAAAGTAATCAGAGATCTCAGACGCAGCTGCATGGGTCGTTGTCTTCTTTTGTTCAGGAACTTCATCAATTGCAGGATGACAAGATTGAATCGCGACTCTATCCGTTGGCGCTTTGGAATTGTCCACACGCGCAGCTACAGAGTCAAAGATGTCGGGACTCACAAAAGAAGGACTATGATGCCCTTCGACTTCTATAAGGGGATCATTTAAGGGTGACTGCAAAGAAAAGGGGGAAGCAATGGTGATAATAATAATAGTAAAATATTATAACGAAAAAAAAAAAAAAAAAAAAAAACTTACCAGTGGTGTAGGGAGTTCAGGAAATTGTGATGAGCTAGGGACTCCATCGAAATTGTGATGAGCTAGCTCCAAATTGTGATGAGCTAGGGCCTGCATGATGCTCCTAGCCCACACGAGCTTAAAAGGTGAGAGCAAAAAAAAAAAAAAAAAAATTTGAACTACGTTATGACTTGATCCCTATTCCATAAGGGTACGTAGGCAGCTTAAAGAAAACTTTAAGTTCAGTCTCTATAAACAAAAAAAAAAAGGTTCTTCGCTGCAGTTCCTTCTCTCCAAGTTCGAGGGTCCTTACACTGTACGCTATTGCGTTGTTCCTTCTCCAAGTTCGAAGGTTCTTCGTTGTATCCTGCTGCGTTGTTCCTTCTCCAAGTTCGAGGGTTCTCAGTTGTACGACTGCTACGTTGTTCCTCCTCCAAGTGTGAAGGATCTTATGTGGTGCGTTGTTGCATTGTTCCCTCTTCTCTCAAGTTCGATGGTTCTCACGCAGCTTTGCTGGAGTTTCTTCTCCCCAAGTTCGAAGGTTCTCACGCGCTCCGTTGCAGTTCCTTCTTTTCAAGGTCGAAGGTTCTCACTCGCTGCGTTGCAGTTCTTTCTCCCCAAGTTCGAAGGTTCACGCACTTCGCTGCAGTTCCTTCTCCCAAATTCGAAGGTTCTCACGCGCTTCGCTCTGCAATTCCTTCCCCCAAGTTCGAAGGTTCTCACACGCTTCGCTGTAGTTCCTTCCCCCTAAGTTTGAAGGTTCTCACGCGCTTCGCTGCAGTTCCTTCCTCCAAGTTCAAAGGTTCTCACGCGCTTCGGTGAAGTTCCTTCCTCCAAGTCTGAAGGTTCTCACGCGCTTCGCTGCAGTTCCTTCCCCCCAAGTTCGAAGGTTCTTACGCGCTTTGCTGCAGTTCCTTCCTCACAGTTCAAAGGTTCTCACGCGCTTCGCTGCAGTTCCTTCCCCCCAAGTTCGAAGGTTCTCACGTCGCTTCGCTGCAGTTCCTTCCTCCAAGTTTGAAGGTTCTCATATCGCTTCGCTTCGCGCTGCGCTTCGTTGCAGTTCCTTCCTCCAAGTTCGAAGGTTCTCACTCGCTTCGCTGCAGTTCATTCCTCCAAATTCGAAGGTTTCGAAGGTTCTCAAGCGCTGTGATTCGTTGCAGTTCCTTCCTCCAAGTTCGAAGGTTCTCATGCGCTTCGTTGCTCCTTCCTCCAAGTTCGAAGGTTCTCTCACGCGCTGCTGCAGCTCCTTCCTCCAAGTTCGAAGGTTCCCTCACGCGCTTCGCTCGCTCCTTCTCCAAGTTCGAAGGCGCCTCTCTCCACTGTTCCTTCCTCCAAGTTCGAAGGTTCTCAGGCGCTTCGTTGCTACCTTCCTCCAAGTTCGAAGGTTCTCTCACGCGCTGCTGCAGCTCCTTCCTCCAAGTTCGAAGGTTCCCTCACGCGCTTCGCTCGCTCCTTCTCCAAGTTCGAAGGCGCTTCTCTCCACTGCTCCTTCTCCAAGTTCGAAGGCGCTTCTCTCCACTGCTCCTTCTCCAAGTTCGAAGGCGCTTCTCTCTACTGCTCATTCTCCAAGTTCGAAGGTGCTTCTCTCCACCCCTCTTTTTGAAGGTTCGCCACTGAGGTTCTCCTTCTCCAAGTTCGAAGGTTCACCGTTGCTCCTTTTCAAATGTTTGGCGGCGGTTGACGTCCTCGTTCCGCTTCATCTTCAAATGTTGGCAGTTGACGGCGTTCGCTTCGCTTCATCTTCAAAAATTGACTGTTGATAACTTCACTTCATATTCAAAAGTTGACGGTTGAAGTCTTCGCTACATCTGCAAAGATGAACAACTTTAGTGTTGCCTTTATCTTGAAAGTGTCCAGACTTGAAGATGCATCTTAGCTGCAAGTTAAAAAAAATGCTTGATATCAAACCACAAAAAAAAAAGAAAGAAAGACAATAAAAGTGTTGTTAAAAAAAACGGTGACCACCCCTGCAGGAAACTACAGTCATCAAAGTGACTGGTCTAGACAGGTGGTGAAATCACTGCAAGTGAAAAGCTGATGACAACCGTGGTGACCACCCCTGCAGGAAACTACAGTCATCAAAGTGACTGGTCTAGACAGGTGGTGAAATCACTGCAAGTGAAAAGCTGATGACGACCGTGGTGACCACCCCTGCAGGAAACTACAGTCATCAAAGTGACTGGTCTAGACAGGTGGTGAAATCACTGCAAGTGAAAAGCTGATGACGACCATGGTGACCACCCCTGCAGGAAACTACAGTCATCAAAGTGACTGGTCTAGACAGGTGGTGAAATCACTGCAAGTGAAGCTGATGACGATCGTGGTGACCACCCCTGCAGGAAACTACAGTCATCAAAGTGATTGGTCTAGACAGGTGGTGAAATCACTGCAAGTGAATTTGGTGACGACTGTTGCACGAAGCTTGCACATTCAAGGAAGAAAGAAACAAATTGCAAAAAAAAAAAAAAAAAAAAAAAAAAAACCCAAACTGCATGATACTCCTGGCCCGCATGACTTGATCCCGAAGGAGCAGTGGAGATCATCCGAAGCCCCTGTTCACACAAGAAAGATTTGATTGTAGGCCAAATTGAATTTGTTCACACGTAAGTTGATCATAATTTGTGCCTACATTAGAGATTGTCCAATGGGTTCATCTTGTGGCATTTTTTTTTCTTCAACCGTCAACTTTTGAATATGAAGTGAAGTTATCAACAGTCAATTTTTGAAGATGAAGCGAAGCGAACGCCGTCAACTGCCAACATTTGAAGATGAAGCGGAACGAGGACGTCAACCGCCGCCAAACATTTGAAAAGGAGCAACGGTGAACCTTCGAACTTGGAGAAGGAGAACCTCAGTGGCGAACCTTCAAAAAGAGGGGTGGAGAGAAGCACCTTCGAACTTGGAGAATGAGCAGTAGAGAGAAGCGCCTTCGAACTTGGAGAAGGAGCAGTGGAGAGAAGCGCCTTCGAACTTGGAGAAGGAGCAGTGGAGAGAAGCGCCTTCGAACTTGGAGAAGGAGCGAGCGAAGCGCGTGAGGGAACCTTCGAACTTGGAGGAAGGAGCTGCAGCAGCGCGTGAGAGAACCTTCGAACTTGGAGGAAGGTAGCAACGAAGCGCCTGAGAACCGTCGAACTTGGAGGAAGGAACAGTGGAGAGAGGCGCCTTCGAACTTGGAGAAGGAGCGAGCGAAGCGCGTGAGGGAACCTTCGAACTTGGAGGAAGGAGCTGCAGCAGCGCGTGAGAGAACCTTCGAACTTGGAGGAAGGAGCAACGAAGCGCATGAGAACCTTCGAACTTGGAGGAAGGAACTGCAACGAATCACAGCGCTTGAGAACCTTCGAAACCTTCGAATTTGGAGGAATGAACTGCAGCGAAGCGAGTGAGAACCTTCGAACTTGGAGGAAGGAACTGCAACGAAGCGCAGCGCGAAGCGAAGCGATATGAGAACCTTCAAACTTGGAGGAAGGAACTGCAGCGAAGCGACGTGAGAACCTTCGAACTTGGGGGGAAGGAACTGCAGCGAAGCGCGTGAGAACCTTTGAACTGTGAGGAAGGAACTGCAGCAAAGCGCGTAAGAACCTTCGAACTTGGGGGGAAGGAACTGCAGCGAAGCGCGTGAGAACCTTCAGACTTGGAGGAAGGAACTTCACCGAAGCGCGTGAGAACCTTTGAACTTGGAGGAAGGAACTGCAGCGAAGCGCGTGAGAACCTTCAAACTTAGGGGGAAGGAACTACAGCGAAGCGCGTGAGAACCTTCGAACTTGGGGGAAGGAATTGCAGAGCGAAGCGCGTGAGAACCTTCGAATTTGGGAGAAGGAACTGCAGCGAAGTGCGTGAACCTTCGAACTTGGGGAGAAAGAACTGCAACGCTGATGACATGCAAAAATGTCATCATTTTCCTATTAATTTTAGCTAGTTTTGTGCATGAATTGTGAGCTTTAATGTATTTTTATGTTGATTTTACAGAAAACCGAGTTCGGACAGCAAAACTGAGATTTTAAGAGAATTTGGGTAAATTTGGAGACTTTTTGGGCAAATTAAAGAATAACCATTGAAGATCCAAGCCCCAAGGTCCAAGAAGAAAAGACAATTGAAGTGGGAAGGCCCAAAAAGCCCAAAAGATTAAAGAAAGGAGGCTAAAATCCGCAATTCAGGCTTCTAGAAGGCCTAGCGTCGAGACGCTAGGACCGTAGCGTCGAGACGCTAGGTAATCAGAAAAGCGCGTGCCAAAATCGCGACAGCGTCGAGACGCTGTCTGCGTAGCGTCGCGACGCTGCGACAACTTCTGCCCCAAGACAACATGACGTCACAGCGTCGAGACGCTGTGACGTAGCGTCTCGACGCTGCCGACTTGCTCAGCAAGAAATGTCCAGCCCCTTGTGCTATAAAAAGGGCCCTTTCCTTTGGTTCAAATCATCCCAAAATTTGGGGGAGCTCTCCCCTAGCTCAATAGAGAGAAAAAGTGAGAAGAATTGTGAGGAAAAAGGTGGAATTGAGCGAGATTCCAAGGCTCAAGATTCGAGATGATCGTATTGGGAGCTTGGGATCAACTTATCGGTTATTTCTTCCTTACTTCTTTATAATTCCTTGTTGTAATTTGAGTTAGGCCTATGGATCAAGATCATTTTGGCAAAATTATTTCCATTTGTGAGTAGATCTTGAGACCTAGGGCCGTTATTCTAGTTAATTGGATATTGTAGCGCAATTACTTGGATTATGTAATGAAATTCTCCATATTTCATCTATGCAATTCTTGCTTAATGCTTTTAATCTCTTGATCACGGATTAATTGATTTGTTGGTCTAAATTGATACTCGACAGAGAGAAATTAGATTAGATCCTAATTGCATGGCTAACGATTGCTTGGAACACGAGAGTGAAAGAGAATTGTTAGAAATTGATTATGAAGTTGCTTAATGCCATACTATGATTAACTAAGGAGATGGACACATAAATTAGTTATGTTAGTATGAGATGTGGAGGAGCTTGAAAGAGAAATCCGCTTAAAATTGCTTCTAGATTTATGGAATTGAAGATTATTAGTTACATACATCCATGTAATTGAGCTACAAATCCAAGAAAACTAGATAACACCCTAGGTCAAGTTCCCTTATTTGGTTATTTTCATTTCATTATTGCATATTTATTTTTATTAATTCCTTTAATTTTCGCACTATCATTCGAGTTGATCTTCTAAATAAAATTAAAACATGATGATTCTTGGTACTTAATGGAATTAATTCAATTTCCCTGAGGATTCGATACTCGGTATTACTACCGTTTTATATTACTTGCGGCCCGTGCACTTTGCGGTCATCAAACGCAGCGAGTGAGAACCTTCGACCTTGAAAAGAAGGAACTGCAACGGAGCGCGTGAGAACCTTCGAACTTGGGGAGAAGAAACTCCAGCAAAGCTGCGTGAGAACCATCGAACTTGAGAGAAGAGGGAACAATGCAACAACGCACCACATAAGATCCTTCACACTTGGAGGAGGAACAACGTAGCAGTCGTACAACTGAGAACCCTCGAACTTGGAGAAGGAACAACGCAGCAGGATACAACGAAGAACCTTCGAACTTGGAGAAGGAACAACGCAATAGCGTACAGTGTAAGGACCCTCGAACTTGGAGAGAAGGAACTGCAGCGAAGAACCTTTTTTTTTTTTTTTTTGTTTATAGAGACTGAACTTAAAGTTTTCTTTAAGCTGCCTACGTACCCTTATGGAATAGGGATCAAGTCATAACGTAGTTCAAATTTTTTTTTTTTTTTGCTCTCACCTTTTAAGCTCGTGTGGGCTAGGAGCATCATGCAGTTTAGGCTCTTGCGATAAGGAGCTTTTACATTTAAAAGCTCTTATCTTTGTCATGGTCTTGATCAGATCCTTCATTTGCAGGATTGGTCAAGATAATGAGATTTGGCTTCACCTTCAAGGAACCTTCCGTATTTATGAGAACAGAAAACTTCCTCTTCATACGTGACGGGATTCTACTATGAAGCTTCTTGTCACTGTTTACTTCATCGAAAAGTTTCAACTCCAAGTTGTTCATCTTTCTTTTAGGTTGATCGTTTGTTACTTTGAGGCGATCAAAGACAGATGTTGAAGATCGACTTTTCTTTGATGTGGAGACACTTAGCCTTTGGAAAGCTGAAGGTCGAGTGGAGGTGGACATCGAACATTGATTTTCTTCTTTTGTCGCGGCCATACTCATTCTTTGGAATACTGAAGGACGAGTAGTTGGAGGCTTGATGCGATCGAAGACGGAGGTCCTTTGTTCACCCCTCTCAGGATTGTCAACTTCTTCTACGTCGATGCAGTAGGAAGTCACAAAGTTCTCTTTTTTCTTTTTGTGGAAAGTTTTGGAGAAGATCTCCTTCACAGTCACCGGTTGTCGAGGTTGAGAAAACTTTTTACTTCTCTTCCTCTTGGGTTGAAGTTTCTTAGGATCCTTCTTTATTTGATGCTTACTCTTTCCTTTGATTGTAGCAAGATTTGATTGAGCTACTTCATCAAGGTCGAGCTCAATTTTGCCTTCCTTAGCCAGCTTTAAAATTAAGTCCTTTAGGACGAAACATCTTTCCACTGGATGACCAATAACTCGATGATACTTGCAATACTTGGGATCATCGACTTTCTCCATCTCTTCTGGCCGTTTACACTTAGGAAGCTCTATCAGTTGCGCTTCCAATAGTTGTTCCAACATATCAGGGATGTCGGCATCAGGGAAAGGATATATTTTCTTCTGTCTTTCCTTTAAAGTTAAGTGATGCGCTCCATTTGTTTGTCGCTTTTATTTCGAAGACAACTTGGGAAGGGTTATGTTGACGACCATAGATTCTTCTATAGTCTCTTCGTCGTTTCTTCCTTCTTTTCTCATGTTAGGGAGGAGAATGTCTTGGTTTTCTCGACTAGCAATACTTAGCTCCATATCGTGGGCGCGAGTTGCTAGTTCCTCAAAGGTGCGAGGCTTTATACCTTTAAGGATGTAGAGGAGTTCCCAGTGCATGCCTTGAATGCACATCTCAACGGAAGAGAGTTCAGTGAGGCGATCTTTGCAATCTAGACTCATAGCTCTCCAGCGATTTATATAGTTAACAACGAGTTCACCTTTTCGTTGTTTAGTGTTTGTGAGCTCGAACATGCTAACGGTTCGTCTAGTGCTGTAGAAGCGATTCAAAAACTCTCTTTCGAGTTCCTCCCAACTGTCTACTGACTCAGGTTCTAGATCAGTGTACCAGTCAAAAGCATTTCCTTTAAGTGTTCGAACGAACTGTTTGACTAGTAGATCCCCTCGAGTACCAGCGTTCTCGCATGTCTCAACGAAGTGGGCAATATGTTGTTTAGGATTGCCCTTTCCATCAAATTGTTGAAATTTCGGTGGCTGATACCCGATTGGCGTTCTCAAATTATCAATCCTCTTAGTATAAGGTTTGGAGTACAAGAGGGAATCTTGAGTAGGTCCACCGTACTGAGCTCTGATACAGTTTGTGATCATATCTTGGTGCTGTTGGATGGATAGTGAAGCGACCGAAGCAGAACATTGTGGATGATCATCTTGCACTATAGACTTTCCTTTGTCGTGATTTTTTACGACTTGGGTTTGACTTGATTCGGCGATATGTTGGTTCTCAATTTGGCTCTTTAGTTGCTCAATTTGAGAATCTTTTTCTTCAATCGCCTTCATCAAGTTGTTGATGTGTTCTTGCATCTCAGCCATTCTTTCTTCCATAGTTCTTGTCTCAGTCATCATAACAGTCACTACGTCAGAATCAGGTTCAAACAAAGGGTTATACTTGACAAAAAACTTGTCATTAGTATATGCCCCCTGCAAGGTTGTTTCTTGGCCTGCAACGACAGAAGCTTTATCTTCTTGCAACGTCAGTCCGTTGAAGCAACGATGGGCAGTAGAACCCATGTAAGACTTGTTCATGACAGCGACCATTGAAGAAGTTTTGAACGACATGTTTATACTTGTGTTTTGAGATAAGAGAGAGAGATGAGAGGTAGAGATGGTCCCACTGGGCGTGCCAATTTGTTCACACGTAACTTCGGGGATGGAGACACGTGGAATAAATAATACTTAGCTCCTTTTGCCTCCGTTGACACATTCACGTTGAAGATTGGGAGTCTTCTTGAAGATTGAAGACTCCTTCAAGATCGGAAGACTTCAAGATCCAAGAATCCATTAAAGCTTCAAACTCGAGATCAAGCGTTCCAGCCCTCGAGTGAGACACTTCCACACACAAGAGAGAGAATCAGAGGACAAACATTAGAGATTGTACATCCACACGCATACAAATATTAATACAAATCAAAGTTTATTCCACGTGTCTCCATCCCCGAAGTCTCGTGTGAACAAATTGGCACGCCCGGTGGGACCGTCTCTACCTCTCATCTCTTTCTCTTGTTTAAAGATCCAACCAACGTGATGGCACCAAAGAAAGCTCCCGCGAAGGTTACCACATCAAGCGACTCTTACACTGGTCCTGTCACTCGTAGTCGCTCCCAAGGAATTGAGATCAAGGAGGATCATACTCCTCTAGCTGTTGCAAGCAAGATCTCAAAGCTGATTGAAGAATCCTCTAAGGATAAGGTTGCAGTCAAAGACAACCCACTGTTCGAATCTGTCGTTCCAACATCTAAGCAGCCAAAGGATACACTAAGTCCTGATGTGATGTCCGTCATGATGGCTGATGTAGATCAGGATGAAAGAATGGCAGAGATGGAAAGGAAACTCAATCTCTTAATGAAGGCAGTTGATGAGAGAGATCTTGAGATTGCCTATTTGAAGAACCAGCTGCAAAACCGAGAAACGGCTGAGTCTAGCCAGACCCTTGCTGCAGGAAAGAATGATAAGGGGAAAGCTGTCATCCGTGAGGACCAACCACAACACTCCGCATCAGTTGCCTCTTTGTCTGTCCAACAACTGCAGGACATGATCATGAATTCCATCAGGGCTCAGTATGGTGGACCGACTCAAAGTTCCCTCTTGTATTCTAAACCTTATACAAAGAGGATTGACAATCTCAGACTACCCACTGGGTTTCAGCCCCCCAAATTCCAGCAGTTTGACGGAAAGGGCAATCCAAAGCAACACATCGCCCACTTTGTTGAAACCTGTGAGAATGCCGGTACTCGGGGAGATTTGCTTGTTAAACAATTTGTCCGAACACTGAAGGGAAACGCGTTCGATTGGTACACTGACCTGGAGCCTGATACAATTGACAGTTGGGAACAGATGGAGAGAGAGTTTCTGAATCGCTTCTACAGTACGAGGCGAACAGTTAGTATGACAGAACTCACGAGCACAAAGCAGCGAAAGGGTGAGCCAGTCATTGATTACATCAATCGTTGGAGAGCCTTGAGTCTTGACTGTAAAGATAGACTCTCCGAGTTGTCCTCTGTTGAAATGTGCACCCAAGGTATGCACTGGGGACTTCTTTACATCTTGCAGGGGATAAAACCCCGGACCTTTGAAGAATTGGCGACTCGCGCTCATGATATGGAGTTGAGCATCGCTAGTAGAGGGGGCAAGGATCCCGTAGTCCCGGATATGAGGAAAGAAAAGAAGGAAGTCAAGGGCACTGAGAAAGTTGCAAAGAGTGCCACGAAAGAATCCATGGTCGTCAACACGACCCCGTTGAAATTTTCCTCCAAAGGAAAAGAAAGTAAATCCAGTAAGCAAATAGAGACAGGCGAGAGACGTCGCCTAACTTTAAAAGAAAGACAAGAAAAGGTATATCCATTTCCAGACTCCGACGTTCCAGATATGTTGGAACAGCTGTTGGAGAAGCAGCTGATTGAACTACCTGAATGCAAACGACCGGAAGAGTTAGGAAAAGTCAATGATCCTAAGTTCTGCAAGTATCACCGAGTTGTTAGTCATCCAGTGGAAAAATGTTTTGTATTGAAAGAGCTAATCCTTAAGTTGGCTCGTGAAAGGAAAATTGAGTTGGACCTTGATGAGGTGGCTCAAACAAATCATGCAACCATAATGGCAAATGTAGGGAATGAAAATCCCCTAATCTCCTCATGTGATTATGAAGAAAGATTAATTCAATTTGGGACCCTTGATCCTGTAGTGGTTCGATTTCAAAAAGAAGCCACAATGAGGGGACCCCAAGGAAAATATAATTCCGTTGAAGATGAGAACGGAGGCTGGACCCTTGTCGTTCGCCGCAAAAAGCAAAAGCAAAGTTACGCATGGAAAGAGTCCCGCCTCTATCGAGATAGTAAAAGAAAAGTTAAGTCTCAAAGGAAGAAGGGAAAAAAGAAGTCAGGGAGGTCAAAGCCTGTCGTGAAGGAAAGTGAAGATTTCTTTTGCCCTCCACAACCCATAACTTTGGCAGAATACTTCCCAAGGAGCTTTCTCGATGATAGTAAAAAGAAGGCACTTGAAACTGTCATGTGTCACGTTGTGGACGTGGTGGAAGATGATGACGTCCTCGCTAGCTCCTCGGGAGTGGCGGTAGGTTCAGGAGACTTATCCTCTTTCAGCATAAAGGACTTACTCTCACTTCCTCAGGAAGCTAAAAACGTCCTTATTAACGCATTGATAGAGTCCGATGGTACAAATATTCCAACCTCTGAGGCACGCACATGTGCTTCGTGTTGCGTGACTATAGGATTTTCCGATGAAGATTTGCTGCTAGGGTCAAAGCCTCACAATAGACCTTTATTCGTCTCGGGATACATCCGAGAACAGAGGGTAAGTCGGATCCTCATCGACGATGGATCAGCTGTCAATATAATGCCTAAGTCAACTATGAAGCTATTAGGCATCTCGATGGAAGAATTATCAAACAGTAAATTGGTGATTCAAGGTTTCAATCAAGGCGGACAACGGGCGATTGGCATGATACGTCTCGAGCTCATCATTGGAGATTTGAAGGCCGATACTTTGTTTCATGTGATAGACTCCAAGACCACTTATAAGTTGCTATTAGGTCGTCCTTGGATCCACGGCAATGGAGTGATAACTTCTACATTGCACCAGTGCTTCAAATTCTATCAAGATGGCATTAAGAAAGTTGAAGCTGACACTAACCCATTTTCAGAAGCAGAATCCCATTTCGCTGATGCAAAATTTTATATGAAGAGTGACAACACAGGGGAAACTATACCTACAGAAATCCCCTTGATAAAAAAGAATGATAAACTCGATTTAGAGCCACAAGCAGATGCAGGGAAGGAAGTTGTTGAGAATGTGAAGGCATCTAACCCGAAGAATGGTGAAGCATCTACAAGCCTTGAGAAATCTAAAGTTGTAAAGGATGAGAAATGTTCACCTGTTCTACGATACATCCCTTTGTCCCGGCGTAAAAAGGGTGAATCACCTTTCACTGAATGTTCGAAAAGCATAAAGGTCGGTGACGTTGAAATTCTGAAGGAAGGTTTCACTATGCCTCTTACAAAGATCACTGAGCAAGAGATTAGGAAACCTGAGGATGACCAGATAAAAGCAATTTTGCCTGAAAAACGAACTAAAGACGGGTTCGACCCGAAGGCATACAAACTTCTAGCAAAAGCAGGTTATGACTTCACAGCTCACACTGAGTTTAAAAGTCTGAGGGTTTTTGATGGAAGATCTGAGCTCTCTGCAACACAGAAGAAGCTTCTAAAGGAAGGCTATAGTCTGCCTACGACAAGAAAAGGACTTGGATATAAGTCGCCTGAACCAGTTCGCATAACAAGAAAAGGGAAGGCGAAAGTGGCAGACATAAATCATATAACAGCAGAGGAGGTCGATGACTCAAAAGAAGAAGAGAACGTCAACAAACGAGCTTCTGTTTTTAGGCGCATCAGGCCACCAGTTGCTTGTGCTTCAGTATTTCAAAGATTAATTGTGAATGAAACAGAAGAAGAAAGCGTACAACCTACCAATAACTCCACACGACCTTCAGCTTTTCGAAGGTTAAATATGTCTGTTGGGGAAGAAGAGAGTACACTTTCAATTCCGGATATCACACGACCTTCAGCTTTTAGAAGATTAAATATGTCCGTTGGGGAAGAAGAGAGTACAATTTCAATTCCGGATATTACACGACCTTCAGCTTTTAGAAGATTAAATATGTCTGTTGCGGAAGAAGATGGCACATTTTCAAGTTCGAATGTGACTCGACAATCAGTTTTTCAGAGGTTAAGTGTTACCACGAGAAGAAACCAAAGAGAGCAGCCTGCTTCGTCAACTTCTCACCGACTTCAACATGAAGATGTGATGAAAATTGAAAAGATCGCGAAGGCTAATGGAGAAATTCGAAGTGCAGTTCCTTCACGAATGAAAAGAAAAACCTTTGTTACTGTCGATACAGATGGTTCTTTAAAGGTAAAGAGACGTGATGTTGTCATCACCAATCCTTTAGAAGAAGATAGTGATCAGGAAGAAGAACAAGCCTCTTGCCTTCACATCACGGTTGAAGAAGAAACAGAGGTCGAAATGTCTGAAGTAGATGAGGACGAAGCACCTTTATCACTTGAAGACGGTAACGAGTCTACAGTTGATGAGCTTAAAGAAGTAAACCTGGGTACACCAGAAGAGCCACGCCCAACTTTTATAAGCACGTCACTGACTCCTGAAGAAGAAGGTGAATACATGAGTTTACTCGCTTCATATAGAGATATCTTCGCCTGGTCATATAAAGAGATGCCTGGACTTGACCCAAAAGTAGCTGTCCATCATCTCGCAGTTAAAGAGGGGTATCGGCCGGTCAAACAGGCTCAACGACGCTTTCGCCCAGAACTTATCCCTCAAATCGAAATAGAGGTCAATAAATTGATAGAAGCAGGATTCATCCGTGAGGTAAAATACCCTACGTGGATAGCCAACATCGTTCCTGTTAGAAAGAAGAATGGACAGCTTCGCGTTTGCGTTGACTTTCGTGATTTAAATAATGCATGTCCCAAAGACGATTTTCCACTGCCAATCACAGAAATCATGGTGGATGCCACCACAGGGCATGAAGCTTTGTCTTTTATGGATGGGTCATCAGGCTATAACCAGATTCGAATGGCTCTTGCAGATGAAGAAATGACAGCCTTTCGAACTCCAAAAGGGATATACTGTTACAAAGTAATGCCCTTTGGATTAAAGAACGCTGGAGCTACTTATCAACGTGCTATGCAAAAGGTTTTCGATGATATGCTACATAAACATGTCGAGTGCTATGTCGATGATCTTGTTGTTAAGTCAAAGAGACGACAAGATCACTTGAAGGATCTAAAAGTGGTCTTTGATCGTTTGAGAAAGTATCAATTGAGGATGAACCCTCTCAAATGTGCATTCGGTGTTACTTCTGGGAAGTTCCTGGGGTTCGTCGTTAGACATCGAGGAATCGAAATAGATCAATCAAAAATTGACGCCATTCAAAAGATGCCAAGACCTAAAAACTTACATGAGTTGAGAAGCCTGCAAGGTCGTCTGGCCTACATTCGAAGATTCATCTCTAACTTAGCCGGTCGATGCCAACCTTTTCAAAGGCTAATGAGGAAAGGAGAAAAATTCGAGTGGGATGAAGCATGTCAAAACGCCTTTGAAAGCATTAAGAAATATTTGCTTAACCCTCCTGTCTTAGGAGCCCCCATAGCTGGAAAGTCATTGATTCTGTACATCGCTGCTCAAGAAAGATCATTGGGAGCGTTATTGGCACAGGAAAGTGAGAAGGGAAAGGAACGAGCCCTTTATTACTTAAGCAGGACCTTAAATGGAGCTGAGATAAATTACTCACCTATTGAGAAAATGTGCCTTGCTCTTTTCTTCGCTATTGACAAGTTAAGGCATTACATGCAAGCTTTCACAGTGCACCTGGTCGCGAAAGCTGATCCTATCAAGTATGTTCTATCAAGGCCAGTTATTTCTGGACGCTTAGCTAAGTGGGCCATCATACTTCAACAATATGATATCGTATATATACCTCAAAAGGCAGTCAAGGGGCAGGCATTAGCCGACTTCTTGGCAAATCATCCAATTCCTTCAGATTGGAAGTTATGTGAAGATCTTCCTGATGAAGAAGTCTTCTATGTTGAAATTACGGAGCCCTGGATTATGTACTTTGATGGTGCAGCACGAAGAAGTGGAGCAGGGGCAGGAATCGTCTTTGTTTCGCCTGAGAAACACATGCTCCCCTATAGCTTTGTGCTTGGTGAATTGTGTTCAAACAATGTTGCTGAATATCAAGCGCTAATAATTGGCCTCCAAATGGCCTTGGAGATTGGCATAAGATATATAGAGGCCTATGGTGATTCAAAATTGGTCGTTAGCCAACTTTTACTCCAGTATGAAGTGAAGCATAAAGACTTGAAGCCTTATTTCATCTATGCAAGACAACTGCTAGAAAGGTTTGACAGTATAGTACTGGAGCATGTTCCAAGATCAGAAAATAAAAAGGCAGATGCTCTAGCAAATTTAGCCACTGCCCTAACAATTCCGGAAGATATGTCGATGAACATCTCACTTTGTCAGAGGTGGATCGTGCCGCCAATAGAAGACCAATGCCTAGAAGTAAATATGATTTCTGTCTTTGCAATTGAAGAAGAGGACTGGCGACAGCCCATTATAGATTATCTTCAACATGGAAGACTGCCCACAGATCCCAGGCGTAGGGCCGATATACGAAGAAGAGGTGCCCGATTTATCTACTACAAGGAGATCCTTTATCGTCGTTCTTATGAGGGACTCTTCCTTCGATGCCTTGGAAAGGAAGAAGCAGCAAAGGCATTAAATGAGGCACATTCAGGTGTTTGTGGCGCCCATCAGTCGGGTCCAAAACTCCAGTTTCAATTAAAAAGGATGGGTTATTATTGGCCTACAATGATTCAAGACTCAATGGAATATGCAAAGAAGTGTGAAGCCTGTCAATTCCATGCAAACTTCATACATCAGCCGCCGGAGCCTCTTCATCCGACTGTAGCTTCATGGCCTTTTGAAGCTTGGGGACTTGACCTTGTTGGTCCTATAACACCTAAGTCTTCAGCAGGACATTCTTACATTCTTGCAGGGACAGATTACTTCTCAAGATGGGCTGAAGCTGTCGCATTGAAAGAAGCCAAGAAAGAAAATGTTGTGGATTTCATTCGAACTCATATAATCTATCGGTACGGTATCCCTCATCGTATTGTGACAGATAATGGAAGACAATTCTCCAACGGCCTAATGGACAAGTTGTGTGAGAAGTTTAACTTCAAACAATACAAGTCCTCTATGTACAATGCTGCGGCAAATGGGTTGGCAGAAGCATTCAATAAGACGCTGTGTAACTTATTGAAGAAAGTAGTCTCCAAGACAAAGAGAGATTGGCAAGAAAAGATCGGTGAAGTGTTGTGGGCCTACCGAACTACTCATCGCACTCCTACAGGAGTCACACCTTATTCACTTGTTTATGGGGTAGAAGCTGTGCTCCCGTTAGAAAGAGAGATTCCTTCATTAAGGATGGCTGTCCAAGAAGGGTTGACAACAGAAGATAATGCTAGGTTGCGCCTTCAGGAGTTAGAAGCACTTGATGAAAGAAGGTTAGAGGCTCAACAAGCATTGGAATGCTACCAAGCACGGATGTCTAAAGCTTTTGACAAGAATGTGAAGCTTCGATCTTTTCAAGTTGGTGATCTTGTGCTAGCTGTTCGAAGACCCATCATCACGACACGACACACAGGGAACAAGTTCACACCTAAATGGGATGGACCCTACGTCGTCAAGGAAGTCTACACAAATGGAGCATACAAGATCGTGGATAAAGACGGATTAAGAATAGGCCCGATAAATGGCAAATTTCTTAAAAAGTTTTATGCGTGAAATGTAATGCTCCATATCGCAGGAGCCTAAACTGCATGATACTCCTGGCCCGCATGAGTTAAAAAGGTGAACGGCCAAAACATAAAAAAAAAAAATCAAATTTGTATTATGAACTACGTTATGACTTGATCCCGTTTATTAATGGGTACGTAGGCAACTTAAAGGAAACTTTAAGCTCAGTCCATAAAATAAAAAAAAAAATCATTATTCCAATATGCGAAACAAGTACGATAATGAATAAAAAAAATCTTGCCTATTACAAAAAAAAAAATGGAGATATTTTCGATAAAAATATGATGATATAAAAAAAAAATAATGAAGTCTGATTATGGTATCCACTTGTAATTCTTCAGCTCTTCTTGTGCATCTTCCAACATTTCACGAAGTATCGTCAGAGTTTTAGCATCAGCATCAGTAAGAACAGGGGCATCTTCAATGCTACTTATAGTTCCTCGCAGTTTGGAAGCCTCAAGTTGATTTTGTTTTAGAAGATCCTCCTTCTCGATAATCGATTTAGAAATCTCAACTCGCTTAGCTTTCACAGTTTCAAGCCTAGCTTCCAATTCTTCTTCTTCTCGCAATGCTTGCAGATGTTGTTGCTGAAGTGAACCTTTCGCGGTGAGTAGTTCACTTTCACTATATAGTATCTTCTCCAAGCTAAACCTAGTCTCTCCCAGTTGGCGATTCTTACTCTCCAAAGTTAATTGAGAAGAAAATGATGACTGCAGCTGGTTATACTTCTCTACCTTCTTGAAATACGCACTTACAATTTCTTTAAGAGAATCCAAGCCGGGTACACGAATCTCAGAAATTGTATGAAGTATTTTGACTGCCTCTTGTTTAAGGCGAGGTATTTTGTCGAACGGAGTGCGTATGATCTTCTGGTGTATGCTCTCCCACTGGGCAAGGGAAGATTGTTTCCTATAGTTGGAAATAACATCGTCAGCAAAGTAATCAGAGATCTCAGACGCAGCTGCATGGGTCGTTGTCTTCTTTTGTTCAGGAACTTCATCAATTGCAGGATGACAAGATTGAATCGCGACTCTATCCGTTGGCGCTTTGGAATTGTCCACACGCGCAGCTACAGAGTCAAAGATGTCGGGACTCACAAAAGAAGGACTATGATGCCCTTCGACTTCTATAAGGGGATCATTTAAGGGTGACTGCAAAGAAAAGGGGGAAGCAATGGTGATAATAATAATAGTAAAATATTATAACGAAAAAAAAAAAAAAAAAAAAAAAAAAAAAAAAACTTACCAGTGGTGTAGGGAGTTCAGGAAATTGTGATGAGCTAGGGACTCCATCGAAATATTCATCTTCACATACTGATGGTTGTTTGGACTTTTTAGACCTTTTCCAATGATGATCGTCGCTACTGCTCTGACTACCATCATTATCCTTGGAGCAAAATTCACCAGGTTCAAACATGCGAATCCTTTTGCCTCCGTTGTCATTGCCAACCTTTTTAGGAAATTTTGGCTTAGAGAGAAGAGGAGAAGCGCTATCCGCCAACTTTTGTATGCCTTCTTCAAGATAATTCCCATGCTTGGCTAACCACCAACTTCTGTAGCGTTGAGTAACCTGAGTGTGTGGTTTCGTTGCACGAGCAGGAAGGTATACTTGGGATAATGTTCCTCTTTGAGTGCATATCCTCCAAAGACGAAACACATTCGCTAAATTTGCCTCAGGAATTTCTATACTCAAGTCATTCGGTATGTCTTGATAGAATCCAAATTGTCGACTAAATCGACAAGGACTATAAGCTTCAATAACCATCAACGATCCACAGCGTGAAGACAAGAAACACGACCGAATGCTTATGAAGAATGAAGAAAGCCAAAACGATAATTTCCCGTCATCTTTCAAAAGCTCGCCTGTATTTCTGGCTTGAAGACTCGCATACCATGACACATATTTACCTTTGTGAATATGTACACGGGCTTCAAAATCGTTAAAGTACTTAGCCCCACCCTCGCCAGAAAACTCAACCATCATTGGGCCAATGACAGGTGCTGGGACTTTGTAATGCGTGTTAAAATAATAAGCCAGCCAAGCATGGACATAGTGCAAAGGAAAACAAGCCTTTGAAAATCCAGCAGAAGGAGATGCACTGTGGATCTGGCCGAGTCCATGATAAATATTGGCCAAAACAGGAACAGCAAGACTGAAAACGTAACCTTCAGCCATAAGACTGGCGACTTTAAAAACTTCTGGACGAAGAGAAGTACGTTGGTCGGGAAATACAAATGCGCACAACCAACAAGAAAGAAAGGCAGCCAAGTATGCCTTATCTTTCAGTTCATCTTCTACGCCCAACATGCAAAATAAGTCCATTTCTTTTTCGGACCAGCTGTGACGCTTGGTAGGAGCCCCATTCGGATTATGGGTCTGGCGTGGACGAGAAGTCTTCTTCGGCTTTCGGGGAGGAGGTTTTTCATATTTCGAATCTCCTTTAAACCAGAAAGAAATCCACGATTTAATAGGAATTTGAAGGCAATTGCGTTGTTGAGATGCAATGTGATAGTACGCAGCAAAAAGGTACTCACAAACTTTTGGGCAATCTTCATCCTTTCGATCAGGCGAACCTAATAATTCCTTACAACAAGGAACAACTTCATCATAAAACCTACCCTTGATGGAAAGGCCTCCTAATCTCCACATGTCCCATAGAGAGATAGATAACTCTCCTGATGATGTATGAAGTGTATTTGTGGATGGACTCCATGCTTCACAAAAAGCTCGAACTATATCATTATTGCGGTCATAAGTGTATAAGGAGGCCATTACAGCATCAAACAAACAAGCCTTCTTCAGTATCGGTGTATTTGAAGAAATTACGACCTCTAACCATTCCCAATAATCAGGTATATAAAAGAATTCTCCATGAATTCTTATTGAATTACCCCAACGAACTTGTTCGTCTCCAATAATTCGACGACCTAAAGTTGATTCTGGATTTTCGCCTGGCACCTTGCTATGAATTGGAGACTCTAAAAACCACGCCTTCAATGAAGACTCGTGACTCAAAAGTCTTTCTTCTGACCATCTAGACAAAGAGGTTGAATTATTCAAGCAATGTTGTGATCCCCTAAGATTACCGCATATTGTCTCTCCTACAGGAAGTATAACACCATTTTCAACAGGCTGATCTTTGTCCTTCAAGATGACTAAGCAGTTTTTCTCAGGATCAGGATGCTCAGTAAAATACACCATGATGGAGATAAGTTTTTCTACACAAGAAAAAAAAAATGTCAATCTTATCCAAGAAGTTATGAAGGCAAGAAAGTGATGCATGAATAATCAATCATACAAAATATATATATATAACCAACTCTATAAGACACTATAGTCATCAAAACGACTGGTCTAGCAGGAGTGCATGAAGGCGAATCTGGTGACTACCCCTGCAGGTTACTCAGATCACCCAATAAAATGGGGACTGGGTCTAGCAGGAGTGCATCGCTGTAGGCGAATCTGGTGACTACCCCTGCAGGTTACTCAGATCACCCAATAAAATGGGGACTGGGTCTAGCAGGAGTGCATGAAGGCGAATCTGGTGACTACCCCTGCAGGTTACTCAGATCACCCAATAAAATGGGGACTGGGTCTAGCAGGAGCGCATGAAGGCGAATCTGGTGACTACCCCTGCAGGTTACTCAGATCACCCAATAAAATGGGGACTGGGTCTAGCAGGAGTGCATGAAGGCGAATCTGGTGACTACCCCTGCAGGTTACTCAGATCACCCAATAAAATGGGGACTGGGTCTAGCAGGAGTGCATCGCTGTAGGCGAATCTGGTGACTACCCCTGCAGGTTACTCAGATCACCCAATAAAATGGGGACTGGGTCTAGCAGGAGTGCATGAAGGCGAATCTGGTGACTACCCCTGCAGGTTACTCAGATCACCCAATAAAATGGGGACTGGGTCTAGCAGGAGTGCATCGCTGTAGGCGAATCTGGTGACTACCCCTGCAGGTTACTCAGATCACCCAATAAAATGGGGACTGGGTCTAGCAGGAGCGCATGAAGGCGAATCTGGTGACTACCCCTGCAGGTTACTCAGATCACCCAATAAAATGGGGACTGGGTCTAGCAGGAGTGCATGAAGGCGAATCTGGTGACTACCCCTGCAGGTTACTCAGATCACCCAATAAAATGGGGACTGGGTCTAGCAGGAGTGCATCGTTGTAGGCGAATCTGGTGACTACCCCTACAGAAACAAATTGCAATAATATATGTGCAAAGAAAAAAATGGAAGCCAAAAGCTCTATAGTACAATCAAAGCAATTCATATGAGCGAAATCCAATAAGGACATACATGGAATATATATGCAGATCAAAAAAAAAAAAAAAAACGAAAATCAAAAAAAAAAAAAAAACGAAAATAAAAAAAAAAAACCGAAAATTAAAAAAAAAAACGAAAAGTAAAAAAATAAATAAATAAATAAAAACGAAAAAAAAATAATAAAAAAATAAATAAAAAGAGAAGAAATTTTCCTACCTGGATCCCTTCTTGAATGCTCTCTGCAATTGATGTGTGCTCTCCCCTACTGAGGTTCAGTCTTATTTATAGGGGGAGTTTTAAGTTCAAATCAAAGGTTTAGATAAAGATTTTGATAAAGATTTGACTCAAATGAAATCCTATCTCCGGTTCAAAATTTTATGAGATAATCTTTATCTTTATCTGAACCAACTTAATTAAATTAAAATTCCTAAAAGATTATTTCAATTCAAATCAATTTGGGAATTCAAATTTTATCAAATAATTTTATTTGGGCATACTCCAAATTTTTTTTTCTTCCAAATCAAAATTTGAGATTCAAACATCAAATTCTATGCCAAATGAAAGTTTGAATTTGGTAAAATTTTACCTCAAATAATATTTTGGGCATAATCCAAATTTTATCCCAAATGGAGTCAAAGTCAAGAACAAATACCTTGCATTTTAATTCCAAAATATATTTTTCGAGATTCACTCACACATAATTTGTGTCTAAATCTCGAAAAGGGGGCATTTGTTGATGGAGAAATTTTGACCAATCACGAATTGCCACGTCATTACATAAAATTAATGACGAAATTCAAGTTAATTAAATTTGGGACCAATTATAAATTGACATGTGTCCCAAATTTAATTTGAAAACAAAGTTGGCTAATTATAAATTTATAGAGCCAAATTTCTATTTGATCAACTAATTAAAATTAAATTATTTCAATCAAATTAATTAATTTGACCAATTAATTAAAAATAATAATTATTTGGATCAAATTTGGGTCTTTTAAATGTCTGGGTCATATGGTTTTGGGTCAAATATAAACCAAGTCCAAGACTAAATGGTTCAGCCCAAGACCAATAAAACCCAAGCCCAAGTTGTTAGGCCCAAAAGTTACCAGGGCCCATCCTGCGAGAACTCTATAAATAGAGGGGTTCACCACCATTTCAAAGGGTCAGAATTTTGGAAGCTCCAAGCCAGAGTCAGAGAATTCAGAGAAAACTTCATCAAGATTGAAGACTGAAGACTGAAGACTCCTTGAAATCCACAAGTTTCAAAGTGCTGAACACTTCTTGAAGATTGAAGACTCCTTCAAGATCGGAAGACTTCAAGATCCAAGAATCCATTAAAGCTTCAAACTCGAGATCAAGCGTTCCAGCCCTCGAGTGAGACACTTCCACACACAAGAGAGAGAATCAGAGGACAAACATTAGAGATTGTACATCCACACGCATACAAATATTAATACAAATCAAAGTTTATTCCACGTGTCTCCATCCCCGAAGTCTCGTGTGAACAAATTTTGCATCAATTTTGTATGATACTCCTGACGCAAAGTTCGGGGAATAAATAAATAAATCAATTGGACTCTGAGTTCTCTGACTTTGACTTTGGTCGATCCAGGCTGCACCATCAATTTGTTCACACGTAACTTCGGGGATGGAGACACGTGGAATAAATAATATATTGTATTAATGTTGTATGCGTGTGGGTGTACAATCTCTAACTTTAATCCTCTGATTCTCTCTCTTAAATATATAAACTTTGGCCTCTAGCTTGTTGCTCTTCTTGGGCCGGTTTGTTGGGCTTCTTAGATGATCAACTTGCTAGGTTGATGATCTCTTGGATCGGCCTGTTGGCTTGATGATCTCTTGGATCGGCTTATTGGCTTGTTGATCTTCTTGGATGATCGGTCTGTTAGGTTGATGATCTCCTGGATCGACCTATTGGACTTGTTGATCTTCTTGGATGATCGGCCTGTTAGGTTGATGATCTCCTGGATCGACCTATTGGGCTTGTTGATCTTCTTGGATGATCGGCCTGTTGGCGTGATGATCTCTTGGATCGGCTTGTTGGCTTGTTGATCTTCCTAGATGATCGGTCTGCTGACTTGTTGATCTTCTTGATCGGTCGGTTGGCTTGTTGATCTCTTGGATGATCGGCCTGCTGACTTGTTGATCTTCTTGATCGGTCGGTTGACTTGTTGATCTCTTGGATCAGCCTGTTGGCTTGACGATCTGTTGGATCGGCTTGTTAGCTTGTTGATCCTCTTGGATGATCGGCCTGCTGACTTGTTGATCTTCTTGATCGGTCGGTTGGCTTGTTGATCTCTTGGATGATCGGCCTGCTGACTTGTTGATCTTCTTGATCGGTCGGTTGGCTTGTTGATCTCTTGGATCGGCCTGTTGGCTTGATGATCTGTTGGATCGGCTTGTTAGCTTGTTGATCCTCTTGGATGATCGGCCTGCCGACTCTGGACTCTGAGTTCTCTGACTCTGTCTCCAAATCTGAATCCCCGCAGAATGAATGGTGGTCTCCTCTATTTATAGAGTTTGATGGACCTCATATGGGCTTGGGCTTGGGTCCAATTGCCACGTGGCATAATCTGATTGAACTTGGCTGATGTTATCTGATGGATCACTAATAGACAAGTGGCATTCTTTGATTTGCCGAATTTTAATGTCTATTAATTTAATCTAGGGACACGTGTAAATGTGTAACTGGTCCCAAATTTATTTTATCATTAATTTATATTAATGACGTGGCAATTTGTGATTGGCCAAAATTTCTCCTTCAACAAATGCCCCCTTTTCGAGATTTAGGCACAAGTTATGTGTGAGTGAATCTCGAAAAATATATTTTGGAATTAAAATGAAAGGTATTTGTTCTTGACTTTGACTCCATTTGGTGCGTCAATTTAATCAAAATATGAATTTTGGTCAAAATTTTGATTTTTTTATTTGACACACTTTTATCGCCAATTAATCAAAATTTGAAGTTTGGTCAAAATTTTGATGATTTTTTTTTTTCTTATTTGGCAGCAAACTTTGATTTGAAGTTTGGGCAAATTTTGGTTTATACCCAAATTTTGATTTGAGGTAAAATCCTACCCAATTTTAACTCGCATTTGGAATAGAATTTGAGGTTTTGACTTTGGTTCATTTGGGATAAAATTTGGATTATGCCCAAAATTTAATTTAAGTAAATTTAAGGCTGCATCCCAAAATTTGGTGGGAATTTGGAATAAAATTTATTTCCCAATTTGATTTAAATCAAATCTCATATCTTTGGGTTAAAATTTGAACCAAAGACTCTCGTTGGAGATAAGATTTATATTCGAACCCTTCAAAAATTGATGAAGATTTTCGTTGGAGATAAGATTTATATTTGAACCCATCCCAAAATTGATGAAGATTTCCGTTGGAGATAAGATTTATATTTGAACTTATCCCAAAATTGATGAAGATTGTCGTTGGAGATAAGATATATATTTGAACTCATCCCAAAATTGATAAAGATTATCGTTGGAGATAAGATTTATCTATTTGAATCCAACCTTCCATTCTATAAATAAGGTTGAACCTCAGGGGAGAGCACACATCAATTGCAGAGAGCATTCAAGAAGGGATCCAAGTAGGAAACTTTCTTTTCTTTTCTTTTCTTTTTTTTTTTTTTAATTTTCGTTTTTTTTTTTATACTTTTCGTTTTTTTTTTTTTTTTTTTTTTTTTTTTTTTTTTTTGCAATTTGTTTCTTTCTTCCTTGAATGTGCAAGCTTCGTGCAACAGTCGTCACCAAATTCACTTGCAGTGATTTCACCACCTGTCTAGACCAATCACTTTGATGACTGTAGTTTCCTGCAGGGGTGGTCACCACGATCGTCATCAGCTTCACTTGCAGTGATTTCACCACCTGTCTAGACCAGTCACTTTGATGACTGTAGTTTCCTGCAGGGGTGGTCACCATGGTCGTCATCAGCTTTTCACTTGCAGTGATTTCACCACCTGTCTAGACCAGTCACTTTGATGACTGTAGTTTCCTGCAGGGGTGGTCACCACGGTCGTCATCAGCTTTTCACTTGCAGTGATTTCACCACCTGTCTAGACCAGTCACTTTGATGACTGTAGTTTCCTGCAGGGGTGGTCACCACGGTTGTCATCAGCTTTTCACTTGCAGTGATTTCACCACCTGTCTAGACCAGTCACTTTGATGACTGTAGTTTCCTGCAGGGGTGGTCACCGTTTTTTTTAACAACACTTTTATTGTCTTTCTTTCTTTTTTTTTGTGGTTTGATATCAAGCATTTTTTTTAACTTGCAGCTAAGATGCATCTTCAAGTCTGGACACTTTCAAGATAAAGGCAACAATAAAGTTGTTCATCTTTGCAGATGTAGCGAAGACTTCAACCGTCAACTTTTGAATATGAAGTGAAGTTATCAACAGTCAATTTTTGAAGATGAAGCGAAGCGAACGCCGTCAACTGCCAACATTTGAAGATGAAGCGGAACGAGGACGTCAACCGCCGCCAAACATTTGAAAAGGAGCAACGGTGAACCTTCGAACTTGGAGAAGGAGAACCTCAGTGGCGAACCTTCAAAAAGAGGGGTGGAGAGAAGCACCTTCGAACTTGGAGAATGAGCAGTAGAGAGAAGCGCCTTCGAACTTGGAGAAGGAGCAGTGGAGAGAAGCGCCTTCGAACTTGGAGAAGGAGCGAGCGAAGCGCGTGAGGGAACCTTCGAACTTGGAGGAAGGAGCTGCAGCAGCGCGTGAGAGAACCTTCGAACTTGGAGGAAGGTAGCAACGAAGCGCCTGAGAACCTTCGAACTTGGAGGAAGGAACAGTGGAGAGAGGCGCCTTCGAACTTGGAGAAGGAGCGAGCGAAGCGCGTGAGGGAACCTTCGAACTTGGAGGAAGGAGCTGCAGCAGCGCGTGAGAGAACCTTCGAACTTGGAGGAAGGAGCAACGAAGCGCATGAGAACCTTCGAACTTGGAGGAAGGAACTGCAACGAATCACAGCGCTTGAGAACCTTCGAAACCTTCGAATTTGGAGGAATGAACTGCAGCGAAGCGAGTGAGAACCTTCGAACTTGGAGGAAGGAACTGCAACGAAGCGCAGCGCGAAGCGAAGCGATATGAGAACCTTCAAACTTGGAGGAAGGAACTGCAGCGAAGCGACGTGAGAACCTTCGAACTTGGGGGGAAGGAACTGCAGCGAAGCGCGTGAGAACCTTTGAACTGTGAGGAAGGAACTGCAGCAAAGCGCGTAAGAACCTTCGAACTTGGGGGGAAGGAACTGCAGCGAAGCGCGTGAGAACCTTCAGACTTGGAGGAAGGAACTTCACCGAAGCGCGTGAGAACCTTTGAACTTGGAGGAAGGAACTGCAGCGAAGCGCGTGAGAACCTTCAAACTTAGGGGGAAGGAACTACAGCGAAGCGCGTGAGAACCTTCGAACTTGGGGGAAGGAATTGCAGAGCGAAGCGCGTGAGAACCTTCGAATTTGGGAGAAGGAACTGCAGCGAAGTGCGTGAACCTTCGAACTTGGGGAGAAAGAACTGCAACGCAGCGAGTGAGAACCTTCGACCTTGAAAAGAAGGAACTGCAACGGAGCGCGTGAGAACCTTCGAACTTGGGGAGAAGAAACTCCAGCAAAGCTGCGTGAGAACCATCGAACTTGAGAGAAGAGGGAACAATGCAACAACGCACCACATAAGATCCTTCACACTTGGAGGAGGAACAACGTAGCAGTCGTACAACTGAGAACCCTCGAACTTGGAGAAGGAACAACGCAGCAGGATACAACGAAGAACCTTCGAACTTGGAGAAGGAACAACGCAATAGCGTACAGTGTAAGGACCCTCGAACTTGGAGAGAAGGAACTGCAGCGAAGAACCTTTTTTTTTTTTGTTTATAGAAACTGAACTTAAAGTTTTCTTTAAGCTGCCTACGTACCCTTATGGAATAGGGATCAAGTCATAACGTAGTTCAAATTTTTTTTTTTTTTTTTGCTCTCACCTTTTAAGCTCGTGTGGGCTAGGAGCATCATGCAGTTTAGGCTCTTGCGATAAGGAGCTTTTACATTTAAAAGCTCTTATCTTTGTCATGGTCTTGATCAGATCCTTCATTTGCAGGATTGGTCAAGATAATGAGATTTGGCTTCACCTTCAAGGAACCTTCCGTATTTATGAGAACAGAAAACTTCCTCTTCATACGTGACGGGATTCTACTATGAAGCTTCTTGTCACTGTTTACTTCATCGAAAAGTTTCAACTCCAAGTTGTTCATCTTTCTTTTAGGTTGATCGTTTGTTACTTTGAGGCGATCAAAGACAGATGTTGAAGATCGACTTTTCTTTGATGTGGAGACACTTAGCCTTTGGAAAGCTGAAGGTCGAGTGGAGGTGGACATCGAACATTGATTTTCTTCTTTTGTCGCGGCCATACTCATTCTTTGGAATACTGAAGGACGAGTAGTTGGAGGCTTGATGCGATCGAAGACGGAGGTCCTTTGTTCACCCCTCTCAGGATTGTCAACTTCTTCTACGTCGATGCAGTAGGAAGTCACAAAGTTCTCTTTTTTCTTTTTGTGGAAAGTTTTGGAGAAGATCTCCTTCACAGTCACCGGTTGTCGAGGTTGAGAAAACTTTTTACTTCTCTTCCTCTTGGGTTGAAGTTTCTTAGGATCCTTCTTTATTTGATGCTTACTCTTTCCTTTGATTGTAGCAAGATTTGATTGAGCTACTTCATCAAGGTCGAGCTCAATTTTGCCTTCCTTAGCCAGCTTTAAAATTAAGTCCTTTAGGACGAAACATCTTTCCACTGGATGACCAATAACTCGATGATACTTGCAATACTTGGGATCATCGACTTTCTCCATCTCTTCTGGCCGTTTACACTTAGGAAGCTCTATCAGTTGCGCTTCCAATAGTTGTTCCAACATATCAGGGATGTCGGCATCAGGGAAAGGATATATTTTCTTCTGTCTTTCCTTTAAAGTTAAGTGATGCGCTCCATTTGTTTGTCGCTTTTATTTCGAAGACAACTTGGGAAGGGTTATGTTGACGACCATAGATTCTTCTATAGTCTCTTCGTCGTTTCTTCCTTCTTTTCTCATGTTAGGGAGGAGAATGTCTTGGTTTTCTCGACTAGCAATACTTAGCTCCATATCGTGGGCGCGAGTTGCTAGTTCCTCAAAGGTGCGAGGCTTTATACCTTTAAGGATGTAGAGGAGTTCCCAGTGCATGCCTTGAATGCACATCTCAACGGAAGAGAGTTCAGTGAGGCGATCTTTGCAATCTAGACTCATAGCTCTCCAGCGATTTATATAGTTAACAACGAGTTCACCTTTTCGTTGTTTAGTGTTTGTGAGCTCGAACATGCTAACGGTTCGTCTAGTGCTGTAGAAGCGATTCAAAAACTCTCTTTCGAGTTCCTCCCAACTGTCTACTCACTCAGGTTCTAGATCAGTGTACCAGTCAAAAGCATTTCCTTTAAGTGTTCGAACGAACTGTTTGACTAGTAGATCCCCTCGAGTACCAGCGTTCTCGCATGTCTCAACGAAGTGGGCAATATGTTGTTTAGGATTGCCCTTTCCATCAAATTGTTGAAATTTCGGTGGCTGATACCCGATTGGCGTTCTCAAATTATCAATCCTCTTAGTATAAGGTTTGGAGTACAAGAGGGAATCTTGAGTAGGTCCACCGTACTGAGCTCTGATACAGTTTGTGATCATATCTTGGTGCTGTTGGATGGATAGTGAAGCGACCGAAGCAGAACATTGTGGATGATCATCTTGCACTATAGACTTTCCTTTGTCGTGATTTTTTACGACTTGGGTTTGACTTGATTCGGCGATATGTTGGTTCTCAATTTGGCTCTTTAGTTGCTCAATTTGAGAATCTTTTTCTTCAATCGCCTTCATCAAGTTGTTGATGTGTTCTTGCATCTCAGCCATTCTTTCTTCCATAGTTCTTGTCTCAGTCATCATAACAGTCACTACGTCAGAATCAGGTTCAAACAAAGGGTTATACTTGACAAAAAACTTGTCATTAGTATATGCCCCCTGCAAGGTTGTTTCTTGGCCTGCAACGACAGAAGCTTTATCTTCTTGCAACGTCAGTCCGTTGAAGCAACGATGGGCAGTAGAACCCATGTAAGACTTGTTCATGACAGCGACCATTGAAGAAGTTTTGAACGACATGTTTATACTTGTGTTTTGAGATAAGAGAGAGAGATGAGAGGTAGAGATGGTCCCACTGGGCGTGCCAATTTGTTCACACGTAACTTCGGGGATGGAGACACGTGGAATAAATAATATATTGTATTAATGTTGTATGCGTGTGGGTGTACAATCTCTAACTTTAATCCTCTGATTCTCTCTCTTAAATATATAAACTTTGGCCTCTAGCTTGTTGCTCTTCTTGGGCCGGTTTGTTGGGCTTCTTAGATGATCAACTTGCTAGGTTAATGATCTCTTGGATCGGCCTGTTGGCTTGATGATCTCTTGGATCGGCTTATTGGCTTGTTGATCTTCTTGGATGATCGGTCTGTTAGGTTGATGATCTCCTGGATCGACCTATTGGACTTGTTGATCTTCTTGGATGATCGGCCTGTTAGGTTGATGATCTCCTGGATCGACCTATTGGGCTTGTTGATCTTCTTGGATGATCGGCCTGTTGGCGTGATGATCTCTTGGATCGGCTTGTTGGCTTGTTGATCTTCCTAGATGATCGGTCTGCTGACTTGTTGATCTTCTTGATCGGTCGGTTGGCTTGTTGATCTCTTGGATGATCGGCCTGCTGACATGTTGATCTTCTTGATCGGTCGGTTGGCTTGTTGATCTCTTGGATCAGCCTGTTGGCTTGACGATCTGTTGGATCGGCTTGTTAGCTTGTTGATCCTCTTGGATGATCGGCCTGCTGACTTGTTGATCTTCTTGATCGGCCGGTTGGCTTGTTGATCTCTTGGATGATCGGCCTGCTGACTTGTTGATCTTCTTGATCGGTCGGTTGGCTTGTTGATCTGTTGGATCGGCCTGTTGGCTTGATGATCTGTTGGATCGGCTTGTTAGCTTGTTGATCCTCTTGGATGATCGGCCTGCCGACTCTGGACTCTGAGTTCTCTGACTCTGTCTCCAAATCTGAATCCCAACTGTCAATTGTATCAGGCTCCAGGTCAGTGTACCAATCGAACGCGTTTCCCTTCAGTGTTCGGACAAATTGTTTAACAAGCAAATCTCCCCGAGTACCGGCATTCTCACAGGTTTCAACAAAGTGGGCGATGTGTTGCTTTGGATTGCCCTTTCCGTCAAACTGCTGGAATTTGGGGGGCTGAAACCCAGTGGGTAGTCTGAGATTGTCAATCCTCTTTGTATAAGGTTTAGAATACAAGAGGGAACTTTGAGTCGGTCCACCATACTGAGCCCTGATGGAATTCATGATCATGTCCTGCAGTTGTTGGACAGACAAAGAGGCAACTGATGCGGAGTGTTGTGGTTGGTCCTCACGGATGACAGCTTTCCCCTTATCATTCTTTCCTGCAGCAGGGGTCTGGCTAGACTCAGCCGTTTCTCGGTTTTGCAGCTGGTTCTTCAAATAGGCAATCTCAAGATCTCTCTCATCAACTGCCTTCATTAAGAGATTGAGTTTCCTTTCCATCTCTGCCATTCTTTCATCCTGATCTACATCAGCCATCATGACGGACATCACATCAGGACTTAGTGTATCCTTTGGCTGCTTAGATGTTGGAACGACAGATTCGAACAGTGGGTTGTCTTTGACTACAACCTTATCCTTAGAGGATTCTTCAATCAGCTTTGAGATCTTGCTTGCAACAGCTAGAGGAGTATGATCCTCCTTGATCTCAATTCCTTGGGAGCGACTACGAGTGACAGGACCAGTGTAAGAGTCGCTTGATGTGGTAACCTTCGCGGGAGCTTTCTTTGGTGCCATCACGTTGGTTGGATCTTTAAACAAGAGAAAGAGATGAGAGGTAGAGACGGTCCCACTGGGCGTGCCAATTTGTTCACACGAGACTTCGGAGATGGAGACACGTGGAATAAATAATATATTTGTATTAATATTTGTATGCGTGTGGATGTACAATCTCTAATGTTTGTCCTCTGATTCTCTCTCTTGTGTGTGGAAGTGTCTCACTCGAGGGCTGGAACGCTTGATCTCGAGTTTGAAGCTTTAATGGATTCTTGGATCTTGAAGTCTTCCGATCTTGAAGGAGTCTTCAATCTTCAAGAAGTGTTCAGCACTTTGAAACTTGTGGATTTCAAGGAGTCTTCAGTCTTCAGTCTTCAATCTTGATGAAGTTTTCTCTGAATTCTCTGACTCTGGCTTGGAGCTTCCAAAATTCTGACCCTTTGAAATGGTGGTGAACCCCTCTATTTATAGAGTTCTCGCAGGATGGGCCCTGGTAACTTTTGGGCCTAACAACTTGGGCTTGGGTTTTATTGGTCTTGGGCTGAACCATTTAGTCTTGGACTTGGTTTATATTTGACCCAAAACCATATGACCCAGACATTTAAAAGACCCAAATTTGATCCAAATAATTATTATTTTTAATTAATTGGTCAAATTAATTAATTTGATTGAAATAATTTAATTTTAATTAGTTGATCAAATAGAAATTTGGCTCTATAAATTTATAATTAGCCAACTTTGTTTTCAAATTAAATTTGGGACACATGTCAATTTATAATTGGTCCCAAATTTAATTAACTTGAATTTCGTCATTAATTTTATGTAATGACGTGGCAATTCGTGATTGGTCAAAATTTCTCCATCAACAAATGCCCCCTTTTCGAGATTTAGACACAAATTATGTGTGAGTGAATCTCGAAAAATATATTTTGGAATTAAAATGCAAGGTATTTGTTCTTGACTTTGACTCCATTTGGGATAAAATTTGGATTATGCCCAAAATATTATTTGATGTAAAATTTTACCAAATTCAAACTTTCATTTGGCATAGAATTTGATGTTTGAATCTCAAATTTTGATTTGGAAGAAAAAAAAATTTGGAGTATGCCCAAATAAAATTATTTGATAAAATTTGAATTCCCAAATTGATTTGAATTGAAATAATCTTTTAGGAATTTTAATTTAATTAAGTTGGTTCAGATAAAGATAAAGATTATCTCATAAAATTTTGAACCGGAGATAGGATTTCATTTGAGTCAAATCTTTATCAAAATCTTTATCTAAACCTTTGATTTGAACTTAAAACTCCCCCTATAAATAAGACTGAACCTCAGTAGGGGAGAGCACACATCAATTGCAGAGAGCATTCAAGAAGGGATCCAGGTAGGAAAATTTCTTCTCTTTTTATTTATTTTTTTTTATTATTTTTTTTTCGTTTTTATTTATTTATTTATTTTTTTACTTTTCGTTTTTTTTTTTTAATTTTCGTTTTTTTTTTTTATTTTCGTTTTTTTTTTTTATTTTCGTTTTTTTTTTTTTTTTTTTTGATCTGCATATATATTCCATGTATGTCCTTATTGGATTTCGCTCATATGAATTGCTTTGATTGTACTATAGAGCTTTTGGCTTCCATTTTTTTCTTTGCACATATATTATTGCAATTTGTTTCTGTAGGGGTAGTCACCAGATTCGCCTACAACGATGCACTCCTGCTAGACCCAGTCCCCATTTTATTGGGTGATCTGAGTAACCTGCAGGGGTAGTCACCAGATTCGCCTTCATGCACTCCTGCTAGACCCAGTCCCCATTTTATTGGGTGATCTGAGTAACCTGCAGGGGTAGTCACCAGATTCGCCTTCATGCACTCCTGCTAGACCCAGTCCCCATTTTATTGGGTGATCTGAGTAACCTGCAGGGGTAGTCACCAGATTCGCCTTCATGCGCTCCTGCTAGACCCAGTCCCCATTTTATTGGGTGATCTGAGTAACCTGCAGGGGTAGTCACCAGATTCGCCTACAGCGATGCACTCCTGCTAGACCTAGTCCCCATTTTATTGGGTGATCTGAGTAACCTGCAGGGGTAGTCACCAGATTCGCCTTCATGCACTCCTGCTAGACCCAGTCCCCATTTTATTGGGTGATCTGAGTAACCTGCAGGGGTAGTCACCAGATTCGCCTTCATGCGCTCCTGCTAGACCCAGTCCCCATTTTATTGGGTGATCTGAGTAACCTGCAGGGGTAGTCACCAGATTCGCCTTCATGCACTCCTGCTAGACCCAGTCCCCATTTTATTGGGTGATCTGAGTAACCTGCAGGGGTAGTCACCAGATTCGCCTTCATGCGCTCCTGCTAGACCCAGTCCCCATTTTATTGGGTGATCTGAGTAACCTGCAGGGGTAGTCACCAGATTCGCCTTCATGCACTCCTGCTAGACCCAGTCCCCATTTTATTGGGTGATCTGAGTAACCTGCAGGGGTAGTCACCAGATTCGCCTACAGCGATGCACTCCTGCTAGACCCAGTCCCCATTTTATTGGGTGATCTGAGTAACCTGCAGGGGTAGTCACCAGATTCGCCTTCATGCACTCCTGCTAGACCAGTCGTTTTGATGACTATAGTGTCTTATAGAGTTGGTTATATATATATTTTTTGTATGATTGATTATTCATGCATCACTTTCTTGCCTTCATAACTTCTTGGATAAGATTGACATTTTTTTTTTCTTGTGTAGAAAAACTTATCTCCATCATGGTGTATTTTACTGAGCATCCTGATCCTGAGAAAAACTGCTTAGTCATCTTGAAGGACAAAGATCAGCCTGTTGAAAATGGTGTTATACTTCCTGTAGGAGAGACAATATGCGGTAATCTTAGGGGATCACAACATTGCTTGAATAATTCAACCTCTTTGTCTAGATGGTCAGAAGAAAGACTTTTGAGTCACGAGTCTTCATTGAAGGCGTGGTTTTTAGAGTCTCCAATTCATAGCAAGGTGCCAGGCGAAAATCCAGAATCAACTTTAGGTCGTCGAATTATTGGAGACGAACAAGTTCGTTGGGGTAATTCAATAAGAATTCATGGAGAATTCTTTTATATACCTGATTATTGGGAATGGTTAGAGGTCGTAATTTCTTCAAATACACCGATACTGAAGAAGGCTTGTTTGTTTGATGCTGTAATGGCCTCCTTATACACTTATGACCGCAATAATGATATAGTTCGAGCTTTTTGTGAAGCGTGGAGTCCATCCACAAATACACTTCATACATCATCAGGAGAGTTATCTATCTCTCTATGGGACATGTGGAGATTAGGAGGCCTTTCCATCAAGGGTAGGTTTTATGATGAAGTTGTTCCTTGTTGTAAGGAATTATTAGGTTCGCCTGATCGAAAGGATGAAGATTGCCCAAAAGTTTGTGAGTACCTTTTTGCTGCGTACTATCACATTGCATCTCAACAACGCGATTGCCTTCAAATTCCTATTAAATCGTGGATTTCTTTCTGGTTTAAAGGAGATTCGAAATATGAAAAACCTCCTCCCCGAAAGCCGAAGAAGACTTCTCGTCCACGCCAGACCCATAATCCGAATGGGGCTCCTACCAAGCGTCACAGCTGGTCCGAAAAAGAAATGGACTTATTTTGCATGTTGGGCGTAGAAGATGAACTGAAAGATAAGGCATACTTGGCTGCCTTTCTTTCTTGTTGGTTGTGCGCATTTGTATTTCCCGACCAACGTACTTCTCTTCGTCCAGAAGTTTTTAAAGTCGCCAGTCTTATGGCTGAAGGTTACGTTTTCAGTCTTGCTGTTCCTGTTTTGGCCAATATTTATCATGGACTCGGCCAGATCCACAGTGCATCTCCTTCTGCTGGATTTTCAAAGGCTTGTTTTCCTTTGCACTATGTCCATGCTTGGCTGGCTTATTATTTTAACACGCATTACAAAGTCCCAGCACCTGTCATTGGCCCAATGATGGTTGAGTTTTCTGGCGAGGGTGGGGCTAAGTACTTTAACGATTTTGAAGCCCGTGTACATATTCACAAAGGTAAATATGTGTCATGGTATGCGAGTCTTCAAGCCAGAAATACAGGCGAGCTTTTGAAAGATGACGGGAAATTATCGTTTTGGCTTTCTTCATTCTTCATAAGCATTCGGTCGTGTTTCTTGTCTTCACGCTGTGGATCGTTGATGGTTATTGAAGCTTATAGTCCTTGTCGATTTAGTCGACAATTTGGATTCTATCAAGACATACCGAATGACTTGAGTATAGAAATTCCTGAGGCAAATTTAGCGAATGTGTTTCGTCTTTGGAGGATATGCACTCAAAGAGGAACATTATCCCAAGTATACCTTCCTGCTCGTGCAACGAAACCACACACTCAGGTTACTCAACGCTACAGAAGTTGGTGGTTAGCCAAGCATGGGAATTATCTTGAAGAAGGCATACAAAAGTTGGCGGATAGCGCTTCTCCTCTTCTCTCTAAGCCAAAATTTCCTAAAAAGGTTGGCAATGACAACGGAGGCAAAAGGATTCGCATGTTTGAACCTGGTGAATTTTGCTCCAAGGATAATGATGGTAGTCAGAGCAGTAGCGACGATCATCATTGGAAAAGGTCTAAAAAGTCCAAACAACCATCAGTATGTGAAGATGAATATTTCGATGGAGTCCCTAGCTCATCACAATTTCCTGAACTCCCTACACCACTGGTAAGTTTTTTTTTTTTTTTTTTTTTTTTTGAATAATATTTTACTATTATTATTATCATCATTGCTTCCCCCTTTTCTTTGCAGTCACCCTTAAATGATCCCCTTATAGAAGTCGAAGGGCATCATAGTCCTTCTTCTTTTGTGAGTCCCGACATCTTTGACTCTGTAGCTGCGCGTGTGGACAATTCCAAAGCGCCAACGGATAGAGTCGCGATTCAATCTTGTCATCCTGCAATTGATGAAGTTCCTGAACAAAAGAAGACAACGACCCATGCAGCTGCGTCTGAGATCTCTGATTACTTTGCTGACGATGTTATTTCCAACTATAGGAAACAATCTTCCCTTGCCCTGTGGGAGAGCATACACCAGAAGATCATACGCACTCCGTTCGACAAAATACCTCGCCTTAAACAAGAGGCAGTCAAAATACTTCATACAATTTCTGAGATTCGTGTACCCGGCTTGGATTCTCTTAAAGAAATTGTAAGTGCGTATTTCAAGAAGGTAGAGAAGTATAACCAGCTGCAGTCATCATTTTCTTCTCAATTAACTTTGGAGAGTAAGAATCGCCAACTGGGAGAGACTAGGTTTAGCTTGGAGAAGATACTATATAGTGAAAGTGAACTACTCACCGCGAAAGGTTCACTTCAGCAACAACATCTGCAAGCATTGCGAGAAAAAGAAGAATTGGAAGCTAGGCTTGAAACTGTGAAAGCTAAGCGAGTTGAGATTTCTAAATCGATTATCGAGAAGGAGGATCTTCTAAAACAAAATCAACTTGAGGCTTCCAAACTGCGAGGAACTATAAGTAGCATTGAAGATGCCCCTGTTCTTACTGATGCTGATGCTAAAACTCTGACGATACTTCGTGAAATGTTGGAAGATGCACAAGAAGAGCTGAAGAATTACAAGTGGATACCATAATCAGACTTCATTATTTTTTTTTTATATCATCATATTTTTATCGAAAATATCTCCATTTTTTTTTGTAATAGGCAAGATTTTTTTTATTCATTATCGTACTTGTTTCGCATATTGGAATAATGATTTTTTTTTTATTTTATGGACTGAGCTTAAAGTTTCCTTTAAGTTGCCTACGTACCCATTAATAAACGGGATCAAGTCATAACGTAGTTCATAATACAAATTTGATTTTTTTTTTTATGTTTTGGCCGTTCACCTTTTTAACTCATGCGGGCCAGGAGTATCATGCAGTTTAGGCTCCTGCGATATGGAGCATTACATTTCACGCATAAAACTTTTTAAGAAATTTGCCATTTATCGGGCCTATTCTTAATCCGTCTTTATCCACGATCTTGTATGCTCCATTTGTGTAGACTTCCTTGACGACGTAGGGTCCATCCCATTTAGGTGTGAACTTGTTCCCTGTGTGTCGTGTCGTGATGATGGGTCTTCGAACAGCTAGCACAAGATCACCAACTTGAAAAGATCGAAGCTTCACATTCTTGTCAAAAGCTTTAGACATCCGTGCTTGGTAGCATTCCAATGCTTGTTGAGCCTCTAACCTTCTTTCATCAAGTGCTTCTAACTCCTGAAGGCGCAACCTAGCATTATCTTCTGTTGTCAACCCTTCTTGGACAGCCATCCTTAATGAAGGAATCTCTCTTTCTAACGGGAGCACAGCTTCTACCCCATAAACAAGTGAATAAGGTGTGACTCCTGTAGGAGTGCGATGAGTAGTTCGGTAGGCCCACAACACTTCACCGATCTTTTCTTGCCAATCTCTCTTTGTCTTGGAGACTACTTTCTTCAATAAGTTACACAGCGTCTTATTGAATGCTTCTGCCAACCCATTTGCCGCAGCATTGTACATAGAGGACTTGTATTGTTTGAAGTTAAACTTCTCACACAACTTGTCCATTAGGCCGTTGGAGAATTGTCTTCCATTATCTGTCACAATACGATGAGGGATACCGTACCGATAGATTATATGAGTTCGAATGAAATCCACAACATTTTCTTTCTTGGCTTCTTTCAATGCGACAGCTTCAGCCCATCTTGAGAAGTAATCTGTCCCTGCAAGAATGTAAGAATGTCCTGCTGAAGACTTAGGTGTTATAGGACCAACAAGGTCAAGTCCCCAAGCTTCAAAAGGCCATGAAGCTACAGTCGGATGAAGAGGCTCCGGCGGCTGATGTATGAAGTTTGCATGGAATTGACAGGCTTCACACTTCTTTGCATATTCCATTGAGTCTTGAATCATTGTAGGCCAATAATAACCCATCCTTTTTAATTGAAACTGGAGTTTTGGACCCGACTGATGGGCGCCACAAACACCTGAATGTGCCTCATTTAATGCCTTTGCTGCTTCTTCCTTTCCAAGGCATCGAAGGAAGAGTCCCTCATAAGAACGACGATAAAGGATCTCCTTGTAGTAGATAAATCGGGCACCTCTTCTTCGTATATCGGCCCTACGCCTGGGATCTGTGGGCAGTCTTCCATGTTGAAGATAATCTATAATGGGCTGTCGCCAGTCCTCTTCTTCAATTGCAAAGACAGAAATCATATTTACTTCTAGGCATTGGTCTTCTATTGGCGGCACGATCCACCTCTGACAAAGTGAGATGTTCATCGACATATCTTCCGGAATTGTTAGGGCAGTGGCTAAATTTGCTAGAGCATCTGCCTTTTTATTTTCTGATCTTGGAACATGCTCCAGTACTATACTGTCAAACCTTTCTAGCAGTTGTCTTGCATAGATGAAATAAGGCTTCAAGTCTTTATGCTTCACTTCATACTGGAGTAAAAGTTGGCTAACGACCAATTTTGAATCACCATAGGCCTCTATATATCTTATGCCAATCTCCAAGGCCATTTGGAGGCCAATTATTAGCGCTTGATATTCAGCAACATTGTTTGAACACAATTCACCAAGCACAAAGCTATAGGGGAGCATGTGTTTCTCAGGCGAAACAAAGACGATTCCTGCCCCTGCTCCACTTCTTCGTGCTGCACCATCAAAGTACATAATCCAGAGTCGGCAGGTCGATCCAGAGTCGATGATCTCTTAAATGATCATCAAGAAGCCATCAGCATAAACAAGTACGATAATGAAAAAAAAACTTACCAGTGGTGTAGGGAGTTCAGGAAATTGTGATGAGCTAGGGACTCCATCGAAATATTCATCTTCACATACTGATGGTTGTTTGGACTTTTTAGACCTTTTCCAATGATGATCGTCGCTACTGCTCTGACTACCATCATTATCCTTGGAGCAAAATTCACCAGGTTCAAACATGCGAATCCTTTTGCCTCCGTTGTCATTGCCAACCTTTTTAGGAAATTTTGGCTTAGAGAGAAGAGGAGAAGCGCTATCCGCCAACTTTTGTATGCCTTCTTCAAGATAATTCCCATGCTTGGCTAACCACCAACTTCTGTAGCGTTGAGTAACCTGAGTGTGTGGTTTCGTTGCACGAGCAGGAAGGTATACTTGGGATAATGTTCCTCTTTGAGTGCATATCCTCCAAAGACGAAACACATTCGCTAAATTTGCCTCAGGAATTTCTATACTCAAGTCATTCGGTATGTCTTGATAGAATCCAAATTGTCGACTAAATCGACAAGGACTATAAGCTTCAATAACCATCAACGATCCACAGCGTGAAGACAAGAAACACGACCGAATGCTTATGAAGAATGAAGAAAGCCAAAACGATAATTTCCCGTCATCTTTCAAAAGCTCGCCTGTATTTCTGGCTTGAAGACTCGCATACCATGACACATATTTACCTTTGTGAATATGTACACGGGCTTCAAAATCGTTAAAGTACTTAGCCCCACCCTCGCCAGAAAACTCAACCATCATTGGGTCAATGACAGGTGCTGGGACTTTGTAATGCGTGTTAAAATAATAAGCCAGCCAAGCATGGACATAGTGCAAAGGAAAACAAGCCTTTGAAAATCCAGCAGAAGGAGATGCACTGTGGATCTGGCCGAGTCCATGATAAATATTGGCCAAAACAGGAACAGCAAGACTGAAAACGTAACCTTCAGCCATAAGACTGGCGACTTTAAAAACTTCTGGACGAAGAGAAGTACGTTGGTCGGGAAATACAAATGCGCACAACCAACAAGAAAGAAAGGCAGCCAAGTATGCCTTATCTTTCAGTTCATCTTCTACGCCCAACATGCAAAATAAGTCCATTTCTTTTTCGGACCAGCTGTGACGCTTGGTAGGAGCCCCATTCGGATTATGGGTCTGGCGTGGACGAGAAGTCTTCTTCGGTTTTCGGGGAGGAGGTTTTTCATATTTCGAATCTCCTTTAAACCAGAAAGAAATCCACGATTTAATAGGAATTTGAAGGCAATCGCGTTGTTGAGATGCAATGTGATAGTACGCAGCAAAAAGGTACTCACAAACTTTTGGGCAATCTTCATCCTTTCGATCAGGCGAACCTAATAATTCCTTACAACAAGGAACAACTTCATCATAAAACCTACCCTTGATGGAAAGGCCTCCTAATCTCCACATGTCCCATAGAGAGATAGATAACTCTCCTGATGATGTATGAAGTGTATTTGTGGATGGACTCCATGCTTCACAAAAAGCTCGAACTATATCATTATTGCGGTCATATGTGTATAAGGAGGCCATTACAGCATCAAACAAACAAGCCTTCTTCAGTATCGGTGTATTTGAAGAAATTACGACCTCTAACCATTCCCAATAATCAGGTATATAAAAGAATTCTCCATGAATTCTTATTGAATTACCCCAACGAACTTGTTCGTCTCCAATAATTCGACGACCTAAAGTTGATTCTGGATTTTCGCCTGGCACCTTGCTATGAATTGGAGACTCTAAAAACCACGCCTTCAATGAAGACTCGTGACTCAAAAGTCTTTCTTCTGACCATCTAGACAAAGAGGTTGAATTATTCAAGCAATGTTGTGATCCCCTAAGATTACCGCATATTGTCTCTCCTACAGGAAGTATAACACCATTTTCAACAGGCTGATCTTTGTCCTTCAAGATGACTAAGCAGTTTTTCTCAGGATCAGGATGCTCAGTAAAATACACCATGATGGAGATAAGTTTTTCTACACAAGAAAAAAAAAATGTCAATCTTATCCAAGAAGTTATGAAGGCAAGAAAGTGATGCATGAATAATCAATCATACAAAAAATATATATATAACCAACTCTATAAGACACTATAGTCATCAAAACGACTGGTCTAACAGGAGTGCATGAAGGCGAATCTGGTGACTACCCCTGCAGGTTACTCAGATCACCCAATAAAATGGGGACTGGGTCTAGCAGGAGTGCATCGCTGTAGGCGAATCTGGTGACTACCCCTGCAGGTTACTCAGATCACCCAATAAAATGGGGACTGGGTCTAGCAGGAGTGCATGAAGGCGAATCTGGTGACTACCCCTGCAGGTTACTCAGATCACCCAATAAAATGGGGACTGGGTCTAGCAGGAGCGCATGAAGGCGAATCTGGTGACTACCCCTGCAGGTTACTCAGATCACCCAATAAAATGGGGACTGGGTCTAGCAGGAGTGCATGAAGGCGAATCTGGTGACTACCCCTGCAGGTTACTCAGATCACCCAATAAAATGGGGACTGGGTCTAGCAGGAGTGCATCGCTGTAGGCGAATCTGGTGACTACCCCTGCAGGTTACTCAGATCACCCAATAAAATGGGGACTGGGTCTAGCAGGAGTGCATGAAGGCGAATCTGGTGACTACCCCTGCAGGTTACTCAGATCACCCAATAAAATGGGGACTGGGTCTAGCAGGAGTGCATCGCTGTAGGCGAATCTGGTGACTACCCCTGCAGGTTACTCAGATCACCCAATAAAATGGGGACTGGGTCTAGCAGGAGCGCATGAAGGCGAATCTGGTGACTACCCCTGCAGGTTACTCAGATCACCCAATAAAATGGGGACTGGGTCTAGCAGGAGTGCATGAAGGCGAATCTGGTGACTACCCCTGCAGGTTACTCAGATCACCCAATAAAATGGGGACTGGGTCTAGCAGGAGTGCATGAAGGCGAATCTGGTGACTACCCCTGCAGGTTACTCAGATCACCCAATAAAATGGGGATTGGGTCTAGCAGGAGTGCATCGTTGTAGGCGAATCTGGTGACTACCCCTACAGAAACAAATTGCAATAATATATGTGCAAAGAAAAAAATGGAAGCCAAAAGCTCTATAGTACAATCAAAGCAATTCATATGAGCGAAATCCAATAAGGACATACATGGAATATATATGCAGATCAAAAAAAAAAAAAAAAAAAAAAAAAAGAAACGAAAAGTATAAAAAAAAACGAAAATTAAAAAAAAAAAAAAAAAAAGAAAAGAAAAGAAAAGAAAGTTTCCTACTTGGATCCCTTCTTGAATGCTATCTGCAATTGATGTGTGCTCTCCCCTGAGGTTCAGTCTTATTTATAGGGGGAGTTTTAAGTTCAAATCAAAGGTTTAGATAAAGATTTTGATAAAGATTTGACTCAAATGAAATCCTATCTCCGGTTCAAAATTTTATGAGATAATCTTTATCTTTATCTGAACCAACTTAATTAAATTAAAATTCCTAAAAGATTATTTCAATTCAAATCAATTTGGGAATTCAAATTTTATCAAATAATTTTATTTGGGCATACTCCAAATTTTTTTTTCTTCCAAATCAAAATTTGAGATTCAAACATCAAATTCTATGCCAAATGAAAGTTTGAATTTGGTAAAATTTTACCTCAAATAATATTTTGGGCATAATCCAAATTTTATCCCAAATGGAGTCAAAGTCAAGAACAAATACCTTGCATTTTAATTCCAAAATATATTTTTCGAGATTCACTCACACATAATTTGTGTCTAAATCTCGAAAAGGGGGCATTTGTTGATGGAGAAATTTTGACCAATCACGAATTGCCACGTCATTACATAAAATTAATGACGAAATTCAAGTTAATTAAATTTGGGACCAATTATAAATTGACATGTGTCCCAAATTTAATTTGAAAACAAAGTTGGCTAATTATAAATTTATAGAGCCAAATTTCTATTTGATCAACTAATTAAAATTAAATTATTTCAATCAAATTAATTAATTTGACCAATTAATTAAAAATAATAATTATTTGGATCAAATTTGGGTCTTTTAAATGTCTGGGTCATATGGTTTTGGGTCAAATATAAACCAAGTCCAAGACTAAATGGTTCAGCCCAAGACCAATAAAACCCAAGCCCAAGTTGTTAGGCCCAAAAGTTACCAGGGCCCATCCTGCGAGAACTCTATAAATAGAGGGGTTCACCACCATTTCAAAGGATTCAGATTTGGAGACAGAGTCAGAGAACTCAGAGTCCAGAGTCGGCAGGCCGATCATCCAAGAGGATCAACAAGCTAACAAGCCGATCCAACAGATCATCAAGCCAACAGGCCGATCCAAGAGATCAACAAGCCAACCGACCGATCAAGAAGATCAACAAGTCAGCAGGCCGATCATCCAAGAGATCAACAAGCCAACCGACCGATCAAGAAGATCAACAAGTCAGCAGGCCGATCATCCAAGAGGATCAACAAGCTAACAAGCCGATCCAACAGATCGTCAAGCCAACAGGCTGATCCAAGAGATCAACAAGCCAACCGACCGATCAAGAAGATCAACAAGTCAGCAGGCCGATCATCCAAGAGATCAACAAGCCAACCGACCGATCAAGAAGATCAACAAGTCAGCAGACCGATCATCTAGGAAGATCAACAAGCCAACAAGCCGATCCAAGAGATCATCACGCCAACAGGCCGATCATCCAAGAAGATCAACAAGCCCAATAGGTCGATCCAGGAGATCATCAACCTAACAGGCCGATCATCCAAGAAGATCAACAAGTCCAATAGGTCGATCCAGGAGATCATCAACCTAACAGACCGATCATCCAAGAAGATCAACAAGCCAATAAGCCGATCCAAGAGATCATCAAGCCAACAGGCCGATCCAAGAGATCATTAACCTAGCAAGTTGATCATCTAAGAAGCCCAACAAACCGGCCCAAGAAGAGCAACAAGCTAGAGGCCAAAGTTTATATATTTAAGAGAGAGAATCAGAGGATTAAAGTTAGAGATTGTACACCCACACGCATACAACATTAATACAATATATTATTTATTCCACGTGTCTCCATCCCCGAAGTTACGTGTGAACAATAACCATTTGATTTTTTTTTTTGTTTGTTTTTGAAAATTATGTTTGTTTTCTCCTACATTCCCTACCATAACTTTCATTCTAGTTAAGGTTGCATTTAAATTCCTAGCCAAATTTTAAAAACAAAAACAAGTTTTTGAAAACTACTTTTTTTTTTGTTTCCAAAATTGGACTTGGTTTTTGAAAACAAGATAGAAGATTGGTACTAAAACCAAGAAACTTATAGGTAGGAGTATGTGTTTATAAGCTTAATTTTCAAAAACAAAATGGTTATCAAACGGGCCCGAACTAATACATGTTAGTTTTTTGAAATCCAAAAAGTAGATCTTGATGGAAAAAAATAATTATAAAAATGAAGTAGAGAAGAAGTTTTCTAAAAACATATGAAGAAAAATTACTATAAGAATTTTGATTATAATTATCGTAATGATTGTTAATAGGTCACGCCTGTAAGGAACAATTAAATTAAACAAGCTTTAATTAAAATGTAACTTTACAAAAAAAATTCTAATAATCGTGATAGATAAGTTTAAAATTCATAAACATAATACGTGTGTGTTTACATATTTTTTTTTTATTATCTTCTACCTTAGTTTTTTGTTTGTAAGATATATATATATATAAGCTAGTACTATATATTATATGTATGAATAAGAAAATGATAAGTGATTATTTATGGAAAGGATTTGCAACCGGTTATCTCGATATAACATCTCACCCCATTTCTTTTCATTAAGAAATAAAAAACACATAACAAAATAATTTATAACTAAAATTAACTAATTAAACAAGAAAGAAAAATGGCTAACAAAGGTGGAAAAATATGAAAGAGAAAAATGTGAAAAAAATAAAAAGAAAATGAGAAATGGAAAAGGCTAAAAAAAGAATAATAGAAATGAAAAACAACTAAAAATGAAAAAGAGGAATGAGAAAATGTTAAGAATGAAAAAGAAAAAAAAAATAAATGGAAAACGGGTAAACCAGACGAAAAAAAAAAAGGAAAATGGCAAAGAAAATAGAGAAACGGAATAAGAATAAAAAAAGAAAAAAAATGGAAACGTTTGTTACAATTCCGTTACATTTGAAAATTTCTGTTAAATTTGAAAATCTTAACTGATTGCGTATTTTGAAGTTACGCAATTCTTTGTAGGATGCGTATTTTGCACCTACGCATTCCAATAAACGACAAAAACCAACTCGTTTTTTCTAAATATTTTGAAGATATGTTTGTTTTTCAAATTTCTTTTAAAAAAAACCATAAGACTCTAGTTAATCAGTTTTAGATCCTACCGTAGGTTTCTTAAATACCGGATATGCAACTTTAGCTAAGCACCCCCATACCTTCAGATAGCTCAGGTTTGGCGAATATCCTTTTGATAACTACCCAAAAGGTAGTTATTTAGGCCTCAATTATATAGGGATTTGTGTGTCCTTTATGCTTATTAGGGTTGGTTTTGGATAGATATTACATGTTTTAACCCATTTGGAAGAATGGAAGCATTGGAAATTATTTTGTGCAAATTATGCTGCTGAGCGACTGGAGGGAGCAAATTCTATGCTGCAGCAAAACTGGGAGCAGAAACTGCCACATCACAACTCGTTAGCCAACTTCATGAACCGACTTCTGTTGAGTAATTTTCGTGATAAAGAAGCAAGGAGAGCCCTACACGTGTCCAAGTTGACCTAATTCAAGTCTCCTCTCCTTCTATAAAAGGAAGTAGCCGTCCAAGTCAAACTCATTCCATGTTTTCCCTTGGAAGCCGAATAGTATAGGGAGATTGAAGATAATCAAGAACACCATCTTCCGCAAGCTGTTTAGGAAGTTTACTTTCTTTATTAACTTGTGGTTATGGACATGCATACTCAGATTGTAATTCGTATTCCTATGCCTATTATGAACTAAGTAGCTTAAGGTGTTGGTTAGGAATAATGTGATTACTGTGCTTCATCTCTAGTAATAAATTGACTATCGCATTTTGGTTAATTGTTGTGCTTAATCTCATTTTATGCCCGCCTGGCCAGCCGGTATGGATAGCTCTCTCTAGTTTCAGGGATGATTTAGAGAGTGTGTGGCAATTATCCACACTATGATCATTGTGTATTGGTGAACGCCAGTGACTGAGCTAGGGATAGCCAGTTGCCTAGTGCTTGATTGGTCACTCTTCATTGGGTTTGAAACATATCCCAAAATATCCGGAGTTCCGGGAGGAATCCGCTAATAATACTGCGAGAAATGCATGATCAATAATATTGCTAGAGCATATCTTAGAACAATCATTAAAGCCTAACCAGCGCCTGTCTTTAATCTGTCTATCTATTTTTTTACCCGTTTGTTGTTCCGTCATTTATTTTGCTTCAGCATAATTTCGATAAAACCAAATCATTTTACTATTCTCGAAATCATTAGGAAGTTACACAAAATAGATAAAGTGGAAGCTCATTCAGACCTTGGATTGATAATATTACTTGCTGCAGACTGTGTATACTTGCACAGGAATTCTAGAGTCTTTTATATCATATTTTCACTCACTCTAGGAGTCCAACACCTTTTCAAAGCTCGTATGGTGTCTTATCCAGTTTCTTGTGAGGAACCCTGTTAAGAATGAAACAGGCAGAAAGCACAGCTTCCCCCCACATACTGTTAGGCAATCCAGAACTTAGTAACATAGCATTCATCATTTCCTTTAATGATCTATTTTTTCGTTCAACTATGCCATTTTGTTGAGGAGAATATGGTGCAGTACTCTCATGGATAATACCATTTAGTCACAAAACTCCTTGAGAGACTTGTCACTGTATTCACCTCCCCTATCGGATCTTAACCTTTTAATCATTTTATCTAGTTGGTTTTCTACTTCTGCTTTGTATTTCCTAGACATGCTACTAGCTTCATCTTTTGATTTCAGAAGATATATTTTTGTGTATCTAGAGAAATCATCGAAAAAAAATATATATAATAATTTTTGTCACCTCTACTAGTAGTGTTTTTGAAATCAGCTAGATCAGAGTGAATTAATTCAAGCAACTCAGTACATCTCGTTGTAACAGGCTTAAAAGGTTTTAGCAAATTTTGCCTTTACACATATAGAGCATCTACTATTTTCAGGTGTCTCAGATACGTTAAGAAGATGCAATTGTTTAAGCCTTTTAATAGATGCAAAATTCACATGACCTAGTCTACCATGCCACACATCAACAGGTTCAACAATATACGCAGAACGAGATGTACTTTCATTTATTTCAGCAAGAAAAGAGATAGTATTTAAAACAAACAGACCATCAGCTAAATATCCCTTACCAACAAAGTCACTATTTTTAGTGATGACCATATTGTCAGCTTCAAACACAACTCTAAGCCCTGCCCTGTTCAAGAGATTTCCAGACACCAGATTCCTACGCAATGAAGGAACATATAACACATCATTTAAAGATAAAATTTTTCCAGAAGTAAGTTTCAAGAGAACCTTCCCTTTCCCAAGTACTCCAGCAGTGGCTAAGTTTCTCATGTATACGCATTTGCCATCGATAGTGTCCTGGAACTCGTGGAACAAACTTCGATTTGAGCAAAAGTTTCCTGAGGCACCAGTGTTAAGAATCCAGTCTGATTTATTCTCCACCAAGTTGGCTTCCACCACCACTGCTTCAACAGCGTTGGCTTGTGCACCATCAGGCTTCCCGGATTTGATGGTCATTTATGATTTGCTTTCAAATTGTAGGTAGAAAAATGGAAAAACAATTGTTGTGTCGTGGAGATAACCACTGCCTTGAAAGCAATTTCGGCACAACCACGGTGCTAAATCGTTATTGTCAGTTGCTCCCCAAGGTTAACACAACACCCTCCTCGTTCGTGCACTCGAGAGAGAATGATTGGAATCAGAAGAGAAAGTAGGAAGAATGAAAATGAATTCGATACTTTCCACTATGCTCAGAAGTTTCTTTTATAGGCTTAAAAAATAACCGTCTTCCACAAAACAGGGTCCAGCTGCCACGTTTCAACCATGGAGGAGTCCACGCATAACAACTCCTCGGTCAAAGGCACGCAAAAAGGCTCCAAACTTGGTCAACGAACAGATTGGTCAACTGTTGGAGTGTGTGGACGCCGGATTGACACGTGGACGTAGACGCTACCGACACGTGGGATATCGAAAATGATGAAAAAATATTTTGGCAAAAAGGTATAAAACCCCTCTCTTTATTACGCGACCGACCGGTGGCGACGCGCACGTGTGGGAAGAGGTTTAAGCACCACCTTTAACCACTTTTACAAGAGTAAGGAAGAGTGATTGTATAAAAACACTCCTCCCAACTCCAAATCTTTCCATGTGGGACAAACATAATGAAAAACATGGAAAAGCCAAAATATACAAGCAAATATGCTAGTCATTCCCAACACCTTCCTCCCTTATCATCCCTCTCTCACCGCAAGACCCACGACCCACGCGTCTGTCGCTGATTTCTGAAGTTTTCGACAGCCAAGTCGTCTTCTTCTCCCCGAGATTAACGCGAATAGATCTTGGGTCTCGCACGAGCAGATCTGGGGGTCGAGCCGTCTTTCGTGGGTCTTGTAGAGCACGAGCACGAGCAAGTCCATTCGGCGTGAAGCTGTTGGTTCTGTTTGTCGCTGCTGGTCCGTTCGATTCGCTGCTGGTTTGTTCGTCGTGGTGCAGATCTGGAGCCCAGATTTGGAACGATGGGAAACCCCATTCATTCCAGTCAGATTCGAAGGGGTTTTCCCCTTCGTTTTCTTTTTTTTATTATTTTTTCATTTTTACAGTGAAAAAAGAAAGGGAAGGGAGGAAAATGGAAGGGAGGAAAAAGGGGAAAAGGAGGAAAAAAAGGAAAATAGGGAATGGCGGCGGCTGTCCGACGGTAGTAGTGGCGGTCCGGCGACAGCGGTGTTGGTGAAGAAGCTGAAAGGTGAAAGGTGAAAAAGGAAGTAGAAGAAGATGATGATGATGAGAGAGAAGAGGGAAAAGAAAAATAATATTTTTTTAATAATTTAATATTATTTCATTTCAAAACTTAAAAAATATATATATTTTTAATTAAAAATAGGGAAAAATACACTTTTGGTCTCTGAGGTTTGAGTTAGGTTTCATTTTGGTCCTTGGGGTTTCAAACTCGACAATTTTAGTCCCTGAGGTTTGTATTTCGTTTCATTTTGGTCCCTCCATCCATTTTTCCGTTAATATTTAACGGATTGTTTTATTAAAAAAATATATTTTTTGATTTTTTAAAAAATATAAATATATGGGAAAAATAAACTTTTCGTCCCTGAGGTTTGGGTTAGGTTTCATTTTTGTCCCTGAGTTTTCAAACTCAACAAGTTAGCCCTTGAGGTTTGGTTTTAGTTTCATTTTGGTCCCTCCATCCAATTTTCCATTAACAATTAACATATTGTTGACGTGGCAAAATTTTTTTATTAAAAAAACTTATTTTTTAAGTTTTTTAAAATATAAATATAATAAAACAATAAATATATTATTATTTTATAATTTTTTTATTTCTTTATCCTCTCTCTCTCATTCTTTTCTTCCTTCTTCCACCCATCCTCTTCTTCTTTCTTCCACCCACCTCCTAAACCCTAAACCTATCTCCGGCGACTGTCAACATCGGTCGGCGGCCGACAGCCGTCAATTTTTTTTCCTGTTTTTTTTTTCTCTTTCTTTCTTCTTTCCCTTCTCAACTCCATTGTCCTCTTTCTTTTTCTTTTTTTTTCATATCATCTTCTCCTTTCTTTTTTCTTGACCACCACCACCATACCCATGGAAAGAAGACTCGCGCGAAAGGATGGAAGGATGCCGAGGACCACGAATGAATGAACTGCTTCGTTCCAGTTGTTTCACAAACGGATTTGAATCCCCCGCCCACCGCACCACTACCATCTGAGCCCACAGTCGCCGGTTCTCTCCCTCCCTTTTGCTCAGTTTCGTCTCAAGCCCCTTCCATCGCAATCTCTTCGTTTTCGCCGGAAACCCAACCACCGTCGCTCCTTGTCACTCCTCACCGCCGATTCTCTTCCTCTATATTGCTTTTTGCCGACAACAAGAAACCCACGTGAAACAGATCTAATCCACTCGAAAAACAATTGCCACACAAATGCTTCAAAAATCACGTGAGAAAAATCGATTTCATCCATTGCGTTTCAGATCTGGGTCATGGGTCCTGCGATTCCGTCGCTCGCCGACGTGAGTCTTGTGTGGTTGAGACGTCGCTGTTGTTGCTGTCTAGAGAAGATGAAGAACAGGGGAAGTGGTCTGCATGGGTCTTGCGTTTCAGATGTGAGTTGTCATTGTCCCTCTTCTTAAAAAAAATAAAATGAAAAGAAAGGTGAAGAAAAGAAGAAGAAGAAGAAGAGAGGAAGGAAAAAAAACTTGTCGTCGCGCAGCGGCTGCGGCGGTCAGTCGCCTTCGAGTGGTGGTCGCCGGCGACCGACAACAAGGTTGAAGAAGAAAGTTTAGGAAGAAGAAGATAAGGGTTATGAGAAAGGAAAGGAAGAAGAAGAGGAAAAATAATAAAAAAAAATATATATTTTTAATTAATTTATTAATATTTTAATTTTTAAAATTAAAAAAAAATTAATAAAAAAAGGGTGCCACGTCAGCAAACCGTTAGTTGTTAACGGAAAAATGGACAGAGGGACGAAAATGAAACTAAAACCAAACCTCAGGAGCTAAATTGTTGAGTTTGAAAACTCAAGGACCAAAATGAAACCTAACCCAGACCTCATGGACTAAAAGTGTATTTTTCCCTAAATATATCAAAATAATACAAATATTATTATTTTTATATAACTTTATTTCTTTCCCCCTCTCTATTTCTTGTTCTTCTTCACTTTCCCCTTCTTCTCCAGCACCATCACAATCCCCCTCCCGCAGTTGTCGTCGGCTACCGGCGGCCACCGGCCGACGATTTTTTTTCTCTTTCTTCTTCTCCCTCCTTCTTTCTCTCCATTTTTCTCTCTCCCTCACCATGTCCTTCTCACTGTCCCTCTGTCTCTCACCATCCCTCTCTTTCTTCTTTCTTTCTCCCTCCCTCACCATCTTCTTCTCTTCACTGTTCCTCTTGTCGAAAAGCTCCCCACGCACGACCAAATCTCGTCGGAGTGTCCAAGATCTCGCTACACACGCACGATCGGCCAGATATCGTCGGAAAGCTCCCACGCACGGACAGATCTCGCTACACACGCACGACCAGCCAGATCTCGTCGGAAAGCTCCCACGCACAGACAGATCTCGCTACACACGCACGACCAACTAGATCTCGTCGGAAAGCTCCTCACGCACGGCCAGATCTCGTCAGAGTGTTCCAGATTTCGCCATCCCTTTCACCGATTGTTTCAGATCTCGCCACGCACGCGCACGATTCAGTCCACGTTCGGACCGCTCACACCCAAATCTCGATGTCCCTCTCGCCAGATTGTTCCATATCTTGCCACAACGCCCAGATCTCGTCGTGAGTTCAAACGCACACCCACATCGAAGACCCGTTCTGCTCCTTCATCCCCTATTTTTTGATTTTTTTTAAAAAAAATAAAATGGAGATAGAAAACGAAAATAAGAAAGGAAGAAGAAAAAGGAAAAAGATCCACCGGTGGTCGGCCGGTCGGCGAGGAGCGGTGTTCGCCGGCAACCTTAACAGTGGGTGGTGGTAATAGTGATGAAGAAGTTAACAGTGGCTGGTGGTAATTAGTAATGAAAAAGAAGATGATGGTGGAGAGAGAAAAAAAATAAATTTATTAAAAATAATAATAATATTATTATTTAAACTTATTTTTATTTAACAAAATAAAAAATAATTTTTTAATAAAAAAATAAAGACACGTCAGCCCTACGTTAGTTTTTAACAGAAAACGGATGGAGGGACCAAAATGAAACGAAATCTAAACCTCAGAGACTAAATTGTCGAGTTTGAAACCTCAGGGACCAAAATAAAACCTAACCCAAACCTCAATGACCAAAAGTGTATTTTTCCCTAAAAGATAAGTGTCACGTCAGCCTTTCGTTAATTTCTAACGGAAAAATGGATCGAGGGACTAAAATGAAACGAAATTCTAACCTCAGGGACTAAATTGTCAAGTTTGAAAACTCAGCGACTAAAATGAAACCTAACTCAAAGCTTAGGGACCAAAAGTGTATTTTTTCCATTATATAACAATGTCCTTTTAGAAAAGTACTTGTCATTTTCATTTTAAAAATAATTTTGTTGAATTTTATTGTTTTGTAGAATTCTATTATGAATGACCTTCATTTTCTTTTAAATAAGTAAATATCATTATAAAATATTGGTGTTTAAGGAGAAATTTATATGTCATTATTCCAAAATTAATGACAAAAATACAAATAATTAAATTTGGGACCAATAATTAAATTAATTTTATGGCCAAATACAAATAATTAAATTTCGGACCAATATGATCTTAATCTGAAGCCCAATTATAAAATTTTATGGCCATATGTCCATTTGATCAAATAATTTAAAAAAAAAAAAAAAGAAGAAGGTTAATTTGATCAAATTTGGGTCATTTGACATTTGGGTCAATATTTGAGTCAAGTTTAAATCAAACTCAAATTCAAAAGGGAAAGAATTGTGAAAAGTTAAATAACATGTTTAGTCCCTAAACTTTCAGGATTGTGTCAATTTAGTCCATGAACTTTAAAAAGTTTCAAATAGGTCCTCTCACTTTCAATTTTGTTTCCAATAGGCCTCTGAGCTTTAAAAAGTGTCAAATAGGTCTTTAAACGTTCACTTTCGTGTTCAGTATGTCTTCAACTTTTAATTTTGTGTCTAATTAAGTTATTGACCTATTTATCATTTTTTAAAATTCACAAACCTACTCATACAAAATTGAAAATTTAGAGTCTCAATAGACATAAAATTCAATTTTATACATAGTAGATTGGTCTTTAAAAATATCAAATATATCAAAGACACAAAATTGAAAGTTTAGAGATCTATTAGACATTTTTTAAGTTTACAGACCTATTATTAACAAAATTGAAAATTGAAACATCTATTAGAAAGAACACAACTCTTTCATGCACAAGCTATCAGAAGACATGTTTCATGTTTCTCTAACAGAGAAAAAAAAGGTAAAGTTGTTATTTTCTCCTGGAACAATGAATTCAAAGCAGCTGAGAAATGGGCCACGTTCATGGGAAAGCTAATCTTATGTCTGCTTGTCCAGGAGTTGATGAATAGAAACAAGGTAAAAAGTGCATACGACATTGTAAATAAAAATGATATTCGGAAGGAATTCCTCAATATCTATAAGAAGTGTGAAGACAGGTACTTTGATGACCCCTATGCTGCATCTTTCTTCTTTGAACTCAAATGTTCTTGTGCTTTTGGTATTGGTCTATGTCTCCATTGCCTGGTAATCTTACGAATAATTATGATTCTATAATTAGCCGGAAAAGGCTGCTAGGATGTTGCTAAGGCAAAACCAAAGAGCAATAGACAATAGACAATTTCTGGAGTATCTGGTGGGTAGCCCGTGGATTCATTGCTCATATTTTGAAGATTTTTAAGATATATACTTTGTTACACGAAGAAAATGTTTTAACTGTTGTGTTTAGGGTTTTTGACAAATAGTTTTTAAAGCTTATACTTTGTTACACGAAGGAAGAAAATGTTTTAACTGTTGTTAAAGTTTTTAAATAGTTTTTGACAAATGTTTTAACGGAAAGTGGAAAGAAAGATAGAGATAGGCACAAGGAGACGATCCCGACAGCCCTGGCTGTTGTCCCACCGCCGACAAATAGAAAGAAGAATGGGAGAGGCGAGAATCTCGATGGTTTCGGGAAAGTAAAGATGTAATGCTCACCAGCTTGATGAAGAACAATCTGTGTATCAAAGTGTTTATAAAATATAGTATGGTCAACCTGACTTTGAAGAAACCCATAACCTGACACAACTTTTCCGAACCGTTTGAACTAAGTTCTTGGAGACTGTTTAAGGCCATATAGAGATATTTCTAATCTGCAGATTTTATTATTTTCAAGTTCCTTTTCAAAATCCGGTAATGTATAAAAACTTCTTCCTCAAGGTCTCCATTGAGAGAGCCATTTTTCACATCAAGTTGGTAGAGAGACCACTCTGAATTAGCTGCAAGAGAAAAAAGGATTTTGATAGAGTTAATTTTGACAACAAGAGCAAACGTTTCTTGATGTTTGAGTGAAACCTTTAACTACTAGTTTGGCCAAATCTCTCAATATTACCATCTGCATTGTATTTTATGGTGAACACCCATTGCTAGCGCAAATTTATTATACACTTATTTTACACCCAATTTGTTTATTTTTATTGAATTCGTTTGGAAAAATGCTTTCAAATGACTATAATATTTGTGTAGGTCTAGAAAGGAGGTTCGAAGCCAATTCAGGACTAAAACAAGCTAAACCCAAAGAGAAAAAGACCAACATACCCTCAAGTCGAGCACAACGTCTCAACCCTTCAAAAGAGCGTCTCAACGCTCTACAGTTGTGGAATCAGTGCCAAAAATCCAAGAGGACAGCGTCTCAAATGCCACTCGACGTTGTCTCGACGTCGCAAATTAGAAGGCTAGCGTCAAGACGCTGCCTTAGAGCGTCTCGACGTTAGGCAGATTTCCAGCCTGATGTTTTCCTCTTTTTGTTGGGGTTTATGTCCTAGAACTTAAGTTTTGTTATCCTTTATATAAATAAAGAAGTTATTCAGTGAAAAATGTTTATTTATATCTTATAATCCAATAGAAACATCCATGGTTATAACATGAGATACTCGAACTATATCATGAATATGGACAGGGATCAAGTTCGAGTATATAACCTAAATGATCTATAGTAAATGAATAAGGTTGGGTACCTTGTTCTGGTAACACTATGGATGCGACCTGCTTTGCTAGTAAAGCAAACGACGTGTTCCTGGTTCATTTGTGTAATGACATGTGAGTAGGGGCATCCTGTGTAAAAGATATTTACACAAGATTGGACCGAGAAATAAGTCACTCTTACTTTATAACGTCGTTTATTGTTAAGACTGATTATTTCATGTGATGACCTAGGTAACTCGATCTTAATCATGAGCTTACTATGAACTCCTGTTCGTTTAAGCTTATCCTTTGATCTGCATGGGTGAGAGTGGTCATAAAAGTACCATTCAATATTCCTACCATTTTGGGGATAACATTAGATGGATGGCTGAGGACATAGTAAAGTAAAACGAAACGCACTCCTACCCGACACAAGGATAGTATAAAGGTTGTTCCCTTAAGTGCTGAGTTCGAGGCTTGAACAAGGGGCCCCACCCTCTTATTGGAATGAGAGGGGTCTTTTTTATGGTTGGACCATAAACAAATTGTTCAATAGAGGACCAGTAGACTTAAGGAACTAAGATGTACTATAGGGGTAAAACGGACATTTGACATGTCTATAGTAACGAACGACCTGTGAAAGATTGACTTACTAATCATGGTTATATCGAGTGGACGGAAATATATCTACAGTGAGGGGAGTTCAACTACTAGGCTATAGTGGAGTGTCCCAGTAGTTAACGGATGTTGGTTAACTAGGTTAAAAGAGTTTGGCTAGTTTAACCTCGTACCGTTGGAGCCCATGATCTGTAGGTCCATTAGGTCCCCTTGCTAGCACGAGACTAACCTTTGGAACAATATGATGGATAATATATGAATTAATTTAAGTTCATGTTGAGAAAAATGTATAGAGGTGATAGGCGTTGACGGTACGTCGGGTTTTGTGAAAACCGAGTATGTGTGATTTTTAATATTTAAATATGATTTAAATACCGAGAACATGAATAGGGATTCATGATAGGGAAAATAAAATTTCGGAAATGTTCGGGGATAGTGGCAAAATATTAATTTAATATTAAGATATTAAATTAATAATTAATTATTTAATTAATAATTATTTCTTAAATTAATTTTGAATTAATTTAAAATTCAGAAATTGAAAATGAATTTTCAAAATTCAGATTATTTAAAATTAACTAGTTAGTGTTTTAATTCAAGATAATCTTGAATTAATTAAAATCAAATTGAAATTTGATTTTTTGGAGGTGGACTGCATGGTGACTCCCCTCTCTTAAGCCACTCAATACTCCACTAATTTGGAGTTGAATTGGTGTCAATCCCTGGGCCTTTTCTTCATGCTTATTCCCTCTATATAACTGAAGAAGATGGCGGAAAGAAACAAGCTTGAAATGTACTGAAATTCTGTCAAAATTCATACTCACCTCACCCAACTTTATATGCTTGTTTTTCAAGCTTACTCTAAAAAATTCCATCAATGGAGGATCCCACAATCCGTTCCAAAGGCTTGAGGATAGCAAGGAAGATCCTTTGGTGGTTCGTGACTCATTGGTGAAGAAAAACAAGAAGTAAATCCAACCAATTTCTCCATTAAAACAAGGTTGGTATTCTGTCTCAATTTTTCTTCATATGAACAGCATTTCCAATTGATCAAATTGAGCTTCTTATGTAGGAGTGAAATAAACCGAACCAAACCAGAGAATCGAATCGAATCGACCGATTCGGTTCGGTTCGGTTTGTACAGGCTATTACAGACAATACCGAACTGAACCGATCGGTTCGATTCGGTTTCAATTTGGGTCTTTTCTTGAACCGAGACAACTTTTTCCCTAAAAATTAAAATGTTGCAGTCGCTGCTTCCCTTCTTCTTAGTTGAACATTGAATTGCTTCCCTTCTTCTCAGATGAACATTGCCGCCCGCCTTCTTTTCCTCATGCTGGTGCTGACTATTTGTGGTGTAAGTTCTGAGTTTTCCTTTCATCTTCATCTTCAATTTCTAGGTTTTTGTTTTGAGAAATTCAAAGACAAACATATCTAATCTCTGAACTTTCCTTTCATCTTCATCTTCATCTACTCTCTCTTTCCGTCTCTTCGTCGCTCTGTTTTCGAATCTCATGATTTCTCCCCTCCGTCGTCGGGCCGCTGTTGTTCCCCTCTGTCGCTCACTCCTCTTCCGATAGAAGAAAGGAGATAAAAGAAAAGGTGACTCGACCCGACCCGACCCGATCAGTTTGGGTCATGTCGGATCGATCCGTTTCGTACAACCGACACAAGTCGGGTCGGGTCGGGTTGTCCGTACAACCGACCCGACCCGAATTTTTTACACCCCTATTCTTATGTGCCTAAGATCCAAAATTGCTTCAGGTTTTTAGATATTAACACTTTCACTTTTGACAGCAGATTTTCACTCATATGTGGATAGCGTCTCAACGCCCATGACTTCTATAAATATGTAGCATTAGGGTTAAATAATCCTTGTATCATCCTTGAATCCTCTCAAATTGTAGTCGTTTCTCCTTTAGTTTCCAACTCTCTTTTCAGTTTTCGTAGTCTAAGGTTCGGTTGATCAAGCCTGGGGCTTGGATTGTGCTTGTCTATGGTCGTTTAAGCTTGGATTGTTGTAATCTCGGGACCTTAGTTTTAGTAGGTTTGATTTAATTTCATGAGATTTTCATTCTTAATTGTTTAGGCCACGTTTGATAACCATTTGGTTTTTGGTTTTTGGTTTTTGAAAATTAAGCTTATACACACATACTTCCACCTATAAGTTTTTTGGTTTTAGTATCAATCTTCTACCTTGTTTTCAAAAACCAAGTCCAATTTTGGAAAAAAAAAAAAGTAGTTTTCAAAAACTTGTTTTTGTTTTTAAAATTTGGCTAGGAATTCAAATGCAACATTAACTAGGATGAAAGTCATGGTAGGAAATCTAAGAGAAAACAAGCATAATTTTCAAAAACAAAAAACCAAATGGTTATCAAACGGGGCCTTAGTTAATTGTCTTTCTGATTCTAGCTTCATGCATACAAATTTAGTAAATGTTAGGAGAGATTGACGACCTCGACTGCGACTTTACTAAATTTAATTGCTAATAAAAAGTAGTAAATAGGAGTACGTTGTGACGAGCCTCACGTGCCACCTAGAGTTAGAAGATTTAATTAAGTTAAAAATCACTTTTGGTACCTGAGCTTTCGTGAAAGTAACAATTTAGTCCCTAAACTTTGATTTGTAATGATTTAGTCCTTGTACTTTCAATTTTGTAACAATTTAGTCTCTGAACTTTAATAAGTAACAATTTAGTTCCTGTACTTTCAAATTTGTAACGATTTAGTCCCTATTGTGAAAAATTAATGTAAAGATTTAATTGAAATTTTTTATCTAGATAGATTAATAAACTAATCTGGGACCCAATATATTTATAAACTACAAAGTTTAATCATTAAATAATAAAAATCGACATTTAATTTTGATGATTTTTTTTTGCGACAAAGATTATTAAATTGTTACAAAATTGAAAGTAAGGGATTAAATTGTTACAAAATTGAATGTATAGGGACTAAATTGTTACTAATTAAAGTTTGGGGACTAAATTATTACAAAATTGAAAGTATATGGACTAAATCGTCACAAATCAAAGTTCAGAGACCAAACTGTTACTTTCATGAAAATTTAGGGAACAAAAGTGATTTTTAACCTTTAATTTATTGTAATTGAGGTTTGTTGTCTGTTCAATGTTTAATTAATCTAGCTCGATCCCAATGCGGTTTAAATTAGTTAATCGACCATTTAGCTAATTTAGGCTAGAATCAAACTTAGCATTCACATGTTTGTAATAGTGGATCACCACTCTCGGGTTGTTCCTGAGTACACTTGGCTTGGATTGTTAATTAAAATCAATTGATAATCAATAAATGGGATTAATCAAACTAAACACCAAGTGCAACCCCGACTATAGTAATCCTCGTGGTAAAATCAACTAGTCCGTCTTTTACTTTTTTCGCATTTAATTTTCTGTATTTATTTTTTTGCCTTTACTTTCATGTCTTTATTCTTTTATCCATAACCCTCCCCCCTTTTGTTACCTCAAAACACAAAATAATTTAGAAATAAACCGGTTATTCCCTGTGTTCAACCCTGACCACTACTGCTACAAGTTTGCTTTAGTTTTTTATGATTATAAATTTATTTGAATAGAGACCGCGACAAATCTCTACCTTCACCCATTTACAACCCACTGGTTTCTTATCTTTATGAAATTCTACTATTTCCCAAGTCCCATTTTGTTTTAGAGCATTCATCTCCTCCTTAACTGTTACTTTCCAATTTGCATCTTCTAAAGCCTCATGTATATTCTTTAGAACAAACAAGTCATTTATCCTAGTTGTGAAGGCTTTATGACTATTTGACAAATTTTGATATGACGTGTAGTTTGCAATAGGATATTTGGTACAACTCCGAGTACCTTTTCTAATGGCTATAGGAATATAAAGATCAGACACAATTGGTAAAGTATTTTGAATAGTTGAACTAGGAATGGAAGGAGGATTACCAAGTACTTCAGTTTCATTCGTCAGAGATTCAGATTGGCTTTGTGACGAATCAACTATTTGGTCTTGACTTCTCTGATTGAATTTTTTTCTAGTATAAAACTTAAACTCAAGAATTTGATCAGTAGAGTCATTCTGTAGTATTTCTTCCCCTAATTGAGAAGGTTCTACACTTGGTATCAAAGGACTAGTAACACTAGGACAAATAAGATTAGGAAGAGGAGTAGAAACATCTCAAAAGCTATCTTCCAAATTTGGTTTCTCCCCCTGAGGAGAAGTTTGGGTAAAATGTGGTTGATTTTCTAAAAAAGACACATTCATGCTCACAAGATATTTTTTTTGTCCGGGGACCAAAATGTTTATAACCTTTTTTATTCGAAGAGTAACCCAAAAAGATGCATTTAATAGCTCTATGATTAAGTTTTGATCGAAAGTGACTAGGGATGTGAACATATGCAGTATACCCAAGAACTTTGAGAGATAAATCAAAATATAGGCGAGATTTTGGAAAAACATTTTTCAAGCAATCAATGAGAGTTTTAAAATTCAAGATCTTACTAGGCATTCTATTTATCAGATAAGTAGCTGTGAGAATTGCTTCGTCCCATAAATATTTCGAAACATGCATGGAAATCATTAAATGCTTGGGATAAGGAAAACTTGGATGTCCTAACCTAAGATGCCAAAGCATAATTTGTTCTTTACCAGAAAGAGAATTAATACTACTGAAATCCTGAGTTATTTTATTGCTAAAAGAACCTTCATCAAAGTAGTAAAGGTCATCAACCATCTTCTTTGATTCCTAATCCTGAAGAATATAGTGAGGTTCAAAAAAATATAACACGACAATTAGAATCTCTAGAAAGTTTGCTGACAGATAAAAGGTTAGAAGCTAACTTTGGAATATGTAAGATAAACTGTAGAGAGATATTTTCAGTCAATTTAATCGTTCCTTTTCTTGTCATGGAAGAAAAACCGGCATTTGTAATTCGATTTTTTATCATTAGAATATGAAGGAGAGTATAAGTTTAAAAAATGAGAAGTACTTTGTAACGCCCCAGGTTCTCCAACCTCTAGCCTAGCGACGTTACTACTCACTCTAGACTTTTAAGCAACTAGGACAACTCTCTTTAAACCGAATGTACCGAAAATTTTGGCAGGACAACGACGTAAAACTGGTTATCCCAAAATTTTTACAACACCTGATAAAGACGTTTAACACTTCTAGTCATACACAAATCGAACTCCACCGAACTACAGCTAGATTTCACAACCTATCTCCTCTAGACGAGACATACCTTATCGATACATGCAATAAGCTAAAACCATGCTACATGGCATAAGCATCTTATTAACAGAAAGAGGTTCCACTTAGCACAAGCTAACCAATCATAATATTTATTAATCACCAAACCAGACGACACCAGTTCTAAGTTCATAATCTTAACCATTCTCAGGTGAATCCCTCACCATCACAGAACTACAAAATAAAACAACTCAAGCTATCTATTAAAGCAACTAAGAAAAACATAACTACGAGAGGACTCAACGCCTAGGAATTTTCCTCATAGTCCTCCCCGCCACCAAGGTCCGGATCATCCTCGATACCTGCAACATCTAAAATGTTGGGGGAAGGTGGGGAAGGGGTTATTTGTACAACCGCGGTACTGGTAAGTAGCTCACACGAGCCAGATCACAAACATCAAACAATGGCAAACAACATGCTTCTCACACGCATACTGAAGGGATAAAAGCCCCACGCAACGGAAATAATTACCGAACCTACTCAGAGTCTTAGATTCTAATTGAAATACCAATACAATTTGCAAAATATTACAACAATAAATCTATATTTAATGGGTTGTACATAGGCTATAAACATGCTAAATGATAAACTAGATTGATCCTAGTGATCAGGGATTTTATAGAATACTTACTTTTGTAGAAAGCCTTGACCAATTCGCCTTTTCTTGCCAATAAGAATGAAAACGCAACAACCCTCTTGTGCAAACACCACCAATCGGCTACACCGGTATATCTCTAAGATTTCTTGAAGCAGAGACTTGTGGGAGTCTTTTGGGAGAGATCTCTGAGAGAAGGAGAGACAATGGGATGTCTTTCACCGTACCCTAGGGGTCCTATATATAGGTAAAGGCCAAGACTTTTTTCTAATAGGAAAAAGTCTATTAATAAGTTCAAATCTATTATCTGAACAATATCTAATTTTAATAAATAATTAATTAATTCCATAATTAATTAATTATCCAATTAAATATCATATATTTAATCTTAGGGATTTTATTAAAATTAAAATTAATATGAATCCAATTCATATTAAAATTTATTTGAACTCTTTCAAATATTTTCTCTCAAGAATTAATTTTTGAAATTAATTCAAAAAATATATTATAAAGTTTCATAAACTTTATATTATAATGCATCAATATACATTATAGGATTCCCCAAATAAATTGAACACTTCAATTTACAATTTATATTTGTTTGCTTCAAGTATTTTTACGAGCTACCAGTGGGACCTAATGGACCTACAGACCAAAAGCTCCAATGATACGAGACTAATCGGCTTAAACTCATTAACCAAGTTAGTTTCCATTCGTTAACTGTGGGTCACTCCACTAAAGACCCACAACTGCACTCTTCTCACTGCAGAATATTTATGTGTCCATGGATATCGACCAATACTACAAGTCAGTCCTTCACGTGTGTTCGTATCCCAGCTGGGTCAAATTACCGTTTTACCCATGGTTTACATCTTTGTCCTTAAGTCCCCAGTGCTCCTCTAATGAACAACCTGTTTGAGGTCCAACCAACAAACAGAAGTCCCTCTCGGGCCATAGAGAGGGTTGGGCCCATTGTTCAAGTCCCGGAGACACCACTTAAGGGAACACACCTCTACTTACCCTAGAGTCGGGAAGGAGTGAATTCCATCTTGTGTGATTATGTTCCCAGCTCCCCAGTCGGTATTGTCCCCAAAATGGTAGGCTTATTGAGTCGGCGTGTTGGCCACTCTCACCCATACAAATCAAAGGACAACCCCTCGTGAATAGGAGTCCATAATCCACTCAGGATTGAGACTGAGTTGTCTAGGTCATCCTAGTAAAATAGAAACCAAGCCAACTAACGGTGTTACAGTTAGTGGTTAACTATTTCGCGGTCCGGTCTTATGCAAACTCATTGCATGTCAACTACATGAACGCGTTGGATCATAGCGTTTGTATCATAATACAAAGCGGGTTGTATCCATAGTGTCACCAGGATAAGGAGTCCAGCCTTATCCCTATACTATAGACCTTTTAGGTTGTTACTTGAACATCGATCCTCGTATGTCCTCACATACAAGTTCAAGTTACATACAAACAATCTTGGATCTTAGTTTATTGGATTTGGATCAAATAGTGCAATATTTAACAATAACATTTTATTGCAGAAACTAAATAACACTTTATTAAATACAAGTATAAAATTTGTTTACATTCACTATCTACGAGTTTTAGGGCATAAAACCCAACACATACAACATGCTTCCAAAAGCAGTAAAAAACCAACATGCTCAGAAAGCAACAAACGACATCATGCATATGTTTCCCACACTATGCACTGATACTCTACTAAACCACACACAATTTACGCGTCATGCTACACTAACAACCACATGCATACGCGTCATGCTACGCAAAACTAACAACATGCATTACGCGCCATGCTACGCAAAACCTTACACGTGCATAACGCGCCACACTACACAAAACCATTCGCATGCATTACGCGTCATGCTACGCTAAACCAAACACGTGAATTATGCGCCACGTTGCGCACCTACACATGAATTATGCGTCATGCAACGCTATCGCTAGACTCATGATACACTTCTCGTGACACATGCTAGCCTAACCAAACATGCTTGACCCAAACACAACATGCTTAATTGACAACCACAACTCAGCAGTCACATATTTCATGCTTGTCGCAAACAATCATCAATACATGCTCATCTCAAGCATTTCAGTGCATTTATAAACAACAGAACATGCTTTACAAAAATATAGAGACAAAACATAAAAGCAGACATCATGCTCCACACAGTCAACCAAAATCTAGTAAGTAGAAACTACTTACCAAGCACTTTTAACAATAAACCCACGTTGGCTGGAAATTATAGGAGCAAGCTCTAAACGAACCTACAAACACAACCAAGGCTCCTTGTGATTAGGGAATAGCTCCACAACCTTCCAAACACCTAAGGGAGGCTAAAACGAACAACAAGGAACTAAAACTCACCCAAACAGAGGTTGAACCTTGCTGGAACAACCTAGCACAGTACCGAAACTCCTTAAATGGGTGCTATCCGGAGTCCGAAATCACATGAAACTGACACCAAATGGCACCCAAGGGTTAGAAGTCGTACTAAAGCCAACCACGACAATTATCAAAGGTTTTTGGGCACAGAGACTTACCGATCAGCACCAAACAGACTCAATTAAGTGTTGTACAGCGACTGCAAATGGCCCAAACCTGTAATTTGGAAGTTGTTATGGCTTGGGTAATCGAGATTTAAAGCAAATACACAGTGGGTCAAGCTAGACTTACAGGGGGTGCCCAAAAACACCCAAGGAAGGCTGAAACCTCGAGATAATCGAGGTCGAATGCTTCCTAGACGGCGCTGTAGATCAGAATGTCAAACACAACTTAATTTTCTGACACCTAACGCTAATGAGTAATCTAATTTTTGAACCAAAGGGGCGAGGGTTAGCACTAACACTTACCGACAAGACTAACTGATGCTGCAACGGTCCAGAATGGAGTCAAACGCCGCTGGACAGAGGCGAGGATGCTAAAAAATGAAGCTCAGGTTGCTGGACGCGCACGGATCAGACTGAACGAGAGTTGAAATAGTTAGATCGAGCCTTAAACCAACTAGATCGTGAGAAGAGGGACTTACCCACGAACTTCTTTGGCTGATATCGCGCGAACAGAGAGGGAGAGAGGCGGCGACTTCGATTGGGCACGACGCAACTCGACAAACGGCAGCGGCGACATGTGTTTGGGCTGGACGGAGAGGGAGCTCGCAGAGGGAGACAACATGGAGAGAGAGAGAGCTCGCAGGTCGCGGAGAGACGACGACCCACGGTTCGGCTCGTCGACGGCGGCTGCGGCACGATCTGGGCGGCGGTGCTACTTTCACGGGGGATGGGTTTCACAGCAGCACGAGAGGGAGAGAGATCCGCGGAGAGAGAGAGAGATCGCGGAGAGAGGGAGAGACGACTTCCACGGCGGCGACACAACGACAACGTACAAGGTGGCGAGCGGCGTGACGACAGCAGCGGCTGGGGAATGGGTCTGGGCGGTGGCTGAACAACTCGGCAGCAGGGGGTCCTTCCTCACGGTAGAACATGCAAGAGAGAAAGAGGGATGAGGGAGGTTCACGATAGAGAGAAATGGATGGAGAAGCTAGGGCTCTTTTGAGATATTTTGCTTCTTCCTTGAATTCTTTTTTTTTTTTTTTAAATAATCATAAGCCCAAATTAGAACCCAAGAATTGGATCTCTCAACAAATTCTCTTGACTAAGCATGAAAAACTCAATGCTTAGACCAACCTGTTAAACCACGCTAACCAATTTAATCGAGCTTTTGGAAAGGGGAAATAAATTAATATAACAGAATAATTTCCCACACCTTAGTATATAATTAAATCCCTAAATTCAAGCCAAAAATAGAATTTATATTTCTTTCAACTCTAAACTCGGGATTTAAATACACCCAACATGCACAGGGTGTTACATACTTGTAGATATCGTATTTGGTCCAACTTAATTTTTAGTAATAAAGTTTGAATTTCTCCAAAATTGGATGTTGAATTTTAATTTTTGGTTTTTATTGTTTATTTTATTTTCATTTCTATTATCATTTTTTTATTAATATTTTATTTAACTCTTTATTTATTATTTTATTTTATTTTTTCTTTTCTCTATTTTATGTTTATTTTTTATCCTCACATCATCTCCCCAGGTTAATTCAATTGTTATTTTATAACAATGAAATTAATTTGAGACCTCTTGTTTTGTGTATTAGAACTTTCTCCTCACATCATTTCCATCACAAGTTAATTCAATTGTTATATTATTACATTGAAATTGATTTGAGATCCGTTGTTTCCTACAATTAGAACTTTATCCTCCGTCATTTTTACTATTCTTTGGTCAAATATCATTTTTGTTATTTTCATGTTATCGTTTCATTTGTCAATATTCTTCTGAAAAAAAAAAAAAGAATGTCAATGTGTTCTTTGCTTGGAAAAAATAGGATCTTTTGCACAAAAAAAAAAACAAAAATTTTTTTTTAATTGACTTTTTATTGTTTCCTTTCTTTTTTTAAAAGAATAAAAATAAATTAAAAAAAAAAAAAGAAAAAGAAAAAGGGTTCCCTTTAAGTAAATCTCTCCTTTTAAAATTTCAATTTTTCCATTTGTTTTTTAAGAAATAAATCGTTGAGATAAATTTCACCTTGAATTAAATTCTCTAGGTACCTTTGAAGGAAAAATGGAAAATTCTTAGATTTTTTTTTCTCCTCCCTATAGGTTTAAGTTGCACACCTAGAACATATTTGAGTCTTGGGAGTTATGCACCACTTAACATATAGTTTAGGTTCATTCACGACCTTTGGGATCATACTTTTCATGACAAAGTAGTGTTGACCTTCGAGGGGATATGATTGCCCCCGTGTAGGCACATGAAAAATCTTCACTCAAATTAATTCTTTTATTATTTTATAACATTGAAATTAATTTTTGAACATAAAGTTTAGAATTTCTCACTTTTTCTCTTACTGCTCACATTCATTTTAGATCTTCATTTAATTCACATCACAACATTTTTCTCATCTAGGATTAGAATATTCATGTGGTAGAGTAGTGACGATCTTTAATACCCTTGTGTATAATATCTTTTCTCATATCCACTCATTCATCATAACAATCCGAAGGAGTTCATCTTCATTTTATGGAATAAAAGTGTTATGCATTTTTATTCATGTTCACACTTGTGTAAAGTTGTGAGACATTGGCTCTCGTGCAAACACAAAACCTCTCACTCATGATTATGGTTAGGTGACATTTTTCTTTTGGAGATGCATTTAGGACTTATTATTGCATTTTCATGTATTTCAATCCATGTTCACAATTACGCCTTTTTTTCATTGAATCGTTATCTCATATTATACGTCAAAGTCACTTTTTAAAAAAATCTTTTTTCTATTTTTGATTCAATAATAACATAGTATCATCTCATGCATCAATTTTTAAAATTTTCTTTTCTGCTTGCTCCAATCACATCATTAACTCGCATTTTACTTTTTTTAAAAAAAAAAAATCATAGTTCCTTTGTATTCTTTTCTTTTTTTTTTTTTTTTAAGAAACTAGCTCAACAACCACATGCTCATCGATATTATAGAACACAAAGAAAGAATCATGGAGAGACCGAATGTTGAATAGTCTCATGAACAAGCCATGAAGATTCTTGCTCTTCTGGAGAAGGATGAAATAATGGTAGATGTATCTCAACATGACATCCTAGTCAATAATCCTGGTGACTCACCTCATTCGCACAAGTCGAAAATATCTCTTTGTCAACCAACTAAAGATTTCACCCAGCAGCAACCACCACCTAACCCTTCCGCAAACTATCAGTTTTCTTTTTTTGTCTTCAGAAGGGTCAGTCTAGCAAAAGTCGTGAAACTGAATCTGCATTCCAGAAACCTATCTCGCTGAAAGCAACTTTCATTGTTCCCAATTTTTATAATCCTATACCCTTGACTGGAGAAGGTAAAAAGGTTGTCATCAATGAAAATGTTGAAATGCTTGAAAAAAGATTAAAGGCAATTGAAGGAACTGACATCTTTGGTAATGTTGATCATACCCAATTATGCCTAGTGTCAAACATAGTTATTCCACCCAAATTCTAGGTTCCTAAGTTTGAAAAATATGATGGGACGTCTTGTCCCAAAAGCCACCTCTGTATATATTGCAGAAAGATGTCAGCACATTCTCAAAAAGATAAGCTCCTCATACACTATTGATAGGACCAATTTGGTCTTATATATTTAGTCTCAATCTTGCTAGTTTTATGGTCAATTATATGCTTAATTGATATGTTTTGTATGACTTTGTGAGCAAGAGGTCGAGAATGCATATCAAGTAAAAATGAGCTAAAAAGGGTTGAATTGGAGTCATTTTGTGAACTAAAAGCTCAAGAGATTAAGAAGAGGGACCATGACTCATTTTCGAAAGCGCTCGAGAAGATGTGAATTTGGTGCATAAACCCGAGAGGGTAGCGATGAGACGCTACCATAAAGCATCTCGACGCTACCTCTTTTCACGTGCGTTTTCTGAAGGCAAATTGCATAGCGTCGAGATGCCACGACTGTAAATCATATAAAAACCCTTGTTTTCCTTTAGCCATTTAGGTTAGAATTTCATTATTTATGCTTTTAGCTTTATGTCTTTTCATTCCAGCTTTTTTTTTTTTTTTTAATGTTTCTTAGTTAGTTTAGCTTAGATTTAGATGATTGATTTTACTTTGTATCAGGTTTTAGTTGTGTTTATGACCAGCTAAACCCGTTGACGCCGATTAGGAGATTTTTTGGGTGTTTGATTAGCTAGATTGTGAGATTATCAATTGATTGTGATTTATTTTCATTGTGGTTGTATTTTGGATTCTGTTTTTATTATTAGCATGCACAGCAGATTAGATTGACGCTCTAATTCGCAACTTGCGTGTTTGTAATTTGTTAATTCGGTAATGCCTAAACTGATTCATGAGCACGAGTCCCAAGAGCATTTATTTGACATCTTAGTTTGCATGATAGGTTTAAAATCTAAAATAGCGTTGAAGTAATTTAGGCCTAATTATTTATAATGTCTTGATCAATCCACAAAACTTAGTGTAATTAGTTAATTAGTTAATTTGATGGATTATTCGGATTAAATTGATTAGTTCATTAAGTGTTAATTCAATGGGCGATGTATGATTGGGTTAGTAATTTTAGGTGGACTTAGGGTCTTTCTCGGGTTAAGGTTAGATTGATTGGGTGATTAACAATGGAATTAGCCTTTAATTGGAAGTGACTTCATGATCAAACTAGCTAGTTAACCCCAAGGTCTCCAGAATCGAACTCGCTAAGTAGAATTAATCTTCCTTGCACTTTTATCTTTCTTGCATTTTACTTTGTCTTTAATTTCTTGCATTTTAAATTCATCGCAATCCCTATTCATGCTAAAACCCCATTTTTAGTTACTTCAAATTCAAGATAATTAGGAAATAATTGTCAAACGTCACTATCTGTGGATGACCCGACCACTACTACTGCAAAGTAGTTTAGTAGTCGGAGTTTATAAATTTATTTGAGTTCGACCCTCGATAAGTCGTTCCTTCAACTAATTCCAAGATAGTTTAATTAGTCCAGCATATCATTGGTATATGCGATTAGACAGTACACACATCCATTCTTGGATGAACTTGTCTGATTCCTTTTTGAAGTTATACAAACATAATGTAGACATAGCTTCTGATTGATTAGACTTGCAGAACATGGGAGGAAGGAAGCAGAGAGCTTTAAAGAATATGCTCAAAGGTGGATGGATACAACTGCACAAGTATACCCACCTTTAACCAAGAACGAATTGACAATTATGTTCATTCGTACCCTTGAGTCTCCATACTATGACCAAATGATAGGAAGTGCATCCACTAATTTTTTAGACAACATGATGATTGGAGAAAGAATAGAATACATGATTTAACATACAAGGATATTCAATAATGCAATTGAATCTTCAATCGAAGATGAAGACTTCTCAAAGGATCAACAAGTCCAAGTAATATGTTCTACACTAAGACTCAAACACAACTACAAGGGAAATCAATAAAGTTCTCTCAAAGTCATTTCACTCATTCACCTATTCTGCAACATAATCCACAACCAACAAGGTTAATTGTTTCTTACAATCATAATGATAAGAGACAACAAAGGTGGTGAATGTCGATCCAATACCAATTGCATTTATTGAGTCTTCGTCGTGCTTATTCAAGGAAAACCTATTGGTACTCATGCTTACAATACCAATTCAATCTCTCCATACCCAAAGTAGTATGATCCTAGTATCATGGAAGAGTTTTAGGCCACTCTTGAAAGAATCAAAGCATCATGTGCAAGATCGGATGAAGGCAGTTCAAGCGTTAAGCATTAGAGCTAGTCAAGAACCAAGACATGCTCTTTCTTGCCTATCATGTCTTATCATAACTCAAGTTTACACCGAAATCTTGCCGAACATCGCTTACAATGTCCTTGGATCTATAAGAACGACCAACCTCCTCAAATTTTGACTTCACAATTCACCAACAACCCAACTTTTTGCATGTCTATGGTCCTGAGTTAACATTAAATGCTTGCATGTGTGAATGTTGGAGTACTTTGTAACCATAAATATATCACACCCTTTCATCTTCATAGAGACAATCCATTTTCTCTCATTTCTGTAGCTTTAATCTCATTAATAAATTATAGTTACTTGTTTAGCCATATACAAGCCAACTTATACTCATTCCTAGTCAAGACTAGGTTGACATTGAATGAATAGTGGAATTGGGAGTTTTCTCCTCTTTTAGTGTCATGAGCCTTTTTGTGGAGTTGAGCTAGTAGTTTGCACATTAAAATCTAGAATCTTATAATTTAAGTTTAGATTAGTCATTGATGCGCAATTTGCTTACCGCAAGAGTACGGGTCAAGTAATAATATAGTATTTTCGTGATTAAACGAGTGTCGTCCTCTGGATTGGTTTTCTAGCAAATTAAATACCGTGAATAATCTTGTCCAATTTTATTTAGGGAGCAAAACTTAAAGATAAAGATAAATCTAAAGACAAAAAGCATAAAATAAAGGTGGAGACTCAAATGAAAAGACTCTTAGGGAATTGATTTCATTATTGAGATTGAGGATTAATTAATGGGATGAATTTAGCATGCAATTATTCTACCAAGTCTAGGAACCTTTTATCACAACTATCTCTCCCGAGCATAATTGATTCTCATGCATGCAACCAACTTGATATCCCTATCTAAGTTCATTAACATGCAAGGCTTTGGGTTTAGTTCTTCAAGCAACTTCTAAAGTTATTCCAAATCCCGTCACAAACTTAGAATTTCTACTTTAGTCATGCAATTAAATAAAGTAAGTCTTAGGCCAAATCCCCTCTCCCGAGCAAGATTCAACACTCAAATCATTCAACTAGTGATCAAGTAATTGAAAGCATTTAATCATAATTGCATAGGTAAAATAAATGCATCTTCATCCCACAAATCAATCCAACAAACTAAAACAACTACATCAATCCCTAAGACAAACAACTAGCAATTCATAGTCTTTAAACTACCAACACTAATTGAAAGAAAAGCCATAAAAACTATAAGAGGTAAGGGAAAGAGAAAGGAAAACTCGAATCCGTCGAAACTGGCACGTCCCCGTCACGACCTCCACGTCTTCTCGCTTGATTCACGCTCCTTAGCCTTGTTTTAGCTCCCACCAAAGCTCTCTAGTCGAAATTATGGCTAAAATCTAACCAATTGGACTCCCCCAATCCGTAGCACAAAAAGAAGAATTTATAGAAAATTTGCCGATAGCGTCGCGACGCTGTGCCTTTGTTGCGATTCTGGAAAATTCGTCAAGAGCGTCGCAACGCTATAATTTTTTTTTTTTATAGATTGAACTCCATTTGACTCCAATTTCTCACTTAAGCTTCAAACACATACTTCTTACAAATAAAACATATAAATGCATAAATTTAGCCAAATAATTGTAAAATACTAGCTTAATTAATTAGAGAAAAATAGCTAGCTATGCTCGCTATCAAACACCCCCAAACTTAAGCTTTTGCTAGTCCTCGAGCAAACTAGAAATCAAGCATACAATGGAAGAATTGATGCAACAAACGTGACTCAATCCTCAAGGCTCAAAAGTCAATAATCAAGCAATCAAGAGACATGCACATAAGGACCAATGAGGGAGACAAATCAAAAGTTTTCCAAAATTAACTTGCACAAGCGAGATCTAACTTAACGAGATCAGACTCTAATAGCCCGAGATTGGATTACTAAACTCTCAACTCATCTTCCCTCTACACTGGCACTAAGGATTCACTAACAAGTCAATGGAACAAATTTAGTTTGTTTTCCTCCATACTTAGGTGCTTATAATTGAAGATTACAACATGCATTTTTATGTGGCACTAGCTTTCACACGCCTATTGCAGGGACCCTTAACCCGAGTTTTACCCTTTGGTTGGCCTAACTGATCGCAACAGGGGTAGCTCTTTTTGCCAAAACTTTATTAAACATTGCATTGCATGCATAAGTCATGACTTTTTTTTTTAGATTGAACTCCATTTGACTGCAATTTCTCAATTAAGCTTCAAACACATACTTCTACAAATAAAACATATAAATGCATAAATTTAGCCGAATAATTATAAAAGATTAGCTTAATTAATTAGAGAAAAATAGTTAGCTATGCTCGCTATAAGTCATCATCAAATTTGTTGAGTGATTCAAATCTTGAGATTGAAGATGGTCATTCTTCTCCATAATCTTTCATAATCTTTGATCTCCTTATAAATAGATACATGTAAACCAAGTTATTTTTCAAGTCTTTTTCTTTTTTAAATATTATGTATCAAATCTTATCAATTTCACACTTTTAACATATTTGGAAAAGTATTAATAGAAACCTACTTTTAAAGTTTAAGGGTTATTAACTTTTTCTCTCTACTTGAGAGTCTTCCCTCGACATGAGGGTTTCCCCAACATGGGGTTTTAGGGTTCCGGCGGTTCGTGGCGGCGGTGTGACGGTGGTGTGACGGCGTGGTCGGGCTGAGACGGAGACGCGACGGCGAGGTGGGAGTGAAGCGATCTAACTGGGGTAGGTGTGTGACGGAGACGCGACGGCGAGGTGAGTGCGAAGCGGCGCGATTTCTGTACTCTGCTCTTGTTCGAGAGCGGTAGAGGAGATCGGTGTTGCGGTCTGGTCTGCGGAGGCGGCTGGGGTAGGTGTGTTGTGCAGGAACGTTTGTGATTCTGAGGCCAGAAGCAGAGCAGTGCGAGGGAGGCGGCGGATTTGGTTCTGGTACGATTCTGTGTTGTGTAGGATTTGGGCGACGAATTATTGTGGCTAGGGTAGGTGTGTTGTGCAGGGAGCAACTCTGTTTCTAGTTGGGATTGTGCGACAAGGTTTGATTCTCGCGTAGGCGGGTGAAGGCGGCGGCTGGGAGGCTGTCTTTGGCCTTCAACTGTTTGTTGGGTGTGTGAATGAGTGGATTTGCTGGGCAGAGTGAGGGATGAAGGTGTCGCGTGTGAGGGGATTTTGCTAGGTGTGTTGTGCAGGGTACGACGTGGTTGGGTGTGGCTTTCGATGGGGGCTTGAACGATTGCGCAAGTGGTGGTTGGACTGTCAGCTCGTTTGTTGGGTTGTTTGTGTGGATAGTACGGTGTTGGTGTGGTTGTGGGTCTACAATTGGCTGTTGGGTGCTTCGTTCTGAGAGTGGTGCATGTGGTTGTCCGTGTGGGTGCGGTTGTGTAGTGCAAGTGTGTGGGTTGTGTGTGGTTCTCAGTTTGTTGTTTAGGTTGTGTTTGGAGTGTGTCTGTGTTCTGCAGTTGCTAGTAGGGTGGGAGGGTGTTAGTGGTGTGTGCATTGGTGTTCTGGGGGTGTGGGGTTGGGTAGTGGTTAAAGCTCTGGTGATAATGGAGGATCTTGTCATTAGGTGGAATTCTTGGAAGCTGACGGATGAGGAGGCGGAGATGGTTCGGCCAGGGGAGGGAGCATCGGTCCTGTCAGTGGGCTCGCTAGAGTTGTGTGTGGTAGGGAAAGTGTTCTCCTCAAAACGTGTGAATGTGGAGGCTTTTCGGAATGTTATGAGGGCAGCGTGGAAAGCTCATGGGGCAACGCGCACAGAATCTGCAGGGGAGAATTTATTTGCTATTCAATTCAGATCCAAGGGGGAAAAGATGCGAGTGATGACTACGGGCCCGTGGGCTTTCGATCGTTCTCTTGTGGTCCTAAAGGAGCCGAGGTCCGCAGGGTCGGTATTGGATGTGGAGTTTAATGACTGTGCCTTTTGGGTCCAGATTCACAATGTACCTATGCGCTGGCAGACGAGAGAGATGGCTCAGTCTTTGGGTGGTAAGATTGGTACTGTGGAGGAAGTTGGGGGTTCAAGGGATGGTGACTGGACGGGTCCGATTCTTCGAATACGGGTTCTTTTGAGGATGGATCGGCCGCTGAGGAGGGGGTTTCGGTTGCAAGATGAAGAGGGTAAAGAATTTAGGTGCCCAGTACTGTATGAGCGGCTGCCAGATTTTTGCTATGATTGTGGTTGTCTGGGGCACTCAAGAAGAGAGTGTGAGGTTGTTGGTGAAGGTGTGTCGGGTCAACAGGGTGAGCAGTATGGGGATTGGTTGAGGGCAGGGGTGGGTTTTGGTGAGGCTGGGAGAAGAATGCAGGAGGGAGGGGTGGATAACGCAGTGAGTCGGCAACCTGAGGCCCTGAAGCCTTCTGCTGAGGGTCTGGTGAGCCGTGATGTTGTTCCTGAGAAAGTGGGGGAAGAGGCTACTAGTGTTTCAGGGGAGGTGGTGGAAGCTCTGGCTGGTGGGCAGGGGGATCAGGGAGGTAGGGGTAGTGGGGAGGGGGGTTGCGTTGAAGTAGCTGTGAGTGGGGAGGGGTTGGCTGATAGGGAGAAGGGGAAACAGAAGGTGGGGGATGTCGCGATTGTAAGTGGGGTCACTGAGGGAGGTGAGGATATGATGCTTGTTGACACTATGGGGCAGGACAAAGGGGTGGAGACGGCGGGAAAGGGGAGTATCAGTAGAAATTGGAAGAGACGGGCGAGGGATATCTTGTCTGACGTGACCAATCGAGATGTTTCTTCAGCATCTGTCAATGGTAAGAGGAAGGCAGGGGATGTAGAGGGTGTAGAGCTGGGAGGGAAGAGGTCGAAAGGAGGGGATGAAGACGGGGTCAGGTGTAGCTGGTCCGACTGTATTGGCGGTGGCTGGTTCCCAGCCCCGCCCAGGATTATGAGTCTGATATTTTGGAATGTTCGGGGGTCGGGGTCACCCCGAACATTCAGGCACCTGAACAAGTTGGTTCAGGAGAAACGACCTCAGGTGCTCTTCCTGTCTGAAACGAAAGTGTCTGCTAGTCGGATGTCTTCTGCGAAACGCTTGCTGGGGTTTGATAATTGTTTTTGTGTTGACTGCCATGGTCGAAGCGGGGGATTGGCCCTTATGTGGGCTTCCTCGATATCTTTCAGCCTTCTATCTTTCTCCAAAAATCATATTGATGGATGGATCTTATGGGATGACTGTAGGTGGCGGTTCACTGGCTTCTATGGCTTCCCTGCAACGGACCAGCACTCTCAGACTTGGTCACTCCTATCCAGACTGAGGGGTTGTACTCATACGCCATGGCTGATTGGTGGGGATTTCAATGCCATCTTATGTCAGGATGAGAAGGACGGGGGCAGGGATAAGCCGCTGTCAGAGTTGTCTGCCTTTCAGAGTGTGGTGGATTCATGTGGCCTGCTGGATTTGGGATTCGTTGGTGATCGCTTCACTTGGTGTAATAGACGGCCAGGGGGTGAGACGATTTATGAACGGTTGGATCGGGTTTTTGGCACTACAGCTTGGACTGATCTTTATTCGAGCTATGTGGTGAACCATCTTGATTACAGCTAGTCTGATCATAGGCCGGTGGAACTAATCCTTAGTCCCCCTCCTCTGTGTTGGTCCCAGAGTGATCAGCGGGTTATGTGTTTCGAGGAAACCTGGCTTAGGCAGCCGGATTTGCGACAGTTGGTTGATAGTTCGTGGGGTGCAGGGCCAGGAGATCCTGGTGATATAACGCCTTTGGTTATTGCCAATAAGGCTAAGAGTTGCATGCACTCGATGGCTGGTTGAGGTCGATCAAAGTCCGGGAATTTCTCGAGGCGCATTAAAATTGCCAACCAAAAGGTTCAGTCGGCCATCGCTGATCTTAGAACAACTGATTCTCGTGAGTTGCTTATCCAGGCAGAGGCACGGTTGGAAGAGGTACTACAGGAAGAGGAGGTATATTGGAAGCAGAGGTCTAGGGAGATATGGGTTCGAGAAGGGGATCGCAATACGCGATGGTTCCATTGTCGGGCCTCTTACCGTCGGAGGATAAATCGTATTGGAGGGTTGGAGGATAATCAGAGAGTGTGGCATCAGGGGAAGATGGCAGTTGCCTAGGTGATGGTTGATTACTTCCAGCAGCTGTTTGCTTCATCGGGTCCGAGTGTTCAGGATTTTGATGTGGCTTTGCGAGACCTAAATCCGTTTGTGAGTGATGATATGAACCAGGCTCTGTTACGCCCGTTTACCGAAGAGGAGATTCTGGTGGCGTTAAGACAAACGCATCCTAATAAAGCCCCCGGTCCAGATGGGTTGTCGGGGAGTTTTTATAAGAATCACTGGGGCATTGTTGGGTCGGATATCACGCAGAGCTGCTTGGCAGTATTTAATCATGGTTGTTCTCCAGGTGCAGTTAATGATACCATAGTTGTGCTCATTCCGAAAACCAAGGCGGCTCGACGGGTTGCAGACTTTAGGCCTATCTCCCTCTGTAATGGGCCCTCTGTAATGTGAGTTACAAGCTGATCTTAAAGGCCTTGGTTAATCGTATGAAGAATATTCTGCCACTACTAATTTCACAGAACCAGAGTGCGTTTATTCCAGGGAGATGTGTGGTGGATAATGCCATCCTGGGGTTCGAGTGTATTCATGAGCTCCGCAAAAGAGTCAGGGGGAGGGCTAAATGGGTTGCGTTGAAGCTTGATATGAGCAAGGCATATGATAGGGTAGAATGGCCTTTCCTCCGTGAGATCATGCTACGATTGGGGTTTGCCCAGCAGTGGGTTGATCTGATTCTCCGATGTGTCAGCTCAGTGTCCTTCTCCTTTAACCTGAATGGGGAGAAAGTGGGGCAGGTGATACCGTCTCGAGGTCTCCGGCAGGGGGATCCCCTTTCTCCGTATTTGTTTCTGTTATGTGCTGAGGGACTGTCCAGCCTATTGCGTGGTGCTGAGCGGAGATCTCAGATTACGGGCTTTCGAGTGGGGCGCTCTAGTCCATCGATCTCGCACCTCTTCTTTGCGGACGACAGTCTCCTTTTTTTCAGGGCCAATGGGAATGAAGCGTCGGTTATTCGGGATTTGTTGATATGGTATGAGAAAGCTTCAGGACAGACTGTCAACTATGAGAAATCTGTTGTTGCCTTTAGTCCAAACACGGAGGAGGGGACACAACAGTATATTAGCCAAATCCTATATGTGCCCCATTGCCCTTGCCATCAGCAGTACCTAGGCTTGCCTTCATTTATGCCACGTGACCGATCAGGGACGTTGAAGTTTTTAAAGGACCGTATCTAGCGGTAGATTCAGGGCTGGAAGGGAAAATTCTTCTCGATAGCGGGGAAGGAAGTTCTTCTTAAATCTATAGCCCAGGTTATTCCTTGCTATTCCATGAACTGTTTTCGGTTGCCCAAGGGTTTGATCAAAGAGATCCACAGGACAATGGCTAAATTTTGGTGGAATGGGTCTGAGGATACGAGGCGAATTCATTGGATGAGTTGGGAGGCGCTGTGCCTCCCCAAGTGTATGGGTGGGTTGGGGTTTCGTGATATGGAACTTTTTAATCAAGCCCTGTTGGTGAAGCAGTGCTGGCGTGTCTTGCAGGATCCGTCTTCTCTTTTGTGTTCGGTACTGAGGGGCCGTTATTTTCCCCAGTCAGGGTTCTTGGAGGCAAGTCTTGGTTCGCGACCGTCGTTTGTCTGGCGCAGCTTGTTATGGGGGCGGGAGCTCTAGGTTCGAGGATGTCGGTGGAGGATAGGCAATGGCCGGACTACGCCTATTTATGGTTCAAACTGGTTGCCGAATGAGTTCTCTCTCCAAATACAGTCAGGCCCGTCGCTTCCTTCTACTAGTACAGTTAGTGATCTATTTTCCCCATTTGGTGGGTGGAACGAGGTTGTGCTCAGAGCCCATTTTGATGAGGCAGACTGTGAGGCTATCTTGAGAATCCCATTACGGCATGGTATGGGGGAGGACTGCTTAATTTGGCACTTTGAGAAGCATGGGGCCTTTTCTATGAAGAGCGGGTATCGACTTGCTCATATGTTGGATGTGCAGGGTCGACCTTCCCCTTCGAATCCTGATAGGATGCGTGCGTGGTGGTCCGGCCTTTGGAGGCTAAATGTGCCTAGTAAGCACAAGTTTTTCCTATGGCGATTGTTCCATGACCGGTTGCCTACTAAGGTGAACCTTCTCAGACGTGATCTTAATGTGTCTAGCATGTGTGTTCTGTGCGATGAGTTTGTGGAGGATCGCCGGCATCTGTTCTGGAAGTGCCCTGTGGTTGAGAGTATGTGGTTGTGCTCCAAGTTTGCCCCTCTCCATCGGTCCTTTTCCCAATTCCGGTTCGAGGAAGTCATTTGGGCGTTGAAGGATAGTCTTCCAGGACCGGATTTCGAGCTTGTGATCATTTTCTGGTGGTTTGTATGGAATCTCCGGAACAATCTGAGTTGGGGTGGTCAATCAGATGGTCGGGATTTATGGGCCTTTTCAAATGACTACCTCAGCTCCTTCCATGCTGGTGGGAGGCGTTGCCTAACGGGTGAATGCTTACGGGCTCAGCCAAGTGACAATGAAGAACGTTGTACGTGGAGGCCGCCAGCTACTGGGAAGCTGAAGCTTAATGTTGATGCCTCTGTCAGGCCTGATTCAGGGGAGGCTAGGGGTGGTTGTGTACTGCGTGGGGCTGATGGTGAGGTTTTTATGGCGGCCTGTTTGAGCTTACAAAGATGTTAGAGCGTGGATTTGGCAGAGGGTTGGGCTGTGTATAAAGGGGTCCAGCTTGCTCGTCAGCTGGGGTTTGTTGATTTTGTGGTGGAAACCGACTCTTTGAGATTGGTCAAAATCCTTCATGGTGGTATGCAGGATGTGTCGGAAGTTGGGCGGTTGATGGATGACGTCTGAATGGTCCTCCATCCTTGGGACAACAGCAAGGTTTTGTTTTCGCCACGCCAGGGAAACAAGGTGGCGCATGCTCTGGCTAGCTTGGCCTTTTCTTATGTTGACCGGGTTTGGCTTGAAGAGGGGCCTAGTGAGATTTCTGATGCCCTGAGGGGTGATGTTGTTTCCTCTTTGTGAGGAAGCCTACTGTGCGATAAAGGTGTTCGATCTAAGCAAGTGCAGTCTCTCCCCCACTGTGCCTACTCAGGGAAGGTTTCTGTTTCCCTTTTACTCGTTGTCTCTGTATTTTTTTTATTTTGGTAGCATGTTAGTTGGTGTAATAGGGGCATTGTTTTGGTACTGGTTGGGAATGATAACATATGCATGTGTGTGGAGCTAAATCTAAGTATTGATGCTCCCGTGAGTCAATTTATTTTATTTTGCTTTGGTCGGGCTTGGTTTTATCTCTGTTAGAACTGGTGCAGTCGCATGTGCATGTGTGTGGAGCTAAATCTGAGTTTGGTGCTTCTGTGCGTTAGTTTACTTTAGTTTGCGTGGTTCTGGCTTGGTTTATCTCTGTTAGAACTGGTGTGTGGCCATGCAGCTGTGCAGTGGACCTTTTTTAGGCCAGGCTTGGTTTGGTTCCTAGAGGTGGGGTTGGTTGTGGGATTTATTGGTGATGTTCTCTGTATGTGCAGTTGTGCTGTTCCTTTGCCTGGGATTGAGGTGTTAGCTGGTGGCATATTCTGAGCATGGTCTTAAGTGTTTCTGGATGATTCTTGCACCCTTATGCACTCGGCCTTTCTTTTAGCTAGTCTTGAAAGCTTAGGTCTGCTTTATGGGTTCCTTAAGTCTGTTGTCACCTCGATAGGATATAGGGTGGAGCTAGAGAGTCTATTTGGGATGCAGATTAGAGTTGTTTGCACGAGGCGCAAAATAAGGGGTGAAAAGAGCTGCCTGCAGTGTGTTCAGTTAGGCCAGCCAAGAGTTAAACTCGGGTTAGGGGTCCCTACTTTGCAGTGCGAAAGCTAGCTCCCTACCTGGGGAGTGTGATTAAAATGAGAGTCTAAGGTGGAAGATTGAGGTAAGATTGAGAAAGAAAAGAAAATAGTGGAAAAGGAAAAGTTGTGGAAAGAAAAAAAAGTTTGAGCAAGAAAAGAAAATCTTGAGAAAGAAAGAGAGTGGTAAGAGAAAGTGAGTTTGAATATGAAAGCAAAAGGGAAGAGTGGATATGAAAGAGAATGGTTTCTTTGGCCAGGGTCATGGGTAGTGTGTTAACAACCGATTTGATTCTTGTAGTCTTTTGAGTGAAGCCTTTGTTCCAGTTTAGGGGGAAGATAGGTGGAGGGTGCTTATAAATCTTACCAGGGTGAGTAAGGCGGTTCTAGGGAGGGCTTTATCACACACTCAAGCAAGAATTTTCTGGTTAACCTTGACTTGCTTCGTTCCTGTTATCATGCAGTCTGCTTCTCCTAGGCAAATTCGTAGCATTTGGTGTACAGAGGTTTGTCATGATAAGTTTCCATCTTCTAAACCTGCTTTTGGGGTCCATTACTCTGCTTGTGTTGTTGGGGGCTTTACAAACTTGGGTTAGATGGGAAAGATAGGTCTAGAATGTCTCTGTCTATTTTTCTTAGATTGTTTGATGGGTTATATGTGCAAGGTACCTCATTCTTGTGGCAATTTTGCAGGCTGATATTTGGGGGCTTGTTGCACCCTCCGTCATGTTGATTTTGAGCGGAGCTGCGGGAGGTTCAAGGCGTCTGTCAGTTGGTGTTGCTAGTATCCTGTGGTGTGCTTCTTCCAACGGTTCGTTTAGGCCATGTTGTGTTGGGACCTGCTGTGCGTGTGGAAGTCTCAGATTTGTTTAGGTTGCATGGGTGTGAAGTGATGGCGTTGGTATGGTGAGAGGCTGACCATAGCATGGCGATGTCTTTGCCTTTCCTTGCGAAAGTACTGGAGAGACCTGCGTTCATGGTTTGTGCCGTCTTGATGGTGAATATGATGACAGCGAGTTGTGATAGGGGAGTCCAATGGGTTGTTTTGCTTAGTTTTGGATCTTATTCTTAGGGTGACGTATGCCTATTCTTGTGTCAAAAAAAAAAAAAAAAAAAAAAAAAAAAAAAAAAAAAAAAAAAAAAAACATATTTGGAAAAGTTCTTTTTTTTCCTTATTCTCGTGGCTACAACTTTATAAATTTGGAATATGACTTTTGGATTTTGAATTAGCAAAATCTAAGAATGGTTAGGAGAGTTCATTTGAAAATTTGAAAGCATCAAAAATTTGAAATTAAATTTATAGTCATTTTTGCAATATCTAAAACCTTTTTGGACTTTTTTTTTCACCAATTTAATTTAGCCATATATTTAAAATTCCCAGCAAAAAGAAAACATTATCTTTACATGTGAAAAAATTGCTATACCATAGTAAACTATATTGACAGCTTTAAATTTTATTGAAATTCTTGTAATTCATGAAGTTAGTCAAGTGTATGACTAAAATCAATGACTTAAAACATCTGTGCTATATATGGCTTGACTTCTTATTAAAGAAATTCTAACAAGAGTGAAGACAATATCGTGTCTATTAACGCAAGTAAAAAGAAAATAACAATATCAATCTTCAAATATTTCATTCAAAAGATGATGTAAAAAATTCATTAACAGAAGCATTTACCTAAGATAACATTTGAAAAGCTAGTGGTGCAACAATTTAGACCTCAACCAGGTGTTTTTATGAACAAGATATTTATTGTAATTTTCCCTTGTCTTACTTCATCCCACTACAAATTTCTAGTCAGATTTTTAACAAGACATGTGGACATCTAAGAAATGTACAATACTAAATTAAATGTCCATGCTCTAATACATTATAAATTTCACTACTCCCATTTGTAATCCCATTTGTAACATGATCCCATATCTTCAGTTTATAATAATTAAATCTTTGTATCACCAGAAAGAAATACCAGCTACCCCTTTTACAGTAACAAGTGAAACATCAGAGATGAAAATTATATAACTCAAAATCAGACATTATTAGGAAGCTGAAGATATTGAGGGGAGCAATTCCTTATTCTTTGGCTCATTGTTATGTCATTAGAACATAAAAAAGGTTCTAATCAACTTGATCATGAAATAAAAAAGAAAAAAGTTTATGTGTCAAACATAAATGAAATAATGAGTGGTATACACTTTTAAACTACCCTACCAAAATCACTGCTATCACTATTCCAGAGCCAGAAACCAACTTATCTTTGAATGCTCTGATCCAATTCCCAACTATATAATGAAGCAAACACCTTAAGAGCTGCTTAATTATTCACCAGATGTTATCATTCCTGCACATCAAGAAATACCATATAATCAGCCTGCAATCAGACAAACTAAGCACAAAATTGTAACACTAGTAGCTGAAAGTTTAACAATCTATTAATTGATGCCAGCTAGAATTAAATGAGCTTAAAACTCTAAAAATTATCAACAAGTCTTTATTATTATTCACATCTTGCTAAAACAAGATTAAGCCTCTATTTGTAGAGGATTTAAGCCCACTAATCCAATTACCAACAAGCTACTTAAACTCAACTACTGACGAATCAACAACTAAAAAACTCAAACTAAAGTAACAAAGTTACAACTAATTACACTAAATTATTCCATTCTAATACTTTCACCCGTCAAAGATTCAAACCATCATTTTGTTTCTAAATAGTTAGATTCAATTATCAAGTATGGTTGCCATTCTTTTTCAAGTCTGGTCAATATAAAATGATCCATTAAATTATTTTGAAGGACGCTTGGACCCCTAAAAAAGCATCGGTTCTTGACAAGCAAAACATGACAGTTTTCCTCCAGAAATGGACATCTGCTAATAGGAGGCCAACTACAGTATAGTAGCTCCAAAACTCAAGCCTGTGGTATGCACAAAGTCCAGCACATGAACACCAACTATTTCATTTTTTAACATCAAACTGTTAAACCCAAAACATTGACCCCCATGATAATAAGATAATTATAAGGACAGACAAGGCCAATATATCATTTTAATTAGAAAAAAAGTAACTATTTTCATTGATGGAGACGTGACTCAAACTTGGGGAAGGAACTCAACCCTAAGATATTAACTTCCTATATAATAGCCTGTAATAAAAAGGACAGGACTCGGGAACTAATAAAATTAAGCAAAAAGAACCTAAGTGCTAATATGTATGCCTATTGATATACCAATGAAATATTTTGTTTCTGCTCCAAAAAGAAATGTATACGCATAAAGATGAAGAGAAAAGTCTTTTATGGATTGCTCATAGGAAACAAACCTCAAATTTTCTCAGAAGTTTGTTTGAATCATGAAAGTGACAAGGCAGGGATGATATGTAAACATGAAGCCAGAAGACATCCAGTTCCAGTTACTCCATTTGCTCACAGGACACAATATCAGCAATATCCTTGTCTATCTTTGAACAATCTGTTTGCAAGAATGGCACAACCTACAGCTATGTTGCACTGGCTGTACATTCTTTGCTTGCTGAATAGTTGGTAAACTTGGGAAGATCGCTTCCTCTAACCACTCTGTTATAATTTACTTTGAACGACTGTGAGCCATAAGGTCGATTTAGCAAACTAATTGGTACTCTGAGAGTCTGTTTCCGATTTCTTCTTCCCCTTATCAAAATGCTGAAGGTTTTCTCACCATCAACATTTTCTCTACCACTTTCTATATTTCCATTTAAAATGGATTTTTGTACGGGTTCAATGGTTGAAGTTTCAACCATACATGGATTTGAATGACAATTTTCTTCCACACTTTCTAAACCAAGCCCAGGACCTCCATTTTCACTAACCATACGCTCAGATGCAAGAGAATTGTTTTCCTTTTTAGCTTCTTCTAGGCTATCAATATCTGCCGGCAGAACTTTCGTAGAATCATCACAGTTGACATTCTGATCTTTCATGAAATCATTAACAGGATCAACAGGTGATGGGACAGAAAATTCTGCTGGATGGCTACTGGGCCAAACTGTGCCAGGAACACAGTCCGATGTGTTTGTATTCACATTGCACTGCCAAGTGAAAGGGTTGGGATGAAAAGCACTGGTGGTTACAGGAAATGTACTGGTTGGTACCGGTTGGGAATAACCTGGTACAGATAAAGGCTGAGTGTAAGTTGGTATCGCCTGTGGTTGGGAATAAGGAGGGTACATAAAGGGCATAGATTGCATCATGCCAGGGGTTGGTGGAGGGGATGGGTATGGTTGGTGAGGAGAGGAGCATAATGGATTCATTGTTGGCAATACCGAAGCAGGTCCTGGGTGAATATTCATGTTTACTGGCCAAGGTGCAATAGGTGGAATGGCACGGGGACCGGCAGGAATTGTTATATTCATGGCTACAGGTGCAGCACGCAAAATAACTGGCGATGGATTAAATGGAGCTGCAGAAGCAGATAATTTTTTATTATTGAGTCCTCGAGTCTCACCAGAACTTAGAACTAACGACTTGTCCTTCAAATCCTCAACTTGTTCAAGGGAGGAGTCAAAATTGTCAGATTCAAAGCCACTTGGTAAATCCTCCACAGAGGGTCTATTTTCTGGAGATCCCACAGGATAAGACAGGCTATCAGTAGGTACATTGTCCTCCACAACTTCACTCACATCAACAACACAGGATTGAAGTCCTCCCACAGTCTCAGACACCATTTGAGAAGGGTTATTTTCCACAGCACGTTCAGCCTGAGTTTCATCATGTTTCTCCTCAACTTGTTTTTCCTCATTCAAGAAATCTGGAGATTCCACAATAGAACTATCAGAAATTCCCTTTATTTCATTAGGTCTTTCTTCAGTTTTATCAACTCTGAGTTCCTCGGAACCAGTAATATCACTGTGAGGTACCCTGACCTGCAACATGGCAATAGTACCTGGTGGGGCTACAGCCACTTCCTTATATGAAGGTGATTTTCCAAGGCTGACTATCGTATTCTTCAATGAGCTAGCATCATTTGGAGTCGGGGATCTACCAGGTTCTACTGCAGAGCCAACCTTGTCACCAGTTTCAGGCACCACTGCTGCTGCAGCTTCTGTAGATGACGGAATTGACTTAACCCTGTAAGTCAGAGTTTTGACTATTCTCCTCCCAAATTTGGAACCTTGATAGGAATTCATGGAATGATGATCTGTATAACTCCCATGGGATATTGTTCTTTTCTTTAAAACATATAATCGACTGTTTGGATTATTGTTTTTCAGTGTATGAGATTCACTGTCAACATCTATATTCATCTTCTGGTAACCAAAAACCTTGCCAAAAGTGGCTCGACGTTGCTTCAGTCGCCGCCCATATGACCCAGCTGATCTTGGCCTTTGAACTGGTTGCCATCCATCTTCTCCTTCAGGGTGAAGTTCAGATATGACATCATCTGCTGTTTTTGGCCTTTCCTCAGCAGCTTCCACAGTAACAGGCTGCTGGGCTTCAACTGGTCTGGCAGTTTCCTCATCTGTACTCGGACTATAACCTGGTCCAAGTACATGTGTCTCTTCGTCAGAAATCTCTTTTGAGGTCTCTTTTGGAGATTCATCACTATGTGCCAAGCTCATACTCTGGTCGGATTTTCCCTTCAGCTGCAAGGTAGATAACAACAATGAGATGAATAACCAAGCTACGTATAGAAGAAATTGGCAGCAAGGTCTTTTGTTCGTTGTTTAGCTGATGTTACAAAAGATTATTTAATTTCTGCTGGAATGAACACTGTTTCGTAGAGAAAACATGTGATGATAAAAAAAAAAATGAATAGATGGTACAAAGAAAAAATCAGGCTTCATCTGAAGAGACTTTAAAATAGCTATCCCACCACTTATCTTCGGATATGGATGTAAGCATCGTCAAAGACAACTAAATGTTCCTGTCTCAGATCTTATTCTAATCAAAATTTTCCATTTCCAACATTAGGGGCAGCCTCTTAGAGGCTGACCAAAATAAGCAACTAAAGTTTCCAACCAAGGATCATACATTTCTAAAACTAACTGTACATGAAGTTACCTTAGTTGATTCCTAACTAATTGAACATCACTATGACTAGAAATGCATGAGTCAACTACCTTCACAATATAGTTTTTCCTCTTTGCAGCCGCATCCCTCCCTTTGGCATCATGACTGGGATTTATATAGTCAAGCAAGTCTGATACACTGCCAAGTTTCAAAGAAGCAACAATAACAATAAGTTCTTGAGTAATATTTATTAAATTTATCTGTTTTAACAAATTGTAAAACCACAAAAAGCATGTAGAGAAGAACAAAGAAGAAAAGTAATTTTCTAATAACCCAAAAAAGGGGAGAAGCCTAGGGTCCTGTTCAAAAAGAATAAGACATAGGGAGAGAGAGGGAGAGTAATAGAGCGCGCTAGAGGAATAGACTCGACTCCACAAAATTTGACACAAAAAGTATCAGCCAGAAAAAATAAATAAATAAATAATAATAATAAGGTTGAAATTGTATTTCACGCTGATAACAAAGAAATCAAAGTAAACTGTATTTGCGTTAAGGCAACCAAACCACATTTGCATTTAGTACAGGATGCACATCCGAGTTTAGGATAAGCCTATGAAACATTCATTTCAAGTGTGATTTTCCATGGCACAACACCACGACAGGATCTGACATAAACCTGATCTTCACAATATCTATCTTGTAGATGCGGCAAGATTCTTGTCATAAAATAGGCAAAATATCCTAGAAAATTTAATGTTCAAATAAAATACTTCCTATAATTGACAAAGACAAGTACACAAAAACTAACTTGTTCCTATCTCAGCCATCCAAAATACATTTGCATATGCCATCCATAGATACGTTTTTTTTTTCTTTCTTTATTTGATAGGAAACAACGAATTTCATTGATGAGATGAAATTAGAAAAAAGAAATCCTATCCAATGGATTACAGAAATCCATGGGATTTTGTTTTTTTTATAAGAAACAATTTCATTGATGTATGAAATTTACAAAAGGGATACGAGATCCATAGAGATTACAAAAGACTCTCCCAACTATTAATGAGGGAGGCGTATGAGTATGAAGCTAACATAGTGTAAGGGTATTAGTATGGTATATATGGGGATTAGTAGTAGTAGGGTAGTAAGGGTATAATAGTAAATATCTAGGGAGCCTTGGGTGTGCCTTGGTTATAAATAGGGTAGTTTATGGAGCTTTAGGGTGTGAAGAATTTTGGTAGTGTCTCATTGTGGGACTTGGGAGAGAGTTAGCCCTCTCGAAAGGCTATCGGGTTTATATTGTAACGTCATTTCGATATTGCAATATAATATTTTAGTGTTTGGTGTCTTTTCTTAGTTTGGATACCTAACACGTAGGAGAGAGTTTACACCAAGATATAGCATAATAGATAACGGAATCGAAAAAGGCTTCAAAAGTGAGATCTTTGTCCTGGAAGATTCTTCTATTTCTTTCTTTCCATAAATTCCAAAAGAAGGCTCGGTTGATATTCATCCAAAGGAGAGCTTTAATATTTTTGAAGGGATGGCCATTCAGAACCGATGCAAGGAGAACATCCATATTACCCGAGATAACCAGGGGCCATCCAAAAGACTTCGTGATTTTTTTTAGAGAAGAGAAACGAATTTCATTGATGAATGAAATGGGGAGAAAAACTCCCATCACCAAAGGGTGAATTACAAGAAAGCTTTCCAATTGGAAATCAAAAAGGATAAACTATAATTAGAAAAAGGGTGTTGGACCAGTATCTCTGAGCGAAGGGGCAAAGGGCAAAGATGTGGCCTTGAGATTCGTTGTCACTTTTGCAAAGAAGGCATCTACCTGGCGAAAGAGACATGTAAGGCATGCGTCTTTGCAAAACAAACATCATTGGTATTGATGGCTTTGTGGGCTACTTCCCATAAGAAAAATTTAATTTTCTTTGGGTAATTTTCTTTCCAGATGGTCTTTGCCAAGGATGGCTCAATGAAGTTGTTTGTACCCGCCATGTCATTGATGAGAGATTTTGTTGAGAAGGATCCGCTTGGACTAAAGGGCCATTTCCATGTGTCTTCTATGTTGGATAAAGTGATGTTATCAAGTTCAACACTAAGCTCAACCCATTCTTCAGTTTCAACGTCTTTTAAATTCCTTCCCAGATTGAGGTCCCAAAAATTGTTAGGTGCGTTCCAAACCTCTTTGACTGTTGCATTTTTACAATGAGAAAGCTGATAAAGAAGGGGACCTGGATGCCAGAGGGATACTATTAATCCATGAGTCAGTCCAAAAGAAGGTATCACCTCCATTTCCAAGCTGATGCTCAATGCGGTAGGTGGTAGGTGATGAGGTTGTGCTGTTTGGCAATATTCCTCCACGGGCCTTTAAAGTTGGCTGGTGTGGCCCTTGTCCTGTTCATTGGGGAACCATATTTGGCTAGGATGACCTTTCTCCACAAAGCATTTTTTTCATGGTTGAATCTCCATGTCCATTTGGCCAAAAGAGCTTTGTTTTTGTCAAATAAGGATTGGAGTCCAAGGCCTCCTTTATCAATGGGATGAAGAAGCTTATCCCATTTAACAAGATGCTGTCCATTATTGGTTGTGCCTCCTCATCAAAGGAAAGCCTTGTATATCCTTTCTATCTCTATACCAACTTTTTTGGGTATTTGGAATAGGGATAGGTAATAAGTAGGGAGGTTTGTTAAGGTGGCTTGGAGGAGAGTAAGTCTACCACCTTTAGATATGAAAGATGATCCCCAGTTTGCTAGCCTCCTTTCAATCTTCTCAATGATAGGGACCCAAAAATCTCTGGAGTTGGATGCACCGGACAAAGGCAAGCCCAAATAAGAGTTAGGCCAGGAGCCCATTTTACAGCCAATCTGATGGGCAAAAACCTCCACAGTACTAGAAATCACATTAATGCCTACGATTTCTGTTTTCTGGATGTTGATGTTTTGCCCATAGATAAGTTCAAATGACTTCACCACATTAAACATATTGTAGACTGATATATCATCTTCAAACTCTGAGAATAAAATGGTATTGTCCGCGAATTGAATATGGTTAATACTCGTTCTGTCATGGTCGGTTTTGTACCCTCTAGTATGGCCTTCATTTTCAGCTATGGAGAGAAGTCGGATGAAACAATCCATAATCAAAGTAAAGAGGAAGGGGGATAAAGGGTCCCCTTGTCTAAGACCCCTTGAAGCACGAATTTTCCCCCTAGGTCGGCCATTTATGAGGATGGAATAATTAGCCGATGATACACAACCTCTAATCCAAGGTCTCCATTTGTTTCCAAAACCTTTGGCAAGGAGGATTTGGTCTAAAAAATTCCAATCAACCTTGTCAAAAGCTTTTTCAATGTCCAATTTAATGACCATACCTTTCTTCTTTTTCTGTTTCCACTCATCAATGATCTCGTTTGCTATAAGGGATGCATCGAGGATTTGTCTGTTTTCAACAAAAGCAGCTTGGTAATCTGTAATAGTGCTTGAAAGGACCTTTTTAAGCCGCTCGGATAAGACTCGGGCAATGATCTTGTAGAGGTAAGTGGTGAGGCTGATTGGTCGGTAGTCGGCCACTGATATAGCATCAATCTTTTTTGGAATGAGGCAGATATATGTCTCGTTGAGACTAGCGTTTATGATACCATTCTTGAAAAAGTCTTGGAACACTCTCATGATGTCGTCTTTAACGATGTTCCAACATTTTTTAAAGAATTCGGAGGTAAAGCCATCTGGCCCGGGCGATTTGTCCGTACCAAGAAGCTTTACTGCATTCCAAACTTCGTTTTCTGTGAAAACCTCTTCTAAGATCAATGTCGATTGGTGTTGGATAGGGCTCCAATCAATATCGGTAGGGAAAGCGGCTAGGTTATCTTTACGCTTGAACAATGCTTGGTAAAAAGCTATAAACTCAGAAACAATCTCATTTTCGCTGAGAAGGCTTTTACCGTGTGAAGATAGAACTTCGGTAATGGTGTTTTTCCTTTTTTTAGCAGTTAGAATGCGGTGGAAGAAGCTAGTGTTTGTGTCGCCCTCTTCAATCCATCTTTTTTTACATTTTTGCTTCCATTTCTGTTCTTCAAGGGCAACAAGATTTAAAATTTCAGCTTTCATGGATTTACGTTGCACAATTTGGATTGGGGAAATTGGCCATGTTTCCTCCATGTTATCGATGATGGATATCTCTGTCAAGAGTTGATTTTTCTGAGAGTTTATGCATCCAAAAACCTCTTTGTTCCAAGCTCTAAGACGCACTTTAAGGTTCTTCAATTTCATAATAAAACCGTGACCAGGCCTTCCTCTTGTAGGGGTATTTTTCCACCAATAGTCAATCAGGGGCATAAAAGAGTGGTGTTGCATCCACATGTTCTCAAACCGAAGGGGAGAAGGACCCCATTTCCTACTGCCCAAAGAGAGAATAAGAGGGAAATGATCGGAGGTTGGTCGATCGAGTCTTCTAACTTCGTAGTTTACGAATTTCTCTATAACCTTTTCTGTCAACAGGAATCTGTCAATAAGGGTCAATGTTGGAGGGGACCAGTTGTCTGACCAAGTAAACCGACCATTTTGAATTGGGATATCAATAGGTCTACATCTCTGATAAATTGATTAAATGTGCACATACTCTTGGTGACTTTGCCATTTGATTTCTCATGGGACCAACGAGATATGTTAAAATCCCCAACTATAAGCCAATGGTCAGCACACAGAGAGGATAAATCGTATAGCTCTTGATAGAAAGAAGGCCTATCTCCATATCTGTTTGGTCCATAAACTCCTGTGATCCAGAATTTGAATCCATCAGCGAGAGAAAGGTGAAGAGTGAGAGTGAACATACCTTTGGTGATGTCCGATGTGTTAATAGATGGATCGTTCCACATAAGATGATACCACCCGAGGATCTCAAGGCCTCCAAAAAAGTCCAACTAATGTTACGGCCACTCCAAAGGGACTTAATAATATGACGGTCCACCAACTCGAATTTTGTTTCTTGGAGGATGATAAGAGTAGGATTGAATTTTGGGAGGAAAGACTTGATAAGAGCCCGCTTTTGCGAATCTCCAATGCCTCTAACATTCCAAGAAATAATAATCATGAGATATCGTCCTCCCCCCTAGAGTTCAGAGATGATGATTTACTGTAGTTAACAGTGGATACTAAGCCTGCGATTTCCCGAGCAAGCTTCTTCTGCTTTTGGGCTGTTTTGTTTTTCTTGTTGATTGATGGAATAGGCATGATGCACATACGGTATTTTTCCAGCCAAGGAACTATAACACGGAGAGCCATCTCGGGGGATGTAATTTGATCAAAAGTCGCCTCTTGGGTTTCCTGTTCATCAAGGAAAATGTTTCCAATCGCTGTATCGGTGAAGGAGGGTGTGCAGCCGACGGGGAAGGTGGGGCAGTGGATAAAGGGAGAGGACTAGATGCATATTCATCGTCTGAGTCTAGAGTTGGTTGAGAAGTGGAGAGTTTTTGCCCAGGTACGAGGTAGGTATCATGGTGATTTATGGAGATGGCAAGCTTTTTGGGAGAGGCAATCACCGACTTTGGGTCGGGTAAGAGATGGGTTGGGTTTGGGTTGTTTGGTATGATCAACAATGGGGTCGAGGCCTTTGAAGGAGATTGGGCTTTTGGATGTGGGGGGGAAGGTGGGCAGATTGTGGGATTTGGGCTTTTTTCAGTGGCCCTTTTAGGGTTTTGTCGGTTAGTGGAGGGGGCTGGTGAAGAGAACGATGGTAGGGTCAGAGATGGCAGAAGGGGTTGATAGGTATTATCAGCTATGTCAGATAGATGATGCCTATCCCGAGGGTACGGTCCCAAAATGCCTTCAGATGAGTCTCCGGTAGCTTTTCCGGCCGACTGGTTATTATCCGGCGACTGTAAAAAGTCGTGAGTAGCGTCGCTTCTGCCCAAGAAAAGTTCGGCTTGGAAGAATGGGTCGATCTGAACAATAATCGAAGTCGATGAAGACGATGGGAGAGCTATTTCGGCGGGAATGAAGCCAGTGGAGTTTTCTCTAACCAGGATGCTCGCTTCTAGAAGGTCGAGACGGGCTGTTGTCTTTTTGGTTGTTTCCAGGTATCCTCCACAGGCGTCTCCCACAAACTGCAAAGTATCTGAATCCCAACGATCGAGAGGTAGGTTGATGATTTTGATTCATCCCCCGTAAGAAGGAGTCACCGGGTTTTTAAGCTGGGCTTCTGGACTCCATTTTTCGAACTTGAGGTGGAAAGGGCCAATGAGTTTCCATTCGGGTGAGGAGCAGAGGTTAACTATGGATTCGTGAAGGACGCAACTCAAAAGGGCCCTGTCAGCTCGAAAGGGATTTAAATGGCAAAAGTCATTTAGGGTCTCCTGTAAGCACCGAGTGATTTTGTACCAGTCATCATGGAAGTTTCTTCTCGTAACAATCACTAAGGGGTCTCGTCCAGGAACTTGAGCTTTAATGGGTACCCCAGAAGATGAATCTTTTGCTATCAATATTTCTTTGTACGTGGCGGCGGCTTGGTTCAAGGGTGGGAGGGGGCCTTTATGGAGAGAAGGAGGGGGGCGGGGGATTTTTGTGAGGTAGGTGGGTTGATTAATGGCTCCATGAGGTTTGGTTTTGTGGTGGTTTGGCGCATTTAAAGGTAAGTCGGATGGGAAGTTAGCAATAAGCTTATAAAAGGCATCCCAGCCTTTCCGATCAGCCCCAACTGGTATGAGGATTTTGTTTATGCCGCCATTGTTATGTAGGAGAGCAATTTCTGCTAGGGTACCTTTCTTGTTGATGCTTTTCTCAACCCAAATGGTTTGTTCAGCAAATCTTTCTTCCTTGAAGAACTTTTGGTTTAATGCCGCTGTCAATAGGGAGAGGATGGTTTTTTGAGCCATTTCAGAGGTTCCCAGTGAAGAGTTATGAAGTAGGCTCTATCTCGAGAATATTCTAAAATCTTCACTCAATTCCCTCTGTATCTGTTGTCTATCTCGATCGAGTATCTCTTCTTTTCTATGGTGACTGATTTTTTCTTCGAGGTTGTGGTTGTCGGCATGTTCAGAGAGGGATTTGTTGTGGTCGGAAGTGGGTAAGGTGGGGGTGGTAGCGGTAGGAAGCCGTCATATTTTCTGGTGGGGTTGGGAGGGATGGTACAGGGAGGGGAGAGAGAAGACTTGTTGATCTTTTAGAATACCTACCTGCTTTATGCAATAGGTCACAGCGAGAACTATCCAGGACATCATATCCTGAGTACCACCAATATTAACCTCTGGTTTAATATCCTACAAATACAAAAATAATGGAGGTGAGAAATGGGATTAGTAAAGCTGTAATTACAAAAAGGGGCGCTCAATTTGCAACTAAGAGTTAAGAAGATAATGGAGGTGAGAAATGATTGAGTCATGTTCCTTCCCATTGAAGATGGGAGAATTGCGCTCCAACTAAATGGTCCATATGAAAGCCCTCACAAAATTCAGCCAAAGAACCTTCTTGTCTTTCTTGAAAGGGTGCCCAGTGAATAAAATGATAAGGAGATCCTTAATACAGAGATAGTTCCCTTTCTGCCACCAAAAACTTCAAGACTAAAATCCCAGAAATATCTAGCCAGCTTGCACCAAATGAAAAGATGTTCTTGTGTTTCACCATCTCTTTTGCAAAGAAAAGCAGCAGCTAGGAGAGATAGAAATCTAGGGGGTACGCCTTTGCAGCTTATCTAGGGTATTAAGGCATAAGTGGCTCAATTCCCATATGAAAAACTTTACCTTTAGAGGATAACGGTCTTTCAAACAGCAAGATAAAAATCCCTACAGCCTATAAGACCTGAAGATAGAGCTCTTGTAAGAGATTTGGATGAAAACATCCCATCTTTTTCCATCTTCCAGCACTAAATATCAGAGGAATTGTTAAGGGAAACTGAATGTGAGGCATCTATGAGGCTAGCCCATTCATCAATTTCTCTATCCATCAAGTTTCTTCTGGGACAAAAATTCCATGAAAGAGGACTCCACAAATCGGACACCAAACCCTCCTTTTTTTAGAGATAGCATTTAAGGAGGGAAAAGAATCTTTAAGTGCCGAACTCCCTAGTCATATATCAGACCATAACTGGATGCCATCCCCCTTTCCAACTTTGCTACTGATATTAGAGTAGCCAACAGCAAGATATTCTTCTGTTTAAGGTCGATAATACCCAATCCTCCCTCGTCCAATGGGAACTTAAGTTTCTCCTGTCTAAGGTTGTGTGTGCCCTACTTCTCTTCACTGCCCCCTAAAGGAAATTTTGGGGTTCTTGTAGAAAGCTTTGTTGCTCCAATGCACAAATCTTACCTGAAATGCCCTTACCTTATAGCATCCTTTGGTATTACAAAAGATACAACCCTGTTCTCCATTCTCTACCACTAGTAGAGCTCTGTCGGGTTGTATTCGGCTCATGGAACCAAAGTTGACGACTTCCTGATGCAGTACCCTTAGGATCTCGTATCAATCATCGTGGAAGAACTTACAAAAGATAATAATGGATGATTCTAGATAGAATTTAGCAAAGCTTGTAGGATGGTTGGGGTTTTGACGTTGATGCGTCAGTTGTGGATTTTTGAAGAGTGGTTTTGGGTCTTTTTTATCAGCATGAGAAGACAAAACCTCTTTATAAAAAGACTTGACATTGATTCTATGAGGTTGAGAGTTATAAAGGTTTTCAAAAAGAGAGAGGAAATTGTTCCAACCACCCTTATTCTCACCAACCGGAATGATGATTTTATTTTAACTACCATTAACACCAAGCTTTGCTATCTCTGCAGAGGACTTTCCTATTAGAAATTTTCTCCACCCATAAAACATATTCATCCAGGCGAGTCTCTTTGAAGAACTTCTGTGTAAGGGGGGATATCAAGCAAAACAGAAAAGCATGTGGAAAGCCACAAGTGTATCTTTCTTCAGAGCAATGGTGAAGGATCTGTTAGGATACCGAACAGATTCCCTGCCAAACAACAATATAGACACAACAACAAGATATATGAAACCCAAACACTGTTCTATTGAGAGTTCTTCAATGAACAGTGAGGGATAAACCACTACTATTGATGAACAGCAACAATAATTACAAGGAAAATAACCAAACAGGAACCTCCCAGCTATTCGAGAGAGCTGGACCTCTCCACAAAGACCAAAGTCTTGCCAAAATACACCCTGCTCCTTCCCTCTCCAAAAACCCCTACAAAAAGGACTACCTCACTCCCATGGACGTACGACAGACGCATAACAAACTGGGCCCACAGACTAACGGCCCTACACTTTTCTTTTTCCTTTCCTACTATATGTATATTTAATTGGAGGCCTCACAGATCTATCTTTAGTAATTTCTGACCCTGTGATGGAAAATGTGTTTCAGTCGGTAGAGAAGGAGAGAGATGATGGGGGTGGCCTCTGGTCCATGCTGGAAGAAGCTTCGGTGGATTAGGAGGCAGGAAGACATGGGTTAGTGGGGCGAGGGGGTGAGGGAGGGGGAAGGTGTGTACGGAGAGGAAATTCATTTTTCTTTAATTCATTTACTATTCATCCACAAATATGTATGCGATTGAAAAAAGAAAAGGAAAACAGCACAATAGTATACCCATAAAATTAACCAATATAGATCATGGAGTACCATTACAGATTCACCATTTGTCAAAATGACCTGCAGTTCAAAAATCAGAATACGTTGTTTACCTCAAGTGGCCTTTACTAGCTATTGATGCATCAGGCTTCCGAGTACCATTCCTTGCAGCTTCCTGTTGTTCAAAAGCTTTGGACTCAAAGTATTCTAGCCAAGCAGCAGCATCCTGCAGGATTAAATCTAACATGAACTACCAATAGGAAAATTTTGAAGAATGTAGATTTTTAAGAAACAAAGGAAAAAGGAATCATTTGATAAAGCCAACAGAATCTTCCTTCTTTTATAATTTTACACGATTATGAATGCAAACTACTAACAATAAAAAGAAAGATAAAAAGTTATAGTCTTTATTGACGAGCCCAGATATCTTGAACTTACTTGAGTGCGTAGATCATCTGGGCCCAGCTTTGCTCGCAGAATTTGCAAGGTTGTCTGCTCATGTTGAACACTTAAAGGGTATGCTTCCATTAGTGAGAGTGCGATTGCTATAGCATGGTAGCTTGCTGCTGTCTGAAGAAATTAGGAAAATTAAAGCAGAGCTTGAAATATCTCATGACAATGCAAAGATAGTTTGTCTACAAAAATTGCATTCAACATGCAAGGGTGATATGAGCCAGAAAGTTTTCTTTCTTTTTCCTAAACAAACTTTTTGTTGATAGAGGCTATCTAATCTTTTATATATACCATAATATAGGTAATTATTGGACCACGTTCTCAACAGGACATATCTTAATCACTATGCCTATACCCATTTAAGAAAAGTGCAAAAGGGCTTTCACGTCATATCATGTCAGGTCCACTAGCCACATTCATAAACATTGACTTTCGGCCAGTAAGTGAGTTAATTTATTCAGTTTATTTATAAATTTAATGCTTAAGGATGGAAAAAGATTGTAAGATTTACACCCAGTTCCTAAATCCCAAGCACTTAGATTGGAGTATATCAAGGCCAACTTCATCCCGTCATCCTTCCATGGTGGCTACATGCAGTAACATCCAAAATCTTAAAGCATAAAACTTCTTCACTAAGACAAGCACCTCAAAGATTCCAGGTAAATCATTTCCCCCCCCCCCCCCCCATTCCAGCAAATAGTGAACCCAAATGATTTAGGTGTATGATTAGGAGACAACTTTCTCAAGTCATATTGCAATTCGTGCTTTTTCATTATATAGTTATCTGTTATAGAACCTTCTCCCATCTGGTTCGTCTATTACTTAGCCTACACCATTGTGCCAAAAATTTCCCAAGACTTGAGGGAATAAAGTAGGGTCCTTCTTCAGTCATGGCCCATTGCCAATGAGCAGAGAAGTCCTACTAGAAATTTCATTTCAGATTATCACTTAGGTATGAAAGAAATTAATAGTTTTATATAAAAAGGAGAGAAATTAAAATAAGTAAGATCAAAGCAAAACCTGAATATGATCTGGGCCAAGTAATCTTTGGTTACACTTGAGAGCTTTGTGGAGATATCTTAGGGCAACATGCACATTTCCAAGCCCTTCCTCCATCATAGCCACATTGATATATGTTGCAGCAGTGTTTGGATGAGAGGGGCCACAGGTGAGATGTAAAAGATAGAGAGCACGTTTTACATACCTAAATTTTTTAAACAAGAAACATTTTTCATTGATACGTTGAAAATTTACAACCAAACCATAGGGCAATCAATAGGGTATAAAAAGAAAAAAAAAAAAAAAAACAACCCCATTGGTGACATACCTAATTAATATTTAATATTTGGTCGAGAATTAAACTGGATAAATAATGTAAACCACAAGTATGGAAATTCCTCAGTAACAGTTCGCCAAATTATTAACTCACTCTAACGTGGCTATGAATGACAAGTATTGATTGGAAAGAGAGAAAGAGAGATTTCGCATGTGGCTGTATAAATATATTAGACCATTCAAAAATTGATAATAAATAATATTTAAAATCTCTAAAACTCTATACACGTTTTATACATTGTGTAAGTTAGCGATTCTGTAGTAGTTAGGAAGGCGTACTTAAGAGCTAACTCCGTATGCTGAAGTCGGTAATAGAAAACAGCTAAATCTCCATAACTCTTCATTGTATCTGGATGATCAAGTCCCAATTCTCTCTCATTGATATCCAGGGCTTTTTGCTGGTAAATAGTAGCCTAAAATGGAAAATCAATGAATTAATTTTCACCCCCAATATCTTCCTTCCCAAAAAATAATTCATGAAAATGAATAAATAAGATAAAACAAAGAGAAGGTGCCGTGCATTGTCCTATAAGATGCATAAAAATACTTTTTTTTTTTTTAAATAATGTATAACAATACTTTAGAATGAATTAACTACCTGATTGAAATCACCAGTGTGATATAAAACTACAGCAAGGAGACTGTAGGCTCCAGCTGTCATGCGATGATAGGGACCACAAACTGCAACAAGTTTTGCAAGAGCCTGAGGTAGGAAAGGGAGAAGAAAGCACAAAATTCAATTAGTTCATGCATTTAAACACATTTACAACTTGTGATATAGAGGCCTCTAAGACTACTTGATTTGCTCAAGAACTGCAAATGTTACAGACACTCTTACCTGAAAGACGCTAAGATTGAGAATAATAATAATAATAATAATAATAATAAAAGGAGGATGTAAAGAAGGAGAAGAAAGAGGAAAAAAAAAGCCCAAACCACAATTGTGAATGGCATACCTTGGTACCGTAGGTTACAGCATCTTCAAGTTTTCCTTTATCCAGAGCTGTTTTTGAAGACTCTAGGAGCTGCCTTCCATCTGCGGATGAACATGCTGCTTGCTGAAAGAAGTCGGCATGACATTCAAATTCAACTCAATCATTTTCATTTCCATATTAAACTATTTATCCTAGAGGTAGGTATCCATTCAATCACCTTATGCACTGGGACTAGGCTTACAACATCCGATTTTTGGAATGGAAATGGAGAATCCATATCAAAATCTCGTGGAACCAGCTCAATACCAACCTAAAATTTAAATTTAAAAAAAAAAAAGGGTTAGAAACTGGTGGCCAATTATCATATTATATCCTGCACATGCTTTTTTCATTAACCTTAATCATATAGGAAGAACTCCAAGGTATATGTGATTCTATCTGAATTTACAAGTAGAGGAATACTGTGAAATCAATCAGGTTAGCCATTCTCAATCAAGTACAATGATGGAGGCATAACTCTACTTCCGAATTCATGTATTCATAAAAGGTACTTAATGCAAAAATCCATATTTGATCCATCAATTGGCATTTTTATGACAAGACCTGCCAAGATTTTTTGACAATTTATCCATCTAATGATGATAATTATTGTAGTTGTTGTCATGATATGTTGAATCCTTCTTCCTGTTTTGGATCATAATAATGTGGATTCCACAATATTGAAGGAGGTGAGTTCTGTCCTCTACTTAGGGAAAAGGGAGGAGCCTTACGGAGGGCAGGCTTTCTTGCTATTTTGTGTAACATTTCTTTGAGAGTATGTGAACATTTCTTTGGGTTCCACAATATTGAAGGAGGTGAGTTCTGTCCTCTATTTAGGGACAAGGGAGGAGTCTTACGGAGGGCAGGCTTTCTTGATATTTTGTGTAACATTTCTTTGGATTCCACAATTATTAGAAATACATCTCTTTGAGAGTCTGTGAACAAAGACTTCTATATGCAAGGTCTCTTATTCTCAAAAGTTGGCACCCTTTCTTGTAATTGTGTGTGTTTGTGTTTGTGGGTGGGTGAGTGGGTGGTGGGTGGTGGGTCGGGGGATGGAGGGGGTGCTGATTGCATTGCCGTCTATATTCTTTCATTAATAAAATGATCTTAATACACGAGAGAGCTAACAAGAAAAAAGTCACATCAAATGTCAAAGAGGTGAATTTGTATATAACGCTGCAGAACTGAAAGGCAGTCCTTAATACCTTGTGACACATGCCCCGCAAAATTGCAAATTTTCTTAAATCTCTGTAGTTGAAGCTGCTTATGTCCCATTCATATCGCTTCATTAAGAATAGCTCCAGCCATCTCCAGACAAGGGAATGGACATTGCAAGACCTCAATGGTTCTCCACTTTCGGGAACCCCAAGGAGCAAATTTAATGTGGCAGCGACAGAGACAGCCATCTTATCTATATCAACAGCAGCGATGACAGCCCGAAGAATATGCTTAAAAGCTCGTACTATCATCTCATGTATGCAAAGTGATTGCACATGAGATAGCTTTTCTGAAAGCTTGACCTAATAAGGTAACAGAACTCAAATATAATAACATTCAATGGAGGAAATTTCACATTTTCTCAGTATAAGTATTCTCTTCAATATTGTTAAGAAAATACATGAAGGTAAAAAAAAAAAAAAGTAATTTTCCATACTCCAAGATATAAGTCAAGTGTTTTTTTCTTCCTGATACATGCCATTAATCTTCTGGTCGAGTCAGAATAAGAACAGTTTTGGTTGAAAGAATGAGATAAGAGCCTCGCAAGCGATGCAAATAGATAAATAATGGAGATGCAAGTAATACAAAAAAATAAAAAATAAATAATAATAATAATAATAATAATAGTAATAATAGTAATAATGGAGATGCAAGCAATGCAAAAATAAATAAATAATAAGAATGATGGAGATGCTGCACCGTTGCTTTGCAGCTAGAAAAGACTTTTTTAAACCTTGTTCATTCATGCCCAGTAAAACAACTGGAGAGACATAGTAAATTGCTCTAAATCGTGGAAGAGAGATTCTGAAAAGGGAGCTAGTTTAAAGATTGGAAAGATCAAGATGTAAGAGAAAAACAACCCATAGCATGTTCAGTTTCCATCCCTTTCAGCTTGTTGATATAAATACAATAAAACAAGCACTAAAAAATTGCAATGGTATGGCATGGATACATCAATGAACTTACAATATGACCCAGTGAACGCATCCGAAGACCTCTCGTGTGCATGAAATCTGTTAGAGTACGGCCATCAACTGGTGAAAGTTCCAAAGAACCAAAATCTGATACCTGTAAAGTATGATAAATGCTAGAAAAGGGAATCACCATGACAATATTAATATGCAAGAAAAAGAAAAGAGCATGTGACTAATAAATGTAAAATTACCAGTTTCGGAAGAGCAACTTCCACATAATAATTCTGGGATAAGTCAATTAGTTCTTGCATTGACTGAAATAACGAGTGATAAAGTTAGTTCAGGTATGATAGATGGTGGGAGATGCAACAGCGTCTAAAGAAGTATTACCTTGCAATGCAAACCGGTGTCCAGATTTTTCAGCCGATCAAAGGCCTCTTCAGACAGCTTCCTCCTTAATGCTATTTCATTTTCTTTTGAATTTGTTTCATTTTCAGCTTCACACGAGGTAGCGTTGTTGATTTCACCAGTCATGCCATCCGAACTGGAATCATTTCCAGACTGCATCTTTAAAGTTTTCGCATCTTGCTTTTTCCTACTCTTAAGAGATTTGAGAGGTGTCCCAAGTCCCTCCACCTTCATTTCATGTTTTGCCTTTTCACTGGATGGTTTCTTATCTTTTTCTGTGTTCTTTTGATCTTGCAAATGTTGAATCCAGCAGGCTCCAAGTTCCCATCTAACAAAATGATTAGATCGTGTCTCCTCCTTTTCGAGCTTGGCAAGACTATCTTTTAATAGTTTCTCTATAAAAGCTTGGGCTGCACCAAACTCCTCTTGTTCCATATTTTGCAAATGTGTGAGAGATTTGATATGCTCTGAATTTGTGGTTTGGTGAAGTAATAATCTCAAGCTGTAACAAACAATACAGAAATCAGACTCTCAATGACATTAAAAATGGCTTAAATAGGAACAAGCAATGCTTTGACATTCACCAAACTATTACAAGTAATAGTTTTTCTCCGAGAGCCTTGACGTCTTCCTTGTAGGTAGTTAACATTGATCACTTTACAACATGACGTAATAGCCTCTCTTAAAAAACTAGAGCTGTACTTTTCGACTGGCTTATTGGGTATGAATAAAATCACAGAATATTCAAACATTAAAAAATTTTGAAAAAAATGTTCACAGAATATTAGTGTTTCAAGTGTCAACAGAAGGAATATAAGGTGAGCTTTAGATGCTTCCTAAGCTAGTTTTAAATGAAACATTTTCTCTACCAACAATTTTAACAGCAAGCAACAACATGTCCTGGAAGCAGTAGGGAGAATTAACATTTTTTTTGAAATTTCAAAAATACTTGTCAACACAACCAAATAATACTATGAAAAAGCACAAGTGTTTTTAGCCAATTAAAAATATTTTTAGAAATTCCAAAATTTCAGTCAAATATGCTCTTTATCAATAACATTGAAGTAGGTTTGTTAATCAGAGGTTTTTTTATCAACATTTCGGGGTGGGGGATTCGAACCTCTGACCTCTTGGTCGAGGATACATGTCAATTACTGTTGAGCTAACCTCGCTTTGACAAGTTTATTAATCAGAGGTATGGAGCAAAATCTACGTAGAAAATTATTATTAAGATAGTTAAACTACATTCTACAAGCCGAGTGCAAAAACCAAAGCTAGATCATGTTTAAGTACTTAGATAATCTGCATGTAGAGAGTATGGTATGAGAAAATTGCTATACCACTTAATAAGATCGAGATATTTGTACCTGTTAATGTTAAGGGCATTAGCACCACCTTCAGGCTGGTCTAGAAGTTCAATGCTTTGATATTGAGAACTAACTTTCTCGTTCTCTTTCCCCTCAACTTTCACTATGGAGATATAACCACAATATCTCACATTTATGACACCTAGGGCTGCAGTATCCTATACCCATTACAAAACTTACTTTAATGCCTATAAAGGAAATCCATAGAAACTACTACATTAGAAACAAAAACAATTAGAAAGATAAAATAATAATAATAACAATAGGTCCAACCCACAAACATTGTTGAATGGACAAAAGTTTAATCGGAAAGCATCTTACGTGGGCAGCAGTATTTTCATCAGCAGTGATTCCCTTCAACAAATTCTTTTCCACGACGTTCTTTTGGTCCATTCCAATGGCTTGAATTCCATCAATTTTCGCATCTACCTTACAACTTGCATCAGGGACATCCTTTGTGACCGTAACTTTTAAATCCCCCACTCTCTCCGTAAAAAGAACTTCATCCTCTGAAACTAAATGGTCCACCTTTGACATTCCTATAACATGTCGGATTGCTTTAATGGCTCTAAAAATGGCAACATCAACAAAAAGGCTGTGCAGAAGGAAAGCCCTTCTATCCCGAATCTGTCTTTCTTCTGCCGTCTTGCAAGGCATAGAAGCAAGAAACAGAAACTCACTGGCCCATGGTATCAAGTCACTTTTACCATCTCTTCCTAAACCACCTCCATTTCCTCCCCAGATTTCATCCTCCACAGGGAGAGGAGGGAAAACTGAAAGCGTCTGTGCTGACACAGGAGGAACAAGCCATGTGTTTGCTCTAAAGCCATAAGGAAGATTTCCGAACTGCAGCAAAATTCAAAAATAGTTTATAAGAGAGAAATTAAAAATGAGAAGCAGTACATACGACCAACCAAAAAAATCATGGTCAACCTTGTTGCGTTCTGAGAATGCTTTGATGAGATCACCATATGCCTGAAACATAAGAATTTTGAAATGTAAATTCAACCAATATTTCAAAATCTGAAATTAAAAAGGCTAATAAATTTAATGGTAATAGAAATTCTATAGTACAGTAAGAGCTCGCCATTCTGTTTGGCATAGCATGGGAGCAGACGTATAGCAAGATCATAAAATTTCTTGTCAAAAGTCCAAATGTCAATATACAAAGAGCACATGAACCCTATCCAGCTACCATCATAGTGAAATTCTGTCAGCAGAGTTGGTTGATGTCAGGACTACCTAACGTGCTTATTGAGTTTGGTAAAATTATAAAACTCAAAAAGATGTTTCTTATATATTAACAAATGATGTCAACTAACTCGTATCTAACAAATCACTATTTGCTGCCCATGTTTCCAAAGAAGATACAACTTAGTGTTCTAAGAACTCCTCACTGGTGTGATAATAGAGAGAGAGAGAGAGAGAGAGAGAGAGAGAAAACAGTCATCAAAACATATCTTCACTAAAAATAAATAATAATAAATACATCTTACTGTTTTATAAAAACAAAAAAATAGTTTTAAAACTCAACTGAAGATTCCCAGAAGACTTGAACCGAAATACAGATTCTTCAAACGAATAAATAAATAAAAGCTATAAGCAAGCAATGATAATTGATCAGTGAGACAAAATAAGAGAAGCTTACGTTATCGAAAGCTCTACTAAGCTGGCGTAACAAATCAACCAGGTTGTGACTCAAAATCCGGTGTTTTCCAACACTGAAGAACCCCTTCCGGCAAGATTCCACGCGCACAACCTTCCCGTTGCAAAGCTTTGCCTTACAAATTCAAAAATAATAATTAACAGTTAAATTCCCCAATACAGCATGAAAAAATAAAAGTGATAATCACAGCACTATTAAGAAATGTCTTTGTGTAACGCGTACAGAGTAACATTATTGAATTTTAGAAGAAAATAGCAACTCACTTCAATCGAGAAAAGATGGTCATCAGGCAAAATCCCATCGACCTGCTGCTTGGTTACTCTCCGTATAACTGCAGTACCCACAGCATGCAACATTAGGAAATGGAGAAAACGCTTTTCCTTTCACAGAAATGCTTCACACTACCAAAAGAAAATAACGACTAAAGCATACAAAGAGAGACCGGAGAGAAGAGAGTTACATTGGAGAGGAGGCGTGAGGTGAGAGAGGGAGAAGAAATCGTAGAACGTTCCAAGTTTAGGGCAGGAGTGACTGATCTCGGCCTCCGCCTCATCTTGCTTGGCCGCAGAGCCCTCGGGCTTGGCGGAGGCGGCGGAAGCAGCGGAGGTCGGAGACCTCTTGGAATTCTTATCCAGCGCACCGTACGAGTTCCTTCCATTGCCGTCGAGCTTACCGCCATTCTGATCCTTCCCCGTCGGCGAAGATCCAAAACACGTGGTGCAAGCGACGACGTCGAGGAGTCGACGGACGTGCGCCGCCGCAAGCTCCTCGTCGTAGTCCTCTGTACGGCGACGGGAAGAATCGGATCAGAGAAATAACAGAGAGTGAAGATATTACAGGGTGAAGTACAGGAAGCGCGGGAAATGTTTTTCAAAACGACAGCGTTTTGTACCTTCGACCAGCGTTAGCGTGCAAGGCTTCAGTGCGGAAACGTCTACCGAGTCCTTTAAACGTGGCCCTCTTACCTTTACAAAAGAAAAGGTGGAATTATAAAATGTCCAAAGTACCCCTTACTTATATTTTTAAATTTTTGGAAAAAAAAAAATCAAATTTGCGAGAGTGGATTTTAATTTCATTGATTTAAATATTATAATTAAATAAATAGTGCAATTAAGACTTCAATTAGTTAGCTCTTCACTTTATTGAATAAATATATTTTTTAGTTCTAGTGAATAAATATAATAGTTAAATAAATAGTGCAATTAATACTTCAATTAGTTAAGTCTTGTTGGATGTCTGTTATTCTTTGATTGGATTAAAGCAATTATTTGGACATGGTTATGAGTTTTTGTTAGTTCAATTTGGGATCATTTATTAGTTGGTTGGGAAAAAAATTAATTTTAGTTTTGAAGAAATATTAATTGTAAATTGGCAACATTTAATCAAATTCAAAATTTAATGGATGAAATAAAAAGTTTATAGTTAAAATTGGTTGATGGTAAGTTTACATATCATGATACTTAATCAGACGGTAGCCATTTAGAAGATGAATTGGGCCACCTAAAAGAAGAAAAGTCGAAATTTGTGCCGACAATTTAGAAGTTTGGAGGAAGAGTCAGAAATTTCCCTCTTTTAATTAGTTCGATGTGAATTCAAATAAGGACTAAATTGAAAAATTACTCAAATATTAGGAGCTAAATATAAATGGAGTCTTTTGGGTATAAATCATTAATATTATTTTAAATACATTTTTTCTTTTTTTATTATTTTTATTTTATAGTTAAAAAATACATGTTTATTAAAACTTGATGATATTTCCTTTTACAAGAAATCGAAATTACAATAAAATATAATTTTAAATTAAAAAAAAAACATTATTCTTCAATATCAAAGTTTGACATGAATAGTTTCATGAACTTAAAAAATTAATCAAATTCATTAAACTCAATAAAAAAATGATTAAATAAGTAAAATAGTGAATGAAATTTAATCAAATTGATAGAACAATGCTAGAATTATCCATTATACCATTTCATCCCAAAAAGTTAGAAAGAAAACTGAACTATCATTTTGTATTTTATAATAAAAATTAAGGGAAAAAATATATTGACGAAGGGAAAAGAAAAACTTTAAATTTTTATTTATTTTATTATTATTATTTTTTTTAGTACAATTAAATTTTTATTTATTTATTATTAGTATTATTATTATTATTTTTATTATTTTATACAGAAAAACTGTAAATTACCTCATGAGAAAGGGAGAAATTGGTAATATTGCAAGTTTCCGTCTTGACGGATAGTAGGCGACGAACGTCTATTATCTTGTCCGTAGATATTCCCTGTAATTAAAAGCACTTTCTTATAGCTTTTCAAAAAATAAAAAAATAAATAGTTTCAAAAAAAATAAAAAAATAAATAAATATCTTATAATCATTCTACTTTTCACATTTTTTCCCTCCGAATTATTTATTTTATTTTTTTTTTTTTCGAGGGAATCCGAATTAAAAATTTTCAAATCACAGCATGTGGAAAGAGGACACGAGCGAAGTACCTTTTAGTTAATATAAAATAAAAAATGTCAACCCAGTAATTAAAAAAAAAAATAATGCTAATAAAATATTAAGCTATTAATGTAAAATAATGCCAATAAAATATTAAACTATTAATATAAAAAAAATAATGCTAATAAAATATTAAACTATTAGTATTTTCTGGGCAAATCCAAGAAAGAAAGAGTGAGAATTATCTCTCTTAATTTTTCGTAAATTAAATAAGTATAAATAAATAAATATAATATAATATATATATATATATATATATATATATATATATATATATAATACTTAAAATTTTGTCATTGTTTTCAAATTTGTCCGATAAAATTTTGAAAAAAAATATATATATATTTGACAATGCAATTTTTTTTTTTTTTTTTTTGTAAATAGCAATTCAAGTTTAAAGTATGGAAATATATACAATTATAATTCTCTTCATAAATCTCAAAAAACCAACATAAAAATCCATTAAAATCTCTCCTCAAAAAAAAAAAAATCCATTAAAATCACAAAAAAGTAGCAAAACTCAATTTATTAATATAGTACAAAACAATGTCTAAAATGGCATCGAATAAGAATAAAATAGATAATCATTAACAATAAAATAAAACATTTACGAGAACCAATGAACTCAAAAACCAAGAAAAAAAAAAAAGATAATCAACAATAAAAAAATATTTGAAAGAAAAAACATAAGCTTAGGGAGAGAATGAAGTTGATAATTGAATAATTTTTGAAAGAGCACGTGACGTAAAAAATCCAGAAGGAAAAAAAAAAGAGAGAGAGAATAAAGGAAAAAGAGGAAAAGGTTGCGACCTTTAAGACAACATGGGTGTCATCAGGAAGGTGAAGAGAGATGTCCATAACAACTGGAAGAACTGCAAAACACAAAAAAGAAAAAATGATGGAATAATTTGTGAGAAAATCAAATAAGGATACGATTGAAAGAGGGGGAAATGACGAAAATACCCTTCTCTTCCTTCTTCTTCTTCTTGTCTCCTTTGGGCTTGCCATGGGTGTTTCTGGGAGCCATTGGGGGTTGGTACTGGAACTGCAAAAAGAAATAAAAGAAGAAAAATTAGATTGAATGAAGAAGAAGAAGAAGAAGAAGGGTATAAATGGATAAGGAGGAAGGGAAGAAGAAGGCATTGAAATGACCTGAAAAAGAGAAGGAGAAGGAGAAGGAGAAGGAGAGTGTTTTTTAGAGAGGTTTAGAGAGAAATTTGGATAATGAAGAGAGAGAGAGAGAGAGATGAACAAAAAAAAGAAGAGGGGATTTGAAATGAAGGACTCATCCAGTAGAAATAGAGAGGGAAGGGAAGAAGAAAGAAGAAAGAAGAAAGAAGAAAGAAGAAAAGAAAAGAGAATGGTGTGTGATAAGGAAGGAAGGGTTGAGATTTAAGAGTCAGAATGACAAACTTGGCATTTTATGCCACCTTCTTCTTCTTGGGCTCATATATCGACTAATCTCAATTTTATCTTTTTTTTCATTTTTTTTTTTATTAATATTGGTAAAAATAAAAAATAAAAAATAAAAAATCTGTTTGTTTATTTATTTATTTTGGTGGAAAAGGGAGGCATGGATGCAGCCATTTGAAAGGTAGAGATTGAGATATGGGATTGAGAGTGGGGACCACACTCTCAGGATGTTTTGGTGGACTCTAACCTTTTTTTTTATTTTTTTAGGTAATATTAATTAATTTTCTTTGCAATTTTTGCAAATTAATAATCAAGGTTCAAACAAATCCACATAACATCGCCCACCCTCTGATAAATTATAATTTCTTTTAACATACGAGTAAGTTTATTTTACTTTTAATCGATAATTTAGACACAGGCAGATTCTGGTTAATTAAAATCTATCTGATAAACTTCGATTATCAGAATTTTTCAGACATTTGAGGGTGGAGGATTCGAACTTCTGATCTCTTGGTCGAAGGTACATGTCAATTACCGTTGAACTATACTCGCTTTAATAATCGATAATTGAGATTACAATTAGTATTCAAATTCAAAGATTATATTTATTTCATAATCTTAAAAATTATGAAAAGATTTTATTGTGTAGCTAAACTTTTTATTTAAATTCATGTAACATGCTAATTTGATTAATAAATAGTAATTTGTTAGGATGTGAGATAAAAGGGAATAGACCAAACTTAAATAGAGTAAGGGTGAGCGAGTCATAAATTTTAATGATGCAAATTGTTAAAGCAGTTGCCAAACTGAACTTTTTGGACTGTCTTTTCTTATCTAATCCGCTCATTTCATTAGGCTACTTACTACCGGTGTTGTGCAAATCATTATTTGATAATTAAATTAGGGTGTGGTTGGTTTAACTTTTCAAGTGTTTAATTTTGCAAAAAAAAAAAAACATTTTGAAAAAAATTATAATGTTTGGCAATTGTTCACACGTAACTTCGGAAATAGAGACACGTGGAATAAACAATATATTTGTATTGAAATTTGTATGCATGTGTGTACAATCTCTAACTTTTATCCTCAGATTCTCTCTCTTATGTGTGTGTGATTGTGTTTCACTCGAGGGCTGGAACGCTTGATCTCGAGTTTGAAGCTTCAATCAATTGCTTGGAGTCTTGAAGAGTCTTTGATCTTCAAGGATTGTTGAGGTCTTCCGGTCTTGAAGAGTCTTCAGTTTTCAAGAAGTCTTTAGGTCTTGAAGAGTGTTTGGTCTTCAAGAAATGTTTAGATCTTGAAGAGTATTTGGTCTTCAAGAAATGTTTAGATCTTGAAGAGTGTTCAGTCTTCAAGGAGTGTTGAAATCTTGAAGAATGTTTGGTTTTCAAGAACTTATGGATTCCAGAGAGTCTTCAGTCTTCAGTCTTCAGCTTTGGTGGAGTCTCTCTAAATTCTCTAGTTCTGCTTGAGAGCTTTGAAACTTTGAACTCTTGTCTTTGTGAGAGTGTAGAATTTTTTAACCTTTAGGGTCCGTTTGGAATACATTTTGATTTAAAAGTTTTTCAAGAATGCATTCTTTAAAAAAACATTTTGTATAGAAATTGTTTAGAATTTAAATACTCATATGTTTGGTTACATTTCCTCATAAATGTTTTTATACATAAGTTATTGTATATTTACAAACTCTTTTTTAAAAAGTTGGTTTCAAGTGTTTGTCTCAAAATGATTTATTTCTCAATCTCATTTTCTAATAAGTCATTTTTAGTGGTTGCCAAACACTACAATTTTTTTTCAAAATGATTTTTTTTTTCAAAATTAAACACTTGAAAAGTTAAACCAAACACACCCTTAGTCTCAAATAAACATTTTTTTACAAGAAATAGGTAATATTATTAAAACGCCGCTCGGGCAAAGATCGAACGGTCCAAATTGACCAAGGAACAAATCCAACTTGGGATATGATTTACCCAAGTCTGAAATAAACATTTAAACAATAGTGTTAATGGAAAGATTCATTATATTTTTAAAGTTGTAGTTAAAAATTTTCAAATTAATGGGACTAAGCAGGCATAACTATCAAAGTTAAGAATTTAGACACAAAACATATGTCAAAGTGAGCACAAGTCAACGATACTTTCAACTAAAATATCAGAGGTTTAAATTCTTTTATTTCAAATGTTTTTGAATTAAAAAAACAAAAGACACAAAATATATAATTTAACCTTTTATGTATAAATAGTTAATTTTGGCAATACTAAAGAAAGATGATTAAATGTTGTTTCTATTTTATTGTTATTTTCCCAGTTTTTAAAACTATATCCAACCAAATGAGTTTTCTACACCATATAACTATTTTTAAGTATGATTTTCTATTGGGTCCTTCGGGAATTCTTTTCAACACAGTCATTCTCAAATATATTTATCCAATTTTCATTTTGAAAAATCTTAATTTGAGTTCAACAAATATGGGTATAACAGAAGTATCTTATCCAAATAGTTAAACTCAAATTGGTAAAAGAAAAGAAAAATGGTTAGCCACGATTAATGTATATTTGAAATTAGGGGTGTAAATTTTTCGGGTCGGATCAGTTGTACGGACAAACCGACCCGACCCGATCCAGTGTTGACCCGAATCGGGTCAGGTCGGGCTTTTTTATTTTTTATTTTTTAAATTTTTTCCCCTTAACACAGAGGGGTATACTTGTAATTGGGTCATCATCTTCCTTGGTTTAGGGCTTCTTCACGAAATTAAACACAACACAAAGAGAGAGATGTAGAAATACGCAGAAATAGATGGGTATTCTTTGGTTAACACAGATGGATAAATGAATAAAGAAATTATGGGATAAATTGTGGGATAAATAGATTTTGGCATTGTTGAAGGAGAAATTTTGACCAATAAAAAATTGTCACGTCATTACATGAAATTAATGACAGAATTATAATTAATTAAATTTGGGACCAATTATAAATTGACATGTGTCCCAAATTTAGTTTGAAGACAAAGTTGACCAATTATAAATTTATAGAGCCAAATTTTTATTTGATCAATTAATTAAAATTAAATTATTTTGATCAAATTAATTAATTTGACCAATTAATTAAAAATATATATATATTTGGATCAAATTTGGGTCTTTTAAATATTTGGGTTGTATGGTTTTTGGTCAAATATGAACCAGACCTAAAACTAAATAGTTGAGCCCAAGATCAATAAAGCACAAGCCCAAGTTGTTGGCCTAAAAGTCACCAGGGTCCATCCAGCAAGAACTCTATAAATAGAGGAGTTCTCTTCCATTTTAAGGAGGTCAAAATTTTGAAGCTCCAAGCCAGAGTCAGAGAATTCAGAGAAAACTTCATCAAGATTGAAGACTAAAGACCAAAGACTCCTTGAAATCCATAAGTTTCAAAGTGCTGAACACTTCTTGAAGACTGAAGACCAAAGACTCCTTGAAATCCATAAGTTTCAAAGTGCTGAACACTTCTTGAAGATTGAAGACTCCTTCAAGATCGGAAGACTTCATGCTCCAAGAATCCATTAAAGCTTCAGACTCGAGATCAAGCGTTCCAGCCCTCAAGTGAAATACATCCACACACAAGGGAGAGAATCAGAGGATTAAAGTTAGAGATTGTACATCCACATGCATACAAATATTAATACAAGTATATATTGTTTATTCCACGTGTCTCCATCTCCGAAGTTACGTGTGAACAGGCATACTAAGAATTTTTAGAGGAAATTACTCGAATTTTGGCAGACTAAGAAATTCTTAGTAAGAATTTTTTAAAACTGGGTAAAATAGAGGCAGAAATACCCTTAACACATAGGAGTATTCTTTGCGTCGTTGAAGAGAGAGAGAGTTGTTTGACTTCGTGCCTTCTTTGCACCGTTGAAGAGAGAGAGAGAGTCGTTCGACTTTGTGCCTTCTTTGCTCCATTGAAGAGAGAGAGAGTCGTTCGACTTCGTGCCTTCTTTGTGTTGTTGAAGAGGGAGAGAGTCGTCGTTGAAGAGAGAGAGAGCCGCCATTGAAGAGAGAGAGGGAGGGGGGAGAGGAGAAAACTGAAAGTCTAAAACCCTAAAACTAAATGGGTGTCATGCGCGTGCCTTTGTATTTAACTTAAAGTTGAGAACCGAACCGAACCGACTCGGTTCGATTCGGTTTTTTCGGTTCGGTTCGGTTTTTCACTCCTATTTGAAATCATTAGCTCATGCCTTTATAATTTTAAAAGGAAAATACATCAACTATTCCGAAAGATATAAATGGTTTAACACTAACATATAATGAGTCTGTTAGTAAAAAGTATCTATTAACTTTCCTAAAGTTGAGTCAAAGTAAAGAATTGCATAACAACTATGCAATTCGTACAAATTGTATTGAATATTTTTCACTGAACTAATACAATGAACAATGTCAGAATATAAAGCAAAATGAAATGTCACGTGTAGTAAGTTAAGAGGGCACAATAATAACCAACTATCAGTATACTAACATCAAGATAAATAGACTAAAAATACATAAATACAACAAAAATAGACTACCAGACATATAATGAATAATGACATTCTATCATCCCCTGCAAGCGAAACCGGACGAGCAAGTATATACTGTGAGCTTGGTGAGAAGACTCTGAAATCAAGCAGTGGCTAACGGTTTGGTCATAATATCAGCTAGCTGATCCTTAATGGTACAAAACAAACAAGAAGTTGCTTCTTCATTACCTTCTCTCGAGTGAAATGATGGTCAATTTCTATGTGTTTGGATCGATAATGAAACACAAGATTGACTGCTAAATATGTGGCACTAATGTTGATTGAAGGGATCGAATCTCGCAGTAGAAGTAAGTGATCGCTTTACTTTGATTTTGATTTAGAAAATGGTACAGAAAAGAAAACATACAATATGCATTTTACAGGTTAAACATTAAAAAAAAAAAAAAAAAAGGGAAGAGAAGATTAATACATTTGAAGACACTCTTCTAAAATCATAGCAAGCCTTCTTCTAATCCCTCCTCGTACAGTGTGTTGAGTTTTATGCCCTAAAACTCATAGATAGTAAATGTAACAGTTGACTGAACATTAATAAAAATGTTATTGATGTATTTTCAATTAAGTGTTATTGTTTATATTATGTTTATCTTGCCTAAATAAAACTCTAATCCAATAAACTAACATCCTAGGTTGTTGTATGAGTCTCGAACTATATGTGGGGGTCATACGGGGATCATTGTTCAAGATACAGCCTGAAGGGTCTATAGTATAGGGAATAAGGTTGGGTACCTTATCTTGGTGACGCCATGGATACGATTCGCTTTGTATTTGATACAAACGCAATGATCCAACCCGTTCATGTAGGGGACATGCGAGTGAGGGAATCCTATGCAATGAGTTTGCATAAGACCAGATCGAGAAATAGTAATCGCTAGCTGTAACACCATTGACTATTTAGGTTTCTATTTCACTAGGATGACCTAGGCAACTTAGTCTCAATCCTGAATGGGTTATGGACTCCTGTTCATGAGGGATTTGAAGGGAATAAAAGTCCCCACGCAGCGGAAGCGCATCGATTGGACCTTACGCCGTATATTAATTAACATTAAAATACCGTTACGATAACTCAAACAAAACTTTAAACTAACTTTAAAGTCGCTGTAAAAACGGTTTAAACATGCTAGAATAAATCTAAATTTATTTTTAAAAAACTTTTCTAACGAAAAGAGGAAGAATCGTTACAAACCTCCGTTGTAGACTTGACCGTTCTTCGCCAACGACGCTCCAACGAACGAAAACGCAGCAGCCTTCTCGCCTCTTGATCGCTGGATTTTCTTCTTTGAATGACACAATAACCACAGAGGTTACACCGGTATGTCTCTAAGTCTAGGAGGCCAAAGACTTGTGGGAGTCTTTCTCTAAGAGGGAGGCTAGAGAGAATTCTAGGTCTTGTCTTTCAAGAGTGTCAAGTGTCATGACCAATTAGGTCTAGTGTTCTATTTATAGAAGAGAGGCCATGAATAAAATATTCAATTAAATCAATCTTTTCCAAAATTGATTCAATCTTATTCCTTAATTAATCAATCATGATCAATCAATTCCCCAATTGATTAATCTTTTCCATAAATGACTAATTTCTTCCATAAGTAATTAGATCATTCCCATAAATGATTAATCACTTCCTTAAGTGATTAATTATTTACATAATTGATTAATTCATGGTTAATGAATTCTTTAATTAATTAACCACCAATTAAATATCACATATTTAATTTCCGGCCTTGAATTAATTAATTTTGCCCAAACACTTTTAGGACTTAAATTAATTAATTCTTTCAATCTTCCATAAATTTATATTTGAACTTCTTCAAATATTAATTTCTCTCATAATAATATATCAATATATATTATATTTATTTCCCTTAGTAAATTGAACATTTTCAATTTACATTTAATTACTTAGTTGCCTCAAATTACTTTACGAGCTACCAGTGGGACCTTATGGACCTGCAGATCAGAAGCTCCAACGATGTGAGATTAATTTGGTTAAACTCATTAACCACAATAATCAATATTCGTTAACTGTGTGTACATTCCACTATAGACTCACAGTTGCACTCTTCTCACTGCAGACATATTTTCTGTGTCCACGGAACTTAGACCAATATCGACTAGTTAGTCCTTCACGAGTGTCCGTAACACCAGCTGGGTCAAATTACCGTTTTACCCCTGGGTCACCTCTATTTCCTTAAGTACCAATTCTCCTCTAATGAACAATCTGTTTATGGTCCAACCATCAAACAGAAAACCCTCTCGTGCCATTGAGAGGGTAGGGCCCTTTGTTCAAGACTCGGAGTAACCACTTAAGGGAACACTCATCTGCTTCCCTAAAGTCGGGAAGGAGTGAATTCCATCTTGCACGATTATGTTCCCAGCTCCCCATTCGATCTTGTCCCCAAAGTGGTAGGCTTATTGAGTCGGCGTATTGGCCACTCTCACCCATACAAATCAAAGGACAATCTCTCATGAGCAGGAGTCCATAATCAACTCAGGATTAAGACTAAGTTGTCTCGGTCGTCCTAGTGAAATAGAAAACCAACTAGTTAACGGTGTTATAACTAGTGGTTACTATTTCGCGGTCCGGTCTTATGCAAACTCATTGCATAGGATACCCCCACTCGCATGTCTCCTACACGAACGCGTTGGATCGCAACGTTTGTATCAAATACAAAGTGGGCCATATCCATAGTGTCACCAGGATAAGACACCCAGTCTTATCCCTATACTATAGACCCTTTAGGCTGTTTCTTGAACAATGATCCCATATGTCGCTACATATAGTTCAAGACTCATATTACAGCCTTGGATGTCTAGTTTATTTGATTAGGGTTATTATTAGGCAAAGACAAACATAAAATAACTAATAACAATTAATGGAAAAATATATCAATATTATTTCATTAATATCCGGTCAACGGTTACATTCACTATCTACGAGTTTTAGGGCATAAAACCCAACAAACTCCCACTTGAACTAAAACACTTAGTTAGTGGGATGTAAATGCAATAATCTAAAGCTGGAAATACAATGAACTAGGGCATCCTTATACCCATTATACATTTCTCCCACTTGCCCTAGATTAGATGACATACATATCTCGTAGACCTAGACCTTCTAGATGACCCTCAAACACTTTAGCCGTGAGAGCCTTTGTAAATGGATCAGCGATGTTGTGCTCCGAGGCGATCTTAGTGACGATCACATCTCCTCTTTGCACAATCTCCCGTATCAGGTGATACTTCCTCTCGATGTGTTTACCCCGTTTGTGGCTACGAGGTTCTTTTGAGTTGGCTACAGCCCCACTGTTGTCACAGTATAGTGTTATGGGCACGTTCATATTCGGAACTACTTCCAAATCAGTCAAGAACTTTCTGAGCCATACTGCCTCCTTAGCTGCTTCGCAAGCTGCTACATACTCAGCCTCCATGGTTGAGTCTGCTATGCATCCTTGTTTGATGCTTCTCCACACTACTGCTCCTCCATTGAGGGTGAATACTGACCCTGATGTGGATTTCCTAGAATCCTTATCAGCTTGAAAGTCAGAGTCAGTGTATCCAGTAAGAATCAAATCCTTAGCTCCATACACAAGCATGTAGTCCCTCGTTCTCCGAAGATACTTGAGGATATTCTTAACCGCTCCCCAGTGGTCCAACCCTGGATTAGACTGATACCTACTGACTACTCCCACTGCATAACATATGTCAGGCCTAGTGCAGAGCATGGCATACATTAAGCTGCCCACAGTTGAGGCGTAGGGGATGTGTCTCATGTTCTCAACTTCTTGAGGTGTCTTAGGAGATTGTTCCTTAGACAGGTGTACCCCATGTCTGAAGGGTAGGAGTCCCTTCTTGGAGTTTTGCATCGAATATCGAGACAACATCTTGTCAATATACGTTGCTTGAGACAGAGCTAGCGTTTTGTTCTTACGATCCCTAATGATTTGGATTCCCAGAACATATTGAGCCTCTCCCAGATCTTTCATTTGGAATTGGGCTGCTAGCCATTTCTTAATGTCAGTGAGGTATCCTACATCATTCCCAATGAGTAGGATATCGTCTACATAAAGTATTAGAAAAGCTACTTTCCTTTTGTTGACTTTCTTGTATACACAAGGCTCATCAACGTTTTGGTCAAAGCCAAAGGATTTGATTGCAGTATCAAATCTAATGTTCCATGATCTGGATGCTTGTTTCAATCCATAAATGGATCGATTTAGCTTACAAACCTTTTGTTCCTGACCTTGGGCTATGAACCCTTCGGGTTGAGACATAAAGATATTCTCCTCAAGATTACCATTCAGAAAGGCAGTCTTGACGTCCATTTGCCATATTTCATAGTCATAATATGTGGCAATGGATAAAAGAATTCTTATCGACTTTAACATGGCTACAGGAGAAAAGGTTTCCTCATAGTCAACCCCCTCCTTTTGGGTATAACCCTTTGCCACTAGTCTAGCTTTGAAGGTCTGTACCTTTCCAGCTGCATCTCTTTTTCTCTTATAGATCCATTTGCACCCTATGGGTTTTACCCCATATGGTAGATCTGCAAGTTCCCATACAGAATTGGAGTACATTGACTCCATTTCCAGGTTCATGGCTTTGACCCATTCATCCTTATCTTCGTCATTCATTGCCTGTCGATAGGACAATGGATCCTCAATGCCATCATTAGGTATGACAACCTGAGTTTCAGTTAAACCCAAGTAGCGATCAGGTTGTAACACAACCCTCCCACTGCGTCGAGGCATTCCCAACGTTTGAGATGGACGGGATGGATCTGAAGAACTAGTTCCTTCATCAACCCTTGTTGAAGGTCCAACTTCATCAACAACTCTTGATGATTCTTCAGTAGCTTCTCCTAATATTATTTTGCTTTGTGGTTTATGATCTCTCATGTGGTCTTCCTCTAAGAAAGTGGCGTTTGTCGATACAATCACCTTATTTTCTTGTGGGTCGTAGAAATAACCACCTCTCGTTTCTTTAGGGTAACCAACAAATTGGCACAGTTTTGAACGAGGTTCCAGTTTCTTAGGATTCGTCACAAGCACGTGTGCTGGACAACCCCAGATGCGAAAGTGATGCAAACTAGGTTTACGCCCCTTCCATAACTCGAAAGGTGTTTCAGAAACACTTTTCGAGGGAACATTGTTCAAGATGTATACTGCAGTCTCTACTGCATATCCCCAAAACGAGTTAGGCAATTGAGCATAGCTCATCATTGATCGAACCATGTCTAACAAGGTTCTATTTCTCCTTTCTGACACACCATTCTGCTGAGGTGTACCAGGGGCTGAGAGTTGAGATTGGATTCCATGTTCTATCATATAATCCTGGAATCTTTGATCCATATACTCCCCTCCTCGATCAGATCGAAGTACTTTAATAGATTTACCTAATAGGTTTTCAACTTCAGCCTTAAACTTCTTAAACTTTTCAAGGGCTTCAGACTTATGTCCCATTAGGTATAAGTAACCATATCTTGAATAATCATCTATAAATGAGATGAAATATTCGTACCCTCCTCGAGCTTTTACATTCATTGGACCACATAGATCCGAATGTATTAACTCTAAGGGTTCTTTGGCTCTGTAACCTTTTCCAGTAAAGGGTCTTTTGGTCATTTTTCCCTCGAGACAAGATTCACAAGGTGGTAGTGAATCATCTTCTAACTTGCTTAGAAGTCCATTCTTTACCAAACGACCGATCCTATCGATGTTTATATGACCAAGTCTAAGATGCCAAAGATGAGTATTGTTACTTGATGGAGAAATCTTTTGCCTTTTACTTTGAGTTTCAGCAGTTTTAAATAATTCGTGATTTAAAAGTGCTTTGTTTTCGGTTGGTCTTAAAACATACAAGTTATTTTCCAATTTGGCTGAACAAATAAGTACACCATTTTTATAAATGAACGCTTCATTCATATCAAAAGTAACTGTATACGATTGTTCAATCAAACATGAAATAGAAATCAAGTTCCTCTTAATCTTGGGAACGATTAACAAACTTTCTAAAAGTAAGAATCTATTTCTAAAAAATAACTTCACAGCTCCCACTGCTTTAGCTGAAATGACTTCTCCAGTTCCGACCCTGAGTGTCATTTCTCCATCGTTCAACTGCCGAAAGGAACTATTTTCCTGAAAAGAAGAGCAAACATGATTAGTTGCTCCTGAATCAAGTATCCAGGTAAACTCATCATGTTCTACCAGGCATGTTTATAAAACCAGTAAATCAAATTTACCTTCCTTTTCCTTCTTTTTCTCAGCAAGGTACTTTGGGCAGTTTCTCTTCCAATGTCCATCTACATTGCAGTGAAAACACTTGCCCTTGTCTGCCATAGCTTTGGCTTTTCCCTTGCTTTTAGCAGCAGTACTGGGAGCTTTCCCCTTGTTTCCTTTCTTCTTCTGAGTTTTCTTTGAAGAAGTGGCTACAGATTTAGTTCCAGAGGATGAACCCTTCTCGAACTTTCTTTTGGAGTGAACAACGTTTGCCTCTCCTTCTATCTGTCCCTTGTTCTTAAGAAGAGACTGATAGAGCTGTAGCTCATTAAGGAGGCTAGTCAGGTTGAATGTTATTTTATTCATCATTGCATTGCTTCGAAACTGCAGAAAACTCTTCGGAAGAGATTCTAAGATGAATGCAACCTGACTACGCTCATCTATGACCGCCCCGTTTGCCTCTGCCACGTTGAATTGGACCATCATATCCAGGACATGCTCCCGAACAGACGTGCCCTCTTTCATGCGACAACTATAAACGTATTTGAGAGCGTCATGGTGGAGTTGGTAGGACGGTTGTCCAAACATCTCCCGGAGAGAGTTCATAATCTCTCTCGCTGTTACCATGCCCTCATGCCTTTTAGCCAAAACTTCAGATAAGCTGGCTAAGATATAGACGCGAGTCTTATCATTGGCCTTTGTCCAGCGGTCATAAGCACCCTTAACTGCCTGGGATGCATTACGAGCAGGGGTTGGAGGACAATCCTCCGTTAAGACGAACCGCAGATCATCGACAACAAGAATCGTATTCAAGTTTGACTTCCACGTAGCATAATTTTCGCCGGTTAATTTCTCATTTTTAAGCAGAGAGACAATTGAGGAAGACATTGCTGAAATTTAAACAAACAATGACCGTATTAGTTATCTTTGCCTTAACCCATCATACAAGCAAACAATTGCACACAATCCAATCAATTTAGCAAAACAGACAATCACAGAACCCTAAAACTATTGATTTAGTTTTGCAACGACGTTTCAGAGGTTTAGAATATCAGCCACCGAAGGGTGATCAGGTACTCCTCCTTTGAAATGAGACACCTCTCAGCTAATTCTAATTCCAGAATAACTCATATTCCTATAGACATTAGCCACCGTTGTTCGGTCAAGGATTTGTCAACACTTTTAACTCATCCTCGTAAGTGTAACTCTCCCACTTTCATATCTCAGAGGCACGCACCAACAAGCTACCGAAGGGAAAGACAACTGTTGGTGATTAGCCTAAGCGCTCCTATCCTTTTCAGGAGTTCACGATGTTCCGAATCCTATGACCAGGCCCTCCGAAGGGATGGATGCGCCAGGGCAACCTGCAGGCGGATCATAGGACTCTCACGGTGTGAACTATGGGCGGAGACCGAGGGATACGTTGACACGTGTCCCGCTCCCACTTACTCTAGACATTTTTCCCATTCACCTTGATATTGATCCATGCAAACACTTTCCGAAGGGAGGCCGCTCCTGGGGCGACTCGAAGCCGAGCATGAATCTCACGTTGTGAATATAGGGACGTAGGAGCAAAACTTGATTTAAATCTCGTTTTGTAATTTTCCTCCCACTGAAAATGTCCTAAGGTTAATATAGGGTTGTTTAACTTAGATAATATTCGGCTAAGTCAATCTATCTAAGTCTGATCCTAATATAACAATTATGGAAAGGATTCAACTGCAATCTTTTGGGTGAATTAAACTTCTTTTAATAAACCCAACATTGCAAGTCAACATTACTATGGTTAATTCAACTCAATCCGGTTAGTTCCCAGGTAGGAGGTGTTCCGTAAACCGTCAACTTAAATACCCCCAACCTTAGACAGAACTTTACCGAGAGAGTTCCCTTATAACCTCAGTAATGTAAGGTCTTTACTCTAAAGATCTAGGTGCATTAAACACTTTTAATAAACCTAGTGACATTGCATGCTAACATTTAACTATGATTAATTCAACTCCGGTATTCCAGGTCAGTTCCCAGGTAGGAGGTGTTCCGTAAACCGTCAACTTAAATACCCCCAACCTTAGACAGAACATTACCGGTGGAGTTCCCTTATAATCATAGCAATGTTTTTCCTACTTAGTAAATTAAAACTATTTTTAAATCTAAGTAAGAAAAGATTCTAATCCTATTAGAAACCGATCTAGGTCTAATTAATTTTAAACAATTTAAAATTAATCCAATTTATCCTATGATCTTATGTTTGCATGCAAATCTTGATTATAGATTGACGGTTTCTAATCATTAATATTGAAGAACTATTTTAAATTTTAATGATTAATCCTATAATCAAGAATCTAGGGTTTAATTCATTCAACAATCTCATTCAAATTGAATAATTAAGCCACATCAATTGCATGAATAATATAACAATTATATTAATAACTATGGATGTTTCATGCTTCATGCAATTTTGATTTTCTTTTATTATAACAATTATAAGCCAATCAAGAAAATCAACCAAACATGCTTCATTCATCACATTAAACATAACTATTTATATTTAATTTAAGTAATGACATGCTTCATGCTTTCAAATTTTTCATATAAATTAATATACACTTATATTAAAAAATATGAAAACAAATCCATGCATTTAAACATACATTATAACAATTTATAATATATAAAAAATGCATGAGCATGTTTATAACCTAAGGTGGGATTAAATAATCTATATGACATCCATAAAGCATATAAATAGCAATTGAACCGGTTAATTTTGGCCCCTAGGATAAAATAAAGCATTAAATTACATTAATTTAGCTAAATTCTATCCTAAAAAAACATGTACAGCTCCGGAATTGGCCTAGACAGCACGAACCGCCCCGAACCACCTCGAACCGGCCTCCAAAATCACGAACCATGCCAAAAATTGGCTGAACCGGACCAAATAGGTCCCAGCCCAGCCGAACCGGTCCGAACCGGATCGGTTACACCTTGAACCGCGCCTTTTGAAACCCTAGGTCGCGCCTCCATCGTGACAGCGTCGAGACGCTGTGTGGATTAGCGTCCCGACGCTGTGCGTTTTCCATATCTGGCGCGTGCGTAATCGAGACAGCGTCGAGACGCTGTTGAGGTAGCGTCCCGACGCTGTGTGCTTTCCTTACCGAGCGCCTTCGGTATCGAGACAGCGTCGAGACGCTGTTGCGTCTGGAGGCAGAATCTGGGCAAAACAGCAACGATTTCTTCGATTTCGGCCCCGATTTCAGCGACGATTGCTCCGATTTTCATCTCATAAAAACCTATTCTAGACCCGGACTTACATAGGACTCGATTTTACATAATATACCCGAAACATCGGGCCTTACATGATCAAAATCACATAAAAATAAAATCTATGGCCATAAAATTAACCCAAACAGTTCAATGCAAACCGAACATACAATATGCATAAATCCCACCTATTAGAGCCTATCGCAACTTTTAAAATTAATTAATAGGGACAGCGATGGCTCTGATGCCGATTGAAGGGAATAAAAGTCCCCACGCAGCGGAAGCGCATCGATTGGACCTTACGCCATATATTAATTAACATTAAAATACCGTTACGATAACTCAAACAAAACTTTAAACTAACTTTAAAGTCGCTGTAAAAACGGTTTAAACATGCTAGAATAAATCTAAATTTATTTTAAAAAACTTTTCTAACGAAAAGAGGAAGAACCGTTACAAACCTCCGTTGTAGACTTGACCGTTCTTCTCCAACGACGCTCCAACGAACGAAAACGCAGCAGCCTTCTCGCCTCTTGATCGCTGGATTTTCTTCTTTGAATGACACAATAACCACAGAGGTTACACCGGTATGTCTCTAAGTCTAGGAGGCCAAAGACTTGTGGGAGTCTTTCTCTAATAGGGAGGCTAGAGAGAATTCTAGGTCTTGTCTTTCAAGAGTGTCAAGTGTCATGACCAATTAGGTCTAGTGTTCTATTTATAGAAGAGAGGCCATGAATAAAATATTCAATTAAATCAATCTTTTCCAAAATTGATTCAATCTTATTCCTTAATTAATCAATCATGATCAATCAATTCCCCAATTGATTAATCTTTTCCATAAATGACTAATTTCTTCCATAAGTAATTAGATCATTCCCATAAATGATTAATCACTTCCTTAAGTGATTAATTATTTACATAATTGATTAATTCATGGTTAATGAATTCTTTAATTAATTAACCACCAATTAAATATCACATATTTAATTTCCGGCCTTGAATTAATTAATTTTGCCCAAACACTTTTAGGACTTAAATTAATTAATTCTTTCAATCTTCCATAAATTTATATTTGAACTTCTTCAAATATTAATTTCTCTCATAATAATATATCAATATATATTATATTTATTTCCCTTAGTAAATTGAACATTTTCAATTTACATTTAATTACTTAGTTGCCTCAAATTACTTTACGAGCTACCAGTGGGACCTTATGGACCTGCAGATCAGAAGCTCCAACGATGTGAGATTAATTTGGTTAAACTCATTAACCACAATAATCAATATTCGTTAACTGTGTGTACATTCCACTATAGACTCACAGTTGCACTCTTCTCACTGCAGACATATTTTCTGTGTCCACGGAACTTAGACCAATATCGACTAGTTAGTCCTTCACGAGTGTCCGTAACACCAGCTGGGTCAAATTACCGTTTTACCCCTGGGTCACCTCTATTTCCTTAAGTACCAATTCTCCTCTAATGAACAATCTGTTTATGGTCCAACCATCAAACAGAAAACCCTCTCGTGCCATTGAGAGGGTAGGGCCCTTTGTTCAAGACTCGGAGTAACCACTTAAGGGAACACTCATCTGCTTCCCTAAAGTCGGGAAGGAGTGAATTCCATCTTGCACGATTATGTTCCCAGCTCCCCATTCGATCTTGTCCCCAAAGTGGTAGGCTTATTGAGTCGGCGTATTGGCCACTCTCACCCATACAAATCAAAGGACAATCTCTCATGAGCAGGAGTCCATAATCAACTCAGGATTAAGACTAAGTTGTCTCGGTCGTCCTAGTGAAATAGAAAACCAACTAGTTAACGGTGTTATAACTAGTGGTTACTATTTCGCGGTCCGGTCTTATGCAAACTCATTGCATAGGATACCCCCACTCGCATGTCTCCTACACGAACGCGTTGGATCGCAACGTTTGTATCAAATACAAAGTGGGCCATATCCATAGTGTCACCAGGATAAGACACCCAGTCTTATCCCTATACTATAGACCCTTTAGGCTGTTTCTTGAACAATGATCCCATATGTCGCTACATATAGTTCAAGACTCATATTACAGCCTTGGATGTCTAGTTTATTTGATTAGGGTTATTATTAGGCAAAGACAAACATAAAATAACTAATAACAATTAATGGAAAAATATATCAATATTATTTCATTAATATCCGGTCAACGGTTACATTCACTATCTACGAGTTTTAGGGCATAAAACCCAACAGGATTGTCCTTTGATTTGTATGGGTGAGAGTGGTCGGTTCGTCGACTCAATAAGCCTACCATTTTGGAGACAAGACCGAGTGAGGAGTGATAACTACCCAAAAGGTATTTATTTAGGCCTCATTTATATAGGGATTTGTGTGTCTTTTGTGCTTAATAGGGTTGGTTTTAGATAGATATTATATGTTTTAACCCAATTGGAAGAATGGAAGCCTTGGAAATCATTTTGTGCAGAATCTGTTGCTGGGCGATTGGAGGGAGCAAATTCTGTGCTGCAGCAAAACTGGAAGCAGAACTACCACATCACAACTCGTTAGCCAACTTCATGAACCGACTTCTGTTGAGTTATTTTCAGGATAAAGGAGCAAGGAGAGTCCTACACGTGTCCATGTTGACCTAATTCAAGCCTCCTATCCTTCTATAAAAGGAAGTAGCCGCCCAAGTCAAAGGGATTCCAACTTCCCTTGGAAGCCGAGTAGTATAGAGAGATTGGAGATTACCAAGAACACCATCATCTGCAAGCTGATTAAGGAGATTATTATTTTCTTTATTATCTTGTGATTATGGACATGCCTACTCAGATTGTAATTCATGTTTCCATGCTTATTATGAACTAAGTAGCTTTAGGCGTTGGTTAGGGAGCATGTAATTGATGTTCTTCATCTTTAGTAATATATTGATTATTGCATCTTGGTTAATTGTTGTGCTTATTTCTATTTTATGCCCGCCTGGCCAGTCGGTGTGAATACCTCTCTCTAGTTTCAGGGATGATTTAGAGAGTGTGTGGCAATTTACCACACTACGATCATTGTGTATTGGTGAACGCCAGCGACTGAGCTAGGGATAGCCAGTTGCCTAGTGCTTGATCGGTCGCACTTCATTGGGGTTGAAACACATTCCAAAAGATCCGGAGTTCCGGGAGGAATTCGCTAATAATACTGCGAGAGTTTGCATGATCAATAATATTGCTAGAGCATCTTTTAAAACAATTACTAAGCCTAACCAGCGCCTGTCTTTAATCTGTCTGCCTATTTGTTTACTTGTTGTTCTGTCATTTATTTTGCTTTAGCATAATTCTTATAAAACCAAATCATTTTTTACCATCTTTGAAACCATTAGAAAGTTACACAAAATAGATAAAGTGGAAGCTAATTCAGACCCTGGATTGATAATATTACTTGCTGCAGACTGTGTATACTTACACAGGAATTCTAGAGTCTTTTTATACCACATTTTTACTCACTCTAGGAACCCAACAAGGAGCTAGGAACATAATCACAGAAGATGGAATTCACTCATTTTCGACTTTAGGGAAGTAGATGAGTGTTCCCTTAAGTGGTGTCTCAGGGTCTTGAACAAAGCGCCTTACCCTCTCATTGGCACGAGAAGGGTTTCTGTTTGATGGTTGGACCTCAAACAAGTTGTTCATTAGAGGAGCACCAGTACTTAAGGATGTAGAGGTAATCCAGGGGTAAAAGGGTAATTTGACCCAACTGGTGTTACGAACACTCGTGGAGGACTAACTTGCTGTTATTGGTCAATATCCGTGGACACAGAAATATATCTGCAGTGAGAAGAGTGCAACTATGGGTCTATAGCGGAGTGTACCCATAGTTAACGAATATTGATTAACTTGGTTAATAAGTTTAGTCAATTAATCTCATATCATTGGAGCTTATGATCTGTAGGTCCATTAGATCCCACCGGTAGCTCATAAAGGGTATTGAAGTAATTAAAGTAATTTGAAATGTTCAAATTTACTTAGGGAAATAATATAATGTATGGTGATACATTATAATATAAAGTTTATATTTGAATTAAACTTTATAATATAAATTTATTTTGAATTTGTCTCAAAATTAATTTACGGGAGAATTAAGTATTTGAAGAAGTTCAATATTTAATTTAATATGAATTCGATTCATATTAAAACTATAGGTTAAATTTAATGCGCATTGGATGCACATTAAAACTATAGGTTATATGAGAGAAGTATAATTAAATATTATTTAATTATAGAGTTTAAATTATTTTCAAAAAAAAAATTATAGAGTTTAAACTAAATATATGATATTTAATTTAATAATTAATTAATTAGAGAATTAATTAATTATTTAATTAAATTAAATTTGATTTAATTAAATGAATTGAATTAAAACTATAGGTTAGGTGGGAAATATTCATTTAAATATGATTTAAAATGAAAATGGTTAATCTAATATTGATTTAATTAATTAATTAATTGGTTTTTAATTAATTAGATAAAATTAATTTATTTTATCAGTTAAGGATAACTGATGAAACACGTGGAAGCGGATCCTTAGTCTCCCTACCCCTAACCGATCATGACTTGCTCCTTGGAGTTGCATGCAGTTACGATATCCCTTGTATAGGCGTGTGAAGGAAATTGCAGAAGGTATGCTCTCTGTGATTTCAAGCAATTCTCTCATTCTCAGAAAAATACTCTCTGTTCTCCAAAATTCTCCTAAAGAATACCCTTCAAAATCAAAAGGCTCCAATAAGCCTCCTCCTCACGAATCCCTTGGAGAATACCGGTGGATCTCTTTTGGTGGTGTTCTAGATCGGGGTTGCTGAATTTGCAGAGAAGAAGTCCCTAGGAGTTGTTGAGAAATGGTCAAGTCATCAACATAGGTTCGTTTCTACAAAACCTTTTTTTTCTGTATGAAACTATAGATTAGATCTAATTATTAAAAACTGTACAACATGCTTTAGCCTCTTTAAATCTCAGTAAATTAAATGTTGATTTATGCCGTGATTATTTTACCGTCGTAGTAGTATTTTGATTCAAATTGAAAAACAGTGTTTTGGTCTCTGAATGTCTTCCGCTACGTGGGGTTTTAATCCTTGCATAGTGTTCACGAACCAGACGCTTCCAAAATGTCTTCCCCGAATTGGTTGTGTGGGAACCCTTTGAAAGAGAGGGAATGCAGAGAGTTTTTGGTTTTCTCTATGAATTTGGGAGTGAGAGAGTTTGTGAGAGAGGAAAAACTTTACATGAAAAATCAACCGTCTTTTAAGAATGCAGACACTCTGCATTTATAAGAAGGAGAGGAGTTAACTCCTCACTCTCTCACTCTCCCACTATGCATACACTCTACATTTATTTAATTTAATAAATAAAATAAAAATTAACTAAATAAATTATTAAATAATTAAATATTTAATTAAAATCTTATATTTAATTAAATCTTTATTTGAATAATTTTCAAATGCACATCTCTCTCATAATCTATAGTTTTAATGTGAATCTCATTCAAATTAATTTTAACCTATAGTTTTAATATGATCCAATCCATATTAATCATTATTTGAATCTTATTCAAATATATCATATCTCTCATATATAGTTTAATTTATCATATTCAAAATTAACTTTATATTAATTGTATCTTATACAATTAACCTACATTCCCTTATATAATTTGAACACTTCAAATTCTTTCAAAACTCTTGATCCTTGTGTTTACCTGTTGTGAGCTAGTAGGGAGACCTAATGAACCTACAGCTTATAAGCTCCAATGATCTGAGATTGGTTAATTAAACTCTTTAATTAAATTAATCAACATTCATTAACTATGGAGCACTCCACTAAAGACCCATAGTTGCACTCTCATGCACGGTAGAACATGTTGCGTCCATGGACATAACCATTACAAGTAAGACGATCCTTCACGAGTTGTTCGCAATTACAATTGGGTCAAATTACCGTTTTACCCCTATAATTATTTCTTACTCCTTAAGTACCATTGATTCTGTAATGAACATTCTGTTTATGGTCCAACCATAAACCAAGTCCCTCTCAGCCCAGTGAGAGGGTGGGGCCCCAATGTTCAAGACCCGAAGTCAACACTTAAGGGAACAACTCATCTCTACTTACCTTAAATGCGGGAAGGAGTGAATTTCATCTTGCGTAGCTATGTTCCCAGCTCCTCACCTGGTCTCGTCTCCAAAATAGTAGGCTTATTGAGTCAGCAACTCAAGCCACTCTCACTCATATAGATCAAAGGAAGAGCCTTCATAGGCAGGAGTCCATAACTCGCTCAAGATTGAGATCGAGTTACATATGTTTATCCTATGAAATATTAACTTCTTTAGTTAAAGGTGTTACAAAGAGAGATTAATTATTTTGCGGTATGGTCTTATACAAACTCATTGTATAGGATACCCCTACTCACATGTCTCTACATGAACGATTTTGATCAATTTGTTTGTATCTATTACAAAGTGGGTCATATCCATAGTGTTACCAAGATAAGGTGTAACATCCCAGGCCTAGGATTCGAAATTCGGATTCGGCACCTAAGGCCCCGACATTCCCCTGCGACCTGGTTACGTTACCATACTCGTCTTAAATTGCTTCCAAGAGTGAAGACTGTCCCCACAACCCAACACTTGGTCCTTTTAGCATGCTTTGTCCTCACTCACATGCTCCTTAGGAAAATTCCCAAGAGGTCACCCAACATAGAACTTCTCCTAGCCAAACACACTTTACTTCAAAGCTCCTATGATTGAGCCACCGAAAAGGAAGGTGCACCTTGTTGGTATAGGTAGTATCTATCAATTCTTTTAAGCTTATCTTGACCATACTTTCATGTCCTCAGGATCCCTCTCATTCGGATGTGGCCTCGGTTCATTCATGTATCCCTCCTAACTCGGGTGTTACATAAGGTACCCAACCTTATCCATATACTATAGACCCTTTAGGTTATTACTTGAACATGATCCACACGTATGTCAACCACATACTATTCAAGTTACATTAAATAACCTTGGATATTCGTTTATTGGATTTGAGTTATGCAAGTCTAAAAGTCGATAATAAAATAACCATTATTTTTTTAATAAATAATTCATTTACAATACAAACCATGAGTTTAGGGTACAAAACCCAATAGTCACATAATAACAGATGTGTAGATGATGGCGAGAAGCCAATTTTAGTTAAAATAAATTGGATCCAAACTAATTCCGCAACAACATTGGAGAGACCTTGATATTCGGATTCAGTGCTAGATCGAGATACTACTTTTTGTTTAGTTGAAGACCAAGAAATCAGACTGTTACCAAGAAAAACACAATAGCCACTGATACTCCTTCTATCATCCAGACAATTGGCCCAATCAACATTGGTATAACAGGTGAGTGAATTAGGACCAGAACTTGTGAGAGATAAACCAAGATTAGTAGTGGTTTTTAAGTAACTCAGAATGCGCTTAACTAAAATCTAATGAACTAAGGTAGGTGCGTACAAAAGCTGACAAGTTTATTAACAACAAAGCTTAAGTCTAGTCTAGTAAGTGTACAATACTGAAGAACACCTACAATACTCTTATATTGCTTAGGATCAGTTAGTAACTCACCATCATAGGTGGATATATAAAGTTGTGCTAGCAGTCATGAGAGTAGCCATTGGTTTACAAGAAAGCATGTTTGTTCGCTGTAACAAATCACTGAAATATTTATGCTGACACAAATGTAAAGCAGAGGCGTTCCTTTTAACTTCAATGCCAAAAAGTAAAATAAGTGATCAAGATCTTTGAGAGCAAAAAGATTATTTAAGGACTAAATAAATTGTTGAATAAAAACAATATCATTCCTCGTCACCAATATATCATCTACACAAACCAATACAATGACCAGATTTGAGGTGGGGTATAAGTTTGAGGATAATATGCAGGTTGTGGGAAGACATTTGGATTAAAGGGTGGAAGAAGTTGATTGTTGAGGTTCTGGTTTCTATTAGGCTTTTGAATCGGAGGGTGAGGTAAAGGATTTTGGTTTGGATTCTGAATGGGAATGATAACCGGTGTTGTAATCAGAGTGCTAGGAGATACCACCGGAATTGTTATAGGTGTAGAAGAAGAAGAAGAAGAGTTGTCCTCGATAGCCATTTTGAGAAGAAGATGAATGAAGGTTGAAGCTATGATACCATAAATAATTGTAGAACAACGATGCAATTCGTACAGATTGTATTAAATATTCTTCACTGAGAAAATACAATGATCAAGATCTCAATATAAAGTAAAATGAAATGACATGTGGAGTAAGTTGTGAAGGCACAATAATAACCAACTATTAGCATGCCAACATCAAGGTAAATAGATAAAAAATACATAAATACAGCAGAAATAGACTACCAAACACATAATGAATTAATGACATCCTATCACAAAGTGAGTACAGTTTAATGATAATATTGGTATGTAACCTTGACTACGAGGTTAGAGGTTTAAATCTCCCTTCCACTCCTCATGTTGTTCAACTCGAAAAAAAAAAAAAAAGTTTTCCTAGGGTTGCAGGTTTAATTTTCATTTTGCATATGTTGAACTAACAAAAGTAAAAACATAAGCAATACTAATAAGTAGACATAAGTTCAAATTCTTAGACCATTCCTTGCTTTAACACTAAAAAGGAAAAAAAGATATAAGTTATTTTTTAAAATAAATTGCGATTTTTTTTAAAGATTAATTGAAAAAACATTATTCTTTTCATATAATATATTTTGAAGATATTATGATGTGCTTTGAAGGACATTTTTTTTTCTTTTGGTGGGAAGTGATTATTTGTGACCATGAAGGAAATATTTTAGTCTTTGGACAAAGACTGTCAACAAAAAAGTTTTCAAAATGGTTGTTGAAGTGTGTTCATAAAGAGAAAATATTTCATATTTACTTCCAATGGGGTATTAAAAAATTTTTAAAAAAATTTAACTAGGAAAGAATTATATTTTTTGAATAAGAAAGTTATGCTGATATGATATCCACCTAACATAATTAGGCTATTAAACACATTCGAGAATTATAATGTGCGTACCAAAGTGCTTTCAATCTAGCTTGTCATATTGGAGTCCCCCTCTACTCCAAGAATATTAACACTACAAATGGTTTGTTTTCTACCATTATTCTAATTTTAAAAAGGGTCGGTTGCAAAAATAGCAAAATGACCCAAACTAATTGCAAAAGTAGCAACCCGCAGAAACATTTGCAAAAATGGCAAAATCTCACCATCTGAAAAGTAAAATTACTAAAATGTCCATCACTGATAGAAAACTTTCTATCACTGATAGATTCTATAGTGGTAGAAAAAATTTCTATCAGTGATAGAAAGTGATAGAAATAGAAAGCTTTTCTATCATTGATAGATTCTATCAGTGGTAGAAAAACTTTATATCAGTGATAGAAAGTTTTGCTATCACTGATAGAAATATCAGTGATAGAAACTTTCTATCACTGATAGAAATTTTTTTTACCACTGATAGAATCTATCAGTGATAGGAATATCTTCTATCAGTGATAGAAGATTTCTATCAATAAAAAAAAAAACTGACGAGGTAGAAGATGCGCACGCCAATTGAGGGGCAATTCAGGAATATAAAAAATTAATTAAAAAATTTTGCCATATTTGCAAATATTTTTAAAAATTGTTATATTTGCTATTATTTACCCTCATGTTGCCACCCATTACCATTATCCTTTTAAAAACTATGTGAATCAAGTTATATTCCATCTAAACAAGCTTTTAACGCCAATTTCTTTTCTTTCCTTTTTTTAGGTACAAAAATACTTATGATTTCCAAACAAACTTGGTCATCAAGGAGTGTTGGTTTGACTAACAGAAATTTTGTTAGGTTAAAGATTTTTATATGAAATTTTAATTTTAATTTCTTTTACTTCCATTTTCCATATATCTTGTCTAACAAATAAACAAACAAAATAGTCGTTGATATCCCCAACCACTATTGACATTAAATTCCTCCCTTTCAATATTGATTTAAAAGATGAAAAAAAAATACATTTAATAATATTTTCAATAATATTTTAGAGTATCCATAATTTCCACACAAAAATTTCTATTACAATAATAATGACAATGAATTTTCAATATATATATATATATATAATAACAATAAATTTGTTATTTCAAATACTCAAAATCTTTTTTCTTTTTATCAAATATATCATAACTTTCATTAATCCAAATAGTCACAAACCTTAGTACATTTACAATGTGCAACATAACCGATTGACAACAACCTTGATGGGGACTGAGATAACCATAACATAGATCTATTTTGAGCTAATGCTTCTCTAGCTAAATAATCAACTCTCTCATTTCTATTTCTAGAAATATAAGTGAAAGTTAAGTTGGAAAATTCTTTTGCCATATCTAGGATAAATATTCAAAATATTAAATGAGGGTTTTTTTTTTTGACAATATGTGGGGTGGGAGGATTCGAACCACAAACCTTGTGATTATCAGTACAACTTTATGTTGTTGTTGTCCGTACAACTTTGTTGGCTAAATAATCAGTTGGTTATCAGTACAAATATTCAAAATCTTAAGTGCGTAGTTTCTTTTAATTAAAAAGGAAGGGTTTGATCATTAATGTCAAAGCTTTTTATTTTTTTGTTCTCTTCTTCTGTGTATAACTAGTCTTTTCTCACGTGGCTCATTCTTTTTAAAACTAGATTTAATAAAATAATTAGTCAATTATGTATGATTAATAATTATACTAATAATATAGTTCAATTTAACAATATAATTATGAATTACATAATTTTGTTATCATATATTTGGTGTTTGATATGTATACTTCCTTCAAATATTTAGTCTTTTTACGTTAATAAAGACAATCCTATTGAAATTCTAATATATAATGCATATCTCACATGAAGAATGAAGGTGTATATTAGAAAAATACTTGTTATAGGTAATTTTGAACCACTCCGAAGCATAAGAAGCTGACGAGGACAACCAAGCAGAGATAGGGCCAAGAAACCGACCTAGGGGAAGACTAGACCAAAGGGTCGAGCCAACTTGGCACAACCCATATGGTCGGCCTCGGCCCAAGGCCGAGGCTGACCATTCGGCACGCTTGCGCGGGTCAAGCTCGATCTCCTCCATTCGGTCCCTGCTGCCTTTGGCTGCCCCGGTTTCGCCTGGTTCGTCCCAAAACGCCTTCGAATTCCTAAAAACTCTAGGAGCATGAGCAATATTTAAACTCCTCTTCGCCATTGAAGAAGTGATCCCAAACTCGATTCTCTACTTTGTCCTCTTGCTCTCTTTCTCTCCTCCTTTCGTTTTCTGACTTAAGCATCGGAGGCGGTGTGACAAGCACCACAACGGTGTGCAAGTTTTCTGTCTTGCAGGCCACATCTTCCCCCTATCAAACAAATTTACCGTTGCAGGCCACATCTTCCCCCTATCAAACAAATTTACCGTTGGTGGCACGTGAAGGTTAGATGAGTTCCTTCCGACCAAATTTAACCATCAACAATACTTATAAAAAAAATAAAAGTGAAAGATTATATATCGTAATCAATTGGAATTAAATTCAATATTTCTATTGGAAATATGAAGAGGTTTGAAATCATTACTACACTTAATTTTCTCATGTTCACGCAAATAAGAGTATAGGGATGTCAAGGGATTTAATTAGAGTCATTATTACTCAAATCAATTGTTATTGATAAAAATAGTGGTATCAAGATTGCATACAAACTCAAGATAAATGTTAGAAGAGTAAGCAATTGAAAAAAAAAATCAATATAGCAAGACAATGAATAAATGAAGAAAAGAAAACCTTCCGAACAAAAGAAGGAAAGAAAGACAACCAAAGAATAAGAGAAACTCAAATGTTCGTAGAAAAATGTTGAAGAGTGTTCTTTATATACTCATAGAACATAAATAGTTACAAAAACTCTTGAATTTCATCATTATATCGAATAAAAGTTAAACTCATAAAATCTTTAGAATTAATCTATAAAAATTAAGGTACAAAACTTTTCATATATATATATTTTTTTAACCGAACTTTTGATATTCTAACTCTTATATCTCAAATACATATATGTTAACTAAATGATAATTAATAATAAAACAACTATAAAAAAATTAAAAAAAAAAAAAAAGACAATATAGGTTAGGTGTGGCAATGAAAAATTCTTTAATAGTTTATATATATATATATATATATATATATATATATATATATATATATATAATTTAAACACGATTTAATAGGGACTATAGCAATTAATGTTGATTGGATTTTATATCTTAATTAAATGCTAATAAATAATAAAATAACTATAAAGAATGATAATAAATGAAAGAAACCATTAACATCTAGTAACCTTTCAAAATAGAAAATAGAAATAATAAACCTGTGCGGGTGGGTAGTAAAAGGGTCTAGAGACTTTATTTTAATGTATTTTTTTAATAAAAAATAAGGATAATTTAGATATTTTCTAAAAAGTTGAGGTTTATATCGTCCAAACAAAGTTTCTTCCACATTCGTACTTTTATATATACTAGCAAGAAACATGTGCGATACACGGGAAATCTTATTGTTCTAATCTATATCTATATTATTATTATTATTATTATTATTATATATATATATATATATATATATATATATATAAGCCACAATAAGGAGAAACTTTGTGTGCCAAATTTGCCCCTCCTTTATTAGTTATGTGCCAATTTTATCCACTTCGAATTTATTCTTCCTTTTCTGAGTTTACCTTCATAGAATAAAAATGATTGGTTTTCCAATCAAATTAATGCTTTAGAGTCAAAGAATGTTTCATAATAATAAAAAATTCTATCTGTTAAAAAAATAATAATAGAAAAAATTCTACATTCATAAGAACAATAATAATTAGGGACGGTGAATTTTTTTTTTTTTCTGAAATGGGGACGGTGAATGTTTTAAAAATTAAAACTCCAGTTAATTGACATTAACTGCAAATTTAATAGAAGTTTTTTTTTTTTTGGAAAACGTAAACGTGAATTTACATTAACTTCAAATTTAATAGAAATTTCTTTAGAAAAAGGTAAAAAGAAGTATATAAATAGGAGAATGAGGATGACCTTTTCGAATCTCAAAAGAGGTAAGCTACTATAATCCATGGGAACTGATGGTGCACTTGTGAGCACGAACGTCTGTACTGCAATATTTGTTTATGACTGAAAGGGGGAGTGTGCGACTTGTGAGAGATATTTTTTAGGTCCCCAAATTCAGTGATGGTAGGATTTTCACTATGTTTCAAACATTTCGAAGGCTCAGAACCTAAGGTAAGTCTAATAGCACTTACTTTTGTGTTTTTCCCTTCTCAGTTGTCCTCTAATGGCTCTGTACATGTTTGATTGCGCTGGAGAAACGTTGGAGCTGCTAAAGATGAGGTAATAGCTAGGTTTCTGATTCCATTGTTTTGTTTCTTTTCTTTTTCTTTTGGTTTTTAATTTAATTTTATTAATTAAGTGGACTTAGTTGTTTTTTATGGACAACATGGAAGGACTTCTTGGTCGAGAGCACAAATTTTATGTCAACGTGAACATAACTCAATTGACTTCTCTCAGAGATCTCTCCTAAAAGGACTCCCACTAGTCTACTTCTCTCAGAGATCTCCCCTAAAAGGCTCCCACCAGTCTCATGCCTCTAGTAGTCTCAGAGATATACCGGTGTAACCAATTGGTTGGTGTTCGCAAAAGAAGGTTGTTGCGTTTTCGATCTCATTAGCAAGAAAAGACGAATCGACCAAGGCTTCCTATTGGTGTTCGCAAAAGAAGGTTGTTGCGTTTTCGATCTCATTAGCAAGAAAAGACGAATCGATCAAGGCTTCCTACGAAAGTAAGTTTCTTCGAAATCCTTGATCACTAGGATCATCTAGATTAGATCTAGACATTTATTAAGCATATTTATAGTTGTTGTACAACATGTTAAAAATAGTTTTATTGTTGTATTCTTTTGCAAATTGTATTGGTATTTCAAATTAAAATCAAAAGCTCTGAGTACGTTCTGTCCACGCGTCCCATTCTTCCGCTGTGCCGAGGGCTCTCATTCCCTCCAATTGGTATCAGAGCCAACTCTGTTGTTCTTGTTTTTTTAAATTGAAATTTGCAATTTGTTTATGGTGGGATTTATGCATTGTGAACGTTAGAGATTCATAACTATTTTTACTTGATTTCATTTATAATCAATTTAAATCACCTAAACAAAAATCCCACCAAAGTTAGTAAGAAAAATTATCAAATAATTTTTTCTACATAAATAGAGAAAAATAGAGGAAGACAAGAATATGAAAAATCACTTACAGTAATGAAGTTGTATACATTTGTGAAAACTATATACATAAAAGTTTTAAAATGAAACTCTGTCAAAATGTCTAAATTGATCTATTATAAGAGTTTTAGAGTTTTAATTGTTGTAATTGTTAATTTGAGGTTTTAAGTAGTATTGTCCAAAATTTTAGGGATATAAATGGATTTTTCTCTTGAGTTTTAAAAGGGTTTTTAAATTTTTTCTAAATGATTAATGAAAATTTAACAACAATGATTAATAAAATAAATTTTTTATGTTTTCCAATTTCATACTCCTTGAACTTTTGGCAAGAAAAATACCCTTTTCGTTGGGACTAAAAAAGATCCTCGGTTTGATTCACCGCGGGTATTTTTTGCCATCCTTATCAAGGATAAGTAAATAAAGAAGTTTATTGAAGCCAAATATCTTAGACAGCCACTATTTAGAGGGTCTCCATGGTTTTTTTTTTTTTTTTTTTTTTTTACAACATATGGGAGTGGGAGATTCGAACCATAGACCTCTTGGTCTTCAATACAACTTCATGCCAGTTGAGCGATGCTCATGTTGGCAAAGGGTCTCCATGGTTGTAGATGTATTCAAGTCAGAAAATTGTGAAGGTAGCATTTCAAAGCTATAAAAATAGTGTTGATCGAGATGAAACGATTTGAAGTATTCTTGTTTGTAGTGTCTCAACACTCTCACCTATAACATCTCAATGCTATCACACGGTATATATAAAATTAGGATTTGTTTACACTGCAAAGCGGAAATTGGGGAGATAAAAGTTGGCCGTTCACAAATTTGACCAAAGTGAAGGGCAAGAAGACCATTAGAGAGTTCAGAGAAGAAATTTTCAAGGCTTGGGATATATTGTGGAAATTGAGCTGGGAACAAAAAATCTAACACGACAATATTTATTTCTTCTCCTTTTTCTTGACTTTTTGGAACTTTTTATAGAATTTAGTATTGACTTGGGTTAGAGTAGCTAAGCGGAAATTGGGGAGATAAAAGCAAAACTTTTTATAGAATTTAGTATCGACTTGGGTTAGAGTAGCTTAGGCCCCGTTTGATAACCATTTCAGTTTTTGGTTTTTGGTTTTCTGTTTTTTAAAAACAAAAACCATATATATTTGATAACTGTTTTTTGTTTTCTGTTTTTAAAAAACAGAAAACCAACCTTGTTTGATAACTGTTTTTGGTTTTCAGTTTTTTAAAAATTAGAAAGATGAAAAGATGTTTTAGAGAGAGAAAAATGTGTAGAGACGTTGAAACAAAAATTTAGAGACACAAATATAAATATTTTCAAGATAACTTTTTTTTTTTTTTTTTTTTGGAAAGACGAGAAAAGTTAAACATAAAAAATTTAGAGAGATGAAAGAAAATATTTAGACAAAGAATATTAGTTATTAGACTCGAGAAAAAATATTAGTTAGAGGAAAAGTAGAAAACAAGAGTAAAAGCGATGAAATTTATATTAAAAAAATTAAATAAAAAAAATTTAGAGAAATAATAAATGAGGTTAAGAGTAAAATATATGCTAAAGAAATAACAAAAAATGAGAAAAATAAAGAAAAGTTGTAGAGATAGAAAATTTTGGTGACTTTCTTTTTCAAAAGAAAAATTAGAACATGTTAATTAAGGAGAGAAATTATTGATAAGTTTTTAGAAATAGCTAGAGAAAAAAAAAGTTTTGAGAGAGAAAAATAAATTTTATAGAGTAAAAAAAGGTTTTAGAGAAAAAAAAATAGAGAAAGGAATTTGTTGGAGAAAGATAGGTAAAAGAGAAGAAAAGTAAGCATTAAAAGAAAAATGAGTTTTTGAAAAACAGAAATCTGTTTTTAAAAACTACTTTTTTTGGTTTTTGAAATTTACTTATAATTTCAAAAACGTTTTTAAAAAACAGAAAACAAAAAACAGAAATGGTTATCAAACACCCATGTTTTTAAAAAAATGAAAAACAAAAACAGAAAACAAAAAACGAAATGGTTATCAAACAACCCCTAAGTTTCTTATTCTTAGAGGATTGATTGTATTCACTAAACTTTATGGATTGATCCTTTTTATTGTTCTTGATTGAATAACGAGTTTAAATGGTTTATTTATGTTTATATATTCTTCATGCTTTTAATCTATTTGTGATAGGTTACTTTTGTAACGACCTGACTTCTATAATGAACCTACTTGGGACGTTACCGCATGCATGCTATGGATGCATTTTTAAATAAAACATTTTAAAACATAAATTCCAATTTAAATGAAAAAAAAAACCTAAAAAATTAAACCTCTATTTGGGATCTCTAATTTTAAAGTCAAAAAATATTTTCAAGTAAATTCCAAACCAAAAACAAACATGGCCTCTAAAAGAACTCGGGAAAAATACACTTTTAGTCCCCGAGGTTTGGGTTAAGTTTCATTTTGGTCCCTGAGTTTTCAAACTCGATAATTTAGCCCATGAGATTTGGATTTCGTTTCATTTTAGTCCCTCCATCCATTTTTCCGTTAACTACTAATGGATGGCTGAAGTAACATCATTTTTTATTTTTAAAAATAAAATAATAATAAATTAATTAAAATATTAATTTTTTTTTACTTATTCTTCTTCTTCTTCTTTTTATCTGTTGTCGTCGGGAAACTTTTTTTTTCTTCTCCTTCCTTCTTCCTTTTTTTCTTTTTGTTTTTTATTTTCTAAAAAAAAATGAAGAACTGGAAGGGGAAAACCCCTCATCTTTTTCTCCTTCAAGTTGTCAACCCCCTCTAGTCTCTAGCGTTCTCTTTGGTGAGCAGCACAAGCCTCTTGGACCTGAAACCTCCCTCTCTTCCCCTCGATTTTTTCCTCTCTCTCTCCCATCTGTCCTTTCCAGTCTTTGGCGTCCTCTCGATTTCCTCCTTTTCATGTGTTTTTTTTAAAAAACAGTTCATTCCAAATCTGGAACGAGCCCATTCCTGATCTGGTAGCAGCAAAGACCCAACCGTCGAAAGACCCAGCCGTTGTCCATCTTCTTCTCTGTTTTTCTCTCTCTCGACCGTGTCTCTCTCTGAGAGAGAGAAATAAAAAAATGATTTTTTTTTATTAATTTAATATTATTTTTTATTTTAAAAATTTTTAAAAATATTTTTTCAAATAAAAAATAGGTGCCACGTCAGCAATTTGTTAGTTATTAACAAAAAAAAAAAAAAAAGGATGGAGGGACTAAAACGAAACAAAATCCAAACCTTAGGGGCTAAAATATTGAGTTTGAAAACTCAGGGACCAAAATGAAACCTAACCCAAACCTTAGGGACCAAAAGTGTATTTTTTTTTTCTAAAGAACCCTAAAAAAAAAGTTCATAAACCAAAAAGAATGCAAAAGATAGTTCATTATGCAGAAGTAAACATGAAAATCCTTGAGTTCTAGTCTCTCATGACTGCCTAGCAGTTCTCATAAATCGACGTACACACCCTTGCCTTTACCTGAAAAAAAAAATTCGTGGAAAGAATGAGTATTTAAAATACTCAGTAAGTAACCCTACTACTGGAGTCAGGATATACAAACACATACATCATGGCTCATGATTCTCTAGTGGGATCTATTTCTTTTTCCTCTAAGAACTTAACATGGACAATTACCCTTCCTCTTTTTCTCTATTTCCTCTTCCAACTAAGAGATACAGTAGACATCCTCTAGAGAATTCGTCCCAACTAATAGTCAGCTGACACCCAATTAGTGGAGTCAAATATCGCTTACAGATACATCGGGTTCCTTTAGATGTACATCAATTTCCTTTAAAAGTAATTGTCATGAACATGGTTTTTAAAATTTCATGAAGCATATATATGCATGAGGTCTCACAACAAAACATCATAAATTCATGGAATGCACATAAATATCCTCAAACATATATGACACAAGGTTTCATAGTCTATCATGGTCTCCATAGTAGGTTAAGTTCATGGTTTGTATCATACATCACATTCATAAAAATTCATGCAAGGTCTATCCTATCAGCACACAATTTCCAACCTAGCCTAAGCGTTTCAGTAGTAAAACCACTTAGACTTGTAAACTCTTGATAAATCTTTGACAAATTTCTTAATTCCAAGACTTTAAGCAAGCTACACAAAAGGGGAAACTTCTTTAAAACCAATAGGATTTTAAATCAATTGTTCTACTAAAAGCCAATCAACTTAGAGAGGTTTTAGCACCTCCAAAAACTTACCCAATCTTAATCTTTAGCGCCTGCTGGCCGGGGTTCTAATTTCGCTCCAATTCGACGGTTCAACCTCTAAATACTATGGGTACCTTGCAATTGAGAGACAAATGTCAATGAGTATTTGATTACACAAAATAACCAACCCAAACTCAACTTAAAATCTCTTACCCATTGCTAGAAATACTCAAATCCACAAGAAAATGTTGAAAACACCACTGTCCGCAGTTCTGCTTGCTAGAAAAATAGAGGAAACGCTTAAGCATTAGTGGGGTTTCGATTAATCACTCTAATTGGCTTAAAAAAACTCTAAATCTTCCTTACCTAAGGCTTGAAATCGCTGAAACTTGAAGATAATGCTGCTGGAACTAGAAGCTCGTTGGAAAACGTTGCTCAAACCCCGAAAACTTTACTGTTGTTCGAGGGAGAGAGATACCAGAGAGGGATCGAGTGAGAGAGAAAGAAATAGAGAGAGACAAACCTGAGACCCACTGTCGTCTCGTCAAAACTTAGAGAAATTGAGATTTACCTTAAAATGCCAACGTTACAACTTGATCTAGACTTAAATATTATTATGGGGAAAGATGGTTTAAAGTCAAAACTGAGTTGAATAACTGAAGGGTTTTAAGATTGGAGGTTTAAAATTTCTTTACGGAATAAATTATTAGGTGTTCCAGCACAATGAGACTTCCTCCTCATTTTGTGACATGTGGTACGTGGTTTAACCCACATGGTTAACCAATGTGACAAATTTTTTAGGTCTCGTTCGATAACCATTTCGTTTTTTGTTTCTGAAAATTAAGTTTATACATACCTACTTTCACTTATAGGTTTCTTTATTTTATTTTAGTATCAATTTTTTTCCATGTTTTCAAAAACCAAATCCAATTTTTTTTTTTAAAAAAAAGTAATTTTCAAAAACTTGTTTTTGTTTTTAGAATTTGGCTTGGAATTCAAATGGAACCTTAACAAGGTTGAAAGCTATGATAGGAAATTTAGGAGAAAACAAGCATAATTTTTAAAAACAAAAAACAAAAAACGAAATGTTTATCGAACGAGGCTTTAATTATTATTTATTTTTAATTCTTTCTACAAATTCACCTATCTCTTTCCTTTTTTTTCTTTTTAAATTCTTTATCTAATTTTATCTCTTCTCATTTTTGTTCTTTCCTTCTTTTTCTCTTTCCATTTAAGATTTTCGGTTAAGACTTTTTGGTTGATCAAGCTTTTTTTTAGGTTCAAATTTGGTTCATCCTCTTTTTATTTTTTTTATAGGGAGGAAAATAAGGTAGTTGTTAAACTAATTTGATCTGTTAAACTAATTTGAATGTTACTTTTCAAATCATTTTGTCGATGGAACTTGGGCCCGTTTGATAACGTTCTCGTTTCCTGTTTCTCGTTTCTCGTTTCCTGTTTCTTGTTTCTTGCTTTTTAAAAACTAGAAACAGAAACATGTTTGATAACTATTTCTGTTCCTTGTTTCTCTAAAAAAAGAAACAGAAACACAAATGTGTTTGATAACCGGTTCTTGTTTCTTGTTTTTTTAGTTAAAATAAAATTTAGTACATATAATATAAAAATATATTAATTTTCAACGATTATTTTTTTTATTTCTCCTTCTTCTTCCTCATCACTACCACCATTGTTACCGATCACCCACCGTCGTTGATCATCAGCCATCGCTACCGACCTCCGACCATTGGGCAAATGTTGACAGTCAGCTGCAATGCTGGAAAAGTCGCCGACAGGTGGCGACGATTGTCGAAAATAAGAAAAAAAAGGAAAAAGGTTCAGTCGACGACGATAGTGGCGACCGGTAGTCGGAGGTTGACGGTGGCATATGGTAGACAGAGGTCGACTATAACAACTGGTCGACGGAGGTCGGTGGCAGTCAGTCGGCGAAGGTAGATTAGCGGAGGTCGACGACGACCAGTAGTTAGAGGTCGACAGAGATCAGTGGCGCCTAGTAGTCGGAGGTTGGTGGCGGTCAGTCGGCAAAGGTAGATCAATGGAGGTCGGCGACGATCGGTAGTTCGGAGGTGCAATGTGGCAGTCGGTCGGGGTAGAGGTCGACCGTTGGGGTCGGTCGTGGCCCGTAGTCAGAGGTTGACGATGGCGGTCAGTCGACGGAGGTCGGCGATACCGGTAGTGTGAGGTGGACGGTAACGGTCGGTCGGTGGAGGTCGACGACAACCAGTAGTCGAAGGTCGACAATGGTGGTCGGTCAGTGGAGGTCGGCAACGACCAATAGTCGGAGGTGGATGGTGGCGGTCGGTCATCGGAGGTCGACGGTTGCGGTCGGCCGTCAGAGGTGGACAGTGGCGGTTGGTCGGTAGATGTCGACTGCGGCCGATCGTCGGAGGTTGACGGTAGCGATCGATCTTGGGCGGTATCCGGAGGTCGACGATGTCGTCCTGTCGGCGGAAGCTAGTAGTCAAGGTTGACGGTAGTGGTCGGCCGCAATCGGTAGTCGGAGGTTGATGATGGTGGCCTGTTGACGGGGGTCAGCGACGACCGACAGTAGGAGGTGGATTGTGACAGTCGGCCAGCGAAGGTCAACGACGATCGATAGTCGGAGGTCGACGATAGTGGTCGGTCGGCGGAGGTCGACGCGGCTGTTCGTCGGTAGTCAACGGTAGCGGACAACCGCTACCAGTATTCGAAGGTCGACAGAAGTCGACGACGCCCGATGGTTCGAGGTCGACTGTGGCGGTTGATCGGGGGAGGCGGGGGCTACCTGTAGTCGAAGGTCGACGGAGGCGGTTGGTCGACGATAGCGGATAGTTGGAGTTTGATAGTGGCAGCTGGTCGACGACAATCGATAGTTGGATGTCAACGATGGTGACTGGTAGTCTGAGATCGTGGAGGTGATAATAAAAGGAAAAATGAAAAAAATAACATAAATAATAAAAAAAAAATGAAAGAGAAAGAAATAACGAACAAAGAAAAAATTTAAAAAAATGAAAGAGAACGAAATAACGAAAAAAATATTTTAAAAAAAAGACGAGGAAGTGGTTAAAAAAATAGAGGAAGAGAAGAGATTGGCGTAGGAATGGGAGGGAGAGATGGATACATGCATGAAAGATAGAAAAAAAAAACAGAAACAGAATTTGAGAAACAACTTTTTGTAGTTTCTCAAATTTTGCCTCTTTTTTAGAAACGTTTCTAGAAATTTAGAAACAAGAAATAGGGATGGGTTATCAAACAAGTCTGTTTCTTAAAAAAGAAAAAACGGGAACAAGAAACAAGAAACAAGAACGTTACCAAACGAGCCCTAAATTTTCACAACCTTTTCAAATTTCAGTTTCTACTAAAATCGATGCAATTGCGATAGTTCATTACTATTTTTAATTTCCAGTCATTTAGTTGCCAAAAAGATCCAAGTAGTTGGTTGATCGCATTAACTTAGTAAGAAATCAAACACCAACGGTATTCAAAGTTTTTCCACATATCTTTGATTTCACTCCATTTGAATGTTAATTATTAATTGATACATTTAATGTTTTTTTATTTGCATAGAAAAAGTGATCAAGACGAGATTGAGCAGGGAAGAAAAGCACCCCATGTAAGTAGATGTTGACTTCCTTCGGTCTCTTATTCTTATTATTATTATTATTATTATTATTATTATTATTATTATTATTATTATTTTTTAAGTTCTCTAGATTTAGGCTATGTTTGGGAGTGATGATTGAATTATTGATTTAGGAAGAAGAGATTTTGGCTATATTTGAGAGTGAATCAATTTTACCAATGTAAAAATCAATTTCCTCTGAAATAAACATGTTTGGCAAATAGATAAATTGATTTTTGAAAAATTGAAATCAATTTAAATTGATTTTTGAGGAATTTGTTGGGAGGTGATTCTTTATATGGTGATTGACCGAGAATCACCTCCCAACTTTGGCTATTTTTTTTTTTTTTTTTTTAATTTTAATTTTAATTTTGAGAAGTCTCAAGTTTGGTTGGTGGATTCTAGTGTGATAAGTTGGTTTCTTTGCCTTTTCTTTTCCATTATTTATTATTTTTCAGTAAAATTTGTTAGTATTGGTAGTTTCTAAAGACTCTTTCATAATTTCTCTCCAATTTTATTATATTTTATTACCATGAGGAGCCAATTGTGCATTTCTTGGTTTCCAAAAATGTAGATATTTCATTATAAATATATATGATTTTAAGGAGTCATGACATACATTTTACCTTTTAAATGAAGTGAAAAATATATAGAACGATCATAGTTTATCATAATTCATGAAAAATATATAGAACGATCTTAGTTTATCATAATTCAAAAGGTATACGTAGAACAATTAAGAGTTCATTAGTTTTCTTCTAGTTTCAACCCTATATAGTTTGTAAAATGAAAAGATTATATATGCGTCTATATAAACAATTAACGTAAGCAAACGTTGCCATTCTGTAAAAAAAAATATTTGCGGCTTCGCCGAAACTATTTTATGGTCAAGGAATTGTAATATGGGAGCCTCTACCTTAGCAAAAGTTGCCTTGACATGAGTCATAACACCACCCTTTCAAAAAATATTTCATGATTTATTAGAAAAATTAGTCATCTAATATATGTATATAGTTGATATTGACCTAATAAAACGAACATCATCTTTAAGAACTTAATTAAAGGTTATATATGTATATATATATATATATAAGGTTGAGTGCCTTATATTTTACAATAGTTTGATTTGAATGGTTCGTTTTAGAAAAATATGTGTAAAGATATATTAGGTTTACATGAGACTAAACTTCAACCTATTTATTCTAGATTATTAAGTTAAATAATTTATTGAATGTAAAATGCCCTTTTAGTAATTTGGAAATTCTAAAATCACATTTGAAACCAAACATAATATTTCAAAATCACTTTTAGATACATGAAAATCACTTTTTAAAGCCTGAAACCAAACATAAATATGATTGTATGAAAATCAATTTTATAAAATTAATTTCATAAAATCTCTTTTTCCTAAATCAATAATTCAATCATCACTCCCAAACATAGCCTTTATGAAATTGATTCAATCATCACTCCCAAACATAGACGTCGGTCGGTCGGTTTTTTTATGGGGTCAGTCGGGGTCGGTTTTACCCATGGTAAAATCGACCAGTCGGTCGGTCGGTTCACCCAAAATGGGTGAAAACCGATTGAACCGATCGACTATTTATTTGTTAAAAAAAAAAGTAAACATCAATCCATCATGCACGCTGCTAGCATTAATGCTGGCAGCCTATTGTGCCTTGGGAAGACCATCAGTCGATGGTCTTCCCAAGAATTTATTAAAAAATATATATTTATTTAATGTTTTTTTCTTCCAAATTTTAAACTTCCAGTCGTTTTCTTCCTTCCTTCTCTCATTTAATTTTTTTTTTCATTTCATCTCTTTTCCTCTTTTATCTCTTCTTCCTTTCTCTTGCATGTTCTTTCTCTTTTTTTTTTTTCATATGCGCCGGAAAGAAACTCTCTCCCTCGACGTTCGACAGTCGGCGAATCGATTGTCTTCCTTCTCGTCTAGAATCTCTTTTCTTCTTCCTCGACAGACAGCCTCGACATCGTTTTCTTCTTCCTCGTCTGAAAGAAAGCCATGACCCTCTCCTTCGATTTCTTTTTCTTCTTCGTCTTATGAAACTCGTCGCCGTGCTTCATCTGAGATCAGTGCTGCCGCCTTCGTCTAAAACTTGCCGCTCGCCACCCACCGTGTCTTCGATCTCTTTTTTTTTGTTTTCTAAAAAAAATGGAAGTCGGTTTAAACCGACTAAACCGACCGACGGTCGATCGGTCGGCGAAAACAGGTTCTTTAAAAAATCGGTTTCCAGTTTTAGAAACCGATTTTGGTCGGTTCGGTGTCGGTTTGGGGCCAAAACCGACCCCGACCGACCGATGCTCACCCCTAGATGCTATAATTGATTCTTCAAAAAAAAAAAAAAAATTGTTGGAATTGAAATTATAAGGAAAAAAAAAAGATATACCATATAGTTGTATTATATGAAACTTTTGATTTGTAAAGTGGAGGAGTATATCAAAATAGGTACAATTATGTAAAAAGTAAAAATAACAACCAAAACTTCTAAAAAAAATAAAAATAAAAATAACAACCAAAACATCAATATCAATCAAACACACTATTTACACCACGGTAATTTTTTTTTCCTCTTTTAGAGTCTAAGAAAATTTGGATATCAAAAATAAAAAATGTTGTTCGTAGATAATGCAACATTATTTGATGGAAAAAAAAGATGTATCCCAGTATCTCGTGTTTCCATTATTTTGAAATCAAAATTGGAAAACAATGAAAACAACATTTTATCGTTTTTGAAAATAGGCCATTTTTTGAGTTGTTTTCGAAAATTATTTTTGAAAATAGGTATACCAAACGTGTTTTCATGGTTTTCCTTGTATTTTTTATTTTCGAAAACATAAAAATGAAAACATATCATGAACCAAACGGGCCCTTAATTATTCTACGTATACTTTTTGAATCATAACAAACTAAGACCATTCTATTTTTCACTCCATTTAAAAGGTAACATGTGTGTCATGACTCCTTACAAATTTATGGAGAAATCATATATCTTTATAATGAAATATCTACATTTTTGGAAACCAAGAAATGCACTATTGACCCCTCATGGTAATAGAAAATAATAAAATTGGAGAGAAATTATGAACGAATCTTTAGAAACCGCCAATACTAACAAATTTTTATGAAAAATAATAAATATATAAATAAATAATAAATGATGGGAAAAAAAGAAAAAAAAAAGAAAAAAAAACCAAAAGCAGTGTACTAAAAATAGAATCCACAAAGATTTACAAAAAAAAAAAAAAAAAAAGCCATTAAAGTTGGGAGGTGATTCCCGGTCAATCACCAAAGGAAAAATCACCTCCCAACAAATTTCTCAAAAATCAATTTAAATTGATTCCAAATTTTTTATAAATCAATTTATCCATTTGCCAAACATGTTTATTTTAGAGGAAATTGATTTTGGCATTGGTAAAATTGATTTTGATCATGCCAAAATTTGTTGGGATTGGTGCCCTAAAACTCGTAGATAGTGAATGTTAAACGAATTATATACTTATTCGATAAAGGTGTTATCGAGATTGATTCAGTAAAAGTCATTACTGAATAAATTAAATTGCACATAATAACCCACATCCAATAAACTAAGATCCTTGGCTATAGGTTGAACACTTGAGCTTTATGTAGAGACATAAAAGTGGATCAAGCTTCAGTAATAGTCAAAACGGTCTATAGTATAGGAATAGGGTTGGGTACCTTATTCTGGAGACACTATGAGACGCGGCCCACTTTATAGATGGTATAGACGATGTGATCCTAAATCGTCCATGTAGAGACATGCGAGTGGGGGCGTCCTATGCAATGAGTTTGCATAAGACCAGGACCGAGAAATAAGTCGCTCTCGCTTTATAACACCGTTTACTGACGAGATTGACTATTTCATGTGATGACCTAGGTAACTCGATCTTAATCCTGAGCTAACTATGAACTCCTGTTTATTCGGGCTTATCCTTAGATCTGCATAGGTGAGAGTGGCTCAGTATCGCCGACTCAATAAGCCTCCCATTTCAGGGATAGGAACGGGTAGATAGCTGGGGACATAGTCGTGCAAGAAGGAATTCACTCCTACCCGAATAAGGGATAGTAGAGAGGTTGTTCCCTTAAGTGCTGACTCCGGGGCTTGAACAAAGGGATCCCGCCCTCTCATTGGCCCGAGAGGGACTCGGTTTATTGGTTGGACCATAAACCAATTGTTCATTAGAGGATCAGTGGGACTTAAGGAACTAGAAGTACTATAGGGGTAAAACGACTTATTGACTTAGCTATAGCTACGAACAACCTGTGAAGGATCGACTTACTAATCATGGTTAAATCAAGTGGACGGAAATATATCTATAGTGAGGGGAGTGCAACTATCGGGCTATAGTGGAGTGTCCCGGTAGTTAACGAATGCTGGCTAGCTTGGACAATGAGATTAGTCGGTTAGCCTCGAATCGTTGGAGCCCATGATCTATAGGTCCATTAGGTCCCCCTACTAGCTCATATCGGAATTAAGCCTAGAACAAAAGATAGGAAGCTTTGAATCGTTCAAAATCGGGAAAAAGGGTATTATCGTAAATTGTGTTTGACACAATAATTTAATTATGAATTAAATTAGAAAATAAGAGATGAAGTATTTAAAAGTGTTTTGAATACTATATATATGTATTAGGAATCATATATATGAAATTGCACAAGATAACAAAGATTAATTAGATTAATCATATCAAAATTAATTTGAAAATTTTCAAATTAATTACCAAGCAATCAATTTCAATTTAGAATTGAAATTGGGGATAATTTGCAAGCTTGAAATTTGATTTCAATTTGAATTTAGTGGATTTAGTTGGAAATCCACTTAATGCATGATCATTCAAAGTAGAAAGACAACTCACTCATGCATTGTTGCATGTTTTGTGTAATGTACACCTAGAATCCACTTGAGCTTGCAAATACACCATGTGTCTTGAGGCTTGGCTTTGCATGGAAAATGTCTTTAAAAGGAGTTTGAATCATATTCAAACATAAGAGAGCCATTTCCTTAATGTTATGCTGCTGGAATTTGGACTCAAAGTTCTCTCATCTCTCATTCTTCTCTATTGTTTGATGCTTCAAGCATTCCCTTCCCATTCCCTATCTTATATAGACTCCCACAAGTCGTTCTTGGCCCGGAGTATAGTAGGGAAGACTCTAGAGGTTGTCCAAGGAGCATAGGAGAGGCAAACACCACAAGGAGTTCAACATAAGTGAGCTACAAAGGTTGGTGTTTTCTAAACTCTCTATTCTGTCTTTTCTAGAACATGCATGCTTTAGGAGTAAAATTGAATGTCTTAAGTGCTTTCGATCTTCAATTGCTTCCGCATGTGTAATATGTACACCTTCAAAATCACTCCCAAATATAGCCTTTGTTTAGAAAATGTAATTAAATAGAGAAGAAATTATAATGCATGAAATCATTTAGAAATCTATATCTATAATCTATAATATATATAAAAGTATGAATAGGGAAGAAACTTTTTTTGGACACTATTATCCTTCATTTTTTACAAAATGCCTAATTTATACTTCACTTTTTAATTTTTAATCTATAATATATATAAAAGTATGAATAGGGAAAAATACACTTTTGATCCCTGAGGTTTGGGTTAAGTTACACTTTGGTCCCTGAGTTTTCAAACTCGACAAAAATACCCCTGAGGTTTGAGATAAGGAGCAATTTGATCCTTGCCATCCATTTTGCCGTTAAATACTAACGGAATGCTGACGTGGCACTATTATTTTAATTAAAAATTAATTTTTAAATAAAAATATATTATTATTTTTTTAATTTTTTTTAATTTGTTTCCCCTGTTTCTTCTCATTCTTTCTCTTCCCCCTTTCTTCTCCAACTTCTTCTTCTCACCCTTCTTCTTCTCCAACTCCGGTGGCCGGCGGCCACCGCCGTTCGCCGGCCGCCAGTAAGATTTTTTTTCCTCCATCTCTCTTTTCTTCTCTCTCCTTCTCCATTTCTCCACCTTTTTTTTAATGAAGAAGAGGAAAAGGGAGGAGGACTTCCTTTCTGGCGCTGGCCTCGATTGCCTTCACTTTGTTCCTCTCCCACAGACCGCGAGATCTGGAGCTTTCGACCAGTGAGATCTGAAGCGTTCGACGACGTACTCGTGGGAGATAGACTTCACTCTGTTCCTCCCCCGCGGACCGTGAGATCTGGAGCGTTCGACTGGCGAGATCTGGAGCATTCGACGGCGTACTTCGTGAGCGACAGATCGGCGAGCGACGGCGAGATCTGAACACTTTCCAGCAGCGTCCGACCGACGAGAAGGGGTTTAGATACCCACTATCGAACAAATCTGGAGAGAAGGAGGAAAGAAGGAACAAAACGGTGAGAAGGAGGAAGGAAAAAGGTTTAGATACCCACGACCGAATGGACCGGCGAGAAGGGGTTTAGATACCCACGACCTACAACGACGGCGACGGCTGGAGGCTAGGAGTTAGATTAGGGTTTGAGAGTTGTGTGAAGAAGATGAAAGGAGAAAAAAGAAAAAGAAAATAATAATAATAAAATATTTAATATATTATTTCATTTTAAAAATTTAAAAATATATTATTTAAATAAAAAACTAATGTCACCTCAACATTCTGTTAGCATTTAACGGAAAAATTGACTGAGGGACCAGAAGTGTAACGAAATCCAAACCTCAGGGACTAAAATGTTGAGTTTGAAAACTTAGGGACCAAAGTGTAACTTAACCCAAACCTTAGGGACCAAAAATGTATTTTTCCCTTAAATAGAGAAGAAATTATAATGCATGAAATCATTTAGAAATCTATATCTATAATCTATAATCTATAATATATATAAAAGTATGAATAGGGAAGAAACTTTTTTTTGGACACTATTATCCTTCATTTTTTACAAAATGCCTAATTTATACTTCACTTTTTAATTTTTAATTGTTTTTTTTGAGTTAAGTAATCCTACACTTTCTTCTTTCTCCTACTTCCTAAGTTGTATTCTCTCTCACAAGTATCAAAATTCTCCTTCTCACTCTCCCATGTACAAAGGAAACAACTTCCCTACCGGTATGTAGGGATCTCCCTGCATACCACAATTAAAATATTGACAACTAGGAAAGATAAAAAAAATTTCTCAAATTTTCTCATTTTCTCCCTCCCTCTTTCTTAGTTGTCAAGATTTTAATGGGGTATGTAGGGAGATCTCTACCTACCGGTATGTAGGGAAGTTTTGTTCATGTACAAATTCACACACAATTGCCATAAATAGATGTTTAATTAAGAACAAAATAAATCTCTCTATTCACTTGCAAATGAAACCTAAAATTTAAACTCTTTCACACCTTCTCCTACAAAATATTATAAATAATATATATATTTTTTTTAAAAGAAAAAACTCATCTACACCCACATTGAAATAAAATGCTTTCACATGCATTTTTTTTTTTTTTTTGAAAAAAATAGACAAATTCCTTTAATCGCTTGGAAATAACATGCTTCATATTCTTCCTAGCTTTTGTATATTATAAATAGACAAAATCTTTTGCTCATTCTTGACATCTTTACAAGACAATTCATCTGTTTCTATGTGCACTATATTATGAACACGTTCTTTTTTTCTTTTTTCTTTTTAAATCAAAATGGGTAGCATAAATGATATTTCTTCATATAAAATGAATTACATTTCATGATCACACATCTCTTCTAAATCTTGCATTTTTTTTTTTTTTGACAATAACTCTTGCATTCTCATCCATGGCAAAACTAGATCAAACTCTATATTGACCATATCGAAACAATTGTGAGAAGTATTAAAATTGTTGGGAATTCCTATTTCAACTGCCAAACATAATTAAATATATGAAATTGTTACTGTTAACACGTAACTTCGAAGATGGAGACACGTGGAATAAATAATATATTGAATTGGTGTTTGTATGAGTATGCGTGTGGGTGTACAATCTCTAATGTTAATCCTCTGATTCTCTCTCTTGTGTGTGGATGTGTTTCACTCGAGGGCTGAAACGCTTGATCTCAAGTCTGGAGCTTCAACGGATTCTTGGAGCTTGAAGTCTTCCAAATCTTGAAGGAGTCTTCAATCTTCAAGAAGTGTTCAGCACTTTGAAACTTGTAGATTTCAAGGAGTCTTCAGTCTTCAGTCTGGATGAAGTTCTTTGAATTCTCTGACTCTGGCTTGGAGCTTCAAAATTCTGACCTCCAGAATGGAAGAGAACCCTTCTATTTATAGAGTTCTTGCTGGATGGGCCCTGGTGACCTTTTTGGGCCAACAACTTGGGCTTGGGCTTTATCGGTCTTGGGCTAAACTATCTAGTCTTGGGTCTGATTTATATTCGGCCCAAAATCATATGACCCAAATATTTAAAAGACCCAAATTTGATCCAAATAATAATTTCTTTTAATTAATTGGTCAAATTAATTAATCTGATCAAAATAATTTAATTTCAATTAATTGATCAAAATAGAAATTTGGCCCTATAAAATTATAATTGGCCAACTTTGTCTTTAAATTAAATTTGAGACACATGTCAACTTATAATTGGTCCCAAATTTAATTATTTGTAATTTCGTCACTAATTTTAAATAATGACGTGGCAATTTGTGATTGGTCAAAATTTATCCTTCAACAGTTACATTTTTCCTAAATAGTTTATTTTCTTGTAAATGTAAACAATCATATTATTTAATATGTATTCAACATTTTTTAAGTTTAATATATGATAAAATAAAATTGAAATACCACGTGCAAGACACGTGCTAAAAGTCTAGTGGAAATAAAAAAAAGTGAACGAAAATGATTATTTGTTCATTTTTATTATAATCACTCAATGATCACTCGAGAATTGTTGTGCTTTATTATATTTATAAGTATCTTTTTGTGCATAAAATTGATTTTAATGGAATTCAAGATTAAAAAGAAAAGAAAACACACAAAGGAAGAGAGAAGTGACAAAATCTTGAGGAAAAATAAAAAAAAGATATAACAAAAGGAAAAAAAAAAAGAGATGGTTGAATATGTAGAAATTAAAGAATTAAAAAGAAATTAAAAAAAAATTAACTACATTGGAAACCATGTGAGTTAAACCGCTACATGTCACAAAATGAGGAGGGAGGCTCATTGCGGCTGGAACACCTAATAATCTATCCATTAAAAGATTTGGTCATCAATGTCTTTGCATGTTATTGAAACTAGCTAGATATTTCTTAATTGGCAAAGAGTTTTAAATTGAGGTATGAAGAGACCATTAATGAGAGTTTAGAGTTCCTCACCTATAGAATGGATAATTTGTTAGTCTTCAGTAATTGGTTAATTAATTTATAAATTTAGTTTGTGAAATGAATTTTCAAAGGCTTTTTGTGCATAGACAATTTCCTCATTAGCTTTATTTGTTTTTTTAATTGATTTTTCTTTACTAAATTTGAGTCTTTAAATAAAATTGAACGATTGCATCTGTTACGGGTAATTTTAGCATGACGGAAATTCCGAAAGAAAGAGGCATTGGACCCAATCCAAACCGGCCCACGAAGAGAAAACCGCCCAGGAAGATAAAACCATCTCCTCGGCCTCGGCATTGGGCCAAGGCTGAGGAGCTGGTCGGCCCCAGCCATATGCTGAGGCCGACCAGGCACTTGAGCCAATGGCCACCTGGGTCATTTGGGGAAAATCTTCTTGGGTCCGGGGGAGGCAGGGTTTGTGAGGCAGGAGTCAGCCTACGACGAGGAGAGACGAAAGCCCTAATTTGGGAGGAGATATAAAAGGTCCTTTGAGGACCCAGGTAAGGGGTTCAAAATATGAATTCCCAACTCCAGACTTTATAGGATTACTATTGTTTTGTCGGATTCTCTCCGATCACTAACTTAAGCATCGGAGCTTGTGTGGCAAGCATCACACCGGTGTGCAGTGCTTACTTCCTTTTTTGCAGGTTACGTCTTCCCCGGATTCAAACAAATTCACTATTGGTGTCACGTGAAGGTCAAGTGAGCGCTTGACCAGATTTTGCCATCAACAGTATCTATACCACTCAAATGAGCAAAAAAAAAAAAAAAAAAAAAAACTCAATCCAAAGAATGATACATGTATTCACTTCTATATTAAAACTTGAATATAAGCAATTTTTGTTACATATTTAAATAGATGTAACTATATATTTCGAACCTTTTTTGAAAAAAAAAATTAACATAAATTTATCTCAAAAAAAGTCTCTTGCTTTTCCAATAAAAACAAAGTTGCGGTGGTGTAAATAAGTTATATTGTACTCATTTAAAAATTTTGAAGATTGATTTTCTTTTTTTAGCTTTTCAATCAAATCATTTAGAGACGTAACAATATAAATTATATTAGATTTATGCTTAAGAGTGAGAAAATTTAAACTTCTAATCTTTTAATTAAAGGTACAAAAATATATCTATCTTAACTAAAGTTTCAAAAGTATAATTATATTTTATAATCATTAAAAAAATAAATATTTGCTCAAATTTTAATGATGGCCACTAGGAAGATACTTGCTCCTTAGCTAAACATTTTTCTTTCATTAATTAGTATCTAATGAATTAAAATCAAATCCTATCATGCAATATTTTCATGGTAGATATTTGAATCGTGACATCAATTCAAGTGAAAAAACATAAGTTGAAAGTTGAAACACAAAAGTAGAGAGAGAGAGAGCGTGGGTTTGCAAAAGTCTCGTGATTTGAAACGACACGTCGTCTGTTTGGATTCTATTCCATGGAATAGGCTGTTTTGCTTGCTTTGAGTAACGACATTACAACTCATGTGTTTGTTCTCATTACCTAGTCGACCAAATCTAATTTAACAACCGTACAACTTTAAGATTGTTTAATAGGTTTATGATCTTTCAATTTTGTGTCTGATAGGTTCCTCACATATTCAAGATTTGTAAAATTAACCAATCTACTGGATATAAAATTGAATCTTGTGTCTCACTACAAGAAAATTTGTTTTTCCCGACGCACTTTCTCCCGACGCTGTTAAACACGTCGGGAGAAGGACCCTTTGCCGACGCACAAAGTCGGCGTCGGCATCTTTGCCAACGCCGTTAAGATGGTGTCGGTAGAGGTCTCCTCTCTTGACGCCATTTCTAGAGACGTCGAGAGAAGTAACACTTCTGCCGACGCATGTTAGACAACGTCGACAGAGGTGACTTCTCCCGACGCGCTTCGAAAGGCGTCGGCAGAAGTTAATTTAAAAATTCACTAGTGAAATTTTTTTCCTCCAAACAGAGACTTCTCCCGACGCTGTTTTCAACCCGCGTCAGCAGAGGTGACTTTTGCCGACGTGCTCCAAATCGTATCATCCTCATCAAGGAGAGAGGAAGATCGCTCAAAAGGAAGTTCAAGCACAACACTTGCTGACAATAATTTTTTTTATCTTCTTTCTTCTTTTCTTCTTTTCTTCTTCCTCTTTTCCTTATTTCTTTTCATTTTTCTGGGTTTCTTTTCTCTCTAATTTGAGATTTCTCTCTCTCTCTCTCCCTTCCTCTTTCTCTCCATCGCGTGCCAGCTACCACCGTCGTCATCTCCTTCTCTTTCCTTCTCCAGCTGCCACCGTCCTATCACCATCTTCCTTTCTTTCGCTCGAAATCTCGATCTGAAATGAATCCCATATCTAGGTTTCATTTCAGATCGACTCCTTTGGTTTCAAGAGAAAGAGAGGGAGACTCGCGAAAGGAATCGCGTCGTGAGACTCGCGAGCAGCCCCACAAGTCAAGATTTCTCCCTTTCTCTTCCGTTTTCTCCTTTCTGCGAGTAGACCCACGTTTTCTCCCTTCTGTTTTCTTCCGTTTGGGCTCTTGGGTTCTAGATCTAAAGTGGGATTTGAAAGGGGTTTAGCTTCTTGGTTTCCAGATCTAAAACAGGAAGACTTTTCCGACGATTCCAAGCTGGGATTCACAATGTTATCCGAGCACCAGCTCGACGGCGTTGCTCACGTTGAGGCATTTACAGGTGCGGCGATTAATGCTGGAGGTGAGTTGATTAGGGTTTGAGAGTTGTGGTGGAAAAGAAGATTAACAGAGAAGATGGGAGGAGAAAAAAGAAAAAGAAAAAATAATAATAAAATATTTAATATATTATTTTATTTTAAAAATTAAAAAGAAAATATATTTTTTTTTAAACAAAAGTGTCACACGTCAGCATTGTGTTAAAATCTAACGGAAAAAAAGGATGAATGGATTAAAATGAAACGAAATCCAAATTTCATGAACTAAATTTTCGAGTTTGAAAATTGAGGGATCAAAATGAAATCTGAAACAAACCTCAGGGACCAAAAATGTATTTTTTCCCTAAAATAAACGTCATCAAACAAGGCTTAAATAATTATAAAACGAGAGTTTCTGGGTAACTTTTCGACTTAATTATAAAACGGGAGTTCCTCTGTAATTTTGGACTTGACGTTTACAATTAAAAATATTGATTATCAAAAGAAAAAGAAAAAGGAAACGAAGAAAAGGGAAAATCAGAAAACAAAAAAGAAAATGACAGGAAAATTATCGAAGTACAGAAAATACAAAGGTGATTGGTACATATTTGGCATTGAATGTTTGAATTCCGCGACCAAGAATATGGATTTCGCTGTTTCCTAACACGGCACTGAATTTTTTATCTTCAATTTCTTTGAACAATTTTTGTGAAAATTATTATAATTTTTTTTTTATGTGGCTGATAATTTTCAAGCGATAATTTTCCATGCCACCACGCAAAGAAAAACCAGACATGTAATCTAATGCAAATTCTTCAATTTTTCGTCCCACCATTTTGTATGTATCTGCCAAGAAAAGACCAATATCCCAAGCCAAATATATATGTATATATTCTTTTTTTCACAATTTTGTTTTTTTATAATAATGCAAGTTTCAATATTATTATAATTTAATAAATAAATTCGTTCTTTAATTTTATAAGTCGTTTTCTATATTTTATTCCCAACCTTTTATTAGAGTTTTGATTTTATGTTTGATGTATTAACTTTTAGGGAAATTATTTTTACTTTTATTCGTAGAGTTTGTGAATCAATTTTTACCTTAGAATTTTAATTTAGCCCTAAATAAGGTTTACAATATTCATCTTTTGTTGTACTTTTGTTACAACTCATTGTTGCATTCTTTGCCCCTTGCATGATTTTTTAATAAAAATTTTCTGCATTTTTGTTTCATGAATTGACCTGTGAGTGAATGTGTAGGGAAACTTGTTGGGAATATTTAAGGCAATGATATTTGTATGAAAGAAAAGTAAACCAGTATGTTGAAACTTGTATAAATAGATATATATATTGAAATGCAATCATGTTATAAAATAAATGCATAATCTTGTTATAAAACATGGAAATTATATAGCATAATAATATAACTATGAAATTCTTAGAAATCTAAGTTTCAAAAAAAAAAAATCTTTGAATTCTAGTAGCTGAAACATTGTATATCACAAAATGTCCTTAAAGTAAATTTACCGCTCACTAGTGTATGATTCACAATAGACGTATGCTTCTTGTTCTTGGTGTACTCAGCTATTAGTCTTAGGGTCCGTTTGGATTACATTTTAATTTAAGTGTTTTTCAAGGATGCATTCTTTAAAAAACATTGTGTATAAAAATTGTTTAGAATTTAAACACTCATGTGTTTGGTTACATTTCCTTATAAATGTTTTTATACCCAAGTTATTGTATACTTACAAACTCTTTTTTAAAAAGTTGGTTTTAAGTGTTTCTCTCAAAATGATTTATTTCTCAATCTCATTTTCTAATAAGTAGTTTTTAGTGGTTGCCAAACACTACAAATTTTTCCAAAATGTATTTTTTTCAAAATTAAACACTTGAAAAGTTAAACCAAACACACCCTTAGTCGAAAGAGTATATTATCATTTAAAAACTCTCAATTTGTTTTGTTGGGAATGACTTAATTTTGGCCTATTAGAAGTAAAACATGGAGTAGTTTGTCCCACATGGATAAAATTTGAGTTGGGATGAGTGTTTTTATAAAATCACTCCTCCTTGCCATAGTAAATGGGGTTAAGGGTGAAACCAAGGCTTTTTCCCAAGTGCGCACTGTTGTTGTACGAACAGGTTCGGGTAACCACACTCGCATGTAAGAAAGATATAGGTTTTACTTTTTGGGCCAAAATATAGTTTTCCTTCACTTATTTTTTTTTTTTTTTATTTTTTACTTATCCCACTGATCGCCACGTGTCCGTTGATCGAGCTGACTGAGCTTCACACCGCGCTGACCGTGACCGAGCTACTGCTGCTGACCGTGACCGAGTTGGAGCCGTTGGAGTTGCAAGCACCGCTCCTGCGGTGACACGTGGCGCATTCTTTGTGGGAATTCAGTTGGCCCCCTTCACTATAAAAACGATTCTGAGAAGAGTGGAAGAGACATAATTCATTTTTCTATCTTCCTACGTTTCCTTCAATTCCAATCCTCCTCTCTCGAGTGCACGAACGAGGTGGGTGTTGTGTTAACCTTGGGGAGCAACCAGCAAAAACGATTTAGTATCGTGGTCGTGCCAAAATTGCTTTCAAGGCAGTGGTTATCTCCAAGACACAACAAGTGTGTTTCTCAATTTCTTCTTATAAGTTGAAAGCAATTTAAAAATGTCCATCAAATCCAAGAAACATCTTCCAGATCTATCAAAGCTAGAACCTCTTGATGGTTCTAACTACCGTCGATGGTCTTAGAAGCTGCTCATCTTCTTCGAACAATTGGAGGTCGATTATATTATAACCACCGATTATATGGAGAAATCAGCAGCACCCATCGCTGATCTGGAAAAATCCAAGGAGGTCCAGCCTGATCCACACAGTTCTAAGGAGGTTCAGACAGTCCTTCAAAAACCAAAGGACAGTCATGACATTGATCCAGAAAAATTTGAGAAAGACAACAAGGCGGTTCGGGGTCATCTTCTGAACCACATGAACGACTCACTGTTCGACATGTTCGTCGTTCAAAAGTCAGCTAAAGTTATCTGGGACACTCTGGAGTCCAGATATGGCGGTGATGATGCAGGAAGAAAGAAGTACGTGGTCGGTAAGTGGATGCGGTTCCAAATAACGGATGACAAACCAGTGATGGACCAGGTTCATGAGTACGAGAATCTAGTGGCAAACATTCTGACAGAAGGTATGAAGATGTGTGAGATTCTCCAGGCAAATGTCTTGCTCGAAAAATTCCCTTCTTCATGGAGCGACTACCGCAATCATTTAAAGCACAAGAAGAAGGACCTGACGTTACAAGAGTTGATCAGCCACATGCGAACTGAAGAAGCCAACAGGCAAAAGGATAAGTTGGAATCTAAATCCTTAAATTCAGTTAATGCTAACCTAGTTGAATCTTCTGTTGCATCAAAAGACAGGTTCAAAAATAAAAATAAAGACAAATCCTCGCAGAAGAAGAACCATCCATTCAAGTCTCCTAGCGGGAAAATAGAGAAGGAGAAATCCAAGCCGATATGTTATGTCTGCGGAAAACCATAGCACAAATCCTATCAGTGCAACCAGAGGAAAGGAAAGCCAAATCGGAAGCCTGATGGTGCACAAGCCAACGTTGTTGAAGCAGACGATATCATTGCTGCAGTGGTGGTGGAGGCTAACCTGTTGGAGAATAAATCAGACTGGATTCTTGACACTGGTGCCTCAAGACACTTTTTCTCAAATCGAAGCTTGTTCCACGAGTTCCATGACACTATTGACGGTGAATGCGTATACATGGGGAACTCGCCCACTGCTGGAGTATTTGGGAAAGGGAAGGTTATCTTAAAACTTACTTCTGGAAAGACTTTATCTTTGAATGATGTATTGTATGTTCCTTCATTGCGTAGGAATCTGGTGTCTGGAAGTCTGTTGAACAGGGCAGGGCTTAGAATTGTGTTTGAAGCTGACAAGGTTGTCGTCACTAAAAATGGTGACTTTGTTGGTAAAGGGTATTTAGCTGATGGTCTCTTTGTGTTAAACACTGTTTCTATTCCTGCTGAAATGAATGAAAGTACATCTCGTTCTGCTTACATTGTTGAATCTGTTGATCTGTGGCATGGTAGATTAGGTCATGTGAATTTCGCATCTATTAAAAGGCTTAAACAATTACATCTTCTTAATGTATCTGAGACACCTGAAAACAATAGATGCTCTGTATATGTAGAGGCAAAATTCACGAAAAAACCTTTTAAGCCCGTTACAACGAGATGTACTGAGCTGCTTGAGTTAATTCACTCTGATTTAGCTGATTTCAAAAATACTACTAGTAAAGGTGGCAAAAATTATTATATATCTTTTGTCGATGATTTCTCTAGATACACGAAAATATATCTTCTAAAATCAAAAGATGAAGCTAGTAGCATGTTTAGGAAATACAAAGCAGAAGTAGAAAACCAACTAGACAAAAGGATTAAAAGGTTAAGATTCGATAGGGGAGGTGAATACAGTGACAAGTCTCTCAAGGAATTTTGTGAATTAAATGGTATTATCCATGAGAGTACTGCACCATATTCTCATCAACAAAATGGCATAGCTGAGCGTAAAAATAGATCATTAAAAGAAATGATGAATGCTATGTTACTAAGTTCTGGATTGCCTAATAGTATGTGGGGAGGAGCTGTGCTTTCTGCCTGTTTTGTTCTTAACAAAGTTCCTCACAAAATACTGGATAAGACACCATACGAGGTTTGGAAAGGATATTCGCCGAACCTGAGCTATCTGAAGGTATGGGGGTGCTTAGCTAAAGTGGCGTATCCGGTATTTAAGAAACCTACGGTAGGATCTAAAACCTTTGATTGTGTGTTTATTGGGTATGCTCATAATAGTGTTGCTTATAGGTTCATGTGTTTAGATGATAATTCAATTTGTGGATATAGAGATGCTGAATTTTTTGAACACATTTTTCCTATGATTAAAAATGAGCGAGATAATATCACACGATCTAGTCAGGTGTCTGTTTGTCCCTCATCTACTCCTGATGTTATGCATGAATCTGAACCTAGGAGGAGTAAAACAAAAAAGAGAACAGAGAAAGATTTTGGATCAGATTTCTTAACTGTTTTTCTTGTTGAAAACTCAGATAAAATTGATGATCAATTTGCATGCATGTATCTAATAGATGAGGATCCTAAAACCTACCAAGAGGCCTTAAAATATGTAGATTTTAGTTTTTGGAAAGAGGCCATTAAAAGTGAACAGGATTCTTTAATTATGAATCAAACGTGAAACTTGGTAGATTTACCTAAAGGGAGTAAACCTATTAGGTGTAAGTGGATTTTTAAAAAGAAAATTAGACCAGATGGCTCAATTGAAAAATTCAAGGCTAGATTAGTGGTTGTGGGCTATTCACAAAAACAAGGTACTCCTGTAACTAAAATAGCTACTATTAGATGTCTAGTCGCTCTTTCAGCTATTCGTGGGCTGTTAATACATCAGACGGATGTGAAAACAGCTTTTCTCAATGGAGATTTAGAAGAGGAGATGTATATGGCACAACCTGAAGGCTTTGTAGTTTCTGGTCAAGAAGACAAGGTATGTCAGCTTAAAAAGTCTCTTTATGGTCTTAAACAAGCTCCCAAACAATGGTATGAGAAATTTAATAATACCTTAGTAAACAATGAGTTTAGGGTAAATTCTTCTGACACATGTGTTTACTCGAAATTGTTTGGTGTTGATTATGTGATTATCTGCCTGTATGTTGATGACATGCTTATTTTCGGTACGAATGTAGAAGTAATAAATAATACCAAGTTATTTTTATCCTCACACTTTGAGATAAAAGATTTAGGTGAGGCTGATGTGATACTTGGTGTTAAGTTGAGAAAAACCGAAAATGGGTATTCATTGAGTCAATCACACTATGTTGAAAAGATGTTAAAGAGATTTGATTGTTTTGATGATATGTCTGCGAGAACACCTTATGATGCTAGTATGAAACTTAAGAAAAATAAAGGGGATAGTGTCTCTCAATCTGAATATGCAAAAATTATAGGTAGTGTAATGTACTTAATGAATTATACTAGACCTAATATTGCATATGATGTGAGTAGATTGAGTAGGTATACACATAATCCTAATAAAGATCATTGGGTTGCACTTCATCGTTTGTTGAGGTACCGTAAAGGTACAATAGATTACTGTTTGCAATTTAATAAATTTCCTGCAGTATTAGAAGGTTATTGTGATGCAAACTGGGTAACTGATAACGACGAAGTAAGTTCAACTAGCGGGTATGTGTTCGTTTTTGGTGGAGGGGCTATATCATGGAAATCTGCAAAGCAGACATGCATTGCGCGATCCACCATGGAGTCTGAGTTTATAGCTCTCGAGCTTGCAGGGCAAGAGGCGGAATGGTTAAGAAGTTTACTTCAAGACGTACCACTGTGGAGGGCGTCAGTGCCAGTCTCTTTGCACTGTGATTCACAAGCTGCCATAGGAATTGCCAAGAGCAGTGTTTACAATGGCAAGAGAAGGCATATACGCCTGAGACATGGAGTTGTGAAACAGTTGTTGAAAGGGGGAGTTATCTCCTTGGAGTATGTGAGGTTTGAGAGGAATTTGGCAGATCCTCTCACCAAAGGCCTAACAAGGAGAGTAATTCTAGAGTCCTCAACGTGTATGGGACTCAAACTGTTGAAATGAGACCATAGCCCTTTATCAGGGTGGTCCAAGTACGGACTTGATGGACACATTTTGAAAGTCTTCATAGCTCAAGATTTTGAGTGGTTTACTGCAGTAGACTTGATGAAGCATGACATGATTGTGAAGGTGTGGTCGCCTTCTATGAAAGAGTGTAATGGATCTCTTCCTAGAGCTTTCACGATGACCCAAGGTGTTTGTGCATGGCCTTAAATAGCACTGGTTCTACTATTGTATCACGGAATCAAGGGAAACATGAGGATTCAAACGTGTTGTAGGGGTCTAAACCATGACTATTGAAAGTTCAAAAGGTAACTTACTTTCTCTATGTTGGCTATTGCCTTGCTTCACTATGCATTAATTCAAATCGAAAGATATTGATGCTTAAGTTTATTTCCTCCTTTGCTCAGAAAATATTGTTTACCGTCATTCGTGGGGGATTGTTGGGAATGACTTAATTTTGGCCTATTAGAAGTAAAACATGGAGTGGTTTGTCCCACATGGATAAAATTTGAGTTGGGATGAGTGCTTTTATAACATCACTCCTTCTTGCCTTAGTAAATGTGGTTAAGGGTGAAACCAAGGCTTCTTCCCACATGTGCGCGCGCCGCCGGTCGGTCGAGCGGGTGTGCGGATTCGGGTAACCGTGCTCGCGCGTAAGAAAGAGATGGGTTTTACTTTTTGGGCCAAAATATAGTTTTCCTTCACTTATTTATTTTTTATTTTTTACTTATCCCACCGATTGCCACGTGTCCACTGACCGAGCTGACCGAGCCTCCCGCGTTGATCGAGCTTCACGCCCCGTTGACCGTGACCGAGCTGCTGCTGCTGATCGTGACTGAGTTGGAGCCGTTGGAGTTGCAAGCTGACCGGACACGTGGCGCCTTCTCGTCCACACGTTTTGTTGACCGCTCCTGCGGTGACACGTGGCGCATTCTTTGTGGGAATTCAGTTGGCCCCCTTCACTATAAAAATGATTCTGAGTAGAGTGGAAGAGACATAATTCATTTTTCTATTTTCCTACGTTTCCTTCAATTCCAATCCTCCTCTCTCGAGTGCACGAACGAGGTGGGTGTTGTGTTAACCTTGGGGAGCAACCGGCAAAAATGATTTAGCACCGTGGTCGTGTCGAAATTGCTTTCAAGGCAGTGGTTAACTCCACGACACAACATGCGTGTTTCTCAATTTCTTCTTACATTTTTTGCCAATAGTTCTGGTTGAAGAAATTAGTAGAAAATGAGCGAGACAAATACTTTGGAAGAAAGAAACTTTTATTAGAAAACTAGAAAGATGGACACTTTTTGAAGAAGACTCTCTCACTTACTCACTTTATTCACTCTTGCTGCTTTATTCAACTTTTGATACTTGGTTTGGGACAAACTCCTATATATAAGCATAAGATCCTTGGAGCCCAAGCAAAAGGATTTTTCTAGGCTCTTCTTGAATCTAGAAATATCCTAGATATTTCTATGTTTATCATTATCTAAATGAATTCTTGGAGCCTAAAGAAAAGGTAACATAATTCTAGAGCTCTTTTACATATCTATTTACAATACTCAAGATAAATCTAGAGAGGACTAATCTATACACTTAAACAATAATTTATCTAGATACTCCAAAAAACTTCTAGATATATAGTTAGTGTTGCTTTTATTTTAACACTCCCCCTCAACACTAACTATTCTAGTTCTCTCGAGTCTCGATCATCCTGAGTTATTGTCGAAACTCAGCATGCTTTGATGCAGATAGTCCTTTGGTGAATATATCTGCAATTTGATCTTTTGTTTTTATTGACTTCATCTTAATTTCCTCTTGAAGTACCTTTTCTTTGATGAAGTGATAATGTACCTCTGCATGTTGGGTTCTTATATGAAATACTAGATTCTCAATTAAGCGTACTGCAGATTGATTGTCGTAGTATAATGTTAATGCATAATTAATTTCTGGGTACAAATCCTTCATTAGCTGCTATAGCCACATATTCTCCCATGAGGCTATGGTTGCTACTCTATATTCTGCTTCTATGGTAGATAATGCAATTGTTGGTTGTCACCTTGCTGCACCAAGAAACTGCTCCATAACCAAGTTTGAACAAGTAACATGCAGTTAATTGTCGTGTATCATGATCACCTACATAATTAGCATTATAGAAACCTTCTAACTTGCAATCATCTCCTTTCTTATATAGAACACCATATTTAATGGTTCCTTTTAGATATCTTAAAATTTTTTGAACTGCTTCGAGATGAGGCTTCTTAGGATTCTACATGTAAAAACTCACAACTCCAATAAAATATGAGATATCAGGTCTTGTTAGGGTAAGGTAGATCATGCATGCAGGACTTTTTATTAACCTCCATCGATGTAGATATTGGCTTGTTGTCACCCATTCATATTTTTGCAGGAGATATCTTTTACATACTTCTTGTTGAAGGAGAAATTTCGGCCAATCACAAGTTGCCACGTCATTAATATAAATTAATGATAAAATAAATTTGGGACCAGTTACACATTTACACGTGTGCCTAAATTAAATTAATAGACATTAAAATTCGGCAAATCAAAGAATGCCACTTGTCTATTAGTGATCCATCAGATAACATCAGCCAAGTTCAATCAGATTATGCCATGTGGCAATTGGACCCAAGCCCAAGCCCATATGAGGTCCATCAAACTCTATAAATAGAGAAGGCCACCATTCATTTTGGGGGGGATTCAAATTCAGATTTGGAGACAGAGTCAGAGAACTCAGAGTCCAGAGCATTCTGCCAAGAGTCCAGAGTCGGCATGCCGATCATCCAAGAGGATCAACAAGCTAACAAGCCGATCCAACAGATCATCAAGCCAACAGGCCGATCCAAGAGATCAACAAGCCAACCGACCGATCAAGAAGATCAACAAGTCAGCAGGCCGATCATCCAAGAGATCAACAAGCCAACCGACCGATCAAGAAGATCAACAAGTCAGCAGACCGATCATCCAAGAGGATCAACAAGCTAACAAGCCGATCCAACAGATCATCAAGCCAACAGGCTGATCATCCAAGAGATCAACAAGCCAACCGACCGATCAAGAAGATCAACAAGTCAGCAGGCCGATCATCCAAGAGATCAACAAGCCAACCGACCGATCAAGAAGATCAATAAGTCAGCAGGCCGATCATCCAGGAAGATCAACAAGCCAACAAGCCGATCCAAGAGATCATCAACCTAACAGGCCGATCATCCAAGAAGATCAACAAGTCCAATAGGTCGATCCAGGAGATCATCAACCTAACAGACCAGTCATCCAAGAAGATCAACAAGCCAATAAGCCGATCCAAGAGATCATCAAGCCAACAGGCCGATCCAAGAGATCATCAACCTAGCAAGTTGATCATCTAAGAAGCCCAACAAACCGGCCCAAGAAGAGCAACAAGCTAGAGGCCAAAGTTTATATATTTAAGAGAGAGAATCAGAGGATTAAAGTTAGAGATTGTACACCCACACGCATACAACATTAATACAAATATATTATTTATTCCACGTGTCTCCATACCCGAAGTTACGTGTGAACAAATTGGCACGCCTAGTGGGACAATCTCTACCTCTCATCTCTCTCTTATCTCAAAACACAAGTGTAAACATGTCGTTCAAGACTTCTTCAGTGGTCGCTGTCATGAAGAAGTCTTACATGGGTTCTACTGCCCATTGTTGCCTCAGTGAACTGACGTTGCAAGAAGATAAAGCTTCTATCGCTGGAGGCCAAGAAACAACCTTGCAGGGGGCATATACTAATGACAAGTTTATTGTTAAGTATAACCCTTTGTTTGAACCTGATTCTGACGTAGTGACTGTCATGATGACTGAGACTAGAACTATGGAAGAAAGAATGGCTGAGATGCAGGAGCATATCGACACCTTGATGAAGGCGATTGAAGAAAAAGATTCTCAAATCGAGCAACTAAAGTGCCAATTTGAGAACCAACATATCGCCGAATCAAGTCAAACCCAAGTCATAAAAAAACATGACAAAGGAAAGACTACAGTGCAAGATGATCAGCCACATTGTTCTGCTTCGATCGCTTCACTATCCATCCAACAGCTCCAAGATATGATCACAAACTGTATCAGAGCTCAGTACGGTGGACCTACTCAAGATTCCCTCTTGTATTCCAAACCTTATACTAAGAGGATTGATAACTTGAGAACGCCAATCGGGTATCAGCCACCAAAATTTCAGCAGTTTGATGGAAAGGGCAATCCTAAACAACATATTGCCCACTTCGTTGAGACATGCGAGAACGCTGGTACTCGAGGGGACCTACTAGTCAAACAGTTCGTTCGAACACTTAAAGGAAATGCGTTTGACTGGTACACTGATCTAGAACCTGAGTCAGTAGACAGTTGGGAGGAACTCGAAAGAAAGTTTTTGAATCGCTTCTACAGCACTAGAAGAACCGTTAGCATGTTCGAGCTCACCAACACTAAACAACGAAAAGGTGAACTCGTTGTTAACTATATAAATCGCTGGAGAGCCATGAGCCTAGATTGCAAAGATCGTCTCACTGAACTCTCTTCCGTCGAGATGTGCATTCAAGGCATGCACTGGGAACTCCTCTACATCCTTAAAGGTATAAAGCCTCGCACCTTTGAAGAACTAGCAACTCGCGCCCACGATATGGAGCTAAGTATTGCTAGTCAAGAAAACCAAGACCTTCTCCTCCCTAACATGAGAAAAGAAGGAAGGAACGATGAAGAGACTATAGAAGAATCCATGGTTGTAAACACAATCCTTCCCAAGTCGTCTTCGAAAGAAAAGCGACAAACTAATGAAGCGCATCACTTAACTTTAAAGGAAAGACAGAAGAAAATCTATCCTTTCCCTGATGCCGACATCCCTGATATGTTGGAACAACTATTGGAAGCGCAACTGATAGAGCTTCCTAAGTGTAAACGACCAGAAGAGATGGAGAAAGTCGATGATCCCAAGTATTGCAAGTATCATCGAGTTATTGGTCATCCAGTGGAAAGATGTTTCGTCCTAAAGGATTTGATTTTAAAGTTGGCTAAGGAAGGCAAAATCGAGCTCGACCTTGATGAAGTAGCCCAATCAAATCTTGCTACAATCAAAGGAAATAACAAACATCAAAGAAAGAAGGATCCTAATAAACTTCAACCCAAGAGGAAGAGAAGTAAAAAGTTTTCTCAACCTCAACAACTGGTGATGTTGAATAAATCCTTCTCCAAAACTTTCCACAAAAAGAAAAAAGAGAACCTTGCAACTTCCTACTGCATCGACATAGAAGAAGTTGACAATTCCAAGAAAAGTGAACAAAGGACTTCCGTCTTTGATCGCATCAAGCCTCCAACTACTCGTCCTTCGGTATTCCATAGAATGAGTATGGCCGCGACAGAGGAAGAAAATCAATGTTCGATGTCCACCTCCACTCGACCTTCAGCTTTCCAAAGGCTAAGTGTCTCCACATCGAAGAAAAGTCGATCTTCAACATCTGTCTTTGATCGCCTCAAAGTAACAAACGATCAACCTAAAAGAAAGATGAACAACTTGGAGTTGAAACTTTTCGATGAAGTAAATAGTGACAAGAAGCTTCAAAGTAGCATCCTGTCACGTATGAAGAGGAAGTTATCCGTTCTCATAAATACAGAAGGTTCCTTGAAGGTGAAACCAAATCTCATTATCTTGACCAATCCTACAAGTCAAGGATCTGATCAAGACCATGATGAAGATAAGGGCTTTTAAAATGTAAAAGCTCCTTATCGCAAGAGCCTAAACTGCATGATGCTCCTAGCCCACACGAGCTTAAAAGGTGAGAGCAAAAAAAAAAAAAAAAATCATGAACTACGTTATGACTTGATCCCTTTTCTTCAAAGGGTACGTAGGCAGCTTAAAGAAAACTTTAAGTTCAGTCTCTGCAAACAAAAAAAAAGGAAAGTGCAACAAATATTGAAGCACGACGATATAAATTGAGGAAATTCATCACTAGTGGGGGCAACACAGCGAATGGAAGTTGCTTCCTCCAAGTTCGAAGGTTCCCACGCGCTTCGCTGCAGTTCCTTCCCCCCAAATTCGAAGATTCTCACGCGCATCGCCACAGTTCCTTCCTCCAAGTTCGAAGGTTCTCACGCGCATCGCCACAGTTCCTTCCTCCAAGTTCGAATCCTTCCTCCAAGTTCGAAGGTTCTCACGCGCATCGCCACAGTTCCTTCCTCCAAGTTCGAAGGTTCTCACGCGCATCGTCACAGTTCCTTCCTCCAAGTTCGAAGGTTCTCACGCGCATCGCCACAGTTCCTTCCTCTAAGTTCGAAGGTTCTCACGCGCTTCGCCACAGTTCCCCTTCCTCCAAGTTCGAAGGTTCTCACGCGCATCGCCACAGTTCCTTCCTCCAAGTTCGAAGGTTCACACGCGCTTCGCCACAGTTCCCCTTCCTCCAAGTTCGAAGGTTCACACGCGCATCGCCACAGTTCCTTCCTCTAAGTTCGAAGGTTCTCACGCGCATCGCCACAGTTCCCCTTCCTCCAAGTTCGAAGGTTCACACGCGCTTCGCCACAGTTCCTTCCTCCAAGTTCGAAGGTTCACACGCGCTTCGCTGCAGTTCCTTCCTCCAAGTTCGAAGGTTCTCACGCGCTTCGCTGCAGTTTCTTCTCCCTAAGTTCGAAGGTTCTCACGCGCTTCGATGCAGTTCCTTCCTCCCAAATTCGAAGGTTCTCACTCGCTTCGCTGCAGTTCCTTCCTCCAAATTCGAAGGTTTCGAAGGTTCTCACGCGCTGTGATTCGTTGCAGTTTCTTCCTCCAAGTTCGAAGGTTCTCACGTCGCTTCGTTGCAGTTCCTTCCTCCAAGTTCGAAGGTTCTCATGCGCTTCGTTGCTACCTTCCTCCAAGTTCGAAGGTTCTCTCACGCGCTGCTGCAGCTCCTTCCTCCAAGTTCGAAGGCGCTTCTCTCCACTGCTCATTCTCCAAGTTCGAAGGCGCTTCTCTCCGTTGCTACCTTCCTCCAATTTCGAAGGTTCTCTCACGCGCTGCTGCAGTTCCTTCCTCCAAGTTCGAAGGTTCCCTCACGCGCTTCGCTCGCTCCTTCTCCAAGTTCGAAGGCACTTCTCTCCACTGCTCCTTCTCCAAGTTCGAAGGCGCTTCTCTCCGCTGCTCCTTCTCCAAGTTCGAAGGTGCTTCTCTCCACCCCTCTTTTTGAAGGTTCGCCACTGAGGTTCTCCTTCTCCAAGTTCGAAGGTTCACCGTTGCTCCTTTTCAAATGTTTGGCGGCGGTTGACGTCCTCGTTCCGCTTCATCTTCAAATGTTGGTAGTTGACGGCATCCGCTGCGTTTCATCTTCAAATGTTGGCAGTTGACGGGGTCCGCTTCGCTTCATCTTCAAAAATTGACTGTTGATAACTTCACTTCATATTCAAAAGTTGACGGTTGAAGTCTTCGCTACATCTGCAAAGATGAACAACTTTAGTGTTGCCTTTATCTTGAAAGTGTCCAGACTGGAAGATGCATCTTAGCTGCAAGTTAAAAAAAAAAAAAAAAACAACAACAATAAAGGTGTTGTTAAAAAAGTGGTGACCACCCCTGCAGGAAACTACAGTCATCAAAGTGACTAGTCTAGACAGGTGGTGAAGTCACTGCAATTGAATCTGATGACGACCGTTGAAGGCGAGTCGGGTCTGGTGACCACCCCTGCAGGTTACTCAGATCACCCAATAAAATGGGGACTGGGTCTAGCAGGAGTGCATGAAGCGAATCTGGTGACTACCCCTGCAGGTTACTCAGATCACCCAATAAAATGGGGACTGGGTCTAGCAGGAGTGCATCGCTGTAGGCGAATCTGGTGACTACCCCTGCAGGTTACTCAGATCACCCAATAAAATGGGGACTGGGTCTAGCAGGAGTGCATCGCTGTAGGCAAATCTGGTGACTACCCCTGCAGGTTACTCAGATCACCCAATAAAATGGGGACTGGGTCTAGCAGGAGTGCATGAAGGCGAATCTGGTGACTACCCCTGCAGGTTACTCAGATCACCCAATAAAATGGGGACTGGGTCTAGCAGGAGTGCATGAAGGCGAATCTGGTGACTACCCCTGCAGGTTACTCAGATCACCCAATAAAATGGGGACTGGGTCTAGCAGGAGTGCATGAAGGCGAATCTGGTGACTACCCCTGCAGGTTACTCAGATCACCCAATGAAATAGGGGACTGGTCTAGCAGGAGTAATATCACTGCAAGCGAATTTGGTGACGACTGTTGCACGAAGCTTACACATTCAAGGAAGAAAGAAACAAATTGCAAAAAAAAAAAAAAAAAAAAAAAAAACGAAAATTTAAAAAAAAAATAAATAAATAAAAAAACGAAAATTAAAAAAAAAAAAAAAAGAAAAGAAAAGAAAAGAAAGTTTCCTACTTGGATCCCTTCTTGAATGCTCTCTGCAATTGATGTGTGCTCTTCCCGGCTGAGGTTCAACCTTATTTATAGAATGGAAGGTTGGATTCAAATAGATAAATCTTATCTCCAACGATAATCTTTATCAATTTTGAGATGAGTTCAAATATATATCTTATCTCCAACGACAATCTTCATCAATTTTGGGATAAGTTCAAATATAAATCTTATCTCCAACAAAAATCTTCATCAATTTTGGGATGGGTTCAAATATAAATCTTATCTCCAACGGAAATCTTCATCAATTTTTGAAGGGTTCGAATATAAATCTTATCTCCAACGAGAGTCTTTGGTTCAAATTTTAACCCAAAGATATGAGATTTGATTTAAATCAAATTGGGAAATAAATTTTATTCCAAATTCCCACCAAATTTTGGGATGCAGCCTTAAATTTACTTAAATTAAATTTTGGGCATAATCCAAATTTTATCCCAAATGAACCAAAGTCAAAACCTCAAATTCTATTCCAAATGCGAGTTAAAATTGGGTAGGATTTTACCTCAAATCAAAATTTGGGTATAAACCAAATTTTGCCCAAACTTGAAATCAAAGTTTGCTGCCAAATAAAAAAAAATCAAAATTTTGACCAAAATTCATATTTTGATTAAATTGACGCACCAAATGGAGTCAAAGTCAAGAACAAATACCTTGCATTTTAATTCCAAAATATATTTTTCGAGATTCACTCACACATAACTTGTGCCTAAATCTCGAAAAGGGGGCATTTGTTGAAGGAGAAATTTCGGCCAATCACAAGTTGCCACGTCATTAATATAAATTAATGATAAAATAAATTTGGGACCAGTTACACATTTACACGTGTGCCTAAATTAAATTAATAGACATTAAAATTCGGCAAATCAAAGAATGCCACTTGTCTATTAGTGATCCATCAGATAACATCAGCCAAGTTCAATCAGATTATGCCATGTGGCAATTGGACCCAAGCCCAAGCCCATATGAGGTCCATCAAACTCTATAAATAGAGGAGGCCACCATTCATTTTGGGGGGGATTCAAATTCAGATTTGGAGACAGAGTCAGAGAACTCAGAGTCCAGAGCATTCTGCCAAGAGTCCAGAGTCGGCAGGCCGATCATCCAAGAGGATCAACAAGCTAACAAGCCGATCCAACAGATCATCAAGCCAACAGGCCGATCCAAGAGATCAACAAGCCAACCGACCGATCAAGAAGATCAACAAGTCAGCAGGCCGATCATCCAAGAGATCAACAAGCCAACCGACCGATCAAGAAGATCAACAAGTCAGCAGGCCGATCATCCAAGAGGATCAACAAGCTAACAAGCCGATCCAACAGATCATCAAGCCAACAGGCTGATCCAAGAGATCAACAAGCCAACCGACCGATCAAGAAGATCAACAAGTCAAGTCAGCAGGCCGATCATCCAAGAGATCAACAAGCCAACCGACCGATCAAGAAGATCAACAAGTCAGCAGGCCGATCATCCAAGAGATCAACAAGCCAACCGACCGATCAAGAAGATCAATAAGTCAGCAGGCCGATCATCCAGGAAGATCAACAAGCCAACAAGCCGATCCAAGAGATCATCAACCTAACAGGCCGATCATCCAAGAAGATCAACAAGTCCAATAGGTCGATCCAGGAGATCATCAACCTAACAGACCAGTCATCCAAGAAGATCAACAAGCCAATAAGCCGATCCAAGAGATCATCAAGCCAACAGGCCGATCCAAGAGATCATCAACCTAGCAAGTTGATCATCTAAGAAGCCCAACAAACCGGCCCAAGAAGAGCAACAAGCTAGAGGCCAAAGTTTATATATTTAAGAGAGAGAATCAGAGGATTAAAGTTAGAGATTGTACACCCACACGCATACAACATTAATACAAATATATTATTTATTCCACGTGTCTCCATACCCGAAGTTACGTGTGAACACTTCTGTTTTCTAAGAAACAATCCTTTCTCGTAGGGCTTCATTTCTAGTCTGAGGAAGGGCTTTAGTTCTCCAAGTTCTTTCATTTCAAAAAGAACTAGGATATTTTGCTTTATTTGTTGAATTTATTCTGCATGATCTGTGTTATAATTAAATCATCCACATAGATCAATATGATTGTGACCTTTGAGTCTTGAGCTATTACAAATAAGCTGGAATCTGCCTCAGCCACTGTATAACCACCCTGAACGAGAAATTATGCAATTTTTCTGTTGATGGTCAAATTTGGTCAGAGGGAACTCACCTGACCTTCACGTGCCACCAACGGTAAATTTGTAGATGAGGGGGAAGACGTGGCCTGCAAAACTGTAAACCTGCACATCGGTATGGTGCTAGCCACACCACCTCCGATGCTTAAGTCAGAAAATGGAAAGAGGAGAGCTAGAGAGTAAGAGGAGAGAGTTGAGAGTTCGGGTCCGGGATCCCTTCTTCAGTGACGAAGAGGGCTATAAATATCTGCTCATCCTCCTAGGGTTTTTAGGAGTTCGGGGGCGTTTCGGGACGAACCATGCGGAACCGGGGCGGCTAGAGGCGGTAGGGACCGGACGGAGTCGGAAGAACTCGGCCTGCACAAGTGGGTCGAGCACGGGTCGGGCCAAAAAGCCTAACCCCTTCGGTCTTGGCCCGTCCTATTCGTCAGTCTCTCCTCTGGGGTCCATCTCTCAGCCCTATTTCTGTCCACTGTCCTCGTCAGCTCCTTGTACACCAGAGTGGTCCAAAATTACCTATAACATTTTCCAAATCAAGCTCTTGGTGCTTATTTCAGACAATACAAAGCCTTCCTCAGCTTGCAAACATAGCCACGATGACCTTCATCCTCAAATCCTTTTGGTTGCTCTATTTATATCTCTTGGTCTAGCTTTCTATTTAAGAAAGTATTTTTAGCGTCCATCTGCCACAACTTCCAATCCTTACTTGTAGTAAATGCTAATAAGACTCGAACAATTGTGATCTTTGCAACTGGACTAAATGTCTCATCATAGTCTAGTCCATACTGTTGAGAGAACCCACAAGCCAACAATTGAGCTTTGTATCTCTCTATCGTCCCATCTGCTTGAGTTTTTATTTTGTAAACCCATTTACACGATATGGGTTTAACATCTTTAGGCTTTGGCACCAAGTCCTACGTTCAATTTCTTCTTAATGCATCCAATACTTATTCTATGGCCTTTTTGAAGGGATTGAATCCCCAGCGGAAGCGAATTGAATCCCCAGCGGAAGCGAATTGAATCATTTGTAATTTAGTTTGGTTTCTAAGAAACCCATACATTGTGCAATTGAAATAAAACAGAAACTATTTCTACAATTATTTCTAAGTTAAGCATGCTTTTCTATATTAAGGGTTATGAAACCTACATGTTGTAAAACCCGAGTATACAACACGATCTCTCCCTTGTATAAGAATCACGAACTCAGCAAGTTGATGCGATGTTGATTGAAGATGGTTAAGAAATATTATGGAAAATAATAATTAAAGATGGTTTCAGTCAAGCTAAGTGCAAGTATACACTAGCTCGTGTAGTAATAAAAAAAAATGAAGTATTCCAAAGTATCGATCCCACAGGGACTAATTAAACACAGATTTGAAAAAGAAACTGCTTTTAAATTGCAAGGTAGGTAACAAAATAAATTGATTGGAGTTTTGGAAAATAATGAAAATAACAAAGCAAGTAATAAAGATTAAGAAATGCAATAATAAAAACAAGGAATTCAGTTTAAGCTTCAACCCAAGTAGGAATAACTTTATTAATAGCTTGTTTAACCTAAGTCTACTTATGCATGGGATTAGGTTTAACTTCTATTTGGCATTGCTCCCAAGAACCATTAGAAGGCTAAGAGAGTACTGTTATGCACATGCCTGTGACTCAACTCCGACATAGATAAATCATGCATGCAACCTATAACCCTATTGTTGTTATAAGCAACCATCCTCTATAACAGCAAATACCCCTATGTCTAGGCTTTTCTCCAATATCACCTTTATGAATGTAACGACCCGACTCCTTACAATAGTCTATTCGTGATCGTTACTACATGCATGTTTTGGAGGTTTTTCTAAATAAAAACATTTTATAACATAAACACAAATTTAAGTAAAAACCTCAAAGTAAAAACCCTTATTCGGGATCTGTGATTTTAAAGGTTTAAAATATTCTCAAATAATTTCCAAACTATAATCATGCATGGCCTCAAAAAAAAAAAAAATCTCATACAAGTTGACAAATCAAAATAATGTAAAACAAAGTTCTTAAAGCGAAAGAAAATATGAAATTCATGAGTCTTAGTCCTCCCATGGCTGCCTAACAGTTCTCATCAATCGCATTTCACATGCCCTTGACTTTACCTGAAAGAAAAACATTCAAGAAAAGAATGAGTATTTAAAATACTCAGTAAGTGACCCTACTGTTGAGATTAGGTCACGCTTTCGCATGTTTCTAAAAGCAATAACAATCATATATTTTGGTGGCTCTAAAAATTCTTCTTAAACTTATTAATTATTGGGATATACATCAATTTCATGCATATCTTAGACACATCAATTTCATGTGTCGCCTATAGAGGAACGTCAATTCCACGAACCTCGACCTAGGTACTTCAATTTCATGTCCCTAAGTCCTGCGTAGGCATCTCTTAAAATACATCAATTTCATGTACACTTTCAAAATTTAAGAAGCTCAAAGGTCAACTAAAATCATACATGTTATGAAATTTTTGAGAGACCACCAACTCAGAAAATCGCAAAACTCAACATTTGCAAACATTCAAAGTAACATACTTCAATAATTTCACACTTTAACAATTTAACACAAACATATACATATTCAACCAAATCATGAAACCCATGAAATTTAGAAAATCAAATCTACGCTCCCAAGTAAAAACTTCAACAATAGAGCCAATTACCTTGGTTTATTAATCCTTAATTTAAAACGCCAATTTAATTTTAGCAAGCCGACCTTGCCCTTAATTGACTAAGCAATTCCCAAAACTCCAATTAGTAGCTGGACAGCAGTCTAAAATAGCGAAAATCTGCGAGTTCGGAGCCAAAATCTAGTGGGCAACGCTGAAATAAATTCAAGCACAAATGGGTAATTGTCATGAACTAAATTAAACTCTAACGGAGGCTAAATCAAGAATAAACTTACCCAAAACAGTCTCCTAATGCTGCTGGTCGGATAAAAAATCAGTCCAATTTCGATAGTTTCGACTCCAATGACTTGGGAGACCATAAATCAGAGACTAAACTTCAATGGGTATTTGATTAGAGAGTGAAATTGACCAAAATAATCTAGAACCTCACCTACACAATACCAAAATCGACGGAAAACGCCGCCCAAAAATGCTGCTATCTGCGACCCATTACACCACTCGCCGGAGTTCACGCTCACCACCCGCTGCAACAGCTTGAAACACGCCAAAAAGGATGTTGGAACACGTAGGGGAAGGTCACTGGTGAGGGAGAACGAAGGGGAGAGTGAGATTGTCTTAAAAATCGAAAAAAAACCAATGAAGAACGCTTAACCACACCCAAATCGTGAGTTGCACTGTTGCGCTAACCGAAAACTCGAACCGCCGCCACTTACCAACGGCAAGGCACTGGAGAGACACCGCTTTCGACCTACCCGCTGGAGACTCGACGTCGAAGACAGGGCTGAGGAGGCAAACGGCTGGAAAAACAAAAAAAAAACTGAAGAAGCTTAAAAAAAATCGTGTGGAAGAAGAAGGAAAGATGGAGAAGTTGGCTTTCATCCTATCTTGGGTTGTGTGCGGCTAATAAGAGGGGAAAATTAGGGTTTAGATGGCTTGGCTTAAAGGCCATTTAATTACAAAACTGCTATCCCAAATTTTTAACAATTAAAAACTCACCAAAACCCACCCAATAAAACCTCATTTTTAATACTAAGCTTGCAATTAATTCAAATCAACTCAAAATTAGAGAAATTAAGTTTTACCTTAAATTACCAACGTTACAATGAAAACTGGTATTATTCGACCCTCTCGGTACCAAACTCACATTGCATGCTAAGTCTAAGTGATCAAGTTAAACTTAACAAGATAGAATGAAAATCAATAAAGGATGACATGCACATAAATAAAACTTAAGCAAACAAACAACTTTCAAGCTACTCCATCCACAAGGAAATTCACTAAACCGAACCCTTCAATGGAGAATTTAGCTACGCATGATGGATAGAAGTGTCAAAAAATAATTTTTCATTGAATAATAAGTGATTGATACAAGAAATAATGAAAAGAAATGAATGTTGGAAAATAATGTGCGCTAAAATTAGGGTTTTTCTCTTTATCCAATCCCTCTAAAGTTCTCATGACACTCTACTCTCCTTATACAAGGTGGAAACAGGGTGAAATCTCTACAAATAACACGAAGGTTTGATGTCTAACTAGGGTTAGAATTTTGTTGGGTTTATGTCCTAAAACTCATAGTTTGTAATCTTTATCCTTTTTCTATAAAGATAATATTGTACTATTCATGAATTGTGTTTGTTTATATAACCTTAATCCAATGAACTAAAAGATCATTGGTTGTAAGATGAATACTCAAACTATATGTGGAAACATAAACATGGATCAAGTTCTAGTATATAACCTAAAGGTCTATAGTATTGGATTTAAGATTAATTATTGCAAGACTAAGAATAACAAATTCAAGTTCCACATACATTATTAATTATTGCAAGACTAAGAATAAAAAATTTATCAATACTATAAAACCTAAAGGTCTATAGTACTGGATCAAGTTCCACATACAGTTCAAGTTTCATAAAACAACCTTGGATGTTTAGTTTATTGGATTTAAGATTAATTATGGCAAGATTAATTATGGCAAGACTAAGAATAACAAATTCAATAACTCCTTATTGAATAATTTCTATAACTCTTTATTGATATTAATTAATTTGTTATATTTACTATCCATGAGTTTTAGGACATAAAACCCAACAAGTAAATGTAAACTATTGATCGTTCTCAATAAAGCGTTATTGATTATTATTCTATAAAGAGTTATCGAATTATTGTATTAAGTTTTTGTCTTAAATAGCCTTAAATCCAATAAACTAACATCCTAGGTTGTCTTATGAGTCTTGAACAGTATGTGGAGACATACGGAGATCGATGTTCAAGATATAGCCTAAAGGGTCTATAGCATAGGGATAAGGTTAGGTACCTTATCCTAGTGACACTATGGATACGACCCACTTTGTATTTGATACAAATGCAATGATCCAACACATTCATGTAGGTGACATGCAAGTTGGGGTATCCTATGCAATGAGTTTGAATAAGATCGGACCACAAAATAGTAACCACTTGATGTAACTCTGTTGACTAGTTAGGTTTCTATTTCAATAGGATGACCTAGGCAACTTAGTCTTAATTCTTGAGTGTATTATGAACTCCTATTCACGAGAGATTGTCCTTTGATTTGTATGGGTAAGAGAGGTCAGTTAGCTGACTCAATATGACTATCATTTTGGGAACAAGACCGAGTGAGGAGCTGAGAACATAATCACACAAGATGGAATTCACTCATTCCCGACTTTCGGCTAAGTAGATGAGTGTTCCCTTAAATGGTGTCTCCTGGACTTGAACAAAGGGTCCTACCCTCTCACTGGTCCGAGAGGGATTTCTGTTTAATGGTAATATTGGTAGGACCATAAACAAGTTGTTCATTAAAGGAGCACAAGTACTTAAGAACATATAGGTAACCTAGGGGTAAAACAGTAATTTGACCCAGCTGGGTGTTATGAACACTCGTGAAGGACTAACTTGCGGTTATTGGTCTATATCCGTGGACACAAAAATATATTTGCAATGAGAATAGTGCAGTTGTGGGTCTTTGGTGAAGTGTACCCACAGTTAACGAATATTGCTTAATTTGGTTAATGAGTTTAGCCAATTAATCTCACATCATTTGAGCTTCTGATCTGTAGGTCCATAAGGTCCCATTGGTAGCTCGTAAAGGGTATTGAGGCAATTAAGTCTTGTTTGTAAATTGAACTGTTCAAATTTACAAAGGGAAATAATATAATGTATGGTGATACAATATATATTAATATAAATTTAATTTTGGATATGATTCAAAATTAATTTATGTAAGAATTAATATTTGAAGGAGTTCGTTCAAATATTAATTTTAATATGAATTAGATTCATATTAAAACTATAGGTTATGAGAAAAATACAATTAAATATGATTTAATTGTATGTATAAATTAAATATATGATATTTAATTTAATAGTTAATTGATTAAAGAATTAATTAATTATTTAAATATGAATTATCTTTATTTTTTAATTCATCTCTCATTCCTATAAATAGGCCTTCACGCCTATGGCCTCATACACACAAGGGTTCTCACTCAGTTTTCATAAATCAAGAATAAGGTTGCACTCCCTTGGTCTCCAACTCCCCAGAGAATACCAATGTTTTCCTGTGGTGGTGTTCCAATACAGACGAGTTTATTGTGATCGTGATTCTTCCAAGCAGTTGGTGAAATCTATACAGAGCCACAACGAGAGTAAGTACATTGTTTCTCTTTGAAGTTTTCAACATGCTTAATCTATGTTTATAGTAAAAGATTTGGATCTCTATATGTTTATGTATTTGTCAGTATACTGATATTTCTAAATTCTAAATTAATTACAAATTGTTCCCGATCGCTTCCGCTGTGCTAGAGCTTTTATCCTTACAATTAGTATTAGAGCAAATTGTTAAATTAGTTTAGTGATTTCGAAATTTTATATCAGGACTTTTATCCCTTTTGTATATATATATATATTACTCTTTTTCTTCTGTACTTAAATTGGGTTATTCACATTAATGATGTGTAAGATACTTATAACAAAACTTTAAGAAGGTTAAGAATTAGTAATTAATCTTACTTTAAACAATTTTTTAGTACAATAATTGTGAGTGGGAGGATTGAGTTTTCAATTAACTACACATTCTAGTTGACAATTTGAGTATAATTCAAGTCATAAAGCATATATCCTCGATTAAGAGGTTTAGAGATTTGACTCTTTCCACCCTACGTGTTATTGAACTAAAAAAGTGTCATACAGAATCCGGTCATTATCAAAATATATCAAGAAGCTCGAGTAAAATAGGAGGCAAAAATAAATGTAGAAGGAATCAATTACATCATTTATTAATTTTGTAGTCCCTCACTTGTAAAATATTATATTATATGGGCTTCCATCTCAAAACCAATATTGTGAGGTCTCCACCAATTTTTTCGATGTGGGATCCTCAACATGCCCCCTCAAGATGGTGCCTCTTTGGGTTCACCAATCTTGGATCGGATCACAATTTCTTTTTATTGGACCGAATACCCGCTTGGGTTTAATGGACTCTGATACCATATTATATTATATGGGCTTCCATCTCAAAACCAATTGGCTATGAGTGGAGTGACCCTTGAAACTTATATATTGTGAGGTCTCCACCAATCTTTTCGATGTGGGATCCTCAACATAAAATTTGTAGTGCTATACTATTATTGTAAAAGTTCACAATAAATTAAGGGATTAAGTATATAGTGATTAGCATTATTGTGGACGTTTATTGATTAACCTAGCGTTATATTGTAATGGATATATATTTTGTGAATTTTAGCTCCATGACAACACTTGGTAAGATGAAGTGCTATTTGATTATCATTTTTGAAATGCACTAAATGGGGTTCCTTTAATTGTATATTGATCAATATATCTATGATTTGATTATCATATATGTTTCTATGAAATGCATTAAGCACTTTGTAAGCTAGTTTTTCCTTGGTGCTTTGTGATAACACTTTGAATGACATAGTTTTCCTTATTTCTAATACATTATCTTTATTTATTTGATAAAGTAATTAAATTGTGTGGTGAAGATGCCTCAATTAAATAAATAAAATAAATAAAAAGTTTCACTTTAACACTTTAATTCCTTCTTATTTAATAAAATACTAAAATCACAAGTTAAATTGAACTGATCCCAAGAAAAATAACTTCTATAAATTGACCAAACACAAGTAAATTACTACCAAAATAATGAAATAAGCTATTACAATAGGAAGCAAGACAACTTAACTACAAACAGTTCAATTTAAAGAGAAAAATCCCCTTAAATTAATCTATTTACATTCTTTTTGCGCATGACCATAATGTTCTAGTTTGTGTAAATCTAGCTCACGTATGTTGCTAACATCAAAATGTAAACGAAAAGGAAAGAGCACGACTCCAAAGGGTCGCAAGGAATTTGCACCAGTATGACAATCTACCAAACACATTTGATACTTAAGTGATCAATATCTATTTGAGGTAATGTCAAGGTAAACCGAGTATTTTGACATACCTAGGTATGAGGTGAGTCTCACTATTCCTAGGGAATTAGAATAAGTTTGGAATTTGACCAATCAAAGCATCAAATCTACTTGTGTTGTGATCTTGATGAGCATTGTGTTGAATATACTCTTGCGATATTGTTGTGTTTAGGATTGTTGTGAGTGCGACCAAAGTCCGTCCTCCCTTTTATACCCATGATCATCCCATTATCTAGCCGATGTGGGACTTTGGTCGCACTCACAACAATCCTCCCCTCGAACAAAGTACCACCGAGCCTCCCCTCAAATAGTCATCTATCCGTCCAACTCTCTAGGCTTCACCGCTTTACCGAGAGTTCTTGCTCTTATCTAGGACGACTCCTCTTCTCCGGAGTATACCCGCCTGCCCAACAGAGCCCAACCACGGACCTCCACCATGACTATTAAGGCTCACAACTTTCTTTGTTCGGAACCCGAGGATTCCACCCAACACAGCTACTCCCAGGGCATGGCTCTGATACCACTTGTTAGGGACTACCGGACAACCACATATCTCCATTGGTATGAGGCCTTTTGGGGTGAACCAAAAACAAAGCCATGAGGGTTTATGTCCAAAGTGGACAATATCATACCATTGTGGAGATATGTGGTTGTCCGGTAGTCCCTAACAAGGATCGTTATCCTAACTAGACGTGGTTCGTTGAATGACTAACTTTGAGTTGACTGAGTTGTCCAAAGTGTTGTGTGGATATTTGTTAGTCTCATATGTGGATATTTTTACCCATAACATAATGAAACCAATTTAGTTTAGCTTTATTAGCTTCTTTTTCGTACATGCAAATTGCCCTTTTTAGCATATTGATTATAGGAATAAAAAGAATCTATTCTATACTCTATAAATACCAATGCACAATGGTGGATGAGAATTAGTCCTATTTTATATGAGTGAATGTTTAATAGTTGTTCATCATTCAAAAAAAAAAAAAAAAGCCTATTTGGAAGAATTTTCCATCCTATTTTTATGAACTTATTCAATCTATATATAGAATATACTAAAAAATAAAATCTAATAAAGGCGGATCTTATTTATTAAGACCATAAACTCATTGTTACGCTTCCACATCAAAGTGAGTTATATACCTAATTCTTTTTTCTTTGCTTTGATGCCTATTGGTGTTCCAAAAGTATATTTTCGAAGTCTTGGAGAGGAAGATCCACCGTGCTACTTGAGCTCGAGGTTTGCTTTGTAACTCCCGTCGAGATATAGTGCTACTTGTCAGATATATTGGGTCATATGTTATTTTCCTATTCTCTCTCCGATCGAGATATCCTCTCTTTCGCCCAAGACAAATTGATTTAATTATAAAAAATTTGCATCATAGAATTCAATTCTCGTTCTCAACTCACATGACTAATATGAGCTCGAGGTTTACTTTGTAACTCCCAGAACTTCTTCGTAGTGGCTTCGTTCCATGCCTCATTTCATGGAGAACCTCAAAGTGGCTATATTTCATTATATTCCATCCATATATCCAATTTCCATTCTTTTAATATCTTTGTAGTGTCATTGAGATAAGAGATGTTGTCTCTAGTCTATTTGTTTCTATTTTTATACATAGAAAGTTAAAAAACTATCATATAATAATCTAGAAATTGCGATAGAAAAGAAAATGGGAGGTTTGTGATATTTTACTTCTTTAGTTCATTTGTGGAACATACCACTAAAACTAGTTGGCAATCTCAATTTATTCTCTAAAAGTAAGATGAAGCAAGATATTTAATTAAATATTCATAAATAAGAAAAAGATGAAAATAAAATAACAATTTACTTTACAATTTGGACCATCCTAGAATGTAGTACCCAAAGTGCATTGTCATCAATAGTACATAATCTTGCCCTCATACTACAAAACTTTGTCTACTATTCCATTATGTACTTAAAAAAAAAAAAAAAGAAGAAATGTAACGTCCCAGGCCCAAGACTCAGTATTCGTATTTGACATCCGACAGTCTCAGTATATCTCCTGCGACCTGACAACCTTGTCTTCACTCACATGTCTCCTAGAAAAATTCTCAAGAGGTCCTCAACATAGAACTCCACCGAGCTAAGCAAGCTTAACTTTGAAATTCTTATGATTGAAACACCGAAAAAAAAAGGTGAACCTTATTTGATATTGGTAATAACTATTGATTCTTTTAAACTTATCTTGACCATACTTTCATATCCTCAAGATCTTTCACATACAAATGTGGTCTTAGTTCATTCATGTACCTCTCATCTACTCGAGTGTCGCTAAAATAATTAGACAAAAATATTTCACATTCAAGCATGACTAAATGGATTTGCCTTGCCCCACAACATTTTTTTAACTAATAAACGAACTTTTTTTTTTTTAGAAAATCTCTATTTTTTAAATAAATTTTCAAATTTGTAAATTTGAATATAATTTGTGAAATTCATACTTCAAAATTAATTAAATCAATTCAATACACTGAATGGGGCGGCCAGAGATTCTAATTGTTTTGTTTAACGAAGAATTCGAATTCGAACACCCTTTTATTTAATTAAATCAGAAAATTTCCTTGTTCACACATTTGCCGACCATTTCTTTTGAATCATAGTGCTGAATGAGTGTCGGAAAGTGCAGAATATTTTATCAAAATGCAAATGCAAATTTCTAATTGGTCAAAATCAGCCAATAACGTTGCTTGGTTGTGCTGAAGATCTAACTCCAATCAAATACTCACAAATAGCAAACATCACTAAACAAATAGGAGAAACTTTGTCATAGTCTAGTTTCTATACTTCAAAATTTTTAAGGATCGTTTTGGAATATTCTTTAGTTTAAGTGTTTTTCGAGAATTTATTTTTTTATAAATATTTTATATAAAAATTGTTTAGAACTAAACACTCAGATTGATGCCAAAATCCAAACAGAATACTCACTTGACCTTCTCACGTGACACCAACAATGAATTTATAGAAGCTAGGAAAGACGTGACATACAAAAACAACAAAAACTGCACATCGGTGTGGTGCTTGCCACACCTACTCTGATGCTTAAGTTAGCCAAACAGAAAGTTAAAAGTGACAAGAATTGAGGTTTCGAACCCTTCTCCAGTCGTGAAGAAGGGTATTTATACCTAAGTTAGCATAAGAGGGTTTTTAGGCGTGGGAAGACGATTCAGGCTAAATCAGGTTGAACCGGGGTTGTCCATGGACTCCAGGGACCGAGCGGAAGGGAGGAGACTTGGCCCGCACAGGCCTCAGCCATGGTCGAGGGCGAGCGGGGTTGGGCCAAGGCCCAATCCCTTCGTCCTTGGCCCAACCCTATGGTCCATTTCCCTTTTGGGGTCCATTTCCGGGTTGTGCCTCCGGTTTCGGGTCGTGTTGTCCTCGTCTACCTCCTTGGATTCCGAGATGGTCTAGAATTACTTATAACAACTCATATGTTTGGTTACATTTTTTCACAAGTTTTTTTTATACACAAGTTATTATATACTTAAAAACTCTTTTTTAATAAAAAAAAAAAAAAAAAAAAAATTGTTCTCTAAGTGTTTCTCTCAAAATGGTTTATTTCACAATCCCATTTTTTAATAAATCATTTTTAGTTGTTGTCAAACACTAGAATTTTTTTCAAGATGATTTTTTTTTCCAAAATTAAACACTTGAAAAGTTAAACCAAGCATGCCCTAAAATTTGTGACAATTAATAATCTCTATCTTGAAGGGTTTTGTTAGGGAAAAGTATTGATTTTTAATATATAATCATTTAGTCGATGTAATTTGAAACTTGTGTACCGTGAAGTGATTGATCTATCAATGTATATAAGAAACTCCATTACACTTTAATGAGATTTTTCATCCTAAGAATTAAATCCTTACAAAATTTAAATACATATTAAATTTAAGAACAAAACTGTTGCAAAATTTTTAAAAGTTTAGAGACTAAATTACTGGTGTGAAAATTTGGACCAAAATGTGTTTTTCAAATCAATGATTAAATAAAGCCTTAGTTTTTGGATTGTGATATCCGTTTTGACATTGAAAGGGTAAGAGAATATTGAGTTTTGCTCTTCAGTGTATGGTTAAGAAATGGATGACCACCACTCAAAATAACCTAATGAACCTTTTGAGTATACATTTTTTTAGCAAAGTAAGTTTCATATGTTCTTTTTCTAGCACCAAAACATTTTATCATTGGATGATTTCCCCTTAATCATATAGAAAAGTAATACTATCCAACTGTTTGAAGACAGGACCATTTGTTTTGGGAGTGCTAAGTTAGATCAAACAAACTTATCAATCTTAGTTTATTTAATATGCTTACCTTCTTTGTGTTGACAAGTTAATTATGATAAAAGAAAGATCATATTTCCTCTTTGTTCATTCATGTATTAACACAAGAATTTTGAAGAAATTTATTTCTGGAAATGAATTTAAATTTGTATAAATATTGTGATTTCTAATTTATAGTCTTCCTTTGCTTCAATGGTTGGTGAGATTGTTCTTGGATTCAGAGAAATTGAATCTTCGATTTTTAGCTTACGAAGAGATGATCAATTTCAAAATTCTTATAGGCTTTATGGAATTTTCAATCTTTAGGAAATTATTCTATATTTTGATTCTTCACAATCTTTTGGTTTTATTACAAGTTTAGTCTCTCAACATTCAAGGTTGTATCAATTAGGTTCTTGAACTTTGAAAAGTGTCTAATAGGTCCCTAAACTTTTATTTTTTGTGTCTAATAGGTCCTTGGTACATTTAAGAGTTTTAAAAATTAACCAATCAATTAGATATAAAATTGAATTTTATGCCTATTAGGACCTTAAACTTCCAATTTTGTATCTACTAGGCCTATGAATTTTAGAAAATATCAAATAAGTCAAGACTTATCAGATGACACAAATTTGAAAGTTAAAGGACCTATTGGACACAAAAGTGAAAGGACCTATTAGATACTTTTTAAAGTTCAGGGATCTATTGGAAACAAAATTGAAAGTTCAAGAATCTATTCGACAATTTTTAAAGTTTAGGAACCAAATTGACACAATCTTAAAAGTTCAAGGACTAAACTTGTAATTTAACCAGTATTTTACCTAATCCAAAATGAAGAATGAGTTTTGGTAGGTCAGATGTGAGATTGGGCTTAGTTGACTTTAGGACCCAACTCTTCATGTGGGTTTATTTGCTCTTGACTCAATCCTGGTTTTGGGCTTGAATTATTTGAATTTAGAAAAATATGGCTAGATATATAGTGTGCATTTGAAAAAGAGTGAAACAGAAATTTTTAATGAGAAATTGTCAAACCAAGTTTTAAACCTATTTTCAAATGTTTTATTCTTCCAATTTTATCCCTGAATGTATGTTCACGTCCCAACCTGTATTTGAGAAACTAAAAAAGTAAAAGAAAATTATTTGTTGCATGACCCATACAATGGGTAGTTACAACATATTTATTCTCTCATATCGTTTGAAATTTAAAATCCAGATGTTATCTTCCTGTGCAATCTGATAGATTACACAAAATATATTCTTTAATATTCAATTTCAAGTAGTTTTTTTTTATTTTTTAATTAAAAAACATTAATCTTCGTCGCCTTTTTTAATTTGATCGATATCTTGATCTTCACCCTTCCTTCCAACACTGTAAAGGCTATAGGTATGTGTCTATATATTCGTTATTTTTATTCCTATTCATTCTTTTGTTCCTAAATTTAATTCTTCCTCTTCTTTTCAAAATTAGATGTCTTCTATTATCCTTTCAATATGGTATGATGAGTTGTGACATAGTGACAATCATACACTAGCTTCAAGGTTTCAATAGTGTCATTGCAATAAGATTCTTCATTCTAACATCTCATCAATTCCATAAATAGTAAACTTACAATTCATAATAATGAAACAATTAATTACTCTCCCGTTATAGCAATAGTTCAGGAAAACTGATCGTACTTATGCTTTGCGAGGATAGGGAAGTTGTTTTGGCTATTATTTTATGTCTCCAATAGCAGGGCCAATGAAATCATCATTATGTAGTAGACAATGATCATTTTGAGACTATAAATGTTACAAACACAGTGTGTATGCAAGAAATTCTTGAGAAGCCCCTCATCCTTTCCAAAAAAAAAAAGGAATTTTAAGTTCATCGATTCTAATGACATTGATTCTTCTGCAATAAACATATCTTTGAAAGAAAAGTAGTATGTTTTCCAATTAAAGATTGATTTGAAAAAGATTGTATATCTATTTGCCATCAAATGTAGTTTTCAATTTAAGATTGTGAAGTCAAACAAGAAACAATTAGTAGTTAGGTAGAAGGAACCATTTTGCGACTAATATTAATTTTGCATTAAAATATATACAGTGTATTTGTTTCTCCTCTTCACACATACGTGACTATATGTTTTTCAAGAATATATACAACGTATGAACTTGACGATGATGGTAGGTTCAAATACTTTTGAATTCCCCTCTCTTCCTCCATCCATGCTTGGAAATACTGTTTTCTTGTCATATCAATTGATGATACGTTTGTAGTAAATTGGCACTCTAATTTCTGCTTGTACATTAGATGAAAATTCTCAGATTGTTCCATTGCCATTTTCTACAGTAGATTCAAATGTTTGTGGCAGAAACCGAGTTGGATGCAAATCCAATGTGAATATCGTTTTTTGAGGTTTGCAGAGAGGAAGTAGAAAGAAATCGCTTTCAGAGAAGAAGTAGAAAGGAATCGCTTGCAGAGAAGGAGATATTTGGAGAGGAACATACGAGGAGTCTTTACCAAAAAAAAAAAAAAAAAATCTAGAAGGTTTCAAATGCTGTCCTTCAATGTGTAAGGTTAATTTGCATGGAGGTTCTCAATACCAACGAAATTGCAGCTGCAATAAATATACTGAATTTTTTCTTTCTCCTATTTTTCCTCCCTAATTTGTGATTTGAATTTAAAATCAAAATTTTTAATTAAAATTTTTGCTTTCAAATTATACTATTAAGATAGATTAATATTATATTTATCTCTTTGATTTTGAAATTCGTTTATTAAATTTGGCATTAAATTAATATGTGAATTCTAGATTTTATCCCCTTTTTTACAGTGTATTTAATTTAAATAATGTTTAGCATTTTTGTCTATTTGGTTACAAAAAAATTACTAAAATTAGCATTTAGCTATTTTTCAAATAAAAAATTAGGATGACCATTTTTTTCAAAACGGCCAATAAAAATTTGGCTAATTATCTAGTTGCCTCTTGAGTTTAGAGGCAGTTGCATAGATGACAAATTGGACCAAATTAATATCAAATATAACACCATTGCAAACTAATTGCAAATATAGCAAAATTAATTGTACAAGACCAAAAAGCTGTTGTCAGATTCTATCCGTGTCTATCACTGATAGGCTCTGATTATTCAAAGTATATCAGTGTCTATCGCTGATAGACTTCAATTCATCAAAATCTATAAGTGATTATCACTGATAGACTTTGATTAATCAGAGCCTATCAATGGTAGTCACGGATAGATTTCGATTAACCAAAGTTTATCAGCGATAGACACTGATAGACTCTGAATAATCGGAGTCTATCAGTAGACTGATAGATCTGATTAATCAGAGTCTATCGCTGATAAACTCTGATAATCAAAGTCTATCAGATAGACTCGGATAGATTTTGCTATATTTGCAAAAAAAAAATTTACACGGTGCTATATTTGCTATTAATTTGGTCCAATTTGCCACTCACGACAATTTTCCTTGAGTTTAATCTAATTTTCCTGAGTGGGCTTGGATTATTTGGGCTAGGTCTAATAATGGCTAAACATAATTTTTATTTTAATATTAGTATTTACAGTGGACGAAAGTGTCTCTAACCTATGTTTAGACTTTTTAGAAAGAGAATTAATACAACCTACGGGAGTGGAGCATAATAAAAAGAAAGAAAATCTAATTTTAATAACAATCTAACCAAACCAAATCAAAACAAAAAAAGAAGCAACATTTTACCCTCCGTTTGGAACGCTATGATTTGGAAGGATTTCAAATCAAAATGGATTTAAAATCATTTCCAGTGTTTGGTTAAACCAAAAAAATAGAATTTAAAATCCAATCTAATTTGAAATCCTGTTTTGCCTCAAAATATTTTCCGTCCAAAATAGGTCGGATTTGGCAGGATTTTGAATCAAAATTAATCACATCCCAATTTTACCCTTCTGATTTGGTTGAATTGATGAAAACAAAATGAATAAAAAAATGGACGAAAGAACGCAATTGAAAGATGAGGAGATTGTGGACCTGGCAATGAAAAGTTGGAAAAGATTGCAAAGTCGATGGAGGCGAAGTAGGGGCAACATGCCGATGGAGAGGACGATGAGTGATAGCGAGCATAGCTAGCTATTTTTCTCTGATTAATTAAGCTAGTCTTTTACAATTATTTGCCCAAATTTATGCATTTTATGTTTTATTTGTAGGAAGTATGTGCTTGAAGCTTAATTCAGCAATTGGAGTCAAATGGAGCTTCCAATCTTAAAAAAAAACAAAAAAAAAAAAAAAAAAAATCACAGCGTCGCGACGCTATCGACAAATTTTCCAAAATTGCGGATCGTCTCGACGCTACGACGAAATTTTGCTATTTAAGCATCCTTTCGGCTAGGTTTTTGGGGACTTCGATTTGGGGACTTTTGGAGCCGACAATAGGACAGAATTGAGGGATTTTTGAGCTGAAGCAACGGGGGCGAGTCGGAAATCAACCCATTGTTCGTGGGGATCGTGACGGGGACGTTCGGTCTCGGCCTACAACGAGTTTATTTCTCTTTTCCCTTACTTTAGATAGTTTTTATGGCTTGTTTAGACTTAGTTTATATTGTAACGAGGATTATGTGTAGCTAAGTTTAATTCTTAGGGATTGATGTAGCCGTTGGGCACGTTATGGATTGATTCGTTGATTTTATGCTATCGATTTCATTTATGCATATGTTGTATCCTTAATGCTTTCAATTTACTGGCCATAAATTGATTGATGTTTACATTTGAATCTAACTCGGGAGAGAGGATTTAAATTAGTATTCCGTATGCATAACTAGAATTTAGCTAAAAATCGGGAGATTAAGGTTAATTCTAGAAATTGTTATAAAGGTTAGCCTTATTGCCTTGTATGTTAATTGAATTTAGATAGGGATATCGGATTCAATTGCATATGGGAGAATCATGTATGCTCGGGAGAGATATGTGTGATTTTAGTTGCCAAGATTTATGAATCATAGCATGTGTTAATCCGTATATTAATCCATAACTCCAATTGGTGAAATCAAATCCCTAAGACCAATTTTTCCCATTAGATTGTCACTTTTTACTTTAGTTTTGTTTTTGATTAATTCATATTCTCATTTAATTTGATTCCCTAAATAAAATTAGTCAAAAGTATTTTCGATAATTAAAATTTGGCTAGACACCAATCCGGAGGACGACATTCGATTGAAAAATCACTATATTATTACTTGACCCGTACACTTGCGGTTAGCAAATTGCACATCAAGTTTTTGGCGCCGTTGCCGGGGATTGGCATATTTAGTCAATTTTAATATTGAAGAAAAATTGTTCGGTCTTAGTTTATGGTGTATTCTATTTTGTTGCTATTTTTGTTATTTTTTGTTTTTAGGTAGACTGCATTTTTCCTTTATTGTTTTTCTTTTCTATTCTTAAATTTATTCCTTATTTAGATTTTTCCATATTTGTTTGAATTTTCCATTTATAGATTTTTAGTTTTTCCTTTTTAGATTATATTTTCCTTATTTAGATTTAGTTATTTTCCTTTTCTTGTTTCTTTCCTAATTTGTTTTATTTCTTTTTCTTTGCATTTTTAGGTTAGTGTAGTCGGTGTATGCGAAAGGTTAGGGAATTGGCCTTAGTTCCCTTAGATCCAGAGATCGAAAGAACTTTCAATAGACTTCGAAGGGAAAATCAAGAAAACATCCAAATGGCCAATCCTAATCCTGAAGAACCTAAGCCCATCAGGGACTATTTTCAGCCGATCTTTCACGAGCAACAGTCGGGGATTTTCTATGCCCCGATTATTGCTAACAATTTTGAGCTGAAAACAGGTCTCATCCAGATGGCTCGAGATTGCGCTTTCAGAGGATCGCCCATGGAGGATCCAAATTCTCATCTGAAATCCTTCCTAGACATCTGTGGGACGGTAAAGTTAAATGGTGTTTCTGAAGATGTCATTCGCTTACGTTTATTTCCTTTTTCGTTGCAGGACAAAGCGAGGGACTGGTTACAATCTATTCCACCTGGGAGCATTACCACTTGGGATGCTTTGGTCCAGACATTCTTAAAGAAGTTTTTTCCTCCTACCAAGACGGTCAAGCTGAGGACCGAAATTGGGACATTCCAGCAACAATTCGATGAGCAGCTATTCGAGGCTTGGGAGAGATTTAAAGAGCTGCTAAGGAAGTGCCCTCAGCATGGCTACCCCGACTGGCTCCAGGTTCAGTTATTTTACAATGGATTAACTCCTAGCACGAAAACTATTGTTGATGCAGCTGCAGGTGGGACTCTGTTGTCCAAGACTGTTGAGAGTGCTAGGACTTTGTTAGAGGATATGGCCACCAACAGCTATCAGTGGCCATCTGAGCGGTCAGGACCCAAAAAGATTGCTGCTGGAGTGTTCGAGGTTGACAATGTAAGTGCACTTCAGGCTTAGATGTCTTCCTTGGCTAATGCATTTTTAAATTTTTCAGGTTCGGGGAATGCTCAATCAATTGAGTCTGCAGCTGCCCTTGCATCCCAGACTTAGGGGGAAAATCTCGAGCAGGTTCAGTATGTTTCGAATTTTAACTCTAGGGGGTATAATAATAATTCCACACCTACACATTATCACCCTAGCAATAGAAATCATGAGAATTTTTCCTATGCTAACAATAAGAATGTTTTGAATCCTCCTGACTTCACTCCTCAAAGTCAAGAAAATAAGAAATCTTTAGAAGACCTTGTTGGAGCTTTTATTGCAGAATCAAGTAACAGGTCAAATAAGCTTGAGGAGGCCGTGATTGCAATAAACACTACTGTCAATGGTCATTCTGCAGCAATCAAGAATATAGAGACTCAGCTGGGACAACTGGTAAGTGTTGTCAACTCTATGAATAAAGGTAAAGCCCCAGTTGAACAGGAGAAATCTTCTTTGGAGTACTGCAAGGCCGTTTCTGTGCATTATGAGGAGGAGACTAAATTAGCTGAAGAGGAGAAAACTACTGAACCAGAGGAACTCACAGGAGGAGTTGAAGAAGGCACCACCTCAAACGAAGCTGAAAAGCTTAATCCTGAGCCTTCTATTCCTTCTCCTACTGTTTTAGTTCCTAAATCAAAGAAAAAGAAAAATTCTAAAGTTAAGTTTGACAAGTTTTTAGATGCTTTTATGGGTTTGCATGTTAATATTCCTTTTTCAGATGCTCTGGAGCAAATGCCTCATTACAGAAAATTTATGAAGGAATGGCTCAACAAGAAGAAAAAGGAAAAGCAGTTGGAGACTGTATACCTTACATCGACGTGCAGTGCTCGTGTCCAACAGGGAGTACCAGAGAAATTGTCTGACCCAGGGAGTTTTACCATTCCTTGTAATTTTGGTACTTTTTCATGTAGAGCACTATGTGATCTGGGGGCTAGCATAAATATAATTCCTCTATCATTATGTAAAAAGCTTAACATAGGAGACATAAAATCTACTTCTGTTAGACTTCAGTTGGCTGACCAGTCTGTGGTTAGTCCATATGGGATTGTTGAGAATATTCTGATTAAAGTAGGTAGATTTTTCCTTCCTGTTGATTTCTTTGTGCTAGATATTAAAGAGAATCCTGCTATGCCTATCATATTAGGGAGACCATTCCTTGCTACAGGGAGGGTTATAATTGATATTGAACGTAGGGAGCTAATCATAAGAGTCCAACAGGAGAAGGAAGTTTTAAAAGCTTTTGAGGACCCCAAGAACACATCAGATACAATGAAGGTGGGCTACAGGAGAGGTGCTAGGAAGAGCACCAGTGATGGAAAATCTGACAGGAGACCACCCTGATGCATAGTTGGTCAACACGTCGAGCTAATGACGTTAAACAAGCGCATATGGGAGGCAACCCAAGTGGGTTAGTTATTTCTTTATTTTGAGTTTTATTTATTTTTTGTGTCTGTTTTGTAGGTCTTGTTTTCTTTCTCTCCTTTGCTTTCAAGCTGTCAAGAGTCCAAGCATTTAGTCAAGAAGTCATCATCATTCCAGGGCAGTATTGTTCACTCCTTTCATTCGTTTATTGTTCTCATGCTTGTTTATGCTTTATTTTCGTTATACATTGAGGACAATGCATATTTTAAGTTTGGGGGTGGATTAGCATGCTTGTGGAGCCCTTGAGCATCTGAGTTCGGGCTATAGTTTTGAGCTTTCTTTGAATTATGCATATGGTTGTTTTCTGGATGCTACTTTTGCATGATTATGATGTCCTAGGATAGGCTTTCTTGTCAATTTTCAAGCTTGTGATGAGTTGTAAGCATAAGTGCCCAAAAAGGGAGACTTTTTAAAATTTTTCTAGGAGATGGCTTGCATGAGTAGAGTATTTGTCTTAGCTAGATTTGGATTTGAATGCTTAGGAGCGAATTATTGGGTTCATATGCTTGTTGTCCTCGATAGATGTAGGGCAGAGCTAAAGAGTTAATTTTTTGCAAATTAGCATGTTTGATCTTGCTTAGGAGAAAAGAAAAGAATATCTGCTATTTATGCTCATAAAGAAAAATCATTCTTGTTGTTACTGTTGAAATAAGATAATAATGCCATGACTTGTGCACAATATGCAATGGTTAATAAAGATTAAGGCAAAAAGAGCTACCCCTGTTGTGATCAGTTAGGCCAACCAGAGAAAACTCAGGTTAAGGGTCCCTGCAATGGGTGTGTGAAAGCTAGTGCCACATATACATGCTTAATTTAATTGTTAATTATAAGCACCTAAGTATGGAGATAAACAAACTAATTTGTTCCATTAACTCATTAGTGAAACCTTAGTGCCAGTGTAGAGGGAAGATGAGTTGAGAGTTTAATAATCCAATCCTGGGCTAGTAGAGTCTGATCTTGTTGAGTTAGATCTCGCTTGTGCAAGTTAATTTTGGAAAAATTTTAATTTGTCTCCCTCATTGGTCCTTATGTGCATGTCTCTTGCTTGCTTGACTATTGACTTTTGAGCCCTGAGGATTGAGTTATGATTATTGCATCCATTCTTCTACTGTATGCTTGATTTTTAGTTTGCTCGAGGACTAGCAAAAGCTTAAGTTTGGGGGTATTTGATAGCGAGCATAGCTAGCTATTTTTCTCTGATTAATTAAGCTAGTCTTTTACAATTATTTGCCCAAATTTATGCATTTTATGTTTTATTTGTAGGAAGTATGTGCTTGAAGCTTAATTCAGCAATTGGAGTCAAATGGAGCTTCCAATCTTAAAAAAAAAAAAAAAAAAAAAAAAATCACAGCGTCGCGACGCTATCGACAAATTTTCCAAAATTGCGGATCGTCTCGACGCTACGACGAAATTTTGCTATTTAAGCATCCTTTCGGCTAGGTTTTTGGGGACTTCGATTTGGGGACTTTTGGAGCCGACAATAGGACAGAATTGAGGGATTTTTGAGCTGAAGCAACGGGGGCGAGTCGGAAATCAACCCATTGTTCGTGGGGATCGTGACGGGGACGTTCGGTCTCGGCCTACAACGAGTTTATTTCTCTTTTCCCTTACTTTAGATAGTTTTTATGGCTTGTTTAGACTTAGTTTATATTGTAACGAGGATTATGTGTAGCTAAGTTTAATTCTTAGGGATTGATGTAGCCGTTGGGCACGTTATGGATTGATTCGTTGATTTTATGCTATCGATTTCATTTATGCATAAGTTGTATCCTTAATGCTTTCGATTTACTGGCCATAAATTGATTGATGTTTACATTTGAATCTAACTCGGGAGAGAGGATTTAAATTAGTATTCCGTATGCATAACTAGAATTTAGCTAAAAATCGGGAGATTAAGGTTAATTCTAGAAATTGTTATAAAGGTTAGCTTTATTGCCTTGTATGTTTATTGAATTTAGATAGGGATATCGGGTTCAATTGCATATGGGAGAATCATGTATGCTCGGAAGAGATATGTGTGATTTTAGTTGCCAAGAATTTATGAATCATAGCATGTGTTAATCCGTATATTAATCCATAACTCCAATTGGTGAAATCAAATCCCTAAGACCAATTTTTCCCATTAGATTGTCACTTTTTACTTTAGTTTTGTTTTTGATTAATTCATATTCTCATTTAATTTGATTCCCTAAATAAAATTGGTCAAAAGTATTTTCGATAATTAAAATTTGGCTAGACACCAATCCAGAGGACGACATTCGATTGAAAAATCACTATATTATTACTTGACCCGTACACTTGCGGTTAGCAAATTGCACATCAATGAGCAGGATACCAGCGTGTGTTTTGACATTGGCATGTGGTTGTGGCAGAGGAGGGTGTCGACGAACGTCCGCTGCAGTGAAAGAGATACAAGAAGAAAAAGAAAAATGGGGTGGAGAAGACTGGCTGCGGCAAAATTGGAGGGGGGAGAAATATTAGGATGGGGAAAAAAGAGAGGAGATGTGAGAGATTAGGGATTTTATTACGTTAACTTGCTTGGATTTCGGTTTTTATATTTATTTAACTTTTATTCATTATAATTATAAGGGTGTAATTGTAAAATTATTGCTTTCTTTTCCTTTCTTTTAAACTTTCAAACAAGAAATGTTATTTTTACTGATTTAAAATCCATTGGGTTCCAAACAAGATTAGGATTTTAAAATCATTTCCGTTTTTTTAAATCCTGGAATTTAAAATCATTTCCATTCAATTCTAGATGCCAAACAAGGAGGAGTGAAACCGAATTTGATATCAACAAGATTTAACAACCTTGCATTAAATTTAAAACTGTAATTAGCATTATTTTAAACAAAAATTCTAAATTACATGATCAAGGGTTGTGGGAGCCCTTTGAAAGAAACACATTAAAATTTCTAGAAAAATTTAAAAAACAAAAACAAGTTTTTGAAAACTATTTTTTTTTTACCTCATTTGATAACTATTTGCTTTTCGCAAATTAAGCTTATAAACACTATATTTTTTTTTAAAAAAAAACTAGCTTATAAACGCTACTTCTCCTACAAGTTTCTTTGTTTTGTAATCTACTTCCTTCCTATGTGTTTCAAAAACCAAGTCAAATTTTGAAAACTAAAAAAAATTAGTTTTCAAAAACTTGTTATTGTTTTTAAAATTTGACTAGAAGTTCAAATGTGTCCTTAACAAAAATAAAAACAATTATTTTTCAAAAAAAAAAAAAAAACAAAAAAAAAAAAACAATTGTAATGAAATTGGATGAAAACAACCAAGACTTTCAAAAACAAAAAACCAAATGGTTATCAAATAAAGTCTAAGTTTTAAAAAATTGACTTGGATTTTAAAAAGATGGGAAAAAGGTAAAAAAAAAAAAAAAAAAAACTTAAGATGGGAGTAGTGTTTGTAAGCTTAATTTTTAAAAACCAAATGATTATAAAATCGGCCTAACTAACTCCATTTTGAGTTAGATTTAATTATCCCACAAATTTATGAAATCCTTTTATTTATTTTTGTATAAGATTTGATTATTTGAATAGGGTGCAAGCAACCGAACCCAAAAACCGATGGTTCGGTTCAGTTTTCAAGACTAATACAGACCGAACCGAACCGAACCGAGGCGATATGGTTCGGTTCAAGTTTCGGTTTGCCTTTGCCCGAACCGAGATGCGCTTGCCTTTGTCTTTCTTTTACCCTAAATCGATCTTCCAGTTGTCTCTCAAATCGATCTTTCAGCCGATTCAGTTTGCGACATTGCTCGACGACGTGCTACTGCTCCTCGCCGGCGCCGTTTAATCTCCCTCTCTCTGCTCGTGGTCTTGCTCTTAAATCTGTGTTTAATCTCATTCTCTCTGTCTGGTCTCTCTGCTCGTTGCCGGTGCCTTAAAGTGGTCAGTCGGTCAAACCAAACCCCTCTTATTTTCTGATCTGTTTTATGCGTTTTATATGCTTTAATTAGTGTACCATTTGTGATTCAATGCCTCTGAATTTGTTGTGTGTTTTTTTCAATGGGGAAGTATTTGATGATCAGGGCTTCTTTCCAATTTCACAACTAAACCAGTCCCCACTTCAACTCACCAATCAACCTACCCTATCCCAAAGGCTTCAAACTTTCTTTCAAAAAGAAAAAACATAAAACGAATCATAAGATCGATTATTAAAATCCTAGTTTTGAATGTTGATAGTCTGGTCCGATAGCTGGAAATAAATTAAAGCTTAGTTGTATGTTTGAGTTTTATGTGCTTACTGTAAGTATATGAGTTGTGGTTGAAGTCATTATCTGATTCTGAGTCTCTCAGAAAATGGCAAAGGGAAAAGAGTATTAGCTTAAGTGAATTGGATTTTAGTTGCCCTTGTAAATGGTGAGGACACAAGTTGGATTTGTGTATAGTGGACAGATGGTGTATTCTGGGTACATTTTAATATTTAAAAGTGACTAGGATTAGTAGCTTTAGAAGTTCTGATTGTGAGGGCTTTGTAATATTGTGGTATTTCCAGTATATGAATGGATTGGGATGCTTCGTACTAGATTTCACTCTTTCTCCTGAAAGAATCAGGATTTATGTTGCTATTTTTTCAATGTTAACTGTTTGTGTTTTTAGTGTCAAATGATCATCCCGCCTTAGAAATTAATAGTGAGTGAAAAAAACTTTATCTGTTAATCATAAAAGATCAGGTTTGTTTTAGGCTTCTTAGGCTGCAGCAGTGTAAGGGCATGTCATAATTGAAATATATGTGCTTGTGGTTCTACATTGGAAAGTAATGTGGATGCTCAATACTGTAAACTTTTGGCGTTATATCAGAATCTTCCAGCTCCATTATCAGACTTTTGGTTGGATCATAATCAATGGAACTTCCAAGCAAGTTTCTCTAATGGGAATGTACCTAAGGTGTAATTGGAAATATTGGTAGGTTTTTATGGTTAGCGGGGGTGTGTTATGTTGTTTGGGGTCTTTGGGGTGAGAGAAACAATAGGATTTTTCGTGGCATTGAGAGAGACCCTTATGATGTTTGGGCCCTCATTAGATTCTATGTTTCTCTCTGAGCCTCTGTGTCCAAGGCTTTTTGTAATTATACTCTAGGCTCGATCATTTTGAGTTGGCAGTCCTTCCTTTAAGGGAGGTCTTTTTGGGGGCTGGTTTTTTGTATGCCCTTGTATTCTTTCATTTTTTTTCAATGAAAGCTGGTTTTTCATAAAAAAAAAAAAAAATTAGGAATATTGGTAAGGGTATATTAGCAGTTATTTAGGGAGTTGTTAGAGTATGAAGTTATAAATAGTGGAAGTGGGAAAGGGGAAGATAGGAAATTGAGTCAGTGAGTTACTCTTGAGTGTTCTCAAGAGAGAGAGGGTCCAAGTACCTCGAATACTTGGGTTTATAGTGTAGTCCTTTAGTAACAGTGTTTTCAAGGCGACCCCAGGCACTCGCCTATGGCGAGAGGCGAGGCGATCTGAGGTTGTTGCGCCTTGAAGGAAGCAAAAACAAGCTCTTTCAACCAGGTGCTTGCCTGATGGTACCTTTGGTTGTCTTTATGCGCCTTTGCCATGGTGAAGGCTGAGTGCCTGGTAATTATTTAGTATTAGTCAGCTTTTTTTTTTTTTTTTTTTTGGATGTGTTCAAGAATCAAAGATGATTGAAGAATTAAAACTGAAGATGAGGGAGAAGAATCAAAGTTAAAAGAAAAAAAAAAAGAAGGGAAAATCGAAGAACCTATCTTGTTAGCTTCAACCGCTACCTATGTCTTCTCCTTTTTTAACATTTTCATGCAGCAACACTAAAAGAAGAATAGTGTGTATAGCAAGCAAGTCAGTAGCACTTGCATATGCATGTGTTCACACGTAACTTTGGAGATGGAGACACGTGGAATAAATATGTAATTGTATTTATGTTTGTATGTGTGTGGGTGTACAATCTCTAACTTTAATCCTCTGATTCTCTCTCTTATGTGTGTGAATGTGTTTCACTCGAGGGCTGGAACGCTTGATCTCGAGTCTAAAGCTTCAATGAATTCTTGGAGCTTGAAGTCTTCCAGTCTTGAAGGAGCCTTCAATCTTCAAGAAGTGTTGATGTCCGGCAGAGTCTTTGATCTTCAAGGAGTGTTGAAGTCTTGAAGAGTGTTGGGTCTTCAAGAAGTGTTGATGTCCTGAAGAGTATTTGATCTTCAAGGAGTGTTGAAGTTTTGAAGAGTGTTTGGTCTTCAAGAAATGTTGATGTCCTGAAGAGTCTTTGATCTTCAAGGAGTGTTGAGGTCTTGAAGAGCGTTTGGTCTTCAAGAGACGTTTTAGAGTGTTTGGTCTTCAAGAAGTGTTCAACACTTATGGATTGCAGAGAGTCTTCGGTCTTCAAACTTGATGGAGTCTCCCTGAATTCTCTTGTTCTGCTTGAGAGCTTTGAAACTCTGAATCTTTGTGAGAGTGTAGAATTTCTCAACCCTTGAAATGGAGGAGAGTCCCTCTATTTATAGAGTTCTCGCTGGATGGACCCTGATGGCTTTTGGGCCAAATAACTTGGGCTTGGGCTTTATTGGTTTTGGGCTCAACTATTTAGTTTTGGGTTTGGTTCATATTTGACCCAAAATCATATGACCCAAATACTTAAAAGACCTAAATTTGATCTAATTAATTATTATTTTTAATTAATTGGTCAAATTAATTAATTTGATCAAAATAATTTATTTTCTAATTAATTGATCAAATAGAAATTTGACTCTTTAAATTTATAATTAGTCAACTTTGTCTTCAAATTAAATTTGGGACACATGTCAATTTATAATTGGTCCCATATTTAATTATTTGTAATTTCGTCATTAATTTTAAATAATGACGTGACAATTTGTGATTGGACAAAATTTCTCCTTCAATAGCATGCTTGCCAGTCAAATTGCCAAATGGCAGTATTACTAATTTTACTTCCTGTTAGTGCTATATTTAAAGTAGTTTTTGTTTATTTCAGTTAGTGTGCTATATTTATTAAATTTCTGTTCGGGAATGTGATTATTCAATCTTTTATTTAATTACTATTGTTTTATTGTATATTTAAAGGCTTATATTTTTATTTCTTCAATTATTTAAGTTACTCAAAAAATGGTTTTAGCTATACTTTATACCTATTATATATTTATTTATTATTTTATTAAATACGCCTCGTTTCACTCGGGCGACGCTTTTTTATCGTCTCTCGCCTTGAGGCGATTATAAAACTTGTCGCCTTGAAGTGCGCCTTGCGCTTGGAAAACACTGAGTAATACATTGTGGTTCTATTCCAATTCATATCACTTTCTATGTTCTCTCTCCTCATTCTTGGCTCTTGCAACATTGTCGCCACAGCCCACTTCTTGCTCACTGATGGAATCGATCTTTCATTATCAAACCAAATTGTCTTGTTTTATTACTGTTGGTTCATTTTGGTCCTCGATGTACAAAATGGAATTGATCTGTTCAACTCTTATTTTTCATGAAATTTGCTTGGTTGAAATAATTCGGGAATACTCGAGGCAAAAGAAAAGAATGAGTTGTTAAGTAAGTCAATGGCATCAAGCAGGTTGGAAATTGAAAAGCCAGCTCACTTTCCCTTTTTCATCTTATAGTTTGTCTTGATTCCAATGCATTTAATAGATATACTTGAAGAATGAGGGGTATATATGTTAAATTTGGAGTACAAAATGGAGAAATGAAGTTTCTCCCCCATAACCCCATAACTACTTTTATATATATATAGAGCTAAATTTAGATATAGATGATGGGGGTATATGTAGTCATACTCATGCAATCCAATTTCCCAATTAATTTTGTAGTTTTTCGAAGCAAAACTGGAAGGCCCATTTAGTTTTGGACCACTTTTGCCCGAAACCCAATCCGATTATGGGGAATTTGCCAATTATTTTGAAGTTAGCAACGACAAAGTTGCGTAGGAATATCAAATATGAACCAAAAACCAAAAACTCCCACCACGAATCTATTCATGATCTTGCTCTTCAAATCACAATCTGTTCATCAATTGCCTCTTTCCAATATGTCATTTAGGCTCCACGCTCTAATCCCCATAACATTTTGCTATTACACAACATTTGACTTTCTAATTTCCATTACTATGCATGATTCTGTTCACTATTCCGCGATTTGCTTTCTGTGTATAATTTTTCGCTTTCTAAACTGATCAAGGATATGATGTTGAACAAGTAAAAGGTCTGAGAAGGAAGACTGTGTTGGTAGAGAGACGGTGTTTGAGGTTTGAGGGAGGGGAAATAATATTGGAAGAGGGCCCCTGTCCTTGTGAGAGTCATTGCATTGCGACTTTCGCAACCTCTTCTACAGAGATTGTTTGAAACTGCAACGGGTTTGAATAAAAGGCGTGGGTTGCATTCTAGCATTGGATGCTAACCTAGACTTCGCCCGACACTTGGCATTTCCCTCTGCCTCAAACATTTGCTTTCTGCTTCACTCTTCCTTCATTGATCATACCTTCACACTGATCCTTCGTTTCTTCATTTTCTCGTGCTGTTAAATCCTTTGCTGAGCTTTGAATGTTGGGTAGCTGTTCAATTCATCGAAAAGATTGTACAGTAATTTAAGTTTGTGGTTGTAGGGTTGATTTAAGCCAAAAAGGATTTTAGGTTGAGTTGAAGGGTGGTTTGGAAATTGTTTCAGAACAGTTTTCAATTGTTGAAAATGAAAGAAATGCTGGGTAATTTGAACGTGTACTAAAACATTAATGGCTTTTACAATTAAATTTACTTTAGCCAAGAATGATTTAATTTAATAGGTTGGAATCGAGTTTGTTGTTTTTGACCTCATATCGGCATGGATGGAGGTGCTTCATGATGGAGATATGGTTCCAGATGAGTATTAAGTTGCTTGATGAGCTCCAAATTGTTTTGGAATGTATTAAGTCGGCAGGTCGTCTTGGTTAGGATATTGCATTTTGTTTTTAAATTCTATGTTCTTTAAAACCGTATCTTCTTCCTCAAGATGATCCGTTGGTGTGTCTTTTGCAATTAGTGACTTATCCTTACATTGAGATAAAGAGACATGACACAAGATAGGAGTTTTTTTTTTTTTTTTTTTTTTTTTTTTTTTTTTTTTTTTTTCGAGCCTTGGATTTTGTGGGGCTGGTTAACAGGATACTTCGTTCTTTTGGACACGAAAGGCATTTGTTTTCTCAATTTATCCTTTCTTGCATTTGCATGCTACTCCAGCTTGAGTTTGTTGGAATGGTTTCCCTAGTACTATTGATCTTCATATAGAACATTGTTGGGTTTTAGCCTCTGAGAACGGTTTAGTATCCCTTTCTAAGGGTGCGTTTGGTTAGTGATATGAAAACAAAAGTTTGAAAACAGGTGATTGTGGGGTGTGCGTTTAGAGCTAACTTGTGGCTTTTGTGGAAGGAAAGGAATGCGAGAACTTTTGAAGACAAATCCATTTCGCTTGATAATTTTTGTAATCTTGTACAAAATACGGCCTCTTGGTGGGTCTCTTTGTACAAAAAGTTTTTTTTTGTAACTACAGTTTGCTCATGATTATAGCGATTGGCAGACGCTTATGAGATAGTTTTAGGAGGGGCTTTCTCATCCCCGGCCCTTAGGCCGTTCCTCTTTTTGTGGCAATATATTCCTTTTATCGTTTCTTATATTAAAAAAAAAACAGGGGATTCAATGAAAATAAAGTTGTATTTCATGTTTTCAAATGTGTGAAATTGGATCCCAATTTAAACAATTATTCATAATGTGTTTGATATTATATTTATAAATCATAAACTATTTGTAGTTATCAACTAACTATTATTTTGAAAATAAACTATTATTAATTAATTTTTATACATGTTATGTGTTATAATTTTTTATAATTATTATTTTACAATATCATATAATTTATAATACATTATATTATACACATTTTAATTTCACAAAAATAAATTGAGTTTATAACATGAAATACTATATTTATTAAAGTTTTTTTTTTTTAATTTGATTATACATTTAAAACTTTCAAACTCAAAATCTTGATACATTGAAAACATAAAAAAATTGTTTTCAGAATTTTCACTATTTGGATTACAGAATTCGAAAACAGTTTTCAAAACCATGTTTGTCAAACGCATATTCACTGAATTCAGTGAATCTGAAAACATAAAATAGAATTTGGATTGTCTACCAAACAGACTTTAACTTTCCTAAATGTCATCTTGTGGACATATTTAGTTTCAATTATATGCCCTTCAACTCACATGCATTTCAATTATTCACTTATTGTGCCACATTTCATTTTATCCTAAACCCTTAAAATTGTTTCATAATAGTGTCATGTTAGATGATGGTGAGTTGTAAAAATGGATGTTACACTTAGGTTCAAATGACAATCAAAGGGTCTTATTCACATTCAAAATAGTCCCAAGGAAGGAAAAAGGTTTCAAGGTTTCAAGGTGGAGGTCATAGCTTGGGAGAAAAGTCATAAAATGATAAAAATCAAAATTTACGTATTGGAAAAATTGAAGTAGAGTTATCAAAATAGAAAGGATGTGTTTGGTTTAACTTTTCAAGTGTTTAATTTTGAAAATAAATCATTTTGAAAAAATTTCAGTGTTTGGCAACTACTAAAAATGACATATTAGAAAATGAGATTGATAAATAAACCATTTTGAGAGAAACATTTGAAATCAACTTTTTTAAAAAGTCCTTTTATGTACACAATAACTTGTGTATAAAAACAACTATGAGAATGCAACCAAACATATGAGTGTTTAAATTCTAAACAATTTTTATACAAAATGTTTTTTAAAAAATGCATTCTTGAAAAACATTTAAATTCAAATGTATTCCAAACCGACCCAAAAACTTTGTAAGAGGAATATGGGGTCTATGGAAAACATGGGTTTGTTAAAGATTGACGGAGGAAGACACTTTTAATCCAAAGGTAAGAAATTTATCAAGCAATCATGGTTCCTAGGTTTGTGATAGTGCACAATGTGTGCTATCTCTGGGCTTATTTATTGCTAGCTTTGATGCTCGGTTAGTCAATTTTACATATTTATGTTATAGAAATTGAGCAAATGGAGCATTTGAAAGAATTAGCAAGAAAATCGAGTCAATTAGACAAAAAAATATCAAATCAGGGAATTAAAAAAGCAAATGAAGCCAAAAAGGCCCAAGAGAAGACAAAAAAATATCAAATCAGGGAATTAAAAAAGCAAATGAAGCCAAAAAGGCCCAAGAGAAGCATTGAGACCCTGCCAAGAGCGTTGCAACGCCCAAAAATGCCCCACAAAAGTAGCATTGAAACACTATAATGAGATTATCAACGCTTCGAGAATTGACACTGCAAACCTCTTCCATCAAATAATAAAACACGTTCACACCTTTTTTTGCCTCGATGTTACCACAATTTTCCATGTACCCCATAGGTTTTTGGGACATTGTTGAGATGCTATCTCAAGCGTCTTGACGCTACCCCAATTTTCTGATATATATTTGCTTTTTATACATCGTTTTTGGAGGAGCCAATTGGGAATTTTTTTTGCCTAAACACAAAATTATGTCTTGGGAGGCTTAGGAGACAATTTTGGAGCTTAGAAGAGAAATTTTCAAGACTCGAGATTGTGGAGATAGTATTGGAGATGAGACATCGCCACTTCGGACTTGATTTGTTTTCTTACCCTTACTTTTTGTAGTTTTGATATGGAGTTTAGCTTGAGAACTTTTATTTTATGTATATGAATAGTTAAATCTTTTGTTCTTAGGAATTGATGTAGTCGTTGGATTTTATGGTTGATTATTTATTAATGCTCGTTTTCCATTTATGCAATTGCTTTCGGAATGTTTTTAATCTATTGACCATGGACTAAATGTTGTTTCTGAATCATACACTGTAGAGAGGTGATTTAGAGTAAACTTTAATTGCATGACTAGAGAAGTTCCAACTTGTCGATGATTAGAGCTCCTTTAGAGGTTGTTAAAAGACTTCTGACTAAAAAAAGGAAGTAAAAGACTTAGATTTAAGGTCTTGCATGTTAGTGAAAATAAATAGAGATTATTGGTTTCTAATCGTGCTTGATAATTAGTTGTACTTAGAAAAGTTAGTTCTGACCTTAAGGCTCGTTTGGAATACCTTTTAGTTTAAATGTTTTCCATGAAAATGCATTTTATTCTAAACATTTTGTATAAAAATTGTTTATAATTTAAACACTCATATGTTTGGTTACATTTTCTTATAAGTGTTTTTATACACAAGTTATTATATACTAAAAAACTCTTTTTTGAAAAAATTGCTTTAAAGTGTTTCTCTCAAAATGATTTATTTTTCAATCTCATTTTTAATAAGTTATTTTTAATGGTTGTCAAACACTAGAATTTTTTTTTTTTTTATTATCCTACGAGTTTCCTTGGCAACCAAATGTAGTACGGTCAGGCGGTTGTCTCGTGAGATTAGTCGAGGTGCGTGTAAGCTGGCCCGGACACTCACGGATATAAAAAAAAAAAACTAGAATTTTTTTCGAAATGATTTTTTTTTTAAATTAAACACTTGAAAAGTTAAATCAAACATACCCTTAGTGTTCTTGACTTATGAAATATTGCATGTTTGTTGTTGCATTCAATTTAGTTAAATCATTAATTCAATGGGTGAAATCAACTTCCTAAGACTCATTTCCCATTGATTTTTCTCATTACTTTATTTATTTTATTTTTAATTTCATTCTCATCAAGTTTTTTTTCTCTAAATAAAATTTTTGAGTGAACTAGAAACCCATTAATGAGAAAGATACTTGTAATTTACTTACACTATATTAAAATTTGACTTGTACACTTCCATATACATTGAATCACAACAATTTGGTTTGGATTTCTTAACTCCAACTTTGAAAGGAAGTTCAGACACAACAAGCAGGATTTCCACCGTTTTGCAGGAAGAGAAGATGATCAGAGATGGAGGAGGACGACGGACTCTGGCGGAAGGACTGTAGACTTGGGAAAAGGAAAAGGGATTGATAAGGCAGCAAGGACAGAAATTATCTGGTCACTTGACACGATAGACGAAAGATTAGAGCAGGCGGCAAAAAAGAATCAGTAAAAAGCAAGAATGTAACCGCCCGTATTTTTCAATACGGTCAAACTTTCAAATATTTCAGAAGCGATTTAACAAAATTGAAAACACAATCTATTATTCAGAAAACAAAACTTACAACCAAAGCCAAGTCCAACATTCAAAACAAATAAAGAACTAAACATTACAAAAAAAAAAAACAACAAATCCTACATAAGCCTACTAAATCCTACCGACCATAAGTCCTCATCGGTCATGCCAGAACGCTAGCCTAATCGCGGTCAAAATTATCACTTGCACCATCATCTGAAAACATTTTAAAAAAACAAAATGAGTACAAAAATACTCAATAAGAAACTTCCACATCAAGTTCACAATTCATTTTCGTTCAAAATAAAACATAAGATTTCAGGTAATAAAACATTTCAATATTCGAAACAAAATCATTCTTTCAGTCAAACAATACTTTCAGAACATATTGGGAAAAATGCATTAATGTAATAGCCCAGAACAGAAGTGGTTACCCGTCGGTAACACCAAAGACATTCATACAGAATTGTCGGTTAAAACCGACCAGAACATTTCAAATCAAATAAGTGTGAGCCTATGTGAGTGAAACACACACATGAATCTACATTCCAAAGGAAGGTCAAACCACATAAGTGTCTTCCCACAAATAAGTTTCAGAACAATTCATACAAATACTTAAGTCTGAGGCCATGTGAGTGAAACACACACATGAATCTACATTCCAAAAGAACGTCAAACCACATAAGTGTCTTCCCACAAATAAGCTACAGTCATAACATTTCATACAAATACTTAAGAGTGAGGCCACGTAAGTGAAACACACACATGAATCTACATTCCAAATGAGCGTCAAACCACATATGTGCCTTCTCACAAATAAGTTTCATTCAGAACATATATTTGTCAATTCTAATATGGCTACTACAAAGCATACAATCCCCAATACAAAATTTGGCATATCCGGATAACACAATCGATTCAATTCAAAACACTTTTCAAAACATTCAAAACAGTAAACAAGCTTTCATTTAACAAAACAATTGAAACATAACCAATTTCAATTTAAAACAAAACAAATTTTACCAAAATTTCTATTTTGATTTTGGAAGGGATGTGGAAATTACTTACCTCGATCAGAATTTACAAATCTTAAGCCCAAAGCAAATCAGAATTCAGTTCCTTGAATCCAACAATTTCCTAAACATATCCAACACTTCTCTAATTAGAAACGAACAAATCCATCTTAAAGGTCTAGCGACCAATCCAAATGGCAATCAATCTTAACCTTCAATTTTTCTCACTTAAAACAAATTCCTTACATAAAAAGTTGGGAAAATAGGCTTATTGGGTGCCAAAAACAATATTGAAAATATGGAAAATTTCACTTTAGAACCCAACTTTTTCATACCAACAACTAGTAAAACAAATACCTTTCAATTCTCCTATCTTTAAAACCTTCAAAGCTATCTTAAAATTGGGCTAAATAATCCAGAAAATTTCTGCGGATTTTCCAAGCTTTTAACACTAAAACAAATAAATATTGACTACTTTAAAATACAAAAATCAGATTCTTAAAAACCCAATAAAACTGCTGTAAAAACAGTCTTTTCAAAAAAAAAAAAACAGTAAAAATATCCCCTTTTCATGAAGAAATCAAACCATAAATCATACTTCAATTTAGCAATCATATGACAAACTTTTTCATTAAATATTTGATTTTCAAACAAAAACTCTAAGAGGAAAAACTTTGATAAAAATTTAGGCCAAAACAAAAACCTAAAACTTTTTAGGGCGAAAGGTTTGAAAACTAATTTCATCCCAAATAGGACAAATAAAACTTCACACTAAAACTTTTCAAAAACAAAATTCAAGTGATCAAAAAGAAAAGAAAACAATAGAAAAGCATAGAAGGGAAGAAAAACTTACTATTTTTTTCTCTGGGAAAGAAAGTGCAGAATCGTTCTTGTTCTCCTTTTTTTTTTATTCAAAGCGATAAAAGAACTAGGGCTAAAGAAAAGGTCTTTTAAAAAGAACCCTAATTAAAACCCTAAAAGACTATTTCCTTTTTTAAAAAGGAAAAGGATAAATCAAATTTATCTCCTAATTAAAAAAAAAGAAATTGTTGGAGTGAAGAACACTCGAGCGGAAGCGTTAGCGGATCTTAGGCACCGATTTTCATTAATTTTGAAGATTAAAAGCATGCTAAATAACAATGAAAAACAGAGCAATTATAAATACCTCTTTGAAGCTCCGAATTCAAGCATTTCGTTGGAAGTTTCTATACACGATCGAGTCATGGACGACCACCGAGACCTTCCCCGCTATTCTCCGACCTTAGAACGGACTTGTGGGAACTCGAGCATGATGAATTTTGAGAGAATAAAGATGGGGTCTTAGAGAGAACATCTCACGGTTTTGAGAGAAGAAAGAAATTCCAGCAGCCTGTGTTTTCATCCATTAATTTCAAACACTTTGAAACTTCAATTTAAAGTCACCTCATGCATAAAAATTTTGAGCATTCATTGACAGCAAGCAAGGATCTTAGATGAATCATAATGAAGGTGTCATTGTGTGAGAATTTCCACATTCAATTGTGTTAATTTGAAAATCAATTTCAAATTAACCACCCACACTAAATTTGAATAAAATTAATTCTCATAATTAATTTTTAAAACAAATTTAATTTTAAATATTTAATCAAAAATATTGATTAAATATAATTATTGAATTTAATACCAAATATTAAAATTCTTGCACCAATTCCAATTTCTCTCAAAAACCGAATGAATATAAATCATTATTCAATTTCAAAACCGGACATGTATCAAATACATTTTCCAATATTTAAATTATATTTAAATAACTATAATTCTCTCAAAATATGGTTTAATTAACAATTAAACTGTTACGTTAAATTATATCAAATATAATTAACGATATCTCCCTTAATCGAATTTGAACGTTTTCAAATTTTTTCATCACTCAGTTCTAAGGTTTATTCCGTATGAGCTAGCAGGGGGACCTAATGGACCTACAGATCATGGGCTCCAACGATCCGAGATTAACTGGTTGAACTCTTTCAACCCTAGTTAACCAATATTCGTTAACTAACGGGACACTCCACTATAGCCCATAACTGAACTCCCCTCACTGTAGATATCTTTCTGTCCACCTGATATAACCTTGATTAGTAAGTCAATCCTTCACAGGTTGTTCGTAACTATAGTTAGGTCAAAAGGTCCGTTTTACCCCTATAGCACTTCTTGTTCCTTAAGCCTCTAGTGAGTCCCTAATGAACAATTGGTTTGTGGTCCCACCACTAAACCTAAAACCTCTCGGGCCAATGAGAGGACGGCGCACCTTTGTTCACGTTCTAGAGTCAGTACTTAAGGGAACAACCTCTCTACTATCCCTAAAGACGGGTAGGAGTGAATTCCATTTTGCAGGACTATGACCCCAACTATCTACTCGGTCTTATCCCCAAAGTGGCAGGTTTATTGAGCGGAGCTTATGGGTCACTCTCACCTATGCAAATCAAAGGATAATCCTGAATAAACAGGAGTTCATAGTTAGCTCAGGACTAAGATAGAGTTACCTAGGTCATCGCTTGAAATAGTCAGTTTCACAGTAAACGGCGTTATAAAGTGAAAGTGACTTATTTCGCGGTTTGGTCATATACAAACTCATTTGCATAGGACACCCCCACTCGCATGTCTCTACATGAACGATATTAGGATCACATCGTCTGCATTAAAACAAAGTGGGCCTCATCACATAGTTTTTCCTAGGATAAGGTACCCAGTCTCATCCCTATACTATAGACCGTTTTAGGCTATGTACTTGAACCTGATCCATTATTTATGTCACTACATAAAGTTCAAGCATTCATATCATAGCCATGGATTCTAGTTTATTGGATTTGGGTTAATAAAAATATAGATAAACTAATCTTTCAACAACCATAATAAAAACTATTCTAATAAGTTTTATATATAACTTCGTTACATTTACTATCCACGAGTTTTAGGACATAAACCCCAACAAAAATAAATTCAAATCAAAGATTTTCTTGGAAAACATTAAAATAAATTAAAATAAATTATTATTATTTTTTAATTATCCGGCTGTTACAAAGAATGTATGGATCAAAAGAGCCATTGGGAACAGAAAACGACAAACCAGAGAGGAGTGAACTGGGTCAGATAATAATTTCTGAAATAGAGGGTCTAATCCAATTAGCTAATGGGGCTGATGGAAAGGAAAAAAAGAGAGACAGTAAAGAAGACAAGAGATTTCTGTCGGTAGGAAAAAATGAAACTAAAAAAGGGGAAGTAGGGAGTGAGTTGTGGAAAAATGGAAAAGGAAAAGTTAAAGCGTTAACCAGTGACCACAGTAAAAAAATGACAAAGGAAAATTTCAATAGAATAGGAGAAGATACAGAAGAAGTGAGCAGTCATAAAGAAAGGATAAATGATTTAGATCCCATGACGATGGATTCTCAAACCACAGGAAGAGTTTTGGTGAATTCTAAGGATAAGGAAAACGAAAACAAGAAAGTCAATTCAAACAGAGGTGTCAGTCAAATGAGACCGAAATCTGAGTACGGGAAAGGAGCAGGTAAAACTTTGGAGATTAAGAATGGGAAAGAAACAGAGGAAGTCCGAAGGAACAACGTTAAAATGTGGAAAAGAATCGCTAGAACCAACAATGATATGAGCAATGAGTTCAGACTATCTGAGGAGATACAGAAGAAAAAGCTTAGAAAGGACCAAGAAAGCATGGAAACCGTGTTTGACAAAAAAAGCAGTGCACCAAGCCTCTCGAAGAAAGCGAGGGGGGATCGGCAGAGGCTGTGAATCAGCCCCGCCGGTCATTATGAAAATCTTAGTTCGAAACGTTCGAGGGGTGGGGAATCCTCGAACGGTCTATTATCTACACTTTGAAGTGCGTAAACACAACCTCAATCTTGTTTTCTTGATTGAATCTAAAAGCCAAAGCACTAATCAGGATAGGCTGAAGAGCAAGCTGAATTGTGGAGGCTATTTTTGCGTTTCGAGTATTTTAGAGGACTTGGTGGTTAATATTAAGTCTTTTTCCAAAGGTCACATAAACTATATGATTCATAAAGGCGATGAGTAGTGGCGTTTTACTGGTTTCTACGGAAGCGCGGGCCCCAATGGCAGGAAAGACTCGTGGGAGCTCATCAGAAGGCTCCACTCTTTTGACGATTCCCCATGGATTATAGGTGGGGATTTCAACAAGATTTTATTCGATTCCGAAAAGAATGGTGGTAGACAAAAAAGTAAGAGGCTTATAGATGAATTCAAATCTACTTTGAGCTTTTGTCATTTGGTGGATGTAGGCTTCAGAGGTGATAAGTTCATGTGGAGAAGAAGAGATAATAAAGGAGATATGGTCAAAGAAAGATTGGATAGATTTGTGGCTAACTTGCCCATGATTAACAAGATCCAAAAAATGGAGGTGGAGCATCTCAACTACCACAATTCAGACCATAAGCTTATTCTTGCTTCCTGGAACTCTAAAAATAGGCAAATCAATAGAAATGTGAAGAAAAGAAAACCTAGATTTGAGGAGAGTTGGCTACTTTTTGATGAGTGTAATCAGATTGTGAAAGAGGCTTGGGGTAAAAATCAGGGAGGGGGAGCTTGTGAGATTGTCCAGAAAACTGAAGAGAGCATGATGAAGCTGGCTTCATGGAACTTTAACAGATTGAAGGGTACTCTTAAAGGGGCGATTGACTGAAAATTGCAAGAAATAAATGTTGTGGATAAGTCCAACCAAGGTGACCTTTACAGTAACATAGAAAAAACAGAGAAAGAGTTGGACCTTTTGTTAGAAGAAGAAGAGACGTATTGGAGGCTGAGAGCGAGGAAAGATTGGCTTAAATGGGGTGATAGAAATACTAAATGGTTTCACTTCAATGCCTCTCATAGAAAAAGGAAAAACTCGATTGATAGGATTAAGGATTCGAATGGAGCTTGGGTGGAAGGAGAGGACAATATTGGAGTGGTGGCAATAGAGTACTTCAAAAAGCTCTTCTCATCTTCCAAACCCAATCAGGAGTTGATTGAATTTACTACAAAAGATATCAAAGCCAAGTTATTTGAGGATCAAAGAAGAGAGTTAGAGCGCCCTTTCTCTAAAGGTGAAATTGAGAGAGCTTTGAAAAATATGAATCCGTCTAAAGCGCTAGGTCCTGATGGTGCCCATGCTACGTTTTTCCAGAATTACTGGGATATCATAGGTGAAGACATCTCAAAAGTTTTCCTTGACATCCTGAACAAGGATGGTGAGTTAGGGTCATTGTATAGTTCATGGACTAAGCTGATTCCCAAAGTTAAAGTCCCAAAAAAGATGGAAAGATTTTGGCCTATCAGTTTGTGTAAAGTGGTTTATAAAATCATAGCTAAAGCCCTAGCTAACAGAATGAAGCAAGCTCTAGATAGTGTTATTTATCCATCTCAGGCGACTTTTATTCCAGGAAGGCTTATAACGGATAATGTGCTTATCGAGTTTGAGTGTATTCACGCTATTATCTGGAAAGGGGCGGGTAAGGAAGGGTACATTGCCATGAATTTGGATATGAGCAAGGCGTACGATCGTGTGGAATGGGCTTATATTCATAAAGTCATGGAGAAGTTGGGGTTTGGAGACAATTGGATCAACAAGGTGATGAAATGTGTGGAATCTGTCAGATATGTTGTGAAGATCAATGACTGCCCTACCTCAGAGTTCTATCCAGAAAGAGGCCTTCGCCAAGGAGATCCCCTATCCACGTATTTGTTTTTTCTTTGTGCTGAAAGATTCTCCGCTCTGATTAATAGGGAGGAAAATCTATCATCTTTAAATGGCTTAAAAATTAATAAATGTTGTCTTTTTCTAACTGATCTCTTTTTTCAGATGACAGTATGATATTCCTCAAAGCCAACTGGAAAAATTGTGAGACCATCAAAAAATTCTTGGGAGAATACGAAGCGGTATCGGGTCAAACTATAAATTTTGACAAATCGGCATGTATGACGAGTAAGAATATCAATAGGGAATCGGTAAGAGGGTTCAGTAACTTCCTTGGGGTTAAACTTGTTGAGTCTTTGGGATACTACCTTGGTATGCCCTCTCAAACAGGTAGAAGGAATCATCATGTTTTTTTGGAAAGTAAAAGAGAGTATTTGGAAAATCCTCCAAGGTTGGAAGGAAAGGCTTTTCTCTATGGGAGGAAAGAAGGTGTTGATTAAAGCGGTGGCTCAAGCTATTCCAACGTACACTATGAGTTGTTTTATGCTCCCAAAAGGTATTTGTGAGGAGATCAATAAGCTTTGTGCTAAGTTCTGGTGGGGCTTTGTAGGGGATAAAAAGAAGGCCCATTGGATGAGTTGGAAAAAGCTTTGCGCTAGTAAGGAGTTTGAAGGGCTTGGTTTTAGAGATATTAGTTTGTTTAATCAAGCAATGCTCACAAAGCAAAGTTGGTGGATCATAAAAAAAATCCCTACAACCTCCTTGCCAAAGTTTTAAGAGGGAAATATTTTAAGTACAACAATTTTTTTGAAGCCTCGCTTGGGTCAAACCCTTTCTTAACTTGGAGAAGTATCCTTTGGGGAAGGGACCTTTTTAAACAAGGCATGAGATGGAGGGTGGGGAGTGAAGCTCATATTAGGATTAAAGATGATCCCTGGATCCCAAGAGAAGGGAATTATAAACCAATGTGGATTAGGGAAGAGTTAGTTGATGGTAGAGTAGCTGATGTGCAATTTGCATACCGCAAGTGTACGAGTCAAGTAATAATATAGTGTTTTCGTGATTAAACGAGTGTCGTCCTCTGGATTGGTTTTCTAGCAAATTAAGTACCGTGAATACTTTTGTCCAATTTTATTTAGGGAGCAAAACTCAATGATAAAGATAAAAGTAAAGACTAAAAGCATAAAAATAAAAGTGGAGACTCAAATGGAAAGACTCTTAGGGAATTGATTTCATTGATTAAGATTGAGGATTGATTAATAGGAATGAATTGACCGTGCAATTATTCTACAAGCCAAGGAAACTTTTATCACGATTACCTCTCCCGAGTATAATTGATTCTCATGCATATAAACTAACTTGATATCCCTATCTAAGTTCATTAACATGCAAGACATTGTTCGGTTCGGTCCTTGTTACACTTCTAAAGATATTCCAAATCCCGTCACAAACTTAGAATTTCTACTCTAGTCATGCAATTAAACAAAGTAAGTCTTAGGCCAAATCCTCCCTCCCGAGTTAGATTCAACACTTAAATCATTCAATTAGTGATCAAGTAATTGAAAGCATTAAACAAAATTGCATGAATAAAATAAAAACACATTCATACCTAAAATCAATCCAACAACTTAAACAACTACATCAAACCCTAAGACAAACAACTAGAAATGCATAGTCTTTAAACTACAAACACTAATTGAAAGAAAAGCCATAAAAACTACAAGAGTTAAGGGAAAGAGAAAGGAAAACTCAAATCCGCTAACACCGCACGTCCCTGTCACGATCTCCACGTCTTCTTGCTTGATTCCCACTCCTTGGCCTTGCCTTTAGCTCCCACAAAAGGTCTCTAGTCGAAATTAGGGCTAAAATCTTACCAATTGGACTCCCCTAATCCGTAGCTGAAAAGAGAAATTTATAGAAAATATGTCGATAGCGTCACGACGCTATTTTTTTTTTTTTTTTTTTTTTTTTAGGATTGAACTCCATTTTACTCCAATTGTTGAATTAAGATTCAAACACATACTTCCTACAAATAAAACATAAAAATGCATAAATTTGGGCAAATAATTGTAAAAGACTAACTTAATTAATCAGAGAAAAATAGCTAGCTATGCTCGCTATCAGTAGCTGAGCTTATTTCTGATACAGGCGCTTGGAAAAAAGAATAGATAAAAACAGCCTTTATCAAGGCAGATGCAGAAGCTATTCTCGACATTCCAACAGGGAATAAAGAAGCAAAAGACACCATCATCTGAGGGTCGGACTCCAAAGGAAAGTTCACTGTTAAAAGTGCATACCACCTAGCCTATAACATTGATAAATCAGATAAGGAGTCTGCATTAAATTCTTCTAATCTAAGGACATCTAGAAAGGTTTTTGGAAGATTAAATTAGCTTTGAAGGAGAAACTTTGTGCTTGGCGAGCTATTCAGAATTTCCTCCGTACTCAAGTTAACATTATTAGCAAAGGAATCGATGCTAATCATCTATGTTTCTTGTGTAGGAAGAAGGCCGAGTCCGTGGAGCACGTGATGTGGAACTGCAAAATTGCTAGGTTTGTTTGGGGTCATTTTTTCCCTATCTTACAGGAGTTTTTGGATTTTTTCAAGGATGGATGGGTTGCTAAGGATAAATGGGTGAAGCTGCTGGAGTTGATCAAAGCTGAAGGTTCATCTAAAGCCATCAACATTATTTGGAGCATATGGTGTTGGGTTTTATGCCCTAAAACTCGTAGATAGTGAATGTAACTGTTGACCGGATATTAATGAAATAATATTGATATATTTTTCCATTAATTGTTATTAGTTATTTTATATTTGTCTTTGCCTAAAAATAACTCTAATACAATAAACTAGACATCCAAGGCTGTAATATGAGTCTTGAACGATATGTAGCGACATATGGGATCATTGTTCAAGAAACAGCCTAAAGGGTCTATAGTATAGGGATAAGACTGGGTGCCTTATCCTGGTGACACTATGGACACGACCCACTTTGTATTTGATACAAACGTTGCGATCCAACGCGTTCATGTAGTAGACATGCGAGTGGGGTATCCTATGCAATGAGTTTGCATAAGACCGGACCGCGAAATAGTAACCACTGGTTATAACACCGTTAACTAGTTGGTTTTCTATTTCACTAGGACGACCTAGACAACTTAGTCTTAATCCTGAGTTGATTATGGACTCCTGCTCATGAGAGATTGTCCTTTGATTTGTATGGGTGAGAGTGGCCAATATGCCGACTCAATAAGCCTACCATTTTGGGGACAAGACCGAATGGGGAGCTGGGAACATAATCGTACAAGATGGAATTCACTCCTTCCTGACTTTAGGGAAGCAGATGAGTGTTCCCTTAAGTGGTTACTCCGAGTCTTGAACAAAGGGCCATACTCTCTCAATGGCACGAGAGGGTTTTCTGTTTGATGGTTGGACCACAAACATGTTGTTCATTAGAGGAGAACTGGTACTTAAGGAAATAGAAGTAACCTAGAGGTAAAACTGTAATTTGACCCAGCTGGTGTTACGGACACTCGTGAAGGACTAACTAGTCGATATTGGTCTATATCCGTGGACACAGAAAATATGTCTGTAGTGAGAAGAGTGCAACTATGAGTCTATAGTGGAATGAACACACAGTTAACGAATATTGATTAATGTGGTTAATGAGTTTGACCAATTAATCTCACATCGTTGGAGCTTCTGATCTGCAAGTCCATTAGGTCCCACTGGTAACTCATAAAGTAATTTGAGGCAACTAAGTAATAAAAGTAAATTGAAAATGTTCAATTTACTAAGGGAAACAAATGTAATATATATTGATATATTATTATGAGAGAAATAAGTATTTGAAGAAATTCAAATATAAATTTATGGAAGTTTGAAAGAGTTCAAATAATGAATTAATTAATTTAATGCCTAAAATCTATTTGGGCAAAATTAATTAATTCAAGGCCGGAAATTAAATATGTGATATTTAATTGGTGGTTAATTAATTAAAGAATTCATTAACAGGGAATTAATCAATTATGGAAATAATTAATCACTTAAGGAAGTGATTAATCATTTATGGAAATGATCTAATCACTTATGGAAGTAATTAGTCATTTGAGGAAAAGATTAATCAATTGTGGAATTGATTGATCATGGATTGATTAAATAAGGAATAAGATTGAATCAATTTTGGAAAATATTGATTTAATTGAATATTTTATTCATGGCCTCTCTTCTATAAATAGAACACTAGACCTAATTGGTCCATGACACTCTGCTCTTGCCTTAGACTCTCAAGACAAGACCTAGAATTCTCTCTATCCTCCCTCTTAGAGAAAGACTCCCACAAGTCTTTTGCCTCCTAGACTTAGAGACATACCGGTGTAACCTCTGTGGTTATTGTGTCTTTAAAGAAGAATTTTCCAACGAAGAAACTCAAAGGAGGTTGCTGCAATTTTGTTCGTTGGAGCGTCGTTGGCGAAGGACGGTCAAGTCTACAACGAAGGTTTGTAACGGTTCTTCCCCTTTTCTTTAGCATGTTTAAACCAATTTTCTAGCAACTTTAAAGTGTGTTTGAAGTTTGTTTGAGTTTTTGTAACGATATTTTAATGTTAATTAATATACGGCGTAAGGTCCAATCGATGTGCTTCCGCTGCGTGGGGACTTTTATTCCCTTCATATGGAATCTTAGAAATGCAGTTAAAAACAACTCAGAAAAACCAGACCCATCCAAAATCATCAGAGACGTTAATATCAGAGTTAAATATGAGGGGAACTGGATTTCCTCTGTTAGTTGCGCTCGTTTCACCTCCAGATCAGAGACCCCTTCGAGTCAAGGGTTGTGGAGACCCCCCTCCAAACTTCTGGAAGATTAACTCGAACACTTCTTGGTCTAAGGAGAGAAGATGTGGCGGAATTGGGTGGATTGTCTGTGACTCCAATGGTTCTTTGATTTTTGCGGGGCTTGAGGGGATGAAGCGTAATTGGCTTATCAAGTGTATTGAGATGGTGACTATGGCGGAAAGCTTAAGGTGCCTCACCAATCACATGCGCAGGCCGCTCCCGAGAATCATTGTCGAAGCTAATTCTGTCGAAGTTATCTCCATTCTCAATTGTGATTCAGAGGATTGGACGGAGGTGGCGCCCTTGGCTGATGAAGCTTTGCGTTTGGCTAAGATTGCAGGCTCGATCAATTTCTCCTTCAAGCCGAGGGAATCTAACATTGTAGCGCACAACCTGGCGCTAGGGGTGTGCAAAAACCGACCCAAACCGACAAACCGAGTCGAATTGAACCGAACTGACCGATTTGGTTCGGTTTTTAAAAAAATTTCGGTTTCCTCGGTTTATCCGCTCAAAAAACTGAGTTATTTGATTTGGTTCGCGATTCATCTCTTTAACAAATCGAAAATAACTTAATCGAACCGTTACTTTTAGTAAAATTTTAAAACCCAATAGTCCATTCAAATAGTCTAAAGCCCAAAATCCCTTTCAAAGCCTAAACCAAAAAACCTTATCTCTTCTCCTCTCATTCTACCGTTTCTTCTCCTTCTCTCCCTCTCCTTCACTCTTTCTCTCACTCCCTCTCCTTCACTCATCTCACTCCCTTCCATCTCTCCTTTCAAGTTTTTGTTTTTTTCTCCATTTCTATCCCAAACTTAATTAATAAAATAAATCTAATTTAAATAAAATTTGATTTAATTTCAAATATTCAATCTTTTCTCAAATCATGATTTCTCTCTTAAACTCGGTTTCTAATTATGAATCTCTTATTCATATCTAAACCAAAATTTTGTATTTTATACATAATATTTATATTTAAATCATAAATATTTCCCACTCTCTCGATTTAGTTTAATTCGTAATTAAACTTTAACGTTAAATATATGGAATATAATTTATCGACAACTCCCTATAATGAATTTGAACGTCTTAAATTCTTCATCACACTTGTTCTAAGGTTTATTTTGTATGAGCTAGCATGGGGACCTAATGGACCTATAGATCATGGGCTCCAACAATTCGAGATTAACTGGCTAAATCCTTTTAACCCAGTTAACCAACATTCGTTAACTACCAGGACATTCCACTATAGCCCGATAGTTGAACTCCCCTCACTGTAGATGTATTTTTGTCCACTCGATATAACCATAATTAGTAAGTCGACCCTTCACAGATTGTTCGTAACTACAACTGGGTCAAATGTCCGTTTTACCCCTGAAGTTACATCTTTTTCCTTAAGTATCCACTGAGTCCCTAATGAACAATTGGTTTATGGTCCGACCACTAAACCTAAAACCTCTCGGGCCAATGAGAGGGCGGGATCCCTTTGTTCACGTCCCGGAGTCAGCACTTAAGGGAACAATCTCTCTACTATCCCTAAATCGGGTAGGAGTGAATTCGTCTTGCAGGACTATGTCCCCAGCTATCTACCTGGTTTTATCCCCAAAATGGTAGGCTTATTGAGTCGGCGATGATGAGCCACTTTCACCCATGCATATCAAAGGATAATCCCGAACAAATAGGAGTTCATAGTTAGCTCAGGATTAAGATCGAGTTACCTAGGTCATTGCTTTGAAATAGTCAGTCTTGTCAGTAAACGACGTTATAAAGCAAGAGTGACTTATTTCTTGATCCTGGTCTTATGCAAACCCATTTGCATAGGATGTCCTCACTCGCATGTCTCTACACAAACGATTCAGGATCACATAGTTTGCACTATATACAAAGTGGGTCGCGTCACATAGTTTTCCTAGAACAAGGTACCCAACCTTATCCCTATACTATAGACCGTTTAGGCTATTACTTGAACTTGATCCACTTTTATGTCACTACATAAAGTTCAAGTTTTCAAAACATGGAAAAAAGAAAAAGAAAAAAAGAAAATCTAAGAAAATCTAATGGGTTGTATATGATAAATAATAAATCTAATTTAATTTTATTTATTTAAAAAAAAATCTGGAACTTAAAAAGAAAAAAGAAAAAAAAGAAAAGAAAAGTCTGACGTGATTTCTTGGTTTGTGTACAAATCCACTTCTTCAAGTCACGGAAAGCAATAATGTCAAAAAAAAGTGCCTACTTTTCCCAATTTTTTTCAAAGTATCTCGTTTCTCCCAATTTATTTTTTAAAATACAATTTTAATCTTATTACCCCATCAATTCACTTTCTAATTTTGAAAAGATCCTAAAATCACTCCCCATCTTTCAACGAAATCCCTAAAACCATTCATTCCTTCCTCTCTCCCTTCCTCTCTCATGATTTCTCTCCCTCTCGATCTCCTTTAGACGAATGATCTTGAGTGTAGCAATGCAGATGAAGCAGTGGATTTTTCTTCTTTATGGTTCATTGGTTTCACAATAGTGTATACAAAAGGAATGAGTTATTCTTGTGTTTCTTTTAATATTATAGCTCTAAAAGTTCGATAGATTTTGCGCAGTATATATAAAGCGTTTTTCACTCTTTCTTTTGAACTTCAATTGGTGATGGTGTGAAATTAGAGGTGAGAGCAGATGAGTCATGGGGTTTCATCCTTACAGGACGATTCGGAGGGTGTCGAATTCTCCAACGTCTGTGTCAAATAAATTTATATTCACCGTACACTAAACTTCTTTACAGCAGTAGTGATCGGGGTCGAACACAGGGAGCGCGTTTATAATTTGCTTAACTTAGATTTTATTGAGACGGCCAAACTAATGTAGGGTTTGAGATGCGAGAGATCAAAATGCGAGGGGAAATTAAAGTACTAAAATTTAAATGACAGAAAATAAATGGCAGAAATATAAAAGGGAGTGGTTGATCGAACCTCGGATTCATGCAATCGGTACATCCGGTGTTCATTTGGATGGATCTTAATCATAGATTATCTAAAGAGGAAATTTACATTTTAAGCCTAACGTGCTCCTGGAAAAGCCAGCGAGCCATAATATACCTGTTTTATTAACCCGACCAATGCATCGAAGCTAATCTAATTGATTACTAATTAACTCGGCCGAGTTATCTAGCTACAATTGCATTACGATCAGGATAGTTAGATGGTCAATTTTATAACTAGGAAAAGCCTAAATTATACGATTAACCAAGTGTCAAATTCTAGGCTTACATGCAAATTGCTACAAGATTAGGGATAAAACGTCTAAACTAGAGCCACATGCTTCACCTATTGCTACCAATAGCGAATATGATTAAAACGACAGAAAACAGAGTTTTCAATCCCTCCTATCAATTATAATCATGAATAAAAATAGATTTCAACACACATAAACAATAAACTCAGAATCAAAAGCACAAAATCTCATAAAAATCCAAACCAAACTTATAACCAAGTTCTAGATTACATGAAATTCACCTAGCCGTTGAACATTGAGCAAGGCTTCGGGCTCAATCAACCACCCAATCTAATCTAATCCTAAGCTAATACAAAAGAAAAGAGAAGAATAGGGAGAGAATACAAGAAAAATGCATGGGAGAAAAGAAAAATCGGAGAATGAATGACCTAAAATGGAAAATGGGGTATTTATATATCGTCAACAGCGTCGAGACGCTGAAACGCAAAATAAGGCCTGCGCCTTGTATCCGTAGTGTCTCGACGCTACCTCTCAAGAAACCAGCGTGTTTGCGGCGTTTTCGAGGGTATCAACGCTGGTTTGGCCTTCAACATGCATTGACCAAGGGCATTTTCGTCATTTTGCTTCGATTTAGCTCGTCTTCGAATCGTTTTGGTTTCGATCTCATATTTTAGACCTGCAACAATATTACAATCAAATTAAAGCATTTTGCAAACTGAATACAATGAAGATAAGCCATTTAGGAGGGAATAAACATATAACAAATTCGCTCTATCAAATCACCCCCAACCTAAATCTTGTTGGTCCTCAAGCAAGCCTAAAACTATATAATATGAATGGTAGAGATTAAAATGCTGCAATTTATCATGATCAAATCCATGTGCTACATATGCTAAACCTTTTGCCTAAGAGAAGCTAATGCATGCTAACAAATTATGAGACAAATCAAAAATTTTCCAAGAATATTCTTGCGAGTGTGTGTGTCTAGCCTCTCCTAAAGCAGTCATTACTAGCCCGAGAGTGGTTTATAAGATCCTCCACCTATCTTCCCTCTACATTGGCTAATAGATTGGGCTATCAAGCAAATAAAACAAATGAAGTTGCAATGCATTGCTAGGTGCTTGAAAACAAATGTATGCGAATGACTTGCATTTTTATGAAGGCACTACCTTTCACACATCTACTGTAAGGACCCATATCTTGGGTTTAACCCTTGGATGGCCTAACTGATCACAACAGCGGTAGCTTTTTTTACCTTAGACTCTTTTACACATTGCAAGGTGATTCCAATTTATAACCCTTTTTTTTCATGATATTCTTTTAAAGCACAAGAGGCTAATATTCTTTTATTCTCCCTAAGCAAGGCATTCCAAGCTTTTTCACAAAAAATTACTATCTAGCTAGATCTCGCGCCTATCAAGGTGACAACAAATTTATGGAACTCATAAAACAATCCAAAACCTTCAAGACTAACTAACACTACTACAAAAATCACTTTTAATGACGGGCGGTGTACGTCGTCTATACGAGTGTCGTTGTAACTTTTAATGACATACGACTTTTAATGACGGACATTGCCCGTCATTAAAAGCTGTCCGACATTAAAAGTTACAATGACGGACATTTTTAATGACGGGCAATGTCCGTCATTAAAAGGCATCCATCATCAAAAGTCCGTCATTAAAAGGGTATTTTCCAACCAAATGTCCGTCATTAAAGGTGTCTGTCATTAAAAGTGTCAGTCGTTAAATATCTTTTTTTAATGACAGGCATTGTCCATCATCATTTTGTTCATAATTTAATAAAAAAAATTGTTGGTTGCCCGGTGACATACTAACAATATTTTCTTCATTTGTCAACCTGTAAAGAAAGTAATCATAATCTTACATTTGCAAATTTGTATAGAAATGAAATATTTGTCAAATTTCATTCCAATAAGCCAATGAACCAAATTTGTTCATACAATTTTTATTCATATAAGTTTGATATAAAAATAAAATTACAAACACTTACACTTAAAAGCCTCAAAATTACTAAACACATATGATTAAAAGTCTACACCTACACTAAAAAACAGAAATTCTCGTACATGCCACTTTCATTCTTGTCACCATAATCTTGCTCGTACATCAAACTTGAAGAACCTAAGAAATACAAATTGAAATTAGGTTCGATACAACGCCAAAAACAAGAACTCACATAACAAACATATGCCCAACAACTCGAAGAACCTAAGAAAAACAAATTTAGTTAACAATAAAATACACAAAAAAAAAACCAATCTCGATAAGTATCGAAAAAAATGTTAGAAAACAAAATAAACTCCAAAAGTTTACAAACTTCAAGATATCAAGTTTAACCCCTTCAGAGAACCTGTAATGCTCTAGGTTTCTATACTTAACCTAGAGACATTACTAAAGCATCTATCCTAATTCTAACCGGTTGCTCTAGAAATTTCGACAGCATAACGACGTACATATGACTAACCCAAAAATTCTTAAACCTGTTAAACAAGAGAAACACACTTCTATATGAAAAAATCACCCAACTACAACCTCACAACACTTCAGGTTCACAACAAGACCCTAAATATTCTAAAACTAAGAAAATTAGTTTTAACATGAAAAACTAATAAGTTATAGACTTTTAATGACGGAAAAACTATAAATATCCATCGCCTTACAACCGAAACAAGGAATCCTACACTTAAAAGAAATGAGCTTAACATTGAAACTAATAAGTGTACAACCAGAACGAGCACATCCTACACTTAAAAGAAATGAGCTTAACATCGAAATTAATCAGTTAAAATGAAAACTTTGATTAGGTTTAGTGTAATTCCAAATGTGTTAAAAAACACATAGGAATGAAGGAATCCTCTTGGTCAAACATATATGCTTTAATCAGCTGAGCTACATTTAGGTTGACAATGATTGACTAGTGAAGTGTGGCTCCAGACTTGTTTTTATTATCACCCTATATCCCCCCCCCCCTCCCCAAAAAAAAAAAAGCCATTAACATACATTTTATTGAAATAAATGAAATAAACAAAAGGGAGGTAAGATCTCTTTGACTCTAATAGTCAATGAAATATACCCCAATTCAACGAAGTATATGAAGGAGAGTAATTACAGAACTCTTTGCAAAACCAACAAGAGGATTCGGAAACATTAGTATCCCCATAATCTCACTACTAACATTCCTAGGAGGCGTTAGAATTTGCAATGCTCTCTAGTAGAGATCTACAAGTGAAATTCTCCCTTATGTTAGCCAGCCAAAATCTCAAATCCGCCACATACTGGAGAAAACAAATTAGTTCGCTTTAGAAAGTAAAATAATCTAATTCCCCACTTCAAAGTTACTATTCCTACCCCAGCTTTTACGATTCTAGTCCCAGCATTGAGCTATGATTTTATGCTTTGACAAGGCAACATATAACGATAAGAAAAGGTTTCTGAGTGAGTTATCATCCAACCCCTTATCTTCCTAGAATTAAACATGATCTCCTTTTACTATAAACCAATCAACTATCTAAGACCAAGGGATTGTAACACCAGTAGACCACTGAACTTATCTGAATCCATGAACTATTCTCCACTCTCCAAAGTTATAGAGAGCTCTACCTGTTGGTATTAATTGCAGTCCTATCACTGAACTCATAGAGAGCTTTACCCTTTCGTATTGATAAAGAGCATCAGATATACCCGATTTCATGGAAAAGAAAAAAAAAAAGGAACAACTGAAGAACAGGCCATAAGTAAACAAGAGAGCTAATCTGAAAGCCATCCATATTTGATCAAATCAATATTTGACACATTCTCTCCATAAGATTACTTGGCAAAATCCTATGTCCAACATTCTTCAATCCTAATACGTTTGGGTCATGGCTTCAGTGACAGGTAAATCGAAATACTGAGAAATAATACTATCATACTATGGTGTGGTTGCTTTGGATTGGAAGGAACCATGGACTTTTGTAAGGAGAGTCTAGGAACAACCTTTTCTTTTTAATGACGGTCAATGCCTGTCATTAAAAGTCCAAAATTTTTAAAAAACGCGCGTTCGTCATTAAAAGGCCGCACGTTTTTCGTCCGTCATTAAAAGAATCCGTGAATTTTTTTCCGTCCGTCATTAAAAGCCATTTTTGTAGTAGTGTAAAGGGAAATGCTAAGTGCTCAAAACATGCAAGAAAACTCAAGAGAAAATTTTAAAAGGCTCAATTTTTTTTCTAACAGACTTCACTTCAACAAAAACAAAAGAAAGAGCATAAAAACACATGTAGAAATGATCATAATTGATCAAAAATCCCAACACCTAATCTCAATAATTAAAACTCAAAAATTTTAAATTATAGGTCCAATGCTCAGGTGCATGGCCTCAATCCAATAAAAACAAAGCAAACAATAAAAATACACAACATGCAAATAAAATATAGTTTGATGCTCAGGTGCATCAAGACTCAACCTAGAATCAACTAGCATGCACATGTTTCCACCCCCAACCTAAATTCATACATTGTCCCCAATGTATCTAATCATGCAAATCTAAGAAACAAAGTAAAAGGGAACAGAAGACCTCCTCTCTGATTAAGCACGAGGTTGGTATGGGTGCGTGAAAGCCACCTAGAATGATCACATTTTCCAATTTAGGGAAATCCTACAAAACAAAAACAAAAACAAAAACAAGTAAACTATGAAATAAACTAAACAAACAGACAAACAACTAAAGAAAACAAAAGGAAGGGATAGAGATTATTCAAATGCAAGTTTTTAACGTCGTCATGCTCGACGGGATGCTACGATCTTCCTGTTAGGGTACATAGAAGTTCTCGAATTTCTTCAGGCCCTTCTTCCTTGAATCCACGAAACTTGCAAACAGAAGCAGGCTTGCCCATATTTCATGGGGCCCAGAAGATGCATTATATTTTTTTAATTTTTCAATAAATAAAAAGAAAGGGGGAAAATCAAAACAAAAAGACTCAATGGATAAATTTTCGTGAGACAAAGAAGAAGACAAATAAAATAAAGGAAAATCTAAAGATAGAACAAATTCAGACTCGTCAGCCTGAAACTCTATTACCTGAATCTCCTCACATTGGGGCTCAAGATCTTCCTCTATCTCACATACTCGATCTTGGATTGGCAAGGATTGCTCAAACACCTCATCATCAGCTTCTGCTTTGGACGGTTCAAGGATGGTCTCTCGGCACAGGTGCTCATATGATCTCTCCACATTCACCACAGAGGAAGACCACTCGACCATCTTATCGAGTAAGCTTTTCAGCTCAGCTCGAGTGTTCTGCATGCAAATAGAGTTAGTGAAAAATTCATCAATTAAGTCATTGAGAGACTTACCCGAACTAGAAGATTGATGTGGTTGTTCGATTGAATATCCTCCCATAAGATCAACTCAAAGAAAAATATAAAGAAAAGAAAATATCGCAATAAACCCAAGAAAAACACATTAAGCTTGGCTCCCTAGCAACAACGCCAATTTGACAGGACGATTCGGAGGGTGTTGAATTCTCCAATGTCCGTGCCAAATAAATTTATTTTCACCGTACACTAAACTACTTTGCAGCAGTAGTGGCCAGGGTCGAACACGGGGAGCACATTTATAATTTACTTAACTTAGATTTATTGAGACGACCGAACTAATGGGGGGTTTGAGATGCGAGAGATCAAAATGCAAGGGGAAATTAAAGTACTGAAATTTAAATGACAGAAAATAAATTGCAGGAATTAAATGGCAGAAAAATAAAAGGGAGTGGTTGATCGAACCTTGGATTCGTGCAATCGGTATAAACAAAAGAAAATATCGCAATAAACCCAAGAAAAACACATTAAGCTTGGCTCCCCAGCAACGACGCCAATTTGACAGGACGATTTGGAGGGTGTTGAATTCTCCAATGTTCGTGCAAAAATAAATTTATATTCACCGTACACTAAACTACTTTGCAACAGTAGTGGTCGGGGTCGAACACAGGGAGCCCGATTATAATTTGCTTAACTTAGATTTATTGAGATGACCAGACTAATGGGGGTTTGAGATGCGAGAGATCAAAATGCGAGAGGAAATTAAAGTACTGAAATTTAAATGACAGAAATTAAATTGCAGAAATTAAATGATAGAAAAATAAATGAGAGTGGTTGATCGAACCGTTTGGATGGATCTTAATCATAGATTATCTAAAAAGGAAATTTATGTTTTAAGCCTAACGTGCTCCTGGAAAAGCCAGAGAGTCATAATATCCCTATTTTATTAACCCGACCAATGCATCAAAGCTAATCTAATTTATTACTAATTAACCCAGCCGAATTAACTAGCTACAATTGCATTACGATTAGGATAGTTAGATGACCAATTTTATAACTAGGAAAAGCCTAAATTATAAGATTAACCAAGTGTCAAATTCTAGGCTTACATGCAAATTGCTACAAGATTAGGGATAAAACGCCTAAACTAGAGCCACATATTTCACCTATTGCTACCGATAGCGAATATGATTAAAACGACGGAAAACAGGGTTGTTAATCCCTCCTATCAATTCTAATCATGAATAAAAATAGAATTCAACACACATAAACAGTAAACTCAAAATCAAAAGCACAAAATCTCATAAAAATCCAAACCAAACTTACAACCGAGTTCCCGATTACATGAAATTCACCTAGCCGAACATCGAGCAAGGCGTCGGGCTCAATCAACCACCCAACCTAATCTAATCCTAAGCTAATTGTAACGCCCCACATTATAAAAATTAAGCTAATTCTAGATCATTCGAGTTTATTCCCTAAAGTTTGTATCTAGAACTTAGTGCTAGCCGTTAAGTTGGTAAATTACATTTCTTGAAATTTGGGGAAAAGAGATTTTTACTAAATCCTTATTTCTCTAATGTGAGGATTTAATTTGAGACCTTATGCCCTAAGTTCAAAAAGTAACCCAAATTACCTTCCAATTAGATTTTATCCCAAACCTTTAGGTTCCTTATTGTGCGTTCTCAAAATTGTAAATTTAGAAAGCCCTAGAATTTTCCTTTTCTAAATTGATTGAGTTCAATTGGGAAATTGAAAATCCCTAAGTCTTCCTCCTATTCTATTTATTAGATCTTTCTAATATGAGGAATTAAAAAAAATAGAAAGAAAGAAACCCTAGTCCAAAATTCCTTCCTCTTCTTGTGTTGTCGCCGTTCACCGCCCCCCAATGCGAGTTTTCTCCTACAGCCACCACCTCCTCCTGGTAGTTCTTCTTCTTCGGAGAGGTCTTGATCGGCGAGTAGACTCCATTAGTAGCGACGACGACTCCCTCTCTTCCTCCTTCCTTTCGAGATTCCAGCCCTTCCTTTTCGTTCTTCTTTTCTTTCTCCGACGAGCTGCACGACCATGCATCGATGTCTCTTTCTCCATCACCCACGCTCGTCTTCTCATCTGGTGACCTGTCTCAAGATTCGAGGTGAACATCGAAAAAGAAACCCACTGGTCGTTGATTGCCTATGTCGGTAAGTGTTGGTCCTTTTCGATGCTTCTTCTCTTGGTTTCAGCTACTCACACTCCGTTATATAGGAAGCAATCTGACCCACGCGGTTTCGACAAGGAACCACATCCAAGTTGCGTTTTCTAGCAGCACTAGTGCGTGGTTTGGAGTTTTAGCAATCACCCAATCCTAATTTTTCCCTTTTTGGTAAGATTTAGCAGTTACCAATACTCATTCGGTCTTAGATCTAGGATACCCACTCACTAACGGCTTCAAATCCACAGGTTTAGAGTGCGCCGATCACTAGCTAACATTGTTCTTGGGCTCATTGGTATAAAACATGGTCTAGAAGCATGATGAGTAGGATTCATGCATTCTAGTAAGATTGTGAGGTTAGAGGACCTTTGTTGTCGTACGGTTGTACTAAACGATTATCCGCAAGCGCACGGGTCGTCACAAGTTATATAAAACGGAAAGTATTCCGAGTATCGAATCCTCAGGGAGGCGAAGCGAAACTTAAGCAAATAATTAAAATTCTCTTGAGCACTGAAAATACTTAGGTGAAATAATATTTAGGGACCATGTTCATGCGATAAAAAGAACTTGAATTCAAAATGACTTAATGAAAACAAATTTGATCAATCAGAAATAAAATGTGGAGAAAGAGTTTTCTTTAAGTGGGAAGAGGGGTCTTGAAAATCAATGATTAGCTTAATAATTGCTATAATTATCCTATCTCATTGCCCAACTAATTATAAACCTAGAATCTCCGTTAATCACATAGGTTCTCCTGTCGGTTTCCCCTAATTGTAATTAATTCATGTTAACAACCTAAGTGTCCTTAGCGCTATTAAAAATCATTAATTATTACACTCTGATTCATTTTAGGAATCTAAGTTTAATCAACTAATCCCGGTGTCACAACGAGCAATTAAACTAGTTGCATGGATTATGATCTATCCTAATTTCTCTCCGTCGAGTTTCCATTAAGAATCGAATCATTACACAATTGGCCAAATTGAGTAAAGCATTAAGCACATCCATACAAATAATTAGGACATGGGCAAGAGACAAGAAATTATAACAATACTTCCACTATCATTTCATTTCAAGACCCCAAATTGGGGTTTAGCTACACATAATATCCACAATAATTACAAGGGAAAGCATATTAAAAAGCATAAAAGGAAAGGAATTGACCGTCGAAAAACCCCTTGCTGATGCTTGGAGCCCCCACTGACTACTCCTCGAGCCTCTAGGATTGCTTCCCAAAATTCCCCAAAATTTCCCCACTAGAAGAACCCTCTCAAAAAGGCTTAAAAGCCTTGAGAGGGGCTCCAAAAAAGGAGCCTTAAGAAAGGAAAGAAAGGATTGATTGATGGCTTGGTTGATTGATGAGAAATGAGGCACCAAGGGCGCCTATTTATAGACCTGGAATAGCAGCAGCGTCGCGACGCTGCCTTGCTAAGCGTCGCGACGCTGCTGCGCACGCGGCTTGGGCAACAAGAAAGGGCAGCGTCGCGACGCTGCCTTGCTAAGCGTCTCGACGCTGTCCTGATTTTCCAGATTTTTCAGCTTCCTTTTGGGCTGATTTTTGGGCCTTCTTCTTCATTTCTCTTGGTCTTTTCTTCATGAATGTCTTCTTTGGGCCTTCAATTGCATCAAGCTAGGATTTGGGCTAGAATTACTTCAATTTTGGCTCTTTTTCTCCCAAAATCACCAACTTAGCTCCTAAGGACCAAATAACAAAATTCATTAAATATATTCATTAAAAACACGATTAAAGCACCAAAAAGCTTAATAAATTGAGACTAAAATAGCGACATTTCTGCTCGCTATCAACCTTGTGTGTTGAAAAGGAAAGTTAGGTGAATACCAGGTGTCTCGAGTAAAAATGGTCGTGGGGTGGTATGTCACCAATGGATTAAGAGGAGCATTGGGTCCCTTGGGTAATATGGCCAAGGGGCGATGTGATGAGTCTATATGTTGGAAAGTCATCAAGTGCCTTGGGTAATATGGCCAAGGGGCGATGTACAGTTTGATTGTGAAGTCATCGGGTGCCTTGGGTAATATGGCCAAGGGGCGATGCACAGTTCGAGGCATTGTATAATATGGTCAAGGGTCGAATGCTGAGTGCCGTAGAGAAACGTCAAGGCCCTGGGTAATATGTTCAGGGCAGTGGTGTATCCAGAACTCGAGTGTAGGGGGCACAAATTCATATTAGATGAAATTTATAAGTTTAGTCTGTGAAATTTTAGATTCGGGTCTATATAGTCTCTAAACTTTAAAAAATGTCTAATGGGTCCCTGAATTTAAAAAAAAAATTGTCTAATATTGATATCTAAAGTTTCAATTATATATCAAATAGGTCTTTGGCATATTCAAAATGTTTATAAATCCAAAATTCGATTAGACTTAAAGTTTAATTTTGTGTCTAATAAGTTCTCAATTTATGCGACATTTTTTTAAAATTAATGTATATATTGGTTACAAAATTGAAAACTCAAAGTCCAAATAGATACAAAATTAAATTTATGTCTAATAGAGCAATTACAAATATAAAATTAACTTTCATATAAATATAATTTTAAATATGTTGATATTTATAGTTAGATTAGGTAATAACAATTACAAAATTAACCATCATAGAATTATCCACACCTAAATATATAAGCAAAGAATGAAACTTTAAGTAATATTTAAGATTTCGAACCTAAAAGTAATTAAAACATTGCGTACAATATGGCTTGAACATTGGATTGAGCAAGCAAAATAAGGGAATCTGTGCCCCTCTGACCAATGAACCAACTACTTAATTTTGAAAATTATATGGAACATCATATAGATGTATATATAACTTATAATTCCAGGGGCACGTGCCCCTCCTAGCCCCTACATAAATCCGCCCTTGGTTTAGGGGTCGGCGTGACTCAAAGGGATCAACCTCAAAGAGCTTTATGAGGGCTACGAGTGTTGAGCGAGCTCGCGGAGCTTGAGAGGAGACTGAGTTGCATGACATGATGCGGAATTCATGTGTTTTGAGTATGCATGACATGGTGTGGAATTCATGTGTTTTGAGTGTGCATTGCATGGGTGCGGAATAGGGGTGAGTAAAAAAAGTCGAAAACTCGAACCGACCGACCGAAACCGATCGAACCGACGTCGGTCGGCTCGCCAAAAACAGCGAAAACCGATTAACCGACCGACCTTTATTATATAAAAAAAAAGGTTGCGTGTCTGGCGAGACTGCAGGTAGCATTAATGCACTGCCTGCAGTCTGTCTTGGGAAGACCATTTGGCAGATGGTCTTCCCAAGGATTTAAAAAAAAACCTGTAATTTTTTTTTTCATTTTTTCCTTCGTAGGACTAATTATCTCAGACTTCATCTCTAAAAAAAATTCCTCATAGTCACTTCGCTCCATTTCTTCCTCATTCTCTCTAACTTGGTAAGTTTTTCTTTTCTCCCCCATGTTTTCATCTCTTCTTCTCTGCTTCGTTTTTATTTTCTTTCTTCTTTTTCTTTCTTTTTTTTAATCTTCTTCTTCTCATTTCTTTTTTTCTTTCATCTTCTCATTTCTTTTTTTTTGTTTCTTCGTCTCATTTCTTTTTTTCTTTCTTTTTCTTGATCTATTTCTTTCTTTCTTTTCTTTGCTTTTTTTTTATCTTCTTCATTATTTACTTCTCCAGATTCTTGAATTTTTTTTTATCTTCTTCATTCACGTCGCCGGATTTCTTGAAACCGACCATACCCGACCGACCGTCGACGTGGTCGGTCGGTCGGCGTACCAAGTTTTCTCTAAACCGACAAACATCGACCGCCGGAAACCGACATGTCGGTGGTCGGCGTCAGTTTGAGCCCAAAACCGATGCCGACCGACCGATGATCACCCCTAGTGCGGAATTCATGTGTTAGGTGCATGGTTGTTGCACGATTGTATTAGTTGAGTATGCTTCTATGTGTTGATTGCTCACCTTGTATATGAGGCATGATATTGTAGTTGAAAAGCATGATACTTGTCTTGTATATGTATGCTATTTGATGGCTCTTCAAGTGTGAGCCACTTACTCAGTATCATGGTTTGTACTGACCCACCACCAGGTTTTGCAGGTGATGAGATCATACTCGGACTTGGTGATGAAAAGGAGGCGCATGAGGAAGGACCATAGCTAGTTCGCGTTGTTTTCCCTTCCTATTTCCTTTGGATAGGATAGTTGATGTTTTATGGTTGGACAGTTGTTTGTCCTGTTTGGTTAGTTTGGTTTTATTCTTTTTGAAACTCTAGGCTTTAGTTATGTTTGTGTTAATGAACTCTACCTCTTTATTTAGTTAACAATAGTTAAGTTGTTTTGAATAAACTAAAGCTGAAGTTAGTTGTGGTTAGTTGAGTTTTAGTTGTAAATACTTTGTCTATTTGGTTAATTATATCGCGAGACCTGACTCACTTTGTTGTGGAAGTTCTGTTGTGTTGTAGTAAGGCGTTGTGGTGTGTGGTTGTGAGTAGTTCGATATATTGAAGTGTTTTTCTTTTTCAACAGGCTTAGAAAATTTTTGGGTTAGTCCGATGTATGCCGTTATGCTGTCGAAATTTTTGGAGCACTCAGTTAGTTTCGTCATGAGTTAGTAATGTCGCTAGGTTGGTAGTTTATAAAAACCTGGAGTGTTACACTAATACAAAGGAAAAGAGAAGAATATGGAGAAAATACAAGAAAAAAGATTGGGAGAAAAGAAAAATCAGAGAATGAATGACCTAAAATGGAAAAGGGGGTATTTTTATATTGTTGACAACGTCAAGACGCTGAGGCGTTAAATAGGTACGCGCCTTGCGCCATCCGTAGAATCGAGATGCCGTGAGGTAGCGTCTCAACGCTACCTCTCGGGAAACTAGTGTGTTTGCATCGTTTTCAAGGGTCTCAACGCTAGTTTGGCCTTGAACATGGGTTGACCAAGGGCATTTTCGTCATTTTACTTCAGTTTAGCTCATTTTCGACCTGGTTTGGTCCCGAACTCATTTTATACCTGCAACAATATTACAATCAAATTAAAGCATTTTACGCGCTGAGTACAATGAAGATAAGCAATTTAGGAGGGAATAAACATATAACAAATTCGCTCTATCACATCCCTTTCTTTTTTTAAAAGGTCGAGGTGTAGTTTTTTGGTTGGTTTGATGTCTGAGATGTACATAATCCTCTGCATTTGCAACGTTTGTTTTAAACACAATTGGAATGTTTTCTGAAGTTTGATTTAAACTTCTAGTTGTTTATTCCTTTTTTATTTTCAAAGGAGCTTGAGGATTTCTAGCTGGTGTTATGACTGCTTTTATTATCATTGTTATAATTTTTACAACAATGTCTGGAAATTCCACCCTTGGTCTGAGCAATACCTGGTTGCAAAATGACTTGCTGAATTGAGTAGCATGGTAATGGTTATGTTTTCTTTATGCAGTTGGCTTAGATGAGTAGCATTATTGTCTCGTCATGGGTATCGTCGAATTTTACCGCCGTCGCCATTCAAGCTAGCAACATCTCAAACAATTGATTGTCGGCATCGTTGTAGGGAGGAGCTCAATGAGAAGTTGCACGATTTTCGTCGGAGAAGAGAGTTTTTGGAATATAGTAAAGTTTTTTTAGTTGTACATATTTCCTAAAATATAAGAGTATATTTAATAATATGGGAGATATATTTTGTATACAACTTTTTTTTTTTGGAAAAAATATATATATTGTGAATATATTTATGCAAATGACATGATGGTGGTGACCAACAAATATGCGGAGTATATATTTGCAAATAACTAAATATACCGAGTATATTTGATGAAATCCATGATAGGGGAACAATCGCGGAGGGGAGATTTTTTTTTTATTATTTAATAAACTAGAGTTTTTTTCAATACCTATAGTTCTCTTAAATGTAGAGGTATATTTAATACTATAGTTATGACGAGAAAAAAAAAACTGATGTATGTGGTTGCAATAATGATTACAAAAAAAAAAAAATAAAATAAAAACTCATGTACATGGTATATATAAACTGATATGAAATTATATATGAATATAAACGTTTTTTCTAAAATGAAAAATATGTAAAAAAAAGGTATGTAATAAAAAATCAATGCTAAGATTGGGTGGAACATTTAAGGGTATATATATGTGTGTGGTATGTATAAGGTATATATAAAATTATATATGAATATCAACGTTTTTTTTAAATGCAAAAATCTTGAAAAAAAATCATGTTATACAAAAGTAGTGCTAAAATCGTGAGATTATTAAGAAAAAAATGGATTAAAAATTTCAAATCAAATTTAAAGCTTTTTTTTTTTTTGAGAAGTCAAATTTAAAGCATTTAATTATTAGATATAATATTAGAAAGAAAATAAACAAAATCAATGAATTTATTATGGGGAGGGATGAAAATGAAATAAATAAAATTAGGAAATAAAATAAAATTCCTAAAATTGCGGAATTTGGAAAGGAAATTAAGAATATTGATATTTGTTGATTGAATTTTAATTACGGAAGATAATTGACAAAATATTTCATGCTTGAATTTAATTGTGGAGGAGAGAATCAAATATTTGGACAAATGTGAAAATATGATTCTAAATTAGTTTATCCACCAAAATTTATCTTTTTTTTTTTTTTTTAAGAAAAAACTCAGCCCACGTTGATTCAAAAAAAGAAAAGAAAAGAAAAAAAACTCAGCCCACGTTTTCTAGTCCACTCTGTAAAATAAAACGAAAATGAATAAAAGAAAAATGAAAACCTAACAACCGAGTTTTCTAGTGTAAGGGCAATTGGAACTTATGGGCCCATTTGATAGTTGATTTGTAAAAATTGGCTCATTTTTTAAATCTCTTATTTGGGGACCCCTTACTGATTTTTGTGATGTCATCAACCATGCAAAATGTCAATTCTAACCCTATATGAAAATTTTTATACCCATTAATTTTAAACCAATAAACATTTAAAATTTCAACAAATTCTACCCAAGTTTATCCACTTTCTTTTTTAAAAAACAACTAACTATACAATATAATCTTAATTTAATTTTTTCTTCAAATTTGTTAAAAATAAATAATTTTTAAGTATAATAAGGAAACTTTTAATTATTCAAAATATGTAAAAAAAAAGAAAACAATATCTACCATAATGCTTAATTAAAAAAAAAAAAAAGAGGAGTGCCGCTTAATGCTTAAATAAATTAAAAAAAAAAATGAAGCCTGGCAGTGGTCACTGCCGCTTAATGCTTAAATAAATAAATAAATAAAGGATGGAGCCTGGCAGTGGCCAGCTCCTTGCATTCCCGGCCGGGATTCATTATTTCCGGCCGGGAGTCATTATTTTTGGCTGGATTTGCATGATTTTCGGCCAAAATTTGACCGGAATACATGAATCCAGCCCATTTTCGATCGGGATTTACTAAATTGGGTCGGGATTCATTACTTTTGGTCAAATTTAGTCCGTTGTTGCATGATTATTTGCCAAAATTCGATTGGGATTCACTAAATTCTTGGACAATCGGATTCTGTCGGACGTGAGAGGGGAAGAAGAGAAAGAGACCTTTGAGAGTGTGAGAGAGAGCGAGGAAAGGACAGAATGGTATTTTTGCAGTCCAAAGAATCCCCAAATGAGTGATTTTAAAAAAGGGTCTCTTTTTACAAATGAAATATCAAACGGCCGCCCGTAAAATAAAACGAAAATGAATAAAACAAAAATGAAAACCTAACAGCTGAGCCTCACGCCACTTTTTCCTTTTCACGCCTCCAGCAGCTCAGTGTCGCCGTCGCATCTCTCCTGTTCACTCCCGCCGCCGCCGTCTTTTTTCCGCTCGTGCCGCCACCGTCATCTTTATTCCGTTCGTGCCGCCGCAGCCTCCCTCGATTTTCTACTCGCTGGTATTTTCCCAATCTCCATCTAATGCCTTTCTGCTCCCTTGCTGTTACTGAGTCGTTTCAGCAGCTCAGTAGCATTTTTGAAATCACTTCAAAATAAAGCCCTAACTAATTTAATTATCCTCTGCGTCTGCGCCTTGCCTTCCACGGTGAAGCCCGCGGCTCGGACTTCTTTGTTCTTGCAACCTTGATTCCATGGCTGCAGTTTGAAATATTCTTGTTCTGATCGAATGCTTCTTCGCCGCCTTGGAGCTGTATTTCCTTCCTCAAGAAGGTGGTTTAGCAGCAACAACAACAGCAACCATGATTTAGCAAATACCATTGCTGAATTTAACAAGGTATTTTGGATTTCAATGATCAGCAATTGTACAGAATTCGAAGTTGATACCATCAGGAGTGCGAGCTTTGTTAAAGATGATTAACAAGTATACACTGCACTATCAAATAGGGAAATTATTAAAAAAAAAGAACGGAAATTTCATTAGGCATTTCTCTTATCGTTTATTAGATATCAAATATACTCTATATCTAGCCATTGTATGACCGCTGCTATTGTGGTTAGAAGAAAGGGATAGATGCTTGTTTCCAGGCATAGGTTTTCACAGTATGTTTTAAGGGGAATCATCCTGCTATTTTTAAATTATCGTAAAGGGATCAATGTTTTCCTTTTACATAACTCAGCAAGTTTTGGCAATGAAGTCTATATGCCAGTATGAATCTGATTTTGAATGATTAAATGCATGCTTTGGAGAGATTTTGAATATGACAAGTGATTTTAACATTTCAGAGGATTAGTAATTTAGTTCTGATTATGATACTATTGTTGAATGTTTGATTTGTTTGTCCGTAGTTGTGGAAGGGCTGACCATCAATTCTTCAGTATCGAGGGCGAGTTTGGCATTGTTTTAAGAAAATGAGAAACTAACTTTCGAAACAAAGGACCTGCAGAGATGAGTGCTAAAACCTGAGGGTCGGGATATATGAACAACGAAAAATATATTTGAATTGAGAACTGACAAACTGCTTTTGGAAAGTTCAAAACCCCGTAAAAAAATTTCAAACTGCTTTGGAAGTAAGCACACTTAGTTTCGAACTCTGCTCACCCTTTATATTCTTCTTCTTCCAAAAGAGCTGGTTCGAAATTACTTCACTTAAAAATACTATAATGAAATACTATACCAAACTTTTCCATAATATAGTATTTGCTGGATAACAGCATTTTATTTATGTCTTTGGTTTGCTCCACTTCTGTGTGGTTGGTGAGCTGAACTAGAACGGAAAAAGGAGACTTCTACTGGTGGTCTCTTGCATAGTTTTACATTATGTGGCTTCTTCTCCTAAAAGTGCTAATTAGAAAATATGTCAGTTAAAAATACTATATTTTTTTTAGCACAACAAACTTGTAAGTGGGAATTTGAACTTCCAACCTCAAGGGATGGAGTAGAGGTCTTAAATGTTGAGCTAAGCTCATGTTAGCCTTAAAAATACTATTCTAATGAACCACTGAAAAATATATATTCTCAAAAGCTGTAATGAACTTACCCGTAATATAGTAGTTGCTGGATAATAGTATTCTATTCATGGCTTTATTTTGCTTCTCTTCTTCATGGTAGTTGAGCAGGACTAGAATAGAAAAAGGAGACTGTTACCTCTTACAATGTTTTGCATTATGGCATAGTCTATTGTTGCTTGGAAATTCTGTACAAATATTATTTTTGGTACACTGTATACCATTGAAGAAGTAATAAATAGAACAATGTTGAACCGTATCCTCCATTTGTATGTGAGTGAATACTTATTTTATTGTGTAGTTTGATTCTAAAGCAGTACTCTGAATCTCTGCTGCATCCTTCTTATCCAAGTTCGTAATTTTTGTTCAGGAAATGGAATCAGTATTTGGAGAGCCTCCTCCTTGTGGGATTTCAGGTTCTTCAAGTAACAGTTTTACAGTTGAAAACTCTGAAATAATATCTAAATCGGGTGAAAATCCCTTGACTTTGACCCATGTTGGCGGAACTGGGGAAGCTCAAATGGTGGATGTTTCTCCAAAAGAAAGTACCAAAAGAATTGCAATTGCTAGTTGCAATGTAATTCTTGGCAAGAAGGTGTTTGATTTGGTCTTAGCTAACCAGATGGCCAAGGGAGATGTCCTGAGTGTTGCTAAAATTGCAGGAATAACTGCAGCAAAGCACACAAGCACTCTAATTCCTCTTTGTCATAACATAACCCTGTCACATGTGCGAGTCGACCTTCATTTGAATCCCAAAAATTACAGTGTGGCTATAGAAGGAGAAGCTGCATCAACTGGGAAAACAGGAGTTGAAATGGAAGCAATGACAGCAGTGACCATTGCTGGCCTTACTGTCTATGATATGTGCAAAGCAGCTTCAAAAGATATACAGATCACAAACGTACGACTTGAAAGTAAAACTGGTGGGAAGAGTGGACAATGGTCTAGGGATGAGTAAAAGCTGCCTCGTAAAGGTACATGAGTTATTTTGTCTTATCCTGAATGTTTGAGTCGGTTGATTTAATGCACATTTTCAAGTAAATCTTGTGTGATTTTACTAATTGAATTTAGAAGGTTATGATTAGGTGAACTCTTGGTAGTCAATAAAGCTACACGATCACTAAAGTGGGAATAAAAGTTCTAGACTGTTCAAACCCTACATCTAACGTACCTGAAACCCAAGACCTACCTCCCCTCGCGGTCTTTCTTCTCCAAGCATGCTTGTATGCATCTCTTACTGTACTTTCTTTTGAAATCTTATTTTGATCTGACACTCTGATTTAGAAGAAACCATGCAATATAGCACGGACACATGAAAATAGGGGAGGAATCTATGTTGGACTGTCTTTTTTTTTTTTTTTTATTAAATTATGGACATGCTGGGACACGCTGGATACAGCTAGGGCATGATTGGACTTGGAGAATAAAAAATGGGAAATCCTTAGAAATGGCCGAGAATTACAGGTTACTTTTGAAAAATGGCCAAACCGAATTTTTTAACGAAAAATGGCCAAACCAGATTTTCTAACCTATTTTCGTGCGATACCAAATACCATTTTTACCCTTTAGTCATCCCCACATCTCCTGCAGCCGTATCTGATTATTTTTTTTTTAAATAAATCTATAACCTCTAATTCCATGAATCAAGGAACAAGTTACAGTATCAATTTTCTTCTTCTTCCATCTGTAATCTGTTTTCTAGAAGATTTTGTGCAATTTCTCCCCCTTCCTCCTTTCTTCCAAAAAATATACGTTTTTTGGTTTTCCAGAAGATTTTTACAGCATCAATTCTCTCTCTTCATCATCTACCCGAACCAGGTTGATTGAACATTGTTGGGCGACCATAGAAAAATGGTCAGATTTACACTGTCTTTTTGAAAAATGGTTAGATTTACATTGTATTTTTGAAAAATGGCCAGATTTACACTGTATTTTTGAAAAATGGTCAAACAGATTTTTTTAATGAAAAATGACTAAATCGTTTTTTAACTTATTTTCGTGCTTGAGTCAAGTTTCACGTTCACACCCAGCCACTATTTGATTTAATTATAAAAAAAAATTATCATTAAATCAAGAAATTACAATATCTATCTTCTCTCTCATACCTCTCAAAAATCAAAATCAGATTTTATTTTTATTAAAAGTGAAAGATTACATAGAAATTAGGTTTTCATGGATTAGATTCTTAGATTTTAATTATCTAATCAACATCTTCATCGTTTTTCCCAACTTTTTGTCATCCATAGATTGTTTGCCCTGTCGTTCATATCACCATTGTAAGGGTTATTAATCTACATCATAGGTATGTTAAATATTGTATTTTGTATTTATCTATCATTATTTTCCTCTTTGTATCTTATTTTTCAACACAAAGTATTTTTTTTTTTAATTCTTTTTCAAAGTCTTCAATGGTTTCCAAATGAAAACTTTTGGAGAAGGAATAGAATGGAGAAAAGTGCCCAAAAGAAAATCGAATGTTTCTCAATTTCTTTGTAATGGTTGAAAGAAGATGAGAATGGGAAAGGCCGCACAAACTGAAGAAAATTGGAAAGAATCTTAAGGGTTTCAGATTTTTTTTTTTTTTTTTTTTTTTTTTTTTTTTTTTTTTAAATAAGGTGAATACTAAATCCCAATTTTCAAATTAAGTTGAAGGGAAAGAGTGAGTAATGATTTCTTCTCGTTTTTTAAATGATTTGATTTTTACCATAGTAAATTATTTGCATATTGTCTAATATGTTAGTTTACTATATACACTGTATTTGCATAATTTTTTTACTGAATATACTGTATTTGCATAATTTTTCTTTTTATAAACTTGAATGTTTTTTATTGTTCTAGTAACCATTTGTGAGTAATGGTTTCTCCCCGTTAATCATTTGCAAGTTTAGTGATTACACTTTGAAGTTAGGTTATTGAGGGTTTGGAAAAGAAAATACGGTTTTTGTGTTAGTGAATTTAGTAATTAATTCAATCATTTTCGTGCCGTCCCTATTTTGGTACGAGTTAACAATTTTTTTTTAAAAAAAAAATCTACGACCCTCCCCTTGATTTGTGCTAATTGGTTGACTTATTTGTTAGGAAATCCTCAGATATGGCCAGGAATTACAAGGTAGTTTCGAAAATTATCCTCTTATTTTAAAATTCAAATCTTTTGTTTTAAATTTAGGTTGCCAGATTTATATTCCATTTAGTTTGAATTTCTATTATTGTTTTGCTAGATGTATTAATAAGCTAGATTCTCTCCCTTATTTATGGTGTATTTGGTTTATTTTATTTTCTGAATTGAGATTTGGATAGGGGTATTTTTGTCCACTTTGTTGCCAAAAGAGTTTACTAAAAATAGATTTTAGCCATTTATCAAATTGGAATTTCGAAGGGCCCTTTTTCAAAACAGCTATTTTTATTTGGCCATTTATCTCGTTGCCCCATAAAAAATTAGGTATTTTTTGGGCCCAAATGTCTAGAGACCAAAGTAATTAAAAAATAAAAAATAAAAAAACTAGCCTGCTGCCCTAATTCATTCGACAAACCAGCCAGTCCCTCACCTCACTCACAGTAGATGCAACCTTCATCGACAGCTAGCCTCCACGCAATCGCCGCCACCGGTCTTTGTCATCGCTGTCGCCAACAGCCTCTTCTTGCTGATAGCCTTGAATCAGTATTTTTTTAAATAACTTAAGTTAAACCATAACGTCCAATTTTTAAAATTATCATTCAATTAAGTTATATATATATATATATACTTAAAAAAAAACAACGTATTCTTGTCCCAGTTTTTTAGAAATTGACGTATCATTGTGTCTTGTCGTGTCCGTGTCCTATGTTCCTGTTTGTGCTTCTTATGCAATATGAAAGAACATACAATGACATACAAAAAAACCCAACCAGAGGAGTCCAATCAAAGAAAGGGATTCCAATCCAAAGAATCAAACCTAGATAATTATTACAAAATGTGTGAGACGGAAGACCACAAAGAGGTGTTAAATCTAACACTATCCTAATCCTTTTTTTTTTAAGACCTCTCAACTTCTTTAAAAATTATACCGTTTCTAGATTTAGAAAAGTCTCTCGATAAAGTTGATTAGCTTCTCAACCTCTCCACCTTCACTCTATTATAGACTAGTCAAAAGGTACCTCTTCCTTCTTACATCTTCTAACTATATAGTATTCACAACTAACCTCCTAACTAACTCACAACTTCCTAACAGAATATTAACAATTTCCCTCCATACTCTCTTATGTCTCCTAGAGTACACATACTTAATCGAAGGTCTATCACTACTCGACTCCCAAAGAGCCATCTTGTCCTCGAGAGGAAATTTTGGAAACTGGTTCACAATCCACATCGCATCCTCGCATGTGGCTTCAGACACTTCCATATCTTCCCACTATATTAACACCTCAAGCTTTGATGCATCCTCCGAAGATTGTCGAATCTCTAACAATTCACATGGCTCTAATTTGAAAACAAAGTCAGAGGACATGTTAGGAGGGAACAGAGTCACTAAAAATGTGTGACCAAGTGCCTTCCTTAACTGAGAAACATGGAAGACTGGATGTATTTTCGCATTATCAGGCAACACCAAACGATAAGCAACATTTCCCACCCGAGCTTCAACTTGAAAAGGACCAACATATCTTGGAGTTAATTTCGCATTATAATGCTTAGCCAACGACCCTTGTCTATATGGTCTCAACTTAAGGTAAGCCCGATTGCCTACAGATAACTCCACATGCCGACGTTTTTCATTTGCATAAGTCTTCATATACTGTTGAGCATAGGCCAACCTTTCTTTAATAACATACAACATCTCATCCCTCTCCTTCAGTTGTTTATCTACCTCTGAAACAGGCGATCCATCCACCACATAAGGAAGAATGGTTGGAGGAGGACAACCATACACCACCTCAAATGGAGTTGTCTTAAGTCCCGAATGGTAAGATGTATTGTAGCTAAACTCAACCCAATGCAACCAATGAACCCATTTAGAGCAGTGTTTTAAAAGGCTCGAGGCGCACTAAGGCGCAATGGCCTCCTGGGGCCTAGGCGCAAGGCGCACAAAAAGGCGCGGGCTTTTTTTCTCTAAGGCGCACTATATAGAAAAGAAACTTACAAAAATATATACATGTACATAAAACACTTTCATGACAAGTAATGAAGTTTTTAACCAAGAAAATAGATAAAAGATAAATAAGGTTCAAATATTAGTCTTCCAACATAGAGTCAAATGTCAATACTCTACACAAAACAGTGAGTTTAGTATTGTTAATATGTCTTCTGATACTCCAAACAACCAAGTATGATGATGTCAATACTCCACAAAAAATATATGCCTTGAATAGAGGCGCCTAAGGCCCGCGCCTCGGGGGCTTCGAGGAAGGCACGCGCCTTGGCCGCGCCTTCCTCACTGCGCCTCGCTTCTTTGAAGCGAGGCGCTAACATTGCGCCTTTTAAAACACTGATTTAGAGTTATAATGCATCACAAAACATCTCAAATAAGCTTTTAACCCCCTGTTTACTACTTCCGTTTGCCCATCCGTTTGTGGATGGTATGCCATGCTCCTCTTAAGTTTTGTTCCTTGCCACTTAAACAACTTTTCCCAAAATACTCGTGAACACCGAATCACGGTCAGGCACAATATTCCAAGGTATTCCATGTAAACAGACAACCTCTCGAATAAACACTTGTGCAATAGACACGCCAGAATAAGGATGTTTAAGAGGAATGAAGTGAACATATTTTGAAAACCGATCCACCACCACTAAAACATAATCAAAAGTCTCAACTTTAGGAAGTCCAATCACAAAATCCATTGATATGTCTTCCTACACACCATCAAGAATTGGCAGAGGTTGTAGCAAACCCACTGGAGCCAACACAATATATTTAGCTTGCTGACACACAGTGCACTCAGCAATAAAAGTCTTCACTTTTGCCTTCATACCCACCCAATACACTTCATAGGCCAAACATTGGTTTGTACGAAGAACTCCTCCATGACCACCAATGGGCGAAGAATGAAAAACCTCTAATAACAAAGGAATGGTAGGCGAGTCTTCCGGAAGTACAATACGCTCGTGGTAATACAACACCGAACCTTTAAGTGAATAACTCGTAGGAAATTCCTAACCGTTTTATATTTTATTCCTGATCAACCGAAGCTTGACATCATCCATTTGTTGGTCAGTAATCAAACCGGTGTTAAGATCGCCTAACACACTGACAGTCGCGAACTCTACAACATTTGGAAGCCTAGACAAAGCATCAACCACTTTGTTCTCAATCCGAGGCTTGTAAACGATATCAAAATCATATCCCATCAACTTTGTCAACAATTTTTTATATTCTCCGGCAACTAGCCTTTGTCCCAAAATAAACTTGAGACTAATTTGGTTTGTACGAACCAAAAACTTACGCCCCAACAAATAAGGATGCCATTTTTGCACCGCCATAACTATTTCCATGAACTCTCGCTCATAAACCGCCTTGCTGCGATGTAAAGGAGATAAAACATGACTAAAATAAGCTATTGGATGACCCTCTTGCTTAAGGACAACCCCAACGCCCACACCAGAAGCATCAACCTCAATAAGGCACTGTCATCATTGCATTTTTGAGTTGTTGAAACACATTTGTGGCTTTGAAATTCCAAGCAAAACTGTCCTTCCGTAATTGTTGAGTTAAAGGATGGGCTATGGTACCATAATTTGCAACAAACTTCCAATAATAGCCGGTTAATCCTAAAAAATCCCTCAACTCCTTCATGTTTCTAGGAACAGGCCATTGTTCCATGACAACAATGAGAAACTTCGCTTTTCAAGTTTGTGCTCAATTTTTTCATTTCAACTTGAAGGTGGATTATTCCAAAAGGAGTTATGAATTGCGAATGGGACAAAGGAAAGAGATAAAAGACGATTCGAGGAGGTCAAGTTGAAAACCGATTATAAAAGTATGGGTGTTTAAAATATAAGAATATCTAAAAAGATTCTATCCGTTTATTTAAGAAAGCTAAAACGGACTAGGGTATTTGAAAATTAGTTAAATTATATCTTGTTTTGTTATATTTCATATTTGAGAGGAAAAAAACTCGATAATCATTTGGCAGCCGAGAATGCAAATCTATACTTACTAGCTAAATATCTTTGTGTTGCATTGAAAATATGGTAAAGATAGAAACTACATCAAAAGAAAACACAAGAAAAAGCCAAGACTCCTTGTTGCGAGAATAGGGTTCGAATAGAAGACAACCGAAACAAGGACACTCGTATTGAATAATGACAGAGCGGTAATATTAAGTTTTGACGAATGAAATTTGTGAATGAGGCTTGAAATATTTTTGTTGTAGGATTCTACTGAGACGATGACAGAGGGATCTGCATCGATGAAAGTGAAGTGGTTAAACAAAAGGCAAAAGATGGTGACAAAGGGAGGACACTATAGGTCCTTGAAGAAAGAAAAAGAAAGACAACAAAAAAGGTAGACTTTCTTCTTCTATTTTTATAAATAAACAAAATGAAGTTATAATTTATTTAAACTAGAAAGCTGCTTTTCATGATGAGAAAGAATCAATAGAGAAAAAAAAAGATGAAGACCACTGAAGAGGATGAATCGACATGGGAATTGAAGGAACAAGAGATATTCGACTTTAATTCATTTAAATATTCGTAATATTGTTTCAAAAAAAAAAATACTTTGTAATATTGGGATAAATGTACTGATAATCAAATAATTACACAGAATGAGGAATGTTCAAAAGAATATGAAACAGAAGATCAAGTTGAGGATGCTGAAGAAAACACGGATTTTGAGGAGAACGATGAGTTAAGTAATGAAACAGATAATGGGACTGAGTCAGAATCCACGATTAAGAAACATGTAGGGGATGTGAAGAAAAAACCGAAAGTAATTGTATTCTGGAAATTCTAGTTCATTCCTTAAGGGGACACACATCTACTTGCCCCAATAGGGGAAAGAGTGAATTTCATCTTGTATTGTCATGTCCCCAGCCCCCCACTCGGTCTTGTCCCCAAGAAGGTTGGCTTATTGAGTCGGCGTGCTGGCCACTCTCACCCGTACTAATCAAAGGACAATCCCTCGTGAGAAGGAGTTCATGACACACTCAGGATTAAGATCGAGTTGCCTAGGTCATCCTATTGAAATAGTAACCTAACTAGTTAACGGTGTTACATCTAGTGGTTTACTATTTCGTTGTCCGATCTTATGCAAACTCATTGCATAGGATACCACCGCTCGCATGTCTCCTACATAGACGCCTTGGATCAATACGTCTGTATCGAATACAAAGCGGGCCGTATCACATAGTGTTACCAGGATAAGGTACCCAGCCTTATCCCTGTACTATAGACCTTTTAGGTTGTTACTTGAACACTGATCCCCGTATGTCCCCACATACTAGTCCAAGTCTCATGTAAACAACATTGGATCTTAGTTTATTGAATTTGGGTCATATTGTGCAATTCTAGACTTAATATGACAATAACACTTTATTGCATAAACCTCAATAACATTTTATTGATACAAGTGTATAATTCGTTAATCATTAACTATCTACGAGTTTTAGGACATAAAACCCAACACGCCTTTCTCTAATGAACACACACTATGAAACCAAGACTCGCTTGCAACATAGCCAAAATCAACAATACAACATGCTTAGGAACAATCAGAACAACATGCTTAACACATAGAACAAGTCATATTACAATCACAACACTTAACAATAAAGAAAATAAAAAATCAACATTCATCATATAATCAAACAAACTTAGACAGGTAGAAACTACTTACTACTTGCTTAAGAACACTCCTAAATAGCTATAATAATGCTTAAGGGTCAGAACCAAGCTCAATAACTTTATTTTTGGACTAAAGAATGCTCAAGGATGAATTTTCTTACCTAATGTTGAACTGAAGGCTAGATTAACACTTGGAACCAGCTTGAATCCTAAAACAACAATGTTCGAGCATTAAGGACTAGCCTAAGACATGTAAACTATGATTGAAAGAGTTTCAAGAGCATTGATATCTAGTAAGCTCTACCAAACATAACTAGTTTTTTGTTGGAAATAACTAGAATAAGCTCTAATTGATCCCAAACTACAAGTAAACAACTTCCAGCATCAGGGACTAATTAGCAAAGCCTAACAAGAGTTCTAACAAGGCTAAAAAGGTGAAGAAACTTATCGAACCACGCTAAACGAGTGTAAAAGCTTGCTGGAATTTGCCAACTAGCACTAAAGCTCCTTGAATATACGCTGTCTGGGTTCGAATTGGGTCCAAACTACACTTTAAAGAGCACCAAATGACCATAAACTAGACTAAAGCTCATCTAGTTGAATTCTAAAGGTTTAAGAAGTCTGAAACTTATCTATCGACACCTAAACGACCTCAACACTTGTTTTCCAATGATTGAGAAGCCCAAAAAACAATGATCTAAAGTTGTTGGACCATGGACACTTCAATTCAAGGTTGATCGACTTGAGGGTAATCATCGAAAGTCCACTTTGATTCAAATTTGTTGTTGTACAACAGGCGGAGGATGCCTAATCCTGCAATTTGGAAGTCGATAATGAATAAGTCAAACTTCTATTCGACTAAGCATGGGCCAATGTCGAACCTTACCAAAAGAGAACAAACACGCTGGAATTGCCTAAAATAAAGAAGAATACCCTAACAGGACTCAAACATTGTGACTCACAGTGATACAACTGCTGGGTTAAAATCCCAAGCGCAACGAAAGATTTATCAGACCATTAACTCAGTTTTTAATTATGAACAAAATACCAGTACGTTGGGTAAAATTATACAGAGACATACACCCTTAAATCTACTGTATAATTCTTAAAGTTAAGCATACTTTTCTAAAAAAAATAATAATAAATCTAAGATCTAATTCTAGATTACTTTACAGAGAAGAGAGATTGAAGCCTACAAACTTTCGTTGACGGCTCTGATGGATTTTCACCAACTCCTTTGGGAAAATATTTATTCTCTGCAAAAAAAAAAAAAAAAAAAAAACACAGGGACACCACCAAAAAGCCTTCACCAGTATTCTCCTTGGGATTTGAGGCAGGGAGGTTTGTGGAAACCTTTTTGGGATAGGAAATTTCTTGGGAGGAAATTTTCACTGAGAGAATTTCTCTATAGAGAGGATTTTTTGTGAGAACCGATTGATCATAGAATGAATTATAGATCAATGAGCAACTCCCCTCCTATTTAGACGCGCAGGTGGACGATTGGGGAGATTAACGTGGAAGGCTTTCCACGATTAGATAACTAATCAGTTATCTTAATATTTAATTTAACTTAATTAATTAAATCAAATTTAATTAAGGGAAAAATACGCTTTTAGTCCCTGAGGTTTGAGTTAGGTTTCATTTTGGTCCATGAGGTTTCAAATTCAACAATTTAGTCCATGAGGTTTGAGATAAGGAGCAATTTGGTCCCTGCCAGCTATTTTGCCTCACTGGCTGGTGACGTGACACTATTATTTTAATTAAAAAATATATATATTTTTTATTTTTTAAATTAAAAATATATTAAAATAATAAAATATATATATATATATATATATTTTTAAAAAAATTCTTTCTCTCCCTTAATCTTCCCCTTCTTCTTCCCCATCCCCATCACCTTCTCCCTTTTTCCCAATCTTTTTCTTCTTCAACTCCGGTGGCTGACCGTCGTCGGCCGCCAGATTTTTTATTCTTCTTTTCTTCTTCTTCCCTCATTCTTCTATTCTTCTTCTTCCCTCATTCTTCTATTCTTCTCTTTCTTCTCTTTCTTCTGTTTTTTTTATAACAGAATAGATTTGGGGAGGGAGGAGCTCCCCAACCAAACCCAACCTGTGTACACCCCTACCTAATTGACTTACATATCAGAAGCTCCAACGATATGAGATTAATTGACTAAACTCATTAACCAAGTTAATCAATATTCGTTAACTGTGGGTAAACCTCACTGTAGACCCACAGTCATTTTTCTCATTGGAGATATATTTCTATGTCCACGGATATAGATCAATAGCAGCAAGTTAGTCCTTCACAAGTGTTCGTAACGCCAGCTTTGGGTCAAATTATCGTTTTACCCCTAGGTTACCTTTACATCCTTAAGTATTAGTGCTCCTCTAATGAACAATTTATTTATGGTCCAACTGATAAATAGAAACTGCCCTCAGGCTAATGAGAGGGTAGGACCATTTGTTCAAGACTCGGAGACACCACTTAAGGGAATACTCATCTACTTACCAAGTTAATCAAATATTCGTTAACTGTGGGTACACTCCACTGTAGACCCACAGTTGCACTCTTCTCACTGCAGATATATTTTTGTGTTCACGGATATAGATCAATAGCAGTAAGTTAGTTCTTCACGGATATAGATCAATTAGTCCTTCAGGAGGTTACTGAAGCATGCTTAAGAATTTTGAACCAGGGCGAGAATATGGGAGATATAAACAACACTATGTTAGCCTTGATCTCCAAAAAAGATAAGCCAAAGGCCATGTCAGAATTTAGGCCAATTAGCTTGTGCAACGTCACTTATAAATCAGTGGCAAAAACTTTAGCTAACCGTCTTAAAAAAGTGATAAATTCGCTAATCTCCCCCAACCAATCGGCGTTCGTCCTGGGAAGGCTCATCACTGACAACGTGACACTAGGTTTTGAATGCATACACGCCCTAAACAATAAGAAAAAGGGAAAATAAGGTGTCATTGTTATGAAACTGGACATGAGCAAGGCATACGATCGGGTGGAATGGGTCTATGTCGAGAAGATGATGGAGCATATGGGGTTTAGCGAGAAATGGCGAAACCTTATCATGGAATGCTTATCGTTAGTCCAATACTTGGTGTTGATCAATGGCGTCCTTGGAGACAGTTTCAAACCTAAAAGGGGGCTAAGGGAGGGAGATCCTCTCTCCCCCTACCTTTTTCTTATCTGTGCAGAAGGTTTTTCAGCTTTAATTAACAGGGAAGAATCTCTCTCCAAATTAAATGGTTTTAAAATTAATAAGCGTTGTCCCTCACTATCTCATCTTTTCTTTGTCGATGATAGCCTTATTTTCTGTGGAGCATCAGAGAAGGAGTGCAGAGCTATTAAAGAAGTGTTGGAGACTTACGAAAAAGCATCTGGGCAGATGATAAACCTCGAAAAAGAAAAAAAAAAAGAAAAGAAAAGAGAGAAGCAGACCAACTTTTAATAAGGGAAAAACATAAAAAGAACATGCTAAGATATTGAATACCTTATTTATAAGATATTGTTTACCTTATTCAATATCTTAGAATAATACGAATGAATCCTCTATTTATAATTTAGTTTGAGATATTATTAGGTCGGGTGAAATTTGTTTTTAGGTTTTTTTTTTAGACATTTTGGTGAAATTTATTTTGAAATGACTAAAAGGTTAAAAAGTTGTGAAAAATTACCCTCAATCTTTGGTTTATACACTACGTAAATAAAAAATTACCCCAATATTTTTCAATTTGGGTTGAAATTAAAACATTGAATGGAGTAATTGTGGTGTAATTGTGCTTGTTATGTTTATACAGTTTCAAAAAGGGTGAAAACTAAAGATATTTTAAAGATGAGAGCTAGGGAGAGACTTAGGTATCTAATAGGGGTGATCATCGGTCGGTCGGGGTCGGTTTTAGGCTCAAACCGACACCGACCACCGACATGTCGGTTTCCGACGGTCAGTTTTCGTCGGTTTGGGAGTGGTTTGTTCCACCAACCGACCGACTACACCGACGGTTGGTCGGTTTTTCGGTTTCAAAGGTTCCGGCGAAGTGAAGAAGAAAATAAAAGAAAATGATGGAAAAAAGGAAAGGAGAAGAAAGGGAAAAACGTGGAAGAAAACTCGATTTCAAGAACAAAGTAAATGAAGAAGAAGATTAAAAAAACAGAAAGAGGAAGAAAGAGAAAATACAAGTAAAGAAAGATGAAAATTTAAAAAAAAATGAAAGAAAACAACGAAAGAAAAAAATAAAGAAACGAAAACCAAAATAAGAAGAAAAATAAAAGAAAGAAGAGGAAGAGAAGCAACTTACCTGTCACGAAGAAGAAAGAAACAAAAATCCAGAAGATGAAAAGAGAGAAAGGAAAATTGAGGGAAGAAGGAGAATGAAAGAGAATAAAAAACAAAGAAGAAAATAAATTAATTTTTTTAAAAAAAGTATCTTGGAAGTTGAGAAAGTCAGAAAGACCATCATATATATATATATTTTTAAAAAGAATATATTTATTTTAAATGTGTCTTGGGAAGACCATGGACTGATGGTCTTCCTAAGACTGATGGGAAGGTTACTTACTGTTGCATGTTGTAGCAGCGCAAACGAGGCTTTTTTTTTTTTTTTTTTTTTTTTAATTTTTATGAAAGTCGGTCGGTTTGGTCGGTTCTCGCCATTTTGGGCGAGCCGACCGACCGAAAAGTCGGTTTTACACTACATAAAACCGACTCCGACCGAAATAATAAGAAAACCGACCGACCGACGTCGGTTCGATCGGTTTCGGTCGGTCGGCTCGGTTTTTCGGCTTTACTTGCTCACCCCTAGTATCTAAGAGTAGATCAAACAAGGAAACTGTAAGGGTATTAGTAGGGTATAAATGGGGATTAGTAGTAGTAGGGTAGTAAGGGTATAATAGTAAATAGCTAGGGAGCCTTGGGTGTGCCTTGGTTATAAATAGGGTAGTTTATGGAGCTTTAGGGTGTGGAGAATTTTGGTAGTGTCTCATTGTGGGACTTGCGAGAGAGTTAGCCGTCTCGAAAGGCTATCAGGTTTATATTGTAACGTCATTTCGATATTGCAATATAATATTTTAGTGTTTGGTGTCTTTTCTTAGTTTGGATACCTAACAAATTGGTATCAGAGCACGTTCATCTTGGGGAATTTCAAAAAAAAAAAAAAGTTGAAAAGAATGGTTGAAATCAGAGAAGTTTTCCAGAGAATGGCCAAGAGCATTGAATTGTTATCGGCAGAAATAGAGAATCAAAGAGCCATGATTAGGATGGCGGCTGAGTTTTCCAGGAGTAAAGTTGAGTTAAATTTTGCCATCACAACAAGTTTGGATCAGCAACAAAAGATGGCGAGAAAAGTTGAAGGAGCTTTGGATTCGATGGTCGTAGAAGGGAAGGGAGAAACAGTGGAAGCGGGGAAGGGAGAAATAGTGGAAGCGATAGGCACGATTGAGGAAGAGTCATCTCAGTGCATGAAAGATGGAGAAGGAAGCAGAAGACTCAAGTTGATTCGGGCTAAAAAGCACAAAGTCCTGTCCAGTCTTCAACGACCGCGGCAAAGGAGAAGTGCAACGACGAAGCTAATGCTACATTCGAGCGGGAATCAGGCTGAACGCAAGCGACTAAGGGTGGGCCAAATTGTAGTTTGTTGTGGTGCGAAGAGGGGTCGTGCAATCTGCCGGAGTGCGAAAATCGTGCGCAAGCGGGCTAGAGAGTTTTTTGGAATATCGAATGCTGGATTTTGGAAGCGGAATTTTTGGCCAAGACTGAAGGAGAGAAAGTTCAGCACTCGTAAGGCTCGAAAGAGAAGAATAGAAAGTGATTATCGACAATTACTTGTCGGGTCGAAGGCAAAGACATGGCTGAGGCGGCGATGGAAGAAAGGAGAATGGACAACCGGGGAGACTGACAGAGTCCATCGATGGCGGCATCTTCTAGTTTGGACAAAGAAGCAATCCTCGAGGCACCCATTCAAATGTTGTGGAGAAATGGTGGGAGAAATTGAGAGAGACAGTCGTGAAGAGATTCGTGAAGGTGACCATCACCGGCGGCGACGGGAAACGGGGTCGAGGACAAAGCCGTGGGGAAGAAGACGATGGAAACGGCATGTACTGGTAAGGACCACATGAAGGAGTCACGTGGGTGAATTGTTAAACCCTAAACCTAATCACGCTCAATCAGAAGGGTCTGGAAAAAGTAGGGGCCTTAGGCATCTTAGGCAGAGGGTTGATAGGCTAAATGTTAATGGGCTGGCTGTAAACAGCTTGGAGGAAGCCCATTCTTTTTCAATGGCAGAAAGTTGGCCCGATGGTTTTGGACCATGCTGTTTTTTATTTTAAGCCCAAAACCCGACCCGGAATGGCAGAACCCTACCCACTACGTTCCATTAACAGCCACCAAGTTCATTTTTCCTAACCATAATATGGACTATCGTGGGGATAAAGAGGATTTCAGAAGCAAGTGGGGCTATGAGCTTATTAATCATGGGTTGGTCTTGAATCAATTGGATAACAAGCCTATGTCATTTTAGAAGCAATTAATAAGGGGGGAATTGTGCTAAATGGCTACAAAAAAAAAGCGTTCTTGATTTTTGGCTACGAAAGTTTGGTCTTTGCAGACATGGCTACCGGAATAGTAGGAACCGTTTTCCTGGATTTTTTTGGACGTTTTTACCCTTGGTATATACGACTATATACAGACGGCCTTAACGTCCGTTTTTGTTACACGCAGGTTGCTCACCTTTTTCTTGCGATCTGGGTGTATTCCATATTACACGGGATTTGGTCCCTTTATTGCGCGCTGGATGTATCCCTATTTACACGAGATTTTGGGGGACGGTCTGTTGTGATCTGTTAGGGACTACCTACTGTTCAGGCGTAGGTAGTTTCCAACAATTATTTTTTTATTCATTCACATTGTTGCCCCTCATATAAATGTCATAGTGTATTATCTTTTTGTTTCATATCACGATCACATTGCGACAGTAATTTTCCGTCCTAATCTAACATGGCGACCGTTCAACAGGTCACGATTTTGTTTGGTGGTGTCTGGAGTGATGATGGTATTTACAGTGATTTCAAGTCCGGAAGCGTGGATGTTAGAAGTGATTCGAATCTCCAAGAGTGTAAAGTATGTCTGGCGAAATACCTTCAGCTCCAGGACGACAATATGATTACTCGGCTAACACTCTTCAGGAGCTGGTCGAATAACCCAATTAACATAATCATTTCTGAGGACAGAGATGTTTTTTGGATGGTCAACAGATTTCAAAACGGTACATACAGGGGGTGCTGTATAGTCGTTGACACCCCGGGGGTCAATACTGGTATACACCCCATGGGGACAGACCCATATACGGTTACAATCGAAGCGGGACATTATCGGATTGCAAGGAAGAAACGAACCCCTAAAATCTCGGGGGTAATGAATCTTTCTGTTGCAAATATAATGGAGGGGGAATGAATCTGTTACCTTATTTCAAATTTTTTGGTACAGGCCTCGCGTAGAAGAAGAAATGATTGAGCATGCAAGAGGTGTTTGTCGGCGTACCGGATGAAGGTCGTGGGGACGGCGGAGGGGGGGCGTCGACGTGATGCGAGAGGTAGGTAGCGATATCCACTATGGTTGGCAGTGGGAATGCAGTTTTTTTTTTGCTCTCAAGGGGTTTGTCAATGTGGAAGATGGAGGATGTTTTGGAGGTGGTAATGGAAGTTTTTTGGGTATCGAAGGTTGTGGGGGATGGAGACGAGCAGACGGGGCTGGTGCACGGGGGGGGGGGGGGGTTGGTGGGTGGGTGGGGCGGTGCTCATAATTGCAGCAGGTGTGTCATAATTACGGTTTCTTTTTTGTTTCTTAATTTTTTAGAGGTTTTTAGGTGCAGGTAGTAAATATTCAGATGGACAAGAATGTTGTTCCCGATCAACATTCCAGTAGGTGTGTCATAATTTCGGTTTCTTTTTTGTTTCTTAATTTTTCAGAGGTTCTTAGGTGTAGGTAGTAAATATTCAGATGGAAGGAATGTTGTTCCCGATCAATGGAGTTCGAAGGTGTTTCTCTCTACTGAGGGGGTGGTTGAACTTTGTACTCATTGCCCAACAAGGTATTTACGCCTATTTCCGGGGAACAACTAGAGTATGGTACATTTGGGTTTCAAAATAGTTGTGTGTGTTTTTTATTTTCGGATTTTCAAACCTCCTAAAATGTCTCCAACTAATTTTAGGGGTGTTTTTTTTATCTCTCTTAAACTCTGATTTTGGTTTTAAACGTTAACAACACGTTAGGAAGTTTGTTGAGGGCATTTTTGTCTTGTATAGTTAGAGAATTATTAATTAATAAATGGTTTAGCCATCTATTTAATTTACAAACGTTTGTAGCCATTTTTCAAGCCAACTTTTTATTTTTAGCCATTTTTCTTGTTGCCCCTTAATAAGGGCATGCAACATGATTTATTTGGGCTGGGTGGTTCTCTGGTTACACTCCAACAGCAGGCCCAATAGGACCCTAATGGGCCCAAGTGAAGTTCAAAGCCAACCCTACTGCCGCAAAGAACTTTCCAAGTGCTCACTGTTGGCCATCGTCTCTTATGTACATCACCAACTATCAACACTTTTTCTGTCGCTGCCAATCACCGCCGCTAACAACCGGCCATCGCACAGAAATGATGAAGCGGCGTCCAGCTGGGTTTTATCTTTGAAGAATGCTTAGTTTATCTTAGTTTATCATTTTCGTTTTCTGGGAAAAGAACTAGTTGTTCAATTTTGGGATTGTGTTTTGTAAGCACACCTTGAGGACAAGGTGTCTTTTAAGGGCGGAGTAATGTAAGGGTATTAGTAGGGTATAAATGGGGATTAGTAGTAGTAGGGTAGTAAGGGTATAATAGTAAATAGCTAGGGAGCCTTGGGTGTGCCTTGGTTATAAATAGGGTAGTTTATGGAGCTTTAGGGTGTGAAGAATTTTGGTAGTGTCTCATTGTGGGACTTGGGAGAGAGTTAGCCCTCTCGAAAGGCTATCGGGTTTATATTGTAACGTCATTTCGATATTGCAATATAATATTTTAGTGTTTGGTGTCTTTTCTTAGTTTGGATACCTAACAGAAACATCGTCTATTTCTCTTGATATAGCAACCATGAGGTACACCACATAAAAATGTCGTTATTTTCCTCAACACGAACTTTAATTACCATTGAACAATTTACATTTACAATATTTACAATGGATCGTTTTAAACATTTTGCTTATTATAGTTTGAGGAAACCATGAATTAAAAGGCTAAGTGACAACATGTGAGATGGATAAAAAGGAAACGAGAAAAGATGGAAATGGACAATATTTAAAAAATAATAATTTCCATATAAAAATGATGGTTATATTAAATATTGGATGTTAAATGACTAAAAAATTTAAAATATCATTGTAAAATAATAATAATAATAATAATAAATAAATTTTAAATATCAAATCTAAGATTATTAATATTGCAATTTGGGGTATATTTTAAAATTGGAAAATTTTGAATTCCTACTAGTACCAAATTTTGAAACTCGTGGTTGGTAGATTCCAAAAGTTTGAAATAATGTTTGTTGATACAATTTCTTTGAAATTTGAGTAGTTCATAAAATTTAATCTTCCTTTGAATTTGGAAAATTCATGAAATTTAGATCAAATGAGAATATGAAATTTTGAAACCAAATTATAGATTGTGAAATGTATTAGGAATGTTTAAATTTAAAAAATGTTCTTCTCAAATAAAAAATAATAATAATAATAAAATGTTTGGGGATTTGAAATTGATTTAAAATGTTGAGAGTGAATTTGGAAAAAGATTTTGGAAAAAGATTTGGTTTTGGTTTTGTTTTTGTTTTTGTTTTTTTTTTTTTTTTTGAAAAAAAGTTTTGGTTTTGTTAACCTAAAAAAAAGTTAGAGAGATAATTGTATATGATGGAAGGGCAAAAATGGAAAACAAAAAAATTAAAATCATTAAAAAATAGAGGCTAGCCATTTTTAATAATTTTATAGGGTTTAGCTAAATTTCAAAACTGTTTTTTAATTTAGCCATACAACATAATTTCCCTTTTTTTCTTTCTTAAATCATCTTTCTAGAAGTTAGGCATGGGCTTCATTCATTTTTTTTTCTTGTTTTTATTTATTTTTATTCCTAACAAATATTTAATGCCCAAAATGTTCTTCCCCTTCTCTTTTTTACTTTTATAAAGAAAAGCTAAATGATGAACAACACACACGAGATATAATTATTAAGTGTTATATATACTCTCATTCTACAATATATAGCCATACAACACTCATATAATCATAGATAACATATTGCTTTCTTATACGAAAAAAAAAACTCACCACCATACAACTATATTCGTCGTCGAACTAAGAGTCATGAAATTTGTTGGTCGTTGATCAGATCTAGAACTTCGTTAGTCTAAAATGACATCGCAAAGATAAGTCTTTTTCGTTTCTCCAAATATTGGTAGAAATAATTGTGTCAAAATAAAACAATATTGCCGCAAGGAGTTTCCAAAGAAATTTTGGGAATGAGGTTGCAAAAGGGTTTTTGTATTTGGTTGCCGATGGAAGCATTTAAAAATAATAATGAGAGAGAAATACATTCTTGGAAGTTTCATTTGGAAACAAATGAGATTGCAGGAGGAATGTTTTCATTTGGAAAGAAATAATAATGGGAGAGAATTGCAAATGAATGTTTTAATTTGGAAAGAAACAATAATGAAGAAAAATTACGAAATATACGTTTAATTGACTATTTATTATTATTTTTTTTTAATCAACTGACTATTGAGTTTATTGTTTTTTTAAATGTGAGATTAATATAGGGCTACACAATAAGGGGTTGTTTGGGGCGCTAAATTGGTTATAATAGTTGGAGGTTATAATAGTATGAAGATTATAATAATCTGTGTTTGAGGTGCATATTATTTTAGTCTGACATAAAATAGTCTGTGTTTGGAGTGCAGGTTATTTTAGTCTGACATAAAATAGTTTGTGTTTGGGATGCAAATTATTTTAGTATGAGTTAAAATAGTTTGTGTTTGGAGTGTTGATTTGTTTAACATAAGGTTCTGAATCAAATGTTCAAGTTAATTGTTTTTTTTCTTAGACTTTTTTTGTTTATTTTCCTCATACAACTTTGTACGTCAAATATCATATTTTGCAAATCTTCTATACTATATATAAAAAAGGCTAAGAGGGGAGAATCTTTACTTTCCTTTTTTGCCCTTACAATTTTAATAAATTCCTATTTTAACCTTCACTATTTTGTTGATGGGGTGTGACTCTTCGAGTCAAGATGTCTGTTGAGAAAAATTTAATTTGTACAATCAAGGAAGTCTTTCAAACACGACTATTCAGATTATTGTATATATGAAAAGTTGAATTTTAAAGTAATATTATATCGTTAGATCGAATAGTTACAATTTATAAGTTGACTATTTGGGTGGAGGTGGTTAAACATTTAACCATTTATCCAATATTTGTGTATAGGTGCATTCATTTACTGACTTGAATTAAAATATTAATAATATATATATATATATATATATATATATATATATATATATATATATAAAATAAACATATTTGTGTAAAATTGTTATTTCTTTTTCACTTTTTTCTTAGAAATTCCTTCTTATATTTCCGCCACTCCATGAAGAGGAATCAACAAGAATCCACAATCATATGAAATTGTAAGTCTTCAATCATCTTAATTTCTTTTTGAAAATTTTGTAATTTATCTTATAAAGAAACTCTTCTTTTCTTCAATTTCATTCCATAAAATCTTCAATGTTTATTACTCAAATTCGACAAAACTTTTACATTAAGTATACATAGAAAGTGTTTAAACAACGAAAAATCATTTTGCTTAGTTATTATACTCCAAATTTTTTTTATTATGGTAAAAAATAAAAACTTTAGTTCAATTTTAGAAAAAAAAAATAAATGAACATATAACATAACTCTTTTGTGTAAAGTTTCAAACTCTAATTTGTTTGTAAAATTATGAGCATATAAAGAGTATATAGGTAAGGGATAAACTTTATTATCGTTTACTTAGTGGTGAGTTGGAAGAGAAGAGAAAGTAATGAAGTTGTGAAAGAGAATATTTTTAAACGTGTGAATGTGAATTAGTAGATAGAAAACAACGAAATTGTAAAATAGATTGGAGAAACGTTAAAAAAAAAGATATATAAATAGTAAAACATATATATATATTACATAATTTCAAAATAAATCTAAAGAATAATGACATGAAAAAACTTATTAAAATTCTATTCCATATAATAAATAATTTGTAGATATCCAAAAGTTAATTTGTTTCTTTTGTCAAACGTGATTGACATGATATGATTGTCATATTTTTTTTTTTTTTAAATGTGTCTGATGAATAAATAAAGAAGGTTTAGCTTTGATCATATATATTATTATTGTTTTTTTTTCCAATATATTATGTTAGAAATTTTATATTGTGTATCTATGCTTTCTTTTCCAAAAAAAAATAATTAAATTAAATTAAAAATTATATAGTTAAAACAGAATCCATTTGTTAATTTTTTTAAAAAAGATATGGATAGTTTTGACTTTTGAAAAAAAAAACTTAATTTAAACTTTCAAATTCATTATAAATTAACCTAAAACAACAATGAAATTTTACGTGCATTGCACATGTTTTTAAACTAGTATAAAAAAAATGTTTGGGTTTAGTTGTAAAAAAAATAATAAAGTTTTGGGTATAGAGGTTAAATTATGTGTTTAACTTAAAAGGAAACAAAAATATAAGGTAAGTGTTGATTTTCTTTGTTTTAGAGTCATGGTTTTTTCACAAAATAAGTCATTTTATGATTTCATATAGAAAAACCATATTTGTTTCATTTTTTTTTATTTCCAACATAAAAATGGTAAATGCTTATTGAAAACTCATTTTACCTCCATTATCAAAGGAATCAAATAAAATAGGAATCACATAAAATAAAAACTTGAGTAGTATTTTTTTTTTAATTATTATTATCACAGTAAACTTGAATACGATAAGTATAATTTGGAATGAAAAATATGGTACGATGAAGATAAACATTTATATACTTCATTATCAAAAATAATTATGTAACTCCCCTAGAAATTTTCCGACTTTTCTGGCCACCACCAACAAATTTTTTCCCTCTTTTTTTCATTTCTTTTCTTCTACATCTTTTTTTTTTCCTTTATTTTCGTTTTTTTATATTTTTCGAAATGAAAATGAGAAGAAAGATAAAAAAAAAAAAACAAAGGTCGTCGGCAATTGCTAGAAAAGTGGCTGGAAAGTCGACGACAGTCGTTGGTGGTCACCGAACAAGTTAAGGAGTCACATGGGAGTAGAGAGAAAGAGTTACTATAGAGAATGAATAAAATAATCGGGTGGGTTAATGGTGTTACTATAGTGGATAAAAATAACTCACTCCACCCATTATTTTTGTTGATGCCCGAAGTGAGTTATAAATTTATAATAACTTAGATATTTTTGCTATTTGCGTAAAAAAAAAAAGTAGGTTTGTTAAGGTTTTTTTTTTTTTTTTTTTTTTTTAAAAAAAAAAATACGGTATGAAGGTTATTATGTAGCTATCCCTATCCAAAAACCCTAGAGAGAGTTTGCGAGTCAAAATCAGCCGCCATTGCAGAGCCTTCAAATGCTAACTCCCACCACGAATCCATTCATAGTCCTACTCTTCAAATCACAATCTGTTCATCAATTGCCTCTTTCCGATGCGTCATTTAGGTTCTACACTCTAATCCTCCTAACATTTTACAATTACGCAGCACTCGACTTTCTAATTTCCATTATATGCATGATTTCTGTTCACTATTCCGCGATTTGCTTTCTGTGTATAATTTTTCGCTTTCTAAACTGATCGAGGATATGATGTTGAACAAGTAAAAGGTCTGAGAAGGAAGGCTGTGTTGGTAGAGACGGTGTTTGAGGTTTGAGGGAGGAGAAATAATATTGGAAGAGGGCCCCTGTCCTTGTGAGAGTCATCGCATTGCGACTTTCGCAACCTCTTCTACAGAAATTGTTTGAAACTGCAACGGGTTTGAATAAAAGGCGTGGGTTGCATTCTAGCATTGGATGCTAACCTAGACTTCGCCCGACACTTGGCATTTCCCTTTGCCTCAAACACTTTCTTTCTGCTTCACTCTTCCTTCATTGATCATACCTTCACACTGATCCTTCATTTCTTCTGCATTTTTCTGTGATGTTAGATCCTTTGCTGAGCATTGAATGTTGGGTAGCTGTTCAATTCATTTTCTATTGGATTTGGTTGAGTAGACATTGAAAAGATTGGTCATAGTGTTGATTTCATAAGCCAATAAGGGCTTGAGTTGAAGGGTTGTTTGGAAATTGTTTCAGAACAGTTTTCTGTTGTTGAAAATGAGAGAAATGTTGGGTAATTTTAACATGTACAACAACATTAATGGCTTTTACGAGTCATCTCATTACAATTTTCAGGAACAAAACGAGCAATGTGTAATTTTATTTGATGTTTCTTATGTGTTGGCTTTTGTTGTGCCTACATGTAAAGAGCTGTGCTTGCTATGTAGTAGATGGGGTTAAATTTACTTTAGCCAAGAATGATTTAATTTAACAGGTTGGAATCAAGTTTATTGTTTTTGACCCTTATCGGCATGGAGGTGCTTCATGATGGAGATATGGTCGCAGTTGAGTAATAAGTTGCTAGATGAGCTTGAAATTGTTTTGGGTTGAATTAAGTTTGCAGGTCTTCTTGGATAGGGTATTGCATTTTGTTTTTTGAATGCTCTGTTTTCTTTAAAACCTTATTTCTTCCTCAAGATGATCAGCCGGTGTCTTTTGATTTTCTTTGGTTATTCTGTTAGGTATATTAGTGAATTATATGTTGAAGTTCTATTACTTACTTTATATGAACTTGCTTTGCTTTACTCTTTTTTTCTTTTTTTAAAGTGAACAAGGTGGGGTAGGGATTTAACCTCCAACTTTAGGGAGGTGGCTGATTAGTAAGCATGCTTACGTACCTTGGTTCAATGGCGGATCCAGAACTTTATATGGGGGGCTAGAACTTTATATGAGGGGCTTGATATGTTTTTATATTAGTTCGTTCAACAAAAAATATGACTGATTTTTTAAGGTTAAAATACCATTTTGGTATGTACTTTATGCCTCTTCCCATTTTAGTCCAAATTTAGTTAATCTACTCTCAATAAATCTTAAAATTGGTTCTTAGTAGTTTGAAGTAAAATTTTATCGAACTTGGTAAAACAATGTTAATTTCCATTTAATAAAAAAGTTAAGCCACAGTGTGAACATGTTTCTAAAATTTATAGAAAGAAGGTTACACATCTCTCACTTGCCCTAGATTACGCCATATACATGTCTTGCAGACTTAGACTTTCTAGATGACCCTCGAACACTTTAGCTGAGAGGGCCTTCGTAAACGGATCAGCAATGTTGTGCTCCAAAGCGATGTTGGTCACGACCACATCTCCTCTTTGCACAATCTCTCGAATCAGATGATACTTCCTCTCTATGTGTCTACCTCGTTTGTGGCTGCGAGGTTCCTTTGAATTGGCTACAGCCCCACTGTTGTCACAGTATAATGTAATGTAATGGACAAGTTCATATTTGGAACAACTTCCAAATCAGACAAGAACTTCCTTAGCCAAAGAGCTTCCTTCTCTGCTTCACAAGCAGCTACGTACTCAGCCTCCATTGTGGAGTCAGCTATGCATCCTTGCTTTATACTTCTCCAAACTACAGCTCTCCCATTAAGGGTGAAAACTGACCCTGACGTGGATTTTCTAGAATCCTTGTCAGACTGAAAGTCAGAGTCGGTGTATCCAGTGAGAACAAACTCTTTAGCCCCAAACACCAGCATGTAGTCCCTCGTTCTCCTAAGATACTTGAGGATTCCTTTAATGGCGGTCCAGTGGTCTAACCCTGGATTTGACTGATATCTGCTGACAATCCCTACATCATAACAGATGTCAGGTCTCGTGCAAAGCATGACATACATTAAGCTACCCACTGCAGAGGCGTAGGGAATCCGTCTCATATTCTCAACCTCTTGAGGTGTCTTAAGAGACTGTTCCTTAGACAGGTGAACCCCATGCTTGAAAGGCAATAAGCCCTTCTTGGAATTCTGCATCGAATATCGAGCTAACATCTTGTCGATATACGTTGCTTGAGACAGAGCTAGCGTTTTGTTCTTTCTATCCCGAACAATCTGGATACCAAGAACATACTGGGCCTCTCCCAAATCTTTCATTTGGAATTGAGCTGCTAGCCATTCTTTTACGTTAGACAGATACCCTACACCATTCCCAATGAGTAGGATGTCGTCAACATAAAGTACGAGGAAAGCTACTTTATTCTTGTTGATTTTCTTGTATACACAAGGCTCATCAACATACTGGTCAAAGCCAAAAGATTTGATCGCTGTGTCAAATCTGATATTCCAAGATCTGGAGGCTTGTTTCAACCCATAAATGGATCGATTCAATTTACAAACCTTTTGCTCCAGACCTTGGGTTATGAACCCTTCGGGCTGAGACATAAAAAATACTCTCGATTACCATTCAAAAAAGTTGTTTTTAACATCCATTTGCCATATTTCATAGTCATAAAACGTGGCAATGGATAAGAGAATTCTTATGGACTTAAGTATAGCAACTGGAGAAAAGGTTTCTTCATAGTCCACCCCTTCTCTTTAGGTATAACCCTTTGCTACAAGTCTTGCTTTGAAAGTCTGTACTTTCCCAGCAGCATCTCTTTTCTTCTTATAGATCCATTTACACCCAATGGGTTTGACCCCGTCAGGTGGATCTACAAGTTCCCAAACCTGATTGAAGTACATAGACTCCATTTCAAGGTCCATGGCTTTGGCCCACTCGTTCTTATCTACGTCATTCATTGCCTGACGATAAGACAATGGATCTTCTACACCGTCATCAGGTATGACTACTTGTGTTTCCGCTAAACCCAAGTAGCGGTTAGGTTGTATCACAACCCTCCCACTACGTCGAAGCTCTCCCACTACGTGAGGAGGACTAGATTGACGAGAAGAACTGGATTCTCCAACAACTCTTGTTGAAGGACCAGGTTCATCAACAACCCTTGTTGATCCTTCTGTAGCTTCTCCTAATAATAATTTACTTCGTGGTTTATGATCTCAAATGTGGTCTTCCTCCAAGAAAGTTGCATTCATCGATGCAAATACTTTATTATCTTGAGGGTCGTAGAAAAGACCACCTCTCGTTTCTTTCGGGTATCCAACAAATTGGCATTCTCGTACGTGGTTCCAATTTCTTAGGATTAGTCACTAACACATGTGAAGGACAACCCCAGATACGGAAGTAACGCAAACTAGGTTTACTCCCCCTCCATAACTCAAAAGGAGTTTCAGAAACACTTTTTGAGGGATTTGTTAACCAATTAACTCCTCCCCGTAAGTGTAACCCTCCCACTTTTAGATCTCAGAGGCACGGACCAACAGGCTACTGTTAGGAAAGACAACTGTTGGTAATTAGCCTAAGCGATCCTATCCTATTCAGGAGTTCACGGTGTTTCGAATCCTATGATCAGGCCCTCTGAAGGGATGGTTGCGCCGAGACAACACGCAGACGGATCATAGGAATCTCACGTTGTGACCTACGGGTGGAGACCGAAGGATACGTTGACACGCGACCTGCTCCCACTTACTATAGTCACTTTCCTCATTCACCTTGGTATTGATCCATGCAAACACTTTTCGAAGGGAGGCCGCGCTAAAATGACACGAAGCCGAGCATGGATCTCACGGCGTGAACTTCACGGGGACGTAGGAGCAAAACTCAATTTAAATTAAGTCTTGTAATTTTCCTCCCACTAAAGTAACCTATCGGGTATTTTAGGGTTTGATTAGACCTAGATAAATCCGACTAAGTCATTTATCTAAGTCTAGTCCTATTATAACTATTAGAACAAGACCTAATGTCTAGGTGTATTAAACAAATTTAATTTACCTAGCGACATTATTCTAACATTAACCTGTGATTAATTCAACTCCAGTGTTTCAGATCAGTTCCCAGGTAGGAGGTGTTCCGTATACTGTCAACTTAATACCTCCAATCCTTAGACAGAACTTCACCGGTAGAGTTCCCTTATAATCTCAGGAATGTTTGTCCTACTTAGTTCATTAAAACTATTTTAAAACTAAGTAGGAATTTCTAATCCTATTAGAAAATGATCTTACGTCTAATTAATTTTAACTTATTAAAATTAATTCATTTTAACCTAAGATCCTATGTGAGCATGCATATTTTGATTATAGATTGACGGTTTCTAATCATAAATTTTATACTATTTCAAAATTTTAATGATTAGCCCTATAATCATGCATACTATAGTTTTAATAACAATTACCAATCATATTCTAGTTAATGAAATTAAAACTATATAACAACATTGCATGTATTTAATATAACTCTTATATCAAACTATGGATGTAACATGCACAATGCTTCTTTGATTTCCATTTTTAATAAATAAACAATTTAATTGTTGCCAAAAATGGTAAATCAAATTAGCATGCTGTTTACAATTCATTTTAATGATAACTCTTATATTAAAACTAAGTAATTGCATGCATCATGCTAACCCATTTTCATGATAATTATATAACTCAAAAATATATATATCAATCATGAAAATCCATGCATTATCCCATACATCATAATCATATTATAACATACATAATGCATGAGCATGCTTTATATCCTAAGGTGGGATTAATATTTAAATGACATCCACAAAGCACTTAAATAGCGAATAAACCGGTTTAATTGGCCCCTAGGATAATTAAAGCAAAAATTACACTAATTAAAGCTTTAAAACTATCCTATTACATAAGATACAACTCCATAACTGGTCTAGAATCCACGAACTGACCCGAACCGCTTCGAACCAGCCTTGAAAATCCCGAACAGCCCAAGAAACGGGTTGAACCGGACCAAACCGGTCCCAGCTCAACCCTAACCGCACGAACCGGACCGCCCATTAGGGTTTCAACGCACGTCCTCACGAAGGCTGAACTGCCACACGAAATCACGACAGCGTCGAGACACTGAAGGCACAGCGTCCTGACGCTGGCACGATTTCAACCGTTCGCTGGGTGAAACCGCAACAGCGTTGAGACGCTGTAGGCCAAGCGTCCCGACGTTGTTGCGTTTGGAACTCGATTCTGGGCAAAAAAACAACGGCTGAACAATTCCAATTGGCCTCGATTGATACAGTGTTCTTCACTGATTTTCAACCAATTCCTATTTTATGAATTAATGTCCAAAAACACCGGGGCCTTTACTATTGATCACATCAAAAACTCATAAAATCTATGGCCAATTTAAACCTAAACAGTTTATCGCAAAATTAATACATACATTATGCAAATCTCACCTTAAAAACCATCCGCAAATTTCAATTAAAATAAAATTACAGACATGACTCTGATACCAATTGAAGGGATAAAAGCCCTTGCGCAACGGAAACAAGATCATACCACGCTGTGTTTTATTTCAATGGAAAAATCAATACGGATAGCAAAAAATATACACAGCATAAATTACAAATTACTCTTGTTGTAAAACACATAAACCATGTTTAATAGAATTAAAAAAACTCTAATTAAACCTCTAGATCTAATCTAAAGGGAACCAATGGATCCTATTGATCCAAGTTCAAGAAATCTTTACCTTTGAAGACTTTCTTGACAGTTTTCGCCTTTTGTTTCCCACGATTCACAAAAAAAACCAGCAACCTCCAACGCTTGATATCGTTGAATTATGAGGACACCACCACAAAATCGTCACCGGTATTCTTACAGGGAAAGATAGGTCGCTTGCTTGTGGGAGCAAAGGAAAAAATCTAGGAAATTTTGGAGAAAACTTCTTGGTCTCTGTGTTTTGCTTGAGAGAAAAAACACAGAACGTAAAAACTCTTGAGAGAGACAGAGAGAGGCGTTAGAGAGAGCTTAGGGCTTGATCATCGATAGATTCTAAACTGAATAAGGGAGAGCATTAAAAAAAAAAAAAACCAACTCCCTCCACATTTTTCTCTCTAACGTGTAACTCCCTTTATTAGTGGGAAGAAGGTTTCTTATCAGTTATTCTTTAACTGATAAGTTTAATTAATTAAAAATAATTAATTAAATACTTACAAGATTACTAATTAATCTTAGTATAATTCCCATGAATCATATTCATGCGATCATCCCACATAACATATGGTTTTAATGTAAAGTAATTAAATCAAATTTAATTAAATTAAATTAAGACTAAAATATTAATTAATTCATCAATTAATTAATATTATAATTAAATATCATATACTTAATTATATCTCTCTCTCATAAACTATGGTTTTAATGTACATCAAATGTGCATTAATATAACTTATAGTTTTTTAATATGAATCCAATCCATATTTTAAACTTAACATTCGAACACCTTCGAATGTTCCATTCCCCTTTAGAATTTTACCTCAACGCCCCTGGTGAGCTACCGGTGGGACCTAATGGACCTACAGATCAGAAGCTCCAACGATATGAGATTAATTGGCTAAACTCATTAACCAAGTTAATCAATGTTCGTTAACTGTGATTCACTCCACTATAGAACCACAACTGCACTCTTCTATCTGCAGATATATTTCTGTGTCCACGGATATCGACCATCAAAAGGAAGTTAGCCCTTCACGTGTGTTCGTACCCCAACTAGGTCAAATTACCGTTTTACCCCTAGGTTACCTCTTGGTCTTTAAGTACCAGTGCTCCTCTAATGAACAACCTGTTTGAGGTCCAACCAACAAACAGAAGTCCCTCTCGTGCCATAAAGAGGGTAGGGCCCATTGTTCAAGACCCGGAGACACAACTTAAGGGAACACACCTCTACTTACCCTAATATCGGGAAGGAGTGAATTCCATCTTGTAAGACTATGTTCCCAGCTCCCCACTCGGTCTTGTCCCCAAAATGGTAGGCTTATTGAGTCGGCGAACAGGCCACTCTCACCCGTACAAATCATAGAACAATCCCTCATGGACAGGAGTCCATAATCCACTCAGGATTAAGGCCAAGTTGCCTAGGTCATCCTAGTGAAATAAAAACCGAGCTAACTAACAGTGTTACAGTTAGTGGTTAACTATTTCGCGGTCCGGTCTTTGTGCAAACTCATTGCACAGGATACCCCCATTCGCATGTCAACTACATGAACGCGTTTGATCATTACGTTTGTATCAATATACAAAGCGAGCCGTATCCATAGTGTCACCAGGATAAGGTACCCAGCCTCATCCCTATACTACAGACCCTTTAGGCTAAAACTTGAACATTGATCCCCGTATGTCCCTACATACTAGTTCAAGCCTCATTCTATTAGCCTTGGATGTTTAGTTTATTGGATTAGGGTTGATAAGACAAGATATAATACAAACATTGAATAATACATCACTTTTATTAATGTTCGGTCAAATGTACATTTACTATCTACGAGTTTTAGGGCATAAAACCCAACAAACTCCCACTTGAACTAAAACTCAAGTTAAAGGGAAAGTATATACAATATAATCCAAAGTTGGAAATAGTACATGTATGTTGTACATTACATGAAAAGTAAATATACAAAATACAATAAACTAGGGCATCCTTACACCCATTACACATCCTTACAACCTTTAGTACAAAATAAATACCAAGGAAAGAGGGATAAAGAGAAGAAGAAACTAAAGAAGAAGCTTCTAGGAGAGATTCTAGCTTTCCCAAGCTGGAAAGTCTTCAATCAGTTGCTTCCTTCACCGCCCTTCTCACGGTTTTCTCCAAAATGGCTGCCAACTCAATTAATGAGAATTCCCACGAGTACAGCACATGCAGTCACTTAAATTCAACACTTTTGGCCTTCTGTTGTGAAATTAGCAGCTGTAGCACAACCTGAGTGATCATACACTAGAAAATCAGCTTGAAATTTATAAATTCTGCACCAATTTCAACCACAACTTAGTCTACAAATATGTAAAGATATGCATTATAGAATACTCAATTTCATGCACAAACCAAAGCTCACACACATCAAAAGTAGAGTTTTTAAGCCAAAGAGAAAGCCAATAGCTCTTATTTCTAAGAGTTATCAAACCACAATGTGCGACGACCACTTGTTGAGGAGGGGCTTCATAGAAGTATTGCTGCAGTCAGCAATCCGACAATGACAGAAAAAGTTGCATTTTCGGTCTGCCTCGATGAATGAATAAATTCTATTCCTGCATTTTAGACGGTTGCATTTACAATATGTCACTACGATCTTTTGATTGCAAGTGCAGAAAAAGTTATATCTTCCTCCTGCATTAAAACATGAACAACGTCTATTCTTGCATCGTATTCGCTTGCATTTACAATGTGTGACTATGATCTCTTGGTCCTACATATTTACATATGTACATATATACCCATACATGTATATAAGAAAACACATATATATGTATATATGTACAATACATACATATGTGTTGTCACATATATATATATATATATATATATATATATACATATATAACTATACATGTATATAAGACAACACATATATATGTAAATATAAATATTGCTAATTTGTTTTGAATCAATACATCTCTATCTATTTCTGCAGTCACGACAAGTGCAGGAAAGGTTGCATCTTTTGACGCCCTTGAAACATGAACATGGTCTAGTCCTGCATTTGATTGTCTTGCAACAACAATGTTGAGGAGGGGCTTCAGGGTGATTCATGGAATGATTGCTGCAGCCAGCAGTCCGACAATGAAAGAAAAAGTTGCATTTTCGGTCTACCTCAATAAATGAACAAATTCTATTCCTGCACTTTAGACAGTTGCATTCACAATATGTCACTACGATCTCTTGATCGCAAGTGCAGAAAAATTTACATCTTCTTCATGCTTCAAGGTGTGAACACCGTCTATCCTTGCATCGTATTCGCTAGCATTTACAATGTGTGACTACGATCTCTTTGTTCTACATATGTACATATATACATATATACTCATACATGTATATAAGAAAACACATATATATGTATACGTGTACAATACATACATGTGTTGTCACATACATATATACATATATACATATATACATATATAGCTATACATGTATATAAGACAACACGTATATATGTAAATATAAATGTTGCTAATTTATTTTGAATCAATACATCTCTATCTATTAATGAAGTCACGAAAAGTGCATGAAAGGTTGCATCTTTTGTCGGCTTTGAAGCACAAACATTGTTTTGTCCTGCATTTGATTGCCTTACAACCACAATGTGCGACGACCACTTGTTGAAGAGGGGCTTTAGGGGATTCATGGAAGGATTGTTGCAGCTAGCAGTCCGACAATGACAGAAGAAGTTGCATTTTTTTATCTGTCTTGATGCATGACAGATTCGATGCATTTTCGGTCTCACAATATATCGATATCTAATAGATATACATATATACAACGTGTGATGACCCTAACCTTAGTGTTTTGTATGCATATTATAATATCAACAGGCATACATAACACTAAGACACATATACGAGGAAGAACCTCATAAATGATATGAATATCAATAGGCATAATATAATTAGTATATTTTAACTATACATCGATATCTATCAGATTGCAACTCATTCATAGTTGTTCATATGAGTTAATTTTTTACACATATGTAATTCATACTGTCGTATTCGTTACTTCATACTGTCATTCATCTTCTATAATATACATGTCATTCATTCTTCCCAATTTACAAGTCGTAGATTTCATACTTTAGTCTTACAAACAACAGACATTTCATATATTGCCCTAAAACACAGACATGCAAAGCGTTGAAACCCAAAATACCTAAACGCATTCTCCATTTAGCTGTTAATCTTCTTCCATGAAACTTAACAGGGAAAAAAGTCTTAAACAGGGAAAAATCGATTGAGGTTTCGTTAAGTTAACCGATTTTTTTGAGTTTTTTTTGTTCCTCGTTTACCGGTTCTTCGATTTTCAAGAATAAACCCTACTAAAACCCATATAAACCAGTGGTTAATTGAAAAAAAAAACTCAAGAATTAAACCCATATAACTATAGGATATACAACTTACGGAGAAAAAAAGCTTGTTTATCGCCAATAAGAGGTTTTTCGCTGCCGACTTCGTCTTCACCAGTCGAGAAAACCCCAAAAAACTCTTCAGTTTCTTCCACCGGCGAGAGATTGACGTTCTGACAGGAGTGAGGATGGAAGTTGCGTTTTTTCCTTTTCTGTCAAGGAGAAATGATGGTATTATTTTTAATTTAAAAATTATGCAACCGTTGATCATTTACCATGTACAACACTTTCCCTCCCATTTTTCGTGCATAAAACGTCTGAAACATTTAGGGGACTTCTTTGTAAAAGGCTCATAACAAGCCCGTAACATTTGTGAAAAAAATGGAGGCCAATGCCTATTCATGTAAAATATGGTGAAGTTGGACAGATTTGAGAATAGGGTCTCTACTTCTGGCTATCTATGTAGTTATTTCTAAACATAATCGTCAGTGACCAGAGTTTCGTCGAGTTATGTTGGTAACCACAATCGAGCAGCAAAGGTCAGTAATCAGTCACTATAGTAGAGATGGGGGTGAGGGAGAGGTAAGATAGGAGTGAAAGTGAAGAGATAGGGATTTTGTTTTATTTATTATTTTAATTAGTAAAATTTTGTTTTTTTTTTCCACATCAACATTAAAATTAATAAATGATTACTATGTTACCGTAGCTAAAGGAAAAATTAACGTCAATGACCTTCTAAACATGTTTTTCAAAAACTTGTAGACTAAAAAGGTATATTTTCAAATTTCAATGACAAAACAACCCTTATTAAAACTTAAGAACAAGTGGATGATTTTCCCTGTTAATTTTATTTGTATATGTTAGGTAATTAATATATTTCATTTAACAAAATAAATAATAATTTAACATTTAACAAATAAAATATAAAATTTTAATTTATTAAATTATTAGATGTACTAAAAGAATAAATAAGTATTTTTTTTTATCCAGATAACAATTATCGAAAGTGTAAATAAGTGAGAGACAAACATTGTAAAATAATTAATAAAAAGTTGTAGGTTTCATTTATAGACGAGAGAAAAGGGTAAGAATTTGAAGTAATTAATGAAAACATGGGTAGGGTCGACAAAATAAGGAATGAGAATGAGATTGACGAGGATTTAGGAAAGAACAATACTTGACTGCATACCAGTATTCTTACATACCCCATTAAAATCTTGACAACTAAGAAAGAGAAAGATGGAAAATGAGAAGAAAAAAAATTATCTCTCATAGTTGTTAACATTTGAATGGTGTTATATAGGAAGATCCCTACATATTGGTATGCAACCAAGTTTTTTTCTTTAGGAAAGGAATAAAATTACTCATTTTATAGAGTATGGATTCTCATATTGGTAGTGAGTTCCACAAATTGATTCAATTGGTGCATTTTAATAAACATCATCAATGAGAATGAAAATTCTCATTCTCTTGAAGTAAATGAGACATTAATCCTAATTAATATAATTTTCTTGATTTATCATTCGTTTTTCGTGGCACACAAGGTAGTGTCCGAGGGAGCATAACAATTCCTATATGTTGATGGTCAAATTTCGCTTAGGAATTTGCCCTTCGCTCCACGTGACGATCAACAGTGAATTTGTAGGTGAGCGGGAAAGACGTGACCTGCAAGACGAGCAAACGCTGCACACCGGTGTGGTGTAGACCACACACACTCCAATGCTTAAGTTAGCTTGGACCGAAAAACACGTAGAACGAATTTAGGGACTGATTTTTCATACCTGTGTGTGTGTGCGGTCTCTCTTTTTATAGCTTTCCTCTAGGGTTTTCGTCTCCACCGGAATTTTGGGAAAGCCCCCGGGCCTTTGGCCCTGGTCGGCCTCGACCCAATGCCGAGGGTCATGCGTTCCGACCCCTTGCCTCGTTGACTAGGCTTGCTTCATCTTTGGGCCCGATGAGTTTAGGTCATCCTACACAAGATATGATTGGCTAATTTTGCCCATAACATCAAGCCCCCACTCTCTATTGGAGTTCATGGGCTTTCTTTGGTTTCTAATGGAGAGTAAGTTAGGATTAAAAATTTTCACCAGCCATAAAAGTTGCATAAGAAGCAAAAATATTTGTTGTCTTTTCCCATCAAGCAACTATCCACTTGGTTTGGAACTAATGACACAACCATATGGTTGTGATTTTGTGGGGCACAAGAAACTTTGTTCCAATCATAGGTTTCACAAAAGAAACTTTCTGGTCGATTGGGAACTATCCTTGGAATTAGTGGGGTGAGGATCTAGTTAGCACAAAGGACAAATAGGAAGTAGACAAAAATGGGGAAAAAGCCGAGGCAGTCCTCATCGGCCTGCCATGCCAGGCGAGTGCCTGGCATGGCTTCGCACCTGCTGCCGTGGCAGGCCTAGCTTGCCTTGTCACTTCACCTTTTACCTTTTTTTTTTTAATTTCGAATCCAAAAATTTGAAATCATTTTCAGATTTCCCTTCATTTTTTACTCTATAAGTAACCTCTTCATTCTTCCCATTCTACTCACCAAATTTCTCTCTTTTTCTCCAAACCCTTTCTAAGGTAGCCTCTACTTTGTGCACATTTCTCCTCTCTTTCTGTCCATTTTAATATTTTTTTTCACGACATGGCAAGTGGGGAGTCAGTCCATACCGAGTTTTATTCTAAGAGTGGTTCGAGTTTTTATGACGAGTCTCCCTACTCGGAGGAGGAGGATGAGGATGCTGAGGAAGTTGAGGACACCGGGCCTCCTGCACATCTTATGGTTATGTCATCCTCGGTGACCGAGGCTCAGCTTCAGCGCCTTCGGTACGAGTATGGCATTCCCAACGACGTGCATATGAGGGTTTCAGATCCAAGTGAAAGCTTCTCCCACCCTCCTGTGGGTGAGGTTGCTTTTTATAGGGCTATGTTCAAATTTGGAGTTCGCCTTCCTCTTCCCTTACTTCTTCAACATTTTTTGATGCTCTCTGGGCTTGCTCCGCCTAGATTGTACCCAATGGGTGGAGTCACCTTATTGGTTGTATTCTACTGTGGGCATATGGCAACCCAGATGTGACCATGGATCCAGATATTTTCTTTTCTTTGCATTCTATTAGTCGAGGTCCCAACTTAGGGCACTTATTTTATTATTTTAATAAAACAATTTATGGAAAGCAACAAAGAAAAGAAATCAACTAATCTAAATATGGAAAAATATAATCTAGGAAAGGAAACAAAATAACCTAATATGGAATGCAAAAAATAAATACGGCAAAACACAAATAAGGAAACTAACCTAGAAAATCAAATATGGAAAGAAAAACAAATAAGGAAAAAAAATGCAATAAACTAAAAAGGTAAAAATACAACTTAAATTAAGATCAAACAATTTTTTCACAATATCAACCTAGCTAAATGTGCCAATCCCCGGCAACGGCGCCAAAAACTTGATGTTGACTTTTCCTACCACAAGCGCACGGGTCAAGTAATAATATAGTGAAAGTAAATTCGAATGTCGTCCTCTGGATTGGATTTTTAAGCAGATCAAGTATTGTGAATAATCTCACTCAATTTTATTTAGGGATTAAAAAGTGATGAAAAGATGATAATAAAACCAAATCAAAGCAAGTAAAAAGAATGGAAATTCAACTGGGAAAACTACTTAGGGAATTGATTTCGCCGATTTAGTTTAGGATTGATTTTAAGGAATAAGTTATTATGCACAATGGAATTATGAGCCAAAGACCCTTTAATCACAACTACCTCTCCCGAGTATAATTGATTCTCATGCAAATTAACCAACTTGATATCCCTATCTAAGTTTATTAATCATGCAAGGCAATGAGATCTTTCAACCAATTCTAAAGTTAATCTAAAACCGTCATGAATTAGAAAGTAAACTTTATTCATGCAATCTTGAGTAAGTCTAGATCAAATCCCCTCTCCCGAGCTAGATTCGAAACTTAAATCATCCAACTAATGGCCAATTAATTGAAAGCATTAAATCAATATTACAAACACAATAACATTGCACAACTTAAACCATAAATCAATCCATAAACTTAATCAACTACATCAATCCCTAAGCTACAAGTTTAGCTACTCATGAATGTAAATACAAGCTCAACTAATTATGTGAAAGCCATAAATCTAACTAAAGGAAGAAAAGGGAAAAGAAAACTCAATGTAGGCCGAATCCCGACGTCCCCGTCACGATCCCCACGAACAATGGGTTGATTTCCAAGTCTCTCCCTTTGTTTTCAGCCTCCAAGTGCTCTGTTCTGTCCTCTTTACGGCTATCCAAGGTCCCAAATCAAACTCCTCTCAAACCTAGCCGAAAATAAGCTTTTATTCTGTTTTTTTCGTCTTAGCGTCGAGACGCTGTCAAGACAGCGTCGCGACGCTGCCTCTTATACGCGCGTTCTGAATAAGGAAAAACAGTAGCGTCGGGACGCTTCCTATCATAGCGTCTCGACGTTGTGAGCTTTACGCGCCTAATCTGATATGGAATGTGAGCGTCGAGACGCTCAAGAGCTAGCGTCTCGACGCTAGCCTGCTGTTGACCGAGATTTGACTTTTTTCCACTTTTACTCTTTTCATTCCTTTGCATCTTTTCACGCCCCGAGCACCCGATTAACTCTAATATGGCATTATAGCTCCAATCAACCATTTCCTACAAAATAAACAATAAAACGGCCCAAACATCATAAAAGACTAGCTAAATTAAATAAGTAAAAGTAGCTAGCTATGCTCGCTATCAGTTAACCAAGAGAATCTCGTGTTCCTCAGACTTGCTCGTCCTCTTTCAAGTAAGCTTTCATTACTTTTTGTCCTTTGTATTTACTCAGTTTCATGTCGATGCTAAGCTAACTTCGTCTCGCATGGTTGTTTTTAATTTCAACTATGCCTCCACGTTTGATTTATGTTGAACGCAGCAGAGCCAAGAAGACCCAAAGTGGAGCGAGGACTTCTCGAGCGAACGTGACTGACCTCACCAAGGAGGATTCTGACGCTCCGTTCATAATCACCCGATCTACCACTACTGGTCTGGGGAGATCGAACTGGAATCGCCCTCCTACTATCCCGACTCCTCCACCTGGGGGGAGACTTCTCTCCCTGTCTACGTTCTTCCTGAAGGTTACTCTGGCACTGGTAGCTAGGTGGACATGCTTGCTCACGACTTCGAATGTTGGGAGGGTCTGCGGTCTCACAAACCGGAAGGTGAATTGGGCTATGACAATCCTGCTGAGAGCTTCCAATCTGCCCATCCACAACTTTGTGAGGTAAGCCATCCCTAGCTACCCCTCTTGCTTTAATGGTCTTGCTTTTGCTGGGAGTTTCTGACTCAACTTCTTTCTTTTACAGGTTTTTACCAAGGTCACTGTTATGGCTATGAGCCTGACAAATAAGATAAACGAGCTGCAGGCTAATAGTGTGCCCAGGCGTGAATAGGTCTAGGCCTAGGAAAGTCTCAATCGAGCCAACCGCCTGCTTGAGGAGGTAAAAGTAGATCTCGAATTCCATAAAACAAAGTGGAATAAGACCAAAGTTCAGTTGGCTGAGGCTAAAGCTCATCTAGCTGATACCAAGTTTCTCACCGAAGAATTTAAGAAGACGGATGAGTACATTTTCTCCCAAAACCAGATGTGGGAAGATGGTGCCAAGTGGGTTGTCCGGCGCATGCAAAAACACGTTCCCGACTTTGACTCATCCGTAATTCGTGGCGAGATTTCAGCTATGATTGTCGATCCCAGTTCTTATCCGGCCTCAGAGGGCTCGTCGAGTGGGTGCGAGGACATGGACTTTTCTGGGGATGACAACAACTAGATGACCCGAATGCTTCTCTGCTTTTTCTGACTTTATGCTTTTCAATTATGCTTTCATGAATCCTTTTTTCTAATATCCCTACTAGGTATCCCGTATTTTTCTTCCATAAATGAAAGACTATGCGTTTTATGCTTAAACTTATCTTTTTATCACATTCCATGCAATTTTGATAGTATATGAAGCTATAAAGCATTTTAAGAGGAGAAACTATAATCACAAGCTCGAATCTTGAAAATGGCCCCTCCTAACTGAAGTAAGCAAGAAAGGAAAATTAAAATTATCACCCTTTAATCAATAATCATGGTTATTCCCAGACCCCCACTAAAAAACATGTACTCAACATTTTGAACATGAATTTTTTTTAGTAAGGAAAAACTAATTTTGTACTTGGGCTTTTGTGATTGGACTTCGGACTTGGCCTCTAGGTGGTTGGCCTCGGCCTTGGCATGAGGCCGACCAACTCCTCTGTGTTATCTGCTTGTTTGCTCCAGGGTTGGGCTTATGTGCAGATTTTCCTGGTTCCTCTGTGTTTTTTGCTTGCTTGTTTTCCATTCCAAGGGTGCATGCACTCAGTCGGGGACTTGGGATGGTTGAGGGCATGTATCAACCTTTCTTCAAGAATCTTTCATCCCAAAGGTGAGTACATGCTCAGTTGGGGGAACTTGGGGAGGCTGAGGAAATGCCCGAGCCTCTCTTCAAGTGTTGTATTCATCCCAGGGGTGCGTACACTCTTCTGGGGAAACTTGGGGAGGTTGAGGAAATACTCGAGCCTCTCTTCAAGTGTTGTATTCATCCCAAGGGCGCGTACACTCTTCTAGGGAAACTTGGGGAGGCTGAGGAAATACTCGAGCCTCTCTTTAAGTGTTGTATTCATCCCAGGGGTGCGTACACTCTTCTGGGGAAACTTGGAGAGACTGAGGAAATACCCGAGCCTCTCTTCAAGTGCTGTATTCATCCCAAGGGTGCGTACACTCTTCTGAGGAAACTTGGAGAGGCTGAGGAAATACCCGAGCCTCTCTTCAAGTGTTGTATTCATCCCAAGGGTGCATACACTCTTTTGGGGAAACTTGGGGAGGCTGAGGAAATACTTGAGCCTCTCTTCAAGTGTTGTATTCATCCCAGGGGTGCGTACACTCTTTTGGGGAAACTTGGGGAGGCTGAGAAAATTCCCGAGCCTCTCTTAAAGTGTTGTATTCATCCCAAGGGTGCGTACACTCTTCTGGGAAAACTTGGGGAGGTTGAGGAAATTCTCGAGCCTCTCTTCAAGTGAAAGCTTTTCCAGTGAAACTAAAAGCATTTTATTTCAAATAAATGAATTTAGATACATTTCGCGCTAATTTGATGTTGAAAGAAGAGAAACTCTAATCAAAGTCTTAACAAATCTTAGGCAAGAAATATAACGAATGAAAATCAGTATTCCATTGGGAGAGGATGATCTGATCCCTCAAATGCTCGACCTTGGATATTTCCTGAGGCAGGCTTCGTTTGGGTCTTTTTGTCCATATTTCTTAGCGCCATAAAGTAGCACTCCCTTGACATCTTCTGCTCACCGCACACCTCTCCCACACCTTCTTCGGTTGGGAACTTTAGGACTTGGTGGTAAGCTGAGGTCACTGCTTTAAGCCTATGCAAGGTTGGTCGCCCCAAAAAGGCATTATATGCTGGGACACAGTCTACCACCAGAAAGTTGACAAATCTTGTAACTGTCCGTGGTTCTTCCCCAAACGTCACTAGCAGTTGGATGCTTCCCCTTGGACTCACTTTTCTCTGCCAAATCCCACCAGTGGTGTGAGGCTCGACCTCAGGCGATCGCTTCCCAGCTTCATGGCATCAAACGCGGCAGTCGAGAGGACATCAGCTGAGCTTCCTCCATCAATTAAAATTCGATGCACTTTGACATTGGCAACTGTTAGGGCTACTACCAGCGCGTCGTTGTGCGGGTGGTGCACCCCTGCAGCTTCTTTTTCTATAAACTCCAGGCTTAGTGAGTTTTCATCAAGTAGGAGTGAGTACATACCTTGCTCTCCCGGTTCTAGTTGTGCCTCTGGGACTGCCGCTTTTTGCTTTCTGCTTGATTCTCCACCCGATGGTCCTCCTAGAATCGTTCGTATCTCGAGCGGTGGGTTGTTCCCCCTTACCTTGATTTGTTGGTAACAGTCTCTTACTTTTGTCATTCCCCACAAACTCCTTAAGGTAACCTTCTCGGATTAGGGTCTCCATTTCGTCTCTTAACTGTATACACTCCCGGGTTGAATGGCCATGGTCTCCGTGGAACATGCAGTATTTGTTCCTATTTCTCCTGTCTGGGTCTGACCTTAACTTTTCTGGGCGTTTCAACAGATTTGTATCCTGTATTGCGGCCAGGACCTGTTCAAGTGGAGCTGTTAGTGGTGTATACCTGTCAAACCTAGCTTTTGGTTCAGCCCTGCCTCGCAGCTCCTTGGCTTCTGCTCGGCCTCGACCATTGGCCGATGAGGGCTCATGTCGGCTTCGACCTCTATCTTCTACCCAGTGCCCTTTCCCTTTGTCTTCTCGTTGCCGGTTGGGTACAGAGGCCCCCTGTTGCAATTCTGAAGTGGTTAAAATTATAGATAGAATTCACCTCAAAATACTATACAAGTATACACAATCTAGCAGCAAGTGATAAGTATTTATCGTATCCACGGGGTCTTGAAATGCCTACCTCTATTGATTTAATTTGCCTTTTTAGTGATTTCAAAAGGTTGGTTAAATTGATTGGGTTTTTAAAATGCTGAAACAAAAGAAATACGAAAGTAGTAAATGATTACGACTAGAGAAAACAGAATGGAAACAGATACAGGTTAAGACTTCCGTAATTGTTTATAAAAATGCTCCAACAATTTTTTTGATCCGTCAATCTCATGCAGTATTATCAGCGGGATCCTCCAGGAACTCCAGATTTTTTGAAATATGTTTCAACTCCAATGAAGCTCTACCGATCAAGCACTAGGCAACTGGCTATCCCTAACTCAGTCACTGGCGTTCACCAATACACAATGATCTAGCGTTAATTATCGCCATACAACTCCTAAATCATCCTTGAAACTAGGAGAAGCTATACATATCGGCTAGCTAGGCGGGCACATAATGAAATTGAATATCAACAATAATTCAAGATGATCATGATCAAATAGAATTTCCAGATTTTATAAATATAACAATCACATAATTCTTAACCCATGCCTGCAAAGCAATTAGTTCATGGTTGAAAACATAAAACACGTTACAATCTCGATAAGCACATCCATAATACAAAATACACAAGAAATACTAATCCTTTTCAGCAAATGGGGATGAAACGGTTGCTCCAAACCACCAAGAACATGGAAGAACTTTGTCTTCTTGAGTGGAATCGCAAATGGTCTTCTTAGATCTCCATTATGCCGTCAATTCGGCCTCCGACCGATTGATTCGGTCTCCAAGTCGTGAATGTCTTTATCTTTGACGGCTCCCTCCTTTTATAAGATGAGGTTTAACCTAATTAGGTTAATTTGGACACATGGAGGACTTTCCAAGCTTCTTAGATCCATAAATAATTCAACTAACGCCACTTTATTAAAATGGCTAACGAGCTGTGACGTGGCAGTTTTGCTCCCTGCTTTGCTGCAGTAGAGATTTTGCTCCCTCACGTCGCTTAGCAAAATTTTCTGCACAAAATAACTTCTGAAGCCTCCATTCTTCCAAATGGGTTAAAACATATAATATTCATCTAAAAGCAACCATATTTAACACAAATGACACACAAAATACTATAGAACTAAGGCCTAAATAACTCCCTTTTGGAGAGTTATCACTCCCCGACTCTCTCTCTCTTCCTGCTTGGATTTCAGCAGTTCTTTGGCACTTATGTACCTTTGTGCTCGGGTCATGAATTCCACTTATGTTCATGGTTGGCTCTCACCGATCGAGTTGAGCAACCTTTCATCTTGCAAACCTGAAATCACAGCTATCAATGCAACTCCATCGTCATAGCCTTCTACCTGTCATACCTCATTACTAAACCTGTTGATGTAATCCTTCAGGCTCTCCCGTGACCCCTATTTTACTGTCAGTAGGTTGATCTAGGGTTTCTGTCGGCTCCAAGCTCCTAAGAATTGCGTAACAAACGCTCGTGTCAATTCTTTGAACGAACCGACTGATCTCCGCAGTATCTTGCTAAACCAATGTCTTGCCAAACCTGTCAGCGTTAACGCGAAGGCTCGGCACCTTGTCGCTTCGTTCGCCCCATGAAAATCCATCCAGGTAAGGTACGCGTCTAAGTGCTGCTTCGGATCTTTCTTTCCATCGTACTGCGGGAAGTTCGGTACCTTAAATTTATGGGGTACCTCCCCCCCCCATTATTTCGTTAGTGAAGGGTGGTTCCATCTGCCCGATTAGCCCTTCTATGTCTTCATTCTCTGTTCTTCTTTAGGAATCTCGATGGCTTTCTTCCTCTTTCAACCACTTGGATAAACCCATTTCTCGCCCATGTTGGCCCTGCTCGGCCCTGGACCCTACTCGAGCCTCCAACCTTTTCCTGTCATTATTCTCTGTATGCATACCTGCTGCTGGTTTCTGCGGTGAATTCCTGCGGACCTTTTTGTGTTTGGGTCTAGCTTCTTTCCGAGTCTGATCATCTATGGGATGGTGCATCCAGCTAGTCACACTCTCCGAATTTCCTACCTTCTCATCTGCTATTCCTTTACCCTTCTTGGGATCTCTGTGCAGATGCTCTTCCTCGTGCCTCACAGACTTGAGTTTCTTCAACAGATTAAGGATTTTAGTCAAGTTTTGCCCCATCTCGTTCATCCTCCCTTTGATTGCAGCGATCTCAGTCTCTTGGGCTTGCAGTCGAATCATGGGATTTGCCTCGTCTGTGATCGGTTGGTTTTCGTGCTCCATTGTTGTTGCGCTTACTTACTGCACACAACGTTTGCTTGTCATCGTCTTCCCCACAGACGGCGCCAACTGTTGATGGTCAAATTTCGCTTAGGAATTTGCCTTTCACTCCACGTGACGATCAACAGTGAATTTGTAGGTGTACGGGAAAGACGGGACCTGCAAGACAAGCAAACGCTGCACACCGATGTGATGTAGACCACACACACTCTGATGCTTAAGTTAGCTTGGAACAAAAAACACGTAGATCGAATTTAGGGACTGGTTTTTCATACATGTGTGTATGTGCGGTCTCTCTTTTTATAGATTTCCTCTAGGGTTTTCGTCGTCGTCGGACTTTTGGGAAAGCCCCCGGGCCTTTGACCTTGGTCGGCCTAGCATTGGGCCGAGGCCGACCCTGACCTTCAGCTTTTTCTTTGGGCAGAGGTTGAGGGTCATGGTATGGGGTCGGAACGTGTTTCGGCTCCATGCCTCGTTGACTAGGCTTGCTTCATCTTCGGGCCCGATGAGTTTGGGTCATCCTGCACAAGATATGATTGGCTAATTTTGTCCATAACACTATATTTACTCAACTCTTTGTATTCATTTATAAAGTACATTATAAGAATTAAGATAAGTATATTTTTTTAGTTCAACAACATATGGAGTGTGGACATACCTTTGACTTATTGACAAAAACTATATGTCTTAACTAGTTATATAAAGATTGACTCAAAATAAATAACTTTTTATTAATTCTATTTTAATTGTATCCACATTTTATCGATGTAAATATTGTCATATTCAAGTCACTTATGCATAAAAAGATTTGATCAGCATTCTAGCAAAGGGTTTTTTTTTCCTTTTATTTTTTTAATCATTTAAATTTGCATGTAGAGTTGAACGAATCATTTAAATTTTGTGAATCGGGTAGTTTGGCAAAGTACAGACAAATTATTCAATGAGGCCGTCACAATGTGGCTGGATCTTTAAAACCATTAGGTGTAAATCTTCAAATTTGTATGTCCCTTAATAACCATAGGATACAAAATTGAGGTACTTTTACAATTTCTTTCTCTTACATCCAACATAGCAAAACTTCTAGCCTCATTGTATCGGCCTCAAAATATGAGCCTACCTTTTCCAAATTCAAATTCAAGAGTAAAAATGTTGTTTCTAATTTGTGGAGGCCATGTCTAATAATTTTGGACAATACTTGGTTGCGTACCTTTATTAGGGATCTCTCTACCCACCAAGTTGACAATAGGGAGAAATTAAAAAAAAAATCATTTTCTACCTTTCTCTTTCTTAGTTGTTAAATATTTCAATGGACTCAGTAGGAGAACCCTAAATGCATTGAATCCCACCGTGAGAGCATTTGAATGCTAGGTGTTTCAATTTAATTTAGAATTCATGCACAGTACAGGAAAAACAAGAATATACCGAACAGTTCTATATGCTATTTCTACAAGTTAAGCCTTCTACAGGGAAGAATAGTACTTACTTCTTGAAGATCATCTCCAACAAATAGCAAGCGCGAATTCTTTCTTCCCTCCATTCCAACGACGACCACGAACAAAGAACAACATGTTCAAATCATAGCAACCAATTTAGAACACCACCAAAAAGTCTTCCACTGTTATCCTTTGGGTTTAGGAATGAGATTGTGAGATCTCCTTCTTGCATGCACATGAAATAATTTTTACAGAGAAGAATTATTCTTTTATAAATTTGTGTAGAGAATTTCTTTGAGAGAGAGGAGCATTCTTGGGAAAGAAAGTCATAAAGCAACCAACATTCACCCACAGACATTCTGTGTTATTTTCCTTTACAGGTGAGGAAGGGGGGAGTTACACTAATTCCCCACCCATCTGTAAACTATCCACCACATCTCTCCTACTTAACTTTAGGAGATATATTTTTATTATTAATTTAATAATAATAATATTATTAATTTAACTAATATAATTAATTAATTAAACAAATTTAATTAATTAGCATATAATATATTAACCAAATTAATATAACATAATGTATTGATTTAATTAATTTAGTTGTCAAAAAATTTAATTAATTTAATTAAATCACATTTAACCAAATTAAATTAAATTAATCAATTAATTAGTTTTTTAATTAATTAAATATCATATATTTAATTAACTTTACATTTGAATCATATTCAAATGTACATCTCTCTCATAACCTATAGTTTTAATATAAATCCAATCCACATTAAATTTAACCTATAGTTTCAATGTGAATCAAATTCACATTTAACTACATTTGAACCCCTTCAAATATATTATTCTCTCATATAATTTTGAATCATATTCAAAATTAACTTTATATTATGATGTATCATCATATATTATACTAATTATATCTTATACAATAATTAACCTAAATTCCCTTTATTAATTCGATCAATTTGAATTCCTTTCAAGACAAAATGTTTCCAATTACCCTTTACGAGCTAGCAGTGGAACCTAATGAGACCTACTGATCATAAGCTTCAATGATATGAGATTATCTGATTAAACTCATTAACCAAATTAATCAACGTTCATTAACTGTGGGTCACTCCACTAAAGACCCACTGTTGCAATCTTCTCACTGTAGAATATTTTGTGTCCACAGATATTGACCATTAATAGTAAGTTAATCTTTCACGAGTGTTCGTAACTGCAACTGGATCAAATTATTGTTTTACCCCTGAGTATTATTTCAAGTATCACTGATCCTCTAATGAACAACCTGTTTATGGTCCAACAAGTAAACAAAAATTTCCTCTCTGGCCAGTAGGAGGGTGGAATCCCTTGCTCAAGCCCTAGCCTAGAGTCAGCACTTAGGGAGTGTTTGGGGGAAGAGAATGAGTTGGATTGGATTGTAATGGAATCTGATCACGTTGTTTGTTGGGCCAGATTTAGGCTGTAATGTAATCAAATTTGGATTACAGTGGGATTCTAATTCCATAGAATCCAAGGTGGGAATGTGGTTGTAATCCACGGTAACTCTCTCAATCAATGCTCTCTCTCCCATTCTCAATCAATGCACTCTCTCTTTCATTCTCAATCAATGTTCTCTCTCTCACCTCCTCATTTCTCCCATAATCTCCATCTACCTACATCTTCTTCCTCATTCCTCTCTTGATCTGCTCTCGCATGGTCGTCCGTTGGCCTACTGGTTCCACTCCTCGCCTCTTCTCAGTCGACGACAACTGCCTTTCGTCCGACCTCACGACATGGTCAAGTCTCTTTTTTCATTGTTGGTTAAATTGGTAAAAATTTTGAAAATAATTTTAATATCCTTTTTTGAAAATAATTAAAACCATTCTTTTTAAAGTAATTAAATTGTTTAAGGTGTTTGAAAAAAAATTTAATCACCTTTTTTTTAAAGTAATTGAGTCTCTTTTTCTATTGTTGAATAAATTGGTAAATATTTTGAAAATAATTTTAATATCTTTTTTTGAAAATAATTAAAATCCTTCTTTTTAAAGTAATTAAATTGTTTAGTGCGTTTGAAAATAATTTTAATCACTTTTTTTTAAAAGGAATTGAGTCTCTTTTTACATGAATGATTAAATTGGTAAAAATTTTGAAAATAATTTTAATCTCCTATTTTAAAAATAATTAAAAGCCTTATTTTTAAAGTAATTAAGTCGTTTAGGTTGTTTGAAAATAATTTTAATCACCTTTTTTTTAAAGTAATTGAGTCTCTTTTTTCGAAAATTATTAAATTGGTAAGCATTTTGAAAATAATTTTAATCTCCTTCTTTGAAAATAATTAAAACCCTTTTTTAAACCAATAATTTTAGTATCCTTTCTACTTATAAATTGGATCTCTTTTTTTCAAAGTAATTAAAATGGTAATAAATTTGAAAATAATTTTAATCTCCATGTTTGAAAATAATTAAAATCTTTTTTTAAGTAATTAAATTATTCATCTGTTTGAAGATAATTAAACCACTTTTGTTGTAAAGGTTAATCGTTAAGATTTTTTAAAATAATTTAATCTTTTTCTATTTTAGGGTTTAGGTAATTTGTTTGGAAACTAGGTCGTCTTGTTCATGTAATATAGGTTTCGACTAATGTTAGTTTCCATACTAGTCATATGGGGGGGGGGGGGGAAGAAGTTCTACGTCGTATTCTTTGGGCGTATGCCCGATGTTTACCTGACATAGTACGAATTGTTCAAGTCAAGTAACTGTCTTTAGTGGGGCAATATACAACTCATATGACACGCTTGAGGCTGCAGAAGCAGCATATACTGCTTACAGTGAGGGTGTGGACGGTCGTCCGAGATGCACAAGAATTGTTCACCGAAACCCAACCGATCATAGTCGATATATAGATGGGAACATAGAAAGGGCGCTTGTATCTAGATGTGGCAGACAATACCATTTTCTTTTGTTCGTCCTAGGGTTCTTGCTAGGTGTAGTCGTAGTTATACTTCATTATGAATTCTACTAATCACTCTCGTATTCCTATACATTCCAATGTATTCAATTATTGTATGCATTGACTAAAAATTTATGCACACATTATTATATTGAATAAGACTTTTCAAATGGGGTGAAAATATTTGAGTATAGGAAGGAAAAAAAAACAACTTAGAAAAAAACAACAAATACAATTCCAGCCCAAATCCAACCCTGCAATCCAAACACAGGTATCAGACTAAATCCAGACCAAATACAGCGCATCAAACACAAGCATCGGGATTCCCAGTAATCCAGATTACAAACAAGGATTCCCAGTAATCCAGATTCCCAGTAATATAGATTCCCAGTAATATAGATTTCATTCTTGAGCACCAAACACCCCTTAAGGGACACACTCATCTACTTATCCTAAAGCCGAGAAAAAGTGGATTTCATCTTGTGTAGTTATGTTCCCAGCTCCCCACTCGGTCTTGTCCCTAAAATGGTAGACTTATTGAATTAACGTCTTGGGTCACTCTCACCCATACAAATCAAAGGACAATCCCTTGCAGATAGTGTTGGGTTTTATGCCCTAAAACCCGTAGATATATAGTAAATGTAACACTTGACTTTTTACAATAAAGCATTATTGATTCTATATATTTATTTTGCCTAAAATAACCACAAATCCAATAAACTAAGAACCTTTGGCTATATTATGTATACTTGAACTTTGTGTGGTAACATAAATATGGACCAAGTTCAAGTAAATAACCTAAATGGTCTATAGTATAAGGATAAGGTTGGGTACCTTATCCTGGGGACACTATTGGCATGACTCACTTTGTATCTAAGACATATGATGTGATCCTGAATCGTTCATGTATTAACATGTGAGTGAGGGCGTCCTATGCAATGAGTTTGCATACAGACCAGATCACGAGATAAGTCACTTTCGCTTTATAACATCGCTAACTATTGAAACTGACTAACTCATGCGATGACTTAGGTAACTCGATCTTAATCTTGAGCTAACTATGAACTCCTGTTTATTCAGGATTGTTCTTTAATTTGTATGGGTGAGAGTGGTCTGAGTTCGCCGACTCAATAAGCCTACCATTTTGGGGGATGAAACTAAATACATAGCTATGGACATAGTATCGCAAGACAGAATTCACTACTATCCGAATTAGGGTTAGTAAGAAGGTTGTTCCCATAAATTATTGACTCCAGGTCTTGAGCAAGGGGCCCTACCCTCTCATTTGCTTGAGAGAGACTTGGTTCAGTGATTGTATCACGAACCAATTGTTCATTAGAGGATCAATGGAACTTAAGGAACAAGATGTAACTATAGGGGTAAAACGGACATTTGACCCAACTCTAGTTACGAACAGCCTATGAAGGATCGACTTACTAATCATGGTTATATCGAGTGGATAGAAATATATCTACAGTGAGGGGAGTGCAGCAAGGGGATATAGTGGAGTGTCCTGGTAGTTAATGAATGTTGAATAACTAGGTTAATGAGTTTAGCTGGTTATTCTCGACTTGTTGGAGCCCATGATCTGTAGGTCCATTTAGGTCCCTCTATTAGCTCAATAGGAATTAAACTTGGAACAATATGATAGGAGTGTTTGAAACGTTCAAACTCGGAGTAGGGTACAAAATGTCGATTATATACAATATTAATGACATATTTGTTTAATTTCGAATTAAACTAAAATTTGAGAGTTCGTTATATTTAAATATGGTTTAAATATTAGACATATGAATAGAGATTCATGTTCGAGGAGTAGGATTCAAGAAAGTCGGGATTGAGGTGTAAAATATTAATTTAATATTTAATATTAAATTAATATATATAATTAAAATTGTTGAATTAATATTTAAAAATCAATTTTATTTAATATTAATTTTTGAATTAATATTATTTGAAATTAGAAAATGAAAATCATTTTTAAATTAAAAATTAATTTTTTATTTAAAAAATTCATTAAATTTTAGGAGGTGGTGGATTACACACCACCTCCATGTAGTAAACACCCATGAGTCACCTCTTAATCCAAGGTTTAATCATCGGACATTTTGTATTAACATTACAAATTTTAAAACTTATTATTGAAATATAACTGTTTTGAAATAAATTTTCGGTCAAAGAGACGACCTTTAAACACATGTCGGACATCATCTCACATGACAATAAATTTTTTTAAAAAAAAACAAACAAAATTCGCAGAGGTCGTCTCTTAAGAGACGACCTCTGCACATTTTTTAACAAACTTATTTTTGGCAAGGTGGTGAATTCGGCACTTTTCTTCATTCCCTTCCTAGGTTTGAATCCCAGCGCCTGCACGTTTCCGTTTCTTGTTTTTTATTTCCAAAAATATAGTAGCTTTTTATTTTCTTTTTCTTTTTCACTTTTCTTTGAAATTTGAATTTTTTTTTTAAAAAAATGAAATTTGAAGTATGAAATATACTTAAAAATAAAAATTTTATACCATTTTCCTTATATTTTTATTTTGAATTATAAAATTATTATAACCAACTTTTTAATTTATCTAATTGAGATAAAAGAAAAATAAAAATGAGAAATATGACAGATAAATCAAATTGTTGTCATCTTTATACCAATTAATTAATTTAATATATAAAATAAACATTTTCTTTTTTCACTCTTTGTTGAAACCATTGTTATTGGTATAAAAATAACAACAATGTGATTTATTTGTCATATTTCTCATTTTTATTTTTCTTTTATCTCAATTAGCTAAATTAAAAAGTTTGTTATAATAATTTTATAATTCAAAATAAAAATATAAAGAAAATGGTATAAAATTTTTTATTTTTAAGTATATTTCATACTTCAAATTTCATTTTTATTTTTCCGTTTATTGTTTTTTATTTCTAAAAATATAGTAGTTTTTTATTTTCTTTTTCTTTTTCACTTTTCTTTGAAATTTGAATTTTTTTATAAAAAAAAATGAAATTTGAAGTATGAAATATACTTAAAAATAAAAAATTTTATACCATTTTCTTTATATTTTTATTTTTAATTATAAAATTATTATAACCAACTTTTTAATTTATCTAATTGAGATAAAAGAAAAATAAAAATAAGAAATATGACAGATAAATCAAATTGTTGTCATCTTCATACCAATTAATTAATTTAATATATAAAATAAACATTTTCTTTTTTCACTCTTCGTTGAAACCATTGTTATTGGTATAAAAATAACAACAATGTGATTTATTTGTCATATTTCTCATTTTTATTTTTCTTTTATCTCAATTAGCTAAATTAAAAAGTTTGTTATAATAATTTTATAATTCAAAATAAAAATATAAAGAAAATGGTATAATTTTTTTTTTATTTTTAAGTATATTTCACACTTCAAATTTCATTTAAAAAAAAAAAAAAAAAAAAAAAAAAAAAAAAAAACTTCAAATTTCAAAGAAAAGTGAAACAAAAAAAAAGAAAATAAAAAACTACTGATATTTTTTTAAAAAAAAAAAAAGAAAAAGTGCAGGCGCTGGGATTCAAACCTGGGAAAAGAAGAAAGAAAAATGCCAAATTCACCATCTTGCCAGAAGTACGTTTATGTAATAAATGTGCAGAGGTCGTCTCTTTAAGAGACGACGACCACTGCGAATTTTGTTTTTTTTTAATTTATTGTCATATGAGATGATGTCCGACACGTGTTTCAAGGTCAAGAGACGACCTTTGACCAAAAATTTAAAACTACAATATTTTAATAATAAGTTTCAAAACAGCTATATTTCAATTATAAGTTTTAAAAATTGTAATATTAATAAAAAAAAAAAATGTCCCTTAATCACCTCCTTTAGGTGTCAATTTTTTGTGCATTTTTTATGCATTATTGTAACGCCCCGCGTTTCAAAATCGAACTCTTTTGGGATTAATTGAGCATTTTTATTCTAATTTGAAAAATTAGAATTTAAGCTTAGCCTCGGGCCGTTAAATTAAATTTTTGTAATTTAGGAAAAAAAGGATTTTTAATTAAATCTTTAATTTCCTAAATTTTGGAGGTTTAATATTTGATATTTATTTTAAATAACAAAAGACCCAAATCCTTAATCAATTGGGTTATTTTCTATTCCAAGTTTTTTGGAAGCTAAGTTTGGGATTTTAAATTAAACCCTAGGTAAGATCTAATTCCTATTTAAAATGGGATTTTCTTTTCTTAAGGTGTATTTTTAAATGAAAAGAAAAGAAAAAGAAAAAGAAGCCCTAAACCTTTCTCTTTCCCTTTCCTTTCTCTTTGGCTGCCAACCCCCCCTTCAGCTTCCTCTTCCGCCGTCGGCACTATCTCCGGCGTCCTCTCCATGTGTAGTAGACAGTCAAGCAGGCATCGCTCCTTCCCTCTCGTCTTTATATTGTCCAGCAACCAAGCCCACGACATTCAACGTGATTTTTCAGTCTCTCCCTCTCGTGTCGTCTTTGGTCCGGCAGCAGACTCACTGACGCTCTCTCTATTGGGTTTTATGTCCTAAAACTCGTAGATAGTGAATGATTAACGAATTATACACTTGTATCGATAAAGTGTTAGTGATGTTTATGCAATAAAGTGTTATTGTCATATTAAGTCTAGAATTGCACAATATGACCCAAATCCAATAAACTAAGATCCAATGTTATTTACATGTAACTTGAACTAGTATGTGGGGACATACGGGGATTGGTGTTCAAGTAACAACCTAAAAGGTCTATAGTACAGGGATAAGGTTGGGTACTTTATCCTGGTAACACTATGTGATACGACCCGCTTTGTATTCGATACAGACGTATTGATCCAAGGCGTCCATGTAGGAGACATGCGAGCGGGGGTATCCTATGCAATGAGTTTGCATAAGACCAAACCAAGAAATAGTAAACCACTAGATGTAACACTGTTAACTAGTTAGGTTACTATTTCAATAGGATGACCTAGGTAACTCAGTCTTAATCCTGAGTATATCATGAACTCCTTCTCACGAGGGATTGTCCTTTGATTAGTACGAGTGAGAGTGGCCTGCACACCGACTCAATAAGCCTACCTTCTTGGGGACAAGACCGAGTGGGGGGCTAGGGACATGACAATACAAGATGGAATTCACTCCTTCCCCTGTTGGGGCAAGTAGATGTGTGTTCCCTTAAGGGCTGATTCCGGGGCTTGAACAAAAGCGTGTTGTCCTCTCCTGGCCCGAGAGGAATTTTTGTTTAGTGGTTGGACCCTAAACAGGTTGTTCATTAGAGGGATCAGTGGTACTTAAGGATCCAGAGGTAACCCAAGGGTAAAACGGTAATTTGACCCAGCAGGTGTTACGAACACACGTGAAGGATTGACTTACTGCATTGGTCGATATTCGTGGACACATAAATATTCTACAGTGAGAAGAGTGCAGTTGTGGGTCTTTAGTGGAGTGACCCACAGTTAACGAATGTTGATTAACTCGGTTAATGAGTTTAGCTGATCAATCTCGTATCGTTGGAGCTTCTGATCTGTAGGTCCATTAGGTCCACCTACTAGCTCATAACGGGTTCTGAGATAATATAGTCTTGATTATTAAAGGGAATTAATATAATGTATCGAGATACATTATAGTATAAAGTTTAATTAAAGAATTAAACTTTATAATTAATTTTGGATATGATTCGAAATTAATTATTGAGAGAATAATGAATTTAATTGAATATGTGATATTTGATTAATTCATGAATTAATTAATTGGGGAATTAATTAATTTAATTTAATTTGGTTAAATGTGATTTAATAAAATTAGGGAAAAATACACTTTTAGTCCCTGAGGTTTGGGTTAGGTTTCATTTTGGTCCCTAAGTTTTCAAACTCGACAATTTAGTCCCTGAGGTTTGGATTTCGTTTCATTTTAGTCCCTCCATCCATTTTTCCGTTAAATACTAACGGATTGATGACGTGTCATTAATTTTTTATTAAAAAAAATTCTTTTTAATTTTTTAAAATAAAAATAAATAAAAATAATAAAATATTATTATTATTATTTTTTAAAATTTCTTTCTTCTTTCTTCCTTTCTTCTACCTCTCTTCTCCTTCTTCAAACCCTAAACTATCACCAAAGCCACCATCACCATAGCTGCCGGCACTGACCGCCGCCGCCGTCGTCGTCGGCCGCTGGAGATTTTTTTTCTTCTTTCTTTCTCTCTCCCTCTCTTTACCGTTCCAGAAACTCGGATCTCTAAAAACCACAAGATCTCCAAAACTCGACGGCCGGAGAAGTGACTCACAAGATCTCCGAAAACCTCTGGCGGCGATCTCCGACTAGTACCCACACTCCAGAAACTCGGATTTGCGCTCCACACTCCAGCAACTCGGATTCGCCCACGCAAGATCCACGAGATTCGCGCTCCAACAACCTCCAGATCTGAGTTTCAAGCTGAGTTTCAGATCTGGGCTCGAACTAGAGAGATCAAACGAGGGCAAATAAAGAAAAATCCATGGGTTTCGTTCCAGATCTGAGTTTTAAGATGGAATCGGCGCGACGACTTCAGGCGAACGACGACGAAGTTGCTGATCTGCTTCAGGCTCGGGTTCGTGACCAAGAGAGAGAGAAAAAATGTGGGTCTTTTGCTGTTCGGGCCGACGAGTAAGGAGAACGAAGCGCGATGGTGGCGGTGGAGGAAAAAAATTTCTGGCGGTAGCAGCATGTCGACCGGCGACGAAGCGCGGCGGTAGCAACATGTCGGCCGGCGACGAAGCGCGGCGGCAGCAGAGGGTGGCCGGTGGGTTGGTGGCTGGACTCCGGTGGCTGCACAAGAAGAAGAAGAATAAAGAAAGAAAGAAAAAGAAGAAGAGAAAGGAAGAATAAAAAAATTATATTTGTATTATTTTAATATAATTTTATTTTTAAAAAATTAAAAAAATATATTTTTAATAAAAAAAATAGGTGCCACGTCATCCTACAGTTAGTACTTAACGGAAATTTGGATGGAGGGACCAATAGTGTAATGAAATGCAAACCTCAGGGGTGAAAATGTTGAGTTTGAAACCTTAGGGACCAAAATGAAACCTAATCCAAACCTCAGGGACCAAAAATGTATTTTTCCCATAAAATTAATACTATAGTTTATATTAATGTATATTTTGATGCACACATTAAAACTATAGGTTAAATGAGAGATAAAATTGAATATGGTTCAATTATAAAATTAATTAAATATTTGATATTTAATTAATGTGGATTCAATTGATGAGATTAATTGAATGGCAATTTAATTCAATTGAATATGATTCAAATTGAATTAAATACCTTATGTTATAATTGATTTAATTAATATTGATTTAATTAAATTAATTATAATTATTTAATTAATTAAATTATAATTATTATTTAATTAATAGACGACCTAGATCGCGTTGATTATGATCAACGGTAGAGATTAAGTAGGGAATAACTCCCTCCCCACTTATCGCTGAGGGGAGAGGGAGTTTCCCGACGGTCTCTCATTCTCTCAACTTCACGTAAAACACAGAGAGAGTTCTTTATTTTTTTTCTCTCAAGAACAACAAGTTTCTTTGCTGTAATTTTCCCCTTTAAGACAACAAGGATCCCACAATCCCATTCTCATAGCCCAAGAGGATAGCCGATGTACACTTGTGGTCGTGTCTTGATCCAAGGAGCATAGTGCAGTATTTGTTCATCGAATCTAGTACGTTTTCTAGATCTAAATAGGTTTTAGATCTAATTTTTTCAGCGTGCTTAATCTAATCGTTTAATTTAGAAATTGTTTCTATAATTTGATTTGCCAACGTATTGGTTTTTCTAAAAATTGAAATTAAAACGAGACCGTTCTTGATTGCTTCCGCTACCAAAAGGGATTTCAACCCTTCATTCTCTCCCCTTCTCCTGCGTGTCGCTGCTTGTCCTGCCTCCTTCTCTTGTGTTTTCGTCAGCCACAACACGTAGGTCTCAAAATCTCTCTTCTCTTTGTTTCGTGCGTAAATCTCTCTCTCTCTCTCTCGTGAATGGCTAGACCCATGCGTTCTCTTCCTCTCTCTCTCGTATTCGTTGCCTTTGGCTGGTGGGTTATTCTCTCTGGTGTTGCCCCCTCTGTATATTCAGCAGCCCCACCACACACAATCTGCAAGGGAAAGTCTTCAACGGTGTTGTTCCTTCCCCTGTGGTGCGAATTCGTGAGACCCACACACTTGAGCATTGGTGTTTTTCTCCTGTCGGCGGTCTAGCATCGATTTACTCCTCTCCTTGCGTTTTTCCCAACATGTTTCTTTAATTAAATGGCTTGAGTTGCACGAGCTTTTTTGCCGGTAAGCAATTTCTTCTCTAGAACTTCCATTCCTTTCAAGTTTTAGAGGCTAACAATCTCGATTTCATAGACTTAAGCTCACCCACTTCGAATAGAACCTTGGGTTGCGTTCGGATTGTGACCCACTGCGTGAAAGGCTTTGGAATTGAATGCTCATAGGCTAGGGGACTCGGATTAGCGGTTTCAAAGCATTTTGATCGCTGGACAACGCGTGTTCAGGACCTTTTGTGGCGGAACCGTAAATTCTAGCACTTTCTATTTCCTTTATAAGTCGTTTAGGTGTTGTTAATTGGTTCCTAACCTTTGTAGGGTTTTTTCTTGTAGTTTGGGTTTTTATCGACTCTTCTGGTTAAGAATCAAGTTGGTTTTGGTAAGAAATCTTTTTCTTAAGCGTTCTTTAGTTTTAGTAGGTTCTTAGGCTTGGTTCTGGCTCTTAAGCGATTGTTCTGTTGTTTAGGAGCTTGGTTGGGCTTTTAGGATCATTTAGGAGCACTATATAGGTAAGTAGTTTATATCTGTTGAAGTCTGTTTGATTGCATGATGCACGCTGTATGTTTACTCGCTTTATTTATGCTTTATAACTATTCTCTTGTTGCTTGCTTCTGGATTTTATGCGTATGTATACATGTAAAGTGTTACTTGTTGCTATGGTATGTATATATGGGATCTTCAGATGGCATGAACTATTCTCGTGTGATGTTTAGTTGTTAAGCATGATAGTTTGTTATGCATTCATGAGTTATGCATGAAGTGAGCTTGTGTTGTTGTATGTATATGCTTGGTGGGCATAGTACATGAGTCTAGAAGCATGTTGCAGGGCATATGCATTCTAGGTAGATGTGAGAAAGAGGTCAGGGACCTAAATGTGAAAGAAAGGCAAGTTGGGTGAATGTCAGTGCACCTCGGGTACAAATGGTCGAGGGGTGGCATGTCACCAGTGGTTTTAAGAGGAGCATCGAGACCTTGGGTACAAATGGTCAGGGATCAGTGTGATGAGTCTAGAAAGCATCGGTGCACCTTGGGTACAAATGACCAAGGGGCGATGCACAGTTCGAGGCCTTGGGTACAAATGGTCTAGGGTCGAACGCCGAGCTCCGTAGAGAGCATTGTGGCCCTGGGTACAAATGGTCAGGGGACAGTGCGACTCGAAGGGTTAGTCTTGGAAAGCCAAGTGAGGGCTAAATACGTTTGATGATTAGTTGTGAGTTGCATAGAGAGATGCATGAGGTTTGGCTTAGGAGAGTCATTCATTTTACTTGCTTTTAAGCATGTTGTTGTGTTTATAGCTTTGAGAAGTATGTTGTTTGCGCATGAAAAGCATGTTGGTTGCTTGGTTGTTGTTTGATGGCTTCTCAGGTAGGGGCTGCTTACCAGTACCATGGTTGTACTGACCCCCTCCCCTCTCTTCCCCCAACTCCCAGATTATGCAGGTTATGAGGACCGTGCTAACCATGGTGATGCAGATGAGGCACATAAGGAAGGACCATAGCTAGCTAACATTGTGTTTCCTTTTTTATTTCCGTTGGCAGGATAGTTGTTGCTTATTATTGTTGGATAGCTATTGTCCTGTTAGGTTTAGTTCTGAAATTATTGATGTTGAAACTCCAGGCTTTGGTTGTGTTAGTTTTGATAAACTTTATATCTCTCATTTCAGTTAATAATAGTTAAGTTGTTCCAAATAGCTTGAGAGAAGTTGGTTGTGCTTAGTTGAGTTTTAGTTGTGGATGTTCCTACTTATTTGATTTATATTGTCGCGAGACCTGACTCGCTTGTTCTCTGGAGTTCTGTTGTGTTGTAGCATGGTGGGTTGTTGAGAATGTTATATAGAAGTGCTTATCTTGTTTATCAGGTCTTGGAAAATTTTGGGATAGTCGTTTGTATGTCGTTATGTTGTCGAAATTTTCGGAGCACTCGGTTGGTTCTCGGTTAGAAGTTAGTAATGTGGCTAGGTTAGTTTATAAAAACCTGGGGCGTTATAAATAGAGGATTCAGAGATGGAAAGTGTATGAATTTTTCGTATTGAAACACTGTCCAAATTTCCCCTCAAAGACAACTTGACAAAACTCTCAAAACTTGAGTTTTTTTTAGCTATTTCCTTCCTTAATTCTTATAAATTGAGGATCCCACAATCTGTTCCAAGGCCTGAGGATAGTAGAGAAGATCCAAGTGGTGGTCCTAGATCTATTGGTGTGAAGAAACAACTCAAGGATTGCACGAATTGGGAGCTACAAGAGGTAGGTGCAATATGTTTCTGTTTTTCGGTTTATGAACAACATGCTTTAATTGGTTAAATTGATGAAGTGCCTAAGATCCTAAATTTCTTCCGCATGTTTAATATTAATACTAACATATAGAAGTTCATAGCACACTTAGGATTAATATTGAGTTACATGGTCATCATATGAAATAATAATCTAATTAGTTAACGGTGTTACATCTAATGACTATTATTTTGCAGTCCGGTCTTATGCAAACTCATTGCATAGGATACCCCACTCGCATGTCTCAACATGAACGACTTGGATCAATTCATTTGTATCAAATACAAAGTGGGTCGTATCCATAGTGTCACTAGGATAAAGTACCAAACCTTATCTCTATACAATAGACCATTTAGGTTATTACTTGAACATAATCCCCTGTATGTCCACTACACACTGTTTAAGCCTTCATTAAATAATCTTTGATGTTAGTTTTTTGGATTTTGGTAAATAATGCAATTCTAAAATAAATTTCAATAACATTTTTATTGAATAAATAACATTTATTTACATTTACTATCCACGAGTTTAGAGTATAAAACCCAACAAACCCTACATACTATAGTAAGTATTGTTCAATAATTTTTTGGGTAAAATACCTTTTTGGTCCCTCATGTTTCGGGTCCGTTTCCAATAGGTCCCTAGGTTTCAAAATTGAACAATCAAGTCCCCACTGTTTAAAAAATGCTTCTATTGAGTCCATGGACTGTTAACTTTTTTAACGGTGTTGACGTGGCAGTTACGGTGCTGACGTGGCATTATTAAAAATATTAAAATATTAATTTTTAAATTAAAATAATAATAAATTAAAATTAAAAAATTAAAAAGAAAAATAAATCTCTCTCTCTCTCCTCTTTCTCCCTCTCTCTCCTTCCCCTCCATTTTCGAAACCCATCCCCTCCCTTCCTTCCCCTTCTCGCCGGCAGTAGCCCACCGCGCTGTCGCCGTTGAATGCTCGCAGCCGCCCGCCGTCGATAGCTCGTCACCACCGCATCCTTCTTCTTCCCCTTCTCCTTCTCTTTTTCTTCTTGTTCAAAACTATACCCAACCCCACCCCACCCCACCTCCCCTCCCTCCTCTTCTTCTTCTTCAAAACCACCCACCCCCACCCACCTCTTCTTCTTAAACAAAACTTCAAACCCACCCTAAATACTCATTTTCTTTTTCTCAAACAAAACCCCAAACCCACACAGAAAATACCCATTTTTCTTTTATTCTTCTTATCCTCCTCAAATCCACCCCCATTTCTTCTTCTTCTTATTAAGCTTCAAAACCCACCCACCCAGCAGTGATCGACGGCGACGGCGACGACAAGAGATGGCAGAGGCAACGACAAGAAAAGCGGCGGCTAAAGAAGGAGAAAGAATGAGGGTTTGGGTTCGAGGAGAGAGGTGAGTGAGGGGGAGAGAGAATGAGGGTTTGGGGACGGAGGCTGCCGGTAGCGGCGGCGTGGGTTGTGTGGCGGCGACGGCAACCGGAGAAGGTAAGGAAAAAGAGAGAGAGGAAGGAGAAAGAGAAAGAAGGGAAAGGAAAGGAAGAGAGAGAGGGTGGTTTCGTGGGGAGAAAGAGAAACCAGAGATTTATTTTTCCTTTTTTTTCTTTTTAATTGTTTTTTAATTATTTATTATTTAATTTTAATTTATTATTATTTTAATTTAAATTTTAAATTTTAAAATATTTTTAATAATGTCACGTCAGTACCGTTACCGCCACGTCAGCACCGTTTAAAAAGTTAACGGTCCAGGGACTCAATAGAAGTATTTTTTAAACAGTGGGGACTTGATTGTTCAATTTTGAAACCTAGGGACCTATTAGAAATGAACCCGAAACATGAGGGACCAAAAAGGTATTTTACCCTAATTTTTTTTTGTCATCCACCTACTCTTATTATTTAAAAAAAAAATATATGTATTTTCATTTTTATTTCCTTTATAAAATTTTATTTGCTAATTTTAAAAAATGGATAAATTTTCATTTCTTAAAATTTTCATTTATCTAAATATATACGTATAATCACATGCTTGTTTAAAGTAAATATTTTTTTGGACAAATTGCAAAAAACAACTCCTAAGAACTTAAAATTGTTAAAATTAGTTCTCAAAAGTTTTAATTATAATTTTAGTCTCTAAACTTTTAGATTGGTAACTAACAAGTCCTTGAATTTTAAAAGGGGTGGTTGTAGCAGTAGGAAAAGAAAAATCCTCAATTGCAAGCATGCCTTCACTTTTTTAGGGTTACAATTATGGCAAAAAAATCCAGGCCAACCCAAACCCCAAATAAAAAAAAAATTGAAAATACATTTTTCAGCATTTTTGTGTGTTTTACTATTATGAAGTATATGTTGATATACTACTCATATACCTAAAATGAAATATATCTTATATATTGTTGATAAACTTTACTGTGATATTATCCTAATATGAACTATATATCAACAGTATATCAACACTTCATATTCAATATAAAAAATATACTTAAAATAAAGTATATCAATGATAATTAAAAATATATATCAATGATTTTTTTTATAAAAAAAAATAACAAGTCTAACATTGATGTGTATTTAGTCACTCATACATAATCAAGTATATCAATGTTATAATTATTTGAGTAATATAACAAAAGAAGTATATTAATGGTATATCAACATTCATAACAAAGTATATAAGACACACATTTTATGTTATAAAAGACAAACATTTTGTTTCAAAGATGTAAATAATACAAGACAATTCAATAAAGAGAAAAGAAAACATAACAAATATAAATAAAGAAAAGTAACATATCAAATATATCAACATTCATATATTAGGTATATCATTCTTATATCAATACATAATCAGATACATCAAAGATTATGCTTATCAAATCAAGTATATATTAGTTATATCATTTTATTCATTCGAGTATATCAAATTTCGTATATTAGTACTTTATATTTCTTATATTAATAAATATAAAATATATCAGATATACTACTAATATACCAGTTGATATACCAATGTAAAATTGGAATAATAAAAAAAAAACGAAAAATAAGATTTTAAAAAATTGCTATAGTTGCAAATCTAAAAAAAACATAGCTAAATTTGTAAATTTCCTGATATTTTTTTACTATTAAAAAGGTCTAAATAGGTTCCTATTTTCAATTTTGTGTCTAATTGGTTGTAGGTCTCCACATTTTCTTTTGTAGACAAAACTTGTAATTTTTTTTAAAAAAAAAATCAATTGATCCTATATGTTATAGTGGTAAGCTTTTTTAAACTAAAAATTATAATATATTGAAGTGAATAACAATGATACAAGACGACTTGCAATTTAAGTAAAAACAAACCAACAACAAGAGCAAAAAATAAAATAGAAACATACAATGTTCCCATGCATGAAGAAGATGATTCTAGGGTAGTGAAGAAATTATTAGGTGAGGCCGGTACAATGAGTCAGGTAGTTTTGTACTACCATTAGATGTAAGAGAGAGAAATTGTAAAATTACTTCGATTTTGCATCTAGTCGATACAAGGAAGTAGAAAAATTTGAAGATTCATTGTGACTGGAACACCTAATAATTTTCGGTAGGAGTGGGAGCGGCCGGGTTAAGGTGATGGTGGGTGTGATGTGTTTTGTTCATCATCCATGGTGTCGCAAATTGGCCTTCCCTTAGTCTCGGGCAAGCATGCGGCAAAAACACCACAAGAAGCAATGACTATTCCGAACACTCCATAAGACAAAAACTCCATCGATCTCCTCCCTGCCACTGCCACCAGCATCGGACTGAACACTCCCCCAATCACCAGCGCCTGCCTCACCAATGACATTGCCGAGTTCCTCACGCACGTCGGGAACAACTCAATTGTGAACATCAGCAGCACATTCACTACCATACACGCACTGAAGAACGACGCCAACTCCAACCCCATCCACGCTCTCCCCTTCACCACCGACAACACGCTACAAATCCCGCTCACCATGGCGAACCCCACCAGGCTCACCCTCCTCTTCAGTCTGCCTATCACCACAAATGTGAACAGTGCCGCCGGCAACTCTGATAAAGCGTTCAGCGTCGTGCTCAAGTAGAGATTCATTCCCAAGTTCCCCAGCCCCAGCGGCATTCCATAGTACGACATTCCCGTCCCCAGGGCTATGGTCATCACCGCGCACACCCTCTGCACGCACCATTTCTTACTAAACAGCATCTTAATTGCTGAGAAAAAGCTCACGTCATTCTCAGATTTGATACTACCACACTTAAAGCTCGTGCTGATTGGTGTGTGGTTGGTCGATGCAATGCTGTTTAGGGTGCTTACGGCTTCCTCTTTACGGCCTTGCACGAAGAGCCACCTGGGAGACTCGCGGACGAAGAAGTGAACCGATAGGGAGTAAACGATGACGGGAATGGAGGTCCAGACGTAAAGGCTCCTCCAAGAGGAATCCCTGCATGCGTAGGCGAGAAGTGGGAGGGAGAGGAAGCCAAAGGTGAAGGCGAAGAATCCGGAGACTCCGACTTGGCCGCGCCAGCGTTTACCGACGAGCTCGGTGGATAAGACGAGAGCGCAGGTTCCTACATTGGCGCGGCCGAAGCCAGAGAGGAACCTGAAGGTGGAGTAGGTCCATATGTTGGTGGAGAATGCGGTGAGGAAGGTGGAAAGGGACATGATGAGAGAGGAGAGGATGAGGGTGTTTTTGCGGCCGAGAGAGGAGTCGGCGAGAGTGGCGAGGGCGAAGCCGCCGAGGAGGCAGCCGAGGAAGAAGGAAGAGGAAGGGAGGCCGGAGAAGAAGGAAGAGGCACAGTACAAGTCCCATTGGGAGACAATGGAGGAGTCTGGAGGGGAATCCCAGGCCCAGGAATTGATGGGCAAGTGGCAAATATTAGAGGAAGAGTCGCAGCTGGTGGGAGTAGTACTAGTGCAGTGCCATTTGGGATTGGCGTCGGTGAAGACGGCGATGAAAGTCTGTTGAGCATCGAAAAACCAAGCAAAGCAGACTAGAAGCGCTTGGAAAAGCTGGCCCAATCCCAAATCTCCAATGCAGCGTTCGATGATGGAATCAAGGGAAGGTAAAAGGTTAGTGCCAGAGCCGCCATCTGCTGCTGCTGCCGATAGAAGCGGAGTATCATCGGCCATTTGATGATGGAAATTGAACGTGAATGGCGTGGCCTGGATGTGGATAAATATACACCAAGAGCCAGCAAGGTCTGTGTTGGATTATTTCTCCCAATTCAGCAAACAAGCCAGAAAACGTCACTGCATGAACAACTTCTTTTATTCACTCATTTTTTGTCCCAACCCCACCCAAACAAAAAATAAAATACATTTTAGATCCTGAGTTTTAGTGGATAGCTTCATCCGGTGCCTGAGTTTTCAAAATAGATTTTTTTAGTTTTGACAAATAGGTTTAAAAACTCCCTAAGTTTTTAAAAGGAACATTTTTAATCATTGAATTTTGAGAAATAGATTTAAAAGATCCCTTCATATTATTTTTTCAACTTTTTAAAATTAATATTTTTTTAATATTGAATGGGTTTTTGAATTAAAAATAATTTAAAAAGTTGAAAAAAAGTAATATGAGAAAACTTTTAAACTTGTCAAAACTTAGGAGCTAAAAAGATCCATTTTGAAAACTTAAGAATATTTTAAATTTATTTGTCAAAACTCAGGGACTAAAAATGTCCATTTTGAAAACTTCACACTTGTTCCTCAAACTTAGAGAATAAAAAGACATTTTTTTAAAAAAAAATAAACAAAAACAAAATCATTTTATGGGTAGGCTAGCCATACTTTACAGACGACGCACCACGGCTCTTTTTGTCTCACATGACAATCATTCATGACAATGTCTATATTATTCTCTGAATTAATATATTTTTCAATTTCAACTTGCCATGTAATAACAATCCATCCAACCCAGCAATGAATCACAACTTTCCATATAACAACAATAATTTGAACAAGCAATCCCTTGTCTGGGTTGCAAAATGAAACCTCACTTTTTTTTCTTTTCTTTCTATTTATTGACTAATTACTGGAAGCGGGCCTAGAGCCTCCCGTAGGATTATAAGACACTACACATATCAATGGTTTTACTTTTAGTTCACTCCAAAAGGCCTCATACCAGTGGAGATAGTTGTTCTCCCTTATTAATCCATGGTCATCCCCTTATCTAGCCAATATGGAACTTTGGTCGCACAATCACTGATAAAAAATTTCCTAGTTAAAAAAAAATAAAGTTTTGACTAGGACCGTATCAATTAATCTTGTGACATATCAATAATTTAAATATAGTATTCATGAGAAGTATACACACACTGCTCCTTTCGTCCAAATTTTATTCACAAGAATGTGAACTACGTGTGCAAGACTCCAAGTCACCCATGTCAAAGAAAAACACGAAAAAAAAACAAAAACAAAAAAAAAAAAAAAAAAAAAAAAAGACTCCAAGTCACCAAAGAGACGTGTTTTAATGAAAAAAATTAAAAGCAATCAATACAATAAAATTATTACGAGAGGTGGGCTGAGATGGGAAAATTATTAGGTGTTTCCGGTGCATTGAGACTCCATTTTTAAAACCGTCGGATGTATATTTTCAAATTTGTCTATTCCTAATAACTATTGGATACAAAATTGAAGTACTTTTGATATTTCTCTCTCACACATCCAACGGCGCAAAACTATGGCACTCATTGCTCGGAAGTAGCTAAAAATTTCTCGCTAAGATGGAGATGGAAAAATTATTGGGGAATGGTCCATCCTTCTTTTTCGTTTTTTTTAATTCATTATTTGATACTGTATTTTAATTTACATGTTCATATTTTTTTTTTTTACAAAAAATGGAGTAGGAGGATTCGAACCACAGACCCATTAGTCATTTAGTACAAGCTTTATGTTATGTTCATGTTGACATTTGATATGGTAGATGTCATTCCTTGTCTAGCTCAATTTTATTTTTTCCAATATTTTTTTTTTTAACAACATTTTTTTTTCAATATTAAACCTTTAAAAATGACAAAAAAATGAATGGGCGGAAAACCAAAAATAATTTATTAAATGTTGAAATCGAAAATCTTCAATTTCTATTTTGGAATCAAATAAAAAAGTCAAATCAATTTGATTTTACAATTTCAAAATTAAAGCTCAATTTTAAGTTTTTTAAAAAAAAAAGATTTTGGGTTAATATCAAATTAGGATATGAAATTTCCTCAAAATATATATATATATATATATATATATAATTAAAGTTCAATTTATAAATTCTAAATTTTAGATTTTATTTTCATGCCTTCTCAAATATATGTACCGGTATCCAACGAAGTATTGTTTAGAGAGATATTAGGGGGTGTTTGGGGGAAGGGTTTGAGTTTTGGAAGTGAGGGTTTTGGAAATAGAGGATTTGGGGAATCTGGGGTTTTGGAAATTTGTGTTTGGAGTGCTGATTTCTAAAATCTGATTTTGGAAGTCTATGTTTGGGTTCTGATTTCGAAAGTTTGTGTTTGGGGTGTTGATTTCTGAAGTCTCAGTTTCTGATTTTTTTTTTTTTTTCAATGGTATACAATTGTTCTAAAATTAATAATTTAAAATTATCTTTCCACTAACTCTAGATTTGAGATTTTAACTCACAATTTTAATATAAAAAAAATCCAAATTCTAAAGAAGAAAAAAATCATTTTCTAGTGTTCAATTTTTTCCCATACATTTCCTAGTTTTTTTTTTCAATGTTATACAATTCTTCTAAAATTAATAAATTAAAATTTTCTTTCTATTAATTGTAAATTTGGGATTTTAAGTCACAATTTTGACCAAAAATCCAAAGTTTCAAAAAAAAAAAAATCATTTTCCATTCTTCAATTTCTTTCCACACTGGTTACATTTGCTGTATTTGTTCTGAACAAAGATATTGTCAAAACTCACGGTCGAAAAATAAACCAAATTGATTGGAAAATTAATTTTGAAGGTTTGTCGTTACATGGTCAAAAACTTTGTTACATTACAAAAAAAAATAATAAGTTTTACATATATTAATTTGCAAATTGATCATTTGTTAAGTTTTTCAATTGACACATAATTATCTTAACTTAAAATTGATTAAATTCTTTTTTTTTTTAATTAACTCTAAGTTCAATAGGTTTTTTTTTTTACTTTCAAATTAAGCCTAATGTTTAAAAATTAAATACACGCATTTGAATCTTATATTAATTCAACTATAGAAAACATAGTTTTTTAGTTTTCTTTATTTAACTTGAAAATTGATTACGTTGTAATTGACTCAACGTTTGGTCTATTGTGTTTTTTATTAAAAAAAATAAAACTAAACTTTTGGCACAATTGAATATAATATGTGACTTTACTTTTTATTTTTCTTATTACCTCACCGTTGGAAATTGAGTTCGTTTTTATTTAATTGCATCCTATTTGAAAACGCATTGGAAAATTGATTTTGAAGGTTGAATATCCTATCTTATGACTTCAATCATTTGAAATTAACTAAAATGGTTGGAAAATATTTTTAAATAACAAAACTTTATTATTCAACTAAGGAAGTAATAACAAAGAAAGCAAACAAATATTAAATCATGGAAATAATATCATAATAAAAAATAGTTAGCGTGTCAAATGTGAGAAGGAACGGTACTGACGTGGCAGTTAAAAATAATAAAATAATATTTTTTAAATTAAAATAATAATAAACTTAATAATTAAATAAAATAATAAGGGTTAATGGGGGTTTGGGAAATAGGGTTTTCAAAAAAAAAAGAAAAAAAAAAAAGAGTGATCTTGGAAAATGGGGGGAGTGATCTTGGAAAATGCGGAGAGAAGGGAGAAGTTATTTGTGGAGTGGAGGTTTGGGAAATATGGGTTTCTAAAAATGGGAGCCCAAACACCAACTCCAAAAATGAGGTGTTTTCCAAAACCCCCACTTTCAAAAACCTTCCCCCAAACACACCCTTAATGGTTAACCCATCACAAATGAAATGATTTGGGAGAAAGCGGCAGGGAGGCTGCCTCCCAATAAATTCTCATGGAGATTTCTTCTTCATTCACTTTTTTTTTTTGGCTAAATTATAAGAAATACCCCTGAATTTTGGGGTTTGTTTAAAAAATACCCCTGAACTTTAAAAAGTTTCAAAAATACCCCTAAACTTTGAAAAACGTTTCAAAAATGCCCTTGCCGTTAATTTTGGATGGAAACCGTTAAAGTTTTAGTTTCAAAAATACCCTTATTGAAAAAAATTTCTTCTTTTTTCCTCTTCTCATCGTAAATTCGTTCTCCATGAAAATTAATGCAAAACTTTGCTTATAAAGGTTGTGGCAAAAAAAATTTTAACAGTACACAATACCAAATAAAAACAGACTTTGAAATCGAGTTTTATCTTTTAAAAAACGTGACAAAAATAGGACAAAAAAGATACCATTAAAGAGATATAGGACTCGTTTTAAAAGGAAAGATTAATAGAATTTTCTAGGCAGTGAAATTACAAAATTACCCTTACTAAAATCCCCAAAAGATTTACCCTTAACTTTCACTTTTACATCTCACGCTTCTCACTCTTCTCCCTCCCTTCACGCACGCAGACAAGGAACGAAGAAGACGTCAACCAAGGCACGACGACGACGACCAAGAGGCGACGAGCAGGCGACGACGAAGACAATGAAGTTGACGACGAACAAACGACGACGACATCAACCACAACGAAGGAGAAGCAGCACATTCACGGCTGGAATGACGAGCTGACGGCAACCAAGCGATGGTAATAGCAACTACAACGAAGGAGAAAGCAGTATATTGATCGACTCACTAGATAAGTTTTAGAAGCTTTCTTTTGTACTCCTTTTTTTTGTTACTAAAATAGTTTTTTTTTCTCATTATATTGTTACTTGAGAAACAAAATATGAATTGTTTGGTGTTTTTTTTCTTTCTGTTTTGAGATATTTGACAGAATATTTTTTTTAGCTAAGATGAATTTCATAGCATAAAATAAATTTCACAGGCAGCATATCAAAGATTCATCTTTGAGTTAAATTTTTTTGCAGTCTATAGGCTTAATTTGAAATGTACTCCAAACCATGATTCCAGGGAGGAAAAGCACTTGATTTTGAGTTACGAAAATTGAAGTTTAAAATGCAATTAAGATCTGCTAGAACTCTTTAACAATCTATTTTTTTTTTTTTTTTGTTAAAACTGAAGCTTGTGTTACTGAGTTTAACTACATTAAAGCCTTGAATTATTTGTTTGAAAGTTATGAACCCCCTAGTTTTATCAAAATTTTTGGTCCAATACTAAACTTGTCAAGATTTTTCTTATTGGTCCTAACCTTATAAACATGTCCATATTGATTGACATCTCATTCTTATTCTTTAATCCATTTAGTATCTAAAATATTGTGTATGATGTGGTAAAAGTTTTACTTCTCATTGGCATTTCTATATAATCCGTGTTTGTTGTCACTGTTGTAAAGGATTTGTGCCATTGTTTTCTCTTGGTTTCCTGCTAAATCTTGAAGATATTTTTTTCTTTATGTGTGTATGCATATATTTATTGAAGGTGCTGATATAAGTTTCTCTTTGGTCATTCTTCGAGAACTTTAATTGCATTTTCATCTGACCTTGAAAAGTGTTTTTTCAGCATGACACCAGGTTATAAAGAATATTTTTACATCTCATAGACATGGAATGAAACCTTTCCCTATGGTAATGATGAGAATGTAAGTAAAGGTCGAACTAGGAATATTAGTAAGGGTATATTAACGATTGGTTAGGAAGTTTCTTAGAGTATTGGGTTGAGCGGGAAAGGGGAAGATTAAAAATTGATTTAGGACTTGAGTGATCTCAAAAGAGGTAGGTAATACTTGGTTTATTGTATAGTTCTTTTATCTTTTATATCGTAATACATTGTGGTTCTATTTGGTTCATATCAAGTAATGGAAGAAAATGACAAACCCAAGGAAAAAAAAGAGGCAGCTTGTTAGCAAAATGGATTAAAGTGGATTGTTAGGTTTTGTGAAACCAGGTTCCTAGTTATTTTAGTTTTATACTGCAGTTTTTTTAATTGGTCTAAACAAATTTGAATAGTTATTGTACAGTAATGACCTTTTAAACCTGAAAGGTTCAAAGAGATCTTTTTTCTATACTTACTATGTCTACTAATGGGCTTAATAAATATATATCAGACAGTAATGAAGCATATGTCTATAACTTAAGTGAAATTGCATACATTAAATTCTTTGATATGACAACAATTAACTTTTAGCTCAATTGGGGTCTAATGTCTTAAAAGTTTATCAATATACTTTATATAATTTTGATAACCTACAGTGGTCATGTCTATCTTTAGAGGCAAAAGGTTATGTTAAGCACAAAGATCTACAAAATAGAATTTGTCTGCACTACTTAAGCCTTGAGTGTGTGTCTCATTTCTCAAATTCATTATATTTCTTAATCATATGGCTTTGTTGGTCGGTCTCTTTGGTGAAAAGCCTACTGTTTAATTCATTGGTTTTCCATAGTCCTTGTTGTCAGTTATTATTTCAGCCCAATACTATAGCTTCCATCATGTATGCTTACAGATGGAGATTTTTATGGTGAAATCTACTTAATAAAAAAGTGCAATGCAGTGTAGAATTAGAATGGCAGCATTTAGCATAATTGAACTCATTGTTGCTTTTAAGAATGAGATCATTAGTGCCAACTTGAACATAACTCATGTGGTTAAGACATATACCCTCGTCCAAAAGATCAAAGGTTCGAAACCTCTCACCCCTATATGTTTTTGAACTAAAAGAACAAGATCATTTGTCTGTCAAATGGTATGCTTGCTTCAATTGAGATTTTGGATGTATTGTTTGTGAGTTCAGTTCCACAACAAAGTTTTCATGTCCTATGTGATTTATTTTATAATCTAACTCAGTTTCCACTAACTTGTGTAGTGTCGACTCTCAAATTTTGTTGAAAAAGCTTTTGTGGAAGATGTGATAACTACATATCAACCGTGAACTAGAATTCATGATTTTTACTTTGCTTATGTTAATTATTGCATTGGTTATTAGTAAGTGCGAGAAACTACGAGAAAAGAGAGCAATATGAAACTAGTTCACGTGTTACTTTGAATATATTGTAACTGGATCTGATTTAGCTACCTTGTGTCAAAATAACATGTCATATTTTAGAAAGAAATTGGCATTCCAATTATGGACCAATACCCCGATGTATTAAGAGACTAGATTGTAATTCAAGTAAATATATGTTATATAGAATGTCGAGATATTTGTGATGATGCTTACTCTACAAGGATGTGATGAAAAAAAATTACCGGGGATTGCATTCAGTGGTTTTTTTTTTCTTGTTTGAAACAAAATTTCTCACAATGAGAAGTTGCGAGAAAAAAAACATCAAGTCATTTTATATATGTTACATTAAATGTGATATTTTTTGTGTCTTGCGAGTGCAATTGCAAGAAACAAGGCAACAAGTCATTTTAAGTCGTGTTTTTTTTTAAGAAATAATTAGTGATGAGGAATAAAATTACAGGGGATTATTCCTAAATGTCGAGATGGTTATGAAACTTAAATAATTGTTATTGTTATATTAAATGGTGAGAAAAAAAATTAAAAAATTCTCCCAGCGAGATTGTGAGAAAAAAATATTCTCCCAACGAGATTGCGAGAAAAAATTCTCCCAGCGAGATTGCGAGAATGTGAGAAAAAAAAAATTCTCCCAGCGAGATTGCGAGAAACAAAAAAATTCTCCCAGCGAGTTTGCTAGAAAAAAAATTATCGCAGTGAGACTGCGAGAAAAAAAATTCTCGCAACATGATATTGCGAGAAAAAAAAACAACAATCACCAAAACGAACTAAAACACGAACTTGAGTCAAACTTTGCATTCCGTTTTTTTTTTTTTTCCTTCTAAGACAAACAAAATAACAACCAAATATTCATAATCAAATACTAAAAAAAAAAAATACTTACATTTTGTTCCTCAAGCAACAAAGTAAAAGTGAAGAAGCAAATTTTTTCATCAATAAAAAGTATAAAATTGTGAAGAAAGTTTCTCAAGCCTACCCAAAGAGGAAGATTTCAAGGTTGATGTGGAGCTTCAATCACTTGGAGTGATGGTGGGTGAAGGAGAAATGTGCATGAAGGAAGAGAAAGTTACGTGAGAGGCTAAAAAAAAAGGTGAAGTTAGGGATTTTTCTAAGAAGGGCAACATGGTAATTTCATACCCTAAAAATAAAAATCATCCTAACTCTCTTTAACCCCATCATTTTGTCCTATTTTTGACAATTTCCCAAGAAGATAAGTGTGAGAAAACAATATATATATATATATATATATTATTTTCTTTTTGTTTCCTAAAAATTATTTCCTTTTTCCTCTCTTTGTTTGTGTATGTTAGTGATAAGAAGAAGTTTAAAAGACTGTTATATATATATATATATATATATATGTATGTATGTATGTATGTATGTATGTATATGTATGTATGTATGTATATATTATTTCTTTTTGTTTCCTAAAAGTTATTTCCTTTTTCCTCTCTTTGTTTGTTTATATGTTAGTGATAAGAAGAAGTTCATAAGACTGTGGATTTGGTCCAATTTATAAGATTAATTAATCAAAAGTTTTATATATGATTTTGTTATTATTGATATTTAAAAATTGTTAGAACTTGTATACAACAATACTTTCATTTATTTTTCATAATATGGATATAAAGAAAGTTAATGGGTAATAGTTGGTGAGAAAATAATATTGAAAAGTTCACACATGTAGAATTTAAAGAACAAAACAAAAGTCATCTTGAAATTCCGATACGGAAATCTTTCCTTCTCCCACCGTAAATTAATCTTTTTTTTTCATGAAAAGATTAATTTACGGTGGGAGAAGGAAAAAAAATAAAGAAACATTTTTCAATAAGGGTATTTTTGAATTTTTTTTGAAAGTTCAAGGGTATTTTTTAAACTAAAACTTTAACGGTTTCCATCCAAAATTAACGGCAAGGGCATTTTTGAAACATTTTTCAAAGTTTAGGGGTATTTTTGAAACTTTTTAGAGTTCAGGGGAATTTTTGAAACAAACCCCAAAGTTCAGGGGTATTTCTTATAATTTAGCCTTTTTTTTTATTTGAAAAAGTCTCCATTCACATTTAAACTTTTCTATCTTTCTTCCATTCATATCTATGAAAAGTATAATGAATCAATTTTATGAGAGAGAAAAAAAAAACATGTTATTATTTATTTAATTTTTTGCAAAAAAAAAAGAAAAAAATACACTTTTAGTCCCTAAGATTTGGGTTAGGTTTAATTTTAGTCCCTGAGTTTTCAAACTCAACAATATAGTCCTTGAGGTTTGGTTTTAGTTTCATTTTGGTCCCTCCATCCATTTTTCCTTTAAAAACTAATGACTTGCTGGCGTCTTGCTATTGTTTAATTAAAAAAAATTATATTTAATTTTTTCAATAAAAATATATTAGAATAATTAAAAATATTATTATTTTAATTTTTTTTGGGAAAAATACACTTTTAGTCCCTGAGGTTTGGGTTAAGTTACAGTTTGGTCTCTGAGTTTTCAAACTCAACAATTTAGTCCCCTGAGGTTTGGATTTCGTTACACTCTTGGTTCCTCCGTCAAATTTTCTGTTAAATTCTCACGGAATACAGATGTAGCATCATTTTTTTTATTAAAAAAATTGTTTTCTTGATTTTTCAAAATAAAATAATAATAAATTAAATTAAAAAATATTTTTTTATTATTATTAAAAAAATATTTTTTGAGAGATAAAAAAAATTGTTGAGAGAAAAAAATAGAAAAAGGAATTTGTTGGAGAGAGATAGGTAAAAGAGAAAAAAAAAATAATAAACATCTGAAGAAAAATGAGTTTTTGAAAAACAAAAATCTATTTTTAAAAACTAAGGGGTCGTTTGATAACCATTATGTTTCCTGTTTTTGGTTTTTAGTTTTTGGTTTTTAGTTTTTGGTTTTTAAAAATCAAAAGTTGTTTGATAACCAATTTAGTTTTTAGTTTTTTAATTTTGAAAAACGTTTTTTGAATTATAAAGGAAAAATGAAAACGGTAAAAAATGGTTTTTGAAAACGGTTCTGGTTTTCAAATTTGTACTGCTCCAGCCATCCATACATGATACATCCATTTGCTAGCACCTGTCTAAAAGTCCAACATTTTTCATCTTTCTATTTATTTTTTCCATTTTATTTTTTCTTTTTGGGCAAATTGCAAAAACCACTCCTAAAGTATGATAGTTGTAACAATTAGGCCCCTAAACTTTCAATTGTAAAAATTAGACCCTCAAACTTTCAAAAGTGTAAAAATTAGAATCCTAAGGCCCCGTTTGATAACCATTTCAGTTTTTGGTTTTTGGTTTTTCTGTTTTTGGTTTTTGGTTTTTGGTTTCCTGTTTTTTAAAAACAAAAACCACATATGTTTGGTAACTGTTTTTTGTTTTCTGTTTTTAAAAAACAGAAAACCAACATTGTTTGATAACTGTTTTTGGTTTTCAGTTTTTTAAAAATTAGAAAGATGAAAAGATATTTTAGAGAGAGAAAAATGTGTAAAGACGTTGAAACAAAAATTTAGAGACACAAATATAAATGTTTTCAAGAGTTTTTTTTTTTTTTTTTTTTTTTTGAAAAGATGAGAGAAAAGTTAAACATAGAAAATTTAGAGAGATGAAAGAAAATGTTTAGAGAAAGAATATTAGTTAGACTCGAGAAAATATATTAGTTAGAGAAAAAACAGAAAACAAGTTAGAGTAAAAGCAATAAATTTTAGATTAAAAAAATTAAATAAAAAAAGAAAATTTAGAGAGATAGTAAAGTTAAGAGTAAAAGATATGCTAAAAAACTAACGATAAATTAGAAAAATAAAAAAAAGTTGTAGTGATAGAAAATTTTGGTGACTTTTTTTTTCCAAAAGAAAAATTAGAACATGTTTATTGAGAAGAGAAAAGGTATTGACATATTTTTAGAAATAGACAAGTTACAGAGAAAAAAAAAAGTTTTGAGAGAAAATTTTAGAGAGAGAAAAAAAATAGAGAAAGAAATTTGTTGGAGAGAGAGGTAAAAGAGGAGAAAAGTAAGCATTAGAAGAAAAATGAGTTTTCGAAAAACAGAAATCTGTTTTTAAAAACTACTTTTTTTGGTTTTTGAAATTTACTTATAATTTCAAAAACGTTTTTAAAAAACAGAAAACAGAAAACAGAAATGGTTATCAAACACCCCTGTTTTTTTAAAATGAAAAACAAAAACAGAAAACAGAAAACGAAATGGTTATCAAACGGGCCCTAAACTTTTATGGGCTGTTTGGAGTGCTGGGTTGGTTATAATATCTGGGGGTATAATAGCTGAGGAATTATAATAGTCTGGGGGTTATAATAGTCTGTGTTTGGGGTGCAGATTATTATAATCTGGGATAAAACAGTCTGTGTTTGGGGTGCAGATTATTTTAGTATGGGTTAAAATAGTCTGTGTTTGCAATGTTGATATGTTTAACATTAGGTTCTGAATCAAAGGTTCAAGCTAATTATTTTTTTTCCTGAATTTTTTTGTTTATGTTCCTCCTGCAACTTTGTACGTCAAATACCATATTTTGCAAATATTAATAAGAAAAATGTTTGAGTTTAGCTGTAAAAAAAATAATAATAAAGTTATAGGTATAGGGTTAAATTATGTGCTTCAACTTAAAAGGAAACGCAAATAACTTAAGATAAAGGTTGATTTTCTTTGTTTCAGAGTCATGATTTTTTCACAAAATAAGTAATTTTATGATTTCATATAGAAAAACCATATTTGTTTCATTTCTGTATTTCCAACATAAAAATGGTAAATGCTTATTCAAAACTCATTTTACCTTCATTATCAAAAGAATCAAATAAAATAGAAATCACATAAAATAAAAACTTGAGTAGTATTTTTTTAAAAAAATTATTATTATCACGGTAAACTTAAATACGATAAGTATAATTTGGAATGAAAAATATGATACGATGAAGGTAAACATTCATATACTTCATTATCAAAAGTAATTATGTAATAAAACTCCATATTTATACAAAGACAACCTAGTATCTAACTCCCTATAATTTTTTCGATTTTTCCAAAGACCACCAACAAAGTTTTCGGCGACTGAAAATTTTTTCCCTCTTTTTTGCCTTCATTTCTTCTATCTTTTTTTATTTTTTTTATTTTTTTATTTTCATTTTGTATATTTTTTGAAATGAAAACGAGAAGAAAGATTAAAAAAAAAAAAAAAAAAAAAAGTCGTCGGTGATCGCCGGAAAAGTGACTGGAAAGTCGACGTCGGTCGTCGAAAAAATTGTCGGTGATCGCCGAAAAAGTCGTCGGCCGGTTATCGGTAAGAAAGTCAATGAGTCACATGGAAGAAGAGAGAAAAGAGTTACGGTAGAGAATGGATAGAATAATTGGTGTGGGTTGAATAGTGGTTACTGTAGCAACACAGAGGAGAAAAATAACCAACTCTACCCCTTATTTTTGTTGATGCCCCAAACATTGGATTGGTTATAATAGCCCACACTATTATAACCAACACAGTGGGCCAAACGGCCCCTTAAGTGTTAAAACTAAACTCTCAAACTATGACACAAATATAAATTTAAACCCGTAAACTATCATAAATGTAAAATTTAGATTGGTTTTATTCAATTTCTCCCAAAATTTTCTCTTTCCCTCTTTATTCTCTCTACAATGGAAGGAGTTGTGGAAAGTTTTCCCACTCAGACGGCAATATCATTATGGATATGCCTGAGAACCACCAGTGTTATGACGAAAACAGTAACAACGTAACAAGAACGAAAGGGCGAAGAGAAACAACACACAGATATACGTGGTTCACTAATGGTGTGTTAGCTACGTCCACGGGCAGAGGGAGAGAACGATCTTATTATGTGAGGAGTATTCAGATACAGAGATTAGGGCAAAAAATAGGTTAAGAGGGTTTATATATGGCACCACTCTTAACCCTAACATAATAGGCCCAAATAAAAGCCCAAAACGGAAATATCATATCTAATCCCTATACATAATTTAGCTTAGGGGGCGTTGCCCCCGAACCCCCACCGGGCACTTCGCCCCTAGACCCCGACTCGCTGACCGGTCAGCGAGACCCCCGTACTGGGTCGTTCGGAGCGCTTCATATCAGATTCAAGGCATATCAACAACCAGGATTACAATGTCTGGCGAGATCAACTGAGGCAGTGCCCCTCCGGTTCCATGACCTCGACGATGGAATTATCGGCGAGATTCTGCTGCAGTAACTCTGACACCACCACCGGAACCGCCATGTCCTTGGCGCTTTGTAGGATGGACTTACTGCATCGCCTTCCAGTATCTAGTTTATATCTTCCTCCTCAAATCCTCCGTAGTAGTCCACGTCGTTCAGATACCTACGCCGTCGATCCATCAACATAAAAAATAGTCATTATTTGGCTTAATTTCAATTTAACACTACTTGAACTTAATCAAGTTTGTAACCATTTAAACGCAAAGTATTGAATACAAAAAGTAATTTAAAACAAGTACTGAGAGAGAGGGAGAGAGAGCGTTGACGAGTGCTAGCAACGAGATAGCAGCTAGTGGCGAAGAGTGAAGGAAAGGAGGAGAAATGGCGAAGGGCTAGAGAGAACGAAAATGAAGAGAATTGTGTGGCATTTAATTTGCTTTAAAGAAATAATAAATATGAAAGAGGAAAGAGAGAATAGAGAGAAAGAGAAATTTTTTGGAGAAATTGAATAAAACCAATCTAATTTTCACATTTATGATAGTTTAAGGGTTTAAATTTTGTATTTGTCATAGTTTGAGGATTTAATTTTTACACTTAAAAGTTTAGGGTTCTAATTTTTATACTTTTGAAAGTTTGAGGGTCTAATTTTTACAATTGAAAGTTTAGGGGTTTAATTGTTACAGGGTGGTTTTTGCAATTTGCCCTTTCTTTTTTGGTTTTTCTTTTCTTTTTCTTTTTCTTTTTCTTTTTCTTTTTTTAACAAAGTGAAAAACTTCCATGATACATTATTTAAAAAAAGTGCAACTATTTTGAACAATCTTTAGTTTAATTGAAGAGATTTTTTTAGCATCTAACAAAATTAGGATATTTTTTCAAACTCTCTTATCTTAAATTGATTTTATCTTTTGATTTTGGCTACTCAAGAATGTATGAATTTCTATTACTTTATCGTGGAGAAAGATATCATTTACATAAATTAAAAAATGATAGATGTTCACTACAAAGGTAGAAAAACGAGTTTTCTACTATCAACACACTCACACTTTGCAATGTGATCAAGAGATATTTTGTGATATTTGTTATAGGTAATTTTGGACCACTCCGATGTACAAAGAGCTGACGAGGACAGTCCGACACGAGCCCAGAAATAGGACCGAAAGATGGACCCTGGAGTCGAAACGGACCAAAAGGTTGGGCCAAGGTCGGAGGGACCGGGCCTTGACCCGACCCATATGGTCGGCCTCGGCTCGAGGCAGAGTCCGTCCGCCTCCGTTTGGTCTCTACTACCTCTGACCGTCCGATTCCACCTGGTTCATCCCAAACGCCTTCGAATTCCATAAAACCCTAAAGCAAAAACATGTATTTAAACCCTTCTTCATCACTGAAGTAAGGATCCCGAACTCTATTCTCCTTTCTCTCCTCTTGCTCTCTTGCTCTCTTGCTCTTCTCCTTTCGTTTTCTGACTTAAGCATCGGAGGCGGTGTGACAAACACCACACCGATGTGCAGGTTTTTTGTCTTGCAGGCCACGTCTTCCCCCCTCTCAAACAAATTTACCGTTGTTGGCACGTGAAGGTCAGGTGAGTTCCTCTCGACCAAATTTGACCATCAACAATATTAAATGGTCGATTTCATATATCTTAAAACAAATGTTGAATCCTCTGCTTTATCAATGTATCGATATATTGACCGATTTTTTTTCATCATTGCATGTAGCATGTTGTACAATTCACTATAAAAATAGTTCAAAATTTCTTTTTGTAAAATATACAGAACAAAAAATAGATATCAAACGAATTATTGGTTTTCTATTTTTGGTTTAAAAAATATAAAACGAAAAATAGTTATCAAACATGGTTAGGCCCCGTTTGATAACCCTTTCAGTTTTTGGTTTTTGGTTTTTCTGTTTTTGGTTTTTCGTTTTTGGTTTTCTGTTTTTTAAAAACAAAAACCATATATGTTTGATAACTGTTTTTTGTTTTCTGTTTTTTAAAAACAGAAAACCAAACTTGTTTGATAACTGTTTTTTGTTTTCAGTTTTTAAAAAATTAGAGAGATGAAAAGATGTTTTTAGAGAGAGAAAGATGTGTATAGACATTGAAACATAAATTTAGAGACACAAATATAATATTTTCGAGAGAAAAGTTAAACATAGAAAAGTTAGAGATGTGAAAGAAAATGTTTAGATAGAGAATATTAGTTAGACTCCATAAAAGATATTAGTTATAGAAAAAAAAAAAGTTTGGGTAGAAGAGATAAATTTTAGATAGAAAAATTAAGTAAAAAGAGAAATTTTAGAGAGTAGCAAGGTTAAGAGTAAAAGATATGCTAGAAAAAATAACGATAAATTAGAAAAATAAAGAAAAGGTGTAGCGAGAGAAAATTTTGGGAGATTTTTCTTTTCAAAAGAAAATGTAGAATATGTTATTAGGAATAGAAAAGTTATATATGGATAAATTTTTAGAAATAGATGAGTTATAGAGGAAAAAAAAAGTTTTGAGAGAAAAAAATTTAGAGAGAGAAAAATAAATTTTGTTGAGAGAAAAATGTTTTAGAGAGAGAAAAAATATAAAAAAGAATTTGTGGAAAGAAATAGATAAATGAGGAAAAAATAATGAGCATTAGAAGAAAAATGAGTTTTTGAAAAACAAAAATCTGTTTTTAAAAACTATTTTTTTTAGTTTTTGAAATTTGCTTATAATTTCAAAAACGTTTTTAAAAAACAGAAAACCAAAAACAGAAATGGTTATCAAACAATCCTGTTTTTAAAAAATGAAAAACAAAAACAGAAAACGAAATGGTTATCAAACGGTCCCTTAGTTTTTTGTTTTTGAAAAACAAAAAAACAAAAAATTGTTATCAAACACACATAGTTTTTGTTTTTTGAAAACATAAAACCAAAAACAAAAACAGAAAACAGAAAAACCCAAAACAACAAACTGAAATGGTTAAAACGAGGCCTGCATCTTTTTGTTTTTGAAATTTGCTTATAATTTCAAAAACGTTCTTAAAAAATAGAAAACAAAAAACATAAATAGTTATCAACCATTTATGTTTTTAGTTTTTGGTTTTTCTATTTTCTGCTTTTTAAAAAACAAAAATCATATATGTTTGATAACCATTTCAGTTTTTGGTTTTTGGTTTTTGGTTTTTCTATTTTCTGTTTTCTATTTTTGGATTTTGTTTTAAAAACAAAAACCATATATGTTTGATAACTGTTTTTTGTTTTCTATTAAAAAAAAAAAAGAAATCCAAACTTGTTTGATAACTATTTTTTGTTTTCAATTTTTAAAAAATTAGAAAAATGAAAAGATGTTTTAGAGATAGAAAAATGTGTGGAGACATTAACTAGACTCCATAAAAAAATATTAGTTAGATAAAAAAAAGAAAAGAGTTAGAGTAGGAGAGATAAATTTTAGAGAGAAAAAATGAAATAAAAAAAGAACTTTTAGAGAGATATTAAGGTTAAGAGTAAAAGATATATTAAAGAAATAACGATAAATTAGAATTTTTTTTTAAAAAAAGTTGAAGCGAGATAGAATTTAGGATTTTTTTTTTCAAAAGAAAAGTTAGGGATATGTTTATTGTTGATGCCAGAATTTGGCCAAGGGACTCACCTGACCTTCACGTGACATCAACGGTGAATTTGTAGAAACTGGGGAAGACATGACCTGCAAGATCAGCAAAAACTGCTGCACACCGGCGTGGTGTATGCCACACCGCCTCCGATGCTTAAGTCAGAAAACAGGAAGAAAGTAGGAAAGTAAGAGAAGAAAGTGATCATTCCGTTCTGGTCCCCTTCTTCAGTGGCGAAGAGGGGCATAAATACCTGCTCATGCTCCTAGGGTTTTTTAGGAGTTTAGAGGCGTTTCGGGACAAATCAGGCGGATTCGGGGCGGCTGGAGGCTACAGGGACCAAACGGGGCCCGACGGGCTCGGCCCATGGCCGAGGTCGACCATGAGGCTCGGCCTCGGCCTTGGCCCATCCCGCTCGCCGGATGGTAGGTAGGGTCGGCCTCAACCTTAGGCCCCTATCAGCTCAATACTTAGTCCCCTGCATTTATTCGTTAGTCCTTGCTGGAAAATGATGAGTGAATAAGCTAAAACATGTACTCATTGGTTAGACATGTTAAGCTAACTTGCCTTTTGTTTAATAGGGAATGCATATCCCTGTTACTTGCTTTTTGTTTAATGGGGAGTGCATATCCCCTTTGCAGCCCCCATTCAGGTAAAGCTTCATTTAAACACAAAGTGTAGTTGGGTAAAGAGAAGAATACCTTTAGGGTTTGTGCTCGGACTCGGCAAAATGTGCCCAACCAGATGAGTTGAGATAACCTGTGGCTCTGAGGAGGTTGTGGAGATACGTCAACCTCTCTGGCAGGAATTAGTCTCTTCTCAAGGGTGCGTACACTCTCCTGGGGAAAAACTTGGGGAGGCCAAGGAAATTCCCGAGCCTCTCTTCAAGCGTGGTGCTCATCCCAGGGGTGCGTACACTCTTCTGGGGAAAAGCTTGGGGAGGCCTGGGGAGTCCCCGGATCTCTCTTCAAGCTGTTGTGTTCATCCCAAGGGTGCGTACACTCTTCTGGGAAAAAAGCTTGGGGAGGTCTGGGAAGTTCCCGAGCCTCTCTTCAAGCATCATGGTCATCTCAGGGGTGCGTACACTCTTCTGGGGAAAAACTTGGGGAGGCCTAGGAATTTCTCGAGCCTCTCTTCAAGCATCATCGTCATCCCAGGGGTGCGTACACTCTTCTGGGGAAAAGCTTGGGGAGACCTGGGAAGTTCCCGAGCCTTTCTTCAAGCATCATGGTCATCCTAGGGGTGCGTACACTCTTCTGGGGAAAAAGCTTGGGGAGGCCTAGGAATTTCCCAAGCCTCTCCTCAAGCATCATGGTCATCCCAAGGATGCGTACACTCTTCTGGGGAAAAGCTTAGGGAGGCCTGGGAAGTTCCCGAGCCTCTCTTCAAGCATCATGGTCATCCTAGGGGTGCATACACTCTTCTGGGGAAAAAGCTTGGGGAGGCCTAGGAATTTCCCGAGCCTCTCCTCAAGCATTATGGTTATCCCAGGGGTGCGTACACTCTTCTAGGGAAAAAGCTTGGGGAGGCCTAGGAATTACCCGGGCCTCTCTTCAAGCATCGTCGTCATCCCAGGGGTGCATACACTCTTTTGGGGAAAAGCTTGGGGAGGCCTGGGAAGTTCCTAAGCCTCTCTTCAAATGTTGTACACCTGTCAAACCTGGCTTTTGGTTCAACATGACCCCGAGGCTCCCTGGTCTCTGGTCGGGCTCGGCCATTGGGCGAGGACTGCTCTTGCTGGCCTCAACCTCTTTCTCTTCTTGTTTGGACCTCAGCAGTTCCTCGGCGCTTATGTACCTTTGTGCTTGGGTCATGAATTCCGCATATCCATCGTCAGCAGTCTTTCATCCTGCAGACCTGAAATCGCAGCAGTCAAGGCAAATTAATCGTCATAGCCTTCTACCTGCAAAACTTCGTTACTAAATCTGTTAATATAATCCTTCAAGCTTTCTTGAGGCCCCTGTTTTACTGTTAGCAAATTGATCTGAGGCTTCTGTCGGCTTCGAGCCCTGAGGAATTGCGTAACAAACGCTTGGGCCAATTCTTTAAACGAACCGATTGACTTCTGTGGGATCTTACTAAACCATTGCCTTGCCAAACCTGTGAGTGTTAGACGAAGGCTCGGTACCTTGTCGCTTCGTCTTTTAGCCATTTGGATAGCTTTCGCCCCTTTTGGCCCTGCTCGGCCTCAGACTTTGCTCGAGCCTCCGACTTTTTCCTGTCATTATTCCCTGTGTACGTACCTGACACTATCTTTAGCGGTGAACTTCTGCGGGCCTTTTTGCTATTGGGCTTCTGCTCGACCTCGATCATCGGCCGAGGAGTGCTCATGTCGGATATGGCCTCCATCTTCTACCCGGCGTCCTTTTCCTTTGACTTCTCGATGATGGTTGAATACAGAAACTTCTCGGCTCTCTCTCTCCTTCTACTTAGACCTTAGCACTTCCTCAGGCGTTAGTGGCACAGACTTCAGTTCTTCTGCTGGGGTTCCTCTTGGGTTAGGTCCACAGCGTCGTAGGCACACGGAACCTTACCACAATCTCCGAAATTAGGGTCAGCCTTTTCCATACCGAGGCCGACCCCAGTCTGGTTTGGCGCTTTCTGCTCATACCTGAGGTTTCTTTCTGGTTTACGAACCCGATCCATCCTACAGACCACCTCCGATGCGCGGTCTGAACTGGCAAGCACTCTTCCCCATAGACGGCGCCAACTGTTGATGCCAGAATTTGGCCAAGGGACTCACCTGACCTTCACGTGACATCAACGGTGAATTTGTAGAAACTGGGGAAGACATGACCTACAAGACCAGCAAAAACCGCTGCACACCGGCGTGGTGTAGGCCACACCGCCTCCGATGCTTAAGTCAAAAAACAGGAGGAAAGCAGGAAAGTAAGAGAAGAAAGTGATCATTCCGTTCGGGTCCCATTCTTCAGTGGCGAAGAGGGGTATAAATACCTGCTCATGCTCCTAGGGTTTTTTAGGAGTTCAGAGGCAGTTCAGGACAAATCAAGCGGATCCGGGGCGGCTGGAGGCTACAGGGACCAAACGGGGCCCGACGGGCTCGACCCGCACGAGCGGGCCGAGGCCGACCATGAGGCTCGGCCTCGGCCTTGGCCCGTCCCGCTCGCCGGTTTTGCCTCTTGGGTCTATCTTTCGGTCTGATTTCTGCTCGGTTGTCCTTGTTAGCTCCTCGTGCATCTGGGTGGTCCAAAATTACCTATAACATTTATTAAGGAGAGAAAAGTTACGGAGAACTTTTTAGAAACAAATACATTGTAGAGAAAAAAAAATTGAGAGAGAAAAATTTAGGAAAAAGAAAAATATTTGATTTTTAGTGAGAGAAATTAGAGAGATACATTAGAAGAGAAATAAAAATGAAAGTTAATAAAGTTAAACATTTTATAGAGAAAAACAAAGCCAGGTAAAGATGATTTTTTTAGAAAAAGAGAGAAAAATTTCTTTTGAGATAAAATTATTTTAGAGAGAAGTTTAGAAAGAAAACGTTTTAGAGAGAGAAAACAGAAAAATGAATTTGTTGGCAAAAGATATGTAAAAGAGAGGAAAATGAGCATTAGAAGAAAAAACTCAAACGACCCCCAAACAATCATCTTTTTTTTTTTAATGAAAAACAAAAACAGAAAACAGAAAACAGAACCTTCAGGCTCGTTTGATAACGTTCTCGGTTCCCGTTTCCCGTTTCTCATTTCTTGTTTCTTGTTTCTTGTTTTTTAAAAACTAAAAACAGAAACATGTTTGATAACTATTTCTATTTCTTGTTTCTATAAAAACATAAACATAAACAAATATGTGTTTGATAATTGTATAACCGTTTCTCGTTTCTTGATTTTTAATTGAAATAAAATAGGGTACATATAATATAAAAATCATATATAACATACATTAAAATTATAGTCAAAGGTTGTCGGTGGCGGTTGGTCGGTGGAGGTCGATAGTCGAAGTCGACGGTGGCAATCGGTAGTCAGAAGTCAATGGTGGCAACTTGGTTTGCGACGACTGATAGTCGGAGGTCGACGAAGGCAGTTGGTCAGCGGAGGTCGGCGACGACTGGTAGTCAGAGGTCAACGGTGGCAGCCGGTCTGCGGAGGTCGACGGCGACCGGTAGTCGAGGTCGATGGTGGGGGCCAGTCAACGAAAGCCGGTTAGCGAAGGTCGACTGTGTCTGGTAGTCGGAGGTCAACGATGGCGATCAGTTGACGGAAGTTAGCGATAGCCGATAGTCATAGGTCGACGGTGTCGAATGGTCGCCAGAGGTGATAAAAAAAGGAAAAAAATAATAGAAAAAAGAAAGAAATAATTAAAAAAATGTAAGATAAAGAAATAATGGAAAAAAGAGAAAGAAAAAAAAGAAAGAGAACGAAATAGCAAAAAAGATTAAAAAAAAAATCAAAGAAGTGGTAAAAAAAACAGAGAGACAAAAGAAAGAGATTGATGTAGGAATGAGAGATAGATGAATACATGCATGAAAGATGGTAAAAAAAACACACAGAATTTGAGAAACAACTTGTCGTAGTTTCTGAAATTTTGACATTTTTTTAGAAACGTTTCTAAAAATTTAGAAACAAGAAACAATAATAAGTTATCAAATACGTATGTTTCTTAAAAAATGAGAAACATGAATAAGAAATAGGAAACAAGAACATTATCAAACGAGCCCAAAATGGTTATCAAAGAAACAGTGAAATGGTTATCAAACGACCCTACTTTTTTGAGTTTTCAAAACTCTTGACTTGATTTTTGATAAAATACAAACAAGATAGATAACAAAACAAAGAATTTATTGGAAGTAGTGTTTATAAGTTTAATTTTAAAAAACCATAAGGTTATTTGATGAGACCTAACATATTTGATATTCTATTTCCATAGAGCAGAAAAACAAAAGAAAATTTCTAAAAAAAGAAAACAAAAGGAAATTGTATAAAAAAAATAAAGAAAAAGAAAACAAAAGAAAATTACCCAACATGTATCGTTTTCTTTTTATTAAAAGAAAAATAATAATTAAAAGAAAGAAAACAAAACAATTATGTATTAAAAATGAGCAAGTGGATTAGAGAGAGAATGAACCACACTAATGAACGAAAATGGCGAAATCTTCAACAAATGCAAAAACCAAAACCAAAACCAAAACCAAAACCAAAACCAAATTTGGAAGAATTAAAACTTCCCTTCCACTTTCCTTTGCCTCAAAACCATCTCCTTCCTTTCCCTTCCCTTCCAAGCCCTCGCCCATGGATGAAAGATTGGAAGAACATCTCTCCACAAAATGGATCATGGAATTGAAGACCAAGGTTGTTCATATTAAGATTGCAACCTCAGATCTCAAGACTACATGATTTCTAATCCATTTCTGAGTTTTAATTTGATTGAACCACGCCGGAAAATTCTCAAATCTTTTCTCGCCGTTCGATTCGCATCAGAGGCTGGCGCCGGCGCCGATGCGGTTGTACTGTACCCGACCCGGGACTAGAGTAATTACACACACCTATATATATTACAGCTTTTGGAAATTCAGGACGATGTCTCTGTTTGACCAATGACCATGGCGGAAGAGCGAGGAGACGGAGCTAAGGTTAGGGTTTTGATCGAGAAGGCTACGAACTCCACGGATTCGGAGGTCCATCCTCGGCTCCTCAAGGCCATCAAATCGGTTGTACGATATTCTGATTCAGAGCTCCGAATCGCCGCTCAAACTCTCATGGAACTTATGAAACGCGACCATTCTCAGGTTTCTTGTCTTTCTTTTCTTCTTTTTTTTTTTTTTTTCCTTCTGAATTTCAGTTTTAGGTTTCGTGTTCATGAGTTCAATTCGTTGATGCAGATCTTTTTGTAGTATGTTCGTTTATTATTTGTGGTTTTACCTGAATATTGTATTCGATCATTTCGGAACTCTTTTCAATCAATTAAGTTCTCTGCCTTGGAATTGGATTGAAGTTTGGCTTAATTGATCTCTGTCTTATGCAAAGAGTGTTCATAGATGGAGTACGAAAAGAAACATTTAAGAGAATTGCGTTAACTCGGGTCCGTGGGTCTTCGTAAATCTCCTCCTAAGAAAAGGGTTTCTTCTCTGCGTGCTTTTTTTTTTAGGCAATTAGCTTAGTTACTGCAATGGTTATTTAATAACAGTGCTTAGATAGACGGCCTTTTTTATGCATCTTTGCCATGGAATGATGTGCTCTGAGAAAACTGTGAGCACTATAGATCATAATCGAGTGAAGAATTAAAGTTTTGATGTTCTTGCCATCCATCTTGTAAATTGTGACGTATCAGTTTGAACTGCTTCTCTGCTGTTCTTCTCTAACTTACATACGCTGTAAAATTGTTTCTTGTCTGTGGCTGCGAGGTATAATATATTTCTATCAAAATATATGTGAGGTATATATTTTTTCATTGTGGAAAGATCCTTTGATTTAGCTGCTCGCTTAAGTCTTGCATATAGGATTAGCTTGTTCATCGAGATAAGGTAATAATTAGGAGTTTAGAAATGTTTAAGATCAGAAGTTTAGAGGCTATTACACATATTTCTTTATTCTATAGAGCGATAACTTTTGCTGAATTCCTATCTCTCTACTCTCCTTGACTGATAAGGTAGTGGAACTTTAGAGGGACAAAGGTGGTAATCACAGCTTTTGTCTGTCTTATTTAATCGTGTCTATTTATCTTGATAAGATTTTTTTTTTACAATAGTGTAGTACAAGTTAAAGGATTCAGAATGAGCCTAATGTCCTCTTTGTTACTGTGGTCTTAATGTTTCATATTTTCGAGGTATTGCAAATCTTTTCGAAAAGAATAGCAAGAGAGTAAATAGCAACAAAGGAACTTTAGAATTTTTTAGGATAAATTGGGTTCAGAAGATTGTTGTTTATAGTATACAACATTTGCCTTGTAGGTGGAATTCAAGTCACAAAGATTTATTTTGTAATTATAGTTTTTCCATGATTACTAGAAATTGGAAGGATTTGTTGTGTCTGCTTTTTTGTGGTTTAATACAATCATCATAGTTTCTTTTATATATTTATGTACATAAAGCAACAAAGAGTAGGGAGGGGAGTTGTTCCGTGATGGAAATGTATTAACCTTGGATCTTTTTTCTTTTTTGGCAGGTTCGCTATCTTGCACTTCTGGTAATTGATGAACTTTTCATGAGGTCAAAGCTTTTCAGATCCCTTGTTGTTGAGAATTTGGATCAACTGTTGACATTAAGTGTTGGATTCAGAAGAAATGTGCCACTTCCTGGGCCACCAGCTGTTGCATCTACTTTGCGTTTAAAGGCAATTGAGTTTTTAGAGAAATGGAATGATTCTTTTGGTATATACCATAGACAGCTTAGATTAGGTTATGATTACCTGAGGAACACTCTTCGGTTCCAATTTCCTAATATACAGGCAAATGCAGCACGACGTCAGCAAGAGAGGATGGAAAGAGAAAGAAGGTCAAAGGAGATACTGCTAAGCAAGTTTGAAATGTTGAAAGGAAATTTTTCTTCTATCAAGGAAGAAATTCAATCAACTCAAGATGAGATCAAGGAGTGCTTGGATATTGTCCATTCTAAAGAGGATTCCAGAGCCATGATTCCTTTGGATGATGATGAAGCTACAGAGGAGTTTCGATCATCCGAGCTGAGACAAATCCGTCTTGATGCACTGAAAGAAGGGGATAAGGTTCATGAGAATCATGACAATAAAGTGATTTTTGATGCATTAAGGGAGCTTTACAAGCTTATGTCAAAACATCTGGTATCTATCCAAGAGTGGATGTCAGTTCTTGTTAGGGTTGACTCAACAGACATAAGATTCAGGGATTCAGCCTTAAGAGAGTTCATCGATCTACGAAATAGTCTACGTGCAGTGAAGAAGAGATGTGAAGAATCAGGTTGTACTTTTACAGAAAATGTGAACCATGATGACAAAGACGAAGATTTCTGGGAAGAAGGTAAGGTGGCAGCAATGGAGAATAAAGATTCCTTTACATCGGAAAGAAAAAATGAAGATCTCATTGTGGTGTCAACATCTGCTGTGACTAAAAATACAGAGACTAAAACCACCAGTGAGGCACACGTTGGCAATGTGGTGCAAAATGGTGAAGTTAGTTGTAGTGATTCAGCCTCCTCCCTGAGGAATAAGCTGTTAGCTGAAGCTCCAGTTATTGAATGGGGTTCTTTCTTACATACTTGGGATTCGAAGACGGATATTCTGGCTAACCAACGAGGACTAGAGCTTGAAAGTCACTGGGGACGAGTAGACTATGATGCAACTATTCCAGCAGAGAAAATTGCAGAACTGAACATTCGTGCTTCACTTTACAAGGAAGATCAACCCGAAATTCAACCATGCCGTGCTCCTTTAAGCAAGGGAGGACTTTGTCAGAGAAGAGATCTCAGAGTGTGTCCGTTTCATGGACCTATTGTGCCTCGGAATGATGAAGGACAACCACTGGACATGGGCTCTTCATTGGACAAGACTACTCCTGATCTGGAAATTGGATCCATAGAAAAATTAGCAAGACAGGCTGTGAAAAATGTACGTGCCAGAGATAAAGAGGCTGCTGAGAAGAGAGAACATGATAAACAAAAACTGAAGCGTGCCAAACTTGCAAAAATTAGAGAGCACAATGACGCTGTTTTGTGCGATGCTGCAGTGGCATCTACATCAAGATCTTCTGCTTTGGGTGAACACATGGAAACAACTGGTGAAGAGACTGGATCAGCTCGGAACACGAAGAAAACACTTGCATCGATGCTACGTAAGAAAGCATCGACGAAAGATAGATTATCTCAGAGGCTGTTAGGTGCGAGGACCAGGGATTCAACTCAGAAGCAGCTTACACTGAATGAAGATGCAAACTATAGAGAAGCTTTCCCAAATCAGTGGTAAATTCTCTTTCCATAACTTGTGGGTAGTTTTAGAAGAATGGTTGTTCATAAACTGTTTATTGGAGATAATTTTGTATATTTCTTTTTTTGTTCATGGAGCATCTGACTAAAGCAAATGAGATAAAAGGAGAGTAGTTTTTATTTTATTTATAAATTAAAAAAAAAAAAAAAAAACTAATAAAGGAGAATAATTTAATGACCCATGTTTTTAGTATCTTCAGCTGTCCATGTATCTATTCAAAAACATGCAAGTTGGCTTAGTTAGGTTGATCATATTATAATAAAAAGGCAGGTTAAAATATATTGTTTAGATTTTAATGCTTGGATCAATTTCGTCTCTTCTATTTTAAAATTTTGATTTCATCTCATATTAGTTTTGAATTTTGTTTTTTTTAATCAATGAAGTCCTTATCATCATAAGATGTTAAAATTTATGGAGAAGATGATGAAGTGATGGATGTCAAAGCTTATGATCAAATTGCATGAACCATATTCTTAAACTTTTGATGGTAAAAACTAAGCTCTCAATTGTGTATAAGTGCAAAAATTGGTTCTAACTATGTCCGATGGGAGAGAAAAGTCTCTTTCTAAAAATGTTTTTTTTTCCTTTCTATCGAATTTTTTTTTTTCCTTTTCTAGAGCAACAATTGTGGAGTAGGAGATTGAAGCATTAACGTTTAGGATGGTAATTGGTGTTTTTCTCACTCCATTATGCGCTTTGATGTACTGTGTTTATTTCTCCTATTATATAATTCTATCTTTAAAAGAAAGTACTTTTCTCCCTATACTATACACATGCACGGGTGAGAGACCTTTGTAGGGAAACCTCGTTAGACAGGATAGAAAGTTTTTTTTTTTTTTTTAATAAAAAAAATTGAATTGAATTGAACTGAACTGAACTTTTTCATTTTGGTTTTGAACATTTAAAATGTATAATTTAAACTCCGTTTGAGAAACATTTGGTTTTTTCAAAATTTCAAAAACAAAGTCAAGTTAATAAGTAGGTCCCGATTGATAATCATTTGGTTTTTGAAAATTAAGTTTATACACACATACTTCCACAAGTTTTTTGGTTTTAGTACCAATCTTCTACCTTGTTTTCAAAAAACCAAGTCCAATTTTGGAAAAAAAAAAAAAACAGTAGTTTTCAAAAACTTGTTTTTGTTTTTAAAATTTGGCTAGGAATTCAAATGCAATCCTAACTAGGATGAAAGTCATGGTAGGGAATTTTAGGGAAAAAACAAACATAATTTTCAAAAACAAAAAACAAAAAACTAATGTCCCGTTTGATAACCATTTTGTTTTTGATTTTTTGTTTTTGAAAATTGTGCTTATTTTCTATCCATCTTCCTACCGTGGTTTTCATTTTCGTTAAGGAGACACTTGAGTTCGTAGCCAAATTCCAAAAACAAAAACAAGTTTTTGAAAACTACTTTTTTTTTTTTTTTTTTTTTTTTTTTTTTTGTTTTAAAACATTGGCTTGGTTTTTGAAAACATGGGGAATGATGTAGATAAAAAAAAAAAACAAAGAAACTTGTGGGTAAAAATAGTATTTATAAGCTTAATTTTCAAAAACCAAAAACCAAAAACGAAATGGTTATCAAACGGGACCATAGTTTTCAAAAACTTGTTTTTGTTTTTGGAATTAGGGTAAGAATTCAAATGTTTCCTTAACAAGTATGAAACCATGGTAAGAAAATTAGGAGAAAATAAGCATAACTTCCAAAAACCAAAAACAAAAAAATTGAAATGGATATGATATGGAATCTTTTGAACCTTCAAAAAATAGATGCTTTGATTCTTTCTTCTTTGTATATTATTTTGCCACTTAGCATTCACTTATCTAATACTTGTAGCATTCACTTATCTAATAATAGGAGTCTATCACTAGACTGATAGATTCTGATTAATCAGAAATCAGAGTCTATAGCCGAATAAACTTTGATAATCGAAGTCTATTGGGTAGATTCTAATTAACCAAAATCTATCAGTGTCTAGTAATATATCCTGACAGATTTTGCTATATTTACAATGTTTTTTACATTGTGCTATATTTGTAATTATATAATTCTTATTTGCCACCCATTGAAAATTCCCTTTATATTATGTTTCATACGATGTGGAAAATAAATTATTTTAAAAATATTTAATGGGTGATAGAGCAAAAATAAGTTTTTTTAAAAACAAAAACTTTCTTTTCATTGGTGACATGACCTAAAAAAATCTTTCTAGAGAAAACCATTTAGATAAAAAATAGTATAAATTTATTCATTAAATTCAACTTTTGAAATTGACTAACGTTAAAACACACCAATATAATCCAACTAGTTTATATATATATATATTTATTTATTTATATATATATATTTAAAATTAGAGATTCAAATCAAATCCACCCAACATACATCGAAAAGGATTCAGATCCTCCAAACTTGAGTTGATATTATTAATGTTAAATAATTTATATACAAAACTATTCTTAGAAACAATTTAGACATATGTAATTTTTTTTTATAAATATAAATGGTAAGCTACAAAGTATTACAATGTATAATATAATATTTTTATTGTAATTTCTTCTTTAAAATTGGCTCTTTTTTCTTAATAAATGAATACAAATATTTTTAAATTTTAGTAATTTAGTTTATGATAATTAATCCTATAAGAAACTATAGTTATTATAAAACAAAAAAAGATATAATTATTATTTCATGTTTCATTTATATGTATATATATTCATATTAAAAAAAAAAGTAGGTTGAAATACCATTTTAGTCCATGTACTTTGGGACCTTTCAAATGTCCAAACTTAGTTTTTGTACTGTCAATAAATCTTAAAATTTGTCTCTACTATTAGCTTATTATCGATCTTTTTTTTTTTTTTTTTAACAATATTTATTAACTTCACTCCATAAATTTTGAAAATATATTGACATTGGGTCTTTTCTTTAATGAAAAGTATTATTATTAATTTATCAAGTTCGATAAAAATTTAACTTCAAACAAAAGATAAGGACTACTTTATAGATTTATTAAAGGTACCATGTCCATGACTAAATTTGGACACTTAAAGGTACATGGACTAAAATTGAATGAGACCCAAAGTAGAAGGACAAAAATGATATTTTAACCTAAAAAATATCAGTCATATTTTCTATCGAATAAACTAATATCAAAATAAAATATATCAAGCTTCCGAACATAAAGTTCTGTATCTGTCTCTAAATTCACCCACACCTATTTAAATTAAAAGATAAAAATGTCCCTTAGATTTCTCTTGGTACAGAAATAACAACATATCAATTTTTCAACAAAGGCACGTTATATTCAAAGGTAGTATAAGATTAAGGATACAAGTTTTATTGGCCAAAATCATTTCTAACCAAAATTAGGCATAGGAAATGTCCAAACTTATCTTCTTCTTTCCTATACCCAACACCTAAGCAAAAGTTTTGCTAATGTTAAAAACGTGCTGAAAAAAAAATAGAGATTAATAGAAAGCATTTTTTTTTTTAAAGTCATTATATTTTGTATTTGTTGTTTACTTTTCTCAATAAAATATAAAAAGAATATGAAATTATCCACAAATATGGAAAATGAAATGGGTTTGAGTTGGATAAAGTATCTTATTCTTAGAATATTCTTTTATTTAAAAAAGTATATAATTGGTCAAATATATGTTGAATATTTCCATTTCAAAAATATTATTCATCACATTCATTCAATTCTACTGCTTTTTGAGAATGAGAAAAAAAAAAAGATTTAGAATTTGAGTGGTTAGTGCAATTATAGGTTGTACTACATATCAATTTTCCAATATGGTCATGCTATATTCAACAGTGGCATAAGTAGTTCCATCACTTGCTCCCGTCAAAAAAGGGAGAACTTTTTTCAATTCTCATTTTTGTTTGGTTAAATTACAAAATGTAGTTCTTCAAGTCTTGTGTTTGTGTATAAGCCTCTTAAGTTTAAAAAGTTTTTAACATTTTTTTTTTAATTTTTAAGTTTGTATTTAATGGGCCACAGATCTTGTGGTTATCAGTACAGCTTTATGTCAGTTGAGCTAAGATCTTGTTGGCTATTTCAGTTTTACCCTTGTTGGTATATTAATAGGTATATTAATGGTATATCTGATATACTTTATATTTATTGATATATAGAATGTAAAGTATATCAGTTAACTGATATACTAAATTTGATATACCTGAAAGAATACAATGATATACATATATAATTGATTTGACATACCCAATTATGAGTATTGATATAAGAATGATATATCTAATATATAAATGTTGATATACTTGATATGTAATTTTTCTTTACTTATTTTTTTTATGTTTCATTTTCTCTTTATTGAATTGTGTTGTGTTATTTACATATTTTAAACGAAATGTTTGTCTCATATATTGTTATGAACGTTGATATACCTTCTATGTTATATTACTCAAATAATTAATAACATTGATATACCTGATTATGAGTGGCTAAATACATCAATGATAAACTTGTTATTTTTTAAAAAATCATTGATATATATTTTTAAGGGAAAAATACACTTTTGGTCCCTGAGGTTTGGGTAAAGTTACACTTTGGTCCCTGAGTTTTCAAACTGAACAAAAATACCCCTGAGGTTTGAGATAAGTAGCAATTTGGTCCCTGCCGTCTAATTTTCCGTTACACCCTAACGGAGTGCTGACGTGGCACTATTTTTTTTTTATTAAAAAATTGTTTTTGAATTTTTTAAATATAAATATATTAAAAATAATAAAATATTATTAAAATAATGTTATTTCATTAAAAACTCTTTATTCATCTTCTCTACCAAAACCCTAATTCTACCCCTCTCACTCATCTTCTTCTTCTGCTCTTCCATCAGCCGGCGGCCACCGCTCACCGCCGCTGCCGCCGACAACTTTTTTTTTTCTTCCTTCCTTTCCCTCTTTTTTTTGTTCTCCTTCCTTAAACTTGAGCCTCTATTTTTTTTTAACTGAAAGTGAGAGGAGGGAGGAGGGACCTCCCCCCTCATTTCCGGCGCCGGAAAGGAGGGAGGAGGGGAGGTCCCTCCTCCCTCCTCTCTCTTTCAGTTAAAAAAAAAATAGAGGCTCAAGTTTGAGGAAGGAGAAGAAGAAGAAGGAAAGGAAGGAAGGAAGAAAAAAAAAAGGTTGTCGGCGGCCGGCAGCGGCGAGCAATGGCCGTCGGCCGCCAGCTGATGGAAGAGCAGAAGAAGAAGATGAGTGAGAGGGGTAGAATTAGGGTTTTGGTAGAGAAGATGAATAAAGAGTTTTTAATGAAATAACATTATTTTAATAATATTTTATTATTTTTAATATATTTATATTTAAAAATTTCAAAAACAATTTTTTAATAAAAAAGAAATAGTGCCACGTCAGCACTTCGTTAGGGTTTAACGGCAAATTAGACGGCAGGGACCAAATTGCTACTTATCTCAAACCTCAGGGGTATTTTTGTTTAGTTTGAAAACTCAGGGACCAAAGTGTAACTTAACACAAACCTCAGGGACCAAAAGTGTATTTTTCCTATTTTTAATTATCAGTGATATACTTTATTTTAAGTATATTTTTTTATATTGAATATGAAGTGTTGATATACTGTTGATATATAATTCATATTAGAAATATCATCCCACTAATATACTAGAGCAAAATATATCAACAATATATCAGATATATTTCATTTTAGATATATCAGTAGTATACCAACAATATATCTCATATATTTCATTTTAGGTATATCAGTAGTATATCAACAGTATATCTGACTTCTGATATACTTCATAACAGTAAAACACGCGAAAATGCTGGAAAAAATATTTACGACTTTTTCCATTTGCGTTTTGTGTCGGACTGAATTTTTTTTGTCATAATTGCAATCTTCAAAAAGTGGAGGCACACTCGCAAACTCAAACCAACAACACCGGCATGTTGTTGGATGCTGTCAGCCCAACAACTTCTTTCACAATCAATTGTTGTTGCCGTTGCAGGGAGGAGCTCAATGAATAGCCACACAGTTGTTGGAGAAGAGAGTTTTTAGAAAATAGTAAAGATTATTTTTTAATTTTTATTTTATAGTTGTGTATTTGTTTCTTACCATGTATATCTTTTCTAAAATGTAGGAGTATATTTAATAATATAAGGAATATATTTTGTATACAATTTTTTTTTTTTGGAAAAAGTGTGTGTGTATATATATCATGGATATATTTGTGCAAATGACATGATGGTGGTGACGAACAAATATACAAAGTATATATTTGCAAATAACTAAATATATTGAATGTATTCGGTGAAATCCATAATAGGAAAATAATAAGAAGAGAATTTTTTTTATTATTTAAAGTAGTAGGGTTTTTATGGTTGTATAGTGGGTTTTTTCAATATATATTTATGTGTAGGTGAATATATATATATATATATATATATATATATATATATATAGTCATGGAGTATAATTAGCAAATAATTAAATATACCAAGTTTATATTTAATACTATAGTTATTGAAAAAAAAAAAAAAAAAAAAACTCAGAATATGTAGTTACAATGATGAGTAAAAAAACCTTATATTAATAGTATGGGGGTGTGTGTGTATATATACACCAGTATATATAAGTTATATATGAATATCAACATATATATATATATTTTTTTTTTTTTTTTTTTTTTTTTTGTAAAATGCAAAATCTTGGAAACAAATCGTGTTATACAAAGTAAATGCTAAAATCATGGGATCGTTAGGAAAAAAAATTAGATTTAAATTTTCAAATCAAATTTAAAACATTTAATTATTATGTATAATATAAGAAAGAGATTAAACAAAATCAAGGAATTTTTTACAGAGAAAGAAACATAGTAAGGGGCATAATGGTAAGGAAAATATACATAAAATCTAGACTTTGAAATTTTCAAATACTTGGACATTTGTGAAAGTATAATCTCTAAGGCCCCGTTTGATAACCATTTGGTTTTTGGTTGTCAAAGAGTGTCTTGCCGAAAACTTGGAAGGTATGTTCTTTACGTATTGATAGACATTGACATCAAGTTTTCCCAACTCCTCCATAGCTCCATCAAACTCAGATCTTGTTGTTGCTTGAGCAGCTTTCCAAAACAAGTTCTTCAATGTCAGTTGTAACGCCCTAGGTTTTTATACACTATTAACCTAGTGACATTACTAACTCATGACGAAACTACCCGAGTGCTCCGAAAATTTCGGCAGCATAACGACATACATCGGACTAACCCAAAATTTTTCAAACACCTGCCATAACAAAAATAACACTTCTATAACAATCATAAACCACCTGCCTTATTACAACACAAAAAAAAACTCCACAAAAACAAGCGAGTCAGGTCTCACGATATAATTAATCGATTTAAACAGAGAACTTACAACTAAAATCTCAACTTCTAAAATATAATTCAACTAGGCACAACTAATTACAACTTAAGCAAGGAGTAAGACTAACAAAACCAACATGACAAGCCTATAATTTAACCAGAATAAATTCACAACTAGACTAAATAGGACTGTTCACACGTAACTTCGGATGATGGAGACACGTGGAATAAACAATATATTTGTATTTATGTAATATGCGTGTGGGTGTACAATCTCTAACTTTAATCCTCTGATTCTCTCTCTTAAATATATAAACTTTGGTCTCTAGCTTCTTGATCTTCTTGGGCTGGTTTGTTGAGCTTCTTGGATGATCGGCTTGCTAGGTTGATGATCTCTTGGATCGGCCTGTTGGCTTGATGATCTTTTTGGATGATCGGCCTGCTGGATTAATGATCTCTTGGATCGGCCTGTTGTGACTTATTGATCATCTTGGATGATCGGCCTGTTGGCTTGTTGATCTTCTTGGATGATCGGCCTGTTGGCTTGTTGATCTTCTTGGATGATCGGTATGCTGACTTGATGATCTTTTGGATCGGTCTGTTGGCTTGATGATCTTCTTGGATGATCGGTCTACTGGCTTAATGATCTTTTGGATCGACCTGTTGGCTTGATGATCTTCTTGGATGATCGGTCTACTGGCTTAATGATCTCTTGGATCGGCCTGTTGTGACTTGTTGATCTTCTTGGATGATCGGTCTGTTGGCTTGTTGATCTTCTTGGATGATCGGTCTGCTGACTTGTTGATCTTCTCGGATGATCAGCCTGTTGGCTTGTTGATCTTTTTGGATGATCGGTCTGCTGACTTGTTGATCTTCTTGATCGGTCGATTGGCTTGATGATCTGTCGAATCGGCTTGTTAGCTTGTTGATCCTCTTGGATGATCGGCCTGCTGACTTGTTGATCTTCTTGATGATCGGCCTGTTGGCTTGTTGACCTTCTTGGATGATCGGTCTGTTAGGTTGATGATCTCTTGGATCGGCCTATTGGCTTGTTGATCTTCTTGGATGATCGGCCTGTTGGCGTGATGATCTCTTCTTAGAGTCTTCTAGTCTTCAAACATTCTGAGTCTTGAGTTGGTTGAATTATGAATCTTGGATCTTCTGAATTCTCTAGACTCTCACTTCTGATGACTCTAGACTCTGGCAGAATTCTCTGGACTCTGAGTTCTCTGATCTGAATCTCCGAATCTGAATCCCCTGAATGAATGGTGGCCTCCTCTATTTATAGAGTTTGATGGACCTCATATGGGTTTGGGCTTGGGTCCAATTGCCACGTGGCATAATATGATTGAACTTGGCTGATGTTATCTGATGGATCACTAATAGACAAGTTGCATTCTTTGATTTGCCGAATTTGAATGTCTATTAATTTAATTTAGGCACACGTGTAAATGTGTAACTGGTCCCAAATTTATTTTATCATTAATTTATATTAATGACGTGGCAATTTGTGATTGGCCAAAATTTCTCCTTCAACAAGGACAAACAGCTGTCCAACAATAATAAACCACAACTACCCTATCCAAGGCAAATAAAAAGGGAAAACAACGCGAACTAGCCATGGTCCTTCCTCATGCGCCTCCTCTGCATCACCATGGTCAAGGTAGTCCTCAAAACCCGCACAATCTAAAATGTTGGGGGAGAAAGGGGAGGGGGTCAGTACAACCATGGTAATGGTAAGCAACCCCTACCTGAAAAGCCATCAACCAACAACCAAGCAAACAACATGCTTCTTAAAGCTGTAAACACATCAACATGCTCAAAATCGAGTAAAATGAATGACTCTCCTAAGTCAAACCTCATGCATCTCTCTATGCAACTTATTAACGACTCATGCTCCACGAGCTTACTCAACAAACTTATTTAGCCTTCACTTGGCTCTCCAAGACTGATCCTTCGAGTCGCACTGTCCCTTGACCATTTACACCCAGAGCCACAATGCTCTCTACGGAGCTCGACTGTAATGCCCCAGGGCCAGGATTCGGAATTCGACTTCGACACCTAAGACCCCCGACATTCCCCTGTGACCTGGTCACGCCACCATACTCGTCTTAAACTGCTTTCAAGAGTGAAGACTGTCCCCACAAACCAACACGGGGTCCTTTTAGCATGTTTTGTCCTCACTCACATGCTCCCTAGGAAAATTCCCAGGAGGTCACCCAACATAGAATTTCTCCAAGCCAAGCACGCTTAACTTCAAAGTTCCTATGATTGAGCCACCAAAAAGGAAGGTGCACCTTGTTGGTATAGGTAGTACCTATCAATTCTTTTAAGCTTAACTTGACCATACTTTCATGTCCTTAGGATCCCTCTCATTCAGATGTGGCATCGGTTCATTCATGTACCCCTCCTAACTCGGGTGTTACGTTCGACCCTTGACCATTTGTACCCAAGGCCTCGAACTATGCATCGTCCCTTGGTCATTTGTACCCAAGGTGCACCGATGCTTTCTAGACTCATCACATCGATCCCTGACCATTTGTACCCAAGGTCTCAATACTCCTCTTAAACCAATGGTGACATGCCACCCCTCGACCATTTGTACCCGAGGTGCACTAACATTCACCCAACTTGTCTTTCTTTCACATTTAGGTCCTTGACCTCTTTCTCACAACTATCTAGAATGCATATGCCCTACAACATGCTCCTAGACTCATGTACTATGTCCACCAAGCATATACATATCACATTAAGCTACCTAGAATACATATGTCCTGCATCATGCTTCTAGACTTATGTTCTATGCCCACCAAGCATACATACCACGACATAAGCTCACTTCATGCACGACTCATGAACTCACAATAATCTAGCATGTTTTACAACCAAACATCACAACAACAGCCCACGCTATTAAGAGATTTCATATATACAAAACATAGAAGCAAGAAACACTTTACATGTATATATATAAGCATAGAAGTAAAAGCATGGAAACAGTTATAAAGCAAGTAAACATACATCGTGCTTCATGCAATTAAACAGACTCAACAGATAGAAACTACTTACCTAAAGCTTACGAGCGCTCCTAAGAACAAACCAACTAAAAGCTTGAAAGGCTCCTAAATAGATAGATTAACGCATAAGGGTCAGAATCAAGCTCATCAACTTAATGATAAAACTAAAGAATGCTTAGAGAAGGGATTTCTTACCGAAACCACTTGATTTTCAACCGAAAGAGCCTTAAAGAGCCGAACTACAAGCAACAACCTACTAAGAGTTAGGAATCGACTTCTAACACATAAAAGACTTAATAAAGGAAGATAAAGGGTTCTGGAATTTACCGATTAGCACTCCAAACTCCTTCGGTACGTGTTGTCTGAGGTCCGGGTTGGGTCGAAACCGACACCAACAGAATACCCATGGGTCATAAGCTTTCTAAAGCCAACCTAAATGAATTACAAAGGTATAAAGGCATGGAAACTTATCGAAATCCACCAAACGAGCTTTACTGCTTGCTGGTTGGTATTCAAATTAACCCAACAACCAAGGTCTTAAGCCAACCGGTTATGGGTAACCCGATTTAAGGCTATTCGGGTGACATGTATTCACTGAAAGTCAAGCTAAAGCCCCAAATGATGCTGGACAACGACCGAACAAGACTTATTCCTGCAATTTCGAAGCCGATAAGGAATGGGCAACACAAAACCAGCACCTATAGAGAGTGGGTAAGGGTTTAACTTTATCGAACAACAAAGATTCGAGGCCGAACGCTTGTTGGTTGGCATCCGAAGAGACTTGAACCTGCAATTCTAGAGTTGATAATGAATGTGTAATCCAAATTTGAGTTCAAATAAGCATGAGCTATTTCCAACTCACCGAAAACGTTGAAGAGAAGAGGAAATCACACTTAGAACTCACGAAAAGGAGCGTTACATCTGAAAGGCGAGAAGACAAAGCAAGAGAGAGAGGAACCCGACGGGGGAGAGGAAGAAATCGGTGCTCTTCGTGGGTCCTGGCTGAAATAAGAAATGAAGAAAGGATCGAGACTTCAGCCTATCGAAACTAAACGAAATAGAAACCAGAGAACAGACACTTACACATAGATTGTTCATGAGGGAGAAGAAACGTCGCGGGTGACTAGTCGGAGAAAAAACACCCACGAGACTGCTATGCACGCTGGAGGCTGCGACGGTTTAGCTTGAGGCCGAACTGACGGCGGCGCTTGATCTCCGACGGCAGCACGACGAGGCGGAGGGAGGGACGACAGCGCTGCAACTACGTGGGGGGTTGGGTCTTCGACCGGCGGGATTGAACACAGAAAGGGGGGTTGGCGGCTGAGGAAAACGCGGGGGGGGGGGGGTCTGCAGCTGGTACAAAGAAAAAGAGAGAAAGGAAATAGATTTAGGGCTTTCTTTTCTTTATTTCATTTTCTTTAAAATAAAACCCTAAGAAAGAAAACCCAACTTAAAAGGAATTAGATCTTAGCTAGGATTCTATTTAAAACCTCAAACTTAACTCCCAAAAGTTTTGAGAAAGAAAATAGCCCAATTGATTCCAAAAGGGCTCGATTTCAGAACGCGGGGCGTTATATCAGTTCTTTGAATTGCTTCTGAAAATTAGCATACAAATTCCTCACACAAAATCGGTGATCAACTTTGATAAGTCTAAATTGTTACACGTTCATAATCTCCCAATTTGCTTATCTTTATTGAATTCCTTGCAAAAAATGCTTTAAAATGAGTATAATATGTGTATAGGTCTTCGACGAAGGTTTGGAGCCAATACGGGGCTAAAATGTGCTAAATTGAAGCAAAATGATGAAAATACCCTCGGTCAACAAAAGTCAACGCACGCTGAAGGACATATCAGGGTCGAGACGCCACTTTGCAGGGTCGAGACGCCATCAACTTTCCAAAAGTGAATCTTTCCTTATCTAAATGGGCAGCGTCGAGACGCTGTCCATGAGCTACGACCAAGGGGAGTCTATTTGGTTAGATTTTAGCCCTAACTTCGACTAGAGACCTTTGGTGGGAGTTGAAGCAAGGCCAAGGAGTGGGAACCAAGCTTGAAGACGTGGAGATCGTGATGAGGACGTGTCAGTTTCAACGGATTCAAGAGTTTTCCTTTTCTTTCCCTTTCCTCTTGTTGTTTTTATGGGTTTTCTTTCAATTAGTGCTTGTAGTTGCAAGACTATGAATTGCTAGTTGTTTGTCTTAGGGATTGATGTAGTTGTTTTAGTTTGTTGGACTGATTTTTTGGTATGAATGTGCTTTTATTTTATTTATGCAATTATGATTAAATGCTTTGAATTATTTGATCACTAATTGAGTGATTTAAGTGTTGAATCTAACTTGGGAGAGAGGATTTAGCCTAAGACTTAATTTACAATTTGTATGACTAAAGTAAATTTCTAAGTTTGTGATGGGATTTAGAATTACTGTAGAAGTGTAACAAGGACTAAACCAAATAATGTCTTGCATGCTAATAAACTTAGATAGGGATATTGGGTTTATTGTATGCATGAGAATCAATTATGCTCGAGAGAGATAATTGAGATAAAAGTTTCCTTAGCTTGTAAAATAATTGCACACTAAATTCATTCCACTAACTAATCCTCAATCTTAATCAATGAAATCAATTCTCCAAGAGTCTTTTCATTTGTGTCTCTACCTTTATTTTATGTTTTTTGTCTTTAAATTTATCTTTTGCATTAAGTTTTGCTCCTTAAATAAAATTGAACAGAAGTATTCATGATACTTAATTTGCTTAAAAACCAATCCAGATGACGACACTCGTTTAATCACGAAAACACTATATTATTACTTGATACGTAGACTTGCGGTAAGCAAACTGCACATCAAACTCTTGGAAATTAATTCATAAGAACTATTGTATTGATCATAATGGAAACAAACTTTCTATGTAAATTAAATTTTCTATGTAAATTAAATCTCATTCTGTTAAATAAAGAACACGTACATTCTTTCTCCATCTCTATTAAATAATATTCAAGCCCCAAAACAGTCATTCACGTTGTGCAAAAACAATCTTCAAGAACTAAATTATTACTTGCATGAAAGTTTAGGGACCAAAATGAATTTTTAACCTTGATATTTCAACATATAAGATCTATTAAAAAATAGTTTTAAAAATTTGAGCAAAATTCAAATATATAATATTTTTATATATAAAACATATTAAATTATAAGGAAAAAATTGAGTATGACTTAAAATTGTGTGCTCTCATGATAAAAGACCATTCTCCTCCCTCCCAAAAAAAAAAAATAAATTAGGAAAAATACACTGTTGGTCCTTAAAGTTTGAGTTAGGTTTCATTTGATCCCTAAGTTTTCAAACTTGACAATTTAGCCTCTGAGGTTTGGATGTCGTTTCATTTTAGTCCCTCCATCCATTTTTCCGCTAGAAATTAATAGAATGCTGACGTGACACCTATTTTTTATTTAAAAAATATATTTTAAAAATTTTAAAATAAAAATAATATTAAGTTAATTTAAAAAATCATTATTTTATTATTTCATTTCTCTATCCCCTTTCTTCTTCTTCTTCAAGTCCTATCCAGTCGCCGTTGTCGGCCACTAGTGCCTACCGGTCACTGCTAACTGCCGCCACCGGCAGCCGCCCGCCATCACCGAAGATTTTTTTTTGTTTTTTTTTTCTGTATTTTTTTTCTTCTTTCTTTCTCTCTCCATCACCATCTCGTTCTCTCTCACCGTCCCTCTCTTTCTCTCACTGTCCCTCTCTTTTTTCTTTCTTTTGTCTCTCACCGTCCCTCTCTTCTTTCTTTCTTTCTTTCTCCCTCACCAACTCGTGAACGACGCAACTCCCGGCAACTGGCCCTTGTCGCCCCTCTCTTCTCCAACAACTCACGGTCCCTCTCTTTTGATCTCCAACAACTCGTGGCACTATTTTTTTTAAAAAAAAAATAACGAAGGGGAAAACCCCTTCATTCCAAATCTGAAACGAAGGGGTTTTCCTCTTCGTTTTAGTTCTTCATTTTTAAAGAAAAAAAAACATAAAGACAAGAAGGAAGAAGGAAAGAGAAGAAAAAAAGGAGAAGAATAAGAAGAAAAAAATTGACGGTGACGGCGGTTGACGGTTGAGCTGGAAGAAGAAGAAGAAAAGGGAGAGAGAAATGAAATAATAAAATAATAAGTTTTTTAATTAATTTAATATTATTTTTATTTTAAAATTTTTAAACATATATATTTTTGAAATAAAAAATAAGTGTCACGTTAGTTTCAAATGGAAAAATAGATGATATGACTAAAATGAAATGAAATCCAAACCTCAAGGCCGAAATTATCGAGTTTGAAAACTGAAGAACCAAAATGAAACCTAACCCAAATCTCAGGGACTAAAAGGGTATTTTTCCCAATTTTTTTTTTTTTAGTTCAACAACATTTTTTGGTGTGAGATTTGAACTTATGATCGTTTGATTGAAGATGCATACCAATTTGTTCGACTCGAAAAAAGGAAATTGTGTCTCTAAAATTTTGTTCTACTGAGGAAAAAAAGATTCCCCAGTTATTAATGAGGCTTGTTCGCACGTAACTTCGAAGATGGAGACACGTGGAATAAATATATATATTGTATTGATGTAATATGTGTGTGGGTGTACAATCTCTAACTTTAATCCTCTAATTCTCTCTCTTATGTGTGTGAATGTGTTTCACTTGAGGGCTGAAACGCTTGATCTCGAGTCTGAAGCTTCAATGGATTCTTGGAGCTTGAAGTCTTCCAGTCTTGAAGGAGTTTTCAATCTTCAGGAAGTGTTGATGTCCTGAAGAGTCTTTGATCTTCAAGGAGTGTTGAAGTCTTGAAGAGTATTGGGTCTTCAAGAAGTGTTGATGTCTTGAAGAGTCTTTGATCTTGAGTGTTGAAGTCTTGAAGATTGTTGGGTCTTCAAGAAGTGTTGATGTCTTGAAGAGTCTTTGATCTTGAGTGTTGAAGTCTTGAAGAGTATTTGGTCTTCAAGAAGTGTTCAACACTTGAACTTATGAATTGCAGAGAGTCTTCGATCTTCAGACTTGGTGGAGTCTCTCTGAATTCTCTGGTTCTGCTTGAGAGCTTTAAAATTCTGAACTCTTGTCTTTGTGAGAGTCTAGAATTTCTGAACCCTTGAAATGGAGGAGAACCTCTCCATTTATAGAGTTCTCACTGGATGGGCCCTAGTGACTTTTGGGCCAAACAACTTGGACTTGAGCTTCATTGGTTCTGGGTTCAATTATTTGGTATTGGGTTTGGCTTATATTTGACCCAAAAACCTTATGACCCAAATATTAAAATACTCAAATTTGATCAAATTAATTTTTTAATTAATTGATCAAATGAACATTTGGCCATAAAATTTTATAATTGGCCAACTATGTCTTCAAATTAAATTTGGGATACATGTCAATTTATAATTGGTCCCAAATTTAATTATTTGTAATTTCGTTATTAATTTTAAATAACAACGTGGCAATTTGTGATTGGTCAAAATTTCTCCTTCAACAAGGCTTCCACCAATTTTGATCTCGTGGCTTGAGTTATTGAAAAGAAAATCTATTGGAAATCCACACGGATGTGGATACAAGAAAAATCATAGTTGTCAAAGCGAGCCTAGCTCAGCAGTAGTTGGTATGTAACCTCGACCATTAGGTCAAAGGTTCGAATCCCCCACCTCCAAATGTTGATTACATACTACAAAAAAACCAAAAAGAAGAAAAATCATAGTTCTTCAATAATATGTTAATTTTATTTATTCTAAATAAAAATTCAATGCAAATCCAACATTTGAATTTTAAATGGTTAGAAATCAAGTTTTTCACTCTTGGATGAATTGTCCACTTATATTAATATAAAATTTTAGAGACATTCTTTAAAAATAGAAAACGAGAAACAAAAAATAGTTGTAAACACTAATGTCTATCAAGAATTATAAAACAAGAGAAACATAAATATTAGTAAGCCACGATATAATAAATGTTTATCACAATTCTAGTCCATAAACTTTCAAAATGACGATATAATAAATGTTTATCACAATTCTAGTCCATAAACATTCAAAATTGTGTATACTTGGTTATAAATTAAAATTTGAAAAGTTTCTATTACATTTCTTAAGTTTTTAATGGAGATTTTATATAATCTTTGTTGATAGGCACCTCTAAATATATCATATATGGTCTGCCTATTCGACAAAAAATATTATTTTATTTGACTCAACATAAGATACAAAAAACATAAACAACCTATTTCAAAAAAAAAAAAAACATAAACAACCAGATAGTCGAACAAAATGAGTGGAAGATATATAAAATGAATTTCATAGGTTATTTCAAAAGAGAGAATATGTTGCACACACTACTTTATTTTCCTCAACACCGTCCATTTTTCCTTCTATTATATATCAATGACGCCAAGTAATTTTTTTTTTCTTTTTAGGATGAGTCAAATCAACAATATAATAAACATATAATTGTCATAATTTAACTAAGAGTGTTTAATAGTATAGAATTAGGACGGGAAATTTAAAGCCATAATTAAAACTTTTCCAAGTTTTTTTTTTTTGACAATATGTGGGGAGGGAGATTCGAACCACAGACCTTGTGGTTATCAGTACAACTTTATGCTAGTTGAACTAAGCTCTCGTCGGCAAACTTTTCCAAGTTTTAGATAGAGACTAATATAAAAATTTATGGAATAAATTTATAATTTAATTTGTAATAAATAATGGAAGAAGGAAAGCATTACTTGTGAAGTGAGAAATTATATAAAGACAAACCACTAGAGTATCTCTCTAATCAATGCCTGATTGCTTAATTCCATGAGTAACTTTGAACTCAAGTAATACTCTATTAATTCCAAAACTTTCCTTTTAAATCATGATGATGCTCTCAAAAATTGAGAAATTCTTGATGACTAAAAGAAAAGAATTTGTATTAAGGCTTTGAAATTTTCTTCATTTTTTTGGGAATATTTTTGTTAATTCTTGAATTATTTCTAAATGTTTGCTTATCTGTTATTTTTCCTAATATTTAAAATGTATTCATGCAAATTCTAACATTTATCTAAAAAAAACTGAAAAGTCTTGGTTAACCACTAGAGTTTTAAGTTTTCGTGGATATGTCGACCTTTCCATAAGTTCATAAGTTCATACCTCATATGAGAGATGAATCAAAATTAAATTTCCATATATCATAGAAAAAAATCAACGGAATATAACAAATATAAACTTAACATCACTAATGTGAACCTAACATTAACGATAAGAAATTTTAACTTGTTTGAAAATGGTAAAATGCTTATTTATTAATGGAAAAAAATCATTTTTTATCAAAACTTAGCGGATTGTGTCAATTTTAACTCTGAGCTTTTAATTTCATCAAATTGAACCATAAACTTAGCAAGTTGTATCAATTTTAGTCTCAAACTTGCATAAATGTTGCAATGTAGATCTCATCTAAATCGCCATCAAAGCATGTGATTGACAATTTCCTTTTTTTTTTTAATTGACATTGCACATGAATTACATTAGTTTCTTGTAATAAATTTGTTGAAAAACCTCTTTATTTAAAGAAATCAAACACTCCAGAATAATTTTTCTCATTGTTATTAGCCTAAAAAAAATCATAAAGTTATTGACAACAAGAAAAATTCAAATAATATGAAAAAAAAAACTCATAATTGTTTTACTTTCCTTTCTTGCACTTGCATGTTCTTCTAATTAGCAATGAGAAGAAAATAGGAAAAGAAGAAAAAAAAAAAAACCACCAAGTTTTTAGCCACAAAAAAACCAACAAACATTTGAAAAAAAAATCTCCAAAATTGCTTTGCTTTCGTAACCTAAGAAGAAGAAAAAAAAAAAAAAAACCCAAAGTTAGAGATGTCCACCGGATGATAGGGTAGGGAGGGACAGCTTCCCCATCCCCGCCTCTCATTTCAACTCCATCCACACAAAATTCTCCATTAAATTTTGTGGGTGAATGGGGCGAGGATTCTCTCAGGAGAATTCCCGAGTAACTATTCTCCATTTAGTTTTTTGTTTCTTTAATATCAATTGAATCAAATAATTCTTTTGATAAATTTTGGGAAAATATTCAATTAATTTTCAATTAGATAGTTAATTATTCATATGAAATCTTTTTTTAAATGGTTAACTTCTTAAAAGAAAATTCTCTATTTAAAGATAGAATTCTTAAATCTCCTAATAAAAAAATAATATTTTAAATTATCTAATTAATCTACACATATAATTCAAAGGTTTAAACCATGAATTCAAACATATCTCAATTTTCTAGATCATTAACCATTAAAATTTAAATTTATATAGAGAGAGACAAATAATAATAATAACAATAAAATAAACAGGGCGGGGAATAGGAAACGAGGATGGGAAATATTGTCCACGTTTAGCTTGCACGGAATACATTCTCTATCCTCTTTTAGCTTCCGGGATATTTTTTTTTTCCTCCACTCCCTCTCCCATTTCTCACTCCATTAGGGATGGGTTCCTACGGGGCCCTATCTCTCCGTGGGACAAATGGACATCTCTATCCATATTTGCATGTTCTTCTATGTAGCTAAATGAAAAGGGCAACAAAACTTACAAACACTAGAAGAAGAAAATGATGACATGTTTGGGAGTGATTTTTAAATGGTTAAAATCATTTTTGTCAAAATCAAAATCACTCCAAAACATGTCTTTTATTAATAATTCAAAACCAATTTTGATGATATGAAAATCATGTTTAAAAGTTTAAAATCAAACATGGAAATTGATTTTGAATAATCAAAGGTGTGTTTCGAGGTGATTTCGAACCTGACAAAAGTGATTTTAGTCCTTTCAAAATCACTTCCAAACATGCACTAAGAGAAACCTCATGTACAACTTCTCAACAACAAACACTTATTCAAATAAAAAGTTGTTTCTTCGATAAGTTTCTTAAAAGAAACCAACTCAGGTGCAATGTGAATTAAAACAAAATGAGGAACTAGTCATTTACGTGCTTTAAAATGGTAGTTCAAACAGAAAGTAAACCAAAGGTTTGCAATACTTATGCAAGTTTGTGGTAAATTTGAATACAACCTGCTGAGGTTTGGATTCAATTTAATGAAGTTGAAAGTTCAAGGTTAAAATTGATACAACTGGTTAGGTTTAAGGTAAAAAAAATTGAGCTTTTCCCTATATTAATTTAAATATTTTTAGACAATTTATGAATATTCAATGAAATTAAGAAATCAGTATTTTCGTAACATCGAGATTTAAAACTTTGGTTACCAATTACCACAAAAAATAAATTATTCATTGGACAATGATAACATTTTTTTTTTCTTTTTTAAGTATTATAATTCAAATAAGGGTAAGTATTTGCATTTAAAGCCTTCCATAGAGGATACTATAAATTGAAGTGATATGAAGATTGTTTTTTTTTTTTTAATGAGATTTTTTTGACAATATATAGGGTGGAGGGAATTGAACCACAGACTTCGTAGTCACTAGTACAACTTTATGCCGGTTGAGCTATGCTCTTATTGGCTGATATGAACATTGTTGCTCTCTCTTTTAATTTATTTTATATTATAAGCCCTTTTAATTTTTATTGATGCTTATCCACCGTGATCAAATTGACATGTTATAAGTCAGGTTCTGTATTAAAAAAAATGATTTTTTTTTTAATAAAAACCTTTTAAATGATTCACTTTTACTAAATTTGTTATTTTCGAAGGCAGGAGATTATTTAAAAGAATTACAATGGATCAATTCAAATCAGCCAAAATATAAAATAGAATAAAATTAAAAAAGGAAAAGAAAAAAAGAGCCAAGCCAACATAAATCTATATGATCTTCTTAAGTCAACGCCAAGCCAACTAATCTTTGGGTTTAACAAAAACTTAAATTTGAAATTAAATATAAATTGAATCCCTAGAATTGTATATATTTAGCTCCTAAATTTTAGCAGACAATAATGCGTAAGCAATCAACGGTGTGTTTGGTTTAAGTTTAATTTTGAAAAAAAAAATGATTTTGAAAAAATTTCGAGTGTTTGCCAACCACTAAAAATTACTTAGGAAAAAATCAATTTTGACCCCTGAACTTAGTAGGTTGTATTAATTTTAACTCTAAACTTAACAAATTGTATCAATTTGAACCTCATACTTGCATAAATGTTGCAATGTAGACATTTAGTCAACTTTTCCTTTGAATTGTTATTAAAACATGTAATTGACAATTTTTTTTTATTCGCATTGCACCTGAGTTAGTGTTTTGTAAAAAAATTATTGAAAAAACTCTTTATCAAAAGAAATCAAATATCTCGTACCATTCTTCTCATTATTATCCAAAAAAACCACTAAGTTATTGTCAACAAGAAAAATCCAACAAATATGAGAAATAAAAAACTCAAAATTTCTTTATTTTTGTTTCCTACCTTTGTACATTATTCTAATTAGCAAGAAAAAAAATAGTAAAAGAATAAAAATAATCACAAAAAGTTCTTAGCAACAAGAAAACATTAGCAAATATTTAAAGATTAAAAAACCTCTAAAGTTTCTTTGCTTTCATAATCTTAGATAAGAAGCAAAAAAGTTCTCACAAAGTTCTCAACAACAAGAAAAATTAATCTAAAATCAAGTTTCACTAGTATTTTATTTACAAGAAACTAATTCAGGTGCAATGTGAATTAAGAAAAAAAAAAAGAAATAATCAATTACGTACGGTGATTCAAACAGAAAATTAACCAAAGGTATACATTGTAACACTTATGCAAGTTTGGGGTTAAAATCGATACAATCTGATAAGTTTGAGGTTCAATTTGATGAAATTAAAAGTTCAGGGTTAAAATTGATACAACTTGGTAAGTTTGGGGTTCAATTTGATGAAATTGAAAGTTCAGGGTTAAAATTGATACAACCCCCAAAGTTTAGGGGTTAAAAATGATTTTTTCCCAATTACTTATTAGAAAATGAGATTGAGAAATAAATCATTTTGAGAGCTTGAAACCAACTTTTTTAAAAAGAGATTTTAAGTATACAATAACTTGTGTATAAAAACTACACTTATGATGAAAGGTAACCAAACATATGAGTATTTAAATTCTAAACAATTTTTATACAAAATGTTTTTTTTTAAGGAATGCATTCTTGAAAAACATTTAAATTAAAAGGATAATTATAATGGGTGGCAAAATTAGGGTAAATAATGGCAAATTTAGCAAAATTTTAAAATAATTGCAAATATGACAAAATTTTTAAATGAATTTTTTATATTCCCAAATTGCCTCTGGAGCGCATCTTTTTCATCATCGTCTGTTTTTTTGTTTTTTTTTTTTATATATTTACTGCTATCAGTGATAGAAAAATGATACAAAATTTTTCTATCACTGATAGATTTTATCAGTGGTAGAAAAACTTTCTATCAGTGATAGAATTTTTTTTTATCATTGATAGGAATATTTCTATCACTAATAGATTCTATCAGTGGTAGAAAAACTTTCTATCAGTGGTAGAAAAACTTTCTATCAGTGATAGAAAGAATCTTTCTATCACTGATAGAGTTAGAAAGATAGAAATCTTTCTTTCACTGATAGACTCTATCAGTGGTAAAAAAAATTTCTATCAGTGATAGAAATATTCTATCACTATTGAAACTTTTCTACCAGAAACCAAACAACACGATTGAAAACCTTGTTCAAGTAATTTTTTTTCAGTTCGTAATGTTCATCTTACTATCACTTGTTACTGATGGAAGATTGAAAACTAAACAACATGATTGAAAACCTTGTTTAAGTAAATTTCTTTATTTGGTTTATTATGCTCATTTTTCTATCACTGATAGAATTTCTTTCTATTACTGATATAATCTATCAGTGATAGAAAACGTTCTATCAGTGATAGAAAGTTTCTATAAGTGTTGGTGTTCTGATATCATATTGTTTTGTTAGTTGTTTGGTTATTGTTGTCATTCTATATGTTTTTGTAGTTGTTGTGTTCTATCATGATTTTTCTATCACTAATAGAAGCTAGTTCTTTTGTTATTGTATGTTGGATTTTTCTATCAGTGATAGAAAACTTTCTATCACTTATAGAAAGTTTTTCTATCAGTAATATAAACTTTTCTATCATTGATAGAAGATTCCTATCACTGATAGAAGTGATAGAAAATCTTTCTATCATTGATAGAAAAATAACTATCATTGATAGAAATCTTCTATTAGAAAATTTTTCTATCATTGATAGAAAAATACCTATCATTGATAGAAATCTATCTGTGATAGAAAATTTCTATCACTGATAGAAAATCTTTCTATCACTGATAGAATCTATCTGTGATAGAAAAAATTTCTATCACTGATAGAAAATCTAGAGGGGTATTTTAGTAAATGCAACATACAAACCATCAGATTTTGTCATTTTTGCAATTTTTTTTGTGGGTTGCTAGATTTGCAATTATTTTGGTCTATATTGTTATCCTTACAACTGGCCCAAATTAAAATGTATTCCAAACGGACCCTAAATTTAATTTAATATGTCTAATCTAATTGTTTACTCGTGTATGCTATATTATGTCAAACCAATTACTATATTAACATGTCACGTAGTTTAACAATAATGTTGATATAGTAAAAAGTAGGAATTAAATAAGTATGTTAGTGTCAAATTGAGCATAGCTCAGCACTGATTGACATTTACCCTAATAAGAGGTTGAAGGTTTAAATTCCTCCACTCCTAAATATAGTTAAACTCAAAAAAAAAAAAATGTGAGAGTATAGCTCAACGAAGAGAGTTGGACGAGTTGAAGTAAAGCGGCTCGATCGACAAAAAAGAAAAGGTGAATCCCTAGAACTTGACAAAGTCACTATCAATTAATTCTCAAGCAATTCTCAACCAACATATGTGATTCTTTCTCATAAAGGTTCTAACACACAAAGGACTCCTTACCTTAGGAGCGGGATAAGTGATGCAGCCCCGACAAGCGCGGGTGAAAAACGCAAGCAAAGCAGAAGCTCGAGCATTGTTGTATTACATCAAGAGAAAGGAGGCAGATTGTTAAGAAGGTCGGGGGAGCAAATCGAAAAGCCATTAAGACATATACCCTCAACTAAGAACTAAATAAAAGAAAAGAACGGAATAAAAGTGAACTTTTTTTCATAGGGGAGAGAATGAATTAAACACACTTACGGTTTATAATTTCTCCATATACATTCACAAATATTCCATCCTATAATTTATTTTTGCTCTAGAATTTTTAAGTGAAATGTCCATTAACACATATCGGCCATATTACAATTATCTAAGTTCCAACTGTCACCAGAGTTGTACCTTGATCAAAATTTAACACCCTAACTATAATGTATACTTAGCCAAAGTGAACGTAGCTAAACTCTAATTGATATATACTACTCTTGACCAATAGGTCCGAGATTTGAATCCCTCACTTCAAATATTGTTTAAATATAAAATAAAAACTATAATGTATATTATATTTTAGAGATCAAAGGTTGAATAAGCTACTATCCATAGTTTATTCATAAAAAGAAAAAGAAAAGGCACATTCTCACACATGAAGCTTGTAAGGTTGCTATTGGAATTTAAGAGCATGAAAGCCCACAAGCAATAAACATACAATCCAGTCAGCTCCCATGCCTTTGACAATTATTGGCAATCAATTAGAGATCAATATCCCACCCACCACTCCCTCACATTATTCAACTTGGATCAAACATCAATTAATGGAACCCCACTATCAAAACCAAACCTATGTTTTGGCCACTCACATTATTTGGCTACTTCAATTCTATTCTTCAATTATTTGTACCCTCTATATTCTCGAGCAAACCCACTTCATCTTTTCCATATTCATCTACTGTTCTATTATCCAACGTACATTTTGTTCACAAATTTGCCTAGCACGTGTTCAGAAATTGAGAGGTTTAAAGTTATATAGTTTGAATTTGATTGGTAGATTTGAAATGTGTAACAATTAGTATGTAGCTTTAATTTAAAGGATAAATTTTAAAAATTTTGAGTAGTTTAGTTTATTATTAGTAGCCAAATATAGATTATACAAAACATAGTCAAACTTAGATACTAAATGACATTATAATCGTAAGTCAAATGACGTGTTATTTTATTTTATTGTAAAAGCATTTATGTTTGATATATTCAAACTATTTTATTTCCTTGGATATATATTAAATTTGAAGTTTAAATTTTTTAAATGTTTATTAAACTATTAACTCTTTTTAAAGTTAATCATTTATTTAATTTTTTACTTCTTTTCAATTGGCCAAATATATTGAATCGTTTCTAATTTTGTTTCTAATATTTTAAAGATAAACTTGTGAATTTTAAAATATTAAGAATCAAATTGAGATTCATCCCAAAAAAGAAGCGGGTCATTGGATATATATATATATATATATCAATTTCATATCATATTTGGAAGTTTTAGTCTGGATTTTCATTTAAAAGTGTTAATTTATTAAAACTAATAATCTATTTTTCATATACAGATTAAAATTTATTGTGTAGGATGCATTAAGTAGACTTTTGTTTTCCTTTTTGAATGTCATTTTAATTATATCAAACTTATTTCGCTTTGTGATTTTGTTATGTTTTGCTATCTATTTCTTCTTCCATTGATTTCTTAATAACAAATATGTGTCTTCTCGTTATTTAGTTAAGTCAATGATAAAGGCTTGTTTGAAAGATTGGACTTGCATTAAAAGTGATTGTGGGAGAATTTAGATTTTGATTACTTTAAACAACACCACCTTTTAAATTACATTGATTTATAAAATTTGGTTAATGAATATTTTCTAGATCGACTCCCTAAAAAATCTGATTTCTATTTTAACACATTTTAAAAAATTTCATTTTATCATACTTCTTCATATTTAAATTTAAATTTCACCCAACACTAATTTACTTTAATTTGATTCTCATAAAATATACATTTGACATCAATCAATTATTTAAAAGGTCACAAAACTGGTAAACAACCTAAGGCCTGAATGACAATTAAAAATTTTTTAAACATAATTTTGAAGGGTTTTTTTTTTTTTTTTTTTTTTGAAAAGTAATTTTGAAGGTTTTTAAAGTTTATCAAGACAATTTGTAATTTCACAAAATAAATAAAATAAAATACGAGAGAGAGAATAAATAGTAGATGGAATCTTATTATTATATTATTTGTCTAACAAATTAAAAGTCCAACTTCTAAATAAAAATAATTCTTTCAAACACACCAATTTAAAAATGAAATTCCATGTTGAAATTTATTCCGAGTACAATAATTTGAGAGAGAAACTAATTATTATTATTAATTATAAATTATTAGACTAAATATATATTTTGATCCATAGTATTTGGGTGTTTTTTTCAATTTAGTTCCTATATAATATTCTAAATGTTTCAATGTATTTAAATATTTTTAAATTAAATCCTTATTTTCTCAAAATGTTAAAATTACTTAACCAAATTATGATTTAATGTCAAAATGCACATTTTAAAAAAAAAAATGTCAAAATGCACATATTACTTGAGTCAAGAATACACTATAACTTAATTTGATGAACCAAGTATATTAATCATCAATAAAAAAAAAAAAATTAAAACTTACTTATTTCATATGATTTATTATGTAATAATTTATTTGACTCAATTTTTGCTCGTTAGTGTAGAAAACTGATCCACTAAAATGTTGATATACAACATATTGATAAACTCATAAAATGAATACTATTTCTAAATCCATATCTGCCTATATTTAGTGATCATAAGGGTTTAATGAGAATAAAATTAAAATTTTTACAAGATTAAGGACCAAATTAGAAAAAATCCTCAAAAATTAGGAATCAAAACATATATTTAACCTTATTATTTTTATTAAAGGTAAAAGACGATCCTTAAGGCCCCGTTTGGTTCATGATCCGTTTTCGTTTTTATGTTTCGAAAATAAAAAATACAAGGGAAACCATGAAAACGCGTTTGGTACACTTGTTTTCAAAAAAAAAAAATTTCGGAAACAACTCAAAAAATGGCCTGTTTTCAAAAACGATAAAATGTTGTTTTCATTGTTTTCCAATTTTGTTTTCAAAATAATGTAAACACGAGATATAACTTTAAAAACACAGGATATCTTTCTTTCCATCAAACAATGTTGCATTATCTACAAACAACATTTTTTATTTTTGATATCCAAATTCTCTTCGACTCTAAAGGAAAAAAATACAAAATTATTGTAAGTAGTGTGTTTGATTGATACTGATGTTTTGGTTGTTATTTTTATTTTTTTACATAATTCTACCTATTTTGATATACTCCTCCACTTCACAAATCAAACGTTTCATATAATACAACTATATGGTGTATCTTTTTTTCTTTTCCTTATAATTTCAATTCCAACAATTTTTTTTTTTTTTTTGAAGAATCAATTCCAGCATCATTGATTTATGATCTCTCTAAAAATGAATAAAAGTCAAGTAGAAAAATAATCATATTAAATTAAGTTTTTCTAAAAAAAACTTAATTTTACCAAGCACATATTAATATTTTCATGCATTTTCAAATTTTTAACCAAACACAGTTTTCAAATTTTGAATTCAAATTTAAAGTTTTTAAATTGGAACCAAACATGTTTTTAGATATAATAATGGAAACAAGAAATTTGTTTTCGTTTTCTGCTGAATTCTTTATTTTCGAAAACAATTTTCAAATCACGAACCAAACGGGGCCTAATCTTTCGGTCAAATCCCAATTTGAATATATTATAAATTCTATAATTCCTAAAACATTTACTAACAAAAAAGTGGATGTGTATTCAAATTATTGTTTTATTAACTGTTGATGGTCAAATTTGGTCGGGAGGAACTCACTTGACCTTCACGTGCCACCAAAGGTAAATTTGTTTGTGAGGGGAAAGACGTGGCCTGCAAGACAGAAACCCTGCATACCGGTGTAGTGCTTCCACACTGCCTCCAATGTTTAAGTCAGAAAACGTAAGTAGGAGGGTAAGAGAGCAAGAGGGGAGAGTAGAGAATCGAGTTCGAGATCCCTTCTTCATGTAAGGGATAAAAGCCCTTGGCAGCGGAAACGAACAGAACCTTTAACTCTTATTTAATTTGAATTAAAATACCATACGTTAGCAAATTAAATCACAGCAGAAAAATACTTTAAATCATGCTGTAAATTAATTATAAAACATGCTAAAACTCATTAGGAAAAATCTAGATCTAATCTAATGGATCCTAATGATCCTAGATCAAGAACACTTACTTTGTATGGTGTTCTTGATGTGTTTCGCCTTTTTTCCTTGATGTTTGCAGAAAAATCCAGAAACTAAAGGTCTCCTTTTTCGCAGCAAAACTCTTGTGAACACCACCAAAAGGGATGCACCAATATTCTCTTAGAGAATGGAGTTGAGAGGTTTGTGGGAACCAAGTAAATTCTAGGAATTTTGGGAGGAGTTCTCTGAATTCACTGGAGAGGAAAATCACAGAGAAAGCTTCTGAGAGAGGGAGAGATACACACGACTGAGGGAGAGCCAGAGATCTCAGAGACCAAATTGGGATTAAACCCTAACTGAATCACTCAATTACTAAAAAAAACTCCTTATCTTACTCCACATCGTGTGTACTGCAGCATGAGTGGGTGAGATTAATTCTTATCAGTTATTATTAACTGATGAGAAAATATTAATTATTAAATTAATTACTATATTAATAATAATTAATTAAGAAATCCATAAATCACATTTATGCCATCCTCCCACATAATCCATAGTTTTAATCTAAAGTAATTAAATCAAATTTAATTAAATTAAATTAAAACCAAATAATATTAATTAATTCATCAATTAACTAATATTATAATTAAATATCATATACTTAATTATATTTTTCTCTCATAAACTATAGTTGTAATGTACATCAAATGTGCATTAATTATAACCTATAGTTTTTATTATGAATCCAATTCATAATTAAACTTAACATTCGAACACCTTCGAATGTTCTAAACCCCTTTAGAATTTTACCTCAACGCCCCTAATGAGCTACTGGTGGGACCTAATGGACCTACAGATCAGAAGCTCCAACGATATGAGATTAATTAGCTAAACTCATTAACCAATTTAATCAATATTCGTTAACTGTGGTTCACTCCACTATAGAACCACAGCTGCACTCTTGTCACTGCAGATATATTTCTGTGTCCACGGATATCGACCGTCAACAGCAAGTTAGCCCTTCACGTGTGTTCGTATCCTAGCTAGGTCAAATTACCGTTTTACCCCTGGGCTACCTCTTGGTCCTTAAGTACCAGTGCTCCTCTAATGAACAACCTGTTTGTGGTCCAACCAACAAACAGAAGTCCCTCTCGTGCCATAAAGAGGGTAGGGCCCATTGTTCAAGACCTGGAGACACCACTTAAGGGAACACACCTCTACTTACCATAATATCGGGAATGAGTGAATTCCATCTTGTAAGACTACGTTCCCAGCTCCCCACTCGGTCTTGTCCCCAAAATGGTAGGCTTATTGAGTCGACGAACATGCCACTCTCACCCGTACAAATCAAAGGACAATCCCTCATGGACATAAGTCCATAATCCCCTCAGGATCAAGGCCAAGTTGCCTAGGTCATCCTATTGAAATAGAAACCGAACTAACTAACGGTGTTACAGTTAGTGGTTAACTATTTCGCGGTCCGGTCTTTGTGCAAACTCATTGCACAGGATGCCCCCACTCGCATGTCAACTACATGAACGCGTTGGATCACTACGTTTGTATCAATATACAAAGCGGGTCGTATCCATAGTGTCACCAGGATAAGGTACCCAGCCTTATCCCTATACTACAGACTCTTTAGGCTAAAACTTGAACATTGATCCTCGTATGTCCCTACATACTAGTTCAAGCCTCATTCTATTAGTCTTGGATGTTTAGTTTATTGGATTAGGGTTAATAAGACAAGATATAATACAAACACTGAATAATACATCACTTTATTAATGTTCGGTCAAATGTACATTTACTATCTACGAGTTTTAGGGCATAAAACCCAACACTTCATTGACGAAGAGGGGTTTAAATACCTGCTCATGCTTCTAGGGTTTTTAGGAATTCAGAGGCGTTTCGGGACGAACCAAGTGGAACCGGGGCGGCCAGAGGCAGCAGGGACCGAACGACCGAGGTCGACAACTTGGCCCGACCCTTTGGCCTGGTCTTCCTCTGGGTCGATTTCCTGGTCCTGTCTCTGTCCGATTGTCCTCGTCACCTCCTTGTGCAGAGTGGTCCAAAATTACCTATAACATTAACATATTTAGACATATGGACATGCCACTCAAATGCTACTTTACATATGAAACTCAATTCATCCGTTAGCAAAATTTGATCCTTTGATCAAGAGAATCCATCTTTTTCCGTTGATATGTCCATGTGGCATCTCCAAGTGTCTAGATAGGTTAATAATAATAAAAAAAATACTTTAACAATAAATTAGCTTACTTAATAAAATTTAACAATTTTTTTTAATGAAAGGACCTAATTAATAATTTTTAATAGATTTTAGACAAAATAAGAAAAACTTTTAAAATTAAACGTTTTGATAAATTTAGCCTTCATAACAAATCGAATTTTGGTAATTTTTTTAAAACGAATTAATAAAAAATGACAAAATAATCCAACTATAATTAAACTCGTTGAGACATTATAACTTCGACTAAAATCATGAAAGTGTTGAATTTTGATGTCTATTTAACTAAAGAGAAAAAAAAAAGAAAAGAAAAAAAAAAGTGACAAGGATAGGAACAGCTCACAAACAAGGAACTTTCTTGATTTATAACCGAACCACATCGACATCTCTGTCTCTCGTATCGACCCATCAGAAAATGGGAATGAAAAAGGAAAAGAAAACTTCCATTATTAACTAATCTCTCCTTAATTCTTCCTTTTCTCTATTTCTGCAATCTCAACCATCCAAATTCACCTCTCTGATCAACCATTTTCAATCTATTCTTCATTCATTCTTCACATTCTCTCAACCCCCTTTCGATTCTTCACTTCTTTTTTGCCCCAATTCGGCGATATTAATGGCGGAACCCTCTTGCCCATCAAAACCCATCAATACATTTTGATTTTCTTTCGATTTGTTCTTGTGGGTTTGATTTTTCCCAGGCGGAGAGGTTTTATTGTTGTGCGAAAATGGAGTTGGATGGCATCGAAGGCGTGCCATCCATGGATGTGATGGACGAGGAGGATAAGACCCTTCAACGTCACTGTCAGTTTCCTTCGATTTCCAAGCCTCGAATCATCAATAACGACAATCCCACCACCACAAGTGTCCACGAGCTTCTTGAATGTCCCGTTTGCACCAATTCTATGTATCCTCCGATTCATCAGGTTCCTTCGCCTTCTTTGCCCCCCCTTTTTCTTTTTCTTCTTGCCTCGCTCTTTTGATTCGTTTGGTGTTTGTGGTCTCTGATCTGTTTGATTTTTCTGAAATTGAGGGTCTGTTGTTAGAGCTTCTTCAGATTGATTGTCAAATTTTGCTGATTGTTTAACGGGAATCTTCTCTTCAATGGGGCCTTTGGTTTTGTCGATCGATCGGTTCTTGTAATGTTTTCATTGGGGCTTTGCACATCGTTTTGTTTTTTTTTTTTTTTTCCTGTCCAAAGATTTCTAATCTTCCTTTCTTTTGTCAGCCTGCAATGAGTCTAAGCGTTAGTTAAAATGAATAGCCATTTTATTGTATTTTAGAGACAAGTGTTGTTATCATTTGTTCTGCTTTAGTCAACTTTGTTCTGAAACTGGAATCATGTTCCAATTGTGTCCCTTTTTGGGGTTAGTTTCATTTACACAATGAGGGGGAAAACAGGAATCTCTCTCTCTCTCTCTTTCATATCAGATTTAATATCATCAAGGAGAAGTTGGAATCCTCTGCGTGGCCTCTAGAGCTACTATCATAGCCGGGGATCAGCCTTGTCTTGGACGGGTACATGGAAGGGTGAAGGTGAAATTTGATTGGAATTTACTTTATTTTCACCCTTCAATGGTACTTGCAGGGCTGAAGTGGCTAAGAATATGGGAATGCTTGTACTCGTCCAATGTTGAGATCACCTATTTGCATATGGCATCTCTTTCTCCATTTCATATTAGATTGAAATCATTGAATCTTGTCAAGGGGTTTTATACTAAACCAATGCTCCGAGCATCTCTTTTGCTTATAGCATGAGGTTTCTCAAGTGAGTTAAAAGGCTGAGACAGTTAGGATAGGCATTGGATGTGGTAAATGCTCCTTAGACAATTATTTTGTATGCATTGGAGAACGATGGATGGTTTTGTCTTTCTATGAGGCATTATAAAGTTGAGTGATTGATCTAATCTTCTGTGGGATTTCTGGTACGAGAAATCTGCGGTAAGCCGTGATGTTAAGTTTTCCCTGCTTTAAGTTAGTACAGACAACACCACTTTTCTTTGCTTCTGATGGGAGAGCAATATTGGGAATGATTACTTTGTAATTTCATGTTAGTTGATGCAGAACTTAGTTCAGCTGTTCATCTTATATGCTGTTGCTGGTGAGTTTGGCATACCTTTTGATTTAAGCACTTTTTAAGAAATACTCTTTTATAAAACCCTTCTAATAAAAGTGGTTTTAGTTTAAGTACGTGGTTAGATTTTCTTAAAAGTGATTTTTGTCGTACGTTCGTTTCCTTGCAACTCATCTAAAAGTGATTCCACTAATTCCGAATTACCATCAAGTGATTTTAGAGTGATTCTGGGCCAATCACTTTTTGGATAATCAACAATGAAGTGTTTCTCAAAATAAAAGTTTTAAAATCAATTTGATTTTATTGAATGTGATTCTTATTTGTTACCAAACATTGTTGATTTTAGAGAAGAGAAAAAGAACACTTTTAGTCATCCAAAATTATGAGTTATGCCAAACTCACTCTCAGCAGTTGTGGACAATGTTTGAAGGCTTATCTCGTGGCTTTATGGCCTGAATTTTTCTGTTTATAACTTTGATTCTATACAGTAATATTTGTATACTTTTTTGTTTATGCTTTGAGATCAATGGATTCATCAAAAGAACAAAACAACTAATTCCTCAATCATGTGAATCTTTAGTGTTAAAAATCTTGAGTCTGTATGAATGTCTGGTAATGACTATCCAATTTGGGATAGCTGAGAAGATATTGCTGAATGTTTTAAACCTTTTGTTTTGTTTGTGCAGTGTCCCAATGGACACACCCTCTGTTCTTCATGTAAAACAAGGGTTGACAACCGTTGCCCGACATGCAGACAAGAGCTCGGCGACATCAGATGTCTAGCATTAGAAAAAATCGCTGAATCACTTAAACTGGCTTGTAAATTCTGCACATTCGGGTGCCCTGAGATATTGCCTTACTACAGTAAACTCAAACACGAATCTGCTTGTTACTTTAGACCATATACCTGCCCTTATGCTGGATCAGACTGCCCAGTTGATGGAGACATTCCTTTCCTTGTTTCTCATCTTCGGGATGATCACAAAGTCGACATGCATTCTGGATGCACGTTTAATCATCGTTACGTAAAGGCTAATCCATGTGAAGTTGAAAACGCTACATGGATGCTAACTGTAAGTATCTGTTGTTCATTCAGCTCGGTTATTTGGCAAGTATCTTGTCGAACCATTGTTCTGGACGATATTCAAAATCGCTCTTTACTTATAGTAAGCTCCTATTGATGCTGTTATTTCACTTTTGCTCAGGTCTTCCACTGTTTTGGCCAGTATTTCTGTCTTCATTTTGAAGCCTTTCAGCTGGGAATGGCACCGGTTTACATGGCATTTCTCCGATTCATGGGTGACGAAACAGACGCCCGTAACTACAGTTACAGCCTCGAGGTCGGTGGAAATGGCAGGAAGCTCATATGGGAGGGCAACCCTCGAAGCATTCGGGACAACCACAAGAAGGTCAGAGACAGCCACGACGGGCTCATTATACAGAGAAACATGGCACTCTTCTTTTCGGGGGGAGAACGGAAAGAGCTGAAGCTGCGAATCACAGGACGGATTTGGAAAGAACAAAATAAACAGTAATATTGTTAGAGATTCAACTCTATGTATGTGACTGTTATGCATAACATTTGCTTCAACTTTATCCAGCAGAAGCCAATCTTGAATCAGCTCATAAGTCTTTTCCAAACCTAACAGGAAAAGGTATTAAAACCATTTCCAACTTGGAGGCTCCAATGTTACACTGTTCACAAAGCTCTTAAAAACCATTTCCAGTTCCAATAACTTATTGTAATTGGGATTAGCTTCTACAATGTCAAACCTTGAGGCTCGTTTTGAAAATTGTTTTCAACATAATTTGTTTTTTTTTTCAATTAAAAAAAAAAAGTTTAGAAAAAACGTCTCTATACAGCTACTTTATGGAAATAATTTTCTTTTTTCTTGTTTGTTTTCAAGAGTAATATACAATCTTACAAGAAATGAGGGTTTTGATGCACTAGCCAATAATAATTTCAATAGGCAGAGTAATAATTCAAACATTTTAAAGTCGTAGGATCACCACTTTTAAGAAACATTTAGAGTCCGTCCGTTTGGAATACATTTTAGTTTAAGTGTCGTTTTAAACATTTTGTATAAAATTGTTAAGAATTTAAACACTCATATGTTTGGTTACATTCCCTTATGACTGGTTATATACACAAGTTATCATCATATATTTAAAAACTTTTTTTAAAAAAATTGTTTTCTAATGTTTCTCTCAAAATGGTTTATTTCTCAATCTCATTTTTTAATAAATCATTTTGAGTGGTTACCAAGCACTATAATTTTTTTCAAAATTGAACACTTGAAAAGTTAACCACACCCTTATTATACAAAAACAACACTGTTTAAAAGTAATCTTTTCAAATAATCAGAGTATCTTTCACATTTACAAATACATGCAAACCCATTACAATGCTAAAAGACTAAACCCATTTCCATTTATCTAATTCTTCCATGGAATGAAGCTGAAATAGAACCAGAAGTTATTGCTATACTAACTAGGGCAATCTCTGTGAAATGTGCATTCCAAAAAATTTCCACCTCTAAAGTAGAAAGACCTAAAATCTAAATTTTGGCAAGGGTTTTCAAGTTATCTTCAAAAAAGACATCAAACTTTTCACAAAGGAGCCATATGCTTATGTGCACTAAAGCATAGCACATTTAGAAAATTCAGCCTAAGAATATGTATATGTTCAACTAAATAAAAACACATCCAGGATAATATATAAAAAATCATAAAATATTTATTAAATTTCCATACAAATTCCAAAGGAAAAAGACCTTAGGAAGGCAATACAAGCATAAATAATAACACAGCAATTCCAAAGAGTTGCCATTGACAAAGCCGCCGACAATCCTCAGCGGCTATAACAAAGAAGAAAGATGCAGAACAGAAATAGTCCTGTCGTACGTACATAATAATAATATTTCATTCAATGTCATATGTGCATTATCCAAATATTTAATTAATTACACCTATTATTAGTTACTAAATGATCTTAGCTTTCCCCATCAGGACAATGAAGCAGCAATCTGATCAAGGCGGTGATCCATTATTTCATATACAGTTTCAAGGAATGTTGCTTCACTTGTATCAGGAAGCAAAGAATCCATTGCTTCGTCCATGCACTCCTCGATAACAGATTTCTTCGTCAAGGTTTCTCTACACATTATACTACCAATCTCGAACGGGGTGAGCCCTCTCTTTGCCCCTTTCTTCAGAAGCATCGTCGAAATGCGAAGTGTACGAGCACATTCGAGTGGCAGGTCCCATCCATGGAACTTCAGAAGGGCGATATCTTCCTCTGCGTCCAGTGAATTTATGTAGTCTAATGTCTCAGCATCATATGGATGCTGGGCTTGTGGCCAATAGAGCCAATCAAATGTACAATCTTCAAACTGCAAGAATAGAAATTATCAGACTCAGATAAGTTTAGACTGGCATCACTAACTATAATATGAGATTATACTACTCCTAATTCATAAGAGCCACTTCGGACATCTCCCTAAACAACCATAGACAAGGCAAAAATCATACGAATAAAGTGAACTTCCTCGGCTTGTGAATTTATACACAATTTAGAATATGCAAAACTCAGTTAAGAGTAAAGAAAACTTACACTTGTTGGCAAGCAGTATCCATGGTCGATTGGAATAAGCACAGTTTGACCCCCTTCTCTTTCTTTTCCCAATAGAATATTTCCAGCATGTCTATCTGCATTTGCCAATCTGATATCCAAAACAGAGATTTTATGCACCTCCTTAGTAGGGAAAGCCCCAGCTCCAAAATCCTCACAACTACCATTATTTTCCATGAACATCTGCAAGGAACCGATTTTAAGTGATTTATCACAAGGATGGTTGAATCCATCATGAAAGCACTTGACCAATACTGTAGGAGGAACACCCGCAAAGCCAATGTTGTCACCAAACATCGAACGGTGTCCACTTGTTGGATGATCTAAAATGTAAGCTGCAACTTCTCTGAATGCTCCTTCTCCAACTCTGGTTCCTTTCTTTAGCCCTTCACCATCTAGTGACAATGGAAGCCCTCGCGGATTGTTCACGGCCATTGGCTCCTCATCAATGGGCTTGAAAACAGACACATACTTCTTTCCTGATGGGTCTAACATAAGATATGCTCCGCCGGTTCCCTCCAAAGACCTAACTGGTAAATGCCCACGGTCTAAGCCATCCATAGTAGAGTTGACCATATCCCAAATGGGTATTGGTAATTCAATCTTAGGGTTAACGACAATGGGCTCCATAAAACTACCTCCATTAGGAGAAGGCCTTCTTGGTGCAATTTCTTTGTCGTAGTCATAATCTGTCCTATAAACTTCCTTATCCTCATTGTATTGCTTTTGTTCATTTTCCCTAGAAAACTCAGATTTATTTTGTTCTTTGAAATTTGATGCCACAATAGAGAGCTCAAAGTTTTTATCAACGGGTCTGCCCCGAACTTTTGCAGACTTCTGAACTAACAAATGTATGACTGCATCCTTCCTATTACAAATGTCATCTACAAGGCTATGATCATCTAGTGGCCTTCCATCACACACTACTTCATGCTCATCACTGTCCACAAACTCGTTTACCTTCTTAGCGATCTTTTCTTTCACATACGCAATGTCTCTATCTCGCTCCACATGGAAGGTGAACTCTTTCCCACAATAAGTCTTGACATTGATGACCTGAAGATCTGAGAGTCTAAGCACCAAATGCAACACATTTCCGTTAGTAACACCATAATCTCGAACTAACGAATTATTTCGAGACAATTCTCGACCTCCACAAACTAACTTCTGTTTCTTCACCACAAATCCTTTGCAGGATTGGATTCTCAGCTTCACAGATTCAATAGATTCCGATGCAAAGATGGGCATAGGACTCATCGAGCCGGAAACAGAAACGTAAATCCAAATGGATTCATTAGATTCCAAACCCCCGGGAGCAATTAGGGGATTATGGGAAAGTAAGTGCTCATTGTGAACTGGACTAAGAGCAGTAACACCCGTAGACGACATTTTCAACAACGAGGAAAATGAAACAGCCAAAATTAAGGCTCCAAGTAATCAAAGAACAAAACGAACAAGAAATTACATCAACACAGGCATAGTTCTAGATTCAGCGACCACCTCAAGCAGAGCAAGATGATCAATGAAGTTAACGTAAGCTCCAAGAAGAAAAAGAAGAAAAAAAAAAAAAAAAAAAAAAAAGAAAAATCGAAGGCTAGGGATCCATTTCCGCCTAAAATGGATCAAAGAAATATAAAATTACCAATGAACTAGAGAAGGCAGCGGAAATAAAACTCCACACGAACCCTGAGAAAGGCTTCGGGGAAGTGTCTCCTTGACGACGACAAATGACGGCGATTGATCCGAGGAGAAGAGGAAACCTAGAGAATTAAATAAAATTTAAGAAGGAAAAAAAAGGGGATTGGATTCTCACCGAGCAGAAAGAACCAAAGGGGAAATGGAGGAATGGGGATGTTTAAATTTGAGGTTCCAAATATAGAAAATTGCTATAAACTTCTGGTAATCGCCATTGACGAAGAAACTGCTGCAGAAAAATTAGGGATTGGGTGAGGACTGAGGGGAAGAAGAGGACACAGGGCGAACCAACAAGAAGACGCGTGTAGACATTTCAGATTTATACGCACCGCGTCCGAATATTTGACTTTTTGACTTTCTCGAATTTTCCTTTTTCTTTTTTTTTTTAATTTTCTTTAATTCAAAAAATACCCTATTTATTTTGCTAATTTTTTTAATTTTTGGCTGCTCTGTTAATTGTCGCCCAAGTCACCATCCTCTCTCCTTCCTTTAAATCCTTTTTAATTTCTTTTTATCTAATTCCCCTTTTCTTTACAATAATATATTTCAACGGATACTTTATTCTACAACTCAAAAACTAAGGTCTCTATTATTGTTTTATAATCATTTGATTTTTAGTTTTTTTTTTCTAATTTTCTTACCATGAGTTTTATTCTGGTTAAGTACACATTTGCATTCCTAATTGAATTCTCAAAAAAATAAAAAATGAAAAAAATATATATATATTTTTTAATTTTCAAAACTTGACTATGTTTTTGAAAACATAGGAAGAATGTATATACAAAACATAGAAACTTGTAGGTGGGAGTAGAGTTTATAGACTTAATTTTCGTAATAAAAAACCAAAAATCAAATAGTTATCAAACAAGGCTTAAAGGTTTTAGCTTTTGGTTTTTGAAAATTATGTTTGTTTTCTTCACATTTCCTTCAAATGGTTTTCATCGATGTTAAGGAGACATTTGAATCTTAGCAAAATTTTTTTAAAAAATTAAACTACTTATTTTTTTGTTTTTGTAAAAATGAAAAAAATGTAGATAACATAATAAAGAAACTTATAGGTGGAATTTGGGTTTATAAGCTTAATTTTCAAAAACAAAAAAACCAAAAGTCAAATAGTTATCCGCATAAATAAACAAAATATATATTTCTTTTTGGTGAACTAAAAAAAATTCTAAAACTTTCGAGCTCGTGTATATTTGTTGCTTAATTTTTAAAAGTGTCCATTAGGTCCTTGAATTTTCATTTTGCCATCCAATAGGTCTTTGAACTTTAAAAAGAGTTTGATAGGTTTTTAAACTTTTTATGTTGTGTCTTAATTTTGAGCTAATAGGTCCTTGACCTATTTGATATTTTTAAAAATTTATGGATCTACTAGACACACATAATTGAAATTTTAGGATCCTAAAAGACACAAAATTCACTTTTATATCTAATAGATTATTTAATTTTGAATTATGTTAGGTCCTATTAGACATTTCTAAATTTCAGGGATTTAGTTATGAAATAAAAAATTTAGGCCCCGTTTGATAACCATTTGATTTTTTGTTTTTTGGTTTTTGAAAATTAGGCTTGTTTTCTACTAATTTCCCTACCATGGTTTTCATATTTGTCAATGACACATTTGAATTCCTAGCCAAATTCTAAAAACAAAAACAAGTTTTTGAAAACTATTTGTTTTAGGCCACGCTTGATAACCATTTCGTTTTTTGGTTTTTGGTTTTTGAAAATTAAGCCTATAAACACTATTTTTACCCACAAGTTTCTTTGTTTTTTTTTTTTTTTTTTTTTTTTTTTTTTATCTACATCTTTTTCCATGTTTTCAAAAACCAGAAAACAAGAAAAAGTAGTTTTCAAAAACTTGTTTTTGTTTTTGGAATTTGGCTAGGAACTCAAATGTCTTCTTAACAAAAATGAAAATCATTGTAAGAAGTTTGAGAGAAAACAAACACAATTTTCAAAACCAAAAACAAAAAACGAAATGGTTTTCAAACGGGACCCCTTAGTTTTCAAAATTTGTTTGGTTTTTAAAAACAAGGAAAGAAATGTATTAGAAAAACAAAGAAACTTGTAGGTGGAAGTAGGATTTATAAGCTTAATTTTCAAAAACAAAAAACTAAATGGTTATCAAACGGAGCCTTAGTGATCCTAATTCCTAAACACTTTTTAAAGTTTAGAAACCTTTTAGATACAAACTTCAAAGTTTAGGGACTAAAGTTGTAAATTTTTTTTTTTTTTAACAATAGGTTGGAATCTAAATTTTTTACTATTTAAAGAATTACAATATTAGAAAATTATTTAAATTTTACCATTTAAAGAATTAGAATATAGAAAATTATCAGCATTTCTTTATAATGATTTCTTTTTCTTTCCTTTTATTTAGCTTTCACATCCTTAAGACATTTGGAAATTTTAACCAAATTACAATAATCTAGATTAAGAATCAAAATATTTAAATTAAACTTATCAATATTTCTTTTCTCATGTACAAGATAGTTGTAGTTGGAAAAAAAAAACAAATCTAGAGTTTGAAATTGAGGATAACTTGTTTGGAAAAGAGAGAAAGAGAAAAAAAAAAGGAGAGAATATTGCGGATTCAAACTTAAAGGTTCAATTACAAGTATAGTCCTTAAGGGTTGTGTCAATTTGATCTCCAAACATTAAAAAGTTTCAAATAGGTCTTCGAACTTTCAAATTTGTGTCAAATAGGTCTCTGAACTTAAAAAGTGTCCAGTAGGTCCTTACACTTTCACTTTTGTGCCCAATACATCTCTTGACTTTCATTTTGTGTCTAATAAGCCATTGACCTATTCGATATTTTTTAAAATTCATAAGTTTACTAGATACAAAATTGTGAGTTTAGAGTTCCAATAGGCATAAAATTCCATTTTATATCTAGTAGATTGGTTAGTTTTTAAAAGTCTCGAATATGTCAGAAATTTATTAGACACAAAATTGAAAATTCAATGACCTATTAAACATTTTTATAGTTCAGGAACCTATTAGACACAAAATTGAAAGTTCAATCACCTATTAGACATTTTTTAAAGTTCATGGATCAAATCGACAGAACCTTAAAAGTTTAGGGACTAAGCTTACAATTTAACCGGTTAAATTGAGAATAACTTGCTTCTACAGAGGTTTTGTTTGCACAATCCCTGGAGGGAGGTCTAGAGGCCTCATGTTGTTGGTCTTTTTGGTATTTGGTGTTGGAAGTAGAGATGGTTTGTAGATGAGCTGCGGTGTGTCTCCGAAAATTTCCAGTACTATTTAAGGTATCTTTATTGCTTGTTACGTCATCATTTTTTAAAAAATGATGTGAGGGTCCATTAGTATTAAAGAAATATTCATAGAGGTAAAATTATAGTGTGAATAAAGGGAATATGATAAATTCATTGTACTAAAAGTTTCCTAGATGTGCTCGAGACAGGACTAAAGATGTCCTAGTAGGTAACTAATGGAGAAGGTGATGGTTGACCTAACAAACAATGAATGGAAAGAGTATCCAAACTCCGATGTTACTAGAGACTTTTTCCTTGAGTTTGACCCTTATAATCTATTTTGATAGTGATTTTATATTTGAAAATTAATATTTTCAATTTTAGAACACTTTTGATGTCGATTCGAACATATCTTATTGAATAGAACACTAATTATCATCTCAAATGTCAATGGTTCGATCTCCACTTTTATATTTGTTGATCTAAAAAAAACACCTTTAATATTTTTTACCAATTCTTTAAAAAAAAAATTTGAAAAACTATTTCTTTGAGATTTTCAAATTTTGGCTATAATTTCTTAGAAAATAGGAATAGTTTTCCTTTTTTTTTTTTTTTATAAACAAATAAGTGCTAGGATATATATCTATATATATTTTTGAAAAGGAGGTGCTAAGATATTTATTAAAAAAGAAATTTGATCCTACACTTTTGATTCTTAAAACTTGTTTATCCCCTCTCAAAATCCTCAACTTTCAATTTTTCTAAGCTTTTAAAATTAACTATTTTGATTTACTTTTCTTTTGATTATTGGACAATAGGGTTAACATGTGATTTTGAGTATATTTATTTACATGTTGACGTATGTCATGGTGATTGGTTAAAACAAATATTAGGTGAAATTAAAATAGTAATTATCATCATTTTTTTTAGACAAAGCTATCATCATTATTATTTTTAGGGTTGGTTGCACATATAGCAAACCCAAAATTAGCAACATATTAAAGTATTTGTAAAAATAGAAAAATTTAACATCCAATCCATCTAAATTACTAAACAAAATCTATCTAACATGATTATCCAGCCCATCCGACCCGTTTTTTTCCTTCTTCCCGTTTCTATCAAGTCTATCATTGATAGATTCTATCAGTGATAGAATTCTATTAGTTATTTCTGCGTTTTGTTTGAAATTTGCTATTGTTTTCTGTCACTAATAGATTTAGTAAGGTGATTGGTTGTAGTTGTTCAAATTAGGTGATAGAAGATTTCTATCATGGATAGATTTCTATAAGTGATAGAAGATTTCAATCACGGATAGATTTCTATCAGTGATAGGATAGAACTATCATAGATATAAATCTTCTATCACTGATAGAAAGTTATTTCTATCACTGATAGAAAATTATCATTTTTGTTTCTAAAACCTATGTCACTGATTTTATTTTTATAGATGTTGAAGTAAACGACATGGAAGTTGAACTGGAAGAAAAGAAAAACAAAAGGCGGAAGTTGAAATTTAAAGAAGGAGAAGCCTAACAAAACAAAACAAAACAAAAAAAAAAAAAGAAAAAACAAAACAAAAGATATATACAAAATTATAACGTAATCAAATACATCATGGGGTCGTTTGGTGCAAGGTTTTGGAGATGGAAATGAGCAAGGGTTTCTGATACCTTTTTTGTTTCAAGGTTTCTGTGGCCAAACATCATTTATGCCCATAAGCAAGGATTTTCTATGCCCTTGCAAAAGCATGAGTTTTCTCTTTGCCCATATCTTCTTTTTTATTTTTATATGCAATTTTATTTTGAATATAGTTAATTAATTAACCATTAGATACTAAATTAAAAATAATATAATAAATTATTTAATTGGATTAAATAATAATTTGTCAAGAATTTCAATTTTTTTTTAAACAAATACTTAGTCCAAGTTTATTAAAGGGATGTAATTATATATTACTAAAATTATAATTAATTGGTTAACATTATCGAAAATATATTTAATTATTAAATTAAAATTATTTAAATGAATTTAATATAAAAATTCATTTTCAATAATTATAATTATTTACTTATTGATTATTTATAATCAATTAATTATTTTTTTGGATTTCCTTATAATAAATAAATAATCATATTATTATTAAAATATTTATCTAATTAATTTTTATGAATACAAATATATTAAATTATTGTAGTTAAAGATATTTATTAAAAAATTAATTAAATAATTTTAATTAGTTAAATTAACATAATTTATCCCATTAAAATTATTTCATGATTACTAATTCATTAATTTTTATTAATAGTTTGAATTAATTTTGATTAATTTATTAACATTACATAAAGTTTACCTGTGTAATTCTAAAAAATAAATACAAACATAATTCGTTCTCATAAAATCCTGATGACATTCTCATGCACAACCAGACAAATTATTTTTGAGTGAATTGATTATTATATAAAAATTTTGGTAGAAAATGAATTAAATATTTCCTAATATTTAAATGCTTTTTATTTATTTTCTTTAATTTTTTTTGGCGAACATGAAAGATTAAAGATCCCATAAAGAAGATATTAAAATTTTACTTGAAAAAGAAAGACGAAGAAAAAAAAAAAAAAGAAAAGGGAATTTTGCAATGAAAGCTAGAGTTCTCTTCACACCCTCTTGTCACATGCAACTTAGGCTAGAATAAACCTAACCCACTCTCTATTGTGCCCTACCAAAAAAGAATTAGCGAAAACAAGAAAAATAGCTAGATTTAATAGAGAATTTAAAAAATGACTATAAATGTTTAGAAATTAAAAAATGGCTTACATGATTTTAATTATGAAATTTCTAATTAAAATAGACGAAATTGCATTTAGAGTTTGGGGGGAGAAAACACAACCTAACAAACTAACAAACCTAATTTGAATCGTTGGGGGGAAACGCTAGCATCTTCCTATATTGAACAATTAGTTTCTGGAAAAAACCAAAATGATTCTACAAGAGATGATCCATAATTAAAAAATAATAATAATAAAATAAAAAATAAAAAAACCTAAGCTTCATTGTCATAAATGAATTTAATGTTTACCAAATAAATACACCAAATGAATACACTAAACCCTAATTAAAAAACAGTTATGAAAAACTTCCTCTCACAATCATTGATGCTTACCGGATATAAATGAAATTGATTTTTTAAAAAAAAAAAAAAAAAAAAAAAAAAAAACTTAACGCAATAATTGAGTTGTCAAATCGTGTAAACCCATCTATCTTCCTCCTTGCATGCGTTCAAGTTCCTCAAAACTCCCTTCCACTTCTTTCACATTTTGCGTTTGAGCCCTAAAATCCTTCATTCTGCATTCTGCGTTTGAGGCCACTTCTTCGTTTGAGCCATAAAGTCATTCCTTACACATTCGTCAGTAAGTGGTCTACCACATTTTCTACAGCCTCTTCTAACCGCCCTTCTCCGACAACCCTTCATTGGCCGAAATAAGGAGCTTCCTCGTTGAAGGTGAAAGCTTCTTCCCACGACGACGGTTTAGCAAAAACTGCTGGCATGTAAATAACAGCTAGATTTTATTTTTATGTTTGAAACTACTTTATACTCAATCCCTTGTTTTTAGGGATTCGAATCTTTTATTGTCAATATATTTGAAAACTACCTTTTATACGATTAATTTTCTTATTTTGTAACGGTTTTTTTTTTTTCCCATTTTGTCAGGCATGACGAAAGAGAAATAAACATCGATGAGAGCAAGTGAACGATTGAAAGTTGTGAGAGTAACTCATGAAAAACAAAATAATAATAATAATAAAAACATCCCCAATAAGATTATTAGGCAGCAATCCAAGTGGATACACAAATATATACTCTATGATGCTAGTGCTTGGTGTGTTGTATAATGAATATGCTTTAATTTTAACAACATATTAACACAAAATTGTTAAAACTGGAGAACACTATACCTTTATCTTCGATCTGGTGGATACACAAATATGCTCTGTGATGCTAGTGTTTGGTGTGTTATATAATGAATAACATGCTTTTAACAATAGATTAAAACCTTAATTGTTACAACTGGACAACATTATTGCTTTTAGATTTTGGTAGATGGATGAATTTCGTTGGATGAATGTGATTTTAAAACTGGACTAAATCGTTACTTTTTTTAATGCAGTAGATAACTAAATATATTGGTGTTGACGCCTTTGGGAATTTTTACTTTTAAAATTCGACTACATTATTCTATATTTTAGTAGATAGATGAATATACATTTACTTTTAGAATCCGGTAGATTGATAAACTCTATTAGATGGACAAGTAAGGCTTAACAACTGGACTAGATCATTGTTTTTTCAATGAGTAAATAACTACGTATACTCCTCTTTCTTAATGTTGAATGGGAGTTATACGTAATTTTGGACCACCCCGATGCACAAGGAGCTGACAAGGACAACCGAGCAGAAATCAGACCAGAAGATGGACCCAAGAGGCGAAACCGGCGAGCGGGATGGGCCAAGACCGAAGGGGTCGGGCCCCGTTTGGTCTTTGTAGCCTCTAGCCGCCCCAGATCCGCCTGGTTTGTCCCGAAACACCTCCGAACTCCTAAAAAACCCTAGGAGCATGAGCAAGTATTTATACCCCTCTTCGCCACTAAAGAAGGGGACCCGAACTGAATTATCGACTCTCTTCTCTTACTTTCCTGCTCTCCTTCCGTTTTCTAACTTAAGCATCAGAGACGATGTGGCCTACACCACGCCGGTGTGCTGCGGTTTTTGCTGGTTTTGCAGGTCATGTCTTCCCCAGTTTCTACAAATTCACCGTTGATGTCACGTGAGAAGGTCAGGTGAGTCCCTTGGCCAAATTTTGGCATCAACAGGAAGATATCCCTATCTTCTGAAAGGATTATATTGGTTGGATAATTTGACCAGTTTCTGAAGAGTGACAATCGGGAAATACTATTTCTATCTGAGAGATTGAGGTTGGTTTGCCACACATTCTTTGAACTGAGTGAGGTTAGAATCACATCGAACAGTTACAATTTCAAACTTGAAATCATTGTAGAGGTTCTTCACATTTCAGACACCGCCGAATAGAATCGTAATCTGTTGTACAACCATTTTGTGTGATTCGAAAAGATATGAATTAAGCTATGATAGTCATTTAAACGAAGTTTAAAAATCATTAGAGATAAATTCACATTATTTTACAGTTGGAGAGAGAGGAAATCGGATTCCATGAATTTCGTTTGGAGATCATATCGGCGTGCATCCAACAAAATTTGAAATCAAATTTCCAAACAGAATCTTGGGTATATAATGACAATTTGTAAATGGCGACGGTGTATGCACATGTATATACTAGGGATAAAATGGAAAGAAAAAAAAAATACTGGTTGGTTGTTCCTTAATTTATTGTAGTCATTCTCCAATTTCAAAACCACTTTAGCCAAAAATCATAAGAGTTTTTTTTTTTTTTTTTTTTTCCTTTTCTAGCCATTTGTCACAATTTTTCAATTTTTTTATTATTATTATTTTAAAATAGACCAAAAAAATTATGATCCTTCTAACAAGAAAAATTATATCCAACTCAACATTCTAGAAAGCATACCCAGTTAATATGGGCTCAAATCACTCTCAATTATAAAAACGTAAAATAATATAGAAAAAGAAAATCAATCTTTACCCAAAAATTTGTCATGCAACATCAATTTTTACCTTAAACTTTCAATTTCATCACATTAAAACATAAATTTAAATAAGTGTTACAATTTTTACCCTCTTTTCAATTTTTCTCAATTTATTCATTAAATTTAACAAATTGTAATGTAAAAAACATTCATAAACTCATTAATTTTAAAAAATCAAACATTGCATAAAATTAAGTTTGATTAATGCACAAATTAATCATTGAATAACTTTGCGAAAACGTACAAATTTTAAAAAATTAGCTCTAATGTGAGTTTTCTTTGAAATACCATCGATTTTGTAATATACATATATTTTATAATTTATTAAACATATACAAAATTGCTCTTTTTAATAATCTCTTCAACAAAAACATATCAAAGGGCAAAAATTACCATACTTTTAAATTTTAGGGTTTAAGATTGCAATTCTCAACTAATAAAATTAAGAGTTTAGGGTAAAAATGTTTATAACTTTAACACATTTTGGTTAAAATATTTTGAAATCTTAACCAAATAGTAGTATGTTTGTTTTTCTTATTTTAAAGATCAACGGTTAAAACAGGTCTGACAAGCCAAGAGTAAAATATAATTTACAAATTTAGGAGAAGCACCTCTCAATTATTTGATGACCTTTTTTTTTTAATATTTTCAAATTTCAAATGAAATATTCCCGTTTGTATCCGTTGCGTGAGTGCTGACGTCAGGGCAGCCTTTTCATTTCATTCCACAAAGCTTCACTTTTCCGGAAATGGCCAAAAATAGGAACGACCATCAAGTAGAATCTTCACAACACTTCTTCACTGAAATTTACTTAAATTTCTCTTAGCCTAAATTATAAAAAATACTCTTCGACTATTTTAAAAAGTTTCAAAAATACTTTTCAACTTTAAAAAATGTTTCAAAAATATACTTGTCGTTAATTTTTGGATGAAAACCGTTAAAGTTTTAGTTTCATTAATACGATTGAACTTAAAAAAAAAAGAAATTCAAAAATACCCTTTGTTGATGATCAAATTTGGTTGGAACTCACCTGACCTTCACGTGCCACCAACGGTAAATTTGTAGAAGAGGGGGAAGACGTGGCCTGCAAAACGGAAAACCTGCACACCAGTGTGGTGCTAGCCACACCGCCTCCGATGCTTAAGTCAGAAAACGGAAGGAGGAGAGCTAGAGAGTAAGAGGAGAGAGTAGAGAGTTCGGGTCCCCTTCTTCAGTAGCGAAGAGGGGTATAAATATCTGCTCATGCTCCTAGGGTTTTTAGGAATTCGGAGGCGTTTCGGGACAAACCAGGCGGAATCGGGGCGGACAGAGGCAGTAGGAGCCAAACAGAGCCGGACGGTCTCGACCCGGGCGAGCGGGCCGAGGGTCAACCTCGGCCCATGGCCGAGGCTGACCATGGGGCTCGGCCTCAGCCATAGGTCGAGGCCGAGCAGGGGGTCGGGCCAAAAACCCGACCCCTTCGGTCTTGGCCTGACCCACTAGCCCGTTTCGCCCCCGGGGTCCACCCTCCAGTCTGATTTCTGCCCGATTGTCCTCGTCAACTCCTTGTATATTGGGGTGGTCCAAAATTACCCATAACAGTAAGCCCACTCTTGAATTGGGATTCAGGTTTGACTTACTACTATTGGCCGAGCTTCTTAAGTCCGATTTAAGAATAATGAATGAATTCCTTGTTATCCTGCAAGATAGGACAACCTAGACAAAGTAGAAACTCCCTGAATAGGGGTTAGATGAAATGGAAATGAAAAAAGTGAGAGTTTACAGAAATGGCCGGAGGGCCTGTGTGATTGACCCAGCCTCGGCCTCGACCTCGAGATGAGGCCGAGCATACCATCCTCCCTCGTTCTTGGTCATTCGGAGCGCCTCATTCCAGATCCAGGGCTTATCCACAAGTAAAGTGTAGGAAAAATGGAAGATCTCACGATCCTGCATTGAAAAGTTAATTTCTGCAAAAGAAGAATGAGGGAAGAGGTCAGGGTCGGCCTCGACCTCATGCCCCTGTTAGCCTAAAATTTAACTCCATGCATTCATTCATTAGTCCTTGCAGGAAAATAACAGGAGAATAAGCCAGAACATGTAACCATTTGTTAGACATGCTAAGCTAGTGTGCCTTTTGTTTAATAGGGAGTGCATATCCCCTGTTGCTTGCTTTTTGTTTAATAGGGAGTGCATATCCCCTTTGTAGCCCCCAATCTCAAGTAAAACATAAAGTATAGTTGAGTAGATAGGAGAATACCTTTAAAGTTTGTGCTCGACCTCGACAAGAGGTGCTCGGTCTTGGCCTCCGCCAGGTAAGCTTGACTCATATGAAGTGTATGGGCTCAAGCCAAATGAGGTGAGGTAGACTTGGTGGTCCAGGCTCATGTAATCTCACATCTGGATGAGATGAGATAGACTCGGTAGTCCAGGCTTGTGCGTAGGTGTGGGCGCTAAGCTGAAGAGCTTAGGCTCGTAAGGTAGGCGTGGGCACTAAGTTGAAAAGCCTAGGCTCGCAAGGTAGGCGTGGGCACTAAGCTGGAAAGCTTAGGCTCGCGAGGTGGGTGTGGGCACTAAGCTAGAAGCCTAGGCTCGCATGTAAGCGTGGGCACTAAGCTGAAAAGCTTAGGCTCGCATGCAGGCGTGGGCTCTATAGGCTCGCATATAAGCGTGGACTCTATAGGCTCGCAGGTAGGCGTGGGCACTATAGGCTCACATGTAAGCGTGGGCTCTATAGGCTCGCATGTGAAGCGTGGACACTAAGCTGAGAAGTCTAGGCTCGCATGTAAGCGTGAGTACTAAGCTGAAAAGCCTAGGCTCGCATGTAGGCGTGGTCTCTATAGGCTCGCATGTAAGCGTGGGAATTATAGGCTTGCATGTAGGCGTGGGCTCTATAGGCTCGCATGTAAGCGTGGGCACTATAGGCTCTTATGTGGGCGTGGGCACTAAGCTGAAAAGCTTAGGCTCACATGTTTGAGCGTGGGCACTAAGCTGAAAGGCTTAGGCTCGCATGTTTGAGCATGGGCACTAAGCTGGGAAGCTTAGGCTCGCATGTTGTCTTGATACATTCCTCGAAACACACTCTAAGCCTTGACAAGGGAACATCTAGGTCCTAACATTAATGAGAATGTTTACATTAAACGGTAAAGCAAAAGGGAAAAGTCTACTCCTACCTACCAAAAGTAAAATGAGCGACAGTGCTCTAATTACATGATAAATGTGCAATAAATAAAAGAAAGCTAGAATTCCCTAAACTAAGGCTTGGTGTGTTCTCCAGAATGTTGCCCTTGGCCCTGGCATGGGGTGTGGTAGGGCTCAGCCTCGACCATAGGAGAGTCATTCCTGGTCCTCAACGGATTTCTAGAGGAGGTCCACCACCATCTTTGCCTGGGTCATCTCTGGTCGGCCTCGGCCTTTGTGGTGAACTCCTTCAAGTATCCGTTTCGGATCAGCGCTTCAATCTCGTCCTTTAGCTGAATGCAGTTCCTAGTTGAATGTCCATGATCTCGATGGAAGAGACAATACTGGTTTTTGTCTCTGTTGTCATGATTCGACTTCAGCTTCCTGGGCGCGTTGAGCAGGTTTGTATTCCGTATCTCCATCAAGATCTGCTCCTGTGGGACTGAAGTAGGGGTGTACTTTTCAAACTTCTTCAAGTAGTCCCCTTGGTCTGGTCGGCCTCGGTCATTGTCTGGTCGACCTCGGCCTCTTTCGTCTGTTCGCTGCCTCTTGTCCCTCTTACTGTCATGGTCAGATGAAGAATGCCTCTTGTGTTCTCGTTCTGACTTCTTTGACTTGAGCAGCTCCTCTGCGCTCATATACTTCTGTGCCCTAGAAACGAACTCAGCATAGGTTCGAGGTTGGCTCTTACCTATTGAGTTGAGCAGTCTTTCGTCTTCCAGTCTAGCTGTTATGGCTACTAGGGTTGCTCCCTCGTTGTACCCCTCAACCTGTAGTGTTTCGTCATTAAAACGTGTTATATACTCACGCAAGCTCTCACCTGGCTGTTGTTTGACTGTTAAGAGGTTGATGTGAGGCTTGCTCTATTCTCTGGCTCCCATAAACTGTGCGAGGAACGCTCGGGCTAATTCCTTGAAAGAGCTGATGGATCTTATCTTCAATCTTTCAAACCAGTGCTTGGCTGATCCTGTCAGAGTGAAAAAGAATGCGCGACACATGATTGCGTCTGAGACACCATGAAAGTCCATCCAGTTTTTGTAGGCGTTTAGATGCTGCACGGGGTCTTTTTTGCCATCGTACGGTTTGAACGTGGGTACCTTGAACTTTTGGGGCACCTCGACTTTCATGACTTCTTTCTGTGAAGGGCGGGTCGACTTGGTCGACTAGTTCTTCCAAGTCTTGGTCTCCAAGGTCCTTTGACTTTTACAGGTCTCCTTGAGGATTTCTGAGCTCCTTTAGTGCGTTCAGAAGCTCAGTCTTCCAAGGGAGGTTGTCCTTCTTGGCCTCGGTTGCTCTGGCCTCGGCCTCGGCAACTCTGGCCTCGGATTCGGCAGTTCTGGCCTCAGATTCGGCAGTTTTGGCACTTCTGCGCTTCTCCTCGATCAGATTCCTCAGGTCTGTCTTAGTATGACTGTAGCTTGGGGTAGAAACTGTGTAGTCACGCCCCTTAAGTGTGCTTGACTCTAGGCTCCTCAAAATTGCACGATCAGTAGGTTTAAGCCCACTGATCTTGCTGGTCATGCTGTCAGTTTTTTTTCCCTTCGATCTCGTTTCTGATTCTGCAGTGTGCTCCATGGGCTCCTTCCCCTTCCTCGGATCCCTAACCAACCTCTCATCAGGGGTTTTAGTGCTAGGACCAAGTTTATCCAAGATACGAAGTATCCTGGACAAATTATGATCCATCACACTTACTTTGTTTTCGAGAGCAACAATTTTGAGATCAGCTTGCTTCTCTCGGGATGAGGGCAGTGGAGACCGAGGACGAGGAGATTCGGTCCGAGGCCGATCTTGACCTTCTTCCCGTGACCTCCGCTGGTGGCGGTCACCATCCGAATTTTTTGTGTTTACGTCTTGATTTCTCTTCTTCATCCCCCTACTCATGGAATGACCGATATGCAGATTTAGCAAGCTTTCTTCCCCACAGACGGCGCCAACTGTTGATGGTCAAATTTGGTCAGAGGGAACTCACCTGACCTTCACGTGCCACCAACGGTAAATTTGTAGAAGAGGGAGAAGACGTGACCTGCAAAACGGAAAACCTGCACACCGGTGTGGTGCTAGCCACACCGTCTCCGATGTTTAAGTCAGAAAACGGAAGGAGGAGAGCTAGAGAGTAAGAGGAGAGAGTAGAGAGTTCGGGTCCCTTTCTTCAGTAGCGAAGAGGGGTATAAATACCTGCTCATGCTCCTGGGGTTTTTAGGAATTCGGAGGCATTTCGGGACAAACCAGGCAGAACTGGGGCGGACAGAGGCAGTAGAAGCCAAACAAAGCCGGACGAGCTTGACCCGCACGAGCGGGCCGAGGGTCGACCTCGGCCCATGGCCGAAGCCGACCATGGGCCTCGGCCTCAGCCATAGGTCGAGGCGGAGTAGGGGGTCGGGCCAAAAACCTGACCCCTTCGGTCTTGGCCTGACCCACTAGCCCGTTTCACCCCCGGGGTCCACCCTCCAGTCTGATTTCTGTCCGATTGTCCTCGTCAGCTCCTTGTACATCGGGGTGGTCCAAAATTACCCATAACACCCTTATTGGAAAATGCTTTTTTTTTTTTTTCCTCCTCTCATTGTAAATTCTTCCTCCATGAAAATTAATGTAAAACTTTGCTTATAAAGGTTGTATGCAACACGATACCAGATGAAAACAAACTTTGAAATCAAGAAGGAAGAATTTACGGTAAATACACGATAAATAAGTAAAGTTTCTCATTAATTTTCATAGAGGAAGAATTTACGATAAAAGAAGAAAAAAAGAAAAGAAGTATTTTCTAATAAGGGTATTTTTGAAAATTTGTTGAAGTTCAAGAGTATTAATGAAACTAAAATTTTAACGGTCTCCATCCAAATATTAACGACAAGGGTATTTTTTAAACATTTTTAAAGTTTAGGGATATTTTTGAAACTTTTTAAAGTTCGGAGGCATTTTTTAAATAAACTCCATAATTCAAGGGTATTTTTATAATTTAGCCTTTCTCTTATTAGATATGCTTAAACTTTCTTTCCTACTTTTTTTTTTTTGTTACGAAAATAATTGAATTTTGGGAAAAATACACTTTTGGTCCTTGAAGTTTGGGTTAAGTGACAGTTAGGTCCCTCAGTTTTCAAACTCAACAAAAATACCCCTGAGGTTTGAGATAAGGAGCATTTTGGTCCCTCCCGTCACTTTTTCTGTTAAATCTTAACCATTGCTGACGTGGCACTATTATTTTAATTAAAAAATTATTTTTTAAAATTTTTTTAAATAAAAAATATTAAAGTAATAAAATATTATTATTTATTATTTTTTTTCTATTTTTTCTCTCTTATTCTTCTTCTTCAACCTCCTCCTTCTTTTCTTCTTCCTTTCTTCTTCAACAGGTCGTCGGCGGCCGCGACCACCGCTCGCCAACGGCCAGCCGCCGGCGGCAACTTTTTTTTTTTTCTTTCTTCCTTCCCTCATTTTTTCTTCATCTTCTCATTTTGACACCATTTTTTTTAAAAGCTTGTCGAAAACCCATATTTTCAGATCTGGAAATCAAACACCCAATGCACAACGCTCCTGTTGTCTTCGCACGAGAACGTCGTCGCCGTCAAGCTGGAACCGCGCGTTCGTGAGCTCAGATCTGAGTTCAATCCGCACGTGATTTCAGATTCGCACCACTCGCCGTTGAGTTCGTGAGTTCAGATCGCGCGCGTTCGCCGTCGAGTTCGTGCGTTCAGATCCGTACCGTTCGCCGCCAAGTTCGTGAGTTCATATCCGTACCATTCGCAGCCGAGTTCGTAAGTTCAAATCCGCGTGTCAGATCTGAATTCATGAGTTTAGATCCGCGCGTCTTCGTAGAAGCTTGTGAGTTTGTGAGTTGCCGCCTTCGAACGAGAACGCCGACAAAGGAAAGGGAACGCCGGCTACAAGAACGCCCATGGTGCTTTGAAGAAGAAGAAGAAGATCTGGGAGATCTGGGCGGCGACGAGATCTGGACGGAGCGAACAGTCCTCCTACTAATTTTGTTTTTTTTAAAGGAAGAAAATGGGGTAAGAGAAGAAGAAAGGGGAAGAGAGAAAAAAAAATTGTCGGCGGCGGCGAGCGTTGGCCGATCGCCGGAGACTTGAAGAAGAAGAAGAAGAGGTGGGAAGGGATGAAGAAGAGGGGAAGAAGAGGGGGAGAAGAAAGAGATTTTGAAAAATAATAGAATAATAAAAAATAAGAATATTTTATTGTTTTTATTTATTTTTATTAAAAAAATATAAAAAATATTTTTTTTATTAAAATAATAGTGTCACGTCAGCAACCGTTAGTATTTAACAGAAAAATAGACGGTATAGGGACGAAAGTGCTCCTTATCTCAAAACTCGGGGGTATTTTTGATGAGTTTGAAAACTGAGGGACCTAACTATCACTTAACCCAAACCTCGGAGACCAAAATTGTATTTTTCCCTTGATTTTTCTTACGTTGTAGCTTGGATTGTTTACTTTTTTTTTTTTTTTTTTTGGTTGTACTCTTTATTGCATTTGTTTTCTAAGTATGCGACATGTAAAAAAAAAAAAAGATAAAAATGTAAAAGTCTCTAATTAATGTAAATTAGGATTAATTTTTGATTTATTGTTGTGATTTTGAAATGTTTAGCTATAAATTGTGGTTTGTTACTTTTGTATTCTCAAGTTATGATTTATTTCAAGTTAGTACTTTGATTTTGGTGTTTTCTAGGTACGAGAAACTATAAGAAAAAAAAAAACATAATGCAAATGTAGTCGTTTTCGTGATTGTTTTACTTTTGTTAGGGCCATTGTGGAATGTCTAGCTAGTTATTGTCTTCTCTTCTACATACAAGAAACTATGAGAAAATCATAACATAATGCAAAAGGTAGTCAAAATTTATTTAATCTATACTTCTATTATGATTCTTGTACAATCTAGCTATAAATTGTGGCTTGATATTTTTATTATAGTGTTACTCTCTATTTGTTGCCTTGTTTTTTAGATATGAGAAATTGCGAGAATCTACGAGGAAAAAAAATCATATTGCGAAAGTAGTCCTATTCTATTGTTGTTATATTTATTGTGTAATGTCTATCTATAAATTGATGTTTGTTACTTGTGTTCATGCTTTTTACCATGAATTTATATCAAATTGTTGCATTGGTTCATAAGTACGAGAAACTACGAGAAAAAAACCAGAACGTAAAACTAGTTCATGTTTGACGTATTATGCTTTCCTATATTGTTCTTTTGGATTGTGTGGATATAAATTGATGTTTGTTACTTGTATTCATGTTTTGTAACATTAATTTATTTCAAATTATTGCATTGGTTCGTAAAGTACAAGAAACTACGAGAAAAAAACAGAATGTAAAACTAGTTCATGTTTGACGTATTGTGCTTTTTCTGTATGGTTCGTTTGGATTGTGTGGATATAAATTGATATTTGTTACTTGTATTCAAGAAATTTTTTGCAAACAAAACTTTACGACTACGGACACGATGTTCATGACATGTATATTTAGATAACGTGTACATATATTTATATTGATGTGTAGTCAACATATTCATTGGTATATGTGTTATGTGTATGAAACACCATATAGAAGCAAAGTCACACTACTATATCAACACTGCCTCGAGGAGAAGAGTACAGTTAACTGTCAAGCTGAACATCAGTTGGTTGATTATGTCCTAGAAAATAATATTGACTTCAGAAATGGGTTAATTGGAAAAAAAAATACAATTAAAAAAATTGCAAAAGCAAGGTCTTTTGAAAAAAAAAATTGGAGAAAGCATGCATTTTTTTTTGTCATTATTGGAATCCGTGGGTTGAAGCCACTGATTCCATTTTTTTTTTTAATTTTTTAATTTCATATTTCATTTTCCGTTTTTTTTTTAATTTCATTCTTTATTTTTTTTAAAAAAAAATCGTGGCTTCATTCCTTCTTTTTTTTCACTAAATTAATTTTTTATTTTAATATTTTGTTTTTTTTTTTATGTTTTTAATCTATAAATCAAATTATTGGAATATTATAATCGATAACATAATTATAATTGCAAAATTATCCTTCTAAATTTACAACATTATTTATACATTTTCAATCACTTCACATTTCGATTCATAATTTTTACCAACTATTTTTTTAAGAAATTAGACTACATACAAAATTAGGGAGACAAGAAAAATTGGAGTAAATAAGAATAAAAATAGATTTTTTAAAAAACATCTAAGAATAAAAACACTCTCATTTCTTCGATTTTTTTATAAAAAAAATCTAAGAATAAAAAATTCAAGTTTTTTTTTTTTTTATAATTAAGAAGGCGATAAATTCCAATGTATTAAATTGGATTCACGAACCTTTCAAATATTAATTGTTTGGTTTTTGTATTTACTAATATTTTTTAATACTTTTATGATTAATTAATCAATTGCTATTAAAATGTATATCTACTATCAGTTTTGAATACAACTACGGATGGCTCAACAAACAAAAGTTGACTAAAGATTTGTATTCATATTAATGAGGGAACAAAAAAGTTTTTGAAAGCTATTTTCTTTTAATTTTCAAAACTTGACTTGAATTTTGAAAATAGGAAAAAATGCACTTTTAGTCCTTGAGGTTTGGATTGTACGGTCAAATTGAGAAATACAGTTGTTGTGTCGTGGTGTAAACCACTGCCTTGAAAGCAATTTCGGCACGACCACGGTGCTAAATCGTTTATACCGGTTGCTCCCCAAGGTTAACACAACACCCTCCTCGTTCGTGCACTCGAGAGAGAAGGATTGGAATCAAGAACTATATACTTTGCTCAGGATTGGAGGAAGAGAAGAGGAATTGGAAGAAAGGAATAATGATGATGTTATGGATCTTGCCTGAAGGCTTCTTTTATAGCTGAAGGTGTAACCACATTGCATAACTGCAGGTCCAAGGAGCATGCTGGGAGCGCCACGTGTCTGCACGCCTCAACAAACGGACGCCACGTGTCCTCGCCTTACGCACGCCTCAGCCTGAACGCCTCAACGAACGGAACGCTGACTGTTGACTGTTGACCACATGGTTCGGTTCGGTTCGGTTTGGTCGGTTCGGTTTGGACCCGGTTCGGTTTATAAAAGAAATTATAAGAAGAAGGATTTTTGCCCAAAAAGATAAAACCACCTTCTCTATTACGCGCGAGCGTGGTTGCCCGAGCCCTTGCCCGAGCCCGAGCCCGCCCGCCCGTCCGACCGACGGACGGCGGCGGCGGCGCGCGTGTGGGGAGAAGTCCTTGTACCACCTTAACTAGTTTTATAAACCTAGGGAAGAGTGATTGTATAAAAATACTTTTCCCAACTACAAAACTTTCTATGTGGGACAATCACCAAGTGATACTCTCAAGGGCAAAATCCTAAGTCATTCTCTAACAATCCCCCACGAATGACTGTAACGACTAATTTTCCTGAGCAAAGGAGGATATTAAACTTAAACATTAATATCTTTCGATTTGAATTAATGCATAGTGAAGCAAGGCAATAACCAACGTGGTGAAAGTAAGTTACCTTTTGAACTTCCAGCAGTCATGGTTTAGACCCCCACAGCACGTTTGTATCCTCATATTTTCTTTGATTCCGCGATACAACAGTCGAACAAGTGCTATTTAAGGCCATGCACTAACACCTTGGGTCATCGTGAGAGCTCTAGAAAGAGAATGCTTTACACTCTTTCATAGAAGGCGGCCACACCTTCACTATCACGTCATGCTTCATCAAGTCTACCGCAGTAAACCACTCAAAACTTGAGCTATGAAGACTTTCCAAACTTTGTCCATCAAGTCCATATTTGGACCACCCAAATAAAGGGCTATGGATTTATTTCAACAATTTAAGTCCCATACATCCTGAGGACTCTAGGATTACTCTCCTTGTTAGGCCTTTGGTGAGAGGATCTGCCAGATTCCTCTCAGACCTCACATACTCCAAGGAGATAACTCCCCCTTTCAATAATTGTTTCACAACTCCATGTCTCAGGCGTATATGCCTTCTCTTGCCATTGTATACACTACTCTTGGCAATTCCTATGGCAGCTTGTGAGTCACAGTGCAAGGAGACTGGCACTGACGCCCCCCACAGTGGTACGTCTTGAAGTAAACTTCTTAACCATTCCGCCTCTTGCCCTGCAAGTTCAAGAGCTATAAACTCAGACTCCATGGTGGATCGAGCAATGCAAGTCTGCTTTGCAGATTTCCATGATATAGCTCCTCCACCAAAGACGAACACATATCCGCTAGTTGAACTTACTTCGTCGTTATCAGTTACCCAGTTTGCATCACAATAACCTTCTAACACTGCAGGAAATTTATTAAATTGCAAACAGTAATCTATTGTACCTTTAAGGTATCTCAACAAACGACGAAGTGCAACCCAATGTTCTTTATTAGGATTATGTGTATACCTACTCAATCTACTCACAGCATATGCTATATCAGGTCTAGTATAATTCATCAAATACATCACACTACCTATAATTTTTGCATATTCAGATTGAGAGACACTATCCCCTTTATTCTTCTTAAGTTTCATACTAGCATCATAAGGTGTTCTTGCAGGCATATCATCAAAACAATCAAATCTCTTTAGCATTTTTTCAACATAGTGTGATTGATTCAGAGAATACCCATTTTCGGTTTTCTTCAATTTAACACCAAGTATCACATCAGCCTCACCTAAATCTTTCATCTCAAAGTGTGAGGATAAAAACAACTTGGTATTATTTATTACTTCTAAATTTGTGCCGAAAATAAGCATATCATCAACATACAAGCAGATAATCACATAATCAACACCAAACAATTTCGAGTAAACACATGTGTCAGAAGAATTTACCCTGAACTCATTGTTTACTAAGGTATTATTAAATTTCTCATACCATTGTTTGGGAGCTTGTTTAAGACCATAAAGAGATTTTTTAAGCTGACATACCTTGTCTTCTTGACCAGAAACTACAAAGCCCTCAGGTTGTGACATATATATCTCCTCTTCTAAATCTCCATTGAGAAATGCTGTTTTCACATCCATCTGATGTATTAACAGCCCACGAATAGCTGAAAGAGCAACTAGACATCTAATAGTAGCTATTTTAGTTACAGGAGAATAAGTATCAAAGTAATCAATACCTTGTTTTTGTGAATAACCCACAACCACTAATCTGGCTTTGAATTTTTCAATTGACCCATCTGGTCTAGTTTTCCTTTTAAAGATCCACTTACACCTAATAGGCTTACTTCCCTTAGGTAAATCTACCAAGTTCCACGTTTGATTCATAATTAAAGAATCCAGTTCACTTTTAATGGCCTCTTTCCAAAAACTAGAATCTACAGATTTCAAGGCATCTTGGTAGGTTTTCGGATCTTCATCTATTAGGTACATGCATGCAAATTGATCGTCAATTTTATCTGAGTTTTCAACAAGAAAAACAGTTAAAAAATCCGATCCAAAATCTTTCTCAGTTCTCTTTCTTTTACTCCTCCTAGGTTCAGTTTCATGCATAATATCAGCAGTAGATGAAGGACAAACAGACACCTGACTAGATCGTGAGATATTAACTGGCTCATTTTTAATCATAGGAAATATGTGTTCGAAAAATTCAGCATCTCTATATTCACAGATTGAATTATCATCTAAACACATGAACCTATATGCAGCACTATTATGAGCATACCCAATAAACACACAATCAAAGGTTTTAGATCCTACCGTAGGTTTCTTAAATACCGGATATGCCACTTAGCTAAGCATCCCCATACCTTTAGATAGCTCAGGTTCGGTGAATATCCTTTCCAAAGCTCGTATGGTGTCTTGTCCAGCCTTTTGTGAGGAACTCTGTTAAGAACAAAACAGGCAGAAAGCACAGCTTCCCCCCACATGCTGTTAGGCAATCCAGAGCTTATTAACATAGCATTCATCATTTCCTTTAATGATCTATTTTTACGTTCAGCTATGCCATTTTGTTGAGGAGAATATGGTGCAGTACTCTCATGGATAATACCGTTTAATTCACAAAATTCCTTGAGAGACTTGTCACTGTATTCACCTCCCCTATCGGATCTTAACCTTTTGATCTTTTTGTCTAGTTGGTTTTCTACTTCTGCTTTGTATTTCCTAAACATGCTACTAGCTTCATCTTTCGATTTCAGAAGATATATTTTCGTGTATCTAGAGAAATCATCAACAAAAGATATATAATAGTTTTTGCCACCTTTGCTAGTAGTCTTTTTGAAATCAGCTAGATCAGAGTGAATTAACTCAAGTAATTCAGTACATCTAGTTGTAACAGGCTTAAACGGTTTTTTAGCAAATTTTGCCTCTACACATACTGAGCATCTACTATCATTGGGTGATTCTAATACATTAAGAAGATGCAGTTTTTTAAGCCTTTTAATAGATGCAATGTTCACATGACCTAGTCTACCATGCCATACATCAATAGATTCAACAATATAGGCAGAACGAGATGTACTTTCATTCATTTCGGCAAGAATAGAGACAGTGTTTAACACAAACAGACCATCGGCTAAGTACCCCTTACCTACAAAGTTACCATTTTTAGTGATGACAACCTTGTCAGCTTCAAAGACAATCTTAAGTCCTGCCCTGTTCAACAAACTTCCAGATACCAGATTCCTACGCAATGAAGGAACATACAATACATCATTCAAAGATAATGTTTTCCCAGAAGTAAGTTTTAAGAGAACCTTCCCTTTTCCAAGTACCCCAGCAGTGGTCGAGTTCCCCATATATACGCATTCGCCGTCAACAGTGTCATGGAACTCGTGGAACAAGCTTCGATTTGAGCAGAAGTGTCTCGAAGCACCAGTGTCAAGAATCCAGTCTGACTTATTTTCCACCAGATTAGTCTCCACCACTACCGCAGCAATGATATCGTCTGCTTCAACCACGTTGGCTTGTGCACCATCAGGCCTCCGGTCTGGTTTCCCTTTCCTCTGGTTGCACTGATAGGATTTGTGCCCAGGTTTGCCGCAGACATAACATATCAGCTTGGACTTCTCTTTCTCTATTTTCCCGCTAGGAGACTTGAATGGATGGTTCTTCTTCTGCGAGGATTTGTCTTTATTTTTATTTTTGAACCTGTCTTTGGATGCAGCAGAAGATTCAACTAAGTTAGCATTAACTGAATTCAAAGACTTAGATTCCAACTTATCCTTTTGCCTGTTGGCTTCTTCAGTTCGCATGTGGCTGATCAGTTCTTGTAACGTCAGGTCCTTCTTCTTGTGCTTTAGATGATTGCGGTAGTCGCTCCATGAAGAAGGGAATTTTTCAAGCAAGACATTTGCCTGGAGAATCTCGCACATCTTCATACCTTCTGTCAGAATGTTTGCCACTAGGTTCTCGTACTCGTGGACCTGGTCCATCACTGGTTTATCGTCCGTTATTTGGAACCGCATCCACTTTCCGACCACGTACTTTTTCCTTCCTGCATCATCGCCACCATATCTGGATTCCAGAGTGTCCCAGATAACTTTAGCAGACTTCTGAACCACGAACAGGTCAAACAGTGAGTCGTTCATGTGGTTCAAAAGATAACCCCGAACTGCCTTGTTGTCTTTCTCGAACTTTTCTGGATCAATATCATAACTGGCCTTTGGTTTTTGAGGGACAGTCTGTACTTCCTTCGAACTGTGTGGATCAGGCTGAACCTCTTTAGATTTTTCAAGGTCTACGACCGGTGCTTCTGATTTCTCCACATAGTTGGTGGTTAGGATGTAGTCGACCTCTAGCTGTTCGAATGCATGGGTCGATGTTGATTTTGTGTATGCATCGTTTAATGTCAAGCAACTACATTAGGTGTTAATTTACTTTGATTTAATTCAATGTAAGATCAACTAAGAAGCATGCACACTGACACACAGGACACGACGATACGTCAATTTCTACAAAACTAGGATACGGATACATTGAAGATACATTGTTTTTTTTTTAATTTTATTTTTTTTAGTAAATATATAAATTTAACATTATGACATCCTACTTCTCAGAAAAAACATTATGACATCCTAATAAAAAAAATAAATTTAACTTAATTGAATCAATCTTAAGTCTTAACTTTAAAAAAAAAAAATCCATAGAAGAATAATAATTTAACATTTAACATTTAACGCCAGTAAAAAAAAAATTAGGAAAAAAAAAAAAAAAACTTAAACTCGAAGGAAGAACATACTTTTTTTTTTTATTATTTGTTTATTTATTTTTAATAAACAGACAATAGGATGGCCTTTTCTTTGGATCAATTGGGCTTTGAATTTGGGCCAGATGTGTCCGACAGCCGTGTACCTGCGTGTCCAGTGCATGTCTGACTTAAAAAAACAGAAATTATAGCGGATGAGTTTAATTAATCTATTAATTACATCATTGTCATAATCTTTTGATTCATTGGTAGGATTTCATGCATTTATTTCAATTTTTTTCTTCCCTAATTGTCATTATTTAATTATACTAGTTTAGAAGCATGTGCGATGCACGTTAAATTTTACTGTTTTAATTGAAAATAATAATAATAAAAAAATTGTGCCTAGAAGTCTAAAACTATATATTAATTGTTCTATGTTCATTTATAATGAATATGAAATACTTTGCACGTGGTTTGAAATCTTTTGAATATATTTTTTTATGGTGAAAGTTAACTTTTGAATAAATATATTTTTCATCAAGTTCAAATAGTAAATATTTGACATTAAACTATAATGTAAGAGATAAAAAAATAATAATAAAAGATATATAATTAAAATTAAAATACATATAATAGTTGTAAACTAAATTTGATAAAACATAAAAAGTGGCATCATAAAGATATTTTATTATCTCATAGGTAATTCATCGGTATGCTTCGAGATTGCATTTTGGAGAAAAAAAAAAGAAATATATTTCATGAGAATTATATAAGTTGATTTTTTTAAAAAAAAAACTAAAGTATTTAATAAAGTATAAGCTCTTTAAAAATAACATTTTTTTTTGTATGTTTGGATGACAAATTTTGATCTTCAAGTGATTCGATAAGAATTTTTGTATTGACATTGAAAAAAGTTGTTAATGTGAAATTACATATTTAGAAATATATTTTCTAATATTCGGAGCAATTTGTCCTTGTGTTTTGTTTAACATCCAAACCAACACAGGGTCCTTTTAGGAAAAAATTCCTATGATTGAGCCACCGAAAAGGAAGGTGCACTTTGTTGGTATAGGTAGTATCTATCAATTCTTTTAAGCTTATCTAGACCATACTTTCATGTCCTTAGGATCCCTCTCATTCGGATGTGGCCTCGATTCATTCATGTACTCCTCCGGGTGTTACAAATATTATTTTGTGCCATTAGGTGGACTTAATTAATGGAAATCATGATATTAAAACGTGTTTTCCGGCATGTTCTCCCATTACTACTTCGACAATTTAAATATAGTTCTTATACCTTTTCTTGAAGAACTTTCTCCAAATAGGTAAATATAAATTACATAGGACTTTAAAAGAATGATACAAAAGATTGCAAGAAAAAGTTATAAATTTAAGAAAAAGAAAAAAAATAATTGTATAATAATTAGACTATTAATATATTGATACCAAAAAATGTTTATTAGTGATTTTTTTTTAAAAAAATAATTTTTTTAGTAAAAAGAAAAAAGAACAAGTTAAATGCATGTTAATGAATGTGACAACTCAAATTTAATATACTACGTGGATTTTTTTTTTAATTTATAACAATATACTAAGTGAAACTTGTGAGGACATTTGTACAATAATTATTAAATAGAAGAATATTTTAATGTTATTCAAATCTTATATTTCAATCTAAATGAGTTTTAATTTTAATGAATATGGTACTTATTTTAATAAAATGATTTTTTTTTTGTTATTCTTTAAAATTTTAAAACATGTTTCATTTATATATTTTAAGTAAAATGAAGCAAGACATTCAACAAATTTTTGAAAAAAATAAAATGCTCACTTAAAAAGAAATAGAGAATCTCATTTTATAACTGTTGAAGGAGAAATTAAGTTACGTGTGGACAATAACTAATAGAGAATGAATTAAAAATTTTGGTAAAAAACCACATTCTTACAATTTTTTTTTTTTTTTTTTACTTCCACATTCTTACAACTATCTACCTTTAAAAGAGTAATTTCTACAATTATATAAGTTTATTACTTAATTTTTAAAACTAAAAATTTAGGATAGCAATGGTAACAATCACCTATATGTTATTGGTGCTTTATGCATTTTTTTTTTAAAATTTTTGTTTTATATAGATTTTGATACAAAAAATCCATACAGATCAAAATAGTGATGAAATTAGAGTCGAAAACTCAAAAGTTATATGAATATTATACAATAAATTTTTTTCCTTAAGTCATGAATACGACTTCTCACAATTTTTACCATCAAAATCATGCCAATTACCCTAGTATTTTTAATTTTAATCCTCAAATGGATGCATCTGATGTGTAACTTCCTCTGCTTGAACAATCGCGTCCCATTAGCAAAAATTGAAGGACACTTTAACTCGAAGGGCACTTTAACTCGAAGGGTTGTGTCTCTCTAAGAAATATTGAAGGGCAAAATGGATATTTATTAAAATTATAAGGGCAAAAGAGGAAAACAAAGATTCTCCTCTTTAAGCTCCTTTATATATAGTACGATAATTATATTAAATATTGTTTTTTTTTCTTTCCATTTGCAGCCAGCCATGATGGAATGTTTTTGTTTTTTTAAAAAATATAATTATATATATATTATCAATTAATTTCTTTTATGTAACAAAAATGTATAATTAATTTCAAATATATATATTTTGAAATTCCTTGTATACATTTGGTAGATTTGCCGCCTGATTTTCTATTTTTTTTTAAAAAAATACGCTTGCATCTCTTTTGGTAATAACTAAAATAAGATTTAGAGTTTATTTTTACAGAAATTACACAAATATATATATTCTGAAATATTCTTATAATATTTTTTATTTTTTAAAATTCGTATATGGAATGTTATTTTTTCCCATTGCCGCCTGCATATTTTTTCAAATAAATCCCATTTTTGAATGGTGAAACCCACCTGTTTTTGGAATTATGAAATTACTTATTTCCTCATTGTCGCCTGCTTATGGATTTGCTAATAAGAAAATTCGATTTCCAGGATTTATTTCCATTTTTATATACATGTTTGTAAGTGGTATATATAAACGATTTATAAAAAAAAAAATTTCATACCTGTTTGTAAGTGGTATATATTGGTACAGAATCATCATGTATGTATTAGAATTATGAATAAACGAATTTCATACGTGCTTGTAAGTAGTATATATCGGTACATAATTATCATGTATGTGTTAGAATTATGAATAAACGATTTTTCATACCCCATATGAAATAACTATGCTAGTTAGCTAAAAAACTAAAATTTGAGGCAGACAAAACTAATTATGGAGAAGTTTCAAAATCCATACCGGGTATTTAAAAATTCATACCCGGTTTTTACAAGAATGAGCTGAAATCAACCCATATTTTTCACTTTTGTAAAAAAAAAAACTCTTTTTTTTCCTTTGTTTTAGTTTTTTGTTTTATTTAATCAAGCAAGAGTTTTTTTTTTTTTTTTTTTTCCTTTATGAATCTAGTGTAGAATAGAAATCTTTTACTTTAATCAAATATATTTATATTTTTCTTTCATTTTTGTTTTATTTTGTAAAAAAAAATTGTATTTTTTTTCGGCATTAGATCACCCAAGTATATGGTGTGCATTTTTCTTTTTTAAAAAAAATTTGTTATTAATATCTAATAACATAAGATGTTTCTAATTATCTACTTATTCACATTAACCCTTATTTATATCTAATTACTCAATTGATTATAGAGTGTGATATTTATTCAAACGATAAATATATACCGTGCATTATAAATATATAATCAATGTATCGAACCCATTATATAATATATATTCGTCATTTTTTATTCAGTTAAAAAATAAAACACCATAATGATAAATATATACTAGGTTGTATATTGTATCATAAATATAAACTTCTTTATATAGTATATATATGACATGGTTTATAAAGTTCATAAGTGAATTTTCATAATTATAAATATAGGTCATGCAGTATATTTAACTTTATTTATAAATATATACTTGGATGTATAATATATAAACCTTATTAAATATTTGTCATATATTTTTTTTGTAGGTAATAATCTCATTCACATAGGGAGGTAATAATCTCATTCACATACCGATGGTGTATTGGCGGTCGTTGGAATGAGATTAATAACTATATTGATTATCAAGTTTCTCAAATTATTATTCATGAAGGAATGTCGTTCAAATTATTAAAAAAATGCACAACTCTGTATAGTCATTACTATAGATCATAAATATATTTTTTAGTTTGTGATTATTAATAAGACATGAAAGTCATACATTCGAATATAACAAACATATAAAATATAATCTCCTAATTTGTGTAATTGAAATACAACCATCAGTTCATTGAAATTAAACCATCTAATATATTAAATAAACTCCCAACAATCCCAAATTAACAGAACAATAACCCAATAATGCAACTAAATCAACAACTCAGTATTATATATAAACACTGATAGGTATATATAAACCATAATATATATTATATAAACTCAATGACACAACTAAGTAAACAATAATCCTTAGTTCATTGTTGTTAAAAAAATAATAATAATAATAATAATAACCCTTAGTTCATTATATATAAGCCACTGTTTATTGGAGTACAAACACATATGATTTTTATAAACCAATAGTAAACAATGACCCAATAAACCACATAACAAACCCCAAATATACCTTCTGTGAACGAACTCCAACCAAAAACAACCAAGACAATGTACGGACTGAAGACGAAATGTCGATGGATTGACGGATAAAAATCGCTCGGATGTTTATAGTTAACAAAACCTTTGCTCAACGTCAATGGTGCTCGAATTGTGATTTGAGGAGGATTAGACGTGAACCGATAAAAACGTCAATGTCAACAGCGTTGGGAGGATGAGATGAACAACGTCGACGACGTGTGCTTGAACTTACCGATGTGAGCGTGAATGACAGAAGCGAGAAAGGTTGAAAGATTTTTTACTGACGTGAGATTGGTTTTGACGGTGTGTAAGGGAAATTTTGAGGGAATCAAGGAGTTATTTTGGGAGAGTGAATGTGAAAAGATTTTAAATTTTTATGGGAAGATATTTTAAGTAAATATATGGATTATTTTAACTAACCAAATATATTTTTATTTAAATATAATACAATGGACATTGATGTAAATTAACCTCTATTTTGGCTTGGCTTAGGACAAAGCTGATATTTTTTTCAAAATTAGACATTTGTGAAATTTCGGTTCCAATTTAGACTATCTATGTAGCTAACCCTAAAAAAAATTGGACACGGATTTTTGTTTGCCCGACACGTGTCCGGTGCACGTCCGAACGTATCCATATCCGACACGTGTACGGCCGATTCTTTGCCTATTTTTAAGTGTTTGTGCTTCATAGGAGATCAAGGTATGTAATTCCCTCCCATTCTATACTACGCGAGAAGAGATGATGATGTTTGTTGATTCCAGTGCGCACGTTAGTGTCGTTGATATTATACAACACTGATTTTTTTTTTGCAAGGAATGGTGGTTTGTCTAAACATATAGAACTTTGGCCTGTTGTAACGGTAGAGTCAGCTCCAATTCAATGCAATTCCAGTGACGGTGGTGTATACACCGTTAAATATTTTGAATATCTTGTAACTAGTTATGATTTAATTTGTAAGTTTATGTCAAGGTAACATGTCATACTTTAGAAAACAATTGGCCTTCCAATTTGGACCAATTCCTTGATGTATTAAGAGACTTGGATTGTAATTCAAGTAAACATATATTATATTGAATGTCAAGATGTTTGTGATAATGCTTAATCTAAAGGGAGATTAATATGAGAGAAATTACGAGAAAAACTACATATTTATTCTATAATTTTTCTCACAATTTCTCGCAACGAGAAATTGCCAGAAAAAAACAACTAATTTTAAGCTACTAATATTTACATTCCCATGATATATATGTGAGAAATTACAAGAAGGAATTATAGAATATAAGATGCTTAAATTTTTTTCGGAAAATTTTCACTAAAAAATAGCAACTAATTTTAAGTTGTCAATACATACCTCCCATGATATATATGTGAAAATTATGAGATATCATAGAAGGTAAGATACTTAACCTTTTCTCGCAATTTCTCGCAGCGAGAAATTTGTGAGAAAAAAAAAAACAACTAATTTTAAGTGATATACACATTCCCATGATATATATGTGAGAAATTACGAGAAGAAATTGCAGAATATAAGATGCTTAAATCTTTCTCACAAGCTTAAAATTAGTTATTGAATATATACATCCCCATGATATACATGTGAGAAATTACGAGAAGAAAAAAAAAAAAAGAAACTAATTTTAAGCCGTTGATATACACATTTCTCTGTTAGTTGCCTTATTTTAAACACAATTGAGATTCATGTCATACAACAATGAAAATGAACATAACGTAGGACGAGTGTTTTTATCAAACTCAACCCGCAATTATTATTATAATTGAAATGTTTCCAAAAACTCAAATAAAATTGTATTATAAGTGTTTATATTAAGATCGTAGAATTGACTTTTAAGTGTATGCAATAAGATTACTAACATGTTTTTTCACACATCTGCCAAACTCAATTAAATGAGTTAAATTGAGTGTGAGTTGGGCCAAATTAAAAAAAATATGGGCCTGTTTTGGGCTCCACTTTTCTCACACACAGTTGACCCAGATTCGAGATAAATCAGTGATGGCTGCAAAATGTATAAGGGTTGAATATATACCCACATTAGTTCTTTAATGTACACCATATTAGGTGTCATGTTATTCATTAGCTAAATAATCAATGGTAAGTTCACAGTGAAAACCGAAATAGACAATATTTTTCTACATTCCAAAAATAATTACAAGTACATGATATAAAATTGGATAGTTAATTGGAATGAAGAGTAGATTCTCCTCCAGATTTTAACTAGGGATGTCCGTAGGGTAGAGCGGGGATGCAGATGGCTTTCCCATCCCCTTCCCCGCCTCCCATTTCAATCACCATCCCAGCGAAATTTTCCAATAAATTTTACGGGGAATTTGCGGAGATCGAGTTTTCCACGAGAATTATTCCCCATTTAGTTTTTTTTTTCTTTTTTTTTTCTTTGAATCAAATAATTCTTTTGATAAATTTTTAAATAGTTAACTTTGCATGAAAAATATTCATTAACTTTGAATTAGATAGTTAATTATTCCAATAAATTCATTATTTAAATAGTTAATTTCCTTTTAAAAAAATCATTTTTCAAAGATCAAATTCTTAAATCTCTCATTAAAAACAAAATCATATTTCATATCAAACTATCTAATTATCTATACATATAATTCAAATGTTTAAAACATATAATTAAAATATATCCAAATTTCTAAATCATTAAGAATAAAACTTTAAATTTATATATGTAGAAAAAAATAATAATACTAATAATTAAAAAAAAAAAAAAAGTAAATGGGACGAGAAGCAGTAACGGGGATGGGAAATGCATTCCCCGTCCTGTGTTAGCTTGCGGGGAATTTTTTTCCGTCACTCCCTTCCCCATTCTCTACTTAAGCAGGAATTTTCCACGGGACAAATGGACATCCCTAATTTTAACATAACTAAATTTTGATTCTTTAATTGATTTAAAAGTATTGTCCAAATCTCTCCCTTTTAACACAAACCAAATCACCTCTAAGTTAGAGGCTTACTTTAAAAAGATAATAAATACAAATACACCACAAAAACAACCATTAAGAAGACAAATTCATCACGAAAAATCCTATTTTTCTTTTCTTTTTTTTTCTTTTTTTTCGTTATTCCGTTTCTGTCCCTATAAAAAGACAAATCTCATCTCATCTAAGGATCAGAGATCACGTGCACCCACGTGGAGCAAACCCGATCCGAGAACCCGCCAAATCATACACAACCCGGAAGCCCTGCTGTTGAATATTCCCAATAATTGACAAACCGGACATTGTACCCGCAAACGCAAAGCAAAAGCTCCCACTGTCGTCCACCGGAATCAAATAATTCGTCGCCGGCAACGACATGTCGGCTCCCCGGAAATGCAGCACCACCGTCGGAACCTTCACGGCCGACTGACCCGACAAGTCGTAACAAGTATCGAACAGCGAAAACTCTGGACCCCTTTTCAAATGGGCCGCTCCGGCCCTGAACGCGTCGCGAAGAGCAGTGTAAGCGGGTCGGGTCAACCGGGTTACCGACGTACCTGAATCGATGATGACGCCGCCGTTGCCGGCCGGATCGAGCTTGAAGAGTGAAGCGGAGACGCCGCGGACTCGGGCTCCGCCGACGCTGATTCCGATGAGTTCGACATAATAAAACGTTTCCAGTTTTGGGTTTCTAATCAGAGGAGTGAACCGGGCGAGCCGGGAAATGGCTGCATCGCCGAAAACCATGGAGGACGGTCTGGAGGAAGCGGACCGGTCGACGAGGCAATAGGAGAATTTGTGATTGAACCGGATTCCGGTTTGGGAAGGGAAAGACAAGCGGCCACGGCCGAGGCCCAACAAACCGGCGGCGCCGACGAAGAGGCCTTCATTGTCGTGGCCGCAGCCGAGGGCGACTTTGGCGATTTTATTGCCGCGAAACGTGAGGGTTTCGGTGGCGAAGTCGCCGGTGGTGAAGGAGCCGTCGCCGTAGGAGACTTGGTAGAGGCAGGTGTGGCGGCGGGTGCTGCAGCCGGAAGAGTCGAGGCGGCGGCAGAGAGGGGAGGAGCAGGGGATTTGGGCAAAGGATTTAGATTTGAAGGGGTTAAAAATGGGGTCGGATTGGGAGTAGCATTTGCGGCAAGGGGAGCATTGGAGCCAAACGACGTCGCTTCCAGTGTCGAGGACCATGTAAAGGTATCTAGGAGGGGTTCCGACGCCGAGGCGGGTGAAGTACTCGCCGCTGCCTTGGGCGAGGCCGGAGATGACGGAGCTGCTGAATCCGGCGCGTGGGAGTGGGGTCCGGGCGGCGGCCAGAGCGGTCAGCGACTGGACGCGGAGGGCATCGCGGTGGAGTCTGAGGTTGAAGAGATCGGTGGGGGTTTTGTTGAGGGAGAGTGAGTCCAAGTGGTGGAGCTCAAGCGTGAGGGCGGCGGTGGAATCGAGGGCTTCGGAGTCGAATTGGGGTTGGGATTGTGGAAAGGAAATGGGAGAGGGGTTTGGGAGAGGGCGGAGGATTAGGGTCTGAAACTCCGATGCGGCGGAGAGGGAGAGGAGGAGGAAGAAGAAGAGGACATTTGTTGGTGGTGATTCCATGAGAGAGAGAGAGAGAGAGAGAGATTCAGTTTGTTTATGGAGTTCGAGAGTTAATTATAAGGGAAAGGAAGAGAGAGAGAGAGAGAGATGAGCGGTATGTGCGGTACTTTTGGGAGTGGGGGAGCAAAATGCAATGCAGCTAATTCTTTTGTTGGTGCGGTGCTTTGATAATTCAATATCTTGCTTTTTTCGTTTGTTTGTTTGTTTAATACATTTAGGATTATGTGTCTTTGAGACATTTTATTTGTTAACAATATTTTTTAGTAGACAACTTTTGACTTCTTGATTGAGAGTATATGTCAATTACTGCTGAGCTTAGACATATTTGTTAGCAATTTTAAAGCTAAGTTTAGTCTATACTCATACATTATTGTAAACTTATTTTTTTAAAAAATAGTTCTTATTAGTTTTTTCTCTACCAATTTTAAAATTATATTCATATTATCTCTTTTTTTTTTAATAAAAATTATTATTATTATTAAGTCACTAAGTTTGATAAAAATTAACAATAAGAACTAGTTAATTATTGAAAGTATTGGAATTAAAATTGAACATTTGAAAGCATAGTGACTAAAATGTAATAAGACTCAAAGTCGAAAGACCAAAAGATAGGAACAAAACTTTATCTTTCTCCTCTTGTAAAATTATCAATTATTTCTTTAAACTTCAAAGTTAATTTTTATCATAAATTTTCAATTTTATCAAATTAAAAATTATATTTTAATGAGTATTACATTTTTTTTAGTTTAAATTTAAATAATTGTTGTAATTTTTACCCTCTAATGTATTAGGAGTGATGGTCAGCATGGCCATGGCAGCAGTTAAATTACAGTCAGAAATGTGCCTCAGGCTCAGCATCCACGTATTTAGCTATTCTGGAATCTTCTTGTGTAACAAATTCTGTTATTCACAAGTTGTGTTCTAATTTCTTTATTCTTGTATTATGGACACCTGTCCATTTCTAGATTGTTCTTTTATCATGGTATAGTCTGCCACAGAATGAGCAGCATTCTTGTATAAATTTGGCTATTGCCTATCATTGAATTCAGTGAAGAAAATATAAAGAAACAGAGAGAGATATTACTCTCTTCAAGTTTTATCGAGTGCAATCATGGTATCAGAGCACACTACGACCAACGTCGCAACCAACGCAGGAACAACCATGATCACTAGGAATACCACCACCTTCAGTAGTCCTCCTCTCAACCAATTACTAAACCAGATCACGACGATAAAGCTTGATCGTGGAAACTATCTTCTGTGGAAAAATTTAGCTCTACCAATTCTGAGGAGCTACAAGCTAAAAGGGCATTTGTTAGGGACAAAACCCTGCCCTCCAAAATTTTTTCTACCAACACCAGCCGTTACTCCATCTGAAGGAGAAGTTGAAAGAGGCAAATCCAGCTCAAGAGCTCCGGCAAGCGCAACGTCTGAAATCTCGAGCCCTACGACTGATTCTGTCTCCAATCCTCTTTATGAAGCTTGGATCACTACTGATCAACTGCCATTGGGGTGGTTATATAACTCCATGACCTCAGAAGTCGCCACTCAGGTAATGGGGTTCGATAGCGCCAAAGACCTCTGGGATGCAATTCAAAATTTATTTGGTATTTAGTCGAGAGCCGAGGAAGATTATCTCAGGCAGATTTTCCAACAGACTCGCAAAGGTAACCTTAAAATGTCTGATTATTTACGAACCATGAAGTCTCATGCTGATAATTTAGGGCAAGCTGGAAGCCCCGTTTCTTCTCGAAATTTGATATCTCAGGTGCTCTTGGGATTGGATGAAGAATACAACCCTGTTGTGGCAATGATCAAAAGGAAAATGTGACATTTCTTGGTCCGAAATGCAAGCTGAGCTGCTTGTTTTTGAAAAGAGATTAGAATTGCAAAATACCCAGAAGTCAACAATATCCTTTAATCAAACAAGTTCTGTTAACATGGCAACCAGTAGGAACATGAGCAATTATCAAGGTGGACGCGGCTGGAATTATACAGCCAATAACAATCAGAGAGGACAAAATTTGAACAACCAGAGAGGAGGATACAATTCTAATTATAGTGGACGTGGCCGTGGCAGAGGCAGAAGCTATGGAGGCTACGGTAATTCGAACAATAGACCAGTGTGCCAGGTATGTGGTAAAATGGGCCATTCGGCTGCTATATGTTTCCATCGGTTTGACAAAGAATATGTTCCCAATCCGAATAGAGGTAATGGCCAGAATACAACACAAAACTCAGGACATAACCAGACCTCGAGTGCATTTGTTGCAGGCGCTAGTAATTCTTTTGCTACCCCTGAAACAGTGATGGATACCAATTGGTATGCTGATAGCGGCTCCTCCAACCACGTTACTGGGGACTACAATAATTTGATCAACCCCAAAGAATATGGAGGTAATGAACAAGTAACCATAGGTAATGGTTCTCAACTGCCAATCTCATATACTGGAAATTTTTACTTAACCGATGGCTCTTATACACTAAATCTACAAAATGTTCTGTTTGTACCTGAGATAGCAAAAAATTTGGTTAGTGTATCCAAGTTGGCTCAAGATAATAATGTTTACTTTGAATTTCATGGTAATTTTTGCCTCATAAAGGACAAGGACTCGGATCAAGTGGTGCTGAAAGGAATGCTTAAAGATGGCCTATACCAACTAGAAAAAATGTCTACCATGCCTGGACGTGAAGAGTCGGCTGATTCTGGTCCACAACCTCCTATAAATAATGTCCATGGCTCGTCTGTGTTTGTTATTTCCTTTTCTCCAGTAAATTTCAATGTTGTTGTGTCAAAGACCATATGGCATAGACGCCTAGGTCACCCTGCTTTAAAAGTGTTAGACTCAATTATTAGAGATTGTAAGTTTCCAATTAAAGGAAATGAAGGATTACAGTTTTGTGAATCTTGTCAGTTTGGGAAGTCTCACTGCTTACCATTTCAATTGTCTGATAGTAGAGCTAAAAATAGATTTGATCTTGTGCACTCTGATTTGTGGGGGCCTGCGCCTGTTAATTCCACTGATGGTTTCAAGTATTATGTGCTTTTTATGGATGATTGTAGCCGGTTTGTTTGGTTATATCCTTTGAAACAGAAAAATGACACTCTTGCTGCCTTTTTACACTTCTCTAATGTGGTTAAAACTCAGTTTAACAGTCATATTCGAGCCTTTCAGTCTGATAACGGGGGAGAGTTTGTTCGAATACATCAAGAATGTTATAAACTAGGAATAAAATCCAGATATTCATGTCCTTATACTTCAGCACAAAATGGTAGGGCAGAAAGAAAGCACCGACATGTTGTTGAAACCGGACTTACTCTCCTCGCTCAAGCCTCTATGCCATTACGTTATTGGTGGGATGCTTTTCTGAATGCTACTCAACTGACAAACTATTTGCCTACTTCGGTACTTCATGGTAAGTCACCATATGATTTATTATTTATGAGAAAGTTTGACATTACTTCTTTGCGTAGCTTTGGATGTGCGTGTTACCCCTGCCTCAGGCCCTATCAGAATAATAAATTTCAGTTTCATTCTGAATGCTGTGTTTACCTTGGTTTTAGTCCAGTTCATAAGGGGTATAGGTGTCTAAATGAAGCTGGTCGCATGTATATTTCATGCCATGTTAGATTCAATGAAGAAGATTTTCCCTTCTCAAAGGGATTTGGCTCTGTATCTTCAACATCTTCTAGCTCGAAGTCGTCATCAGTATGCCCTCCTATATCCAGTTGGTTCCCAAATTATCAGCATTCATCTCAAGATAAATTACCACAACCTATTTCTACTTGTCCCACTCCCACACAACAAGCTTTATCCTCCCCTGCACCTGTATCATCACCCACAAGCCCACCTCCACCTTTTGAACATCTTGGCTTACAACCTTCCAGTCCAATCATCTCCTCTTCCCCAACTACTGATTTTCCTCACTTAGCCTCTCAGTCCCTACCAACTGAATCTACACAATCTTTGTCCCAAATCCAACAGCCACCAATTTCCTCTCATCCCATGACGACCTCGAGCAAAGTCCGGCATATTTAAACCAAAGATTTGGTTAACACATGAGAAAACAGATTGGACTCAAACTGAACCAACTCGTGTAAAGGATGATCTTGCTACTCCTCAGTGGAAACAAGCCATGGATCTTGAGTATTTTGCCCTTATGAAGAACAAAACGTGGCATTTGGTCCCTCATTCTCCGCACTTTAATATTGTTGGCAACAAATGGGTGTTTCGTATTAAACGTAACCCGGATGGTTCAGTTCAACGTTATAAGGCGCACTTGGTTTCCAAGGGATTTCATCAGAATCCCGGTGTGGATTTCTTTGAAACTTTTAGTCCTGTGGTTAAAGCTTCCACGATTCGTGTAGTTCTTAGCATGGTTATTTCTCAAAGCTGGAAAATGAGGCAGTTGGACTTTAATAATGCCTTTTTAAATGGCCCTCTTCGTGAAGATGTTTTCATGTGTCAACCACCAGGCTATGAAGATCCTCGGTATCCAAATTATGTGTGTAAGCTCGACAAAGCCTTATACGGCCTGAAACAAGCACCACGAGAATGGAATAATACCTTGCGGACCGTTCTTACTTCATGGGGCTTTGTCAATTCAAGGTCAGATACTTCGTTATATATACAAGTCTGGCTCAGATATTATTTTACTTCTTGTGTACGTTGATGATGTGATTGTTACAAGTAATAATGACTCTTTGGTTGATAAGTTGGTGGTTGTGCTAGATAGTAAGTTTGCCTTGAAGGACCTAGGGAGGTTAAGTTATTTTCTAGGACTTCAAGCACATTATACCTCTGCTGGTCTTATTCTAAATCAGGAAAAGTATGTTACTGATTTGTTATTTAAGCTGAATATGAATGAGCTCAAGCCTGCCCCTACACCGTGCACCACTGGCAGTGATCTGTCGATTACTGATGGCCAACCTTTGTCTGATCCATATATTTATCGAAGTGTAATAGGGGCACTACAATATTTAACCAACACACGCCCTGATATTTCGTTCATTGTAAATCACCTCAGTCAATTTTTAAAGAGTCCTACTGATATCCACTGGCAAGCAGTGAAAAGAGTCCTTCGTTATGTGAGTGGAACTAAGCATCATGGTATTTTGTTTCAACCGAGCAGTGACTTATCTATTTCAGCATTCTCTGATGCCGACTGGGCATCGAACATTGATGACAGGAAATCCGTGGCAGCCTACTGTGTTTTCCTTGGTGAAAATCTTGTTTCGTGGTCCTCTAAAAAGCAGACAGCCGTTGCACGATCAAGTACGGAGTCCGAATATAGAGCCTTAGCTCATGCCACTGCTGAAATCAAATGGTTGCAACAGTTGTTAAACGAATTAGGCTGCTATTTAAAGTCTACTCCAGTCCTCTGGTGTGATAATCTCAGCGCTGGAGCTTTGGCAGCAAATCCTGTGTTTCACGCACGCACAAAACACATAGAAATAGACGTCCATTTTGTTCGAGATCAGGTATTAAATGGTTCTCTTGAAGTTCGGTATGTGCCTTCAGCAGATCAGTTGGCCGACTGTCTTACCAAACCTCTTAGTCATTCACAGTTTACTCATCTACGCTCCAAACTCGGGATAGTTGATCTACCCTCTCGTTTGAGGGGGGATATTAGGAGTGATAGTCAGCATGGCCATGGCAGCAGTTAAATTACAGTCAGCAATGTGCCTCAGACTCAGCATCCACGTATTTAGCTATTCTGGAATCTTCTTGTGTAACCAATTCTGTTATTCACGAGCTGTGTTCTAATTTCTTTATTCTTGTATTATGGACACCTGTCCATTTCTAGATTGTTCTTTTATCATGGTTTTGTCTGCCTCAGAATGAGCAGCATTCTTGTATAAATTTGGCTATTGCCTATCATTGAATTCAGTGAAGAAAATATAAAGAAACAGAGAGAAAGTTATTACTCTCTTCAAGTTTTATCGAGTGCAATCATAATGAACTTTTATTTGAAAAATCATGGATGAAAATATTCTTATAAACTTTTTTTTAGACAATATGTGGAGAGGGGGATTTGAACCACAGACCTTGTGGTTATAGTACAAAGTGCTAAGCACTAGTTGACAAATATTCTTATAAACTTAATGAAACGTGAATGAAAAATGTTATTGGAGTTTGATTTTGTTTAAATTGGTGAGGTTTGAAAGATTGGTTGAATTGTTGGTGTATTAATTAGACTTCATTAAGTTTGTGTCATATGTTTGGTTCTTTTAAACAAAATTTGTAAGTTTTGCGAGATTTGTACTTCTCTACAAATCAATGGGTGAAGTTTTATTTTACTTCATCTCTAAAAATCAATGGGTGAATTTAGCCAAAGTTGAACATTGACTCACCTCGCCCCTGGACATTCCTAACATCTAGTGACGTGGCATGTCGATAATGGATCCTAACCGACTATAAAACTCCCTGCCTACTACATGCTCTTAAAATCTTGCAGGAAATCAAATGACAGAAATTTGAGTAGAGTTTCCCTTGAAATTTGGCTATAAACACACCTGGAAAGGAGCGATATATACACATATGTAAAAACTCTCTAGAAATAACAGACATTTTAACACATCTTGGAACCAAAGCATCCCAAGTGATAATGTTTCCATGGGGAATAGACTGCAACCAATCTCGTGCTTTGTCTGGCAAAGAAAAAGGGAAGAGACGTAAGCGGATCGCATCTTCGGTCACCCCATTTAATTTAACTGTCCCACAAATATCTAAAAAAGATTTAAGGTGAGAATTTGGGTCCTCTATGGGAGATCCTCTGAATGCACTATCTCAAGTCATCTAGATCAGACCAGTCTTCAACTCAAAATTATTGGCATTAATCGGGGCATAGACGATCCCAGACTGCTGCTCAGGAAAAACAAGCTAAAAATAGTTCCTAATAGGCTTAGGCTCCTCAGGTGGATTTGGGTTGGCCATTGGAATGGATCTTTCTTTATGCTTTGTTCCAAGTCTACTACAAGTTCTTTAAATCTCGGGGTCCAAAGGAACAATGGCAACCTCCCTATTCTTTAGCATACACCTCTAACGCTCCGCGTTTCGGAATCGAGCTATTTTGAGATCTGTTGAGCTTTTTATTCTATCTTGAAAATTAGAATTAAGCTTAGTCTCGGGTCATTAAATTAAATTTATATAATTTAGGAAAAAGAGATTTTTAATTAAATCTTTAAATTTCCTAAAGATTGGAGGTTTAATAATTGAAATTTATTTTAAGTTCAAAAGGCCCAAAATTCTCTTAATTTGTTTTAATCTCAAATTCTTTAGGAGCTAAGATTGGGTTTAAAATTATATTCTAATTAAGACCCTAAATCCCAATTTGATTGGGTTTCTCCTCTTAGGGTTTATTTTAAATGAAAAGGAAAAGAAAAAGAAAAACCGTAAAATTCATCTTTCTTCCCTTTCCTTCCTCTTTGGCTGCCAACCCCTCCCCTTCGTGACTCTTCTCTCTTTCGCCGGTAGCAACTCTCTCTCTCTCTCTCTCTGTCTTCTTCCGTTCGTGTAAGCCAGCCGCATCTCCCTACCTCTCGTTCTTCATCTTCGGCCACAGCTTCCTCTCTCTCTCTCTCGGTGTCTCTTCCCCGCGACGTAAGTCTTTTCTCTCTCCCTCTCGCGTGTTCGTTCGCCGGCAGCAAGGCTCACGAATCCCATCGGTTTCTCCCTCTCTTTGGTGTTTCTCCGGCGGTGGCTACGCAAGTGGTAGAAGACCCGTGTGTTTTCTTCTTCTCTCTCGCTCGTGTTTGGCTAGGACCCGCGGAAAGGTTTGTCTTTCTCCCTCTCGTGTTCTATCTGGTCCGAGCATTTGCAGCGTCGTCGGCATCTCTTCTCGAACCAATAGGAGCAACCCTTTAGACCTCGAGCAAAATTTCATCCGCCCCTTTGTCGTTCTGGCTTCAACATCTTTCAATCCACACGTGTTCAACAAGGTCCAGCTCTCTTGCGGCAAGTGCTCGATGTTTTCGGTAAGTTAGCCTCGGCCCATTCGTTTTTCTTCAAGTTTCAAGCTTACCCATTCAGATTAGGACCTTGGGTTGTGTTGAGAACATGACCCATTCATTATCAACTCTAGAATTGCAGGTTCAAGTCTCTTTGGGTGCCAACCAACAAGCGTTCGGCCTCGAATCTTTGTTTTTCGGTAAAGTTAAACCCTTACCCACTCTTTGTAGGGGCTGGTTTAGTGTTGCCCATTCTTTATCAACTTCGAAATTGTAGGAACAAGCCTTGTTCGGCCACTGTCAAGCAACATTCTGGGCTTAAACTTGGCTATCTTCGAATACCCACTAGCCGAGCAATCTTGGGGTTGAATGCTTATAGGCTAGGGGACTTGGATTAGTGGTTTCGAAGCCTTTTGATCACTGGACAGCACATGTTCAGGACCATTTGTGGGCTAAACGGTAAATTCTAGTATTCTCTAATTCCTTTATAAGTTGTTTAGGTGTTATTAATTGGTTCCTAATCTTTGAAGGGTCTTTGCTTGTAGTTGGGGCTCTTTCCGACTCTTTTGGTTAAGAATCAAGGTGGTTTTGTTAAGAAATCCTTTTCTTAAGCGTTCTTTAGTTTGTAGTAGGTTTTTAGGCTTGGTTCTGACTCTTAAGCGATTATCCTGTTGTTTAGGAGCTTGGTTGGGCTTTTAGGATCGCTTAGAAGCGCTATATAAGTAAGTAGTTTTTATCTGTTGAAGTTTGTTTGATAGCATGATGCACGCTGTATGTTTACTCGCTTTATTTATGCTTTATAACTATTCACTTGTTGCTTGCTTCTGGATTTTATGCTTATGTATATGGTAAAGTGTTACTTGCTCCTATGATATGTAACATGAGATCTTCGAATAGCATGAACTATTGTTGTGTGATGTTTGGTTGTAAAGCATGATACTTTGTTATGCATTCCTGAGTTATGCATAGAGTGAGCTTGCGTTGTGGTATGTATATGCTTGGTGGGCATAGTACATGAGTCTAGAGGCATGTTGCAGGACATATGCATTTTAGGTAGCTGTAATAAAGAGGTCAGGGACCTGGATATGAAAGAAAGGCAAGTTGGGTGAATGTCAGTGCACCTCGGGTACAAATGGTCGAGGGGTGGCATGTCACCAGTGGTTTTAAGAGGAGAATCGAGGCCTTGGGTACAAATGGTCAGGGATTGACGTGATGAGTCTAGAAAGCATCGGTGCACCTTGGGTAGAAATGGCCAAGGGGCGATGCACAATTCAAGGCCTTGGGTACAAATGGTCAATGGTCGAACGCTGAGCTCCATAGAGAGCATTGTGGCCCTGGGTACAAATGGTCAGGGGACAGTGCGACTCGAAGGGTTAGTCTTGGAGAGCCAAGTGAGGGCTAAATACGTTTGATGATTAGTTGTGAGTTGCATAGAGAGATGCATGAGGTTTGACTTAGGAGAGTCATTCATTTTACTTGCTTTTAAGCATGTTGTTGTGTTTTTAGCTTTGAGAAGTATGTTGTTTGCGCATGAAAAGCATGTTGGTTGCTTGGTTACTGTTTGATGGCTTCTCAGGTAAGGGCTGCTTACTAGTACCATGGTTGTACTGACCCCCTCCCCTCTCTTCCCCCAACTCCTAGATTATACAGGTTATGAGGACTGTGCTGACCATGGCGATGCAGAGGAGGCACATGAGGAAGGACCATAGCTAGCTAGCATTGCGTTTCCTTTTTATTTCCGTTGGCAGGATAGTTATTTCTTATTATTGTGGATAGTTGTTGTCCTATTAGGTTTAGTTTCTAAAATTATTGTTGCTGAAACTCCAGGCTTTGGTTGTGTTAGTTTTGATAAACTTTATATCTCTCATTTCAGTTAATAATAGTTAAGTTGTTCCAAATAACTTGAGAGAACTTGGTTGTGCTTAGTTGAGTTTAGTTGTGGATGTTCCTACTTATTTGATTTATATTGTCGCGAGACCTGACTCGCTTGTTCTCTGGAGTTCTGTTGTGTTGTAGCATGGTGGGTTGTTGAGAATGTTATATAGAAGTGCTTATCTTGTTTATCAGGTCTTGGAAAAATTTTGGGATAGTCGTATGTATGTCGTTATGCTGCCGAAATTTTTGGAGCACTCGGTTGGTTCTCGGTTAGAAGTAAGTAATGTCGCTAGGTTAGTTTATAAAAACATGGGGCGTTACAACACCAATCTATCCTAAAGAAAAATAATAAAGACATTCAATCAAAAAGTAAAGAACAAATAAGGAAACAAATAAAATAAGAAAAGGAAACAAAAACAAAAAAAGGAAAAAAAAATGCAACTAAGTACCTAAAATACAATAAAATACATTCTAAATTAAGACCAAACAATTTCTTCACAATATTAATTGACTAAATAATTGTCAATCTCCCACAACGGTGCCAAAAACCTGTTGTGCAAAATTACACCATACCGCAAGTGTACGAGTCAAGTTTTAATAGTAAAGTTATCCTAAATCTCCCGATCTCAGGATTACTCTAGTTATGCAATTCAAGATCTAAAACTAAATCCCCTCTCCCGAGCAAGAATTAGAGAAAACAACAATTAACTCATGGCCAGTGAATTAAATGCATTAAGAATAGAGTATGCATAAATTGAAGGATTGAAATTCCCTAATTCCGTTAAGCGGAAGCGAATTGGGACAAATTCATAGTTTATTTTGTTTAATCTAAAATACAAATACATTGGCAATAAACTTATAACTATTCTAAATTTATATTTATTATGGCTAAACATACAACCTTAGATTTAATCTAAAATGGAGAAATATACATACCGTCGTTGTCGTCTCTGAAATATCAAGAACGCCTTTCATGATTTCATAGGGGTCAAATGTCAACAATTGGGACACCACCACTATGGCTACACCAGTATGACTCAGAGACTTCTAGAGGCAGGAGATTGGTTGTCTAGGGAGCTTTCAGGGGAATTTTTCGAGAGCATGAGAATGAATGAGATACCTTTTACCCCACCCTAGGGGTCCTATTTATAGGAAAAGACCAAGATCTAATCCTTATAGGAAAATGTCATGAATAAGATCTAATCAAATCTATTATCTTATTCATATCTAATTTTAATAAATAATTTTTTTTAGAATAAATAAATAAATAATTAATTCCATAATTAATTAGTTACCTAATTAAATATAATATATTTAATTTTAGGGATTTTATTAAATTATTTATTTTAATAATACGAATCCAATTCATATTAATTATTTGAACTCTTTCAAATATTTTCTTTCAAAAAATTAATTTTGAAATTAATTCAAAATTACATTATAAAGTTTCATAAACTTTATATTATAATGTATCAACATACATTATATGATTCCCCTAAATAAATTGAACACTTTTCAATTTATAATTAATACTTAATTGCCTCAAGTGCCTTTACGAGCTACCAGTGGGACCTGCAGATTAGAAGCTCCAACAATATGAGATTAATCGACTAAACTCATTAAACAATTAATTAATTTTCAATAACTGTGGGTTCACTCCACTAAAGACCCACAGTTGCACTATTCTCACTGCAGACATAATTCTGTGTCCACGAATATAGACCAATAACAGCAAGTTAGTCCTTCACGAGTGTTCGTTACTCCAGTTGGGTCAAATTACCATTTTACCCCTGAGTTACCTCTACCTTTTTAAGTACCAGTGCTCCTCTAATGAACAACCTGTTTATGGTCCAACCACCAAATAGAAACCTCTATCGGGCCAGTGAGAGGGTAGGATCCTTTGTTCAAGACCCGGATACACCACTGAAGGGAACACTCATTTACTTTCTCAAAGTCGGGAAGAAGTGAATTCCATCTTGTGTGATTATGTTCCCAGCTCCCCATTCGGTCTTGTCCCCAAAATGGCAGGCTTATTGAGTCGGCATACTTGCCACTCTCACCCATACAAATCAAAGGACAATTCCTCGTGAACAGGAGTCCATAATCCACTCAGGATTTAAACTAAGTTGCCTAGGTCATCCTAGTGAAATAGAGACCTAACTAGTTAATGGTGATAAAACTAGCGGTTATTATTTCACGGTCCGGTCTTATGCAAACTCATTGCATAGGATACCCCTACTCACATGTCCCCTACACCAACACGTTGGATCATTGCGTTTGTATCAAATACAAAGTGGATCGTATCCATAGTGTCACCAGGATAAGGTACCTAACCTTATCCCTATACTATAGACCTTTTGGGTTGTTACTTGAACAACGATTCCTGTATGTCCCCACATACTAGTTCAACTTACATGAAAACAACCTTGGATCTTTGTTTATTGGATTTGGGTCATATTGTGCAATACTTAACAATAACACTTTATTGTAGAAACTAAATAACACTTTATTGAAACAAGTATACAATTTGTTTACATTTACTATCTAAGAGTTTTAAGGCATAAAACCCAACATAAATGAATTGAAAACAACATACACCCAAGAATTAATCCACAATACCACAAAGGGCTACATCAATCCGTAAGAATTAAAGGTATAACTACTCATAAAATCCTCGTTACAATATAAGCTAGAAGAAAAAACCATAAAAACTAACTAAAGATAAGGAAAGAAAGGGAAAAACTCGAGTATCGCCGAAATGCACGTCCCCATCACAATCTCCACGAGCTCTAGCCTAGGATCCCGCTCCTTATCCTTGCTCAAGCTCCTACTAGAGGTCTCTAGTCAGAATTAGGGCTAAAAATTCTCCAAAAGAAGTTCTCATTCCGTGTAGGAATCACATTGTATTTATAGAAAAATTTGGGTAGTGTTGAAATGCTAGAGCCAAAATCTCAACGTTGCCCCTTTGTCACGCGATTATTTTAGGGAAATCGAATAGTGTTGAGACGCTTTGGGCACAACGTCGAGACGTTGTGCCCTCGGGAATTCAAACTAGGCAAGCAGCTGCAGAGCGTCGAGACGCTTGAAGACAGTGTTTTGATGTCATTCTCTCGGTTTTCTTGGCTGTAGCAGCACCTATATGAAGTTCTTTTCCATTCTTTTGCCTCTTTTTATCTCCTGAACACTTGATCAACTTCCAAATGCTCAGTTTCATCTTAAGATTTGATTCCTACAAAAAGAACATAAGAAATGTATGATTTCGATCAAATTAATCGCAAAGAATAGCAAATAAATACCGAGAAAAATAGCTCATTTTGTGAGCTATCAGTGACAACTCTTTCAAACACTATTTTCAATTTTGAATTCTTCTCCAACCAAAATACTATCGCCCTCTCTTCTTCTTCTTTTCACATAACTCAACCATCCATATGCTTCCCTCTTCCATTTGAGCTAGCACCAATTTATTATAGCCAACAATAAACACAACATTTAGGGGTCGTTTGATAACGTTCTCATTTTTCATTTTTCGTTTCTCATTTCTTGTTTTTAAAGAACTAAAAACAGAAACATGTTTGAAAATTATTTATGTTTCTTATTTCTCTAAAAGAAGAAACAAAAACAAATTTGTGTTTGATAACTGTATAACAGATTTGTGTTTGATAACTGTATAATTGTTTCTCGTTTCTTGTTTTTTAGTTGAAAAAATATATGTGACATAATATAAAAATTATATATAACATACATTAAAATTATAGTTAGAGGTCGCTAGTGGTGGCGGGTCGGCGGAGGTCAGCAGCGATTGGTAGTCAGAGGTCGACGGTGGTAGCTGGGAGTCGGAGGTCGACGGTGGCGGCTAGTTGGCAGAGATCGACGGTGGCCAATGGTCGAAGGTCGACGGTGGCAGTCGGTCGTGTTGGGATTTATGCCCTAAAACTCGTAGATAGTGAATGTAACCGTTGACCGGATATTAATGAAATAATATTGATATATTTTTCCATTAATTGTTATTAGTTATTTTATTTGTCTTTGCCTAATAATAACCCTAATCCAATAAACTAGACATCCAAGGCTGTAATATGAGTCTTGAACTATATGTAGCGACATATGGGATCATTGTTCAAGAAACAGCCTAAAGGGTCTATAGTATAGGGATAAGACTGGGTGCCTTATCCTGGTGACACTATGGATACGACCCACTTTGTATTTGATACAAACGCTGCGATCCAACGCGTTCGTGTAGGAGACATGCGAGTGGGGGTATCCTATGCAATGAGTTTGCATAAGACCGGACCGCGAAATAGTAACCATTGGTTATAACACCGTTAACTAGTTGGTTTTCTATTTCACTAGGACGACCTAGACAACTTAGTCTTAATCCTGAGTTGATTATGGACTCCTGCTCATGAGAGATTGTCCTTTGATTTGTATGGGTGAGAGTGGCCAATACGCCGACTCAATAAGCCTACCACTTTGGGGACAAGACCGAATGGGGAGTTGGGAACATAATCGTACAAGATGGAATTCACTCCTTCCCGACTTTAGGGAAGCAGATGAGTGTTCCCTTAAGTGGTTACTCCGAGTCTTGAACAAAGGGCCCTACCCTCTCAATGGCACGAGAGGGTTTTCTGTTTGATGGTTGGACCACAAACAGGTTGTTCATTAGAGGAGAATTGGTACTTAAGGAAATAGAGGTAACCTAGGGGTAAAACGGTAATTTGACCCAGCTGGTGTTACGGACACTCGTGAAGGACTAACTAGTCGATATTGGTCTAAGATCTGTGGACACAGAAAATATGTCTGCAGTGAGAAGAGTACAACTGTGAGTCTTTAGTGGAATGTACACACAATTAACGAATATTGATTAATGTGGTTAATGAGTTTGACCAATTAATCTCACATCGTTGGAGCTTCTGATCTGCAGGTCCATTAGGTCCCACTGGTAGCTCGTAAAGTAATTTGAGGCAACTAAGTTATAATAGTAAATTGAAAATGTTCAATTTATTAAGGGAAACAAATATAATATATATTGATATATTATTATGAGAGAAATTAATATTTGAAAAGTTCAAATATAAATTTATGGAAGTTTGAAAGAGTTCAAAATAATGAATTAATTAATTTAAGGCCTAAAATGTGTTTGGGCAAATTAATTAATTCTAGGCCGGGAATTAAATATGTGATATTTAATTGGTGGTTAATTAATTAAAGAATTCATTAACTGGGAATTAATCAATTATGTAAATAATTAATCACTTAAGGAAGTGATTAATCATTTATGGGAATGATCTAATCACTTATGGAAGTAATTAGTCATTTGTGGAAAAGATTAATCAATTGGGGAATTGATTGATCATGATTGATTAATTAAGGAATAAGATTGAATCAATTATGGAAAAGATTGATTTAATTGAATATTTTATTCATGGTCTCTCTTCTATAAATAGAACATTAGACCTAATTGGTCATGACACTTTTACACTTGACACTCTTGTAAGACAAGACCTAGAATTCTCTCTAGCCTCCCTCTTAGAGAAAGACTCCCACACGTCTTTGGCCTCCTAGACTTAGAGACATACCGGTGGAACCTCTGTGGTTATTGTGTCATTCAAAGAAGAAAATTCCAGCGATCAATAGGCGAGGAGGCTGCTGTGTTTTCGTTCGTTGGAGCGTCGTTGGCGAAGAATGGTCAAGTCTACAACGGAGGTTTGTAACGGTTCTTCCTCTTTTCGTTAGAAAAGTTTTTAAAAATAAATTCAGATTTATTTTAGCATGTTTAAACCGTTTTACAGCGACTTTAAAGTTAGTTTAAAGTTTTTGTTTGAGTTATCGTAACGGTATTTTAATGTTAATTAATATACGACGTTAGGTCCAATCGATGCGCTTCCGCTGCGTGGGGACTTTTATTCCCATCAATCGGCATCAGAGCCATCGCTGTCCCTATTAATTAATTTTAAAAGTTGCGATAGGCTCTAATATGTGGGATTTATGCATAATGTATGTTCGGTTTGCATTGAACTGTTTGGGTTAATTTTATGGCCATAGATTTTATTTTTATGTGATTTTGATCATGTAAGGCCCGGTGTTTCGGGTATTTTATGTAAAATCGAGTCCTATGTAAGTCCGGGTCTAGAATAGGTTTTTATGAGATGAAAATCGGAGCAATCGCCGCTGAAATCGGGGCCGAAATCGGAGAAATCGTTGCTGTTTTGCCCAGATTCTGCCTCCAGACGCAAAAGCGTCAGGACGCTCCTTCAACAGCGTCTCGACGCTGTCTCGATACCGAAGGCGCTCGGTAAGGAAAGCACACAGCGTCGGGACGCTACCTCTACAGCGTCTCGACGCTGTCTCGATTACGCAGGCGCCAGATATGGAAAACGCACAGCGTTGGGACGCTATCAACACAGCGTCTTGACGCTGTCACGATGGAGGCACGCTTTAGGGTTTCAAAAGGCGCGGTTCAAGGTGTGACAGGTCCGGTTCGGCTGGGTTGGGACCTATTTGGTCCGGTTCAGCCAATTTTTGGCATGGTTCGTGATTTTGGAGGCCGGTTCGAGGTGGTTCGGGGCGGTTCGTGCTGTCTAGACCAATTCCGGAGCTGTACATGGATGTTTTAGGATATAATTTAGCTAAATTAATGTAATTTAATGCTTTATTTGATCCTAGGGGCCAAAATTAACCGGTTCAATTGCTATTTATATGCTTTATGGATGTCATATAGAATTTTTTAATCCCACCTTAGGTTATAAACATGCTCATGCATTTTTTATATATTATAAATTGTTATAATGTATGTTTAAATGCATGGAATTGTTTTTCATATTTTTTAATATAAGTGTATATTAATTATATGAAAAATTGGAAAGCATGAAGCATGTCATTACTTAAATTAAATATAAATAGTTATGTTTAATGTGATGAATGAAGCATGCTTGGTTGATTTTCTTGATTGGCTTATAATTTTTATAATAAAAGAAAATCAAAATTGCATGAAGCATGAAACATCCATAGTTAATAATATAATTGTTATATTATTCATGCAATTGATGTGGTTTAATTATTTAATTTGAATGAGATTGTTGAATGCATTAAACCCTAGATTCTTGATTATAGGATTAATCATTAAAATTTTGAAATAGTTCTTTAATATTAATGATTAGAAACCGTCAATCTATAATCAAGATTTGCATGCAAACATAAGATCATAGGATGAATTGGATTAATTTTAAATTGTTTAAAATTAATTAGACCTAGATCAGTTTCTAATAGGATTAGAATCTTTTCTTACTTAGTATTTAAAATAGTTTTAATTGACTAAGTAGGAAAAACATTGCTATGATTATAAGGGAACTCCACCGGTAATGTTCTGTCTAAGGCTGGGGGTATTTAAGTTGACGGTTTACGGAACACCTCCTACCTGGGAACTGACCTGGAATACCGGAGTTGAATTAATCATAGTTAAATGTTAGCATGCAATGTCACTAGGTTTATTGAAAGTGTTTAATGCACCTAGATCTTTAGAGTAAAGACCTTACATTACTGAGGTTATAAGGGAACTCTCTCGGTAAAGTTCTGTCTAAGGCTGGGGGTATTTAAGTTGACGGTTTACGGAACACCTCCTACCTGGGAACTGACCCGAACATTGAGTTGAATTAACCATAGTAATGTTGACTTGCAATGTTGGGTTTGTTAAAAGAAGTTTAATTCACCCAAAAGATTGCAGTTGAATCCTTTCCATAATTGTTATAATAGGATCAGACTTAGATAGATTGACTTAGCCGAATACTATCTAAGTTAAATAACCCTATATTAACCTTAGGACATTTTCAGTGGGAGGAAAATTACAAAACGAGATTTAAATCAAGTTTTGCTCCTACGTCCCTATATTCACAACGTGAGATTCATGCTCGGCTTCGAGTCGCCCTAGGAGCGGCCTCCCTTCGGAAAGTGTTTGCATGGATCAATATCAAGGTGAATGGGAAAAATGTCTAGAGTAAGTGGGAGCGGGACACGTGTCAACGTATCCCTCGGTCTCCGCCCATAGTTCACACCGTGAGAGTCCTATGATCCGCCTGCAGGTTGTCCTGGCGCAACCATCCCTTCGGAGGGCCTGGTCATAGGATTCGGAACATCGTGAACTCCTGAAAAGGATAGGAGCTATTAGGCTAATCACCAACAGTTGTCTTTCCCTTCGGTAGCCTGTTGGTGCGTGCCTCTGAGATCTGAAAGTGGGAGGGTTACACTTACGAGGATAAATTAAAAGTGTTAACAAATCCTTGACCGAACAACGGTGGCTAATGTCTATAGGAATATGAGTTATTCTGGAATTAGAATTAGTTGAGAGGTGTCTCATTTCAAAGGAGGAGTACCTGATCACCCTTCGGTGGCTGATATTCTAAACCTCTGAAACGTCGTTGCAAAACTAAATCGATAGTTTTAGGGTTCTGTGATTGTCTGTTTTGCTAAATTGATTGGATTGTGTGCAATTGTTTGCTTGTATGATGGGTTAAGGCAAAGATAACTAATACGGTCATTGTTTGTTTAAATTTCAACAATGTCTTCCTCAATTGTCTCTCTGCTTAAAAATGAGAAATTAACCGGCGAAAATTATGCTACGTGGAAGTCGAACCTGAATACGATTCTTGTTGTCGATGATCTGCGGTTCGTCTTAACGGAGGATTGTCCTCCAACCCCTGCTCGTAATGCATCCCAGGCAGTTAAGGATGCTTATGACCGCTGGACAAAGGCCAATGATAAGACTCGCGTCTATATCTTAGCCAGCTTATCTGAAGTTTTGGCTAAAAGGCATGAGGGCATGGTAACTGCGAGGGAGATTATGAACTCTCTCCGAGAGATGTTTGGACAACCGTCCTACCAACTCCACCATGACGCTCTCAAATACGTTTATAGCTGTCGCATGAAAGAGGGCACGTCTGTTCGGGAACATGTCCTGGATATGATGGTCCAATTCAACGTGGCAGAGGCAAACGGGGCGGTCATAGATGAGCGTAGTCAGGTTGCATTCATCTTAGAATCTCTTCCGAAGAGTTTTCTGCAGTTTCGAAGCAATGCAATGATGAATAAAATAACATTCAACCTGACTAGCCTCCTTAATGAGCTACAACTCTATCAGTCTCTTCTTAAGAACAAGGGACAGATAGAAGGAGAGGCAAACGTTGTTCACTCCAAAAGAAAGTTCGAGAAGGGTTCATCCTCTGGAACTAAATCTGTAGCCAGTTCTTCAAAGAAAACTCAGAAGAAGAAAGGAAACAAGGGGAAAGCTCCCAGTACTGCTGCTAAAAGCAAGGGAAAAGCCAAAGCTGTGGCAGACAAGGGCAAGTGTTTCCACTGCAATGTAGATGGACATTGGAAGAGAAACTGTCCAAAGTACCTTGCTGAGAAAAAGAAGGAAAAGGAAGGTAAATTTGATTTACTTGTTTTAGAAACATGCCTGGTAGAACATGATGAGTTTACCTGGATACTTGATTCAGGAGCAACTAATCATGTTTGCTCTTCTTTTCAGGAAAATAGTTCCTTTCGGCAGTTGAACGATGGGGAAATGACACTCAGGGTCGGAACTGGAGAAGTCATTTCAGCTAAAGCAGTGGGAGCTGCGAAGTTATTTTTTAGAAATAGATTCTTACTTTTAGAAAGTTTGTTAATCGTTCCCAAGATTAAGAGAAACTTAATTTCTATTTCATGTTTGATTGAACAATCGTATACAGTTACTTTTGATATGAATGAAGCGTTCATTTATAAAAATGGTGTACTTATTTGTTCAGCCAAATTGGAAAATAACTTGTACGTTTTAAGACCAACCGAAAACAAAGCACTTTTAAATCACGAATTATTTAAAACTGCTGAAACTCAAAGTAAAAGGCAAAAGATTTCTCCATCAAGTAACAATACTAATCTTTGGCATCTTAGACTTGGTCATATAAACATCGATAGGATCGGTCGTTTGGTAAAGAATGGACTTCTAAACAAGTTAGAAGATGATTCACTACCACCTTGTGAATCGTGTCTCGAGGGAAAAATGACCAAGAGACCCTTTACTGGAAAAGGTTACAGAGCCAAAGAACCCTTAGAGTTAATACATTCGGATCTATGTGGTCCAATGAATGTAAAAGCTCGAGGAGGGTACGAATATTTCATCTCTTTTATAGATGATTATTCAAGATATGGTTACTTGTACCTAATGGGACATAAGTCTGAAGCCCTTGAAAAGTTTAAGGAGTTTAAGGCTGAAGTTGAAAACCTATTAGGTAAATCTATTAAAGTACTTCGATCTGATCGAGGAGGGGAGTATATGGATCAAAGATTCCAGGATTATATGATAGAACATGGAATCCAATCTCAACTCTCAGCCCCTGGTACACCACAGCAGAATGGTGTGTCAGAAAGGAGAAATAGAACCTTGTTAGACATGGTTCGATCAATGATGAGCTATGCTCAATTGCCTAGCTCGTTTTGGGGGTATGCAGTAGAGACTGTAGTATACATCTTGAACAATGTTCCCTCGAAAAGTGTTTCTGAAACACCTTTCGAATTATGGAAGGGGCGTAAACCTAGTTTGCATCACTTTCGCATCTGGGGTTGTCCAGCACACGTGCTTGTGACAAATCCTAAGAAACTGGAACCTCGTTCAAAACTGTGCCAATTTGTTGGTTACCCTAAAGAAACGAGAGGTGGTTATTTCTACGACCCACAAGAAAATAAGGTGATTGTATCGACAAACGCCACTTTCTTAGAGGAAGACCACATGAGAGATCATAAACCACGCAGCAAAATAATATTAGGAGAAGCTACTGAAGAATCATCAAGAGTTGTTGATGAAGTTGGACCTTCAACAAGGGTTGATGAAGGAACTAGTTCTTCAGATCCATCCCGTCCATCTCAAACGTTGGGAATGCCTCGACGCAGTGGGAGGGTTGTATTACAACCTGACCGCTAGTTGGGTTTAACTGAAACTCAGGTTGTCATACCTAATGATGGCATTGAGGATCCATTGTCCTATCGACAGGCAATGAATGACGAAGATAAGGATGAATGGGTCAAAGCCATGAACCAGGAAATGGAGTCAATGTACTCCAATTCTGTATGGGAACTTACAGATCTACCAAATGGGGTAAAACCCATAATGTGCAAATGGATCTATAAGAGAAAAAGAGATGCAGCTGGAAAGGTACAGACCTTCAAAGCTAGACTAGTGGCAAAGGGTTATACCCAAAAGGAAGGGGTTGACTATGAAGAAACCTTTTCTCCTGTAGCCATGTTAAAGTCCATAAGAATTCTCTTATCCATAGCCACATATTATGACTATGAAATATGGCAAATGGACGTCAAGACTGCCTTTCTGAATTGTAATCTTGAAGAGAATATCTTCATGTCTCAACCCGAAGGGTTCATAGGCCAAGGTCAGGAACAAAAGGTTTGTAAGCTCAATCGATCCATTTATGGATTGAAACAAGCATCCAGATCATGGAACATTAGATTTGATACTGCAATCAGATCTTTTGGCTTTGACCAAAAACGTTGATGAGCCTTGTGTGTACAAGAAAATCAACAAAAGGAAAGTAGCTTTTCTAATACTTTATGTAGACGATATCCTACTCATTGGGAATGATGTAGGATACCTCACTGACATTAAGAAATGGCTAGCAGCCCAATTCCAAATGAAAGATCTGGGAGAGGCTCAATATGTTCTGGGAATCCAAATCATTAGGGATCGTAAGAACAAAACGCTAGCTCTGTCTCAAGCAACGTATATTGACAAGATGTTGTCTCGATATTCGATGCAAAACTCCAAGAAGGGACTACTACCCTTCAGACATGGGGTACACCTGTCTAAGGAACAGTCTCCTAAGACACCTCAAGAAATTAAGAACATGAGACACATTCCCTACGCCTCAGCTGTGGGCAGCTTAATGTATGCTATGCTCTGCACTAGGCCTGACATATGCTATGCAGTGGGAGTAGTCAGTAGGTATCAGTCTAATCCAGGATTGGACCACTGGGGAGCGGTTAAGAATATCCTCAAGTATCTTCGGAAAACGAGGGACTACATGCTTGTGTATGGAGCTAAGGATTTGATTCTTACTGGATACACTGATTCTGACTTTCAAGCTGATAAGGATTCAAGGAAATCCACATCAGGGTCAGTATTCACCCTCAATGGAGGAGCAGTAGTGTGGAGAAGCATCAAACAAGGATGCATAGCAGACTCAACCATGGAGGCTGAGTATGTAGCAGCTTGCGAAGCAGCTAAGGAGGCAGTATGGCTCAGAAAGTTCTTGACAGATTTGGAAGTGGTTCCGAATATGAACGTGCCCATAACACTATACTGTGACAACAGTGGGGCTGTAGCCAACTCAAAAGAACCTCGAAGCCACAAACGAGGTAAACACATCGAGAGGAAGTATCACCTGATACGGGAGATTGTGCAACGAGGAGATGTGATCGTCACTAAGATCGCCTCGGAGCACAACATTGCTGATCCATTTACGAAGGCTCTCACGGCTAAAGTGTTTGAGGGTCATCTAGAGGGTCTAGGTCTACGAGATATGTATGCCATCTAATCTAGGGCAAGTGGGAGAAATGTATAATGGGTATAAGGATGCCCTAGTTCATTGTATTTCCAGCTTTAGATTATTGCATTTACATCCCACTAACTAGTGTTTTAGTTCAAGTGGGAGTTTGTTGGGATTTATGCCCTAAAACTCGTAGATAGTGAATGTAACCGTTGACCGGATATTAATGAAATAATATTGATATATTTTTCCATTAATTGTTATTAGTTATTTTATTTGTTTTTGCCTAATAATAACTCTAATCCAATAAACTAGACATCCAAGGCTGTAATATGAGTCTTGAACTATATGTAGCGACATATGGGATCATTGTTCAAGAAACAGCCTAAAGGGTCTATAGTATAGGGATAAGACTGGGTGCCTTGTCCTGGTGACACTATGGATACAGCCCACTTTGTATTTGATACAAACGTTGCGATCCAACGCGTTCGTGTAGGAGACATGCGAGTGGGGGTATCCTATGTAATGAGTTTGCATAAGACCGGACCGAGAAATAGTAACCATTGGTTATAACACCGTTAACTAGTTGGTTTTCTATTTCACTAGGACGACCTAGACAACTTAGTCTTAATCCTGAGTTGATTATGGACTCCTGCTCATGAGAGATTGTCCTTTGATTTGTATGGGTGAGAGTGGCCAATACGCCGACTCAATAAGCCTACCACTTTGGGGACAAGACCGAATGGGGAGTTGGGAACATAATCGTACAAGATGGAATTCACTCCTTCCCGACTTTAGGGAAGCAGATGAGTGTTCCCTTAAGTGGTTACTCCGAGTCTTGAACAAAGGGCCCTACCCTCTCAATGGCACGAGAGGGTTTTCTGTTTGATGGTTGGACCACAAACAGGTTGTTCATTAGAGGAGAATTGGTACTTAAGGAAATAGAGGTAATCTAGGGGTAAAGCGGTAATTTGACCCAGCTGGTGTTACGGACACTCGTGAAGGACTAACTAGACGATATTGGTCTAAGATCCGTGGACACAGAAAATATGTCTGCAGTGAGAAGAGTGCAACTGTGAGTCTATAGTGGAATGTACACACAGTTAACGAATATTGATTAATGTGGTTAATGAGTTTGACCAATTAATCTCACATCGTTGGAGCTTCTGATCTGCAGGTCCATTAGGTCCCACTGGTAGCTCGTAAAGTAATTTGAGGCAACTAAGTTATAATAGTAAATTGAAAATGTTCAATTTATTAAGGGAAACAAATATAATATATATTGATATATTATTATGAGAGAAATTAATATTTCAAAAGTTCAAATATAAATTTATGGAAGTTTGAAAGAGTTCAAAATAATGAATTAATTAATTTAAGGCCTAAAATGTGTTTGGGCAAATTAATTAATTCTAGGCCGGGAATTAAATATGTGATATTTAATTGGTGGAAATATGTGATATTTAATTGGTGGTTAATTAATTAAAGAATTCATTAACCGGGAATTAATCAATTATGTAAATAATTAATCACTTAAGGAAGTGATTAATCATTTATGGGAATGATCTAATCACTTATGGAAGTAATTAGTCATTTGTGGAAAAGATTAATCAATTGGGGAATTGATTGATCATGATTGATTAATTAAGGAATAAGATTGAATCAATTTTGGGAAAGATTGATTTAATTGAATATTTTATTCATGGTCTCTCTTCTATAAATAGAACACTAGACTTAATTGGTCATGACACTTGACACTCTTGAAAGACAAGACCTAGAATTCTCTCTAGCCTCCCTCTTAGAGAAAGACTCCCACAAGTCTTTTGCTTCCTAGACTCAGAGACATACCGGTGTAACCTCTATGGTGATTGTGTCAATCAAAGAAGAAATTTCCAGCGAAGAAAAACCAAAGGCGGCTGTTGCGTTTTGATCGTTGGAGCATCGTTGGCGAAGAACGGTCAAGTCTACAACGGAGGTTTTTAACGGTTCTTCCTCTTTTCTTTAGAAAAGCATGAAAATAAATTTAGATTTATTTTTAAGCATGTTTAAACCAATTTTACAGCAACTTTAAAGTTTTTTTAAAGTTTGTTTGAGTTTTTGTAACGATATTTTAATGTTAATTAATATACGGCGTAAGGTCCAATCGATGCGCTTCCGCTGCGTGGGGACTTTTATTCCCTTCAATCCCCTCTTGCTTGTTGTTTAATAGGGAGGCATATCCCCTCTTGCTTTTTGTTTGATAGGGAGGCATATCCCCTCTTGCTTGTTGTTTAATAGGGAGGCATATCCCCTCTTGCTTTTTGTTTGATAGGGAGACATATCCCCTCTTGCTTTTTGTTTGATAGGGAGACATATCCCCTCTTGCTTGTTGTTTGATAGGGAGGCATATCCCCTCTTTCTTTTTGTCTGATAAGGAGGCATATCCCCTCTATTGCCTCCTTGGGTGTGTTCTAACCTTTGTTGGAGTGGAGACATACATTCGAATTTCTGGTTTCTCGATTCTTTAAGAAAAAGCAAAAAGGAAACTCTTCGTTGTATAGTTGCTTTGGTAATTTGGAAACTGGAAATATTATTCTCTTTCCCACTTCTTTTCCTTTTTATGACATTGGTTTTGAATGATTTAAGAAAGGGATACTTATACCACCTTCTCCCTCCCTTTGACCATGAATTTGGCATCTCTCTCTACACACTCACATTCAAATCTTTAAAGCAGCCTGGATTCCGCAATGCCTGTTTTATTCTATTGGTTGATTTTTCTTCAAAGTGCTTTACTAGAATTTGACTGTAGGCCAACTGTAAGTGCCTTTGACTTGGTGGGAGAGAAAGGGCGACAAATATCAAGGAAAGGAAAACAAACCAATCAAAGCAGCTCAGGAAACCTCCATCTTCAAAAGCATCAAAGCAGCTCAGGAAACCTCCATCTTCAAAAGCACTTTGGTAAGATACCTCCATCTTCAAAAGCACTTTGGTAAGATCTCATTATGCTTCAGTTCCTCTAATGTTTGTTAAACAACTCAAAGAAAGGAGAAGAAAGAAGAGGAAAAAAAATGTCGTCGGTGGCAACTGGTCGGCGGTGACGACAGAAGGTGTGCTGGTTGGTGGGTTGAAGAAGAAGTGGTAGGTTGAAGAAGAAGAAGAAAGAAGGGGAGGAGGAGAGAGAAAGAAATAAAATGAAATAATAAGAATATTTTTATTATTGTATTATATTTATATTTTAAAAAACTTAAAAAACAATATTTTTAATAAAAAAAATTTGCCACATCAACAATTCGTTAATTATTAACGGAAAATTGGATGGAGGGACCAAAATGAAACCAAAACCAAACCTCATGGGCTAAATTGTTGAGTTTAAAAACTCAGGGACCAAAATAAAACCTAACCCAAACCTCCTAAAAAGTGTATTTTTCCCTAGGTTTTTGAATCTCCACCTCGACATGTCATTGAAGGAAGAAAAGAGGAATCATCTCTACAATAAGATATAAAATATCACAAATGAGTACAGTTCAACGGTAATTGACATATATCATCGACCAAGAGGTTAAAGGTTCGAATCCCCCACCTCTAATGTTTGTTAAACAACTCAAATATGTATATATCCCCCAACTCTAATGTTTGTTAAACAACTCAAAATATAAATATATATATATAACTAAAGTGTCAATTTAAGCATAGCAAACCAAATGTTGATGTAACAGATTAAAAGGTTTCAATAGTTATTGTAACTAAACGAAAAAAAAAGAGTACGACTGAAGCCTTTAAATACAAAGCTAGCCTTTGTATTCACAATAAATGATACATATTATGGGATTGACATATTTCTCAAGTTTCCATTCGTGCATATTTATTGTAATTGAAAGTTGGGCAACTGCTTTTATCATTCAATTTATTTCCTGCCCACAATAATAAATAGTGTATTTATTAGCTCCGTCAAACTCTATCCCAATTATCCATTACCATCAAAATTTATTCATTGGTATCAAATAAATGATTACGAAATGTTAAACAATATTTCAAGAAAATGAACATGAAAGGTAAAATGGGAAATATTTTTTGTAATACCAGAGTAGATAGTTCCTACGTTCACACTATAGTTTTTTTTTTTTTTTTTAATGAATTTTACATCAATTTTAAACGATACTGATATGACTGACAATAGATGAGAGTAGTATTTATATTTTTGTAGTACTTGAAAATATTTTGGAGGTAAAAATTTGATGCATGTAATATAATATATATCTATGATTGAAATGAAATATTCTACTTAAACTAACAACTAAAGTACATGTCATCATACTTCCACATATGGATTTCATTTGTGCTTAATAGCGATATGAGAATGACGAGATTTTAAAATGCATAATTTTGATTTGGGTTAATGAAATCATGTTAAAACAATATACCATTTAAATATTTGGTTTTAATTACCGTTAAAAATAACTAAAACTTCATGAGAAAAAAATTGTTTCTTGATGATAAAAAAAAAAGGAGACAACTAGATAATGGTCATTTTTAATCAAACATTTTGAAAAATAGCCATATGTTTTTTTCATTTGAAAAATGACCAATTACTATTTTTAGTAGGTTTTTTTACAACGAATCGGACGAAAATACCCCTGAACGAAATCTAAATCTAGTGAACCGGTAAATTCAAATACAACGTAAATCCAGTGAACTATAAATTCAAATACAGCATCAATGTAGGACAAAAGCTAGGGTTTACACTTAATTTAAGTGCACATTGAAAATCAATCAAATTCAAAATTAACAAATATAACAAATAAATAGCTTAACTGTATAAATTAATAATAGGGAGATAGTTGTAGAATTTTAAAAAAAAATATGTTGAACTTTTACCTTAAAAATAACCTGAATCAAGGGGGAGGGTTGATTGATAACAAAAATCAACCAAAATAGCATGAATCAAGGGAGAGAGTTGTAGAGTTAAAAAAAAAATCTGTTAACTTTTTTTTTTTTTTTTTAGAATAAGAATATCAAAACGAAAAAGCAAAAGATTCTACCAGGTATCACTAGTGGGACAGGATCCCCCACTAGTGTTTTGAGTACATTTTGTATCCAACTTGTTTGCATCAAAAAGCCACTGAGGAAAATTATCAGACCAACTGAAGACTTCCTTAAATTCGCAAGCCTTATGGGCCAGCAAATGGGTCATCCCATTATTAATGAGTGGGACAAAAGTAAGAGATTCAATATTTCTCTCCTTGGTAAGCGATTGGGCTTCTTGAATGAAAAAGATCAGTTTTGCTTCATCTATCTCCTCTTCGTTAACAAGCTTAACCACATGGGAGGGCATCGGTTTCTACATGCACCTGAGGAGTGTTTACTAGAGGAAGCGCATGAAGACCCTCACAAATAGCTATCTGTTGGGTTTTATGCCCTAAAACTCGTAGATAGTGAATGTAAACAAATTTTATACTTGTATTTAATAAAATGTTATTTAGTTTCTGCAATAAAATGTTATTGTTAATATTGCACTATTTGACCCAAATCCAACAAACTAAGATCCAAGGTTGTTTGTATGTAACTTGAACTAGTATGTGGGGACATACGGGGATCGATATTCAAGTAACAACCTAAAATGTCTATAGTACAAGGATAAGGATGGGTACCTTATCCTGGTGACACTATGGATACGACCCGCTTTGTATTATGATACAAATGCAATGATTCAACGCGTTCATGTAGTTGACATGTGAGTGAGGGTATCCTATGCAATGAGTTTGCATAAGACCGGACCCCGAAATAGTTAACAACTGACTGTAACACCGTTAGTTGGCTTGGTTTCTATTTCACTAGGATGACCTAGACAACTCAATCTCAATCCTAAGTGGATTATGGACTCCTTTTCATGAGGGGTTGTCCTTTGATTTTTATGGGTGAGAGTGACCAGCACGCCGACTCAATAAGCCTACCATTTTGGGGACAATACCGAGTGAGGAGCTGGGAACATAATCACACAAGATGAAATTCACTTCTTCCCGACTCTAGGGTAAGTAGAGGTGTGTTCCCTTAAGTGGTGTCTCCAGGACTTGAACAATGGGCCCAACCCTCTCTATGGCACGAGAGGGACTTCTGTTTGTTGGTTGGACCTCAAACAGGTTGTTCATTAGAGGAGCACTGGGGACTTAAGGACAAAGATGTTAACTAGGGTAAAACGGTAATTTGACCTAGCTGGGATACGAACACACGTGAAGGACTGACTTGTAGTATTGGTCGATATCCGTGGACACAGAAATATTCTGCAGTGAAAAGAGTGCAGCTGAGGGTCTTTAGTGGAATGACCCATAGTTAACGAATGGAGACTAACTTGGTTAATGAGTTTAAGCCGATTAGTCTCCTATCGTTGGAGCTTCTAATCTGTAGGTCCATTAGGTCCCACTGGTAGCTCGTAAAAAGACTTGAAGCAAACAAATATAAATTTTAAATTGAAAGTGTTCAATTTATTAGGAAAATCGTATATTGTATATTGATGCATTGTAATATAAAGTTTATGAAACTTTATAATATAATTTTTGAATTAATTTAAAAAATTAATTCTTGAGAGAAAATATTTGAAAGAGTTCAAATAAATTTAATATGAATTGGATTCATATTAATTTTAATAAAATCCCTAAGATTAAATATATGATATTTAATTGGGTAATTAATTAATTATGAAATTAATTAATTATTTATTAGAGACATTTTTCTATTAGGAAAGAAAATATTTGAAATAGTTCAAATAAATTTAATATGAATTGGATTCATATTAATTTTAATAAAATCCCTAAGATTAAATATATGATATTTAATTGGGTAATTAATTAATTATGAAATTAATTATTTATTTATTAGAGACCTTTTTCTATTAGGAAAGAAAATATTTGAAAGAGTTCAAATAAATTTAATATGAATTGGATTCATATTAATTTTAATTTTAATGAAATTCCTAAGATTAAATATATGATATTTAATTGGGAAATTAATTAATTATGGAATTAATTAATTATTTATTAAAATTAGAAACCTTTTCCTATTAAGAAAAGGTCTTCCTTTACCTATTAGGAAAAAAGTCTTGGCCTTTACAATATATAAGACCCCTGGGGTGGGGTGAAAGACATCTCATTGTCCCTCCTTCTCTCATAGATTTCTCCCAAAAGACTCCCACAAGTCTCCTGCTTCAAGAAGTCTTAGAGATATACCGGTGTAGCCGATTGGTGGTGTTCGCACAAGAGGGTTGCTGCGTTTTCAATCTTATTGGCAAGAAAAGACGAATTGTTCAAAGCTTTCTACAAAAGTAAGTTTCTATGAAATCTTTGATCACTAGGATCAATCTAGTCAATATTTTTATCATGTTTATAGCCTATGTACAACCCATTAAATATAGATTTATTGTTGTAATATTTTACAAATTGTATTAGTATTTCAATTAGAATCTAAGACTCTGAGTAGGTTCGGTAATACTTTCCGCTGCGTGGGGCTTTTATCCCTTCACTATCGACTCGAGCCAATTGATCTTCCACTGCCTGAAGATACATTTGAAGCCCGCAGCCAGTGGATGACCGTTCCAATCCCTAAGAATCCATTCGACACCACCGTAGGCTCGATTCTCGTTCATCGTCGCGTTGCAGCTGAGTTCCACACACCGGCTGGAATTGGAAGCCAACGATCGATCGCAGAAGTTTCGACATAATGTTCCTCGATAGGTCACTGGCTAACGCTTCAAGAGGGATGAGATTTCAGGGTTCGAGAGGGATAGGTCGCTGATGGGTTGCTAGTTCGTGGATCGTCGTTTGATGTTACTGTCGATGGATCTTCGTCTAGTATGTGGCTAATGGCTGATAGTTGGTGGGTCGTCTTCCTCCTCGTTTGGACAAATTCTGGCTGATGACTGCGAGGTTTGTAATTTTCTTCTACTTCACAGAGCTCTGTAATCGATCTGATTATTTGTTGTTGTAACACCTCTTGGTTGGACTGCTGATTGTTGTGAATGATAAACTTACGATATGTCCAAATTTTCCAGCAAATTATCAGGCTTTTTCGCATTTTTAGATCGTCCATTATGTCATCGTTGCTTCTTGTCCAGTAGCTTTCACAAAAATCTTGGGTTGTCCATCCTTGCCTGTCAATAGATAAATCAACATTAGAATGCGAATGACTAAAGAATTTTGTCCACAAACCTTGAGTAATCTTGCATTCCCATAGGAGATTGGTGATATCTCTGGTTTCTCCCTGCACATGAAACAAATATGGTTAATATTCATCCCTTGCTTGACTAGATTGGCCCGAGTTGGTAGAATGTCCTTATAAACCTTCCAACCACATATCTTAACTTTGGGAGGGAGTTTTGTTTTCCAAACTCTCTTCCACAAAGCTTCCTGATACTTATGATTTGATGAAGAGACCTCTACGTTATGAATCATCTGACATCCAAGCCTATAGGCGCTTTTCACCGAGAAGATACCTTTCGGATCATAATTCCAAATAATTTCATCACATCCCATATTATGTCTAGTTGGGATATTCAGAATAGTCGTCGCATCTATTTCCAAGAATGATTCACGAATCAACTCCTCATTCCACATGCCAAAAGGATCTTTGAGTTGTGCAACCGTGAATTGGCTTATGTTAGCTAGGGTGCGTGAATATTGGCTTAGTTGTTCCTTCTGTTGGTAGCCATGGATCGTCCTTAACATCAACCTTTAGTCCATTTCCAATTCTCCATCTGTAGCCATGTTTGAAAATGTCTCTTCCCCATAAAATGCTTCTCCACGTAAAGGATGGATTGAATCCCAATGTAGCTTTCATAAAGTTTCCAGTTTTGTAGTACCTCCCTTGCAATACCCGAGCTACCAAACTATTTGGATATTTTATGAGTCTCCAAATTTACTTGGCTAGCATCGCCTGGTTAAATAGAGATAGATCACGAAAGCCCATTCCACCAAGATGCTTATGGATACAAAGCTTCTTCCAACTCTGCTAGTGAATTTTCTTTTCCATATTTGTGGCTCCCCACCAAAATCTAGCACAAAGAGCATTAAGATCGTTACATAAGGAAATAGGAAATTTAAAGCAACTCATCGTTTAATTTGGAATAGCTTGCGCCACAGATTTAATAAGAGTTTCTTTTCCAGCAAAAGAAAAAAACTTCTCTTTCCATCCTTGGAGTGCTTTCCACACGCGGACTTTAATATTACTGAAATCTCCCTATTGTTTCTCGCATTCTGAGAAGGAAGTCCCCAGTATTGCCTAGGCTTTGTTTATGTTGAACTCGTAACACCTCCTTTATATTTCTCACCATGTCCTCCTTCATATTGGGGCTAACCATGAACGTTGATTTTTCATAGTTTATAGTTTGTCTCGAAGCTTTCTCAAAAGTATTTAAGATATCACGAATGTTCCTGCAATCTGTTAACTTTGTGTATATTTAAATTACTAAATTCATTTACACATAAAACCCTATTTTCTTTTCCAAACCTTTACTAGATATTGTCTCGTTAGGTATTCAATAACCTAACTTCAAAGTGTATTTAGTAAACTTACAGATAATTTCAATCATCTCGAAAAGGGGGGAAAATCATTACTCACAAATGTTACTAGAACAATAAAAAAGATTAAGTTTATAAAAAGAAAAATTATGCAAATACAATGTATTCAGTAAACAAATTATGCAAATATAGTGTATATACGTTAACTAACCTACTAGACAACATGCAAATGATTTCAGTATGGTAAACATCAAATCATCTAAAAAAACGTTTCCTTAAGCTTAATTCGAAAATTGGGATTTAGAAAATAATAGCCATGCAACGTCTCTATTCTCACAAAGCCTAAATATTGTCGGTTTACCAGAAATATTGCTATACAAGGAAAGACGATTAATTTTTCCATTATTCTGAAATGTATGCTTACTATTTATGCAACAATGAGTTCTTCGAATGAACAATTTGAATCCACACACTGTTGACACCTTGAATACAGTGTATTGATTGCAATTATCCCGCAACCCATCGTACCATATAGAAAGGAGAATAGAAGACATCTAGTTTTGGAAAGAAAGATCAAGAATTACATTAATGAACAAAAAAATGAATGTGATTTTTAAAAAATGAACACAATCATGGAAACCATACCTATGATCAGCCTATGGTGTTGGAAGAAACCGTGAACCAAAAAAACGATCAACCTTCCTCCAAAAGATGATGAAGAGAGAGGGGACCGATGCTGTAAAAATCTATTGGAAAACCAAAGCAACAAACGCATAATTTGGGTAGTTCCCCAGATTGCAAATGGGAGGAGAGAGATGATTGATTATGTAACCATCCTTTCCTTGATTCATGGGATTGGAGGTTAACATATTTTTTTAAAAAAAAAAAATTCATCAGATATGGGCAACACAAAAAGAGGGAATTACTCAAGGGTAAAAATAGAAGATTGAATTGCACGAAAATAGGTCAAAAATAAAAGTTGGCCATTTTTTATTAAAAAAATCCAGTTTGGCATTAAAAAAATCCAGTTTGGCCATTTCTAAGGATATCCCTAAAATGTTATTTTTTTTTTTTTTTTGAATAATTTGTTATGCTGTTTTGGTATATTTTAAATAATAATTAAAAAAATATTTCTCTTTTTTTTAAGGGAAAGATACACTTTCAGTCCCTGAGGTTTGGGTTAAGTTTCATTTTGGTCCCTGAGTTTTCAAACTCAACAATTTAGTCCCTGAGGTTTGGTTTTAGTTTCATTTTAGTCCCTCCATCCATTTTTCCATTAAAAATTAACGAACGGATGACATGGCGCTATTTTTTTATTTAAAAAATTTTATTTTTAAATTTTTTAATTAAAAATATATTTAAAATAATAATATATTATTAAAATATTATTATTTCATTAAAAACCCTCCCTTCTTCTTCCCTACCAAAACCCTACACATCCTTACCTAACCCAAGCCTCCACCTTCGACTGCTATCTTGCCACCATCGACCGCCGATCGACGGCGGCTGGCCGGTTGCCAGCACCGACAATGTTTTTTCTTTCGTCTTTCTTTTTCTTTCCCTCTCTCCCTCATCTCTCACGCACACCGAAGGTTGACAGATTTCGTTTTTTCAGCTGGAACTCATTTTTCTTTCAAAATAGTCTAGCCGAACGAATCTCACTTTTTAGTAGCCTCACCCAGTCACGAGGGGCGGAGGAGGACAACGACTCTGAGGAGACGCTCTTTGTTGGGTCCTCGTCGACGATCATAATACGCGGGATTTGGCGGTTCATATGGCCGAAGGACGACGATTCTACAGTGGGACTTGGAAACCATCGATTCCGAAGGGGAAAACGGGGAGGAGGCGCCATAATCCACTGCTCGTGTTTCAGATCTGAGAGTGAGAGTGAAAGGAGGAGAAAAATCGAGAGAAATGCAAAAACTCACGACAGCAGAATGGTTGTTGTCGCGTGGAGAAACCCAGTGCTCGCGCAAAAACCCACGTTTCGGACAACTGCAAAATGCAAAAACCCACGACCGCGGAAGGGCTCGTTCGCTCCGAACGAAGGACTGGGCTCGTTCGTTTCAGACTGCTCTCGTGAAGAAATAAAAAAACGAAGGACTAAGCTTGTTCCAGACGAAATCAGCCATGAAAAACCCACTGCTCGCTCGTTCAGACGAAGGAGTTTTCTTAGTTTCGGTATGAGTTTCAAATCTGAAACGAAGAGCCCAGATCTGAACTTAATTTTTTTAAAAAAAAATTAATAACAGAAAGAAAATAAGGAAGAATGGAGGAGAAGAAAAAAAGGAGAAAAAAAAAAGTTACCGTCGTCGCCCACGGATGGAAGATTGTTGAAGAAGAAGAAATGGTAGGAGGGGAGGAAGAAGGAGAAGGTGGAAGGGAGAAATAAAAAGAAAAAAAAATAAATTTAAAATAATAATATTTTTATTATTTTAATATATTTTTATTTTAAAAAATTAAAAATTAATTTTTTAATTAAAATAATAGTGCCACGTCAGCAGCCGGTTAGATTTAACGGTAAAATGGACGACAAAGACCAAATTGCTCCTTATCTCAAACCCCAGGGACTAAATTGTTGAGTTTGAAAAGACCAAAATGAAACCTAACTCAAATCTCAAGGACTAAAAGTATAGTTTTCCTTTTTTTTAAGAACATAACAAGTGAATTCAAAGAGATGTTTTTTTTTTTTTTTTGACAATGTGGGGGTGGGGAATCGAACCACTGACCTCGTGGTTATCAATACATCTTTATGCCAGTTGACCTATGCTCTTGTTGGCAATTCAAAGAGATGTTGGTGAGAAAGGAGATGGGACTATTTGTTGGGAGTATAGATTATGATAAAAAAAAAGGTGAAATTTTGAAAAATGGAAATGCGTTTCTTCTTTCTTTCTTGTTTTATAATTTTAGAACATTTTAATAATTTTCAAAACTTACAATTAAATGGATTATCAATAACTCTGTTTTTAAATTTAAAAAAACCAAAAGAGAAATTTAAAATAGTTAATATGTAACAACCTGATATTTTTTTTAAGAAAAAAGAAAAGAAAAGAGATATATTTGTTTTAGGTCTTCACGTTGCCAGTCAAGGAGGAAGAGGGGGAATTTTTCCCCCAAGATTTTTCGGTCAAATGACCGTTTAAAAAAAAATCTCAGATGTTTTTTTTTCCTTCTCCCCTCACGCTCTCCCTCCCTCTCGTGCCCTCATTCCCCTCAAATCTCTCTCTTCCGTCTACATGCACGCCGCCGTCGATTCCCATCGCGCCATCGTGGCTTTTTACATCGCCGCTGGTAACACCCTCATCTGCCTCTCAGATTTCTCTCTCTCTCTCTCTCTCTTGTCTCTTTCTCTCTCTCACTCTATGTTTCTCTCTTCTGTGTACAGCCTCTGCGCGCCACTGTTGTCGCCCCTTCTCCGTTGCAGATCCGCACGCCGCAGTCTGCTCCTCTGTCGCCGCTCACCGCGCGCCGTCGTTTGCTCCGCCGTCGCCGTCGTGAGTTCCTTTGGTAAGGTGATTTCGTTTCCCTCTCTCGTCTCTTTATTTCTCGATCTTTCGCTCGCTGATCTCCAATTCTCTCTGTTTCTGTCCCTCTCGACTGCAGCAACCAAACAGTCGCACACCGCTGCCATCTTTAGCCAAACAGTTGCACGTCGCCTCGAGCTGCTTTAGATCTTGAGCGTTCGACGATTCGACTAATCAAACAGTGGGTAAGGAGGTTGTAAGTTTAAAATCTATTTGGTCTTTTTTCCTTTAATGGAATACCCAATAACGTTGAATCTTAATCCAAGGTATCTGTAGTAAGTGGCGGTCGAATCCTTAAAGGCAGAGCGAAATTTGGAAACTGGGCAGCAAACATTAGTTTCGTTTGGGTGAGTTTTCGACCCTCTCAATTCTCGTGTCTTTAGGAAAAATTATTGAGGTTGGAATGTCTCTGATGTGAGAACCTTACATGTGTGTTATTAGGTTACTTTTTCGCATAACGTGGTTGGCGCTATATCAAACTGTTTGGTGTTTTCAATCAAGCTTTAGTTACCTCAAGGTAAGTTAACTTGCTGAATTGAACTGTAATTATGCATTGATATGACTGTTGTGCTTCTGGCATGAGATTGTATTATATGTTGAGTTGAGACTGAGATGATATGAATGCTTTTGTTTTTAAGAATTTGGCTGTTGTGTATTTGTGCTATGGGATAGGTGCGAATGCATGACTGTGATATATTATCGTTGACTGGCAATGCAGGTAGACTGTGAGAAGTGGTGGTTTCTTTGTTCAGAAGTGTTGAATGTTTGTTAGGTTTTCTGTAATTGACTGAGTTGGGATGGTACTTATCGGTCTAGCCTGTCGGTAATTCTGGAGAGAATAAATTTCATTGGTTAGGTTGCAGTCAAAATTAGCCTGAGTGCTAAGAGGCCTTAAAGGGGAAAGAAGTAAGAAAAGGGAAATGGGAAAGGAATAGGTCAGTTACCCAAGTAGGGGGTTGTGTCAATTAAACACCTAGGACTGAGATGTATTATACCGAAATGAGGAGCTAAATGAGCGGAACTTGGCTTCGTAGACTTGGTGCCATTTACTAACTGTGGAAGTTAAATTCCGGCTTAAAACCCATGGGCGCCCCACCAGTGAAATGGTAGTTAGTGCGCTATGTGTCACAATCGCACTCTTTCGAACTCACAAGCGATTGTGCGACACTTACTCTCGCCCACGAGTAAGTCAGCCAATTCGATTTTTCGGATCGCCAGTGGCACAAAGGGCCTATCTCGCAACCTCCACCCCCGTTCTTGGAAAACGGTTTTAGAAAACGGGGTTAGAGAAAAAGCTTTGGAAAACAGTTGAAAACATTTTGAATGAATATTAGTTGCACGGACTATCAAGTAAGCAAGGGACAACAACAGTTTGATAGCGAACAACTCTCGGGTAGGAAGGTTTGACAACTAGTCGTACCGCCCTATAGTATATTATTAAGCATTTTAGCATTGACAGGCTTAAACATGAAAATCACGAGGAGTCATACACTTGAGAAATGCAAAGAAAAATAAACAAGCGATACAAAGAAAATACATGTAATGAAAGCATGAGGGGAAATGGTTGACATGGGCATGCGGCCATGGGCAACACCCCTTGGACAAGCATGACCGTGACACTATGCACACATTAGTGTCTTGATGGCTGAGACTTGACTCCACTAACTGGGTGTTTTCTACTATCAGTAGGGGTAGAGATCTCCCAAATACCCACCTGTGCACCTTCAGTGAGTTAGCAAACTTATATAGGTGAATTAATTGATCACTAGACCCATACTACAAGATGAATGAAATGAAATGAAATGGAACGTGATGACATAATCTTTAGGCCCTTAACCCAAGTAACCTCTTGAATCCTTGGTTCTTGCATGTCTAGCAGTATAGTTATTTACTGAGTATTTTTCTTAAATACTCATTCTTTTCCCTAACATGTAATTGCAGGTAAAGGCAAAGGTGTACAGAACGTGTGACGAAGTGTTGCTGAACGAGCCATGAATTTCCTTAGGATAGACTTCCGCTTACTATGTTTTCGAACTTCTTCTTCTTTTTTTGCATTTGTTACGTAAGACTTTAGGGTTTGAGATTTTTGTTGGAATGATTAAAATTTCTTCTTATTCTGTTTTAACTAGGATCCCAAGCTGAAAAGTTTTACTGAATTTCCAAGCATGTTCTACACTAAATGTTGTTCCATTGTCATTCTTTGTAAGTAAAATGAAATGCATGTGGTAATAGTCCTAGAATCTAGATACGAAATGTAGGGTCGTTACATAATAAATTATTCCCTTTATTACCTTAAAGAATGAAAAATGTTGTTATTACTTCCAAAATTATTATTTATATTTAAAGTTTTTTTACAGTATTATTTATATTTAAAGTTTAGATCTTATTTTGTATTTTTAGATTTTCTATTTGTCTTTGTATTTTTAAAAAATGACTATTTTAGTCATATTTGCAAGGCTTACACAAATTTCATACATTATAATAACCCTTTAATACATATCTATACCTACATTTTACTAAACATATTAACTATAGTGCTTTGTGTTGAAATTATGGTCGAATGAGAGAAAAATAAACAAATTGTCTAAACTATAAATTTTGAAAATATAGACACCGAAATGAACCAAAGGTAGAAATATAGACTAAAAACTATTTGAAACTATAACTCTTCTCAAAAAAAAAAAAAAAAAAATATAGTAACTTCAACCTACCCTAAAGGAAAAATAATGATTCTAATATAAAAATACCATTGCTTTTTACAAATTATTTAGCTATAATTCCTTAAAAAATTTATAAAAATAAATAAATAACAGAAAAATATCTCTCCCAAGTCCCAACTAAAGCATCTATGATGAGTAGAGTGAGGAGTAAATTATAAAGGGCCCTCCAAAGTTACAGAGCACAGCTAATTTTCCACTATGAGCCAAAAAGAAGAATGGCTGCAAACTCTCTCTTTTCTCAGCTTTTGCTTTGCTTTTTTCACTCTCATTGCTGACACATGGCTGCCTTTTATAAAAACTTGGAAATTGTGGATGAGGTGAGATATCTTACAAGCTTAGAATCAATTGTAACTAAAATCCAAATATCCTTTTTTGTTTTTAACTTTTCAAGTGTTTAATTTTGAAAAAGACTTTACCCGGTTGTCAACCACTAAAAACGACTTATTAAAAAATGAGATGGAGAAATAAACCATTTAAATAAAATTTTTTAAAAAGAATTTTTAAGTATATAATAACTTGTGTGTATAAAATTACTTATGAAGAAATGTACCCAAACACATGAGTGTTTAAATTCTAAACAATTTTTATACAAAATGTTTAATAAATAATGCATTCATGAAAAACCCTTAAGCTAAAATGTATTCAAAATGATCCTTTAATTTGTTCAATCTAATGCTTCTAATGGTTAGCATGTAGGGCTAAATGCAATGAAAAATATGGACCTAAAATTAGTAGAGTCAAATTGTGAAATTCATGTAGAATAATGTATTATTGATATAGGTAGTTTTTCTTTTTCTTTTTTTTGTTTTCTGAAAATTATTAGTGATAGTTGCTATTTTTTTTTTTTTTTTTTTGAAAAAATAGTGATAGTTACTACTAGATTTTAAAAAGTTACATAATGAGAACGTTAAAATTATTAAAATTGGCAGAAAGACAAATTGATAGGAAGGCGAAAATATGGGGATGAAAATTACTTTTTAAAATGTATTTTAACATTTAAAAGTCTGGCAAGAATTTCTAAATATTTAGAAATTATTTTCAAACTAAGTTTCATCTTTTAAAAAATAAAAACCTGGTAATAAATTGTGTATAGATTATAAGAGCAAATAATCTTTTTATTTACTTTTTAACAAAAATAGAAATGTGCCCACTAACATGAACTTTTATAATTTTTTTCTATTTTAATAAGATGAACACCAAAATTGAGAGATTCAAACCTCTAACCTCTTTGTTAAGGATACATACCAATTACCACTGAGTCATAGTCACTTCAAAGAACTTTTGTAATTATGTCGTTTAAATATTTTTCCCCTAGATAACTTTTCGACAAGCAAATAAAATGAAAATAACAGTCAAGTAAAAGTTTGGTCCTACTTATATTTAATAGGTCTTTTGCATTCAATAAGTTCTTAAGCTTTAAGAATTATCTAATATATCCAATAAGTCTTAAAACTTTTATTTTTCAAGAATGTAGCTTGTTTTAGGTAATTTTACACTATCCCAGTCATCAAGAAGAGAATAGAACCAGTACAGGATAAGCTTAGAAAAACATTAAGAATGAGTTTGAAACGAGGAAAGACCAAAGGATGGGACCGAAGTCCATTCCTTGGCCTCAGCCTTGTCATGGGGTTGAGTCCGAGGCTCTGTCCATTAATGTTAAGGCCAACCTCGACCTAGCAAGTACATACCTGCTCTGCACATTCTCGACTTGGTGAAGTCTCATGGCGGTTCAGTTCAATCCACTCCAACCCTAAGTCATCCATCAAATGGGTTAACTCCTAAAATGGATATAAATATCATTCTTCATCCTAGGAGAAGAGTCTTCTTCCTCATTTTCAATTCACTTGCAACATTTATAACCTCCTAACTGACTTAAGCATCAAAGCAAGTGTAGTGGTGTGCAATTTTTCTTGTTTTGCATTTCACTTATTCCCCTCAAACAAATTTATTGTTGTTGTCACGTGAAGGCCAAGTGTGTTTTTTTTTAATAGCTTTTGATTTTATATGATTTATTGATCGTATCTCAACTCATTTTAAATTTGATTATGAGAAGCTTTTAATTTCATAGTTAATTGAAATTTCTGATTTAAGTTTGTAAAATGAAAATTTTAAATTTAAGTAATTGGGTAAAAAAATATATTTTTTCTATAAAATTATATATTTTTCGGTTGATTGATTTTTATGAAAGATGGTCATGGCCCCAAAAAAAAAAAAAAAAAAAAAAAAAGGTCATTTGATTAGTAAAAACATGGTCCCACATAGGAATGCACATGAAGAGAAGAGATGAGATGTGTCTCATGTTCAGATAATTGCGGACAAATTGCATGAATGAAGGGAATCAGCTACCACTTCGCTGTCATCCCAAATCTCCCTTCATCTTTCACGTCTCTCAAAAAAACACATGATATTAATAATAAATCTCATTTTTCTCGATCTGGTTTTATATTTATATTACTTTAATATTTCAGCTATCAAATATATATATATTTTTTTTCTAAACTATTGCATAAAATATAATTTTTATTCTTCTAGTTAATGGTGTAATGAATTATTTGATATGTATTTGATCAACAAATCTTTACATGGAGCGAGTCTTCGAAGTTATATATTATGGTTCGATGTTGAATCTCTAATTGAAATTGTGTTTTTGTTAAGTTTATTAATGGAATTTCTTTTTTTTATTTATCTAATCAACCGACGTTTAAATGCAATAGATGGTTGAAGTCGTGTATAACAATCAGATTAGGAGGTGGGTTTTTTCAAATAAATTTAAGGTTTTCTTAAATGATTAATTAATGCAAAAATGATTATAATATACTTTTCTGTTAAGGTGTGAACAGAAAAAATATTGGAAAATTGAGAGATTAAAATAAAATGTATGAAATTTAAGATGGAAAGAAAATAAACATTAAAGTTTAAAGAGAAAAAAAAAACAGATCCTTTTCTTTATTGTTATCATCATCATCATCTTTTTAAGTTGCCCATGTTCAGTAGAGCACATGCACATGTTGGTGGGCCCTTTTTCACCAACCTTGAATATTTTGGGTTTTTTGCAAACCTTTGGAATTACCAAAAATCTAGGGAATTGGAGATGGGTACAAATGTACATCCTAAGTCCTAACTTTGTGTGTGGGATATAGACAATATAAGAATGGGTTAAGATAGACTTTTTGTTAATGGGGGTATTAATTAATTCTCTTTTCTTTTTCATTTAAAAATCTTCCATGATTACCTCAAATTTACTTTTAAAATAAATTTATTTTAGTTCAACAAATATAAGGTGGAGATTGTACTTTTGATCCCAATTTTAAAAAAAGTAATAACTATTTGCGAAAAATACACTTTTGGTTCCTTAGGTTTGGGTTAGGTCTCATTTTGGTCTCTGAGTTTTCAAACTCGACATTTTAGTCTTTGAGGTTCAATTTTCGTTAAACTCTTGGTGTTAAATGTTACCAGAACCCTGACGTGGCAATAATTTTTTATTTAAAAAATCTATTTTTTAATTTTTTAAATAAAATAATATATTAAACTTTTTTTTTTTAATTTTCCCCTTTTTCTTTTTTCGTTTCTTTTTCTTCTTCCATATTCTCCTTAATCTTCTTCCCCTCCACCTTCAAACCCTAATCTCAATTCATTTGCAACAGTCGTCGTCGCGTGCAGTACATAGCTCCAATTCTCCACCAACCGTCCCACCGCCGTCGTGCGTCCCTTCATTGTCGTGCATCCTCACGTCACGTCCAGTCGCTGTTTCAAGCTGGAATCGTCTAAAACGAAGGGAAAATCCCCTTCGTTTTTTTTTAAAACAATGGAAGTAGAAACGAGAGGGAGGACGAGGGAAGAAGAAGAAGAAAAAGTGGATGAGAAGGAAGAAGAAGAAGAAAAGATGAGAAAAAACAAAAAAAATGGAAAACGACGGTTTCCAACAACGGTGGCTGGTGACCGGTAACTGGTGGTGGTGGCTGATGCAAATGAATTGAGATTAGGGTTTGAAGGTGGAGGGAAAAAAGATTAAGGAAGAAGATGGAAGAAGAAAAAGGAAAATAAAAAAGAAAGGGAAAAATAATAAAAATGATTTAGTATATTATTTTATTTTAAAAAATTTAAAAATATATTTTTTAAAATAAAAAAACTATTTCCACGTCAGCATTCTGTTAACATTTAATGGAAAATTTGACTGAAGGATCAATAGTGTAACAAAATCCAAACTTCAGTGGCTCAAATGTCGAGTTTGAAAACTTAGGGAGCAAAATGAAACCTAACGCAAACCTCGGGGACCAAAAGTGTATTTTTCCCTAACTATTTTTATTTATAAGTTATGTTTAGATTGACCATTAAAAAATTATTTATAACTTGATACAACATAATATATTATCTTTGATAGATATAATTAAAGTTCAATAGTTTGAAAGATTTGAGTTTAATTTGAGATTGATGTGATTACTAAAATAATTGTTGTCAACTAAAATTTTAAAAAACTAAACTACGATATAAAATATTATGGATGAATTATAAATAGAAGAGGGTAACTCCAAAGAAGGAGGGGAGCTCAACTAACTACTATTATTTCTCTTAGACTTCTTCATTTTCGTAGATAGTGAATGTAAAAAAATTGTATACTTGTTTCAATAAAGTGTTATTGAGTTTCTACAATAAAGTGTTATTGTTAAATATTGCACAATTTGACCCAAATCCAATAAACTAAGATCCAAGGTTGTTTGTATGTAACTTGAACTAGTATGTGGGGACATACGATGATCGATGTTCAAGTAACAACCTAAAAGGTCTATAGTACAAGGATAAAGTTGGGTACCTTATCCTGGTAACACTATGAGATACGACCCGCTTTGTATTTGATACAGAAGTATTGATCCAAAACGTCCATGTAGTAGACATGCAAGTGGGGGTATCCTATGCCATGAGTTTGCATAAGACCGGACCACGAAATAGTCAACCATTAGTTATAACACCATTAACTAATTAGGTTACTGTTTCAATAGGATGACCTAGGTAACTCAGTCTTAATCCTGAGTGTGTCATGAACTCCTTCTCATGAGGGATTGTCCTTTGATTAGCATGAGTGAGAGTGACCAATATGCCTTCTTTTTTGGAGACAAGATCGAGTGGGAGGCTGGGGACATGACAACACAAGAAGGAATTCACTCATTCCCGCTTCTAGGTGAAGTAGATGAGTGTTCCCTTAAGTGGTGACTCCGAAACTTGAACAAAGGGATCCCGCCCCCTCACTGGCCCGAGAGGGACTTTCTGTTTAATGGTTGGACCATAAACAGGTTGTTCATTAGAGGAGCGCTGATACTTAAGGAGACAGATGTAACACAGGAGTAAAACGGTAATTTGACCCAGCTGTGATTACGAACACTCGTGAAGGATTGACTTACCGGCATATGTCTACATCCATGGACACAAAAATGTTCTACAGTGAGAAGAGTTCAACTGTGGGTCTTTAGTGGAATGACCCACAGTTAATGAATATTGGTTAACATGATTAATGAGTTTAATCTATTAACCTCATATCATTGGAGCTTTTGATCTGTAGGTCCATTAGGTCCCCCTGCTAGCTCGTAAAGAGTAATTAGGAACAAATATATCTTGAGAGAATTTGAATAGTTCAAATTCATATTGGGAATTAAGTTAATTGTACGAAATACAAATTAATATAATGTATAGTGATGCATTAAAATATAAAGTCTAATTTTAGATTATTTTTTTTTTTGAGAAATAATGAATTCATTAAGGAAGAGCAATTGCTCCCATCGGGCAGCCATTGGTGGGACAGGCACCCCCACAAATGTGACTATTACATTCAATATCCAGATTGTTCAATTGAAGTAACCAAGTGGGAAAAACATAAGCCCAATTAAAAGAGGATCTGGTAGAACAAGCCTGTTGGGCCATTTGATGTGCCATCTTGTTGAGTCTTCTTGAGATATGTCTGATGGAATTCACCTGCAAACACTCCAACAGCCGTCTAGCTTCATCGATGAAGAATGCCATTTCCGTTTCATCCTCCTCCTTTCCCTCAAGCAAATGTACCACCTGAAGGGAGCCAAGCTCGATAATCAGCTTTCGGGAAGAAGGGGGAATCGATTTTAGGCCATCCACGACTGCAAGTGCTTCTAGCCAACTCACCGGCCAAAGGTGTTCGATGTACCTAAACCCAGTAGTGACCGGCGAGCCGTCTCCCTGCTGGAGGATCCACCCGATGCCGGCACGCTTCGTCTTCTCACACCAGGAAGCATCGGAGTTTAGGACCCAGAACTCCGTCGATTCAGCTCCCCAAGTTCGCCTCGACTCTATTTGTTCGACCACAATCCCAGATCTTCGTTCACGGTTCAAAGGGTAACGCTTCTCTCTCTCTTCAATGATGGATAAACTGTAGTTAATCTACTGTCTGAGGCTTTCCTTGTTGGGTATCTGTTTGTGATGAAAAATTGTGTTTCGAAAATTCCATATTTGCCAAAAAATCACCAGACTCTGGCAGATTCGGTTGCTATCCTAGCCATCTCCTCTGCTTCCCTTCCACAGCTTCTCACAATAGTCTGACACTCTCCAAGTCCTCCTATCATCAGAATACAAATAATTAGAACATGGAAAAAAGATATCCCACATACCTCTAGTCATTTTGCATTCCCAAAATAAGTGAGTGGCTATTTCCGGACTATTCCTGCGAAGTAAACATGAAGAGTTAATATCCAATCCCTTATTAATCAAGTTTGTTGTTGTTGGAAGGATATCATTATAGATTTTCCAACCACAAACTTTAATTTTCTCGGGAAGTTGGATTTTCCAGTACTGTTTCCATCGGATCTCCTTATGGCCATTCCCTGAACCTGAAGCCTCTGAGGAATTTTGGAGTTGGACTCCAAGCCTGTTAGCACTCTTTACCGAAAAAGACCTTTTGGGTCCATCTTCCATATTATTACATCCTCTCGAATTTGCTGGTTAATTGGAATATTAAGAATATCCTCAGCATCCGTATCCATGAACAACTCTCTGACCAAGTCTGTATTCCACCTTCGAGTTGGGAGAATGAGCTGAGCGACTGACATATTTTTGGTCAAGTTTTTCACAAAGATCGGGTTACTAGAACCTTTTCGAGGAATCCACGGATCCGTGGCTGCCTCAATTTGAATTCCATTCCCAATACGTCATCTATAGCCCCTCTTGAATAGCTCTCGCCCCCATAGGATGCTACGCCAAGTGTAGGAGGGGTTGCTCCCAATTTTCGCCTTTAGGAAATGACCCGTTTGGAAGTAACGACCCCGTAACACCTTGGCCAATAAACTGTCTGGTTGACAAATTATCCTTCAGCACTGTTTTGCGAGCATCGCTTGATTGAAGATGGTTAGATCTTTGAATCCCATTCCTCCTTGAGTTTTGTGGATGCATAACTTTTTTCCAGCTCTTCCAATGGATCTTTCTTTCCTCCGCTCCCGAGCCCCACCAGAACCTCGCACACATAGAGTTTAGCTCGTTAGTAAGTGACATAGGAAATTTAAAGCAACTCATAGCATAGTTTGGAGTGGCTTGCGCCACTGATTTAATGAGAATCTCCCTCCCTGCAGCAGAGAAAAATCTTCCTTTCCATCCTTGGAGCGCTTTTGATGTGGAATTTTCCTTACCGCAAGCGCACGGGTCAAGTAATAATAAAGTGTTCGTATAAACGAGTGTCGTCCTCTGGATTGGATTTTTAAGCAAATCAAGTATTGTGAATTATCTTGCTCAATTTTATTTAGGGATCAAAAAGGTAGTGAATGAATGGTAGGAAACTTAATTCAAAGCAAGTAAAATGTGTGGAATTTCAATTGGGAAAACTACTTAGGGAATTGATTTCGCCGATTTAGTTTAGGATTGATTTTAAGGAGTAAGTTATTATGCACAATGAAATTATGAGCCAAAGACCCTTTAATCACAACTACCTCTCCCGAGTATAATTGATTCTCATGCAAATTAACCAACTTGATATCCCTATCTAAGTTTATTAATCATGCAAGGCAATTAGATCTTTTAACCAATTCTAAAGTTAATCTAAAACCGTCACAAATTAGAAACTAAACTTTAGTCATGCAATCTTGAGTAAGTCTAAATCAAATCCCCTCTCCCGAGCTAGATTCGAAACTTAAATCATCCAACTAATGGCCAATTAATTGAAAGCATTAAATCAAGATTACAAACATAATAACATTGCACAACTTAAACCATAAATCAATCCATAAACACAATCAACTACATCAATCCCTAAGCTTACAAGTTTAGCTACTCATGATCAAAATTACAAGCTCAACTAAACATGTAAAAGCCATAAAAATCTAACTAAAGTGAGGGAAAGAAGAATTAAACTCGTTGTAGGCCGAGACCGAACGTCCCCGTCACGATCCCCACGAACAATGAGTTGATTTCCGAATTTTCCCCTTTGCTTCAACCTTGAATTCCTCTGTTTTTCCTCTGTTTACGGCTCCAAAAAGTCCCAAAATTGGTTCCCCCAAAAACCTAGCCGAAAGGATGCTTAAATAGCAAAATTTCGTCGTAGCGTCGAGACGCTGTCGCGATCCGCATTTTTGGAAATTTTTCTATAGCGTCGCGACGCTGGTCCTAGCGTCGCGAAGCTATGATTTTTTTTTTTTTTTTTTTTTTTTTTTTTTTTTTAGGATTGAACTCCATTTGACTCCAATTGCTGAATTAAGCTTCAAACACATACTTCCTACAAATAAAACATAAAAATGCATAAGTTTGGGCAAATAATTGTAAATGACTAGCTTAATTAATAAGAGAAAAATAGCTAGCTATGCTCGCTATCAAATACCTCCAAACTTAAGCTTTTGCTAGTCCTCGAGCAAACTAAAAATCAAGCATACAGTGGAAGAATGGATGCAACAAACATGACTCAATCCTCAAGGCTCAAAAGTCAATAGTCAAGCAAGCAAGAGACATGCACACAAGGACCAATGAGGGAGACAAATTAAAAAATTTTCTAAAATTAACTTGCACAAGCGAGATCTAACTCAACAAGATCAGACTTTACTAGCCCGGGATTGATTTATTAAACTCTCAGCTCATCTTCCCTCTACACTGGCACTAAGGTTTCACTAATGAGTTAATGGAACAAATTAGTTTGTTTTTCTCCATACTTAGGTGCTTTTAATTAACAATTGAATTAAGCATGTATATGTGGCACTAGCTTTCACACACCCATTGCAGGGACCCTTAACCTGAGTTTTCTTTGGTTGGCCTAACTGATCACAACAGGGGTAGCTCTTTTTGCCTTAATCTTTATTAACCATTGCATATTGCGCGCATAAGTCATGATTTTTTTTTTCCTTTTTCAACAATAAAAACAAGAATGATTTTTCATTATGAATATGATAAGCAGATATTCTTTTCTTTTCTCCTAAGCAAGATCAAACATGCTAATTTGCAAAAAATTAACTCTTTAGCTCTGCCCTACACCTATCGAGGTGACAACAAGCATATGAACCCAATAATTCGCTCCTAAGCATTCAAATCCAAATCTAGCCAAGACATACTCTACTCATGCAAGCCATCTCCTAGAAAAATTTTAAAAAGTCTCCCTTTTTGGGCACTCATGCTTACAACTCATCACAAGCTTGAAAATTGACAAGAAAGCCTATCCTAGGACATCATAATCATGCAAAAATACATCCAGACAATAACCATATGCATAATTCAAAGAAAGCTCAAAACTATAGCCCGAACTCAGATGCTCAAGGGCTCCACAAACATGCTAATTCACCCCCAAACTTAAAACATGCATTATCCTCAATGTATAAAGAAAATAAGGCATAAACAAACATGAGAACAATAAAAGAATGAAGGGAGTGAACAATACTGGCCTGGAATAATGATGACTTCTTGACTGAAAGCTTGGAATCTTGAAAGCTTGAAAACAAAGGAGAGAAAGAAAACAAGACCTACAAAACAAAAACAAATAATAATAATAAAAAAAAGAAAACACACTAAACTTACTTGGGTTGCCTCCCATAAGCGCTTGTTTAACGTCATTAGCTCGACGTGTTGACCGTGCTTCAAGGAGGTTTCCTTTCTCTGAATCCAACAGAGGTGTTCTTTCTTGCACCTTTCCTGTAGCCCATGAAAAGCACTTTATCTTTAGAGTCTTCAACTGCTTTAAAATTTTCTTTTTCGTTCTTGACTCTAATAGTGAGCTCCCTGCGCTCAATATCTATAATCACTCGCCCAGTAGCGAGGAATGGTCTTCCTAATATGACAGGCATTGAAGGATTTTCTATCATGTCCATAACATACAAGTCAATAGGGAGGAAAAATTTACCTACTCTGATTAAAACATTTTCAACAATGCCAACTGGTCTAACCACAGATTAATCAGCCAATTGGAGCTTTACAGGAGTAGACTTAATCTCACCTATGTCTAACTTCTTACACAAGGACAATGGGATAATATTAATGCTAGCACCTAAATCACATAATGCTCTGAAAGAATAAGTACCAAAACTACAAGGAACAGAAAAACTCCCTGGATCTGCTACTTTTTCAGGTACTTTCTGTTGTACTCTGGCGATGCATGTGGAAGCAAGATAAACAGTGTCAACCTTCTTTTCCTTTCGCTTCTTTGCTAACCACTCCTTCATAAACTTGTTGTATTGGGGCATCTTTAATGCCTCTGCAAAAGGAATATTAATATTCAGATTCATAAAAGCATTCATAAATTTATCAAACTGAACCTGATTGTTCTTTTTCTTCTTTTTCTTTTTCTTTTCCTTGGGAACCATCAGTGTGGGAGAAGGAATATGAGGCTCAGGTTCAGGCTTTTCAGCCTCATCAGATGATGTGTCCTCATCAGCTTCCCCTGTAGGTGTTTCATAGTCCTCAGATTCAGGTTCCTCTTCAGATTCCTCCTGGTGCACAGTGACTGCCTTACAATACTCCATCTGGGGTTTCTCTTGTTCAGCTGGGGCCTTACCTTTATTCATGGTGCTTACAACATTCACCAACTGTCCCAGCTGAGTCTCAATATTCTTGATGGCAGCGCTGTGGCCATTCACTGTTGAATTGATGGCAATGATTGCCTCCTCTAACTTGGTTGTCCTGTTACTTGACTCTGCAATGAAAGCTCCAACAAGATCCTCTAACTTTTTATTTTCTTGAGTTAGAGGGGCAAAACCAGGTGGGTTAAGAATATTCTTCGTATTTGCATAAGAGAAATTTTCATGGTTCCTATTGTTAGGGTGATAATGTGTAGGTGTAACATTATTATTATATCCCATAAAATTAGAATTTGATACATACTGAACCTGTTCAATGGTCTCCTCCTGAGGTCTAGATGCTAAAGCAGCAGCTGATTCAATTGACTGTGCACTCCCTGTACCTGAAAATTTCATAAAAGCATTAGCGAGGGAAGTCATCTGGGCCTGGAGTGCACTTACTTTATCAACCTCAAACACTCCAGCAACAATCTTTTTAGGTGTAGACCGCTCAGATGGCCACTGACAGCTGTTGGTGGCCATATCCTCTAGAAGTATGCGAGCATTTTCCACGGTATTGGACAACAGAGTCCCACCTGCAGCTGCATCAACAATCGTTTTCGTACTAGGAGTTAAACCATTATAAAACAATTGTACCTGGAGCCAGTCGGGGTAACCATGCTGAGGACACTTCCTCAACAACTCTTTGAATCGCTCCCACGCCTCGAACAACTGCTCATCATATTGTTGTTGAAATGTCCCAATCTCGGTCCTCAGTTTGACCGTCTTTGCAGGAGGGAAAAATTTCTTTAAAAAGGCCTGGACCAAAGCATCCCAGGTGGTGATGCTCCCAGGGGTAATAGACTGCAACCAATCTCGTGCTTTATCCTGCAAAGAAAAGGGAAATAAACGTAAGCGAATAGCATCCTCAGAGACTCCATTAATCTTTACCGTCCCACAAATGTCCAAGAATGATTTAAGATGAGAATTTGGATCCTCGGTGGGCGATCCTCTATATGCACAGTCTCGAGCCATCTGAATGAGACCGATCTTCAGCTCAAAGTTGTTGGCATTAATCGGGGCATAGACAATCCCCGATTGTTGCCCCTGAAACACGGGCTGAAAGTAGTCTCTAATAGGCCTAGGCTCCTCAGGTTGATTTGGGTCGGCCATTTGACAATTTTCTCTAGTTTCCCTTCGAATCCTATGAATTGTTCTCTCGATCTCAGGATCCAAAGGTAGCAATTCTCTACTACTACGCATACAAAAACAAAACTACCTTAGAAAGGAAAGAAAACTATTATGGAAAGAAATAAAGGAAGAAAACAAATAATCTAAATATGGAAAATAAAATCTAGAAAAGGAAACAAAATAACCTAATATGGAATGCAAAAACAAATATGGCAAAACACAAATAAGGAAACTAACAAATAAGGAAAAACTAATCTAAAAAGGAATAACAAGAAACAAATAAGGAAAAGATTACACAATTAAAAGAAAAACTAAGCTAGAAAAACAAATATGGAAAGAAAACAAATAAGGGAAAAAAATGCAATCAACCTAAAAAAAATAAAAATACACCCTAAATTAAGATCAAACAATTTTTTCACAATATCAATCTAGCTAAATGTGCCAATCCCCGGCAACGACGCCAAAAACTTGATGTGGAATTTTCCTTACCGCAAGCGCACGGGTCAAGTAATAATAAAGTGTTCGTATAAACGAGTGTTGTCCTCTGGATTGGATTTTTAAGCAAATCAAGTATTGTGAATTATCTTGCTCAATTTTATTTAGGGATCAAAAAGGTAGTGAATGAATGGTAGGAAACTTAATTCAAAGCAAGTAAAAGGTGTGGAATTTCAATTGGGAAAACTACTTAGGGAATTGATTTCGCCGATTTAGTTTAGGATTGATTTTAAGGAGTAAGTTATTATGCACAATGAAATTATGAGCCAAAGACCCTTTAATCACAACTACCTCTCCCGAGTATAATTGATTCTCATGCAAATTAACCAACTTGATATCCCTATCTAAGTTTATTAATCATGCAAGGCAATTAGATCTTTTAACCAATTCTAAAGTTAATCTAAAACCGTCACGAATTAGAAACTAAACTTTAGTCATGCAATCTTGAGTAAGTCTAAATCAAATCCCCTCTCCCGAGCTAGATTCGAAACTTAAATCATCCAACTAATGGCCAATTAATTGAAAGCATTAAATCAAGATTACAAACATAATAACATTGCACAACTTAAACCATAAATCAATCCATAAACACAATCAACTACATCAATCCGTAAGCTTACAAGTTTAGCTACTCATGATCAAAATTACAAGCTCAACTAAACATGTAAAAGCCATAAAAATCTAACTAAAGTGAGGGAAAGAAGAATTAAACTCGTTGTAGGCCGAGACCGAACGTCCCCGTCACGATCCCCACGAACAATGAGTTGATTTCCGAATTTTCCCATTTGCTTCAGCCTTGAATTCCTATGTTTTTCCTCTGTTTACGGCTCCAAAAAGTCCCAAAATTGGTTCCCCCAAAAACCTAGCCGAAAGGATGCTTAAATAGCAAAATTTCGTCGTAGCGTCGAGACGCTATCGCGATCCGCATTTTTGGGCAACGCTGGTCCTAGCGTCGCGAAACTTTTGTTTTTTTTTTATTTTTTTTTTATTTTAAGGATTGAACTCCATTTGACTCCAATTGCTGAATTAAGCTTCAAACACATACTTCCTACAAATAAAACATAAAAATGCATAAGTTTGGACAAATAATTGTAAATGACTAGCTTAATTAATAAGAGAAAAATAGCTAGCTATGCTCGCTATCAGCTTTCCAAACTCTATTTTTGATATTGTTGAAAACCTCCTTTTTATTGCGAGCATTCTACGATGGAAGTCCCAGATATTGTCCCAGGCTCTCAGTGAATTTGACCTGCAAAACATCCTTGACCTTTTGGACTAGATCTACATTAGTATTTGGGTTGGTCATAAAATTTGATTTATCAAAATTAATAATTTGACCAGAAGGCCGCTCATAAATATTCAAAATACGTTTAATGTGATCACATTCAGATTGAGATGCTTTAAAAAATAACAGGCTATCATCTGCATAAAATAAATGAGTCAAGATAGGGCAATATTTATTAATTCGTAAACCTGAGACTTCCCTTTGTGTTACTGCTTGGTTGAGGAGGCCAGAAAGACCTTCTACACAGATCAGGAACAAGTAGGGAGAAAGGGGATCTCCCTGCCGAAGACCTCTCTGAGGCGTCAATTCAGATCTTGGAACCCCATTTAACAGGACTTGAAAAATGACCGAACTAACACATTTCATGATGAGACCAATCCATCTGCTGCAGAACCCCATCTTTTCCATCATTTTCTGAATGTAGATCCATTCCACCCTATCGTACGCCTTGCTCATATCTAGTTTTAGCGCAACCAGGCCGTCTTTCCCTTTCCTCTTATTCTTGACTGCATGAATACATTCAAACCCAAGGAGAGCATTATCAGTAATTATTCTTCCTGGCACGAAAGCTGATTGGCTGGAAGAAATAATGCAGTTCAGAACCCCTTTCAATCTGTTGGCTAACGCCTTTGAAATGATTTTGTAGAGCACCGAGCAAAGACTAATAGGTCGAAAGTCTTTCATGGATTTTGGATCAGGAAGCTTAGGAATCAAAGCAATGAAGGTTTTGTTTATGTTTTCCAAACAACCATCTTCATTCAGGAACCGAAGACATAGCTCACATACATCCGTGCCCACCACATCCCAGTACTTCTGGTAGAAAATAGCCTGAATGCCATCTGGGCCAGGGGCCTTAGTAGGGTGCATGCGTTTAACAATATCATGAATCTCGTCACTAGTAAATGGAGCCGTCAGTCTCAAATTTTGGTCTTCTGATATGCGCCTTGGAATCACTTCCAGAATATGGTTCATTGCTTCAATTTGAGGATCAGTAGATAGAAAAATCTCCTGGAAATAGTTATTAGCAACACCTTCCATTTCTTCATCTTTATCCTGCCAATCTCCATTTGAATCTATTAAACCATGAATCTTGTTCACCTTTCTTCTGTTACTTGCTTTCATATGGAACAATCTTGAGCTCGCTGTTTCCAATATATTTCGTCGTCTTCAAGGAGATTTTCCAACTCTTTCTTGTTTGCTCTCAGGGTCGAGCAATCATGCTGGTTTCCTTGATTCAACATGCTTTGTATCTCATTTTCCTTCCTCAAGATAGCCCCTTTAATAAATCCATCATATTGCTTTTTACTCCATTGCCCCAACCTGTGTAGACACTTCCTTGTTTTAGCCAGTAGATCATCATTTCCTATCCCTTCAGGATCATCCCAAACCTGTTCCACGATCTCTCTACATTCTGAGTATTTTGTCCATATTTCTTCGAAGCGTTTGGGCCGTCGGGTTCTATTTCTCCCAATGTCAGGGGGTTCCTCCTTCCAATCGGCAATGATTGGTCTATGATCAGAGGCCATTCTCGCTAGGTGATGCACTTTGAAAAGATCATTAATTAGAAAACGATCTAGTCTCTCCCAAATGATGCCCTGCCCCACGTGATTGTTGCACCACGTAAATTTTGGCCCAAAGAATCCCGGGTCCAAAAGACCACACCCATCAATCGCCTCCCGAAATTTCCTCATCTCAGCCTCGTTTCTTTCAACACCACCTGATTTCTCTAAACAATCTATAATCTCATTAAAATCGCCACTCATAATCCAAGGCAGATCGTTTCGATCACTTAAACGATTCATTAAAGCCCACGTCTCGTTATGTAAATTCCTCACAGGGTTACCATAAATGCCAATAAACCTCCATTTCCAGTCCTTTTCTTGAACATGTACATCAATATGACCCTTGGACTACGATCGAAGCGAAACCATCAGATCCTTCATCCAAAGAAGGAGCAAACCACCACTTTGACCTTGGCATGGAACCTCAATGCCACAATCAAACTTCAACTACCTTCTAACTCTGTCGCCATTGTGTATTTTGAGTTTAGTCTCCATTAAGAAGACCAACTGGGGACTGTGAGTATTTATAATGTGCCTTAGCACTCTCAATGTCCTAGGGTTCCCCAATCCTTGGACATTCCAACTTAAGATTTTCATTGTGCCCTGCGGGGCTGTCCAGCAGCCTCCACCGATCGCGCAATAACTGAATCTTCCACAACCACCATCCTTTTCTTGTTTGAATCAAGGCATCCCAACTCTAGATCCGCTTTATGTTTTGCACCACAGACTGTCTGAGCTTCGTGCATATGAGTCTCACTGGCCACATGTTGTTTCTCTCGTCCAAGCCTTTTCCATTTCCTAGTCCTAGAGTCCTTCTTAGTTACAAGCTCAATATCCTGCCCATCCAGTTGCTGATTTCCAATCTAATTCCAATCTTTAGTAATAGGCCCAACATCCAGCCCATCACTTTATTTACCATTATCCTTTTCCACACCCAAATTTAATTTTGTATGTTCAGCATCCAATTCCTTTTGTTTCGTATCAAGCTCCATGAAAAAAGACACTTTTTGCTTTCCTTTTCCGTTACTCACCGCCAACTCCTCCACTAAAGAGATTTCTTCAACAAGAACAAGATTCCCTCCATTATCTTTAAAAGCATCCTTTTTACCGTTGGAGATATTCCCCGAATCTGCATCCTTTAATTCAATTTTCTCAGCTACCATATTTATCTTGTCCACCGTTACACTTTCCTTTTCAATTGCCATTGATGTGCTTGCTGGAATTTTTGGAGTTGACTCCGGCGAATTGCCCTCCACCGTCCGCTGCTCAGGCGAGACATTCTGAAACTCCCGAGCGTTCTCATCCCCACTGTCAGAGTAATCTGATCGCCACTGTCCTCTGCCTTCGCTCCATGCTCCGCCCCTCCCTCGTCCATGATTGTTTCGAAACAGATGTTTCCTTTCCAAGTTGCCTGTCCGATAAGGTTCTTTCAACCAAGGACCGTACAGCAGCTCCCTATCGCTTGGACCCCCGTATCTCCACACTCCTTAATCGTATGACCCAATCTTCCACACCGATAGCAAAAATCCGGCAATTTCTCATACGTTACCGATATCCACTTGTCCTCTCCCTTGTTTCCTGATTTCAAAAAAATACCTCTTTTCAGCGGCCTCAAGACGTCAATCTGTATCTTCACCCGCAATGAACACCCCCATGAAGGATCTTCTTCCTCTTGTATATCTACCTTTTCCACTTTCCCGAGCAAATTTCCAATTGCCTCCGCCGATGGCCTAGAAAAACAAGCATATGGTAGTTTATGGAAGTGAGACCATAGGGAAACGTACCTGAACTCCATTTCATCACAACCAACTCCTGCTTTGGGTTCTTCGAGCAAGATCATTGCTTTGTCGTAGAACCATGGTCCGGAGTCCGTTATCCATCCTTTAATTTTTGCGTTCTTGAATTTGCATAAAAAAATGTTGAATCCAACCATTTCAATTATCGTGTGTTCTTTGTTCCATATCTTTGGCATCTTTTCAATGAATATTTCAGGATTGATTTTCTTGGTGGAATGTATCTTGCACAAAATTGAATTCCTCAGCTTCTGTTCAGATCGATATATCTCGTTGTCCGGAAGTTGATAAACGCTCGCTTTTTCTGCAGGGGTAACATGAAGTTCAGCCAGGCGTGTTGTCAACTCCTCCTCGTCCCCTCTTGCCATATCTCTTCACTGATAGTTCTTCACTCAGGAAGACCACAAGGAAAATCGCCAACGCAGATAAGACTGCTCCTAATCAGCAGAAACGCCGCCTCAAACAGCACAGTGGCCGCCTCCTTCTTCTACTGTTTTCCTAGAGAGAAAAACAGAGAACCTAAGTCTAATTTTAGATTAAACTTTATTATATTGAGAGATTGATATATTTGAAAGAGTTCAAATATATGTCTAATTAAATATATGGTATTTAATTAGAAGAAAAATTAATTAATTATGAATTAATTAATTATTCAATTTAGTTTAAATTAAATGAGATTTAATTAAACTATAGTCTATGAGAGAAATAAATATTTGAAGAAGTTCAAATATTAATATGAATTTGATACATATTAAATTTATAGGATATAAGAGAATTTGAAGGAGTTCAAATTTTAATATGAAGTTGATTCATATTATAGAATTAATTAATAGAAGGTCTGAAATTAAATATATGATATTTAATTGGTGATTAATTAATTAAAGAATTAATTAATTGGGAATTAATCAATTATGAAAATGATTAATCACTTATGGAAGTAATTAATCATTTATGGAAATGATTTAATCACTTATGGAAGTGATCAATCATTTATGGAAAAGATTAATCAATTATGGAATTGATTGGTCATGGAATTGGTTGGTCATGAAATTGATTAATTATGGAAAAGATTAAATCAGTTATGAAAATAATTGATTTTAAATGAATATTTTATTCATGGCCTTTCTCCTATAAATAGAACACTAAACCTAGGTTTAGGTACTATAACATAAGGCCACAAGAATGCACTCTTGAATTCTCTTTAGTCTCCCTCTCATATTCTCTCAACCCAAGAACTCTAGGGAGAATTTTCTCTCTAGAGTTTTTCCCATTCAAGATTAGGTAGTCTCACAACTACGTTCCTAATCTCAGAGTCATAGCGGGGAAGATCAATTGGTGGTGTCCCAATTGTTGAGGCTTGGTCCAAAATCAAGGAAGGTGTCCGTTGAAGTATTCAGAGTCGTCAACAACGATATGTTTGCTTCTCCCCTTTAGATTTAGATCTAATAAATTTTGTATGCTTAGCCTTAAGTTTGTATAGAATTTGTTCTATGTTTTAACCAATGCAATAGTATTTTTGGATAAACAAAATTAACTACGAATCGATCCCAATTACGCTTCCGCTTTAACGGAATTGGGGAATTCAAAATCCTTACAATTGGTATCAGAGTCGATCGTAGATTTAATTTCGTTTCTCTAAAATTAGCATTGGTTCAATGGTGGGTATTTTAATTTCATATAAGTGATATGTGGTTTAATTTACAAAATTGATTATTTTGGCATATTTGTTGGGATTAGATTTATACTTTTGATTAGATCAATTGTAAATGCCAAAAAGGAAAAGATTTGAAACCAAGATATGTCATGGATTTAAATTATTGTAATTTAAATTGCTTTTAATTCCTTAGGATATGCCAAATATGCCGGTCAATTTTGGTAGTTTTAATTTAATTATGCATGTGATGTATGTATTAAATTAATTGATTGTTGCATAAAGTATGTCATTTAGCTTAAAATCTCACCATAGGTTAAGCATATTCATGCATATTTATTATTATAAATGTTATAATGTATGAAATATGTATGAATTTTATTTTCATGAGTATTTAATATAAATTGTTATGATTAAATGGATGAAAATTGAGAAGCATTGAGCATGAAATTACTTTAGTAAAGAATATAAAGAGTTATATTTATGAAAGTAATTTATATGCTTATTTATTTTCATGAGCAATTAATATAAAGTGTTATGTTAATGTATGAAAATGTGTATGCTTATTTTAATTTTCTTGGGTAATTAATTTAAGAGTTAGATTAATTGAAGAAAATTAATTTGCATTGAGCATGAAATTGCTTTCGTTTAAAAATATAAAAAGTTATATTTATGAAAGTAATTTATATGCTTATTTATTTTCATGAGCTATTAATATAAAGTGTTATGTTAATGTATGAAAATGTGAATGCTTATTTTAATTTTCTTGGGTAATTAATTTAAGAGTTAGGTTAATTAAAGAAAATTAATTTGCATTGAGCATGAAATTACTTAGGCTTAAAAATATAAGAGTTATATTTTATATTAGTAATTTTGCATGCTTAATTTTCATGAGCTATTAATATAAATGTTATGTTAATGTATGAAAATGGTAATGCTTAATTTTAATTTTCTTGTATAATTAATTTAAGAGTTAGGTTAATTAAAAGGAAATTAAAATGCATTGAGCATGACATTACCTTAGATTAATATAATTGTTATGTTTATGGTATGTCATGTATGCTAATGTATGGTTTTATAAATTAATTAGAATTTGATTGTTAATTTATTCACCATAGTAGCATGTTATAGGGTTAATTCATTAAAATTTATAATAGTTATAATATTAATGAATAGAAACCGTTAATCTATAACAAAGAATTGCATGCAAACATAGGATCTTAGGATAAATGAATTAATTTTAAAATGTTTAAAATTAATTAGACCTAAGATCACATTTCTAATAGGATTAGAATTATTCTTACTTAGAATTAAAATTAGTTTTAATTGACTAAGTAGGAAAAACATTGCTATGATTATAAGGGAACTCCACCGGTAAAGTTCTGTCTAAGGGTGGGGGTATTTAAGCTGACGGTTTACGGAACACCTCCTACCTGGGAACTGACCTGGAATACCAGAGTTGAATTAATCATAGCTAAATGTTAGCATGCAATGTCACTAGGTTTATTAAAAGTGTTTAATGCACCTAGATCTTTAGAGTAAAGACCTTACATTACTGTGGTTATAAGGGAACTCTCTCGGTAAAGTTCTGTCTAAGGCTGGGGGTATTTAAGCTGACGGTTTACGGAACACCTCCTACCTAGGAACTGACTCGAACCTTGAGTTGAATTAACCATAGTAATGTTAACTTGCAATGTTGGGTTTATTAAAAGAAGTTTAATTCACCCAAAACATTGTGGTTGAATCCTTTCCATAATTGTTATAATAGGATCAGACTTAAATAGATTGACTTAGCCGAATTTTATCTAAGTTAAACAACCCTAAATTAACCTTAGGACATTTTCAGTGGGAGGAAAATTACAAAACGAGATTTAAATCAAGTTTTTCTCCTACGTCCATATATATTCACAACGTGAGGTTCATGCTCGGCTTCGAGTCGCCTTAGGAGTGGCCTCCCTTCGGAAAGTGTTTGCATGTATCAATAACAAGGTGAATGGGAAAAATGTCTAGAGTAAGTGGGAGTGGGACACGTGTCAACGTATCCCTCGGTCTCCGCCCCTAGTTCACACCATGAGAGTCCTATGATTCGCCTGCAGGTTGTCCTGGCGCAACCATCCCTTCGGGGCCCGATCATAGGATTCGGAACATCGTGAACTCCTGAATCGGATAGGAACTCTTACGCTAATTACCAACAGTTGTCTTTCCCTTCGGTAGCATGTTGGTGCGTGCCTCTGAGATCTGAAAGTGAGAGGGTTACACTTACGGGAATGAGTTAAATGTGTTAACTAATCCTTGACCGAAGAACGGTAACTAAACGCTAACGGAATATGAGTTATTCTGGTGTTAGAGTTTGGTTGAGATTGTCTCAATTCAGAGGAGGAATAGTTGACCACCCTTCGGTGGCTGTTGTTTTAAACCTTTGAAGTATCGTTGCAAAAACTAAATCAATAGTTTTATAGGGTTTCTTTGATTGCTTATTTGTTTTTGAAGAATTTGATTGGATTATTTGTGATGGGTTAGTACGATTAATAATACAAGTAATTTGTTACTTCAACAATTATATAATAATTTTATGTGTATTGTCTTACGTCATTTTATTAATAACGGAAATACAACAAGCTTAAACGACAAATTGTGGTAAATAAGTCTAGGATTATTCTTAACTGAGGAATGTCCCCATGTCCCATATGTTTAATTCATTAAGAATTGTTCTTGGTGAATATGACATAGAACCCTGCTTAGCAAAAGAGAACTTGTTCAAGACCGTAATTTTCATTTACCTGTCTTGAAAACGTGATCAGTGAAGAATAGTGATTCTCCCTGAATACTTGATTCAAGAGCCACAAATCACGTGTGTTCTTCTTTTAAAGGAATAAGTTCCTGGGAACAGCTTGTTGCTTGTGTAATAACTCTCAAAGTTAGAATTAGAGAGGTTATTTTGGCTATAGCAGTGGGAAACATTAAGTTATTTTTCTCAGTGGGAGAAAATACATATTATTAGATAATGTGTATGTAATTCCTAAGATCAAAAGAAATTTGATTTCTGTGTCTTATTTGCTGGAACAATGTTACTTTTTACCTTTCTTTGCTAACGCAGTTTTGTTTTAAGAAAGAGAGTTGACATTTGTTTAGCTTTACTGAAAAGTAACCTAAATGTTTTAAGACTAATCAATTGTTGGGTTTTATGCCCTAAAACTCGTAGATAGTGAATGTAACCGTTGACCGGATATTAATGAAATAATATTGATATATTTTTCCATTAATTGTTATTAGTTATTTTATATTTGTCTTTGCCTAAAAATAACCCTAATCCAATAAATTAGACATCCAAGGTTGTAATATGAGTCTTGAACAATATGTAGCGACATATGGGATCATTGTTCAAGAAACAACCTAAAGGGTCTATAGTATAGGGATAAGACTGGGTGCCTTATCCTGGTGACACTATGGATACGACCCATTTTGTATTTGATACAAATGCTGCGATTCAACACGATCGTGTAGGAGACATGCGAGTGGGGGTATCCTATGCAATGAGTTTGCATAAGACCAGACCGCGAAATAGTAACCACTGGTTATAACACCGTTAACTAGTTGGTTTTCTATTTCACTAGGACGACCTAGACAACTTAGTTTTAATCCTGAGTTGATTATGGACTCCTGCTCATGAGAGATTGTCCTTTGATTTGTATGGGTGAGAGTGGCCAATACACCGACTCAATAAGCCTACCACTTTGGGGACAAGACCGAATGGGGAGCTGGGAACATAATCGTACAAGATGGAATTCACTCCTTCCTGACTTTAGGGAATCAGATGAGTGTTCCTTTAAGTGGTTACTTCGAGTCTTGAACAAAAGGCCCTACCCTCTCAATGGCACGAGAGGGTTTTCTGTTTGATGGTTGGACCACAAACAGATTGTTCATTAGAGGAGAATTGGTACTTAAGGAAATAGAGGAAACCCAGGGGTAAAACGGTAATTTGACCCAGCTGGTGTTACGAACACTCGTGAAGGACTAACTAGTCGATATTGGTCTAGATCCATGGACACAGAAAATATGTCTGCAGTGAGAAGAGTGCAACTGTGAGTCTATAGTGGAATGTACACACAGTTAACGAATATTGATTAATGTGGTTAATGAAATTGACCAATTAATCTCACATCGTTGGAGCTTCTGATCTGCAGGTCCATTCGGTCCCACTGGTAGCTCGTAAAGTAATTTGAGGCAACTAAGTAATAAAAGTAAATTGAAAATGTTCAATTTATTAAGAGAAACAAATATAATATATATTGATATATTATTATGAGAGAAATTAATATTTGAAAAGTTCAAATATAAATTTATGGAAGTTTTGAAAGAGTTCAAATAATGAATTAATTAATTTAAGGCCTAAAATGTGTTTGGGCAAATTAATTAATTCTAGGCCGGGAATTAAATATGTGATATTTAATTGGTGGTTAATTAATTCAAGAATTCATTAACCGGGAATTAATCAATTATGGAAATAATTAATCACTTAAGGAAGTGATTAATCATTTATGGAAATGATCTAATCACTTATGGAAGTAATTAGTCATTTGTGGAAAAGATTAATCAATTATGGAATTGATTGATCATGATTGATTAATTAAGGAATAAGATTGAATCAATTTTGGAAAAGATTGATTTAATTGAATATTTTATTCATGGTCTCTCTTCTATAAATAGAACACTAGACCTAATTGGTAATGACACTTGACACTCTTGAAAGACAAGACCTAGAATTCTCTCTAGTCTCCCTCTTAGAGAAAGACTCCCACAAGTCTTTTGCTTCCTAGACTTAGAGACATACCGGTGTAACCTCTGTGGTTATTGTGTCAATCAAGAAGAAAATTCCAGTGATCAAGAGGCGAGGAGGCTGCTGCGTTTTTGTTCGTTGGAGCGTCGTTGGCGAAGAACGATCAAGTCTACAACGAAGGTATGTGACGGTTCTTCCCATTTTCTTTAGAAAAGCATGAAAATAAATTTAGATTTATTTTTAAGCATGTTTAAACCAATTTTCCAGCAGCTTTAAAAGGGTTTTAAACTTTACCTAATGCAACTTAAGTCTGAAGCTCTTGAGATATTTGAAAGGGCTTAGGACTGAAGTTGAAAACTTGTTAGGTGAGATGATAAAAACACTTCGATCTGATCAAAGTGTTGAGTATAGGGATTTGAGATTCCAGGACTATTTGATAGTACATGGGATCACACCCTAAATCTCATTTAGGAGAAATAGAACCCTATTGGATATGGTTCATTCCATGTTGAGCTATGCTTAATTGTCTGGCTCGTTTTGGGGTCATGTAGTATTGACTGCATTGCATACTGTAGTAGGCAACCCCAAAGGAAACGAGAAGTGGATACTTCTTCAATTCACAAGAGAATAAAGAATTTGTATCGACAAATGCTAAATTCTTAGAAGAAGTCCACATCAAAAATCATAAACCACAAGAGTAAAGTCAGTTTAAGTAAGTTAACTAATGAAGCTACAGTAACATCCACAAGAGTTGTTGATGAGGCTGACTGTTCAACAAGAGTTGTTGATGGATCAGTGCATCTAGGTAGTCACATCCATCTCAGTAGTTGAGATTGCCTCAATGTAGTGAGAGGGTTGTTTTTTAACCTGAACGTTACATGGGCTTGATTGAAGCCTAGGTCATCCTACCTGATGATGACATAGAGGATTCGTTTCTTTTAGAAAGAAAATGAATGATGTTGACAACGATTAGAGAATTAAAGCCATGGACCTAGAAGTGAAGTCTTTTGTATTTCACTTCCATCTGGGATTTTGTAGAACTGCTTGATGGATAACACCTATTAGTTACAAGTGGATCTACAAGAGGAAACAAGACATTCATGTCTTAACCAGAAGGGTTCATACAACAAGATCAAAAGCAAAAGCGTTAGCAAGCTTAAGTGATCAATTCACGGATTGACCTAAGCATTTCGATGTTGAAATATAAGATTTGGTATAGTGACCAAATCTTTTGGCTTTAATCATTAGAACATTGATGAGTCTTGTGTTTACAAGTAATCATCAATAGTTCAGTAGCCTACTTAGTGTTGTATATGATTGATATCCTAATCATTGGGAATGATGTAGGTTATCTTACTGACATTAAAAGAGGCTAGTAGCTCATTTCCAAATGAAAATCTAAGAGAAGCTGAGTTTGTTCTTGGGATTCAAATTGTTAGGAACCATAAGAACAAAAAGCTAGCCTTGTCTCAAGTGTCTTATATCTACAAAATTGTAGTTAGATATAAGATTCAAAATTCCAATGAGGGTTCACTACCTTTCAGACATGGAAATATTTTGTCCAAGAAACTGTTTCCTAATGCAATAGGGATTGACAGTATCAATCTAATCCAAGATTTAATCATTGGAAAATCGTTAAGAATATCCTCAAGTATTCGAGGAGAACGAGGAACTATATGCTCGTGTATGGGACTAAGGATTTGATCCTTACAAGATACACTGACACAGATTTTAAGACTGATAAGGATTTGAGGAAATCTACATCAGTATCTGTGGTCACTCATTACGATGGAGCTATAGTATGACATAGTTATAGTCTTGACCGTATAGGTCGGAAAAAATAGCTGCTTGTGAAGTAGCGATAGAGACTGTATGGCTTAGAAAGTTCTTGATTGATTCTGAATGTGTTCCAAATGTGAACTTACCCATCACACTTTATAGTGATATAGTGGTGTTGTGGCAAATTCAAAAGAACATTGCAGCCTAAGACAAGTAGACACATTAAATTGAATGAAATATTGTCGATTCATTTACAAAGACTCTCTCGGCTAAAGTGTTTGAGGGTCATCTAGAAGGTCTAGATCTACGAGATATGTACAAAGGTGTAATCTAGGGCAAGTGGGAGAAATGTAATGGGTATAGTGATACCATTATGTAATGGGTATAGTGATGCCCTAGTTTATTGTATTTGTACATTGTATATGTTTATACATGTATTTATACACCCACTGTTATATAGATTATTGTACATCCCACCAAACTAGATTTTTAGTTCAAGTGGGAGTTTGTTGGGTTTTATGCCCTAAAACTCGTAGATAGTGAATGTAAACAAACTGTATACTTGTTTCAATAAAGTGTTATTGAGTTTCTACAATAAAGTGTTATTGTTAAATATTGCACAATTTGACCCAAATCCAATAAACTAAGATCTTAGGTTGTTTGTATGTAACTTGAACTAGTATGTGTGGACATACGAGGATCGATGTTCAAGTAACAACCTAAAAGGTCTATAGTACAAGGATAAGGTTGGGTACCTTATCCTGGTAACACTATGAGATACGACCCGCTTTGTATTTTATACAGACGTATTGATCCAAAACGTCCATGTAGTAGACATGCAAGTGGGGGTGTCCTATGCAATGAGTTTGCATAAGACCGGACCACAAAATAGTCAACCATTAGTTATAACACCGTTAACTAATTAGGTTATTGTTTCAATAGGATGACCTAGGTAACTCAGTCTTAATCCTGAGTGTGTCATGAACTCCTTCTCACGAGGGATTGTCCTTTGATTAGTATGGGTAAGAGTGACCAATACGCCGACTCAATATGCCTTCATTTTTGGGGACAAGATTGAGTGGGAGGCTGGGGACATGACAACACAAGAAGGAATTCACTCCTTCCCACTTCTAGGTGAAGTAGATGAGTGTTCCCTTAATTGGTGACTCTGGGACTTGAACAAAGGGATCCCTCCCTCTCACTGGCCCGAGAGGGACTTTCTGTTTAATGGTTGGACCATAAACAGGTTGTTCATAAGAGGAGCGCTGGTACTTAAGGAGACAGATGTAACACAGGGGTAAAACGGTAATTTGACTTACCGGCATAGGTCTACATCCATGGACACAGAAATGTTCTACAGTGAGAAGAGTTCAACTGTGGGTCTTTAGTGGAATGACCCACAGTTAATGAATATTGGTTAACCTGATTAATGAGTTTAATCTATTAACCTCATATCATTGGAGCTTCTGATATGTAGGTCCATTAGGTCCCCCTGCTAGCTCGTAAAGAGTAATTAGGAATAAATATATCTTGAGTGAATTTGGATAGTTCAAATTCATATTGAGAATTAAGTTAATTGTACGAGATACAAATTAATATAATGTATAGTGATGCATTAAAATATAAAGTCTAATTTTAGATTAAACTTTATTATATGGAGAGATTGATATATTTGAAAGAGTTCAAATATATGTCTAATTAAATATATGGTATTTAATTAGAAGATAAATTAATTAATTATGAATTAATTAATTATTCAATTTAGTTTAAATTAAATGAGATTTAATTAAACTATAGTCTATGAGAGAAATAAATATTTGAAGAAGTTCAAATATTAATATGAATTTGATTCATATTAAATTTATAGGATATAAAAGAATTTGAAGGAGTTTAAATTTTAATATGAATTTGATTCATATTATAGAATTAATTAATTGAAGGTCTCCAATTAAATATATGATATTTTATAGGGTAATTAATTAATTAACTAATAGAAGGTCTGAAATTAAATATATGATATTTAATTGGTGATTAATTAATTAAAGAATTAATTAATCGGAAATTAATCAATTATGAAAATGATTAATCACTTATGGAAGTAATTAATCATTTATGGAAATAATTTAATCACTTATGGAAGTGATCAATCATTTATGGAAAAGATTAATCAATTATGGAATTGATTGGTCATGGAATTGATTAATTATGGAAAAGATTAAATCAGTTATGGAAATAATTGATTTTAAATGAACATTTTATTCATGGCCTTTCTCCTATAAATAGAACACTAAACCTAGGGTTTAGGTACTACAACATAAGGCCACAAGAATGCACTCTTGCATTCTCTCTAGTCTCCCTCTCATATTCTCTCAACCCAAGAACTCTAGGGAGAATTTTCTCTCTAGAGTTTTTCCCATTCAAGATTAGGTAGTCCCACAACTACGTTCCTAATCTCAGAGTTATAGAGGGGAAGATCAATTGGTGGTGTCCCAATTGTTGAGGCTTGGCCGAAAATCAAGGAATGTGTCCGTTGAAGTATTCAGAGTCGTCAACGACGGTATGTTTGCTTCTCCCCTTTAGATTTAGATCTAATAAATTTTGTATGCTTAGCCTTAAGTTTGTATAGAATTTTTTCTATGTTTTAACCAATGCAATAGTATTTTTGGATAAACAAAATTAACTTCGAATCGGTCCCAATTACGCTTCCGCTTTAACAGAATTGGGGAATTCCAAATCCTTACACTAGCTAACTTAAGCATCGGAGTCGGTGTGACAAGCATCACACCGGTGTGCAGTTTTTCGTGTCTTGCAGACCACGTTTTCTCTCTTCAAACAAATTTACTGTTGTTATCACATGAAGGCCAGATGTGTTTTTCCTTGTTCGAATTTTGGCAACAACAGTTGGCGTCATTGGTGGGGAATAAAGATTGCTTGCAAAAATAGGTACATTCGCTGTAAAATGATGAGTTAGAAGATAAGAAAGATGAAGAAACTTCTCAGGGCTCCCTCTCCAGTGATGGGGTTAATTTTGACCCGTTCGAAGGAGAGGGAACCCAAGGCCGAGGCTGATCTGAGCCTCAGCCCCTTAGCCTCAACACGTCTGAGCCCATGAGCCTCAACAAGATTCAACCCTTAAGCCTCAACACTATTGAGCCCCCAAGCCACAACAAGACTGATCTTGTAATGACCTAACTTCTATAAAGGATCTATTCGAGATCATTACTACATGCATCCTATGGAAGCCTTATAAAGTAAAAGAAATAGTTTTAAACATAAACTTTAATAACGAATAAAACATTAAAAAAAAATTCTTTATTATGGATCCCATATTTAAAGACATCAAAAGTCCTCAATAAGAATCTAAAACAAAATAATCATGGCCTCTTGATAGCACCAATTTTGATTAACATAAAGACAAGCAAAATTTAGGCAAATAAACGGGCACCAATTTGGTTTTTGTTTATTTCCCTAAATTTTGTTTGTCTTTAAGTTAATAGTGCGAAAAATCATGAATAATGAGTAAAATATTGTCGCAGGCCTTAATTAAGTGTTGAGGTCCAATTGGGGGGCAAAAGCATGATTTAAAGAAGCTAAAATATCCAAAATGCCCTTGGTCAAACTTCAGTCTATTGCAATGTATGTCCTAAAACCTCGTAATTAATGTTCTTATTATTTAATTATTATTTAACAATTATTTGATAATTTTTAATTGCAATTTACATCATCCATTATATAAAAAATCCAGGGTTCTTAGTGTAATCTTTAAGAATTAGTAGTTGACATACGAGAGGATCATGTTCAACAAATAACCTAAAGGGTCTATAGTATATGGATAAAGTCGGGTGTTTTATCCTGGTAACACTATTGATATGACCCACTTTGTAATAGTTACAAATTTGATCCAAATCATTCATGTGGAGACATGTGCGAGAGGGTGTCATATACAATGAGTTTGTATAAGAATGGACCACAAAATATTCAATCTCTCTTTATAAATTCGTTAGTTGAAAAGATTAATATTTCAACAGGTTGATCATATGCGACTCGATCTTAATCTTGAGTGAGTTATGAACTTCTGCCCCTATGAGGGCTCGTCCTTTGATTTACATGAGTGAGAGTGGCTTTTGTAGCTTATTTAATAAGCTTACAATTTTAGCGACTTGATCAAATAGCTGATTTAATAAGCTTACTAACATACAAGTTGCAAGTTAGGGCGTCAACCTAACCTACTGTGCATGCTAGTAATGAAATCGGTAATCTAAATCACAAACAACAATTAAACCACAAGAATACAACAATTTAACTCAAGAATCTCATGAAAACATAATATACTTACAGCCATAACGTTCTAACTAAAGCAAACGATGCTGAGACGGAAATAGATGAGCCTATTATAAGCGCCAAAGCTTGATTAACCTCCCTAAAACTAAACAAGTAAAGAAATACAGAAAACAGAGAAGAATCAGAGAGGAAGGCAACTGAAACGAAGAGAAACATCGGAGAATATGACCTAAAATTAGAAAAACAACAACTTAAATAGCGAGGCAGCGCCGAGACACTGTGGCCAGCGTCGAGACGCTGTGGTAATTTGGCTCGCGTTTGATGTTCGTAGCGTCAAGATGTCTCGGGTCTTCCAAATTGGCTGCTTCAATTTTGCTCCTTTTTTACGTTACTTTCGAGGTTTAAGTGCTTTACTTTGGTCTTTTTACCTCCTCGGCATCTCGTGGGCTTCAAGTTGGATTAAAACCATGTTAATTTCCTCGAATTAATGTCAATTTGGAATATCGGCTCCCGAGAAGCTTTAGCGCCAAATACCTATAAAATAATACAATTAAGCACACGATTAAACATAAAACTAGCAGGATTAAGACTAAATAAATAGAGCCAAATTGGTCTTATCAAATATCCCCAACCTAAACCTTGCTAGTCCTCGAGCAAGCATACAAAATAAAAGAATAGGATTCAACAATTGCAATTTTTATAACTCCAATCTCAATGCCTAAAATGCCAAAAAGATTGCAATCAAGAGACATGCATATATATCTCAATAAAGAGACAAATCAAAAGTTTTCATGAAAGATCTTGCTCAAGCTCACACTTAGCCTACCTAGAACCAATTTTACTAACCTGGTATTGGATTATATAACCCTCAATCTATCTTCCCTCTACACTGCCACTAGGAACTAATGAAGGAGCAAACAAAACAAATTAGATTGTTTTTCTCAATACCTAGGTGCCTGAAAAATAAATAACTTTTTCTTACTGCATTCTTTTTAGGCGAGGCACTAGCTTTCACACTACAATACAAGGACCCATAACCCGAGTTTAATCCTTTGTTGGCCTAACTGATCACACCACAGGTAGCTCTTTTTACCCCTTATCACTCATGAACATTGCAGAGCATGTTTTTTCTTAAAAATAAAAAAGGAAGACGAGCATGTAATTTTTCTTTTAAGCTCACGCTCTTACTCATTTCTCCACTCATTTTCTTTCAAGAGGCATATTTTCTTTATTTTCTCCTAGGCAATATATGACATGCTAATTTGTAAACATTTGACTCTCTAATTCATCCCTACACCTATCGAGGTGACAACAAACATATGGATTAAATAATTATTTCCTAAGCTTTGAAATCTAATCCTAAGCACACTAAGGTTCACTCTTTGCAAGAAAAATCTTAGAAAATGTTTTAAAAGGCTCAATTTTAGGCAACATGTTTACAACTTATCAAAAGTAATAGAATTGGTAGAGTGACACATCGTTGATTCTCATGATCATAGAAAAAGCAACTAGATCATCTTAACAATCATGCTCAAAATCATGCTCAAAATTTTAAAAATTACTCATAAAATAGGTCCAATGCTCAGATGCATGACCTCAATCAAATAAGCATAGAGCAATAAAAAAAAGCATGCAAAACAAAATAGTCTGATGCTCAGGTCCATCAAGACTCAACAAAAATTAGGCATGTGAAGCCAACTCCACCCCCAACCTAAAATCATACATTGTCCTCCATGTATGAAAACATGAAAATCTAAAGGACAAAAATTAAAAGGGAATAGAAAACCTCCCCTCATTTTAAGCTCTATTGTTGGAGGGTGAGATCCATAACGCCTCAAAATGGAGGATTTTCCACATGAATAAGTCATAAACTCCTATAAAACAAAAGAAAGGAAACAGACATAAATAAAAACTAAAAGGCAAACAATTAAAAATAAAGAGAAGGGATGGAAAATATTTTTAAAGTTGGGTTGCCTCCCAGAAGCGCTAGTTTTTAACGTCGATTGCTCAACGAGATTTGCAGTCTTCAATCGAAATCAACTTCTTTGATCCTCAGAGGATCTTTCTTCTTTTTCTTTATCAGCTCCTGCACAGAAAAACTCAACTTGCACACAGAGTGCACATCGTAAGATATTTTTAGCAGATAATCCTTACCCATCCCAAACATACTAATCCCAAGCCACCTAAGCCTAAATTTGTCAGCCGCTTGAATCACTAAGCCTAAATCATGCATTACAGAACTAAAGGTCTCAAGAGAAAAAGAAATAGGCATGGAATAATCAGAATCATGCTCAACATCCCTAATTTCTAACTCTCATAACATACATGAAGTACTACATGAATCAAGCTCAAAATGAATGGAAGAATTAAGCTCGCTGACCTCGATGAGATTTTCTTCTAACTTACCTCCCTGCTGCTCTGAAATTTGGCTCTCTAGCTCGTCATGGGAGGTGGCACGAAACTGAGTTATTTTTGCCAGTTTTGCAATAATCTTCCATGCCTCACCGAGTGTCGTAGCAAGCACATCACCACCACTAGCTGAGTTAACCATCCTTCTATCATTAGGCGTCAACCCTTCGTAGAAACTTTCTATCAGGGACTCCTTGGATAGTGGGGTGTGAGGAACCATGAAGTATCCACTGAAGCGGTCCAAGAACTCGTGGAACATCTCTTCAAGTGCCTGCGTGGCGTTGACAATTCTTCTGGTGGCTTCAATAAAAAACATGGTCGAGTGGTACTTCTTCAGGAAAATATTTCTCATTTCGCTCCAAGAAGACACCAATCCTGAAGGGAGTGAAAAAATCCACTTCCTAGCTCCTCCTTATAGTGAATATGGGAACACCCTCAATTTAAACTGATCTTAAGACATCTTTGGGGGTTTCCTCTCGAAACAGCTCAAATAGAACTTAGATACATGAAAGTACGCCCCTAGTCCTGGATCACCAAAAAAGGAAGGAACTAAGAAAATAAACTCAGACAGAGGCACAAAACTACCTTCTTCGGGATTTATAATGCAGAGAGGTGGTGGATATTTCGAAGCTAAAAAGAATATTTGCACTCTACGCTCGACCCTTTCTACCTTAGTGGATAGTAGGTCGAGAGTCTACAAGATATCCATTAAGCTCAATTGCCTTTCCTTGCTTCTTGGTAGGAATGGAGTTTGGCCTTGTAAAGATTTGTCACTGGATCCTGCAAGAAACAAGAAAAAGGTGAAAAACACAAAAGTAATTAGAAATAAAGCATCGTGTTCCCCGACAACGGTCAATTTGACAAAGCGACTTGTCGCGGATCAAGTCAAATAAATTTGTAAGTTCAGTAGTAGTGGTCGAGGTCGATCGTAGGGAACAATTGGTTTACCTATAATCTCTTTTGTGTTGTGGTAACAGAAGGGGGGTTGAAGAGAGATGGATTAAATGCTGGAAAACTAAATTGCGAGAAAATAAATGGTAGAAAATTAAAGGGGCAACAAGAAATATGGCTAAAAATAAATAGGTGACTTGACATATAGCTACAAACGTTTAAAAATTAAATAGATGGCTAAACGATTTAATGATTAATAAATCCATATTTGTAAAAGACAAATATGCCCCCAACAGACTGCCTAACGTATTCTTAACGTTTAAAATCAAAATAAGAGTTTAGGAGAGATAAAATATACCCCTAAAAAAAGTTGGAGACATTTTAGGAAGTTTGAAAAATAAAAAATCCAAGAAACAAAACTAGTTTGAAAAACAAAACTAGTAGTAAGTGTTACTACTGAAAAAATTTGCACCCTAGAAAACGTTGCTACCCGGAAGAAAGGAGTCAATACCTTTATTGGGGAAGGATAAAAAAGTTCAACCTCCCTCAGTAGAGAGAAATACCTTCAGAATGCATTAATTGGAAAAAATGTCCTCTCAATCCGAAGACATACTACATGCACCCAAGAACATCAACAATTAAAAACCCACAAAAATAAGAACACCAGCAACCCGAAGACATACTAGTTTTCCCCCACAAAATGAATAACCTAAAAAGAAGATACCGCCCACCCTCACCACCAGAATGAATAATTGCAATTAAATACTGAAAAACACATCTCTGTCCTCGGAAATGACGTAAACGGCGTCTGTAAATAACCGTAAATACAAGGGGTAAAAACGTCATGTCACCGCCCACCCTCACCACCAGAATAGCCTTCATGCAGCAGCCCACCCGTCCATCTTCTTCCTCCAAAAGTAGAAACCCTTGAGAGCATTCCACACCCCCGAACTCTCCATTCCACACCATTTCCCACCGTTAAACAGAGTGAACATCACTACCTACCTCTCACACCACGCCGACGAACCATCTCTGCCGTGCCAACGACCTTCATCCGCCGCGCCGAAAACCATCTCTTGCATGCTCGGTCGTTTCTCCCCCTACACGACGACTGTACCAAAAAAATTGAAATAGGTAACGGTTTCGTTTCCCTCCCCTTATATTTGCAACAAACAGATACTAAAATCCTGAGATTTTAGGGATTTAGTTTACTCCCTTTGAAACTGTCCCCACGAGGTGTATACCAGTATTGACACTCGGGATGTCAACGACTACACAACACCCCCTGTATGTACCGTTTTGAAATTCGTTCACCATTCAAAACACATCTCTGTCCTCGGAAATGACGTAAACGGCGTCTGTAAATAACCGTAAATACAAGGGGTAAAAACGTCATGTCACCGCCCACCCTCACAACCAGAATAGCCTTCATGCAGCACCCCACCCGTCCATCTTCTTCCTCCAAAAGTAGAAACCCTTGAGAGCATTCCACACCATTTGAGAGCATTCCACACCCCCGAACCCTCCATTCCACACCATTTCCCACCGCCAAACAGAGTGAATATCACTACCTACCTCTCATACCACGCCGACGAACCATCTCTGCCGTGCCAACGACCTTCATCCGTCGCGTCGACAACCATCTCTTGCATGCTCGATCGTTTCTCCCCCTATGCGACGATTGTACCAAAAAATTGAAATAGGTAATGGTTTCGTTTCCCTCCCCTTATATTTGCAACAAACAGATACTAAAATCCCGAAATTTTAGGGATTTAGTTTACTCCCTTTGAAACTGTCCCCATGGGGTGTATACCAGTATTGACACTCGGGATGTCAACGACTACACAACACCCCCTATATGTACCGTTTTGAAATTCGTTGACCATCCAAAACACATCTTTGTCCTCGGAAATGACGTAAACGGCGTCTGTAAATAATCGTAAATACAAGGGGTAAAAACGTCCAAAATAATCCAGTAAGCAGTTCCCTAAAATGTCGGTAGCCATGCCTGCAAAATCCAAACTTCCGTAGCCAAAAATCAAGAATGCTTTTTTTTTTTTTGTAGTCATTTATCACAATTTCCCAAAATTAAATAGCAGGAAAATAAAAGGGCGGTTGGTTAATCTCACCTTGGAGATCACTGTAGCTGGAAACATTAGAGGTTCAGTATATTTGCTTTCATTCATTGATTACTGTTGCAATTATGAAGTGGTTAAAAATATAGATAAAATTCACTCCAAAATACTGTGCAAGTATACACAATCTAGCAACAGGTGATAAGTATTTATCGTATCCACATGGTCTTGAATTGCCTACATCTATTGATTTATTTTGCCTTTTTAGTGATTTCAAAAGGTTGGTTAAATTGATTGAGTTTTTAAAATGCTGAAACAAAAGATATGTGAAAGCAGTAAATGATTACGACAGCGAAAACAGAATGGAAACAGACACAGGTTAAGACTTCTTTAATTGTTTATAAAGATGCTCCAGCAATTCTTTTGATCGGTCAATCTCATGCAATATTATCAGCGGGATCCTCCCGAAACTCTGGATTTTTTTGAATATGTTTCAAAACCAATGAAGCTCTACCGATCAAGCACTAGGCAATTGGTTATCCCTAACTCAGTCACTGGCGTTCACCAATACACAATGATCTAGCTTGAATTATTGCCACACAACTCCTAAATCATCCCTGAAACTAGGAGAAGCTATACATACCGGCTAGCTAGGCGGGCACATAATGAAAATAAAGATCAACAATAATTCAAGATGATCATGATGAAATGGAATTTCCATATTTTTATAAATATTACAATCACATAATTCTTAACCTATGCCTACAAAGATATTAGTTCATGATTGAAAACATAAAATACGTTACAATCTCGATAAGCACATCCATTACGAAATACACAAGAAATAGTAATCCTTTTCAGCAAATGGGGATGAAACGACTGCTCCAAACCACCAAGAACATGGAAGAACTTCGTCTCCTCGAGTGGAATCGAAAATGGTCTTCTTAGATCTCCATTCCGCCGTCAATTCGACCTACAGCCGATTGATTCGATCTCCCAATCGTGAATGTCTTTAACTTTGACGACTCCTCCTTTTATAAGATGAGGTTTAGGTTAAATTGGACACATGGCAGGCTCTCCAAGCTTCTTAGATCCGTAATTAATTCAGCTAACGCCACTTTATTAAAATGGATAACGAGCTGTGACGTGGCAGTTTTGCTCCCAGGTTTGTTGGAGCACAGATTTTGCTCCCTCACATCGCTCAGCAATATTTTCTGCACAAAATAACTTCCAAATCCTCAATTCTTCCAAATGGGTTAAAACATATAATATATATCTAAAACCAACCCTATTAAGCACAAAAGACACACAAATCCCTATAGAAATGAGGCCTAAATAACTACCTTTTGGAGAGTTATCACACCCCCAAACTTGAACTATTGCGCGTCCTGATCAATACTAACTCACCTTCCCTTGAAAATTCAAAACATTAGTCATAGCACAACTCAATCAAAACAGATATTCCAACACTACCTTCACCCTTTACCTGAGCATCCTGCAAAACCAAGCACGGCTGCAGCAAAATAATTCTTTCAGCATTGAATAAATAGTCACCACCTTTAACTCAATCCTAAGAACTTACCACAGCTGAGCTCTATTATCAGACGTATTTGAACACATATTTCAGGGGATTTATTCTTGTGTTCTTCAGACTTAAAGCAGCCTTACAGTCATAATCTTCTTAAGCATGGGATGACCCACTTTATGGTGCAGTATACCCTTGCCTCAAACTCATCACTAATTAGGCTAAATACTCATTGTTTGCTAAAAAATCCTTAGTTATCCTATCTCTTGCTCCTCAGAATGGCGACCTTTTATGATGAAGCTCACCTAAGTCCTAGGAGACAGAAAACTGCTAGATTATCATTCATCCTTCAAAATTTTTGCTTTATGAATTTTCTCAGCAAAATTTTCACAATAAAATTTTTCAGCGAATAATCATTTTTATCATCATTTTTTCTTTTCCTAGGTCATCCTTTGACGCAAAGATATGTGTTGGTACGATTTTAATCCGCAAGCGCACGGGTCGTCACAAGTAATATAAAACGGAAAGTATTCCGAGTATCGAATCCTCAGGGAAATTGAATTAATTCCATTAAGTACCGAGAATCATCATGTTTTAATTTTATTTAGAAGATCAACTCGAATGATAGTGCGAAAATTAAAGGAATTAATAAAAATAAACATGTAATAATGAAATGAAAATAACCAAATAAGGGAACTTGACCTAGGGTGTTATCTAGCTTTCTTGGATTTGTAGCTCAATTACATGGATGTATGTGACTAATAATCTTCAATTTCATAAATCTAGAAGTAATTACAAGCGGATTTCTCTTTCAAGCTCCTCCACATCTCATACTAACATAACTAATTTATGTGTCCATCTCCTTAGTTAATCATAGTATGGCATTAAGCAACTTCATAATCAATCTCTAACAATTCTCTTTCACTCTCGTGTTCCAAGCAACCGTTAGCCATGCAATTAGGATCTAATCTAATTTCTCTCTGTCGAGTATCAATTTAGACCATCATAACAATTAATCTGTGATCAAGAGATTAAAGGAATTAAGCATGAATAGCATAGAGGGAATATGAAGACATTCATTACATAATCCAAGTAATTGCGCTACAATATCCAATTAACTAGAATAACGACCCTAGGTCTCAAGATCTACTCACAAATGGAAATAATTGTGCCAAAATGATCTTGATCCATAGGCCTAACTCAAATTACAACAAGGAATTATAAAGAAGTAAGGAAGAAATAACCGATAAATTGATCCCAAGCTCCCGCTACGATCATCTCAAATCTTGAGCCTTAGAATCTCGCTTAAATCCCACTTTTTCTCCACAATTCTTCTCACTTTTTCTCTCTATTGAGCTAGGGGAGAGCTCCCCCAAATTTTTGGGATGATTAGAACCAAAGGGAAGGGGTCTTTTTATAGTGCAAGGGGCTGGAAATTTCTTGCTGAGCAAGTCGACAGCGTCGAGACGCTACGTCACAGCGTCTCGACGCTGTGACGTCATGTTGTCTTGGGGCAGAAGTTGTCGCAGCGTCGCGACGCTACGCAGACAGCGTCGCGACGCTATCGCGATTTTGGCACGCGCTAAGCTGACCACCTAGCGTTGAGACGCTACGGTCCTAGCGTCTCGACGCTAGGCCTTTTAGAAGCCCTAATTGTGGATTTTTGCCTCTTTTCTTCAAACTTTTGGGCTTTTTGGGCCTCCCACTTCAATTGTCTTTTTTTTCTTGGACCTTAGGGCTTTGATCTTCAATGATTATTCTTCAAATTGCCCATAAAGTCTCCAAATTTACCCAAATTCTCTTAAAATCTCAGTTTTTGCTGCCCGAACTCGATTTTCTGTAAAATCAACATAAAAATACATTAAAGCTCGCAATTTATGCACAAAACTAGTTAAAATTAATAGGAAAATGATGACATTTTTGCATGTCATCAATATGTCACAAATGTCCTTGGTTACTCAACAACCTGGAAAAATAATTAATGAAGGAGAGGAATGCTCAAGCAAAACAATTGGAGTAGCTAAAAGTCCCCCAAACTTAAATTATTCATTGTCCCAATGAATCATTAACATCTGAAATTATACCCCCAAACTTAAATTTTTCTATCTAAAATTTTAAACTATTCGTGGGACTAGAATTAAGCTTAAGGAGGATCACATGAGTCAACACTACCTCAGAATCTTCTTGCTGTAGCGATGACAAGGCTAGAAGAAATGCTCAAGCAAAAGGTTTCTGGAGATCAGAATACATTGATCTAATTAAGTTAATTCAGTCCAAGCTTCAAAAATTCAGAAGAAAATTAAGTTAGATACTCAGATGTACCAAACAAAACAATATTTGATTTCATTAAAGATCAAGATCACGGATTTACGTAATCATGACAGAGATAGATTTTAAAGCAACGGATAAAAACAAAGAAACATAACATAACATAAGCAAAAAGAACAAAACACAAGCAAGACGAGCAAATAAAATCATTCATCAAAATATTTGCTCGAAGAAATTGAAACTTCCCTTTAACTCGTCTTTATGTTTAAGCTCTGGGTTTTCTTCTTCCTCTCAAATGATGGGCGGGGGTGGAATGCATGGATTCATAAGATCATCAATGAAAATTAGGAAGACTTGATATTGCTTAGAAAAATTCACTTGCATAGCCCTCTTTACTGTGGTGTCCCTTCAACGATCATAGCTCTAGTAGGTTTGAAGTTGTCTCTCAGTGAATTTTAGCCTACTGAAAACCATCTCAAGCTGCTCCAGCACTCTATGGACACCTCACAACAAACCTCCCTGGCGCACCTCACCTTTTTGAAGCCTAGCCAGTTTGGCAGTGTCAATAATTCCCTTATCAAACAAGTTTATTTCACTGGAACTCTCTAGGGCTCTCGATCATAGGGGATAATGGAGGCGTATGTTGTAGGCAATAATCCCTTCTCGACAAAGCTGAGCCAAGTGTTAGTCTCACACTTCAAGTATGTTGACTGGAATGTTCTTGCCTTCATCCTAGACAACCTCCACTCGGTAGTCAGTTGCTCGTTTGAGGAAGCAACTAATATTTCGTTGAAAATAACACGGGGGAAGTCTTGCAAAATAAATAGAGAATTAATCACTACACGGCTCCAGTCGACAACAACTCTAGGAACAATAACCAAGAATCCTTCATTTTCATCGATGTCGGCGTAGAACTCCCATTCCAGTTGATCAACAATGGGGTTTGGCTTTGCGCACAACCGTTCCCAAACGTTATTAGTGATGCTTGCTCAAAGAAAATGTGCAAGCTCTTTGCCACCATCGAAGTCGTGCTCCATTAGAACATCTCACTTCAGGACTTCTTGATATTTTTGTCTTGCCTCTTCATCGATAAATTTCCCGTATCGAAATCTTTCATCAAGCTCAACTTCTTCACTCAGTTTCATCTCAGTCTCAACAGTCTCAACATTTTGTCCTTGCTCGTGTTTTTTTCATCAATAATAATACACACAGAAAAAATCACATCAGTAGTAATAAAAGATAAGAGTGAAAAACGTACCTGATGGGAGATCGTATAAATAGGGCACTAACTCAAAGATCTTCAACAAATAATTAGCCCCTAATTATCTCTTAATTAATTTAAGTTACCGTTTTAACTTCACGGATTCATAAAAAAATTTTATTATCTATCAAATGGTAAGATCTTCCATTTATTGTGCTCCCTCTGTGTGTAACAACCATAACGTCAGCTTCCCTCTGCTCAACACATGACATCTTTGCTAATAAGTCTGCATGCCCACTTAATTATCCTGCTAATGGAAATAAAATCTCAACGGTAAAATTGTAATCTTATCTCAAAAATATCTTAACCGAATAAAATCTCTGATATTCTCAACAAAACTATGAAATCAATTTTTTTTTTAATAACATCCACAAGATATATTATTTTAAATCTGGAAAAATCTTTCAAAAATAAAATTCTTCAAAATTTAATCTAAACTAACCAACAAAAAATAAATAAAATAAAATAAAAATCTAATCGAATCAGAATCATATCAAATCAAAATAATATGAAAACAGACAATAAATCAAAATTAACATAAAAAAACGAAGTCAAATAATGGGAGCTTCTGATTATAATGTCGAAATTTTTGCTCCCTCAAAACTCGTGCTCCCTAAATCTGCCAGCAATTTCAAAGAAGAATATTTTAGAATTAAATCAGGAAGATATATTATTAAAAATCTAATCTAAACAGAAATTAAAAATTCAAACTGAAATTAAATCTAAACATAAATCAAATTTACTTTAGACTCACAGCCATCATCAACACATTGTCTAACCATAGATGCATCATTTGATAAATAAAACTTTACCTCATGGAAAAATTCTTTCATTTGTTCTTTTGATAAACCGGGAGGCAAATTTCCAAAATCAAGGTAATTGGAAGAGTCATCATACCAAGGTGTTTTCACTGCCTTAATATGAGCTACAGTAAATAACCTCTCATCAATGAAGGATTTCCTAATCTCAGGTTGCTGGAGCAATATCAATGAATTATAAGGTTCAATAGGCTTGAATTTCTTATCAGTTAGCTCTAAGGATTCAAAAGTCCTCTCAAAATTAGAAATCTCACCTGCATCTTTATGCTCATACTCCAATCCACCTATTTCCAAATCCTCAATTTGGATTTCTCCAAATTTTTTAGTATGGTACTCCATCAAATTCCTTCTCAAAGTGGTCCTCAACAAACTCATCCAACACCTGAATGCACGAGCAATCCTCAAAATCATTTGGATATTTCATTGCATCAAACATATTAAACTTCACCTTTTGGTCATGCACCTTTATTGTAAGCTCCCCCTGTTTGACATCCATCAATGATCTACCAATTGCCAAAAATGGACGACCAAGAATAATTGGGACATTCTTATCTGCCTCATAGTCTAGAATAATGAAATCGACAATAAAAATAAATTTATCTACCTGGACCAGAACATCCTCAATTTTACCCTCAGGATATGTGATAGACCTATCTGCTAATTGGAGTGTAACTGTGGTAGGCCTAGCTTCACCAATACCTAGCTTTCGATAAACCAAAAGAGGCATAAGGTTTACGATCGTGCCTGAATCACAAAGTGCTCTCCCCAACTCCTTTTCACCTATAGAGACAGGAATAGTGAATGATTCCGGATCCTCAACCTTGGAAGGTAGCCCATTCTTAAGAATAGCACTACATTCCTCAGTAAGAGCCACAGTCTCAAACTCTCCTGATCTCTTCTTTTTAGTCAAAATGTCCTTCAGAAATTTTGCATAATTTTGCATAATTTTGCATTTGTTCTAAAACCTCAATTAGGGGTATGTTTATATGCAACTACTTAAGAATCTCTAAAAACTTTTTAAATTGGCCATATTGGTTCTTAGGTTTCTGCCTTTGTGGAAAAGGTAAGGGTGGGTCATAGGATGGGGGTGGCACATAAGGTGGTTCCACATCTGGAACAGAACCAGATGCTCCAACATCATTATTGTTGTCTCCAGCACCCTAATCTGACTCCAACTCTTTCTCAACAATAATATTTTTATCACAATTCTTTTCTACTTCATAGGGTTTATTAGGCTATTTCCTCTCTTCTAGTGGCTTACCACTCCTTAAAGTCACTACCTGCACCTGCTTCTTACCTTCCCTTATAGGGTGTTCAATATCCAAAGGAAGTTTCCCTTGAGGTCATGCCTTTATTTCATTAGCTAGCTGACCCATTTGCAATTCCAGGGCTCTCATTGAAGCTTGATTACTTTGAATTGTGGCATCAGTACGAGCCATATATTCTTTCATCATTGCCTCAAGAGAACTTTCTAAATTTTGCTGGGGCAAAGCCTGCTTATTTTGCTGGGGCAAATCTTGACTGGTTTGCCTTTTGTTGCGTTTGCATATTACTTCCTTGTCCTCCCCATGAGAAGTTGGGTTAGTTGCGCCAACCTTGATTATAAAAGTTAGAATAAGGGTTATTCCTCTGATTACCTACAAAAAACACAGAAGCTGGATTGCTGGGTGTTGGGTTCCTAGAGTGAGTAAAATTATGATCTGAAAAGACTCTAGAATTCCTGTGCAAGTATACACAGTCCGCAACAAGTAATAAGTATTTGTTAATCCAAGGCCTGAACTAGCTTCCACTCTATCTATTTTGTATGAATCTTTTAATGGTTTCAAGGTAATAAAAATGATTGGGTTTTATAAGAATTATGCTGAAACAAAGTAAATGACAGAACAATAAGTAAACAAATAGGCAAACAGATTAGAGACAGGCGCTGGTTAGGTTTAGTAATTGTTTTAAGAGATGCTCTAGCAATATTATTGATCATGCAAACTCTCGCAGTATTATTAGTGGATTCCTCCCGGAACTTTGGATCTTTTGGAATGTGTTTCAACCCCAATGAAGTACGATCGATCAAGCACTAGGCAACTGGCTATCCCTAGCTCATTCACTGGCATTCACCAATACACAATGATCGTAGTGTGGATAATTGTCACACACCCTCTAAATCATCCCTAGAACTAGAGAGAGCTATTCACACCGGCTGGCCAGGCGGGCATAAAATGGAAATAAGCACAACAATTAACCAAAATGCGATAATCAATTTATTACTAGAGAAGAAGCACAATAATCACATTATTCCTACCCAACACCTTAAGCTACTTAGTTCATAATAGGCATATGAATACGAATTACAATCTGAGTATGCATGTCCATAACCACAAGTTAATAAAGAAAATAAACTCCCTAATCAGCTTGCGAAAGATGGTGTTCTTGATGATCTTCAATCTCTCTAAAATATTCGGCTTCCAAGGGAAAACGTGGAATACTTTTGACTTGGACGGCTACTTCCTTTTATAGAAGGATAGGAGACTTGAATTAGGTCAACTTGGACACGTGTAGGGCTCTCCTTGCTCCTTTATCCCGAAAATAACTCAACAGAAGTCGGTTCATGAAGTTGGCTAACGAGCTGTGATGTGGCAGTTATGTTCTCAGTTTTGCTGCAGCACAAAATTTGCTCCCTCCAGTCGCCCAGCGGCATAATCTACACAAAGTAATTTCCAATGCTTCCATTCTTCCAAATGGGTTAAAACATGTAATATCTATCCAAAACCAACCCTAATAAGCATAAAGGACATACAAATCCCTATATAATTGAGGCCTAAATAACTACCTTTTGGGCAGTTATCATTAACCCTAGATTATTAATTCTAATAATCTAGCTAATTCCCAATACGACCTCAGTTAATTAATCGTCCAATTAATTAATTCTAGGTTAAAATCGAGCTAGATGCATTGGTCTGTAGAATACGGGTGTCTGACTTTTCAAGGAGTACGTCGATCTTAATTAATTAATCACATCATTAGTTAATGGCTTCAGGTTTTAAATTTTATATCTACAATCTTTGCACCACCAGAAGTTTTTCAATAATGGCTTACCATTAGGTTTCGATCCTATACGATAGCATTTGAGGGAGGGAAATACCTACAATAATTTCAAGTCTGGTGCAGTGGTAGTCAATCATGACTCGACCTTTTCTCATCGCATTGAATCCGTTACAAATCTTATTAAACTTGATGCTCGAAAGAAAATTTCACGGATATTGATAGCTCTTAGAAATAAGAGCTATTGGTTCTCTTTTAGGCTTAAAAACTCTATTCTTTGATGTGTTTGAGCTTTGGTTTGTGCTTGAAAATGAGTATTCTTTGATGAACATTTTTTTACATATCAATAGGCAAGGCTTGAACTAAATTTGGTGCAGATTTCTTATGTTTAAGCTGATTTTTCTGGTATAGGGCCACTCAGGTTTTGCTGCAGCAACTGATTTCACAAGCAGAAGGCAGAAAGTCTGGGTAATAAAATTCTGCACGTGCCAAATCCGTGTAACCCTTCATTAATTGAGCTGGCAGCCATGTGGAGCTGATTTGTCCTATCTCAACCAATTGGGGAAGGTCCATGTGGAGTTATATGTCTAATCAGCCCTGAATTCAAGAAAAAGAGAGGGTATAAATGTTCTTTTGCCCAAAAAGAATGGAAGACAAGTTGGAGAAGTTGACCTAGGAGTTGCTGCTGTCATTGAAAGGGAAAAAGGACAAGGAGGCTGCTGTTTGGAGGAATTTCCAGCTTGGGAAAGCTGGAATCTCCCTTGGAAGCTTCTTTTCTTCACTCCTCTTCTTTTATTCTTCTTTCTCCTAGTGATTAGTTGGTATTTAAGGTTGTATTCATGGCTGATATGGTTGTTGGCTGCTGTATTTTCATTATTTTCACCTTGAACATGAGCTAAATCCTCTTAGGTGAGGATTAGGGTGCTTAAGCTTGAACTTGTTGTTTGTTTTAGTGGAACTTGATTTATTGCAACTTAAAGCAAAGTGTTCTTCATGCTTAAAGCTGGAATTTCGTTTGGCCAACCATTTTCTAGCATTGTTGTTTAGTGTTTGGGAAAACAATAGATAACCGACTACTTTGCTTTACCTTAGTCTTTAATGATCATGAAAATGAGTGGGTATTTAGGGATAAATCACCACCTAAGGCACTAAATCAGTTGAGCTAAAAAGAAGGGGTTAAATGGGAGTTTAATCGCCTAAGTTAGAGGAGAATTGGAAGATTCCCGTAGAAAATTCTGTGTGAGTTGCAAATTTAGAGTTCTGCTACAGCAAGCAGCTTGTGAGAGTAGACAGCCCCTAATCTGAACCTTACCTTCTCTGTGCTAATCTGCTGTTTTTATTGAATTCTACTTTAGTTCTTGTCATTTTAAGCTTGTTTGCCATTTCAATCTCTTGCATTTAGTTAAGGAAAAATATTGTTCCTCGGTTACATTGAATTTCATTAAAAATCAAGCTTAGAAGTAGTAAAATTCCCTAAACCAATCCCTGTGGAGAACGATCTTAATTTACTTATCACTTGCTGCCATGATGTGTATACTTGCACGTTTCTGAGTTATTTGTGAAGATTTCTTGCTTATCTAGAATCACTTTGCACAAGGCAACAAGTTTTTGGCGCCGTTGCCGGGGATTGAGTTGATTTTTGCTATTTTTGAGCTGAAATTTGGTGAAATTGGTGCTAAAACAGCTTCTAACTTGGTTGTTTGATTTTGCAGGTGCTGGTAGCTGTGTATGAACGAATTCCCTGACTTAGAATTCGGTTTGGACCCTGAAATTGAAAGGACTTTTCATAGGAGGAGAAGGGAACAAAGGGAGAGAAACAATAGGATGGATCCACCACCTCTTTTACCCCCTGTACCTCCTAGAAATCAAGAAAACCAAAACAACCAGCAGCCTAATCCTGAGGTAAATCAGCAACCTAGGGTAGAAAACCAAGCTGAAAACCCTGTCCTTATAGCCAATGATAGGGGAAGAGCTATTAGAGCCTATGCCGTCCCTACCTTCAATGAGTTGTACCCTGGGATAGCTAGACCCGAGATACAGGCACACAATTTTGAAATGAAGCCTGTTATGTTCCAAATGTTACAAACGGTGGGACAATTTCATGGACTACCTTCTGAGGACCCACATCTACACCTTAAATCCTTTTTGGGAGTGAGTGACTCATTCAAAATTCAAGGAGTTTCCCAAGATGCTTTGAGGTTAACCTTGTTTCCTTATTCTTTGAGGGATGGTGCTAAAGCTTGGTTGAATAACTTTGCTCCTGGCTCCATCACTACATGGAATGAGCTAGCAGAGAAATTCCTCATTAAGTACTTTCCTCCCACAAGGAATGCCAAGCTTAGATCGGATATAGTGTCTTTTAGACAATTTGATGATGAGTCCTTTAGTGAAGCTTGGGAGAGATTTAAGGAATTATTGAGAAAATGCCCTCACCATGGACTCCCCCATTGCATTCAAATGGAGACTTTTTATAATGGGTTGAATTGGGCTACTCAAAACATGGTAGATGCTTCAGCTAATGGTGCTTTATTATCCAAGACTTATGATGAAGCTTATGCCATTTTGGAGAGAATTTCCACAAATAGTTGCCAATGGTCTGATTCTAGAAGTGTGGCTGGGAAGAAAAATAAGGGTATGCTTGAGGTTGACACTGTTACATCCTTTAATGCTAGGTTTGATTCAATGGAAAGCATGATGAAAAAGTTAAATTCAGGCTTTGAGAGCTTGCAGTTGATGAATTCCAGTGCAAACCAGTCTGCTGCAGCAGTCAATATAAATCAGAATGCAGCAGATTCTTGCGTTTACTGTGGAGAGGATCACAAGTTTGAATTTTGCCCTGGAAATCCAGCCTCAGTGTGTTATGTAGGAAACCAAAATGCCCCTAGGAATAATCCCTATTCCAATACCTATAATCCGGGTTGGAGAAATCATCCAAATTTTGCTTGGGGAGGTCAAGGAAGTAATTCCAACACCCAACAAGCTCAACAAAAGATGAGTGGACCTTCCGGATTTGGGCAACAAAATCAGCAACCTCAGTTCCAAAATACCATGAAACAACAGGCCACTGGAAGTTCTTTAGAGAGCATGTTCAAGGAGTACATGGCAAAAACTGATGCTGCTATTCAAACTCACCAAGCATCATTGAGAAATTTGGAAGTGCAAATGGGCCAAATAGCTAGTGAATTGAAAGCTAGGCCACCTGGTAAACTCCCCTCTGACACTGAAAATTCAAAGAGGGAAGGAAAGGAACAAGTCCAAGCTGTGGAGCTAAGAAGTGGGAAGCCTTTGGTTGAGAAAAAAGGGCCAACCCAACAAAAACCAGCTGGACAGCAAGTGGAAAAACCAGCTGATATTGATGCTGATATGGAAAAGACAGCAGAGAAAAATGTTGAAAAACCTGCTGGAATTCAAGTAGAAAAAAGTCCAGAGAGTGAGGAAATTGAAGAAATTCCTAGAGCAGCCCCTGTAGCTCCTTCTAAGTCAATTCCTACACACTCCCCTACATTTAAACCGCCCCCACCACCCTTTCCCCAAAGGCTAAAGCAGAAAAATCAAGAGGCCAATTTTAAGAAATTTCTTGAGGTCCTAAAACAGCTTCATATAAACATCCCACTAGTTGAGGCTTTGGAACAAATGCCCAACTATGTGAAGTTCCTCAAGGATATTTTGACAAAGAAAAGGAGATTGGGTGAGTATGAAACTGTGGCATTGACTGAGGAGTGTAGTGCAATTTTGAAAAATAGGATTCCACCCAAAGTTAAAGACCCTGGAAGTTTTACCATTCCTGTTTCTATCGGTGGTAAAGAGTTGGGAAGAGCTCTGTGCGATCTTGGAGCTAGCATAAACCTCATGCCATTGTCCATTTACAAGAAATTAGGAATAGGAGAGGCTAGACCAACCACTGTAACTTTGCAACTTGCTGATAGATCAATCACCTACCCTGAAGGAAAAATTGAGGACATCTTAGTTCAAGTGGATAAGTTTATCTTTTTAGCTGATTTTATCATTTTGGATTATGAAGCGGATAAGGATGTCCCAATTATCCTAGGGAGACCATTTTTGGCCACAGGGAGAGCTTTAATAGATGTTCAAAAAGGTGAATTGACTATGCGAGTGCATGATCAAGAAGTCAAATTCAGTGTGTTTGATGCCATGAAATGCCCAGCTGAGGTGGAGGAGTGTTCTGTGATTAATGTGTTGGATGAGTTGGTAGCTCATAAATGGGAGGAAGAACTATTGCAGCACCACATACAGCAGTTTGGTGAGATAAACGTGGGAGACTTAGAATTTCTGTGTGTGCAGCAGAATCTGAAAGTAGTGACTGAAGCTCCTAGCTTTAAGAGAGCTTTTGAATCACTGGAGTTGACTGATAGGAAAATTAAACCTATGCAGCCCTCCATTGTAGAGCCTCCAAAGTTAGAGCTAAAGCCCTTGCCCAACCACTTGAAATATGCTTACTTGGGAGAACAAGAAACATTGCCTATCATAATCTCAGCAAGTTTGCTCCCTGGGGATGAACAAGCACTTTTGGAATTGTTGAAAAAATTCAAAAAGGCCATTGGTTGGACTCTAGCTGACATTCAAGGTATAAGTCCATCCTTTTGTATGCACAAAATTAATTTGGAGGAAGGAAACTTCAAATCGATTGAGCAACAAAGGAGGCTTAATCCGGCCATGAAAGAAGTAGTGAAAAAGGAGATAATCAAGTGGCTAGATGCTGGAATTATATACCCTATAGCTGATAGTAATTGGGTTAGTCCGGTCCAATGTGTGCCTAAAAAGGGAGGTATGACCGTGGTGATGAATGAGGCAAATGAGCTAGTTCCCACTAGAACAGTGACAGGATGGAGGGTATGTATGGATTATAGGCGTTTGAACAAGGCCACAAGAAAAGACCATTTCCCTTTACCTTTCATTGACCAAATGTTGGACAAGCTAGCTGGGCAAGATTATTATTGCTTTTTGGATGGTTATTCAGGATATAACCAAATCACCATAGCCCCTCAAGATCAAGAGAAAACCACCTTCACTTGTCCCTATGGTACTTTTGCATTTAGGAGAATGCCATTCGGTCTTTGTAATGCCCCTGCCACTTTTCAAAGGTGTATGATGGCCATTTTTTCTGATTTAGTGGAGACAATAATGGAAGTATTCATGGATGACTTTTCGGTTTTTGGGGAGTCATTCCAAGCTTGCCTCACTAATTTGGGAAAAGTATTGCAAAGATGTGTAGAAACCAATTTGGTGCTCAACTGGGAGAAATGCCACTTTATGGTCAAAGAAGGCATAGTTCTTGGGCACAAAATCTCAAGGAAAGGCATTGAAGTGGATAGAGCCAAGGTAGAGATCATTGAAAAGCTAGAGCCTCCAACCACAGTGAAAGGAGTTAGAAGCTTTCTTGGGCATGCTGGATTTTACAGGAGATTTATCAAGGATTTTTCAAAAATTTCCAAGCCCCTTTGCCTATTGTTAGAAGTGAACCGCCCCTTTGAGTTTGATGCTGAGTGTTTGAAGGCTTTCAACATCCTAAAAACAGCATTAGTCACTGCACCTATCATCTCCTCACCTAATTGGCTACTGCCATTTGAGTTGATGTGTGATGCAAGTGATTTCGCTGTTGGGGCTATGTTGGGACAAAGAATAGGGAAGCTGATCCACCCTATCTACTATGCTAGCAAAACTCTAAATGAGGCCCAAAAGAACTACACCACCACTGAAAAAGAACTTTTAGCCGTAGTGTTTGCCTTTGAAAAATTTAGACCTTATTTAGTGGGAACAAGGGTAACAGTTTTTACTGACCATGCTGCCATTAAATATCTTTTGGCCAAGAAAGATGCTAAACCAAGGCTAATTAGGTGGGTGCTTTTGCTCCAAGAGTTTGACTTGGAGATTAAGGATAAAAAAGGTTCTGAAAATCTTGTTGCTGATCATTTATCAAGGCTGGAAGGCAATGAGAAACTGTTACAACAGAGTGAAATTAAGGATTCATTTCCTGATGAGCAACTGCTTACAGTAGCTCAAGTGAAGGAAATTGACACTCCTTGGTTTGCAGACCTTGCAAATTACCTAGCCTGTGGAGTTGTGCCCCCTGATATGACCAAGCAACAGCTAAAAAAATTCCACTCTGAGGTGAGATTTTATTTTTGGGATGAACCATTCTTGTATAGGCAGTGTGCAGATGGAATTTTTAGAAGATGTGTTGCTGAAAGTGAAGTTCAGTCCATTTTAGCTCACTGTCACTCATCCCCTTATGGTGGACATTTTGGTGGTCAAAGAACAGCTGCAAAAGTGTTTCAGTCAGGTTATTATTGGCCCTCGGTGTTTAAAGATGCTCATTTGTTTAGTAAAGTGTGTGACAAGTGTCAAAGGAAGGGAAATCTGAGCCAAAAAGATGAAATGCCTCTCACCTACATTTTAGAGGTAGAACTCTTTGATGTTTGGGGTTTGGATTTTATGGGACCTTTCCCACCTTCCTTTGGGAATTTATACATACTCTTGGCTGTAGATTATGTGTCAAAATGGGTGGAAGCTATTGCTTGTCCCTTAAATGATGCCAAAACAGTGTTAAAATTTTTGCACAAGAACATTTTTACTCGTTTTGGTACTCCTAGAGCTTTAATAAGTGATGAGGGGACTCATTTCGTGAATAGAATGATGAACAACATGTTGGTTAAGTACAATGTTAAGCATAGAGTCTCAACCCCTTACCATCCACAAGCTAACGGGCAAGCCGAGATCTCCAATAGGGAAATTAAAAGTATTTTGGAAAAGATGGTCAGCCCAAATAGAAAGGATTGGTCTATTAGGCTTGATGATGCATTATGGGCCTATAGGACAGCATTTAAAACTCCCTTGGGCATGTCTCCATATAGGTTAGTTTTTGGAAAATCTTGCCATCTGCCTTTGGAGTTAGAACATAAAGCTTTTTGGGCCATTAAAAAGCTCAATTTTGATCATAAAGCAGCGGGTGAATTGAGAAAATTTTAACTTATAGAGATGGAGGAGTTTAGGCAACTATCCTATGAAAATGCAAAGATGTACAAAGAAAAGACAAAGGCTTGGCATGATAAGAGGTTGGTGCCTAAACAATTTGAAAGGGGGCAAAAGGTCTTGTTGTTTAATTCTAGGCTAAAGCTTTTTCCTGGCAAGCTCAAATCTAGGTGGTCGGGACCCTTCACTGTGTTAGAAGCCTACAGTCATGGAGCTGTGTTATTAAGGGATGAAAGTGATGGAAGAGAATTCAAGGTCAATGGTCAGAGATTAAAGCACTACTGGGGTGAAGAATTCCAGAGGTGTTTTGCCTCTTGCAATTTGTTAGAAATTTGAGAAATGGAAGGAGAAGTTAGGGACAATGTGTTTTAAGTTCTATTGAATACTCTTTTGGTCCCTAAAGGTGGTAAAGTACATTCAAATTTACTGTTTTATTTCAATTTGCAGCAGTCTTTAGCTTTAATTCTTCTGTCTTTTAATTTGCCGTTGGTAGTGTTTAGTTGTAGCTAGTTGCTTTCATTTTATTCAATTTGTTTTGCCTTTAATTTCAATATTTAGTTGCTGACAATGTAGTTTCTTTAGTGCAAGCAAGCTTTTATTTAGTAGGAGTCCTCATGCAAAAGGTGAAGTATGAATCTTGGAAAAAGATTTCCTTGGGCAGTGAGCTTGTTAGTCTTGGGAGAAAAAGCCAGCTGATGAGATTGCTATCATTAGATTTGAAAAGGTGGATTTGATGGGAATTTGCATTTAAGATGCTGTTTGTCTAAAAAGGTGAAATCTGGAAGCTGCAGCAGAATCCTTGCAGTCCCATAGCAGCAGACTTGGTGCAGCCATAGCAGCAGATTTTTTTTTTTTTTTGGGGCAGTGAGCTGGTGGCAGCACTTGAAGGCCCGTGATTCCCCTCAACAACCTGAATTTTCGTATTCAATGAGAAGATATTTTATGGATTATTTAAACAATGAGGGTAGCCTTTCAACCATCAAGCAAACCGTAGCAATTCTTCTGAAAAGGAAAAAAAAAACTGCTTGCTTCCCCTATACCGAAGCTTGTTTCTCCTTTACCTATGGCTCCCAAAGTTCTAAAAAAGCTATTCAGGCCCAAAGTTGCTGAATCTTCAGCACCATCAAGCAAACCTCAAGATAAAGAAATAGTTGTTTTAGGTGAAGTTGGGCAATCTAAGGCCATAAGAAGGAGTCCTAGAAACAAAGGAAAGGGAAAACAAGTGGTGGAGCAAGAAGAACTTCATGAAGAAGTAATTGTGACTCAAGTTCAAGAGCAAGAAGTTGAGGAAGAAATTGCACCTCCCCCAAGAAGTCCTCCAACAAGAAAGAAGAGCCTAAAGAAAAAGGGAAAAGAGCCAATGCTGGAATTTGATGAGAGCCCTATGGAAAAGTTTGTTAATGCTGCCGCTAAGAAAAAATTTGAAGTCATGCTCCAAAGAGATCCTCTTCCTGAAAGAGGATTTGAGGCAGATTTTGAAAAGCTTCCCTCATATGTTTCAGGAGTGATCGTCAAGCTTGGATGGCAATTACTTTGCCAAAAGCCAGAACCAGCTGTTATTCCCTTGGTGAGGGAATTCTATGCAAATGTCCAAGACAACGAGCTTTTCAGAACCAAAGTAAGGGGAAAATGGGTGGACTGGTCGCCATTAGTCATCAACGAATTCTACAACCTTCCTAATTTCCCCTATGCTGTTTTCAACTCAATGGAGATTGCTCCATCTGAAGAGCAGCTCCATTCAGCTCTTGTCACTTGTGCTGTTGAAGGAGCAAGCTGGAAGATGGCAAGAAACTCAGTTCGAACACTATTGGCTGCATACCTTAAGCCCGAAGCAAACGTTTGGCACACCTTTGCAAGGAGTAGGTTGCTCCCCACTACTCATGACACCACGGTGTCTAAAGAAAGAGTTCTCTTAATTTTTCCATCTTAAAAATCCTGAGCATTGACGTGGGAAAGCTCTTGGCAAAAGAGATTGTGGCATGTTCAAAAAGGAAGGTAGGAAGACTGTTTTTTCCAAATTTGATTACAGCATTATGTTTGAGGGCTCAAGTTGAGGTGGATGAGAATGAAGAAATTCTAATGGACAAAGGAATCATAGATTCAGCATCTATAACAAGATTACATGGGGAGAAGAAGGGAAGGTCAAGCACGAATATGGTTTGTGGGGTTGAGGAGATTTTAAGGCAGCAGAGAAGGTTGATGAGACAAATGGAACACAGTGAAAGTCAGCAAAAGACTTATTGGCAATATGCTCATCTTAGGGACTCTGCCATGGAGAAAACATTCGAATTCGGCTTTGAGGAGCTTCCTCAGCCATTTCCTCATTTCCCAACAGGTTTATTTGACCCGTGGTGCCCTTCCCCATCTCCTGGCGGGAATGAAAATGATGCTGATGATGATCAAGAAGATTGATGAAGATTGAAGGGGAGTGGTTGCTGTTGCTTGCTTTATGCTGATGTTGTCTGTTTTTTTTTTCTGAAAAAAAAAATTATGTTTGTTGTGTGGTCTGCTGCTGGTTTATCTTGTTGATTTCTTTTTCGCTTTTGTTCAAGTCTGTGTTCTTTATCTTTTATCTTTGAGTAGCTTTGTTAGGCGTTATCTGGAAAAAAAAATGTGCTGATGCTAAAAGTTAAATCAATGAACAGCATATCTTTTATTTTAGCTTGCCTAGGTGTTGTTTTAGGTGCTGGTGCTGTTTTGGGAAGTTGCTCATTTGTGTACAATGCATCTGTTTTAATGAAATTGTGCCCTTTGAGTGTTGGAAAATGCATAAGTACCAAAGATCTGAAATTGAGAAAGCTTAGTAGCGCAAAAATGCACATGTTCTTTTCTGTTTCAAATGTTATGTGATATACCTCTAAATCTTAGATAGTGCCATTTTTGCTTGAATGGATATTTTAAGTTAGAAAAGTCTTTCATGAAAAATTTTAAGATTGGTAAGCTGCTAAAGTGTTGATGCTTTGAAGTGTTATGCTTGCTTGGAATGCTAAATAAGCTAGAATAGCCATCTGGTGCATGAATTTTCTGTTAGAGAATTTTGAATTGCTGATTTTTAGCATGTTGCAGCTGGTATATTGTGTTCTGCTTTGAAAATATGGATTGTCCAGCTTGTGTGGAAGTAGGTAAGGCCTAGCTATAGCTCTAGGCTGTTCTTTTGGTTAAGTTTAGCCTTGCTGAATGCTGCAGCAGCAGCTGTGAAAAAAAAAAATCTGTTTTGCTTGAAAAGAAAGTGTTTTGGGTAATGATCCCCAATAGCTTAGCCTATTTGCTTAGTTTGATTATCTTATTGTGCTTTAAGTCCTTAGGTGGATAGGAAGCTTCCTAATTTTCCTCCTTAGCTTAGCTCAAATCTTAGGAAAGCTTGTTCCTAGTCCTTTGCCCAACCCTTATAATCCTCCTAAGCAACAAGCCTTAGCTTCTCTAAAAAAAATAAGTTTGGGGGTCCTTGCCTTTCTTTCTCACTCATTGGGGACAATGAATGGATTAAGTTTGGGGGTGAGGTAACCCTTGGAAAAAAAAAAAAAAAGGAAAAAAAAAAAGAAAGCATGAAAAAGAAATAGAAAAGGCAACTTAGAAAGCATTCCTCTTTGTCTTAGTTTTGCCTAAGATGCACTCCTCTCCCTTTTTGAAGATTTTCTGTTTTCCTTGAGCTTGCCTAGTAACCAGGGGGATTTATGATACCCATAGTTTGCCTCTGCGTCAAAAAGTAGCTCAAGGGAAGAGAAAACGTTTAAAAAAAATGAGCAGAAAAGAAAAGTTCAAATGAGATGGATAAAGGGATGAGTGTTAGCTTGAAGGTTACAATCTTCCCCAGGGCTTAGGTGAGCTTCACCAAAAAGTGTCGCCATTCTAAGAAGCAAGGAAGTGGTTGCTAGAGAGCAAATCTTAGTCAACTCTAAGGGAAATGAGTGTAGTTCTCGTTAGGTGATGAGCTTGGAGGCTAAGGTGAGTTTCACCATAAAGTGTTGCCATTCTTGGACCAAAGAGCTATGGCCTATGAGACTTCCTAAGTTGGTAAAAAAAAAAAGGAGAATAAAAAGTTAAGAGAGAAGTTTAGGTTGAGCTTAGAAGCTTTAGAGGCTAGGCAAAGAGACTATAGGATTGCTTTGCAAGCTTTAGGATTGAGATTTGTGCTAAGTTTAGGCTTGAAGGTTAGTGGCTTCCTTGATGTCAATAGGCTGGTATAATTGATATGATGGCTTTTGTAAATAGGTTGAGCTAGAGGATCATTAGAAAAGCGCTAAAAATTTGAGAATGCCAAGTTGAAAGGGTATTTTAAAAAAAAAAAAGGAATGTTTTGTTGAGTTGTTGTATGCATTCAGAGAGGTAGGCTTGTCAAGAAGTAGCTAGGTGCTTTAGTTAGGCAATTTTGACTGCAAGCTGGATATGGGATGATGAGTTAGAGTTTTTGTAGGCTAGCATTGCTCAGGGACGAGCAATGATTCAAGTTTGGGGGTTTGATAGCTCTTAGAAATAAGAGCTATTGGTTCTCTTTTAGGCTTAAAAACTCTATTCTTTGATGTGTTTGAGCTTTGGTTTGTGCTTGAAAATGAGTATTCTTTGATGAACATTTTTTTACATATCAATAGGCAAGGCTTGAACTAAATTTGGTGCAGATTTCTTATGTTTAAGCTGATTTTTCTGGTATAGGGCCACTCAGGTTTTGCTGCAGCAACTGATTTCACAAGCAGAAGGCAGAAAGTCTGGGTAATAAAATTCTGCACGTGCCAAATCCGTGTAACCCTTCATTAATTGAGCTGGCAGCCATGTGGAGCTGATTTGTCCTATCTCAACCAATTGGGGAAGGTCCATGTGGAGTTATATGTCTAATCAGCCCTGAATTCAAGAAAAAGAGAGGGTATAAATGTTCTTTTGCCCAAAAAGAATGGAAGACAAGTTGGAGAAGTTGACCTAGGAGTTGCTGCTGTCATTGAAAGGGAAAAAGGACAAGGAGGCTGCTGTTTGGAGGAATTTCCAGCTTGGGAAAGCTGGAATCTCCCTTGGAAGCTTCTTTTCTTCACTCCTCTTCTTTTATTCTTCTTTCTCCTAGTGATTAGTTGGTATTTAAGGTTGTATTCATGGCTGATATGGTTGTTGGCTGCTGTATTTTCATTATTTTCACCTTGAACATGAGCTAAATCCTCTTAGGTGAGGATTAGGGTGCTTAAGCTTGAACTTGTTGTTTGTTTTAGTGGAACTTGATTTATTGCAACTTAAAGCAAAGTGTTCTTCATGCTTAAAGCTGGAATTTCGTTTGGCCAACCATTTTCTAGCATTGTTGTTTAGTGTTTGGAAAACAATAGATAACCGACTACTTTGCTTTACCTTAGTCTTTAATGATCATGAAAATGAGTGGGTATTTAGGGATAAATCACCACCTAAGGCACTAAATCAGTTGAGCTAAAAAGAAGGGGTTAAATGGGAGTTTAATCGCCTAAGTTAGAGGAGAATTGGAAGATTCCCGTAGAAAATTCTGTGTGAGTTGCAAATTTAGAGTTCTGCTACAGCAAGCAGCTTGTGAGAGTAGACAGCCCCTAATCTGAACCTTACCTTCTCTGTGCTAATCTGCTGTTTTTATTGAATTCTACTTTAGTTCTTGTCATTTTAAGCTTGTTTGCCATTTCAATCTCTTGCATTTAGTTAAGGAAAAATATTGTTCCTCGGTTACATTGAATTTCATTAAAAATCAAGCTTAGAAGTAGTAAAATTCCCTAAACCAATCCCTGTGGAGAACGATCTTAATTTACTTATCACTTGCTGCCATGATGTGTATACTTGCACGTTTCTGAGTTATTTGTGAAGATTTCTTGCTTATCTAGAATCACTTTGCACAAGGCAACAGATATCTTTCTTTAATAATGGTGAAGACAAGTTTAGGATTATAAGCTTTTCTGAGGATAAGGATCTTGTCTGGATCTTGTCAGATATCTAATGGGAGGTAACACGATTATTTCCTTGTCATATATGTTGAAAGTGTGGATGCTAGTTGTTGCCTTCTGGAGTGGTTAAAAATATTGATCAAATTTACTCCAAAATAGTATGCAAGCATACACCATCATCAACAAGTGATAAGTATTTATCGTATCCACAGGGTCGTGAATAGTCTCACTCTATTGATCTTAATTAGCCTTTAGTGATTTCAAAAGTTGATTGGGTTTTAAAATGTTGAAATAAAGGAAATGAGAAAACAAAAAAAAGTAAACAACTAGAGAAAACATAATAGAAATAGGTACATGTTAAGACTTTCATAATTGTTATAGAAATGATCTAACATTTATTTTGATCAGTCAATCTCACGCAGTCTTATCAGCAAGATCCTCCGGAAACTCTGGATTTTTTGGAATGTGTTTGAACTCACATGAAGTACTACCGATCATGCATTAGGTAATTGGTTATCCCTAACTCAACTACTTGCGTTCACCAACTATCTACAATCTAGTGTGATTTGTAGGATCGGTATGGCAACCCTAGAGGGGGGTGAATATGATTTCTTCGAATTTAATAAAACTTTTTGCCAAAGTGGGCCAAATTAAAAAAATTTACAAACTTTTTCAAGCAAGTAATTTAAACAAGAAATTCATACAAATTTCATGCAAATAATTTCAACTCAATTTAATTGATAGCATGCAGAAATGCTATCTATTTCCTATTATTTTTAGCTAGTTTTGTGCTTAAATTGTGTGCTTTGAAGTGTTTTTATGTTTAAATTTCAGAAAACCGAGCCAAGAAAGAAAAACCGGAATTGTGAGAGATTTTGGATGATTTTGGAGGCTTTTGGAGTAATTTGAAGAATTCCATTGAAGATCCAAGGCCAAAAGCCCAAGAGAAACGAGTTGGAGGCCGAAGAAAAGACCAAAAGGGTCATTCTTGAAGTTGAAGATCGAGGCCTAGCATCGAGATGTTAGCCTTGGGCGTCTCGACGCTTGCCAGCCGCAGAGAAGGATCTGGAACTGGGACAACGTCTCAATGCTGAAGCGACTTGGAGCCCAAGAATGTGACTTAACAGCGTCGCGACGCTCTTATGTCAGTGTCGCGATGCTGCCCCTGCTGGACACCTTTAAATAGGCCTCATTTCATCCGGATTAAGGGAGCCAATTTGAGGGTTTTCACCATATTCTCGATTCAACACTAAATTTGGGGGTTTTGGGAGAGTTTTGGAAACCTTGTTGAAGATCTTTGGAGCTCGGGATCGATGTAGGTTGCCATGGGATCGAGGAGATCGACACTTTTATGAGCATTTCTCTTCCCTTTTCCTTTAGTTTTAGTTTCTAGAATAGATGTGATTACGAATTATTGGATGTTTAGTGATTATGAGTAGTTAATTCCTAAATTCTATGAGTTTGATTGAGTTTTTTGAACCTTTGCTTTATCAATGAATTAATTTGGTTTGATTGTCATTTTCGTTCATTTGTGCATTTTTTCCTTAATGCTTTTAATCACCTGATCACTGATTAAATGAATTGTTACTAAGTGGAAACCTGATGGAAAGAAGCTTAGACTAGAACAGAATGCAGAACTGAAATTTATTTACCCGAGTGACACAGTATAGAATAAATAAAGAGGAAACAGAAAGGAGATTCTTTATTCAAAGGCATGAGAATAGGAGGAGACCAACAAGAGAGTCCTTGATATTAGGCTTTGTTGGGTTCCTAGAGTGAGTAAAAAATATAGTATAAAATACTCTAGAATTCCTGTGCAAGTATACACAGTCTGCAGCAAGTAATATTATCAATCCAAGGTCTGAATGAGTTTCCACTTTATCTATTTTGCGTATCTTCCTAATGGTTTCGAAGATAATAAAAATGTTGGGTTTTATCGGAATTATGCTGAAGCAAAATAAATGACAGAACAATGAGTAAACAAATAGATAGATAGATTAAAGACAGGCGCTGGTTAGGTTTTAGTGATTGTTCTAAAATATGCTCTAGCAATATTATTGATCATGCATTTCTCGCAGTATTATTAGCGGATTCCTCCCGGAACTCCAGATCTTTTGGGATATGTTTCAAACCCAATGAAGTGCGACTGATCAAGCACTAGGCAACTGGCTATCCCTAGCTCGGTCACTGGCGTTCACCAATACACAATGATCGTAGTGTGGATAATTGCCACACACTCTCTAAATCATCCCTGAAACTAGAGAGAGCTATTCACACCGGCTGGCCAGGCGGGCATAAAATAAGAATAAGCACACAATTAACCAAAATGCGATAGTCAATTTATTACTAGAGATGAAGAACAGTAATCACATTATTCCTAACCAACACCCTAAGCTACTTAGTTCATAATAGGCATAGGAGTACGAATTACAACCTGAGTATGCATGTCCATAACCACAAGTTAATGCAGAAAGTAAACTCCCTAATCAGTTTGCGGAAGATGGTGTTCTTGATGATCTTCAATCTCCCTATACTATTCGGCTTCCAAGGGAAAACATGGAATGCATTTGACTTTGACGGCTACTTCCTTTTATAGAAGGATGGGAGGCTTGAATTAGGTCAACTAGGACACGTGTAAGGCTCTCCTTGATCCTTTATCACGAAAATAACTCAACAGAAGTCGGTTCATGAAGTTGGCTAACGAACTGTGATGTGGCAGTTTCTGTTCCCAGTTTTGCTGCAACATAGAATTTGCTCCCTCCAGTCGTTCAGCAGCATAATCTGCACAAAATAATTTCCAATGCTTCCATTCTTCCAAATGGGTTAAAACATGTAATGTCTATCCAAAACCAACCCTAATAAGCATAAAGGACACACAAATCCCTATATAATTGAGGCCTAAATAACTACCTTTTGGGCAGTTATCATACCCCCAAACTTGAACTATTGCGCGTCCCGAGCAATACTAACCAACCTTCCTTCAAGAATTTCAAAACATTAGACAAAGAATTAGCTTAATCAAACCAGACAGTCCAACACTACCTTTAACCTTTACCTGAGCACTCTGCAAAACCAAGCTCTGCTGCAGCAAAATGATTCCTTCAGCAGGGACAAATAATCACCACTTTTCAACTTAATTCTAAGAACTCACCACAACCTAGCTCTATTATCAGACATTTCAAAACATATTTTTAAAGGGGTTTATTTCATTATTTATCAGACTTAAAGCAGCCTTACAGTCATAAGCTCTTAAGCACGGGATGACCCACTTTATGGTGCAGTATACCCTTGCCTCAAGCTCATCACCAACTAGACTCAATACTCATTATAAAGCTAAAAAATCCTTAGTTATTCCATCTCTTGACTCTCAGAATGGCGACATTTTATGATGAAGCTCACCTAAGTTCTGGGAGATAGAAAAACTGCTGGATCATCATTCATCCCTCAAAACTTTTGCTCTGTCAATTTTTCCAGCAAAATCTTCAACAAATAATTTTTCAGCAAATAAAAATTTCTCATATTTTTCATTTTTTTCACATTTCCTAGGTCATCTTTTGACGCGAAGACAAACTGTGGGTATCACAAATGTCCCCGGTTACTCAATGACCTAGCAAATTTTAATTTGAAGGAGAGGAATGCTCGAGCAAAATAATTGGAGTAGCAAAAAGTCCCCCAAACTTTAATTATTCATTGTCCCCAATGAATCATTAATTTTGCAAATTATACGCCCAAACTTAAAATTTTCTATCTGAATTTTTAACTAAGCGTGGGACTCATATTAAGCTTTAAGTGGATCATATAAGTCAATACTACCTCCAAAATCTTCTTGCCGCAGCAACAGTCCAGGCTAGAAGAAATGCTCAAGCAAAAGGTTTCTGGAGATCAGAATACCTTGATCTAATTAAGCGTAATCAGTCCAAGCTTCAAAAATTCAGAGAAAATAGTTAAGTTAAAGTTAGTCAGTGCTCATGGAATAGAAACATTCAGAAATTTCATTAAAAAACATAAGAAAAGAAATTACATAGCAGAGAATATATTTTTAAAGCAGAAAAATTTAAAAGAAACAAGACAAGCAATCATATAAAAGATGGGGTCAGGAATGCACCATCAAACAAAATATCTCATCAAAAAGCTTGTGCGCTCAGATTCCTCTTCAATCCTCCTGACCCAGATCTTCCTCTTCATCTTCTTTCTCAGCAGGCGGCGGTGGAATCCAGGGGTTCAGCAGGTCTTCGGGGAATGCAGGGAGGGCTGGATAAGGTTTTGAAAAATTTTCTTGCAGCGCCCTCTTCAAACCAGCATCACGATTCTTAACGTAATTCCAGAGGGTTAAAGTTTGCCTCTCAGCAAACTCCTGCCTACTGGCCAGCAGTGCCAGTTGTTCTAGAATCGTATTCATGCCGTAGATTAGCCCGCCTTGTCGTATCTCCTGCATGCGCTGGAGCCGCGCCAAATTGGGCGTATCAATGATCCCTTTATCAAATAGAATTGCATCACTCTCATCCACTGGAACCTCTGCTTGTCTGCATAACATAGTAATTGTGTTCGGGAAGAACAACTTCCCCACCTTTTTCTTCCAGCAGCAAGCAATTTCATTACAAATAATTTTTCCTACGTCAATACTGAGAGATCTTAAGATAGCAAAAGATAAAAGAATTCGTTCCCTGGACACTGTCGAGTCGTGCGTTGTCGGAAGCAACCTCTGCCTGATGAAACCCATCCACGTGTTCGCTTCCTTTTTCAAATAAGCCGACTGGAATGTCCTTTTCTGAGTCTTAGATAGTTGCCACTGCGCCCCCTCGATTCCTACCTCCCTCACAACATTACTTAACTGCTCCTCAGATGGTGCGACTGCCATCTCATTGAATGTCGCATGGGAGAAGTTTTGAAGATGGTACAGTGCGTTGATCGCACTTGGACTCCAATCTATCTCGACTCCTCTGACAATTACCAGGAAACCCTCTTCTTTATCAATGTTGGCATAGAATTCACGCACCACCTGTGCGTTCACAGCCTCTGGCTTAGCACAAAACAGCTCCCAGCCGTGGTCAGCTATTCCGGTCCTCAGAAATGGCGGGAGATCACCGCTGAAACCTCTTTCGAACAGAAAATCCCTTTTCAGGAGCTCAGTGTATTTTGTTCTAGCAAACTTATTGACAAAGCGATCGTGTGGCACCTGTCGCTCTGCTATTTCATCGTGTTCCTCCAATGCTTCAGCAATATATTTTCCCTTTTCTTCTCTCCGCTTTAGCAACTGTTCCTCCTCTGCCTGTTTCTCTGCTTCTTCTCGCCTTCTTTCCTCAGCCTCTTTTTTCTCTCGTTCCTCTCGCTCTGCCTTTTCTCTCTCGGAATCTGATGATGAAGGCGATGGGGTATCAGTCCTGATCATTGGAGTGCGCCCAGCCTTCCACTTAATGCGGCGACGTTTCGGAGGTTCAGGTATGATAACCTCCACACGAGCCTCCTGAACTGGCTCTCTGCCTTCTGCCTCTACAGCCTCCATCTGCACATCCTCACTCTGCTGAATTTTCTCTCGAGCTTCTTCTGTAGTCTCCATTTCCTTTTCATCCTCTTCTTGATTCTGTTTGTCAGATTCTTTTGGGTCTCCTTCTTCTTCCGCAACAACCTCATCCTCTCTTGCTTTTTCTTGTTCTTCAACTCTCTGCTTTCGTTTTCTTCTTTTCGCTTCTTTCTCCTCCGGTGTCCTTCTCTTCTATGTTTTTACTTTCTGAACTTCGGGGGTCACGGGTATCTCTTCCTCCTCACTCTCCCTCTCTTTTCGAGCTCTTGTTTTAGCCATTGAAGGTGTAATAGGGTTTTGACAGAGAATGCAAAGAAAGAAAGAACAATACACACACAAAGATTTGATCAAGAAGACGAAGTGAAACGTGCTTACCAGAGATTGCGAATAAATAGGGCTTCAGCAATTTGAAATATCTCCCGAAAAGATTTTCTCCTGTTAAATCATTTTACCGTTTAATTTGAAGTAAATGCATTTTGAAAATTTGAAACCAACAACGGTAAAATCGTGGATTCCAAACGCCCATGATAAAAATTGGTGTGCTGTCATCATTGAAGCCTTCGGATAATTGCTCTGCGACACGTGGCCTCATCAGATGACGCACGCATATTTACCTGCGAGAATTCAAAACCAAATCCAACGGTAAAAATAATAAATTCCAACGAAAACCCTTTTAATTCAAAATATTTTGCTCCAGCCATATCTTTGCCGCAACAATCTGCTGAACCTGAAGAATCTTAGATACGGAATTCGAATTTCAAAACAAGAAAAATCAAAGATTCAAATTAAATTTTAACCAATCATCCCAATCTTTTATTTTCAAAAGAAGCCGAATAAATTAGAGAAAATCTCTATTAACTAGAATTCAAATAAATAAAATCTAGATAAAATCTAATAAAATCTAACTAATTAAAAGATAATTGAAAGATAAATTAAATAAATAACCCGAAAATAAAATAAAATCAAATTCAAAACGAAATAAAATCTAAAATAATAAAAATACTGAGATCTAATAAACTATGCAAAAATCAAACCTAACCTAACCGGAATTAAAAACAAATCATAAAAACTTAAAATTAGTACAAAGTCTGGGAGCTCAAAATTTTGCTCTGTGAAATGCTCCCGCAAAAGTCCTGCTCTCTCAATCATCAACCAACCTTAGGGAAGGATATTTCGACTGAAACTCCTCACCCCAATAATGCTTCACACGCTGTCCATTCACCTTGAACACTCTCCCATCTTTTTCATCCTGCAAAGTAATTGCTCCATTGGAAAAAACCTCAATCACAATAAACGGTCCTGACCATTTAGATTTTAATTTTCCAGGAAATAATTTTAATCTAGAATTATAAAGCAAAACTTTTTGACCCTTGACAAACTCCTTAGATTTAATTTTTTTGTCATGCCACAGCTTAGTCTTTTCCTTATACATTTTCGCATTATCGTAAGAAAATTGACGAAATTCTTCTAACTCATTAAGCTGCAGCATTCTGATTGCTCCTGCACGACTCAGGTCAAAATTTAACTTTTTCAAAGCCCAAAATGTTTTATGCTCAAGCTCTAATGGTAAATGGCAAGTTTTCCCATATACTAACCTATAGGGAGACATACCTAGAGGAGTCTTATAAGCTGTCCTATAAGCCCAAAGAGCCTCATCCAACCTAAAGGACCAATCCTTTCTAGATGGATGGACTACTTTCTCTAAAATAGCTTTAATTTCCCTATTACTAATTTCAGCTTGACCATTTGCTTGTGGGTGATAAGGGGTAGCTATCCTATGCTGAATCCCATACTTAGCTAAAAGCTTAGTTAAGATATTATTAACAAAATGTGTACCCTCATCACTCACTAGAGCCCTAGGTGTCCCAAACCGCGCAAAGATGTGCGATTGAAGAAACCTTGCAACTGTCTTAGCATCACTCTGATGGCATGCGATGGCCTCCACCCACTTGGACACGTAATCAACTGCCAATAAGATAAAAACATTGCCATTAGAAGGGGGAAATAGCCCCATAAAGTCAATACCCCATACATCAAATAATTCAACTTCTAAAATATAAGTAAGAGGCATTTCATCTCTAGGCCCCAAATTTCCTCTCCTTTGACAAGCATCACATTGCTTGTAGAACCAGTGGGCATCCTTGAATAACGTAGGCCAGAAAAATCCGCAATGCAAAATCCTCATAGCCGTCCTCTGACCGCTGAAATGACCTCCATACGGCGAAGAGTGACATTGCTCCAGGATTTCCTTTGCTTCAGCACCTGAAACGCACCTACGAATAATACCATCAGAACATTGCTTATACATAAATGGCTCATCCCAAAAGAAAATTTTCGCATCATGCTTAAACTTTTTCTTCTGCCTCCAATCCATGTCAATAGGAGTGACTCCCTTTACTAAAAAGTTGGCAATATCAGCATACCAAGGGACATCCCTGACTACCTTTACCTGAACAGCAAAAAGTTGCTCATCTGGAAAAGAATCGGAAATGGCAGATTGCTCCAGCAAAGATGATGATGGATCAAGACGAGACAAATGATCTGCAATGACATTCTCTGATCCCTTCTTGTCCTTTATCTCCAAGTCAAATTCCTGCAATAGTAAAATCCAACGAATTAATCTAGGCTTTGCATCTTTCTTCGACATTAAATACCTTATTGGTGCATGATCCGTGAACACCGTGACTTTGGATCCAACCAAATATGGCCGAAATTTCTCAAAAGCAAACACAACAGCTAACAACTCCTTTTCAGTAGTTGTGTAGTTGACCTGTGCCTCATTTAAAACCTTGCTTGCATAATATATAGGATGAATAAATTTGCCTTGCTTTTGCCCCAGCATCGCACCTACCGCAGCATCACTCGCATCACATATTACCTCAAATGGTAAATTCCAATTAGGTGCACAGAGAATGGGTGCTGAGATTAAAGCAGCCTTCAATGTTTCAAAAGCCTTCCTACAATCTGCATTAAAGTTAAAAACATGATCAGTGCACAATAAGTTACAAAGAGGTTTACTGATTTTGGAAAAATCCTTTATGAACCTCTTGTAAAATCCAGCATGCCCTAAGAAACTCTGAATTCCCTTCACTGAATTCAGTGGCTCTAGCCTTTCAATAACCTCAACTTTTGCTCTATCAACTTCTAGACCATTCTTAGAAATCCTATGACCTAACACTATGCCATTCACCATGAAGTGACACTTCTCCCAATTAAGAACTAGATGGGTATCCTCACATCTTTTTAACACCTTACCTAAATTATCTAAACAACTCTGAAAAGACCCACCAAAAACTGAAAAATCGTCCATAAAGACCTCAACAGTGGACTCAATCATATCAGAAAAAATTGCTAACATACACCGCTGAAATGTTGCTGGAGCATTGCAAAGGCCAAAAGGCATTCTCCTAAAAGCGAATGTCCCATAAGGGCAGGTGAAAGTGGTTTTCTCCTTATCCTCAGGAGCAATAGTAATCTGGTTATACCCAGAATAACCATCCAAGAAACAGTAATAGGCCTGACCAGCCAATCGATCCAACATCTGGTCGATAAATGGTAGAGGGAAATGATCCTTTCGGGTGGCTTTATTAAGCCTTCTGTAATCCATACAAACCCTCCAGCCAGTTACTGTCCTTGTGGGGATCAACTCATTATCTTTATTGCTCACCACAGTGACACCTCCTTTCTTAGGAACACATTGGACAGGGCTTACCCAATTGCTATCGGCAATTGGATAGATGATCCCAGCATCCAACCATTTAATTACGTCATTTTTAACAACCTCTTTCATTGCAGGGTTAAGCCTTCTTTGTTGCTCAATACTTCTAAAGGATCCCTCCTCTAGAGTGATTTTGTGCATACAAAAAGATGGGCTAATTCCCTGAATATCAGCCAATGTCCAACCCATAGCTTTGCGGTATTGCTGCAGCAATTTTATTAAGGCCTCCTCATGCTCTGGCATTAAATCTGATGCAACAATAATGGGCAACGTCTCACTTTCCCCAAGATACACATACTTTAGATGATCCGGTAAAGGCTTCAAATCTAAAGTGGGTGCCTCAATTAGGGATGGCTTAATTGGGGGAGCCTTTCTTTGATCTAAATCTAAAGACTAAAAAACAACCTCACACCTAAACAATTCTTTTTCATTTTTTCTATCTAAAGAACAAAATTCAAAATCTTCTACACTAACCTCTCCATGCTTTTCCGAATGCTTATCAGCCGAATCCTGTATTGCTGTCTCAATAACTGTGCTCTCCAGATTCCTAATGAAGGAGCAATCCTCCATCTCGTCTGGATATTTCATGGCTTTAAAGACATTAAATTTCACTTCCTCATTACAGACTCTCATTGTTAATTCTCCTTTTTGAACATCTATTAATGCCCTACCAGTAGCCAAAAATGGACGACCTAGAATAATTGGAACATCTTTATCGGCCTCATAGTCTAAAATAATAAAATCAACAGGAAATATGAACTTATCAACTTTTACTAAGACATCCTCAATTTTACCCTCTGGATATGTGATAGACCTATCAGCTAGTTTGAGTGTAACTGTGGTAGGTCTAGCTTCACCAATACCTAACTTTCGATAGACCGAAAGAGGCATAAGGTTAATGCTTGCACCTAAATCACAGAGTGCTCTACCTAATTCCTTTCCACCTATAGACACAGGTATAGTAAATGACCCTGGATCCTTAGCCTTGGGGGGTAGCCCGTTCTTAAGAATAGCACTACACTCCTCAGTAAGAGATACAGTTTCAAACTCACCTAACATTTTCTTTTTAGTCAAAATATCCTTAAGAAATTTAGCATAATTAGGCATTTGCTCAATAGCTTCTACTAAAGGGATATTTATATGCAACTGCTTAAGAATCTCTAAAAACTTTTTAAATTGACCATCCTGATTCTTAGGCTTTTGCTTTTGTGGAAAAGGTAGAGGTGGTACATAAGGTGGGGGCGGCACATATGGTGGTTCCACATCTGGCACAGAACCAGATGCTCCAGCATTTTCTTTGCTGCCTCCAGCACCCTGACCAGACTCCAACTCTTTCTCGACAACAACATTATTATTTCTATCACCATTTTTATCTATAACCTGGGTTTTACTAGGCTCAATTCTTTCCTCTAATGGCTTACCACTCCTAAGAGTAACTGCCTTTACCTGCTCCTTACCTTCCCTTCTAGGGTGTTCAGTATCTGATGGAAGTTTCCCTTGAGGCCTTGCCTTCAGCTCATTAGCTAGCTGACCCACTTGCAACTCCAGGGCCCTCATCGAAGCTTGATTACTTTGAATTGCGGCATCTGTGCGAGCCATAAATTCTTTCATCATCGCCTCGAGAGAATTTCCCGAATTTTGCTGGGGCAAAGTCTGCTTACTTTGCTAGGGCAGTACCTGCGATTTAGCAAATCCCGGCTGGTTCATCTTCTGTTGCGCTTGTACGTTATTTCCTTGACCTCCCCATGAGAAGTTGGGGTGGTTGCGCCAACCTAGATTATATAAGTTAGAATAAGGGTTGTTCCTCTGATTACCTACAAAAAACACAGAAGCTGGATTGCTGGGGCAAAACTCGTAGTTGTGATCTTCACCGCAATAGACACATGCTTCGTCCGTGACTTGGTTCACCACTGCTGCAGGCTCCATAGCTGGTGGCTGCTGATGACTAATCACTGTCACATTCTTAAGAGCGTTAGCAATCATTGCAAGATCAGCCCTAATGGTGGACACACCATCAACCTCTAATACACTCTTAACCTTTTTATTCGTGCCTCTAACATCCGACCACTGACAACTATTAATAGACTTTCTTTCTAAAATTTCATAGGCTTCATCAAAAGTTTTTGCCAAAAGGGCCCCTCCAGCCGAAGCATCGACCATACCTTGGGTTACTCCATTTAAACCATTGTAAAATGTTTCCATTTGAATACAATGAGGTAACCCATGGTGGGGACACTTTCGTAAAAGCTCCTTAAACCTCTCCCAAGCCTCACTAAAAGTCTCATCTTCAAGTTGCCTAAACCCTACTATTTCACTCCTTGATTTAGCATTTCTATTAGGTGGGAAATATTTACTCAAAAAATTTTCAGCTAACTCATCCCACGTCCTAATTGATCCTGGAGCAAAAGAGTTTAACCATGACTTTGCTCCGTCTCTAAGAGAATACGGGAACAAAGTTAATCTAAGAGCATCTCTAGGCACTCCTTGAATTACAAAAGAATCACTAACTCCTAGAAAAGACTTAAGATGTAAATGAGGGTCTTCAGATGACAAACCATGGAATTTCCCCACGGTTTGCAACATCTGAAACATTACCGGTTTCATTTCAAAATTCGCCGCTTGGATTCGGGGACGTGCAATCCCTGGATTCAACTCATTAAACATCGGGACAGCATACGCTCGAATGGCTCTGGTCCTATCGTTCGCTATCAAGATAGGATTCTTAGCCTGATTATTTCGCTGCTCATTTTGCTCAAACAGTGGGTTTTGCTGCAGCAACGGATTCTGCTGGGGGTTTACTGCTACTGGACCTTCAGGAACCTGCGGAAGTTGCGGGGCATTCTCCATCTGGTTTCTGCGCTGCTCCCTCCTTCTGCTCCTAAATGTCCTTTCAATTTCTGGATCAAGCTCAAACCGTACCCCAGGCGGATCGCTCATGCACCAAAATCACACCTGCAAAAACAAAAGAAACAATCAAAAAGTTCTAGCACCAAACCACTAAAACACATACACAAAACAGATCAGATAAAAACTTATTCAAGTCCCCGGCAACGGCGCCAAAAACTTGTTGGGTTCCTAGAGTGAGTAAAAAATATAGTATAAAATACTCTAGAATTCCTATGCAAGTATACACAGTCTGCAGCAAGTAATATTATCAATCCAAGGTCTGAATGAGTTTCCACTTTATCTATTTTGCGTATCTTCCTAATGGTTTCGAAGATAATAAAAATGTTGGGTTTTATCGGAATTATGCTGAAGCAAAATAAATGACAGAACAACGAGTAAACAAATAGATAGATAGATTAAAGACAGGCGCTGGTTAGGTTTTAGTGATTGTTCTAAAATATGCTCTAGCAATATTATTGATCATGCATTTCTCGCAGTATTATTAGCGGATTCCTCCCGGAACTCTGGATCTTTTGGGATATGTTTCAAACCCAATGAAGTGCGACCGATCAAGCACTAGGCAACTGGCTATCCCTAGCTCAGTCACTGGCGTTCACCAATACACAATGATCGTAGTGTGGATAATTGCCACACACTCTCTAAATCATCCCTGAAACTAGAGAGAGCTATTCACACCGGCTGGCCAGGCGGGCATAAAATAAGAATAAGCACACAATTAACCAAAATGCGATAGTCAATTTATTACTAGAGATGAAGCACAGTAATCATATTATTCCTAACCAACACCCTAAGCTACTTAGTTCATAATAGGCATAGGAATACGAATTACAACCTGAGTATGCATGTCCATAACCACAAGTTAATGCAGAAAGTAAACTCCCTAATCAACTTGCGGAAGATGGTGTTCTTGATGATCTTCAATCTCCCTATACTATTCGGCTTCCAAGGGAAAACATGGAATGCATTTGACTTTGACGGCTACTTCCTTTTATAGAAGGATGGGAGGCTTGAATTAGGTCAACTAGGACACGTGTAAGGCTCTCCTTGATCCTTTATCACGAAAATAACTCAACAGAAGTCGGTTCATGAAGTTGGCTAACGAACTGTGATGTGGCAGTTTCTGTTCCCAGTTTTGCTGCAGCATAGAATTTGCTCCCTCCAGTCGCTCAGCAGCATAATCTGCACAAAATAATTTCCAATGCTTCCATTCTTCCAAATGGGTTAAAACATGTAATATCTATCCAAAACCAACCCTAATAAGCATAAAGGACACACAAATCCCTATATAATTGAGGCCTAAATAACTACCTTTTGGGCAGTTATCAGGCTTATAGACTTATGAATGGAATGACTAATTAATCTTAATCAACTAGTTGGTTAAGCAATTAAAGGTCCAATTAATTGAACCAACACTCTAGAATTATCCCTCCAAATTGTGTCTCCATTTATCTTTTGCTTTCTAGATTAGCTTTTTGTCATTCTTTTCTGGCATTAGATTTAGTTCTCTAAATAAAGCTAAGCAAGAGTTTTCGCGGTAATTAATTGAATAAATCTAATCCCTGTGGAGACGATACTCTATACTCAAAATCACTATATTACTTGTGGCAACCGTATGCTTGCGGGCACCCAACATCAATCAAGAAAATTAAAGCTAACAAATTCAAGTATCCTATTTAATTTAAATATGAAATGTTGATAAGGAATATGAAAAATAGAATTCTATCACCCTAATTAATCAAATAGGCACAATTAACAACCTGAATAAATTATTGCAACTAATTTTAGAAAATAAAATATAATAACAAATTAATTGAAAAAATTAAAATAAAATAGGGATAGAGAAATAGACACTGAAAATTTTATAGTGGTTCGACACAACTCGACCTACTCCACTCTCCAAGCTCCTCTTGGTTATTCTACTAGAAAAGCTGACTCTTTCCACGGTCAGAGTCCAACCGCTACAACGTTCCTTTTCCGAGAGCACGAACAAACTCGATCCTTTCCACGGCTCAAGATCAAACCGTTACAACCTCTCTTTTTCGGGATCAAGAGAAACCCTTACATTGGATTCAGAAGATATGTGAAACAAGAAGAAACTCTCTCAAATAGTGGATACACAATTCAAAGCTCACAATCTTGTAAGAAAAGATTTCTTACAATTAAAACCCTAAATGACTATGAAAAAATGAAAATTTGAAGCTCAAAAATTTCTCAAAAATGGTAGGACTGCTCTCCAAGATGAGTAGTATTTTTCAAAAATTTTGTCCCATTTCTTCCAATTTTTTTCGTGCCTTAAATAGACCAAAAAAGGCTAAACTACATTCCTCATGCATCCTTAGAACAAAATGATTTAATTAATTGTAATTGTGATTTGTTACTCGTTGCATGTGAATTAATTCGGCTAGATCCCAATGCAATTTAGATTAGTTAATCAGCCAATTAATTAATTTAAACTAGATTAGTTAATTAGCGTTTGCATGTTTGTGATAGTAGGATCATGACTCTCGGTTTGTTGCCGGAGTATGCCGAACTTAAATTTTTTTCGACTAATTAGTGAGATTAATGATTTAATTGAATTAAACTTACCATGGCAATCCTGGTTACATGAGCTCTACGGTATTGAATTCTTTCTTTTTTACTTGATTCTCCTACTTTCATTTTTCAATATTTTCCATAATTAGTTTTCTTTCCATAACTATTTTCTTTCCAAATGTAAAAACCCCCTTTTTGGTTACATAAAAAAATTAAGGAAATAAAGATTTGTTTGCATAGACTCTTTGTGATCGACTCTGGCCACTACTGCTACTAGTTAGCTTTAGAGGTTGTGGATTATAAATTTATTTGACACGACATTCGACAAGTCGTCCGTCAACTACTTAAAAAGTTGATTCCTATTTTCCAACATTTGTTTTTTTTTTGGGAAAAATACACTTTTGGTCCCTGAGGTTTGGGTTAAGTGACACTTTGGTCCCTGAGTTTTCAAACTCAACAAAAATACCCCTGAGGTTTGAGATAAGGAGCACTTTGGTCCCTGCCGTCAAATTTTCTGTTAACTTTTAACAGTTGCTGACGTGGCACTATTATTTTAATATAAAAATTTACATATTTTATTTTTTTAAATAGAAAATATTAATATTTAATTATTTTTTTAATTCTTTCTCCCTTTCTTTTCTCTCTCTTCTTCTTCTTCTTTTCCATCTTCTCCACCTTCTCCTTACTCCTTCTTCTTCTTCCTATGTCCGGCGACCGGCGGCCGGCGGCCACCGCTCGTCGCCGCCGCCGGCCGCCGGCGACCTTTTTTTTTTTTTTTTTTTCCCTTTTCTCTTCTTTCCTCTTTTTCTCTTCTTTCTTTTTCTCTTCTTTCTTCACTGATTTAAAAAATAAAAATAAAAAAAGAAAAAGAAAGGGGAGGGAGGAGGGACCTCCCTCCTCCGTCCCTCATTCGTCCCCTTTCTTTTTTTTTATATTAAAATAATAGTGCCATGTCAGCAACCGTTAAAAGTTAACAGAAAAATTGACGGCAGGGACCAAAGTGCTCCTTATCTCAAACCTCGGGGGTATTTTTGTTGAGTTTGAAAACTCAGGGACCAAAGTGTCACTTAACTCAAACCTCAGGGACCAAAAGTGTATTTTCCCTTTTTTTTTTTTAAAAAAAAAGCTTATTTCATACATAAATAGGAATATTCCATACCTAAAAAATCACAATATTTTCATTTTGTTTCTTTTTTTAACATAAAAATTTAAAATACAAATATTTTGATAACTACATTTTTTTTATTAGATTTTTATTTTATTGTTTTGAGCATAAGATATTATTCCATGTTATGAAAAATCAATTTTTGAGAGATTAAAAATCAGTTAAAAAAAAAACATAACCATTGGATTTAAAAATGGATGAAAAGAATATCATTATATGAAATCAAAATTTAAAAATTGAGAAAATGAAAAATTAGTATTAAAATTTAAAATTTAAAATTAAAAAAATTAGAAAAATGGAGTGATATAAAAAATCAGAACTTTTTAATTTTCAATTAAAATAAAAAAATGATGTGTCACGTCTCTTGAGACGAGATAATTTTCAACTTCACTTTTTTTTTTAATTTTTAATTTTTTTTGTTACTTCTCTAGAAAAACCAGTATGATTTGCCTTTACCAACCAACAAATTTGTGTATCGGCTAGGAGTGAGCAAACAAACCCGAAAAACCGAGCCGACCGACCTAAACCGACCGAATTGACATCGGTCGGTCGATTTTCTTAAAATCTCGGTCGGAGTGGGTTTTATATGTAATAAAACCGACTATTCGGTCTGTCGGTTCGCCCAAAATGGCGAGAACCGACCAAACCGACCAAAAATTATAAAAAAAATATATAACCCGACTGTTCAGTAGCTTGCATGCTGCTGTTGTCAACATTTGCCATTAATGCCTTGGGAAGACCATCTGATGGTCTTCCCAAGGACCATCATTGAAAAAATATATTTATTATTTTTTTTTTAATCTCTCACCTCTCACGTCTCATCTCTCTTTTCTCCTCTCTCTCTTCTTATCTTCTTCCTCTTCCCCTCATTTTTTCATTTCTTCTCCTCCACGACTCCACCATTTTGCTTTTTTCATTCTTTTCTCTTTTTCTTTTATTTTCACTTCTTCATTTTTCTTTCACCTTCTTCATTTCTTCTTCGTATTCTTTCTTTATTCTTCTTTCATTTTTCTTTTCTTCTTCAAACTTTGTTGGGTTTTTTATTACGAATTTTCTCCTCCATTTTTTTCTTTCTTCTTCTTTATTTTTTTCTTTCTTTTTTATCTTTTTCTTCACTTCGCTGGAAGCTTGAAACCGACTATAACCGACCGATCGTGGGTGTGTTCGGTCGGTCGGCGTAACTACTCACTCCCAAACCGACGAAAACCAACTGACGAAAACCGACCGCCGGAAACCGACACGTCGGTGGTCGGCATCAGTTTGAGCCTAGTATCGGCAGATTCAATTTCTGTCAACGTGTTATGGCCCATGTCGAGATAAATTGCCCCTCGAAAACTATGCAAACGCCAGTTAAAACGCATATATATGAGAATGATTAGAAGGTTAGATTTAAACTAAAGGGTGTTATTTTTTCCATTTCGCATGCACACCTTCCAACTTCATACATGCTTCTAAAGTTGTTCCAACACCATGCCTCGCCTAGCTTCAAGCTCATGTCGAAGCTATGGATATAAATTTTAGCCTCAACTTCACTTTCACGACAACTTCAAGTAGTGTTCTTCCGCGGTGGTAGTGGGGTTTTAGTCACTTAAGTATCTTCTTTGTCGCTTTTTTTTTAAGTTTTTTAATTCTTTGTTTTCAGCTCCTTTTCTAACTTTTTTTTTTTTTTTTGTCCTTTTATCTAAAAATTTTAAATCAATGTCTCATATCACCTTGAGACTAAAAGTTATGTCCTTAGCATCGATGCATAGGCCACTTTTAGGTTTAGCCTTACATATTCAAGATGATTAGCCTCGAGATATAGATGTGATCGTGAGTATGACCATTAGAGATATAATTATCATTAATCATACTTCACTTATGATGTATTAAATTCAAAATTAACCATTTGATCAATCTGCTTTAGGTGTATAAAAGATATACACCCAAAAGCATACACTTAAAGTATGAACGAAAGATCATATTTGTACGTTCACCCAAACTATCATTTCGTTCTCATCCTCGTACGTTTATTGGCTATAGCCCATCTCACAAAAGCTATAAATGTTTGTCTGCTGATGGGCGTGTCTTTATCTCTAGAAATGTGTTATTTAATGAAGATAAATTTCCTTTCTCTCATGCTCCTCAGGTTAAAACCAATGCACCTTCTTATACCTCTCTGCCTATGCTAACCCCAGTCATTACTCCAAATTCGGTTTCATCATCTTCGATTTCTCCTCTGTCTAGTGAATCATCTAACCGTCTTCCTCATCCTATTTGCACTGAATTGCCTCAGTTAAGTGTGTCGCCTGCTTCAATTCCCATAGCACCTGGTTCTCCATCTGCAAGTCCTTCCATAGAGGACAACCCCTCTCTTCCTGCTATACCACCTTCTCCGTCTCCACCATGAATTATCAATGACCATCCTATGGTAACTAGAGGCAAACATGACATATTTAAACCCAAAGCCCTTCTAGCTGATGCTCTTTTACACTATGTTGATTCTGAATCTCCTAATGTCAAGGAAGCATTAAAAACTCCTCATTGGAGCAATGCTATGCAAGAAGAGTATGATGCTCTTATGAGTAATAATACTTGGACTCTAGTTCTTCAACCTCAAAATAAAAAATTAGTCGGTTACAAATGGGTGTTTCGTATCAAACGGAACTCGGATGGGTCTATATCTCGTTACAAGGCAAGGTTGGTTGCCAAAGGGTTTCACCAAACTGCTGATATCAATTACACTGAGACATTTAGTCCGGTTGTTAAACCTGTTACCATTCAGGCTCTGTTAACTCTTGCTCTTTACTATGGCTGGACTATACGGCAGATTGATGTTAATAATGCATTCCTTCATGGTCAACTAACTGAAAGTGTGTTTATGGAGCAACCTTCAGGTTTCAAAGTTGCAGGTTCACAAGGTCTTGTTTGCAAACTAAACAATGCGTTGTATGGCCTCAAACAGGCTCCAAGGGCCTGGTATGATCGCTTAAGCTTGTCTCTTAAATCTCTTGGTTTCTCTACATCTAAGGCTGACTCCTCTCTCATGATTCGCTACAATGGTACCTCATGTTGCTATGTTTTAATATATGTTGATGATATTTTGATTATGGGTAATTCTTCTAAGATGGTGGCTGATTTGATTAATACCTTGAACACTCAATTTTCCTTGAAAGATTTGGGTAAGCTAAGTTACTTTTTGGGTATTGAATTTTCTTATCCTTCTAATGGTGGCATTTTCCTATCCCAGTCTACTTATATTTCAGATATTCTGTCTCGAGCGGATATGACCGATTCAAAGGCTATAGCTACTCCTATGGTGAGTGGATCTCTTTTATCAGCTCATCAAGGTGAGTCTTTTCATGATACTTATCTATATAGAATGTTGTTGGGGCCCTTCAGTACGTTACTTTAACTAGGCCAGAAAGATCATACAGTGTTAACAAGGCTTGCCAATTTATGCATAATCCTAAAATCATTCATTGGCAACTTGTTAAACGTATATTAAGGTACTTAAAGGGCACCCCTTCTACTGGTCTTCTTCTTTCGTGTCCCACTAATCTGTCTCTAGTTGGTTTTGCGGATGCTGATTGGGCTTCGGACCCATATGACAGAAAATCCACTTTGGGTTATTGTGCTTTCCTTGGTGGTAATTTGATAACTTGGGGCTCTAAAAAGCAAGGTATAATCTCTCGATCTAGCACGGAGGCTGAATACCGCAGCTTGGCTTCTATTGCTGCAGAATTGGTTTGGCTTAAATCTCTTTTTTCTGATCTACGTATTAAATTGTATCAGCCTCCTATAGTCTGGTGTGATAATCTAAGTGTTGTCCACCTTAGTGCTAATCCTATTTTACATTCCAAAACTAAACATGTAGAACTTGACATATATTTTGTTAGGGACTTGGTTCTTAAAAAGAAGATTGTTGTTCAACATCTTCCGGCTCGTGAGCAAATTGCTGATATTCTCACAAAACCATTATCTGCTACCTCTTTCAATCAATTACGGTTCAAGCTTAATGTTCGGGATGCCCCCTCCATTGGTGTTAAGGTAGCCCACTAATGTATTATTGTTTTGGGGCAACAAGAAATATGGCTAAAAATAAATAGGTGGCTTGAAATATAGCTACAAACGTTTAAAAATTAAATAGATGGCTAAACGATTTAATGATTAATAAATCCATATTTGTAAAAGACAAATATGCCCCCAACAAACTGCCTAACGTATTCTTAACGTTTAAAATCAAAATCAGAGTTTAGGAGAGATAAAATATACCCCTAAAAAAAGTTGGAGACATTTTAGGAAGTTTGAAAAATAAAAAATCCAAGAAACAAAACTAGTAGTAGGTGTTACTACTGAAAAAATTTGCACCCCAGAAAAAGTTGCTACCAGGAAAAAAGGAGTCAATACCTTTATTGGGGAAGGATAACAAAGTTCAACATCCCTCAGTAGAGAGAAATACCTTCAGAATGCATTAATTGGAAAAAATGTCCTCTCAATCCGAAGACATACTACCTGCACCCAAGAACATCAGCAATTAAAAACCCAAAAAAATAAGAACACCAGCAACCCGAAGACATACTAATTTTCCCAAAAAATGAATAAGCTAAAAAGAAGATACCGCCCACCCTCACCACCAGAATGAATAATTGCAATTAAATACTGAAAAACACATCTCTGTCCTCGAAAATGACGTAAACGGCGTCTGTAAATAACCATAAATACAAGGGGTAAAAACGTCATGTCACCGCCCACCCTCACCACCAGAATAGCCTTCATGCAGCAGCCCACCCGTCCATCTTCTTCCTCCAAAAGTAGAAACCCTTGAGAGCATTCCACACCCCCGAACTCTCCATTCCACACCATTTCCCACCGCCAAACAGAGTGAATATCACTACCTACCTCTCACACCACGCCGACGAACCATCTCTGCCGTGCCAACGACCTTCATCCACCGTGTCGACAACCATCTCTTGCATGCTCGGTCGTTTCTCCCCCTACGCGACGACTGTACCAAAAAAATTGAAATAGGTAACGGTTTCATTTCCCTCCCCTTATATTTGCAACAAACAGATACTAAAATCCCGAAATTTTAGGGATTTATTTTACTCCCTTTGAAACTGTCCCCACAGGGTGTATACCAGTATTGACACTCGGGATGTCAACGACTACACAACACCCCTTGTATGTACCGTTTTGAAATCCGTTCACCATCCAAAACACATCTCTGTCCTCAGAAATGACGTAAATGGCGTCTGTAAATAACTGTAAATACAATGGGTAAAAACGTCATGTCACCGCCCACCCTCACCACCAGAATAGCCTTCATGCAGCAGCCCACCCGTCCATCTTCTTCCTCCAAAAGTAGAAACCCTTGAGAGCATTCCACACCATTTGAGAGCATTCCACACCCCCGAACCCTCCATTCCACACCATTTCCCACCGCCAAACAGAGTGAATATCACTACCTACCTCTCATACCACGCCGACGAACTATCTCCGTCGTGCCAACGACCTTCTCCGCCGCGTCGACAACCATCTCTTGCATGCTCGGTCGTTTCTCCCCCTACGCGACGACTGTACCAAAAAAATTGAAATAGGTAACGGTTTCGTTTCCCTCCCCTTATATTTGCAACAAACAGATACTAAAATCCCAAAATTTTAGGGATTTAGTTTACTCCCCTTGAAACTGTCCCCACGGGGTGTATACCAGTATTGACACTCGGGATGTCAACGACTACACAACACCCCCTGTATGTACCGTTTTGAAATTCGTTGACCATCCAAAACACATCTCTGTCCTCGAAAATGACGTAAACGGCGTCTGTAAATAACCGTAAATACAAGGGGTAAAAACGTCCAAAATAATCCAGTAAACAGTTCCCTAAAATGTCGGTAGCCATGCCTGCAAAATCCAAACTTCCGTAGCCAAAAATCAAGAATGTTTTTTTTTTTGTAGTCATTTATCACAATTTCCCTATTGTTTTTCTCATCTCTCTGTATTTTCTGGCCCATTCTTTAGTGAAGGCCCATTCTGTTAGCAGCCCACTTGTATTAGGGCATTTGCTGTTATTTGTAATATATGAGCTGAAGGCAATTCTAAGGTTTCATTTTTCATGGAAGATTCGAGAGAAGAAAATTAGTGAGAGAGATGAGTATTTTTTGCAAGAGTTTTTCTCCCTAGGCCTCTATATATGGCTGATTCATATGATCAATAAAATATATAGAAGCATACGGTTTTCTCTTGCGTTCCTCTGTGTTCTATCCTCTCGTTTCTTTCTTTTATAATGTTGATATCCTCTACCTGCAATTAACAAAGCTTTTTCTCTGATTAGTCAAGAAGAAGAGCAGCGCGTTAAATACACTAAAACATTTTTTGTCCACACCATTTTCGTTATGTTGATAGGTACCTCTTTTCTTAACACATTTTCAGACGTCGAGGGAAAGTCCATTGAAGAACTCATTTTTCTTGTAGTAAAAGTTTAGAGTTAAAATTGATACAATCTACAAAGTTTAAGGTAAAATTAAAAGTTTTAGGATTAAAATTGATACAACCATTTAAGTTTAGGGTAAAAATGATTTTTTTTTTTCCAAAGTTTAAACACTAAACTCTTAATTTAACTTTATTGTTAAAAATAAAGAGTACCTTGAATCCACCGCTGTCTAGATTGTCTTTGAAGCATTTGGCCGAATTCCATGTGGCGGTGTAGGGTCATCCAAGGACCAAATAACAAAACCCAAAAGCTACATAGTAAAAAAATAATTTCTCAAACAACATTGATTTTATTTTTTATTTTTTATTTTTTATTTTTTTGGTTCAACTCGAATATTGCTCACTAAAGAGTAAATAGTGTTTATATCATCATTTAAACAAACGAATTCTTCTAGAATATAAAAAAGTAAAGTTATTTAAATGACATCCATACTCCATAGAAATAATTTTAGCAATTATTTTTTCTTTTTAATAAAACCTTCTATTTAACCAACAATTTTATTTGAAAAAAAAAATCAAAATATTACAAAAAGTATAAAAATTATAAAAATATTATGAAAATATATAGTATTTAAAAGGAAAATCCGAAAAAGGGCTAATTAAATTATGTTACAAGTAAAGAATGTTGTGGCTTTATGGTCTCAGCTTAAAAGTGGAAGCCATCACATTCTATTCACACATACGGTGCAAAATTTCTAATAAATATTCAAAATGCCGTGATTTTCTCCAATAGATTGGAAATAATCATTGGAATTTGATATTTATTTTCTGTCTTCTTTTATTAAAATCTTCAAAGAAAGTGATGAGTTCTTCAAAGAATAATGGTCTTTGACTTTTGTTTAAGATTTATGTCAAAAAGGAAAAGCAAGACTTTTGTTTAAAATGATGATCACGCGTGATTATAATCCATATAATATGGTTTACCTTTCCTTTTAATAAAAATGTTGGTTAAACTATGAGTTTGGTCAACTTTAAACGTTACATCGTGATCCTTAAACTTAAAAAATAGTGTAATAAATATTTTTTGAACTTTCAATTTTGTGTTCCGTTTAAAAAGTGTTTTATATACATCAAGATTTATTGACAAAAAATTGAAAGTTCAATAAAATCTAAATGCTAAATTTAAGAGTTAAAAGACTTTTTAGATGCAATACTGAAAGTTTAAGGAAGTTTTTGAAAATTTCTTAAAATTTAGGAACCTATTGACCAATCTTGTAGCTAAATAAGAGTTTACCTATGCTAAAGTATGCCCCAAACCATGGGTTGTTAGGTAGGATTGAAGTATTTAATTACCATGATAGAAAGTGATGTTTGACTTTGACTTCTTTCAATATAAAAGTGATAACTACAAATTATAAATTAAATTAGGAAGGAGAGATTACAAAAATAGCAACTAAGGCATATCATTATTACAGTTAATCAATGTAGAGGTTAATTAGTGGTTGATATGATTAGAGTTGATAGGGAAATTTTCAATTTATACCCTCAGACTACTAGTCATGTTGTATCAATTTTTAACATAAACTTTCAATTTCATTAAATTGGACTCTATATTTAGTTAAATGTAGCAATTTCTACCCTCTATTCAATTTTCCGCTAATTCATCCACCAATTTTTAACAAAAAAACAATATAAAGATCTCCATAAAATTACTAATTTAAAAAATATCAAATTATGCTCAAATTTAAGTTTGATCAATGCACAAATTGACTACTGAATAATATTGAAGTGTTTTCCTTTGAAATCTTATCTATTTGGTACCAAAAACCTACTACAACACTTTTCCAAGTTTAACATTAGAATTAGGGGGCTCTGCACTGATAGCAAAAACCGACAAAAATATTGCAAAAATAACAAAAAAATAAAATTATTTTCGGAAATAGCAAAAAATACATTAAATTACGAAAATACCCTTAGTATCTCCAATAGTCTATCAGTCCCTATTATTGATAGTCACTGATAGACTTCGATTAATCGGAGTCTATCAGTGATAAATACTGATAGACTTTGATGATAAGCTTCAATTAATCGGAGTCTATTAGTGATAGACACTGATAGACTCTGGTAATCATAATCTATAAGTTTTTATCGTGTTTAATTGAAGTCTATTAGTGATAGCCACTGATAGAAAACAATTTTATTCAAGGCTATTAGTTCAGTTTAATTCAAGGCTATCAGTTTATATCCATCAATTTAATTTAAGTCTATCAGTGATAATCACTAATAGAAAACCGTTTAATTCAAGGTTATCAGTTTCTGTTACTGATAGAAATCATTTTAATTCAAGACTATTAGTTTCTATCACTGAAAGAAACCAATTTAATTGAAGTTTATCAGTTTCTATCATAAATCAATTTAATTAAAGTCTATTGACTTGTATCACTGATAGAAATTAGTTAATTCAAATTTATCATTTTCTATCGAGGATTAGAAATCAGTTAATTGAAGTCTATCCGTTTCTATCTCGGATAGAAATCAGTTAATTATCAATTAATTGAAATCTACCAATGATTGTTACTGATAGAAATCAATTTAATTGAAATCTATCAGTAAAGTACTTTCCATTGCAATTATCTCGGTAATTAGAAACTCATCCAAAATTATTATACTACAATCATAAATTGGACAAAAAATTTAAGTCTCTTGTGGTAATTAGAACATAAAATTAAAAAATAACCATTAAAAACAAGCGACTCTTAATCAACAATATAATTTTTAAAGCCTAGCACACAAGCTCCGTGACTACCACTATAAAATATTGCTATTCTTGTATTCTTTGTATTTCATTATCTATCAATTATAGTCCGTGATAGACTTCGACGAGTGATAGTTAGTGATAGACTACGATTAACCGGAATATATCAAGTGATATACTTTGATATACCTATACAAACACTCACCAAAATTCCTATTTTTGTATTCTTGGCATTCTTGAATTGAAAAAAAAAGACGAACAATAGTTTAGCTCAATTGACATAAAGTTGTACTGATAACTACAAGTTCTGTGGTTCAAATCCCCCTCCCCACATATCATCAATATATATAAAAACGAAGAAACAATCATAATAATACCTCAACATCATAAAAAGCAACAAAACAGAGGGAAAAAAAAGCACATTAATCACACAAGAACTCCACCCTCATAAATGCGCAAAAAAAAATAATAATAACCATTGTAGAAATGATATTTCAAAAAACAATAAGGGTAAAATGGGAATTATCAAAATGTATTCTAATTTTTTGCCATATTTGCAATTCTTTTTACCTTGTGCTAAATTTGCTATTACATATAATTAATTTGTCACCCACTGCAATTACTCTAGAATTACAATCCTTATTTAAGTTTAGAGCAATTTGATGAAATTGAAAGTTTAAGTAAAAATGTTGTCGAACAAGAGTTCAGAGGTTCAAATCCTCTTACTCGTAAATGTTGTTGAACTCAAAATAAAAAACTCAATTATCATTATTAAAGTTAGTCCACTATTTTTATGAGAAAAAGAGAAGAACATAGTTAATCAACTATTAATAAAATTAAGGGGGAGAAAAAGGGGAAACCATCTGGAATGAAAAAAAAAGGTTGATTTTAAAAATAGATCACAAAAAAAAAAAAAAGAAGAAAAAATGTTTGAGTTATAGCCCATGTTTTTCGTAGGTGTATAAAAAAAAATCTTTCTCCAAATCTTATCCTAACTTGTTCAAATGTGAATTATGAAATTTAATATCTCTTTTATGAGTACAAAATATGTAATTTAATTCATTTCAACAATTTTTTATTTTTCTGTTTTTTTAAAAAGAAGGTGTATCTAAAAAATAGTCTTCTCTCTCCAAGTAAGAGTCATCCCTTGTGTAATGACCCGACTTCTAATATAGACCTATTCAGGATCGCTACCACATGCATGCTATGGAGGTCTTTTTTAATTAAAAACACTTTAAAACATAAAGTCATAATTTCAGTAAAACCCCAATATTAAACCTTTTATTAGGGATCCCAAACTTTAAAGAACAAAGCATTCTCAAAATAAATCCAAACTAACGGTTTTACATGGACTCAAAGAAAAATTCTCAACAAGTTTATAAAGTAAATAAAAGAATGAAAACATAGTTCTTAAGAGCAGAAGAAAAATAAGAAATTCATGAGTCCTAGTCTCTCCCATGTCTGTCTAGCAAGTCTACATCAATCACCATCACACACCGTTGCCTTTTCTAATTGGACCCTATTCCTCTTTCCTCTTAATTATGAATTTCTTTTAAGGCCTTAAATTGGACAACTACCTTTCCTTTGGTTCCTCTCTCAACTAAGAGATACAGTAGATATCCTCTAGAGAACACACCTCATCCATTAGTTAGTTGGCATCTAATTAGTGGGGTCGAATCTCGCCTATAGTACCTCAGGTTTCCTCTAGATGTACATCAATTTCCTCTATGGTAATTGTCATGAACATGGTTCTTTTAGTTTCATGAAACATACATATACATGGGGTCCCATATCAGAATATCATAAATCATGAAAATGCACATAAAACCTCTATCATGTATGACACAAAAATCTCATAGTCTATCATGGTCTAAATAACAAATGAGTTCATGGTTCTAGAGTCATGAAATCATGCAATACATAACAATAATTTATGTAAGTTCTAACCTATCAGTACACAATTTCCCAACCTAGCTTAAGCATTTCCAGTAGTAAAGTCACTTACCTTGGCTTAATTATTTAGGATAATTCTTTGACAAATTCCTTAATTCCAAGGCTTAAGCAAGCTACAACAAAAAGGAAAAGCTTCCTAACTTAGATGCAATTAACAAATCAATATATCACCAATTAGCCAATGAGGCTACAACGGAAAGGATCGTACCCAACAATTTAACCTTAAACTTGTTGAACAACACCTTAATTCAGCACAAAATGATGACCCGACTTCCGACGACTTGAGAGACCTAAGAAAAAAATTTCATACTTTAGTGCATAATCAACCTAACTTCAAAAATCAACCAAAAATCAAGGGATCTTGCTGAAAAATCTCACTTACCCACACCAAAAACGCTTGGAACCGACGCAACTCAAAGACCCACTACAACACCTCACCGGAGAACGCCCATAGGAGAAAAACCCACACAAAAAATTGTTGGTCACGCGACATCTGTAAAAGAGCATGCCACATCAACATACCTACACAGACAACAACTCACTCATCCTCCTTGCCACAAGAGAGAGAATAAGCAAAATATCCCTTCAAATCTTCTACCAAGGTCATAACCACAATCCTCTAAAAAATCCAACTATTTGAAGATTGATTCTGCTATTTTTGGTTAGCATTTATCATTTCCTTTATATTTTCCTTATAGCTTATAGATTTCCCTCTATTAAGGGAAATTACCTTGTTGTAACTTTTTTAATATTCTTGATTCCTTTTTCTTCTCTGTAATTTATTCCTCTCAATATTTGCTTTTTTATAATCTATTTATAAAAGGAGTTCTCATTCTCCATTAAAAAATAAGACGAGAAATATTTGTGAATTTGATTTTGTGAGATTGCTTTTTCTTCATGGTTGTGCTAAACAAAGAAACCATTTCACCATTTCAATCAAATCACAAACGTTTCTTATGACCATTGCAGAAAAAACCCTTACAATCCAATCACTCCATCAATATACCAGCTTTATCTCAATTAAGTTAAACACAGGAAATTACCTGCTATGGAAATCTCAAATATCACCACTGATCAAAAGTATGGAGATGGAGCATCATATCACCAAAGAAAATGGGCCAGAAAAGAAGATACAAGACAAAGATGGAAATTCAAGTATCAACCCCGAGTACACTGCCTGGGTAATCAATGATGAGCTCCTCACTTCGTGGCTGTTGGAGACCATATCTGAAGATGTCTTGAGCATGATTGAAGGGACTGATACACCCTATGAGGTTTGGAAATCCTTAGAAGACCAATTACTTACCATGTCTAAAGAGAGTGAAATTCATGTAAGTGAAAATCTCTTTCACTTTGAAAATGAGTTCTCTATCACTTGATGAATATTTGAAAAAATTCAAACACCTTTGTGACAAGTTAGCAGCAAATAAGAAGCCATTAGAAGATCTCCTAAGGTCTTTCATTTTGCTCGAGGATTAGGCAGCAAATATCAAAATTTTAAGACAACAATGTTGTCAAAAGCCCCATACCCCACATTTAATCAATTTGTTCTAGCTCTTAAGGCTCATGACCAGATGCTCTCGATTGAAGTTGAGGAAGATAAATCATTTCAGATCCATCACAACCAAGCATTTTACAGCCAAAGAGGAAGAAACAGAGGTCGGGGCAAACATTTTTCCTCTCGAGGGAGGGTGATAGCGAGCATAGCTAGCTATCTTTACTTATTTATTTTAGCTAGTCTTTTATGACTTTTCGGCCATTTTATTGTGCTTTAATGTTTATGTTGTAGAAAATGGTTGATTGGAGCTAAAACGCAAAAGTGGAGTCAATCGGGTGCTCGGGACACGAAAAGATGCAAAGGAATGAAAAAGAGTCAAAGAGGAAAAAAGTCAAAATTCGGTCAAATGCAGACTAGCGTCTCGACGCTAACCCTTGAGCGTCTCGACGCTAGCATTCCTTATTCGGAAAGGCGCGAAACTGTCACAGCGTCGAGATGCTGCGACCTTAGCGTCTCAACGCTGTTAGACTTCCTTTTCTAGAACGCGTGTTTTGAAGACAGCGCCTCGACGCTATGACGAAAAAAATAGAATATAAGGTTATTTGTGGCAGGGTTTTAGGGGATTCGATTTTGCGACTTCTTGGAGCCGTAAAGAGGGCAGAAACAGAGCAATTGAGGGCTGAAGCAAAGAGAGCAAGTTGGAAATCAACCCATTGTTCGTGGGGATCGTGACGGGAACGTTCGGTCTCGGCCTACATTGAGTTTTCTTTTCCCTTTCCTTTTCTTTAGCTAGAGTTTTGATAGCGAGCATAGCTAGCTATCTTTATTTATTTAATTTAGCTAGTCTTTGATGATTATCGGCCATTTTATTGCACTTAATTGTTTATTTTGTAGGAAATGGTTGATTGGAGCTATAGCGCAATATTAGAGTTAATCGGGTGCTCGGGACGTGAAAAGATGCAAAGGAATGAAAAGAGTTAAAGAGGAAAAAAGTCAAATTTCGGTCAACAACAGGCTAGCGTCGAGACGCTAGCTCTTGAGTGTCTCGACGCTCACATTCCATATCTGATTAGGCGCGTAAAGGTCACAGCGTCTCGACGCTGCGACCTTAGCGTCTCGACGCTGTGTTATTTCGCTTACTGAAACGCGCGTTTTGAAGGCAGCGTCTCGACGCTATGACGAAAAAAAACAGAATATAATGTCTTTTGCGGCTAGGTTGTTTGGAGGAACCAATTTTGGGACTTCTTGGAGCCGTAAACAGAGGAAAAACAGAGCAATTCAAGGCTGAAGCAAAGGGGAAAATTCAGAAATCAACCCATTGTTCGTGGGGATCGTGACGGGGACGTTCGATCTCGGCCTACAACGAGTTTAATTCTTCTTTCCCTCACTTTAGTTAGATTTTTATGGCTTTTACATGTTTAGTTGAGCTTGTAATTTTGATCATGAGTAGCTAAACTTGTAAGCTTAGGGATTGATGTAGTTGATTAAGTGTATGGATTGAATTTATGGTTTAAGTTGTGCAATGGTTACTATGTTTGTAAACTTGATTTAATGATTTCAATTTATTGGCCATTAGTTGGATGATTTAAGTTTTGAATCTAGCTCGGGAGAGGGGATTTAATATAGACTTACTCAAGATTGCATGACTAAGGTTTATTCTATAATTCGTGACGGTTTTAGATTAACTTTGGAATTGGTCAAAAGATCTCATTGCCTTGCATGTTAATAAACTTAGATAGGGATATCAAGTAGATTAATTTGCATGAGAATCAATTATACTCGGGAGAGGTAGTTGTGATTAAAGGGTCTTTGGCTCATAATTCCATTGTGCATAATAACTTACTCCTTAAAATCAATCCTAGACTAAATTGGCGAAATCAATTCCCTAAGTAGTTTTCCCAATTGAAATTCCACACTTTTTGTTCTTGCTTTGATTTAGTTTTCTTATTATTCAATCATCACGTTTTGATCCCTAAATAAAATTGAGTGATATAATTCACAATACTTGATTTGCTTAAAAATCAAATCCAGAGGACGACATTCGAATTTACTTTCACTATATTATTACTTGACCCGTGCGCTTGCGGCAGGAAAATTCCACATCAAGTTTATGGCTTTATTATGTTTAGTTGAGCTTGTAATTCCATTCATGAGTAGCTAAACTCATAACTTAGGGATTGATGTAGTTGATTTTGTTTATGGATTGATTTATGGTTTAAGTTGTGCAATGTTCATTATGTTTGTAATCTTGATTTAATGCTTTCAACTAATTGGCCATTAGTTGAATGATTTAAGTTTTGAATCTAGCTCGGGAGAGGGGGTTTAATATAGACTTACTCAAGATTGCATGACTAATGTTTACTTTCTAATTCGTGACGGTTTTAGATTAATTTTAGAATTGGTCAAAAGATCTCATTGCCTTGCATGTTAACCAACTTAGATAGGGATATCAAGTAGATTAATTTGCATGAGAATCGATTATACTCGGGAGAGGTAGTTGTGATAAAAGGGTCTTAGGCTCATAATTTCATTGTGCATAATAACTTACTCCTTAAAATGAATCCTAGATTAAATTGGCGAAATCAATTCCCTAAGTATTTTTCCCAATTGAATTTCCACACTTTTTACTTGCTTTGATTTAGTTTTCATATCATTCACTAATTACTTTTTGATCCCTAAATAATTTTGAGCAAGATAATTCACAATACTTGATTTGCTTAAAAATCCAATCCAGAGGACGACACTCGTTTATACGAACACTTTATTATTACTTGACCCGTGCGCTTGCGGTAAGGAAAATTCCACATCAGAGGGGCTTTCCTCAGCATAGACCTCAAAGATCAAACCAAAACATGCAAAATCAACCACATGCTGCAACAAAAGCCCATTTTCTCCCAAAGCTGAAGGACAGGTAACTTGCCAAATATGGGAAAACAAATCACATAGTTGTTGATTGTTGGAACAGGTTTGATCACTCCTACCAGTCAGAAAACATACCAAAGGCGCTAGCTGCTATGACACTTATGGACGAAGCAGGCCCCATTGTCTATGCTGACTCAAGTGCTTCAACACACATCACCAACAATACCGGTAAGAAGAATCATTTAAGAACTTACCACGAAGATGATAAAGTTTTTGTAAGGAAAATTCCACATCAAGTTTTTGGCACCGTTGTCGGGGATTGGAACATTTAGCTAGATTGATATTGTAAAAAAATTGTTTGATCTTAATTTAGGGTGTATTTTTACTTTTTTAGGTTGATTGTCTTTTTTTTTTCCTTAATAGTTTTTCTTTCCATATTTATTTTTGTAGCTTAGTTTTTGTTTTAGTTGTGTAATCTTTTCCTTATTTGTTTCTTGTTATTCCTTTTAGATTAGTTTTTCCTTATTTGTTAGTTTCCTTATTTGTGTTTTGCCATATTTATTTTTGCATTCTATATTAGGTTATTTTGTTTCCTTTTCTAGATTATAATTTCCATATTTAGATTAGTTGTTTTCTTTTCTTTATTTCTTTCCATAATTTTTTTCTTTCCTTTTTAGGGTAGTTTTGCTTTTGTATGTGTAATAGTAGAGAATTGATACCGTTGGATCCCGAGATCGAAAGAACAACTCATAGGATTCGAAGAGAAAATAGAGAAATTATTCACATGGCTGACCAAAATCCACCTGAGGAGCCTAGGCCTATTAGAGACTACTTTCAGCCCGTGTTTCAGGGGCAACAGTCGGGGATTGTCTATGCCTCGATTAATGCCAACAACTTTGAGCTGAAGACCGGTCTCATTCAGATGGCTCGAGACTGTGCATATAGAGGATCGCCCACCGAGGATCCAAATTCTCATCTTAAATCATTTTTGGATATTTGTGGGACGGTAAAAATTAATGGAGTTTCTGAGGATGCTATTCGCTTACGTTTATTCCCTTTTTCTTTGCAGGATGAAGCACGAGATTGGTTGCAGACCATTCCCCCTAGGAACATCACCACTTTGGATGCTTTGGTCCAGGCCTTTTTGAAGAAATTTTTCCCTCCTGCAAAGACGGTCAAGCTGAGGACCGAGATTGGGACATTCCAACAACAATATGATGAGCAGTTGTTCGAAGCTTGGGAGCGATTTAAAGAGTTTTTGAGGAAGTGTCCTCAGCATGGATACCCAGACTGGCTTCAGGTTCAATTGTTTTATAATGGTTTAACTCCTAGTACAAAGACGATTGTTGATGCAGCTGCAGGTGGGACTCTGCTGTCCAAGACCGTGGAAAACGCCCGCACACTTCTAGAGGATATGGCCACCAACAGCTATCAGTGGCCATCTGAGCGTCTACACCCAAAAAGATTGCTGCTGGAGTGTTTGAGGTTGACAAGGTAAGTGCACTCCAGGCCCAGATGACCTCCCTTACTAATGCTTTTATGAAAATTTCAGGTACAGGGAGTGCACAGTCAATTGAATCAGTTGCTGCTTTGGCATCTAGACCTCAGGAGGAGACCATTGAACAGGTTCAATATGTATCAAATTCTAACTTTAGGGGATATAATAACAATTCTACACCTACACATTATCACCCTAATAATAGGAACCAAGAAAATTTCTCTTATGCTAATACTAAGAATATTCTTAATCCACTTGGTTTTGCCCCTCAAACTCAAGAAAATAAAAAGTTAGAAGATCTTGTTGGAGCTTTCATTGCAGAGTCTAGTAACAGGACAACTAAATTGGAGGAGGCAGTCATTGCCATCAACTCAACAGTGAATGGCCACAGTGCTGCCATCAAGAATATTGAGACTCAGCTGGGACAGTTGGTAAATGTTGTGAGCACCATGAATAAAGGTAAGGCCCCAGCTGAGCAAGAGAAAACCCAGATGGAGTACTGTAAGGCAATCACTGTGCACTAGGAGGAAGCTGAAGAGGAACTTGAGTTTGAGGATTATAACACGCCTACAGGGGAAGCTGAGGAGGACACATCATCAGATGAGGCTGAAAAGCCAGAACCTGAGCCTCCTATTCCTTCTCCCACATTGATGGTTCCCAAAGAAAAGAAAAAGAAAAAGAAGAAAAAGAACAATCAAGTTCAGTTTGATAAGTTTATGAATGCTTTTATGAATCTGAACATTAATATTCCTTTTGCAGAGGCGTTAGAGATGCCCCATTATAACAGTTTCATGAAGAAGTGGTTAGCAAAGAAGTGAAAGGAAAAGAAGGTTGACACTGTATATCTTGCTTCCACATGCAGCACTAGAGTCCAACAGAAGGTACCTGAAAAAGTAGCAGATCCAGGGAGTTTTTCTGTTCCTTGTAGTTTTGGTACTTATTCTTTCAGAGCATTATGTGATTTAGGTGCTAGCATCAATATCATTCCTCTATCTCTGTGCAAAAAGTTAGATATAGGTGAGATTAAATCTACTCCTGTAAAGCTCCAATTGGCTAAACAGTCTGTGGTTAGACCAGTTGGAATTGTAGAAAATGTTTTAATCAGAGTAGGTAGATTTTTCCTCCCTATTGATTTATATGTTATGGATATGATAGAAAATCCTTCAATGCCTGTCATATTAGGAAGACCATTCCTCGCTACTGGGCGAGTGATTATTGATATTGAGCGTAGGGAGCTCACTCTTAGAGTCAGGAATGACAAAGAAATATTTAAAGCAGTTGAAGACTCTAAGGGACACTCGAACGTGCTTTTCATGGGCTACAAGAAAGGTGCAAGAAAGAGCACCACTGTTGGATTCACAGAAAAGAAGCCTCCTTGAAGCACGGTCAACACGTCGAGCTAATGACGTTAAACAAGCGCTTATGGGAGGCAACCCAAGTAAGTGTAGTTGTGCTTTTCTGTTTGCTTTTGATTTATTGTTTGTTTCTGTGTTGTAGGTCTTGTTTTCTGTCTCTCCTTTGCTTTCAAGCTTTCAAGATCTCAATCAAGAAGTCAGCATCATTCCAGGCCATTATCGTTCACTCCTTCCATTCTTTTATTGTTCTCATGCTTGATTATGTCTTATTTTCTTTATACATTGAGGACAATGCATGTTTTAAGTTTGGGGGTGGATTAGCATGTTTGTGGAGCCCTTGAGCATCTGAGTTCGGGCTATAGTCTTGAGCTTTCGTTGAATTGAGTATATGGTTGTTTTCTGGATGTTACTTTTGCATGATTATGATGTCCTAGGATAGGCTTTCTTGTCAATTTTTAAGCTTGCGATGAGTTGTAAGCATGAGTGCCCAAAAAGGGAGACTTTTTATACTTTTTCTAGGAGATGGCTTGCATGAGTAGAGTATTTGTCTTGGATAGATTTGGATTTGAATGCCTAGGAGCGAATTATTGGGTTCATAGGCTTGTTGTCACCTCGATAGGTGTAGGGAAGAGCTAAAGAGTTAATTTTCTACAAATTAGCTTGTTTGATCTTGCTTAGGAGGAAAGAAAAGAATATATGCTTATCTTGTTCATAAAGAAAAATCATTCTTGTTGTTACAGTAGAAAAGAAAATATTATGTCATGGTCTGTGCATAGTTTGCAATGTTTAATAAAGTTTAGGCAAAAAGAGCTACCCCTGTTGTGATCAGTTAGGCCAACCAGAGAAAACTCAGGTTAAGGGTCCCTGCAATGGGTGTGTGAAAGCTAGTGCCACATATACATCCTTAATTTAATTGTTAATTAAAAGCACCTAAGTATGGAGAAAAACAAATTAATTTGTTCCATTAACTCATTAGTGAAAATCTTAGTGCCAGTGTAGAGGGAAGATGAGCTGAGAGTTTAATAATCCAATCCCGGGCTAGTAGAGTCTGATCTTGTTGAGCTAGATCTCGCTTGTGCAAGTTAATTTTGGAAAAATTTTAATTTGTCTCCCTCATTGGTCCTCTTGCTTACTTGACTATTGACTTTTGAGCCTTGAGGATTGAGTTATGATTATTGCATCCATTCTTCTACTGTATGTTTGATTTGTAGTTTGCTCGATGACTAGCAAAAGCTTAAGTTTGGGGGTATTTGATAGCGAGCATAGCTAGCTATCTTTACTTATTTAATTTAGCTAGTCTTTTATGACTTTTGGGTCATTTTATTGTGCTATAATGTTTATGTTGTAAGAAATGGTTGATTGGAGCTAAAACGCAATAGTGGAGTCAATCGGGTGCTCGGGACGCGAAAAGATGCAAAGGAATGAAAAAGAGTCAAAGAGGAAAAAAGTCAAAATTCGGTCAAATGCAGACTAGCGTCTCGACGCTAGCCCTTGAGCGTCTCGACGCTAGCATTCCTTATTCAGAAAGGCGCGAAACTGTCGTAGCGTCGAGATGCTGCGACCTTAGCGTCTCAACGCTGCTAGACTTCCTTTTCCAGAACGCGTGTTTTGAAGACAGCGCCTCGACGCTATAACGAAAAAAATAGAATATAAGGTTATTTGCGGCTAGGTTTTAGGGGATTTGATTTTGCGACTTCTTGGAGCCGTAAAGAGGGCAGAAACAGAGCAATTGAGGGCTGAAGCAAAGAGAGCAAGTTGGAAATCAACCCATTGTTCGTGGGGATCGTGACGGGAACGTTCGGTCTCGGCCTACATTGAGTTTTCTTTTCCCTTTCCTTTTCTTTAGCTAGAGTTTATGGCTTTATTCTGTTTAGTTGAGCTTGTAATTCCATTCATGAGTAGCTAAACTCATAACTTAGGGATTGATGTAGTTGATTTTTTTATGGATTGATTTATGGTTTAAGTTGTGCAATGTTCATTATGTTTGTAATCTTGATTTAATGCTTTCAATTAATTGGCCATTAGTTGAATGATTTAAGTTTTGAATCTAGCTCGGGAGAGGGGGTTTAATGTAGACTTACTCAAGATTGCATGACTAAAGTTTACTTTCTAATTCGTGACGGTTTTAGATTAATTTTAGAATTGGTCAAAAGATCTCATTGCCTTGCATGTTAACCAACTTAGATAGGGATATCAAGTAGATTAATTTGCATGAGAATCGATTATACTCGGGAGAGGTAGTTGTGATAAAAAGGTCTTAGGCTCATAATTTCATTGTGCATAATAACTTACTCCTTAAAATTAATCCTAGATTAAATTGGCGAAATCAATTCCCTAAGTATTTTTCCCAATTGAATTTCCACACTTTTTACTTGTTTTGATTTAGTTTTCATATCATTCACTAATTACTTTTTGATCCCTAAATAAAATTGAGCAAGATAATTCACAATACTTGATTTGCTTAAAAATCCAATCCAGAGGACGACACTCGTTTATACGAACACTTTATTATTACTTGACCCGTGCGCTTGCGGTAAGGAAAATTCCACATCAGAGGGGCTTTCCTCAGCATAGACCTCAAAGATCAAACCAAAACATGCAAAATCAACCACATGCTGCAACAAAAGCCCATTTTCTCCCAAAGCTGAAGGACATGTAACTTGCCAAATATGTGGGAAAACAAATCACGTAATTGTTGATTGTTGGAACAGGTTTGATCACTCCTACCAGTCAGAAAACATACCAAAGGCGCTAGCTGCTATGACACTTATGGACGAAGCAGGCCCCATTGTCTATGCTGACTCAAGTGCTTCAACACACATCACCAACAATACTGGTAAGAAGAATCATTTAAGAACTTACCACGAAGATGATAAAGTTTTTGTAGGGAATGGAGAAGGCTTTAAAATTACTCACATTGGACAAAGTTCTATTAATTCTGGAAATAGGAAACTTTTGTTAAATGATGTCCTAGTTGTCCCTAAAATAAAAAAAAAAAAGAAACTATTGTCTATTAGTAAACTTACCTCTGATAATGATTGTTCAATTGAATTCTTTGCTAATGAGTTTGTTGTAAAGAATCCTCAGGGGAAAATCATGGCCAAGGGGTTTAGGAGAAATGGTCTTTATGCATTAAAAGACCAAGAAGATGCTGCCAACATGTTTACTGCTTTTGTTTCCTCAACTACTGTTGTTGTTTCCAAATTCTACCTTTGTTGCTACACATAAACATTCCTCCTCTATTTGGCACAAACGGTTGGGCCATTTAAATGAGATAGCATTAAAATTATTGCATAACAACAATCTTATTGATGTTTCTAGTTGGGAAAAAGTAGAATCTGTGTGTACTAGCTGTCAAATGGCAAAAAGTTGCAAATTACCTTTTGTTTCTTCCTTGAATCTACGCATGTTTCCTTATTGTGATCTATGGGGCCCTGCCCCCGTTAATTCTTGTCAAAACTTTAAATATTATGCTTGCTTTGTGGATGATTTTTCTAGATATACTTGGTTATACCCACTGAAAAGAAAATCATATTTGTTTCAATGCTTTGTTAGATTTCAAAAAGAAGTAGAAAATCAATTTGATAGAAAAATCAAAGTTTTTCAAAGTGGTGGGGGTGAAGAATTCACTTCCACTAACCTTAAAACTCACTTAGAGATGTGTGGGATCATTCATCAACTCTCTCTTGCCCCCACACACCCCAGCAAAAAGGAGTAGTTAAATGAAAACACAGACACATAGTTGAAACTGGTTTAAGCCTTCTTTTCCATTCCAATGTACCTATGAGATATTGGGTTGATGCTTTTTGTACTGCTGTGTTTTTAATTAATCGTATGCCCTTAACTACTTTAAAGATGAAATCCCCTTTCTTTCAACTCTTTAAGAGGGAACCAAATTACACCAATCTCAAAGTGTTTGGGTGTAAGTGTTTTCCTTACTTACGCAATTATTGTCCCAATAAATTTGCAAAAAGAACCTACCCATGTGTTTTTATTGGCTATAGTTCCATTCACAAAGGCTCTAGATGCCTTGATCCTCAAAGTCATAGAGTTTATATCTCTAGGCATGTAATCTTTGATGAGGATATTTTTCTCTATCAAAAGCACACAAGCACAAATGAACAAATAAACTCTACTCTTGAGGTAGGAATGGAAACATGGTTCACCAAACATGGTGAAACTCCTCCACAACAACTAATTTTGAACAACAAAGCACCATCCAACAACAATGCTCATTGTCCAAGTGCAAGAAACAAATTCCTCTTTGAAGAAGGATAGTCACATAACACCACTGACTGTCAACACCATAATAGTGAACTCCTTGAGGAAGGAGTGGCTACTGCCCATGCAATTGCTGAGAATTGCCCCCATTGATCAATTTGGAACCAACCACTACAAGCAATGACGTTGTGACTACTCAACTCAATCAAGAATCAAGCATCAATACAACATCCCACGACAATGAGGCTACAATATAGGAGAACTCTAATCTTTCAATTTCTCTTGACTTACCTGATATTAGTGATCAACTTTACATTGATTTATCTTTTTCCCCTGCAGGTACATCTCATACTCTGTCTACCTCAAACCAAAATGTTCATCCTATGATCACTAGAAGCAAAAAGGCTGCTCAAACCTAACCTGAATCCTTCATTGTCACAACATCAGTCAATGAGCCAAAATCATTCAAATCAACCCTTAAGATCCCGCATTGGCATGATGATATGAAAGAAGAAATGGACGTTCTTCACAAAAATCATACGTGGGACCTTGTTCCTTGTCCTCCAAACACCAACATAATTGGATCCAAATGGGTCTTCAAAACTAAACTCAAAGCAGATGGATCAATAGATAGATACAAAGCACGTTTAGTGGCTCAAGGTTACTCTCAAGTAGAAGGAATAAATTATGTTGAAACCTTTAGCACATTTCTCAAACCAAGAACCATTAGATTAATCCTTAGTATTGCTACCACATCAAGTTGGTCCTTACATCAATTAGACGTCAAAAATGCCTTTCTCCATGGTTTCCTCAAGGAACAAGTTTTTATGGCACAACCTCTAGGATTTCAAGATCTTTCCCTTCCCAACCATGTTTGCAAATTGAACAAATCCCTCTATGGCCTAAAACAAGCTCCTCGAGCTTGGTTTGACTGACTCTCCAACTATCTCATGACCTTTGGATTTTGTTGTAGCCACTCTGATCCATATCTTTTTACCTTTAAACAAGACAATATTACCATCTTTATGCTCATCTATGTGGATGACATTATTATCACAGGAAATGACTCTTCTACAATTCAAACAGTCATTACTACTCTCAGTAACGAATTTGCGCTAAAAAACTTAGGTCCCCTCAATCACTTCCTTGGCATCAAGTGAAGGATTTGGAATTCCCCAATTCCGTTAAAGCGGAAGCGTAATTAGGACTGATTCGTAGTTAATTTTGTTTATCCAAAAATACTATTGCTTTGGTTAAAACATAGAACAAATGCTATACAAACTTAAGGCTAAGCATACAAAATTTATTAGATCTAAATCTAAAGGGGAGAAACAAACATACCGTCGTTGATGACTCTAAATACTTCAACGGACACCTTTCTTGATTTTGGACCAAGCGTCAACAATTGGGACACCACCAATTGATCTTCCCCACTATGACTCTAAGATTAGGAACGTAGTTGTGGGACTACCTAATCTTGAATGGGAAAAACTCTAGAGAGAAAATTCTCCCTAGAGTTCTTGGGTTGAGAGAATATGAGAGGGAGACTAGAGAGAGTGCAAGAATGCATTCTTGTGGCCTTATGTTGTAGTACCTAAACCCTAGGTTTAGTATTCTATTTATAGGAGAAAGACCATAAATAAAATATTCATTTAAAATCAATTATTTCCATAACTGTATAATCTTTTCCATAATTAATCAATTTCATGATCAATCAATTCCATAATTGATTAATCTTTTTCATAAATGATCGATCACTTCCATAAGTGATTAAATCATTTCCATAAATGATTAATTACTTCCATAAGTGATTAATCATTTCCATAATTGATTAATTTCCAATTAATTAATTCTTTAATTAATTAATCACTAATTAAATATCACATATTTAATTTCAGACCTTCTATTAGTTAATTAATTAATTACCCAATTAAATATCATATATTTAATTTCAAGCCTTCAATTAATTAATTCTATAATATGAATCAAATTCATATTAAAATTTGAACTCCTTCAAATTCTCTTATATCCTATAAATTTAATATAAATCAAATTCATATTAATATATGAACTTCTTCTAATATTTATTTCTCTCATACACTATAGTTTAATTAAATCTCATTTAATTTAAACTAAATTGAATGATTAATTAATTCATAATTAATTAATTCATCTTCTAATTAAATACCATATATTTAATTAGACATATATTTGAACTCTTTCAAATATATCAATCTTTCAATATAATAAAGTTTAATCTCAAATTAAACTTTATATTTTAATGCATCACTCATTATATTAATTTGTATCTCATACAATTAACTTAATTCTCAATATGAATTTGAACTATTCAAATTCTCTCAAGATATTTTTGTTCCTAATTACTCTTTACAAGCTAGCAGGGGACCTAATGGACCTACAGATCAAAAGTGTAAATGATATGAGGTTAATAGATTAAACTCATTAATCAGGTTAACCAATATACATTAACTGTGGATCATTCTACTAAAGACCCACAACTGAACTCTTTTCACTGTAGAACATTTATGTGTCCACGGATATAGACCTATACCGGTAAGTCAGTCATTCACGAGTGTTCGTAACTACAGTTGGGTCAAATTACTGTTTTACCCTTGTGTTACTGATAACTGCCCAAAAGGTAGATATTTAGGCCTCATTTATATAAGAATTTGTGTGTCTTTTGTGCTTAATAGGGTTGGTTCTAGATAGGTATTACATGTTTTAACCCATTTGGAAGAATGGAAGCTTTGGAAATCATTTTGTGCAGAATCTGTTGCTGGGCGACTTGATGGAGCAAATTCTGTGCTGCAGCAAAACTAGGAGCAGAACTGCCACATCACAACTCGTTAGTCAACTTCATGAACCGACTTCTGTTGAGTTTTTTTTTTTGAGATAAAGGAGCAAGGAGAGCCCTACACGTGTCCCAGTTGACCTAATTCAAGCCTCCTATCCTTCTATGAAAGGAAGTAGCCTTCGAAGTAAAGGATATTCCAACTTTTCTTAGAAGCCGAGTAGTATAGAGAGATTGGAGATTACCAAGAACACCATCATCCGCAAGCTGATTAAGGAGATTAGTACTTTCTTTATTATCTTGTGATTATGGACATGCCTACTCAGATCGTAATTCGTGTTTCCATGTTTATTATGAACTAAGTAGCTTTAGGTGTTGGTTAGGAACATGTAGTTGCTGTGCTTAAACTTTAGTAATATATTGATTATTGCATCTTGGTTAATTGTTGTGCCTATTTACATTTTATGCCCGCCTGGCCAGCCGGTGTGAATACCTCTCTCTATTTTTAGGGATGATTTAGAGAGTGTGTGGCAATTATCCACACTACGATCATTGTGTATTAGTGAACGCGAGTGACTGAGCTAGGGATAGCCAGTCGCCTAGTGCTTGATAGGTCGCACTTCATTGGGGTTGAAACACATTCCAAAAGATTCAGAGTTCCGGGAGGAATCCGCTAATAATACCGTGAGAGTTGCATGATCAATAATATTGCTAGAGCATCTTTTTAAACAACTACTAAGCCTAACCAGCGCCTGCCTTTAGTCTGTCTATCTATTTGTTTATTCTTTGTTCTGTCATTTATTTTGTTGCAGCATAATTCTTATAAAACCAAATCATTTTTACCATCTTTGAAACCATTAGAAAGTTACACAAAATAGGTAAAGTGGAAGCTAATTCTGGACTCAGATTGATAATATTACTTGCTACAGACTGTGTATACTTGCACAGGAATTCTAGAGTCTTTTATACCATATTTTTACTCACTCTAGGAACCCAACAAGTTTTTGGCGCCGTTGCCGGGGAACTAAATAAGTTTCTATCTGATCTGTTTTGTGTATGTGTTTTAGTGGTTTGGTGCTAGAACTTTTTGATTTGTTCTTTTGTTTTTGCAGGTGTGAGTTTGGTGCATGAGCGATCCGCCTGGGGTAAGGTTCGAGCTTGATCCAGAAATCGAGAGGACATTCAGGATCAGAAGAAGAGAGCAGCGCAGGAACCAGAACCAGATGGAGAACGTGCCGCGTCTTCCGGAGGGTCCTGAAGGTCCAGCAGACCCCCAGAATCGTTTGCTGCAGCAAAACCCGCTGTTTGAAAAAAATGGGCAGCAAAATAATCAGGTTGAAAATCCTATCTTGATAGCGAACGATAGGACCAGAGCCATTTGAGCGTATGCTGTCCCAATGTTTAATGAGTTGAATCCAGGGATTGCACGTCCCCAAATCCAAGCGACGAATTTTGAAATGAAACCGGTAATGTTTCAGATGTTGCAAACCATGAGGCAATTCCATGGTTTGTCATCTGAAGATCCTCATTTACATCTTAAGTCTTTTCTAGGAGTTAGTGATTCTTTTGTAATTCAAGGAGTGCCTAGAGATGCTCTTAGATTAACTTTGTTCCCATATTCTCTTAGAGATGAAGCAAAGGCATGGTTGAACTCTTTTGCTCCAGGATCCATTAGAACATGGGATGAGTTAGCTGAAAAATTTTTGAGTAAATATTTCCCACCTAATAAAAATGCTAAATTAAGGAGTGAAATAGTAGGGTTTAGGCAACTTGAGGATGAGACTTTTAGTGAGGATTGGGAAAGGTTTAAGGAGCTTTTGCGAAAGTGTCCCCACCATGGTTTACCTCATTGTATTCAAATGGAAACATTTCACAATGGTTTAAATGGAGTAACTTAAGGTATGGTTGATGCTTCGGCTGGAGGGGCCTTTTTGGCAAAAACTTTTGATGAAGCCTATGAAATTTTAGAAAGAATATCTATTAATAGTTGTCAGTGGTCAGATGTTAGAAGCACAAGTAAAAAGGTTAAGAGTGTGTTAGAGGTTGATGGTGTGTCCACCATTAGGACTGATCTTGCTATGATTGCTAATGCTTTTAAGAATGTGACAGTGATTAGTCATCAGCAGCCACCAGCTATGGAGCCTACTGCAGTGGTGAACCAAGTGGCAGAAGAAGCATGTGTCTATTGTGGTGAAAATCACAACTACGAGTTTTGCCCCAACAATCCAGCTTCTGTGTTTTTTGTATGTAATCAGAGGAATAACCCTTATTCTAACTTTTATAATCCAGGTTGGCACAACCACCCCAACTTCGCATGGGGAGGACAAGAAAGTAGTGCGCAAGCACCACAAAAGGTGAACCAGCCAGGATTTGCTAAAGTGCAGTTATTGCCCCAGCAAAATTCAGGAAGTTCTCTCGAGGCGATGATGAAAGAATTTATGGCTCGTACAGATGCCGCAATTCAAAGTAATCAAGCTTCAATGAGGGCCCTGGAATTGCAGGTGGGTCAGCTAGCTAATGAGCTGAAGACAAGGCCCAAGGGAAACTTCCCTCGGATACTAAACACCCTCGAAGGGAAGGTAAGGAGCAGGTAAAAGCGGTAACTCTTAGGAGTGGTAAGCCACTAGAAGAGCCTAATAAAACCCAGGTTATAGATAAAAATGGTGATAAAAATAATGTTGTTGTTGAGAAAGAGTTGGAGTCTGGTCAGGGTGCTGGAGGCAACAATAAAGATGCTGGAGCATCTGGTTCTGTTCCAGATGTGGAACCACCTTATGTGTTGCCCCCACCTTATGTACCACATCTACCTTTTCCACAAAGGCAAAAGCCTAAGAATCAGGATGGTCAATTTAAAAAGTTTTTAGAGATTCTTAAGCAATTGCACATAAATATCCTTTAGTAGAAGCTATTGAGCAAATGCCAAATTATGCTAAATTTCTTAAGGATATTTTAACTAAAAAGAAGAGGTTGGGTGAGTTTGAATCTGTATCTCTTACTGAGGAGTGTAGTGTTATTCTTAAGAATGGGCTACCACCCAAGGCTAAGGATCCAGGGTCATTTACTATACCTATGTCTATAGGTGGAAAAGAATTAGGTAGAGCACTCTGTGATTTAGGTGCAAGCATTAACCTTATGCCTCTTTCGGTCTATCGAAAGTTGGGTATTGGTGAAGCTAGGCCTACCACAGTCACACTTCAACTAGCTGACAGGTCTATCACATATCTAGAGGGTAAAATTGAGGATGTCTTAGTAAAGGTAGATAAATTCATCTTTCCTGTTGATTTTATTATTTTAGATTATGAGGCTGATAAAGATGTTCCAATTATTCTAGGATGTCCATTTTTGGCTACTGGTAGGGCGTTAATAGATGTTCAAAAAGGAGAATTAACAATGAGAGTCTGTAATGAGGAAGTGAAATTTAATGTGTTTAAAGCCATGAAATATCCAGACGAAATGGAGGATTGCTCCTTCATTAGGATTCTGGAGAGCACAGTTATTGAGACAGCAATACAGGATTCGGCTAGTAAGCATTCGGAAGAGCATGGAGAGGTTAGTGTAGAAGATTTAGAAGTTTGTTTGTTAGAAAGAAAAAATGAAAAAAAGTTGTTTAGGTGTGAGGATGTTTTTGAGTCTTTAGATTTAGATCAAAGGAAATCTCTTCCTATTAAGCCATCCTTGATTGAGGCACCTACTTTAGATTTGAAGCCCTTGTCGGATCATCTAAAGTATATGTATCTCGGGGAAGGTAAGACGTTGCCCATTATTGTTGTATCAGATTTAATGCCAGAGCATGAGGAGGCCTTAATAAAATTGTTGCAGCAATACCGCAGGGCTATAGGTTGGACGTTGGCTGACATTCAGGGAATTAGCCCATCTTTTTGTATGCACAAAATTACTCTAGAGGAGGGATCTTTTAGGAGTGTTGAGCAACAAAGAAGGCTTAATCCTACAATGAAAGAGGTTGTTAAAAAGGAGATAATTAAATGGTTGGATGCTAGGATCATTTATCCAATTGCCGATAGCAATTGGGTGAGCCCTGTCCTTATGGGACGTTTGCTTTTAGGCGAATGCCTTTTGGCCTTTGCAATGCTCCAGAAACATTTCAGCGGTGTATGTTAGCAATTTTTTCTGATATGATTGAGTCCACTGTTGAGGTATTTATGGACGATTTTTCAGTTTTTGGAGGGTCTTTTCAGAATTGTTTAGATAATTTAGGCAAGGTATTAAAGAGATGTGAGGATACCCATCTAGTTCTTAATTGGGAAAAATGTCACTCATGGTAAAGGAGGGCATAGTGTTAGGTCATAGGATTTCTAAGAATGGTCTAGAAGTTGATAGAGCAAAAATTGAGGTGATTGAAAGATTAGAACCACCGAATTCAGTGAAGGGAATTCGGAGTTTTTTAGATCATGCAAGATTTTATAGGAGGTTCATAAAAGATTTTTCCAAAATCAGTAAACCTCTTTGTAACTTATTGTGTACTTATCATATTTTTTACTTTAATGCAGATTGTAGGAAGGCTTTTGAGACATTAAAACCTGCTTTAGTCTCAGCACCTATTCTTTGTGCACCTAATTGGAATTTACCATTTCAGGTAATGTGTGATGCGAGTGATGCTGCGGTAGGTGCTATGCTGGGGCAAAAGCAGGGAAAATTCATCCATCCTATATATTATGCAAGCAGAGTTTTAAATGAGGAACAAGTCAACTATACAACTACTGAAAATGAGTTGTTAGCTGTGGTGTTTGCTTTTGAGAAATTTCGGCCATATTTGGTTGGATCCAAAGTCACAGTGTTCACAGATCATGCAGCAATAAGGTATTTAATGACCAAGAAGGATGCCAAGCCTAGACTAATTCATTAGGTTTTATTATTGCAGGAGTTCGACTTGGAGATAAATGATAAGAAGGGATCAAAAAATGTTATTGCAGATCACTTGTCTCATCTTGATCCATCATCATCTTTGTTGGAGACATCTGCCATTTCAGATGCTTTTCCAGATGAGCAGCTTTTTGCTGTTGAGGTAAAGGTAGTCAGGGATGCCCCTTGGTATGCTGATATTGCCAACTTTTTGGTAAAGGGAGTCACTCCTATTGACATGGATTGGAGGCAGAAGAAAAAGTTTAAGCATGATTGTTGGTCTATGTACGATTATCTGCAAGCGCACGGTTCGTGACAAGTAATATAAAACGGTAGTAATACCGAGTATCGAATCCACAGGGAGGCGAAGCGAAACTTAAGCAAATAATTAAAATTTCTTGAGCACTAAAAATACTTAGGCGAAATAATATTTAGGGACCACTTCATGCAATAAAAAGGATTTAAATTCAAGACAATTAACAAAAATAAATTGATCAATCAAAAATAAAATGTGGAGAAAGAGTTTTCTTTAAATGGGAAGAGGGGTCTTGAAAATCAATGATTAGCTTAATAGTTGTTATAATTATCCTATCTCATTGCCCAACTAATTATAATCCTAGAATCTCCGTTAATTACATAGGTTCTCCTGTCGGTTTCCCCTAATTGTAATTAATTCATTTTAACAACCTAAGTGTCCTTAGCGCCATTAAAAATCATTAATTATTACGCTCTGATTCATTTTAGGAATCTAAGTTTAATCAACTAATCCCGGTGTCACAACAGAAAAACATGTATGCAAACTACAAACAGATTCATCTTGGCCAAAAATACTAAACACGACTTTTTCATCATCAATGTTCAAGGTAAGTTTACCTGTGTGCACGCTAATCTCAGCTTTACCAGTGGCTAGGAAAGGTCTGCCTAAGATAATTGGCACTTCTTTGTCCTCCTTCATGTCCAGTACCACGAAATCTACAGGGAAGATGAATTTGTTGGCTTTCACCAATACGTCCTCCACAACACCCATCGGGTGAGTAATTGATCTGTCAGCAAGCTGAAGAGTGACATCGGTATATGTCATACCTGATAAACCAATCTTCCTGTAAACAGAGTAGGGCATCAAATTTATACTTGGTCCTAAATCACATAAAGCCCTATCGAAGGATACTTCTCCTATGGTGCAGGGAACAGTAAAACTCCCTGGATCTTTCTGCTTAGAGGGTATCCTACCAGAAATAATGGTACTGCTACTCTCAGATAAATTAAAAACTTCTTTTTTCAGACTTTTCTTTTTAGAAAGCATTTCCTTCATGAATTTCCCATAATTTGGCATATTATACAAAGCTTCTACCAATGGAATATTCACAGACAACTTTTTAAATATTTCTAAGAATTTTGGAAACGGATCATCTAATTTGACATTTTTAAATCTTTGAGGAAAAGGTAACTCCCTGAAATCAAAGGTTGGACATTCGCCCCTCCGCTTGGGCGGGCTAATATGCGAACCTCTGTCATGGTGGTTGCATGGAACCACTTCTTCCTCAGACAGCTTCTTTTTGTCATCCTGCCTCTCATCTTTTTTTCTACCTGCAATTTTGTTAGAAAGATCACATTTTAATTCAATAGAGTTGGAAGGATGTTGGAACCTTTCAGAGGAGGCTTTTTGTGCCTCAGCCCCTTCATCTTCATCCCTTCTCTTTTCTTCTTCTTTTTTCTTCTCTGAACTGTTCTCCAGTCTTCTGCCACTTCTCAGAGTCACCATCTTACACTGCTCTTTCGGGTTAGACTCAGTATCACTTGGAAATTTTCCCTTTTGAAGGGCATTTACCGCTGAAGCGATCTGTCCTATCTGCACTTCCATGTTCTTTAGAGTTGCGTCGTGGTTGTTTACTGATGTTTGGAGACTCACATTCAATATTCTTTGTTCTTTGATGAATAAAGCCACCATCTCCTCCAGATTATTTTTCTTTTCAGGAGTACTAGATGATGCAAAACCTGGGGGTGGCTGCAAAACATTCTTCGTATTTGCATAGGAGAAGTTCTCGTGATTGTGCAGACTGGGGTGGTAGAAGTTTGGTACTCCTTGAGCATATGGTCTATTTCCTATGTATTGAACTTCTTCCACATCTTGGCCTTCCTTCTTTGAATGACCTTCAGCTAAGGTGGAAATGGACTTAACCACCTCAGATGAAGTCAATTTGTTTAGGGCATTGGTCAGAGATGCCAGTTGCGCTTTCAGTGAACTTGACTCATCCAATTCATATAATCCAGCCTTCTTTGTAATTGTTCCTCTCTCCGTCGGCCATTGATAACTGGTTGCCGCCATTTCCTCAAGCAGATCTTTGGCTTATGTCACTGTTTTGGAAAGAAAACTCCCTCCTGCTGATGTGTCTAGGACTGTCTTTGTGGAGGGGTTTAATCCATTATAAAATAACTGTACCTGAAGCCAATCAGGATATCCGTGTTGGGGGCATCGCCTAAGCATTTCCTTATATCTTTCCCACGCTTCGTATAACTGCTCCTCGTCAAGCTGCCTGAATGTTCCAATTTCAGTCCGGAGCTTGGTAGTCTTAGTAGGTGGAAAAAAGTTTGTCAGAAAAGTCTGGGCAAGCTCGTCCCAAGTACTGATGTTGCCCGTCTCGACTGATTCGAGCCAATCTTTTGCTTTATCCTGTAGAGAAAATGGAAACAACCTCAATCTTATCGCGTCTGCCGGAACTCCGTTCATCTTTACCGTCCCACATATTTCTAGGAATGATCGCAGATGTGAGTGGGGGTCCTCGGAAGGATGTTCCTTGAACGAGTTATCGCGCGCCATCTGAATCAACCCTGTTTTTAGCTCAAAATTTGTAGCTTGGATAGGGGCGTAGACAATTCCAGAATTCTCGGTGGGAAGAACTGGCTGCAGAAAATCTCTAATTGCCTTGGGAGCTTCTTCTTGGTGGGCCATCGCTTCTGCTAATCTTTTTTCTCTTCTAATGGATCTAAGAGTCCTGTTAATCTCAAGATCTAGCGGAAAAAGATCAACCACCTTGTTTCTTCGCATACAATGCTCCCAGACAACCAAAAGAACCAAAAAAATAATAATAAAATAAAATAATATTCACAAAATGATAAAAGAAAAATATTTACACCTAAATTACCATTTATCCCTTTCTTTTCGATGTCAAGAAAAATTAATTTTTGCTTAAAAATCAAGCCTCCCCGGCAACGGCGCCAAAAACTTGTTGGTGTATGTACGATTATCCGCAAGCGCACGGGTCGTGACAAGTAATATAAAACGGTAGTAATACCGAGTATCGAATCCACAGGGAGGCGAAGCGAAACTTAAGCAAATAATTAAAATTTCTTGAGCACTAAAAATACTTAGGCGAAATAATATTTAGGGACCACTTCATGCAATAAAAAGGATTTAAATTCAAGACAATTAACAAAAATAAATTGATCAATCGAAAATAAAATGTGGAGAAAGAGTTTTCTTTAAATGGGAAGAGGGGTCTTGAAAATCAATGATTAGCTAAATAGTTGTTATAATTATCCTATCTCATTGCCCAACTAATTATAATCCTAGAATCTCCGTTAATCACATAGGTTCTCCTGTCGGTTTCCCCTAATTGTAATTAATTCATTTTAACAACCTAAGTGTCCTTAGCGCCATTAAAAATCATTAATTATTACGCTCTGATTCATTTTAGGAATCTAAGTTTAATCAACTAATCCCGGTGTCACAACGGGCAATTAAACTAGTTGCAATTAAACGAGTTTCCATTAAGAATCGAATCATTACACAACTGGCCAAATTGAGTAAAGCATTAAGCACATCCATACAAATAATTAGGACATGGGCTAGAGACAAGAAATTATAACAATATTTGAACTATCATTTCATTTCAAGACCCCAAATTGGGGTTTTAGCTACACATAATATCCACAATAATTACAAGGTTGCATAATAAAGAGCATAAAAGGAAAGGAATTGACCGTCGAAAAAACCCTCGCTGACTACTCCTTGAGCCTTTTAGATGCTCCCCAAAATTCCCCAAAATATTTCCCACTAAAGAATTCTCTCAAAAAGGCTAGAAAGCCTTGAGAGAGACTCCAAAGGAGCCAAAGGAAGGAAAGAAAGGATTGAAGAATGATTTGATTGATGAATAATGAGGCACCCAAGGGTGCCTTTTTATAGGCCTGGAATAGGGGTAGCGTCGCGACTCTACCTTGCTCAGCGTCGCGACGCTGCTGCGCACGCGGCTTGGACAACACGAAAGGGTAGCGTCGCGACGCTGCCTTACTTAGCGTCTCGACGCTGCCCAAAATTTCCAGATTTTTCAGCTTCCTTTTGGGCTGATTTTTGGGCCTTCTTCTTTATTTCTTTTGGTCATTTCTTCATGGTTGACTTCTTTGGGCCTCCAATTGCTTCAAGCTTTGATTTGGGCTATAATTACTTCAATTTTGGCACTTTTTCTCCCAAAATCACCATCTTTGCTCCTAAGGACCAAATAACAAAATTCATTAAATATATTCATTAAAAACACGATTAAAGCACCAAAAAGCTTAATAAATTGAGACTAAAATAACGACATTTCTGCTCGCTATCAACGATGCAAAATTTTTCTATTGGGATGAGCCATTTATGTATAAGCAATGCTTTGACGGTATTATTCACAGGTGTGTTTCAGGTGCTGAAGCAAATGAAATCCTGGAGCAATGTCACTCTTCGCCGTATGGAGGTCATTTAAGCGGTCAGAGAACATCTATAAGGATTTTGCACTGTGGATTCTTCTGGCCTACCTTATTTAAGGATGCCTATTGGTTCTACAAGCAATGAGATGCTTGCCAAAGGAGAGGAAACTTAGGGCCTAGAGATGAAATGCCTCTTACTTATATTTTAGAAGTCGAATTATTCGATGTATGGGGTATTGATTTTATGGGGCCATTTCCCCCTTCTAATGGCAATGTTTTTATTTTATTGGCAGTTGATTACGTGTCCAAATGGGTGGAGGCCATTGCATGCCATCAGAGTGATGCCAAGACAGTTGCAAGGTTTCTTCAATCGCACATCTTTGTGCGGTTTGGGACACCTAGAGCTCTAGTGAGTGATGAGGGTACGCATTTTGTTAATAATATCTTAACTAAGCTGTTAGTTAAATATGGGATTAAGCATAGGATAGCTACCCCTTATCACCCACAAGCAAATGGTCCAGCTGAAATTAGTAATAGGGAAATTAAATCGATTCTAGAGAAAGTAGTTCATCCATCTAGGAAGGATTGGTCTTTTAGGTTGGATGAGACTCTTTGGGCTTATAGGACAGCCTATAAGACTCCTCTAGGTATGTCTCCCTATAGGTTAGTATATGGGAAAACTTGTCATTTACCATTAGAGCTAGAGCATAAAACATTTTGGGCTTTCAAAAAGTTAAATTTTGATCTAAGTCGGGCAAGAGCAATAAGAATGCTGCAGCTAAATGAATTAGAGCAATTTCACCAATTCTCTCATGAGAATGCGAAAATGTATAAGGAAAAGACTAAGTTGTGGCATGACAAGAAAATAAAATCTAAAGAGTTTGTCAAGGGTCAAAAAGTTTTGCTTTATAATTCTTGATTGAAATTATTTCCTGGGATACTAAAATCTAAATGGTCAGGACCATTTATTGTGGTTGAAGTTTTCCCCCATGGAGCAATTACTTTGCAGGATGAAAAAGATGGGAGAGTGTTCAAAGTGAATGGACAACGTGTGAAAAATTATTGGGGAGAGGAGTTTCAGGCGAAATATCCTTCCCTAAAGTTGGTTGATGATTGAGAGAGCAGTAGGTTTGCGGGAGCATTTTACAGCGTAAAATTTTAGCTCCCAGTGTTTGTATTAATTTTATGTTTCGCTGATTTGTTTTTTTATTTAGATTAGGTTAGATTTGATTTTGCATGGGTTATTAGATTTTATCTTTAAGTATTGTTTTTATTGGTAGTTCAGATTTTATCTATTTCGTTTTGAATTTTATTTTATTTTATTTTCGGGCAATTTATTTAAATTATCTTTAAGTTATCTTTTCATTAATTAGATTTTATTAGGTTAGATCTATATTTTATTTTCCGTTATTTTAATTCTGTTTAGTTTGAATTAATAAAGATTCTCTTTAACTTATTTGGCTTCTCTTGAAAAAGATTAAATTTGATTTGGTCGAAATTAAATTTAAATTTAAAAGATATGATTTTCCCACTTCGAAATTTGAATTTCGTATCAGAGATTCTTCAGGTTGTTGCAGCAAAAGTTATGGGTGGAGCAAATCATCCGAATTAGAAGGGATTTCGTTGAAAATTTATTATTTTTACCGTTGGGATTTTCTTTGAATTTTCGCAAGTAAATTTGCATGCGTCATCTGATGAGGTCACGTGTCACATAGCAATCATCCAAGGGCTTTGATGGTGGACAGCGCATGAGGTTTTACCGTGGGCGATTGGACTTCATAAATTTACCGTTGATGGTTTTGAATTTCTGATTTGCATGAGTTTAAATTAAACGAGAATAATATTAAATGCAGGGCAAATTTTTTCAGTTGGGATTTGATGTTGTTGGCGCTTTATTTATTTACAGACAGTGTTGTTTATGTTCCATGAGCACTGAGTAACTCTAACTTAACTAATTTTCTTCTGAATTTTTGAAGCTTGGACTGATTACGCTTAATTAGATCAAGGTATTCTGATCTCCAGAAACCTTTTGCTTGAGCATTTCTTCTAGCCTGGACTGTTGCTGCAACAAAGAAGATTCTAGAGGTAGTGTTGACTTTTAAGATCCACTTTAAGCTTAGTTCTAGTCCCACGTTTAGTTTAAAAATTCAGATAGAAAATTTTAAGTTTGGGGGTATAATTGCAAAAATTTAATGATTCATTGGGGACAATGAATAATTCAAGTTTGGGGGACTTTTTGCTACTCCAATTTTTTTGCTCGAGCATTCCTCTCCTTCATTTAAAATTTGCTAGGTTGTTGAGTAACCGGGGACATTTGTGATACCCACAGTTTGTCTTCGCGTCAAAAGATAACCTAGGAAATGTGAAAAAATGAAAAAGTTATTTGCTAAAAAAATTGATTGTTGAAAATTTTGCTGAAAAAGAATTCATGGAGCAAAGGTTTTGAGGGATGAATGGTGATCCAACAGTTTTTTCTGTCTCCCAGAACTTAGGTGAGCTTCATCATAAAATGTTGTCATTCTGAGGGGCAAGAGTTAGAATAACTAAGGATTTTTAAGCTTTATAATGAGTATTGAGCCTAGTTGGTGATGAGTTTAAGGCAAGGGTATATTGCACCATAAAGTGGGTCATCCCATGCTTAAGAGCTTATGACTGTAGGGCTGCTTAAAGTCTGAATAATAGAAATATAAACCTCTTGAAAATATGTTTTAAGATGTTTGGTCATAAAACTAAGCTGTGGCAAAGATCTTAGAATTGAGTTAAAAGTGGTGATTGTTTGTCCCTGCTGGAGGAATCATTTTGCTGCGACAGAGCTCGGTTTTGCAGAGTGCTCAGGTAAAGGTTAAAGGCAGTATTGCATTGTCTGATTTGATTAAGCTAATTCTTTGTCTAATGTTTTAAATTCTTAAGGGAAGGTGGTTAGTATTGCTCGGGACGCGCAATAGTTCAAGTATGGGGGTGTGATAACTGCCCAAAAGGTAGTTATTTAGGTCTCATTTATATAAGGATTTGTGTCTTTTGTGCTTAATAGGGTTGGTTCTAGATAAATATTACATGTTTTAAGCCATTTGGAAGAATGGAAGCTTTGGAAATCATTTTGTGCAGAATCTGTTGCTGAGCGACTTGATGGAGCAAATTCTGTGCTGCAGCAAAACTGGGAGCAGAACTGCCACATCTGATGTGCAATTTGCTAACCGCAAGTGTACGGGTCAAGTAATAATATAGTGTTTTCGTGATTAAACGAGTGTCGTCCTCTGGATTGGTTTTCTAGTAAATTAAGTATTGTGAATACTTTTGTTCAATTTTATTTAGGGAGCAAAACTCAATGATAAAAGATAAATCTAAAGACAAAAGGCATAAAATAAAAGTGGAGACTCAAATGGAAAGACTCTTAGGGAATTGATTTCATTGATTAAGAATGAAGATTAATTAATGGGATGAATTTAGCATGCAATTATTCTACCAAGTCTAGGAACCTTTTATCACAACTATCTCTCCCGAGCATAATTGATTCTCATGCATGCAACCAACTTGATATCCCTATCAAAGTTCATTAACATGCAAGGCTTTGAGTTTAGTTCTTCAAGCAACTTCTAAAGTTATTCCAAATCTCGTCACAAACCTAGAATTTCTACTTTAGTCATGCAATTAAATAAAGTAAGTCTTAGGCCAAATCCCCTCTCCCGAGCAAGATTCAACACTCAAATCATTCAACTAGTGATCAAGTAATTGAAAGCATTTAACCATAATTGCATAGGTAAAATAAATGCATATTCATACCACAAATCAATCCAACAAACTAAAACAACTACATCAATCCCTAAGACAAACAACTAGTAACTCATAGTCTTTAAACTACAAACACTAATTGAAAGAAAAGCCATAAAAACTACAAAAAAGGTTGATGGGACCGCAAAGCGCACGAGCCGCAAGTAATATAAAACGGAAAGTATTCCGAGTATCGAATCCTCAGGGAGGCAAAGCGAAACTTAAGCAAATAATTAAAATTTTCTTGAGCACTGAAAATACTTAGGCGAAATAATATTTAGGGACCACTTCATGCAATAAAAAGATTTAAACTCAAAATGATTAATGAAAACAAATTGATCAATCAAAAATAAAATGTGGAGAAAGAGTTTTCTTTAAATGGGAAGAGGGGTCTTGAAAATCAATGATTAGCTAAATAATTGCTATAATTATCCTATCTCATTGCCCAACTAATTATAATCCTAGAATCTCCGTTAATCACATAGGTTCGCCTGTCGGTTTCCCCTAATTGTAATTAATTCATTTTAACAACCTAAGTGTCCTTAGCGCCATTAAAAATCATTAATTATTACGCTCTGATTCATTTTAGGAATCTAAGTTTAATCAACTACTCCCAGTGTCACAACGGGCAATTAAACTAGTTGCATGGATTATGATCTATCCTAATTTCTCTCCGTCGAGTTTCCATTAAGAATCGAATCATTACACAATTGGCCTGATTGAGTAAAGCATTAAGCACATCCATACAAATAATTAGGACATGGGCAAGAGACAAGAAATTATAACAATATTTCAACTATCATTTCATTTCAAGACCCCAAATTGGGGTTTAGCTACACATAATATCCACAATAATTACAATGGAAAGCATATTAAAGAGCAATAAAAGAAAGGAATTGACCGTCGAAAAACCCCTCGCTGACGCTTGGAGCCCCGCTGACTACTCCTTGAGCCTCTAAGATTGCTCCCCAAAATTCCCCAAAATTTTCCCACTAGAAGAATCCTCTCAAAAAGGCTCAAAAGCCTTGAGAGGGGCTCCAAAGGGAGCCTAAGGAAGAGAGAAAGGAAGAAATTCCTTTTTGGAATGATGATTGATGAGGAATGAGGCACCCAAGGGGTGCCTTTTATAGGCCTGGAATAGGGGTAGCGTCGCGACGCTGCCTTGCTAAGCGTCGCGACGCTGCTGCGCACGCGGCTTGGGCAACAAAAAAGGGCAGCGTCGCGACACTGCCTTGCTTAGCGTCTCGACATTGTCTAGATTTTCCAGATTTTTCAGCTTCCTTTTGGGCTGATTTTTGGGCCTTCTTCTTCATTCCTCTTGGTCTTTTCTTTATAGTTGGCTTCTTTGGGCTTCCAATTACATCAAGCTAGGATTTGAGCTTTTAATTGCTTCAATTTTGGCTTTTTTTCTCCAAAAACACCAACTTAGCTCCTAAGGACCAAATAACAAAATTCATTAAATATATTCATTAAAAATACGATTAAAGCACCGAAAAGCTTAATAAATTGAGACTAAAATAGCGACATTTCTGCTCGCTATTAAAGGTAAAGAAAAGAGAAAGGAAAACTCGAATCCGTCGAAACCGGCACGTCCCCGTCACGATCTCCACGACTTCTCGCTTGATTCCCGCTCCTTGGCCTTGCTTTAGCTCCCACTAAAGGTCTCTAGTCGAAATTAGGGCTAAAATCTAACCAATTGGGCTCCCCAAATCCGTAGCTGAAAAGAGGAATTTATAGAAAATCTGCGGATAGCGTTGCGACGCTGTGTACATAACGTCGCGATGCTGTCACAGCGTCAAGACGCTAAGGAGACAGCGTCGAGACGCTGTCTCTGTTGCCGCCTAATTCAAAAAAGGAAAGGCAGCGTCGAGACGCTCCAAGAGCAGCGTCCCGACGCTGGCCTGCGGATGGCTCTCTTTTGACTTCTTCTTGGTTGAATCTTTTCCGTTCTTTAGCCAATTTTCGTGTCCCGAACACGTATTTAGCTCCAATTTCTTGATTTAACTCTGAAACACGATTCCTACAAAAAGAACATAAAAATGCATAATTTTGGCCAATTAAATATAAAAGACTAGCTTAATTAATTAGGGAAACATAGCTAGCTATGCTCGCTATCAACATCACAGCTCGTTAGCCAACTTCATGAACCGACTTCTGTTGAGTTATTTTCAGGATAAAGGAGCAAGGAGAGCCCTACAGGTGTCCAAGTTGACCTAATTCAGGCCTCTTATTCTTCTATAAAAGGAAGTAGTCGTCGAAGTCAAGGATATTCCAACTTTCCTTGGAAGCCGAGTAGTATAGAGAGATTGGAGATTACCAAGAACACCATCATCCACAAGCTGATTAAAGAGATTAGTATTTTCTTTATCATCTTGTGATTATGGACATGCCTACTCAGACCGTAATTCGTGTTTCCATGTTTATTATGAACTAAGTAGCATTAGGTGTTGGTTAGGAACATGTAGTTGTTGTGCTTAAACTTTAGTAATATATTGATTATTGAATCTTGGTTAATTGTTGTGCCTATTTACATTTTATGTCCGCCTGGCCAGTCGGTGTGAATACCTCTCTCTAGTTTAAGGGATGATTTAGAGAGTGTGTGGCAATTATCCACACTACGATCATTGTGTATTGGTGAACGCCAGTGACTGAGCTAGGGATAGCCAGTCGCCTAGTGCTTGATAGGTCGCACTTCATTGGGGTTGAAACACATTCCAAAAGATTCGGAGTTCCGGGAGGAATCCGCTAATAATACTGCGAGAGTTGCATGATCAATAATATTGCTAGAGCATCTTTTTAAACAACTACTAAGCCTAACCAGCGCCTGCCTTTAATCTGTCTATCTATTTGTTTATTCTTTGTTCTGTCATTTATTTTGTTGCAGCATAATTCTTATAAAACCAAATCATTTTTACCATCTTTGAAATCATTAGAAAGTTACACAAAATAGGTAAAGTGGAAGCTAATTCTAGACTCGCATTGATAATATTACTTGCTGCAGATTGTGTATACTTGCACAGGAATTCTAGAGTCTTTTATACCATATTTTTACTCACTCTAGGAACCCAACAGTTACCTCTGGCTCCTTAAGTACCAGTGCTCCTCTAATGAACAACCTGTTTATGGTCCAACCAGTAAACAGAAAGTCCCTCTCGGGCCAGTGAGAGGGATAGATCCCTTTGTTCAAGACCTGGAGTCATCACTTAAGGGAACACTCATCTACTTCTCCTAGAAGCGGGAAGGAGTGAATTCCATCTTATGTTGTCATGTCCCCAGCCCCCGACTCGGTCGTGTCCCCAAGAAGGTAGGCTTATTGAGTCGGCGTGCAGGCCACTCTCACCCATACTAATCAAAGGACAATCCCTCGTGAGAAGGAGTTCATGACACACTCAGGATTAAGATTGAGTTACCTAGTCATCCTATTGAAACAGTAACCTAACTAGTTAACGGTGTTACATCTAGTGGTTTACTATTTCGTGGTTCGGTCTTATGCAAACTTATTGCATAGGATACCCCGCTCGCATGTCTCCTACATGGACACCTTGGATCAATATGTTTGTATCGAATACAAAGTGGGTCGTATCACATAGTGTTACCAGGATAAGGTACCCAACCTTATCCCTGTATTATAGACCTTTTAGGTTGTTACTTGAACACTGATCCCCGTATGTCCCCACATACTAGTTCAAGTCACATGTAAACAACCTTGGATCTTAGGTTATTGGATTTGGGTCAAATTGTGCAATATTTAACATTAACACTTTATTGTAGAAACTCATTAACATTTTATTGAAACAAGTACACAATTTGTTTACATTCACTATCTACGAGTTTTAGGGCATAAAACCCAACATCAAGGTCATACGAACTCCTCAAGATCTATTTCTATGCCAAAGCAAATATGCACAAGAAATTCTCACTAAGAGTCACATGTTGCAAGCCTCCAAAATCAGTACTCTAATGGCTATTACCTCTTCTGATCACCCCTCAGATAATGAACTAACAGATGCACAAACCTATCGTAGTCTAGTTGGATCCTTGCAGTACTTGACTATTACAAGTCCAAATCTTTCACAGGCTGTTAATCATGTTTTCCATCAACTTCAAACCCCAACTGAGAAAGATCTACGAGCTGTTAAACGGATCCTTAGATACTTCAAAGACACCATGGAGTATAGTCTTCCAATTTTAAGAAATAACACCTCTAACTTGTATGTATTTTGTGATGCAGATTGGGCAGGATGCACTAAAACGAGGCGCAACACCACAGGCTTTTGTGTCTATCTTGGATCCAATTGCATCTCTTGGTCTTCAAAGAAGCAAACAACGGTGGCTCGATCGAGTGCAGAAGATGAATATCGTTCCATGGCAAGTGCCATTGTTGAACTCACATGGATCACATTCCTATTTCGTGACTTTGGCATCCCTCTCTATCACACGCTGCAACTCTTCTATGACAATCTCAGTGCCCTACACATGACTGTAAATCTGACATTTTACACCAGAACCAAGCACATTGAACTCGACTATCATTTTGTTCGAGAAAAGGTGGCAAATGGCTCCCTTATTACTCGTTATGTCCCATCTCATAAGCAGCTAGCTGACATTTTTACAAAACCACACACTAAGGCTTGTTTTCATGATCTGCGAAACAAACTTGGAGTTCAAGCGTTGCACCACTCCAATTTGAAGAAGGATGTAAAAGATCATGCCACAACAACATACCTACACAGTCAACAACTCACTCATCCTCCTTGCCACAAGAGAGAGAATAAGCAAAATATCCTTTCAAATCTTCTACCATCACAACCACAATCCTCTAAAAAATCCAACCGTTTGAAGATTGATTCTACTATTTTTGGTTAGCATTTATCATTTCCTTTATATTTTCCTTATGGCTAATAGATTTCTCTTGATTAAGGGAAATTACCTTGTTGTAACTTTTTCAATATTCTTGATTCCTTTTTCTTCTATGTAATTTATTCCTCTCCTTAATATTTTCTTTTTTTGTTATATGTGTATAAAAGGAGTTCTCATTCTCCATTCAAAAATAAGAAGAGAAATATTTGTGGATTTGATTTTTTGAGATTGGTTTTTCTTCTAGGTGCTACAACCGCCGAAAACTGCTGCCAAAATAGAAAGAGAATGGTCGAGAGTGAGGGTGAGAATGAAAAGGGAGAGGTATCGGCTTGAGAAACGGAAAAACTCACGAGATCTTACCAGTTTTAGCGCTGAACTGCTGATGCGAACCTGCCGTCGATCTGCCATGGAACACCTTAATCGTCGAAGATGACGCGGGCGTCAAAGAGGGGACGATGGTGCAATAGTTGGCGACGGTGAGCTCGAGATGAAGACTAATTTGCCGAGGAGAGGATTTTTCATGGGCTGCAAGTCATGGGGAAGAAGAGAGGAAGATGGAGAAAATGAAAAAATCTAGGGTTGCGTGCACTCACTTTAAAGTGAGATTTAGGGTTTGGCTTGGCTCAAACATCAATTTATTTACAAAAATGTCATACCTGCTTAATTAATTTATAATTTCACCAATTCCTTCCATTTAAATCTTCTACTTTACACTAAATCCGCGAAATGAAATCAAATTAACTCAAAATTAGAGAAAGTGAGTTTTACCTGAAATTACTGAAGTTACACCTTATTTTTTCTCAATGAAGACGTATCTAAAAAAATTCTCTCTAAATTTTGTCATAACTTGTTCAAATTCGAATGATGAAATTTAGTATCTCTTTTATAAGTTCGAAATATGAAATTTAATTCATTTCAACAATTTTTTTATTGTCATCCTAGTCACAAGAATTCTTCTGATATCAACGCCCTTTCCTCAATACTAAACTCCAATAGCATGTTCTAGTTCTTAAACTATTGAATTCTCTTTGATTATCATCTTCAATTATCAATAAGATGTATTTTTACGCCCCAAATTAGTTTATTTATAACTGCATTTTTTTCCTAACTCTGATTCTAATTGTCGTCATTCAATTGCTCTATTGATTCCACTTCGTTATTGTATTTTTATGTTCTCCTCCTACCATTTGATTTTTGTTCTCATAATATATTAATTTATTTCACTATGTATATACAATTTTTATTTATAAAATTCAAGAAGTTCTACCTTTTTTGTGCCATTGCTACTTTTTTTTTTATTTCTTTCTTTTCAAAGGCCTTAGTTATTGTTGGCAAGCTGTTTGAAATTAAATCTGACTTGACTCTTGTATACTTTAGTTTTTCATTTTGATTTAAAATGGTTGAAATTTTATATGTTCGATCTAACCAATTGCTCCCAAATATACAGTTGTTAGCATGCAAAAATGCTAACATTTTATCCCTAAATTCAAGTCATTTTACAAGATTAATTGGTGTTTTAATGATCAAATTTGTTAATTTCAGATTTTTTGGTCCCTTGGAGCATTTGGAGAAAATCTTGAGAATGTGGAGACATTTTGGCCCAAAATTGAAGAGTTATAAAAGAAGATCAAGTACTTGGGTCATAAGAAGATAAGCCTAAGGCCTTATGGATGAAGAAATTGGGCCAAAGGACCAGAGGAATCAGCTCAAGATCGAGTCTAGAGCATGTTGGGTTTTATGTCCTAAAACTCGTAGATAGTAAATGTAACAACGATTCAATTCACTTTCGTTAGGGATTCAATCCCTTCAACAAGACCTACGACAGAACTGAGATAATGTAGGCCACATTTGATAACCATTTGGTTTTTGAAAGTTAAGCTTAAAAAACATTCCTTCTACCTATAAGTTTCTTTGTTTTGTCATTTACCTCACTCTCATGTTTTCAAAAGTCAAGTTTTAAAAACTAGAAAAAATAGTTTTCAAAAACTTGTTTTTATTTTTGGAATTTGGCTTGGATCTCAAGTGTGTCCTTTACAAAGATGAAAACCATGGTAAAGGATTTTGGATGAAAACAAACATAGTTTTCAAAAACCAATGGTTATCAAATTAGGCTATAATTTCTTAAATTCTTGAGGTGACAAATTTTCTTTTCAATTAGAAAGAAATTCCAACGTGACAATTAATTATTGGGCAAAATCTCACTCACCATATCGAACCCTTGTTTTATTTTTAAAGCTAAGGTAAAATCAAGTGAGAAATTTATGTTATTTAATTATTTCCCTTTCTTCAAAATAAAGAACCATTTTATGATAAGATAAAAGGATAATTTTAAAATAAAATGTGGTAGCCATTTTTAAATGGGTATTGTAGGGGTGCTAATACTTTCCCTACAACAATCGACTCACGAACCTAATTTCTGGTTTTTAGATTGGTTTTTATATTAAAATAGGTGAATAATCACATCCCATGATGATTGGTGGCTCACATTTTTCATATTTAAAATATACCATGTTTGAATTTCTCAAAAGTTCAAAGCTTGAATATCAATAACATAAATTTTTTTCTTTTAGCATTTATTTCGATTATTTTTAAATTCTTTTGTATTTTTGTATTTTGTTTTTTATCATCGGTAACCCCTTTTTTAAGGAAATTTCAAAAAGATTTACTTTATTTGATTTGAATTCAAGATTCCATCTAACTATCATGTAATCCCAATTGTTTGTATATATTTTTCAACCAAGGATATTTCGGTAAGTTGTTAATTGGGATTTTTTTTATTCAGATATTTGATTTGACCATTTATCTAAATAATTCTTAGTTGTTATTTTTCAAAATCGTTTTTTTTTTTTTTTCACTTATTAACCTATTTTTAGTGTTTTATTACCTTTAAGTTTGGTTAGTTACTTAACCATGTTTAGGCTAGTTATGTGTTTCAGGATTTCCTTGTTTGCCATATTTAAACCAACTTTTCTTTCATTTGCAATGGAGTTGAATGATGTAGGATTTGAATACAAGTTTGAGTAACAGTGTTCTATCTCTCTCTCTCTTTTTAATTTTTTGAGCTCCAATGGATCATGAGTCTCATCTTTTTTGCTATTTATAGATTTGGTTGCAAGTCTAGAAACAATAAGTTGGGTTGATCAGAAACTTGTGGATCATTTTAGATCTTTGGATAAGAAACTAAGGGCTCGTTTGGTAACGTTCTCGTTTCTTGTTTCTTGTTTCTAATTTTATTAAGAAATCTTAACATTTAATCACTAGGTATATTTCTTGTTTCTCATCTTTTAGAAACACTCCCAAAATTTGTATAGAACTTTTGGGAACAACTAAAACTAGTTTCTCCTTTTTTTGTTCTTGTTTCCATTTTTTTTCCAAACATAAATAAGAATATAGGTTTATTATTATTGAATGTATAGGTGTTAGGGTCATGAAATTCTATTTTTCTTTATTAAAAATGAAGAAACAAAAACAAGAAACGAGAACGTTAACAAACGGGCCCTAATTTTTCTTATAACTTGGTGTTGATCACCAGAGGTTAAACCCTCATGACCTTTTGTTTAGACCTTTATGATCTTGTGTATGAGTGATCCTTGCTTTGTGTGTGCGCTTAGGAGTCATATAACCAATGGAAGCAACACCTTCCTCATTCACAAGAGACATTAAATATTGCCTAAAATTTGGGGGAAGTGATTTTATTGTTGTCTCTCTTGATACTTTCAAAGCAAGACCCAAGTAGTTTTGGTAAGGATTAGGTGGTAAGGCCTTACTTGGACTTTTTCTACACTTGTTTAAATGATAACAATTAATAATACAATTATACATCCATCAATGAGAAAGAAAAATAGGCACAAATTCTAACAAGGACATGGAACAAAAAACTAGTATCTAGCCTTATTAGATTATCATACAACTGTAAATCAGGAAGGAATTCTTTAAGAATAGACATCAGATGATATCTAACCATTTGAATTTCTCCATTTTACAGCCTCCCATCACATATATACAACGCTCTTAATTAAGCTTATAAACAAGTTTAAATTAGCATTAATTCAGAATGAACTATTTTGCCTCGTACTTATAAAGAACTTTGATAAAAATGAATGGGTATTAGAAAGCAGTTACAACTTAGAAGCATGAAAAGAAAAGAGTTTTCAATCGCTAAATACATCAATTTATTATATGGTATCCACACATCCAGTAAAGAAAACAAGCCGATCGAAATTATTACATTGGAAATCTCTATGAATGGACATAATAAGGTTTTAAGTTATCAGCATGCACCGCTTATTTTATGTTAGGTTCTCTAGTGAATCGTGTTCCAATTATTAGTTTGATTCCGTTTATGTTCCGCATATATCTTGTTAGAAAAATGTGGAAGACAAGTACGAATGGAGATGATTTTTCATTGAACTAAGCATGCCTTTATATAGGCTTACAAAAGTAACCATAGAATACCAATGGTTCATAACTTTAAATGTGATAAAATGATCATAACTCACCTAACTCCCAAAACTCAAAAGTCACTATTGGTTACAAGAAACCAAAAGCCAAAAGTCACACTAATTGCCAAATAAAGTTTAATAATGAAAATGGAAAACCTTTCATTTTCTCAACACCCCCTTAAACTTGATTTGTTACACCAAGTAAACTCCTCATTCTGATAAAAGTCTCCAACTTGAGGGGCTTTGTGAAAATGTCTGCCGCTTGGTCTTGTGACTTGATATATTTGAGTTCCACTTCTTTATTCGCAACGCAATCCCGAATGTAGTGAAATCGGGTATCAATGTGCTTGCTCCTCCCATGAAATACCGGATTTTTGGCTAAAGCAATGACCGATTTGTTGTCAACAAAAATCTCCATTGGACCTTCCATTTGAAACTTCAACTCCTTCACTAAGTTTCTTAGCCAAATTGCATGACATACACATGAAGTTGCCGCGACGTACTCCGCCTCGCATGTTGATAAAGTGACTATGGGTTGCTTTTTTGACATCCATGTGAAAGCCGTTTCACCAATAAAAAAATACAAACCCCGTAGTACTCTTTCGATCATCCAAGTCACTACTCCAATCACTATCACAATATCCAACAATATCAAAATTACTAGAAGAGACATAGGAAAGACCATACCCAATTGTTCCTTTGATGTAGCGAGGTATCCTTTTTGCCATTTTGCAATGCGTAGTTGTCGGCTCCTCCATAAATCGACTAATAATTCCAACTGAATAAAGAATATCCGGTCTTGTGCATGTCAAGTATCTCAAACTTCCAACCAAGCTTTTGAAATAGGTAGAATCTACCTTCTCTCCTCCTCCTTGCTTGGTGATTTTGACTCCACATTCCATCGGTGTTCCAACTGGATTAGCAACATCCATGTTGAACTTTTTGAGCATTTCTTTAGCATAGCCCTCTTGGGATATAAAAATCCCATCTTCACTTTGTTTGACCTCGATCCCAAGATAGTAACTCATGAGACCAATGTCCGTCATTTCAAACTCCTTTGCCATCTCTCTTTTGAACTCATCAAACATGCTAGGATTGTTTCCGGTAAATACTAAATCATCAACATATAAACAAATGATTAGTATGCTTTCACCTTGCATTTTGATGTAAAGGGCATGCTCATAAGGACACTTCATATACTTCTTCTCTTGAAAATACTTGTCAATTTTCGAATTCCATGCTCTCGGTGCTTGCTTCAAACCATAAAGAGCCTTCTTCAATCGAAGCACTTTGTTTTCTTCACCCTTGACTTCATAACCCAATGGTTGCTCCACATAGACTTCTTCCTCAAGAATTCCATTCAAGAATGCCGATTTGACATCCATTTGATGTATTTTCCAATGATTATGAGCTGCCAAAGCAATAATCAAATGAATAGTTTCAAGGTGAACAACGGGGAAAATACCTCATCATAGTCGATGCCATGTCGTTGACTATACCCTTTCACCACTAGTCTCGCCTTGTGCCTTTCAACATCGCCATTGGCCTTTCTCTTTGTCTTGTATAACCACTTCACTTCGATCGGTTTGTGCCCTTTTGGAAGCTTTGTCAACTCCCATGTGTCATTTTTCTCTATCTCTCGAATTTCTTCATCCATTGCATCCTTCCATTTCTTGCTTGCAATGGCTTCTTGAAAACTAATAGGCTCACAATCACCAAAAAGACAATATAGAGTTATGTCATTTTGATTTTCATTTACCTCATTAAGTTCCTGTAGACTTCGGGTTCCTCTTGGACCAATTTCATTCTCAGAATCGCTGGATGAACCTTCAGATGACGATCGATCGGTCAAATGGGATGGTACTGGACTAGGAAAAACTTCACCCATTTCATCTCTGGTTGGCTCATTTTCATCGTCTTCTTCAAAATATGGAAGGAAATCATACTCCTCCTCTTGTATATTCCAATCCCAAGATGCTTGTTCATCAAAAACAATATCACGACTAATAATTATCTTCCCATTCAAATGATTGTAAAGGCGATAACCCTTTGAACTTGCATCATAACCGATGAATATGAGTTTCTCACTTCGATCGTCGAGTTTGGTCCTCTTTTCCTCTGACACATGAGCATATGCAATACTCTCAAATACCTTGAAGTGACCAATTCCGAGCTTTCTTCCATTCCATGCTTTTTGAGGCGTCTTGTCAAGCACACTTTTGGTTGGTGCTCGATTTGTCAAATAGACCGCACAAGCTACGGCCTCCGCCCAAAATTCCCTTGGCATTTTCTTTGTCTTTAGCATGCTTCTTGCCATATTCAAGATTGTCTGATTCTTCCTCTCCACCACGCCATTTTTTTGTGGTGTCCTTGGTACTGTTAACGGACGTCGAATGCCTTTTTCATCACAAAATTGTTTGAACTCATTTGATGTGAATTCACCACCTCGATCAGTTTTCATGGCCTTGATTGTAAGATTGCTTTCATTCTCCACACGTGCCTTAAATTTCTTGAAGATTTCAAATACTTCCGATTTTTCCTTCAAAAAGTACACCCATGTTTTTCTAGAAAAATCATCAATAAACAGAAGGAAGTATTTACTTTTACCATGAGACTCTGGTTTGATCATTCCACACACATCAACATGGATGAGTTCTAGAGGCTTCTTGGCTCTTGTCATAGACTCCTTCGGAAAACTACTTCGATGATGTTTGCCAAGTAGACATCCTTCACACACTTGGTTCGGCTTGTGAATGTGCGGTAAACCCCACACCATCTACTTCTTCGACAAGTCTTCTAGACTTCCAAAATTGAGGTGTCCGAACCGTAGATGCCATAACCAGGAGAGATCTTCATAACACGTCTTCAAGCATTTTGGAACATCATTACATATATCCAAAGGAAACATTTGGTTTTTTGTCATGGAAACTTTAGCAATAAGTCTCTCATGATTATCCCTCAAATACAAACAATTGTTTTTCATTTGAACTTCAAAACCTTTCTGATCTAACAATTTTCCTACACTCAATATATTATTTTTTATACTGGGAATGTAATAAACATTTGTAATATATTGATTTTCTCCATTTTTTAACCGAATGAGAATTTTACCTATTCCTTTGATGGACGCCAAAGAATTGTCTCCAAAGGCAATATTACCTTTCTCCATCTCGTTCAACTCCACAAACATCTTGCGTTTTCCACACATGTGGTTTGAGGCTCCGTTGTCAAGATACCACATACTATCTTGACTCTCTTCTTCTCCCTTTGAAACCATAAATAAGGTTTCATTCTCCTCTGCATAATTGGATTGCCCTTGATGGGCTTTGGATGTGCTAGCGGTTGACTGATCCTGATGCTTCCGATCACTTGATTCTGATTGAGATGAGTAACACTCATTTGCATAATGTCCATACTTATTACAATTATAACATTTTACCTGAGATTTATCTCTCCCAGATCTTCCACCACGTCTTCCACGACTTCAACCTCCTCTTCCTCTTGAGGAATCACTCGAATTTTGAGAAACTTCGGTGTTGGTTTCACCTCTTCCACCACGGCCTCGACCACCACGACCTCTGCCACGTCCACGACTATTCTCCTCCTTGAGTTTGAGTTGGAGAAGTTTTTCAACGGTCTCTGTTTGCTCCATCCTCCTTTTCTTTTTCTCCTCATAGGCTTGCAATGAGCCTATAAATTGTTCAATCGTCATAATCTCGAGATCCTGTGTCTCCTCGATTGTCGTGGCAATAATCTCTAACTTTGTATTTAGGCTCCTTAGAACCTTTTTCATGACACGAACATCGGTGATTTCTTCACCGTTCCGTCTTAATTGGTTGCGACGATCATTACTCTTGTGTGATATTCCGCTATCACCTCCGTCTCCTTCATTTATAAAGATTCAAACTCACCACGTAAAGTTTGCAACTGTACCTTTTTCACACGATCGGCTCCTCTATGAGTCGATTGGAGCTTGTCCCATGCCGCCTTTGACGTCTCGGCATTGGCGATGGTCTCAAACGTGTCTTCATCCACCGATTGGTACAAGATATAGAGGGCATTCTTGTCCTTCTTTCTTGTCTCCTTTAACGCATCTCTTTGCGCTTGATCGGCTCCAGCTTCCGCCTCTTGGAAACCGTTCTCTACGATCTCCCACACATCTTGTGCTCCTAGTAACGCTTTTATCTTGATGCTCCAATTGTCATAGTTGAGCTTGGAAGCATCGGTAATTGAAGCGAACCCATCCCACCGTTGGCCATTTCTCTCAATTTTTTTTTTTTTTTTTGCTACTCGCTCTGATACCACTTTGTTAGAAAAATGTGGAAGACAAGTATGAATGGAGATAATTTTTCATTCAACTAAGCATGCTTTTATATAGGCTTACAAAAGTAACCATAGAATACCAATGGTTCATAACTTTAAATGTGATAAAATGCTCATAACTCACCTAACTCCCAAAACTCAAAAGTCACTATTGGTTACAAGAAACCAAAAGCCAAAAGTCACACAAACCAAAAGTCACACTAATTGCCAAATAAAGTTTAATAATGAAAATGGAAAACATTTCATTTTCTCAACATATCTGACTTGATTCATAGCTATTGTAGAAAGTTGTCCAAAACCTTACTAAGGCAGTTTTCGTCTCGTCATTTTTTACTAAATCCTTCAATGAATGAGTAACCCATGACTAGTTGGTCCAGCTCATATGTCGTACTCTATCATTGGCATGGATGACATCGATTCATTCGATTACGTTTTACTTTTCAAAGTCCATTTATGGACTCTTGGAGCTGGAGTTGGTTACACACAAAATCCACTTTGATTTGATATCCGAGTCGAGCTGGTCTCACTTTGATTAGTTGCCCTCTTTTTGTATAAACCAAATGAGTACAATAATCATAGTTTCCAACCATATTGAAACAACGCAAAGAAGTTGTCGTGTCAAGCATAAATATTTTAATCCATAAGAATTTTACTTAGTTCATTCCAGAGTTCTTCAATTCGTTCTAAGCTCCCATACAAAACTTAACAAAAGAATAAGCTCCCATATGGAACTTAGACCTTTCACATGGATCTCTTTGGTTTTCGTATTTGCTTCAGTTAAAGACAAACACACATAATAAAACCACAAAATCCTCGCTCTCTAATTCCATAAACTATAACTTAGCTAATTCCTTTCGTTTTCTAACTTGTTCATGCCAAAAATAAATTGATACTAAAATTTCCAAGACAAAATCATAAAAATCCTTTGATTCTACTTCTCTTCTGTTTCTAACACAAATAGAAATTAAGTAAAGATGAAAATGATGAAAGGATATAGTTAAGAGAGCTCATTAGAGTTAAAGTCTTCTTCTGTTATTTTATATCTTTTCTCTACAACTGTAATCTTGTTAGCAAGTTAGTATTTTCAGTTGTATATGTTGTTTATTCTGTTCACAGTGAGCCTATATAATGGCCACTGCCTTTGATCACAATTAATCAAGAAAGCCATCTATTAGTGATCATTTCTTCTCTGTTATACATTCTTCATTTGGTATCAGAGCGCGAAGTCTAGCAAAGTCTAACGACACTCAATTTTTTTTTTCTTTTCCGCATGATGGAGTCTCCTTCAATAGAGAAGAGCAATTATGAGATTGAAATCTCATCTCAGAGTCCAAAAATCATAAATTCAGGCAACAAGATCACTACGATGAAGCTTGACGAAGACAATTTCCTGTTGTGGAAGTTGCAGATCCTCACCACTTTGGGAGGACATGGGTTGAAACACCATCTCGATGAAGATGTGGAAGTTCCCTCGAAGTATCTCACAAGTGCAAATTCTTAAAATCCCTAATCCGGCATATGATCATTGGGTTCGACATGTTATACATTCTTGATTGATACTGTTGAGAAAATTGAAAAATTAAAAGGTTGGAAAAAATATTGCGGAAGCAATAATCAAACTCTCAAATATTTGTTGAACAAAGAGAGAAAATGGAAAATGAGAGAGTGGAATCCAAAAGATGAATAAACTTCTAAATGAAGTAGAAAACTTGGTGATGCCAACTTTACATGGAAGGTCATCCTTTCATAGGTACAAGAATGAACCAAACTTACAATCTTTAAAACAACATTAAATTTAGTAACTTAAAAAACTTCAAAAGATAACTTCAAAGACAAAAAACTGAAATGTAAATCTAACTTCAACAAAATAAATTTAAAACATTAAACTGAAAATTAAATGTAAAAAAGAAAAAACTCATAAAACTTAACACTCCTCCTTGAGGTTTTTCTTTGTGACACCCAGCTTTTGGCGTAGAAACAGAAATGGCCTATTTGGTAGAGCTTTTGTGAGAATATCGGCAAGTTGTTGCTCAGAACTGCAAAACTTGAGCTTGATTTCGCCTTCTTTCTCTGCTTCTCTCAACAAATGAAATTTAACTTTGATGTGTTTCGTTCTACCATGTTGTACAGGATTGGAGGCAATAGCAATAGCAGACTTGTTATCACAAAACAATTTTGTAGGTTCTTGAGGTTCAAATCCCAAATCACTAAGCAATTTGCGAAGCCATATTGCTTGATTTGCAGCTGATGCAGCTGAAATATATTCAGCTTCGGCAGTTGATTGAGCCACAACTTCTTGCTTTCTTGAATTCCAAGAGAAAATCCCAGTGCCAAGAGAAAAAACATAACCAGAAGTACTCTTAGAATCATCAACACAACCAGCCCAATCACTGTCAGAATATCCAGTCAATTCCAAATCACCTGTAAAATCGAACCAAATTCCAAAATCAAGAGTACCTTTCAAGTATCTAAGCACTTTTTTAGCAATACCAAAATGAACTTCACTAGGTGAATTCATATATCTCGAGAGAAAACTTGCGGCAAACGTCAAGTCTGGTCTAGATGCTGCCAAATACAGGAGACTTCCTACTAAACTTCGGTAGTTTGTAGGATTTGAAAGCTTCTCACCATCATTCTTTGAGACTTTTAAATTTATCGCTAAAGGAGTAGAAACAGCTTTACATGTCTCCATCTTGAATTTCTTCAAAATTTCTTGAGCATACTTTCTTTGGGTAATAAAAATACCCTTATCTTCTTGATGAATTTCCATACCAAGAAAATAATGCATGTAACCAAGATCTGACATCTCAAACATCTTTTCCATCTGAAGTTTAAAATCTTGTAGCATTTGATAATCATTTCCAGTTACAAGCATATCATCAACATAAAGAGAAAGCATGAATTGCTTAGAGTTGTCACCAACCTTAACATAGAGAGTAGTTTCGCTCATACTCCTCCTGAAACCTTGAAGAAGCAAGTAAGAATCAATCTTACTATACCAAGCACGAGGTGCCTGCTTCAATCCATAAAAGGCTTTGTTCAGACAATATACTTTGTCTTCTTTGCCTTTATCCACAAACCCTTCAGGTTTGTTCACATAAATCTCCTCCTCAAGATCACCATTCAAAAAAGCTGATTTGACATCCAAATGGAATATTTTCCACCCCAAGTGTGCAGCTAAAGCAATAATCAAGCGTATTGTGTCGTGATGTGCAACTGGAGCAAATGTATCTCCATAATCAATTCCGGGTTGTTGTGCATAACCCTTTACCACTAACCTTGCTTTATATTTGTTGATTGAACCGTCAGAATTATACTTCACTCTAAACACCCATTTCACACCTAAGGCATTCTTTCCTCGTGGTTGCTCCACAAGCTCCCATGTATTATTTTTATTGATCATCTCCAATTCTTCTTTCATTGCAACAATTCATTCAGCAGATTGTGAAGCCTCATAATAGTTATTTGGTTCAACAATAACAAGATTACAACTTTCATATACATCAGCAAGTGATCTTACCTTGTAATTTGAATCATCACCAATTGCATCAATAAGGTCGTCATCATTTGATGGAGAATTTTGGTTATCTTGATCATTAGAATCAGTTGAATCAAAAGAAGATTCATTTTGTTCTAAATTTTCAAGATTGATGGATGAGTCTCTCACAATTGCTTGCTCCTCAAAATCCCAATAAGCATCTTCATCAAGACATTGCGACTCAAGATAACCTTTTCAGTGTTCAAGACAAAAATTCTATACCCTTTTGAATCAGCAGCATAGCCAATAAATACTTCCTTAATTGCCTTCTCATCAAGTTTGGATCTCTTATTAGAAGGAACAAAAGAGTAACATAAAGATCCAAAAATCTTCAAGTTCTTAACAGAAGGTTTTCTACCTGACCAAGCTTCATAAGGAGTCTTGCCCTCAACTGCCCTTGTAGGTAGTCTATTGAGCAAGTAAACAGCAGTACATACAGCTTCTGCCCAAAATTTCTTTGGTAATTTTTTCCCAAAGAGTAGACATCTTGCCATCTCCATCACGGTTCTATTTTTCCTTTCCGATACACCATTTTGTTGTGGTGTATAGGCAATGGACAACTGGTGTTGGATTCCCGAGTCTTCACAAAACTTGTCAAATTGCTTGGAGGTATATTCCTTCCCGTTATCCGTTCTCAAAGTTTTGAGCTTACAACCACTTTGAGTTTCAACCAAATGTACGAACTTCTTAAAAACTTCAAAAACTTGAGTTCTCTCAACCAAAAAATATACCCACGTCATCCTGGTAAAATCATCAATAAATAGAATGAAATATTTATTATTGCCAATAGATATGTTGCGCATGGGACCGCAAACATCACTATGCACCAACTCAAGCCTTTCTTTGGCTTTATACTTGCCACCTTTTGAAAAAGGCAGTCTGTGCATCTTTCCTTCTTGGCAACTTTCACAAATCTGATCAAAGGAGGTAAAATTGAAAAAACCATCAACCATATTAGAAGAATGCAAAATCTTCAAAGCTTTGTTGTTGTAGTGACCAAAGCGATGATGCCACTTTTTGTTTTCTTCTACTTTGGCATTTAGTGCATGATGACATAGAGAGTCGCCATTCAAAAAGAAAGCGTTGCCAACCATGTTGACTCTTGCAATCTCTGCTCCTTTTGGATCATATATAACACAAACTTGGTCCTTGAAAACCACAGAAAATTTGTTATGCAACAATTGAGCAATACTAAGCAAGTTTTGAGATAACCTCGGAACAAATAAGACGTTGGATATTTTCTTTTCACCTTGCTTAGTATGCATAGTGACAGTACCTTTACCTTCAGCTAGCACTGTCTCGCCATGTCCAAGAACAACCTTAGACTTTATAGATCTATCCATTTGGCTAAAAAGATTTATATCTTTAGCCATATGAGTAGTACATCCACTGTCAATAAGCCAGGAAGTTGACTCTTTGTCATCAACATGAGAAGCCATAAACAAAAAATTTGTTTCTTGAGTATCATTGGCACAATTTGCTTGCTCCGGAGGATGTTGGGTTTGGTCTTTTTTGGCATAACAAAATTTCTCTGTATGACCATCTTTGTTGCAGTAATCACAATGATAGACTTTCTTGTTTTTTGACCAACAATTTTTCTCAGCATGATTGGTCCTTTTACAATAACAACAAGGAGGAAATTTACCTTTCTTCGGTGCTCCTCCTTTTCTCTTGCTCCCTTGATCTTTGGTCGCTTGTCTATCATCTTCGACAATCGGCTTCTTGCCTTTAGACTTGGCATGAAAAGCACCCTCAACATGCTCCTCATTACGCATTGTATCCCTTTGTTCTTGGGCTTGTAATTTGCTAATTAACTCAGCTATAGAGAGAGTAGTCAAATCAGATGACACTTCTATGGCTGAGATTTTTTACTCAAATTTGCTAGGAACACTAACCATTATTTTTTCCACAACTCTTTGATCTGGAAAAGTTTCACCAGCTAGTCTTATTTGGTTTACAATGGTCATCACTTTTGTTGTGTAGTCCCTCACAGAATCCGAGTCCTTCATTTTCAACATCTCAAACTCTCTCTTGAGAGTCAATAATTTGTCGGCTTTCACCTGTGCACTTCCTTCAAATTCTTCTTGCAATTTATCCCAAGTTTCTTTTGTTGTTTTACAATCAATAATCCTAGCAAATATAGGATCTGATAAAGCGGCATGAATCACCGATAAAGCCTTTGGCTTCTTTAATTTCTCCCCTTCATGTAGTCTAATCTGATTCAACGTTGGGTTTTCTCCTAATGGTTGAGGATCAGCATTAGTTGAAACAGATTCCCAAAGGCCAAGAACCTTGAGATAGGATTGCATTTTAACAACCCAAAATTGGTAGTTTTCACCACCAAAATGTGGAGGAGAGGCGACACCAAAATTAGAAGACATTTTCTTCAAATAAAAAAATGGAATTTCTCACTCTCAAATAAAATCACAGCCCTTTAAATCTAAGGCTCTGATACCACTGTTGAGAAAATTGAAAAATTAAAAGGTTGGAAAAAATATTGCGGAAGCAATAATCAAACTCTCAAATATTTGTTGAACAAAGAGAGAAAATGGAAAATGAGAGAGTGGAATCCCAAAGATGAATAAACTTCTAAATGAAGTAGAAAACTTGGTGATGCCAACTTTACATGGAAGGTCATCCTTTTATAGGTACAAGAATGAACCTAACTTACAATCTTTAAAACAACATTAAATCTAGTAACTTAAAAAACTTCAAAACATAACTTCAAAGACAAAAAACCGAAATGTAAATCTAACTTCAACAAAATAAATTTAAAACATTAAACTGAAAATTAAATGTAAAAAAGAAAAAACTCATAAAACTTAACAGATATGAATCATAAAGATATTGATGGAAGGAATCGAAGTTGATCTGACTCGAATATGAAAATCAAAGTACCTATGCCTCAGATTTGTTATCAATAGCATCAGATTTGCCACTCACAACAAATACGACCAATGGAGAACACGATCGACGACGAAAAGGCACCAACCCGCTAGAAAAAAAATTCATCCATGGCTAATAGAACCCATGAGTAGTGATGATAATGGACTTGTCGATGGTTGGATCAAATTAAATTTATAAGCTTAATTCTAATTTCCTTTATGTTCCGGAGTAACCAGAACGGGTGGATTGGCATGTAGAGAATTATAGCGATGGAACTTACAATTGCAAGAAATATAAAATGTGAAATTAAACATAGGATTACCTAATCTTACTATGGTGATCTCTTGTAATTAGGAAACGTTCCATAATTCAATCACAGATTGCAAATAAGACTGATCTAATACTTGAAAGCCTAACTATGCAATCGAAAAAGCCAACAGTCCGACCAAAGCATCGAGGCTAAGTCCTAACCAGTTTAATTAGTCAATTGTGTTTATCAATAACTAGTTGATTACATTAAGAAAGAGAACCATTAGATTGTTTAATATTAACTAGGAAGAGCCTAAATCAACACAAGTAAAGATTTAGATCCTAAAAGATATGCACACACGATTAGATCTATCTTCTATTCACTACTCAATTTAGCAAGGTATTTACGATAGCTGCAATAAAGTTGTAAGGATACCCTACCAATCATAATTAGAATATGCTTGAGAATGTAATTAAATTCACAATCAAGACAGTAAATCATGCAATTAACGATCAATATCTCAAGAATTCAACCATACTTACATACTAGGAGTCCCCAATTACATCGACCAATGCCTAGCCGACCATCAGGATGCTCGATCTAAACTCAAGACTCGATTGACCATCATAAACTAGCCTAATCTAAAACTAATACAAAGAAAAAGCATTAATTGAAGGATGAATGACCTAATTAGAAAAGAGTGTTATTTATAAGCTAGGCGACAGCATCAAGACTCTGTTCGTAGCATAATGATCTGCTGCGTTGAGTGCAAGTGTGTCAACATTGCTATGGCAGGTTTCTTTTCCTTTTCTTTATCTGCATGTTTTTTCACTGTCTAACATCATTTCTTACGCAGGATTTGATGTAGGCTTGTTAAAGGCATTATCAAATTACATTTATAACATCAATCCTAAACTACTTGTAGTGGCTAGTGGACCAGTTTGATCACAAGGAATGCCTTGTTAATTTCTCTAAATTAGATTTGATAAAAGCAACAAACATGTAATAAAAGGAAATAAAAGTAGAAAACCATAAGGATAATTTGACAAAACTTCCATAATTGACACAATTGCTCAAAATAAAATGTATGTTAGACATTGTTATGTAGAACAAGCCCACTCAGGCTATGTTTGGCGTTGATTTTAGAGGTCATCAAAGTGATTATCAAATAATTTTAACGGTTTTTAGTGTTTGGTAAATCTAATTATAAATTAATTTATATAAAAGTACTTTTTGAATTAAGTTGATTTGCAAAAGCCATCAATAGTAGCTTATGGATTTAGCTTTCCTAAAAACCTCGTAGATTCTCTAACTAACCATTTATCTCTCCCATGCTCCACGTTCATGAGACATGATTCACCATTCAATTATCTTATTTCAATACATTTGAATTTGATTTTTTCTAACCTTTTTAAAGATTGAAATATCATGATTCAAACTTCTCAAAAAAAAAAAAATAAATAAATAAATAACATGATTCAAAAAAAAGATTGAAATAACATTTCTTCTTACAAAAAAAAATGATTGAAATAACATTTTTTTCCTTTTTTTTTAATCAAAATATAGAAATACCTAACCTAATGTTATAATTTAAATCATATGAAATTTAAATTAATTGTCTTATTATAAGAATTTTGAAATCATATAACAACCTAACATTATGCAATTATTGAAATATTGCTAATATTTTGATTATTATTATAAGTAAGTTGCAATAATCTAGTATTAATTTACCAAACACCTGAACTTGTTTTTTCCTTTTTAAAGTTAAAACTTACCAAACACTAATTTACTTCGTACTACAGCTGATTTTCTTTAAAGCACAACTGACATAAATTATTTTAAAAGCTACCGCAACCCCAAACTAAGCCTCAATCGGTGGAAAAAAAATATCAAAGAGTCTGAAAAAAAAAACACTAAAAATATAGCCAATACAAATTCAATCCAAACCCAACCCTGCACACCAAGCATAGATATAAGAATACAGTCAAACCCAATACAACGCACCAAACACAGACTTCAACATTCCCAGGTTTTCTAATTCCAGACAACGATTACAACCATAATTTGATTCTAAGGAATCCTAATTCCAAACTAGTGCACCAAACGTCAAAGTGTTTATCAATAATAATCTAGAAAATATGATATTATATGTCAAAATGAGCGTAGTTCAACGTAATTGACATGTATCCTCGACCAAGGTAAGAGTTTTCGAATCCCCCACTTTGAAATGTTGTTGAACTTAAAATAATAATAATAATAATATTATGACATTATATGAATTTGAACTTTCCGATTAAATTTACCTGTATTTAAGTATGATAATATTTATATGTGTATATATATATATTAATGAGTTGATTAAGTTATTATAAATTTGATTAGATCTATAAAATTTTTCAATTATTCATTAATTACGGGAGGCCCCAAATTTCATTTGTACACTGTCATGCATGGTTTGCTTACCCGTTAAAATATTTTGTTCTCTCGTTTTCAAAAAAAAAAAAAAAAAAAAAAAAAAAAAAAAAAAAAAGTGTTCTCTCCTTCATCAGAAACAATATTTTATCATGGCCTTCCAAATCTCCTAAAATGACAATTTTAAATGTGACTAAAACTCTTCAATTTTTTTTTTCAACTCACTGTTAGGTCACTTTTTCATCCTAACCCCCAAAACTACTTTGTCCCAAAATGATGCTATTACAAATGTGATTAAAGACTTTTCATTTTTCTTGGAGTTTACTCTTATATCACATTTTCATCTTTGTTTAAAAGGAGAAGTTAATGAACAGTGATCATTTGGAAACTTTTTAAGAGTTAAGAGTAGACCTTTTAAAATAATATATAGATAATTGAAACTTACTCCAAAGTATATGGGTCATAATTGAAATCATCTGTCCACTTGTACTTTGTATTTTACCACTGACCAAACCACCACACCACAATTCCCCTACTCTTTTTAAATGGAAAAAATGCATTGAAGGGGTGTCAGGTTGAAGGTCAAAATGAACTGTTTGAACTATAGAGGATATAATTCAAACCTATAGGGATATATTCGATATAACTTAACCCAAAAAATATCACATTAAAAAGTAAAAATTAATAAAATTAAGTTACCTATTAAATTTATTGGCAAAGTTTGAAATAAATATATTGTTTGGTTTTATGCCCTAAAACTCGTAGATAGTAAATGTAACATTTGACGAGTGTTTGTAAATAAAGAGTTATTCCTTTTTCAATAATGTGTTATTGATTATATATGTATTAGTCTTGCCTAAATAGCCACAAATCCAATAAACTAGGAACTCCGGTCTATGTTATGAAAACTTTGAAAATTTGAACTTTATGTAGTAACATAAGAATGAATCAAGTTCAAGTAGTAGCCTAAACGGTCTAATAGTACAGGGATAAGACTGGGTACCTTATCCTGGGGACACTATGGATGCGACTCACTTTGTATTTAATACAAACGATGTGATCCTGAATCGTTCATGTAATGACATGCGAGTGAGGGCGTTCTATGCAATGAGTTTGCATAAGACCGAACCACGAGAATAATCACTTTCACTTTATTAACGTCATTTACTGATGAAACTGACTATCTCATGCGATGACCTAGGTAACTCGATCTTAATCCCGAGCTAACTATGAACTCCTATTTATTCGGGATTGTCCTTTGATTTGCATGGGTGAGAGTGGTTGAGTTTGCCGACTCAATAAGGCCTACCATTTTGGGGATGAGACCGAGTAGATAGCTGGGGACATAGTCCTGTAAGACGGAATTCACTCATATCCCTTCTAAGGATAGTATATAGGTTGTTCCCTTAAGTGTTGACTCCGGGGCTTGAACAAAGGGGGGATCCCACCCTCTCATTAACCGAGAAGGATTAGGTTTGTTGGTTGAACCATAAACCAATTGTTCTTTAGAGGATCGGTGGAACTTAAGGAACTAGACGTAACTTCAGGGGTAAAACGGACATTTGACCCGCTGTAGTTATGAACAACCTGTGAAGGGTCGACTTACTAATTATGGTTGTATCGAGTGGTTAGAAATATATATATAGTGAGGGGAATGCAACTATCAGGCTATAGTGGAGTGTCCCGGTAGTTGGCGAATGTTGATTAACTAGTTTAATGAGATTAGTCGGTTAATCTCGAATCGTTGGAGCTCATGATATGTAGGTCCATTAGGTCCCCCTGCTAGCTCATACGGAATAAACCTTAGAACAAATGTGATGAAATAATTTGAATCGTTCAAATTTGCTTAGAATGTTATCATTAATTATATGTGATATATTTAACATGTATTAGCTTAATTATGGATTAAGTTATACATATTGAGAACGTTGGAAACATTTAAATATGATTTAAATATTATTCATATGAATAAGAATTTGTGTACAAAAGGTCGGTTATGAGAGAAACTGGGATTAGGTGTAAATGGTTATTTTAATATTTGATATTAAAATAAACTAAAATATTTAATTAGTGAAATTTTAATTAATTAAAATTAGTTATATGAATTAATTTTAAGATTCAAATTAAGATTAATTAAAGTAAATAAAAATACAAGAATTCCTTGTATTTTGAAGAGGTGGTGGGTTTTGACTCATTCTACAAATGATCCCAAAATTAACTCCCTTATATACACTTAATCTTTTCTCAAATGTGGTGTCTTGCAAGTCTAAGCTTCAGTTGCATGAGATTTCTCAATAAAAGAGATGAAAAACATAAGTTTTTTTTTTTTTTCAGAAAAGAAAAACATAAGTTAAAAACTAATGTTGTTGGAGATTCTCACCAAGACACCAAAGTTCTCACATTCCAAAACCTTTTTTCATCTTATAATTCATCACAAATTCAGCTCCTTCAAGCTAGTTCTAAGACTGAAGAATAGCGGAGAAAATCACGGTGGTCGTCCACAAATTGTGCTTGTTGAGAATTACATCAAGAAGCTCACGGATTTTGCACCAAAAGGTTGGTACAAAACACTCTTTGTTTTCGGTTTATGTTCATGCATGTTTTGAATTGCTAAATTAATGAAATTGAGAGGCTCTCGATCCAAATCGCTTCCGCTAGTGTCTCGTACATTCCTTCATATATATTTATGTTGGGTTTTATGCCCTAAAACTCGTAGATAGTAAATGAAACAAATTAATCGATCTCAATAAAACGTTATTGGAGTGATTTAGTAATTTGTTATTGAATAATCGAGTTTGCATTAATAAACCCTAAATCCAATAAACTAAGATCCAAGAGAATGAATGTAATTAACTTGTGGAGTGATGTGAACTTTTCCTACCGCAAGCGCACGGGTCAAGTAATAATATAGTGTTCGTAAAAACGAGTGTCGTCCTCTGGATTGGATTTTTAAGCAAATCAAGTATTGTGAATTATCTTGCTCAATTTTATTTAGGGATCAAAAAGTGATGAGTGATTAATGGAAAACTAAATCAAATCAAGTAAAAAGTGTGGAAATTCAATTGGGAAAAATACTTAGGGAATTGATTTCGCCGATTTAGTCTAGGATTGATTTTTAAGGAGTAAGTTATTATGCACAATGAAATTATGAGCCAAAGACTCTATTATCACAACTACCTCTCCCGAGTATAAGTGATTCTCCTGCAAATTAACCAACTTGATATCCCTATCTAAGTTTATTAACATGCAAGGCAATGAGATCTTTTAACCAATTCTAAAGTTAATCTAAAACCGTCATGAATTAGAAAATAAACTTTAGTCATGCAATCTTGAGTAAGTCTATATTAAATCCCCTCTCCCGAGCTAGATTCAAAACTTAAATCATTCAACTAATGACCAATTAATTGAAAGCATTAAATCAAGATTACAAATATAATAAACATTGCACAACTTAAACCATAAATCAATCCATACACAAAATCAACTACAATCAATCCCTAAGCTATGAATTTAGCTACTCATGAATGTAATTACAAGCCAAACTAAACATAATAAAGCCATAAACTCTAGCTAAAGAAAAGGAAAGGGAAAAGAAAACTCAATGTAGGCCGAGACCGACGTCCCCGTCACGATCCCCCCGAACAATGGGTTGATTTCCGATTTTCTCCATTTGCTTCAGCCTTCATTTGCTCTGTCTCTGCCCTCTTTACGGCTCCAAGAAGTCCCAAAATTGATTCCCCAAAAAACCTAGCCGAAAAGAAATATATATAGAAAATTTTCGTCGTAGCGTCGCGGCGCTGTCACGATACCGCGTTTTTGGAAAATTTGCCTATAGCGTCGCGATGCTATTTTTTTTTTTTTTTTTTTTTTTTTTTTTTTTTTAGGATTGAACTCCATTTGACTCCAATTGCTGAATTAAGCTTCAAACACATACTTCCTACAAATAAAACATAAAAATGCATAAATTTGGGCAAATAATTGTAAAAGACTAACTTAATTAATCAGAGAAAAATAGCTAGCTATGCTCGCTATCATGGAGGAAGAAGGAAAAAAAAACAGAAGAAAGAAAAGATAGGAGAAGAAGAGAAGAAAGGAAGAAGAAAAAAGAAAAAAAAAATCAGGCGGTCGCCGCCACCTTTCGCCTGCAGCTGGCGATGGCTGACCAACGGAGCTAAAGAAGAAGGAGATGGTGAGGGAAGAAGATGGAGAAGAAAGAAAGAGAGAAAAATAATAAAATAATAATATTTTTTATTATTTTAATATATCTTTATTTTAAAAAAATTAAAATTTTATTTTTTTAATTAAAATAATAGTGCCACGTCAGCTGCCGTTAGCATTTAACGGTAAAATGGATGACAGAGACCAAATTGCTCCTTATCTCAAACCTCATGGGTATTTTTGTTGAGTTCTCATGGGTATTTTTGTTGAGTTTGAAAACTCAGGGACCAAAGTGTAACTTAACCCAAACCTTAGGGACCAAAAATGTAATTTTCCCAATTAATTTTAATTGAAACTCAACTTCCAGCCATGGCTGGAAGTTGAAGGTAATCTACCACTTCCTCTTTTGAGTGGTTAACGCAAAAAAGAAAAATAGGGGAGGGACTCTCTATCTAATATCTCTACAACTCTCTCTTTGATTTAAAACTCTCTCTCAAGCTTCCCAAGAGAAATACACAGCATCATTCTTGCTGATTTTCTCTTTCTTTAATTTCCTTCAAGATCTTGGTTCCCACCAACCAAATCTCACTTCCCAGAAGATAGTAGGTGAACACAGTGGAGAGTGGAGAGTGTTCTTGGAGTTTTGGCAAATAGTTCGCGATTTGCAGCATAGTGTTGTATAATTGGCTTCCTACATATATGTAAGTTCCTAAATTCTAAATAGTTTAGAACAATTTAAGCATGTTTAATCTGTAAGATTTAGATCTGTAGAAATCGTTTCTAAATTGTTGGCCCAATATACTGGTATTCTGTGATATTGAAGTTGGTTTACATGAAAATCGCTTCCACTTAAGATTCAATTCCTTCAAATTACATATCATCATTGATTAAACCTTTTCTTTTAGAAATAACAAGTCCTCTCACTGAACAAATAATATTGTAGTTATTTAATATAATTATTTTTTTTTTCAGAATTATAGTTATAGTTTTAACTTTTTATAAAATTAATTCTTTTGATTTATGTATCATATAATTCACATAATTCAAAGTTTTACCACAACATTCTTTATAATTCAAGACTGATATGTTCATTTTGAAAAAATGTTGTAGAGTTTTAACGCATCCGTTTCATAAGTTTGGATGACTCCAGTTGCGTAGCTTTTACAATTTTTTTTAGAAGTAATTTATTCTTAAATATATATTTGAATATAAAATTACAAACCCTAAACTCTAAAATCTAATAACTAGACCTCTCAACCTTACATGTTAAAAAAATTAAAAAAAAAAAAAAAAAAAAAAAAAAAAAAATTTACTACACCCACGTACTTAAAAAATTACACAATATTGAAAGTTAAAATTTTTTTGGAGTAAATTATATATATATATAAGAGAGTTAGACACATATTCCTAAACTACTCATTAATTTCTTTTTTTTATATATATCGACTCATGAAGATTAACAATAGGTTTTGTTTAATAACATCAATTTTCTAATTTAGGAGGATAAATGCTCAAATTAAAAATTCAAATGTGTGATTATAACAAAACTCTCCCATTCACAAGAATGATGTTTGCACATTTTTCTTTTATTGAAGTAATTATAATTTAATAGAAATTTTCGTTTTAAAAGTATTTCTCACCAATAATCTCTTATTCTCTTTTGTTTAGAAAAATCATACAATTATATTTGCAACTTCAATATTGTGTGCCTAGAAGTTAGAAAATGATTTAAAGAAAACATACAATATATTTGCAACTTGAATAAGAATACTATTAAAATGATATTTAAAAAATTTTCATGTCATAATCCTTCGGGAAAATAGGTCGAAATCCGAATATACAATCCCATAGGAGCACTGAGTATGATACCGTCATTTGACTTGAAGAACCACACCCTTTCCGATGGAAAATTACCAAAAAATTCTATGCTTTTTAGAGTGATTGAGGTATGAACTTCCTCTCCAACTGCAATGCCTCCAATTATGCATTCTTCTCTCTGCATAACATCCAACCAACAAACCCCCTTCACTTGTCAACCAAGTAAAGGTGAACTTGGCTACAGGTATATACTCAAACATAGTGTTTAAATTCTAAACAATTTTTACATGCAAAGACATGTCAAACATCTTAAACATAAAAAGACACGATAGATACCTCTTTAGTAAGAACAATGACTCTATTTGGAATAGAGAACTTGATTTGTGAATGCGTTAGAGTAACACGGGCTGTCACACAAAACGAAACCAAACACAAATCTTTAGAAACTCACCACCTTTGTCTTTCAAGAAACACGAAGTGGAAGAAAGGTTGAGTCCATCATGTATTACCATCGGCAGCTATTGACAAGAACACAAGTCTTCGGAACTCCTCCAAATCAATCGAGACAAAGAAACTATAGTCAATCTCGCCAACATCCTCCTCTCGTGAGGGCGCCGATGTCGGCAACATTGCCAATGAAAACCTCTCCTCTTCGCCTAAAAGTGATACACAAAGTCATTAAAGAAAGAACGTGCAAGAAAGACATCCCAACCCGAAACAAGATTATTCTGGACCAATGGAAAGAACATATATACACGAACCAGAAGCCTGAAATTCGAGGGCGACGACGACGCGGCGTCGTCTCTCGGAGAGAGAGAGGGAGAAGGAAGAAAAACCGTCGGAGTGCATATCCTTAAGCAAGAAGAAGATCTCGTCGAGGGAAATGTTGGTGTGGTGAATTTGGTCGCAGGTGAATCGAGTGAAGTATTGAGGCGAGATTTGGAGGGCGGCTACGTAGCGGGGAGAGGAAGTTTGGGAGAATATTATGGAGAACATTGTTGGTGTGCATTTCATGTTGGCTCTATCTTCAACTGTTTGGAAAATTTCAATCACATCGTCCAGAGGTTCTATGGGACAATCGAAGCTCAGCATTCTAAGTGTGTAATGGGAGAATTTAAGTGTGTAATGGGAGAATTCAGTAAGGGAAACTTTGTACTAAACATATATATAATCCGGTGTAATGACTTTGTAAATAATGGCTTCATGATTTTGATTAGGTTAAAAGCTAAATATATGTTTTAGTTGCTAGTGTTTTTTCTTAGTCTCTGATTTTTCTCCAAATTTTTAAGAAATTAATAAAAATTTTAAGTTTCTTCTTCTCTAGATTTCAACTAATTGACTAATTGTTATGTTCCGTAAGGGCTCGTTTCGTTCCCGTTGCTTGTTCCTTGTTCCTGTTTCTCTTTTTTTAAGAAATGGACGCATTTGACAACTCATCCTTGTTTCTTGTTTCTAAATTTCTAGAAACGTTTCTAAGAAAGAGGCAAATTTTGAGAAACTACAAAAGTTGTTTCTCAAATTTTGTTTTTGTTTTTGTTTTTTTTCTATTTTTCTTGCATGTATCTATCTCTCTCTCTCATTCCTACAACAATATCTTTTCTTCCTCTCTCTATTTTTTTTACCACTTCCTTGTCTTTCCGTTCTTTCTTTCCTTTTTTTTTCTTTTTTTATCACCTCCACCGACCAGCCGCCACCGTCGACCTTTGACTATCAGTCGTCGCTGGCCTCCGTCGATCGACCACCACCATTGACCTCCAACAACCGGTCGCCGTCGACCTCTGTTGATGAGCCGCCACCGTTGACCTTTGACTACCGGCAACCACCGACTATCGGCTGCCGCCCGACCAGCCGCCACTATTGACCTTTGATTACCAGCGTCGTTGACCACCGTCGATCGGCCGCCACTATTGATCTCTGACTACCGGTCGTCGCCGAGTGACAACAACAGTCGACCTCCAACTACAGGTCGTCGTTGACCTCCGTCGACCTCTGACTACCGGCCGCCACCGACCTCTGCTGACCTGCCGCCACCATCGACCTTCGACTATCGACCTCCGCCGACCGGTTGCCACCGTCAACCTTCGATTACCGATCTTGTGCCACCAACCTCTGTCGATCGACCACCACCATCGACCTCCAAGTATCGACCACCACCGTCGACCTCTAACTATCAGTTGCCGCCAACCTTCGTTGATCGCCCTCCACCGATTGATCGCCCCAGTCGACCTTCGACTACCAGCGACTGCAGACCTTCTCTAACTGGCCTCCGCCGACCAACTGCCCCCGTCGACCTCCGCTGGTCGGGCTCTGCCGGCTGAAAGCCACTATCGATCTCCGAATATTCGCTGCCACCGTCGACCTCCGACTATCGAGCCTCGTTGACCTTCACCAATTGGCCGCCACCGTCAACCTCCGACTACCTGTCGCCATCGACCTCCGTTGACCAGCCTCCGCCGACCGACCGCCATCGTCAACCTCCGACTATCGGCCACCACCTTCGCCCTTCGACTACCGGCCGCTGTCGACCTCTGCCGACCAGCTGCCATCGGAAACCTCTGACTATAATCTTAAAGTGTGTTATATATAATTTTTATATTATATGTACCCAATTTTATTTCAACTAAAAATCAAGAATCGAGAACGCAGTTAGCAAACACATATTTGTTTCTATTTCTTTTTTTAGAGAAACAAGAAACAAAAATAATTATCAAACATGTTTCTATTTTTAGTTCTTAGAAAACAAGAAACAAGAAACAGGAAATAAGAAACGAGAAACGAGAAACGGGAAACGGGAAACAATAATGTTATCAAAAGAGCCCTAAGTTTCCCATTTCTAGTTTTCTGTTTCTGTTTCTCATTTTTTGGAAAACAGACATATTTGATAAACGTTTCAACTGTTTCTTGTTTCTATATTTTAAAATACGTTTCAAAAAATGGACTCAAATATGAGAAACTCCAAAATAAAGTTTCTCTCGTTTTGTTCCTTTCCTTTTTGTTCCATTTTCCCATCCCTGTTATCACGCTCGCAAGCGTAACTCTCTTCCGTCTTTTTTGTTTCGATTTTTTCTATCCTTGTAATCATGTTCCCAAGCCCTAGTTCTCTCTTCCACTTATCCTCTCCATCACACAACATTCATAAGTTCAGAGTATATCCCATGTTTTTATTCCAGGTTGATTCGGTTCCTCTTCAAATTAAGTGACTTATTGGGGCTTTTTGTTTTGCTATTGTTGTTGGTGATGGTGTTTTTTTTTTTTTATTTCTAGGATTCAGTTTGATGATCGATTTTTATTTCTTTTTAAGAGTCTGTTTGGAATACATTTTAATTTAAATGTTTTTAAAGAATGCATTTTTTAAAAAAAAAACATTTTGTATAAAAATTGTTTAAAATTTAAACAGTCATATGTTTGGTTACATTTCCTCATAAGTGTTTTTGTACACAAGTTATTGTATACTTGAAAACTATTTTTAAAGAAGTTGGCTTCAAGTGTTTATCTCAAAATGGTTTATTTATCAATCTCATTTTCCAATAAGTTATTTTTTAGTGGTTGTCAAACACTAGAAAGTTTTTCAAAATTAAACACTTGAACAGTTAAACCAAACACGCCAAAGCGAGCTTAGCTCAGCGGTATTGGCATGTACTTTCAACCATGAGGTCAGAGGTTCGAATCCCCCACCCCATATTCTGTTAGTTGACCATATGGGAGGATACGTGTCAGTCGTTAACCTCGCTAAAAGACTACTTTGTTAGCCTTGGTTTACTGTTACAGAGACCTTTCTCGAACAAATCATCGATTGGAATACTGATACGTTGGGCAAATAATTCACAGCAAAAAAATAACAAATACTAATTGATCCTAATGATCAAGTATCGAAGGAACTTACTTTGATGGAAGATCTAGCCCGCTCTGAAAACACCCAAAAAATAACAGCAAAGTGACCTTTCTATTGCTGTAAATCTCTCCACGAATATCACCACAAAGTTACACCAACGATGTCTAAAGGTTGAGTTGAGTAGGTTTGTGGGAAAGTTTTTCTGTAAGTTCAAAGGCCACACAAAACGTAATGAACGAACGCACAGAAAACTCCGTAACTTCCCCCCCTTAGTGAAGGGAATAAAAGTCCCCACGCAGCGGAAGCGCATCGATTGGACCTTACGTCGTATATTAATTAACATTAAAATACCGTTACGATAACTCAAACAAAACTTTAAACATGCTTTAAAGTTGCTGTAAAATCGGTTTAAACATGCTAAAATAAATCTAAATTTATTTTAAAAACTTTTCTAACGAAAAGAGGAAGAACCGTTACAAACCTCCGTTGTAGACTTGACCGTTCTTCGCCAACGACGCTCCAACGAACGAAAACGCAGCAGCCGCCTTTGTTTTTCTTCGCTGGAAATTCCTTCTTGATTGACACAATAACCACAGAGGTTACACCGGCATGTCTCTAAGTCTAGGAGGCCAAAGACTTGTGGGAGTCTTTCTCTAAGAGGGAGGCTAGAGAGAATTCTAGGTCTTGTCTTTCAAGAGTGTCAAGTGTCATGACCAATTAGGTCTAGTGTTCTATTTATAGAAGAGAGGCCATGAATAAAATATTCAATTAAATCAATCTTTTCCAAAATTGATTCAATCTTATTCCTTAATTAATCAATCATGATCAATCAATTCCCCAATTGATTAATCTTTTCCATAAATGACTAATTACTTCCATAAGTAATTAGATCATTCCCATAAATGATTAATCACTTCCTTAAGTGATTAATTATTTACATAATTGATTAATTCATGGTTAATGAATTCTTTAATTAATTAACCACCAATTAAATATCACATATTTAATTTTCGGCCTTGAATTAATTAATTTTGGCCAAACACTTTTAGGACTTAAATTAATTAATTCATTATTCGAACTCTTTCAATCTTCCATAAATTTATATTTGAACTTCTTCAAATATTAATTTCTCTCATAATAATATATCAATATATATTATATTTATTTCCCTTAGTAAATTGAACATTTTCAATTTACATTTAATTACTTAGTTGCCTCAAATTACTTTACGAGCTACCAGTGGGACCTTATGGACCTACAGATCAGAAGCTCCAACGATGTGAGATTAATTGGTTAAACTCATTAACCACAATAATCAATATTTGTTAATTGTGTGTACATTCCACTATAGACTCACAGTTGCACTCTTCTCACTGCAGACATATTTTCTGTGTCCACAGAACTTAGACCAATATCGACTAGTTAGTCCGTAACACCAGCTGGGTCAAATTACCGTTTTACCCCTGGGTCACCTCTATTTCCTTAAGTACCAATTCTCCTCTAATGAACAATCTGTTTATGGTCCAACCATCAAACAGAAAACCCTCTCGTGCCATTGAGAGGGTAGGGCCCTTTGTTCAAGACTCGGAGTAACCACTTAAGGGAACACTCATCTGCTTCCCTAAAGTCGGGAAGGAGTGAATTCCATCTTGTACGATTATGTTCCCAGCTCCCCATTCGATCTTGTCCCCAAAGTGGTAGGCTTATTGAGTCGGCGTATTGGCCACTCTCACCCATACAAATCAAAGGACAATCTCTCATGAGCAGGAGTCCATAATCAACTCAGGATTAAGACTAAGTTGTCTAGGTCGTCCTAGTGAAAATAAAAAACCAACTAGTTAACGGTGTTATAACTAGTGATTACTATTTCGCAGTCCGGTCTTATGCAAACTCATTGCATAGGATACCCCCACTCGCATGTCTCCTACACGAACGCGTTGGATCGCAGTGTTTGTATCAAATACAAAGTGGGTCGTATCCATAGTGTCACCAGGATAAGGCACCCAGTCTTATCCCTATACTATAGACCCTTTAGGCTGTTTCTTGAACAATGATCCCATATGTCGCTACATATAGTTCAAGACTCATATTACAGCCTTGGATGTCTAGTTTATTGGATTAGGGTTATTATTAGGCAAAGACAAATATAAAATAACTAATAACAATTAATGGAAAAATATATCAATATTATTTCATTAATATCCGGTCAACGGTTACATTCACTATCTACGAGTTTTAGGGCATAAATCCCAACACTTAGTAGGCGTGAAGGTGAGGAAAAATAGGTCAAAACCCACGACCTAATAACTGATCAAATATCAATTATAATTAAAATATAATTTAATTAACAAATTAATTAAATTAAATTATAAGGTTAATTTAATTCACAATTAAATAACCAACTCATTTAAACTATATTTAAATGATTATCCTTCACATAACCTATAGTTTTAATGCAATCTAATTAAATCCCAATTTAATTAAACTAAATTAAAACTTATGATTAATTAATTCAATAATTAATTAATGTAATTAAATATCATATATTTAATCATATTTCCCTCAACTAAACTATAGTATTAATGTACATCTTATGCGCATTAATTATAACATATAGTTTTAATACGAATCAAATTCATATTATAATTTAATATTCGAACCTCTTCGAATATTAAATTCTCCCTTAAAAAATAACCTCAACACCTTATTTGAGTCATCGGTGGGACCTGATGGACCTACAGATCAGAAGCTCCAACGATATGAGATTAATTGACCAAACTCATTAACCAAGTTAATCAATGTTCGTTAACTGTGGTTCACTCCACTATAGAACCATAACTGCACTCTTCTCACTGCAGATAGATTTTTGTGTTCACAAATAATGACCATCAACAGCAAGTCAGCTTTTCACGTGTGTTCGTACCCCAACTAGGTCAAATTACCGTTTTACCATTGAGCTACCTTTTTATCCTTAAGTACCAGTGCTCCTCTAAAGAACAACTTGTTTGAGGTCCAACCAACAAATAGAAGTCCCTCTCGTGCCATAGAAAGGGTAGGGCCCATTGTTCAAGATCCGGGACACCACTTAAGGGAACACACCTCTACTTACACTAGAGTCGAGAAGGAGTGAATTCCATCTTGTGTGACTATGTTCCAAACTCCCCACTCGGTCTTGTCCCCAAAATGGCAGGCTTATTGAGTCGACGTGCAGGGCACTCTCACCTGTACAAATCAAAGGACAATCCCTCACAGACAGGAGTCCATAATCCACTCAGGATTGAGACTAAGTTGCCTAAGTCATCCTAGTGAAATAGAAACCAAGCTAACTAACGGTGTGTTACAGTTAGTGGTTAACTATTTCGTAGTCCGGTCTTATGCAAACTCATTGCATAGGATAACCCCACTCGCATGTCAACTACATGAACGCGTTGGATCACTACGTTTGTATCAAAATACAAAGCGGGTCGTATCCATAGTGTCACCAAGATAAGGTACTATACACCCTTTAGGCTAAATCTTGAACATTGATCCCCGTATGTCCCTAGGATGTTTAGTTTATTGGATTAGGGTTAATAAGACAAGATTGCATAATACAAACACAGATAAATGAATAATATATCATTTTATTAATGTTCGATCAAAAGTACATTACTATCTACGAGTTTTAAGGCATAAAACCCAACAGTGGCATACTTGGCATTTGTCCTTTCTAAATAGAGTATATAACTCTTCCTTGTAATGAGCAGTGGCTCTAGTTAATTCAGCATTGTATTACCTCCCATATTCTCAAATAAAGATCTTCATCTAATGCTTGAAAGTGGATGTACACCCATTGGATGGAACCACCTATAATATCTTGTCTTCATTATTTCCCTACTTTGTCTTTATGCTTGTTGACTGTTGAGTTAGATATGATGAATTCTTGTTGATAGCAACAATATTTATTCAACAATTGGTATTAGAGTCATGCCCCTGACGTAGCCATTTCGTTAAATTCCTCAAGTGTCAAACAAAGAATTTGTGAGCCTTGAAAATATAGTCTTGGTGGAGATTCGTGGTTGAGCTCTGGGCAGGCGGGTTTACTCCGGAGAAAGGAGTTGTCCTGGATAAAAGCAAGAACTCTTGGTAAAGCGGTGAAGCCTAGAAAGTTGGACGAATGATGACTATTTGAGGGGAGTGATAACATCAAATGCTTGTAGGGCAATCTTCTTATATTTTTCATGTCTTTATCAAATTCCTTGCGAAAAGTGCTTTTAAATGAGTATAATATGTGTATAGGTCTTTGACAGAGGTTTTGAGCCAATTTGAAGTTTAAACGAGCAAACCCGGAGCAAACTGAGCTATTTTCCCAAAGCCAAGCTCCTAAACCCTTAGGATGGCATCTCCAACGCTCTTCATACTTCAATTCCAAGCCAAAAAACCCGAAAAGGAAGCATCTCAAAGCCACAAAACGTCGCTCAAGATGCTGCCAACCTGTGGCCTAGCGTCTCGATGCTAGGCAATTCTTCAGCCGATGATTTTCACGTGCAAATTAGATACTTTCCAAAAATAAAAGGGCAACGTCTGAATGCTGCTAACAACGTCTCGACGCTGCCACTTGATATAAAAGGGGAATTTCGTTTTTTAGGTCAAAGATATCTTAGTTTTGCCTCCTCTTAGCCATTTTCTTTCCTCTTTCTCTATACCTTTTGGATTTCTACTGTAATTTAGGCTAGTTCTCTTTTATTTTGGGATGGCTAATAAAGCCGAGGAGCTTAGTTGGATCATTCCGATGATCGACTAATGTTAGATCATCACAATTGGGGACTTCTAATGTAAGTTTGACATACTCTTGAGACCTTTGTTTATGATTTGAATGAATTATTGTTCATTATGCTTTAAATTCCCATTCTTAATCACAATTGCATTGATAGAATAGCTTGACAACCTATTTGCTTGATTTAATGTAATTGTATGGCTAAATCGGTTAGTGATAGATTTATTGTGTGATTGTGTTGAATGGAGTGTTATCCCCAATTGATATAATTGCATGCTAGATTTAGGAATTTGAGCTTAGAATTGTATAAAACAAGGTTGTTCCTAATTTATAAAAATCTACTTAACGACCCAATTCACTTAATGCGGTTTAGATTCTTATTATTCGTCGTTAATTGGAATTCTAATTAGGTTCTAACTTTGATGTATTGATCAAGTTGGAAAGGTCAGGGGTCTAGATCATTGGTTCCAATGATAGTTGAGTGATTAATAATAATTCTATTAATTTGAGAGTCAATGATTGAGTTTCCAAACCGAAGTTAGAATAACCAATTATTCGATACTGAGGTGAGATTGACCAACTTATCTTTACTTTTCCGTTATTTTAATTTCTTGCACCCTTTTGGTTACGAATTGAGAAATCTAATTAAATTAATTAATTACGTTGCTCCCTGTGATTGACCCCAACCACTATTGCTACAAGTTAGCTTTAGAGGTTGTGGACTATAAATTTATTTGATACGACCTTTGACAAGTCTTCCATCAGAGAGGCTCGGTGGTACTTTGTTCGAGGGAGGATTGTTGGTAATTGAGGAGTGCGACCAAAGTCCCACATTGGATAGATAAGAAGATGATCATGGATTTATAAGGAAGGACGAGTATCTCCATTGGTATGAGACTTTTTGGGGTGAACGAAAAGCAAACTCATGAGGGTTTATGCCCAAAGTGACAATATCATACCATTGTGGAGATACGTGAGTATCCGGTTATCTCTTACAGATTCAATTTCCAATTCCTCATTTTCATTTTTCGTAGTCATTTGTTAAAAACGAGTTTGGTATGGGATGTTGGGGAGTTTGTTGGGAAAACCCCCAATTCTACTGCAGGAATAAGCAGAAAATAGTAGAGAAATTAAAACAAAGCAACAAAATAAGAAACACAAGAATTTACGTGGAAACTCCAAAGCGGAGAAAAAGCCACGGCTCACAGAAATAAATCCACTATGTGAAAAATTGTTACAATCACACAGAATTCTCTCCCCGACCCCAATTACAAGAACACACTCTCCCAAAGCTTTATATCACTCACACTACTAAAGTATACAAGCTTAAAGTGATTCTGAAATGGGATGCTTTGAAACCAAAGCCATAGGCTCCTTTTATAGTACTTGGAGCCCATCACTTCCTTGAACCTTTCCGATGTGGGACAAAGGCACTTCTAATATTTTGCCAAAAACCCAACAAATTCCACCTTGGCAAGATATTTGAAGAATCCACAACTTTTGCTACAAATCATTGTCTTCACCGATAATCATAATTCTCATCTTAGAGAACTATAACCTACCCCACCATACAGAATAGACCACTTGGACATCACCTTCCAAGAATTTTCTTCTTTGTCACATGTCGATAAATCCTGCTGAAATTTATGGTGCAACTTCCACCTACTTGGCTCACTTGGAAGTTCTTCAGCCATCGACATAACTTCCACCACACACCTTGCATAACTGCCAAGTCAATGCCCGTGTGCAAACTTGTGGAACCGCTAACATCACATCCTCTATCATGGTAAAACGGACACACCATGAGGATGAATTCTATCTTTCTTCAGAGGAATTCACTGTCTCCCCTGACAAGAGAGACAACGTCAGCATCCGACCTAGAGCCCTTTGACGAACCTGCTCTGTTAGGACAATTCTTTTTCATGTGTCCAGACTGCCCGCACTCCCAGCAACCTTTCTTCTGCATGGACTCTTTCTTCTTCTTCCAATTGCTAGCTACTAGTGCTGAATCCTCCTGTGAAGTACGCCCTTCACTCTTCAGAAAAATTTAAAGTTTCCTTCCCGTACACCAAGATTGGATTCATGTGTTCATAAGAATTTGGAAGTAACAAGATAAGCCTGAGTGCCTTATCCTCATCCTCTATCTTAACTTCGATCACCTCCAGCTCCAAAATGATGCCATTGAGAACACTCAGATGATCTGAGATTTTCGTACCTTCCTCCATTCTTAGCGTGTAAAACTGCTCCTTCAGGTACAACCGATTCGAGATGTTCTTTGCCTGATACATTGCTTCAAGCTTCTCCCAAAGCTCTTTGGCTGTCGAAATTCCATGCACATTTGCAAGAATGTTCTTAGCCAAATTGAGTCTGATTGCACTTGCAGCTCTCAAATCCATTTCCTCCCAATCTTCATCACTCATGTTGGACTTCTTCGAACCTCTGCTGGAACCACCACTGGACTCCACTGGACCACCTTCACCGCTGTCAGAAGCACCATCGCTTGGTTTTCCCTTCAAAGCCTGTGTAACCCAAATTGTATCAACACATCCTTGACTTGCACTTGCCACAAGCCAAAGTTCATCTTTCCATCAAATTTCTCTACGTCCATCTTCACTGGATTCATGAAGCTTGACATTTCTGCTTCACTCCTAGCTAATCTGCAAATAGTGAACAACCCACACTATTCACAACACTCAAGTTTGTTTCTAGAAATCTTTTCTGATGTGGAAGGTCAGACAATGCTGCAACCACAGAGCATACTCAGAAATCAAGAAACTACAAACCTAAAGCTCTGATACCACTATGTTGGAAAAATCCCTCAATTCTATCGCAGGAATAAGCAGAAAATAGTAGAGAAATTAAAATAAAGCAACAAAATAAGAAACACAAGAATTTACGTGGAAACTCCAAAGCGGAGAAAAAACCACGGCTCACAGAAAGAAATCCACTATGTGAAAAATTGTTACAATCACACAAAATTCTCTCCCCAACCCCAATTACAAGAACACACACTCTCAAAGCTTTATATCACTCACACTACTAGAGTATACAAGCTTAAAGTGATTCTGAAATGGCATGCTTTGAAACCAAAGTCATAGGCTCCTTTTATAGTACTTGAAGCCCATCACTTCTTTGAACCTTTCCGATGTGGGACAAAGGCACTTCTAATATTTTGCCAAAAACCCAACAGAGTTCTCTAATAAATATGTATGCAAAGTGTGGTCAGTTTTGTGATGCCATAAATCTGTTGAACGAATTGCCTCAGAGAGATGTGGGGTGTTGGAACGTTGTAATCTCTTGTTATTTTCATGATGACAAGGGTGATACTGCACTGAAAATGTTTGATCAAATGAAAGGGTTGGGTTTTAAGCCAAACTCAGTGACTTTTACCATTGTTATTTCATCATGTACAAAGGCTTTTGAATTTGGAAATAGGTGAGGAGATTCATAGGGAGTTGTTAGATAGGGGAAGTTTGGTTGGATGCTTTTGTTCTTTCTGCGCTTGTGGATATGTATGGAAAATGTGGCTGTTTAGAAATGGCCAAAGAAGACATCACTATGGTTTAGATTCAATGGGGGTTTGAACATCGACCAAGTGTAAGTGTTAATTAGTTGAGCTTTTCTAAACAGCTATAAAGAATATACTTTTCCAATAATCACCCTAGTTTCCATTTTCTATGTATGGCAAATAAACCAACCTAATATTGAGGAAACAAAACTCAAATAACAAACTGAATCAACCCAAAATTTCCCTTCTGAAAGGCTGCAAATTGTGTTGGATTTTGGGAATATGCCAGTTAAAAGCTCTAACAAAATATGTCTAATAGAAAGCCAGGATATATCTCATACTTCAGCTTGACTTTTCACAAGACTAGCCTCCAGGAAGATAAGGAGGGAATATGTTGCTTTATATTATCACAAACTAGTTTTGGACATCACACACACAAAGTATCAGGTTTACAGATAACACACGAATTCCTATTTCTTGCATCACATTTTCCTTTCTAGGGTAGTGTCAGTTAATCTTTTGAATCAACCAAATACACTGACTCACAAAATCAAGTGATAACTCTCCACCAACAGGCAGTACAAAACCATATAAATCCATACTCGAATAGAATATACTGGCACAAAGTTGATTGTTAAATGAGAGTTGGTTGTTAACTTCCCATTCTATTCACATTGTTCTATAGTTGGTAGAATATCATTGGTTGAATAAGGATTGAAACTATATGGTAGTGGCTCTTTAGTATCAGTTAAGGCTTTTGAACTCATGAAAAAGTATATGTGTTATCTTTCTCGGCAGTGCTTTATCTGGAAAAACTTCAGCTCTTTTTTCCTATATCTTTATTTGGTCCACAAAGTTTTGTCATGTTATTTTGTTTTATCTATGAGGAGGACATTTCCTCTTCCATCCTTTGTTTTGCATTTGGTTGAGTTTTCATCTATTGGGAAATGATTTTTATGCTCTATTAGTTATAGTTTTATTGTTTTCCTCTTCCTCTTCCTGTTTGTTTCATGAGTCTCTATCCTTTGAGTCTTTTTCTTTTTATTTTTCATCTTTTTTCCATTATATAAAAATAAAAAAATATTAATGCATCTTCTGGGTTCTATAAGAAATAAGCAAGTCTGGAGCTTTTATGTGCCCTAAGGAAGATGCGAATCTTGCCGAGCATGGTGACGTTAAAAATTTGTAGCCAAATAATTTTTAATTTGACGGAAAGAGATTGTCGTGGTCTCTTGTCAAATAAAATTTATAATCCACAACAACTAAGACTAACTTGTAGCAATAGTGATCGTGGGTGATCACAGGAAGTCTAGTACATGAATTCCAATTTCCTTTTCCGTTTAAGGTAACAAAAGGAGGGGGTTTGAGAATGAGAAGGCTAATTGTGGAAAGTAAAGAGAGAGCAAAAGTAGAAAGCAAAGAAATTGCAAGAGTTAAATCAATACCTTGGAAGTCATGTAATTGGGGTTGTCGTGTTTAAGTTTAATACAATTAAATCATGATTTTCACAAAGAGTTCTAAATTGCAATACTAAAGTCTAGCGTACTCTAGAGTTACCATGAGTCGCGTTTTACTATCATGGACTAGCCAACTCACTTTAGCCCGATTCTAGCCTAAATTAACTAATTGACCGATTAATTAATTCAAATTGCATTGAGAACTAGCTAGATTAGTAATGCATGCAATCAGGGGGAATTAACGTCTTTACTACAATAACTAAATAATCTATCTCAAGACTACTATAATTAGCAAATAAATTGAAATGTACCGCGGTTAAAGGTTGTCGATCTTTCCCTAACATACTTGAATTTGTAAAAGCGGAGATAGAATCACTTAAGCATGCAACTAGAATGAAGTTCAAGAAACTTCATTAAAAGTAAATAAACTTACACACAACGACATCCCAATTACATTAGTGGAGAGCCTAGCCGCTCATGGTACACGAACAAGCTTGATTTTTCCTTGGATATATCATGAAAACCACTAAAAGTTACTAAATCTTAGAAAAGGGGTACAAGACAAGTGAAGGAAATGACGACAAAAGTGTAAGAGAATGGAGATAATTAACCCTAAACCTAAACTAATTATTTATAGGACTCCTTAGACTCCAAGTCATGGGAAATTGGCACTGAAATGAGGGCTCAAAGATGGAAAAAAAAAATCGATGAAAAAAAAAAGGAAAGCAATCTCGAAATCTGCCTAGTGTCGGCAGCCAGAGTCGAGACACTGGTCTATTTTCTTACGATGTTGAGCAGTAGCGTCGAGACGCTTATCCCTCGGGTTTTCAAGCTTGAAACGCTATAGGCTGAGTGTTGAGATGCTGGGGCCTTGAGAATTTGGCTTGGAAGCTCGTTTTGCTCCGGTTTTGCTCGTTTAGGTCCCATTTTGGCTCTGAACATGAATCTATAGACATATTATACTCATTTTAAAGGATTTTTTTTTCAAGAAATTCAATAAACATAAGCAAATTGGGAGATTCTAAATGTATAACAAATTAAACCTATCAAAATACCCCTAACCTAAACCTTACTAGTCCTCGAGCAAGCTAAGACTAGAATGAAAGAAATTTTAATGCAATGCTATATTCATGACTCAATTCCTCGAAGATAAGCATGATCAACATTCACTCAAGAAAATTAAATGCAAGTCTAGTATAGTTAAAGGAAAATTAAAATTAATCAAATTCTTTCTCATACATAAATGAGAGTTGAGTCTTCCCTAGAGATGTTTTGAAAAGCTCAAGAAGGACTTATAAAACTCTCAATCCATCTTCCTCCTACACTGGACAAAGGCATAATGTATTAAAGGTGTTGAACCAATTTACCAAACAATTCAACCACAAAGCACTTAAGCACAGCAGTAGCAAGACTAAAACGATAAACAGAGTAATAAAAGGAGAATAAGAGAGGAAAGGACACAGAGAACTTATAGTGGTTCGATCCCAAAAAGTTGATCTACATCCACTTGAGGCTATCCACTAGTATCATCAGCATTACAATTGATCACCTTCTAATCAGCAAGCATTCATCAGCTTCATGACAGTTCTCTATCGCATAGTACAATCACACACCAAAGGATGATCTCAAGCCCTCCCCAGCTCTCTGACCTTACTCACTCTCTTACGGAAGATAAACTTCACACAGACACTCTCCCTAGGTCTAGAATTCCTCTCACTCTCTTTTCGTACAGCCCCATCAATCATGAGATTTTATATTCACAATCTCATAAGAATGAATAGTACATGATGCACACAATGAAACCCTCTCTAACAAATTAAAAGAATCGGGTAACTAACTAAAACAGAGTAGTACCCGAAACCATACCCGAGACTGAAGAATACCCGGCTTGCTGAGATGGCTTCATTAATCTGAGCTGTACAGGTGAATTTCCAACAGGTCAATCGAGGGACTAAAAGAGAATGTTAGCTTGCAAACATTCAACAATTCTTCACCTTTGACAGATAACAGACAAACTCTTGTGATGCTTCATTCTAACTAGTGGAGTCCTGGCCTCTACCTTCATTCTTCATTCAGCAACAATTTTGAGAGTTGAAAGGCAACTCTCAAACTTCTTTGCAGGCAACACTTTAGTAAGGGCATTAGCAACATTATCTTCTGTGCTGATTTTCTCAAGTTTCAGCTTCCCATCAGCAATGATATCACGTATAAAATGGAACCTCACATCTATGTGTTTGGTTCGTTCGTGATATGTTTGATTCCTTGAGAGATATACGGCGCTTTGACTGTCGCAGAGGATAGTTGCACTGCCTTCTAAACTGATTCCAAGCTCTTCAATCAGTTCATACAGCCACAGTCCCTCTTTAAATGCCTCTGTCACAGCCATGTATTCAGACTCAGTAGTTGAAAGAGCCACTACTGACTGCAGGGTTGCCTTCCAGCTGATAGTGTTGCCATATAATGTAAATGCAAGTCCAGAAAGAGATCTTCTCCGGTCTCTATCACCTGCATAATCTGCATCAACAAAACCTACAAGTTTTGTTTTTAATAAATCGGTTTTTGAGTATTTCAAGCCATAGGAAGCAGTACCTTTAACATACCTTAATAACCACTTAACTGCAGACCAATGATACTTACCAGGACAAGCCATAAACCTACATATCACACTGAGAGCATATGCCAAATCTGGCCTTGAACAGACCATCAAATACATGAGACTCCCAACAGCATTCGCATATGGTATATTTTTCATTTCAAGTTCCTCTTCATCTGTTTTAGGAGAATGTTCAAGGGACAATTTGAAATGATTTCCCAATGGCACATTCACTGGTTTACAGTTCTCCATACCATATTTATTCAGCATTTTGTTGGCATACAATTCTTGAGATAGAAATAATGTTTCATTCTTCCTATCTCTCTTAATTTCAATACCTAGAATTCTTCTTGCTTCACCTAAATCCTTCATATCAAAAGCACCTTTTAATGTGTCTTTTAGTCTATTTATCTCATATTTATCAGAGGATGCCAATAACATGTCATCAACATACAATAGGAGATAAATTGAAGCTTGATTCCTACCATGTTTAAAGTATACACAATGATAAGGATTACTTCTCGTAAAACCACAAGACAACATGAAGGAATCAAATTTAATATACCACTGTCTTGGAGCTTGTTTCAGCCCATACAAGGATTTTTTGAGCAAGCAAACCTGATTTTCAGTCCCTTCAGTTACATATCCCATTGGTTGTTGCATGTAAATAGTTTCAGACAGCTCACCATGCAAGAAGGCTGTCTTAACATCTAATTGATCTAGCTCAAGGTCAAAAACAGTCACAAGGGACATCAGGGTTCTTATGGAGGAGTGTCTAACAACAGGTGAAAAAATTTCTCCATAATCCACTCCCTCTTTTTGTGTAAAACCCTTAGAAACTAACCTTGCCTTATACCTTAATGGTTGTGAAGAATCAACACTGTGCTTCACCTTAAAAATCCATTTGCATCCAACCAATTTCTTATTAGAAGGTCTATCGACTAATTCCCAGGTATTATTATGTAGCAATGACTTCATTTCATCATCCATTGTTTCTTTCCATTTATTACTTTCTTTAGAATTTATAGCTTCAGTATATGTAAGTGGTTCATGATCTACTGAATCCATTTCAGTGCACAGGGCATAATGCACAACATCTGCACTAGCATATCTAGAAGGTCTCCTAATTTCCCTTCTCTGTCTATCACAGGTCAGACTGTAATTTTGCAAAGAATCAGTTGTTGGTTGTGAACTTTCTGTTTGAACATTTTCAGGTTGAATATCAGCTTCCTCAGTCACAATTTCTTGTTCAGTAGCTTCTGTCTCAGTAACTGAATGTTTTGAAGAAAATTCCAGCTCCATTTCAAAGGTCTGCTTATTTTCAGTTTTAGAGGTTTCGAAATCAGGATTCTTTTCAAAAGCAATTACAGACTCATCAAAGGTTACATCTCTACTTATGATACATTTTTCTTCACCTTTTTCAATGCACCATAACCTATAACCTTTCACTCCCGAAGGATACCCTAAAAACAAGCACTTCTTGGCTCTATGATCTAATTTTCCTTCTTTGGAATGTGCATAGGCAACGCAACCGAAGGTCCTAAGGATACTCAAATCTGGTGGATGATTAGACCATTTTTCAATAGGAGTTTTAAAATCAATGGCAGTAGATAGACTCCTATTAATCAAGTATGTTGCTGTTGTGAGAGCTTCACCCCAGAATTTTTTAGGTAAACAAGCATTTGACATCAAACACCTAACTTTTTCAAGAAGAGTTCTATTCATTCTCTCAGCCAACCCATTCTGTTGTGGTGTTCCCCTCACAGTCAAATGCCTAACAATTCCCTCTGTTTTGCAGTATTCTTTAAATTCAGTGCTTAGGAACTCTAAGCCATTATCAGTTCTAAGACACTTCACCTTCCTTTCAGTTTGCTTTTCAACTAAAGTTTTCCATTGAATGAAGGTTTTAAAGGTTTCATCTTTAGTTTTTAACAGGTAAGTCCATACTTTTCTGGAGTAGTCGTCAACAATACTTAAAAAATATCTAGCTCCTCCCATTGTAGGTTTCTTTTCAGGCCCCCACAAATCAGCATGAACATAATCAAGAATTTTCTTTGAATTATGTTGCCCTTTACCAAAAGACACTCTTGTTGACTTACCATAAACACAATGCTCACATACCTCCCAAGATGATACAGCAAACTTTCTCAACAGCCCCTGTTTAGATAACTCTTTCAGACCTCTCTCACTCATGTGACCCAATCTAGCATGCCACAATTTGGTTTGGTTTTGATCCCTAACCGTAGCAATGGCAGTAGTTCCAACCACTGTGTTTCCATTCAAAACATACAAACCATTGTGTAAGGTTCCTTTGGCTTTGATTATAGCTCCTTTTACAATTTTAATAGTACCATTTTCAAGTTTACACAGGTACCCAGCTTTATCAAAAACACCTAGGGATATTAGATTGCGTTTGAGGTCTGGAACATATCTCACATTAGACAGTTCTCTCACATGGTTATCGAACATTTTAACTTGGACTGTCCCTATCCCCTTAATACTGCATTCTTGATGATTTCCTAGCAACACTTTACCACCATCTACTTCTTCAAAGTTCATAAACCAGTGTTTATTAGGTGTCATATGGAAGGAACAACCAGAATCAAGGATCCATTCAGAGTCAAAATTCCCATCAGACACGGTTAAAACTTCAGCAGTCTCATAATTTTCAGTTATGTTTGCATTATGCTGCTCATCATCTTTCTTTGACTCATTTTTCCTTTTATTCTTTAGTTCATAGCAATTTCTGCGTATGTGACCTTCTTTATGACAGTAGTAACATCTTTTAGTCTTGTTTCCTTGAGATTTAGACCTACTTCTGCTATTATTTCTTGTAGATTTCTTTTCTGTTCTTCCTCTCGAGAACAAGGCCTCACTCTCCTTCCCTTTTCCCTTTTTTATTTCTAAGTCTCTAGCCCGAAGTGCACCAAGCACAACATCCATAGAAAGGCTATCTCTCCCATATCTAATTGCAGACTTAACTTCATTATAGGTTTCGGGAAGAGAGTTTAGTAGGATAATAGCTTTGTTTTCATCAGACATTTTTTCTTCAATGCTAGCTAGGTCTAAAACAATTCGATTAAAGTCATCAAGATTTTGTTCAAGGTCTTTTGATGAATCCATCTTAAAACAGATGAACCTCTCCTTTATATAAAGCTTATTAGTCAGAGACTTCGTTTGGTAAATTTTGTCAAGCTGACTCCACAGTTCTATAGCATCTTTTGCTTCATGTACTTGACGCAGTACATTGTCAGCTAAGTAAAGGATTATAGTGCTAAATGCAATTTCTTTGGTTTCTTTAACATCTGATTCAGATAAACCATTTGTCCAGTCAGTAGACTCATCTAACACCTTAGCTACCTTTTGTTGGACAAGCAAGGCACGCAACTTCTTTTTCCACAAAGAAAAATCGCCTTTACCATCAAACCGTTCTACCTCAAATTTAGCAGCCATAATCAAAATTACTTTTAGAGATTCAAGCAATATTCAAGCTCTGATACCAATTGTTGAACCAATTTACCAAACAATTCAACCACAAAGCACTTAAGCACAGCAGTAGCAAGACTAAAACGATAAACAGAGTAATAAAAGGAGAATAAGAGAGGAAAGGACACAGAGAACTTATAGTGGTTCGATCCCAAAAAGTTGATCTACATCCACTTGAGGCTATCCACTAGTATCATCAGCATTACAATCGATCACCTTCTAATCAGCAAGCATTCATCAGCTTCATGACAGTTCTCTATCGTAGAGTACAATCACACACCAAAGGATGATCTCAAGCCCTCCCCAGCTCTCTGACCTTACTCACTCTCTTACGGAAGATAAACTTCACACAGGCACTCTCCCTAGGTCTAGAATTCCTCTCACTCTCTTTTCGTACAGCCCCATCAATCATGAGATTTTATATTCACAATCTCATAAGAATGAATAGTACATGATGCACACAATGAAACCCTCTCTAACAAATTAAAAGAATCGGGTAACTAACTAAAACAGAGTAGTACCCGAAACCATACCCGAGACTGAAGAATACCCGGCTTGCTGAGATGGCTTCATTAATCTGAGCTGTACAGGTGAATTTCCAACAGGTCAATCGAGGGACTAAAAGAGAATGTTAGCTGGCAAACATTCAACAAAAGGCATGGAAGAAACTAACTTGTTAAAGATGCAAAAGGTGTGTCTTAAATTCTTTCTTTCTTGTCTCTAAACTAAAGGGCTCTAAGCTTGCATATATATGATTTTTAAGGGGCACTAGCTTTCACACATCTACTGTAGGACCACATTTCCCGAGTTTAACCCTTGGACGACCTAACTAATCACAATAGAGGTAGTTCTTTTTACCCCGACAAGAAAAGCAAAGATAAGCTTATAATTTTCTCTTTTTCTCATATTCTTTTTCAAACAAAATCAAATTAATTTTTCTTTTGAAGCTCACAAGGCAGAATTAAGTTTAAACAGAAAAGAAAATTGGAATTCGTTTATATTTAAACCCTTTAGGTTGTTACTTGAACATTAAATTCCAAACAAAATTAAGTTTAATATAAGCAACTCAAGGCTAATAAAATGCAACTTTAAAATAGTATTTGGAACAAGGATGGTGGGCTTAAGCCCTTCCAACAAAATGCCCAAAATAGAAGTTTAAATCTAAATTACAAAAATCCTTAGAAATGGCTAGATATACAGTGTAGATTTGAAAAATGGCCAAATAGAATTTTTCAATGAAAAATGCCCAAATAGAATTTTTCAATGAAAAATGGTCAAACTGTATTTTTAACCTATTTTGCTCGTTTTATTCTTCCAATTATACCCTTAAGTCAGTTTTCATGTCCCACCCTATATTTGAGGAAACCCTATTTGATTTAATTATATATAAAAAAAACAATTAGATTTTTTCATCGTCTTTTCCAACCATTCTAAAGTTAGATCAATTCTTGGTCTTCATCGTTCCTTCCAACACTGTAAAGGTTATTGATCATAGGTATATTTTTACATTTTTTGTTACTGCTTTCATGTTTTCCTTCACCCTAAAAAATAAGTGTTCAGATTGATTGTTGATTTCATGTTTTACTTCACTCGAGTTATTCTTTCTAATTGCTAAAAGCTCATTTGAACTTTCTTGTACATTAGTCTCAATCACCTTTGAATCTTTCTTTCCAATTGATGAACATACTGTGAAACTTAGTCAAACCATAGTAAGGGGATTTGATGTCTATCAAATCGCATCGCCCCAAAATTACCCTGCCATTTTGTATTTTTGTCATTGGATTTGGAATAAGGTGCACCGTATATTACCGATGAAGAAGTTTATTCTCCATTAGCTTCGATTTTCCCAACATGCTTTGCTTTCTACTTTTAGGTTTTTTGTTGATTTTCTTTGACTTATGGATATCTCATCATGACCAAAATATAACGAATTGAAAATTAGCAAATTTTGAAACTCTATTTTTCATACTTAATTAATAGGGTCGGTTGCAAATATAGCAAACCGACCCAAAATATATACAGATTTAGCAGCCGGTAGAAAATTTTGCAAAATTGACAAAATTTTAAGTTATGGAATGTGTATTTACTAAAATGCCCTTTCTATCTGATAGAAAGTTTTTCTATCACTGATAGAATCTATCAGTGATAGAAAGTCTTTCTATCTGATAGAATCTATCACTATTAGTGATAGAAAAGTCTTTCTATCTGATAGAATCTATCTCTATTAGTGATAGAAGCTTTCTATCACTGATAGAAAGACTTTCTAGAAAGACTTTCTATGTGTTCTTTTTTATAAGGTGTTTGGTAGGTGTTTGGTTGGTGTTGTTTCGTTTCTCATATTTTCTATCATTGATAGAATCTATCAGTGACAGAATTCTATCTGATATAATACTATCCTTGATAGAACTCTTTTCACTAATAGATAGATTCTATCACTAGAGTAACAGAATTCTATCAGATAGAATTCTATCAGTTTTTCTATCTTATGATAGAAAGCATCTATCAATGATAGAAAGACATTTTGTTACTGATAGAATCTATCAGTGATAGAAAAATTTTCTATCACAGATAGAAAAAACTTTCTATCACAAATAAAAAGTCTTTCTATCACTGATAGAAAACTTCTATCATTTATAGAAAAAATATTCTATCACTTTCTATTATGATAGAAAGACTTTCTATCACTAATAGAAGTTTCTATCCGTGATAAAAAGTCTTTCTATCAGATAGAATCTCTTTCTATCAGTGATAGAAAGTCTTTCTATCACTAATAGAGATAAAATCTCTTTCTATCAGTGTAGAAAGTCTTTCTATCACTAATAGAGATAGATTCTATCCTTCTATCCTATTTCTATTAGTGTTTGGTCGTTATATCCTATTTCTATCTGATAGAAAGTTTTTCTTTATGTGATAGAAACTTTCTATCACATAAAGAAAAACTTTCTATCACTGAAAGCTTTCTATCAGTGATAGAAAGTCTTTCTATCACAGATAGAAATAACTTTCTATCACAAATAGAAAGTCTTTCTATCACCGATAGAAAGCTTCTATCAGTGATAGAAAAAACTTTCTATCATTTTATATCACCTATTTGGGACCGTTACCACATGTATGCTATGGAGGTCTTTCGAAATAAAACATTTTGAAACATAAACTCAAATTTAAGTAAAAACCTCAAAGTAAAAGCCTTTATTAGAGATCTCTAACTTTAAGCTCACAAAATATTCTCAAATAACTTTAAAACCAAAAGCAAACATGGCCTCTAAGGAGTTCTCAAAACAAGTTCATAAACCAAAAAAATGTAAAACATAGTTCATAAAGCAGAAGATCAAAATGTGATGTTCATGTGTCCTAGTCTCCCATGGTTGCCTAACAGATTCTCATCAACCACCATCACACACCCTTGCCTTTACCTGAAAAAAAAAAAACATTCATGAAAAGAATGAGTATTTAAAATAATCAGTAAGTAACCCCACTACTGGGGTCAGGATATGCAAACACATAACATGGTTCATGTTTTTCTAGTGATAATGGTTCATGCATTTCTAGGGACCCTATTCCTCTTTCCTCTTAGTTATGAAGTTCTTTTAAGGCCTTAACATGGAAAATTATCCTTCCCTGTTCCTCTCCCAACTAAGAGGTAAGTAGGCATCCTCTAGAGAATTCACCCCATCTAATAGTCAGTTGGCACCTAGTTAGCTAGAGGGGTTGAATCTCGCCTAAATTACCTTGAGTCCCTCTCCCAACTAAGCGATACAGTAGGCATCCTCTAAAGAATGTGCCACATCTAATAGTCAGTTGGTACCTAATTAGTGGGGTTAAATCTCGCCTACAATACCTCAGGTTTCTCTAGATGTACATCAATTTCCTTTAAGGTAATTGCCATGAACATAGTTCTTTTAATATCATGAAACATACATCCCATAACAAAACATCATACATTCAAGGAATACAACATACATATCCTCAATCATGTATGAATACAAGATTTGATAGTTTTTCGTCTAAATTGAATCATGGTATACACATTCAGAAAATTTATGGTTCATGTATCATGTTTCACATTCATTAAATCGTTCATCACGTTCATAGAAATTCATGCAAATTCTATCCTATCAGCACACAGTTTCCAACCTAGCCTAAATGTTCCAGTAGTAAAGTCGCTTACCTTAGTTTAATTATTCTTGAGGTAGAGAACTCCAATTAATTCCAGCAAAGTTAACCTCAACCTTAATTATCTGCTTGATTTCTACATGAAATAAATCCATAATTCAGCCAAATCATCCTACTAATTTTTCTTAGCTATCTTAATGACCAAGAAGGCCAAAACGAGATCGAAGTTTACCCAAAACCCCAATTTAGTGGTTGGACAACAGTCTAAAATAGTGTAAATTTGCGAGTTTTGGGCCAAAATCAAGTGGCAATGCTGAAGCGAAAACAATAATTCATGGGTAAACATCGTGTGCCAAAATAAACACTAAAGGAGTCTAAATCAAGAAGAAACTCACCAAAACAGCCTCCTAACCTTGCTAGATGAGTTCTAAAATCGCTCAAAATCGACAATTTAAACCTCCAAACGCTATAGGTACCTTGAAATTGAAAGCTAAAATCAATGGGTATTTGCTTAGTGAGTGAAATTGGCTCAAATAATCTTGAACCTCACTTACCCAATGCTAAATTCGTCGGAAAACGCCCAAAAATGTTGCTACCCATTTTGAAATTGTCGAAAAACTCCACACCGCTTGCTACCCATGTGAAGACACGAGAGGGAGGGTTCGACCTATCAAACAGACAGAAAAAATCACGGCCTAAACACTGTTGTACTTCTGAAGTCTCACGCAAACAAACTCACTTTCGCCGAACTGCTACAAATCACCGTTGACAAGGGAAAAACGGGAGGCTCGACTGCTTGAAGAACCTCATCGGACGCTGCAACACGTTGTCAAAAAAGGTGATCGGAGAAGGGAGGAGGCTGGCCGACAGTGCTCGTGAGAGGGAGGAGAAACATTTTCTTTATTGTTGTGAGAATTCCACCAAATTCTCTATGGATTCTATCTTGGTGTACTCACCCTATGTTACTTGTTAAGTTGCAATTTACGTGTGTTTCTTACCATTCTTACCACTTTTCTATTCATATACGCATAATTCAAATTCCATAACATGCAAATATGCAAAATCAACCACAACAATAAGTACCCCAAGATTACACATCCGTAATAAAAATTGATGCGCTTTTCTCGTACGTTTAGGGATCCACATCTCCTCTGCCATTGAACCCACTCTTACTTTCACTCGTCTCCTTAGGAGTTCCATCACATTCATCTACACCCTCACTCTCAGGGCCCTGATCCCCCAACATCTTCCTCTATCATCGATATCCACCTTTCCAAGAACCTACCCTATTCCCCAAGAACCTTTTTTTTTTTTATTTCGAGAAAGCAAAAAAAGGGAGATTGTGGACATGGATCCAAAATAAAACATAATTAACATCCAGCATTGATATGTTATTGTTACATTTTGGTTCTTTAAAGATTATACAGTTTTATCGAACATTGACGACCATTCTCGATGATCCTCTTCTTCTCATTTTTGTCCCTAGACTTACAAAATTAGAGATCACGCCCAAAATTCTTTACCTTCAAACCATCCTCAAGATTCCATATTCTTTGAATCATTGTTTTAAAGACGTCCATGTTGATTACTTTTACCGTCAAAAACTTACAAACCACCTTGTTCTGAAGTTTCCTATCTGATTCATCTATCTCATCATCTTCTATATCAAGGGTCTTTCATTCCCCTTCTGATAGCTTTAATTTCTCTATTTTCTTGTTAATGCTTTTCTCGTACATGGATGACCAAGAATGTCCCAAACGCAACAAAAAAAGGTTATCTAAACATTCACTACCTCCTCCTAAAGAGTACTTATATCTAAGTTAACCACTAAGGTCCCGTTTGATAACCATTTGGTTTTTGAAAATTAAGCTTGTTCTCTCCCAATTTCCCTACCATGGCTTTCATTTTTGTCAATGATACATTTGAATTTCTAACCAAATTCTAAAAACAAAAACAAGTTTTTGAAAACTACTTTTTTTAGTTTTCAAAATTTTCTTGGTTTTAAAAACAAGGAAAGAAAGTGTTGAAGAAATGCAGCAAGTACAGTGAGACTTAATCAACCAAGAGATAGTCAGCAACAAGTAGAACAAGATTTAGAAAACAGAGAGTAGGGAGGAGAAGAAAGACACACAAGTTTATAGTGGTTCCACCACAAGGGTGTACATCCACTTTCAAGGCACTTGGGAAGTTTCTTTTATTCAAGTAAGAATTTTAGAGAGATTACAAAAGGCCAATGCCTACGGTCATTTACACAGAAGGGGTTATATACAATGTGGCATTGGGTTAACGGTAAAAAGAGTTAACCGCCTAAACAAAAACAGTTGTCTAAAGGACTGCCGTAAATGGGAAAAAGCATAATAGAATATCACATTTTTAACAACCACCCTCTTGATCAAAATTTAGCAAAACAATCGGGAGAACTTCCCTTTAGGTGCCAGGAGTAAAACTGAAGACTTTATTCAGCCATTTTCAACTTTGATAAGTTCTGAGAGGTATTCTAGTCGGCTTGATGGTAGAGTTTTGGTCATCATATCAGCTGGATTATGTGATGTGTGTGTTTTAGACAGAACAACTGCACCCTCTTGAATGATTTCTCTTACAAAGTGATATCTCACATCAATGTGCTTGGTTCTATCATGAAATGAAGTATTTTTCGATAGAGCCAATGCACATTGATTGTCACAATGGAGCTTAACTTTACACTCTTCATTTAACATAGCTGAAACACTTCCTTTGAGCCAAATTGCTTCCTTGACAGCCTCTGCTAAAGCAATATATTCTGCCTCTGTAGAACACAAAGCAACAACTGTTTGCAACGTTGCTCTCCCTTACCACATTCCCAAAAACAGAGAAGATATAACTAGTTAAGGATCTTCTTTTATCTAAATCAGTTGCGTAATCTGAATCCACATATCCAACTATGTGTTCTTCTGTGTCTTCTGTTTTTGAGAATGTCAAGCCTTTGTTTACAGGACCTTTAATGAATCTCAACACCCATTTAGCAGCTTTCCAGTGAGACCTTTCGGGATTACTCATAAAGCAGCTGATGACACTCATGGCATAGGCTAAATCGAGCCTGGTACACACCATTCCATACATAAGACTTCCAACAAGGTTAGCATAAGCGATTGTTTTCATGTCATCTATTTCAACTTGATCAACTGGTGACTGAGAGGATGAAAGTTTGAAATGTTGGGCAAATGGTGTCTTCACTGCTTTTGCTGTTTCTAAGTGAAATTTCTTAAGTAGCTTTTGGAAGTATTCAGCCTAGGTGATCAAAAGGGTGTTTCTCACTCTATCTCTCGATAATTTCATGCCTAAAACCTTTTTTGTATCTCCCAAATCTTTCATTCTAAATTCTCCACACAATGCATCCTGTAGTTTTCTAATTTCCAGCTTGCTAGATGATGCTATCAAGATGTCATTGTAGGGAATAAAAGTCCCCACGCAGCGGAAGCGCATCGATTGGACCTTACGTCGTATATTAATTAACATTAAAATACCGTTACGAAAACTCAATCAAACTTTAAACTCTTTTTAAAGCTGCTGGAAAATTGGTTTAAACATGCTTAAAAATAAATCTAAATTTATTTTCATGCTTTTCTAAAGAAAAGGGGAAGAACCGTTACAAACCTTCGTTGTAGACTTGATCGTTCTTCGCCAACGACGCTCCAACGATCAAAATGCAGCAGCCGCCTTTGATTTTCTTCGCTGGAAATTCCTTCTTTGAATGACACAATAACCACAGAGGTTACACCGGTATGTCTCTAAGTCTAGGAGGCAAAAGACTTGTGGGAGTCTTTCTCTAAGAGGGAGGCTAGAGAAAATTCTAGGTCTTGTCTTGAGAGTCTAAGAGCAAGAGCAAAGTGTCAAGTGTCATGACCAATTAGGTCTAGTGTTCTATTTATAGAAGAGAGGCCATGAATAAAATATTCAATTAAATCAATCTTTTCCAAAATTGATTCAATCTTATTCCTTAATTAATCAATCATGATCAATCAATTCCATAATTGATTAATCTTTTCCACAAATGACTAATTACTTCCATAAGTGATTAGATCATTTCCATAAATGATTAATCACTCCCTTAAGTGATTAATTATTTTCATAATTGATTAATTCCCGGTTAATGAATTCTCTAATTAATTAACCACCAATTAAATATCACATATTTAATTCCCGACCTAGAATTAATTAATTTGCCCAAACACATTTTAGGCCTTAAATTAATTAATTCATTATTTGAACTCTTTCAAAACTTCCATAAATTTATATTTGAACTTTTCAAATATTAATTTCTCTCATAATAATATATCAATATATATTATATTTGTTTCCCTTAATAAATTGAACATTTTCAATTTACTTTTATTACTTAGTTGCCTCAAATTACTTCACGAGCTACTAGTGGGACCTAATGGACCTGCAGATCAGAAGCTCCAACGATGTGAGATTAATTGGTCACACTCATTAACCACATTAATCAATATTCGTTAACTGTGTGTACATTCCACTATAGACTCACAGTTGCACTCTTCTCCCTGCAGACATATTTTCTGTGTCCACGGATCTAGACCAATATCGACTAGTTAGTCCTTCACGAGTGTCCGTAACACCAGCTGAGTCAAATTACCGTTTTACCCCTGGATTACCTCTATTTCCTTAAGTACCAATTCTCCTCTAATGAACAACCTGTTTGTGGTCCAACCATCAAACAGAAAACCCTCTCGTGCCATTGAGAGGGTAGGGCCCTTTGTTCAAGACTCGGAGTAACCACTTAAAGGAACACTCATCTGCTTCCCTAAAGTCGGGAAGGAGTGAATTCCATCTTGTACGATTATGTTCCCTGCTCTCCATTCGGTCTTGTCCCCAAAGTGGTAGGCTTATTGAGTCGGCGTATTGGCCACTCTCACCCATACAAATCAAAGGACAATTTCCCATGAGCAGGAGTCCATAATCAACTCAGGATTAAGACTAAGTTGTCTAGGTCGTCCTAGTGAAATAGAAAACCAACTAGTTAACGGTGTTATAACCAGTGGTTACTATTTCGCGGTCCGGTCTTATGCAAACTCATTGCATAGGATACTCTCACTCGCATGTCTCCTACACGAACGTGTTGGATCACAGCGTTTGTATCAAATACAAAGTGGGTCGTATCCATAGTGCCACCAGGATAAGGCACCCAGTCTTATCCCTATACTATAGACCCTTTAGGCTGTTTCTTGAACAATGATCTCATATGTCGCTACATATAGTTCAAGACTCATATTACAACCTTGGATGTCTAGTTTATTGGATTAGGGTTATTATTAGGCAAAGACAAATATAAAATAACTAATAACAATTAATGGAAAAATATATCAATATTATTTCATTAATATTCGGTCAACGGTTACATTCACTATCTACGAGTTTTAGGGCATAAAACCCAACAGTCATCCACATATAAAAGGACTAAAATAAAAACAGTGGCAGAGATAGACTTTCGATAAACACAACTATCAAAAGTGCTCTTAGTATAGCCTTCATTAAGTATAAAAGAGTCAAATCTCTTATTCCATCGCATTGGAGATTGATTTAATCCATAAATGGATTTTTGGAGATGGCATACCAAGTTTTCCCCTTCAACTTCAACAAATCGTGGAGGTTGCTTCATAAAGATATCTTCTTCTAGACTCCCATAAAGATTTCCCCTTCAACTTCAACAAATCGTGGAGGTTGCTTCATAAAGATATCTTCTTCTAGATTCCCATAGAGAAATGCAGTGGTTATATCCATCTGTTGGAGTTCCAAGCCATAGTTAACGACTATAGATAGAGGACTCGAATGGAGGTGTGTCTAACAAGCGGAGAAAAAACCTTTGTATAGTCGATCCCTTCTTCTTGGGTGAATCTCTTCGCTACTAGGTGTGCTTTATATCTTGGTGGATCTAAGGAATTTATTCCTGATTTCAACTTATAAATCCACTTGCAATCCACAAGTTTGCAGTCAGCTGGCTTGTCAATTAACCTCCAAGTTTTGTTCATCCTTAGTGACTCAATTTCTTCATTCATAGCACTTATCCACTGCTCAAAATTTTCTGACTTAACACCTTGATTATAGGTGTTCGGTTCCCCTCCAAAACTATCAATAAAATAGTTGAAGGCATAACCTACAAAATCACTGTTACTGTATTTTGAAGATGGTCGAATTGTTCTTCTTTGTCTGTCTCAGGTCAATTGGTAATTTACAAGATCATTTCCCTCAGTTTGTGAAGGTTGAGAGGTTTCCCCTTGATCAGATTCTTCCTCAAAAACAACCCTTTCTTCTTGAGTTTCGGTAGGTACCTCAGTTTGCACAATAGGATTCACACTGTTGTTGTTAGGAAACTGTAATTCTATCTCAAAGCCTTCAGGATTCTTATTGTTGTCTGTTATGTTATTGTTCTTCTAGGACATGATATCCTCATTAAATGTCACATCACGGCTAACAAAATATTTGTTTTCTTCTGGTTCCAAAGACCATAGTCAGTAGGCTTTGACCCCTTTCGGATATCCTAGGAACAAATATCTTTTTGCTATTGGTTCTAGTTTGTCCTGTTTGATGTGAGCATAGGCAACACATCCAAAGACTTTCAAGTGTCTCAAACTTGGTGGTCTTCCAGTCCACACTTCTTGTGGAGTTTTAAAATTTAAAGCTGACGAAGGGCTTCTGTTTCTGACATAAACAACAGTGTTGACAGCTTCTCCCCAAAAAGTCCTTGGCAAGTTGCACTAGACAGCATACACATAACTCTTTCCAAGATTGTTCGATTAAACCGTTCAACAAGTCCATTTTGTTGAGGGGTCCTTTTTGTTGTCAAATGTCTGTTAATACCAGAGGTCTTGCATAAGTTTGTGAACTTCTCATTTAGATACTCAAGGTCATTGTTAGTTCGAAGGATTTTAATCCTTTTGCTTGTTTAGTTCTCAATCAATTTTTTCCACTCCAAGAATCGATCAAAGACTTCATCTTTTTTTTTTTTTAGCATGAACACTCATAATTTCCTTGAGTAATCATCAATGAGGCTCAAGAAATACCTTGCTCCACCGTGGGTTGTGACCCTTGCTGGCCACCAAAGATCTATGTGTATGTACTGTAGGATTTCTCTGGTGGTATGTATTCCTGTTTTAAAACTTGCTCTTGAAGCTTTACCTAAGACACAATGTTCACAAAAGCCAAGATCCATTAGTTTTCTGTTTCCAATCAACCCTTGCTTGTAGAGTCAATCGAGGCCATTTTCTCCAATGTGAGCCAATCTTTTATGCCACAAGATTATCTCCTTTGAAGCCTGTTCACTAACAACATTGGTTTCACCAATTAGTGTCTCACCTTGCAAGATGTAGAGTCCATCTTCAAGTTTTCTAGTCAGCTTAGGTACATTATGTTTTGTTACACTAAGCACACTTTTCTCTGATATATACTTGTAGCCTGCCTTGTCAAGAGTTCCTAAGGAAATTAAATTCCTTTTCAGCTCTGGAACATATCGAACAGATTTTAGTATCTTTCGAGAGCCATCAACCAACTTAAGAGTAACTGTACCAATGCCTTTGACAGTACATCTCTGGTTATTACCCATGATTACCTTTTCCCCTTCAAATTCGTTGGTCTTAGTAAAATAGCTTTTGCAAGGAGTCATGTGGAAGGTGCACCCCGAGTCTAAAATTCACTCTTTAGTGGAACGCTTCTCAGTAATCATTAATACTTCTACGGATTCATAACCATCATGAAAGTTAGTTGATTTTTTATTTTCTCTGGGAGCTTGTTTATTTGACTTTCTTTTCAACTGATAGCAGTCTCGTTTCAGATGCCCAACCTTGTGATAGTAATTACACTTCAAGCTGCTCCTATCTTGCTGTCTGTGTTGGCCTTGATTTCTTCCATTGCTCTTATTTTCTCTCTGATTGCCTTGTTGTCTGGTCTGAGAGTTCTGATTCTTATTAAAAAAAATTTCCCCTTTTGGTGTTGATTCTAATTATCTTTGACAAAGAGAGCTTCAGGCTCTTTCTTTTCTAGCATAAGTTCAAGATCCCTCATTCTTAATGAATCAAGAATCTTGCCAACTGTCATTGCATCCCTATCGTATTTGATTGTTGCTCTAACTTCCTTATAAGAATCTGGCAATGAGTTAAGAAGAATCACGGCTTGATTTTGATCTTTCACTTTCTCACCAGCGTTTTGTAACTCAGTGCAGATGGCTGAAAAATCATCCAAATTTTCTTCGAGCGAATTGGATGAATCCATCTTAAAACTAAAAAATCTTTCCTTCAAGAAGATAATGTTCGTGAGAGTCTTGAGCATATACAACTCTTCAAGCTTTGCCCAAAGGTCCCTAACCTTTTCAATCTTACTGACTCGCCTTAGAACATTATCGGACAAGTGGAGAATTATTGAGTTGTAGGCCAGATCGTGCATCTCTTCCTTTTCTGTTTCAGACAAGGTCGTAGGGATTTTACTTGGATCACGTAATTCTTTGGCTAGCTTCTGTTGAACCAAAAAATAGTGCATTCTCTTTTTCCATAATCCAAAACCCTCTTTCCCATCGAATCTAGACTAACAAAGATTCAGTTGGGCAATCAAGAAGAGTAGTTTCAATTCTCCGTTAATCCTAGTTCAAGATTTCGGTCCAGATAACCTAACTCAATTTCTCTGTTATTGCAGGAATTAGAAAGTCAAGTATTTCAAGCACTTATTTGGGATCCTTCGTTCGCGGCTCTAATACCAATTGTTGAAGAAATGCAGCAAGTACAGTGAGACTTAATCAACCAAAAGGTAGTCAGCAACAAGTAGAACAAGATTTAGAAAACGGAGAGTGGGGAGGAGAAGAAAGACACACAAGTTTATAGTGGTTCCACCAAAAGGGTGTACATCCACTTTCAAGGCACCTGGGAAGTTTATTTTATTCAAGTAAGAATTTTAGAGAGATTACAAAAGGCCAATGCCTTCGGCCATTTACACAGAAGGGGTTATATACAATGTGGCATTGGGTTAACGGTAAAAATAGTTAACCGCCTGAACAAAAAACAGTTGTCGGAAGGACTTCCGTAAATGGGAAAAAACAGAATAGAAGATCACATTTTTAACAGAAAGATATTAGGAAAAAAAAGAAGCTTGTTGGTGGAGGTAGGATTTATAAGCTTAATTTTCAAAAACCAAATGGTTATCAAACGGTGCCTAATTAATTTTATTTAATTAAATCATTCATTTAACTTTTAAAGAATGGTTAGATTTGTAATTTTTTTTAACAAAATGTTGTCCATTGAAATTTTTGGAGGAAATAACATCAATCTTTTTTTTTTCTTTTTTTAAATAGTCTTAAATGTATTGATAGTTTGAAAAGTACATATATGACTGATGCGAGAATTGTTGATTTGAATATTGACTCATATGGTTCTTCACATATAATTAATGAACATTATGTTAGAATATTTTTCAAGATTTTGATTTGGGAATCATTTGCCGATGTGATATTCCACAAGATAAAAAAAAGGTTTTGCAAATAGGGGAATATGAATGTTTGTATATGGTATAGGCATCATTCAATTGTTTATGTTTTGTTCTTTCTCTTTTTAGAATTTGTTATCCACCAAAGTTCTCCAAAAGCCTCTTTTTGACAAGCATCATATTCTTGTCTTTAATGGTAAATTATTGCTATCTTTTTTAAAAAAATAATAATAATAAATGGCTAATAATTCATCATGAGCCACTCATTTGTGAAGGATTCCAAAACAAAACATAACATCATCAGGGTTACTATCATCTCTAGTCTCCAAACCAACATATTGGTTTAAGAAAAAAAAAACAACCAAAATGATTGTCTAATCAAATTAACTGAACCTACCCAAATTGCCAACAAAATTGTCAAATTGATTGAAATCAAACAAAGTATATTATCCAAATCGAAAAAAATCATTGACCAACAAGTGCACTACAAATCAATAAAATCGAGTCGCAAACAAGAGCTTAGCTCAAATGACATAAAGTTGTACTGATAACCACAAGGTTTGTGGTTCGAATCCCCCTCCCTACATATTGTCAAAAAAAAATCAATAAAATTGAGTCTAATTTTCTTCAATTTATATCTAGTTTCAACTAGCGCATGACATAGAAATAGTAGTTATGCAGCTAACTAGATGTGACAAACTTTATTGATAGAAAGATATATATATTGTAGATTTTTTTAACAGAGAAAAAAAAAAGGCATTGCATCATTGTAATTTCCATCAAAGATCTCATAAAAATATCACATATGGTTGTCCTTCTTAAGAAGGAAATAAATTTTAGAATAATTATTTTGTTTTGACTCAACTGAATTTGGATTTTATTAACAAAATTTCACACCCACATGTGAAGCATGAAGGGTGACTGAAATGTCATGTTTTGGGAAGAAAAGTCAATAGTAAGGAAATGTCTTTTTCCCAAATAGTCAAGCAAAGGAGTTGCATTTTATGTGCTTTCATTTCATATTTGTTTCAACCACCAAGTGTTCTCATTTTCAAAGCTATTAAAACTAACCACTTGTCTTGTGTCTTTTCTTTCAAATTTTGTGTGCCACAATTTTTTTTTTCTTTGAATTCATTAAACTTTATTTATTAACCACATGTGTATCACCTAGTAGAATAATTTCTATGACAGCTTCCTTTTCTAAAAGTACTATGAATATATATTGTTTTAGAGAAATCATAAATTTGATAACTTTCAAAAAGAATTGTAAATTCAATAATTTTTTGAAAACTCATATATATATAGACACACATGTATGTGTGTGTGATAATCAATGAATAACTCAAACCAGCAATTAACCTAAATATATTAATTAACTATGATGAAAGCAATGACTAATTAAATATATATCAATTAATTGTAATCTTTTAATTTAGGGAAAACTTCTAATATACGCCACATTTAAGTTTGATATATGGGATTTTCTAAAAACAAAAGTCAGATATGGGATAAACTGTAAGAGATAATATATAAATATATATATATGCGTATATGTGTGAATTGAAAATAAACCGATAAAGCTGTGATGTGGAAAACCACTGCCCTGAAAGCGACCGTGGTGCAACCGAGATTCAACCGTTCGCTCCCGAAGGTTAACACAACGACTCCAAAAACACACGTGCACTCGTGTTCAGGAGCTGGAACAGACGCTACAATTACCCAGAAAGATGAGAGGAAGGATCTACACCAACAGAACCAAAAGTCTCCCTATTTATATAGAAGCAAGACTTTATTTTTGGTGGTTCTATAATTAGCAAAGCCAAATTTAGTGCCGTCTAAATATAAGAAGCACTAAATTTAGCAAGTAGTTTTTTTTTCCTTCTTTGACTTGAATGAATTAGTCATTCCCAACATAAACGATGATTAATAATTATTTATTAAAAAGACTTCTAGTGTGAAAAGAGGAAATAGGTTCTACAAGTAATAAATATTTTCTCTATTGATTTGCATGTTTTGATGTTTATTGTTTACTACATTTGCAATTTTTTTAGTTACTATTTTTTAATTGAAATTATATTTAAATTACGTTAGATTTTGTTGCTACGTTTATTTAATCTATAAACCCTTATCTTTGACAATAATTTTTTCTCGTCTTTAAGTTTGTTGAGGATCCCACATTGAAAAGATAAGTGAGGACCAAGTTTTGAGATAGAAATCCATGTTATTTAATATAGTTCATATTCTAAAATATTTTTCATTCTTATTGGTATTGTTCAAATTCCAATTACTTCTTGCCAATTTCACATTTCAAATTCTGTATTGTATTTATTTCGAAAAGTAACCTCGGTTTCAATTTTAGAATCAAACTTCAATTTTTTTTTTCAAGCAACAGAGAATGAGACAAGAAAAATGATGTTATATATTTTCATTTCTTAAAGCTAAAAAAATGGAAAAATTAGGTTCACTTTGATAACCATTTGGTTTTTTAAAATTAAGCTTATAAACACTACTTTCACTTATAAGTTTGTTTGTTTTTTTCATCTACCATATTTCCATGTTTTCAAAAACCAAACCAACTTTTTAAAAGTAAAAAAAAAAAAAAAAAAAAAAAAAAAAAAAAAAAAAAAAAAAAAAAAGTTTTCAAAAACTTGTTTTTGTTGTTGGAATTTGGCTAGAATGCAAATATGCTCTTAACAAAGATGTAAACCATTCTTAGGAAATTGAGAGAAAATAAGCTTAATTTTCAAAAACCAAAAACTAAGGCCCCGTTTGATAACTATTTGGTTTTTGGTTTTTGGTTTTTAGTTTTTGAAAATTAAGCTTATACACACCTATTCCTACCTATGAGTTTCTTTGTTTTAGTATCTACTTTCTTTCGTTGTCTTAAAAAACCAAGTCAAATTTTGAAAACCAAAAAAAGTAGTTTCCAAAAACTTTTTTTTTAATTTATTAACGAATTCAAATGGTTCATTAACAAAGATGAAAACCATTGTAGAAAATTTGGGAGAAAACAAGCATAATTTTCAAAAATAAAAAATAAAAAATCAAATGATTATCAAACGAAGCCTAAATGATTATCAAACGGAGCCTTAATTAGCATAATCAAGAAATAATATTACAATAATAATAGATGCCGAAAAATCTATTGCCAGAAGCTATTGTCTACCTACCGAAAAAGAGAAACTTTGGAATAAAAAAGATGATACCAGTGTGATGTCAGCCATGCCAATTTGTTGGTCAAGTCAGTAGGATGCTCATAAGCATATAGAATCTTAAAAAAAGTAAAGAGATGAAGAAAAGCAAGTATGCTTAGAATATTTTGAATCAAATTTGATTGGATTGCAATATTGTCTCTTGTCCCCTTTTTATAGAGTTATGCTTTAGAGGTACGGCCACATCTATGTCGTACATCTAGATTTTACGTGTTTTCATATTTTCATGGGTTCAATATTGATATGAGAGTGTATCGACATTTCTAATATATCTTTGAAAATTTGAGAAAATATAACCAATATATCTTTGAAAATTTGAGAAAATATAACCAATATATTAACAAAATATATTCCGCTTCGATATCGTGTCGGCGTCGAGATGCGAGATGCTGACCCCTCTTCCAACCTTGCTGCCTTTTTTCTCGGTTTTATCTTGGTCTTTCTCGGTATGGGGCTTCAACCTCTGACTCTTGGTGCACTTTTTCAGGCCCGCTTCAATCCACCCTGGTCTTTTCACCTCCTCGTCGTCCAAGAACATCGAGATGGCTCCAAAACTCCCTAATTGGCCTGAATTAACACCAAATAGTGTGGTTGGCTCCCAATGCTACCTATGTTCAAAGTACCTGAAATCAAGACAATTAAAACATAAAATTCTCCTAACAAGCTTAGATTAGAGGTAATAAAATAGCACGAATTAAGTGCTATCACACTTCCTGATTAGCTTCTTCCAACGATCCTATGCCATGTCAACTTCTTCTTGTTGTCCCTGTTTAAAAGTAATGATTTTCCCTCAAATTTGTGCATAATTAGTTGGTACAAAATATTTCAAGAGAAACTTTTCTGCCAACTCATTTCAAGTAGTGGAATGATCGAATCCAGTGAGAATGAATCTAGCCATGCTTCTTTATTTTCATGGAATGAAAAAGGAAAAAACTTCAGTCTTAAAGTCTCATTTAACACTCCATTTAGCTTGAATGAGTTGCATATCCTCAAAAACAGTTTTATGTATTTTTGAGAGGATCTTCACTTGGAAGCCTTGCAAATTGACTATAGTTTGCAGTCTAAAACATAATTGGCTTCAACTTGAAGTGATTTGCTTCAATACTCGGTTCCATGATTCATGTGTTAAGGTTGTGGAAAGTTGCTGACAGGACCAAAATACTCCTATTTATTTGTTGTTAATCTAGACTTGTTAGGGTGCACTATACGCTCTATTTGTCTGTTTTGTAGATAATTTGTACATTCAGGGCATCAGGGTCGAACTACACAATTGGAGTTAATTCGGGCAATTTAGAGAATTTTCAAGCTTACTTGGGGGCCATGGGTCTCGAGGAGGTGCGAAGATCGTGAGGATCATGACGAGCCCGAAGAATAGTTCCAAGGAGTCAAAGGTTCGAGGCTCGAATCGAGCAAGAAACGACAAAGAATAAGGTCGAAGTACGCTGAAAATAGAACAGGCATCAAGACGTCGTGGCCAGCGTTTCGACGCTGGTTCGTTTCCAACTCGTGGCCCATATGGCACGGCGTCGAGATGCCATGCCCAACATCGAGACGCCATGACAATTTTTTCTATAAATTCCCTTTTTTATTTCCACCGAATGTATCACTTTATAGGGTTTTATTTTTGGTCTTCCGCTTGGTTCTCTCTGTCCAAAAAGACCAGAATTAACAGATGTAAGTTTTCCTTTTGATTTCCTTTGTATTTTCTTGTTATTGTAGCGTTGGGTCAAGGGTTTTAGTCGGCTTAACCGTTGTCTAAATCCGTTGGCGCCGATTGGATGATTTTTGGGATATATAATGTATTTCTTTGTGAGTTTCATGTTCTGAATGTCTATTTAATTTCATATTGCTATTGTATTTTGGATTCAGCTCGTATTATTTGCATGCGCAGTAGGTTAGATTGACGCCCTAACTCGCAGCTCGTATGTTAATAACTTGCCAAGAAATTGATTTCCAAGTAGCTAATGGAACATTGGTTTAATGGTTAGCGCATAGACTGATTCGTGGGCACAGGTCCCAAGAGCAGACTCTGACTTTGTTGCTTGACACGATAGGTTTAGAATCCAAAATAGCGTTAGAAGTAATTTAGGCCTAATTATTTCTAATGTCCTAATCAATCCACTAGACTTAAGGCAATTGGTTTATTGTTTAATTTGATAGTCCAATTGGATTAATTAATTAACCAATTAGTGTCTAATTTGATGGACGTTGTATGATCGGGTTAGATGGCTTAGGTGGGTTTTGGGTCTTTTCTGGGTTCAGATTAGATCGATTGGGCAATTGAGCAATTCAAACTAGTCTTTAATTGGTAGAGATTCAATGATCAAAGTAAATCATTCAACCCCAATAATCACTCCAATCGGTGTCGCCTAATTTAATCGATTACCTCGTCTTTTTATGATTTCTTGCAATTTAATTTCTTGTCCTTTTAAATTTCTTGCTTATTTAAATTCTTGCATTTTAAATTCCTTGCACGTTCATTTATCCAATATTCCAATCCCCCCATTTACCGCTTTCACAACTCGAAATAAATAGGAAATAAGTAACCAACCACCACTCCCTGTGATCGACCCCGACCACTACTACTGCAAGTAGTTTAGTGTTCATGGAATTATAAATTTTATTTGGCAAACTGGGAGCCTCGACAACTCCCGTCCCGTCAGTTGCGGTTGCATAATCCCATATAGCTCTGTCTCGCTCATCTACAATAGGAATGAGATTTTGTGCAGCCACTACCTATTGCAGCACATTGTTAGGTTCTGCCCTTCTTTACTACTCACTGAAAGGGTCTATAATAGGTGCCCCATGGAAATTTCTTGTAGAGGGTTTCTTCTGGAATCGCCTAAGTCTAAACTTCTTGTTGTTCTCTTAATTTTCTCCCTTGTTCCTTTCGATGTTGTCGAAAAGTTTTCTCTATCTCTAGATCAAGTGTAAATGGGAAGGACCCTTTGTTCATGCACTAATCCTACCTGCAAAGAAAAAGTTCTTGCAAAGTAGAATCGACTTCTAAACAAAGGCAAATTGGGTTGCAAATCAATCACAATTCATGCTGCAGAACTAAAAATTTTGTTAAAAATCGTTCCCTGACAACGATGCCAAAAACATAGTGCGAGGCAAAGCGTGCACAAGCATAGAGTGCGAATATACATTGTAAATCAAGTAGTAAAAATGAAGAGTACTCTAAGTATCAAATCCTTAGGGAATAGGTTTTCAAAGAAGTTCAATTTGAAATAAGGGCCTTTTCAAACTTTGTAACTAAGAGGGTAACCAAAAAAATAATAAGATAATGATTTGTGGTTTTTAATACTGAAAACTAAAGAAAACAAAAATCAAAATAACATGATAAATCAATGAGATAAAAGAGAGAAATTCAAAGTTGTTTCAACTCTAGCAAGAGTATGTGCCCACCTTTGCGCCTGCAAAATGCTCACTAGGTCAAGTCCAATCAATGATTGCTGCCCATTTGTGCCTACGCCGCACTCTTTCGAGTTCTGTACAATTCCAGCAAAATGCGCTTGATTTATACTTATAACCTACCCTTTCCACACTTAGCCCCTGAGTTAAGTTCAACTCCTATTCAACTGCACTTGTTGTGCTTTTAGGAGACTAAGCAATTAAACTCCTATGTCTAGGACTAATTCTAACTTAGGTAAATAAATAAATAAACAACTTTAGCAACTCTAATGGTTTCTTGTCATATGTTTAGGCTTGAGAAACAAAGTCCTATTTCTTGGTGATGTGGTGCGATGACAATTGCAAGTGATAAGTGCCAAAAATGTACCTATTTTGCCCCTTGTTCTTAGCTCATTTCTTGTGAAACTTGTATGTTTTTTTTTTTTTTTTAATCAAATTTACTATTCCCAAGCCTAAAAAGTGTAAAGGTTGGTAAATGAGTCTTAGAGAGTCAGGTGTGTCAAATTGTGCATATTTGTGCTTAAATTAACTCATTTTGGTATGAATTTAACTTATTTTTACGTGTTGTAGGAAAACAGAGGAAAACAGGGAAAACAGCAGAAATGCAACGCATTTCTGCCAAGTCAAAGTGAAATGCAACCGCATTTCTAGACAGAAACAAAAAAATCCGAGTCCGTCGTGGGTCATTTTGAACAAGCTTTTCATGCACCTAACCAGATGTTTTGACTCCGAAACTGACTGAGCTACCTTCAAGCACCATTTTCTTGACTCTTCAATGACTCCCCACTCTATAAAAGGCCACAAATCGAAGGCAAAAGGAAGTAGAACTCACTGGAACGTCGTGGGTGGTGACAAAACCCTAGTGTGTGACCCATGAGTTATGATTCTCACAGTCCTTGCTAGAAGTCCAAATTGTAACCTTAGTTAGACATAAAACCTTTGTGTTCGTAGAGATTTCACCTTATTTCCACCTTGTATAAGGAGAGTAGAGTGTTGTGAGAACTTTTGAGGAATTGGATAAAGAGAAAAAAAAATCCTAGTTTTAGCTACTGCACATTATTTTCCAACACCTTATTCTTTTCCTTATTTCTTGTACTTAACATCTATTTATTCAATGGAAAATTATTTGTTTGCACTTTTATCCATCATGCATAGCTAAATTCCATTGAGGGGTTTGGTTTAGTGAATTCCCTTGTGGATGGAATAGCTTGAAAGTTGTTTGTTTACCTAAGCTTTATGTATGCATGTCATCCTTTATTGATTGTCATTCTAATCTTGTTAAGTTTAACTTGATCACTTAGACTTAGCATGCTCTTAGCATGCTATATGATTTTGGTAGTGAAAGGGTCAAACGATATCGGTTTTCATAAAGGTGATATAGTAGAAAGTGCTCTCTAAATAGTGTATTCGCTGTTATAGGGGATGGTCGCTTATAACAACTATAAGGTTATAGGTTGCATGCATGAATCAACTATGTAAGAGTCGAAGTCACAAAAATGTGCATAATGGTACTCTCTTAGTCTTCTAACGGTTCTTGAGAGCAAAGCCAAATAGGAGTTAAACCTGACTTAATGCATATCTAGACTTAGGTTAAATAAGTTATTATTAGAGTTATTCACCTTTGGATGGAAGCTTTATTGAATTCCTCGTTTTTATTATTAATGTTTGTTTATTCTTTTTATTATTTTCCAAAAACCCCAATATCAATAATTTTTACTTGGTTATCTACTTAGCAATTTAAGAGCAGTTTCTTCTTCAAATCTGTGTTTAATTAGTCCCTGTGGGATCGATACTTTTGGAATACTTCAAGAGTTTTTATTACTACATGCGATAGTGTATAATTGCACTTAGCTAGACTGAATTCATCTTTAATCATTATTTTTCCATCATATTTCCTACCTCCATCTTCAGTCTACAACTCGCACCAGCAAGTATACACTATCAAGTAATAAGTGGAGAGTACTCTAAGTATTGAATCCCTAGAGAATGGGTTTGCAATGAAAATTCAATTTCTGAACAAGAACCTCTTCAAAGTTTGCAACCAAAAGAATAGTAAACCAGTAAATGATGAGAAATTTGGGTTTTGTTTGACATAAAAAAGACTAAAATAACAACGGAAAAATCAATGAGAGAAATAGGGAAATTCAAGTATTGCTTCAACCTCGGCAGAAGTATTCACCCACCTTTGTGCCCACAAATTGCTCAATAAGTATAGTTTAGTTGGTGATTGTTGTCGATATGCACCTGCATCTCATTCTCTCAAATTCTGTACAGTTCATGCAGAATGCAACCAATTGCGCCCGCAACTTATCCTGTAAGCTCTTAGCTTTTTAGTCAAGTTGAACTTCTATTCAACTCCATTTTTGGTGATTTTAGAAGACTAAACTAATTAGAACACCTATGTTTAGGGCTAATTAAATCATACATAATGACGTGCACAACTTTATAACCCTAGTGGTTTTTGCCCTATCTCTACAATGCAAGAATAAAAGTCCTATCTCTAGGCTTTTTTCCACCATTGTTTTTGTGAACCTGCGCACTCAACTCCACCTTTTCAGTATTGTGTTCAACACAAGCTATGTTAACCTAAGTGATCAATTTAAGTTAACAATGAAACTTAAACATCAACAAAAACAAACAATGCTAAGTGTGAGCAAAGTTGCTTTTGCAATAGGTGAAGACTTTTCTCCTACTCAAGGTATCCACATTACATGAATCCCCAAGTAGAAGTTTAGCTCATATTGGAATTAAAGAACAAGACAAAAAAATGAAAGTGTGCATGAAAGATAAAAACATACTAAATTCATATTGATTGAAAGGAATTACTACCAAAGTGCTAGAAATTACAAATAAATGTAAGTAAACAATTATAAGGAAACGATTTGCACTGGAAATAGAAAGAAAAACAACCATCCAGCTCTTTCTTCTCTCGGTCTAACTTGCTCTACCTTTTTCAAGGAGAGACAAATCATTCTTCTTTTCTTTCGAATGGAGAAGCCGACAAAGGCTAGAAGGAGCTGGAACTCGGACTGACAACTAAAAAAACCAAAAAATTATAAAGTAAAACTATAAACATCGAGGAAGTGATCTTTTTCATGGATCTTGAGTCGTCTTTTATAGACCATCAAGGATAGGGTCAGCTATATATCGAGATCAACGTGAAAAGTCCCATCTAAATATAATCCCTTAATCTGAGGAGATTTGCAGAAGAATCTTGGATATTCTGAAAAATTTTGTCACCCCCGAGAATCTTGGTATTTTATCGATTTTGCCCAAATGTAGCCGCAATTGTAGCTCATTTCTTTGATTTTCCATCTTTGATGCATTCTACTCTAATCTTCCTTTAGCTGTCTCCTTCATATGCTGGCGCAACTGGACTTCTGCACAAAACCAATAAAACTTCAGCACTTTCTTAATAAAATAACTTCTCTTTACATCTTTTTAGCTCAATTTACATATTTGAGGACTTAAGACATGTCATGCTAGCTTTTGCACAATTTTACTCCAAATAATATGATTTTAACACTAACTACTTGCTTCTCAAACGATAAACTTAGCTTTTTAAGGTCGAATAACGTACATAAATGAACGTTATCACTTGGTTCTTTTCCAATATTGCTTTTGTGAAAACACGTGATCATCAACCCAACCTTTTCAATATTGAGTATCATTCAAGCTCTGCTAACTTAAGTGATTAGTTTAAGTTAACAATGAAACATAAACTCAACAAAAGCAAACAATGCTAAGTGTGAGCAAGGTTATTTTTGCATTTAAGGTGGGACTTTCCTCCTACTTAAAGTATCCACATACTTTGAATCTCTAAGTAGGAGTTTAACTCATGATGGAGATAAAAGAAGAAGATAAACAACACTTGAGAAAGTAAAGACTGAATTCATACTAATATAAAGGAAAGAGTACACTTCATCATTCCGAATAGACGAATTACAAATACTGAAAGTAAAGAACAAAGAACTAAATATAAACTAAAGTTATTACAAGTAGTAGAAAAATACAACGAAAAGCTTAACTCATTCCTCTCTATCTAGCCTGCTCAATCTTTTTGAAAGAGAAACAAGCACTTCCACTCATTCCTCTCTATATCTAGCTTACCCTGACCATGAATCCAGAATATGTACATGGCAAGAGCTTGTAAAGTTCTCTTCAAAAAAGACAAACCTAGTTGGCAACTCATTAATTAAGCTGACAGTTGGCAATGAGCAAGAACAAGAAAGATGGAGGATGCAACTAGCCTATGAGAAGGGAAAAATAGGAGTACAAATAGAAAATGTTCCCTGAATTCAAGGCATTGCGGGACAAAATAACCCCATCCCTTTTCCATGCCATTCGTCGCTATCTACATCTAGCATAGAAAAAATTGAGAAAGATACGTGAGAGAAGTTGCTGCCATTAAGGAGGAGAGAGGACTCATTGCAAAGCATGAAGCTCTCATGAAGGTGGAAAGCTCTCTAGCACTAAGCTATTCTTAGGTTTCTTGTTTTCATCTAGTTTCACTTGATTCTTATGTCTAGCTTAGTTTTTTTTACTTTGTTGTGTAAATCTAGTAAGGAACTAATGGTCCGTTTGGAATACATTTTAATTTAAATGTTTTTCAAGAATGCATTTTTTTAAAAACATTTTGTATAAAAATTGTTTAAAATTTAAACACTCATATGTTTGGTTGCATTTCCTCATAAATGTTTCTATACACAAGTTATTGTTTACCTAAGAAGTCTTTTTTTTAAAAGTTGGTTTCAAGTGTTTCTCTCAAAATGGTTTATTTATCAATCTCATTTTCTAATAAGTCATTTTTAGTGGTTGCCAAATATTAGAAATTTTTTCAAAATGATTTATTTTCAAAATTAAACACTTGAAAAGTTAAACCAAACACACCCTAAGTTGTTTAGGACTTGATCGAGGAACTAAGTTGTTTATGTCATTTTTTAGTAATATATTCTCCGCTCCTGTTTAAGTATTTTTATTGTCTAGAAGTTTACTCAAACAAGCCATTCAGATGAGCTTTCCAAGTAGGGAGAAATTATGGAAGGGTTGGGTCTTGTGGAGAGAGTTTTTTTTTTTTTTTTTTTTTGAAATTGTGGAGAGAGTTAAGTAGTGCAAGAGTAAGCTTGAATTCGCCTAGCTAGGTTTGCTCTAAGAATAGAGCACCCATGCACTTGTAGAATTGATTGGGTATGAGCTTTAACTATGAGGAATTGCGATTTTAATCAAGGCTAGTGGATGTGGCTTTACGTGTATTTTCTTTATAACTTTTATGATAATTACTACACCCAAACAACCAATATTTTGTCACTGTTGTTACTGTACACTGATGGATCTGAGTCTTACTGCAGTTTTGATTAACCTATGTTCTAGGTGGATACAAACTTTGGAATACTTTTTGTTGGGGATTACAGAGTACAAGGGGATGATCATGAGTTTATAAGAGAGGACAATTATCTCTATTGGTATGAGGCCTTTTGGGATGAAAACCAAAAGCAAAGTCATGACGGAGCTTCTGCCTAAAGTGAACAATATCATACAATTGCGGAGATCTATGTCGTGTCCTCATTCCTAACAAGTGGAATCAGAGTCATGCCCCTGACGTAGCTATTTCGTTAAATTCCTCGGGTGTCGAACAGAGAATTTGTGAGCTTTGAAAATATATAGTCTGGGTGGAGATCCGTGGTTAGACTCTATTGGGTAGGTGTTGACCTAGATATGAACAAACTCCTTAGTAAAAAAAATACTATTGTGGAGATCTTTGTTGTGTCCTCATCCCTGTGCACTTGGCTGGAATCCATGTTATATTTTTGAATGGCAAATCATTTTCCTCATTTTTATGCAAAAGTAACACACATTAACACAGCACAATATGCATCTTCGACAGTTACAATAATGGATAATATTTTAGACAAGCTAAAACTTCACGCAGTTTATGAGATAAATTCATCCTAAGTTTTAATTTAAGAGGAGTCACATTAAACCATGTTTCCTAACTTACAGTAAACGAAGGGCTATTCCTAACACTTCATTAAATGTTGAATTAGACAACAATTAGTAGTGCCATGAGCATCCATTTTTTGCTTACTCATCCTAGCAAAACAGAAAATTGCAAGTTAATCAAAGCTTTAAAAACCTCCAATGACACTTGAGAATTAACAAAATCACAAGCATTAATCAGTAGCACAAAAAATCTAATCCTCACCTACCTAATTTAGCTCATGCTTACAATTTGATAAAACAATAATAAATGCTCTTAAAGACATTGTACTGTCAAAGAACTAAAAGAAAGACCAATTAGTGATGACTCTGGTGTACTTCTCAGATTAATCGTTGATAACTCTCTTCAAATGGGAGTTATTATGGTGTCTAAATCTAAATAAATTGTGCCTTAATGGAGTTTAGTGGGTTAATTTATCACTGTAACTCTGATCATTTGTAAAGGTATAAGCTCAATGTTTGCAATTTGCATACTAATGAAATTTGCTCAATGTTTGCAATTTGCATACTAATGAAATTTTTCCTCTTTTCAAGAAACAAGCTAACTGGAAAATTGTGACAACACAAGGAATGATCGAGCAAATAAATCGCAAAGTTGGATATACATGGCTTGATTATATTGCCACGTGATTCATAAGTGAAGTGACAGTAGATCAATAAAATCTAGCAAACAACAAATGAGAAAATAAGTCCATGTACTCTAGGTTGACCTAATTTGGTGAGGGAAGCTCACTATACAAGGAGGGCGAGGAAAAGAACACAGATCAAGACCTTAGAAGACCGTTGACAAGTGGATTGCGATTGGATCAGCTCTAGACAATCTTCATATTTCTTCATCGCTAGGATCAATGGATGCATTGCATTCTTAGCGTATATTAGTGATAGAGGACTTGTTGAAGGTCCTATCAAATTAAAATCTATAATCATCGACCTAATCCTATTTTGTAATAGTAGTGGTTGAGGTCGAACACAGAGAAACAAACTCGTTATATTTCTAGTTTCTTTTAAATTTTGATAACAGAGGGGGGAGGGGGTTGGAAAGCGATTAAGTTGCATAAATTTAAATTTTGCAAAAATTAAAATGCGGAAAAATAAAAATTGACGGTAAATTTCACCTCGAAAATTATGCAATCAAGTACTCAACAGTAAACTCGGCAGTTTTTAATCTCTATGGTATTTGACCCGACCAATGCATCGAAGCCAATTCTAGCATAGCATTAATTGACCACATTATTGACCAATCTTAGACCACATTTACATGTGAGATAAGCCCGATTACCCAAATTAACAATTAGGAAAAGCCTAATTTGATAATTAGTAAATCTCCTAACCCAAGGGTGGCATGCAATTGGCTAATTTAGGGATAACACACCTAAACAACGCTACATGTTGCGCCTATTCACTACTCATTAGCTAATATTATTAGAACGACTTGGTTGGGGTTGTCAATCGCTCCTATCAAAATTATTCATGATAATACAGGGTTACGATAACAAAGCAAATAAAATCATGCATTAAAGAGTAGAAATCTCATAAGCCTACACCGAACTTACATGATTCGAGCCTTGATTACATAATTGAAGCCTAGCCCGACATGGGAGATACACGAACATGGTCTCCAGGCTTGATATACCGTCCTTGAAACTAAGAATCTAGCCTAAAAATACAAGAGAGGATTGAAATTACACGAAAATAGAAAGAATTTGTAGCTGAAATTTCAAATGGAAGCTGATAACCCTAATTTGGAAAGAGCAGATTTTATACTGTCAGGCGACAACGTCTCGGTGCTTCGGATGAAAAGACGTTGGTGAGGCATGCGCACACGCTGTGGCGTTGATAACACCCAAATTGTGTTATTTAATTATCTTTAATTTAATCTTGTTAGTTTATATTTTACGATTTAATTATTTTTTTTATAGGATTTCGAGCACAAGAGATTTATTAGGCCAATTTGCCTATTTGACGCTAATTCGGGATATTAAAGACGTTTTTGAGCTATCTTGGAGTCCCCGAGATGACGAGAAAGCAAAAGGACGAGAGCAGAATAATGTTCGAGTCTCGAAATTGGAGTCAAATTGCACAAAAAGTTGATGCACCAGTTAGTCTACCCAAGAGTTGGGTAGCGTCGAGACGCTGCTGCCGCTAGGTTTAAATATGTCTCTTTCGTTATTTTTAGCCGCTAGGTCAGATTTTTTATCGTTTTTCTCCATTCTTCTTTGTATTTTCTCGATTTCTTTAGCATTCCCTGATACTTTAGGCTTGTTTGGTTATATTTTTTTTGTAATGGATTTCGATTCAATTATTGTTTTTACCGTTAGTATGATAAGCTAGAACCCTTAGATTGTTGGATTTGTGAATTTCTTGGGACTTTTATACTTGTTGATGGTCGATTTTGGCCAGAGGATCTCACCTGACCTTCACGTGCCACCAACGGTAAATTTGTAGTTGAGGGGGGAAGACGTGGCCTGCAAGACAGTAAACCTGCACACCGGTGTGGTGCTCGCCACACCGGCTCCGATGCTTAAGTCAGCAAACAGAACGGTAGGGCGTGGAAAAGTAAAAGCAAGAGGAGAAAACAGAGAATAGAGAGTAGAGTTTTAGGGATAGAATTCGGGATCCCCTCTTCAGTGGCGAAGAGGGATATAAATACATGTTCATCCTCCTAGCCTTTTTAGGGTTTCAGAGGCGTTTTAGGTCAAACCAGGCGAAACCGGGGCATCTAGAGGCGGTGGGGACCAGACGAGACCGAACGGGCTCGGCCTCGGCCCATGGCCGAGGCCGAGCAGGGGGTCGGGCCTAAAACCCGACCCCTTCGGTCTTGGCCCGTCTCACTTGCCGGTTTTGCCCCCTTGGTCCATCTTTCAGCCCGATTCCTCCCCGGTTGTCCTCGTCAGCTCCTTGTATATCGGGGTGGTCCAAAATTGCCTATAACAATACTATTTCGTTGAACTTGTTGAATCTTTATATTGCTTTGTGAATTTAATTTGATTGCATCCTAGTCTTTTATCTTGTTTAAAAAATCATGATTGTGGATGCTACCTTTGAATTGGTGTCTCTTAGTTGCATCCAATATGTGATTTATCAGTTATGTATAGATAGCCACTAGGTTGAGGTGAATCCATCGCTATTTGCTCTGTTCAATTAGTGTGTAGACTTTCGATGGGCCTAATAATCTAGGAGAAATTAGAGTAATTAGATTAGAGATATTACATTCTTAGTTTAATTAATTAATTTTGACCCGAGTATGTTAATGCAATTAATTAATTAACAATTTTGAGGAGTTATCTGGTTGTTAATTTAGTTAATTAGATTTAGACTAAGGAGTTATCGGTCTAAGAATGAGGGGCAGCGGGCGCAAATTATATAACTAATTAGTTAATGAATTCGTGGTGTATCGGGTAAATTAATCAATTAGGCACACGTTGGGTAGGTGGATTATCTAAAAAGCCAAGAAGCACTCCAAGCATTTGTTGTATATTTTTATGATATTTTAAATTTATTACTTTTTATTATTTTAATTTACTATTTTTAACTAGTCAATTCACTATTAAATAGGGAGTGGAATAGCTAGTAGTTAACAAACTTGCCTAACAAGTCTCCCTGTTATAAAGGGAAACTTGGAGAGTTCTTACAAGGGAAGCTATCCAGTCTAGATGATTTTTTTGGTTGTCACTTCCCTGTAAAACCATAACGTTTTTTTTATTGATTTCTTTGATTTTGAGCATACAAGCAATCGTGGATTCGTAAGAGGGCTTGGTTGCACACAAATTCTCTTGAAGGATTGTTGTATCTTCAGAGTGGAATGTCAGATAACTCAGTGCTAGTGTGGGCACATCTTCTAAAATTTGTGTTGCACTCTACCCCAAAGATACAACAATTCTTCAAGAGAACTTGTGTGCAGATAAGCCCTCTTACGAATCTCCGATTGCTTGTATGCTCAAAATCAAAGAAATCAATAACAAAAACTTTTTGGTTTGACAGGGAAGTGACGGCAAAAAAAATCAACTACATAAGTGACAAGACTGGATAGCTTCACCTGTAAGGACTCTCCAAGTTTCTCTTTATAATAGAGAGACTTGTTAGGCAAGTCGTTTAACTACTAGCTATCCCACCCCCTATTTAATAGGGAGAGTGAATTGACTAGTTAAAAATAGTAAATTAAAATAATAAAAGGTAATAAATTTAAAATATCTTAAAAATATCCAACAACATTTAAATTATTCACAAAGATTATTTTTAGAGCAAGTGATGAAACTAAATGCATGGAGTGTTCCAAGAAATAACCAATCCGAAAAGTCTCGTCTTTTAAGTGATTTTTCCATGATTTTGCATTGTTTGATTTTATTGCATGCTATTTTCTTCTTTCCGACATTTTAATTATTTTTTTGTTGCGTTTTATTAATTGATGTGGACTTTTCCTAACCGCAAGCGCACGGGTCAAGTAATAATATAGTGAATAGTAAATTCGAATGTCGTCCTCTGGATTGGATTTTTAAGCAAATTGAGTATTGTGAATTATCTTGCCCAATTTTATTTAAGGATCAAAAAGTGATGAATATGTGATGAATTAAACAACTCAAAGCAAGTAAAAAGAATGGAAATTCAATTGGGAAAACTACTTAGGGAATTGATTTCGCCGATTTCGTTTAGGATTGATTTTAAAGAATAAGTTATTATGCACAATGAAATTATGAGCCAAAGACCCTTTAATCACAACTACCTCTCCCGAGTATAATTGATTCTCATGCAAATTAACCAACTTGATATCCCTATCTAAGTTTATTAACAAGCAAGGCAATGAGATCTTTTAACCAATTCTAAAGTTAATCTAAAACCGTCAAGAATTAGAAGGTAAACTTTATTCATGCAATCTTGAGCAAGTCTATATCAAATCCCCTCTCCCGAGCTAGATTCGAAACTTAAATCATCCAACTAATGGCCAATTAATTGAAAGCATTAAATCAAGATTACAAACACAATAACATTGCACAACTTAAACCATAAATCAATCCATAAACTTAATCAACTACATCAATCCCTAAGCTACAAGTTTAGCTACTCATGAATAAAAATACAATCTCAACTAAACATATGAAAGCCATAAATCTATCTAAAGAAAGAGAAGGGAAAAGAAAACTCAATGTAGGCCGAGTCCCGACGTCCCCGTCACGATCCCCACGAACAATGGGTTGATTTCCAAGTTCCTCCTTTGTTTTCAGCTCCAAAAGCCCTCTGTTCTGCCCTCTTTACGGCTCCAAAAGGTCCCAAATTGATCTCCCTTAAAACCTAGCCGAAGTGAAGCTTTTATTCTGATTTTTCGTCTTAGCGTCGAGACGCTGTCAAGACAGCGTCGCGACGCTGCCTCTTAAACGCGCGTTCTGAATAAGGAAAAACGGTAGCGTCGGGACGCTTCCTATCATAGCGTCTCGACGCTGTAAGCTTTACGCGCCTATATTCTTTTCTTTTCTCCTAAGCAAGATTAAACATGCTAATTTGCAAAAAATTAACTCTTTAGCTCTACCCTACACCTATCGAGGTGACAACAAGCATATGAACTCAATAATTCGCTCCTAAGCATTCAAATCCAAGTAAAGCCAAGACAGATACTCTACTCATGCAAGCCATCTCCTAGAAAAATTTTAAAAAGTCTCCCTTTTTGGGCACTTATGCTTACATCTCATCACAAGCTTGAAAGTTGACAAGAAAGCCTATCCTAGGACATCATAATCATGCAAAAGTAGCATCCAGAAAACAACCATATGCATAATTCAAAGAAAGCTCAAAACTATAGCCCGAACTCAGATGCTCAAGGGCTCCACAAACATGCTAATCCACCCCCAAACTTAAAATATGCATTGTCCTCAATGTATAACGAAAATAAAGCATAAACAAGCATGAGAACAATAAAAGAATGACAGGAGTGAACACAACTGGCCTGGAATGATGATGACTTCTTGCTTGAAAGCTTGGAATCTTGAAAGCTTGAAAACAAAGGAGAGGAAGAAAACAAGACCTACAAAACAAAAACAAACAATAAATCAAAAACAAAAAGGGAAAAACATACTAAACTTACTTGGGTTGCCTCCCATAAGCGCTTGTTTAACGTCATTAGCTCGACGTGTTGCACGTGCTTCAAGGAGGCTTTTGTTCTGTGAATCCAACAGAGGTGCTCTTTCTTGCACCTTTCCTGTAGCCCATGAAAAGCACTTCCTCTTTGGAGTCTTCAACTGCTTTAAAGATTTCTTTTTCGTTCTTGACTCTAATAGTGAGCTCCATGCGCTCAATATCTATAATCGCTCGCCCAGTAGCGAGGAATGGTCGTCCTAATATGACAGGCATTGAAGGATTTTCTATCATGTCCATAACATACAAGTCAATAGGGAGGAAAAATCTACCTACTCTGATTAACACATTTTCTACAATACCAACTGGTCTCACCACATATTGATCAGCCAATTGGAGCTTTACAGGAGTAGACTTAATCTCACCTATATCTAACTTTTTACACAACGATAGAGGAATGATATTAATGCTAGCACCTAAATCACATAATGCTCTGAAAGAATAAGTACCAAAACTACAAGGAACAGAAAAACTCCCTGGATCTGCTACTTTTTCAGGTACTTTTTGTTGTACTCTGGTGCTGCATGTGGAAGCAAGATAAACAGTGTCAACCTTCTTTTCTTTTCGCTTCTTTGCTAACCACTCCTTCATGAACCTGTTGTATTGGGGCATCTCTAATGCCTCTGCAAATGGAATATTAATATTCAGATTCATAAAAGCATTCATAAATTTATCAAATTGAACCTGATTGTTCTTTTTCTTCTTTTTCTTTTTCTTTTCCTTGGGAACCATCAGTGTGGGAGAAGGAATAGGAGGCTCATGGTTAGGTTGCTCAGCCTCATCAGATGATGTGTCCTCCTCAGCTTCCCCTGTAGGCGTTTCATAGTCCTCAGATTCAGGTTCCTCTTCAGATTCTTCCTGGTGCATAGTGATTGCCTTACAATACTCCATCTGGGGTTTCTCTTGTTCAGCTGGGGCCTTACCTTTATTCATGGTGCTTACAACATTCACCAACTGTCCCAGCTGAGTCTCAATGTTCTTTATAGCTGCACTGTGGCCATTCACTGTAGAATTGATGGCAATGACTGCCTCCTCTAATTTGGTTGTCCTGTTACTTGACTCTGCAATGAAAGCTCCAACAAGATCTTCTAACTTTTTATTATCTTGAGTTTGAGGGGCAAAACCAGGAGGATTAAGAACATTCTTAGTATTAGCATAAGAGAAATTTTCATGGTTCCTATTGTTAGGGTGATAATGTGTAGGTGTAGAACTATTATTATACCCCCTAAAATTAGAATTTGATACATACTGAACCTGTTCGATGGTCTCCTCCTGAGGTCTAGATGCTAAAGCAGCAGCTGATTCAATTGACTGTGCACTCCCTGTACCTGAAAATTTCATAAAAGCATTGGCAAGGGAAGTCATCTGGGCCTGGAGTGCACTTACTTTATCAACCTCAAACACTCCAGCAGCAATCTTTTTAGGTGTAGACCGCTCAGATGGCCACTGATAGCTGTTGGTGGCCATATCCTCTAAAAGTGTGCGAGCGTTTTCTACGGTCTTGGACAACAGAGTCCCACCTGCAGCTGCATCAACAATCGTTTTTGTACTAGGAGTTAAACCATTATAAAACAATTGTACCTGAAGCCAATCGGGGTAACCATGCTGAGGACACTTCCTCAGTAGCTCTTTGAATCGCTCCCAAGCTTCGAACAGCTGCTCATCATACTGTTGTTGGAATGTCCCAATCTCGGTCCTCAGCTTGACCGTCTTTGCAGGAGGGAAAAATTTCTTTAAAAAGGCCTGGACCAAAGCATCCCAAGTGGTGATACTCCCAGGAGTAATAGACTGCAACCAATCTCGTGCTTTATCCTGCAAAGAAAACGGAAATAAACGTAAGCGAATAGCATCCTCAGAGACACCATTAATCTTTACCGTCCCACAAATATCCAAAAATGATTTAAGATGAGAATTTGGATCCTTAGTGGGCGATCCTCTGTATGCACAGTCTCGAGCCATCTGAATGAGACCGGTCTTCAGCTCAAAGTTGTTGGCATTAATCGGTGCATAGACAATCCCCGACTGTTGCCCCTGAAACACAGGCTGAAAATAATCTCTAATAGGCCTAGGCTCCTCAGGTAGATTTTGGTCTGCCATTTGAATAATTTCTCTATTTTCCCTTCGAAGCCTAAGAATTGTTCTTTCTATCTCGGGATCAAATGGTATCACTTCTCTACTACTACGCATGCAAAATTAAAAATACCTTAAAAAGAAAAGAAAAAAAACAAATATGGAAATAAATAAAGAAAAGGAAACAACAAATCTAAATATGGAAAATATAATCAAGAAAAATGAAACAAACTAACCTAATATGGAATGCAAAAATAAATATGACAAAATGCAAATAAGGAAAACTAACCTAGAAAAGGAAAAACAAGAACAAATAAGGAAAAGATTACACAACTAAAAGGAAACTAACCTAGAAAATCAAATATGGAAAGAAAAACAAATAAGGAAAAAAATGCAACAACCCTAAAAAAGTAACAATACACCCTAAATTAAGATCAAACAATTCTTCCACAATATCAATCTAGCTAAATGTGCCAATCCCCGGCAACGGCGCCAAAAACTTGATGTGGACTTTTCCTAACCGCAAGCGCACGGGTCAAGTAATAATATAGTGAATAGTAAATTCGAATGTCGTCCTCTGGATTGGATTTTTAAGCAAATTGAGTATTGTGAATTATCTTGCCCAATTTTATTTAAGGATCAAAAAGTGATGAATATGTGATGAATTAAACAACTCAAAGCAAGTAAAAAGAATGGAAATTCAATTGGGAAAACTACTTAGGGAATTGATTTCGCCGATTTCGTTTAGGATTGATTTTAAAGAATAAGTTATTATGCACAATGAAATTATGAGCCAAAGACCCTTTAATCACAACTACCTCTCCCGAGTATAATTGATTCTCATGCAAATTAACCAACTTGATATCCCTATCTAAGTTTATTAACAAGCAAGGCAATGAGATCTTTTAACCAATTCTAAAGTTAATCTAAAACCGTCAAGAATTAGAAGGTAAACTTTATTCATGCAATCTTGAGCAAGTCTATATCAAATCCCCTCTCCCGAGCTAGATTCGAAACTTAAATCATCCAACTAATGGCCAATTAATTGAAAGCATTAAATCAAGATTACAAACACAATAACATTGCACAACTTAAACCATAAATCAATCCATAAACTTAATCAACTACATCAATCCCTAAGCTACAAGTTTAGCTACTCATGAATAAAAATACAATCTCAACTAAACATATGAAAGCCATAAATCTATCTAAAGAAAGAGAAGGGAAAAGAAAACTCAATGTAGGCCGAGTCCCGACGTCCCCGTCACGATCCCCACGAACAATGGGTTGATTTCCAAGTTCCTCCTTTGTTTTCAGCTCCAAAAGCCCTCTGTTCTGCCCTCTTTACGGCTCCAAAAGGTCCCAAATTGATCTCCCTTAAAACCTAGCCGAAGTGAAGCTTTTATTCTGATTTTTCGTCTTAGCGTCGAGACGCTGTCAAGACAGCGTCGCGACGCTGCCTCTTAAACGCGCGTTCTGAATAAGGAAAAACGGTAGCGTCGGGACGCTTCCTATCATAGCGTCTCGACGCTGTAAGCTTTACGCGCCTAATCTGATATGGAATGTGAGCGTCGAGACGCTCAAGAGCTAGCGTCTCGACGCTAGCCTGCTGTTGACCGAGATTTGACTTTTCTCCACTTTTACTCTTTTCATTCCTTTGCATCTTTTCACGCCCCGAGCACCCGATTAACTCTGATATTGCATTATAGCTCCAATCAACCATTTCCTACAAAATAAACATTAAAGTGCGATAAAATGGCCCAAACACCATAAAAGACTAGCTAAATTAAATCAGTCAAGATAGCTAGCTATGCTCGCTATCATTAATTCGATTAGTGACAAAACACCTCCTTTTAATTTCACTCCCCCCTGTTTGTTACTAGCGAGAATTCAAAAATTAATTAGAAGCATCATTTCCCTATGAATGACCCGACCACTACCTACTGTAAAGTAGCATAGATCCGAAGCTTATAAATGTATTTGGTCACGAGGATTCGACAAACACATCCAACCAGACGTTGAACTGTTTCGTGCTGCATTGACACACTACGGACAGAGTGGGTTGTAGGCGCGGTCTTTGGACATCTCAATGCTAGCGACAGGGTCTCAACACTACACCTTGCATCTGCAGCGTTGAACGCAGCGTACGTTGAGCCATCATCTCAACGTTGAGCTCTCTGAATTTTGGTTTGAGGTGTTTCCTAGTGTTGAATTTTCGTTGACTCGCTCAAAAGTTGACCCTTTAACTTCGTTAAATGACCATTTTGTCCGAATTAATCCAGAGCACTCTGAAATGCCCTGAAACAATATTATACTTAGAATTAATCATTTTTCGCATATAATCATGAGGAAATAAGCAAGATTCAAGGAGACTAATAAGCAGTGCTATCAATTTTTTCAAAAAAAAAAAAAAAAGCATGATGCTATCAATTACTATGGAATTTCTTTCATTCGTTGAGCATAGTTAATGGATGCGTGTATCAGGATTGCCACATGCATTGTTTGTGATTTCTTACACTAAATCATGAACTAAATTTCTTTAGGCATGGGTTAGGGTTGTTATTTATTTGATGAATGAATAACTTTTATTTCTTGATTGATCCATTTGATTTAATGTTGTTTTGCATCTTTAATATGTGTCCGTCTAGCCAACTGGTATGTATAACTCTTTCTACCCTAAGGATGACTTAGAAAGCGAGATTGTATTAAATCACATTAGATTTTCGAGTTAAATTGACACCTGCTAGCAATTAGGTTAGCGATAACCAATTGCCTAATGCACAAGACAATAAAACATAATCGAAATTCAATAAGATTCCTAAAATTTTGGAGTTTTGGGAAGATCTTACTGATAGTACTACGTGAGTTGATCTATTGTATTTATAGAATCTGCAGCAGCGTCGAGATGCTATGGACAGCGTCTCGACACTACCCCTTTAACTGCCAAAACAAATAAGAAAAACTCTACAGCGTCGAGATGTTGTGCCTTCAGGACTTCTGGCTGGATCGTAGCAGCGTCGTCGATACGCTATAGGCAGCGTCGTTACACTATCCTCTTGAAATAATGGCCGCTGCATCTACTTCTTTGCTTCTTCAATAGCTTCACTTGCTCCAAAGTCTTCCAAACTTCCAATAGTCATCCAATGACTCCATTTCAATCCGCGAACTTGATTCCTTCGAAATATAAGCAAAAGAGTATGAAATTTGTCAAATAATTCTCAAAGACACTTAGAATAAAATATCGGAAAAAATAACTCATAACGTGAGCTATCATTTGCAAGCTGCACAGTAAACTATGATAGTTTCGGTTTGGCATGCCAAACCGAAACCGACCGACGACGTCGGTTCAGTCGGTTTTGGTTTGTCAGATCGGTTTTTCGGAAATTTTCGCTCACCCCTAAAACTATCAATCTAACTTATAGCATTGATGACAGAGTTCAAGTTTGTGGCTCAAATATTCCTCTTTACAAGCTACCAAAAGTGTGAAAAGGCAAATTCTCTCCTTCAAAAAATGATAGAAATACTATTCTTCATTTTAAAATGGGATTAACTTATTATCCCAATGAAATGACATAATTGATCTTCTTAAATGCACTAATATGGTTTATAGTAAGCCTTTGCTAACTCAAACACCTGCAAGCCTGCCTTTGCCCATTGTCGAAGGCACTCCTCTCGATAATTTATCATAATATTAGAGCATCTCATTGCTGCACTACAATATTGCACTATCACCCAGCTTGACATCTGCTATGCAGTGAATACGATATATGCTAACTTTTACATGCTTCAAAGTTCAACCTACTCTCTTTTCTTTTCTATCAACATAATTCTTAGGTTATATTAGTGTTATGTTATGGTTCTCCACAAACATCAGCTCTTCAACTTTGTGATAGCATAAGTCATAAGTGCTACTTAGCTGTTAGTCTAGCTCGACACCCACAAACAAAACATATTGAGTTCGATCATCATTTTGTTTGGAAAAGGATCTTAAACAAACAACTCTCTGTTTGTCATTTCTCTTGATCAGGGACCAACTGGCCAAACTAATGAAAAAGGTACTTTTCAATCATCAATGTTCAAGTCATGAGAACTAGTATTGCAACTATTCTTTGATTTTAGTTCAAATGTATATTGTGTTATTACAACTCCACAAAGCTCATCCTTTTCGACGTACCCTTCAAGATGACGTCTCTTTAGGTTCACCATTCTTTGGATACACAGAGTTCCATCTCAAAATCAATTGACAATAAGACAAGTAACTCATATATCTTATAAATTATTATGAACGTTTTATTCATCTTTTCAAGGTGGGATCCTCAACACTCACATCTTTCCCTCTCAGACTAGTCAATCTGAACATAATTTATTGGATAAGATATCAATTATCATCTCAAAGATCAATCATTCAATTTTCCACCCTGTAATGGTTGAAATCAATAAATAAATACAACAAATAAGTATAAATTGGATATTCTAAATTTAAATTCTATTTCGGTCTATTTTCATCTCTATATTTTCAAAACATTTATTTTAATTAATGTTGGCTCTTATATTTTCAAAACATCCTTACTGGTTCGTCCAGAATGTAAGTTTATTTTTAAAATGAAATTGGTTGAATATAGTATTGTGTTGAAATTATAATGAAAAAAAATATATTAAAAAAACAAAAAAAACAAAAGCATCATTTTTTAAAATTAGGGAAAATTTCATTTTTAACCCTAAACTTTAGGGGTTGTATCAATTTTAACCCTGAACTTTCAATTTCATCAAATTGAACCCTAAACTTAACAAGTTGTATCAATTTTAACCCTGAACTTTCAATTTCATCAAATTGAACCCTAAACTTAACAAGTTGTATCAATTTTAACCCTGAACTTTCAATTTCATCAAATTGAACCCTAAACTTAACAAGTTGTATCAATTTTAACCCTGAACTTTCAATTTCATCAAATTGAACCCTAAACTTAACAAGTTGTATCAATTTTAACCCTGAACTTTCAATTTCATCAAATTGAAACTCAAACTTATCAAATCGTATCAATTTTAACCCTAAACTTGCATAAGTGTTACAATGTATACCTTTGGTTAACTTTTTTTTTTTAACCATTGTACGTAATTGATTATTTCTTTTTTTTTTTCTTAATTCACATTGCATCTGAATTGGTTTCTTATAAATAAGATATTGAAGAAACTTTATTTTAGATGACTTTTTCTCGTTGTTGAGGATTTTATGAGAGTTTTTTTTTCTGCTATTTAAGATTACGAAAGCAAAGAAATTTTGGAGATTTTTTATCTTCAAATATTCGTTGGTCTTTTCTTGTTGCCAAGAACTTTGTGGGATTTTTTTCCTTCTTTTAATGTTTTTTTTTTCTTGATAATTAGAAGAATGTACAAATCTAGGAAACGAAAATAAAGAAATTTCGAGTTTTTTATTTCTCATATTTGCTAGATTTTTCTTGTTGCCAATAACTCTGTGACTTTTTTTTTATAATAATAATGAGAATAATTGTTTGAGATATTTGATTTCTTAAAGAGTTTTTCCAACAAATTTCTTACAAAACACTAACTCAGGTGCAATGTGAATTAAAAAAAATAAAAGGAAATTGTCAATTACATATTTTAATAGCAATTCAAATGAAAACTTGACAAAAGGTCTACATTGCAACATTTATGCAAGTTGGAGGTTCAAATTGATACAATTTGTTAAGTTTGGGGTTCAATTTGCTAAAATTGAAAGTTTAGGGTTAAAATTGCTACAACCTGCAAAGTTCAGGGGTCAAAATTGATTTTTTCCCTTAAAATTATATAACCAAAATAGATGTCTTGGAGCTGCAATAAACAAAATAGATAAAAGTTTAGATAAAAGTTGGAAGTATACATATATGTACTAAAATCAAACATTTTGGGAAAAGAAAAACTTAAAATACAGTTCCTCAAAAAAAAAAAAAAAAAAAAAAAAAAAAAAAAAAAAACAAATAGGATATAAACTTAAATCCCAACAACCAAAGATAAAATAAAAGAAAATACTAGGAAAAAGAAAAGGTGATGATTTGGTAATATATATAAGGGGAATTGCAATGGGTAGCAAAAAAATATTAGGATATTTGCAAATCTAGCTATGATTTTTTAGGTTTGCAAACATAGCAAAATTTTAAAAATCTGATTTCCGTTTTTTTTATTATTCCAGTTTTACCCTTGTTGGTATATCAACAGGTATATTAGTAGTATATCTGATATACTTTATATTTACTGATATACGAAATATGATGTATATCAGTTAACTAATATACCAAATTTGATATACTTGAATGAATACAATGATATACCTAATATATACTTGATAGGATAAGCATAACATTTGATATACTTGATTAAATGTTGATATATCAATGATATACTTAATATGTTACTTTCTTTACTTATATTTGTTATGATTTATTTTATCTTTATTGAATTATGTTGTGTTATTTACATCTTTTAAAATGAAATGTCCTGTTATGAATGTTGATATACCATTGATATACCTCATTCGTTTTTTTTTTTTTTAACTTACCTCATTTTTTTATACTAAAATAATTAATAACATTGATATACCTGATTAGGAGTAGCTAAATACATCAATGATAGACTTGTTATTAAGAAAAAAAACCACTGATATATATTTTTAATTTTTGGTGTATTATGAAGGTCATGGAATGCAAAATTTGTTATAAGTATATCCATAAGATGCAATTTTAAGTATATCATTAGTGTATTAGTAGTCACTAAAAATGTAATTTAAAGTATATCATTAGTGTATCGGTAGTATATTATTAAGATGATGTATAATATATTGATGACATATTTGCCAAACATGAGCATAACTCAACTAGAATAAGATATACACATTCAACCAAGACGTTAGAGGTTTAAATCCCTTACCACACATATTGTGTCCAAATAAAACTAATATTTCTAATTCTTTATTGATGAAGTATATCAAAAATATCTAAAAAAAGCTCATGTGTATACTTCATAAATGAAGTATATTATATTCACAAAATATACATCTGATATATTTTATATTTAGTATATCAGTTGATTGATATACCCAATATCTAGTATATCAGAACACTAAATAAATGAATGATGTACCTGATATACAGTATATCAATAACACCATTTATATACTTTTTAAAATTCCAGCATGTTTTAGGGGTTTTTTTGACTTTTCAACTTTAATGCTTAGGCGGGTCCACGTTTTTTTTGCTATATTTGCAACATTAAAAAACTGATGACATGATTGCAAATTCCATATTATTTTTTGCTATTCTTGCAACTGCCCCTATATATAAAGAGGAGGAGTGTGTTGGGAAATTGGTTTTGCCGAAGGAGGAGGAAACAGAATGTCCTTGCAATGGAGTTTGTAGGGCCGTGACACGTGGGTAGGACAGCGACCGTACCACGTGGCCTACGTTAAAGCCTGTAGGGACCTTCAAGCCAAGGGATTATTATTATAATTATTATTATTATTTCGTACCTTCTATATTTCTAGGGGGACCACTTTTATTTTATTTTATTTAAAAAAAAAAAAATTGAAAAATGTATTTTGGTGTGTGGGGGAGCACGACAACCTAAAAGATGGATGTCTGGTTACTGTTCAGAAATCTGCTGCCATTAACATTAACTTTCTCAACTTTCTCTTTCTCTCTCCTCTATTTATTCACGCTCTCTTTTTCTGCGTGTCCCCACAACTTCCCATTTCCGCTCCCCCTTACGTCACTACCATTCATTAACCTCCCCTTCCAATAAACCAAATTTATCAAATCATTCTCCAAAAACCATAGTCTAAAGTTCGCAAAACTAATGTATTAAATTTTCATCATGATTTACACATTTCCATCTAATATATTTTATATGTTCATGGATTCAACAATCGAGGTGAGAAATGAATTGATATTTTCATTATGTTATAAAATGATGGATCCAAAACTTTATGTCGGATAGGCTATATAGAAATAATTTGGTTAAAATAGCATCTTGCTCTCTATATTGAATTTTTTTTTTTTTTTTTCATTTTAGTTCATGTACTTTCAAATGTCGGGTTTTAGTCTCTATATTTTTAATAAAGCCTAAAATTGGTCACTATCATAAGTTTAAAGTTATTTTTTATTGAAATTGGTTAAATAAAAATAATAATTTCCATTTGATAAAGGACACAATGTGAACATATTTCTAAAATTTATGAGAGATTCATAGAGATCAATGTGTTTTTTAACTTTTTTTTTTTTAAAAAAAGTGTTTTTTAAAATAAAAATTAACAATAAACTCGCTATGGAGGCTAATTTTAAGTTTTATTGAAAGTACATAGATTAAAATTGGACATTTGAAAGTATAAGTACTAAAATAACACAAAACATAAAGCACGAGAACCAAGGTGATATTTTAACCAAATAATTTAACATATTTATATATGGTGATATTAGTTAATATTAAATTGGTTATATTAAAATTTGAGTTATGAAATTTTTTAAGACTATGCTAAGCAACTGACTTTAGACAGTTTCTAGTAAGTCCCTCAGTTTTTATTTTCCTATTAAGTTCCTGAACTTTTAATTTTGTACCTCATAGATCTTTGAACTAAAAAAAAAAAAAAATCCTATTAGAGTACATATCCATTAGGCATTAAATTACAAATTGGAAAACCGACTTGATACATAATTGAAAATTTAAAGACCAATTTCATATTTTTCTAAATTCACAAATCTATTATTAAAATTCAAAAACATTTTATTGACTCACATTATATGCTTGTTATTATTTGATATTATAAATATTTTTTAAAAAATTAAATTAAACTATTCTAAACCTATGAAAAGACACAGAAAAACGAAAAAGATGCGAAAAAAAGAAAAAAACGAAAAAGCACAAAAAAAAAAGAAAAAAAACCAACGAGAGCATAAACTCAACTGACATAAAGATGTACTGATAGCCATGAAGATTCAAACCGTAGATGTTTAGGATAGTAAGAGGGGCTTATGCCATTAAGGCAGAACAGAAACATATTGTTTGGTTGCGATTTATATAACACATATATCATTTTTAAAAGTGGGGGGGGGGGGGGGGGGGGGGGGGGGGGGGGGGGAGGGGGCTTGGGTCCAATGTACCTCCTCCGCTAGTGTTGTAAAAGATAACAAAATATAACAATGTGAAGATAATATTTATATTTACAGAAATTATAACAGATGGGTTCTTTTGATGATCAAATTTCAAAAATGTCCATAATTAATATAATTATTATTGGTAGGTTTTTATCCATTAATTAATTTATTTCTCTTACCAAAATACCCTCACATTAATGAATGAAATCAAATTTAATTTAATATTATATTTTAAACTAAATATAAACATTAAAGTAAAAAAAAAAATTGAATTTACTTTTTTTTTATCCTAAAATCGGATCAGATTCCAAATTTGCAATTAATGTTTAATTTCCTCTTTAATTTTGTATGGATTTTTCATTTTAACTTTTAGTTATCATTGTTAATATTATTTTCTTTATTTTTTTCCTTTTGGCCAAATAATATTCTCTACATTCTGTTAGTTTGTTGCAACTATTTTGCCAAAAATAGGAATCACTCGTCCTCCACGCCAGATTCACCGGCCGCTTCATGTTCGTCGGCGTCGTCTGAAGATTCGGTTCAAGCCCGCAATTGTATAACTTTCTTCTCTTTTCACCAAATTTAAAAAATCGACACAGTAAGGTTTTGTTTCAAAATCACATTTTTCTTTTCATTTTGTTGTAGTCACTTTTCTGTTTATCGAGCTTTTTCATCCCTCAACTTTAAGTTGTCGTGGTATTTAAAAATTCATATCGGGTATTTAAAAATTCATACCCGCTATTTAAAAATTCATACCCGGTATTTAAAAATCGTAAATTCATACCCGGTATTTAAAAATCGTTTCAAAATCCATACCGGGTATTTAAAAATTCATACTCGGTATTTAGAAATTCATACGAGGTATTTAATAGGGATTTTCTTTTATGGTTTTGTTGTAGAGGTTTGTGATGAGAGGACATTTTTGTAAATAACCCAAGTTTGGTGTTAGCCCTAAGCTTTCATTTTCCTTGTCTTTGAGCCACACGCATAGCAGCCCATTCCTTCCTCCTTCACGATCGAACCCAGCGTCCCATCTCTCTCGAATAAACCCCAAAAACAGTGGAGTTGCTCGAATCACTGCCCAAACCCCAAAATCATGAACCGAAGAACCCAAAATCATAAACCGAAGAACCCAAAATCAGTACCTTTCTTCGCCTTCAAACCCACCTCTTTGTCGCGTGAAGCCCTAACGATATAATGGAGAAGACGAGAGAAGCCGATACCCACCTGTTTTCGGAAGGAAGAAGTCGAAAGCAGTGGAAGAACAATGGAGAAAACGATGGAATACAATAGCAGGGTTTTTCGGAATGGAGAATCGTGTTTTGGGGGAATATTTTGAATTTCCATATACTAACGCCTTTTCCTTTTCTGTAATTTCTTTTTTTTTTTTAAATATCAGAGAGTCAATTTCGTAAATGGGCCACAATGAAAAAAAAATGGGCTGGACTGAAATTGAATTTATAAACTTTTTGGACAAAAGTAAAAAATATGGGCTGATTTCAGCCCATTCTTGTAAAAACCCCTTATATTTATAAGCCAAAGCGAGCTTAGTTCAGCGGTAATTAGCATGTACCCTCGACCATGAGGTTGGAGGTTCGAATCCCCCAACCCCCAAATGTTGATGTACTGAAAAAAAAAAGAAGATAATAATATTTATAATAAGTATTTTAACTTATTTAAAATTTTTAAAAAATGTAAAATATTTATTTGTTAATTTAAATATTGTTTTTAAAAAATATCTATCGACATCGATATTTTGTTGATATTTTTATCGACATTTTTTTAAAAAAATAATACATCTTATAAACGGGACAATTTTTATTAATATTATAATTTTTAAAACTTATTATTAAAATATAATTAGTTTGAAACTTATTATTTAAATATTGCAGTTTTAAATTTTCGGTCAAAGGTCGTCTCTTGAAGAGACGACCTTGAAACACGTGTCCACCATCAGCTGACATATAATAAATTAAAAAAAACAAAAAACAAAATTCTCAGAGGTCGTCTCTTGAAGAGACGACCTTTGCACTTTTTTTAAAAAAATTTACTTCTGGCAAGGTGGTGAATGTGAAATCTTCCTTCCTCCCCTTCCCAGGTTCGAAACCCAACAGTTGCAGTTTTTTCGTTTTCTTTCTTTTCTTTTTCTTTTTCGTTTTTTTTTTCTAGTTTTTTATTTTTAAAAATATTAGTAGTTTTTTATTTTCTTTTTTCTTGTTTCACTTTTTTTTTTTTTTTTTTTTAATTTGCAGTTTTTTTTTTTCTTTTGAAAAATGAAATTTGAAGTTTGAAATATACTTAAAAATACAAAAAAAATTATACCATTTTATTTATATTTTTATTTTGAATTATAAAATTATTATAACCAACTTTTAAATTTAGCTAATTGAGATAAAAGAAAAATAAAAATGAGAAATATGACAAATAAATCAAATTGGTGTTATTTTTATACCAATAACAATGGTTTCAATGAAGAGATAAAAGAAAAATAAAAATGAGAAATATGACAAATAAATCAAATTGTTGTTATTTTTATACCAATAACAATGGTTTCAATGAAGAGTGAAAAAATAAAATGTGTATTTTATATATTAAATTAATTTATTGGTATAAAGATAACACCAATTTGATTTATTTGTCATATTTCTCATTTTTATTTTTCTTTTATCTCAATTATCTAAATTAAAAAATTGGTTATAATAATTTTATAATCCAAAATAAAAATATAAAGAAAATGGTATAAAAATGTTGAAGTATATTTCAAACTTCAAATTTCAAAGAAAAGTGAAACAAGAAAAAAGAAATTAAAAAAGTGCTCATATTTTTTAAACACAAAAGACTAGAAAGCAAAAAAAAAACGAGAAAAGAAAGAAAACGAAAAAAAAAAAAAGAAAACAAAAAGAATGCAGTTGCTGAGATTCGAACATGGGAAGGGGAGGATGGAAGAACCCACATTCACCACCTTGCCAAAAGTAAAGTTTTTGAATAAAAGTGCAAAGGTCGTCTCTTGAAGAGACGACCTCTGAGAATTTTGTTTTTTTTTTAATTTATTATATGTCAGCTGATGGTGGACACGTGTTTCAAGGTCGTCTCTTCAAGAGACGACCTTTGACCGAAAATTTAAAACTGCAATATTTAAATAATAAGTTTCAAACTAATTATATTTTAATAATAAGTTTTAAAAATTATAATATTAATAAAAATTGTCCCTTATAAACGCCACTAAGGACAAAAGAAGACAAGCTTAGTCCACAGAGGACAAAATCCAATCTGGGATAGACCCCACCCACACCTCAGTACTTCTCTCTCTTCTATCAGATTTTGCAATAAGATCAGCTAACACATTATTTGCTCTAAGAATATGGATAAAAGATGGACTGCAGAATTCTAGGATAGAGCTCTTGATGTTTTCAACCCAAGACCCCAGTTCATTTCTGGCTTCGTTCTCGTTAGAAACAAGGTCGACAACTTGAATGCAATTTGATTCCACAAAAAAATTGGTGCATCCTAAGAAATATGCAAGCTTAACACCTTGAATTGTCCATAGCTCTGCCGCAGGGGGGAAATGTAAAATTACTGAAAAATCTGGCCGCCCCTCTAATCACCCCAACTTCGTCTCTACAAACAACTCCAATGCCCGTCAAAGAAGAATCCCAAGCAACAACAATGTTAACCCTCCAAGAATTTGGAATAGAAGGAATTGAAGCCGACTTTACACAGACATTATTAAGGCGACCACCACCAAAAGCCCTAATTGGATTCCTCTCATTTGCGCGACCATACTCCTTTAGGTAATTAACAATCCATCGACTTCTGAGCAAAGTTTCTTCCAAAAATTAATTTAATAAGATAATATTATTTAATTCATTTAAAAAGATAAAATTTATTTGCCAACAAGAGCACAACTCAATTGGCATAAAGTTGTACTCCCCCAACCCCATATTGTAAAAAAAAAAAAAAGATAAAATTTATTTCGGAAAAATACATTTTTGGTTCCTGAGGTTTGAGTTAGGTTTCATTTTGGTCCTTGAGTTTTCAAACTCGACAATTTAGTCCCCGAGATTTTGATTTTATTTCATTTTAGTCCCTTCATCCAATTTTCCATTAATATTTAACGGATTGTTGACGTGGCATTGGTTTTTTTTTTTATTAAAAATTTATTTTTTAATTTTTAAAATAAAATAATTAAAAAAATATATTTTTTAACTTCATTTTCTCTCCCATTTTTCCCTCCTTTCTTTCTTCTTCTTCCTCCTTACCATCACCATCACCTTGCTTCTTCCTTACCATCATCACCACTTTGCAACGGTTGCAGAAATTGTCGACTCTTTTTCTTTTTCTTTTTCTTCTTCTTTTTTTTTCTCTCTCCCTCACCATTTCCTTCTCTCTCACAGTCCCAGATCTCACAATCCCTCCCTCTCACGCCCACTGGAATCCTCACTGTTCGGAATTCAAAACCGTCGCCTTTAGATCTAGTAGCGCAGATCTGCCGTCGGAACTCAGAACTCTCATGCCCGTTGTCGTTGCCTTCAGATCTGGTTCCAGAAACCCAAGTCAATATCTCAACTGTTCAACAGACGGTATTGACGACGATTTCTCTCTCTCTTTCCCTTCTTTTCTTCTTCGCCGCCGTCGCGTCGCTCGTTCTACCCAGACGCCACTGCACTTCATTCTTCCTCGTCGCGCCACACCGATCGGTCTGAATCGCCCGGTCGGAAGTCGTTGTTTCAGTTGGTTTGAATCGCCCGCGTCGCGCTGCTCCAGTCGTCATGTGTCCTCACTCCCCATCACCGATTGAAGCTTGAATCGGTTGAATCGGTCAGATCTGAAATGGGGAGACCCCCTTCGGTTTCTTTTTTTTTTTAAAAAAAATCATTGAAAAGAGGAGAAGAAGAAGAAAAAAAAGAAAGAAGGGAAATGAGATACAAGAAGAAAGGAAGAGGAAAAAAAAATTTCGGCGAGCGGTTGCCGGCGGTGATGGTTGCAAGGTTTGTTTAGGGTTTGATTGGGAAAGAAAAGAAAAATAATAAAATAATAAAAAATATTTAATATATTATTTTATTTTAAAAATTAATAAAAAAAGTATATATTTTTTAATAAAAACTAATGTCACGTCAATCATCTGTTAGTATTTTATTGAAAATTTGACGAAGGGACTAAAAACGATGTAACGAAAACCAAACCTCATGACTAAATTGTTGAGTTTGAAAACTTAGTGGCCAAAATGAAACCTAACCTAAACCTCAGGGACCAAAAGTGTATTTTTCTCAATTTATTTTATATAATTTTAAATGAAGTTCCTGGTATTTTTAGAATAGATCAACCAAGAGAAAGCAAAAGGTCAAAATAGATTGGGTGAGAGATAATGAGCACGTTGTGGTAAAGTGGTAACAAACCAAATGAGAGCAAGAGCAAAGCGGACCAAGCTAGAGCTATGACCAATCTATAACCATTCTAAATTTTTTCTTTTTTTTTTTGTGAAAAAAATAGTTTTATAAAAAAATAACTCCAAATGAATAGTGAGAACTAATTTGACGATTTATTGAATATATTGGTTAAATTTGAATGTTTGAAAATATATGAACAGAAATAAAATGAGTTCTAAAGTATAGAAATCAAAATAGTACTTTAATTTTTAACCATCTTTTTCATCTCATCACTGAATTTAAATTCATTAAAAGAATAAAAATGAAATGAAAATTTCTTGTTTATATGAATGTTAGGTAATCTAATTAGTGGTAGAACATTCAAAGGAAAACATAATATATATATATATATTTATAAAAACTATTTAACATTGAAATCGAAATAGTACTTTTAATTTTCAACAATCCTTTTCGTTTTCATCTCATTAATGAATTTAAATTCATTAAAAGAATAAAAATGAAATGAAAATCTTGTTTATATGAATGTTAGGTAATCTAATTAGGGAAAGAACATTCAAAGAAAAACATAAAAAAAAAATATTTATAAAAACTATGTAACATTGAAATCGAAATAGTACTTTTAATTTTTAACCATCTTTTTCATCTCATTAATGAATTAGAATAAAAATGAAATGAAAATCTTGTTTATGAATGTTAGGTAATCTAATTAGTGATAGAACATTCAAAGCAAAACATAATAATAATAATAATAATAATAATAATAATAATATATATATATATATATATATATATATATATATATATATATATATATATTTGAAATTGGAAAAAAAAAAAAAAAAGCACAATCGCATGAGAAGGGAAGAAACCAACATGCCAATACAACTTTTCATTTGTAAACCTATATTACTATATAGAAATGTTTAAAGTCAAGGGGGGCATCCTTGCCCCTTTCTACCTCCACTCCGGCTAGAACTAAGTTAGAACTGATTGTATTTTTCTCTCTCTACAATATATTTGTATTAGATAACATTGTAATTGATTTTTAGTTTATTAGTTGAGCAATTAAAGCTAGTTTGTTGAGTAATTAAAGTTGATTTTAGTTGAGGGAGTTATGTATTTTGTTACATCTCCCAAACTTTGTGTATATATATGTGAGAGTTCAATGAATAAAATCAATTGAGTCTTCTCTCTCAATTTGTGATATGGTATCAGAGCAATAAACTCCACTATGATAAAACTCTGCTTTCATCGTCTTCCCCTTTTTTCCTTGATTCTCCATGGCGGGCAAATGAGTCGTAGATGATGAAGCTTCGTCAATTGATGCACACATGAACCCGTTTTCATTGCATCATTCTTTTGTGCCAACTGCTGCCTTAGTTACTCAACCTCTATTAGGTGCTTCTAACTATGAATCTTGGAGTCGAACAATGTTAATGGTGTTGGCTAGTAAAAATAAGGAGGGTTTCATTGATGGAACCATCAAGAAACCAGAAGGCACACAATCGACAACCTGAAAATGCAACAATCACATAATAGCCTCTTGGATTCTCAACTCAGTATCCAAAGAAATCGCAGGAAGTATTCTTTACACTTGTTCAACAAAGGCAGTTTGGGATGAATTGCGAAATTGATTCAAGCAAACCAACGAACCTTGAATCTATCAGCCGAGGAAAGAATTGGTTACTTCAAGTCAAGGAGCCCTAAGCGTAGAGGTATATTCGAGGACAAAATTCCCTTCCAAGATATTTTGATTGATGAAACTTCTTCTATTGATTCAGTGCTTCCTAATCATGTTTTGCCTTATCCAATTTCAGATATCTGTACACATGACTGCTCGCTTTTAAGTCTTGATGTTTCTCCTTCCACTAAAGCTGAAACCATTTATCTTCTAGCAATAATGAGCAATCTGTTGATGCATCATTACTTCCTGAGGCTATTTCTCCTACAAACAGTGGTGCTAGTCCTGTCACAGAGGTTCTTAATCATGAACCTTCACCAACCACTGCTATCAATCCTATGGAAAACACATCCATTGTGCTTCCTCTTGAAGTTGAAGGATTGGAATTCCCAATTCCGCTACAGCGGAAGCAATTGGACCGTTCGTAAATTAATTTTGTTTTACAAAATACCAATACATTGGCAAAAGGTTAAGCGATGAGAAACATACCTTTGTTGACGACTCTGAATTCTTCAAGAACGCCTTTCTTGATTGCTCTGCAACAACGAAGAACACCACCATTTGATCTTCTCCGCTATAACTCTGAGATTAGGAACGTAGTTGTGGGACTACCTAATCTTGAATGGGAAAAACTCTAGAGAGAAAATTCTCCATAGAGTTCTTGAGTTGAGAGAATTAAAAGGGCCTTATGGTGGCCATATATTGTGGTACCTAAACCCTAAGGTTAGTGTTCTATTTATAGGAGAAAAGTCATGAATAAAATATTCATTTAAAATCAATCAATTCCATAACTGATTTAATATTTTCATTAATTAATCAATTCCAAAACCAATCAATTCCATAATTGATTAATCTTTTCCATAAATGATTGATCACTTTCATAAGTGATTAAATCATTTCCAAAAGTGATTAATTACTTTCATAAGTGATTAATCATTTTCATAATTGATTAATTTCTAATTAATTAATTCTTTAATTAATTAATCACCAATTAAATATCATATATTTAATTTCAGACCTTCTATTAGTTAATTAATTAATTACCTAATTAAATATCATATATTTAATTTCAGGCCTTCAATTAATTAATTCTATAATATGAATCAAATTCATATTAAAATTTGAACTCCTTCAAATTCTCTTATATCCTATAAATTTAATATGAATCAAATTCATATTAATATTTGAACTTCTTCAAATATTTATTTCTCTCATAGACTATAGTTTAATTAAATCTCATTTAATTCAAACTAAATTGAATAATTAATTAATTCATCTTCTAATTAAATACCATATATTTAATTAGACATATATTTGAACTCTTTCAAATCTATCAATCTCTCAATATAATAAAGTTTAATCTCAAATTAGACTTTATATTTTAATGCATCACTATACATTATATTAATTTGTATCTCATACAATTAACTTAATTCCCAATATGAATTTGAACTATTCAAATTCTACCAAGATATATTTGTTCCTAATTATTCTTTACGAGCTAGCAGGGGGACCTAATGGACCTATAGATCAGACGCTCCAATGATATGAGGTTAACTATTAAACTCATTAATCAAGTTAACCAATGTTCATTAACTGTGGGTCGTTCCACTAAAGACCCACAGCTGAACTCTTCTCACTGTAGAACATTTATGTGTCCATGGATGTAGACCTATTCCGGTAAGTCAATCCTTCACGAGTGTCCGTAATCACAGTTGGGTCAAATTACCGTTTTACCCTTGTGTTACATCTGTCTCCTTAAGTACCAGCGCTCCGCTAATGAACAACCTGTTTATGGTTCAACCATTAAACAGAAAGACCCTCTCGGGCCAGTGAGAGGGCGGGATCCCTTTGTTCAAGTCCCAGAGTCACCACTTAAGGGAACACTCATCTACTTCTCCTAAAAGCGGGAAGGAGTGAATTCCTTCTTGTGTTAGCATGTCCCCAGCCTCCCACTCGGTCTTGTCCCCAAAAAGGAAGGCATATTGAGTCGGCATATTGGCCACTCTCACCCATGCTAATCAAAGGACAATCCCTCATGAGAAGGAGTTCATGACACACTCAGGATTAAGACTGAGTTACCTAGGTCAACCTATTGAAACAGTAACCTAACTAGTTAACGGTGTTATAACTGATGGTTGACTATTTCGTGGTCCGGTCTTATGCAAACTCATTGCATAGGATACCCCCACTTGCATGTCTACTACATGAACGTTTTGGATCAATACGTCTGTATCGAATACAAAGCGGGCCGTATCACATAGTGTTACCAGGATAAGGTACCCAGCCTTATCCCTATACTACAGACCTTTTAGGTTGTTACTTGAACACCGATCCACGTATGTCACCACATACTAGTTCAAGTTACATACAAACAACCTTGGATCTTAGTTTATTGGATTTGGGTCAAATTGTGCAATATTTAACAATAACACTTTATTATTGAAACTCAATAACATTTTATTGAAACAAGTATACAATTTGTTTACATTTACTATCTACGAGTTTTAGGGCATAAAACCCAACAAACTCCCACTTGAACTAAAACTCTAGTTTAGTGGGATGTACAATAATCTATACAGCAGTGGGTGTATAAATACATGTATAAAACATATACAATGTACAAATGGAATAAACTAGGGCACACTATACCGATTACATAATGGTAGTATCATTATACCCATTACATTTCTCCCACTTGCCCTAGATTACACTTTTGTACATATCTCGTAGATCTAGACCTTCTAGATGACCTTCAAACACTTTAGCCGAGAGAGTCTTTGTAAATGAATCAGCAATATTTCATTCAATTTAATGTGTCTGCTTGTCTTAGGCTGCGATGTTCTTTTGAATTTTTCACAACACCACTATATCACTATGAAGTGTGATGAGCAAGTTCACATTTGGAACACATTCCAAATCAATCAAGAACTTTCTAAGCCATACAGTCTCTATCACTGCTTCACAAGTAGCTAATTTTTCGGCCTATATGGTCAAGACTGTAACTATGCCATACTATAACTCCATCGTAAAGAGTGACCACAGATACTGATGTAGATTTCCTCAAATCCTTATCAATCTTAAAATTTGTGTCAGCGTATCTGGTATCCTTAGTCCCATACACGAGCATATAGTTCCTCATTCTCCTTGAATACTTGAGGATATTCTTAACGGTTTTCCAATGATTAAATCTTAGATTAGATTGATACTTACTGACAATCCCTCTTGCATAGGGCATTCGTCTCATCTCCTCAACTTCTTGAGGTGTCTTAGGAAACAGTTTCTTAGACAAAAAGAATTCCACGCCTGAAAGGTAGTGAACCCTTCTTGGAATTCTATATCTTATATCTAACTGACATCTTGTAAATATAAGTCACTTGAGATAAGGCTAGCTTTTTGTTCTAACGATTCCTAACGATTTGGATCCCAAGAACAAACTCAGCTTCTCCCAAATTTCCATTTGAAAATAAGCTGCTAGCTCCTTTAATGTTAGTAAGATAACCTACATCATTCCCAATGATTAGGATATCAATCATATACAACACTAAGTAAGCTACTGAACTATTTATGATTACTTGTAAACACAAGACTCATTAATGTTCTGATTAAAGCCAAAAGATTTGGTTACTATATCAAATCTTATATTTCAAGATCGAAATGCTTAGGTCAATCCATGAATGGATCACTTAAGCTTGCAAACCCTTTTGCTTTCGATCTTGCTGTATGAACCCTTCTGGTTAAGACCTTTAATGTCTCGTTTTCTCTTGTAAATCCACTTGTAACTAATAGGTGTTACCCATCAAGCAAATCTACAAGATCCCAGATGGAAGTGAAATACAAAAGACTTCATTTCCAGGTCCATGACTTTAATCCATTGGTCCTTGTCAACATCATTGATTTTCTTTCTAAAAGATAATGAACCCACTATGCCATCATCAGGTATGATGACCTAGGCTTCAAACAAGCCCATGTAACGTTCATGTTATCAAACAACCCTCCCATTACATTGAGGCAATCTCAACTATTGAGAAGGATGTGACTAACTAGATGCATTGATCCATCAACAACTCTTGTTGAACAGTCAGTCTCATCAATAACTCTTGTGGATGTTACTGTAGCTTCATTAGTTAACTTACTTAAACCGACTTTACTCTTGTGGTTTATGATTTTTGATGTGAACTTCTTCTGAGAATTTAGCATTTGTCGATACAAATTCTTTATTCTCTTGTGAATTGAAGAAGTATCCACTTCTCGTTTCCTTTGGGGTTGCCTACTACAATATGCAATGCAGTCAACACTGCATGACCCCAAAACGAGCCAGACAATTGAGCATAGCTCAACATGGAATGAACCATATCCAATAGGGTTCTATATCTCCTAAATGAGATTTAGGGTGTGATCCCATGTACTATCAAATAGTTCTGGAATCTCAAATCCCTATATTCAATACTTTGATCAGATCGAAGTGTTTTTATCATCTCACCTAACAAGTTTTCAACTTCAGTCCTAAGCCCCTTTGAATATCTCATGAGCTTCAGACTTAAGTTGCATTAGGTAAAGATACTCATACCTTTGAATAACCATCCAAAAGAGATGAATTATTCATGCCCTCCCACTGCTGTAACATATTGAACCACAAGGATCCAAATGTACAAGCTCCAAGGGCTCTTTGGCTCTTAGATCTTTTCCAGTAAAAGACCTATCAGTCATATTGCCCACAAGGCATGACTTGCAAGGTAGTAGAAAGTCATCTTCTAACTCGCTTAGAAGTTCACTCTTGACCAATCTCCCAATCAAATTGAGATTAATATGGTCTACCTTAAAACCAAAGAAAGGTATTTTCCTTTAGGAGAAATCCTTTGCCTCTTTTCACATTGAGTAGTAGCAGTTTTAAACAACCCAGTGTTCATGACTGCTTCACTCTTGATTAGTCTTAAAACATTTAGGTTACTTTCCAGTATAGCTAAACAAATGTCAACTCCCTTTCTTGAAACAAAACTGCGTTAGCAGAGAAAGGTAAAGAGTAACATTGTTCCAGCAAATAAGACACAGAAATCAAATTTCTTTTGATCTTAGGAATTACATACACATTATCTAATAATATGTATTTTCTCCCACTAAGAAAAATAACTTAATGTTCCCCACTGATATAGCCAAAATAATCTCTCTAATTCTAACCTTGAGAGTTATTACACAAGCAGCAAGCTCTTGCCAGGAACTTATTCCTTTAAAAGCGAAAAACACTCGTGATTTGTGGCTCTTGAATCAAGTATTCAGGGAGAATCACTATTATTCACTAATCACATTTTCAAGACAGGTAAATGAAAATTACGGTCTTGAACAAGTTCTCTTTTTCCTAAGCAGTTCTATGTCATATTCACCAAGAAAAATTCTTAATGAATTAAACATATGGGGCATGAGGACATTCCTCAGTTAAGAATAATCCTAGACTTATTTACCACAATTTGTCGTTTAAGCCTATTGTATTACCGTTATTTATAAAATGACGTAAGACAATACATATAAAATTATTATATAATTGCTGAAGTAACAAATTACTTGTATTATTAATTGCACTAACCCATTACAAATAATCCAATCAAATTCTGCAAAAACAAATAAGCAATCAAAGAAACCCTATAAAACTATTGATTTAGTTTTTGCAACGATACTTCAAAGGTTTAGAACAACAGCCACCGAAGGGTGGTCAACTACTCCTCCTCCGAATTGAGACAATCTCAACCAAACTCTAACACCAGAATAACTCATATTTCGTTTGCGTTTAGTTACCGTTGTTCGGTCAAGGATTAGTTAACACATTTAACTCATCCCCGTAAGTGTAACCCTCCCACTTTCAGATCTCAGAGGCACGCACCAACAGGCTACCGAAGGGAAAGACAACTGTTGGTAATTAGCCTAAGAGTTCCTATCCAATTCAGGAGTTCACGATGTTTCGAATCCTATGATCAGACCCTTCGAAGGGATGGTTGCGCCAGGACAACCTGCAGGCGGATCATAGGACTCTCACGGTGTGAACTAGGAGCAGAGACCGAGGGATATGTTGACACGTGTCCCGCACCCACTTACTCTAGACATTTTTCCCATTCACCTTGTTATTGATTCATGCAAACACTTTCCGAAGGGAGGCCGCTCCTAGGGCAACTCGAAGCCGAGCATGAACCTCACGTTGTAAATATAGGGACGTAGGAGCAAAACTTGATTTAAATCTCGTTTTGTAATTTTCCTCCCACTGAAAATGTCCTAAGGTTAATTTAGGGTTGTTTAACTTAGATAAAATTCGGCTAAGTCAATCTATCTAAGTCTAATCCTATTATAACAATTATGGAAAGGATTCAACCACAATGTTTTAGGTGAATTAAACTTCTTTTAATAAACCCAACATTGCAAGTCAACATTAGTATGGTTAATTCAACTCAAGGTTCGGGTCAGTTCCCAGGTAGGAGGTGTTCCGTAAACCGTCAACTTAAATACCCCCAACCTTAGATAGAACTTTACCGAGAGAGTTCCCTTATAACCACAGTAATGTAAGGTCTTTACTCTAAAGATCTAGGTGCATTAAACACTTTTAACAAACCTAGTGACATTGCATGCTAACATTTAACTATGATTAATTCAACTCCGGTATTCCAGGTCAGTTCCCAGGTAGGAGGTGTTCCGTAAACCGTCAACTTAAATACCCCCAGCCTTAGACAGAACTTAACCGGTGGAGTTCTCTTATAATCATAGTAATGTTTTTCCTACTTAGTCAATTAAAACTAATTTTAATTCTAAGTAAGAATAATTCTAATCCTATTAGAAATGTGATCTTAGGTCTAATTAATTTTAAACATTTTAAAATTAATCCATTTATCCTAAGATCTTATGTTTGCATGCAATTCTTTGTTATAGGTTAACGGTTTCTATTCATTAATATTATAACTATTATAAATTTTAATGAATTAACCCTATAACATGCTACTATGGTGAATAAATTAACAATCAAATTCTAATTAATTTATAAAACCATACATTAACATACATGACATACCATAAATATAACAATTATATTAATCTAAGGTAATGTCATGCTCAATGCAATTTAATTTCCTTTTCATTAACCTAACTCTTAAATTAATTATACAAGAAAATTAAAAATAAGCATTACCATTTTCATACATTAACATAACAATTTATATTAATAGCTCATGAAAATTAAGCATGTAAATTACTAATATAAATATAACTCTTATATTTTTAAACTAAAGTAATTTCATGCTCAATGCAAATTAATTTTCTTCAATTAATCTAACTCTTAAAATAATTACCCACGAAAATTAAAATAAGCATTCACATTTTCATACATTAACATAACACTTTATATTAATTGCTCATGAAAAAAAATAAGCATATAAATTACTTTCATAAATATAACTTTTTATATTTTTACTAAAGTAATTTCATGCTCAATGCTTCTCAATTTTCATCCATTTAATCATAACAACTTATATTAAATACCCATGAAAATCAAATTCATGTATATTTCATACATTATAACATTTATAATAATAAATATGCATGAATATGCTTAACCTATGGTGATATTATAAACTATATGACATTCATAAAGCAATTTAAATAGCTAAGTAGACAGGTTTTGGCATCCTAGGACAAAATAAATTAGAAAAATTACAATAATTAATCTATAATTGCCCTATCTAGCCGTGAACCGCCTCGAATCAACCTCAAAGTAGCTTGAACCGGTCTGAAACGTGCTGAACCAGCTTCAAAAACAACTTGAACCGGCCTAAAACCAGCAGAACCGGTCAAAACCGGAAGGAAAACGGTCAAAATACTTGAGAATCGGTCAAAATCTGCTGAATCGGTGAAGAACCAGACCTAAAACTCGCGAACCGGTCAAGAAAACGCATGAACCAAAAACGATTGACACGGACTTACAGATTCGATTGCAATTAAAATACCCAAAACAAAGAGCCCTTACATTGATCAAATCAACTTAAAATTGCAAATCTAAATGCCAAAACCTTAAACATCTACTAGCAAAATCTCATACATCAAATGCATAATTAAATCCCACCAATAGCTAATGTAAATTTTAGAGAAACAAAATTAGATCTACGATCGGCTCTGATACCAATTGAAGGATTGGAATTCCCAATTCCGTTACAGCGGAAGCAATTGGACCGTTCGTAAATTAATTTTGTTTTACAAAATACCAATACATTGGCAAAAGGTTAAGCGATGAGAAACATACCTTCGTTGACGACTTTGAATTCTTCAAGAACGCCTTTCTTGATTGCTCTGCAACAACGAAGAACACCACCATTTGATATTCCCCGCTATAACTCTGAGATTATGAACGTAGTTGTGGGACTACCTAATCTTGAATGAGAAAAACTCTAGAGAGAAAATTCTCCCTAGAGTTCTTGAGTTGAAAGAATATGAGAGGGTCTTATGGTGGCCATATATTGTGGTACCTAAACCCTAGGGTTAGTGTTCTATTTATAGGAGAAAAGTCATGAATAAAATATTCATTTAAAATCAATCAATTCAATAACTGATTTAATATTTTCCTTAATTAATCAATTCCATAACCAATCAATTCCATAATTGATTAATCTTTTCCATAAATGATTGATCACTTCCATAAGTGATTAAATCATTTCCAAAAATGATTAATTACTTCCACAAGTGATTAATCATTTTCATAATTGATTAATTTCTAATTAATTAATTCTTTAATTAATTAATCACCAATTAAATATCATATATTTAATTTCAGACCTTCTATTAGTTAATTAATTAATTACCTAATTAAATATCATATATTTAATTTCAGGCCTTCGATTAATTAATTCTATAATATGAATCAAATTCATATTAAAATTTGAACTCCTTCAAATTCTCTTATATCCAATAAATTTAATATGAATCAAATTCATATTAATATTTGAACTTCTTCAAATATTTATTTCTCTCATAGACTATAGTTTAATTAAATCTCATTTAATTCAAATTAAATTGAATAATTAATTAATTCATAATTAATTAACTCATCTTCTAATTAAATACCATATATTTAATTAGACATATATTTGAACTCTTTCAAATCTATCAATCTCTCAATATAATAAAGTTTAATCTCAAATTAGACTTTATATTTTAATGCATCACTATACATTATATTAATTTGTATCTCATACAATTAACTTAATTCCCAATATGAATTTGAACTATTCAAATTCTACCAAGATATATTTGTTCCTAATTATTCTTTACGAGCTAGTAGGGGGACCTAATGGACCTACAGATCAGAAACTCCAATGATATGAGGTTAACTGATTAAACTCATTATTCAAGTTAACCAATATTCATTAACTGTGGGTCGTTCCACTAAAGACCCACAACTGAACTCTTCTCACTATAGAACATTTTTGTGTCCATGGATGTAGACCTATTCCGGTAAGTCAATCCTTCACGAGTGTCCGTAATCACAGCTGGGTCAAATTACTGTTTTACCCCTGTGTTACATTTGTCTCCTTAAGTACCAGCGCTCCTCTAATGAACAACCTGTTTATGGTCCAACCATTAAACAGAAAGTCCCTCTCGGGTCAGTGAGAGGGCGGGATCCCTTTGTTCAAGTCCCGGAGTCACCACTTAAGGGAACACTCATCTACTTCTCCTAAAAGCGGAAAGGAGTGAATTGCTTCTTGTGTTGGCATGTCCCCAGCCTCCCACTCGGTCTTGTCCCCAAAAAGGAAGGCATATTGAGTCGGCATATTGGCCACTCTCACCCATGCTAATCAAAGGACAATCCCTCATGAGAAGGAGTTCATGACACACTCAAGATTAAGATTGAGTTACCTAGGTCATCCTATTGAAACAGTAACCTAACTAGTTAACGGTGTTATAACTGATGGTTGACTATTTCGTGGTCCGGTCTTATGCAAACTCATTGCATAGGATACCCCCACTTGCATGTCTACTATATGAACGTTTTTTATCAATACGTCTGTATCGAATTCAAAGCGGGCCGTATCACATAGTGTTACCAGGATAAGGTACCCAACCTTATTTCTATACTATAGACCTTTTAGGTTGTTACTTGAACACCGATCCACGTATGTCCCCACATACTAGTTCAAGTTACATACAAACAACCTTGGATCTTAGTTTATTGGATTTGGGTCAAATTGTGCAATATTTAACAATAAAACTTTATTATTGAAACTCAATAACACTTTATTGAAACAAGCATACAATTTGTTTACATTTACTATCTACGAGTTTTAGGGCATAAAACCCAACAAAAGTTAAACCACCCCTTCGACGATCAACTAGACAACATCAGAAGCCTGGACTTTTACAAGATTACCATTGTAATCTGGCCGCTGGTATAAATGCTCCGGAATCATCAAGTTCTTATCCTTTGAATAAGTACTTGACCTATGACAGAATTGTTCCTTCTCACAAAGAGTTCATTCTCAATGTATCAACTGTCTTTGAGTCCTCTTTTTATCATCAAGCAACAAATTTAGCCCCTTAGAGACTTGCCATGGATGTAAAACTGTCTTTGCTATGGGGTGCACTCACACATGGAGCATTGTTCCATTACCAGCTGAACATCGAGCAATCGGATGCAAATGGGTATACCGTGTAAAATACAAGGCAAATGGTACGGTTGATGGCTATAAAGCCTGGCTCGTTGCAAAGGGCTACAATCAACAAGAAAGAGTTGATTTCATGGACACTTTTTCACCGGTTGCAAAAGTTGTTACTGTTAAACTTTTCTTGTCTTTGACAACGTCTTTTGGATGGTCCCTTGCACAAATGGACATCAATAACGCATTCTTAAACGGTGACCTTTTTGAAGAAGTCTATATGACTCTTCCTTTGGGGTACTACAAAGATAAAAAGGAATCCTCATCAACTTCTCTCGCTTGCAAGTTACACAAGTCAATATATGGCTTGAAGCAAGCCTCTCGGTAGTGGTTTACTAAGTTTTCGTCTGTCTTGTTAGCTAATGATTTCTTACAATCAAAGGCTGATTATTCGTTATTCACAAAGGACAAAGGATCATCTTTTATAGCTCTTCTAGTATATGTTGATGATATACTCATCACAGGGCATTCTCCTCAAAATATTGATGTTGTCAAGGAAATCCTTCGTTTAAACTTCATGTTAAAGGATTTATTGAACTATCACGTTCAGCTTCTGGCATTTACCTCAGTCAACACAAATATTACTTACAAATTCTTGAGGATTGCGGTTTCTTAGCCACTAAACCTGTGTCACATCCTATGGCTCCTCATTTGCGATTGTCAGCCACTAATGGCACCCCTCTTAACGATGAAGAGGCTTTACATTATCGGCGGCTTGTTGGGAGGCTACTCTATCTACAAATATCAAAATCTGATATTTGTTTTGCGGTCCACAAACTTAGTCAGTTCATTTCTCGGCCTCACACTAAACATTTACTTGCTGCTCAACATTTACTTAGGTACCTAAAAGGTACTGCTGGACAGGGTATACTCCTTAGTGCAACTAACTCTTTCCAATAAAAGACACATGTTGATTCTGATTGGGGATCATGTCTAGACTTGAGAAGATCAATTACAAGTTTTTGTATATTCTTAGGAGACTCGCTTGTATCTTGGAAATCAAAGAAACAAGCCACTGTGTCAAGATCTTCAACCGGAGCAGAATATAGGGCTCTTGCCGTTGTTGCTAGTGAGATCACTTGAATATCTCATATTTTAAAAGATCTTCACATAAAGTCTCCATTGCTTGCCTTAATATATTGTGATAACGTTACTGCTATTTCCATTGCTACAAATCCCACCTTTCATGAAAGAACAAAACACATAAGAAATCGACTGCCATTTTGTTTGGGATTTGATTGATAATGGAAAACTCAAAGTTTTGCCAGTTCGATCGTCTGCTCAACTTGCTGACATGTTTACTAAGGCCTTAGCAGCTTCTGATATTCGAAACTTCATGGTCAAGAAGGGTGTTTTCAATTTATATAGCCCATCTTGCGGGGGGGCATATTAGATAATATTGTAATTGATTTTTAGTTTATTAGTTGAGCAATTAGAGCTAGTTTGTTGAGTAATTGAAGTTGATTTTAGGTAAGGGAGTTATGTATTTTGTTACACCTCCCAAACTTTGTGTATACATATGTGAGAGATCAATGAATAAAATCAAATGAGTCTTCTCTCTCAATTTGTGATAGTTTGTAACTTTGTTGCTTTCCACCTTACTTCATAACTTTCTCTCTCTCCAATTCGTTTCTAACTTTCTCACTAGAATTTATAACTTTCTCTCATTAAATTTATTTCCAACTATTAATAAACTAACTTTATCACTCTTAAAAAAACTAACTTTATCAATTTTACACATTTTCACTACCTTTCCTACATATATCTCTCACTGCATTTCCAATTTCTTCTCTCTAGAATTTCTAAGTTTTTTCCCTCTTTCTCTTTTTCTCTATATAATTGCTTACTCTCTCTCTCTCACTATCATTCAATTTTCTTCTCTCTAGAATTCAGAATTTATTAATGTCTATATATTCTTTTTATCTTTTTTTACTAGAATTTGCAACATTCACTCTCCAGAAATTATAACAAACGTTCTCTCTTCTAGAGTGTTAAAATATTCATATGTTAGTTTAAGTGTTTAATTATGAAATATTTATAAAAATAAAATAACTGAAAATAAAGTAATGGAGAAAGAAGAGAGATGAGAAAGAAAAAAAAGGAGCAACAATATTCATATGTTAGTTTAAGTGTTTAATTATGAAATATTTATAAAAATAAAATAACTAAAAATAAAGTAATGGAGAAAGAAGAGAGATGAGAAAGAAAAAAAAAGGAGAAACGGTGGATTTGGAAAGAAATAAGGGAGAGAGAGAGATACATAAATAAAAAAAAAGTTTGGAGGTTAAAGGATAGAGAAAGGATGAATGATGTAAAGTAAATTAACGTCCGAAAAGATAGTATAAGTTTCATGTAATAAAGAATGAAAATGAGATTGATCACATCATTTGGACAATGAAGAACGAAAATATGAACGCAAATTTTAGAGTGAAGTGGACCCCACAATTTTCATTCTCATTGTCCAATTTGACAAACTAAACACACTCAAGGGGGCGAAAGCGAGCTTAGCTCAGCGGTAATTGGCATGTACTCTCGACCATGAGGTCAGAGGTTTGAATCCCCCCACCCCCAAATGTTGATGTACTCAAAAAAAAAAAAAAACACACTCAAGGGGAATGAAGTGGACCCCACCATTTTCATTCTCATTCCTTAATAATTACCTAAAATGTTAGAGGTTTGGATATTCACTCACATAATTCAAAAAATGTCATAGGTTTTTGATTTCCTGTTTTTGGTTTTCTATTTTTAAAAAACCGAAAACCAAAAACAATTATCAAACATGTATAGTTTTTGTTTTTTTTTTCTATGTTTTTAAAAAATGAAGATTATTTTTATTTTCTTGTATTTTAAAAATAAAATTAAAAAACCAAAAAAATATTTGATAAATATTTTTTGTATTATATTTTATGAAAAGAAAATATAACTAATTTTTTATTTATAATTTTCCGAAGATTTATACTTTATATCAATAATTAATTTTCTTACTTCAACGATTCGACCTTTCTTTTGAGTTTTGAGTTTAATCTCTATTTGGTAGGGTGATAAAAATAATTTGAAAAACCAAGTCGACCGAACCAAACTGACCGAATGTCGAGTCAGTCACTCAATCTATTGCTATATTTGGTTGGAGCTAGTTTCATAATGATACACTTTACCTTTGACCTTTAATTAATGCTCACTTTTTGGTCCTTGGTGTTTACCTTTTGTTGATTTACAAGAATTACCATGTGACATTTTTAATAGCGATCTTCGGTGGCAAAACAACTACTTTTAAGTGATTATTTTGGACAACGTGGAATTCTTTTTAAAAAGAATGTTATCTCTCCCTCACATGATACTCTCTCCCTCTTCTTCCATTCTATTGCCACCACCCCTTTTCGCCGTCGATCCTCTTGTTATTTAAACCATTTTTGAACGTACCCAAATAAGCTAATTTAAAAAGAGCTAAGTTTAAAAAAAAAAACATTTTTGGTCTCTCAATTTTCGTGGAAGTAACAATTTAGTCCCTAAACTTTAGTTTTTAATAATTTTGTCCCTTTACTTTCAAGTATGTATCAATTTAGTCTCTCAACTTTTTAGTACATCAACATTTTGGGGGTGGAGGGATATGAACCTCTAACCTCTTGGTCGAGGGTACATGCCAATTAGCGTTGAACTGTGCTTGCTTTGGCTAATATGTAACAATTTAGTCCTTGTACTTAAAAATTTGTAATGATTTTGTTCCTATCATGAAAATTTTAGGCTAAATTATAAAAAATGCCCCTGAACTATGGGGTTTGTTTCAAAAATACCCCTGAACTTTAAAAAGTTTCAAAAATACCCTTGAACTTTGAAGAATGTTTAAAAAATACCCTTGCTGTTAATTTTGGATGGAAACCGTTAAAGTTTGAGTTTCAAAAATACCCTTGAACTTTCAAAAAAATTTCAAAAATACCCTTATTGAAAATTGATTCTTCTTTTTTCCTTCTCTCTCACCGTAAATTCTTTCTCCATGAAAATTAATGCAAAACTTTGCTTATAAAGGTTGTGTGCAACTCAATACCAGATAAAAAATACTTTAAAATCGAGTTTTTTCTTTTAAGAAGCATAAAGAAGATAAGGGCGAGAAAAGTTTTGCTCTCTCTGTTTGTGTATCTTGATGATAAGAAGAAGAAATGTTTATAAGACTGTGGGTTTGGTCCAATTTATAAGATTAATCAATCAAAAGTTTTATATATGATTTTTTTCTTATTGATATTTAAGAATGGTTAGAATCCGTACACAACAATAGTTTCATTTATTTTCCGTAAATGGAATATAGAGAAAGCTAATGGGGTAATAGTTGGTGAGGAAATAATATTGAAAGTCAAGCACATGTAGAAATTCAAGAACAAAACAAAAGTCATCTTGAAGATTTGATACGAAAATTTAGCAAGTGCTTTGGATGTGTTGAAAGAGAAAGAAAACTCCTAGATTATGATTATGAATACATGACAAATAAGTAAAGTTTCTCATTAATTTTTGAAAGAATAGCTAATTTACGGTGGGAGAAGGAAAAAAAAAAGAAGCATTTTTCAATAAGGGTATTTTTGAATTTTTTTTGAAAGTTCAAGGGTATTTTTGAAACTCAAACTTTAACGGTTTCCATCCAAAATTAACGTAAGGGTATTTTTGAAACATTTTTCAAAGTTCAAGGGCATTTTTGAAACTTTTTAAAGTTCAGGGGCATTTTTTAAACAAACCCCATAGTTCAGGGGTATTTTTTATAATTTAGCCAAAATTTTAATAGAAATTAAGTGTTAATTTTTATTATGTAACGATTTAATCTTTATAGTTTATAAACATACATGGTCCTAATCAAGTTATCAATCTATATATGAAAACAAAATCCATTAAATCTCTCAATAATATTTTTCATAACAGAGACTAAATCGTTACAAATTTTAAAGTTTCAAGGACTAAATTGTTACATATATTAAAGTCCAAAGACTAAATTGTTACAAAATTAAACGTACAGGGACTAAATCGTTACAAGTTAAAATTTAAGGACTAAATTGTTACTTTTATGAAAGTTTAGAGATTAAAAGTATTTTTCTAACCAAAGAGTTAATTTTTTTTTAAACTGTAATTAAGATACATATACAAAAAGCAGTTTTAAAAAGTAAAAAAGATTTGTTTTTAAAAAAAAAGTGAAAAAGAAACCAAAGGAAAAAAAAAAAAAAATAGTGCAGACGGTGAAATACAAAAGGAAAAGAGGAAATGATTTGGTGGGATTTGAAAAACAGAATTTACGTTTTTGAAAACCAAAGTTTTCCGTTTTTCAAATTTCTTTATAAAGTCAAAAACGTTTTTAAAATTTTGAAAACCAAAAACTTAATTTGTTATCAAATGAACCTCTTTTTTAAAAATTAAAAACCAAAAACCAAAAACAGGAAAACCTATTGGTTATCAAACGATCCCTTAAAAATTCAATATCTTATTAGATTTGTTTTTTAAAGTTGAAGAGCTTAATTAGGCACAAAATAATAATAATAAAAAATCATAGACTTATTGTTGCCTTGTGCAAAGTAATTCTAAATATGCAAGAAAAACTCACAAACACACGTGCAAGTGCACACGATCAACAGCAAGTGATAAGTATTTTTATATCGTTCTCCACAGGGATTGATGCACGAAAATCACTACTCTTAAGCCTATTTTCAATGAAATTCAATGCAACTGATAACTGCCCAAAAGGTAGTTATTTAGGCCTCAATTATATAGGGATTTGTGTGTCCTTTATGCTTATTAGGGTTGGTTTTGGATAGATATTACATGTTTTAACCCATTTGGAAGAATGGAAGCATTGGAAATTATTTTGTGTAGATTATGCTGCTGAGCGACTGGAGGGAGCAAATTCTGTGCTGTAGCAAAACTGGGAACAGAACTACCACATCACAGCTCGTTAGCCAATTTCATGAACCGACTTCTGTTGAGTTATTTTCGGGATAAAGGAGCAAGGAGAGCCCTACACGTGTCCAAGTTGACCTAATTCAAGTCTCCTCTCCTTCTATAAAAGGAAGTAGCCGTCCAAGTCAAATTCATTCCATGTTTTCCCTTGGAAGCCGAATAGTATAGGGAGATTGAAGATCTTCAAGAACACCATCATCCGCAAGCTGATTAGGGAGTCTACTTTCTTTATTAACTTGTGGTTATGGACATGCATACTCAGATTGTAATTCGTATTCCTATGCCTATTATGAACTAAGTAGCTTAGGGTGTTGGTTAAGAATAATGTGATTACTGTGCTTCATCTCTAGTAATAAATTGACTATTGCATTTTGGTTAATTGTTGTGCTTATTCTCATTTTATGCCCGCCTGGCCAGCCGGTATGGATAGCTCTCTCTAGTTTCAGGGATGATTTAGAGAGTGTGTGACAATTATCCACACTACGATCATTGTGTATTGGTGAACGCCAGTGACTGAGCTAGGGATAGCCAGTTGCCTAGTGCTTGATCGGTCACTCTTCATTGGGTTTGAAACATATCCCAAAAGATCCGGAGTTCCGGGAGGAATCCTCTAATAATACTGTGAGAAATGCATGATCAATAATATTGCTAGAGCATATCTTAGAACAATCACTAAAGCCTAACCAGCGCCTGTCTTTAATCTGTCTATCTATTTGTTTACTTATTGTTCTGTCATTTATTTTGCTTCAACATAATTCCGATAAAACCCAATCATTTTATTATTCTTGAAACCATTAAAAAGTTACACAAAAATAGGTAGAGTGGAAACTCATTCAGGGCTCGGATTGATAATATTACTTGCTGCAGACTGTGTATACTTGCACAGGAATTCTAGAGTATTTTATACTACATTTTTACTCACTCTAGGAACCCAACAGTAACCAAGGACCAAATATTGATTAATAACTAAGATGCACTAATGTAAATAAAATTGAGTGAAATTAAAGAGAATTGAGAGTAAATAACACAAGAAAAAAACGGCTGGAAACAGAGGAGAAGTAAGGCTCGAATTAGGGATATTCTGTATTGCTTCCAGGGATTGCTATAGCAAAAACTGTGCTAATTTATCTCACCCAGATTTTCAACGGGAATTTTCCAATTCTCCATAGATTAAGGCGATTAAACTCCCATTTAACCCTTTGTTTTTAGCTCAATCTTATTAGTGCCCTAGGTGGTGATTTATCCCTAAATATCCACTCATTTTCATGATCATTAAAGACTAAGGTAAAGTAAAGTAATCGGTTACTAAATGTTTTCCCAAACACCCAATAACAATGCTAGAAAATGAATGGCCAGTCGAAATTCCAGCTTAAACAATAAAGAACACTTTACTTTAAGATGAAAATAGCACAATTCAATTACAAACAACCCCTCGTTACAAAATAGGATCCCTAATCCTCACCTAAAGAGGATTAGTTCATGTTCGAAGCGAAAATAAGTTCAATACAACAGAAAATGCTCATACTCAACATACTTTTCAACTTCTTACACAACTAATACCAATGGGAAGATAAACGATAAGAAGAAAAGGCCAGAGAAGAAGCTCCCAAGCTCAAATCCAGCTTTCGCAAACTGAATATGGTCTCCATGGCAGCTCCCCTCTGTTTTTCCTCTGTTTTTGTGCTAAAAAACAGCTCCCAATCGTGAGTCTCTTCCTTTTAAGCCCCTTTTCCAAATTAGGACCTCTTTCCTTTTAGACCCAGCCATATTTGTGGGAGTGAGGGTTGATTAGACAAACCTTGCCCACTTGGAAATCTTTCTAATAGCTGAAAATAGCTACAGCCTCCAGCTGGGATTGCCACCTCAATTAATGAAGTCTTCCACGTGTAAAATAGCTCCAACTGCTATTCTGCCTCTTCCAGCTAATGCTAGAGCATAATCTGCAAAGAAAACTAGAGCTCCAAGTCAGCTTAAGTCCGAAATTAACGTGAAATTAAACACTAAAAGCCATCAATAAGCACTTTCATTAAACGCCATAAAATTCATCAAGACCCAACTCAAATAGCATCAACTTAAGGTAAAATTAAGCCTAAAAACCCTAAAAGAATGGCCAATAACTCTTATTTCTAAGAGTTATCACTTATCAGACACTTTTTAGTTTAAGATCATTTTTTTTTTACATAAATTTGAAAGTTCAGAAACTAAACTTGCAATTTAATTTTAAATTATATCTCATTTGTTCAACGGGACAAAATATTATATGTCTGTTTTAAAATGAGATGGTCAAATCTCTACTTTTAAGATAGACTATGATAGCTATCTAGCAACTTTTTCCTTGCTTCTCAGAGTGGCGACACTTTTTGGTGAAGCTCACCCAAGCTTTGGGGAAATTGTAACTTTCAAGCTAGCACTCATCCCTTACTCAATTCTTTTGATTTTTCTTCTTCTTTTTCATAGGAACTCATACCTTTCAAGAGCTATTTTTTTGACGCAAGGGCAAACTATGGGTATCATAAATCCCCCTGGTTACTAGGCAAGCTCAGGAAAAACATAATTTCCACAAGGGAGAGGAATACATCTTAGGCAATACTAGGACAAAGAGGAATGCTTCTAAGATGTTTTTTCTAATTTTTTTTTTCTTTTTTTTTCGAAAGGGCACACCTCACCCCCAAACTTGAACTATTCATTATCCCCAATGAATGAGAAAGCAAGGCAAGAACCCCCAAACTTATTTTCTTTTGAGAGAGAAGGTAAGGTCTTTTTGCTTAGGGAGATTATACTTCGGGCATCGAACTAAGCACAAGCTTTCCTAAACTGTGAGCTAAACTAAAGAAGAAAATTAGGAAGTTTCTTATCAACCTAAGGGTTACCATCAAACAAGATAATCAAGCTAAACAAGAGACTAAGAAGCTTAAGAGCAAAAGGCATCATGCTATTTCAAATAAAAACAGAATTTTTAAGCTAAACCAAGCAGGCAACTGCTACAGCATTTATTAGGGGGCAGCCAGGCAAAAACACAGCTGTATGCAACTAAAAAGGCTCTCTGATCAAACCAATTTGGGCCTTTGCACAAAAATGATTCTTGCAATGCTATAAACTATAATACGTCTAAGGCCCAAATAATTTGCATGAAGAGGCTACCTACTATTTTCAAAATACAGAGTCATAACCTATATCAACCATGCAATAAACCAACAAGATTTTATCTATGGACACACTCAACTCATCTCTCTATTGATCGAGTTTAAATTTTAGCATCTAAATTTGCATCATAAAAAAAAACAAATATTACAACAAGAATCTACTACACATGAAAGATAAAGAGAGATAAAATTTTCATTGCACAACTTTTCTTAAACATACAACATGCAGCAGATTTTTTTTTTCTTTTCACATTTCTTCTTTTGACCACATTCATTCAACCAAACAACACAGGAACTGAACAAACCGACAGCTAAATCAAGCAGCATGTTAAAACAATCACATCACTAAGCAAAAAGAACACCAACAACCACGAATGGAAACAAAGACAGCAAACTCCCTTTTCATTCTTCATCTTCATCTTCTTCTACATCTTCTTCGGAGGGAGGACACCAAGGGCTTAAAACGCCATGAGGGAATGGAGGAAAAGGTGGTAGAGCCTCTTCTTGATCAGAGTTACAAGCCTTCTCGACCATTTCGTCTCTTTTCCATGCGTATTCCCAATAAACTCTTTGCTGCTCGCCTTGGTGCTGCACATGCTGCATCAATTCTTTTTGTTGTTTAAGGATTTCTTCTATTCCGCTGGCTACGGTTGACGTTTTCCTTGATTTACCATCGCCCATTAATCGCTTGATAGCCGCCGCATATATAATTCCCTTGTCGACTGCGAGATCATCTTCTTCTTCCAACTGCACCCCTGCGCTTAAGCATAAAGCCGTAATGAGGTTAGGGAAGAATAGCTTCCCGCTTTCTTCCGGGCACACGAGGTGATTTCTTTTGCAATTATTCTTCCCACATCTATACTGATTAGACTTATGATAGAAAAAACCAAGAGCATTCTCTCTTTTGAGACTGTTATGTCGTGCGTGGTGGGCAGAAGACGGTTCCTCACAAACCAAAGCCACACATTAGCTTCGGGAGTCACATAGGCGGACAACAAAGAACAGTTGCCATTTTTACCTTGTTTCCAACTCGCGCCTTCTATAGCGCAATATTGCAAGATCGCCTTGAGCTGCTCGTCTGAAGGCGCTATCATCATGGCATTGCAGATGGCAAAGGGGAAATCGGGTATATCATAAAATTGATTAATAGTAGACGGACTCCATTCCACTATTTGTCCTCGCACCATTGTTTTCCAAACACCGTTATCCTGAAAATTTGCATAAAATTCCTTGACAATGCTAAGGACAGCTGGCTCGGGGTGATGGCATAAGTTTTGCCAATTCTGTTTTCTAATTGTAACCGCCAGCATATGCGGTAAGCTGTCAAGATTTTCATCAAAGTCTTTTTCTAACATCATCTCTCTGCTCTTCAGCTCTTCATAACGCGCGGCTGCAACCTCGCCTTCAAATTTCCTTGGCTCTTCACTCATGGCCTCCATTGGGGCCTTTCCTTTCCCTTTTTGTCTTCTTTTTGGCACCTGAGGAATAGGCTGCAAAACGCTGTGGTCTTCGATCTTATGCTGTTTGCCTCTGTTTTGGGCAGTTGAGCCTCCGTCCTCTATTGCCCTCGGCTTGAATATCTTCCTTGCAATTGAACGAGGACCCATTTTCTTTTAATCAATTGAACTTGGAATGGAAATGGGATGAAAGGAAGCTAAAATTAAACGGCAGCAGCTGGAAAGATGGCCAAAACCGAGAGCTTACTCTTCTCCTTCATGAGGCTGCTGGTTTTTTTTTATACAAGGAGAAATCAAGAGCCTTCAATGCTGCCACCTGCAGCATGTGATCCACCTGTCCATTTCCCCTATTTTTTCAACTTTTTTTTTCAACTTCCCACAAGCAAATCCAACTCACTCTCCCTTTTGAGCCACAAAAATGCTGATTTTCTATTTTTTTTTCTTCCTCCCAAGAGGCTTTCTTTTCAAGAATAATCCAACATCCCATCAAATAGTGTAGAAATCCCTCTAAAACCGAGAAGTCCTCTGCCCAAGATCCTTTGTGCAGATTTTTGTCATCCTTTGGTCATGTCAACCTGTTCATTAATTCCTATTTGCATGAAAAAGCTCACAAGAAGGTTAAAGGACTGCCATCATAGAACAAAAAAATGGGGGGGGGGTCGAAAATAGCACCATGCAATTTAATTACCACTAACAACAATAAAAGCCATTAAAATAAACTACTCACTAAAATGAAAACGCAAGGATTAATTACTTAGCATTCAAATTAAAAGTGCACATTAAAACTACCATACCACTTCAGGGACTAATAATTAATCACTCATGAACATGCATTGTCCCTATCATCTCTTCATGCTTTTAGACTTCCAATAATTTGCAAGAGGCGTAGCATCTTTAGAATCCTTCACCCCAATAATGCTTGAGCCTCTGCCCCTTTACCTTAAACTCTCTTCCATCTTCATCATCCTTCAGCAACACGACTTCGTGGTCAAATGTTTCTAACACTGTAAATGGCCCGGACCACCGTGACTTAAGCTTCCCCGAAAATAGTTTGAGCCGGGAATTAAACAACAACACTCTCTGACCTTTTTCAAATCTCTTTGATGTTATTTTCCTGTCATGCCATGGTTTAGTTCTCTCATTGTACATCTTAGCATTGTCATAAGAAAAATGCTTGAACTCTTCCAATTCCAGAAGCTGTAGCTTCCTCAAATCACCAGCTGCCTCTTCATTAAAGTTGAGCTTCTTGATAGCCCAGAAAGCTTTATGCTCCAACTCCATGGGTAAGTGACAAGATTTTCCAAAAACCAACCGAAATGGGGACATGCCCAATGGAGTTTTTTATGCAGTTCTATAGGCCCACAATGCATCCTCTAGTCGAATGGACCAATCTTTTCTGTTTGGCCCAACCATTTTTTCCAAAATATTTTTGATTTCTCTATTTGAGATCTCTGCTTGCCCGTTGGCTTGTGGATGGTAAGGGGTGGTCACTTTGTGCTTAACATTATATTTATTCAACATATTTTTCATCAATTTGTTCACAAAATGAGTCCCCTCATCACTTATCAACGCTCTAGGGGTGCCAAAGCGAGTAAAGATGTGCTTATGTAAAAATTTCAGAACTGTCTTGGCGTCATTCAACGGACATGCTATGGCTTCTACCCATTTTGAAACGTAGTCCACAGCCACAAGAATATATAAATTTCCAAAAGATGGTGGAAATGGACCCATGAAGTCTAAACCCCATACATCAAAGAGCTCAACCTCTAGGATAAATGTGAGTGGCATTTCATCTTTTCTTCCCAAATTTCCCTTCCACTGACACCGATCGCAGACTTTACTGAACAAATGAGCACCCTTGAGCACTGAAGGCCAAAAATATCCCGACTGAAATACCTTCGCTGCTGTCCGCTGGCCTCCAAAATGCCTACCGTAAGGGGATGAATGACAGTGAGTGAGGATGGACTGGATCTCACTTTCGGCCACACACCTTCTAAAGATACCATCAACCCACTGCCTATAAAGAGAGGGGTCATCCCAAAAGTAAAATTTCACCTCAAAGTAGAATTTCTTTAATTGCTGCTTGGTCAGATCTGGAGGTTGAATTCCACATGCCAAATAATTAGCAAAAACTGAAAACCAAGGAGTACCCATTGCCTTAACATGAGTCACTGTTAGCAACTGCTCGTCTAGGAATGCATCTCTAAGTTCACTTTGCTGCAGCAATTTCTCTGTAATTCCAGCCTTGAAAGATGGTCAGCCACCAAATTTTCGGATCCTTTCTTGTCTTTAATCTCAAAGTCAAATTCTTGAAGAAGCAGCACCCACCTTATCAATCTTGGCTTCGCATCCTTTTTAGCTAAAAGATACTTAATAGCAGCATGATCAGTAAACATAATCACTTTAGAACCCACTAAGTATGGTCGAAATTTCTCAAATGCGAAAACTATGGCTAACAATTCCTTTTCTGTAGTGGTGTAATTTAATTGTGCGCCATTAAGTGTTCTACTAGCATAGTAAATAGGATGAATGATTTTTTTGTACCTTTGTCCGAGTACCGCACCCACTGCATAATCGATTGCATCGCACATTAATTCAAATGGAAGCTTCCAATTCGGGCTTAGTATAATAGGTGCAGTGACTGATGCCTTCTTTAAGGTGCTGAATGCCGCCAAGCAATCTTTCCCAAACTCAAAGGGTCGATTGGCCTCCAACAATAAGCAAAGGGGCTTTGAAATTTTAGAGAAGTCTTTGATGAATCTCCTATAAAACCCCGTGTGGCCAAGAAAACTAAAATTTATTCGGCTTTAAGACTTTTGCTTGAACGATTAAAATTTCTTCTTGTTTTTTTTAACTGGGATCCCAGGCTGAAAAGTTTCATGTATTTTCTAAACATGCTTTTACTCCAATGTTATTTCATTCTTCACTATTTGAAAGTAAAATGAAATGCATGTAGTAATGGCCCTAGGATCTAGGCATGAAATGTAGGGTCGTTACAGTTGGTATCAAAGCTCTATCATAGTGGATATCCAGGCAATAGTTCAGACCGCAGTTCAGGCTGCAGTTGCAGGCGTGCTTGCGAGACGACAGGCCCAAGCGCCTCAGAACAACGAAGCCCTATCGCGAGAGGCTAGGTGCTTAAGAGATTTTAGGAAGTGGGACCCCTGTCCGTTCGATGGAGCCTCAAGGGACCCCACGGTGGCAGAGTTGTGGCTGTCCTCCATCGAGACTGTCTTTCGCCACATGAACTGCCCGAAGGACCAGAAAGTGTACTGCATCGTGTTCCTATTATGAGATAACGCCTTGATTTGGTGGCAATCGATCGAAAGGACTATAGACGTCAGTAACGGACCTGTCACATGGGCTCAGTTTATGGGGGAGTTCTTCAGGAAGTATTACCCTGCAGCCTCCCGATTCAAGAAGCAAGCAGAGTTTGTGGCTCTTACGCAGGGAAACCGAACCGTAGAGGAATACGAGACAGAGTTTGCCAGACTGTCTCGGTTTGCTCTTACCCTAGTAGCTGTAGAGGCTGATAAGGTAGAACGTTTCATCACAGGCTTAAAGGACGAGATTCAGGGCAGTGTGGCAGACCATGGACTATGCCACGACAGTTAAGGTGGCAGAGCTGATTGATCGACGACCGTCAGTTGTCTCTTTAGAACCTTTCTCAGGACATTAGCGAAGGTACGATCAAATGAGCTCGAACACACAGCAGGGCCACCGTTACCCTTGACGAGGTCCACCCCAGGACCGTCGACAGAAAGCACAAAATCAACCAGGGCCTTGTCAGGATAGGCCGTTATGTCAGACGTGTAGGAAGTACCACTGGGGCCGTTGCTTGGCAGGGACCCGTGTCTGTTTCAAGTGTGGCCGGGAAGGGCATATTGCTCCGAATTGCAATCAAAAGAAAACTAATTATGCCGATCAATCGTCCAGTTCAAATCAGGCATCCGGGGTAAGACCAACACAACAGGGCAAGATATTTGTCACCACCCGACAAGAGGCAGAGAACCTTAACGCAGTGGTGACAGGTACCATCCCTATTCTCGGCCATTATGCTTTTGTGTTGTTTGATTCGGGTTCAACACATTCTTTTATTTCTGCATCATTTGTAAGTCAAGCCAACCTAGAACTAGAGCTGTTGGGCTATGTTTTGTCGGTCTCAACCCCTGCGGGGGTAACGTTACTAGCTAGCGAAACAGTGAAAGCCTGCCAAATGTTAGTGTCTGATCGATCGATGGATGTGACATTGATCTCCCTTGATATGAGTGATTTTGATGTTATCTTGGGAATGGAATGATTGGGTTCTAATTATGCCAACATAGATTGTTATCGTAAGGAGGTTATCTTTAACCCTCCGTCAGAGGCAAGCTTCAAGTTTAAAAGATCGATGATGAAAGGTGCTCCTAAGGTAGTCTCTACGATGAAGTCGAGGAAATTGATTAACAAAGGAGCTTGGGGCTTACTGGCTAGCGTGATTGACACAAGGAACACCGAGGTATCAATGACCTCAATACCAGTAGTGAGGGAATTCACAGATGTATTTCCTGAGGATCTGACAGGACTGCCGGCAGCACGAGAGGTTGACTTCTGCATTCAGCTTAAGCCAGGGACTAACCCGACTTCTAAAGCTCCATATAGGATGGCTCCGGCGAAATTGAAAGAGCTTAAGGTGCAGATTCAGGAGCTGTTGGACAAAGGTTATATACGCCCCAGAGTCTCGCCATGGAGTGCTCCAGTTTTATTTGTGAAAAAGAAGGATGGGACAATACGTTTGTGCATCGACTATCGGGAGCTAAACAAGGTGACAATAAAGAAAAAATACCCTCTGCCCAAGATTGATGACCTCTTTGATCAGCTTCAAAGTGCAGCAGAATTTTCTAAAATAGATCTACGGTCAGGTTATCATCAATTGAGGATTTGAGGGGAATATATACCTAAGACAACTTTCCGAACCAGGTATGGGCATTACGAATTTATCGTGATGTCCTTTGGGCTTACTAATGCTCATGCAGTTTTCATAGACTTGATGAACAGGGTATTTAAGGAGTTCCTTGATTCGTTCGTGATTGTTTTTATCGACGACTTTCTTATCTACTCCAAGACAGAAGAGGAACATGAGGATCATCTCAGAAGAGTCTTGACCACCTTAAGAACGAACAAGTTGTACGCCAAATTCTCTAAATGTGAGTTTTGGCTACAATGAGTTTCATTCTTGGGACACGTGGTGTCGAAGAAAGGAGTCACAGTAGATCCAGCCAAAATAAAGGCAGTGACCAATTGGTCTCGACCCACATCAGTCAACAAGATTTGGAGTTTCTTGGGGTTAGCAGGCTATTATCGTCGTTTTGTGCAAGGTTTTTCCAGTATAGCCGCACCTCTAACTCAGTTGACACGAAAGGGCACTCCATTTGTGTGGAACGAAGCTTGTGAGGCAAGCTTCCAAGAGCTTTTGTGCTACAATATGAAGTATACAATGCAATAAAACATGAGAATGTAATAGTGCATTCCATGATCTCTCATTTCTGCTATCTCCTTTATTTATAATCTCCTCTTTTTTGGAGCCAAAGGATCATTATATGGATGAATACTTGCTCCCTACTCAATACTTTTCACCAATGCGTCAAGCTTCCAATTTTTCGTGATGCATCAATAAATTAGAATTAACACAGTTTTGTATGCATTTCAAAGATAATAATCAATATAAGTGCATTAATGCAATAAATCAATATTACTGTGTCTAGCATATAAATTAGTTAAAACTTGGGGTTTTCACTCTCTTGAGGCTCATAATAAGCTTAAATTAGGCACCTGATAACTTGATATTTTCATGTTATTAGCAACAACCTTAATTAAGACCCTCTTTTCCACCCTCCGAGAAAAGTTTTTCCTTCCACCCATACAGAACTTTCCAGACCTAAACCTTCACCGATCAAAAGACTACACACTTTACCATTTAGTGATATAAGAATTATTATTTTTATTATTTAGTCTATCTTAAAAGTAGAGATTTGACCATCTCATTTTAAAACAGACATATAATATTTTGTCCTGTTGAACAAATGAGATATAATTTAAAATTAAATTGCAAGTTTAGTTTCTGAACTTTCAAATTTAAAAAAAAAAAAAAACTGATCTTAAACTAAAAAGTGTCTGATAAGTGATAACTCTTAGAAATAAGAGTTATTGGCCATTCTTTTAAAGATTTTAGGCTTAATTTTACCTTAAGTTGATGCTATTTGAGTTAGGTCTTGATGAATTTTATGGCGTTTAATGAAAGTGCTTATTGATGGCTTTTAGTGTTTAATTTCACGTTAATTTCGGACTTAAGCTGACTTGGAGCTCCAATTTTCTTTGCAGATTATGCTGTAGCATTAGCTGGAAGAGGCAGAATAACAGTTGGAGCTGTTTTACATGTGGAAGACTTCATTATTTGAGGTGGCAATCCCAGCTGGAGGCTGTAGCTATTTTCAGAAAAAACGATACGTTGACAATAATTTAGAAACAATTCCTAAGATTAAGCATGCAATCTAAACTAGTTTTAGATCTGAAAAACTTACATGAACAAGGCTGAAAAAATTCTACACTATGCTCCCATAGGACACCACCATGCAAGAACACTATAACGACCCTACATTTCATGCCTAGATCCTAGGGCCATTACTACATGCATTTCATTTTACTTTCAAATAATGAAGAATGAAATAACATTTGAGTAAAAGCATGCTTAGAAAATACATGAAACTTTTCAGCCTGGGATCCCAGTTAAAAAAAACAAGAAGAAATTTTAATCGTTCAAGCAAAAGTCTTAAAGCCGAATAAATCTTAAAACATCGCTATACAAGTTCAAAGGAAGAATTTCAAAACATAAAATGCGGAAGACTATTCTAAGGAAATCCATGGCTCAACAGCACTCCGTCACGCGTCCTATACACCCTTGCCTTTACCTGCAATTACATGTTAGGGAAAAGAATGAGTATTTAAGAAAACACTCAGTAAGTAGCAATACTGCTAGACACTTGCAACAACCAAGGTTTCAACATTTTATTCGAGCTAAGGGCCTAAGGGTTAGGTCATCTCATTCTCATTCATTTCATTTCATTTCATTTATTTGTAGTTCGGGCCTCGTGATCAATTAACTCACCTATATATAAGTTTGCCAACTCACTGATAGTGCACAAGTGGGTATTTTGGGAGATCTCTACTCCTACAGATGGTAGAAGGCACCCAGTCGGTGGAGCTGAGTCTCATCCCTCAAGGCACTAATGTACGCATAGCGCTCTAAACTACCATTTCACTGGTGGGGCGTTCATGGGTTTAAGTAAAAAATTAACTTCCACAGTTAGTAAATGACACCTAGTATGCGAAGCCAAGTCTCGCCCATTAAGCCCCTCATTTCAGTCTAATACATCTCAGTCCTAGGTGTTTTATTGACACGGCCCTCAACCGAGGCAACTAGCCTATTCTTTTCCCTTTCTTAATCCCTTACCCTTTAGGACCCCTTCACACTCACTAATTTTTAACTGCAACCCAGTTAACCAAATTCTTTTCTTTTACGGAGAATACTGACAGGCTAAACTGATATGCACCATTCCAACTCAATCAATCTCAAGAACAAGAAACGAAGGCGACAACAACACTCCTAAACAGAGATCAAACACAAACTCCCCGTTGTCCACAAACAATGCCAGTCAACTTATAATATAAAACAATCAAGCACTTTCACCTATCACATAACACAAGTACACAACAACCAAATTCTTGAAGACAACCGTATTCATATCATCTCAATCTCAATCCAAATATATAATACCAACTCATGCTATTATAAACCATTCTCAACGAAAATAGGTTTAAAGCAAAGAATTTATTCCAAAGGGCTACTTACATTAGTGAAGGAGATACTTGATTAACCTTCAAGAAATTCCTTAACTCCAAGGTTCTTAAGCAAGCCAAAACAGAAACACAACTTGCTGTCCAGCAGTCCAAAATCGCTCAAATTCGACAATTCGACCTCCAAACGCTACGGGCACCTTGAAATTGGAAGCTAAAATCAATGGGTATCCATGATTAAACATTAAATTGACCAAAACACCTTAAATTTCACTTACAAATTCCTTACTCACTAGCTGAAGGCGTCGAACAGATCTGAAACGAAGGACGAAACCGAGGGTGGCACTGGCTGCTCGTGGCTGCGGCGGTGGTTCAAGAGACGGTGACATGCAGATCTTAAAATCAGAGAAAAATGACAGTGCGCAGATATGTACTTAGTCACAGTAGTGAGGCCGAGAGGGAGAAAGACACGAAAACGAGAGAGGGAACAAAGGTTACCGGTGACGACGAGGGACAGCAGACGGCGACACGACTCGACGTGTGGCGTGCGACAGACGAAGGCGGTGACGCGACGGTGAGCGGTGAGCGACGGTGGCGGCGGGTGGCGTGCGACAGAGGGCTGAGAGGGGAAAGGGGGCTGCGAGGGAGAGAGGCCGAAAGGGAGAGAAAGGGCGTGAGAGGGAGAGGGAAAACGTGAGAGAGAGCTGAGATTTTCCTTTTTTTAAAAAAAAAACTGGTTGACCGAAAATTTGGGGGGAAGTTTCCCCCCATTTTCCTTTTCCCCCCTTTTGACCGGGCAACTGCCCATTTCTCTGTTTTTTTTAACTGCTACACACTAGCTATTCTCTTGGGCTTTGAGATCCGGCTTGTGGGAACCCAAAGATTGTCTTTGAAGGGAATTTTTCAACAACGCCTTTGCTGTTCTTGAGAGAAAAATAGAGAGAAAATCTGAGAGATTTTTCTCTGTAGTTTGCGTGAGAATGGAGAGAATGGGGAAGGCCAGTTCGGTAACCCCTCTCCACTTCACGATAAGTGGGAAGGGAGTTAAAACCCTATATGATCTCAACCATTGGATCTAATCCAAATGATCTGGACCGTTTAATTATTATCAAATAATAATTAATAAATTAAATAATTAATAACTATTTAAATAATAATAATTAGTTATCTAATTAATTATAATTAATTTAATTAAACCAATTTTAATTAAATAAATTATAACATATAGTCTTAATTCAATTAAATCATATTCAATTGAATTAAATAGGTCATTCAATTAATTTAAATTAATTGATCCCACATTAGTTAAATATCAAATATTTAATTAATGTTACAATTGAATCATATTCAATTTTAATCTCTCTCATTTAACCTATAGTTTTAATGTGCATCAAAATGTACATTAATCTTAACTATAGTATTAATTTGATTAAATCATATTTAACCAAATTATATTAATTAATTCCCAATTAATTAATTCATGAATTAATCAAATATCATATATTTAATTAAATTCATAATTCTCTCATTAATTAATTTTGAATCATATCCAAAATTAATTTTATTATAAAGTTTAATTCATTAATTAAACTTATACTATAATGTATGGTAATGTATCTCCATACATTATATTAATTGCATCAAAATACAATTAACTTAAATTCCCTCTAATAATCAAGATTATATTATCTCAGAACCCGTTATGAGCTAGTAGGTGGACCTAATGGATCTAAGAATTAGAAGCTCCAACGGGATCTTAGGTTAAATTGAATTGATTTTAAAATGTTTAAAATTAATTAGACCTAATCTCACTTTAAATTCTAATAGGATTAGAATTATTTTCTTACTTAGTTTTAAAATAGTTTTAATCAACTAAGTAGGAAAATCATTACTATGGTTATAGGGGAACTCTCTCGGTGAAGTTCTGTCTAGGCTAGGGGTACTTAAGTTGACGGTTTACGGAACACCTCTTACCTGGGAACAGACCTGGAACCTGAGTTGAATTAATCATAGTTTAATGTTAGCATACAATGCCACTAGGTAATTAAATTAGTTTAATTCACCTAGACATTAGGATAAAGACCTATATATAAGAGTTATATAAAGGCATAGAATTAGATAGATTCACTTAGCCAAAATTTACCTAAGTAATTAGACCCTAAAATTTTAAAAATACGTAGTGGGAGAAAATATGAAAAAACAAGATTTTCATAAATCTAAGTTTTGTTCTCACATCCTCAAGAGTTCACAACGTGAGATCCATGCTTGGCCTTGAGTCACCCTGGGAGTGATCCCCTACAGATGGTGTTTGCATGGGTCAATGGCAAGGTGAATGAGGGAGTATTTTATAGTAAGTGGAATCAAGACATGTGTCAACGTATCCTACGATCTCCTTCATTAGGTTGTACCATGAGATTCCCATGATCTACCTGCGAGTCGCCCTGGGAGCGATCACCCTACAGAGGGCCTGATGATGGGAGTCAGAACAACGCAATCTCCTGAAATGGATAAGGTTTCTTAGGTCCATTTCCAACTTTGACTTGTCCTACGGTAGCATTGTTGGGGCTGACCTCTGAGATCTAAAAATGGAGGGTCAAACTTACGGGAAATTGTTAAAGGTGTTAATGCAGTTGGGATCGTCAGTACATACCAGACTAATCTAGGGTTAGACCACTGGACTTCAGTGAAAAACATCCTCAAGTATCTTCGGAGAAAGAGGGACTATCAGCTTGTGGTGCTAAGAATTTGATCCTTGCAGGATACACCACTCAGACTTTCAGACTGATAAGGATTCTAGGAAATCCACATCAGGGTCAGTGTTTACCCTTAATGGGGGAGCTATAGTCTGGCGTAGCATCAAGCAAGGATGCACGCAGACTCTACCATGGAGGCTGAATATGTCGCTGCTTGTGAAACAGCTAAGGAGGTTGTATGACTTAAGAAGATCTTAATGGATTTGGAAGTTGTTCCAAATATAAACTCGTAAATCACACTTTATTGTGATAATAGTGGTGCAGTGGCAAATTCTAAAGCACGTCGCAGTCACAAGGCACGAAAGCACATAATGCACAAATATCATCTCATCATAGAGATCCTGCAACGAGGCGACGTTCGTCACGAAGATACCTTTGAAACAAAACATTGTTGATCCATTTACAAACGCTTTCACGACTAAAGTGTTCGAGGGTCATCTATAGAGTCTAGGTCTGCGAGATTTGTACATAGAATAATCTAGGGCAAGTGGGAGAAATGTAATGGATATTGTGAATGCCCTAGTTTATTGTATTTTACTGTATTTGTACTTTTCATATATTATACAGTATTAATACTGTTGGGTTTTATGCCCTAAAACTCGTAGATAGTAAATGTAAACAAATTGTATACTTGTTTCAATAAAGTGTTATTGAGTTTCTACAATAAAGTGTTATTGTTAAATACTGCACAATTTGACCCAAATCCAATAAACTAAGATCCAAGGTTGTTTGTATGTAACTTGAACTAGTATGTGGGGACATACGAGGATCGATGTTCAAGTAACAACCTAAAAGGTTTATAGTACAAGGATAAGGTTGGAACCTTATCCTTGGTAACACTATGAGATACGACCCGCTTTGTATTTGATACAGACGTATTGATCCAAAACATCCATGTAGTAGACATGCAAGTGGGGGTATCCTATGCAATGAGTTTGCATAAGACCGGACCACGAAATAGTCAACCATTAGTTATAACACCGTTAACTAATTAGGTTACTGTTTCAATAGGATGACCTAGGTAACTCAGTCTTAATCTTGAGTGTGTCATGAACTCCTTCTCATGAGGGATTGTCCTTTGATTAGCATGGGTGAGAGTGGCCAATACGCCGACTCAATATGCCTTCCTTTTTGGGGACAAGACCGAGTGGGAGGCTGGGGACATGACAACACAAGAAGGAATTCACTCCTTCCCGCTTCTAGGTGAAGTAGATGAGTGTTCCCTTAAGTGGTGACTCCGGGACTTGAACAAAGAGATCCCACCCTCTCACTGGACCGAGAGGGACTTTCTGTTTAATGGTTGGACCATAAACAGGTTGTTCATTAGAGGATCGCTGGTACTTAAGGAGACAAATGTAACACAGGGGTAACACGGTAATTTGACCCAACTGTGATTACGGACACTCGTGAAGGATTTGACCCAACTACATCCATGGACACAGAAATGTTCTACAGTGAGAAGAGTTCAGCTGTGGGTCTTTAGTGGAATGACCCACAGTTAATGAATATTGGTTAACCTGATTAATGAGTTTAATCTATTAACCTCATATCATTGGAGCATCTGATCTGTAGGTCCATTAGGTCCCTCTGCTAGCTCGTAAAGAGTAATTAGGAACAAATATATCTTGAGAGAATTTGAATAGTTCAAATTCATATTGGGAATTAAGTTAATTGTACGAGATACAAATTAATATAATGTATAGTGATGCATTAAAATATAAAGTCTAATTTGAGATTAAACTTTATAATATTGAGAGATTGATATATTTGAAAGAGTTCAAATATATGTTTAATTAAATATATGGTATTTAATTAGAAGATGAATTAATTAATTATGAATTAATTAATTATTCAATTTAGTTTAAATTAAATGAGATTTAATTAAACTATAGTCTATGAGAGAAATAAATATTTGAAGAAGTTCAAATATTAATATGAATTTGATTCATATTAAATTTATAGGATATAAGAGAATTTGAAGGAGTTCAAATTTTAATATGAATTTGATTCATATTATAGAATTAATTAATTGAAGGCCTCAAATTAAATATATGATATTTTATTGAGTAATTAATCAATTAACTAATAGAAGGTCTGAAATTAAATATATGATATTTAATTGGTGATTAATTAATTAAAGAATTAATTAATTGGAAATTAATCAATTATGAAAATGAGTAATCACTTATGGAAGTAATTAATCATTTATGGAAATGATTTAATCACTTATGGAAGTGATCAATCATTTATGGAAAAGATTAATCAATTATAGAATTGATTGGTCATGGAATTGGTTGGTCATGAAATTGATTAATTATGGAAAAGATTAAATCAGTTATGGAAATAATTGATTTTAAATGAATATTTTATTCATGACCTTTCTCCTATAAATAGAACACTAAACCTAGGGTTTAGGTACAACAACATAAGGCCACAAGAATGCACTATTGCATTCTCTCTAGCCTCCCTCTCATATTCTCTCAACTCAAGAACTTTAGGGAGAATTTTCTCTCATAGAGTTTTTCCCATTCAAGATTAGGTAGTCCCACAACTACGTTCCTAATCTCAGAGTTATAGCGGGGAAGATCAAATGATGGTGTTCTTCGTTGTTGCAGAGCAATCAAGAATCATTCTTGATTTTCAGAGACGTCAACGGATGTTTGCTTCTCTTTTCTTTATTATAGGATTTAGATCTAAATTTTGTATGCTTAGCCTTAAGTTTCTATAGAATTTGCTCTATGATTTTTGCCAATTTTATGGTATTTTTGGATAAACAAAATGTTGGGATTGGTGCCCTAAAACTCGTAGATAATGAATGTTAAACGAATTATATACTTATTCGATAAAGGTGTTATCGAGATTGATTCAGTAAAAGTCATTACTGAATAAATTAAATTGCACATCTATAACCCAAATCCAATAAACTAAGATCAATGGCTATAGGATGAACACTTGAGCTTTATGTAGAGACATAAAAGTGGATCAAGCTTGAGTGATAGCCAAAACAGTCTATAGTATAGGAATAGGGTTGGGTACCTTATTCTGGAGACACTATGTGACGCGGCCCACTTTATAGATGGTATAGATGATGTGATCCTAAATCGTCCATGTAGAGACATGCGAGTGGGGGCGTCCTATGCAATGAGCTTGCATAAGACCAGGACCAAGAAATAAGTCGCTCTCGCTTTATAACACCGTTTACTGACGAGACTGGCTATTTCATGTGATGACCTAGGTAACTCGATCTTAATCCTGAGCTAACTATGAACTCCTGTTTATTCGGGCTTATCCTTAGATCTGCATAGGTGAGAGTGGCTCAGTATCGCCGACTCAATAAGCCTCCCATTTCAGGGATAGGAACGGGTAGATAGCTGGGGACATAGTCGTGCAAGAAGGAATTCACTCCTACCCGAATAAGGGATAGTAGAGAGGTTGTTCCCTTAAGTGCTGACTCCGGGGCTTGAACAAAGGGATCCCGCCCTCTCATTGACCCGAGAGGGACTCGGTTTATTGGTTGGACCATAAACCAATTGTTCATTAGAGGATCAGTGGGACTTAAGGAACTAGAAGTACTATAGGGGTAAAACGGCTTATTGACCTAGCTATAGCTACGAACAACCTGTGAAGGATCGACTTACTAATCATGGTTAAATCGAGTGGACAGAAATATATCTATAGTGAGGGGAGTGCAACTATCGGGCTATAGTGGAGTGTCCCGATAGTTAACGAATGTTGGCTAGCTTGGACAATGAGATTAGTCAGTTAGCCTCGAATCGTTGGAGCCCATGATCTATAGGTCCATTAGGTCCCCCTACTAGCTCATATCGGAATATAGCCTAGAACAGATTGATAGGATTCTTTGAATTGTTCAAAGTCGGGAAAAAGGGTATTATCGTAAAATTGTGTTTGACACAATAATTTAATTATGAATTAAATTAGAAAATGAGAGATAAAGTATTTAAAAGGGTTTTAAATACTATATACATGAATTAAGATTCATATATATAAGATGCACAATATTAAGGTGGTTAACTTGCTTAATCATTTATAATCAATTGGGCAAGGTTCAAATATGATCTTATATATTAATGTCACATTTAGAATTGATATTAATATCATAAATGAACATTTGAAATCTGATTTTGAATCTTGGTAAGTGGAAAATGATGTAATTCCACTCTTGCATGAAGATTCAAAGTGGAATTACACCACAAACATGCATTCTTGCATGTAATGTTGTTTGAACACCTAGCTTCCACTTTCACCCTTAAGACCACCATGTGTCTTGCATCTTGAGGCTTCTTCTTGCATGGATTCTCTCTATATGTAGAAGAAGAATCAGATTGGAGATTAGAATGGCATTTACCTTAATGTTATGCTGCTGAATTTCTTCCTCAATCACTCTCTCATCTCATATCTTCATAGAGCTTGAACCTTCAAGCATTCCCTTCCCATTCCCTATCACTATAGACTCCCACAAGTCGTTCTCGGCCCGGAGAATAGTAGGGAAGACTCTAAAGGTTGTCCAAGAGAAGTTGGAGAAGGAAAACACCACAAGGAGTACCTCATTTGTGAGCTACAAAGGTTGGTTTTCTCTAAACTCTCTTTTCTGTCTTTTATAGAACATGCATGCTTTAGGAGCAAAATTAAATGTCTTAAGTGCTTTCGATCTTCAATTGCTTCCGCATGTGTAATATGTACACCTTCACAAAATTAACTACGAATCGGTCCCAATTACACTTCTGCTTTAACGGAATTAGGGAATTCCAAATCCTTACAAATACAAACCATTATTCCTACTTCATTGATTATTCATTGACTATGATTAATGATGTACATTACCCACTAGAGTTTTAGTTCACGTAAGAGTTGTTGGGTTTTATGCCCTAAACTCGTAGATAGTAAATGAAACAAATTAATTAAACTCAATAAAGTGTTATTTGAGAGATTCAGTAGTTTATTATTGAATAATCGAGAGAGAAGCGCTGGCACAAAGAATGAATTCTAGGGTTATATGCTATTCTCTCTAATTAGGGTCTAAATTCCCTAATTCCACTCTAATTAAGAACCTCCCAAAAGCCCTAATTTCCTTTCTTAATGGGGAAAATCTTGGAAATTAATAATTTCCATAACTATGGTTTTGAATTCAATATTTAATCCTTGACAACAATTATACAATTAAACTGCATTAACCCTTTCAACTTAAGAATTCCTACTTACACACAACCAAGAATATAAATTGAGCGACGAACTTTACAGTACCTGATTGCGCGGGGTGTCACAATCTCCCCACCTTAAGAACTTTCGTCCTCGAAAGTTTCTTGGTCAAAGAGTTCTTAATATTTGACCCTAATCTCATCTTCCCTTTCCCAAGTTGCTTCCTCTGTCTTCTGGTTTCGCCATAACACCTTAACGAAGTTGATAGTTTGATTCCTCAACACTTTAGTCTCCTTAGCTAAGATCGTGACAGGCTTTTCCTCATACGAAAAGTTCCCACTTAGTTGTAGAGGTTTAGGGTTCAGCACATGCTAAGGGTCACTCATATATTTTCTTAACAACGATACATGGAACACATTATGCATTGCAGATAACGGTGGTGGCAATGCTAGTCTATATGCAACTGGCCCAATGCGCTCCAAAATCTCGAAGGGACCAATATACCTCGGGCTAAGTTTTCCCTCATCACCAAAACGTAAAACTCCTTTCATTGGCGCCACCCGAAGAAAAACATGTTCACCAACACTGAATTCTAAAGCCCTATGTCTGATGTCTGCATAACTCTTCTGTCTGCTTTGAGCCATTTCATCCTTGCCCTGATCTTCTGAATGGCATCATTAGTCATCTGAACTAGTTCAGGTCCCAACAGGGCCCTTTCACCGACCTCGTCCTAATGAACTGGGGATCTGCACTTCTTCCCATATAACGCCTCATAAGGAGCCATTCCAATAGTCGCTTGGTAGCTATTGTTATAGGCAAACTCTATCAAGTACATGTGGCTATCCCAAGTACCACCAAAGTCTAACACACAGGCTCTGAGCATATATTCTAAAACCTGATTCAAATGTTCGGTCTGACCATCGGTCTGAGGATGGAACGCAGTACTAAAGTCCAACTGGGTATCCAATGCCTTTTGCAAACTCTTCCAAAAGGTTGATGTGAATCAAGAGTCTCAGTTTGACACTATCGAAACTGGTACCCCATGAGCCTCTGATAGCGGGCAAAAATGTCGCTATTTTAGTCCTAAATTATTAAACTTTTAAGCGTTTTAATTGTGTTTTTATTGAAGAAATCTAAAATAATTTTTTTTTTGTCTTTAGGAGCATATTATGGATTTTTGGTAAAAAAAAAGGCCCAAAAAATGACAATCCAAGCCTAATATCCAACCATGGGTCAAAGGGGGAGCCCAAGAGTCAATAATCCAAGAGAAGATCCAGAAGAAATGAAGTTGGCCCAAGTTTCAAGCCCAAATTCGTGCCTGCATGTTCTGGAAGCCGCACAACGTCAAGACGCTGTGGGGACAGCATCGCTGTCCCATTTCTTGCCGGACAAGCTGATGACGTCACAACGTCGCGACGCTGTCCCTATTCCAAGCCTATAAAAGGACCCCGTTGGTGCCCATTTTCATCATCAATCATTCCATCATTCCTTCTTTCCTTCCTTTCCCTTGCTCTCCTTGAGCATTCTCTCAAGGCATTTTAGCCTTTTGAGATTTAAAAGTGGGAAATTTTGTGGGGAGCTTAGAGTGAGCATTCTAGGAGGCTCGGGGCGTGCTCGGAGGGACTCCAAGCGCTAGCGATAGGGTTCTCGACGGTCATTTCCTTTTCTCTTATTTTGCTCCAAATTATGTTTTCTATTGTATATTTTGCGGATATTATAGCCATGTATAGCTAAACCCCCATTTTGGGGTCTTGAAATGAAAATTTATAGTTAAATGTTATTATAATTGCCTATCTCTTATTTTACTAATTATTTGTATGGATGCTCGTAATGCTGTACGCAATCTGGCCAATTGTATATTGATTCGATTCTTAATGGAAACTCGACGGAGAGAAATTATGATAGATCATAATCCATGCAACTAGTTTAATTGCCCGTAGTGACGACGAGATTACTTGATTAAACTTAGATTCCGATAATGAATCAGAGCGTAATAATTAACGAATTTTAATGGCGCTAAGGACACTTAGGTTGTTAAAATGGATTAATTATAATTAGGGGAAACCGACAGGAGAACCTATGTGATGAACGAAGATTCTAGGATTATAATTAGTTGGGCAATGAGATAGGATAATTATAGTAATTAATTAGCTATTAATTGATTTTCAAGACCCCGCTTCTCACTCAAAACTCTTTCTCCATATTTTTATTTTCTTGATTGATCAATTTTAAATCTTTATTTGCTTTAATTTTTAATTCATTTTTTGCTTCATGATTTGGTCCCTAAATATTATTTCGCCCAAGTATTTTTAGTGTTCAAGAATTATCTGTTTTGCTTAATATCGTTTCACCTCCCTGTGGATTTGATACTCGGAATATTTCTGTTTTATATTACTTGCGGCCCGTGCACTTTGCGGTCCATCAACATCACTATTTCTTTCAAATATAATTATGCCCACTTTTCCACTAAATAGGTGGCCTTGCCTGGAATGAAATGAGCATACTTCATTAGACGATTCACTACCACCCAAATTACGGTGTAACCCTTCTTGTCGTAGGCAGGCTAGTGATCAAGTCCATGGCAATGTTCTCCCATTTCCAAACAAGAAGCTTATAGGTTGTAGGAATCCTGCACTGGCTAACAAACTGAGCAATCTCTCTCTCCATGTCCTGCCACCAATAGTGCCTTTTGAGATCCTTGTACATCTTGGTACTACCAGGGTGCACTGAAAAAGGTGTGTTATGAGCTCCTCCAATAATTCCCACGTCAAATGATAATTCTTTGGCACACACAGTCTCCCTTGGTACAACAACACTGAGTCACTAGTGAGAGTGAAGTCCCCTAGTCCAACTTTTCTTAGGCGCCTAATCAAGTCCATATCTTCCTGCTGAGCATCTGCAACTTGCTGCCTCATACTAAGCACCACTGAGAGTTGAGCTAACAATGTAGAAACATCTTCCACTATCAACTCGATTTCGAAACGATTCAATTCTGCCAACACTGGACTCTGAGAGGACACCAAGGAGGCTACGCTCGTCGTTCTCCTACTAAGAGCATCTGCTACCACGTTTGCCTTATCGGGATGATAGTTGATCTCATAGTCATAGTCCTTCACTAACTCCAACCTTCTTCTTTGTCTAAGGTTAAGCTCTTTTTCCATGAAAAAGTACTTTAAACTTTGGTGATCAGTGAATATTTGGATCTTTTCTCCATAAAAATAGTGTCTCCAAATCTTCAAGGCAAAAACTACTACTACCAATTATAAATCGTGAGTAGGATAGTTTAGTTCATGGACTTTTAATTGGCGCGAGGCATAGGCAACGACTTTTCCACGCCGAATGAGCACACAACCTAACCCTTTTCTTGAAGCATCATTGTAAACCACTAGTCCTTCCGCATCACTGGGAATAGTTAGCACCGAAACAGTAATCAAACGAGTCTTTAATTCTTGGAAATTTTTCTCACAATGCTCGCTCCAATTGAAATGAGCATGCTTGCGAGTTAACTGCGTTAAAGGTGTCACTAAGCTGGCAAAATCTTGGACAAATTTCTTGTAGTAGCCTGCCAATCTAAGAAAGCTATGTATCTTGATAACAGTACTAGGTCTAGGCCAGTCACGAACCGCCTCCACTTTAGTAGGATCCACTTATGTACCATCCTGAGTAACCACGTGTCTGAGGAAGGCAACTTTGTCTAACCAAAACTCGCACTTTGAGAACTTGGCATACAACTCATTACTCTTCAACATTGTCAACACCTGCTTGAGATGATCCTCATGTTGCTCCTTAGTCTAAGAATAGACCAACATGTCGTCTATGAATACTATCACGAATGAATCTAGAAATATATTGAAGACTTGATTCATGAGGTCCATGAAAGCTAAAGGAGCATTTGTATGCCCAAATGACATCACTGTGAACTCATGATGCCCATACCCAGTCCTAAAAGCTAAAGGATGTTAGCTTCATTGATCCTTAACTGATGGTACCTCAAACGTAAATCAATCTTTGAGAACACCTTCGCCACCTAAAGCTGATCGAATAGGTCATCAATACGAGGGAGAGGGTACTTGTTCTTCACTGTCACTTTATTCAATTATTGATAGTTGATGCAAAGTCTCATTGAACCATCTTTCTTTTTCACAAAGAAGACTGGAGCACCCCAAGGAGATGTTGGGTTTTATACCCTAAAACTTTTAGATAGTTGTTGGGTTTCCAGAGTGGGTAAAAATATGGTAAAAAATATACTCTAGAACACTGTGCAAGCATACACAATCCCCAACAAATGATAAGTAATTTATCGTATCCACGGGCTGAATAACTCTCACTTTATCAATTCTGAATAACTTTTTAATGGTTTCAAAGGTGGTTAAAATGATTGATTTTGATAAAATGCTGAAGCAAAAGAAATGACAGAACAGACAGTAAACAAATAAAACAGACAAATTGGAAACATGCGTTGGTCAGGATTTTAGTAATTGTTTTAAAAGATGCTCTAGCAATATTATTGATTAGGCAATTCTCTTGTAGTCTTATTAGCAGGATCCTCCCAGAACTCTGAAATTTTTGGAATGTGTTTCAACTCCAATGACGTGCTACCGATCAAGCTCTAGGCAACTGGCTATCCCTAACTCAGTCACTAGCGTTCACCAATACACAATGATCTAGTGTGATTAAATGCCACACATTTCTCAAATCATCCCTGAAACTAAGAAGTGGTATTCATACCAGCTGGCCAGGCGGACACAAAATAGAAATATTCACAACAAATAATCAGGTTGCTCAAATCAACATATATTGCATAGAGAATAAAACACGACAATTACATGATTCCTAACCAATACCTAAGTAAATTTAGTTCATACGGTTCATGATAACACACGCTACAATCTGAGTACGTGCATCCATAACTACAAGAAATTACAAGAAAATACTAATTTCCTTGGTCAAATCCATAGTTGATGGTCTTCTTGAAGTCTCCAATCTTTCCTCCACTATTCGGCTTCCGAAGATGGGAAGTAAGCCTCCACGAATGGTATAGGACTTCCTTCTCCAAGAATGAAATGTTTTTTACTTGAGACGACTCTCTCCTTTTATAGAGTGATAGCAAGCCCAAATTAGGTCAAATTGTACAAGTAGAAGGCTCTCCAAGCTTCTTAGATCCGAAAATAACTCAACTAACTTCAAGTCATTAAAATGGATTATGAGCTGTTACGTGGCAGTTTTGCTCCCTACTTTGCTGGATCACAAAGTTTGCTCCCTCAAGTCTCTCAGCAATATATTCTGCACAAAATAACTTCCAAAGCATCCAATCTTCCAAATAGGTTAAAACATATAATATTCATCTAAAAGCAACCCTATTTAGCACAAATGACACACAAAACACTATAGAATTAAGGCCTAAATAACTCCCTTTTGGAGAGTTATCATACCCCCGAACTTGAACTATTGCGCGTCTCGAGCAATACTAACTAACCTTCCCTTGAGAATTTAAAACTTTAGACAAAGCATAACTCAATCAAAACAGATAATCCAACACTACCTTCAACCTTTACCTGAGCATTCTGCAAAACCAAGCACTGCTGCAACAAAATAATTCTTCCGGCATGGACAAATAATCTCCACCTTTAACTCAATCCTAAGAACTTGCCACAACCTAACTTTATTATCAGACATATTAAACCACATTTTTAAGGGGTTTATATTTTTGTTCTTCCGACTTAAAGCAACCCTACAGTCATAAGCTCTTAAGCATGGGATGACCCACTTTATGGTGCAGTATACCCTTGCCTCAAACTCGTCACCAACTAGGCTAAATACTCATTGTTAAGCTAAAAAATCCTTAGTTATTCTATCCCTTACTTCTCAGAATGGCAACATTTTATGATGAAGCTCACCTAAGCCCTGGGAGACAGAAAACTGCTGGATTATCATTCATCCTTCAAAACTTTTGCTCCTTGAAATTTCTCAGCAAAATTTTCACAATTAATTTTTCAGCAATTAATAATTTTTTTTTCATTTTTTTCATATTTCCTAGGTCATCTTTTGACGCAAAGACAAACTGTGGGTATCACAAATGTCCCTGGTTACTCAACAACCTAGAAAAATAATTATGAAGGAGAGGAATGCGCGAGCAAAACAAGCAGAGTAACTAAAAGTCCCCCAAACTTGAAATATTCATTGTCCCAAATGAATTATTAACATGATAAATTATACCCCCAAACTTAAATTTTTCTATCCGAATTTTAAATTAAGCATGGGACTAGAATTAAGCTTAAGGTGAATCAAATAAGTCAACACTACCTCAAAATCTTCTTGTCGCAGCGATGACCAGGCTAGAAGAAATGCTCAAGCAAAAGGTTTCTGGAGATCAGAACACCTTGATCTAATTGAGCTAACTAGTCCAAGCTTCAAAAATTCAGAAGAAAATTAGTTAAGTTAGGAATGCTCAGCGCTTATAGAACATAAATGCTTGGAAATTTCATTAAAAAGATAGAAAAAGAAATTTACATTAGTAGATATTTTTGGTGCCCTAGAAAATTAAAAACAGAAAACATAAAACATAAATATCAAAAGAAATTGGGGTCAAGAATACGTGAGCAATCAAAAAGATAAGCACAAAATAAATGCTTGCCCAACTCTACTTCTTCATCAATCCTCCTGACCTTGCTCGTCTTCCTCATCTTCTTCTCTTTCTACTGGCGGCGGCGGAATCCAGGGATTAAACAGATCATCGGGGAAAACAGGGAAGGCCTGATATGGTTTCGAAAAATTGATTGCAAGGACCTCCTAAGTGTGGCATCCCTCTTCTTAGCATAGGTCCAGTAGGTTTGAGTTTGCCTTTCAACATACTCTTGCCTACTAGCCGACAGTGCCAGATGCTCTAAAATCTGATGGATGCTGCAAACGAGCCCACCTTGGAGTGCCTCCTGCGTGCGCTGAAGCTGAGCCAAATTGGGCGTATTTATGATCCCCTTGTCAAGCAAAACAACATCCTCTAGAACCGTGGGCACTCCTGCCCTACTACACAACATTGTGATTGTGTTCGGGAAAAATAACTTCCCTACCTTCTTCCCCCAGCAATCATAAATTTCACTTGAAATAATTTTTCCAACATCAATACTCAAAGAAGGTAGAATAACAAATACCAGAAGCACTCAGTCCCGAGACACTATCGAGTCGTGGGTTGTCAGAAGCAAGCGTAGCTTAACAAAGCCCAACCATCTATTAGCTTCACTCTTTACATAAGCCGCTTGGAACGTGCACTTCTGTGTCTTAGGCAACCTCCATTGGGCCCCTGTTCAATTGATCGTTAGATGGTGCTACCACCATCTCATTAAATCCAGCAGGCAGAAAGTCTTGGAGGTTAAAAAGAGAGTTGATTGCTCATAGGCTCCAATCGACAGTCACTCCTCGGACCATGACTTGGAATCCTTCTTGATCATCTATGTTTGCGTAAAATTCTCGGACAATGTTCGAATTTACCAGCTCCGGCTTTGCACATAACTGATCCCACCCGTGATTGGTAATACCAGCACGCAAGAAATGAGGTAAGTCCTCACTGAATCCTCTCTCAAACAGAAAATCCCGTTTCAGGATTTCCCTGTATTTTGCTCGAGCAAGTTCATTGATGAAGCGATCGTACGACATCCTTGGTTCTTCATCATCAGCTTCCTCTATTTCTGTCGACGCCTCAACAACTCTTTTGCTCTTGTCTTCTCTTTGCTTTGACAGGACTTCTTCCTCAGCCTTCTTCTCCCTTTCCTCTTTCTCTTGTTCAATATCCTCTACCACCTTCCTCTCTTGTTCTTCTTTGTCAGAGTTTTCTTTTCCAGATTCCGTCGTCAATGGCGATGGAGTGCCTGTTCGGATCACCTTGATTCTCCCTCCCTTTTACTTCCGACGGCGACGACGTGGAACCTCTGGTACAATCTCTTCAGTCTGAACCTACTGCACTTGGGTTCCCTGATCGTTTCCTTGCTCTTGCACTTCTTCTGCTTGCTTCTCTTGCACCTCTTGCGGATTTTCCACTATTGGATCATTCTGCTCAATATCCTTCTTTTCCTCAGGCTCCTTCGATTGTTCTTCTTCAACCGCTTCAACAACAATGTCATCCATTACCTTCATTGCAGCCTCTTCAACAACTGCAACCTTAGCCCTCTATTGTCGTCTCCTTCTCTTAGCCTCCCTTTCTTCTGGCATTTTTATCTTATTTGCCTTTGTCTTCGGTGCCTCAAGGGTAATAGGCACTTATTCTTCCTCAATATCCATTGGGACTCCTATAGTGAGTAAAATTATGATCTGAAAAGACTCTAGAATTCCTGTGCAAGTATACACAGTCTGCAGCAAGTAATATTATCAATCCGAGTCCTGAATTAGCTTCCACTTTATCTATTTTATGTAACTTTCTAATGGTTTCAAAGATGGTAAAAATGATTTGGTTTTATAAGAATTATGCTAAAGCAAAATAAATGACAGAACAACAAGTAAACAAATAGGCAGACATATTAGAGACAGGCGCTGGTTAGGTTTAGTAATTGTTTTAAAAGATTCTCTAGCAATATTATTGATCATGCAAACTCTCGCAGTATTATTAGCGGATTCCTCTTGGAACTCCGGATCTTTTGGAATGTGTTTCAACCCCAATGAAGTATGACCGATCAAGCACTAGGCAACTGGCTATCCCTAGCTCAGTCACTGGCGTTCACCAATACACAATGATCGTAGTGTGGTTAATTGCCATACACTCTCTAAATCATCCCTTAAACTAGAGAGAGGTATTCACACCGGCTGGCTAGGCAGGCATAAAATGGAAATAGACACTGCAATTAACCAAGATGCAATAATCAACAAATATTATTAGAGATGAAGCATGACAACTACATAGTCCTTAACCAACGCCAAAAGCTACTTAGTTCATAATAAGCATGGAGACATGAATTACAATCTGAGTAGACATGTCCATAATCACAAGATAATAAAGAAAATAATAATCTCCTTAATCAGCTTGTAGATGATGGTGTTCTTGGTGGTCTCCAATCTCTCTATACTACTCGGCTTCCAAGGGAAACTGAAATGGTTTTGACTTGGACGGCTACTTCCTTTTATAGAGGGATAGGAGGCTTGAATTAGGTCAACTTGGACACGTGTAGGGCTCTCCTTGCTCCTTTATCCCGAAAATAACTCAATAGAAGTCAGTTCATTAAGTTGGCTAACGAGCTGTGATGTGGCAGTTTTTCTCCAAGTTTTGCTGCAGCACAGAATTAGCTCCCTCCAGTCGCCCAGCAGCACAATCTGCACAAAATGATTTCCAAAGCTTCTATTCTACCAAATGGGTTAAAACATGTAATATGTATCTAAAACCAACCATATTAAGCACAAAGGACACACAAACCCCTATATAAATGAGGCCTAAATAACTACCTTTTGGGCAGTTATCAGTATCCATTTCCCTTTATCCCCTTGTTTTAGCCATTTCAGGCTTAAGATACTTTCCACTCACAGTAATGAAAGAAAACGAAAGAGAAATGGAAGTAGAGAATGAATGCAAGAAGGTGACGTGAAAGGAAAACGTACCTTGGGGTTGCTTAAATATGGCTCTAGCATAATAAATCCTAACCGAAAGATTCTTCCCTTAATTAAATAAAATTACCGTTTATTTTGCATGTAATCATGGGGAATTAATTTCCAAAAAACAGTAAAAATAAATTGCCAGATAAATGCTTGATGTGTTGTCCAACGGCTAGACCATTAGATCTCCCCTGCACGACACGTGGAAGCACCAGATGCCCACACGTTTTACCTGTCCACGGAAAATTTAAATCCCAACGGTAAAATATTTAATTCTTAACCAAATCCCGTAATATTTTTATGATACATTCGCTCTAACCAAAAGATTGCAAAAATAAACTGAGCAACAAAATTTCTTTCTAAAAGAATCTTTTATATGGGAAAATTCAAATTCAAACCGCCAAAATCAAATCTAATCTTATTTTATCTTTAGTCGAATAAATCAGGAAGAATATTATTAAAACCTAAACTAAACAGAAATATAAATAATCGAAAATACAACCTAAAACTAAATCTAATCTAAACTAATTAGATAAAATAAATTAAACTGAAAAATAAAAATAAATATACCAAAAGAAACTACGGAAATTAAAAATATCAGCAAATTAAAGTAAATCAGATAAGATTTAAATAAACCAAATCTAATTCAAAATAATTCAAATTAAAATTACACAATCAGCGAAAAATAAAATCGTAACAAACACTAGGAGCTAAAAAATATTGTTATATGAAATGCTCTCGCAAAACTCTTGCTCGCTCATTCATCAACCAACTTCAGGGAATGATATTTCGAACGAAATTCCTCTCCCCAATAATGTTTCACTCGCTGCCATTAACCTTGAACACTCTCCCATCCTTTTCATCTCTCAAAGTAATTGCTCCATGAGGAAAAACTTCAATCACAACAAATGACCCAAACCATTTAGATTTTAATTTTCCAGGAAACAATTTCAATTTAAAGTTATAAAGCAAGACTCTCTGACCATTAACAAACTCTTTAGGTTTTATTTTCTTATCATGTCACAGCTTAGTCTTCTCTTTATAAATTTTTGCATTTTCATAAGAAAACTAACGAAATTCCTCTAATTCATTAAGCTGCAGCATTCTTATTGCACTGGCACGACTCAGATCAAAATTCAATTTCTTCAAAGCCCAAAACGTTTTATGCTCGAGCTCTAACGGTAAATGGCAAGTCTTTCCATACACTAACCTATAGGGAGACATACCTAAAGGAGTCTTATAGGTTGTCCTATAAGCCCACAAAGCCTTATCTAACCGAAAAGACAAAACTAACTTCGGCTTGACCATTTGCTTGTGGGTGATAAAGGGTAGCTATCCTATGCTTAATTCCATACTTAGCTAAAAGCTTAGCTAAGACATTATTTACAAAGTGTGTTCCCTCACCACTCACTAAAGCTCTAGGTGTCCCAAACCGCACAAAGATCTGCGATTGGAGAAACCTTGTTACCGTCTTGGCATCATTCTGATGGTATGCAATGGCCTCCACCCACTTGGACACGTAATCAACTACCAATAAGATAAAAACATTACCATTAGAAGGGGGAAATGACCCCATAAAATCAATACCCCATACATTGAATGATTCTAATTCCAAAATGTAAGTAAGAGGCATTTCATCTCTAGGCCCTAAATTTCCTCTCCTTTGACAAGCATCACATTCCTTGTAGAACCAATGGGCATCCTTAAATAAGGAAGGCCAGAAGATTCCACATTGCAAAATCCTCATAGTTGTCCTTTGACCGCTGAAATGACCTCCATACGACGAAGAGTGACATTGCTCCAGGATTTCCTTTGCTTCATCACCTGAAACACATCTACGAATAATACCATCAGAGCATTGCTTTTACATAAATGACTCATCCCAATAGAAACTTTTCGCATAGTGCTTAAACTTTTTCATCTGCCTTCAATCCTTGTCAATAGGAGTGACTCCCTTCACCAAGAAATTGGCAATATCAGCATACCAAGGGATATCTTTGACTACCTTTACCTCAACAGCAAAAAGCTGTTCATCAGGAAAAGAATCTGAAATGGCAGATTGCTTCAGCAAAGATGATGTTGGATCAAGATGAGACAAATGATTTGCAATGACATTTTCTGATCTCTTCTTGTCCTTTATCTCCAAGTCGAATTCCAGCAATAATAAATCCCAAAGAATCAATATAGGCTTTGCATCTTTCTTAGACATTAAGTACCTTATTGTTGCATGATCTGTGAAAACCGTGACTTTGGACCCAACCAAATATGGGCTGAATTTGTCAAAGGAAAACACAATCACTAACAACTCTTTTTCAATAGTTGTATAGTTGACCTGTGCCTCATTCAAAACCTTGCTTGCATAATAAATAGGATGGATAAATTTGTCCTGCTTTTGCCACAACATTGCACCTATTGCAACATCACTCGCATCACACATTACCTCAAATGGTAAACTCCAATTAGGTGCACAAAGAATGGGGGCTGAGACTAAAACAACTTTTAAAGTTTCAAAAGCCTTCCTACAATCTGCATTAAAGTCAAAAACACTATCAACACACAATAAGTTACAAAGAGGTTTACTAATTTTGGAAAAATCCTTTATGCACCTTCTATAAAATCCAGCATGACCTAAAAAACTTTGAATCCCTTTAACTGAATTTGGTGGTTTTAATCTCTCAATAACCTCTATTTTTGCTCGATCAACTTCTAGACCTTTCTTTGAAATATTATGACCTAACACTATGCCCTCCTTCACCATGAAGTGGCATTTTTCCCAATTAAGAACTAGATGGGTATCCTCACATCTCTTTAACACATTACCTAAATTATCCAAACAATGCTGAAAAGACCATAAAAAAACTGAAAAATCGTCCATAAATACCTCAACAGTGGACTCAATCATATCAGAAAAAATTGCTAACATACCCCGCAGAAATGTTGTTGGAGCATTGCAAAGGCCAAAAGGCATTCACCTAAAAGCAAACGTCCCATAAGGGCAGGTGAAAGTGGTTTTTTCCTGATCCTCAGGAGCAATGTTAATCTGGTTATACCCAGAATAACCATCTAAGAAACAGTAGTAGACCCGACTAGCCAATCTATCCAACATTTGGTCAATAAATGGTAGAGGGAAATGGTCCTTACGGGTGGCTTTGTTAAGCCTCCTGTAATCCATGCAAACCCTCCAGCCAATTACTGTCCTTGTTGGGATCAACTCATTGTCCTTATTAGTCACTACTGTGACACCTCCTTTCTTAGGAACACATTGGACAGGGCTTACCCAATTGCTATCTGCAATTGGATAGATAATCCCAGCATCCAACAATTTGATCACCTCCTTCTTAACAACCTCTTTCATTGTAGGGTTAAGCCTTCTCTGTTACTCAATACTCCTAAAGGATCCCTCCTCTAGAGTGATTTTATGCATGTAGAAAGACGGTCTAATTCCCTGAATGTCAGCCAATATCCAACCTATTGCTTTGCGATACTGCTGCAACAACTTTATTAAGGCCTCTTCATCCTTTAGCATTAAATCTGATGCAACAATAATGGGCAACGTCTCACCCTCCCCAAGATACACATACTTTAGATGATCCGACAAGGGCTTCAAATCTAAAGTGGGTGCCTCAATCAGGGATGGCTTAAAAGGAGGAGCCTTCCTTTCATTCAAATCTAAAGACTCAAAAACATCATCACACCTAGACACTTCTTTTTCATTTTTTCTCTCTAACGAACAAACTTCTAAATCCTCTACACTAACCTCTCCATGATCTTCCAAATGCTTGTTTGCCAAATCCTCCATTGTTGTCTCAACAATTGTGTTCTCCAGAATCCCAATGAAAGAAAAATCTTCCACTTCGTCTGGATACTTCATGGCCTCAAAAACATTAAACTTCACTTCTTCATCATAAACCCTCATTGTTAATTTCCCTTTTTGAATATCTATCAATGCCCTACCAGTAGCCAAAAATGGACAACCAAGAATAATTGGGACATCTTTATCTGCCTCATAATCTAAGATAATGAAATCAAAAGGAAATATGAATTTATCTACCTTCACTAAGACATCCTCAATTTTACCCTCAGGATAAGTGATAGACCTATCAGCTAGTTGACTGTCGTGGGCCTAGCTTCACCAATACCTAGCTTTCGATATGTCGAAAGAGGCATAAGGTTAATACTTGCGCCTAAATCACAAAGTGTTCTACCTAACTCTGTTCCACCTATTGAGACAGGAATAGTAAATGACTCTGGATCCTTAGCCTTGGTTGGTAGCCCATTCTTAAGAATAGCACTACATTTCTCAGTAAGAGATACAGTTTCAAACTCCCCTAACCTTTTCTTTTTAGTCAAAATATCCTTGAGAAATTTAGCATAATTAGGCATTTGCTCAATAGCTTCTCCTAAAGGGATATTTATATGCAATTGCTTAAGAATCTCTAAAAACTTCTTAAATTGACCATCTTGATTCTTAGGCCTTTTCCTTCGTGGAAAAGGTAGAGGTGGTACATAAGGTGGGGCGGCACATAAGGTGGTTCCACATCTGGGACAGAACCAGATGCTCCAACATCGTTATTGCTACCTCCAACACCTTTACCAGACTCCAACTCCTTTTCTACAACAACATTTTTATCACTACTATTTTCTACATCCTGGGGTTTATTAGGCTCTTTTCTCTCTTCTAGTGGCTTACCACTCCTTAAAGTCACTGCCTGTACCTGCTCCTTACCTTCCCTTCTTGGGTGCTCAGTATTCGCAGGAAGTTTCCCTTGAGGCCTTGCCTTCAGTTCGTTAGCTAGTTGGCCCACTTGCAATTCCAGGACTCTCATTGAAGCTTAATTACTTTGAATTGTGGCATTTGTACGAGCAATATATTCTTTCATCATTGTCTCAAGAGAACTCTCAGAATTTTACTAGGGCAAAGCCTGCTTATTTTGCTGGGGCAATACTTGTGATTTAGCAAATCCTGACTGGTTCACCTTCTGCTAAGCTTGAGGGGCTTGCAGATTGCTTCCTTGCCCTCCCAATGCAAAGTTGGGGTGGTTGCGCCAACTTGGATAATAAGAGTTAGAATAAGGGTTATTTGATTACCTACAAAAAAACACAGAAGCTGGATTGTTGGGGCAAAACTCGTAGTTGTGCTCTTCACCACAATAGAGACATGATTCCTTTGCAACATGGTTCACCACTGCAGCAGCCTCCACCATCGGCAGCTGCTGATGACTAACCACTGTCACATTTTAAAAGCGTTAGCTAACATTGCAATATCAGCCCTAATGGTAGACACACCATCAACCTCTACCACACTCTTAACTTTCTTATTTGAGCCTCTAACATCCGACCACTGACAACTATTGGTTGATATTCTTTCTAAAATTTCATGGGCTTCATTAAAAGTTTTTGCCAAAAGGGCCCCTCCAGTCGAAGCATCAACCATACCTTGAGTTGTTGCATTTAACCCATTGTAAAATGTTTCCATTTGGATACAATGAGGTAAACCATGGTGGGGACACTTTCGCAAAAGCTCCTTAAACCACTCCCAAGCCTCACTAGAAGTTTCATCTTCAAGTTGCCTAAATCCCACTATCTCGCTCCTCAATTTGGCATTCTTAGTTGGTGAAAAATACTTACTAAGAAATTTTTCCGCTAACTCATTCCATGTCCTAATTGATCCTGGAGAAAAGAATTTAGCCATGCCTCTGCTCCATCTCTAAGAGAATACGGGAACAAAGTTAATCTAAGGGCTCCCTAGACACTCCTTGAATTACGAATGAATCACTAACTCCTAGAAAAGACTTAAGATGTAAATAAGGGTCTTCATATGACAAATCATGGAACTGACCCACAGTTTGCAACATCTGAAACATTACTGGTTTCATTTCAAAATTTGCTGCCTCATTTTGACGACGCACAATTCCTGGATTTAACTCATCAAACATCGGAAAAGCATACACACGAATGGCTCTGCCCTATCGTTCGCTACCAAGATAGGATATTCTCAGCCTGATTATTTTGTTGTCCATTTTCCTCCAGCGGCGAGTTAGGCTGCAACACACGATTCTGCTGGGGATCAAGTGGATCTTCTGGAACTTCCGAGAGACGTGGTCCGTTATCCATTGGATTTCTACGCTGCTCTCTCCTTCCTCTCCTAAATATTCTTTCAATTTCTGGATCATGCTTGAACCTCACCCCAGGCGTATCGCTCATGCACCAAACTCACACCTATAAAAACAAAAGAAACAATCAAAAAGTTCTAGCACCAAACCACTAAAACACTTACACAAAACAGATAAGATAAAAACTTATTCAAGTCCCCAGCAACGACGCCAAAAACTTGATGGGTTTCCAGAGTGGGTAAAAATATGGTAAAAATAGACTCTAGAACACTATGCAAGCATACACAATCCCCAGCAAGTGATAAGTAATTTATCGTATCCACGGGGCTGAATAGCTCTCACTTTATCAATTTTGAATAAATTTTTAATGGTTTCAAAGGTGGTTAAAATGATTGATTTTGATAGAATGCTAAAGCAAAAGAAATGACAGAATATACAGTAAACAAATAAAGCAGATAGATTGGAAACAGACGTTGGTCAGGATTTTAGTAATTGTTTTAAAAGATGCTCTAGCAACATTATTGATTAGGCAATTCTCTTGCAGTCTTATTAGCAGGATCCTTCCGGAACTCTGGATTTTTTGGAATGTGTTTCAACTCCAATGACGTGCTACCGATCAAGCACTAGGCCACTAGCTATCCCTAACTCAGTCACTAGTGTTCACCAATGCACAATGATCTAGTGTGATTAAATGCCACACATTTCTCAAATCATCCCTAAAACTAAGAAGTGGTATTCATACCGGCTGGCTAGGCGGGCACAAAATAGAAATATGCACAACAAATAATCAAGATGATCAAATCAACATATATTGCATAGAGAATAAAACACAACAATTACATGATTCCTAACCAACACCTTAGTAAATTTAGTTCATAGGGTTCTTAATAACACACGCTACAATCTGAGTATGTGCATCCATAACTACAAGAAATTACAAGAAAATACTAACTCCCTTGGTCAAATCTGTAGTTGATGGTCTTCTTGAAGTCTTCAATCTTTCCTCCTCTATTCGACTTCCAAAGATGGGAAGTAAGCCTCCACGAATGGAATAGGACTTCCTTCTCCAAGAATGGAATGTTTTTTACTTGAGACAACTCTCTCCTTTTATAGAGTGATAGAAAGCCCTAATTAGGTCAAATTGTACACGTGGAAGGCTCTCCAAGCTTCTTAGATCCGAAAATAACTCAACTAACTTCAGCTCATTAAAATTGATTACGACCTTTACGTGGCAGTTTTGCTCTCTGCTTTGCTGGATCACAAATTTTGCTCCCTCATGTCACTCAACAATATATTCTGCACAAAATAACTTCCAAAGCATCCATTCTTCAAAATGGGTTAAAACATATAATATTCATCTAAAAGCAACTCTTTTTAGCACAAATGACACACAAAACACTATAGAATTAAGGCCTAAATAACTCCCTTTTGGAGAGTTATCAATAGTAAATGTAACATTTAACCGAACATTAATAAAATGATTTATCTTGTTTGTATTGAGTAGATCTTGTCTTATTAACCCTAATCCAATGAACAAAACATCCTAGGTTGTTAGTATGATGCTTGAACTAGTATGTAGGGAAATACGTGGATCAATGTTCAAGTTACAACCTAAAGGGTCTATAGTATAGGGATAAGGTTGGGTACCTTATCCGAGTGACACTATGGATACAACCCGCTTTGTATTATGATACAAACGTAATGATCCAACACGTTCGTGTAGTGGACATGCGAGTGGGGGTATCCTGTGCAATGAGTTTGCACAAGACAGGATCGCGAGATAGTTAACCACTAGCTTTAACACCATTAGCTAGTTAGGTTTTTATCTCACTAGGATGACCTAAGCAACTCGGTCTCAATCTTGAGTGGATTATGGACTCCTGTTCACGAGGGGTTTTCCTTTGATTTGTATGGGTGAGAGTGGCATGCACACCGACTCAATAAGCCTACCATTTTATGGACAATACCGAGTGGGGAGCTGGGAACATAATCACACAAGATAGAATTCACTCCTTCCCGACTCTTCGATAAGTAGAGGTGTGTTCCCTTAAGTGGCGTCTCCGGGTCTTGAACAATTGGCTCTACCCTCTCTATGGAACGAGAGGGACTTCTATTTGTTCGTTGGACCTCAAACATGTTGTTCATTAGAGGAGCACTGGGGACTTAAGGAAAAAGATGTAACCCAGGGGTAAAACGGTAATTTGACCCAATTTAGGTACGAACACACGTGAAGGACTGAATTTTCATTATTGGTCGATATCCATGGACACAGAAATATTCTGCAGTAAGAAGAGTGTTGCTGTGGGTCTTTAGTGGAATGACCCACAGTTAACGAATGTTGACTAAATTGGTTAATGAGTTTAGCCAATTAGTCTTGTATCGTTGGAGCTTCTGATTTGTAGGTCCATTAGGTCCCATTGGTAGCTCGTAAAGAGACTTGAGGCAATTAAGTATAAACTATAAATTGAAAGTGTTAAATTTATTTGGAGGAATTATATAATGTATGTGGATGCATTATAATATAAAGTTTATGAAACTTTATAATATAATTTTTGAATTAATTTAAAAAATTATTCTTGAGAGAAAATATTTGAAAGAGTTGAAATAAATTTGATATGAATTGGATTCATATTAATTTAAGGGTTCGTTTGGAATACATTTTAATTTAAATGTTTTTCAATAATGCATTTTTAAAAAAACATTTTGTATAAAAATTGTTTATAATTTAAAAACTCATGTGTTTGGTTGCATTTCCTCACAAATGTTTTTATACAAAAGTTATTGTTTACTTAAGAAGTCTTTTTTAAAAAATTGGTTTCAAGTGTTTCTCTCAAAATGGTTTATTTATCCATTTCATTTTCTAATAAGTCATTTTTTAGTGGTTGCCAAACACTAGAAATTTTTTCAAAATGATTTATTTTCAAAATTAAACACTTGAAAAGTTAAACCAAACACACCCTAAATTTTAATAAAATCTCTAAGATTAAATATGTGATATTTAAATGGGTAATTAATTAATTATGAAATTAATTATTTATTTATTAAAATTAGATATGAATAAGATAATAAATTTGAACTTATTCATAAGACCTTTTCCTAGATCTTTACCTATATCTAGGACCCCTGGGGTGGGGTGAAAGGCATCCCATTCATTCTCTTTCTCTCAAAGATCTCTCTTAAAAGACTCCCACCAGTCTCCTACTTCAAGAAGTCTTAGAGATATACCGATGTAACCAATTGGTGGTGTTCGCACAAGAGAAGGTTGCTGGAATTTTTTGCAAGATCGTGAAAAAGGCAGTTTTTCGGTTAAGGCTTCTTCCAATAGTAAGTATTCTTGAACCTTGATCATTAGGATCATCTAGATTAGATCTAGGCTATTATTAAGCATGTTTATAGTCGTTGTACAACACTTTGAACATAGTTTTATTGTTGTAATCTTTTGCAAATTGTATTGGTATTTCAAATAAAAATCAAAGACTCTGAGTAGGTTTGGTGATTCTTTCTGCTGCATAAGGCTTTTATCCCTTCAAGAGAGACACTAGGGCGAATGAAACCCTTGTCTAAAAGTTCTTCCAATTGGACCTTAAGTTCCTTCAATTCTGTCGGTGCCATTCAACATGGTGCCTTTGATAACGGAGTCGTCCCTGGTAGCAGATCTATACAAAAGTCTATCTCTCGAGCAGGAGGCAACCCAGGAACGTCCTCCAGAAATACATCAGTGAAATCCCTCGCTACAGGCACAGAGTCGATACTAGATAATTCTTTGCTTACTTCCACAACACTTGCCACATATGCTCAAACACCATGTTGCAAGAGATATTTAGCTTTTAAGGCAGATACAACTTTTAGGCCTTCGTGCTTGGCACCCTTAAACTTGAAATTCGCACCAGAGGGTAATCAAAAGTAAACTTCTTTCTTAGCACAATCAATTGTCGCTTGATTCTCTGCTAACCAATTCATGCCTAATATCACGTCCAAATCCTTCATATCCAACTTAATTAACCTTGCTTCAAGGATATGGCATGCAACAGAGACTTCTCCCATCTTCACTACTTGTTGGGCAAGCATTACTGAGCTCGACGGTGTGGACACCAAAAGTAAATAACCTAAGGGCTCTACTTCTTGATGCGCAAATTGCTAATCGCAAGTGTAAGGGCCAAGTTATAATATAGTGATTTGTTAGATCGAATGTCGTCCTCTGGATTGGGTTTCTAATAAAATTAATTACCACAAATACTTATGTCCAACTTTATCTAGGGAACAAACTTTAGTGAGAATGAATGGAAAACAAACACAAAGTTAAAAGTATGGAAATAAAATGATGGAAAACTCTTAGGGAGTTGATTTCACCAATTGGGATTATGAATTAATTGATGGATGATTTAACATGCTATGTTTCATAAATCTAGGAATATCTTACATCATATTTATCTCTCTCCAACATAAACAGTTCTCTTGCATGCAATGAATTCACTATCCCTATCTAAACTCATTAACATGCAAGGCCTTAAGTCTAATCCTTTTTAACGATTTCTAAGATTATCTTAAATCTCTCGATCTTAAGACTGTCCTAGTTATGCATAACGAGATCTAAGCTAAAACCCCTCTTCCTAGCCAGATTTAGACACAATCATCATTCAATCCATGGCCAATAAATTGAAAGCATTAAGGGAACTCTATGCATAAATGAAATCATAACATACATCCAAAATCAATCCATAATGCCCAAAGGGCTACATCAATCCCTAAGATAATAAACTTAGCTACTCATACATGGCGTTACAATATAAACTAAGTCTAAAACAACCATTAAAAACAACTAAAATTAAGAGGGAAAGGAGATTAAACACTAAAGTCGTTGACACCGTACATCCCCATCGCGATCTCCACGAGCCAAGCCTTTGAATCCTGCTCCTCTAACTTGCTTCAGCTCCCACAAAAGGTCTTTAGTCGAGTTTAGGGCTAAAATTGCATCAAAAGAAGTCCCCTTGGCCAACTCTAATCGTAATCTATTTATAGAGAATCTTACGACAACGTCGAGACGCTATAATTCCCTTTCTGAAGGGTGTTTACTGCAGCAGTGGTCTGTCCTATATGTAATTCCATATTCTTGAGAGCCGTGTCGCGGTTTTTTACAGCTGATTGGAGATTTACATTCAAAACTTTCTACTCCTTGATAAAGAGGGCCACTGTTGGGTTCCTAGAGTGAATAATAATATGGTGTAAAAGACTCTAGAATTCTTGTGCAAGTATACACAGTCTGCAGCAAGTAATATTATCAATCCGAGTCCTGAATTAGTTTCCACTCTACCTATTTTGTGTAACTTTCTAATGGTTTCAAAGATGGTAAAATGATTTGGTTTTATAAGAACTATGCTGAAGCAAAATAAATGACAGAACAACGAGTAAACAAATAGATAGACAGATTAAAGACAGGCGCTGGTAGGATTTAGTGATTGCTCTAAAAGATGCTCTAACAATATTATTGATCATGCATTTCTCGCAGTATTATTAGCGGATTCCTCCCGGAACTCCGGATCTTTTGGGATGTGTTCCAACCCCAATGAAGCACGACCGATCAAGCACTAGGAAACTGGCTATCCCTAGCTCAGTCACTGGCGTTCACCAATACACAATGACCGTAGTGTGGATAATTGCCACACACTCTCTAAATCATCCCTGAAACTAGAGAGAGCTATTCACACCGGCTGGCCAGACAGGCAAAAAATGGTAAAAAGCACAACAATTAACCAAAATGCGATAGTCAATATATTACTAAAGATGAAGCACGACAATCACATTATTCCTACCAACACTTTAGCTACTTAGTTCATAATAGGCATGAAAATACAAATCACAATCTGAGTAGGCATATCCATAATCACAAGTTAATAAAGAAAATAAACTCCTTAATCAGCTTGCGGATGATGGTGTTCTTGATCTTCAATTTCTCTATACTATTCGGCTTCCAAGGGAGAACATGGAATACCTTTGACTTTGACGGCTACTTCCTTTTAAGAAGGATGGGAGGCTTTGAATTAGGTCAACTAGGACACGTGAAAGGCTCTCCTTGATCCTTTATTACGAGAATAACACAACACAAGTCGGTTCATGAAGTTGGCTAACGAGCTGTGATGTGGCAGTTTCTGCTCCCAATTTTGCTGCAGCACAAAATTTGCTCCATCTAGTCGCCCAGCAGCATAATCTACACAAAATAATTTCCAATGCTTCCATTCTTCCAAATGGGTTAAAACATGTAATATCTATCCAAAACCAACCCTAATAAGCATAAAGGACACACAAATCTCTATATAATTGAGGCCTAAATAACTACCTTTTGGGTAGTTATCAGCCACCATTTCCTCCAAGTTGCTTTTCTTTTCTGGAACACTTGATGAAACAAATCCTGGTGGTGGTTGCAATACATTCTTGGTGTTGGAATAAGAAAAGTTCTCATGGTTGCACAGACTTGGATGGTAAAAGTTCGGTACTCCTTGAGTGAATGCTCTATTTTCCACATACTGATTTTCCTTCTTTGAGTATCCTTCAGCCAAGGTGGAGATAGACTTGACCACCTCAGAAGAAGTAAGCTTGTTTAGTGCATTCGTCAACGATGCCATCTGCGCTTTCAGAGAGCTTGACTCATCGATCTCATATATGCCAGCCTTCTTTGAAATTATCCCCCTTTCTGTCAGCCATTGGTAACTAGTTGAGTTTGTTGGGTTTTATGCCCTAAAACTCGTAGATAGTGAATGTAAACAAATTATATACTTGTATTTAATAAAGTGTTATTTAGTTTCTACAATAAAATGTTATTGTTAAATATTGCACTATTTGACCCTAATCCAATAAACTAGACATCCTAGGCTGTAATATGAGTCTTGAACTATATGTAGCGACATATGGGGATCATTGTTCAAGAAACAGCCTAAAAGGTCTATAGTATAGGGATAAGACTGGGTGCCTTATCCTGGCAACACTATGGATACGGCCCACTTTGTATTTGATACAAACGCTGCGATCCAACGCGTTCGTGTAGGAGACATGCGAGTGGGGGTATCCTATGCAATGAGTTTGCATAAGACCGGACCACGAAATAGTAACCACTAGTTATAACACCGTTAACTAGTTGGTTTTCTATTTCACTAGGACGACCGAGACAACTTAGTCTTAATCCTGAGTTGATTATGGACTCCTGCTCATGAGAGACTGTCCTTTGATTTGCATGGGTGAGAGTGGCCAATACGCCGACTCAATAAGCCTACCACTTTGGGGACAAGATCGAATGGGGAGCTGGGAACATAATCGTACAAGATGGAATTCACTCCTTCCCGACTTTAGGGAAGCAGATGAGTGTTCCCTTAAGTGATTACTCCGAGTCTTGAACAAAGGGCCCTACCCTCTCAATGGCACGAGAGGGTTTTCTGTTTAATGGTTGGACCATAAACAGATTGTTCATTAGAGGAGAATTGGTACTTAAGGAAATAGAGGTGACCCAGGGGTAAAACGGTAATTTGACCCAGCTGGTGTTACGGACACTCGTGAAGGACTAACTAGTCGATATTGGTCTAAGTTCCGTGGACACAGAAAATATGTCTGCAGTGAGAAGAGTGCAACTGTGAGTCTATAGTGGAATGTACACACAGTTAACGAATATTGATTATTGTGGTTAATGAGTTTAACCAATTAATCTCACATCGTTGGAGCTTCTGATCTGCAGGTCCATTAGGTCCCACTGGTAGCTCGTAAAGTAATTTGAGGCAACTAAGTAATTAAATTGAAAATGTTCAATTTACTGAGGGAAATAAATATAATATATATTGATATATTATTATGAGAGAAATTAATATTTGAAGAAGTTCAAATATAAATTTATGGAAGATTGAAAGAATTAATTAATTTAAGTCCTAAAAGTGTTTGGGCAAAATTAATTAATTCAAGGCCGGAAATTAAATATGTGATATTTAATTTGGTGGTTAATTAATTAAAGAATTCATTAACCATGAATTAATCAATTATGTAAATAATTAATCACTTAAGGAAGTGATTAATCATTTATGGGAATGATCTAATTACTTATGGAAGAAATTAGTCATTTATGGAAAAGATTAATCAATTGGGGAATTGATTGATCATGATTGATTAATTAAGGAATAAAGATTGAATCAATTTTGGAAAAGATTGATTTTATTGAATATTTTATTCATGGCCTCTCTTCTATAAATAGAACACTAGACCTAATTGGTCATGATACTTGACACTCTTGAAAGACAAGACCTAGAATTCTCTCTAGCCTCCCTCTTAGAGAAAGACTCCCACAAGTCTTTGGCCTCCTAGACTTAGAGACATACCGGTGTAACCTCTGTGGTTATTGTGTCAATCAAAGAAGAATTTCCAGCGAAGAATACTTTGAAGCGGCTGCTGCGTTTTCGTTCGTGGAGCTTCGTTGGCGAAGAACGGTCAAGTCTACAACGGAGGTTTGTAACGGTTCTTCCTCTTTTCTTTAGAAAAGTTTTAAAAATAAATTTAGATTTATTTTAGCATGTTTAAACCGATTTTACAGCGGCTTTAAAGTTAGTTTAAAGTTTTGTTTGAGTTTTCGTAACGGTTTTTAATGTTAATTAATATACGGCGTAAGGTCCAATCGATGCGCTTCCGCTGCGTTGGGACTTTTATTCCCTTCAGCTGTCATATCTCCAAAAGATTCTTCGCCTCAGTCACGGTCTTGGATAGAATACTCCCACCCGTTGATGTATCAAGAACTGTCTTGGTAGAAGGATTCAATCCATTGTAAAATAACTGCACTTGAAGCCAATCGAGATAGTCGTGCAATGGGCATCTCCTAAGCATCTCTTTATATCTCTCCCACGCCTCATATAATTGTTCCTCATCCAACTGTCAGAACGTTCCGATCTCTGTACAGAGCTTTGTGGTTTTTGCAGGCGGGAAAAATTTGGTCAGGAATGCCTGAGCAAGCTCGTCCCTGGTACTGATGCTTCCTGTCTCGACTGACTCTAGCCAATCTTTCGCTTTATCTTGGAGGGAAAATGGAAATAACCTTAATCTAATCGCGACGGCCGGAACTCCATTCATCTTTACTGTCCCGCATATCTCTAGGAATGATCGAAGATGGAAATGTGGGTCCTCCAATGGATGTCCCTTGAAAGAATTGTCTCTCGCCATCTGAATCAGTCTCGTCTTTAATTCGAAGTTGTTCGCTTGAATCAGGGAATAAACAATGCCGGAATTCTCGGTTGGGAGAACTAGCTGCAGAAAATCTCTGATTGCTTTGGGAGCATCGTCTCGTTGGTGGGTCATTGCTTTTGTTAATCTTTTCTCTCTACGAAGGGCTCTAATTGTCATGTCAATTTCAAGATCTAGCGGGAACAAATTAACCACCTTATCTCTTCGCATACACTAACCCCCAAATTAATCAAGATTAAAAACAGAAAAATAAAAATATTCACAAAAATAATAAAAGAAAAATATTTACAACCTAAATTAATATTTAGCCCGTTCTTTTTAATGTCAAAAAGAAATTATTTTGCTTAAAATCTAACCTCCCCAGCAACAGCGCCAAAAACTTGATGACCGCAAAGTGTACGGGCAACAAGTAATAATAAAATGGAAGTATTTCGAGTATCGAATCCACGGGGAGGTGTAACGATATTTAAGCAAAGCAATTAAATTTTTTTATCACTAAAAGCACTTGGGTGAAATATTATTTAGGGACCTAATCTTGATGCTAAAATGAATTAAAAAATTAAAGCAATTAAAGAGATTAAATTGATCGATCAAGAAATAAAAAAATGGAGAAAGAGATTTGAGTGAGAAGCAGGGTCTTGAAAATCAATTTATAGCTAATTAATTACTACAATTATCCTATCTCATTGCCCAACTAATTATAATCCTAGAATCTTCGTTAATCACATAGGTTCTCCTGTCGGTCTCCCCTAATTATAATTAACCAATATCAACAACCTAAGTGTCCTTAGCATCATTAAAGTTCGTTAATTAATACGCTCTGTATCATTATCGGAATCTAAGTTCAACCAACTAATCTCGTTGTCACTACGAGCAGTTAAACTAGTTGCATGGATTATGATCTATCCTCATTTCTCTCCGTCGAGTTTCCATTAGGAATCGAATCAATATATAATTGGCTAGATCATATACAGCATTACGAACATCCATACAAATAATTAGTTAAATGGACATGAGATAGGCAATTATAATAATACTAACTATGAATTTTCATTTCAAGACCTCAAAATGGGTTTAGCTATACGTGGTCATAATATCCACAATGTATAGAATAAAAAGCATAATTTGGAGCAAAATAAGAGTAAGGAAAGTGACCATCAAGAACCCCATTGCTTGCGCTTGGAGTCCCTCTGAAACACGCTCCTAGCCTCCTAGAGTGCTCACTACAAACTCCCCACAAAATTTCCCACTCTTGACTCTCAAAAGGGCTAAAAAGCCTTGAGAGATTGCTCAATGAGAGCAAGGGAAATGAAGGAAGGAAGGATGGAATGATTGATGCCAAAATGGGGTACCAAGGGGTCCCTTTTATAGGTCCGGAATAGGGACAACGTCGCGACGCTGTGACATCACTCAACTTGCCCAGCAAGAAATGGGACAACATCGAGACACTGTCCTCAAAGTGTCTCGACGCTGCGACGCTTCCAGAACTTCTCCTCGCAGGCTGGACTTGAAACTTGGGCCTTCTTCATTCTTTTTGGATCTTCACTTGGACTGTTGACTTTTGGGCTCCCCTTTTGACCCATCCTTGGAAATTTGGCTTGATATGCTCATTTTTGGGCCTTTTTTCACCAAAATTCCACAATTTGCTCCTTAAGACAAAATAATGAACTACATTAGATTTTCTCAATAAAAACACAATAAAAGCACTCAAAAGCTTAATAATTTAGGACTAAAATAGCGACATTTCTACCCACTATCACCTGTCACTATTGCATTGGCTTCTTCAACTTCTTCCTTAGTAAGTGCAAAGACACGCGCCTTTTGATTTTTCCCATGTGTAGGCGCTTTAAGGCTCTTTTGGGCTGGATTCTCAGTACCCGACTCACCTTTGGTCGGACAGAGTCTTGCGTAATGGCCCTTCTTTCCGCATTTAAAGCAAAGCTTTTGTCTAGAAAAGCATTGGCCATTATGACGCTTATTGCAAATGTTGCACACAGATGGATGAGCTTTCCCTTAAGTCTAATGTCGTGGATTTTTGCTAGGGTAATTTGTCGATGAAGGTTGTCTCTCTTGACCCTTGATGTAGAATTGACCTCCTAGCGAGGTTGTTGAGCCTTTTTCAAAACATTTTTATCCATAATCAAAGCTCCCTTGAGTGCTACAGCAAATTTGGTAGGCTCTTCCAGGGCCACCAAGCCTCGAATCTCCTCTCGCAAGCCTCTGATAAACCTTTTAATCTTCCGCTTAGGAGTGTTGACCAAGTCTGGAGCGAATCGCGAAAGCTCAGTAAACTTCCACTCATATTGAACGACCATTGACATGTTGCCTTGTGTCAAGTGCAGACAGTTTCCTTGTCATCCTTGACAATAACTGGAAAGTCATAATCGCACAGGAGATCCTAGAAGTTTGACAACGTCACTAGCTCATCTGCAAACTCTTCAGAGCCTTCAATAGATTTCCACCACATCCGAGCTTTATCCCGGAGTATGAAAATTGATCCTCTCACATTCAAACGATCTTCACAATCCAGGTAGTCGAACATGGCTTCAAGATCTGCGACCCACTGCTCTGCCTCAGTGGCTTCCCCTAAACGACCATCAAAAGTCGGAGGTCCATAGCACTTAAAATCTCTTATGAATTGAGAGTCATCTGGCCGAACGTTGATTTCATGGTCGCCTTTCGTTCCTCTGATTCATGTTGTCCAACAAGGTTTGCAGAGTCTCTGGTGTGAGGACCACCTGAGGAATGGCAGGATGTGGAGGAGGTTTGCTCCATGTTGAGCTCCAACCGCATCTTCCAAGTTCTCCTGTCTATTGCCCTGGTCTCTAGGTCTTCGTCCACGGGGAGGCCTTTTCTAAGGATGAAACACTAGGGTCACTAATTGATCTGACTGACTAAACATTATTAAGGCACACTAACGCTAGGATTTAAGGTAGCAACCTAATTCTACTAAAGCATAACGAGCATACAAATTAAACAAATAAAAAATCATGCAAGTCAGGGTTAAACTACAAGGAAATCAAACAAACCATGTAATATCCACACAAGGCAATCAATCAATCATTTATAATAGTAAATATTCATATACATACCTGGTGATGGAGAGGAGGTTGAGAAAGACATTTCACCTAACCCTACACCAGTTACAACTTACAATCTAGTTTTGCCTAGATTAGTCTACAGGAGCAACTCCACTTTGATACCAACTGTAACGCCCCCAAAATTCCTAAGAGACTATCTAAGGGTGCTACTAAACTTAGTCACATTACTTTTTAAGGCGCTACCGAAAATTCGACAGCATAACGACATAAATTTACTTAACTCAAAATTTATAACCTGCTAAAGCAATAACATAACGCCGAATAAAGACACAATACGATTACGAATCAGACCTCATAACCATTTCCATCTTAGTAACACAATTAAATTATAAGCCTGCTCAAACGTTACGCAAAGTATATGGATTAACTCAAATAACCATAAAAGTCTACTCCAACACTAATGAAGTACATAACCATTCTCCTAACAACACCGCTAGTCCAACACAAAAAGGGGTTATCTTTGCTAACAATGTTTAACCAAATAGAATATTTTAATAAAGAAATTTATGAATGTAACTTTCTCAAGCTTGCTCCTCAACATCACCAACCTGTACTATTTTTCATCACCTGCAAAATCTGGTGGTGGGTCAGTACAAAACCATGGTATTGAGTAAGTGGCTCACACTTGATGAGCCAACAAAAAGCATACATATGCAGAGCAAGTAACATACTTTTCAACTACAATAACATGCTTCATAATAACATGCTACATATACGAGATGAACAACATACCCATGGTAACATACTCAATTATGTAAACGTGCAACTAACCATGCACCTAACACATGAATTTTGCAACTTGCCAAACACACTAAGTTTCCACTCAAGCTACACAAGCTCACTCAACACTCGTAGCCCTCACAAGCTCTCTAAGACAGACTCTTTCGAGTCTCGCCGACCCCTGACCATATTACCCAGGGCCTCGACATTCCTCTAAGACGCTCCATGTGTCTTACCTTGGTGAATCTAAGGTGCATGAAACTTCTCTATATGTAGAGGATTAAAAGATGGAGAAATCAGAGGTTTTGAAAGTAGTGTTATGCTGTTGGATTTTCCCCTCAAAGTTCATCTCTCAAAATCTGTAAAAGCTTGAAGTTTCCAAGCATACCTCTTCCCTAAATCACATCCCTATAGACTCCCACAAGTCATTTTAAGGTTGGAGGATAGCGGGGAAGACACTAGAGGTGGTCCACACATCGTTCGTGTTCAAAGAAACCACATAGAGTAGGCAAATTGGTCTCCAAAAGGTTGGTACTCTTTTGCTCTCTAATTTTCGGTTCACTGGACAACATGCTTTTGTTTCCTAAAATTAATGTAGTTAAGTGTCTCGTATTCTAAATTGCTTCTGAATGTGTTATATGAACACCTTCAAATCCGTTGTAAAAATGCTCTACAAAAAGACAAACAGGCAAGCCATGGTGTGGACATTTCCTTATCAACTTCTTAAAGCGCTCTCATGTCGTGTCTAATCCTTCTTGTGGTCCCTGTTTAAAAGTGATAATTTCTCCTCGAATGTGTGCATTCTTTGTAGGCGAAAAATAGTTCAAGAGAAATTTTTCAGCAAGCGCATCCCATGTGGCGATGTTATCTGGTGGAAATGAATCTAGCCATGCTTCTGCATTACCCTGCAAATAAAATGGAAACAGTTTCAAACGCAAAGTTTCATTGGATACTCCATTAAGCTTGAACGAGTTGCATATTTTCAAGAATTGCTTCATTTGCTTGTGAGGATCTTCACTAGGAAGTCCTGAAAATTAGAATATAGTCTGAAGCATTTGGAACATGATTGGCTTGAGCTCGAAATGATTTGCATCAATGACTGGCTCAACAATTCTGGTATTGAGATTGTAGAAAGTTGCGGCCTCATAATCCCTGATGGCTCTATCCCTTTCATCTGCAATAAGAATAGGGTTATGTGCTGTCGTAGCTTGTTGTTGCACATTGTTAGGTTGTGCTCCTCTTTGTTGTGCAGCAAAAGGATCTCCAACAGGTGGCTCCATAGCAATTTCCTACAAAAAAATTTCTTCTAGGGTTCCTTGTTGCTGAACTTCTCGTAGTTCCTTTAACTTCCTTCTTTTCTCCTTTACGGTACTGTCGGAAAGTCTTCTCTATCTCAGGATCAAAATTGAATTCAGGTCTTTTGAGCATACTGGTCCAATCCACAAAGAAATCCCTGCAAAAAGAAGTGATGCCCTGTGACAGAGGAATTTGCGGTTGCAAACCGATCACAATTCCTTCTTTACAGAAACTGAAAATTGTGTGATTCAACCGTTTTTCCAAAACTCCCCAACAATGTGTTACGTGTTATGACACTGCTCAAGTGCAAGTATACACTATCAAGTAATAAAGTGGAGAGTACTCCGGATATCGTACCCAAGGTAGATGGTGACTAGTTGAAAAACACTTAGCTCAATAAAACAAGAACCTCCTCTACGTTTGCAACTGAGGATGGTAACCAAAGAAATAATTTGATGGGAATTTTTGTAATTGAAGATAAAAAGATAAATGAAAACAAGTGAATAAAAATGATTAAAGATGAGATAAGCAGGAAATTCAAATAAGCATCAACCAAAAACATTAAATTGTGCCCACCTTTGCGCTAGCAAGTCACTCAGGCACTGCACACGGTTGGAAAATGTTATCTATAAGTGCCCACATAGACATGGTGCATATAGATTGCTCTAGTTTGCGTCTTCAAACGCCCTAACAACTAGATTGTGAGTTGAAGGGACAAGCTGTCGGGGCTCGAACTCAAATAAATTTATAATCCACGAACACTAAACTACTTGTAGCAGTAGTGGTCGGGGTCGATCAAAAGGAACAATTGGTTTACTTCTAATCTCTTTTGTGTTTGGTAATAGAAGGGGGGTCGAAGAGAGGGATTAAATTGCAGGGAAAAGATAAAATTGCGAGAAAATAAATGGCAAGAAATTAAATGACAGGAAAGTAAATGGGATGTTGGTTAGTCTCACCTTGTCGATCACTGTAGCTAGAGACACTCGGATTCTATACATTCATTTTTACTCATTGATTATTAGATAATGGTTTAAATGTGTGCTGCCTAATTGGTACTCTGAATCAATTGACTCGATCCCACAGTCCATCGACTCAATTACTAATTACTAATTAATTAACCCTTACTAACCCATTGAGATTAATCAATTAAATAACCGCATTAAGATCAAGATACCCCTAGACCCAACGAACCCATTGAACTAACATGCAATTGACTAATTAATTAACCTGACCATGATTAACAAATTAACTAATTGTTGCTCTAGGCTAGAATGCTCTAATTAACTAGGAAAAGCCTAAATTAATTATGAACACCGATTTAGACCCTAGACCTATCATGCAGAGCAACAAAGTCAGAGAACTACTCTTGGGACCTGTACCCATTAATCGGTCTATGTGCTAACTATGAATTAACTATTCATTAGCTACTTGGAAATCAATTCTTCAACGGATTATTAACATACGAGCTACGAGTTAGGGTGTCAATCTAACCTACTGCGCATGCTAATTACAAAAGCGGGAATCTAAAATCACCAACAACAATTAAAACATACATTAAGCACAGTAAAACCCAAGAAGATTATGCATTCATAATAGTAACCTCATTGAATCTCATAAAAACTGAATGTAACAATCCTGAGGTTCCAACTACAGCAAACGACGCTTATAGGCCATAGACAAGTCTAATCTAAGCCCAAGGCTCGAGAAACCAACCTAAACTAATCTAACACTATCAAATACAGAGGAAGAATGGAGAAATCAGAGAGAAAACTGAGAGAAAAAAGTAAAAATGACTGAGAAGTATGACCTAATCGGAAAAATTGCTACTTAAATAATCGCATTGGCGTCGAGACGTCGTGGTCGACGTTGAGATGCTGACAGTGAATTTGTCGACATCAAGATGTCGTGAGGAAGTGTCTCGACGCTACCTCTCGGGTCTTCCTTGTTTGGCTACTTCAATTTTTTATCATATTGACATTGTTTTCAAGTCTTGAGTGCTCTGCTTTGGTCTTTTCACCACCTCGACATCCCGTGGACTTCAAGGTGGTTCAAAACCACGTAAATTTCCTCGAATTAACGATAATTTGGAATATTGGCTCCCGAGAATCTCTAACACCAAACACCTACAAAATAATACAATTAAGCATAATAATTAACGTAAAACTTGCAAGATTAAGAACAAATATATAGGGCCAAATTGGTCCTATCATGAGTTAAGTCCTACTCCTATTCAGCTCCGTTGTAGGTGCCTTTAGAAGATTAAGCAAACTAGACATCTATTTCTAGGGCTAGCTGAAACTTAGATAATTATTGCACACAACTCCCAAAACACTAGTGGTTCGAGTCCTATTTTTAGAATGCAAGAAAACAAAGTCCTATTTCTAGGATCTTCTCCACTATTGCTTTTGCAAACCTGCGTATTCCAACTCCAACCTTTTGGCCACCAGCTGAATACAAACTATGTTAACTTAACTAATCAGTTTAAGCTAACTATGAAACTTAAACTTTTAGCAAAAAAAAGCAATGCTAAGAGGAAGAAAGGTTGCCTTTGCATCAGTGGGGTTTTCTTCTACTCAAGGTATCCACATATTTGAACTCCCGAGAAGAAACTTAGCTCATTGAGGAAATTAAAATGCAAGACATAAAGTAAAAAGCACACAAAGTAAAGGAATAACTTGAATTCATATTAACAAATGAAAAGAGTACATAAAATAAAGAACTTACAATTTAAACTTAAATTAAAACAGAAACTACAGTAGCTTATAAAAATGAATAACAGAAAGCAAAGACTCAAGGTTCAACTAAAGTTTCTTTCTCCTTTCTCCTTTCTATCTAATTTGCTCTTAATCTTTTTCAAGGGAGACAAGTATTTCTCTTCTTCTTCTTTCAAATGGAAGAGCCGACAAAGGCTAGAAGAACCGAAACTCGGAGTGGTTACAAGATGAGAAGAAAGAAAAACAACAAAACTATCCTAAGGACGAAAATTTGAGCTCTCCTTGCTTCTTGCACCTTGGTCGCCTTATATACACCTTAGAAGGTAGGGTTGTGATGTGATGTGGCCTGAAGGAAAATATTGAAAATAGAAATTAAAGATGAATTCAGTCAACCAAGTGTAAGTATACACTATCGCATGTAATAATAAAATCTCTAAAAGTATTCCAAATGTATCAATCCAACAGAGACTAAGTTGGAAACACAGATTTGAAGAAGAAACTACTCTTAAATTGCTTTCGAAAGGTAACCAAAAGAAATAGCTGATGTTGGGTTTTGTATAATAAATAAACAAACAAGTAAGAAATAAAAATAATAATAAAGCGAGATATTCAATATAGCTTCAACCCTAAGTCAAATAACTATAGCAATGGCGCCTTGCTCCCAAGAATCGTTAGAAGGCTAAGCAAATATCGTTATGCACATTTTTGTGACTCGACTCTGACATAGATTGTTCATGCATGCAACCTATAACCCTATAGTTGTTATAAGGCGACCTTCCCCTATAACACCGAATACACTCTCTCGAGCCCTTTCTCCTATATCACCTTTATGAAAACCGATATTGTTTGACCCTTTCAGATACAAACTGCAAAGTCTAAGTGATCAAGTTAAACTCAGCAAGATTAGAATGATAATCAATAAAGGATGACATAAAATAAATAAAACTTAGGAAACTAAGCACTTTCAAGCCATTTAAACCATAAGGGAATTCACTATACCAAACCCCTCAATGAAATTTAGCTACACATGATGGAATATAATGCAAATGAACAAGTTTTCATTGAAATAATGAATAAAGAATACAAAATAATGAAAAGAAACAAGTGTTGGAAAATATTGTGCAGTAACTAAAACTAGGGTTTTTCACTTTTATCCAATCCTTCTAGAGTTCTCACGACACTCTACTCTTCCTTTTACAAGTTGGGAATAGGGTGAAATCTCTACAAACACTCGGGTTTGATATCTAACTAAGGGTTAGAATTTAGTCTTCTAGCAAGGACCTCGGACATCCCTACTCATGGGTGTCTACTAGGGTCCATCACCGCCCGCTTCTTCCTAGTGAGTTCTGCTTGAATTTTCCTTCGAATCGTGGCCTTTTATAGCATGGGAAGTGGTTAAGGAGTCACGAAAATCGTGCTAGCAGGTGGCCCAGTCAATTTCGGAGTCAAAACAGTTAGTTAGGTGCGCAAAACACTCATTCAAAACGACCCGCGATGGACTCGAAACTGTCTGCCTCTGCCCAGAAATGCGGTCGCATTTCAATTTAGCCTTGCTAGAAATGCAGACGCATTTCTGGGAATTTTTCCAAATTCCTCTATTTTCTGCAAATCACTAAAACCAAGTCAAATTCACACAAAAATGAGTTCTTTTAAGCACAAATATGCATAATTTAACATACATGACTCTCAACATCCTAACTTATCAACTTTAGCACTTTTTGAGCTTGGGAATAGTGTTTTTTATCTAAAACATAAAAGTTTGACAAGAAAATGAGCTAAATATAAGGGCAAAATAGGTATATTTTTTGCTCTTATCAGGTTCGCTGCCGAGATCAGTGTGAGAGGACCCTTGAAGGTAAAAATCCATGATCCTTGGAGATTTGATACAAGATTTGGGATTTTCAGATGATTTTGTGAAAATCCTGTGAATCTCAGAACTCTGTCAGAAAGCCCAGTTGCGGTCGAGATATGGTCAATCTTTACAAAGGAACTATAGTTTGGCAAAGTTACAGTCTTGACCATATAGGCCAAAAATCTGCTTGTGAAGCAGCGATAGAGATTGTATGGCTTAGAAAGTTTTTAACTGATTTGGAATGTGTTCCAAATGTGAACTTGTCCATCACACTTTATAGTGATGCAGTGGTGTTGTGGCAAATTCAAAAGAACCTCGCAGCCTGATAACTCTCCAAAAGGTAGTTATTTAGGCCTTATTTCTATAGGGATTTGTGTGTCTTTTGTGCTTAATAGGGTTGCTTTTAGATATATATTATATGTTTTAACCCATTTGGAATAATGGAAGCTTTGGAAGTTATTTTATGCAGAATGTATTGCTGAGCGACTGGAGGGAGCAAATTCTGTGCTGGAGCAAAGCAAGGAGCAAAACTACCACGTCACAGCTCATTAGCCAATTTAACAAACCGAATTCTGTTAAGTTATTCTCGGGATATAGGAGCAAGGAGAGCCATCCACGTGTCTAGGTCAACCTAATTCAAACCTCCTATCACTCTATAAAAGGAGATGGTCGCCCAAGTCAAAGTCATTCCACTTTTGGGGAAGAGATCATTCTCATTTTCATTTTGGGAGCCGAATAGAGGAGAGATTGGAGACCATCAAGAAGACCATCAATTACAATCTGTTCAAGGGAATTAATATTTTCTTGTATTACCTTGTAGTTATGGACATGCTTACTCAGATTGTAACGTGTGTTTCCATGCATCTTATGAACTAAGTAGCTTTAGGCGTTGGTTAGGAAACAATGTGATTGTCGTGCTTAATTTCTAGTAATAAATATTGATTAATGCATCTTGATTAATTGTTGTGCTCATTTATATTTTATGTCCGCCTGGCCAACCGGTATGAATACCTCTCTCTAGTTTCAGGGATGATTTAGGGAGTGTGTGGCGGTTAATCACACTAGATCATTGTGTATTGGTGAATGCCAGTGACTGAGCTAGGGATAGCCAGTTGCCTAGTGCTTGATCGGTAGTACTTCATTGGAGTTGAAACACATTCCAAAAGATCCAGAGTTCCGGGAGGAATCTGTTAACAAGACTACGAGAGTTTTTGCATGATCAATAATATTGCTAGAGCATCTTTTAAAACAATTGCTAATCCTGACCAGCACCTGTTTCTAATCTGTCTACCTATTTGTTTACTTTTTGTTCTGTCATTTCTTTTGCTTCAGCATTCCTATAAAAACCAATCATTTTTACCACTTGTGACGACCCGTGCGCTTGCGGTAATCACTTGGCCCCTACGCCAACAAGTTTTTAGCTCCATTAAAAATCATTAATTATTACGCTCTGATTCATTTTAGGAATCTAAGTTTAATCAACTAATCCCGTTGTCACGACGGGCAATTAAACTAGTTGCATGGATTACGATCTATCCTAATTTCTCTCCGTCGAGTTTCTATTAAGAATAATATCATTACACAATTGGCCAGATTAAATAAAGCATTAAGCACATCCGTACAAATAATTAGGACAAAAGGCAAGAGACAGGAAATTATAACAACATTTAAACTATAATTTCATTTCAAGACCCCAAATTGGGGTTTAGCTACACCTGGCTAAAATATCCACAACATTTACAATGAAAAGCATAATTAAGAGCATAAAAGGAAAGGAATTGACCGTCGAAAAACCCCTTCGCTGACGCTCAGCGTCCCACCGAACACTCCTTGAGCCTCCTAGGATGCTCCCAAAAATTCTCGAAAATTTTTCCCACTAAATAAATCTCTCAAAAAGGTTAGAAAGCCTTGAGAGAGGCTCCAAAGGAGCCAAAGGAAGCAAGAAAGGAAGGAAAGAATGGATTGATTGATGGTAAAATGAGGCACCAAGGGGTGCCTTTTATAGGCTCGGATTGGGGGTAGCTGATGACCGCAAAGTGCACGGGCCGCAAGTAATATAAAACGGTAGTAATACCGAGTATCGAATCCTCAGGGAAATTGAATTAATTCCATTAAGTACCAAGAATCATCATGTTTTAATTTTATTTAGAAGATCAACTCGAATGATAGTGCAAAAAAAATTTAAGGAATTAATGAAAATAAACATGCAATAATGAAATGAAAATAACCAAATAAGGGAACTTGACCTAGGGTGTTATCTAGTTTTCTTGGATTTGTAGCTCAATTACATGGATGTATGTAACTAATAATCTTCAATTCCATAAATCTAGAAGTAATTTTAAGCGGATTTCTCTTTCAAGCTCCTCCACATCTCATACCATCATAACTAATTTATGTGTCCATCTCCTTAGTTAATCATAGAATGGCATTAAGCAACTTCATAATCAATTTCTAACAATTCTCTTTCACTCTCGTGTTCCAAGCAATCGTTAGCCATGCAATTGGGATCTAATCTAATTTCTCTCTGTCGAGTATCAATTTAGACCAACATATCAATTAATCCGTGATCAAGAGATTAAAAGCATTAAGCAAGAATTGCATAGATGAAATATGGAGAATTTCATTACATAATCCAAGTGATTGCGCTACAATATCCAATTAACTAGAATAACGGCCCTAGGTCTCAAGATCTACTCACAAATGGAAATAATTTTGCCAAAATGATCTTGATCCATAGGCCTAACTCAAATTACAACAAGGAATTATAAAGAAGTAAGGAAGAAATAACCGATAAGTTGAACCCAAGCTCCCGCTACGATCATCTCGAATCCCGAGCCTTGGAATCTCGCTCAATTCCACCTTTTTCTCCACAATTCTTCTCACTTTTTCTCTCTATTGAGCTAGGGGAGAGCTCCCCCAAATTTGGGATGATTTGAACCAAAGGGAAGGGGCCTTTTTATAGTGCAAGGGGCTGGAAATTTCTTGCTGAACAAGTCGACAGCGTCGAGACGCTACGTCACAGCGTCTCGACGCTGTGACGTCATGTTGTCTTGGGGCAGAAGTTGTCGCAGCGTCGCGACGCTGTCGCGATTTTGGCACGCGCTTTTCTGATTACCTAGCGTCGAGACGCTACGGTCCTAGCGTCTCGACGCTAGGCCTTCTAGAAGCCTGATTTGCATATTTTTGCCTCCTTTCTTTAATCTTTTGGGCTTTTTGGGCCTCCCACTTCAATTGTCTTTTCTTCTTGGACCTTGGGGCTTGGATCTTCAATGGTTATTCTTCAAATTGCCCATAAAGTCTCCAAATTCACCCAAATTCTCTTAAAATCACAGTTTTGCTGTCCGAACTCGGTTTCCTGTAAAATCAACATAAAAATACATTAAAGCTCACAATTCATGCACAAAACTAGCTAAAATTAATAGGAAAATGATGACATTTTTGCATGTCATCAGTAGCGTCGCGACGCTACATGGCACAGCGTCGCGACCCTGTGCCATTTTTCAGAATTTCCAGCTTTGGTTTGGGCTTCTTTTTGGGCCTTCTCTTCATTTCTTTTTGGGCTTTTTCTTCATGAGTGGCCTCTTTGACTCCCCTTTTGGTCCAAGCTTGGAATTTGGGCTTGATTGGCTTCATTTTGGGCATTTTTTCCCCAAAATCCACAACTTTGCTCCTAAGGACCAAATAACAAAATACATTAAATATTTTCATTAAAAACACGATTAAAGCACAGAAAAGCCTAATAAATTTGGACTAAAATAGCGACATTTCTGCTCGCTATCACACCCCCAAACTTAAGCTTTAGCTAGTCCTGAGCAAAATAAATTCTAAAGATAGAATGAAATAGCATCGCTCAAGCCTCAATGATTTTGGAATTCTTAAGATAGAATGGAAAACATGCAAGTAGAATAAGCAAGCACCGCATACTCATGAAGAAATCTTAAACTAGTTTGAACTTAAGATTAATGAATAGCATGCTCAAGACTTATCTATTGATTCTTTTACTAACCTAGATTAGTCTTATGGCTTTCTCCATTTGTTTTCCCCTACACTGGCTAAGAGCCCCTAATAGGTCGGAGTCCTTCTATCATGCAAAAAAAAGAAACTAGGAAGCCTATCATATTTTTTTTTTCTTTTTCATGGGGGAGCAAAACTCACAAATATTTTTCACTTTCTCATTCTTTTTCTTTTGCTACTCTCCCAAACTTGCATTTTTATTTCTAATGGTACTAGCTTTCACACTACGGCGCAGGGACCCTTAACTCGAATTTTATTCTCTGGTTGGCCTAACTGATCACACCACAGGTAGCTCTTTTTACCCCTAGGCTTTTTCTTTTGTGCAAGCAAAAACTTTCTTTGTCAACAGATTTTTCTTTTATCTCATTTTCTTTTGTTGCTTTTGCTTTTCTCTCAGCAGGCATAACATTTTTTTTCCTACCTAGCTCTTTAGAACAATCAAGCATGAACTTCCTAATATTAGAAACTAAGCCTATCGGGGTGACAACAAACTTTAAAAATCATAATAAGAATCTAGATTTTCAAAGATGTCATTAGATAAGACTATTGCATGCTTTAGACATCAAAACTAAGTATCAAAAAATTTTAAAATTTCACAATTTATGCTGTGCTCCCAGATTCCACAACAAATAAACCATTTTCTCCCAAAATTTCTAAAATCACATCCTTGGCTATCATAGCTATCTATTCATGCAACCAACAGAATTTAAATATGTTCAACACAGCGAAAGCCTCCCCCCCAAACTTAAACTAAACATTGTCCCCAATGTTTTAAAAACAGTAAAGCATAAAGAGGGATATTAAGACTTCCCTAAGCTAGGAGCGCTTCATCCTCCTCCTTTGGATCCAGAAAAAAGGGATTTTTGGAATTTTTGGATTTGCTAAGGTGATCCTGCAAAACAAAATTGGATCACGGAGCAAAGAAAATTATTTACCGCAAAAACAACTAAACTTTAATCCTTGGGTTGCCTCCCAAGCAACACTTTCTTTAACGTCTTTAGCTAGACGAGGCTCGGCACGCTTACGGAGGCTCGAAATAAAAGTTTTCATCATCTTCCGGGCCTTGCAAGAAATCACGCACCGAATTGCATACTACAAACAGGGGAGAAAAAAAACTTTCCCCTGGCCCATCTTCACTAAAGAGATTGTTATAATAACATTTCAGAAAATATGAGGCCGTATCAAATCTCTTTTCTAAATCTCTATTCACAAAACAATTGTTAACAGAGTCATCAAGCGTTATGATATCTACCGATATAGGATCTAAAGATGGCCTATCAATCAGGCCAGTCCATTCATCAGATAAAGTATCTACATGCTCAGAAGATTCCTCAGACTCAGTATTAAAAAATGATTCAACTAGGCTATCATATGACTCATCGTCAGAAGAATTCAAGAATTCAAGAATTTCTGGATCAGATTCTATACTATGCACAGATTCGAGTTCCTCTGGGTCAGATTCTATGCTATATACATCATCAGGACACGAATCAAAGGTATTAACATTATCAGGGTTCATGCATTTAGGAATATCAAAATCAGACTCGATAGTTTCAGTGTTATCATGATCAAACTCAAAATTATCTATCAAGTGATCTTTTCTATACAATTCATGCTCATCCTCAATGTCAGGCAAATCAATATCATCATCAAAATCATCGATTTCAGGCAAATCCAATTCATTCTCGAAAGAAGGTAAATCATCAACTGCAAATCTTTCATTTGCAGGCAATTCTAAATCATTCTCAAATTCACGCAATTCTAAATCATTCTCAAATAGAGGGTCATCTAAATATGCATTATGATCAAATTCGTCATCATTCATAAGCACTTCCCCTAAGCCTAGGCCAAGATTATACTCTACCTCTTCATCATCGTCAGTCAAGTATTCAGGACCAACAGAAAAACAAGTATGCAAACTGCAAACAGATTCATCTTGGCCAAAAATACTAAACACGACTTTTTTATCGTCAATGTTCAAGGTAAGCTTACCTGTATGCACACTAATCTCAACCTTACCAGTTGCTAAGAAATGTTTGCCTAGAATAATGGACACCTCTTTGTCCTCCTGCATGTCGAGTACCACAAAGTCTACGGGCAAGATAAATTTATTGACTTTTACCAGCACGTCCTCCACAACACCCATCAGGTGGGTAATCGATCTATCAGCAAGCTGGAGAGTGACGTCAGTGTCCTTCATTCCTGTTAAATCGATCTTCCTGTAAACGGAATAGGGCATTAAATTTATACTAGCACCTAAATCACATAAAGCCCTATTAAAAGATACTTCTCCTATAGTGCAGGGAACAGTGAAACTCCCTAGATCTTTCTGTTTAGAAGGCATCTTTCCAGAAACAATGGTACTACTACTCTCAGACAATTTAAAGATTTCTTTTTTCAAACTTTTCTTCCTAGAAAGCATTTCTTTCATGAATTTCCCATAATTAGGCGTGTTATACAAGGCATCTACTAAGGGAATATTCACAGACAACTTCTTAAACATTTCTAGGAACTTTTGAAACTGCTCATCTAATTTAACATTTTTAAAGCGATGAGGAAAAGGTAACTCCTTGTAGTCAAAGGTAGGACATTCTCCCCTCCGCTTGGGCGGGCTGATGTGCGAACCTTTGTCATGATGGTTGCATGGAACCACTTCTTCCTCACTCAGTTTCTCTTTATGCCTGTCATCTTGCCTTTCATCTTTCTTCTTTCCTGCAAAATTGTTAGAAATATCACAATTCAAATCAATAGAGTTAGGAGGATGTTGGGACCTTTCAGAGGAGGTTTTTTGTGCCTCAGCCCTTTCATCTTCATCTTTGCTCTTTTCTTCTTCCTTTTTCTTTTCTGAACTATTCTCCAATTGTCTACCACTTCTCAGTGTCACCATCTTACACTGCTCTCTTGGGTTAGGTTCAGTGTCGCTTGGAAATTTTCCCTTCTGAAGGGCATTCACTGCTGAAGCGATCTGTCCTATTTGCACTTCCATGTTTTTCAGAGTTGTGTCGTGGTTATTAACTACCGTCTGGAGATTCACGTTCAACACTCTTTGTTCCTTTATAAACAGAGCCACCATCTCCTCCAGGTTATTCTTCTTTTCAGGCGCACTGGATGGTGCAAAACCTGGGTGTGGCTGCAAAACATTCTTCGTATTTGAATATGAGAAGTTCTCGTGATTGCGCAGGCTGGGGTGGTAGAAGTTTGGTACTCCTTGAGTAAATGGTCTGTTTCCCACGTACTGGACTTCTTCCACATCTTGACCTTCCTTCTTTGAATAACCTTCAGCTAAGGTGGAAATGGATTTGACCACCTCAGATGAAGTCAGCTTGTTCAGTGCATTGGTCAGAGATGCCATTTGTGCCTTCAACGAACTCGACTCATCCAATTCATAAATTCTAGCCTTCTTTGGAATTGCTCCCCTCTCGGTCGGCCACTGATAACTTGTTGCTGTCATTTCCTCCAACAAATCTTTGGCTTCTGTCACTGTCTTGGAAAGAAAACTTCCTCCTACTGATGTGTCTAGGACTGTCTTGGTGGAGGGATTCAATCCATTTTAAAACAACTGCACTTGGAGCCAATCAGGATATCCATGTTGGGGGCACCACCTAAACATTTCCTTGTATCTCTCCCATGCCTCGTACAACTGCTCCTCGTCAAGCTACCTAAATGTTCTGATTTCAGTCCGGAGCTTAGTAGTCTTGGCAGGCAGAAAAAAAATCGTCAGAAAAGCCTGGGCAAGCTCGACCCATGTACTAATGTTGTCCGTCTCGACTGATTCGAGCCAATCCTTTACTTTGTCTTGTAGAGAAAATGGAAACAGCCTCAGTCTTATAGCGTCTGCCGGAACTCCGTTCATCTTCACCGTCCCACAAATTTCCAAGAATGATTGCAGATGTGAGTGGGGGTCCTCAGAAGAATGTCCCTTAAAAGAGTTATCGTGCACCATCTGAATCAATCTTGTCTTTAACTCAAAATTGGTAGCTTGGATTGGGGCGTAAACAATTCCAGAATTCTCGGTGGGAAGAACTGGTTGTAAGAAGTCTCTGATTGCCTTGGGATCCTCATCTTGATGGGCCATTGCTTTTGCTAATCTTTTCTCTCTCCGAATGATTCTAAAAGTCCTGTCAATTTCAAGATCTAGCGGAAACAAATTAACCACTGTTGGGTTCCTAGAGTGAGTAAAATTATGATCTAAAAAGACTCTAGAATTCCTGTGCAAGTATACACAGTCCGAAGCAAGTAATAAGTATTTGTCAATCCAAGGTCTGAACTAGCTTCCACTCTATCTATTTTGTATAAATCTTTTAATGGTTTCTAGGTAATAAAAATGATTGGGTTTTATAAGAATTATGCTGAAGCAAAGTAAATGACAGAACAACAAGTAAACAAATAGGCAGAGAGATTAGAGACAGGTGCTGGTTAGGCTTAGTAATTGTTTTAAAAGATGCTCTAGCAATATTATTGATCATGGAAACTCTCACAGTATTATTAGAGGGTTCCTCCTAGAACTCCGGATCTTTTGGAATGTGTTTCAACCCCAATGAAGTACGACTGATCAAACACTAGGCAACTGGCTATCCCTAGCTCAGTCACTGGCGTTCACCAATACACAATGATCATAGTGTGGTTAATTGCCACACACTCTCTAAATCATCCCTGAAACTAGAGAGAGGTATTCATACCGGCTGGCCAGGCGGGCATAAAATAGAAACAAGCACAACAATTAACCAAGATGCAATAATCAATAGATATTATTAGAGATGAAGCACGACAACTACATATTCCTTAACCAACGCCTCAAACTACTTAGTTCATAATAAGCTTGGAAACACGAATTACAATCTGAGTAGGCATGTCCATAATCACAAGATAATAAAGAAAATAATAATCTCCTTAATCAGCTTGCGGATGATGGTCTTCTAGTGGTCTCCAACCTCTCTATACTACTCGGCTTCCAAGGAAAATTGGAATCACTTTGACTGGGGCGACTACTTCCTTTTATAGAAGGATAGGAGGCTTGAATTAGGTCAACTTGGACACGTGTACGGCTCTCCTTGCTCCTTTATCCCTAAAATAACTCAACAGAAGTCGGTTCATGAGGTTGGCTAACGAGCTGTGATGTGGCAGTTCTGCTCCCAGTTTTGCTGCAGCACAGAATTTGCTCCCTCCAGTCGCCCAGCAACATAATCTGCACAAAATGATTTCCAAAGCTTCCATTCTACCAAATGGGTTAAAACATGTAATATCTATCTACAACCAACCCTATTAAGCACAAAAGACATACAAATCCCTATATAAATGAGGCCTAAATAACTACCTTTTGGGCAGTTCTCACACCCCCAAACTTGAACTATTGCGCGTCCCGAGCAATGCTAACAAACCTTCCTTCACGAATTCAAAACATTAGACAAAGAATAGCTTAATCCAACCAGACAGTCCAACACTACCTTAGACCTTTACCTGAGCACTCTGCAAAACCGAGGTCTGCTGCAGCAAAATGATTCCTCAGGCATGGACAAATAATCACCATGATGTGGACTTTTCCTACCGCAAGCGCACGGGTCAAGTAATAATATAGTGAATAGTAAATTCGAATGTCGTCCTCTGGATTGGATTTTTAAGCAAATCAAGTATTGCGAATTATCTTGCCCAATTTTATTTAGGGATCAAAAAGTGATGAATAGGTGATGATAAAAACAAATCAAAGCAAGTAAAAAGTATGGAATCTCAATTGGGAAAACTACTTAGGGAATTGATTTCGCCGATTTCGTTTAGGATTGATTTTAAAGAATAAGTTAGTATGCACAATGAAATTATGAGCCAAAGACCCTTTAATCACAACTACCTCTCCCGAGTATAATTGATTCTCATGCAAATTAACCAACTTGATATCCCTATCTAAGTTTATTAATAAGCAAGGCAATGAGATCTTTTAACCAATTCTAAAGTTAATCTAAAACCGTCAAGAATTAGAAAGTAAACTTTATTCATGCAATCTTGAGTAAGTCTAGATCAAATCCCCTCTCCCGAGCTAGATTCGAAACTTAAATCATCCAACTAATGGCCAATTAATTGAAAGCATTAAATCAAGATTACAAACACAATAACATTGCACAACTTAAACCATAAATCAATCTATAAACTTAATCAACTACATCAATCCCTAAGCTACAAGTTTAGCTACTCATTAATGTAAATACAAGCTCAACTAAACATGGGAAAGCCATAAATCTAGCTAAAGGAAGAAAAGGGAAAAGAAAACTCAATGTAGGCCGAATCCCGACGTCCCCGTCACGATCCCCACGAACAATCGGTTGATTTCCAAGTCTCTCCCTTTGTTTTCAGCTTCCAAATACTCTATTCTGTCCTCTTTACGGCTCCAAAAGGTCCCAAATCGAACTCCCCCTTTAACCTAGCCGAAAATAAGCTTTATTCTGATTTTTCGTCTTAGCGTCGAGACGCTGTCAAGACAGCGTCGCAATGCTGCCTCTTATACGCGCGTTCTGAATAAGGAAAAACGGAAGCGTCGGGACGCTTCCTATCATAGTGTCTCGACGCTGTGAGCTTTACACACCTAATCTGATATGGAATGTGAGCTTCGAGACGCTCAAGAGCTAGCGTCTCGACGCTAGCCTGCTGTTGACCGAGATTTGACTTTTTTCCACTTTTACTCTTTTCATTCCGATGCATCTTTTCACGTCCCGAGCACCCGATTAACTCTAATAGGGCATTATAGCTCCAATCAACCATTTCCTACAAAATAAACAATAAAGCACAATAAAATGGCCCAAACATCATAAAAGACTAGCTAAATTAAATCAGTAAAGATAGCTAGCTATGCTCGCTATCACACCACTTTTAACTTAAATCTAAGAACTTACCACAACCTAGCTCTATTATCAAACATTCAAAACACATTTTCAAGGGGGTTTTTATTTTCGTTTTTCAGACTTTAAGCAACCCTACAGTCATAAGCTCTTAGGCATGGGATGACCCACTTTATGATTTAGTATACCCCTGCCTCAAACTCATCACCAACTAGGCTCAATACTCTTTATAAAGCTAAAAAATCCTTAGTTATTTCATCTCTTGCCCCTCAGAATGGCGACATTTTATGATGAAGCTCACCTAAGTTCTAGGAGACAGAAAAACTGCTGGATCATCATTCATCCTTCACAACTTTTGCTCCATGAATTTTCTCAGCAAAATTTTCAACAAATAATAATTTTTTTCAGCAAATAATAATTCTTTTAATTTTTCACATTTCCTAGGTCATCTTTTGAAGCGAAGACAAACTGTGGGTATCACAAATGTCCCCGGTTACACAATAACCTAACAAATTTTTACTTGAAGGAGAGGAATGCTCGAGCAAAACAATTGGAGTAGCAAAAAGTCCCCCAAACTTGAATTATTCATTGTCCCCAATGAATCATTAATTATTGCAATTATACCCCCAAACTTAAATTTTTCGATCTGAATTTTTAAACTAAGCGTGGGACTAGAACTAAGCTTAAAGTGGATCTTAAAAGTCAACACTACCTCATGAATCTTCTTTGCCGCAGCAAGAATCCAGGCTAGAAGAAATGCTCAAGCAAAAGGTTTCTGGAGATCAGAATACCTTGATCTAATTAAACGTAATCAGTCCAAGATTCAAAAATTCAAAAGAAAATTAGTTAAGTTAGAGTTACTCAGTGCTCATAGAACAGAAACATCTAGAAATTTCATTTAAAACATTCAGAAATTACAAAAAACAGAGATATATTTGATTAGCAGCAGAAAAATTAAAAAGAAAACATATTAGCATGCGGGGTCAGATATTCAAGAGCAATCAAAAGTACAGGAACAAAAATAATGCTCGCCGAAGATCATCTCAACCATCAATCTTCCTGACCCTGCTCTTCATCATCATTCTCTTCTCCTATTTCAACAGGTGGGGGCGAAATCCAGGGGTTCAACAGATCGTCAGGGAATACGGGAAGGGCTGGATATGGTTTTGAAAAATTCTCTTGCAGCGCCTTCTATAAGCTGGCATCCCGATTCTTAACATAGTTCCAGAAGGTTAAAGTTTGTCTTTCAGCAAACTCCTGCCTACTGGCCGAAAGTGCCAGTTGTCCTAGAATCGTGTTGATGCCGTAGATAAGCCCACCTTGACGTACCTCCTGCATGCGCTGGAGCCGTGCCAAATTGGGCGTGTCAATGATCCCCTTATCAAACAGAATCACATCTCCCTCATCCACTGGAACCCCTGCTCTTCTGCACAGCATCGTGATTGTGTTCGGAAAGAACAGTTTCCCTACTTTCTTTTTCCAACATCCAGAAATTTCACTAGCCATGATTCTCCCTACGTCAATGCTGAGTGACCGCAAGATTGCAAAAGCTAGAAGAACTCGTTCCCTGGAGATTGTCGAGTCGTGTGTTGTTGGAAGCATCCTCTGTCTTATAAATCCCATCCACGTGTTTTTTTCCCTTTTCAAATAAGCTGCCTGGAATGTCCTCTTCTGAGTCTTGGACAGCTACCACTGTGCTCCTTCAATACCTACCTCCCTCACAGCATCACTTAACTGCGCATTAGATGGCGCCACAACCATCTCATTATATGTCGCATGGGGGAAGTTCTGAAGATTTTACAGTGCATTGATAACACTAGGACTCCAATCTACCTCGACTCCTCGGACAATTACCTGGAAACCATCCTCCTTATCAATGTTAGCATAAAATTCACGCACCACCTGCGCGTTTACAGACTCCGGCTTCGCACAAAAGAATTCCCAGTCGTGGTCTGCAATACCGGTCCTCAGAAACTACGAAAGATCTCCGTTGAATCCTCACTCAAATAAGAAATCCCTTTTCAGAAGTTCAACATATTTTGCTCTGGCAAAATTGTTGACGAAGCGATCATACGGCAATCGTTGTTCTTCTATTTCATCATGTTCCTCTGATGCTTCAGCAATATTTTTTCCCTTTTCTGCCCTTCGCTTGAGCAACTGCTCTTCCTCAGCCTTCTTCTCTACTTCTTCCCGCACTTTGTCCTCAGCTTCTTTTTTCTCTCGTTCCTGTCGCTCTGCCTTCTCTCTCTCAGAATCTGATGATGGTGGTGATGGGGTATCAGTCCGAATCACTTGAATACGGCCGGCCTTGCGCTTTATGCGGCGTCCTTTTGGTGGTTCGGGCATGATTACCTCAACACAAGCTTCTTGCTCCTACTCGTTCCCTCTTTCAAGCATTACGTCTGCCTGCTCGTCTCTCACCATGTCAACCTGCTGTTCTTGATTTTCCTCAGCATTTTCCTCTTGAACCGTATCTGTAACTATTAGTTCTACCTCAGGATTTTGAACTCCGTCCGTATCTGGGTCATTCACTGCTTCTTCTTGGATAGCTTCTTGCTCTGCAGCCCTCTGTTGCCTTCTTCTTCACTTAGCTTCTTTCTCCTCCGGTGTTCTTTTTTTCTTCGTTTTTACTTTCTAAACTTCGAGGGTAACGGGTACCTCTTCCTCCTCACTTTCCCTCTCTTTTCTAGCTCTCGTTTTGGCCATGGAAGATGCAAGGGTTTGACAGAGAATACCAACAAAGAAAGAAGAATGCACACAGCAAAGATTCGAATCAAGAAGATGAAGTGAAACTTACCTACCAGAGGTTGTTAATAAATAGAGCTCTAGAAACTTGAAATCTTAACCGAAAAGATTTGCTCCCATTAAATTATATTACCGTTTATTTTAAACCATCAACGGTAAAGTGGTGAATTTTAATCGCCCATAGTAAATCATTATGCGCTGTCAACTAATCAGACCGTCGGATGATCTCTGTGTGACACGTGGCTTTATCAGATGACTCATGCAAATTTACCTGCGAAAATTCATAGAAAATCCCAACAATAAAAATAATAAATTTTCAACAAAATCCCTTCTAATTCAGATGATTTTGCTTCAGCCATAACTTTGCCGTAACAACCTGTTGAACCTGAAGAATCTTGGATACGGAATTCAAATTTCAAAATAGAAAACCAAATCTTCTAAATTTAAAAATAACCAATCAAATCAAATTTAATCCTTCTTGAAGCTGAATTAATTTAGAGAAAATCTTTATGAACTTAAACTAAACAAAATTCAAATAATTGAAAATGAAATCTAGATCTAATCTAATAAAATCTAATTAAACTAATTAAAAGATAATTCAAATAAATGACCCGAAAATAAAATCAAATCAAATCCAAAAAGAAATAGATAAAAAATAAACAAATACTTAAAGATAAAATCTAATAAACCATGCAAAAATTCAAATCGAACCTAATCTAAATTAAAAACAAATCAGCGAAACATAAAATCAATACAAACACTTGGAGCTCAAAATCCTGCTCCCTCAATCATCAACCAACCTTAGGGAAGGATATTTCGACTGAAACTCCTCACCCCAATAGTGCTTCACACGCTGTCCATTCACCTTGAACACTCTCTCATCTGTTTCATCCTGCAAAGTAATTGCTCCATGGGGAAAAACCTCAATCACAATAAACGGTCTTGACCATTTAGATCTTAGCTTCCCAAGAAATAATTTTAATCTAGAATTATAAAGCAAGACTTTTTGACCCTTGACAAACTCTTTAGATTTTATTTTCTTGTCATGCCATAGCTTAGTCTTTTCTTTATACATTTTCACATTCTCATAAGAAAATTGGCAAAATTCCTCCAATTCATTAAGCTGCAACATTCTTATTCCTACTGCACGACTCAGATCAAAATTCAATTTTTTCAAAGCCCAAAACGTTCTATGCTCTAGCTCTAATGGTCAATGGCAAGCTTTCCCATATACTAACCTGTAGGGAGACATACCTAGAGGAGTCTTATAGGCTGTCCTATAAGCCCAAAGAGCTTCATCCAACCTAAAAGACCAATCCTTTCTAGATGGATGGACTACTTTCTCTAAAATCGATTTAATTTCCCTATTACTAATTTCAGCTTGCCATTTGCTTGTGGGTGATAAGGGGTAACTATCCTATGCTTAATCCCATACTTAGCTAAAAGCTTAGTCAAGATGTTATTAACAAAGTGTGTACCCTCACCACTCACTAGAACCCTAGGTGTCCCAAACCGCGCAAAGATGTGCGATTGAAGGATCCTTCCTACTATCCTGACATCACTCTGATGGCATGCGATGGCCTCCACCCACTTGGACAATAATCCACTGACAATAAGGTAAAAACATTGCCATTAGAAGGGGGAAATGGCCCCTTAAAATCAATACCCCATACATCGAATAATTCAACTTCTAAAATATAAGTAAGAGGCATTTCATCTCTAGGTCCCAAATTTCCTCTCCTTTGGCAAGCATCACATTGCTTGTAAAACCAATGGGCATCCTTAAATAAGGTAGGCCAAAAGAATCCACAGTGCAAAATCCTCATAGCTGTCCTCTGACCGCTAAAATGACCTCCATACGGCGAAGAATGACATTGCTCCAGGATTTCCTTTGCTTCAGCACCTGAAACACACCTACGAATAATACCGTCAGAGCATTGCTTATACATAAATGGCTCATCCCAATAGAAAAATTTCGCATCATGCTTAAACTTTTTCTTCTACCTCCAGTCCATGTCAATAGGAATGACTCCCTTTACCAAAAAGTTGGCAATATCAGCATACCAAGGGATATCCCTTACTACCTTTACCTCAACAGCAAAAAGCTGTTCATCTGGAAAAGAATCTGAGATGGGAGATTGCTCTAGCATAGATGATGATGGATCAAGACGAGACAAATGATTTGCAATGACATTTTCTGATCTCTTCTTGTCCTTTATCTCCAAGTCGAATTCCAGCAATAGTCTCTCAATAACCTTTATTTTTGCTCTATCAACTTCTAGACCATTCTTAGAAATCCTATGACCTAACACTATGCCCTCCTTCACCATGAAGTGGCATTTCTCCCAATTCAGAACTAGATGGGTATCCTCACATCTTTTTAATACCTTACCTAAATTATCTAAACAACTCTTAAAAGACCCTCCAAACACTGAAAAATCGTCCATAAATACCTCAACCGTAGACTCAATTATATCAGAAAAAATTGCTAACATACACCACTGAAATGTTGCTGGAGCATTGCAAAGGCCAAAAGGCATTCGCCTAAAAGCAAACGTCCCATAAGGGCAGGTCAAAGTGGTTTTTTTCCTGATCCTCACGAGCAATAGTAATCTGGTTATACCCAGAATAACCATCTAAGAAGCAGTAGTAGGCCTGACCAGCCAATCTATCAAACATCTGGTCAATAAATGGTAGAGGGAAATAGTCCTTACGGGTGGCTTTATTAAGCCTCCTGTAGTCCATGCAAACCCTCCAGCCAGTTACTGTCCTGGTTGGGATCAACTCATTGTCTTTATTGCTCACCACAGTGACACCTCCTTTCTTAGGAACACATTGGACAGGGCTTACCCAATTGCTGGTGGCAATTGGATAAATGATCCCAGCATCCAACCATTTAATCACCTTATTTTTAACCACTTCTTTCATTGTAGGGTTAAGCCTTCTTTGTTGCTCAATACTCCTAAAGGATCCCTCCTCTAGAGTGATTTTGTGCATACAAAAAGATGGGCTAACTCCCGGAATGTCAGCCAATGTCCAACCTATAGCCTTGCGGTTTTGCTGCAGCAACTTTATTCAGGTCTCTTCATGCTCTGGCATTAAATCTGATGCAACAATAATGGGCAACGTCTCACCTTCCCCAAGATACACATACTTTAGATGATCCGGCAAGGGCTTCAAATCTAAAGTAGGTGCCTCAATCAGGGATGGCTTAATAGGAGGAGCCTTCCTTTGATCTAAATCTAAAGACTCAAAAACATCCTCACACCTAAACCACTCTATTTCATTTTTTCTTTCTAACAAACAAACCTACAAATCCTCTACACTAACCTCTCCATGACCTTCCAAATGCTTGTAAGCCGAATCATGTATTGCTGTCTCAATAACTGTGCTCTCTAGAATCCTAATGAAGGAGCAATCCTCCATTTCGTCCGGATATTTCATGGCTATAAACACATTAAATTTCACTTCCTCATTATAGACTCTCATTGTTAATTCCCCTTTTTGAACATCTATTAACGCCCTACCAGTAGCCAAAAATGGACGACCTAGAATGATTGGGTCATCTTTATCAGCCTCATAGTCTAAAATAATAAAATCAACTGGAAATATGAATTTATCCACTTTCACTAAGACATCCTCAATTTTACCCTCTGGATATGTGATAGACCTATCAGCTAGTTGGAGTGTGACTGTGGTAGGTCTAGCTTCACCAATACCTAGCTTCCGATAAACCGAAAGAGGCATAAGGTTAATGCTTGCACCTAAATCACAGAGTGTTCTACCTAACTCTTTTCCACCTATAGATACAGGTATGGTAAATGATCCAGGATCCTTAGCCTTGGGTGGTAGCCCATTCTTAAGAATAGCACTACACTCCTCAGTAAGAGATACAGTTTCAAACTCACCTGACCTCTTCTTTTTAGTTAAAATATCCTTAAGAAATTTAGCATAATTAGGCATTTGCTCAATAGCTTCTACTAAAGGGATATTTATATGCAACTGCTTAAGAATCTCTAAAAACTTTTTAAATTGACCATCCTTATTCCTAGGCTTATGCCTTTGTGGAAAAGGTAGAGGTGGTACATAAGGTGGGGGCGGCACATAAGGTGGTTCCACATCTGGAACAGAACCAGATGCTCCAGCATCTTTATTGCTGCCTCCAGCACCCTGACCAATCTCCAATCTTTCTCAACAACAGGATTCTTATCACCATTTTTATTTATATCCTGGATCTTACTAGGCTCTTTTCCTACCTCTAATGGCTTACCACTCCTAAGAGTCACTGCCTTTACCTGCTCCTTACCTTCCCTTCGAGGGTGTTCAGTATCCGAGGGAAGTTTCCCTTGAGGCCTTGCCTTCAGCTCATTAGCTAGCTGACCCACTTGCAACTCCAGGGCTCTCATTGAAGCTTGATTACTTTGAATTGCGGCATTTGTACGAGCCATAAATTCTTTCATCATCACCTCAAGAGAACTCCCCGAATTCTGCTAGGGCAAAGCCTGCTTATTTTGCTGGGGCAATACCTGCGCTTTAGCAAGTCCCGGCTGGTTCACTTTTTTTTGCGCTTGCGCACTGCTACCTTGTCCTCCCCATGAGAATTTTGGGTGGTTGCGCCAACCTGGATTATAAAAGTTAGAATAAGGGTTATTCCTCTGATTACTTACAAAAAACACAGAAGCTGGATTTCTGGGGCAAAACTCGTAGTTGTGATTATCACCACAATAGACACAAGCTTCTTCTGCAACTTTGTTCACCACTGCAGCAGGCTCTATTGCTGGTGGCTGTTGATGACTAATCACTGTCACATTCTTAAGAGCGTTAGCAATCATTGCAAGATCAGACCTAATGGTGGACACACCATCAACCTCTAACACACTCTTAACCTTTTTATTTGTGCCTCTAACATCCGACCACTGACAACTATTAGTAGATTCTTTCTAAAATTTCATAGGCTTCATTAAAAGTTTTTGCCAAAAGGGCCCCTCCAGCCAAAGCATCGACCATGCCCTGAGTTACCGCATTTAATCCATTGTAAAATGTTTCCATTTGAACACAATGTGGTAAATCATGGTGGGGACACTTTCGCAAAAGCTCCTTAGACCTTTCCCAAGCCTCACTAAAAGTCTCATCCTCAAGTTGCCTAAACCCTACTATTTCACTCCTTAATTTAGCATTTCTATTAGGTGGAAAAAAATTTTCAGCTAACTCATTCCATGTCCTAATTGATCCTAGAGCAAAAGAATTTAACCACGCCTTTGCTCCATCTCTAAGAGAATACGGGAACAAAGTTAATCTAAGGGCATCTCTAGGCACTCCTTGAATCACAAAAGAATCACTAACTCCTAGAAAAGACTTAAGATGTAAGTGAGGGTCTTCAGATGACAAACCATGGAATTGCCCCACGGTTTGCAACATCTAAAACATTACCGGTTTCATTTCAAAATTTGTCGCTTGGATTTGGGGACGTGCAATCCCTGGATTCAACTCATCAAACATTGGGACAACATACGCTCAGATGGCTCTGGTCCTATCGTTCGCTACCAAGATAGGATTCTCAACCTGATTATTTTGCTCTAGCGGCGGATTTTGCTGCAGCAACAGATTCTGCTGGGGGTTCGCTTGATCTTCAGGACCCTGCGGGAGGCGCGACACGTTCTCCATCTGGTTTCTGCGCTGCTCTCTCCTTCTTATCCTGAATGTCCGCTCTATTTCTGGATCAAGCTCGAACCTCACCCCAGGCGGATCACTCATGGACCAAACTCACACCTGCAAAAACAAAAGAAACAATCAAAAAGTTCTAGAACCAAACCACTAAAACACATACACAAAATAAATCAGATAAAAACTTATTCAAGTCCCCGGCAACGGCGCCAAAAACTTGTTGGGTTCCTAGAGTGAGTAAAATTATGATCTAAAAAGACTCTAGAATTCCTGTGCAAGTATACACAGACCGCAGCAAGTAATAAGTATTTGTCAATCCAAGGTCTGAACTAGCTTCCACTCTATCTATTTTGTATAAATCTTTTAATGGTTTCGAGGTAATAAAAATGATTGGGTTTTATAAGAATTATACTGAAGCAAAGTAAATGACAGAACAACAAGTAAACAAATAGGCAGACAGATTAGAGACAGGCGCTGGTTAGGTTTAGTAATTGTTTTAAAAGATGCTCTAGCAATATTATTGATCATGCAAACTCTCGCAGTATTATTAGCGAATTCCTCCCGGAACTCCGAATCTTTTGGAATGTGTTTCAACCCCAATGAAGTACGACTGATCAAGCACTAGGCAACTGGCTATCCCTAGCTCAGTCACTGGCGTTCACCAATACACAATGATCATAGTGTGGTTAATTGTCACACACTCTCTAAATCATCCCTGAAACTAGAGAGAGGTATTCATACCGGCTGGCCAGGCGGATATAAAATAGAAACAAGCACAACAATTAACCAAGATGCAATAATCAATAGATATTATTAGAGATGAAGCACGACAACTACATATTCCTTAACCAACGCCTAAAGCTACTTAGTTCATAATAAGCATGGAAACACGAATTACAATCTGAGTAGGCATGTCCATAATCACAAGATAATAAAGAAAATAATAATCTCCTTAATCAGCTTGCGGATGATGGTCTTCTAGTGGTCTCCAACCTCTCTATACTACTCGGCTTCCAAGGAAAATTGGAATCACTTTGACTTGGGCGGCTACTTCCTTTTATAGAAGGATAGGAGGCTTGAATTAGGTCAACTTGGACACGTGTAGGGCTCTCCTTGCTCCTTTATCCCGAAAATAACTCAACATAAGTCGGTTCATGAGGTTGGCTAACGAGCTGTGATGTGGCAGTTCTGCTCCCAGTTTTGCTGCAGCACAGAATTTGCTCCCTCCAGGTGCCCAACAGCATAATCTACACAAAATGATTTCCAAAGCTTACATTCTACCAAATGGGTTAAAACATGTAATATCTATCTACAACCAACCCTATTAAGCACAAAAGACACACAAATCCCTATATAAATGAGGCCTAAATAACTACCTTTTGGGCAGTTATCAACCACCTTGTTCCTTCGCATACAATACTCCCAATCAAACAAAAGAACCAAACAAAAACAAAAATAAAATAATATTCACAAATTAATGAAAGAAAAATATTTACACATAAATTACTATTTATCCTTTTTTTCGATGTCAAGAAAAATTGATTTGCTTAAAAATCAAGCCTCCCCGGCAAAGGCGCCAAAAACTTGTTGGCGTAGGCACCAAGCGATTACCGCAAGCGCACGGGTCGTCATAAGTAATATAAAACGGTAGGTAATACCGAGTATCGAATCCACAGGGAGCGAAGAGAAAATTAAGCAAAAATAAAATCTCTTGAGCACTAAAAATACTTGGAGGAAATAATATTTAGGGAACAGCTCATGCAAATAAAAAGGATTCAAAAATCAAAACAATTAAAGAAAATAATTTGATCAATCAAGAAAAATAAAATATGGAGAAAGAGTTTTCTTTAAATGGGAAGAGGGGTCTTGAAAATCAATTATTAGCTAAACAATTGTTATAATTATCCTATCTCATTGCCCAACTAATTATAATCCTAGAATCTTCGTTAATCACATAGGTTCTCCTGTCGGTTTCCCCTAATTGTAATTAATTCATTTTAACAACCTAAGTGTCCTTAGCGCCATTAAAAATCATTAATTATTACGCTCTGATTCATTTTAGGAATCTAAGTTTAATCAACTAATCTCGTTGTCACGACGGGCAATTAAACTAGTTGCATGGATTACGATCTATCCTAATTTCTCTCCGTCGAGTTTCCATTAAGAATCAGATCATTACACAATTGGCCAGATTGAATAAAGCATTAAGCACATCCATACAAATAATTAGGACAAAAGGCAAGAGACAGGAAATTATAACAACATTTAAACTATAATTTCATTTCAAGACCCCAAATTGGGGTTTAGCTACATATGGATAAAATATCCACAACATTTACAATGAAAAGCATAATTAAGAGCATAAAAGGAAAGGAATTGACCGTCGAAAAACCCCTTCGCTGACGCTCGGAGTCCCGCCAAACACTCCTTGAGCATCCTAGGATGCTCCCCAAAATTCCCGAAAACTTTTCCCACAAAAGAAATCTCTCAAAAAGGCTAGAAAGCCTTGAGAGATGCTCCAAAGGAGCCAAAGGAAGCAAGAAATGAAGGAAAGAATGGATTGATTGATGGTAAAATGAGGCACCAAGGGGTGCCTTTTATAGGCTCGGCTTGTTGCCCAAGAATTTCCATCTTTGGTTTGGACTTCTTTTTGGGCCTTCTCTTCATTTCTTTTTGGGCTTTTTCTTCATGAGTGGCCTCTTTGACTCCCCTTTTGGTCCAAGCTTGGAATTTGGGCTTGATTTGCTTCATTTTGGGCATTTTTTCCCCAAAATCCACAATTTTTCTCATAAGGACCAAATAACAAAATACATTAAATATTTTCATTAAAATCACGATTAAAGCACATAAAAGACTAATAAATTGGGACTAAAATAGCGACATTTCTGCTCGATATCAATACTGGTCTGGTCTGTTAGTAAATTTTGAGAGAATAAATTCCATTGGTTAGGTTGCAGTTTAAATTAGTGAGTGCTAAGAGGCCTTAAGGGGAAAAGGAGTAAGAAAGGGAGAAGATTAGGCTAGTTGCTCTAGTAGGGGGTCGTGTCAATTAAACACCTAGGACCGAGATGTATTAGACTGAAATGAGGAGCTAAATGGGCGAGACTTGGCTTCACAGACTAGGTGCCATTTACTAACTGTGGAAGTTAATTTCCGACTTAAAACCCATGGACGCCCCACCAGTGAAATGGTAGTAAGAGTGCTATGCGCACAATAGTGCCTTGATGGGTGAGACTTGGCTCCACTAACTGGGTGCCTTCTACCATCAGTAGGAGTAGAGATCTCCTAAAATACCCACATGTGCACCTTCAGTGAGTTGGCAAATTTATATAGGTGAGTTAATTGATCACTAGACCCATACTACAAGATGAATGAAATGAAATGAATGGGAATGAGATGACATAACCTTTAGGCCCTTAGCCCAAATAACCTTTTGCAACCTTGGTTTTTGCCTGTCTAGTAGTATTGTTACTTATTGAGTATTTTGAAATACTCATTCTTTTTCCCTAACATGTAAATGTAGGTAAGGCAAGGGTGTACAAAATGCGTGACGGAACGATGTTGGATGAGCCATGGAATCTCGTAGGATAGTCTTCCATTTTTTTCATGTTTTAGCACTCGTTTTTATTTGCATTTTACTATGTTTTGTTTTGGAACTGCTTCTGCTTTTGAGATGTTCAATTGAAATTGTAAAAATTTTAGTTGTTTCTATTTTAACTGGGATCCCAGGCTGAAAAGTACCGGTGAATTTTCCAAGTTGTTTTCACTCTAAATGTTGTTTCATCGCTATTCTTAAAAGTAAAAGGAAATGCATGTGGTAATGGCCCTAGGATCTAGACATGAAATGTAGGGTCGTTACAAAACTAAAGTTCATGGACTAAATTGTTACTTTCATGACAGAGGAACTAGGTGGGCGAGACTTGTCTTTGCACACTAGATGTCATATACTATATGTGGAAGTAGAGTTCCCACTAGAACTCATCTATGCATCACCAGTGAGTTCGTAGCTAGAGTACTATGTATACTTAGATCGAGGCGCCTTGATGGGCGAGACTTGGCTCCACTGTTTGGGAGTCCACTGCCATTAGTAGGAGTAGAGGTTCCTAGGATTCCCATCTATGCACTACCAGTGAGTTGGCATGATTGAATGAAAGATAGTTAAATTGTCCACGTTAATCCAAATGAAAAGTTTTCTAAAGAAATGAACAGTAGGCCCCCAAAATAAAACTAACTTCATGTTGATCCTGCTAATACGTCAGACCCCCTTCCAGTAGTAACGTTGCTTATTGAGTATCTTTAATACTCACTCTTTCCAAAATATTTACTTCCAGGTAAGGGTGAGAGTTTATAGAACACGTGATGGAATGCTGGTGAATGAGCCATGAAAATAAATTGATCATGTCTTCTGCATAGTTTAGGCCCCGTTTGATAATCATTTGGTTTTTCAAAATTGTGCTTGTTTTCTCTCAATTTCCTTTCCTTGGTTTTCATCTTGTTTAAGGAGACATAAGAGTTCTTAGCCAAATTCCAAAAACAAAAACAAGTTTTTGAAAACTACTTTTTTTTTTTCAAAATTTGATTGAATGCTGCTAAATGAGCCATGAAAATAAATTGACCATGTCTTCCGCATAGTTTAGTTATTCTTCTTTTCTTGCCTTCTTTTTTGTAAATGTTAGTGCTGAATAATGTTTTCTTTGATGTCTCTACGCTACCTTTAGAAACTTTAATTCTCTTGAATAAAGTTTTTGGCAAGTTTCTTGTTTTAACTGTGATCCCAGGTTGAAAGGTTCTTTTTAATTATGATTTTTTTGCATTAATCATTTGTTTCTAAATAAACTTTTTCCTAAAAGGAAATTGGCATGCATGTCGTAATCGCCTTAGGAACTAGGTCATAAGAAGTAGGGTTGCTACAAATACAATATAAAAAATCATAAAATGGGTAATTGATAACATGCATAGTGAGCTATTTTTTTCCAGTTTATTTTAGTTATTCTTTGATTGGTTATCAGTATAGTTGGTAAAATAGTCGCAGACTTAGATCAATCCAAGTATAAACTGATTAAATCAAGTAGTACCTGATGAGTTCAGGGTCGAATCCACAGGGAAATGAAACAAAAATTATATATTCACTGATTTAATTTCTCAACATGCTAGGTAAGTAAAGAAAATTGATTGGTGTAGTTTAATTAATAGATGTATTGCGGGAAGAAAATAATATAAATTGAGGAAAGGGGTTTAATGCGAGAAATATCAAGACTATTGCGGTAGCAACCTCATGCGTTTATAAGAGACTTGTAGCGCTAATTTTTGATTAATTGATCCATTAATGCCTAAGCGAGAAAAAATCATTAAGTTTTCCTTCCGGTACTCCTTATGCGTTTTAGCAATAAACTAACAAATGACTCTTTGCCTAGCTTATGCGTGAAGTTTAGTTCTCTTAATACTTACAAGGGATTGTGTTAGTCACAATGCAATCGAAGCTCAAGCATGCAATATCTTTTAGTGGTAATAATTAAATGCTACCAAGACTACATGACATGCGCTAGCTTGTTCTACTTAGAGAGATCTATATGCATTACCTGTCAAGGATTTATCATACTGATACCGCATCCGGCTGGCCAAGCGGGACTTAGCAATGAAAAGATTAACACAACTAAGTAGAAAGCAAACAATGTTTCAATTGAACCAAAATATGCGCTTACAAGTGGTACTTATCGCCGCATGAGGCGCTTGCGCTAAGCCTTGAAAAGAAGATTTAGTTCATGAGAACAAAACAGATATACATGAAATGATACATTACACACAAGTGTACTCCCATTTACAGATTCCTGCAGCTCCTTTGTGAGTTTCTTCTTCTCTCTTCAATGGTCTGCTAATGATCTCCTCTTCCTTTTTTCTTTGAGCAGGTGACTTCTATTTATAGGTGAGGGAAGCAAACTTCTTCAAGTCACCAACGGCCAACTTGCAAGTCCACTTGCGTTAGTTGTGTCAGCGCTTAATCATCATTAGGCCACTTGCGCCTTTTTAATCTCCTTTTTCGCCTACTTGCTCTGGCTGCGCCGGCGCTTGTCTTTTCACCCATCTTTTTCTGTCTTTTGATCATCTTGGAAAGTGTGCATGTGCTGAAAAAGATACTTAAAATGTCTAGATTAGTTGCGTTGGCGCTTTGTATTTATGATTTCTTATCGCATACACAAATATAGCCTGCCGCTTATATCAAAACACTTTTCCTTTTCTTTATGCGCTAAGATAACACATTGGAGGTTCTTTTCGCCTTCTTTTAGCCTAAATTTAGAGGGTAAATAGCTTGCATTTCGCAAGCAATCAGTCTTTGAGTATTATTTGGTCGTTTTTATGCACTTTAATGTTTATTTTGTAGGAAATGAATTCTTCGAGGAAATATTTAATTAGGAAGTTGTTCGGGTGCTCGGGACCAAAAGAAGAGCAAAAGAAGCAAAAAGAATCAAAGTTGGAGGCTTAAGTTTGAGGCAAACCCGAGAGCTAGCGTCGAGACGCTGCTTTCTAAGCAACTTAGGCATCTCGATGCTGGTTTTTCTTTTATGTTTTTGCGGTAGCAAGGACAGCGTTGTGACACTATCCACAGCGTCGCAACGCTACCGACAATTTTCCTATAAATACATCCTTAATTGCTATGGCCAAGGGGAGTCCATTTGGTTAGATTTTAGTCCTAATTTCGACTAGAGACCTTCTGTGGGAGCTGAAGAAAGACAAAGGAATGGGAATCAAGCTTGAAGACGTGGAGATTGTGACGAGGACGTGTCGGTTTCAACGGATTCAAGAGTTTTCCTTTTTTTTCCCTTACCTCTTGTTTATTTATGGCTTTTTCTTTCAATTAGTGTTTGTAGTTTCAAGACTATGAGTTGCTAGTTGTTTGTCTTAGGGATTGATGTAGTTGTTTAGTTTGTTGGATTGATTTTTGGTATGAATGTGCTTTTGTTTTACCTATGCAATTTTATTATTATTATTATTATTTTTTGAAACTGGTACCTATGCAATTATGATTAAATGCTTTCAATTACTTGATCGCGACTTGAATGATATAAGTGTTGAATCTAACTCGGGAGAGAGGATTTAGCCTAGACTTAATTTACTAATTGCGTGACTAAAGTAGAATTTCTAAGATCGTGACAAAATTTAGAATTACTTTAGAAGTTGTTAGAATAACTAAACCCAAAGTCTTGCATGTTAATGAACTTAGATAGGGATATCAAGTTGGTTGCATGCATGAGAAACAATTATGCTCGGGAGAGATAGTTGTGACAAAAGGTTCCTAGACTTGGTAGAATAATTGCATGCTAAATTCATCTCATTAATTAATTCTCAATCTCAAACAATGAAATCAATTCCCTAAGAGTCTTTCCATTTGAGTCTCCACCTTTATTTTATCCTTTTTTTTTTGTCTTTAGATTTATCTTTTTCATTAAATTTTGCTCTCTAAAATTGGACAAGATTATTCACGGTAATTAATTTGCTAGAAAACCAATCCAGAGGACGACGCTCGTTTTACACGAAAACACTATATTATTACTTGACCCGTACACTTGCGGTAAGCAAATCGCGCATCAGTAATAGATTAAGGAAAAATGACAAAAAATAAACTAATTTGGTCTCGTTTGATAACCATTAATTGGTTTTTGGTTTTTGGTTTTTGGTTTTTGGTTTTTGAAAATTAAGCCTACAAACTCTACTTTCATCTATAAGTTTCTATGTTTTATTATCTACTTTCTTTCCATGTTTTCAAAAAACAAGTTAAGTTTTGAAAACTAAAAAAAATGGTTTTCAAAAATTTGTTTTTGTTTGTGGAATTTGGCTAGGAATGCAAGTGTAACGCCCCAGGTTTTTTATAAACTAACCTAGCGACATTACTAACTTCTAACCGAGTGCCCCGAAAATTTTGGCAGCATAGCGACATACATAGGACTAACTCAAAATTTTTCTAAACCTGCTGAATAAGAATAACACTTCTATAAAGCGAACTTCTCACAACTACACACCACAACGCCTTACTACAACACAACAAAACTTCCACAATGAAGCGAGTCAGGTCTCGCGATATCATAACCAAATAGACAGATAATTAACAACTAAGAACTCAACCAAGCACAACTAACAACAACTTTAGTTTATTCGAAACAACCTAATTATTATTAACTGAATAAAGAAGTAGAGTTCATTGACACCAACCAACTAAAGCCTATAATTCAACAAGAATAATTTCAAGACTAAATCAAAAGGACAAACAGTTGTCCAACATAATAAACAACTACTATCCTATCCAAAAGAAATACAAAGGGAAACAACGCAAACTAGCTATGGTCCTTCCTCATGCGCCTCCTCTGCATCACCATGGTCAAGGCAATCCTCAAAACCTGCACAATCTAAAATGTTGGGGGGAGAAAGGGGAGGGGGTCAGTACAACCACAGTACTTGTAAGCAGCCCCTACTTGAGAAACCATCAAACGACAAACAAGCAACTATATGTTTTTCATGCACAAACAACATGCATCTTAAAGCAATAAACACAATGACATGCTCAAAAGCTAGTAAACTAATGACTCTCCTAAGCCATAACTCATGAATCTCTCTAGGCAACTCACAACCACGCATGCTCCACAAGCTTTACTCAACAATCATGTTTAGCTTTCACTTGATTCTCGAAGACTAACCCTTCGAGTCGCACTGTCCCCTGACCATTTATACCCAGGGCCACAATGCTCTCTACGAAGCTCGACATTCGACCATTGACCATTTGTACCTAAGGCCTCGAACTGTGCTTCGCCCCTTGGTCATTTGTACCCAAGGTGCACCGATGACTTCCAACTTTCGTAGCCCTCACAAAGCTCTCCAAGACTAACCCTTCGAGTTGCACTATCCTCTAACCATTTGTACTCAGGGCCACAATGCTCTCTATGGAGCTCGACGTTCGACCCTTGACCATTTGTACCCTAGGCCTTGAACTGTGCATCGCCCCTTGGCCATTGATGCGCAAATTGCTAACCGCAAGTGTACGAGCCAAGTTATAATATAGTGATTTAAAATCGAATGTCGTCCTCTGGATTGGTTTTCTAGTTCCCCTAATTATTAAAGGTATATCGCCCAATTTTATTTAGAGAAAATAAACGAGAAATATGCAGAGCAATGAAAAACTAATCAAAGCAATAAAATATGGAAACACAATGGAGAAAGGCCTTAGGGAATTGATTTCACCTATTAGATGCATGAATTAATTCAAAGAATAATTAAGAACGAACACGTAACAAATTCATAAACCAAGGATTATCGATAATTAAAAGCCTCTCCCGAGTACAATTAATTTTGTATGCAAATTAAGAAATTGATATCCCTATCTAATTTCAACAACAAGCATAAGCAACAAGAACAATCCTTATAACGGTTTCTCAAGCAATCCCAAATCTCCCGATTAAAGAATTACCTAAGTTATGCAATTGATGGTCCAATCTAAACTACTCTCTCCCGAGCAATTAGTTCAGAAACGAAAATCATACAATCCGTGATCAAAGGATTATAAGCAATAAGCATACAATTGCATAAATAAACCACGTTACGAAACGTCCTAAAAAAACCGTAAATTAATCCATACAAGCTAATGGCTACATCAAGCCCCTAAGAAACGAAATTTATCTACACATTGTCTCTAAAATACAAGCAAAATTATTCCCAAACATGCTAAAAATCAGTACGAGAAATAAGGGAGAAAGATTAAACTCGCTAGCCGTGATTCCCGTGCGTCCCGTCACGATCCTCCCGATCCAAGCTCCCAAAATCAAGTTCCCACTGTTTCTCCCCTGTTCTGTCCGTTTTCTCTCTCTAGAAGTCGTGTTTCTCCCTCCAAATCAGATAGCATCGTTTTCCTTATATACTCTCCATTCTGCACGAGAACGTCGAGACGCTAAGGACATAGCGTCTTGACGCTGTGTCAATGTACGCCCTAAGAAATGCAGAAAGTCTCGCAGCGACGAGACGCTGTGGAGGTAGCGTCTCGACGCTGCCTCGAATGCGCGCGCCTCCTGACTATTGGCTAGCGTTGAGACGCTCCAAGGGCTAGTGTCTCAAATCTAGGCCCAAAATTTTCCTTCCTTTGCGGTTTTCTTGGCTCGAACTTACTCTTTAGCTCCTAAATCATCGGTAATCTTCACAAACGTTGAATTCCATTGAAATGCTCGATTCATAAAAAAACAAAACCAAATAGACATACAATTGACCAAAAAGTACCCGAGACTAACGATAAAAGCATATGAAATATAGCACAATAAATTGCGCTATCAAATACCCCCAAACTTAAGCATTTGCTAGTCTCGAGCAAAGTAAGAATCAAAGTAATCTGTTGTTGGGTTCCTAGAGTAAGTAAAATTATGATCTAAAAAGTCTCTAGAATTCCTGTGCAAGTATACACAGTCCGCAACAAGTAATAAGCATTTGTCAATCCAAGGTCTGAACTATCTTCCACTCTATCTATTTTGTATAAATCTTTTAATGGTTTCAAGGTAATAAAAATGATTGGGTTTTATAAGAATTATGCTGAAGCAAAATAAATGACAGAACAAAGAATAAACAAATAGGCAAACAGATTAGAAACAGGCGCTGGTTAGGCTTTAGTAATTGTTTTAAAAGATGCTCTAGCAATATTATTGATCATGCAAACTCTTACAGTATTATTAGCGGATTCCTCCCGGAACTTCGGATCTTTTGGAATGTGTTTCAACCCCAATGAAGTACGACCGATCAAGCACTAGGCAACTGGCTATCCCTAGCTCAGTCACTGGCGTTCACCAATACACAATGATCTTAGTGTGGTTAATGCCACACACACTCTAAATCATCCCTGAAACTAGAGAGAGGTATTCACACTGACTGACCAGGCGGGCATAAAATAGAAATAAGCACAACAATTAACCAAGATGCAATAATCAATATATTACTAAAGATGAAGCACGACAACTACATATTCCTAACCAACGCCTAAAGCTACTTAGTTCATAATAAGCATGGAAACACGAATTACAATCTGAGTAGGCATGTCAATAATCACAAGATAATAAAGAAAATAGTAATCTCCTCAATCAGCTTGCGGATGATGGTGTTCTTGGTGGTCTCCAATCTCTCTCTTCTATTCGGCTCCCAAAGATGGAAGGAACTTTCCAAGAATGGAATGTTTTCTCCCAAAAGTGGAATAGTTTTGACTTGGACGGCTACTTCCTTTTATAGAAGGATAGGAGGCTTGAATTAGGTCAACTTGGACACGTGTAGGGCTCTCCTTGCTCCTTTATCCCGAAAATAGCTCAACAGAAGTCGGTCATGAAGTTGGCTAATGAGCTATGATGTGGCAGTTCTGCTCCCAGTTTTGCTGCAGCACAGAATTTGCTCCCTCCAGTCGCCCACCAACAGATTCTGCACAAAATGATTTCCAAGGCTTCCATTCTTCCAAATGGGTTAAAACATATAATATCTATCTAATATCAACCCTATTAAGCACAAAAGACACACAAATCCCTATATAAATGAGGCCTAAATAACTACCTTTTGGGCAGTTATCATCTGTCAACAAAAATACGTGAGGGAGTGTTGCTAATGACTCTTGCCTCAGGAATCCCAAATCACAGACAAATCACACTGAAACATTAATGATTAAACACATTCATCATGATAAGCCTCATTTATTTCATTCATCTCTCACGTGTGTGTGTGACTAGTCCTCCCTATCTCAATCCTTTAAGCCCGAAACAGTTTTATGCAGCCCTTCACTCGTTTTCCCCCTACTCTGGTCCTAAGTCTCAATCATAAAGCCTCTCCACACTCAAGATGGTAATATGCCACTAGGGTGCCTAAATGGGGTACACGACCCCCAAACTTTGAGCTTTTTCACAATCAATAATGGTGGTCACTAGCTTTCACACACCTATTGCAGGGACCCTTAACCTGAGTTTTCTCTGGTTGGCCTAACTGATCACAACAGGGGTAGCTCTTTTTTACCTTAATTCAATTTTTTTTCTTTATTCAACTCATCATCATTTTTTTTTCATTCATTCATTTTAATTTTTTTTCCACTAACATGCAAGATATGGCATCATTTTCTCCTAAGTGTAACATTACTAACTATCATGCAGATTAACCATCAAATCAGTCCCTAAACCTTTCGAGGTGACAACAAGGTCTAGATCACATAATCCTACTCTAAGCTCACCAAACTAAGACAGGAGACTACGTGCTCAAATGGTGCAAAAGATTCATGAAATAAAATCAACATATCTCGAATCCTATCTTTAATTATTAATGCACAGAATAACTTACCTGTTCTCTGAAATCAAGTATCCTCATCGGCTGTCATAATCAAAACAACCTCCTCAAAGAAAAATAACTCAGACAGATAACACAATCAACCCAGATCTCAATGGAAATAAAAATATGATCCAAAATGATAACCTGAATAAAATCACAATAATACACCTGATAATCCAAAAATGGTCAAAGGAGATATAAAAAATAATTACAGACCAAAAGTAAAAGTAAATACTATCCACCCCCAAACTTAAAAATTACATTGTCCTCAATGTAAAATAATAAGAGATACAGACAAATATGAGAACAAATACAATGAAAAATAGGAATGAGGGGGAAAGAAACAACCGTGTACAGAGGGAAGGCGGCAGAGCATCACTCGTCCTCAGGCGACTCGTACGGGGTAAAGGTGGCGGCAAAGGTTGACCCGTACTAAAAGCCACCTGACACTGATAGGAGTGGGCATGCATGCTTGTAGTGTAGAGGAAATGACGACGATCCCTACGCCTCTCTCTCTGGTGATCGCGCTGCTGACTCTGGAGCTCCCACCGATGACCCTGGAACTCCAGTCGGTGACTCTAGAACTCCATGCGCAGCTGCTGCAGCTGCTCCTCGATGGTGGGAGGTGCAACCTCCTGCTCCTGCTGCTCAAGCTCTGCAGGCTGCTCAGGATGCTCTGGCTCTGCATGGATGGGGAAAGCTGGCTGTGCACCCTGTGGTCTAGGCCCTCGGTATCGACTGATGAAATTCCTGTCTATAATCGCTCCGGGGTGGACTAACTCCTCCTGGGCATCCCAAACGACACCAGCGGCTCGGCAAAGGGCTGTGATCAGTGATGGATGCCCGAGCCCTACTATCGTGTGACGACGGCGGATGTGGCGCATAGACTGATGAATAACCTACTCGACATTCACCGAGCGGCCTGTGGCGATAGCGAATAGGAGGATGGCACGACTCATGGTAACATCGCTTAGATGCGCCACAGGCATCAACTTGGCGCAGAGGAAAGTGTGCCACACCCTGTAATCTACAAAATGGTCGGTGGTCCTGAATCTCACCACCTTCGCTCCTGTCATAGCCCATTTGGCCCCTGCCCTACGTACCGTCTGAATGACCTCATTGACGTCTAAGTGGCCATGTAGGTATGTGCTATAGTCATCCCTCTCAAAGTCGGGCAACCTATAAAACCTATTGATGGTGAGGGGATCGTAAGGGACACGGTGTCCTCGAACAAAGGATGAAGAAGAAATTTCTTCCATGTTAGCATAGAACTCCCTTACTATGGATGCTACCCCGGGTGCAGGATGACGAACAAAGTCACCCCAACCCCGTGCAACGATATTGTTCACTAAGTCTGGTTGCCTCTCAGGGTCAGGGCTGAAACCTCGCTCAGGAATTGCACCGAACACCACCAAAGGGTTGCACCTGTATTCTCTTGAAGGATATGCGATAGGTGCTTGTGGGAGCGTAATTTTCTAAGGGTTAGGAGTATTTTCCTTCTCTGTATTCTTGAGAGAATAATCACACAGAGAGTTCTGGAGAGTGAGAGAATGAGAGAATGCGTAATTTCCAAGAAGCTAATCGTTCTGAATGAATGATTGGGAAGTTATCTAACGAATGGAGAAACTCCCTCCCTAAAAACCCTCTGAATCACACATAGTGCTAGGTTAGTGGGCTGATTTTTTCTTATCAGTTATACTGATAAGATAATTAATTATTGATTTTAATAATTAATTAATCAAATTAACAATTAATTTAATTAATACTTATATAAATCATATTTATACAAATATTACCACTTAACCCATAGTTTTAATAAAATTCAATTACATCAAATTTAATTAAAGTTATTAAAACTAAACATTAATTAATATAACAACCAATTAATATATTAATTAATAATATAATTAAATATCTCATATTTAATTATATCTCTCTCCAAATGAACTATAGTGTTAATGTACATCTAATGTGCATTAATTATAACTTATAGTTTTAAAATATAAATCAAATTCATATTTTATTTCAATATTCGAACCCCTTCGAATATTCAATTCTCCCTTAGAAATTTACCTCAACACCCATATAGAGCTACCGGTGGGACCTAATGGATCTACAGATCAGAAGCTCCAACGATGTGAGATTAATTGGCTAAACTCATTAACCAAGTTAATCAATATTCGTTAATTGTGGTTCACTCCACTAAAGAACCACAGCTGCACTCTTCTCACTGCAGATATATTTCTGTGTCCACGGATATCAACCATCAACAGCAAGTTAGCCCTTCACGTGTGTTCGCACCCCAACTAGGTCAAATTACCGTTTTACCCCTAGGCTACCTCTTTGTCCTTAAGTACCAACGCTCCTCTAATGAACCACCTTTTTTAGGCCCAACCAACAAACAAAAGTCCCTCTCGTGCCATAAATATGGTAAGGCCCATTGTTCAAGACCCGGAGACACCACTTAAGGGAACACACCTCTACTTACCCTAATATCGGGAATGAGTGAATTCCATCTTGTAAGACTATGTTCCCAACTCCCCACTCGGTCTTGTCCCCAAAATGGTAGGCTTATTGAGTCGGCGAACAGGCCACTCTCACCCGTACAAATCAAAGGACAATCCCTCATGGACAGGAGTCCATAATCCACTCAGGATTAAGGCCAAGTTGCCTAGGTCATCCTAGTGAAATAGAAATCGAGCTAACTAACGGTGTTACACAGTTAGTGGTTAACTATTTCGCGGTCCGGTCTTTGTGCAAACTCATTGCACAGGATACCCCCACTCGCATGTCAACTACATGAACGCGTTGGATCATTACGTTTGTATCAATATACAAAGCGGGTCGTATCCATAGTTTCACCAGGATAAGGTACCCAACCTTATCCCTATACTACAGACCCTTTAGGCTAAAACTTGAACATTGATCCCCGTATGTCCCTACATACTAATTCAAGTCTCATTCTATTAGCCTTGGATGTTTAGTTTATTGGATTAGGGTTGATAAGACAAGATATAATACAAACATTGAATCATACATCACTTTTATTAATGTTCGGTCAAATGTACATTTACTATCTACGAGTTTTAGGGCATAAAACCCAACAGTTCCTACTCTCCACATATTTTTCAAATTGCTCTGCGGCTGCGCTACTAATGAACCTATCGGGATCAAAAGGAGTGGAGGGGGAGGAGGAAGCGGCAGTGTGTCTCCTAGACCTTTTGTTCATGGTGATTAAGGGAAGGGTATGAAAAATCTAGGTGAGAAAGTAAGCTCTGAACAGTCCCAAGCCAACAAAACACAGCCATCAACTACAAAAATAGCCCGTCTGCCACAGATATAAAGTCACAACAACAGCAACAGAGCTCACACACAACAGCAAAAGAGTCCACAAGCTCGAAATAATGCACAAGAGAGTACTACAACCAACAAAATGGTGTATAGCAGAAATCCCAACTAATTCTACGCTCCAAGACCCCAAAATCCAGCAACAAAACAGCGAGTACGGGTTCAAATAAACAAAAATCAGCAGCTATGAGTTCTCTAAATTCAGTCCAACACCCAATAATCTTAAAATATAACTCCAATAGCCCCAAAATCAAGTATGTGAACTTCTAAATTAACTTAATCATGAATCTAAGGCAAGAATGGGGCTGAAATTCGAAGAACAATACCAAAATATGCACACCCACGACCAAAAACGCCTAATACGAGCTGAAACACTGGAAGTAGGCCAAAAAAAACACCAATACCCGCGGCTAAACTGAGCACAAGACTTGCTGAACTTGAATCCTAGCGAAACCACGAGTGCACGCTCCAAAAATCGGATGAAACCCACTTCTACCGCCAGAAAATTACCACCAACTCAAGACCCACGGGGAAATCGGGCCGAAGAAGATGCGAATCTGAGAAAACACGGAAGAAGACTACCAAATCTGTGAGTAATCGCAAGAGATTTGAGGAAAATTGAGGGAAAAACGTCTTTGGGCGGCTAGGGTTTGAAAAATTCAAATTGCCCCCAAATCTTTCGACTCTAGAATTTTTAGGCCCAGAATCGCGACAGCGTCGCGACGCTGTTGCGATTTTGGCCCAAAACGCCCGTTTCGCCTTTTTTTTTCCTCCTTCTTTCTCTCCTTTTCTTTTCTTTTCCTTAATAAAAATAAGGCGCAACCAAAAAGAAAGAAAAAGTGAGAGAAAATAAAAATAAAAATAAAAGAATCGAATTTAAAGAAATCAAATAAAATAAAAATAAAAATAAAAATAAAAACACTTGGGTTGCCTCCCAAAAGCGCTTGTTTAACGTCGTTAGCTCGACGTGGTGATCGTATATGCTTCAAGGAGGTTTATTGCCCTGGAATCCACCAGAGGTGCTCTTGCTTGCACCTTTTCTATAACCTACCATCATAACTTCAGAACAATTTGTAGAGACTCCAACCGCTTTAAAAACTTCTTTTTCATGCAGGACTCGTACAGTCAGCTCCCTACGCTCGATGTCAATAATAACTCGCCCAGTTGCAAGGAATGGTCTCCCTAAAATAACAGGCACTAACGGATTCTCCTTTACATCCATTACAAAGAAGTCAACTGGTAGAAAAAATTTTCCTACTTGAATTAAAACATTCTCTACTACTCCGTATGGACTAACTACAGATTGGTCAGCTAACTGGAGTTTCACTGCAGTAGGTTTAATCTCTCCTTTGTTTAACTTTGTACATAAAGATAAAGGAATTTCCCCACGGTTTGCAACATCTGAAACATTACCGGTTTCATTTCAAAATTTGCCGCTTGGATTTGGGGACGTGCAATCCCTGGATTCAACTCATTAAACATCGGGACAGCATACGCTCGAATGGCTCTGGTCCTATCGTTCGCTATCAAGATAGGATTCTCAACCTAATTATTTTGTTGCTCATTTTGCTCAAACAGTGGGTTTTGCTGCAGCAACGGATTCTGTTGGGGGTTCACTGCTACTGGACCTTCAGGAACCTGCGGAAGTTGCGAGGCGTTCTCCATCTGGTTTCTGCGCTGCTCCCTCCTTCTGTTCCTAAATGTCCTTTCAATTTCTGGGTCAAGCTCAAACTGTACCCCAGGCGGATCGCTCATGCACCAAAATCACACCTGCAAAAACAAAAGAAACAATCAAAAAGTTCTAGCACCAAACCACTAAAACACATACACAAAACAGATCAGATAAAAACTTATTCAAGTCCCCGGCAACGGCGCCAAAAACTTGTTGGGCTCCTAGAGTGAGTAAAAATATGATATGAAATACTCTAGAATTCCTGTGCAAGTATACACAGTCTGCAGCAAGTAATATTATCAATCCGAGCCCTGAATGAGTTTCCACTCTACCTATTTTTGTGTAACTTTTTAATGGTTTCAAGAATAATAAAATGATTGGGTTTTATCGGAATTATGCTGAAGCAAAATAAATGACAGAACAATAAGTAAACAAATAGATAAACAGATTAAAGGCAGGGGCTGGTTAGGTTTTAGTGATTGTTCTAAAATATGCTCTAGCAATATTATTGATCATGCATCTCCTGCAGTATTATTAGCGGATTCCTCCCGGAACTCGGAATCTTTTGGGATGTGTTTCAACCCCAATGAAGTGCGACCGATCAGGCACTAGGCAACTGGCTATCCCTAGCTCAGTCACTGGCGTTCACCAATACACAATGATCGTAGTGTGGATAATTGCCACACACTCTCTAAATCATCCCTGAAACTAGAGAGAGCTATCCATACCGGCTGGCCAAGCGGGCATAAAATGAGAATAAGCACAACAATTAACCAAAATGCGATAGTCAATATATTACTAGAGATGAAGCACAGCAATCACATTATTCCTAACCAACACCTTAAGCTACTTAGTTCATAATTGGCATAGGAATACGAATTACAATCTGAGTATGCATGTCCATAACCACAAGTTAATAAAGTAAGTAAACTCCCTAAGCAGCTTGCGGAAGATGGTGTTCTTGATGATCTTCAATCTCCCTATACTATTCGGCTTCCAAGGAAAAACATGGAATGCCTTTGACTTGGACGGCTACTTCCTTTTATAGAAGGAGAGGAGACTTGAATTAGGTCAACTTGGACACGTGTAGGGCTCTCCTTGCTCCTTTATCACGAAAATTACTCAACAAAAGTCGGTTCATGAAGTTGGCTAACGAGCTGTGATGTGACAGTTTCTGCTCCCAGTTTTGCCGCAGCATAGAATTTGCTCCCTCCAGTCGCTCAGCAACATAATCTGCACAAAATAATTTCCAATGCTTCCATTCTTCCAAATGGGTTAAAACATGTAATATCTATCCAAAACCAACCCTAATAAGCATAAAGGACACACAAATCCCTATATAATTTAGGCCTAACTAACTACCTTTTGGGCAGTTATCACATGTAGAGGTGAGGAATATTGTCTCTACTTTCTTTTCCTTCTTTTTCCTCGAAAGCCATTCCTTCATAAATTGTACATATTTGGGCATCTGCTTCAAAGCCTCTGCAAATGGTAAATTAATATTTAAACTCATAAAATTATCAAGAAACTTCTTAAATTGAGTTGAGTAATTCTTTTTCTTCTTTTTCTTGGGCTTTAGAAGCAAAACAGTCGGAAAATGTATAAGAGGGTCAGAAGTAAGCTTTTCAGCTTCGTTTGGAGACGATCCCTCTTCAACTTTTTCCTTAGTTACTTCAGGCTCATGAATCTCCTGTGCCTCAGCTACTTGAACTTCCTCCACTTGATGCACAGTGATGGCCTTGCAATACTCCATTTGGGTTTTCTCTGGCTCAACTGTGGATTTACCTTTCTGCATAGTGCTTACAGCATTCACCAACTGACCAAACTGAGTTTCTATGTTTTTAATTGTTGCATTGTGGCCTGTCACAGTAGTATTTATTGCGATCACTGCTTCCTCCAGCTTGTTGGTCCTTTTGCTAGACTCTGCAATAAAAGCTCCAACCATATCTTCAAGAGAAGGTTTATTTTCAGCCTTTTGAGATGTATATCCAGGAGGGTTCAAGATATTCTTAGTGTTAGCATATGAGAAATTTTCATAATTTCTAACATTAGGGTGGTAGTGTGTGGGTGCAGAATTATGGTGTCCCCTATAGTTAGAATTTCTATCAACATAATGAACCTGTTCAGTAGTGGTCTCCTCCTGACACTGAGATGCAAGAGCAACTGACTCAATAGATTGTGCACTCCATGTACCTGAGAATTTCAAGAAAGCATTAGCAAGGGAGATCATCTAGGCTTGAAGCGAACTTACATTGTCAATCTCATAGATCCCAACTGCAATCTTCTTAGGTGCAGACCGCTCAGTTGGCCACTGGTAGCTGTTTGTGGCCATATCCTCAAGTAAAGTTCGTGCATTCGCTACGGTCTTGGACAACAGAGTCCCACCTGTAGCTGCATCAACAATGGTTTTAGTATTCGGATTTAGACCATTGTAAAACAACTGGATCTGCAGCCAATCAGGATATCCATGCTGAGAGCACTTCCTCAGTAACTCCTTATAGCGCTCCCAAGCCTCAAATAATTGTTCATCGCCTAGCTGCTGGAATGTCCCAATCTCTGTCCTAAACTTGACTGTCTTTGCAGGTGGGAAATATTTGACAAGAAAAGCATGAACCAACGCGTCCCATGTAGTGATGCTTCCAGATGGAAGTGACCGGAGCCAGTCTCTAGCTTTGTCCTGCAAAGAAAAAGGAAATAATCGTAAGCGTATGGCATCTTCAGAAACACCATTCAACTTCACAGTCCCACAGATGTCAAGAAAAGATTTTAAATGAGAGTTAGGATCCTCAGAGGGGAATCCTCTGAATGCACTATCTCTAGCCATCTGGATGAGGCCAGTTTTGAGCTCGAAATTATTTGCATTAATCGGCGCGTAGACTATCCCAGATTGTTGATCAGGAAAAATAGGCTGGAAATAGTCCCGTATCAGCTTCTGCTCATCTTGTGGATTTGGATTGGCCATCGCTGCAAGTCTTTCCCTTTTCTCCTTCCTGTTCTTTTTGCAAGTCTTTTCGATTTCAAAATCAAAGGGCACTAACAGAGCGTCCTTATCTTTTCGCATACAAAATTACAACCTAAAATAAATAAGAAAAACAAAACCAAAAATAAAACAGAAACAACAACAATAAAGAATAAAAGGAAAAATAAGACAAACACAATAAAATACACTCTAAAGTAAGACCAAACAAATTCCCAAAAATATTAAGCGAACTAAATAATTGTCAATCCCCGGCAACGGCGCCAAAAACTTGATGCGCAAATTGCTAACCGCAAGTCTACGGGCCAAGTTATAATATAGTGATTTAAAATCGAATGTCGTCCTCTGGATTGGTTTTCTAGTTCCCCTAATTATTAAAGGTATATTCGCCCAATTTTATTGAGAGAAAATAAACGAGAAATATGCACATCAATGAAAAACTAACCAAAGCAATTAAATATGGAAACTCAATGGAGAAAGGCCTTAGGGAATTGATTTCACCTATTAGATGCATGAATTAATTCAAAGAATAATTAAGAACGAACACGTAACAAATTCATAAACCAAGGATTATCGATAATTAAAAGTCTCTCTCGAGTACAATTAATTCTTTATGCAAATTAAGAAATTGATATCCCTATCTAATTTCAACAACAAGCATAAGCAATAAGAACAATCCTTATAACGGTTTCTCAAGAAATCTCAAATCTCCCAATTAAAGAATTACCTAAGTTATGAAATTGATGGTCCAATCTAAACTACCCTCTCCCGAGCAATTAGTTCAGAAACGAAAATCATACAATCCGTGATCAAGGGATTATAAGCAATAAGCATACAATTGCATAACTAAACCACGTTATGAAACGTCCTAAAAAAACCGTAAATTAATCCATACAAGCTAATGGCTACATCAAGCCCCTAAGAAACGAAATTTAGCTACACATGGTCTCTATAATACAAGCGAAATTAGTCCCAAACATGCTAAAAATCAGTACGAGAAATAAGGGAGAAAGATTAAACTCGCTAGCCGTGATTCTCGTGCGTTCCCGTCACGATCCTCCCGATCCAAGCTCCCAAAATCAAGCTCCCACTGTTTCTCCCCTGTTCTGTGTGTTTTCTCTCTCTAGAAGTCATGTTTCTCCCTCCAAAACAGCCCTCCAAATCAGATAGCATCATTTTCCTTATATACTGCCCATTCTGCGCGACAACGTCTATAGCGTCTCGACGCTGTGTCAATGTACACCCTAACAAATGCGGAAAGTCTCGCAGTGTCGAGACGCTGAGGAGGTAGCGTCTCGACGCTGCCTCGAATGCGCGCGCCTCCTGACTATTGGCTAGTGTTGAGACGCTCCAAGGGCTAGCGTCTCAACGCTAGGCCCAAAATTTTCCTTCCTTTGTTGTTTTCTTGGCTCAAACTTATTCTTTAGCTCCTAAATCACCGGTAATCTTCACAAACGTTGAATTCCATTGAAATGCTCGATTCCTACAAAACAAAACCAAATAGACATAAAATATGCCAAAAAGTACCCAAGACTAACGATAAAAGCATATGAAATATAGCACAATAAATTGCGCTATCAGCCATTTGTACCCAAGGTGCACCGATGACTTATTAACGTATTGACCCTTTCTCAGGTGCCCAATACTTGCTTTCTAGACTCATCACACCGACCCTTGACCATTTGTACCCAATGTCTCGATGCTCCTCTTAAAATCACTGGTGACATGCCACCCCTTGACCATTTGTACCCGAGGTGCACTGACATACACCCAACTTGCCTTTCTTTCACATTCAGGTCCCTGACCTCTTTCTTACAACTATCTAGAATGCATACACCCTACAACATGCTCCTAGACTCATGTACTATGCCCACCAAGCATATACATACAACAACATGCTCTCGACTCATGCTAACCCATGAATGCACAACAAATCTAGCATGCTTAAAAACCAATCGCCACACAACAACAGTTCATGTTATTCGAAGATTTCATATATACATAAACATAAAAGCAAGAATCACTTTACATGTATATAAGCATAGAAGCAATAAGCAAGAAGCAAGAGAATAGTTATAAGGTGAGTAAACAAGCAGTGTGCATCATGCAATCAAACAGACTTCAACAGGTAAGAACTATTTGCTGGAAGCTCTAAACGCTCCTAAACTAGAAGAAAAGCTCCTAAGATAATCCAGTAGCTCTTAAACCAATCTAGGTAAGCTTCCAACAACCTCAAAGAAAGCTTGAAGGCTAGTTCAACGACTTGAAGCAAGTCTAATTTTAGATGCTGCCAAATAAAGTCAATTCTCTGTTGTAACTTATCCAAATGAGCTCTAAACGGACCTACAAGCACAAAAGAGACTTTCTAAAGGTTAGGGAACAACTTAGCCCACTTGCCAAAACTCTATATGAGTTCAAATCATGTTGGAAATAACTTAAGCTTACCGAATAGAATTGAATGCTTGCAGGAAATTTCGGACCAGCACCAAACTCCTTTGAATACACGTTCCCTGGGGTTCGTATTGTGTCGAAACTAACGCTAACAGAACACCCATGGGTTACAAGCTTTTCCAAAGCTAACCTAAACGAATTAGAAAGGTTTAAGGGCGTGGAAACTTACAAAAATCCACCAAACGAGGCTTACTGCTTACTGGTTGGTATTCGAATTAACCCAACAACCAAGGTCTCAAGCCAATAGGTTATAGGTAACTTGATTTAAGGTCGTTCGGGTTATGGGTATTCACCGAACACCAATTTTAAGCCCAAGTCGGCATTGGACAGCAATCAACAAAGCTTCATTCAGCAATATCAGACTATTAGCAAGTGGGTATTCTGAATTCAAGTTCGAATGAACATGGGTACAAGTTAAACCTTACCAAAACGTCGAACCACAACATTGGAATGCTGGAACCATGGCGAATTTGTTGGACAGAAGCTTCTCGAGCAAAAAGGAAGCCCACCACAAAGAACCCACCTAAACGTGTGAGTTAACAATCGAACAACGCAAGAGAGAGACCCATGCGAAGGAGTGACGCCTGCTACTGTGCGACGACGATAGGAGGCGAGGCAACTGGGTTACGAGATTAGCGGCGACACAACGACATTGCACAAACCGACGACTGGCTTCACAACAAAACAAGAGGAAGAGAGGTTCGCGAGGGGTTTGCTTTGAGAGAGGGGGACCGCCGACTGGAACACGCGAAACGCAGAGAGAGAGATTGCCGGCCAAAAATACACAAAGAAGAGGGGGGTCTGACGGCTATCACGAAAAGAGGGGGGAAGAAGGTGAAATGAAAAACTTAGGGCTTCTTTTCTTTTCTTCTTGTTCTTTTCTTTAAACAAAACCCTAAGAAAGAAAACTCATTTAAAATAAGGAGATCTTATCTAGGATCTTACTTAAATTCCCAAATGTAGCATCTAAAAGATTTGGATTAGAAAATAACTCAATTGATTAAGGATCTAGGTCTTTTGATATTTAAAATAAATATCGAATCTTAGAGTAAATATCTTTTTCCTAAATTATAGAAATTTAACTTAACAACTCAAGGCTAAGCTTAAATTCTAATTTTTCAAATTAAAGTAAAACGCTCGACAAATCCCAAAAGGGTCCGATTTCGAAACGCGGGGCGTTACAACAAGTGTGTGTACTTAACAAAGATGAAAATCATTGTAAGGAAATTGGAAAAAAACAAGTATAATTTTAAAAAATCAAATGGTTATCAAAGGGGACCTTAAATGTTTTTATTGTCATTTACACATATAGTGCTAATTGATTCTTTTTTCCAAAATTTTGAGATTACCATGTGTTCTAACAAATGATAGAAAGAAATGGTCAACATAATTGGGTTCATTATTGAAAAACTTTATTTGTATGATTGGTTTTTTTAATAAATTGTTGATTAAGTTGATCCCTGCAAACAATATTTGAATAAGTCAAGATGGAAGGTATGAAGATGGAAGTCAATTTGCTTGTTTCTAAACTATCATTATTACCACTTTGTTGGTTTTCCCCAAACCCTATGAGTATAAACTTGAGGCCTAATATTATTGTACATTTATAGTACCTTAAAATTGTATCAATTCACAATCTTTCTGAAAGAAAAAAAAATAATCACAGATGTGATCAAATTAATTTTAAAAATTAAATCATTAAATATAAAAAATAAAAATAAATAAAATAAAAAAGGAATTCGATCATGAGACCCATAATGGTGAGTTGCCCATGCTTAACAAAGGGCATAACCAAAAAAATTTGAAAGGGATATATATAATCTTCTAATTTGAAAATTTAGGTGGGGAGGGAAAATAAGGGAGAAAATGTGAAAATCTTAACTTTTTCTATAATTTTCTTAATTTAAGATAAATTGATAAAGGGCAAAATAATGACAAAAATTATCCTCATAATTAATCATTAAATATGTTAATAACTTACCTACATAATTGTAGCAAATCATTATTACCTAAACTATAGTCCATTATTAAATAACAATAAATGAATCTTCATGTCCACATATTATTGAACTCAACTTCTTGAGCTATCTTGGTAGATGTTATAAGATATGGGGATGAAGATTCAAACTTGTAACCTTTTAGACGAAGTTATAATGTCAGACCAGTTGAGCTACGCTTAGATTTGACCACACTAAAAAAATTGTTAGAATTAAGAAGGGGAGTTCATATAGTTAAAACATTTAGAGTAGTGGGGTTTCAAAACCTCTAAACTCTTGGTCGAGAGTACATGTCAATTATTGTTGAACTATACTCATTTTGGCAAAAAGTTCATCCAGTTAATCAATGATTATGCTTATCAAAAACTGTAATTAAAGGCCCTCCATATATCTCCACAAAGGTACGATATTATCCACTTTGGACATAAGCTCCCATGGCTTTGCTTTTGGTTCACCCAAAAGATCTCATACCAATGAAGATAGTTGTCATCTCTTATATATCTATGATCATCTTCTTATTTAACTAATATGAGACTTTGGTCGCACTTCCAACACTTTTTTATATCAAAGGGGTTGTTTGGGGCGCTGAATTGGTTATAATATCTGGTGGTTATAATAATCTGGGGATTATAATAGTCTGGGGTTATAATAATCTATGTTTAGGGTGCCGATTATTATAGTTTGGGATAAAATAATTTGAAATAATCTGTTTTTCGGGTGCATATTATTTTAGTCTGGATAAAATAGTCTGTGTTTGGAGTGCTAATCTGTTTTAACATGGGATTCTGAATCAAAGGTTCAAACTGACTGTTTTCTTTTTCTAGTTTTTTTTTTATGATATACGATTCACTTTGATTTAGGGTTATGCTCTTTTTTTTTTTTTTTACAAAACAAAAAAGTTTAGGATTTGGTATAGAAAAATCATATTAGTTAACTTGTAGTATTGCCAAAATAAAAATTGTAAATGTTTAATTCAAAAATCATATTAGTTTTTTTTTTATATCAATAAAATCATTTGAAATAAACTTGAGTGTGGTAAATACAATTTCATTTGAATGTTTTTTTCTTTATTTTCATTTTTTATATTTTTCCGAATGAAAATGAGAAGAAATATGAAAAAAGAAAAAAAGAAAAAAAAAATCGGTGGCCAGAAAAGTCGTCGGCGGTCGTCGAAAAAGTCGCCGAAAACTTCGCCGGTTGACGGCGGCTGACAGTAATCGGAAAAGTCAAGGAGTCGCATGGAAGAAGAGAGGAGAGAGTTACTTTAGAATATAGAATAATTGGGTGGGTTGAATGATGGTTAGTGTAGAGAATGGATAAAATAATCAGAGGTAAAAATAACCCATCTCACCATTTATTTTTGTTGATGCACAAACACTGAATAGATTATAATAAAGGGGGTTATTATAACTTATTCAGTGCCCCAAACACCCCAAAAGTGGCTTGGATATCCTATATGTATCTATTCCAATGTCACAAGAGTCTAATTTAGTTTCAAAACTTGTCTATAAATAATGACAATGCCCAAAGAGGGATAAAATCGATGACTAGAACCTCTCAAAGAGGGATGAAATTGCAAATTACATGAATAAAATCAAAACTTTATACGGCATTAGCAAATGAAGGGAGAGAAAGAAAAAACAAACAAAATGAGGGCAACTTGGGTGTATCTAAAAAAGAGGAAAAAAGAATTACAAAAACTACCCTCGATCTATATGTTATTACAATCATACTTTCAAACTTTGAATTCGATAAATCATCCCATTAAATTTACCGAATTTTACGATTAAGCTTTAAATATTGTAAAACTTACAAATCACTTCAGAATTATAATATTTTTTTTTAATTCAACAATTATAGAGGGAGAGGATTGGACCACCGACCTTATAACAATTGGTGCTTTATCTATTGAACTACGTTTGGATTGACAAAACTATAATGATTGTCACAATCAAACCCTTGCATTATAAAATTGTTTTAGCTTAACCCCATTTTTTTAACTCTATAAAATTTGAATGTTTTAATATTAATCATTTAAAAAGATATTGGTTTTCAAATCATTTGGGTTTGATTGTAACAATGGTAAAGTATGAGGGTTTGATTAAAACAACACTTAGTTTAGAGCTGATTCGTACTATTTATAACCTCAACAAAGTTTGAAAGGTCGATTGACAAATTGAAAGTTTGTGTGTGATTGTAACAAGGCTATAGTTTATTTGTGATTTTTGCACTTCTCCCCATATATATAAGATAAAGACATGTAACATAAACGATGCAATTTTAATTATTGAAGCTACCCATTACAATTTTCCCTATATACATGTACTTTCTAAAGGTTGAAAGGTGAAGAGGATTTTGTAGTTTTAAGTGTTACTCCAAAAAGTTGATTTATTAAAATGAACAAAAATTATAACAAAATGAGAGTTAGAAGGTTGAACACTCAATTAAGCAGTAAGGAAAGGAGTCCAAATCTTGTATGTCTTTGTCCAACAGATTTTGTAGTTGAAAGTTGAAAGTAACTTTAGGAGGAGAAGCAATCTTAATGAAAGCTACTTCTTGCCTCCATATCTTTAGACCAAACACCAAACAGCACAAGTTTTATTATTTCCTTAACTTTTTTTTGCTACAACAAGTTCATTCCACTTTTGCCCTTTCTTTCCCACACAAGGCAACTTCAAAAACATTCTCTATATATTTCAAAGTTTGGTTTTTAAAATATGAACTCATTCATGCATAAAAACACATTACTTTCAAAATTTTCTAAAACACTTGTGTTTAGAGTCTTTGGACTCAATGAAAAGTTGAAATAAAATATGTTTTTAATTAATCAATAGTACACGAAAGTAATGTTTTAAATAGGTTGTGACTAAATTTTGAATGTACCCAACTCTAAACACGTTTTAGTTTATAATTTGACTTTTAGGCTTCTAATTAAATCATCTGACTTTTTTACATTTGTCTTCTACGTGGTTTAGGCTAAGTTTCAATCTTATGCTTATAGTCTTAAAAGTTCTAATTTTATCTTTGACGATTAACTAAAACTTTATAAATTGTCTGTTACAAGTTGTAACCATATTATAAGATACATCCAAAAGTAATGAGATAGTTCTTTTTTATTTCTCTTCAAAAAAAACAAAAAAATCTTTTTTATTTAGGTCTTAGCTGTTTGTACCAAGGTTTAGGGCAAATAAATGATAGAAAAAAATGAGTGGGATTTCATACCTGTATGAGTTTAACTAAAACAATAAAAATGAAATAATATTTTTAAAAGCAATAAAAGTGAAATTGAAACCAACCAAAATTTTAGAAACCAAATAGGTAATTAAACTGACATTATCAAAATAACTCCAATTTAATAAAAGATTGGAAGGAATTAATAGAAAATTCAGAAATTTATACACAAGGAAATGTAGCTGAATTTACTTACCAAGATGTGTGATTGTTAGAAACTGCAGAAGAAGCACTTTAAGGCCCCCTCTTCAACAAAAGCAGTAGTTCCAAAAATTCCTATATAACACACAAGTTTTGCTTGGCTTAACATAAACATATTCTATAAAACTAAAAAAAAAAAAAAAGCACCAAGCAAAACCACTTGCCTGCACCACACTACTAATTACTACTACTGCTAAACTAACCCCAAAATAAGAGAAAACTACAACAGCAAAATAATATTAAGATTCAGTCTTGCGCTCTGAATCCAAGCTATCTAAGGATGATGGGGAAACAAGCTTGCTTTTATTGCTCATCTTCTTCACTTCTTCACTTGAATATATAAAGATCCTCTTCACCATCTTACAGAACTCCGGCCATGGATCGTCCCCCACAAGCATCATGTCGTTTTCGTCGTCTGTGAAAACAACAGCCCATTTGTTCATTTCGCGAAGTTGTCCTTTTATTTCAAACACATTCTCCAGTTCGTCTATCAGATCTTCGTACCCTTCAAGTGTTGTCAAGTCGACCGCTCGACCTACAGCAACTCCTTGCATTTGTACCTTCTCAACAAACCAATATTGCTTTCTTAGTCAACAAAAAACAAGAGAAAATATTCTTGTTAAGGGAAATTTGATGAAGACTCAGATCTTCCATTTATACCTTTGTACGTGTTCTCGATGATAGATTGGAAACATGCTTTGTCTGCGTTCCTTTCGTCGACAGCTCCGATGCGACTTGTGGTTGTGTCTGCTCCTTTGAAGGCTGTGACAGGTTTCCAGCATCGACTTGAGATGTTGTAGCAGCTGCAGCTACTGAATCTTTGGCACCATCAGCTACCGTAGTTGTGCAACACGGTTTTTTCTCCAAGGAAGAGACAATGCTAGAGTTGTTTTTCAAATTGATTCCAAATATTCGGCAGCCGAGAGAAATGTCGGTCTTATTCCCTTTCTCCAATTGATCATACTGAATGAGGTCGCTGCTAGACTTTGAAGTAACAGATGGAGAGTAAGGAGAGGGAAGAGGCTGTTTAGGAACAAGTTCTCTTTCACATGTTGAATCTGGGTAGAGCTTCAGGGAAAAATTAAGGAGTGGAGGAGAAGGCCAAATGCCTTCAACATGTGCTATTGGATTACAGTGGCTGCTATTGCTGCTATCAACATTGCTATCGAGTTTTCGCTGCCCAAGAGCCCAGACAACCTGGTTATCACTGCTTTGAACTTCATTTGCACCACTTATCTCGTGAGTAGTTGTCGATCCGTGAATCCAAAAGCTCGAAGGAGCCGAACTGGGAGTAATTTCTACACCCCGAATCAACAAACATTGGAATCAAACATAATGACATGGAAGAAACTGATTTTTAGAATGAGAAGCAACCAGTTCTTCCCTTACCGGTAGGAGGAATCTCAGCGGGTCGGGCCCTCTTACTCTTCATGGCAGGATGAGTGAAGTTTAAGGAGGCAGAAGGTACAAAGGGTTCGATCTCCCATGGAGAAACTCGTTCTGGCCTCTGAATCGTAGCAGGTTCGTCCCATTGAATCTAGCAAATGCCAAGTATAAGAAGAAGTTGTGTATCACAAGTAGACCTTCATAAGTCTAAATCAAACAAACTATCTTCACCTTCAGCGATCGCCATTTAGAATCCGACCATTGCGAAGATATATCTCCAACACCAACAATAGTTCCAGTGAACCTAATATCAAAGAATCAACACAGGATCAACAAAAAACTAATATTCAATGACATAAAAGCAAGGAGATTTATTATATGATATCAATGGCACCTTCTCTCTGGGGATTCCTCTCCTTCAAATCTCATCTTGAAGCGCATCCCCACTTCAAATCCATTTTTAACTGTTTCCAAGTATTTGTTTAAGCTGATGATGAATTGGCTAGTTCTGCAAATGGAAGTACATTAGAGTTTAATCATAGCCAAAGGCTACAAAATTTAATTCGCTGAAACAAACCTTGGCTTGTAATACACAACAAAATAGGTCTGCGTACGAACAGCATGAGAAGCAGTGGCAAGAACTCCAAGATGCATACTATGGCTAGATATAACAGAGGAAGGCATCATACACTGCTGCCGAGCCTGCCGCCGAACACCGACCCTCAGTTCCCCATTGTCACCCCTAACGTTTGAATCAGTTGTTAATTTTTATAGACCAAAATGCAAAACAAAAATGTTGAGAACCAGTTAAAAGGGGCAAAAGGAACTCTCAAAATCTACAGAATCCATGTATGAACCTTAAGAAAACAAATGCATCGCCAGCAACCAGCCGTTTCGATGTAACAAACGTACTCCACCCTGTGGTTAGCAAATGCCTCCGTGGTTGACCTGATTTCCAGAAATAAGATCAAACACAGAAGTAGAACAAACTGACTTCCATTAGAGAAGAGTTCAATAACATATATATTTGAAGCTTTTGATTTTGAAAATTTTCATATGATCAGCTGACTGACTGCTATGGAAAATCAGTTAACTACACAAATGAAGTACCTCTGAAAATATGCTTAAATTTCCACTCATACCCATGAAGATCCTTGGCAGCTAGCTCCTGAGTTGGGGTGGATTGACTCATATCCTAAGATTAATTTAGAACAAACAAATACTAAGAAACCAAACCAAAAAAGAAACAAAACACAGAAAGATGAAGAAAAAGAGAGGAGAATAGTAGAAAGATTTACAAGGGGAGGAAGGCATTCAGTGGCATGTTTTCTAAGAACTGAGAAGCCTCCATGAGTGCTAGTATCAGAAGCAGTCAAAATCTTACAAAAAGAATGAACAGTTTGCCTTGTACGCACAGGCGGCTCTGGATCAGGGCTTTGCGGCTCACTTTGCTGTCTCATCCACCCACCAAAAACATTACAACACAAACAACAAACAACAAACAACGAACAATCTCAATCTCAATCTTGCTGTTATCATTAGAGAGAGACCATAAATGAAAGAAGGGTACAGTTCAATTGTACTATTTAATTGCCAATCTCTAAATCCATAGATTTTTCCCTTTGAATTTGGGGGCAATTTCATCTTCATAACCCCAAACTCATCAGCAAAGGAGGAAGAACAGAAGGATAGAAGGATCAAAGCTAAAAATATACATATACATACATCAGCTTCTGGGTATAAAGTGATTTGAGCATAGACTTCATCTGTTTCCTTTTCAGCCTGAAAATTGAAAGTGAAGGAAGAAACAAAAAACATGAAGAATCTACAGAAACAAAGGTAGGTAAGAGGAAAAGAACAAAAAAGGGGAAAAAGAAAACTTACCAACAAACGAATGTTAACGACACGACAGAGGATCTTGGGAGGGAGATCAAAATGAGGGATTTGGTGATTCAGCTCCTGATTTGTTGACTCTTCCAACTGATGAAGAAACCAAAAGGCAGAAGCAATTTCAGCCTCAAAGATTTGGGGGTTTTGTTTTAAAGGGTGAGAATGGAGAGACTAGAGAAAGTACTTGTTCCATGTGACCCTGAGGGAAGTAAAAAACCCTTTCTCCATTGACAGGAACTTCAACAAGAGGCCCTGCACATGCCTTCCACAGTTCCTCATACAGATCCTGACCTTCCAAACCTACCCACCAAACAAAATCAACCAAACACTCCAAAAACTGGTCGGAATTTCAAAATTCCTCGGTTTCTGCTAAAACCCAAATCAGAAACAGAGAAAATTTTCTGGGTCTCACCTTTGCGAGACTCCTCCGGATTCTGTTCGTAAAGCGTCATTCAATTCCAAATGGGTCACCAACGCCAAGAATCGAACAAGAACAACAACAACAACAACAAGAAAAGGAGAAGAAAAGGGTGTCTCTCTCTCTGTTTTTGACAGTCTAAAGAATGGCAAACTGTCTGAGCTACCCCATTTACCGATCAAAGGACAGGCCTCAGAAGGGGGAGAGAGAGAGAGAAGAAAAAAGCTAAGAAAACAGAACGGTTATGCAAGCAATCATAATTAGCAGTACAAGTTTTTTTTTTCTCCCCCCCTTTTTTTTTTTGCTTTGTGTAACAGACTGTGTCTGTGATTATTATCTGCAATCCATCTCTCTCTCTCCTCTGCTTCGGTTACAAATCAGCTTCTCCTTTTGTTTGAGGTGGTGCAGAGAAAAACACTTCCGGGGGCAAAATTTGTTGGTGTCTTTAATTTCTCTTTTTTCAAAGGGAACTGACTTAACGTTACCAAATCCCCAAAAAAAATGGCTTTCTCAGACGCCTCTGCTGTCTATCCATCTCTGCCTGCAAGTGCTGTCGCCGTCTCTCTCTCTCTCTCTCTTTCTCTCTCTCTCTCGTGTAGAGAGTGTTTTTGATTTTTGAACAGTTGGGATAATTGGAATGGGAGAGCTAAGCTATATTGGAGCGCTCTGATTACCTACTGTTGCTCTTTTCTACGGGCGCACAACCTTACAATTTCACGACCCTTTCAAATTCTGACACCTCATTCACTCCTATTCTTTCTTTCCTTCACCCCTTTTCCCAGGGTCCATTCTTCTAATTTTTCACAAAAAAAATGCCTATTCTTCTAATTTTTTTTTTTTTTTTGGTTAAATTAAGTATTTAGTTTCTAAACTTCCACGTTAGTGTTTAAGAAGTTTTTGAATCGGGGAGTAGGTTTAACTTTCGATTTTACATTAATACGTCTATGATATATTTGAAATTTAAAAAAAAGCAGTTGCATAGATGACAAATTGGACCAAATTAATAACAAATATAGCACCATTACAAACTAATTGCAAATATAGCATAATTAATTGTACTAGACCAAAAAACTGTTGTCAGATTCTATCCGTGTCTATCATTGATAGACTCCGATTATTCAAAGTATATCAATGTCTATCGCTGATAGACTTCGATTAATCAAAGTCTATCGCTGATAAACTCTGATAATCGAAGTCTATCAGATAGACTCGGGTAGATTTTGCTATATTTGCAATTTTTCTTACATTGGTGTTATATTTGCTATTAATTTGGTTCAATTTGTCACCCCAATTTTCCATTAAAAAATTGTATGAGATATTAGATATCAAATTGCCAACATGAGCATAGCATAAAGTTTGTACTAACGACCAAGAACTTTGTGGTTCGATTCCATCCACTCCACATATGGTAAAAAAAATAGATATCAAATTAAATTTTATGTCTAATAGAAATCTAAATTTTTTTTTTTTTTTTATCTAGTAGATTTGTGCATTTAAAAAAATTATCGAATAGATCATTGACCTATTCGACATAAAATTGAAAATTCAAGAAGCATTATACACCAAATTAAAAAATTTAAGGACTAACGTTTCAAAAAAAAAAATTAAGGACTTATTTGATACTTCAAACAATTTAAAGACCTATTAAATAGAAAATTGAAAGTTTATGACCTATTTAAACAGTTTTTAAAATTTAGGATTTAATAGACACAAACTTAAATGTTTACATGTAACTTTATCTCTTTTTTTCTTTTTACCAAAAAAATGGAGGGTGACATTATTGTAATCAGGGGTTAAAATTTCGATGTCTCAAATTTATAGAAATGTAGATGGAAATGTCAATAAAACTCGATGTCAACGAACATTTTTTGGAAAAACATTTAAAACAGAAAAGTTAAAAAATATATATATTTAATTTAATAAATTATTATGAATAATAACATATTCTTAGATGTCCATAACCCCCAAAAGGTTACAAATCCATCTCTTTGACCCGAGTTACAAATCCCTTTATGTTAGATCTTGTAACTACTACCTTCACAACCCTATAAATAGAGGTTGTAGAGAACATTTGAAAACACACCTCAATTGAGAATTACTTTTCTCTCTACTTTCTTCTCCTCTCCTATTAGCTCTCTAATTGTTCTTATTGTTGTTGTACTTGTGTTCTTCTTGTTCTTCTTTTACTCTAGTTTCATAACACGTTATCAGCACGAATCTCTACCACTCTTCTTTGCTAAAGGTAAGTTTTATTTTGTGTTATGCACGTTCTACCTAGATAGTGTATATGTATTGAATACCTCATATATACACTTTGTATTCTTTGAATGCCGACAATATATTATTCTATTCACATTGACATGTTATTTTTATAATCTTCATGTTATACTTAAAAGTAATTTTTCATTTTCATAATTCTATGATTGAATCCTTATTATTGTTTATGATTCAACATTTGAATTCATTTTATCGTTCTTGATTCAACATTTGAATTCATTTTATCGTTTATGATTTGAAATTCAATATAATTCATCTTATTTTACATGTTAAGTTTAATATTTGTGGCAATGCATATAATTCCAATGCTTTTACCTAATTGATATTAATTATTTTACATCAATCGTTTTATGGGTATATTGAATTGAAATTGTTTACTTGTTTAAATATGAAGTGTTTTTATATTGTTAAATCACAATATTGCAATCAATATTTTATAATATGTATTTGATATATATTGCAATTTATTTATCTCTTTCTTTAAATGATTAATATATATGTTGAGAGATATTGTATGTTTAAATTCTTATTGCTTGATAATCTAAAATTTGGTATATATTTGTTATGCATGATGCATAAAATGTTATGTACATAACCTAATTTTCCATATTGCTATTATTTATTAATTTTTGTGTTATATACATTATTGTTCAAAATTTCCTTGAATATCATATGAACAATACATATTCATCATGAGCACATCATATATTAATTCAATATATGTTTTATAGACACAATACAACATGTTTAATTACCTACAATTTTTAGAAAGCATGTTTGGTATATTAAATTTCTAATATAAATTCACTTCTTTGTGATAGTTTACCATGACAAATCTTACAAAATTAGAGTTCGTAGCTCTTGATATCAATGGAAATAATTATTTGTCATGGGTGCTTGATGCTGAAATTCACTTGGATGCCATGAATCTTGGGGAAACAATCAAAGAAGGAAATACCACTTCAAATCAAGAAAAGGCAAAAGCTATGATTTTCCTTCGCCATCATCTTCATGAGGGATTAAAAATTGAGTATTATGGTAAAAGATCCCTATATTTTATGGCAAAATTTGAAAGAAATATATGATCATCAAAAAACGGTTATTCTTCCAAAAGCTCGTTATGATTGGATGCACTTGAGGTTACAAGATTTTAAACCAGTAAGTGATTATAATTCTGCATTATTCAAAATAAGTTCAAAACTATTGTTATGCGGAGAAAAAATTACTGATGAGGATATGTTAGAGAAGACATTTTCTACTTTTCATGTCTCGAATATGCTTTTGCAGCAGCAATATCGAGAGAGAGGTTTTAAAAAATATTCTGAACTTATATCATGTCTTCTCGTGGCTGAACAAAATAATGAGCTGTTAATGAAAATCATGAATCTCGACCAACTGGAGCAACACCATTCCCTGAAGTGAATGCTATAACTTCTAATAATCATGGTCGTGGTCGAGGTCGTGACCGTGGTAGAGGAAGAAATAATTATTCATTTTGTGGTGGTCGCCATAATTATTCAAATTTCAAAAGGACCACAAATAATGATGATCATAAAGAAAAAGCTCCACAAAATAAGAGTTTTAAAAGTGTTGAAAACCAATACTTTCGATGTGGTATGAAGGGGAATTGGTCTCGTATTTGTCGTACGTCTAAACACTTAGTTGATCTCTATCAAGCCTCAGTGAAGAAAAATGAGACAAATGTGGAAGCAAATTTTGCATATCAAGAAGATGATGTATTTGACCCTTCTAACATGACACATTTGGATGTTGCTGATTTCTTTGAAACTCCTGAAGAGAGAATTGAAAGCACTGAAGGAGTAGCAAATACTTCTTTTAACTATGAGAATGTCCAAAATTAGTATTGAATTTTTAGTTGTTTTACTTTTATGTTTACTAGTTGAGTTTTGAATTTTTATATTTCAAGTTTTGTTTTAAATTTCCATTCGTGAGACTTATTGTAATCTTTCATTTTTAATGAAGAATCATGGACATTTCTCATATTTTGGCTGATTCAAAGATGAACAATGGAGATTTATGCTTGGCAGATAGTGCAACTACGCATACAATACTTACAGATAGAAAATACCTTTATAAATTGACAATGTTTGAGGCAAATGTCAATACAATATCAGGTTATGCAAACTTGATTGAAGGCTTTGGAAAAGAAAATTTGATTTTGCCTAGAGGAACAAAGTTTACAATTAATAATGCTTTGTTCTCTAGCAAATCAAAAAAAAAAATTCTGTTAAGTTTTAAAGATATACGTTATAATGGTTATCATGTTGAGACTAGTAGGAAAAATAATATAGAATATCTATATATTACATCGACTACTTTACATGAAAAACGTATATTAGAAACAAAGTTTATTAATTGTAATGCTTTGTTCTCTAGAGGAACAAAGTTTACAATTAATAATGCTTTGTTCTCTAGCAAATCAAAAAGAAATCTGTTAAGTTTTAAAGATATACGTTATAATGGTTATCATGTTGAGACTAGTAGGAAAAATAATATAGAATATCTATATATTACATCGACTACTTTACATGAAAAACGTATATTAGAAACACTGCCTGCTTTTTCATCTGGATTATATTATACTCATATACGAGTAATTGAAACATATGCAACAATGAACCCGGAGTTCATGAATCTAGATATATTTACTTTGGCATGATCGATTGGGTCATCCTAGGTCAATAATGATGAGAAGAATTATTGAGAATTCACATGGACATCCATTGAAGAACCAGAAGATTCTTCAATCTAATGAATTATCATGTGTTGCATGCTCTCAAGGTAAATTAATAATTAGATCATCACCAGCAAAAGTGGGTGTTGAGCTACCTACATTTCTAGAACGAATTCATGGTGATACATGTGGACCTATTAATCCACCAAGTGGACCATTTAGATATTTTATGGTTTTAATTGACGCATCCAGTAGATGGTCACATGTATGTTTATTATCAAGTCGAAACCTTGCATTTGCAAGATTACTTGCTCAAATAATCAAATTGCGAGCACAATTTCCTGATTATACAATTAAAAGCATTCGTCTTGATAATGCTGGTGAGTTTACATCCCAAGCGTTTAATAATTATTGTATGTCAATTGGGATAAATATTGAACATCCTGTAGCTCATGTTCATACACAAAATGGTTTAGCAGAATCATTTATAAAACGTTTACAATTAATTGCTAGACCATTACTTATGAGAGCAAAGCTTCCAATATCTGTATGGGGTCATGCTATTTTGCATGCATCGTCACTTATACGCATTAGACCAGCATCTTATCATAAGTACTCCCCATTACAATTAGCTTATGGCCAAGAGCCAAATATATCTCATCTACGAATTTTTGGATGTGCGGTCTATGTTCCAATTGCTCCACCACAACGTACTAAGATGGGACCTCAAAGGAGGTTGGGAATATATGTTGGATTTGATTCCCCATCAATTATCAGATATCTTGAACCCCTGACGGGTGATGTTTTTACAGCAAGATTCGCTGATTGTCATTTTAATGAGACAAAGTTTCCAACAGTAGGGGGAAAAATTAAGAAGTTGGAAAAAGAAATTACATGGAGTGCATCATTGTCTCATTTGGATCCTCGTACAAATCAATGTGAACTGGAAGTTCAAAAGATAATTCATTTACAAAGTATAGCAAACCAAATGCCAGATGCATTTACGAACGCTAAGAAAGTGACCAAGTCATATATACTAACTGCAAATGCTCCATCCAGAATTGTAATCCCAACACAACAAGTTGTCACAACTAATGAGTCTACAGTACGCCAGAAGCGTGGTAGACCAATAGGTTCCAAAGATAAAAATCCTCGAAAAAGGAAAGTAATAAATAGTCGAAATGACTTAATTGAAAATGTGGATATTCCAGAGGAAATCCTGGATATGACTAACCATAGGAATATCGAAGAGGCTCAAATAAATGAGGATAATAATGAGATTTCGATAAACTATGTTATGACAGGAAAAGAAATGGAACCGATCTGATACAGTTATTGACAACATTTTTTCTTATAATGTTGCTCACGATATTATTTATGAAAATGAGGATTCTGAACCTAAATCTGTCAAAGAATGTCCACATAGAAAGGATTGACTTAGGTGGAAAGAAGCAATCCAAGCAGAATTAAACTCGCTTTCAAAACGTGAAGTTTTTGGACCTGTAGTCCATACATCTGAAGGTGTAAAACCTGTGGGATACAAATGGGTATTTGTACGTAAAAGAAATGAAAATAATGAGGTCACAAGATATAAAGCACGCCTTGTTGCCCAAGGATTTTCACAAAGACCAGGTATTGATTATGAGGAAACATATTCCCCTGTAGTGGATGCAATTACAATAAGATATCTAATTAGCCTGACTGTATATGAAAAGCTCGACATGCATCTCATGGATGTAGTCACAACATATCTATATGGATCTCTTGATAATGAAATTTATATGAAAATCCCTGAAGGATTTAAGTTACCTGAATCATATAAATCCAATTCTCGAGAATTATATTCGATTAAATTACAGAGATCACTATATGGATTAAAACAATCAGGACGAATGTGGTACAATAGTCTAAGTGAATATTTATTGAAAGAAGGATATCAAAATAATCCAATTTGTCCATGTGTTTTCATTAAGAAATCACAGTCAGTATTTGCTATTATAGTTGTATACGTTGATGATTTAAACATAATTGGAACTCCCGAAGAACTTTCAAAAGCGATAGAATATCTTAGAAGGGAATTTGAGATGAAAGATCTTGGTAAAACAAAATTTTGTCTTGGCTTGAAAATTGAACATCTAGTAGATGAAATTTTTGTTCATCAATCGACGTATACATAAAAGATTTTAAAAAGATTTTACATGGACAAAGCACATCCATTGAACATTCCAATGGTAGTTCGATCACTGGATGTGAAGAAGGATATCTTTCGACCTCAAGAAGATAATGAAAAACTACTTGGTCCTGAAGTACCATATCTTAGTGCAATAGGTGCACTAATGTATATTGCTAATAACACAAGACCAGATATAGCTTTTTCAGTAAATTTATTAGCTAGATACAGTTCTTCTCCAACAAAAAGACATTGGAATGGAGTTAAGCATATATTTCGTTACCTTCGAGGAACGATTGATATTGGTTTGTTTTATTCAAACAAATGGAATTTTGATCTAGTTGGTTATGCAGATGCAGGATATTTATCTGACCCACACAAAGCTAGGTCTCAAACAGGTTACCTGTTTACATGTGGAGGAACTGCTATATCATGGTGGTCCGTAAAACAAACCATTACGGCTACATCCTCAAATCATGCAGAAATCCTCGCAATTCATGAGGTCAGTCGAGAATGTGTATGGTTGAAATCAATGACTCAACACATTCTGGAAACATGTGGCTTGTCTTCCGACAAAAATCTTCCAACAATATTATATGAAGACAATACAGCATGTATAGCCCAAATAAAAGGAGGATACATTAACGGAGATAAAACAAAACACATCTCGTCAAAACTCCTCTACACTCATGACCTTGAAGAAAATTGTGACATCACTGTTCGACAAATTTCTTCAAAGGACAACTTGGCGGATTTATTTATAAAGGCGTTGCCAACCACAACATTTGAAAAGTTGGTGCACAACATTGGGATGCGACGACTTAAAGATCTCAAGTGATATTTTCATTAGAGGGAGTTGTACTGCACTCTTTTTCCCTTGACTATGGTTTTTCCCATTGGGTTTTCCTAGCAAGGTTTTTAACGAGGCGGAAATATTTAAGTATATGAATAATGTACTCTTTTTCCTTCATTAGGATTTTTTTCCCATTGGGTTTTTTCCTAATAAGGTTTTAACGAGGCATATATTCTATATATAATAGGCATCTAAAGGGGGAGTATTATGAATAATAACATATTCTTAGATGCCCATAACCCCCAAAAGGTTACAAATCCATCTCTTTAACCCCTTCAAGAGTTACAAATCCCTTTATGTTAGATCTTGTAACTACTACCTTCACAACCCTATAAATAGAGGTTGTAGAGAACATTTGAAAACACACCTCAATTGAGAATTACTTTTCTCTCTACTTTCTTCTCCTCTCCTATTGGCTCTCTAATTGTTCTTATTGTTGTTGTACTTGTGTTCTTCTTATTCTTCTTTTACTCTAGTTTCATAACATAAATAAATATTTTTCATTTTAAAAATAAATTAAAATAGTTATTATCAATATTATGTCATTTATTAGTGACATTTCGTTATTATTTTATTTATTTTTTATTGATCACTATACTGTGTAATGGAAATATCAATTCACCTTTTATGTTGAAGTCGAATTTGTAAACATGTGTAAACATCGACATCTCGGTGGGAATTTTATATTATTATTATTTATTGTGGGTGATTCTGGACCACTTCATGATCCAAGGACTAAGCAGGACAATTCAGCACCAACACGAAAGCTTGACCAGGAAGCGGACCTCGGAGGAGAGCGAGCCGAAGGGATTGGGCCGTCTCGACCCAATCCCATGCTCGCCCTCGGCCCAAGGTCGAGGCTGACCACTTGGCCCACTCGTGTGTCCCAAGTTCCCTCCCCGCCGTTCGGTCTCTGGTGCCTTTGGTCGCCCTAGTTCCACCTGGTTTATCCCGAATCGTCTCCGAACGCCTAAAAACCCTAGAGGAGGAACATGTATTTAAACCATTATTCGTCACTGAAGAAGGGGATCTAGAAACTCATTCCACTGAACTCTTTCCTCTTACTTTGCTCTTTTGCTCTCCTCCTTCAACTTTCTGACTTCATCGGAGGCGGTGTGGCAAGCACCACACTGGTGTGTAGATTTACTATTTTGGAGGTCACGTCTTCCCCCCTCTCATACAAATTTACCGTTGGTGGCACGTGAAGGTCAAGTGAGTTCCTCCCGTCCATATTTTGCGATCAACAATTATTATTATTATTTTGTGTTAAAATACAAAATTGGTTTCTTTCGCTGATCTTAAAAGTTTTGATTTTGTTCCTTTATATTTTGAGTTTAGTTTTCATATATTCAATGTAATATAAAATTTTAATTTGGTGTTTGTGGTTGGTCAAACATCATGGATCGATTTATGTTGTTATTGTCACGTTTGGGATTGCATTTGGGACGGTAAAAAATGATTGTGGGAGAATCTTACCTGTTTAAACTTATTGGTAAAACAAATTATTTATTAATCTATCAACAATCACTTTTTAATTTAGTCTCATGCAAAAGCTTATTGATATCAACTTCCAGATTTAGCTTTTCTAAAAATCTACCACTTGTCAAATGGTTTACAAATCTCAATTTTATCTTTCTAAATAAATATATTCTTTTACCTCTATTTTCTTGTTAGTAAAATTTTGACTAATTTAATTTTTATAACAATTAATTTTCTTAAATTTATATCAAATAATTTAGATTAATGCAGTTTATATCATATATATTTTTTTAAATAATTATCTTACAATAAATTATAAATTAAAGGTTAACATGAAAATAGTTGAAATAATAAGCCTACTTCAGTAGTTATAATATTAGTTACATCAATTTAGTATTAATTTACCAAATAGCGTAATTAGTTTTTTCTAATTCAAAATTGAATTCTACCAAACACTATTTTACTCTATTTCAAAGCTGACTTTTCTAAAAGCAAAGTTCAAAAGCTACAACAATCTCAAACTAAGCCTAAATCTATGATATATATATTTTTTCTTCTCTGTTTTTTTGAAAAAAAATACACTTTTGGTCCCTGAGGTTTTGTTAGGTTTCATTTTGGTCCCTGAATTTTCAAACTCGACAATTTAGTCCCTGAGGTTTGGATTTCGTTTCATTTTGGTCGCTCCATCCATTTTTTTCGTAAAAAACTAACGTAGGGCTAACGTGACACTATTTTTTTATTTTTTAAAAAAATATATTTTTTTTATTTTTAAAATAAAAATAATATTATATTTAATAAATTTATTTCTTTCTCTCTCCATCATCAACATCTTCTTCTTCATGACCATCACCACCACCCTCCACCCACTGCTACAACCGTCGTCGGACACTGACGGAAACTTTTCTTTTTTCCTTTTTCTTGTTCCTTTTTTCCTTTCTTCTTTTTCTTTTTCTATCTTCATTTTCTTTTTTTTTTAAAGAAACAAATTGTGGTTTTCTTTTCGTTAGCCAACCACCACCGTGAGTTCAGATCTCGTGCCCGTCGAGTTGAGATATCGTGTCGTGAATCAATCCCACGACCATCGATTCAGAAAGCTTCAACAAGCTTCGACAGTTCGCATGGGTCATCTCTGCAAGTTCAGATCTCGTGGGTAAGTTCGCGAGCTTCGTTTCTCTCCCCCGCGTGCTACGAAACTCCATCCTCATGTCGCTACTACACTTCATCCTCGCACCGGTCGTTTTGTCCAACTGAAATCATGTCGTCGTTGGAATCGAAGGAGAAATCCACTTCGTTTCAGATCTGGAAACGAAACCCAGATCTAGGTTTCGTTTCAGGCATGGATTTTTGGTCGTAGAGAGAGAGAAAGATGGTGAGGGCGCTGCGACTGGGCGTGAAGAGTGGCAGACCATGAGGGCTCGGCAACAGTTAGGCGTGAAGAGCTGTCAGTTTTTGAGAAAAAAAGAAACAAAATAAGGAGAAGGAAAAGAATAAGAAAAAAAAAAGAAGAAAGGAAAAAAAAAGTTTGTCGTCGCCGCTGGCCGACGACGTCGATGCCGGTAGCAGCTGGAGACAACGGCCGGCGGTTGCAGCGGATGAAAAAGAAGAATAACGAGGAAGAGGAAAGAAAGAAGAAAGAAAGAAATTAAAAAATAATAATAATATTATATTATTTATTTTTATTTTTATTTTAAAAAATTAAAAAATAATTTTTTAAAATAAAAAATAGTCTCACATCAGCCCTACGTTAGTTTTTAACGAAAAATGGATAGAGACCAAAATGAAGTGAAATTCAAACCTCAAGGACTACATTGTCGAGTTTGAAAACTTAGGGATCAAAATGAAACCTAATCACAACTTCATGGATCAAAAGTGTATTTTTTCTTTTTTTTTAATTAATATATTTTTTCACTCATGTGGTAATCATTGTGTTGATGGTCGATTTTGGCCAGAGGATCTCACCTGACCTTCACGGTGCCACCAACGGTAAATTTGTAGATGAGGGGGGAAGACGTGGCATGCAAGACAGTAAACCTGCACACCGGTGTGGTGCTCGCCACACCGGCTCCGATGCTTAAGTCAGCAAGTAAAATGGAGGGGCGTGGAAAAGTAAGAGCAAGAGGAGAAAGCAGAGAATAGAGAGTAGAGTTTAGGGATAGAATTCGGGATCCCCTCTTCAGTGGCGAAGAGGGATATAAATACCTGCTCATCCTCCTAGGGTTTTTTGGGATTCGGAGGCGTTTTAGGTCAAATCAGGCGAAACCGAGGCGGCCAAAGGCGGTGGGGACCAAACGGCATCGAACGGACTCGACCCGCGCAACCGGGCCAACATGGCCCGACCCTTTGGCCCGGTCTTCCTCTGGGTCGGTCTTTTGGTCCTACCTCTGCCCGTTTGTCCTCGTCAGCTCCTTGTGTGGTCCAAAATCACCTATAACACATTGGCTAATTATCTTATCTTGAAATAATATGGTTTAGGTTTGATTCATAAAAAAGGTCAAATGAATTTTATTTTGGGTGATAAATTAACAATTTATGAATTGTCCTTAGGTTTAACCAAATCAGGACTAAATTGAAATTTTTGGAACGATAGGGACTACATCAATGCTAAACTCAAATAGAATCAATTTTGTTCATCTCATAAAATAAAATAAAATAGAATCAGTTTTTGTAACTTAATCATTTTTTCACGAAATAAGTTATATTATACTGGGTTAAAAAACACATTTGGTTCCTAAACTCTTATAAAAGTAACAATTTAATCTCTGTACTCTAATTTGTAACAATTTAGTTCATCTGTTTTCAATTTGGTAAAGATATAGTCTGTAAATTTAAATATGTAACAAATTAGTCCTTTGACTTTAAAATTTGTAACGATATAGTCCTTGTCATGAAAATTATTATTAAGATTTAATGAAATTTCTTACTATAATGATTGATAACTCGATTAGGACCATGTATATTTGTAAACTACAAAGATCAAGTCTCAATGAATAATAAAATTTTGTACCTAATTTTGATGAAAATTTTCACAATAGGGACTAAATTATTACACATTTTAAAATACAAGGACTAAATTGTTACATATTAAAGTTCATGAACTAAATTGTTACAAAATTGCAACTTCAATTATTTCAAAAAAAAAAAAATTGCAACTTCAAGGACTAAATCGTTATAGACAAAAGTTCAAGGACTAAATTGTTAAAGTAACAAATGTGTTTTTTGTAACCTATTATATGACTTTTCTTTAAATATTATTTTAAAATTTATTCTTGAACCTTTTAATTTGGTTTTGAAAGACAGAAAAAACCTTCTTGCAGTTGACAATTTTGTTACAACTAATTCCTAATTAAATATTTTAACATAAATTACTGGCACAAGTTTTTTTTTTTTTTTAGTTTATAACATGAGGGAGATTCAAACCTTTAGTCAAAGATATAATCTCTTCACTTGTTCATACAAGTTGACAATTGAAAGCTATTATTAAACAAATTAAGATCTCGTTTGATAACCATTTGGTTTTTGAAGACTGTCATCCAACATAGAACTTCTCCAAGCCATGCACGCTTAACTTCAAAATTCCTATGATTGAGCCACAAAAAAAGAAGGTGCACCTTGTTGGTATATGAAGGGACCGTTCGAAGGGTGTTGAATTCTCCAACGTCCGTGCCAAATAAATTTATAGTCCACAACCCCTAAAGCTAACTTGTAGCAGTAGTGACCGGGGTCGAACACATGGACAACTTATTTATAACATCACGACAATGTCTCGACGTTGGGTCCTCTGTCCTGGGGCCTGGGTTCGTGGTAGCGTCGAGACGCTGACATTGTAGTGTCTCGATGGTACCTCTAGGGTGGATATTAAATTTATCCGTGTCTTTTTTTGACAATTGACTCCAATCTCGAGGCATGAATGCTCCGCTCACGTCCTTTAGCTTCCTCGTCATCACAGGGACTCCGAGATAGCTCGAAAACGTCCTTAAACTCCCGAATTAGCGTCAATTGGTAAATTGACCTAATGATCCTCTTGTGCTCGAATTCCTATAAAACAAACAATAAGCTCATAAAATATAAACAAACAAGATTAAATTAAAGGTAATTAAATAACACATTTCAGGTGCTATCAGTATAGGTAGTATCTATCAATTCTTTTAACCTTATCTTTTGACCATACTTTTATGTCCTCAAGATCCCTCTCATTCAGATGTGATCTCGGTTACCCCTCCTAACCTCAGGCGTCACATGAATTCGTAGCCAAATTCCAAAAAATAATAATAAAAATAATAATAATAATAATTTTTTTTTTAATAAAAAAAGTTTTTGAAAACTACTTTTTTAGTTTTAAAAAATTGACTTGGTTTTTTAAAACATGGGAATAATTTGCATAACAAACACAAAGAAACTTATTGATAGTAGTAGTATTTATAAACTTATTTTTCAAAAATCAAAAATAAAAAACCAAATGGTTATCAAACATGACCCAAATAATCATCAAATAGGACCTAAAATATTTGGACTAAAATTGAAACTTTTAAACAAGATTGAAACAACAGAGGTTAACTATGTTTTAATTTGTATAATTTAATGAAAAACTATTACACTCTAAACAAGGATTAGGAATTCAAATCTATCATATATATATCGATATATAATATATTAAAGATTATGTCATTACATATTACTGATTCAAATCTACAATGGATTCGAACATCAAATTGACATATAAATTTGCTTTTAAAATATTTATCAAATCATCCATCCCTATTACAAGGCAATTCATTTTTAATTTGTCCAATTGGTTATCAAATTGCATCATTTCATCCAAATTTAAAAAAACAAATTTGATATCGTGTATTCGTTTCATCCATCAATGTTAGCATAGATGCTAAACTTAAGATAATTCAAAGTGTAAAGCTCTGATTTAATTTCTTTTTAATAATATTCAAAGTATTGAGACAAAATATAGAATTTAACTTTGTTGCCAAAGCGAGTATAACTCAACGGTAATTGACATATATCTTCGATCAAGAGGTCAGAAGTTCGAATTCCCCCACTTCAAATGTTGTTGAACTCAAAAAAAAAAAAAAAAAAAAAACGTTGTTATAAATGTTTTTTTAATAATATATCCGGTACTAAGTTTCCTCTCGTTTTATTGTTTAAATTAAAATAATAATAATAATAAACAAACAAAACAAAAGGGTGAGCAACCTGGTATGGGTGGGAAATTTCGTACCATGAGAATATGTCCCACCTATCATCATATTTTTAATCTTCAATTTATAGTTTCATATTAATGGAAGGTTTGCTGAACTTTTTAGGTAAATTGATGGAAAATATTAAATAATTGTTATTGGTAGACAGTAAGCCTTGACTGAATCTAGAGAAATATCAATCCAACCACCCTTAATTTGTGAGGATTTTTTCTTTTTTTTTTTTCCTTCCTTCCTTCTTCCAATTTTCTTTCTGAGTTCAATCATGGCATGGTAGGAATGAACTCTCAATGTTAAGGATAAAGATAGTAACAAATATCTTATCCATTGAGTTAAGTTCAAATTGATATATTTTACTCTCGAATTGTTTTATTATAATTATTATTTATCATACAACAAGCTATTAAAATATTTAGGAGCAACTATTAGAAAAGATTATGTTTTTCAAATGAAGACTTTACATAAAATTGAGTTAAGTCAATAATTTAACATTTTAGAAAGTTCTTTTCTATGGTTCTTTTATTAAAGATGGCATGTGTTGCGCAATTTGCTCACCGCAAGTGTACAGGTCAAATTTTAATATAGTGTTTTTCATGATGACGAGTGTCGTCTTCTGGATTGGCTTTCTAATCAATTAACTACCGTGATTAATCTTATTCAATTTTATTTAGAGAAAGAAACGTAGTGAGAATGATGAATCAAACAACAAAAGCTAAAATAGATGAAAATTCAATTGTAAAAAGGGAATTGATGTCACCTATTGGGTTTGTGAATTAATTACTTGAATGTGTGAACATACAATGATTCATAAATCAAGGATAAATTAGTGTCATAAGTATCTCTCTCGAGCATAAATAATTCTTATACATACGATGAACCTAATATTCCTATCTAAGTTCATTTAAATGCATGACCTTAAGTCTAATCCTTTTTACAATTTCTAAAACTATCTTAAATCTCCCGATCTTAGGGTTATACTAGTTATGCAAATCAAGATCCAACCAAAATCCTCTCTCCCGAGCAAGACTTAGAGAAAATGACATTTAATTCATGGCCAATAAATTACGAGCATTAAGAACGTGATTTGCATAAATGAATTAAAAACAGTAAAACATTTAAAAACTAATCCAACAACATCCTATGGCTACATCAATCCTTAAGATAATCAAACTAGTTACTCATATTCATAGAACTACAAACACAACTTGAAAGAAAGTCCATAAAAACAACAAGAGATAAGGGGAAAAAAATGGGAAACTCGAATCCGTCGAAATCGCATGTCCCTGTCACAATCTCCACGAGCTCAAGCCTTGAATCCCGCTCTTTATCCTTGCTTTAGCTCCCACCAAAGGTCTATAGTTGAAATTAGGGTTAAAAAGTCTATGAAAGAACTCCCCTTTCCGTGTGAAAATCACTTCATATATATAAAAAAATAGGACAACGTTGTCGCCCTAATCATATAAGGAAAACCGTATAGCATCAAGAAGCTTTGGGCACAGCGTCTCGACGTTGTGCCATCGGGAAATTTTGCTTGACTAATGGTTGCAACAGTGTCGAGACGCCATGGGGAAGCGTCTCGACGCTATCCACTCGGGTCAACTAGCTGCTGAGCACTTGCATTGATTCTTCTTTGCTTCCTTTGCCTCTTTTTACATCCCGATCACTCAATCATTTTCCAAATTCTCAATTTCACCTCAAGATCTCAATTCCTACAGATAAACATAAAAATGTATGAAAATGGCCAAATAATTCTCAAAGACTAATGAATAAAGACCAAGAAAAATAGCTCATTGTGTGAGCTATCAACATGCGTGCCTAAATCTCATGAATCCTACTTCCAGATTTCGTGCTAGTTTTTAGGTCCAATTCTTGTTAGTTCTGTTGTTAATTATGTGTTTAAATGTGTATTTTGTAGGTTTGTTGAGTGTTCGAACTTCTAGGTGCTAATTGGATGAAAAAGGACATTTTGGAAAGTGAAAAGGTCAACATTCAATCAAACTGTGCAATGGAAGAGCAAAGCAAGCCTTGAAGGCTGTTGCAACAGTGTCTAGATACTAGGACTCGTGCTGCAAATTGTTGCAAAACATTGAGACGCTACCCCCAACATTTAGACGCCCAAAACGTGCGTGGTTGGGCATCAACATTCGTAGTGTCTCGACGCTATCACTTGATTATAAAAGCCTCTCTTTCCCTAATAAGGTCATTATGTATTGATTTCCAGTTGAATTCCTTAGACTACTCTCAATTTTCTCTTAAATTTCCTTGTAAATCTTAGTTTAAATTAGAATTAGGATGGTTTATCAAGCCTTGAGACTTGGATTAGGCTTGTTGATGGTATCTAGGCTCAGATTGTTGATTTGGAGGCTTCATGATTGTGAGTATGATTTGATTTGTGAGATTTTACTCTCCAATTGCATGATTTAGTGTATTGATTGTGGTTTAGACTATGTTTTAATATTAAAGCACAATTGATAGAATAGTTTGACAAACTACATCGCAATTGTCGTGTTAACCTTGTTATGTATGTAATTAAGATTCATCATAGTTGTGATTACATGCTTAATTCGAGTAGCGTTTAGGTCTAATCGTGTGTGCGTGTCGAGGCGAACTCAACTCATAGCTTACATGGTAGGCTTAGGGAATAAATCAATAATGTGGGTTTATTTTAACTTTTTCCTAGCTAATTTAGCTAACCTAATTATGTTGGGTTTTATGCCCTAAAACTCGTAGATAGTAAATATAACAAATTGATTTTATCAATGAAGTGTTATTTAAGTTATTTAATAAAAGGTGTTATTGAAATTGTTGGATTAGAATTGCATTAAACAACCCTAAATCTAATAAACTAACATCCAAGTGTGTATTATATAGCTTGCACAGTATGTGGGGACATACGGGGATCAATGTTCAAGAAACAACTTAAAGAGTCTATAGTATAGGGATAAAGTTGGGTACCTTATCCTGATAACACTATGGATATGCCCTACTTTGTATTTGATACAAACACAATGATCCAACGCATTCATGTAGTGGACATGCGAGTGGGGGTATCCTATGCAATGAGTTTGCATATGACCGGACTGCGAAATAGTAACCATTAAATGTAACTCCATTGTCTAATTAGGTTATTATTTCAATAGGACGACAGATCCATCCAAACGAACACTGAATGTTGGTGCGTGAGTGGACTGAATGGATGGAATGTGAGATAAGATGGATAATAATAAGCAAGAAATATCCAGCCAACACTTAAGTTCAAGTATACACTGTCGCACGTAGTAATAAAAAAACCTCAGAAAGTATTCCAAGGGTATCGATCCCACGAGGACTAAATTGGAAATTCAGATTTGATGAAGAAACTGCTCAAATGATTGCTTTTGAAAAAGGTAACCAAAGAAAATAAGTTGATTGATTGGGGTTTTGAAAAGATAAATAAAACAAGCAAGTAGATAATAAAGAATAACAATAATAGACAAACGAGGTGTTCAACATGGATTCATCCCTAGGGTAACAACCATACTTATGCAATATCTAACATAAGAGTGTTTAATGCATTGGGTCAGATTTAACTTCCATTTGGCCATTGTTTCCAAAAACCGTTAGAAGGCTAAGTGAGTACCGTTATGCACATTTCTGTGACTCGACTCCGACATAGATAATTCACGAATGCAACCTATAACCCTATAATCGATATAGGGTGCCTTAGGCAGCTTTCCCTATACCGCCGAACAATCTCTTTCAAGTTTTTTTCTCCTATATCACCTTTATGAGAACCGATATCGTTTGTCCCTTTCGAGATCAAACTCACATAGCATGCAAAGTCTAAGTGATCAAATTAAACTCAACAAGATTAGAATGATATTCAATAAAGAATGACATGCATTAAATCCTACTTGAGCAAATAAAACACTTTCAAGCCATTAAACCCTAAGGGAATTCACCACATTGAACCCCTCAACGGGATTTAGCTACTCATGATGGGATAAAAGACAAATGAACACATTTTCATTGAAATAATGATGTAAGGAATACAAAGTAATGAAAAGATTCTGGAGCTGGAAATAAAGGAGATAGCTAAATATTTTGGGTTTTTTGTTTACACAATCCTTCTAGAGTTCGCTAAGACAATCCACTCTCTCACTTTTACAAGATGGGAATGGGTGAAACTCTCTACAAACCACAAGGTTTGATGTCTAACTCTCTTTCGGGTTAGAATTTGGTCATCTAAGAGGGACCTCGGGCATCCCTACTCATTGGCGTCGAACCAAGGTTCTGTCACCACCATTTTCTTCCAAGTGAGTTCTGCTTGAATTTGAATTCGAATCTCGAGCTTATATAGTGTAGAAAGTGGTTGAAGAGCTGTGAAATAGGTGCTGGAAGGTTGGCCAGTCAGTTTCAGGGTCAAAACAACCGGTTAGGTGCGAAGAAGACTAAGCCCGACTCGGAATGACCTCTGTTTTTTCAGAAATGCGGCCGCATTTCCTTTTTGCCTTCCCAGAAATGTAGTCGCATTTATGGGGAATTCCAGCTTCTCCTCTGTTTTTCTGCACATCAACAAACTAAGTCAAATTTGCTTCAAATCAAGTCTTTTTAAGCATAATTAAGCATAATTCAACAAAAGTGACTCTCAACACCCTAACTTATCAAATTAACATATTTTGACCCTTACACTCAATATTTGACCAAGAAATGAGCTAAATATAAGGGTAAAATAGGTATATTTTGACCCTTATCAAATGTACCAATTGTATGAATTTGAGGTTCGATCAACCACTCCCTTTTATTTTTCTGCTATTTAATTTTTTCAATTTATTTTTTGTCATTTAAATTCTCGCTATTTAATTTCCCCTCACATTTTGATCTCTCGCATCTCAAACCCCCCATTACTCCAGTCGTCTCAATAAATATAATTTAAGCAAATTATAAACGCACTCCCTGTGTTCGACCCCGGCCACTACTACTGCAAAGTAGTTTAGTGTACGTGGAATTATAAATTTATTTGGCACGGACATTGGAGAATTCGACACCCTCCAAATCAGTCCCGTCAAATTGACACCGTTGCCGGGGAGCCAAGCTTAATTTTTTTTCCTTAGGTTTATTTTGATATTTTCTTTTGTTTTACATTTTTCTTTGAGTTGAACTTATGGCAGGATATTCAATCAAGTAACCACATCAGTCTTCTAGTTCAGGTAAGTCTCTTAAGGACTTAATTGATGAATTTTCTGCTAACTCTCTTTGCATGCAGAACACTCGAGCTGAGTTGAAAAGCCTATCTGATAAGATGGTTGAGTGGTCCACCTGTGCCAAGAGACCACCCTTGAACCGTCCAACACAAAAGCTGATGATGAGGTGTTTGAGCAATCCTTGCCAATCCAAGATCGAGTATGTGGGATTGAGGAAGATCTTAAGCCCCAATGCGAGGAGATTCAAGTGATAGAGTTTCAGGCTGACGAGTCTGAGTCTGTTCTGTCTTTAGATTTTCCTTTATTTGATTTATCTTCTGCTACATCTTACAACATTCTATCCCTTGAGTCTTTTTATTTTTCCCCCTTTCTTTTTATATATTAAAAATTTTAAAAAATATAATGCATCTTTTGGGTCCCATTTGGTAAGCATGCTTATGTTTGCAGGTTTCGTGAATTCAAGGAAGAAGGGCCCGAAGAAATTCGAGAACTTCTATGTACCCTAACAGGAAGATGCAACATCCCGTCGAGCAAAGCGATGTTAAAAATTTTCAATTTTTGAATAGTCTCTATCCCTTTCTTTTGTTTTCTTTAGTTGTTGTCTATTTCTTTAGTTTCTTTCTTAGTTTGTTTGTTTTTGTTTTTGTTTTGTAGGATTCCCCTACATTGGAAAAGGTGATCATTCTAGACGGCTTTAAAGCATCCATACCAACCTCGTGCTTAATCAGGGGAGGCTTTCTGTTCCCCTTTCTTCTTTGTTCCTTAGATTTGCACGTTTGGATACATTGGGGGTCATGTATGATTTAGGTTGGGGGTGGAAGCTTGTGCATGCTAATTGATTCTAGGGTGCGTTTTGATGTATCTGAGCATCAAATTGAAGGAATTGAATCCTTAGCGGAAACAAATTTAATCGAGCGTAAACCAATAACAATTATGTAGGTACATTGGGCCTAAATAATCAGCAGAACAATTCTACCACATTCATTCTAGATTAAGCATGCGATTGTTCTAAACTATTTTAGAATTTAGGAACTTACATGTAGGAGGCCAACTATACAGAACAATGCTCCAATTCGCGAATTGTTTGCCAAAACTCCAAGAAAACCTCCACTGTGTTCACCTACTATCCTCTGGGAAGTGAGATTTGGTTGGTGGGAACCAAGATCTTGAAGGGAATTAAAGAAGAGCAAATCAGCAAGAATGGGAAGTGAGATTTCTCTTAGGAGGTTTGAGAGAGTTTTAATCAGAGAGAGAGAGTTGTAGAGATATCAGATAGAGAGACATTTTATTATTATTATTATTATTATTATTATTTTGCGTTAACCACTCAAAAGAGAGTGGGAGATTACGTTCAACTTCCAACAACTGTTGGGAGTTGACGCTAGCCTCTCGGATCTCCTCTTTAGAATGACCCTTTGGACTTCAATTTGGGCCTCCAACTCATCTCTTTTGGGCTTTTGGGCTTGGATCTTCAATGATCTTCTTAAAAATGCTCCAAAAGTTTTCGAATTCATCCAAAATCTCTCAAGAACTCTGACTATTCTTCTTTGACTCGGTTTCTGAAATTTAAACATAAAATGGCATCAAAGCACACAATTTAAGCACAAAACTAGTTAAAATTAATAGGAAATAGATAGCATATTTTCATGCTATCATCAACCCGTGTGTCAAAAGAGGAGAAAAAGCCGAAGGTCTTGCAGGTGCAACGTCTCAACGCTACCTTACAGTGTCTTAACGAATCTAATTGATAATCGCTTTTGGTTCCTTTTTTTTATCTTGAAAATAAAATCTAAAATTAAATTCCCATACCTTCGAATTAAATATTTAAATAAAAATCTCTTTTCCCAAAATTCTAGGAATTTAATTTACCAAACTTAAGGACCAAACTTAAATTCTAATTTTTCAAATTAGAACTCAAATGAATAAATCAACTTACTACAAAATAGTCTAATTTGAGATGTGGAGCATTACAACGAATACCATATGTTGATGGTCATTCTTCAAACCGAAAACATCCACACTTACGTTCTTTGTCTAGTTCCATTAATCTTCACCCTTTTAATAGGGAAACTCTGTAAAAAGGTTGGCAAGACGTAGTCAATAGTACTTTAATAAGCATAGATAAAGAAAACTAATTATCAGTTAAGTCTAGAAATAATATTGTAAAAGAAATTAAAAGAAAACGTATAGGGTTCTTGTTGTTTTTCAAATGATAACACGATTTTAGTGCTAGTATATTTCTTTAAATCTTGCATGTTTCCTTTGAATTCTATAAGAAAATTTATTAATTTTAAGTATAATATTGTTCAATTCATTTCTAGAATATTCAGGATCGATCAGGGGCAAAATCGACATTTAAAAAGGTAAAAAAAAGTCATCAAAAGCCGAAGTCAAACAAAAGTCAACCTGGAGCATCTTCAAGCTAAAATTCCAGAAGAGTTAGCGTTGAGACACTAGCTCAACACAGTGCTCAATGCTGCAGATCCAAGAGCTAGAGTTGAAACACTAGCTTCAACGTTGAGACGCCCTAAGACTGCACCCCGCTCATTCCAAGCGTTAAGACGTTATGCCCAACGTTTCAATGCCACTCTGGTGCGCATCATTTTCTGTCAATCCGAGTTTGTAGTGTCGGGAGTCTTGAGTATGTGCTAGATCTAGGTGCATTTGTAAATGTCATGCCATACGTCGTCTACCAAGACCAGAATTTGAATGTTTTGCATGTACTGGAGGTGTATTTCAGTTAGTCGATAAATCTTATGTTCACCTCGTTCGTTTAATAGAGGATGTCCTAGTGTAGGTTTGAGATCTGTTGTTCACTACTAATTTTTATACTATGCATATAGATAGAGGTTTTCCTCTAGTGGCGTTGAAACGCTGGGGATAACCTCTATCTATATGCATAGTATAAAAATTAGCAATGAACAACAGATCTCTGGTGCGCATCATTTTCTGTCAATCCGAGTTCGTAGTGTCGGGAGTCTTGAGTATGTGCTAGATCTAGGTGCATTTGTAAATGTCATGCCATACGTCGTCTACCAAGACCAGAATTTGAATGTTTTGAATGTACTGGAGGTGTATTTCAGTTAGTCGATAGATCTTATGTTCACCCCGTTGATTTAATAGAGGATGTCCTAGTGCAGGTTTGAGATCTGTTGTTCACTGCTAATTTTTATACTATGCAATTATACTATGCATATAGATAGAGGTTTTCCCCTAATGCTGCTTCTATTTGGTTGAGGAGACCATTTATGAAATCTGCTAAGACTAGGATTGATTTTGATAGGGAATTCTTGTCTTTAGAGTTTCAAGGGGATATTGTTAAGTTTGATATTTCTAAGGCCGTAAAGTACCCCAATCATTATGCTTCCCTTTGCTAGATTGATGTAGTTGATTCCTTATTGCAGGATATTGTAGTTCATGTTAAGGATGATATGACTCATGAGCAGGATCACCAAAGTTCAGTTGATGAGCTTGAATCAGGGGAGTTTTCAGTTCTCTTAACTATGTTCTCTGATTTCATGTTTATATACATTGAGGAATGTATGAATTTAGGATGGGGTGGATAGTAGTGCATAATGCTTGTTTATGTTAGGTCTCGATGCATATGAGCATTAGACTAAATCAATGTATGAATTTAGGATGGGGTGGATAGTAGTGCATAATGCTTGTTTATGTTAGGTCTCGATGCATATGAGCATTAGACTAAATTTTTTTAGCATTTTTATGATATGAATGAATGAGATGAATTGGTTACTTCTGGCATAGTTATGGTGGTCAATGAAGTGTCTTTTTGAGCCATTTTATTTGTGTTTAGCTTAGTGAAGCACGTTGTCAAATTTTGAGCCCTTTTTAAATTTTTCTAGATTTGTCTTGAACATTTTGAGCACTTAGCCCTTCCTTTTGCTTGTCTTGAAGGTTTAGGATCGTATTATGAGTTCCATGTCTGTTGCCACCTCGATAGGCAAGGACCTAGCTTGATAGTCGATTTGAGCAAGATTGCATATAATGTGCTACTTAGGAGAAAAGAAAAGAAAATATGCATGCTGAGTGTTCAAAAGAAAGATTATTCTTGTAAAGAAAAAAGAGAGAAAATATCGATTTTATGTGTCTTAAAAAGAAAATATCTGAAAAAGAAATAACACCTTGAAATATGTTTAAAGTCTAAGGCAAAAAGAGATACCTCTGTTGTGATAAGTTAGGCCATCCAAGGGCTAAACTCGAGATATGGGTCCCTCAAACAGTTGTGTGAAAGCTAGTGCCTTCATAAAAATGCAAGTTTTACACGGTCGTTGTGTTTGTAGGCGTCTAGTAATGTACTATATATTTGAATGTTTAGTTGCTTGATAGTTTGATCTTTTAGCCAGTGTAGAGGAAAGATGGATTAAGGTCCTCATAAAATTATCTTGGGCTAGTAATGGCTCTTTAGGAAGGCTTTGCACAAACACATGCAAGAATTATTAGGAAAGAATTGTGATTTGTCTCATTGATTGATTAGATGTAGTACCTTTCAATCAGTATATGTTTTGTCTCATTAAGCATAGAAATTTGAGCTATGTCTATTGCAACCATTGAATCTCCATTTTCTTGATTTTGTTTTGCTTGCTCGAAGGCTAGCAAAGTTTAGGTTGCGGGTAATTTGATAGCACTAATTTAGTGCAAATTGTTCCTCTAGATTTTTCTTATCTTCGTGATAATCTATGCTAAAAAAGATGAAAATTGATTATAATATTATTTCAGGCCATTTTGAAGAGTTCAAAACTGGATTAGGGGCTTTTTAGTCGTTTTGCATCAGTCAAAGGTCAACAATCAACAAGTCAACCCAAAAAGTCAACTGTGACCAGCCTTGAGCCAAAATCTTGAGAGCATAGTGTCTCAACGATGCAAAGCATTGGGAACTCGAGGGGTCAGCATCTCAACGCTCTAGGATCGCTGGCATAATCTTTTCGTCTGTAAGCGTTTCAACGTTGCCTCCAATGTCTCAACGTTGGAGGCGCACGCTCAATATTCGACAGACAATGTTCGTAGCATCGAGATGCTCTTGCGGTTGAGACTATATTTTCTTCTCTTCGTGATTAGGGTTGGGGAGCTTAGTTTTAATTCCAATTAGCTCAATTGCATGATGGGTTTAGGAATCAAGGCTTAGTTTCGCATGAATTTAGGTTTTTCCTAATTTGTTTCAGACTATCTAATGATCTTTTGTTCTTGATGTTGCCGGTTTCTAATTAATTAGCGTTGTTAATTAGTTGTTCAATTAGGCTTTAGTCTCAATGCATTAGAACTAGAAATATTAGGGGTCATTATTCTCGCTGATTTTTTCAATTGAGCAGTTGAACAATTAACGATTAAATCGTTCATAATGTATAATCAATGATTAAGGTATACCAAACTAAAATTTGGAGCACCCAATTGCACGATCCCAAGGTACGATTTGCAAGTCCGCCCTTTTAATTTTTTGTCATTTAATTTCCACAATTTCAATTTCCTTCCAGCAATTTTCTTCCATGCCAAACCCTCCTCCCCATCGATTACTAATTGAAAAATCTCTAATTAAGTTTGATTGCTCCCTGTGTTCGACCCCGGCCTCTAATACTGCAAAGTAGAAATAGGTCAATAATTATAAAGAGCCTTGCAGTCACAAACGTGGCAAACACATCGAGAGAAAGTATCACCTAATTCGGAAAATAGTGCAGCGTGGGGATGTGATAGTCACAAAGATTGCTTCATGATAACTGCCCAAAAGGTAGTTATTTAGGCCTCATTTCTATAAGGATTTGTGTGTCTTTTCTGCTTAAGAGGGTTGGTTTTAGATGGATATTACATGTTTTAACCCATTTGGAAGAATGGAAGCATTGGAAATTATTTTGTGCAGATTATGCTGCTGAGCGACTGGAGGGAGCAAATTCTGTGCTGCAGCAAAATTGGGAACAGAACTGCCACATCACAGCTCGTTAGCCAACTTCATGAACCGACTTTTGTTGAGTTATTCTCGTGATAAAGGATCAAGGAGAGGCTTACACGTGTCCTAGTTGACCTAATTCAAGCCTCCCATCCTTCTATAAAAGGAAGTAGCCGTCAAAGTCAAAAGCATTCCATCTTTGTTTGGAAGTCGAGTAGTATAGAGAGATTAGAGATTACCAAGAACACCATCATTTGCAAGCTGATTAAGGAGATTATTATGTTCTTTATTGTCTTGTGATTATGGACATGCCTACTCAGATTGTAATTCATGTTTCCATGTTTATTATGAACTAAGTAGCTTAAGGTGTTGGTTAGGAACATGTAGTTGTTGTGCTTAAACTTTAGTAATATATTGATTATTGCATCTTGGTTAATTGATGTGCCTATTTACATTTTATGCCCACCTGGCCAGCCGGTGTGAATATCTCTCTCTAGTTTTAGGGATGATTTAGAGAGTGTGTGGCAATTATCCACACTACGATCATTGTGTATTGGTGAACGCCAGTGACTGAGCTAGGGATAGCCAGTTGCCTAGTGCTTGATCGGTCGCACTTCATTGGGGTTGAAACACATTCCAAAAGATCTGGAGTTCCAGGAGGAATCCGCTAATAATACTGCGAGAGTTGCATGATCAATAATATTGCTAGAGCATCTTTTTAAAAAACTATTAAGCCTAACCAGCGCCTGTCTTTAATCTGTCTGTCTATTTGTTTATTCTTTGTTCTGTCTTTTACTTTGCTCCAGCATAATTCTTATAAAACCAAATCATTGTTACCATATTTGAAACCATTAGAAAGTTACACAAAATAGATAAAGTGGAAGTTAATTCAGGGCTCGGATTGATAATATTACTTGTGCTGCAGACTGTGTATATTTGCACATGAATTCTAGAGTCTTTTTAGATCATATTTTACTCACTCTAGGAACCCAACACTTCAAAACACAACATCGTTGATCCATTTACAAAAAACTCTCTCGACTAAAGTGTTTGAGGGTCATCTACAGAACTTAGGTCTACGAGATATGTATATAGCATAACCTAGGGCAAGTGGGAGATGTATAGGGTATAGGAGTGCCTTAGTTTATTGTATTTGTAACATTTCCACTCACTAGAGTTTTAGGGAAAGTGGGAGTTTGTTGGGTTTTATGCCCTAAAACTCGTAGATAGTAAATGTAACATTTGACTTGCTTCAGTGAAGTATTATTTCTATATATTTGTTTTGCCTAAATATAACCACAAATCCAATAAACTAAGAACCCATGGCTATATTATGTTGATAGCGAGCATAGCTAGCTATCTTTACTTATTTAATTTAGCTAGTCTTTTATGGTGTTTGGGCCATTTTATTGCACTTTAATGTTTATTTTGTAGGAAATGGTTGATTGGAGCTATAATGCAATATCAGAGTTAATCGGGTGCTCGGGGCGTGAAAAGAGGCAAAGGAATGAAAAGAGTAAAAAAGGAAAAAAGTCAAATCTCGGTCAACAGCAGGCTAGCGTCTCGACGCTAGCTCTTGAGCGTCTCGACGCTCACATTCCATATTAGATTAGGCGCGTAAAGCTTACAGCGTCGAGACGGTATGATAGGAAGCGTCCCGACGCTACCGTTTTTCCTTATTCAGAACGCGCGTTAAAGAGGCAGCGTCGCGACGCTGTCTTGACAGCGTCTCGACGCTTCGACGAAAAATCAGAATATAAGCCTCACTTCGGCTAGGTTTTAGGGGAGATCGATTTGGGACCTTTTGGAGCCGTAAAGTGGACAGAATAGAGGGCTTTTGGAGCTGCAAACAAAGGAGGAACTTGGAAATCAACCCATTGTTCGTGGGGATCGTGACGGGGACGTCGGGACTCGGCCTACATTGAGTTTTCTTTCCCTTTTCTTTCTTTAGTTAGATTTATGGCTTTGATATGTTTAGTTGAGTTGGTATTTCAAATCATGAGTAGCTAAACTTGTAGCTTAGGGATTGATGTAGTTGATTAAGTTTATGGATTGATTTATGGTTTAAGTTGTGCAATGTTATTGTGTTTGTAATCTTGATTTAATGCTTTCAATTAATTGGCCATTAGTTGGATGATTTAAGTTTCGAATCTAGCTCGGGAGAGGGGATTTGATCTAGACTTGCTCATGATTGCATGAATAAAGTTTACTTTCTAATTCTTGACGGTTTTAGATTATCTTTAGAATTGGTTAAAAGATCTCCTTGCCTTGCATGTTAATAAACTTAGATAGGGATATCAAGTTGGTTAATTTGCATGAGAATCAATTATACTCGGGAGAGGTAGTTGTGATTAAAGGGTCTTTGGCTCATAATTTCATTGTGCATAATAACTTATTCTTTAAAATCAATCCTAAACGAAATCGGCGAAATCAATTCCCTAAGTAGTTTTCCCAATTGAATTTCCATTCTTTTTACTTGCTTTGATTTGTTTAATTCATCACCTATTCATCACTTTTTGATCCCTAAATAAAATTGGGCAAGATTATTCGCAATACTCAATTTGCTTAAAAATCCAATCCAGAGGACGACATTCGAATTTACTATTCACTATATTATTACTTGACCCGTGCGCTTGCGGTAGGAAAAGTCCACATCAAGTTTTTGGCGCCGTTGCCGGGGATTGGCACATTTAGTTAGATTGATATTGTGGAAAAATTGCTTGATCTTAATTTAGGGTGTATTTTTACTTTTTTAGGTTTGTTGCATTTTTTTCCTTATTTGTTCTTGTTTCCATATTTGATTTTTTTAGGTTAGTTTCCTTTTAGTTGTGTAATCTTTTCTCTTGATTTGTTCTTGTTTTTCCTTTTTAGATTAGTTTCCTTAGTTGCATTTTGTCATATTTATTTTTGCATTCCATATTAGGTTATTTAGTTTCTTTTTCTTGATTATATTTTCCATATTTAGATTAGTTGTTTTCCTTTCTTTATTTATTTATTTCCATATCTATTTTTGCATTCCATATTAGTTTATTTTCTTTCCTTTTCTAGATTATATTTTTCTTATTTAAATTGAGTCTTTGTCATGTGTTCTTGTTAGGTTATTGTTTGATTGAAAGCCTAATTACCATTGTTGCTTTAATTGATTTGAATGGCTTTTTATTCAACACCATATTCCAATTTTTCATCTTCAAGTTATACCCCTTTAAATGAAAATTCTTCCTTGGAAAGCATAATTCAAAATTATATAGAGGAGTCTAGAGCGAGGAGTCTAAAAATTGACGAAATCATAAGAGGACTTCAAGCTCCACAGGAAGTTAGTGAGGTGGGATCCACTTCCATAAGTTGTCTAGTGAGTCATGTGGTAGATGATTCATTGGCACTCATTCATGAGCGTAGTTCTTTCGGTCTTGATGAGGATGAGCAGTTAGGGGTGATTTGCATGAATAATGGGGACGAATTGGAGAGTTTGAGCACCTTTCAAGAACATGGTTGTGAGGAGAAAAAAGAAAATGAGATTGTAATGTTAGAGGAAGTTCAGGAGGTAGAGTTTGAGGTTGAAAAACCTTCGTCTGTTTTATCTTCTCCATCCTTCATAGATTTTGATTGTTCTTTTTTCTATTCTCACGAGTCAGTTTTAGAGTCAGAGTCTCTTTATTTTGATATTTCTCCTTTTATGCTTCTTTTATTCAAAAATACCAAAAATAATTCTATTTCAGGGGCCCATGAGAAGCTGGTAAGCTTACTAGCAATAGTGAGTTTTATTGATTCAAGAAAGAAGGGTCCAAAGAAATACGAGAATTTTTATGTGCCTTGACAGACTGCACGAGCACGTCGAGCTAATGACGTTAAACAAGCGCTTATGGGAGGCAACCCAAGTAAGTTTAGTGTGTTTCCCCTTTTGTTTTTGATTTATTGTTTGTTTTTGTTTTGTAGGTCTTGTTTTCTTCCTCTCCTTTGCTTTCAAGCTTTCAAGAGTCCAAGCATTCAGTCAAAAAGTCATCATCATTCCAGGGCAGTATTGTTCACTCCTTTCATTCGTTCATTGGTCTCATGCTTGTTTATGCTTTATTTTCGTTATACATTGAGGACAATGCATACTTTAAGTTTGGGGGTGGATTAGCATGTTTGTGGAGCCCTTGAGCATCTGAGTTCGGGCTATAGTTTTGAGCTTTCTTTGAATTATGCATATGGTTGTTTTTTGGATGCTACTTTTGCATGATTATGATGTCCTAGGATAGGCTTTCTTGTCAATTTTCAAGCTTGTGATGAGATGTAAGCATAAGTGCCCAAAAAGGGAGACTTTTTAAAATTTTTCTAGGAGATGGCTTGCATGAGTAGAGTATCTGTCTTGGCCTGACTTGGATTTGAATGCTTAGGAGCGAATTATTGGGTTCATATGCTTGTTGTCACCTCGTTAGGTGTAGGGCAGAGCTAAAGAGTTAATTTTTTGCAAATTAGCATGTTTGATCTTGCTTAGGAGAAAGGAAAATAATATATGCTATTTATGCTCATAAAGAAAAATCATTCGTGTAGTTACTGTTGAAAAGAAAATTATTATGCCATGGCCTGTGCACAGTTTGCAATGTTTAATAATGTTTAGGCAAAAAGAGCTACCCCTGTTGTGATCAGTTAGGCCAACCAGAGAAAACTCAGGTTAAGGGTCCCTGCAATGGGTGTGTGAAAGCTAGTGCCACATATACATGCTTAATTAAATTGTTAATTATAAGCACCTAAGTTTGGAGAAAAACAAACTAATTTGTTCCATTAACTCATTAGTGAAACCTTAGTGCCAGTGTAGAGGGAAGATGAGCTGAGAGTTTAATAATCCAATCCCGGGCTAGTAGAGTCTGGTCTCGTTGAGTTAGATCTCGCTTGTGCAAGTTAATTTTGGAAAAATTTTAATTTGTCTCCCTCATTGGTCCTTATATGCATATCTCTTGCTTGCTTGGTTATTGACTTTTGAGCCTTGAGGATTGAGTTATGATTGTTGCATCCATTCTTCCATTATATGTCTGATTTAGAGTTTGCTCGAGGACTAGCAAAAGCTTAAGTTTGGGGGTATTTGATAGCGAGCATAGCTAGCTATCTTTACTTATTTAATTTAGCTAGTCTTTTATGGTGTTTGGGCCATTTTATTGCACTTTAATGTTTATTTTGTAGGAAATGGTTGATTGGAGCTATAATGCAATATCAGAGTTAATCGGGTGCTCGGGGCGTGAAAAGAGGCAAAGGAATGAAAAGAGTAAAAAAGGAAAAAAGTCAAATATCGGTCAACAGCAGGCTAGCGTCTCGACGCTAGCTCTTGAGCGTCTCGACGCTCACATTCCATATTAGATTAGGCGCGTAAAGCTTACAGCGTCGAGACGGTATGATAGGAAGCGTCCCGACGCTACCGTTTTTCCTTATTCAGAACGCGCGTTAAAGAGGCAGCGTCGCGACGCTGTCTTGACAGCGTCTCGACGCTTCGACGAAAAATCAGAATATAAGCCTCACTTCGGCTAGGTTTTAGGGGAGATCGATTTGGGACCTTTTGGAGCCGTAAAGTGGACAGAATAGAGGGCTTTTGGAGCTGCAAACAAAGGAGGAACTTGGAAATCAACCCATTGTTCGTGGGGATCGTGACGGGGACGTCGGGACTCGGCCTACATTGAGTTTTCTTTCCCTTTTCTTTCTTTAGTTAGATTTATGGCTTTGATATGTTTAGTTGAGTTGGTATTTCAAATCATGAGTAGCTAAACTTGTAGCTTAGGGATTGATGTAGTTGATTAAGTTTATGGATTGATTTATGGTTTAAGTTGTGCAATGTTATTGTGTTTGTAATCTTGATTTAATGCTTTCAATTAATTGGCCATTAGTTGGATGATTTAAGTTTCGAATCTAGCTCGGGAGAGGGGATTTGATCTAGACTTGCTCATGATTGCATGAATAAAGTTTACTTTCTAATTCTTGACGGTTTTAGATTATCTTTAGAATTGGTTAAAAGATCTCCTTGCCTTGCATGTTAATAAACTTAGATAGGGATATCAAGTTGGTTAATTTGCATGAGAATCAATTATACTCGGGAGAGGTAGTTGTGATTAAAGGGTCTTTGGATCATAATTTCATTGTGCATAATAACTTATTCTTTAAAATCAATCCTAAACGAAATCGGCGAAATCAATTCCCTAAGTAGTTTTCCCAATTGAATTTCCATTCTTTTTACTTGCTTTGATTTGTTTAATTCATCACCTATTCATCACTTTTTGATCCCTAAATAAAATTGGGCAAGATTATTCGCAATACTCAATTTGCTTAAAAATCCAATCCAGAGGACGACATTCGAATTTACTATTCACTATATTATTACTTGACCCGTGCGCTTGCGGTAGGAAAAGTCCACATCATATGTATACTTGAAGTTTATGTGTGACATAAGTATGGATCAAGTTCAAGTAAATAGTCTAAACGATCTATAGTATATGGATAAGGTTGGGTACCTTAATCTTGGGGACACTATTGGCGCAACTCGCTTTGTTCTTTAAAGACAGACGATGTGATCCTAATTGTTCATGTATAAGACATGTGAGTGAGGGCGTCCTATTGTTGAAACTAAACATCTCATACATATAACATAGGTAACTTGATCTTAATCCCGAGCTGACTATGAACTCCTGTTTATTTAGGATTATCCTTTGATTTGCATGGGTGAGAGTGGCCAAACATCACCGACTCAATAAGCTTACCATTTTGGGGATAAGACTAAATGGATAGTTGGGGACATAGCTTTGCAAGATGGAATTCACTACTACCCGTTTTAGGGTTAGTAAAGGTTGTTCTCTTAAGTGCTGACTCCGAGTCTTGAACAAAGTGGTCCTGCCCTCTCGTAATCTTGAGAGGGACTTGGTTCAGTGATTGTATCGCGAACTAGTTGTTCATTAGAGGATCAATGGAACTTAAGGAACAAGATGTAACTATAGGGGTAAAACGAACATTTGACCTAGCTCTAGTTACGAACAACTGGTGAAGGGTCGACTTACTAATCATGGTTATCTAAAGTGGACAAGAAATATATCTACAGTGAGGGGAGTGCAGCTACGGGCTACAGTGGAGTGTACCGGAAGCTAACGAACGATGAATGACTGGGTTAATGAGATTAATCGGTTATCATCATTTCGTTGGAGCCCATGATCTGTAGGTCCATTAGGTCCCTATACTAGCTCAATAGGAATAAAACTTGGAAGAATATGATAGATTAATATTTGAAACGTTCAAATTCGGAAAAGGATACAGAAGTCGCTTATATACGATAGCTAACGACATATTAGTTTAATTATGAATTAGACTTAAAATGAGAGTTATATATTTAAATATGATTAAGTATTAAACACGTGAATAAGAATTCATGTTCGAGAAAATTCGTTGGGAGAAACAAACCAAGATTGCACAAATGGTATTAATTTAATATAAGATATTAAATTAAATATTTTTATTTTAATTAAATAAATGATATTTAAATTAAAATAATAATAAAAGAAAGTGAGATTATTCAGAATTTTATTTGCAAATTTTGGAGGTGGTGCTTAATGACTAATCAGTTGTAATTAGCCTTATTGCACCACCTAATCTTGTGACTCAAAATGATCCATATTTGTTGTCATTTTTTTGTGCAATTCTTGTGGATCATTTTCCTCTATATATATATAGAGGATGAGCTGATGAAAATGTGTGGATTTCTTCAACCTAAAATGCTGCCGAAATTCTCCCAAGAACTTGCATGTTTATACTTTCAAGCTTGCTTATACCCATAAGCTTTCCTTTCAAATTCATATCAATTGAGGATCCCACAATCCGTTCCAAGGCTTGAGGATAATAGAGAAGATCCAAGTGGTTGTCCAAAAGCCTTTCGTGTGAATTATAAAGCATCGGATTATACGAATTGGGAGCTCTAAGAGGTAGGTACCTTATTACTCTATTTTTTGTTCTTATGGACAACATGTCTTCTAGGATTAAATTGATCAAATTGTGTGCTTAAGATCCAAAATTGCTTCCGCATGTGTGATATTAACACCTACAATTGGTATCAGAGCATGGTTTGGGCACCAAATTTGCATTAATTTGATCATGGGTGGGTAGCATTTGCATATTGAATTTTTTTGGGTGATAGAATGGATATATTACGGGTTTGGCAATTTAATTTTCTCAAATTTGTTGAAATAATTTGTAATTGCTTACATGTTTATGGACATAAATGAGTTAGTATCGAGTATGTAAAATTTGAGAGTCATTAGAGTCCATTTAGTACTGTAATTACTCGAAAGAAGAAGAATAACTCAAGCTGGCCAAAGAACAGCAGGCTGACCAGAGGGGCTGACCATTCGGGCTGACAGATGGTTGACGGGCTGACCATTCGGGCTGACAGATGGTTGACTGACTGAGCATTCGGTCTGACCAGACGGGTTGACCAATCGGGCTGACCAGATGGTTGACGGGCTGACCAGATGGTTGACGGGCTGACAGATGGTTGACTGGCTGACCATTCTGGCTAACCAGAAAGGGATAATTTAAGCAATTTTTTAATTATTAAATGCAATAATTTAGTTGTTTGCTTGCTTGAATTGCCAAAACCAGTCCATTTTAGTGTGAATTAGTTAATTATGCATGGATGGATGTATGTTTTAATTAAATAGCCAACAATATGCATAAAACATGTCATATAGATTTAAAATCCCACCATAGGAAGCATGTTATATGCATTAAGTATATTATAATTAAGTTATAATATTAAGATGCATGTTTAGGTTTCATGATGGATGCATGTTGAATGAAGTAATTACGTTTAATCAAACGATAACGAACAAAGCATGCTGCATGAAACTTCCTTAGCTCGATTTAAAGTGTTTCAATCTAATAAATGCTTGTTATAGGTTAATGTCATTTTAATTTTTTATAAAACCGACATAGACATTTAAAATCTATAACAAATATAAAAGCATGCTCACTTAAGATTAAAAGGAACTCAAAGATCAATCGATGCAAAATAGTTATAGGTCGATAACTTGTAAAGCTAAGGCTACAAGAGAACTCACCCGGTTAGATGCTGTTTAAGGCTAGAGGTATTTAAGTTGACGGTTTACGGAACATCTCCTACCTGGGCATCAAGCCGGTACTTGAGTTAGGTTAACCCGGTTTTATGAGCATGCGTGAGCGATGTGAGGTCATAATATGATTTTTTCACCTAGACATCGTAGGATAAGTCCATTTATGGACGTATCACCTAGACTTAGGTAATATTTATTAGCCAAATTCTATTTAAGTTTAAATTAAAAACCCTAAACATAATAGGACACTTCAGTGGGAGAAAAAGTAATAAAAACGAGATATTTAAAATCAAGTTTTTACTCCTACGTTCCCCTGTGTTCACACCGTGAGATACATGCTCGGCTTCGCGTCACCTTGGAAGTGGCCTCCCTTCGGAAAGTATTAAGCATGCATCAATACCAAGATGAATGGGGAAAGTGTTCATAGTAAGTGGGAGAAGGACGCGTGACAACGTATCCTATGGTCCCCACCCCTAGGTTGCACAGTGAGATTCCTATGATCAGCCTGCGCGTCGCCCTGGAAATGACCATCCATTCGGAGGGCATAATCATAGGATTCAGAATGCCGCAAACTCCAGCAATGGATAGGGTCACTTAGGTCAGTCACCAACAGTTGTTTTTTTCCTAACGGTAGCCTGTTGGTGCATATCTCTGGGATCTGAAAGTGGGAGGGTCACACTTACAATAATAAGTTCTTGACCAAACAAACGGTAGCTAGTAACTAAAAGAATATGAGATGTTCTGGTTTTTTATATTGACTGAGATATGTCTCAATTCAGTGGAGGAGTAGTTGATCACCCTTCGGTGGCTGTTATTCTAAACCTCTGAAGTATCGTTGCAAAACTATATCGATAGTTTATTAGGGTTACTTTGGTTAAATAGTTTTGCTAAAATTGATTGGATTGTTTAAATGGTTAAAGGCAAAAACTAATATAGTCAATTGTTTATTATTTTTAGCATGTCTTCCTCAATATTACAACTGCTTAAAAGCGATAAGTTAATCGGTGCAAATTATGCAATGTGGAAATCTAACCTGAACACAGTTCTGGTTATTGATGATCTGCGGTTTGTCCTGACAGAGGAATGTCCTCTGTTCCCTATTCGAACTGCATCTCAATCTGTTAAAGATGCATATGATCGCTGGATGAAGGCCAACGAAAAGGCCCAAGTCTATATTCTGGTTAGTTTATCTGAAATTTTAGCCAAGAAACATGAAGGAATGGTCTCAGCAAGAGAGATCATGAATTCACTTCAGGAAATGTTTGGACAACTGTCCTTTCAACTCCATCATGAAGCCCTCAAATACATTTACAGTTGTCACATGAAAGAAGGCCAACCTGTTCAAGAACATGTTCTTGATATGATGGTCCATTTCAATGTTGCTGAAGTAAATAGAGTGGTCATCGACGAACGTAGTCAAGTAGCATTTATAATGGAGTCACTTCCAAAAAGCTTCCTACAATTCCGAAGCAACGCTGTAATGAATAAGATTCAATGCAATTTGACTACGCTCCTGAATGAGTTACATACATTTCAATCACTTATAAAAGGTAAGGAATTGAAAGAAGGAGAGGCAAATATAGCCCATTCCAAGAGAAAATTCCTGAAGGGTTCATCCTCAGGAACAAAGTTTGCACCTCAAAATTCTGGCTCTAAGAATATCCAGAAAAAGGAAGAAGTAAAGGGAAAGGCTCCCGTTACTGCTAATCGAGGAAAGAAGAAAGTAAAGAAAGCTGATAAAGGAAAATGCTTCCATTGCAACGTTCAGGGGCATTGGAAGAGAAATTGCCCCAAATACCTCGCTGAAAAGAAGAAGGACAAAGAAGGTAAACTTGATTTACTCGTTTTAGAAACTTGTCTCTTAGAACATGATCAAGATGCCTGGATACTTGATTCCGGAGCTACTAATCATGTCTGTTCTTCTTTGCAGGAAAATAGTTCATTTTGGAAGTCAAAGAAAGATGAAATGTCATTCAAGGTTGGAACAGGAGACGTCATTTCAGCTTCTGCAGTGAGAGATGTCAAGTTGTTTGTAGGAGATAGGTTTTTGTTTTTGGAAAATCCGTATATAGTTCCTAAAATACGTAGGAATCTTATATCCATCTCCTGTCTAATTGAACAAGGATATTCTGTAAATTTTAAAGTTAATGAAGCGTTCATGTCTCAAAAAGGAATGTTCGTCTATTCAGCAAAATTAGAAAACAACTTGTATGCATAAGACCAACCGTAACAAAAACAATTTTAAATCACGAGTTATTTAGAACTGTTGATACTCAAAGAAAAAGGCAACACATTTCTCCAAATAGTAACACTTATCTTTGGAATCTAAGGCTAGGCCACAACCATCTTGATAGGATCAAAAGATTGGTAAAGAATGAACTTCTAAATGAGTTAGAAGACGATTCATTACCTCCATGTGAATCCTGCCTAGAAGGAAAATTGACTAAAAAACCGTTTACGACAAAAGGTTATAGAGCCAAAGAACCTCTAGAACTTATACATTCAGACCTCTGTGGTCCAATGAATGTAAAAGCTCGAGGAGGATACGAATATTTCATCTCTTTCATAGATGATTATTCGAGATATGATTACTTGTACCTAATGGCGCACAAATCTGAAGCACTTGAAAAGTTAAAAGAATATAAAGCTGAAGTTGAAAACCTATTAGGAAAAACAATCAAAACTCTTCGATCTGATCGAGGAGGAGAGTATATGGATTTACAATTCCAAGACCACATGATAAAACATGGAATCAAATCACAACTCTCAGCACCACGAACACCACAACAAAAAGGTGTATCCAAAAGGAGAAATAGAACATTGATGGAAATGGTCCGATCAATGATGAACTATGCTCAGTTGCCCAGCTCATTTTGGGGACATGCAGTAATGACTGCAGTTGAGATATTGAACAATGTTCCTTCGAAAAGTGTTTCTAAAACACCCTTCGAATTATGGAAATGACGTAAACCTAGTTTACGATATTTCCAGATCTGGGGATGTCCTGCTGATAACTGCCCAAAAGGTAGTTATTTAGGCTTCATTTATATAAGGATTTGTGTGTCTTTAATGCTTAATAGGGTTGGTTTTAGAGAGATATTACATGATTTAACCCATTTGGAAGAATGGAAGCTTTGGAAATCACTTTATGCAGATTATGCTGCTGAGCGACTGGAGGGAGCAAATTCTATGCTGCAGCAAAACTGAGAGCAGAAACTGCCACATCACAGCTCGTTAGCCAACTTCATGAACCGATTTCTATTGAGATATTTTCGGGATAAAGGATCAAGGAGAGCCTTACACGTGTCCTAGTTGACCTAATTCAAGCCTCCCATCCTTCTATAAAAGGAAGTAGCCGTCAAAGTCAAAGGCATTCCATGTTTTCCCTTGGAAGCCGAATAGTATAGGGAGATTGAAGATCATCAAGAACACCATCAACCGCAAGCTGATTAGGGAGTTTACCTTCTTTATTAACTTGTAGTGATGGACATGCATACTCAGATTGCAATTCGTATTCCTATGCTTATTATGAACTAAGTAGCTTAAGGTGTTGGTTAGGAATAATGTGATTACTGTGCTTCATCTCTAGTAATAAATTGACTATTGCATTTTGGTTAATTGTTGTGCTTATTCTTATTTTATGCCCGCCTGGCCAGCCGGTGTGAATAGCTCTCTCTAGTTTCAGGGATGATTTAGAGAGTGTGTGGCAATTCTCCACACTACAATCATTGTGTATTGGTGAACGCCAGTGACTGAGTTAGGGATAGCCAGTTGCCTAGTGTCTGATCGGTCGCACTTCATTGGGGTTGAAACACATCCCAAAAGATTCGGAGTTCCGGGAGGAATCCGCTAATAATACTGCGGGAAATGCATGATCAATAATATTGCTAGAGCATATTCTATACCAATCACTAAAGCCTAACCAGCGCCTGTCTTTAATCTATCTATCTATTTGTTTACTCGTTGTTCTGTCATTTATTTTGCTTCAGCATAATTCCGATAAAACCCAATCATTTTTATTATCTCTGAAACCATTAGAAAGTTATACAAAATAGATAAAGTAGAAACTCATTCAGACCTTGGATTGATAATATTACTTGCTGCAGACTGTGTATACTTGCACAGGAATTCTAGAGTATTTCATATCATATTTTTACTCACTCTAGGAACCCAACAAGTTTTTGGCGCCGTTGCCGGGGACTGAATAAATTTTTATCTGATCTGTTTTGTGTATGTGTTTTAGTGGTTTGGTGCTAGAACTTTTTGATTGTTTCTTTTGTTTTTACAGGTGTGATTTTGGTGCATGAGCGATCCTCCTGGGGTACGGTTTGAGCTTGATCCAGAAATTGAAAGGACATTTAGGAACAGAAGGAGGGAGCAGCGCAGAAACCAGATGGAGAACGTGCCGCAACTCCCGCAGGTTCCTGAAGGTCCAGTAGCAGTGAACCCCCAGCAGAATCCGTTGCTGCAGCAAAACCCACTGTTTGAGCAAAATGAGCAGCGAAATAATCAGGCTGAGAATCCTATCTTGATAGCGAACGATAGGACCAGAGCCATTCGAGCATATGCTGTCCCGATGTTTAATGAGTTGAATCCAGGGATTGCACGTCCCCAAATCCAAGCGGCGAATTTTGAAATGAAACCGGTAATGTTTCAGATGTTGCAAACCGTGGGGCAATTCCATGGTTTGTCATCTGAAGACCCTCATTTACATCTTAAGTCTTTTCTAGGAGTTAGTGATTCTTTTGTAATTCAGGGAGTGCCGAGAGATGCTCTTAGATTAACTTTGTTCCCGTATTCTCTTAGAGATGGAGCAAAATCATGGTTAAACTCTTTTGCTCCAGGATCAATTAGGACATGGGATGAGTTAGCTGAAATTTTTTTTAGTAATTATTTCCCACCTAATAGAAATGCTAAATTAAGGAGTGAAATAGTAGGGTTTAGGCAACTTGAAGATGAGACTTTTAGTGAGGCTTGGGAGAGGTTTAAGGAGCTTTTGCGAAAGTGTCCCCACCATGGGTTACCTCATTGTATTCAAATGGAAACATTTTACAATGGTTTGAATGGAGTAACCCAAGGTATGGTCGATGCTTCGGCTGGAGGGGCCCTTTTGGGAAAAACTTTTGATGAAGCCTATGAAATTTTAGAAAGAATATCTATTAATAGTTGTCAGTGGTCGGATGTTAGAGGCACAAATAAAAAGGTTAAGAGTGTGTTAGAGGTTGATGGTGTGTCCACCATTAGGGCCGATCTTGCTATGATTGCTAACGCTCTTAAGAATGTGACAGTGATTAGTCATCAGCAGCCACCAGCTATGGAGCCTGCAGCAGTGGTGAACCAAGTCACGGACGAAGCATGTGTCTATTGCGGTGAAGATCACAACTACGAGTTTTTCCCCAGCAATCCAGCTTCTGTGTTTTTTGTAGGTAATCAGAGGAACAACCCTTATTCTAACTTCTATAATCCAGGTTGGTGCAACCACCCCAACTTTTCATGGGGAGGTCAAGGAAATAACGTACAAGCGCAACAAAAGGTGAACTAGTCGGGATTTGCTAAAGCGCAGGTAATGCCCCAGCAAAATAAGCCGGTTTTGTCCCAGCAAAATTCGGGAAATTCTCTCGAGGCAATGATGAAAGAATTTATGGCTCGCACAGACGCCGCAATTCAAAGTAATCAAGCTTCGATGAGGGCCCTGGAATTGCAAGTGGGTCAGCTAGCTAATGAGCTAAAGGCAAGGCCTCAAGGGAAACTTCCTTCGGATACTGAACACCTTCGAAGGGAAGGTAAGGAGCAGGTAAAGGCAGTAACTCTTAGGAGTGGTAAGCCATTAGAAGAGTCTAGAAAGACCCAGGATTTAAATAGTAATAGTGATAATATTGTTGTTATTGAAAAAGAGTTGGAGTCTGGTCAGGGTGCTGGAGGCAGCAAAGAAAATGCTGGAGCATCTGGTTCTGTACCAGATGTAGAACCACCATATGTGCCGCCCCCACCTTATGTACCACCTCTACCTTTTCCACAAAGGCAAAAGCCTAAGAATCAGGATGGTCAATTTAAAAAGTTTTTAGAGATTCTTAAGCAGTTGCATATAAATATCCCTTTAGTAGAAGCTATTGAGCAAATGCCTAATTATGCTAAATTTCTTAAGGATATTTTGACTAAAAAGAAAAGGTTAGGTGAGTTCGAAACTGTATCTCTTACTGAGGAGTGTAGTGTTATTCTTAAGAATGGGCTACCCCCCAAGGCTAAGGATCCAGGGTCATTTACTATACCTGTGTCTATAGGTGGAAAGGAATTAGGTAGAGCACTTTGTGATTTTTGTGCAAGCATTAACCTTATGCCTCTTTCGGTCTATCGGAAGTTAGGTATTGGTGAAGCTAGACCTACCACAGTTATGCTCCAATTAGCTGATACGTCTATCACATATCCAGAGGGTAAAATTGAGGATGTCTTAGTAAAAGTTGATAAATTCATATTTCCTGTTGATTTTATTATTTTAGACTATGAGGCTGATAAAGATGTCCCAATTATTCTAGGTCGTCCATTTTTGGCTACTGGTAGGGCATTAATAGATGTTAAAAAAGGAGAATTAACAATGAGAGTCTGTAATGAGGAAGTGAAATTTAATGTGTTTAAAGCCATGAAATATCCAGATGAAATGGAGGATTGCTCCTTCATCAGGATTCTGGAGAGCACAGTTATTGAGACAGCAATACAGGATTCGGCTGATAAGCATTCAGAAAAGCATGGAGAGGTTAGTGTAAAAGATTTTGAATTTTGTTCTTTAGATAGAAAAAATGAAAAAGAATTGTTTAGATGTGAGGATGTTTTTGAGTCTTTAGATTTAGATCAAAGAAAGGCTCCCCCAATTAAGCCATCCCTAATTGAGGCACCCACTTTAGATTTGAAACCTTTACCGGATCATCTAAAGTATGTGTATCTTGGGGAGAGTGATACGTTGCCCATTATTGTTGCATCAGATTTAATGCCGGAGCATGAGGAGGCCTTAATAAAATTGCTGCAGCAATACCGCAAAGCTATAGGTTGGACATTGGCTGATATTCAAGGGATTAGCCCATCTTTTTGTATGCACAAAATCACTCTAGAGGAGGGATCCTTTAAGAGTATTGAGCAACAAAGAAGGCTTAACCCTGCAATGAAAGAGGTTGTTAAAAAGGAGGTAATTAAATGGTTGGATGCTGGGATCATTTATCCAATTGCCGATAGCAATTGGGTAAGCCCTGTCCAATGTGTTCCTAAGAAAGGAGGTGTCACTGTGGTGAGCAATAAAGATAATGAGCTGATTCCAACCAGGACAGTAACTGGCTGGAGGGTTTGTATGGATTACAGAAGGCTTAATAAAGCCACCCGAAAGGATCATTTCCCTCTACCATTTATCGACCAGATGTTGGATCGATTGGCTGGTCAGGCCTATTACTGTTTCTTGGATGGTTATTCTGGGTATAACCAGATTACTATTGCTCCTGAAGATCAAGAGAAAACCACTTTCACCTGCCCTTATGGGACATTCGCTTTTAGGAGAATGCCTTTCGGCCTTTGCAATGCTCCAGCAACATTTCAGCGGTGTATGCTAGCAATTTTTTCTGATATGATTGAGTCCACTGTTGAAGTCTTTATGGACGATTTTTCAGTGTTTGGAGGGTCTTTTCAGAGTTGTTTAGATATTTAGGAAAGGTATTAAAAAGATGTGAGGATACCCATCTAGTACTTAATTGGGAGAAGTGCCACTTCATGGTGAAGGAGGGCATAGTGTTAGGTCATAGGATTTCTAAAAATTGTCTAGAAGTTGATAGAGCAAAAGTTGAGGTTATCAAAAGACTAGAGCCACCGAATTCAGTGAAGGGAATTCGGAGTTTTTTAGGACATGCTGGATTTTATAGGAGGTTCATAAAGGATTTTTCCAAAATCAGTAAACCTCTTTGTAACTTATTGTGCACTGATCATGTTTTTGACTTTAATGCAGATTGTAGGAAGGCTTTTGAAACATTAAAGGCTGCTTTAATCTCAGCACCCATTCTCTGCGCGCCTAATTGGAATTTGCCATTCGAGGTAATGTGTGATGCGAGTGATGCTGCGGTAGGAGCGATGCTGGGGCAAAAGCAGGGCAAATTTATTCATCCTATATATTATGCAAGCAAGGTTTTAAATGAAGCACAGGTCAACTACACAACTACTGAAAAGGAGTTGTTAGCTGTTGTGTTTGCTTTTGAGAAATTTCGGCCATATTTGGTTGGATCTAAAGTCACGGTGTTCACGGATCATGCAACAATAAGGTATTTAATGTCTAAGAAGGATGCAAAGCCGAGACTAATTCGTTGGATTTTATTACTGCAGGAATTTGACTTGGAGATAAAGGACAAGAAGGGATCAGAGAATGTCGTTGCAGATCATTTATCTCGTCTTGATCCATCATCATTTTTGCTAGAGCAATCTGCCATTTCCGATTCTTTTCCAGATGAGCAGCTTTTTGCTGTTCAGGTAAAGGTAGTCAGGGATGTCCCTTGGTATGCTGATATTGCCAACTTTTTAGTAAAGGGAGTCACCCCTATTGATATGGATTGGAGGCAGAAGAAAAAGTTTAAGCATGATGCGAAATTTTTCTTTTGGGATGAGCCGTTTATGTATAAGCAATGCTCTGACGGTATTATTCGTAGGTGTGTTTCAGGTGCTGAAGCAAAAGAAATCCTGGAGCAATGTCACTCTTCGCCGTATGGAGGTCATTTCAGCGGACAGAGGACGGCTATGAGGATTTTGCATTGCAGATTTTTCTGGCCTACGTTATTTAAGGATGCCCATTGGTTCTACAAGCAATGTGACGCTTGCCAAAGGAGAGGAAATTTGGGGCCTAGAGATGAAATGCCTCTTACTTACATTTTAGAAGTTGAATTATTTGATGTATGGGGTATTGACTTTATGGGACCATTTCCCCCTTCTAATGGCAATGTTTTTATCTTATTGGCAGTTGATTATGTGTCCAAGTGGGTGGAGGCCATCGCATGCCATCAGAGTGATGCCAAGACAGTAGCAAGGTTTCTTCAATCGCACATCTTTGCGCGGTTTGGGACACCTAGGGCTCTAGTGAGTGATGAGGGTACACATTTTGTTAATAATATCTTAACTAAGCTTTTAGCTAAGTATGAGATTAAGCATAGGATAGCTACCCCTTATCACCCACAAGCAAATGGTCAAGCTGAAATTAGTAATAGGGAAATTAAAGCTATTTTAGAGAAAGTAGTCCATCCATCTAGAAAGGATTGGTCCTTTAGGTTGGATGAGGCTCTTTGGGCTTATAGGACAGCTTATAAGACTCCTTTAGGTATGTCTCCCTATAGGTTAGTATATGGGAAAGCTTGTCATTTACCATTAGAGCTTGAGCACAAAACATTTTGGGCTTTGAAAAAGTTAAATTTTGATCTAAGTCGTGCAGGAACAATCAGAATGCTGCAGCTTAATGAGTTAGAAGAATTTCGTCAATTTTCTTACGAAAATGCGAAAATGTATAAGGAAAAGACTAAGCTGTGGCATGACAAAAAAATTAAATCTAAGGAGTTTGTCAAGGGTCAGAAAGTTTTGCTTTATAATTCTAGATTAAAATTATTTCCTGGAAAATTAAAATCTAAATGGTCAGGACCGTTTATTGTGATTGAGGTTTTCTCCAATGGAGCAATTACTTTGTAGGATGAAAAAGATGGGAGAGTATTCAAGGTGAATGGACAGCGTGTGAAGCATTATTGGGGTGAGGAGTTTCAGTCGAAATATCCTTCCCTAAGGTTGGTCGATGTTTGAGAGAGCAGGACTTTTGCGGGAGCATTTCACAGAGTAAAATTTTGAGCTCCCGAAGTTTGAATTGATTTTATTTTTCGTTAATTTGATTTCGGTTAGGATAGATGTAATTTTGAATGATGTATTAGATTTTATCTTTTAAGTACTTTTATATTTTTGGTAGGTTAGATTTGATCTATTTTTTTTTTTTGATTTGATTTGATTTTCGGGTTCTTTATTTAAATTATCTTGCAATTATCTTTTAGTTAGTTAGATTTTATTTTATCTAGATTTTATTTTCGGTTATTTGAATTCTAGTTTTAATAGAGATTTTCTCTAAGTTATTCAGCTTCTTTTGAGAATAACAGGTTAAGTTTGCTTTGATTGGTTTAATTTGAAAGGATTTGATTTGTCTATTTTAAAATTCAAATTCCGTATCTAAGATTCTTCAGGTTCGGCAGATTGTTGCGGCAAAGATATTGCTGGAGCAAAATATGCCGAGTTAGAAGGGTTTTCGTTGGAATTTATTATTGTTACCGTTGGGTTTGACTTTGAATTCTTGCAGGTAAATATGCGTGCATCGTCTGATGAGGCCATGTGGCGCAGAGTAATTATCCAACGGCTCCAATGATGACAGAGCATTAATTTTTACCATGGCTGTTTGGAATTTGCAATTTTACCGTTGGTAATTTTTGAATTTCAGGTTTGCATTTTTAATTGCAACGGTAATATTAGTTATGACCGGGCAAATCCTTTCGGTTAGGATTCTTGTTTGCTGCAGCCCTATTTATTCGCAATCTCTAGTAAGTACATTTCACTTCGCTTTCTTGATCAAATTCTTGTGCGTGTGTTATTCTTTCTTTCTTTGCAAAACCCTATTATACCTTCCATGGCTAAGACGAGAGCGCGAAAAGAAAGGGAGAGTGAGGAGGAAGAGATACCGGTCACACCGGAAGTTCAAAAAGGAAAGTCTAAGAAGAAGAGGACGCCAGAGGAAAAGGAAGCAAAGAGAAGAAGAAGGCAACAGAGGGCTACAGAACAGAAGGAAGTTCAGGAGGTGGCGGACGTTGTTGCCACTACTGCGGAGGAAGGAAGTACTCAAGAACCTGCAATACAAAACCCAGATACGGTTCAAGAACAGATTGCTGAGAAAAATCAAGAAACAGAGAATGAAGGTGAGCATAACAAGGAGAAAACACCGGAGCCGGTGCAGGAGGACCATGTTGAAATCATTATGCCTGAACCGCCCAAGCACTGCCGCATCAAAAGGAAGGCGGGTCGCGTGAGGGTGGTTCCGACCACGCCATTGATAGCGAGCAGAAATGTCGCTATTTTCGTCTCAATTTATTAAGCTTTTTGGTGCTTTAATCGTGTTTTTAATGAATATATGTAATGAATTTTGTTATTTTGTCTTTAGGAGCATAAATGATGATTTTGGGAGAAAAAGAGCCATAATTGAAGTAATTATAGCCCAAATCAAAGTATGAAGCCCAAAGAAGACATCCATGAAGAAAAGTCCAAGAGAAATGAAGAAGAAGGCCCAAAAATCAGCCCAAAAAGAAGCTGATTTTTCTGGAAAATCTGGACAGCGTCGAGACGCTTAGCAAGGCAGCGTCGCGACGCTGCCCTTTCTTGTTGCCCAAGCCGCGTGCGCAGCAGCGTCGCGACGCTTGGCAAGGCAGCGTCGCGACGCTACCCCTTTTCCAGGCCTATAAATAGGAGCCCTTGGTGCCTCATTTGGCATCAATCAATCATCAATCATCACTCATTCCTTTCTTTCCTTTCTTAAGACTCCTTTTTTGGAGCCCCTCTCAAGGCTTTTGAGCCTTTTTGAGAGGGTTCTTCTAGTGGGAATTTTTGGGGAATTTTGGGAAGCAAGTCTAGAGGCTCGAGGAGTAGTCAGCGGGGGCTCCAAGCGTCAGCAAGGGGTTTTTCGACGGTCAATTCCTTTTCCTTTATGTCTTTTAATATGCTTTCCCTTGTAATTATTGTGAATATTATGTGTAGCTAAACCCCAATTTGGGGTCTTGAAATGAAATGTTAGTGGAAATATTGTTATAATTTCTTGTCTCTTGCCCATGTCCTAATTATTTGTATGGATGTGCTTAATGCTTTACTCAATCTGGCCAATTGTGTAATGATTCGTTTCTTAATGGAAACTCGACGGAGAGAAATTAGGATAGATCATAATCCATGCAACTAGTTTAATTGCCCGTTGTGACACCGGGATTAGTTGATTAAACTTAGATTCCTAAAATGAATCAGAGCGTAATAATTAATGATTTTTAATAGCACTAAGGACACTTAGGTTGTTAAAATGAATTAATTACAATTAGGGGAAACCGACAGGAGAACCTATGTGATTAACGGAGATTCTAGGTTTATAATTAGTTGGGCAATGAGATAGGATAATTGTAGCAATTATTTAGCTAATCATTGATTTTCAAGACCCCTCTTCCCGCTAAAAGAAAACTCTTTCTCCACATTTTATTTTTGATTGATCAAATTTTTTTTCATTAATTGTCTTGAATTTAAATCTTTTTATTGCATGAGCGTAGTCCCTAAATATTATTTTACCTAAGTATTTTCAGTGCTCAAGAGAATTTTAATTAATTGCTTAAGTTTCGCTTCGCCTCCCTGAGGATTCGATACTCGGAATACTTTCCGTTTTATATTACTTGTGGCCCGTGCACTTTGCGGTCATCAAGTTTTTGGCGCCGTTGCCGGGGACGCTTGATTTTTAAGCAAAGAATTAATTTTTCTTGACATCGAAAAGAAAAGGGTAAATGGTAATTTAGGTGTAAATATTTTTCTTTTATCGTTTTGTGAATATTATTTTCATTTTTGTGTGGTTCTTTTATTATCTGGGAGCATTGTATGCGAAGAAACAAGGTGGTTGATCTGTTTCCGTTAGATCTTGAGATTAACAGGACTCTAAAATTCATTAGAAAAGAAAAAAGATTAACAGAAACGATGGCCCACCAAGAAGAAGCTCCCAAGGCAATTAGAGATTTTCTGCAGCCAGTTCTTCCTACCGAGAATTCTGGAATTGTTTACGCCCCCATCCAAGCTACAAATTTTGAGCTAAAAACAGGATTAATTCAGATGGCGCGCGATAACTCGTTCAAGGGACATCCTTCCGAGGACCCCCACTCTCATCTGCGATCATTCCTAGAAATATGCGGGACAGTAAAGATGAATGGAGTTCCGGCAGACGCAATCAGATTGAGGCTGTTTCCATTTTCCCTACAGGATAAAGCAAAAGATTGGCTCGAATCAGTCGAGACGGGCAGCATCAGTACTTGGGACGAGCTTGCCCAGGCTTTTCTGACAAAATTTTTTCCACCAGCTAAGACCACCAAGCTGCGGACTGAAATTGGAACATTCAGACAGCTTGACGAAGAATAGTTGTACGAAGCGTGGGAAAGATATAAGGAAATGCTTAGGCGATGCCCCCAACACGGATATCCTGATTGGCTTCAGGTACAGTTATTCTATAATGGATTAAACCCCTCCACGAAGACAGTCCTTGACACATCAGCAGGAGGGAGTTTTCTTTCAAAAACAGTGACAGAAGCCAAAGACCTGCTTGAGGAAATGGCGGCAACAAGTTATCAATGGCCGACGGAGAGAGGAACAGTTACAAAAAAGGCTGGATTGTATGAACTGGATGAGTCAAGTTCACTGAAAGCGCAACTGGCATCTCTGACCAATGCACTAAACAAATTGACGTCATCTGAGGTGGTTAAGTCCATTTCCACCTTAGCTGAAGGTCATTCGAAGAAAGAAGGTCAAGATGTGGAAGAAGTTCAATACATAGGAAATAGATCATATACTCAAGGGGTACCAAACTTCTACCACCCCAGTCTGCGCAATCACGAGAACTTCTCATATGCGAATACGAAGAATGTTTTGCAGCCACCCCCAGGTTTTGCATCAACGAGTACTCCTGAAAAGAAAAATAATCTGGAGGAGATGGTGGCTTTATTCATCAAGGAACAAAGGATATTGAATGTGAGTCTCCAGACATCAGTAAACAACCACGACGCAGCTCTAAAGAATATGGAAGTGCAGATAGGACAGATTGCTTCAGCAGTAAATGCCCTGCAGAAGGGAAAATTTCCAAGTGATACTGAGCCTAACCCGAAAGAGCAGTGTAAGATGGTGGTTCTGAGAAGTGGAAGAAGACTGGAGGACAGTTTAGAGAAGAAAAAGGGAGAAGAAAAGAGAAGGGATGAAGATGAAGGGGCTGAGGCACAAAAAGCCTCCTCTGAAAGGTTCCAACATCCTCCTAACTCTATTGAATTAAAATGTGATTTTTCTAACAGCTGTGCAGGTAGAAAAGAAGAAGAGAGGCAGAATGACAATAAAAAGATGACGAAGGAAGAAGTGGTTCCATGCAACCACCATGACAGAGGTTCGCATATTAGCCCGCCCAGGCGGAGGGGCGAATGTCCAACCTTTGATTACAGGGAGTTACCTTTTCCTCAAAGATTTAAAAATGTCAAATTAGATGAACAATTTCAAAAATTTTTAGAAATGTTTAAAAAGTTGACTGTGAATATTCCATTGGTAGAAGCTTTGTATAATATGCCGAATTATGGAAAATTCATGAAGGAAATGCTTTCTAAAAAGAAAAGTCTGAAAAAAGAAGTTTTTAATTTATCTGAGAGTAGCAGTACCATCATTTCTTGTAGGATACCCTCTAAGCAGAAAGATCCAGGGAGTTTTACTGTTCCCTGCACCATAGGAGAAGTATCCTTCGATAGGGCTTTGTGTGATTTAGGAGCAAGTATAAATTTGATGCCCTACTCTGTATACAGGAAGATTGGTTTATCAGGTATGACAGACACTGACGTCACTCTCCAGCTTGCCGACAGATCGATTACCCACCCGATGGGTGTTGTGGAGGACGTGTTGGTGAAAGTCAACAAATTCATCTTCCCTGTAGATTGCGTGGTACTGGACATGAAGGAGGACAAAGAGGTGCCAATTATCTTAGGCAGACCTTTCCTAGCCACTGGTAAGGCCGAGATAAGCGTGCATACAGGTAAGCTTACCTTGAATATTGATGATGAAAAAGTCGTGTTTAGTATTTTTGGCCAAGATGAATCTGTTTGTAGTTTGCATACATGTTTTTCTGTTGGGCCTGAATACTTGACTGATGACGATGAAGAGGTAGACTATAATCTTGGCCTAGGCTTAGGAGAAATGCTTATTGATAATGTGAATTTTGATCATGATGTATATATGGATAATCCTCTGTTTGAAAATGATTTGGATCTGCCTGACTTTGAAAATGAATTAGACTTGCCTGCTTGTGATAATGAAAGATCTGCAGTTGATAATTTACCTTCCTTTGAAAATGAATTGGAATTGCCTGAAATGAATAATTTTGATAATGATATTGATTTGCCTGACATTGAGCATGAACATAAAAGGCATAAAAAAGATTGCTCGATAGATAATTTTGAGTCTGACCATGATTACAGTGAATCTATTGAGTCTGATCTTGACATTCCTGAATGCATGAATCCTGACAATGTGAATACTTTCTTTTCATGTCCTGATGATGTGTATAGAATAGAATCTGACCCAGAAGAACTTGAATCTGTGCATAGTATAGAATCTGATCCTGAAATTCTTGAATTCTTTAATTCTTCTGATGATGAGTCATGTGATAGCCTAGTTGAATCATTTTTTAATTCTGAGTCTGAAGGATCTGTTGAACATGTAGATATTTTTTCTGATGAATGGACTGGCATGATTGATAGGCCATCTCTAGATCCTAGACCAGTAGATAATATAACGCTTGATGACTCTGTTAACAATTGTTTTGAAAATAGAGATTTAGAAAAGAGATTTGATGCGGCTGATTATTTTCTAAAATGTTATTATGAGAATCTCTTTAGTGAAGATGGGCCAGGGGAAAGTTTTTTTTCTCCCCTGTTTGTGGTTTGCAATTCGGTGCGTGATTTCTTGCAGGGCCCGGAGGATGATGAAAATTTTTATTTTGAGCCTCCGTAAGCGTGCCGAGCCTAGTCTAGCTAAAGACGTTAAAGAAAGCGCTGCTTGGGAGGCAACCCAAGGATTAAAGTAGTTAGTTGTTTTTGCGGTAAATAATTTTCTTTGCTCCGTGATCCAATTTTGTTTTGCAGGATCACCTTAGCAAACCCCAAAATTCCACATTTCCCATTTTTTATGGATCCAAAGGAAGAGGATGAAGCGCTCCTAGCTCAGGGAAGTCTCAGTATCTCTCTTTATGCTTTTCTGTTTTAAAACATTGGGGACAATGTTTAGTTTAAGTTTGGGGCGGAGGTTTCCGCTGTGTTGAGCATATTTAAATTCTGTTGGATGCATGAATAGATAGCCATGATAGCCAAGGATGTGATTTTTGAAATTTTGGGAGAAAATGGTTTATATGTTGTGGAATCTGGGAGCACGGCAGAAATTGTGAAATTTTAAAATTTTTTGATACTTAGTTTTGATGTCTAAAGCATGCAATAGTCTTATCTAATGACGTCTTTGAAAATCTAGATTCTTATTATGGTTTTCAAAATTGTTGTCACCCCGATAGGCTTAGTTTCTAATATCAGGAAGTTCATGCTTGATTGCTCTAAAGAACTAGGTAGAAAAAAAAAATGCTATGCCTGCTGAGAGAAAAGCAAAAGCAACAAAAGAAAATGTGAGAAAAAGAAAATCTGTTGAAAAAGAATTTTTGCTTGCTCAAAAGAAAAAAGAGCCTAGGGGTAAAAAGAGCTACCTGCGGTGTGATCAGTTAGGCCAACCAAAGAATAAAATTCGGGTTAAGGGTCCCTGCACCGTAGTGTGAAAGCTAGTACCATTAGATATCAAAATGCAAGTTTGGGGGAGGAGCAAAAGAAAAAGAAAGAAAAAGAAAAATCATGTGAGAATTCTGCTCCCCCATGAGAAAAGAAAAAGATGACAGGCACCCTAGTTACTTTTTTTTTGCATGATAGAAGGACTCCGAAGTATTAGGGGCTCTTAGCCAGTGTAGGGGGAAAACAAATGGAGAAAGCCATAAGACTAATCTAGGTTAGTAAAAGAATCAATAGATAAGTCTTGAGCATGCTATTCATTAATCTTAAGTTCAAACTAGTTTAAGATTTCTTCAAGAGTATGCGGTGCTTGCTTATTCCACTTGCATGTTTTCCATTCGATCCTAAGAATTCAAAAATCATTGAGGGTTGAGCGATTCTATTTCATGCATCTTTAGAATTTATTTTGCTCGGGACTAGCAAAAGCTTAAGTTTGGGGGTGTGATAGCGAGCAGAAATGTCGCTATTTTCGTCTCAATTTATTAAGCTTTTTGGTGCTTTAATCGTGTTTTTAATGAATATATGTAATGAATTTTGTTATTTTGTCTTTAGGAGCATAAATGATGATTTTGGGAGAAAAAGAGCCATAATTGAAGTAATTATAGCCCAAATCAAAGTATGAAGCCCAAAGAAGACATCCATGAAGAAAAGTCCAAGAGAAATGAAGAAGAAGGCCCAAAAATCAGCCCAAAAAGAAGCTGATTTTTCTGGAAAATCTGGACAGCGTCGAGACGCTTAGCAAGGCAGCGTCGCGACGCTGCCCTTTCTTGTTGCCCAAGCCGCGTGCGCAGCAGCGTCGCGACGCTTGGCAAGGCAGCGTCGCGACGCTACCCCTTTTCCAGGCCTATAAATAGGAGCCCTTGGTGCCTCATTTGGCATCAATCAATCATCAATCATCACTCATTCCTTTCTTTCCTTTCTTAAGACTCCTTTTTTGGAGCCCCTCTCAAGGCTTTTGAGCCTTTTTGAGAGGGTTCTTCTAGTGGGAATTTTTGGGGAATTTTGGGAAGCAAGTCTAGAGGCTCGAGGAGTAGTCAGCGGGGGCTCCAAGCGTCAGCAAGGGGTTTTTCGACGGTCAATTCCTTTTCCTTTATGTCTTTTAATATGCTTTCCCTTGTAATTATTGTGAATATTATGTGTAGCTAAACCCCAATTTGGGGTCTTGAAATGAAATGTTAGTGGAAATATTGTTATAATTTCTTGTCTCTTGCCCATGTCCTAATTATTTGTATGGATGTGCTTAATGCTTTACTCAATCTGGCCAATTGTGTAATGATTCGTTTCTTAATGGAAACTCGACGGAGAGAAATTAGGATAGATCATAATCCATGCAACTAGTTTAATTGCCCGTTGTGACACCGGGATTAGTTGATTAAACTTAGATTCCTAAAATGAATCAGAGCGTAATAATTAATGATTTTTAATAGCACTAAGGACACTTAGGTTGTTAAAATGAATTAATTACAATTAGGGGAAACCGACAGGAGAACCTATGTGATTAACGGAGATTCTAGGTTTATAATTAGTTGGGCAATGAGATAGGATAATTGTAGCAATTATTTAGCTAATCATTGATTTCAAGACCCCTCTTCCCGCTAAAAGAAAACTCTTTCTCCACATTTTATTTTTGATTGATCAAATTTGTTTTCATTAATTGTCTTGAATTTAAATCTTTTTATTGCATGAGCGTAGTCCCTAAATATTATTTTACCTAAGTATTTTCAGTGCTCAAGAGAATTTTAATTAATTGCTTAAGTTTCGCTTCGCCTCCCTGAGGATTCGATACTCGGAATACTTTCCGTTTTATATTACTTGTGGCCCGTGCACTTTGCGGTCATCAGCCATCACCTCCGACGTCGGACTCTAAGGAAGAAAGAAGGGAAGCTGAGAATAAGGAAAAAGAAGAAGAGGCGAGAATGGCAGAGGAAGAACGTTTGCGCATCCAGAGAGAAAGCAGGGGCAAAGGAATTGCCGAAGCATCAGGAGAAATTGAGGAGCCGAGGGCGCCATTCATTCGCTTCGTCAACGATCTTGCCCGAGCAAAATACCAGGAGGTGCTGAAACGGGACTTCTTGTTCGAACGTGGATTTGGCAATGATTTACCTAGGTTTTTGGAGTCTGGAATAGTGAACCTCGGTTGGAGGCAATTTTGTGCGAAGCCAGAACCTATGAATGCCAACATTGTTCGCGAATTTTACGCCAATCTTGACGTTAAGAATGATTTTGAGGTCATCGTTCGAGGAGTGCCTGTACAGTGGAGTCCTGAAGCCATTAATGAATTGTTCGATCTCCAAGATTTTCCGCATGCCGTTTTTAATGAGATGGTGGCTGCACCATCTAGTGATCAACTGAGTGCGGCTGTCTGAGAGGTAGGCATTGAGGGGGCCCAGTGGAGGGTGTCGCAGACGAGGAAGCATACATTTCAAGCTGCTTATTTGAAGAATGAAGCAAACACCTGGATGGGTTTCATCAGGCTACACTTGCTGCCGACAACACACGACTCCACAGTATCTCGTGACAGGGTATTGCTTGCTTTTGCCATTCTGTGCTCGATGAGTATTGATGTAGGAAAAATTATTTCTTCTGAGATTGTTGATTGCTGGAAAAAGAAGGTGGGGAAGCTGTTCTTTCCGAACACGATTACGATGTTATGCAGCAGGGCAGGAGTGCCCACGGTTCCAGAAGATATGATCATGACTGATAAGGGAATCATTGACACACCTAATCTGGTGCGGCTTCAGCGTATGCAAGAGGTTCGCCAGGGTGGGCTTGTGTATGGCGTCAATCAAATCCTAGAGCAACTGTCAGTGTTGACCAGTAGGTTAGAGTTTGCTGAAAGGCAAGCTCAGACGTACTGGACTTATGCTAAGAGGAGAGATGATGCGCTCAGGGGAGCCTTGCAAACCAATTTCTCAACACCGTATCCGGCCTTTCCAATGTTTCCCGATGATTTGTTTAATCTTTGGATACCACCCCCGCCTGTTGAACGAGAAGAGGATGTTGATGAGGAGCAGGGTCAGGAAGATTGACTGATGGGATGACCTGGAGCGAGCATTACTTTTGTTTTTCCATTTTTGTTTACTCGCGCATATTGACCCTGCTCACTGTTATAACTGCTTATCTTGTTTCTTTCTAATCTTTTTAATTTTTACTTTGAAAAAATATCTGCTTTGTAATATTTTTCTATGATTTTAATGAAATTTCTGAATGTTTCTATTCCATGAGCACTGATTGACTCTAACTTAACTATTTTCTTCTGAATTTTTGAAGCTTGGACTGATTACGCTTAGTTAGATCAAGGTATTCTGATCTCCAGAAACCTTTTGCTTGAGCATTTCTTCTAGCCTGGACTGTTGCTGCGGCAAGAAGATTTTTGACGGTAGTATTGACTTATATGATCCACTTTAAGCTTAATCCTAGTCCCATGTTTAGTATAAAAATTCAGATAGAAAAATTTAAGTTTGGGGGTATAATTGCTTAATTAATGATTCATTGAGGACAATGAATAATTCAAGTTTGGGGGACTTTTTGCTAGTCCAATTATTTTGCTCGAGCATTCCTCTCCTTCAAAAATTAAAATTTGCTAGGTTATTGAGTAACCGGGGACATTTGTGATACCCACAGGTTTTCTTCGCGTCAAAAGATGACCTAGGAAATTTAAAAAAATGATGAGAAAAATTATTTTGCTGAAAATTTATTTGTTGAAGATTTTGCTGAAAAAAAATTGACAGAGCAAAAGTTTTGAGAGATGAATGATGATCCAGCAGTTTTCTATCTTCCAGAACTTAGGTGAGCTTCATCATAAAATGTCGCCATTCTGAGGGGCAAGAGACAGAATAACTAAGGATTTTTTAGCTTTATAATGAGTATTAACTCTAGTTGGTGATGAGCTTGAGGCAAGGGTATACTGCATCATAAAGTGGGTCATCCTATGCTTAAGAGCTTATGACTGTAAGGCTGCTTTAAGTCTGATAAATAATGTTATAAACCCCTTTAAAAATATGTTTTGAAATGTCTGATAATAGAGCTAGGCTGTGGTGAGTTCTTAGAATTAAGTTGAAAAGTGGTGATTATTTGTCCCTGCTGAAGGAATCATTTTGCTGCAGCAGAGCTTGGTTTTGCAGAGTGCTCAGGTAAAGGTTAAAGGTAGTGTTGGAATGTCTGGTTTGATTAAGCTAATTCTTTGTCTAATGTTCTGAAATTCTTGAAGGAAGGTTGGTTAGTATTGCTCGGGATGCGCAATAGTTCAAGTTTGGGGGTATGATAACTGCCCAAAAGGTAGTTATCTAGGCTTCATTTATATAAGGATTTGTGTGTCTTTAATGCTTAATAGGGTTGGTTTTAGAGAGATATTACATGATTTAACCCATTTGGAAGAATGGAAGCTTTGGAAATCACTTTATGCAGATTATGCTGCTGAGCGACTGGAGGGAGCAAATTCTATGCTGCAGCAAAACTGAGAGCAGAAACTGCCACATCACAGCTCGTTAGCCAACTTCATGAACCGACTTCTATTGAGATATTTTCGGGATAAAGGATCAAGGAGAGCCTTACACGTGTCCTAGTTGACCTAATTCAAGCCTCCCATCCTTCTATAAAAGGAAGTAGCCGTCAAAGTCAAAGGCATTCCATGTTTTCCCTTGGAAGCCGAATAGTATAGGGAGATTGAAGATCATCAAGAACACCATCAACCGCAAGCTGATTAGGGAGTTTACCTTCTTTATTAACTTGTAGTGATGGACATGCATACTAAGATTGTAATTCGTATTCCTATGCTTATTATGAACTAAGTAGCTTAAGGTGTTGGTTAGGAATAATGTGATTACTGTGCTTCATCTCTAGTAATAAATTGACTATTGCATTTTGGTTAATTGTTGTGCTTATTCTTATTTTATGCCCGCCTGGCCAGCCGGTGTGAATAGCTCTCTCTAGTTTCAGGGATGATTTAGAGAGTGTGTGGCAATTCTCCACACTACGATCATTGTGTATTGGTGAACGCTAGTGACTGAGTTAGGGATAGCCAGTTGCCTAGTGTCTGATCGGTCGCACTTCATTGGGGTTGAAACACATCCCAAAAGATTCAGAGTTCCGGGAGGAATCCGCTAATAATACTGCGGGAAATGCATGATCAATAATATTGCTAGAGCATATTCTAGAACAATCACTAAAGCCTAACCAACTCCTGTCTTTAATCTATCTATCTATTTGTTTACTCGTTGTTCTGTCATTTATTTTGCTTCAGCATAATTCCAATAAAACCCAATCATTTTTATTATCTCTGAAACCATTAGAAAGTTATACAAAATAGATAAAGTAGGAACTCATTCAGACCTTGGATTGATAATATTACTTGCTGCAGACTGTGTATACTTGCACAGGAATTCTAGAGTATTTCATATCATATTTTTACTCACTCTAGGAACCCAACACCTGCCTATGTGTTAGTGACGAATCCTAAGAAATTGGAACCACGTTCAACATTATGTCAATTTGTTGGATATCCAAAAGAAATGAGAGGTGGTCTCTTCTACAACCCACTAGCAAACAAAGTGTTTGTCTCTACGAATGCTACTTTCTTAGAAGAAGACTATTTGAGAGATCATAAACCACGAAGCAAATTAGTATTAAAAGAAGCTACTGAAAAATCAACAAAAGTTGTTAATCAAACTAGTTCATCAGCTTACGATAGTGCTGGAGCTAGTTCTTCTGGTCAACCTCGTCCTGCTCAAACGTTGAGTATGCCTCGACGCAGTGGGAGAGTTATAATACAACCTGATCGCTACTTACGTTTAACTGAAACACAGGTCGTCATACTGGATGACGACCTCGAGGATCCATTGACTTTTAAACATGCAATGAATGACATTGATAAAGACCAATGGGTCAAAGTAATGGACCTTGAAATGAAGTCAATATACTTCAATTCAGTATGGGATCTTGTGGATCCACCTAACGGGATAAAACCCATAGGGTGAAAGTGGATCTATAAGAGAAAGAGAGACGCAACTGGAAACGTGCAAACGTTCAAAGCTAGGCTCGTAGCAAAATGTTTTACCCAAAGGGAAGGAATTGACTATGAAGAAACTTTTTCCCCTGTTGCTATGCTTAAGTCCATTAGAATTCTCCTGTCTATAGCCGCATATTATGACTATGAAATATGGGAAATGGACGTCAAAACCGCCTTTCTGAATGGAAACCTTGACGAGAATATCTATATGTCTCAACCTGAAGGGTTCATTTCCAAGAATGAAGAACAAAAAGTTTATAAACTAAAACGATCCATTTATGAATTAAAACAAGCTTCAAGGTCTTGGAATCTTTGATTTGATACAACAATCAAATCATTTGGCTTTGACCAAAATCTTGATGAACCTTGTGTTTACAAGAAAATCATCAAGAATAAAGTAGCTTTCTTAATACTATGTACCTTGTGACCAAAATCTTGATGAACCTTGTGTTTACAAGAAAATCATCAAGAATAAAGTAGCTTTCTTAATACTATGTACCTTGTGACCAAAATCTTGATGAACCTTGTGACCAAAATCTTGATGTACAGAGTATAAGAGTGCCTTAGTTTATTGTATTTGTAACATTTCCACTCACTAGAGTTTTAGAGAAAGTGGGAGTTTGTTGGGTTTTATGCCCTAAAATTCGTAGATAGTAAATGTAACATTTGACTTGCTTCAGTGAAGTAATATTTCTATATATTTGTTTTGTCTAAATATAACCACAAATCCAATAAACTAAGAACCCATGGCTATATTATGTATGCTTGAAGTTTATGTGTGACATAAGTATGGATCAAGTTCAAGTAAATAGTCTAAACGATCTATAATATATGGATAAGGTTGGGTACCTTAATCTTGGGGACACTATTGGCGCGACTCGCTTTGTTCTTTAAATACAGACGATGTGATCCTAATCGTTCATGTATAAGACATGTGCGTGAGGGCGTCCTATGCAAAGAGTTTGCATAGAGATCAGACTAGGAGATAAGTCACTTTCACTTTACAACACCGTTTACTGTTGAAACTGAACATCTCATACATATAACCTAGGTGACTCGATCTTAATCCTGAGCTAACTATGAACTCCTTTTTATTTAGGATTATCCTTTGATTTGCATGGGTGAGAGTGGCCAAACATCGCCGACTCAATAAGCCTACCATTTTGGGGATAAGACTAAATGGATAGCTGGGGACATAGCTTTGCAAGATAGAATTCACTGCTACCCGTTTTAGAGTTAGTAAAGGTTGTTCTCTTAAGTGTTGACTCCGAGTCTTGAACAAAGTGGTCCTGCCCTCTCGTAACCTTGAGAGGGACTTGGTTCAGTGATTGTATCGCGAACTAGTTGTTCATTAGAGGATCAATGGAACTTAAGGAACAAGATGTAACTATAGGGGTAAAACGGACATTTGACCTAGCTCTAGTTACGAACAACCGGTGAAGGGTCGACTTACTAATCATGGTTATCTAAAGTGGACAAGAAATATATCTACAGTGAGGGGAGTGCAGCTACGGGCTACAGTGGAGTGTACCGGAAGCTAACGAACGATGAATGACTGGGTTAATGAGATTAATCGGTTATCCTCATTTCGTTGGAGCCCATGATCTATAGGTCCATTAGGTCCCTCTACTAGCTCAATAGGAATAAAACTTGGAAGAATATGATAGATTAATATTTGAAACGTTCAAATTCGGAAAATGATACAAAAGTCGCTTATATACGATATTTAACGACATATTAGTTAAATTATGAATTAGACTTAAAATGAGAGTTATATATTTAAATATGATTAAGTATTAAACACGTGAATAAGAATTCATGTTCGAGAAAATTCGTTGGGAGAAACAAACCAAGATTGCACAAATGGTATTAATTTAATATAAGATATTAAATTAAATAATTTTATTTTAATTAAATAAATGATATTTAAATTAAAATAATAATAAAAGAAAGTAGGATTATTCAGAATTTTATTTGCAAATTTTGAATTTAAAAGAAATTCAAAAGTTAGCAAATTTTGGAGGTGGTGCTTGATAACTCTCGAAAAAGGAGTTATTTAGGCCTTAGTTCTATAGTATTTTGTGTGTCATTTGTGTTAAATAGGGTTGCTTTTAGATGAATATTATATGTTTTAACCCATTTGGAAGAATGGAGGCTTTGGAAGTTATTTTGAGCAGAAAATATTGCTGAGCGACTTGAGGGAGCAAATTCTGTGCTGTAGCAAAGCTGGGAGCAAAATTGCCACGTCACGGCTCGTTATCCATTTTAATAAAGTGGTGTTAGCTGAATTATTTTCGAATCTAAGAAGCTTGGAGAGCCTGCCATGCGTCCAATTTAACCTAAACCTCATCTTATAAAAGGAGGAGCCGTCAAAGATAAAGGCATTCACGACTTGGAGACCGAATCAATCGGCCGAAGGCCGAATTGACGGCATAATGGAGATCTAAGAAGACCAAGTGCAATTCCTTTCGAGGAGACGAAGTCCTTCCATGTTCTTGGTGGTTTGGAGCAACCGTTTCATCTCCCCAATTACTAAAAGGATTAGTATTTCTTGTGTATTTTGCATTATGGATGTGCTTATCGAGATTGTAACGTACTTTATGTTTTCAATCATGAACTAATATCTTTGTAGGCATAGGTTAAGAATTATGTGATTGTTATATTTATAAAATCTTGAAATTCTATTTGATCATGATTGTCTTGAATTATTGTTGATCTTTAATTTCATTATGTGCCCGCCTAGCAAGCTGGTATGTATAGCTTCTCCTAGTTTCAGGGATGATTTAGGAGTTGTGTGGCGATAATTCACGCTAGATCATTGTGTATTGGTGAACGCCAGTGACTGAGTTAGGGATAACTAGTTGCCTAGTGCTTGATCGGTAGAGCTTCATTGGTTTTGAAACATATTCCAAAAAATCCGGAGTTCCGGGAGGATCCCGCTGATAATACAGCATGAGATTGACGGATCAAAAGAATTGCTGGAGCATCTTTATAAACAATTACAAAAGTCTTAACCTGTGTCTGTTTCCATTTTGTTTTCTCTGTCGTAATCATTTACTGCTTTCACATATCTTTTGTTTCAGCAATTTAAAAACCCAATCAATTTAACCAAACATTTGAAATCACTAAAAAGGCAAATTAAATCAATAGAGGTAGGCATTTCAAGACCCTGTGGATACAATAAATACTTATCACTTGTTGCTAGATTGTGTATACTTGCACAGTATTCTGGAGTTAATTTATCTCATATTTTTAACCACTTCAGAATTGCAACAATGCTTAATGACTAATCATTTGTAATTAGCCTTATTGCACTACCTAATCTTGTGACTCAAAATGATCCCTATTTGTTGTCATTTTTTTTGTGCAATTCTTGTGCATGATTTTCCTCTATATATAGAGGATGAGCTGATAAAAATGTGTGGATTTCTTCAACCTAAAATGCTGCCAAATTTCTCCCAAGAACTTCCATGTTCATACTCTCAAACTTGTTTATACCCATAAGCTTTCCTTTCCAATTCCTATCAATTGAGGATTCCACAATTTGTTCCAAGGCCTGAGGATAGTAGAGAAGATCCAAGTGGTTGTCCAAAAGTTGTTCGTGTGAATTATAAAGCATCAAATTATACGAATTGGGAGCTCCAAGAGGTAGGTACCTTATTACTCTATTTTTGGTTCTTATGGACAACATGTCTTCTAGGATTAAATTGATTAAATTGTGTGCCTAAGATCCAAAATTGCTTCCGCATGTGTGATATTAACACCTACAAAATCTCACCTCGATATCATACAATCAATTCTCAGGTGTAAGTTTAGTTAATTTAATTCATTGATTTTCTAAAGATCTCAATTAACTACCTAAGCCGGTGTACTCCTGGAACAGCCAGAAAGTCGTGATCCTTTACTACAAACCTGTAAGCACTAAGTTTGATTCTAGCCTAAATTAGCTAATTGGCCGATTAACTAATCTAAACTGCATTTGGATCTAACCAGATTAATTAAACATGCAACAGGCAACATACCTCAATTACAAAAAAATTAAATCACCTAGCCCTAGGTGGCGCGTGAGGCTCATCACAACGTACTCCTATTTACTACTTTTTACTAGCAAATAAATTTAACACAATGGTGGTCGAAGTTGTCAATCTCTCCTATCAATATAAAATTTATATGAATGGGGCTAGACTCACTAAGACAATCAATCAAACAATAAAGAATAAAAATCTCATTAAAATAATTCAAACTTACAACCACAAGTTCCGATTAGACGATATTGAGCTTAGTCTGTTATTTGGAATACCGAACCTCGCTCCTGGGCTTGATTCACCATGAGAGCTAAGTAAAACTACTCTAAAATCCAAAAGAATATGAAAAGTACATAGAATTTTAGGTAGAGGGGCGGCAAAAATTGAAAGAATGGGGAAAAGATACAACCCTAAATCGAAAAGTACATATTTATAACAACTAAGAGCGACAAGATGCTAGGGAGAGCGTTGAGACGTTGATTCAAATATGAAAAAAAAATCCGTGAACGCACCAAAAATCTTCAGCTGGAATCAAGACAGTGTCTCAACGCTACGTTGTGCATTCTGTGATGCAGCATTGAGCAGACCAATTATGGGATTGAGCTAGTGTAAATGGTAGTGTTGAGACGTTGTTGCATCTGTCTTCTAGCTTGCTTCAGTGACTGAAGTTGACTTTTGGTTGACTTTCGATTTGTTGACTAAATTTTTACTTGATTTTGGAAGCTCCGAATTGACATATAACAATAATATAGTCAGAATTCATTGTTTTCTGCACATATTAACATAAAGACAAGAAAAATTTAGGGAAATAAATGTGTAACTATTTGATGCTATCAAATAATCTCCAACCTAAATCTTGCTAGTCCTCGAGCAAGCCTAAGACTAAAGAATAGAGATTAAACATGCTTTGCCTAAATCATGACTCTAAATTTCTCAGCAATGCATGATCAAGATTTTGTCCAAGAGAATATCAAGCATCTAAAACATAAATAGAGACAACTTAAAACATTTCTAAAAATTCTCCTATACATAAATTTGAGCTTAGCCTTTCCTAGAATTATTTTGAAAAGGTTCGAGATAGGCATACAAAGCTCCCATTCTATCTTCCCTCTACACTGGCACTAAGAACATGCAATCAAGCAACTCAAACCGTCAAGCAAGCAATACATTACTAGGTGTTGGGTTCCTAGAGTGAGTAAAAATATGATATGAAATACTCTAGAATTCCTGTGCAAGTATACACAGTCTGCAGCAAGTAATATTATCAATCCAAGGTCTGAATGAGTTTCCACTTTACCTATTTTGTATAACTTTCTAATGGTTTCGAAGATAATAAAAATGTTGTGTTTTATAAGAATTATGCTGAAGCAAAATAAAGGACAGAACAACGAGTAAACAAATAGACAGACAGATTAAAGACAGGCGCTGGTTAGGTTTTAGTGATTTTTCTAAGATATGCTCTAGCAATATTATTGATCATGCATTTCTTGCAGTATTATTAGCGGATTCCTCCCGGAACTCCGGATCTTTTGGGATATGTTTCAAACCCAATGAAGTGCGACCGATCAAGCACTAGACAACTGGCTATCCCTAGCTCAGTCACTGACGTTCACCAATACACAATGATCATAGTGTGGATAATTGCCACACACTCTCTAAATCATCCCTGAAACTAGAGAGAGCTATTCATACCGGCTGGCCAGGCGGGCATAAAATAAGAATAAGCACAACAATTAACCAAAATGCGATAGTCAATTCATTACTAGAGATGAAGCACAACAATCACATTATTCCTAACCAACACCCTAAGCTACTTAGTTCATAATAAGCATAGGAATACGAATTACAATCTGAGTATGCATGTCCATAACTACAAGTTAATAAAGAAGGTAAACTCCCTAATCAGCTTGCGGTTGATGGTGTTCTTGATAATCTTCAATCTCCCTATCCTATTCGGCTTCCAAGGGAAAACATGGAATGAATTTGACTTTGACGGCTACTTCCTTTTATAGAAGGACAGGAGACTTGAATTAGGTCAACTTGGACACGTGTAGGGCTCTCCTTGCTCCTTTATCCCGAAAATAACTCAACAGAAGTCAGTTCATGAAGTTGGCTAACGAGCTGTGATGTGGCAGCTTCTGTTCCCAGTTTTGCTGCAGCATAGAATTTGCTCCTTCCAGTCGCTCAGCAGCATAATCTGCACAAAGTGATTTCCAAAGCTTCCATTCTTCCAAATGGGTTAAATCATGTAATATCTCTCTAAAACCAACCCTAATAAGCATAAAGGACACACAAATCCCTATATAATTGAGGCCTAAATAACTACCTTTTGGGCAATTATCACTTGGCGTCTGAAAAACAGAATGGGCGTTAAAACTTTTATTTTAATAAAGGCCCTAGCTTTCACACACCTATTGCAGGGATCCATATCCCAAGTTTAACCCTTGGATTGCCGAACTGATCACAACAGGGGTAGTTATTTATAAACCGGTTTAGGAAACTTCGAATTGGAGAGGTAAGGTCGTGACGTTGCATGAGGTTGAGTTGGTCGAAAGCTCAATCAAATTAAATTTATAAACCGGTTTTCTAGGTTAACTTGTAGCAATAGTGGACCGGGTCGATCTTAGAAAGTAGTCAGATTATTTCTAACTTCTTTTTAGTTCTTAATAGTAACCGAGCGAGGGGGGCTGACATGAATTTGGATAATTGCAAAAATAAAGGAATTGACAAGAAATTAAAAGCGAAATTTAACTAGGAAAGTTTATCTTACCAAGGGAGAATTTTTTATTCGGAGACATTCAGGGATAAGTATGGCTAATCGATCATTAATTGCATAAATATAATCAATTTAGTGATTGAAATCCTAATTGACTCAACCGGATAAGCCAGTGAGGCCATGCCATCCTTAAACTTGTTGGGGTTTATGTCCTAAAACTCAAGTTTTGTTATCCTTTTTATAATAAAGATGTTATTCAGTGAAATGCTTGTTTATATCTTAAGTCCAAAAGAAACATCTATGGTTATAATATGAAATACTCGAACTATATAGTGGATATAAACAGGGATCAAGTTTGAGTATATAACCTAAATGGTCTATAGTAAAAGGATAAGGCTGGGTACCTTATCCTGGTAACACTATGGATGCAGCCTACTTTGCGAATGAGGCAAACGACGTGATCCTGGATCGTTCATGCAGAGACATGCGAGTAAAGGCATCCTGTGTAAAATATGTTTACACAAGACAAGACCGAGAAATAAGTCACTCTTACTTTATAACGTCGTTTACTATTAAAGACTGATTATTTCATACGATGACCTAGGTAACTCGATCTTAATCCTGAGCTTGTTATAAACTCCTGTTCATTTAGGATTATCCTTTGATCTGCATGGGTGAGAGTGGTCCAATAGTGCCGTTCAATAATCCTTCCATTTTGGGGATAAGACTAGATGGATAGCTGGGGACATAGTAAAGCAAGACAAAATTCACTCATACCCAATTCAGGTATAGTAGAGAGGTTGTTCCCTTAAGTGCTGAATCCAAGGCTTGAACAAGGGGCCCCACCCTCTCATTGGCCCGAGAGGGACTTTGTTTAGTGGTTGGACCATAAACAAATCGTTCATTAGAGGACTAGTGGACTTAAGGAACTAAGATGTGCTATAGGGGTAAAATGGACATTTGACCTAGCTATAGTAACGAACAACCTGTGAAGGATTGACTTACTAATCATGGTTATATCGAGTGGACAGAAATATATCTACAGTGAGAGGAGTTCAACTACTAGGCTATAGTGGAGTGTCTCGGTAGTTAACGAATGTTGGTTAGCTAGGTTAAAAAAGTTTGGCCAATTAAACCTCGTACCGTTGGAGCCCATGATCTGTAGGTCCATTAGGTCACCTTGCTAGCTTGAGACTAACCTTTGGAACAATATGATGGATAAAATATGAATTACTTTATGTTCATGTTTAGGGAAATGGATAGAGGTGATAGACGTTGTCGATACGTCGGGTTTTGAGAAAACCGAGTTCGTGTGATATTTAATATTTAAATATGATTTAAATATCGAGAACATGAATAGGGATTCATGATTGAAAAATAACATTTCGGAAATGTTCGGGAATGGTGGTGAAATATTAATTTAATATTAGATATTAAATTAATTATTAATTATTTTAATAATTATTTTGAATTAATTTAAAATTGAAAAATTTAAATTCAATTTTTTATTTTCAGATTATTAAAAATTAGATAATTATCTAATTAAATCAAAATAATCATTGATTTAATTAAAATTAAAAAATTATGAATTTTTGGAGGTGGAGTGCATGGTGACTAAACTCATGCACTCCCCTCATGAAAGCCACACCATTTCCCACCTTCTTCATGGATGACTTGGTGTCAAATATGGGGCTTTTCTTATTCATTAATCCCTCTATAAAAGGGAAGAAAAATCTAAAAGATGATAGCTTGAAACCTACTCAATTGCTGCCAAATTTGATACTCACCAAACGCACCTTCATAAGCTTGTTATTCAAGATTTTCTCTTTAAATTCCATCACTTGAGGATCCCACAATCCGTTCCAAAAGCTTGAGGATAGCAAGGAAGATCCAGTGGTGGTTCGTGATTGATTGATGAAGAAAAACAACAAGAGAATCCAACCAATTTCTCCATTAACAAGAGGTTGGTAAACTATCTCTGTTTTTCTTCTCATGAACAACATGCAATAAATGATCAAATTGAGCTTATCATGTGCTTAAGATCCAAAATTTCTTCCGCATTTTAGATATTAACACTTTCAAAACTATCTAATTCGACTAAACCATCGAGATTAAATCTAATCAACCAATAAGTAATTGTGCATATTTAACAAACCGTTTAAAAACATTAAGCACATGGATAATTTGAAGGGATTGAATCCCCAACGGAAGCGAATTGAATCATTGTAATTTCATTTCATTTCCAAGAAACCCATACATTGTGCAAATAGTAAACTTATAGAAACATTTTCTATACTGTATAACTCACAGGACACCACCACCACAGTTGCCTTGTTATTCTCTGAGTAATTGAGGTCGTGATGTGGGATCACCTCCTTGATGTTGCAGGAATAATTTCACAAGAAGAGATAATTTTTCTTCTGTGATTTTTAGAGAGAAATTTGTGAGAGAGATAGTGACCTTGGGATGGAGTGTTCTGTGAAGAGTGATCAATCAATCAACTGAGAGATCTTCGTTACTTTTTCCAGGCATGTAGGTTGAAGTGAGAGAAAGGGAGGGGGAGTTACACGTGGTAACTGATAATGCTCATTTATGTGCGTTATTTAGCCTTAAAAACTTGGTTTATTGCTAGGAAAGCAAGAATTTTGTGCTTAAATTCATATCATTTAGAATCAAATTACCAAAAGTCTACAAATCATGATAGAAATCTTAAAATATAGAATTTATGCTTAAAGTGTTGAAAAAGAGAGTATTTTTGTAAGAATTTATCAAAGTTAATGTGTTTTTGCAGAGGTTCAATTTGCGTTTGAAATGCGCCCACAAATAGAGATAAAGAAGTTAGCGGAGCAAAATGAAGTTGTAGATTTGAGCCCACATTTGGATCTGGAAGATGTGGAAAATTGTGTTTGAATTGCGCCTGCAAACTGATAAGGAAAGTAGCCCCAGCTGAAGACAGTTTTGTCAAAGCAGTGCAACGAAGGGAATTTGCGCCCGAAATGCAGCCACAACTGGGATTTCTGACAAAATTTTGAGATTCGTGGGATTTGCACAGAATCATCCAAAAATCATAAATCTCGTATCAAATCTCCAAGGATCATGGATTTTCACTCTCAACGGACGTCTCACACTAATCTCGACAGTTAACCCTACCTTCTGGTCGATCTAATTTGTTATACATTTAGAACCTCCCAATTTTCTTATCTTTATTGAATTCCTTGCAAAAAATCCTTTAAAATGAGTATAATATGTGTATAGGTCCTCGACGGAGGTTTGGAGCCAATTCGGGGCTAAAGCGAGCTAAACCGAAGCAAAATGAGGAAAATACCCTTGGTCAACAAAATTCAACACACGCAGGGTCGAGACGCTGTCATCAGCGTCGAGATGCTAACCAAATAAGGAAAGCACTTGGAGATCAAGCTGGAGCAACAACGTCGAGATGCTAGCCCACAACGTCACGACGCTAGGGCAATCCGAAAGATTCTTCCCAAAATTGAAGGGACAGTGTCGCGACGCTATTCACAGTGTCGCGACGCTAGACAGATTTCTAGAATTTGATATTTCCTTGTTTGGTTGGCGATTTTCTCCAAATTTGAGGCCTTCTTCAGCATCAAGTTACCATGATTTGAAGGCCAATAACTCCTATAAATAGAGGCATTTGGTGTAGGTTTAGAATCATTCCACAATTCATCCATTACTACAATTTCGTAGCCATTTTTCTCTCTAGTTTCAAAAGTTCTCTTAAGCTTTCTTAGTCTAAGGGTCGGTTGATCGAGCCTCGAGCTTGGAGGTGTTTGTCTATGGCCAACTAAGCTTGGATCATTGTAATCGAGACCTTGGTTGGTAAGTTTGATTCAATTTTATGAGATTTCCATTCTTAATTACTTAGTTCATTGTCTTTGTGATTTTAGTTATTTGCATACAAGTTTAGATTGTGGTAGGAAAGATTGACAACCTTGACCGCGCCTTGTCTAAATTTACTTGCTAAATAAGTAGCAAATAGGTTAACGTTATGATATTACGCATGCGTCCCTAGAATTAAATGATTTAATCAATTGTAATTGTGGTTTGTTGCCCGTTGCATGTGAATTAATTCGGCTAGATCCCAATGCGGTTTAGATTAGTTAATATGCCAATTAATTAATTTAGACTAGAATCAAACTTACCGTTTGCATGTTTGTGATAGTTGGATCATGGCTCTCGGTTTGTTGCTGGAGTACACCGGACTTAGATAGTTAATCAAATATCAATTGATAATCAATGAATGAAATTAATCAAACCTAACACCGAGTTCAACAACGATTACAGTGATCCTCGTGGTAAGATCAACTAACCCCGCCTTTACTTTCCTTGCATTTAATTTTCCTTATTTATTTTCCCGCCTTTACTTTATGTCTTAATCTTCTATCAATAAACCCCCCCTTTTGGTTACCTCAAAAACACAAAAGAATTTAGAAATAAACCAATTGTTCCCTGTGATCGACCCCAACCACTACTGCTACAAGTTAGCTTTAGGAATCGTGGATTATAAATTTATTTGACACGACCCTCAACAAGTCGTTCCATCACCTTCCAAGGTCTATATAAGGCGATAAAGGTGCAAGAAGCAAAGGGAGCTCAAATTCTCGTCCTAGGATAGTTTTTATGCTTTTTTTTTCTTCTCATCTTGTAACCAATACAAGTTTCGGTTCTTCTAGCCTCTGTCGACTCTTCCATTCGAAAGAAAAAGAAGAGAAAGACTTGTCTCTCCTTGAAAAAGGCAAGAACAAGTTAGATAGAGAGGAGAACGAACCTTAGATGAGTCTAGAGTTTTTTACTTTTTGTTTTAATTCTTTGTAATATGTCTTTACTTTTTGGTTTGCTTAATTTAAGTGGTAAGTTCATCTTTTATGTACTTTTCGATTATCAATATGATTTCAATTTATTTCTTTAATTTATGTTCCTTTACTTTTATGTTTTTCACTTTATTTCCTCAATGAGCTAAGTCATAAGGGTAAAAAAAATATACCTATTTTACCCTTATATTTAGCTCATTTCCTTGTCAAAATTATATGTTTTGGATCAATTTTATTGTTCCCGAGCTCAAAGTATGTTAAAGTTGACAAGTTAGGAAGTTGAGAGTCACATTTGTGAAATTATGCTTATATGTGCTTAAAAAGACTCAATTTGATGGGAATTTGACTAAGTTTGTTGCTGTGTAGAAAAAGTAGAGGAAGTTGGAAACTGTCCAGAAATGCGACGCATTTTTGGGAAGGCAAAATGAAATGCGACCGCATTTCTGGAAAAACAGGGGTAGTTCAGAGTCTACTGCAGGTCGTTTTGAATGAGACTATTGCGCACCTAACCGACTATTTTGACCCCGAATTCGACTGGGCTACCTACCAGCACCTATTTCGCAGCTCCTTAACCACTTCCAACACTATATAAGCTCCTGATTCTAAGTCAAATCCAAGCAGAACTCATTTGGAAGAAGAGGGTGGTGATAGAACCCTAGTTGACACCTATGAGTAGGGATGCCCGAGGTCCTTCTTAGATGACTAAATTCTAACCTTAGTTAGACATTAAACCTTAGGGTTTGTAGGGATTTTCACCCATTTCCACTTGTAAAAGCGAGAGAGTGGAGTGTCGATCGAACTCTAGAAGGATTGGATAAAAGAGAAAAAACCCTAGTATTTAGCTACTGTCATTATTTCCAGCTTGTGTTACTTTTCCTTTATTTGTATTCTTTATTCTTTATTTCATTGAAAAGGTATTCATTTGCACCTTATCCCACCATGAGTAGATAAATTCCGTTGAGGGGTTCAATATGGTGAATTCCCTTATGGTTCAATAGCTTGAAAGTGTTTATTCGCTTAAGCTTCTATTCAATGCATGTCATTCTTTATTGATTATCATTCTGATCTTGCTGAGTTTAAATTGATCACTTAGACTTTGCATGCTATGTGAGTTTGATCTCGAAAGGGACAGATGATATCGATTCTCATAAAGGTGATATAGGAGAAAAAGCTCGAAAGAGATTGTTCGGTGTTATAGGGCTAGCTGCCTAAGGCACCCTACAACAACTATAGGGTTATAGATTGCATTCTATGTCGGAGTCGAGTCACAGAAATGTGCATAACGGTACTCGCTTAGCCTTTTAACAGTTCTTGGGAGCAAGACCAAAAAGAAGTTAAATCTGACCCAATGCATTGAATAAGCTTAAGTTTAATAATCTATGATTAAAGTTATTTACCTTTGGGATGAAACTATATTGAATATCTCGTTTTATTTATTATTGTTATTTCTTTATTTATTTGTTTTATTTATCTTCCAAAAATCAAACATCAACTATTTCTTTGGTTACCTATTTTAAACAATCATTCGAGCAGTTTCTTATTCAAATCTGAATTTCCAATTTAGTCCTCGTGGATCGATACCCTTGGAATACTTCTAAGGTTTTTTATTAGTACGTGCGATAGTGTATACTTGCACTAAGGTTGGCTGAATTTATCATTATTATTATTTATCATCTTCTCTCACATCCATCATTAAGTCTCTGCTGCACCAAGTTTTTGGCGCCGTTGCCAGGGACCAAAAGTGAAACCAGTTTCGTTTATTTGAAATTGCTATTGGATTGCAACCACATTTTTGTCTCAAAGGGAATTTGACTCTGATTTGCAATTGTTTTTCTTTTGCAGGTTGAGTTAGTGCATGAACAAGGGGTATCCACTCCTTGACATTGATCCTGAGATAGAAAGAACCTTTCATCGTCGTAGGAAGAAGCAAAGACGAAAGAGAAGGGAAAAACAAGAGTTGATCGCATAGGAGCCTCTAGAAGAAGCTTCTTACATACAAGAGTTTCCAATGGAACCACCTGGAGTCGATCCTCAAGTTGATCCACAGAATTGTGGAAGGGAGCAAAATGGTGGGAGAATTCCCCCAGTACCTCCAGTTCCACCTGTGCCACAACAAGAAAATCCAATTTATATTGCTGAAGATCGCAATAGAGCAATAAGGGACTACGCTTTACCTATTTTTCAGACTTTAAATCCAGGAATTTTGGAGCCACCGATAGATGCTCCACAGTTTGAACTCAATCCAGTGATGTTCCAAATGTTGAATACCGTGGGCCAATTCTCTGGACTTCCAAATGAAGATCCACATAAACACATCAAGCTATGTTTGAGAGTTTGCAATTCTTTTAAAGTTACAGGAGTGCCTGAAGATACTTTGAAGCTAAAACTTTTTCCATTTTCTTTGCAGGGAGATGCTGAAGCTTGGTTGGACTCATTCCCTCCAAACTCCATCACTTCTTGGAACGATTTGGCGGAGAAATTTTTAGAGAGGTTTTTTCCTTCTAATAAAAATGCCAAATATAGAGCTGAAATTATTGCATTTAGGCAATCTTACAATGAACCTCTTGATGCAGCTTGGGAAAGATTTCAAAGGCTGGTTCGGAAGTGTCCACACCACGGATTGCTTGCTTGCATCATCTTGGAGCATTTTTATAGTGGATTAGATCAAGCTTCAATGGCACTAGTCAATGCATCTACAAACGGATCTTTCTTAAAGAAGTCTGCAAATGAGGCACATGCTATATTGGACACCATAGCCACAAACAATAGACATTGGGGAGAGACTGAGCCAAGAAGAATCTTGAAGAATCCAGCTAAAACAGTAGAGACAAAGGCTAATTCTACCATGTAAGCTCAAATCAAGGCTATCCACAGCATGATGATGGGCATGACTATGAACAATCAAGCCAACATGACCCCTTCTAATGTTATTTCTTCTCCCTGCTGTGAAATTTGTGGTGAGGAACATACTGCTGACAATTGTCCACTAAATCCCGCGTATGTCTTTTATGTAGGCCAACAAGGGAACCAGAACCAGAACAGATAGAATCCATACTCGGCTACATACAATCCATGTTGGAGACAACATCCAAACTTCTCTTGGGGAAGACAAGTCGGCTCAAGTAATGCCAATACAAATCAATTTGGGAAACCTCCTACACAACAACAACCGCAAAAGAACTTCCAACCAGTCCAATTGTAGAGTCAAGAGTCAAATCTAGAGACTCTTATGAAGGAGTACATGGCAAGAAACGATGTTGCAGTTAGAAATTTGGAAGTACAGATTGGACAGATTGCTTAGGAAATTAAAAACAGACCACAAGGGACGCTGCCTAGCAAGACTGAGATCCTTCACAGAGAAGGAAAAGAGCAGTGCAAGGCAGTCACCTTGAGAAGTGGATTAGAGTATGATGGCCCAAAGTACCCAGTGAATCTAAAAGTAAGGATCCCAGAAGAAGCTCAAGAAAAGTTTTTAGAAAAGAAATCAGAAGTTACCTTAGAAGTTATACAGAATAAAGAAAATGAAGAAAAGACCAAGGAGCATGAAGCCTTGGTAAAAAAAGGAAGAAAAATCAAATTCAGAGAAAAAAATAGGGGAATGCGACCGCAAAACATAAAATGTTTGTTATAGATCCAGAATACAGACCACCACCTCCATATCCTCAAAGATTTAAACATGTTTCGCAGGATGCATCGTTAAAAAAGTTTTTAGATGTCTTGAAGCAGCTACATACCAATATTCCATTGGTAGAAGCACTAGAACATATGCCTACCTATGTGAAGTTCCTGAAGGATATTCTATCAAAGGAAAGAAGGTTGGGAGAATACAAAACAGTTGCAGTTACTGAATGTTTCAGTGCACTGGTCAAGAATGAGATTCCTCCCAAGCTCAAAGACCTAGGAAGTTTCACCATTCCATGCTCCATTGGAGGAAGGAATGTAGGCAGAGCTTTACGCGATCTAGGAGCGAGTATAAACCTGATGCCATACTCAGTTTTTCAACAGTTGGGGATAGGTGAAGTAAGACCAACAACTGTAACCTTACAGTTAGCTGACAGGTCACTGACACAACCTATTGGTTAAATTGAAGACGTGTTAGTCAAGGTTGAAAAATTTGTATTCCCAGTAGATTTCATCATTATGGATTGTGAAGCTGATAAGGACGTGCCAATCATCTTTAGTTCTTTCCCTCTTCACCAACCACTTAGACTTTCGGTATTCAAGTCAAACACCAAACTCTCCATATTCACTCTCTTGAAAGTGAAACCCACAGCAAAGAAACCATGAAGAACACGCCGAAATCATTCTGATCTCGCAAGATCACTTGATCTCAAAGTAATCAAACCGCCCAAGAAGCTGAAGCAAACGTTCGACGACAAGAAGAACAACCCGACGCTTCCACGCACGGCGCGAGAGGGGCAAGACCTACGGGTTTCTCGCTGGCAATCGTGGACCAAGGAACCGCCACTCAAACTCCTTCTTCCTCGACAATGCCGGCCACCTCAAGGGAGAATCCGAGTTCATCCCAACCAAGAAGGTCCACGCGCTCCAATCCCATCCATAAAACCCAAAAACCCGCGAGCCAACAATTCAAAAAACGCTCAAGGGAGTGGTTTTCAATGATCCTGGAGATGGGAGCCCAGAGACATGCGGCTCTTGAAGAAGAAGCAAGAAGGCGTGATGAAGAAGAAACCGCCAAGGCAACAGAGAGCTCTCGAAAAGAAGGAAAGCCAACGAGTAAAACCTCCGAGCCTTCAACTAACCCTTCTTCGTCTTGCAGGGACAAACCATTTGTTACATACAGTGCAAGGAAGAAGAGTCCCAAGAAGGTTGCACCCGAACAACCACTTGTCATCGATCCCCTCAAGACCACAAGAATGCCCCCGAATGTGTTCGATGACATAATCTGCCAAGCTGTGGCAAAGGCCCTCGTTATTGCTGAAGGTTATAAGGCTGAGCAAGATGCCTTGAGGGAGATTCAGGTTGAGAAAGAGATGGAAAACCAGCATATGGGGGAAGAGGATGAATTCGCAAGAAAAAGAGACCTTGAAGAAGCTGAAAGAAGAAGGGAAGAGGAAAGACAAGAGGCTGAGAGGGCCTTAGAAGCTGAAGAAGAAAGAAAATTAGGTGAAAACCTCATGAGGGCAGCTGCTGAATTGCAACTCCTTGAGGAAAAAAAACAGAGAATGGAAAATTTGAATGAAGAAGAGAAAGAAAATAAGGAGGTCGAGACCTCCAGTGATTCAGAAACAGAATTCAACTCGGAGATTAAGGAACTAGATGACGACCAAGTTCCTATCTCTGTAGAATTGAGGAAAAAGAGAAGAAGAGAGATCAAGCCTGAAAGGAGGACCAAAAACAAGAATGGTCCGATTTTTGCCACGAGGCCGAGGACAAGGTCCATGGACGCCTCTCCTGCAGCTCCTCCTACTATCTCACCCACCAAGCCAAAAGCCAAGTCACCAAAGGCTCCAAAAAATACATTCCCTGAAGTCTTCAGAGATGTAAATTTTCAGGAAAGGATGGAGATGATGAGAAAAAGAGATTTCCTTAATGAGAAGGGATTCTCTAATAAAACAGGAGCAATGCCAGAGTTCGTAACCAGAGTTATCTCATAGTACAAGTGGCAGAAGTTCTGCGCTCACCCTCAGGAAGCCGTGGTGCCTTTAGTGCGATAGTTTTAGGCCGACCTGAGGGAGGAGAGCATCAGTATGGAGGTGGTGAGAGGCAAGATGGTCAACTTCTCTTCAGTGGACATCAACAGGGTGTACATGATTAAAGCACCCTTGCATCCAAGAGGGAACGATGCCATTAGAAACCCCTCGACCAAGCAAATGAAAGAAACGCTGAAATTAGTGGCCAACAAGGGTGTTCAGTGGAAAAAGTCCCAAACAAAGGTGAAGAAACTAGTGCCAAACTATCTCAAGCCAGAATCGGCAATGTGGCTTCATTTTCTAAAGAACAGGTTGATGCCAACCACCCATGACAACACCATCTCAGTGGAGAGAGTTATGCTCCTCTACTGTATTATGAAGGGGTTGGAGATCAACATCGGGAGCATTATCAGGGAAGAGATTCTTGCCTGTGGAAGAAAAAGAGCAGAAAAGCTTTCCTTTGGATCATTGATCACCCAACTTTGTCAGAGGGTGAAGACAGTTCCTGACAAGGATGATGAGCGTCACTTCTTCAAGCCTACCATTGACCAGTCCTTGATTGGGAAACTTCAATAGAATATCATCCAAAGGAAAGATAAAGCCTCCACATCTCAGGCCACTCCACCATCAGGGCTAAGCATGACTTCTCCATCTCAGCACACTCCTTTTTCAGGGACCACATGATTGGTTGTTAGTATGCTTAGAAAATTAATGCAAAATTGTCGCAGATATATATCAATCTAAGTATAAATTGACAAAATCAAGTAATACCTAGTGAGTCTAGGGTCGAATCCATAGGGAAATGTTATTTGAATTTTTTTTAATAATATTTACTGATCTAAACTCAAACACACGTGATATTATGAAAACTAAATAAGAGGGTTGATGAGTGAAAAAAAATAAATGTTTGATGACCGCAAAGTGCACGGGCCACAAGTAATATAAAACGGAAAGTATTCCGAGTATCGAATCCTCAGGGAGGCGAAGCGAAACTTAAGCAATTAATTAAAATTCTCTTGAGCACTGAAAATACTTAGGTGAAATAATATTTAGGGACCAAGCTCATGTGATAAAAAGAATTCGAATTTAAAAAGACTTAATGAAAACAAATTTGATCAATCAAAAATAAAATGTGGAGAAAGAGGTTTTTCTTGAAATGGGAAGAGGGGTCTTGAAAATCAATGATTAGCTAAATACTTGCTATAATTATCCTATCTCATTGCCCAACTAATTATAAACCTAGAATCTCCGTTAATCACATAGGTTCTCCTGTCGGTTTCCCCTAATTGTAATTAATTCATTTTAACAACCTAAGTGTCCTTAGCGCCATTAAAAATCATTAATTATTACGCCCTGATTCATTTTAGGAATCTAAGTTTAATCAACTAATCCCGGTGTCACAACGGGCAATTAAACTAGTTGCATGGATTATGATCTATCCTAATTTCTCTCCGTCGAGTTTCCATTAAGAATCGAATCATTACACAATTGGCCAGATTGAGTAAAGCATTAAGCACATCCATACAAATAATTAGGACATGGGCAAGAGACAAAGCATTATAACAATATTTCCACTAACATTTCATTTCAAGACCCCAAATTGGGGTTTAGCTACACATAATATTCACAATAATTACAAGGGAAAGCATATTAAAAGGCATAAAGGAAAAGGAATTGACCGTCGAAAAACCCCTTGCTGACGCTTGGAGCCCCCGCTGACTACTCCTCGAGCCTCTAGAATTGCTCCCCAAAATTCCCCAAAAATTCCCACTAGAAGAACCCTCTCAAAAAGGCTCAAAGCCTTGAGAGGGGCTCCAAAAAAGGAGTCTTAGGAGAGAAAGGAATGAGTGAGTGATGATTTGATTGATGATTGATATGAAAATGAGGCACCAAGGGCGCCTATTTATAGGCCTGGAAAAGGGGTAGCGTCGCGACGCTGCCTTGCCAAGCGTCGCGACGCTGCTGCGCACGCGGCTTGGGCAACAAGAAAGGGCAGCGTCGCGACGCTGCCTTGCTAAGCGTCTCGACGCTGTCCAGATTTTCCAGAAAATCAGCTTCCTTTTGGGCTGATTTTTGGGCCTTCTTCTTCATTTCTTCTTGGTGTATTCTTTATGGATGCCTTCTTTGGGCCACCAATTGCATTAAGCTTTGATTTGGGCTAAAATTCCATCAATTTTGGCTCTTTTTCTCCCAAATTCACCATTTGTGCTCCTAAAGACAAAATAACAAAATTCAATAAATATATTCATTAAAATCACGATTAAAGCACCAAAAAGCTTAATAATTTGAGGCTAAAATAGCGACATTTCTGCTCGCTATCACACCCCCAAACTTAAGCTTTTGCTAGTCCCGAGCAAAATAAATTCTAAAGATGCATGAAATAGAAGCGCTCAACCCTCAATGATTTTGGAATTCTTAGGATCGAATGGAAAACATGCAAGTGGAATAAGCAAGCACCGCATACTCTTGAAGAAATCTTAAACTAGTTTGAACTTAAGATTAATGAATAGCATGCTCAAGACTTATCTATTGATTCTTTTACTAACCTAGATTAGTCTTATGGTTTTCTCCATTTGTTTTCCCCCTACACTGGCTAAGAGCCCCTAATACTTCGGAGTCCTTCTATCATGCAAAAAAAAAAGTAACTAGGGTGCCTGTCATTTTTTTCTTTCTTTCTTTTTTTTTTTTTTTTTTTTTTTTTTTTTCATGGGGGAGCAGAATTCTCACATGATTTTTCTTTTTCTCTTCTTTTTCTTTTCTTTTTCTTTTCTTTTTCTTTTGCTCCCCCAAACTTGCATTTTGATATCTATTGGTACTAGCTTTCACACTACGGTGCAGGGACCCTTAACCCGAATTTTATTCTTGGTTGGCCTAACTGATCACACCGCAGGTAGCTCTTTTTACCCCTAGGCTTTTTTTCTTTTGAGCAAGCAAAAATTCTTTTTCAACAGATTTTCTTTTTCTCACATTTTCTTTTGTTGCTTTTGCTTTTCCCTCAGCAGGCATAAAAATTTTTTTCCTACCTAGTTCTTTAGAGCAATCAAGCATGAACTTCCTGATATTAGAAACTAAGCCTATCGGGGTGACAACAACTTTGAAAACCATAATAAGAATCTAGATTTTCAAAGACGTCATTAGATAAGACTATTGCATGCTTTAGACATCAAAACTAAGTATCAAAAAATTTTAAAATTTCACAATTTCTGCCGTGCTCCCAGATTCCACAATCATATAAACCATTTTTCTCCCAAAATTTCAAAAATCACATCCTTGGCTATCATGGCTATCTATTCATGCATCTAACAGAATTTGAATATGCTCAACACAGCGGAAGCCTCCCCCCCAAACTTAAACTAAACATTGTCCCCAATGTTTTAAAACAGAAAAGCATAAAGAGAGATACTGAGACTTCCCTGAGCTAGGAGCGCTTCATCCTCTTCCTTTGGATCCATGAAAAATGGGAAATGTGGAATTTTGGGATTTGCTAAGGTGATCCTGCAAAACAAAATTGGATCACGGAGCAAAGAAAATTATTTACCGCAAAAACAACTAACTACATTAATCCTTGGGTTGCCTCCCAAGCAGCGCTTTCTTTAACGTCTTTAGCTAGACTAGGCTCGGCACGCTTACGGAGGCTCAAAATAAAAATTTTCATCATCCTCCGGGCCCTGCAAGAAATCACGCACCGAATTGCAAACTACAAACAGGGGAGAAAAAAAACTTTCCCCTGGCCCATCTTCACTAAAGAGATTCTCATAATAACATTTCAGAAAATAATCAGCCGCATCAAATCTCTTTTCTAAATCTCTATTTTCAAAACAATTGTTAACAGAGTCATCAAGCGTTATAATGTCTACTGGTCTAGGATCTATAGGTGGCCTATCAATCATGCCAGTCCATTCATCAGAAAAAATATCTACATGCTCATTAGATCCTTCAGACTCAGAATTAAAAAATGATTCAACTAAGCTATCATATGACTCATCATCAGAAGAATTAAAGAATTCAAGAATTTCAGGATCAGATTCTATACTATGCACAGATTCAAGTTCTTCTGGGTCAGATTCTATTCTATACACATTATCAGGACATGAAAAGAAAGTATTCACATTGTCAGGATTCATGCATTCAGGAATGTCAAGATCAGACTCAATAGATTCACTGTAATCATGGTCAGACTCAAAATTATCTATCGAGCAATCTTTTTTATGCCTTTTACGATCATGCTCAATGTCAGGCAAATCAATATCATTATCAAAATTATCCATTTCAGGCAATTCTAATTCATTTTCAAAGGAAGGTAAATCATCAACTGCAGATCTTTCATTTTCACAAGCAGGCAAGTCTAATTCATTTTCGAAGTCAGGCAGATCCAAGTCATTTTCAAACAGAGGATTATCCATATATGCATCATGATCAAAATCCATATTATCAACAAGCATTTCTCCTAGGCCTAGGCCAAGATTATAGTCTACCTCTTCATCATCATCAGTCAAGTATTCAGGCCCAACAGAAAAACATGTGTGCAAACTACAAACAGATTCATCTTGGCCAAAAATACTAAACACGACTTTTTCATCATCAATGTTCAAGGTAAGTTTACCTGTATGCACGCTTATCTCGGCCTTACCAGTGGCTAGGAAAGGTCTGCCTAAGATAATTGGCACCTCTTTGTCCTCCTTCATGTCCAGTACCACGAAATCTACAGGAAAAATGAATTTGTTGACTTTCACCAACACGTCCTCCACAACACCCATCGGGTGGGTAATCGATCTATCAGCAAGCTGGAGAGTGACGTCAGTGTCTGTCATACCTGATAAACCAATCTTCCTGTACACAGAGTAGGGCATCAAATTTATACTTGCTCCTAAATCACACAAGGCCCTATCGAAGGATACTTCTCCTATGGTGCAGGGAACAGTAAAACTCCCTGGATCTTTTTGCTTAGAGGGTATCCTACCAGAAATAATGGTACTGCTACTCTCAGATAAATTAAAAACTTCTTTTTTCAGACTTTTCTTTTTAGAAAGCATTTCCTTCATGAATTTTCCATAATTCGGCATATTATACAAAGCTTCTACCAATGGAATATTCACAGTCAACTTTTTAAACATTTCTAAAAATTTTTGAAATTGTTCATCTAATTTGACATTCTTAAATCTTTGAGGAAAAGGTAACTCCCTGTAATCAAAGGTTGGACATTCGCCCCTCCGCTTAGGCGGGCTAATATGCGAACCTCTGTCATGGTGGTTGCATGGAACCACTTCTTCCTCAATCATCTTTTCTTTGTCCTTCTGCTTCTCTTCTTCTTTTTTACCTGCAAAGCTGTTAGAAAAATCACATTTTAATTCAATAGAGTTGGGAGGATGTTGGAACCTTTCAGAGGAGGCTTTTTGTGCCTCAGCCCCTTCATCTTCATCCCTTCTCTTCTCTTCTTCCTTTTTCTTCTCTGAACTGTTCTCCAGTCTTCTGCCACTTCTCAAAACCACCATCTTACACTGCTCTTTCGGGTTAGGCTCAGTATCGCTTGGAAATTTTCCCTTCTGAAGGGCATTTACTGCTGAAGCAATCTGACCTATCTGCACTTCCATATTCTTTAGAGCTGCGTCGTGGTTGTTTACTGATGTCTGGAGACTCACATTCAATATTCTTTGTTCCTTGATGAATAAAGCCACCATCTCCTCCAGATTATTTTTCTTCTCAGGATTACTTGTTGATGCAAAACCTGGGGGTGGCTGCAAAACATTCTTCGTATTTGCATATGAGAAGTTCTCGTGATTGCGCAGACTGGGGTGGTAGAAGTTCGGTACTCCTTGAGTATATGATCTGTTTCCTATGTATTGAACTTCTTCCACATCTTGACCTTCTTTCTTCGAATGACCATCAGCTAAGGTGGAAATGGACTTAACCACCTCAGATGACGTCAATTTGTTTAGAGCATTGGTCAGCGATGCCAGTTGCGCTTTCAGTGAACTTGACTCATCCAGTTCGTACAATCCAGCCTTCTTTGTAACTGTTCCTCTCTCCGTCGGCCATTGATAACTTGTTGCCGCCATTTCCTCAAGCAGGTCTTTGGCTTCTGTTACTGTTTTTGAAAGAAAACTCCCTCCTGCTGATGTGTCTAGGACTGTCTTCGTGGAGGGGTTTAATCCATTATAGAATAACTGTACCTGAAGCCAATCAGGATATCCGTGTTGGGGGCATCGCCTAAGCATTTCCTTATATCTTTCCCACGCTTCGTACAACTGCTCTTCGTCAAGCTGTCTGAATGTTCCAATTTCAGTCCGCAGCTTGGTAGTCTTAGCTGGTGGAAAAAATTTTGTCAGAAAAGCCTGGGCAAGCTCGTCCCAAGTACTGATGCTGCCCGTCTCGACTGATTCGAGCCAATCTTTTGCTTTATCCTGTAGAGAAAATGGAAATAGCCTCAATCTGATTGCGTCGGCCGGAACTCCGTTCATCTTTACCGTCCCACATATTTCTAGGAATGATCGCAGATGAGAGTGAGGGTCCTCGGAAGGATGTCCCTTGAACGAGTTATCGCGCGCCATCTGAATCAACCCTGTTTTTAGCTCAAAATTTGTAGCTTGGATGGGGGCGTAAACAATCCCAGAATTTTCGGTAGGAAGAACTGGCTGCAGAAAATCTCTAATTGCCTTGGGAGCTTCTTCTTGGTGGGCCATCGTTTCTGTTAATCTTTTTTCTCTTCTAATGAATTTTAGAGTCCTGTTAATCTCAAGATCTAACGGAAACAGATCAACCACCTTGTTTCTTCGCATACAATGCTCCCAGATAATGATAAAAAGAACCAAACAAAAATAAAAATAAAATAATATTCACAAAACGATGAAAGAAAAATATTTACACCTAAATTACCATTTACCCTTTTCTTTTCGATGTCAAGAAAAATTAATTTTTGCTTAAAAATCAAGCCTCCCCGGCAACGGCGCCAAAAACTTGATGACCGCAAAGTGCACGGGCCACAAGTAATATAAAACGGAAAGTATTCCGAGTATCGAATCCTCAGGGAGGCGAAGCGAAACTTAAGCAATTAATTAAAATTCTCTTGAGCACTGAAAATACTTAGGTGAAATAATATTTAGGGACCAAGCTCATGTGATAAAAAGAATTCGAATTTAAAAAGACTTAATGAAAACAAATTTGATCAATCAAAAATAAAATGTGGAGAAAGAGGTTTTTCTTGAAATGGGAAGAGGGGTCTTGAAAATCAATGATTAGCTAAATACTTGCTATAATTATCCTATCTCATTGCCCAACTAATTATAAACCTAGAATCTCCGTTAATCACATAGGTTCTCCTGTCGGTTTCCCCTAATTGTAATTAATTCATTTTAACAACCTAAGTGTCCTTAGCGCCATTAAAAATCATTAATTATTACGCCCTGATTCATTTTAGGAATCTAAGTTTAATCAACTAATCCCGGTGTCACAACGGGCAATTAAACTAGTTGCATGGATTATGATCTATCCTAATTTCTCTCCGTCGAGTTTCCATTAAGAATCGTATCATTACACAATTGGCCAGATTGAGTAAAGCATTAAGCACATCCATACAAATAATTAGGACATGGGCAAGAGACAAAGCATTATAACAATATTTCCACTAACATTTCATTTCAAGACCCCAAATTGGGGTTTAGCTACACATAATATTCACAATAATTACAAGGGAAAGCATATTAAAAGGCATAAAGGAAAAGGAATTGACCGTCGAAAAACCCCTTGCTGACGCTTGGAGCCCCCGCTGACTACTCCTCGAGCCTCTAGAATTGCTCCCCAAAATTCCCCAAAAATTCCCACTAGAAGAACCCTCTCAAAAAGGCTCAAAGCCTTGAGAGGGGCTCCAAAAAAGGAGTCTTAGGAGAGAAAGGAATGAGTGAGTGATGATTTGATTGATGATTGATATGAAAATGAGGCACCAAGGGCGCCTATTTATAGGCCTGGAAAAGGGGTAGCGTCGCGACGCTGCCTTGCCAAGCGTCGCGACGCTGCTGCGCACGCGGCTTGGGCAACAAGAAAGGGCAGCGTCGCGACGCTGCCTTGCTAAGCGTCTCGACGCTGTCCAGATTTTCCAGAAAATCAGCTTCCTTTTGGGCTGATTTTTGGGCCTTCTTCTTCATTTCTTCTTGGTGTATTCTTTATGGATGCCTTCTTTGGGCCACCAATTGCATTAAGCTTTGATTTGGGCTAAAATTCCATCAATTTTGGCTCTTTTTCTCCCAAATTCACCATTTGTGCTCCTAAAGACAAAATAACAAAATTCAATAAATATATTCATTAAAATCACGATTAAAGCACCAAAAAGCTTAATAATTTGAGGCTAAAATAGCGACATTTCTGCTCGCTATCAATGTTGTAGAAAGTAAACATGCGATGAGAGTAAAAAGAGAAGTATTAAGGAGAATGTTATCATGGCTGTTGCGGTTGCTACCTCATGCGTTTATAAGAACCTTGTAGCGCATATTATGACTAATTGATCCATTAATGCCTAAGTGAGAAAAAATCACAAGTTTCCCTTCCGGTACTCCTTCTGCGTTTGGCATAAAACTATCAATTGGTTATTTGACTAGTTCATGCGTGGGGCCTAGTTCTCTAAAAACTTACAAGGGACTGCGTTAGTCTTAACGCACTCAAAGCTCATTCATGCATTATCTTATAGCGGTAGTATTTGTCTAATGCTACCAAGACTACATGTAATGCGCTAGCTTGTTCTACTTAGCTATGTTCGCATGCATTACCTGTCAGGGATTTAGCATACTGCTACCGCATCCGGCTGGCCAGGCGAAAGTTAGTAATGAAAATAGTATCGCAACTAAGTAGGAGGCAATAATGTTTTATTAAATCAAAATATGCGCTTACAAAGTAAAACTTATCACCGCATGGGTGCTTGTGCTAAGCCTTGATGAAGAAAATTAGCTCATGCGAGCAAAACAATACATCATGCAGTACATTGCGATTGCAAGTCTTCTCTTAATCACAACTTTCTGTGATTTCTCTTTCTCCTTGTTACTTGATCTTCGTCTCTTCCCCCTATATGTTTCCTTTGAGCAAGTGACTTCTATTTATAGGCGAAAGAAACTAACTTCTCCAAGGAATTAGAAACTTGCTTCAGTCATCTTCAGCCCACTTGCACGTCAGTGTGTTAACATGGTCTTTTCATCCATCTTGTCTATCTCATGATCGTCTTGGAATGTGTGCCTGCGTTGAGAGAAACTTGGGCAACAAACAACTGAATTAATTGCGTTAACACCCTTTTATTTTTATAATTTTGCTTCACATACATAAATATAGCCTACCGCAAAGAATCATCGCATATTCCTTCTTTATTGCGTTGAAATAACGCACCAATGTATCTTCTGGCCTTGTTTTAGCTTAAGTTTAAAGGATAAATAACTTGCTTTTTGCAAGCTATCACCTCACCATCATCTGAAGTCCTAACAATTGCCTGCCAACAACTGGATCAACTCAGGGATAACCTGAGGACTTATTGGGCATATGCCAAGGAGAGAGATGAAGTCATTAGAGGGTTTTATCTCTCTATCGCCCCGAGTATTGCTCTTGTCTTTCCCGATTTCCCTCAATCGTTGTTGCCTCAAGAAGACAAGGATTCTGATGAAGAAGATGATGAAAATGATGATGAAGAAGATGAAGAGAAAGAGAGTACCTCAGACGAGGACTAGGGGAGTTTTTTGACCCCTTTTAGATGTTGTTTTTATACATAATACTATTTTCTGTGTTTTGTTGTTTGTTGTTTTTTGAGTTTTAGCATGATTAAATTCTGTTTTTAATTGTTTAGTTGTTGTTTTTCTTGCTTTGATTGTTTAGTTTGTTGATAGTTATGTTCATAGAGTAGTTTTAGATAGCTTGTTGATAGAAGAGATTAGGTAAACTTGGGCTTTTCAATCTTTTCTTAAAAAATCTGCTCGTTGTTTTTGAAGGTGTTGTCCAAATACCGTAAGGAGAGAGCATTACTTTTACCAACCTTTTTGGAGATCGATTTAGCAACTCCCTTTGATTCCTTTGACCACGAACGGTGTGTGGACCACCTCTAGTGTCTTCCCTACTATTCTCCGGACCAAGAACGACTTGTGGGAGTCTATAGAGATAGGGAATGGGAAGGGAATGCTTGAAGGTTCAAGCAATAGAGAGATATATGGAGATGAGTGAGTTTAAGACAAAAATCCAGCAGCATAACAATATGGAAATGACTCTCTTAAGCTTTGAATCTGATTCATGCTCCTTATAAAGACATCTTCCATGCAAAGAGAAGCCTCATGACACTAGACACATGGTGAAATTGCAACACAAAGTGGATTCTAGGTGTTTGATTCACAACACATGCAACTAGTGCATGGTTGTGTTGTTTTCCACTATGCATCAACATGCAAGAGTGTGAATCCCACTAAATCCACTAAATTGAATCTAAATTCAGAATTTTCAGCTTGCAATTCACTCTTATTTCAATTCTAAATTGAAATTGATTTCAAGGCAACTAATTTGGGACATTTCCAAGTAACTTGATATGATTAATCCAATTAATCATTGTTACCTTGTGCTATTCATTATATATGATTCTTAATCCATATATATTGTATTTAAAACACTTTTAAATCCTTTATCTCTCATTTTCTAATTTAATTCATAATTAAATTATCGTGTCAAACACAATTTTACGATAATACCCTTTTTCTCGTTTTTGAACGATTCAAAGATCCCTATCAATATGTTATACGCTTTAATCCGATATGAGCTAGTAGGGGGACCTAATGGACCTATAGATCATGGGCTCCAACGATTCAAGGCTAACCGACTAATCTCATTATCTAAGCTAGCCAACATTCGTTAACTACCGGGACACTCCACTATAGCCCGATAGTTGCACTCCCCTCACTATAGATATATTTCCGTCCACTTGATTTAACCATGATTAGTAAGTCGATCCTTCACAGGTTGTTCGTAGCTATAGCTAGGTCAAAAGTCCGTTTTACTCCTATAGTACTTCTAGTTCCTTAAGTCCCACTGATCCTCTAATGAACAATTGGTTTATGGTCCAACTAATAAACTGAGTCCCTCTCGGGCCAATGAGAGGGCGGGATCCCTTTGTTCAAGCCCCAGAGTCAGCACTTAAGGGAACAACCTCTCTACTATCCCTAATTTGGGTATGAGTAAATTTCTTCTCGCACGACTACATCCCCAACTATCTACTCGTTCCTATCCCTGAAATGGGAGGCTTATTGAGTTGGCGATACTGAGCCACTGTCCCCTATGCAGATCTAAGGATAAGCCCAAATAAACAGAAGTTCATAGTTAGCTCAGGATTAAGATCGAGTTACCTAGGTCATCGTATGAAATAGTCAGCCTCGTCAGTAAACGGTGTTATAAAGCGAGAGTGACTTATTTCTCGGTCCTGGTCTTATGCAAACTCATTGCATAGGATGCCCCCACTTGCATGTCTCTACACGGACGATTTAGGATCACATCGTCTATACCATCTATAAAGTGGGTCGCGTCTCATTGTGTCCCCAGAATAAGGTACCCAGCCTTATCCCTATACTATAGACCGTTTTGGCTATTACTCAAGCTTGATCCACTTTTATGTCTCTACATAAAGCTCAAGTGTTCATCCTATAGCCATAGATCTTAGTTTATTGGATTTGGGTTATTATAACTGTGCAATTTACTTTATTCAGTAATAACTTTACTGAATTAATCTCGCTAACGCCTTTATCGAATAAGTATATAATTCGTTTAACATTCACTATCTACGAGTTTTAGGACACCAATCCCAACAGTTTTTATGCTAAACCTATGAGATTTCTTTGAAAAATCAACTTTATGAAAAATGTTTGCTTGAAAAAAGGTTTTGGAAAAACATGTTTTCATTTTAGTTTTCTTTTAACCCTTTGATGATGATTTTGTTGGGTTTTATGCCCTAAAACTCGTACATAGTAAATGTAAACAAATTGTATACTTGTTGCAATAAAGTGTTATTGAGTTTCTACAATAAAGTGTTATTGTTAAATATTGCACAATTTGACCCAAATCCAATAAACTAAGATCCAAGGTTGTTTGTATGTAACTTGAACTAGTATGTGAGGACATACGAGGATCGATGTTCAAGTAACAACCTAAAAGGTCTATAGTACAAGGATAAGGTTGGGTACCTTATCCTGATAACACTATGAGATACGGCCCGCTTTGTATTTGATACATACGTATTGATCCAAAACGTCCATGTAGTAGACATGCAAGTGGGGGTATCCTATGCAATGAGTTTGCATAAGACCGGACCACGAAATAGTCAACCATTAGTTATAACACCGTTAACTAATTAGGTTACTGTTTCAATAGGATGACCTAGGTAACTCAGTCTTAATCCTGAGTGTGTCATGAACTCCTTCTCATTAGGGATTGTCCTTCGATTAGCATGGGTGAGAGTGGCTAATACGCCGACTCAATATGTCTTCCTTTTTGGGGACAAGATCGAGTGGGAGGCTGGGGACATGACAACATAAGAAGGAATTCACTCCTTCCCGCTTTTAGGTGAAGTAGATGAGTGTTTCCTTAAGTAGTGACTCCGGGACTTGAACAAAGGGATCCCGCCCTCTCACTGGCCCGAGAGGGACTTTCTGTTTAATGGTTGGACCATAAACAGGTTGTTCATTAGAGGAGCGCTGGTACTTAAGGAGACAGATGTAACATAGGGGTAAAACGGTAATTTGAACCAGCTGTGATTACGAACACTCGTGAAGGATTGAGTTACCGGCATAGGTCTACATCCATGGACACAAAAATGTTCTACAGTGAGAAGAGTTCAGCTGTGGGTCTTTAGTGGAATGACCCACAGTTAATGAATATTGGTTAACCTGATTAATGAGTTTAATCTATTAACCTTATATCATTGGAGCTTCTGATCTGTAGGTCCATTAGGTCCCCCTACTAGCTCGTAAAGAGTAATTAGGAACAAATATATCTTGAGAGAATTTGAATAGTTCAAATTCATATTGGGAATTAAGTTAATTGTACGAGATACAAATTAATATAATGTATAGTGATGCATTAAAATATAAAGTCTAATTTTAGATTAAACTTTATGATATTGAGAGATTGATATATTTGAAAAGGTTCAAATATATGTCTAATTAAATATATGCTATTTAATTAGAAGATAAATTAATTAATTATGAATTAAATAATTATTCAATTTAGTTTAAATTAAATGAGATTTAATTAAACTATAGTCTATGAGAGAAATAAATATTTGAAGAAGTTCAAATATTAATATGAATTTGATTCATATTAAATTTATAGGATATAAGAAAATTTGAAGGAGTTCAAATTTTAATATGAATTTGATTCATATTATAGAATTAATTAATTGAAGGTCTCAAATTAAATATATGATATTTAATTGGTTAATTAATTAATTAACTAATAGAAGGTCTGAAATTAAATATATGATATTTAATTGGTGATTAATTAATTAAAGAATTAATTAATTGGAAATTAATCAATTATGAAAATGATTAATCACTTATTGAAGTAATTAATCATTTATGGAAATGATTTAATCACTTATGGAAGTGATCGATCATTTATGGAATTGATTGGTCATGGAATTGGTTGGTCATGAAATTGATTAATTATGGAAAAGATTAAATCAGTTATGGAAATAATTGATTTTAAATGAATATTTTATTCATGGCATTTATCCTATAAATAGAACACTAAACCTAGGGTTTATGCACAACAACATAAGGCCACAAGAATGCATTCTTGCATTCTCTCTAGCCTGCCTCTCATATTCTCTCAACCCAAGAACTCTAGGGAGAATTTTCTCTCTAGAGTTTTTCCCATTCAAGATTAGGTAGTCCCACAACTACGTTCCTAATCTCAGAGTTATAGCGGGGAAGATCAAATGGTGGTGTTCTTCGTTGTTGCATAGCAATCAAGAATCATCCGTTGAAGTATTCAGAGTCGTCAACGACGGTATGCTTGCTTCTCCCCTTTAGATTTAGATCTAATAAATTTTGTATGCTTAGCCTTAAGTTTGTATAGAATTTGTTCTATGTTTTAACCAATGCAATAGTATTTTATGATAAACAAAATTATCTACGAATCGGTCCCAATTACGCTTCCGCTTTAACGGAATTGGGGAATTCCAAATCCTTACAAACTAGAGCTTTGTTCTATCTCAAAAGTGCCACCATCACAACTGAATTGTTTTCTAGTCATAGGCTTTCCATTAGTCTTTTTCTTTACAAAATTTTCTTAAGTCTAAACTTTCTCATGTTTAACCTTTCTAACACACTAGGAGAGTTTAGCCTTGAAGTTTTGAAAAATAAAAAACATTATGAAGAGATTAGGTAAACATGCCTAAAAAACAAAGCAAATGAGGACATTGTCTAACTTTAAGTTTCGGGGGGGCTTTATGCTTTATGCTTTAAGCCATGTTTTTGTAAATTTGTACTTCTGGAAAAAGAATATGTGCTTAGTATATATATCTTAAAACAATGAAAAAATGAAAAACCGAGAGTTACTCCTCCTTCCTAGGGTTTACTGAGTAACGAGGGGCATTCATGACACTCATGGTTTGCCACTGAATAAAAGGTTTACTTAGGGAAGTGAGTATTATTCCAAGCTTGTGAGCTTTGCTCGTAGCTAGATATCTTCACCACAAAGTGTCGATAAGCTAGAACGAAGGTAAAGATGACAGCAAGGATACTCTTGGGAGAAAAGAAGTTGAATAAAAAGAGGAACAATAGTCTATTAAGTTTGGGGGAGATAGAAAGAGGTCTAGTAACTCATGTACGCTCAAGGAACCTCAAGTCTTGTTTTTTCCTAACTAAAAGGACTACACTAGGCTCAATGAGTAGAAGTTAGGTAGTTTAAACATATTGGTTAGGATGGACAAGGGAGAGTTTTGCTTTGAAAAAGAACATTAGAAATCTTCATGCCTAGGAAACTTAGTCGTTGTGACTGGCACTAGAGTAGAACTCTCTCTGGACCGACAAGCTTTTTAGAAAACAATATTGAAAAACATGTTTACTTTATTCCATGCCACTTGATTTGCAATTAAAAGTTGATACTAGTACCATGATTGAAAATTACCTATGAACTGTTAAAATTAATCTAGACATAATTCAAGGTACATGAATCACATTTAGTTACATACATGAATAGTTGAGATTCAAAGAATAGTTGAATACATGAATTACAAGATACATGATGAATGTTCATGTATTGGTGAAAGGTCACATGTATTTCCATTTATTGTTGATGTCTTTTGATGTAGTTTCCTACTAGTATATATATGTGTAGGATTTGTCATTTGTAAGCAAGCAAGCCAAAGCAAATAAGAAACAAAAGTTATATTCAAGTTCTAGTTTCTCCAATCTTGTGTGAGTGAGAGAACAATCTTCTTCTCTTATCTCTTGAGTTGTATTGTGAAGGCCTATTTCGTTTCCAACAAGTGGTATCAGAGCTAAGTTCATAGATGGCTTCCAGTGGTAACATGTTGCAACCCCAACTTCCAAGATTCAGTGGGAAGAATTTTAATCAGTGGAGTATTCAAATGAGAGTGCTATATGGCTCACAAGAATTGTGGGATATTGTTGAAAGAGGATACACCGAAGTTGAGAATCAGAACGAGCTCACTAATCAACAACTTGCCGAGTTGAGAGAAAATCGTAAGAAAGACAAGAAGGCTTTGTTCTTCATTTATCAAGCTGTTGATGAACATGTCTTCAAAAGAATTTCAACAGCTACTTCTGCAAAGGCGGCTTGGGATATTTTACAATCCACCTATCAAGGAGAAGATAAGGTAAAGATGGTAAGACTACAAGCTCTCAGATCTGAATTTGATTGCATTAAGATGAAAGAGACTGAAACTGTTGAAGAGTTTTTCAATCGTATTCTTGCGATTGTCAATAGTTTGAGAACAAATGGAGAAGAATTGGGTGATCAAAGAGTTGTTGAAAAGATTCTTAGAAGTATGCCAAGAAAGTTTGAGCATATTGTCGTTGCAATTGAAGAATCAAAAGATTTATCCACACTATCAGTAAATAGCTTGATGGGTTCTCTTCAATCCCATGAGCTTAGATTGAAGCAATTTGATGTTAATCCCGAGGAAGCATTTCAAATGCAAACTTCATTCAGAGGCGATTCTCGTGGAAGACGTGGTGGTCGTGGCAGACGAGGAGGTGGAAGAAGCTATGATAATAGAAATGGTATGAATTCTGAAAATCAACAAGAAAGTTCTTCTTCATCTCGAGGAAAAGGAGGCAGAAGAGGAAAAGGCTTTGGCAGAAATCAAGGAAGTGGTCGTGGTAATTTTTCTCACATTCAATGTTTTAATTGCAAAAAGTATGGTCATTTTCAAGCAGATTGTTGGGCACCAAGAAATGGAGATGGAAATTCCACCATGAAGCATAAAGAGGAGAAAAATGATGAAGGTGTTCTATTTCTTGCATGTAGTGCTCAAGATGATGTTGTGGAGTCTACATGGTATCTTGATAGTGGTTGTAGTAACCACATGACAGGAAACAGAAGTGTATTTGTTACTTTGGATGAATCTTTCCAAAGTGAAGTGAAAACTGGTGATAATACAAGATTGCAAGTCAAAGGTCGAGGTGATATTCTCGTTAAGACGAAGAAAGGCACAAAACGAGTTGTGGATGTGTTTTATGTTCCAGGTTTGAAGCATAATCTTTTGAGTATTGGTCAACTACTTCAACGAGGTCTAAAAGTTTCATTTGAAGGTGGTGTGTGTGCAATCAAAGACCAGGCTGGTGTTCTTATTGCCAAGGTAAAAATGACTGCTAATAAGATGTTTCCTCTTAAATTCACATATGGTCAAATCTCCTGTTTTAGCAGCATATTGAAGGATCCATCCTGGCTTTGGCATTTTCGATATGGTCACTTGAATTTTGGATCACTATCGTATTTGTGCAAAAATCATATGGTTAGAGGCATTCAAAATATCAACCATGAGACAGATATTTGTGAAGTGTGTATACTTGCAAAACATCACCGAGATTCGTTTCCAACTGGTAAAGCTTGGAGAGCCTCCAAACCTCTTGAGTTGATTCATACAGATTTGTGCGGTCCCATGCGTACAATATCAAATGGAGGTAATCGATATTTCATAACCTTCATAGATGATTTCAGCAGAAAGTTGTGGATTTTTCTTTTGAAAGAAAAGAGTGAAGCATTTGAATGTTTTAAATCTTTCAAAGCTTTAGCTGAGAATCAAAGTGGCCATAAGATAAAATCTTTGAGATCTGACCGTGGTGGAGAATATATAGTTTTTGATAAATTTTTCAAGGAACAAGGTATTCATCATCAACAGACAGCTCGAATGACTCCACAGCAGAATGGAGTTGCAGAAAGAAAGAATAGAACAATCATGGAGATGGCGAGAAGTATGCTAAAAGCAAAAAAAATGCCAGATGAGTTTTGGGGAGATGCTGTTGCATGTACTGCTTACATTTTGAATCGAGCTCCAACAAAAAGTGTTCCAGGTATGACTCCTTATGAAGCATGGTGTGGTGAGAAACCATGTGTTAGTCACTTGAGAGTTTTTGGGAGTATAGCTTATTCTCATATACCAGATAAGCTAAGGGGCAAGTTAGATGATAAATCAGAAAAATGCATTATGGTAGGCTATAGTGAAAATTCTAAAGCTTATCGGTTGTATAATCCTTTGTCGAAAAAGATTATTATCAGTCGAGATGTGATTTTCAATGAAGATGAATCCTGGAATTGGGATGTCGTTGGAGAAGCTGAAAGTCCATTTCATGTTAGCATGGACGGGAATGGAGATGCTCACGACTCAGAGCAAGTAGATATTCAGGCAGTGGCATCATCTTCATCTGCATCGCCATCTTCCACAAGTGATGATGATATGTCACCAAGGAGAATGAGAAATATTCAAGAAATTTATAATGCTACTAACAGAATTGACGAAGATGTTGCTGATTTTGCATTATTTTCCGATGTTGATCCTATAAATTTTGATGAGGCGATCCAAGATGAAAAATGGAAGATTGCAATGGATCAAGAAATTGATGCAATAAAAAGAAATGAAACATGGGAGTTGATGGATCTTCCAGTAAACAAACAAGTTCTTGGAGTAAAATGGGTATACAGAACAAAGCTGAAGTCAAATGGTGAAGTTGAAAAATACAAGGCAAGACTTGTTGTAAAAGGCTACAAGCAGGAATATGGTGTGAACTATGAAGAGATCTTTGCTCCTGTGACAAGAATTGAGACAGTTCGATTGATTTTGTCTTTGGCTGCTCAGAATGAGTGGAAAGTTTATCAAATGGATGTAAAATCCGCATTTTTGAATGGACACTTGAAGGAAGAAATATTCGTTGAACAACCTTTGGGTTATGTGAAAAAAGGAGAAGAAGACAAAGTGTACAAGTTGAAAAAGGCCTTATATGGATTGAAGCAAGCTCCGCGAGCTTGGTACAGTCGCATAGACAGTTTCTTTATAAAGATAGGATTTCGAAGGTGTCCATATGAGCATGCACTCTATGTCAAAGAAGATAAGTATGGCAAATTTCTTATTGTTTCACTCTATGTTGATGATTTGCTTTTTACTGGAAATGATAATCTGTTGTGTGATGATTTTAAGAATTCCATGAAAAGGGAATTTGAGATGAGTGATATAGGTCTCATCCATTATTTTTTGGGAATTGAAGTCAATCAAAAAGATGGAGAGATTGTCATCTCACAACAAAAGTATGCTGGTGATTTGTTGAAAAAATTCAGGATGGAAAATGTTTTTCCTTGTAACACTCCCATGGACGCAAATTTGAAGTTGAGCAAGAATGATATCGGAGAAGATGTTGATCCAAGCTTATATCGAAGCTTAGTTGGAAGCTTGATGTACTTGACTGCAACAAGACCTGATATTCTATTTGCTGTAAGTATGTTAAGCAGATTCACGACAAGCCCGAAAAGAAGTCATTGGGAAGCAGGTGTTTTTTCATGGATTTCAAAGAAACAACCTGTTGTTGCTCTTTCTACCACCGAAGCAGAATATATCTCTTTATCTGCAGCTGGATGTCAAGCTTTATGGCTTAGATGGATGTTGAAAGAATTGAAGTGTGCTCAAAGAAGTGAGACTGTTTTATTTTGCGATAATGGTTCTGCTATTGCATTATCAAAAAATCCAGTCTTCCATGGAAGAAGCAAGCATATTAGAATCAAGTATCATTTTATCAGAGACTTGGTTAAAGATGGAGAAGTGATGGTGAAGCATTGCAAGACTCAAGATCAGGTGGCTGATATTTTTACGAAGGCGCTGAAGTTTGACTTATTTGTCAAGTTTAGAGAAAAACTTGGAGTTGCTCAAGTCTAGATTAAGGGGGGATGTTAAAATTAATCTAGACATAATTCAAGGTACATGAATCACATTTAGTTACATACATGAATAGTTGAGATTCAAAGAATAGTTGAATACATGAATTACAAGATACATGATGAATGTTCATGTATTGGTGAAAGGTCACATGTATTTCCATTTATTGTTGATGTCTTTTGATGTAGTTTCCTACTAGTATATATATGTGTAGGATTTGTCATTTGTAAGCAAGCAAGCCAAAGCAAATAAGAAACAAAAGTTATATTCAAGTTCTAGTTTCTCCAATCTTGTGTGAGTGAGAGAACAATCTTCTTCTCTTATCTCTTGAGTTGTATTGTGAAGGCCTACTTCGTTTCCAACATGAACCATAACGATTTGGTTTGCAATTAATATTGAGCTCTTACATTTTGGTTTTCAATTAAAAAGTGTTGATCTCTAACATTCTCATTTGCGATTGCTTGAGGACAAGCAATGAGTTAAGTTTGGGGGTGTGATAAGGGTAAAAAATATACCTATTTTACCCTTATATTTAACTCATTTCCTTGTCAAAATTATATGTTTTGGACCAATTTTACTGTTCCCGAGCTCAAAATATGTTAAAGTTGATAAGTTAGGAAGTTGTGAGTGACATTTGTCAAATTATGCTTATTTGTGCTTAAAAAGACTCAATTTGATGGGAATTTGACTAAGTTTATTTATGTGTAGAAAAAGCAGAGGAAGGTGGAAATTGCCCAGAAATGCGACCGCATTTCTAGGAAGGCAAAATGAAATGCGACCACATTTCTAGAAAAACAGGGGCAGTTCCGAGTCTATCGTGGGTCGTTTTGAACGAGACTATTGCGCACCTAACCAGTTGTTTTGAACCCGAATTCGACTGGGCTACCTACCAACACCTATTTCGCAGCTCCTCAACCACTTCCAACACTATATAAGCTCGTGATTAAAAGACAAATCCAAGCAGAACTCATTTGGAAGAAGAGGGTGGTGATAGAACCCTAGTTGACGCCTATGAGTAGGGATGTCCGAGGTCCTTCTTAGATGACTAAATTCTAACCTTAGTTAGACATCAAACCTTAGGGTTTGTAGGGATTTTCACCCATTCCAACTAGTAAAAGCGAGAGAGTGAAGTGTCAAGCGAACTCTAGAAGGATTGGATAAAAGAGAAAAAACCCTAGTATTTAGCTACTGCCATTATTTTCAGCTTGTGTTACTTTTCATTTATTTGTATTCTTTATTCTTTATTTCAATGAAAAGATATTCATTTGCACCTTATCCCACCATGAGTAGCTAAATTCCATTGAGGTGTTCAATATGGTGAATTCCCTTATGGTTCAATAGCTTGAAAGTGTTTATTCGCTTAAGTTTCTATTCAATGCATGTCATTCTTTATTGATTATCATTCTGATCTTGCTGAGTTTAAATTGATCACTTAGACTTTGCATGCTATGTGAGTTTGATTTCGAAAGGAACAGACGATATCGGTTCTCATAAAGGTGATATAGGAGAAAAAGCTCGAAAGAGATTGTTCGGTGTTATATGGCAAGCTGCCTAAGGCACCCTATAACAACTATAGGTTTATGGATTGCATTCGTGAATTATCTATGTCGGAGTCGAGTCACAGAAATGTGCATAACGGTACTCGCTTAGTGGTGTGGCAGAGGCTTAATGACGGATGTGAGATAAGATGATAAATAATAATAAAGATAAATTCAACCAACCTTAGTGCAAGTATACACTATCGCACGTAGTAATAAAAACCTTAGAAGTATTCCACAGGTATCGATCCCACGAGGACTAAATTGGAAATTCATATTTGAATAAGAAACTGCTCAAATGATTGTTTAGAAATAGGTAACCAAAGAAATGATTGATGATTGGTTTTTAGAAAAATAAATAAAACAAGTAAATGAATAAAGAATAACAATAAGAAATAAAACGAGGTATACAACATGGATTCATCCCAAAGTCTCTTTCGAGCCTTTTCTCCTATATCACCTTTATGAGAACCGATATCGTCTGTCCCTTTCGAGATCAAACTCACATAGCATGCAAAGTCTAAGTGATCAAGTTAAGCTCAGCAAGATCAGAATGATATTTAGTAAATAATGACATGCATTGAACAAAACTTAAGCAAATAAAACACTTTCAAGCTATTGAACCATAAGGGAATTCACCATATTGAACCCCTCAACGGAATTTAGCTACTCATGGTGAGATAAAGTGCAAATGAATACATTTTCATTGAAAATAAGATGTAAAGAATACAGATATATGGAAAGTATCAAAAGCTGGAAATAATGATAGTAGCCAAATACTAGGGTTTTTCTATTTTATCCAATCATTCTAGAGTTTGCTTAGACACTCCACTCTCTTGCTTTTACAAGTGGGAATGGGTGAAAATCCCTAGGGTTTGATGTCTAACTAATGTTAGAATTTAGTCATGTAAGAAGGACCTCGGGCATCCCTACTCATAGGCGTCAACTAGGGTTCTATCACCACCCTCTTCTTCCAAATGAGTTATGCTTGGATTTGACTTCGAATCATGAGCTTATATAGTGTTGGAAATGGTTGAGGAGCTGTGAAATAGGTGTTGGTAGGTAGCCCAGTCGATTTCGGGATCAAAACAACCTGTTTGGTGCGAAGAAGTCTCGTTCAAAACGACCCGCGGACGACTCGGAACTGCCTCTGTTTTTCCAGAAATGCGGTCGCATTTCATTTTGCCTTTCGCATTTCTTGGTAAATTCCAGCATTTCCTCTGTTTTTCTGCACAAAAAAAACTTAGTCAAATTCCCTTAAAATTGAGTCTTTTTAAATACAAATGAGCATAATTTAACAAAAGTGAATCTCAACACCCTAACTTATCAACTTTAGCATATTTTGAGCTCGGGAACAGTAAAATTGATCTAAAACATATAGTTTTGACAAGATAATGAGCTAAACATAATGGTAAAATAGGTATATTTTTTACCCTTATCACACCCCCAAACTTAACTCATTGCTTGTCCTCAAGCAATAGCAAATCAGAACGTTAGAGATCAACTTTTTAATTGCTAATCAGAATGTAAGAGCTCACTACTAATTGCAAACAAAAATGTTAAGGTTCATGTGTAGTAATCAATCATGGTACTAGTATCAACTTTCAATTTCAAATCAAGTGACATGGAATCAAGTAAACATGTTTTTCAAGATTGTTTTCTAAAAACTTTGTCTTCCAGGAGAGGTTTCTACTCTAGTGCCAGTCACAATGTCTGAGTTTTCTAGGCATGAAGATTTCTATTGTTCTTTTTCAAAGCAAAACTCTCCCTAGTCCATCCTAACCAATATGCTTAAACTACCTAACTTCTATTCATTGAGCCTAGTGTAGTCCTTTTAGTTAAGAAAAACAAGACTTGAGGTTTCTTGAGCATACATGAGTTACTAGACCTCTTTCTATCTCGCCCAAACTTATTTGACTATTGTTGCTCTTTTTATTCAACTTCTTTTCTCCCAAGAGTATCCTTGCTGTCATCTTTACCTTCGTTCTAGCTTATCGACATTTTGTGGTAAAGATATCTAGCTACGAGCAAAGTTCACAAGCTCGGAATAATACTCACTTCCCTAAGTAAACCTTTCATGCAGTGGCAAACCATGGGTGTTATGATTGCCCCTGGTTACCCAGTAAACTCTAGGAAGGAGGAGTAACTCTCGATTTTTCATCATTTTTTTTTATATATACTGAGCACATACTCTTTTTCTAGCAGTAAAAATTTACAAAAATCATGGTGTTCACACGTAACTTCGGGGATGGAGACACGTGGAATAAACAATATATTTGTATTTATGTAATATGCGTGTGGGTGTACAATCTCTAACTTTAATCCTCTGATTCTCTCTCTTAAATATATAAACTTTGGTCTCTAGCTTCTTGATCTTCTTGGGCTGGTTTGTTGAGCTTCTTGGATGATCGGCTTGCTAGGTTGATGATCTCTTGGATCGGCCTGTTGGCTTGATGATCTTTTTGGATGATCGGCCTGCTGGCTTAATGATCTCTTGGATCGGCCTGTTGTGACTTATTGATCTTCTTGGATGATCGGCCTGTTGGCTTGTTGATCTTCTTGGATGATCGGCCTGTTGGCTTGTTGATCTTCTTGGATGATCGGTCTGCTGACTTGATGATCTTTTGGATCGGCCTGTTGGCTTGATGATCTTCTTGGATGATCGGTCTACTGGCTTAATGATCTCTTGGATCGGCCTGTTGTGACTTGTTGATCTTCTTGGATGATCGGCATGTTGGCTTGTTGATCTCTTTTTAGAGTCTTCTAGTCTTCCAATCTTCTGAGTCTTGAATCCTTTGAATTTTGAATCTCGGATCTCTGAATTCTCTAGACTCTTTGGATTCTGACGACTATGGATCTTGGGAGAATGCTCTGGACTCTGCCCTCTCTGCCTTTGGCTGAAAAATCCCCGAATCTGAATCCCCCAGAATGAATGGTGGCCTCCTCTATTTATAGAGTTTGATGGACCTCATATGGGCTTGGGCTTGGGTCCAATTGCCACGTGGCATAATCTGATTGAACTTGGCTGATGTTATCTGATGGATCACTAATAGACAAGTGGCATTCTTTGATTTGCCGAATTTTAATGTCTATTAATTCAATTTAGGCACACGTGTAAATGTGTAACTGGTCCCAAATTTATTTTATCATTAATTTATATTAATGACGTGGCAATTTGTGATTGGCCAAAATTTCTCTTTCAACACATGGTATAAAATATAAAGCATAAAACACCCCCCCCCCCCAAATTTAAAGTTAGACAATGTCCTCATTGGCTTTGTTTTTTAGGCATGGGCTTAACATGAGGCTTTTTGTCTTTCAAAACATCAAGGCTGAACTCTTCTAGAGTGTTAGAAAGGTTAAATAAGAGGAAGTTTAGACTTAAGAAAATTTTGTAAAGAAAAAGACTAATGGAAAGCCTATGGCTAGAAAACAATTCAGTTGTGATGGTGACACTTTTGAGATAGAACTAAAGCTCTAGTTTTCATCGTCAAGGGCTTAAAAGAAAACTCCTTTGAAAACATGCATTTCTTCCAAAACATTTTATCAAGAAATTTTCCTTAAAGTTCATTTTTTCTTTAAAAAGTTCATAGGTAAAGCTCAAAAACAGCAAGCAGATTTTTTTTAAGAAAAGATTAAAAAAACCCAAGTTTATCTAATCTAAACTATCAACAAGCTATCTAAACTACTCCAAGAATATCCTATTTATAACTAGACAATTAAAGCAATAAAAAACAACAACTAAACAACTAAAAACAGAATTTAAATCATGCTAAAATTAAAAAAACAACAAGCAACAAAACAGTATTATGTACAAAAAAAACAGCAAGTAAATGGGTCAGAAAACTCCCCTAGTCCTCGGCCAAGGAACTCTCTTTCTCTTCATCATCTTCATCATCATTTTCATCTTCTTCATCATCAGAATCCTTGTCTTCTTGAGGCAGCAACGACTGAGGGAAATCGGGAAAGATCGGAGCAATACTCAGGGCGATAGAGAGGTAAAACTCTCTAATAGCTTCATCCCTCTCCTTTGCATATGCCCAATATGTCTTCAGGTTGTCACTGATTTGATCTAGCTGACAGTGGGCAATGGATAAGGCTCTAGATGATGGTGAAGGCCCTGAAAAAGGAGTGTGCTGGGATGGAGAGGCCATGTTCGGCCCTGATGGTGGAGTGGCCTGAGATGTGGAGGCTTTGTCTTTCCTTTGGAGGCTATTCTGTTGGAGCTTCCCGATCAAGGACAGGTCAATGGTCGACTTGAAGATATGACGCTTCTCGTCCTTGCCCGGAACTATTTTCACCCTCTGACACAGCTGGGTGATGAGTGATCCAAAGAAAAGTTTACCTGCTCTTTTCCTTCCAGAGGTTAGAATCTCTTCTCTTATTATGATCCCTATATTGATCTCCAACTCCTTCATAATACAGTAGAGTAGCATAACTCTATCTACTAAGATCGTGCTGTCGTGGGTGGTTAGCATCAAACAGTTCTTTAGAAAGTGAAGCCAAATTGTCGATTCTGGCTTGAGATCACTTAACACTAGAGTATTCACCTTCGTTTGGGACTCTTTCCACTGAACACCCTTGTTGGCCACTAATTTCAGCGCTTCTTTCATCTGCTTGGCCGAGGGGTTCCTGATAACATCGTTCCCTCTTGGATGCAAGAGTGTTTTGATTATGTACACCCTATTGATGTCTACTGAAGATAAGTTGACCATTTTGCCTCTCACCACCGCCATACTGATGCTTTCCTCCATCAGGCCGACGTAAAATTCATGAACTAAAGGCACTACGACCTCCTGTGGGTGAGCACAGAACTCCTGCCACTTATACTATGAGATAACTCTACTTACGAACTCTGGTCGTGCTCCTGCTCTGTTAGAGAATCCCTTCTCGTTGATGAAATCCATTTTTCTCATGATCTCCATCCTTTCCTGAAAATTAACATCTATGAATACCTCGGGGAATGGATTTTTAGGAGATGGAGCCTTGGGTGATTTGGCCTTTGGCTTGGCGGGTGAGATGGTAGGAGGAGCTGCTGGAGAGGCGTCCATGCACCTAGTCCTCTACCTCTTGGCAAAAATTTGGTCATTCTTGTTCTTGGTCCTCCTTTCATCTTTAATCTCTCTTCTTTTTTTTTCTCCTCAATGCCGCATAGATAGGAATTTGGTCATCATCCAATTCCTTGATCTCTGAGTTAGATTTTGTCTCTGAATCACTGGAGGTCTCGACCTCCTTGCTTTCTTACTTTCCTCCATCCCTCTTCTCTCCCGAAGAGGTGCTATCAGCTGTTGGTGGGTCATCTTTGAATAAAGGATCGAAAACCTCATCAGTTGGTTGTCCTTGAGTGGCCTCTTCTTGGCCTTCTTCAGAATGCGGCCCATATGCAGTCGCATTCTGGCCTTTATCCTCTTACTCTCTTTCTTTTTCTTTTTCTGAACTTTCTTCACTTGGCCCCTGTTGGGCCTCTTCTTCTCTTCCTTGCAGCATCTCAACCTTACTTTGAGCCTTGTGGAGTGGCTCAAAAGCTGTAAGGAAGTCTTCAGCTTCCTTTCTTCTCTTATCATCTTCTTTCAATTATTCCCTTCTTTGTTTTTCTTCCTCAAGAAGTTGCAATTCAACTGCTACCCTCCTGAGGTTTTCACCTAACTTTCTTTCTTCTTCTTCTACTAACTTGGCCCTCTCGGCCTCTTGCTTTTCCTCTTCCTTCTTCTTTTCTTCTTCAAGCTCTCTTTCTCTTGCAACCTCATCTTCTTCCCTCATGTGCTGATTTTCAAGTTCTCTTTTAGCCTCAATATCCTTCAAGGCTTCTTGTTCAACCTTGTAACCTTTGGCAATCACCAGAGCCTTTGCCACAGCTTGGCGGATTATTTCCTCGAACACGTCCGGGGGCATTCTTGCGGTTTTAAGGGCCACGATAGACTATTGAGTGATGATGAAAATAGGAAGCAGAATGTGCCTAATATAGGCCTTCAGCAAGGATAGCGTCGCCGACGCTGTGACATCACATTGGCTTGGGCGACAAGAATAGGACAGCGTCGAGACGCTAGGGGATTTGGGCAAAATTTTGGGCCTCCCACTACTCCTTTGGCCTAAACACTTCATGTAATGGATCTTGGGCTCTTTCTCTTGACCCAACTTGATAATTAAGGCTTGAAATCCATAAATTTGGGCTTTTTTTCTCCAATAATCCAAATAACTCTCCTGGGGAAAAAATTATAAAAATCAATAGATATTTATGATAAAAACACATTAAAAGCATACAAAAGCTAGTAAATTTAAGGATAAATTAGCAACATTTATGCGCTATCACACTCCCAAACTTAAGCTTTTGCTAGTCCCGAGCAAAATTAAATTCTAAAGATTCTTGAAAAGAATCGCTCTAGCCTCAATGATTAAAAATTCTAAGGGGAATACAGAAAACATGCAAGTGGACTAAGCTAGCACAACATACTCATGAAGAAATTTAAAAAATGAAACTTAGAATTAACGAATAGCATGCTCAAAACTTATATAATGGTTCTTTTACTAACCTAGATTAGTTTTACTGTTTTCTCCATTTGTTTTTCCCCTACACTGACTAAGAGCCCTAACTGGTCGGAATTTAGCTATCATGCAAACAAAGAAACTAGGGCGCCTGATTCTTTTCTTTTTCTTAGGGATGCTCCCCCAAACTTGCTTTTTATGATTCTAATGGCACTAACTTTCACACTACGATGCAGGGACCCATAACTCGAATTTTATTCTTGGTTGGCCTAACTGATCACACCGCAGGTAGCTCTTTTTACCCCTAGCTTATTTTTTTCATGCAAGCAAAAATTATTTTCTTTTTTTTCTCAACAGATGATTCTTTTTCAGTGTTGCTTTTCTTTTTGCAAGCATATCATATTTTCTTTTCTTTTCCACCTAGTTCTTAAAAAAAGTCAAGCATAATTCCTAATGTTAGAGACTAAGTCTATCAAAGTGACAACAAACTTATAAAAACCATAATAAGAATCTATATTTTCAAAGATCTCAAAAGATAAGTTTATTGCATGCTTTAGACATTAAAACTAAGCAAAATATTTTCAATATTTTCTAAATTTTCTGCTATGCTCCCAAATTCCACATCATATAAACCATATTCCCCCAAAAATTCAAAAACCATATCCTCGGCTATCATAGCTATCCTAACAAGCCTCCAGAAGAATTTAAACAATGCTCAAACACAACGAAAGCCTCTCCCCCAGAACTTAAACTATACATTTGTCCCCAATGTTTAAAAACAAGAAAGCATAAAGAGAGATACTGAGACTTCCCTGAGTCCAAGAGAAAATGTCTTCTTCCTTCAGGGTCGGGAAAACGCATCTTTTGATTCTCGGGGCTTGCTACACGGATCCTGTAAAACAAAATTGGATCACAAAGCAAGGGGGATTTATTTACCGCAAAAAGAAAAACTAACTATAAAAAAATTTTAAATCCTTGGGTTGCCTCCCAGGCAGCGCTTTCTTTAACGTCTTTAGCTAGACGAGGCTCGTCATGCTCATGGAGGCTCGAAGTAAAAGTTTTCATCCTCCTCTGGGCCTTGGATAAAATCACGTGTCATAGCACATATCGCAAACAGGGGACCAAAAAACATCTCCCCTTGCCCATCCTCACTGTACAGGTTCTCAATATAACAAGTCATGAAAAATTTAACAGTATCAAATCTTTTATCCTGGTCTCTATTCACAAAACAGTTATTTACGGAGTCATCAAGCATCATAATGTCTACTGGTCTCGGGTCCTAAGGTGGTCTATCAACTAAGACTAACCATTCCTCAGGCATAATCTCTACATGCTCATGAAACTCAACATTCGAATCAGACTCAATAAATCTATCATTTGACTCATCAATATCAAACTCAAAAAATTCATCTATGTCAGGCTCAAAATTGTCATCTATCACATGCTCTTATAAATTTAATGTAGCCAAATTATGCTCATAAATATTTACAGTAGGCATCTCAACATCATTTAATAATTCATTTTCAAACAGTGCATCGTCAAAGAACTCATTAGGATCAAAATTCACATCATCCATAGGCAAATCATCTAACTCTAGGCCTAAGTTTAACTCTTCTTCCTCATCATCATCAGTCAGTAAATCTAAGCAAATGGAAAAACAAGTATTTATGCTACAAACAGAATTATCTTGGCTAAAGATACTGAAAACTACCTTCTCATCATCAACGTTAAGAGTTGATTTACCTGTATGCACACTGATTTCAGCCTTACCAGTAGCAAGAAATGGTCTACCAAGAATGATGGGTACCTCTCTATCTTCCTGCATGTCTAGCACAACAAAGTCTACCGGGAAGATGAACTTGTTTACCTTCACCAGCACATCCTCCACTACACCCATCGGGTGGGTGACTGAACGATCCGCCAGTAGGAGGGTGATGTCGGTGTCCTTAAGTCCAGTGAGTCCGATCATCCTGAAAATAGAGTAGGGCATAAGATTAATACTCGCTCCAAGATCACATAAAGCCCTATCAAAAGATACCTCATCTATTGTGCAGGAACAATAAAACTCAATGGGTCCTTTTGTTTTAAAGGTATCCTCCCTGAGACTATTGTGCTGCTATTTCCAGATAGTCTATAAACTTCTTTCCTATTCAAATTTTTCTTTTTCGCTAACATCTCTTTCATAAATTTCCCATAGTTAGGCATATTAGATAGAGCATCTACTAGAGGTATATTAACAGATATTTTCTTGAACATCTCTAAGAATCTAGCAAACTGCTTGATGTGGAATTTTCCTACCGCAAGAGCACGAGTCAAGTAATAATATAGTGAATGTGATATTCGAATGTCGTCCTCTGGATTGGATTTCTAATCAATTTTAATTACCGGAAATACTCTTGCCCAATTTTATTTAGGGAGCCAAACAGAGTGAGAATGAATGTAAATCAAACACAAAACAATGAAAAGGTATGACAATCTAATGGAGACAACGGTCTTAGGGAGTTGATTTCACCAATTGGGGTTATGGATTAATGACATGCTATTGATCATAAATCTTGGAATACTAAAAACACACATATCTCTCCCGAGCATACATGATTCTCCCACATGCAATGAACCGGATATCCCTATCTAAATTCAGTAAACATGCAAGTCATTAAGCCTATCTTTTTTAACGATTTCTAGAATTAACTATTATCTCCCGATTTCTAGTTAAATCCTAGTTGTGCCTAATGAGTTCTAAGCTAAACCCTCTCTCCCGAGTTAGATTTAAACACAAACAACATTCAATTCATGGCCGGTAAATTGAAAGCATTAAACATACATTATGCATAAATGAATCAATAACATAAATCCATAAATTATATCCATAAAGTGCCCAACGGCTACATCAATCCCTAAGAATTACTCTTAGCTACACATAATCCGCGTCACAATGTAGCAAAAGTCTAAACAAGCCATAAAAACTACAAAAGTAAAGGGTAAAGAGAATTAAACGCTAGGTAGGCAGAGACCGCACGTCCCCGTTACGATCCCCACGAACAAAGCTGTGATTCTCGCTTTTTCTCCACTTCCTCAACTTCAATCCACCCATTTTTCCTCTTTTTTACAGCTCCAAATTGTCCAAAAGAAGTCCCCACGGCTGACCTAATTGAAAAATACTTATAGGTTGAAAATTGGTTGTAGCGTCGTGATGCTCTAGGGGTAGCGTCGTGACGCTACCGCGATACTGCGAATCTGGAAAATTGAAACCGAGAGCGTCGTGGCGGTGTGGTCACAGCGTCGCGACGCTATAACCTTTTCGCGCGTACTCCAAATTTGGAATGTCAGCGTCGGGGCTCTACTGAGCTGATCTTGACTTCTTCCAACTTGAATCTTTTTCGATTTTTACCTCTTTTCGCATCCCAAGCACCCAATTAGCTCCAAAACATATTTCCTACAAATAAAACATATAAATGCATAATTTTGGCCAAATAATTGTAAAAGACTAGCTTAGTTAATTAAAGAAAAATAGCTAGTTATGCTCGCTATCACTGCTCATCTAATTTAACATTTTTAAAACCTATGGGGAATAGGTAACTCCTTGTAATCAAAGGTTGGACATTCGCCCCTCCTCCTGGGTGGGCTGATGTGCGATCCTCTGTCGTGTGTTTGCATGGGACTACCTCCTCTTCTTTTTCTTCCATCTTCTCTTTTAGCTTCTCTTTTTCATCAAATTTCATTTTTTTACCTGCAAAATTGTTAGTAAAATTAAAATTTAAATCAACAGAGCAAAGAGGATTTTGAGACCTGTCCTTGGAGGTTTTTTGTGCCTCGGTCCCTCCGTCTTCATCTAGGCTCATTTTTTCTTCCTTCTTTCTCTTCTCTTCATCCGAGCAATTCTGCATTCGTCTCCCACTTTTGAGTGTCACCATCTTTCATTGCTCTCTGGGGTTCACTTCAGTATCACTCGGGAACTTACCCTTTTGAAGGGCGTTTACCGCTGTTGTTATCTGCCCCATTTGAACTTCCATATTTTTTAGAGTGATATCATGGTTGTTCACAGTTGTGACCAAAGTGTTCACTGACGTTTGGAGGTTTACATTCAGAACCTTCTGCTCCTTTTTGAAGAGTGTCACCATCTCTTCAAGGTTGCTCTTCTTTTTTGGCGTACTCGATGAAACAACCCCCGGTGGTGGTTGCAAAACATTCTTATTATTCGAATATGAAAAGTTCTCATGATTATGCAGATTCAAGTGATAGAAATTCGACAGGCCTTGGGGTTGAGTGAATGCACGGTTGCCTACCACCTCAGAAGAAGTCAACTTGTTAAATGCATTTGTCAGGGACGCCATTTGCGCTTTCAGTGAGCTTGACTTGTCAATTTCATAAATACCAGCCTTCTTTGATGATGATGCCCTCTCCGTGGGCCACTGATAGCTAGTCTAAGCCTTCTCCTCCAAGAGTTCTTTTGTGTCCGTAACAGTTTTGGATAGAAAACTCCCACAGTAGAAGTATCGAGAACAATTTTCGAAGAAGAATTCAAACCATTATAGAATAGTTGTACCTAAAGCCAGTCTGGGTAGTCCTATTGCGTGCATCTCCTGAGCATCTCCTTGTATCTTTCACATGCCTCGTACAGTTGTTCATCGTCCAGCTATCTGAAAGTACCAATCTCCATATGGAGCTTGGTTGTCTTGGCAGGCGGGAAAAATTTTGGAAGAAACGCCTGAGCTAGCTCGTCCCAGGTGCTTATGCTACTTGGTTCCAACAATTCTAGCCAATCCTTGGCTTTATCTTAAAGAGAGAATGGGAACAACCTTAATCGTATTGCGTCTGCCGAAACTCCGTTTATTTTCACCATTCCACAAATCTCGAGAAATGATCGAAGATGGGAATGTGGGTTCTCCGAAGGGTGTTCTTTAAAGGAATTGTCCCTTGCCATCTGAATTAACCCTATCTTCAATTCAGAATTATTTGCTTGGATTGGAGCGAAGATAATACCAGAATTTTCAGTCGGGAGAATTGGCTGAAGAAAATCTCTGATCACCTTAGGTGTGTTATCTTGTTGGGCCATTGTTTCCGTCAATCTTTTGTTTCTACGAATAGCTTTAATTGTCCTGTCAATCTCAATATCTAATGGAAACAAATTAACCTCCTTATCACTTCGCATGCAATAGCCCCCAAGCTAATCAAAAATAAAAAAATTATGAAAAAAAACTATGCACAAAAATAATAAAAGAAAATATTTACACCCTAAATTAATACTCAGTCCATTCTTTTCAATGTCAGAAAATTATTTTGCCTAAAACAAACCTAACCTCCCCGACAACGGCGCAAAAACTTAATGACTGCAAAGTGCACGGGTCGCAAGTAATAATAAAACGGTAAAGTATACCGAGTATCAAATCCACAGGGAGGACGAATTTTAGGCATAATAAGAAACCAAACACTAAAAATACTGGGACAAAATATTATTTAGGGATCCTATCATGGCGAATAAAGCAAAAATTAATGCTATCAAAGATTAAAGTAATTTAAGAATCAAAGAGATCAATCAAAACAAAAAGGTGGAGAAAGAATCAACTGTGAGGCGGGGTCTTGAAAGTCGGATTATAGCTAATTAATCATTCTAATTGTCCTTTCTCATGCCCGACTAATTATAAACCTAGAATCTCCGTTTAGCACATAGGCTCTCCTTTCGGTTTCCCCTAATTGTAATTAACTCATATTAATAACCTAAGTGTCCTTAGTGCTATTAAATTCGTTAATTAATAAGTTATGATTCATTTTCGGTCTCTAAGTCTAACCAACTACTCTTGTTGTCACTACGAGCAGTTAAACTTAGTTGAGTGGATTATGATCTATCCTAACTTTTCTCTGTCAAGTTTCCATTAGGAATCTATTCATTATACAATTGGCCATATTATATAAAGCATTAAAACCATTCACACACAAATAATCAGTATTTGGACAAGATATAGGCAATTAAGAATAATAATCAACTATAACCTTTCACTTCAAGACCCCCAATTGGGATTTTAGCTATACATGATAATCAAAATTTCCCAAAAGTACAAACTAATAAGCATAAATGAGCAAAGTAAGAGTTAGGAGAATGAACCGTCGAGAACCCCTTGCGCTATGGACCCTCTCCGACACAAGCTCCCGAACCCTCCAAAAATGCTCGTTACAATGATTTCACACTAATTCTCACACTCGACCCTCAAGGAAGGCTTGGAGAGCCTTGAAAAGGACTAAGGAATGGATTAGACTATTGATTGATGATGAAAATGGGAAGCAAAACCTGCCTTATATAGACCTTCAGTAGGGACAGCGTCGTGACGTTGTGACGTCACATTGGCTTGTGCGACAAGAATAGGACAGCGTCAAGACGCTAGGGGACAGCGTCGCGACACTGTCCCATTTCCAGAATGTTCCAATGCCTATTTGGGTAGAACTTTGGGCCTCCCACTACTCCTTTGGTCCAAACACTTCATGTAATGGATGTTGGGCTCTTTCTCCTAACCCAACTTGATAATTAAGGCTTGAAATCCATAAATTTGGGCTCTTTTTCTCCAATAATCCAAACAATTCTCCTAGGGACAAAATTATAAAAATCAATTGATATTTATGATAAAGGCACATTAAAAGCATACAAAAGCTAGTAAAAAGGATAAAATAGCAACATTTATGCTTGCTATCAGAGTCCAAGAAAAAAAAACATTATAAGATCAAACTTAATAAATAAACATAAAATAAACATAAAATAAAATTAGGATATTCTCATAATTCCATGAAACATTTGTTGCTCTTTTAATGATTTTTATTTTCAGGAGATTTAATGAGATTTGCAACATCTAAATATTTCATATTTTCAAACATGGTTCCTATTTCCGTACAAGTACAAAACTAATGTATCTTTTGTATCATATCTAAAATATAAAATTTTTTCTTTTAGTAACCATATATGTATGGTTTTCTTTAAATTTGAATAGTCCACGACCACTCCTAGGATGAGTAATTGCTTCTTCATCTATTATTGATCATTATCTCAGTCTTAACCACAATTATTTGGTCATATTATAACATTCACTTTAGGGAATGATATTGAAAGATTGGTCGAGATATACGAATGAGAGATTCAAACCTGTAACCTCTTGATTGAAGATGTATGTCTTAACCAGTTCAATTGTGTTCAGTTTAACACTATTTATCACAATAGACGTTTAAATTGTATATAACTTAAAGATTCGACATATCTTTGATAAGGGTTCTTACGTATAATTTGACGAACAATCAGATGAAATAATTTATTTTCTTTTTCCATTAAAAAAAAAAGAGAAATTGAAAGTATATTTCATTGGAATAAACTACTTAATTTATTTGAGTAACACTTTTTTTTAAAAAAAAAAATAGATTTTTTTTTTTTAAGGCTTTTTTTAAAAGATTTGAGTAACACCTTCTAATCTAATATAATGTTAACATAAGATGCACGCGTGCTTAAATTTTTATTAAGGACTTGACCAAAAGAGCAAAGGGAATCGGTTTGAAAGCACAAAGACCATTGTTTCCAACTTTCCAAACAACCAATGGTTAATTTCTTGAAAAAGAAATATATAAAAAAAAAAAAAAAAAAAACCCCAATATTAAAATGGGTGTACGGACGAGAATATATTCAATTTACAAAAATTAAGAAAGGCTTAGTGGAAGAGTGGGATCCAAATCATAGTGTTAGCAATAATTAACTCAAGCACTAATGGTCCTTTTATACCATGTTAATATGTTTTCATCTATTTAAAGTAAATCATCGACTCAAACAACGTCAACTTAATAATCAACTGTTCATTCCATTTTATCGACTCTTTGAGCATCTTATCTTACAACCATCAAATTGATTAAAATTCCAGTCTTTGAGATCATTATTTCAAATATATGATGTGAATGATATTTAATTTTCAATAATGAAGGTTGATGGAGGAAAGATAATATATAAAATGAATAAAATATATGATAGAATTTAATGGTAGATTTAGTTGGATAGATAATGATAGGTTCTATTCTCCTTTTGGAAGAAAGAATTTATCTAAGGATAAAAAAAGGGTAAAAGAATATGAAAGAACCACCTTTTGCTTAAGCTTCATGAAAGATGTGATTCCTATACTCAAAAATATTAAGCAACTCTTTTGACTAAACCCACAAAAGAAAAAAAACAAAAACAAAGTTGTGAAAATAATTGGCCTTAGTTCTGAAAAAAAAAAAAAAAAAAAAAACATCACTAAAATAAAAAAATAAAAAAAAAAACTTGGTTTTTTGGTACATTAGTTTATAATAATATAGCACATAGAAAAGAGAAAGCTTCAAGAGAGAGAGAGAGAAGGGACATAAGCCAATCATGTCTTTGGACAATAATGAGGGAATTATTTGGAGATTCCAATTTCCCACCCTAATCAATAGAAGGCTAGATTATACTAGATGTGTTTGATACGTGTAGCTATTTTCAATTTTATCTTTAGTAGCCAGAGTGAGCATAGCTCTAATGGTAATTGGTAATGTACTTTTGGTCAAGAGGTCGGAGGTTCAAATCCCCCACCCCCAAATGTTGATATACTCAAAAAGAAAAAAAATCTCAGTAGTATATTGAAAGATTTGATTTTATCCTAATCTTTTGGATTTATTTTATAAAAATACTCTTAAGATTAACATTTTCCTTAATGATTTATGTATGTATTAGAACAATATAAGATACAATTAAAAGAATTAAAGAGTTTGGGATAAAATCGATCAACTAAACTATAAAAAGATGTCCATAACATAGGTAGATTATTTCAATTTTTCCTATTATTTTAAAATTTTAATTTTATATCCATTATCTTGTAACTTTCCAAATTCAATTTAACATATTTTGTTAATGAATGATATTTAAAAGAAATATTAAAGATTCACGGGAAAATTAAAAATTTTAAAAATTTACAGGGATATTATATTATTTTGTTTGGGTTTGAGTCCTTGCATTTTATGTGTTTTCTTGATTTATTTTTGAGTAATTGGGGTGGGTGGTAAATTAATTATCTATAACAACAAATTTAGCACCAAATAAAAAGAATTGTAAATATGATAAAAAAATTATAATATTCTCATTTTACCCTTCTCTTTCTCTCCCTTCTCATTTACCCTGATTTCTTCTTCTTCTTCTTTTTTTCTTGTGCATACGATTTCTTCAATCTTTTTTCTTTTTTTTTTTTTTGCTTTCTTCTTTTTTTTTTTTTTTTGTGTGCATTTATGAGCTGATTTCTTCTTCTTCTTTTTTCTTTTTTTATTTTTTCTTTCTTCTTCTTTTTTATATTGTGCATTTATGAGTTGTTATGATTTCTTTTTTTATTATTATTATTACTTTTTTTTATTTTTTGTGCACCATTTCTCTTCTTTTTTTTTTTGTTTTTCTTTTTTCTTTATTTGCCGCACCATTTCTCTTTTTTTTTTCTTTATTTCTTCCCTCGCATCACCATTTCTCTTTTTTTTTTTTTTTTCTTTTTTCTTTCTTTCTTCCCTCTCCTACCACACAATTTTTTTTTTAATTTTTTTTTATTTTCTGTGCATTTATGAGGTTGGAGTTCTTGTGTGATTAATATGTTTTTTTTTTCCTCTGTTTGCCAATTGAGCTAAGCTCTTGTTGGCCTTCTTTTTAATTCAAGAATGTCAAGAATACAAAAATAGCAATTTTGGTGAGTGCTTGTATAGGTATATCAAAGTATATCACTGATATACTCCGGTTAATCGTAGTCTATCACTAACTATCACTGATCGAAGTCTATCACGGACTATAATTGATAGATAATGAAATACAAAGAATACAAGAATAGCAATTTTATGGTGGTGGTCACGGAGCTTGTGTGCTAGGCTTTAAAAATTATATTGTTGATTAAGAGTCACTTGTTCGTAATGGTTATTTTTGGATTTTATGTTCTAATTACCACAAGAGACTTAAATTTGTTGTTCAATTTATGATTGTAGTATAATAATTTTGGATGAGTTTCTAATTACCGAGATGATTGCAATGGAAAGTAATTTACTGATAGATTTCAATTAAATTGATTTCTATCAGTGACAATCATTGGTAGACTTCAATTAATTGATAATTAACTGATTTCTATCAGGGATAGAAACTGATAAACTTCAATTAACTGATTTCTATCATCGATAGAAAATGATAGATTTGAATTAAACTAATTTCTATTAGTGATACAAGTCAATAAACTTCATTTAAATTGATTTCGGATAGAAATTGATAAACTTCAATTAAATTGGTGTTTTTATCGGTGATAGAAACTAATAGTCTTGAATTGAATTGATTTCTATCCGTGATAGAAACTAATAACCTTGAATTAAAATTGAATTGATTTCTATGAGTGATAGAAATTGATAACCTTGAATTAAACGGTTTTCTATTAGTGATTATCACTGATAGACTTAAATTAAACTGTGGATAGAAACTGATAGCCTTGAATTAAACTGAACTAATAGCCTTGAATTAAATTGTTTTCTATCCGTGGCTATCACTGATAGGCTTGAATTAAACACGATAAAAACTTATAGATTATGATTATCAGAGCCTATCAGTGATACACGCTGATAGACTTCGATTAATCAAAGTCTATCAGTGTCTATCAGTGTCTATCACTAATAGACTTCGATTAATTGAAGCTTATCATCAAAGCCTATCAGTATTTATCACTGATAGACTCCGATTAATCGAAGTCTATCAGTGACTATCAATAATAGGGGCTGATAGACTATTGGAGATACTAAGGGTATTTTTGTAATTTAACGTATTTTTTGCTATTTCCACAAATAATTTTATTTTTATGCTATGTTTGCAATATGTTTGTCGGTTTTTGCTATCTGTGCAAAGCCCCCTTATTTTTTTGGTAATCTGTTGGTAAATTTGTCAATCGCCTATTCTAACTTATTTTATTATTACTTTCGTTAGAAAATACAAAAAAAAAAAAACATTGAACTAAATTCATTGTCTGTTTCTCTTTCTAATTTTAAAAAAACTAGAAACTTGAAACAAGGTTATGAAACGGTTTCTTAAGTTCAAATTTCAATTAGGTAAAATTAAAAATTTATTATCAAAATTAACATTCAGTATATGGGGAGAATCGGGAGATTACAGTTTTTTCCCAATTTTAAAATGATGGTTAAATTCTATATTGGTCATTCAATTTTTATACTTTGCCTCTTTTGGTTAGTATATTTTCAATTTTTCTTCTTTTTATTGTTAAACTTTGCATAAAATCCATTTTTAGTTCTTTCTGTTAAATTTCTATTAATGTACTAAATCAAAGACCTTTGGAGAAATATGATTATGGGATGAAAACGATAAACGATTTTGCTTAGCTAAGAGATAGATATGACAGACATCATGAGACATATCAATAAGATTCAAACAATCTTTTAATGTTTTTAGACGAGCAGAAGACAAACGCCCCAAGCGTTGGTGCCAAATATCAGCAGATTGACTATCTTAGCAGAGAAAACAGAGTGAACCATTTCAGCAGACTCTTTAGGTATGTAAAAAAGATAAAGGCCTCTAACACAGTCAACCTTACCAATCTTCTTCAATAGTAACTTGTCCTGGATATAACAAGAGTCACCCGAAGAGTTAACAATATATCTGCTATCCTGTAATAAAGCGCTGACTGACAAGAGGTTATATGTAAACTGTGGCAGAAATAGAACATCTCGTAGAATCATCTACTGATTTATTTTAACATCCCCAATTTGTTAAACAATAAACCGAGTTTGAGTAGGCAAAATGACAGAAATATTGTTTGCAGGCCGTAAATCTATGAACAAAGATTTACCAGGCATATGTGGCTAGATGCACCCGAGTCTACCACCCAAGAACCAATAACTTCATCATGTATATTGGAGAAAGCAGTTAAAGTAGTACCTGCTACGTGAGTTGTATGTGTATCTTTAGAATTTGCCTTAGGAAAAGTTGATTCTGAAGCAATCCCATCAGCTGAGAGTATTGGTCACTGCTTAAACTTGCACAGAAAGCGGATTGATTTTGATTATTGGAACTGCCAGCTTCTATGTTCTTTTCAAAAGTAGCATACTAATTTGGTCGTCTATAACCCAATGGATAACCATGTAGCTTGTAACAATGATCTACTACATGACCTTTAACTCCACAATGTGAACAAATAGGTCGATGTCCCTCTCTTTTCTACGAGAACGATCTTGTGAATTCTTCTTATCTTTCGCTGCTGCTAAGGTCACCGATTCAATAGGGGTGGGCAAAACTCCGGATAAATTTCCTGCAGTTCGCTGTGATTCTTCTTGAATAATGAGAGAAAAGACCTTATTCATAGTTGGTAGAGGGCTGATGAGAAGAATCTGAGCACGATGAGTTCTTGTCAAATCGTAGTGCTTTTGGTGTAATAGTCTTCAATGGTCGTCGTTCCTTGAGTCGTTGTGATTAGTTGCTTGCGTAATTGAAAGATTCAAGGTCCATTTGTCTGCCGATATCGTTCTTTTAGTTCATCCCATAAATCTTTTGCACAACTTGACAAACTAACTGATAAACTAATAACAAACTAATCAACCGATTACAAGTAATAATTCAGTTAGGACATTAATAATTTCTATATTCGGTATAACAAAATTTAAAATTTCAATGACTTGTTTCTAAGCACAATATCAACTCAATACATGTGGCATAAGAGTAAGGCCATGTCATTTCAAGTAAGATTTGATTATTGAACTAAAAAAAAAAAAAAATTTACTAAATGTCAGTATAAAAATATATTTTCTTTAAAATATTATGAATTGAAATAAAACATTTGAATGTATAAAATGCAGAAAAAAAAAAGTTTGAATCTTCAAAATTAAAATAAAATTTTAAATAATGAATAAAGTTGTACTAGACTCAAGTCTCAAAATGTAATAGAATTTTTCTTAGAGGGTGATAACTTAATTAATGAGCTATATTTTATAGTATTTTTAGTGTTAGTCTTGAAGATTATTTGGCCAATTTTATGTACATTTGATTTAATTTTGTAGGAGTCAAGTTTTTGGATGGAAATTGATGTTTTTGATGAATACCAGTGATTTGGGAGCAAAAGAATAAAGTCGAGTGAAGAAATGAGAGAGAAATGCAATGATTCAACCTCTCAATCCGAGAGGGTAGCGTTGAGACGCTACCCTTGGGCGTCTCAACGCTACCCATCCAGCAGAAGGCACACAATTGAGGCAGCAACGAGGCGCTACCTCCATAGCGTCTCAACGCTGCAACCCTTTCCTATTTTTTAGGGCGAACGCGCGATAGCATCGAGGCGAGTAAAGAGAGGGAAACTAGACCAGAACGCGTAGGAGAGCTGAATTTCAGAGCTTACAACATGGGGATCGTGACGGGAACGTGCGATTATCATGACTAACGAGTTTATTCTTCCTCCCTTTCTTTCTTGTACTGTTATTATGAGATTTATGGCAGATTTTGCTTGTGATTTCGAGACCATGAATAGCTAATTCTCGTATCTTAGGGACTTGATGTAGCCATTATATTGTATGGATTGATTTAGGGATTTTTGTGACGGTTCGTAACGCCTTTTATTTATGCAATTGAATACTTAATGCTTGTAATCTCTTGATCACGGATAATTTGTTGTTTTATCTAGACTAATTGCTCGGGAGAGGGTAGTTTAGATTAGATTTATCAATTGCATGACTTAGGTGATTCTATAATCGGGAGATTTAGGATTGCCTAGGAAACTGTTAAAAGGATTGAACTCTAAAGCTTATGCTAGTTGTAGAAATTAGATAGGGATATCAATTTCTTAATTTTTCATAAAGAATTAATTGTGCTCGGGAGAGACATTTGATAATTAATAATCCTTGGTTTATGAAATCGTTACATGTTCAATCACATCTAATCACTAAATTAATTCATGCATCTAATAGGTGAAATCAATTCTGAATTCCCTAAGGTTTTTCTCCATTAAGTTTTCACACTTTTAATTGCTTTGAGTAGTTTTGAATTAATTCGCATCATACTCGAACATTTTCTCTAAATAAAATAGGGCAAATATATCTTTAGTAATTAGGTGACCTAGAAAACCAATCCAGACGACGACATCCGATTTTTAATCACTATATTATAACTTGGGTCCGTACACTTGCGGTTAGCAATTTACGTAACAGAAGGACCTGAAAATATGGCAAATAAATGTAGTAGATTTAGCAAAAACGATTAAGAATTGGAAATTTAGTAAAAGAATTAAAACCGAAAAAACTAAGCCTGACCTAAAGCACTAGTTAAATCTTTAAATCTTATTCTAGTCCAAAACTTTTACATTTGTTCTATTTTAGTTTTGAAACTTTCAAAACGTTCAGTTTTATCCCTAAACTTTGAAATTTGTTTTATTCTAGTCTCCAAACTTTCAAAATGTTTATTTTTGTAACAACCTGATTAAATAGTAACTAAGAACATGTTGTGGGTCGCTACTACATGCATAAGAATATAGATTAAAAAAAACGTAAAGGAGATGCAAAATAACTTTTCGTTTATTTCAAACTGGACCCAAAACGTACATAAATAAATTTCATGGAACAAAAATGTTAAAACATCTAAAAGAAAATTCCAAAGAAGGTAATAGTTCAAGAACATGAAAATCTCCAACATAGAAATTGAACGTAGGACAAATGAAACTAAAATCCTAAAAGAGAGAATTATGATTCGTAGCTACATCCCATAGCCCAGCCAAGACACAACCCTCGCCACTTTGCCACATGTTCTCAAATACCACCTGAAAAGGAAAGTCATGTAGCATGGGTGAGTATATGAAAATATATCTTAGTAAGTAGCCCACTTAAGGGTTGAAACTGATAACATGAAACTTTAATTTTGTGTCTTAACATCATAAGAACTTAACAGGAAACACACATTCAGGTTTCTAATCCTAGGGCCATAACTGGATACATGGAATGTTCTTTCTAGTGTGGTTACCTATCTCCAACCTGAGTCAACTAGAGTACTGTGTGGGCCAGTCCTGTAAGGCAAGTAGACTAGAGACTAGCTGACAACCCTCTAGTAGAACTACACCTATCCCAACACAATACCCCTGAAACATGAACATGAGAACTCGGTGGAGCAATTGGCGCATGAAAACATGCCTAAATGCCAAGTGGCACTACAAGAATTTTTAACTGTTTCGACGCAATTTTTATTGACGCATAAAACAATATCAATGCACATTGAAGTTTATACTGATGCAAAAAGCATCGAGAAAATGAATATAATGAAATGTTGCATTTTTTTTTATCGTGGGGAACTTTTACCAATGCAAAATAGGGTCTATTCCGATGCAAGTTTGCATTTGAAAAAAACCTTTACAAAATAATGAACGTTGTGTTTTGTAGGGCGTGGGAAACTTTTACCGATGTAAAAGATGGTCTATGTAGATGCAAGATTGCGTCACCAAAAACCCCAAAAAATAAAACCCTCTGACGCTTCTTTTTTCCCTCTCATTCTTCTATTTCCTGTGTTTTGCCCGCCGACTGCGTTTGCTCTATCTAATCCATTAGAAAGTTTCATTGTTTTTCTTCAAATTTTGTTCAATTTGTCTCTTTTTTATGGTGTTTGACTCTGATTTAGGTATGTATTTTGTTCTTTAGGTGAGTGTCGACGGTTTTAGGAAAAGAATTGAGCAAAATGTTTGTTTTTGGCGTTAGGATTACAACACATTTGGGTTCTCTCGATCCAAAGGGGTTTTTGTTTTATCTTCAAGGTATGTGATTGTGTGTTGAGGCGTGTTTGAGTGGGTTTGGAGTGAGTTAGACACGTTGGAGCGAAATTGTGAAATTTGAAGTGTGTTTAGGTGAATTTGTGGGATTTAAGAGTGAGTTTGAATGAGTTTGTTGAATTTATAGTGAGCTTAGGACATTTTTAGGCCACTTAGAATATTTAACTTCTTCTAGTGTGATGTGATAGTGAACTTTAGGATGTATTTTGAACTTCGTGATCAATGAGGAGACTTTATGGTAATGTGATTGCCACCCTTCAATTAAGGTGATCGTTGTATTTTTTGTTATAGGTAATTTTGGACCACTCTGATGTACAAGGAGCTGATGAGGACAACCCGACGCGAATCCATCAATAGGACCGAAAGATGGACCCCAGAGGCGAAACGGGCCAAAAGGTCGAGCAAAGGTCGGAAGGATTGGGCCTTGGCCCGACCCATATGGTCGGCCTCAGCCCGAGGCCGAGACCGACCACTCGGCCCACTTACGTGGGCCGAGTCCGTCCGCCTCCGTTCAGTCCCTGCTGCCCCTGGTCGCCTCGGTTCCACCTGGTTCAGCTTGAATCGCATCAAAATGCTTAAAAATCCTAGAGCATGACTAGGTATTTAAACCCTTTTTCATCACTGAAGAAAGAATCCCGAACTCTATTCTCGACTTCTCCTCTTGCTCTCTAGCTTTTTCATCAGTTTTCTGACTTAAGCATCGGAGGCGGTGTGGCAAGCACCACACCGGTGTGCAGGTTTACTATTTTGCAGGCCACGTCTTCCCCCCCCCCCTCCCTCATACAAATTTACCGTCGGTGGCACGTGAAGGTCAGATGAGTTCCTCCCGACCAAATTTGACCATCAACACTTTTGATTTTTGCATAAGGGTATTCAATGTTTTAATTTGTTGTATTATCCCTCATCAGTAACTTCTTTGTCTTAATTTGCCCATTTTCGAGGTAGACTTATTTTGATCGTACAATGGAAATCACACAAAAGGAACCCTTCTAATTAAATATGGATTATTTCTTTAATGTTATAAAAATATTATGAAACATATTGGATTTATGTATTTGGTTGTATGTTGATATTGTGTCATGGATGATTTCTTTAATGTTATAAAAATATTATGAAATTTATTGGAATTATGTGTTTGGTTGTATGTTGATATTGTTCCTTTCATTTAATTATTAACTTGTAGGATTGTTTAGAATTTATTGTAGCCATAATTGAGTTTAGAAATTTTTTTCCTCTAACGTCATAGTTTACTTGGTTGTATGGCTATCCTGCAATTATGGTAGCCATACAAATCAAAGAGTTTCTGTGATTTGAAGTGTGTTTGGATGAATTTATGGGATGTGGACTGAGTAAGTGAATTAGACACATTGTTTTGGCTTCTAATTTCGTTTAGGTGGCTTTGAGACATGTTTGCCTTTTAGGATTAAGGTGAGTTTATGGGATGTGGATTTATAATGAGTAAATTAGGAAAGAGTTTGAAGTTTGTTTGGGTGAGTTGGGCAAGTGTTTGCCTTTTAAGGGTCAATTTAGGTGGGATTGTAAGCTTTGAAGTATGTTTGGGGTGAATTAGACATGTTGGAGCGGTTTGTGAAATTTGGAGTGTGCTTAGGTGAATTTATGAGATTTGTGGGTGTGTTTGGATGAGTTTGTTGAATTTACAGTGAGTTTGGACAATTTTAGGTCACTTAGAATGTTCACTACTACAAAAACAGCCTTTAATGACGGACAGAAAAAAGGGGCGGGGCCTTTAATGACGGACGGAAAACGCGCGCCGCTTTTAATGACGGACAAGCGTTTTTTTTGAAAAACTGACTTTTAATGGCGGGCATAGCCCGCCATTAAAAGCCCATTTTAACTTTTTTTTAACGGTTAAAAGAAAAGATTACTTTTCTCTCTCCCCGAAGGCCCACATCTTCAACCCTAGCTCATCTTCAACCTTTAGCCGCCGCAACCCTCTTCTTCTACCTTCAGCCGCCCCAACGCCCCTTCTTCAACCTTCGCCGCCGCGACTCCCATTCTTCTACCTTCAGCCGCCCCAACTCCTCTTCTTCAACCTTCGGCGCCGCAACTCCCCTTCTTCAACCTTCAGCGCCGCAGCTCTTGTTCTTCCCTTTGGTCATGGTCTTTCCTTTAACATTCGTCCTCCAGTGAAGATTTTGCAAACATTCGACCGTGGGTTTCGACCGTGGACGACACCAGAGAACTGAACGACACTGGAGAACAAGTTTTTCGACCGTGGGTTTCGACCGTGGGTTTTGCAAGCTTTTGACCGTGGGTTTTGCAACCTTCGGACAACGTGGACGACACCGGAGAACAAGCTGTTGCAAATAACCTTCGGACAACGTGGGTTTCACCTCGCCGGAGAACAAGATTTTGCAAACGATCACGTTCTAACAGGTTAGTTTCATCGTTAAAAATTAAAAAAAAAAACCCCTCTATTTTCAAGAAAAAAATTGTGGATCTAGCCTATGTGTTTTACTTTAATGGATTCCCACGGCGGCGGGATGAGGAAGAGGGTGATGGAGAGGCGGTAAACGATTTGTTATGTCATTTTCATCATAATAGGACCTTTAGAGTTGGAAAAATATGCAATTTCTATTTTTATTTAAGACCTTTGATTCAAAACATTGTTAAGTTCTCATTAGTCACAAAGGAAGATTTTGAAAAAGATAGCAGTTAAAACTTTTTTTTTTTTTTAAGAATCATTTGTCAATCTTGTTCATTTTGTGTTGTGGTCTGTGAACATTGTGATTGGTGGTGAATGCTTGGAACAATTGGAAGATTATCAGAATTGATGGTGGTTAATAAAAAAATGATGGTATAATTTCAAGTGGTTTTAAAAGTATCTTAAGAATTCGGTTGTGTAGACTTAGAAGAAATGCTTTAGACTGATGATTTTTCTTAGGTTTTGGGTTCAATGAAATTGGATTCGAACCTCCTCATTTGATGGATTGTGAATATGATGGCTATGAAAAATCAATGATATTTATTTCTATTTGGCAAAAGTGAGAAAAAAAAGATATCTTACTATGTTACTATGTTACATCAAGTACAAATTTATGTTACTATGCTTGATGGTGCTTCTTTATTTCTTTTTGGCAAAAGTGAGAAAAAAAGATATTTTCGCCCCTCAAATTATAAGTTAAATATATACTAAGTTTTTAATTTTTGATTTAGGCACTGTTTGATGGATACTTAAGTTATCTTGAAATTATGAGTTATAGTTCATTATTTTGCTTGAGTTTAGTGGGAGAGGGTTTGAGAAATTCTTTTAAATTTGGTTGTTTAGTTTATGTTTTTAGTTGAGTTTAGGTGGAAGTTGAGAAATACTTGAATTAAAATTTGAAATGGTTGGTGTTAGTTTGTAAGTATAGTTGAGTTGTTGGTTGAAAAATACTTTGTTATGTTTTTAAATTGTTGGTTTGTGTTGTTTTATAAGTTTAGTTGAGTTTGTTTGGGGGGGGGGGGGGTGTACTTGTGAGTTTACTAAGTTTTTGGTTTGATTTATTGGGGAGAAATACTTAAGTTTGTTTTGAAATGGTTTGTTTGAGTTTGTTTTTTTGTGGGAAGTTGATGGATACTTAAGTTCTCTTGAAATTATTTGTTATAGTTCGTTATTTTCCTTGAGTTTAGTGGGAGAGGGGTTTATGAATGCTTTAAGTATGATTTTGAAATTTGGTTGTTTTAATTTATGTTTTTAGTTGAGTTTAGGTGGAAATTGAGAAATACTTGAATTAAGTTTTGAAATTGTTGGTGTTAGTTTATAAGTATAGTTGAGTTGTGGGTTGAGAGATACTTAGTTATGTTTTTAAATATTGTTGGTTTGTGTTGTTTTATAAGTTTAGTTGAGTTTGTTGGGGGGAGGGGGGGGTGTACTTGTGAGTTTATTAAGTTTTTGGTTTTATTTATTTGGAAGAAATACTTAAGTTTGTTTTGAAATGGTTTGTTTGAGTTTGTTTTTTTGTGGGAAGTTGATGGATACTTAAGTTCTCTTGAAATTATTTGTTATAGTTCGTTATTTTCCTTGAGTTTAGTGGGAGAGGGGTTTATGAATGCTTTAAGTATGATTTTGAAATTTGGTTGTTTTAATTTATGTTTTTAGTTGAGTTTAGGTGGAAATTGAGAAATACTTGAATTAAGTTTTGAAATTGTTGGTGTTAGTTTATAAGTATAGTTGAGTTGTGGGTTGAGAGATACTTAGTTATGTTTTTAAATATTGTTGGTTTGTGTTGTTTTATAAGTTTAGTTGAGTTTGTTGGGGGGGGGGGTGTACTTGTGAGTTTATTAAGTTTTTGGTTTTATTTATTGGGAAGAAATACTTAAGTTTGTTTTGAAATGGTTTGTTTGAGTTTATTTTTTTGTGGGAAGTTGATGGATACTTAAGTTCTCTTGAAATTATTTGTTATAGTTCGTTATTTTCCTTGAGTTTAGTGGGAGAGGGGTTTAGGAATGCTTTAAGTATGATTTCGAAATTTGGTTGTTTTAGTTTATGTTTTTAGTTGAGTTTAGGTGCAAATTGAGAAATACTTGAATTAAGTTTTGAAATTGTTGGTGTTAGTTTATAAGTATAGTTGAGTTGTGGGTTGAGAAATACTTAGTTATGTTTTTAAATATTGTTGGTTTGTGTTGTTTTATAAGTTTAGTTGAGTTTGTTGGGGGGGGGGGGGTGTACTTGTGAGTTTATTAAGTTTTTGGTTTGATTTATTGGGAAGAAATACTTAAGTTTGTTTTGAAATGGTTTGTTTGAGTTTGTTTTTTTTGTGGGAAGTTGATGGATACTTAAGTTCTCTTGAAATTATTTGTTATAGTTCGTTATTTTTCTTGAGTTTAGTGGGACAGGGGTTTAGGAATGCTTTAAGTGTGATTTTGAAATTTGGTTGTTTTAGTTTATGTCTTTATTTGAGTTTAGGTGGAAATTGAGAAATACTTGAATTAAGTTTTGAAATTGTTGGTGTTAGTTTATAAGTATAGTTGAGTTGTGGGTTGAGAAATACTTAGTTATGTTTTTAAATTGTTGGTTTGTGTTGTTTTATAAGTTTAGTTGAGTTTGTTAGGGGGGTGTACTTGTGAGTTTATGTTTTTGGTTTGATTTATTGAGAAGAAATACTTAAGTCTTGTTTTGAAATGGTTTGTTTGAGTTTGTTTTCGTGGGAAGTTGATGGATACTTAAGTTATCTTGAAATTATGAGTTATAGTTCGTTATTTTGCTTGAGTTTAGTGGGAGAGGGGTTGAGAAATGCTTTTAAATTTGGTTGTTTAGTTTATGTTTTTAGTTGAGTTTAGGTGGAAGTTGAGAAATACTTGAATTAAATTTTGAAATGGTTGGTGTTAGTTTGTAAGTATAGTTGAGTTGTTGGTTGAGAAATACTTTGTTATGTTTTTAAATTGTTGGTTTATGTTGTTTTATAAGTTTAGTTGAGTTTGTTGGGAGGGGGGTACTTGTGAGTTTATTAAGTTTTTGGTTTGATTTATTGGGAAGAAATACTTAAGTTTGTTTTGAAATGGTTTGTTTGAGTTTGTTTTTTTTGTGGGAAGTTGATGGATACTTAAGTTCTCTTGAAATTATTTGTTATAGTTCGTTATTTTCCTTGAGTTTAGTGGGAGAGGGGTTTAGGAATGCTTTAAGTATGATTTTGAAATTTTGTTGTTTTAGTTTATGTTTTTAGTTGAGTTTAGGTGGAAATTGAGAAATACTTGAATTAAGTTTTGAAATTGTTGGTGTTAGTTTATAAGTATAGTTGAGTTGTGGGTTGAGAAATACTTAGTTATGTTTTTAAATATTGTTGGTTTGTGTTGTTTTATAAGTTTAGTCGAGTTTGTGGGGGGTACTTGTGAGTTTATTAAGTTTTTGGTTTTATTTATTGGGAAGAAATACTTAAGTTTGTTTTTAAATGGTTTGTTTGAGTTTATTTTTTTGTGGGAAGTTGATGGATACTTAAGTTCTCTTGAAATTATTTGTTATAGTTCGTTATTTTCCTTGAGTTTAGTGAGGGAGGGGTTTAGGAATGCTTTAAGTATGATTTTGAAATTTTGTTGTTTTAGTTTATGTTTTTAGTTGAGTTTAGGTGCAAATTGAGAAATACTTGAATTAAGTTTTGAAATTGTTGGTGTTAGTTTATAAGTATAGTTGAGTTGTGGGTTGAGAAATACTTAGTTATGTTTTTAAATATTGTTGGTTTGTGTTGTTTTATAAGTTTAGTCGAGTTTGTGGGGGGTACTTGTGAGTTTATTAAGTTTTTGGTTTTATTTATTGGGAAGAAATACTTAAGTTTGTTTTTAAATGGTTTGTTTGAGTTTATTTTTTTGTGGGAAGTTGATGGATACTTAAGTTCTCTTGAAATTATTTGTTATAGTTCGTTATTTTCCTTGAGTTTAGTGAGGGAGGGGTTTAGGAATGCTTTAAGTATGATTTCGAAATTTGGTTGTTTTAGTTTATGTTTTTAGTTGAGTTTAGGTGGAAATTGAGAAATGATGTGGTTGGACATGAATTTACATGTCAAAATTTCATGATGTTGAGTTTTGTCTCAACATCATGATTTTGAGGGAAGTTGAATGAACAATTGATTATTTAATTGTTCCAACTTTTCCTTAAGGATCTAATAAGCACAAAATTTTATGGAATAATTATTTTTCTTTGTAGACTGAAATTTCAAGCAACCAATTTTATAGTAATGGATAAGTCGTGGATGACAAAGAATCGGATGTCACCAGAATATGGTCTAGGGGTTGAGATGTTCATTGAAAATGCACTACGACAGTCAAGTAGGTCAAATGTCATTTGTTGTCCATGTTTGCGGTGAGTAAATGCAAAGTCTCAAGATGCAAATACAGTAAGAGATCACTTATTCATTTATGGTATTGATGAGAGCTATAAAACATGGATTTGGCATGGTGAATCACTACCGGTTAAGAGAAATAATACAAACGTCTCTTCTAGTGGAAAAGAAGGAGAGGATGAAGATGAAGATATTGATGACGTTATAGGAATGTTTAACGCTGCACATGATTACGTTAACGATGAATCCCACGTTTTTGAGGAAGTACTGGATGATGTCAAGAAACCATTGTACTCAAATTGTAAGAACTTTTCCAAAATATCTGCATTGGTAAAGTTATATAATTTGAAAGCAAAGTTGGATGGAGCGATGTAAGTTTTCCTTATTGACATATTGTTATTATGTTTGTGTTAGGTATGTTCTCCTGCAAAACCTAAAAGGAATGTGTCTGTTGCACAATCTTCCGAACATACAGATACCCACGATACCATCAAGTTGCTGAATCGATATGTCGCTCTTTCCATGGGAGGGGATGACACAATTCCTATCAAATTGAGTGACACCATTTTTTGAGAGGATAAAACAATTTTCGTACATCGTGATGACATCATGCAGTATTGCGGGATGGTTGAAATAGGATACTCATGTATACTGGTGTACATTGCGTAAGTATAAAACGAATGACATATTTTATTTATTTACAATGATTTTCAATGTTTTATAATATTGTTTTTTTTCTTTAGGTATCTTTGGACTGTATGGGACAATGAAATAACCAGCAAATTTCTGATAGTTGATCAAGGAACCATTTCTTCATTTGTAAAGTGTCAAGAAACTCGTTGCAGAAATCTAGCCAACTGACTAGATCACATGGTTAATTTGAATCAACTAGTCATCATCCCGTATAATACTGGGTAAGTAATTTCAATTCAAATTAGTTTTACTTAATTATAGGTATAATTTGTGATAAACTATTAAAAAGAATGTTCTTTTTTAATAGGTGTCATTGGATGTTGATTGTGATCAATCCTGGAGAGAATACCGTTTATGTGTTGAACTCATTACGTAGTAAGATTGAAGAAAGTTTCCAAGGAATGATCAATACGTAAGTATTTATAAACTTTTATTGTGGTTAATTCTCATATCTATATCACTCTAATGTTCAAATTATTTAGATCATTAAGAATGTGGCAAGCAAAGAACTCACTCCCACAATATCGCTCGAACATAATTTGGAAACTTATAAAGGTAAATTTACATTGAATATATTCTTAACGTTATCAAGTTTGTCAACTCAAGTATAATGTTTTTCAACTTGTTTTACATGTAGTGCCCCCGTCAATTGGGTTCTGTAGAGTGTGGATCTTATGTGCAAAAGTATATTCGAGAAATAGTACACAACTCATCTACGTCTATAAGTAATCTTGTACGTAATCGTATTTAACTTCACTACTTGTATAAGTATCTTTTAATTATTTATAATTTAATTTTCTAAAGGATTCTTATATTTTGTTTATGGTTTTTCTTATGTTTAGTTTAACACGAAAACAACATATACGTAAGAAGAAATTGACGAGGTTCAGATAGAATGGGCAGGGTTCGTGGGAACATTTGTGTAGGGTTCTTTCTCGATGATGTGAATGATGTAAATGTGATGTGTAAGTACTTGATTTTTTGTCTGCTGTAGATTTGTGTAGGATTATTTTTGGATGATCTGTGAAGTGACGGATGGTCCCATTGTATGTGTTGTGTAAACTTGTACTGGATGTTGTTTATGGAGGGACGGGTGGTCCCATATGCATGATGTATATGAGATAGAAGTGATTATATGTTATATATTTCAGGTTAGTTTTGGATTGTTTAGTAGAGGTCATGCCGAAATTTTCAAAGTTTGATTCCAATTCTATTATATGTGTGTGTTCAAAGTGTGATTCCAAGCATATTTATATCATTTGAAGGTTTTTTATGTAGTTACACGCTGACTTAAAGCTTGTTATGTGAAAATTTGTTTTTAAGCCTATTACATGTTCTAATATGGTGATTCCGACTCAATGTGTGTTCAAAGTGTGATTTAAAGCATACTTGGATCATTTGAAAGCTTTTCATATAACACAATTAAGATTATTTTCTTTACAGGTTGACAAACACGAAAATATTGTTGGTTTGCCACCGGGCAACCAACAATTTTTTTTAATAAATTATGAACAAGATAATGACAGGCATTGCCTGTCATAAAAAGTGACATTTAATGACGGACATTTAATAACGGACATTTAAAAAAGACATTTAATGACGGACATTTAATGACAGACATTTAATGATGGACACCTTTAATGACAAACGATCTTTAATGAGGGACACCTTTATTGACGGACTTTACATGACGGACGATCTTTAATGAGGGGCAATGCCCGTCATTAAAAATATGGTTGGTTGGCAACTACATTTTTAATGCCAGACTTATGATGACGGACACGTTTTAATGACGGGCATTGCCCGTCATTAAAGATATGGTCGGCTGACAAATAGCTTTTTAATGACGGACTTATGATGACGGGCGACTATTAATGACAGGCACCGCCCGTCATTAAAAGCTGCCCGTCATTGTACACTATAATGACGGACATCTTTTAATGACGGGCATTGCCCCTCATTAAAAGTCACCCGTCATTATAAGTTACGACAACGCTCGTATAGTCGACGGACGCCGCCCGTCATGAAAAGTCTTTAATGACGGGCATTGCCCGTCATTAAATGCGATTTTTGTAGTAGTGGTTTAACTTGTTGTAGTGTGATATGATAGAGTGAACTTTATGATGTATTTTGAACTTCGTGGTCAAGGAGAAAAATTTATGGCTTTGGAACATGTTTGAGTTTCTAAGGATTAGTTTAGGTGGGTTTGTGAGGTTTAAAGTATGTTTGGGAGCGTTTGTGGGATTTGGAGTGAGTTAGACACGTTTTTTTCTTTGGCTTTTAAGGGTTAGTTTAGCGAGTTTGTGGGATATGGAGTGAGTTTGAGTGAGTTAAGATGTGTTTGTTTGCTTTTACATAGTTTGGATGAGTTTGTGGTATTTGGAGTGTGTTTTGGTGAGTTTTAGACAAATTTTTTAGCATTCAAGTAATTTGACCAAGTTTGTGAGATTTGAAGTGTGTTTAAATGTGTTTTGTGGGATTTAAAAATGTGCTTGAGTGGGTTTATTGGATCTAGAGTATGTTTAGGTGAGTTATATGTTTTAGGTTCAACTTAGACACTTTCTAAATTTGTTTGAGAGTCAAAATGGTACTTGGGGACTTTTAGCCCACTTAAGTACCTTTAAGCTACTTTTATTATGCAAGTAGGACGAATTATGTACTTTAGGTTCACTTTAGGAATTTTTAGGGTTGTTTAAGTGCACTAGGCTCTCTTAAGCATGGTAAGCTCATTTTAGTACCCATAAGACACTTGAAGACTTTTTAGACACTTTAAGACACTTATTTACCACTTTGAAGGTGGCTTTTAAAGGTTAGTTTTGTGAGTTTGAGTGAGTTAGATATGTTTTGTTAGCTTTTAAGTATTTTGGATGAGTTGTGATATTTGGAGTGTATTTTGGTGAGTTTTAGGCAAAAAATTTGTAGCATTTAAGTAGTTTGAGTGAGTTTAAGCGTGCTTGTGAGATTTGAGAGTATGCTTCGGTGAGTTTACTGGATTTAGAGTGAGTTTAAGCATTTCTTATTATAAATTAAGTTTTTGATATTTGAAGTGTCTTTATTGGATGACTTCGGGGTGAGTTAGACACGTTTGAGTGAGTTTGTGAGGTTTGAAGTGTGATTAGGGAGCTAGTGGAATTTGGAAGTACATTTGGACAAGGTTTTGTATGTTTTAGGAACACACATCAAACATTTTTCTTTTCATTGGATTTTTTTCTTTCAAGATTGTAGTATATTGAATGCATTAGCATAGTTTTTGTATGAATATTGCATTCCAATATTTTGACTTTTATGATATTGATTTTGTGTTAACACTACAAGAATTATGATATCCAGCTTTGTAGCTGTACATAATCTTCGGGCGTGCCCTTTAATTAAAAAAAAAATATGAATGCGGATACAATAGTGGATGCCTCTTAATTTTTTTTTTCTTTTAATGTATTATTTTGGACAATGTAATGTAGTACATGTTCTCTACTAAATGTTATTTCGGTATGATAATGCAATTTCCTTTTTATGTTATAAAAATAATCAACTTTTAGGTATTAGAAACATTAAAATAATCATGGTTAAATCTAAACAAGAACTTTTCTCGACGCATCATTGCGTCGGTAAAAGTAAATTGTGTCGGAATAAATTTTTAGGTAATTGTTTTTGTAATTTTGGGAGACTTCTACCAACGCATATTACGTCGGAATATGTCACATATCTTCCAATGCAATGTAGTTTGCGTGAACAAAATTTTAATCAAAACATGCTTACTTAAAACCAAATGCAGCTTAAAGCTTAAACCCATATCATACTAGTATATAAAAATTCTCATTTAAATGGGTATAAACATATAGAAACTCAATCCAAATGGCTACTTATCTTAGCCAAACAATTCATTGATAAATCTTAAATCAATTCCCTTAGCTCCAAGGCTTTTAATTAAACAAGCTACACAAAAGGAGAAAATTTCTCAAATCAATAGAAGATTAATTCAAGCATACAACTAGGAGCCAAATAATTTTGGAGATGATTTAAAACCCAAAACTTACCCAAAAACAGAACCAAGCTTGTTGTTCGACTTCCAATTTCACCTTATTTCAACGATTCGGCCTCCAAACGCTATGGGTGTCTTGAAATCATTAGCTAAAATCAATGAATCAACCAAAACTTGACTTAATTCTCTTACTCAATCCTAAAATCACCAAAAAAAAACCCTGCAAACGACTCGAAAATACTATTGTTCGTGTAACGACCCGACTAAAGAGGGAATAAAAACATACAAAGGGGTCGCTACTACATGCATGAGTACGGAAAACTTTGTAAACTTCAAAGCGGAAAATAACAATGTTTTTCATTTAATTCAAATAGAGCCCAAAATGTGAGTAAGTTTCTTTTTTTTTTTTTTTTTTTTTGAAAAAAAATGTGAGTAAGTTTCTTAATCAAATAACAAGATGAAAACATCTGAATCAATCCCAAATGAAAACAAAAAAAATCGTTCAAAATGAAAGTTCAACATGAAGCAAGTCCTAGGACGAAATAAATTGAATTCCTAAGAAAATGACATACTTTGCAACTACAATCCCATAGCCAGTCAAGCCACGACCCTCGTCAATCGCCGAACGCCCTCAAGTACCACCTGAAAAATGAAAGACATGTAGCATGGGTGAGTATATAAGAATATACTTAGTAAGTAGCCCACTTAAGAGCCGAAACTGAAAACATGAGATCTAGTAACTTGAAACTGAGTTTCTGAATTTCTGGGTCTTAGCGACATAGGGACCTAACTGGAATAAACATTCGGGTTTCTAACCCTTGATGTGCAAATTGCTAACCGCAAGTGTACGGGTCAAGTAATAATATAGTGAATGTGAAATTCGAATGTCGTCCTCTGGATTGGTGTCTAGTCAATTTTAATTACCGGAAATACTTTTGCCCAATTTTATTTAGGGAACCGAATTGAGTGAGAATGAAATGAAATAAAACACAAAATAATGCAAAAATATGACAATCAAATGCAAGACAATGGTCTTAGGGATGTGATTTCACCAATTGGGATTATGGATTAATAAACGGATTATGATTCATAAATCTTGGTAAACTAAAATCACACATACCTCTCCCGAGCATACATAATTCTCCCATATGCAATTGAACCCGATATTCCTATCTAAATTCAATAAGCATACAAGGCAATAAGGATAACCTTTTTAACGATTTCTAGAATTAACCATAATCTCCCGATTTCTAGCTAAATCCTAGTTATGCATAATGATTTCTAAGCTAAATCCTCTCTCCCGAGTTAGATTCAAGCACAAACATCAATCAATTTATGCCCGGTAAATTGAAAGCATTATGGACACAATTAAATATGCATAAATGAAATTCAATAGCATAAAACCGTAAAATCAATCCAAAACGTGCCCAACAGCTACATCAATCCCTAAGAGTAAAAACCTAACAAATCATACACCGCGTTACAATATAGCTATGATCTAAAACATCCATAAACACTAACTAAAGTGAGGGAAAGAGAAGAAGTAAACTCTATATAGGCCGAGACCGAACATCCCCATCACGATCCCCACGAACAATGGGTTGATTTCCACTTTGCTCCATGTGCTTCAGCTCAAAATGCTCTCTTTTTCCTTAGTTTTACGGCTCCAAAGTGTCCAAAAGAGGTCCCCCAAAAAGCCCTAATCGCAATCTTTAAATAAGGCAAAATTGGTCGTAGCGTTGCGACGCTACCGCGAAATTATGGATTCTGGAAGTTCGCCTAGTGTCGCGACGCTATGATTTTTTTTTTTTTTTAGGATTGAACTCCATTTGACTCCAATTTCTCAATTAAGCTCAACAGAACAATTTCCTACAAAATAAACATTAAAGAGCAATAAAATGGTTACGAATTACTCAAAGACTAACCAAATTGTAAAGGGAAAGATAGCTCGCTATGCGCGCTATCACCCTAGGGCCACAACTGATCACATAAACATGCTCTGTCTAGGGTGTTAACCTATCCCCAACCTGTGCCAACTAGAGTGTTGTGTGGGTCAGTCGGTTAAGGTAAGTAAACTAGAGACTAGCTGGCCACCTCTAGCAGAACTACACCTATCCCAACACAACACCCCTGAATGTAAAGATAAAAATACGGTGGAGCAACTCACGCATGTAAACATGTCTGGTGCCAAACTGGGACACGAACAACGTGCCTGATTATAAGCTCAACACCGTCCTGAACTGAGAGAGTGCACGCTAGCATGCCTGAAATTGAGCTCTACCAGTCAACTAATAGAACACACGTAAACGTGTCTGGCAACTAAGTTCTATCAGTCCTGAGATGGGGAAGGTGAAGGGAATAAAAGTCCCCACGCAGCGGAAGCGCATCGATTGGACCTTACGCCGTATATTAATTAACATTAAAATACCGTTACGATAACTCAAACAAAACTTTAAACAACCTTTAAAGCCGCTGTAAATTTGTTTAAACATGCTAAAATAAATCTAAATTTATTTTTTAAAACTTTTCTAAAGAAAAGAGGAAGAACCGTTACAAACCTCCGTTGTAGACTTGACCGTTCTTCGCCAACGACGCTCCACGAACGAAAACGCAACAGCCGCTTTAAGGTTTTCTTCGCTGGAAATTCTTCTTTGATTGACACAATCACCACAGAGGTTACACCGGTATGTCTCTAAGTCTAGGAGGCAAAAGACTTGTGGGAGTCTTTCTCTAAGAGGGAGGCTAGAGAGAATTCTAGGTCTTGTCTTTCAAGAGTGTCAAGTATCAAAAAAGTGTCATGACCAATTAGGTCTAGTGTTCTATTTATAGAAGAGAGGCCATGAATAAAATATTCAATTAAATCAATCTTTTCCATAATTGATTCAATCTTATTCCTTAATTAATCAATCATGATCAATCAATTCCATAATTGATTAATCTTTTCCACAAATGACTAATTACTTCCATAAGTGATTAGATCATTTCCATAAATGATTAATCACTTCCTTAAGTGATTAATTATTTCCATAATTGATTAATTCCCGGTTAATGAATTTTTTAATTAATTAATTAACCACCAATTAAATATCACATATTTAATTCCCGGCCTAGAATTAATTAATTTGCCCAAACACATTTTAGGCCTTAAATTAATTAATTCATTATTTTGAACTCTTTCAAACTTCCATAAATTTATATTTGAACTTTTCAAATATTAATTTCTCTCATAATAATATATCAATATATATTATATTTCTTTCCCTTAATAAATTGAACATTTTCAATTTACTTTATTACTTAGTTGCCTCAAATTACTTTACGAGCTACCAATGGGACCTAATGGACCTGCAGATCAGAAGCTCCAACGATGTGAGATTAATTGGTCAAACTCATTAACCACATTAATCAATATTCGTTGACTGTGTGTACATTCCACTATAGACTCACAGTTGCACTCTTCTCACTGCAGACATATTTTCTGTGTCCACGGATCTAGACCAATATCGACTAGTTAGTCCTTCACGAGTGTCCGTAACACCAGCTGGGTCAAATTACCGTTTTACCCCTGGGATACCTCTATTTCCTTAAGTACCAATTCTCCTCTAATGAACAACCTGTTTGTGGTCCAACCATCAAACAAAAAACCCTCTCGTGCCATTGAGAGGGTAGGGCCCTTTGTTCAAGACTCGGAGTAACCACTTAAGGGAACACTCATCTGCTTCCCTAAAGTCGAGAATGAGTGAATTCCATCTTGTACGATTATGTTCCCAGCTCCCCATTCGGTCTTGTCCCCAAAGTGGTAGGCTTATTGAGTCGGTGTATTGGCCACTCTCACCCATACAAATCAAAGGACAATCTCTCATGAGCAGGAGTCCATAATCAACTCAGGATTAAGACTAAGTTGTCTGGGTCGTCCTAGTGAAATAGAAAACCAACTAGTTAACGGTGTTATAACCAGTTGTTACTATTTCGCGGTTCGGTCTTATGCAAACTCATTGCATAGGATACCCCCACTCGCATGTCTCCTACACGAACGCGTTGGATCGCAACGTTTGTATCAAAGTGGGTCGTATCCATAGTGTCACCAGGATAAGGCACCCAGTCTTATCCCCATACTATAGACCCTTTAGGCTGTTTCTTGAACAATGATCCCATATGTCGCTACATATAGTTCAAGACTCATATTACAACCTTGGATGTCTAGTTTATTGGATTAGGGTTATTATTAGGCAAAGACAAATATAAAATAACTAATAACAATTAATGGAAAAATATATCAATATTATTTCATTAATATCCGGTCAACGGTTACATTCACTATCTACGAGTTTTAGGGCATAAAACCCAACAAACTCCCACTTGAACTAAAACACTAGTTAGTGGGATGTAAATGCAATAATCTAAAGCTGGAAATGTCATGTATATTAATACAGTGAACTAGGGCATCCTTATACCCATTATACATTTCTCCCACTTGCCCTAGATTAGATGGCATACATATCTCGTAGACCTAGACCCTCTAGATGACCCTCAAACACTTTAGCCGGGAGAGCCTTCGTAAATGGATCAGCGATGTTGTGCTCCGAGGCGATCTTAGTGACGATCACATCTTCTCGTTGCACAATGTCCCGTATCAGGTGATACTTCTTCTCGATGTGTTTACCTCGTTTGTGGCTTCGAGGTTCTTTTGAGTTGGCTACAGCCCCACTGTTGTCACAGTATAGTGTTATGGGCACGTTCATATTCGGAATCACTTCCAAATCAGTCAAGAACTTTTTGAGCCATACTGCCTCCTTAGCTGCTTCGCAAGCTACTACATACTCAGCCTCCATGGTTGAGTCTGCTATGCATCATTGTTTGATGCTTCTCCATACTACTGCTCCTCCATTGAGGGTGAATACTGACCCTGATGTGGATTTCCTTGAATCCTTATCAGCTTGAAAGTTAGAGTCAGTGTATCCAGTAAGAATCAAATCCTTAGCTCCATACACAAGCATGTAGTCCCTCGTTCTCCGAAGATACTTGAGGATATTCTTAACCGCTCCCCAGTGGTCCAACCCTGGATTAGACTGATACCTACTGACTACTCCCACTGCATAACATATGTCAGGCCTAGTGCAGAGCATAGCATACATTAAGCTGCCCACAGCTGAGGCGTAGGGAATGTGTCTCATGTTCTCAATTTCTTGAGGTGTCTTAGGAGACTGTTCCTTAGACAGGTGTACCCCATGTCTGAAGGGTAGTAGTCCCTTCTTGGAGTTTTGCATCGAATATCGAGACAACATCTTGTCAATATACGTTGCTTGAGACAGAGCTAGCGTTTTGTTCTTACGAACCCTAATGATTTGGATTCCCATAACATATTGAGCCTCTCCCAGATCTTTCATTTGGAATTGGGCTGCTAGCCATTTCTTAATGTCAGTGAGGTATCCTACATCATTCCCAATGAGTAGGATATCGTCTACATAAAGTATTAGAAAAGCTACTTTCCTTTTGTTGATTTTCTTGTACACACAAGGCTCATCAACGTTTTGGTCAAAGCCAAAAGATTTGATTGCAGTATCAAATCTAATGTTCCATGATCTGGATGCTTGTTTCAATCCATAAATGGATCGATTGAGCTTACAAACCTTTTGTTCCTGACCTTGGCCTATGAACCCTTCGGGTTGAGACATGAAGATATTCTCTTCAAGATTACCATTCAGAAAGGCAGTCTTGACGTCCATTTTCCATATTTCATAGTCATAATATGTGGCTATGGATAAGAGAATTCTTATGGACTTTAACATGGCTACAGGAGAAAAGGTTTCCTCATAGTCAACCCCTTCCTTTTGGGTATAACCCTTTGCCACTAGTCTAGCTTTGAAGGTCTGTACCTTTCCAGCTGCATCTCTTTTTCTCTTATAGATCCATTTGCACCCTATGGGTTTTACCCCATTTAGTAGATCTGTAAGTTCCTATACAGAATTGGAGTACATTGACTCCATTTCCAGGTTCATGGCTTTGACCCATTCATCCTTATCTTCGTCATTCATTGCCTGTCGATAGGACAATGGATCCTCAATGCCATCATTAGGTATGGCAACCTGAGTTTCAGTTAAACCCAAGTAGCGGTCAGGTTGTAATACAACCCTCCCACTGCGTCGAGGCATTCCCAAAACGTTTGAGATGGACGAGATGGATCTGAAGAACTAGTTCCTTCATCAACCCTTGTTGAAGGTCCAACTTCATCAACAACTCTTGATGATTCTTCAGTAGCTTCTCCTAATATTATTTTGCTGCGTGGTTTATGATATCTCATGTGGTCTTCTTCTAAGAAAGTGGCGTTTGTCGATACAATCACCTTATTTTCTTGTGGGTCGTAGAAATAACCACCTCTCGTTTCTTTAGGGTAACCAACAAATTGGCACAGTTTTGAACGAGGTTCCAGTTTCTTAGGATTTTTCACAAGCACGTGTGCTGGACAACCCCAGATGCGAAAGTGATGCAAACTAGGTTTACGCCCCTTCCATAATTCGAAAGGTGTTTCAGAAACACTTTTCGAGGGAACATTGTTCAAGATGTATACTGCAGTCTCTACTGCATACCCCCAAAACGAGCTAGGCAATTGAGCATAGCTCATCATTGATCGAACCATGTCTAACAAGGTTCTATTTCTCCTTTCTCACACACCATTCTGCTGAGGTGTACCAGGGGCTGAGAGTTGAGATTGGATTCCATGTTCTATCATATAATCCTGGAATCTTTGATCCATATACTCCCCTCCTCGATCAGATCGAAGTACTTTAATAGATTTGCCTAATAGGTTTTCAACTTCAGCCTTAAACTCCTTACACTTTTCAAGGGCTTCAGACTTATGTCCCATTAGGTACAAGTAACCATATCTTGAATAATCATCTATATATGAGATGAAATATTCGTACCCTCCTCGAGCTTTTACATTCATTGGACCACACAGATCCGAATGTATTAACTCTAAGGGTTCTTTGGCTCTGTAACCTTTTCCAGTAAAGGGTCTCTTGGTCATTTTTCCCTCGAGACAAGATTCACAAGGTGGTAGTGAATCATCTTCTAACTTGCTTAGAAGTCCATTCTTTACCAAACGACCGATCCTATCGATGTTTATATGACCAAGTCTTAGATGCCAAAGATTAGTATTGTTACTTGATGGAGAAATCTTTTGCCTTTTACTTTGAGTTTCAGCAGTTTTAAATAATTTGTGATTTAAAAGTGCTTTGTTTTCGGTTGGTCTTAAAACGTACAAGTTATTTTCCAATTTGGCTGAACAAATAAGTACACCATTTTTATAAATGAACGCTTCATTCATATCAAAAGTAACTGTATACGATTGTTCAATCAAACATGAAATAGAAATTAAGTTCCTCTTAATCTTGGGAACGATTAACAAACTTTCTAAAAGTAAGAATCTATTTCTAAAAAAAATAACTTCGCAGCTCCCACTGCTTTAGCTGAAATGACTTCTCCAGTTCCGACCCTGAGTGTCATTTCCCCATCGTTCAACTGCCGAAAGGAACTATTTTCCTGAAAAGAAGAGCAAACATGATTAGTTGCTCCTAAATCAAGTATCCAGGTAAACTCATCATGTTCTATCAGGCATGTTTCTAAAACAAGTAAATCAAATTTACCTTCCTTTTCCTTCTTTTTCTCAGCAAGGTACTTTGGGCAGTTTCTCTTCCAATGTCCATCTACATTGCAGTGGAAACACTTGCCCTTGTCTGTCATAGCTTTGGCTTTTCCCTTGCTTTTAGCAGCAGTGCCGGGAGCTTTTCCCTTGTTTCCTTTCTTCTTCTGAGTTTTCTTTGAAGAAGTGGCTACAGATTTAGTTCCAGAGGATGAACCCTTCTCGAACTTTCTTTTAGAGTGGACAACGTTTGCCTCTCCTTCTATCTGTCCCTTGTTCTTACGAAGAGACTGATAGAGTTGTAGCTCATTCAGGAGGCTGGTTAGGTTGAATGTTATCTTATTCATCATTGCATTGCTTCGAAACTGCAGAAAACTCTTCGGAAGAGATTCTAAGATGAATGCAACCTGACTACGCTCATCTATGACCGCTCCGTTTGCCTCTGCCACGTTGAATTGGACCATCATATCCAGGACATGCTCCCGAACAGACGTGCCCTCTTTCATGCGACAGCTATAAACGTATTTGAGAGCGTCATGGTGGAGTTGGTAGGACGGTTGTCCAAACATCTCCCGGAGAGAGTTCATAATCTCCCTCGCTGTTACCATGGCGTCATGCCTTTTAGCCAAAACTTCAGATAAGCTGGCTAAGATATAGACGCGAGTCTTATCATTGGCCTTTGTCCAGCGGTCATAAGCATCCTTAACTGCTTGGGATGCATTACGAGTAGGGGCTGGAGGACAATCCTCCGTTAAGATGAACCGCAGATCATCGACAACAAGAATCGTATTCAGGTTCGACTTCCACGTAGCATAATTTTCGCCGGTTAATTTCTCATTTTTAAGCAGAGAGACAATTGAGGAAGACATTGCTGAAATTTAAACAAACAATGACCGTATTAGTTATATTTGCCTTAACCCATCATACAAGCAAACAATTGCACACAATCCAATCACTTTAGCAAAACAGACAATCACAAAACCCTAAAACTATCGATTTAGTTTTGCAACGACGTTTCAGAGGTTTAGAATGTCAGCCACCGAAGGGTGATCAGGCACTCCTCCTTTGAAATGAGACACCTCTCAGCTAATTCTAATTCCAGAATAACTCATATTCCTATAGACATTAGCCACCGTTGTTCGGTCAAGGATTTGTTAACACTTTTAACTCATCCTCGTAAGTGTAACCCTCCCACTTTCAGATCTCAGAGGCACACACCAACAGGCTACCGAAGGGAAAGACAACTGTTGGTGATTAGCCTAAGAGCTCCTATCCTTTTCAGGAGTTCACGATGTTCCGAATCCTATGACCAGGCCCTCCGAAGGGATGGTTGCGCCAGGACAACCTGCAGGCGGATCATAGGACTCTCACGGTATGAACTATGGGCGGAGACCGAGGGATACGTTGACACGTGTCCCGCTCCCACTTACTCTAGACATTTTTCCCATTCACCTTGATATTGATCCATGCAAACACTTTCCGAAGGGAGGCCGCTCCTAAGGCGACTCGAAGCCGAGCATGAATCTCACGTTGTGAATATAGGGACGTGGGAGCAAAACTTGATTTCAATCTCGTTTTGTAACTTTCCTCCCACTGAAAATGTCCTAAGGTTAATATAGGGTTATTTAACTTAGATAGTATTCGGCTAAGTCAATCTATCTAAGTCTGATCCTATTATAACAATTATGGAAAGGATTCAACTGCAATCTTTTGGGTGAATTAAACTTCTTTTAATAAACCCAACATTGCAAGTCAACATTACTATGGTTAATTCAACTCAATGTTCGGGTCAGTTCCCAGGTAGGAGGTGTTTCGTAAACCGTCAACTTAAATACCCCCAGCCTTAGACAGAACTTTACCGAGAGATTTCCCTTATAACCTCAGTAATGTAAGGTCTTTACTCTAAAGATCTAGGTGCATTAAACACTTTTAATTAACCTAGTGACATTGCATGCTAACATTTAACTATGATTAATTCAACTCCGGTATTCCAGGTCAGTTCCCAGGTAGGAGGTGTTCCGTAAACCGTCAACTTAAATACCCCCAACCTTAGACAGAACATTACCGGTGGAGTTCCCTTATAATCATAGCAATGTTTTTCCTACTTAGTCAATTAAAACCATTTTTTAAAACTAAGTAAGAAAAGATTCTAATTAATCCTATTAGAAACTGATCTAGGTCTAATTAATTTTAAACAATTTAAAATTAATCTAATTCATCCTATGATCTTATGTTTGCATGCAAATCTTGATTATAGATTGACGGTTTCTAATCATTAATATTAAAGAACTATTTCAAATTTTAATGATTAATCCTATAATCAAGAATCTAGGGTTTAATTCATTCAACAATCTCATTCAAATTAAATAATTAAACCACACTAATTGCATGAATAATATAACAATTATATTATTAACTATGGATGTTTCATGCTTCATGCAATTTTTGATTTTCTTTTTATTATAACAATTATAAGCCAATTAAGAAAATCAAACAAGCATGCTTCATTCATCACATTAAACATAACTTTTTATATTTAATTTAAGTAATGACATGCTTCAAGCTTTCCAATTTTTCATATAATTAATATACACTTATATTAAAAATATGAAAACAAATCCATGCATTTAAACATACATTATAACAATTTATAATATATAAAAATGCATGAGCATGTTTATAACCTAAGGTGAGATTAAATATTCTATATGACATCCATAAAGCATATAAATAGTTGCCTCAAATACCGTTACAACTATTTATTGAAGGGAATAAAAGTCCCCACGCAGCGGAAGCGCATCGATTGGACCTTACGTCGTATATTAATTAACATTAAAATATCGTTACGATAACTCAAACAAAACTTTAAACAATCTTTAAAGCCGCTGTAAATTGGTTTAAACATGCTAAAATAAATCTAAATTTATTTTTTAAAACTTTTCTAAAGAAAAGAGGAAGAACCGTTACAAACCTCCGTTGTAGACTTGACCGTTCTTCGCCAACGACGCTCCACGAACGAAAACGCAACAGCCGCTTTAAGGTTTTCTTCGCTGGAAATTCTTCTTTGATTGACACAATCACCACAGAGGTTACACCGGTATGTCTCTAAGTCTAGGAGGCAAAAGACTTGTGGGAGTCTTTCTCTAAGAGGGAGGCTAGAGAGAATTCTAGGTCTTGTCTTTCAAGAGTGTCAAGTATCAAAAAAGTGTCATGACCAATTAGGTATAGTGTTCTATTTATAGAAGAGAGGCCATGAATAAAATATTCAATTAAATCAATCTTTTCCATAATTGATTCAATCTTATTCCTTAATTAATCAATCATGATCAATCAATTCCATAATTGATTAATCTTTTCCACAAATGACTAATTACTTCCATAAGTGATTAGATCATTTCCATAAATGATTAATCACTTCCTTAAGTGATTAATTATTTCCATAATTGATTAATTCCCGGTTAATGAATTTTTTAATTAATTAATTAACCACCAATTAAATATCACATATTTAATTCCCGGCCTAGAATTAATTAATTTGCCCAAACACATTTTAGGCCTTAAATTAATTAATTCATTATTTTGAACTCTTTCAAACTTCCATAAATTTATATTTGAACTTTTCAAATATTAATTTCTCTCATAATAATATATCAATATATATTATATTTCTTTCCCTTAATAAATTGAACATTTTCAATTTACTTTATTACTTAGTTGTCTCAAATTACTTTACGAGCTACCAGTGGGACCTAATGGACCTGCAGATCAGAAGCTCCAACGATGTGAGATTAATTGGTCAAACTCATTAACCACATTAATCAATATTCGTTAACTGTGTGTACATTCCACTATAGACTCACAGTTGCACTCTTTTCACTGCAGACATATTTTCTGTGTCCACGGATCTAGACCAATATCGACTAGTTAGTCCTTCATGAGTGTCCGTAACACCAGCTGGGTCAAATTACCGTTTTACCCCTGGTTACCTCTATTTCCTTAAGTACCAATTCTCCTCTAATGAACAACCTGTTTGTGGTCCAACCATCAAACAGAAAACCCTCACGTGCCATTGAGAGGGTAGGGCCCTTTGTTCAAGACTCGGAGTAACCACTTAAGGGAACACTCATCTGCTTCCCTAAAGTCGGGAAGGAGTGAATTCCATCTTGTACGATTATGTTCCCAGCTCCCCATTCGGTCTTGTCCCCAAAGTGGTAGGCTTATTGAGTCGGCGTATTGGCCACTCTCACCCATACAAATCAAAGGACAATCTCTCATGAGCAGGAGTCCATAATCAACTCAGGATTAAGACTAAGTTGTCTGGGTCGTCCTAGTGAAATAGAAAACCAACTAGTTAACGGTGTTATAACCAGTTGTTACTATTTCGCGGTTCGGTCTTATGCAAACTCATTGCATAGGATACCCCCACTCGCATGTCTCCTACACGAACGCGTTGGATCGCAACGTTTGTATCAAAGTGGGTCGTATCCATAGTGTCACCAGGATAAGGCACCCAGTCTTATCCCCATACTATAGACCCTTTAGGCTGTTTCTTGAACAATGATCCCATATGTCGCTACATATAGTTCAAGACTCATATTACAACCTTGGATGTCTAGTTTATTGGATTAGGGTTATTATTAGGCAAAGACAAATATAAAATAACTAATAACAATTAATGGAAAAATATATCAATATTATTTCATTAATATCCGGTCAACGGTTACATTCACTATCTACGAGTTTTAGGGCATAAAACCCAACAGAAGGAACACACTCTAGCTATGTGAAACTTAAGGAATTTAATAAGTCTACCTGAGGTCCTAAAACGTAGTTGAGCTCCCTATTCTAAGCCTTTCCTCAAAGGTAATTATGATCCCTAAACCACTATTAGGCTACCGAAAATTCGACAACATAACGACATGCATATAGGGAACCCAAAATTTTTCTACACCATGAAACAATAACGATGCACTTCTATAAACACAATTGAGTTAGAAACACAACCCAACTCCAATCACAACTCCAATGAAAATTTAACCCATCCTCCATAACATGAATACAATCCAGAACAATCATGAATCAAACATTCCAAACATACTTAATCCTACAAGCATAGCAACACTTAAGTCATGTCCACGTAAACAACACTTAAACCATATTCAAGTAAGCATACAACATACCAAGGAACATTTGACCAAAGCATGAAAACTTATCCAAAACTTCAATTTACTACTAATAAGCATACAATGATTCTAAAAACAACTACTTCATGTCCAAAAGCTACTTACCTAAATAGAAACTAAGCTTGTTGTCTAAGCCCTCAAATTCTGCTCCAACACGACAAATACAATCCTGAATGCCACGAAAACCTTGGAAACGATAGCCACAATCAATGGGTAAGCCTCTAGCACCATAAAACCAACCAAAACACAAGCTTAAAACACTTACCACCGCCGATATTGCTCAACGACACTACTACTTGCTGAACGGGAGGAATGGTGAATGGGTAATCGATTAAATGTGGCCAACAATCAAAAGGATGAATTTTCTCACTTACCCACACTGATATCACGTTGGAAACGACGAAGACACAACCTGGAAGCTTGCTGGTCGCGCCTAACAGTACTGTCGCCGAAAAAATACTACAATCTCGACCCTTCCCACGCTGCTGCAACAAGAATAACAGAGAAGGGAGAGACAGGGAGTGAGAGATCGACGAGGGAGAGAGAGATTTGTGAGAGAAACAAGGAAAACCAAACAATGAAGCCATTGTCGACGTCGTGGGTATCGCGCGTCATCGGAGGTCGGCGCCGGCGTTGTGGCGTGCTACTAGCAGTCGGAGAGGAAGGGAGATATAGGGGGTTGCTGGTGTTCATGGCAAAGAAGAGAAAAAAAATGGAGGTGGGGCACCGGTAGATGGGCTCACAAAGGAAACAAGAAAATCTCAAGGGAGGTGGCTGCTAGTGGGGCTGAAAGATCGAAAAAGAAGGAGAAGAAGAAGTGGCTGGCGGCTAGGCTCAAAACAAAGGGGAACTAGGGCAACTCCAACTTCAAGGTTATTACCAAAATGCCCCTCAGTTATAACCAAAGGTAAAAACCCAATAAAATGAGACATACATCCATCAAAGTCCTTAATTAAAACCCAAATAAATTCAAAACTAGCAAAAATCGAGTTTCACCTTAATTTAACGACGTTACGGTTCGTGTCCTCTCTGCACACCCGTCAGAATTGCAACTTGTTGCGCAAATTGCTTACCGCAAGTGTACGGGTCAAGTAATAATATAGTGATATGAAAATCGAATGTCCTCCTCTAGATTGGTTTTCTAGTTAAACTAATTACCGTGAATACTTTTGCTCAATATTATTTAAGGATAAAAAAGGAATGAAAGAATGAATTAAAGGTAATGAAATTCAAAGGTTGGAAAATTCAATTGAAAGAATTCTTAGGGAGTTGAATACATCAATTTAGATTAGGATTGATTAAAGGGAATAGATTTCTAACGTGCAATTAATTTACAAGTCTAGGAACCGTAAATCACAACTATCTCTCTCGAGCATAATTGATTCTCATGCATATAACAAACTTGATATCCCTATCTAAGTTCATCAACATGCAAGGCTTTGAGTTTAGTTCTTTTAACAACTTCTAAAGTTATTCTAAATCTCCCAATCTTAGAATTTCTACTTTAGTTATGCAATTAGTAAAGTCTAAGCTAAACCCCTCTCCCGAGCAAGATTCAACACTTCAATCATTCAACTAGTGATCAAGTAATTGAAAGCATTTAATCATAATTGCATACATAAATCAAAAGCACAATACATCCCAACAATCAATCCATAATCCTAAACGACTACATCAATCCCTAAGAATCACGTCTAGCTACTCATACATGGTGTTATGATATAAGCTAGATATAAAAAAAAAAAAAAAAAAAAAAAACATAAAAACTAACTAGAGATAAGGAAAAGAAAGAAAAACTCTTAAATTCGTTGAAACTGACACGTCCCCGTCACGATCTCCACGTCTTCAACATTGGTTCCCACTCCTAGGCCTTGCTTCAGCTCCCACAGAAGGTCTCCAATCGTTTTTAGGTCTAAAATCTCTCAAATTGAACTCCCCTTGGTCGTAGCACAAAAGATTGTATTTATAGAAAATTGTCGACAACGTCAAAACGCTATGGACAGTGTCTCGACGCAGTCCTGCTGCCACCAAAAACAAAAAAGGAAAGCCAGTGTCGAGACACTCTAAACCAAGCGTCTCGATGCTGAGCCTTGGGTTCTCCTCGTATAACAAGCTTCCACTTTGATTCCTTTTCGATCCCTTGTCTCTTTTAGCGTCCCAAACACTCGATCAACTCCAATTTCTCTAATTGAGCTTCAATAATCAATTTCCTACAAAATAAACATTAAAGTGCATAATTCGACCAAATAATACTCAAATACTAACTATAATTAACCGGGAAAAATAGCTTGTTATGCGTGCTGTCACAACTAGAAGCTACTGCAACGCTAGAGAAAACACTGAAAAATGAGTGAAAAACAGAGAGAGAGAGTGAGAGAGAGATCGGTCAAAAAACAACAAACCCAAGCGAAAACGAGAAGAAAAATGCAAGGAAACACAACAATTGTTGCGCGCTACCGTGGACACCGTCAGACTGCTCGAAAATCCTCGTCACTGCCTTGTCGTTTCTAGAGAAGATGGTCGAAGATGGAGGTGTTGGCCAACGACGTGAAGCTCGAGAAAAAGAAGAAAAAGTTGCCACAAATTAAATCCAATTAAACCCAAACATAGAGAAATTGAGATTTACCTTAAATTGTCGACGTTTCAATTTTAGGCCCTAAACATTTAAAAAACAATCATTTTGGTCATTTATGTTACTTTTATACCTCAAATCTACTTTGCCTAATGTTTGCCCAACAACATAATACACATACTCGAAGCTATGTCATTAATTTATTAAAATTGAAATAAGAGTAAGAATCAAAATAGTCATTTTTAGAAAATTCAGGAACGAAAATAGACATTTTAAAAGTTCATAGATGTAAATAGAATAATGTTGAAAGTTTCATGAACCAAAATATGATTTAAACTAAAATAATCTTCAAAATTTCAAAAAAAAAAAAAATAATAAAACTAAAATAATCTTCAAAGTGACAATTGAAGCTCAGCCCACATTAATCATCGAGATTTGCTATTACTTTGGACAAGATTATTATATAGGAAATTTCTCCTTTCTCTTAGTCTTAGCAACTTAGTAAATTATATGTAGTAGAAAATCAATGACTTACATTAGAACGGAGAAAAATAACAAAAAAAAACAAAAACAAACTTACATCAGATGTAATAAATCGTAGTAAATCAGTTATTTATGAAAATAATCGGTAGGCATAAACTATTGATTGACTAGATATTAGGTCTATCACTAATATACCATATAAGTAGATTAGAAAATTGCATATCAATTATATTTAACTTTGTTTTTTTGCTGTCAAAGCGTGCATAACTTAGCGGTGTTGGAAATGATATATATGTGTGTGTAAGTGTGAATTGAAATAAACCGATATAGATGTGTCGTGGAAAACCACTGCCTTGAAAGCGAAATTTTGGCTCGAGCGTGGTGCAACCGAGATTCAACCGTTCGCTCCCCAAGGTTAACAAAGCAACTCCCAAAAACACACGTGCACTCATGGTTTGGAGTTGGAATAGACGCTACAAGTTGGAATAGACACTACAATTACCCAAGAGCAATAGGAGGAGAGGAAGATCTCTTCTCCAACCAAAACCAAGCCTCCCTATTTAGGAGGGAGACTCTATTTTTTATGGTTCTATCAATAGTAAAGCCAAATTTAGTGCCCCTAAATTTAACAAACACTAAATTTGGCAAGAAATTGTTGTTTTACTTTTGAGTCATTCCCAACAAGCAGTAATTGACATATACTTTTGATCAAGAGATTAGATACTTGAAACTCCACCTCCAAATGTTAATAACTCAAAAAAAAAAAAAAATCTTTGTTTTCTGCCATTTATTATTTTGATGGTCATTTTGTTATCGAGTTTATTATTAATATATCTTATAAAAAATAGTCTATTCGTATTATCTAACTTTCATTTTCTTTTCTATCCGTGGTTTTGAGTGCTTATCAATTCTTTAATGGATCTATCAACAATATATCATATGAATGGAATACAAAATAGTATAGCAAATGATGATTTGACTTTTTTTTATACCGATGTGCATGCTTATTTGTTCAATAGAATAAAAATGTTACAGCGATAGAATTGAACTTTCCTTTTCTTACCATGTTTGTTTGCATTATGGTCGATCATTTTATTTCCTATGCTTTTATTACTAATGTTCATGCGTACAAATCTCCCTCCTCCATCACGACTCAGATCTGTTCTTGTGCCATTGTCTCCAAGTTGCCTCCATCTGAAGCTTCGGTCTAAAACGAAACCCAACGAAGGGGATTTACCCTTCATTTCAGACCTCGATTCAGAAAGAAAGAGAGGGGAGATGGTGGCGGCTGGGCAGAATGGCGGCAAAGGGACAAGGTGAGGTGAGGGTGGTTGGCACGAGGGAGAGAGAGATCTGAAATGGGGAGAAGAAACAAGAAGGAAGAAGTGTTAAGAGTTGGAGCCCAAAAACAAGGCCCATTATTCACTATACTTTCTCAACAAGAAAGTCATGCGGTGAGAAATTCATGCGGCGAGAAAGTCAATGCGGCGAGAGTGTGAAAAGAAGAAAAATTGCGGCAGTGTGAACACAAGAAAAAATCGAGGCAGCCATCTTTGCTTTGTGAGGAAGGAAAATTCTGATTGGCCAAAAGGGTGGTGGAGGTGCCTATATATAGGTGGGTTGCCTTCATTGTCTTTCAATCCCAAAAAGAAGAAAGAAAATTGGATAAGCCATCTTCTCCAATTTTGAAGCCTTGTAAGATTTATTTCTTCTTGAGTTATTTACTGTGAGGTTTTTTCTTTTCATTCAAGAGTTTTTTGAGTGCTTGTTGTTGAGTGATTCGTGAGCCTTTTTTCTTGAGAGAAAAGTGAGAGAAATTATTCTTGAGCATTGTAAACTCTTGTAACTTTCTCCCCGGAGTTTTAGTGGAACCGGCATCGGTAGCAGAGAACTGGACGTAGCCACATTGGGTGAACCAGTATAAAACTCGGTGTCAAATTTCTCATCCATTCTCCTTTATTTATTATTGTTCTTGTTGCTTGGAATTTTAGATTGGTTTATCTATTTTTCTAAGCTCTCGATTTCAAATTATTTATTTACAATATATTTGAAACCGGAACCGGATCTGGGAAATGCGATAAAATATATATATTGTCTGAATTTAGATTGATTATACTTTTATCGCCTAGCAATTGGTATCAGAGCATTCGGGTTGTAGAACAATGTCAGGAGGGGATGAGAAATTGGTTATATTTAATGGATCAGATTTTTCTTTTTGGAAGTGTCAGATATTAGATTATTTGCATTCCAAGGAATTGGATTTACCATTAGAAGGAAGACCTGATGACATGGGAGAAAAAGAATGGAAGAAGTTGGACAGAAAGGTGCTGGGGACTATTCGCCTGACTTGGACAAAAAACGTGCAAAGCAGTGTGGCGAAGGCAACGACCACAGCAGAGCTGATGACAGCATTGTCTAACATGTATGAAAAAACCCTCGGTATATAACAAGGTGTATCTCGCAACTAAATTCTTTAATTTGAAAATGGCTGAAGGTACATATGTCACTGCCCATTTAAATGAGTTTGATTTGTTGATAAACAAATTAACTGCTGTTGAACTAGAATTTACTGATGAAGTAAATGCGATTTTGTTGTTGAGATATTTGTCGGATAGTTGGGAAACCATGAAGGCTGCACTTTCTAATTCATGTGGTAAAGATAAATTGCAGTTTTCACAGGTTAGAGATTCCGCTCTAGCAGAAGAAATTCGTAGAAAGGACTCAAGTGTTGCTTCTACTTCTGGTTCGGCATTAAATGCGGACAGAGGAAGGAGTAATAACAGAAGTCACGGAAATCAAGGTAAATCAAGAAACAACAGAAGCAAGTCTAGGAATGGCAGATTAGAATGTTGGAACTGTGGTAAAACTGGACATCTGAAAAGGAACTGCAAGACCCTGAAGCGAACTGAAGGGAATGAAACCGGTGCAAATGTTGTTGCTAATGAGATGCATGATGCTCTGGTTCTGGCAGTGGAAAGTGCTCATGACACATGGGTGATTGATTCAGGTGTGTCATTTCATACTACAGGTCAACGCGACATTCTTGAAAACTATGTTGCAGGAAATCATGGAAAGGTGTATCTAGCTGATGGAGAGCCTTTGAACATCATTGGGATCGGTGACGTCAAATTGAAAATGGCGAATGGTTCAACATGGAAAATTCGCAAGGTACGTCACGTTCAAAATATGATGAAGAACTTGATTTCTGTAGGGCAGTTAGACAGTGAAGGATGTGAAGTATCTTTTGGTCAAGGAAACTGGAAGGTTACAAAAGGTGTCATGATAATTGCTCGAGGATGCAAGTCAGGAACTTTATATGTCAACAGCGATGACAAAGATATGGTGGCTATTGTAGATCACTCGAGTTAGACAGATTTGTGGCACAACAGGCTGGGACATATGAGTGAAAAAGGTATGAAGCTTCTTCACTCTGCAGGGAAGTTACAGGGACTGAAGGAAGTTGAACACAAGTTGTGTGAGGGTTGTGTATTTGGGAAGCAGAAGCGTGTCGGTTTCTCAAAAACAGGAGCAAAGCCAAAATCCACAAAGTTAGACCACCAGAAAGGTATTCCCCTACTTTGAATTATATATTACTAACTGACAGAGGTGAACCTGAATATTATGACGAAGCGGTTCAATTGGAAGATTCTGTCAAGTGGGAGTTAGCCATGAAGGATGAGATTGACTCACTTATGAAAAATCAGACATGGCAACTGACCAAGTTACCAAGAGGTAAGAAAGCTTTGTAGAATAAATGGGTTTACAGAATCAAGCAAGACCCTAATGGTAGCAAAAGATACAAAGCAAGGCTTGTAGTCAAATTCTTTCAACAGAAGGAAGGTATTGACTTTAATGAGATATTTTCTCCTGTAGTTAAATTAACTACTATTAGAACTGTATTGTCAATAGTGGCAGAAGAGGATATGTTTCTGGAACAGATGGATGTAAAGACCGCATTCCTTCACGGTTATTTAGAGGAAGAAATTTACATGGTACAGCCACAGGGTTTCACAGTACAGGGACAAGAGAAAATGGTTTGCAAACTTCAGAAAAGCCTGTATGGTCTCAAACAGGCTCTCAGACAATGGTATAAGAAGTTTGACAGTTTTATGTGCAACAATGAATTTCAGAGGTGTCAGGCAGATCATTGTTGCTACATAAGATCTCAAGGTAACTTATATATTATTTTGCTACTCTATGTTGATGATATGTTAATAGCAGGGACAAACGAACAAAAAATTCTTAAGATAAAGGCTATGTTATCTAAAGAATTTGATATGAAAGATTTGGGAGCTGCCAAACAAATCTTGGGAACGAGAATCGAGAGAAAAGATGGTGCATGGACTTTGTCACAAGAAGAGTATGTGAAAAATGTACTAAATAAGTTTCACATGCAAGATGCAAAACCTGTGAGTACTCCTTTAGCCTGTCACTTTAAATTATCAAAGGAGCACTCACCCACTACTGAGCAAGAAAGAGATCATATGGCTAGAGTGCCATATGCTTAAGCTATAGGAAGCCTGATGTATGCCATGGTTTGCACAAGACCAGACATTGCGCATGCAGTGGGAGTTGTTAGCAAATATATGAATAATCCAGGAAAGTGGATTCTCAGATATCTGAAAGGTACAACTGACTATGCTCTGCATTTTAAAAAGTCAGAAGATTTTAAATTGCAGGGTTATGTAGATGCAGATATGGCAGGTGACACTGATGGCAGGAAAAGTACTACCGGATATGTTTTTACTTTGGATAATAGTGCTATTAGTTGGATTTCTAGACTGCAGAAGATAGTGGCTCTTTCTACTACAGAAGCTGAGTATGTTGCAGTTACTGAAGCAAGTAAAGAGATGATATGGCTTCAGTATTTCTTAGAAGAACTTGGCTTGAATTTGGGAAAAGGGACTTTGCATTGTGACAGTCAGAGTGCTATTCATTTAGGAAAGAATCCAGTGTTTCATTCGAGAACGAAACACATACAAGTAAGGTACCATTTTATTAGATCAGCTTTGGAAAATGGAGTATTGGTGCTTGAAAAGATTCCAGGAAGTCAAAATCCAGCTGATATGTTTACCAAGGTTGTTCCTGCTGACAAACTGAAGTTGTGCACAACTTCAGTTGGACTCTTCCATGAGTAGAGGGGAGTCGCTACCGTTGAAAGGGAGACGTGTTGTTTGTTTTGTCTCCAAAGTGGGAGATTGTTAAGAGTTGGAGCCCAAAAACAAGGCCCATTATTCACTAAACTTTCTCAACAAGAAAGTCATGCGGTGAGAAATTCATGCGGAAAGAAAGTCAATGCGGTGAGAGTGTGAAAAGAAGAAAAATTGCGACAATGTGAACAAAAGAAAAAATCAAGGCAGCCATCTTTGCTTTGTGAGGAAGGAAAATTCTGATTGGCCAAAAGGGTGGTGGAGGTGCCTATATATAGGTGGGTTGCCTTCATTGTCTTTCAATCCCAAAAAGAAGAAAGAAAATTGGAGAAGCCATCTTCTCCAATTTTGAAGCCTTGTAAGATTTATTTCTTCTTGAGTTATTTACTGTGAGGTTTTTTCTTTTCATTCAAGAGTTTTTTGAGTGCTTTTTGTTGAGTGATTCGTGAGCCTTTTTTCTTGAGAGAAAAGTGAGAGAAATTATTCTTGAGCATTGTAAACTCTTGTAACTTTCTCCCCAGAGTTTTAGTGGAACCTGTATCGGTAGCAGAGAACTGGACGTAGCCACATTGGGTGCACCAGTATAAAACTCGGTGTCAAATTTCTCATCCATTCTCCTTTATTTATTATTGTTCTTGTTGCTTGGAATTTTAGATTGGTTTATCTATTTTTCTAAACTCTCGGTTTCAAATTATTTATTTACAATATATTTGAAACCGGAACTGGATCTGGGAATTGCGATAAAATATATATATTGTCTGAATTTAGATTGATTATACTTTTATCGCCTAACAAGAAGAAAGGAAGAAATATTTAAAAAAAAAAAAAAGAAAAGAAAAACTCCGACAACGGCGGCAACTGGACTTGAAGAAGAAGGAGAGTGAGGATGAGCTGGAGGAGAGAGAAAGAAATAAAAATAAAAATTAATAATATTTTATTGTTTTTATTTATTTTTATTTTAAAATTTAAAAAATTAAATTTTTTAATAAAAAATAATTGTCACATCAGCAAACCGTTAGTTTTTAATGAAAAAATAGATGGAGAGACCAGAATGAAACTAAAACCTGTAAGGGACTACTGGACACACATATCTCCACAATGGTATGATATTGTCCACTTTGGGCATAAGCCCTCATGGCTTTGTTTTTGGATCACTCCGAAAGGCCTCATACCAATGGAGATACTTGTCCTCCCTTATATACCCATGATCATCCCCTTATCTAGCCGATGTGGGACTTTGGACGCACTCCACCTCCACTATGACTATTAAGGCTCACAACTTCTTTGTTCGGAACCCGAGGATTCCACCCAACATGGCTACTCCCGGGGCATGGCTCTGATACCACTTGTAAGGGACTACCGGACACACTCATATCTCCACAATGGTATGATATTGTCCACTTTGGGCATAACCCTCATGGCTTTGCTTTTGGTTCACTCCAAAAGGCCTCATACTAGTGGAGATAGTTGTCCTCCCTTATAAACCCATGGTCATCCCCTTATCTAGCCGATGTGGGACTTTGGTTGCACTCCCAACAATCCTCCCCTCGAGCAAAGTACCACCCGAGCCTCCCCTCAACTAGCCATCTATCCGTCAGACTCTTCAAAGTCCGTCAATATTCTGGGTTCCAACTCTCTAGGCCCCATTGCTTTACCGAGAGTTTACTCTCATCCAGGACACAACTCCTTTCCCGGAGTATACCCGCCCACCCAGAGCTCAACCACGGACCTCCACCATGACTATTAAGGCTCACAACTTCTTTGTTCGGAACCTGAGGATTCCACCCAACATGGCTACTCCTGGGGCATGGCTCTGATACCACTTGTAAGGGACTACTGGACACACATATCTCCACAATGGTATGATATTGTTCACTTTGGGCATAAGCCCACATGGCTTTGTTTTTGGATCACTCCAAAAGGCCTCATACCAATGGAGATATTTGTCCTCCCTTATATACCCATGATCATCCCCTTATCTAGCTGATGTGGGACTTTGGACGCACTCCCAACAATCCAGCTTTAACCGAGTTTTTTACTGTGAGGTTTTTTTCTTTTCATTCAACAGTTTTTTGAGTGCTTGTTGTTGAGTGATTCGTGAGCCTTTTTTCTTGAGAGAAAAGTGAGAGAAATTATTCTTGAGCATTGTAAACTCTTGTAACTTTCTCCCCGGAGTTTTAGTGGAACCTGCATCGGTAGCAGAGAACTGGACGTAGCCACATTGGGTGAACCAGTATAAAACTCGGTGTCAAATTTCTCATCCATTCTCCTTTATTTATTATTGTTCTTGTTGCTTGGAACTTTAGATTGGTTTATCTATTTTTCTAAGCTCTCGATTTCAAATTATTTATTTACAATATATTTGAAACCGGAACCGGATCTGGGAATTGCGATAAAATATATATATTGTCTGAATTTAGATTGATTATACTTTTATCGCCTAACAAGAAGAAAGGAAGAAATATTTAAAAAAAAAAAAGAAAAGAAAAACTCCGACAATGGCAGCGGCTGGACTTGAAGAAGAAGGAGAGGGAGGATGAGCGGGAGGAGAGAGAAAGAAATAAAAATAAAAATTAATAATATTTTATTGTTTTTATTTATTTTTATTTTAAAAATTAAAAAATTAAATTTTTTAATAAAAAATAATTGTCACATCAGCAAACCGTTAGTTTTTAATGAAAAAATAGATGGAGAGACCAGAATGAAACTAAAACCTTAGGACTAAATTGTTGAGTTTAAAAACACCAAAATGAAACCTAACCCAAACCTCAAGGAAAGTGTATTTTTCCCAAGTTATATATAAGGTGATAGTCAGTTAAAGCAATATATGGAGATATATTTTAAAAACTACACATCAGTAATATACCGAACATGTAAAAAGAGAATTAAGTAAAAAGAATTTGCAGTGGGTGGCAAATAAGAATTATATAATTGCAAATATTGCACAATGTAAAAAAAATTGCAATTATAGCAAAATCTATCAGAGTATATTACTGATAGACACCGATAGACTCTGGTTAATTAGAATCTATCTGATAGACTTCGATTATCAGAGTTTATCAGCGATAGACTTTGATTAATCAAAATCGATCTATCAGTCTACTGATAGACTCTTAATAGACTCCGATTATTCAGAGTCTATCAGTGTCTATCGTTGATAGATTTCGGTTAATCGAAATCTATCCGTGACTATCATTGATAGACTTTGATTATTGATAAATTTTGATTAATCGGAGTCTATTAGTGATAGACACAATAGAATTTGACGACAACTTTTTGGTCTTGTACAATTAATTTTGCTAAATATGCAATTAGTTTGTAAGTGTGCTATATTTGCTATAATTTGGTCCAATTTGTCATCTATGCAACTGCCTCTTAAGTAAAATTGTCTAAATAAGCATTCATAATTTTTTAAAGAAAAAAAATTATCATATTTGCATTTTCTTTTTACTGTGTGACAAATTCGTGAATATGGAACCAATTTCGACACCCAGATTATAATTCTCTCTTTTGCAAATATTTCTACCACTTTGTTCATAAAAGGAAAAGAAGAAAAAAGTTAAACCAAACCCTAGCATGAGCAGGTATTTATACCCCTCTTCGTCGAGTCCCGTTTGGTCCCTGTAGCCTCTAGCCGCCCTGGATCCGCCTGGTTTTTCCCGAAACGCCTCTGAACTCCTATGAAACCCTAGCATGAGCAGGTATTTATACATCTCTTCGTCACTGAAGAAAGGGACCCCGAACTGAATGATCGACTCTCTTCTTTTACGCTCTCTTCCCGTTTTCTGACTTAAGCATCGGAGGCGGTGTGGCCTACACCACGCTGGTGTGCAGCGGTTTTTGTTGGTCTTGCAGGTCATGTCTTCCCCAGTTTCTACAAATTCACTGTTGATGTCACGTGAAGGTCAAGTGAATCCCTTGGCCAAATTTTGACATCAACAAAAAAAATATCTCTCGCCCCATTTGATTCGTTCCGATAAAAGCAGATGCCTTTGCTATTGGGAGAGAGAAAATACAAAGAGAGATGGAAGTTGATGGAGAGAACTTTCGGTGTTTTACGGAGAAACAAGCAAAAGTTTTAGTTTAAATTAAACATAAACAAGTTGAGGATAGAATCATACAAAATGCATCTAACTCAGATTAAATAAATTATGAATGAGTTCTAATAATATTAAGTCTATTGCGAATATATTGAAAACATTCATTTTAATTTAATTATTTAAATTTGTAAACTTATAGATATGAGGCAAGGACTCTGTTTACTTATATCCTCATAGGTTGAGGTCTAGTTTGAATAGGACTATTATTCTTTGCATTCCTTAATGACGCTTATGTTCGTCTACATCCATCTGAGAATGAGTCTCATATTGACCGACCACTTAATTAAATATTCAATGAAGCTGTCAATATGTATGACTGTCTCTTTAAAACCATTAAATGTAAATCTTCAAATTTGTCTACTCCTAATAACGGTCGATATAAAATCAAGTTATTTTTACAATTTCTTTCTTACATCCTACGGTACTTAAAACTACCAGCCTCATTCTACCAGCCTCATCAAATCAGTTCCCCAACGGTACTTAATGAAATCAAGTCATTTGGCAAAAATGAGCAAATAGAAAATCTAAGAAACACGCTTCCCATTACAAACGCTTCCAATGCAATGTGAACATTGGTCATGAATTCTGAATAACTGTTAAAAATTTAGTACCACGACCGACTTCGATTAGATTTAGGGTTTGTTTGGAATACAATTTTAATTTAAATAATGTATTTTAAGAATTCATTTTTTTAAAAACGTTTTGTATAAAAATTGTTTAGAATTTAAACACTATGTGTTTGATTACATTTCCTCATAAGTGTTTTTATATACAAGTTATTGTATACTTAAAAACTCTTTTTAAACAAGTTGATTTCAAGTGTTTCTCTCAAAATGGTTTATTCCTCAATCTCATTTTCTAATAAGTCATTTTTAGTGGTTGCCAAACACTAGAAATTTTTTTCAAAATTAAACACTTGAAAAGTTAAACCAAACACACATTTAATCTGAACTTGATTACTTCAATTTTTGCTTATTTGTTTTCCTAAAAGTTTTCATGCTTTAGAGCATGTTTCTAACTTTGTTTATTAAAGTTCAGAGTTGTTCTTTAATTTTTATCCATAAATAGTGATCAGATTCTGATAACAAATTGCAAGCATCTACCATATATCTATTAGGCATTTACAAATTAGACGATCATAATATTAAAATGTTAATTATTTAAACTTGCACGTGGGAGAATATTGAAATTTCATTAGTATAGGATTAAATTAAATTGTAATTTTAACATCTCCTATGTATTTTTTTTTAGTGTAAAAGGGAGAAAAATATGTTTAATCATTTCCCTATCAATTTCATTAAATTCTTTGTCTTATTCTGCCGCATTCGTTGATTCTCCAACTTTGTGAATTAGTGCTCAAAGAAGAAAGATATGACGACGAGGGCATCTTTGTAATTTCAACGCAATTAATGATTCAAAAGTAAAAGAAAAAAAAAAAGAAAAAAGAAATTGAATTAGACATCTTGAGTTGATTACCTTTTTATGTGTTTAAAGTTAGTGCTAGGTTGGTATCTGCTGCTAGTTAGAGTAAAAATAGAAAACCTACTATGAATTAATTTAGAGGCCATGGCCATCCATGTATATGGTGTTGACCAGAGTCACATTAATGACCAAAGTTAGTGAGACCCTAGCCAATATGTAAATTCCTTCGGAAAAAATAGTAGGATATGTTTAGGACTATGATTTTGGAATGACGAAAATTACTTTTGTCAGCATCTTTTTAGCTACTTTGAAAATGACAATATTCTTAAATCATTACCAAACATGTTCTTAGAAAGTTTAATTGAAATTAAGTAATATGAAATGACATTGAATGAACGTTAAAGAAGATAGGAGGTGTTGTATATGAGTAAATAGCTCATTGTTAATCTATATATCGAACGGGTCTCTCTTAATTAACTAAGGAGCCGTCATTGTTTTAAAGAGACTAAGAGGGGGATATCTGTGGTCATATTAGGAGTGTAAACGGAATCTAACATTAGCTAATGAAGAAAAATATTTATGATCTTGTTCTTGATGGTTAGGTTACCTTGTTGACAAATATCTCTAGTACTATGTTCTACCATCTCTTGTTCTCACCAACTCAGCTAATTATTTTTATTCTTTATTTTGTATTCTTAAAATTAGGTTTAATTACTAATAGACTACTAGAACTCTAAACAAATAATGAAATAAATAATAATAATTAAAAAAAAATCAAGCCATACGAAAAAATGAAAATAAAAATAAGATATTCGAGGAAATTGGTAAATATGTGCAATTGGATTTCCTTTTTGTGGTATCCACCGGCCTATTTTGTTCCATCTTTGATTCTGTTCTCATTTAAATTAAATATTGTAAAGGTGGTTTGATATCTTTGCCAGAATCTCATGAATTATTCCCGTTTCTTTGGACTCGTAATATATAATTTGTATTTTTAATTTTAATGACGCCACTTTTCATAAAAGCTAAACTGGTCTCCGCTCCCCAAATTTTTATGTGCAGAGGGAGACGGATGAAGCGGAAAGGGAGAGATGGTGACAAAAATAGAAATTTTAAAAAATGAAAAATTTAATAAAACAAACAAGGTTGTATTTTATGTTTTTATTGTTTTCTTGTATGTCTGATAGCATATTAAAAATTTGAAAAAAAAAATTAAAAACAAATATCGACATAGTTCTTTATTGGTTAAGATATTACGTATCTATTGTAAATGTTAGATGTTCAAAATTAGGGATGTAAAATTTTCGGGTTGGTTTGTTTGACCAGACCCGGGGGTCGGTTGTACGGACACATTGACCCGACCCGACCCGACCCGGTTCGGCGTGACCCGAACTTGGTCGGGTCGGGTGACCCGCGGTTTTTTTTTTTTTTTTTTTTTTCATTTGCTTTTAACTCCCATTTTTAAATATGACTCTTTCATTTGCTTTGAACACTCAGCATGATTACAAAGCTATGCCTCTTTCATTTGCTTTGAATACCCAATACAGTAATTTTATAATTTCTAATCTTCATCTACTTTACTTCTTGGAAACTACTGGCAAGTACCACAACGAAAAAAAGCTACTATACAAATACACACAATTATTTACAGAGGTAAAGACAGTTATCTCTCTGCCACACAAATTAATGGATACGTATTATCATCATTTACATTATTATTTGTGTCGACAACTTCTTAGAAAATAACCAGAAAGGTGAATGCTTCGAGGACCAATAACAGAGAAAATGACTTCATCAGCCTCTTCATATTCCATTGTTGCCTGCAAATATCCAAATACCACATGACATCAAAATACAAAACTAACTCAACATCCTTAAATTCCATTAATCATTACCAAGCCCCAAAAGTTAATGAAAATCTAACTGGACACAATTGTTAATCACCCAATAACCAAGAAAAATGCAGCAACCCAATGGAGCTAAGCTAGGTGAATCAAACTGACTAAAACTAACAAAATTTATCCAAACTGAATCGATCTTTATTTTTTAGTTTTATGCTCTAGAAAAAATATATATACTTTCCAAACCAATCAATGGAGCTCTATAGTTTGGTCAAATTCATCACTCTTTTTTGGGTTTCGGTTAGATTTCAATCAATTCGAGAGGGTTGAATTCTCTCGAAGACTACTGTCTTCACTACTTTTTCTCATGGTCTTCCCTTCCTCATTGTCTTACACTACTTTTTCCATGTCCTCCCCTTCCTCTAGCAAGTTAAATAGACAAAACATAATCATATCATAATATCAAAATGACCCTTTCTAAACCCAAAACACAAACTTAGGATTAGTATACATATTTGTTTATCCCAAACTAGAAATTTACAAGCTTAAAACCTACCTAAACCTAGATGTCATCCTAATCTTATATCATGTATATTAACATTGGAAAAACAAATAATGTTCCACGTGGTAATATTTCACTTATATGGAACTTTGAGTACTGAAATTAGTTTAGAGTGGACAATATCATACTATCACAAGAATATGCATGAAGATCGGACTCGTTATCTTTAACACTTGAAAAAACTAATGAATTTAAAATTTTAAGTTGATGGGTTCGATAAATTTACTTACATTGTTTGAAGCACAAATTCTCTTATTGGGGTCGTTGTTGAGCTTGTTGTGATCAAGATCATCATCACCAGCGACAACAATGGACTTCCTTTTGTGGTGCAATGCATTTGCAGGATTGCTAGCATTATAAAAATCTATCTTCACCGCAAAAGCCATTGATCTCTTGCAGCAAAATGTCATTACAAGCCGAGAAAACAGACTCCATCTTCTTCTCTTCAATCGTGCCACCAGGCATCGACATATGATAATCAGCAGCACCAACACAAGGAAATTGATCAACAGCATTATTATCATTACTTTCTTCTCTCCAATTTGCTCCAAAAACACAAGAAAATGAAAGAAGGAAGGAAAAGGCAGAAAAATAACGTGTAGATATGGGATTAATAAAAGAGGGAAGGGATGGGGGATTTGTACGATTTAGAAATTAAATGAAAAGTGAAAAGGTCAAACACTTTAAGTCCACTTCCAGTTGCTAAAATTGTTTTGTTCTTAATTTCTACCAACTTTACTCTATCTGCCCCAAACTTACACACAGATAAAGGCCTTTCATCATACTCCCATCTCATCTATCTAACACCCACCCTTCAAATACAGAGGAGAGTCCTTGGGGAATTTTATTCAAGGGAATGTTTACGAGATTTGTTGGATGATGTTTCTGTTGTTTCTTGTCTTTCAAAATTAGATTTGTTTACTCATAATTGTTTTGTTTTAGGATTTTGCTACAAACCCCCCCACAAAATCGAAATCAAGAGTTTGAAATATGAGGAAAGAGAAAGCCCTGAATCAGAACAGATGCTAAAACAGAGCGATTCGAATCAAATGTAACTAACCTTGCCATCTTCGCATATGGCGAGGGAATTTCGGCTACCAGCAACGGAACAGATTTTTTGAAACTCAAGGGCTTTAATAGATCAAACTCATTTAACTCGAGGGCTTTAATCTGAATATAATCGTGCTTTTAATAAAGAAATTCGAAGAAGATAAAGATGAAATCGAAAAAGGTGAGTAAAAGCGAAACACAAACAAAGAACAGATGAGAAAACCTGTACGGACTGCTTTGTAGTTATATCGAAACACAAACAAGGTGCAGAGGAATGCAATAAACAAAACCAAAGACACAAAAAGAGAAATCAATCGAAAAACAAAAGGAACCCGACCGAACTCACCAGTGAATCACCGCTAGAAACCCAGAAAAACAAAGAAGAAAACTAAAAAACAAAGAAGAAACCTGATTAAGAACTTACCCGGCGGCAACCTAAACTTGGCAGCAAGCACGAAAAGCACCGGCGGTGGCGGTAAACACGAGCACGAGAGGAGACTGGGAGAGGCGACGGGCGAACATCGGGGGGCGGCGGTGGAAGAAAAGCGTTTGAATGAGGAAGAAAGAAACCCTAAATGAAAAATTGAAAATATATATCGGTTCGAAACTTCGAGCAAGGAAAAGCGTGTAGACCGAACCGAACCTAATCGGTTCGGTCAGAATTTAAGTTGAAAACAGAACCAGACCGAACCGAACCGGTTCGGTTCGGTTCGATTCGGTTCCTTTCACCCCTATTCAAAATTCACTTGCATATTGTTAAATTAAAAAAAAAAAAAAAACTAAAAACATATAATCGTTGCTTTTAGAATGTATAAGAATTCAAATCTGTTGACCATAAGAAAGAAATACATACAAATAATGTTTAGCTAAATATATTTCAAGGAATTTTTCTTGGGGCAGCAAAATCTAACGTGATATTTATAAACTTTTTATTTGAAGAAAAGTATTTGTAAACTTCGTTTTTAAAAAAAATAATAATTTTTTTTTAGTACAATGATTTTGTTATGTTGTACAGCTAAATTAATATTTAATATTCCAATTCAAGTTTTCCAATAAACTATAATATTTAAATTTAACTATAGGTCGTTTTTCAAATAATAATAATAATAATAATAATAACTATGGGTGGTAAACAAAATTAATTATTCTAGTTATTTTTGAGTAGTACTAAATCTTTTTTTTTTACTTTAGAAACTTTTATTTTAATGTTTTAAACAAATTTGATATTATATTGTAATTTATTTCTTTTTTAAAAGGAATTTTAGTTTAATTGCAACGTTTAATTAAGTTTTGCAATTTTCTTTCTCAAATAAATAACAATACTTAAACTTAAGTATTATATTTTTTGGAAGTAGTAGTATTTTATTTTACTTTAAGAAATAAAAGTGTTTAACTAATTAATATTTGATCAAATTTAAATTTCTTTACTAGAAAAAAGGAATAAATTGAAACATAATATCCCATTTTTTTAAAAACATTAAAAAATGAATTGATTTTAAAAAATAAAAAATAAAAAAAATAGAAAATAGAGGGAAAAAGAGAGAGAAAAACAGAGAGGAAAAGAAAAGAAAGTAAAAGTCAGAATTTTCTCCCGACCAAGCTCAAACTAACGCTCCTTAGGAATAAACAAGGTAAAACCTCCTGACATACCAACATATTTGTCCTTTGTAGGTTATTTCAGTACGTACAATTTTCATTTTAAAACAAATTACGACATATGGCAACATATATGTTCTAAGTTTCTAACAATATATTTTACTAATCAGTTCAAAATTATAATTTTATTAAAAAAAAAAAGTCAAAGTTTTTAAAAGTTCAAGTTTTAATTTAATGCATATATTTTTAAAAGTTTTCGTTTAGTTCCTACCCTTTGAACTCAACTTCAATTTAGTTCGTATATGGTTTAAAAATTTTTACTTTTGCTTCTATAGTTTGGTTAGTATTGAATCTTGAAAGTGAATAAGTCTTCCTCATTCATCTTATTGATAGCAAGGCTTTAAATAGCCAAATGATACAAAATCTGGAAATAACCAAATAACAGAACTCAACAAACTCTGAAAACAATATCCTATAAATAGCAAGTAACCAAATAACAGAACGCCACAAACTCTGAACTGATATACTAATTCAATACTCCCCCTCAAGATGGACATACAACATTCAAAATACCCATCTTGGATAGTAATGACTCAAAAGAAGAACGGGGTAAGGCTTTAGTAAAAATGTCAGCTAATTGAAGATGAGTTCTTATTGGTAGCAGCTTCACATGTCCCCGAGAAATATGATCTCTAATGAAGTGGCAATCCAGCTCGATGTGTTTTGTGCGCTCATGAATGATGGGATTAGAGGCGATATGTATGGCAACATTATTATCACAGAATATCACGGCTGGAGAAGAGGTCTGTAGCTGCAAGTCTTTGAGAAGTCGTGTCAACCATATTAATTCGCTGGTAGTTGTTGCTAATGCCCTATATTCTTCCTCAGCAGAGGACCTTGAAACAGTGCTTTGCTTCTTTGATTTCCAAGAAACAAGAGCATCCCCAAGGAAAATGCAGAAGTCTGATGTTGACTTTCTGGAATCGAGGCAAGATGCCAATTGGCATTAGAGAACGCTCGTAGGGACACGTTGGAGGTGGCTGAAGGGAGTATGCAGCATTTAAATGTGGTTGACGTGGTCTGGCTACAAACTGACTCAGTTTCTGCACGACAAAAGTGATATCGGGTCTAAAGACAGTCAAGTATAGAAGGCGGCCAACTAGTCTTCTATATGCAGTGACATCGGTTAGCAAAGCACCATCAGTGGCATTAAGTTTTAGAAGTGGATCCATAGGAACAGGAGAGGACTTAGATCCCAATAGTCCTGTATCTTCGAGAAGCTGAAGAACATAGTGTCGTTGAGACAAAAGGATCCCTTTGGATGAACGAGCTAATTCTATGCCCAAGAAGTAACTGAAGGGAATAAAAGTCCCCACGCAGCGGAAGCGCATCGATTGGACCTTACGCCGTCTATTAATTAACATTAAAATAGCGTTACGAAAACTCAAACAAACTTTAAACACTCTTTAAAGTCGCTGAAAAATCAGTTTAAACATGCTGAAAAATAAATCCAAATTTATTTTCATGCTTTTCTAAAGAAAAGGGGAAGAATCGTTACAAACCTCCATTGTACACTTGACCGTTCTTCGCCAACGATGCTCCAACGAACAAAACGCAGCAGCCTCCTTTGTCTTGTGATCGCTGGAAAATTCTTCTTGAATGACACGATAACCACAGAGGTTACACCGGTATGACTCTAGGTCTAGGAGGCAAAAGACTTGTGGGAGTCTTTCTCTAAGAGGGAGGCTAGAGAGAATTCTAGGTCTTGTCTTGAGAGTCTAAGAGCAAGAGCAAAAGTGTCAAGTGTCTTGGACCAATTAGGTCTGGTGTTATATTTATAGAAGAGAGGCCATGAATAAAATATTCAATTAAATCAATCTTTTCCAAAATTGATTCAATCTTATTTCTTATTTAATCAATCACGATCAATCAATTCCACAATTGATTAATCTTTTCCACAAATGACTAATTACTTCCATAAGTAATTAGATCATTTCCACAAATGATTAATCACTTAATAATTGATTAATTCCCGGTCAATGAATTCTTTAATTAATTAACCACCAATTAAATATCACATATTTAATTCCCGACCTAGAATTAATTAATTTACCCAAACACATTTTAGGCCGTAAATTAATTAATTCATTATTTGAACTCTTTCAAACTTCCATAAATTTATATTTGAATTTCTTCAAATATTAATTTCTCTCATAATAATATATCAATATATATTATATTTGTTTCCCTTAGTAAATTAAACATTTTCAATTTACATTTATTACTTAGTTGCCTCAAATTAATTTATGAGCTACCAGTGGGACTTAATGGACCTGCAGACCAGAAGCTCCAACGATGTGAGATTAATTGGTCAAACTCATTAACCACAATAATCAATATTCGTTAACTGTGTGTTCATTCCACTATAGACTCACAGTTGCACTCTTCTCACTGCAAACATATTTTCTATGTCCACGGATCTAGACCAATATCGACTAGTTAGTCCTTCACGAGTGTCCGTAACACCAGCTGGGTCAAATTACCGTTTTACCCCTGGGTTACTTCTATTTCCTTAAGTACCATTTCTCCTCTAATGAACAACCTGTTTGTGGTCCAACCATCAAACAGAAAACTCTCTCGTGCCATTGAGAGGGTAGGACCATTTGTTCAAGACTCGGAGTAACCACTTAAGGGAACACTCATCTGCTTCCCTAAAGTCGGGAAGGAGTGAATTTCATCTTGTACGATTATGTTCCCAGCTCCCCATTCGTTCTTGTCCCCAAAATGGTAGGCTTATTGAGTCGGCGTATTGGCCACTCTCACCCATGCAAATCAAAGGACAATCTCTCATGAGCAGGAGTCCATAATCAACTCAAGATTAAGACTAAGTTGTCTAGGTCGTCCTAGTGAAATAGAAAACCAACTAGTTAATGGTGTTATAACCAGTGGATACTATTTCGCGGTCCGGTCTTATGCAAACTCATTGCATAGGATACCCCCACTCGCATGTCTCCTACACAAACGCGTTGGATCGCAGCGTTTGTATCAAATACAAAGTGGGTCGTATCCATAGTGTCACCAGGATATGGCACTCAGTCTTATCCCTATACTATAGACCCTTTAGGTTGTTTCTTGAACAATGATCCCATATGTCGCTACATATAGTTCAAGACACATATTACAGCCTTGGATGTCTAGTTTATTGGATTAGGGTTATATTTAGGCAAAGACAAATATAAAATAACTAATAACAATTAATGGAAATATATCAATATTATTTCATTAATATCCGGTCAACAGTTACATTCACTATCTACGAGTTTTAGGGCATAAAACCCAACAAACTCCCACTTGAACTAAAACACTAGTTAGTGGGATGTAAATGCAATAATCTAAAGCTGGAAATGTCGTCATGTATATTAAAATAATACAATGAACTAGGGCATCCTTATACCCATTATACATTTCTCCCACTTGCCCTAGATTAGATGGCATACATATCTCGTAGACCTAAACCTTCTAGATGACCCTCAAACACTTTAGCCATGAGAGCCTTCGTAAATGGATCAGCGATGTTGTGCTCCGAGTCGATCTTAGTGACGATCACATCTCCTTGTTGCACAATCTCCCATATCAGGTGATACTTCCTCTCGATGTGTTTACCCCGTTTGTGGCTTCGAGGTTCTTTTGAGTTGGGTACAGCCCCACTGTTGTCACAGTATAGTGTTATGGGCATGTTCATATTCGGAACCACTTCCAAATCAGTCAAGAACTTTCTAAGCCATACTGCCTCCTTAGCTGCTTCGCAAGCTGCTACATACTCAACCTCCATGGTTGAGTCTGCTATGCATCCTTGTTTGATGCTTCTCCACACTACTGCTCCTCCATTGAGGGTGAATACTGACCCTGATGTGGATTTCCTTGAATCCTTATCAGCTTGAAAGTCAGAGTCAGTGTATCCAGTAAGAATCAAATCCTTAGCTCCATACACAAGCATGTAGTCCCTCGTTCTCCGAAGATACTTGAGGATATTCTTAACCGCTCCCTAGTGGTCCAACCCTGGATTAGGCTGATACCTACTGATTACTCCCACTGCATAACATATGTCAGGCCTAGTGTAGAGCATATCATACATTAAGCTGCCTACAGCTGAGGCGTAGGGAATGTGTCTCATGTTCTCAACTTCTTGAGGTGTCTTAGGAGATTGTTCCTTAGACAGGTGTACCCCATGTCTGAAGGGTAGTAGTCCTTTCTTGGAGTTTTGCATCGAATATTGAGACAACATCTTGTTAATATACGTTGCTTGAGACAGAGCTAGCGTTTTGTTCTTACGATCCCTAATGATATGGATTCCCAGAACATATTGAGCCTCTCCCAGATCTTTCATTTGGAATTGGGCTGCTAGCCATTTCTTAATGTCAGTGAGGTATCCTACATCATTCCCAATGAGTAGGATATCGTCTACATAAAGTATTAGAAAAGTTACTTTCCTTTTGTTGACTTTCTTGTACACACAAGGCTCATCAACGTTTTGGTCAAAGCCAAAAGATTTGATTGCAGTATCAAATCTAATGTTCTATGATTTGGACGCTTGTTTCAATCCATAAATGGATCGATTGAGCTTACAAACCTTTTGTTCCTGACCTTGGGCTATGAACCCTTCGGGTTGAGACATGAAGATATTCTCTTCAAGATTACCATTCAGAAAAGGCAGTCTTGACGTCCATTTTCCATATTTCATAGTCATAATATGTGGCTATGGATAAGAGAATTCTTATGGACTTTAACATGGCTACAAGAGAAAAGGTTTCCTCATAGTCAACCCCTTCCTTTTGGGTATAACCCTTTGCCACTAGTCTAGCTTTGAAGGTCTGTACCTTTCCAGCTGCATCTCTTTTTCTCTTATGGATCCATTTGCACCCTATGGGTTTTACCCCATTTGGTAGATCTGTAAGTTCTCATACAGAATTGGAGTGCATTGACTCCATTTCCAGGTTCATGGCTTTGACCCATTCATCATTATCTTCGTCATTCATTGCCTGTCGATAGGACAATGGATCCTCAATGCCATCATTAGGTATGACAACCTGAGTTTCGGTTAAACCCAAGTAGCGGTCATGTTGTAATACAACCCTCCCACTGCGTCGAGGCATTCCCAACGTTTGAGATGGACGAGATGGATCTGAAGAACTAGTTCCTTCATCAACCCTTGTTGAAGGTCCAACTTCATCAACAACTCTTTATGGTTCTTCAGTAGCTTCTCCTAATACTATTTTGCTGCGTGGTTTATGACCTCTCATGTGGTCTTCCTCTAAGAAAGTGGCGTTTGTCGATACAATCACCTTATTTTCTTGTGGGTCGTAGAAATAACCACCTCTCGTTTCTTTAGGGTAACCAACAAATTGGCACAGTTTTGAACGAGGTTCCAGTTTCTTAGGATTTGTCACAAGCACATGTGCTAGACAACCCCGGATGCGAAAGTGATGCAAACTAGGTTTACGCCCCTTCCATAATTCGAAAGGTGTTTTAGAAACACTTTTCGAGGGAACATTGTTCAAGATGTATACTGCAGTCTCTACTGCATACCCCCAAAACGAGCTAGGCAATTGAGCATAGCTCATCATTGATCGAACCATGTCTAACAAGGTTTTATTTCTCCTTTCTGACACACCATTCTGCTGAGGTGTACCAGGGGTTGAGAGTTGAGATTGAATTCCATGTTCTATCATATAATCCTGGAATCTTTGATCCATATACTCCCCTCATCGATCAGATCGAAGTACTTTAATAGATTTACCTAATAGGTTTTCAACTTCAGCCTTAAACTTCTTAAACTTTTCAAGGGCTTCAGACTTATGTCCCATTAGGTACAAGTAACCATATCTAGAATAATCATCTATAAATGAGATGAAATATTTGTACCATCCTCGAGCTTTTACATTCATTGGACCACATAGATCCGAACGTATTAACTCTAAGGGTTCTTTGGCTCTATAACCTTTTCCAGTAAAGGGTCTCTTGGTCATTTTTCCCTCGAGACAAGATTCACAAGGTGGTAGTGAATCATCTTCTAACTTACTTAGAAGTCCATTCTTTACCAAACGACCGATCCTATCGATGTTTATATGACCAAGTCTAAGATGCCAAAGATGAGTATTGTTACTTGTTGGAGAAATCTTTTGCCTTTTTCTTTGAGTTTCAGCAGTTTTAAATAATTCGTGATTTAAAAGTGCTTTGTTTTCGGTTGGTCTTAAAACATACAAGTTATTTTCCAATTTGGCTGAACAAATAAGTACATAATTTTTATAAATGAACGCTTCATTCATATCAAAAGTAAATGTATACGATTGTTCAATCAAACATGAAATAGAAATTAAGTTCCTCTTAATCTTGAGAACGATTAACAAAATTTCTAAAAGTAAGAATCTATTTCTAAAAAATAACTTCGCAACTCCCACTGCTTTAGCTGAAATAACTTCTCCAGTTCCGACTCTGAGTGTCATTTCCCCATCGTTCAACTGCCGAAAGGAACTATTTTCCTGAAAAGAAGAACAAACATGATTAATTGCTCTTGAATCAAGTATCCAGGTAAACTCATCATGTTCTACCAGGCATGTTTCTAAAACAAGTAAATCAAATTTACCTTCCTTTTCCTTCTTTTTCTCAGCAAGGTACTTTGGGCAGTTTCTCTTCCAATGTCCATCTACATTGCAGTGGAAACACTTGCTCTTATCTGCCATAGCTTTGTCTTTTCCCTTGTTTTTAGCAGCAGTACTGGGAGCTTTCCCCTTGTTTCCTTTCTTCTTCTGAGTTTTCTTTGAAGAAGTGGCTACAGATTTAGTTCCAGAGGATAAACCCTTCTCGAACTTTCTTTTAGAGTGAACAATGTTTGCCTCTCCATCTATCTGTCCCTTATTCTTAAGAAGGGACTGATAGAGTTGTAGCTCATTCAGGATGCTAGTCAGGTTGAATGTTATTTTATTCATCATTGCATTGCTTCGAAACTGCAGAAAACTCTTCGGAAGAGATTCTAAGATGAATGCAACCTGACTACGCTCATCTATGACCGCCCCGTTTGCCTCTACCACGTTGAATTGGACCATCATATCCAGGACATGCTCCCGAATAGACGTGTCCTCTTTCATGCGACAACTATAAACGTATTTGAGAGCGTCATGGTGGAGTTGGTAGGACGATTGTCCAAACATCTCTTGGAGAGAGTTCATAATCTCCCTCGCTGTTACCATGCCCTCATGCCTTTTAGCCAAAACTTCAGATAAGCTGGATAGGATATAGACGCGAGTCTTATCATTGGCCTTTGTCCAGCGGTCATAAGCATCCTTAACTACTTGGGATGCATTACGAGCAGGGGCTGGAGGACAATCCTCCGTTAAGACGAACCGCAAATCATCGACAACAAGAATCGTATTCAGGTTCGACTTCCACGTAGCATAATTTTCACCGGTTAATTTCTCATTTTTAAGCAGAGAGACAATTGAGGAAGACATTGCTGAAATTTAAACAAACAATGACCGTATTAGTTATCTTTGCCTTAACCCATCATACAAGCAAACAATTGCACACAATCCAATCAATTTAGCAAAACAGGCAATCACAGAACCCTAAAACTATCGATTTAGTTTTGCAACGATGTTTCAGAGGTTTAGAATATCAGCCACCGAAGGGTGATCAGGCACTCCTCCTTTGAAATGAGACACCTCTCAGCTAATTCTAATTCCAGAATAACTCATATTCCTATAGACATTAGCCACCGTTGTTCGGTCAAGGATTTGTTAACACTTTTAACTCATCCTTGTAAGTGTAACCCTCCCACTTCCAGATCTCAGAGGCACGCACCAACAGGCTACCGAAGGGAAAGACAACTGTTGGTGATTAGCCTAAGAGCTCCTATCCTTTTCAGGAGTTCACGATGTTCCGAATCCTATGACCAGGCCCTCGGAAGGGATGGTTGCGCCAGGACAACCTGCATGCGGATCATAGAACTTTCACGGTGCGAACTATGGGCGGAGACCGAGGGATACGTTGACACGTGTCTCGCTCCCACTTACTCTAGACATTTTTCCCATTCACCTTCATATTGATTCATGCAAACACTTTCCGAAGGGAGGTCACTCCTATGGCGACTCGAAGCCGAGTATGAATCTCACGTTGTGAATATAGGGACATAGGAGCAAAACTTGATTTAAATCTCGTTTTGTAACTTTCCTCCCACTGAAAAATGTCCTAAGGTTAATATAGGGTTGTTTAACTTAGATAGTATTCGGCTAAGTCAATCTATCTAAGTCTGATCCTATTATAACAATTATGGAAAGGATTCAACTGCAATCTTTTGGGTGAACTAAATTTCTTTTAATAAACCAAACATTGCAAGTCAACATTACTATGGTTAATTCAACTCAATGTTCGGGTCAGTTCCCAAGTAGGAGGTGTTCCGTAAACCGTCAACTTAAATACCCCCAGCCTTAGACAGAACTTTACCGAGAGAGTTCCCTTATAACCTCAGTAATGTAAAGTCTTTACTCTAAAGATCTAGGTGCATTAAACACTTTTAATAAACCTAATGACATTGCATGCTAACATTTAACTATGATTAATTCAACTCCGGTATTCCAGGTCAGTTCCCAAGTAGGAGGTGTTCCGTAAACCGTCAACTTAAATACCCCCAGCCTTAGACAGAACATTGCCGGTGGAGTTCCCTTATAATCATAGCAATGTGTTTCCTACTTAGTCAATTAAAACTATTTTTAATTCTAAGTAAGAAAAGATTCTAATCCTATTAGAAATCGATCTAGGTCTAATTAATTTTAAACAATTTAAAATTAATCCAATTTATCTTATGATCTTATGTTTGCATGCAAATCTTGATTATAGATTGACAGTTTCTAATCATTAAAGAACTATTTCAAATTTTAATGATTAATCCTATAATCAAGAATCTAGGGTTTAATTCATTCAACAATCTCATTCAAATTAAATAATTAAACCACACTAATTGCATGAATAATATAACAATTATATTATTAACTATGGATGTTTCATGCTTCATGCAATATTGATTTTCTTTTAATATAACAATTATAAGCCAATCAAGAAAATCAATCAAGCATGCTTCATTCATCACATTAAACATAACTATTTATATTTAATTTAAGTAATGGCATGCTTCATGCTTTCCAATTTTTTCATATAATTAATATACACTTATATTAAAAAATACGAAAACAATTCCATGCATTTAAACATACATTATAACAATTTATAATATATAAAAAATGCATGAGCATGTTTATAACCTAAGGTGGGATTAAATATTCTACATGACATCCATAAAGCATATAAATAGCAATTGAATCGGTTAATTTTGGCCCCTAGGATAAAATAAAGCATTAAATTACACTAATTTAGCTAAATTCTATCATAAAAATCCTTGTACAGCTTCAGAATTTTGTCTAGACATCACGAACCGCCCCGAACCACCTCGAACCGACCTCCAAAATCACGAACCATGCCAAAAATTGGCTGAACCGAGCCAATAACACAGAAAATCGGGTTGATCCAGCAAAATAAATCGAACCAGACCGATTTCCCGGTCAGGATCCCGACCGAGAATTTCCCGGTCTCGATCCCGGTCGGGATCCCGGCCGGGAAATTTTCCAGCAAACCCTAAATCGTCGATTCCTATGTTCTGCACTCTGTTTTTCCGATTTCCAGCGCCGTTCTTCATGATTTTCGCCCAAAATCATCTCGATCTCCATCGATAACAACCCTAAATCTAGACACAGACTTACAAGGACTCGATTTACATAAAGTACCCGAAACACCGGGCCTTACATGATCAAAATCACATAAAAATAAAATCTATGGCCATAAAATTAACCCAAACAGTTCAATGCAAACCGAACATACATTATGCATAAATCCCACCTATTAGAGCCTATCGCAACTTTTAATATTAATTAATAGGGACAGCGATGGCTCTGATGCCGATTGAAGGGAATAAAAGTCCCCACGCAGCGGAAGTGCATCGATTGGACCTTACGCCGTATATTAATTAACATTAAAATAGCGTTACGAAAACTCAAACAAACTTTAAACACTCTTTAAAGTCACTGAAAAAATCAGTTTAAACATGCTGAAAAATAAATCCAAATTTATTTTCATGCTTTTCTAAAGAAAAGGGGAAGAATCGTTACAAACCTCCGTTGTAGACTTGACCGTTCTTCGCCAACGATGCTCCAACGAACAGAACGTAGCAGCCTCCTTTGTCTTGTGATCACTGGAAAATTCTTCTTGAATGACACAATAACCACAGAGGTTACACCGGTATGACTCTAGGTCTAGGAGGCAAAAGACTTGTGGGAGTCTTTCTCTAAGAGGGAGGCTAGAGAGAATTCTAGGTCTTGTCTTGAGAGTCTAAGAGCAAGAACAAAAGTGTCAAGTGTATTGGACCAATTAGGTCCAGTGTTCTATTTATAGAAGAGAGGTCATGAATAAAATATTCAATTAAATCAATCTTTTCCAAAATTGATTCAATCTTATTCCTTATTTAATCAATCATGATCAATCAATTCCACAATTGATTAATCTTTTCCACAAATGACTAATTACTTCCATAAGTAATTAGATCATTTCCATAAATGATTAACCACTTCCTTAAGTGATTAATTATTTCCATAATTGATTAATTCCCGGTCAATGAATTCTTTAATTAGTTAACCACCAATTAAATATCACATATTTAATTCCCGGCCTAGAATTAATTAATTTGCCCAAACACATTTTAGGCCTTAAATTAATTAATTCATTATTTGAACTCTTTCAAACTTCCATAAATTTATATTTTTTGAATTTCTTCAAATATTAATTTCTCTCATAATAATATATCAATATATATTATATTTGTTTCCCTTAGTAAATTGAACATTTTCAATTTACATTTATTACTTAGTTGTCTCAAATTACTTTATGAGCTACCAGTGGGACCTAATGGACCTGCAGATCAGAAGCTCCAACGATGTGAGATTAATTGGTCAAACTCATTAACCACATTAATCAATATTCGTTAACTGTGTGTTCATTCCACTATAGACTCACAGTTGCACTCTTCTCACTGCAGACATATTTTCTGTGTCCACGGATCTAGACCAATATCGACTAGTTAGTCCTTCACGAGTGTCCGTAACACCAGCTAGGTCAAATTACCGTTTTACCCCTAGGTTACTTCTATTTCCTTAAGTACCAGTTCTCCTCTAATGAACAACTTATTTGTGGCCCAACCATCAAACAGAAAACCCTCTCGTGCCATTGAGAGGGTAGGGCCCTTTGTTCAAGACTCGGAGTAACCACTTAAGGGAACACTCATCTGCTTCCCTAAAGTCGGGAAGGAGTGAATTCCATCTTGTACGATTATGTTCCCAACTCTCCATTCGGTCTTGTCCCCAAAATGGTAGGCTTATTGAGTCGGTGTATTGGTAACTCTCACCCATGCAAATCAAAGGACAATCTCTCATGAGCAGGAGTCCATAATCAACTCAGGATTAAGACTAAGTTGTCTAGGTCGTCCTAGTGAAATAGAAAACCAACTAGTTAACGGTGTTATAACCAGTGGTTACTATTTCGCGGTCCTGTCTTATGCAAACTCATTGCATAGGATACCCCCACTCGCATGTCTCCTACACGAACGCGTTGGATCGCAGCGTTTGTATCAAATACAAAGTGGGTTGTATCCATAAGTGTCACCAGGATAAGACACCCAGTCTTATCCCTATACTATAGACCCTTTAGGCTGTTTCTTGAACAATGATCCCATATGTCGCTACATATATTTCAAGACACATATTACAGCCTTGGATGTCTAGTTTATTGGATTAGGGTTATTTTTAGGCAAAGATAAATATAAAATAACTAATAACAATTAATGGAAATATATCAATATTATTTCATTAATATCCGGTCAACAGTTACATTCACTATCTACGAGTTTTAGGGCATAAAACCCAACAGTAACACAGTTGACCCAAATCCTTGAGCTTGAAGGCAGTGTTTAAATGAGTTTTCAACAGGTTTAGGGACGTAAGAGATGCTCCAGTGATTATTATGTCGTCAACATAGACTAAAAGGGCTATAAAAGTGGAGCCACTGCCTTTAATGAACAAAGAGTAGTCGGACTTGGATTTCTTGTAGCCAAGGGTGAGAAGAGCCTTCGAAAACTTATCAAACCACCGACGAGATGCTTGTTTTAGGCCATATATTGACTTATTCAGCTTGCAAACTAGACGCTCCCCTTAGGTACAATAACGTTATGTTTATATCTTAGAGGAAGATCCATGTACACTTCTTCAACTAAATCACCGTGTAAGAAGGCATTGTTTACGTCTAATTGCAATAATGGCCAGTTGAAAGAAACAGCAAGAGTAAGTAGTACCTTGACAGTGACAACCTTTGCAACGGGAGAAAATGTCTCTATGAAGTCAAGGCCTTCGTGCTGTGTGTATCCCTTCGCTACAAGACGGGCTTTATATCGCTCAATGGATCCGTCAGCTTTATGCTTCACTTATATATCCATCGACAACCAACTGAATGATGACCTTTTGGGAGAGATACAATTGTCCAAGTGTTGTTTGTCTCCATTGCTTGTAACTCGACATTCATAGCTTCGCGCCAATGTAATAATGGGACGATTTGGTGATAAAGCTGCGGCTCATAGACAAAAGAAACTGTTAAGGCGAAGTTTCGAAAGTCAGGTGATAACTTGTCATAAGACAGGACTTTATGTAAAGGAAACTTTGAATTGGTTCCCGGTAAAGATTGAGCCTGCAACAATGCACAATGATAGTCCCTCAAATATGAGGGCTGTTTGACAACTCGAGAGGATCGTCGTAGACTAACATCAGCATGTCTGATGTTCGAAGATTGAACAACAGTATCTTGTTGCTCAAGAGTGGTTGATGTGTGGGAGTCAGCAGCAGCAGTGGAGTTGTAATGATTCTCAATAGAGCTAGCTTCAACCACTTCAGTATTTCCGTTACCAGCAGTAGGAATATCGTTGTTGTTTTCTACACCATCAGCTTGTGAAGGTAGAACTTCACCTGTACCTGTCGACTGAAAATCACAATCAACAAGATTATTAGGAACACTAGACAAATTTGGTGAAACAGGAAGCACCAAGTCTGTGAATGGATCGGGTACATCTTGTTGCTCAGTGATATTATGGAAGGGAAAAACACTCTCATGAAATACAACATCCCTTGAAATATAGAACTTTTTGTTCTCAATGTCAAAAAGCTTATAACCTGTAACACCGAGAGGATAACCAACAAAGACAGATGGTATGGCCCGAGGGTGAAATTTAGAGCGGTGTCCTGGAAAAGTTGAGGCAAAGGCAAGGCAGCCGAAGACTCTCAAGTGATGATAATCAGGATGTTGTTGATTAAGTTTGTAATAAGGAGTTTACCAGTTGAACACGCGTGAAGGAGTCTGGTTAGCAATATATGCGGCTGTTAAAATGGACTCTCCCCAGAACTGAATAGGCAACCGAGACTTAAAAAGTAAGGCACGAGCAATGTTGAGTAAGTGTTGATGTCGTCTCTCAACCACTGAGTTCTGTTCGGGACGACCCACACAAGAAAATTGATGAGTAACACCTTGAGCAAGAAAAAAATCAGTGAATGTTAACTCCGGGGCATTATCAGATCGAAACCCTTTGATGAATTTGCCATACTGAGTTTTGACATACCGGAAAAAATTTGGAACTATGGATAATGCTTCTGGCTTTTTCCTCATCAAGAAAATCCAGGTGTATCTCGAGTGATCATCCACTATGGTCAGAAAGAACCTATAACCAGCATGTGTAGGTGTTTGATATGGGCTCCAAGTGTCACAGTGAACAAGATCAAACATTTGAGCAGAAAAATGATTATTTGATTGGAAAGATAGACGACGTTGCTTCGCCAAAGGACAAACTAAGCATGGGGAATGACTGTCTGTGAGGGGATGTACAGATAAAGAACCCTTTAAGACATCTAAATAATTATTAGATAGGTGTCCTAGTCTATCATGCCAAGTAGTAAGATTTTTACAATTATGAAACTTCTTGCTAACAGAAACATTATTGCAGAGAGGCTTTGAGTCAACCACAGCATCAGTTTGAAGGAGATACAGACCTTGCCATATCCTAGCTCTGCCAATCATCCTCAAAGAGTACTTGTCCTAAAGGATGCAAGAGTCAGCAACAAATTTAACCATAACAGGTAATTTGGCAACTAAAGTACTGATGGAAATAAGGTTGAATTTGAAGGTTGGTATGAACAAGACATCCTGAAGTATAAGGTTAGAATTAACCCGGACAGTGCCAACATGATTCACTATAATTCTCTCTCGGTTGGGCAAAGACACAGACATCCCAGAAACAGTCTTAAGGCTGACAAAAAAATCTTTTGAACAGCAGATGTGAGCTGAAGCTCTAGAGTCAAGAACCCAAGCACTTTTCATAAAATCAGGAGATATGTCAGAGAGATAGGTACCTGCGATGTGTGTATTGCTCGAAGCATCAGAAGGATCAGTCTTGACTTTATTAAGATGAGACTGTAGTAAGGTGAGCAGTCCTTGACATTGCTCCACATTCAAACCAGACAACTGACCGCTAAGAGACGCATTTGCTGATATTGCGGGTGTCTCTGACTTGGATGAAGACCTTCTGATTGCGATACCCAGGGGGGTAGCCATGAATTTTGTAACAACGGTCTATAATATGGCCTTGAATATTGCAATGGGTGCAGTAAGGCCTCTCCTTCTTTTTGTTCGAATTCGAGGCTCGAGTAGAACTTGGGTTAGCAGAGTTGGTCTTGACCAGAAGAGCAGTAGCAGGGATAGATGTAGAGGAAGAGGGCGTTGTCGAAGCCCTCTGCTCCACTTCTTATGCGACAAGGGAGAAAGCTCGTTGGATGGTGGGTTCGGGTTCCATTAGTAGGAGTTGGGAGCGAACCTGAGCAAAGGAGTCGTTAAGGCCTATTAAGAAGGCCATCACGTATTCGGTCTGAAAATATGTGTTTAACTCCTTCACTCCCCCACAAGAACACCGTCTGCAGGAACATGACGGTCGATAAGCGGTGAGTTCATTCCATATAGATTTGAGTTTGGTGAAATAGGTAGTAAGAGTCTGTTGATCTTGAGCGAGATTTGAGATTTCGCGCTGCAATTGGAAGATACGCGACCGATTCTTTCTTTGGTACCTCTGTTGGAGATCAAGCCAGATTTCGCGAGCAGATTCGATGAAATTGACGCTGGCGAAAACTTCATTGGAGAGGGAATTCAAGATCCAGGCGGTTACCACGCTATTACAAATAATCCAAGATCGTCTCAATGTGCCAGTAGGTTGTAGCAGAGAGCCATCAACAAATCCCATTTTGTTCTTCACGGTTAGGCCTATGATCATTGCTTGACTCCAAGAAGCGTAATTGGACTCAGTTAAGGGTTTTGAAACCAAAACCAGTTTGGTGCCATCAGAGTGGTGAAGATAATATGGGTTGATGTATAGATCTACAACGAAAGAACTGGCGGGTTGAATCGTGGAAGAAGATATTGGAACGAATGAATCAGAGGGAATGGTTGCCATCTCGTTGACAGTGTCGTCAGCCATGGAACTAGGCAAGAAGAATTCCACGAATTTTGGGGATACAAGATCAGACTCTCAAGAAGAATTGAATACTTTCATCTCATACCATATTGAATCTTGAAAGTGAATAAGTCTTGCTCACTCATCTTATTGATAGCAAGGCTTTAAATAGCCAAAGGATACAAAATCTGGAAATAACCAAATAACAGAATTCAACAAACTCTACAAACAATATCCTATAAATAGCAAGTAACCAAATAACAGAACTCAACAAACTCTACACTGATATACTAATTCAATAGTTAGACATCTACGAAATTAACCTTAAAATTTGTTTTACCCACATGAAAAATCGATTTATATTATTCTTTGTTTTACTCAACTTTAAACATTTGATACAATCAACTAACACAATTAGCTGATGGAAAGCTACAATGTGGAAAAGAAAAAAATGTCCATATAATATTGCCACAGACAATTATATTCAAGAAGTTTGACAAAACCATAAGGGCCAAATTGAAAATTTTTAAACCTTTTGTAATTGAATTGAAAAATTTTGTGCCAATCATAAAAATAAATTAAAATTAAGCGTAAACCATACATACTAAATTGCAACTTTTAAAATTATAGAGACAAAATTTAAAGTTTGTCCAAATCATAGAGGCATACATATACGGATGAAATTTGTAATTTGACTTATCATTTCTTTATCCAGTTTATTAGTAATGTATTATTATTATTATTCTTTTTTTTTTTTTGAAAAAAGTAATGTATTATTTTGAAAAATAGTAATTTGTAACAAAATTGGTTGTCAAATTTAGTTGCACATAAAAATAATATGAAAATATGACAACATTTTTAATTTTCTCACACACGCAGTTAGACAATTTTGCATAATTCTATTTTACTTCTCGCATGTCACTAAAAATAGTTAAAAAAGAATACATTACTCATATACTACTTTTATCATATATATTAGTGTTATTAGCATTATTCGTGATTGACCTATTAGAAAATAGGCATGGGACTAATTAAACATAGAAAAAGAAAGCTAAATGCTAGTAATATACCATTTTTATTTTATTGCTAAAGTATGTTAGTCATAGACCTAATAACAGAAAAGTATGTTTCAACAATCATCGATATACTAGTTTTTATTCTATTGATATAGTATATCAATGATTGATCAATTAACAAAAATGATCATGTAAACAACCCCTCATAGAAAATGAAAGTTAAATACCACTGATTATATACCATTTTTTATTGTTTGGATGGTATATCACAAATAGACCTAATAGTATATAAATATGAAAAAAAAAAAACAATTATCAAAGAACATAAAATTAAATATCACTAATATTTAATTTGGTATTTTTCTTTACCCATGGTCCACTAATTTTTCGACCATTGCATTTCTGGGAACTAGAAAAACACCCAAAGTATTAGAGTGCATTTGGCATTGATTTTGGAGGAGGTTGGAGTGATTGAAAAAGAATCTTAACCTTTTTAACGTTTGGTAAAATTGATTATAAATTAATTTTTATAAAAGTACTTTTTCAACTATGCGTTGATTCGCGAAATCCAATAATCGTACATTTTCTAAATATTTTTATTCTATTATCTAATCTTATACTCAATTGGAATTATTTTTTTTTAACTTTTTATTTAAATTTAAATAACATATATTTTTTTAATACGAGTAGCAAATTATATTTCTTAACAAAATATAAAAACATCATAGATTAAACATAATATTATATTTTAAATCAAATGAAATTTAAGAAAATTATCTTATATATTTCAAAAGAAATAATTATCTTATAAAACTTTGAAATTAAATTTCAAGATTAAATTTATTTATTGAAAAAATATATTTAATTTACAATAATTTAGAACATTAATTTACCAAACACTTCAACCAGCTATTTTTTCATCTATAAAATTAAGATTTACCAAACACTAATTTACTTCATAGTACAACTGATTTTCTTAAAACCACAGTCAACAACAATTATTTTAGAAGCTACAACAATCACAAACTAAGCCTTAGTTTATAACTAATAACCAGTTTGGAGTACCATTTAATTTAAGTGTTTTTCAAGAATACATTTTTTTTTCTAAACATTTTGTATAAAAATTGTTTAGAATTTAAACACTCGTATGTTTGGTTACATTTTCTAATGAATGTTTTTATACACAAGTTATTATATACTTAAAAACTCTTTTGAAAAATTTGTTTTAAAGTGTTTCTCTCAAAATAATTTATTTTTCAATCTCATTTTTTAACAAGTCATTTTTAGTGATTGTCAAACACTAGAATTTTGTTCGAAATGATTTTTTTTAAAAAAATTAAACACTTGAAAATTTAAACCAAACACACCCTGAATAAGTACCTTTCATACTCAACAAATGAATTAATTTTCTCTCAAAATCTCTTTGCATATATAAAATATCAAATCATGCCCATACAATATTTCATATACACATAAATCATTGTATGTGTAACTCAAAAATGTGTAAAATTTAGTATGTATACGTATGTAAATATAAATTTCAATATTAGTATCAACATTACTCTAATCTACTTTCGAATCTCGATATGACCTGAAAAAAAAAAAAAACGATGGGTGTCAATATTGATATATAAAAAAGGGGAATTGTGCTAAATAGCTAGAAAAAAAAAACCTTCTTGTTTTTTTGGCTACAAATGTTCAGAATTTGCAGGGGTGGCCACCGCATTTTCAGGAACTGTTTTCTAGATTTTTTTTGACATTTTTACCCCTAGTATATACGACTATAGACAAACGCCGTTAACAGATTTTTTTTTGTTTTCATTCAGTTTCTCCCCCTTTTTTCGGGATGGATGAATCTCGATTTAGAGGGAGTTCAGTTGGCGGTTTGTGTTCAAGTGTATAAAAAGATCTACCTATTTTTTAGGCTTAGGTTCAGCTTTTCCAACGGTAAAAAAAGATTTTATCCCTCACATTTTGCCCCTCATTATCCATGTTACAAAAGAACAACAATAAAAGTCGTAAGTAGCAGTACATACAGACATATGACAGTACATATAAACTACAGCGTATATATAACTCATATGGGGGGTGGGACTGGGGTAAGTATGCATACACACAGGATGCATGCGGAACACGTATGTATGTAATACTATAGATAGATATCAGTTATGAAATTTCATCAGGTATTTGCATTCAGGTGAACATGGTACGGGGGGTTATTATGGTTGCATATAGCAACACAGACAAAGACAAAGTGTATTTTTATTGGGCATTCCAGACATACACGATACAGGGGGTGATTAACTCAAATACAGGGGGATTAAGTGTATACACACACAAGTAGACACATTAGACCATTCCATGGATGTATATAATAGTACAGACAAATCAAAGCATTTTTTCTATTAGACATGTCAATGTGTACGCACACATACATATGAGTATACCACAAGCACACTTTTTCCAGAGAAGTTGTAATAACGATGAAATGGTATTTATTAGTACATACCACTCGGGGGAATGTAATAACGAAATCCTAAAATCTCGGGGGAATGTATCAGTTTGTTGCTAATATAAGGGAATGAGAATGAAGTTGTTCATGTCTAATAGAAATGGTATTTATCAGGACATACCACTCGGGGGAATGTAATAACGAAATCCCTAAAATCTTGGGGAAATGTATCAGTTTGTTGCTAATATAAGGGAATGAGAATGAAGCTGTTACCTTGGTTTGAATTTCTGAGAAATTGTACAGTCCTCGCGTAGAAAGAGAATCGATGGAGGATGTGGGGCAAACAAGAGTCTCAACGGCACGACGGATATGGGTCGTCGGCGCGATGCGAGAGGTAGGGATTGGGATACACTCTGTGTTGGGGGGTGGAAAATGGTGGGAAATGGAGGATTAAGTCTTTCAAGGGGGAAATGGTGGGGAGGGAGGGTTGTGGAAGATGAAGATGGACAGACGGGCTGGTGCATGAAGGCGGTTCTGGTGGGAGGGTGGGCGGTGTTATGACAACTCATAATTGCAGCAGCTAAGGTATCATAATTACTGTGTTCTTATTTGTTTTTAAAAATTTTCAGGTATTCTTAGTTGCAGGTAGTAAATCTTCCTATTGACAGGACTGTTGTTTCCGATTAATGGAGTTCGAAGGTGTTTCTCTCTACTGAAGGGGGTTGAACTTTATACTCCTTCCCCAATAAAGGTATTTACTCCTTTTTACGGGGAACAACTCTTTCCTGTAGTAACAATATGATACATCGTCTGATTTTCAAAATAATTTTGTGTTCTTGGATTTTTTAATTTCAAACCTCCTAAAATGTCTCCAACTTATTTTTAGGGATTTTTTTTTAATTTCAAACCTCCTAAAATGTCTCCAACTTATTTTTAGGGATTTTTTAATTTCAAACCTCCTAAAATGTCTCCAACTTATTTTTAGGGATTTTTTAATTTCAAACCTCCTAAAATGTCTCCAACTTATTTTTTAGGGGTGTATTTTATCTTTCTTAATCCCTGATTTTGGTTTTAAACGTTAAGAACACGTTAGGAAGTTTGTTGGGAGGACATTTTTGTCTTGTACAAATAGGGATTTATTAATCAGTAAATTGTTTAGCCATCTATTTAATTTATAAACGTTCGTAGCCATTTTTCAAGCCACCTATTTATTTATAGCCATTTTTCTTGTTGCCCCTATAAAAAAATCATTGACCCATACATGTTGGGTTTTGAAAGTTAGATTAGTTTGGCCTAGTGTTTGACCATCCTCACCCCAACATTTAAAAGAACAACAAAAGTGATTGAAGTAATGGAACAACAAAATTATGGGTTTGATTAAAAAATAATCGAAAAGATTGAGCATTGACAATATTAGAGAATGGTATCATTTACAGCCTAAATAATTTGTTCATTTTACTAACTTCAACGTAATTTGTTGGGGGAAGTTAACAAATAGTAGAGGAAAATTGACGAAATATTGAGAAACAAGCCCATAAACAATTAGGTTAAGACATATATATCTCACTCTCTTTAAGGAGATTCAAGTCCTCTACTGTATATATTTATATATTTATCAACCATCGGTACAACATGTTTTCACTGACCTGTCCCCCTCCAAGATACTACAACCCATCTATCCATATGGGATTTCACTGTAGAATTATAACTGTTAATGTCTAGACAACCCATTAATTTAAAATGTATTTTCAACCCAAGTTTGTAATGGTCCTCAACCCAATTTTATGAAGTTGTAAGCTCAATTGTTGTACTCAGATGGTCAGAGTTGCACATGGTTCTAGAAGGTCTTTCAGTTGTATTTGTTATCAGATTTGAGAGGAGAGATTTGGTGTGATCATGATTAGGATTATTTTCCAAGAGTTTTTTCATCTCTATCTAGCAGCATAAATGTAGTGGCCTCTTCAATCGTTGAATTCAATTGAATATGATAGAGATTTTTCTCTTGGAATTCTCTGTGTTCACTCTTCTTCTTCTTCTCATGTTTACACTTTGGTTTCTCTGGTTTTTCTCTGTTCTGTGGTTATGCTTTGAGCAACCACCATCTATCTTTCTGTCTATATATTTATATAGACATGTCAAAATAATATTCAAAGAATACACCAAAAGTAAATGAACTGGAAAAAAAAAACGACATACTTTAAATTGACCAAACGATGCAACATTTGCTTCAAGAGCGTGACTTCTCTGCTGATCCACAGAGAAAAGTTGCATATTCCCTTTCAGAAGTTGTGGTGTAATGTCCTCAATTTAAGGTAAGCTCTTATTTCTCAAATTACAAGTGTAATTGAGAAAAATTTCAATTAATTGGTTGAATTAAAAGAGTTAATTGTCTTAGAAAAAAAAAAGATTTGATAGGCTTGATGGCAATTTTGCAATTCAAGTAAGTTGGATGACAATTTTGTAAATAAGTTGGCGAGTAACCAAACCAAGCCATGCCAAACCCTAATACTTTTTTAAGCTCAATGCTCGCAGCCCAAGGAGGTTAAAAAAAGGTTCATCTTCTTTCTCCATCTTCTTCTCCTTCAACCAAAAGACCTATCCTCCATAGCCTCCTTCTTCTTCTTTTGTCACAGTCGTTGGCCACACCGTTCTCCTCCATCTCCGATTGTCTTCTCTGATAACAACAAAGTAGAGGCAGCGGTGGTTTCCAAGCAGTCCTTCGCGCGGCTAGCAATGTCTTGTGCATGGGTAAGTGTTTTCTTTCATCGGTTTTGGTTGTTTCTCAAGCCGATCTCTCTCCCTTTTCGTTCTCTCTCACTTTTGAACTCTCCCTCTCCCTCTCTATTTTTCGGCGAATATGAAGGGATAAAGCCCTTGTGCAACGGAACGATCAAGAACCTTAACTCAGTTTTAATTCGGATTAAAATATCGATACGTTGGAAAATAAAATCACAACAGTAGAACGAATTTAATCTACTGAAATACATGAATAAAACATGCATAATTCATACTAAAAAATTCTAGATCTAATCTAGGAAGGATCCTAATGATCCAAGATCAAGAACACTATACCTTTGAAGTAATTCTTGACCCGTTTCACCAAATTTCCTTGGTTCTCCACCCAAAACAGCAGCAAAAAGACTCATTTTCTTGCTAGAAATTTATCACGAACACCACAAAAGGGTTGCACCGGTATCCTCTTGAAGGAAAAAGTGTTAGGAGCTTGTGGGAGTGTGATTTCTAAGAATTAGGAAACTTTTCTTCTCTGTATTCTTGAGAGAACAATTGTAGAGAGATATTGGGGAAATTGAGAGAGAGATTCGTGAGTCTTAGAGAGATTGTGAACTGAATGGAATAAGTTACGGAAGAAGAAGCAAACTCCCTTAATCTACTCTCACGTTTCACGCAGGCCTCAGGTTATGCGAAAGACACGTTCCCATCAGTTAACCTAACTGATGGGGAAAAAAATTAATTAATATCTAATAACAAATATTAATTAACTATTTTAATTAAATTAACTTTTAATTTAATTCTATTTGTATAAAACATATTTATACAAATACTCTACATAACCTATAGTTTTAATATAACTTAATTAAATAAAATTTAATTAAATTAAATTAAAACAAAAATATTAATTAATTTGCCAACTAATTAATATTCTAATTAAATATCATATATTTAATTATATTTCTCTCAAATAAACTATAGAATTAATAAACATCATATGTGTATTAATTATAACCTAAAGTTTTATATAATATGAATCAAATTCATATTTTATCTTAATATTCGAATCCCTATGAATATTCAATTCTCCCTTAGAAATTTACCTCAACGCCCTTACAGAGCTACCGGTGGGACCTAATGGACCTACAGATCAAGAGCTCCAATGATGTGAGATTAATTGGCTAAACTCATTAACCAAATTAATCAATGTTCGTTAACTATGGTTCACTCCACTATAGAACCACAATTGCACTCTTCTCACTGCAGATATATTTCTGTGTCCACGGATATTGACCATCAACAGCAAGTTAGCCCTTCACGTGTGTTTGTACCCCAACTAGGTCAAATTATCGTTTTACCCCTAGGCTACCTCTTCATCCTTGAGTACCAGTGCTCCTCTAATGAACAACCTGTTTGAGGTCCAACCAACAAACAGAAGTCCCTCTCATGCCATAGAGAGGGACTTCACGTGTGTTTGCACTCTTCTCACTGCAGATATATTTCTGTGTCCACGGATATTGACCATCAACAGCAAGTTAGTCCTTCACGTGTGTTTGTACCCCAACTAGGTCAAATTATCGTTTTACCCCTAGGCGACCTCTTCATCCTTAAGTACCAGTGCTCCTCCAATGAACAACCTGTTTGAGGTCCAACCAACAAACAGAAGTCTCTCTCATGCCATAGAGAGGGTAGGACCCATTGTTCAAGACCCAGAGACACCACTTAAGGGAACGCACCTCTACTTACCCTAAAGTCGGGAAGGAGTGAATTCCATCTTGTGTGACTATGTTCCCAGCTCCCCACTCGGTCTTGTCCCCAAAATGGTAGGCTTATTGAGTCGGCGTGCAGGTCACTCTTACCCGTACAAATTAAATCAAAGGATAATCCCTCATGGACAGGAGTCCATAACCCACTCAGGATTAAAGCCAAGTTACCTAGGTCATCCTAGTGAAATAGAAACCGAGCTAACTAACGGTGTTACAGTTAGTGGTTAACTATTTCGCGGTCCGGTCTTTGTGCAAACTCATTCATGTGGACTTTTCCTACCGCAAGCGCACGGGTCAAGTAATAATAAAGTGTTCGTATAAACGAGTGTCGTCCTCTGGATTGGATTTTTAAGCTAAATCAAGTATTGTGAATTATCTTGCTCAATTTTATTTAGGGAACGAAAAAGTGATGATTGATTGAAAGAAAACTAAAGCAAACAAGTAAAAAGTGGGTATGCAATTGAGAAAACACTTAGGGGATTGATTTCGTTAATTTAATCTAGGATTGATTTTCAGGAATAAGTTATTCTGCACAATGGAATTATGAGCCTAAGACCCTTTAATCACAACTACCTCTCCCGAGTATAATTGATTCTCATGCAAATTAATCTACTTGATATCCCTATCTAAGTTTATTAACATGCAAGACAATGAGATCTTTTGACCAATTCTAAAGTTAATCTAAATCCGTCACGAATTAGAAAATAAACCTTAGTCATGCAATCTTGAGTAAGTCTACATTTAATCCCCTCTCCCGAGCAAGAATAAAAACTCAAATCATTCAACTAATGGCCAATTAATTGAAAGCATTAAATCAAGATTGCAAACATAATAACCATTGCACAACTTAAACCATAAATCAATCCATAAAAAAAATCAACTACATCAATCCCTAAGCTACAAGTTTAGCTACTCATGAATGAAATTACAAGCTCAACTAAACATAACAAAGCCATAAATCTAGCTAGAGGAAAGGAAAGGGAAAGAAAACTCAATGTAGGCCGAGACCGAGCGTTCCCGTCACGATCCCCACGAACGATGGGTTGATTTCCAACTTGCCCCCTTTGCTTTGGCTCCAAGATGCTCTGTTCTGCCCTGTTTTACGACTCTAAAACATCCCAAAAGCTCCTCCCCAAAAACCTAGCCTCAAAGAACCATTTATTCTGATTTTTCGTCGTAGCATCGAGACGCTGTCAAGACAGCGTCTCGATGCTGCCTTCAAAACGCGCGTTTCAGTAAGCAAAATAACACAGCGTCGAGACGCTAAAGTCGCAGCGTCTCGACGCTGTGACCTTTACGCGCCTATTCAGATATGGAATGTGAGCGTCGAGACGCTCAAGAGTTAGCGTCTCGACGCTAGCCTGCTGTTGACCAAATTTTGACTTTTTTCCTCTTTGACTCTTTTTCATTCCTTTGCATCTTTTCACGTCCCGAGCACCCGATTAACTCCAATATCACGCTTTAGCTCCAATCAACCATTTCCTACAAAATAAACAATTAAGTGCAAAAAAATGGCCAATAAATCATAAAAGACTAGCTAAATAGATTAGGGAAAACTAGCTAGCTCTGCTCGCTATCACTCATTGCTCAGGATACCCCCACTCACATGTCAACTACATGAACGCGTTGGATCATTGTGTTTTTATCAAAATACAAAGCGGACCATATCCATAGTGTCACCAGGATAAGGTACCCAACCTTATCCCTATACTACAAACCCTTTAGGCTAAAACTTTAAACATCGATCCCCGTATGTCCCCACATACTAGTTCAAACCTCATTCTATTAGCCTTAGATGTTTAGTTTATTGGATTATGGTTAATAAGACAAGGTATAATACAAACATGAATAATACATCACTTTATTAATGTTCGGTCAAAAGTACATTTACTATCTACGAGTTTTAGGGCATAAAACCCAACAGAATTTTAGGCGTGGCAGTGGCTAGGTTCACGTTTTTCCAGCGGATATAGCGTAGGCCCACGAGCAGCAGTAGTTTGGGGCATTTTTTCAGTGTTTTCAGCAAGCTTTTAGCGTGGGTAAGTGAGATTTAAGGTGTTTTTGGTCAATTTTATGTTTAATCAAGGATACCCATTGATGTTAGCTCTCAATTTCAAGGTATCCATAGCGTTTGGTGTTTTATTCGTCAATTTGGAGTGAAATTGAAAGCCCGGGCAACAAGCATTTGTTCTACTTTTGGGTAAACTTTGGGTGTTAAAATATCTCCAAATTTAATTGGCTCCTAGTTGAATGCTTGGAGTTAAACCCCTATTGATTTGAGAATGTTTTTCCCTTTATTGTGTAGCTTGCTTGAAGGACTTTGGAGCTAGGAAATTGTGTGTCTAAGGAGTTAATTTTGAATTTATCAAGTGGTATTTGGCTAAGGTAAGTAGCTATTTGGATACAATTTTTATGCTTTAGACCCATTGTATGATTGTTGGAGTTGATAAGTAGCCAATGGTTTAAGTTTTATGCTTTAGACTAATCTTCCTTAAGAATTTAATATGCTAGCAAGAATTGGATTTAAGCCTTGAGTTTTGCTTTTGGATTTACTTAAGCATGAAGAGGTTCATTGTGAGGCGTGATGAAAGTATGTGAATTTTATAGTTAATTGTAGCACGTTGAGACTGCCTTTAATTGGACTAGCATCTTTTGGTTTATTTGGCAGCATGTTTTGTTTTGATAACTTATGATTTGTTCTGAATGTCTAGTTAAGTTATGGTTGTGTTGTGGTTGCGAGATCTGACTCGCTTTGGTTGTAGAAGTTCGTAGTACTAAGAGTGATGTGGATGTTTGTAGTTGGGTAGTTTTAGATATAGAAGTGTGTTATCTTGTTTCCAGGTGATAAGAAAATTTGGGGTTGACTATATGTATGTCGTCATGCTGCCGAATTTTCGGTAGCACTACAGTGATTATGGGGCTAAGCTTAGTAATATCCCTTAGTTATGGTGCTAGAGAGCCATGTGTATGAAGGAGAATAGACTTAGAATAGAGACCTTAATCATGTTTAGGGCCTCAAGTAGACTTAAAGGATCCTTAAGTCTTATGTTAGCTAAAGTGATTTCCTTCCCCATCTCAGGACTGATAGAACCCAGTTTTAGAGGTATCGTGCGTTCTATCAGTCGACTGTTAGAGCTCAATTTTAAGGCACAGAACCGTGTGCTCTATCAGTCTCAGGACGGTGTTGAGCTTATGTTTCAGAGGTATAGTTTTGCTAGAGGGATGCCAGCTAGTCTCTAGTTTACTTTGCATAGACTCACTGTGATCAATCGGCCACTACTGCTACAAGTTAGCTTTAGAGGTTGTGGATTATAAATTTATTTGACACGACCCTCAACAAGTCGTTCGTCAGACAACTACCAAGAATGACAATTTGTTGTCATCTTTTGGTAACTTAGCCTGGATGTAATCCTCCTTTAAAAGAAGGAGAAAAATGTGAATGAAGAGGCTAATGGTGGTCTGAATTCATCTTCTAAAATACTCTCCCAAAATTGAAGTTCTCAAGTTTTCTCTTCAAAATTCATCACATAATTGGGTCCCACAACCCGTTCTAATGCTGAGGCTTCGGTGGTTGTCCAGAGCTCGTTCGTGATCCATAACATCCGTTGGAGTTATTGAAATCGAGATTCCAAAGGTTTGTACACATGTTCTCTGTTTTTTGGTTTATAGATTCATGTTTTCCCTTTGAAAAATTAATGAAATTAGAGTACTTTCGATCCAAATCGCTTCTGCAAAGAGTGTTGTACACTCCTTCAATGTTGATATCCTATAATTGAAGGATTGGAATTTCGTAATTCCTTAAAGCGGAAACGTGATTGGGACCGATTCGTAATTAATTTTTGTTTAATCTAAAATACGAATACATTGGCAATAAACTTAGAACTATTCTAGATTTGTATTAAGGCTAAGCATACAAAAATATTAGATCTAAATCTAATTTATATAGTAAATCTAATTTATATAGTAACAAATTACTTACTCTCGTTGACACTCAGATTAAATTCACCAATTGCTTGTGAAATAATCACAAACTAGTGCGAACACCACCACTATGTCTACACTGGTATGACTCTAAGACTTCTTGAAGCAGGAGACTTGTGGGAGTCTTTTGGGAGAGATCTCTGAGAGAAGGAGAGACAATGAGATGCATTTCACCCCACCCCAGGGGTCCTATATATAGTAAAGGTCAAGACCTTTTTCCTAATAGGAAAAGGAAGACCTTTTCCTAATAGGAAAAGATTCCTTTTCCTATTAGGAAAAGATCTCTAATTTTAATAAATAATTAATTAATTCCATAATTAATTAATTTTCCAATTAAATATCATATATTTAATCTTAGGGATTTTATTAAAATTAAAATTAATATGAATCCAATTCATATTAAATTTATTTGAACTCTTTCAAATATTTTCTCTCAAGAATTAATTTTTTAAATTAATTCAAAAATTATATTATGAAAACTTTATATTATAATGCATCAATATACATTATATGATCCCCAAATAGATTGAACACTTTCAATTTACAATTTATATTTGTTTGTTTCAAGTCTTTTTACGAGCTACCAGTGGGACCTAATGGACCTATAGATCAGAAGCTCCAACGGTACGATACTAATCGACTTAAACTCATTAACCAAGTTAGTCTCAATTCGTTAACTATGGGTCACTCCACTAAAGACCCACAACTGCACTCTTCTCATTGCAGAATATTTCTGTGTCCACGGATATCGACCAATACTACAAGTCAGTCCTTCACGTGTGTTCGTATCCTAGTTGGGTTAAATTACCGTTTTACCCTTGGTTTACATCTTTGTCCTTAAGTCCCCAGTGCTCCTCTAATGAACAACCTATTTGAGGCCCAACCAACAAACAGAAGTCCCTCTTGTGCCATAGAGAGGGTTGGGTCCATTTGTTCAAGTCCTAGAGACACCACTTAAGGGAACACACCTCTACTTACCCTAGAGTCGGGAAGAAGTGAATTCCATCTTGTGTGATTATTGTTGGGTTTTATGCCTTAAAACTCGTAGATAGTGAATGTAACCGTTGACCGGATAATAATGAAATAGTATTGATATATTTTTCCATTAAATGTTATTAGTTATTTTATATTTGTCTTTTCCTAAAATAACCCTAATTCAATTAACTAGACATCCTAGGCTGTAATATGAGTCTTGAAGTATATGTAGCGACATATGGGATCATTGTTCAAGAAACAACCTAAAGGGTCTATAGTATAGGGATAAGACTGGGTGCCTCATCTTGGTGACACTATGGATACGACCTACTTTGTATTTGATACAAATGCTATGATCCAACACGTTCGTGTAGGAGAAATGCGAGTGGGGGTATCCTATGCAATGAGTTTGCGTAAGACTGGACTGCGAAATAGTAACCATTGGTTATAACACCGTTAACTAGTTGGTTTTCTATTTCACTAGGATGACCTAGACAACTTAGTCTTAATCCTGAGTTGATTATGGACTCCTGCTCATGAGGGATTGTCCTTTAATTTGTATGGGTGAGAGTGACCAATACACCGACTCAATAAGCCTACCATTTTTTGGGACAAGACCGAGTGGGAAGCTGAGAACATAATCGTAGAAGATGGAATTCACTCCTTCCCGACTTTAGGGAAGCAGATGAGTGTTCCCTTAAGTGGTGACTTCAAGACTTGAACAAAGGGTCCTACCCTCTCAATGGCACGAGAGGGTTTTCTGTTTGATGGTTGTACCACAAACAGGTTGTTCATTAGAGGAGAGCTGGTACTTGGGAAATAGAAGTAACCCAGGGGTAAAACGGTAATTTGACTCAGCTGGTGTTACGGACACTCGTGAAGGACTAACTAGTCGATATTGGTCTATATCCGTGGACACAAAAAATATGTCTGCAGTGAGAAAAGTGCAACTGTGAGTCTATAGTGGAATGTACACACAGTTAACGAATATTGATTAATTTGGTTAATGAGTTTGACCAATTAATCTCATATCGTTGGAGCTTCTGATCTGCAGGTCCATTAGGTCCCACTGGTAGCTCATAAAGTAATTTGAGGCAACTAAGTAATAAATGTAAATTTAAAATGTTCAATTTACTAAGGGAAACAATATAATATATATTGATATATTATTATGAGAGAAATTAATATTTGAAGAAATTCAAATATTAATATAAATTTGAGTCACATTAAATTTATGGAAGTTTGAAAGAGTTCAAATAATGAATTAATTAATTCAAGGCCGGAAATTAAATATGTGATATTTAATTGGTGGTTAATTAATTAAAGAATTCATTAACCGAGAATTAATCAATTATATAGAAATAATTAATCACTTAAGGAAGTGATTAATCATTTATGGAAATGATCTAATCACTTATGGAAGTAATTAGTCATTTGTGGAAAATATTAATCAATTATGAAATTGATTGATCTTGATTGATTAAATAAGGAATAAGATTGAATCAATTTTGGAAAAGATTGATTTAATTGAATATTTTATTCATGGCCTCTCTTCTATAAATAGAACACTAGACCTAATTGGTTAAGTACTCTCCTCTTGCTCTTAGACTCACAAGACAAGACCCTAGAATTCTCTCTAGCCTCCCTCTTAGAGAAAGACTCCCACAAGTCTTTTGCCTCCTAGACTTAAAGACATACCAGTGTAACCTCTATGGTTATTGTGTCTTTGAAGAAGAATTTTCCAGCGAAGAAACTACAAGGAGGTTGCTGCGTTTTCGTTTGTTGAAGTGTCGTTGGCGAAGAACGGTCAAGCCTACAACGAAGGTTTGTAACGGTTCTTTCCCCTTTCTTTAGAAAAACATGAAAATAAATTAGATTTAATTTTCAAGCATGTTTATAGAAATTTCTAGCAACTTTAAAGCATCTTTAAAGTTTATTTTGCCTTTTCGTAATGGTATTTTAATGTTAATTAATATACGGCGTAAGGTCCAATCGATGCGCTTCCGCTGCGTCGGGGCATTTATACCCTTCAATTATGTTCCCAGCTCCCCACTCGACATTGTCCCCAAAATGGTAAGCTTATTGAGTCGGCGTGCTGGCCACTCTCACCCATAGAAATCAAAGGACAACCCCTCGTGAACAGGAATCCATAATCCACTCAGGATTAAGACTGAGTGGTCTAGGTCATCCTAGTAAAATAGAAACCAAGCCAACTAAAGGTGTTACAGTTGGTGGTTAACTATTTCGCGGTCCGGTCTTATGCAAACTCATTGCATAGGATACCCCCACTCGCATGTCAACTACATGAACGCGTTGGATCATTGCGTTTGTATCATAATACAAAGCGAGCCGCATCCATAGTTTCACTAGGATAAGGTACCCAACCTTATCCTTGTACTATAGACCTTTTAGGTTGTTACTTGAACATCAATCCCCGTATGTCCCCACATACTAGTTCAAGTTACATACAAACAACCTTGGATCTTAGTTTATTGGATTTGGGTCAAATAGTGCAATATTTAACAATAACATTTTATTATAGAAACTAAATAACACTTTATTAAATACAAGTATAAAATTTGTTTACATTCACTATCTACGAGTTTTAGGGCATAAAACCCAACAATAATTATCATTAAACCATATTTCTCATACATATCAGCCTTGAAGAAGCAATTGGCATTCAATTTCATATATCAAACCTTGGTGCATTGCAAATTCTTCCTTTGCCCGTGATAACATCTGATTCGTGCTATTTATTTACCTTTAATTTGGTCTTGTTACTTTACATTTGATTGTTAAAGTGTTTGTTTCGTAGGAATTTGAGCTTAAGAGGTTATGGAGGCTGACGTTTCAAATTGATGTTAATTTGGGCAAATTACGGCATTTTCAAGCTATCTTGGAGTCCATGAGATACCGAGGAAGCGAAAGGACAGGATGATGTGAAGTGCTGCTGTGACACAAAACACCTTTAAGTGCAAGTATACACTATTAAGTAATAAAGTGGAGAGTACTCCGGATATCGAACCTGAGGGAGATGGTGACTAGTTGAAAAAACACTTAAGCAATTTAAGAAAATAAGAACCTCCTCTAAGCTTGGAACCGAGGAAATTAACCAAAGAAATAGTTTGATGAAGGTTTTGTGATTGATGATAGCAATAGTAAAGAAAGCGATAAAATGAAGCAATTAAAAGACGTATGAGATAAGAAGGGGAATTCAAATAAGTATCAACCAAGAGCATTAAAATGCGCCCACCTTTTGCTCTAGCAACTCACTTTGGCAATGCACACGGCTGACGTATACTATTTGCTAAAGCCCACATAGACATAGTGCAGATAGATTGCTACTAGTTTGCGCCTGCAAATACCCTGACAATTAGATTGTGAGTTAAGTCCTACTTCTATCCAGCTCCGTTGTAGGTGCCTTTAGAAGACTAAACTAACTAGACACCTATTTCTAGGGCTAGCTAAAACTTAGATAATTATTGCACATGACTCCCAAAACTCTAGTGGTTCGAGTCCTATTTATAGGATGAAAGAAAACTGTTGGGTTTTGTGTCCTAAAACTCATAGTTTTTAATCTTTATGCATATCCTTTGTTTGTAATAAAAATGCTATCATATTATTCAATGAATTATTTGTTTATATAACCTTAATCCAATAGATTAAAAGATTCTGTGTTATAAGATGAATACTCGAACCATATGTAGAAACATAAACATGGATCAAGTTCTAGTATATAACCTAAAGGTCTATAAGTATATGGATAAGGGTCGGTACCTTATCTTTGGGACACTATGGATGCGACCTACTTTGCATTTAAAGGCAAATGATGTGATCCTGAATCGCTAATGTAAAGACATGCGAGTAGGGGCATCCTGTGCAATGAGTTTGCACAAGACCGGACCAAGAAATGAGTCACTCTTACTTTATAACGTCGTTTACTGATAAGACTGATTATTTCATACGATGACCTAGGTAGTAACTCGATTTAATCGTGAGCCAACTATGAACTTCTGTTTGTTTAGGATTATCTTTTGATTTGCACGGGTGAGAGTGGCCCAACATTTCGCCGACTCAATAAGCCTATCATTTTGGGGATAAGATTGGATAGATAGCTGGGGACATAGCTTTGCAAGATTGAATTCACTCCTACCCGTATTAGGGATAGTAGAAATGTTGTTCTCTTAAGTACTGGGTCCGGGACTTGAACAAGGAGCCCCACCCTCTCATTGGCCTGAGAGGAACTCGGTTTGATGATTCCATCACAAACAAATTGTTCATTAGAGGATCAGTAGGACTTAAGGAATAAAGAAGTGTTATAGGGGTAAAACAAACATTTTTACCTAACTATAGTTATGAACAACCTGTGAAGTGTCGACTTACTAATCATGGTTATATCGAATGGACAGAAACATATCTACAGTGAGGGGAATGAAACTACTAGGCTATAGTGGAGTGACCTGACAGTTAACGAATGTTGGTTAACTAGGTTAATGAGTTTAACCGATTAAACCTTGAATCGTTCGAGCCCATGATCTGTAGGTCCATTAGGTCCCCTTGCTAGCTTAAGGAACAAACTTTGGAACAATATGATGGAAAGAATTCAAATTGCTCAAATTAAATTTAGGGATTATATCGGTCATATTGGATATTACCGACACATTGGTTTAATTTCGAATTAAACCTAAAGTTGAGAGTTGGACATGTTTAAATTTGATTTAAAATATTGAGCACATGAATAGAGATTCATGTTCGAAAAGATACGTATGGAGAAAAGTCCGGATTGGAAATATAAGAGATATAATTAAGCAATTACATTATAATTAATTTTATTAGAAATCAATTATAATTAATTAATTTTAGGGAAAAATACACTTTTAGTCCCTGAGGTTTGGGTTAAGTGACAGTTTGGTCCCTGAGTTTTCAAACTCAACAAAAATACCCCTGAGTTTTGAGATAAGGAGCATTTTGGTCCCTGCCGTCAACTTTTCTGTTAAATTTTAACAGTTGCTGACGTGACACTATTATTTTAATAAAGAAAATTATTTTAAAAAATTTTTAAAATAAAAAAATAAAAAAATATTAAAATATTATTATTTTTTTAATTATTTAATTTTTTTCTCTATCTCTTTACTTCCCTTCTTCTTCTCCATCTTCTTCCTCTTCATCCTTTCATTCTTCTTCTTCATATCTCCAGTGGCCGGCGACCGGCGGCAACCGCTCGCCGGCGCTGGCGCCGGCCTCCGGCACTTTTTTTTTTTTTTTCCCCTCCCTCTCCTTTTCTTTTTCTTCCTCCCTCTTTTTACTGTTAAAAAAAAAAAAACAAAACGAAGGGGGAAAACCCCCTTCGATTCCGGCACCGGAGAGGGAGGAGGGAGCTCCCTCCTCCCTCCCCGTTCCAGATCTGGAACGAGGAGGGAGGAGGGTCCTCCCTCCTCTGTCTCGCCGCCGGAGACGGAGGAGGGAGCTCCCTCCTCCCTCTCCGGCGTCGGAATCGAAGGGGGTTTTCCCCCTTCGTTTTGTTTTTTTTTTAACAGTAAAAAGAGGGAGGAAGAAAAAGAAAAGGAGAGGGAGGAAAAAAAAAAAAAAAAAGAGTGCCGGCGCCGGCGAGCGGTGGCCGCCGGCCGCCGGCCACCGGAGATATGAAGAAGAAGAATGAAAGGATGAAGAGGAAGAAGATGGAGAAGAAGAAGGGAAGTAAAGAGATGGAGAAAAAATTAAATAATTAAAAAAATAATAATATTTTAATATTTTTTTATTTTTTTATTTTAAAAAATTTTAAAAATAATTTTCTTTATTAAAATAATAGTGCCACGTCACCAACTGTTAAAATTTAACAGAAAAGTTGACGACAGGGACCAAAATGCTCCTTATCTCAAAACTCAGGGGTATTTTTGTTGAGTTTGAAAACTCAGGGACCAAACTGTCACTTAACCCAAACCTCAGGGACTAAAAGTGTATTTTTCCTTTAATTTTAAAAAGAAAATCTGAATTTATGAAATTCAAGATTTAAAACTCATTTTTGTTATTTTTAGAAAATTTAAAAATGGGTATTTTTTTTTTGTAGGTGGAGTGGTTTATAACTAAACACCATAGTCCCTTTGATTGCCACTTTAATCCACTCCCTCATGAAGTGTCTTGCTCTTGTGAAGAGTTTACATGCTAAATCTTCTATAGATGATGAAGATTGGTTGATAATAACACATTTTCTTAGCTGTTATGCTGCTGGATTGAATCTCCAAACACCATATAGTTACATAACTCTCTCAAACCTCTCTTTATCTTCCAAATTCAATCACTTGAGGATCCCACAATCCGTTCCAAAGGCCTGAGAATAGCAAGGAAGATCTTGTGGTGGTTCGTGATCAGTTGGTGAAGAAAAACAACACAACAATCGGGCAAATTTTGAGCTACAAGAGGTGGGTGTTATGAACTATGTTTTTCGTAGCTATGGACAACATGCTTTGTTTGATCAAATTGATGTTATTATGTGAAGGATTGTAATTCCCAATTCCGTTACATCGGAAGCAATTGGACCGTTCGTAAATTAATTTTGTTCTACAAAATACCAATACATTGGCAAAAGGTTAAGCGATGAGAAACATACCTCCGTCTGACGACTCTGAATTCTTCAACGAACAGCACCATTTGATCTTCCCTGCTATAACTCTGAGATTAGGAACGTAGTTGTGGGACTACCTAATCTTGAATGGGAAAAACTCTAGAGAGAAAATTCTCCCTATAATTCTTAAGTTGAGAGAATATGAGAGGGCCTTATGGTGGCCATATGTTGTAGTACCTAAACCCTAGGGTTAGTGTTCTATTTATAGGGGAAAGGTCATGAATAAAATATTCATTTAAAATCAATTATTTCCATAACTGATTTAATCTTTTCCATAATTAATCAATGCCATAATTGATTAATCTTTTCCATAAATGATTGATCACTTTCATAAGTGATTAAATCATTTCCATAAAGGATTAATTACTTCCATAAGTGATTAATCATTTTCATAATTGATTAATTTTCAATTAATTAATTCTTTAAATTAATTAATCACCAATTAAATATCATAAATTTAATTTCAGACCTTCTATTAGTTAATTAATTAATTACTCAATTAAATATCATATATTTAATTTCAGACCTTCAATTAATTAATTCTATAATATGAATCAAATTCATATTAAAATTGGAACTCCTTCCAATTCTCTTATATCCTATAAATTTAATATGAATCAAATTCATATTAATATTTGAACTTCTTCAAAGATTTATTTCTCTCATAATAATAAAGTTTCATTTCAAATTAGACTTTACATTTTAATGTATCATTATACATTATATTAATTTGTATCTCATACAATTAACCTAATTCCCAATATGAATTTGAACTATTCAAATTCTCTCAAGATATAATTGTTCCTAGTTACTCTTTAAGAGCTAGCAGGAGGACCTAATGAACCTACAGATCAGAAGCTCCAATGATATGAGGTTAATCGATTAAACTCATTAATCAGGTTAACCAATATTCATTAACTGTGGGTCATTCCACTAAAGACCCACAGCTGAACTCTTCTCACTGTAGAACATTTATGTATCCACGGATATAGACCTATACCGGTAAGTCAATCCTTCATGAGTGTTCGTAATCATGGCTGGGTCAAATTACCATTTTACCCCTATGTTACATCTGTCTCCTTAAGTATCAGCGCTCCTCTAATGAACAACCTGTTTATGGTCCAACCATTAAATAGAAAGTCCCTCTCGGGCCAGTGAGAGGGCGGGATCCCTTTGTTCAAGTCCCAGAGTCACCACTTAAGGAAAAACTCATCTAATTCTCCTAGAAGTCGGAAGGAGTGAATTCCATCTTGTGTTGTCATGTCCCCAGCCCCCACTCGGTCTCGTCCCCAAGAAGGTAGGCTTATTGAGTCGGCGTGCAAGCCACTCTCACCCATACAATCAAAGGACAATCCCTTGTGAGAAGGAGTTCATGACACACTCAGGATTAAGACTAAGTTACCTAGGTCATCCTATTGAAACAGTAACCTAACTAGTTAACGGTGTTACATCTAGTGGTTTACTATTTCGGGGTCTGGTCTTATGCAAACTCATTGCATAGGATACCCTCGCTCGCATGTCTCCCATATGAAAGCCTTGGATCAATACGTCTGTATCGAATACAAAGCATGTCGTATTACATAGTGTTACCAGGATAAGGTACCCATCCTTATCCCTGTACTATAGACCTTTTAGGTTGTTACTTGAACACCGATCCCCATATGTCCCCACATACTAGTTCAAGTCACATGTATACAACCTTGGATCTTAGTTTATTGGATTTGGGTCAGATTGTGCAATATTTAACCATGACACTTTATTGTAGAAACTCAATAACACTTTATTGAAACAAGTATACAATTTGTTTACATTCACTATCTACGCGTTTTAGGGTATAAACCCAACATTATGTATCTAAGATCCAAAATTTCTTTCGCATGTTAGATATTAACACCTTAAAAAACAAAGTCCTATTTCTAGGATCTTTTCCACTATTGTTTTTGCGAACCCGCACATTCAACTCCAACCTTTTGGCCACCAGTTGAACACATACTATGCTAACTTAAGTTATCAGTTTAAGCTAACAATGAAACTTAAACTTTCAGTAAAAACAAAAAATATTAAGGGGAAGCAAGGTTTCCTTTGCATTGGTGGGGCTTTCTTCTACTCAAGGAATCCACATATTTGAACCCTCAAGAAGAAGCTTAGCTCATTGAGGAAAATAAAGTGCAAGACATAAAGCACATAAAACAGAAGTAAAGGACTCAAGACTCAATTAAGGTTCTTTCTCCTCTCTATCTAACTTGCTCTTGCCTTTTTCAAGGGGATTTGTGTCTTTCTCTTCTTCTTCTTTTGAATGGAAGAGTCGACAGAGGCTAGAAGAACCAAAACTCGGATTGGTTACAAGATGAGAAAATAAAAAAACACAAAGATTATCCTAGGACGAAAATTTGAGCTCCCTTTGCTTCTTGCACCTTGCTCGCTTTATATAGACCTTGGAAGGTACGGTTGACTGCCGAGATCAGTGTGAGAGGACCCTTGAGAGTGAATATCCACGATCCTTGGAGATTTGATACCAGATTTAGAATTTTCGGATGATTTTGGGCAAATCTTGCGAATCTCAAAATTTTGTCGGAAAGCCCAATTGTGGTAGCATATTGGGCGCAAATCTCATCAGTGCACTGCCTTGACAAATATGTCTTCAGCTGGGGCCACTTTCCTTTTCAGATTGCGGGATCAATTCAAACGCATTTTCCACATCTTCAAGACCAAATGTGGGCACAAATCTTCAACTTCACTTTTGCTCCGCTAACTCTTTCATCTCCATTTGTGGGCACATTTCCATCGCAAAATAGACCTTTGCACAAAAACATTAGCTATGATAAAATCTTACAAAAATAATCTCTTTTTCAACCCTTTAAGCATAAATTCTATATTTCTAAGATTTCTAACATGATTTCTTAGACTTTTGCTAATTTGACTCGAAATCATATGAATTTAAGCACAAGGCCCTTGCTTTTCTAGTAATAACCTCCGTTTTTAAGGCTAAATAACGCACATAAATAAGCATTATCACAAGAGTGAAACGTTTAAGTGCCAAAGAGATGTTAATTTAGTCAAGAAATGCTGCAACCAAGCCATTTTTCCCGAGAGTCTAGTGTTGAGACTCTAGCTCTAATCGTCTCAATGCTAGGCGAGTCAAGACAACGTTGCCAAAGACGTAGCATCAAGATGCTTGCCTCAGCATCTTGACACTACTTTGAGTTTTCATGCGGATAGAACGCCCAACATTGAGACGCTCTTTAATAGCGTCTTGACCATACAATAGAATTATAAAAGCCCTCTTTTGATTTTTAGTCGTTTTAGGTCAGATCTTAGTCGACTTCTCTGTATTTTCTCGGTACTTCTTTCCCTCTTTTAGTATTCTTTTGTATTTTAGATTGTTTTGGTTAGATTTTCATGATGTTTTTCATTCCCTTTGTTTATTTTACCATTAGCATGCTAGGCTAAACTTTTAGATTGTTGGATTGGTTGAATTTCTTAGAACGTTTATAACTTTTGGTTGAGCTTGTTGGAGTTTCTACGCTTTATGAATTAAATTTATTTGCATCCTAGTGTTCTCGCTTAAATAATCATGGTTGTATGCTTTTTCTATGAATTGACGTCTGTTAGAATTACTTCAAGCATGATTTAAATATTATTTTTAGATTGCCACTAGGCTAAGGTAAATCCATCGTTAATTGCATTTTTCGATTAGCATATAGACTTTTGATAGGCCTAAGAATCTAGGAGAAATTAGATTAAAGAAATCGAAATCCTAGTTTAATTGATTAATTTTGGGCATTATGTGTGTAATAATGTTAGTTAATTAGTAATTTTGAGGAGACATCTTGTTACTGATTTAGCTAATTAGATTTAGTCTGAGGAGTCATTGTGTTAAGCATGAGGGGCAGCGGGTGCCATTAAAATAACTAATTGGTTAATAAATTCGTGGCGTATTAGGTGAGTTAATCATTAGCACAAGTTTAGTAGGTGGATTATCCGAACAACCAAGAAGCATTATGGGCAATTAAGTAATTCATAAAAAATATTTTTAGAGCAAGCAATGACACCAAATAAATAAACGATTCCATGAAATAACCAATCCGACAATCCCGTCTTTGATTGATTTCCCGTCATTTTTTGTTGCATGATATCTTTTGTTTTCGACATTTTATTTACTTTCCTCTACATTTTATTTTGTTGGTTAGTGACAAACCCCCCTTGTTTTTACACACCATTTGGTTACCAAGACTAATTTAATAATCGATAAGAAACTCCTTTTCTTTGTGGATGACTTGACCACTACCTACTGCAAAGTAACATAGAGTTGGAGTTTATAAATTTATTTGGTCACGAGGACTTGACAAACTCGTTCGATCAACCTAGAAGTCCACAACACCTCTATTGGCATTTTTGTAAATCAATCTAAGTATCTCACTGACTTACTTCATACTGCAGGAATGTCCTTTGCTAAGACATGCTTAACACCCATGTCTACTACAGTTGCTCTCCATACCTTTGCACCATTATTCCACAATGCCAAACTTTATTGTCAACTCGTTGGATTTCTTCAGTACCTCACTTTAACTAGACTTGACATTTCCTTTGCAGTAGATTGTCTAAGTTAGTTCATGTATCAATCTATAGTTGTTCATTTTTCTGCTATCAAACGTATCTTACGTTATCTCTCTGGATCTAAACAACTTGGCATTTTGTTTCGACGTACAAATTTGTGACTTTGTTTGGACTGGTAACACTTCTAATCAACGATCCACATTAGGATTCATTTATTTCCTTCGCTCCAATCCTACATCCTAGTCAGCCCAAAAGCAACCTACGATATCATATTGAAGCAGAATTCTGCGCTCTTGCAACTACAACAATATAGATCTTTATTAGCTATGAAAACTTCTTCGTGATCTTCATGTCACCTTATCAGTTCCTCCTAAATTATTATGTGACAACATTTCCACTATTTCTCTCGCCAATAATCCAATTTTTTACGTTGGAACAAAACACATTGAGATTGACTACCATTTCGTATGTGAAAAGGTCACTCATAAAGATATTTCTATTCAGTTCAGTTCTTCAAAAGATCAGTTGGTTGACTTATGCTCAAAACCATTGTCATCTCTGATATTCTTGACGTTCCATGACAAACTTCTGGCTTCACCACAGTCATCAGTTTGAGGGACATATTAGAGAATATTTCTCCATTAATATGGCCCTAAATTATGTCTATGATTCACTACTACAAATAGACCTATAATGACGGTCAAAAAACAAAAGATGTAGGTCTTTAATGACAGACAACCAAAAACTCGTGCTATTTTTTTTAAAAAAAGGACCTTTAATGGCGGGTATTGCTCGACATTAAAAGTGTCGATAACTTTTACTCTTTTTCTAGGGCCTTTTCTCTCTCCCCGAAGTTCTTTTTTTCCCTCTTCTTAGTTTACTCCGCCCGTCTCTCCCTCGAGTTCCTCTCTTCTCCAAAATATTCTCTCAATCTCATCACCGTCTTTCATCATTGTGGGTATTTTTTGTCTTGTCGCCGGTCTTATCATCGTGGGTTTTCTCTCCAGCTTGACACTGTTATCGTCCTCGTAGTTTTTCTCTCCACCTTTTCGTCGTTCCCGTCGTCGTGGGTTTTCTCCAGCTTGCCACCATTTTGTTATCGTGGAAGAGTCGTGGGTTATTCTCTCAGACTTTATGCCCTCTTGCGTTTTTCAACTATGTCGTCTGCCTCATACATTTGTCGATTGTCGTTCGCCTCAACATTCATCCGTTGTCATCTGCCTCTACTATTAAAAATCTCTTTGTTGTTTGTCCACGATCGTATTTGAGACTTCAAGTGGGGATTTCAATGGAAAATCTGAAGCCCTATACCCTTTATTATTTGCTCTCAACAACTATTTTCGTTGTTTTAAGGTAATCTTCTGTTTCTACTCTTTAATATTCGGTGCCGATTATGTTTTTTTCCCTTTCTATTGGGGCTTGTGTATGTTGTAGATCTATTGATTTTGTTTTGTTATGTTTTAGTTTAGTGTAGTGGCTTCTGTATCTTTTTCTGGTCACTACTACTTTTTGTCATCTACATGAAGTAATTGATGTGGGTTGTTGAGATACACTACAACAATTTTAACATTTGATGATCGTCTGCAGGAAAGGTTGGGGAATTATCCAAATGCAGTTGGAATAGAACCTGTTCGTAAAATAGTGTGTTCTTGGCCAGAATATCGCTTATCTATATTGTTAATTTTTTCCCATTTTTGTTATCCATCATTTTTTTTATTAGGTTAATACATAAGAGGCACATTGAAACCAGATTGGTATCCAGTATTCTTATGTTTTGTATGAATTGCAAGCTTAGAAACTTCAAAACATTGTAAAGTTGGCCTTTGATTTTAAGTCTTACTCATTCTTCATTTCGACCCATTTTGATTTAATTATTTTCAAAACTTCATTATAGTACTTGCAACAAGAGTCCAGTTGATAGGTTTTCAGTTTTTATAATTGGACTTTAATTTTGTCACCCGTGAACTTATGAACTTGTATTTTTCAGTGTATAAAATTATGTAAAACTTGGCATCAATGAACATTAACTTCTATGATCTATCCAAGAAGCTTTAAGATGCAGTTAAATTTCAATTTGAATTGTTCAAGAAAATTTCAAATTGTTTTTGACTTATCCTAGTGAATAATAACTACTTGCCTACCAAAACTTCTCTCATATAAAATTTTCAATTTTAAGTGTTCAAGAAAATTTTAAGTTGTTTCTGATTTATCACTAATGGGCGATGACTACTTTCATATCAAAACTTCTCTCATATAATTTTTTCTTTCTGTTGATCATATGTTGGGTGATATGTTGTATGTCAACTTGGCTATTCGATCTGGGGGTGGTGGAGTTTTTCTTTGGGGAATTTATTAAGACATATCATATTTCCTTCAATCATTGATGCAATTGCCTTTTAGATCCCGATGAACACATGTCTTCTATTAAGAATTATCATATTATGGTCTGCCTTTATGAATTTTCCTTGTTTCCTGACTTATTTTGCTTTTGTATTAAAACCAGCATGTCTGTTACTTCCATGGCATACTGCTCAAGTGGTAATTCTTTGATCTTCCTGTTATAGGTGATTTTGGACCACACAGATGGACAAGGAGCTGATGAGGACAATCGGGCAGAGGTAGGACCAAAAGACCGACCCAGAGGAAGACTGGACCAACGAGTCGGGCCAAAATGGCCCGACCATTCGGCCCGTTTGCGCGGGCCGAGCCCGGTGACCTCTTTTCGGTCCCTGATGCCCCGAATCGCCCCAGTTTCGCCTGGTTCGTCCCGAAACACCATCGAATTCCCAAAAACCCTAGGAGGGCAAACAGGTATAAAACCCCCTCTTCACCACGGAAGAAGGGTTCCGAAACTCGATTCTTGACTCTCCCATTTACTATCTGTAGCTTCTCCTCGGTTTTCTGACTTAGGCATCGGAGGCGGTGTGGCCTACACCACGCCGGTGTGCAGCGGTTTTTGCTGGTCTTGCAGGTCACGTCTTCCCCAGTTTCTACAAATTCACTGTTGGTGTCACGTGAAGGTCAGGTGAGTCTTCTGTCCGGATTTTGGCATCAACAGTTGGCGCCGTCTGTGGGGAAGAGTGCTTGCAAGTTTAGACCGCGCATCGGTGGTGTTCTGTAGGATGAATCGGGTTCAGAAACTAGAAGGAAACCTCGGGTATGAGCAGAAAGCGCCGAACCAGACTGAGGTCGGCCTCGGTATGGAAAAGGCCGACCCTAACCCCGAAGGCTGTTGCGAGCAGAAAGCGCCGAATCAGATTGAGGTCAGCATCGGTTTGGAAAAGGCCGACCCTAACCTCGAAGGCTGTTGCGAGCAGAAAGTGCCGAATCAGATTGAGGTCGGCATCGGTATGGAAAAGGCCGACCCTAACCCCGGAGGCTGTTGCGAGGTTCCGCATGTCAGCGATGCTGCTGGACTTGACCCAAGGGGACAGCCCGCGGAGGAACTGGAATCTGTACCACTAACGTCTGAGGAAAGGAGAGTGAAGATCGGCACCAAATTGGGGGCTGAGCAGAGGGGCAGACTGGTTGATTTCTTGAGGGCTAACGCGGATCTGTTTGCGTGGTCACACGAGGATATGCCAGGAATTGACCCGGGAGTGATGGTTCACCAGTTGAACGTGGATAGGGATTTCAAGCCAGTAAAGCAGAGGCGAAGGGCATTTAACTCGGAGAGGAATGAGGTTGTTGCCAGTCAAGTAGATGAGCTGCTTAAAGTAGGGTTCATCAGAGAAGTTCATTATCCCCAATGGTTGTCCAATGTGGTACTAGTAAAGAAGGCTAACGGGAAGTGGCGGATGTGCATCGACTTCACCGACCTGAATAAGGCGTGCTCAAAGGATAGCTATCCTTTGCCCATGATCGACCAGTTGGTTGACGCAACAGTAGGGCACGAGATGCTGAGTTTTATGGATGCATATTCAGGGTACAACCAGATTAGAATGCATGAGCCCGATCAGGAAAAGACTTCATTCATCACCAGCCGAGGGTTGTATTGCTATAAGGTCATGCCGTTCGGTTTGAAGAACGCTGGGGAGACATACCAGCGAATGGTAAACCGCATGTTTGCTTCGTTATTGGGAAAGAACATGGAGGTGTACGTGGATGATATGCTGGTAAAGAGCTTGAAGTCTCAATGCCATGAGTCTGACCTTAATGAAGCTTTCCAGATCCTCCGAAAGTATCGAATGAAACTAAACCCGAGTAAATGCGCTTTTGGGGTGACATCAGGAAAATTCCTAGGATTCATGGTGCATCAGAGGGGGATAGAAGCAAACCCAGACAAGATCAGAGCAATCATGCAAATGTCCTCCCCGACCAATCTCAAGCAACTTCAAAGCTTGAACGGGAGGATCGCCGCCTTGAACAGGTTTGTTAGTAGATCAACTGACAGGTGTTTACCTTTCTTTAAAATTTTGAGACAGGGATCACGTTTTGAATGGACTGGAGAATGCGAAAAGGCTTTCCAAGAGCTGAAGGACTATTTGAGCTCGGCCCCGCTCTTGGCCAAGCCGCTCCCTGGCGACGAGCTGTTGCTCTATGTCGCGGCCTCGGATACGGCTGTAAGTTCTGCACTGATCAAAGAAGAAGAGAAGCTCCAACGACTTGTGTATTACACCAGCAAGTCGATGGTTGGAGCAGAGACTAGATACCCCCAAGTAGAGAAGCTCGCTCTGGCCCTAGTTACGTCGGCCAGAAGGTTGCGTCCGTATTTCCAAGCCCATAAGGTAACAGTTTTGACCAACTTTCCTCTAAAACAGGTGTTGTAGAGGCCAGAAGCCTCGGGTCGCCTCATGAAGTGGGCAGTTGAGCTGAGTGAGTATGACATCCATTACAAACCTCGAACTGCCATGAAAGGGCAACCTGTGGCAGATTTCCTGGCAGAATTAACGACTGCTGAGGAGAAGGCCGACCCTCAGAGGTCCGAGGCCGAGCAGAGCAAGTCAGGCACAAAGGTCAATATGCTGAGTGTAAGGGAGGTGAAACAGACTTGGACACTCTTTGTAGACGGGTCTTCTAACACCAAGGGTTGTGGAGCAGGAATTTTGCTAGAATCCCCTATGGAGGAAGATTTGAGTATGCCCTGAGATTCAATTTCAAGGCCTCGAATAATGAGGCTGAATACGAGGCACTCCTGGCAGGATCGAAGTTGGCAAGGGAGATCGGAGTTTCAGACATCACGGTTCAAAGCGATTCACAGCTAATCGTGAAGCAGGTGTTGGCAGAATACCAGACTAGGGAACAGAGAATGAGTAGGTACTTATCCAAGGCCAGGGAACTGCTGTCCCACTTTGAGAAGTGGGAGATCAAACAAATCCCGAGGTCTCAGAACGCCAACGCAGATTCACTGGCTCGCTTGGCGGCTGCCTATGATACAGAGTTGAGTAGGACTGTGCCAGTTGAGGTTTTGTCAGAGCCTGCGGTATGTGCAGAGGAGATTCTCGAGATAGATGGCCGAGGAGAGGCCGAGGCCGAGCCTAAGGACAAGCCCGAGGCCGAGGCCGAGCCTGAGGATAAGTCCGAGGCCGAGGCGGAAGATCCGAGGCTTGAGGTCGGTGATCCTGCAGATGGGGAGGGTATCCCATCAATTGAAACTAAACCCTCCCCAGAAGCAGGAGAAGCTTCATGGATGGATCCAATCCTTGATTACTTAGGGAAAGGTGAGCTGCCAACAGAGAGGACAGAGGCTAAAAAGGTTCAGAGGCGAGCATCGCATTTTGTGTTAAGGGAAGGGAGACTGTATAAAAGAGGCTACTCGATGCCGTTGTTGAGGTGCCTTCCCCCTAGTGATGCTAACTACGTTATGAGAGAGATACATGAGGGGGTGTGTGGAAATCACTCAAGAGCAAGGTCGTTGTGTCACAAGATAGTCAGGCAAGGTTACTATTGGCCAACCATGTTGCAAGACGCTAGGCACTTCACTAGATCTTGCGATCAATGCCAAAGGTTTGCACCCACTCCAAGGCAACCACCTGAGCCTTTAATGAGCATTATCAGCCCGTGGCCGTTCGCGCAATGGGGAATCGATCTGATCGGACCTCTCCCCCAAGGTAAAGGGCAGACCAAGTATGCAGTTGTGGCTGTGGATTACTTCACAAAATGGGCAGAGGCAGAACCACTAGCAACTGTAACTGAAAAGAAGGTCACTGACTTTGTATGGAAGAATATTGTGTGCCGTTTTGGGATTCCTAACACCATTATATCAGATAATGGTAGGCAGTTCGACAATGCCGCTTTCAGAAAGTTCTGCTCAGATTTGGGCATAGCACATCGTTGTTCATCCCCAGCCCATCCGCAAGCTAACGGCCAGGTGGAGGCTGTGAATAAAATAATCAAGCAGAATCTTAAAACGAAGCTTGAAGGACTAAAAGGGGCATGGGCCGAAGATCTCCCACGTGTACTGTGGGCGTATCGGACCACAACACGAACCTCAACAGGAGAAACACCATTTTCCCTTTCATTCGGGGCAGAGGCGGTAGTCCCAGTGGAGGTCGGCATCCCCTCCCCCAGGACAGAACAGTTTAGTGTGCAAGGGAATGATGAAGCAATGAGGTTGAACCTGGACCTCCTAGACGAGCATCGTGAAATGGCTCAACTCCGGGTCGCAGAGTATAAAAACCGGGTTGCCAGATATTATAACGCAAGAGTGAAAAGGCGCACCTTCAAAGAAGGAGACCTAGTACTAAGGAAAGTCATGCAAAACACCAGAGATCCCAATGCAGGTGCGTTGGGACCAGCATGGGAAGGACCTTATCAAGTTAGCAAAGTGGTCCGCCCCGGCACCTATGCCTTGGTTGATGAAAACGGGAAACCAACTCCACACCCATGGAATGCAGAACACTCTAAGATTTACTATCAGTAGCCATAGCAGAAACAAGTGGCAGGCAACGCCACCACTGCAGGAAGGCCGAGGCCGACCAGGAACAATGGCTTTCTCTACTTATGTTTACTTTACATAGAAACTGTCTGTCATTTATCTCATTGTAAAACACACAAACATTTGAAAATTCAATAAAAACTATTATATTGTGTTTTGCATAAGAATGATTCTTGCAGAGACAAAATTCTTGCAGAGAGGTTGACGCATGCCCTCAACCTCCCAGGGTCCCCAACAGAATGTATGCACCTCCTGGGATGAATACAACAGCTTGAAGAGAGGCTCGGAAATTTCCTCGACCTCCCCAAGTTTTCTCCGACTAAGTGCATGCACCCTTGGGATGGAAAACAAGCAAACGAACAGCACAGAGGAGTTGGTCGGCCTCATGCCAAGGCCGAGCTCCACCCTTAGAGGCCCAGGTACGAAGTTAGTTTTTCCTTACTCAAAAAATGCATGTCCAAGATATTGAATGCACATTTTGAGTGGGGGGTAGGGGTAAGGAAAGGTCGAGTCCATGGTCATGTGGCGACAGTTTTGATTTTCCTTTCGTTTTGTATAACACATGTCCATGGCGCTTCTTCGTGGTACGATGTCGACACTTGCGAATTTAATGAAGTTCTTTGCATTGTGTTTCGCATAAAGTGCTTTTTCCATAGGATGTAACGCGTGTGGCCAGACGAGAATGATCCTTGTAGAGGCCAGACTTCCGCACTTCCCCCGACTGAGTGTACGCACCCTCGGGATGAATACAACAGCTTGAAGAGAGGCTCGGGAATTTCCTGGGCCTCCCCAAGCCTTCCCCCAGAAGAGTGTACGCACCCCTGGGATGACCATGACGCTTGAAGAGAGGCTCGGGAATTTCCTAGGCCTCCCCAAGCTTTTCCCCAAAAGAGTGTACGCACCCCTAGGATGACCGTGACAGCTTGAAGAGAGGCTCGGGAATTTCCTGGGCCTCCCCAAGCCTTCCCCCAGAAGAGTGTACGCACCCCTGGGATGACCATGACGCTTGAAGAGAGGCTCGAGAATTTCCTAGGCCTCCCCAAGCTTTTCCCCAGAAGAGTGTACGCACCCCTGGGATGACCGTGACAACTTGAAGAGAGGCTCGGGAATTTCCTGGGCCTCCCCAAGCCTTCCCCCAGAAGAGTGTACGCACCCCTGGGATGACCATGACGCTTGAAGAGAGGCTCGGGAATTTCCTAGGCCTCCCCAAGCTTTTCCCCAGAAGAGTGTACGCACCCCTGGGATGACCGTGACAGCTTGAAGAGAGGCTCGGGAATTTCCTGGGCCTCCCAAAGCCTTTCCCCAGAAGAGTGTACGCACCCCTGGGATGACCATGACGCTTGAAGAGAGGCTCGGGAATTTCCTAGGCCTCCCCAAGCTTTTCCCCAGAAGAGTGTACGCACCCCTGGGATGACCGTGACAGCTTGAAGAGAGGCTTGGGAATTTCCTGGGCCTCCCCAAGCTTTTCCCCAGAAGAGTGTACGCACCCCTGGGATGACCGTGACAGCTTGAAGAGAGGCTCGGGAATTTCCTAGGCCTCCTCAAGCTTTTCCCCAGAAGAGTGTACGCACCCCTGGGATGACCGTGACAGCTTGAAGAGAGGCTCGGGAATTTCCTAGGCCTCCCCAAGCTTTTCCCCAGAAGAGTGTACGCACCTCTGGGATGACCGTGATAGCTTGAAGAGAGGCTCGGGAATTTCCTGGGCCTCCCCAAGCTTTTCCCTAGAAGAGTGTACGCACCCCTGGGATGACCATGACAGCTTGAAGAGAGGCTCGGGAATTTCCTAGGCCTCCTCAAGCTTTTCCCCAGAAGAGTGTACGCACCCCTGGGATGACCGTGACAGCTTGAAGAGAGGCTCGGGAATTTTCTAGGCCTCCCCAAGCTTTTCCCCATAATAGTGTACGCACCCCTGGGATGACCCTGACAGCTTGAAGAGAGGCTCGGGAACTTCCTGGGCCTCCCCAAGCCTTTTCCCCAGAAGAGTGTACGCACCGTCATGCCAAGGCCAAGCATCCCAACTCCAAGGCCAACCATCAGGCACACATTCAAAGCAGCGTGATTGTTTCGAGTTCTCAGTCACTTTACTTTTTAGCACAGTCGAGGCGCTCAAAGCCGCAGGGAGATGCTTAAGGTAGGGTCGGGCAAATCTGCACATAAGCCTGGACGTCTGCGAGCAAATAGTACAGAGCTGCTGGTTAGCCTCATGCCAAGGCCGAGGCCGACCATCCACCCTCGAAAAGACTAGGTATGGAACTAGTCATTTTCGATCGAAAAATGCAACGCTTGAGGTAATATATGCCCATGTTGAGTGGAGGCTGGGAATAAGGAATAGGTTAAGGTTATTCCATTCCTTTGTTGTAATCGTCATGCAACTTCCCCATTATTTTCCAGTAAGGACTGACATATGAATGTAGGGGGCTAAGCACTGAGCTAACAGGAGCTAGAGGCCAAGGCCGATCCTGGCCTCGTCCCTCGTTTTTCTTTTGCAGAAATTAACTTTTCAATGCAGGGTTGTGAAGTTTTCTATTTCTCCTATTGTTAATTATGGACAAGCCCTAGATCTGGAATGAAGCACTCCGAATGACCAAGTACGGGGGTCTCGCCTTTACTATCTGTAGCTTCTCCTCGGTTTTCTGACTTAGGCATCGGAGGCGGTGTGGCCTACACCACGCCGGTGTTGCTGGTCTTGCAGGTCACGTCTTCCCCAGTTTCTACAAATTCACTGTTGGTGTCACGTGAAGGTCAGGTGAGTCTTCTGTCCGGATTTTGGCATCAACACTTCCGATCTAAGAGATGGAACAATCAGAGTTTAGGATATTTGGGGTCTTGTTGTGAACCTGAAGTGTTGTGAGGTTGTAGTTGGGTGACTTTTTTTACATATAGAAGTGTGTTTCTCTTGTTTAACAGGTTTACAAATTTTTGGGTTAGTCATATGTTTGTCGTTATGCTGTCGAAATTTCTAGAACAACCAGTTAGAATTAGGATAGATGCTTTAGTAATGTCTCTAGTTAAAGTATAGAAACCTAGAGCATTACAGGTTCTTTGAAGGGGTTAAACTTGATATCTTGAAGTTTGTAAGCTTTTGGAGTTTATTGGGTTTTCTAACAAATTTTTTCGGTACTCATCGAGATTGGTTTTTTTTTTTTTCCGTGTGTGTGTGTATTTTATTGATAACTATTTTTTCTTAGGTTCTTCAAGTTTGATGTTCGAGCAAGATTATGGTGACAAGAATGAAAGTGACATGTACGAGAATTTTGTTTTTTGGTGTAGGTGTAGACTTTTAATCATAGGTGTTTAGTAATTTTGAGGCTTTTAAGTGTAAGTGTTTGTAATTTTATTCATATATCAAACTTATATGAATAAAAATTGTATGAACAAATTTGGTTCATTGGCTTATTAGAATGAAATTGTACAAATAGTTGATTTCTATATAATTTTGCACATTTAAGATTAAGATTACTTTCTTTACAGGTTGACAAATGAAGAAAATTATATTGTTGGTATGCCACTGGGCAACCAACAATTTTTTTTTTTATTAAATTAGGAACAAAATGATGACACGCAATGCCTGTCATTAAAAAATATATTTAATGACAGACATTTAATGACAGACTTTTAATGACGGACATCTTTAATGACAGACATTTGGTTGGAAAATACCCCTTCAATGACGGACTTTTGATGACGGGCAAAGACCATATTGAACCTTTTAATGTCGGACATAATGCCCGTCATTAAAAGTCGCCCGTCATTAACATGTACAACAACGACACTCGACGTACATCGTCCGTCATTAAAAGTCTTTAATGATAGGCAATGCCCGTCATTAAAAGTCGTTTTTGTAGTAGTGATTGTAATCTCTTTGCTGGGAATTTGGTGTACATATTTTCCTTTTTTATCTCTTCTCTTGTCTATAAATGTTTCACTCTCCAATAATAAAATTATGTACATTTCCATATTGTGGAGTTAATTGGAAAAAAAATATATTTAAAAAAAAATTGGCAAAACCACGGTAATATGAAAAAAATTGGGAAAAGAATGCAAATGTTTTGTCCTTATTTGAATCTGTGGGTTCAATCCACGGATTCAAAGGCTGACTAGTCAAACTCACAGATTCAACCTTTTTTTTTTTTTTTTTTTTTTTTTTATAATTTGTGGTTTCCTTCCTTCCTTCTTGTTTTTTTTTTTTTTTTTTACAAATTTTGATACTTAATTTTTTATTTTAATATTATGCTTTTTTTTAATGTTTTTGTTCTATAAATCAAATTATTGAAATATTATAATCGATAACATAATTATAATTGGAAAATTATTCTTCTAAATTTAGAAGATTATTGATACATTTTCAATCACTTCCCATTTTGATTCATAATTTTTTACCAACTATTTCTTTTTTTAAGAAATTAGACTAATAAAAATTGATGCATCAAAAATTAGGGAGACAAGAAAAATTGGAGTAAATAAGAATAACAATAGATTACCATGGTAAAGAAATGATAAGAAAAACACATTTCTTAGAAACAAAATAATTATCAAGATGATAGAGTGGTTGTGGTCAAGTTTCTCTTTTTTTCCCCTCATTAATCTATACTATATATAAAATGGGCTAAGAGGAGAGAATTTTTACATACCTATTTTACCCTTACAATTTTATTTAATTCCTATTTTGCCCTTCACTATTTGTTGATGGGACACAACTCTTTGGTTTAGGTGTCCGTTGAGAGAAATTTGTATAAGAGAGGTGATTCTTCCATCTTTGGGATGTGACTCTTCGAGTATAGGTATCCGTTGAGAGATGTTAGGACAATGAAGTTGGTTCTTAAAAATTTGACTTTACAAAATATATTTAAAAATTAAAATTTTAAGTCGAATAGGTGTAATTTATGCAAATAGAATAGAACTATTTGGACAGAGGTAACACATTGAATTAGTGTATTCATTCATATATAAGTGCAATCCATGTATAAAAATAAATAAACATAGTTATCAATATATATTGTCTATTTTTTCATATCAAATTGTCAAGCGATAGGAATGAGAACTTTAAAGTGTTTGTTGTTGTTTTTTTTTTTTTTGAAATCTCAAGTGTTTGTTCTTTGTAAAGAAAACACTGAATTGTATCACAGCGAAGCTTTGAGACGAATTAAGAAACTTTTGTTTTAGGAATTGAAACAAGGGGGATTTCAACTATTCTCAAGACCAAGCTTTTGATTTTTACTCATGAGCACTAAGGTAAAACTCAAACTTGCTTTTTTTTTTGCTCCCATTTTTAGCATAAAAATTCTCCTACAATTAAATTTAAATTGGAAAGTACAATTATTGGTTGAAAACAAAGAAGTTTCACATATACTTTCATTTGCACATTTATAAATGAAATATCTATATTATAATTTTAAATTATAACACAATATATATTTTTTTTTTATAAACACATGAGATGAGTTGGGTAGAAAAATATATAATAATAACCAATATTTTTTTTTTCAAAAAAGTAAAATTTCACATAATTTTAAAATATAGATTCTATGAAATCTTTGGAACAAAATCTTTGAATCATAATTTGTGAGTAATTGTCATAAGTTGAATCGAAAATTTTGATCATATATATTTGGATTATGAACAAACTTGATTATATAATATCAATATAACTTTTTAGTTATTTTAGTACACATAATTTTTAAATTTTCTACGTATTATTCATCCGCAATTTCATGTATACTTTTTTTAAGTTCTAAAGATTTTTAACCACATGCATTGCATGTGTCTTTTAAGAGGGGATTCTAGCAATTATTGTTTTAATTTTAAGAGGGGAGACTTTTTTGCATTCCTATTTTGCCCTTACTTTTTTTAATAAATTCCCATTTGCCCTTCAATCTTTGTTGACGGGACACAACTCTTCGAGTTGAGGTGTCTGTTGAGAGAAATGTCGAATAGTTGCAATGTATACTGATGAAACATAAGTATTATTCAAATTAAGGTAATTATATATTGAATTGGTGCATCTATTATGTGTATGGCAAATCCAATCGTAGATGTAAAACATCACCATCTAATAGTAAAAATGTGTTTAAAAATGTTGTTTATAAAGAGATTCTCTTAATAATGACCAATTTATTAAATACATCTTTCTTTCTTTCTTTTCTCCACAAATCAATCTCCTTTGGAGAATACTAAAAAAATAATTATGAGGTAATAAACTATCTTTATGTCACTTTTTTTTTTAAATCAATTACAATTTATAATTTTTTTTATTTTAATTCCATGGTATGTATTTTACTTTTAAGTTTTAACATCCATGTGTTCTTTATAATATCGATCTCTTTCATTACTTTTTAATTTCACGGGGTTATAGTGGAGAATCTTTACTTCTCTTTTTTGTCCGTACAAATTTTACAAATTCTTATTTTATTCATTCAATATTTGCTGGCAGTATGCGACTCTTCGAGATGATGTATCCATTGAGAGAAGGGTTGAATGGTTGCAATTTATGCTCGAGGGACACAACTATTTAATGGTGGTAGTTACACATTGAAACCACACGTACATTCGCCAATGAGTGTGATTCAAACCGTAAAATTATTCATAAAATGTTGTTAATCAAGGTTCAATTTGTTAAAAATTTATTTGTTTCTTTTTTTTTTTTTTCAGAAACCAATCTATTTGAAGAACATCAAACAAATATTCGTGAGATGAATAAACTATCTTATTATATCAGTTTTTTTTTTAATTATCAATTTCAATTTATATTTTGTCGTTCAATCTTTGTTGGCAGTACGCTACTCTTCAAATTGAGGTGTCCATTGAGAGAATGATTTCAATTAAAACAATAAGCTTTCACGTGCCTTGCACGTGTTTTTTAACTAGTATGAATAAAAATCTTTAGCCAACTTTTGTAGTTGAGTCATCCGTGGTCGTATTAAAAAATGATAGTCGATATACAGTTTAACAATAGTTGATTAATTAATCATAAAAGTATTAAAAAATAGGGGAATTGCAATGGGTAGCAAAAAATATTAGGATATTTGCAAATTTAGCTATGATTTTTTAGGTTTGCAAATATAGCAAAATTTTAAAAATCTGATTTCCGTTTTTTTTATTATTCCAATTTTACCCTTGTTGATATATTAGTAGTATATCTGATATACTTTATATTTACTGATATACGAAATATAAAGTATACCAAATTTGATATACTTGAATGAATACAATGATATACCTAATATACTAATGATATATCTAATATATACTTGATTTGATAAACTAATATTTGATATACCAATGATATACTTAGATATGTTACTTTATTTACTTATATTTTTTATATTTTATTTTCTCTTTATTGAATTATGTTGTATTATTTACATATTTTAAATGAAATGTTTGTCTTTTATAAAATAAATGTTTGTCCTAATTTTTTTTTACTACTCAAATAATTAATAAATATACTTGATTATGAGTAGCTAAATACATCAATGATAGACTTGTTATTAAAAAAAAAAAATCACTCATATATACACATTCAACCAAGAGGTTAGAGGTTTAAATCCTCTACCACACATATTGGGACCCCAAAATAAAGCTAATATATCTAATTCTTGAAGTATATCAAAGATATCTAAACTAATGAAAGCTCATGTGTAAAACATATTATATTCACGAAATATACATTTGATATACTATATATTTAGTATATCAGTTGATATATTCACGAAATATACATCTGATATACTATATATTATTTAGTATATCAGTTGATTGATATACCAAATATCTAGTATATTTTTAAGGTTTAATATACTAGATATTTGGTATATCAGTGGACGACGAGCTGAGGTTATTTTAGTCTTTTTACATTATTGTTTGGACCGGGCCAAACTTTTTTTTGCCATATCTGCAAACCCAATAAATGGAAGACACGCTTGCAATTTCCATTTTCTTTTTTGCTATTGATGCAAACGCCCCTAAAAAATATTAGTAAATACGAAAACCAAACAATTAACGTTTGAAAGATTGGTGAATCCAATTCAATACATTGGAATTTTATTGTCTTCTTAATTTTTTTTTTTTAAAAACCTTGAATTTTTTATTCTTAAATTTAAAAAAATAGAAGAAATGAGAGTGTTTTTATTCTTATGTGTTTTTAAAAAAAATATATTTTTATCCTTATTTACCGCAATTTTTCTCATCTCCCTAATTTTTTATGTATCAATTTTTATTAGTCTAATTTTTTTTTTTTTAAAATAAATAGTTGGTAAAAATTATGAATCAAAATGGGAAGTGATTTAAAATGTATCAATAATGTTGTAAATTTAGCAAAATAATTTTCCAATTATAATTATGTTATCGATTATAATATTTCAATAATTTGATTTATAGAATAAAAACATATAAAAAAGCAAAATATTAAAATAAAAAAATTAAGTTTCAAAATTTGTAAAAAAAAAGGTGGAATGAAGGAAGCCACAGATTAAAAAAAATGAATGAAATTAAAAAAAAAAAAGAAAAAAAAAAACCTAAAAGGTCTAATCTGTGGGTTGAAGCCACAGATTCAACAAATTTGACCAGTCAACCCTTGAATCCATGACTTTTGACCAGTCAGCCCTTGAATCCATGGCTTTTGACCAGTCAGCCCTTGAATCAGTGACTTCAACCCACGGATTCAAATAAATGCTTTTCCCAATTTTTTCAGATTACCGTGGTTTTGCCAATTTTTTTTTAAATATATATTTTTTTTCCAATTAACCCCATATTGTGAGATTCTTTAGCTTGCACTAGTTTAGATTTTTCAGAAATTTGAACCTTAAATCCTAAATCTAATTAAGGGTGTGTTTGGTTTAACTTTTCAAATGTATAATTTTGAAAATAAATCATTTTGAAAAAATTTCTAGTGTTTGGCATCCACTAAAAATGACTTATTAGAAAATGAAATTGATAAATAAATCATTTTGAGAGAAACACTTGAAACCAACTTTTTAAAAAAGACTTCTCAAGTAAACAAAAACTTGTGTATAAAAACATTTGTGAGGAAATGCAACCAAACATATGAGTGTTTAAATTCTAAACAATTTCTGTACAAAATAGTTTTTAAAAAATACATTCTTGAAGAACATTTAAATTAAAATGTATTCCAAACTGACCCTAAATTTGATTTCAAATAGATTTTGGATTTCAATCTTCAACCCTTAAAAAAATATTTGAACTCCTAATTGTGATTTAATTCTAATTCACCGTTCTTTAAACATTAAAAACAAGCCCCACGTCGACAAGCCCATCACAAACTACAGATTCAGAAAATTTCAACTTTCCACACCACGGGGATCGTTTTTTTGTTGTTGATTGAAGATTGATCATCGAAGGAGTAGAATTTTCAAGATCGTTGTCAAGTTTCTGTTGGTTTGAAGCTTGGCACACACATAGCTAGGTGGAGTCGTTGACTCTAAAGTATAGAGTCACAAACTAGGAACTCGTTTGATAACATTCTCGTTTCCCATTTCTCGGTTCTCGTTTTTTGTTTTTTGTTTCTTGTTTTCTAAGACCTTAAAACAGAAACATGTTTCATAACTATTTATGTTTCTTGTTTCTCTAAAAAAAAAAAAAATAACAGAAACAAACATGTGTTTGATAAATGTTTCTCATTTTTTTATTTTTAGTTGAAATAAAATTTGGTCCATATAATATAAAAATTATATATAACATACATTAAAATTATAGTTAGAGGTTGTGGTGGCGGCTGATCGATAGAGGTTGGTGACGAACGGTAGTCGGAGGTCGACGACGGCCGCTAGTCGGAGGTATATGTGTGTGTATATATATATATAGGATTCTATCAATCAAGAATGTATAACAGAGAAGAAGTGATGACTAATAGATGACTTTCTTGATTAATTGTGATCAAAGGCAGTGGCCATTATATAGGCTCACTGTGAACAGAATAAACAACATATACAACTGAAAATATTAACTTGCTAACAAGATTACAGTTGTAGAAGAAAGATAAAATAACAGAAGAAAACTTTAACTCTAATGAGCTCTCTTAACTCCCCCCCCCCCCTCAAGCCAATGTCGGTTGATGAAGAGACATTGAGCTTGGTTCGTAGAGGTAAAAACCTGGCAGCAGACAATGGCTTTGTGAGGATATCGGCCACTTGAGCAGCAGCTGGTAAGTGACAAACCTTCAACCTCTTCTGAAGAACAAGGTCACGGACAAAATATATGTCAATTTCGACGTGCTTAGTCCGGGAATGAAGTACAGGATTAACACTTAGGTGCACTGCACTGAGGTTATCACACCACAACGTTGGGGGTTGCGAAAACTGAACATTAAGATCATCAAACAAAGACTTCAACCAGATTAGTTATGACAAAACATGAGCAAGACTTCTATACTCTGCCTCGGTGCTAGAACATGAGATAATACTCTGTTTCTTACTCGCCCATTGTATTAGATTTCCCCCAAAGAAAACACAATAACCTGAAGTGGATTTCCTGTCGTTAGGATCACTTGCCCAATCCGCATCTGCAAAGCCTTGTAAAGAAAGCTCCTTTGAAATCCGAAAAGTTAAGCCATAGTCCAGAGTACCACCAAGGTATCTAAGAATTCTTTTCACTGCAAGCCAATGTAAATTCATGGGAGAATGCACAAACTGACATACCTTGTTTACGCTGTAGGCAATTTCAGGCCGAGTGAGGGTGACATACTGCAAAGCTCCTACAATACTTTGATACAAATGAACTGAAGGTGTACATATTACACATGCAGAAGCAATTGAAGATCGAAAGCACATAAGACATTCAATTTTACTCCTAAAGCATGGATGTTCTAGAAAAGACAGAATAGAGAGTTTAGAAAACACCAACCTTTGTAGCTCACTTATGTTGAACTCCTTGTGGTGTTTGCCTCTCCTATGCTCCTTGGACAACCTCTAGAGTCTTCCCTACTATACTCCGGGCCAAGAACGACTTGTGGGAGTCTATATAAGATAGGGAATGGGAAGGGAATGCTTGAAGCATCAAACAATGGAGAAGAATGAGAGATGAGAGAACTTTGAGTCCAAATTCCAGCAGCATAACATTAAGGAAATGGCTCTCTTATGTTTGAATATGATTCAAACTCCTTTTAAAGACATTCTCCATGCAAAGCCAAGCCTCAAGACACAAGACACATGGTGTATTTGCAAGCTCAAGTGGATTCTAGGTGTACATTACACAAGACATGCAACAATGCATGAGTGAGTTGTCTTTCCACTTTGAATGATCATGCATTAAGTGGATTTCCAACTAAATCCACTAAATTCAAATTGAAATCAAATTTCAAGCTTGCAAATTACCCCCAATTTCAATTCTAAATTGAAATTGATTGCTTGGTAATTAATTTGAAAATTTTCAAATTAATTTTGATATGATTAATCTAATTAATCTTTGTTATCTTGTGCAATTCCATATATATGATTCCTAATACATATATATAGTATTCAAAACACTTTTAAATACTTCATCTCTCATTTTCTAATTTAATTCATAATTAAATTATTGTGCCAAACACAATTTACGATAATACCCTTTTTCCCGATTTTGAACGATTCAAAGCTTCCTATCTTTTGTTCTAGGCTTAATTCTGATATGAGCTAGTAGGGGGACCTAATGGACCTATAGATCATGGGCTCCAACGATTCGAGGCTAACCGACTAATCTCATTGTCCAAGCTAGCCAACATTCGTTAACTATCGGGACACTCCACTATAGCCCGATAGTTGCACTCCCTTCACTATAGATATATTTCCGTCCACTTGATTTAACCATGATTAGTAAGTCGATCCTTCACAGGTTGTTCGTAGCTATAGCTAGGTCAATAAGTCGTTTTACCCCTATAGTACTTCTAGTTCCTTAAGTCCCACTGATCCTCTAATGAACAATTGGTTTATGGTCCAACCAATAAACCGAGTCCCTCTCGGGCCAAAGAGAGGGCGGGATCCCTTTGTTCAAGCCCCGGAGTCAGCACTTAAGGGAACAACCTCTCTACTATCCCTTATTCGGGTAGGAGCGAATTCCTTCTTGCACGACTATGTCCCCAGCTATCTACCCGTTCCTATCCCTGAAATCGGAGGCTTATTGAGTCGGCGATACTGAGCCACTCTCACCTATGCAGATCTAAGGATAAGCCCGAATAAACAGGAGTTCATAGTTAGCTCAGGATTAAGATCGAGTTACCTAGGTCATCACATGAAATAATCAGTCTCGTCAGTAAACGGTGTTATAAAGCGAGAGCGACTTATTTCTCGGTCCTGGTCTTATGCAAACTCATTGCATAGGATGCCCCCACTCGCATGTCTCTACATGGACGATTTAGGATCACATCGTCTATACCATCTATAAAGTGGGCCGCGTCTCATAGTGTCTCCAAAATAAGGTACCCAACCCTATTCCTATACTATAGACTGTTTTGGCTATTACTCAAGCTTGATCCACTTTTATGTCTCTACATAAAGCTCAAGTGTTCATCCTATAGCCATGGATCTTAGTTTATTGGATTTGGGTTATTATATGTTCAATTTAATTTATTCAGTAATGACTTTTACTGAATCAATCTCGATAACACCTTTGTCGAATAAGTATATAATTCGTTTAACATTCACTATCTACGAGTTTTAGGGCACCAATCCCAACATGAACATCAGAAAATTTCTCCCCATTGTAGGCAGATATCACATTACCACTCACCATCGAAGTCCCTATACCATTTGCTTGATGCATGTTTGCCTTGTAAAGTAAATCAGAAATGTATTTGGGCTGTGACAAAAAGAGACCTCCATTGGGAGGGTCTGACACTTCAATGCTCAAAAAGAAACTCAACTGACCAAGGTCTTTTAATGAAAATTGCTGATGTAACTTGCTAACAAGATGTTCAATGGCAAGATTCGAACTTCTGGTTATGATAATGTCATCTACATAAACAAGAATATAACAATGGTGACCATGCTTATGATAAACAAGCAAGGAAGAATCAACCTTTGAGTTGACAAAGCCAAGAGTGTGTAAGAAAATACTCAACCTCTCAAACCAGGTTCTTGGTGCCTGTTTTAAACCATACAATGCCTTCTTAAGCTTGCAGACCATAGGAGAAGAAATAGTCTTGAACATACCTGGGGGTTGGGCCATATACACCTCTTCATTCAACACACCATGTAAGAATGCATTGTTGATGTCAACCTGTCTCAAGGACCAGCCATAAGCAAGAGCTAAGTTGAAGAGAACACGCACCGTAGTCGGTTTAACCACTGGACTAAATGTTTCGGTATAATCAAAGTCTGCCTCTTGGTGAAAACCTTGTGCCACTAGCCTTGCCTTATACCTTACAATAGTGCCATCTGAGTTCTTCTTTACCTTGAAAATCCACTTGCAACAATCACTTTCTTGTCTTTAGGTGGTGGAACCAAGGACCAAGTCTCGTTTTGAATGAGAGCATTGTACTCTTCATTCATGGCCTTCACCCAGTGTTCATGCTTCATTGCTTCTTTCACATTTGGAGGTTCCTTATCAGTATATTCTGCTAACAGAACTTTTGGTTTATAAACTCCAGCTTTTGCTCTAGTCACCATGGAATGTTTGTTTTGCACTTTCGGAGCAGCTTCTTGTGGTGCAGGAATGGAGGAGTTCGAAACATTGGTAGCAGATGGAGCTGTTGGTTGAGAGACAGAAGGGGCTGGTATCTCAATAGAAGGTTGGGATAAAGGAAAGGCAGTAGTTGAAGAAGGTAAGGTAGGATCACGTGAAGGATCAGTAGATGGGAGTATAGGTGAAAGGTTACTGTCATTGAGACATAAAGGTAATGATATTGTATCACAAAGTACAGGAACAGTGGCAGCAGTGGGAGGTACAGCAGTGGATATTGGCTTGTCATAGGTAATAGGTACTGTGGTTGGAACCATTGGATATAGGATAGGGTTCTAAGAGTCGAAAAGTTTTGAGGTTGGAAACTTTGACTCATCAAAGACTACATTTCGTGAGATATACACTTTACCCGAAGAAGCTAGGCACTTATACCCTTTATGTAAGTTGTTGTAACCAAGAAAGAGACAAGGGATAGATCGAGGTTCGATTTTATGTTGGTTATAAGGCCTGAGATATGGGTAACAGAGACAACCAAAGGTTTTTAGCAATTTGTAATCCGGTGTGAATCCAAGTAACTTTTCCAAGGGTGATAGTTGATGAACTATTGTTGGTAGTCTGTTAATGAGAAAAACAGAAGTGGAAAAGACATCATCCCAAAAATCTAAGGACAAGGAGGAGTGGGATAAGAGGGTTAGTCCCATTTCAACTATTTGGCGATGTTTCCGTTCCACTATTCCATTTTGTTTGGAAGTGTATGGACAAGTCAAGCGATGCTCAATACCATGGGATTTAAGAAAGGGTGTGAATGGACGAAATTCACTACCATTATCAGTTTGTAAATGAATGATGGATCAACCAAGGAGTTTTTCAACATATGTTTTAAAAAGCCGAAAAGTTTGGAAAGCCTCAGTTTTGGAAGTGAGGAAATATATCCATGTGAACCTAGAGTAAACATCCACAAAGCTTTAATAGTATTTAAAACCATTTCTAGACGTTTTATAGGAAGGACCCCAAAGGTCAGCTACAACAAGTTCAAGGGGTGAATGATACACAGTAGTAGAATCATTAAAAGGGAGACTATGAGACTTTCCAATCATACACACATGACAAAGGGAGTGATTTTTATTCGAAGTGTAAGAGATATTACATGAATTGAGAATTGAACTAACAGTCTTAATAGCCGGATGACCCAACCTATTGTGCCACATATCAAAGACAGTAGAACAAGATAATTTGGATGGTTGAGTCGTAGTAGAGAGCACCTGAGAAGTAAGTTCAACAGATGAAGATTGGGAAGCCTTAGTAGGTTTGGGATGAGCCTTTTCCAAAGAGAATTGATAGAGACCATCAACTAGTTTCCCTTGGAGAAGAACCTGTTCACTGGTTTGATCCTTCACATAGCAAACAGAAGAGTGAAATTCAAGAAATACATGGTTATCACAGGCAAATTGGCTTACACTTATGAGGTTTTTGGTTATGTTAGGTACATGAAGAAGATTGTTTAGCTGGAAAATCTGATTAGCATTGGAAGATTTAGAGCGAAGAAAAGAAGTACCAATATTTAAAACATCCAGACATGCACCATTTCCAACGTGTACCCGATTGTCTCCTTGGTATTCAGCCCCAATGGATAGATTGGCAAGATCGTTGGTGACATGATTCGATGCTCCTGAATTCGGATACCAGTGATTGTCTTTGTTAAGATCATTTTGCACTACAAAGGCATTCATGGCTGCTTGCTGGTTATTAGAAACAGAGGATTGTTGTCCAGAACTAGGTGATACTTGTTGGTTGTTTGAATTACCATTAGGTCCTTGAAACCAACGTTCGAAACGATAGTAGCACCTTTGAACCGTGTGTCCAAATCGTCTGCACAACGGACACTGTGGTTTATTGTTGTTGTTCCGAGATCGACGATTGTTGTTACCTTTTCCATTTGAGTTCCTACGATTATTGGAGTCAGATGAAACATTTTGTTGTTGTTTCGGTCCAGCTTGAGTTGTAAGATTAACAGAAGGAGTTGAACCATCAGGATTGATGGAAAGATTCCTAGCTATTTCGTTTTCTTGGGTAAACAATAGCGAATACACCTTCTGTAACGGGGGAGTCTCGTCTTTTTCTGTAATTACATTCACCGTGGAGTCATATTCCATTCCTAGGCCCTTAAGAATGTATAAGACATGATCTTCATGTGAAATTTTCCTTCTAGCAGCATTCAACGAATCAACAAGATTTCTAACTTTGGGAAAGTAATCTTCAAGTTTAAGATTACCTTTCTTGAGAGATTCTAATTTCGACTTGAGGTCCATAACTCGAGCAACATTCCGTGAGGAAAAGCGATTCTGCAAAACTTTCCACACTTCTCGAGCCGTTTCACAATCCAACATTTCCGAAAGAAGAGAGTTGGACATTGAGCCTAACAACCAGGCGATAATGAGGCTATCCTGTTGAACCCAATGATCATACGCCGGATTAGGGATTTTTGAAGAACCTGCACTTGTGAGATACTTCAAGGGAACTTCCACATCTTCATCCAGATGGTGTTTCAACCCATGCCCTCGCAAAGTGGTGAGGATTTGCAACTTCCACAACAGGAAATTGTCTTCGTCAAGCTTCATCGTAGTGATCTTGTTGCCTGGATTTATGATTTTCGGACTCTGAGATGAGATTTCAATCTCAGAATTGCTATTCTTTGTTGAAGGAGACTCCATCATGCGGAAAGAGAGAGAAAAAAAATTTGAGTGTCGTTAGACTTCACGCTTTGATACCAAATCAAGAATGTATAACAGAAAAGAAGTGATCACTAATAGATGACTTTCTTGATTAATTGTGATCAAAGGCAGTGGCCGTTATATAGGCTCACTGTGAACAGAATAAACAACATATACAACTGAAAATATTAACTAGCTAACAAGATTACAGTTGTAGAAGAAAGATAAAATAACAGAAGAAAACTTTAACTCTAATGAGCTCTCTTAACTCTATCACATATCCAACCAAAGCAAAAACATTCAATAATTGGATCAACTTCAATACAACTTTTAACAGAAAAGCAAAGCCAATAACTTCAAACAAGACAGGCACAAAGTATTTGGAATATTTAATCCAAAGATAATACAAAAGGATTAAAAACCAATGCAATCGCAAATCTTTAATTTGAAAACCCTTTTAACCAAAGGTGAGAAAAATATGTTCAATGTGTAACTTTGGGCCTAATATAATCACATATTAAATTAATCTTGATATGAAGTCACCGGTCGGCCACCGAGATTAATTATGATTGTAATTGCTTAACAGCAAACATAAAATTGAAATAAGATAGTGATTTGGTGGATTTTGTCTCATCAGGTCTCGATTCATTGTTCTTTGTCACGTTTCTATTGTTGAGACTTTCATTCTTTTGATGACTAAGACGGTGATTTTGGTGATTTATTGATGAAATTTCCCCTCCATTTGGGAGATCAAACTTGTTTGAGGTCATTTTGGTGTTACATTCTTAGAATGAAAAAGAAAATTTGTCCAGTAATCATTTAGGTCTTTCTATTTTTGTCCAAATTAAAATTTTAAATATAAATTTTTATGGATTATATAGATAATTTGACTGTTAAAAGATCAAAATGGATTTTTTTTTCTAAAAAGAAATTATAGAATAAAATAGATACTTTGAAAGTTTCAAGGAACAAGAGATAAGTAATTTAAATTGTTAACATATCATAATGAAATTTAAACCAAAGTGAAAAGGTATATAGTTGAGTTTTAAAATTTTTGCGAATAGTTTATTTTCTTGTTTGGTAATCTTGGGGCATTGCATGTGAAGGTATAAGGAGGCTAATCTTCTTTCATTAGATCTTGAGATTAACAAAATTCTTAGAGCTATTCGAAGAGGAAGAAAACTAATAGAAGAGATGGCTCAGAAAGAGGAAACACCCAAGGCTATTTGAGACTTTTTACAGCCTATTCTCCCTACTAAAAATTCGGGAATTGTCTATGCTCCCATCCAAACCAATAATTTCAAACTGAAGACGGGATTGATACAGATGGAGAGCGATTGCTCGTTCAAAGGGAACCCTCTGAGGATCCTCATTCCCACCTTCGATCATTTTTGGAGATATGTGGGACAGTAAAGATGAATGAAGTGATGACAGACGCCATCAGACTATGACTCTTTCATTTCTCCCTGCAAGACAAAACAAAGGACTGACTCGAATCTTTGGAGCCTGGAAGCATCAATACCTGGGATGAGCTAGCTCAGACGTTGCTTATAAATTTTTTCCACCTACTAAAACCACCAAGCTCTGCACGGAGATTGAGACGTTCAAGCAGAACGATGACGAGCAGTTTTACGAGGCGTGGGAGCGGTATAAAGAAATGCGAAGGAGATGCCCTCAGCACGGTTACCCAGACTGGCTCCAGGTATAGTTATTTTATAATGTGCTTAATAGTTCCACTAAACATGTTTTAGATACGTATGCAGGTGGAAGTTTCCTTTCCAATACAGTAAATGATGCAAAGGAACTGTTGGAGGAAATGGTGTCTACAAGCTACTAGTGGCCTACGGAGAGGACCCCGATGAAAAAGGTCGAAATTTATGAGTTGGATGACTCAAGTTTGTTGAAAGCGCAAATTGCTTCCTTGACCAGTGCCCTGAATAAGCTTTCAGCTTCTAAAGTGGTTAAGTCAATTGTCACTCTAGCTGAAAGCCACACAAAGAAGGAAGACCAGAAGGTGAAGCAAGTTCAATTTATTAACAATAGATGATTCAATTAGAACCAGAACCTACCAAATTTTTACCATCTAGGTTTGCGCAATCACGAGAATTTTTCGTATGTTAACTCGAAAAATGTTTTGCAGGCACCCCCAAGTTTTGCATCCACATTAGGTCAGTAAGAGAAGAAGAGTAACCTGGAGGAGATGGTGGCACTCTTTATCAAGGAACAGAAGGTCTTAAATGTCAATCTTCAGACCACTGTAAACACTTTGGTAACCTCTGTCAATAATCATGATATTGCTCTGAAAAATATGGAGGTCCAATTGGGACAAATAGCAACTACGGTGAATGCCCTTTAGAAAGGGAAGTTTCCAAGCGACATAGAAGTTAACCCGAGAGAGCAATGTAAGGTTATCACGCTCTGGAGTGGAACGCAGCTGAAGGATCTATCGGATGAAGAAAAGAAGAAGGAGAAAGAGAGCAAGGATGAAGACACGGAAGGGCTGAGGCAGAAAAAACCTCCAAGGACAGGTCTCGAAATCCTCCTAGCTCCTTTGATTATTTTTTAACTAACCCCAATGTAGGAATTAAAAAGAATGAAGAAGAGAAGAAGGAAAAGATTGAAGAGAAGCTGCAAGAGGAATCTGACGAAAGGGTACCTTGCAACCACCATGATCGAGGATCTCACATCAGCCCGCCCAAGAGGAGGGGCGAATGTCCGACCTTCGACTACAGGGAGTTACCTTTTCCTTAGCGCTTTAAAAATGTTAAGTTAGATGAGCAGTTCTCTAAATTTTTAGAATTGTTTAGGAAGTTGACAGATAACATCCCCTTAGTTGATGTTTTATCAAATATGCCTAATTATGGTAGGTTTATGAAGGAGATGTTAGCTAGGAAAAAGAAATTGAAAAAAGAAGAAGTTTTTTGCCACTTAGTGACGATGAGTTAGATTTAGAGTTAGAATTAGAAGGTCAGCCTGATATGGGATCCGATCCTGATGAGTTCTTTAATCATGATATGTTTGAAGGTGAAGAAATGTTGGAAGATTTTGAATTACCTGTTTTGTTGGACTACAATGAGCAAGATGGAAATGATAGTGTCATACAGTCTAATGTAGATAGTGGGTCTCATGTAGATATGCCTGTATAGAATACCACGCCTGATGTGGAATTTTCCTTACCGCAAGCGCACGGGTCAAGTAATAATAAAGTGTTCGTAAAAACGAGTGTCGTCCTTTGGATTGGATTTTTAAGCAAATCAAGTATTGTGAATTATCTTGCTCAATTTTATTTAGGGATCAAAAAGTAGTGAATGAATGGTAGGAAACTTAAATCAAAACACATAAAAAGCATGGAAATTCAATTGGGAAAAATACTTAGGGAGTTGATTTCGTCGATTTAGTCTAGGATTGATTTTAAGGAGTAAGTTATTATGCACAATGGAATTATGAGCCAAAGACCCTTTAATCACAACTACCTCTCCCGAGTATAATTGATTCTCATGCAAATTAACCAACTTGATATCCCTATCTAAGTTTATTAACATGCAAGGCAATGAGATCTTTTGACCAATTCTAAAGTTAATCTAAAACCGTCACGAATTAGAAAGTAAACTTTAGTCATGCAATCTTGAGTAAGTCTAAATTAAATCCCCTCTCCCGAGCTAGATTCAAAACTTAAATCATTCAACTAATGGCCAATTAATTGAAAGCATTAAATCAAGATTACAAACATAATAAACATTGCACAACTTAAACCATAAATCAATCCATAAACACAATCAACTACATCAATCCCTAAGTTTACAAGTTCAACTACTCATGAATGTAATTACAAGCTCAACTAAACATGTAAAAGTCATAAAGTCTAGCTAAAGAAAGGAAAAGGGAAGGAAAAACTCAATGTAGGCCGAGACCGACGTCCCCGTCACGATCCCAATGGGTTGATTTCCGATTTTCTCCCTTTGCTTCAGCCTTCAAATCCTCTGTTTTAGCTCTGTTTACGACTCCAAGAAGTCCCAAAATTGATTCCCCCAAAAACCTAGCCGAAAAGAACTATAAATACTGATTTTTCGTTGTAGCGTCGAGACGCTGTCCCTAAACACGCGTATTCTGGAAAGGAAATTACGCAGCGTCGAGACGCTAAGGTCGCAGCGTCGAGACGCTGTGACCTTTTCGCTGGCCCAAAAATCATAAAAGACTAGTTAAATTAAATAAGTAAAAGTAGCTAGCTATGCTCGCTATCAACGCCTGATGTAGAGTTGGTTCTTTTTGAAAAACCATCTAAAGATACAAGACCCATAGATATCATGGTGCTTGACTTTTCTATTAATAATTGTTTCGAGAATAGAGATTTAGAGAAAATGTTTGACTTAGATGCCTGGATTTTAGAGCACTATTTGTTATATGATGAGAGCCTAGGGGAGTGTTCTTTCTATCCCCTGTTCTTTTTTTGTAAGACTGCAGCGCAGTTTATCGGTGGCTCTCAAGGGTTGGAGGACAAATATTTTATCTTTGAGCCTCCATGAGCAGATCGAGCCTCGTCTAGCTAGAGACGTTAAAGAAGCGCTGCTTGGGATTCAACCCAAGGATTGTTAGTTAGTTGTTATTTCTTTTTGCGGATTTAAATAAACCCTTGCTCCTTGATCCAATTTTGTGTCTCAGGATCCATGAAGCAAGCCCCGTCAAATCCAAATGTGCACTCTCCCAATCCAGAAGATGTTGAATTTCTCCAAAAAGAAGTCAGAGAAAGTTCAGTATCCCCTTTAGCTTTTATTGTTTAAAACATTAGGAACAATGTTTATTTTAAGTTTGGGGGGGGGGCTTTCACTACTTTTGAGCTTATCTGAATTCTTTTGGATGCATGTTAGGATAGCGAGGACAACCTAGGATTTGAGTTAGAGTTTTTGGGGGGATATGGTTTATATGAATGTGGAATTCAGGAGTATGGTAGAAAACTGAGAAATTTTTTAAAATGTTTTTCTTAGTATTAATGTCTAAAGCATGCAATTAACTTATCCTATGAGATCTTTGGAAATCTAGATTCTTGTTATGACTTTTATAAGTTTGTTGTCACTTCGATAGGCTTAGTCTCTAGCACTAGGAATTTATGCTTGATTCCTCCAAGAACTAGGTGAAAAAGAAAAGAAAAAAAAATGTTATGCCTGCATAAAGAAAAAACAACAAAAGAAAAAGAAATATCTGTTAAAAAGAATGACAGAAAGAAAATATTTTTTCTTGCAAAAGAAAAAATTGAGCTAGGGGTAAAAAGAGATACCTCCGTTGTGATCAGTTAGGACCATCCAAGGATAAAATTCGGGATATGGGTCCCCTGCAGTGGTGTGTGAAATGTGCCCTTAGGATCATAAAATGTAAGTTTTTTTTTTTTTTTGGGGGGGGGAACCCTTCAGAAAAAGAAAAGAATAAGGCGCGGTAGTTTCTTTAGTTGCATGATAGCTAAACTTTTGAACTGTTAGGACTTTTAGCCAGTGTAGGGGGAAGACAAATGGAAAAAGCGGTAAAACTAATCTAGGTTAGTAAAAGAACCACTAGATAAGTTTTGGGCATGTTTTTCATCAATGCTAAGTTTCATTTTTAAAATTTCTTCATGAGTATGTTGTGCTTGCTTAGTCCACTTGCATGTTTTCCATATTTTCTTAAAAGTTCTAATTCATTGAGGCTAGAGCGATTCTATGCATGTATACTTAGAATTTATTTTGCTCGGGACTAGCAAAAGCTTAAGTTTGAGGGTGTGATAGCATGCATAGATGCTATCAATTTATCCTTAGATTTAATAGTTTTTGTTGGGGTTTATTGTGGATTTAATGATTTATTATGGTAATTTAAGAATTTTTGTCTCAAGGAGCTTTTGGATGAATTTTTGGTAAAAAAATGAGAAGAATTGACCCATTTTATGAAGATGTGTTCATGAGAGATCAATGATGGGTCAAAGGGAGAATTAAAGGGCTTTAAATGGAAGACCAAAGGCAAAACATCTGGTGAGAAAGGCCCAAAGCTCAGCCCAAAACCGAGAGCTGAAATTTCAAACTGAGGGACAGCGTTGCGACGCTACTCCTTAGTGCCTCAACAATGGGACAACTTGGGCAGCAAGACAGTTACGTCACAGCGTCGCGACGCTATTGCACCTAGAGCACTATCTAAACCGCGATTTGGCCACAATTTTGGATCATCAAGCAACATTCTCCAGCAACATTTAAAGGCTGATTGAGCCATTTTGTTGTTTGGGATGAGAGTGAGTGAGAGTAGCTCTTAAAGTGATTTTTTTGGGTATTTTTGGGGATGATTGGGAGCTTGATTTGCGGCGAATCAAAGGCGTAAGAAAGGGATTCATCGCCGGTTTAGTTCCTATTCCCTATTCTTGTCCATTTACTGTTTTTTACAATGTATATGCTGGAAATTTTTGTGTTCATAGTGACAATGTATAGCTAAGCTGCCAGCATTCGGGTCTTGAATGAAGAAATAGAAGTTATAATGTTATTCTGATTACCCCATATTTTGTCCAATTTTACTAATTATTTGTTTGGGTGTTCTTAATGCTCTATGCATTTTGGCCAAATTTATAGTGAATCGATACTTAGTGGATACTCGACGGAGAGAAACTAAATCAGATCATAACCCATCCAACTAAGCTTAATTGCTCGTAGTGACAACGAGATTAGTTGATTAGGCTTAGAGATGGATAATGAATCAGGACTTATTAATTAACCCATTTAATAGCTCTAAGGACACTTAGGTTGTTAAAATGAGTTAATTAGAATTAGGTGAAACCGACAGGAGAAGCTATATTAACAAGGAGATTCTAGATCTATAATTAGTGGACATGGTATTTAGTAATCAGAATAATTATTAACCCATATTTTTGAATTCAAGACCCCGCCTCTCACTTGACTTGATCTCCCTCGTTTGTGGCTAATTTGCTTGATCAAAGATTGTTTTATTGCCTTGTTTGTTTTTTATTTTCATCTCTCATTCAATTAGATTCCCTAGATAATGAGCAACCTCAGTAGTTTTAGTGTTTACATTTTTGTTTTGCCTGAATCACGCTACTCCCTGTGGAATGTGATATTTGGTCTACTTACTGTCTCTTTATTACTTGCGACTCGTGCACTTGCGGTCAACACATCACTTGCCTGGATTTTGGCATCAATAGTTGACGTTGTTTATGGAGAGGAAAACTTGTTTGCTAAAATTGCATATCAATGTGGAGATTAACCTAAAAGCGAATCAAAGATGACCTTGGCAAGGTGGAGATCTAGTCAGATGGAAATTGTCTTCCATGCTCCCAAAAGAAAAAAGAAGCGAAAAAGACTTTGTGGGTAGGTATTGGATAATTGATACCTATGCAGGGACAGAGGTCCCGTCACAGAGGAAGCGGTTCAGGAACAATTCGCATTTAATCTAGAATCATGAAATACCGATACACTAGCAACATAAATATATTTATAATCTATTTGGTGCGTGTGTGAACTGAATGGGTGGAATGATAAGATCGACAATGATAAGAAAGAAATATTCATCCAACACTTAAGTGCAAGTATACACTGTCGCACATAGTAATAAAAAAAACCTCAGAAAGTATTCCAAGGGTATCGATCCCATGAGGACTAAATTGGAAATTCAGATTTGATGAATAAACTGCTCAAATGATTGCTTTTAAAAAAGGTAACCAAAGAAAATAAGTTGATTGATTGAGTTTTTGAAAAGGTAGATAAAACAGGCAAGTAGATAATAAAGAATAACAAATAATAAACAAATGAGATATTCAACATGGGTTCATCCCTAGGGTAACAACCATACTTATGCAATATCTAACTTGAGAGTGTTTAATGCATTGGGTCAGATTTAACTTCCATTTGGCCCTTGTTTCCAAAACCCGTAAAAAGGTTAAGCGAGTACTGTTATGCACATTTCTGTGACTCGACTCCAACATAGATAATTCACGAATGCAACCTATAACCCTATAGTTGATATAGGGTGCCTTAGGCAGCTTGCCCTATACTGCCGAGCAATCTCTTTCGAGCTTTTTCTCCTATATCATCTTTATGAGAACCGATATCGTTTGTCCCTTTCGAGATCAAACTCACATAACATGCAAATTCTAAGTGATCAAATTAAACTCTGCAAGATCAGAATGATATTCAATAAAGAATGACATGCGTTAAACCCTACTTAAGCAAGTAAAACACTTTCAAGCCATTAAACCCTAAGGGAATTCACCACATTGAACCCCTCAACGGGATTTAGCTACTCATGATGGAATAAGAAGCAAATGAACACATTTCCATTGAAATAATGATGCAAAGAATGAAAGATAATGAAAAGATTCAAGAGCTGGAATTAAAAGAGATAGCTAAATATTATGAGTTTTTTTGTTTACACAATCATTCTAGAGTTCGCTAAGACACTCCACTCTCTCACTTTTACAAGATGGGAATGGGTGAAACTCTCTACAAACCACAAGGTTTGATGTCTAACTCTCTCTCGGGTTAGAATTTGGTCATCTAAGAAGGGCCTCGGGCATCCCTACTCATTGGCGTCGAGCCAGGGTTCTGTCACCACCCTTTTCTTCCAAGTGAGTTATGCTTGAATTTGACTTCGAATCTCGAGCTTATATAGTGTAGAAGTTGGTTGAGGAGTTGTAAAATAGCTGCTGGAAGGCTGCCCAGTCAGTTTCGGGGTCAAAACAACCGGTTAGGTGCGAAGAAGACTCGTCAACAACGACCCGTGTGCGACTCGGAACGACCTCTGTTTTTCAAGAAATGCAACCGCATTTCAATTTTGCCTTCCCAGAAATGCGGTCACATTTCTGGGAAATTCCAGCTTCTTCTCTGTTTTTCTGCACAACAGCAAACTAAGTTAAATTTGCTTCAAATCAAGTTTTTTTAAGCAAAAATAAGCATAATTCAACAAAAGTGACTCTCAACACCCTAACTTATCAAACTAACATATTTTGAGCTCGGAAATAGTAAAATTGAGCTAAACACTCAATATTTGACCAAGAAATGAGCTAAATATAAGGGTAAAATAGGTATACTTTTGACCCTTATCACTATTATATTTCTAGATTAAGCATGCTAAAAAACTATAGAATCTAATTCTAATTTACATAGAGTAACAAGTTACTTACTCTCGTTGATGACTCAGATTAATTTCACCAACTACTGGAGAAGATATCACAAACAACTTGGAACACTACCATAAGGAAACACTAGTATTCTCTGGGGAATTAGAGGCCAAGGTAGTGGGCACCTTCTTCTTGATTTTAGGGAGAACTGACTGAAGTGAGTGTTGTTCAACTGGGAGGAATTCTATAGTTTATATAGAATGTCATATCCCTTTTCCTATTCATAATAGGATAGGGATATATTTAAAAATTCTTTGAATCATGTTGGGGTTGGTGTCCTAAAACTCGTAGATAGTGAATGAAACAAATTATATACTTGTTCGAGAGCTTTCTGTGGAGACAAAAAAGTGGACCAGGCTCAAGTAAATAGCCAAAACGGTCTATAGTATAGAGATAGGGCTGGGTACCTTATCCTAGGGACACTATGTGATGTGGCCCACTTTGTCGTTAGGACAAACGATGTGATCCTAAATCATTCATGTGGAGACATGTTAGTGGGGGCGTCCTATTAAATGCGACCGCATTTCTGGGAAGGTCGAATGGGGGTTGGGAACATTTCAGGGGTCCTACCATTTCAGGGGCAAGACCGAGTGGGGGCTGGGAACATAACATTACAAGATGGAATTGACTCCTTCCCCTATTGGGGCAAACAAATGTGTGTTCCCTTAAGGGCTGATTCCAGGTCTTGAACAAGGGCACCCATCCTCTCCTGGCCCGAGAGGAACTGTTGTTTATTGATTGGATAATAAACAGATTGTTCATTAGAGGAATCGGTGGTACTTAAGGATACAGAGGTAACCCAGGGGTAAAATGGTAATTTGACCCAGCTGGCGTTACGAAAACCCGTGAAGGATTGACTTACCGTTATTGGTCAATATCTGTGAACACAGAAATATTCTACAATGAGAATAGTGCAGTTGTGGGTCTTTAGTGAAGTGACCCACAATTAACGAATGTTGACTAACTTGGTTAATGAGTTTAGCCAATTAGTCTCGTATCGTTGGAGCTTCTGATCTGTAGGTCCCTTAGGTCCACCTGCTAGCTCGTAAAGAACTATTGGAATATGAGTTATTCTGGTAATAGGGATTGACTGAGATTGTCTCAATTGAGAGGAGTAGTGGCTGACTGCCCTACGGTAGTTGTTGCTCTAAACTTCTGAAGTATCGTTGCAAATATGTATCATATATTTGGGTCGATGATTACTTTTGCTAAATCGATTGGATTAAAACAATATTATTTTGTGTAATGGGTTTAGTGCAAAACAATAAATTTGTTGTTTTGGTGATAATTTCTATGTGCATTGTCTTGCGCCAATTGATAACGTTTTTGATACAACTAACTTAAATTTCATATTTGTGGTAAGTGATTTAAGATTAGTCTTGAGTGAGTAATGTCCTCGGGCTCAAATGTCTAGTTCATCTTGAATCGTTCATGAGGATAATGACATTAATTGTCTAGCCAATGTCGATGACAATGAATGTGATTTATTGGTCATTGAAACGTGCATAGTGGAAAATGAGGATACAACCTGAATTTTTAATTCAGGTGCCACTTATCACGTTTGCTTTTCCTTTCAAGGAATAAGCTCATGGCACCAGTGGCATATAGGTGAGATGACTCTCAAATTTTGATATGGAGAGTATGTCTCGGCTATGGCAGAGGGGAACATTAAGTTATTGTATCAAGTGGGAGAAAATACACATTATTAGATAATGTGTATGAATTTCCTAAAGATTAACAGAAATTTGATTTCTGTATCTTTCATGCTGGAACAATGTTACTCTAAACATTTTTCTGCTAACACAGTTTTATTTTAGGAAAGGGAGTTGACATTTGTTCAGCTTTACTGGAAAAAAATCATGTGTTTTTAACACTAATCGAGAGTAAAGCAAGTCATGAGCACTGAGTTGTTTGAGATTGCTTATACTCAGAGAAATAAAGTGTTTTTAAGACTAATCGACACTCGTTTTTACGAACACTTTATTATTACTTGACCCGTGCCACATATACATGCTTAATTTAATTGTTAATTATAAGCACCTAAGTATGGAGGAAAGCAAACTAATTTGTTTCATTAACTCATTAGTGAAATCTTAGTGCCAGTGTAGAGGGAAGATGAGCTGAGAGTTTAATAATCCAATCCCGGGCTAGTAGAGTCTGATCTTGTTGAGATAGATCTCGCTTGTGCAACTTAATTTTTGAAAAATTTTAATTTGTCTCCCTCATTGGTCCTTATGTGCATGTCTCTTCATGCTTGACTATTGACTTTTGAGCCTTGAAGATTGAGTTATGATTGTTGCATCCATTCTTCCATTGTATGTTTGATTTGTAGTTTGCTCGAGGACTAGCAAAAGCTTAAGTTTGGGGGTATTTGATAGCGAGCATAGCTAGCTATTTTTCCCTAATTAATTAATTCCACTTCTAATTAAATACCATATATTTAATTAGACATATATTTGAACTCTTTCAAATATATCAATCTTTCAATATAATGAAGTTTAATCTTAAATTAAACTTTATATTCTAATGCATCACTATATATTATATTAATTTGTATCTCATACAATTAACTTAATTCCCAATATGAATTTGAACTATTAAAATTCTCTCAAGATATATTTGTTCTGAATTACTCTTTACGAGCTAGCAGGGGGACCTAATGGACCTACAGATAAGAAACTCCAATGATTTGAGGTTGACTGATTAAACTCATTAATCAAGTTAACCAATATTCACTAACTGTGGGTCATTCCACTAAAGACCCACAACTGAACTCTTCTAACTATAGAACATTTATGTGTCCATGGATGTAGACCTATGCTGGTAAGTCAGCCCTTCACGAGTGTCCGTAATCACAGTTGGGTCAAATTATCGTTTTACCCCTGTGTTGCATCTGTCTCTTTAAGTACCAGTGCTCCTCTAATGAACAACTTGTTTATAGTCCAACCATTAAACAGAAAGTCCCTCTCGGGCCAGTGAGATGGTGGGATCCCTTTGTTCAAGTCCCGGAGTCACCACTTAAGGGAACACTCATCTACTTCTTCTAGAAGCGGGAATGGGTGAATTCCTTCTTGTGTTGTCATGTCCCCAGCCTCCCACTCGATCTTGTCCCCAAAAAGGAAGGCATATTTAGTCGGCGTAGTGGCCAATCTCACCCATGCTAATCAAAGGACAATCGCTCATGAGAAGGAGTTCATGACACACTCAGGATTAAGACTGGGTTACCTAGGTCATCCTATTGAAACAGTAACCTAACTAGTTAACGGTGTTATAACTAATGGTTGACTATATTGTGGTTCAGTCTTAGGCAAACTCATTGCATAGGATACCCCCGCTCGCATGTCTCCTACATGGACGCGTTGGATCAACACGTCTGTATCGAATACAAAGCGGGCCGTATCACATAGTGTTATTGGGATAAGGTACCCAACCTTATCCCTATACAATAGACCTTTTAGGTTGTTACTTGAACACTGATCCCCGTATGTCCCCACATACTAGTTCAAGTTACATATAAACAACCTTGGATCTTAGTTTATTGGATTTGGATCAAATTGTGCAATATTTAACAATAACACTTTATTGTAGAAACTCAATAACACTATATTGAAGCAAGTATACAATTTGTCTACATTCACTATCTACGAGTTTTAGGGCATAAAACCCAACACCTAGGTTGTTTAGATGAAACTTGGACTAGTATGTGGGGACATACGGGGATCAATGTTCAAGTAAAAACTTAAATGGTCTATAGTATAGGGATAATGTTGGGTATCTTATCCTGGTAACACTATGTGATACGACCCACTTTGTATTCGATATAGATGCAATGATCCAAAGCATCCATGTGGGAGACATGCGAGTAGGGGTATCTAGTGCAATGAGTTTGCATAAGACCGGACCGCGAAATAGTAACCACTAGATGTAACACCGTTAACTAGTTTAGGTTTCTATTTCAATAGGATGACCTAGGTAACTCAATCTCAATCTTGAGTATGTTATGAATATTCTACTGTGAGAAAAGTGCAGTTGTGGGTCTTTAGTGAAGTGACCCACAGTTAACGAATGTTGACTAACTTGGTTAATGAGTTTAGCTAATTAGTCTCGTATCGTTGGAGCTTCTGATCTGTAGGTCCATTTGGTTCACCTGCTAGCTCGTAAAGAGTTCTGAGGTTAAATAGTCTTGAATAGAATTTGAAATGTGTTCAAATTTATTAAGGGAATTATATTGTATTTGATACATTTAAGATAATGTATGAAGATACATTATAATATAAGTTTAATTGGTTAATTAAACTTTATAATATAAAATTAATTTTGGATGTGATTCAAAATTAATTAATGAAAGAATTAAATATTTGGAGTTCAAATATTAAACATGAATTAGATTCATATTAAACTATATGTTAAAATAATATGAATAGAGATTCATATTAAAACTATAGTATATGAGATAATTATTTGAATTTGATTCAAATAGAAAATTAATTAAATATTTGATATTTAATTAAATAAATAATTAATTTGAGAATTAATTAATTAGTTTAATTTAATTTGATTAAATATGATTTAATTAAATTAATACTATAGTTTATATTTAATGTACATTAGGTGCACATTAAAACTATGAGTTAAATGAGAGAGACATATTTGAATTTAATTCAAATATAGTATTAATTAAATATATGATATTTAAATAGTTGGTTGAATTAATTCAGTTAAATATGATTTAATTGAATTTAAAAACTATATGTTAAATTTAATTTAATCAAATGTTGATTTGGTTAAAATTAATTTAATGTGCGTAATATATAGTTTTAATATATATTAATTTAATGGTTAAATTAATATGGATTGAGGAATGAGGTTTTGACACCTCATTGGGGAGTTACACGATTGTAACTCCTCACCCTCCTTCAGCCAACGAGAGTTTTTTCTGCATTCTCACCAATATAACTCTGTCAATGGCAACCAATCTCTCAAGAACTTCTCTCAAGAAAGTACAACAAGTTTCTTGCTGAATAATCCATTCCCCTTCTTCAAGATATTGGATCCCACAATCCAAATCTTAAGAACTCAAAGATTAGTGGGTGATCCGACGGGTAGTGTTCGTGGGAGTATCTCGTTGTACGTGTGGAGCATAGTGTTGTGGTGTAATTGGTTCTACAACAAGTAAGTCTCCAAAACTCTAATTTGTTTAGAACAAGCATGCTTAATCTAGGTTTAATTTTAGAATTGTTCTGAAATTATTGGCCAATGTATCGATGTTTTCTTTTTAACCCAATTAACAACGATCGTTCTGATATACGCTTCCGCTGCAGAGGATTTTCATTCCTTCAAAAACCTCTCTACTTAGCTATTTATTTTGTTTTATGGATGTCATATAGCTTAAAATCCCACCATAGGTTAAGCATATTCATGCATATTTATTATTATAAATGTTATAATGTATGAAATATGTATGAATTTTTTTTTTTCATGGATGTTTAATATAAAGTGTTATATTAAATGGATGAAATTTGAGAAGCATTGAGCATGAAATTACTTCAGTAAAGAATATAAAGAGTTATATTTATTTTATTTTTTTGGAAAGATAAAGAGTTATATTTATGAAAGTAATTTATTTGCTTATTTATTTTCATGAGCAATTAATATAAAGTGTTATGTTAATGTATGAAAATGTGAATGCTTATTTTAATTTTTTTGGGTAATTAATTTAAGAGTTAGATTAATTGAAGAAAATTAATTTGTATTGACCATGAAATTACTTTAGTTTAAAAATATAAGAGTTATATATATATTAGTAATTAACATGCTTATTTTTTCATGAGCTATTAATATAAATATTATATTAATGTATGAAAATGGTAATGCTTAATTTTAATTTTCTTGGGTAATTAAGGCCCCGTTTGGATCGTGATCCGAAAATTATTTCCTAAAATAAAGAATCTAGCAAAAAATGAAAACAAATTTCTTATTTTTACTATATTTGAAAACACGTTTGGTTTCAATTTAAAAACATTAAATTCGAATTCAAAATTTGAAAACTGTGTTTGGTTGTGAATTTGAAAATGCAGAAACGAGTAATATGTGTTTGGTAAAATTCATTAATTTAATATAATTATTTCTTATTAACAATCCTGGTTGAGTAAATATTTTAACTATATATATCTCAAAAAGTAAAGAATGTACAATTAAATTAAGCCTAATAAAAAAAGTTATAATTTATTATAATCTAACAAAAAGAAATAATAAATTATACTTTAGAATCATCATTTCTATTGATTACGCTATTGTTACATTGTTGTCATTATTAATATAAATAATAACATGAGTAGTAAAAGATATAGATTACATAACTATGTTGTCTCCATATCAAATATAAGAATTTACGATGGTAGATTTCAATTCGGCCTACAAATATTTCACATAATAAAATAAGATATTATATTAAGTAAAAATAAAAAAATAAACACATAATTTTTCATACATTTTAAGAAATGTTACTACATTTGTTATTATATTCAAGCCACATAGCTCCGACAATATCATCTCTCATGGTATTCATTTGACCAATAGATTCTTGACTCATATCCATATTAGAAGCTTCTTGTCTATTGCCCTGTAACACCCCAGGTTCTCTAACCTCTAGCCTAGCGGCGCTACTACTTACTCTAGACTCTTAAGGAACTAGGATAACTCTCTTTAGACCGAATGTACCGAAAATTTCGGCAGCACAACGCCGTAAAACTGGTTATCCCAAAATTTTACACGTCTGATATAAAAACCTAACACTTCTAGCCAAACAAAAATCAAACTCCACCGAACTTTAGCTAGATTTCACAACCTATCTCCTTTAGACGAGACATACCTTATCAATACATACAATAAGACAAAACCATGCAGCGGAACTTAAAGACATTTATTAACAACAAGAGCTAGTCCACTAGCTATGCATATTATAAAAACTTAACTAAAACCAACAGGTCTAGTTCATAAACTCGAAAACTAACCCTTTCTCAGGTGAATCTCTCTCACCATCACAGAACTACAAATTAAACAGCTCAAACTATCTACTAAAGCAAGTAGAAAACATAACAATAGAAACCAACACTCTAGGAATGTTTCCTCGCAGTCTTCCTCCTTGCCACCAAGGTCTGGATCATCCTCGATACCTGCATCATCTAAAATGTTGGGGGGAAGTTGGAGAAGGGGTATCAGTACAACCGCGGTACTGGTAAGTAGGAGAAGGGGTATCAGTACAACCGCGGTAGATCACAAGCATCAAACAATTTCAAACAACATGCTTCTCACACGCATACATCATGCTTCCAAAAGCAGTAAAGACTCATCATGCTTTCAAAGCAATAAACCAACAACATGCTCACAAGCACCAAAACCACATCATGCATATGCCTCCCACACTATGCACCCACACTATACTAGACCACACATGATTTACGCGTCATGCTCCACACCTAACACATGAATTACGCGCCATGCTGCACAAACCAACACGTGCATTACGCGCCATGCTGTGCAAACCAACACGTGCATTACGCGCCACGCTACGCAAATCCTTTTGAATGCATTACGTGCCATGCTACGCAAACCACTCGCATGCATTACATGTCATGCTACGCTAAACCAAACACTTGAATTACGCGCCACGCTGCGCACCTACACATGAATTACGTGTCATGTAACGCTACAACTATACTTATGCTACACTTCTCGTGACACAAGCTAGCCTAACCAACATGCTTGAACCCAAACACAACATGTTTAAACAACAATCACAACTCACAGTCATTTTCCATGCTTATCACAAAAACACACATGCTTATCCCAAGCACTGAACAAGATAAGTTCATCTCAAGCATTTTAGAGCAAGTACGAACAACAGAACATGCTTTCACAAGAATGATAAAACATAAACAAACATCATGCTCACACAATCAAACAAGATATGGCAAGTAGAAACTACTTACAAAACACGCTTCCAAATACCAACGAGGCACACTTGCACCAAGCTTCCACAAGCACATCGAACTACAACCAAAAACACTACCATCAAAGATTAAACTAAGAGGAAACGACCTAATAAGCTACTAGGGACCAAAACCACTTTACCCAGCTAATTTCTTTGCTGGACAACCTTTAAACGTACCCCAAAATGAAAACCCAAAACCTTTAGACCATGGGCAACCATGTCTAAGGCACAACGAGCAATGGGTGTTCGCCAAACGGCTCCAGATAAGGCTTTTCAGCTGCTGGACAACAAGTAAACGACCCACATAAAGCACACTAAGAACTCCTAAGGACCGGGCACGCAACAAAGACTAAGACAATTAATGGAGGCCTACTCTAGCATGCTCTCTAAGCCACAAACAGCAAGGAAAAGCTCATTAACTCATGCTTCAAGAACCTATAAGGGTCGGGAAACACACTAAGGCAACGAGACATAATGGGCATTTCAAAAACTACAAGCTTCTAGCCAAAACAACCGTGATAACTCGTTTAAATGCATAAACTAGGTCCTATGAAGGTTAGGCAACTCTTACGAGCCTAGATATGCAATGGGTAATGATAAAATCATGATTCTAAGGCTAACATGGCTAATGGACAGCAACCTACAATGCTAAAAGCGAAGGGACAGCAAGGAACCTTACCAACCGAACTCGCTTTCGCACTAGACGGGTTTAACAAATCACAACGCCAGCGAGCTAGAACGCTTCTAGGGCAGTGGGTATCCAACTCGAAGTGTTTGAACTTAATCAAACACTCAGACGGCGTTGCAGATCAGAAAATCGAACACCATTAAACTTTTCAGCACCTAAAACTAATGGGCATTTCATTTAAAGCACTAAACAAGAATGAGTAAGGGCCAAAACATACCGGGGACGCTAAACGACACCAACAACAACCAAGAATGCTGCTGGAGAGAGGCGGAATCGACTGAAACGAGGTCGATGGGACTTCAAATCGCCAAGCACGCGAGATTTATCAACACTAAACCAAGAGAAACCTTGGATCAACCTTAAACCACATGGAAAAAGAAAGGAAAAAGGCTTACCCCCAATTTCTAAGGCTGAAACGCGGAGGAGACAGTGCTTCGAGGTGCTGTCCGCGCAAGATCTAATCAATACGGACAAGGAGTTAGATCGGGCCTTAAAACACCTAGAACGAAAGGGAAAAGGCTTACCCACGACTCGACTCAACCAAAAACACACGGACAGAGAGAGCGAGAGCCACGAATCTAACCCACGAAATAGAGAGGAAGGGCGGCGCGGTTGCAAGGGAAAGCGATGGTGGAGACTGGGCTAGGCAGCGACTGCGGCTGGACTCACGACCTCACGAGAGAGAGAGAGAGAGACTGAAGAGAAGGGAGAAGACTATGCGAAGAGAAATCGCGCGGAGAAGAACCCACGCGGCGGCGATGCGAACTAGGCGATAGCAGCTCAACAACGGCGGCGCAATCCACGAACAGACGGCGGCTAGGGGCAGGCGTCACGAACAGCTGGGGGGGTGGTCACACGGCTGCTCACGCGAGAAGGAAAAAAGAGATGGAGGGAGATGGAGACTTAGGGTTTCCTTCTTCTTTTTCTTTCTCTTGAATTCGTTTTTTTTCTTTTACCAATTAACAAAAAGCCCAAAAATAGGAATTCACTCAACTAAAACCCATTATTCAGCATAAACTAAACTATAACGCTAAGATTCCTCAACTGAATACAAACCACGCCCAACAAACCATAGGGAGGGATTTTATTTAATAACGCTTGATTTCCCTAGACACCTTAGTATATAATTAAATCCCTAAGTTCAAGCCAAAATAGAGTATATATTTTTCCTATAACTCTAAACTCGGGATTTAAATACACCCAAAGCGCACGGGACGTTACATGCCCATACCCTCTTCATCTATCACTTCTAAGCCATCAACGGAGTATTCTTCAATTAATCGATCATCTATGGATTGACTTCTAATAAAATTATGTAATGCACAACAAGCAATTGGTATTTTTCTTTGCTTCCTAATAGGATAGTTTGGCATTAACTTGAGTATGGGAAATTGTAAGTACTCCAAAACAACGCTCAATCACATTCCGAATAGATGAATGTCTATAATTAAATAGTTCTTATGGACCTCTAGGATGTCTTCCTCTACCTCTATTATCTCGTAAGTGATATCTTTCCTCACGATATGGGCTTAGAAAGCCAAACATATTTGTATAGCCAGAATCAACAACATAGTATTTACCTATAAGTAAAATTATCGTGTCGTATATTAATAATTAAAATTCATAAAATGTAATTATAAAGAGATTTTCAAACCTTCAGGTGGCATTGGAAAATTATTTTCATCTCTACTTATAGCATCAAGTAATACTCTTGAATCATTTGCAGTTCCTTCCCATCCACTGTACACAAAGGTAAATAGCATGTTAAAGGAACACGCACACATAATATTTTGAGTGACTTGAACTTTTTCGTCCTCGATAAGGGGTTTGCTTTGATGAAAGTGCCCATGCACTTGTGTGAGTCCCATCAATGGCACTGACACAATTCTATGTGACAATTTTTTCAATAATAAAATATATTAAATACACATAATATGAATATGACTTAAATTCATTTTTTTTACATACCTTAAACCAAGGGTAGTACTTGAAATTGCCTATAATTTCTTGAGGAGTGACTCTCATATTCGGTGGTTGCATAATATCGATGGCCAACTTGCATAAATCAACCCTATTGAATTGACGTGAAATTGTCTCTTGAGAGTGTTGAAATCGTTACGACACAATTCGATTATGCATGTTATGGCCTACTGTAATAAGGAAGATGCCAACTGCTTCTTCAACACATATATTTTATCATCTTTCAAATAACCTGATGACTTTAATCTTTGACACAATGATCTAAAACTGAATTTGTTCATTCGAAAAGAGTCATAAATCCTATCGGGATGTCTGTTTAATAACTCTATAATATATTCCCGACCTGATAAGAAAGATGTTCGACAAGGTTGTTTTAGGATTCTAAAGTCATATGCATTAGTCATTTCCATAAGTAATATCATTCCTCCAATCTCATCTTCTGACGATGCTGATGACCATGTATCATCTTTCATCATATGTGATGGAGTTGATGCTCAATACCTAATATGATAGTCATATATTCAAGTAAACAAGAAACATATAAACAAAAATCAATATTATCCCAAAATTTATAGCGAATAGAAAATAGTTTGATACAAATTTTAAACAAACTAAGATTTGATGCATCAAAATAAAATGTCAAATAAAACCATTCAATGTATCCAAAAATAAAAAATAAAAAATCATCATGGTTGGAAATTAGGACCCATAATGTAACGAATATTCTCTTCATCCATCAACATAAACATGGTCCTCCATTCAAGTGAAATAAACTTGGTGCAAGCTCTAGCATATGACTCTCTAGATTAGGGATGGATTTCAATTTTTTTCATGCACTCTTCAATTGAATATTTTTCAATAATTGTGTCCGTAGAATTCAAAGCCTCTTGTTTAGAAGCCCTTCTTATCCTTTTTTCGTTCATTGATTTAGTCCATACTTCAAAAGCAATATCCACTGTAGATTTAAATACACGTGGTGACTTACGAGTACGTTGGTCAATAAGAGGATCCATACTACAATGTCGGACTCTAGAAGTATGGAATTCACTATCTTCATTCACCTATCCTTGATATTCAACTTCTACATGAGCCCCAGAGCCAATAAAATCTTTCTCCAATTCTCTTTCTCCAATTCTCTTTCTTCACCAGAATTAAGTGGAACATGAGTTGATGAAAAACACATTTGTCCAGTTGTAGTTGTATTATTGAAAATTTCTCTGAGTAAGTTGTAATGTTCACATCCTTTCTTACGAAACCTTTATCCAAATGGATTTTTCTATAAATAACAAACATTACAAGTGTGTCAGTCATGAACTTTATTAACATCTTATTAATTAGTATAATTTAATCATTAGAAAAAAATTCTAGATATAATTATATACCTTCAAGTAAGTTGTCCAAATGTCTTCGGTTGCATTGACTGTATTATTGATAGGATCCCATCCCATGCCAGTATGTTCTAATAAGGTTGAGAACTCCCGGTGTAATTTTCTTAAGCGATTATACTTTGACCTCAGTTTAGGTACTGTAAATCTTTTGCCAAACTTAGAAAATATATTATTATCAATAAGATTCCAAGTTTTCTTATCCAATGTTGAGGTTTGTATTCCCTTTTTACTTTTCTCATACAAAAGATTGATAAAATATGACTCAATAATCAGAGGTCATTGTGCAACATCGTCAAGATCGTCATTCGAAGTCATGTCTAAAACTTTATGGTAACATTTTATTAAACAATCATATCCTATATACAAGATCAATTACCAATATATATGAGCATATACAAGATAAATTATGGTAACATTTTATTAAAAATTTTATCATATATATCATAATCTAATAAATTATGGTAACATTTTATTTAACAATCATATAATATATACAAGATTAATAATCACCATCATGTATTTCAAAAAAAACAATTACCAACATGAGCATAACTTAATTGGTAAAACTTCTTTACTAACAAAAAATCAAAAGTAGACCACAATTGAGAGGTTGTATATTATGACTTTGCATAAAATAATCAATTATGAAAGTGAAAAACAAAAGAAGCAAAAGTATAAGAAAGAAACCTGATGTTGCCGACAACAAAAAAGAAAGATACTATATAGATGGTGGGAAGGAGAAAAAGAATTTTGGGTTTTTGAAATACAAGCTGTACAATTACAATTTATAAGAGAGAAAAAAATCCTTTTCAAACTAGGTAAAGGAATAAGAAATCTTTTCTGGTAAGAGAAAGGGAAAAAAAAACATATTTCGTAATAGAAGATGGGAAAAGAAATCGAGAGTGGTATCCCCTATTTTTAGGATTGAAAAACTAAATCGGGAGTGGTACCCCAGTGTTTTCAATTTTTGAAACTAAAATTGAAAAATTGTGAAAACGACAAAATATCGTTTTAAAAAATGCGTCATATTTTTTGTTATTTTTTTAAATGGTTTTTTAAAATAAATTAGCCAAACAGATTTTTATTGTTTTTTCTGTATTATTTGTTTTTCAAAACAAAAAAAATGAAAATGAGTCCCCAACCACATGGGGCCTAATTTAAGAGTTAGGTTAACTAAAAGGAAATTAAAATTGCATTGAGTATGACATTACCTTAGATTAATATAATTTTTATATTTTTGTATGTTATGAATGCTAGTATATGGTTTATGAATTAATTAGAATTCAATTGTTAATTTATGTCACCATAGTATCATGTTATAGGATTAATTCATTAAAATTTTATAAGTGTTGTAAAATTAATGAATAGAAACCGTTAACCTATAACAAAGAATTGCATGCAAACATAGGATCTTAAGAAAAATGAATTAATTTTAAATTGTTTAAAATTAATTAGACCTAAGATCACATTTCTAATAGGATTAGAATTAAAAATAGTTTTAATTGACTAAGTAGGAAAATCATTACTATGATTATAAGGGAACTCCACCGGTTAAGTTCTGTCTAAGGTTGGGGGTACTTAAGATGACGGTTTACGGAACACCTCCTACCTAGGAACTAACCCGGAATACCAGAGTTGAATTAATCATAGTTAATTGTTAGCATGCAATGTCACTAGGTTTATTAAAAGAGTTTAATTCACCTAGATCTTTAGAGTAAAGAGTTTACATTACTATGGTTATAAGGGAACTCTCCCGATGAAGTTCTGTCTAAGGCTGGAGGTACTTAAGATGACGGTTTACGGAACACCTGCTACTTGGGAACTGACCCGGAACTTGAGTTGAATTAACCATAGTTATGTTAGCATGCAATGTTGTCAGGTTAATTAAAAGAGTTTAATTCACCTAAGACATTAGATTAAAGACCTCCATATAAGAGTTATATAAGACATAGACTTAGATAGATTCATTTAGCCAGAAGTTACCTAAGTAATAGACCCTAAAATTATAAAAATAGTGGGAGGAAATATATCAAAATAAGATTTTCATGAATCAAGTTTTGCTCTCACGCCCTCAAGAGTTCACATCGTGAGGTCCATGCTTGGCCTCGAGTCACCCTAGGAGTGACCCCATACGGATGGTGTTTGCATGGAACAATATCAAGGTGAATGAGAGAGTATTTTATAGTAAGTGGGAGTAGGACATGTGTCAACGTATCCTACATTCTCCTCCATTAGGTTGCACCGTGAGATCCCCATGATCTGCCTGCGAGTCACCCTGGGAGCGATCACCCTACGGAAGGCTTGATCATGGGAGTTAAAACAACGCAAACTCCAAAAATGGATAGGGTTTCTTAGGTCCATTTCCAACTTTGAATTTCCCTACGGTAGCATTGTTGGGGTCACACTTACGGGGTCACCTTTGAGATCTGAAAATGGAGGGTCACATTTATGGAAAATTGTTAAGGTGTTAATAATTTCATGACCGAAAAACGGTAGCTAAAAACTATTGGAATATGAGTTATTCCGGGAATGGGGATTGGCTGAGATTGTCTCAATTCAGGGGAGGAGTAGCTGACTTCCCTACGGTAGTTGTTGTTCTAAACCTCTGAAGTATCGTTGCAAAAACTAAATCAATAGTTCTCTAGGGTTTCTTTGATTGTTTGTGTGTTTTTTGCTGAATTTGATTGGATAAGATGTAATGGGTTAGTGTGATAAATAATCAAGTAATTTGTTATTTCAGCAATTCAGTAATGAAATATGTGCATTGTCTTACGCCTAGTTATAAATAATGGTAATAATACAACGAACTTAAACGAAAAATTGTGGTAAAGATTCTATGATTAGTCTTAATAGAGGAATGTTCTCATGCCCCAAATGTCTAACTCAATAAGAAGTGTTCCTAATGAATATGACATTGGACATTGTTCAACCTAAGAAGGCTTATCCAAAGCCAGTAAATTTGATTTACTAGTTTTGGAAGCGTGATTTATAGAGAATGGTGATTCTGCCTGAATACTTGATTCAGGGGTCACAAGTCACGTTTGTTCTTCTTATTAAAAGGAATAAGTTCCTGGCAACAACTTGATGCTGGTCATATAACTCGCAAAGTTGAAACTAGAGAAGTTATCTTGGCTGTAGCAATGGGGAACGTTAAGTTATTTTTCCCAGTGGGAGAAAATACATATTATTAGATAATGTATATGTATTTCCTAAGATTAACAGAAATTTGATTTATGTATCTTATATGCTGGAACAATGTTACTTTGTACCTTTCCCTACTAACGTAGTTAATTTCAAGAAAGGGAGTTAACTTTTGTTCAGCTGAACTGAAAAATAACATAAATATTATAATACTAAACACTAAGTTGTTCGAGGTTGCTACTACTCAAAGCAATAAGAGGCAAATGATTTCTCCTAAAGAAAAATACCTTTCTTTGGTGCTTAAGGTTTGGCCATATTAATCTCAATATGATTGGGAGTTTGGTCTAAAGTGGACTTCTAAGCAAGTTAGAAGATGACTCTTTACTACCTTGTAGGTCATGCCTTAAGGGCAATATGACTAATAGGTTCTTTTGCTTGAAAAGAACTATAGAGCCAAAGAGCCCTTGGAGCTTGTACATTTGGATCCTTGTGGTCCAATATGTTAAAGCGGTGAGAGGGCATGAATAATTCATCTATATTATAGATAATTAATCAAGGTATGAGTATCTCAACCTAATGCAACTTAAGTCTAAAGCTCTTGAGAAATTGATTTGAGACTGTAGTTGGAAACTTGTTAGGTGAGATAATAAAAGAACTTCGATCTGATCGAGGTGTAAAGTAGAAGGGACTTGAGATTCCAAGACTAAACATGGATTTACATCCCAACTCTCAAACCCCTGGAACACCTTAGGAGAACAATGTATCAGATAGGAGAAATAGAACACTATTGGATATGGTTCGATTCATTATGAGCTATGCTCATTTGCCTTACTCGTTTTGGGTCATGCAGTCTTGACTGGATTACATATTTTGAACAACGTTCCGTCAAAGTGTTTCTGAAACATCTTTTGAATTGTGGATAAGGAGTAAAAGTAGTTTACGTTATTTTTGGGTAGTCCAACACACGTGCTTGTGGCTAACCCAAAAAAAATCGGAACATTGTTGAAAAGTATGCTTATTCGTAGGCCACCCCATGGAAACGAGAAATGTGGGAACTCCTTCAATCCACAAGAGAAAAAAAAATTTGTATCGAGAAATGCTACATTCTCAGAAGAATACCACATGAGAAATAATAAGTCACAAAGTAAGGTTGTTTTAAGTAAATTAACTGATGAAGCTACAGAATCATCAACAAGAGTTGTTGATAAGTCAACAAGGGTTGTTGATGTTGGGTTTTATGCCCTAAAACTCGTAGATAGTAAATGTACTTTTGACTGAAAATTAATAAAAGTGAAGTATTATTTATGTTTGTATTATAACTTGTCTTATTAACCCTAATCCAATAAACTAAACATCCAAGGCTAAAAAAATGAGGCTTGAACTAGTATGTAGGGATATACGGGGATCGATGTTCAAGTTTTAGCCTAAAGGGTCTGTAGTATAGGGATAAGGCTGGGTACCTTATCCTGGTGACACTATCGATACGGCCCGCTTTGTATAGTGATACAAACGTAATGATCCAACGCATTCATGTAGTTGACATGCGAGTGGGGGTATCATGTGCAATGAGTTTGCACAAAGACCGGACCGCGAAATAGTTAACCACTAACTATAAAACTGTTAGTTAGCTCGGTTTCTATTTCACTAGGATGACCTAGGCAACTTGGCCTTAATCTTGAGTGGATTATGTACTCCTGTCCATGATAGATTGTCCTTTGATTTGTTCGGGTGAGAGTGGCCTGCACGCCAACTCAATAAGCCTACCATTTTGGGGACAAGACCGAGTGGGGACCTGGGAACATAGTCTTACAAGATGGGATTCACTCCTTCCCAACGTTAGGGTAAGTAGAGGTGTGTTCCCTTAAGTGGTGTCTCCAGGTCTTGAACAATGGGTCCTACCCTCTCTATGGCACAAGAGGGACTTCTGTTTGTTGGTTGGACCTCAAACAGGTTGTTCATTAGAGGAGCACTGGTACTTAAGGATGAAGAGGTAGCCCAGGGGTAAAACGGTAATTTGACCTAGCTGGGGTATGAACACACCTAAAGGACTAACTTGCTGTTGATGGTTGATATCGGTGGACACATAAATATATCTGCAGTAAAAAAATGCAATTGTGGTTCTATAGTGGAGTGAACCACAATTAACGAACATTGATTAATTTGGTTATTGAGTTTAGCCAATTAATCTCACATCGTTGGAGCTTCTGATCTGTAGGTCCATTATGTAATGCCCCGCATTTCCAGGTGCGAATAATTCTGTTAAATTTCTATTTAATTCGAAGTTGTAGTACTTGTTGCCTGCTTAAGGTTGATTATTATTTATTATTTTTTGTGGTTGCTTGGAGTGGGTAATTTGTATTTAGGCCAACAAATTATTATTATTTATTATTTTTGGTGGTTGCTTAGAGTGGGTAGTTTGTATTTAGGCCAAGAAATTCTTTTCTTTCGTGAATTTAATTTTAAGAATATGGCCTAATCCTTATAGAGTTCTAAGAGTCGATTTGGGCTTGAAGGGCCTTAATTGAGTCTTTAAATGTGAGGGAAGGTTATATTTTTAATTCTAGTCTTAAGAAAAGAGGGAGCAAGGAAACCCTAGAAGTAACTCTCTTTTCCCTTTCTTTTCTTGGTCAGCCACCGCTCCCCAAGAGGAAAAAAATTCTCGTTTTTTTTCCTTCTCCCTTGCGCAGCCGCCCAGCCCTTCTGTGAAGCTCCAGCGTCGGCCACCTCCTCCAGCCACTGCTCGAGTTCGCCGTCTGTGCACGTAGCACTGCCGCCATCGATCTCTTCCTTCCTCTCGCGCGTTCGTCCGCCGGTTGCAGGATTCGCGAAGTCTTTCTTCCTCCCCCGTGCGCATCTCTCTCCCGTGGTTCGTCTGTGTCGTCCGCCCTCCTCTGGCGTGTGTTGCAGCCACCGACAGCCGAGCCACCACCGTCTAAGTCGCTGGTCGTCGTAGTCGAGCGTCGCCGCCGCGTGGATCTTCTTTCTGCTCGTTTCTGTCCGTGGTTCGTCAGATTCGTGGTTTCTTATCTCGTTTCTCTGCGTTTCAGCCTTAAAGGCTCGTGGGTAAGTCGTTTTCCTACTCCTTATAGGTTGGCTAAGACCCGATCTAAGAATCCTTGCATGGTTTTGGTTAAATCTCGCACAGGTAGCAGTTCGGGGTCCCGTCATTCGCGATTTCGCTTCTGTCCAGTGGTGTTCGACCCTGTTCTGGGTCTTTGCAGCGTCGTTTAGCGTGTTTGGTAAGTTTTCGTCGTGACCCATGCTTATTCGAATTCAAATTTGGATTACCCACTCTTGTTCGGCTTTAGAATTTAGTGTCGTGGTTGGTTCTTGTTTTTCCAGCGCTGCTCGGAGTCTTTTTGGGTTCGAAATCATCCCTGTTTGGTGACCCATTGTCCGTGGAGCCTTAAACTTGAACACCCAGTTCTTAGGGCCTCTAAGCAAGTGGTTTTAAACCTCTTCGCTTGCTGGATAGCACGTGTTCGAGGTCTTTCGGACGCTGAACGGTAAATTCTAGCATCCCTAGACCCTTTCCTCAAGTCTATTAGGTGCTCTAGGTTGTTTTCTAACCCTTAGTAATCGTTGCTTGTAGTTTGAGCTCTTTAGGCTCTTCCGGTTGTTTCCATTAGTCCTTTAGGATTGTTTAGGAGCGTTTGAGCTTCCGGTAAGTAGTTCTTACCCGATGTTGCCTGTTTGATTGTGTGATGCATGCTAAGTGTTTTCTCACTTTAAAACTGTTCTCATGTTTGCTATTTCTTTGAATATATGTATATATATATATGAAATCGTTGGAAAGCATGACTGTTGTTGCATGTTGAATGGATGTAAAGCATGATTGGTTCTGTTTTGCGTCAGTGAGTTAAACATGAGTTAAGAGATGTAGTCACACGTATATGCTTAGTGGGCATGATGCATGAGTCCAGAAGCATGTTGCAGGGCGTATGCATTCTAGTCAGATGTGAGTTAGAGGTCAGGGACCTAAAGTGTGAAAGAAAAGAAAGTTGGGTGAGTGTCAGTGCACCTCGGGTACAAATGGTCGAGGGGTGGCACGTCACCATTGGTTTTAAAGAGGAGCATCGATGCCTTGGGTACAAATGGTCAAGGGTCGGTGTGATGAGTCTAGAAAGCATGTGTTGGGCGCCTGGGAAAGGGCCAATACTTTGCTAAGTCATCGGTGCGCCTTGGGTACAAATGGTCAAGGGGCGATGCACAGTTTGAGGCCTTGGGTACAAATGGTCAAGGGTCAAACGCCGAGCTCCGTAGAGAGCATTGTGGCCCTGGGTACAAATGGTCAAGGGACAGCGCGACTCGAAGGATCAGTCTTGGAGAGCCATGTGAGGGCTAAATATAAGCGTTGAGTGAGCTCGTGGAGCTTGTGTGGTTAGCGAGTTGCATAGAGAGTTGCATGAGTTATGGCTTAGAAGAGTCATTTGTTTACTAGCTTTTGAGCATGATATTATGTTTACTGCTTTTAAAAGCATGTTGTTGATAGCGAGCAGAAATGTCGCTATTTTAGTCTCAATTTATTAAGCTTTTTGGTGATTTAATCGTATTTTTAATGAATATATTTAATGAATTCTGTTATTTGGTCCTTAGGAGCTAAGTTGGTGATTTTGGGAGAAAAAGAGCCAAAATTGAAGTAATTATAGCCCAAATCCTAGCTTGATGCAATTGGAGGCCCAAAGAAGTCAACTATAAAGAAAAGACCAAGAGGAATGAAGAAGAAGGCCCAAAAATCAGCCCAAAAAGGAAGCTGAAAAATCTGGAAATCAGGTCAACGTCGAGAAGCTAAGTAAGGCAGCGTCGCGACGCTGCCCTTTCTTGTTGCCCAAGCCGCGTGCGCAGCAGCGTCGCGACGCTTAGCAAGGCAGCGTCGCGACACTACCCCTATTCCAGGCCTATAAAAGGCACCCCAAGGTGCCTCATTCCTCATCAATCATCATTCCAACAAAGGAATTTCTTCCTTTCTCTCTTCCTTAGGCTCCTTTTGGAGCCCCTCTCAAGGCTTTTGAGCCTTTTTGAGAGGATTCTTCTAGTGGGAAAATTTTGGGAATTTTGGGGGAGCAATCTTAGAAGCTCAAGTAGTAGTCAGCGGAGGCTCCTAGCGTCAGCGAGGGGTTTTTCGACAGTCAATTCCTTTCCTTTTATGCTCTTTAATATGCTTTCCCTTGTAATTATTGTGGATATTATGTGTAGCTAAACCCCAATTTGGGGTCTTGAAATGAAATGATAGTCCAAATATTGTTATAATTTCTTGTCTCTTGCCCATGTCCTAATTATTTGTATGGATGTGCTTAATGCTTTATTCAATCTGGCCAGTTGTGTAATGATTCGATTCTTAATGGAAACTCGACGGAGAGAAATTAGGATAGATCATAATCCATGCAACTAGTTTAATTGCCCGTTGTGACACCGGGATTAGTTGATTAAACTTAGATTCCTAAAATGAATCAGAGCGTAATAATTAATGATTTTTAATAGCGCTAAGGACACTTAGGTTGTTAAAATGAATTAATTACAATTAGGGGAAACCGACAGGAGAACCTATGTGATTAACGGAGATTCTAGGATTATAATTAGTTGGGCAATGAGATAGGATAATTATAGCAATTATTTAGCTAATCATTGATTTTCAAGACCCCTCTTCCCATTTAAAGAAAACTCTTTCTCCACATTTTATTTTTGATTGATCAATTTGTTTTCATTAATCATCTTGAATTTAAATCTTTTTATTGCATGAGTGGTCCCTAAATATTATTTCGCCTAAGTATTTTCAGTGCTCAAGAAAATTTTAATTATTTGCTTAAGTTTCGCTTCGCCTCCCTGAGGATTCGATACTCAGAATACTTTCCGTTTTATATTACTTGCGGCCCGTGCGCTTTGCGGTCCATCAAGTTTTTGGCGCCGTTGCCGGGGAGGCTTGATTTTTAAGCAAAAAAAAATTAATTTTTCTTGACATCGAAAAGAAAAGGATAAATGGTAATTTAGGTGTAAATATTATTTTTTTTCATCATTTTGTGAATATTATTTTATTTTCATTTTTGTGTGATTCTTTTTGTCGTCTGGGAGCATTGTATGCGAAGAAACAAGGTGGTTGATTTGTTTCCGCTAGATCTTGAGATTAACAGGACTCTTAAATCCATTAGAAGAGAAAAAAGATTAGCAGAGGCGATGGCCCACCAAGAAGAAGCTCCCAAGGCAATTAGAGATTTTTTGCAGCCAGTTCTTCCTATCGAGAATTCTGGAATTGTCTACGCCCCTATCCAAGCTACAAATTTTGAGCTAAAAACAGGGTAGATTCAGATGGCACGCGATAACTCTTTCAAGGGGCATCCTTCCGAGGACCCCCACTCTCATCTGCGATCATTCCTAGAAATATGTGGGACGGTAAAGATGAACGGAGTTCCGGCCGACGCAATCAGATTGAGGCTGTTTCCATTTTCTCTACAGGATAAAGCAAAAGATTGGCTCGAATCAGTCGAGACGGGCAGCATCAGTACTTGGGACGAGCTTGCCCAGGCTTTTCTGACAAAATTTTTTCCACCGGCTAAGACTACCAAGCTCCGGACTGAAATTGGAACATTCAGGCAGCTTGACGAGGAGCAGTTATACGAAGCGTGGGAAAGATATAAGGAAATGCTTAGGCGATGCCCCCAACACGGATATCCTGATTGGCTTCAAGTACAGTTATTTTATAATGGATTAAACCCCTCCACAAAGACAGTCCTAGACACATCAGCAGGAGGGAGTTTTCTTTCAAAAACAGTGACAGAAGCCAAAGACCTGCTTGAGGAAATGGCGGCAACAAGTTATCAATGGCCGACAAAGAGAGGAACAGTTACAAAAAAGGTTGGATTATATGAATTGGATGAGTCAAGTTCACTGAAAGCGCAACTGGCATCTCTGACCAATGCACTAAACAAATTGACGTCATCTGAGGTGGTTAAGTCCATTTCCACCTTAGCTGAAGGTCATTCAAAGAAGGAAGGTCAAGATGTGGAAGAAGTTCAATACATAGGAAATAGATCATATACTCAAGGAGTACCAAACTTCTACCACCCCAGTCTGCGCAATCACGAGAACTTCTCATATGCGAATACGAAGAATGTTTTGCAGCCACCCCCAGGTTTTGCATCAACGAGTACTCCTGAAAAGAAAAATAATCTGGAGGAGATGGTGGCTTTATTCATCAAGGAACAAAGAATATTGAATGTGAATCTCCAGACATCAGTAAACAATCACGACGCAGCTCTAAAGAATATGGAAGTACAGATAGGTCAGATTGCTTCAGCAGTAAATGCCCTTCAAAAGGGAAATTGTCCAAGTGATACTGAGCCTAACCCGAAAGAGCAGTGTAAGATGGTGGTTCTGAGAAGTGGCAGAAGACTGGAGGACAGTTCAGAGAAGAAAAAGGAAGAAGAAAAGAGAAGGGATGAAGATGAAGGGACTGAGGCACAAAAAGCCTCCTCTGAAAGGTTCCAACATCCTCCTAACTCTATTGAATTAAAATGTGATTTTTCTAACAGCTTTGCAGGTAGAAAAGAAGATGAGAGGCAGAATGACAATAAGAAGCTGACTGAGGAAGAAGTGGTTCCATGCAACCACCATGACAGAGGTTCGCATATTAGCCCGCCCAAGCGGAGGGGCGAATGTCCAACCTTTGATTTCAGGGAGTTACCTTTTCCTCAAAGATTTAAAAATGTCAAATTAGATGAACAATTTCAAAAATTCTTAGAAATGTTTAAAAAGTTGTCTGTGAATATTCCATTGGTAGAAGCTTTGTATAATATGTCAAATTATGGAAAATTCATGAAGGAAATGCTTTCTAAAAAGAAAAGTCTAAAAAAAGAAGTTTTTAATTTATCTGAGAGTAGCAGTACCATTATTTCTGGTAGGATACCCTCTAAGCAGAAGGATCCAGGGAGTTTTACTGTTCCCTGTACCATAGGAGAAGTATCCTTCGATAGGGCTCTATGTGATTTAGGAGCAAGTATAAATTTGATGCCCTGCTCTGTGTACAGGAAGATTGGTTTATCAGGTATGACAGACACCAACGTCACTCTCCAGCTTGCTGACAGATCGATTACCCACCCGATGGGTGTTGTGGAGGACGTGTTGGTGAAAGTCAACAAATTCATCTTCCCTGTAGATTTCGTGGTACTGGACATGAAGGAGGACAAAGAAGTGCCAATTATCTTAGGCAGACCTTTCCTCGCCACTGGTAAGGCTGAGATTAGCGTGCATACAGGTAAACTTACCTTGAACATTGATGATGAAAAAGTCGTGTTTAGTATTTTTGGCCAAGATGAATCTGTTTGTAGTTTGCATACATGTTTTTCTGTTGGGCCTGAATATTTGACTGATGACGATGAAGAGGTAGACTATAATCTTGGCCTAGGCTTAGGAGAAATGCTTATTGATAATGTGAATTTTGATCATGATGCATATATGGATAATCCTATGTTTGAAAATGATTTGGATCTGCCTGACTTTGAAAATAAATTAGACTTGCCTGCTTGTGAAAATGAAAGATCTGCAGTTGATGATTTACCTTCCTTTGAAAATGAATTAAATTTGCCTGAAATGGATAATTTTGATGATGATATTGAATTGCCTGACATTGAGCAAAAACATAAAAGACATAAAAAAGATTGCTCGATAGATAATTTTGAGTCTGACCATGATTACAGTGAATCTATTGAGTCTGATCTTGGCATTCCTGAATGCATGAATCCTGACAATGTGAATACTTTTTTTTCATGCCCTGATGATGTGTATAGCATCGAATCTGACCCAGAAGAACTGGAATTTGTGCATAGTATAGAATCTGATCCTGAAATTCTTGAATTCTTTAATTCTTCTGATGATGAGTCATGTGATAGCTTAGTTGAATCATTTTTTAATTCTAAGTCTGAAGGATCTGCTGAGCATGTCGATATTTTTTCTGATGAATGGACTGGCATGATTGATAGGCCATCTCTAGATCTTAGACCAGTAGATATTATAACACTTAATGACTCTGTTAACAACTGTTTTGAAAATAGAGATTTAGAAAAGAGATTTGATGCAGCTGATTATTTTCTGAAATGTTATTATGAGAATCTCTTTAGTGAAGATGGGCCAGGGGAAAGTTTTTTTTCTCCCCTATTTGTAGTTTGCAATTCGGTGCGAGATTTTTTGCAGGGCCCGGAGGATGATGAAAATTTTTATTTTGAGCCTCCGTAAGCGTGCCGAGCCTAGTCTAGCTAAAGACGTTAAACAAAGCGCTGCTTGGGAGGCAACCCAAGGATTAAAGTAGTTAGTTGTTTTTGCGGTAAATAATTTTCTTTGCTCCGTGATCCAATTTTGTTTTGCAGGATCACCTTAGCAAATCCCAAAATTCCACATTTCCCATTTTTCTTGGATCCAAAGGAAGAGAATGAAGCGCTCCTAGCTCAGGGAAGTCTCAATATCTCTCTTTATGCTTTTCTGTTTTAAAACATTGGGGACAATGTTTAGTTTAAGTTTGGGGGGAGGCTTCCACTGTGTTGAGCATATTTAAATTCTGTTGGATGCATGAATAGATAGCCATGATAGCCAAGGATGTGATTTTTGAAATTTTGGGAGAAAATGGTTTATATGTTGTGGAATCTGGGAGCACGGCAGAAATTGTGAAATTTTAAAATTTTTTGATACTTAGTTTTGATGTTTAAAGCATGCAATAGTCTTATCTAATGATGTCTTTGAAAATCTAGATTCTTATTATGGTTTTCAAAGTTGTTGTCACCCCGATAGACTTAGTTTCTAATATTAGAAAGTTCATGCTTGATTGCTCTAAAGAACTAGGTAGGAAAAAATACTATGCCTGCTGAGAGAAAAGCAAAAGCAACAAAAGAAAATGTGAGAAAAAGAAAATCTGTTGAAAAAGAATTTTTGCTTGCTCAAAAGAAAAAAGCCTAGGGGTAAAAAGAGCTACCTGCGGTGTGATCAGTTAGGCCAACCAGAGAATAAAATTCGGGTTAAGGGTCCCTGCACCGTAGTGTGAAAGCTAGTAACATTAGATATCAAAATGCAAGTTTGGGGAGAAGCAAAAGAAAAAGAAAAGAAAAAGAAGAGAAAAAGAAAAATCATGTGAGAATTCTGCTCCCCCATGAAAAAGAAAAAGATGACAGGCACCCTAGTTTCTTTTTTTTGCATGATAGAAGGACTCCGAAGTATTAGGGGCTCTTAGCCAGTGTAGGGGGAAAACAAATGGAGAAAGCCATAAGACTAATCTAGGTTAGTAAAAGAATCAATAGATAAGTCTTGAGCATGCTATTCATTAATCTTAAGTTCAAACTAGTTTAAGATTTCTTCAAGAGTATGCGGTGCTTGCTTATTCCACTTGCATGTTTTCCATTCGATCCTAAGAATTCCAAAATCATTGAGGGTTGAGCGATTCTATTTCATGCATCTTTAGAATTTATTTTGCTCGGGACTAGCAAAAGCTTAAGTTTGGGGGTGTGATAGCGAGCAGAAATGTCGTTATTTTAGTCTCAATTTATTAAGCTTTTTGGTGCTTTAATCGTATTTTTAATGAATATATTTAATGAATTCTGTTATTTGGTCCTTAGGAGCTAAGTTGGTGATTTTGGGAGAAAAAGAGCCAAAATTGAAGTAATTATAGCCCAAATCCTAGCTTGATGCAATTAGAGGCCCAAAGAAGTCAACTATAAAGAAAAAACCAAGAGGAATGAAGAAGAAGGCCCAAAAATCAGCCCAAAAAGGAAGCTGAAAAATCTGGAAATCAGGTCAGCGTCGAGACGCTAAGTAAGGCAGCGTCGCGACGCTACTCCTATTCCATGCCTATAAAAGGCACCCCAAGGTGCCTCATTCCTCATCAATCATCATTCCAACAAAGGAATTTCTTCCTTTCTCTCTTCCTTAGGCTCCTTTTGGAGCCCTTCTCAAGGTTTTTGAGCCTTTTTTAGAGGATTCTTCTAGTGGGAAAATTTTGGGAATTTTGGGGGAGCAATCTTAGAAGCTCAAGGAGTAGTCAGCGGGGGCTCCTAGCGTCAGCGAGGGGTTTTTCGACGGTCAATTCCTTTCCTTTTATGCTATTTAATATGCTTTCCCTTGTAATTATTGTGGATATTATGTGTAGTTAAACCCCAATTTGGGATCTTGAAATGAAATGATAGTCCAAATATTGTTATAATTTCTTGTCTCTTGCCCATGTCCTAATTATTTGTATGGATGTGCTTAATGCTTTATTCAATCTGGCCAGTTGTGTAATGATTCGATTCTTAATGGAAACTCGACGGAGAGAAATTAGGATAGATCATAATCCATGCAACTAGTTTAATTGCCCGTTGTGACACCGGGATTAGTTAATTAAACTTAAATTCCTAAAATGAATCAGAGCGTAATAATTAATGATTTTTAATAGCGCCAAGGACACTTAGGTTGTTAAAATGAATTAATTACAATTAGGGGAAACCGACAGGAGAACCTATGTGATTAACGGAGACTCTAGGATTATAATTAGTTGGGCAATGAGATAGGATAATTATAGCAATTATTTAGCTAATCATTGATTTTCAAGACCCCTCTTCCCATTTAAAGAAAACTCTTTCTCCACATTTTATTTTTGATTGATCAATTTGTTTTCATTAATCATCTTGAATTTAAATCTTTTTATTGCATGAGTGGTCCCTAAATATTATTTCGCCTAAGTATTTTCAGTGCTCAAGAAAATTTTAATTATTTGCTTAAGTTTCGCTTCGCCTCCCTGAGGATTCGATACTCGGAATACTTTCCGTTTTATATGACTTGCGGCCCGTGCGCTTTGCGGTCCATCAGTTGTTTATGCATGAAAAGCATGTTGTTTGTTGTTTGCTGTTTGATGGCTTCTCAGGTAGGGGCTGCTTACCAGTACCTTAGTGTACTGACCCCCTCCTCTCTCCCCCCAACTACCAGATTTTGCAGGTTATGATGATTGCGTGGACCATGGTGATGCGGAGGAGGCTTATGAGGAGGAACCATAGCTTGTAGCTTGTTCTCGCCCATTTATTTTCTTTGGTCTTAGTTAGGGTAGATGTGCTTGTCGCTATTGAAAGATGTTGGATTTGGTTAATCCTGATTTACTTTTGTTAGTCTCTAGGACTAGTTGCATTGTTTTAATGAACCCTATTATTTCATTCAGTTAGCGATCAATAAGTTGAATTCAAGTGATTAATGTCATAAGCTCTGTTAACGTTATGTTTCTGATTAGTTATTAGTTTTGATGCGTGGCCTGTCTGGCTGTTAGTTTATGTGAAACTCTGTGATATGAACCAAGACATCATTGCTTTACCTCCAGGACCAATCACACGTTCAAGGGCTAAGCAACTACAATTGGCCTTTGATTCCCACATACAAACAATGGTGAACTCAATTAAGGAAGGTCAAGGAAGGGAAACTGAACAAAAGCTCTATATATTATGTCAAATGTCACTACAAGATGAAAATAGAGTTTATTGTTGGAATCTTTTGGGTGTTTTTTATGTTTGGTCAACATTATGACTTTATTTAGGTTTATTGGTTATTTTAGAATTATTTATTTTAATTAAGTAGGCTTGAGGGTAGATTGGTCTTTTTAGCTACATAGCTAAGCAGACTAGGTTTAAAGGATGAATTAGGCATTGTGTACAGGAGGTAGTTTTTTGGGAATGAATTTTCTGTCTTCTTGATGAAGGAGCCTCATCACTCTCTTTGCAATTCTTGAAACTAGGGTTGCAAGCTTGGACATTCAGGTAGGCTTGATCAACTTGCTTGTGGAGTGTTCAAACCTTGAGTAGGGAACTAGTTCTCCTTACCTCTTGGTCTTTGATCATCAAGGTAATCTCTGTCTAATCCTTCCCCTGGGATTGAAATCAAATAGATTGAGGGTTTTAGCGTTGGTGAATTAAGGGTTCAAATACCCAAAGAGTTCTTAATTCCAATTCGCTAGGGTTTTCATATCATTTGGTATCAGAGCTTTGGCGCTCTAGATCGGATATATCCTATGAGTTATCTTTTATTTGATTGAGTCTAGAAATTGTATCTTAGGATTTTGCTTATTTGTTTGCTAATTTCTTTTGATGAATCTAGTTCAATATTTAGGGTTCTTGGTGAATCTTCTTATTCCGAAGGGAAAAAAAAATCATCAATCTTGTTGTCGATTCTTACTTTGTGTTCTTGATCTTGTTGGAAAATTATTCACCTAATTTGAAATTTTCGAATTACAAGGTCTGCTGGAATTTGTAAGTCTTCCTTGGTAATTAGGAATTGTTTTCTTTTGCTTATATTCCAAGTCTTCCTTGGTAATTAGGAATTGTTTTCTTTTGCTTATATTCCAAGTCTTCCTTGGTAATTAGGAATTGTTTTCTTTTGCTTATATTTCATGGGTGTGATTTCTTATTCTCTCAATTTAACAATACCGGATTGAAGGAGGTGAAACAAGCGTGAAAAAAAAGACAAAAAATACGGTGAGGAAAAAAAATCTGTGGATTTTTTCTTCGGGAAAAAAAAAAGAAAAAAAAAGATACGGTGAGAAAAAAAAATCTGTGGATTGTATCTGGGATTTCGTGAATGCATTAATTCACAACAGTGTGAACGCAATCCAAGCAACACAGTAATTCTACTTGAAATTGGAGTACTTTGGGTGGTAATGTCAAATGAGTGTGAACACAAGCATGCTGGTCAAGCAAGTAGCTCAATTAAGCAGCTGGATTTTCATAAGTTTTAAGTAGCTTGAAGTTATAAGGGAGATTGTAAATTCAGTTGATATTGAAGTTAGTGGATGAATATTTTCAGTAAAGTTTTCAAGATCAAACTCTAAGAATCATTTGAGATTTCGACTTCTAGGGTTCTAAAAGTTAAATCTTGTCAAATTTAGGGTTTGGGTGAATTTTTCTCTCTATTTCTTGAATCTTGTTTCTTTGTTTTCTTTTCTTAAAAAAAAATAAATAAATTATTGTCTAGTTGTTTTGCCTTTTCTTGTTCATCTTGCATAACTCCTTGAGTCTTGAATCTTTGATACTTGACTCTGATTATCTTATTTTGTTCTTTTCTTATCCTAGTTTGTTGAAATCTTGAACATTAGGTTATGGGTTTTTCTTTTTAGTTTTCTGTTTATTGGTACTCTACTTTTTCTTTGCTTGAGTTTGACACTTTACAATCATTCTTGCTTGGTTTGTTTCTTGTTTGCTTCTTTGGTCTTGATTGCAAAGTATTGGGCTCGTCACTCTATCTTGAGAGAAACATCTTTATGAGGGAAAACTACATTACAGAGTGTAAACACAAGTGAACTATATCCATCGAGTGAAACACGTGAGGGAGTGAATTGTGAGGTCCATTTTTTTTTCTCTTCACTTATTTTTTCTTTTGCAGTCATGTCGAACACAGGAAATCAACCTAACAATGGCGATGTGCCACAAGGGGAGGGACAAGAACGACTCTTAGAGCAGATCATGCGAAATGTGGAAACCATGGTCAATGAGAGGTTGGATAGAATAGAACAAAGGCTTCAAGCAAGGCAGCAGGTTGAGGAGTTTTCAGAGGATGAAGAAGGCCCGGGGCAAGATGAATATGGAATGGACCCTGTTATAGATGAACCTAGAAGAGGAGGGAATCAAGGCCTGAGGGGAAGAGGAGGTTTTCGTAATAGAAGGCCACCTGGTAGAAGAGGAAACTACAATGGGGATCAAGGCTTTGGCAACATTAAAGTTAAATTTCCAAAGTTTCATGGTACATCTGACCCTGAAGACTACTTCCAATGGGAACATGAAGCTGGACACATTTTTCATACCAATAATTTCTCAGAAGAAAAGAAGGTAACCATCTCTGTGACACATTTTAAGAGTTACGCGCAAACTTGGTGGGATAAGGTGTGCTCTAAGCGAAGGAGAAACCAAGAGGGTCCCGTAGAAACATGACTAGAATTAAAAGAGCTCATGAGGAGGCGATTCATACCAAAGCACTACTTGAGAGATTGTGCTCAAAGACTTCAAGCTCTACGTCAAGGGAGCAAAGGTGTTGATGATTATTACAAAGAGATGGAAATGTTGATGGAGAGATTAGACATAGCTGAGGATGAGGAAAACACCATGGCAAGGTTTCTCCATGGTTTAAACATTGATGTGACAGATCGTTTGAGTTGCAAATGTATGAGGGAATGGAAGAGTTGGTGCACCTTGCAGTGAAAATTGAAAAACAAATTCAAAGGCACAAATTGAGGTACACGTCTAAAAACTTTTCCAACTCATCTTCTACTTGGAAACGGCATGGTAAACCCACCAACCTTAAACTTAAGGCCAAGGTAGGCAGTGACAAACCTAAAGATAAGGGTGAAACTTCATCTAAATCAAAACCAAAGACAGAAGCACCCACAGGCCGAAATAGAGACCTTAAGTGTTGGAAATGTCAAGGGGTAGGACATATCAGTCGGGAGTGCCCTAATAGGAGAACAATGATCATTAGGGAAGGTGAGATCATCACAGATGTGAGTGAGGGAGATGAAAAAAATAATGAGTTCCTAAGTGATTGTGAGGGTGAAGAAGAAGTGGAGGATACTAGCCATATATCCTTGGTCACTAGGAGGGCCTTGAGTACATATATGAGGAAGGATGACTTGGAGAATCAAAGAGAGAATCTTTTTCATACGCGTTGCCTTGTACAAACCTTACCTTGTAGTGTAGTGATTGATAGTGGAAGTTGTACAAATGTCGTGAGTTCTAGGTTGATTTCGCGATTGAGTTTAGATACTACACCACATCCACGACCCTACAAACTACAATGGCTTAATGATTGTGGCGAACTCAAGGTGACTAAGCAAGTGAAGATTCCTTTTGCCATAGGGAGATATAAGGATGAAGTACTATGTGACGTAGTACCCATGCATGCATGTGACATTCTCCTTGGTAGGCCTTGGCAATTTGACCGGAAGGTTCTTTATGATGGTTTTCTTAACCGTTACACTTTCACACATAACGGTAAGAAAATTATACGTGTACCCCTTTCCCCTAAAGAAGTACTTATTGATCAAACAAAGTTAGAAAAAAGAAAAGAAGAGGTTGCAGCAAAAGCAAAAGAAGATAGCAAAAAAGAAAAGGGAAAAGAAAAAGAAAATGAGAACTTGAAAGAAAATGAGGGATCGAGAGAAAAGCAAAAAGATAGCTCGCGATCTAGAGAATAAAAAGAGAGAAAATTAGTAAGTTGGAGTGATAGATCTGGTGAGGTTAGGAAAGCGATGTTTTCAAAAAGAACCATACTCATGGTTAAATTTAAAGAAGCTTGCCTACTAACCGAGGAACTTGAGTCCTCTTTGCCTAGTGCTTTTGTGTCTCTTTTGCAGGAATTCAGAGGAATTTTTCCCGAGGAGTTGCCTAAGGAGTTACCACCCTTGAGAGGCATAGAACATAAGATTGATTTCATTCCAGGAGCTCAGATTCCAAATCGACCAACCTATTGAACCAATCCACAGGAGGCAAAAGAGATTCAAAGGCAGGTTGATGAGTTACTCGCCCAAGGGTATGTACGTGAGAGTTTAAGTCCTTGCAGTGTTCCTGTCTTACTTGTACCTAAGAAAGATGGATCTTGGAGAATGTGTGTCGATTGTAGGGCTATAAATAAAATTACAATTAAGTATAGACACCCTATTCCTAGGTTGGATGACATGCTTGATGAATTATATGGTTGTAGCCTATTTACAAAAATAGATTTAAAATATGGGTACCATCAAATTAGGATGAATGTTGGAGATGAATGGAAAACTGCTTTCAAAACTTAGCATGGTTTATATGAATGGTTGGTTATGCCCTTTGGTTTGACTAATGCACCTAGTACTTTTATGAGACTCATGAACCATGTACTGCGTGACTTTTTAGGAGATTTTGTAGTGGTTTATTTTGATGACATCTTAATATATTCTAAGACACTAGAGGATCATGTTATGCATGTTAGGTGTGTCCTGATTGCACTAAGAAAGGAAAAGCTTTATGCCAATTTAAAAAAATGTAGCTTTTGCATGGAAAATGTAAACTTCCTAGGATTTATAGTGTCTAAACATGGAGTGGAAGTTGATATTGAGAAGGTTAAAGCTATTAGGGAGTGGCCCACACCTAGGAATGCTAGTGAGATTAGGAGCTTTCATGGGCTAGCTGGTTTCTTTAGGAGGTTCATTAGAGACTTCAGTTCCATAGCTGCACCACTTAATGAACTTATAAAGAAAAATGTAAAATTTGAGTGGGGAAAAGCTCAAGAACGTGCTTTCACTGATCTGAAGGATAAGTTATGTAATGCACCTTTACTTGCCTTGCCTAATTTTGAGCTAACATTTGAAATTGAGTGTGATGCCAGTGGAATAGGGATTGGAGCTGTTTTAATGCAGAATCGGAGGCCATTAATGTATTTTAGTGAGAAGCTGACTGGAGCAACCTTGAAGTATCCTACATATGACAAGGAACTTTATGCGTTGGTGAGAGTGCTGCAAACATGGCAGCATTACTTGTGGCCAAAAGAATTCGTCATTCACACAGATCATCAGAGTTTGCAACATTTGAAGGGTCAAACCAAGCTGAATAGAAGACATGCTAAATGGTTAGAATTCATCGAAACATTTCCCTATGTGATCAAGTACAAAAAAGGTAAAGAAAATGTGGTAGCTGATGCTCTATCTAGGAGGTATGTTTTGCTAAACGCACTTCATACTAAGTTACTTGGTTTCGAACACATTAAAACGTTGTATTCACAGGACACTTATTTTGCACCTATTATTGAATCTCTCATGCACAAACGAGTTGTTCCTGATTATATGATGTTTGATGGCTTCTTGTTTCGAAAGAATAAACTTTGCATTCCTACTTGTTCCATTCGTGAATTATTAGTTAAAGAAGCTCATGGGGGTGATTTAATGGGACATTTCGGGATCGCTAAGACATATGAAATGTTAAATGAACACTTCTATTATTGGCCTAGAATGAGACATGACGTACATAAGGAGTGTGAGAGATGTATTGCATGTAAGGAAGCTAAGTCTAAGTCAAAACCACATGGGCTTTATTTACCTTTGCCAACTCCTAGTGGACCTTGGCTAGATATTTCAATGGATTTTGTTCTTGGGTTGTCTCGATCTAAGAGAGGGAGAGATAGCATTTTTGTAGTCGTTGACAGGTTTAGCAAAATGGCACACTTCATTGCATGTAATAAAACTAATGATGCTAAACATGTGGCTGACTTGTTCTTTAAAGATGTGGTTAAATTGCATGGCATTCCTAAGAGTATTGTTAGTGATAGGGATGTAAAATTTTTAAGCCATTTTTGGAGAGTCCTTTGGGGAAAACTTGGTACTAAATTAGTTTACTCCACTACATGTCATCCTCAAACTGATGGACAAACTGAAGTAGTTAATAGGACAATGGTGACTATGCTTAGGGCTATCATAGATAAAAACATCAAAACTTGGGAGGATTGTCTACCATTCATTGAATTTGCATACAATAGGGTTGTCCATAGTGTCACTAAATGTACTCCATTTGAGATTGTTTATGGGTTTAATCCTTTATCACCTATTGGCTTGTTACCTTTGCCTTCTAACAAGGTTGTGAATCTTTAAGCTGACAACAAGGCGACAATAATACAAGAGTTACATAAAGAGGTTAAAGAAAGAATTGAAAGGCAAAATTCCAAGGTAGCTGCGAGAGTCAACCAACATCGAAAACCTATGATATTCAAGGAGGGAGATTGGGTGTGGGTCCACCTTCGAAAGGAAAGATTTCCACATTTACGAGATTCCAAGCTAAACCCAAGGGGGGATGGACCTTTCCAAGTGATGAAGAAAGTCAATGATAATGCCTATCAAATTGACCTAAAAGGTAAATATGGTGTGGGTGCTACTTTTAATGTTTCTGACTTGACTCCTTTCGATGCAGATGCAGAATTTGATTCGAGGACGAATCCTTCAAAAGGGGGAGAAGATGATATGAACCAAGACATCATTGCTTTACCTCCAGGACCAATCACACGCTCAAGGGCTAAGCAACTACAATTGGCCTTTGATTCCCACATACAAACAATGGTGAACTCAATTAAGGAAGGTCAAGGAAGGGAAACTGAACAAAAGCTCTATATATTATGTCAAATGTCACTACAAGATGAAAATAGAGTTTTTTGTTAGAATCTTTTGGGTGTTTTTTATGTTTGGTCAACATTATGACTTTATTTAGGTTTATTGGTTATTTTAGAATTATTTATTTTAATTAAGTAGGCTTGAGGGTAGATTGGTCTTTTTAGCTACATAGCTAAGCAGACTAGGTTTAAAGGATGAATTAGGCATTGTGTACAGGAGGTAGTTTTTTGGGAATGAATTTTCTGTCTTCTTGATGAAGGAGCCTCATCACTCTCTTTGCAATTCTTGAAACTAGGGTTGCAAGCTTGGACATTCAGGTAGGCTTGATCAACTTGCTTGTGGAGTGTTCAAACCTTGAGTAGGGAACTAGTTCTCCTTACCTCTTGGTCTTTGATCATCAAGGTAATCTCTGTCTAATCCTTCCCTTGGGATTGGAATCAAATAGATTGAGGGTTTTAGCGTTGGTGAATTAAGGGTTCAAATACCCAAAGAGTTCTTAATTCCAATTCGCTAGGGTTTTCATATCACTCTGTTGTATTGTAGTTGATGGAGTTGTTGAATCATGTTGTTTAGAAGTGTTTTATGCTTAGCAGGTTAAAGTAAAATTTTGGGTTAGTCCATTGTATGCCGTTATGCTGCCGAAATTTTTGGTGCTCACGGTTAGTTCTGGCTTAGGAGTTAGTAATGTCACTAGGATAGTTATTGGAAATCCTGGGGCGTTACACATTAGGTCCCACCGGTAGCTCTATAAGGACGTTGAGGTAAATTTCTAAGGGAGAATTGAATATTCGAAGGGGTTCAAATATTAAGATAAAATATGAATTTGATTAATATTATAAAACTATAGGTTATAATCAATGCACATTGGATGTACATTAATACTATAGTTTATTTGAGAGAGATATAATTAAATATGAGATATTTAATTATAATATTAATCAATTATTAGTTTTAATTAATTTAATTAAATTTGATTTAATTGCATTTTATTAAAACTATAGGTTAAGTGGTAATATTTTTATAAATATGATTCATATAAGTATTAGTTAAATTAATTGTTAATTTAGTTAATTAATTATTAATTTTAATTATTAATAATTAATTATCTTATCAGTATAACTGATAAGAAAAAATCAACCCCACTAACCTAGGATTATACGTGATTCAGAGGGTTTTTAGGGAGGGAGTTTCTCCATCCGTTAGATAACTCCCTCGTCATTCATTCAGAACGGTTCAATCAGGCAAATCACGCATTCCCTCTCTCTCACTCTCCAGAACTTTCTGTGATTATTCTCTCAAGAATACAAAGAAGAAAATTGTTCCTAACCCTTAGAAATCACTCTCCCACAAGCCGGTTCTAATCGTTTTCGCTGCGAAAGGGCTTTTATCCCTTCAGTTGATGATGTTGGGCCATCAAAAAGAGTTGTTGATAGGATCAATACAATTGGTTAGTTACATCTATCTCAAGGGTTGAGACTGCCTCGATGTAGTGGGAGGACTGTTCTACAACCTGAGCGTTACATGGGCTTAACTGAAGTCCAGATCATACCTGATGATGATATTGAGGATCCACTATCTTAAAGCAAGGCAATGAATGATGCTAACAAGAACTAATTGGATTAAAGCAATGGACCCGGAATTAAAATATGTGATTTCAATTCCATCTAGGATCTTTTAGATCTATCTAATGGGGTAACACCTATGGATTACAAATGAATCTATAAGAAGAAATGAGACGTAACCTTATGGTTAGGCTCATGGCAAAGGGTTACACCCAAAAAAGAGGGGATTGCAAGGAAACCTTTTCTCCTGTTGCCATAATGAAGTCTATTAGAACTCTTGTCCATTTTGAATGAATGTCAAGACTACCCTTTATGAATGGTAATCTTTAGAAGAGTATTACATGTCTCAACCAGAAGAGTTCATACAACAAGATCAAGAGCAAAAGGTTTGGGCTTTAATCAAAACATTGATGAGTCTTCTGTCTACAAGAAGATCGTCAATAATTCAGTAGCTTACTTAGTGTTGTATATGATTGAAATCCTAGTCATTAGAAATGATGTAGGTTATCTTATTGACTAGTAAAATGAGCTAGCAGCTAATTTCCAAATGAAAATTTGGGAGTAGCTGATTTTGTTCTTGGGATCAAAATTGTTAGGAACCGTAAAAACAAAAAGCTAGCCTTGTCTAAGAAACTGTTTCCTGAGACACCTCAAGAAGTTGAGGAGATGAGACGAATGCCCTATGCAATAGGGATTGTCCGTAAGTATCAATCTAATCCAAGATTTAATCACTGGAAAATCGTTAAGAATAACCTCAAGTATCTAAGGAGAAAGATAAACTATATGCTCGTCTATGAAACTAAGGATTTGATCCTTATAAGATACATTGACACAGATTTTAAGACTGATAAGGATTTGAGGAATCTATATCAGTATCCATGGTCAATCTTTACAAATGAGCTATAGTATGACATAGTTACAGTCTTGACCATATAGGTCGAAAATATAGCTACTTGTGAATCAACGATAGAGATTGTAAGGCTTAAGAAGTTCTTGACTGATTTGGAATGTGTTCCAAATGTGAACTTGCCCATCACACTTTATAGTGATACAGTGGTGTTGTGGCAAATTCAAAAAAAAAACCTCATAGCCCAAGACAAGCAGGCACACTAAATTAAATGGAATATTGTTGATTCATTCACGAAGGCTCTCTTGGCTAAAGTGTATGCGGGTCATATAGAAGGTGTAGGTCTACGAGTTATGTACAAAAATGAAATCTAGGGCAAGTGGGAGAAATGTAATGGGTATAGTGATACCATTATGTAATGGGTATAGTGATGCCCTAATTTATTGTATTTGTACATTGTATATGTTTTATACATGTATTTATACACCCACTGCTGTATAGATTATTGTACATCCCACTAAACTAGAGTTTTAGTTCAAGTGGGAGTTTGTTGGGTTTTATGCCCTAAAACTCGTAGATAGTGAATGTAAAAAAATTGTATACTTGCTTCAATAAAGTGTATTGAGTTTCTACAACAAAGTGTTATTGTTAATATTGCACAATTTGACCCAAATCCAATAAACTAAGATCCAAGGTTGTTTGTATGTAACTTGAACTAGTATGTGGGGACATACGGGGATTGATGTTCAAGTAACAACCTAAAAGCTCTATAGTACAAGGATAAGGCTAGGTAACTTATCCTGGTAACACTATGTGATACGACCCGCTTTATATTTGATACATATGTATTGATCCAAAGCGTCCATGTAGTAGACATGCAAGCGGGGGTATCCTATGCAATGAATCTGTATAAGACCAAACCATGAAATTGTAAACCACCGATATAACATCATTAACTAATTAGGTTACTGTTTCAATAGGATGACCTAGGTAAGTCAGTCTTAATCCTGAGTGTGTCATGAACTTCTTCTCATGAGGGATTGGCTTTTGATTAGCATGGGTGAGAGTGGCCAATACGCCGACTCAATATGCCTTCTTTTTTTGGGACAAGACCTAGTGGAAGGCTGGAGACATGACAACACAAGAAGGAATTCACTTTTTCACCCATCTAGGAGAAGTAAATGAGTGTTCCCTTAAGTGGTGACTTCCGGACTTGAACAAAGGGATCTCACCCTCTCACTAGCCCGGGACTGTTTATTGGTTGGACCATAAACAAGTTGTTCATTAGAGGAGCATTGGTACTTGACAGATGTAGCACAGAGGTAAAATGGTAATTTGACCCAGCTGTGGTTACGGACACTCGTGAAGGATTGACTTACGAGTATGGGTCTATATCCGTGGACACAGAATTATGTCTGCAGTGAGAAGAGTGCAACTCTGGGTCTTTAGTGGAGTGAACCCAAAGATAACGAAAATTGATTAATTGGTTAATGAGTTTAGTTGATTAAATCTCATATTGTTGGAGCTTCTGACCTTCAGGTCCATTCGGTCCCACTGGTAACTCGTAAAGAGAACTGAGGCAATTAAGTATAAATTGTAAATTGAAAATGTTCAATTTATTTAGGAGAATCATATAATGTATATTGATATATTATAATATAAAGTTTATGAAACTTTATAATACGTGTCTTACCACGTGCAATGCACATGATTTTTTTTTTTTAATTTTCAATGACTTTAGTAAAATTTTCTAATTCATACTATAATTGTAAAAAAATAAAAGTAAAAATAAGAATAAGAGTTGTAATATTTAAAAATTATTAAATTTAAAGATAGGGAGGGAAATTTATCTCCATTTTTTTAATTATTAAATATGATCTTGTAGAAATAAATTTATCAATTAGTTTTCAAATAATAAATTAATTATTTTATAGTAACACAGATTTTAAATTAATTTATGCAAAAATAACATTATTATTGTTCATTCTCATTAACACATCATTATTTGTCGTCGCTTTTGCAACTATTGTATGTCATTACCATTTGTCTACCATTGTTTGAGTTTGTAGCTCATGTAGATCATGTTTGACTTCTTTCATCTTTATTGTTGATTACTTGTTCCTTGAGTTCTTTCTATATCTTTAATTTGCTTACTAAACTTTTCATCCTGGCCTTGATTTTATGATTTCTCTCTATTCATCAATAATTGTTTTATCTTTGTGGCTTTTTTTTTTTTTTGGAATTACCCCACTCAATTGATCTCTCCCAAAAATTCATGGCTCGAATAGAAACACTCAGGAAATTTTAACCGATGAAAAACACAATTTGATATAATCCAAGAAACTCACAACTTCAAAAATAAATAACAAAAAAATTATTTATTTGTTATTTGAGATTCAAAAAGCATATTCTAGTTTTTTCTTTTATTGTAAAAATCATATTTTGAGGGGGGGGGGGGGGGAATCATATTCTATTTTCTTTAAAGAAATCATATTCTAAAATTACGTGATATTTGATGTTTTAAATTAAATATATAAATTATTGAAATTATAAAATTTTCTATCAATTAGTTTTCAAATAATAAATTAATTATTTTATAGTAGCACATTTTAAATTAATTTAGGCAAAAATAACATTATTATTGTTTGTTCTCATCACCGCATCATTATTTTTTGTCGCTTTTGATTCACTATTGTATGTCATTACCTTTTGTCTGTCATTGTTTGAGGTTGCAGTTCATGCTGATGATGTTTGACTTCTTTCATCTTTGTTGTTGATCACTCGTTTCATGAGTTCTTTCTATATGTTTAATTTGTTTGCTAAACTTTTCATCTCGGCCTTAATTTTATGATATTTGTCTATTCATCAATAATTGCTTTATCTTCATGCCATTTTTTTTCATTACCCCACTCAATTGATTTCTCCAATAAATTCACAACTCGAAAACAAACCCCATAAATTCATATTCTATTTTCTTTAAAAAAATATTATAAATTTATGTGATATTTGATATATTAAATTAAATATATAAATTATTGGAATTATAAAACTCTTGAAATTTCAATATTCCAACTATTTAAATGTTTAAATGAGCTAACTAAAATATGTAATTTTATAATTATTATTAATTAATTCTAGGTGCACATATTCTCAAAAAAAAAAAAAAAAAAAAAAAAAAATTCTAGGTGCATGCTTTGTAAATTTTGTCAAAACCTTTAACATAAATATAATTTTTATTTTGTGTGTAAATTTTCAGTTTTTTTTTTTTCATGTAAATTTGAGGGGAAAGATCCATATTCTAGTTTTTTTTTTTTCAAAAATTCATATTTTGAGTGGAAAAAAATATCATATTCCAGTAGTTTTTTTTTTTAATAACAAAAATCATATTTTGGAGGGGAATATTCATATTCTATTTATTTTTAAAAACCATAATATAATTTTATGTGATATTTTATGTTTTAGATTAAATATATAATTTATTGAAACTGAAAAACTTTTGAAATTCCTGAATATTTTTTAATTAATTAAATATAATTAAAGTTAGTAATTATGTAAATAAGGAGAAACATTTCAATTATTTAAATGCCGTTAGGAAAGTTCAATTAAATATATAATTTAATAATTATTAGTAATTAATTGTATGTGATATGCTTTGTAAATTTAAGTTGACAGAGGATAATATAGTCCAATTTTTTTTTTTCAAAGATGGTGGCTTTTTAATAGAAGATAATAAATTATAAATATAGATATAAATTATATGTATAGATTGTAGATTATTATAGATTTGTGAGACATTAAATTGCACATTATTTTACTTTTTTTTTTAACAAAAGAAAAAATCAAGATCTAAATATACCCTCATTTCTTAAAATAGAATTGCTCACTTGACAAATATTGATATACAAATACAAATCCAATGAAGTATCTCTTTTAAAAAAAAAAAGTGAAATTGTAACCTCAAAAGTCTATGATATAGGATATAGATTCGGCACATGGATCCCTTGCTATTTGAATGTACCGACCAACACCTTAAAACATTTAGAAGATTGAAAAGGTATTGAGAGCAAAGAAAACATAAAGAGAACAAAACAATGGAAGAATGAAAACTCAAGTATTGGTGAAGAAGATGGTGGAAAAAGAACCCATTTTATAGTAGTAGAAGATGAGAATTACAATCCTTTTGAATTCTATAACTTCTAAAATTTCATTATAAATTATAATTAAAAAGAGTTGTAGGAAAAACCTTTTGTATTCTAACATTTTAGTAAATCCTGCACATTTATTATTGATGATTAATTATTAATTAATTTATTTATTATACTATTTATATAATTAATCGTTAATGGTATATTTGTAAATTAGTAAATTAAACAAAGGACAAAAGTGTCCAAAAATTTTTTTCCAACATCCTCACTTTTTAATATAGTATAGATAATTTTGAATTAATTTCAAAATTAATTCTTGAAAGAAAATATTTGAAATAGTTCAAATAATTAATATGAATTAGATTCATATTAATAAAAATAATTTAATAAAATCTCTAAGATTAAATATATGATATTTAATTGGGCAATTAATTAATTATGAAATTAATTAATTATTTATTAAAATTAGATATGAATAAGATAATAGATTTGATTAGATCTTATTCATAACCTTTTTCTATCAGGAAAAGGTGTTGGCATTTTTCCTATAAATAGGACCCTTGGGGTGGGTGAAAGGCATCCCATTCATTCTCTTACTTTCAGAGAATTATCCTGAAGGCTCTCACCAGTCTCCTGCCTCTAGTAGTCTCAGAGTCATATCGGTGTAGCCATAGTGGTAGTGTTCGCAGTAGTTCGTGATTATTTCACAAGCAGTTGGTGAATTTAATCTGAGTCGTCAATGAGAGTAAGTAACTTGTTGCTATATAAATTAGATTTAGATCTAATATTTTTGTATGCTTAGCCTTAATATAAATCTAGAATAATTCTAAGTTTATTACCAATTTATTTGTATTTTAGATTTAACAAAATTAACTACGAATCGGTCCCAATTACGCTTCCGCTTTACGGAATTACGAAATTCCAATCCCTTTACTCTGATACTATCTGTAACGCCTCAGGCCTAGGATTCAGAATCCGGATTCGACACATGATGGCCTCAGTATTCCTCTACGACCTTGCGACGTCACCATACTTATCTGAAACTGCTTCTAAGAGTGAAAACTGTCCCCACAAACCAACACGTGATTTTTTTTAGTAAGCTTGGTCCTCACTCACATGCTTCCTAGGAAAATTCCCAAGAGTTCACCCAACATAGAACTTCTCCAAGCCAAGCACGCTTAGCTTCAAAGTTCCTATGATTGAGCCACCAAAAAGAAAGGATCACCTTGCTGGTATAGATAGTATCTATCAATTCCTTTAAGTTTATCTTGACCATATTTTCATGTCCTCAGGATCCCTCTCATTCAGATGTGATTTCGATTCATTCATGTACCCCTTCTATCCTCTGGCATCCCACAACTTGAGTTCAATTTGGATCTCGGACAGTGTTGGATGTGAGTTGTAGACTGAAGGTGGATGTTGGAAAAGATGGAAAATAGTAATTAAAGATGAATTTAGTCAACTAAGTGCAAGTATACACTATCGAATGCAGTAATAAAAACTCTTGAAGTATTCCAAAAGTATCGATCCCACAGAGACTAAGTTTGAACACAGATTTGAAGAAAAAACTGCTCTTAAATTTCTTGAAAAGGTAACCAAGGAAAATAATTGATGTTGGATTTTGGAAAATAATAAGGAAAACAATAAAAAGAAATAACAAACAATAATAAAAGCGAGGTGTTCAGTAAAGCTTCAACCCTAAGACAAATAATTATAGTAATGACTTATTTAACCTAAGTCTAGATATGCATTGGGTCAGGTTTAACTCCTATTTTGCCTTGCTCCCAAGAACCGTTAGAAGACTAAGCGAGTACCGTTATGCACATTTCTGTGACTCGACTTCGACATAGATTATTCATACATGCAACCTATAACCCTATAGTTGTTATAAGCGACCATCCCCTATAACAACAAATACACTCTTTCAAGTCTTTTCTCATATATCACCTTTATGAGAACCGATATTGTTTAACTGACGGGACGACTTGTCGAAGGTCGTGTCAAATAAATTTATAATCCATGACACAACTACTATTTTGTAGAAATAGTGGTCGGGGTCGATGATAGCGAGCATAGCTAGCTATTTTTCCCTATTTAATTCAGCTAGTCTTTTATGATTTATTGGCCATTTTATTGCACTTAATTGTTTATTTTGTAGGAAAGTGTCGATTAGAGCTAAAGCATGAAATTGGAGTTAATCGGGTGTTCGGGATGTAAAAATTTGCCAAAGAACCGAAAAGATTCAAGTAACAGGGAGCCAAGAGAGGGCAATCTGCCTATCAGCGTCGAGACGCTATCGTTTTTTCCTTTTTCATCAGGCGCGCCAGGCGACAGCGACGAGACGCTGTCTCCTTAGCGTCTCGACGCTATCAGCAGAATTTTCTATTTATACTTCTTTTCATGCTACGGATTGGGGGAGGCCAAATTGAGAGATTTTAGCCCTAATTTCGACTAGAGACCTACTGTGGGAGCTGAAGCAAGGACGAGGACCGGGAATCTCACTTGGTGGCGCAGATATCGAGACGAGGACGTGCCGGGTTCGACGACATTAAGTGTTTCCTTTCTTTTCCTTATCTATAGCTAGATTTAATGGCTTTTTCATGTTTAGTTGAGCTTGTAACGCCATGTATGAGTAGCTAAACTTGTGGCTTAGGGATTGATGTAGTCAATTTAGTTTATGGATTGATTCATGGTATAAGTTGTGCAATGGTTATTATGTATGCAATCTTGATTTAATGCTTTCAATTAATTGGCCATTAGTTGAATGATTTAAGTGTTGATTCTTGCTCGGGAGAGGGAATTTAATGTAGACTTATTCAAGATTGCATGACTAAAGTTTATTTTCTAATTTGTGACGGTTTTTAGATTAACTTAGAATTGGTCAAAAGAACTCATTGCCTTGCATGTTAATAAACTTAGATAGGGATGTCAAGTTGGTTAATTTGCATGAGAATCAATTATACTCAGGAGAGGTAGTTGTGATTAAAGGTTCTTAGGCTCGTAATTCCATTGTGCATAATAACTTATTCCGTAAAATCAATCCTAGACTAAATTGGTGAAATCAATTCCCTAAGTGTTCTCTCAATTGCATATCCACTGTTTGCTTGTTTTGATTTAGTTTTCGATCTATCACTCACTACTTTGTCTTCCCTAAATGAAATTGAGCAAGATAATTCATAATACTTGATTTAGATTAAAAATCCAATCCAGAGGACGACACTCGTTTATACGAACACTTTATTATTACTTGATCTGTGCGCTTGCGGTAGGAAAATTCCACATCAGTCGAACACAGGGAAGAGGACCTAGCAGTTGTAGAATTTCGTGCTTACGAAAATAGGGGGATATTTAGAATGAAGGACAAGCAAAAATAATTAAATAATTAAATGTTGAATTTTAAATGAAACAAAATAAGTATGCAGAAGAGAAATTAGACGGGAATCAATAACATGAAAAAGGATCGTTGGATTGGGGTTTCTTATGCTTGATTCTAATTCGTTGGCTTCCTAGTTTTCTTTAATAATCGTTGTATGTTGATTTCATTAGTCCGATCGGCTTCTGACTTACTCGGAGGACCCCCTACACTAACCTGTGCTAATTACCTTGCTAATCCTGAATTATGCAATTAACAAGGTTAATTAATATAAGCTTTATCGCTCCCCATCCCTTATACATAATTTAGCAACCATCCGAGACCTCTGCAACGGTTACTAATTATATCTAGCTAGTTAATTAACAAGCAATTTCGCAACTACCTATTAAAACTAGGCGCTTCGGGATCGTGGGTCCAGAATCGTAAGAACCAAATTCAAATGAAATTTAGATCTAATTCCTACGACCTTTAACATGTCTCCTAGACCTATCAAGGGTCTTCTCGCATAGAGAGTGACTTGCCTCAACCTATTGACTATCTAAAAATAACTGATAGAATACACAAGCGGTAATCACATAGGGTGTCAATCCTAATAGACTAGCCTCGTGTATTGGTTTAAACGGGATAACATGCAAAACTTAATGAAAATACAATAAGAACAACAAGTAAAACTCAGAAAACTCAGCCAATCTTATTACGAATCAAGACATAAACCCAATCCAATGATCTAAACGAGATTAGCTACGTATAGATGAAGTAAAATCAACAATAGACATGAAAGAATCCATAAAATATGACCAAGAATGGTCTACAACAATGCTGGAATGTAAAAGATGTTGGGTTTTATGCCCTAAAACTCGTAGATAGTGAATGTAACTGTTGATCGGATATTAATGAAATAATATTGATATATTTCCATTAATTGTTATTAGTTATTTTATATTTTTCTTTGCCTAAAAATAACCCTAATCCAATAAACTAGACATCCAAGGTTGTAATATGTGTCTTGAACTATATGTAGCGACATATGGGATCATTGTTCAAGAAACAGCCTAAAGGGTCTATAGTATAGGGATAAGACTGGGTGCCTTATCCTGGTGACACTATGAATACGGTCCACTTTGTATTTGATACAAACGCTGCGATCCAACGCGTTCGTGTAGGAGACATGCGAGTGGGGGTATCCTATGCAATGAGTTTGCATAAGACCGGACCGCGAAATAGTAACAACTGGTTATAACACCGATAACTAGTTGGTTTTCTATTTCACTAGGACGACCTAGACAACTTAGTCTTAATCCTGAGTTGATTATGGACTCCTGCTCATGAGAGATTGTCCTTTGATTTGCATGGGTGAGAGTGGCTAATACGCCGACTCAATAAGCCTACCATTTTGGGGAGAAGACCGAATGGGGAGCTGGAAACATAATTGTGCAAGATGGAATTCACTCCTTCCCGACTTTAGGGAAGCAGATGAGTGTTCCCTTAAGTGGTTACTCCGAGTCTTGAACAAAGGGTCCTACCCTCTCAATGGCACGAGAGGGTTTTCTGTTTGATGGTTGGACCACAAACAGGTTGTTCATTAGAGGAGAACTGGTACTTAAGGAAATAGAGGTAAACCAGGGGTAAAACGGTAATTTGACCCAGCTGGTGTTACAGACACTCGTGAAGGACTAACTAGTCGATATTGGTCTATATCTGTGGACACAGAAAATATGTCTGCAGTGAGAAGAGTGCAACTGTGAGTCTATAGTGGAATGAACACACAGTTAACGAATATTGATTAATGTGGTTAATGAGTTTGACCAATTAATCTTACATCATTGGAGCTTCTGATCTGCAGGTCCATTAGGTCCCACTGGTAGCTCATAAAGTAATTTGAGGCAACTAAGTAATAAATGTAAATTGAAAATGTTCAATTTACTAAGGGAAACAAACATAATATATATTGATATATTAATGTGAGAGAAATTAATATTTGAAGAAATTCAAATATAAATTTATGGAAGTTTGAAAGAGTTCAAATAATGAATGAATTAATTTAAGGCCTAAAATCTATTTGGGCGAATTAATTAATTCAAGGCCGGAAATTAAATATGTGATATTTAATTGGTGGTTAATTAATTTAAGAATTCATTAACCGGGAATTAAGTAATTATGGAAATAATTAATCACTTAAGGAAGTGATTAATAATTTATGGAAATGATCTAATCACTTATGGAAGTAATTAGTCATTTGTGGAAAAGATTAATCAATTATGGAATTGATTGATCATGATTGATTAAATAAGGAATAAGATTGAATCAATTTTGGAAAAGATTGATTTAATTGAATATTTTATTCATGGCCTCTCTTCTATAAATAGAACACGAGACCTAATTGGTCCATGACACTTTGCTCTTGCTCTTAGACTCTCAAGACAAGACCTAGAATTCTCTCTAACCTCCCTCTTAGAGAAAGACTCCCACAAGTCTTTTGCCTCATAGACCTAGAGTCATACCGGTGTAACGTCTGTGGTTATTGTGTCATTCAAGAAGAATTTTCCAGCGATCACAAGACAAAGGAGGTTGTTGCTTTTTGTTCGTTGGAGCGTCGTTGGCGAAGAACGGTCAAGTCTACAACGGAGGTTTGTAATGGTTCTTCCCCTTTTCTTTAGAAAAGCATGAAAATAAATTTGGATTTATTTTTCAGCATGTTTAAACTGATTTTCAGCAACTTTAAAGTATGTTTAAAGTTTGATTGAGTTTTCGTAATGGTATTTTAATGTAAATTAATATACGGCGTAAGGTCCAATCGATGCGCTTCCGTTGCGTGTGGACTTTTATTCCCTTAAAAAGAAACAAAGGAAATCGTAAAGAGACCAAAATTCTAACCTAAGGGTGGACTAAACTGAGGCTACATATTTATAGAAAATATGGTGGCGTCAAGACGTCAAGGGTAGCGTCTCAACGCTGCGAACTTTATACTTCAGGCAAAATTTGTGTCGGCTTCGAGACGCCAAGGCACAGCTTCTCGACGCCAGTCTTGAATCTCAACTTGCTGCTTTAATTCTCAGTCTTGTCTTGCTTCTTCTCGGTACTAGACTTCAATCTTCGGCTTGTGGTGTCGTTCTTCAGGCCTGCTTCAACACAATTGGATCTTTTCACCTCCTAGCCATCCAAGACACCGAGATGGCTCCAAAACTCCGTAATTGACCCGAATTAACACCAATTAGCGTGATCGGCTCCCGACATAGCCTAAGTTCAATTATCCTGTAAATAAGACAAGAAGAGCATAAAATAACTCTAATAAGCTTAGATTAGAGGTGATAAACTAGGACTATTTAGGTCCTATCAAATACCCCCAACCTAAATCTTGCTAGTCCTCGAGCAAGACACACACTGACAAAAGAGAAAGACGTTGTGCATATAATTGAAAAGTGATTTAATCCTCAACACTCAAATATTCCAAAAACTAAAGAAATCAAGAGACATTCGCAAGAGAGACAAATCAAAATTTTTCAAAGATTATCTTGCACAAGAGACCTTCATCCCACCTAAAGAAGACTTTACTAACCCGGGATTGGTTTACTTGACTCTCATCCTATCTTCCCCCTATACTGGCACTAAGGTCTTGCTAAAAGGTCCAAATGGAACAAACTAGGTTGCTTCCTCTTGCGTAGGTGTCTGATCAAGGAATTCCTTTTTCTTTTCTTCTCTCTTTTTTTTCTCCTTTTTTTTCTTTTTCTTTTTACATTTCTTTTGGATGGGACACTAGCTTTCACACTACAATGCAGGGACCCATAACCCGAGTTTTACTCTTGGTTGGCTTAACTGATCACACCGCAGGTAGCTCGTTTTACCCCCGAGTGTTTAAGCTCAATGCAAGCATGCTTTATTATTATTATTTTTTTCTTTTGAAATAAAATTGACGAGCATATGATTTTTCTTTTGGCTCGTGCTCTCTGACTTATTTTTCCACTCTTTTTTTTTATTGTAGACACATTTTCTTTTTCTTTCCTAGGCAAGACTCCACACACTATTTTGCAAAAAATTTAGATTTTTTCGCTTAACCTTACACCTATAGGGGTGACAACAAGAATATGAGCTAAGTAACTCGCTCCTAAGCATTCAAGTCCTACTTTAAAGCAAGAAAGACACCCAACATGTGCAAGACATATCCAAGAAAATTTTAAAAAGGGCTCATTTTTTGAACACTCTCGGACACAACTCATCAAAAGCAATAAATTCTCGAAAAAATTCGAGTCAATCCTAGGAAATCATCATCACTCAAACAAGCATATACTCAACAAGCATGCAAGACATTCATTAAGCAAAAACGCTGGCCTGACGCTCAGATGCTCAAGGCCCAATAGAAATATAAAGTATAATTCCCCACCCCAACCTAAAATTTACATTGCCCTCCATGTAATAAATCATGAAAAATAAGACAATGCATTGGGAAAGAATAGAACTTCCCTGAATTTTGCGCTCATGGATGGTGAATCATGTTTTCTTATAAATGAAGAAGCTTCGCTTTGGTACCACCATTCCTAAAAGACAAAAACAAGAAAACAAGCATAAAAGCAACTAATAAAAATAAACCTATCTGAGAATTGAAAATACGAAAGTAGTAAAATTTTAAATTGCAAATGTTTAAAGTCGTTTGAATGACCACATTCTCCTCTTTTCTCATCCAAAATCAACCTCTTTGATTTTGAGGACATCCTTTTTATTCCTCTTCTTTTTTATTTGCTGCTGCATAGACAAATTAAAATTGCACAAAGAGTGCAAAGTATAAGAAAATTCAAATAAATAATCCATCATCATCTCCAACATAGAAATCAAAACACCTTTATTTTGAGCAACAGACTAGTCAGCTATTGGAATTACAAAATCTAACTCATACAATTCGAAATTAATAAGCTCAGGGGAAATAGATTTAGACATGGAATCGACTGAAGCTAACTCAACACCTAATTTTATTTCTCCTATCATGCATGATGCATCACACGAATTAGACTCATAATCTAAAGAATGATAAAATTTAGGCTTATCGACCTCATTGGAATTTTCTATCGTACCTTCTTGATGTTGTTTAGAATCTTGGCTATTCGAGGAATCAGAAGAGTTTACCTTTCGTGCTTGCCATATGATGAGTCCAACATACATCGCCAAGCTTGAAATTATCTCTCTAGCCTCACTGGGTGTTTTGTCTAGAGCATCACCACCACTCGCTATATCTAACATTCTTCTGTCGTCGGGTGTTAATCCTTCAATGAAGTGAAACAAGGACTCCTCAGACAATGGGCGATAAGGAAGTGCACATAACCTTTTGAAACGATTCCAATACTTGTGAAATTCTTCCTCAGGCACTTGGGTGATGTATATGATTTCTCTGGTGACTTCATGGTCTCCAAGAGATAGGAGATGACTCAAATCAGGAGCTACTAGGTCTTGCATCATGCACTCGACCATCGCACTCTAACTTACCACGTCGAGGTTATGTCGATTTCATCGTTAAGCTCTGCAAAAAGAAAAATAAAAAGCACAAAATCCTACTTCCCCAGCAACGATGTCAATTTGACGAGACGACTTGTCGAAGGTCGTGTCAAATAAATTTATAATCCACGGCACTACTACTATTGTGAAGAAATAGTGGTCGGGGTCGAACACAGGGAAGGGGACCTAGCAGTTGTAGAATTTCGTGCTTACGAAAACATGGGGATTTTTAGAATGAAGGACAAACAAAAATAATAAAATAATTAAATGCTGAATTTTAAATGAAACAAAATAAGCATGCGGAAGAGAAATTAGACGGGAATCAATAACATGAAAAGGGATCGTTGGATTGGGGTTTCTTACGCTTGATTCTAATTTGTTGGCTTCCTAGTTTCCTCTAATAATCGTTCTATCCTGATTTCATTAGTCCGGTTGACTTCTGGCTTACTCGGAGGACTCCTCTACACTAACCTTTGTTAATCGTGAATTCTGTAATTAAAAAGGTTAATTAATATAAGCTTTATCGCTACCCACCCCTTATACATAATTTAGCAACCATCTAAGACCTCTGCAACGGTTACTAATTATATCTAACTAGTTAATTAACAAGCAATTTTACAACTACCTATTAAAACTAGTCGTTTTGGGATCGTGGGTCCAGAATCGTAAAAACCAAATTTAAATGCAATTTAGATCTAATTCCTACAACCTTCAACATGCATCCTAGGCTTATCAAGGGTCATCTCGTGTAGAGAGTGGCTTGCCTCATCCTAGTGGCTATCTAAAAATAACTGATAAAATACACAAGTGGTAATCACGTAGGGCGTCAATCCTAATAGACTAGCTTCATGAATTGGTTTAAACAGGATAGCATGCAAAACATAATGAAAATACAATGAGAACAACAAGTAAACTCAGAAAACTCAGCCAATCTTATTAAGAATCAAGACATAAACCCAATGCAACGATCTAAACGAGATTAGCTACGCGTAGATGAAGTAAAATCAACAATAGACATGAAAGAATCCATAAAATATGACCAAGAATGGTCTAAAACAATGCTGGAATGTAAAAGGAACAAAGGAAATCGTAAAGAGACCAAAATTCTAACCTAACGACAGACTAAACCGAGGCTACATATTTATAGAAAATACGGCAGCGTCGAGACGCCAAGGGTAGCGTCTTGACGCTGCGAACTTTATACTTCGGGAAAAATTTGCGTCGGCGTTGAGACGCCAAGGTGCAGCGTCTTGACACCAGCCTTGAATCTTGACTTGCTGCTTTAATTCTCGGTCTTATCTCGCTTCTTCTCAGTACGGGGCTTCAATCTTCGACTTTTGTTGTCATTCTTCAGGCCCGCTTCAACACAATTGGGTCTTTTCACCTCCTCGCCTTCCAAGACATTAAGATGGCTCCAAAACTCCGTAATTGGCTCGAATTAACACCAATTAGCGTGACCGGCTCCAGACATAGCCTAAGCTCAATTATCTTGTAAATAAGACAAGTGAAGCATAAAATAACTCTAACAAGCTTAGATAAGAGGTGATAAAATAAGACTATTTAGGTCCTATCATTGACCCTTTCAGTACCGAACTCACATAGCATTTTAAGTCTAAGTGATCAAGTTAAACTCAACAATATTTGGAATGATAATCAATAAAGGATGACAACATAAAATAGAACTTAGGTAAATAAACAACTTTCAAGTCATTTAATCCATAAGGGAATTTATTATATCGAACCCCTCGATGGAATTTAGCTACGCATGATGGATAATAATGCAAACAAACGACTTTTCATTGAATAAATGAGTAAAAAGTACAGAAATAATGAAAAGAGATAGGTGCTGGAAAATATGATGTAGCTAATTAAAACTAGGGTTTTTTCAATTTATCCAATCCCTTTAGAGTTCTCACGACACTCTACTCTCCCTTACAAGGTAGGAGTAGGGTGAAATCTCTACAAACACAAAGTTTTGATGTCTAACTAAGGTTAGAATTTCGTCTTCTAGCAAGGACCTCGGGCATCCCTACCTATGGGCGTCTACGGGTTCTGTCACTACCCTCTTCTTCTTAGTGAGTTCTCCTTGTGTTTCCTCTCGATTACTGGCCTATTATAGAGTAAAAAGTGGTTGGGGAGTCACGAAATCCATGCTAGAAAATAGCCCAGGTTGTTTCGAAGTCAAATTAGCAAGTTAGGTGCGTGAAAAGCTTGTCGGTTGTTGGCTCGCGAAAATTGGGGACAGGCAGTTTCTGCCAAGAAATGCAGTCGCATTTTATTTTGCCTTGGTAGAAATGCGATCGCATTCCTCTGTTTTCCTCTATTTTCCTCAAAACACCAAAATTTGATCAAATTCATATAAAATAAGTCCTTTTAAGCACAAATAAGCATGATTTGATAAACATGACTCCCTAAGACTCATCTTACCAACTTTGACACTTTTTGGGCTCTGGATAAGGCAATTTGACTCAAAATCATACAAGTTTGGACAAGAAATAAGCTAAAAATAAGGGCAAAATATGTATATTTTTGGCATTTATCAGTGTTTATTGAAGGAGTTTTGGTTCTACTTGGAAATTCCACCGAGCGTTTGGACTTGTTTAGTGTGGTTCGATAAGATTCTTCTCTTGTTAGGCTTCGCTAATTAGTCCCTAATGCTTGAAGTTCTTTACTTGTAGCTTGGGATCAACTAAAGCTTACTTGAGTTGTTTCCAGCAAAGAACTTATTCTGTTTGGTGGAGCTTAGGTGGTACCAATGTTCTTTAACTCTTTCAATCATGATTTGGATGCCTTAGGCTAGTCATTCGTGCTCGAACAATGTTGTTTTAGGATTCGTGCTAGTTCCAAGTGTTGATCTTGAATGGATTGAATCTCTAGCGAAAGTGCGTGTGATCACATGTGTTTCAAGTTTGTTTAGAATTCGCATACACAGTATAGGACACAATTGAAATTTACAAAACAATCTCTATAAATTATTTAGGCCAAGCATGCTTTTGTTGGGTTTTATGCCCTAAAACTCGTGGATAGTAAATGTAACAAATTAATTAATATCAAGAGTTATTGAAATTATTCAATAAGGAGTTATTGAATTTGTTATTCTTAGTCTTGCAATAATTAATCTTAAATCCAATAAACTAAACATCCAAGATTATTTTATGGAACTTGAACTATATGTGGAGACATACGGAGATCAATGTTCAAGTAACAATCTAAAGGGTCTATAATATATGGATAATGTTGGGTAACTTATCTTGGTGAAATTATGTGGTACGACCCAATTTGTATTCGATACAAACACATTGATCCAACGCGTTTATGTAGTGGACATGCGAGTAGGGGTATCCTATGCAATGAGTTTGCATTAGACCGGACTACGAAATAGTAACCACTAGATATAATACGTCGTTGACTAGTTAAGTTTCTATTTCAATAGGATGACCTAGGTAACTCAATTTTAATCCTGAGTGTGTTATGGAATCCTTTTCATCAGGGAGTATCCTTAGATTTGTATGGATGAGAGTGGTCAGATTTTCCGACTCAATAAGCCTACCATTTTTGGGATAAGACTGGGTGGGGGTTGGGAACATAACAATACAAGATGGAATTCACTCCTCGTCTTTAGGGCAAGTATATGAGTGTTCCCTTAAGGGTTGACTCTGGGTCTTGAATAAGGACACACATGTTGGGTTTTATGTCCTAAAACTCGTGGTTTGTGAATTGGTAACATATTCCTTATTTACAAGAAAGTTGTTATTGAGGTTATTCAGTAAAACATGTGTTATTTAACCTAAATCCAATAAACTAAGATCCTTGGGTATAGTATGAATACTCGAACTATATGCAGAAACATAAGAATTGATCAAGTTCAAGTACATAGCCAAAACAGTCTATAGTATATTGATAAGGATGGGTACCTTATCCTAGGGACACTATGGATGCAGCCTACTTTGTGAAGAATGGAAACAATGTGATCTTGAATCGTTCATGTGGAGACATGTGAGTAGGGGCGCCCTATTCAATGAGTTTGCATAAGACCGGATCGATAAATTAGTAACTCTCACTTTATAATGTCGTTTACTGATGAGGCTGACTATTTCATGCGATGACTTAGGTAACTCGATCTCAATCATGAGCTAACTATGAACTCCTGTTTATTCGGGATTGTCCTTTGATTTGCATGGGTAAGAGTGGCCCAACATCGCCGACTCAATAAGCCTACCATTTTGGGGATAAGACTAGGTAGATAATTGGGGACATAGTCTTGCAAGACAGAATTCACTCCTACCCGTTTTAGTGACAGTATAAAGATTGTTCCCTTAAGGGTTGACTCCGGACTTGAACACGGGGCCTCACCCTCTCATTGGCCCAAGAGGGACTCGGTTGGTTGGTTAAAACACAAACCAATTGTTCATTAGAGGATCAGTGAGACTTAAGAAGCAAAGAAGTTCTATATGAAGGGAATAAAAGTCCCAACGCAGCGGAAGCGCATCGATTGGACCTTACGCCGTATATTAATTAACATTAAAAACCGTTACGAAAACTCAAACAAAACTTTAAACTAACTTTAAAGCCGCTGTAAAATCGGTTTAAACATGCTAAAATAAATCTAAATTTATTTTTAAAACTTTTCTAAAGAAAAGAGGAAGAACTGTTACAAACCTCCGTTGTAGACTTGACCGTTCTTCGCCAACGAAGCTCCACGAACGAAAACGCAGCAGCCGCTTCAAGGTATTCTTCGCTGGAAATTCTTCTTTGATTGACACAATAACCACAGAGGTTACACCGGTATGTCTCTAAGTCTAGGAGGCCAAAGACTTGTGGGAGTCTTTCTCTCAGAGGGAGGCTAGAGAGAATTCTAGGTCTTGTCTTTCAAGAGTGTCAAGTGTCATGACCAATTAGGTCTAGTGTTCTATTTATAGAAGAGAGGTCATGAATAAAATATTCAATTAAATCAATCTTTTCCAAAATTGATTCAATCTTTATTCCTTAATTAATCAATCATGATCAATCAATTCCCAATTGATTAATCTTTTCCATAAATGACTAATTTCTTCCATAAGTAATTAGATCATTCCCATAAATGATTAATCACTTCCTTAAGTGATTAATTATTTACATAATTGATTAATTCATGGTTAATGAATTCTTTAATTAATTAACCACCTAATTAAATATCACATATTTAATTTCCGGCCTTTAATTAATTAATTTTGCCCAAACACTTTTAGGACTTAAATTAATTAATTTTTTCAATCTTCCATAAATTTATATTTGAACTTCTTCAAATATTAATTTCTCTCATAATAATATATCAATATATATTATATTTATTTCCCTCAGTAAATTGAACATTTTCAATTTAATTACTTAGTTGCCTCAAATTACTTTACGAGCTACCAGTGGGACCTAATGGACCTGCAGATCAGAAGCTCCAACGATGTGAGATTAATTGGTTAAACTCTTTAACCACAATAATCAATATTCGTTAACTGTGTGTACATTCCACTATAGACTCACAGTTGCACTCTTCTCACTGCAGACATATTTTCTGTGTCCACGGAACTTAGACCAATATCGACTAGTTAGTCCTTCACGAGTGTCCGTAACACCAGCTGGGTCAAATTACCGTTTTACCCCTGGGTCACCTCTATTTCCTTAAGTACCAATTCTCCTCTAATGAACAATCTGTTTATGGTCCAACCATTAAACAGAAAAAACCCTCTCGTGCCATTGAGAGGGTAGGGCCCTTTGTTCAAGACTCGGAGTAACCACTTAAGGGAACACTCATCTGCTTCCCTAAAGTCGGGAAGGAGTGAATTCCATCTTGCACGATTATGTTCCCAGCTCCCCATTCGATCTTGTCCCCAAAGTGGTAGGCTTATTGAGTCGGCGTATTGGCCACTCTCACCCATACAAATCAAAGGACAGTCTCTCATGAGCAGGAGTCCATAATCAACTCAGGATTAAGACTAAGTTGTCTCGGTCGTCCTAGTGAAATAGAAAACCAACTAGTTAACGGTGTTATAACTAATGGTTACTATTTTGCGGTCCGGTCTTATGCAAACTCATTGCATAGGATACCCCCACTCGCATGTCTCCTACACGAACGCGTTGGATCGCAGCGTTTGTATCAAATACAAAGTGGGTCGTATCCATAGTGTCACCAGGATAAGGCACCCAGTCTTATCCCTATACTATAGACCCTTTAGGCTGTTTCTTGAACAATGATCCCATATGTCGCTACATATAGTTCAAGACTCATATTACAGCCTTGGATGTCTAGTTTATTGGATTGGGGTTATTATTAGGCAAAGACATATATAAAATAACTAATAACAATTAATGGAAAATATATCAATATTATTTCATTAATATCCGGTCAACGGTTACATTCACTATCTACGAGTTTTAGGGCATAAAACCCAACAAACTCCCACTTGAACTAAAACACTTAGTTAGTGGGATGTAAATGCAATAATCTAAAGCTGGAAATACAATGAACTAGGGCATCCTTATACCCATTATACATTTCTCCCACTTGCCCTAGATTAGATGGCATACATATCTCGTAGACCTAGACCTTCTAGATGACCCTCAAACACTTTAGCCGTGAGAGCCTTTGTAAATGGATCAGCGATGTTGTGCTCCGAGGCGATCTTAGTGACGATCACATCTCCTCTTTGCACAATCTCCCGTATCAGGTGATACTTCCTCTCGATGTGTTTACCCCGTTTGTGGCTACGAGGTTCTTTTGAGTTGGCTACAGCCCCACTGTTGTCACAGTATAGTGTTATGGGCACGTTCATATTCGGAACTACTTCCAAATCAGTCAAGAACTTTCTGAGCCATACTGCCTCCTTAGCTGCTTCGCAAGCTGCTACATACTCAGCCTCCATGGTTGAGTCTGCTATGCATCCTTGTTTGATGCTTCTCCACATTACTGCTCCTCCATTGAGGGTGAATACTGACCCTGATGTGGATTTCCTAGAATCCTTATCAGCTTGAAAGTCAGAGTCAGTGTATCCAGTAAGAATCAAATCCTTAGCTCCATACACAAGCATGTAGTCCCTCGTTCTCCGAAGATACTTGAGGATATTCTTAACCGCTCCCCAGTGGTCCAACCCTGGATTAGACTGATACCTACTGACTACTCCCACTGCATAACATATGTCAGGCCTAGTGCAGAGCATGGCATACATTAAGCTGCCCACAGCTGAGGCGTAGGGAATGTGTCTCATGTTCTCAACTTCTTGAGGTGTCTTAGGAGATTGTTCCTTAGACAGGTGTACCCCATGTCTGAAGGGTAGGAGTCCCTTCTTGGAGTTTTGCATCGAATATCGAGACAACATCTTGTCAATATACGTTGCTTGAGACAGAGCTAGCGTTTTGTTCTTACGATCCCTAATGATTTGGATTCCCATAACATATTGAGCCTCTCCCAGATCTTTCATTTGGAATTGGGCTGCTAGCCATTTCTTAATGTCAGTTAGGTATCCTACATCATTCCCAATGAGTAGGATATCGTCTACATAAAGTATTAGAAAAGCTACTTTCCTTTTGTTGACTTTCTTGTATACACAAGGCTCATCAACGTTTTGGTCAAAGCCAAAAGATTTGATTGCAGTATCAAATCTAATGTTCCATGATCTGGATGCTTGTTTCAATCCATAAATGGATCGATTTAGCTTACAAACCTTTTGTTCCTGACCTTGGGCTATGAACCCTTCGGGTTGAGACATAAATATATTCTCCTCAAGATTACCATTCAGAAAGGCAGTCTTGACGTCCATTTGCCATATTTCATAGTCATAATATGTGGCAATGGATAAAAGAATTCTTATGGACTTTAACATGGCTACAGGAGAAAAGGTTTCCTCATAGTCAACCCCCTCCTTTTGGGTATAACCCTTTGCCACTAGTCTAGCTTTGAAGGTCTGTACCTTTCCAGCTGCATCTCTTTTTCTCTTATAGATCCATTTGCACCCTATGGGTTTTACCCCATATGGTAGATCTGCAAGTTCCCATACAGAATTGGAGTACATTGACTCCATTTCCAGGTTCATGGCTTTGACCCATTCATCCTTATCTTCGTCATTCATTGCCTGTCGATAGGACAATGGATCCTCAATGCCATCATTAGGTATGACAACCTGAGTTTCAGTTAAACCCAAGTAGCGATCAGGTTGTAACACAACCCTCCCACTGCGTCGAGGCATTCCCAACGTTTGAGATGGACGGGATGGATCTGAAGAACTAGTTCCTTCATCAACCCTTGTTGAAGGTCCAACTTCATCAACAACTCTTGATGATTCTTCAGTAGCTTCTCCTAATATTATTTTGCTTCGTGGTTTATGATCTCTCATGTGGTCTTCCTCTAAGAAAGTGGCGTTTGTCGATACAATCACCTTATTTTCTTGTGGGTCGTAGAAATAACCACCTCTCGTTTCTTTAGGGTAACCAACAAATTGGCACAGTTTTGAACGAGGTTCCAGTTTCTTAGGATTCGTCACAAGCACGTGTGCTGGACAACCCTAGATGCGAAAGTGATGCAAACTAGGTTTACGCCCCTTCCATAACTCGAAAGGTGTTTCAGAAACACTTTTCGAGGGAACATTGTTCAAGATGTATACTGCAGTCTCTACTGCATACCCCCAAAACGAGCTAGGCAATTGAGCATAGCTCATCATTGATCGAACCATGTCTAACAAGGTTCTATTTCTCCTTTCTGACACACCATTCTGCTGAGGTGTACCAGGGGCTGAGAGTTGAGATTGGATTCCATATTCTATCATATAGTCCTGGAATCTTTGATCCATATACTCCCCTCCTCGATCAGATCGAAGTACTTTGATAGATTTACCTAATAGGTTTTCAACTTCAGCCTTAAACTCCTTAAACTTTTCAAGGGCTTCAGACTTATGTCCCATTAGGTATAAGTAACCATATCTTGAATAATCATCTATAAATGAGATGAAATATTCGTACCCTCCTCGAGCTTTTACATTCATTGGACCACATAGATCCGAATGTATTAACTCTAAGGGTTCTTTGGCTCTGTAACCTTTTCCAGTAAAGGGTCTTTTGGTCATTTTTCCCTCGAGACAAGATTCACAAGGTGGTAGTGAATCATCTTCTAACTTGCTTAGAAGTCCATTCTTTACCAAACGACCGATCCTATCGATGTTTATATGACCAAGTCTAAGATGCCAAAGATGATTATTGTTACTTGATGGAGAAATCTTTTGCCTTTTACTTTGAGTTTCAGCAGTTTTAAATAATTCGTGATTTAAAAGTGCTTTATTTTCGGTTGGTCTTAAAACATACAAGTTATTTTCCAATTTGGCTGAACAAATAAGTACACCATTTTTATAAATGAACGCTTCATTCATATCAAAAGCAACTGTATACGATTGTTCAATCAAACATGAAATAGAAATTAAGTTCCTCTTAATCTTGGGAACGATTAACAAACTTTCTAAAAGTAAGAATCTATTTCTAAAAAATAACTTCGCAGCTCCCACTGCTTTAGCTGAAATGACTTCTCCAGTTCCGACCCTGAGTGTCATTTCTCCATCGTTCAACTGCCGAAAGGAACTATTTTCCTGAAAAGAAGAGCAAACATGATTAGTTGCTCCTGAATCAAGTATCCAGGTAAACTCATCATGTTCTACCAGGCATGTTTCTAAAACAAGTAAATCAAATTTACCTTCCTTTTCCTTCTTTTTCTCAGCAAGGTACTTTGGGCAGTTTCTCTTCCAATGTCCATCTACATTGCAGTGAAAACACTTGCCATTGTCTGCCACAGCTTTGGCTTTTCCCTTGCTTTTAGCAGCAGTACTGGGAGCTTTCCCCTTGTTTCCTTTCTTCTTCGTTTTCTTTGAAGAAGTGGCTACAGATTTAGTTCCAGAGGATGAACCCTTCTCGAACTTTCTTTTGGAGTGAACAACGTTTGCCTCTCCTTCTATCTGTCCCTTGTTCTTAAGAAGAGACTGATAGAGCTGTAGCTCATTAAGGAGGCTAGTCAGGTTGAATGTTATTTTATTCATCATTGCATTGCTTCTAAACTGCAGAAAACTCTTCGGAAGAGATTCTAAGATGAATGCAACCTGACTTCGCTCATCTATGACCGCCCCGTTTGCCTCTGCCACGTTGAATTGGACCATCATATCCAGGACATGCTCCCGAACAGACGTGCCCTCTTTCATGCGACAGCTATAAACGTATTTGAGAGCGTCATGGTGGAGTTGGTAGGACGGTTGTCCAAACATCTCCCGGAGAGAGTTCATAATCTCCCTCGCTGTTACCATGCCCTCATGCCTTTTAGCCAAAACTTCAGATAAGCTGGCTAAGATATAGACGCGAGTCTTATCATTGGCCTTTGTCCAGCGGTCATAAGCATCCTTAACTGCCTGGGATGCATTACGAGCAGGGGTTGGAGGACAATACTCCGTTAAGACGAACCGCAGATCATCGACAACAAGAATCGTATTCAAGTTCGACTTCCACGTAGCATAATTTTCGCCGGTTAATTTCTCATTTTTAAGCAGAGAGACTATTGAGGAAGACATTGCTGAAATTTAAACAAACAATGACCGTATTAGTTATCTTTGCCTTAACCCATCATACAAGCAAACAATTGCACACAATCCAATCAATTTAGCAAAACAGACAATCACAGAACCCTAAAACTATTGATTTAGTTTTGCAACGACGTTTCAGAGGTTTAGAATATCAGCCACCGAAGGGTGATCAGGTACTCCTCCTTTGAAATGAGACACCTCTCAGCTAATTCTAATTCCAGAATAACTCATATTCCTATAGACATTAGCCACCATTGTTCGGTCAAGGATTTGTTAACACTTTTAACTCATCCTCGTAAGTGTAACCCTCCCACTTTCAGATCTCAGAGGCACGCACCAACAGGCTACCGAAGGGAAAGACAACTGTTGGTGATTAGCCTAAGAGCTCCTATCCTTTTCAGGAGTTCACGATGTTCCGAATCCTATGACCAGGCCCTCCGAAGGGATGGATGCGCCAGGGCAACCTGCAGGCGGATCATAGGACTCTCACGGTGTGAACTATGGGCGGAGACCGAGGGATACGTTGACACGTGTCCCGCTCCCACTTACTCTAGACATTTTTCCCATTCACCTTGATATTGATCCATGCAAACACTTTCCGAAGGGAGGCCGCTCCTAGGGCGACTCGAAGTCGAGCATGAATCTCACGTTGTGAATATAGGGACGTAGGAGCAAAACTTGATTTAAATCTCGTTTTGTAATTTTCCTCCCACTGAAAATGTCCTAAGGTTAATATAGGGTTGTTTAACTTAGATAGTATTCGGCTAAGTCAATCTATCTAAGTCTGATCCTATTATAACAATTATGGAAAGGATTCAACTGCAATCTTTTGGGTGAATTAAACTTCTTTTAATAAACCCAACATTGCAAGTCAACATTACTATGGTTAATTCAACTCAATCCGGTTAGTTCCCAGGTAGGAGGTGTTCCGTAAACCGTCAACTTAAATACCCCCAGCCTTAGACAGAACTTTACCGAGAGAGTTCCCTTATAACCTCAGTAATGTAAGGTCTTTACTCTAAAGATCTAGGTGCATTAAACACTTTTAATAAACCTAGTGACATTGCATGCTAACATTTAACTATGATTAATTCAACTCCGGTATTCCAGGTCAGTTCCCAGGTAGGAGGTGTTCCGTAAACCGTCAACTTAAATACCTCCAGCCTTAGACAGAACATTACCGGTGGAGTTCCCTTATAGTCATAGCAATGTTTTTCCTACTTAGTAAATTAAAACTATTTTTAATTCTAAGTAAGAAAAGATTCTAATCCTATTAGAAATCGATCTAGGTCTAATTAATTTTAAACAATTTAAAATTAATCCAATTTATCCTATGATCTTATGTTTGCATGCAAATCTTGATTATAGATTGACGGTTTCTAATCATTAATATTAAAGAACTATTTCAAATTTTAATGATTAATCCTATAATCAAGAATCTAGGGTTTAATTCATTCAACAATCTCATTCAAATTGAATAATTAAGCCACATCAATTGCATGAATAATATAACAATTATATTAATAACTATGGATGTTTCATGCTTCATGCAATTTTGATTTTCTTTTATTATAACAATTATAAGCCAATCAAGAAAATCAACCAAGTTCATTCATCACATTAAACATAACTATTTATATTTAATTTAAGTAATGACATGCTTCATGCTTTCCAATTTTTCATATAATTAATATACACTTATATTAAAAATATGAAAACAAATCCATGCATTTAAACATACATTATAACAATTTATAATATATAAAAATGCATGAGCATGTTTATAACCTAAGGTGGGATTAAATAATCTATATGACATCCATAAAGCATATAAATAGCAATTGAACCGGTTAATTTTGGCCCCTAGGATAAAATAAAGCATTAAATTACATTAATTTAGCTAAATTCTATCCTAAAAAATCCATGTACAGCTCCGGAATTGGCCTAGACAGCACGAACCGCCCCGAACCACCTCGAACCGGCCTCCAAAATCACGAACCATGCCAAAAATTGGCTGAACCGGACCAAATAGGTCCCAGCCCAGCCGAACCGGTCCGAACCGGACCGTCCTTGCTTGAACCGCGCCTGTTGAAACCCTAGTGCGCGCCTCCATCGTGACAGCGTCGAGACGCTGTGTAGATTAGCGTCCCGACGCTGTGCGTTTTCCATATCTGGCGCCTGCGTAATCGAGACAGCGTCGAGACGCTGTTGAGGTAGCGTCCCGACGCTGTGTGCTTTCCTTACCGAGCGCCTTCGGTATCGAGACAGCGTCGAGACGCTGTTGAAGGAGCGTCCCGACGCTGTTGCGTCTGGAGGCAGAATCTGGGCAAAACAGCAACGATTTCTTCGGTTTTGGCTTCGATTTCAGCGGCGATTCCTTCGATTTTCATCTCATAAAAACCTATTCTAGACCCGGACTTACATAGGACTCGATTTTACATAAAATACCCGAAACACCGGGCCTTACATGATCAAAATCACATAAAAATAAAATCTATGGCCATAAAATTAACCCAAACAGTTCAATGCAAACCGAACATACAATATGCATAAATCCCACCTATTAGAGCCTATCGCAACTTTTAAAATTAATTAATAGGGACAGCGATGGCTCTGATGCCGATTGAAGGGAATAAAAGTCCCAACGCAGCGGAAGCGCATCGATTGGACCTTACGCCGTATATTAATTAACATTAAAAACCGTTACGAAAACTCAAACAAAACTTTAAACTAACTTTAAAGCCGCTGTAAAATCGGTTTAAACATGCTAAAATAAATCTAAATTTATTTTTAAAACTTTTCTAAAGAAAAGAGGAAGAACTGTTACAAACCTCCGTTGTAGACTTGACCGTTCTTCGCCAACGAAGCTCCACGAACGAAAACGCAGCAGCCGCTTCAAGGTATTCTTCGCTGGAAATTCTTCTTTGATTGACACAATAACCACAGAGGTTACACCGGTATGTCTCTAAGTCTAGGAGGCCAAAGACTTGTGGGAGTCTTTCTCTCAGAGGGAGGCTAGAGAGAATTCTAGGTCTTGTCTTTCAAGAGTGTCAAGTGTCATGACCAATTAGGTCTAGTGTTCTATTTATAGAAGAGAGGTCATGAATAAAATATTCAATTAAATCAATCTTTTCCAAAATTGATTCAATCTTTATTCCTTAATTAATCAATCATGATCAATCAATTCCCAATTGATTAATCTTTTTCATAAATGACTAATTTCTTCCATAAGTAATTAGATCATTCCCATAAATGATTAATCACTTCCTTAAGTGATTAATTATTTACATAATTGATTAATTCATGGTTAATGAATTCTTTAATTAATTAACCACCTAATTAAATATCACATATTTAATTTTCGGCCTTTAATTAATTAATTTTGCCCAAACACTTTTAGGACTTAAATTAATTAATTTTTTCAATCTTCCATAAATTTATATTTGAACTTCTTCAAATATTAATTTCTCTCATAATAATATATCAATATATATTATATTTATTTCCCTCAGTAAATTGAACATTTTCAATTTAATTACTTAGTTGCCTCAAATTACTTTACGAGCTACCAGTGGGACCTAATGGACCTGCAGATCAGAAGCTCCAACGATGTGAGATTAATTGGTTAAACTCTTTAACCACAATAATCAATATTCGTTAACTGTGTGTACATTCCACTATAGACTCACAGTTGCACTCTTCTCACTGCAGACATATTTTCTGTGTCCACGGAACTTAGACCAATATCGACTAGTTAGTCCTTCACGAGTGTCCGTAACACCAGCTGGGTCAAATTACCGTTTTACCCCTGGGTCACCTCTATTTCCTTAAGTACCAATTCTCCTCTAATGAACAATCTGTTTATGGTCCAACCATTAAACAGAAAAACCCTCTCGTGCCATTGAGAGGGTAGGGCCCTTTGTTCAAGACTCGGAGTAACCACTTAAGGGAACACTCATCTGCTTCCCTAAAGTCGGGAAGGAGTGAATTCCATCTTGCACGATTATGTTCCCAGCTCCCCATTCGATCTTGTCCCCAAAGTGGTAGGCTTATTGAGTCGGCGTATTGGCCACTCTCACCCATACAAATCAAAGGACAGTCTCTCATGAGCAGGAGTCCATAATCAACTCAGGATTAAGACTAAGTTGTCTCGGTCGTCCTAGTGAAATAGAAAACCAACTAGTTAACGGTGTTATAACTAATGGTTACTATTTCGCGGTCCGGTCTTATGCAAACTCATTGCATAGGATACCCCCATTCGCATGTCTCCTACACGAACGCGTTGGATCGCAGCGTTTGTATCAAATACAAAGTGGGCCGTATCCATAGTGTCACCAGGATAAGGCACCCAGTCTTATCCCTATACTATAGACCCTTTAGGCTGTTTCTTGAACAATGATCCCATATGTCGCTACATATAGTTCAAGACTCATATTACAGCCTTGGATGTCTAGTTTATTGGATTAGGGTTATTATTAGGCAAAGACATATATAAAATAACTAATAACAATTAATGGAAAATATATCAATATTATTTCATTAATATCCGGTCAACGGTTACATTCACTATCTACGATTTTTAGGGCATAAAACCCAACACTATAGGAGTAAAAATAGACATTTGACCTAGCTATAATTACGAACAACCTGTGAAGGGTCGACTTACTTATCATGGTTATATCGAGTGGATGAAAATATATCTATAGTGAGGGGAGTGCAACTACTAGGCTATAGTGGAGTGACCCGACAGTTAACGAATGTTGGTTAACTAGGTTAATGAGTTTAATCGGTTAAACCTCGAATCGTTGGAGTCCATGATCTATAGGTCCATTAGGTCTCATTGCTAGCTCATATAGAAACAAACCTTGGAACAATATGATTTGAGAGTTTGAATCGCTCGAATTAAATGTAGGGAATAAATGTTGGTCGTATTCGATGTTACCGACACATTGGTTTAATTTCGAATTAAACTAAAATTTGAGAGTTAGACGTATTTACATATGATTTAAAAATTCAAGAAGGTGAATAGGGATTCATGTTCAAGAAATTTTGTTTCGATAATAGTTGAAATTGGTTGCAAAATATTAATTTAATATTTTATATTATATTAAATTAATATAATTAATTATATTTAATTAATAATTATTTTAAAAATAATTATGAATTAATTTTAAATTTAAAATTCAAAATTAAAATTAGAATTTGAGATTATTGATTACATAAAATTATTTTCAAATTGAATTTTTGAAATTCAAAAAGAAAATAATTTTAGGAGGTGGAGTACTGCATGGTGACTAAACTCATATATTCTACTTAAGTCAAGTCTTGGTGTCTAATTTTGGGGCATTTGATAGTGTTATGCTGCCAATTTTGCTCCTCAAACTGAAGAACCAAAACTCTAAAATAGCTTGAAACTAAAGCTCTTTTCCTTCCAAATTCCATCACTAGAGGATCCCACAATTTGTTCCAAGGGCCTAAGAATAGCAAGGAAGATCTTATGGTGGTTCATGATCCATTGGAGAGGATAAACAACACAACAATCGATCCAATTTTGAGCTACAAGAGGTTGGTACTCAGAAACTCCTTTTTTTTTTTTTTTGCACTATAGACAACATGTTTTGTATGATTAAATCGATGTAATTATGTGCCTAAGATCAAAAATTGCTTCTACATGTTTGATATTAACACCTTCAGCCCATCCTCTCTTGGCGCGAGAGGAACTTTCATTTATTGGTTGGACAATAAACTGGTTGTTCATTAGAGGAATCAGTGGTACTTAATGAGACAGAGGTAACCTAGAGGTACAACGATAATTTGACCCAACTGACGTTACGAACACTCGTGAAGGGTTGACTTATAGTTATTGGTCGATATCCGTGGACACAAAAATATATCTGCAGTGAGAAGAGTGCAGTTGCGGGTCTTTGGTGAAGTGTACCCACAATTAACGAATATTGATTAATTTGGTTAATGAATTTAGCCAACTAATCTCATATCGTTGGAGCTTTTGATCTATAGGTCCATTAGGTCCCACTAGTAGCTCGTAAAGAGTATTGAGGCAATTAAGTCTTGATTGTAAATTGAAGCGTTCAAATTTACTAAGAGAAATAATATAATATATGATGATACATTATATGTTAATTAAACTTTATAATATAAATTTAATTTTGGATATGATTCAAAATTAATTTGTGTGAGAATTAAATATTTGCCGGAGTTCAAATATTAAATATTAGAACTGCTTGCACAGATAGCAAACCCAATTAAAATAATAGTAAATTAGCAACATATTAAAGTATTTGCAAAAATAGCAAAATTTAACACCCAAACCATCTAAATTACTAAAAAACCCATCCCACATGATTACCCAGCCCATTCAATTACCCATTCCATTCAGCCCAAATTTTCAACCCAATCCCGTTTTTTTCCTCTTTTCGTTTCTATCAGTGATAGAAGTCTCTATCAGTGATAGACTTCTATCAACTGATAGAATCTATCATTTCAATAATGCTATATATTGGTACATCTTTTTGAGTGATTGTTAATATTCACACTTTTTTTTTATTGTTATAGTGATAGATGATTGACCAACACAATGAATACGACTACATTTCGTGTGCTTTCTATTTCTATCGCTAATAGAATTCTATCAGTGATAGAATCTATCGGCGATAGAATTCCATCAGTAATAATTTATCTTATATTCTAATTGTCTTTTGTTTATAAATTCAGTTCATAATGAAGTGAGGAATATCTTTTTATAAAAATGTATCAAATTACTATTCTATCAATGATTTATTTGTATTATTGATAGAAATCTATAAGCCATAGGTTTCTATCACTTATAGATTCTATCATTGATAGATTTCTATCATCTCAAGTGCTATCAATGCTTAGTGATAGTTCTATCGATGCTTGATTATCACTAGATGTCTATCATTTTGTGCATTTTGTGCATGTTGTCACTACTTCTGATGTCTATCAGTGGTAGTCATCGATAGACTTCAATACAAGTAGAATTCTATATGTGATAGTCATTGAGAGATTCTAATCCAAAAAAAATTAGTTCAATTTGAGCATTCCAATTTCTTTTAATTTGGATTCCTCCATTTGCATTTTTCATCGGTGACCATGACAAAAAATAGATAAAATTATAATAAATAAGATTAGTCTATCAGTGACACTATAGAATTCTATCTGTGACTATCAGTGATAGAATAAAGGGCAAAACTGGAATAACAAAATTTCACTTTACAGATTTGCCATATTTGCAATTGTTTTTAAAGTATGCTATATTTGCCAATAGGAAAACATATATTGTTACCCATTACAATTATCCTTAAAATATTGTGTTTCCAAAATAATTAAGTTATTGTTAATGTAAACATATAATTAACTTAGTGACAAGATTAATTTTCCTAAGTTCTAAGAGATTATAGGTTTACCTCCTCATTTTCGTAGTTGAGACTAATCATAAATTGACATATGTCCCAAATTAGATTTGAAGATAAATAAATAACAAATCCAAAATAATGTATGCCTGATTTGAATAAATAAGCTAGTCTTGACAAATTGAATCACACAGTAATTGATCGAAAATAAAATAAACCCAAGAACACCTTTTTCCAAAGTTCGAATCAAATAAAGTTCTAATTCACACCATCACCTTAGAAAATTCTATAAATAGAAGAGTCACTTTTCATTTTAATGAATTCATAAACCATGAATAGAGACTGAAACTAAATCGAAGTCATAGTTTCAGTCATACAAGTGAATTGAAAATTTTATAATCATAAAACCAAATAAAAACTAGCAATCATTTGACCAAATTAGTAATTCACTAACTAAATAGTAAAAAAAATTTCAAAAAAAAAAAAAATAAATAAATAGTAATAATAAAAAAGAGAAAAATTGCAATGGGTAGCAAAAAATATTAAGACCCCGTTTGATAACCATTTGGTTTTTGGTTTTTGGTTTTTGAAAATTAAGCCTACAAACATTACTCCCACCTACAAATTTGTTTGTTTTCCTAATACATTCTTTCCATGTTTTCAAAAACCAAGCCAAATTTTGAAAACTAAAAAAAGTAGTTTTCAAAAACTTGTTTTTGTTTTTGGAATTTGGCTAGGAATTCAAATGAGCCCTTGACAAAGATGAAAACCATGGTAGGAAAATTAGGAGAAAACAAACATAATTTTCAAAAACCAAAAACAAAAAACCAAATAGTTATCAAACGGGGCCTAAGATATTTGAAAATTTAGCATTGATTTTTTAGATTTGCAAATATAGCAAAAAATTTATAATTTGAATTCCGTTTTTTTATTATTCCAGTTTTACCCTTGTTGGTGTATCAACTAGTATATCAATAGTATATGTGATATACTTACTTTATATTTACTAATATACAAAATATAAAGTATACCAGTTAATTGATATACCAAATTTGATGTACTGATATATTGTTGATATACTTTATATTAGAAATATCATTTCACTTATATACCTAAATATAGTATGTTAGTAGTATTTTAATGATATATTTCATTTTAGGTGAGTTTATTACATTGAATATAAAGTACTGATATATTTTTTATGTACTTCATATTAGAAATATTATTTTTAATAGTATATTAGGGATATACTTCATTTTAAGTATATTTTTTTATATTAAATATGAACTACTAATATACTATTGATATACAGTTCATATTAAAAATATCATTCTAGTGGTATACCATAGTAAACTATATTAGTTAATGATATTATTTCAAAAAAAAAAAAATTAGTTAATGATATACTTCATTTTAGGTATATATAATACACTGAGTATAAAATAATGATGTACAGTTGATATATTTCATATTAAGAATATCATTCCACTGATATACAAGAGTAATTTCAGGTATATCAATAGTATATCAATAGTATATCAACCGTATATCTGATATATTTTATTTTAGGTCAACGGTATATATGTTATATTACTCATATACTTGATATTAGGAAAGCACGTGTAAAGGAAGACTATTTTCAACTTTTTCAATTTGCATTTTGGGCTAGGCTGATTTTTTTATTTTTTATTTTGTCATAATTGCAATCCTAAAAAATGAATGACACGCTTGCAATTATCAAAAACAAATTTGCTAGTCTTGCAATTGCAAAAAAGAATATATATATATATATATCTGCTCTCTCTCTTTTGTTTTTCCTTTTTTAAATTATTTAAAAGTAAAATACAGCTTCCGTCCAAGGAGAGCAGGAGATAAACGTGCACGAAGAAGAATTGCTTTCATCCACTAACATTATTTCCAGTCAGAGATGGCTTTTGTCTTATTATTCACTTGATTGTTTCAATTCAACAAACATTTTCATTTCTCACAGACCACTCTGTTCATCACCAGACCAAATCCTTCTTCCTTCAACTTCCATTACTATCAACAACAACTAAATTCTTCCAGTTTTAGACTGTAATTTTAGCTACGTTGAAGACCAAGGCCATGGATTCCAGCAATAGGCTGTTGAACGAAGAGGAGAAGTTCATCTTCAGCGCCGTTTTGGGCACTCGAGCATTAGATTACATAATGTCAAACCGCTCCGATGTGAAGAACATGCAATTAACACTGGGAAGCAACCAAAATTTACAAGCCAAATTGTGGGATCTTGTCGAAGAGAGACAGAGTGGTTCAAATTTCAGCTGGAATTATGCTATTTTCTGGCAGGTTTCAAGGCCAAAATCAACGGATGATTGGATATTGGGCTGGGCCGACGGAGCTTGCAGAGAACCAGAACATAACGAGGGAAATCAAAACACAACTCTGATTAAGAGCTTCGACCGAACCCAGCAAGTGATGCGGAAAAAAGTGCTTCAGAAACTGCACAGCCTCTTCGAAGGCAGCTCGAATGGAAGGGATTGCGTTGCTTTTGGTCTCGACAGAGTGAGTGACACAGAAATGTTCTTTTTGTGTTCAATGTATTTCTGCTTCCGCCGTGGCCAAGGCGGCCCTGGAAACTGCTTCCAGTCTGGGAAGCACTTTTGGGGGATGGATTATTCAACTTCCGATTACTGCGTTCGATCATTTCTTGCCAAATCTGCTGGATTTCGCACCATCGTTCTGGTGCCCACCGACGTTGGAGTGGTTGAATTGGGTTCAGTTAGATGCGTTGAGGAAAGTATTAGAATATTCTATATTAGTTATATTAGTTGGAGCATAATTAGGAGATCTCCCATTTATATTTAAGATTTTCCTTTTTAGAATTGTATTTATAGAATTTAATGCTTTTACGTTTTCCATTGTGTATCTATATATAGTGCAACCTGTATATGTAATGCAAGAAAATAAAGAAAATTTCTTTTCAACCCTAAATTTGTTATGGTATCAGAGCAACTCTTCTGATTTTTTTTCTAGCCGCACTTTTTTTCTTTTGCCCAGCGTTGTTCTCTTCCACCATGTCTGATCCATCTATCACAATTGGTACTTCTTCCACAGTTCCGCCAGTAACAGATGCCATCTCCAGTCCGTATTATCTCCACCACAATGACAACACCAGTTTGGTTCTTGTTTCTCATCAACTCACTGGGGAGAATTACACATCTTGGAGTCGCTCAATGTTGATTGCTCTTTCCGTTAAAAATAAACTTGGTTTCATTGATGGAACCATTAAACGTCCCTCTGATGACACATTAGCGTCATGGAAACGCAACAACAACGTCGTTATTTCATGGATTCTCAACTCAGTCTCCAAAGAAATATCTGCCAGCATCATTTTTTCGGAATCTGCTTATGACATTTGGAAGGATCTCAAAGAACGTTTTCAGCGCAAGAATGGGCCACGCATCTTTCAAATCAAACGTGAACTTGCTACACTCCTTCAAGATCAACAATCCACAAGTATGTATTTTACTAAACTCAAGACTCTTTGGGATGAGTTGGGCACTTATCGTCCGGTTTGCACTTGTGGTAATTGCTCTTGTGGCGGCGTCAAATCCATTATTGACTTCCAACAGTTTGAATATATGATGATTTTTTTGATGGGTCTTAATGAGTCTTTTGCTCAAGTTCGGGCTCAAATCCTTCTTATGGATCCCCCACCATCCATCAACAAAGCATTTTCTCTTATTTCTCAAGAGGAACAACAACGTTCAATTGGCAACATTGTTCCTACTGCTGCAGCAACATTTTCTATTCAGCATGGTCCTCCTAAGTCGTATTCCAAACCCAAGAAGGACCGACCATTATGTACTAATTGTGGCATCCAAGGTCACACTATTGACAAATGCTACAAACTCCATGGATTTCCTCCTGGCTACAAATCGCGTGGCCAATCTTCTCAATCAGTTTCAAACTCTCGAGTACCACCGTCAACATCTGTTATGGCAAAAACCTCAGATCAATCTCAAACTGTTGCTGCAATTTCCACTGGATCTGATGCTTTTGTTCAAAGCTTGAACCCAGTTCAGTGTCAACATCTTATGAACATGTTGCAATCTCAGCTATTGGTATCCACAACAAATTCAGAAAATGAGGCATCCACTTCTCATATGGTAGGTATTTGCCCTATTAAACACTCAGTTCTTCCCTCACGCAATTGTTGGATACTGGATTCAGGAGCATCTACGCATGTTTGTTTTTCTCGGTCTTCTTTTGCAACATTACAGCCTATTTCCGGCGCTTCAGTCACCTTGCCCAATAATTCACAAATCTCAGTGAATTTTTCTGGTTCTATTCGATTATCTACTTCTTTTTCTCTCCAAGGGGTTCTTTTTATACCTACATTTCAGTATAACTTGCTATCTGTCAGTGCACTAACAAGGGATAATTCTATTAACGTTCAATTTTTTAATGATCATTGTCTACTTCAGGACAAGTTCACTTTGAAGACGATTGGCAGGGGTAGAATCCAAGATGGGCTTTATATACTTGATGATTCAGCACTAGACTTAGAAGATACCAAGAATCAGAAGGTCATTTGTGCTACTACATCAAATAGCTCCCTTGTTTCTCTTTGGCATGGCAGACTTGGGCACCCGTCTCTTACTAGAATAAGTGCTCTTAAAAACATTTTATCTTTAGATTCTGTTGTTTTGAAGGATGACACTTCTACTCTTTGTTCTATTTGTCCTTTAGCAAAACAAAAGAGACTATCTTTTAATTCCAATAATCACTTATCTTCTGAAGTTTTTGATCTCATTCATGCTGATATTTGGGGGCCATTTAAGACACCCACTTCTACTGGCTATCGTTATTTTTTAACAATAGTAGATGATTGCAGTCGTCACACATGGGTGTTTTTGCTTCGAAAGAAATCAGATGTTATTAATATCGTGCCTCAATTTTTTGCATTTGTGGAAACACAGTTTAACAAGACAGTGAAGAAATTTCGTTCCGATAATGCACCAGAATTATCTTTCAACTCTTTTTTTCAATCGAAGGGTGTTATCCACCAATATTCATGTGTGGGGCGTCCTGAACAAAATTCGGTGGTTGAGCGTAAACATCAGCATATTCTCAACGTTGCTCGGGCATTATATTTTCAATCTCGTGTCCCGATTCATTTTTGGGGAGATTGTATATTGACAGCAGTTTATTTGATAAATCGAACTCCATCTCCTATTCTCAATTGGCGAACTCCATATGAATTGCTTCATGGCACCATTGCTGATTACAATCTCTTACGCGTATTTGGTTGCTTATGCTTTGCTTCAACTCTTCAAGATAATCGTTCAAAATTTCATCCACGAGCTACACCGGCTGTTTTCATTGGCTATCCTCCTGGTATGAAAGGCTATAAATTATATGACATGGAGAAGAAGACAACCTTTATTTCTCGTGATGTTATATTTCATGAGAACAAATTTCCATTTGAAGCAGCAACAAAAATTGAATTGCATGATCCTTTTCCACAATTAGTGTTGCCAAAGGATCTTGCAACACCTACTGATGTGGAAGAAACCCATTCTCCTTCATTGGAAAGTGACATATCTCCTGCCATAGATGAAACTCAATCATTAAATCCTCATGGGCAATCAAATACAGCAACTGAAATTCATATTTCTACGCAACAGAATAGTGATGAGGTTATTATGCAACCAATTGAATCTGGTTTTTCTCAGCCTTTGGATGGAAGTCAACAACCTTTGGAATTGCTTTCTAATGCTCTCTGACGTTCTACAAGGACTGTTCAACCTCCTTCTTATTTACGGGACTTTCACTGTAGCCTGCTCACTAATTCATCACCACCGAAGGCATCATCTCGACATCCACTTCACAGATATGTTTCTTATTCCTCTTTTTCAGATTCGCATCGTGCCTTCACATTAAACATATCTGCACAGTTTGAACCTAAATTTTACCATCAAGCAGTTTCTGATGCACATTGGCGTGACGCCATGAGAAAAGAACTTGAGGCAATGGAAACAAATAATACATGGACAGTGGTTCGTCTTCCTCCTGGTCAACATACCATTGGATGCAAATGGATATACAAAATAAAACATAAATCTGATGGATCTATTGAGCGTTATAAAGCTCGATTGGTGGCCAAAGGCTATACACAACAAGAAGGGATTGACTTCATTGAAACTTTTTCACCAGTTGCCAAATTAGTTACGATCAAAGTGCTTCTCACTGTTGCAGTCTCACGACAATGGCCCTTAATTCAACTTGATGTCAACAATGCTTTTTTGCATGGTGATTTGTTTGAGGAAGTATACATGGATCTTCCATTGGGTTATAAACCAATTTCATCTTCTCTACCTCCAGGTCAACGCTTAGCTTGTCGCCTCAATAAGTCTATTTATGGTTTGAAACAAGCGTCTCGACAATGGTTTGCAAAATTTTCCCAAGTCTTAATTTCCATTGGCTTTTGTCAATCGAAGGCCGACTACTCTCTCTTCACCAAAGGATCTGGTGAGACTTTTATTGCTCTACTTGTTTATGTTGACGACATAATCATAACTGGTGCTTCTCCCTCTGGCATTCAAAATCTAAAAATTCTTCTCAATGAGAAGTTTAAACTCAAAGATTTGGGCTCCTTGAAATATTTTCTTGGACTAGAACTTGCTCGTTCTTCAAAAGGCATTTGTTTATCTCAACGACAATATGCTCTCCAACTCTTAGAAGACACTGGTCTCCTTGGTTGCAAACCAACCACTTTACCCATGGACCCGCAAGTACGTCTCCAAACTTCCGATACAGATCACCTACCGGATCCTTCGGTCTATCGACGCCTTATTGGTCGACTTCTATATCTCACTGTTTCACGTCCTGACATTACTTTTGCAGTAAACAAGCTTAGTCAATTTGTTGCCCGTCCTGGTAAATCTCATTTATCTGCTGCTTACCATTTATTGCGATATCTGAAGAATGCACCGGGTCAAGGAATATTTCTAGCAACATCTTCTTCCTTCCATCTTCGTGCTTTCTCAGATGCAGATTGGGGTTCATGTTTGGACACACGAAAATCAACTACTGGTTTTTGCATCTTTATGGGTGACTCTTTAATCTCTTGGAAAGCCAAGAAACAACCCACCATTTCTCGTTCTTCTGCTGAAGCTGAATATCGTGCTCTAGCAACAACGGCTTGTGAAATAGTTTGGATTTCAGGACTTTTGCGAGATTTACAGGTTCCTTCTCAAACTCCAGCCTTACTTTTTTGTGACAATCAAGCTGCCATGTACATTGCTTCCAATCCCACATTTCATGAGCGAACAAAACATATTGAGCTCGATTGTCATTTCATTCGAGATAAGATCATTGATGGATTCATTAAATTATTACCAGTTCGATCAAGACTTCAACTTGCCGACGCATTCACAAAACCTTTACCAGCAAGTGTATTATTTCCACTTTTACGCAAGATGGCCATTCTTGATATCCATGGCTCCTCTTGAGGGGGGATATTAGAATATTCTATATTAGTTGGAGCATAATTAGGAGATCTCCCATTTATATTTAAGATTTTCCTTTTTAGAATTGTATTTATAGAATTTAATGCTTTTACGTTTTCCATTGTGTATCTATATATAGTGCAACCTGTATATGTAATGCAAGAAAATAAAGAAAATTTCTTTTCAACCCTAAATTTGTTAGAAAGCTTAGAGGTTGTGAACTCCATAAATTTGCTGTTCTCTTCACAATCTCTGGTAAAGGAAACCACTGCTGCTACTCCTCCGATCGCAAGGATCTTTGGTCAGAATTTGAATGAAAGGGATGGATCTTATTTGAAGATGGGGCTTTGTGAATCAGAGATTTCAGAAGTCGAAGGTATTAGAATTATACTTCGGATATATATACTTTAGTTGGCGAAACTAACCGTCTATTTTTGAGATTTATTGACCATACTCGAACAGAATTCAGACACTACCAAAAGAACTAAAATAAGAAAAAAAAAAAAAAAAAAAACAAAAGTAACACCGAAGTCTTTTCCAAAACAAGAAAAAAAAGTACCACCAAAGTATTATAGGATTTGTTTCATATTCAAATTGTGAATTTTTTTTTTTTTAAATTTCAGCCTCCTCATCTATGATCTTTTGTTTTTTTTTTTTTTAAATGTCAGAGATTTTTAAACTTATTATAATAATAAGTTCATTTTAGTTTTATTTTCAGCTAGAAAAAGAGGCAACCTCTTTCAAAAAAATAAAATAAAATAGAGTAAAGAGATGATCTATCCACATGTCACATTGTTCACAATTTAAAGAAAAAAAATCTACAAACGTTTGATTTTATAAAACAAAAAAAATCTTTATAGGCAGGTCGAAGAGACGACCTGCTTCAAATCAAACATAAATTTGACACCTTGTTTTCTATTTCTTTTTCTCTACTTATTTTCCTTTTTTTGTTTGGTTTTGTTTCTTTTTTTTTTCTTTTCATTTTGTTGGTGGTTAAAAAAAATAAAATAACCTTCTTATTTTTTATTTATTTATTTTTTGACAATAGCTTCTCCTCTTTTTTCATTTTCTTTTCAAAACTTAAAGAAAATAAATACATTCTTTAATGTTTTAAATACATTGAATATTATATTAAAATTTATTTTCAATTTCTTAAAGAAATTGAAATTTAATTAAGTATTGTTAAAAGTTAAAATATAATACTTAATTAAATTGCAATTTCTTTCAGAAATGAAAATAAATGTTAATATAATATTCAATGTATTTATACTAATTATTTTATTTATGTTTTTAAAAGAAAATAAAAAAGAGGAGAAGTTTATTTTATTTTTTAAACCACTTATCAAAGGAAACAAAAAGAAAAGAAAAATGAAACAAAAAAGATAAAGAATTAGTAGAGAAAGAGAAAAAAGAAAAAGAAAAACAAGTGCCAAAGTTAGATGTTAGACATTCAAACGAAGAAAGAGTGCAAAATGCTGATTGTTCTCCTTTTGTACGCAAGAGACAACTTCCACATAAAGTTTTTTTTTTAAAAAAAAAAAATTAAAATCGAACGTTTGCAGATTTTTTTTTAATCGTGGACAATGTGAGACATGGATAGGTCATCTCTCGAGATTACCTATATAACTGGAAATAAAAGTACAATATTAGAATACTATAACTCAAAAAATCTACCATATCAATTAAACAAAAAAAAAAAAAAAAACTCTCTTTAGTTGAGAATATATACTTTCGAACCATGTTTAAATTATTATTTAAGATTAGACACATAAATCACATTCGAGTATGTTTGGTTTAACTTTTCAAGTGTTTAATTTTGAAAAAAAAGAAATGATTTTTTTAGTGTTTGACAACCACTAAAAATGACTTATTAAAAAATTAGATTGAGAAATCAACAATTCTCAAAGAAACACTTAAAAACAAATTTTTAAGAAAGAGTTTTTAGTATATAATAACTTTTATGCTCTGTTTGGAACCTCCTGATTTTGGAAGATTTCAAATCATAATGGATTTGAAATGAATTTTTTTGTTTGGTATCTCAAGAAAGATAATGATTTCAAATCCAAAATGATTTCAAATCATGTTTTGACGTAAAAAATTTTCTCAACTAAAACCATCGGATTTTGCAGGATTTATAGGAAGTGAGAGTTAAATTACTTATTTATCCTCATCTTATTTAAATTTTCTATTAATAACTCAAATTAAAAGTCTATATTAGTAAATTCTTTTACTTTCTTTCCTTCTCCAACTACCATCCAAACACAAAAATTTAAATACATTCGTTTTAAATCTTTCTCGTTCCAAACAAGACAAAGAATTTAAAATCATTTCTTGAATTTCAAATCACAAGATTTAAAATCATTTCTTGAACTTTCTTGGTTCCAAACGGAGGGTTATACAAAATGTTTAAAAATTAAAAGGTATTCGAAGGACCTTTAAAAGTTTGTATCTATTATGTCATTCTATCAATGAAAACATTTTCTACTCCCTCCGAATTTTGGTTTCTCCCAAATTTGACAGAAGGTCGAAAGGCGACGAGGAAACGAGGAAGAAAGCCATCAAACGGCAAAGGCGAAACGATGAACCACGTGGAGGCGGAGAGACAGCGGCGAGAGAAGCTCACGCGCCGTCGTCCCCAACATTTCGAAAATGGACAAAGCCTCATTGCTTGAAGACTCCATCAACTACATTCATGAGCTTCAATCAAAAGTATCCGCCATGGAAGCTGAAAAAGAGAAGCTCGGAAGATTCAAAGTAGACCCATCTTCAAAAATCAAAATCCAAGCCGACCATGAAGAACTAGCTGTCAGTCTAAGCTCCCCTTTGAATTCACACCCAACTTCGAGAGTGATTCGAGCTTTGAAAGAAGCAAATATATCAGTCGCAGAATCGAGACTTGCCACTGAAAACGGCACAGTACATCACACTTTTGTCCTAAAAAATAATGCTTCTCAGAAGATTACAAAGGAAAAGGTGATTTCTGCTCTTTCCTCTCAGTCTATTATTTAACCCTTCTGATCATTGTGACCAAGTTTTCACGGAAACAGAGTAGACGAATTAAATGCGATCCTCCAATCCCAAATGGTTGTATAGAGGCAAAAGTGTGCTAATCTTGCATAATATTATTGATGATAGAAAGGGCTTTTTATAGCCAATGGATGATACAAGATGAGCTAAAACAATAATAACAGATTCAACTAATAATAACTGACTAAAAGATCTAATTAACTCTAATACTCCTCCTCAAGATGGACCAAGGATGTTGATAACTCCCATCTTGGATAGTAAGGCTGAAAAAGCAGGATTCGGTAGTGCTTTGGTGAAGATATCAGCGAGCTGAAGGTTAGACCGAATGGGGAGGAGCTTGACATCACCATTCACAATCTTGTCCCGAATAAAATGGCAATCTAGTTCAATGTGTTTAGTACGTTCGTGAAAGACCGAATTAGAAGCAATGTGGATAGCAGCAGTGTTGTCACAGAAAATAAGAGCTGGCGAGGACTGTACTTGAAAATCAGTGAGTAGTTGTTTTAACCAAATAAGTTCACTGGTTGTTGTTGAAAGCGCACGATATTCGGCTTCCGTGGATGATCGAGAGACGGTGGTTTGCTTCTTGGATTTCTAGGAGACTAAGGATTCTCCAAGAAATATACAAAAGCCTGTAGTAGACTTACGAGAATCCAAACATGAACCCCAATCGGCATCAGTAAACACCCGAATCTGAAAGCTGGAGGATTTTTTAATAAAAATGCCCTTTCCAGAACAACCTTTCAAGTACTTCAGCAAAGTATGAGCAGCATCAAGGTGAGGCTGTCGAGGTTGAGCAACAAATTGACTCAACTTGTGAACAGCAAACATGATATATGGTCTAGAAACAGTAAGATAGAGCAGTCGTCCGATCAAACGCCTATAGACAGAAGGATCTTCTAAAATTGTTCCTTCGTTAGCTTGTAATTTCAATTTAGGGTCCATTGGTAAAACAACAGGTTTGGATGCTAAAAGACCAGCATCTTCAATGATTTGAAGGGAATAGTTACGTTGAGACAGAAAAATTCCCTTTGACGATCTTGCTAACTCAATGCCCAAGAAGTATCTTAGGGAGCCAAGATCCTTCAATTTAAAAACTGAATCCAGGTGCTGCTTTAGTGTTTCTATATTAGGCAGAGAGGACCCTGTGATGATTATATCATCAACATAAACCAAGAGGGCAATAAAGGATGACCCGCGGTTTCTTATGAACAAAGAATAATCACACTTAGATTGCTTGAAACCAAGTTGCAACAACGAACTTGAAAACTTATCAAACCATTTTCTGGAGGCCTGTTTTAAACCATAAATTGATTTATGGAGTTTGCATACGAGACGCTCCCCCTGAGAACGAGAAGTGTCGTGTTTGTATCCAAGGGGCAAGTCCATGTAGACTTCTTCAAAGAGATCTCCATGGAGAAAGGCGTTATTGACGTCGAGTTGGACTAACGGCCAATCCTTGGATACAACAATGGTTAAGAGGGTTTTAACAGTTACAAGCTTTGCTACGGGGGAAAAGTTTCAACATAATCGAGTCCTTCTTGCTGAGTGTACCCGTTAGCCACGAGACGCGCCTTGTAACGCTCGATACTTCCATCAGCCTTGTGTTTGACTTTGTAAACCCATTTGCATCCAATGGAGTGTTGTCCTGAAGGAAGAGGGACAACTGACCAAGTGTGATTTTTCTCCATAGCCGTTAATGAAGCCTTCATAGCATCTCTCCAATGTTGGAAAGGTACGGCTTGGTGATAAAACTGAGGCTCAAATGTCGATGAAACACTTAAGACAAAAGCCTTGAATGTTGGAGACAGGGACTCATATGAGAGGTAATCTTGTAGTGGGAATTTGGCTTGAGGACCTTCACCAAGTTTTCCATGGAGGAGATTGCAGTGATAATCACGAAGGTATGAAGGCTGTTTAGGCTGCCTTGAAGAACATCGCAATGCAGTAGATTGTTCCTGAGGAACGATGTTATCAACATTAGGGACAACAACTCCATGAGAAGCATCACCATCAACTCCACAATTACCAAGAGTAGTATGGGAGTTGCCCTGTTCAGAAGAAGGGGCAGAGGAACCATCGCCATCATTTGGTGAATTGAAGGCACCATGTCCAATTACACTGTCAACAGAGACATCAGTGTTTGTATTGGATGAATGTTGAAGGATGCTTGGTGGAGTTTGTTCAGGAACAGTAGAAGCCACAGAGATTTCTGGAATACCAGAAAAATCGAATGATTTAGGTAGGACTAAATCTGGAAATGGGTCAACAATTTCACTTTGTAAGGTAATTTTGTGAAATGGGAAGATTGATTCATGGAAAACAACGTCTCTTGAGATAAAGAACCTCTTATTCTCAATGTCATACAAGTGGTAACCTTTGACGCCCGGTGGATAACCGATGAAAACAGATAAGACTGCTCTGGGATGGAACTTTGATCGCTGAGAAGTTAAGGTTGAAGCAAAACACAAGCAACCAAAGACACGAAGCTGAGAATAGTCAGCATTTTTACCATGTAACTTGAAAAACGGAGTCTGCCAGTTCAAAGTAGAAGATGGAGTTCTATTAATCAAGTGGGTGGCTGTTAGAACGCAATCTCCCCAAAACTGCATATGAACTCTTGAATGAAAGAAAAGTGCTCGAGCAACGTTTAATAGGTGCTGATGCTTTCTTTCCACCACTGAATTCTGTTCAGGGCGTTCTACACAGGAAAACTAATGGACAACACCTTTTGATGAGAAAAAATCAGTAAAGGATAGTTCAGGGGCATTGTCCGATCTAAACTTCTTGATTGAAACTCCATATTGAGTTTCTACATACTTAAAAAACCGAGGGATGATGGTTAATGCTTCTGACTTGGTTTTCATTAGAAAAAGCCATGTATAACGAGAGAAGTCGTCAACTATGGTTAAGAAATATTTATGACCTGAATGAGTGGAAGAACGATACGGGCCCCATATATCACAGTGGATAAGCTCAAAAATTCGATCAACAACTTTGTTACTAGACATAAAAGGCAACCGATGTTGTTTTGCTAAGGGACATACTAAGCAAGGTTGAGAATTCTCATTAGAAAAGGAATCAACATACAAAATGCCTTTCAAAGGATGTAAGTGTTTAAAAGAGGCATGCCCAAGCCTATCATGCCAAACAACAGAATTACAAAGTGAATTATGAGTAACAAAACAAGTTTCAGGTTTCAACAAGTATAAACCATGCCACAGCCTAGCCTTGCCAATCATCTTCGAGGAATACTTGTCCTGGATAACACAAGAGTTGTCAGCAAAACTCACTTTAAGTGGTAACTTGGCAGTCAATGTACTGATGGATATAAGATTAAAGGTGAACGATGGGATAAACAACACATCTTGTAACAACAGACCATCAACAAGACAGATATCACAGACATAGTTCACAGAGATGCGTTCATGATTTGGTAATGAGACAGTAACACCAGACACAGCCTTAAGTGAGACAAACAACTCTTTCGAAAAGCAGATATGAGTGGAAGCGCCAGAATCAACTACCCAGACACCCGAACCAAGATTATAATTTGTATTGGAAAAGCAAGTACCTGCTACATGAGAGGAGCTCGGACTGGGGTCAGTGTTAACCTTGGCCAAATGAGTCTGTAGAAGCGATAAAAGTCCCTGACACTGTTCAGCATTGAGACTTGACAAAGAATCCACAGTACTGGAAGACGAGGCTTCTGTTTTAGGTGATTGAGTCCTCTGATTTCGGTATCCTGGAGGGTAGCCGTGCAATTTGTAACATCGATCGACGGTATGGCCAAGAATGTTACAATGAGTACACATAGGGCGCTCTTTCTTCTTCGGTACAGTGGTTTGAGTTTTACCAGTGTTTGAAGAAGAACTCTTTACCAATAGTGCAGCAGAAGAAGTAGGGACAGCAAGGGTGGAGGAGACAACCGAAGAACGTTGCTCGACCACTTGAGCAACTAAAGAGAACGCTTTCTGAATAGTGGGCTCTTGCTCCATAAGAAGAAGTTGTGTACGAATCTGAGAAAAAGATTTGTTGAGACCCATGAGAAAGATCATCACGTATTCAGTTGAGAAGTAATCTGTTAACTCTTTTACGCCTCCACAACTACAACGCCCACCCGAACATTTCGGGCGATAGGAAGAGAACTCATTCCAGAGTGTCTTCAAATTTGCGAAATAAGCAGTAACCGAGGTCTGATCTTGAACAAGATTCGAAAGCTCACGCCGAAGTTGAAAAATTCGGGGCCGATTCTTACGCTGATAGCGTTGCTGAAGATCAAGCCAAATCTCCCTTACTGTCTCAGAAAAATCGATGCTAGCAGAGATTTCTTTAGAGAGGGCATTCAAGATCCACGAAGTAACGACACTGCTTGACTCCACAGAGTATAGTTTGATTCAGTGAGAGGTTGAGAAACAAGAACCAGACTAGTACTATCAGAATGGTGGAGGAAATAAGGGTTTGCATACTGATCCACGACAGAGGGATTCGTTGGCTAAAGACTCGAAGGAATAGAGGCAGGGATAGAGGGAACATCAGTTTCGTCATTAGCCATATGAAAGAAACTGAGAGGATGACGCAAGAAAAGAAACTTTTGGGAAAAAAAACTAAATCAGCTCTGATACCATATAGAGGCAAAAGTGTGCTAATCTTGCATAATATTATTGATGATAGAAAGGGCTTTATATAGCCTATGGATGATACAAGATGAGCTAAAACAATAATAACAGATTCAACTAATAATAACTGACTAAAAGATCTAATTAACTCTAATAGGTTGTGTCTGTTTTGTTTTTTTTTTTTTTTTTACAACATGTAGGAGTGGAATGTTGAACCTCTGACCTGTACATCATACTTTTGGCCAAATGGTTGTGTTTTTGTTGCCTCATGTTGAACAAAAAAAATTAAATCTAGGAAAATTGCAGTGGGTGGAAAATTGGACCAAATCAATAGCAAATATAGCACCATGTAAAAAAAATTGCAAATATAGCAAAATCTATCAGATAGACTTCGGTTATTAGAGTTTATCAGCAATAGACTCTGTTAATTAGAATCCATCAGTCTACTGATAGATTTCGATTATTCAGAGTCTATCAGTGTCTATCGTCGATAAACTAATTAAAATCTATCGGTGTCTATCAATGTCTATTAGTGACTATCACTGATAGACTTTGATTAATCGAAGTCTATTAGCGATAGACACTGATATACTTTGAATAATCAGAGTCTATCAGTGATAGACACGGATAGAATCCGACAACAACTTTTTGGTCTTGTACAATTAATTTTGCTATATTTGCAATTAGTTTGCAACTGTGCTATATTTGCTATTAATTTGGTCCAATTTTCCATCTATGCAACTGCCCCTTAAATCTATTATCAATCTATTTATTGAATTATATATTTTTTGCTTATACTTTTTAATTTTTTTTTTGGTACAATTTATCATTCTTTTGATTATTTAATAAAATAAAGAGTAATTGTTGTGGATGGCAAATTAATTATCTACAATAGCAAATTTAGCACCAAGTAAAAGGAATTGCAAATATGGAAAAAAAAAAATTAGAATACATTTTTAAATTCCCGTTTTACCCTTATTGTTTTCTCTGTATTTGTGTATGTATAATGTGGAGTATGAAATTAGCGGTGAGTGTTTGCGTGATTGGGAGTTCACACTCTGGCATTTTTTTTTCTTCGCACAATTTCTCTTTTTTTTTCTTTTTTCTTTCTTTCTTCCCTCGCATTTCTTCTACCGCACAATTTATTATTATTTTTTATTTTGTATTTTCTTGCTTGGATTCAAACCACAAACCTTGTGATTATCAGCACAACTTTATGCCAATTGAGCTAAACTCTTGTTGGCCTTCTTTTTAATTCAAGAATGCCAAGAATACAAAAATAGCAATTTTGGTGAGTGTTTGTATAGGTATTTCAAAGTATATCACTGATATACTCCGGTTAATCGTAGTCTATCACTGACTATCATTGATCGAAGTCTATCACGAACTATAATTGATAGATAATGAAATACAAAGAATACAAGAATAGCAATTTTATGGTGGTAGTCACGGAGCTTGTGTGCTAGGCTTTAAAAATTATATTGTTGATTAAGAGTCGCTTGTTCGTAATGGTTATTTTTGGATTTTATGTTCTAGTTACCACAAGAGACTTAAAATTTTTGTTCAATTTATGATTGTAGTATAATAATTTTGGATGAGTTCTAATTACCGAATTGAATTGCAATGGAAAGTACTTTACTGATAGATTTTAATTAAATTTATTTCTATGAGTAACAATCATTGGTAGACTTCAATTAATTGATAATTAACTGATTTCTATCAGGGATAGAAACTGATAGACTTCAATTAACCGATTTCTATCCTCGATAGAAAATGATAGATTTGAATTAAACTAATTTCTATCAGTGATACAAGTTAATAAACTTCAATTAAATTGATTTCTGATAGAAATTGTTAAACTTCAATTAAATTGGTTTCTATCGGTGATAGAAACTAATAGTCGTGAATTGAATTGATTTCTATCAGTGATAGAAATTGATAACCTCGAATTAAGCGGTTTTCTATTAGTGATTATCACTGATAGACTTAAATTAAACTGATGGATAGAAATTGATAGCCTTGAATTAAACTGAACTAATAGCCTTGAATTAAATTGTTTTCTATCAGTGGCTATCACTGATAGGCTTGAATTAAACACGATAAAAACTTATAGATTATGATTATCAGAGTCTATTAGTGATAGACATTGATAGACTTCGATTAATCAAAGTCTATCAGTGTCTATCACTAATAGACTCCGATTAATTGAAGTTTATCATCAAAGTCTATCAGTATTTATCACTGATAGACTCCGATTAATCGAAGTCTATCAGTGACTACCTATAATAGGGACTGATAGACTATTGGAGATACTAAGGGTATTTTCGTAATTTAACGTATTTTTTGCTATTTCCGCAAATAATTTATTTATTTTTTGCTATTTTTGCAACATTTTTGTCGGTTTTTGCTATCTGTGCAAAGCCCCCTAAAATAAATGTAGAGACTGGCTTGAAGTTCAAACTTCAAGGGTAGAACTCGATGCCTTAATGGAAAGAAATAAAAGAATTAATCAATAAAGGACTAATAACGCCATCGAAGAACCCATGGTCATGTGCAACTTTCTACGTCAAGGTTAGTTAGATCAAATAAGATCAACCAATATCATACTTGTTATGGGTAATTTTGGCATAACGAAAATTCCAGAAGAAACCGGTGTTGGGCCCAATCCAAACCGGCCCGTGAAGAGGAAGTTGCCCAAGAAGAGAGAAGCCATCTCTTTGGCTTCAGCATTGGGCCGAGGTCGAGGAGCTGGTCGGCCTCGGCCATATACCGAGGCCAACCAGGCGCCTAACCCCAACTGCCACCTGGGTCATTTTGGAAGGTCTTCCTGGGCCCGAGGGAGATAGGGTTCAGGAAGCAGGGATCAATCTACGACGGGGAGAAGAGGAAAACCCTAATCTTGGGGGAGATATAAAAGGTCGTTTGGGGACCCAGGTAAGGGGATTGAAATCTGGATTCCTAACTCTATACTTTTACAGAACTAGTATTGTTTTGACGAATTCCCTCCGATCACTAACTTCGACATCGGAGCATGTGTGGCAAGCACCACACCGTTGTGCAATGTTTACTTCTTGTTTGCAGGTCATGTCTTCCCCAGATTCAAACAAATTCACTGTTGGTGTCATGTGAAGGTCAGGTGAGTGCTTGGTCGGATTTTGCCATCAACAGTTGGCGCCGTCTATGGGGAAGAAATTTGGCTTGTGAACATTGCACATTGAATTGAAAGACTACTAGTAGAAGAATGGAGAAGGAGAATCCAGTGGGTGATGCAGGTCCTCGGCCTCGGGCTTATGCCCAGGAGATGGAGATAGCAACTCTCAAGGGAAGGGTAAACGAGATGGGGCAGCGTTTGGCCGAGATTCTGAACATCCTGAAACAGCCAAATCCCAACATGAAGTACCAAAAGAGCCTCGTCTGTGATCAAGAGAGAGGGGACACAGACAGCGTTACTAGTAAATTGCAAAAACTAGAGGGTGACAAGGAATTTGATTTGAAGGATCTAGGGTAGAGCAAACAGGTGGAGCGTAAGGGCGCACTTGATGCTCCAGATGAAACCAGTAAAGTGGGTTCACACAAGAGGGTTGAGGCCGAGGCCAAAATTCGAGCAGAGATCGATCGGGCGGAGGTTGAGGCTAAGGTGAAGGTTGTGGCCGAAGCCGCTGCAAAAGCTAAGGTCGAAGCCGAGGTCGAGACCAGAGTTTAAACTTGGGTTTAGGGAAACACACAGACTAGGGATGCAAACAAAGAGAATTTAGAGGATCTAATTAGACAAGTCGATCCACCGTTTATTGACGAGATCGTGCAGGCAGAAGTTCCGCATAAGTTCAAGTTACTGACTTCCCCACAATATGATAGGAAGAAAGATCCAGTTCAACATTTGGACACCTACCGATCTTGGATGCAGTTTCATAGGGCTTCCGAGGTGACAAAGTGTCGTGCTTTTTCTCTAACCTTGACGGGAATAGCACGACAGTGGTACAACAAATTGCCACGGAAGTCCATCGGGTCTTTCAAGGAGTTATCACGCATTTTCGTCACACAGTTTTTAGGGGCGAGAGATCGAAGAAAACCACAGTTCAACCTATTTACCGTTATACAGAGACCAGGGGGAAAGCTTGAACGAATATATCACACGCTTAAGTAATGAGGTGGTACAGGTGGAAGGGTACTGTGCACGGGCCGCAAGTAATATAAAACGGAAATATTCCGAGTATCGAATCCACAGGGAGGCGAAGTGATAATTAAGCAAAACAGTAATTCCTTGAACACTAAAAATAATTGGTCGAAATAATATTTATGGACCAAATCATGAAACAAAAACGAATTTAAAATTAAAGCAATTAAAGATTTGAAATTGGTCAATCAAGGAAATAAAAATATGGAGAAAGAGTTTTGAGTGAGAAGCGGGGTCTTGAAAATCAATTAATAGCTAAATAATTATCACAATTATCCTATCTCGTTGCCAAACTAATTATAATCCCAGAATCTCCGTTAGTCACATAGGATCTCCTGTCGGTTTCCCCTAATTATAATTAATTCATTTTAACAACCTAAGTGTCCTTAGCGCTATTAAAATTCGTTAATTATTACGCTCTGATTCATTTTAGGAATCTAAGTTTAATAAACTAATCTCGTTGTCACGACGGACAATTAAACCAGTTGCATGGATTATGATCTATCCTAATTTCTCTCCGTTGAGTTTCCATTAAGAATCGGATCAATATACAATTGGCCAGATTGCATACAACATTACGAACATCCATACAAATAATTAGTAAAAGAGGACAAGAGATAGGCAATTATAACAACATTTAACTATATATTTTCATTTCAAGACCCCAAATTGGAGTTTAGCTATACATGGGTAAAATATCAACAAGATATACAATGGAAAGCATAAAATTGAGAAAAATAAGAGAAAAGAAAATGACCGTTGAAGACCCCGTTGCTAGTGCTTGGAGTCTCTTCGAACACGCCTTGAGCCTTCTAGAGTGCTCCCAAAAGCTCCCCAAAATTTTCCCACTACTAAAACCCTCAAAAGGCTAGAAAGCCTTGAGAGAAGGCTTAAAAAGAGCCAAGGAAGGAAAGGAAGGAAAAGATGGAAAATTGATTGATGAGGAAAATAGGCACCAAGGGAGGCTATTTATAGGCCCGGAATAGGGACAACGTCTCGACGCTATCGGCACAGCATCGCGACGCTGTGACGTCACCCAACTTGCTCGCAAAGAAATGGGACAGCGTCGCGACGCTGTCCCCACAACTTCTCGATGCTGTGTGGATTTCAAACCAAAGGGCGCGGATTTGGGCTTCAATCTTCGGCTAACTCAAATCTTTTTGGATCTTTTCTTCATGGATGGCTTCTTGGGCTCCCCCTTTGACCCATGGTTGGATTTTAGGTTTGGATTGCTCATTTTTTTGGTATTTTCCCACCAAAAATCCATAAAATGCTCTAAAGACAAAATAACAAATTATTTTAGATTCCTTCAATAAAAACACAATTAAAGTGCTCAAAAGCTTAATAATATATGACTAGAATAGCGTCATTTCTACCCGCTATCACATAAAACTTGATGCACGATTTTACCGCAAGCGTACGGGACGTCACAAGTAATATAGTGATTTTGAGTATAAGAGTATCATCTCCATAGGGATTGGATTTATTCAATTAATTACTACGAATAATCTTGCTTAACTTTATTTAGAGAACAAAATCTAATGCCGAAAAGAATAACAAAAAAACTAATCTAGAAAGCAAAAGATAAATGGAGACACAATTTGGAGGGATAATTCTTAGAGGGTTGATTTCATCAATTGGACCTTTAATCACTTAATCAATTAACTAATATGGATTAACCAATCATTTGATTCATAAGTCTAGAAGCCTAATGACAAGGACTCTCCTGTCAGTTTCCTTCTATCTCATACCTTTCAATAAAGAATCTCCTTTCGGTTTCCTCTTTATTTACTTAGCATGGCATTACGACCCTTCAATACAACCTCTAACGCTATTTATCTTATCTCGTGTCACCCAGGTAAATAAACGTTAGTCATGCATTCAGTTCTAGTCTAAGCTTCTCTCCGTCGAGTTTCCACTTAGTAACGGTTCATTTAATCAGTGATCAGTTGATTAAAAGCATTAAGGACAAAATGCACAAATGTACAATAATGACAATTAAACCAAATCAATTCATTAATTCAGCAAAGGTTCAACAACTAAATCAATCTCATAGAATTTAGGAATTAACTACTCATAATCACTAAAATCCAATAGTTCCTAATCACAACAATTCTAGAAACTAAAACATAAAGGAAAAGGGAAGAGGAATGCTCATAAAAGTGTCAATCTCCTCGATCCCATGGTGACCTCCTTCGATCCCGAGCTCCAAAGATCTTCAACAAAGCTCCAAAACTCTCCCAAAAAACCCCAATTTTAGTGTGGACTCTAGAATGGGGTGAAAACCCACAAATTGGCTCCCCAAACTTGGATGCAAATGGCCCCTTTTATAGTTGTTCAGCAGGGGCAGCATCGCGACGCTCTGACGTCACTTCTGTCTTGGGCTCCAAGTCGTCGTAGCGTCGTGACGCTACCAGATTTCTGGATCCTTCTTGCGTGGTTGGCAAGCGTCGCGACGCTAGGCCTTGGATCTTCTAGAATGGCCCGATTTTGCATGGAATTTCGGGCCTCCTTCATTTACTTTGGCCCAAATGCTTCATGTAATGGATCTTGGGCTCTTTTCTTTACCCAACTTGATAATTAAGGCTTTGGAATTCATGAATTGGGGCTTCTAACTCATTATTTTTGGGCTTTTGGACTTGGATCTACAATGGACTTCTCCAAATTGCTCAAAAAGTCTCCAAAACCATCCAAATTCTCTCAAAAATCCGATTTTGCTTCCTTGGCTCGGTTTTCTAAAATTTACACATAAAATAGAATTAAAGTACACAATTCAAGCATAAAACTAGTTAGAATTAATAGAAAAATGATAGCATTTATGCATGCTATCACACCCCCAAACTTAAACCTTTGCTAGTCCCGAGCAAAGCTAAAACCATAAATATGAATCAACTATTGCAAATGCATGACTCTAAGCTCAATGATCAAAATAATGAACTCTGACAATTAAAGGAAATATTAAAACACATTCATTCATCACAAAATTTATATTTAAACTCTTCATCCCTTGCGTGTGTGTGTGCAACTTCCTTATTAGGTCTTTACTAGCGTAGAAAAGGTTTATAGAATCCTCAGTTCATTTTCCCCCTACACTGGCCCTAAGCTCCAATTATCCAGCTTCCCAACAATGAAGAAAGCAATATCCCACTAAGGTGCCTGAAACAACGGGGTGTGCCTCCCCCAAACTTGCATTTTTATGATTTTAATGGCACTTGCTTTCACACTACAATGCAGGGACCCATAACTTGCATTTTTATGATTCTAATGGCACTAGCTGGTCTGAAATCCGCACAACATCAAGACGTTGTCCCATTTCTTGGAGAGCAAGTTGGGTGACGTCACAGCATCTCGACGCTGTCCCTATTCCGGGCCTATAAATAGCCTCCCTTGGTGCCCATTTTTCTCATCAATCAATTCTCCATCCTTTCCTTCCTTTCCTTCCTTGGCTCTTTTTGAGCCTTCTCTCAAGGCTTTCTTGCCTTTTTGAGAGTTTTAGTAGTGAGAAAATTTTGGGGAGCTTTTTGGAGCACTCTAGGAGGCTCAAGGCGTGTTCGGAGGGAATCCAAGCGCTAGCAACGGGGTTTTCGACCGTCATTTCCTTTTCTCTTATTTTGCTCAATTTTATGCTTTCCATTGTATATCTTGTGGATATTTTAGCCATGTATAGCTAAACCCCAATTTGGGGTCTTGAAATGAAAATATATAGTTAAATGTTGTTATAATTGCCTATCTCTTGCCCTCTTTTACTAATTATTTGTATGGATGTTCGTAATGTTGTATGCAATCTGGCCAATTGTATATTGATCTGATTCTTAATGGAAACTCAACGGAGAGAAATTAGGATAGATCATAATCCTTGCAACTGGTTTAATTGCCCGTCGTGACAATGAGATTAGTTGATTAAACTTAGATTCCTAAAATGAATAAGAGCGTAATAATTAACGAATTCTAATAGCGCTAAGGACACTTAGGTTGTTAAAATGGATTAATTATAATTAGGGGAAACCGACAGGAGATCCTATGTGTGACTAACGGAGATTCTAGGATTATAATTAGTTGGGCAACGAGATAGGATAATTGTGATAATTATTTAGCTATTAATTGATTTTCAAGACCCCGCTACTCACTCAAAACTCTTTCTCCATATTTTTATTTCCTTGATTGATCAATTTTAAATCTTTAATTGATTTAATTTTAAATTCATTTTTGTTTCTTGATTTGGTCCATAAATGTTATTTCGCCCAAGTATTTTTAGTGTTCAAGGAATTACTGTTTTGCTTAATTATCGCTTCGCCTCCCTGTGGATTCGATACTCAAAATATTTCTGTTTTATATTACTTGCGGCCCGTGCACTTGCGATATTGTGGCTCAACAAGTTTTTGGGGCCGTTGTCGTGGAGGTTTGCCTTTTTAGCAAAATAATTTTTTTTGACATCTGATGAGGATTTTTCCTAACCGCAAGCGCACGGGTCAAGTAATAATATAGTGAATGTGATATTCGAATGTCGTCTTCTAGATTGGATTTCTAATAAATTTTAATTACCGAAAATACTTTTGCCCAATTTTATTTAGGGAACCAAACAAAGTGAGAGTGAATGCAAATCTAACACAAAACAACAAAAAGTATGACAATCTAATGGAGACAACGGTCTTAGGGGGTTGATTTCACCAATTGGGATTATGGATTAATTCATGGATGCATGACATGCTATGATTCATAAATCTTTGGAAACTAAAATCACACATATCTCTCCCTAGCATACATGATTCTCCCACATGCAATGAACCTGATATCCCAATCTAAATTCATTAAACATGCAAGGCATTAAGGTTATCCTTTTTTACGATTTCTAGAATTAACTATTATCTCCCGATTTCTAGAAAAATCCTAGTTATGCATAATGATTTCTAAGCTAAATCCTCTCTCCCGAGTTAGATTCAAGCACAAACAAAAATCAATTTATGGCCGGTAAATTGAAGGCATTAAGAACACAACTATGCATAAATGAAATAAATAGCAATAAAACCATTAAATCAATCCATAAAGTGCTCAACAGCTACATCAATTCCTAAGAATTAAACTTAGTTAAACATAATCTGCATTACAATATCAACTAAGTCTAAATAAGCCATAAAAACTACAAAAGTAAAGGGTTAAGAGAATTAAACGCTAGGTAGGCCGAGACCGCACGTCCCCGTTACGATCCCCACGAACAATGGTTGATTCCCGCTTTTCCTCCACTTGTTTCCGCTTCAAAAATCCCTTTTCTCTCTGTTTTACGGCTCCAAATCGTCCAAGAGAAGTCCCTCAATTAGCCTTAATCGAAAAATACTTAGGGAAAATTTTGGTCGTAGCGTCACAACGCTATGAGGGTAGCGTCGCGACGCTATGAGGGTAGCGTCGCGACGCTACCGCGATATTTCAGATTCTGAGATTTTCGACCGAAAGCGTTGCGACGCTGTGAGCTTTTCACCGAACTCTAATTTTGGAAGGCCAGCGTCGAGACGCCCAAAGAGCAGCGTCCCGATGCTGGTTCTCTGCTGGGTTGACTTTGACTTATTCCAAATTGAATCTTTTTCCATTCTTTGATCTCTTTTCGCATCCTGAGCACCCAATTAGCTCCAAAACATATTTCCTACAAATACAACACATAAATGCATAATTTTGGCCAAGTAATTGTAAAAGACTAGCTTAATTAATTAGAGAAAAGTAGCTAGCTATGCTCGCTATCAAACACCCCCAAACTTAAGCTTTTGCTAGTCCTCGAGCAAACTAAAAATCAAGCATACAATGGAAGAATGGATGCAACAAACATGACTCAATCCTCAAGGCTCAAAAGTCAATAATCAAGCAATCAAGAGACATGAAAATAAGGACCAATGAGGGAGACAAATCAAAAGTTTTCCAAAATTAACTTGCACAAGCGAGATCTAACTCAACGAGATCAGACTCTTCTAGCCCGGGATTGGATTACTAAACTCTCAACTCATCTTCCCTCTACACTGGCACTAAGGATTCACTAACGAGTCAATGGAACAAATTAGTTTGTTTTCCTCCATACTTAGGTGCTTATAATTGAAAATTACAACATGCATTTATATGTAGCACTAGCTTTCACACACCTATTGTAGGGACCCATAACCCGAATTTTACCCTTTGGTTGGGCTAACTGATCACAACAGGGGTAGCTCTTTTTGCCAAAACTTTATTAAACATTACATTGCACGCAACAGACATGACTTTCTTTTTTTTTTTTTTTTTCAAATTGTAACAACAAGAATGATTTTTCTTTATGAGCATAATAAGCATATATTCTTTTCTTTTCTCCTAAGCAAGATCAAACTGATGGATTTGGAATTCTCAATTCCATTACAGCGGAAGCAATTGGACCGTTCGTAAATTAATTTTGTTCTACAAAATACCAATACATTGGCAAAAGGTTAAGCGATGAGAAACATACCTCCGTTGACGACTCTGAATACTTCAACAGACACCACCACGAGATCTTCCCCGCTATAACTCTGAGATTAGGAACGTAGTTGTGGGATTACCTAATCTTGAATGGGAAAAACTCTAGAGAGAAAATTCTCCCTAGAGTTCTTGAGTTGAGAGAATATGAGAGGGTCTTATGGTGGCCATATGTTGTAGTCCCTAAACCCTAGGGTTAGTGTTCTATTTATAGGAGAAATGTCATGAATAAAATATTCATTTAAAATGAATTATTACCATAACTGATTTAATCTTTTCCATAATTAATCAATTCCATGACCAATCAATTCCATAATTGATTAATCTTTTCCATAAATGATTGATTACTTCCATAAGTGATTAATCATTTCCATAATTGATTAATTTCCAATTAATTCTGTAATTAATTAATCACCAATTAAATATCATATATTTAATTTCAGACCTTCTATTAGTTAATTAATTAATTACCCAATTAAATATCATATATTTAATGTCAGACCTTCAATTAATTAATTCTATAATATGAATCAAATTCATATTAAAATTTGAACTCCTTCAAATTCTCTTATATCCTATAAATTTAATATGAATCAAATTCATATTAATATTTGAACTCCTTCAAATATTTATTTCTCTCATAAACTCTAGTTTAATTAAATCTCATTTAATTTAAACTAAATTGAATAATTAATTAATTCATCTTCTAATTAAATACCATATATTTAATTAGACATATATTTGAACTCTTTCAAATATATCAATCTCTCAATATAATAAAGTTTAATCTCAAATTAGACTTTATATTTTAATGCATCACTATACATTATATTAATTTGTATCTCATACAATAAACTTAATTCCCAATATGAATTTGAACTATTCAAATTCTCTCAAGATATATTTGTTCCTAATTACTCTTTACGAGCTAGCAGAGGGACCTAATGGACCTACAGATCAGAAGCTCTAATGATATGAGGTTAATAGATTAAACTCATCAATCAAGTTAACAAATATTCATCAACTGTAGGTCATTCCACTAAAGACCCACAGCTGAACTCTTCTCACTGTAGAACATTCATGTGTCCATGGATATAGACCTATGCCGGTAAGTCAATCCTTCACGAGTGTCCGTAACTACAGCTGGGTTAAATTACCATTTTACCCCTATGTTACATCTGTCTCCTTAAGTACCAGTGCTCCTCTAATGAACAACCTGTTTATGGTCCAACCAATAAACAGAAAGTCCCTCTCGGGCCAGTGAGAGGGCGGGATCCCTATGTTCAAGTCCCGGAGTCACCACTTAAGGGAACACTCATCTACTTCTCCTAGAAGTGGGAAGGAGTGAATTCCTTCTTGTGTTGTCATGTCCCCAGCCTCCCACTCGGTCTTGTCCCCAAAAAGGAAGGCATATTGAGTCGACGTATTGGCCACTCTCACCCATGCTAATCAAAGGACAATCCCTCATGAGAATGAGTTCATGACACACTCAGGATTAAGACTGAGTTACCTACGTCATCCAATTGAAACAGTAACCTAACTAGTTAACGGTGTTATATCTAGTGGTTTACCATTTCATGGTCCGGTCTTATGCAAACTCATTGCATAGTATACCCCCGCTCGCATGTCTATTACATGGACGCTTTGGATCAATACGTCTGTATCAAATACAAAGCGGGCCGTATCACATAGTGTTACCAGGATAAGGTACCTAACCTTATCCTTGTACTATAGACCTTTTAGGTTGTTACTTGAACACCGATCCCCGTATGTCCCCACATACTAGTTCAAGTCACGTGTAAACAACCTCGGATCTTAGTTTATTGGATTTGGGTCAAATTGTGCAGTATTTAACAATAACACTTTATTGTAGAAACTCAATAACACTTTATTGAAACATGTATACAATTTGTTTACATTCACTATCTACGAGTTTTAGTGCATAAAACCCAACAAACTCCCACTTGAACTAAAACTCTAGTTTAGTGGGATGTACAATAATCTATACAGCAGCAGATGTATAAATACATGTATAAAACATATACAATATACAAATACAATAAACTAGGGCATCACTATACTCATTACATAATGGTATCACTATACCCATTACATTTCTCCCACTTACCCTAGATTTCACCTTTGTACATATCTCATAGATCTAGACCTTCTAGATGACCCTCAAACACTTTAGTCGAGAGAATCTTTGTAAGTGAATCAACAATATTTCATTCAATTTAATGTGTGCTTGTCTTGGGATGCGATGTTCTTTTGAATTTTGCCACAACACCACTATATCACTATAAAGTGTGATGGACAAGTTCACATTTGGAACACATTCCAAATCAATCAAGAACTTCCTAAGCCAACAGTCTCTATCGCTGCTTCACAAGTAGCTATTTTTCGGCCTATACGGTCAAGACTGTAACTATGCCATACTATAGCTCCATCGTAAAGAGTGACCACAGTTACTGCTGTAGATTTCCTCAAATCCTTATCAGTCTTAAAATCTCTGTCAGTGTATCCTGTAAGGATCAAATCCTTAGTCCTATACACGAGCATATAGTTCCTCATTCTCCTCGAATACTTGAGGATATTCTTAATGGTTTTCCAATTATTAAATCTTGGATTAGATTGATACTTACTGACAAATTGCATATGACATTCGTCTCATCTCCTCAACTTCTTGAGGTGTCTTAGGAAATGGTTTCTTAGGCAAACAGAATTCCACGCCTGAAAGGTAGTGAACCCTTCTTGGAATTTTGTATCTTATATCTAACTGACATCTTGTAGATATAAGTCACTTGAGACAAGGCTAGCTTTTTGTTCTAACGATTCCTAACGATTTGGATCCCAAGAACAAACTCGGCTTCTCCCAAATTTCTATTTGGAAATGAGCTGCTAGCTCCTTTAATGTCAGTAAGATAACCTACATCATTCCCAATGATTAGGATATCAATCATATACAACACTAAGTAAGCTGATAACTCTTAGAAATAAGAGTTATTAGCCATGATTTTGGGGCTTTAAGATTTAGTTTTGCTTTGAGAATTTATTATTTGAGCTGGAATTAGTTGAATTTAATGTTAATTAGTGAAAATGCTGATTAGGGGCTTTGGGCTTTAATTCCACGTTAATTTCGGACTTAAGCTGACTTGGAGCTCCAATTTTCTTTGCAGATTATGTTGTAGCATTAGCTGGAAGAGGCAGAATAGCAGCTAGAGTTGTTTTACACGTGGAAGACTTCATTAATTGATGTGGCGATCCCAGCTGGTGTATGAAGCTATTTTCATCCTTTTAAGGGGATTCCACGTGGGCTTGGCTTGTCTAATCAGCCCTGAATCCCACAAATATGGTTGGGTATAAAAGGAAAGAGGCCCCAATTTGGAAAAGAGGCTGGAGAGGAAGGAGACTCACGATTGGGAGCTGGTTTTGGAGCACAAGAACAGAGGAAAAAATTAGGGGAACTGTCGTGGAGTCCATATTCAGCTTGGGAAAGCTGGATTTGAGCTTGGGAGTTTCTTCTTTGGCCTTTCCTTCTTATCTTTTATCTTCCCATTGGTATTGGTTGTGTAAGAAGCTGAAAAGTATGTTGAATATGAGTGGTTTCTACTGTATTGAACTTATTTTCTCTTTGAACATGAACTAATCCTCTTTAGGTGAGGATTAGGGATCCTATATTGTAACGAGGGGTTGTTTGTAGTTGAACCGTGCTATTTTCATCTTAAAGTAAAGTGTTCTTTATTGTTTAAGCTGGATTTTCGACTGGCCATCCATTTTCTAGCATTGTTATTGGGTGTTTGGGAAAACATTTAGTAACCGATTACTTTACTTTACCTTAGTCTTTTATGATCATGAAAATGAGTGGGTATTTAGGGATAAATCACCACCTAGGGCGCTAATTAGATTGAGCTAAAAATAAGGGGTTAAATGGGAGTTTAATCGCTTTAATCTTTGGAGAATTGGAAAATTCCCGTTGAAAATCTGGGTGAGATGAATGAGCATAGTTTTTGCTATAGCAATCTCTGGAAACAGTACAAAATATCCCTAATCTGAGCTTTACTTCTCCTCTGCTTCCAGCCGTTTTTCTTGCGTTATTTACTTTCAATTCTCTTTAATTTCATCCAAATTTATTTTCATTTGCGCAATTTAGTTAGTGAATGATATTTTTTCCTTGGTTACTTTGAATTTCATCGAAACTCATGCTTAGAAGTAGTAAATTTCCCTTACTCAATCCCTGTGGAGACGATCTTGAATTACTTATCACTTGCTACCATGATGTGTATACTTGCACGTTTTTTAGCTATTTGTGAAGATTTCTTGCATATTTATAATCACATTGCACAAGGCAACAAGTTTTTGGCGCCGTTGCCGGGGATTGAGTAGATTTTCGCTATTTTTAAGTTGAAATTAGGTGAAATTGGTGCTAAAACAGAATCTAACTTTGTTAATTGATTTTGCAGGTACGGGTAGCTGTGTATGAACGAATTCCCTGATTTGGAATTCAATTTGGATCCTGAAATTGAAAGAAGTTTTCATAGGAGGAGAAGGGAGCAACAAGAAAGGAACAATAGGATGGACCAACCACTTCTCTTACCTCCGGGAAATCAGCCGCTCAATCCTGACATAAATCAACAACAAGGGGTAGAAATTCAAGCTGAGAACCCTGTCTTGATAGCCAACTATAGGGGAAGAGCTATAAGAGCTTATGCAGTCCCTACATTCAACGAGTTATATCCGGGAATAGCAAGGCCAGAGATACAGACTCAGAATTTTGAGATGAAGCCTCTGATGTTCCAAATGTTGCAAACGGTGGGACAATTTCATGGATTACCTTCAGAGGACCCACATCTACACCTTAAATCTTTTTTGGGAGTGAGTGATTCATTTAGAATTCAAGGAGTTTCCCAAGATGCTTTGAGGCTAACTCTATTCCCTTATTCTTTGGGAGATGGAGCTAAGGCTTGGTTAAACAACTTTGCCCCCGACTCTATCACTACATGGAATGCCAAGCTTCCCTCCCACTAGGAATGCCAAGCTTAGAGCGGATATAGTATCTTTTAGGCAATTTGACGATGAATCATTCAGTGAAGCTTGGGAGAGATTCAAGGAATTGTTGAGAAAATGCCCCCACCATGGACTACCCCACTGTATTCAAATGGAGACTTTTTATAATGGGTTGAATATGGCTACTCAGAATATGGTAGATGCTTCAGCTAATGGAGCTTTGTTGTCCAAGACATATGATGAAGCTTATGCTATTTTAGAAAGGATTGCTACAAACAGCTGTCAATGGTCTGATTCAAGAAGCATGGGTGGAAAGAAAAATAAAGGTATGCTTGAGGTTGACACAGTTACATCCTTTAATGCAAGGTTTGATACCATGGAAAGTATGATGAAAAAGTTGACTTTGGGGCTTGAAAATTTGAATATGTTGAATTCTGGTGCAAATCAGAATGCTGCAGCAATTAACATAAGTCAGAATGCAGCAGATTCTTGCGTGTACTGCGGGGAAGACCATACTTTCGAGTTTTGTCCAGGGAATCCAGCCTCGGTATGCTATGTGGGGAACCAAAATGCCCAATGGAATAACCCCATTCCAATACCTATAATCCGAGTTGGAGAAATCATCCTAATTTTTCTTGGGGAACTCAAGGAAGTAATTCCAACACCCAACAAGCTCAACAAAAGATGAATGGTCCACTTGGATTTGGACAACAAAACCAGAAAGTTAATGCTCAATACCAAAACACCATGAACCAACATATTCCAGGTACTTCTTTAGAGAGCTTGTTTAAGGAATATATGGCTAAAACTGATGTTGTCATTCAAACGCAACAAGCTTCTTTGAGGAATTTAGAGGTTCAAATGGGTCAAATAGCAAGTGAGTTGAAGGCAAGATCGATGGGTAAGCTCCCTTCGGATACTGAAAGTTCAAAAAGGGAAAGAAAAGAGCAAGTTCAAGCTGTGGAATTGAGAAGTGGTAGGACATTGGTTAAAAAGGAAGAACCCGCCCAACCAAAGAAAGTTGGACAGCAAGTTGGTGTGCAAAATGACAGTGAGAAAAGTGCAGAAAAACCAAGTGAAAAAGTGGATGAAAATGAGGAAATTGAGGAGACACTTAGGACAACCCCTTTAGCACCAACCAAGACTGTACCCATACCTCCCCCAGTGTTTAAACCACCCCACCACCCTTTCCCCAAAGGCTTAAGCAGAAAAATCAAGATGGTCAATTTAAGAAATTCCTTGAGGTTTTAAAGCAACTTCATATTAATATACCACTAGTGGAGGCCTTGGAACAAATGCCCAATTATGTAAAGTTCCTCAAGGATATTTTAACCAAGAAAAGAAGATTGGGTGAGTATGAAACGGTGTCTTTGACAGGGGATTGTAGTGCCATTTTGACAAACAAAATTCCACCCAAAGTGAAAGACCCTGGGACTTTTACCATTCCTATTTCTATAGGAGGTAAGGAGTTGGGGAGAGCTCTTTGTAACTTGGGAGCTAGCATTAACCTCATGCCATTGTCCATCTTCAAGAAATTAGGAGTGGGAGAAGCAAGGCCAATCACTGTGACTTTACAACTTGCTGACCGATCCATCACCTACCCTGAAGGCAAGATTGAGGATATTTTGGTGCAAGTAGATAAGTTTATCTTCCCGACCGATTTTCTCATTTTGGACTATGAAGCGGACAAGGATGTCCCCATAATTCTAGGAAGGCCATTTTTAGCAACCGGGAGAACCTTGATAGATGTCCAAAAGGGTGAGCTAACTATGAGGGTGAATGACCAAGAGGTGAAGTTTAGTGTCTTTGATGCCATAAAGTCCCCCACTAATCTTGAAGAGTGTTGTGTCATTCAAGTGAAATATGAGTTTGTTGATGATCAAGTTGAGGGGGAATTGCTGCAACATCACACACAACAGTTGGGAAAAATTTGAATTGAGGATTGGAATTAGACAAATTGGAGCTTGAGCTTGAAAGTAGTGTAGACGAGGTTTTTGGTTTTAATAGGACTTTTGAATCCTTAGAGTTGATTGATAAGAAAAATCCACCTACACAGCCATTCACTTCATTGGAATTGTTTCAACAACTTGAGTTTGAAAATTATTTCCTTGATGAGTTGTTTTTTACAGTAGCTCACACCCAAAAAATGAAAACACTTTGGTTTGTTGACCTCACCAATTACCTTGCTTTTGGAACATTGCCCCATGGTTTATCAAAGCAACAATTGAAAAAGTTTTTCCATGAGATAAAGTTTTATTTTTGGGGTGATTCATTTGTGTTTAAACAATGTGTTGATAATGATGGGAGAGAGTTTAATTTGAATGGGTAAAGGCTAAAACAATTTTGGGGAGAAGAATTCCAAAGGTGTTTTGCCTTTTGCAATTTGTTGGAAACTTGAAATTTGAAGAAAAGGGGCAGTGTGTTTAAAGTTCTATTTTTGTGAATGCCCAGTGAGGTGAGTTTGAAAAAGTTGGCTTAAATTTCTGTTATTTTTGCATTTTCCGTTGGTAGTTGATTTATTTTCAATAAGTAGTTTTAGCTTTATTTTGTTATTTTATTTTTGTCTAGCTTAATGCTTTAATTGTTTTTGCTTAAGATTTGGTTTTGTAGAAAATTTCAGAAATTGTTGGAAGAATTCAATGGTGTAGCAGAAAAAAAAAATGGAGAAGATTAGGCATTTTTGGAAAGCTTCAATTTGATGGGAAATCTTTTAAGCTTTTGGTAGAGTCAAGAAGCCCTCATTCGTTTTCTAGTGAAGAAGAAGTAGTTGATGCTCATGATGATGAAGATGCTGAAGATGGCAGCTGAAAAAGGGGAGTTGTAGTTGCTGTCTATGTTTTTATGAGTGGTTATTCTGCTTTATGTGGGTCTTGTGGCTGTTTTGTTGAAAATGTGTGTTTGTGGGTTGAGGTGCTTGTGTGTTTGTTGTAATCAGTTTATGATTTGTGTGATCTTGATGAAGAAGAAAACAAAATCTGCTGCATGATTGTGTGTTTAAGAAAAAGTTGTGTAATGAAAATTCTATCTCTCTTTATCTTTCATGCGTAGTAGATTCTTGTTGTAATGATTGGGCTTTTATGGTGAAAATCTAAATGCTGAAATTTAAGCTTGATCAATTGGGTATGAGTATGGTTTGCCCTTAGTGAGTGTTGTTGGATTGCTGCATGATTTGGATTAATTAGTAATTTCAATTTTGAAGGCAGTAGCTAGCTTTTTCATGCAAGTAAATTGGGCTTCATGCATAATATAGATTCAAAATTCTACATGTTTTAGCCTTAGTCTAAAAGTCCAAATTGCTCTTGATTGAGAGCCTTTTGATGCTTCACAGCTGTGCTTTTGTCTGACTTCCCTTTAATGAATGTTGCAGCAGCTGACTGCTTGGAAAAACTCTGTTTTTATTTGAAAATAGCGTGATGCCTTTTGCTCTTAAGCCTCTTAGCCTCTTGTTTAGCTTGATTATCTTGTTTGATGGTAACCCTTAGGTTGATAAGAAGCTTCCTAAATTGCTTCTTTAGCTTAGCTCGCAGTTTAGGAAAGCTTGTGCTTAGTTCGATGCCCGAAGTATAATCTCCCTAAGCAAAAGACCCTAACATCTCTCTCAAAAGAAAATAAGTTTGGGGGTTCTCACCTTACTTCCTCATTCATTGGGGACAATGAATAGTTTAAGTTTGGGGGTGAGGTGCCCTTTCGAAAAAAAAAAATTAGAAAAAGCATCTTAGAAAGCATTCCTCTTTGTCCTAGTTTTTCCTAAGATGTACTCCTCTCCCTTTGTGGAATTTGTGCTTTTCTTGAGCTTGCCTAGTAACCAGGGGGATTTATGATACCCATAGTTTGCCCTTGCGTCAAAAAGTAGCTCTTGAAGGGTAAGAGTTCCTATAAAAAAAAAAAAAGAAAAAGAAAAATCAAAAGGAATGATTAAGGGATGAGTGCTAGCTTGAAAGTTGCAATTTCCCCAAAGCTTAGGTCAGCTTCACCAAAAAGTGTCGCCACTCTAAGAAGCAAGGAAAAAGTTGCTAGATAGCTATCTTAGGCAACTTTAGGGGATATGAATGCAATGCTCGCTAGGTGATGAGCTTGGAGGCTTGAGTGAGCTTCACCATAAAGTGTTGCCATTCCAGGACCAAAAAGGCCATGACCTAAGAGATTTTCTAAGATGGTAAAAGTAAAAAAGAGAATAAGAATTGAGAGAAGTTTGGGTTGAGCTTAGAGTTTTTATAATTTGGGCATTAGGATTGTAGGCTTGCTTAACTAGCTTAAGGACTAAATTTTGAGCTAAGGAAAAAAGAAAGTTAGTGGCTTGTTTGATGCCTATAGGTTGGCTCAATTGGATTTGATAGCTAATCAATATGGGCTATGAGCGTGGATCAAAAGCATAATGTTGATTTGGAGATGCCAAGTGTTGTTGCCTAAGTTGTTTTTAAATGTTGAATTCTTTTTGGAGCTATGAGCATTTGTTGAGGGAAGTTTTGAGCAAGAAGTAGTTGTGTGGCATGTGAAAGGCTCTAGTGAGAGGCTAGCTGATCTTTTCCTGTTTAATTGAGCTTTTGGCCTAGCATTGCTCGGGGACGAGCAATTAGCTAAGTTTGGGGGTGTGATAACTCTTAGAAATAAGAGTTATTAGCCATGATTTTGGGGCTTTAAGGCTTAGTTTTGCTTTGAGAATTTATTATTTGAGCTGGAATTAGTTGAATTTAATGGTAATTAGTGAAAATGCTGATTAGGAGCTTTGGGCTTTAATTTCACATTAATTTCGGACTTAAGCTGACTTGGAGCTCCAGTTTTCTTTGCAGATTATGCTGTAGCATTAGCTGGAAGAGGCAGAATAGCAGCTGGAGTTGTTTTACACGTTGAAGACTTCATTAATTGATGTGGCGATCCCAGCTGGTGTATGAAGCTATTTTCATCCTTTTAAGGCGATTCCACGTGGGCTTGGCTTGTCTAATTAGCCCTGAATCCCACAAATATGGTTGGGTATAAAAGGAAAGATGCCCTAATTTGGAAAAGAGGCTGGAGAGGAAGGAGACTCACGATTGGGAGCTGGTTTTGGAGCACAAGAACAAAGGAAAAACAGAGGGGAGCTGTCGTGGAGTCCATATTCAGCTTGGGAAAGCTGGATTTGAGCTTGGGAGTTTCTTCTTTGGCCTTTTCTTCTTATCTTTTATCTTCCCATTGGTATTGGTTGTGTAAGAAGCTGAAAAGTATGTTGAATATGAGTGGTTTCTGCTGTATTGAACTCATTTTCTCTTTGAACATGAACTAATCCTCTTTAGGTGAGGATTAGGGATCCTATATTGTAACGAGGGGTTGTTTGTAGTTGAACCGTGGTATTTTCATCTTAAAGTAAAGTGTTCTTTATTGTTTAAGCTGGAATTTCGACTGGCCATCCATTTTCTAGCATTGTTATTGGGTGTTTGGGAATACATTTAGTAACCAATTACTTTACTTTACCTTAGTCTTTTATGATCATGAAAATGAGTGGGTATTTAGGGACAAATCACCACCTAGGGCACTAATTAGATTGAGCTAAAAATAAGGGGTTAAATGGGAGTTTAATCGCTTTAATCTTTGGAGAATTGGAAAATTCCCGTTGAAAATCTGGGTGAGATGAATGAGCACAATTTTTGCTATAGCAATCCCTGGAAACAGTACAAAATATCCCTAATCCGAGCCTTACTTCTCCTCTGCTTCCAGCCGTTTTTCTTGCGTTATTTACTTTCAATTCTCTTTAATTTCATCCAAATTTATTTTCATTTGTGCAATTTAGTTAGTGAATGATATTTTGTCCTTAGTTACTTTGAATTTCATCGAAACTCACGCTTAGAAGTAGTAAATTTCCCTTACTCAATCCCTGTGGAGACGATCTTGAATTAGTTATCATTTGCTGCCATGAGGTGTATACTTGCACGTTTTTGAGCTATTTGTGAAGATTTCTTGCATATTTATAATCACATTGCACAAGGCAACATAAGCTACTGAACTATTAATGATTACTTGTAAACACAAGACTCATTAATGTTCTGATTAAAGCCAAAAAATTTGGTCACTATATCAAATCTTATATTTCAAGATCGAAATGCTTAGGTCAATCCATGAATGGATCACTTAAGCTTGCAAACCCTTTTGCTTTCGATCTTGTTGTATGAACCCTTCTGGTTAAGACCTTTAATGTCTCGTTTTCTCTTGTAAATCCATTTATAACTAATAGGTGTTACCCATCAAGCAGATCTACAAGATCCCAGATGGAAGTGAAATACAAAAGACTTCATTTCCAGGTCCATGACTTTAATCCAATGGTCGTTGTCAACATCATTCATTTTCTTTCTAAAAGACAATGAGTCCGTTATGCCATCATCAGGTATGATGACCTAGGCTTCAATCAAGCCCATGTAACGTTCAGGTTATAAAACAATCCTCCCAGTACATCGAGGCACTCTCAACTATTGAGATGGATGTGTCTGACCAGATGCACTTGTCCATTAACAACTCTTGTTGAACAGCCAGCCTCATCAACAACTCTTGTGGATGTTACTGTAGCTTCATTAGTTAACTTACTTAAACCGACATTTTACTTTGTGGTTTATGATTTTTTATGTGGACTTCTTCTGAGAATTTAGCATTTGTCGATACAAATTCTTTATTCTCTTGTGAATTGAAGAAGTATCCACTTATCGTTTCCTTTTCGGGTTGCCTACTGCAGTATGCAATGCAGTCAACACTGCATGACCCCAAAACAAGCCAGACAATTGAGCATAGCTCAACATGAAATGAACCATATCCAATAGGGTTCTATTTCTCCTAAATGAGATTTAGGGTGTGATCCCATGTACTATCAAATAGTCATGGAATCTCAAATCCCTATACTCAACACTTTGATCAGATTGAAGTGTTTTATCATCTCACCTAACAAGTTTTCAACTTCAGTCCTAAGCCCGTTCGAATATCTCAAGAGCTTCAGACTTAAGTTGCATTAGGTAAAGATACTCATACCTTTGAATAATCATCCAAAAGAGATGAATTATTCATGTCTTCCCACTGCTTTAACATATTGAACCACAAGGATCTAAATGTACAAGCTCCAAGGGCTCTTTGGCTCTTAGATCTTTTCCAGTAAAAGACCTATCAGTCACATTGTCCATAAGGCATGACTTACAAGGTAGTAGAGAGTCATCTTCTAACTCGCTTAGAAGTTCACTCTTGACCAATCTCCCATTCAAATTGAGATTAATATGGTCTACCTTAAAACCAAAGAAAGGTATTTTCCTTTAGGAGAAATCCTTTGCCTCTATTCACATTGAGTAGTAGCAATCTTAAACAACCCAGTGTTCATGACTGCTTTACTCTTGATTAATCTTATTACATTTAGGTTACTTTACAGTAAAGCTAAACAAATGTCAACTCCTTTTCTTGAAACAAAACTACGTTAGCAGAGAAAGGTAAATAGTAACATTGTTCCAACAAATAAGACACAGAAATCAAATTTCTTTTGATCTTAGGAATTAAATACACATTATCTAATAATATGTATTTTCTCCCACTGAGAAAAATAACTTAATGTTCCCCACTGTTATAGCCAAAATAACCTCTCTAATTCATGTTTCCATGTTTATTATGAACTAAGTAGCTTAAGGTGTTGGTTAGGAACATGTAGTTGTTGTGCTTAAACTTTAGTAATATATTGATTATTGCATCTTGGTTAATTGTTGTGCCTATTTACATTTTATGCCCGCCTGGCCAACCGGTGTGAATATCTCTCTCTAGTTTCAGGGATGATTTAGAGAGTGTGTGGCAATTATCCACACTGCGATCATTGTGTATTGGTGAACGCCAGTGACTGAGCTAGGGATAGCCAGTTGCCTACTGCTTGATCGGTCGCACTTCATTGGGGTTGAAACACATTCCAAAAGATTCGAAGTTCCGGGAGGAATCCACTAATAATACTGCGAGAGTTGCATGATCAATAATATTGCTAGAGCATCTTTTTAAACAACTATTGAGCCTAACTAGCGCCTGTCTTTAATCTGTCTGTCTATTTGTTTATTCTTTGTTCTGTCTTTTACTTTGCTCTAGCATAATTCTTATAAAACCAAATCATTGTTACCATCTTTGAAACCATTAGAAAGTTACACAAAATAGATAAAGTGGAAGCTAATGCAGGGCTCAAATTGATAATATTACTTGTTGCAGACTGTGTATACTTGCACAGGAATTCTAGAGTCTTTTTATACAATATTTTACTCACTCTTGGAACCCAACAAGTTTTTGGGGTCGTTGCCGGGGAGCTGAATAAGTTTTTATCTGATTTTTTTTGTGTATGTGTTTTAGTGGTTTGGTGCTAGAACTTTTTGATTGTTTCTTTTGTTTTTACAGGTGTGAGCTTGTTGCATGAGCGATCCGCCTGGGGTAAGGTTCGAGCTTGATCCAGAAATTGAAAGAACATTCAGGATAAGAAGGAGAGAGCAGCGCAGAAACCAGATGGAGAACGTGTCGCGCCTTCTGGAGGGTCCTGAAGGTCCAGCAGACCCCCATAATCATTTGCTGTAGCAAAACCCGCTGTTTGAACAAAATGAGCAGCAAAATAATCAGGGTGAGAATCCTATCTTGATAGCGAACGATAGGACCATAGCCATTCGAACGTATGCTGTCCCAATGTTTAATGAGTTGAATCCATGGATTGCACGTCCCCGAATTCAAGCGGCGAATTTTGAAATGAAACCGGTAATGTTTCAGATGTTGCAAACCGTGGGGCAATTCCATGGTTTGTCATCTGAAAACCCTCATTTACATCTTAAGTCTTTTCTAGGAGTTAGCGATTCTTTTTTAATTCAAGGAGTGCCTAGAGATGCCCTTAGATTAACTTTGTTCCCGTATTCTCTTAGAGATGGAGCAAAGTCATGGTTGAACTCTTTTGCTCCAAGATCAATTAGGACATGGGATGAGTTAGCTGAAAAATTTTTGAGTAAATATTTCCCACCTAATAGAAATGCTAAATTAAGGAGAGAAATAGTAGGGTTTAGGCAACTTGAGGATGAGACTTTTAGTGAGGCTTGGGAAAGGTTTAAGGAGCTTTTGCGAACGTGTCCCCACCATGGTTTACCTCATTGTATTCAAATGGAAACATTTTACAATGGTTTAAACGGAGTCACCCAAGGTATGGTTGATGCTTCGGTTGGAGGGGCCCTTTTGGCAAAAACTTTTGATGAAGCCTATGAAATTTTAGAAAGGATATCTATTAATAGTTGTCAGTGGTCAGATATTAGAGGCACGGATAAAAAGGTTAAAAGTGTATTAGAGGTTGATGGTGTGTCCACCATTAGGGCTGATCTTGCTATGATTGCTAATGCTCTTAAGAATGTGACAATGATTAATCATCAGCAGCCACCAGTTATGGAGCCTACTGTAGTGGTGAACCAAGTGGCAGAGGAAGCATGTGTCTATTGTGGTGAAAATCACAACTACGAGTTTTGCCCCAGCAATCCAGCTACTGTGTTTTTTGTAGGTAATCAGAGGAATAACCCTTACTCTAACTTTTATAATCTAGGTTGGCGCAACCACCCCAACTTCTCATGGGGAGGACAAGGAAGTAATGTGCAAGCACAACAGAATGTGAACCAGTCGGGATTTGCTAAAGCACAGGTATTGCCTCAGCAAAATAAGCAGGCTTTGCCCCAGCAAAATTCGGGAAGTTCTCTCGAGGCAATGATGAAAGAATTCATGGCTCGTACAGATGCCGCAATTCAAAGTAAGCAAGCTTCGATGAGGGCCTTGGAATTGCAAGTGGGTCAGCTAGCTAGTGAGCTAAAGGCAAGGCCTCAAGGGAAACTTCCCTCGGTTACTGAACACCCTCGAAGGGAAGGTAAGGAGCAGGTAAAAGCGGTAACTCTTAGGAGTGGTAATCCATTAGAAGAGCCTAGTAAAACCCAGGTTATAGATAAAAATGGTGATAAAAATGTTTTCGTTGAGAAAGAGTTTGAGTCTGGTCATGGTGCTGGAGGCAGCAATAAAGATGCTGGAGCATCTGGTTCTGTTCTAGATGTGGAACCACCTTATGTGCCGCCCCCACCTTATGTACCACCTCTACCTTTTCCACAAAGGCAAAAGCCTAAGAATCAGGATGGTCAATTTAGGAAATTTTTAGAGATTCTTAAGCAGTTGCACATAAATATCCCTTTAGTAGAAGCTATAGAGAAAATGCCTAATTATGATAAATTTCTTAATAATATTTTAACTAAAAAGAAGAGGTTAGGTGAGTTTGAAACTGTATCTCTTACTGAGGAATGTAGTGCTATTCTGAAGAATGGGCTACCACCCAAGGCTAAGGATCCGGGATCATTTACTATACCTGTATCTATAGGTGGAAAAGAGTTAGGTAGAGCACTTTGTGATTTAGGCGCGAGCATTAACCTAATGCCTCTGTCGGTCTATCGAAAGCTTGGTAAAGGTGAAGCTAGGCCTACCACAGTCACACTCCAACTAGCTGATAGGTCTATCACATATCCAAAGGGTAAAATTGAGGATGTCTTAGTAAAAGTGGATAAATTCATATTTCTTGTTGATTTTATTATTTTAGACTATGAGGCTGATAAAGATGTCCCAATAATTATAGGTCGTCCATTCTTGGCTACTGGTAGGGCGTTAATAGATGTTCAAAAAAGGGAGTTAACAATGAGAGTCTGTAATGAGGAAGTGAAATTTAATGTGTTTAAAGCCATGAAGTATCCAGACGAAATAGAGGATTGCTCCTTCATTAGGATTCTGGAGAGCACAGTTATTGAGACAACAATACAGGATTCAGCTAGCAAGCATTCGGAAGAGCATGGAGAGGTGAGTGTAGAGGATTTGCAAGTTTGTTTGTTAGAAAGAAAAAATGAAAAAGAATTGTTTAGGTGTGAGGATGTTTTTGAGTCTTTAGATTTAGATCAAAGGAAAGCTCCTCCTATTAAGCCATCTCTGATTGAGGCACCTGCTTTAGATTTGAAGTCCTTTCCGGATCATCTAAAGTATGTGTATCTTGAGGAAGGAGAGACGTTGCCCATTATTGTTGCGTCAGATTTAATGCTAGAGCATGAGGAGGCCTTAATAAAATTGCTGCAGCAATACCGCAAGGCTATAGGTTGGACGTTGGCTGACATTCAGGGAATTAGCCCATCTTTTTGTATGCACAAAATCATTCTAGAGGAGGGATCCTTTAGGAATGTTGAGCAACAAATAAGGCTTAACCCTGCAATGAAAGAGGTTGTTAAAAAGGAGGTGATTAAATGGTTGGATGCTGGGATCATTTATCCAATTGCCAATAGCAATTGGGTGAGCCCTGTCCAATGTGTTCCTAAAAAAAGAGGTGTCACTGTGGTAAGTAATAAAGACAATGAGTTGATCCCAACCAGGACAATAACTGGCTGGAGGGTTTGCGTGGACTATAGGAGGCTTAATAAAGCTACCCGTAAGGACCATTTCCCTCTACCATTTATTGACCAGATGTTGGATAGATTGGCTGGTCAGGCCTATTACTGTTTCTTAGATGGTTATTCTGGGTATAACCAGATTACTATTGCTCCTGAGGATCAGGAAAAAACCACTATCACCTGTCCTTATGGGATGTTTGCTTTTAGGCGAATGCCTTTTGGCCTTTGCAATGCCCCAACAACATTTCAGCGGTGTATGTTAGTAATTTTTTTTGATATGATTGAGTCCACTATTGAGGTATTCATGGACGATTTTTCAGTGTTTGGAGGGTCTTTTCAGAGTTGTTTAGATAATTTAGGTCAGGTGTTAAAGTGATGTGAGGATACCCATATAGTTCTTAATTGGGAAAAATGCCACTTCATGGTGAAGGAAGGCATAATGTTAGGTCATAGGATTTCTAAGAATGGTCTAGAAGTTGATAGAGCAAAAATAGAGGTGATTGAAAGACTAGAACCACCGAATTCAGTGAAGGGAATTCGGAGTTTTTTAGGACATGCTGGATTTTATAGGAGGTTCATAAAGGATTTTTCCAAAATCAGTAAACCTCTGTGTAACTTATTGTGTACTAATCCTGTTTTTTACTTTAATGCAGATTGTAGGAAGGCTTTTGAGACATTAAAAGTTGCTTTAGTCTCAGAACCTATTCTTTGTGCACCTAATTAGAATTTACCATTTGAGGTAATGTGTGACGCGAGTGATGTTGCGGTAGGTGCTATGCTAGGGCAAAAGCAGGGCAAATTCATCCATCCTATATATTATGCAAGCAGAGTTTTAAATGAGGCACAAGTCAACTATACAACTACTGAAAAGGAGTTGTTAGCTGTCGTGTTTGCTTTTGAGAAATTCCGGCCATATTTGGTTGGATCCAAAGTCACAGTGTTCACGGATCATGCAGCAATAAGGTATTTAATGACCAAGAAAGATGCAAAGCCTAGACTAATTCGTTGGGTTTTGTTATTGTAGGAGTTCGAATTGGAGATAAAGGACAAGAAGGGATCAGAGAATGTTATTGCAGATCACTTATCTCGTCTTGATCCATCATCATCTTTGCTGGAGCAATCTGCCATTTCAGATTCTTTTCCAGATGAACAACTTTTTGCTGTTGAGGTAAAGGTAGTCAGGGATGACCCTTGGTATGCTGATATTGCCAACTTTTTGGTAAAGGGAGTCACTCCTATTTACATGGACTGGAGGTAGAAGAAAAAGTTTAAGCATGATGCAAGATTTTTCTATTGGGATGAGCCATTTATGTATAAGCAATGCTCTGATGGTATTATTCGTAGGTGTGTTTCAGGTATTGAAGCAAAGGAAATCCTGGAGCAATGTCACTCTTCGCCGTATGGAGGTCATTTCAGCGGTCAGAGGACAGCTATGAGGATTTTACATTGTGGATTTTTTTGGCCCACCTTATTCAAGGATGCCCATTGGTTTTACAAGCATTGTGATGCTTTCCAAAGGAGAGGAAACTTGGGGCCTATAGATGAAATGCCTCTTACTTATGTTTTAGAAGTTGAATTATTCGATGTATGGGGTATTGATTTTATGGGGTCATTTCCCCCTTCTAATGGCAATGTTTTATCTTATTGGCAGTTGATTACGTGTCCAAGTGGGTGGAGGCCATTGCATGCCATCAGAGTGATGCCAAGACAGTTGCAAGGTTTCTTCAATTGCACATCTTTGTGCGGTTTGGGACACCTAGAGCTCTAGTGAGTGATGAGGGTACACATTTTGTTAATAATATCTTAACTAAGATGTTAGCTAAGTATGAGATTAAGCATAGGATAGCTACTCCTTATCACCCACAAACAAATGGTCAAGCTGAAATTAGTAATATGGAAATAAAATCGATTCTAGAAAAAGTAGTTGATCCATCGAGGAAGGATTGGTCTTTTAGGTTGGATGAGGCTATTTGAGCTTATAGGACAGCCTATAAGACTCCTCTAGGTATGTCTCCCTATAGGTTAGTATATGGGAAAGCTTGCCATCTACCATTGGAGCTAGAGCATAAAACGTTTTGGGCTTTGAAAAAGTTAAATTTTGATCTAAGTCGTGCAGGAGCAATCAGAATGCTGCAGCTTAATGAATTGGAGGAATTTTGCCAGTTTTCTTATGAAAATGCAAAAATGTATAAAGAAAAGACTAAGTTGTGGCATGACAAGAAAATAAAATCTAAAGAGTTTGTCAAGGGTCAGAAAGTCTTGCTTTATAATTCTAGATTGAAGTTATTTCCTGGGAAACTAAAATCTAAATAGTCAGGACCATTTACTGTGGTTGAGGTTTTTCCCTATGGAGCAATTACTTTGCAGGATGAAAAAGATGGGAGAGTGTTCAAGGTGAATGGACAGCGTGTGACGCATTATTGGGGTGAGGAGTTTCAGTCGAAATATCCTTCCTTAAAGTTGGTTGATGATTGATAGAGCAGGATTTTTGCGGGAGCATTTCACAGAGCAAAATTTTGAGCTCCCAGTGTTTGTATTGATTTTATTTTTCGCTTATTTGTTTTTAATTTCGATAGGTTAGATTTAATTTTGCATGATTTATTAGATTTTATCTTTAAGTATTTTTATTATTTTTGGTAGTTCAGATTTTATATATTTTGTTTTGAATTTGATTTGATTTTCGGGTTATTTATTTGGATTGTCTTTGAATTATCTGTGAATTAATTAAATTATTAGATTTTATTAGATTTTAGGGTAAATTGCAAAAACCACCCCTCAACTATTGTAATTGTTGCAATTTCACCCTTAAAGTATTAATTGCAAAAATTAAACCCCTCAACTTTATTATTAGTAAAAATTGGGCCCATTTATATTTACAAAAATAGAAGAAAAGTTTGAATATGAGAAAAATATTATTTTTATTATTATTTTTTCTTTTTTGAGTTTTTGTCATATTTCTTTCTCCTTCCATATTCTTCCTTCTCTTTCCTCTCTCTGGTCTTCTTCTGCTTTCATTTTTTCTTCTTCTTTACTGGCGCCTGAATAGGGATCCACGACGTCTCTAATCGAGACCCATTGCTACTGTACAACCCGAGACCCACGCCGGCTCCGAACGGACCTCTGAACCGAGACCTAGGAAACCCAGTGACTGGCGGCTGCGTTTTTCTTCCTTTCTATGTTTTGGGTTTTTTTTCCCTCTCTCTCTCTGCTATGTTCAAAATCGTGAAATCCAGCCCTAATGGAAGAAGAAAGATCAAATTTCATAAACGCCTCTCTGCTTATGAATAACTACTTAGATGCCTCTATTCTTTTTAGGTTAAATTACAAGTTTAGTCCCAAGATTTTTAACATTGTATCAATTTGGTCTCTAATTATACCAATGTACGAGTCTCCATCTTTTCTTCATCACATCCTCTCCAACTTTCCATCTTATATTGTAAAGAAGAAGAAAGGTACGCATTCCAGTACTCAAGCTTCTTGGCTCAAGAAAGATGGAAAGTTGGAGAGGATGTGATGAAGAAAAAATGAAAGCAGGAGAAGACCAGAGAGAGAGGAAAGAAAAGGAAGAATATGGAAGGAGAGAGAAATATGACAAAAACTCAAAAAGAAAAAAATAATAATAAAAATAATTTTTTTCTCATATTCAAACTTTTCTTCTATTTTTTAAAATCTAAATGGGCCCAATTTTTACTAATAAGAAAGTTGAGGGGTTTAATTTTTGCAATTAATACTTTAAGGGTGAAATTGCAACAATTACAATAGTTGAGGGGTGGTTTTTGCAATTTACCCTAGATTTTATTTATTTGAATTTTGTTTAGTTAATACAGATTTTCTCTAAGTTAATTCGTCTTCAAGAAAGATTTGATTTGATTTGATTGGTTATTTTTGAATTTAGAAGATTTGGTTTCTATTTTGAAATTTGAATTCTGTATCCAAGATTCTTCAGGTTCAGAAGATTGTTGCGGCAAAGGTCTGGCTGGAGCATTTCGTCCGAGAAAAAAAAAGATTTTATTGTGAATTAATTATTTTTAACGTTGGGATTTTTGAATTTCTGTGAGCAGGTAAATTTCCGGGATGCTGCCACATGTCACGCGGGGATTATCCAACGGTTTAGCCGTTGACAGCGTGCAGTTATTTACCATGGTTAATTAAAATTCAAAGATTTTACCGTTGGGAATTTGATTTGAAAATTAAACGGTAAACCCATTTAATACGGAGCAAAATCTTTTAGTTATGATTTGATTTGCTGCAGCTATTTATTCAAGAACCTTCGGTAAGTTCTTCCCACTTCATCTTCTTGATTCATCCCTTGCCATTTGCATTTTTCTTTCGTTCTCTGTGTGCGCTATAGAATTCCGTCTGAAATTCTTCGATGGCTAAGACGAGAGCGAGAAAGAGAGAGTGAGGAGGAGGAGGTACCAGTTACTCCGGAAGTAAAAAAAGGGAAAACCAAGAAGAAAAGAACGCTAGAGGAAAAAGAAGCCAAGAAAAGGAGAAGGCAGCAAAGGGCTGCGGATCAAGAAGAGGTCCAGGAGGCAGCAGATGAGGTTGCTGCCACAGTAGTTGAAGAAGACCCGAAAGAACCAGAAGAACAGAACCCAGAACAGGCTGAGCAGAGAGTTGTGGGTACAGAGGAAGTTCGAGAGGAGATTCAAGAAAAACAGAATGAGGATGTGCAGACAGAGGTTACGACTGAGAATGAGCTAGTTCAGGAGGCTCGAGTGGAGGTGATCATGCCGGAGGTACTTAAGCGTCGCCGCATTAAGCGAAAAGTCGGCCGTATTCAGGTAGTACAAACTGATATCCCCTCGTCTCCATCTACTGACTCTGAAAAAGACAATACAGAGAGAGAGGAACAAGAGAAGAAGGAAGCTGAAGAGAAGACGAGAGAAGAAGAAGCAAAAAGGGCTGAGGAAGAGATTCTGCCCAAGCGAAGAGAAGACAAGGGCAAAGGAATTGCTGAGGCATCGGGTGAGACTGGCGAGATTGAGGAACCAAGGTTGCCTTTTATTCGCTTCGTCAACGACCTTGCTCGAGCAAAATACTAGGAGGTGCTGAAACGTGACTTCTTGTTCGAACGAGGATTTGGTAGTGATTTGCCCAGGTTCTTAGAGTCTGGAATAGCGAACCTTGGGTGGAGGCAGTTTTGTGCGAAACCAGAACCTGTCAATTCCAACATTGTTCGAGAATTTTACGCTAATCTTGTCGTTAAGGATGACTTTGAGGTTATAGTTAGAGGAGTGCCTGTACAGTGGAGCCCAAAAGCCATTAATAATTTGTTTAATCTCCAGGATTTTCCGCATGCAGTTTTTAATGAAATGATGGTTGCACCATCGAGCGATCAATTAAGTGCGGCTGTCCGAGAGGTAGGCATTGAGGGGGCTTAATGGAGGGTGTCGCAGGCGCGGAAGCACACGTTTCAAGCTGCATATTTGAAGAGTGAAGCCAACACTTGGATGGGTTTGGATGGGTTTCATTAGGCTACGCTTACTGCCGACAACACACGACTCCACAGTATCTCGGGACAGGGTATTGCTTGCCTTTGCCATTCTTCGCTCGATGAGTATTGATGTAGGAAAAATAATTTCTTCTGAGATTGTTGACTGCTGGAAAAAGAAGGTGGGGAAGTTGTCTTCCCAAATACAATTACTATGCTGTGCAGAAACGCAGGGGTTCCAGTGGATGAGAATGATGTAATTTTATTTGATAAGGGAATCATTGATACGCCCAATTTGGCGAGACTCCAGCATTCGCAGGAGATACGACAAGGAGGGCTAATCTACGACATGAATACGATTCTAGAACAACTGGCACTGTTGGCCAGCAGGCAGGAGTTTGCTGAAAGGCAAACTTTAACCTTCTGGACCTATGTTAAGAATCGTGATGCTGGTTTGAAGAGGGCGCTGCAAGAAAATTTGTCAACGCCATATCCAACCCTCCCTCCATTCCCCGAAGACTTACTGAACCCCTGGATTCCACCGCCGCCTGCTGAGAAGGAAGATGAAGAAGAAGATTTGGGTCAGGAAGATTGAAGGAGGATTTGAGCGCGCAATATTTTTGCTGACATATTTTGTTTGCTGGTGCATTCCTGACCACATCTTCTTATATAATTGCTTGTCTGTTTCTTTTTAATTTTTCTGATGCTAAAAAAATATATCTGCTTTGTAAAGTTTTTCTTAAATGTTTTTAATGGAATTTCTAGATATTTCCATTCCATGAGCACTGACTAACTCTAACTTAACTATTTTCTTCTGAATTTTTTAAGCTTGGACTGGTTAAGCTTAATTAGATCAAGGTATTCTGATCTTCAGAAACCTTTTGCTTGAGCATTTCTTCTAGCCTGGACTGTTGCTGCGGCAAAGAAGATTTTTGAGGTAGTATTGACTTATATGATCCACTTTAAGCTTAGTTCTAGTCCCACACTTAGTTTAAAATTCAGAAAGAAAAATTTAAGTTTGGGGGTATAATTTGCAAAATTAATGATTCATTGGGGACAATGAATAATTCAAGTTTGGGGGACTTTTTTGCTACTCCAATTGTTTTGTTCAAGCATTCCTCTCCTTCAAGTAAAAGTTTGCTAGGTTGTTGAGTAACCGGGGACACTTGTGATACCCACAGTTTGTCTTCACGTCAAAAGGTAACCTAGGAAATGTGGAAAAATGAGAAAAAATTGTTTGCTGAAAAAAATTATTTGTTGAAGATTTTGCTTAAAAAAATTGATGGAGCAAAAGTTTTGAAGGAGGAATGATGATCCAACAGTTTTTCTGTCTCCTAAAACTTAGGTGAGCTTCATCATAAAATGTCGCCAATCTGAGGGGCAATAGATGGAATAACTAAGGATTCTTGAGCTTTATAAAGAGTATTGAGCCTAGCTTGTGATGAGTTTGAGGCAAGGGTATACTGCACCATAAAGTGGGTCATCCCATGCTTAAGAACTTATGACTGTAAGGCTGCTTTAAGCCTGAAAAACAAAAATAAACTCCTTGAAAATATGTTTTAAGATGTCTGATAATAGAGCTAGGCTGTGGTAAGTTCTTAGAATTAAGTTAAAAGTGGTGATTATTTGTCCATGTTGGAGGAATCATTTTGCTGCAGTAGAGTTCGGTTTTGCAGAGTGCTCAGGTAAAGGTCAAAGGTAGTATTGGATTGTCTGATTTGATTAAGCTAATTCTTTGTCTAATATTTTTAAATTCTTAAGGGAAGGTGAGTTAGTATTGCTCGGGACACGCAATAGTTCAAGTTTGGGGGTGTGATAACTGCCCAAAAGGTAGTTATTTAGGCCTCATTTCTATAAGGATTTGTGTGTCTTTTGTTCTTAAGAGGGTTGGTTTTAGATGGATATTACATGTTTTAACCCATTTGGAAGAATGGAAGCATTGAAAATTATTTTGTGCAGATTATGCTGCTGAGCGACTGGAGGGAGCAAATTCTGTGCTGCAGCAAATCTGGGAACAGAACTGCCACATCACAGCTCGTTAGCCAACTTCATGAACCGACTTTTGTTGAGTTATTCTCGTGATAAAGGATCAAGGAGAGCCTTACACGTGTCCTAGTTGACCTAATTCAAGGCTCCCATCCTTCTATAAAAGGAAGTAGCCGTCAAAGTCAAAAGCATTCCATCTTTGTTTGGAAACCGAGTAGTATAGAGAGATTAGAGATTACCAAGAACACCATCATTCGCAAGTTGATTAAGGAGATTATTATTGTCTTTATTGTCTTGTGATTATGGACATGCCTACTCAGATTGTAATTCATGTTTCCATGTTTATTATGAACTAAGTAACTTAAGGTGTTGGTTAGGAATATGTAATTGTTGTGCTTAAACTTTAGTAATATATTGATTATTGCATATTGGTTAATTGTTGTGCCTATTTACATTTTATGCCCGCCTGGCCAGCTGGTGTGAATATCTCTGTCTAGTTTTAGGGATGATTTAGAGAGTGTGTGGCAATTATCCACACTACGATCATTGTGTATTGGTGAACGCCAGTGACTGAGCTAGGGATAGCCAGTTGCCTAGTGCTTGATCGGTCGCACTTCATTGGGGTTGAAACACATTCCAAAAGATCCGGAGTTCTTGGAGGAATCCGCTAATAATACTGCGAGAGTTGCATGTTCAATAATATTGCTAGAGCATCTTTTTAAACAACTATTAAGCCTAACCAGCGCATGTCTTTAATCTGTCTGTCTATTTGTTTATTCTTTGTTCTGTCTTTTACTTTGCTCCAACATAATTCTTATAAAACCAAATCATTGTTACCATCTTTGAAACCATTAGAAAGTTACACAAAATAGATAAAGTGGAAGCTAATTCAGGGCTCGGATTGATAATATTACTTGTTGCAGACTGTGTATACTTGCACAGGAATTCTAGAGTCTTTTTATACCATATTTTACTCACTCTAGGAACCCAACAGGTAACTTATTGTCATCTGGAAATGCATCACATAATAAGTCAAGATGTAATGAAAATGACTTTTTACTCCAACCACTACTACATTTGATATGGTAGAGATGCACAAGAAAAGAGAGTTTAGAAAATTTTGTACATCCTGGATATAACTCACAATGTGTGTCTCTAACCGAATCATAAAAACTTGATACTTCTTCATTTGATCTCTCTCCTATCAAAGGTTCAACATTTTCTCCATCTCTTTCAGTATTGTCTACCTCTGTGTGTCCAAAAATATCTTGCAATATATCTTGCATATTATCACGTACATGTACATGAGGCACACTTGAAGGTTAACGTTGTTGCATGAATCAGTCAATATAGATTCACCATGAAAAACCCAACAGTATATCCTCTAACGAATCCATTGCATACCAAATGGTCTAAGATATTGTTTTTGTTCATCCATATTGTATTCACACATTTTTTGCACGGGCATAAAATCTTTCCATCTTGACATCCTTTCTCAAATGCAAAATTCAAAAAATTATTTACTCCATCTAGATATTCTTGACTAACTCTTGGTTTTTCTATCCAACTCTTATCCACCAAAATAAGTAACCTAATATAAAAAAAAAATTAATGAAAAACTTCATAATTGGTGTCATGTGTATTTGACATGAACTGCTTATAACACGTACATGATAAACGAAACATAGAAACCTAAATAATACAAAGTAATATAATTAGTTATAAGAACACATACAAAACAAAATAATACAAAATCATATAATTAGTTACAAGATTAAGAGTTTTATTAAAAAAAAATAGTTACAAGCCAATAATACTTCGTATTCATTTAACACCTAATTAGTTGCTCAATTTTCCACAATCGTTGGATGTACTCACCAATTTGAACATCATATAACCTGCATATTAATTAGCTTTAATTTCTAAATAACAATTATGTTGCTATAAAACAAACATAGCACATATACAGAAGCAAAATTCATAAACATCAGTCTCTAAGTAACTAGGGAAAAAAGAACAATTGCTTTCCACAAGTTCTTGAAGGTGTCCTTTGAAAACTAAACCAAAATCTCAGTCATTCTCATGAAACTCATACTTACACCCAATCACCATATGCCACAAAGCTTTAGGTTCTAAAATGTTAAATTAAACACCATAGCAATTTTAAGAGAGTGAGTTGGAATGGTAGTTTAAATGAGAATGAACCACAAAGCATGAAAATATTTAAATGAGAATGAACCACTATAGCAATTTTAAGAGGAATGCTACATTTTTGCTGCACAGAACAATCTTCATTCAAGTAAGAATCTGATATTTTAATAAGCTTCATCATTAACTTAATCAAATAGCAAGTCAAGGAAGAATTTTGAATTCATAATATATAATATAAGGGTCAAGACCAGGTATAATAATGGTGGGTGTTCGATTAAGTTTTCTACCAACCATACATGGAACTTCACCAACTCAAAATGATAAAAACACATATTCAAAGTAGAAGAATCAGATAAAGTTGTTCCAAAAAATTACCAAATGTAATTCTCTCATGTACATCCTCATTAACCATTTAAACAAAGCATAACCACAAGCCCACCACATTTTTCTCCACAAACTTCTATTGCTTAAACCACCCTCCACATAAGTAATCTCCAACCACCATAACAATTTTAAGAGAAATCCTCTACATTTTTTTTTTTTTTTGCTCTGTTCCGTGATTCAACAAAAATGTTCTACCTATAAAAACTTAATAAACCCCTCAAGGACTACACAAAAACTAAAATCTTCATAGTGTGCCCTAATTAAACATGAAAAGCCACTTCTCTGTGATTCAGCAACATTTCCTATCCATGAAAACTAAAATAGTATAACAAAGCCCTAATTAAACTTGAAATTTTCAAAAGAAATCATTACCTTACTCAAGAATTGGTTGAAAGAATAGAGATGAAGGGAATAAGTTGCAGAGAAGTAAGAAAACCATTACCTTACTCGAAGAAGATGGTTTCGTGGTGGAGAGGCGTGGTGTATTCGAGAAGTTGCAGTGAAAGTTTTGGCGTGGAGGCAAAACGACGGACAAGGGTTTTGGAGTTGTCTTGGAGGCAAAACGACAGAGAAGAGGATCTTTCCTTTCTTACTTTCTTTTTTGGGAAAAATACACTTTTGGTCCCTGAGGTTTGGGTTAAGTTACACTTTAGTCCCTGAGTTTTCAAACTTAACAAAAATACCCTTGAGGTTTGAGATAAGCAGCATTTTGGTCCCTGTCGTTCAGTTTGCCGTTAAAGGGTAACAGAATGCTGACGTGGCCACATTTTTTTAATTAAAAAATTCTTTTTTTTTTTAATTTTAAAATAAAAAGAAATAAAAACAATAAAATATTATTATTTTCATTATTTTTAAATCTCTCTCTCCTCCCACTCATCTTCTCCCAACATCTTCCTCCCTTTTCAAATCTCCGGCGGCCTAAGTCTGCGGTGGCCGGCCGCCGCCGACTCCCGGCGAACGGCGGCGACCACCAAACTTTTTTTTTTTCTTTTCTTCTTTTTCTCTTCTTCATCCTCTTCTTCTTCTCTCTTTCTCTCTTTCATTTCTTCTTTCACTGATTTTATTTATTAAAAAACATAACTGGTTCGCCGGCGTCTGAAGAAACGCCAGATCTCGTTGTCATAGCTGGTTCGCCGGCGTGGTTCCAGATCTCGCTTTCATAGCTACTAATCGCCGGAAAATGCGAGAAAGGAAGGAGAACGACCTGGTTCGCTGTCGTCTGAAGAAACGAAAAACACAGATCCCGCTGTTTGTTTGAAGAACATGTTCGCCGTCGTCGTCGAGCTTAAAAATCCGTCTCCGATTGCAGTTGTCTGAAGAACATGGAACCTCCGTTGAGCTTGAAACCCATCTTCGCCGTCTTCTGAAGAACATGGAACTGCTCGAAACCCATCTCCGATCGCAACCGTCTGGAAAAACGCCCTCTTCATCTCCACCACTCGAAACCCATCTTCGATCTTCGTCCGACCTCCAGATCTGAAACGCCTTCGTCGTCCCAGACAGTCTTCACCGTTGGATCTGAAAGTGGATTCGCCCGACCTCTAGATCTGACTCGCCACTCTGGTTCAGATCGGTGCTCCGACGCTTCCAGATCTGATTTTCAGTCCTTAATTTTTTTTAAAAAAAAAACATAAAGACAAGAAGGAGGAAGGAAGAAGAATAAAAGAAGGATACGAAAAAAAAATAAAAAAATCTTGCGGCTGCCGGCCGCCGGCAGCTGTCGTCGGGCGGCGGAGTTATGTGGTGGTGAAGATTTAGGGTTGAAGAAGAAGGAGGAGGATTAGGTTGAAGGAGAAGAAATGAAGGAGAGAGAAATTACAAATATTAAAAAAGTAATATATTTTAATTATTGTAATTATTTTAATAGATTTTTATTTTAAAAAATCAGAAAATAAATTTTTTTAATAAAAAATAGATGCCACGTCAGCAACTGTTAAAGATTTAACAGAAAAATTAACGGCAGGGACCAAAGTGCTCCTTATCTCAAACCTCAGGGGTATTTTTGTTGAGTTTGAAAACTCAGGGACCAAAGTGTAACTTAACTCAAAACTCAGGGACCAAAAGTGTATTTTTCCCTTCTTTTTTTTTTAATGTCTAAAATAAGAGAGGGAAAAGATTTTTGGGTTGGCGTTTTTTTAGGAAAAGGAAAGAAGATATTTTCTTTCTGTCAGTTGTTTCATAAAATGACAAACATTTTTCCTTTCTTATACTTTCTTTCTTTTCTTTTTTTCTTTTCTTTTCTTTTTTTTTTTCTTTTTTTTTAATATTTAAAATAAGAGGGGGAAAACAGTTGGAATTACCAAGTAGACTTCTTTCTCACACTATTTTTTATGTATTAAAATAAAATTTGAAATTAGCACATTTTTAATTTTTACTTTAACATTGCCCTTATTTCATAAAATTTTTATACCAATTTTTTAAAAAATTAAAATTTGTACCTTTTTTCTATTTATATTTATATTTCTCTCCTCCACGAGAAGATGTTGTGTAACGGAGGCGAGAAGATGAAGCGTGACGGAGGTGAGGGTTTGGAAGTGTCGTGGAGGCAAAAATGTTGTATTAATTAGGTCGCTCGACTTTAAAAAGTATATAATATATGTTATTGAACTTTCAATCTTATATCTGATAGGCTCCTAAACTTTTAAAATGTTAATAGGTCCTTAAACTTTTAATTTTATGTCTAATATATAGGTCCCTCGCACATTCGAGATTTTTAAAAAATAATCAATCTATTAGATATAAAATTGAATTTTATGCCTATTGGGACCTATTAGATACTTTTTAAAGCTACGTAACCTATACAAGCTTAGACACAAAAACAACTATATTATTGAACTAATCATTATTTTTACATTTGAAATATATATAAAAGCTCATTTTTTAAATTTAAGTAAGTATTTTAAATTTTGTTTTAGTTTGTCTTTTAAATTCCATTTTATATCCAAATATAAATGAAAACGAATAAAAACATTTTGGAATTTTTGGAAAATAATGAAAAATTTAAGTTTCATTTCCTTTATGATATATTTATTTTCAAGTTTTTAATTGCTTCCTTATAAATTATTGGTACAAAATTTTAAGTGAAGTCCCTTAACAAAAATTTTGAATTAACTACTAACTACAACCACAATTACATATATATTGATTATCAATAGTTTAAAAAATGCTACCATAAAATTGATGCAATCTCAATATTTGCAGCGATTTTCTTTGTGTTGCTACTAAAATGTTACAGTTTCATTAGCCTATTGCGACAATGTTTTAAATGTTGCAACATAACTGTTGCATTGACTCTATTACAACAGCTTCTAAAATTGTTGCAATTTAACCGTTGCAATAGACATATTTGCAACAGTTTGTAAATACGTCATAAACAAACCGTTGCAGTTGAGTATATATTGCAACAATTTAAAAAACGTTGTGAACAAAATGCTGCAATGTGTATCAATAGCAGCGGTTTTGTTATGTGTTGTTAGAAACTACTGCAAGTTTACAAACCCTTGCAACATTTTCCAAACCGCTGCAAAAAAAAAAAAAAAAAAAAACACCGCCGCAATAAACCTATTTTCTTGTAGTGATTGTAGGTTAATTATAACCTAGACTTAGGATTATATTCAATTAGCCGGAATATGCCTAAGTAACAATTTACCCAACACTGTTACAATACTTAGTGGGAGAAAAGAAATTTTTTCTCACGTTCTCCTTAAAATTCACACGGTGAGATCTATGCATAGGCTCTTATTACTTACTAACGTAACCATTCCATTCGGAAAGTGATGACATAAATCAATATCAAGGTGAATGGAGAGAGTATTTATAGTAAGTGGGTGAAGGAAGCGTGTCAACGCATCCTACGGTCTCTTCCATTGATTCGCAAAGGTAAGGTCTCTAATGTTCGCTTGCTAAGCATGCCCTGGAGCTGCAACACCATACGGAGGGTTGTAACATAGAGACTGTAGTGTCGTGGATTTACATAATGATAACGAAATTCTTAGGGCCATTCCCAGCATTGACTTTTCCATTCAGTAGCATTACTGGGGTTGTTCTCTAAAATCTAAAAAATGGGGGGTCACACTTACGAGATAACTAAATTTAGCTTATCTTTGACCAAAGTAGCGATAACTAAAATTGATAAAAAAAAAATAAAGGAGTTATTTTTTGTTATAGAATTTTTAGTCAAGAATGTTTTGGTTTAATGAAAGAGTAATTGACTACCCCTCGGTAGCAGTTATTCTGACTCACTGAGGTATCGTTGCAAAATAATTAATGAGATGGGTACATTATTACTTTTGCTAAACTTAATTGGATTTATTAAACATTCGATTCACTAATAAAGGATTTTATTATTTCAGCATGCCTAGCACATTAGTACAACTATTAGCTTCAGAAAAACTAAACGATGACAACTATGGAACTTGGAAATCGAATTTAAATACAGTATTAGTGATTGATGACCTTTAATTCGTCTTAACGGAGGAATGTCCTCCTAACCCTGGCCTGATAGGAACTCGAGTAAATCGAGAGATGCCTATGACAGATGGACTAGAGCCAATGAAAAGGAAAAGGTCTTTATATTGACGAGCATAAGTGATGTTCTGTCTAAAAAGCATGAGGGCATACAAACTACTAGGGAAATAATGGACTCACTACAGGCCATGTTTGGACAGTCGTCCTCATCCCTTCGCCATGAAGCCCTCAAGTACGTTTATAATTCTCGGATGAAAGAAGGAACTTCTGTTCGAGAATATGTGTTAAACATGATGGTGCATTTTAATGCAGCCCAAGTAAACGGCTCTGTCATAGATGAAAGTAATCAAGTAAGTTTCATTATGGAATCTCTTCCGAAGAGTTTCATACAATTTCGTACCAATTTAGTTATGAAAAAAATTGAGTACAACCTGACGACTGTCCTAAACGAGCTTCAGATCTACCAGTCCCTCACTAAAAGTAAAGGACAAGAAACGAAACAAATGTTGTTTCTGGTAGGAAGTTCCTAAGAGGATCAAACTCTGGGAATAAATCTGAATCTTCTACTTCTAAGAACAAAAGAATTCAGTTCAAGAAAAAGAAGAACAAGGGAAAGGGGAAAGCTCCCATGATCAAGAAAGGCAAGAAAAAGATTACAGAAAAAAGAACCTACTTCCACTGTAACCAGGACGGTCATTAGAGAAGAAACTGTCCTAAGTTTCTTGCTAAGAAGAAAGCAGAAAAGATTGAGGATGTCAAGATAGGTAAATACGATTTACTTGTAATTGAATTGTGCTTAGTAGAAAATGATAGCTCCACATGGATATTAGATTCAGAAGCGACTAATCATGTATGTTCTTCTATACAAGAAACTAGTTCCTGAAAAACTCTTGAAAAAGGCGAGGTGACACTTAAAGTAGGAACGGGAGATGTCGTCTTAGCCACAACAGTGGGAGAAGTACAACTTTGTTTTAGAGATGGATATATTTTGTTGCAAGATGTTTTGTATGTTCCTAGTATGAAAAAGAACTTAATATCTATCTCCTGTTTAATAGAACATGAATATAAAGTATCTTTTGAAATCAATGAAGTGTTTATATTCAAAAGACTTAGTTTCATATGTTCTGCTAAACTCAAAAAAAATTTGTATGTGTTAAGACCGAATGAAATAAAAGTTGTTCATAATACTGAAATGTTCAAAACAACACATACCCAAAATAAAAGACGAAAAGTTTCTCAAGATACTCTTCTTTGGCATCTAAGACCTAGGACACATAAATAAAAAACGTATTGAAAGGCTAGTTAGGAGTGGACTTCTACATGAGTTAGAAGATGACTCATTACCACCTAGTGAATCCTGTCTAGAAGGTAAAATGACCAAAAGACCTTTCTCTGAGAAAGGTCAAAGAGACAAAGAAACCCTCGAGCTTATACACTCTGACCTCTGTAGTCCCATGAATGTTAAAGCACGTGAAGGATATGAATACTTCATTAGCTTCATTGATGATTATTCAAGATATGGGTATCTTTACCTAATGGTTCAAAAGTCAGAAGCTCTTGAAAAATTCAAAGAGTATAAAGTTGAAGTTGAAAATAAATTAGGCAAAACAATCAAAACTCTACGATCTAATCGAGGATGAGAGTACATGGATTTAGAATTCCAAGACTAATTGATAGAACATGGAATATTGATAACTCTCCAAAAGGGAGTTATTTAGACCTTATTTCTATATTGGTTTGTGTGTCTTTTGTGCTAAATAGGGTTGCTTTTAGATATATATTACATGTTTTAACTCATTTGGAAGAATGGATACTTTGAAAGTTATTTTGTGCAGAATATATTTTTTGAGCGACTTGAGGAAGCAAATTCTATGCTGCAGCAAAGCTGGGAGCAAAACTGCCACATCACAACTCGTTCGCCAATTTAATGAACTGAATTCTGTTAAGCTATTCTCGGGATAAAGGAGCAAGGAGAGCCATCCATGTGTTTAGATTAACCTAATTAGGTTAAATCTCATCTTATAAAATGAGGGAGTCGTTAGAGATAAATTCATTCACGATCGGGAGACCGAATCAATAGGCTGTAGGCCGAATTGACGGCAGAATGGAGATCTAAGAAGACCATTTGCGATTCAATTCAAGAAGACGAAGTTGTTCCATGTTCTTGGTGGTTTGTAACAGCTGTTTCATCTCCCCAATTACTAAAAGGATTAGTATTTCTTGTGTATTTTGCATTATGGATGTGCTTATCGAGATTTTAACGTATTTTATGTTTTCAATCATGAACTAATTGCTTTGTAGGCATGGGTTAGTAATTATGTGATAATTATATTTATAAAATCTGGAAATTCTATTTGATCATGATCATCTTGAATTATTGTTGATCTTTAATTTCATTATGTGCCCGCCTAGCTAGCTGGTATGTATAGCTTCTACTAGTTTCAGGGATGATTTAGGAGTTGTGTGGCGATAATTCACGCTAGATCATTGTGTATTGGTGAACGCCAGTGACTGAGTTAGAGATAGCCTGTTGCCTAGTGCTTGATCGGCAGTACGTCATTGGAGTTGCAACATATTCCAAAAAATCCAGAGTTCCGGGAGGATCTCGCTGATAATACTGCATGAGATTGACGGATCAAAAGAATTGTTGGAGCATCTTTATAAACAATTACAGAAGTCTTAACCTGAGTCAGTTTCCATTCTATTTTCTCTAGTCGTAATCATTTACTGCTTTCGTAATTCTTTTGTTTCAGCATTTTAAAAACCCAATCAATTTAACCTACCTTTTGAAATCACTAAAAAAGGCAAATTAAATCAATAGACGTAGGCATTTCAAGACCCTGTGGATACGATAAATACTTATCACTTGCTGCTAGATTGTGTATACTTGCACAATATTTTGAAGTGAATTTTATCTATATTTTTAATCACTTCAGAATTGCAACAAGTTTTTGGCGCCATTGCCGGGGACTTGAATTTGTTTTATTTGATTGATTTTTTTGTGTGTATTTTTGGTGATTTGGTGCATGAACTTTTTGATTGTTTCTTTTTGTTTTGTAGGTGTGACTTTGGTGTATGAGTGATCCCCTTCGGATTAGATTTTTTTTTAAAAAAAAGAAAAAATTCAAGTGAATCTCAAAGAGGAATTGTGCGATGCAGCAAAATCCACCGCTGGAGCAAAATGGGCAGCAAAATAATCAGGCTAAGAATCCTATCCTGGTACCAAATGATAGGGACAGAGCCATTCGAGCATATGCTTTTCCAAAAGTTGACGAGTTGAATCCAGTGATAATGCGTTCAGTTATTGAGGCAACAAACTTTGAAATGAAACCGGTCATGTTTCACATGTTACAGATGATTGGCCAATTCCATGGTTTATCATCCGAGGACCCTCATTTACATCTTAAGTCTTTTCTAGGAGTTAGTGATTCATTTGTTATCCAGGGAGTGTCGAGAGATGCCCTTAGATTAACCCTATTCTCTTATTCTCTTAGAGATGGAGCAAAAGTGTGGTTGAACTCTCTTGCTCCGGGATCAATAAGTAGTTGGAATGAGCTAATAGAGAAATTTCTTAGTAAGTATTTTCCACCAACTAGGAGTACCAAATTGAGAAGTGAGATAATGGGATTTAGGCAGAATGAGGAAGAATCTTTTAGTGAGGCTTGGGAAAGGTTTAAGGAGCTTTTGCGAAAGTGTCCCTACCATTGTTTACGACATTGTATTCAAATGGAAACATTTTACAATGGGTTAAACATAGCACCCCAGTGTATGGTTGATGCTTTTGCGGGAGGGGCTCTTTTGGCAAAAACCTTTAATGAAGCTTATGAGATTTTAGAGAGAATATCAACCTACAATTATCAATGGTCAAATGTTAGAGGCTCTAGTAAGAAAGTTAAGAGTTTGATAGAAGTTGATGGTGTGTCTACCATTAGGGTCGATATTGCAGCATTAGCTAACCCTCTTAAAAACATAACTGTGGCAAGCAATGTTCAGCAGCCGCCAGTGGTGGAGCCTGCTGCAATTGTAAACCAAGTGGTGGAAGAATCTTGTGTCTATTGTGGTGAAGAGCATAATTATGAGTTTTGTCCTAACAATCCAGCTTCTACGTTTTTTGTAGGTAATCAAAGGAATAACCCTTATTCTAACTTTTATAATCCAGGTTGGAGCAACCACCCCAACGTTGCATGGGGAGGGCAAGGAAGCATTCAGCAAGCACAACAAAAGGTGAACCAGCCAGGATTTGCTAAATCACAGGCATTGCCCCAACAAAATAAGCAGGCTTTGCCCCAGAAAAATTCAGAGAGTTCTCTTGAGGCAATGATGAAAGAATATATGGCTCGTACTGATGCCGCAATTTAAAGTAATCAAGCTTCAATGAGAGCCCTGGAATTGCAAATGGGCCAACTAGCTAATGAGTTGAAGGCAAGGCCTCAAGGGAACATTCCTTCAGATATTGAACACCCTAGAAGGGGAGGTAAAAAGCAGATGCAGGCATTGACTTTAAGGAGTGGTAAGCCACTAGAAGAGAGGAAAGAGCCTAGTAAACCCCAGGATGTAGAAAAGAGTAGTGATAGTAATGTTGTCGAAAAAGAGTTGGAGTCTGGTAAAAATGATGGAGGCAACAGTAAAGATGCTGGAGCAACTAGTTCTGTTCCAGATGTAGAACCCCCACCTTATGTACTGCCCCCACCCTATAACCCACCCTTACCTTTTCCACAAAGGTAAAAACCTAAGAACCATGATGTTCTATTTAAGAAGTTTTTGGAGATTCTAAAGCAACTTCATATAAGCATACCCCTAGTAGAGGCTTTAGAAAAAATGCCAAATTATGCAAAATTTCTTAAGGACATGTTGACTAAAAAGAAGAGATTATGAGAGTTTGAGACTGTGGTTCTTACTGAGGAATGTAGTGCTATTCTTAAGAATGGACTATCTTTCAAGGTTAAGGATCCAGGATCATTCACTATTCCTGTCTCCATAGGTAGAAAGGAGTTGGGGAGAGCACTTTGTGATTTAGGTGCAAGCATAAACCTTATGCCTCTTTCGGTTTATCGAAAGTTAGGTATAGGTGAAGCTAGGCCTACAACAATCACACTCCAATTAGCAGATAGGTCTATCACATATCCTGTAGGTAAAATTGAGGATATCCTAGTCCAGGTAGATAAATTTATTTTTCCTGTTGATTTCATTATTCTAGATTATGAGGTAGATAAGAATGTCCCAATTATTCTTGGCCGTCCATTTTTGGCAACTGGTAGATCGTTGATGGATGTCCAACAAGGGGAGCTTACAATGAGGGTGCATGACCAAAAGGTGAAGTTCAATATGTTTGATGCAATGAAATATCCTAATGATCTTGAGGATTGCTCGTGCATTCAGGTGTTGGATGAGTTTGTTGAGGATCACTTTGAGAAGGAATTGATGGAGTACCATACCCAAAAATTTGGAGAAATCCAAATTGAGGATTTGAAGATAGGTGGATTGGAGCATGAGCATAAAGATGTAGGTGAGATTTCTAGTTTTAAGAGGAGTTTTGAATCCTTAGAGCCAACTGATAAGAAATTCAAGCCTATGCAACCTTATAATTCAATGGCATTGCCCCAGCAACCTGAGATTAGGAAATCCTTCATTGAAGAGCGATTACTTACTGTAGCTCATATTAAGGTAGGGAAAACACCTTGGTATGATGACTTTTCCAATTACCTTGATTTTGGAAATTTGCCTCCTGGTTTATCTAAAAGACAAATGAAAGGATTTTTCCATGAGGTGAAATTTTATTTATCAAATGATGCATCTATGGTTAGACAATGTGTTGATGATGACTGTGAGTTTAAAGTAAAAGGGCAACGAATAAAGCATTATGGGGAGAGAAGTTTCGTTCGAAATATCATTTCCTAAAATTGGTCGATGAATGAGAAAGCAAGAGTTTTGCGTTAGCATTTCATATTGCAATATTTTTATCTCCTAGTGTTGTTGCGATTTTATTTTATACCGTGGATTTTATTCTGGTTTGAATTAATTTGAATTAGATTTTATTGATTTCAATTTTACCTAATTTATTTTAATTCGTTGGTATTTTCGTAGATTTTATGTTCGTTTTATTTATTTATTTTTATTTTGGCCGATTTAATTCTTAATTTAATCGGATTAGTTCTGTTTAGATTTAATTTCAGTTTGAATTTTTAATTTCTGTTTAGATTAGATTTTTAATAATATATATATCTTCCTGATTTAATTCTGAAATATTCTTCTCTGAAGTTGCTGGCAGGTTTAGGGAGCGTAGGTTTTGAGGGAGCAAAATTTCAACATTCTAATCAGAAGCTCCCATTATTTGATTTCTTTTTTTTTTATGTTAATTTTGATTTATTTTATGTTTTGATATTATTTTGATCTGATTTGATTTTTATTCGATTAGATTTTTATTTTATTATTTATTTTTATTTTTTGTAGATTAGTTTAGATTTGATTTTGAAGGATTTTATTTTCAAAAGATTTTTCTAGATTTAAAGTAATATATCTTGTGGATGTTATTTTTAAAAAAAAAGATTTGATTTCATAGTTTTGTTGAGAAGATCAGAGATTTTATTCAGTTAATATTTTTTGTGAGATAAGATTATAATTTTACCGTTGAGATTTTATTGTTGTTAGCAGGATAATTAAGTGGGCATGCAGTTAATTACCAAAGATGTCATGTGTTGAGCAGAGGGAAACTTACATTATGGTTGTTACACGCAGAGGGAGCGCAGTAAATGGAAGATCTTACCGTTTGACAGATAATAAAAATTTTCCATGAAGCTATGAAGTTAAAACGACAACTTAAATTAATTAGGAGATAATTAGGGGCTAATTATTCGTAGAAGATCTTTGAGTTCATGCCCTATTTATACAAGTTCCCATCAGGTACGTTTTTCATTCTCATCTTTTATTACTACTGATGTGTGTTTTTTTTCTCTGTGTGTATTATTGTTATGAGGTAAAAACATGAGCAAGGAAAGGAAGAGAGGTGGAGGAAGAAGTCCAAGTTGTGAAGGAGAAGACCCCTGAGGAAGTAGTCCCACAAGTTGAAGTACCAACTGATCAGAATCTTGAAGGGGAATAAGAAGTCCCAGTGGATAAGGATACCATGAAAGAGAGGGTTGAAGAGGCTTCGTAGAGACCAAAGAAAAAGAAGAATAGGTCTGAGAGTAAAAAAGAATAAGAACCCCTACCCCAACCCCTTTTCCTGACCATTTGTTTTTTAAAAAGAAAAGTGATAAGAGGAAAAAAAGATAAAGGGAATGAAGTTGAGACTGAGATGAAATTGAGTGAAGAAGTTGAGCTTGATGAAAGATTTTGGTACGGGAGATTTATCCATGAAGAGGCAAGACAAAAATATCAAGAAGTCCTGAAGCGAGATGTTCTTATGGAGCGCGGCTTCAATGGTGGCAAAGAGCTCACACATTTTCCTTGAGCGGAAATCACTAATAACGGCTGGGAACGATTGTGCGTAAAGTCGGGGCCCACTGTTGATCAACTAGAATGAGAGTTCTACGCCAACATTGATGAGAATGAAGGATTCTTGGTTATTGTTTGTAGTGTTGTTGTCGACTGGAGCCATGTAGTGATTAATTCTCTGTTTAATTTGCAAGACTTCCCCCATGCTATTTTCAATGCTATATTAGTTGCTTCCTCAAACGAGCAACTAAATTTCCAGTGGATGTTGTCAAGGATGAGGGCAAGAACATTCCCGTCAACATACTTGAAGTGTGAGACTAACACTTGGCTCGACTTTATCAAGCAGAGATTATTACTTACAACGCATGACTCCACTATCTTCCATGATCGAGTGCACTTGAAGGTTCAGAATCCCAGAGAGTTCCAGTGATATTAATTTGTTTGACAAGGGGATTATGGACACTGCTAGACTTCAGAGAGGTGAGTCACGCTAGGGTGGTTTGCTATGAGGTGTCCATAGAGTGCTGGAGCAACTTGAGATGGTTCTCAGTAGGCTAGAATTCACTGAGAGACAACTTCAAACCTACTAGAGCTATGATTGTTGAAGGGACACCACACTAAGGAAGCTTATGCAAGTGAATTTTTCTAAGTCATATCAAGCCTTCCTAATTTTCCTTGATGATCTTATGAACCCATGCATTCCACCCCCGCCCATCATTCGAGAGGAAGAAGAAACCCAGAGCCTGAACATAAAGAAGAATTAAAGGGAAGTTTCAGTTTCTTAGAGCAAATATTTTTATGAATGATTTTGTGTGCTCGCCTTGAGGAATTAAAGCTTATGCAAGTTATTTCTGCCTATGTTATGTTCTGTTTCTTTGTTTTTACCTGATGCTTTAAAATCTATCTCTGTCATTATTTTCGTAAATTTGTGATCTTAATCTTTAATGAAATCAAATATTGTTTTGTTTGGCACATTTGAGTATCTAACTTAATTTTCTTCTGAATTTTTTAAGCTTGGACTAGTTAGCTTAAGTAGATCAAGGTGTTCTGATCTCCAGAAACCTGAAACCTTTTCCTTGAGCATTTCTTCTAGCCTGGTCGTTGTTGCGGCAAGAAAATTCTGAGGTAGTGTTGATTTATTTGATCCACTTTAAGCTTACTTCTCGTCTCACGCCTAGTTTAAAATTCAGATAGAAAATTTTAAGTTTGGGGGTAAACTTCATAAAATTAATGTTTCATTGAGGACGATGAATAATTAGAGTTTGGGGGACTTTTTGCTACTCCAAATGTCTTGCTCAAGCATTCCTCTCCTTCATTGAATACTTTGCTAAGTTGTTGAGTAACCAGGGACATTTGTGATACCCACAGTTTGTCTTTGCGTCAAAAGATGGCCTAGAAAATATTAAAAAATTAAAAATTATTTGCTAAAAAAAATTGATTGTTGGAAATTTTGCTGAGAAAATTCATGGAGCAAAAGTTTTGACGGATGAATGATAATCCATCAGTTTTTTATCTCCCAGAACTTAGGTGAGCTTCATCATAAAATGTCGCCATTCTGAGGGGCAACAGATAGAATAACTATGGATTTTTTAGCTTTACAATGAGTATTTAGCCTAGTTGGTGATGAGTTTGAGGCAACGGTATACTGCACCATAAAGTGGGTCACCCCATGTGCAAGAACATATGACTGTAGGGCTGCTTAAGTCTAAAAAAAATATATAAACCCCTTAAAAATGTGTTTTAATATGTCTGATAATAGAGCTAGGTTGTGGCAAGTTCTTAGAATTGAGTTAAAAGTGGTGATTATTTGTCCATGTCGGAAGAATTATTTTGCTGCAGCAGTCCTTGGTTTTGTAGAATGCTCAGGTAGAGGTTGAAGGTAGTGTTGGATTATGTAATTTCATTAAGCTATGCTTTGTCTAACATTTTGAATTCTTAAGGGAAGATTGGTTAGTATTGCTCGGGATGCGCAATAGTTCAAGTTTGGGGGTATGATAACTCTCCAAAAGGGAGTTATTTAGACATTATTTCTATATTGATTTGTGTGTATTTTGTGCTAAATAGGGTTGCTTTTAGATATATATTACATGTTTTAACCCATTTGGCAGAATGGATGCTTTGAAAGTTATTTTGTGCAGAATATATTGTTGAGCGACTTGAGGGAGCAAATTCTGTGCTGCAGCAAAGCTGGGAGCAAAACTGCCATGTCACAACTCGTTAGCCAATTTAATGAACTGAATTCTGTTAAGCTATTCTCGGGATAAAGGAGCAAGGAGAGCCATCCACGTGTTTAGATGAACTAAATTAGGTTAAATCTCATCTTATAAAAGGAGGGAGTCGTTAGAGATAAGTTCATTCACGATTGGGAGATCGAATCAATCGGCTATAGGCCGAATTGACGGCAGAATGGAGATCTAAAAAGACCATTTGCGATTCAACTCAAGAAGACGAAGTTGTTCCATGTTCTTGGTGGTTTGGAGCATTTGTTCATCTCCCCAATTACTAAAAGGATTAGTATTTCTTGTGTATTTTGCATTATGGATGTGCTTATCGAGATTGTAACGTATTTTATGTTTTCAATCATGAACTAATTGCTTTGTAGCCATGGGTTAGGAATTATGTGATTGCTATATTTATAAAATCTGGAAATTCTATATGATCATGATCATCTTGAATTATTGTTGATCTTTAATTTCATTATGTGCCCGCCTAGCTAGCTGGTATGTATAGTTTCTACTAGTTTCAGGGATGATTTAGGAGTTGTGTGGCGATAATTCACACTAGATCATTGTGTATTGGTGAACGCCAGTGACTGAGTTAGGGATAGCCAGTTGCCTAGTGCTTGATCGGCAATACGTCATTGGAGTTGAAACATATTCCAAAAAATCCAGAGTTACGAGAGGATCCCGCTGATAATACTGCATGAGATTGACGGATCAAAAGAATTGTTGGAGCATCTTTATAAACAATTACAGAAGTCTTAACCTGTGTTTGTTTCCATTATGTTTTCTCTAGTCGTAATCATTTATTGCTTTCGTAATTCTTTTGTTTCAGCATTTTAAAACCCAATCAATTTAACCAACCTTTTGAAATCATTAAAAAAGGCAAATTAAATCAATAGACGTAGGCATTTCAAGACACTGTAGATACGATAAATACTTATCACTTGCTGCTAGATTGTGTATACTTGCACAGTATTTTGAAGTGAATTTTATCTATATTTTTAACCACTTCAGAATTGTAACAAATATCCTAACAACTCTCAGCATCTGATACACCACAACATAATGGTGTGTCAGAAAGGAGAAACAGATTCCTATTGAATATGGTTCGATCTATGATGAGTTATATGCACAATTGCCTGATTCATTCTGGGGTTTTGCAATCGAAACTACTGCATATATTATGAACATGGTTCCCTCAAAAAGTGTTTCAGAAACACCTTACGAGTTATGGAGAGGACGTAAAGGGAGTTTACGACACTTTAGAATTTGGGGCTGCCCGGCACACGTGTTGGTGCAGAAACCAAAGAAATTGGAACGACGTTGAAGAATATGTCTTTTTATAGGATACCCTAAAGAAACCAAAGGAGGTCTGTTTTATGATCCTCAAGAAAACAAGGTAATTGTTTCCACCAATGCCACATTTCTTGAATAAGATCATATGAAAAATAATCAAACACGCAGTGAACTAATACTTAAAGAAATTTCCAGGGAAACTACAAACAAACAAACAAAAGTTGTTGGCAAAGTTGGTGAACTTGTAGACCAGTGGGTAAGGATAAGGATAAGGATAAGGACCAGTGGGTCAAAGCCATGAACCTTGAGATAGAATCTATGCATTTTAACTCAGTCTGTGAACTTGTAGATCAACCAAGTGATGTACAACCTACCGGTTGCAAGTGGATCTATAAGAGAAAGCGTGACCAAACTGGTAAGGTACAAACCTTCAAAGCCCAATTGGTGGCTAAAGGTTATAACCAAAAGGAAGGAATTGATTTTGATGAAACCTTCTCACCAGTAGCGATGTTGAAATCGATAAGAATACTCCTTTCCATTGCCGCTTCCTATAATTATGAAATTTGGCAAATGGATGTCAAGACTACGTTTCTAAACGGAAATCTTGACGAGAGTATTTACATGGTCCAACCAGAAGGGTTCATAGTCCAGGGAGAAGAACAAAAGGTTTGCAAGCTAAACAAATCCATCTATGGATTAAAACAAGGCTCCAGATCCTGGAATAAAAGATTTGACACTGTGATCAAATCTTATGGCTTTGAACAGAATGTAGATGAACTTTGTGTATACAAAAGGATCATTGATTCTACTGTAGTTTTCTTAATTCTATATGTTGATGATATCCTACTTATAGAAAATGTAGTGGGAGTATTGTCTGACAATAAGCAGTGGCTGGGAGCTCAATTCCAAATGAAGGATTTGGGAGAAGCTCAATATGTTCTTGGGATCCAAATACTTAGAGATCGAAAGACCAGATTTCTAACACTGTCTCAAGCATCCCATGTCGATAAAATTCTGAATCGTTATTCGTTATAGAATTCCAAAAGGGGAATGTTGCCCTTCAGACATGGATTGCACCTATTAAAGGAACATAGTCCAAAAACACCTCAAGTAGTTGAGGATATGAAACAAATTCCCTACGCATCGACAGTCAGAAGTATTATGTTTGCAATGCTATGCACACGTCCCGACATATGTTATGCAATAGGTGTTGTCAGCAGATATCAGTCCAATCCTGGTTAGGCGCATTGGACTTCCGTTAAGAATATCCTAAAATATTTGAGGAGAACAAGAGACTATTAACTAGTGTATGGATCTAAGAATATCCTAAAATATTCGGCCTAGCATCGAGACGCTAGGCCTTGGATCTTCTAGAATGGCCCAATTTTGCATGGAATTTCAGGCCTCCTTCATTTCCTTTGGCCCAAATGCTTCATGTAATAGATCTTGGACTCTTTTCTTGACCCAACTTGATAATTAAGGCTTTGCAATTCATGAATTGGGACTTCTAACTCATTCTTTTTGGGCTTTTGGACTTGGATCTACAATGGACTTCTCCAAATTGCTCAAAAAGTCTCCAAAATCATCCAAGTTCTCTCAAAAATCCGATTTTGCTTCATTGGCTCAGTTTTCTGAAATTTAAACATAAAATAGAACTAAAGTACACAATTCAAGCATAAAACTAGCAAAAATTAATAGGAAAATGATAGCATTTATGCATGCTATCACACCCCAAAACTTAAACCTTTGCTAGTCCCAAGCAAAGCTAAAACCATAAATATGAATCAACTATTGCAAATGCATGATTCTAAGCTCAATGATCAAAATAATGAACTCTGACAATTAAAGGAAATATTAAAACACATTCATTCATCATGAAATTTAAATTTAAACTCTTCATCCCTTGCGTGTGTGTGTGTGAGCTTCCTTATTAGATCTTTACTAGCCTAGAAAAGGTTTATAGAATCCCGAGTTCATCTTCCCCCTACACTGGCCCTAAGCTCCAACTATCCAGCTTCCCAACAATCAAGAAAGCAATATCCCACTAAGGTGCCTGAAACAACGGGGTATGCCTCCCCCAAACTTGCATTTTTATGATTCTAATGGCACTAGCTTTCACACTAAGATACAGGGACCCATAACCCGAATTTTATTCTTGGTTGGCCTAACTGATCACACCGCAGGTAGCTCTTTTTGCCCCTAGCTTTTTAAACATAGCAAGTTTTTTTTTTATTCGCTATACTTTTGTTTTGTTTTATATATATATATATAGTTCCACACTTTCCTTTTCTCATTTTTTTTTTCTTTCTTTTCCTCTTTTCTTTTCTTTGTAGGCTAATAATCATGATTTTTCTCCCAAGTAAAACATTACAAACTCTCATGCAGTTCAACTTTCAAATCAGATCTTAAGCCTTTCGGAGTGACAACAAACATCTAGATAATATAATCCAGTTCTAAGCATTCAAAACAAGATAAGTAGGCTAAGTGTTCAACATGTGCAAGGAATTCAAAGAAAAAAATTAAATTTATATGAATCTTCAACATGCTTTGATATTTCACAAAAATTTGTACAGAATTCATTATCTAGGTCATATCATAGATCTTCCTCATTAAAACAGATGCAATAGAATCATCATGAAAAACTTTTCGCTCAGATTAGAACAACAAAGCCTCCCCCCCCCCAAACTTAAATCATACATTGCCCTCAATGTATCAATTATTCAGACTCATTACGCATGCATAAGGACAATTAAAGAGATATAGGGAGAACAATATTGTCCTGGAGTGAGAGAAACCATGGATGTCAACCTTCAACATCATTGGGATTGTTTTAGGAAGAAATTGTGGTCTCAAGCTCCTTCAAAATTGATCAACGGGAACGGAAGATCAACATGGACTAACTAAAAAACTGAAAAATAAAGAAAATAACATTAATAGAAAATAAACTTGGGTTGCCTCCCAAGAAGCGCTTGTTTAACATCTCTTTGCTAGACGAGTTTGCGTGAGCTTTCAAGGCACATAAAAATTCTCGTATTTCTTCGGGCCCTTCTTCCTTGAATCGATGAAGCCAACTATCGCTAGCAGACTTACTAGCATTTCATGGGCCCCAGAAGCATAAATATTTTTGGGATTTTCTTTTAATAAAAGCATAAAAAGAGAAAGATCAAACTAACGGGACTCTGACACTGACGCTGACTCGTGAGAACAAGAAAAAGAACATTCATTATCAAGAGATGTTATCTAGCAAAAACATGATGGTGTTGGTTCATTATGTTATCTTGAATATTGATAAATGCTAGCTTTATTGAAAGGTATGTGGTGCTTCCGCTGGGAGCATAGCAAATATACTTAAGTCTATATTCCCCGACAACGACGCCAAAAACTTGGTGCACAATTTTACCGCAAGCGTACGGGTCGTCACAAGTAATATAGTGATTTTGAGTATAAGAGTATCGTCTCCATAGGGATTGGATTTATTCAATTAATTACTACGAATAATCTTGCTTAGCTTTATTTAGAGAACAAAATCTAATGCCGAAAAGAATAACAAAAAAACTAATCTAGATAGCAAAAGATAAATGGAGACAATTTGGAGGGATAATTCTTAGAGGGTTGATTTCATCAATTGGACCTTTAATCGCTTAATCAATTAACTAATATGGATTAACTAATCATTTGATTCATAAGTCTAGAAGCCTAATGACAAGGACTCTCCTGTCGGTTTCCTCCTATCTCATACCTTTCAATAAATATTCTCCTTTCGGTTTCCTCTTTATTTACATAGCATGACATTACAACCCTTCAATACAACCTCTAATGTTATTTATCTTATCTCGTGTCACCCGGGTAAATATACGTTAGTCATGCATTCAGTTCTAGTCTAAGCTTCTCTCCGTCGAGTTTCCACTTAGTAACGAATCATTTAATCAGTGATCTAAAAGGATCATCTAAAAAAATAAAAAAAATAATAAAAATAATAAAAAATAAAAATTAAGCGCCTCAAGAATTATGGGCACCGCAGTAAAGTAGTGCTTGCTAGATAAGTAAGATGGCCCAAAGGGCAAGCTTTAGTGCCAGTGTAGGGGAAAGATGCATGGAGGAGTGTATAAATGATTCCGGGCTAGTAAAAATTATGATACGGCAGTTGATAATTCGTTTTTGCAAGGGAGGATAGGATTAGATTTTAAACTTCTTGATGGTTGTTCATGCTTACTTATTTGTTTCAATAGTTTGCAATCATGGCTAGAAGCATTGAGGATAGAGTTGTTAGCATGCAAGTTATGATTCATATGCATTACTTTATTTTGCTTGGGACTAGCAAAACTTTAAGTTTGGGGGTGTGATGGCATGCAAAAATGTCATCAATTTCCTATTAATTTTAGCTAGTCTTATGCATGAATTGAAAGCTTTAATGTATTTTTATGTTGATTTTGTAGAAAACCGAGTTTGAGATGCAAAACCAAGAATTTTACCAATTTTTGGTAGAAAAAGAAGACTTTGGGCCATAAAAGAAGAAAGGAAAAGAAAACATTTGAAGTGGAGGCCCAAAAAGCCCAAAAGAAAGAAGAAAGGAGGCAAAAATCCATGTTTAAAGCTTCTAGAATGCCTAGAGCGTCTCGACGCTAGGTGATCAGTGAAGAAAATTCCAGAATCACGGTAGCATCGCGACGCTGTCTGCGTAGCGTCGCGATGCTGCGATAACTTCTGCTCCAAGAAAACCTGACGCGACGCTGTGACGTAGCGTCTCGACGCTGTGCGTCCTGGGCAGCAAGAAAGGTCTGTTTCTGCTCCTATAAATAGCCCCCTTCCCAAAGGTAAAAACATCGCATTTTGGGGAGCTTGATAGCGAGCATTGCTAGCTACTTTTACTTATTTAATTTAGCTAGTCTTTTATGATGTTTGGGCCCTTTTATTGTGCTTTATTGTTTATTTTGTAGGAAATGGTTGATTGGAGCTATAATGCCATATTAGAGTTAATCGGGTGCTCGGGGCGTGAAAAGATGCAAAGGAATGAAAAGAGTAAAAGAGGAAAAAAGTCAAATTTCGGTCAACAGCAGGCTAGCGTCTCGACGCTCACATTCCATATCAGATTAGGCGCGTAAAGCTCACAGCGTCGAGACGTTGTGATAGGAAGCGTCCCGACGCTACCGTTTTTCCTTTTCTTGTTTCTTTCCTAATTTGTTTTATTTCCTTTTCTTTACCTTTTTAGGTTAGTGTAGTCGGTGTATGTGAAAGGTTAGGGAATTGGCCTTAGTTCCCTTAGATCCAGAAATCGAAAGAAATTTCAATAGACTTCGAAGGGAAAATCAAGAAAACATCCAAATGGCCAATCCTAATCCTGAAGAACCTAAGCCCATCAGGGACTATTTTCAGCCGATCTTTCATGAGCAACAGTTGGGGATTGTCTATGCCCCAATTAATGCTAATAATTTTGAGTTGAAAACAGGTCTCATTCAGATGGCTCGAGACTGTGCTTACAGGGGATCACCCATGGAGGATCCAAATTCTCATCTGAAATCCTTCCTAGACATCTGTGGGAAAGTAAAGTTAAATGGTGTTTCTGAAGATGCCATTCGCTTACGTTTATTTCCTTTTTCGTTGCAGGACAAAGCGAGGGACTGGTTACAATCTATTCCACCTGGGAGCATTACCACTTGGGATGCTTTGGTCCAGGCATTCTTAAAGAAGTTCTTTCCTCCTGCCAAGACGGTCAAGCTGAGGACCGAAATTGGGACATTCCAGCAACAATTCGATGAGCAGCTGTTCGAGGCTTTGGAGAGATTTAAAGAGCTGCTAAGGAAGTGCCCTCAGCACGGATACCCTGACTGGCTACAGGTTCATTTATTTTACAATGGATTAACTCCTAGCACGAAAACTATTGCTGATGCAGCTGCAGGTGGGACTCTGTTGTCCAAGACTGTTGAGAGTGCTAGGACTTTGTTAGAGGATATGGCCACCAACAGCTATCAGTGGCCATCTGAGCGGTCGGGACCCAAAAAGATTGCTGCTGGAGTATTTGAGATCGACAACGTAAGTGCACTTCAGGCTCAGATGTCTTCCTTAACTAATGCATTTTTAATGTTTTCAGGTTCAGGGAATGCTCAATCAATTGAGTCTGCAGCCGCCCTTGCATCCCAGACTCAGGGGGAAAATCTCGAGCAGGTTCAATATGTTTCGAATTTTAATTCTAGGGGGTATAATAATAATTCCACACCTACACATTATCACCCTAGCAATAGAAATCATGAGAATCTTTCCTATGCTAATAATAAGAATGTTTTGAATCCTCCTGGCTTCATTCCTCAAAGTCAAGAAAATAAGAAATCTTTAGAAGACCTTGTTGAAGCTTTTATTGCAGAATCAAGTAACAGGTCAAATAAGCTTGAGGAGGCCGTGATTGCAATAAACACTACTGTCAATGGTCATTCTGCAGCAATCAAGAATATAGAGACTTAGCTGGGACAACTGGTAAGTGTTGTCAACTCTATGAATAAAGGTAAAGCCCCAGTTGAACAGGAGAAATCTTCTTTGGAGTACTGCAAGGCCGTATCTGTGCATTATGAGGAGGAGACTAAATTAGCTGAAGAGGAAAAAACTACGGAACCAGAGGAACTCACAGGAGGAGTTGAAGAAGGCACCACCTCAAACGAAGCTGAAAAGCTTAATCCTGAACCTTCTATCCCTTCTCCTACTGTTTTAGTTCCTAAATCAAAGAAAAAGAAAAATTCTAAAGTTAAGTTTGACAAGTTTTTAGATGCTTTTATGAGTTTGCATGTCAATATTCCTTTTTCAGATGCCTTGGAGCAGATGCCTCACTACAGAAAATTCATAAAGGAATGGTTCAACAAGAAGAAAAAGGAAAAGCAGTTGGAGACTGTATATCTTGCATCGACGTGCAGTGCTCGTGTCCAACAGGGAGTACTAGAGAAATTGTCTGACCCAGGGAGTTTTACTATTCCTTGTAATTTTGGTACTTATTCTTGTAGAGCATTATGTGATCTAGGGGCCAGCATAAATATTATTCCATTATCTCTGTGCAAAAAGCTTAATATAGGAGAAATAAAATCTACCTCTGTTAGACTTCAGTTGGCTGACCAGTCTGTGGTTAGTCCATATGGGATGGTTGAGAATATTCTGATTAAAGTAGGTAGATTTTTCCTTCCAGTTGATTTCTTTGTGCTAGATATTAAAGAGAATCCTGTTATGCCTATCATATTAGGGAGACCATTCCTTGCTACAGGGAGGGTTATAATTGATATTGAACGCTGATGTGGACTTTTCCTAACCGCAAGCGCACGGGTCAAGTAATAATAAAGAGTTCGTAAATACGAGTGTCGTCCTCTGGATTGGATTTTTAAGCAAATCAAGTATTGTGAATAATCTCGCTTAATTTTATTTAGGGATTAAAAAGTGATGAATGAATGATAATAAAACCAAATCAAAGCAAGTAAAAAGAATGGAAATTCAATTGGGAAAACTACTTAGGGAATTGATTTCGCCGATTTAGTTTAGGATTGATTTTAAAGAATAAGTTATTATGCACAATGGAATTATGAGCCAAAGACCCTTTAATCACAACTACCTCTCCCGAGTATAATTGATTCTCATGCAAATTAACCAACTTGATATCCCTATCTAAGTTTATTAATCATGCAAGGCAATGAGATCTTTCAACCAATTCTAAAGTTAATCTAAAACCGTCATGAATTAGAAAGTAAACTTTATTCATGCAATCTTGAGTAAGTCTAAATCAAATCCCCTCTCCCGAGCTAGATTCGAAACTTAAATCATTCAACTAATGGCCAATTAATTGAAAGCATTAAATCAAGATTACAAACACAATAACATTGCACAACTTAAACCATAAATCAATCCATAAACTTAATCAACTACATCAATCCCTAAGCTATAAGTTTAGCTACTCATGAATGTAAATACAATCTCAACTAAACATGTGAAAGCCATAAATCTAACTAAAGAAAGCAAAGGGAAAAGAAAACTCAATGTAGGCCGAATCCGACGTCCCCGTCACGATCCCCACGAACAATGGGTTGATTTCCAAATCTCTCCCTTTGTTTTCAGCCTCCAAGTGCTCTGTTCTGCCCTGTTTTCGGCTCTCAAAGGTCCCAAATCGAACTCCCTCAAAACCTAGCCGAAAATAAGCCTTTATTATGTTTTTTCGTCTTAGCGTCGAGACGCTGCCTTCAAAACGCGCGTTTCAGGAAAGGAAATTATACATCGTCGAGACGTTCAGGTCGCAGCGTCTCGACGCTGTGACCTTTACGCGCCTATTCTGATATGGAATGCTAGCGTCGAGACGCCTAAGGGCTAGCGTCTCGACGCTAGTCACCTTTTGACCGAATTTTGACTTTTTTCCATTTTGATTCTTTTTCCTTCCTTGGCATCTTTTCGCATCCCGAGCACCCGATTAACTCCAATATTGCGCTACAGCTCCAATCAACCATTTCCTACAAAAATAAACATTAAAGCACAATAAAATGGCCCAAAAATCATAAAAGACTAGCTAAATTAAATAAGTAAAGATAGCTAGCTATGCTCGCTATCAAACGCAGGGAGTTAATCATAAGAGTCCAACAGGAGAAGGAAGTTTTAAAAGCTTTTGAGGACCCCAAGAACACATCAGATACAATGATGGTGGGCTACAGGATAGGTGCTAGGAAGAGCACCAGTGATGGAAAATCTGACAGGTGACCACCCTGATGCATAGTTGGTCAACACGTCGAGCTAATGACGTTAAACAAACGCTTATGGGAGGCAACCCAAGTGAGTTAGTTATTTCTTTCTTTTGAGTTTTATTTATTGTTTGTGTCTGTTTTGTAGGTCTTGTTTTCTTTCTCTCCTTTGCTCTCAAGCTTTCAAGAGTCCAAGCATTCAGTCAAGAAGTCATCATCATTCCAGGGCAGTATTGTTCACTCCTTTCATTCGTTTATTGTTCTCATGCTTGTTTATGCTTTATTTTCGTTATACATTGAGGACAATGCATATTTTAAGTTTGGGGGTGGATTAGCATGTTTGTGGAGCCCTTGAGCAACTGAGTTCGGGCTATAGTTTTGAGCTTTCTTTGAATTATGCATATGGTTGTTTTCTGGATGCTACTTTTGCATGACTATGATGTCCTAGGATAGGCTTTCTTGTTAATTTTCAAGCTTGTGATGAGTTGTAAGCATAAGTGCCCAAAAAGGGAAACTTTTTAAAATTTTTCTAGGAGATGGCTTGCATGAGTAGAGTATTTGTCTTGGCTAGATTTGGATTTGAATGCTTAGGAGCGAATTATTAGATTCATATGCATGTTGTCACCTCGATAGGTGTAGGGTAGAGCTAAAGAGTTAATTTTTTGCAAATTAGCATGTTTGATCTTGCTTAGGAGAAAAGAAAAGAATATTTGCTTATCATGTTCATAACGAAAAATCATTCTTGTTGTTATTGTTGAGAAAAAATTATAATGTCATGGCTTGTGCACAATATGCAATGGTTAATAAAGATTAAGGCAAAAAGAGCTACCCCTGTTGTGATCAGTTAGGCCAACCAGAGAAAACTCAGGTTAAGGGTCCCTGCAATGGGTGTGTGAAAGCTAGTGCCACATATACATGCTTAATTCAATTGTTAATTAAAAGCACCTAAGTATGGAGATAAACAAACTAATTTGTTCCATTAACTCATTAGTGAAACCTTAGTGCTAGTGTAGAGGGAAGATGAGCTGAGAGTTTAATAATCCAATCCCGGGCTAGTAGAGTCTGATCTTGTTGAGTTAGATCTCGCTTGTGCAAGTTAATTTTGGAAAAATTTTAATTTGTCTCCCTCATTGGTCCTTGTGTGCATGTCTCTTGCTTGCTTGACTATTGACTTTTGAGCCTTGAGGAATGAGTTATGATTGTTGCATCCATTCTTCCATTGTATGTTTGATTTTTAGTTTGCTCGAGGACTAGCAAAAGCTTAAGTTTGGGGGTATTTGATAGCGAGCATAGCTAGCTATTTGTCTCTGATTAATTAAGCTAGTCTTTTACAATTATTTGTCCAAATTTATGCATTTTTATGTTTTATTTGTAGGAAGTATGTGCTTGAAGCTTAATTCAGCAATTGGAGTCAAATGAAGCTTCCAATTTAAAAAAAAAAAAAAAAATCATAGCGTCGCGACGCTATAGAAAATTTTCCAAATTTGCGGATCGCGACAGCGTCTCGACGCTACGACGAAATTTTGCTATTTAAGCACCCTTTCGGCTAGGTTTGAGGGGACTTTCGATTTGGGGACTTTTGGAGCCGACATTAGAGCAGAATTTGGGGATTTTTGAGCTGAAGCAAAGGGGGCAAGTTGGAAATCAACCCATTGTTCGTGGGGATCGTGACGGGGATGTTCGGTCTCGGCCTACAACGAGTCTATTTCTCTTTTCCCTTGCTTTAGATAGTTTTTATGGCTTATTTAGACTTAGTTTATATTGTAATGAGGATTATGTGTAGCTAAGTTTAATTCTTAGGGATTGATGTAGCCGTTGGGCACGTTTTGGATTGATTTACGGTATTTATGCTATTGATGTCATTTATGCATATGTTGTATCCTTAATGCTTTCGATTTACTGGCCATAAATTGATTGATGTTTATATTTGAATCTAACTCGGGAGAGAGGATTTAAATTTGTAATCAATATGCATAACTAGAATTTAGCTAAAATTCGGGAGATTAAGGTTAATTCTAGAAATTTTTATAAAGGTTAGCCTTATTGTCTTGTATGTTTATTGGATTTAGATAGGGATATCGGGTTCAATTGCATATGGGAGAATCATGTATGCTCGGGAGAGATATGTGTGATTTTAGTTGCCAAGATTTATGAATCATAGCATGTGTTAATCCGTTTATTAATCCATAACTCCAATTGGTGAAATCAAATCCCTAAGACCAATTCTTCCCATTAGATTGTCAGTTTTTACTTCAGTTTTATATTTGATTAATTCATTCTCTCATTCAATTTGTTTCCCTAAATAAAATTGGTCAAAAGTATTTTCGATAATTAAAATTTTGCTAGACACCAATCCAGAGGACGACATTCGATTTCAAAATCACTATATTATTACTTGACCCGTACACTTGCGGTAAGCAATTTGCACATCAAGTTTTTGACGCCGTTGCCGGGGATTGACATATTTAGTCAATTTTAATATCGAAGAAAAATTGTCCGGTCTTAGTTTAGGGTGTATTTTATTTTTTGTTATTTTTGTTAATTTTGTTTTTAGGTAGATTGCATTTTTCCTTTATTGTTTTTCTTTTCCATTCTTAAATTTTTCCATATTTAGATTTTTCCATATTTGTTTGAATTTTCCATTGATAGATTTTTAGTTTTTCCTTTTTAGATTAGTTTTTCCTTATTTGTTAGTTTCTTTATTGGTTTTTGTCTTATCTATTTTTGCATTCCATATTAGTTTATTTTCTTCCTTTTATATATTATATTTCCCTTATTTAGATTTAGTTATTTTCCTTTTCTTGTTTCTTTCCTAATTTGTTTTATTTCCTTTTCTTTACCTTTTTAGGTTAGTGTAGTCGGTGTATGCGAAAGGTTAGGGAATTGGCCTTAGTTCCCTTAGATCCAGAAATCGAAAGAAATTTCAATAGACTTCGAAGGGAAAATCAAGAAAACATCCAAATGGCCAATCCTAATCCTGAAGAACCTAAGCCCATCAGGGACTATTTTCAGCCGATCTTTCATGAGCAACAGTCGGGGATTGTCTATGCCCCAATTAATGCTAATAATTTTGAGTTGAAAACAGGTCTCATTCAGATGGCTCGAGACTGTGCTTACAGGGGATCACCCATGGAGGATCCAAATTCTCATCTGAAATCCTTCCTAGACATCTGTGGGACAGTAAAGTTAAATGGTGTTTCTGAAGATTCCATTCGCTTACGTTTATTTCCTCTCCCCTAGCTCAATAAAGAGAAAAAGTGAGAAAATTTGTGAGGAAAAAGGTGGAATTGAGCGAGATTCCAAGGCTCGGGATTCGAGATGATCGTGACGAGAGCTTGGGATTTTCTTATCGGTTATTTCTTCCTTAATTCTTTGTAAATTCTTATTTTAGATTGAGTTAGAACCATGGATCAAGATCATTTTGGCAAAATTATTTCCATTTGTGAGTAGATCTTCAGACCTAGGGTCGTTATTATAGTTAATTGGATATTGTAGCGCAATTACTTGGATTATGTAATGAATTTCTTCATATTTCATCTATGCAATTCTTGCTTAATGCCTTTAATCCCTTGATCACGGATTGATTGATTTGTTGGTCTAAATTGATACTCGATAGAGAGAAGTTAGATTAGATCCAAATTGCATGGCTAACGATTGCTTGGAGCACGAGAGTGAAAGAGAATTGTTAGAAATTGATAATGAAGTTGCTTAATACCATACTATGATTAACTAAGGAGATGGACACATAAATTAGTTATGTTAGTATGAGATGTGGAGGAGCTTGAAAGAGAATTCCGCGTATAATTACTTCTAGATTTATGAAATTGAAGATTATTAGTTACATGCATCCATGTATTTGAGTTACATATCCAAAAAGCTAGTTAACACCTTAGGTCAAGCCCCCTTAATTGGATATTTCCATTTTGTTATTGCATGTTTATTTTTATTAGTTTCTTTAATTTTTGCTTTATCATTCAAGTTGGAATTCTAAATAAAATTGAATATGATGGTTCTTGGTACTTAATGAATATAATTCAAATTCCCTGAGGATTCGATACTCGGAATACTTTCCGTTTTAATATTACTTGGGCAACAGTACGCTTGCGGAAAATTGCACAACAAGTCCATCCTAACCAATGTGTTTAAACTACCTAACTTCTACTAATTGAGCCTAGTGTAGTCCTTTTAGTTAAGAAAACAATCTTGAGGTAAAAATGAGCATGCATGAGTTACTAGACCTCTTTCTATCTCCCCCAAACTTATTTGACTTCTGGTGCTCTTTTTATTCAACATATTTTTCTACCAAGAGTATCCTTGCTGCCATCTTTAACTTCATTCTAGCTTATCGACACTTTGTGGTGAAGATATCTTGGTACGAGAAAAGTTCACAAGCTTGGAATGATACTCACTTCCATAAGTAAACCTTTCATACAGTGGCAAACCATGGGTGTCATGAATGCCCCTGAATACACAGTAAACCCTAGGAATGAGGAGTAACTCTCGGTTTTTCATTTTTTTCATTTTTTTAAATATATATTATGAGCACATATTATTTTCCAGCAGTACAAATTTAAAAAAAGAATGACATAAGTACAAAGCATAAAGCATAAAGCATAAAATACCCCCCCCCCAAACTTAAAGTTAAACAATGTCCTCGTTGGCTTTGTTTTTGAGGCATGGGCTTAACATAAGGCTTTTTATTTTTCAAAACTTCAAGGCTAAACTCTCCTAGTGTGTTAGAAAGGTTAAACATGAGGAAGTTTAGACTTAAGGAAATTTTGTAAAGAAAAAGACTAATGGAAAGCCTATGACTAGAAAACAATTCAGTTGTGACGGTGACACTTTTGAGATAGAACAAAGCTCTAATTTTCACCATCAAGGTCTTAAAAGAAAACTCCTTTGAAAACGTGCTTTTTTTTCCAAAACATTTTTCCAAGCAATTTTTCTTAAAGTTTATTTTTTCTACCAAAAAGTTCATAGGTTAAGCTCAAAAAACAACAAGCAGATTTATCTAAGAAAAGATTGAAAAGCCAAGTTTATCTAATCTAAACTATCAACAAGCTATCTAAAAATATTCTCTGAACATAACTATTAACAAACTAAACAACTAAAGTAATAAAAAACAGGAACTAAACAACTAAAAATAAAATTAACTCATGCTAAAACTAAAAAAATAGTAAGCAACAAAACAGTATTATATACAAAAAAAAATCATGCTAAAGGGTCAGAAAACCCCCCTAGTCATCGTCCGAGAAACTCTCTTTCTCTTCATCTTCTTCATCATCATTTTCATCATCAGAATCCTTGTCTTCTTGAGACAACAGTGATTGAGGGAAATTGGGAAAGATCGGAGCAATACTCGGGGCGATAGAGAGATAAAACTCTTTAATGACTTCATCCCTCTCCTTTGCATATGCCTAATAAGTCCTCAGGTTGTCCTTGATTTGATCTAGCTGTCGGTAAGCAATTGCTAGGGCTTCAGATGATGGTGAGGGCCCTGAAAAAGGAGTGTGCTGGGATGAAGAAGCCATGTTCTGCCCTGTTGGTGGAGTAACCTGAGATATGGAGGCTTTATGTTTCCTTTTGGAGGCTATTCTGTTGAAACTTCCCAATCAAGAATAGGTCAATGGTAGGCTTGAAGAAATGACTCTCCTCATCCTTCCCCGGAACTATCCTTACCCTCTGACAAAGCTAGGTGATAAGTGATCCAAAGAAAAGGTTTCGTGCTCTTTTCATTCCACCGCCTAGAATCTCTTCCCTGATGATGCTCCCAATGTTTATCTCCAACCCCTTCATAATACAATAGAGGAGCATGACTTTATCTACTGAAATGGTGTTGTCGTGGGTGGTTGGCATCAATCGGTTTTTTAATAGTGAAGCCACACTGCCGATTCTACCTTGAGATCTCTGGGCACTAGAGTCTTCACCTTTGTCTGAGACTCTTTCCATTGAACTCCCTTGTTGGCCACTAGTTGTAGTACTTTTTTCATTTGCTTGCTTGGCCGATGGGTTCCTAATGACATCATTCCCTCTTGAATGTAGGGGTGCCTTGATTTTGTACACCTGGTTGATGTCTACTGAAGAGAAGTTGGCCATCTTGCCTCTCACCACCGCCATACTGATGCTTTCCTCCCTCAGGTCGACGTAAAATTCTCGAACTAAAGGCACCACAACCTCCTGAGGGTGAGCACAGAACTCCTGCCACTTGTAATGTGAGAGAACTCTACTTACGAACTCTGGCAGTGCTCTTGCTCTATCAGAGAATCCCTTTTTGTTGAGGAAATCTCTTTTTCTCATAATCTCCATCATTTCCTGAAAATTTACATCTCTGAATACCTCGGAGAATGGATTTATAGGAGATGGAACCTTGGGTGATTTGGCCTTCGACTTGGCAGGTGAGACGATAGGAGGAGCTGTAGGAGAGGCATCCATGGACCTTGTCCTCGGCCTCTTGGCAAATATCAGGTCATTTTTGTTCTTAGTCGTTCTTTCAGCTTTGATCTCTCTTCTTCTCTTTCTTCTCAATGTTGCAGAGGTAGGAATTTGGTCGTCATCCAATTCCTTGATCTCTGAGTCAGATTCTGTTTCAAAGTCACTGGAGGTCTCGGCGTCCTTGCTTTCTTTCCCTTCTTCACCTCTCTTCTCTCCCAAAAAGGTGCTATCAGCTGCTGGTGGGTCATCTTTGAATAGAGGTTCGAAAACCTCATCAGCTAGTTGAGCTTCAGTGGTCGTTTCTTGGCCTTCTTCAGAATGCGGCCCAGATGCGGTCACATTATGGGCTTCAACCTCTGCTTCTCTTTCTTTTTCTGAACTTTCTTCACTTGGCCCCTGTTAGGCCTCTTCTTCTCTTCTTTGCAGCCAAAAACTGCAAGGAAGTCCGACTTCCTTTCTTCTTTTCTCATCTTCTTTTAATTCGTCCCTTCTTTGTTTTTCTTCCTAAAGAAGTTGCAATTCAATTGCTGCCCTCCTGAGGTTTTCACCTAACTTTCTTTCCTCTTCTTTAGCTAACTTAGCCCTCTCGGCCTCTTGCCTTTCCTTTTTCTTTCATCGTTTCATCTTCAAGAGCTCTTTTCCTTGCAAATTCATCTTCTCCCCTCATATGTTGATTTTCAAGTTCTCTTTCAGCCTCAATTTCCCTCAAGGCTTCTTGTTCAGCCTTGTAGCCTTCGGCAATCACTAGAGCCTTTGCCACAACTTGGCGGATTATGTCCTCGAGCACATCTGGGGGCATTCTTGCGGTTTTAAGGGGCTCGATTACAAGCGGCTTTTTGGGTGCAACATTATTGGGACTTCTCTTGCTTGCACTATAAGTAACCAATGGTTTGTTCCTGCAAGAGGAAGAAGGGTTAGTTGAAGGTTCAGAAGGTTTACACGTGATGTGGCCTTTTCCTACCGTAAGCGCACGGGTCAAGTAATAATATAGTGAATGTAATTTGAATGTCGTCCTCGGGATTGGATTTTTAAGCAAATCAAGTATTGTGAATTATTGATAGCGAGCAGAAATGTCGCTATTTTAGTCTCAATTTATTAAGCTTTTTGGTGCTTTAATCGTGTTTTTAATGAATATATTTAATGAATTTTGTTATTTGGTCCTTAGGAGCTAAATTGGTGATTTTGGGAGAAAACGAGCCAAAATTGAAGTAATTCTAGCCCAAATCCTAGCTTGATGCAATTAAAGGCCCAAAGAAGACATTCATAAAGAAAAGACCAAGAGAAATGAAGAAGAAGGCCCAAAAATCAGCCCAAAAGGAAGCTGAAAAATCTGGAAAATCGCAGCAGCGTCGAGACGCTTAGCAAGGCAGCGTCGCGACGCTGCCCTTTCTTGTTGCCCAAGCCGCGTGCGCAGCAGCGTCGCGACGCTTAGCAAGGCAGCGTCGCGACGCTACCCCTATTCCAGGCCTATAAATAGGCGCCCTTGGTGGCTCATTTCTCATCAATCAATCAACCATCACTCAATCCTTTCTTTCCTTTCTTAAGACTCCTTTTTTGGAGCCCCTCTCAAGGCTTTTGAGCCTTTTTGAGAGGGTTCTTCTAGTGGGGAAATTTTGGGGATTTTGGGAAGCAATCATAGAGGCTCGAGGAGTAGTCAGCGGGGGCTCCAAGCGTCAGCAAGGGGTTTTCAACGGTCAATTCCTTTCCTTTTATGCTTTTTAATATGCTTTCCCTTGTAATTATTGTGGATATTATGTGTAGCTAAACCCCAATTTGGGGTCTTGAAGTGAAATGATGGTGGAAATATTGTTATAATTTCTTGTCTCTTGCCCATGTCCTAATTATTTGTATGGATGTGCTTAATGCTTTACTCAATCTGGCCAATTGTGTAATGATTCGTTTCTTAATGGAAACTCGACGGAGAGAAATTAGGATAGATCATAATCCATGCAACTAGTTTAATTGCCCGTTGTGACACCGGGATTAGTTGATTAAACATAGATTCCTAAAATGAATCAGAGCGTAATAATTAATGATTTTTAATAGCGCTAAGGACACTTAGGTTGTTAAAATGAATTAATTACAATTAGGGGAAACCGACAGGAGAACCTATGTGATTAACGGAGATTCTAGGTTTATAATTAGTTGGGCAATGAGATAGGATAATTATAGCAATTATTTAGCTAATCATTGATTTTCAAGACCCCTCTTCCCATTTCAAGAAAACTCTTTCTCCACATTTTATTTCTGATTGATCAAATTTGTTTTCTTTAGTCATTTTGAATTCAAATTCTTTTTATCGCATGAGCATGGCCCCTAAATATTATTTCACCTAAGTATTTTCAGTGCTCAAGAGAATTTTAATTATTGCTTAAGTTTCGCTTCGCCTCCCTGAGGATTCGATACTCGGAATACTTTCCGTTTTATATAACTTGTGACGACCCGTGCGCTTGCGGATTAAAATCGTACCAACAATTATCTTGCTCAATTTTATTTAAGGAACACAATGTGATGTTGAATGATATGAAAACTAAATCAAAACACGTAACAAGTGGAAATTCAATTGGGAAGAATACTTAGGGAATTGATTTCGCCGATTTAATCTAGGATTGATTTTAAGGAGTAAGTTATTATGCACAATGAAATTATGAGCCTAAGACCCTTTTATCACAACTACCTCTCCCGAATATAATTGATTCTCATGCAAATTAACCAACTTGATATCCCTATCTAAGTTTATTAACATGCAAGGCAATGAGATCTTTTGACCAATTCTAAAGTTAATCTAAGATCGTCACGAATTAGAAAATAAACTTTAGTCATGCAATCTTGAGTAGGTCTATATTAAATCCCCTCTCCCGAGCTAGATTCAAAACTTAAATCATTCAACTAATGACCAATTAATTGAAAGCATTAAATCAAGATTACAAACATAATATACATTGCACAACTTAAACCATAAACCAATCCATAAACAAAATCAACTACATCAATCCCTAAGCTATGAGTTTAGCTACTCATTAATGGAATTACAAGCTCAACTAAACATAACAAAGCCATAAACTCTAGCTAAAGAAAAGGAAAGGGAAAAGAAAACTCAATGTAGGCCGAGACCGAACGTCCTCGTCACGATCCCCACGAACAATGGGTTGATTTCCAACTTGCTTCCTTTGCTTCAACCCTCAATTGCTCTGTTTCTCCCCTGTTTACGGCTCCAAGAAGTCCCAAAATCGGATCCCCCAAAACCTAGCCGAAAAGAAGCCTATATACTGTTTTTATTTCGTCGTAGCGTCGAGACGCTGTCAACGCTGTCTTCAAAACACGCGTTCTGGAAAAGGAAGTCTAGCAGCGTCGAGACGCTAAGGTCGCAGCGTCGAGACGCTGCGACAGTTTCACGCCTTTCCGAATAAGGAATGCTAGCGTCGAGACGCCTAAGGGCTAGCGTCGAGACGCTAGTCAACATTTCACCCTATTTTGACTTTTTTCCCTTTTTATTCCTTTGCATCTTTTCGCGTCCCGAGCACCCAATTAACTCCAATATTGCGCTATAGCTCTAATCAACCATTTTCTACAAAATAAACAATAAGGTGCAATAAAATGGCACATATATCATAAAAGACTAGCTTAATTAAATAAGTAAAGATAGTTAGCTATGCTCGCTATCAAATACCCCCAAACTTAAGCTTTTGCTAGTCCTCGAGCAAACTACAAATCAAACATACAATGGAAGAATGGATGCAACAAACATGACTTAATCCTCAAGGCTCAAAAGTCAATAGTCAAGCAAGCAAGAGACATGCACATAAGGACCAATGAGGGAGACAAATTAAAATTTTTCCAAAATTAACTTGCACAAGCGAGATCTAACTCAACAAGATTAGACTCTACTAGCCCGGGATTGATTTATTAAACTCTCAGCTCATCTTCCCTCTACACTGGCACTAAGGTTTCACTAATGAGTTAATGGAACAAATTAGTTTTCTTTTCTCCATACTTAGGTGCTTTTAATTGACAATTAAATTAAGCATTTATATGTGGCACTAGCTTTCACACACCCATTGCAGGGACCCTTAACCTGAGTTTTCTCTGGTTGGCCTAACTGATCACAACAGGGGTAGCTCTTTTTGCCTTAATCTTTATTAACCATTGCATATAGTGCACAAGCCATGGAATAATCTTTTTTTCTCAACAATAACAACAAGAATGATTTTTCTTTATGAACATGATAAGCAGGTATTCTTTTATTTTCTCCTAAGCAAGATCAAACATGCTAATTTGCGAAAAAAAATAACTCTTTAGCTCTACCCTACACCTATCGAGGTGACAACAAGCATATGAACCCAATAATTCGCTCCTAAGCATTCAAATCCAAATCTAGCCAAGACAAATACTCTACTCATGCAAGCCATCTCCTAGAAAAAGTTTAAAAAGTCTCCCTTTCTGGGCCCTCATGCTTACAACTCATCGCAAGCTTGAAAATTGACAAGAAAGCCTATCCTAGGACATCATAGTCATGCAAAAATAGCATCCAGAAAACAACCATATGCTCAATTCAAAGAAATCTCAAAACTATAGCCCGAACTCAGATGCTCAAGGGCTCCACAAACATGCTATTCCACCCCCAAACTTAAAACATGCATTGTCCTCAATGTATAAAGAAAATAAGGCATAAACAAGCATGAGAACAATAAAAGAATGAAGGGAGTGAACAATACTGGCCTGGAATGATGATGACTTCTTGATTGAGATCTTGAAGGCTTGAAAGCAAAGGAGAGACAGAAAACAAGATCTACAAAACAGACACAAACAATAAATAAAACTCCAAGGAAAGACACAACTAACTTACTTGGGTTGCCTCCCGTAAGCGCTTGTTTAACGTCATTAGCTCGACGTGTTGACCGTGCTTCAAAGAGGCTTCTTTTCTGTGAATCCAACAGAGGTGCTCTTTCTTGCACCTTTCTTATAGCCTATGAAAAGCACTTCAGATTGTCCTTTAGAGTCTTCAACTGCTTTAAAAATTTCTTTTTCGTTCCTTTCTCTAAGAGTGAGCTCCTTGCGCTCAATATCAATAATCACTCGCCCAGTAGCGAGGAATGGTCTTCCTAGTATGACAGGCATTGAAGGATTTCCATCATATCCATAACATACAAATCAATAGGGAGGAAAAATCTACCCACTCTGACTAAAACATTTTCTATAATGCCAACTGGTCTAACCACAGACTGATCAACCAATTGGAGCCTAACAGGAGTAGATTTAATCTCACCTATATCTAACTTTTTGCACAGAGATAGAGGAATGATATTAATGCTAGCACCTAAATCACATAATGCTCTAAAAGAATAAGTACCAAAACTACAAGGAACAGAAAAACTCCCTGGATCTGCTACTTTTTCAGGTACCTTCTGTTGTACTCTGGTGCTGCATGTGGAAGCAAGATATACAGTGTCAACCTTCTTTTCCTTTCGCTTTTTTGCTAACCACTCCTTCATGAACCTGTTATATTGGGGCATCTCTAATGCCTCTGCAAAAGGAATATTAATGTTCAGATTCATAAAAGCATTCATAAATTTATAAAACTGAACCTGATTGTTCTTTTTCTTCTTTTTCTTTTTCTTTTCCTTGGGAACCATCAGTGTGGGAGAAGGAATAGGAGGCTCAGGTTCAGGCTTTTCAGCCTCATCTGATGATGTGTCCTCCTTAGCTTCCCCTGTAGGCGTGTCATAGTCCTCAGACTCAGGCTCCTCGTTAGCTTCCTCCTGGTGCACAATGATTTCCTTACAGTACTCCATCTGAGTTTTCTCTTGTTCAGCTGGGGCCTTACCTTTATTCATAGTGCTTACAACACTTACCAACTGTCCCAGCTGAGTTTCAATGTTCTTGATGGCAGCGCTGTGACCATTCACTGTGGTGTTGATGTCAATGATTGCCTCCTCTAATTTGGTTGTCCTGTTACTTGACTCTGCAATGAAAGCTCCAACAAGATCTTCTAACTTTTTATTTTCTTGAGTTTGAGGGGCAAAACCAGGGGGGTTAAGAACATTCTTAGTATTGGCATAAGAGAAATTTTCATGGTTCCTATTGTTAGGGTGATAATGTGTAGGTGTGACATTATTATTATATCCCCTAGAATTAAAATTTGATATATACTGAACCTGCTCGATGATCTCCTCCTGAGGTCTAGATGCCAAAGCAGCAGCTGATTCAATTGACTGTGCACTCCCTGTACCTGAAAATTTCATAAAAGCATTAGCAAGGGAGGTCATCTGGGCCTGGAGTGCACTTACTTTATCAACCTCAAACACTCCAGCAACAATCTTTTTAGGTGCAGACCGCTCAGATGGCCACTGATAGCTCTTAGAAATAAGAGCTATTGGTTCTCTTTTAGGCTTAAAAACTCTATTCTTTGATGTGTTTGAGCTTTGGTTTGTGCTTGAAAATGAGTATTCTTTGATGAACATTTTTTTACATATCAATAGGCAAGGCTTGAACTAAATTTGGTGCAGATTTCTTATGTTTAAGCTGATTTTTCTGGTATAGGGCCACTCAGGTTTTGCTGCAGCAACTGATTTCACAAGCAGAAGGCAGAAAGTCTGGGTAATAAAATTCTGCACGTGCCAAATCCGTGTAAGCCTTCATTAATTGAGCTGGCAGCCATGTGGAGCTGATTTGTCCTATCTCAACCAATTGGGGAAGGTCCATGTGGAGTTATATGTCTAATCAGCCCTGAATTCAAGAAAAAAAGAGGGTATAAATGTTCTTTTGCCCAAAAAGAATAGAAGACAAGTTGGAGAAGTTGACCTAGGAGTTGCTGCTGTCATTGAAGGGGAAAAAGGACAAGGAGGCTGCTGTTTGGAGGAATTTCCAGCTTGGGAAAGCTGGAATCTCCCTTGGAAGCTTCTTTTCTTCACTCCTCTTCTTTTATTCTTCTTTCTCCTAGTGATTAGTTGGTATTTAAGGTTGTATTCATGACTGATATGGTTGTTGGCTGCTGTATTTTCATTATTTTCACCTTGAACATGAGCTAAATCCTCTTAGGTGAGGATTAGGGTGCTTAAGCTTGAACTTGTTGTTTGTTTTAGTGGAACTTGATTTATTGCAACTTAAAGCAAAGTGTTCTTCATGCTTAAAGCTGGAATTTCGTTTGGCCAACCATTTTCTAGCATTGTTGTTTAGTGTTTGGGAAAACAATAGATAACCGACTACTTTGCTTTACCTTAGTCTTTAATGATCATGAAAATGAGTGGGTATTTAGGGATAAATCACCACCTAAGGCACTAAATCAGTTGAGCTAAAAAGAAGGGGTTAAATGGGAGTTTAATCACCTAAGTTAGAGGAGAATTGGAAGATTCCCGTAGAAAATTCTGTGTGAGTTGCAAATTTAGAGTTCTGCTACAGCAAGCAGCTTGTGAGAGTAGACAACCCCTAATCTGAACCTTACCTTCTCTGTGCTAATCTGCTTTTTTTATGGAATTCTACTTTAGTTCTTGTCATTTTAAGCTTGTTTTCCATTTCAATCTCTTGCATTTAGTTAAGGAAAAATATTGTTCCTCGGTTACATTGAATTTCATTAAAAATCAAGCTTAGAAGTAGTAAAATTCCCTAAACCAATCCCTGTGGAGAACGATCTTAATTTACTTATCACTTGCTGCCATGATGTGTATACTTGCACGTTTCTGAGTTATTTGTGAAGATTTCTTGCTTATCTAGAATCACTTTGCACAAGGCAACAAGTTTTTGGCGCCGTTGCCGGGGATTGAGTTGATTTTTGCTATTTTTGAGCTGAAATTTGGTGAAATTGGTGCTAAAACAGCTTCTAACTTGGTTGTTTGATTTTGCAGGTGCTGGTAGCTGTGTATGAACGAATTCCCTGACTTAGAATTCGGTTTGGACCCTGAAATTGAAAGGACTTTTCATAGGAGGAGAAGGGAACAAAGGGAGAGAAACAATAGGATGGATCCACCACCTCTTTTACCCCCTGTACCTCCTAGAAATCAAGAAAACCAAAACAACCAGCAGCCTAATCCTGAGGTAAATCAGCAACCTAGGGTAGAAAATCAAGCTGAAAACCCTGTCCTTATAGCCAATGATAGGGGAAGAGCTATTAGAGCCTATGCCGTCCCTACCTTCAATGAGTTGTACCCTGGGATAGCTAGACCCGAGATACAGGCACACAATTTTGAAATGAAGCCTGTTATGTTCCAAATGTTACAAACGGTGGGACAATTTCATGGACTACCTTCTGAGGACCCACATCTACACCTTAAATCCTTTTTGGGAGTGAGTGACTCATTCAAAATTCAAGGAGTTTCCCAAGATGCTTTGAGGTTAACCTTGTTTCCTTATTCTTTGAGGGATGGGGCTAAAGCTTGGTTGAATAACTTTGCTCCTGGCTCCATCACTACATGGAATGAGCTAGCAGAGAAATTCCTCATTAAGTACTTTCCTCCCACAAGGAATGCCAAGCTTAGATCGGATATAGTGTCTTTTAGACAATTTGATGATGAGTCCTTTAGTGAAGCTTGGGAGAGATTTAAGGAATTATTGAGAAAATGCCCTCACCATGGACTCCCCCATTGCATTCAAATGGAGACTTTTTATAATGGGTTGAATTGGGCTACTCAAAACATGGTAGATGCTTCAGCTAATGGTGCTTTATTATCCAAGACTTATGATGAAGCTTATGCCATTTTGGAGAGAATTTCCACAAATAGTTGCCAATGGTCTGATTCTAGAAGTGTGGCTGGGAAGAAAAATAAGGGTATGCTTGAGGTTGACACTGTTACATCCTTTAATGCTAGGTTTGATTCAATGGAAAGCATGATGAAAAAGTTAAATTCAGGCTTTGAGAGCTTGCAGTTGATGAATTCCAGTGCAAACCAGTCTGCTGCAGCAGTCAATATAAATCAGAATGCAGCAGATTCTTGCGTTTACTGTGGAGAGGATCACAAGTTTGAATTTTTCCCTGGAAATCCAGCCTCAGTGTGTTATGTAGGAAACCAAAATGCCCCTAGGAATAATCCCTATTCCAATACCTATAATCCGGGTTGGAGAAATCATCCAAATTTTGCTTGGGGAGGTCAAGGAAGTAATTCCAACACCCAACAAGCTCAACAAAAGATAAGTGGACCTTCCGGATTTGGGCAACAAAATCAGCAACCTCAGTTCCAAAATACCATGAAACAACAGGCCACTGGAAGTTCTTTAGAGAGCATGTTCAAGGAGTACATGGCAAAAACTGATGCTGCTATTCAAACTCACCAAGCATCATTGAGAAATTTGGAAGTGCAAATGGGCCAAATAGCTAGTGAATTGAAAGCTAGGCCACCTGGTAAACTCCCCTCTGACACTGAAAATTCAAAGAGGGAAGGAAAGGAACAAGTCCAAGCTGTGGAGCTAAGAAGTGGGAAGCCTTTGGTTGAGAAAAAGGGGCCAACTCAACAAAAACCAGCTGGACAGCAAGTGGAAAAACCAGCTGATATTGATGCTGATATGGAAAAGACAGCAGAGAAAAATGTTGAAAAACCTTCTGGAATTCAAGTAGAAAAAAGTCGAGAGAGTGAGGAAATTGAAGAAATTCCTAGAGCAGCCCCTGTAGCTCCTTCTAAGTCAGTTCCTACACACTCCCCTACATTTAAACCGCCCCCACCACCCTTTCCCCAAAGGCTAAAGCAGAAAAATCAAGAGGCCAATTTTAAGAAATTTCTTGAGGTCCTAAAACAGCTTCATATAAACATCCCACTAGTTGAGGCTTTGGAACAAATGCCCAACTATGTGAAGTTCCTCAAGGATATTTTGACAAAGAAAAGGAGATTGGGTGAGTATGAAACTGTGGCATTGACTGAGGAGTGTAGTGCAATTTTGAAAAATAGGATTCCACCCAAAGTTAAAGACCCTGGAAGTTTTACCATTCCTGTTTCTATCGGTGGTAAAGAGTTGGGAAGAGCTCTGTGCGATCTTGGAGCTAGCATAAACCTCATGCCATTGTCCATTTACAAGAAATTAGGAATAGGAGAGGCTAGACCAACCACTGTGACTTTGCAACTTGCTGATAGATCAATCACCTACCCTGAAGGAAAAATTGAGGACATCTTAGTTCAAGTGGATAAGTTTATCTTTTTAGCTGATTTTATCATTTTGGATTATGAAGGGGATAAGGATGTCCCAATTATCCTAGGGAGACCATTTTTGGCCACAGGGAGAGCTTTAATAGATGTTCAAAAAGGTGAATTGACTATGCAAGTGCATGATCAAGAAGTCAAATTCAGTGTGTTTGATGCCATGAAATGCCCAGCTGAGGTGGAGGAGTGTTCTGTGATTAATGTGTTGGATGAGTTGGTAGCTCATAAATGGGAGGAAGAACTATTGCAGCACCACATACAGCAGTTTGGTGAGATAAACGTGGGAGACATAGAATTTCTGTGTGTGCAGCAGAATCTGGAAGTAGTGACTGAAGCTCCTAGCTTTAAGAGAGCTTTTGAATCACTGGAGTTGACTGATAGGAAAATTAAACCTATGCAGCCCTCCATTGTAGAGCCTCCAAAGTTAGAGCTAAAGCCCTTGCCCAACCACTTGAAATATGCTTACTTGGGAGAACAAGAAACATTGCCTATCATAATCTCAGCAAGTTTGCTCCCTGGGGATGAACAAGCACTTTTGGAATTGTTGAAAAAATTCAAAAAGGCCATTGGTTGGACTCTAGCTGACATTCAAGGTATAAGTCCATCCTTTTGTATGCACAAAATTAATTTGGAGGAAGGAAACTTCAAATCGATTGAGCAACAAAGGAGGCTTAATCCGGCCATGAAAGAAGTAGTGAAAAAGGAGATAATCAAGTGGCTAGATGCTGGAATTATATACCCTATAGCTGATAGTAATTGGGTTAGTCCGGTCCAATGTGTGCCTAAAAAGGGAGGTATGACCGTGGTGATGAATGAGGCAAATGAGCTAGTTCCCACTAGAACAGTGACAGGATGGAGGGTATGTATGGATTATAGGCGTTTGAACAAGGCCACAAGAAAAGACCATTTCCCTTTACCTTTCATTGACCAAATGTTGGACAAGCTAGCTGGGCAAGATTATTATTGCTTTTTGGATGGTTATTCAGGATATAACCAAATCACCATAGCCCCTCAAGATCAAGAGAAAACCACCTTCACTTGTCCCTATGGTACCTTTGCATTTAGGAGAATGCCATTCGGTCTTTGTAATGCCCCTGCCACTTTTCAAAGGTGTATGATGGCCATTTTTTCTGATTTAGTGGAGACAATAATGGAAGTATTCATGGATGACTTTTCGGTTTTTGGGGAGTCATTCCAAGCTTGCCTCACTAATTTGGGAAAAGTATTGCAACGATGTGTAGAAACCAATTTGGTGCTCAACTGGGAGAAATGCCACGTTATGGTCAAAGAAGGCATAGTTCTTGGGCACAAAATCTCAAGGAAAGGCATTGAAGTGGATAGAGCCAAGGTAGAGATCATTGAAAAGCTAGAGCCTCCAACCACAGTGAAAGGAGTTAGAAGCTTTCTTGGGCATGCTGGATTTTACAGGAGATTTATCAAGGATTTCTCAAAAATTTCCAAGCCCCTTTGCCTATTGTTAGAAGTGAACCGCCCCTTTGAGTTTGATGCTGAGTGTGTGAAGGCTTTCAACACCCTAAAAACAGCATTAGTCTCTGCACCTATCATCTCCTCACCCAATTGGCTTCTGCCATTTGAGTTGATGTGTGATGCAAGTGATTTCGCTGTTGGGGCTATGTTGGGACAAAGAATAGGGAAGCTGATCCACCCTATCTACTATGCTAGCAAAACTCTAAATGAGGCCCAAAAGAACTACACCACCACTGAAAAAGAGCTTTTAGCCGTAGTGTTTGCCTTTGAAAAATTTAGACCTTATTTAGTGGGAACAAGGGTAACAGTTTTTACTGACCATGCTGCCATTAAATATCTTTTGGCCAAGAAAGATGCTAAACCAAGGCTAATTAGGTGGGTGCTTTTGCTCCAAGAGTTTGACTTGGAGATTAAGGATAAAAAGGGTTCTGAAAATCTTGTTGCTGATCATTTATCAAGGCTGGAAGGCAATGAGAAACTGTTACAGCAGAGTGAAATTAAGGATTCATTTCCTGATGAGCAACTGCTTACAGTAGCTCAAGTGAAGGAAATTGACACTCCTTGGTTTGCAGACCTTGCAAATTACCTAGCCTGTGGAGTTGTGCCCCCTGATATGACCAAGCAACAGCTAAAAAAATTCCACTCTGAGGTGAGATTTTATTTTTGGGATGAACCATTCTTGTATAGGCAGTGTGCAGATGGAATTTTTAGAAGATGTGTTGCTGAAAGTGAAGTTCAGTCCATTTTAGCTCACTGTCACTCATCCCCTTATGGTGGACATTTTGGTGGTCAAAGAACAGCTGCAAAAGTGTTTCAGTCAGGTTATTATTGGCCCTCGGTGTTTAAAGATGCTCATTTGTTTAGTAAAGTGTGTGACAAGTGTCAAAGGAAGGGAAATCTGAGCCAAAAAGATGAAATGCCTCTCACCTACATTTTAGAGGTAGAACTCTTTGATGTTTGGGGTTTGGATTTTATGGGACCTTTCCCACCTTCCTTTGGGAATTTATACATACTTTTGGCTGTAGATTATGTGTCAAAATGGGTGGAAGCTATTGCTTGTCCCTTAAATGATGCCAAAACAGTGTTAAAATTTTTGCACAAGAACATTTTTACTCGTTTTGGTACTCCTAGAGCTTTAATAAGTGATGAGGGGACTCATTTCGTGAATAGAATGATGAACAACATGTTGGTTAAGTACAATGTTAAGCATAGAGTCTCAACCCCTTACCATCCACAAGCTAACGGGCAAGCCGAGATCTCCAATAGGGAAATTAAAAGTATTTTGGAAAAAATGGTCAGCCCAAATAGAAAGGATTGGTCTATTAGGCTTGATGATGCATTATGGGCCTATAGGACAGCATTTAAAACTCCCTTGGGCATGTCTCCATATAGGTTAGTTTTTGGAAAATCTTGCCATCTGCCTTTGGAGTTAGAATATAAAGCTTTTTGGGCCATTAAAAAGCTCAATTTTGATCATAAAGCAGCGGGTGAATTGAGAAAATTTCAACTTATAGAGATGGAGGAGTTTAGGCAACTATCCTATGAAAATGCAAAGATGTACAAAGAAAAGACAAAGGCTTGGCATGATAAGAGGTTGGTGCCTAAACAATTTGAAAGGGGGCAAAAGGTCTTGTTGTTTAACTCTAGGCTAAAGCTTTTTCCTGGCAAGCTCAAATCTAGGTGGTCGGGACCCTTCACTGTGTTAGAAGCCTACAGTCATGGAGCTGTGTTATTAAGGGATGAAAGTGATGGAAGAGAATTCAAGGTCAATGGTCAGAGATTAAAGCACTACTGGGGTGAAGAATTCCAGAGGTGTTTTGCCTCTTGCAATTTGTTAGAAATTTGAGAAATGGAAGGAGAAGTTAGGGACAATGTGTTTTAAGTTCTATTGAATACTCTTTTGGTCCCTAAAGGTGGTAAAGTGCATTCAAATTTACTGTTTTATTTCAATTTGCAGCAGTCTTTAGCTTTAATTCTTCTGTCTTTTAATTTGTCGTTGGTAGTGTTTAGTTGTAGCTAGTTGCTTTCATTTTATTCAATTTGTTTTGCCTTTAATTTCAATATTTAGTTGCTGACAATGTAGTTTCTTTAGTGCAAGCAAGCTTTTATTTAGTAGGAGTCCTCATGCAAAAGGTGAAGTATGAATCTTGGAAAAAGATTTCCTTGGGCAGTGAGCTTGTTAGTCTTGGGAGAAAAAGCCAGCTGATGAGATTGCTATCATTAGATTTGAAAAGGTGGATTTGATGGGAATTTGCATTTAAGATGTTGTTTGTCTAAAAAGGTGAAATCTGGAAGCTGCAGCAGAATCCTTGCAGTCCCATAGCAGCAGACTTGGTGCAGCCATAGCAGCAGATTTTTTTTTGGGGCAGTGAGCTGGTGGCAGCACTTGAAGGCCCGTGATTCCCCTCAACAACCTGAATTTGCTTATTCAATGAGAAGATATTTTATAGATTATTTAAACAATGAGGGTAGCCTTTCAACCATCAAGCAAACCGTAGCAATTCTTCTGAAAAGAAAAAAAAAACTGCTTTCTTCCCCTAAACCGAAGCTTGCTTCTCCTTTACCTCTGGCTCCCAAAGTTCTAAAAAAGCTATTCAGGCCCAAGGTTGCTGAGTCTTCAGCACCATCAAGCAAATCGCAAGATAAAGAAATAGTTGTTTTAGGTGAAGTTGGGCAATCTAAGGCCATAAGAAAGAGTCCTAGAAACAAAGGAAAGGGAAAACAAGTGGTGGAGCAAGAAGAACTTCATGAAGAAGTAATTGTGACTCAAGTTCAAGAGCAAGAAGTTGAGGAAGAAATTGCACCTCCCCCAAGAAGTCCTCCAACAAGAAAGAAGAGCCTAAAGAAAAAGGGAAAAGAGCCAATGTTGGAATTTGATGAGAGCCCTATGGAAAAGTTTGTTAATGCTGCCGCTAAGAAAAAATTTGAAGTCATGCTCCAAAGAGATCCTCTTCCTGAAAGAGGATTTGAGGCAGATTTTGAAAAGCTTCCCTCATATGTTTCAGGAGTGATCGTCAAGCTTGGATGGCAATTACTTTGCCAAAAGCCGGAACCAGCTGTTATTCCCTTGGTGAGGGAATTCTATGCAAATGTCCAAGACAACGAGCTTTTCAGAACCAAAGTAAGGGGAAAATGGGTGGACTGGTCGCCATTAGTCATCAACGAATTCTACAACCTTCCTAATTTCCCCTATGTTGTTTTCAACTCAATGGAGATTGCTCCATCTGAAGAGCAGCTCCATTCAGCTCTTGTCACTTGTGCTGTTGAAGGAGCAAGCTGGAAGATGGCAAGAAACTCAGTTCGAACACTATTGGCTGCATACCTTAAGCCCGAAGCAAACGTTTGGCACACCTTTGCAAGGAGTAGGTTGCTCCCCACTACTCATGACACCACGATGTCTAAAGAAAGAGTTCTCTTAATTTTTTCCATCTTAAAAATCCTGAGCATTGACGTGGGAAAGCTCTTGGCAAAAGAGATTGTGGCATGTTCAAAAAGGAAGGTAGGAAGACTGTTTTTTCCAAATCTGATTACAGCATTATGTTTGAGGGCTCAAGTCGAGGTGGATGAGAATGAAGAAATTCTAATGGACAAAGGAATCATAGATTCAGCATCTATAACAAGATTACATGGGGAGAAGAAGGGAAGGTCAAGCACAAATATGGTTTGTGGGGTTGAGGAGATTTTAAGGCAGCAGAGAAGGTTGATGAGGCAAATGGAACACAGTGAGACTCAGCAAAAGACTTATTGGCAATATGCTCATCTTAGGGACTCTGCCATGGAGAAAACATTCGAATTCGGCTTTGAGGAGCTTCCTCAGCCATTTCCTCATTTCCCAACAGGTTTATTTGACTCGTGGTGCCCTTCCCCATCTCCCAGCGGGAATGAAAATGATGCTGATGATGATCAAGAGGATTGATGAAGATTGAAGGGGAGTGGTTGCTGTTGCTTGCTTTATGCTGATTTTGTCTGTTTTTCTGAAAAAAAATTATGTTTGTTGTGTGGTCTGCTGCTGGTTTATCTTGTTGATTTCTTTTTTCGCTTTTGTTCAAGTCTGTTTTCTTTATCTTTTATCTTTGAGTAGCTTTGTTAGGCGTTATCTGAAAAAAAATGTGCTGATGCTAAAAGTTAAATCAATGAACATCATATCTTTTATTTTAGCTTGCCTAGGTGCTGTTTTAGGTGCTGGTGTTGTTTTGGGAAGCTGCTCATTTGTGTACAATGCATCTGTTTTAATGAAATCATGCCCTTTGAATGTTGGAAAATGCATTAGTACCAAAAATCTGAAATTGAGAAAGCTTAGTAGCGCAAAAATGCACATGTTCTTTTCTGTTTCAAATGTTATGTGATATACCTCTAAATCTTAGATAGTGCCATTTTTGCTTGAATGGATATTTTAAGTTAGAAAAGTCATTTCATGAAAAATTTTAAGATTGGTGAGCTGCTGAAATTGTTGATGTTTAGCAATACTAAGCTTGTTTAAAATGCTAAGTAAGCTAGAGTAGCCATCTGGTGCATAAATTTTCTGTTAGAGAATTTTGAATTGCTGATTTTTAGCATGTTGCAGCTGGTATATTGTGTTCTGCTTTGAAAATATGGATTGTCCAGCTTGTGTGGAAGTAGGTAAGGCCTAGCTGTAGCTCTAGGCTGTTCTTTTGGTTAAGTTTAGCCTTGCTGAATGCTGCAGCAGCAGTTGTGAAAAAAAAAAAATCTGTTTTGCTTGAAAAGAAAGTGTTTTGGGTAATGATCCCCAATAGCTTAGCCTATTTGCTTAGTTTGATTATCTTATTGTGCTTTAAGTCCTTAGGTGGATAGGAAGCTTCCTAATTTTCCTCCTTAGCTTAGCTCAAATCTTAGGAAAGCTTGTTCCTAGTCCTTTGCCCAAACCTTATAATCCTCCTAAGCAACAAGCCTTAGCTTCTCTAAAAAATAAGTTTGGGGGTCCTTGCCTTGCTTTCTCACTCATTGGGGACAATGAATGGATTAAGTTTGGGGGTGAGGTAACCCTTGGAAAAAACAAAAAGAAAGCATGAAAAAGAAATAGAAAAGGCAACTTAGAAAGCATTCCTCTTTGTCTTAGTTTTGCCTAAGATGCACTCCTCTCCCTTTTTGAAGATTTTCTGTTTTCCTTGAGCTTGCCTAGTAACCAGGGGGATTTATGATACCCATAGTTTGCCTCTGCGTCAAAAAGTAGCTCAAGGGAAGAGAAAACGTTTAAAAAAAAAATGAGCAGAAAAGAAAAGTTCAAATGAGATGAAAAAGGGATGAGTGTTAGCTTGAAGGTTACAATCTTCCCCAAGGCTTAGGTGAGCTTCACCAAAAAGTGTCGCCATTCTAAGAAGCAAGGAAGTGGTTGCTAGAGAGCAAATCTTAGTCAACTCTGAGGGAAATGAGTGCAGTTCTCGTTAGGTGATGAGCTTGGAGGCTAAGGTGAGCTTCACCATAAAGTGTTGCCATTCTTGGACCAAAAGGCTATAACCTATGAGACCTTCTAAGTTGGTAAAAAAAAAGAATAAAAAGTTAAGAGAGAAGTTTAGGTTGAGCTTAGAAGCTTTAGAGGTTAGGCAAAGAGACTATAGGATTGCTTTGCAAGCTTTAGGATTGAGATTTGTGCTAAGTTTAGGCTTGAAGGTTAGTGGCTTCCTTGATGTCAATAGGCTGGTATAATTTGATATGATGGCTTTTGTAAATAGGTTGAGCTAGAGGATCATTAGATGAGCACTAAAAATTTGAAAATGCCAAGTTGAAAGGTGATTTTTAAAAGGAATGTTTTGTTGAGTAGTTGTATGCATTCAGAGAGGTAGGCTTGTCAAGAAGTAGCTAGGTGCTTTAGTTAGGCCATTTTGACTGCAAGCTGGATATGGGATGATGAGTTAGAGTTTTTGTAGGCTAGCATTGCTCGGGGACGAGCAATGATTCAAGTTTGGGGGTTTGATAGCTCTTAGAAATAAGAGCTATTGGTTCTCTTTTAGGCTTAAAAACTCTATTCTTTGATGTGTTTGAGCTTTGGTTTGTGCTTGAAAATGAGTATTCTTTGATGAACATTTTTTTACATATCAATAGGCAAGGCTTGAACTAAATTTGGTGCAGATTTCTTATGTTTAAGCTGATTTTTCTGGTATAGGGCCACTCAGGTTTTGCTGCAGCAACTGATTTCACAAGCAGAAGGCAGAAAGTCTGGGTAATAAAATTCTGCACGTGCCAAATCCGTGTAAGCCTTCATTAATTGAGCTGGCAGCCATGTGGAGCTGATTTGTCCTATCTCAACCAATTGGGGAAGGTCCATGTGGAGTTATATGTCTAATCAACCCTGAATTCAAGAAAAAGAGAGGGTATAAATGTTCTTTTGCCCAAAAAGAATAGAAGACAAGTTGGAGAAGTTGACCTAGGAGTTGCTGCTGTCATTGAAGGGGAAAAAGGACAAGGAGGCTGCTGTTTGGAGGAATTTCCAGCTTGGGAAAGCTGGAATCTCCCTTGGAAGCTTCTTTTCTTCACTCCTCTTCTTTTATTCTTCTTTCTCCTAGTGATTAGTTGGTATTTAAGGTTGTATTCATGACTGATATGGTTGTTGGCTGCTGTATTTTCATTATTTTCACCTTGAACATGAGCTAAATCCTCTTAGGTGAGGATTAGGGTGCTTAAGCTTGAACTTGTTGTTTGTTTTAGTGGAACTTGATTTATTGCAACTTAAAGCAAAGTGTTCTTCATGCTTAAAGCTGGAATTTCGTTTGGCCAACCATTTTCTAGCATTGTTGTTTAGTGTTTGGGAAAACAATAGATAACCGACTACTTTGCTTTACCTTAGTCTTTAATGATCATGAAAATGAGTGGGTATTTAGGGATAAATCACCACCTAAGGCACTAAATCAGTTGAGCTAAAAAGAAGGGGTTAAATGGGAGTTTAATCACCTAAGTTAGAGGAGAATTGGAAGATTCCCGTAGAAAATTCTGTGTGAGTTGCAAATTTAGAGTTCTGCTACAGCAAGCAGCTTGTGAGAGTAAACAGCCCCTAATCTGAACCTTACCTTCTCTGTGCTAATCTGCTGTTTTTATTGAATTCTACTTTAGTTCTTGTCATTTTAAGCTTGTTTGCCATTTCAATCTCTTGCATTTAGTTAAGGAAAAATATTGTTCCTCGGTTACATTGAATTTCATTAAAAATCAAGCTTAGAAGTAGTAAAATTCCCTAAACCAATCCCTGTGGAGAACGATCTTAATTTACTTATCACTTGCTGCCATGATGTGTATACTTGCACGTTTCTGAGTTATTTGTGAAGATTTCTTGCTTATCTAGAATCACTTTGCACAAGGCAACAACCACTGATAGCTGTTGGTGGCCATATCCTCTAGAAGTATGCGAGCATTTTCCACGGTCTTGAAGGAGTGTACGATACACGAGCGGAAGCAATTCAGATCTAAACACTCAAATTTCCTTTAATTTTAGTTATGAAAACATGTATAAAAGAAACCGAAAACAGAGTTTCAAGTTTACCAACCTTTTATGGACAAATTCTTCAACACCGTGGATGAATTCTTTGCACGAACTTGTTGTAGACAACCACCGTGATCTTCCCCGCTATACTCCGGCCTTAGAACGAGTTGTGGGACTCGAATTTGTGATGAATTTTTAGAGAGAAGATGAATGAGAGAGAGATGAAGGATGGTGTTCTTGAGGAAAAATTTTCAGCAATTCCTTAATGAAAAAAAAAACCAGCAACTCTCTCACCTTTCAACATACATATCATATATATATATAAAGCAATTGAATGCAAGTGTTTTAAGAAGAAATGGACAGCAAATTGAGGTTCAATTTTAGGTGTCAAGATGGTGGGTTATCATATTGCTTTGTCAAAAAACCACCACCTCTTGAATTTCAATTGAATTTAAAATTCAATTGATATTTATAAATTAATTAAAATTTAATTCTAATAACTAAATTTTAAAATTAACTTATAATTTAAACAATTTTAATTAATTTAATATCAATATATTAAATTAACCATTTGCACCCTATGCCGATTTTTCTCAAAACCGCTATATGAATCCCTATTCATATTAAAACCGAAATGTGTATCAATTACACAATTCTAATATTTAATACTTATTTAAATATTCTTGACTCTCTCTAATATAGTTTAATTCACAAATTAAACTTTAGCGTTAAATGTATTGTACATAATTTAACGACAATATTCCTAATTTGAGTTTAACCGTTTCAAACTTTGTTATCACTAATGTTCTAAGGTTTATTCCGTATGAGCTAGCAGGGGGACCTAATGGACCTACAGATCATGGGCTCCAACGATCTGAGATTAACTTATTAAACTCTTTTAACTCAGTTAACCAACATTCGTTAACCACCAGGACTCCACTATAGCCCGATAGTTGAACTCCTCTCACTGTAGATTATTTCTGTCCACCCGATATAACCATGATTAGTAAGTCGACCCTTCACAGGTTGTTCGTAACTAAAGTTGGGTCAAATGTCCGTTTTACCCCTGAATTTACATCTTGTTCCTTAAGTCTCTCGCTGGGTCCCTAATGAACAATTGGTTTGTGGTTCCACCACTAAACCTAAAACCTCACGAGCCAATGAGAGGGCGGGATCCCTTTGTTCATGTTCCGGAGTCAATCACTTAAGAGAACAACCTCTCTACTATCCTTAAATTAGGTAGGAGTGAATTCCATTTTGCAAGACTATGTCCCCAGCTATCTACTCGTTCCTATCCCTGAAATGGGGGGTTTATTGAGTCGGCGATGTTGAGCCACTCTCACCCATGCAGATCTAAGGATAAGCCCGAATAAGCAGGAGTTTATAGTTAGCTCAGGATTAAGATCGAGTTACCTAGGTCATCACATTTGAAATAGTCAATCTTGTCAGTAAACGACGTTATAAAGCAAGAGTGACTTATTTCTTGGTCCTGGTCTTATGCAAACTCATTTGCATAGAACGCCCCCACTTGCATGTCTCTACATGAACGATTTAGGATCACATCGTATGTACTCAAACAAAGTGGGCCGCGTCACATAGTTTTCTTAGGATTAAGTTACCCAGCCTTATCCCTATACTATAGACCTGTTTAGGCTATTACTTGAACTTGATCCACGTTTATGTCACAACATATAGTTCAAGTACTCATGTCATAGCCAAGGATATTAGTTTATTGGATTTAAGGTTATTTATTATGCATTTCACTCATTTAATAATCTTGAGTGAACCAAAACTCCATAACGACTTTATCGAACAAGTATATAATAATTTGTTTCATTCACTATCTACGAGTTTTAGGGCACAAACCCCAACAATCTCCCACTTGCACTAAAACTCATGCTTTAGTGGTCTGTATAATAATTTATAACAGTAGTGAGTGAATAAGTACTTGTATTAATAACATTTTACAAATACAATAAACTAGGGCATTACATAATACCTGATAGATCACGGTTTTTTAATACCGATTTACATTCCTCCCACTTGCCCTAGATTATTTTCTATACATATCTCGCAGACCTAGACCGTCTAGATGACTCTTGAACACTTTAGCCGTGAGAGCCTTCGTGAATGGATCAGCAATGTTGTGCTCTGATGCTATCTTTGTGACGATTACATCTCCTCGGTGCACTATCTCCCTGATGAGATGATACTTTCTTTCAATGTGTTTGCCTCTTTTATGGCTTCTAGGTTCTTTCGAATTTGCAACTGCACCGCTATTATCACAAAAGAGAGTGATGGGCAGATGCATATTTGGAACGACTTCCAAATCGGTCAAGAACTTCCTAAGCCATACCGCTTCTTTTGCTGCTTCGCAGGCAGCTACATATTCGGCCTCCATGGTCGAATCTGCTATGCATCCATGTTTGATGCTACGCCAGACTATTGCTCCTCTGTTAAGTGTAAAGACTGAACCTGATGTGGATTTCCTTGAATCCTTATCGGTTTGGAAGTCAGAATCAGTGTATCCTGTAAGGATCAAATCCTTATTACCATACACGAGCATATAGTCTCTCGTTCTCCTAAGATACTTGAGAATATTTTTCACAGCAGTCCAGTGATCAAATCCTGGATTAGATTGATACCTACTGACAATTCCTACTGCATAACATATATCAGGCCTTGTACACAACATGGCATACATTAGGCTACCTACTGCAGAGGCATAGGGAATTCGTCTCATATCCTCAATTTCTTGAGGTGTCTTAGGACATTGTTCTTCAGACAGAGTAATTCCATGCCGGAAAGGTAATAAACCTTTCTTGGAATTTTGCATCTTATATCTAATCAATAACTTATCTATATAAGATGCTTGAGACATAGCTAGCGTCTTGTTCTTTCGGTCCCGAATAATTTTGATTCCGAGAACATATTGCGCCTCACCCAAATCTTTCATTTGGAATTGAGTTGCTAGCCACTGTTTAATGTCAGTCAGATAACCTACATCATTCCCGATGAGTAGGATATCATCGACATACAAAACTAAGAAAGCTACTGAACTTTTGATGATCCTTTTATACACACAAGGCTCATCAACATTCTATTCAAAGCCATAGGACTTGATCGCAGAATCAAATCTTATATTCCAGGATCTTGATGCTTGTTTCAATCCATAAATGGATCGTTTGAGCTTGCAAACCTTTTGCTCTTGACCCCGGGCAATGAACCCTTCTGGCTGAGACATAAAGATACTTTCGTCAAGATTGCCATTCAAGAAAGCAGTTTTGACATCCATTTGCCATATTTCATAATTATAAAAAGCGGCAATGGATAGAAGTATTCTTATTGACTTTAACATGACAACCGGGGAGAAGGTTTCTTCATAGTCAATCCCCTCTCTTTGGTTAAAACCTTTCGCCACAAGTCGTGCTTTAAAGGTCTGTACCTTTCCAGCAGCGTCTCGTTTTCTCTTGTAAATCCATTTACATCCTATGGGTCTAACCCCTTCAGGTTGATCTACAAGGTCCCAAACTGAATTAAAGTACATGGATTCCATTTCGAGATCCATAGCTTTAATCCACTCATCTTTGTCAACGTCCTTCATTGCCTGTCTATAGGTCAATGGATCCTCGACCCCGTCATCAGGTATGACTGGTGTTTCTGTTAAACCTAAATAGCGATCAGGTTGTATAATAACCCTCCCACTACGTCGAGGCTCTCGTATCTCTTGAAAAAGACGTGACTGACTTGAGGTGCCAGCTTCATCAACGACCTTCGTAGATATTTTCGTAGCTTCGTTTGATAATTCACTTAAAACAACTTTGCTTCGTGGCTTGTGATTCCTAACATGGTCTTCTTCCAAGAATGTAGCATTTGTTGATACAAATACTTTATTTTCTTAAGGATCAAAGAAGTAACCACCCCTCGTCTCTTTGGGATAGCCTACAAATAGACAAAATTTTGAACGAGGTTCTAATTTCTTCGGATTTGCCTCAAGAACGTATGCTGGGCATCCCTAAATTCTGAAATGACGTAAACTTGCTTTACGCCTTTTCCAGAGCTCAAACGGTGTTTCTGGAAAACTCTTTGAGGGAACCACGTTAAGAATGTAAACTACAGTCTTGATAGCGAGCATAGCTAGCTATTTTTCTCTTATTAATTAAGCTAGTCTTTTACAATTATTTGCCCAAATTTATGCATTTTTATGTTTTATTTGTAGGAAGTATATGTTTGAAGCTTAATTCAGCAATTGGAGTCAAATGGAGTTCAATCCTAAAAAAAAAAAAAAAAAAAAAAAAACTCATAGCGTCGCGACGCTATAGAAAAATTTCCAAAAATGCGGATCGCGACAGCGTCTTGACGCTACGACAAAATTTTCCTATTTAAGCATCCTTTCGGCTAGGTTTTTGGGGGAACCAATTTTGGGACTTCTTGGGGTCGTAAACAGAACCAAAAGAGAGGAATTCAGGGCTGAAGTAAAGGGGAAAATTCGGAAATCAACCCATTGTTCGTGGAGATCGTGACGGGGACGTTCGGTCTCGGCCTACAACGAGTTTAATTCTTCTTTCCCTCACTTTAGTTAGATTTTTATGGGTTTTACATGTTTAGTTGAGCTTGTAATTTTAATCATGAGTAGCTAAACTTGTAAGCTTAGGGATTGATGTAGTTGATTGTGTTTATGGATTGATTTATGGTTTAAGTTGTGCAATGTTATTATGTTTGTAATCTTGATTTAATGCTTTCAATTAATTGGCCATTAGTTGGATGATTTAAGTTTCGAATCTAGCTTGGGAGAGGGGATTTGATTTAGACTTACTCAAGATTGCATGACTAAAGTTTAGTTTCTAATTCGTGACGGTTTTAGATTAACTTTAGAATTGGTTAAAAGATCTAATTGCCTTGCATGATTAATAAACTTAGATAGGGATATCAAGATGGTTAATTTGCATGAGAATCAATTATACTCGGGAGAGGTAGTTGTGATTAAAGGGTCTTTGGCTCATAATTTCATTGTGCATAATAACTTACTCCTTAAAATCAATCCTAAACTAAATCGGCGAAATCAATTCCCTAAGTAGTTTTCCCAATTGAAATTCCACACCTTTTACTTGCTTTGAATTAAGTTTCCTACCATTCATTCACTACCTTTTTTATCCCTAAATAAAATTGAGCAAGATAATTCACAATACTTGATTTGCTTAAAAATCTAATCCAGAGGACGACACTCGTTTATACGAACACTTTATTATTACTTGACCCGTGCGCTTGCGGTAAGGAAAATTCCACATCAAGTTTTTGGCGCCGTTGCCGGGGACTGGCACATTTAGCTAGATTGATATTGTGAAAAAATTGCTTGATCTTAATTTAGGGTGTATTTTTATTTTTTTGGTTGATTGCATTTTTTTTTCTTATTTGTTTTTCTTTCCATATTTGATTTTCTAGGTTAGTTTTTCTTTTAGTTGTGTAATCTTCTCCATATTTGTTTCTTGTTATTCTTTTTTAGTTTAGTTTTCCTTGTTGGTTAGTTTCTTTATTTGTGTTTTGCCATATCTATTTTTGCATTCCATATTAGGTTATTTTGTTTCCTTTTCTGGATTATATTTTCCTTATTTAGATTAGTTGTTTTCTTTTCTTTGTTGCTTTCCATATCTGTTTTCTTTCCTTTTTAGGGTAGTTTAGTTTTGTATGCGTAGTAATAAAGATTTAATTTTAGCACCATTGGATCCCGAGATAGAAAGAACCATCCATAGGCTTCGAAGGGAAATTAGAGAAAATTTTCAAATGGCTGACCAAAATCAACCGGAGGAGCCTAGGCCTATTAGAGACTACTTTCAGCCCGTGTTTCAGGGGCAACAGTCGGGGATTGTCTATGCACCGATTAATGCCAACAACTTTGAGCTGAAGACCGGCCTCATTCAGATGGCTCGAGACTGTGCATACAGAGGATCGCCCACTGAGGATCCAAATTCTCATCTTAAATCATTTTTGGATATTTGTGGGACGGTAAAGATTAATGGAGTGTCTGAGGATGCTATTCGCTTACGTTTATTTCCCTTTTCTTTGCAGGATAAAGCACGAGATTGGTTGCAGTCTATTACTCCTGGGAGCATCACCACCTGGGATGCTTTGGTCCAGACCTTTTTAAAAAAAAAATTCCCTCCTGCAAAGACGGTAAAGCTGAGGACCGTGATTGGGACATTCCAACAACAATATGATGAACAATTGTTCGAAGCTTGGGAGCGATTCAAAGAGCTACTGAGGAAGTGCCCTCAGCATGGTTACCCCGATTGGCTCCAGGTACAATTGTTTTATAATGGTCTAACTCCTAGTACAAAAACGATTGTTGATGCAGCTGCAGGTGGGAATCTGTTGTCCAAGACCGTGGAAAACGCTCGCACACTTTTAGAGGATATGGCCACCAACAGCTATCAGTGGTCATCTGAGCGGTCTACACCCAAAAAGATTGCTGCTGGAGTGTTTGAGTTTGATAAAGTAAGTGCAATCTAGGCCCAGATGACCTCCCTCGCTAATGCTTTTATGAAATTTTCAGGTACAGGGAGTGCACAGTCAATTGAATCAGCTGCTGCTTTGGCATCTAGACCTCAGGAGAAGACTATTGAACAGGTTCAGTATGTTTCAAATTCGAATTTTAGGGGGTATAATAATAATTCTACACCTACACATTATCACCCTAACAATAGGAACCATGAAAATTTCTCTTATGCTAATTCTAAGAATGTTCTTAATCCTCCTGGTTTTGCCCCTCAAACTCAAGATAATAAAAAGTTAGAAGATCTTGTTGGAGCTTTCATTGCAGAGTCTAGTAATAGGACAACCAAATTAGAGGAGACAGTCATTGCTATCAACACCACGGTGAATGGCCACAGTGCAACCATAAAGAACATTGAGACTCAGCTGGGACAGTTGGTAAATGTTGTAAGTACCATGAATAAAGGTAAAGCCCCAGCTGAACAAGAGAAACCTCAGATGGAGTACTGTAAGGCAATCACTGTGCACCAGGAGGAATCTGAAGAGGAACCTGAATCTGAGGACTATGAAACGCCTGCAGGGGAAGCTGAGGAGGACACATCAGCAGATGAGGCTGAAAAGCCTAACCTTGAGCCTCCTATTCCTTCTCCCACACTGTTGGTTCCCAAGGAAAAGAAAAAGAAAAAGAAGAAAAAGAACAATCAGGTTCAGTTTGATAAATTTATGAATGCTTTTATGAATCTGAATATTAATATTCCTTTTGCAGAGGCATTAGAGATGCCCCAATACAACAGGTTCATGAAGGAGTGGTTAGCAAAAAAGCGAAAAGAAAAGAAGGTTGACACTGTATATCTTGCTTCCACATGCAGCACTCGAGTCCAACAGAAGGTACCTGAAAAAGTAGCAGATCCAGGGAGTTTTTCTGTTCCTTGTAGTTTTGGTACTTATTCTTTCAGAGCATTATGTGATTTTGGTGCTAGCATTAATATCATTCCTCTATCGTTGTGTAAAAAGTTAGATATAGGTGAGATTAAATTTACTCCTGTAAAGCTCCAATTGGCTGATCAATCTGTGGTGAGACCAGTTGGTATTGTAGAAAATGTGTTAATCAGAGTAGGTAGATTTTTTCTCCCTATTGATTTATATGTTATGGACATGATAGAAAATCCTTCAATGCCTGTCATATTAGGAAGACCATTCCTCGCTACTGGGCGAGTGATTATAGATATTGAACGCAGGGAGCTCACTATTAGAGTCAAGAACGAAAAAGAAATCTTTAAAGCAGTTGAAGACTCTAAAGATGAAGTGTTTTTCATGGGATATAGGAAAGGTGCAAGAAAGAGCACCTCTGTTGGATTCACAGAACAAAAGCCCCATTGAAGCACGATCAACACGTCGAGCTAATGACGTTAAACAAGCGCTTATGGGATGCAACCCAAGTAAGTTTAGTGTGTTTTCTTTTTGTTTTTAATTTATTTATTGTTGTTGTTTTGTAGGTCTTGTTTTCTTTCTCTCCTTTGCTTTCAAGCTTTCAAGATTCCAAGCTTTCAGTCAAGAAGTCATCATTATTCCAGGCCAGTATTGTTCACTCCTTTCTTTCTTTTATTGTTCTCATGCTTGTTTGTGCCTAATTTTCTTTATACATTGAGGACAATGCATGTTTAAGTTTGGGGTTGGATTAGCATGTTTGTGGAGCCCTTGAGCATCTGAGTTCGGGCTATAGTTTTGAGCTTTCTTTGAATTATGCATATGGTTGTTGTCTGGATGTATTTTTGCATGATTATGATGTCCTAGGATAGGCTTTCTTGTCAATTTTCAAGCTTGTGATGAGTTGTAAGCATGAGTGCCCAAAAAGGGAGACTTTTTAAAATTTTCTAGGAGATGGCTTGCATGAGTAGAGTATTTGTCTTGGCTAGATTTGGATTTGAATGCTTAGGAGCGAATTATTGGGTTCATATGCTTGTTGTCACCTCGATAGGTGTAGGGTAGAGCTAAAGAGTTAATTTTTTGCAAATTAGCATGTTTGATCTTGCTTAGGAGAAAAGAAAAGAATATATGCTTATCATGTTCATAACGAAAAATCATTCTTGTTGTTATTGTTGAAAAAGAAAAAAGTCATGACTTATGCGCGCAATATGCAATGGTTAATAAAGATTAAGGCAAAAAGAGCTACCCCTGTTGTGATCAGTTAGGCCAACCAGAGAAAACTTAGGTTAAGGGTCCCTGCAATGGGTGTGTGAAAGCTAGTGCCACATATACATGCTTAAATCAATTGTTAATTAAAAGCACCTAAGTATGGAGAAAAACAAAGTAATTTGTTCCATTAACCCATTAGTGAAACCTTAGTGCCAGTGTAGAAGGAAGATGAGCTGAGAGTTTAATAAATCAATCCCGGGCTAGTAGAGTCTAATCTTGTTGAGTTAGATCTCGCTTGTGCAAGTTAATTTTGGAAAAATTTTAATTTGTCTCCCACATAATATCCACAATAATTACAAAGGAATGCATATTAAAGAGCATAAAAGGAAAGGAATTGACCGTCGAAAAACCCCTCGCTGACGCTTGGAGCCCCGCTGACTACTCCTTGAGCCTCTAAGATGCTCCCCAAAATTCCCCAAAATATTTTCCACTAAAGAATTCTCTCAAAAAGGCTAGAAAGCCTTGAGAGAGGCTCCCAAGGAGCCAAAGGAAGGAAAGAAAGGATGGAAGAATGCTTTGATTGATGAGGAATGAGGCACCCAAGGGTGCCTTTTTATAGGCCTGGAATAGGGGTAGCGTCGCGGCGCTGCCTTGCTAAGCGTCGCGACGCTGCTGCGCACGCGGCTTGGGCAACAAGAAAGGGCAGCGTCGCGACGCTGCCTTACTTAGCGTCTCGACGCTGTCCAAATTTCCAGATTTTTTAGCTTCCTTTTGGGCTGATTTTTGGGCCTTCTTCTTCATTCCTCTTGGTCTTTTCTTTATAGTTGGCTTCTTTGGGCTTCCAATTACATCAAGCTAGGATTTGGGCTTTTAATTGCTTCAATTTCGGCTCTTTTTCTCCAAAAATCACCAACTTAGCTCCTAAGGACCAAATAACAAAATTCATTAAATATATTCATTAAAAACACGATTAACGCACCCAAAAGCTTAATAAATTGAGACTAAAATAGCGACATTCTTGCTCGCTATCACACCCCCAAACTTAAGCTTTTGCTAGTCCCGAGCAAAATAAATTCTAAAGATGCATGAAATAGAATCGCTCAACCCTCAATTATTTTGGAATTCTTAGGATTGAATGGAAAACATGCAAGTGGAATAAGCAAGCACCGCATACTCTTGAAGAAATCTTAAACTAGTTTGGACTTAAGATTAATGAATAGCATGCTCAAGACTTATCTATTGATTCTTTTACTAACCTAGATTAGTCTTATGGCTTTCTCCATTTGTTTTCCCCCTACACTGGCTAAGAGCCCCTAATACTTCGGAGTCCTTCTATCATGCAAAAAAAAGAAACTAGGGTGCCTGTCATCTTTTTTTTTTTTTCTTTTTTCATGGGGGAGCAGACTTCTCACATGATTTTTCTTTTTCTCTTCTTTTTCTTTTCTTTTGCTTTTGCTCCTCCCCCAAACTTGCATTTTGATATCTAATGGTACTAGCTTTCACACTACGGTGCAGGGACCCTTAACCCGAATTTTATTTTCTGGTTGGCCTAACTGATCACACCGCAGGTAGCTCTTTTTACCCCTAGGCTTTTTTTCTTTTGAGCAAGCAAAAATTCTTTTTCAACAGATTTTCTTTTTCTCACATTTTCTTTTGTTGCTTTTGCTTTTCTCTCAGCAGGCATAGCATTTTTTTCCTACCTAGGTTCTTTAGAGCAATCAAGCATGAACTTCCTAATATTAGAAACTAAGCCTATCGGGGTGACAACAACTTTGAAAACCATAATAAGAATCTAGATTTTCAAGGACGTCATTAGATAAGACTATTGCATGCTTTAGACATCAAAAATAAGTATAAAAAAATTTTAAAATTTCACAATTTCTGTCGTGCTCCCAGATTCCACAACATATAAACCATTTTTTCCCAAAATTTCAAAAATCACATCCTTGGCTATCATGGCTATCTATTCATGCATCCAACAGAATTTAAATATGCTCAACACAGCGGAAGCCTCCCCCCCAAACTTAAACTAAACATTGTCCCCAATGTTTTAAAACAGAAAAGCATAAAGAGAGATACTGAGACTTCCCTGAGCTAGAAGCGCTTCATCCTCTTCCTTTGAATCCATGAAAAATGGGAAATGTGGAATTTTGGGATTTGCTAAGGTGATCCTGCAAAACAAAATTGGATCACGGAGCAAAGAAGATTATTTACCGCAAAAACAACTAACTAAACTTTAATCATTGGGTTGCCTCCCAAGCAGCGCTTTCTTTAACGTCTTTAGCTAGACTAGGCTCGGCACGCTTACGGAGGCTCAAAATAAAAATTTTCATCATCCTCCGGGCCCTGCAAGAAATCACGCACCGAATTGCATACTACAAACGGGGGAGAAAAAAAACTTTCCCCTGGCCCATCTTCACTAAAGTGATTCTTATAATAACATTTCAGAAAATAATCAGCTGCATCAAATCTCTTTTCTAAATCTCTATTCTCAAAACAATTGCTAACAGAGTCATCAAGCGTTATAATATCTACTGGTCTAGGATCTAGAGATGGCCTATCAATCATGCCAGTCCATTCATCAGAAAAAATATCTACATGTTCAGCAGATCCTTCAGACTCAGAATTAAAAAATGATTCAACTAAGCTGTCATTTGACTCATCATCAGAAGAATTAAAGAATTCAAGAATTTCAGGATCAGATTCTATACTATGCACAGATTCAAGTTCTTCTGGGTCAGATTCTATGCTATATACATCATTAGGACATGAAAAGAAAGTATTCACATTGTCAGGATTCATGCATTCAGGAATGTCAAGATCAGACTCAATAGATTCACTGTAATCATGGTCAGACTCAAAATCATCTATCGAGCAATCTTTTTTATGCCTTTTATGTTCATGCTCAATGTCAGGCAATTCAATATAATCATCAAAATTATCCATTTCAGGCAAATTTAATTCATTTTCAAAGGAAGGTAAATCATCAACTGCAGATCTTTCATTTTCACAAGCAGGCAAGTCTAATTCATTTTCAAAGTCAAGCAGATCCAAATCATTTTCAAACATAGGGTTATCCATATATGCATCATGATCAAAATTCTCTTTATCAATAAGCATTTCTCCTAAGCCTAGGCCAAGATTATAGTCTACCTCTTTATCGTCATCAGTTAAGTATTCAGGCCCAACAGAAAAACATGTATGCAAACTACAAACAGATTCATCTTGGCCAAAAATACTAAACACTACTTTTTCATCATCAATGTTCAAGGTAAGTTTACCTGTATGCACGCTAATCTCAGCCTTACCAGTGGCTAGGAAAGGTCTGCCTAAGATAATTGGCACCTATTTGTCCTCCTTCATGTCCAGTACCACGAAATCTACAGGGAAGATGAATTTGTTGACTTTCACCAACACGTCCTCCACAACACCCATCGGGTGGGTAATTGATCTGTCAGCAAGCTGGAGAGTGACGTCGGTGTCTGTCATACCTGATAAACCAATCTTCCTGTACACAGAGTAGGGCATCAAATTTATACTTGCTCCTAAATCACATAAAGCCCTATCGAAGGATACTTCTCCTATGGTGCAGGGAACAGTAAAACTCCCTGGATCTTTCTACTTAGAGGGTATCCTACTAGAAATAATGGTACTGCTACTTTCAGATAAATTAAAAACTTCTTTTTTCAGACTTTTCTTTTTAGAAAGCATTTCCTTCATGAATTTTCCATAATTTGGCATATTATACAAAGCTTCTACCAATGGAATATTCACAGACAACTTTTTAAACATTTCTAAAAAATTTTGAAACTGTTCATCTAATTTGACATTTTTAAATCTTTGAGGAAAAGGTAACTCCCTGAAATCAAAGGTTTGACATTTGCCCCTCCGCTTGGGCGGGCTAATATGTGAACCTCTGTCATGGTGGTTGCATGGAACCACTTCTTCCTCAGTCAACTTCTTATTGTCATTCTGCCTCTCATCTTCTTTTCTACCTGCAAAGTTGTTAGAAAAATAACATTTTAATTCAATAGAGTTGGGAGGATGTTGGAACCTTTCAGAGGAGGCTTTTTGTGCCTCAGCCCTTTCATCTTCATCCCTTCTCTTTTCTTCTTCCTTTTTCTTCTCTGAACTGTCCTCCAGTCTTCTGCCACTTCTCAGAACCACCATCTTACACTGCTCTTTCGGGTTAGGCTCAGTATCGCTTGGAAATTTTCCCTTCTGAAGGGCATTTACTGCTGAAGCGATCTGACCTATCTGCACTTCTATATTCTTTAGAGTTGTGTCGTGGTTGTTTACTGATGTCTGGAGATTCACATTCAATATTCTTTGTTCCTTGATGAATAAAGCCACCATCTCCTCCAGATTATTTTTCTTTTCAGGAGTACTCGATGATGCAAAACCTGGGGGTGGCTGCAAAACATTCTTCGTATTCGCATATGAGAAGTTCTCGTGATTGCGCAGACTGGGGTGGTAGAAGTTTGGTACTCCTTGAGTATATGATCTATTTCCTATGTATTGAACTTCTTCCACATCTTGACCTTCCTTTTTTGAATGACCTTCAGCTAAGGTGGAAATGGACTTAACCAGCTCAGATGAAGTCAATTTGTTTAGTGCATTGGTCAGAGATGCCAGTTGCGCTTTCAGTGAACTTGACTCATCCAATTCATATAATCCAGCCTTTTTTGTAACTGTTCCTCTCTCCGTCGGCCATTGATAACTTGTTGCCGCCATTTCCTCAAGCAGGTCTTTGGCTTCTGTCACTGTTTTTGAAAGAAAAATCCCTCCTGCTGATGTGTCTAGGGCTGTCTTTGTGGAGGGGTTTAATCCATTATAAAATAACTGTACCTGAAGCCAATCAGGATATCCGTGTTGGGGGCATCGCCTAAGCATTTCCTTATATCTTTCCCACGCTTCGTACAACTGCTCCTCGTCAAGCTGCCTGAATGTTCCAATTTCAGTCCGGAGCTTTGTAGTCTTAGTCGGTGGAAAAAATTTTGTCAGAAAAGCCTGGGCAAGCTCGTCCCAAGTACTGATGCTGCCCATCTCGACTGATTCGAGCCAATCTTTTGCTTTATCCTGTAGAGAAAATGGAAACAGCCTCAATCTGATTGCGTCGGCCGGAACTCCGTTCATCTTTACCGTCCCACATATTTCTAGGAATGATCGCAGATGAGAGTGGGGGTCCTCGGAAGGATGTCCCTTGAACGAGTTATCGCGCGCCATCTAAATCAACCCTGTTTTTAGCTCAAAATTTGTAGCTTGGATAGGGGCGTAGACAATTCCAGAATTCTCGGTAGGAAGAACTGGCTGCAGAAAATCTCTAATTGCCTTGGGAGCTTCTTCTTGGTGGGCCATCGCTTCTCCTAATCTTTTTTCTCTTTTAATGGATTTAAGAGTCCTGTTAATCTCAAGATCTAGCGGAAACAAATCAACCACCTTGTTTCTTTGCATACAATGCTCCCAGACAACAAAAAGAACCAAAAATAAAATGAAAATAAAATAATATTCACAAAATGATGAAAGAAAAAATATTTACACCTAAATTACCATTTATCCTTTTCTTTTCGATGACAAGATAAATTAATTTTTGCTTAAAAATCAAGCCTCCCCGGCAACAACGCCAAAAACTTGTTTGTTGTGTGATTAAACGATTATCCGCAAGCGCACAGGTCGTGACAAGTAATATAAAACGGTAGTAATACCGAGTATCGAATCCACAGGGAGGTGAAGCGAAACTTAAGCAAATAATTAAAATTTTCTTGAGCACTGAAAATACTTAGGCGAAATAATATTTAGGGACCACTTCATGCAATAAAAAGGATTTAAAATTAATTAACAAAGACAAATTGATCAATCGAAAATAAAATGTGGAGAAAGAGTTTTCTTTAAATGGGAAGAGGGGTCTTGAAAATCAATGATTAGCTAAATAAATGCTATAATTATCCTATCTCATTGCCCAACTAATTATAATCCTAGAATCTCCGTTAATCACATAGGTTCTCCTGTCGGTTTCCCCTAATTGTAATTAATTCATTTTAACAACCTAAGTGTCCTTAGCGCTATTAAAAATCATTAATTAATACGCTCTGATTCATTTTAGGAATCTAAGTTTAATCAACTAATTCCGGTGTCACAACGGGCAATTAAACTAGTTGCATGGATTATGATCTATCCTAATTTCTCTCCGTCGAGTTTCCATTAAGAATCGAATCATTACACAATTGGCCAGATTGAGTAAAGCATTAAGCACATCCATACAAATAATTAGGACTTGGGCAAGAGACAAGGAATTATAACAATATTTGGACTATCATTTCATTTCAAGACCCCAAATTGGGGTTTAGCTACACATAATATCCACAATAATTACAAGGGAAAGCATATTAAAGAGCATAAAAGGAAAGGAATTGACCGTCGAAAAACCCTTCGCTGACGCTTGGAGCCCCGGTGACTACTCCTTGAGCCTCTAAGATGCTCCCCAAAATTCCCCAAAATATTTCACACTAAAGAATTCTCTCAAAAAGGCTAGAAAGCCTTGAGAGAGGCTCCCAAGGAGCCAAAGGAAGGAAAGAAAGGATGGAAGAATGCTTTGATTGATGAGGAATGAGGCACCCAAGGGTGCCTTTTTATAGGCCTGGAATAGGGGTAGCGTCGCGACGCTGCTGCGCACGCGGCTTGGGCAACAAGAAAGGGCAGCGTCGCGACGCTGCCTTACTTAGCGTCTCGATGCTGTCCAAATTTCCAGATTTTTCAGCTTTCTTTTGGGCTGATTTTTGGGCCTTCTTCTTCATTCCTCTTGGTCTTTTCTTTATAGTTGGCTTCTTTGGGCTTCCAATTACATCAAGCTAGGATTTGGGTTTTTAATTGCTTCAGTTTTGGCTCTTTTTCTCCAAAAATCACCAACTTAGCTCCTAAGGACCAAATAACAAAATTCATTAAATATATTCATTAAAAACACGATTAACGCACCCAAAAGCTTAATAAATTGAGACTAAAATAGCGACATTCTTGCTCGTTATCAGTAGTTGTGATTAAAGGGTCTTTGGCTCATAATTTCATTGTGCATAATAACTTACTCCTTAAAATCAATCCTAAACTAAATCGGCGAAATCAATTCCCTAAGTAGTTTTCCCAATTGAAATTCCACACCTTTTACTTGCTTTGAATTAAGTTTCCTACCATTCATTCACTACCTTTTTGATCCCTAAATAAAATTGAGCAAGATAATTCACAATACTTGATTTGCTTAAAAATCCAATCCAGAGGACGACACTCGTTTATACGAACACTTTATTATTACTTGACCTGTGCGCTTGCGGTAAGGAAAATTCCACATCAGATTCCAGAGGACGACAATCTTGTAAATGTGACCTGCCATGATTGGATTTTTATTATTACTCGTCCTCTTGATTGGATTTTTAAGCAAATCAAGTATTGTGAATTATCTTGCTCAATTTTATTTAGGGAACACAATGTGATGATTGAATGATATGAAAACTAAATCAAAACACGTAACAAGTGGAAATTCAATTGGGAAGAATACTTAGGGAATTGATTTCGCCGATTTAATCTAGGATTGATTTTAAGTAGTAAGTTATTATGCACAATGAAATTATGAGCCTAAGACCCTTTTATCACAACTACCTCTCCCGAGTATAATTGATTAACATGCAAATTAACCAACTTGATATCCCTATCTAAGTTTATTAACATGCAAGGCAATGAGATCTTTTGACCAATTCTAAAGTTAATCTAAAATTGTCACGAATAAGAAAATAAACTTTAGTCATGCAATCTTGAGTAAGTCTATATTAAATCCCCTCTCCCGAGCTAGATTCAAAACTTAAATCATTCAACTAATGACCAATTAATTGAAAGCATTAAATCAAGATTACAAACATAATATACATTGCACAACTTAAACCATAAACCAATCCATAAACAAAATCAACTACATCAATCCCTAAGCTATGAGTTTAGCTACTCATGAATGGAATTACAAGCTCAACTAAACATAACAAAGCCATAAACTCTAGCTAAAGAAAATGAAAGGGAAAAGAAAACTCAATGTAGGCCGAGACCGAACGTCCCCGTCACGATCCCCACGAACAATGGGTTGATTTCCAACTTGCTTCCTTTGCTTCAGCCCTCAATTGCTCTGTTTCTCCCATGTTTACGGCTCCAAGAAATCCCAAAATCGGATCCCCCAAAACCTAGCCGAAAAGAAGCCTATATACTGTTTTTTTTCGTCGTAGCATCGAGACGCTGTCTTCAAAACCCGCATTCTGGAAAAGGAAGTCTAGCAGCGTCGAGACGCTAAGGTCGCAGCGTCGAGACGCTGCGATAGTTTCGCGCCTTTTCGAATAAGGAATGCTAGCGTCGAGATGCTAGTCAACATTTGACCCTATTTCGACTTTTTTCCCTTTTGATTCTTTTTATTCCTTTGCATCTTTTCGCGTCCCGAGCACCCGATTAACTCCAATATTGCGCTATAGCTCTAATCAACCATTTCCTACAAAATAAACAATAAAGTGCAATAAAATGGCCCATATATCATAAAAGACTAGCTTAATTAAATAAGTAAGGATAGCTAGCTATGCTCGCTATCAACACGTTGAAGTCTCTCTTTGCCGAGAGCTTTCTGCTTCCTTGGCGGCTTCTTCTTCATCTCGCCTATTCGCTTCTTCTTTAAGAGTTGCACGTCTGTGAGCTCCAATCGCCCAGATCATTGAAAACCACTCCAGCGAGCGTTTTCTGAATTGTTGGGTTGCGGATTTTTGGGTTTTATGGACGACATTGGCGCGCGTGGACCTCCTAAGTTGAGATGAACTCGGATTCTCCCTCGAGGTGGCCGACATTGTCGAGTAAGAAGGAGTTTGAGCGGTGGTTCCTTGGTTCACGATCATCGGTGAGAAACTCGAAGGTCTTGTCCTTCTCGTGTCGTGCATGGGGGCGTCGAGGTGCTTTTTCTTTATGTCGAGCGTTTGCTTCAACTTCTTGGACGATTTGAGCACTCTAGGATCGAGTGATCTTCCACGATGATGGTGATTTCGGATTGTTCTTCATTGATCTTGCTAGTGGGTTTCGGTTTCAAGATGAGAGAATATGGAGAGTTGGAGTTTTTGACTTGAATACCGAAAGTCTAAGTGTTTGGTGAAGAGGGAAAGAACTAAAGTCATCTATTTATAGTTTTCTAATTAGTTGTGATAAATGGTTTCTAGACTTGGTAGAATAATTGCATGTTAAATTCATTCCATTAATTAATCATCAATCTCAACAATGAAATCAATTCCCTAAGAGTCTTTCCACTTGAGTCTCCACCTTTATTTTATGTTTTTTGTCTTTAGATTTATCTTTTGTCATTAAGTTTTGCTCCCTAAATAAAATTGGACAAGATTATTCATGATACTTAATTTGCTACAAAACAAATCCAGAGGACGACACTCGTTTTACACGAAAAAAATTTATTATTACTTGACCCGTACACTTCGATAAGTAAAATTTCGCGTCAGGCACATCTAAAGGTTACAACAACCAAGCTGGCTTGTGCCTTGGATCTTTAACCTGCTGATAAAGCAAACACCTGCTCACAAACTCTGCTACATCCCTCTTCAGACCACGCCACCAGTAGTACTGATTTAGGTCCTCGTAAATCTTTGTGCTGCCTGGGTGCATCGAAAAAGAAGAATTGTGAGCTTCAATCGGAATCTCGTTCTTAAGCACGTCACCGTCAGGCACACACAATCGTCCTTAAAAGAGAAGACCATCATCTGAGGATAGGGAGAACTCTTCCCCCTGACCTGACTCTACCTGGTGGAAACGGTCATTGAGGCTTAGATCCTCCCTCCTGGAGTCTATAATACGTTGTCTCAATGTTGGTTGAACTGACAACTGAGCCAACTGTGAGGCAACTTCTACCACTAGGAACGTCTATTCGTGCATGCTCCATGCCATCCCTTATGTGAGTCTGCTCTGTGATTAAGGCTGAAGTGTGGGTTGTCTTTCTACTCAGAGCATCTGCAACCACCTTCGCCTTACTTGGGTGGTAAAAAATCTTTACATCATAATCCTTCACCAACAAAGCCATCTACGCTGCCTCATATTCAGCTCCTTCTGGATGAAGAAATATTTTTTATTTCACCAAACAGGTAATGTCTTCAAATCTTCAGAGAGAAAACTACCACTGCTAACTCCAAATCATGAGTCGGGTAGTTGAGCTCGTAGTTCTTCAACTGGCACGAAGCATAGGCAATAACCTTCTCGTGCTGCATAAGAACACAACCTAACCCCTTCTTGGATGCATCACTGTAAACATCGAAAGAACCTACTCCATCTGGGACAGTGAGCACTGGTGCTGAAACCAACCTCCCCTTGAGCTTCTGAAAACTTGCTTCACAAGCATTATTCCACACAAACGAACTACCCTTTCGGGTCAACTGAGTCAGTGGTGTGGCTATCTTGGAAAGGTCTTGCACAAAACGGCGATAGTAACCTACTAATCCCAGGAAACTTTGAACTTTAGTGACCATAGTCGGGCGAGGCCACTTAGTTACTGCTTCAACTTTCATTGGATCAACTAAAAATCCATCCCTCGACACCACGTGCCCTAGAAAGAACACTTTCTGAAGCCAAAACTCACATTTAGAGAACTTGGCAAACAACTGGTCTTGTCTTAGAGTTGTCAAAACTTTTGTGCGATGTGCCTCATGTTCTTCATCTGACTTGGAGTAAACCATCATATCTTCGATGAACACGACCACAAAGGTGTCGAGAAATTCCTTAAACACCCCATTCATCAAATCTATGAACACTGCAGGTGCATTCGTCAGCCCGAACGACAACACTGTAAACTCGTAATGCCCATATCTGGATCTGTACGTTGTTTTGGGAATATGTTAATCTCATATCCTCAATTGGTGGTAGCTTGATCGCATACCAAGCTTTAAACATATTGATGCTCCTATAACTTTGTTAGAGTCATATTGTAAAGCATAAAAAACATACCTATTTTACCCTTATATTTAGCTCATTTTCTTGTCAAACGTTGCATGTTTAGATCAATTTTACTATTCCCGAGCTCAAAACATGTTAAAGTTGATGAATTAGGGAGTTGAGAGTCACATTTGTCAAATTATTCTTTTTTGTGCTTAAAATGACAATTTGATATGAATTTCACCCAATTTGGTGTTGTGCAGGAAAACAGAGGAAAGTTGGATTTACCCAGAAATGCGACTGCATTTTTGGGAAGGCCAATATCAAATGCGACCGCATTTCTGGAAAAATAGAGGTCGTTCCGAGTCCATCGCGGGTCGTTTTCAACGAGACTTGTGAGCACCTAACCTGTCGTTTCGACCCTGAAAATGACTGGGCTACCTACCAGCACCTATTTCGTGGCTCCTCGACTACTTCCAACACTATATAAGGCCTTCATTCGAAGTCAAATTCAAGCATAACTCAATGGGAAGAGAGGGTGCTGACAGAACCCTAGTAGACGCCCATGAGTAGGGATGCCCGAGGTCCTTCTTTGAAGACTGAATTCTAACCTTAGTTAGACATAAAACCTTAGTGTTTGTAGGGATTTTCACCCATTCCCACTTGTAAAAGTGAGAGAGTGGAGTGTCGAGCGAACTCTAGAAGGATTGGATAGGTTCCAAAAGCAACTATGTCATGTCCAAAAGCTACTTACATAGCTAATTAAGTCCCTTAACCAAACAATCTAACTCCTTTGCTTCCAAGCCCCTAAACAACAATCAAAAAGGGAAAACTCAACTCAAACTCATAGAACTTTAATGGTTCGATTTCGGTTCGGTCTAAACAGTCGAAGGCGGTCTGGAGATTGGAGAATCGAAGGTTAATGGTTCGACGTAGGTTCATTATTCATGCGGTCATATAAATAACCGAGCCGACCGAGTTTCTGAGGTAAGAGATGTTTATTTTGAATTTTGAATTTTGTTTTGATTTTCGTGCAACGTGCGTGGCGTGGCGTGAATCCGTTATCTCCATGTCCGTGAAATTAAAAAATATTAGTGTTGTGAGTATGAGATACTAATAATATTAATAATATAATATATTGTGATTTTTTAATTCGATTTTCATGATTTTATTTTCCTTTTCAATTCTAAATTAAAATTCTCATCTAAAGTTATTTTCCAAAAATTGGTAGTTGTAACCTTCTGCTTTTTCAGTTTTTTTCCAGATTTCAATTACAGGAGGAAAAAAAGTTCTCCGGTAGTGGCCGGTCGCCAACAGCCACCGTCACCGGTCGGTGTTGAGCAACCGCCGGATATAAGTCTAAAAGGAAGAAGAAGAAGGAGTTGAGTGTAAGAAAGAAGAAGAAAAGGAGAGAGAGGGGGAAAAGAAATAAAAAAAAAATCATAAAATAATAATATATTTATATTTTCAAAAACCTAAAAAATAATTTTTTTAATAAATTTTTTTTTCCATGTTAGCAATATGTTCACTATTAACGGAAAATTGGATGGAGGGACCAAAATGAAACTAAAACCAAACCTCAGGGGCTAAATTGTTAAGTTTGAAAACTCAGGAACGAAAATGAAACCTAACCCAAACCTTAGGGACTAAAAGTGTATTTTTCCCATTTAATAATTATAAAAAAAAAACCCGACCTACCTTTAGGACCTACCTTCAGTGAGGGACGCGACAGGAGCTCATGCTGATAAGGTGTTGTAAAATTGAGGAGCACAACAGAGTGCAATGAGAACATGAAAATGGATAAAATATAATATAATAATTATTATTGTAATATAATTATAATATAAATAATATTAAATAAAGCAATAATATGAAATAAAGCAATAATTAAGAAATATAAAATATATGGAAGTGGAGAATTCACCACTAGGCATGTATATTTAACTCTACCAAATGCCACTATTTATAGACAATTTGGCAAATATGATGTGGCTTAAAGTGGACACCGATCATGTATGGTTACAAGACACATGGACAACATGAAAAATGGACACATGATAATTTTAGGACACTAAGCAAATGGGCATCTATCTTATAATATTTATAATAGTTTTAAATTTTATTTATTTAGAATTATTTAGGGTAAAGTTTACACCATCTTTAGACTACGTTTTATTTATAAATTATTAATTTGTTTTTACTAGTTGCACTTTTAATATTTAATTAATAATTCATTTATGGTCAATAACTATTTATTAGGGAAATCTTTATAAATAGCCACAAATACACTGATTTTCGAAAAATGGCCATACAGACATTTTCAATGAAAAGTGGTTAAACCATTTTTTTAACATATTTCCTCACGAATTTTTATTCCAATTACACCCTCCCACCCCTGATTTGGTAGAATTAAACTATTTTTTTTATAAAAAAAATAAATCTCTTCCTTGATTTACGAAATCTAGTTGGTTTGTCATACCTTACTATATTTTTCAAATTATGGATTTATCTTTTATGTAAACCCGGGACTTCTCTAGGATCATTTTCTCTTGTCATCTATTGTTGGCTTAAATTGTTGGGATTACTAAGTTAAAAGATGAAAGGAAAGAAAAGGAAAAGGAAGATGGAAGGAAAAGAAAAGAAAGAAAAAGGAACAAAAGTGAAAAAAAAGGGAAAAATACACTTTTGGTCCCTGAGGTTTGGGTTAAGCGACATTTAGGTCCCTGAGTTTTCAAACTCAACAAAAATACCCCTGAGTTTTGAGATAAGTAGCACTTTGGTCCCTGCCGTCCATTTTGCCGTTAAACCCTAACGATAAGCTGACGTGGCATTATTATTTTAATTAAAAAAATGAATTTTTGATTTTTTAAATAAAAATATATAAAAATATTAAAAAATTATTATTTTATTATTATTTTTAAATTTTCTCTCTTTCTTCTTCATCTTCTTCCTTCTCATCTTCTTCCTTCCCTCTCCCACTTCTTCCTTCCCCCTCCCATCTTCTTCAGTTCCGGTGGCCGGCCGCCGCCAGCTGTCGGCGAACGGCGACGGCGGTGGCGGTCGCCGGAATTTTTTTTTTTTTTTCTTCTTCTCTTCTTCTCTTCTTCCCTTCTTCTTCTTTCTCTTACTTTTTCTGTTTTTTTTTAAAAAAAGGGAATTTCGGAGGAGGAGGAGGCTCCTCCCTCCCTTTCCGGCGCCGGCGACTGGAGGAGGGAGGGCCCTCCTCCCTCACGGCTTCATAGGGTTTAACGGCAAAATGGACGGCAGGGACCAAAGTGCTACTTATCTCAAAACTCAGGGGTATTTTTGTTGAGTTTGAAAACTCAGGGGTATTTTTGTTGAGTTTGAAAACTCAGGGACCTAAATGTCACTTAACCCAAACCTCAGGGACCAAAAGTGTATTTTTCCCAAAAAAAAAAAGAAGGTGGGAAATGACAGCAAGACACCCACCACCGACTAACATTCTTATCAGCCCATTATCAGCCTCATTTCTCATCCTTTTCCATTGAAACTTTCAGAGCACTTTAAGGAGAGATTGAAGGAGGAGGAAGAAGAGGAATTTCGTGGTTTGAGGTTGAAGAAGATAGGGAAAAGCTCATGCAAAGCCAGCCATTGCAGAATCTGGGTTCAATCTGTCAACCTCTGGTTTTTTAGTCGGTTTGGGCTACACAGAAGGAATCAAGAGGTGAGGTTTGATTTTCTTGAAAGTTAGTTCAGTTTCTAACAAACTTCATGAAGGAAGATTGACCTAAATCAAATGAGATGTTGGTGGTTTTTGGATTGGAAAACAGAGCACAGGATTTTCGAGCAAACCAAGAGGATCTCTGGTGTTCTCTGATATTTTGAGTATTCTGGAGTGCACAAGTCGAATCCGAAGCTCTATTTGGTATGGTTAGAAATATTATTCAATATCCTACAACTTTCATGAAGAATTTGTGAGCCAAAAATGACTTGAAGTAGGTTTAATTTCAAGAGGAAGATAAAGGGTAGCAGAGAACCTCGAATTCTGTATTGTCTGTGTTCGGGGAAATCTGGGCTAATTGGTTGAGAATATCGTTTTCCTTTCTTCAGGTAAGTTGTAGAGTGTTCGAAAATGAAGAGTTTGATGTATATTTCATTAATTTTGGTTAAGTATTGAAGAAGTTATGGGTGTTGGAAGTTAGGGAATAGAATCTGGAAAATCTGGAAAGTAGAATGTGAATATGATTCTTAATCCAATTGTTTAGAAAATTCATGAGCATGGAAAGACAAAGCTATCTATGGTTCTAATGCTCGGTTTTCGTTATTTGACAGGCCAAGAGGAAATAGGCCCAGTCTACAAACCGGGGAACTAGATAAGATAGTGAGTGACACAACAAATTTCGAAAATGTTCTTAAACGATTGTTCATGATTATATGTTTTACATGCTTTTCTATGAATGATACGTGGTTTTTATGAACGGTTTCAAGCGTGAATTTTGAGCTTAGATTTTCTAATAAGGTTTATATACGAGCACGTGACTAATGACTTTATGAAAAGTAGTTGAAACGATATCTTTTAAAGTAAAGCATGTGTTAGCAAATATTGTTTAATGATTTAAAGTTTTTCACGAGCAAGCTGAGTAAGCTTGAGTTTTACGAAAGATAACGATAAGCAGGCATGTTTTAATGTTTTCATGTGATTTTCTGAGATTTCTATTGACTACATGACTGAGATATTGAGCCCGAGGCTATATGGTATCGTGTGCACACAGGTTATATTCCGTTGTCGACGTTGAGTGTACTCCGTGACAACGATGCTGTCGTGAGTGCTGGGCGGGTCCCACTACGACAAAGACGATGGGAGTGCTGGGCGGGCCCCACTACATCGTAGGACTAGTAACGTTGGTTGTACTGGGCGTGCCCTACACAACGTAGATCGGTCATGTTAGTTAAAACGTTGATGTATTTGATATGCCTTACTAGATTTTTAATGACGAACTTGCGAGATGTTTTAGGAAGCCCTTAATCTTACACGTTTTTGTTAAACGCTTTGACTGAGCATATTTATTCGTTTAAAGGTTTATCACGTGTTTTTGACTTCCGGATTTAGAGTTTTAAAGTTAGTCACTCACTGGGCTTCGTAGCTCATTCTTTCAAAATGTTTTCAACTTTTCAGGTAGAGATCGAGCTCCTGGTGCCTGATACACTGCCAACGTCTGCTGAAAGTTCCAGTACAAGCCCCAGTACGTGGGTGGAGTTGTTTATTGAGTCTGTTAATATTGTAAATGTTTTGTAAGGATTGAATAATATCGTCCTAGAGGTCGTGGTTGTATAAAACCTAGTCGTACATGCTTTTGGTTGTGATATCTATATCAGGTTATCTTCCAAACCAAGTTTTGTCAGGGCTGCACCTCGTGTATGTTAAAGGGTTTCCGTGGATTCCGCTGTGTTGTGTTTCATGTAGAATGTTTTATATCTATGATTAGTATGTTTATCAGGTTCAACGTTTCAGTAGGGTCAACAGGGGTCGTTAGAGGTGACGATGTCTGTTGGCTTCACGCTGTCTTTCGGGCTAAGCTAGCAGGTGGTCCGGGAGGGGGTGTGACATTTTAAATCCCTAAAGATAAACTTGTATTAAGAGTTGCCATTTTTAATCCTCAAATCAAGCATCTTCACTATCTAAATCAGCATCTTTATTATCCAACTAAACATCTTCATCATTTTAACAACCCAGAAATCACAGTCTTGTTCGACTTGTAGGTCTTCACGACTTTCCATTATTGAAATGGTTATCAATCTTGAAACATCACTACTACAACAATGCCCTATAATGACGGTCAAGAAAAAAAGGTGCGAGTATTTAATGATGGACAAAAAAAAAGAGCCGAAATTTAAAAAAAAAAATTGAAATTAACCTATAATGTCAGTCAAAACTCGACATTGTAAACAAACCTTTTATGGCGGTCAAAGACTGCCATTAAATGTGGTTACTTTTCCCCTTTTTCATCTCGCTTTTCTCTCTCACCCTCTGCTCAGTTTTCTCTACCCCAGCCTCTTCTCCCTCACCCTTCGCTCAATTTTCTCTGCCCAAACCTCGAGCCTCTTCTCTCTTCTCTTGAATCTGTTCTTTCTCACTCTCATCGCTTTCAATTTCTCGGTTTCTTCGGCATCTTCAAAGAATCCTTGAATATTGTATTTTCACGGAGGAAGATCTTTAGTAAGATTACCCTACCTCTAATCTTGCCTCTTTCCATTGTCTTCGCTCCTCACATCAAGGTGACCGAGAGCTTCTCTTCTTCCAGATCTTGAAAAATGAAGACTCTTTGAACTCAATCCCCAAGAATTCACCGAAATACACCAAGCTCTCTGACATGATCACTTCAGAATGGATCTCTTTTTGGCTCTTCAAAGTTGCGTATTTCACTTTCTTCCTTGTCCTCACTCTTCTTTCAACGACAACCGTCATTTACACCGGTAAGGAAATCACCTTCAGAAAGGTCATCAACGTCGTTCCCAAGGTTTGGAGAAGGCTGATGGTTAGTTTCATATGGAATTTCGTTATTTTCCAATAACATATACTTTGACAATAGACTACATATTTAAAATGGAAACAGATAATGTATCCAAGCCTTTCACCCTCAGGTCTTCAAAGACAATCGAAGCTTGGTAGATTCAATTTCAGTCCTCAAATTCTTTCGCTTTTTTGTATTGTTTCTAAAATCGAAACCGAGAAGCTATGGAGCACCAGGTAGCTGGGGTTTGCTATAAGAGAATTGGGTGCAACGCCACCTTCACTGAGGATGACAATCCCGAAGGTTTGTTGGAAAGAAACTTTTTGGAGATTGGAGGGTAAACTTAAAATATGGATTTTTGAGAAGGAGGTTATGAGAAAGAGGCTACTTGTGTTGTTACTCAATTCTAGCTTTTTGGCTTGATTGGCTTGATACATAAACTTTAAGACACTACCCCTATTTATACTAGTTTCCACCTCCTCAATTTGTGGTTAAGATTTTGCAACACACAACTATAATCTTGTGGCTATAAATGATTCTCTATAATACATAATTTTCTCTAATATTCTAGAGAATTCTACTTCATACTCTAAAAATCTTCCTAAGGGATTTATCTAGATTTTTCCTATACTTTAAGACATTTCTAGAATTTGGGCTTTTATTTGGGTTGGGCTCAAATACTAAATATCCAAAATCAAGTTTATATTTCAACAAGGTTTCTATCAATACCATGATTCAGTACATTAATTCACTCACACCCTTTCTTTTCATTCTTTTGTTAACCTTAATATTTTGGGTATTACTGAACGTTGTTCTGGATTTTCATTTTCAAATTTATAAAACTTTCCTTGCTTGTGAACCTGTTAGTAACGGAAACCAATGAAGATTATTTAGTTTGATCTGCCCAAATAGTGTTCAGAAGTTCTTGTCTAGCTTTTGGGAATTTAATGCTCATTACTGGTTTAACATAGTTTATTGAACAATGCTTACTCTCATGCATTAAGATCGTTTCTGTTGGATAAATTTTTTTATTCTTGATGATGGACTCTTTTTGCCCTGCGACCTTCAATGATATTAAGAAAATGTTATAGGCTAGAAATTTTTCAAATGCATCGAGTCACACTCTTCTTCATCTTTTATTCCCCATTCTGAATTTACCCGATATTTCATATGCTTTTGCTCGAGATTTCTTTTCTTCTCCTCAACTGTCCCAATCGAGCTTACTTTGGATTTTGAACGTGTTTTGGTTCGGTTGTTTAAGATTAGATTGTTGGTTAATTGCAGTACATGAAATGTGGATTTGCTGGGGATAATTTTCCCGCTTCTGTATTTCCTTGTGTGGTGGGAAGGCCGCTGCTTCACTATGAAGAATCACTCATCGAACAGGAGTAGGAGTTGAAGGTTTGCTTGAGAAGTACAACTTTTCTGGTCATTCAAATCCAAGTAGTTTTAACTTTGTATACTCAAGGTGCTAGTAAAGATGAATGAAGGTGATCAGTCTAATTTGTTATACACTTAGAATCTCCCAATTTGCTTATCTTTGTTGAATTCCTTGCGAAAATTCTTTAAATTGAGTATAATATGTCTATAGGTCCTCGCTGGAGCTTTGGAAGCGATTTAGGGCTTATACGAGCGAAACCGGAGCGTAAAATGATCATTTTTCCCCTGGAGCCTCATCAGCGTCGAGACGCCCATCATCAGAGTCGCGACGCTAGCCAAATAAGGAAACTACTTAGAGATCAAGCTGGCAAACAGCGTCGCGACGCTAGCCCGCAGCGTCGCAACGCTAGGGCAATCCGAGAGATGTTTTCCAAAATTGAAGGGACAGCGTCGCGACGCTAGGCAGTTTTCCAGAATCAAATTTTTCCTATTTTGGTTGGAAATTTTTGTTTGAAGACCCAATTCAGTACCAAATGACCTCGAATTGAAGGCCAAGAATCACTATAAATAAAGGGTCTTCGTGTAGGTTTAGAATCATCCCTCAATACACAATTCACTACAACATTGTAGTCCATCTCTCTCCCCTTTCTCCACCATTCTTCTTAGTTTTTAAAGTTTTCTTAGTCTAAGGGTCGGTTGATCGAGGCTCGAGCTTGGAGGTGCTTGTCTATGGCCAACTAAGCTCAGATCGTTGTAATTGGGACCTTGGTTTGTAAGTTTGATTCAATTTTATGAGATTTTCATTCTTCATTACTTAGTTAATTGTCTTTGTGATTTTAGTTCTTTTCATACAAATTTAGATTGTGGTAGGAAAGATTGACAACCTTGACCGCGCCCTCTCTAAATTTACTTGTTAAATCTAAGTAGCAAATAAGTTAACGTTATGATTATACGCATGCGTGCCTAGAACTAAATGATTTAATCAATTGTAATTGTGGTTTGTTGTCCGTTGCATGTGAATTAATTCGGCTAGATCCCAATGCGTTTTAGATTAGTTAATAGGCATATTAATTAATTTAAACTAGAATCAAACTTAGCGTTTGTATATTTTTTATAGTTGGATCATGACTCTCGGTTTGTTGCCGGAGTACGATGGACTTAGTTAATTAAATATCAATTGATAATCGATGAATGAAATTAATCAAACTTAACACCGAGTTCAACCTCGATTACAGTGATCCTCGTGGTAAGATCAACTAACCCCACCTTTACTTTCCTTGCATTTAATTTTCCTTATTTATTTTCCCGCCTTTACTTTATGTTATCTATAAACCCCCCATTTTGGTTACCTCAAAAACACAAAAGAATTTAAAAATAAATTGATTGTTCCATGTGATCGACCATGACCACTACTGCTACAAGTTAGCTTTAGGAATCGTGGATTACAAATTTATTTGACAAGAGACCACGAAAATCTCTTCCCGTCGAAGGTCAAAATTGTGCTTAGTTCTTTTCTAAACTCGTCATCTTTCCCCCCTGTTTTGTCTTTCTCTATGGGCAACTTTCCTTTGATTTTTTTGTTAGCATATCATAATTGTTGAATTGAAAAGTACATTTCATTATGACGGTGAAGAAAAATGCATACCCCTATGATATGCATCCTCAAATTCACCCTACTTTTCATTTACTTCTTCACTCATTATTTTGCTCTGGCAGGTTTATTAACTGCGTTTGTCATTGACTCTGGTGAAGGTGTCACTCATGTGGGAAATAATTTATAGATTCATGAAATCTTTTCACTAATCTCAGTGGATACTCTTTTCTCTTCCATACACTTTTTATTGAGCAAAGTACATTTGTTTATCTTGTGATTTTTTTCCCTAGAGACTTTGTGGTTCATTTTAATTAAACTTTGAAATGTCAATGGATGGTGAGGTGCATTGAAGTTCATCAGTTTTGTATTTCATGGTCGTCATTGTATGAGGGGTCATTATGATAAAAAAAAAAATGCATATGGTGCTGGTCTTCTTTTGTCCAAGGTTTAAATAGTTTGAATACTCTCTTGAAATTCTCCAAATTATTTCAGTAGTCTCATCTCTGATACTCGTTAAGGAGTTCATTGTTTATTTTGACAACTAGCTAAAGAAGATTACTTGGAGTTGAAACAAGAAGCAAGTGAGTCACAGGAATATTCGAATGCAAAACTGGATTGAGTTAGTCGATATCTTGGTATTCTTGCAAATATGACCCGTAAGTTAGGTAAGACAATTAGCATTGCAACTTACTTATTTTCCATATTGTAGTACCAAAAACTGAATCTGAGTGAAGACTTTGTTAGCTAGTTCTTGGATATCAGATTTTGGTCTATATTTTGTTGTGATTTCTTTTGAGACTTGAGACTGTAGCAAAGTGAGATGCAATTTTATGGTTTAACTTCGGTTGGAATTAATATTGGCATTTATGTGTCACTTTTCTCTCTATATTCGATATTGAGGAAACAACCAAACCATATAAGGTAACTGTCTACTTTGAGTTGAAAATTGGTTCGAGAAAGTTAAAATACTGTGAAAACTTTTGCTTAGATAGATTTTTTCCTTCCCCAAGCCGGATATTGAAAGCTTGGGAAACTATTGAAGAAGAAATATTGGCTATTGATGGCTTGAATGCTAGTGGTTTTTCTCAGGATAATTATATTCAAGTTGGTTGCACCTCTCCTAACATTGGTTTTGACTTTGGATTGTGATATTTAGTTATTGTATGATCTGTCAAATGTTTTTGTGATGGTTTTCTTCAAATGGATGATTAAATGTTAGTTAACTTTCTTGTTTTGTTCTCTGCAATTTCTATAAATTGGGTCCTTTTTTTTATATTGAGTGCAAGATGATGGTATGAATTGTTTATGACTAATAAGTTGTTGCTTTCTTTTTTGATTAGTCTTTTGGTCTTTTATTATAGGCACCTCCCTTGTAACTCATTTCTAAGTTGTTATCTGCTATTTCTTGTTTTTCTATTGTACAAACACAATCTCTCAGTCAAAACTAGAAAATATAATTTTAAAAAATCAAAAACCAAAAACTAAATATGGTTATCAAACGGGGCCTTAACTACTATAGTTTAGGTAGTGAATTTTATTGTGTGGTTTTCTAGGTATCTTTTCACCATTACAGTTGAATCAATTGTGCCATACTTTCTATCTCGTATTGTTAGTTGTTACTTTTATACTTTTCTTTTCAAAATTTCACTAACCTAGCTTTTTAGATCTTTTTTATCAGTAAAAGTATTTTGTCAAATATACTGCTTGAACCAACTTTGTACTATTATATTTGGAAATGAGTTAACTCCACGTTCTTTATTTTTTTCGTTTTTGGTCAGCAAGGTGTGGCTCCATTGGTGAATCCTTAAAGTAGCAGAAATAAAACCAAATCCTAGCATCAAATGGTAGGTGGAAACCATTTAATTTTAGTTATAATTTTAAGTTGATCCAATTGCTGGAATTTTGATTACTATTGCTGCATTTTTTCTGTCATGTTTTTAGTTTGCATAACAAAAGTTGAACTTCCTGCTAGGATAATTTGGAGATGCATACTATTTCTTGAAATATCTAATTATTAATATGATATTTCTTTAAATTTATCTATAATAAGATTGTAGGTGCTGATATTTAACATTTGGCAAGGTTGTTGTTAGTTTAATTAGATATGTTATTGAGTTCTTTTTTTGTCTTTCTTTTTTCATTCTTTTAATGGTTGTTACAAAATTTACAAAATTCTCTTACAACTATTACGTGAATTTTCTTTTTTTCAAAGTGTGTGGTCAAGTAAAGTGAATTTATATGTTCAAAGCTTCATATTGTGTATAGTAAAGTGAGATTTTCAAAGCTGCAGTGTGTGGTCAAGTATTAACAATATTCTTTGATGTTTTGTGTTGGTTGGAGATTTCCATTTGTCTTCCCAATCAGATGTGTTCAAGTATTAACAAAAGAAATGTCATATCTCATAAATGGATGACATGTAAGAAAATCAGATTTATATAGCTTATTTGTTTCCAATCAGGTTTATATGGCTTCTTTACTTCCCAAGCTAGAGGATGCGTGTTTTTAGGTTAGCTATGATACGATTAAGGTCTAATAAAGTTGTGGCTAATAAAGTTGTGGCTATCGGGTTTTCTAACAATTTTTTCTGATACTCATCGAGAGATTGGTTTTTTTTTTTGTGGGTATTTTATTGTTAACTAAATTTGTTTTTCTTAGGTTCTTCGAGTTGTTGGACATATGTTTGTTATGTGAGTTCTTGTTTTGGTTGTATCGAACCTAATTACAATTTGTTTTTCTTAGGTTCTTCAAGTTTGATGTACAAGCAAGATTATGGTAACAAGAATGAAAGCGGCATGTGGAGAATTTTTGTTTTTAAGTGTAGGTGTAGGCTTTTAATCATAGGTGTTTAGTAATTGTGAGGCTTTTAAGTGTAAGTGTTTGTAATTTTATTTTTATATCAAATTTGGTTCATTGGCTTATTGGAATGAAATTTGAAAAATATTTGATATCTATACAATGTGGCACATTTAATGATGGACATTTATCATAAAATTTAATAACGGACTTTTGATGACGATTTTTTAATGACGGACTTTTGATGACGAACTTTTAATTAATGACGAACATTTAATGACGGACATTTAGTCATAAAATACCCATCCAATGACGGACATTTGATGACGGACGACCTTTAATGTCACGCATTGACCAACATGAAAAGAGTTTGTCATTGTAGCCTTTAATGTTAGGCAGGCTTTAATGACGAGCAGTGCCCATCATTAAAAGTCGCCCTCGACATTAAAATGCTACAATGTCACCCGCATAGATGACGTACACTGCCCGACATTAAAACTTTTTAATCACGGGCATTGCCTTTCATTAAAAGTCTTTTTTGTAGTAGTGCATAGGGTATGTTAATTATTGTATTTTGTATTTATCTATCAATATTTTTCTCCTTGTATCCTAACACAAAGTATTTTTCATTTTTTTCAAGGTCTTCAATGGTTTCCAAATGAAAGCTTTTGGAAGAAGATTAGAGTGGAGAAAGGTGGCCAAAAGAAAATTGGAGGTTTCTCAAGAATTTTTTTTGTAATGGAAGAAGATGAGAATGTGAAAGACGCAACACAAACTGAAGAAAATGGGAAGAATCTCAAGGGTTTCGGAATTTTTTTAAAAGACAGGGTGATTTCTTCTCATTTTTTAGATGATTTGTTGTTTACCATAGTGAAATTATTTGCATGTTGTCTAATAGGTTAGTTTACTATATACACTGTATTTGCATAATTTGTTTACTGAATATACACTGTATTTGCATAATATTTCTTTTTATTATAAACTTGAATCTTTTTTATTGTTCAGTAACATTTGTCAAGTTTACTGAAGACACTCTGGAGTTAGGTTATTGAATATCCAACGAGACAATATATGGTAAAGGTTTGGAAAAGAAAATAGGGTTTTGTGTGTAAATAAATTTAGTAATTTAAATACACACAAGTTAACAGATTCAATCATTTTCGTGCACTCCCTATTTTTAAGGTAAAAGTTAACAATTTTTTGTTTTAATTCTACAACTCTCTCCCTGATTCATGCTAATTGGTTGGTTTTTGTTATCAATCAACTCCCTCCCTTCATTCATGGTATTTTTAAGGTAAAAGTTAACAAATATATATTTTTTTTTTTAATTCTACACAACTATCACCCTATTATTAATTTATAACTTCTATTTATTTGTTATGTTTGTTAAATTTGAATTGGATTGATTTTCAATGTGCACTTAAATTAAGTCTAAAATCTAGATTCTCTCCTACATTTACGTTGTATTTAAATTTATAGTTTACTGGATTTAAATTGTATTTGAATTTATCGATTCAGTGTATTTAGATTTTGTTCAAGGGTATTTTCGTCTGATTCGTTGTAAAAAACCCTACTAAAAATAGCAATTGGTCATTTTTTAAATGAAAAAAATCATATGGTCATTTTTCAAAATGACCAATTAAAAATAGTCATTTATCTAGTTGCTCATTATTAATGGACACACTTTTTTGAACTCAACAACATTGAAAAGTTGGTAGATTTGAACCTCTCACCTCTTGAGGTTACATACCAATTCTGTTAAAGTAAAAGTTTTTTCTTTTTTTTTTTGTGAAACATGTTAAACTAAAAGTTACAAATTAAAGGAATAGAGTAATCATAAAATGTTTTATCAACTTCTCATCTCTTTTAGTATATCATAGATTCGTATATGTTGAGGATCCCACATAGAAAAGATAAGTGGAGACCTCCCAATTTATAAGATGTATGAGTTACACCTCTCACTGTCAATTGGTTTTAAGATGGAAGCCCATGTTTTTTGATAGTATACAGTACAATTGAAATTTACATGTAGCTGGAACAATTATCATGCCACTTGTCCAAGCTATATTAATTTTGCTTTTTTTTTTTTTTTTGCAATGGTTTTTTTTTAAAAAAAATAATTAATATTCCATACACAAAGAGATACAATTAAGATAGTTCAACATAAGGTTTTCTTTGACAAGGAGGTGGGGAGACTCGCCAATTTAATTTGTCTGATGCCAGCTTCAACATAAAGTATTAATAATTAATAAATAATTAGTGTTTATATACCCCTCAACTATGAAAGGTTGAATCAATTAAAACTCTAAACTTTTTTAAGTGAATCAATATTGAACCATTTCAGTGATTCATAACTATTTTCTTTCTTTTTTTTTTTTTTTTTTTTTTTGAAAACAAATAGACATCATATTAACTCGAAAGACTTCCCCTAAGGGTTACAAAATACTGAAGCTCACATTGAGCTTGTTGAACAATCCAACCAGGAAAGTTCGACGACCACAAACGTGTAGAAAGCGACAAACCCACTTGGGCTAATTCATGTGCTAATGAATTATAATTACGATTGACATGACAATAAATAATTTGCTCGAATGAACCGCCCAAAAGATTTATATCCCAACAGACCGTTGCACAATCCGACTCAGGCTGCTTCTGCTGCAGAAGAACTGATATCAAGGCTAAAGAGTCAGAAAACAGTGTCAAACTTTTGACATCATTCTGACGAGCAAGCTTAAGACCCTCAAGCACTGCAACAGCCTCAGCACACAAAGGAGATGAAAAAATAGGAAATCTTTTATGCATTACTTGTTTCAACTGGCCCTTATGGTCACGAAGCACCACACCAATAGCGCATTTCTTATTCACCACGTCCCATGCCGCATCCACATGCATTATGTATTCTTGGCCTTGAGCAATCAACCTGTTAATATCTTGGATCGACTGAGCCTTCCGACCAATACGCGGATTGGCCGTCTTAAAATCATACAAATAATCATCAATCCATTCACAACGAGCATTAACAGGGGGAACAGGATGATTATGAATGGTGTTATTACGATCATTCCAGATAGCCCAACACCCAACACAAAGTCGCTCTAAAACTGTATCCGTAACAGAGTCCGCTAAATGGATCCATTTATCTTTAATGTCCATGTCCCTATCCCAACCAATTTGGCCTCCCACATCCAACCTTGTCCATATATCCTTTGCTCTATGACACTGAAAAAGTGCGTGGTCTGATGTTTCAGGTACCTCCAAGCACAACGAGCATACCCCATCACCTGGGACATGATGCCTTCCCAAGTTGACAGCACACGGGATGCAACCTTGGAAAGATCTCCAGACAAACAGTTTAATTTTTGTTGGTAGTTGCAGTTTCCACAGCCGAGTCCACCATTTGCGTTCTTTATCCCTACAAGATGGCGAAGCCTCACATTTCAAGAGCATACCCAATTTATACCCACTCTTAACAGAATATACCCCATGCTTGTCATAATGCCAGATCCATGAATCAGGTGCTTGTCGGCTAATTGGAATACGAAGGATCTCCTGTACATCAACCTCCCATAAATCCAAACGAAGCTTATCCACATCCCAACTTCCCGTTGGGGTGATATAATCAGAAACCATCATATCTACCTGATCCCCTTTCTGTCCTAATACCCTAAATGTGTGAGGCCGAGGAAGCCAAGGGTCAAGGACTAGCTTGATAGATCGCCCATCACCAATATTCTTCCGAAGACCCACCTTTAAAAGTTCCACCCCCCACATGAACCCTTTCCAAAAATAAGAAGAGTTAGATCGTACCTCGGCGTCTAAGAGGGTTGACGATGGAAAATATCGTCCCTTTAGAATTCTAGCAACAGTAGAATTTGGATTGTGGAAGACTCTCCAAGCCTGCTTAGCCAACAAAGCTTGGTTAAAGACTTCCAAATCCCTAAAATTCAACCCACCAATCTCCTTGGGTTTACACAACTCTCCCCACTTACACCAGTGGATACGACGTTTCTGTTCCGTTGTACCCCACCAAAACTTTGCACATAATGCAGAAATTTTGGACAAGATCCCCTTAGGAAGTCGAAAACATCCCATAGCATATGTGGGAATAGCTTGGACGACACTCTTAATAAGAACCTCCTTTCCCCCAGTTGAGAAGAAGCTTTGTTTCCACCCTTGTAATTTTGACCAAACTCTGTCCAGCACACATTTGAACTCCTTGCATTTACCTCTGTGGAATGCTGATGGCATACCCAAGTAAGAGCCTAGACACGTCACCACTTTCATCTGAAGGATAGAACCAAGGTAAGCTCCAGTATCAACAGGCACATTTTTAGAGAAACAAACCATTGATTTGTCCAGGTTAATACATTGACCTGAAGCACGCTCATAATCTAACATAATGGACCGAAAATGCCCAAATTCATAAGCCTTGGCCTTCAGAAAAATGAGGCTATCGTCTGCAAAAAATAAATGAGACACTTTCGGAGCCGAACGAGCAATAGCAATCCCTGCCAAGTCGCGATTCATTGATGTAGCTAACAACGACGCTAAACCTTCGGTACAGAGCAGGAAGAGATACGGAGATAAAGGATCCCCTTGACGCAGGCCTCTAGATGCCTCAAATCTACCCCTTACTTGTCCATTAACAATGATAGAAAAAGAGGCTGTAGAAATACAATCCATAATCAACTCAATCCACTCACCAGGAAACCCAAGTTTCTCCATGACAGCACCCAAATATCGCCATTCCACCCTGTCATATGCTTTGCTCATATCCAATTTCAATGCAGCAAAACCAGTTTTCCCTTTCCTCTTGGAATTCAAAAAATGCAAGGTTTCTTGACCAATTATCATGTTATCCGAAATAGACCTACCCGGAATAAACGCTGATTGACATTCATCAATGACCGAGTTCAAAACATTCTTCAACCGATTTGCAATAACCTTTGTAACAATTTTATAGGAAACATTACACAGGCTAATAGGTCGGTAATCAGATACTAACCTCGATTGATGTTTCTTTGGAATGAGAACCAAATTTGTATGATTCCACTCCTTTATTGAGCGCTTCCGATTTAGAATATCCAGACAATTGTCCACCGTTTGGGCCCCCACAATCTCCCAATATTTCTGATAAAAGAGAGCTGGGAATCCATCCGGACCCGGGGCCTTAGTAGGATGAAAGCCCTTAATCGCCTTTTCCACCTCCTCTCTTGAGAAACCAGCAGTTAGAGCTTGACTCATCGCTGGAGTAACACGTCGTGGGATATGATGCAGAACCCTCCCCAAATCCTCTACAGAAGGATTTCGGGTACAGAAAATATCTTTAAAGTAGGATTCAAAAACAGAATGAATCTCAGCATCCCCCTCCTGCCACAACCCATTCGCATCCTCCACACCCCGAATCTCATTACGCCTCCTTCTTGCCGAAGCCCGCTGATGGAACCACTTGGTATTGCGATCTCCCCACTTCAACCAATTCTCTCTTGATCTTTGCTTCCAATACATTTCTTCTTCTAGCAAGAGGTCATCCAACTGTCGTTCAAAATGATGAATCTTCGCAAAATCAATAGGCACCGGCCTATCATACTCCATTTTTATCAAATTCTTAATCTTCCATAGATTTTCCTTCCTCGCATATAACTTTCTTTGACCCCATCTTCCTAAAGCCGAAGCACACTTACGGAGACTATGATGAAGTTCCACCACATTACCATCTTGACCAGACCAACGACCACTATCAGCAATAATCTTACGGCAATCGTCGTCCTGAGTCCAACATTCCTCAAACTTAAAGGTGCGATTCACCTTCCTGCACTGATGCCTGACAGCATTGCCTTGTACACAGAGTTCTACTGGCCGATGATCTGACTTAGCCCAATCCCGATTAATAACATTGCAATGCGGCCAAAGAGAAAGAAAGCCCTCATTTGCCAAAAAGCGATCAAGACGAAGAAACATTTGGTCCCCTGATTGGCGGCGATTACACCATGTGAATTTATCACCACTGAACCCCAAATCCATCAAACCACAATCATCCAATGTCTCACGAAAATTCTGAATAAGGCGTTGATCACGAATTGCCCCACCTGATTTCTCACGATCCCACAGTATCTCATTAAAATCCCCCCCAAGAACCCACGGGGTGGCATCATTGTTTTGGAGTCTACGAATCAAATTCCAAGTATGGGTACGCAAATTAGCATCAGGCTGACCGTAGATTCCGGTAAACCTCCATCCAATATTATTCCAGACAATAAAAGCATCAATATGATGGATCGAAAAACTTCGTATAGACACGTCAACATCATTTTTCCACATTAGGCACAAACCCCCACTCAAACCAACTCGATTAACAATAAAGCATCCAGAATAATTCAAACGCAGCTTCAATTTATTCAAAACGAACGAAGAACATTTAGTCTCAGAAATAAAACATAGTTGGGGACTAAGGCGACCTATCTCGTCGCTAACATTTCGGAATGCCCATGGGCTCCCTAGACCACGGACATTCCAACACAATACTTTCATGGTTTCGGGCGGGGCTGCTCTGCAGTCCCCGCCTGATTACACTCATTGGACTCAATTCGCGGACGCTTCAAATTTTCTGGCGAAAATAAAATAGGTCCATTCTTCCGCTTGTTAAATTCCTCGAGCACTGAAAGATTCAGACCGGCTGGAACAAACCCCGCACGAGCACGTTTCTTCCATTGATACCCTTGGCCTTGTTTTTTCCCTTCCTTCTTCACCGAAAGCCCATTCATAACTATTTTCATTTGATTCCATTTCAATTCAACTCTAAATCACTTAAACAGAATTATTCTTCTCCAAAAATCCTACCATAGTAGCAATTTAATTTTTCTTAAATAGTATCAAAGAGATGATATACAACTTGATGTAGCCGATTAATGGCTTAGAGTTTGATGTGTTAGTTTCTATTTTCTTAAAAGCCATGTGGCTAGCATGTGACCTTCTGTTTATTAGTTAGTTAGTTGGTTAGGCTTATCCGCCCTTTGTAAAGCCTATTTAAAGGCTTATAGCCTTTGGCTTGAGATATCAATAATATTCTGAGGTTATTCATAGTTATTGGCTCCATCAAATTGGTATCAGAGCGCTCGATTCTCGGGACATCTTTTACCATGATAACCAAGAAAGTCTCGACTAATGTAAGTGGAGATCCTTCTTTGGTTGATAAAGAGGCGGAATCTACCCCCGTCCTCTCACCACAATAGACAACTGCACGTTTGTTGTCAGTTGAAGACGATGTGCGTGAGATCAAGAAAATCCTAAAGCTAATATGGGAAAAGATTGGCATTCAGACAGAACAATTGACAATAAATCCTGAAGTACAGACAAATAGGGGAAAATAAACACAAACACATCAAGGAGAAAGCAGCAAGATGACGAACCAGCATGAAGACAGAACCAAATTCCAGCAAGAAAGGTGTTTTGGTGAACAAAAGATAGCCCAAGATTAGGTTGCAGCTCCAACAAAATACCAAGAGTGGAAAATGGCGCATAAAAGATACCAAGAACTTAAGGAAAATTCGTTATTTCGAAGGTATCAAGACTGGTCAGAATCTTCAAGTGAGGACGATAGAGAACCAAGAATCCTTTATCAACAAAATCCAAGGTATGATCATGCGGAACGAAAAGATGATGCAAGAATGTTTTACCATAAACAAGAAAGTGATTTCAAAATGAAGGTGGACATCCCAACTTACAATGGTAAAATGGAAATTGAAGCATTCTTGGAATGGATACGCCATATGGATGATAGCGCGCATAGCGAGCTATCTTTCCCGTTACAATTTGGTTAGTCTTTGAGTAATTCGTAACCATTTTATTGCTCTTTAATGTTTATTTTGTAGGAAATTGTTATGTTGAGCTTAATTGAGAAATTGGAGTCAAATGGAGTTCAATCCTAAAAAAAAAAAAAAAAAAAAAAAATAGCGTCGAGACGCTATGTGACTAGCGTCGCGACGCTACGCGAACTTCCAGAATCCGTAATTTCGCGGTAGCGTCGCGACGCTACGACCAATTTTTGCCTTATTTAAAGATTGCGATTAGGGCTTTTTGGGGGACTGAAAAAAGGGACTTTTGAGACTGAAACAAGTGGAGGAAAGAGGGAATCAAACGATTGTTCGTGGGGATCATCACGGGGACGTGCGGTCTCGGCCTACCTAGCATTCAATTCTCTTTACCCTTTACTTTTGTAGTTCTTATGGCTTGTTTAGACTTAGTTTATATTGTAATTCGGATTATGTGTAGCTAAGTTTAATTCTTAGGGATTGATGTAGCCGTTGGACACTTTATGGATTTATTTTATGGTTTTATTGTTATTGATGTCATTTATGCATAATTGTGTTTTTAATGCTTTCAATTTACCGGCCATAAATTGATTGTTGTTTGTGCTTAAATATAACTCAGGAGAGAGGATTTAGCTTAGAAATCATTATGCATAACTAGGATTTAACTAAAAATCGGGAGATAATAGTTAATTCTAGAAATCGTTAAAAAGGTTAACCTTAATGCCTTGCACGTTTAATGAATTTAGATAGGGATATCGGGTTCATTGCATGTGGGAGAATCATGTATGCTCGGGAGAAATATATGTGATTTTAGTTTCCCAAGATTTATGAATCTTAGCATGTCATTAAACCATGAATTAATCCATAATCCCAATTGGTGAAATCAAGTCCTTAAGACCGTTGTCTCCATTAGCTTGTCATACTTTTTCATTGATTTGTGTTTGATTACATTCATTCTCATTTTGATTTGTTCCCTAAATAAAATTGGGCAAGATTATTTTCGGTAATTAAAATTGATTAGAAATCCAATCCAGAAGACAACATTCGAATATCACATTCACTATATTATTACTTGACCCGTGCGCTTGCGGTAGGAAAATTTCACACAAGTTTTTGGTGCCGTTGCCGGGGATTGGCATATTTAGTCAATTTTAATATCGTAGAAATATTGTCCGATCTTAGTTTAGGGTGTATTTTATTTTTTGTTATTTTTGTTATTTTTGTTTTTAGGTAGATTGCATTTTTTTTTTCCTTTGTTGATTGATTTCCATATTTAGATTTTTTCATATTTGTTTGAATTTTCCATAGATAGATAGATTTTTTCCTTTTTAGTGTTTTCTTTCCTTTTTAGATTAGTTTTCCTTATTTGTTAGTTTCCTTATTTGTTTTTGCCATATTTGTTTTTGCATTCCATATTAGTTTATCTTTTCCTTTTGTAGATTATAGTTTCCCATTGTAGATTCATTTATTTCCTTTTCTTGTTTCTTTCCTAATTTATTTTCTTTCCTTTTCTTTTGTTTTTCCTTTTTTAGGTTAGTTGTGTTGGTGTATGCAAAAGGTTAGGGAATTGGCCTTAGTTCCCTTTGACCCAGAAATCGAGAGAACTTTAAGTAGAATTCGAAGGGAAAGTAAAGAAAATCATATCCAAATGGCCAATCCTAAGCCTGAGGAGCCTAAGCCTATTAGGGACTACTTTCAGCCGGTCTTTCAGGAGCAACAATCGGGGATTGTCTATGCCCCGATCAATGCTAATAATTTCGAGCTGAAAACGGGTCTCATTCAAATGGCTCGAGATTGTGCTTACAGAGGATCACCCATGGAGGATCCAAATTCTCACCTGAAATCCTTCCTAGACATCTGTGGGACGGTAAAATTAAATGGTGTTTCTGAAGATGTCATTCGCTTACGTTTGTTTCCTTTTTCGTTGCAGGACAAAGCGAGGGACTGGTTACAATCGATTCCACCTGGGAGCATTACCACCTGGGATGCTTTAGTCCAGGCATTTTTAAAGAAATTCTTCCCTCCTGCTAAAACGGTCAAGTTGAGGACCGAGATTGGGACGTTCCAGCAACAGTTTGATGAGCAGCTGTTCGAGGCCTGGGAGCGATTTAAAGAGTTGCTGAGGAAGTGCCCTCAGCATGACTATCCCGATTGGCTTCAGGTTCAATTATTTTTTAATAGTTTAACTCCTAGTACAAAACCCATCATTGATGCAGCTGCAGGTGGGACTCTGTTGTCCAAAACTGTTGAGAATGCTAGGACTCTGCTAGAGGAAATGGCCACCAATAGCTATCAATGGCCATCTGAGCGATCGGGACCGAAAAAGATTGCTGCTGGAGTGTTTGAGATTGACAACGTAAGTGCACTTTAGGCCCAGATGTCTTCTCTTGCTAATGCATTTTTAAAGTTTTCAGGTACAGGGAGTGCTCAATCAATTGAGTCTGCAGCTGCTCTTGCATCCCAGACTCAAGAGGAAAATCTCGAGCAGGTTCAGTATGTCTCTAATTTTAATTCTAGGGGGTACAATAATAATTCTGCACATACACATTATCACCCTAGTAATAGGAATCATGAGAATTTTTCGTATGCAAATAATAAGAATGTTTTGAATCCTCCTGGCTTTACCCCTCAAAGTCAAGAAAGTAAGAAATCTTTAGAGGATCTCGTTGGAGCTTTTATTGCAGAATCAAGTCGCAGGTCCAATAAGCTCGAGGAGGCCGTAATTGCCATAAACACCACTGTCAATGGTCATTCTGCAACCAGAAAAAACATAGAGACTCATCTGGGACAACTGGTAAGTGTTGTCAACACCATGAATAAAGGTAAAGCCCCAGCTGAGCAGGAGAAATCTTCACTGGAGTACTGCAAGGCCGTCACTGTGCATCACGAGGAGGAGACTCAAGTAACTGAGGAGGATGAGACTACTGAAACTGAGGAACTCACTAGAGAAATTGAGGAGGGCACCACCTCAAACGAAGCTGAAAAGCTTATACCTGAGCCCTCTATCCCTTTTCCTACTGTTTTAGTTCCTAAATCAAAGAAAAAGAAAAATTCTAAGGCTAAGTTTGACAAGTTTCTAGATGCTTTTATGGGATTGCATGTTAATATTCCTTCAGATGCCTTGGAGCAGATGCCTCACTACAAAAAATTCATGAAGGAATGGCTCAACAAGAAGAAAAAGGAAAAGCAGTTGGAGACTGTATACCTTGCATCGACGTGCAGTGCTCGTGTCCAACAGAGAGTACTAGAGAAATTGTCTGATCCAGGGAGTCTCACTATTCCTTGTAATTTTGGTACTTATTCATGTAGAGCATTATGTGATTTAGGGGCTAGCATAAACATAATTCCTCTGTCATTATGCAAAAAGCTTAACATAGGAGAAATAAAATCTACTTCTGTTAGACTCCAGTTGGCTGACCAGTCTGTGGTTAGTCCTTATGGAATTATGGAGAATGTTTTGATTAAAGTAGGTAGATTTTTCCTTCCTGTTGATTTCTTTGTTTTAGACATTAAAGAGAATCCTACCAAGCCTATGATATTAGGGAGACCATTCCTTGCTACAGGGAGGGTTATAATTGATATTGAACGCAAGGAGCTAATCATCAGAGTCCAACAGGAGAAGGAGATCTTAAAAGCTTTTGAGGACCCTAAGAACACATCAAAGACCATGTTGATAAGGTACAGGAAAGGTGCTAAGAAAAGCACTGTTGATGGGACACCTGATATTAGACCACCTTGATGCCTATTCGGTCAACACGTCGAGCTAATGACGATAAACAAGCGCTTATGGGAGGCAACCCAAGTAAGTTTGGTTGTGTTTTTCTTTTTGAGTTTTATTTATTGTTTGCTTTTGTTTTGTAGGTCTTGGTTTCAGTCCCTCCTTTGCTTTCAAGCTTCCAGTTAAGAAGTCATCATCATTCCAGGGCAGTATTGTTCACTCCTTTCATTCTTTTATTGTTCTCATGCTTAATTATGCCTTATTTTCTTTATACATTGAGGACAATGCATGTTTTAAGTTTGGGGGTGGAATAGCATGTTTGTGGAGCCCTTGAGCATCTGAGTTCGGGCTATAGTTTTGAGCTTCCTTTGAATTGAGCTTATGGTTGTTTTCTGGATGCTATTTTTGCTTGACTATGACTTCCTAGGATAGGCTTTCTTGTCAACTTTCAAGCTTGCGATGAGTTGTAAGCATGAGTGCCCAAAAAGGAAGACTTTTTAAACTTTTTCTAGGAGATGGGTTGCATAAGTAGAGTATTTGTCTTGGCTAGATTTGGATTTGAATGCTTAGGAGCGAATTATTGGGTTCATATGCTTGTTGTCACCTCGATAGGTGTAGGGAAGAGCTAAAGAATTAATTTTTTGCAAATTAGCATGTTTGATCTTGCTTAGGAGGAAAGAAAATAATATTTGCTTATCGTGCTCATAAAGAAAAATCATTTTTGTTGTTACAATATGAAAAAAAAAAAGAGAGAGAAAGTCATGACTTATGCGCGCAATGTAATGGTCAATAAAGTTTAGGCAAAAAGTGCTACCCCAGTTATGATCAGTTAGGCCAACCAGAGAAACTCAGGTTAAGGGTCCCTGCAATAGGTGTGTGAAAGCTAGTGCCACATATAAATGCTTGAACGAATTTTCATTTATAAGCACCTAAGTATGAAGGAAAACAAACTAATTTGTTTCATTAACTCGTTCGTGAAACCTTAGTGCCAGTGTAGAGGGAAGATGAGCTGAGAGTTAAATAATCCAATCCCGGGCTAGTAGAGTCTGATCTCGTTGAGTTAGATCTCGCTTGTGCAAGTTAATTTTGGAAAAATTTTAATTTGTCTCCCTCATTGGTCCTTGTGTGCATGTCTCTTGCTTGCTTGACTATTGACTTTTGAGCCTTGAGGATTGAGTCATGTTTGTTGCATCCATTCTTCCACTGTATGTTTGATTTTTAGTTTGCTCGAGGACTAGCAAAAGCTTAAGTTTGGGGGTATTTGATAGCGCGCATAGCGAGCTATCTTTCCCGTTTCAATTTGGTTAGTCTTTGAGTAATTCGTAACCATTTTATTGCTCTTTAATGTTTATTTTGTAGGAAATTGTTATGTTGAACTTAATTGAGAAATTGGAGTCAAATGGAGTTCAATCCTAAAAAAAAAAAAAAAAAAAAAAAAATCATAGCGTCGAAACGCTAGGAGAACTTCCAGAATCCGTAATTTCGCGGTAGCGTCGCGACGCTATGACCAATTTTTGCCTTATTTAAAGATTGCGATTAGGGCTTTTTGGGGGACTTCTCTTGGACGATTTGGAGCCGCAAAACAGAGAAAAAATGGACTTTTGAGACTGAAACAAGTGGAGGATAGCGGGAATCAAACGATTGTTCGTGGGGATCATCACGGGGACGTGCGGTCTCGGCCTACCTAGCGTTCAATTCTCTTTACCCTTTACTTTTGTAGTTCTTATGGCTTGTTTAGACTTAGTTTATATTGTAATTCGGATTATGTGTAGCTAAGTTTAATTCTTAGGGATTGATGTAGCCGTTGGACACTTTATGGATTTATTTTATGGTTTTATTGTTATTGATGTCATTTATGCATAATTGTGTTCTTAATGCTTTCAATTTACCGGCCATAAATTGATTGTTGTTTGTGCCTAAATCTAACTCGGGAGAGAGGATTTAGCTTAGAAATCATTATGCATAACTAGGATTTAGATAGAAATCGGGAGATAATAGTTAATTCTAGAAATCGTTAAAAAGGTTAACCTTAATGCCTTGCATGTTTAATGAATTTAGATAGGGATATCGGGTTCATTGCATGTGGGAGAATCATGTATGCTCGGGAGAGATATATGTGATTTTAGTTTCCCAAGATTTATGAATCTTAGCATGTCATTAAACCATGAATTAATCCATAATCCCAATTGGTGAAATCAAGTCCCTAAGACCGTTGTCTCCATTAGCTTGTCATACTTTTTCATTGATTTGTGTTTGATTACATTCATTCTCACTTTGATTTGTTCCCTAAATAAAATTGGGCAAGATTATTTTTCGGTAATTAAAATTGATTAGAAATCCAATCCAGAGGACGACATTCGAATATCACATTCACTATATTATTACTTGACCCGTGCACTTGCGGTAGGAAAATTCCACATCAATGGAGAATTTTTTCGACTACATGAATACCCCGAAATCAAAGAAGGTAAAATCAGTAGCCCTCAAATTGAAGGGGGGAGCACAAGCATGGTGGGACCAACTTGAAATCAATCGCCAGCGATTTGGGAAAAGGCCAATAAGAAAATGAGAAAGAATGAAAAGGATGATGAAAGAAAGATTCCTTCCAGCTAATTTTGAACAAATATTATACACTCAATACCAAAATTGCCGCCAAGGAGCACGCACGGTGATGGAATACACGGAGGAGTTCCATAGATTGGGGGCTCAGACGAATCTTGGAGAAAATCAACAATGCTTGGTTGCAAGATTCAAGGGAGGTCTACGCACGAATATTCAAGAAAGAATTTCTTTACAACCTATAGCTTTCTTGAATGAAGCTATAACCGCAACTGCTACAGCTGAGGAACAAATCGCTAACAGGTTCAAAAGACAATACACAAGGAGGAATGCGGGAGAACCATCCACTTTCAATCCAAGAAACACTGCAATAGACAAGAACACATCCCAGACCTCATTGACAGGTATTGGCCATTACTGACACAGTGGATTTTCAAGAAGAAAATGATGAAACAGATTTGGAGGAAGATACCGATTTTCTTGAACCGGATGAGGGTGACCCCTTGTCTTTGGTTGTTCAACGCATTCTTTTAGCCCCAAAACATGAGCCAAGCTATCAAAGACACTCCTTGTTCAAAACAAGATGCACCATTAATGGAAAGATTTGCAATATAATTATTGATAGTGGTAGCACAGAAAACGTGGTTGCCAGCAAATTGGTTTCCACTTTGAACTTGGCAGAAAGCCCCCATATGGCACCCTACAAAGCAAGCTGGATAAAAAAGGGTGGGGAGGTGCTGGTAACTCAAACCTGTACCATACCATTATCTATTGGAGCAAGCTACAAGGATCAAATCGTGTGTGATGTGCTAGATATGGACGCATGTCATATACTCCTTGGTAGACCTTGGCAATATGATGTACAGGCTCTTCACAAAGGACGAGAGAATACTTATGAGTTTTCTTGGATGGGCAAAAAGGTTGTTCTTCTTCCTCTTAATCCATTCAAGCATATAGCAACGCCAACCACCAAAAAAGGTCAACTTTTCAGTCTCTCTTCTGGAAAAAAATTCCTTGATAATAAACAAACTCCTATCTTGGGCCTAGTTATTAAAGATTTTGATGCTACTAATACCTCTACTACTGTTCCAAGTAAAGTGCAGAACTTATTAGATGAATTCCCCAGTATTATAGATGTTCCATCTACTTTGCCACCCCTCCGAGACATACAACATACTATTGAATTTTTTTCAGGAGCAACACTACCTAATCTACCACACTATAGGATCAGCCCAAAGGAATATCAAATTCTCCATGATCAAATCCAGGAATTGCTGGACAAAGGGCATATTCAGCCAAGCCTGAGTCCCTGCGCGGTACCTGCTCTTTTGACACCTAAAAAGGATGATTCTTGGCGAATGTGCGTCGACAGCAGGGCTATCAATAAGATAACTATCAAATGTCGATTTCCAATTCCTCGAATAAACAATTTGTTGGATCAGTTAGGTAAGGCGACGATCTTTTCCAAAATTGACCTCAAAAGCGGGTATCATCAGATTCAAATAAAACCTGGGGACGAGTGGAAGACTGCGTTCAAGACAAATGAAGGACTTTTGAGTGGCTAGTCATGCCTTTTGGCCTTTCTAACGCTCCTAGCACCTTCATGCGATTAATGAACCAGGTATTTCACCCTTTTATTAACAAGTTTGTAGTAGTTTATTTTGATGATATCCTGATTTACAGTCATGACTCTTCGGAACACTTAAACCATATTCGAATCATTTTTGATACCTTACAACAGAATGCCCTAGTGATTAACTTAAAGAAGTGTTTATTTGCCACTGAGGAGATATCATTCTTTTATAGCTTTTATCTTAAAATGGACCCTCTTAAGATAAAAGCTATAAAAGAATGGAGGGAACCAAAGACCATAAAGGAACTACAAAGTTTTCTAGGATTGGCTTCTTTTTACAGAAATTTATCAAAGGTTTCAGTACTATTGTGGCTCCCTTGACAAACTGTTTGAAAAAAGGACAATTCCTGTGGAGCCAAGACCAAAACCAAAGCTTCAAAATTATAAAAGAAAATTGATAACCAGTCCGGTCCTAACTCTTCCTAACTTCGATCTCCCTTTTGAAATCGCTATTGATGCTTCAGGTATAGGAGTTGGTGCAGTACTTTCTCAAAATAACCATCCTATTGAATATTTTAGTGAAAAACTAAGTACATCAAGGCAAAGGTAGTCAACCTATGAACAAGAATTATATTCCTTAATCTGTGCTCTACAACAATGGGAACACTATCTATTATGCAAGGAATTTGTTCTATACACATACCATTTCTCCCTTAAATTTTTAAATTCTCAGAAATCCATAAGTAGGATGCATGCTAGGTGGTTGTCTTACCTTCAACGCTTTGATTTTGTGATTAAACACACCTCGGGTGTTACTAATAAAGTGGTTGATGCCTTGAGTCGAAAGACCAACCTTTTAACCATCCTCAAAGGAGAAATTTTTGCATTCAACAATCTTCCAGAATCATATGCTAATGACAAAGATTTTAGTTCAAATTGGAAATCTTGCACCGAGCATAGACCAGCAGGGGAATTTCATTTGGTTGATGGCTTTCTTTTTAAAAATGACTCTCTGTGCATTCCTTACTCTTCTTTACGTGAAGCATTGCTCAAATAGGTTGAGATAAGACCTTATCCATTCTAGAAAAAAGGTTTTATTGGCCACAGCTGCGAAAAGATGTTCAGAATTATGTTACCCGTTGTTACACTTGTCAAAAATACAAGGGGAACGTCCAAAACACTAGACTATATACCCCTCTTCCAATTCCTGAACAAATTTGGGAAGATTTATCGATGGACTTCATTCTTGGTCTCCCTCGTACCCAAAGAGGATTTGATTAGTATTGGTAGTTGTAGATCGCTATAGTAAAATGGCACACTTTCTGGCTTGCAAGAAAACTTTGGATGCCATCAACATTGCCACTTTGTTCTTTCGCGAAATTGTTCAGTTACATGGAATCCCAAAGTCCATTGTTTCTGACCGAGATGTTAAATTCTTAAGTCATTTTTGGAAGACTCTATGGAAGAAATTTAATACATCTCTCAAGTATAGCACTACAAGCCACCCGCAAACGGATGGTCAAACCCAGGTAACCAATAGAACTTTGGGAAATCTCATTTGATGCTTGAGCGGAAAGAAACCACGACAATGGGACATGAGCTTGGCGTAGGCTGAATTCGCGTACAACCACATGAAAAACCGAACCACAGGGAAAGCTTGTGTACACTCATCTTCCTCGCTTAACAATGGACTTAATAAATCTTCCTTCTTTTGTTACTCTTAGTCCTGAAGCAGAGGAAATGGCGGACAGAATTCAGGAGCTCCATCATCAAGTCCACAAACACATTGAGGAACAAACAGCGAAATATAAAGCAGCAGCTGACACCAAAAGGCGATTCCAAGAATTTTCCATTGGAGATCTTGTGATGATTCATCTGCGGAAAAGTCGTTTCCTAACCGGCACATACATTACCATCTGAATACAACATCAATCCAACCTTCAACATCTCGGATATCTCCCCCTACAAATTTCCAGATGAGTTCGTGGTCGCCTCATAACTCGTGGTCGAGTTATTTTGTAAAGGGGGGAAAGCTGATGTAGCCGATTAATGGCTTAGAGTTTTATGTGTTAGTTTCTATTTTCTTAAAAGCCATGTGGCTGGCATGTGGCCTTCTGTTTATTAGTTAGTTAGTTGGTTAGGCTTATCCACCCTTTATAAAGCCTATTTAAAGGCTTATAGCCTTGGCTTGAGATATCAATAATATTTTGAGGTTATTCATAGTTATGGGCTCCATCACAACTGCTCATATTAATGAACATCACTACAATTCATTTGATTATAGTACTTCTATGATATATTACATTAACAACTGCATTAGGAAGTCTTATATAGACGTGTGAGAATAATAACGTAATAACAGTTTTAAAAAGGTATTCTAATGAGGAGCCTAAACTGATTCACTTATAAAAATTTAGAATTTTAATTGGTACATTAACTAATTTAGACTTTAATCGATTCACCCTAAAAGTTTAGGGGGTATATATTGATATTTTTTTCCTTACAATATTCTAACCTCAAACTAGTAGAAAAAATACAATGTCTCGTTTGATAATCATTTGATTTTTTATTTTCAGTTTTTTAAAATTAGGTTTATTTTCTCACAATTTTCTTAGAATGATTTTCATCTTTGTTAAGGATACATCTAAATTCCTAGCAAAATTCCAAAAACAAATACAAGTTTTTGAAAACTATATATATATTTTTTCAAAATTTAACATGGTTTTAAACATGGAGAAGAAGGTAAATAAGAAGGTAAAGGAAGTTACCGATGAAAATAGTGTTTATAGGTTTAATTTTCAAAATATGAAAAGCAAAAACAAAAAACCATAAATAGTTATGGGAGGGGTCTAATTATTTCAAATTAGATAAAAATTTTGAAAAAGTGGCATTTTTCAAGATGTGCAGACGATGCTACGAAGGATGTCGTCTACTCACCCCCTCATACATAGTTTTTCTAACAATAATTGAGTCTTTTTTTTTTTTTTTTTTAGTCTTTTTCTTCTTTTGAAAAGTATTTTTCGGTACTGTCGTTTGTTTTTATGCTTCTTTTCTGAATTACTGTCACCTGACATAAATTTGGACCATCCTCACAACTCACAAGCCATTCCAACCACGTCATTGAAAATATCCTGATTTTTTTCTTCACTTTTACTTATTCAATTATTTCTTTGAATTGTAAATTACATGTAATTTTGAGAATCCAGAAATAACTTTTTTTTTTTTTTTTTTTTGAGTAAATTGCACAAACCATTCATGAATTATATATGTTGGCAGTTCAGTAGTTGCAATTGTACCTTGAAAATTTCAATAGTAAAACTTAAAACCCCAAAACTTTCCTAATTTAAAAAATTGCACCGTTAATGTTCCAATTGTAAAATTAAGTCTAAAATTTTAAAAAATACTCTTGCACTTCATACGTCATTTCAATAATATGACTTTAAAAAATAAAAAATCATTAATATCCTTGACCTTAAAAAAAATAAAAAAATAAAAAAATACAGTTACCAGCCCACATCCCTAATATAGTGAAGTTAGCTAGTATTATATAAATATATTTTGAAGTGGCATTTTTGTTGGGATATATATAAAGTGGGTTTAGGTCATTGTGGTTGAACATAGCAAACAGAGTTTAGAGAGGGCATCGCACACACTACACAAAATGGACGGAGATCTGATGGTTAAGATCAACCAAGCAGAGCTGGAAGAAAAGTACCTAAAAACAGTCGGGAAAGCAACTGACACATCGGCCGACGGTGATGATAAATCCATAATCCCAAAATCTTTTGCTTTGCAAAACTACAGGCAGCTGAAAACTGCACGATATCTACGCTATGTAGAAGATGATGAGAAAGTAGATGGATTCCTCCAATTCTCTGGAAAAAAACTGCTGAGTTCAGAGTCGAAGCTGGAATCCGAGGTCTCCGAATCTAACCCCAAATTCGTGCACATAAGTTGCAGTTACAACAACAAATACTGGGTACGTCAGTCCTCGGACTCCAACTACATTGTTGCAGCTGCCACCGAGAAAGAAGAGGACCAATCCAAATGGTCCAGCACGTTGTTCGAGCCCATCTACGATGAACACAAGAAAGCCTACCGCTTTCGCCATGTGCAGCTCGGCTTCGAGTTGTTTCAAGCCAACAGTCTCGACACATACCCTGATGGTCTAGTAGCCAAGGAGAAAGCTGCAACTACTCAAGAATCGGAGGATTCTGTATTCAGAATTATCGACTGGGAATTGTTATATGTGTTTCCAAGACATGTCACCTTGAAAGGTCACAATGGCAAGTACTTGAGATATAATGGTCATTATTTGCAATTCTCTGGTACAGATCTTCAACATCCATCCCTTATCCATGAAGTCTTCCATGAGAATGATGGAACTGTTCGTATCAGGAATCTCGGAAGCAAAAGGTTTTGGATTCGTGATCCTAATTGGATAGTTGCTACCGCCGAAGGTATGTAATTGTCACTTAACTCTTTAATTTTTTTTTTTTTTCTTTTCCTCTTTAATTCAACGGTATCAAAAGTTCAAGGGTAAAATATTTTTTTTTCCCTCAGATTTCATGCCAGTTTCAAAATCGGACAATCAAATCTCTATTTGGAAATAGTTCAATTTAGTCTTAATTTTCTAACGGTCGCTGACCTAACACGTTAAAATAATAAAATAATAATAAATTACTAAAATAATTTTTTTTTTAAAAATCTTCCCTCCCCTCTCCCTCCTGGATTCCCTCCTTCTCCCTCCCCTTCTTCTTCTTCTCCTTCTTCTCCTTCTTTTCTTTCAAATTTTGGCGTCAATGGGTTGGATTCGACAATAGGATGGGTTGGGTTTTGTTGTTTGACAATGGATGGGGTGAGTTTTGTTGAGGAAGAAGAAAAGGTGGTGATGGTGTGGTAGAGGGCGGCGGTGGGCATTTCGAGCGGCGACAACGAGCATTTTCGAGTAGGTGGGTTTAATTTTTGGAGGGTTGGTTTTGTTGAAGAACAAGAGGGGGCCGGTTGGGTTCTGTTGAAGAAGAAGAAGGAAGTGGTGGTGGTGGTGGAGGTCCTGGAGGATAGAGGTGACGAAAATTTTTCAGGTGGGTGGGGTGGGTTTTGTTGTAGAAGAAAAGAGGGGTGGGTTATCTTTTGGGGATGGGTTTCGTTAAAGAAGAAGCAGAAAGTGGTGATGATGATGGAGAGTGGCAGAGGCAGCGACAGCCAATTCCGACAAGAAGGTGAAGGAAAGGGAGGGAAGAAGGAGACAGAGAACGACGGAGAGAAAGGAAATATATATATATATATATATATTTTACCCAAAGTTTAATTTTGATAGGTTATTGAAATTATTTTTTTTGGTTGGTGTCTTTAATGCTCTCTCTTTGCTAATAAAGTGGACAGTTAATATTAGTTCGAGAGAAAAATGACATTATAGAAGTTTGAACCTAGTACTTTAAATTTCAATACCATGCTAAACTAGCTTAAAAACTTAAGTTTATAGGTTTCAATAAATTTTAAGTTAAATTACAATACCTCATTATAACTATTTATTTTTAAATTTTATATTTTTGAAAATTAAGCTTATAAACACTATTTCTATCTACGTGTTTCTTTATTTTACTATATACTCTTAAAATTGTTCTGTAAAAAAAAAAAAAAAAAGATTTTTTTAAACTAGAAAATTAAAATTGAAATTGTCATCAAATAGAGACTTAATTTTTAAGTTGGGTTTATTTAGTCTCTTTTACTTTGTTTGTGTTTATTTAATCCCTTTAACAAATATGATTGAAGAAATCTACTAATTTGTTATGCTATAATTATAAAACATTAAACTGATATGATAGAAACCTATTCCACAAAAAAATATATATATATAATAAATAATAATAATAATAATAAAATAAAATAAAATAAGAAGGAAGAAAAATGATTTTCACTATGGGTTCGTTTGGTATACATTTTAATTTAAATGTTTTTCATGAATGTATTTTTTAAAAAATATTTTGTACAAAAATTGTTTAGAATTTAAACACTCATGTGTTTGGTTGCATTTCCTCATAAATGTTTTTATACGCAAGTTATTGTTATCTTTTTTAAAAAGTTGGTTTTAAGTGTTTCTTTCAAAATGATTTATTTATCAATCTCATTTTTCAAGTCATTTTTAGTGATTGTCAAACACTAAAAAATTTTTCAAAATGATTTACTTTCAAAATTAAACACGTGAAAAGTTAAACCAAACACACCCTAATTTATCAATTAAACCCATGTTAGTTATTTACTGTTTCAATGCTCTTTATTTGATTTTTTCTGTATTTGATTTATTATTTATTTCTTTGGACATTATTTAAAGCAGTCTTCGTAACCAATAGTTATTGCACACGTGGACTTTAACCTAGGTATATATGAAATGCGTTCAGCCTCGGTACCAGTGCTGAGAGTTTATGTTTTATGTTTGACATGCAATATGGATATGTTTGAATTTTGAAATGCAATATGGAATCTGTTTGATATTTTCAAATTTACTAGTGAATATACCTTCTGTAAATTTATTTGTTATAATTGTTTACGGATTATAAATTAAAATATTGAGAATTCTTTGTTCAAAAAAAAAAAATATTGAGAATTCTAAAATTTAAACAATATTTTTATATTTTCCGTGTATCTTGAATATGATATTTTAAAATGTACAATTATATTAAAAGAGATAATTTTATTTAATAAATATAATATTTTATGTTATAAACTCAATTCAATTTTCTTAAATTTTAAAATATATATATATATATATGATATAATGTACTATATATTATATTGATATTTTAAAATAATAATTATGCAAAATTTATAACATAAATGATATTCGTCATAAATTAATTAATAAATAGTTTATATTCGACCTAATATTTAGTTGGTAATTACAACTAGTTTTATGGTTTATAAATATATTATTAGACACATTTTGAAAGATCTTAAATTGAAATCCAAATTCTAAATTTGCTACGAAATACATATTTGAAAACATGAAATACAACTCCATGAAATTCTATGTTTTCAAATCACCAATAGTGGGCTATGTTTTATTTGCACATTAACATTTGTAATTGAACCAATATTTAATGTTTTCATCGATCCATATTGTTAACAGGAGGAAGTGGCAACGATCCCAACATATTTTTTCGACCCATCAAACTTGGCGAAAACATTGTGGCTTTTCGCAGCATGGGCAACAACCACATCTGCACCAGCTACTCCGCCGATGGAAAGAACAATTGTTTGAATGCTGACGAATCAATTTTTATTGAAAAAACCAAAATGGAAGTCTCAGAGGCTGTAATATCTAGCACAATTGAAAACATAGAGTATCGACTTGAGGATGTCAAAATCTACGGTGAGAAGGTTTGGTCAATGGCCAAAGGAGATGCCATCAATAGAACCAAAGCCGCCGACACCGTCCAATTCACCTTCTCTTTTGAGGACAAAAGGAAGAAGAATTGGACCAATACATTGGCTACCAAATTTGGAGTCAGTAAACAATTTAATGTTGGGGTTCCAACGATAGGAGATGGAAAGGTTACTGTTGTTGCTGAGTTTGGTGGAGGATACTCATGGGGAGAAAGTAAAAAACATAAAGTCTTGATGTCTAGTACTAACACTATAACGGTTCCTCCGATGTCGAAAGTGAAGATGAATATGGTCGTAAAACGGGGTTTTTGCGACGTCCCTTTTTCGTACACACTGGCCAACACTCTCCAAGATGGAACACAGACCTCTCAAGAATATCATGACGGAGTTTTCATCGGTGTTAATTCCTACGACTTTGAAATGAAGACCGATAAGGAAGCATTGCCTCTGTGAAAGGTTTGGCCTTGTCATGTGTTCAATTTAGTATGTGCTCGTAAAGAATAATGGTCGCACAACTAGACCACCCTTTTCTATATCCTTCGTTTGTTTTGGAGTTTGTCATGTGTTATTGTGTGTTTGGAGTATGATTATTGCTCCATTGTGTGTTTGGAGTATGATGATTGTAATGGAACTTGAATTTTATATTAAGGTTAAATTATAAATTTGGTCCTTATGATTTGAGTCAATATATGTGGTAGAATGACTGCACAACTTGATCACACACCTTTCTATCCTTTGGACTTTGTTATGTGTCGTTGCAAGAATAATGGTTTTTGCCGACGAACTTTCTCCTGACGCTTAAGAGCAACGTCGAGAGAAGTGCTATATACCGATGCTGAAATCACGACGTCGGAAAAAAAAAAAAAAAGTTCGCTGAATTTTTGCCGACGCCATAGATAACGACGTCGGTAGAAACATCTCTCTCAACGTTGTAAATCAAGGCGTCGAGAGAGGTAAAAAATTTTGACCTCTCTCTGGACGTTTTGTTTTAGAGTGTCGAGAGAGAAACTATCATTGCCGACGCCGTTTTACTTCTTCCCCATTTTTCTTTTGTGTAGCCCAGCTCCCCTTCTCAATGATTTTCGGTCGAACCCCCTACGAAATTTTGATCGTCTGACAGCCCCTCGCGGTCGGTTGTCGCCGCCTCACTTTTCATTTGCCTTCGTCGTTTATTTGGTAAATATAATTATAGATCTAAGGTTTTTTTTTGTTTTTTTTTTTAAATGGAACTCCATATCCATGTGTGATTAGCTTGACTTTGCTTGGCTTCGATTTTCCATTGGTGAAACTTCCTAGATAGTTCCTTTGCTTCAGTTTTTTGTATTTGGATTTGGGGTGGGTTTTTTTTGTATTTATCCATGTGCTTGGGTTTGTTTGGCTTTGATTTTCTATTCATGAAACTTCCTAGATAGTTCATTTGCTTGGATTTTTTGGATTTAGAGTGAGTTTTTTGTATTTGGCTGTCAACTCCATATATCCATGTGATTTGTCTTTTGCCGTCGCCGTTTATTTGGTAAATTTTCAATCTCCTTTACCAAGGAACGTTGAAAAGTAATTATCTCATAAATTATAAAGATTCAGGAAAACTAAATTTAATTTTATCGTCTTCTAAAAAAAAGATTATTTTTATAAATTCTTTAACTACATAAACTTTCCTTCTACATATAAATTTGTCAACCTTGAAGACAATGAATTAATAATTTTATTGATTTTATTAGGTAAACAAACAATTGTTTTGTTGGCCTTTAATATAAAAGATTCTCATATATGTAAGGATTTCTACTTGTTTTCTTTCCTAAGCTTATTTTTATTAGATAAAAGTTATTCATAAAGTTAGTTACTGGTTAAATTCTAAACGAAATGAACCATAAAAACTTAATAAAAATAAGTTTAATTAAAAGCTAAGTTATGTTCTTAAATTTTGACGAAAAACATAATATAGAAAAATATCCATTTTTGTCATTATCTGTGGCGATTCTTTATCAAAGAATAGTTACAACAATCTAACTCTTAATATACAAACTTACTGAGGAGAAGTCATAAGTTACTAAGAAAGCTTGTAGCTCTATCGTGAATAATTGGTTGTCTATAAATGAATGACTAGTTGGTTGATTTGACTTCACCACTTCTTACTTTCTTCGCTTTCATTCAGTTTTCCTTTGAAGTTTCTATTGGTTGATTTGTTGCTATCCTGTAGTTATGGTAGCATTTTACATGTATTTTGTTTGTAACCTTAGGGAAATTGGGATAATCACGTGTTTGAAAGACTTGAAATGTGTTGTATGATTAGGGATAATTACCATTCCTAATTGTCATACTCAGAAAACAACACCTACTGAAAACAAAAGACTTCAAATGTGGTGTATGATTAGGGATAATTACTATCCCTAATTGTCATCCTCACACCAAGCAAATAATTGTACCAATGAATCCTAAATTCGACCTGTGTCTCGAGACCTCGTGTTAGGACAACTATGGAAGCATAGTTTGAAAAATGCACAACCTTGAAACTAACCTTCTAAATACGGCGACAACGGAAAAGTAGTGCAAGTAGTTCAACATATACGTTTATGAAAGAGTGTATGAGCACTCCATGTGGTTATATGAACGATAATCGGTATGAGGACGACCACACCGAAGCCTTCCCCGCTATTCTTCGGTCTTAGAACGGGTTGTGGGACCGTTTGTGTGATGAATTTTTGAGCAAATGGAAGTATGAGAGAGTTTAAAGATATGTGGGTTTTGGAACTAAAATTCCAACCAGCTCCATCCAAGATCAGCCTCAATCTTGTGTCTTTTTCTCCTTATATAGAAGAGGAAAAATATGCACATCTTCATCTTGTGAAGACAACACACAATTGAAGGGATCAGGTGTGCAAAAGAGGTGGGTTTTGTGCTTTGAGTCATGAAACACCACCACCTCCTAAAATTGAAGTTTTTAATTTTAATTTCAAAATCTCTAAACTAATTTTAATTCAAAATTAATTAGAATAATTAATTTTAATTAATTAAACAATTTAATTAATAATTAATATTTAATATCAAATATTAAATTAATCGTTTTGCACCAATCTCGATCATTCTCGATCCCGGTTTATTAATATGAATCCCTATTCGTATGACAAATATTTAAATCGTATTTAAATGTTGTCAAATTTCTCTAAATATAGTTTAAACCATAATTAAACTATAACGTAAAATACATCGTACATAATTTAACGATAACTCCCTAATTTGAATTTGAACGCTTCAAACTCTCTCATCACTATGTTCTAAGATTTATTCCGTATGAGCTAGTAGGGGGACCTAATAGACCTACAGATCATGGGCTCCAACGATTCGAGATTAACCGGCTAAACTCTTTTAACCCAGTTAACCAACATTCGTTAACTACCGAGACACTCCACTATAGCTCGATAGTTGAACTCCACTCACTGTAGATATATTTTTGTTCACCCGATATAACCATGATTAGTAAGTCGACCCTTCACAGGTTGTTCGTAACTACAACTGGGTCAAATGTTCGTTTTACCCCTAAAGTTACATATGTTTCCTTATGTCCCCACTGAGTCCCTAATGAACAATTGGTCTGTGGTCCGACCACTAAACCTAAAACCTATTGGGCCAATGAGAGGGCGGGATCCCTTTGTTCACGTCCCGGAGTCAGCAGTTAAACGAACAACCTCTCTACTATCCCTAAATTGGGTAGGATGGAATTTCGTCTTGCAAGACTACGTCCTCAGCTATCTACCCGATCTTATCCCCAAAATTGTAGGCTTATTGAGTCGGCGATGACGAGCCACTCTCACCCATGCAGATAAAAGGATAACCCCGAATAAATAGGAGTCCATAGTTAGCTCAGGATTAAGATCAAGTTACCTAAGTCATCGCTTGAAATAGTCAGTCTTGTTAGTAAACGGTAGGGGTGAGCAGGCAGCACATTAATGTTGCTTGTAGCAACAGCGTCAGCCGTCAACTCATACGCGTTTTCAGATTTTTTTTGGTCGGTTCTCGCCCCTTTTGGGCGAGCCAATCGACTAAAAGGTCAACTTTTCAGAATGTAAAACCTGTTGGGTTTTATGCCCTAAAACTCGTAGATAGTAAATGTAACATTTGACCGAACATTAATAAAATGATGTATTATTCATTTATCTTGTTTGTATTGAGTAATCTTGTCTTGTTAACCCTAATCCAATAAACTAAACATCCTAGGCTGTTAGTATGAGGCTTGAACTAGTATGTGGGGACATACGGAGATCATTGTTCAAGATACAGCCTAAATGGTCTATAGTATAGGGGTAAGGCTGGGTACCTTATCTTGGTGACACTAAGTATACGACCCGCTTTGTATTATGATACAAACGCAATGATCCAACGCGTTCATGTAGTGGATATGCGAGTGGGGGTAACCTATGCAAAGATTTTGCATAAGATCGGACCGTGAAATAGTTAACCACTAGCTGTAACACCGTTAGCTAGCTAGGTTTCTATTTCACTAGGATGACCTAGGCAACTCGGTCTCAATCCTAAGTGGGTTATGAACTCCTGTTCATGAGGGATTGTCCTTTGATTTGTATGGGTGAGAGTGGCCTATACGTCGACTCAATAAGCCTACCATTTTGGGGACAAGACCGAGTGGGGAGTTGGGAACATAATCACACAAGATGGAATTCACTCCTTCCCGACTCTAGGGTAAGTAGACGTGTGTTCCCTTAAGTGGTGTCTCCGAGTCTTGAACAATGGGCCCTGCCCTTTCTATGGCACGAGAGGGACTTCTGTTTTAAGGTTGGACCTCAAGCAGGTTGTTCATTAGAGGAGCACTGATAGCGAGCATAACTAGCTATTTTTCCCTAATTAATTTAGCTAGTCTTTGATATTTAATTGGCCAAATTTATGCATTTTAGTGTTTTATTTATAGGAAATATGTTTTGGAGCTAAATTGAGAAAATGGAGTAATCGGGTGTTCGGGACGTGAAAAAAGGCCAAAGAAATGAAGTTGTATCGAAGTGGAAGCTTGGTTATTAGTTCAATCTGCAGACCAGCGTCGAGACCCTTGGTTCTGGGCGTCTCGACGTTGGTGCTTTCCTCTTTTGAATCATGCGGCAAAAGGTCACAGCGTCGCGACGCTGTGACCATAGCGTTTTGACGCTCTCGGATTTTTCCTTTACAGAATGCTCGGTATAGCGACAACGTCGCGACGCTGTGCCTATAGGGTTGAAAAAGGGCTGAGAAAGGGGACCTCTTTTGATGTAATTTTGGCCTAATTTTCGACTAATACCTTCTGTGGGAGCTGAAGCAAGTTGGAGGAGCGGATTTCGAAGGCTCGGGTCGTGGAAATCGTGATGGGGACGTGCGATTTCGGCGACTTAGCGTTTAATCTCTTTTCCCTCTTGATTTTAGTTAGTTTTAATGGCTGATTTAGACTTAGTTTATATCGTAACGCGTTGTATGAGTAGCTAAGTTCTTAATTTTAGGGATTGATGTAGCCTTTAGGCAATTTTGGATTGATTTATGGATGTATTTCATGCTTTCATTTATGCATAACGTGTTCTTAATGCTTTCAATTTACCAGCCATAAATTGATTGATAATTGTGTTTGAATCTTGCTCGCGAGAGGAGATTTAGCTTAGAAATCATTATGGATAACTAGGATTATGTTGGGTTTTATGCCCTAAAACTCGTAGATAGTGAATTTAACCGTTGACCGAATATTAATGAAATAATATTGATGTATTTTTCCATTAAGCATTATTAGTTATTTTATTATTTGTCTTTGCCTAAAATAACCCTAATCCAATAAACTAGACATCTTAGGTTTTAATATGAGTCTTGAACTATATGTAGCGACATATGGGGATCACTATTCAAGAAACAACCTAAAGGGTCTACAGTATAGGGATAAGACTGGGTGTCTTATCCTAGTGACACTATGGATACGACCCACTTTGTATTTCATACAAACGTTATGATCCAACTTGTTCGTGTAGGAGACATGCGAGTGGAGGTATCCTATGCAATGAGTTTGCATAAGACCAGACCACGAAATAGTAACCACTAGTTATAACACTGTTAACTAGTTAGGTTTCCATTTCACTAGGACGACCTAGACAACTTAGTCTTAATCCTGAGTTGATTATGGACTCCTGCTCATGAGGGATTGTCCTTTGATTTGTATGGGTGAAAGTGGCCAATACGCTGACTCAATAAGCCTACCATTTTGGGGACAAGACCGAGTGTGGAGCTGGGAACATAATCATACAAAATGGAATTCACTCATTCCCGACTTTAGGGAAGCAAATGAGTGTTCCCTTAAGTGGTGACTCCGAGTCTTGAACAAAGGGTCCTACCCTCTCAATGGCACGAGAGAGTTTTTTGTTTGATGGTTGGACAACAAACAGGTTGTTCAATAGAGGAGAACTAGTACTTAAGGAAATAGAAGTAACCCAGGGGTAAAACGGTAATTTGACCCAACTAGAGTTACGGACACTAGTGAAGGACTAACTAGTCGTTATTGGTTTATACCTATGGACACAGAAAATATGTCTGCAGTGAGAAGAGTGCAATTGTGAGTCTATAGTGAAATGTACACACAGTTAACGAATATTGATTAATTTGGTTAATGAGTTTGACCAATTAATCTCACATTAGGTCCCACTGATAGCTCATAAAGTAATTTGAGGCAACTAAGTAATAAATGTCAATTGAAAGTGTTCAATTTACTAAGGGAAACAATATAATATATATTGATATATTATTATGAGAGAAATAAATATTTGAAGAAATTTCAAATATAAATGTGAATTTGATTCATATTAAATTTATAGGAATTTGAAGGAGTTCAAATATGAATTAATTAATATAAGGCCTAAAATTAATTTGGGCAATTAATTAATTCAAGGCCGAAAATTAAATATGTGATATTTAATTGATGACTAATTAATTAAAGATTTAATTAATTAAAAAATTAATCAATTATGGAAATAATTAATCACTTATGGAAGTGATTGATTATTTATGGAAATGATCTAATCACTTATGGAAGTAAGTAGTCATTTGTGGAAAATATTAATCAATTATGGAATTGATTGATCATGGATTGATTAAATAAGGAATAGATTAAATCATTTATGGAAATAATTGATTTAATGTGAATATTTTATTCATGACCTTTCTCCTATAAATAGAACACTAGACCTAATGGTTTAGAAGCCCTTTTGCTCTTAGACTCACAAGACAAGACCCTAGAATTCTCTCTAGCCTCCCTCTTAGAGAAAGACTCCCACAAGTCTTTTGCCTCCTAGACTTAGAGACATACCGGTGTAACCTCTATGGTTATTGTTGGGTTTTATGCCATAAAATTCATAGATAGTGAAAGTAACTGTTGACCGGATATTAATGAAATAATATTGATATATTTTTCCATTAATTGTTATTTTATATTTGTCTTTGCCTAATAATAACCCTAATCTAATAAACTAGACATCCAAGGCTGTAATATGAGTCTTGAACTATATGTAGCGACATATGGGATCATTGTTCAAGAAACAGCCTAAAGGGTCTATAGTATAGGGATAATATTGGGTGCCTTATCCTGGTAACACTATGGATACGGCCCACTTTGTATTTGATACAAACGCTGCGATCCAACGCGTTCGTGTAGGAGACATGCGAGTGGGGGTATCCTATGCAATGAGTTTGCATAAGACCGGATCGCGAAATACTAACCACTGGTTATAACACCGTTAGCTAGATGGTTTTCTATTTCACTAGGACAACCTAGACAACTTAGTCTTAATCCTGAGTTGATTATGGACTCCTGCTCATGAGAGATTGTCCTTTGATTTGTATGGGTGAGAGTGGCCAATACGTCGACTCAATAAACCTACCACTTTGGGGACAAGACCGAATGGGGAGCTGGGAACATAATCGTACAAGATGGAATTCACTCCTTCCCGACTTTAGGGAAGCAGATGACTGTTCCCTTAAGTGGTTACTCCGAGTCTTGAACAAAGGGCCCTACCCTCTCAATGGCACGAGAGGGTTTTCTGTTTGATGGTTGGACCACAAACAAGTTGTTCATTAGAGGAGAATTGGTACTTAAGGAAATAGAGGTAACCCAAGGGTAAAACGGTAATTTGACCCAACTGGTGTTACGGACACTTGTGAAGGACTAACTAGTCGATATTGGTCTAGATCCGTGGACACCGAAAATATGTCTGCAGTGAGAAGAGTGCAACTGTGAGTCTATAGTGGAATGTACACACAGTTAACGAATATTGATTAATGTGGTTAATGAGTTTGACCAATTAATCTCACATCGTTGGAGCTTCTGATATGCAGGTCCATTAGGTCCCACTGGTAGCTCGTAAAGTAATTTGAGACAACTAAGAAATAAAAGTAAATTGAAAATGTTCAATTTATTAAGGGAAACAAATATAATATATATTGATATATTATTATGAGAGAAATTAATATTTGAAAAGTTCAAATATAAATTTATAGAAGTTTTGAAAGAGTTCAAATAATCAATTAATTAATTTAAGGCCTAAAATGTGTTTGGACAAAATTAATTAAATCTATGCCGGGAATTAAATATGTGATATTTAATTGGTGGTTAATTAATTAGAGAATTCATTAACCGGGAATTAATCAATTATGGAAATAATTAATCACTTAAGGAAGTGATTAATCATTTATGGAAATGATCTAATCACTTATGGAAGTAATTAGTCATTTGTGGAAAAGATTAATCAATTATGGAATTGATTGATCATGATTGATTATTTAAGGAATAAGATTGAATCAAATTTGGAAAAGATTGATTTAATTGAATATTTTATTCATGGCCTCTCTTCTATAAATAGAACATTAGACCTAATTGGTCATGACACTTGACACTCTTGAAAGACAAGACCTAGAATTCTCTCTAGCCTCCCTCTTAGAGAAAGACTCCCACAAGTCTTTTGCTTCCTAGACTTATAGACACACCGGTGTAACCTCTGTGGTTATTGTGTCAATCAAGAAGAAAATTCCAGCGATCAAGAGGCGAGGAGGCTGCTGCGTTTTCGTTCGTTGGAGCGTCGTTGGCGAAGAACGGTCAAGTCTACAACGAAGGTATGTGACGGTTCTTCTCCTTTTCTTTAGAAAAGCATGAAAATAAATTTAGATTTATTTTTAAGCATGTTTAAACTGAATTTCCAGCAACTTTAAAGTTGGTTTAAAGTTTGTTTGAGTTTTCGTAACGGTATTTTAATGATTAATTAATATACGGCGTAAGGTCCAATCGATGCGCTTCCGCTGCGTGGGGACTTTTATTCCCTTCAGTTATTGTGTCTTTGAAGAAGAAATTTCCAGCAAAGAAACTACAAGAGGGTTGCTGCGTTTTTGTTCGTTGAAGCATCGTTGGCGAAGAACGGTCATGTCTACAGCGAAAGTTTGTAACGGTTCTTTATCGTTTCTTTAGAAAAGTTTGAAAATATAAGTATTATTTTCTAATTGTTTTCAGCATGTTTATAGCGTTTTACAGTGGCTTTAAAGCATGTATAAAGTTTTGTTTTGCCTTTTCGTAACGGTATTTTGATATTAATTAATATACGACTCAAGGTCCTATCGATGCGCTTCCGCTGCGTCGGGGCTTTCATCCCCTTCAGATTAATCTTGAGATCGAGAGATAATAGATAATTCTAGAAATTGTTAAAAAGGACTAACCTTAAAGCCTTGCATGTTAATGAATTTAGATAGGGATATTGGGTTCATTGCATGTGAGAGGATTATGTATGCTCGGGAGAGATATGTACGATTGTAGTTTTCCTAGACTTATGAATAATAGCATGTTAACTATCCATGAATTAATCCATAATCCCAATTGGTGAAATCAACTCCCTAAGACTTTTGTCATCAATTGATTGTCACATTTTTTTAGTTTTGTGTTAATTTTCATTCTCTACTTCACTAAGTTTGGTTCCCTAAACAAAATTGGGCATGAGTATTGTCGGTAATTAAATTGATTAGAAACCCAATCCTGAGGACGACATTCGAATTAAAATTCACTATATTATAACTTGGCCCATACACTTGCGGTAGCAAATCGTGCATCAAACACTGGATCTTAAGGATGAAGAGGTAACCCAAGGGTAAAACGGTAATTTGACCTAGTTGGGATACGAACACACTTGAAGGATTGACTTGCTATTATTGGTCGATATCCGTGGACACAAAAATATATATATGTAGTGAGAAGAGTGTAATTGTGGTTCTATAGTGGAGTGAACCACAGTTAACGAACATTGATTAACTTGGTTAATGAGTTTAGCAAATTAATCTCATATCGTTGGAGCTTCTGATCTGTAGGTCCATTTAGTCTCACCGATAGCTCATTAAGGGCATTGAGGTAAATTTCTAAGGGAGAATTGAATATTCGAAGGGGTTCGAATATTATGTTTAAAATATGAATTTGATTCATATTAAAACTATAAGTTAAAATTAATGCACATTAATACTATAAGTTATATCAGAGAGATATAATTAAATATATGATATTTAATTATAGTATTAATTCATTGAATTAATTAATAGTTTGTTTTAATTTAATTTAATTAAATTGCATTAAACTATAGGTTATGTGGGAAAATTTATATAAATATGATTTATATAAATTATATTAAATTAATTGGTTAATTTAATTAATTAATTAATTAATTATTACTTTTTAGAATTATTAATTAATTAATTATTAATCAATTTGTTTAACTAATGTTACGTGGTCTTCCACTAACCCATACACGCGTCCAGGGGAGTTAATTGAGGAAGAAGTTACGAGCATTTTGTTTTCAATTGATAACTCACTCTTTGGATCTCTCTCTCTCACTCAGTCGTGATTCCCATTTGAGAAACACAGAGAAAAAGTCTCGAAAATCTCCCTAGATCATCTTGCTCCCACAAGAAATCAACGCAAGATCCCTATGAGAATACTGGTGTAATATACTTGTGTTGTTCGTGATGAATTTTCAAGCAAAAAAGGTGTTCTTGGGCTGCTGTAATTTCGATTTCTTGGCAAGGAAAAGGCGAAATTCGGCGAGATCTTCAGTGAAAGTAAGTTTCTCGATAACCCAATAATTTCTTAGGATAAACTATGATTAGATCTAAGTTTTTCTCAAGAAATCAGCATGTTTTAAACCTATTTACAACATGTTTTAATTAGATTATTTTATTGTGTTTTTTTTTTTTTTGCCGTTGTATGGGTATTCAAATTGTGTTTTAATTGAGTACGGTCTCTAATAAATTTCCGCTGCGCAAGGGTTTTTATCCCTTCAAAATCGACCCCAACCAAGTTTATAAAAAAATCGACCGACCCACGTCGGTTCGATCAGTTTCGGTCGTTCGACTCGGTTTTTCAGCTTTTCTTGCTCACCCCTAGTAAACGGTGTTATAAAGCAAGAGTGACTTATTTCTCGTTCCTGGTCTTATGCAAACTCTTTTGCATAGGACGTCTCCACTCACATGTCTCTACATGAACTATTTAGGATCACATTGTTTGCTCTGTATACGGAGTGGGTCGCGTCACATAGATTACCTAGAATAAGGTACCCAGCCTTATCCCTATACTATAGACAGTTTAGGCTATTACTTGAACTTGATCCACTTTTATGTTACTACATAAAGTTCAAGTTTTCATAACATAGCCTGGGTTACTAGTTTATTGGATTTGTGGTTATTTATGCAATACTAATAATTCATAAATCAATAACACTTTATTGATTGAAATCACTCTTTATTTATAAACAGTCGTCAAAATGTTACATTTACTATCTACGAGTTTTAGGGCAAAAAACCCAACAAACTCCCACTTGCACTGAAACTCTAGTGAGTGAAATGTATATGCAATAAAATTACCAAAGCAAGGAAATGTTACAAATACAATAAACTAGGGTACACTATACCCTATTACATCTCCCACTTTCCCTAGGTTATGCTATATACATATCTCGTAGACCTAAACTATGTAGATGACTCTCGAACAATTTGGGCGAGAGAGTCTTCGTAAATAGGTCAGCTATGTTGTGCTCCAAAGCAATCTTTGTGACGATCACATCTCCACACTGCACACTCTCCTGAATCAGGTGATACTTCCTCTCTATGTGTTTACCTCGCTTGTGGCTTCGAGGTTCTTTGGAATTGGCTACTGCCCCACTGTTGTCACAATATAAAGTAATGGGAAAGTTCATATTTGGAACAACTTCCAAATCCGTTAGGAACTTTCTTAGACATACTACTTCTTTAGCTGCCTTGTAAGCAGCGACGTACTTCGCTTCCATAGTGGAGTCTGCGATGCATCCATGTTTGATGCTTCACCAAACTAGTGTTCCTCCGTTTAGGGTAAAGACTGACCTTGACATAGATTTCCTGGAATCTTTGTCAGTTTGGAAGTCAGAATCGGTGTATCCAGTAAGGATCAGATCCTTAGATCCATACACCAATAAGTCCCTCGTTCTCCTAAGATACTTGAGGATGATTTTAACCGCAGTCCAGTGATCTAAGCCTGGATTGGATTGGTACCTACTGACTATTCCCACTGCGTAACAAATGTTTGGTATGGTATAGAGCATTGCATACATCAAACTGCCTACAACTGAGGCATATGGAATACATCTCATATCCTCAATTTCCTAATATGATTGCCTAAGAAAGCACTCAAAGACAATGGTTTAAACGAGAAAACATGGATGAATAAAGAAAATAGTGCAAAATTATATAAGTTCCAGCAAGCTCAACCAAAAGAAAGAATCAATGCAATCCAACTACATCGCAAGAATCCAATGAATAGAGAATTAAACTGGCATAATGGAAAGGAACAAGGCTAAACTAATCAAGAAATACATCCTAATCAGTCTAGGAATCAAAGAAACAAAGAAATACAGAAAGGAAACGTGTTGAATATAGAGAAAATAAAAAATTCTAACCTAACGACGGACTAAAATGAAGCCCTAAATTTATACTAAACGTCACAGCTTCGAGACGCCAAGCTCAATGTCGAGACACCACGAACTTTACACTCCGCTTCGGAATCGCGTCAACATCGAGACGCCAGGGTTAGCGTCTCGACGCCGACCCCTCTTGAGCCTTGCTACCTTTTTTCTCTGTTTTTTCTCGGTCTTTCTCAGTATGGGGCTTTAACCTTTGATTTTTGGTGTAGTTCTTCAGGCCTGCTTCAATCCACTTGGGTCTTTTCACCTCCTCGTCGTCTAAGAGCATCGAGATGGCTCCAAAACTCCTTAATTGGCCCGAATTAACACCAATTTGTGTGGTTGACTCTTAATATCACCTATGCTCAAAGTACCTGCAATAAAGACAATTAAAGCATAAAATTCCTCTAACAAGCTTAGATTAGAGGTAATAAAATAGCACGAATCAGGTGCTATCAAATACCCCCAACCTAAATTTTGCTAGTCCTCGAGCTAGGCACTCACAAACCAAAGAAAAATGTTGTACATATAAATGCTAAGTGATTTAATCCTCAAAGCTTAAACATTCAAAAACTAAAGCAATCAAGAGGCATTCACATGAGATCCAATGAGGAGACAAATCAAAAGTTTCCAAAGACAATCTTGGACAAGAGAGTTCTATCCCACCTAAAGAGGACTCTACTAACTCGGGATTGGTTTACTAAACTCTCATCCTATCTTCCCCCTACATTGGCACTAAGGTCTCGCTAAAAGGCCTAAATGGAACAAACTAGGTTTTTTCCTCTTTACCTAGGTGCTTGAATAAGGAATTCATTTCCTTTTTCTTTTCTTTTTCTTTTGCATTTCTTTTTAGGACGGGACAATAGCTTTCACCCTACAATGCAGGGACCCATAACCCAAGTTTAACCCTTGGTTGACCTAACTGATCACCCTGCAGGTAGCTCATTTTACCCCTAAGCGCTCAATACGATGCAAACATGTTTTTTCTTTCAGAGAAATAAAACAAGGAAAGATGAACCTCAAAAACACTCACATAAAAGCTCACTGTCTTATTTTACCTCTCTCTTTTTTTTTTTAGCAAACGTATTTTCTTTTTCTCTCCTAGGCAAGACTCCACACACTATTTCTCAAAAAATTTAGACTTTCTCGCTAAACCTTACACCTATCGAGGTGACAACAAGAATATGAGCTAAGTAACTCGCTCCTTGGCATTCAAATCCTACTCTAAAGCAAGAAAGACACCCAACCTATGCAAGACATATCGAAGAAAAGTTTTTAAAATGCTCCCTTTTAGGGCACTCATGGTCACAACTCATCGAAAGCTATAAATTTTCGAAAACTTTTGAGTCAATCCTTGGAAATCATTATCACAAAAGCAAATATATACACAACAGGCTTGCAAGATATACATTAAGCGCAAACGTTGGCCCAACACACAGATGCTCAGGGCCCAAAAGAAACTAAAGCAGAATACCCCACCCCCAACCTAAAAGGTTACATTGTCCTCAATGTAATAGATTATGCAAAACACGACAAATGCATAAGGAAATAATAGATACTTCCCTGAATTTGAGCTCGTGGGTGGTTAATCATGTTTATGTTGGGTTTTAATGGCCTAAAACTCGTAGATAGTGAATGTAAAAGAATTGTATGCTTGTTTCAATAAAGTGTTATTGAGTTTCTACAATAAAGTGTTATTGTTAAATATTGCACAATTTGACCCAAATCCAATAAACTAAGATCCAAGGTTGTTTGTATGTAACTTGAACTAGTATGTGGGGACTTACGGGGATCGATGTTCAAGTAACAACCTAAAAGGTCTATAGTACAAGGATAAGGTTGGGTACCTTATCCTGGTAAAACTATGTGATACGGCCTGCTTTGTATTTGATACAAACGTATTGATCCAAAGCATCCATGTAGTAGACATGCGAGCGGGGGTATCCTATGCAATGAGTTTGCATAAGACCGAACCATGAAACAGTAAACCACTAGATATAACACCGTTAACTAGTTAGGTTACTGTTTCAATAGGATGACCTAGGTAACTCAGTCTTAATCCTGAGTGTGTCATGAACTCCTTCTCATGAGGGATTGTCCATTGATTAGCATGGGTGAGAGTGGCCAATACGCCGACTCAATATGTCTTCCTTTTTGGGGACAAGACCGAGTGGGAGGCTGGGGACATGACAACACAAGAAGAAATTCACTCCTTCCTACTTTTAGGTGAAGTAGATGAGTGTTCCCTTAAGTGGTGACTCCGAGACTTAAACAAAGGGATCCCGCCCTCTCACTAGACCGAGAGGGACTTTCTGTTTAATGGTTGGACCATAAATAGGTTGTTCATTAGAGGAGCGTTGGTACTTAAGGAGACAGATGTAACATAGGGATAAAATGGTAATTTGACCTAGTTGTGATTACAGACACTCGTGAATGATTGACTTATAGGTATTGGTCTATATCCGTGGACACAAAAATGTTCTATAGTGAGAAGAGTTCGGTTGTGGGTCTTTAGTGGGAGGATCCTCATTTAATGAATATTGGTTAACGTGATTAATGAGTTTAATCAGTTAACCTTATATCATTGGAGCTTCTGATCTGTAGGTCCATTAGGTCCCTTTGTTAGCTCGTAAAGAGTAATTAGGAACAATTATATCTTGAGAGAATTTGAATAGTTCAAATTCATATTGGGAATTAAGTTAATTGTATGAGATACAAATTAATATAATGTATAGTAATACATTAAAATATAAAGTCTAATTTGAGATTAAACTTTATTATTATGAGAGAAATAAATATTTGAAGTTCAAATATTAATATGAATTTGATTCATAATAAATTTATAGGATATAAGAGAATTTGAAGGAGTTCAAATTTTAATATGAATTTGATTCATATTATAGAATTAATTAATTGAAGGCCTGAAATTAAATATATGATAATTAATTGGGTAATTAATTAATTAACTAATAGAAGGTCTGAAATTAAATATATGATATTTAATTGGTGATTAATTAATTAAAGAATTAATTAATTGGAAATTAATCAATTATGGAAATGATTAATCACTTATGAAAGTAATTAATCATTTTATGGAAATGATTTAATCACTTATGGAAGTGATCAATCATTTATGGAAGTGATCAATCATTTATGGAAAAAATTAATCAATCATGGAATTGATTGGTTGTGGAATTGATTAATTATGGAAAAGATTAAATTAGTTATGGAAATAATTGATTTTAAATGAATATTTTATTTATGGTCTTTCTCTTATAAATAGAACACTAAGCCTAGAGTTTAGGTGATACAACATAAGGCCACAAGAATGCACTCTCGCATTCTCTCTAGCCTCCCTCTCATATTCTCTCAACCCAAGAACTCTAGGGAGAATTTTGTCTCTAGAGTTTTTCCCATTCAAGATTAGGTAGTCCCACAACTACATTCCTAAATCTCAGAGTCATAGCGTGGAAGATCAAATTGGTGTTGTCCCAATTGTTGACGCAAATCAAGAAAGGCGTTCTTGATATTTCTGAGATGACAACGACAGTATGTTTACTTCTCCCCTTTAGATTAGTTCTAAGGTTGTATGCTTAGCCTTAATAATTGATTTAGAATAGTTTTCTAAATTTTTGCCAATGTATTGGTATTTTGGTAGAAACAAAATTAACTACAAACGGTCCAATTGCGCTTCCGCTTTACGGAATTACAAAATTCCAATCCTTCAGTTTACATACAAATATGAGGACTCGTTTTGGTACCGTCAATCCTAAAAGGAAACAAAACAACAAACAAGAATCGAAAGCAACGAATCAAAATAAACTAAACTAAGAAAAGGAAATGACAGAAAGCAGTAAACTTATTCATTGCAAATGTTTAAGGTCGTTTGCTCGACCAGATTCTCCTTGCTTGTCATCCAAAATCAACCTCCTTGATTTTCATTACATCCTTTTTATTTTTCTTCCTTTTGATCAGCTCCTGCACAAGCAAATTCAACTTGCACACATAGTGCATAGAATGAGAAAATTCAAACAAATCATTAGTCATCCCCAACATACTGAACAAAACACCTTTAAATTTAGCAACAGCCGGAACAACCACAGGAATAACTAAGTCTAACTCGTGCAAATCAGAACTAACAAGCCCAGGGAAAACAGAAATTGGCATAGACTCAACTGAAGCTAACTCATCAACAAATTTTTTTCTCCTATCATGCATGGTGTATCACACAAATTAGACTTAAAATCTAGAGAAGGTTCAAGTTCAGGCTTACTTACCTCATTAAAATTTTCTATTAATTTACCTTCCTCCTGCTGCTCAAAAGTTTGGCTATTCGAAGAATGGGAAGAATTCACCTCTCGAGCTTGTCATATGAGGAATCGAACGCATGTTGCCAAGCTCGAAATTACATTTCTAGCCTCACTAGGTGTTTTTTCAAGCGCATCACCACCACTCGCTATGTTGAGCATCCTTCTATCGTCAAGTGCCAGTCCCTCAATGAAGAGAATAAGCAAGGACTCCTCGGATAATGGGCGATGAGGAAGTGCACACAACCCATTGAAGCGATCCCAATACTTGTGAAATTCTTCCTCAAGCGCTTGGGTGATGTGTATACGATTTCTCTGGTGACTTCAAGGTCTCCAAGAGATGAGAGATGACTCTAATCAGGAGCTGCTATATCTTGCATCATGTGCTCGACCATGGGATCCTAATTTCCACGTCGAGGTTATGCTAATTTCATCGTCACACTCTGCAAGACAAGAAAAACACAAAAACCCAAAAGACACAAAAAGTACAAAAACCTAAAAACACTAGAAATGCGCTCTTCCCCAGCAACAACGCCAATTTGACGGGACTTGTCCAGGGTCTCGACCAAATGAAATTTATAGTTCCACAGCATTAGGCTACTTGCAATAGTAGTGGTCGAGGTCGAACATAGGGAAGGGAATTCTAGCGGATCACAGACTTTTGTGCTAGAGAACAAGGGGGATTTTATATATGGGTAAAAGGGAAAGGAAAACAAAGTAAAGAAATAAAAATAGACCAGATAAGCAAAAAGATAGACAAAATAGAAAACAACGCTTGAAAGGTGGAAATAACAGATGCGAGAAAGATCATTGGATTCAAGGGGTTCGTTTGATTGATTGATTAGTTGGTTTCATTGCTTGCTCTAAAGGTTAATTTTACACTATTTCTATGAACCTGCATGCTTCTTAGTAGATTGGATTCTGCATCCTCCTTACCTGTGCTAACCAACTAATTAACCCGTTAGCCCGCGTGATTAATTAATTCATTAATATAGTATTGCGCTCGCTACCCCTCATGCTTTAGACCGCAAGCCCATGAATCTAATCTAACTAAACTCAATAAATAACCTGTTAGGCCACATGATTATTTACCGAATTAGTTGCATTACGAACAAGGGTCCGAAATTGTAAATTGAAATCAAGAAAATAAATTCCTAGATTAATTTAACAACTTCTCCATGCTTCCTAGGTTCTATCAAGCGAGCTATGCAAGTTTGTATAGAAAAATGCAAAGGAATGATTTAAACCTAGTGGCTATCTCAAATAACTGATATGATTGCCTAAGAAAGCATTCAAAGACAATGGTTTAAATGAGAAAACATGGATGAACAAAGAAAATAGTGCATAATTATATAAGTTCCAGCAAGCTCAACCAAAAGAAAGAATAAATGCAATCCAAACTACATCCCAAGAATCCAATAAATAGAGAATTAAGCTAGCATAATGGAAAGGAACAAAACTAAACTAATCAAGAAATACATCCTAATCAGTCTTGGAATCAAAGAAACAAAGAAATACGGAAAGGAAACGTGCTGAATACAGAGAAAATCGAAAATTATAACCTAACGGCGAACTAAGCGTCGAAGCCCTAAATTTATACTAAACGTCGCAGCGTCGAAACGCCAGGCTCAGCGTCGAGATGCCACAAACTTTACACTCTTCCAGCCTTGTTGCCTTTTTTCTCGGTCTTGTCTCGGTCTTTCTCGATATGGGGATTAAACCTTTGATTTTTTGTGTAGTTCTTCAGGCCTGTTCAATCCACATGGGTATTTTCGCCTCCTCCTCGTCCAAGAACATCGAGATGGCTCCAAAACTCATTAATTGACCCAAATTAACACCAATTTGTGTGGTTGGCTTCTAATATCACCTATACTCAAAGTACCTGCAATAAAGACAATTAAAGAATAAAATTCCTCTAACAAATTTAGATTAAAGGTAATAAAATAGTCTGAATTAGGTGCTATCAGACCCCTTGCCTAGATTCATATGATTTCTCAATAATTGGTGTAGTTGTATCTTAGTGGCATCATAACAATAGGAGGCGACGACTGAGTCTTGAGTCGCTTAATTTTGTTATTAGTCCTCTATGTGCGTTTTGCATATTATGAACCTTCTGAGAGCGCAGTGCATTGTTTATTTTTATTCGTGGGTTAGTTTACTTTTCTGAATTGAATGAAAGTGTGTTCACCATTTCTTACTTATTTTGGCAAATTAGCGCATTCTAATAATAATTTTCTTAAGTTTGCACCACACATTTTTAAATAGAAAACTAACAAGATTAAGGCCTAAATATTAGCATGAAATTGGTGCTATCACACAAGCACTAAATTAAAGACATTTAATCACGTTTGAGCTTTGTTAATTCACCAACTGTGAAAATATCCTTTTTTTCAAGACCTTCCCGACTGCTTAACGTTAAACAATTGAAGGTAATACTGATCGGTCTAATTTGTTATACACTTAGAATCTCCCAATTTGCTTGTCTTAGTTGAATTCCTTGCGAAAAATGTTATAAAATGAGTATAATATGTCTATAGGTCCTCACCGGAGCTTTGGAAGCAATCCGAGTCTTAAACGATCGAAATTGGAACGTAAAATGACCATTTTGCCCTTGGAGCCTCATCAGCGTCGAGACGCCCATCATCAGAGTCGAAACGCTAGCCAAATAAGGAAGCTACTTGGAGATCAAGTTGGCGAACAGCGTCACGACGCTAGCCCACAGCGTCGCGACGCTAGGGCAATCCGAGAACAAATTTTCCATATCTAAAGGGACAACGTCGCGACGCTAGGCAGTTTTCTAGATTCGATTTTTTCCTAATTTGGCTGGAAATTTTCCTTGTTTGAAGACTCAATTTAGCACCAAATGACCACGATTTGAAGGCCAAGAACCACTATAAATAGAGGCCCTTGGTGTAGGTTTAGAATCATCCCTCAATACGCAATTCACTACAAAATTGTAGTCCATCTCTCTCCCCTTTCTCCACTATTCTTCTTAGTTTTTAAAGTTTTCTTAGTCTAAGGGTCGGTTGATCGAGCCTCGAGTTTGGAGGTTCTTGTCTATGGCCAACTAAGCTCGGATCGTTGTAATCGGGACCTTGATTTGTAAGTTTGATTCAATTTTATGAGATTTTCATTATTCATTACTTAGTTAATTGTCTTTGTGATTTTAGTTCTTTGCATACAAGTTTAGATTGTGGTAGGAAAGATTGACAACCTTAACCGCGCCTTGTCTAAATTTACTTGCTAAATCTAAGTAGAAAATAGGCTAACGTTATGATATTACGCATGCGTCCCTTGAACTAAATGATTTAATCAATTGTAATTGTGGTTTTTTGCCCATTGCATGTGAATTAATTCGGCTAGATCCCAATGCGGTTTAGATTAGTTAATAGGCCAATTAATTAATTTAAATTAGAATCAAACTTAGCGTTTGCATATTTGTGATAATTGGATCATGACTCTCGGTTTGTTGCCGGAGTACGCCGGACATAGATAGTTAATTAAATATCAATTGTTAATCGATGAATGAAATTAATCAAACTTAACACTGAGTTCAACCCCAATTACAGTGATCCTCGTGGTAAGATCAACTAACCCCGTCTTTACTTTCCTTGCATCTAATTTTCCTTATTTATTTTCCCACCTCACTACAACAAATTTGGCTTTTAATGTCGGGCATTGCCCGACATTAAAAGCCTTTAATGTCGGTCACTGACCGACATTAAAAACACCGACATTAAAAGTTTTAATGTCGGTCGCTTTTAATGTCGGGCATTGCCCGACATTAAAAGTGACTTTTAATGTCAGACACTTTTAATGTCGGGCATTGCCCGACATTAAAAGCTCTGATCGACATTAAAAGGGTGCTTTTAATGTCGGTCAATGCTGACCGACATTAAAAGTACCCTTTTAATGTTAGTCAACCAGTCTTTGACCGACATTAAAAGTCACTTTTAATGTCGGTCAGTTTTTTTATGTCGGTCATTGCCCGACATTAAAAGCCATGAAATTAAAAGTGTCCGACATTAAATGTGCAATATTAAATTAAAAAAAAATTGTTGGTTGCACAAATAGCTAACCAACAATACTATTTCTTCGTTTTGTAAAAACCTGTAAACAAAATAAAATTTCAACATACACACAAAATAAAATCTCGAAAGTATTTTTACACAACTCAATGAACATGGATTTAATTAATAAAATATAATAATGTATATAATACATGGAACTTTCCGTCTATCCACAAATCACATCCATGAACTAATTTACAAAGAAAAAGTAAAATAAGTACACAACTCCTTCTACGCTCTTCCGGCCAAGTTCCTCCTCGAGCTCTTTCTTGAGAATATTCATTTCATCATCTGCAACCGTTCTCACTTAACAAGATGAATTCCAAACCTTATACAAAGCAAAAACGTAAGTAAAATACAATCGACACATATCTCCAATCAAATCCTTAAACTAAAACTAAAGCTCCAAAACATATGAGTAAATTAGAGCTAATAACCAACATCTAGAGGATTATAGAACACTTGGTGTGCAGTAATTTGCATTGACAATGGAGAAGTTAATGTTGTAAGTTTGTGAGTAAATGAAGAACAGAACGAGAAACAGAGCATTGAGGAAATTACCAGAGCATGAGGCCAGCGACAATGGAGTGTTTAGTGAAATCCCAGAGGCCTTGAAAGGCTTGAACGGAGAATCCAAAATGCTTACAAAATTCAAAGACTTTTACAAAATGTTGAAAATCAATGGATAAAGGCATCTAAACATAGACATTATCGAAGAGAAGTCAAAGACTTTTATGCATCGAGAAACTCCAATGGATAAATCAATTTTAGTTATATTGTATGCAAGAATGTCAATATATTCCATAGTGCACAATTGACAAATTAATCATGAGACTGATTACAAATAACGCAATGTTTGATAGTCAAGAAAACCTAATATCCAAGTAATTGCAGCCTCAACGGTGTGATTTATGGTGTTCTAAGATCATAAGATTTTGAAAAGTTGTTCAATAGACACCAAACAATAGACGTCTATACTTCCCTCAAACTTTCCAAATGAGAGACTACCATAAATCACACCCTTGAGGCAATGTGACCAAGCAAGTTGAATTACTAATACTTCTTAGAAAGCAGCCCTTACTGCATAGATTTAGTATAGAAGCAAAGAACAGTAAGAGAGTTAGTGAACACACTTTTATAAGACCACTGGCCTTGTCAAGCTCATATTTAACCTTGCTGCCTTTGCCAATTTCAACAACCTGCCACATAAATAGTAATACTCAGTTGGAGTTTGGTTGAAAGTAATAGAACATATTTTCATATAATAGGCAACTCATTTTAATAAACCTCAAGTCAATTGCTAATTTTTATATAATAGGAAGAGGGTTTTCAAATGCTGCAAGGAGGGCCCATATAGAACTCAATTCTAACCTCTACAAACCAAGAATAAACAGGATAAATTAAGCAGTTTGTAAATACTTATTGTTCAAAAAACGAAATAAGCTGGAAAAAAATTATCAAAAGTTGCACCTTCATCTGTCTTGCAATCAGAGGTAAGCCAGATGTTGCAAGCAGCCGATTGGCACATTTTCCTGCCAGCATTAGCAATCTAACATTTTAAAATCTAAATCATTCTAACAGACAAATTTCTGATAAGCAACTATAAAAAACAGAAAAAGAAAATATCGATCAAGATTCCAGCCAATTGCCCCAAACAAGTTCTCGGGAGATCTTGTGGAGTTCATAAGATCTACAAATCATGCATACATCTTCTGTACATAAAAGCAATCCTTGTTTAAGACAACTAATATTCTCACCCTCATGCTTGCCTTTATGCATTTGGAAATCTAAATAAACAGATCAGAAGTATTATAACATAAAACTGAAATCAATAGAAAACTTAAAGTATATCCAAACAATTATATACAACCTCAGCTGGCTTATTTGTTTTTTATTTTTCCAATAACTAGGATATCAATGGTCTACTCCTTACCTTATGCTTATAGTACCCTAAAAACCCCAAGCACAAATACAAGCTAGAACAAACAATATGAACGAGAGGAAATATCATTACCCATCAGGAGAACCAAACCGTGCTACAAATGTCTTTGTTTTTGTCTTTTCTCCATAAAGAGATATAGTCCAACACTATAATCCTACAAACCCCAAGCACATAACTCAGCCATCTACAGATGATAAACCTTTTACAAGTACAAGAAAGGGTCCCAACTACTAAGGATATGAGATAAACAATAGTTACAAGGATACCCAAAAGGTAGGGAAGGCGTTGAACCTAAACTCAACTTAAAAACATGAACTAAAACCGAAAGATTGAACAAGGGCACCACTAAATTATGAAATGCCCATTGAATAATCAACATAGTTTATAAATATACCCAAAAACACAACAACTTATAAGAATTCAATGAAAATAAATTTATAACCAACAACCAAACAACCAAAAGTGAAAATAATATATCTTTTGAGATTACATTAATAGCACTTGTTGCAAGTTTTCTTCTCCGAATTGGTATAATAGTAATGATCTCTTCTATTTTTTTTTTAAAAAAAATCAGTTACCGTTTGGCTAAGAATGCATCATTGCAATGAGAACATCTTCAGAAGAGAATACTAGGTAAGTTTCTTCCACAAGTCCGCATTCTATTGAAGAATACTGTATTTAAAATTGAATGAAGTGGTGAGGAAAAAAAATGTGTTTATAATTGCCGCTTCACATAATGTGATCAAAGGACCTTAGCTAACAGCGAGATTATCACAAGAAAAAGTCATTTGAATCTGTCTTGGTACAAGTAAAGTGAAATTCGATGTAGCAACTACTAATAGTGAAAAAAAAAAGTAAACTGTTAGTCGAAAGCAAAATTAAAATCACGAATATTCTTCCATAGAAGACCAATCACATACTAGTTTGACAGCAACCTCCTCCCCAGTTTGCACATTAACAGCTGCCACAGTAAAGAAAACAAATGAATCACCACCAGGCTTACCAGATAGGCAAAAGCTGCAAAAGAAAACAAAAACAATAGAACCCATTGTGAAACAAACCTAGATAGAGCTCTCCAAAAGACCCACTTCCAATCTTCCTCCCGAGCTTGAACTTCCCCCCAATCACATGGTCCATGATCCAATTCTTTAATCAAAGTCAACCCAGAAGCTAAATGCAACAACACCAACCCAGATTCGCTTCAAATCGCCTGTCTACAAGAGCATGATCCTTTTCCGCGGGAGATAATTCCACTGCCGACGACTTCAGCAGATTGGAGGGTGAGTTCCCGGAGACCCGCTCAACAATCAAATTGAAGAACAAGAAAGTCCCCTTACCCTTTACCCCTTACTGACAGAAAACGTTATCGAATCAAAACTACTCAAAGAAGAAGATCCTCTTCCAACTACATATCTTAAGAATCGGAACCCATGAAAAAACTCAACCCCAGATGGCGAATTGAAACCCTAGTTTGAAGGGAACCAAGCTACATTGACCAAAAGATGGAAATTAAAGGAAAAAATAAAAAACATAGAAGAAATTCAACTTTCAATCAATATTTACCATCCAAACGCTTCACAACTCGGTTCACTTTTTTAGCACAGCCCTCACAATGCATAACGATCTGAAAGATGACGGCGACGGTACCGTCGTCCTTCTTCGATTGACATCGCATGCCTTCTTCTCCCCGTCATTCTTCGCACCTTCAACTTTCTGAAATCAAAATGAAGACCAAATTACAGTAAAATTCATAGCAATAAAGAAAGGGTTGAGAGGGAGAAGACATTTGGGAGAATATTGATTGAGAGAGAAGGGGAAAACGAGGGAGAGCGAAGTTGGAGAGGGGAGGGAGGTCTACGGCTGTGGTTGGTTGAGAGAGAAGGAGTCGAGAGAGAAAGGGTTGAGAGGGAGAGAGGAAATCGAGGGTTTCATTTTTTTCCCCAGATTTTCTTTCTTTTTTTTTTAAAAAAAAATAATAATCGGTTGTTACATCATACCATGCCCGACATTAAAAGGTCTTCCCAAAATTTTCGAGCCCGCCTTTTTCACTCGTCCGACATTATATGTCCATAGTGTTTTTGTCCGACATTATATGCCCCTCCGTGTTTTTTTTGTCCGACATCAAAAGTCTAATTTGTTGTAGTGCCTTTACTTTATGTCTTAATCTTTCATCTATAAAACCCCCCCTTTTGGTTAACTCAAAAGCGGAAAAGAATTTAGAAATAAACCGATTGTTCCCTGTGATCGATCCCGACCACTACTGCTACAAGTTAGCTTTAGGAATCGTGGATTATAAATTTATTTGACAAGAGACCGTGATAACCTCTTCCGTCAAATACATTATCATCAACAACCTCTACAATACTCTAATCAAAATAATTATCGACTGAATGAATTGAACCACAATAAGTTGATGATGATGTGCTAGCAAAATAATACTTTGAACCAAATAAATAAGGACTCAAATTAAGTCAACGAATAACAGCAAGTGCATGATCACATGTTGTGGGCATATCAGTGGTATGATTTGGTATATTAGTTGTATAACTCATATACTTTATATTTTGTTACCAATAGATTGATATACGAAATATAAATATATCAGTTGACTGATATATGAAATTTAATGTATATCAGATATACTACTAATATAGCTCATACACCATATAGAGTAAAATTAGAATAATAAAAAAAAATCGAAAATGTGATTTAAAATTCTTTTGCTATATTTCAAGATCTCAAAAATCATAGTTAAATTTGCAAATATCCTAATATTTTCTTTGCTACACATTATAAATTTCCAATTATTTAACTAATTCAAATAATATACTATAACTATCTATACTTAAATATTACAATTCTAACATTATGTTATACTAATTTGTATTATTTTATTTTTATGTCAATTATGCACATGCAAATGTATGTATATAGATATATATATACACACTTAAATATTATAATTCTAACATTATGTTATACTAATTTTTATTATTTTCATTTTAAGAAAAATACACTTTTGGTCCTTAAGTTTGGATTAGGTTTCATTTTGGTCTCTAAGTTTAAACTCGACATTTTGGTCTCTAAGTTTAAAACTCGACATTTTGGTCCCTAAGGTTTGAATTTAGTTTCATTTTAGTCACTCTCCAATTTTCTGTTAATTACTAATGGATGGTTGATGTGACACTATTTTTTTAATAATTTTTTAAAATAAAATATTTTTATTGTTTTCTTTCATTTTGTTTCATTTTAGTCACTCTGTCCAATTTTCTGTTAATTACTAATGGAGTGTTGATGTGACACTATTTTTTTAATAATTTTTAAAAATAAAATATTATTATTGTTTTCTTTCTTCATTTCTCTCATCTTCTTCTCGTCCTCCTCCACCAAAACCCTAATGGTTGCAGCCTTGTTGTCGGTAGCCACCAGCCACCGTCGACCACCGCTTTCCGACGACCTATTTTTTTCAATATTTATTTCTTTTTCTTCCTCTTCTTTTCTTCTTCTTTTCTTCTTTTTTTTTTTCTCATTTTTTTTTTCAAAAATCGGAAGGCAGAGGGAGCTATCTAGTTTTCTTCTCTCTTCTTCTTCCTCTAGCTCTCTAGCTACTTGTCGTTTTCCATCTTCTTCCTTGCTAACTTTAGCATCAAAGTCGGTGTGGCAAGCACCACACCAATTGTGCAGTGTTTTCTCGTTTTGCAGGTCACGTCTTTTTCGTTAAACAAATTTACCGTTGTTGTCACGTGAAGGTTAGGTGAATTTCCAATACGTATTTTGGGGTCAATGGTGTTTATAAGTTAAATTTTCAAAATCTAAAAAGCAAAAACAAAAAAAAAAACCATAAATAGTTATTGGAGGGGACCTAATTTCTTCATATTAGATAAATTTATAAAAAGTGGCATTTTTCGTGATGTGCATTCGATCCTACGAAAGATGTCGTCTACTCACCCCCTCATTCGTAGTTTTCCTAACGATAATTGAGAGTCTTTTTCTTCTTTTGAAAAGTATTTTTCGGTACTGTCGTTTGTTTTTATGCTTCTTTTCTGAATTACTGTCACCTGACATAAATTTGGACCATCCTCACAACTCACAAGCCATTCCAACCACGTCATTGAAAATATCCTGATTTTTTTACTTTTCACTTTTACTTATTCAATTATTTGTTTGAATTGTAAATTACATGTAATTTTGAGAATCCAGAAATAACTTTTTTTTCTTTTTTTTGAGTAAATTGCACAAACCATTCATGAATTATATATGTTGGCAGTTCAGTAGTTGCAATTGTACCTTGAAAATTTCAATAGTAAAACTTAAAACCCCAAAACTTTCATAATTTAAAAAATTGCACCGTTAAAGTTTCAATTGTAAAATTAAGTCTAAAATTTTAAAAAATACTCTTGCACTTCATACGTCATTTCAATAATATGACTTTAAAAAAAAAAAAAATCATTAATATCCTTGACCTTAAAAAAAAATAAAAAAAATAAAAAAATACAGTTACCAGCCCACATCCCTAATATAGTGAAGTTAGCTAGTATTATATAAATATATTTTGAAGTGCCAGTTCTGTTGGGATATATATAAAGTGGGTTTAGGTCATTGTGGTTGAACATAGCAAACAGAGTTTAGAGAGGGCATCGCACACACTACACAAATTGAATATGTCGAAATTATCCCCGTTGGCTAAGCACAACATAGAAGAGCTGGAAAAGAAGTAACAAAATACAGTTGCGAAAGCAAGTGACACATCGGCCAACGATGATGATAAATCCATAATCCCAAAATATTTTGCTTTGCAAAACTACAGGCCAAGATTTCCACAGCCCAAAACTGCACCATATCTACGGTATGTAGAGAATGATGAGAAAGTAGATGGATTCCTCCAATTCTCTGGGAAAAAACTGCTCAGTCCATATTCGAAGCTCCAATCAAATGTCTCCGAATCTAACCCCAAATTGGTGCACATAAGTTGCAGTTACAACAACAAATACTGGGTACGTCAGTCCTCAAACTCCAACTACATTGTTGCAGCTGCCACCGAGAAAGAAGAGGACCAATCCAAATGGTCCTGCACCCTGTTCGAGCCCATCTACGATGCAGACAAGAAAGCCTACCGCTTTCGCCATGTGCAGCTCGGCTTCGAGTTGTTTCGAGCCAACATTTTCGACACATTCCCCAACGGCCTAGTGGCCAAGGAGAAAGGTGCCACTTTTGAAGAATGGGAGGATTCTGTATTCACCAGAATTATCGACTGGGATTCGTTATATGTGTTTCCAAGACATGTGACCTTTAAAGGCCATAATGGCAAGTATTTGAGATATAATGGTCATTATTTGCAATTCTCTGGTACAGATCTTCAACATCCATCCCTTATCCATGAAGTCTTCCATGAGAATGATGGAACTGTTCGTATCAGGAATCTCGGAAGCAAAAGGTTTTGGATTCGTGATCCTAATTGGATACTCGCTATAGCAGAAGGTATGTAACTTTCACTTAACTCAAAATCGTAAGGCCTCCTCCTCCTCCCTATTTAATTCAACAGCATCTGCGATAAAAGTTTAATTTGGTAGGTTGGTTATTTTTTTATTTTTTATTTTTAGTTCAAATTAATTTTTTTTTCTTAATGCTCTCTTTGCTAACAAAGTTGTCTGTTAGTGGCAGATCCAAGATTTTTGTTCAGGAGACTTCATTTAAAATTTCGTCGAAGTAATTTACAAGTATGAAATTAAAAAAAAAAAATCATAAATGAAACTCAACTACTAATTTCATTCCTCTACAATTTTTTATATTATAGGATTAATTTTTAAAAAACAACATATCAAAATTTAAAAAAAGTTGGTATCCATTTCATTAATATTTGATATAAAGAAACCATATTTAAACAATAAGTTAAGATAAAAAAAATAATATTATATATTTGTTAGGTTAAAAAACAAGTTTAGTCCTTCAACTTTTATGTTAGTGTCCAATAGGCTGCTGTATTTTCAATTTTTTCGTCAATAGGTAGGGTTGTTCGTCGGTCAGTCGGAGTCGATTTTGGGCAAAAACCGACATCGACAACCGACCTATCGGTTTCGGTCGGTCGGTGGCCGGAAGTTTTTGAACGCTCTTTGAAATCGACTGACTAAAAACACGGTCGGTCGATCGATTTTGTCAGTTTTGTGACTTGAGATGAGATTTTTTCTTAGACGAAGTTTTGTGAGGGTTTGAAGCATGGGGAGGAGGAGAAAAGAAGGGAAGAAAAAAGAGGAAAAAGAGAAAGAGAGATTAGTGAGGAAGAATAAGAATAGAGAGAAGAAAAAAAACAAACGAAGTCTTGGTGTGCCGAGTTTGCCGACGTCGAAGAATGAGAGGGAGTGAATGAGAAAGAAAGTGAAGGAGAAAAGAGAGGGAAAAAGAAATCGGGTAGAAGAGAAAATGGGATGAAGAAGAAAGAGAGAAGAGAAAAAAGAAAGAAGAGAGAGGGATGGTTCAGTAAGGAAAGAGAAAGAAAAGTTGGAATGAAAAAAGACAAAAAGAAAGAGAGAGGGAGAGGAGAATAAAAAATAATAAAAATTTAAAAAAGTAATCTTTACTTTTTGAAAAAGAAACCTTGAAAAGAGTTGAAAAGACATGCATTGGGTAGTGTGCATGATGTACAACGGACAAAACAGATTTTTTTCTTTAAATATATTATTATCGGTCGGTCGGTCGATTTTTTTTTTTGAACGACCGACCCACCGACAGTCGGTTTTGTCAATTGACAAAACCGACTCCGACTGAATCTAGCAAAAAACCGACTGACCGACGTCGGTTCGATCGGTTTCGGTCGGTCGAGTCGGTTTTCGGTCTAATTTTGAACACCCCTATCAATAGGTTTTCTCAAGTTTAAAATTGTCAAATTAATTTCTAGATTGAAATGGAACTCTTCATATATACCTCTCAGAAAGACCGGTAGGGAGAAAGAACTCATGTTGGATTCTTGTATAGGTATGCAATTTTAGAAAGCACAACAATTGAAATAGGTAGTCCGTATTGGCATTGCTCAAACTGAATCATGCCAACGTTATGGAACCAGAGATGATTTCCTATATGTACTCTCCGATTCTCATTTCCTTCATCATCTTTTGCTCTTGATTCATGGTACCTTTTCGTTGTCCTTCATTCAAAATTTTTAGCAGTTTTGTCGATTATTATTGTTCGTAAGAACACTAAAATAAGATCAAGGAAGGCACGTGGGGAGGACTGGATACTCTCCATACAATACAAGTCTGGAGTCTTGCACTTGCTTGTAAACTCAAACCTGCAGCCGCTTCAGTCGTTTCTGTTGATGGTGCAGTTAATTAAGCACTTGAAGTTGACCGATAGTGATGCTGGTAGATCTGCCACCTATGCCTTGGAAAGAGAAATGACTAAAAAGAAACCAACGATTCTCTCTTCTTAAACAACCTATATCCTCCACACTTAATCAACATCGGTCTGTAGCAGAGGATAGATCAAAGGACCATACCTTTGATCTTTTCATGCTAACTAACCGTTCTATGGGACGTCCTTGGTTGAACGTACCATCAGAAGGAAGTTTTGAAAGAACTTCCATAGCCCACTCATGGACTGACCCTAGCCCTGTAAGCTCACACCTAATCAGCGTAAGCTATTTAAGTAGGCTCGAGAAGGGGTTGGATCGGATGTCAACTTGTGGAGGCACCAATTGGGGAAAACTCACCCGAAATGCTCGATCAGAAAGAAATTTGATAAGATGGGTGTGATGATGGGAGCTACAGGTGCAGGTATTCCTGTCAAATTTGTGCCTTTGTTGTCTATGATAGATACCAGATAAAGTAACCTGGAAGCTTGATGATGGGAAAGAAAAAATGATCGACCATTATCTCTACAAGTTCTCTTTCTTTGATGACGGGGATATGATATCTTCTAAACAAATCCTGCAAACAAGCCATTCTTTCCTATCGTTTTAGACTTCAATTTGAGGCGAATTCAAAATTGTTCTAATTGTATAATCATCAACTACTGACATTGGTAAACGTCACTTTCGGTGTTCGGTGCTCCCTTCGAACTGGTATCCAAAGATTCCCTATAACATGATGGTTTGAAATGATGGTTTAATACTGGTTCTGGCAGCATGAATAGGATAATGAGCATACGAATGAGCCGGAACATGGATAACGTAGTGGTTCGAGCTGGTCGGACCTTGGACATATAATAGTTTCGAATCGAATCTCTTTAGAAAGAAGATCTTTTGTTTGTCTCATGGTAGCCTGCTCCAGTTCCCTTACGAAACTTTCGTTATTGGGTTAGCCATACAATTCACACCGTGCGACTCGGAGGACATAAGACTGATTGGGCAAACCAAAAAGATTTTCAACAGAATGCACCTACCCCACCATGCAGAACTAAGGGGTCTTTCTGTGGAAACCTTCACGAACAATCGTCGTTTTTTTATGGTTTTTCCGCTTTTCACAGCAACTCTTTGAGGTAAGCTGTGTGCTACTACGCAGCGAACGAGATTCCACCCAAGAATCTGTTCATGTTGATTGAGCCCCTGTTGCCTATCCACGGCTTTAAAACCATATATTGATGGGTTCCATTACCATATAATCATGTACCGTAGTCAAATAAGAGATACCATAATAAACAGGACTATTACTAGCTGACGCAATCCATCCTATATGGATGATCAACTGCATGAGTTAAACTTGGAGATGGAAGTCTTCTTTCGTTTCTCATGCTACGTTGGACCTAAAGGAAAAGGCGCTACTTAGCCCTACATTAATAGAAGTAAGCGGTGAGATCCTCACAGACAGAAAAAGATTGCAGTCGATTTGATAATGATCGAGTGACATTGCTTCTTCGGCCCGAACCAAGGAATCCCTAAGATATGGTTCAAATATAGGCCGGTCGTACTTGTGATGGTTCCCAATGATCCAATATCACCACTTAGGTGTACGTTGCCATGATATTGTTCTATGGAAGCGGGCTAACTTTCAAAATTGTATCTAATAAGTCCTTGTCATCAGTTTAAAAAAAATCTCTAACATATTTACACATTCTTTTAATTCAACAAATACATTAGACATAAAATTGATTTTTGTGTCTAATTTAACACAAAACTTTCAATTTTATAATAATTAAATTCATGAATTTTAAAAAATATTGAATAGGTTAAAGACTTATTAATCACAAAATTGGAAATTCATGAATCTATTAGACATAAAGTTGAAATTTAGACACATTTTAAAAAATTTAGAGACTTATTAAATAAAAAATTAAAAAATCAAAAATAGCGTGCGTGTAGGCTTGAGCCAAGGACTGCATAGACAAGTTGAGGGGGGCTAGGAGCGCATGAACTAACTGGGCAAATACTTAAAATTCTATTTTATAGGAATTGTTTTATAATAATATAAATATCATGGTCAATTTAGAGGAGGCTCGAGCCCCCTTGGACTTGAGGTGGATCTGCCGCTGTTGATTGTTAATATTAGTTGGAGAGAAAAATGACATTATAGAAGTTTGAAACCTTGAAAATAGTACTTAAAAATTCAGTACAATGTTAAACTAGTCTTTATTGTCAAAAGTTTAAGTTTATAGATTTCAATAAATTTTAAGGTAAATTACAATACCTCAAATAATTGTTTATTTTTTGTTTTTCTATTTTTGAAAATTAATTTTATAAACACTATTTATATCTATTTATACCTATGTGTTTCTTTATTTTACTATATACTCTTAAAAATGTCTTCATAAAAAAAAAAAGAAAAGAAAAAGTTTTTAACGTAGAAAACTAAAGTTGAAATGGTCATCAAATAGATGTTGTTTCGATCCCAACATATTGTTTCGACCCATCAAACTTGGCGACAACATTGTGGCTCTTCGCAGCTTGGGCAACAACAGTATCTGCACGAGTTTGTCCGTGGATGGAAAGAACAATTGTTTGAATGTTGACGCCTCAGTTTTTACTGAAGAAACCAAAATGGAAGTCTCAGAGGCTGTAATATCTAGCACAATTGAAAACATAGAGTATCGCCTTGAGGATGTCAAAATCTACGGTGAGAAGGTTTGGTCAATGGCCAAAGGAGATGCCATCAATAGAACCCAAGCCGCCGACACCGTCCAATTCACTTTCTCTTTTGAGGACAAAAGGAAGAAGAATTGGACCAATACATTGGCTACCAAATTTGGAGTCAGTAAACAATTTAATGCTGGGATTCCAATCATAGGAAATGGAAAGGTTACCGTTTTTCTTGAGGGTGGTGGAGGATACTCATGGGGAGAAACTACAAAAAATAAAGTCTTGTTGTCTTGTAATAGCACTATAACGGTTCCGCCAATGTCGAAAGTGAAGATGAATGTGGTCGTAAAACGGGGATTTTGTGACGTCCCTTTTTCGTACACTATGGCCAGCACTCTCCGAGATGGAACACAGAGCTCTCAAGAATATCATGACGGAATTTTCACTGGTGTTAATTCCTACGACTTTCAAATGAAGACCGATAAGGAAACATTGCCTCTGTGAAAGGTTTGGCGTTGTCATGTGTTGAGTTTAGTATGTCTTGTAAAGAATAATTGGTCTCACAACTAGACCACCCTTTTCTATACCCTTCTTGTTTTGGAGTTTGCCATGTTTCATTGTGTGTTTGGAGTATGATTCTTGTAATAAAACTTGAATTTTATATTTGGGTTAAATTATGAATTTGGTCCTTATGATTTGAGTTCAATATATGTGGTAGGTGTTGGGTTTTTTCTATTAAATGTTATTAGTTATTTTATGTTTGTCTTTGCCTAAAATAACACTAATCTAATAAACTAGACATCCTAGACTGTAATATGAGTCTTGAACTATATGTAGCGACATATAGGGATCGCTATTCAAGAAAAAACCTAAAAGGTCTATAGTATAGGGATAAGACTGAGCGCCTTATCCTGGTAACACTATGGATACGACCTACTTTGTATTTGATACAAACGCTATAATCCAACGTGTTCGTGTAAGAGACATGCAAGTGTGGGTATCCTATGCAATGAGTTTGCATAAGACCGGACCGCGAAATAGTAACCACTGGTTATAACACCGTTAACTAGTTGGATTTCTATTTCATTAGGACGACCTAGACAACTTAGTCTTAATCCTGAGTTGATTATGGACTCCTGCTCATGAGAGATTATCCTTCGATTTGTATGGGTGAGAGTGACCAATACGCCGACTCAATAAGCCTACCATTTTGGGGACAAGATCGAGTGGGGAGCTAGGAACATAATCATACAAGATGGAATTCACTCCTTCCCAACTTTAGGGAAGCAGATGAGTGTTCCCTTAAGTGGTGACTTTGAGTCTTGAACAAAGGGCCCTACCCACTCAATGACACGAGAGAGTTTTCTATTTGATGGTTGGACCACAAACAGGTTTTTCTATAGAGGAGAACTGATACTTAAGGAAATAGAAGTAATCTAGGGGTAAAACGGTAATCTGACCCAGCTGGAATTACGGACACTCGGGAAGGACTAACTAGTCATTATTGGTCTATATCCGTGGATACAGAAAATATGTCTGCAGTGAGAAGAGTGCAACTGTGAGTCTATAGTGGAATGTACACACAGTTAACGAATATTGATTAATTTGGTTAATGAGTTTGACCAATTAATCTCACATCGTTGGAGCTTCTGATTTGTAGGTCCATTAGGTCCCACTAGTAGCTCATAAAGTAATTTGAGGCAACTAAGTAATAAATGTAAATTGAAAATGTTTAATTTACTAAGGGAAACAATATAATATATATTGATATATTATTATGAGAGAAATAAATATTTGAAGAAATTTCAAATATAAATGTGAATTTGATTCATATTAAATTTATAAGAATTTGGAAAAGTTCAAATATGAATGAATTAATTTAAGACCTAAAATTAATTTGGGCAATTAATTAATTCAAGGCCGAAAATTAAATATGTGATATTTAATTGACGACTAATTAATCAAAGAGTTAATTAATTAAAAATTAATCATTTATGGAAATGATCTAATCACTTATGGAAGTAATTAGTCATTTGTGGAAATGATTAATCAATTATGGAATTTATTGATCATGGATTGATTAAATAAGGAATATATTAAATCATTTATGAAAATAACTGATTTAATGTGAATATTTTATTCATGGTATTTCTCCTATAAATAGAACACTAGACCTAATGATTTAGTAGCCTTTTTGCTTTCAGACTCACAATACAAGACCCTAGAATTCTCTCTAGCCTCCCTCTTAGAGAAAGACTCCCACGAGTCTTTTGCCTCCTAGACTTAGAGACATACCAGTGTAACATCTATGGTGATTGTGTCTTTGAAGAAGAAATTTCCTGCGAAGAAACAAGAGGGCTGCTGCGTTTTTGTTCGTTGGAGCATTGTTGGCGAAGAACGATTTTCAGCACGAAAATAAAAGTAGTTTTATTTTCTAATGGTTTTCAGCATGTTTATAGTGTTTTATAGCGGCTTTAAAACATGTTTAAAGTTTCTTTTTGCCTTTTTGTAGCAGTATTTTGATATTAATTAATATACGACGTAAGGTCCTTTCGATGCGCTTCCGCTGCGTCCGGGTTTTAATCCCCTCCAATCGGCATCAGAGACTTCGCTGTCCCTATTAATCAATATTAAAATTTGTGATCGACTCTAATAGGTGGGATTTATGCATAATGTAAGTTCGGTTTGCATTGAACTGTTTAGGTTAATTTTATGGCCATAGATTTTATTTTTTGTTATTTTGATCATGTAACAGCCCGATGTTTCGGGTATTTTTTGTAAAATCGAGTCCTTTGTAAGTCCGGGTCTAGAATAGGTTTTTATGAGATGAAAATTGGAGAAATTGATGTGCAATTTGCTTACCGCAAGTGTACGGGTCAAGTAATAATATAGTGTTTTCGTGTAAAACGAGTGTCGTCCTCTGGATTGGTTTTCTAGCAAATTAAGTACCATGAATACTTTTGTTCAATTTTATTTAGGGAGCAAAACTCAATGATAAAAAATAAAAGTAAAGACTAAAAGCATAAAAATAAAAGTGGAGACTCAAATGGAAAGACTTTTAGGGAATTGATTTCATTGATTATGATTGAGGATTGATTAAAAGGAATGAATTGACCGTGCAATTATTCTACAAGCCAAGGAAACTTTTATCACGATTACCTCTCCCGAGTATAATTGATTCTCATGCATATAAACTAACTTGATATCTCTATCTAAGTTCATTAACATGCAAGGAATTATTCGGTTTGGTCCTTGTTACGCTTCTAAAGATATTCCAAATTCTGTCACAAACTTAGAATTTCTACTCTAGTCATGCAATTTAACAAGGTAAGTCTTAGGCCAAATCCTCCCTCCCGAGTTAGATTCAACACTTAAATAACTCAATTAGTGATCAAGTAATTGAAAGCATTAAACAAAATTGAATGAGTAAAATAAAAAAAAATCATACCTAAAATCAATCCAACAACTAAAACAATTAGCAATTCATAGTCTTTAAACCACAAACACTAATTGCAAGAAAAATCATAAAAACTACAAGAGTTAAGGGAAAGAGAAAGGAAAACTCGAATCTGCCGACACCACACGTCCCCGTCACGATCTCCACGTCTTCTCACTTGATTCCCGCTCCTTGGCCTTGCCTTTAGCTCCCACAAAAGGTCTCTAGTCGAAATTAGGGCTAAAATCTCACCAATTGGACTCCCCTTGGCCGTAGCATGAAAAGAAGATTAAATAGGAAATCTGTCGATATCGTCGAGACGCTAGGGTCATAGCGTCGAGACGCTATGGTCACAGCGTCGCGACGCTATGACCTTTTGCCGCCTGAATCAGAAAAGGAAAGGCAGCGTCGAGATGCTCCAAGAGCAGCGTCCCGACGTTGGTCTGCGGATGGCTCTCTTTTGGCTTCTTCAACTTGAATCTTTTTCGTTCTTTAGCCAATTTTCATGTCCTAAACACATATTTAGCTCCAATTTCCCGATTTAACTCCGAACCATGATTCCTACAAATAGAACACAAAAATGCATAATTTTGGCCAATTAAGACTAGCTTAATTAATTATGGAAAAATAGCTAGCTATGCTCGCTATCAGAAATTGCGATAAAAACTGAGGCCAAAACTACGAAAAACGCTGCTCTTTTGCCCAGATTCTACCTCTAGATGCAACAGCGTCAGGATGCTGCTCTAAAAGCGTCTCGCCGATGTCTTGATGGCGGCGCGAATTAGGGCTTCAACATGCGCGGTTCAAGAAGGTAGGTGGTCCGGTTCGCTCTGGTTCGGTTGGGCTAGGAGCAATTTGGTCCGGTTCAGTTAGATTTTGGCTTGGTTCGTGATTTTGGAGGTCGGTTTGAGGCTGTTCTGGTCGGTTCGTGCTATCTAGACCAATTTTTGAAACTATAGAATGATTTTAGGATAGAATTTAGCTAAAATTATTGTAATTTAATGCTTTATTTTATCCTAGGGGCCAAAATTAACCGGTTCAATTGCTATTTATATGCTTTATGGATGTCATATAGAATATTTAATCCCACATTAGATTTTAAACATGCACATGCATTTATTTATATATTATAAATTGTTATAATGTATGTTTTAAATGCATGAAATTATTTTCATATATTTTTTTAATATAAGTGTACATTAATTATATGAAAATAATAAAGTATGAAGCATGTCAATACTTAGATTAAATATCAATAGTTATGTTTAATGTGATGAATTCAACATGCTTGTTTGATCTTCTTGATTGGCTTATAATTGTTATATTAAAAGAAAATCAATATTGCATGAAACATGAAACATGAAACATCCATAGTTATTAATATAATTGTTATATTATTTTTCGTGCGATGCAAATAGTATGGTTTAATTATTTAATTTGAATGAGATTGTTGAATGAATTAAACCTTAGATTCTTGATTATAGGATTAATCATTAAAATATGAAATAATTTTAATATTAATAATTAGAAACAGTCAATCTATAATCAAGAATTGCATGCAAACATAAGATCATAGAATAAATTGGATTAATTTTAAATTGTTTAAAATTAATTAGACCTAGATCAGTTTCTAATAGGATTAGAATTATTCCTTACTTAGAATTAAAAATAGTTTTAATTGACTAAGTAGAAAAAACATTGCTATGATTATAAGGGAACTCCACCGGTTAAGTTCTGTCTAAGGTTGGGGGTATTTAAGTTGACGGTTTACGGAACACCTCCTACTTGAGAACTGACCCGAAATACCGGAGTTGAATTAATCATAGTCAAATGTTAGCATGCAATGTCACTAGGTTTGTTAAAAGAGTTTAATGCACCTAGATCTTTAGAGTAAAGACTTTACATTACTATGGTTATAAGAGAACTCTCTTGTTAAAGTTCTATCTAAGGCTGGGGGTATTTAAGTTGACGGTTTACGTAACACCTCCTACCTAGGAACTGACCCGAACCTTGAGTTGAATTAACCATAGTCATGTTGACCTGCAATGTTGTTGGGTTTATTAAAGGAGTTTAATTCACCTAAAACGTTGCAGTTGAATCCTTTCCATGATTGTTATAATAGGATTAGACTTAGATAGATTGACTTAGCCGAATTTATCTAAGTTAAATAACCCTAAATAAACCTTAGGACATTTTTAGTGGAAGGAAAATTACAAAACGAGATTTAAATCAATTTTTGCTCCTACGTCCCTATATTCACAACGTGAGGTTCATGCTCGGCTTCGTGTTGCCTTAGGAGCGGCCTCCCTTCGGAAAGTGTTTGCATGGATCAATAACAAGGTGAATGGAAAAAATGTCTAAAGTAAGTAGTAGCGGGACACATGTCAACGTATCCCTCGGTCTCTGCCCATAGTTCGCACCGTGAGAGCCCTATGATCCACCTGCGTGTTGTCCTGGCGCAACCATCCCTTTGGAGGGCCTGATCATAGGATTCGGAACACCGTGAACTCTTGAATAGGATAGGAACTCTTAGACTAATTACCAATAATTGTCTTACCCTTCGGTAGCCTGTTGGTGCATGCCTCTGAGATCTGAAAGTGGGAGGGTTACACTTACAAAGATGAGTTAAATGTGTTAACAAATCTTTGATCGAACAACGGTGGCTAATGCCTATAGGAATATGATTTATTCTGGAATTAGAATTGGCTGAGAAATGTCTCATTTCAAAGGAAGAGTAGCTGATCACCCTTCGATGACTGATATTCTAAACCTCTGAAACATCGTTGCAAAACTAAATCAATATTTTTAGGGTTCTGTGATTGCTTGTTTTGCTAAATTGATTGGATTGTGTGCAATTGTTTGCTTGTATGATGGGTTAAGACAAAAACAACTAATACGGTCATTGTTTGTTTAATTTCAGCAATGTCTTCCTCTATAGTCTCTCTGCTTAAAAATGAGAAATTAACCGGTGAAAATTACGCTACGTGGAAGTCGAACCTGAATACGATTCTCGTGGTCGATGATCTGCGATTCGTCTTAACGGAGGATTGTCCTCCAGCTCTTGCTCGTAATGCATCCCAAGCGATTAAGGATGCTTATGACCTCTAGACAAAGGCCAATGATAAGGCTCGCGTCTATATCCGAGCCAGCTTATCTGAAGTTTTGGCTAAGAGACATGAAGACATGGTCACAATGAGGGAGATTATGAACTCTCTCCAGGAGATGTTTGGACAACCGTCCTACCAACTCCACCATGACGCTCTCAAATACGTTTATAGCTGCCACATGAAATAGGGCACATCTGTTCGGGAAAATGTCTTGGATATGATGGTCCAATTCAACGTGGCAGAAGCAAACGGGGCGGTCATATATGAGCGTAGTCAGGTTGCAATCATCATAGAATCTCTTCTGAACAATGCAATGATGGATAAAATAGTATTCAACCTGACTAGTCTCGTGAATGAGCTACAACTCTATCAATCTCTTCTTAAAAACAAGGGACATGTAGAAAGAGAGGAAAATGTTGTCCACTCTAAAAGAAAGTTTAATGTTGTCCACTCTAAAAGAAAGTTTGAGAAGGGTTCATCCTCTGGAACTAAATCTGTAGCCTCTTCTTCGAAGAAGATTCAAAAGAAGAAAGGAAAGAAGGAGAAGGCTCCTGCTACTATTGCTAAGAACAAGGGAAAACCCAAAGTTGTGGCTGACAAGGGCAAGTGTTTCCACTGCAATGTAGATGGACATTGGAAGAGAAACTATCCAAAGTACCTTGCTGAGAAAAAGAAGGAAAAATAAGGTAAATTTGATTTACTAGTTTTAGAAACATGCCTAGTAGAACATGATGAGTTTACCTGAATACTTGATTCAGGAGCAAGTAATCATGTTTACTCTTCTTTTCAGTAAAATAATTTCTTTTGGCAGTTGAACGATGGTGAAATGACGCTCAGGGTGGGAACTGGAGAAGTCATTTCAGTTAAGGCAGTGGGAGCTACGAAGTTATTTTTTAGAAATAGATTCTTAATTTTAGAAAGTTTGTTAATTGTTCCCAAGATTAAGAGGAACTTAATTTCTATTTCATGTTAGATTGAACAATCGTATATAGTTACTTTTAATATGAATGAAGCGTTCATTTATAAGAATGGTGTACTTATTTGTTCATCCAAATTAGAAAATAACTTATATGAATTAAGACCAGCCGAAAACAAAGTACTTTTAAATCACAAATTGTTTAAAACTGTTGAAACTCAAAGAAAAAGGCAAATAATTTCTCCAACAAGTAACAATACTCATCTTTGGCATTTAAGACTTGGTCATATAAACATCGATAGAATCGGTCGTTTGGTAAAGAATGGACTTCTAAGTGAGTTAGAAGATGATTCACTACCACCTTGTGAATCTTGTCTCGAGGACAAAATGACCAAAAGACCCTTTACTGGAAAAGGTTACAGAGCCAAAGAACCCTTAGAGGTTATACATTCGGATCTCTGTGGTCCAATGAATGTAAAAGCTCGAGGAGGGTACGAATATTTCATCTCATTTATAGATGATTATTCAAGATATGGTTACTTACATCTAATGGGACATAAGTCTGAGGCCGTTGAAAAGTTTAAGGAGTTTAAGGCTGAAGTTGAAAACCTATTAGGTAAATCAATTAAAGTATTTCGATCTGATCGAAGAGGGGAGTATATGGATCAAAGATTCCAGCATTATATGATAGAACATGGAATCCAATCCTAACCCTCAGCCCCTGGTACACCTCAACAAAAAGGTGTATCAGTAAGGAGAAATAGAACTTTGTTAGACATGGTTTGATAAATGATGAGCTATGCTCAATTGCCTTGCTCGTTTTGGGGGTATGCAGTAGAGACTGCAGTACGCATCTTGAACAACGTTCCCTCGAAAAGTGTTTCTGAAACACCTTTCGAATTATGGAAGGGGTGTAAACCTAGTTTGCGTCACTTTCATATCTGGGGTTGTCCAGCACACGTGCTTGTGACAAATCCTAAGAAACTGGAACCCCATTCAAAACTGTGCCAATTTTTTGATTACCCTAAAGAAACGAGAGGTGGTTATTTTTACGACCCACAAGAAAATAAGGTGTTTGTATCGATGAACGCCACCTTCTTGAAGGAAGACCACATGAGGGATCATAAACCAAGTAGCAAATTAGTATTAGGAGAAGCTATTGAAGAATCACCAAGAGTTGTTGACGAAGTTGGACCTTCAACAAGAGTTGATGAAGGAACTGGTTTTTCAGATCCATCCCGTCCTTCTCAAACGTTGAGAATGCCTCATCGTAGTGGGAGAGTTGTATTTCAACCTGATCGCTACTTGGGTTTAACTGAAACTCAGGTTGTCATACCTAATGATGGCATTGAGGATCCATTGTCCTATTGACAGACAATGAATGACGAAGATAAGGTTGAATGGGTCAAAGCCATGGACTTGGAAATGAAGTCAATGTACTCCAATTCTGTATGGGAACTCGCAGATCTACCATATGGGGTAAAACCCATAGGGTGCAAATGGATCTATAAGAGAAAAAGAGATGCAGCTAGGAAGGTACAAACCTTCAAAGCTAGACTAGTGGCAAAGGGTTATACCCAAAAGGAAGGGGTTGACTATAAGAAAACCTTTTCTCCTGTAGCCATGTTAAAATCCATAAGAATTCTCTTGTCCATAGCCATACATTATGACTATGAAATATGGAAAATGGACGTCAAGACTGCCTTTCTGAATGGTAATCTTGAAGAGAATATCTTCATATCTCAACCTGAAGGGTTCATAGCCCAAGGTCAGGAACAAAAGGTTTGTAAGCTTAATCGATCCATTTATGGATTAAAACAAGCGTCTAGATCTTGGAACACTTGATTTGATACTACGATCAAATCTTTCGGTTTTGACCAAAACGTTGATTAGCCTTGTGTGTACAAGAAAATCAACAAAAAGAAAGTAGCTTTTCTAGTACTTTATGTAGACGATATCCTACTCATTGGGAATGATGTATGATACCTCACTGACATTAAGAAATGGCTAGCAGCCCAATTCCAAATGAAAGATTTGGGAGAGGCTCAATATGTTCTTGGAGTCCAAATCAGTAGGGATCGTAAGAACAAAATGCTAGTATGTAGCAGCTTGCGAAGCAGCAAAGGAAGCAGTCTGGCTTAGAAAGTTCTTGACTGATTTGGAAGTTGTTCCAAATATGAACGTGCCCATAACACTATACTGTGACAATAGTGGGGCTGTAGCCAACTCAAAAGAACCTTGAAGCCACAAACGAGGTAAACACATCGAGAGGAAGTATCACCTGATACGAAAGATTGTGCAACGAGGAGATGTGATCGTCACTAAGATAACTTCAAAACACAACATCGCTGATCCATTTACGAAGGCTCTCACGACTAAAGTGTTTGAGGGTCATCTAGAGGGTCTAGGTCTACGGGACAATGTTTAGTTCAAGTTTGGGGGGGAGGCTTTCACTGTGTTGAATATATTTAAATTCTTTTGGATGCATGAAAAGATAACTATGATAGCCAAGGATGTGACTTTAGAAGTTTTGGGAGAAAATGATTTATATGTTGTGGAATCTGGGAGCACGACAAAAATTGTGAAATTTTAAAATTTTTTGATACTTAGTTTTGATGTCTAAAGCATGTAATAGCCTTATCTAATGACGACTTTGAAAATCTAGATTTTTATTATGGTTTTTAAAGTTTGTTGTCACCCCAATAGACTTAGTTTCTAATATTATGAAGATCATGCTTGATTGTTCTAAAGAGCTAGGTAGAAAAAAAAATGTTATGCCTGCTGAGAGAAAAGCAAAAGCAACAAAAGAAAAGGAGAGAAAAGAAAAATCTGTTGAAAAAGAAGATTTTTGCTTGCAAAAGAAAAGCCTAGGGGTAAAAAGAGCTACATGCGGTGTGATCAGTTAAGCCAACCAAAGAATAAAATTTGGGTTAAGGGTCCCTGTACCGTAGTGTGAAAGCTATTACCATTAGATATCAAAATGAAAGTTTGGGGGAGTAGCAAAAGAAAAAGAAAAAAAGAAAAGTGAAAAACCATTTGTGAGTTTTGCTCCCCCATGAAAAAAAGAAAAATGTCAGGGGCCCTAGTTTCTTTTTTTTGCATGATAGAAGAACTCCGACCTATTAGGGGCTCTTAGCCAGTGTAGGGGGGAAAACAAATGGAGAAAGTCATAAGACTAATCTAGGTTAGTAAAAGAATCAATAGATAAGTCTTGAGCATGCTATTCATCAATCTTAAGTTCAAGCTAGTTTAAGATTTCTTCATGAGTATGCGGTGCTTGCTTATTCCACTTGCATGTTTTCCATTCTATCTTAAGAGTTCCAAAATAATTGAGGCTTGAGTGATTCTATTTCATGCATCTTTCAGATTTATTTTGCTCGGGACTAGCAAAAGCTTAAGTTTGGGGGTGTGATAGCGAGCAGAAATGTCACTATTTTAGCCCAATTTATTAGGCTTTTTAGTGCTTTAATTGTGTTTTTATTGAAAATATTTAATGTATTTTGTTATTTTGTCTTTAGGAGCAAAATTATGGATTTTGGAGAAAAAGTGCCCAAAAAGAAGCCATTCAAGCCCAATTTCCATACATGGGACAAGAGGAGTCAAAAGAGGTCAACCATGGAGATAAAGCCCAAAAAGAATTGAAGTTGGCCCAAGAAAAGAAGCCCAATCCGTAGCTGGAAGTTCTGGAAATTGCGTAGCGTCGAGACGCTGCAAGGACAACGTCGTGATGCTGTCCATTTCTTGGGCACCAAGTCGATGACGTCACAGCGTCGCGACGCTGTGCCAAATAGCGTCGCGATGTTACCCCCTTTCCAAGCCTATATAAGGCGTCCCTTGGTGTCTTGTTTTATCATCAATCTGAAGGGATGAAACCCCTTGCGCAGCGGAAAATATACAGAACCTTTAAAAAACCCCGATTAATTTAAGAATAAAAATACCAATACGTTGGGATAAAATAAATGAAATTTACAGCAACAATGATAGGAAAAGCTTGCTGTAAAACCAGATACAAGCATGCAAAAACAGAGAATTAATCCTAGATCTAATCTAGAATTGGGTCCTATTGACCCTAGTTCAAGTAAAACATACCCTTGATGAAATCCTTGAAGTTTTCGCCGAATTCTCTGAATTTTCCTCAAAAATACAGCAGCAACACGAACACCACCACAAGGGTACACCGGTATTCTCTGATAGGGATCCTACGTTGAGTGCTGGTGGGAGCGAAAAATTCTAAGGAAATTTCTCTGGATTCTTTTGTTTGAATTCTCTGGATCTGTTCTCTGAGAGAGATCTCTCGAAGAGAATGAATGAAACTGAGAGAGCTAATTGGGAGAGCTACAGACGTGAGACCAGGAGGCAGTTTTAACCACTCCCCTGACCACGTCTGATGATTTAAAATATCAGATAACTGATATTTCAGTTATCTGATATTTTAATTAATTAATTATAATTTGAAAAACCTAAATTCAAATTATAATTAATTATCTTTTAATTATCTTTTAATTAATCTAAATTAATTAAAATAACTTTAATTTAAATCCAATTTAAATTAATATCCCTCTTATCTTATAGTTTAATTAAATCAAATTTAATTAAACTAAATCAATTAATTAATAAGAAATTAATTAATTAATAAAATAAAATTGAACATCACATATTCAATTACTATTTTCTCTCTCATAACTATAGTATTAATATACATCCAATGCATATTAATTTTAACCTATAGTTTTTAATATGAACCAAATTCATATTTTAGTATAATATTCGAACACCTTCGAATATTCAATCCATCCTTAGAATTTTACCTCAACGCCCCAAATGAGCTACCGGTGGGACCTAATGGACCTACAGATCAGAAGCTCCAACGATGTGAGATTAGTTGGTTAAACTCATTAACCAAGTTAATCAATATTCGTTAACTGTGGTTCACTCCACTAAAGAACCACAGCTGCACTCTTCTCACTGCAGATATATTTCTGTGTCCACGGATATTGACCGTCAGCAGCAAGTTAGCCCTTCACGTGTATTCGTACCCCAGCTAGGTCAAATTACCGTTTTACCCCTGGGCTACCTCTTGGTCCTTAAGTACCAGTGCTCCTCTAATGAACAACCTGTTTGTGGTCCAACCATCAAACAGAAAACCCTCTCGTGCCATAAAGAGGGTAGGGCCCTTTGTTCAAGACCCGGAGACACCACTTAAGGGAACACACCTCTACTTACCCTCATATCAGGAAGGAGTGAATTCCATCTTGTAAGACTACGTTCCCAGCTCCCCATTCGGTCTTGTCCCCAAAATGGTAGGCTTATTGAGTCGGCGAACTGGCCACTCTCACCCGTACAAATCAAAGGACAATCCCTCATGGACAGGAGTCCATAATCTACTCAGGATTAAGGCTAAGTTGCCTAGGTCATCCTAGTGAAATAGAAACCGAGCTAACCAACGGTGTTATAGTTAGTGGTTAACTATTTCGCGGTCCGGTCTTTGTGCAAACTCATTGCACAGGATACCCCCACTCGCATGTCAACCACATGAACGTGTTGGATCACTACGTTTGTATCAATATACAAAGCGGGCCGTATCCATAGTGTCACCAGGATAAGGTACCCAGCCTTATCCCTATACTACAGACCCTTTAGGCTAAAACTTGAACATTGATCCCCGCATGTCCCTACATACTAGTTCAAGTCTCATTCTATTAGCCATGGATGTTTAGTTTATTGGATTAGGGTTAGCAAGACAAGATATAATACAAACATTGAATAATACATCACTTTATTAATGTTCGGTCAGATGTACATTTACTATCTACGAGTTTTAGGGCATAAAACCCAACAAACTCCCACTTGAACTAAAACTCAAGTTACAGGGAAAGTATATACAAAATAATCCAAAGCTGGAAACGGTACATGTATATTTGTACATTACATAAAAGGTAAATATACAAAATACAATAAACTAGGGCATCCTTACACCCATTACACATCTCCCACTTGCCCTAGATTACGCTATATACATATCTCGCAGACCTAGACTGTCTAGATGACCCTCGAACACTTTAGCCGAGAGGGCCTTCGTAAACGGATCAGCAATGTTATGCTCAGAAGCGATCTGGGTCACGACCACATCTCCTCTTTGCACAATCTCTCGAATTAGATGGTACTTCCTCTCTATGTGTTTACCTCTTTTATGGCTGCGAGGTTCCTTTGAATTGGCTACCGCCCCACTGTTGTCACAGTATAACGTAATGGGCAAGTTCATATTTGGAACAACTTCCAAATCTGTCAAGAACTTCCTTAGCCAAACAGCTTCCTTAGCTGCTTCACAAGCAGCTACATACTCAGCCTCCATCGTGGAGTCTGCTATACATCCCTGCTTTATGCTCCTCCAAACTACAGCTCCCCCGTTAAGGGTGAAGACTGACCCTGACGTAGATTTCCTAGAATCCTTGTCAGTTTGGAAATCAGAGTCGGTGTATCCAGTGAGCACTAACTCCTTAGCCCCAAACACCAACATGTAATCTCTCGTTCTCCTAAGATACTTGAGGATTCCTTTAACGGCGGTCCAATGGTCTAACCCTGGATTTGACTGATATCTGCTGACAATCCCTACAGCATAACAAATGTCAGGCCTCGTGCATAGCATGGCATACATTAAGCTACCCACGGCTGAGGCGTAGGGAATCCGTCTCATATCCTCAACCTCTTGAGGTGTCTTAGGAGACTGTTCCTTAGACAAGTGAACCCCATGCCTGAAAGGCAACAAGCCCTTCTTGGAGTTCTGCATCGAATATCGAGCCAACATCTTGTCGATATACGTTGCCTGAGACAGAGCTAGCGATTTGTTCTTCCTATCCCGAATAATCTGGATCCCAAGAACATACTGAGCCTCACCCAAATCTTTCATTTGGAATTGAGCTGCTAGCCATTCTTTTACGTCAGACAGATACCCTACATCATTCCCAATGAGTAGAATGTCGTCTACATAAAGTACGAGGAAAGCTACTTTATTCTTGTTGATCTTCTTGTATACACAAGGCTCATCAACATTCTGGTCAAAACCAAAAGATTTGATCGCAGTATCAAACCTAATATTCCAAGATCTAGAAGCCTGTTTCAACCCATAAATGGATCGATTCAGTTTGCAAACCTTGTGCTCATCACCTTGGGATATGAACCCTTCGGGTTGAGACATAAAAATACTCTCGTCAAGATTGCCATTCAGAAAAGCTGTCTTGACATCCATTTGCCAAATTTCATAATCATAAAATGTGGCAATGGATAAGAGGATTCTTATGGACTTTAGCATAGCAACTGGAGAAAAAGTTTCTTCATAGTCCACTCCTTCTCGTTGGGTATAACCCTTTGCTACAAGTCTTGCTTTGAAAGTCTGTACTTTCCCAGCAGCATCTCTTTTTCTCTTATAGATCCATTTACACCCAATGGGTCTGACCCCTTCAGGTAGATCTACAAGTTCCCAAACTTGATTGAAGTACATCGACTCCATCTCAAGGTCCATGGCTTTGGCCCACTCGTCCTTATCTACATCATTCATTGCCTGACGATAAGACAATGGATCTTCTACGCCGTCATCAGGTATGACTACTTGTGTTTCTGTTAAACCCAAGTAGCGGTTAGGTTGTATCACAACCCTCCCACTGCGTCGAAGCTCTCCCACTACGTGAGGAGGACTAGATTGACGAGAAGAACTGCATTCTCCAACAACTCTTGTTGAAGGACCAGGTTCATCAACAACCCTTGTTGATCCTTCTGTAGCTTCTCCTAATACTAACTTACTTCGTGGTTGATGATTTCGTATGTGGTCTTCCTCCAAGAAAGTTGCATTTGTTGATACAAATACTTTATTATCTTGAGGGTCATAGAAAAGACCACCTCTCGTTTCTTTCGGGTACCCAACAAATTGGCATATTCTCGTACGTGATTCCAATTTCTTAGGATTTGTCACTAACACATGTGCAGGACAACCCCAGATTCGAAAGTAACGCAAACTAGGTTTACGCCCCCTCCATAACTCAAAAGGAGTTTCAGAAACACTTTTTGAGGGAACACTGTTAAGAATATGTACTGCAGTCTCTACTGCATACCCCCAAAACGAGCTAGGCAACTGAGCATAGCTCATCATAGATCGAACCATGTCTAACAAGGTTCTGTTTCTCCTTTCTGATACACCATTTTGCTGAGGTGTACCAGGTGCTGAGAGTTGTGATTGGATTCCATGTTCTATCATATAGTCCTGGAATCGCTGATCTAAATACTCTCCACCTCGATCTGATCGAAGTGTTTTAATTGTTTTACCCAATAAGTTTTCTACCTCAGCCTTAAACTCCTTGAACTTTTCAAGAGCCTCAGACTTATGGCCCATTAGGTACAAGTAACCGTATCGTGAATAATCATCTATGAAAGAGATGAAATATTCAAAACCACCTCGAGCCTTTACATTCATAGGACCACAAAGATCTGAATGTATTAGTTCAAGTGGTTCTTTGGCCCTGTAACCTTTTCCAGTAAAAGGCCTCTTGGTCATTTTACCCTCGAGACACGATTCACAGGGTGGTAAAGATGTATCTTCTATGTCACTTAGAAGCCCATTTTTAACCAAACGATCGATCCGATCGATGTTAATATGACCAAGACGAAGATGCCAAAGATACGTGTTGTTACTTGAAGGAGAAACTTTTTGCCTTTTGTTTTGCGTTTCGGCCGTTTTAAACATTTCATGACTTAAAATGGCCTTAGCATCATTTGGTCTTAACACAAACAAATTATTCTCACGCTTAGCTGAACAAATGTAAATTCCATTCTTTAAAATTAAAGCTTCATTAAGCAAGAAGGAAATAGTATAACATTGTTCTAACAAAGCTGAAACAGAAATTAGGTTCCTTTTAATTCTAGGAACCAAATACAAGTCCTCTAAAATTAAAAACCTATTTCTAAAGAATAATTTTGCAGCTCCCACTGCACGAGCTGAAACAACGTCTCCCGTTCCGACCTTGAGCGTCATTTCACCCTCTGCCAGCTGCTGGAAATTATTTCCCTGAAAAGAAGAACAAACATGATTAGTGGCTCCCGAATCCAGTATCCAGGCAAACTCATCATGTTCAACGAGACAAGTCTCTAACACAAGTAAATCAAATTTACCTTCTTTTTCTCTTCTCTTCTCAGCAAGGTAGCGGGGACAGTTGCGCTTCCAGTGACCATCTGCATTGCAGTGGAAGCATCTACCTTTATCGGCCACGACCTTGGCCTTCCCCTTCCCTTGCACAGCCTGTGCAGGAGCCTTCCCCTTGTCTCCCTTCCTCTTCTGGATCTGCTTCGATGAAGAAGCCTGGGGTACAGATTTAGTTCCTGAGGATGAACCCTTCAGGAACTTTTTCTTGGAATGGGCCACATTGGCCTCTCCTTTCACCACATTCTTTCCCTTGCTCTTTTGCAGGGATTCGTAAATCTGTAACTCCGAGAGGAGGGTAGTCAGGTTGAACTGAATCTTATTCATGCTCGCGTTCGTCCTAAAAGACAGATAGCTCGCTGGGAGCGAGTGAAGGATGAACGCAACCTGACTGCGCTCGCAGACAACCCCGCCATTTGCCTCAGCTATGTTGAACTGGTTAACCATGTCCAGGACATGTTCCCGAACAGATTGACCTTCCAGCATCTTGGCATTGAAGACGTTCTTCAAGGCGTCGTGGTGGAGCTGGTAGGACGGGAGTCCAAACATCTCCTGCAGGGAATTCATAATTTCCCTGGCAGTTTCCACGTTCTCATAACGCTTGGCCAAAACTTCAGACAAGCTGACCAATATATAGACCTTGACCTTTTCATTGGCCTTGGTCCAGCGTTCATAGGCGTCTTTAACTGCCTGAGAGGCAGTGCGAGGGGGAACGGGAGGACATTCCTCCGTTAAGACGAATCTTAAATCCTCAACCACGAGAATTGTATTAAGGTTTGATTTCCATTGGGGAAAATTCTCGCCGGTTAATTGTTCATTTTTAAGCAGAGATATGATAGAGGAAGACATTGCTGAAAAAACAAACAAGTGACCGTATTAGTTATCTTTGCCTTAACCCATCACACAAGCAATACAAACAATTGCATACATCCAATCAATTTTGCAAACAAACAATCAAAGAACCCTAATAAAACTTATGATTGTGTTTCGCAACGATGCTTTAGAGGTTTAGAAGAACAGCCACCGAAGGGTGATCAGTTGTTCCTCCTCTAAAATGAGACTCTTCTCAGTCAATTTCTAATACCAGAATAACTCATATTCCATTAGAGATTAACCACCGTTGTTCGGTCAAGGATTTGTTAACAAATTAACTCCTCCCCGTAAGTGTAACCCTCCCACTTTCAGATCCCAGAGGCACGCACCAACAGGCTACCGTTAGGAAAGACAACTGTTGGTAATTAGCCTAAGTGATCCTATCCTTTTCAGGAGTTCACGGTGTTCCGAATCCTATGATCAGGCCCTCCGAAGGGATGGTTGCGCCGAGACAACACGCAGGCGGATCATAGGAATCTCACGTTGTGACCTAGGGGTGGAGACCGAAGGATACGTTGACACGTGTCCCGCTCCCACTTACTATAGTCACTTTCCCCATTCACCTTGGTATTGACCCATGCAAACACTCTCCGAAGGGAGGCCGCGCTAAAACGACACAAAGCCGAGCATGGATCTCACGGTGTGAACGTCACGGGGACGTAGGAGCAAAACTCAATTTAAATTAAGTTTTGTAATTTTCCTCCCACTAAAGTAACTGATTAATTTTAGGGTTTGATTAAACCTAGATAAATCCGGCTAAGTCATTTATCTAAGTCTAGTCCTATTATAACTATTATAATAAGACCTAATGTCTAGGTGTATTAAACCAATTTAATTAACCTAGTGACATTATTCTAACATTAACCTGAGATTAATTCAACTCCGGTATTCCAGATCAGTTCCCAGGTAGGAGGTGTTCCGTTTACCGTCAACTTAAATACCTCCAATCCTTAGACAGAACTTCACTGGTAGAGTTCCCTTATAATCTTAGGAATGTTCGTCCTACTTAGTTCATTAAAACTATTTTAAAACTAAGTAAGATTTTCTAATCCTATTAGAAAATGATCTTAGGTCTAATTAATTTTAACCCATTAAAATTAATTTAATTTTAACCTAAGATCCTATGTGAACATGCACATCTTGATTATAGATTGACGGTTTCTAATCATAAAATTTTAAACTATTTCAAAATTTTATAATGATTAGCCCTATAATCATGCATACTATAGTTTTTAAAACAATTAACAATCATATTCAAGTTAATGAAATTTTAAACTATAGTACTATGCATAGCATGATAATTAATATAACCCTTATATTAATCTATGGATGTATCATGCTCAATGCAACTTGATTTCCATTTAAATAATAAACAACTTTATTATAGCCAATAATGGAAAATCAACTTAGCATGCTGCAAACAAATAATTTTTAATATAACACTTATATTAAAACTATGTAGTTGCATGCAACATACTATTCCATTTTCATGAATTTAATATAACTCTACTATATATTAAATAAATCATGAAAATCAAATCATGCATTTCATACATATATTATAATCTAATTATAACATTCATAAATGCATGAGCATGCTTTATATCCTAAGGTGGGATTAAATTTAAATGACATCCATAAAGCATTTAAATAGCGAATAAACCGATTTAATTGGCCCCTAGGATAGATTAAAGCAAAATTACATTAATAAAGCAATAAATCTATCCTATTACATAATTCTGCAGCTCCAAAACCGGTCTACTAGCCTTGAACCGACCCGAACCACTTCGAACCGGACTTGAAAAACTCGAACCGCACCCAAAACGGGTCAAACCGGACCAAACCGGTCCCAGCTGACCCAAAACGCTCGAACCGAACCGGCCAAATTAGGGCACCACGTCTGATTTCGCGAAAATCCTGGCGCCGCACGAAATCGTGACAGCGTCGAGACGCTGCGAAGAAAGCGTCCCGACGCTGGCGCGATTTCAACCGTCTGGAGCGTGGAATCGCGACAGCGTCGAGACGCACTAGGCTAAGCGTCCCGACGCTGTTGCGTCTGGAGCTGATTCCTGGGCAGAACAGCGGCTGTTCTTCATGAAATTCACCAATTTCTTCTGCGATCTTCATCGATTTTCAATCCTAACTGAGACCCGGACTGTACAGACTCGATTTACACAATTTTGCCCAAAAACACAGGGGCCTTACATGATCAAATCAAGTAAAAAAGCGGTAAATCTATGGCCAAATTAAACCTAAACAGTTTATCGCAAAATTGAACATTCATAATGCAAATCCCACCTAAAACCAACGCAAATTTTAATTCTTAAATTAAAATCCAAACCTGGCTCTGATACCAATTGAAGGGATGAAACCCCTTGCGCAGCGGAAAATATACAGAACCTTTAAAAAACCCCGATTAATTTAAGAATAAAAATACCAATACGTTGGGATAAAATAAATGAAATTTACAGCAACAATGATAGGAAAAGCTTGCTGTAAAACCAGATACAAGCATGCAAAAACAGAGAATTAATCCTAGATCTAATCTAGAATTGGGTCCTATTGACCCTATTTTAATTCTTAAATTAAAATCCAGAGTTGTCTCTGATCTATTTCATAACCAGAATATGGGGAAAAAGTCATCCCTCATCTCTACCACTCATTTGAAAGCGCTGGTATAATTCGTCCAGGAGATTTTGCAGTTGCAGTAGTGACTAAAGAGGAAGAATTGGGTCCATGGATCTACCCGTGCCCAGAAAACTTCGAGCTCAACAATTGGAGTACTATTGAACTACCGTCATTTGCTGTTAAGATGTCAAAGTAATTGACCACTTTTTTATTGTTTTTTGCAATTTCAATTTTCAATTTCAAGTTAGGTTAGTCATTTTACTCATTTCATTTTCCAGACTTCTTTCTATGTGTTCAAGTAAATTTCATCATTCAATAGTAAATTTCATCATTCAATGAAGGTTTTAGTTCATTTCCTTTTGCTATTGCATAATTACACTTTCCAGGGAAAAATATTTACTCTTCTTTTCTTCTTTTTTCCAAATTATCAACATCTTAAGCAGTAATACTGAGATTGAATGTGCAAACGATTCTCAATACGAACTTGATATTCCTATACACAATGTTGAGTCTGACAAGGAAGAAGAAGATTTTGAACCTAGTGCTGAGTTGTTAGAAATGATAGAGGAAGGGGAAAAAGCATTGGGCCCCCATGAAGAGTTAACAGAGATAATTAACCTGGGATCACAAGCAGAAGTCAAGGAGGTTCAAATTGGCACTAATGTCTCTACAGAAACTCGCAAAAAGCTTATTGATTTGCTCACAGAATATGTCGATATCTTTGCTTGGTCCTATCAAGACATGCCTGGACTAGACACGAATATTGTAATGCATCATTTACCACTCAAACCTGAGTGCAAACCAGTAAGGCAAAAGTTGCGAAAGATGAAGCCAGATATGTTAATTAAGATAAAGGATGAAGTCAGGAAACAAATTGATGCTGGATTTCTGACTGTGTCCAATTACCCTGAATGGGTTGCAAACATTGTTCCTGTGCCAAAGAAGAATGGGCAAGTTAGGATGTGTGTGGATTATAGGGATTTAAACAAAGCAAGCCCTAAAGATAATTTTCCACTCCCTCACATTGATGTGTTGGTAGATAACACTGCTGGTTTTTCTACCTTCTCTTTTATGGATGGTTTTTCAGGCTACAATCAAATAAAAATGGCACCTGAAGATCAAGGAAAAACTACATTTATTACATTGTGGGGAACATTTTGCTACAAAGTTATGCCGTTTGGTTTGAAAAATGCTGGGGCCACCTACCAGCGAGCCATGGTTACTTTATTCCATGATTTGATGCACAAGGAGATTGAAGTGTATGTAGATGATATGATTGCCAAGTCAAAAGAGGAGGAAGAACACACAATCGTTCTCCGCAAGTTGTTCGATCGATTGAGAAAGTTCCAGCTGAAGCTCAATCCGAGCAAATGTATATTCGGGGCAACCTCTGGTAAATTGTTAGGATTTGTGGTTAGCCAAGAAGGTATCAAGGTCGACCCTGACAAAGTTAAGGCAATTCTGGAAATGCCGCCTCCGCAAACACAAAAAGAAGTTAGAGGATTTTTGGGTCGGATAAATTATATTGCCAGATTCATAGTGCAATTGACCACAACATGTGAGCCTATTTTCAAGTTGCTTCGCAAAAACAATGATGGCATTTGGAATGAAGATTGTCAAATAGCATTTGATAAAATTAAGCAGTATTTACGAAATCCACCGATCCTCGTACCACCAGTGCCTGGACGTCCGCTCATTTTGTATCTCACTGTAACAGAAAGTGCAATGGGATGTGTACTGGGGCAGCATGATGACTCTGGTAGGAAAGAGCGAGCTATATACTATTTGAGCAAAAAGTTCACCAGTTGTGAAACCAGGTACTCCTCGATGGAAAAAACTTGTTGTGCTCTTGCTTGGGCTGCACGTCGCTTAAGGCAATACATGTTGTATTACACGACATGGCTTATTTCAAAAATGGATCCTGTGAAATACATCTTCGAGAAGCCATCTTTATCGGGACGAATTGCAAGGTGGCAAGTTCTTTTATCCGAGTATGACATCACATATGTGACTCGAAAGTCAGTAAAGGGGAGCGCTCTAGCTGATTATCTGGCACAACAACCTATAGAGGACTATGAGCCAATGAAGTTCGACTTCCCTGATGAGCATATCCTCACTGTAGCAACAGAGAAAGAAATATCGAATCCAGATATGTGGACCATGTTCTTTGATGGGGCTTCAAATGAATTGGGTCACGGAATAGGCGCAATATTAATATCGCCTCGAGGAGAATTATTCCCTCTCACTGCTAAGCTGTGTTTTGATTGCACGCACAACATGGCTGAATACGAAGCTTGTTCAATGGGCATTCAAGCTGCTCTAGATATGAAGATTGAAAGGCTTCAGGTCTTGGGGGACTCTTTGCTAGTGATTCATCAGCTAAGAGGAGAATGGGAAACCAGAGATGCTAAATTATTGCCTTACAAGCAACTTATAACAAGATTATCTCAACAGTTTGATCAAATTACTTTTGATTATTCCCCAAGAGAGAATAATCGGATAGCAGATGCATTGGCTACTCTAGCAGTCATGTTTAATGTGGATTTTGATGAAGGGGTCCAGCCAATTAAAATCGAAAAACGAGATGTTCCCGCCTCCTGCATGAATATTGAGAATGAGTCAGATGAAAAGCCGTGGTTTCAAGACATCAAACAATATCTGAAATGTGGAACCTATCCTCCTAATGCATTAGAAAATGACAAGCGAACTCTGAGAAGGTTGGCAATGAAATTCTTCTTGAATGGAGAGATACTTTACAAAAGAAACTATGACATGGTACTGTTAAGATGTGTGGACGCCACAGAGGCTAACCAGATTATGAAAGAAATACATGAGGGAATTTGTGGTACCCATGCAAATGGGCATATGATGGCTAGACAAGTTTTGAGAGCTGGTTATTATTGGCTGACTATGGAAACGGATTGCATTAAGTATGCAAGAGAATGTCATAAATGTCAAATTTATGCAGACAAGACTCATGCTCCTTCATCCGAGTTACACATTTTAACTGCTCCTTGGCCTTTCTCTATGTGGGGAATAGATGTGATTGGACCCATTGATCCTAAAGCTTCAAATGGACATCGATTTATCTTGGTGGCCATAGATTACTTTACCAAATGGGTGGAGGCAGCCTCTTATCGTGATGTGACAAAAGGAGTCGTGATCAAATTCATCAAGAAGGAGATCATTTGTCGATACGGCCTCCTTGAGACCCTAATATCAGATAACGCTAGAAACTTGAACAATAAGATGATGAGTGAGCTATGTGAACAATTCAAGATTAAACATCTCAATTCCACCCCCTACAGACCAAAAATGAATGGGGCTGTTGAAGCTGCAAACAAAAACATAAAAAGAATTGTTGAAAAGATGACTATAACGTACAAAGATTGGCATGAAATGCTCCCCTTCGCTCTACACGGCTATCGCACGTCAGTTCGTACATCAACTGGGGCAACACCTTTTTCCTTAGTATATGGTATGGAGGTTGTACTCCCAATTGAGGTGGAAATTCCATCACTAAGAGTTCTTATGGAAGCTAAATTGGAAGAGGCTGAATGGGTCCAGAATCGTTATGAACAACTCAATTTCGTTGAAGAGAAGAGATTAACAGCATTGAGTAGAGGTTAGCTCTATCAAAGAAGGATGATGAGAGCATATGATAAGAAAGTTCGCCCAAGAAGATTCAGAGAGGGAGATCTGGTGCTAAAAAGGATCCTTCCATTTCAAAAGGATCATCGAGGAAAATGGACTCCAAATTATGAAGGACCATTTGTGGTGAAAAAGGCTTTCTCTGGTGGGGCATTAATCTTAACCAATATGGATGGCTGTGAATTATCAAGCCCAGTCAATTCAGACTATGTTCGGAAGTATTATGCATAGATTGCCTGACTACCCTTCCTAAGGAGGCTAAACAAAGTTGCAGAGTACTCAATAAGTGTTTTGGAAAGTTTCATTTCAGTCTCAGTATTTTGTTTAAAAAAAGGGTTGTTTATCCCTCACCATCTCCACCCTCTCAATTTGGAGATATTTCTTTTCTTCATTGTGTACTTTATTGATTAATAAAAGATTTGCTTCCTCCATTTTGACCAGTATAGTTATTATTTTTATGTCAATCACAAATGCAAATTATGCATGTTACATCTCAAGTTCGGGTATTTCATTGTCCAGCCTCTCCACTCTCTTTCAAAAAAAAAAAAAAAAAGAAAAAAGAAAGAAGAGAAAAGAAAAAGAGAAAAAGAAAAAGAAAGAAAATAGATGCTTTCACTATAATCGTTGAGGAAAATTGGTCAATTCTTGCCTATTTTACCCTTTTCATGGAAAGTATGTTCGTTGTTATCAGCTATACTCTCAATCAACTACAACCTTTATTTTGACCGTCGTTCATGTGCAAAGTTTCAAATTACCATTTCTTCCCAGACAAGGTTCCAATTATCATACTGGGGCAAAACACCCCCTCGTGAAGTAAGAATTCGAAATTACACTGAAAAACCTTGAGCCTAACCCACCACACATGTGATTTTGTGGTAAGCCAACATGAATTTTTGATTCACCATCAAACCCTTTGCTAAACTCATCACGTATAGTTGCGGTGAATCTCCATATTTTTCTACCCACTTGAGAGCTTTTTGTTAAGTCTGTCACATCTAACCATGTGACAAACATTTCAAAGTATCCACCCAATATTACCAAGAGACCTTCAATAGTAATGAAATAGGAATTAGACTCTTATGATTTACTGCTTCATAATTAAGACTTGTAGTTGTTTGAGTATTCCTATATTTCAACTATTTTTCAATTACATGCTTCCTACCATTTCTATCTTTTGTCTTCTCTCCTTTTATTAGAAGGTGACTCCAAGACTAAAGACGATAATCTTGAGAATTTGGACTTAGTAACTTGAGAAGGGGTCTCGAAGTCTCAAATCCTTTCAATAAGTTTTGCGTGAGAAATAACTCTATCATGGTATCAAGGAGCGCTGACAAAGAAACAAAATGGAGTGATGACTTAACAAATGGTTGATCTTCTACATGTGATTGTATCATCTGCTAGTCATGAAAGCATGTATTTGGCCTAAAAAAAAGAGTTATGAAAAACAGAAAAAAGAAAAAGAAAAAAAGAAGAGAAAAGAAAAAGAGAAAAAGAAAAAGAAAAAAGGAAAAGAAATGTACAAGGCCAAGATAATTCTTGAAATGCATGATTGGGGCAATCAATGTAGATCAAGAGGTCACACCTCCAAACGATTTGGAGATTTTCTTTGTCAATTATCATCTGGGGCAAAGCTTTCATCATTATACTGGGGCAAAACCGTTATTATTAAATTGGGACAAAGGGTCTTCACCACTATACTACAGTAAAGTCATTTTACCATTTATGTAAACTGTTTTAGACTGGGGCAAGAGCCAAGTTAAGAGAATCACGCTTCTCTTATGAAGAATCTTCCAATCTCGAGCAGTTCTCTACATTCAAGAATAGAAAGCTGAATCACATGTTCATAGAAGAATCACATGCAGATAAATGACAATCACAGTAATGTGGGTTTTTCATCAAAGATTTCGAGCTGACTTAAAGAAAGAAAGAGATATATGAGATAATCCCTTGAGGAGCTACTCCTTGTTCTCGTAGTGGTTGTCCAAGGAATTGGGGTCACCTTAACAAATATTTTCATTTGAATTATATTTAATCTCTTATTGTTCAAGAGATTTCTTATGAAGGCATTTTTGACCTATGTTTTCTTCCTTCAGTCATTTCTCTCTTTCTTTGTTGACTACCATTCCCATTTGTTTCTAGGCCAAATTCATCTTCTTGTATCGAACCTTTTTTTTTGTCCACTACAAGGCTAAGGTTATGAAGCGTTTGAATCAGGTAAGATGTTTGATGCTATGAATTACCATTGATAGCTCTCTAAGCTAACACATGAGACACTTCTAAAAAACCTACCATACTCTATATGATTGAGCAATCTTTGATTAACATACATGATCTCTTTTAGGTCGAGCAACTTTGATTGACACATACAATTTCTCTCGAGTGTTGAAAGCATCAAAAAGAAAAGAAAAAGAAAAGAAAAAGAAAAGAAAAAGAAAAGAAAAAGAAAAGAAAAAGGAAAAGAAAGAGAAAGAGAGGCAATCAAGATCCGAAGATGTCTATTGTTATATATTTTGAAAGCTTCCTTGACTGATAAATCTTTATTTCCTCTCATTAGATTCATGGGCGGCTTAATGTTTTTATTGTCAATGCAATACCAATTGAAAGTTTTCAATGTCTGCGACATCTAAAGCAATGTCATTTATTCAATAGACTTCGATAGAAGAGAATCCGAAGTGCAAAGGGTTTAGTGGGAGGAGCATTGGAAAATTCCACTCACAGGGCGTTTTGCTATGAGACGTTCGGAAGTCTTTAAATCAAGACCTCAAAGTATTTTGGTTCATCGTCAGCAAAACAACTTACTTCACTTCGTCTATGTCTCTCAATCTATAAATGTGGAACACAAGAAATGAGCTACTTTATAGTTCTGGTTTTCAAAACTCGCTAATTTTGAAGTTTGTGTTTTTTGAAACTTGTGCCCTGCACATTTTCATGCTGCATGTAAATTTGAATCTCATACATTTAAGCATACTCTACATTTTGAGATTTTGCAAGTCATTGATTCACTTCTTTGATGGTTAAATCGAACCCCACTAGTTAGTGGAGGTCGAAGCCTGGTTGGAGTCAGGTCCATTTCATGTTTTATTTGGTTGGTTAAATCGAACCCTGCTAGTCAGTGGAGGTCGAAGCCTGGTTGGAGTCAGGTCCATTTAATGTTTTATTTTTTGGTTAAATCAAACCCTGCTAGTTAGTGGAGGTCGAAGCCTGGTTGGAGTCAGGTCCATTTAATGTTTTATTTGGTTGGTTAAATCGAACCCTGCTAGTCAGTAGAGGTCGAAGCCTGGTCTGAGCCAGGTCCATTCCCCTTTTCTTTTGGTTAAATCAAACTCTGCTAATCAGTAGAGGTCGAAGCCTGGTTGGAGTCAGGTCCATTTCATGTTTTATTTTGATTGGTTAAATCGAACCCTGGTAGTCAGTAGAGGTCGAAGCCTGGTTGGAGTCAGGTCCATTTCATGTTTTATTTTGGTTGGTTAAATTGAACCCTGCTAGTCAGTAGAGGTCGAAGCCTGGTCTGAGCCAGGTCCCATTCCCCTTTTCTTTTGGTTAAATCGAACCCTGCTAGTCAGTAGAGGTCGAAGCCTGGTCTGAGCCAGGTCCATTCCCTTTTCCTTTTGGTTAAATCGAACTTTATCTTTGATTAGAGATGAAAATCTGGTCAAAGTGAAGTTCATTTTCCTTTCCCAATTATAGGCTATGTTTGTTTTAAGCATGAAGCCCTTTCTTTTATTTTTAACGAAAATCTTCGCCTTCCCAATACTTTGTCTTTTTCCTTTGTTTACCCTTTCAATCCTTCAAGGATACACAACGGGGGGCAAACTGTAGACACCGTATTTGGTCCGGCTTGATTTTAGTAATAATATTTGAAGTTTTTCAATATTTGGAAGTCAATTTGTTTTTGGTATGTCAACAAGAGCATAGCTCAAGTGGCATAAAGTCGTATTAACAATCACAAGGTCTTTGGTTCGAATCTCTCTCCTTGCATATTATCAAAATTTGTTTTTTAGTTTTCATGATTTATTTTCATTTTCATCTTTTTTTTTTTTTTTTTTTTTTTTTGTTTTATTTCTTTATTTTCTTTATTTTATTTTATTTTATTTTTGTTTATTTATTTTATTTTTTTTATTTTATTCATTTTTTTCCTTCACTCCTCTTTCCACGTTCTCCATCCCCCCTCATTCTCCCAACCTCTCCTATTCTTTCTCCCTCTCCCTTTTTCTTCTCCATTCCCCTTCCTTCTCCCAACCTCCCATTCTTTCCCCATCTTTCTCAACTCTCCCCCTTCCTTCTCCCAACCTCTCATTCTTTCCCCATCTTTCTCAACTCACTCCCCCTCTTTCTCAACTCACTCCCCTTCTTTCTCCCAACCTCCCATTCTTTCCCCATCTTTCTCAACTCACTCCCCCTCTTTCTCAACTCACTCCCCTTCTTTCTCCCAACCTCCCATTCTTTCCCCATCTTTCTCAACTCTTCCCCCTTCCTTCTCCCAACCTCTCATTCTTTCCCCATCTTTCTCAACTCACTCCCCCTCTTTCTCCCAACCTCTCATTCTTTCCCCCTTTTTCTCAACCCCTTCCTCCAAGCTCTACTATATAATGAGAGCTCATTGAGGATGGAGGGGGGAAGAACAACAAGGACACAAGAAAAAAGAGAAGAATAGTGAGAGAGCTTAGAGAGAGAAAGTGAGTTTGAGAGGGAAAATAGAGTTTGGAGAAGGATTTTCCAAAAACCAAAGCTACCGTCACCACCGTACCGCCGCCGCCACTCACTGCCGTACCGACGCCGCCACTCACTGCCGTACCGACGCCGCCACTCACTGCCGCCGCCGCCACTCACCACCGTACCGCCGCCGCCACTCACCGCCGTACCGACGCCGCCACTCACTGTCGTACCGCCGTTGCCGCCACCACTGTCACCGCCGCCACCGTGCCGCCACTTTTTTTTCCAACAAGGCTCCTAAGTGAGGGAAAGTGGAAGAGAAAAAAGAAAAAGAGAAGGAAGGAAGTTGGGGAAGAAGAAAGAGTAAAGCGAATAAGGTGGGTCCCACATGTTTAAATTCTTTTATTATTATTATTATTATTTTATGTATCCAAATTTTTCCATTTTTCATTTTGGCTATGAATTTGAGTTTCCCAAATCAATTGCAATTTATTTTATTTCATTTTCTAATTAGAAATTTAAATTGATTTATTTTAGACTTCTAAAGAACTTTAATTGGATATTAGTTGAAAGTTTTTTTTTTCTAATTTCAATTAGAGTTTATTTGGGAGTTTCCAAACTAATTTTAATTGGCTTTAAATTGAATTGTTATTACCAATTTCAATTTGATTTTAATATGACATTTTCAACTTATTAATTTTAGTTGGATTCTAACATAAAATTTCTAATTTGAATTTGTATTTTCCTAATAAATGTTCACTAGTTTGTAATTAGAAAATTCAATTTTCTTTAAAATGGAAATTTTAATGTTTTGAATTTTACTTTAATTTGAATGGTTCAAATGAATTTCAAAGGGTTTTGAAATGCTCAAATGAATTTCAAACAAATGACATTTGAACTAAGATTTTCAATTTGATTTTCACTTGATTTTTTTTTTTTAAAAAAAAGACGATTTTAAACTTTCCTTCCATTGGTTTCAATAATTAATTTGGGATTTTATAATAAATTTTTAATTGGATTTAATTTGGGATTTCAACCTTTGCTTGTTTTTAATTTGATTTCATTTTGACATTTACAAATGAATTTTAATTTGGAATTGCCCAAATGAATTTCAATTGGAATTTTATTTGAATTTTCACCCTCAATTGGTTTTAATCTTGAATTCATGGAGTTTCAAAGTGATTTGGAATTTTTCAGTAAATGTCAATTTGGTTTTAAATTAAAGTTTCCAGTCAATGTCTTTTGGTCTTAGATTGAAAATCAATTTCAATTTTAAACTAAATTGGAAATCAATTTCGATTTTGGAAAGGTTAAATCAAATTTCAAAAACATTATTTAATATTTTGAATGGTTAAAATAGATTGATTATGAAAACTTTAATGCTAATTTTGTCTAAGAACGGGTATTTAAGCTGACCGAAAGGGAACACCCTGCCTGGAAATTAGCCTAAAGTTTAACTAGTCAATTATTTTGGCAATCAAAATTTCAATTGGATCTTAAATTAGAAAATTTTCAAATCAACTTCGATTTGATTCTAAATTGGATTTTCCAAATGAACTTCAAAATAGTTTTACTTTGGTAATTCCAAATGAATTTCTAATTGAATTTGATTTAAAAATGAAAAAATATTTTTTCATTGAATGGTGTCATACCACTCATGATTATTACTTCATATTTTATTTTTGAAATGTGAGGTAATAGTTGAGAGACAAATTAGCTCATGTATAGCCTATGACGGAGTTGAAATAATTTTCAAATTCTTGAGGTGAAAGATTTTCTTTAATTAGGAAATTTTTACATGATAATAAAGTCATGGGTTAACCCCACTCACAAAATTAAATCCTTACTTTATTTAAAGATAAGGTGAAATTAGTGAGACAATTAATTTTCAATTTTCATTTTTTTTTTGTTTATTTTCGTTAAGACACGGACCTTTTGTTTAATGAATTAGAGTAATAAAATAAAATGTTTTCAAACGGGTGTTGTAGGGTGCTAACACCTTCCCTACACACAACTGATCCCCGAACCTAATTTTTGGTTTTCAAAGACCACTTTTTTTAAAATGGGTGACCAATCACACCCCAAGATGATTGGTGGCGACTCCAAACCTCTCACCTCGAAAGAGACCCTTAGGAAAGGACGTCGACCGCTCCGCGTCGCGATGACGTTGCGACAGCTTGTTGGGTTTTATGCCCTAAAACTCGTAGATAGTAAATGTACATCTGACCGAACATTAATAAAGTGATGTATTATTCAATGTTTGTATTATATCTTGTCTTGCTAACCCTAATCCAATAAACTAAACATCCATGGCTAATAGAATGAGACTTGAACTAGTATGTAGGGACATGCGGGGATCAATGTTCAAGTTTTAGCCTAAAGGGTCTGTAGTATAGGGATAAGGCTGGGTACCTTATCCTGGTGACACTATGGATACGGCCCGCTTTGTATATTGATACAAACGTAGTGATCCAACACGTTCATGTGGTTGACATGCGAGTGGGGGTATCCTGTGCAATGAGTTTGCACAAAGACCGGACCGCGAAATAGTTAACCACTAACTATAACACCGTTGGTTAGCTCGGTTTCTATTTCACTAGGATGACCTAGGCAACTTAGCCTTAATCCTGAGTAGATTATGGACTCCTGTCCATGAGGGATTGTCCTTTGATTTGTACGGGTGAGAGTGGCCAGTTCGCCGACTCAATAAGCCTACCATTTTGGGGACAAGACCGAATGGGGAGCTGGGAACGTAGTCTTACAAGATGGAATTCACTCCTTCCTGATATGAGGGTAAGTAGAGGTGTGTTCCCTTAAGTGGTGTCTCCGGGTCTTGAACAAAGGGCCCTACCCTCTTTATGGCACGAGAGGGTTTTCTGTTTGATGGTTGGACCACAAACAGGTTGTTCATTAGAGGAGCACTGGTACTTAAGGACCAAGAGGTAGCCCAGGGGTAAAACGGTAATTTGACCTAGCTGGGGTACGAATACACGTGAAGGGCTAACTTGCTGCTGACGGTCAATATCCGTGGACACAGAAATATATCTGCAGTGAGAAGAGTGCAGCTGTGGTTCTTTAGTGGAGTGAACCACAGTTAACGAATATTGATTAACTTGGTTAATGAGTTTAACCAACTAATCTCACATCGTTGGAGCTTCTGATCTGTAGGTCCATTAGGTCCCACCGGTAGCTCATTTGGGGCGTTGAGGTAAAATTCTAAGGATGGATTGAATATTCGAAGGTGTTCGAATATTATACTAAAATATGAATTTGGTTCATATTAAAAACTATAGGTTAAAATTAATATGCATTGGATGTATATTAATACTATAGTTATGAGAGAGAAAATAGTAATTGAATATGTGATGTTCAATTTTATTTTATTAATTAATTAATTTCTTATTAATTAATTGATTTAGTTTAATTAAATTTGATTTAATTAAACTATAAGATAAGAGGGATATTAATTTAAATTGGATTTAAATTAAAGTTATTTTAATTAATTTAGATTAATTAAAAGATAATTAAAAGATAATTAATTATAATTTGAATTTAGGTTTTTCAAATTATAATTAATTAATTAAAATATCAGATAACTGAAATATCAGTTATCTGATATTTTAAATCATCAGACGTGGTCAGGGGAGTGGTTAAAACTGCCTCCTGGTCTCACGTCTGTAGCTCTCCCAATTAGCTCTCTCAGTTTCATTCATTCTCTTCGAGAGATCTCTCTCAGAGAACAGATCCAGAGAATTCAAACAAAAGAATCCAGAGAAATTTCCTTAGAATTTTTCGCTCCCACCAGCACTCAACGTAGGATCCCTATCAGAGAATACCGGTGTACCCTTGTGGTGGTGTTCGTGTTGCTGCTGTATTTTTGAGGAAAATTCAGAGAATTCGGCGAAAACTTCAAGGATTTCATCAAGGGTATGTTTTACTTGAACTAGGGTCAATAGGACCCAATTCTAGATTAGATCTAGGATTAATTCTCTGTTTTTGCATGCTTGTATCTGGTTTTACAGCAAGCTTTTCCTATCATTGTTGCTGTAAATTTCATTTATTTTATCCCAACGTATTGGTATTTTTATTCTTAAATTAATCGGGGTTTTTTAAAGGTTCTGTATATTTTCCGCTGCGCAAGGGGTTTCATCCCTTCAATTGGTATCAGAGACAACTCTGGATTTTAATTTAAGAATTAAAATTTGCGTTGGTTTTAGGTGGGATTTGCATTATGAATGTTCAATTTTGCGATAAACTGTTTAGGTTTAATTTGGCCATAGATTTACCGCTTTTTTACTTGATTTGATCATGTAAGGCCCCTGTGTTTTTGGGCAAAATTGTGTAAATCGAGTCTGTACAGTCCGGGTCTCAGTTAGGATTGAAAATCGATGAAGATCGCAGAAGAAATTGGTGAATTTCATGAAGAACAGCCGCTGTTCTGCCCAGGAATCAGCTCCAGACGCAACAGCGTCGGGACGCTTAGCCTAGTGCGTCTCGACGCTGTCGCGATTCCACGCTCCAGACGGTTGAAATCGCGCCAGCGTCGGGACGCTTTCTTCGCAGCGTCTCGACGCTGTCACGATTTCGTGCGGCGCCAGGATTTTCGCGAAATCAGACGTGGTGCCCTAATTTGGCCGGTTCGGTTCGAGCGTTTTGGGTCAGCTGGGACCGGTTTGGTCCGGTTTGACCCGTTTTGGGTGCGGTTCGAGTTTTTCAAGTCCGGTTCGAAGTGGTTCGGGTCGGTTCAAGGCTAGTAGACCGGTTTTGGAGCTGCAGAATTATGTAATAGGATAGATTTATTGCTTTATTAATGTAATTTTGCTTTAATCTATCCTAGGGGCCAATTAAATCGGTTTATTCGCTATTTAAATGCTTTATGGATGTCATTTAAATTTAATCCCACCTTAGGATATAAAGCATGCTCATGCATTTATGAATGTTATAATTAGATTATAATATATGTATGAAATGCATGATTTGATTTTCATGATTTATTTAATATATAGTAGAGTTATATTAAATTCATGAAAATGGAATAGTATGTTGCATGCAACTACATAGTTTTAATATAAGTGTTATATTAAAAATTATTTGTTTGCAGCATGCTAAGTTGATTTTCCATTATTGGCTATAATAAAGTTGTTTATTATTTAAATGGAAATCAAGTTGCATTGAGCATGATACATCCATAGATTAATATAAGGGTTATATTAATTATCATGCTATGCATAGTACTATAGTTTAAAATTTCATTAACTTGAATATGATTGTTAATTGTTTTAAAAACTATAGTATGCATGATTATAGGGCTAATCATTATAAAATTTTGAAATAGTTTAAAATTTTATGATTAGAAACCGTCAATCTATAATCAAGATGTGCATGTTCACATAGGATCTTAGGTTAAAATTAAATTAATTTTAATGGGTTAAAATTAATTAGACCTAAGATCATTTTCTAATAGGATTAGAAAATCTTACTTAGTTTTAAAATAGTTTTAATGAACTAAGTAGGACGAACATTCCTAAGATTATAAGGGAACTCTACCAGTGAAGTTCTGTCTAAGGATTGGAGGTATTTAAGTTGACGGTAAACGGAACACCTCCTACCTGGGAACTGATCTGGAATACCGGAGTTGAATTAATCTCAGGTTAATGTTAGAATAATGTCACTAGGTTAATTAAATTGGTTTAATACACCTAGACATTAGGTCTTATTATAATAGTTATAATAGGACTAGACTTAGATAAATGACTTAGCCGGATTTATCTAGGTTTAATCAAACCCTAAAATTAATCAGTTACTTTAGTGGGAGGAAAATTACAAAACTTAATTTAAATTGAGTTTTGCTCCTACGTCCCCGTGACGTTCACACCGTGAGATCCATGCTCGGCTTTGTGTCGTTTTAGCGCGGCCTCCCTTCGGAGAGTGTTTGCATGGGTCAATACCAAGGTGAATGGGGAAAGTGACTATAGTAAGTGGGAGCGGGACACGTGTCAACGTATCCTTCGGTCTCCACCCCTAGGTCACAACGTGAGATTCCTATGATCCGCCTGCGTGTTGTCTCGGCGCAACCATCCCTTCGGAGGGCCTGATCATAGGATTCGGAACACCGTGAACTCCTGAAAAGGATAGGATCACTTAGGCTAATTACCAACAGTTGTCTTTCCTAACGGTAGCCTGTTGGTGCGTGCCTCTGGGATCTGAAAGTGGGAGGGTTACACTTACGGGGAGGAGTTAATTTGTTAACAAATCCTTGACCGAACAACGGTGGTTAATCTCTAATGGAATATGAGTTATTCTGGTATTAGAAATTGACTGAGAAGAGTCTCATTTTAGAGGAGGAACAACTGATCACCCTTCGGTGGCTGTTCTTCTAAACCTCTAAAGCATCGTTGCGAAACACAATCATAAGTTTTATTAGGGTTCTTTGATTGTTTGTTTGCAAAATTGATTGGATGTATGCAATTGTTTGTATTGCTTGTGTGATGGGTTAAGGCAAAGATAACTAATACGGTCACTTGTTTGTTTTTTCAGCAATGTCTTCCTCTATCATATCTCTGCTTAAAAATGAACAATTAACCGGCGAGAATTTTCCCCAATGGAAATCAAACCTTAATACAATTCTCGTGGTTGAGGATTTAAGATTCGTCTTAACGGAGGAATGTCCTCCCGTTCCCCCTCGCACTGCCTCTCAGGCAGTTAAAGACGCCTATGAACGCTGGACCAAGGCCAATGAAAAGGTCAAGGTCTATATATTGGTCAGCTTGTCTGAAGTTTTGGCCAAGCGTTATGAGAACGTGGAAACTGCCAGGGAAATTATGAATTCCCTGCAGGAGATGTTTGGACTCCCGTCCTACCAGCTCCACCACGACGCCTTGAAGAACGTCTTCAATGCCAAGATGCTGGAAGGTCAATCTGTTCGGGAACATGTCCTGGACATGGTTAACCAGTTCAACATAGCTGAGGCAAATGGCGGGGTTGTCTGCGAGCGCAGTCAGGTTGCGTTCATCCTTCACTCGCTCCCAGCGAGCTATCTGTCTTTTAGGACGAACGCGAGCATGAATAAGATTCAGTTCAACCTGACTACCCTCCTCTCGGAGTTACAGATTTACGAATCCCTGCAAAAGAGCAAGGGAAAGAATGTGGTGAAAGGAGAGGCCAATGTGGCCCATTCCAAGAAAAAGTTCCTGAAGGGTTCATCCTCAGGAACTAAATCTGTACCCCAGGCTTCTTCATCGAAGCAGATCCAGAAGAGGAAGGGAGACAAGGGGAAGGCTCCTGCACAGGCTGTGCAAGGGAAGGGGAAGGCCAAGGTCGTGGCCGATAAAGGTAGATGCTTCCACTGCAATGCAGATGGTCACTGGAAGCGCAACTGTCCCCGCTACCTTGCTGAGAAGAGAAGAGAAAAAGAAGGTAAATTTGATTTACTTGTGTTAGAGACTTGTCTCGTTGAACATGATGAGTTTGCCTGGATACTGGATTCGGGAGCCACTAATCATGTTTGTTCTTCTTTTCAGGGAAATAATTTCCAGCAGCTGGCAGAGGGTGAAATGACGCTCAAGGTCGGAACGGGAGACGTTGTTTCAGCTCGTGCAGTGGGAGCTGCAAAATTATTCTTTAGAAATAGGTTTTTAATTTTAGAGGACTTGTATTTGGTTCCTAGAATTAAAAGGAACCTAATTTCTGTTTCAGCTTTGTTAGAACAATGTTATACTATTTCCTTCTTGCTTAATGAAGCTTTAATTTTAAAGAATGGAATTTACATTTGTTCAGCTAAGCGTGAGAATAATTTGTTTGTGTTAAGACCAAATGATGCTAAGGCCATTTTAAGTCATGAAATGTTTAAAACGGCCGAAACGCAAAACAAAAGGCAAAAAGTTTCTCCTTCAAGTAACAACACGTATCTTTGGCATCTTCGTCTTGGTCATATTAACATCGATCGGATCGATCGTTTGGTTAAAAATGGGCTTCTAAGTGACATAGAAGATACATCTTTACCACCCTGTGAATCGTGTCTCGAGGGTAAAATGACCAAGAGGCCTTTTACTGGAAAAGGTTACAGGGCCAAAGAACCACTTGAACTAATACATTCAGATCTTTGTGGTCCTATGAATGTAAAGGCTCGAGGTGGTTTTGAATATTTCATCTCTTTCATAGATGATTATTCACGATACGGTTACTTGTACCTAATGGGCCATAAGTCTGAGGCTCTTGAAAAGTTCAAGGAGTTTAAGGCTGAGGTAGAAAACTTATTGGGTAAAACAATTAAAACACTTCGATCAGATCGAGGTGGAGAGTATTTAGATCAGCGATTCCAGGACTATATGATAGAACATGGAATCCAATCACAACTCTCAGCACCTGGTACACCTCAGCAAAATGGTGTATCAGAAAGGAGAAACAGAACCTTGTTAGACATGGTTCGATCTATGATGAGCTATGCTCAGTTGCCTAGCTCGTTTTGGGGGTATGCAGTAGAGACTGCAGTACATATTCTTAACAGTGTTCCCTCAAAAAGTGTTTCTGAAACTCCTTTTGAGTTATGGAGGGGGCGTAAACCTAGTTTGCGTTACTTTCGAATCTGGGGTTGTCCTGCACATGTGTTAGTGACAAATCCTAAGAAATTGGAATCACGTACGAGAATATGCCAATTTGTTGGGTACCCGAAAGAAACGAGAGGTGGTCTTTTCTATGACCCTCAAGATAATAAAGTATTTGTATCAACAAATGCAACTTTCTTGGAGGAAGACCACATACGAAATCATCAACCACGAAGTAAGTTAGTATTAGGAGAAGCTACAGAAGGATCAACAAGGGTTGTTGATGAACCTGGTCCTTCAACAAGAGTTGTTGGAGAATGCAGTTCTTCTCGTCAATCTAGTCCTCCTCACGTAGTGGGAGAGCTTCGACGCAGTGGGAGGGTTGTGATACAACCTAACCGCTACTTGGGTTTAACAGAAACACAAGTAGTCATACCTGATGACGGCGTAGAAGATCCATTGTCTTATCGTCAGGCAATGAATGATGTAGATAAGGACGAGTGGGCCAAAGCCATGGACCTTGAGATGGAGTCGATGTACTTCAATCAAGTTTGGGAACTTGTAGATCTACCTGAAGGGGTCAGACCCATTGGGTGTAAATGGATCTATAAGAGAAAAAGAGATGCTGCTGGGAAAGTACAGACTTTCAAAGCAAGACTTGTAGCAAAGGGTTATACCCAACGAGAAGGAGTGGACTATGAAGAAACTTTTTCTCCAGTTGCTATGCTAAAGTCCATAAGAATCCTCTTATCCATTGCCACATTTTATGATTATGAAATTTGGCAAATGGATGTCAAGACAGCTTTTCTGAATGGCAATCTTGACGAGAGTATTTTTATGTCTCAACCCGAAGGGTTCATATCCCAAGGTGATGAGCACAAGGTTTGCAAACTGAATCGATCCATTTATGGGTTGAAACAGGCTTCTAGATCTTGGAATATTAGGTTTGATACTGCGATCAAATCTTTTGGTTTTGACCAGAATGTTGATGAGCCTTGTGTATACAAGAAGATCAACAAGAATAAAGTAGCTTTCCTCGTACTTTATGTAGACGACATTCTACTCATTGGGAATGATGTAGGGTATCTGTCTGACGTAAAAGAATGGCTAGCAGCTCAATTCCAAATGAAAGATTTGGGTGAGGCTCAGTATGTTCTTGGGATCCAGATTATTCGGGATAGGAAGAACAAATCGCTAGCTCTGTCTCAGGCAACGTATATCGACAAGATGTTGGCTCGATATTCGATGCAGAACTCCAAGAAGGGCTTGTTGCCTTTCAGGCATGGGGTTCACTTGTCTAAGGAACAGTCTCCTAAGACACCTCAAGAGGTTGAGGATATGAGACGGATTCCCTACGCCTCAGCCGTGGGTAGCTTAATGTATGCCATGCTATGCACGAGGCCTGACATTTGTTATGCTGTAGGGATTGTCAGCAGATATCAGTCAAATCCAGGGTTAGACCATTGGACCGCCGTTAAAGGAATCCTCAAGTATCTTAGGAGAACGAGAGATTACATGTTGGTGTTTGGGGCTAAGGAGTTAGTGCTCACTGGATACACCGACTCTGATTTCCAAACTGACAAGGATTCTAGGAAATCTACGTCAGGGTCAGTCTTCACCCTTAACGGGGGAGCTGTAGTTTGGAGGAGCATAAAGCAGGGATGTATAGCAGACTCCACGATGGAGGCTGAGTATGTAGCTGCTTGTGAAGCAGCTAAGGAAGCTGTTTGGCTAAGGAAGTTCTTGACAGATTTGGAAGTTGTTCCAAATATGAACTTGCCCATTACGTTATACTGTGACAACAGTGGGGCGGTAGCCAATTCAAAGGAACCTCGCAGCCATAAAAGAGGTAAACACATAGAGAGGAAGTACCATCTAATTCGAGAGATTGTGCAAAGAGGAGATGTGGTCGTGACCCAGATCGCTTCTGAGCATAACATTGCTGATCCGTTTACGAAGGCCCTCTCGGCTAAAGTGTTCGAGGGTCATCTAGACAGTCTAGGTCTGCGAGATATGTATATAGCGTAATCTAGGGCAAGTGGGAGATGTGTAATGGGTGTAAGGATGCCCTAGTTTATTGTATTTTGTATATTTACCTTTTATGTAATGTACAAATATACATGTACCGTTTCCAGCTTTGGATTATTTTGTATATACTTTCCCTGTAACTTGAGTTTTAGTTCAAGTGGGAGTTTGTTGGGTTTTATGCCCTAAAACTCGTAGATAGTAAATGTACATCTGACCGAACATTAATAAAGTGATGTATTATTCAATGTTTGTATTATATCTTGTCTTGCTAACCCTAATCCAATAAACTAAACATCCATGGCTAATAGAATGAGACTTGAACTAGTATGTAGGGACATGCGGGGATCAATGTTCAAGTTTTAGCCTAAAGGGTCTGTAGTATAGGGATAAGGCTGGGTACCTTATCCTGGTGACACTATGGATACGGCCCGCTTTGTATATTGATACAAACGTAGTGATCCAACACGTTCATGTGGTTGACATGCGAGTGGGGGTATCCTGTGCAATGAGTTTGCACAAAGACCGGACCGCGAAATAGTTAACCACTAACTATAACACCGTTGGTTAGCTCGGTTTCTATTTCACTAGGATGACCTAGGCAACTTAGCCTTAATCCTGAGTAGATTATGGACTCCTGTCCATGAGGGATTGTCCTTTGATTTGTACGGGTGAGAGTGGCCAGTTCGCCGACTCAATAAGCCTACCATTTTGGGGACAAGACCGAATGGGGAGCTGGGAACGTAGTCTTACAAGATGGAATTCACTCCTTCCTGATATGAGGGTAAGTAGAGGTGTGTTCCCTTAAGTGGTGTCTCCGGGTCTTGAACAAAGGGCCCTACCCTCTTTATGGCACGAGAGGGTTTTCTGTTTGATGGTTGGACCACAAACAGGTTGTTCATTAGAGGAGCACTGGTACTTAAGGACCAAGAGGTAGCCCAGGGGTAAAACGGTAATTTGACCTAGCTGGGGTACGAATACACGTGAAGGGCTAACTTGCTGCTGACGGTCAATATCCGTGGACACAGAAATATATCTGCAGTGAGAAGAGTGCAGCTGTGGTTCTTTAGTGGAGTGAACCACAGTTAACGAATATTGATTAACTTGGTTAATGAGTTTAACCAACTAATCTCACATCGTTGGAGCTTCTGATCTGTAGGTCCATTAGGTCCCACCGGTAGCTCATTTGGGGCGTTGAGGTAAAATTCTAAGGATGGATTGAATATTCGAAGGTGTTCGAATATTATACTAAAATATGAATTTGGTTCATATTAAAAACTATAGGTTAAAATTAATATGCATTGGATGTATATTAATACTATAGTTATGAGAGAGAAAATAGTAATTGAATATGTGATGTTCAATTTTATTTTATTAATTAATTAATTTCTTATTAATTAATTGATTTAGTTTAATTAAATTTGATTTAATTAAACTATAAGATAAGAGGGATATTAATTTAAATTGGATTTAAATTAAAGTTATTTTAATTAATTTAGATTAATTAAAAGATAATTAAAAGATAATTAATTATAATTTGAATTTAGGTTTTTCAAATTATAATTAATTAATTAAAATATCAGATAACTGAAATATCAGTTATCTGATATTTTAAATCATCAGACGTGGTCAGGGGAGTGGTTAAAACTGCCCCCAGTGGAGTCGCCAAGCTGTCGCAACGTCATCGCGACGCGGAGCGGCCGACGTCCTTCCCTAAGGGTCTCTTTCGAGGTGAGAGGTTTGGAGTCGCCACCAATCATCTTGGGGTGTGATTGGTCACCCATTTTAAAAAAAGTGGTCTTTGAAAACCAAAAATTAGGTTCGGGGATCAGTTGTGTGTAGGGAAGGTGTTAGCACCCTACAACACCCGTTTGAAAACATTTTATTTTATTACTCAAATTCATTAAACAAAAGGTCCGTGTCGAAAATAAACAAAAAATGAAAATTGAAAATTAATTGTCTCACTAATTTTACCTTATCTTTAAATAAAGTAAGGATTTAATTTTGTGAGTGGGGTTAACCCATGACTTTATTATCATGTAAAAATTTCCTAATTAAAGAAAATCTTTCACCTCAAGAATTTGAAAATTATTTCAACTCCGTCATAGGCTATACATGAGCTAATTTGTCTCTCAACTATTACCTCACATTTCAAAAATAAAATATGAAGTAATAATCATGAGTGGTATGACACCATTCAATGGAAAAATATTTTTTCATTTTTAAATCAAATTCAATTAGAAATTCATTTGGAATTACCAAAGTAAAACTATTTTGAAGTTCATTTGGAAAATCCAATTTAGAATCAAATCGAAGTTGATTTGAAAATTTTCTAATTTAAGATCCAATTGAAATTTTGATTGCCAAAATAATTGACTAGTTAAACTTTAGGCTAATTTCCAGGCAGGGTGTTCCCTTTCGGTCAGCTTAAATACCCGTTCTTAGACAAAATTAGCATTAAAGTTTTCATAATCAATCTATTTTAACCATTCAAAATATTAAACAATGTTTTTGAAATTTGATTTAACCTTTCCAAAATCGAAATTGATTTCCAATTTAGTTTAAAATTGAAATTGATTTTCAATCTAAGACCAAAAGACATTGACTGGAAACTTTAATTTAGAACCAAATTGACATTTACTGAAAAATTCCAAATCACTTTGAAACTCCATGAATTCAAGATTAAAACCAATTGAGGGTGAAAATTCAAATAAAATTCCAATTGAAATTCATTTGGGCAATTCCAAATTAAAATTCATTTGTAAATGTCAAAATGAAATCAAATTAAAAACAAACAAAAGTTGAAATCCCAAATTAAATCCAATTAAAAATTTATTATAAAATCCCAAATTAATTATTGAAACCAATGGAAGGAAAGTTTAAAATCGTCTTTTTTTTAAAAAAAAAAAAAAATCAAGTGAAAATCAAATTGAAAATCTTAGTTCAAATGTCATTTGTTTGAAATTCATTTAAGCATTTCAAAACCCTTTGAAATTCATTTGAACCATTCAAATTAAAGTAAAATTAAAAACATTAAAATTTCCATTTTAAAGAAAATTGAATTTTCTAATTACAAACTAGTGAACATTTATTAGGAAAATACAAATTCAAATTCAAATTAGAAATTTTATGTTAGAATCCAACTAAAATTAATAAGAAAGACAATTAAAGTTGAAAATGTCATATTAAAATCAAATTGAAATTGGTAATAACAATTCAATTTAAAGCCAATTAAAATTAGTTTGGAACTCCCAAATAAACTCTAATTGAAATTAGATAAAAAAAACTTTCAACTAATATCCAATTAAAGTTCTTTAGAAGTCTAAAATAAATCAATTTAAATTTCTAATTAGAAAATGAAATAAAATAAATTGCAATTGATTTGGGAAACTCAAATTCATAGCCAAAATGAAAAATGGAAAAATTTGGATACATAAAAAAATAATAATAATAATAAAAGAATTTAAACATGTGGGACCCACCTTATTCGTTTTACTCTTTCTTCTTCCCCAACTTCCTTCCTTCTCTTTTTCTTTTTTCTCTTCCACTTTCCCTCACTTAGGAGCCTTGTTGAAAAAAAAAAAAAAGCGGCGGCACGGTGGCGGCGGTGACAGTGGTGGCGGCAACGGCGGTACGACAGTGAGTGGCGGCGTTGGTACGGCGGTGAGTGGCGGCGGCAGTACGGTGGTGAGTGGCGGCGGCGGCAGTGAGTGGCGGCGTCGGTACGGCAGTGAGTGGCGGCGGCGGCAGTGAGTGGCGGCGTCGGTACGACAGTGAGTGGCGGCGGCGGTACAGTGGTGACGGTAGCTTTGGTTTTTGGAAAATCCTTCTCCAAACTCTATTTTCCCTCTCAAACTCACTTTCTCTCTCTAAGCTCTCTCACTATTCTTCTCTTTTTTCTTGTGTCCTTGTGGTTCTTTCTTTTCCTCCATCCTCCATGAGCTCTCATTATATAGTAGAGCTTGGAGGAAGGGGTTGAGAAAAAGGGGGAAAGAATGAGAGGTTGGGAGAAAGAGGGGGAGTGAGTTGAGAAAGATGGGGAAAGAATGAGAGGTTGGGAGAAGGAAGGGGGGAGAGTTGAGAAAGATGGGGAAAGAATGGGAGGTTGGGAGAAAGAAGGGGAGTGAGTTGAGAAAGAGGGGGAGTGAGTTGAGAAAGATGGGGAAAGAATGGGAGGTTGGGAGAAAGAAGGGGAGTGAGTTGAGAAAGAGGGGGAGTGAGTTGAGAAAGATGGGGAAAGAATGAGAGGTTGGGAGAAGAAAGGGGGAGAGTTGAGAAAGATGGGGAAAGAATGGGAGGTTGGGAGAAGGAAGGGGAATGGAGAAGAAAAAGGGAGAGGGAGAAAGAATAGGAGAGGTTGGGAGAATGAGGGGGGATGGAGAACGTGGAAAGAGGAGTGAAGAAAAAAAATGAATAAAATAAAATAATAAAATAAATAAAAATAAAATAAATAAACAAAAATAAAATAAACAAAATAAAGAAATAAATTAAATAAAACAAAAAAAAAAAAGAAAATAAGATGAAAATGAAAATAAATCATGAAAACTAAAAAACAAAATTTGATAGTATACAAAGAGAAAGATTCGAACCAAAGACCTTGTGATTGTTAATACGACTTTATGCCACTTGAGCTATGCTCTTGTTAACATACTAAAAACAAATTGACTTCCAAATATTGAAAAACTTCAAACATTATTACTAAAATCAAGCCGGACCAAATACGGTGTCTACAGTTTGCCCCCCGTTGTGTATCCTTGAAGGATTGAAAGGGTAAACAAAGGAAAAAGACAAAGTATTGGGAAGGCGAAGATTTTCGTTAAAAATAAAAGAAAGGGCTTCATGCTTAAAACAAACATAGCCTATAATTGGGAAAGGAAAATGAACCTCACTTTGACCAGATTTTCATCTCTAATCAAAGATAAAGTTCGATTTAACCAAAAGGAAAGGGGAATGGACCTGGCTCAGACCAGGCTTCGACCTCTACTGACTAGCAGGGTTCGATTTAACCAACCAAAATAAAACATGAAATGGACCTGACTCCAACCAGGCTTCGACCTCTACTGACTAGCAGGGTTCGATTTAACCAAAAGGAAAGGGGAATGGACCTGGCTCAGACCAGGCTTCGACCTTTACTGACTAGCAGGGTTCGATTTAACCAACCAAAATAAAACATGAAATGGACCTGACTCCAACCAGGCTTCGACCTCTACTGACTAGCAGGGTTCGATTTAACCAAAAGGAAAGGGGAATGGACCTGGCTCAGACCAGGCTTCGACCTCTACTGACTAGCAGGGTTCGATTTAACCAACCAAAATAAAACATGAAATGGACCTGACTCCAACCAGGCTTCGACCTCTACTGACTAGCAGGGTTCGATTTAACCAAAAGAAAAGGGGAATGGACCTGGCTCAGACCAGGCTTCGACCTCTACTGACTAGCAGGGTTCGATTTAACCAACCAAATAAAACATTAAATGGACCTGACTCCAACCAGGCTTCGACCTCCACTGACTAGCAGGGTTCGATTTAACCAACCAAATAAAACATGAAATGGACCTGACTCCAACCAGGCTTCGACCTCCACTGACTAGTGGGGTTCGATTTAACCATCAAAGAAATGAATCAATGACTTGCAAAATCTCAAAATGTAGAGTATGCTTAAATGTATGAGATTCAAATTTACATGCAGCATGAAAATGTGCAGGGCACAAGTTTCAAAAAACACAAACTTCAAAATTAGCGAGTTTTGAAAACCAGAACTATAAAGTAGCTCATTTCTTGTGTTCCACATTTATAGATTGAGAGACATAGACGAAGTGAAGTAAGCTGTTTTGCTGACGATGAACCAAAATACTTTGAAGTCTTGATTTAAAGACTTCCGAACGTCTCATAGCAAAACGCCCTGTGAGTGGAATTTTCCAATGCTCCTCCCACTAAACCCTTTGCACTTCGGATTCTCTTCTATCGAAGTCTATTGAATAAATGACATTGCTTTAGATGTCGCAGACATTGAAAACTTTCAATTGGTATTGCATTGACAATAAAAACATTAAGCCGCCCATGAATCTAATGAGAGGAAATAAAGATTTATCAGTCAAGGAAGCTTTCAAAATATATAACAATAGACATCTTCGGATCTTGATTGCCTCTCTTTCTCTTTCTTTTCCTTTTTCTTTTCTTTTTCTTTTCTTTTTGATGCTTTCAACACTCGAGAGAAATTGTATGTGTCAATCAAAGTTGCTCGACCTAAAAGAGATCATGTATGTTAATCAAAGATTGCTCAATCATATAGAGTATGGTAGGTTTTTTAGAAGTGTCTCATGTGCTAGCTTAGAGAGCTATCAATGGTAATTCATAGCATCAAACATCTTACCTGATTCAAACGCTTCATAACCTTAGCCTTGTAGTGGACAAAAAAAGGTTCGATACAAGAAGATGAATTTGGCCTAGAGACAAATGGGAATGGTAGTCAACAAAGAAAGAGAGAAATGACTGAAGGAAGAAAACATGGGTCAAAAATGCCTTCATAAGAAATCTCTTGAACAATAAGAGATTAAACATAATTCAAATGAAAATATTTGTTAAGGTGACCCCAATTCCTTGGACAACCACTACGAGAACAAGGAGTAGCTCCTCAATAGATCATCTCATATATCTCTTTCTTTCTTTGAGTCAACTCAAGATCTTTGATGAAACCCCCTCATTATTGTGATTGTTCTTTCCCTGAATGTGATTCTTCTATGAAAATATGATTCAACTTTCTATTCTTGAATGTGGAGAACCGCTCGAGATTGAAAGATTCTTCGTAAGAGAAGTGTGATTCTCTTAACTTGGCATTTGCCCCAGTCTAAAACAACTTGCTTAAGTGGTTGAATGACCTTGCCCCAGTGTAGCAATGAAGATTCTTGCTCCAATTTAATAATGACGACTTTGCCCCAACGTAATGATGAAAACTTTGCCCCAGCGCAACAATGAATGTTCTTGCTCAGTTGGTGATTGCTTTGCCACAGACTAGTCACGATGTCTTTGTCCCAGTGTAGTAATGAAGGCTCTTGCTCCAATTTAATATGTTGGCTTTGCCCCAGTCTAGTGATGATGGCTTTGCTCTAGTGTAGCAATGAAGATTCTTGCTCAGTTGATGATTGACAAAGAAAATCTTCAAATCGTTTGTAGGTATGACCTCTGGATCTATATTGATTGTCCCAATCATACAATTTAAGAATTATCCTGGCCTTGTACATTTCTTTTTTTTTTCCTTTTCTCTTTTTCATTTTCTTCTTTTTTTTTTATTTTTTCTTTTCTTCTTTTTTTATTTTTCTTTTTTTTTAGGCCAAATATATGCTTCCATGACTAGCAGATGATGCAATCACATATAAAAGATCAATCATGTGTAAGTCATCATTTGCAACTTCAATAATCACTTCATGTTGCTTCTTTGTCAATGCTCCTTGGTACCATGATAAGGTTATTTCTCAGGCAAAACTTATTGAAAGATTGTGAGACTTCGAGACAATTTCTCAAGTTACTAAGTCCAAATTCTCAAGATTATCGTCTTTAGTCTTGGAGTCACCTTCTAATAAAAGGAGAGAAGACAAAAGATAGAAATGGTAGGAAGCATGTAATTGAAAAATAGTTGAAATATAGGAATACTCAAACAACTACAAGTCTTAATTATGAAGCAGTAAATCATAAGAGTCTAATTCCTATTTCATTACTATTGAAGGTCTCTTGGTAATATTGGGTGGATACTTTGAAATGTTTGTCACATGGTTAGATGTGACAGACTTAACAAAAAGCTCTCAAGTGGGTAGAAAAATATGGAGATTCACCACAACTATACGTGATGAGTTTAGCAAAGGGTTTGATGGTGAATCAAAAATTCATGTTGGCTTACCACAAAATCACATGTGTGGTGGGTTAGGCTCAAGGTTTTTCAGTGTAATTTCGAATTCTTACTTCACGAGGGGGTGTTTTGCCCCAGTATCATAATTGGAACCTTGTCTGGGAAGAAATGGTAATTTGAAACTTTGCACATGAACGACGGTCAAAATAAATGTTGTAGTTGATTGAGAGTATAGCCGATAACAACGAACATACTTTCCATGAAAAGGGTAAAATAGGCAAGAATTGACCAATTTTCCTCAACGATTATAGTGAAAGCATCTATTCTTTCTTTTTCTCTTTTTCTTTTCTTTTCTTTCTTTCTTCCTTTTTTTTTTGAAAGAGAGTGGAGAGGCTGGACAATGAAATACCCGAACTTGAGATGTAACATGCATAATTTGCATTTGTGATTGACATAAAAATAATAACTATACTGGTCAAAATGGAGGAAGCAAATCTTTTATTAATCAATAAAGTACACAATGAAGAAAAGAAATATCTCCAAATTGAGAGGGTGGAGATGGTGAGGGATAAACAACCCTTTTTTAAACAAAATACTGAGACTGAAATGAAACTTTCCAAAACACTTATTGAGTACTCTGCAACTTTGTTTAGCCTCCTTAGGAAGGGTAGTCAGGCAATCTATGCATAATACTTCCGAACATAGTCTGAATTGACTGGGCTTGATAATTCACAACCATCCATATTGGTTAAGATTAATGCCCCACCAGAGAAAGTCTTTTTCACCACAAATGGTCCTTCATAATTTGGAGTCCATTTTCCTCGATGATCCTTTTGAAATGGAAGGATCCTTTTCAGCACCAGATCTCCCTCTCTGAATCTTCTTGGGCGAACTTTCTTATCATATGCTCTCATCATCCTTCTTTGATAGAGCTGACCTCTACTCAATGCTGTTAATCTCTTCTCTTCAACGAAATTGAGTTGTTCATAACGATTCTGGACCCATTCAGCCTCTTCCAATTTAGCTTCCATAAGAACTCTTAGTGATGGAATTTCCACCTCAATTGGGAGCACAACCTCCATACCATATACTAAGGAAAAAGGTGTTGCCCCAGTTGATGTACGAACTGACGTGCGATAGCCGTGTAGAGCGAAGGGGAGCATTTCATGCCAATCTTTGTACGTTATAGTCATCTTTTCAACAATTCTTTTTATGTTTTTGTTTGCAGCTTCAACAGCCCCATTCATTTTTGGTCTGTAGGGGGTGGAATTGAGATGTTTAATCTTGAATTGTTCACATAGCTCACTCATCATCTTATTGTTCAAGTTTCTAGCGTTATCTGATATTAGGGTCTCAGGGAGGCCGTATCGACAAATGATCTCCTTCTTGATGAATTTGATCACGACCCCTTTTGTCACATCACGATAAGAGGCTGCCTCCACCCATTTGGTAAAGTAATCTATGGCCACCAAGATAAATCGATGTCCATTTGAAGCTTTAGGATCAATGGGTCCAATCACATCTATTCCCCACATAGAGAAAGGCCAAGGAGCAGTTAAAATGTGTAACTCGGATGAAGGAGCATGAGTCTTGTCTGCATAAATTTGACATTTATGACATTCTCTTGCATACTTAATGCAATCCGTTTCCATAGTCAGCCAATAATAACCAGCTCTCAAAACTTGTCTAGCCATCATATGCCCATTTGCATGGGTACCACAAATTCCCTCATGGATTTTTTTCATAATCTGGTTAGCCTCTGTGGAGTCCACACATCTTAACAGTACCATGTCATAGTTTCTTTTGTAAAGTATCTCCCCATTCAAGAAGAATTTCATTGCCAACCTTCTCAGAGTTCGCTTGTCATTTTCTAATGCATTAGGAGGATAGGTTCCACATTTCAGATATTGTTTGATGTCTTGAAACCACGGCTTTTCATCTGACTCACTCTCAATATTCATGCAGGAAGCGGGAACATCTCGTTTTTCGATTTTAATTGGCTGGACCCCTTCATCAAAATCCACACTAAACATGACTGCTAGAGTAGCCAATGCATCTGCTATCCGATTATTCTCTCTTGGGGAATAATCAAAAGTAATTTGATCAAACTGTTGAGATAATTTTGTTATAAGTTGCTTGTAAGGCAATAATTTAGCATCTCTGGTTTCCCATTCTCCTCTTAGCTGATGAATCACTAGCAAAGAGTCCCCCAAGACCTGAAGCCTTTCAATCTTCATATCTAGAGCAGCTTGAATGCCCATTGAACAAGCTTCGTATTCAGCCATGTTGTGCGTGCAATCAAAACACAGCTTAGCAGTGAGAGGGAATAATTCTCCTCGAGGCGATATTAATATTGCGCCTATTCCGTGACCCAATTCATTTGAAGCCCCATCAAAGAACATGGTCCACATATCTGGATTCGATATTTCTTTCTCTGTTGCTACAGTGAGGATATGCTCATCAGGGAAGTCAAACTTCATCGGCTCATAGTCCTCTATAGGTTGTTGTGCCAGATAATCAGCTAGAGCACTCCCCTTTACTGACTTTCGAGTCACATATGTGATGTCATACTCGGATAAAAGAACTTGCCACCTTGCAATTCGTCCCGATAAAGATGGCTTCTCGAAGATGTATTTCACAGGATCCATTTTTGAAATAAGCCATGTCGTGTAATACAACATGTATTGCCTTAAGCGACGTGCAGCCCAAGCAAGAGCACAACAAGTTTTTTCCATCGAGGAGTACCTGGTTTCACAACTGGTGAACTTTTTGCTCAAATAGTATATAGCTCGCTCTTTCCTACCAGAGTCATCATGCTGCCCCAGTACACATCCCATTGCACTTTCTGTTACAGTGAGATACAAAATGAGCGGACGTCCAGGCACTGGTGGTACGAGGATCGGTGGATTTCGTAAATACTGCTTAATTTTATCAAATGCTATTTGACAATCTTCATTCCAAATGCCATCATTGTTTTTGCGAAGCAATTTGAAAATAGGCTCACATGTTGTGGTCAATTGCACTATGAACCTGGCAATATAATTTATCCGACCCAAAAATCCTCTAACTTCTTTCTGTGTTTGCGGAGGCGGCATTTCCAGAATTGCCTTAACTTTGTCAGGGTCAACCTTGATACCTTCTTGGCTAACCACAAATCCTAACAATTTACCAGAGGTTGCCCCGAATATACATTTGCTCGGATTGAGCTTGAGCTGGAACTTTCTCAATCGATCGAACAACTTGCGGAGAACGATTGTGTGTTCTTCCTCCTCTTTCGACTTGGCAATCATATCATCTACATACACTTCAATCTCCTTGTGCATCAAATCATGGAATAAAGTAACCATGGCTCGCTGGTAGGTGGCCCCAGCATTTTTCAAACCAAACGGCATAACTTTGTAGCAAAATGTTCCCCACAATGTAATAAATGTAGTTTTTCCTTGATCTTCAGGTGCCATTTTTATTTGATTATAGCCTGAAAAACCATCCATAAAAGAGAAGGTAGAAAAACCAGCAGTGTTATCTACCAACACATCAATGTGAGGGAGTGGAAAATTATCTTTAGGGCTTGCTTTGTTTAAATCCCTATAATCCACACACATCCTAACTTGCCCATTCTTCTTTGGCACAGGAACAATGTTTGCAACCCATTCAGGGTAATTGGACACAGTCAGAAATCCAGCATCAATTTGTTTCCTGACTTCATCCTTTATCTTAATTAACATATCTGGCTTCATCTTTCGCAACTTTTGCCTTACTGGTTTGCACTCAGGTTTGAGCGGTAAATGATGCATTACAATATTCGTGTCTAGTCCAGACATGTCTTGATAGGACCAAGCAAAGATATCGACATATTCTGTGAGCAAATCAATAAGCTTTTTGCGAGTTTCTGTAGAGACATTAGCGCCAATTTGAACCTCCTTGACTTCTGCTTGTGATCCCAGGTTAATTATCTCTGTTAACTCTTCATGGGGGCCCAACGCTTTTTCCCCTTCCTCTATCATTTCTAACAACTCAGCAATAGGTTCAAAATCTTCTTCCTCCTCGTCAGACTCAACATTGTGTATAGGAATATCAAGTTCGTATTGAGAATCGTTTGCACATTCAATCTCAGTATTACTGCTTAAGATGTTGATAATTTGGAAAAAAGAAGAAAAGAAGAGTAAATATTTTGCCCTGGAGAGTGTAATTATGCAATAGCAAAAGGAAATGAACTAAAACCTTCATTGAATGATGAAATTTACTATTGAATGAAGAAATTTACTTGAACACATAGAAAGAAGTCTGGAAAATGAAATGAGTAAAATGACTAACCTACCTTGAAATTGAAAATTGAAATTGCAAAAAACAATAAAAAAGTGGTCAATTACTTTGACATCTTAACAGCAAATGACGGTAATTCAATAGTACTCCAATTGTTGAGCTCGAAGTTTTCTGGGCACGGGTAGATCCATGGACCCAATTCTTCCTCTTTAGTCACTACTGCAACTGCAAAATCTCCTGGACGAATTATACCAGCACTTTCAAATGAGTGGTAGAGATGAGGGATGACTTTTTCCCCATATTCTGGTTCACGACTTTCAACTCTGGCCAAACGCCTATCTTTTTCTCGCTTCTGTACCCTGATCATATCTGCTTTATCCGGCTTATACCCAAGCCCAAATCTTTTTGTATTTTTTGATAGGCTTAAAACATCATCTAAACGACTGTTGCTTTCTTTGAACGTCTTGACTGAAGATCGAGATTTAGATTTCTTGCCTTCCCCATATAGTGTCGTAGCACTTGCCACCTCGAATGTTTGAAATGATGACTCAAAAGCTTCCTCTGCTGCATCAATATATGGCATTGAAGCTGGCCTAGAAACCAAGATATCCTCCTGACCAGATACAATTACTAGGCTCCTTCCAATTGAAAATTTAAGTTTCTGGTGCAGCGATGATGGCACAGCTCCTGCAGAATGTATCCAAGGTCGCCCTAATAAGAAACTGTAAGCAGAGGGGATATCCATAACTTGGAAGGTTATGTTAAATGTGCATGGGCCGATTTGTATTGGAATCTCAATGTCACCCACCACCTGACTGCGTGCCCCATCGAAGGCCCTTACTACTACGGTACTTGGCCTCATATGGGACATATCCACTGGCAATCTTTCGAGCGTTGATTTTGGCATTATGTTCAAAGAAGACCCATTATCCACCAGGACTTTTGCTACTAAAAAGTTCTTGCACTTGACTGAAATATGAAGTGCCTTCGTGTGTCCTGTGCCTTCGGGCGGTATCTCATCATCAGTGAAAGTTATGGTGTTGTGAGCAGTTATATTCCCCACGATATTATCTAGACCATCTGGAGTGATGTCTTTGGAAACATATGCTTGATTCAAAGCTTCCAATATCGTGTCTCGATGCGAATCAGAGGATAACAACAAAGATAATATGGAAATCTTAGCAGGCGTCTGAGCTAGCTGTTCCACTACTTTGTATTCACTCTGCTTAACCAACTTTAGAAATTCTTGAGTTTCTTCTTCAGACACAGTCTGTTTGCCCCTTGATTTCTTCATCACTGTTGTTTCTTTAGGCTTGACATTGCTTCCTGTGTTACTTTCGACTTTCTCATTTTTCTCTTCTATTGTATTCTTTGAGCACTTCAATAACTGATCTGGAGTGTAGGATTTCCCACTCCGTGTTACGCCTCCCGTTCCGGAAATGTTGTCAACTGGAAGTGAGGGCGTTTCTGAGTTAATAGTTACTTTGTACTCATAACTCCATGGTACTGCCTTAGAACTCTTGTACTTGAAAGGAGTCGGCACCTGAATGGTGATCGACTTTGGATCATGAGTAGTAGTTTTCTCACGGTAATAGATCGTGAGTGGCTTTAGTTTGAAAGATGGATTCAAATTTTCTTTAGGCAACAATTCTTCCACGACGCCTATTTCATTATCCTGGTGATGGGCTTGGGCAACCACAAGAAATTTTGAATCCACCAGTTCTTGGATCCTTTTATGAAAACGATGACATTGTTCTAAAGAATGTCCCTTTGCCCCAGCATGAAATAGGCAAGTCAGATTATCATCAAATTCTTCTTGAACAAGGTCCTTGTGTGCATACTCAATTGATACATATCCGTTAACGAGGAGAATCTCAAAAAGCTTCTCCTTGGGAGTCTTGATCTCTGTAACATTTGCCTTCTTGATAATATCCTGACACTGATCTATTGCATTCACCTGGTGGTTTGGTAAAGGATTATTATCAACATTGGGCCCCTCCTCCTTTTTGAAATTTAACCATCCGGCCTTAATGAGCTCTTGCACCCTATACTTCAAAGCAGTGCAATTTTCTGTAGAATGCCCAACAGCACCTGCATGGTAATCACACCTTGCATTGGGATCATACCATCTTGGATAAGGGGGTTGCAGTGGAGCAACAGGCTTGGGTGCCAACTGATGGTTCTGAATTAACTGAGGCAAGAGCTCAGTATATGTCATCGGAATCGGATCAAATTGGGCTTGCTTGTAAGGTGCTCGATTATTTTGCTGACCTGGAGTGACTGGTTGTTGTTGCCTTCGAGACTGAAAGTTTTGATTCATTTGGGGTCTGGTATCTTGGCCATAAAATGGGGAGTACTGCGCTGATGCATTATTCACCTGGTGTGGATAATATCCGTACGTAGGTAAATAATTCGAAGGATATTGTGTGATGGGTTGGTGGATTTGTCGATGGGACTTATCCACCTTCCCTATCATCTGTACTTCTCCCTCCTTCTTTTTTGAAGTATTGCTCTTCTTCGTGCTTGAGGATTCAGCAGTTTTGGCTATCCTACCATGTTTGATCCCGTACTCAATTCTTTCTCCAATTGTCATGATATCAGAGAAATTGGTTGACGCACTTCCAACCATATGTTCATAGAATTAAAATTTCACCATCAGAGAAATTTAATCAGAGCCAACTCCCGTTAAGGAAGTTCTTGACAGATTTGGAAGTTGTTCCAAATATGAACTTGCCCATTACGTTATACTGTGACAACAGTGGGGCGGTAGCCAATTCAAAGGAACCTCGCAGCCATAAAAGAGGTAAACACATAGAGAGGAAGTACCATCTAATTCGAGAGATTGTGCAAAGAGGAGATGTGGTCGTGACCCAGATCGCTTCTGAGCATAACATTGCTGATCCGTTTACGAAGGCCCTCTCGGCTAAAGTGTTCGAGGGTCATCTAGACAGTCTAGGTCTGCGAGATATGTATATAGCGTAATCTAGGGCAAGTGGGAGATGTGTAATGGGTGTAAGGATGCCCTAGTTTATTGTATTTTGTATATTTACCTTTTATGTAATGTACAAATATACATGTACCGTTTCCAGCTTTGGATTATTTTGTATATACTTTCCCTGTAACTTGAGTTTTAGTTCAAGTGGGAGTTTGTTGGGTTTTATGCCCTAAAACTCGTAGATAGTAAATGTACATCTGACCGAACATTAATAAAGTGATGTATTATTCAATGTTTGTATTATATCTTGTCTTGCTAACCCTAATCCAATAAACTAAACATCCATGGCTAATAGAATGAGACTTGAACTAGTATGTAGGGACATGCGGGGATCAATGTTCAAGTTTTAGCCTAAAGGGTCTGTAGTATAGGGATAAGGCTGGGTACCTTATCCTGGTGACACTATGGATACGGCCCGCTTTGTATATTGATACAAACGTAGTGATCCAACACGTTCATGTGGTTGACATGCGAGTGGGGGTATCCTGTGCAATGAGTTTGCACAAAGACCGGACCGCGAAATAGTTAACCACTAACTATAACACCGTTGGTTAGCTCGGTTTCTATTTCACTAGGATGACCTAGGCAACTTAGCCTTAATCCTGAGTAGATTATGGACTCCTGTCCATGAGGGATTGTCCTTTGATTTGTACGGGTGAGAGTGGCCAGTTCGCCGACTCAATAAGCCTACCATTTTGGGGACAAGACCGAATGGGGAGCTGGGAACGTAGTCTTACAAGATGGAATTCACTCCTTCCTGATATGAGGGTAAGTAGAGGTGTGTTCCCTTAAGTGGTGTCTCCGGGTCTTGAACAAAGGGCCCTACCCTCTTTATGGCACGAGAGGGTTTTCTGTTTGATGGTTGGACCACAAACAGGTTGTTCATTAGAGGAGCACTGGTACTTAAGGACCAAGAGGTAGCCCAGGGGTAAAACGGTAATTTGACCTAGCTGGGGTACGAATACACGTGAAGGGCTAACTTGCTGCTGACGGTCAATATCCGTGGACACAGAAATATATCTGCAGTGAGAAGAGTGCAGCTGTGGTTCTTTAGTGGAGTGAACCACAGTTAACGAATATTGATTAACTTGGTTAATGAGTTTAACCAACTAATCTCACATCGTTGGAGCTTCTGATCTGTAGGTCCATTAGGTCCCACCGGTAGCTCATTTGGGGCGTTGAGGTAAAATTCTAAGGATGGATTGAATATTCGAAGGTGTTCGAATATTATACTAAAATATGAATTTGGTTCATATTAAAAACTATAGGTTAAAATTAATATGCATTGGATGTATATTAATACTATAGTTATGAGAGAGAAAATAGTAATTGAATATGTGATGTTCAATTTTATTTTATTAATTAATTAATTTCTTATTAATTAATTGATTTAGTTTAATTAAATTTGATTTAATTAAACTATAAGATAAGAGGGATATTAATTTAAATTGGATTTAAATTAAAGTTATTTTAATTAATTTAGATTAATTAAAAGATAATTAAAAGATAATTAATTATAATTTGAATTTAGGTTTTTCAAATTATAATTAATTAATTAAAATATCAGATAACTGAAATATCAGTTATCTGATATTTTAAATCATCAGACGTGGTCAGGGGAGTGGTTAAAACTGCCTCCTGGTCTCACGTCTGTAGCTCTCCCAATTAGCTCTCTCAGTTTCATTCATTCTCTTCGAGAGATCTCTCTCAGAGAACAGATCCAGAGAATTCAAACAAAAGAATCCAGAGAAATTTCCTTAGAATTTTTCGCTCCCACCAGCACTCAACGTAGGATCCCTATCAGAGAATACCGGTGTACCCTTGTGGTGGTGTTCGTGTTGCTGCTGTATTTTTGAGGAAAATTCAGAGAATTCGGCGAAAACTTCAAGGATTTCATCAAGGGTATGTTTTACTTGAACTAGGGTCAATAGGACCCAATTCTAGATTAGATCTAGGATTAATTCTCTGTTTTTGCATGCTTGTATCTGGTTTTACAGCAAGCTTTTCCTATCATTGTTGCTGTAAATTTCATTTATTTTATCCCAACGTATTGGTATTTTTATTCTTAAATTAATCGGGGTTTTTTAAAGGTTCTGTATATTTTCCGCTGCGCAAGGGGTTTCATCCCTTCAATCAATTCATTGATTGAACTTGAGATCGAAGGTGTCCATTAAGTTCTGGCGATTTAACCAGAACTTGAGAAGACTTCGACCTCAGCTCTAGGGCTGGGTTCGAAATATAGTGGACCTGATGGATACAGGCTTCGACCTCAGTTCCAGGACTGGGTTCGATTTAACCAAAATTTGAGAAGATTTCGACCTCAGCTCCAGGGTTGGGTTCAAAATATATTGGACATGATGGGTACAGGCTTCGACCTCAGTTCCAGGACTGGGTTCGATTTAACCAAAATTTGAGAAGATTTCGACCTCAGCTCCAGGGTTGAGTTCGAAATATATTGGACCTGATGGGTACAGGCTTCGACCTCAGTTCTAGGACTGGGTTCGATTTAACCAAAATTTGAGAAGATTTCGACCTCAGCTCCAGGGTTGAGTTCGAAATATATTGGACCTGATGGGTACAGGCTTCGACCTCAGTTCTAGGACTTGGTTCAATTTAACCAAAATTTATTTTCTTAGCATAATGTGTATATATGGAATTTTGAAAGGAAGGTCACTATCACACTTCACCATCCCTACTAGTAATTGGTTAAATTGATCATAGGATAGGACAAGACACTATATTTTGAGAAATGGTCTCTCTTGATCGTATAGCTTCTAAAAAGTCCCATTTTCATAATACAAAACTTCATTTTGATGTACCTTGCCATCGTGGTTAGCTCATTATCTCAATCCATGGATATTTTCATTGTCTTTGCACAAGGATCTTTATGCAAGCTTAATTTCACAAGATTTACAAGAGTAATTTATAACATTATTTGAGTTATGACCTCAACAAGTGTTACTTTATTCTTGCTAGTTATAGAAATACAAAGTCATAAGAATAGAAAGATGAATTCAAGGTTTGCTAACAACGCTTTAAAAGAAAGAACAGATAGAGTAGGGGGATACACTTGAGACCGGGGCCAAAGAATTTAATACTAGTCTTCACAGACATCTTTTAACACCAGAGAGTCTTCTAAGGTTCATGATTTCATGCATAATATTTTCGAACATGATCTGCATTCACAGGGCTCCTCAACTCGTCTCCATCCATGTGGGTCAGAAGCAAAGCTCCCCCCGAGAAAGCTTTCTTTACTATGAATGGTCCTTCGTAGTTAGGAGTCCATTTTCCTCGATAATCCTTTTGATGGAAAGGGAGTATCCTTTTCAATACTAGGTCCCCTTCTTGAAAACATCGAAGGTGCACTTTCTTATCATATGCACGCATTATTCTCTTTTGGTAAAGTTGACCATGACTTAATGCCGCTAGTCGCTTTTCTTCAATAAGATTCAATTGTTCATACCGACCTCGAATCCACTCAGCTTCTTCTAATTTAGTTTCCATAAGAACTCTTAAGGAAGGTATCTCCACCTCCAAAGGAAGAACAGCTTCCATACCATAAACCAAAGAAAATGGTGTTGCCCCAGTTGAGGTACGAATTGACGTGCGATACCCATGTAATGCAAATGGCAATATTTCATGCCAATCTTTATATGTTGTGGTCATTTTCTCAATGATTTTTTTTAATATTCTTGTTGGCCGCCTCTACTGCACCATTCATTTTTGGACGATATGGAGTTGAATTTCGATGATTTATCTTGAACTGCTCACAAAGCTCACTCATCATCTTGTTGTTAAGATTCTTTGCATTATCTGTAATGATGCTTTCTGGAAGACCATAACGACAGATCAACTCTTTCTTGATAAACTTGAGCACTACTCCTTTTGTGACATTGCAATAAGACATAGCTTCGATCCATTTAGTGAAATAATCAATAGCTACAAGAATAAATCGATGACCATTTGAAGCTTTAGGTTCAATGGGCCCTATAACATCCATTCCCCACATAGAGAAAGGCCAAGGTGCTGATAAAACATGCAATGGGGATGATGGCGCATGGATCTTGTCCATGTAAATTTGACATTTTTGGCATCCTCTTGCATATCCTATGCAATCTGATTCCATTGTCGTCCAATAATACCCAGCTCTAAGTATTTGTCTAGCCATCAAATGTCCATTGGAGTGTGTTCCACATATTCCTTCATGGACTTCTGTCATGATTTGTTTAGCTTCATTCACATCAACACATCTGAGGAGTACCATATCATGGTTTCTTTTATAAAGAACCTCACCACTTAAGAAAAATTTCATGGCTAATCTTCTTAGTGTGCGTTTGTCATTCTCAGAGGCTCCGAGTGGATATTCTCTAGATTTTATGTACTGTCGGATGTCAAAGTACCAGGGCTTGTTATCAACTTCTTTTTCGATAGTCATGCAATAAGCCGGTACATCCCGCTTTGTAATCTTGATCGGATAGATTTCACATGTAAGATCAAGATCAAACATAACTGCCAAGGTTGCTAATGCATCTGCCATTCGATTATCTTCTCTATGCACATGGTCAAATGTAATTTCTTCAAAATTTTTGGATAACTTTGTTATGTACTGGCTATAAGGGACTAATTTGGAGTCTTTAGTTTCCCATTCTTCCTTGACTTGATGGATCACCAACATTGAATCACCAAAAACTCGTAATTTTTTAATATTCATTTCACATGCAGCTTGGAGCCCCATGATACAAGCCTCATACTCAGCAGTATTGTGAGTGCATTCAAAATGCAATTTGGCTGTTAGAGGAAAAATTTTCCCTTCAGGAGAAATTAGCACAACTCCAATCCCATGTCCTAACTCATTTGATGCACCATCAAAGAGCATAGTCCATGTTTCATTATCTAGAGTATCCTCTTCTATTTGAAATATATTCTCGTCTGGAAAATCCACCCTCATTGGCTCGTAATCTTTGACTGGTTGGGCTGCTAAGTAGTCAGCCAGTGCACTTCCTTTGATTGCCTTCTTAGTGACATATACAATATCATATTCTGACAACAGCACCTGCCATTTGGCAATCCTTCCAGATAAAGAAGGCTTTTCAAAAATATATTTTATTGGATCCATTTTTGAAATAAGCCATGTGGTATGGTACAACATATACTGTCTCAAGCGATGCGCAGTCCACACCAATGCACAACAGGTTCTTTCTAACATTGAATATTTAGCTTCATAACTGGTGAACTTTTTGCTTAAATAATATATGGCATGCTCTTTTTTTCCAGATAAGTCATGTTGTCCCAGAACACCACCCATGGAATTCTCTAATACAGTTAGATATAAGATGAGTGGACACCCTGGAGTTGGAGGTACCAACACAGGTGGGTTTTGCAAGTATTGTTTGATTTTGCTAAATGCCTCATCGCAATCATCATCCCATTTTCCTGTGTTATTTTTCCGCAAAAGTTTGAAGATTGGTTCACATGTAGACGTCAAGTGCGAGATAAATCTTGATATGTAATTCAATCTTCCCAGAAATCCTCTAACTTCCTTTTCTGTTTGAGGGGGTGGCATTTCCATAATGGACTTTACTTTATCAGGATCTACTTTGATTCCTTCTTCACTAACAACAAACCCCAACAACTTCCCTGAGGTTGCCCCAAATGTGCATTTAGATGGATTTAATTTCAGTTGATATTTTCTCAATCTTTCAAACAACTTTTGAAGGGTGATTGTGTGGTCTTCACCAATCTTTGATTTTGCAATCATATCATCCACATATACTTCTATTTCCTTATGCATCAAGTCATGAAAAAGTGTGACCATGGCCCGCTGGTATGTTGCCCCAGCATTTTTCAAACCAAAAGGCATAACCTTGTAGCAGAATGTTCCCCAGAGTGTGATGAAAGTTGTTTTCTTTTGATCCTCTTCAGCCATTCTGATTTGATTATATCCTGAGAAGCCATCCATAAAGGAGAATGTAGAGTATCCTGCTGTGTTATCCACTAACATGTCAATGTGAGGTAACGGAAAGTTATCCTTTGGACTGGCTCTATTTAGATCTCTATAGTCCACACACATCCTTACTTTCCCATCTTTCTTTGGTACTGGAACGATATTTGCCACCCATTCAGGATATTTTGACACCGTAAGAAACCCTGCTTCAATTTGCTTTTTAACTTCTTCTTTGACTTTAATCAGTACATCAGGCTTCATCTTACGTAGTTTTTGCCTTACTGGGTTGCATTCGGGTTTCAACGGAAGACGGTGAACCACAATATCGGTGTCTAAACCTGGCATATCTTGGTAACTCCAAGCGAATATGTCTCGAAACTCATGAAGTAGATTGATTATTTTTTTCCGATCTTCACTTGTCATAGATGTGCCAATTTTTATCTCTTTTACTTCATCTTTAGATCCTAAATTGATTACTTCAACTAGTTCTTGGTGAGGTCCCATAACCTTGTCCTCGTCCTCCACCAACCTTAATAATTCTGAAGATGGTTCGAACTCTTCTTCAATATCACTTTCCTTATCAGACTCCATGTTGTGTATCGAAGTCTCTAGGGTAAGACTAACATCTTCATTCTTATGAACATTGCCCATGAAGCCATTTGGACTTTCGTGTTTTATTTTGCGAATGAAAATGAGAAAAGAAAAAAAAGAGAAATTAGAATATGTCAAAGGAAAATCCCAAAATTTTATTGATAACAAGAATAATACACCCATGTTCAGAACAAACAACCTACGGCCTTGGGTAGAGCCTCTAGGAAATAAAAAAGGGAACTAACAAAGAAATGTTTAATCATTACTCTTGCAAATCTTGTGAAAATATAGGTAGATCTACAACATCCCAATTGTTAAGCTCGAAATCAGGTGAACATGCGTAGATTATGCCATCTTCGTGTGGTAGCTCATTAACAATTGCTGCGATCGACAAGTTTCGCACTTCCATTGATAAGTGATCTGTTGAGTAAGAGTCCAACGTTGAGAAACTCAAGCCAGCACTTTTGAAGTTATCACACAATGATGGTAAACGTTTGAGACTTGAAGTGAATTCCTTTCCTACTAACCTTTCCAATCGCTTTTCTTTCTTTTCTTCTTGAAGTCTAATTTTATCACATTTGGTAGGCTTATAGCCCAACCCAAATGTCCCAACATTGCTTGGTATACTCAGCAACCTTTCTAAGTTTTGATTCAAACGATATCCTCCATTTACCACTACTTTAGCTGCCATTTCTTTTGCCTTAGATATGTGAGATCTTGTCAGTTCAAACCCTCCCACTATAGTGGCATGGGCAATTTCAAAAGAACGAAAAGAGCATTCTAATGCTTCCTCTGCTGCTTCCACATATGGGGTTGAGACGGGCTTGGTTATCAAGAAATCCTCCTCTCCCAATAAACTAACCAGTTTATTTCCAACAACAAATTTCAGTTTTTGGTGCAACGTGGATGGTACTACTCCTGCAGAGTGGATCCAAGGTCGCCCTAGCAGAAAACTATATGCTGGTGTAATTTCCATGACTTGGAAAGTTATGTTGAAAGTACACGGGCCAATTTTGATTGGCAATTCAATATCACCAATAACTTCTCTACGCGATCCGTCAAATGCTCTTACAACCATGTTGCTTGATCTTATGTGTGACATGTCTACTGGAAGCTTTAACAATGTAGATTTAGGCATCACATTGAGAGCCGATCCATTATCAACTAGCACTCTTGCTATGACATAGTTCCTGCATTTTACTTGAATATGTAGTGCTTTTGTGTGACCTAAACCCTCAGGAGGGATTTCATCATCAGTAAAAACTATGGAATTGGAAGACGTGATGTTTCCAACAATCCCACTAAATTTTTCCACAGAAATATCATGACCAACGTGCGCCTTGTTCAAGATATCCAACAACACTTTGCGATGCGGCTCAGAATTCAAAAATAGAGATAGTAGAGAAATTCGTGCTGGAGTATGATGCAGTTGCTCTATGATCTTATATTCACTTTGCTTTACTACCTTTAAGAACTCTTCTGCTTCCTCTTCAGTGACAGGCTTATTGTATTCCATATCTTTAGCTATGATAGACTCTTCTATATCTCGCCCTTTGCCATGCTCAGACATGATCTTTTTATCATTTTTTCTCGTTTGCCCCAGTATCAAACTACTAGATGGTTTCAATAAATTTTCTGGAGTGTAACACCTACCACTCCGAGTTATTCCACTAACTCCTGTAATGCTGTCAATTGATGGACTTGTAAGAGTTTGACACTCATATCTCCATGGTACTGCTTTTGTGTCCTGAAACTTGAAAGGACCAGGCACTTGAATTGTGATAGGTTGAGGATTCTGAAAAGATGAAACATTATGATTCTCATGGTATATGATAGTCAAAGGCTTAGGAGGGAAGGACTCAATTACTTTCCTTTCGTGGGAAGAAGATTCTCCTGTTAATGCGCTGACTTCATCTTCCCTTATTTCGCTTACCCTTCTACATATCATGAGTATCTTTGAATCCATAAGTTGTTGTACTTTGGATCTGAACTCGTCACAAAATTGAATAGTATGTCCAGCAATTCCTAGATGGAATATGCAATGTTTTTCTTCATCATACCCTTCATATCTTACTGTAGGGTCCAAGTGCTCTTGTTTGACATACCCCGCATCAGAAAGAGTCTCGAAAAGTACCTCCATAGGCGTTGTAATCTCATAAACCTTCTCTTTACACACTTCAGAGAGATAATCTACAGCATTCACTTTTGGGTTCTCATGATTAGGTAATGGGTTATTATTGATATCGGGATTTTCCCCAGCTTTCTTAAAGTTTAACCATCCGGCATTGATTAAGGTTTGCACCTTTTTCTTCAAAGCGAAACAATTCTCTGTTGAGTGTCCAATTCCTCCAGCATGATAGTCACAGCGAGCATTTGGATCATACCATTTTGGATAAGGAGGCTGTACGGGATCCATTGGGATGAGAGCCAACTGTCGATTCTCAATTAGCTGAGGTAAAAGCTCTGTATAAGTCATGGGAATTGGATCATAATGCCATGAGTTTTGGTTGCCCCTACTATTTTGACCCTGCACAAATGGTCTAGTTGAATGCATATTTTGTTGTGGAAAATGTGCATTTGGTGGCTTTGTAGCTCCAGAAAATGTATGACTTGACACGTAATTATTGTAGGGAGCATTAGAGACATTGTTCATGTACTTTTGCTCGTATTCTCCTTTACCAAACTTTGGCTTATTCTTCCAAGAGTTTGTAAAGCTAATTGCTTGAACCTCCCCTTCCTTCTTCTTTGATGTTGTTCCTTTCTTTCCCATAGTCGATTCAGCTGTAGTGCCAGCTATCCTTCCATGCTTAATTCCATATTCAATTCTTTCCCCAATAACGATGATGTCAGAGAAACTAGTTGCTGCGTTACCAATCATGTGCTCATAAAAGGGAGATCGCAAAGTGTGCATAAACATAGCCGTCATTTCCTTATCTGTTAGCGGTGGTTGAACCTCCGCAGCCATATCCCTCCACCTCTGGGCGTATTCCTTGAAACTTTCTGAAGTTCTTTTCTCCATCCTCTGCAAGTCAAGACGATCTGGCGCCATGTCAATATTATGCTTATACTGCTTTAGAAATGCGTCCGCTAGGTCCTTCCAAACATGAATGTGACTATTGTCTAACTGTATATACCATCGAGAGGCTGGCCCAGTTAAACTATCTTGAAAGCAATGGATCAATAACTTGTCATTATTGATGTGTGCAGCCATTTTTCTGCAGTACATTATGAGATGACTCCTAGGACATGATGATCCATCATACTTATCAAACTCTGGGACTTTAAATTTTGCTGGAATCGTCAAACCTGGCACTAAACACAATTGCGTGGCATCAATATTTCCATAAACATCTGTCCCTTCAATTGCTCGTAATCTTTCTTCTAGAACCTCCAACTTTTCCTTAGCTTGAACGCCCTCATGTTGTCTCATCTCCGATTGTTGACCAGACATTGTCATATTATTGATTTGAATTCCAGCATGAGCTTCCAATTGTTCCATATCTGGAACAGGAGTGTAGAGTGGATTCGTAGCAACATATTGTTGGGGGGTTTGTGGCTGTGGAAAATGCAGGCGTTGTCGTACATGTTGAGGAGTAAATCCTGGTGGATAAGCAGGATCATCGATTTCCTGGATTGGGTTGCTTGTCTGCGCTGCTTCTACAACCCCTTTCCCTTTGCCAGTTGATAGTAATTCTAGAATCTTCGCTACTTGTTCACTAAGATTATTGATATCTTGTTTCATTTTCTCCATATCCTTTCCTTGCTCTTCCATGATTCGTCTTTTATATCTTGTATTGTAGGGATGGTGAATTGGAATGTTGTGAGCTATTTTTATTCCTTTAGAGAAAGAGGAGAAAAGATAATGAATAAACAAAAATAGTAATAATTAATAATATAAATAAACACAAAAAAAAAAAAGAGAGAGAGAAAATAAAAGTAAACTAATTCTTAACTAAAGGGTACACTACAAAGAGAAAGTGCAATGTACATTATTTTTATTGTCATAAATGCAAAATTCAACAAACATGAACAATTAATGAAAACAGCCAAGATGTCCAAGTTCCTTGCATATCATCCTTAGAAACCTATCTAAGTCATCTGCGTTAGGTTGCATCGGAGAAATATTGACTCTTAGTTCGGCTGCCCATTCTGCAAAGCCATTAGCCCTTCTAGCAACGAATCTAAGAATCTCAATGGTTTGATCCACACGCCCTAAGATCATATGAAAATTTATTCCTTGTAGGTCATAATCAATCTTCATTTCCTTGTAATTTGCCTCCAGCTGCTGATACTTATGCAATATCATTTCACTTGAATTTTGGTGTACGGTGAGCTGGTGGTGTAAAGACTCAGCATAATTTCTCAGTGTTCCATATTCTTCTGAGTGCTCTGCCATTCTTGCTTGTACAGTGTCGACAACTTCCCGCAAAGAATGATTATTCGCTTCTAATTCTGTTATTTGTGTGTTCTGTTTACTAATCGATGTATTCAATTCATTGATAAATTCCACAAGCAAGCTCTTCCCCTTTTCTAAATCTTTGATGTAGTCCTCTCGGGATTTCAACACTTCTCGTAATGTCGCTCTTTCATTTTTCAAACTTCGATTTTCTTTATTCATCTGTCTCATCTCCTGATCTAAAGCTTTGTAACTACTTTCTAGCTCATTATGGTTCTCCAATAACCCTTTAGTTTTATCAAGTTCTTTTTGTATTTGGGTTGCATGATTCATCCATTGAGTTGTCTCTTTACGTAGCTTCTCATTCTCTTGTTCCAATAACCGATTTCTTTCTTCCATTCTCCTGCATTCTTCACTCCATTGACTCAACTGATCTTGTGTTGGCTCATCTGGCTTCACATTTTTCTCCTTTGGGATGAACTTTGTTATGCTCTTCCTTCTATTCATTTGCCAAGCTTCATATTCACCCGTAACCCCTTCGCAATGCCCTTTACTTTTCACCTTTCTCACAGATTTCCATGCATTGACCGCCTGACGTTTTTTCTCGTTGAAGTCCTCGAGATCATAAGAAAACTCTAATTCTTGTAGATTGTGAGTGACCGGTATAAATTGCTTGAACCACATTTGCCGTAAAACTAACAGAGGTGCATAATTAATGCCTCCCCATGGCCCTAACAAAGGCACACTATAGAAATCTCCACATCTGTATGTCATGGCCTTTAAGGGCATCCATGGAGCCTTCCATATAATATTCTCAGACTTGATTGTTGTAAAGAAAGACATCCATGCTTCCTTCTTTGGGAATGTTGGATCCCAAACTGCTACACCAAACTCACTTATTGTATTTCGTGTCAAATTCCATGGGTTACTAAAATCTATCTTTGGACATTTAAACTCTAACGGACATTTGATATGGCTATGAATCCAAATGTAGAGTAATGGAACACAACAATTCAACTTTCCTTCACCCCTCATTCTGCAGTAGTTGAGAGATCGAAAAGTTTCTGCTAATAGTGGTATAACTGGATTGGCTCCTCGTTCTATGTCAAAGAACAGTTTCGTCACTTTCCCATCAACATATCCCTTTGCTTTAGGGAATAAGACTGCTCCATAAATGCATAATGCAAATAAAGTCAGGCCCTTATCCTCATCCAGGTGGGCTTGAGTGATCTTTATTAAATAATCCATCGATATGTTTTCTTCTTCCCCTTTGGTCCTCATGTGCTTTTGAATATCAGCAGCGTGGACATTTGTCAAAAACTTTGATAAAGTCCTTTTTGCTGTTAACTTGGGGTTGAAACAATAAATTATATCATCCTCCTTCTCAGGAATGCTGAGCATAGCTTGATATTCCTCGATTGTTGGTAATAAGTCAAACGTCCCGAACGTGAAACAACGGTAAGCTGGATCCCAAAAGTGAACTATAGCTCTTAAAGTAAAATGGTTCACTGGAATATACATCAAATCTGCTATATGACCATACTTCTTCGAGAACATAAATCTACGCTCTGGTGACAAACCCTCCCATATTGCCTTCAATTTGGTCAAATCATTTTGTGTGAAAGAGATTTGACAACTGGTTGGTAAGGATGTCTGAGAAGAATCAGTTAAGCTATCACCAAATTTTTGCTGTATTTTCTCGGCCCATTGGAGAACAACACCTGGTTCATCATACTTAGGTACCAAGGATGAATGCATGGACACATTGGACATGTTGGCGCTCATTGTGTTCCCCTTTTGCATAAAATGACAATAAAAATTTCAGTTATTCCCTTTAATCACAATAGCACACATAGAGAGGAAAAAATGGGGAAAAAAAAAACATTTAAGAATAGTAATAAGCATTATTAATAATATTATAAGACTTTCATGTGCCTACACGAGAGCCGAAGCTCTTCGAAGGTAAACACTACTCACCTTAGATTTTAAGGAGTTCATACACATCCATGAAAGGAGCTCATTTTCAAAATAATAATAATAATAATCATAATAAATAAATATATAATATAAAAATAATAATAATAAAAATAATAAGAATAAAAATAAAAATAATTTAATTAAATAATAATAATAATAATAGAAAGGAAAAAAATAATAAATAAATAAATATAAATATACATATATATAAAATTGAAAGAAGAAAAAGAAAGGAGAGGGAAAAAAAAGAAAAAAAAAAGTCGAGACCTTGAAGGGTATAGAAAAGCTAGGCTCTCAAAATTTATAAGGGAGGAATGTAAAAACCAAGGCATGATCTTCAATATAGAAATGTAGATTCTCCAATTAGCTTTAGGCAAGAAGGAAAGATGGAGAGAACAAGAAAAAAAAATGGAGAAGGTATCTCATAGAGATCGCACTACCAAATCCTTAAACCAGTCTAAAGAGTCATGAGAACCTTAATTGGATAAAAATAAAAAATAAATAAATAAATAAAAATTAAAAAATAAAAATTAAAAAATGGAAATATGAGACATAGTAAATACATGAAATAATTGGCGCATAGAAAATGCTGTGTGGGTATTTCTAAATCCTAAATGGATAAGGCCCTCAAATCAATCCTGGTATTATAAAAATAATAAAAGGATTAATCTGAGCGAGAATTTTTCGTGTGCCTACACGGGGGCCGGAACCCCTCGAAGGTCGACACTACTACATTCTCAATTCTAATCTTAAAGGGTATAGCCCGGGTAGGAGGCTTGTGAATGTGTGTGAGATACATGATGACATGCGTAAAAAATAAATAAAAAAAACTTTTTTGATAGAATAGATGAAAACATAGAATAAATAACATTAACTGAATAAAATAATAAATGAATGCAATATCAATATAAATACATAAAATAACAACTACCGGAAAAAAAATGATGGAGTGTTGGCATGTCTAAATCCTAAATGGACAAGGGCCTCAAATCAATCCTGATATTATAAAAAAATAATAAAAGGATTAATCTGAGCGAGAATTTTTCGTGTGCCTACACGGGGGCCAGAACCCCTCGAAGGTCGACACTACTACATTCTCAAATCTAATCTTAAAGGGTATAGCCCGGGTAGGAGGCTTGTGAATGTGTGTGAAATACATGGTGACATGCAACTTAAATCTTCATAAAATGATAAAATAGCTTTTTCGAATCAATAAAATGAACATATAAAATAAACAACGTCAATTGGATAGAATAATAAATTAATGAAATATCAATATAAATACATGAAATAACTACTGGATACAAAATGATGAAGTGTTGGCATGTCTAAATCCTAAATGGATAAGGCCCTCAAATCAATCCAGATATTATAAAAATAATAAAAGGATTAATCTGAGCGAGAATTTTTCGTGTGCCTGCACGGGGGCCGGAACCCCTCGAAGGTCGACACTACTACATTCTCAATTCTAATCTTAAAGGGTATAGCCCGGGTAGGAGGCTTGTGAATGTGTGTGAGATGCATGACAATATGTAACAGAATAAAAGTAATAGAAAGATCATTTACAAAAACTAAACAACACAATATAAAATAATAAATAACAAACAAAAATTTACTAAAAAAAAATGGACCAACAAAAAAAATCAAATAAAAGTATTTGGATATTAAAGAAAAGATAAAAATTCAGTTTAGACTCTCATGAAGTAGTCCCCAGTGGAGTCGCCAAGCTGTCGCAACGAGATCGCGACGCGGAGCGGCCGACATCCTCTTTTAAGGGTCTTCTTGGAAAAGAGTTTTGGAGTCGCCACCAATCATATTAAGGGTGTGATTGGTCACCCAATTTAACAAAAAAAAAAAAAAGATGGTCTACGTAAATCAAATATGAGTTCGGGAGTCATTTGTGTGTAGGGAAGGTATTAGCACCCTACAACACCCGTGGAAACGGTTACCAAATTTTATCTTTTGTTATCCAAATTAAAAATAAGTAAATATTGGTCCACAACAATTTATTTTCTTTTATTTTTAAATGTCCCATATTTATTAATCCATACTTTGGAGACAAAATATGAACCAACCATTATGAGTGGCACAAAAGCCATTAAAAAAATATTGAAAATTTATTTTGGTTCCCAAAATAAATTTCCTCACCTCAAGAATATTAGAAAATCAAATTTTTAATTTTCCAATTTCCATCCTCGGATATTGTGAGAAATTTCATGTATTTAAGGAATTTAATCAAATAAATTCCAAAAAGAGAACACTACTCAATCTCATTTTTAAAAAAACATAATAAATTTTAAAAATGAATTTGGAAATTTATGAAAAACACCCCCCAATTTTGAAAATTCGAAATTAATGAGAAATTTCATGTATTTATGGAATTGAAAGATCCATAAAGAGAACACTACTTTCCCTCAAAATGACTTTATTTGGATGAGATTTTTCATGTGTTTTAAGAATTTATTACAATAAATTCTAAAAAGAGAACACTACTCAATCTCAAAATAGGTTGATGAAATTCCATTTTGGTAAATTTATGAAAAATGCCCCAATTTGAAAATTTACAATTAATGAGAAATTTCATGTATTTATGGAATTGGAATGTCCATAAAGAGAACACTACTTTTTCTCAAAAATTGCCAAGAATTTTCATGTCTTTAAAGAATTTGTTCAAGCAAATTCTAAAAATGAAACACTACTCAATCTCAAATTTACAACTTTAATAATCCCTTTTAAAAAAAGAGTTGAAACTGGGAATTTCATGTATTTATGGAATTTTAACCAAAGCCCATAAAGAAACACTACTCAACCCCCAAAAATCATAAAAGTTTAGTCTCAAGTTTTCAAATTGGAAAAAGACTATTTGCTATTTAAAATTTTAGAATCTAAAGTAATGACACATGAAATTAAATTAGATTAAATGCTATAAGACTAAACACAAAATTTAGAAAAAGGAAAAAAAAAAATTAATAATAAAAAATAATAAGAAATTGAAATAACATTAATTTATTCATATTATTATGAACATGCAGATTATAAATAACAACAATGTGCGCCAATTTATTTTAATTAGAAACAAACATTCTTTCATAGCAACCAATTAAATAAAACAATCTTTTATGCAACTAATGCAAAAATTAAAATATTCCTTCAATTTTCAAATGATAATAATGATATTCATACTGTAGGATTTCACAGAACTAAAAAAAAATGGCAAATCATATCACAACTAAACAATACCTTTTTAAACATACAGTTATACCAATTTCTTTAAAAACACAATCTTAATATTCAAACTAAATATATATACATCCTGCATGCAATCAAATCTAATAAAATAAAAAGAGATTGATAAATATATAAAAAACAACTAAAAAAACAAAATAAATAAAATTATGGTTAGATCTCTTAAAGCTTTCTGCAGAACAATGGTCTAGAACAATAATAAGCCCTCAATCAAGGTCCCAGCAAACACAAATTCAAATATGCAATTGAATTTAACTAAATCTAATAATAATATTCATACTGCAGGATTTCACATAACTAAAAAAAATGGCCAATCCAATCATAACTAATACATTCTTAAACATACTGCTATACCAATTTTAAAAAAAACACAAGCTTAATATTCAAACTAAATATACATGCATACAATCAAATCTAACAAAATAAAAACAGATTGATAAATATATATAAAAACAAAATAAATAAAGTTATGATGAGATATTTAAAGCTTTCTGCAGAAGAATGGTCCATGATAATAATAAGTTCCAATCAAGGTCCCAGTAAACACAAATTCAAATATGTGATTGAATTTAACTAAATCTAATAATAATGTTCATACTGCAGGATTTCACAGAACTAAAAAAAAATGGCCAATCCAATCATAACTAATACCTTCTTAAACATACTGCTATACCAATTTTTTAAAAACACAATCTTAATATTCAAATTAAATATACATGCATACAATCAAATCTAATAAAATAAAAAAAGATTGATAATATATATAAAAACAAAATAAATAAAGTTATATGAGATCTTTAAATCTTTCTGCAGAAGAATGGTCCAAGATAACAATAAGCTCCCATCAAGGTCTCAGTAAACACAAATTCAAATATGCGATTGAATTTAACTAAATTTAATCAAGAAATTTTATGCATAATAGAAAAGAAAGCAAGGCAACAAAAAATAAAATAAAATAAAAACAGTATGCTCACAAAATACAGAACTTCATATTAATCAAACCCATTCTAAATCTTATTTCTATGAATCAACTCCATCCCAATCCACAGAATACAAAAAATTGCAAACCAACCAAACCTATTCTAAACTCCGTAAACAAGCCAATGAAATTATATTATGCTAAAAAAAACAAAACAAAATTGAAAATAAATTCTCAACCTTTTTTGGTAGTGCTGTTGAAATAATGGTTGTCAAGGATTCTTTGCACCAGATGAACACAAAAATGAATGATGGAAAAAAAATAATGAATTTAGCCCCCCAAAAAAAAAAATTCCCCCCATCCACAGGAAATCAATCGATTTAAATAGGCCAGAGAAGCTGTCGAGAGCGTTTAACTAAGAGGAAGTTGAGGGAAGGAGAAACTAAAGGGTCAGACCAAATCAGCAGGAAGACTACGGATGATGGAAGATATGGAGAGAGAATAGGAAGGGAATAAAAAAACGTTAGGGAAAAAGTAGTTATGATAAAAAAAAAATAATAATAATAATAATAAATAAATAAATAATAAAAATAAAAATAAACAAATAAACAAAATAAATAAATAAATAATAACAAAAATAATAAAAATAACAACAATCTTATTCTATATAATAAAATAAACATAAACACTAAAATAATAAGAAAAATAAGAAAATGAACCGGACCAAATATGGTATCTACAGTTCAAGCTGTCGCAACGTCATCGCGACGCGGAGCGGCCGACGTCCTTCCCCAAGGGTGAGGTGAGAGGTTTGGAGTCGCCACCAATCATCTTGGGGTGTGATTGGTCACCCATTTTAAAAAAAGTGGTCTTTGAAAACCAAAAATTAGGTTCGGGGATCAGTTGTGTGTAGGGAAGGTGTTAGCACCCTACAACACCCGTTTGAAAACATTTTATTTTATTACTCGATTTCATTAAACAAAAGGTCCGTGTCTTAACGAAAATAAACAAAAAAAATTAATTATCTCACTAATTTCACCTTATCTTTAAATAAAGTAAGGATTTAATTTTGTGAGTGGGGTTAACCCATGACTTTATTATCATGTAAAAATTTCCTAATTAAAGAAATTCTTTCACCTCAAGAATTTGAAAATTATTTCAACTCCGTCATAGGCTTTACATGATATTATTTGTCCCATGTCTATTATTTCACATTTTAGGAATAAAATGTGAATTAATAATTATGAGTGGTATGACACCATTCAACAAAAAGAAATCATTTTTTTATTTTCCAAATAAAAAACTAATTAGAAATTTCAAAGTTAAAAATTAAAATAAAGAATTTGAAATCAATTGAAAGAAGGTTAAATAATTTAGAAATTCGAACTAAAACTAAATTAAAATTCAATTGGAAATCTCAGTTTAAAAGTCATTTTGAAATTGTTTTGAGAATTCCAATTTAAAGTCAAATGGAAGTTGATTTAAAAAATTCTAAATTAAAAGTTGATTGCAAAAATATTAGGCTAATTTCCAGGCAGGGTGTTCCCTTTCGGTCAGCTTAAATACCCGTTCTTAGACAAAATTAGCCTAAAGTTTCCATAATCAACTTTAAAAAACTTTTCTTGAAATCCAATTTAAAACTAAATTAAATTCCATTTGAGATTCATTTAAATAGTTCAAGTTCAAATACCAAATTTAAATCCACTTTGAAATTCATGGGTATTTCAAATTTAAATCGTTTGAAGGAATTCAAGTATTAACCAAATTAAGATTGACTTCAAAATTTTCAATCAAAACCTATTTTGAAATTTATTTAAGAAAACCAATTTACATCCAATTGAAATCAATTTTGAAAATCTAAAATAAAAATCAAATTGAAATTCATTTGTGAATATCAAAACTACAAATGGAACCAATTTAAGATTTTATTCAAATTAAAATCAATGAAAGGGAAATTAAAATTCTTATTTGAAAATTTCAAACCAAAACTAAATTGAAATTGAGTTAATTTAAAACCAATAATGAAATTGAATTGAAATCCAAATTAAACCAAATTGACATTGATTTTGAAATTCTACATTAAAACTTATTTTGAATTTTACTTAGAGATTCCAAATTAATTAGATACAATTTGAAATTCATTTGAAAAAAAAAAATCCAATATCACCTTGAAATTCACTAGAACTTGAAATTAAAACCATTTGAGGGAAAATTGACATCTAATTTGAGATTTCAAATTAAATTCGGTAAGCAATTATTAAATTAACCCTCAAATTAGAATTTAATTGAAATAGATAAAAAGTTCAATCTTAAAGCAAATTTGAACATGATTTAAGAATTTCAAAGTAAAAGTCAATTTGAGATAAAACTCCAATTCGAAATCTCAATTATAAGTCAATTAAAATGACAAATAAGGATTACAAAACTAATAAAAGAGAATAAAGAAAACGAGGAAAAGACATGAAAGCAAAATATATACCAAAAATAAAATTAAAAGAGAAAAATTAAAAAAAATTAAAAAAAAATGTGAAGACAATTAAATGGGGAGGGACCCACTTACCTTTTCTCTCTTTCCATTTTGTTTAATCTAAAATCAATTTGAAACTTGTTTGGAAAATGAAGGGGAAATGAAATCCAATTTGAAAACATCAAATTAAATCATCAAAGGGAAAGAAAAAAACTTGAAATTTTATTTAGAAATTTCAAATTAGAACCAAACTACATCCAATTAGAGACTTTAATTTTGAAAAGAAAGAAGAAGGAAAGAGATAAATTAATAATAAATAAATGAAATGAAATGAAATAAATTGCAATTGATTTGAAAACTCAAATTCATAGCCAAAAATGAAAAATGGAAAAAGTTTGGATAAAATAAAAAAAAAAAAAAAAACCATTTTCTTTTCTTGTTTTAAGAGGAATAATAATAATAGTAATAATAATAATAATAAGACAAATAATAAGAGAGACAAATGAAAAGAATAAAGAATTTAAAATGTGGGACCCACCTTATTCACTTTCCTCTTTCTTCTTCCCCGACTTCCTTCCCTCCCTTTTTCTTTTTTCTCTTCCACTTTCCCTCCCTTTTTCACTTAGTTCTCACTTAGGAACTTTGTTGGAATCAACGGAAAGCGGCGGCACGGTGGCGGCACGGCAGTGGCGGCGGCGGCAGTGGTGGCGGCAACGGCGGTACGACAGTGAGTGGCGGCGTCAGTACGGCGGCAGGTGGCGACGGTGGTACAGTGGTAGGTGGCGACGGTAGCTTTGGTTTTTGGAAAATCCTTCTCCAAACTCTATTTTCCCTCTCAAACTTACTTTCTCTCTCTAAGCTCTCTCACTATTCTTCTCTTTTTTCTTGTGTCCTTGTTGTTCTTCCCTCCTCCTCCATCCTCTATAAGCTCTCATTATATAGTAGAGCTTGGAGGAAGGGGTTGAGAAAAATGGGGAAAGAATGAGAGGTTGGGAGAAAGAGGGGGAGTGAGTTGAGAAAGATGGGGAAAGAATGAGAGGTTGGGAGAAGGAAGGGGGAAGAGTTGAGAAAGATGGGGAAAGAATGGGAGGTTGGGAGAAAGAAGGGGAGTGAGTTGAGAAAGAGGGGGAGTGAGTTGAGAAAGATGGGGAAAGAATGGGAGGTTGGGAGAAAGAAGGGGAGTGAGTTGAGAAAGATGGGGAAAGAATGGGAGGTTGGGAGAAGGAAGGGGGAGAGTTGAGAAAGATGGGGAAAGAATGGGAGGTTGGGAGAAGGAAGGGGAATGGAGAAGAAAAAGGGAGAGGGAGAAAGAATAGGAGAGGTTGGGAGAATGAGGGGGGATGGAGAACGTGGAAAGAGGAGTGAAGGAAAAAAATGAATAAAATAAAATAAATAAAATAAATAAACAAAAATAAAATAAAATAAAATAAACAAAATAAAGAAATAAAACAAAAAAAAAACAAAAAAAAAGATGAAAATGAAAATAAATCATGAAAACTAAAAAACAAATTTTGATAATATGCAAGGAGAGAGATTCGAACCAAAGACCTTGTGATTGTTAATACGACTTTATGTCACTTGAGCTATGCTCTTGTTGACATACCAAAAACAAATTGACTTCCAAATATTGAAAAACTTCAAATATTATTACTAAAATCAAGCCGGACCAAATACGGTGTCTACAGTTTGCCCCCCGTTGTGTATCCTTGAAGGATTGAAAGGGTAAACAAAGGAAAAAGACAAAGTATTGGGAAGGCGAAGATTTTCGTTAAAAATAAAAGAAAGGGCTTCATGCTTAAAACAAACATAGCCTATAATTGGGAAAGGAAAATGAACTTCACTTTGACCAGATTTTCATCTCTAATCAAAGATAAAGTTCGATTTAACCAAAAGGAAAAGGGAATGGACCTGGCTCAGACCAGGCTTCGACCTCTACTGACTAGCAGGGTTCGATTTAACCAAAAGAAAAGGGGAATGGGACCTGGCTCAGACCAGGCTTCGACCTCTACTGACTAGCAGGGTTCAATTTAACCAACCAAAATAAAACATGAAATGGACCTGACTCCAACCAGGCTTCGACCTCTACTGACTAGCAGGGTTCGATTTAACCAATCAAAATAAAACATGAAATGGACCTGACTCCAACCAGGCTTCGACCTCTACTGATTAGCAGAGTTTGATTTAACCAAAAGAAAAGGGGAATGGACCTGGCTCAGACCAGGCTTCGACCTCTACTGTCTAGCAGGGTTCGATTTAACCAACCAAATAAAACATTAAATGGACCTGACTCCAACCAGGCTTCGACCTCCACTAACTAGCAGGGTTTGATTTAACCAAAAAAATAAAACATTAAATGGACCTGACTCCAACCAGGCTTCGACCTCCACTGACTAGCAGGGTTCGATTTAACCAACCAAATAAAACATGAAATGGACCTGACTCCAACCAGGCTTCGACCTCCACTGACTAGTGGGGTTCGATTTAACCATCAAAGAAGTGAATCAATGACTTGCAAAATCTCAAAATGTAGAGTATGCTTAAATGTATGAGATTCAAATTTACATGCAGCATGAAAATGTGCAGGGCACAAGTTTCAAAAAACACAAACTTCAAAATTAGCGAGTTTTGAAAACCAGAACTATAAAGTAGCTCATTTCTTGTGTTCCACATTTATAGATTGAGAGACATAGACGAAGTGAAGTAAGCTGTTTTGCTGACGATGAACCAAAATACTTTGAGGTCTTGATTTAAAGACTTCCGAACGTCTCATAGCAAAACGCCCTGTGAGTGGAATTTTCCAATGCTCCTCCCACTAAACCCTTTGCACTTCGGATTCTCTTCTATCGAAGTCTATTGAATAAATGACATTGCTTTAGATGTCGCAGACATTGAAAACTTTCAATTGGTATTGCATTGACAATAAAAACATTAAGCCGCCCATGAATCTAATGAGAGGAAATAAAGATTTATCAGTCAAGGAAGCTTTCAAAATATATAACAATAGACATCTTCGGATCTTGATTGCCTCTCTTTCTCTTTCTTTTCCTTTTTCTTTTCTTTTTCTTTTCTTTTTCTTTTCTTTTTGATGCTTTCAACACTCGAGAGAAATTGTATGTGTCAATCAAAGTTGCTCGACCTAAAAGAGATCATGTATGTTAATCAAAGATTGCTCAATCATATAGAGTATGGTAGGTTTTTTAGAAGTGTCTCATGTGTTAGCTTAGAGAGCTATCAATGGTAATTCATAGCATCAAACATCTTACCTGATTCAAACGCTTCATAACCTTAGCCTTGTAGTGGACAAAAAAAAAGGTTCGATACAAGAAGATGAATTTGGCCTAGAAACAAATGGGAATGGTAGTCAACAAAGAAAGAGAGAAATGACTGAAGGAAGAAAACATAGGTCAAAAATGCCTTCATAAGAAATCTCTTGAACAATAAGAGATTAAATATAATTCAAATGAAAATATTTGTTAAGGTGACCCCAATTCCTTGGACAACCACTACGAGAACAAGGAGTAGCTCCTCAAGGGATTATCTCATATATCTCTTTCTTTCTTTAAGTCAGCTCGAAATCTTTGATGAAAAACCCACATTACTGTGATTGTCATTTATCTGCATGTGATTCTTCTATGAACATGTGATTCAGCTTTCTATTCTTGAATGTAGAGAACTGCTCGAGATTGGAAGATTCTTCATAAGAGAAGCGTGATTCTCTTAACTTGGCTCTTGCCCCAGTCTAAAACAGTTTACATAAATGGTAAAATGACTTTACTGTAGTATAGTGGTGAAGACCCTTTGTCCCAATTTAATAATAACGGTTTTGCCCCAGTATAATGATGAAAGCTTTGCCCCAGATGATAATTGACAAAGAAAATCTCCAAATCGTTTGGAGGTGTGACCTCTTGATCTACATTGATTGCCCCAATCATGCATTTCAAGAATTATCTTGGCCTTGTACATTTCTTTTCCTTTTTTCTTTTTCTTTTTCTCTTTTTCTTTTCTCTTCTTTTTTCTTTTTCTTTTTTCTGTTTTTCATAACTCTTTTTTTTAGGCCAAATACATGCTTTCATGACTAGCAGATGATACAATCACATGTAGAAGATCAACCATTTGTTAAGTCATCACTCCATTTTGTTTCTTTGTCAGCGCTCCTTGATATCATGATAGAGTTATTTCTCACGCAAAACTTATTGAAAGGATTTGAGACTTCGAGACCCCTTCTCAAGTTACTAAGTCCAAATTCTCAAGATTATCGTCTTTAGTCTTGGAGTCACCTTCTAATAAAAGGAGAGAAGACAAAAGATAGAAATGGTAGGAAGCATGTAATTGAAAAATAGTTGAAATATAGGAATACTCAAACAACTACAAGTCTTAATTATGAAGCAGTAAATCATAAGAGTCTAATTCCTATTTCATTACTATTGAAGGTCTCTTGGTAATATTGGGTGGATACTTTGAAATGTTTGTCACATGGTTAGATGTGACAGACTTAACAAAAAGCTCTCAAGTGGGTAGAAAAATATGGAGATTCACCGCAACTATACGTGATGAGTTTAGCAAAGGGTTTGATGGTGAATCAAAAATTCATGTTGGCTTACCACAAAATCACATGTGTGGTGGGTTAGGCTCAAGGTTTTTCAGTGTAATTTCGAATTCTTACTTCACGAGGGGGTGTTTTGCCCCAGTATGATAATTGGAACCTTGTCTGGGAAGAAATGGTAATTTGAAACTTTGCACATGAACGACGGTCAAAATAAAGGTTGTAGTTGATTGAGAGTATAGCTGATAACAACGAACATACTTTCCATGAAAAGGGTAAAATAGGCAAGAATTGACCAATTTTCCTCAACGATTATAGTGAAAGCATCTATTTTCTTTCTTTTTCTTTTTCTCTTGATTTTTACTCTCCATTTTCTTTTTTTTTTTTATTTTTTTTTTATTTTATTATTTTTTTTTCCCTAAAAAGAGTTTATCCCAAGCGTTTTTTTCCCTTTACTCCATTTGAAGTCGAATTTAGTATTTAGTTTAGCCATACCATTTAGTTTGGGTCCTGCATCATGTTTTGGAATTAGTAGTGTCGACCTTCGAGGGGATTGCGAATGCTCCCGTGTAGGCACATGAAAAGTCCTCCCCATTTTTCATGACATTAAGTAGTTTTCTCACATTTTCAAATTAAATTCATTTCTTCATGGTACTATCTTGCTTTTTTGGATGAAGTAATGTCGACCTTCGAGGGGATTGCGAATGCTCCCGTGTAGGCGCATGAAAAATCTATTTTAATTTAAAGCGGTAGTTAATTATTATTTCCTTACATTTTCTTTTTCTCCAAAAAGGAACAAAATGAATGCCAACGTACCCATAGAGTCGATACGGTCATCTTCCTCTGAGTATGATGAGTTGAGTACTGTGCTACAATGGGCAGAGCAAACACAACTAAAGCATGGGGATAATCTACCTTTTAAAAGCCCTGTGTCGTCATCCTTCTCAAGTCAAGTTCAGATCATTGCTAACGAGCTAGGGGAGCTGAAAGCCATTTGGGAAGGTTTAACGCCAGAAAGAAGATTTTTGTTCTCAAAGAGATACGGCCATATTGCAGACCTCATGTATATTCCAGTTAATCGGTTCACCGTCCAGGCTGTGTTAGAATTCTGGGACCCGGCCTACAGGTGTTTCGTATTTCAAGATTTCGACTTAGTCCCGACCATTGAGGAATACCATACGATGCTGAACATTGAAGAAAAAGGTGGAGAAATGATCTATTGTTTCAACCCACAACTAACTGCAAAGAGAACTTTATCCAGATTTCTAGCTGTACACCTAAAGGAAGTGCAGAAAAATGTGAAAGTGAAAGGGGTTGAAGAGTCTATATCTGCAGATTATCTAACAGAACTCGCTCGCAAACACATAAATGAAGAAAGGGGCCTGGTGCTGTTAGCCTTGTGCATCTACGGGATGGTCTTGTATCCCAAAGTTAAAGGATATGTGGACGGTGATGTTTTGAAGTTATTCTTCGGCATTGAGCAAGGGGTGGATCCAACCATACCTCTTCTAGCGGAAACGGTTCGAGCGCTCAATTACTGTAAGTCCAACAAAGGCGGGAAGTTGAGATGTTGTGTGCCCTTACTCTATATTTGGGTGCATAGTCATTTTAAGTTCCCAGAAGATTTTGGCTGTCCAAAAATCAACTTCAGCAGCACGTGGAATCTAACAAGGAGTACAATTGCAGAATTTGGCACGGCCCCATGGAACTCAAGTTTTCTGAGGAAAGAAGCATGGGTGTCTTTCTTTTCGAATTCCAAATTAGAGCATGTGATTTGGAAGGCACATTGGATGCCCCTAAAAGCTTTAATCTACAGATGCGGGAGCTTCCACACAGTTCCTCTAGTAGGCCCTTGGGGATGCGTCCATTATGCTCCGTTGTTGGCCTTGCGACAAAGTTGGTTTAAACAATTCATACCAACAACTCATGGTCTGCATAAATTAGAATTTTCCTACAGTTGCGAGGATTCTAATGAGAAGAAGCGACAAGTGCTGACTTCTTGGAGAACAGTTAGAAGGATAAATGGCAATAGTCACTCTGAGGGAGTTACTCCAGAATATCTGCAATGGCGCATTAAGAGAAGTAAGATCCCAATTACGACTCGTGACAATGTGGGAGAATCATCCAGTAGAGCAGTAGATAAGCCTAGCCAGCTAGCGACAGAGCGAAATGAGTTAGTGGGAAGAAATCAAACATTGAAACTAGAAAATGAAAAATTACAGCAAGAGGTCAAACGTTTGATGGACCAGGTAACTCAAGCTAGTGGCAAACTCGAAAAAGTAGAGAGAGTTTCAAAAAACCGAGCCAAGCGGGAAAAAGATTATGATATATTGGACGAGGAGAATAGAAGATTGATTAAGGAGAATCACGCTTTGAGGAATGAAAATACTGCATTGCGAAGGGCAACTCGTTCACAAGAGGATAAGATCAAAGACCTTTCAAGAGGCAAAGAGACTCTCTTAGAGTTAGTTGCGGAATTAAACGAAACCATCAACAAGCAGAAAACACAACTTATCGAGTTAATTATTATATGAACATATGGTAATGAAATAGGAATTAGACTCTTATGATTTACTGCTTCATAATTAAGACTTGTAGTTGTTTGAGTATTCCTATATTTCAACTATTTTTCAATTACATGCTTCCTACCATTTCTATCTTTTGTCTTCTCTCCTTTTATTAGAAGGTGACTCCAAGACTAAAGACGATAATCTTGAGAATTTGGACTTAGTAACTTGAGAAGGGGTCTCGAAGTCTCAAATCCTTTCAATAAGTTTTGCGTGAGAAATAACTCTATCATGGTATCAAGGAGCGCTGACAAAGAAACAAAATGGAGTGATGACTTAACAAATGGTTGATCTTCTACATGTGATTGTATCATCTGCTAGTCATGAAAGCATGTATTTGGCCTAAAAAAAAGAGTTATGAAAAACAGAAAAAAGAAAAAGAAAAAAAGAAGAGAAAAGAAAAAGAGAAAAAGAAAAAGAAAAAAGGAAAAGAAATGTACAAGGCCAAGATAATTCTTGAAATGCATGATTGGGGCAATCAATGTAGATCAAGAGGTCACACCTCCAAACGATTTGGAGATTTTCTTTGTCAATTATCATCTGGGGCAAAGCTTTCATCATTATACTGGGGCAAAACCGTTATTATTAAATTGGGACAAAGGGTCTTCACCACTATACTACAGTAAAGTCATTTTACCATTTATGTAAACTGTTTTAGACTGGGGCAAGAGCCAAGTTAAGAGAATCACGCTTCTCTTATGAAGAATCTTCCAATCTCGAGCAGTTCTCTACATTCAAGAATAGAAAGCTGAATCACATGTTCATAGAAGAATCACATGCAGATAAATGACAATCACAGTAATGTGGGTTTTTCATCAAAGATTTCGAGCTGACTTAAAGAAAGAAAGAGATATATGAGATAATCCCTTGAGGAGCTACTCCTTGTTCTCGTAGTGGTTGTCCAAGGAATTGGGGTCACCTTAACAAATATTTTCATTTGAATTATATTTAATCTCTTATTGTTCAAGAGATTTCTTATGAAGGCATTTTTGACCTATGTTTTCTTCCTTCAGTCATTTCTCTCTTTCTTTGTTGACTACCATTCCCATTTGTTTCTAGGCCAAATTCATCTTCTTGTATCGAACCTTTTTTTTTTGTCCACTACAAGGCTAAGGTTATGAAGCGTTTGAATCAGGTAAGATGTTTGATGCTATGAATTACCATTGATAGCTCTCTAAGCTAACACATGAGACACTTCTAAAAAACCTACCATACTCTATATGATTGAGCAATCTTTGATTAACATACATGATCTCTTTTAGGTCGAGCAACTTTGATTGACACATACAATTTCTCTCGAGTGTTGAAAGCATCAAAAAGAAAAGAAAAAGAAAAGAAAAAGAAAAGAAAAAGGAAAAGAAAGAGAAAGAGAGGCAATCAAGATCCGAAGATGTCTATTGTTATATATTTTGAAAGCTTCCTTGACTGATAAATCTTTATTTCCTCTCATTAGATTCATGGGCGGCTTAATGTTTTTATTGTCAATGCAATACCAATTGAAAGTTTTCAATGTCTGCGACATCTAAAGCAATGTCATTTATTCAATAGACTTCGATAGAAGAGAATCCGAAGTGCAAAGGGTTTAGTGGGAGGAGCATTGGAAAATTCCACTCACAGGGCGTTTTGCTATGAGACGTTCGGAAGTCTTTAAATCAAGACCTCAAAGTATTTTGGTTCATCGTCAGCAAAACAGCTTACTTCACTTCGTCTATGTCTCTCAATCTATAAATGTGGAACACAAGAAATGAGCTACTTTATAGTTCTGGTTTTCAAAACTCGCTAATTTTGAAGTTTGTGTTTTTTGAAACTTGTGCCCTGCACATTTTCATGCTGCATGTAAATTTGAATCTCATACATTTAAGCATACTCTACATTTTGAGATTTTGCAAGTCATTGATTCACTTCTTTGATGGTTAAATCGAACCCCACTAGTCAGTGGAGGTCGAAGCCTGGTTGGAGTTAGGTCCATTTCATGTTTTATTTGGTTGGTTAAATCGAACCCTGCTAGTCAGTGGAGGTCGAAGCCTGGTTGGAGTCAGGTCCATTTAATGTTTTATTTTTTGGTTAAATCGAACCCTGCTAGTCAGTGGAGGTCGAAGCCTGGTTGGAGTCAGGTCCATTTAATGTTTTATTTTTTGGTTAAATCAAACCCTGCTAATCAGTAGAGGTCGAAGCCTGGTTGGAGTCAGGTCCATTTCATGTTTTATTTTGATTGGTTAAATCGAACCCTGCTAGTCAGTAGAGGTCGAAGCCTGGTTGGAGTCAGGTCCATTTCATGTTTTATTTTGGTTGGTTAAATTGAACCCTGCTAGTCAATAGAGGTCGAAGCCTGGTCTGAGCCAGGTCTCATTCCCCTTTTCTTTTGGTTAAATCGAACCCTGCTAGTCAGTAGAGGTCGAAGCCTGGTCTGAGCCAGGTCCATTCCCTTTTCCTTTTGGTTAAATCGAACTTTATCTTTGATTAGAGATGAAAATCTGGTCAAAGTGAAGTTCATTTTCCTTTCCCAATTATAGGCTATGTTTGTTTTAAGCATGAAGCCCTTTCTTTTATTTTTAACGAAAATCTTCGCCTTCCCAATACTTTGTCTTTTTCCTTTGTTTACCCTTTCAATCCTTCAAGGATACACAACGGGGGGCAAACTGTAGACACCGTATTTGGTCCGGCTTGATTTTAGTAATAATATTTGAAGTTTTTCAATATTTGGAAGTCAATTTGTTTTTGGTATGTCAACAAGAGCATAGCTCAAGTGGCATAAAGTCGTATTAACAATCACAAGGTCTTTGGTTCGAATCTCTCTCCTTGCATATTATCAAAATTTGTTTTTTAGTTTTCATGATTTATTTTCATTTTCATCTTTTTTTTGTTTTTTTTTTTGTTTTATTTCTTTATTTTGTTTATTTTATTTTATTTTATTTTTGTTTATTTATTTTATTTTTTTTATTTTATTCATTTTTTTTCCTTCACTCCTCTTTCCACGTTCTCCATCCCCCCTCATTCTCCCAACCTCTCCTATTCTTTCTCCCTCTCCCTTTTTCTTCTCCATTCCCCTTCCTTCTCCCAACCTCCCATTCTTTCCCCATCTTTCTCAACTCTCCCCCTTCCTTCTCCCAACCTCTCATTCTTTCCCCATCTTTCTCAACTCACTCCCCCTCTTTCTCAACTCACTCCCCTTCTTTCTCCCAACCTCCCATTCTTTCCCCATCTTTCTCAACTCACTCCCCCTCTTTCTCAACTCACTCCCCTTCTTTCTCCCAACCTCCCATTCTTTCCCCATCTTTCTCAACTCTTCCCTCTTCCTTCTCCCAACCTCTCATTCTTTCCCCATCTTTCTCAACTCACTCCCCCTCTTTCTCCCAACCTCTCATTCTTTCCCCCTTTTTCTCAACCCCTTCCTCCAAGCTCTACTATATAATGAGAGCTCATTGAGGATGGAGGGGGGAAGAACAACAAGGACACAAGAAAAAAGAGAAGAATAGTGAGAGAGCTTAGAGAGAGAAAGTGAGTTTGAGAGGGAAAATAGAGTTTGGAGAAGGATTTTCCAAAAACCAAAGCTACCGTCACCACCGTACCGCCGCCGCCACTCACTGCCGTACCGACGCCGCCACTCACTGACGTACCGACGCCGCCACTCACTGCCGCCGCCGCCACTCACCACCGTACCGCCGCCGCCACTCACCACCGTACCGACGCCGCCACTCACTGTCGTACCGCCGTTGCCGCCACCACTGTCACCGCCGCCACCGTGCCGCCACTTTTTTTTTTCCAACAAGGCTCCTAAGTGAGGGAAAGTGGAAGAGAAAAAAGAAAAAGAGAAGGAAGGAAGTTGGGGAAGAAGAAAGAGTAAAGCGAATAAGGTGGGTCCCACATGTTTAAATTCTTTTATTATTATTATTATTATTTTATGTATCCAAATTTTTTCCATTTTTCATTTTGGCTATGAATTTGAGTTTCCCAAATCAATTGCAATTTATTTTATTTCATTTTCTAATTAGAAATTTAAATTGATTTATTTTAGACTTCTAAAGAACTTTAATTGGATATTAGTTGAAAGTTTTTTTTTTCTAATTTCAATTAGAGTTTATTTGGGAGTTTCCAAACTAATTTTAATTGGCTTTAAATTGAATTGTTATTACCAATTTCAATTTGATTTTAATATGACATTTTCAACTTTAATTGTCTTTCTTATTAATTTTAGTTGGATTCTAACATAAAATTTCTAATTTGAATTTGTATTTTCCTAATAAATGTTCACTAGTTTGTAATTAGAAAATTCAATTTTCTTTAAAATGGAAATTTTAATGTTTTGAATTTTACTTTAATTTGAATGGTTCAAATGAATTTCAAAGGGTTTTGAAATGCTCAAATGAATTTCAAACAAATGACATTTGAACTAAGATTTTCAATTTGATTTTCACTTGATTTTTTTTTTTTTTTTTTTTTTTTTTTTTTTTAAAAAGACGATTTTAAACTTTCCTTCCATTGGTTTCAATAATTAATTTGGGATTTTATAATAAATTTTTAATTGGATTTAATTTGGGATTTCAACCTTTGCTTGTTTTTAATTTGATTTCATTTTGACATTTACAAATGAATTTTAATTTGGAATTGCCCAAATGAATTTCAATTGGAATTTTATTTGAATTTTCACCCTCAATTGGTTTTAATCTTGAATTCATGGAGTTTCAAAGTGATTTGGAATTTTTCAGTAAATGTCAATTTGGTTCTAAATTAAAGTTTCCAGTCAATGTCTTTTGGTCTTAGATTGAAAATCAATTTCAATTTTAAACTAAATTGGAAATCAATTTCGATTTTGGAAAGGTTAAATCAAATTTCAAAAACATTATTTAATATTTTGAATGGTTAAAATAGATTGATTATGAAAACTTTAATGCTAATTTTGTCTAAGAACGGGTATTTAAGCTGACCGAAAGGGAACACCCTGCCTGGAAATTAGCCTAAAGTTTAACTAGTCAATTATTTTGGCAATCAAAATTTCAATTGGATCTTAAATTAGAAAATTTTCAAATCAACTTCGATTTGATTCTAAATTGGATTTTCCAAATGAACTTCAAAATAGTTTTACTTTGGTAATTCCAAATGAATTTCTAATTGAATTTGATTTAAAAATGAAAAAAATATTTTTCCATTGAATGGTGTCATACCACTCATGATTATTACTTCATATTTTATTTTTGAAATGTGAGGTAATAGTTGAGAGACAAATTAGCTCATGTATAGCCTATGACGGAGTTGAAATAATTTTCAAATTCTTGAGGTGAAAGATTTTCTTTAATTAGGAAATTTTTACATGATAATAAAGTCATGGGTTAACCCCACTCACAAAATTAAATCCTTACTTTATTTAAAGATAAGGTGAAATTAGTGAGACAATTAATTTTCAATTTTCATTTTTTTTGTTTATTTTCGACACGGACCTTTTGTTTAATGAATTTGAGTAATAAAATAGAATGTTTTCAAACGGGTGTTGTAGGGTGCTAACACCTTCCCTACACACAACTGATCCCCGAACCTAATTTTTGGTTTTCAAAGACCACTTTTTTTAAAATGGGTGACCAATCACACCCCAAGATGATTGGTGGCGACTCCAAACCTCTCACCTCGAAAGAGACCCTTAGAGAAGGACGTCGGCCGCTCCGCGTCGCGATGACGTTGCGACAGCCAATTGAAGGGATGAAACCCCTTGCGCAGCGGAAAATATACAGAACCTTTAAAAAACCCCGATTAATTTAAGAATAAAAATACCAATACGTTGGGATAAAATAAATGAAATTTACAGCAACAATGATAGGAAAAGCTTGCTGTAAAACCAGATACAAGCATGCAAAAACAGAGAATTAATCCTAGATCTAATCTAGAATTGGGTCCTATTGACCCTAGTTCAAGTAAAACATACCCTTGATGAAATCCTTGAAGTTTTCGCCGAATTCTCTGAATTTTCCTCAAAAATACAGCAGCAACACGAACACCACCACAAGGGTACACCGGTATTCTCTGATAGGGATCCTACGTTGAGTGCTGGTGGGAGCGAAAAATTCTAAGGAAATTTCTCTGGATTCTTTTGTTTGAATTCTCTGGATCTGTTCTCTGAGAGAGATCTCTCGAAGAGAATGAATGAAACTGAGAGAGCTAATTGGGAGAGCTACAGACGTGAGACCAGGAGGCAGTTTTAACCACTCCCCTGACCACGTCTGATGATTTAAAATATCAGATAACTGATATTTCAGTTATCTGATATTTTAATTAATTAATTATAATTTGAAAAACCTAAATTCAAATTATAATTAATTATCTTTTAATTATCTTTTAATTAATCTAAATTAATTAAAATAACTTTAATTTAAATCCAATTTAAATTAATATCCCTCTTATCTTATAGTTTAATTAAATCAAATTTAATTAAACTAAATCAATTAATTAATAAGAAATTAATTAATTAATAAAATAAAATTGAACATCACATATTCAATTACTATTTTCTCTCTCATAACTATAGTATTAATATACATCCAATGCATATTAATTTTAACCTATAGTTTTTAATATGAACCAAATTCATATTTTAGTATAATATTCGAACACCTTCGAATATTCAATCCATCCTTAGAATTTTACCTCAACGCCCCAAATGAGCTACCGGTGGGACCTAATGGACCTACAGATCAGAAGCTCCAACGATGTGAGATTAGTTGGTTAAACTCATTAACCAAGTTAATCAATATTCGTTAACTGTGGTTCACTCCACTAAAGAACCACAGCTGCACTCTTCTCACTGCAGATATATTTCTGTGTCCACGGATATTGACCGTCAGCAGCAAGTTAGCCCTTCACGTGTATTCGTACCCCAGCTAGGTCAAATTACCGTTTTACCCCTGGGCTACCTCTTGGTCCTTAAGTACCAGTGCTCCTCTAATGAACAACCTGTTTGTGGTCCAACCATCAAACAGAAAACCCTCTCGTGCCATAAAGAGGGTAGGGCCCTTTGTTCAAGACCCGGAGACACCACTTAAGGGAACACACCTCTACTTACCCTCATATCAGGAAGGAGTGAATTCCATCTTGTAAGACTACGTTCCCAGCTCCCCATTCGGTCTTGTCCCCAAAATGGTAGGCTTATTGAGTCGGCGAACTGGCCACTCTCACCCGTACAAATCAAAGGACAATCCCTCATGGACAGGAGTCCATAATCTACTCAGGATTAAGGCTAAGTTGCCTAGGTCATCCTAGTGAAATAGAAACCGAGCTAACCAACGGTGTTATAGTTAGTGGTTAACTATTTCGCGGTCCGGTCTTTGTGCAAACTCATTGCACAGGATACCCCCACTCGCATGTCAACCACATGAACGTGTTGGATCACTACGTTTGTATCAATATACAAAGCGGGCCGTATCCATAGTGTCACCAGGATAAGGTACCCAGCCTTATCCCTATACTACAGACCCTTTAGGCTAAAACTTGAACATTGATCCCCGCATGTCCCTACATACTAGTTCAAGTCTCATTCTATTAGCCATGGATGTTTAGTTTATTGGATTAGGGTTAGCAAGACAAGATATAATACAAACATTGAATAATACATCACTTTATTAATGTTCGGTCAGATGTACATTTACTATCTACGAGTTTTAGGGCATAAAACCCAACAAACTCCCACTTGAACTAAAACTCAAGTTACAGGGAAAGTATATACAAAATAATCCAAAGCTGGAAACGGTACATGTATATTTGTACATTACATAAAAGGTAAATATACAAAATACAATAAACTAGGGCATCCTTACACCCATTACACATCTCCCACTTGCCCTAGATTACGCTATATACATATCTCGCAGACCTAGACTGTCTAGATGACCCTCGAACACTTTAGCCGAGAGGGCCTTCGTAAACGGATCAGCAATGTTATGCTCAGAAGCGATCTGGGTCACGACCACATCTCCTCTTTGCACAATCTCTCGAATTAGATGGTACTTCCTCTCTATGTGTTTACCTCTTTTATGGCTGCGAGGTTCCTTTGAATTGGCTACCGCCCCACTGTTGTCACAGTATAACGTAATGGGCAAGTTCATATTTGGAACAACTTCCAAATCTGTCAAGAACTTCCTTAGCCAAACAGCTTCCTTAGCTGCTTCACAAGCAGCTACATACTCAGCCTCCATCGTGGAGTCTGCTATACATCCCTGCTTTATGCTCCTCCAAACTACAGCTCCCCCGTTAAGGGTGAAGACTGACCCTGACGTAGATTTCCTAGAATCCTTGTCAGTTTGGAAATCAGAGTCGGTGTATCCAGTGAGCACTAACTCCTTAGCCCCAAACACCAACATGTAATCTCTCGTTCTCCTAAGATACTTGAGGATTCCTTTAACGGCGGTCCAATGGTCTAACCCTGGATTTGACTGATATCTGCTGACAATCCCTACAGCATAACAAATGTCAGGCCTCGTGCATAGCATGGCATACATTAAGCTACCCACGGCTGAGGCGTAGGGAATCCGTCTCATATCCTCAACCTCTTGAGGTGTCTTAGGAGACTGTTCCTTAGACAAGTGAACCCCATGCCTGAAAGGCAACAAGCCCTTCTTGGAGTTCTGCATCGAATATCGAGCCAACATCTTGTCGATATACGTTGCCTGAGACAGAGCTAGCGATTTGTTCTTCCTATCCCGAATAATCTGGATCCCAAGAACATACTGAGCCTCACCCAAATCTTTCATTTGGAATTGAGCTGCTAGCCATTCTTTTACGTCAGACAGATACCCTACATCATTCCCAATGAGTAGAATGTCGTCTACATAAAGTACGAGGAAAGCTACTTTATTCTTGTTGATCTTCTTGTATACACAAGGCTCATCAACATTCTGGTCAAAACCAAAAGATTTGATCGCAGTATCAAACCTAATATTCCAAGATCTAGAAGCCTGTTTCAACCCATAAATGGATCGATTCAGTTTGCAAACCTTGTGCTCATCACCTTGGGATATGAACCCTTCGGGTTGAGACATAAAAATACTCTCGTCAAGATTGCCATTCAGAAAAGCTGTCTTGACATCCATTTGCCAAATTTCATAATCATAAAATGTGGCAATGGATAAGAGGATTCTTATGGACTTTAGCATAGCAACTGGAGAAAAAGTTTCTTCATAGTCCACTCCTTCTCGTTGGGTATAACCCTTTGCTACAAGTCTTGCTTTGAAAGTCTGTACTTTCCCAGCAGCATCTCTTTTTCTCTTATAGATCCATTTACACCCAATGGGTCTGACCCCTTCAGGTAGATCTACAAGTTCCCAAACTTGATTGAAGTACATCGACTCCATCTCAAGGTCCATGGCTTTGGCCCACTCGTCCTTATCTACATCATTCATTGCCTGACGATAAGACAATGGATCTTCTACGCCGTCATCAGGTATGACTACTTGTGTTTCTGTTAAACCCAAGTAGCGGTTAGGTTGTATCACAACCCTCCCACTGCGTCGAAGCTCTCCCACTACGTGAGGAGGACTAGATTGACGAGAAGAACTGCATTCTCCAACAACTCTTGTTGAAGGACCAGGTTCATCAACAACCCTTGTTGATCCTTCTGTAGCTTCTCCTAATACTAACTTACTTCGTGGTTGATGATTTCGTATGTGGTCTTCCTCCAAGAAAGTTGCATTTGTTGATACAAATACTTTATTATCTTGAGGGTCATAGAAAAGACCACCTCTCGTTTCTTTCGGGTACCCAACAAATTGGCATATTCTCGTACGTGATTCCAATTTCTTAGGATTTGTCACTAACACATGTGCAGGACAACCCCAGATTCGAAAGTAACGCAAACTAGGTTTACGCCCCCTCCATAACTCAAAAGGAGTTTCAGAAACACTTTTGAGGGAACACTGTTAAGAATATGTACTGCAGTCTCTACTGCATACCCCCAAAACGAGCTAGGCAACTGAGCATAGCTCATCATAGATCGAACCATGTCTAACAAGGTTCTGTTTCTCCTTTCTGATACACCATTTTGCTGAGGTGTACCAGGTGCTGAGAGTTGTGATTGGATTCCATGTTCTATCATATAGTCCTGGAATCGCTGATCTAAATACTCTCCACCTCGATCTGATCGAAGTGTTTTAATTGTTTTACCCAATAAGTTTTCTACCTCAGCCTTAAACTCCTTGAACTTTTCAAGAGCCTCAGACTTATGGCCCATTAGGTACAAGTAACCGTATCGTGAATAATCATCTATGAAAGAGATGAAATATTCAAAACCACCTCGAGCCTTTACATTCATAGGACCACAAAGATCTGAATGTATTAGTTCAAGTGGTTCTTTGGCCCTGTAACCTTTTCCAGTAAAAGGCCTCTTGGTCATTTTACCCTCGAGACACGATTCACAGGGTGGTAAAGATGTATCTTCTATGTCACTTAGAAGCCCATTTTTAACCAAACGATCGATCCGATCGATGTTAATATGACCAAGACGAAGATGCCAAAGATACGTGTTGTTACTTGAAGGAGAAACTTTTTGCCTTTTGTTTTGCGTTTCGGCCGTTTTAAACATTTCATGACTTAAAATGGCCTTAGCATCATTTGGTCTTAACACAAACAAATTATTCTCACGCTTAGCTGAACAAATGTAAATTCCATTCTTTAAAATTAAAGCTTCATTAAGCAAGAAGGAAATAGTATAACATTGTTCTAACAAAGCTGAAACAGAAATTAGGTTCCTTTTAATTCTAGGAACCAAATACAAGTCCTCTAAAATTAAAAACCTATTTCTAAAGAATAATTTTGCAGCTCCCACTGCACGAGCTGAAACAACGTCTCCCGTTCCGACCTTGAGCGTCATTTCACCCTCTGCCAGCTGCTGGAAATTATTTCCCTGAAAAGAAGAACAAACATGATTAGTGGCTCCCGAATCCAGTATCCAGGCAAACTCATCATGTTCAACGAGACAAGTCTCTAACACAAGTAAATCAAATTTACCTTCTTTTTCTCTTCTCTTCTCAGCAAGGTAGCGGGGACAGTTGCGCTTCCAGTGACCATCTGCATTGCAGTGGAAGCATCTACCTTTATCGGCCACGACCTTGGCCTTCCCCTTCCCTTGCACAGCCTGTGCAGGAGCCTTCCCCTTGTCTCCCTTCCTCTTCTGGATCTGCTTCGATGAAGAAGCCTGGGGTACAGATTTAGTTCCTGAGGATGAACCCTTCAGGAACTTTTTCTTGGAATGGGCCACATTGGCCTCTCCTTTCACCACATTCTTTCCCTTGCTCTTTTGCAGGGATTCGTAAATCTGTAACTCCGAGAGGAGGGTAGTCAGGTTGAACTGAATCTTATTCATGCTCGCGTTCGTCCTAAAAGACAGATAGCTCGCTGGGAGCGAGTGAAGGATGAACGCAACCTGACTGCGCTCGCAGACAACCCCGCCATTTGCCTCAGCTATGTTGAACTGGTTAACCATGTCCAGGACATGTTCCCGAACAGATTGACCTTCCAGCATCTTGGCATTGAAGACGTTCTTCAAGGCGTCGTGGTGGAGCTGGTAGGACGGGAGTCCAAACATCTCCTGCAGGGAATTCATAATTTCCCTGGCAGTTTCCACGTTCTCATAACGCTTGGCCAAAACTTCAGACAAGCTGACCAATATATAGACCTAAGATCATTTTCTATGTGTAATGGGTGTAAGGATGCCCTAGTTTATTGTATTTTGTATATTTACCTTTTATGTAATGTACAAATATACATGTACCGTTTCCAGCTTTGGATTATTTTGTATATACTTTCCCTGTAACTTGAGTTTTAGTTCAAGTGGGAGTTTGTTGGGTTTTATGCCCTAAAACTCGTAGATAGTAAATGTACATCTGACCGAACATTAATAAAGTGATGTATTATTCAATGTTTGTATTATATCTTGTCTTGCTAACCCTAATCCAATAAACTAAACATCCATGGCTAATAGAATGAGACTTGAACTAGTATGTAGGGACATGCGGGGATCAATGTTCAAGTTTTAGCCTAAAGGGTCTGTAGTATAGGGATAAGGCTGGGTACCTTATCCTGGTGACACTATGGATACGGCCCGCTTTGTATATTGATACAAACGTAGTGATCCAACACGTTCATGTGGTTGACATGCGAGTGGGGGTATCCTGTGCAATGAGTTTGCACAAAGACCGGACCGCGAAATAGTTAACCACTAACTATAACACCGTTGGTTAGCTCGGTTTCTATTTCACTAGGATGACCTAGGCAACTTAGCCTTAATCCTGAGTAGATTATGGACTCCTGTCCATGAGGGATTGTCCTTTGATTTGTACGGGTGAGAGTGGCCAGTTCGCTTCTGAGCATAACATTGCTGATCCGTTTACGAAGGCCCTCTCGGCTAAAGTGTTCGAGGGTCATCTAGACAGTCTAGGTCTGCGAGATATGTATATAGCGTAATCTAGGGCAAGTGGGAGATGTGTAATGGGTGTAAGGATGCCCTAGTTTATTGTATTTTGTATATTTACCTTTTATGTAATGTACAAATATACATGTACCGTTTCCAGCTTTGGATTATTTTGTATATACTTTCCCTGTAACTTGAGTTTTAGTTCAAGTGGGAGTTTGTTGGGTTTTATGCCCTAAAACTCGTAGATAGTAAATAATACATCTGAAACCCCTTGCGCAGCGGAAAATATACAGAACCTTTAAAAAACCCCGATTAATTTAAGAATAAAAATACCAATACGTTGGGATAAAATAAATGAAATTTACAGCAACAATGATAGGAAAAGCTTGCTGTAAAACCAGATACAAGCATGCAAAAACAGAGAATTAATCCTAGATCTAATCTAGAATTGGGTCCTATTGACCCTAGTTCAAGTAAAACATACCCTTGATGAAATCCTTGAAGTTTTCGCCGAATTCTCTGAATTTTCCTCAAAAATACAGCAGCAACACGAACACCACCACAAGGGTACACCGGTATTCTCTGATAGGGATCCTACGTTGAGTGCTGGTGGGAGCGAAAAATTCTAAGGAAATTTCTCTGGATTCTTTTGTTTGAATTCTCTGGATCTGTTCTCTGAGAGAGATCTCTCGAAGAGAATGAATGAAACTGAGAGAGCTAATTGGGAGAGCTACAGACGTGAGACCAGGAGGCAGTTTTAACCACTCCCCTGACCACGTCTGATGATTTAAAATATCAGATAACTGATATTTCAGTTATCTGATATTTTAATTAATTAATTATAATTTGAAAAACCTAAATTCAAATTATAATTAATTATCTTTTAATTATCTTTTAATTAATCTAAATTAATTAAAATAACTTTAATTTAAATCCAATTTAAATTAATATCCCTCTTATCTTATAGTTTAATTAAATCAAATTTAATTAAACTAAATCAATTAATTAATAAGAAATTAATTAATTAATAAAATAAAATTGAACATCACATATTCAATTACTATTTTCTCTCTCATAACTATAGTATTAATATACATCCAATGCATATTAATTTTAACCTATAGTTTTTAATATGAACCAAATTCATATTTTAGTATAATATTCGAACACCTTCGAATATTCAATCCATCCTTAGAATTTTACCTCAACGCCCCAAATGAGCTACCGGTGGGACCTAATGGACCTACAGATCAGAAGCTCCAACGATGTGAGATTAGTTGGTTAAACTCATTAACCAAGTTAATCAATATTCGTTAACTGTGGTTCACTCCACTAAAGAACCACAGCTGCACTCTTCTCACTGCAGATATATTTCTGTGTCCACGGATATTGACCGTCAGCAGCAAGTTAGCCCTTCACGTGTATTCGTACCCCAGCTAGGTCAAATTACCGTTTTACCCCTGGGCTACCTCTTGGTCCTTAAGTACCAGTGCTCCTCTAATGAACAACCTGTTTGTGGTCCAACCATCAAACAGAAAACCCTCTCGTGCCATAAAGAGGGTAGGGCCCTTTGTTCAAGACCCGGAGACACCACTTAAGGGAACACACCTCTACTTACCCTCATATCAGGAAGGAGTGAATTCCATCTTGTAAGACTACGTTCCCAGCTCCCCATTCGGTCTTGTCCCCAAAATGGTAGGCTTATTGAGTCGGCGAACTGGCCACTCTCACCCGTACAAATCAAAGGACAATCCCTCATGGACAGGAGTCCATAATCTACTCAGGATTAAGGCTAAGTTGCCTAGGTCATCCTAGTGAAATAGAAACCGAGCTAACCAACGGTGTTATAGTTAGTGGTTAACTATTTCGCGGTCCGGTCTTTGTGCAAACTCATTGCACAGGATACCCCCACTCGCATGTCAACCACATGAACGTGTTGGATCACTACGTTTGTATCAATATACAAAGCGGGCCGTATCCATAGTGTCACCAGGATAAGGTACCCAGCCTTATCCCTATACTACAGACCCTTTAGGCTAAAACTTGAACATTGATCCCCGCATGTCCCTACATACTAGTTCAAGTCTCATTCTATTAGCCATGGATGTTTAGTTTATTGGATTAGGGTTAGCAAGACAAGATATAATACAAACATTGAATAATACATCACTTTATTAATGTTCGGTCAGATGTACATTTACTATCTACGAGTTTTAGGGCATAAAACCCAACAAACTCCCACTTGAACTAAAACTCAAGTTACAGGGAAAGTATATACAAAATAATCCAAAGCTGGAAACGGTACATGTATATTTGTACATTACATAAAAGGTAAATATACAAAATACAATAAACTAGGGCATCCTTACACCCATTACACATCTCCCACTTGCCCTAGATTACGCTATATACATATCTCGCAGACCTAGACTGTCTAGATGACCCTCGAACACTTTAGCCGAGAGGGCCTTCGTAAACGGATCAGCAATGTTATGCTCAGAAGCGATCTGGGTCACGACCACATCTCCTCTTTGCACAATCTCTCGAATTAGATGGTACTTCCTCTCTATGTGTTTACCTCTTTTATGGCTGCGAGGTTCCTTTGAATTGGCTACCGCCCCACTGTTGTCACAGTATAACGTAATGGGCAAGTTCATATTTGGAACAACTTCCAAATCTGTCAAGAACTTCCTTAGCCAAACAGCTTCCTTAGCTGCTTCACAAGCAGCTACATACTCAGCCTCCATCGTGGAGTCTGCTATACATCCCTGCTTTATGCTCCTCCAAACTACAGCTCCCCCGTTAAGGGTGAAGACTGACCCTGACGTAGATTTCCTAGAATCCTTGTCAGTTTGGAAATCAGAGTCGGTGTATCCAGTGAGCACTAACTCCTTAGCCCCAAACACCAACATGTAATCTCTCGTTCTCCTAAGATACTTGAGGATTCCTTTAACGGCGGTCCAATGGTCTAACCCTGGATTTGACTGATATCTGCTGACAATCCCTACAGCATAACAAATGTCAGGCCTCGTGCATAGCATGGCATACATTAAGCTACCCACGGCTGAGGCGTAGGGAATCCGTCTCATATCCTCAACCTCTTGAGGTGTCTTAGGAGACTGTTCCTTAGACAAGTGAACCCCATGCCTGAAAGGCAACAAGCCCTTCTTGGAGTTCTGCATCGAATATCGAGCCAACATCTTGTCGATATACGTTGCCTGAGACAGAGCTAGCGATTTGTTCTTCCTATCCCGAATAATCTGGATCCCAAGAACATACTGAGCCTCACCCAAATCTTTCATTTGGAATTGAGCTGCTAGCCATTCTTTTACGTCAGACAGATACCCTACATCATTCCCAATGAGTAGAATGTCGTCTACATAAAGTACGAGGAAAGCTACTTTATTCTTGTTGATCTTCTTGTATACACAAGGCTCATCAACATTCTGGTCAAAACCAAAAGATTTGATCGCAGTATCAAACCTAATATTCCAAGATCTAGAAGCCTGTTTCAACCCATAAATGGATCGATTCAGTTTGCAAACCTTGTGCTCATCACCTTGGGATATGAACCCTTCGGGTTGAGACATAAAAATACTCTCGTCAAGATTGCCATTCAGAAAAGCTGTCTTGACATCCATTTGCCAAATTTCATAATCATAAAATGTGGCAATGGATAAGAGGATTCTTATGGACTTTAGCATAGCAACTGGAGAAAAAGTTTCTTCATAGTCCACTCCTTCTCGTTGGGTATAACCCTTTGCTACAAGTCTTGCTTTGAAAGTCTGTACTTTCCCAGCAGCATCTCTTTTTCTCTTATAGATCCATTTACACCCAATGGGTCTGACCCCTTCAGGTAGATCTACAAGTTCCCAAACTTGATTGAAGTACATCGACTCCATCTCAAGGTCCATGGCTTTGGCCCACTCGTCCTTATCTACATCATTCATTGCCTGACGATAAGACAATGGATCTTCTACGCCGTCATCAGGTATGACTACTTGTGTTTCTGTTAAACCCAAGTAGCGGTTAGGTTGTATCACAACCCTCCCACTGCGTCGAAGCTCTCCCACTACGTGAGGAGGACTAGATTGACGAGAAGAACTGCATTCTCCAACAACTCTTGTTGAAGGACCAGGTTCATCAACAACCCTTGTTGATCCTTCTGTAGCTTCTCCTAATACTAACTTACTTCGTGGTTGATGATTTCGTATGTGGTCTTCCTCCAAGAAAGTTGCATTTGTTGATACAAATACTTTATTATCTTGAGGGTCATAGAAAAGACCACCTCTCGTTTCTTTCGGGTACCCAACAAATTGGCATATTCTCGTACGTGATTCCAATTTCTTAGGATTTGTCACTAACACATGTGCAGGACAACCCCAGATTCGAAAGTAACGCAAACTAGGTTTACGCCCCCTCCATAACTCAAAAGGAGTTTCAGAAACACTTTTTGAGGGAACACTGTTAAGAATATGTACTGCAGTCTCTACTGCATACCCCCAAAACGAGCTAGGCAACTGAGCATAGCTCATCATAGATCGAACCATGTCTAACAAGGTTCTGTTTCTCCTTTCTGATACACCATTTTGCTGAGGTGTACCAGGTGCTGAGAGTTGTGATTGGATTCCATGTTCTATCATATAGTCCTGGAATCGCTGATCTAAATACTCTCCACCTCGATCTGATCGAAGTGTTTTAATTGTTTTACCCAATAAGTTTTCTACCTCAGCCTTAAACTCCTTGAACTTTTCAAGAGCCTCAGACTTATGGCCCATTAGGTACAAGTAACCGTATCGTGAATAATCATCTATGAAAGAGATGAAATATTCAAAACCACCTCGAGCCTTTACATTCATAGGACCACAAAGATCTGAATGTATTAGTTCAAGTGGTTCTTTGGCCCTGTAACCTTTTCCAGTAAAAGGCCTCTTGGTCATTTTACCCTCGAGACACGATTCACAGGGTGGTAAAGATGTATCTTCTATGTCACTTAGAAGCCCATTTTTAACCAAACGATCGATCCGATCGATGTTAATATGACCAAGACGAAGATGCCAAAGATACGTGTTGTTACTTGAAGGAGAAACTTTTTGCCTTTTGTTTTGCGTTTCGGCCGTTTTAAACATTTCATGACTTAAAATGGCCTTAGCATCATTTGGTCTTAACACAAACAAATTATTCTCACGCTTAGCTGAACAAATGTAAATTCCATTCTTTAAAATTAAAGCTTCATTAAGCAAGAAGGAAATAGTATAACATTGTTCTAACAAAGCTGAAACAGAAATTAGGTTCCTTTTAATTCTAGGAACCAAATACAAGTCCTCTAAAATTAAAAACCTATTTCTAAAGAATAATTTTGCAGCTCCCACTGCACGAGCTGAAACAACGTCTCCCGTTCCGACCTTGAGCGTCATTTCACCCTCTGCCAGCTGCTGGAAATTATTTCCCTGAAAAGAAGAACAAACATGATTAGTGGCTCCCGAATCCAGTATCCAGGCAAACTCATCATGTTCAACGAGACAAGTCTCTAACACAAGTAAATCAAATTTACCTTCTTTTTCTCTTCTCTTCTCAGCAAGGTAGCGGGGACAGTTGCGCTTCCAGTGACCATCTGCATTGCAGTGGAAGCATCTACCTTTATCGGCCACGACCTTGGCCTTCCCCTTCCCTTGCACAGCCTGTGCAGGAGCCTTCCCCTTGTCTCCCTTCCTCTTCTGGATCTGCTTCGATGAAGAAGCCTGGGGTACAGATTTAGTTCCTGAGGATGAACCCTTCAGGAACTTTTTCTTGGAATGGGCCACATTGGCCTCTCCTTTCACCACATTCTTTCCCTTGCTCTTTTGCAGGGATTCGTAAATCTGTAACTCCGAGAGGAGGGTAGTCAGGTTGAACTGAATCTTATTCATGCTCGCGTTCGTCCTAAAAGACAGATAGCTCGCTGGGAGCGAGTGAAGGATGAACGCAACCTGACTGCGCTCGCAGACAACCCCGCCATTTGCCTCAGCTATGTTGAACTGGTTAACCATGTCCAGGACATGTTCCCGAACAGATTGACCTTCCAGCATCTTGGCATTGAAGACGTTCTTCAAGGCGTCGTGGTGGAGCTGGTAGGACGGGAGTCCAAACATCTCCTGCAGGGAATTCATAATTTCCCTGGCAGTTTCCACGTTCTCATAACGCTTGGCCAAAACTTCAGACAAGCTGACCAATATATAGACCTTGACCTTTTCATTGGCCTTGGTCCAGCGTTCATAGGCGTCTTTAACTGCCTGAGAGGCAGTGCGAGGGGGAACGGGAGGACATTCCTCCGTTAAGACGAATCTTAAATCCTCAACCACGAGAATTGTATTAAGGTTTGATTTCCATTGGGGAAAATTCTCGCCGGTTAATTGTTCATTTTTAAGCAGAGATATGATAGAGGAAGACATTGCTGAAAAAACAAACAAGTGACCGTATTAGTTATCTTTGCCTTAACCCATCACACAAGCAATACAAACAATTGCATACATCCAATCAATTTTGCAAACAAACAATCAAAGAACCCTAATAAAACTTATGATTGTGTTTCGCAACGATGCTTTAGAGGTTTAGAAGAACAGCCACCGAAGGGTGATCAGTTGTTCCTCCTCTAAAATGAGACTCTTCTCAGTCAATTTCTAATACCAGAATAACTCATATTCCATTAGAGATTAACCACCGTTGTTCGGTCAAGGATTTGTTAACAAATTAACTCCTCCCCGTAAGTGTAACCCTCCCACTTTCAGATCCCAGAGGCACGCACCAACAGGCTACCGTTAGGAAAGACAACTGTTGGTAATTAGCCTAAGTGATCCTATCCTTTTCAGGAGTTCACGGTGTTCCGAATCCTATGATCAGGCCCTCCGAAGGGATGGTTGCGCCGAGACAACACGCAGGCGGATCATAGGAATCTCACGTTGTGACCTAGGGGTGGAGACCGAAGGATACGTTGACACGTGTCCCGCTCCCACTTACTATAGTCACTTTCCCCATTCACCTTGGTATTGACCCATGCAAACACTCTCCGAAGGGAGGCCGCGCTAAAACGACACAAAGCCGAGCATGGATCTCACGGTGTGAACGTCACGGGGACGTAGGAGCAAAACTCAATTTAAATTAAGTTTTGTAATTTTCCTCCCACTAAAGTAACTGATTAATTTTAGGGTTTGATTAAACCTAGATAAATCCGGCTAAGTCATTTATCTAAGTCTAGTCCTATTATAACTATTATAATAAGACCTAATGTCTAGGTGTATTAAACCAATTTAATTAACCTAGTGACATTATTCTAACATTAACCTGAGATTAATTCAACTCCGGTATTCCAGATCAGTTCCCAGGTAGGAGGTGTTCCGTTTACCGTCAACTTAAATACCTCCAATCCTTAGACAGAACTTCACTGGTAGAGTTCCCTTATAATCTTAGGAATGTTCGTCCTACTTAGTTCATTAAAACTATTTTAAAACTAAGTAAGATTTTCTAATCCTATTAGAAAATGATCTTAGGTCTAATTAATTTTAACCCATTAAAATTAATTTAATTTTAACCTAAGATCCTATGTGAACATGCACATCTTGATTATAGATTGACGGTTTCTAATCATAAAATTTTAAACTATTTCAAAATTTTATAATGATTAGCCCTATAATCATGCATACTATAGTTTTTAAAACAATTAACAATCATATTCAAGTTAATGAAATTTTAAACTATAGTACTATGCATAGCATGATAATTAATATAACCCTTATATTAATCTATGGATGTATCATGCTCAATGCAACTTGATTTCCATTTAAATAATAAACAACTTTATTATAGCCAATAATGGAAAATCAACTTAGCATGCTGCAAACAAATAATTTTTAATATAACACTTATATTAAAACTATGTAGTTGCATGCAACATACTATTCCATTTTCATGAATTTAATATAACTCTACTATATATTAAATAAATCATGAAAATCAAATCATGCATTTCATACATATATTATAATCTAATTATAACATTCATAAATGCATGAGCATGCTTTATATCCTAAGGTGGGATTAAATTTAAATGACATCCATAAAGCATTTAAATAGCGAATAAACCGATTTAATTGGCCCCTAGGATAGATTAAAGCAAAATTACATTAATAAAGCAATAAATCTATCCTATTACATAATTCTGCAGCTCCAAAACCGGTCTACTAGCCTTGAACCGACCCGAACCACTTCGAACCGGACTTGAAAAACTCGAACCGCACCCAAAACGGGTCAAACCGGACCAAACCGGTCCCAGCTGACCCAAAACGCTCGAACCGAACCGGCCAAATTAGGGCACCACGTCTGATTTCGCGAAAATCCTGGCGCCGCACGAAATCGTGACAGCGTCGAGACGCTGCGAAGAAAGCGTCCCGACGCTGGCGCGATTTCAACCGTCTGGAGCGTGGAATCGCGACAGCGTCGAGACGCACTAGGCTAAGCGTCCCGACGCTGTTGCGTCTGGAGCTGATTCCTGGGCAGAACAGCGGCTGTTCTTCATGAAATTCACCAATTTCTTCTGCGATCTTCATCGATTTTCAATCCTAACTGAGACCCGGACTGTACAGACTCGATTTACACAATTTTGCCCAAAAACACAGGGGCCTTACATGATCAAATCAAGTAAAAAAGCGGTAAATCTATGGCCAAATTAAACCTAAACAGTTTATCGCAAAATTGAACATTCATAATGCAAATCCCACCTAAAACCAACGCAAATTTTAATTCTTAAATTAAAATCCAGAGTTGTCTCTGATCGATTTCATAACCAGAATATGGGGAAAAAGTCATCCCTTCAATTGTGTTTAATTCTATGAACATATGGTTGGAATTAATTCAACCATCAGATAACTGAAATATCAGTTATCTGATATTTTAAATCATCAGACGTGGTCAGTTTGTTGGGTTTTATGCCCTAAAACTCGTAGATAGTAAATGTACATCTGACCGAACATTAATAAAGTGATGTATTATTCAATGTTTGTATTATATCTTGTCTTGCTAACCCTAATCCAATAAACTAAACATCCATGGCTAATAGAATGAGACTTGAACTAGTATGTAGGGACATGCGGGGATCAATGTTCAAGTTTTAGCCTAAAGGGTCTGTAGTATAGGGATAAGGCTGGGTACCTTATCCTGGTGACACTATGGATACGGCCCGCTTTGTATATTGATACAAACGTAGTGATCCAACACGTTCATGTGGTTGACATGCGAGTGGGGGTATCCTGTGCAATGAGTTTGCACAAAGACCGGACCGCGAAATAGTTAACCACTAACTATAACACCGTTGGTTAGCTCGGTTTCTATTTCACTAGGATGACCTAGGCAACTTAGCCTTAATCCTGAGTAGATTATGGACTCCTGTCCATGAGGGATTGTCCTTTGATTTGTACGGGTGAGAGTGGCCAGTTCGCCGACTCAATAAGCCTACCATTTTGGGGACAAGACCGAATGGGGAGCTGGGAACGTAGTCTTACAAGATGGAATTCACTCCTTCCTGATATGAGGGTAAGTAGAGGTGTGTTCCCTTAAGTGGTGTCTCCGGGTCTTGAACAAAGGGCCCTACCCTCTTTATGGCACGAGAGGGTTTTCTGTTTGATGGTTGGACCACAAACAGGTTGTTCATTAGAGGAGCACTGGTACTTAAGGACCAAGAGGTAGCCCAGGGGTAAAACGGTAATTTGACCTAGCTGGGGTACGAATACACGTGAAGGGCTAACTTGCTGCTGACGGTCAATATCCGTGGACACAGAAATATATCTGCAGTGAGAAGAGTGCAGCTGTGGTTCTTTAGTGGAGTGAACCACAGTTAACGAATATTGATTAACTTGGTTAATGAGTTTAACCAACTAATCTCACATCGTTGGAGCTTCTGATCTGTAGGTCCATTAGGTCCCACCGGTAGCTCATTTGGGGCGTTGAGGTAAAATTCTAAGGATGGATTGAATATTCGAAGGTGTTCGAATATTATACTAAAATATGAATTTGGTTCATATTAAAAACTATAGGTTAAAATTAATATGCATTGGATGTATATTAATACTATAGTTATGAGAGAGAAAATAGTAATTGAATATGTGATGTTCAATTTTATTTTATTAATTAATTAATTTCTTATTAATTAATTGATTTAGTTTAATTAAATTTGATTTAATTAAACTATAAGATAAGAGGGATATTAATTTAAATTGGATTTAAATTAAAGTTATTTTAATTAATTTAGATTAATTAAAAGATAATTAAAAGATAATTAATTATAATTTGAATTTAGGTTTTTCAAATTATAATTAATTAATTAAAATATCAGATAACTGAAATATCAGTTATCTGATATTTTAAATCATCAGACGTGGTCAGGGGAGTGGTTAAAACTGCCTCCTGGTCTCACGTCTGTAGCTCTCCCAATTAGCTCTCTCAGTTTCATTCATTCTCTTCGAGAGATCTCTCTCAGAGAACAGATCCAGAGAATTCAAACAAAAGAATCCAGAGAAATTTCCTTAGAATTTTTCGCTCCCACCAGCACTCAACGTAGGATCCCTATCAGAGAATACCGGTGTACCCTTGTGGTGGTGTTCGTGTTGCTGCTGTATTTTTGAGGAAAATTCAGAGAATTCGGCGAAAACTTCAAGGATTTCATCAAGGGTATGTTTTACTTGAACTAGGGTCAATAGGACCCAATTCTAGATTAGATCTAGGATTAATTCTCTGTTTTTGCATGCTTGTATCTGGTTTTACAGCAAGCTTTTCCTATCATTGTTGCTGTAAATTTCATTTATTTTATCCCAACGTATTGGTATTTTTATTCTTAAATTAATCGGGGTTTTTTAAAGGTTCTGTATATTTTCCGCTGCGCAAGGGGTTTCATCCCTTCAATTGGTATCAGAGCCAACTCTGGATTTTAATTTAAGAATTAAAATTTGCGTTGGTTTTAGGTGGGATTTGCATTATGAATGTTCAATTTTGCGATAAACTGTTTAGGTTTAATTTGGCCATAGATTTACCGCTTTTTTACTTGATTTGATCATGTAAGGCCCCTGTGTTTTTGGGCAAAATTGTGTAAATCGAGTCTGTACAGTCCGGGTCTCAGTTAGGATTGAAAATCGATGAAGATCGCAGAAGAAATTGGTGAATTTCATGAAGAACAGCCGCTGTTCTGCCCAGGAATCAGCTCCAGACGCAACAGCGTCGGGACGCTTAGCCTAGTGCGTCTCGACGCTGTCGCGATTCCACGCTCCAGACGGTTGAAATCGCGCCAGCGTCGAGACGCTTTCTTCGCAGCGTCTCGACGCTGTCACGATTTCGTGCGGCGCCAGGATTTTCGCGAAATCAGACGTGGTGCCCTAATTTGGCCGGTTCGGTTCGAGCGTTTTGGGTCAGCTGGGACCGGTTTGGTCCGGTTTGACCCGTTTTGGGTGCGGTTCGAGTTTTTCAAGTCCGGTTCGAAGTGGTTCGGGTCGGTTCAAGGCTAGTAGACCGGTTTTGGAGCTGCAGAATTATGTAATAGGATAGATTTATTGCTTTATTAATGTAATTTTGCTTTAATCTATCCTAGGGGCCAATTAAATCGGTTTATTCGCTATTTAAATGCTTTATGGATGTCATTTAAATTTAATCCCACCTTAGGATATAAAGCATGCTCATGCATTTATGAATGTTATAATTAGATTATAATATATGTATGAAATGCATGATTTGATTTTCATGATTTATTTAATATATAGTAGAGTTATATTAAATTCATGAAAATGGAATAGTATGTTGCATGCAACTACATAGTTTTAATATAAGTGTTATATTAAAAATTATTTGTTTGCAGCATGCTAAGTTGATTTTCCATTATTGGCTATAATAAAGTTGTTTATTATTTAAATGGAAATCAAGTTGCATTGAGCATGATACATCCATAGATTAATATAAGGGTTATATTAATTATCATGCTATGCATAGTACTATAGTTTAAAATTTCATTAACTTGAATATGATTGTTAATTGTTTTAAAAACTATAGTATGCATGATTATAGGGCTAATCATTATAAAATTTTGAAATAGTTTAAAATTTTATGATTAGAAACCGTCAATCTATAATCAAGATGTGCATGTTCACATAGGATCTTAGGTTAAAATTAAATTAATTTTAATGGGTTAAAATTAATTAGACCTAAGATCATTTTCTAATAGGATTAGAAAATCTTACTTAGTTTTAAAATAGTTTTAATGAACTAAGTAGGACGAACATTCCTAAGATTATAAGGGAACTCTACCAGTGAAGTTCTGTCTAAGGATTGGAGGTATTTAAGTTGACGGTAAACGGAACACCTCCTACCTGGGAACTGATCTGGAATACCGGAGTTGAATTAATCTCAGGTTAATGTTAGAATAATGTCACTAGGTTAATTAAATTGGTTTAATACACCTAGACATTAGGTCTTATTATAATAGTTATAATAGGACTAGACTTAGATAAATGACTTAGCCGGATTTATCTAGGTTTAATCAAACCCTAAAATTAATCAGTTACTTTAGTGGGAGGAAAATTACAAAACTTAATTTAAATTGAGTTTTGCTCCTACGTCCCCGTGACGTTCACACCGTGAGATCCATGCTCGGCTTTGTGTCGTTTTAGCGCGGCCTCCCTTCGGAGAGTGTTTGCATGGGTCAATACCAAGGTGAATGGGGAAAGTGACTATAGTAAGTGGGAGCGGGACACGTGTCAACGTATCCTTCGGTCTCCACCCCTAGGTCACAACGTGAGATTCCTATGATCCGCCTGCGTGTTGTCTCGGCGCAACCATCCCTTCGGAGGGCCTGATCATAGGATTCGGAACACCGTGAACTCCTGAAAAGGATAGGATCACTTAGGCTAATTACCAACAGTTGTCTTTCCTAACGGTAGCCTGTTGGTGCGTGCCTCTGGGATCTGAAAGTGGGAGGGTTACACTTACGGGGAGGAGTTAATTTGTTAACAAATCCTTGACCGAACAACGGTGGTTAATCTCTAATGGAATATGAGTTATTCTGGTATTAGAAATTGACTGAGAAGAGTCTCATTTTAGAGGAGGAACAACTGATCACCCTTCGGTGGCTGTTCTTCTAAACCTCTAAAGCATCGTTGCGAAACACAATCATAAGTTTTATTAGGGTTCTTTGATTGTTTGTTTGCAAAATTGATTGGATGTATGCAATTGTTTGTATTGCTTGTGTGATGGGTTAAGGCAAAGATAACTAATACGGTCACTTGTTTGTTTTTTCAGCAATGTCTTCCTCTATCATATCTCTGCTTAAAAATGAACAATTAACCGGCGAGAATTTTCCCCAATGGAAATCAAACCTTAATACAATTCTCGTGGTTGAGGATTTAAGATTCGTCTTAACGGAGGAATGTCCTCCCGTTCCCCCTCGCACTGCCTCTCAGGCAGTTAAAGACGCCTATGAACGCTGGACCAAGGCCAATGAAAAGGTCAAGGTCTATATATTGGTCAGCTTGTCTGAAGTTTTGGCCAAGCGTTATGAGAACGTGGAAACTGCCAGGGAAATTATGAATTCCCTGCAGGAGATGTTTGGACTCCCGTCCTACCAGCTCCACCACGACGCCTTGAAGAACGTCTTCAATGCCAAGATGCTGGAAGGTCAATCTGTTCGGGAACATGTCCTGGACATGGTTAACCAGTTCAACATAGCTGAGGCAAATGGCGGGGTTGTCTGCGAGCGCAGTCAGGTTGCGTTCATCCTTCACTCGCTCCCAGCGAGCTATCTGTCTTTTAGGACGAACGCGAGCATGAATAAGATTCAGTTCAACCTGACTACCCTCCTCTCGGAGTTACAGATTTACGAATCCCTGCAAAAGAGCAAGGGAAAGAATGTGGTGAAAGGAGAGGCCAATGTGGCCCATTCCAAGAAAAAGTTCCTGAAGGGTTCATCCTCAGGAACTAAATCTGTACCCCAGGCTTCTTCATCGAAGCAGATCCAGAAGAGGAAGGGAGACAAGGGGAAGGCTCCTGCACAGGCTGTGCAAGGGAAGGGGAAGGCCAAGGTCGTGGCCGATAAAGGTAGATGCTTCCACTGCAATGCAGATGGTCACTGGAAGCGCAACTGTCCCCGCTACCTTGCTGAGAAGAGAAGAGAAAAAGAAGGTAAATTTGATTTACTTGTGTTAGAGACTTGTCTCGTTGAACATGATGAGTTTGCCTGGATACTGGATTCGGGAGCCACTAATCATGTTTGTTCTTCTTTTCAGGGAAATAATTTCCAGCAGCTGGCAGAGGGTGAAATGACGCTCAAGGTCGGAACGGGAGACGTTGTTTCAGCTCGTGCAGTGGGAGCTGCAAAATTATTCTTTAGAAATAGGTTTTTAATTTTAGAGGACTTGTATTTGGTTCCTAGAATTAAAAGGAACCTAATTTCTGTTTCAGCTTTGTTAGAACAATGTTATACTATTTCCTTCTTGCTTAATGAAGCTTTAATTTTAAAGAATGGAATTTACATTTGTTCAGCTAAGCGTGAGAATAATTTGTTTGTGTTAAGACCAAATGATGCTAAGGCCATTTTAAGTCATGAAATGTTTAAAACGGCCGAAACGCAAAACAAAAGGCAAAAAGTTTCTCCTTCAAGTAACAACACGTATCTTTGGCATCTTCGTCTTGGTCATATTAACATCGATCGGATCGATCGTTTGGTTAAAAATGGGCTTCTAAGTGACATAGAAGATACATCTTTACCACCCTGTGAATCGTGTCTCGAGGGTAAAATGACCAAGAGGCCTTTTACTGGAAAAGGTTACAGGGCCAAAGAACCACTTGAACTAATACATTCAGATCTTTGTGGTCCTATGAATGTAAAGGCTCGAGGTGGTTTTGAATATTTCATCTCTTTCATAGATGATTATTCACGATACGGTTACTTGTACCTAATGGGCCATAAGTCTGAGGCTCTTGAAAAGTTCAAGGAGTTTAAGGCTGAGGTAGAAAACTTATTGGGTAAAACAATTAAAACACTTCGATCAGATCGAGGTGGAGAGTATTTAGATCAGCGATTCCAGGACTATATGATAGAACATGGAATCCAATCACAACTCTCAGCACCTGGTACACCTCAGCAAAATGGTGTATCAGAAAGGAGAAACAGAACCTTGTTAGACATGGTTCGATCTATGATGAGCTATGCTCAGTTGCCTAGCTCGTTTTGGGGGTATGCAGTAGAGACTGCAGTACATATTCTTAACAGTGTTCCCTCAAAAAGTGTTTCTGAAACTCCTTTTGAGTTATGGAGGGGGCGTAAACCTAGTTTGCGTTACTTTCGAATCTGGGGTTGTCCTGCACATGTGTTAGTGACAAATCCTAAGAAATTGGAATCACGTACGAGAATATGCCAATTTGTTGGGTACCCGAAAGAAACGAGAGGTGGTCTTTTCTATGACCCTCAAGATAATAAAGTATTTGTATCAACAAATGCAACTTTCTTGGAGGAAGACCACATACGAAATCATCAACCACGAAGTAAGTTAGTATTAGGAGAAGCTACAGAAGGATCAACAAGGGTTGTTGATGAACCTGGTCCTTCAACAAGAGTTGTTGGAGAATGCAGTTCTTCTCGTCAATCTAGTCCTCCTCACGTAGTGGGAGAGCTTCGACGCAGTGGGAGGGTTGTGATACAACCTAACCGCTACTTGGGTTTAACAGAAACACAAGTAGTCATACCTGATGACGGCGTAGAAGATCCATTGTCTTATCGTCAGGCAATGAATGATGTAGATAAGGACGAGTGGGCCAAAGCCATGGACCTTGAGATGGAGTCGATGTACTTCAATCAAGTTTGGGAACTTGTAGATCTACCTGAAGGGGTCAGACCCATTGGGTGTAAATGGATCTATAAGAGAAAAAGAGATGCTGCTGGGAAAGTACAGACTTTCAAAGCAAGACTTGTAGCAAAGGGTTATACCCAACGAGAAGGAGTGGACTATGAAGAAACTTTTTCTCCAGTTGCTATGCTAAAGTCCATAAGAATCCTCTTATCCATTGCCACATTTTATGATTATGAAATTTGGCAAATGGATGTCAAGACAGCTTTTCTGAATGGCAATCTTGACGAGAGTATTTTTATGTCTCAACCCGAAGGGTTCATATCCCAAGGTGATGAGCACAAGGTTTGCAAACTGAATCGATCCATTTATGGGTTGAAACAGGCTTCTAGATCTTGGAATATTAGGTTTGATACTGCGATCAAATCTTTTGGTTTTGACCAGAATGTTGATGAGCCTTGTGTATACAAGAAGATCAACAAGAATAAAGTAGCTTTCCTCGTACTTTATGTAGACGACATTCTACTCATTGGGAATGATGTAGGGTATCTGTCTGACGTAAAAGAATGGCTAGCAGCTCAATTCCAAATGAAAGATTTGGGTGAGGCTCAGTATGTTCTTGGGATCCAGATTATTCGGGATAGGAAGAACAAATCGCTAGCTCTGTCTCAGGCAACGTATATCGACAAGATGTTGGCTCGATATTCGATGCAGAACTCCAAGAAGGGCTTGTTGCCTTTCAGGCATGGGGTTCACTTGTCTAAGGAACAGTCTCCTAAGACACCTCAAGAGGTTGAGGATATGAGACGGATTCCCTACGCCTCAGCCGTGGGTAGCTTAATGTATGCCATGCTATGCACGAGGCCTGACATTTGTTATGCTGTAGGGATTGTCAGCAGATATCAGTCAAATCCAGGGTTAGACCATTGGACCGCCGTTAAAGGAATCCTCAAGTATCTTAGGAGAACGAGAGATTACATGTTGGTGTTTGGGGCTAAGGAGTTAGTGCTCACTGGATACACCGACTCTGATTTCCAAACTGACAAGGATTCTAGGAAATCTACGTCAGGGTCAGTCTTCACCCTTAACGGGGGAGCTGTAGTTTGGAGGAGCATAAAGCAGGGATGTATAGCAGACTCCACGATGGAGGCTGAGTATGTAGCTGCTTGTGAAGCAGCTAAGGAAGCTGTTTGGCTAAGGAAGTTCTTGACAGATTTGGAAGTTGTTCCAAATATGAACTTGCCCATTACGTTATACTGTGACAACAGTGGGGCGGTAGCCAATTCAAAGGAACCTCGCAGCCATAAAAGAGGTAAACACATAGAGAGGAAGTACCATCTAATTCGAGAGATTGTGCAAAGAGGAGATGTGGTCGTGACCCAGATCGCTTCTGAGCATAACATTGCTGATCCGTTTACGAAGGCCCTCTCGGCTAAAGTGTTCGAGGGTCATCTAGACAGTCTAGGTCTGCGAGATATGTATATAGCGTAATCTAGGGCAAGTGGGAGATGTGTAATGGGTGTAAGGATGCCCTAGTTTATTGTATTTTGTATATTTACCTTTTATGTAATGTACAAATATACATGTACCGTTTCCAGCTTTGGATTATTTTGTATATACTTTCCCTGTAACTTGAGTTTTAGTTCAAGTGGGAGTTTGTTGGGTTTTATGCCCTAAAACTCGTAGATAGTAAATGTACATCTGACCGAACATTAATAAAGTGATGTATTATTCAATGTTTGTATTATATCTTGTCTTGCTAACCCTAATCCAATAAACTAAACATCCATGGCTAATAGAATGAGACTTGAACTAGTATGTAGGGACATGCGGGGATCAATGTTCAAGTTTTAGCCTAAAGGGTCTGTAGTATAGGGATAAGGCTGGGTACCTTATCCTGGTGACACTATGGATACGGCCCGCTTTGTATATTGATACAAACGTAGTGATCCAACACGTTCATGTGGTTGACATGCGAGTGGGGGTATCCTGTGCAATGAGTTTGCACAAAGACCGGACCGCGAAATAGTTAACCACTAACTATAACACCGTTGGTTAGCTCGGTTTCTATTTCACTAGGATGACCTAGGCAACTTAGCCTTAATCCTGAGTAGATTATGGACTCCTGTCCATGAGGGATTGTCCTTTGATTTGTACGGGTGAGAGTGGCCAGTTCGCCGACTCAATAAGCCTACCATTTTGGGGACAAGACCGAATGGGGAGCTGGGAACGTAGTCTTACAAGATGGAATTCACTCCTTCCTGATATGAGGGTAAGTAGAGGTGTGTTCCCTTAAGTGGTGTCTCCGGGTCTTGAACAAAGGGCCCTACCCTCTTTATGGCACGAGAGGGTTTTCTGTTTGATGGTTGGACCACAAACAGGTTGTTCATTAGAGGAGCACTGGTACTTAAGGACCAAGAGGTAGCCCAGGGGTAAAACGGTAATTTGACCTAGCTGGGGTACGAATACACGTGAAGGGCTAACTTGCTGCTGACGGTCAATATCCGTGGACACAGAAATATATCTGCAGTGAGAAGAGTGCAGCTGTGGTTCTTTAGTGGAGTGAACCACAGTTAACGAATATTGATTAACTTGGTTAATGAGTTTAACCAACTAATCTCACATCGTTGGAGCTTCTGATCTGTAGGTCCATTAGGTCCCACCGGTAGCTCATTTGGGGCGTTGAGGTAAAATTCTAAGGATGGATTGAATATTCGAAGGTGTTCGAATATTATACTAAAATATGAATTTGGTTCATATTAAAAACTATAGGTTAAAATTAATATGCATTGGATGTATATTAATACTATAGTTATGAGAGAGAAAATAGTAATTGAATATGTGATGTTCAATTTTATTTTATTAATTAATTAATTTCTTATTAATTAATTGATTTAGTTTAATTAAATTTGATTTAATTAAACTATAAGATAAGAGGGATATTAATTTAAATTGGATTTAAATTAAAGTTATTTTAATTAATTTAGATTAATTAAAAGATAATTAAAAGATAATTAATTATAATTTGAATTTAGGTTTTTCAAATTATAATTAATTAATTAAAATATCAGATAACTGAAATATCAGTTATCTGATATTTTAAATCATCAGACGTGGTCAGGGGAGTGGTTAAAACTGCCTCCTGGTCTCACGTCTGTAGCTCTCCCAATTAGCTCTCTCAGTTTCATTCATTCTCTTCGAGAGATCTCTCTCAGAGAACAGATCCAGAGAATTCAAACAAAAGAATCCAGAGAAATTTCCTTAGAATTTTTCGCTCCCACCAGCACTCAACGTAGGATCCCTATCAGAGAATACCGGTGTACCCTTGTGGTGGTGTTCGTGTTGCTGCTGTATTTTTGAGGAAAATTCAGAGAATTCGGCGAAAACTTCAAGGATTTCATCAAGGGTATGTTTTACTTGAACTAGGGTCAATAGGACCCAATTCTAGATTAGATCTAGGATTAATTCTCTGTTTTTGCATGCTTGTATCTGGTTTTACAGCAAGCTTTTCCTATCATTGTTGCTGTAAATTTCATTTATTTTATCCCAACGTATTGGTATTTTTATTCTTAAATTAATCGGGGTTTTTTAAAGGTTCTGTATATTTTCCGCTGCGCAAGGGGTTTCATCCCTTCAATTGGTATCAGAGACAACTCTGGATTTTAATTTAAGAATTAAAATTTGCGTTGGTTTTAGGTGGGATTTGCATTATGAATGTTCAATTTTGCGATAAACTGTTTAGGTTTAATTTGGCCATAGATTTACCGCTTTTTTACTTGATTTGATCATGTAAGGCCCCTGTGTTTTTGGGCAAAATTGTGTAAATCGAGTCTGTACAGTCCGGGTCTCAGTTAGGATTGAAAATCGATGAAGATCGCAGAAGAAATTGGTGAATTTCATGAAGAACAGCCGCTGTTCTGCCCAGGAATCAGCTCCAGACGCAACAGCGTCGGGACGCTTAGCCTAGTGCGTCTCGACGCTGTCGCGATTCCACGCTCCAGACGGTTGAAATCGCGCCAGCGTCGGGACGCTTTCTTCGCAGCGTCTCGACGCTGTCACGATTTCGTGCGGCGCCAGGATTTTCGCGAAATCAGACGTGGTGCCCTAATTTGGCCGGTTCGGTTCGAGCGTTTTGGGTCAGCTGGGACCGGTTTGGTCCGGTTTGACCCGTTTTGGGTGCGGTTCGAGTTTTTCAAGTCCGGTTCGAAGTGGTTCGGGTCGGTTCAAGGCTAGTAGACCGGTTTTGGAGCTGCAGAATTATGTAATAGGATAGATTTATTGCTTTATTAATGTAATTTTGCTTTAATCTATCCTAGGGGCCAATTAAATCGGTTTATTCGCTATTTAAATGCTTTATGGATGTCATTTAAATTTAATCCCACCTTAGGATATAAAGCATGCTCATGCATTTATGAATGTTATAATTAGATTATAATATATGTATGAAATGCATGATTTGATTTTCATGATTTATTTAATATATAGTAGAGTTATATTAAATTCATGAAAATGGAATAGTATGTTGCATGCAACTACATAGTTTTAATATAAGTGTTATATTAAAAATTATTTGTTTGCAGCATGCTAAGTTGATTTTCCATTATTGGCTATAATAAAGTTGTTTATTATTTAAATGGAAATCAAGTTGCATTGAGCATGATACATCCATAGATTAATATAAGGGTTATATTAATTATCATGCTATGCATAGTACTATAGTTTAAAATTTCATTAACTTGAATATGATTGTTAATTGTTTTAAAAACTATAGTATGCATGATTATAGGGCTAATCATTATAAAATTTTGAAATAGTTTAAAATTTTATGATTAGAAACCGTCAATCTATAATCAAGATGTGCATGTTCACATAGGATCTTAGGTTAAAATTAAATTAATTTTAATGGGTTAAAATTAATTAGACCTAAGATCATTTTCTAATAGGATTAGAAAATCTTACTTAGTTTTAAAATAGTTTTAATGAACTAAGTAGGACGAACATTCCTAAGATTATAAGGGAACTCTACCAGTGAAGTTCTGTCTAAGGATTGGAGGTATTTAAGTTGACGGTAAACGGAACACCTCCTACCTGGGAACTGATCTGGAATACCGGAGTTGAATTAATCTCAGGTTAATGTTAGAATAATGTCACTAGGTTAATTAAATTGGTTTAATACACCTAGACATTAGGTCTTATTATAATAGTTATAATAGGACTAGACTTAGATAAATGACTTAGCCGGATTTATCTAGGTTTAATCAAACCCTAAAATTAATCAGTTACTTTAGTGGGAGGAAAATTACAAAACTTAATTTAAATTGAGTTTTGCTCCTACGTCCCCGTGACGTTCACACCGTGAGATCCATGCTCGGCTTTGTGTCGTTTTAGCGCGGCCTCCCTTCGGAGAGTGTTTGCATGGGTCAATACCAAGGTGAATGGGGAAAGTGACTATAGTAAGTGGGAGCGGGACACGTGTCAACGTATCCTTCGGTCTCCACCCCTAGGTCACAACGTGAGATTCCTATGATCCGCCTGCGTGTTGTCTCGGCGCAACCATCCCTTCGGAGGGCCTGATCATAGGATTCGGAACACCGTGAACTCCTGAAAAGGATAGGATCACTTAGGCTAATTACCAACAGTTGTCTTTCCTAACGGTAGCCTGTTGGTGCGTGCCTCTGGGATCTGAAAGTGGGAGGGTTACACTTACGGGGAGGAGTTAATTTGTTAACAAATCCTTGACCGAACAACGGTGGTTAATCTCTAATGGAATATGAGTTATTCTGGTATTAGAAATTGACTGAGAAGAGTCTCATTTTAGAGGAGGAACAACTGATCACCCTTCGGTGGCTGTTCTTCTAAACCTCTAAAGCATCGTTGCGAAACACAATCATAAGTTTTATTAGGGTTCTTTGATTGTTTGTTTGCAAAATTGATTGGATGTATGCAATTGTTTGTATTGCTTGTGTGATGGGTTAAGGCAAAGATAACTAATACGGTCACTTGTTTGTTTTTTCAGCAATGTCTTCCTCTATCATATCTCTGCTTAAAAATGAACAATTAACCGGCGAGAATTTTCCCCAATGGAAATCAAACCTTAATACAATTCTCGTGGTTGAGGATTTAAGATTCGTCTTAACGGAGGAATGTCCTCCCGTTCCCCCTCGCACTGCCTCTCAGGCAGTTAAAGACGCCTATGAACGCTGGACCAAGGCCAATGAAAAGGTCAAGGTCTATATATTGGTCAGCTTGTCTGAAGTTTTGGCCAAGCGTTATGAGAACGTGGAAACTGCCAGGGAAATTATGAATTCCCTGCAGGAGATGTTTGGACTCCCGTCCTACCAGCTCCACCACGACGCCTTGAAGAACGTCTTCAATGCCAAGATGCTGGAAGGTCAATCTGTTCGGGAACATGTCCTGGACATGGTTAACCAGTTCAACATAGCTGAGGCAAATGGCGGGGTTGTCTGCGAGCGCAGTCAGGTTGCGTTCATCCTTCACTCGCTCCCAGCGAGCTATCTGTCTTTTAGGACGAACGCGAGCATGAATAAGATTCAGTTCAACCTGACTACCCTCCTCTCGGAGTTACAGATTTACGAATCCCTGCAAAAGAGCAAGGGAAAGAATGTGGTGAAAGGAGAGGCCAATGTGGCCCATTCCAAGAAAAAGTTCCTGAAGGGTTCATCCTCAGGAACTAAATCTGTACCCCAGGCTTCTTCATCGAAGCAGATCCAGAAGAGGAAGGGAGACAAGGGGAAGGCTCCTGCACAGGCTGTGCAAGGGAAGGGGAAGGCCAAGGTCGTGGCCGATAAAGGTAGATGCTTCCACTGCAATGCAGATGGTCACTGGAAGCGCAACTGTCCCCGCTACCTTGCTGAGAAGAGAAGAGAAAAAGAAGGTAAATTTGATTTACTTGTGTTAGAGACTTGTCTCGTTGAACATGATGAGTTTGCCTGGATACTGGATTCGGGAGCCACTAATCATGTTTGTTCTTCTTTTCAGGGAAATAATTTCCAGCAGCTGGCAGAGGGTGAAATGACGCTCAAGGTCGGAACGGGAGACGTTGTTTCAGCTCGTGCAGTGGGAGCTGCAAAATTATTCTTTAGAAATAGGTTTTTAATTTTAGAGGACTTGTATTTGGTTCCTAGAATTAAAAGGAACCTAATTTCTGTTTCAGCTTTGTTAGAACAATGTTATACTATTTCCTTCTTGCTTAATGAAGCTTTAATTTTAAAGAATGGAATTTACATTTGTTCAGCTAAGCGTGAGAATAATTTGTTTGTGTTAAGACCAAATGATGCTAAGGCCATTTTAAGTCATGAAATGTTTAAAACGGCCGAAACGCAAAACAAAAGGCAAAAAGTTTCTCCTTCAAGTAACAACACGTATCTTTGGCATCTTCGTCTTGGTCATATTAACATCGATCGGATCGATCGTTTGGTTAAAAATGGGCTTCTAAGTGACATAGAAGATACATCTTTACCACCCTGTGAATCGTGTCTCGAGGGTAAAATGACCAAGAGGCCTTTTACTGGAAAAGGTTACAGGGCCAAAGAACCACTTGAACTAATACATTCAGATCTTTGTGGTCCTATGAATGTAAAGGCTCGAGGTGGTTTTGAATATTTCATCTCTTTCATAGATGATTATTCACGATACGGTTACTTGTACCTAATGGGCCATAAGTCTGAGGCTCTTGAAAAGTTCAAGGAGTTTAAGGCTGAGGTAGAAAACTTATTGGGTAAAACAATTAAAACACTTCGATCAGATCGAGGTGGAGAGTATTTAGATCAGCGATTCCAGGACTATATGATAGAACATGGAATCCAATCACAACTCTCAGCACCTGGTACACCTCAGCAAAATGGTGTATCAGAAAGGAGAAACAGAACCTTGTTAGACATGGTTCGATCTATGATGAGCTATGCTCAGTTGCCTAGCTCGTTTTGGGGGTATGCAGTAGAGACTGCAGTACATATTCTTAACAGTGTTCCCTCAAAAAGTGTTTCTGAAACTCCTTTTGAGTTATGGAGGGGGCGTAAACCTAGTTTGCGTTACTTTCGAATCTGGGGTTGTCCTGCACATGTGTTAGTGACAAATTTTGAAGGGTTGAAATCCCTTTTGGCAGCGGAAGCAAACAAGACCTTTCTCGAATTAAATTTCAATTTTTAGAAAAACCAATACGTTGGCAACAAAATTCAGAAACAATTTCTAAATTACTAAGATTAAGCATGCTAAATTGATTCAAAATCAAGAATACTTACCGGATTCCGAAGAACACTGCACAATGCTCCAAGGATCTCGTTCTTGGGACTTCCAACGGACACCACCACTCGAATCACCCACTATTCTCTTGGGTCGCTGAGATATGGCTTGTGGGAACCCAAAATTCATCTTGGAAGGGAATTTTACAGCAAAGCTCTTTGCTGTTTTTGAGAGAGAGAAGAGAGAAAAGAAAGAACTCTTTCTCTGTCAGAAAACGTGAAAATGAGAGAAAATGAGCGGGGCGTTAGGAAACTCCCTCTCCCCTGTACGATAAGTGGGGAGGGAGTTATTGCCCTATTAGATCTAGACCGTTAGATCTTAATCAAAACGATCTCGGCCATTAACTAATTAAATAATAAATATTTAATTAATTAATTAATTATAATTAATTTAATCAAATTAAATGAATTATAATATATAGTTTTTAATTCAATTTGAATCATATTCAATTAAATTAAATTGGCCATTCAATTAATTCTAAATTAATCGATCCCACATTAATTAAATATCAAATATTTAATTAATTTTATAATTGAATCATATTCAATTTAATTTCTCTCATTTAACCTATAGTTTTAATGTGCATCAAAATGTACATCAATATAAACTATAGCTTTAATTTGATTAAATCACATTTAACCAAATTAAAATTAAATTAATTAATTCCCCAATTAATTAATTCATGAATTAATTAAATATCACATATTTAATTAAATTCATAATTCTCTCATTAATTAATTTTGAATCATATCCAAAATTAATTTTATTATAAAGTTTAATTCATTAATTAAACTTATACTATAATGTATCTCCATACATTATATTAATTGTATCAAAATACAATTAACTTATATTCCCTTTAATAATCAAGACTATATTATCTCAGAACCCGTTATGAGCTAGCAGGTGGACCTAATGGACCTACAGATCAGAAGCTCCAACGATACGAGATTGATCAGCTAAACTCATTAACCGAGTCAATCAACATTCATTAACTGTGGGTCACTCCACTAAAGACCCACAGCTGCACTCTTCTCACTGTAGAATATTTCTGTGTCCACGGATATCGACCAATGCAGTAAGTCAATCCTTCACGTGTGTTCGTAACACCAGCTGGGTCAAATTACCGTTTTACCCCTGGGTTACCTCTGGATCCTTAAGTACCACTGATCCCTCTAATGAACAATTTGTTTAGGGTCCAACCTCTAAACAAGAGTTCCTCTCGGGCCAAGAGAGGACGGCGCGCCTTTGTTCAAGCCCCGGAATCAGCCCTTAAGGGAACACACATCTACTTGCCCCAATAGGGGAAGGAGTGAATTCCATCTTGTATTGTCATGTCCCCAGCCCCCCACTCGGTCTTGTCCCCAAGAAGGTAGGCTTATTGAGTCGGCGTACTGGCCACTCTCACCCGTACTAATCAAAGGACAATCCCTCGTGAGAAGGAGTTCATGACACACTCAGGATTAAGATCGAGTTACCTAGGTCATCCTATTGAAACAGTAACCTAACTAGTTAACGGTGTTACATCTAGTGGTTTACTATTTCGTGGTCCGGTCTTATGCAAACTCATTGCATAGGATACCCCCGCTCGCATGTCTCCTACATGGACGCCTTGGATCATTACGTCTGTATCGAATACAAAGCGGGCCGTATCACATAGTGTTACCAGGATAAGGTACCCAGCCTTATCCCTGTACTATAGACCTTTTAGGTTGTTACTTGAACACTGATCCCCGTATGTCCCCACATACTAGTCCAAGTCTCATGTAAACAACCTTGGATCTTAGTTTATTGGATTTGTGTCAAATTGTGCAATTACAGACTTAATATGACAATAACACTTTATTGCATAAACCTCAATAACACTTTATTGTTACAAGTGTATAATTCGTTAATCATTCACTATCTACGAGTTTTAGGACATAAAACCCAACAAACTCCCACTTGGACTAAAAATCTAGTTTTGGTGGGAATGTACAATAATCTATCCCAGCAGTGGGTGTATAAATACATGTATAATACATAAAACGTATTTACAATGTACAAATACAATAAACTAGGGCATCACTATACCCATTACATAATGGTATCACTATACCCATTACACTTCTCCCACTTGCCCTAGACTACATCTTTGTACATAACTCGTAGACCTAGACCATCTAGATGACCCTCATACACTTTAGCCGAGAGAGCCTTCGTGAATGAATCAGCAATATATCATTTAGATTCAATGTGCTTTCTTGTCTTGCAATAGGATAGTCCATATTTGGAACACCTTCCAAATTAGGCTTGAACTTCCTAAGTCATACAGTCTCTATCTGTGCTTCATAAGCAACTACTTATTGGCCTATATGGTCGAGACTGCAGATAACTCGTACTATTGCTCCTCCATTAAGAGTGAAGACAGACACTGATGTAGATTTCATCAAATCCTTATCAGTTAAAATATCTGTATCAGTGTATCCTGTAAGGATCAAATCCTTAGAGCCATACACGAGCATATAAGACCTCGTTCTCCTAAGATACTGGAGGATGTATGTAACGACACTCCAGAGATCAAATCCTGGAATTGATTGATACTTACTGACAACCCTACTGCATAGGGCATATGTCTCATGTCCTCAACTTCTTGAGGTGTCTGAGGACACAGTTCCTTAGACAACAGAATTCCATTCCTGAAAAGGTAGTAAACCCTTATTGGAATTCTGCATCTTATATCTAACTAACATCTTGTAGACATAAGAAAATTGAGACAAGACTAACTCAGCTTCTCCCAGACTTTCATTTGGAAATGAGCTGCTAGCCTCTTTTAATGTCAGTAAGATAACCTACATCATTCCCAATGATTATGATATCAATCATATACAACCCTAAGTGAGCTACAGAATTATTGATGATTACTTGTAAACACAAGACTCATCAATGTTCTGATTAAAGCCAAAAATTTGATCACTGTATCAAATCTTAAATTCCAAGATCGAAATGCTTATGTCAATCCACGAATGGATCATTTAAGCTTGCAAACTCTTTTGCTTTTGATCTTGCTCAATGGACCCTTCTGGTTGAGACCTTAAATGTCTCGTTTCCTCTTGTAAATCCACTTGTAATCTATAGGTGTTACCCCATCAAGCAAATTTACAAGATCCCAAATGGAATTGAAATGCAAAGACTTCATTTCCAAGTCCATGGCTTTAAACCATTTGTCCTTGTCAACATCATTCATTTTCTTCCGAAAAGAAAACAATGAATCCTCTATGTCATTATCAAGAATGACGACTTGAGCTTCAAATAAGCCCATGTAACGATCAGGTTATAAAACAACCCTCCCACTACATCAAGGCATTCTCAACTCTTGAGATGGATGTGACTGACCAAAAGCACTGGCCTTATCAACAACTCTTGTTGAATAACCAGTCTTATCAACAACTTTTGTCGATTCATCAACAACTCTTGTCAATGTTTCCGTAGCTTTATTACTTAATTCACTTAAACCGACCTTACTTTATGGCTTATGATTTCACATATGTTCTTCTTCTGAGAATGAAGGATTTGTCGACACAAATTCTTTATTATCTTATGGATTGAAGAAGTATATTCTCCTCGTTTCCTTTGGGATTTCCTACAATTAGGCATTATTTTGAACGATATTCCAATTTATTTTGGGTTAGTCACAAGCACAAGTCCTGGACACCCCAAAATTTAAAGGAACGTAAACAATCTTTACGTCCTATCCACAACAAAAAAGGTGTTTCAGAAACACTTTTGATGGAACGTTGTTCAAAATACACATTGCAGTCACACTGCATGACCCCCAAAACGAGTCAGGCAATTGAGCATAGCTCAACATGGATTGAACCATATCCAATAGGGTTCTGTTACTCCTAACTGAGATTTAGGATGTGATTCCATGAACTATCAAATAGCCCTAGAATCTCAAGTCCCTATACTCAACACATTGATCAGATCAAAGTGGTTTTATTATCTCACCTAACAAGTTTTCAACTTCAGTCTTAAGCCCCTTCGAATATCTCAAGAGATTCAGACTTAAGTTGCATTAGGTTGAGATGTTCATACCTATGAATAATTATCATTAACAAAGATTAATTATTCATACCCTCCCACTACTTTAACATACTTGACCACAAGGATACAAATGTATAAGCTTCAAGGGTTCTTTGGCTCTTTTAGCTCTTTTCCAGTAAAAGATCTATCAGTCATATCGCCCATAAGGCATGACTTAATTGGTATTAAAGAGTTTTCTTCTAACTAGCTTGGAAGTATACTCATAGACTAAGCTCCCAATCATATTGAGATCAAAATTAGTCTAACCTTAAGAACCAAAGAAAGGTATTTCCTTTAGGAGATATCCTTTGCCTTTATTTCTTCGAGTATAAGCAATCTTAAACAACTCAGTGCTCATGACTTGCTTTACTCTCGATTAGTCTTGAACACATAAGTTCTTTTCAGTAATGCTGAACAAATGTCAACTCCCTTTCTTAAAATAAAACTGCGTTAGCAGAGAAAGGTATAGTAACATTGTTCCAACATATACATTATAGAAATCAAATTTCTGTTAACCTTTAGGAAATTCATACAAATTATCTAATAATGTGTATTTTCTCCCACTAGATAAAATAACTTAATGTTCCCTCTGCCAAAGCCGAGACATACTCTCCAAATCAAAATCTGAGAGTCATCTTACCTATTTGCAACAGTTGCCATGAGCTTATTCCTTAAAAGGAAAAGCAAACGTGATAAATGGCACCTGAATAAAAAATTCAGGCTGTATCCTCATTTTCCACTATGCACGTTTCAATGACCAATAAATCATATTAATTGTCATTGATATTGGCTAGGCAGTTAATGTAATTGTCATCATGAACACTTCAAGATGAACTAGACATTTGAACCTGAGGACATTCCTCACTTAAGACTAATCTTAAATCATTTACCACAAGTTTCGTTTAAGCTAGTTGTATCTTAAACCGTTATTAATAAAATGGTGTAAGACAATGCACATAAAGTTTTATATTATTGCTGAAGTAACAAATTACTTGTATTATTAATCGCACTAACCCATTACAAATAATCCAATCAAATTCTGCAAAAACAAACAAGCAATCAAAGAAACCCTATAAAACTATTGATTTAGTTTTTGCAACGATACTTCAGAGGTTTAGAACAACAGCCACCGAAGGGTGGTCAGCTACTCCTCCTCTGAATTGAGACAATCTCAACCAAATTCTAACACCAGAATAACTCATATTCCGTTAGCCTTTAGTTACCGTTGTTCGGTCAAGGATTAGTTAACACATTTAACTCATCCCCGTAAGTGTGACCCTCCCACTTTCAGATCTCAGAGGCACGCACCAACAGGCTACCGTTAGGAAAGACAACTGTTGGTAATTAGCCTAAGCGATCCTATCCTATTCAGGAGTTCACGGTGTTCCGAATCCCATGATCAGGCCCTCCGAAGGGATGGTTGCGCCGAGACAACACGCAGGCGGATCATAGGAATCTCACGTTGTGACCTAGGGGTGGAGACCGAAGGATACGTTGACACGCGTCCCGCTCCCACTTACTATAGACACTTTCCCCATTCACCTTGGTATTGACCCATGCAAACACTTTCCGAAGGGAGGCCGCGCTAAAACGACACGAAGCCGAGCATGGATCTCACGGTGTGAACACAGGGGGACGTGAGAGTAAAAACTCGATATGAAAATCTTGTTTTTATATTTTTCCTCCCACTGAAATGTCCTATTGTATTTTAGGGTTATTAAACTTAGATAAACCCGGCTAAGTCAATCTATCTAAGTCTATGCCTATTATAACTCTTATATATAGGACTTTATTCTAATGTCTAGGTGAATTAAACCCATTAATTACCTAGTGACATTGCATGCTAACATTAAACTATGATTAATTCAACTCAGGTTCCGAGTCAGTTCCCAGGTAGGAGGTGTTCCGTAACCGTCAACTTAAGTACCCCCAGCCTAGACAGAACTTCACCGGGAGAGTTCCCTTATAACCATAATAATGTTTTTCCTACTTAGTGCATTAAAACTATTTTAATCCTAAGTAAGAAAATTAATTCTAATCCTATTAGAATTATAATGAACTTAGGTCTAATTAATTTTAAACAATTTAAAATTAATTCATTTAACCTAAGGTCCTATGTTTGCATGCAGCTCTTTGTTATAGGTTGACGGTTTCTAATCAATTTTATAACTATTATAAAATTTTAATAATTAGCCCAATAACATGCTTCTATGGTGTTGAAAAAATAACAATCAAATTCCAGTTATTAAACACCATAACGCTCATGACGCCAATAAAATCAATATAACGATTATATTAATCTAAGGTGGTGTCATGCTTCATGCAATTTCAATTTCATTTAATTAATATCGATTATATTAATTAATCATCAACGAAATTAAATCACATGAAATTAGACATTAATATAATATAACTCTTATATTAATCTAATTAATGTCATGTTCAATGCTATTCCATTTTCATTAAATTAATATAACACTTTATATTAAAATTATACATGAAAATCAAGCATTGAAATTTATTTCCATTCATAATATAACTATTATATTAATATTCATGAAAATAAATCTAAGCATGCATGCTACATTAATAAAATATAACAATTTATATTTATCTAATTAATGTCATGCATCATGCTTTTCCAATTTCATATATTTAATATAACAATTATACTAAATCACTCATGAAATTTAAATTCATGCATAATTATCATATATTATAACATTTATAACATAAAAATGCATGAAACATGCTTAACCTATGGTGGGATCTAGCTAAATGACATTCATAAAGCAATAAATAGCTGAAAAACAGGTATATTGGCCCCTAGGATAATTAAAATAAACAAAAATTACAATAATTTCAATTTAATTATCCTTTTGAGTCTTGAACCGCTCCAGAACCGACCCGAACCAGCTTGAACCGCTTCAAACTAGGCCCAAATCACTCGAACCAGACCAGAATCAATAAGAACCGGACCAAACAGGCTGAAATTGGCCGAACCGGATGAACCAAGCAACGAACCGGACCAACCCATGCTCAAAACGCACGCAGAAAAAAAATAGATAATAACTGCACACGCTGGAACTCGAACACAGGACCTCACGAACATCAAGCACGCGCGCAAACCAACTCAGCCACGCGCTGAATTGAACAATTAACCTGGCTCTGATACCAATTGAAGGGATGAAACCCCTTGCGCAGCGGAAAATATACAGAACCTTTAAAAAACCCCGATTAATTTAAGAATAAAAATACCAATACGTTGGGATAAAATAAATGAAATTTACAGCAACAATGATAGGAAAAGCTTGCTGTAAAACCAGATACAAGCATGCAAAAACAGAGAATTAATCCTAGATCTAATCTAGAATTGGGTCCTATTGACCCTAGTTCAAGTAAAACATACCCTTGATGAAATCCTTGAAGTTTTCGCCGAATTCTCTGAATTTTCCTCAAAAATACAGCAGCAACACGAACACCACCACAAGGGTACACCGGTATTCTCTGATAGGGATCCTACGTTGAGTGCTGGTGGGAGCGAAAAATTCTAAGGAAATTTCTCTGGATTCTTTTGTTTGAATTCTCTGGATCTGTTCTCTGAGAGAGATCTCTCGAAGAGAATGAATGAAACTGAGAGAGCTAATTGGGAGAGCTACAGACGTGAGACCAGGAGGCAGTTTTAACCACTCCCCTGACCACGTCTGATGATTTAAAATATCAGATAACTGATATTTCAGTTATCTGATATTTTAATTAATTAATTATAATTTGAAAAACCTAAATTCAAATTATAATTAATTATCTTTTAATTATCTTTTAATTAATCTAAATTAATTAAAATAACTTTAATTTAAATCCAATTTAAATTAATATCCCTCTTATCTTATAGTTTAATTAAATCAAATTTAATTAAACTAAATCAATTAATTAATAAGAAATTAATTAATTAATAAAATAAAATTGAACATCACATATTCAATTACTATTTTCTCTCTCATAACTATAGTATTAATATACATCCAATGCATATTAATTTTAACCTATAGTTTTTAATATGAACCAAATTCATATTTTAGTATAATATTCGAACACCTTCGAATATTCAATCCATCCTTAGAATTTTACCTCAACGCCCCAAATGAGCTACCGGTGGGACCTAATGGACCTACAGATCAGAAGCTCCAACGATGTGAGATTAGTTGGTTAAACTCATTAACCAAGTTAATCAATATTCGTTAACTGTGGTTCACTCCACTAAAGAACCACAGCTGCACTCTTCTCACTGCAGATATATTTCTGTGTCCACGGATATTGACCGTCAGCAGCAAGTTAGCCCTTCACGTGTATTCGTACCCCAGCTAGGTCAAATTACCGTTTTACCCCTGGGCTACCTCTTGGTCCTTAAGTACCAGTGCTCCTCTAATGAACAACCTGTTTGTGGTCCAACCATCAAACAGAAAACCCTCTCGTGCCATAAAGAGGGTAGGGCCCTTTGTTCAAGACCCGGAGACACCACTTAAGGGAACACACCTCTACTTACCCTCATATCAGGAAGGAGTGAATTCCATCTTGTAAGACTACGTTCCCAGCTCCCCATTCGGTCTTGTCCCCAAAATGGTAGGCTTATTGAGTCGGCGAACTGGCCACTCTCACCCGTACAAATCAAAGGACAATCCCTCATGGACAGGAGTCCATAATCTACTCAGGATTAAGGCTAAGTTGCCTAGGTCATCCTAGTGAAATAGAAACCGAGCTAACCAACGGTGTTATAGTTAGTGGTTAACTATTTCGCGGTCCGGTCTTTGTGCAAACTCATTGCACAGGATACCCCCACTCGCATGTCAACCACATGAACGTGTTGGATCACTACGTTTGTATCAATATACAAAGCGGGCCGTATCCATAGTGTCACCAGGATAAGGTACCCAGCCTTATCCCTATACTACAGACCCTTTAGGCTAAAACTTGAACATTGATCCCCGCATGTCCCTACATACTAGTTCAAGTCTCATTCTATTAGCCATGGATGTTTAGTTTATTGGATTAGGGTTAGCAAGACAAGATATAATACAAACATTGAATAATACATCACTTTATTAATGTTCGGTCAGATGTACATTTACTATCTACGAGTTTTAGGGCATAAAACCCAACACAATCACCATTTCCTCCATTCTTTCATTTCTTTCCTTGGCTCCTGTGGAGCCTCTCTCAAGGCTTTCTAGCCTTTTTGAAAGTTTTCTTAGTGGGAAAATTTTGGGGAATTTTGGGGAGCATCCTAGGAGGCTCAAGGAGTTTTCGTAGGGACTCCAAGCGCAGTGAAGGGGTCTTCGACGGTCAATTACTTCCCTTTTATTATGCTCTTAATTATGCTTTCCATTTTAAATTTTGTGGATATTTTAGCTATATATAGCTAAACCCCAATTTGGGGTCTTGAAATGAAATTATAGTTTAAATATCGTTATAATTGCCTAGCTCTTGCCCTTTTTACTAATTATTTGTATGGATGTGCTTAATGCTTTATGCAATCTAGCCAATCGTGTAACGATTCGATTCTTAATGGAAACTCGACGGAGAGAAGTTAGGATAGATCATAATCCATGCAATTAGTTTAATTCCCCGTCGTGACAACGAGATTAGTTGATTAAACTTAGATTCCTAAAATGAATCAGAGCGTATTAATTAACGAATTTTAATGGCGCTAAGGACACTTAGGTTGTTAAAATGGATTATTTACAATTAGGGGACACCGACAGGAGAACCTATGTGATTAACGAAGATTCTAGGATTATAATTAGTTGGACATTGAGATAGGATAATTATAATAGCTGTTTAGCTAATAACTGATTCTCCACATTTTATTTTTCTTGATTGATCAAATTGTTTTCTTTAATTGCTTTGATTTTTAAATTTCTTTGATTGCATGATCTGGTCCCTAAATATTATTTCGCCTAAGTATTTTTAGTGTTCAAAGAATCTTTGCTTGCTTAAATTTTCGCTTCACCTCCCTATGGATTCGATACTCGGTATTACCTACCGTTTTATATTACTTGTGACGACCCGTGCGCTTGCGGATAATCGTAACACACCATCTACGGACAAAACGTCCCTCTCTCGACGATGTAAATCATGGCGTCGAGAGAGGTAAAAATTTTTTACCTCTCTCTTGACTTTTGTTTTAGAGCGTCGAGAGGGTTTCTCTTGACATCGTTAGTAACGGTATCAAGAGAAACTGTCATTGCCGACGTCGTTAGTGTTGGGTTTTATGCCTTAAAACTCGTAGATAGTGAATGTAACCGTTGACCGGATATTAATGAAATAATATTGATATATTTTTCCAGTAATTGTTATTAGTTATTTTATATTTGTCTTTGCCTAATAATAACCCTAATCCAATAAACTAGACATCCAAGGTTGTAATATGAGTCTTGAACTATATGTAGCGACGTATGGGATCATTGTTCAAGAAACAGCCTAAAGGGTCTATAGTATAGGGATAAAACTGGGTGTCTTATCCTGGTGACACTATGGATACGACCCACTTTGTATTTGATACAAACACTGCGATCCAACACGTTCGTGTAGGAGACATGCGAGTGGGGGTATCCTATGCAATGAGTTTGCATAAGACCGGACCGCAAAATAGTAACCACTGGTTATAACACCGTTAACTAGTTGGTTTTCTATTTCACTAGGACGACCTAGACAACTTAGTCTTAATCCTGAGTTGATTATGGACTCCTGCTCATGAGAGATTGTCCTTTGATTTGTATGGGTGAGAGTGGCCAATACGCCGACTCAATAAGCCTACCACTTTGGGGACAAGACCGAATGGGGAGCTGGGAACATAATCGTACAAGATGGAATTCACTCCTTCCTGACTTTAGGGAAGCAGATGAGTGTTCCCTTAAGTGGTTACTCCGAGTCTTGAACAAATGGTCCTACCCTCTCAATGACACGAGAGGGTTTTCTGTTTGATGGTTGGACCACAAACAGGTTGTTCATTAGAGGAGAATTGGTACTTAAGGAAATAGAGGTAACCCAGGGGTAAAACGGTAATTTGACCCAGCTGGTGTTACGGACACTCGTGAAGGACTAACTAGTCGATATTGGTCTAGATCCGTGGACACAGAAAATCTGTCTGCAGTGAGAAGAGTGCAACTGTGAGTCTATAGTGGAATGTACATACAGTTAACGAATATTGATTAATGTGGTTAATGAGTTTGACGAATTAATCTCACATCGTTGGAGCTTCTGATCTGCAAGTCAATTAGGTCCCACTGGTAGCTCATAAAGTAATTTGAGGCAACTAAGTAATAAATGTAAATTGAAAATGTTCAATTTACTGAGGGAAACAAATATAATATAGATTGATATATTATTATGAGAGAAATTAATATTTGAAGAAGTTCAAATATAAATTTATGGAAGTTTGAAAGAGTTCAAATAATGAATTAATTAATTTAAGGCCTAAAATGTGTTTGGGCAAATTAATTAATTCTAGGTCGGGAATTAAATATGTGATATTTAATTGGTGGTTAATTAATTAGAGAATTCATTAACCAGGAATTAATCAATTATGAAAATAATTAATCACTTAAGGAAGTGATTAATCATTTATGGAAATGATCTAATCACTTATGGAAGTAATTAGTCATTTATGGAAAAGATTAATCAATTGTGGAATTGATTGATCATGATTGATTAAATAAGGAATACGATTGAATCAATTTTGGAAAAGATTGATTTAATTGAATATTTTATTCATGGCCTCTCTTCTATAAATAGAACACTAGACCTAATTGGTCCAAGAGACTTGACATTCTTGCTCTTGCTCTTAGACTCTAAAAGACAAGACCTAGAATTCTCTCTAGCCTCCCTCTTAGAGAAAGACTCCCACAAGTCTTTTGCCTCCTAGACTTAGAGACATACCAGTGTAACCTCTGTGGTTATTGTGTCAATCAAGAAGAAAATTCCAGCGATTAAGAGACGAGGAGGCTGCTGCATTTTCGTTCGTTGGAGCGTCGTTGGTAAAGAACGGTCAAGTCTACAACGAAGGTATGTGACGGTTCTTCCCCTTTTCTTTAGAAAAGCATGAAAATAAATTTAGATATATTTTTCAGCATGTTTAAACCAATTTTCCAGCATCTTTAAAGAGTGTTTAAATTTTGTTTGAGTTTTCGTAACGGTATTTTAATGTTAAATAATATACGGCGTAAGGTCCAATCGATGCGCTTTCGCTGCGTAGGGACTTTTATTCCCTTCAGTTAGTAACGACGTCAGTAGTGACCCCTTCAAATCCCTAATCTTGATTTTTCTTTTGTGTAACCCAGCCCCCTCGATGCGATTTTCGACCTACCCCCCCCCCCCTCGCGCAAAATTTCAATCGTTCGACAGCCCCTCGTCGTCGTCTGTTCTCCTTCTGTCGCCGCCTCGCTTTTCATTTTTCATCGTCGTTTATTTGGTAAATATAATTATAGATCTAGACCTTTTTTTTGTTTTTTTATATATGGAACTCCATATCCATTTGTGTTTGGCTTTGTTTGGCTTTGATTTTCTATTCGTGAAACTTCCTAGATAGTTCCTTTGCTTGAGTTTTTTGTATTTATCCATATGCTTGGGTTTGGTTGGCTTTGATTTTCCATTCATGAAATTTCCAAGATAGTTCATTTTCTTGGGTTTTGGATTCGGAGTGAGTTTTTTATATTTGGCTTAGAACTCCATATATCTATGTGATTGGTATTTTGTCGTCGCCGTTTATTTGGTAAATTTTCAATCTTGTTTATCAAGGAACATTGAAAAATAATTATCTCATAAATTATAAAGATCCAGGAAAACTAAATTTATTTTTATAGTCTGACGGGACTTGTTGAAGGTCAGTGTCAAAACAAATTTATAGTCTACGATCATTAAACTACTTGCAGTAGTAGTGGTCGGGGTCAATCATAGGGAACAACTAGCTTACTTCTAATCTCTTTTGTGTTTGGTAGCAGAAGGGGGGTTGAAGAGGGTGATTAAATCGACAGGAAAAATAAAATTGCGAGGAAGTAAATGACAGAAAAATAAATAGGGGGTTGGCTAATCTCACCTTACCGCTCACTGTAGTTGGGGACACTCGGAATCAGTACATTTACTTTTTACTCATGGATAAGCAGATAATGATTTACATGCATGCCGTCTAATTGGTACTCTAAATCAATTGACTCGATCCGACCATCCATCGACTCAATTACTAATTACTAATTAATTAACCCCACGAACCTGTCGAAGTCAATTAACTAAGTAACTGTATTAAGATCAAGATACCCGTAGAGCGCTAACCCAACGAACCTGTTCAACCAACATGCAATTTATTAATTAATTAACCTGGCCACGACTAATAAATTAACTAATATTTGCTCTAGGCTAGAATACCCATAATTAATTAGGAGAAATCTAAATTAATTACAAATATCGACTTAGACCCAAGACCTATCGTGTCAAACAACAAAGTCAGAAAACTGCTCTTGGGACCCGTGGCCACGAATCGATCTATGTGCTAACTAATTACAAATATCGACTTAGACCCAAGACCTATCGTGTCAAACAACAAAGTCAGAAAACTGCTCTTGGGACCCGTGGCCACGAATCGATCTATGCAGTGGCGGAGCTACAGTAGGCCCAGGGGGGGCTCGAGCCCCCCTGGACCTTTACGGAATATTATATTAATATTTAAAATTTCACTAATATGACCAATTTTCATCTTTGCCTCATTGGCACAAGCGGCTGAAGCCCCCCCTTCGCCCGCCCAATGCCTGAGTTTGAATCCAATCAGGCGCTTTTTTTTTTCTTTTTGCTTTCAGTCCGTTTTTCTTTATTAAAAATCCGTTTTTTAGAAAAAAAAATATATATATTAGAAAAAATTGTTTTCTTCCCAGTGAACGAGTTCGAACCCAATGAAACGTATGTTTTTATTTTTTTTCCACTTTAAATCCGTTTAAAATCTGTTTTTCTTTATTAAAAATCCGTTTTTCTAAAAAAAAAATATTAGAAAAAATTGTTTTCTTCCCAATGAACGAGTTCGAACCCAATGAAACGTATGTTTTTATTTTTTTCACTTTAAATCCGTTTTTTTTATTAAAAATATATTAGAAAAAACTGTTTTCTTCTTTTTTCTTTTTAATAACTTTTTGGTTTTCGTTTTCTTATAAAACTTTATAAGACATATATGAGTAAAAAAAGTTATTATTTTCGTTGATTTAATACGTAGAAAACTCTAGTTTTCAAGCAAATAAAATTAGACATAATTTTTTCAAATGTTAATGGATTGTTTTTAATAATTAATTTTATTCAAAAACTATAATTATTATGATTTTCATTTTTATATATTTTTATTAAAAATAAGTAAAAGATATCATTTTTGTATTTTATTTTGAGATTTGTTTTATTTTAGTTCTTGTGTTTACAAATGTCCAAATTTAGTCATTTGTACTTTATGTAAATCTTACATATGGTTAATATATTGTTAACTTTTCATTTATTATTATATTTTTTTTTATGTCTCTAGCCCTCTTTGTATAGAAACATATTCACATCATGTCTTCTCTTAAATGGAAATTGGAAACTATTATAATTATTTTTACCAAATTTAGTACAAATTTACTTTAAACTACCAAATAAGTACTAATTTTAAAATTTGAACATTTAAAAGTATACAAACTAAAATGAAATTAGACTTAAAAGTTCATTGACCAAAATGGTATTTTCACCCAAAAATATCGATAATAGTTTCTATTAAACAAACTAATATCAAGATATATGCCAAGCCCCCCCTAACATAAAGTTCTAGATGCGCCACTGGATCTATGTGCTAACTATTGAACTAACTACCCATTAGCTACTTGGAAACTAGTTCTTTAGCACATTATTAACATACGAGCTGCGAGTTAGGGCGCCAATCTAACCTACTGTGCATGCTAATTATAAAAGCAGGAATCTAAAGCCACGAACAACAAATAAATCATGCTTTAAGCTTAGAAATCTAAAGATAAGAAAGCATTAAGTTCAGAAAAGTCCAAGAATCTCATAAAAAGCCAAACGTACTTACAATCCCGAGGTTCCAACAGTCCAAGAATCTCATAAGAAAGCGAACAGTGCTTAGACGATCATAGACAAGTCTAATCCAAGCTCAAGGCTCAAGAAACCAACCTAAATTAACTAAAAACTATAAAATACAGATGAAGAATGAAGAAATCAGAGAGAAAACCGAGAGAAAAAGGGAAAACGGCTGCTAATCCCTCCTAAAAACTGTGACCTAAATCGCAGTCTGCCCTATTTAAATAACGAAGTGGCATCGAGACACCGTGGCCAGCTTCTCGACACCGACGGTGATTTAGGCGATCCTTCAAATCCAAAGCGTCAAGACGTTGTGATCCTTGTTTGGTTGCTTAACTTCTTGATCCTTTTAAGGTTGTTTTTGAGTCTTAAGTGCTCTGCTTTGGTTTTTTCACCATCTCAACACCCCATGGACTTCAAGATGGATCAAAACCTCGTTAATTTCCTCAAATTAACGTCAATTTAGAATATTGGCTCCCAAGAAGCTCTTAACACCAAACACCTACAAAATATACAATTTAAGCAAAATAATCATCGTAAAACTAGCGAGATTAAAAACAAATAAATGGGGACAATTTGGTCCCATCAAATTCCCCCAACCTAAACCTTGCTAGTCTTAAGCAAGCATATAAAATAAGAATATAGGATTCAATGGTTGCAATTTCTAAAATGCCAAAAATATTGCAATTAAGAGTCACTTACATGCGACCCAAATAAAGAGACAAATCAGAAGTTTTAATGAGAGTTCTTGCTCAAGCTCACACTTAGTCTACCTAGAATCAATTTTACAAACCCGGGATTGGATTATACAACCCTCAACCTATCTTCCCTCTACACTGGCACTAGGAACTAACCAAGGAGCAAAAAAAAAAAAAAAAACAAATTAGACTGTTTTTGTCATTACCTAGGTGCCTGAAAAATAAAAGACATTTTCTTTTTGCATTCTTGTAAGGCGGGACACTAGCTGTCACACTACGTTGTAGGGACCCATAACCCGAGTTTAACCCTTGGTTGGCCTAATTGATCACACTGCAGGCAACTCTTTTTACCTCTTATCTCTCATGAATGTTGCAAAGCATGCTTTTTCTTAAAAAAATAAAAATGGACGACCATATGATTTTCTTTTAAGCTTGCACTCATTTTTCTTATCTTTATTTTCTTTCTCTTTTATTTTTCTCTCTTTTTCTTTTTCTTTGGCATATTTTCTTTCTTTTCTCCTAGGTAAGATATTACATGCTAATTTGCAGGCATTTGACTCTCTAGCTCATCCCTACACCTATCGAGGTGTTAACAAGCATATGGATTCTATAATTCACTCCTTAGCTTTCAAACTAATCCTAGGCATGCTAAGGTTTACTTTTGCAAGAGAAGTACTAGAAAAGTTTTAAAAAGGCTCAATTTCTGGGCAGCATGCTTAGGATTCAATAAAAGCAATAAAGTTGGTAGGATGACACATCGTTGATTTTCATGATCAGAGAAAAAGCAACCAGATCATCCATACATAAACACTCTATCTTTTAAAATTTGCTTAAAAATAGGTCCAATGCTCAGATGCATGGCCTCAATCCAGTAAACATAGAACAGTAAAATAATAAAGCATGCATAATAAAATTGTAACGTCGAGAATTAAGGTAAATCTCAATCTCTCTAATTTTGAGTTAATATGGGTTAATTGGTGCTAATTTGGGGTTAAGAAGAAAAGTTTAGTGGGTGAAAAATTAATTATGTAGTTGGGATGACAGTTTCGTAAATAGGAAGATTTTAGAGCTAAGCTCAAGCCCAAGAGTTCTTCATTTAAATTGTTCACGAAGCCCTAGGAATGAGCCATTAGCCAAGCCACTCAACTTCCCATCTTTTCCCTTCTTCTTCTCCATGTTTCAGCAGGTGGGTTTTTTTTGGGTCTTCTTCTCCTCGAGAAGCAGTCGGCCTCTCTCATCTGTGTCGGGTCTTCAGCTTGCAGGTCGTCAACGGCATCTTCTCTGACCAGTAGTTCTGGCGGTGCAGTGGTCGCGACAGTGTAGAGTTCTCTGACGTGTCAGGCGGTGAGCAGTCCGTAGGTGGGTTCGCAGTAGCTGTTTGGTGCAAAAAACGACAGTTTCCGGCAGGTTTCAGCATCTGTGTTGCTCGACCAGCAGCATCTTCACGTGGGTCTCCTTCCTTGGGCATTTTCCGGCGAGTTTTCAGGCACGACAGAGGCATTTTTCTCCTTTCTCGTTGGTTGTGCAGTGTGGGCGCATGGATTGGGGGTTTTGGTTGTTTTTTTTAGTGTTTTCCAGTGATTTTAAGGGTGGGTAAGTGAGTTAATTTGAGTTTTTGTTGGTTCGTTGGTGTTATAGGAATACCCACTCGTTTTTAACTCGGTTCAGCAAACTTTTCACAACAATTTTGGCAATCGAGCAGTACATCTTCAAGTTTCAGCATCTTTGAGCGAGTTCATCATTGCGTAAGTGAATTAAGTCAAGTTTTGGATGGTTTAATTGTGTTAGAGGAATACCCATTGATTTTTGTTGGTGAATCCAAGGTTCCCATAGCATTCGAAGGATTAATCGTCGTTTTGGAGCGAAATCGAAACCCTGACAGCAAGCCTAAGTTTCTGTTTTGCTTGCTTAGAGCTTTGGAGCTAAGGAAATTGGTTAATATTTATCAAGAATTGGTTTAAGCCAAGGTAAGTGGCTTTATTGTTGAACTTTTTAATTGGGAGTGCCTGTTTGACTTTTTTCCAAAATTCATGTGTTTTATGAATCGTTTTGAATATGTATATGTTTAAGAAAAATTGTTAAAGTATGGATTATATAACTATGAAATTTATTATCAATGTTTGCAAATGTTGATATTTGAATTTTTCTAAAAGTGGCGGTCTCTTGAAATTTTTATATGATGCATGAATTTATATGGCTTTAAGCATCTTAAATTTAGAAAGTGTACATGAAATTGATGTACTTTAAGCGATGCCTGCACAAGACTTAAGGACTTGAAATTGATGTACCTGAGTCGAGGTTCGTGAAATTGACGTCCCTCCATAGTCGACACATGAAATTGATGTGTCTAGGATATGCATGAAATTGATGTATATCCCATAGTTAATAAGTTTAAGATAAAATCTAGAGCCACCAAATTATGTTTGTTGTTGATTTTAGAAACGTGCATAAGCGTGACCCAACCTCAACAATAGGGTCACTTACTGAGTATTTTAAATACTCATTCTTTTCTAAATGTTTTCTTTCAGGTGAAGGCAAAGGCAGGTGAAAGACGATTGATGAGAACCGTTAGGCAGCCATGGGAGGACTATGACTCATGAACTTCATATTTTCTTCCGTTTTAAGAACCTTGTTTTACTTTATTTTGATTTGTAAACTTATTTGAGAAATTTTTAGAGGCCATGTATGTTTATAGTTTGGAAATTATTTAAGAATATTTTAAACCTTTAAAATCAGGGATCTCATATAAAATTTGTACTTTGAGTTTTTTTTTTTTACTTAAATTGGTGTTCATGTTATAAAATGTTTTTATTTAAAAAGGCCTCTAAAGCATGCATGTTGTAATGGTCCCAAAAAGACTCTTGTAAGGAGTCGGGTCGTTACAAAAAATAGTCTGACTCTCGGGTGTATCAAGACTCAACCAGAACAGACATGGAAGACCAACTCCACCCCCAACCTAAAATCATACATTGTCCTCAATGTATCTAATCAAGAAAAATCCAAAGGACAAAGACTAAGGGAACAAAAAATTTCCCCTATTTTAAGCTCAATGGTTGGAAGGGAATGATTCACCGTGTCTCGAAAGATAGCTTTTTCGCAGAAGTAGGTCACAGAATCCTAAAAAAAAAAAGGGAAACAAACATAAATGAAAGCCAACTAGAAGAAAACAACTAAAAATAAAGAAAAGGGATAGAAATTATTTTTAAAGTTGGGTTGCCTCCCAGAAGCGCAAATTTTTAACTTCGATTGCTCGACGGGATTTGCACTCTTCAACCGAAATCCACTTCTTTGATCCTCAGAGGATCTTTATTCTTTTTCTTTATCAACTCCTGCAAAGAAAAACTCAACTTGCACACAGAGTGCACAACGTAAGAAATTTTAAGCAGCATATCCTCATCCGTCCAAATTATGCTAATTCTAAGCACCCTAGGCTCAACTTGGTCAGCCACTTGAAACACTAAGCCTAAATCATGCTTTTTAGAATTAAGGACATCAGACGCAAAGGAATTAGGTGCAAAATAATAAGAATTTAGCTCAACATTCCTAATTTCCAATTCTCCTAATATGCATGAAGTGCTACATGAATCAAACCTATAATTTAAGGAAGAATTAAGTTCAGGCTCACTCACCTCGTTAGGATTTTCTTCTAACTTACCTTCATGCTGCTATGAGATTTGGCTTTTTAGCTCATCAGGGGAGTTGGCACGCAATCTTGTAACTTCTGCCAGTTTTGCAATAATCTCCCACGTCTTACTGGGTGTTGTTGCAAACACATCACCACCACTAGCTGAATCAAGCATTCTTCTATTGTCAGGTGTCAACCCTCCGTAAAAGCTTTCTATTAGGGACTCCTCTGAGAGTGGGGTGTGATGTTCCATGCAGTATAGGTTGAGCAGTTCACAAACTCGTGGAACAAATCTTCAGGCGCTTGCGTGGCGTTGACAATTCCTCTGATGGCTTCTATTAGCAGCGCAATGGGGTGGTACTTCTTCAGGAAAATACTTCTCATCTCGCTCCAAGAAGATACCGACCTTGGAGGCAACGAGAAAATCCACTTCCTAGCTTTTCCTTGCAGTGAGTACGGAAACACCCTCAATTTGAATTGATATTCAGGCATCTCTGGGGGTTTCTTTTCGGAACAGCTCAAGAAGAACTCAGATACATGAAAGTAGGCACCCGTTCCTGGTTCACCACAAAAGGAAGGAACTAAGAAAAAAAATTAGATAGGGAGACAAAATTACCTTCTTCGTGATTTATAATGCATGGGGGTGGTGGATATTTAGAAGCTCAAAAGTGAACTTGCACTACATGCTCGACCTTTTCTATCTTAGTGGACAGCGGATCGAGAGTCTGTCAAATATTCATGAAGCTCGATTTCCTCCTCTTGTCCTTAGAAGGGAGGTGTTTGCTCTTATAAAGATTTGTCACTGGATCTGCAAGAAACAAACTAATACACAAGAGACAAGAAAAATGTGAAAAACACAAAATTAATTAGAAATAAACACCGTGTTCCCCGGCAACGACGCCAGTTTTGACGAGACTTGTCGAAGGTCCGAGTCAAAATGAATTTGTAGTCCACGATCACTAAACTACTTGTAGTAGTAGTGGTCGGGGTCAATCACATGGAACAACTAGCTTACTTCTAATCTCTTTTGTGTTTGGTAGTAGAAGGGGGGTAGAAAAGGGTGATAAAACGTTAGGGAAAATAAAATTGCGAGGAAGTAAATGACAGGAAATTAAATGAAAGAAAAGTAAATAGGGAGGTTGGCTAATCTCACCTTGCCGCTCACAGTAGCCGGGGACACTTGGAATCAGTACATTTACTTTTTACTCATCGATAAGAAGATAATGGTTTACATGCATGCCGTCTAATTGGTACTCTAAATCATACTTGATCCCACCGTCCATCGACTCAATTACTAATTACTAATTAATTAACCCCACAAACTCGTCGAAGTCAATGAACTAAGTAGCTACATTAAGATCAAGATACCCGTAGAGCGCTAACCCAACGAAATCGTTGAACCAACATGCAATTGATTAACTAATTAACCTGGCCTCATTTAATAAATTAACTAATTGTTCCTCTAGGCTAGAATACCCATAATTAATTAGGAGAAATCTAAATTAATTACAAATATCGACTTAGACCCAAGACCTATCGTGTCATACAACAAAGTCAGAGAACTGCTCTTGGGACCCGTGGCCACGAATCGATCTATGTGCTAACTATTGAACTAACTACCCATTAGCTACTTGGAAACTAGTTCTTTAGCATATTATTAACATACGAGCTGTGAGTTAGGGCACCAATCTAACCTACTGTGCATGCTAAATATAAAAGCGGGAATCTAAAGCCACGAACAACAAATTGAAAGGGTTAAAATCCCTTTGGCAGCGGAAGCAAACAAGAACAATCTCGAATTAAAATTTCAATTTTAGAAAAACCAATACATTGGCAACAAAATTCAGAAACTAATTTCTAAATCAAATAGATTAAGCATGCTGATATTTTAGATCTAAAAACTATTTAGATCTAGAAAAAACTTACTTGGTTCGAAGAACACTGCACAATGCTCCAAGGATCTCGTTCTTGTGACTTCCAACGGACACCACCACTCGAATCACCCGCTATTCTCTTGGGTCGCTGAGATATGGCTTGTGGGAACCAAGTAGAAAAAACTTACTTGGTTCGAAGAACACTGCACAATGCTCCAAGGTGCTTGCTGTGTTTTGAGAGAAAACTAGAGAGAAAATCAAGAAACTTCTTTCTCTGTAAAAAACGTGAATGAGAGGAATGGTAGGAGCCTTAGGAAACTCCCTCTCCCCTGTACGATAAGTGGGGAGAAAGTTATTGCCCTATTAGATCTAGACCGTTAGATATTAATCAAAACGATCTCGGCCATTAACTAATTAAATAATAAATATTTAATTAATTATAATTAATTTAATTAAATCAATATTAATTAAATCAATATTAATTAAATGAATTATAATATAAAGTTATTAATTTAATTTGAATCAAATTCAATTAAATTAAATTGGCCATTCAATTAATTCTAAATTAATTGATATCACATTAATTAAATATCAAATATTTAATTAATTTTATAATTGAATCATATTAAATTTAATCTCTCTCATTTAACCTACAGTTTTAATGTGCATCAAAATGTACATCAATATAAACTATAGTTTTAATTTGATTAAATCACATTTAACCAAATTAAAATTAAATTAATTAATTCCCCAATTAATTAATTCATGAGTTAATCAAATATCACATATTTAATTAAATTCATAATTCTCTCATTAATTAATTTTGAATCATATCCAAAATTAATTTTATTATAAAGTTTAATTCATTAATTAAACTTATACTATAATGTATCTCCATACATTATATTAATTGTATCAAAATACAATTAACTTATATTCCCTTCAATAATCAAGACCATATTATCTCAGAACCCGTTATGAGCTAGCAGGTGGACCTAATGGACCTACAGATCAGAAGCTCCAACGATACGAGATTGATCAGCTAAACTCATTAACCGAGTCAATCAACATTCGTTAACTGTGGGTCACTCCACTAAAGACCCACAGCTGCACTCTTCTCACTGTAGAATATTTCTGTGTCCACGGATATCGACCAATGCAGTAAGTCAATCCTTTACGTGTGTTCGTAACACCAGCTGGGTCAAATTACCGTTTTACCCTTGGGTTACCTCTGGATCCTTAAGTACCACTGATCCCTCTAATGAACAATTTGTTTAGGGTCCAACCTCTAAACAAGAGTTCCTCTCGGGCCAGGAGAGGACGACGCGCCTTTGTTCAAGACCCGAAATCAACCCTTAAGGGAACACACATCTACTTGCCCCAATAGGGGAAGGAGTGAATTTCATCTTGTATTGTCATGTCCCCAGCACCCCACTCAGTCTTGTCCCCAAGAAGGTAGGCTTATTGAGTCGACGTACTGGCCACTCTCACCCGTACTAATCAAAGGAAAATCCCTCGTGAGAAGGAGTTCATGACACACTCAGGATTAAGATCGAGTTACCTAGGTCATCCTATTGAAACAGTAACCTAACTAGTTAACGGTGTTACATCTAGTGGTTTACTATTTCGTGGTCCGGTCTTATGCAAACTCATTGCATAGGATACCCCTGCTCGCATGTCTCCTACATGGACGCTTTGGATCAATTCGTCTCTATCGAATACAAAGCGGGTCGTATCACATAGTGTTACCAGGATAAGGTACCCAACCTTATCCCTATACTATAGACCTTGTAGGTTGTTACTTGAACACTAATCCCCGTATGTCCCCACATACTAGTCCAAGTCTCATGTAAACAACCTTGGATCTTACTTTATTTTATTTGTGTCATATTGTGCAATTCTAGACTTAATATGACAATAACATTTTATTGCATAAACCTCAATAACACTTTATTGATACAAGTGTATAATTCGTTAATCATTCACTATCTACGAGTTTTAGGACATAAAACCCAACACAAATAAATCATGCTTTAAGCTTAGAAATCTAAAGATAAGAAAGCATTCAGTTCAGAAAACTCCAAGAATCTCATAAAAATCCAAATGTACTTACAATCCCGAGGTTCCAACTACAGTGAACGGTGCTTAGACGACCATAGACAAGCCTAATCAAAACCCATGGCTCGAGAAACCAACCTAAACTAACTAAAAACTATAAAATACAGAGGAAGAATGAAGAAATCTTAGAGAAAATCGAGAGAAAAGGAAAAACGACTGTTGATCCCTCCTAAAAAATGTGACCTAAATCACAATCTGCCCTATTTAAATAATGAAGTGGCGTCGAGACGGCGTGGCCAGCATCGAGACGCCGACGGTGATTTAGGCAGTCCTTCAAATCTGAAGTGTCGGGACATCGTGAGGTGGCATCTCGACGCCACTTCTCGGGTCTTCCTTGTTTGGCTGCTTCTGAAGGGATTGAAATTCTGTAATTCTGTAAAGCGGAAGCGTAATTGGGACCGATTCATAGTTAATTTTTTTAATCTAAAATACCGATACATTGGCAATAAATTTAGAATTATTCTAGATTTATATTAAAGTTAAGCATACAAAAATGTTAGATCTAAATCTAATTTATATAGTAACAAGTTACTTACTCTCGTTGAAGACTCAGATTAAATTCACCAATTGCTTGTGAAATAATCACGAACTACTACGAACACTACCACTATGGCTACACTGGTATGACTATGAGACTACTACAGATAGGAGACTGGTGGGAGCCTTCAGGAGAATTCTCTGAGAGTAGGAGAATGAATGAGATGTCTTTCACCCCACCCTAAAGGTCCTATTTATAGGAAAAGACCAAAACCTTTTCCTTATAGGAAAATGTCATGAATAAGATCAAATATATTATCTTTTTTTAGAAGAAGATCAAATATATATTCTTATTCATATCTAATTTTAATAAATAAATAATTAATTACCCAATTAAATATCATATATTTAATCTTAGAGATTTTATTAAATTATTTATGTTAATATGAATCCAATTCATATTAATTATTTGAAATCTTTCAAATATTTTCTCTCAAGAAATAATTTTGAAATTAATTCAAAATTGTATTATAAAGTTTCATAAACTTTATATTATAATGCATCAATATACATTATATGATTCCCCTAAATAAATTGAACACTTTAAATTTACAATTTATACTTAATTGCGTCAAGTCTCTTTACGAGCTACCAGGGGGACCTAATGGACCTGTAGATCAGAAGCTCCAATGATATAAGATTTAATCGGCTAAACTCATTAACCAATTAATCAATTTTCGTTAATTGTGGGTTCACTCCACTAAAGACCCACAGTTGCACTCTTCTCACTGCAGACATAATTTTGTGTCCACGGATATAGACCAATAACAACAAGTTAGTCCTTTACGAGTGTTCGTAACTCCAGCTGGGTCAAATTACCGTTTTACCCCTGAGTTTCACCTACCTTCTTAAGTACTAGTGCTCCTCTAATAAACAACCTATTTGTGGTCCAACTATCAAACAGAAACCCCTCTCGGGCTAGTGAGAGGGTAGGACCCTTTGTTCAAAACTAGGAGACACCACTTAAGGGAACACTCATCTACTCCCTCAAAAGTTGGGAATGAGTGAATTCCATCCCCACTCGGTCATGTCCCCAAAATGGTAGGCTTATTGATTCAACATATTGTCCACTCTCACCCAAACAAATCAAAGGACAATCCCTCGTGAACAGGAGTCCATAATCCACTCAAGATTCAGACTAAGTTGTCTAAGTCATCCTAGTGAAATATAAACCTAACTAGTTAATGGTGTTACAACTAGCGATTACTATTTTGCGGTTCGGTCTTATGCAAACTCATTGCATAGGATACCCTCACTCGCATGTCCCCTACAAGAACGTGTTAGATCATTGCGTTTGTGTCAAATATAAAGTGGGTGTAACGCCCCGAAATTTTTAAAAGACTATCTAAGGTTACCACTCAACTTAGCCATGTGACTCATTGACGTGCTACCGAAAATTCGGCAGCATAACGACGTAATTTTGATTAACCCAAAATTTCTCAACCTAATAGAAACATTACGCAACAATAAATCAGATCCCAACACGATTACGAGTCAGATCTTGTAATCATTTCCATTCAGTCAACACAATTCAAATTAGGCCTAGTTCGAAAAATAAACGAAGTAAATCGACAACCAAGAAGCTAAACAGCGCCTCCTAACTAACACAAAATTTAAACTCTCCCGACATTGTTTAAGTACACTAAAACATAATAATAAGAAATAGACTCTCAAACTATGCTTTCTCAAGCCGGCTCCTCAGCATCACCAGGCTCGTAGTATTCCTCATCACCTGCAAAATCTGGTGGTGGGTCAGTACACAACCACGGTACTGAGTAAGTGGCTCACCCCTAAAGAGTCATCAAACATCATGCATCATACATAGCAAAATCATGCGTTACGAACACACTATCATACCTTATACACGATATAAACATCATACGTATCTCAACATGCTCAATTATATAAACGTGCAACTAACCATGCACCTAACACATGAATTCCGCACCATGCCATGCTCACTCATCGCTCGTAGCCCTCACAAGCTCTCTGAGACTGAATCCTTCGAGTCACGCCGACCCCTGACCATATTACCCAGGGCCTCGACGTTGCTCTACGGCGCTCCGCAATCGACCCTTGACCATATTACCCAAGGCTTCGAACTATGCATCGCCCCTTGGCCATATTACCCAAGGCACCCGATGACTTAATAATCAAACCGTACATCGCCCCTTGGCCATATTACCCAAGGCACCCGATGACTTAACAATCAAGCCGTACATCGCCCCTTGGCCATGTTACCCAAGGCACCCGATGACACTTTCGCGTGTATAGACTCATCACATCGCCCGTTGGCCATATTACCCAAGGCACCCGATGCTCCTCTTAATCCATTGATGACATACCACCCCTCGACCATTTTTACCCGAGGCACTTGGCACTCACCTAACTTTCCTTTTTAACTCACAAGGTCCTCTGACCTCACCATCTCACAAGAATGCATGCATCCTACTCATCATGCTTCTAGACTATGTTTTATGCTCATGACTTGCTCACATTTTAGAATGCACATCCCGTACATGTTTCCTAACTCGTGTCATGTGTTTAGTCAATGCCACAACCAAATACAACATATGCTCACAACAAGAATCAAACTTTACAACCAACCACAACATGATAACAACATGGTTATCGCGACAATATCGCACTACAACAGTTCAACATACTTCCACACAACAGTGCGACATAGCATATGCCACAACAACCCAACATGCTCAAAATTCGCAATAATTCATGAACATCAATACGTCAGCAGAGCACATAACACCACTAAATCGATATAACACACAACATGCTAGCAAACAAGCAAACAAACTCAAAGGGTAGAATTCCACTTACCTAAGTTCTAATGCGCTCTTAACAATCTAAGGAACGGTCCTAAGAGCAGTAATCAAGCTTTAGAGGTCAGAAATCAATTCGAAAGCTAACTAGGGGAAGGAATATCACTTGAAAGAGTTTCTCTTACCCACAAGTTGGTTCGAATCTTGTTGGGTATGCAAGGATTGAACGGAACCGAAAACTCACCAAACAACCTTGAACTCTTGTTGTCTCGCGATCGTAAGGGCCTAAGATTGCAAAAACAAGGTGGTTAGAGAGTGGGTAACTCCGAATTGAGGTTGTTTATGAATGGGCAGTACCCACCTACCGAACAAAAGAAGAAAACGAACTTGTAGCTGGCTGGAAACTCAACCCACGTGCAAGGGCTCGGAGAAACACGTACTGGGTGAGGATCTTGACGAACTCGCGTGGGTCAAGCTACGGACTGTGCAATGGAACGAGTAAGTAGTCGAATTGAGGAAAAACGTTCCGAAGAAACCAGGACTCACCAGAACACGCACGAGAGATCGTGATTTTGCTCGCATCTGGCCGAATCTGCGTCGGGAACTCGTTCACGAGGCGACGACGCGGGCGACGTCGTGCGGCAGTGGCGGCACGTCAAGGTAGTTGCGGCTGTGCGTGAAAGAGGAGGGACGAGATGGGGCTGGTGGCGGCTGTGCAAAAACGAGAGAAGAATGGAAGAGACGGTGGCTCAAACGAGAGAGAAAGGATGGTGGCTGCGTGAACAAGAAGGGGCTGGCGGCTGGGAGTGAAACGAAAAAGGAGAAAGGAAATCCTAGGGTCCTTTTCTCTCTTTTTTTTTTTTTTGTTTTTTTAGGATTGTTACCCTAACTTTTACTATTAAAGAATCCAATCAAGCCCTAATTCTTTTTTTTTCAACTTAGGGAGTCTTGGGTAAGTAAATATTTCCACGACTATGGTTTGAAAAACGACATTAAAAATTTAACTACGAATATAAAAAGCAACCCAATATATTCAAGGGACGAAATCTAACGTACCTGATAACGCAGGGCGTCACAGTGGGCCATATCCAAAGTTCGCCAAGATAAGGTACCCAGCTTTATCCCTATACTATAAACCATTCAGGCTATTTCTTGAACATTGATCCCCGTATGTCTCCACATACAGTTCAAGACTCATCCCTCAGCCTTGGATGTTTAGTTTATTAGATTAGGGTTATTTAGGAAAGATGTACATAATATAGACAATAACTCTTTATTGAAAAAATATCAAACAATACTTTATTTATGTTCGGTCAATTGTTACATTTACTATCTACGAGTTTTAGGGCATAAAACCCAACAACTTCAATTCTTGATCCTTTTTGACGTTGTTTTCGAGTCTTGGGTGCTCCGCTTTGGTTTTTTCACTGTCTCGACATCCCATGGACTTTAGATGGATCAAAACCACGTTAATTTCCTCGAATTAACGTCAATTTGGAATATTGGCTTAAGCTCTTAACACCAAACACCTACAAAATATACAATTTAAGAAAGGTAATCATCGTAAAACTAGCGAGATTAAGAACATATAAATGGGGACAATTTGGTCCCATCATAGTCCTCTAAAAAAAGAATATTTTTATAAATTCTTTAACTGTATAAACTTTCCTTCTACATATAAATTTTTCAACATTGAAGACATTGAATTAATAATTTTATTGATGTTATTAGGTAAACAAATAATTGTTTTGTTGGCCTTTAATATAAAAGATTCTCATAAGTAAGGATTTCTACTTGTTTTCTTTCATAAGCTTTTTCTCATTAGATAAAAGTTATTCATAAAGTTAGTTACTAATTAAATTCTAAATGAAATGAACCATACAAAATTAATAAAAATAAGTTTAATTAAAAGCTAAGTTATGTTCTTAAATTTTTACAAACAACATAATATAGAAAAATATCCCTTTTTGTCGGTATATGTGGCGATTCTTTATCAAGGAATAGTTACAACAATCTAACTCTTAATACACAAACTTAGAGCTGAAGAGAAGTCATAAGTCATAAGTTACTAAGAAAGCTTCTAGCTCTATCCTTGAATAATTGGTTGTCTATAAATGAATGACTTGTTGGTTGATTTGACTCACCACTTTTTACTTTCTTCGTTTTCATTCATTTTACTTTTGAAGTTTCTGTGGTTGATTTGTTGCTATCATGCAGTTATGGTAGCATTTTACATGTATTTTGCTTGTAATCTTAGGGAAATTGGGCTAATCACGTGTTTGAAAAACTTGAAATGTGTTGTGTGATTAGGGATAATAACTATCCCTAATTGTCATACTCAAAAAACAACACCCACTGAAAACAAAAGACTTCAAATGTGGTGTATGATTAGGGATAATTACTATCCCTAATTGTCATGCACCAAGCAAATAATTGTACCAATGAATCCTAATTTTGACCCGTGTCTCGAGACCTCATGTCAGAACAACTATGGAAGCATAGTTTGAAAAATGTACAACCTTGAAACTAACCTTCTAAATACGGTGACAACTAGGAAGTAGTGCAAGTAGTTCAACATCGACATTTATGGGATCTACCAGGAGGGCAAAATGTAGATAACGATCAACTAGAGACATTAAAACCTGTTGGTGGAATAAGAGTCGATGAATCCATCGACGAGGATAACACTATGTTCAGGGATGGAGTTGAATTAACAATTTTAGATGAACAAGTTATTGAGGACGAAAATGGTGATGGTTTCATAAACGACGAGGACAAGGGCATAGAAATAATTGCATCCAGTTCGGACTAGGACGACTAGTTCGTCGAATCACTTAACTCATGTAACAATATTTTGACGTTTTTACTTATGACTGTGCATATGTATGTCTAACATTTATCTTGCCTACTTGTAGATTTACGATGGTAGGTTGGATACATGGGAAGACGGCTAATAAGTATATACAGGAGGAACGCGAGACCCTACCTTCTTTTTTTATAGGGGATTAAAGTTGATGGTTGGACACATGTGTGTCTTTTAGAGTCCATGATAACACCCGAAATGTGCTATTTTATTACCTTTAATTTAATCTTGTTAGTTTGCATTTTATGGTTTTATTGTTTGTTTTATAGGAATTTGAGCATAAGAGGATAATTAGGCTGACCATTATGTCAAATCGATGCTAATTTAGGAAATTAAAGGAGTTTTCGATCTATCTTGGAGTCCCTGTGATGACGAGAAGCTTAAGGACGTGACTGGAGCATTCAAATCTCAAGATTGGAGCCAAAAAGATAAAAAAGAACGTTGAAATCATATGTCTATCCGAGAGCTAGTGTCAAGACGTTACAATACCAGTGCCTCCAGGCTGCCCCAACTCCAGAACCGTGGATAAAGGACCCAGCGTCGCGACGTTGTCGCGATATTTAAATAGTGTCTTTCGATTTTTAGGTCATTCTTAAGTTTGTTTCCAGCCACTTTTTTTTTTCCTCTTTGATTCCTTTATGATTTCCTACTTTATTTTAGTTTAGGCCTAGTTAAGGATGGTTAATTGATGTGGACTTTTCCTAACCGCAAGCGCACGGGTCAAGTAATAATATAGTGAATAGTAAATTCGAATGTCGTCCTCTGGATTGGATTTTTAAGCAAATCAAGTATTGCGAATTATCTTGCCCAATTTTATTTAGGGATCAAAAAGTGATGAATAGGTGATGATAAAAACAAATCAAAGCAAGTAAAAAGAATGGAAATTCAATTGGGAAAACTACTTAGGGAATTGATTTCGCCGATTTCGTTTAGGATTGATTTTAAAGAATAAGTTATTTGCACAATGAAATTATGAGCCAAAGACCCTTTAATCACAACTACCTCTCCCGAGTATAATTGATTCTCATGCAAATTAACCAACTTGATATCCCTATCTAAGTTTATTAACATGCAAGGCAATGAGATCTTTTAACCAATTCTAAAGATAATCTAAAACCGTCAAGAATTAGAAAGTACTTTATTCATGCAATCTTGAGCAAGTCTAGATCAAATCCCCTCTCCCAAGCTAGATTCGAAACTTAAATCATCAAACTAATGGCCAATTAATTGAAAGCATTAAATCAAGATTACAAACACAATAACATTGCACAACTTAAACCATAAATCAATCCATAAACTTAATCAACTACATCAATCCCTAAGCTACAAGTTTAGCTACTCATTAAGGTAAATACAAACTCAACTAAACATGGAAAAGCCATAAATCCAACTAAAGGAAGAAAAGAGAAAAGAAAACTCAATGTAGGCCGAGTCCCGACGTCCCCGTCACGATCCCCACGAACAATGGGTTGATTTCCAAGTCTCTCCCTTTGTTTCCAGCCTCCAAATGCTCTGTTCTGTCCTCTTTACGGCTATCCAAGGTCCCAAATCGATCTCCCCTAAAACCTAGCCGAAAATAAGCTTTTATTCTGATTTTTCGTCTTAGCGTCGAGATGCTGTCAAGACAGCGTCGCGACGCTGCCTCTTATACGCGCGTTCTGAATAAGGAAAAACGGTAGCGTCGGGACGCTTCCTATCATAGCGTCTCGACTCTGTAAGCTTTACGCGCCTAATTTGATATGGAAAGTGAGCGTCGAGACGCTCAAGAGCTAGCGTCGAGACGCTAGCCTGCTGTTGACCGAGATTTGACTTTTTTCCTCTTTTATTCTTTTCATTCCTTTGCATCTTTTCACGCCCCGAGCACCCGATTAACTCTAATATGGCATTATAGCTCCAATCAACCATTTCCTACAAAATAAACAATAAAGCACAATAAAATGGCCCAAACATCATAAAAGACTAGCTAAATTAAATAAGTAAAAGTAGCTAGCTATGCTCGCTATCAAATACCCCCAAACTTAAGCTTTTGCTAGTCCTCGAGCAAACTCTCAATCAGACATACAATGGAAGAATGGATGCAACAATCATAACTCAATCCTCAAGGCTCAAAAGTCAATAACCAAGCAAGCAAGAGATATGCACACAAGGACCAATGAGGGAGACAAATTAAAATTTTTCCAAAATTAACTTGCACAAGCGAGATCTAACTCAACAAGATCAGACTCTACTAGCCCGAGATTGGATTATTAAACTCTCAGCTCATCTTCCCTCTACACTGGCACTAAGGCTTCACTAATGAGTTAATGCAACAAATTAGTTTGTTTATCTCCATACTTAGGTGCTTTTAATTAACAATCAAATTAAGCATGTATATGTGGCACTAGCTTTCACACACCCATTGCAGGGACCCTTAACCTGAGATTTCTCTGGTTGGCCTAACTGATCACAACAGGGGTAGCTCTTTTTGCCTTAACTTTATTTAACATTGCAAACTGTGCACAGGCCATGGCATAATAATTTTTCTCTTCAACAGTAACAACAAGAATGATTTTTCTTTATGAGCATAAATAGCATATATTCTTTTCTTTCCTCCTAAGCAAGATCAAACATGCTAATTTGCAAAACATTAACTTTTTAGCTCTTCCCTACACCTATCGAGGTGACAACAAACATATGAACCTAATAATTCGCTCCTAAGCATTCAAATCCAAATCTAGCCAAGACAAATACTCTACTCATGCAAGCCATCTCCTAGAAAATTTTTAAAAAGTCTCCCTCTTTGGGCACTTATGCTTACATCTCATCACAAGCTTGAAAATTGACAAGAAAGCCTATCCTAGGACATCATAATCATGCAAAAGTAACATCCAGAAAACAACCATATGCATAATTCAAAGAAAGCTCAAAACTATAGCCCGAACTCAGATGCTCAAGGGCTCCACAAACATGCTAATCCACCCCCAAACTTAAAATATGCATTGTCCTCAATGTATAAAGAAAATAAAGCATAAACAATCATGAGAACAATAAAAGAATGACAGGAGTGAATGATACTGGCCTGGAATGATGATGACTTCTTGCTTGATAGCTTTGAATCTTGAAAGCTTGAAAGCAAAGGAGAGGAAGAAAACAAGACCTACAAAACAAAAACAAACAATAAATCAAAAACAAAAAGAAAGCACACTAACTTACTTGGGTTGCCTCCCATAAGCGCTTGTTTAACGTCATTAGCTCGACGTGTTGCACGTGCTTCAAGGAGGCTTTTGTTCTGTGAATCCAACAGAGGTGCTCTTTCTTGCACCTTTCCTGTAGCCCATGTAAAGCACTTCATCTTTAGAGTCTTCAACTGCTTTAAAGATCTCTTTTTCGTTCTTGACTCTAATAGTGAGCTCCCTGCGCTCAATATCTATGATCGCTCGCCCAGTAGCGAGGAATGGTCGTCCTAATATGACAGGCATTGAAGGATTTTCTATCATGTCCATAACATACAAGTCAATAGGGAGGAAAAATCTACCTACTCTGATTAACACATTCTCTACAATACCAACTGGTCTTACCACAGATTGATCAGCCAATTGGAGCTTTACAGGAGTAGATTTAATCTCACCTATGTCTAACTTCTTACACAACGATAGAGGAATGATATTAATGCTAGCACCTAAATCACATAATGCTCTGAAAGAATAAGTACCAAAACTACAAGGAACAGAAAAACTCCCTGGATCTGCTACTTTTTCAGGTACTTTCTGTTGTACTCTGGTGCTGCATGTGGAAGCAAGATATACAGTGTCAACTTTCTTTTCTTTTCGCTTCTTTGCTAACCACTCCTTCATAAACCTGTTGTATTGGGGCATCTCTAATGCCTCTGCAAAAGGAATATTAATATTCAGATTCATAAAAGCATTCATAAATTTATCAAACTGAACCTGATTGTTCTTTTTCTTCTTTTTCTTTTTCTTTTCCTTGGGAACCAACAGTGTGGGAGAAGGAATAGGAGGCTCAAGGTTAGGCTTTTCAGCCTCATCTGCTGATGTGTCCTCCTCAGCTTCCCCTGTAGGCGTTTCATAGTCCTCAGATTCTGGTTCCTCTTCAGATTCCTCCTGGTGCACCGTGATTGCCTTACAGTACTCCATTTGGGGTTTCTCTTGTTCAGCTGGGGCCTTACCTTTGTTCATGGTACTTACAACATTTACCAACTGTCCCAGCTGAGTCTCAATGTTCTTTATGGCTGCACTGTGGCCATTCACTGTTGAGTTGATGGCAATGACTGCCTCCTCTAATTTGGTTGTCCTGCTACTAGATTCTGCAATGAAAGCTCCAACAAGATCTTCTAACTTTTTATTATCTTGAGTTTGAGGGGCAAAACCAGGAGGATTAAGAACATTCTTAGTATTAGCATAAGAGAAATTTTCATGGTTCCTATTGTTAGGGTGATAATGTGTAGGTGTAGAACTATTATTATATCCCCTAGAATTAAAATTAAAATTTGATACATACTGAACCTGCTGAATGGTCTCCTCCTGAGGTCTGGATGCTAAAGCAGCAGCTGATTCAATTGACTGTGCACTCCCTGTACCTGAAAATTTCATAAAAGCATTAGCAAGGGAGGTCATCTGGGCCTGGAGTGCACTTACTTTGTCAACCTCAAACACTCCAGCAACAATCTTTTTGGGTGTAGACCGCTCAGATGGCCACTGATAGCTGTTGGTGGCCATATCCTCTAAAAGTGTGCGAGCGTTTTCCAAGGTCTTGGACAACAGAGTCCCACCTGCAGCTGCATCAACAATCGTTTTTGTACTAGGAGTTAAACCATTATAAAACAACTGTACCTGAAGCCAATCGGGGTAACCATGCTGAGGACACTTCCTCAGTAGCTCTTTGAATCGTTCCCAAGCTTCGAACAGCTGCTCATCATATTGTTGTTGGAATGTCCCAATCTTGGTCCTCAGCTTGACCATCTTTTCAGGAGGGAAACATTTCTTTAAAAAGGCCTGGACCAAAGCATCCCAAGTGGTGATGCTCCCAGGGGTAATAGACTGCAACCAATCACGTGCTTTATCCTGCAAAGAAAAGGGAAATAAACGTAAGCGAATAACATCCTCAGAGACACCATTAATCTTTACCGTCCCACAAATATCCAAGAATGATTTAAGAAGAGAATTTGGATCCTCGGTGGGTGATCCTCTGTATCCACAGTCTCGAGCCATCTGAATGAGGCCGGTCTTCAGCTCAAAGTTGTTGGCATTAATCGGGGCATAGACAATTCCCGATTGTTGTCCCTGAAACACAGGCTGAAAATAATCCCTAATAGGCCTAGGCTCCTCAGGTGGATTTTGATCTGCCATTTGAATAGTTTCTCTATTTTCCCTTCGAAGCCTAAGAATTGTTCTTTCTATCTCGGGATCAAATGGTGCTAAAATTAAATCTTTATCCCTACGCATAAACAAACAAAACTACCCTAAAAAAAAAAGAAAAAAAGAAAACAATTATGGAATGAAATAAAGAAAAGGAAACAACTAATCTAAATATGGAAAATATAATCTAGAAAAGGAAACAAAGTAACCTAATATGGAATGCAAAAATAAATATGGCAAAATGCAAATAAGAAAACTAATCTAGAGAGGAAAAACAAGAACAAATAAAGAAAAGATTACTCAACTAAAATAAAACTAACCTAGAAAATCAAATATGGAAAGAAAAACAAATAAGGAAAAAAAATGCAATAAACTAAAAAAGTAAAAATACACCCTAAATTAAGATCAAGCAATTTTTTTTCACAATATCAATTTAACTAAATTTGCCAATCCCCGGCAACGGCGCCAAAAACTTGATGTGGACTTTTCCTAACCGCAAGCGCACGGGTCAAGTAATAATATAGTGAATAGTAAATTCGAATGTCGTCCTCTGGATTGGATTTTTAAGCAAATCAAGTATTGCGAATTATCTTGCCCAATTTTATTTAGGGATCAAAAAGTGATGAATAGGTGATGATAAAAACAAATCAAAGCAAGTAAAAAGAATGGAAATTCAATTGGGAAAACTACTTAGGGAATTGATTTCGCCGATTTCGTTTAGGATTGATTTTAAAGAATAAGTTATTATGCACAATGAAATTATGAGCCAAAGACCCTTTAATCACAACTACCTCTCCCGAGTATAATTGATTCTCATGCAAATTAACCAACTTGATATCCCTATCTAAGTTTATTAACATGCAAGGCAATGAGATCTTTTAATCAATTCTAAAGATAATCTAAAACCGTCAAGAATTAGAAAGTACTTTATTCATGCAATCTTGAGCAAGTCTAGATCAAATCCCCTCTCCCGAACTAGATTCGAAACTTAAATCATCCAACGAATGGCCAATTAATTGAAAGCATTAAATCAAGATTACAAACACAATAACATTGCACAACTTAAACCATAAATCAATCCATAAACTTAATCAACTACATCAATCCCTAAGCTACAAGTTTAGCTACTCATTAAGGTAAATACAAACTCAACTAAACATGGAAAAGCCATAAATCCAACTAAAGGAAGAAAAGAGAAAAGAAAACTCAATGTAGGCCGAGTCCCGACGTCCCCGTCACGATCCCCACGAACAATGGGTTGATTTCCAAGTCTCACCCTTTGTTTCCAGCCTCCAAATGCTCTGTTCTGTCCTCTTTACGGCTATCCAAGGTCCCAAATCGATCTCCCCTAAAACCTAGCCGAAAATAAGCTTTTATTCTGATTTTTCGTCTTAGCGTCGAGACGCTGTCAAGACAGCGTCGCGACGCTGCCTCTTATACGCGCGTTCTGAATAAGGAAAAACGGTAGCGTCGGGACGCTTCCTATCATAGCGTCTCGACGCTGTAAGCTTTACGCGCCTAATCTGATATGGAAAGTGAGCGTCGAGACGCTCAAGAGCTAGCGTCTCGACGCTAGCCTGCTGTTGACCGAGATTTGACTTTTTTCCTCTTTTATTCTTTTCATTCCTTTGCATCTTTTCACGCCCCGAGCACCCGATTAACTTTTATATGGCATTATAGCTCCAATCAACCATTTCCTACAAAATAAACAATAAAGCACAATAAAATGGCCCAAACATCATAAAAGACTAGCTAAATTAAATAAGTAAAAGTAGCTAGCTATGCTCGCTATCATTAATCAAGCCTTGAGGCTTAGATTTGGCTCATCTATGGTCGTCTAAGTTTAGATTGCTGTAATCGGAACCTCGGTTGTGAGTTTATTTAAGTTTTCATGAGATTTCTGTTCTACTCTTGGGATTTTCTGAATGTGTATGTTGCATCCTATGATTCTCGCTTAAACAATCGTGTTTACATATTAGTTTAAGAATTGACGTCTCTTAAATTGAATACAAGCATGATTTATCCGTTATGTATAGATAGCCACTAGGTTGAGGCAGATCCATCGCTAGTTTAACAGTAGCCTAGTGTAGACTTCCGATAGGCCTAAAAACATATGAGAAGTTGATATAATTTAATTAGAGAGTTTTAATTCCTAATTTATTCCGGGTCTTGCACGATAATGTGGTTAGTTAATTAGTAATTTTGAGGAGTCATCTGGTTACTAATCTAGATAATTAGATTTAGTCTGACGATTTATCGGGCTAAGCATTAAGAGAAACGGGCGCAATTAAATAACTAATTGGTTAATGAATTTGTGGAGTATCGGGTAAGTTAATCAATTAGACACAGACTTAGTGGGTGGACTATCTGAAAAGCCAAGAAGCATTTCAGACACATAATAATTCACTAAAATCAATCTTTAGATAATCAATGATTGAATTTGGATAAACTAACACCGAGTAATTCCGATTGCAGTGATGACCAAGGTACAATTAGCCTACCCGCCGTTTATTTTCCTGCTATTACCTTTTTTGTCATTTATTTCTAGCACTTTATCTTTTCTTGCCTTCTATCTATCCAAATTCAACCCCCATTAGTTCTGTCTTTGCAATAAACCTGATCAAGACGAATTAACAATCGTGTTCCCTGTGTTCGACCACGGCCACTACTGCTACAAGTTAGCTTTAGGGGTTGTGGACTATAAATTTATTTGACACGGACGTTGGAGAATTCAACACCTTCCAAACGGTCCTGTCAGTCCACGAGAGCTCGCTAAGTGACGAAAGACCATTATGCTTTCGTTTTTCGTTTAATAACTCTTTAATTTTGTGTACCAACTTTTGTCTTTATGTATTTAATTTATGTGCTAATTAGGAATCATATATATGAACATATCGATTTCATTTGTGGAAATAAATTAAATATAATGCAATTGTGTTAATTGTGTTTTTTTTAATTAAATTAGTTTTAAAAACAAATATATATTTATTAAAAAAACTGTTTCTGCTGACGCCGTCCACGTGGCGTCGGTAGAAAGACATCAGATGTCGTTCTGTCGACGCACATACTGGGCTACTCTGAACGATGGTTTCTCTCGATGCGAATTTTATGGCGTCAGGAAAGCCGGTTTCTTCTGACGCTCTTAAAGGTGGCGTCGGCAGAGGGTCTACTGACTGTTTTATTCCGATTTTCTTCCCGACGCCTGGAAATGCGTCGGTAGAACCTTTTCCGACATGTAATCTGAATTTGGCCGACGTTTATGCGTGTTGGCAAAAGACCAATTTGTTGTAGTGTGTCATTATATTTAGAGTGTTATTCTTGTAATGAAACTTGGATTTTAGATTAAGGTTAAATTATGAATTTGATCCACTTTTTTATTTATTTATTTATTTATGTTCTTGTAATTCTTTAAAGTTTCTAATTTGGTTCACATGTTTTGCAATTTGATATTCACTATTTGGTCTCTCTAGTTTTAAAAGTTTTAATTTAGACTTTATAGTTTGGTCAAATCTCATAAATCATTTCTAAATTGTCTTTTTCCAACTCAGAAACGAAACTATTTTTCATTTTACACATCCTTGAATCAATAGTAGAAAACGCAAGCTCATTGCTAGGTAGTTAAAATAAGGGGTTATTGTAATGGGTAGCAAGTTAAGGTTTGTTATTTGCAAATATAGAAACTTCTTAAAAAAATTCAAATATGTCAAATCTATCAACGATAGACTTCAATCAAAATGCAGGTAGCCTATTAGTGATAGCGACTTGTCTTAGGTCGTATCAAATAAATTTATAATCCACAACAATTAAAGCTAACTTGTAGCAATAGTGGGCGGGGTCAATCACAAGGAGTCCATGCAAACAAAGTTTAATTTCCTTTTCTGTTTAGGTAACAAAAGAGGGGTTTTGGAATAAGAATGAAAACTAAATAAGGATAAAGTAAAAAGAGTGCAAGAAACTAGAAAGCAAGAATAGCAAAAGTTCAAGTCAATACCTTAGAGATCATGTAATTGGGGTTGAAGTAGTAAGTTCAATTCAATTAAATCATAAATCTCGCTAAGCAACCAATAACATGTTTAAGCTCGGCGTATTCCGAGAATAACTCGAAAGTCGTGATCCTACTATCACAAACATGCAAATGCCAAATTTGATTCTAGTTTAAATTAATTAATTGGTCGATTAATGAATCAAACCCGCATTGGGATCTACCCGAATTAGTACACATGCAACGAGCAACAAACTTCAATTACAATTGATTAAATCCTTTAGTTATAGGTGACACATGAGGAATATCAAAATGTCCTCCTATTCGCTACTTAGATTAGAAATTAAATTTAGATAAACCATGGTTAAAGGTCGTCAATCTTTCCCTAGCATTATCTAAACTTATATTCATGGAACTAAATTCACATAGACATGCAATTGAATTAAAAAGCAAGAGATTTCATTAAAAGAATTTGAACTTACATATGAAGTCCTGATTACATGAAGAAGAGAGCCTAGCCGCTCATGGAATACGTACAAGCTTGGTTTCTTCCTTGATACATCATAAAATCTCACCTAAACTCGCTAAAATCTAGAAAAGGTACAAGCCAAGTAAGGGAGACCGACTACAAAATGTAAGAACGTGGATATGTCTAACCCTAAACCTAAGCTACATATTTATACAACTCCTTCGCCTCCAAGTCGTGGGATTTTGGCGCTGAAACGAGGCTCCAAAGACGGGAAAAATCTGAGCAAACAAGAAAAAAAACAGATTTGGAAATGCGTCGAGTCGCTGGTTCCTTTTCCCGCAACGTCGAGGAGCGTCGAGACGGTTAGCCCTCGAGTTTTTGGCGTGTGTTTTCTGCAGACAGATCGTCAAGATGTGCTCTTCCAGCGTCAAGACGCTAAGCTCTCGAGAATTTGGCTTGGGATTGTGTTTTGCTCCTGTTTTGCTCGTTTAGGTTCTGTTTTGGCTCCGAACCTCCTTTATGGACCCACACAGATATTATACTCATTTTAAAGGCTTTTTCGCAAGAAATTAAATAAAGATAAGAAAATCGGGGGGTTCTAAATGTATAACAAATTAGACATATCAAAATACCCCCAACCTAAACCTTGCTAGTCCTCGAGGAAGCTAAAACTAGAATGAATGATATTATAATGCAATGCTATATTCCTGACTCAATTTCTCAAAGATAAGTATGATCAACATTTTACTCAAGGGAAATGGATGCAAGTCTAGCATAATTAGAGACAAATTAAAATCATTCAATTTTTTTCTCAATCATAAATGTGAACTAAGTCTTTCCTAGAGAGGTTTTGAAAAGTTCGAGAAGGATTTATAAAACTCCCATTCCATTTTCCCCCTACACTGGACAAGGCACAATGCATTAAAGGAAAGGAACAAACTAACTTGTTAAAGATGCAAAATGGGTGCCTTAAACTTTTTCTTTCTTTTCTCTCAACTAAAAGAGCCCTAAGCTTGCATATAAATGATTTTTAAGGGGCACTAGCTTTCACACATGTACTGTAAGGCCACATTTCCCGAGTTTAACCCTTGGACGCCCTAACTGAACATAATAGAGGTAGCTCTTTTTACCTCGACAAGCAATGCAAAAAAAAGTTTATATTTTACTTTTTTTTTCTCATATTTTTTTTCTCAACAAAGTAAATGATTTTTCTTTTGAAGCTCACAAGGCAAATATTATTTTTCTCACTCCCTAAAGCATGAAACAAGCTATTTGCAAAAATTTGCTCTAAACATGCTACCTATCCTATTGAGTGACAACAGAAATTCAAATCCTATAAAACCATCTAAAACCAACAAAACTACGCTAGATAGGATTTTTGCTCAATTTAGACAAGAAAAAATTTGAAAATTTTTAATGAAGGTTTTAAGGATGCCAAAATGTATGCAATTCAACTATAGGCAAAATATATACCCATGCTTTTCATATCAGATAACTCACAAAATGAGCTACTTTTTCCAGTATATTTTTGTTAGTCTTTAAGAATTAATCGGCCAAATTCACACACTTTATGTTTATTTTGTAGGAATTGTGTTCATGGGATGAATTGGAGCATTTGGAAGTTGAACGAGTGTTCGGAATCTAAAAAAGGGCAAAAGAATTGAAGAAGAATGGATTTTAGAGCTGTAGCAACCATTTGACCCGAGAGCATAACGTCAAGACGCTAGCTTGTGGCATCTTGATGCTGCTGTAGCAGATTTCCCAACCTTCATTCTAAAGAGCACAACATCGAGACGCTGTGTTAGAGCGTCTCGACGTTGTCACCACATTTGAGGTCTTATTATAATAGTTATAATAGGACTAGACTTAGATAAATGACTTAGTCGGATTTATCTAGGTTTAATCAAACCCTAAAATATCTGATAGGTTACTTTAGTGGGAGGAAAATTACAAAACTTAATTTAAATTGAGTTTTGCTCCTACGTCCCCGTGAACTTCACGCCGTGAGATTCATGCTCGGCTTCGTGTCGTTTTAGCACGGCCTCCCTTCGGAAAGTGTTTGCATGGATCAATACCAAGGTGAATGGGGAAAGTGACTATAGTAAGTGGGAGCGGGATGCGTGTCAACGTATCCTTCGGTCTCCACCCCTAGGTCACAACGTGAGATTCCTATGATCTGCCTGCATGTTGTCTCGGCGCAACCATCCCTTCGGACTGCCTTAATTGTGTTTTTATTGAAGAAATCTAAAATAATTTGATATTTTGTCTTTAGGAGCATTTTATGGAATTTTGGTGGAAAAAGGCTAAAAAAAAGAAATCCAAGCCAAATATCCAACCATGGGTCAAAGGGGGAGCCCAAGAGTCAACCATGAAGAAAAAATCCAAAAAGAATTGAAGTTAGCCCAAGTTTCAAGCCCAAAACCGCGCCTGTTGGGTCTGGAAACCACACAGCGTCGCGACGCTGTCCCATTTCTTGGCGGACAAGTTGGATGACGTCACACTATCACGATATGAGTAGCTAGGCTATAATTCTTAGGGATTGATGTAGCCCTTTGGGTGTTGATGGATTGATTTTTGGATGTATGTTGCTTTGAATTCATTTATGTATATTCTTCTTTTAATGCTCTTAATTCACTAGCCATGAATTGAATATTGTTATCTCTAAGTCTTGCTTGGGAGAGAGGATTTAGTTTAGACCTTGTTTTGCATAACTAGAATAATCCTAAGATCTGGAGATTTAGGGTAGTTTTAGAAATCATTAAAAGGATTAGACTTAAGGCCTTGCATGCTAGGCCTTGCATGCTAATGAATCTAGAAAGGGATATTGGATTTATTTCATGCATGAGAATTAGTTATGCTTGGGAGAGATAACTATGATAATAGTTTGTCCTAGGTATATGAATCATTGCATATTAGAACATTCAACTAATCAATTCACAACCTCAATAGGTGAAGTCGATTCCCTAAGAGTTTTCTCCAATTGAATTTTCTATCTATTTTAGCTTTTGTCTTTTGATTCATTATTCTCATTAGTTAATTAATATTGTGAAGAAATTGTTTGGTCTTAATTTAGAGTGTATTTTATTGTATTTTAGGTAGTTGCCTTTTTTTTCTTTTCTTTTTTTTTTTGTTTTTGTTTCCCTTTCTTGCTTTATTTTTTTCCTTATTTGTTATTCATTTTTTTGTTGGTTTTCTTTATTTCTTTTTTTAGAGTAGATTTTTGTATGCGAAAGGATAGAGAGTTGGTGTTAGTTCCCTTGGATCCCGTGATTGAAAGAACCTTCAGTAGATGTATGAGGGAGAAAAAGAAAAGTCCTATCAAAATGACCAATTCTAGTCCACCTGAGGAGCCCAAGCCTATTAGGGACTATTTTCAACCCGTTTTTCTTGAGCAACAATTAGGGATTGTCTATGCCCTGATTAATTCCAAAAATTTAGAGTTGAAGACCGATCTGATCTAGATGGCTCGAGATCGTGCATTCAGTGGATCACCCACTTAGAACTCTAATTCTCATTTAAAATTATTTTTAGATATTTGTGGGACGGTAAAATTAAATGGTGTGACTGAGGCTGCTATTCGCTTACATCTTTTCCCTTTCTCTTTTAAGGATAAAGCACGAGATTGGTTGCAGTCCATTCCCCCTAGAAGCTTCACCACCTGGGATCCTTAGGTCCGAAATTTAGACATTCCAGCAGATGTTTGATGAACAACTGTTCGAGGCATGGGAGCCTTTCAAAGAACTACTGAGGAAGTGTCCATAGCATGGATCCTGATTGGTTGCAAATTCAGTTGTTTTATAATGGTTTAAATTCCAATACTAAAACATTTGTTGATGTAGCTGCAGGTGGGACTTTGTTGTCCAAGACTGTGGAGAGCGCACATACATTACTGGAGGATATGGCCACCAACAGTTACCAATGACCATCAGAGCGCTCAACACCTAAGAAAATAGTTGAGATCTACGAGATAGACAATGTATCTACTCTTCAAGCCCAAATGTAATCCTTAGCTAACGCATTCTTGAAATTTTCAGGTATAGGGAGTGCACAGTCCATTGAGTCAGCTGCTGCAACATCTCAGTCGCAGGAGGAGACCACCATTGAGCAGATTCAGTATATAGATAGAAATTCTAACTTTAGGGGACACCAAAATGCATTGCCCACACACTATCACCCTGGGGTTATAAATCATGAAAATTTTCTCTTATGCAAATAATAAAGATGTTTTAAACCCGCCTGGATTTGCCCCTCAAAAGCAAGAATCTAAACAGTCTCTTGAGGAACTAGTGGGAGATTTTATTGCAGAGTCCGGTAACAGGACTAACAAACTGGAGGAGGCAGTCATCGCAATAAATAACACAAGGACCGACCATGGAGCAACGATTAAAAACATAGAGAGTCAGCTGGGACAGTTGGTGATGAAGGAGTGTACGAGACACTAGCGGAAGTGATTTGGATCGAAGCACTCTAATTTCATTTAATTTTAGAAAGAAAACTTGCTCAAATATAAACCAAAAGCAGAGTTTGGTTTTTACCAACCTTTTGTAGCCGAATTAATCAACTTCGTGGATGAATTTCTTACACCAACAATACGTGGACGACTACTGAAGTCTTCCCCACTATCCTCTAGCCTGAGAACGAGTTGTGGGACTTAAGATTGTGATCAAAATGAAAGGAAAAGCTTGTTTTGTTCAAGGTTTTGTTTGAGAGAGAAAGTAAAGATTTTGAGAGAGATCAAGCCATTCTTTGCATGTTACTTTCAGGAAAACTCAATCTTTTTTCCCTGAATCCCATTCAAATTAAATATGAAGAAGTAATAAGCTTGGGAGAGGGATTACTCACTAGGATAGATGTCTTATTCATGGCTCATGCATGAATAACTCATCCAAGAATGAACTTCAAATTGACATGAGGTTTTCCACTTTCTTTTATTAAAAATAAATTTTAATTTGCATAATGAATTTGAATTTGAATTTTAAATGAAATGAATTTTAATTAAATAAACATATATTTGATTAAAAATACAATTTAATATCAAATATTAAATCATATCACCAATCCCGATCACCTTTTAAACACAATCTCTCGAATGTGAATCCCCTATTCATGTGTACAATATTTAAATCATATTTAAATATTTCCAACTCTCTCGATATATAGTTTAATTAATAATTAAACTATTACCTTATTTATATCATATATATAGTTGACGTTATTTCCCTAAATCGAATTTGAACGTTTCAAATCCTTTCATCACATTTTTCTAAGGTTTATTTTGTATGAGCTAGTAGGGGGACCTAATGGACCTACAGATCATGGGCTCCAACGATCCGAGATTAACCGGTTAATACTTATTAACCTAGTTAACCAATATTCGTTAACTACTGGGACACTCCACTATAGCCTGATAGTTGCACTCTTTTCACTGTAGATATATTTCTGTCCAGCCGATATAATCATGCTTAGTAAGTCGACCCTTCACAGGTTGTTCGTAACTACAGCTGGGTCAAATGTCCGTTTTACCCCTGAAGTTACATCTAGCTCCTTAAGTGACGGGAGCTTGTCGAGGGCTCCAGTCAAATGAGATTTATAATTTCACGACACTCAAACTACAACTGTAGTAACAGTGGCTGGGATCAAACACAAGGAAGGGGAATCTAGTGGAGTGTAGGTTTTTGTGTTGGAAACAACAAGGGGGGTTTTTGAACCAACAAAACGATTAAGTTAATAAAATGATAAATATACAAAAACAAAATAAGCTAAATAAGAAAAACATGCAACAGAAAGGGAATGGAATAAAATTTAGTTGAGACAAGGATCGTTGGGTTGTGGGTGTTATGCTAGAATGGTTTGTTACTCGGCTTACTAGTTTTCTTTAAAAATTATTCCATGCAATTAATACGACTCCAGTAATCCTTCTTGGTTACTCGGAGGATCCACCTATCTAACATGTGTTTAATTAATTAATTAACCCAGAATCCTGCAGCCAATATAATTAATTAATTTAATTATTCGCCCGCTACCCTACATGCATAGCCCAATGATCACCAAGCTATATCTAACTAATCTAAAATAAACAACCTAAGATCTCACGATTGCTTACGTACATTAGCCGCTTTAAACACATGGGTCCAGAATTGCATTAATCAAATATAAATAGAACTCAGATTCAATCAATACAGCTTTTATCATGCATCTTAGGCTTATCAAGAATCTACACTAAATATGTGAGGTTAGTGATGGACTAGCCTTGACCTGGTGGCTATCTCAAATAACTGATAGAATACACAAAACTAAGCTCCTAGAGTCGTCAAATCTAAGATCTTAATAATATGCATTGGTTTAAATGAGATTGCATGTAAAGCACATAAAAACAGGAAGGAATCTTAAATATAAATCAGAAAACTCAGCCAAGCAATACTACATTCAAAGCATAATCCCAATCCAACGAATCCAAGAGACTTAGCTACTCATAAAGAATAGAAAACTACAAATAATCCCGAAAGAATACATAGAAATTGACCCTAAAAGGTCAAAACAACTCAGAAAACATAAAAGGGGCGAAAAAAATCGTATAAATATGAAAAGTCTAACCCAACGACGGACTAAACCGAAGCCCTATATTTATAATAAACATCGCAGCATCGAGACGCTAGGATAAGAGTCTCGATGCCAAAGATATTCCATTCCGCTTCGAAATCGCGTCAGCGTCGAGACGCTAGGGGTCCTCTTCCAGCCTTGCTACCTTTTTTCTCGGTTTTGTCTCAGTCTCTCTCGACATGGGGCTTCAACCTTTGACTCTTGGTTCCGTTTTTCATACCTACTTCAATCTAATTGGGTCTTTTCACCTCCTCGTCGTCCAAGAACATCGAGATGGCTTCAAAACTCCCTAATTGGCCTGAATTAACACCAAATCGTGTGGTTGACTCCCAATGTCACCTGTGCTCAAAGTACCTGAAATTAAGACAATTAAAGCATAAAATTATTCTAACAAGCTTAAATTAGAGGTAATAAAATAACATGAATCAGGTGCTATCATTAAGTCCCATTGATCCTCTGATGAACAATCGGTTTGTGGTCCAACCACCAAACTAATACCTCTCGGGCCAATGAGAGGGCAAAGTTCCTTTGTTCAAGTCCCGGAGTTAGTACTTAAGGGAACGACCTCTCTACTATCCCTAATTCGGGTAGGAGTGAATTTCGTTTTGCAGGACTATGTCCCCATCTATCTACTCGGTCTTATCCCCAAAATGGTAGGATTCTTGAGTCGGCGATGATGAGCCACTTTCACCCATGCAAATCAAAGGATAATACCGAATAAACAGGAGTTCATAGTTAGCTCAGGATTAAGATCGAGTTACCCATGTTGTTGTGTAGGAGGTTTCCCAAACTGATTTGTGTTGGAATTACTCGAACTGGCTTATCCTCCCAAGAGAAGTTTGGATGTTGTCTCCATCCTGGGTTTTACGTGGCCGAATATGGATTCCATCTATTCTTGTTCTGGTTCCCTTGTTGACCTACATAAAAGACAGAAACGGGGTTTAGTGGACAATTATCAACAATGTGTTCCTCACCACAAATTTCACAACAGGGAGAAGAAATAGCATTGGCAGGGGCTATGTTTGCCTGATTGTTCATAGTCATGCCCATCATCATGCTGTGGATAGCCTTGATCTAGGCTTGCATCGTAGAGTTAGCCTCTGTTTCCACTGCTTTAACTGGATTCTTCAAGATTGTTGTTGGCTTGGTCTCTCCCCAATGTCTATTGTTGGTGGCTATGGTGTCCAAGATAGCATGTGCCTCATTTGCAGTCTTCTTCAGGAAAGATCCGTTTGCAGATGCATTGACTAGTGCCTTTGAAGCTTTACCTAATCCACTATAAAAATGCTTCAAGATAATGCAAGCAGGCAATCTGGGGTGTGGACACTTCCAAACCAGCCTTTGGAATCTTTCCCAAGCTACATCCAGATGTTCATTGTAAGATTGTCTGAAAGTAATAATTTCAACTCTATATTTAGAATTTTTATTTGAAGGAAAAAACTTCTCTAAGAATTTCTCAACCAAATCATTCCAAGAAGTGATGGAGTTTGGAGGGAATGAATCCAACCAAGCTTCAGCATCTCCGTGCAAAGAAAATGGAAAAAGCTTTAGCTTCAAAGTATCTTCAGGCTCTCCTATAAGTTTAAAAGAATTGCAAACTCTTAAAAATAACTTAATGTGTTTGTGTGGATCTTCATTTGGAAGACCAGAGAATTGGCCCATGGTATTCAACATTTGGAACATCACTGGTTTAAGTTCAAACTATGGACCATCTATTGGTGGCTCCAAAATTCCTAGATTTAAAGTCTGAAAAACTGGTAAAGTGTAGTCCCTTATTGCTCTATTGCGGTTTTCAGCAATATAAATTGGATTTTCTTGTTGTGGCACCGGTGGAACTAGAGGAACAGGAGGAATTCTCCCACCATTTTGCTCCCTTTTACGATTCTGTGGATCAACTTGAGGATCGACTCCAGGAGGTTTCATTGGAAACTCTTGTATCTAAGAAGCTTCTTCTAGAGGTTCCTGTGCGCTCAACTCTTGTTGTTCCCTTCTCTTTCGTCTTTGCTCCTTCCTTCGACGACGAAAGGTTCTTTCTATCTCAGGATCAATGTCAAGGAGTGGACACCCCTTGTTCATGCACTAACTTCAACCTACAAAAGAAAAACAAATGCAAATCAAAGTCAAATTCCTTTTGAGACAGAAATGCGGTCACAATCTGATCGCAATTTCAAAAAACAAATCTGGTTTCACTTTTGGTCCCCGATAACGGCGCCAAAAACTTGGTGCGTCGTCAGTTGAAGGATGGATGTGAGATAAGATGATAAATAAGAATAAAGATCAATTCAGTCAACCCTAGTGCAAGTATACACTAGCGCACGTAGTAATAAAAAAAATCTTAGAAGTATTCCAAGGGTATCGATCCCACAAAGACTAAGCTGGAAATTCAGATTTGAATACGAAACTGCTCAACTTGATTGCTTAAAAATAGGTAACCAAAGAAATAAGTTTGATGATTGGTTTTTTAAACAAATAAATAAAACAAACAAATAAATAATAAAGAATAACAATAAGAAATAAACGAGGTATTCAACATGGATTCATCCCTAAGACAATAACCTTAAACATGAAGTATTTAACTTAAGCCTATTCAATGTATTGGGTCAGATTTAACCTCTATTTGGCCCCCTTGCTCCCAAGAACCGTTAGAAGGCTAAGCGAGTACCGTTATGCACATTTCTGTGACTCGACTCCGACATAGATAATTCACGAATGCAACCTATAACCCTATAGTCGATATAGGGTGCCTTAGGCAGCTTGCCCTATACCGCTGAACAATCTCTTTCGAGCTTTTTCTCCTATATCACCTTTATGAGAACCAATATCGTATGTCCCTTTCGAGATCAAACTCACATAGCATGCAAAGTCTAAGTGATCAAGTTAAACTCAGCAAGATTAGAGTGATAATCAATAAAGAATGACATGCATTGAACAAAACTTAAGCAAATAAAACACTTTCAAACTATTGAACCATAAGGTAAATTAAAGGCATTGAGCATAGAAATTGCATAAATGAATTCAAAGTAGTCAAACATCCATAAATTAAATCACAACGCCCAAAGGGCTACATCAATCACTAAGAGAACAAATCTAGCTACTCATACAATGTGTTACGATGTAAGCTAAATCTGAAAAAGCCATAAAAACAACTAAAGTAAAGGAAGAAAAGAGAATAAACGCTATTGTTGCCAAAACTGCACGTTCCCGTCACGATCTCCACGAGTTAAGCCTTGAATCCCGCTCCTCCACTTTGCTTCAGCTCCCACAGAAGGTCTCTAGTCGAATTTAGGGCTAAAATTGCATCAAATGAACTCCCACAGAAGGTCTCTATTCTCTCAGAAAAAAATCTCACACTCATTCTCTCTCAATTAGAAAAACAGAGAGTTCTTCTTCTCTTGGTATTTTTCTATTCCCAAATTCAGAATTAGCGAATCAGTCCCACAACTGAGTTCTCAATCTTAGAGGATAGCGGGGAAGCCCTTGTGGTGGTGTCCGTTGTTGATTTTAGAGTCGCCAACGGAGGTGTGCTTCTCATTCTTAACTTTTTGCCAATGTATGGGTATTTTGTTTGAATGAAATTAATTTACGAACGATTCAATTGCTTCCGCTGTAACGGAATTGGGAATTCCAATCCTTCAATTGGTTTCAGAGCCAGGTTATCATAATTTTGTTTTACAAAAAGTTCTCAACCTCAGAGGATAGTGGGGAAGCCCTTGTGGTGGTGTCCATTGTTGATTTCAGAGTCGCCAACGAAGGTGTGCTTCTCATTTTAAACTTTTTGCCAATGTATGGATATTTTGTTTGAATTAAGTTAATTTACGAACGGTCCAATTGCTTCCACTGTAACGGAATTGGGAATTTCAATCATTCATTTAAGCTGACGCTAGGGAACACCTCTACCTGGGGACTTACCTGGAAGTTGAATTGATCAAAACATTTCTTTAATTCTTTTTATGAAAAATGAAAAAATAAATAAATTAAATCATGATTAAGCATATGAGCTTTCTAACTTGTTTATGGGTGTTTCAGAGAAAAGGAGAAAGCAAAGTAAAATGAAAAAGTCAGAAAAGTGAAGGCAGAAAAACTGGGTGAAATGGGACTGCATTTCTCCCCAGTGGATTTGAAAATGCGACCGCATTTTTAAGAATAAGTAGGGAGTCACGATTTTCGTTGACCTGCACGAGACCTAATTGGAAAAGTATAAATAGCTTGACTTAAGTTTTTTTTTCTCTTCACCAAACACTAAACCTTTGCATTCAAGTCAAACCCTCAACTCTCCATATTCTCTCCATCGTGAAACCGAAAGACCCACAATCAAGAAGATGAAGAACACGCAAGGATCATCATCCTCACACAAGAACACTCGATCTCAGAGTGCACGGGCAACCCACGAAGCTGAAGCAAACGTGCGATGACAAGAGGAGAACCCTGAAACACCCATGCAAGGCACGCGAAGGATGAGACCCACGGGATTCTCGCTGGCGGTCGTGAACGTCAGACCCAACGCTCAAACTCCATCTTCTTCGGCAATACCGGCCAGTTTGAGGGAAATGTCGAGTTCATCTACTCCACGGAGATTCACAGGCGCCACTACCGTTCGCCAAACCCTAAAGCCCGTCACTCAACAGTTTAGGAAACGATCACGAGAGTGGTTTGAGATGATCTGAGAAATGGGAGCCAAGAGACGCACTACCCTTGAAGAAGAAGAGAATAGGCAAGATGAAGAAAAAGCCACCAAGGCAGCTGAAAGCTCTCGGCAAGGAGAAGCTTCACTAGGTAAGGTTTCCGAACCTTCAACTAACCCTTCTCTATCTTGCATAACCAAGCTCGTTGTTACTTACAGTGCAAGAAAAAGGAGCCCAAAGAAGAATGTGCTCGAAAAGCCGCTTGAAATTCAGCCCTTAAAAACCGCAAGGATGCCTCTCGTTGTATTCGAAGGAATAATCCGCCAAGCAGTGGTAAAGGCCCTTGAGATTGCAGAGGGGTATAAGGTTGAGCAGGATGCTTTGAAAGAAGTTGAAGCGGATAGAGATATTGAAAATCAAAAAATAGCTGAGGAATACGAGTTTGCAAAGGAAATAGATGAGGAAGAAGAGAAAAGAAGGAGAGAAGAAGAATTGGAAACTGAGGAAGAGAGAAAATATGAGGAAAACCTCATGAGGGCGTCCATGGATTTGCAACTCCTTGAGGAAGAGAAAAAGAGAAGGGAAGAAATAAAAGAGGATGAAAAAAGAAAAAATGAAGCTGAAAACTTCTTTGCAGCTTTTGAGTCACTTCACAAGGCTCAAAGTGAGGTTGAAGCGCTGCAAGAGAGGGTAGAAGAAAAGGCCCAACAAGGGCCAACTGAAGAAATTTTGGAAAAAGAAAAAGACAGAAAACTAGAGAATGAAGGCCAGAACGCGACCGCATCTGGGCCGCATTCTGAGGGCAGCCTAGTCGAGGCCACCATTGATCAACCAACTGAAGAGGTTTTTGAGCCTTTATTCACGAATGACCCACCAGAAGCTGATAGCACCTCTTCAGAAGAGAAGGGGGTTGAAGAGGAAAAAGAAGACGAGGAGGCCGAGACCTCCAGTGATTTTGATTCTGAAACAGAATCTAATTCTGAGATTAGGGAACTAGATGGCGACCAAGTCCCTATCTCTGCAGCGTTGAAAAGAAAGAGAAAGAGAGAGATTAAGGCTGAGAGGAGGACGAAGAACAAGAATGACTCGATATTTGCTAAGAGGCTGAGGACAAGGTCCATGGACGCCTCTCCTGCAGTTCCTCCTACCATCTCACCCGCCAAGCCAAAGGGCAAATCACCCAAGGTCTCTGTTGGGTTTTATGCCCTAAAACTCGTAGATAGTGAATGTAACCGTTAACCGGATATTAATGAAATAATATTGATATATTTTTCCATTAATTGTTATTAGTTATTTTATATTTGTCTTTGCCTAATAATAACCCTAATCCAATAAACTAGACATCCAAGGCTGTAATATGAGTCTTGAACTATATGTAGCGACATATGGGATCATTGTTCAAGAAACAGCCTAAAGGGTCTATAGTATAGGGATAAGACTGGGTGCCTTATCCTGGTGACACTATGGATACGACCCACTTTGTATTTGATACAAACGCTGCGATCCAACGCGTTCGTGTAGGAGACATGCGAGTGGGGGTATCCTATGCAATGAGTTTGCATAAGACCGGACCGCGAAATAGTAACCATTAGTTATAACACCGTTAACTAGTTGGTTTTCTATTTCACTAGGACGACCGAGACAACTTAGTCTTAATCCTGAGTTGATTATGGACTCCTGCTCATGAGAGACTGTCCTTTGATTTGTATGGGTGAGAGTGGCCAATACGCCGACTCAATAAGCCTACCACTTTGGGGACAAGATCGAATGGGGAGCTGGGAACATAATCGTGCAAGATGGAATTCACTCCTTCCCGACTTTAGGGAAGCAGATGAGTGTTCCCTTAAGTGATTACTCCGAGTCTTGAACAAAGGGCCCTACCCTCTCAATGGCACGAGAGGGTTTTCTGTTTAATGGTTGGACCATAAACAGATTGTTCATTAGAGGAGAATTGGTACTTAAGGAAATAGAGGTGACCCAGGGGTAAAACGGTAATTTGACCCAGCTGGTGTTACGGACACTCGTGAAGGACTAACTAGTCGATATTGGTCTAAGTTCCGTGGACACAGAAAATATGTCTGCAGTGAGAAGAGTGCAACTGTGAGTCTATAGTGGAATGTACACACAGTTAACGAATATTGATTATTGTGGTTAATGAGTTTAACCAATTAATCTCACATCGTTGGAGCTTCTGATCTGCAGGTCCATTAGGTCCCACTGGTAGCTCGTAAAGTAATTTGAGGCAACTAAGTTATTAAATTGAAAATGTTCAATTTACTAAGAGAAATAAATATAATATATAATGATATATTATTATGAGAGAAATTAATATTTGAAAAAGTTCAAATATAAATTTATGGAAGATTGAAAGAATTAATTTAAGTCCTAAAAGTGTTTGGGCAAAATTAATTAATTCAAGGCCGGAAATTAAATATGAGATATTTAATTGGTTCATTAACCATGAATTAATCAATTATGTAAATAATTAATCACTTAAGGAAGTGATTAATCATTTATGGGAATGATCTAATTACTTATGGAAGAAATTAGTCATTTATGGAAAAGATTAATCAATTGGGGAATTGATTGATCATGATTGATTAATTAAGGAATAAAGATTGAATCAATTTTGGAAAAGATTGATTTTATTGAATATTTTATTCATGGCCTCTCTTCTATAAATAGAACACTAGACCTAATTGGTCATGAGACTTGACACTCTTGAAAGACAAGACCTAGAATTCTCTCTAGCCTCCCTCTTAGAGAAAGACTCCCACAAGTCTTTGGCCTCCTAGACTTAGAGACATACCGGTGTAACCTCTGTGGTTATTGTGTCAATCAAAGAAGAATTTCCAGCGAAGAATACCTTGAAGCGGCTGCTGCGTTTTCGTTCGTGGAGCTTCGTTGGCGAAGAACGGTCAAGTCTACAACGGAGGTTTGTAACAGTTCTTCCTCTTTTCTTTAGAAAAGTTTTAAAAATAAATTTAGATTTATTTTAGCGTGTTTAAACCAATTTTACAGCGGCTTTAAAGTTAGTTTAAAGTTTTGTTTGAGTTTTCGTAACGGTTTTTTAATGTTAATTAATATACGGCGTAAGGTCCAATCGATGCGCTTCCGCTGCGTTGGGACTTTTATTCCCTTCAATCGGCATCAGAGCCATCGCTGTCCCTATTAATTAATTTTAAAAGTTGCGATAGGCTCTAATAGGTGGGATTTATGCATATTGTATGTTCGGTTTGCATTGAACTGTTTGGGTTAATTTTATGGCCATAGATTTTATTTTTATGTGATTTTGATCATGTAAGGCCCGGTGTTTCGGGTATTTTATGTAAAATCGAGTCCTATGTAAGTCCGGGTCTAGAATAGGTTTTTATGAGATGAAAATCCAAGGAATTGCCGCTGAAATCGAAGCCAAAACCGAAGAAATCGTTGCTGTTTTTGCCCAGATTCTGCCTCCAGACGCAACAGCGTCGGGACGCTCCTTCAACAGCGTCTCGACGCTGTCTCGATACCGAAGGCGCTCGGTAAGGAAAGCACACAGCGTCGGGACGCTACCTCAACAGCGTCTCGACGCTGTCTCGATTACGCAAGCGCCAGATATGGAAAACGCACAGCGTCGGGACGCTAATCTACACAGCGTCTCGACGCTGTCACGATGGAGGCGCGCACTAGGGTTTCAACAGGCGCGGTTGAAGCGAGGACGGTCCGGTTCGGACCGGTTCGGCTGGGCTGGGACCTATTTGGTCCGGTTCAGCCAATTTTTGGCATGGTTCGTGATTTTGGAGGCCGGTTCGAGGTGGTTCGGGGCGGTTCGTGCGGTCTAGGCCAATTCCGGAGCTGTACATGGATTTTTTAGGATAGAATTTAGCTAAATTAATGTAATTTAATGCTTTATTTTATCCTAGGGGCCAAAATTAACCGGTTCAATTGCTATTTATATGCTTTATGGATGTCATATAGATTATTTAATCCCACCTTAGGTTATAAACATGCTCATGCATTTTTTTATATATTATAAATTGTTATAATGTATGTTTAAAATGCATGGATTGGTTTTCATATTTCTTAATATAAGTGTATATTAATTTATATGAAAAATTGGAAAGCATGAAGCATGTCATTACTTAAATTAAATATAAATAGTTATGTTTAATGTGATGAATGAAGCATGCTTGGTTGATTTTCTTGATTGGCTTATAATTGTTATAATAAAAGAAAATCAAAATTGCATGAAGCATGAAACATCCATAGTTATTAATATAATTGTTATATTATTCATGCAATTGATGAGGCTTAATTATTCAATTTGAATGAGATTGTTGAATGAATTAAACCCTAGATTCTTGATTATAGGATTAATCATTAAAATTTGAAATAGTTCTTTATTATTAATGATTAGAAACCGTCAATCTATAATCAAGATTTGCATGCTAACATAAGATCATAGGATAAATTGAATTAATTTTAAATTGTTTAAAATTAATTAGACCTAGATCGATTTCTAATAGGATTAGAATCTTTTCTTACTTAGAATTAAAAATAGTTTTAATTTACTAAGTAGGAAAAACATTGCTATGATTATAAGGGAACTCCACCGGTAAAGTTCTGTCTAAGGCTGGAGGTATTTAAGTTGACGGTTTACGGAACACCTCCTACCTGGGAACTGACCTGGAATACCGGAGTTGAATTAATCATAGTTAAATGTTAGCATGCAATGTCACTAGGTTTATTAAAAGTGTTTAATGCACCTAGATCTTTAGAGTAAAGACCTTACATTACTGAGGTTATAAGGGAACTCTCTCGGTAAAGTTCTGTCTAAGGCTGGGGGTATTTAAGTTGACGGTTTACGGAACACCTCCTACCTGGGAACTAACCGGATTGAGTTAAATTAACCATAGTAATGTTGACTTGCAATGTTGGGTTTATTAAAAGAAGTTTAATTCACCCAAAAGATTGCAGTTGAATCCTTTCCATAATTGTTATAATAGGATCAGACTTAGATAGATTGACTTAGCCGAATACTATCTAAGTTAAACAACCCTATATTAACCTTAGGACATTTTCAGTGGGAGGAAAATTACAAAACGAGATTTAAATCAAGTTTTGCTCCTACGTCCCTATATTCACAACGTGAGATTCATGCTCGGCTTCGAGTCGCCCTAGGAGCGGCCTCCCTTCGGAAAGTGTTTGCATGGGTCAATATCAAGGTGAATGGGAAAAATGTCCAGAGTAAGTGGGAGCGGGACACGTGTCAACGTATCCCTCGGTCTCCGCCCATAGTTCACACCGTGAGAGTCCTATGATCCGCCTGCAGGTTGCCCTGGCGCATCCATCCCTTCGGAGGGCCTGATCATAGGATTCGGAACATCGTGAACTCCTGAAAAGGATAGGAGCTCTTAGGCTAATCACCAACAGTTGTCTTTCCCTTCGGTAGCCTGTTGGTGCGTGCCTCTGAGATCTGAAAGTGGGAGGGTTACACTTACGAGGATGAGTTAAAATTGTTAACAAATCCTTGACCGAACAACGGTGGCTAATGTCTATAGGAATATGAGTTATTCTGGAATTAGAATTAGCTGAGAGGTGTCTCATTTCAAAGGAGGAGTACCTGATCACCCTTCGGTGGCTGATATTCTAAACCTCTGAAACGTCGTTGCAAAACTAAATCAATAGTTTTAGGGTTCTGTGATTGTCTGTTTTGCTAAATTGATTGGATTGTTTGCTTGTATGATGGGTTAAGGCAAAGATAACTAATACGGTCATTGTTTGTTTAAATTTCAGCAATGTCTTCCTCAATTGTCTCTCTGCTTAAAAATGAGAAATTAACTGGCGAAAATTATGCTACGTGGAAATCGAACCTGAATACGATTCTTGTTGTCGATGATCTGCGGTTCGTCTTAACGGAGGATTGTCCTCCAGCCCCTGCTCGTAATGCATCCCAGGCAGTTAAGGATGCTTATGACCGCTGGACAAAGGCCAATGATAAGACTCGCGTCTATATCTTAGCCAGCTTATCTGAAGTTTTGGCTAAAAGGCATGAGAGCATGGTAACAGCGAGGGAGATTATGAACTCTCTCCAGGAGATGTTTGGACAACCGTCCTACCAACTCCACCATGACGCTCTCAAATACGTTTATAGCTGTCGCATGAAAGAGGGCACGTCTGTTCGGGAGCATGTCCTGGATATGATGGTCCAATTCAACGTGGCAGAGGCAAACGGGGCGGTCATAGATGAGCGTAGTCAGGTTGCATTCATCTTAGAATCTCTTCCGAAGAGTTTTCTACAGTTTCGAAGCAATGCAATGATGAATAAAATAACATTCAACCTGACTAGCCTCCTGAATGAGCTACAGCTCTATCAGTCTCTTCTTAAGAACAAGGGACAGATAGAAGGAGAGGCAAACGTTGTTCACTCTAAAAGAAAGTTCGAGAAGGGTTCATCCTCTGGAACTAAATCTGTAGCCACTTCTTCAAAGAAAACGAAGAAGAAAGGAAACAAGGGGAAAGCTCCCAGTACTGCTGCCAAAAGCAAGGGAAAAGCCAAAGCTGTGGCAGACAAGGGCAAATGTTTTCACTGCAATGTAGATGGACATTGGAAGAGAAACTGCCCAAAGTACCTTGCTGAGAAAAAGAAGGAAAAGGAAGGAAAATAGTTCCTTTCGGCAGTTGAACGATGGAGAAATGACACTCAGGGTCGGAACTGGAGAAGTCATTTCAGCTAAAGCAGTGGGAGCTGCGAAGTTATTTTTTAGAAATAGATTCTTACTTTTAGAAAGTTTGTTAATCGTTCCCAAGATTAAGAGGAACTTAATTCTATTTCATGTTTGATTGAACAATCGTATACAGTTACTTTTGATATGAATGAAGCGTTCATTTATAAAAATGGTATACTTATTTGTTCAGCCAAATTGGAAAATAACTTATATGTTTTAAGACCAACCGAAAACAAAGCACTTTTAAATCACGAATTATTTAAAACTGCTGAAACTCAAAGTAAAAGGCAAAAGATTTCTCCATCAAGTAACAATACTCATCTTTGGCATCTTAGACTTGGTCATATAAACATCGATAGGATCGGTCGTTTGGTAAAGAATGGACTTCTAAGCAAGTTAGAAGATGATTCACTACCACCTTGTGAATCTTGTCTCGAGGGAAAAATGACCAAAAGACCCTTTACAGGAAAAGGTTACAGAGCCAAAGAACCCTTAGAGTTAATACATTCGGATCTATGTGGTCCAATGAATGTAAAAGCTCGAGGAGGGTACGAATATTTCATCTCATTTATAGATGATTATTCAAGATATGGTTACTTATACCTAATGGGACATAAGTCTGAAGCCCTTGAAAAGTTTAAGGAGTTTAAGGCTGAAGTTGAAAACCTATTAGGTAAATCTATTAAAGTACTTCGATCTGATCGAGGAGGGGAGTATATGGATCAAAGATTCCAGGACTATATGATAGAACATGGAATCCAATCTCAACTCTCAGCCCCTGGTACACCTCAGCAGAATGGTGTGTCAGAAAGGAGAAATAGAACCTTGTTGGACATGGTTCGATCAATGATGAGCTATGCTCAATTGCCTAGCTCGTTTTGGGGGTATGCAGTAGAGACTGCAGTATACATCTTGAACAATGTTCCCTCGAAAAGTGTTTCTGAAACACCTTTCGAGTTATGGAAGGGGCGTAAACCTAGTTTGCATCACTTTCGCATCTGGGGTTGTCCAGCACACGTGCTTGTGACGAATCCTAAGAAACTGGAACCTCGTTCAAAACTGTGCCAATTTGTTGGTTACCCTAAAGAAACGAGAGGTGGTTATTTCTACGACCCACAAGAAAATAAGGTGATTGTATCGACAAACGCCACTTTCTTAGAGGAAGACCACATGAGAGATCATAAACCACGAAGCAAAATAATATTAGGAGAAGCTACTGAAGAATCATCAAGAGTTGTTGATGAAGTTGGACCTTCAACAAGAGTTGATGAAGGAACTAGTTCTTCAGATCCATCCCGTCCATCTCAAACGTTGGGAATGCCTCGACGCAGTGGGAGGGTTGTGTTACAACCTGATCGCTACTTGGGTTTAACTGAAACTCAGGTTGTCATACCTAATGATGGCATTGAGGATCCATTGTCATATCGACAGGCAATGAATGACGAAGATAAGGATGAATGGGTCAAAGCCATGAACCTGGAAATGGAGTCAATGTACTCCAATTCTGTATGGGAACTTGCAGATCTACCAAATGGGGTAAAATCCATAGGGTGCAAATGGATCTATAAGAGAAAAAGAGATGCAGCTGGAAAGGTACAGACCTTCAAAGCTAGACTAGTGGCAAAGGGTTATACCCAAAAGGAGGGGGTTGACTATGAGGAAACCTTTTCTCCTGTAGCCATGTTAAAGTCCATAAGAATTCTTTTATCCATTGCCACATATTATGACTATGAAATATGGCAAATGGACGTCAAGACTGCCTTTCTGAATGGTAATCTTGAAGAGAATATCTTTATGTCTCAACCCGAAGGGTTCATAGCCCAAGGTCAGGAACAAAAAGTTTGTAAGCTAAATCGATCCATTTATGGATTGAAACAAGCATCCAGATCATGGAACATTAGATTTGATACTGCAATCAAATCTTTTGGCTTTGACCAAAACGTTGATGAGCCTTGTGTATACAAGAAAGTCAACAAAAGGAAAGTAGCTTTTCTAATACTTTATGTAGACGATATCCTACTCATTGGGAATGATGTAGGATACCTCACTGACATTAAGAAATGGCTAGCTGCCCAATTCCAAATGAAAGATCTGGGAGAGGCTCAATATGTTCTGGGAATCCAAATCATTAGGGATCGTAAGAACAAAACGCTAGCTCTGTCTCAGGCAACGTATATTGACAAGATGTTGTCTCGATATTCGATGCAAAACTCCAAGAAGGGACTCCTACCCTTCAGACATGGGGTACACCTGTCTAAGGAACAATCTCCTAAGACACCTCAAGAAGTTGAGAACATGAGACACATTCCCTACGCCTCAGCTGTGGGCAGCTTAATGTATGCCATGCTCTGCACTAGGCCTGACATATGTTATGCAGTGGGAGTAGTCAGTAGGTATCAGTCTAATCCAGGGTTGGACCACTGGGGAGCGGTTAAGAATATCCTCAAGTATCTTTGGAGAACGAGGGACTACATGCTTGTGTATGGAGCTAAGGATTTGATTCTTACTGGATACACTAATTCTGACTTTCAAGCTGATAAGGATTCTAGGAAATCCACATCAGGGTCAGTATTCACCCTCAATGGAGGAGCAGTAGTGTGGAGAAGCATCAAACAAGGATGCATAGCAGACTCAACCATGGAGGCTGAGTATGTAGCAGCTTGCGAAGCAGCTAAGGAGGCAGTATGGCTCAGAAAGTTCTTGACTGATTTGGAAGTAGTTCCGAATATGAACGTGCCCATAACACTATATTGTGACAACAGTGGGGCTGTAGCCAACTCAAAAGAACCTCGTAGCCACAAACGGGGTAAACACATCGAGAGGAAGTATCACCTGATACGGGAGATTGTGCAAAGAGGAGATGTGATCGTCACTAAGATCGCCTCAGAGCACAACATCGCTGATCCATTTACGAAGGCTCTCACGGCTAAAGTGTTTGAGGGTCATCTAGAAGGTCTAGGTCTACGAGATATGTATGCCATCTAATCTAGGGCAAGTGGGAGAAATGTATAATGGGTATAAGGATGCCCTAGTTCATTGTATTTCCAGCTTTAGATTAGTGCATTTACATCCCACTAACTAGTGTTTTAGTTCAAGTGGGAGTTTGTTGGGTTTTATGCCCTAAAACTCGTAGATAGTGAATGTAACCGTTAACCGGATATTAATGAAATAATATTGATATATTTTTCCATTAATTGTTATTAGTTATTTTATATTTGTCTTTGCCTAATAATAACCCTAATCCAATAAACTAGACATCCAAGGCTGTAATATGAGTCTTGAACTATATGTAGCGACATATGGGATCATTGTTCAAGAAACAGCCTAAAGGGTCTATAGTATAGGGATAAGACTGGGTGCCTTATCCTGGTGACACTATGGATACGGCCCACTTTGTATTTGATACAAACGCTGCGATCCAACGCGTTCGTGTAGGAGACATGCGAGTGGGGGTATCCTATGCAATGAGTTTGCATAAGACCGGACCGCGAAATAGTAACCATTAGTTATAACACCGTTAACTAGTTGGTTTTCTATTTCACTAGGACGACCGAGACAACTTAGTCTTAATCCTGAGTTGATTATGGACTCCTGCTCATGAGAGACTGTCCTTTGATTTGTATGGGTGAGAGTGGCCAATACGCCGACTCAATAAGCCTACCACTTTGGGGACAAGATCGAATGGGGAGCTGGGAACATAATCGTGCAAGATGGAATTCACTCCTTCCCGACTTTAGGGAAGCAGATGAGTGTTCCCTTAAGTGATTACTCCGAGTCTTGAACAAAGGGCCCTACCCTCTCAATGGCACGAGAGGGTTTTCTGTTTAATGGTTGGACCATAAACAGATTGTTCATTAGAGGAGAATTGGTACTTAAGGAAATAGAGGTGACCCAGGGGTAAAACGGTAATTTGACCCAGCTGGTGTTACGGACACTCGTGAAGGACTAACTAGTCGATATTGGTCTAAGTTCCGTGGACACAGAAAATATGTCTGCAGTGAGAAGAGTGCAACTGTGAGTCTATAGTGGAATGTACACACAGTTAACGAATATTGATTATTGTGGTTAATGAGTTTAACCAATTAATCTCACATCGTTGGAGCTTCTGATCTGCAGGTCCATTAGGTCCCACTGGTAGCTCGTAAAGTAATTTGAGGCAACTAAGTTATTAAATTGAAAATGTTCAATTTACTAAGAGAAATAAATATAATATATAATGATATATTATTATGAGAGAAATTAATATTTGAAAAAGTTCAAATATAAATTTATGGAAGATTGAAAGAATTAATTTAAGTCCTAAAAGTGTTTGGGCAAAATTAATTAATTCAAGGCCGGAAATTAAATATGAGATATTTAATTGGTTCATTAACCATGAATTAATCAATTATGTAAATAATTAATCACTTAAGGAAGTGATTAATCATTTATGGGAATGATCTAATTACTTATGGAAGAAATTAGTCATTTATGGAAAAGATTAATCAATTGGGGAATTGATTGATCATGATTGATTAATTAAGGAATAAAGATTGAATCAATTTTGGAAAAGATTGATTTTATTGAATATTTTATTCATGGCCTCTCTTCTATAAATAGAACACTAGACCTAATTGGTCATGAGACTTGACACTCTTGAAAGACAAGACCTAGAATTCTCTCTAGCCTCCCTCTTAGAGAAAGACTCCCACAAGTCTTTGGCCTCCTAGACTTAGAGACATACCGGTGTAACCTCTGTGGTTATTGTGTCAATCAAAGAAGAATTTCCAGCGAAGAATACCTTGAAGCGGCTGCTGCGTTTTCGTTCGTGGAGCTTCGTTGGCGAAGAACGGTCAAGTCTACAACGGAGGTTTGTAACGGTTCTTCCTCTTTTCTTTAGAAAAGTTTTAAAAATAAATTTAGATTTATTTTAGCGTGTTTAAACCAATTTTACAGCGGCTTTAAAGTTAGTTTAAAGTTTTGTTTGAGTTTTCGTAACGGTTTTTTAATGTTAATTAATATACGGCGTAAGGTCCAATCGATGCGCTTCCGCTGCGTTGGGACTTTTATTCCCTTCAGTCTCATCTCCCAAAAATCCATTTCCTGAGGTATTTAGAGATGTTAATTTTCAGGAACGGATGGAGATCATGAAGAAAAGAGATTTTCTCAATGAAAAAGGATTCTCTAACAGAGCAGGAGCACTACCAGAGTTCGTGAGCGAAATCATATCTCAATACAAGTGGCAGGAGTTCTGTGCTCACCCTCAGAAGGTTGTTGTGCCTTTTGTGCGAGAGTTTTACGCCAGCCTGAGGGAGGAGAGCATTAGCATGGCTGTGGTGAGGGGGAAGATGGTCAGTTTCTCCTCAGTCGATATTAACAGGGTGTACAGGATCAAAGCACCCTTGAACCCAAGAGGGAATGATGTGATTAGGAACCCTTCGGCCAAGCAAATGAAGGAAGCTTTGAAACTTGTGGCCAACAAGGGGGTTCAATGGAAAGAATCACAGATAAAAGTGAAGTCGTTAGTGTCAAGCGATCTAAAGCCAGAATCGGCAGCTTGGCTTCACTTCATCAAAAACCGCTTGATGCCAACCACCCACGACAGCACAATTTTAGTGGATAGAGTTATGCAACTCTATTGCCTTATGAAGGGGTTGGAGATCAATGTAGGGAGCATTATCAAGGAAGAGATTTTAGCCTGTGGGAGAAAGCGAGCATGCAAGCTTTTCTTTGGATCACTCATCACCCAGCTTTGCCAAAGGGTGAAGATCGTTCTGGGCAAGGACGAGGAGCTTCACTTTTTCAAGTCGACCATTGGCATGTCCTTGATCGGAAAGCTCCAACAGAACAATATCCAGAGGAAAGACAAAGCCTCTACATCTCAGGCTACTACTCCACCTACAGGGCCAAATGTAGCATCTTCATCCCAGCACACTCCTTTTACAGGGCCTTCACCAACATCAGAAGCCCTAGGCATGGTCTACCGCCAGTTAGATCAAATCAGGGAAAACCCATAAGACGTACTAGGTATATGCAAAGGAGAGGGATGAAGCTATTAGAGAGTTCTATCTCTCTATCGCCCCAAGCATTGCTCCGGTCTTTCCCAATTTTCCTCAGTCGCTGCTGCCCCAAGAAGAAGAGGATTCTGATGAAGAGGAAGATGAAGAGAATGATGAGAAAGAGAGTTCCTTGGACGAGGAATAGGGGAGTTTTCTATCCCCTTTGACTGAAATTTTTGTGAATAATATTGTTAATGTTTTTTTGTGTTTGCTGTTTTTTTAGTTTTAGCATGTTTTAAATTCTGTTTTTAGTGTTTAGTTGTTGTTTTTGCTTGTTTTAAATGTTTAGTTGTTAATAGTTTGATAGTAGGGTAGTTTAGTAGCTTGTAGATAGTTTAGGATAGATAAACTTGGGTTTTAATTCTTTTCTTGAAAAAAAAAATCTACTTACTATTTTTTGAGCTTTACCTATGAAACTTTTGGAAAAAAAAAACAACTTTAATGAATATTTGCTTTAAAATGTTTTGGAAGAAAAATCATGTTTTCAAAGGAGTTTTATTTTAAGCCCTTGATGATGAGAACTAGAGCTTTGTTCTATCTCAAAAGTGTCACCGTCTCAACTGAGTTGTTTTCTAGTCAAAGGCTTTTCATTAGTCTTTTTCTTTAAAAATTTCTCTTAGAGTCTAAACTTCCTCGTGTTTAACCTTTCTAACACTCTAGGAGAGTTTAGCCTTGATGTTTTGAAAACAAAAAAGCCTCATGTTAAGCCCATGCCTAAAAAACAAGCCAATGAGGACATTGTCTACCTTTAAGTTTGGGGGGGTGCTTTATGCTACTATGTGAATATTTGTGTAAATTTGTACTGCTGGAAAAGAATATGTGGTCATTATATATGAAAAAAAAAAAGAAAAAAAATGAAAGAAGAACCGAGAGTTACTCCTCCTTCCTAGGGTTTACTGAGTAACGAGGGGCATTCATGACACCCATGGTTTGCCACTGCATGAAAGGTTTACCTAGGGAAGTGAGTATCACTCCGAGCGTGTGAACTTTACTCGTAGCTAGATATCTTCACCACAAAGTATCGATAAGCTAGAACGAAGGTAAAGATGACAGCAAGGATGCTCTTGGGAGAAAAAGAAGTTGAATAAAAAGAGCACCAGCAGACAAATAAGTTTGGGGGAGATGGAAAAGGTCTAGTAATTCATATATGATTTTGTTTTCCTCATGATTGTCTTCTTAAACTAAAAGGACTACACTAGGTTCTATGAGTAGAAGTTAGGTAGTTTAAGCATGTTGGTTAGGATGGATTAGAGAGAGTTTTGCTTTGAAAAAGAACAATAGAAATCTTCATGTCTAGGAAATTCAGACGTTGTGACTGACACTAGAGTAGAACTCTCTCCTGAAAGGCAATCTTTTCAGAAAACGATCTTGAAAAACATGTTTACTTGATTCCATGTCACTTGATTTGAAATGAAAAGTTGATACTAGTACCATGATTCATTACTATGCATAAACTTCAAAATTTTGATTCGCAATTAATATTGAGCTCTTATATTTTGATTTGCATTTAGAAATTTGATCTCTAACATTTTGATTGGCAATTGATTGAGGACAAGCAATGAGTTAAACTTGGGGGTATAATAAGGGTAAAAAATATACCTATTTTACCCTTATATTTAGCTCATTTCTTGGTCAAATATTGAGTGTTTAGGTCAATTTTACTATTTCTAAGCTCAAAATATGTTAATTTGATAAGTTAGGGTGTTGAGAATCACTTTTGTCAAATTGTACTCATATATGCTTAAAAAGACTTGATTTTAAGAGAATTTGACTTAGTTTGCTGTTGTGCAGAAAAACAGAGGAAAAGCTGGAATTCCCTAGAAATGCAACCGCATTTCTGGGAAGGCAAAATTGAAATGCGACCGCATTTCTGGAAAAATCAGAGGTCGTTCTGAGTCGCGCGCGGGTCGTTTTTTACGAGTCTTCTTCGCACCTAACTGGTTGTTTTGACCCCGAAACTGACTGGGCAACCTTCCAGCACCTATTTGGCATCTCCTCAACAAATTTCAACACTATATAAGCTCAGGATTCGAAGTCAAATTCAAGCAGAACTCACTTGGAAGAAAAATGTGGTGACAGAACCCTGGCTCGACGCCAATGAGTAGGGATGTCGAGGTCCTTCTTAGATGACCAAATTCTAACCTAAGAGAGAGTTAGACATCAAACCTTGTGGTTTGTAGAGAGTTTCACCCATTCCCACTTGTAAAAGCGAGAGAGTGGAGTGTCTTAGCGAACTCTAGAAGGATTGAGTAAATAGAAAAACCCATAATATTTAGTTATCTCTTTTATTTCTAGCTCTTGCATCTTTTCATTATTCTGTATTATTTACATTCTTATTTCAATGAAAATGCATTCATTTGCTTTTTATCCCATCATGAGTAGCTAAATCTCGTTGAGGGGTTCAATGTGTTGAATTCCCTTATGGTTTAATGGCTTGAAAGTGTATTATTTGTTTAAGTTGTGTTTAATGGATGTCATTCTTTATTGATTATCACTCTATTCTTGCTGAGTTTAACTTGATCACTTAAACTTGGCATGCTATGTGAGTTTGATCTCGAAAGGGACAAACGATATCGGTTCTCATAAAGGTGATATAGGAGAAAAAGCTCGAAAGAGATTGTTCGGCGGTATAGGGCAAGCTGCCTAAGGCACCCTATATCGACTATAGGGTTATAGGTTGCATTCGTGAACTATCTATGTCGGAGTCGAGTCACAGAAATGTGCATAACGATACTCGCTTAGCCTTCTAACGGTTTTTGGGAACAAGGGCCAAATAAGAGTTAAATCTAACTCAATGCATTGAATACACTTAAGTTAGATATTGCATGACTATGGTTATTGCCTTAGAGGGATGAATCCATGTTGAATACCTCGTTTGTTTATTATTGTTATTCTTTGTTATTTATTTGCATGTTTTATTTATCTTTTCAAAAACCCAATCAATCAACTTATTTTCTTTGGTTACCTTTTACAAAAGCAATCATTTGAGCAGCTTCTTCATCAAATCTGAATTTCCAGTTTAGTCCTTGATGACATGCAAAAATGTCATCATTTTCCTATTAATTTTAGCTAGTTTTGTGCTTGAATTGTGTACTTTAATGTTATTTTCTGTTTAAATTTCAGAAAACCGAGTCAAGGAAGCAAAATTGGAATTTTGAGAGAATTTAGATGATTTTGGAGGCTTTTTGAGCAATTTGGAGAATTACATTGAAGATCCGAGTCCAAAAAGCCAAGAAGAATGAATTAGAAGCCCAAATTCATGAATTTCAAGTCTTAAAGTATCAATTTGGGTCAAGAAAAAAGTCCAAAATCAATTACAAGAAGTATTTGGGCCAAAAGAAAGTTGGAGGCCCAAAAATGGAGTCAAAATCGGGCCAATATTGAAGATTCAGGGCCTAGCGTCTCGACGCTAAGCCTGGAGCGTCTCGACGCTAGGCAGCTGCGTGGAAAGGTCCAGAATCGTGAGAGCGTCGCGACGCTGTCCAAGTAGCGTCTCGACGCTGAGACGTCTTGGAGCCCAAGAAAAGATGACGTCAGAGCGTCTCGACGCTGTCCTTGTAGCGTCTCGACGCTGAGCCTGCTTGGAGCCTATAAAAGGAGCCTTTTGCATCCATATTTTGGGTGCCAATTTGTGGGTTTTCACCCCATTCTAGAGTTTACACTAAAAGTTGGGATTTTTGGGAGAGTTTTGGAGCTTTGTTGAAGATCTTTGGAGCTCGGGATCGAAGGAGGTCGGCGCGGGATCGAGGAGATCGACACTTTTATGAGCATTTCTCTTCCCTTTTCCTTTATGTTTTAGTTTCTAGAATTGTTGTGATTAGGAATTATTGAATTTTAGTGATTATGAGTAGCAAATTCCTAAATTCTATGAGATTGATTTAGATGTTGAACCTCTGCTGAATTAATGAATTGATGTGGTTTTATTGTCATTATTGTTCATTTGTGCATTTTGTCCGTAATGCTTTTAATCAACTGATCACTGATTAAATGAATCGTTACTATGCGGAAACTCGACGGAGAGAAGCTTAGACTAGAACTGAATGCATGACTAACGGTTATTTACCCGGGTGACACGGGATAAAATAAATAACGTTAGAGGTTGTACTGAAGGGTCGTAATGCCATACTAAGTAAATAAAGATGAGACTGAAAGGAGATTCTTTATTGAACGGTATGAGATAGGAGGAGACCGACAGGAGAATCCTTGAAATTAGGCTTCTAGACTTATGAATCAAATGATTTGTTAATCCATATTAGTTAATTGATTAAGCATTAAAGGTCCAATTGATAAAATCAACCACTCTAGAATTATCCCATCAAATTGTGTCGCCATTTATCTTTTGCTTTCTAGATTAGCTTTTTATTATTCTTTTCAGCATTAGATTTTGTTCTCTAAATAAAGCTAAGCAAGATTATTCGTGGTACTTAATTGAATAAATCCAATCCCTGTGGAGACGATACTCTATACTCAAAATCACTATATTACTTGTGACGACCCGTTCGCTTGCGGATTGAAATCGCCCAACAGTCCTCATGGGATCGATACCCTTGGAATACTTCTAAGGTTTTTTTTATGACTATGTGCGATAGTGTATACTTGCACTATGTGTTAGCTGAATTATTCTTTATTATTTCATATATCATCTTATCTCACATCCATCTATTCAGCTGACGACGTACCACTGGACACTTATAAATAAGCCATTTTGCAACCGAATTTGGTGAGCCAATTTGAGGGTTTTCACCCTATTCTCGATTCAAGCCTAAAATTGGGGGTTTTGGGAGAGTTTTGAAGCTTTGTTGAAGATCTTGGGAGTTTGGGATCGATGGAGGTCACCATGGGATCGAGGAGATCGACACTCTATGAGCAATTCTCTTCCCTTTTCCTTTACGTTTAGTTTGTAGAATAGTTGTGAGGAACTATTGGATTTTAGTGATTATGAGTAGTTAGTTTCTAAATTTTATGAGATTGATTTAGTTTGTTGAACCTTTACCGGATTAATGAATTGATTTGGTTTAATTATCATTACCATTCATTTATGAATTTTGTCCTTAATGCTTTTAATCACCTGATCATTGTTTAACAGAATTGTTACTAAGTGGAAACTCGACGGAGAGAAGCTTAGACTAGAATTTGAATGCATGACTAACGTTTATTTACCCGAGTGACATGGGATAGAATAAATAACGTTAGAGGTTGTATTGAAGGGTCATAATGTCATACTAAGTAAATAAAGAGGAAACCAAAAGAAGATTCTTTATTAGAAGGCATGAGATAGGAGGAAACCGACAAGATAGTCCTTGAAATTAGGCTACTAGACTTATGAATAGAATGATTAATTGATCCAAGTTAGCTAATTGATTAAGCTTTTAAAGGTCCAATTAACGAAATTAATACTCTAGAATTATTCCTCCAAATTGTGTCTCCATTTACGTTTTGTTTTCTAGGTTAGCTTTTTAGTTATTCTTCTTTGCATTAGATTTTGTTGTCTAAATAAAGCTAAGCAAGATTATTCGCAGTAATTAATTGAATAAACTCAATCCCTGTGGAGACGATACTCTATACTCAAAATCACTATATTACTTGACGACCCGTGCACTTGCGGCACAAGCATCACTCAACTGTACATCCTAAAAGCTTTTTTCCTTCCTCCACTGTTTTTGTGTAATTATTTTATTCCATTTTAAAAGATAACGGTGGTCCAATGTTAAGGTTGGTTTCGATCCCAAATATTGTTTGGTAGATATGAGAAGAAGATGAACATCGTGTTTGGAAATATAGATCAAAATAATAGAAGCAAAATAAGATGATGAAAGTACACATATATTATCATTTAGCCAATTTGAGTATTTATAATCTAAAAGGTATATCAAATGATAACATCTTAAGATAAAAGATCTCGGTCACATAGGATTGTTAACTTTAAATAATATAAATAATATATATTGAGCATGCTTCATGATAGCACCAAATTGGTGCTAATTATTTCCGTAAATTTTGCTTATCCTAATGCTATTATTTGTGATAATTGACCAATTTTGAGTCTTATTGATGTATAGGTAAATTTGGTGTTCTCGGGATCAAGAAGGGCCTTTTGATAATTAAAAGTCAACCAAAAAGTCAAAAAGGAGCAAATATTTGAGCACCAAATAAGCAGATCTTAGAGGTACCGTCGAGACGATACCTCACAGCGTCTCAACGCTACCTCATAGCGTCGCGACGCTGCCTCGATATATAAATGCCGATTTTTGCGTTTTAGGCCATTCCAAGTCTGATTTTCGCCGTTCTTCGCCTACTCTCTCTCAATTTTGTTGTATTTTCCAGTTTTCTATTAGTTTAGGCTTAGTTGGCTAATCGAGTCCCGACGCTTAGTTGGAGCGTTGCAATGTCCGACTAAGTGTAGATCGACGTGATTGAGGACTTCGAATGTAAGTTTGGCATTCCTTTGAGACCTTGTATCTAAGATTTTTAGTGAATTATTGCTAGTTGTGTTCTTAATTCACATTTGTATTACAATTTATTTGAATGCTCAGATTGACAACTTATGTGTTTAAATTAATTGCTTTGCTAGAATTGGTAGCAAATAAGTTTATTGTGAATTTTGATAAAGGCATTTTATCCCAATTGGTCAAAATTGCATGGTAGATTTAGGAGTTAAGGCTTAGAATCGTATGAATTTAGGTTTTCCCTCATTTATTCATTCTATCTAAAGATCCATCGTCCTTAATGCGATTAAAATCTAATTAGTGAGATGTCATTATTTAACCTTTTAATTAGGTTCTTGCCTCGATGCTTTGGTCATGTTAGAAATAATAGGATCATTAATCCCGCTGGCCTTTCCAGTCGGTAGTTAGACAATTACCAATAATTCGATAAATAAGAGAGTCTATGATTTGGAATTGCCAAATTGAATTCAGATAACCAATCACATAATCCCAATGTGAGTTTAGCTAGCCCATTCTTCTATTTTCTGATTATATTAAATTCTGTAATTTATTTTTTAGCATTTTTATTTTTTCATCCCATGCCAACCCCCCCCCCCTCTGGTTACTAATTGAAAAATCTTAAGTTGATTTAATTAATTCGATTGCTCCCTGCGTTCAACCCCGACCACTATTTCTACAAAAATAGTTGTAGTGTCGTGGAATTATAAATTAATTTGATACAACCCTCAACAAAGTCGTCTATCACTTCACAAACATGAACTAAAAAAAAGGCATAATTCCACACACTTATAAAAGCAGAAAACACGTCAAAATGAGCATAGCTCAACTGGCATAAAACTTGTACTAATGATCTAAAGGTTTGTAGTTTGAATCATTCATCTCACATATTGTAAAAAGAAAGAAAGAAAGAGGAGGAGGAGGAGGAGGAAAAAAAAACTCGATTGTATGAGACTTGGTGAATAAGGGTCCGTTTGGTAACGTTCTCGTTTCTTGTTTTTGTTTCTTTGTTTTTAATAAAGAAAAATAGAATTTCGTGACTCTAACACCTATACATTCAATAATAATAAACTTATATTCTTATTTATGTTTGGAAAAAATTGGAAACAAGAACAAAAAAAGGAGAAACTAGTTTTAGTTGTTCCCAAAAGTTCTATACAAATTTTGGGGGTGTTTCAAAAAAAGAGAAACGAGAAACATACATAGTTATTAAATGCTTAGATTTCTTAATGAAACAAAAAACAAGAAATAGAATGTTACCAAACGGGCCCTAAATGAACGAGGTGTAACCAAGTATGAAAACGTGCTGGAGGTGAATATCTCAATAAACGGCAATAATTTGTAGCTTTTCCAACAATAATTGAGACTTTTTGTTTTTCTTTTAACTTTTGACGAGTGCTTTTTTCTCAACTATCAAGTATGTCCTTCCCTTCGTCGTTTATTCGTTTTCCCTTCTGAATTGTTCGTATCAACTAAACAACAAATTGGACCATTTCATGACCCTTGATGAAATAACTATTAAAATATCTTGAGTTACGTTCTTAACGAGTATGGTAGTCTTTTTATCAGGAGGTTCAAAATTTTTATGTTGAATAAATAATTTTATCAAAAAAAAAAAAAAAAAAAATTGAGCAATATTGAATCATTTGTTGCGATTTTAAGATTTTAAACTTTTCTGATATTATTTTATCTTTTTTTTTTTTTTTTTTTGAAACAAATATTATTTTATCTTTACATGTAAAGACCTACAAAAATTATGGATTAAAAATTTCTAAATGGAATCCCAATCGAGTTTAGTGTTTTAATTGATACTATTACTATTTTAAGATTTTAAGTGATACAACTCAAATTTTAGGTTGATTTTTTTACCCTATTATGTAATTTCGATACATTTTCAATAATTATGAACTTCATAGTCAACTTAAGAACTATGAAAGCAGCTCAACATTTTCTTTCCTTCCATTGTTGCTTTCCTCTGACATTTTCAATTATAATATAATATTATTGGCCCATGCATATGTATATATTAACATTCACGACCGAACAACTTTGGACCGTATGAAAAATGATTTATCATTGTCTACTGATACATTCATAAAAAGTATTTTAACCTTTAGTAAACTTTCCCTAGAATCAAAGCTAAAGTTATGACAAAAGTGGATGAATTGTATTAGATAACATGAAGTTCCATCTCAAAATCAATTGACAATTAGTGAAGTAACCCCGCCATTCCATTTGACTCTGATACCATATTAGATTATATGGTTTTTTTTTTCTTTTTTGAAATGGGGTTCTATCTCAAAACCAATTGGTTATAGGTAGAGTAATCCATTTATCTTATAAATTGTGAGGTCTCCTATCTTTCCAGTCTGAAATCCTCAACAGATTGAAACCCTAAATAAGATTGGCCCTCTTTATTATTTACAAATAATTGATCAATAAACTTGCTTTACTTCTACAAAATGGACATACCACAACAGGACATTAATGACGCTCAAGATACCTTGAATACAATTATGACTTCCCTTGTATTTTAAGGATAATAATGAACTTGCCAATAATTTTTCCTACAAGAATTTAACTTTTGTGTTTCATTTCCTACAGTCAATTCAACTTTCTTCTTATTTAATTATCAAGGACTATAATGTCATTTCGTCCATTAATATTCAACCATGTAATCAGTAAATATATTATTTTATTATTTGAAGTTCACTCCTTCATTTACTTCAAATGCAAACGACTACCACTATAGTGGCACTTGAAATCTCTCCTTATTTTAACAAAATATATATATATATATATATATATATATATATATAATACTCTAACAGTAGGTACTTAGTCCATATAATCAATAAGAAGATATTTTAAACGTCTTGAATAGTTATGGGTATAAATGACTAGTTTGGGAGTGTTTAAAAATGAGTTATATTAGACACCATTTTTTTATTTTGAAATCAATATTATTAGACACCATTTATGGTTAATTAAGCACAAAAAGACATTTTCTTTGCATTTAGGCTAATTAGACGCGCACAAATAGCTAGCTTGATAGTGTTTGGCGACGAATTTGACACATTTAATTGGCTTTAGACAAAGTCTATGTTACTTGAGCCTTTTAAAAAGATATTTTAGTCACATGTGGGGTAGTTACACTCATAAATGACCAACTAATAATAAGATGGTTTGATAAATGATGGCTCATTAAGGTAAAATGCATATATAATATAAAAACAGTCCATTTTTACTTACATTCAAATGTAAATAATAGGATTACAATGTTTCTACTTTCTTTCTTTTTTTTTTTTTTTTTCAATTATAGATCCAATTGTAGAATTGACTTGAGCTTAAAATCCCTCCAAATAAAACAAAAGATGATCTGTTTAATAGTCCTTTCATCGGACCCACTTGTACCACCTAAAGGCTCTTTTCCTTCATCCTCTTTTGTACAATTATTTTCTTCCACTTTTAAAGGTTGGTTTTGGTCCCAAATATTGTCCCATGGATTTCGGATGAAGATAAATGTGAGCGTTTGGACACGTGGGTGAAAATAATAGAACAAAAATAAGATAATGAATAGACACACATATTTTCATTCTCCCATTTGAATATTTATAATCAAAAAGTTTTATCAATGATAACATCTCTCAAGATAAATTAAAAGATCTTGTAATATAAGATTATTATATTTTGTTGAAATATTTATATAATTAAACTTACTGTAACCCATCATCTTAAGCTTTTGGATTCATCGTTGATTGATGATTTAACATAATGTCGAAATAGGAGGTTTTATGTTTGAACCAAATCAACTTATTGTGGCGGGTGAAAATATATTGGAGGCAAATATCTCAATAAACCAAAATAATTGGTAGCTTTTCCAACAATAATCCAAAAGTTTTTTTCTTTTAACAGAGTGTTTTTTTTTTCAAACTACAATGGATGTCCTTGCTTATTGTCGTTTATCTTTTGTCCCTTATAAATTGTTAAAACAGATTGGACCATCCCGTGAAGCAATTCTAGCCCCTAATAAAAAAAACTATGAAAATATCCGATTTGGTCAAATAGATTTTTTCAATGAAAAATGACTAAATCATTTTTTGGTTGGGTATATATTGTGAGGTCTCCACCAATCTTTCCGATGTGGGATCCTCAACATGCCCCCTCAAAATGGTGCCTCTTTGGGTTCACCATTCTTGGATCGGATCCCAATTTCTTTTTATTGGACCGATTTAATGGGCTCTGATACAATATTATATTATATGGTTTCCATCTCAAAATCAATTGGCAATGAGTGGAGTGACCCTTGTAGGGTATATATTGTGAGATCTCCACCAATCTTTCCGATCCTCAACACTTATTCTCAAATTAATTAAATATAATTAATTAATTAATTAATGTTTTGATGATAACAAACTTGATTTTATTTATTAACAATTTTAGTGTTTTAAAGTATCTATACTATAAAGCTCGAAACAACGATTCCAACACCTTTTGAGTCACTCATATCGGAGTTCGACGAAGAAGCTATGACAAAAACAAAATTGAAGGAGAAAATCTCACTAGGCATGACACGTGACAAACAAGTGTGACATGGCGATGATGTGGCAATGACGTGAATGGTCAATAGTAAAATTTGATGACGTGGTAGTGACGCGTCAGATGATGTGGCATCTCAAACGGTCAAAATGTTGACATGACACCTCCAACGATAAAACATGATGACGTGGAAAATGAAGTGGACGATGATGTGTCGACGTGTGGTCCAATTTATATTACAACACGTCGCTGTCGAATTTTTTAATATTATCTCAAACTGTGAAAAATAATTATAATATTATTTTATTATTATTATAATATTATTAATTTTTATTTTCTTTTAATGTAGCCAATCAGAGAGCGACAAATGGCAGCCAACAACTAGTTTAGCCCTTTTTTGTCCATTTAAGGCTCAAAAAAATTTTGAAAAAATGGAAAACAATTTTGAAAAATATTACTCATCTCGAAGGACATTTCTACCATTTTTAAGAAACTTTTGAGCTTCAATTTTTCTTTTTTTCATAGTCATTTCAGAGTTTTACTTGTAAGAAATCCTCTTACAAAATTGTGAGATTTGATTTGCATATCCACTCTTTGAGAGAGTTTCTTCTTCTTGTTTCACATCTTCTAAGTCCATTGTAAGAGTTTCTCTTGATCTCGAAAAAAGAGAGGTTGTAATGGTTTGATCATGAACCGTGGAAATGATTGGGTTTGTTCTTGCTCCCCGAAAAGGAACGTTGTAACGGTTGGACTCTGACTGTGGAAAGAGTTATTTTTTCTAGTGGAATACCCAAGAGGAGTTTGGGAAGTGGAGTAGGTCGGGTTGTGTCAAATAAGATGGTTTGATAAAGGATGGCTCATTAAGGTAAAATGCATATATAATAAAAAAACAATCCATTTTTACTTGCATTCAAATGTAAATTGTAGGGTTACAATGTGTCTTTTTTTTCTTTTAATTATAGATCCAATTGTAGAATAGGATTGAGGTTAAAATCCCTCCAAATAAAACAAAAGATGATCTGTTTAATAATTAATAGTACTCTCTCTTCTGCACATCAGACCCACCACTTGTACTACCTAAAAGCTCTTTTCCTTCATCTCTTTTTTGCACAATTATTTTCTTCCACTTTAAAAGATGATGTTAATCCACTTTGAAGCTTGGTTTTGGTCGCAAATATTGTCCGATGGATTGGGAGGAATATAAATGCCAGCGTTTCGACACGTGGGTGAAAATAATAGAACAAAAATAACATTAAAACTAGGTTCCAAAAACCAAATAAAATTTTGAAAACAAAAAAAATAGCTTTCAAAAACTTGTTTTGTTTTTGAAATTTTGTTAGAAATTTAAATGGATCCTTAACAAAGATGAAATAGAGAATTTGAGAGAAAACATGCATAATTTTCAAAAACAAAAAACCAAAAATCAAAGGGTTGCTTGCACAGATAGCAAACCCAACTAAAATAATAGCAAAATTAGTAATATATTAAACTATTTTCAAAAATAGCAAAATTTAACACCCAGCCCATCTAAATTACTAAAAATCTTATCCCACGTGATTACTTAGTCCATTCAACCCAAATTTTCAACTCAATCCCTTTCTTTTCCTTCTTCTCATTTCTATCAGTGATAGGCTTCTATCACTTATATAATTCTATCATCTCTGTTATAGGCAATTTTGGACCACCCCGATGTACGAGGAGCTGACGAGGACAATCGGGGAGAAATCGGGCTGGGATACGGGCCAAGGAGGCGGAGCCGGCAAGCGGGACGGGCCAAGGCCGAAGGGGTCGGGTTTTTTACCCGACCCCATGCTCGGCCTCGGCCATGGGCCGAGGCCGACCCTCGGCCCGCTCGTGCGGGCCGAGCCCGTTCGGTCCCGTCTGGTCCCCACCGCCTCTGGCTGCCCCGGTTTCGCCTGGTTTGACCTAAAACGCCTCCGAATACCTAAAAGCCCTAGGAGGATGAGCAGGTATTTATATCCCTCTTCGCCACTGAAGAGGGGATCCCCGAATTCTATCCCTAAACTCTACTCTCGAACTCTGTACTTTCTCCTCTTGCTCTTACTTTTCCACTCCCTACCGTTCTGTTTGCTGACTTAAGCATCGGAGTCGGTGTGGCGAGCACCACACCGGTGTGCAGGTTTACTGTCTTGCAGGCCACGTCTTCCCCCCTCATCCACAAATTTACCGTTGGTGGCACGTGAAGGTCAGGTGAGATCCTCTGGCCAAAATCGACCATCAACAATTTCAATGTTATATATATATTGGTACATCTTTTTGGGTGATTGTTAATATTCACGATTTTTTTATTGCTATAGTGATAGATGATTGACCAACACGATGACAATGACTATATTTCGTGTGACTTCTATTTTTATCGATCAGTGATAGAATTCTACCAATAATAGTTTATCTTATATTCTAATTGTCTTTTGTTTATAAATTCAGTTACATATTGAAGTGAGGAATATCATTTTACCAAAATCTATTAAATTACTATTCTATCAATGATTTATTTGTATTATTGATAGAAATCTATTAGTGATAGGTTTATATCACTAATAGAGACCTATCATTGATAGATTTTTATCATCTCAATTTCTATCAATGCTTAGTGATAGTTTTATAAATTCAGTTACATATTGAAGTGAGGAATATCATTCTATCAAAATTTATCAAAAATTACTATTCTATCCATGATTATTTGTATTATTGATAGAAATCTATTAGTGATAGGTTTCAATCACTTATAGATTCTATCACTGATAGATTTCTATCATCTATGCTTAGTGATAGTTCTATCGATGCTTAGTTATCATTAGATGTCTATCATTTTGTGCATGTTGTCACTACTTCTGATGTCTATCAATGATAGTCATCAATAGACTTCAATACAAGTACAATTCTATATGTGTTAGTCATTGATCGATTTTAATATAGAAAAATTAGTTTAGTTTGAGCATTTCAATTTCTTTTCATTTGGATTCCTCCATATGCATTTTTCACCGGTGGTCATGACAAAAAATATAAAAAACTCTAATGAATAAGATTAGTCTATCAATACTATCACAAATAGAATTCTATCACTGGTAGTAGTCACAGATATAGATTGATAGAATAAAGGAAAAATGGGAATAATAAAATTTCATTTTACAGATTTGCCATATTTGATTTTTTTTTTTTAAATTTTGCTATATTTGCAAATAGGAAAACGTATATTTTACTCATTACAATTATCCAAAACCAAATGGTTATCAAACGAGCCTAAAATTCTCAAATTTAATTATTGGTTTTTCTCCTGTGTATTCATCATTCCCTCCCTTTCTTTTCTTACAGTTCATTTGTTCCTTTTTTTTTTTTTTTTTTTTGAAAAATTCCCAAGATTTCCCACAATTACTCTTTATTTTTAGGGCATGAAGCTCTTAATATTACTGTTCACACGTAACTTCAAAGATGGAGACACGTGGAATAAATAATATACTTGTATTAATGTAATATGCGTGTGGGTGTACAATCTCTAACTTTAATCCTCTGATTCTCTCTCTTGTGTGTGAATGTGTTTCACTCGAGGGCTGGAACGCTTGATCCCGAGTCTGAAGCTTCAATGGATTCTTGGAGCTTGAAGTCTTCTAGTCTTGAAGGAGTCTTCAGTCTTCAAGAAGTGTTGATGTCCTGAAGAGTCTTTGATCTTCAAGGAGTGTTGAAGTCTTGAAGAGTGTTTGGTCTTCAAGAAGTGTTCAACACTTGGACTTGTGGATTGCAGAGAGTCTTCGGTCTTCAGACTTGGTGGAGTCTCTCTGAATTCTCTGGTTCTGCTTGAGAGCTTTGAAACTCTAAACTCTTGTCTTTGTGGGAGTGTAGAATTTCTGAACCCCTGAAATGGAGGAGAACCCCTCTATTTATAGAGTTCTCGCTGGATGGGCCCTGATGACTTTTGGGCCTAACAACTTGGGCTTGGGCTTTTATTGGGCTTGAGTCTGGTTTATATTTGATCCAAAACCATATGACCCAAATATTTAAAAGACCCAAATTTGATCCAATTAATTATTTTCTTTAATTAATTGGTCAAATCAATTAATCTGATCAAAATAATTTATTTTTAATTAATTGATCAAATGGACATTTGGCCCTAAAAAATTATAATTGGCCAACTTTGTCTTCAAATTAAATTTGGGACACATGTCGATTTATAATTGGTCCCAAATTTAATTAATTATAATTTTGTCATTAATTTTAAATAATGACGTGGCAATTTGTCACTGGCCAAAATTTCTCTTTCAACAAATGCCCCTTTTCGAGAGTTAGTCACAAGTTATGTGTGAGTGAATCTCGAAAAAGATATTTTGTGATCAAAGTGCAAGATATTTGTTCTTGATTTTGACACACTTTTATTGCCAAATAATCAAAATTTGAAGTTTGGTCAAAATTTTGATGATTTTTTTTTTTCTTATTTGGCAGCAAACTTTGATTTGAAGTTTAGGCAAATTTTGGTTTATATCCAAATTTTGATTTGAGGTAAAATCCTACCCAATTTTAACTCGCATTTGGAATAGAATTTGAGGTTTTGACTTTGGTTCATTTGGGATAAAATTTGGATTATGCCAAACTTTTGGCTTGAGGTAAAATTCTATCCAATTTTAACTTGCATTTGGAATAGAATTTGAGTTTGGGACTTTGGTTGATTTTGGGTTTGACAAAATTTGGATTGAGAATAATATGAGTTGACCGAATAACATATATGTATATATTAACAAGCAAATGTTAATCAAAAGACTTGAATGGTCTATTGGTTTAATAACCAAGCTGCATATTTAAAGGTCATGGGTTCGAGTCCCAAAATTGTTAATCTTAAATTTTAAGATTCATATTTCTCATGAGAGCCTTTGAAGCCTAGGAGAAACCTTTCAAACTTGGAGGAAGGAGTGTGAACCTTTGAGATGCAGAACCTTCGAAGTTTGAGGAATGAACTGTGGCGATGCGCGTGTGAACCTTCGAACTTGGAGGAAAGAACTGTGGCGATGCGCGTGTGAACCTTCGAACTTGGAGGAAAGAACTGTGGCGATGCGCGTGAGAACCTTCGAACTTGGAGGAAGGAACCTTTGGCGATGCGCGTGAGAACCTTCGAACTTGGAGGAAGGAACCTTTGGCGATGCGCGTGAGAACCTTCGGAAGCGCGTGAGAACCTTCGAACTTGGAAGAAGGATCGCAGCGAACCTTCGAATTTGGGAGAAGGAACTGGAGCGAAGTGTGTGAACCTTCGAACTTGGGGAGAAATAACTGCAACACAGCGAGTGAGAACCTTCGACCTTGGAAAGAAGGAACTGCAACGGAGGGCGTGAAAACCTTCGAACTTGGGGAGAAGAAACTCCAGCAAAGCTGCGTGAGAACCTTTGAACTTGGAGGAAGGAACTGCAGTGAAGTGCGAGCGCGTGAGAACCTTCGAACTTGGGTGAAGGAATTGCAGAGCGAAGCGCGTGAGAACCTTCGAACTTGGAGGAAGGAACTGCAGCGAAGCGCGTGAGAACCTTCGAATTAAGGGGGAAGGAAATGCAACGAAGCGCGTGAGAACCTTCGAACTTGGAGGAAGGAACTGCAGCAAGGATCGCAACGAAGCGATGTGAGAACCTTCAAACTTGGAGGAAGGAGCTGCAGCGAAGCGCATGAGGCAGCGAAGCGACGTGAGAACCTTCGAACTTGGGAGAAGGAACTACAGCGAAGCGCGTGAGAACCTTCGAATTGTGAACCTTCGAACTTGGGAGAAGGAACTACAGCGAAGCGCGTGAGAACCTTCGAATTGTGAGGAAGGAACTGCAACGAAGCGCGTGAGAACCTTCAAACTTGGAGGAAGGAACTGCAGCGAAGCGCGTGAGAACCTTCGAATTTGGGGGAAAGAATTGCAGCGCGAAGCGCGTGAGAACCTTCGAACTTGGAAGAAGGATCGCAGCGAAGCGCGTGAGAACCTTCGAACTTGGAAGAAGGATCGCAGCGAAGCGATGTGAGAACCTTCAAACTTTGGAGGGAAGGAACTGCAGCGCGAAGCACATGAGAACCTTCGAATTTGGGAGAAGGAACTGGAGCGAAGTGTGTGAACCTTCGAACTTGGGGAGAAATAACTGCAACGCAGCGAGTGAGAACCTTCGACCTTGGAAAGAAGGAACTGCAACGGAGGGCGTGAAAACCTTCGAACTTGGGGAGAAGAAACTCCAGCAAAGCTGCGTGAGAACCTTTGAACTTGGAGGAAGGAACTGCAGTGAAGTGCGTGAGAACCTTCGAACTTGGGGGGAAGGAACTGCAGCGAAGCGCGTGAGAACCTTCGAATTTGGGGGGAAGGAACTGCAACGAAGCGCGTGAGAACCTTCGAACTTGGAGGAAGGAACTGCACGAAGCGCGTGGGAACCTTCGAACTTGGGTGAAGGAATTGCAGAGCGAAGCGCGTGAGAACCTTCGAACTTGGAGGAAGGAACTGCAGCGAAGCGCGTGAGAACCTTCGAATTTGGGGGGAAGGAAATGCAACGAAGCGCGTGAGAACCTTCGAATTTGGAGGAAGGAACTGCACGAAGCGCATGAGAACCTTCGAACTTGGGGAAGGAATTGCAGAGCGAAGCGCGTGAGAACCTTCGAACTTGGAGGAAGGATCGCAGCGAAGCGATGTGAGAACCTTCAAACTTGGAGGAAGGAACTGCAGCGAAGCGACGTGATAACCTTTGAACTTGGAGGAAGGAACTGCAGCGAAGCGCGTGAGAACCTTCGAACTTTGGGGGAAGGAACTGCAGCGAAGCGCGTGAGAACCTTCGAATTTGGAGGAAGGAACTGCACGAAGCACGTGAGAACCTTCGAACTTGGGGAAGGAATTGCAGAGCGAAGCGCGTGAGAACCTTCGAACTTGGAGGAAGGATCGCAGCGAAGCGATGTGAGAACCTTCAAACTTGGAAGAAGGAACGTCAGCGAAGTGCATGAGAACCTTCGAACTGTGAGGAAAGAACTGCAGTGAAACACGTGAGAACCTTCGAACTTGGAGGAAGGAACTGCGGCGATGCGCGTGAGAACCTTCGAACTTGGAGGAAGGAACTGTGGCGATGCGCGTGAGAACCTTCGAACTTGGAGGAAGGAACTGTGGCGAAGCGCATGAGCGCAGCGAAGCGACGTGAGAACCTTCGAACTTGGGGGGAAGGAACTACAGCGAAGCGCGTGAGAACCTTCGAATTGTGAGGAAGGAACTGCAACGAAGCGCGTGAGAACCTTCAAACTTGGAGGAAGGAACTGCAGCGAAGCGCGTGAGAACCTTCGAACTTGGGGGGAAGGAACTACAGCGAAGCGCGTGAGAACCTTCGAACTTGGAGGAAAGAACTGCAACGAAGCGCGTGAGAACCTTTGAACTTGGAGGAAGGAACTGCAGCGAAGTGCGTGAGAACCTTCGAACTTGGGGGGAAGGAACTGCAGCGAAGCGACATGAGAACCGTTGAACTTGGAGGAAGGAACTGCGGCGAAGCGCGTGAGAACCTTCGAACTTCGGGGGAAGGAACTGCAGCGAAACGCGTGAGAACCTTTGAATTTGGAGGAAGGAACTGCAAGAAGCGCGTGAGAACCTTCGAACTTGGGGAAGGAATTGCAGAGCGAAGCACGTGAGAACCTTCGAACTTGGAGGAAGGATCGCAACGAAGCGATGTGAGAACCTTCAAACTTGGAGGAAGGAGCTGCAGCGAAGCGCATGAGGCAGCGAAGCGACGTGAGAACCTTCGAACTTGGGAGAAGGAACTACAGCGAAGCGCGTGAGAACCTTCGAATTGTGAGGAAGGAACTGCAACGAAGCGCGTGAGAACCTTCAAACTTGGAGGAAGGAACTGCAGCGAAGCGCGTGAGAACCTTCGAACTTGGGGGGAAGGAACTGCAGCGAAGCGCGTGAGAACCTTCGAATTTGGAGGAAAGAACTGCAACGAAGCGTGTGAGAACCTTTGAACTTTGAGGAAGGAACTGCAGTGAAACGCGTGAGAACTTTCGAACTTGGAGGAAGGAACTGCAGCGAAGCGACGTGAGAACCTTCGAACTTGGAGGGAAGGAACTGCAGCGAAGCGCGTGAGAACCTTCGAATTTGGGGGGAAGGAACTGCAGCGAAGCGCGTGGGAACCTTCGAACTTGGAGGAAGCAACTTCCATTCGCTGTGTTGCCCCCACTAGTGATGAATTTCCTCAATTTATATCGTCGTGCTTCAATATTTGTTGCACTTTCCTTTTTTTTTTTGTTTGCAGAGACTGAACTTAAAGTTTTCTTTAAGCTGCCTACGTACCCTTTGAAGAAAAGGGATCAAGTCATAACGTAGTTCAAGATTTTTTTTTTTTTTTTTTTTTTTTTTTTTGCACTCACCTTTTAAGCTCGTGTGGGCTAGGAGCATCATGCAGTTTAGGCTCTTGCGACAAGGAGCTTTTACATTTAAAAGCTCTCATTTTTGTCATGGTCTTGATCAGATCCTTCATTTGCAGGATTGGTCAAGATAATGAGATTTGGCTTCACCTTCAAGGAACCTTCCGTATTTATGAGAATAGAAAACTTCCTCTTCATACGTGACGGGATGCTACTATGAAGCTTCTTGTCACTGTTTACTTCATCGAAAAGTTTCAACATCAAGTTGTTCATCTTTCTTTTAGGTTGATCGTTTGTTACTTTGAGGCGATCAAAGACAGATGTTGAAGATCGACTTTTCTTTGATGTGGAGACACTTAGCCTTTGGAAAGCTGAAGGTCGAGTGGAGGTGGACATCGAACATTGATTTTCTTCTTTTGTCACGGCCATACTCATTCTTTGGAATACTGAAGGACGAGTAGTTGGAGGCTTGATGCGATCGAAGACGAAGGTCCTTTGTTCACCCCTCTCAGGATTGTCAACTTCTTCTACGTCGATGCAGTAGGAAGTCACAAAGTTCTCTTTTTTCTTTTTGTGGAAAGTTTTGGAGAAGATCTCCTTCACAGTCACCGGTTTTCGAGGTTGAGAAAACTTTTTACTTCTCTTCCTCTTGGTTTGAAGTTTCTTAGGATCCTTCTTTCTTTGATGCTTGCTCTTTCCTTTGATTGTAGCAAGATTTGATTGAGCTACTTCATCAAGGTTAAGCTCAATTTTGCCTTCCTTAGCCAGCTTTAAAATTAGGTCCTTTAGGACGAAACATCTTTCCACTGGATGACCAATAACTCGATGATACTTGCAATACTTGGGATCATCGACTTTCTCCATCTCTTCTGGTCGTTTACACTTAGGAAGCTTTATCAGTTGCGCTTCCAATAGTTGTTCCAACATATCAGGGATGTCGGCATCAGGGAAAGGATAGATTTTCTTCTGTCTTTCCTTTAAAGTTAAGTGATGCGCTCCATTAGTTTGTCGCTTTTCTTTCGAAGACGACTTGGGAAGGGTTGTGTTTACAACCATGGATTCTTCTATAGTCTCTTCATCGTTCCTTCCTTCTTTTCTCATGTTAGGGAGGAGAAGGTCTTGGTTTTCTCGACTAGCAATACTTAGCTCCATATCGTGGGCACGAGTTGCTAGTTCCTCAAAGGTGCGAGGCTTTATACCTTTAAGGATGTAGAGGAGTTCCCAGTGCATGCCTTGAATGCACATCTCAACGGAAGAGAGTTCAGTGAGGCGATCTTTGCAATCTAGACTCATAGCTCTCCAGCGATTTATATAGTTAACAACGAGTTCACCTTTTCGTTGTTTAGTGTTTGTGAGCTCGAACATGCTAACGGTTCGTCTAGTGCTGTAGAAGCGATTCAAAAACTCTCTTTCGAGTTCCTCCCAACTGTCTACTGACTCAGGTTCTAGATCAGTGTACCAGTCAAAAGCATTTCCTTTAAGTGTTCGAACGAACTGTTTGACTAGTAGATCCCCTCGAGTACCAGCGTTCTCGCATGTCTCAACGAAGTGGGCAATATGTTGTTTAGGATTGCCCTTTCCATCAAATTGTTGAAATTTCGGTGGCTGATACCCAATTGGCGTTCTCAAATTATCAATCCTCTTAGTATAAGGTTTGGAGTACAAGAGGGAATCTTGAGTAGGTCCACCGTACTGAGCTCTGATACAGTTTGTGATCATATCTTGGAGCTGTTGGATGGATAGTGAAGCGACCGAAGCAGAACATTGTGGATGATCATCTTGCACTATAGACTTTCCTTTGTCGTGATTTTTTACGACTTGGGTTTGACTTGATTCGGCGATATGTTGGTTCTCAATTTGGCTCTTTAGTTGCTCAATTTGAGAATCTTTTTCTTCAATCGCCTTCATCAAGTTGTTGATGTGTTCTTGCATCTCAGCCATTCTTTCTTCCATAGTTCTTGTCTCAGTCATCATAACAGTCACTACGTCAGAATCAGGTTCAAACAAAGGGTTATACTTGACAAAAAACTTGTCATTAGTATATGCCCCCTGCAAGGTTGTTTCTTGGCCTGCAACAACAGAAGCTTTATCTTCTTGCAACGTCAGTCCGTTGAAGCAACGATGGGCAGTAGAACCCATGTAAGACTTGTTCATGACAGCGACCATTGAAGAAGTTTTGAACGACATGTTTATACTTGTGTTTTGAGATAAGAGAGAGAGATGAGAGGTAGAGATGGTCCCACTGGGCGTGCCAATTTGTTCACACGTAACTTCAAAGATGGAGACACGTGGAATAAATAATATACTTGTATTAATGTAATATGCGTGTGGGTGTACAATCTCTAACTTTAATCCTCTGATTCTCTCTCTTGTGTGTGAATGTGTTTCACTCGAGGGCTGGAACGCTTGATCCCGAGTCTGAAGCTTCAATGGATTCTTGGAGCTTGAAGTCTTCTAGTCTTGAAGGAGTCTTCAGTCTTCAAGAAGTGTTGATGTCCTGAAGAGTCTTTGATCTTCAAGGAGTGTTGAAGTCTTGAAGAGTGTTTGGTCTTCAAGAAGTGTTCAACACTTGGACTTGTGGATTGCAGAGAGTCTTCGGTCTTCAGACTTGGTGGAGTCTCTCTGAATTCTCTGGTTCTGCTTGAGAGCTTTGAAACTCTAAACTCTTGTCTTTGTGGGAGTGTAGAATTTCTGAACCCCTGAAATGGAGGAGAACCCCTCTATTTATAGAGTTCTCGCTGGATGGGCCCTGATGACTTTTGGGCCTAACAACTTGGGCTTGGGCTTTTATTGGGCTTGAGTCTGGTTTATATTTGATCCAAAACCATATGACCCAAATATTTAAAAGACCCAAATTTGATCCAATTAATTATTTTCTTTAATTAATTGGTCAAATCAATTAATCTGATCAAAATAATTTATTTTTAATTAATTGATCAAATGGACATTTGGCCCTAAAAAATTATAATTGGCCAACTTTGTCTTCAAATTAAATTTGGGACACATGTCGATTTATAATTGGTCCCAAATTTAATTAATTATAATTTTGTCATTAATTTTAAATAATGACGTGGCAATTTGTCACTGGCCAAAATTTCTCTTTCAACAATTACCTTTGCAATTTGGTGTACTATTCAATCTGAAATGAGAGGGGCTTTGTGAATTTCATTATTGAAGTAGAGTTATCAATGATGGTGAAATGGTTTTTTTTTTAGCTCATTGTTAAGGAATGGTCTTGTTGCTAGTTGTAAAATTGGCAAGGTAAATTAAGTGAGTGGCATTTTAATAATTAAAGCAGAATGGGAATTTTGTAATTTGGCCATCATCTTCTCTTGGAGTGAAAACACAAGTAAAAACGGAAAGGGTAAAATTAGCAGTCGCCGGTTACCACGGTAAATCAATTTTTTTTATTCTCATCAAAAGCTATATACACCCTCCACCGCCTTATTAGTCATTTATTTTTTGGACATGTCTTTGGTGGAGAAAATATGCTTAGCTTTTTTTTTATTTTTTTTTTATTTTTTATTTTTTATTTAGAAGCCTTTTTTGGTTAAATTTTCCGGTTTAGATTTGATTTATATTTTGGGAAGAATCCTTTTGGTGGTGAATATACCGTTTTTGCTGGTCTTGAAGAGTGCATAAAATTTCTTATAAAAAAAAAGTATAAACTTAAAAGAATTGATAGACCTATACGAACAAACGAGACCTTCCTTTTTGGAGGGTTAATCATAATAACTTTGAAGCTAAAGTGTTTGGTTTGGAGGAGTTCTGTTGGATGACTTCATTGGAGTTATTAGAAGCAGTAGCTGGGTTTTTTAAGAAAAGTAAAAAAGAAAAAAAAAAAGAAAAAAATTATAAAAAAAAAACGACACTTTCAAAGCTAATTAGAAGAAGCGCGGTGTCACGGTCATGCTCGTCCAAGGCGTGTTGCCCATGGCCGCATGCCCATGACAACCCTTTCCCCTCATGCTTTCATTATATGCATTCCCTTTGTATCGCTTGTTTATTTTTCCTTGCTTTTCTCTAGTGTATGACTCCTCGTGATTTTCATGTTCAAGCCCGCCAAGGCTAAAAATCTCAATAATATACTATAGGGGGGTAAGACTAGTCGTCAATCCTTCCTACCCGGAGTTGTTTGCTATCAAGCTGTTGTTGTCCCTTTGTTTACTTGATAGTCTGCAATACATATACATGCTTTCCAAAATGCTTTCAAACGTTTTCCAAAACCTTTTCTCTAACCCCGTTTTCTAAAACCGTTTTCCAAGAACGGGGGTAGAGGTTGCGATATTCGCCCGTTGTGCCACCGGCGATCCGTTTTTGAGTTGGCTGACTTACTTGTGAGCGAAAGTAAGTGCCGCACAGTCGCGTTACGAGACCCTAAAAACCGCGATTGTGACAGTTGGTATCAGAGCCAGGTTGGCTCCTGAATCTGAAAGCGAAATCATGTCGTCAAACAAGCAGTTGACGAAGACCCATGTGGAACGTTTAGTTGAGATTGAAGAGCAGTTGCTCTACTTGAGGGAAGTCCCCGATGCTATTCGGTTTGTGGAATCTCGACTGGAGGAGATTTCGATCAAGGCCGACAAAGTTGATGCGGTAGCTGGCCGCATGGATGGAATGCCCATCCAAGAACTGATGATGAGGGTTGAGAACCTTGAAAGTAAAGCTACTCGACCTAGTAGCTACGAGCGTGGTGACAGCTCGTCGGGCTCTGCTGCCCTGATGGAGGAGCGCGTCGATAGCTTAGACAGCTCCCAGAAAGTTATAGTCCAGATGGTCACGGACTTGTCAGAAGATGTGAAAGCTGCCCTTGACGTGGTCAGGGCCGAAGTGGCGGATCTGAGCGCCAGATTAAACCTCACGATGAGAGCAGTGGGGAACCAAGCCCCGGCAGGGGGTGCGGTCCAATTCAACAAAGTCAAAGTTCCCGAGCCAAAACCCTTCTGTGGGGTTCGTGATGCAAAGGCTCTTGAGAACTTCATTTTTTATCTCGAACAATATTTTCGAGCGACGAATACTGTGACCGAAGAGTCCAAGATAACATTGGCTACGATGCATCTTGCTGATGATGCAAAGTTGTGGTGGAGGTCCCGATTCATGGACATCCAAGAGGGTCGTTGCACCATCGATAGTTGGGAGAGACTGAAACAGGAACTTCGTTCTCAGTTTTTCCCCGAAAATGTGGAAATTTTGGCGAGGCGAAAGTTGAGAGAGCTCAAGCACACAGGCAACATCCGAGACTACGTGAAACAGTTCTCCGGATTGATGTTGGACATTCGCGATATGTCAGAGAAAGACAAAGTTTTCTGTTTTGTCGAGGGGTTGAAGCCGTGGGCGAAATCCAAACTTTATGAACAGCGGGTGCAAGACCTTTCTACGGCCTATGCAGCGGCAGAGCGGCTGTTCGACCTCAGTAATGACCAGTCCCAAGACGTGAGACGGAATCCGGGCCCTTCTAATGGAGGAAACAGAAATAATCGATCGGGCTCCCCCAAAAGTGGGGGAGGAGACAGACAAGGAGGGGGAGATCGAAGACCCTTCCAGCAGAGAGGCGGAAATTCGTGGCGAGGGCCACACCAACAGAACAACTACCAGCAGAGGCCCCCTTTCTGTTTCATATGCAAGGGGGCCCATCGGGTGTCTGATTGCCCGAAGCGAGCAGCCCTCCAAGCTTTTCAAGCCACGTTTGACACCGATCCCGAAGTCGAAGCGGCAGCCGTAGAGACTGAGGGACCACAAGCTGAAGTTGAGAACAACCCCCGGATGGGGGCACTGAAATTCCTCTCCGCCCTCCAGAAGAAAGTGGGGGAGACCAAAGAACCATTAGAAAGAGGACTCATGTACGTTGATGCATGGGTGAATCACAAGTCGGCCAAGAGCACGATGGTCGACTCGGGAGCCACTCATAACTTTATGACTGAGACAGAAGCACGTCGACTTAACTTGCAATGGGATAGAGACACGGGCAAAATGAAAGCTGTCAATTCGGCAGCCTTACCCATTATGGGGATAGCTAAGAGGGCCACAGTAAAGCTGGGAGATTGGAGTGGCCAGGCGGATTTCGTGATTGTCAAGATGGACGACTTCGACATTATGTTGGGGATGGAGTTCCTCCTCGAACACAAGGTGATACCGATGCCCCTAGCGAAATGCGTGGTGATCACGGGATCCAACCCCACCGTCGTCCAGGCCAATATCAAGCAACCAGGAGGGATAAGGATGATCTCAGCCCTTCAGCTGAAGAAGGGCCTTGCTCACGATGAGCCCACCTTTATGGCCATCCCCATAATGCCTGATGAGAGTGAGAAAGAAACGGTCCCCGAGGGGATCCAACGAGTCTTAGAAGAATTTCGCGGTGTCATGCCTGACAGCTTGCCAAAGAACCTACCTCCGAGGAGAGGAATTGACCACGAGATTGAGTTGTTGCCTGGGGCAAAGCCGCCCGCCAAGAATGCCTACCGTATGGCACCTCCCGAGTTAGCAGAACTTAGGAAACAACTCGACGAGTTACTGAATGCGGGATTTATCCGCCCAGCAAAGGCTCCTTATGGGGCCCCAGTCTTGTTCCAAAAGAAGAAAGACGGAAGTCTACGTTTGTGCATTGATTATCGAGCGTTGAACAAACTGACTGTCCGAAACAAGTATCCTCTCCCAATCATAACAGATTTGTTCGACCGCCTCCATGGGGCGAAGTATTTCTCGAAGCTAGACCTGAGATCAGGATACTATCAAGTTCGCATTGCAGAAGGGGACGAGCCGAAAACAACATGTGTCACCCGCTATGGGGCTTTCGAGTTCCTCGTTATGCCCTTTGGCCTTACTAACGCGCCGGCCACCTTCTGCACCCTGATGAATCAAGTTTTCCACGAATACCTCGACAAATTCGTAGTTGTCTATCTAGATGACATCGTTGTGTATAGCCCGACCTTGGAAGAGCATCAGGTTCACCTGCGACTTGTCTTTGAAAAGTTGAAGCGGAACCAGTTATATGTAAAGAGAGAGAAGTGCTCCTTCGCGCAGAAACGCATCAGTTTTCTGGGACATGTGATCGAGTGCGGTAAAATCGGTATGGAGGATGGGAAAGTCGAAGCCATACGAGACTGGAAAGTGCCATCATCAGTGACCGAGTTGCGTTCCTTTCTCGGATTAGCCAATTACTACAGGCGATTCGTGGAAGGATTCTCAAAACGAACAGGACCTCTGACAGACCTGTTGAAAAAGAGTAATGGCTGGAGTTGGACTTCAGCGTGTCAAAACGCCTTTGAAGACTTGAAGAAGGCGATGATGGAAGGACCCGTGCTCGGGATTGCAGATGTAAGCAAGCCCTTTGAAGTCGAAACGGACGCGTCCGATTTTGCTCTGGGTGGCGTCCTCCTCCAAGACGGCCACCCCATTGCTTACGAAAGCCGAAAGTTGAATGATGCTGAACGGAGGTATGTCGCCTCCGAGAAAGAAATGCTAGCTGTTGTGCATTGCCTAAGGGCCTGGAGACAGTACCTTTTGGGAGCCAATTTTGTAGTCAAGACTGACAATAGCTCCATCTGCCACTTCTTCAACCAACCGAGATTGTCATCCAAGCAGGCGCGATGGCAAGAACTTCTCGCAGAGTTCGATTTCCAGTTCGAACACAAGCCTGGTAAGGCTAATCAAGCGGCGGACGCATTGAGTAGAAAGAGCGAACATGCGGCCCTGTGCATGTTAGCCCACTTGAAAGCGAGTAGGCTGAGTGGAACCGTCCGCGAGGCAATTAAAGAACATTTGAAGAACGACACTGCCGCCCAAGCAATAATGAAGTTGGCTGAAGAAGGAAAGACCCGTCAGTTTTGGGTTGAAGACGGTTTACTCCTGACTAAGGGTAACCGCCTGTATGTCCCCCGTTCGGGGAACCTCAGGAAGCTCTTAATCGAAGAATGTCACGATACACCGTGGGCCGGCCACTCTGGGTGGCAACGAACTTATGCGCTTGTCAAGCAGGGGTACTTTTGGCCGAGTCTTCGAGATGATATAATGTTGTTTACCAAGACCTGCCTCGTATGTCAGCAAGACAAAGTAGAACGAGCCAAGATCGCAGGGTTGCTGGAACCTCTGCCCATTCCCTCTAGACCATGGGAGAGTGTATCTCTCGATTTCATCACTCATCTCCCTAAGGTTGGGGAATTTGAATCCATCCTCGTAGTCATTGATCGATTTTCGAAGTACGCCACGTTCATCCCGACTCCAAAGATGTGCTCAGCTGAGATGACAGCACAATTGTTTTTCAAGAATGTTGTCAAGTTATGGGGTGTACCCGAGAGTATAATCAGTGATCGAGATGCTCGCTTCACTGGCACATTCTGGACGGAATTATTTAGATTACTGGGTTCTCATCTAAATATTTCCTCCAGCTACCACCCGCAGACAGATGGCCAGACGGAGCGGTTCAACAGTATGCTTGAGGAGTACTTGCGTCATTTTATTGACGCCCGACAGAAAAATTGGGCCGAGATGCTTGATGTTGCTCAGTTCAGTTTCAACTGTCAAAAGAGTTCTGCGACAGGAAAGACTCCCTTCGAGCTAGTATGTGGAAGACAGCCGTTGATGCCACATGTAATTGACCATCCTTATGCGGGGAAGAGTCCCCAAGCTTACAACTTCACTAAAGAGTGGAGGCAGACATCAGAGATAGCCCGGGCGTACTTAGAGAAGGCATCAAAACGCATGAAGAAATGGGCCGATCAGAAGCGTCGGCCAATGGAATTCCAAGCGGGAGACAGAGTTCTGATCAAGCTGAGACCAGAACAGATCCGGTTCCGAGGGAAGAGAGACCAGCGCCTTGTCCGAAAGTACGAAGGCCCCATCGAAGTGATCCAGAAGGTCGATAAGACATCTTATAGGGTTCAGTTACCCTCGTGGATGAAGATTCATCCTGTTATCCACGTTAGTAACTTGAAGACCTATCATCCGGACCTAGAAGATTCCGAGCGCAACGAAGTGACACGGCCCCCAGTCACAATGCAGAATTTGAATGACAAGGAAGTAGAAGAAATTTTGGCAGACAGGGTTCGTCGCACAGGTAAACCTCGTCGAGACGTTCAAGAATTCCTGGTGAAGTGGAAAGGGCTCCCGGATGCTGAGATTAGTTGGGAGCGAGTTGAAGATCTGAAGTCGGCTGCTATCAAGATCGCAGAGTTCGAGCAGCGTCGGTTGACAGGGACGTCAACCATTTAAGTGGGGGAGGATGTCACGGTCATGCTCGTCCAAGGCGTGTTGCCCATGGCCGCATGCCCATGACAACCCTTTCCCCTCATGCTTTCATTATATGCATTCCCTTTGTATCGCTTGTTTATTTTTCCTTGCTTTTCTCTAGTGTATGACTCCTCGTGATTTTCATGTTCAAGCCCGCCAAGGCTAAAAATCTCAATAATATACTATAGGGGGGTAAGACTAGTCGTCAATCCTTCCTACCCGGAGTTGTTTGCTATCAAGCTGTTGTTGTCCCTTTGTTTACTTGATAGTCTGCAACACATATACATGCTTTCCAAAATGCTTTCAAACGTTTTCCAAAACCTTTTCTCTAACCCCGTTTTCTAAAACCGTTTTCCAAGAACGGGGGTAGAGGTTGCGATATTCGCCCGTTGTGCCACCGGCGATCCGTTTTTGAGTTGGCTGACTTACTTGTGAGCGAAAGTAAGTGCCGCACAGTCGCGTTACGAGACCCTAAAAACCGCGATTGTGACACGCGGCACCCTTTTGAATTTTGATGGAGGCGTTGCGCCTCTTCCAAAGGCGCGACACACACTCCATACTTTTTTTTTAATTTTAATTTTTTAATTTATTATTATTATTAAATTAAATTAAAATTATTTTGTTTAATGGTTATTTTTTTTAATAAATTTTAGTTTTAATTTCATTTATTTTTCAAAATAATAAACCTAATGGTTATATTTTTTTTAATGATGGATTTTTTTTTTTAATTTTAAAGTTTGAATGTTTTTTAATATAGGTTTACATGTTTTAAAAGTTTGCATTTTTTTTTTTTTTTTGTTGTTGTCGTCTATATCATTTTTTTAAATATAAAACACCACATATTAAATTCAACTAATGCTACGATTATATTTTTCGAAAATTATTGTACATTAGTTTCAAGAATTTTTTTTATTAAACTTTATATAGTTAAAACATAATTAAATTTATGTATAATAGAAAACACAATTACGTTTTAAAAACTAATCATCTATACATCTCCAATTCAATTTCAAGTACAATGGTTTTAAACATAAGTATATGGAATTTTATGTGATTTATTACATTTAAAATAATACTTATTTTTACTTGCATTTAAAATAAATATATATGAATTTATAATACAATGCAATAAATCGCTAATCTAAATTAATTATATAGTTTATTAAAATTGTTAGTCAATAATGGTTCTTCTTAGCATAAAGAAAAAAAATTGTTCTTTAAAAATAAGTATATGGATTTTTACTTGCATTATTGCATTTAAAATACAATACAATGAATCGCTAATCTAAATTAATTATATATTTTACTAAAATTACTAGTCAATAATGGTTCTTTTTAACAGAAAGAAAAAAAAAATGTTTTCATAGAAATTGATAATCAAATTATTGAGATAAAGTTAAAATGTTTTAAAATATGTTAATAGTTTTTTCTAACAATAATAAATTTGAAATAAAAGCTCTCAATTTACCTTGTAATTATTTTTTTAAAATCTCAAATATGTTTGACTTGAGAATGATGTTGCTACGAACATTTATGACAACTCATTAGTGAATTGATTATTGATTTTTAAATTAATTATACTTGAAATTGAATTTGAGATGTTTAAGGATAGTTAGTTTTTAAAACGTACTTTTGTTTTCTATGTATACATAAATTTAATTATCTTTTAACTATATAAAGTTTTATCGAAAAATTCTTGAAACTAATGCTCAAAAATTTTAAAAAAATCTAATCATAATATTAGTTGAATTTAATATGTGGTGTTTTGTATTAAAAAAATGATATAGACAACAAAAAAAAATGCAAATTTCAAAACATGTAAATTATAGATATATATTAAAAAAATGCAAACTTTAATTTTTTTTTAGAAAAATCAATCATTCAAAAAAAAAAAAACCTAAAAGAAATGAAAACTAATATTTATAAAATAAAATTAAAAAAAAACATAACCATTAAACAAAATAATTTTAATTTAATTTATTATTAATAATAAATTAAATAATTAAAATTTAAAAAAAAAAAATCTGGTATGTGGGTCGCCCCTCGAGGCACAACGCCCTCATCACAGGGTGTCGCGCTTCTTCAAAAGGCGCCACACCCTATATCTCTAATTAGTTTCGCAAGTGTCTTTTTTCTCTAATTTTTTTCTTTTTTTCTTTTTACTTTTTTAAAAAATTCAGATAAAACTAATAAGTCTTGTGGGTCTCACAATTACAATTGGATTTAAAATGTCACCTAACTCTTGAATCCAAAACGCCTCGTTAGAGTGCAGTAATTTATTTTCTGTCCTCGAATTTACATAATTGAATAAAAAGTAGTTTTACTCGAAAAAAAAAAAAAAAGAAAAAAGTAGTGAAAGCCTAACCGAAGTTTAATGAAAAAGTAAAAATGTCTAATCACAGGAGTTGCAATAATAATTCTCAAATGGATGAAGATTAAAAAAAAATAATAAGTTATCCTTTAATTGTATTTTGCAACTAGGTCTATCTAATTATCATGACTTGCCATTATTGGGCTCGATTTCTATTGTCTTTAATAACCATGAGTTGCATAAAAGTTTGGATTGTTGCGATTCTAAATTGAATTTTTGAACGGACACAATTATGTGAATTGCAGATATCAAAAATTACTTTGGACTTTAGCAAAGTGGATGAACGAATCTTTTGGAAAGGACAGAGGTTTTAAATTTTCGTCGGTATATCGATATTGATATGTTGATATTATTATTGACATTATTCACAAAGCTCAAAAAATTATAATGAGAGCATGTAAAATTGAAGGAGTCTGAAATTGTCATGTCCCGTTCTATATGGTCCCAACTAAATAATATGACCCTTTAAAAAAAGAAAACAGATAGGATCACATGGATGGTACGAAAATAATATATTTTTACCTTAATATACTGCTCTATGTGAAAGAGTCTGAAACTATAATGTCTCATTCTATATGATCCCAACTAGATAGGGCACCCTTTAAAAAAAATGAATAATTTATCCTTTAATTGTTTTTTGCAAGTAGATCTAATTATCATGACTTACCATTAATGGGCTCGATTTCTATTGTCTTTAATAATCATGAGTTGCAGAAAAGTTTGGATTGTTGCGACTCTAAATTGAATTTTTGAACTGACACAATATGTGAATTGGGGATATCAAAAATTACTTTGGACTTTAGCAAGTGGATGAACGAATCTTTTGAAAAGGACAGAGGTTTTAAATTTTCGTCGGTATATCGATTTTGATATGTTGATATTATTATTGGCATTTACAAAGCTCAAAAAATTATAATGAGAGTATGTAAATTGAACGATTATGAAATTGCCATGTCCTGTTCTATGGTCCCACCTAGATAGGATGACCCTTTACAAAAGGAAAACAGATAGGATCACATGGATGGTACGAAAATAATATATTTTTACCTTAATGTCCTGCTCTATATGAACGAGTTTGAAACTATAATGTCTCATTCTATATGGTCCCAACTAGATAGGGCACCCTTTTAAAAAAATGAATAGATAGGATTGCAAGGATGGTATCAATTAGGGTAGAAAGTTTGGTCTCAATTTGAGACCATTTATTTCATTACTTATCTATATTGTAATATTATGTAGAAAAAATCAATTTTTACTCAACTTTACGAGGATTGTATCAATTAAAACTCAAAATCAATAATGGTATCAATTTAAAACCTAACATTTCATAAGTGAATTAGGGTCAATACATTTTAATTTAAATGTTTATAAAGAATGCATTATTTAAAAAACATTTTGTATAAAAATTGTTTAGAATTTAAACACTCATATATTTGGTTGCATTTCCTCACAAATGTTTTTATACACAAGTTATCGTATACTTAATTAAAAAGTCTTTTTTAAAAAGTTGGTTTCAAATGTTTCTCTCAAAATGGTTTATTCATCAATCTCATTTTCTAATAAGTCATTTTAGTAGTTGTTAGACACTAATTTTTTTTTTCAAAATTAAACACTTGAAAAGTTAAATCAAACACACCCTTAATTAAATCATAATTCATTTTAGTAGTCTTTTTTTTTTCAAACACTTTATTTCAATCATTGCTTTCGACTGACATTTTCAATTATAAAAACTATTGGGTCCAATTATACTTTTGTTTTCACATTCACGACAAGAAAACTTCGGACTAAAAAGAATGATTTATTGTTTTCAATGTCAAAAAGTATTTTAATCTTTAGTAACTTCCCTAGAATTAAAGCTACAATTATTATTTATCTAAAAAAAAAACTACAATTATCAAAAGTTTTTTTTTTAGTACTACAATTGTCAAAAGTTGACGGATTGAAAACCAAAATAAGATAGTCCTCTTCATTATTTACAAATAATTGAATGCACCTTCTTCGTTCGAAGGGTATGTTAAGTTAAACTTTTTAAGTGTTTAATTTTAAAAAAAAAAAAAAAATTCTAGTGTTTGACAACCACTAAAAATGACTTATTAGAAAATGAGATTGAGAAATAAATCATTTTGAGAGAAACACTTGAAACCAAATTCTTTAAAAAGAGTTTTGAATATACAATAACTTGGATATAAAAACACTTACGAGGAAATATAACCAAATGTTTAAATTCTAAACAATTTTTATACGTTTTTTTTTTTTAAATGCATTCTTGAGAAACATTTAAATTAAAATATATTCCAAATGGACCCTAAATTGGTGTGGCTCAATATTTCATCACCATAGTTTAAAGGATTTTCGTACGGATGACCCTCTAAAATAGACGAAAATGATAAATGTCCCACCTTTTCAAAACAAGGATATATGTTTTTTTGCTTGCATCAGCGTCCTAGTAAAATTACCATTTTACTCTCTACTCTAAACTCGCTCTCTCTTGCTATTCTCGCTCTCTCTCAAATTTATCTCCCCAATCTCTCACTCTCTCTCCAATTCTCTCCCCAATTCTCTCTCCAATCTCTTGCTCTCTCTCCAACTAATCTCACTCTCGCTCTCTTTCTTTCCAATTTCTCCCTCCAATCTCTTACTCTCCCTCTAATTTCTCTCTCCAATCTCATGCTCTTTCTCCAATCTTGCTCTCGCTCCAACCTCTCGCTCTTAAAAGCCTTAAATGTGCATTTTCATATAGAGAGTAAAATGATAATTTTCCTAGGATGATGACATAAGCAAAATGGCATATATCCTTATTTTGAAAAGGTAAGACATTTTTCATTTTGGCCTCTCAAAATGGGTCATCCACGCCATTATCACGCCATTATCTCATAATTTAAGCTTATGAGAAACTTAAATATATGTAAAGTAACCTAAGTTACACTAATTAAAATTCTTAATGTTCTATTGTCAAAAAAAAAAAAAAAAAAAATCTTAATGATCAATATCTTTAATCGAATTATAACTGCTTTTTATTATTACTAGTTTTATAACACATGTCATGCACGTGGTTTGTAATGTTTAAAATATAATTTAGTTTATGTCTCCTTTGAAAGTTAGACTTGTAATCAACTTCATAGTGTTTTCGTCCATTGAACTATGTATTATTATTATTATTTATTATTTTTCCAACAAAAACATAGTTCAATATTTAATTATGTTTTTTTACCTATCCTCACTAAAAAATCAGTGGTTTAAGTCTCTATCTCATATGTTATAATAATAATTATTTTTAAAAAAATTTTAAGATAAATTTCAATGACATATTAATTAGATAAATTCAATATACAATATATTGCACAAAAAAATTTGCAAATAAAATTAAAGATTGGAGCTCTGAAGATCGATTGAATATATTAAAAAGGATAATGAAATGTGATCCATAGCATTAACTTGACTGGTTAAAGGATTCTTGAATCTCCTCCCGAATTGTTGAACAATAAAATCAATTAAATTAAAGTAAAAAAGAAAATGATGGTAGGAGACTCAAAAGACACTGAGATAAAATCGAAAAAATGTGAAATATAGTGTGTGAAGAAAGATGTGGATTGTTTGAAAGTTTTTTTTTCCTTTAATAGTTTTATGTCATTAATATTATCGCTTACTCTTTTTTAATCTTTTTGATCTTTACAATTTTTTCTATTATGATTGTTATTATAATTGTTACTTTTAATTTATAATTAATTATTATTATTATACATGAACCAAATATATACATGGAAAAAAAACTGAACCAAAACACTGAAAATTGCAATGGTATTATGTTATTATTTTAAAACAGCGTTTAAGAATTAGATTTAAATATAAACATGATTACATATTAATACAAAAAAAAAAAAAGAAAAAAAGATTGAAACTCACCTTACCCAATCCAGTTCGCTCTCGTTTATATTAAATGAAATATTTTTTTTCTAAAAAAAGAAAAGCCCATAGAGCTAGGGTGCCTCCCTTCTCATCACCCTGTTGTTTTATTGATCAAATTTAAGTCATTCATTCATTCACGGTTGCCATCTTCAACACGCCATGAAATCGAGATGTTTCTTTGCTATGTGTAGCACCCAAATTTAGAACAATTTGGTTGGGCTTAAATCCAATTTTTTTTTTTAAGATAATGAAACAACTTTTGAAGTTTCAATTTTTCATTTTTCAAAATTTTAATTTTTTTAATATATTAATAATTCAATTAAAGTTACGTTTAAACCAACCATTAAATTAGCACTAATTATTTTTTTCGTTTAAAAAAAATAAAAAAACAAAAAACCATCTAATTTCAAGAGCATCCCAAAATGTCTATTGAAAATTTTGAGAAGAGGAAAAAAGCATATTGAAGAGATTGAATTTTTTTCGTCCTCTCTCTCATTTCAAAGAAAGGAAAAGGAAACAAAATATTGATGAATTCATAAGGGACTCATCTTTCCTAAATATACATAATATTGTGTAATCGAAAAATAACAATATATATACAAAATGAAAAAAATAAATATATTCAAAAGAAATTCCTTCATCTACCACACATTGCTGAAGATGGAGAAGAATCTTCACCTTTTCGCTCCTTCCCCTCCACTTGATGTTTTCTGCAATTTCAATTCTTCATGTACGTATCAATGAACTTGACATATTTTGTGGCAAGGAGAGAATAGATATTTATATGTTAAAAAGTAGGGGAAGCCAAATGGTTTGAGAAGTTTAATAGTCTTCTTCATTAAATTCATACTGAATGCATAAAAAAATTGCACAATTTTGGTGTTAATGACAAGCAAACTCACGTAGGAAGGTAGGAGAAGCCAAATGGTTTGTGAAGTTTAATAGTTTTCTTCATTAAATTCATCCTCAATGCATAAAAAAGTTTAACAGTTTCATGGATTTGAATTACAAAAATGATGAATGCTATGGAAGTTGAAGAGATTGTCTCCATTGTAAAGAAAAAAAAAAGATTGTCTCCAACTTAAAAAATGTATAATTATAAAGGGAAATTTAAAAAGTTCTAATGGGCAAATTTCGTAACCAAAAAATTATTCTCAAAGGAAAAATTTGACACATAATTTTTTGCAATAATTAAATTAATAAATTGTATAATTAATGAGATATATTTATTGATGGAGAAGAGGTTACGTGAAGATGTAGGAGGTTACATGAAAATATAAAAGTGTAAGGGTAAATTTGGTATGTAATTTTAAATGAAAGAGCAAAAGTGGAACACAAAGTTTCTCCCTATCGTGGCTTTTATATATACTATAGATTTTTTTTTTTTGAAAAGTTATAACTGCCCTTTTAGTTTAAGGATAGAGATTTGGTAACTTTTCCAACCACCACTACAAGAAAGAAGGGATTTAACGACGAAAATCTAACGACGAAAATCTAACGACGAAATACAAAAAGTCGCATATTTAGCGACAAAATCTGGAAATAGTAGCAAACTTGTGACGAAAAAGGGGTTAAGTCGCAATCTTGCGATGAATATTTTAAAAAAGTTGCAAGTTTTGCAACGATTTGATTTTTTTCGTCGCACACCAAATTTATCGTGCCAAATTTTCATGCCAGCGACCATTTTTTTTATTTGTCGCATAAAACTTGCGATAAATAAATTGGTTTCGTTGCATAGTCTTGTGGCGAAGCGCAGTTTATCGTCGCAAATGAAATTAGGTGCCAAAATTTTCGCGCTAGCGATGAATTCAAATTTTCGTCGCATGAAGCGTGCGACGAAACCAAACGTTGCGTTGGAAGTCTTGGTCACAGTACCAAATGTTGGGTTTTATGTCATAAAACTCGTGGCTTGTAAACTTTAAACATGTTTCTTAGTTGCAATAAAGTTGTTATCGAATTATTCAATGAAATACTTGTTTGTTTAACCTAAATCCAATATATTAAAGATCTTTGGTTATAGTATGAATACTCGAACTATATGTACAAACATAAACATGGATCAAGTTCTAGTATATAGCCAAAACGGTCTATAGTATATGGATAAGGTTGGGTACCTTATCCTGGGGACACTATGGATGTGGCCTACTTTGCACATAAAGAAAACAATGTGATCCAGGATCATTCATGTCTATGCAAGTAGGGGCGTCCTGTGCAATGAGTTTGTATAAGATCAGACCAAGAAAGACAATTTTTATTTGGGATTCATTCTAATAGGTATGTGTTACACTAAATATCTTTATTTTTTAAGAAATTTTGTTGATATATTGATATGTTGATTTGTTTTGGTTGGTGAAACATTTAGGGGCTGTTTGGGGCGCTGGGTTGGTTATAATAGCTGGGGGATTATAATAGTCTGGGGGTTATAATAGTCTGTGTTTGGGGTGCAGATTATTATAGTCTGGGATAAAATAGTCTGTGTTTGGGGTGCAGATTATTATAGTCTGGGATAAAATAGTCTGTGTTTGGGGTGCAGTGTTTTGGGATGCAAATTATTTTAGTCTGGGTTCAAATAATCTATGTTTCAAGCTGACTATTTTTTTTTTTTTGACTTTTTTTTTGTTTATTTTCCTCATACAACTCTATACTTCAAATATTAATAATAAAAAAAAAAGGTTTAGTTGTAAAAAAAAATAAAAGTTTTGGGTACAGGGGTTAAATTATGTGTTTAGCTTAAAAGGAAACAAAAATAACCTAAAGTAAATGTTGATTTTCTTTGTTTTAGAGTCATGGTTTTTCCACAAAATAAGTCATTTTATGATTTCATATAGAAAAACCATATTTGTTTCATTTATGTATTTCCAACATAATAATGGTAAATGTTTATTCAAAACTCATTTTACCTTTATTATCAAAAGAATCAAATAAAATAGAAATCACATAAAATAAAAACTTGAGTAGTATTTTTTTTTTAATTATTATTATCACGGTAAACTTAAATACGATAAGTATAATTTGGAATGAAAAATATGGTACGATGAAGGTAAACATTCATATACTTCATTATCAAAAGTAATTATGTAATAAAACTCCATATTTATATATATGTACAAAGACAACCTAGTATCTAACTCTCCCTAGAAATTTTATGATTTTTCCGACGACCACCAACAAATGTTTCGGCGATAAAAAATTTTTCCCTCTTTTTTCCTTTCATTTTCTTCTACCTCTTTTTTTTTTCTTTATTTTCGTTTTTTATAATTTTCGAAATGAAAATGAGAAGAAGATTTTCTTTAAAAAAAAAAAAGTCACCGGAAAAAGTCGTCAGTGATTGCCGAAAAAGTGGCCAAAAAGTCGACGGCGGTCGTCGGAAAAGTTGTCGGTGGTCGCCGTAAAAGTCGTCGGTCGGTCGTCGGTAGAAAAGTCAATGAGTCACATGGAAGAAGAGAGAAAAGAGTTACTGTAGAGAATGAATAGAATAATTGGGGTGGATTGAATAGTGGTTACTGTAGAAACACGGAGGGGAAAAATAAACCAACTTCGCCCCTTATTTTTGTTGGTGCCCCAAACACTGGGTTGGTTATAATAGCGGGGGCTATTATAACCAACACAGTGGGCCAAACGACCCCTTAGAGATAATTACAATGAGTGCATTGAAATTGTGTTGTTTCTTGAGGTTTATTGAATTTTTGTTTTGGTTGGTGAAACATTTAGAGATAATTACAATAGGTGCATTGAAAGTGTGTTGTTTCTTGAGGTCTATTGAATATTTGTTTTGTTAGCGAAAAATTATGGAGAAAGCAAATATTGTGCCTATTGAATTTTGTTTGAATGTGTTAAAGTACCTATTATGTCTTTTGAAAGTGGGTTGTTTTATTTGTTGAAGTTTGAGAGTTGTTTATATTTGTGATTTGAGGGGAGCGAGGGTTATTTTATTTTATGAAACTTGTGAGTTGTTTATATCTGTGATTGGGGGGAGTTGTTTTTTATTGTGACTATTATTGTTGATTGAAAGTTCTTTATATTTGAAGGGGAAAATTGTTTTATTTCTAGAATCTTAAGATATTTTTAGTGAATGTGGATTTGAGGGGACGTGGGTTGTTTGTTCTTGTGTCCATTATTGATTTAAAGCTTCTTTGTTATTGTTAATTTAGATGTAAATTATGATTTGAAAGAATGTATTATGCCTATGGAACACATTATAATGTCGCTATAATGTTTATTTTTTAAACTTTGAGATTATTGAACATTGTTTGTTCTTGTTGTTCATTATAGATTGACATTAATAAAATTTATAGTGATTGACATTGAGTTTGAGGATGAATGGGGGGAGGGGGGAAGTGTTCTTGTTGTTCATTATAAATCGACAAATATTGTTTTATTGATTGACATTGAGCATAATTTGAGAAAACGTGTGTTGAGGTTTTATTGGGGTTTGAGGATGGAAGGGGGAGGGTAATATTGGTGATTGTTATTTGAACTATGACTTTTTAGCTTAAGTTGTCCATGTGGTTGGGGTCCTATTTGTAGTTTAAGTTGTCCATGTGATTGTGGTTGAGAGGTTTTATTTTAAGGAGTGTTTGTTCTTGAGTATAATTTGATGAAGCTTGTGGGTTGATGTTCTATTTTTTAAAAGAAATGACCTTTTAACGACTTAAGTTGTCCATGTGCTAGTTTTGTGATTATTAAATAAGTTATATATATATAAATATATAGTGGATGTGGTTGAGGTTCTATTGATTGAAATTAATGAGAGTTTGAGGAGAGGGTACTAAGATTAAAATTTTCTCTTTATGAAATGAAGATTGGGTGAAAATTTTACAACTATGAGATTGAGGATGATTTGAGAATGTGGAGGAATAGTATTTGTTCTTGTCATTGCAACTGAGACGTTATATGTCATCATTATTATAATCTCTTTGTGAATGGGGTTAAGAATGATTTTTTATTCATGTGTACTTATGTATATGCAATTTTTTGTTTATTTGTAGGATTGAAGTAAACTTCGCTAACGACAACAATGACCAAACAAACATCGACTTTTTTGAGCTAACATAGATTTAATACTCTTTTTGTAATTGGATAAACTTCCTTGGTCTTTATTTTTTGTAACTCTTAAACTTATGAAGGCTTTAGTAAAATGTTCATATATGAAACATACTTTTGGATGTAACGCATGACCATAATTATGTTGAATGCTTTGTGTTGTAACACTATTTGATTATTTATATAAAATGTTTATTATGACAATTTGAATACGAAATTGAACTTTTAGACGTCTAATTCGAACAATATATTTTTTTAATGCCTAAAATATGTGCGAAAAATATGGGGTTTTCATTGCAAAGGAATCGACGAAGGGAAATACGACGAAATAAATTGATTTTGACACAGTTAGGGATGAAACCTCTTAATTTGTCGCAAAACTCTTGTGATGAATTTTTAATTTAGTCACAAGGTTTGCGATGATTTGACGTATTTCGTCGCATGATTCGTGCGACGAAAAAGTTTATTTCGTCGCACACGGCTTGCGACTAATTAGTCATTTTCGTCGCAGAGGTCTTGCGACGTTTTTCTCTGTTTCGTCGCAAGTTGAGACGAATTTTTCAAAAACGACGCTGAAGTTATCTTGCGATTATGCTTTAGCAACGTTTTGTACGACAATTTTTTTTTTTGTTACTGAATCGTCATTGCGTTGTTGACCGCAAAGTGCACAGGCCGCAAGTAATATAAAACGGAAAGTATTCTGAGTATCGAATCCTTAGGGAAATTGAATAAATTCCATTAAGTACCAAGAACCATCATGTTCAATTTTATTTAGAATTCCAACTCGAATGATGAAGAGAAATTTCAAGGAATTAATAAAAATAAACATGCAATAACGAAATGAAAATATCCAATTAAGGGGGCTTGACCTAGGGTGTTAACTAGCTTTTTGGATATGTAGCTTAATTACATGGATGCATGTAACTAATAATCATCAATTTCATAAATCTAGAAGTAATTTTAAGCGGATTTCTCTTTCAAGTTCCTCCACATCTCATACTAACATAACTAATTTATGTGTCCATCTCCTTAGTTAATCATAGTATGGCTTTAAGCAACTTCATAATCAATTTCTAACAATTCTCTTTCACTCTCATGCTCCAAGCAATCGTTAGACATGCAATTAGGATCTAATCTAATTTCTCTCTGTCGAGTATCAATTTAGACCAACAAATCAATCAATCCGTGATCAAGAGATTAAAAGCATTAAACAAGAATTGCATAGATGAAATATGAAGAAATTCATTACATAATCCAAGTAATTGCGCTACATTATCCAATTGACTAGAATAACGACCCTAGGTCTCAAGATCTACTCACAAATGGGAATAATTTTGCCCAAGTGATCTTGATCCATAGGCCTAACTCAAATTAAAATAAGAAATTACAAAGAAGTAAGGAAGAAATAACCGATAAGTTGATCACAAGCTCCCATCACGATCATCTCGAATCCCGAGCCTTGGAATCTCGATCAATTTCGCTTTTTTCCTCACAATTCTTCTCACTTTTTCTCTCTATTGAGTTAGGGGAGAGCTCCCCAAAATGGGATGATTTTCACATTGGGAGAGGGGGCTTTTTATAGGTGCTGGACGAATGGGTTTCTTGCTGAACAAGCCGACAGCGTCGAGATGCTACGTCACTGCGTCTCGACGCTGTGATGTCAAGTTGTCTTGGAGCAGAAGTTGTCGCAGCGCCACGACGCTATCGCGATTCTGGAATTTTCTTCGCTGATCACCTAGCGACTCGACGCTAGGTCTTCTAGAAGCCTTATTTGTGGATTTTTGCCTCCTTTCTTCTTTCTCTTGGACTTTTTGGGCCTCCACTTCAAATGTCATTTTTTCTTGGACCTTAGGGCTTGGATCTTCAATGATTATTCATAAAATTGCCCAAAAAGTCTCCAAATTCACCCAAATTCTCTTAAAATCTCCGTTTTGCTTTTCGAACTCGGTTTTCTACAAAATTAACATAAAAATACATTAAAGCTCACAATCCATGAACAAAACTAACTAAAATTAATAGGAAAATGATGACATTTCTTCATGTCATCATGCGTCGAAATTGTACTTTTAGCGACACAATTTTTTTTTTTCACTAAAGGTGAGATTTAGGTGCTCATGGATAATAATTTTATTTTGGTTTTCTCTTTTTGAAAATTATGTTTGTTTCCTAATATTTCTTGGACGTATGTGGTTTGAACTTTTAGCCAAATTTCAAAAACATAAAATGAAGTTTTTAAAAACTACTTCTTTTAGTTTTCAAAATATGACTTTGGTTATTATAATGTTTTTAAAAAGTCGTTACAAAAAACAAGAAAACTATATGTGAAAGTAGTTCTTACTAGCTTAATCTTCAAAAATAGAAAACCAAAAACAAAATGGTTATCATACATGACCTTAACTAACCTTTGCATTTCATTTATGCCAATCAATGTCTGTTACTAGTTCTAGTGGTGTTATATTTGGTTATCAATAACTATGATCTCATTCCCTCTATAAATATTCAACCATGTAATCGATAAATATTTTATTTTATGATTTAAAGTGTGCTCCATTATATTTATTTTAATTGAAGCAATAACAATACTTGAAATCTCCTCATGGTAATACCCACACTGAGTCCTTTTGGCATGCTTTGTTCTCACTCACATGTTTCCTAGGAGAATTCTCAGGAGGTCATCCAACATAACTTCCTCAAGTCAAACACGTTTAACTTCAAAGTTCTTATGATTGAACCACGAAAATAGAAAGTGCACCTTTTGTTTTTTGTTTTTTTTTTTGTTTTTTTTTTTGAGGAAAAGGAAAGTACACCTTGTTGGTATAGATAGTTACTATTAATTCTTTTAAGCTTATCTTGAGCACACTTTGATATCCTCAAGATCCCTCTTATTCAAATGTGGTCTCAGTTCATTCATCTACCTCTCCTATCCTAGACATCACACCTCATATCTTAATGGAAAATTTTAGTAATATTATAGTAGGCACTCCCACCATGTAATCAATAAGAAAGACATTCTAGGCTGCAACTCCATATATTTATGGGCATATGGCTAGTTTGGGAGTGCTTAAAAATAAGTTATACAAGTTTACTTCATTTTAGGCACCGTTTATAGTTAATTAAGCACCAACAGGCATTTTAGATACATTTAGGCTAACTAGGTGCACAAATGACTAGTTTGGATGAGTTTCACACATTAATTAGTTTTTTTTTTAGAAAAGAACTTAATTAATAAGCAAAGAAAGGGATATTACAATCTTTCATAATATCATAGAACCACGCTGGGATAACAGATCCCATACCAAAATCGACTCCCCTAGGAAAAAGAAAAAAGGGGACTCACAAACAAGAAGTCCCCGTTGACCGCTGCTACACGGGCAAGCAGATGCGCCAAAAAACTACACCTCCTTGGACACTTCGAGAAGGAGGTAACCTTCGCATCCCTCGCTAGCTTTTCCTCTTCCTCAATGACGAAGGAAATTTCCAAAAGGTCCTGCGATTTGTGGTTTAATAGATTCACCACCTCGATCGAGTCTGATTCAATTTCGATCGGTTTTGTCCTGCAACTCTTGCCAGCGTTGAGGATACCGGTAAGACTTTCTAGCCCTAACTTGATGGCTTTTGATTCAAGCACCTTAATAGGATCGTGTTTAACAATTTCCTTGCATCCCACTCCAATCAGAGACCTGTCCGAGTCACAAAGGGCCCAACCAATACCCCCTAAATTTGAGGCTCCGAACCACGCCGCATCGAAATTCATCTTCCAATGACTGACCACCGGCGTCTTCCAACTGGTGTGACTAGGATGGTTCTCCGCTGAGCTAGATGGTTGCAGCTTCTTCATTTCCACAGATATGTTCTCTATCCTTTTCTCTATATCACTGATGATCTGAGATGATTCTGGTCTGCTCCCTTTGTGCTTAATTTGGTTTCTAGCCTCCCAAATCGCCAAAATGATCTGCCCTACTCTGGACAACTCCTCTCTACTTAGAGTATAAATAACCTTCTCCCAAAGCTCCATAAGGCTTTCGATATCCTTGCAACCATCAGAAGCAATTATAAGATTAGGAATCAGAGTGCTCCAAATAGGCCTTATCTTTTTGCATCTCCATAAAAGGTGCTTCGAATTCTCTGCTTTAGACCTATAAAAACAACAAAGATTGGTCGAATTAATTCCTCTTTTCTTAATGTTTCCAAATGTGGGAAGAGCATCGTTCGCTCTCCAAACTGTGATCTTCATTCTTAGCCACGCATTCATATTCCATAAAGAATTCCACATCCTTTGAGAGGTTGTTGAGTCCGAACCAGAAACTTCTTCTTTGGAATCCAATTGGCACGCTAAGTGATAGGCTCCTTTAACGGAGAACAATCCTTTTGGATCCTTTTCCCAGATAATCTCATCGTTCTTAGATACTGATCTTCTAGGCATATCCAGAATGGTCGCAGCATCACTAGGAAAGAAAGCATCCCTAATGATATCCTCCTTCCAGTACTCGTTCTCACTGATAAGCTCGACCACTCGTCTACCTTTAAGGTGGGTTTTCACTCCCAAAGGGATCCAAGAGCCTTCATTAGAAAGACATGGATCTTGATCAATATACACTTGCTTCCTGTTACCAATCTTCCATATGTACCCATTCTCGAACAAATCCCTACCCCACAGAATACTTTTCCAAACCATGGAAGCCCTGTCGCCGCTCTTAGGTTTTAAAAAAGATTCTCCACTGTAATATTTTCCTTTAAGAATTTTAGCCACTAAGCTATCGGGAGACTTAATGATCCTCCAGCTGATCTTAGCGAGCATGGCCTTATTAAAGAGAGATAAATCCCTAAATCCAAGACCACCTCTGCATTTGCTTCGACACATCTTCTTCCAATTGATCCAATGCACTTTCCTTTTTTATTTAGAACCTCCCCACCAGAATTTGGCACACAAACTATATATTTATGAGCAAATATTGTTGGGGATTCTAAAACAGCTCATCAAATATATAGGGATTGCCTGGGCTATGGATTTGATTAAAACTTCATTGTCTCCCATCAAAAAGCGCTTCCTTTTCCAATTCTGAAGGACCTTCAACACCTTGTCCTTGATTTTCCGGAACATAACGTTCTTATTCCACCTTGATTGGGAAGGGAACCCTAAGTAGTGCCCCAGAGTATCCGACTGATTGACCCCCTGATAGCGAGCATAACTAGTTATTTTCCCTAATTAATTTAGCTAGTCTTTTATATTTAAATGGCAAAAATCATGCATTTTCATGTTTTATTTGTCGGAAATAAATATCGGAGCTAATTGTGTGTTCGGGACATGAAAAGGGGCTAAAGAACGAAAAAGACTCAAGTTGGAAGAAGGCAAAATCAACCCAGCCGAGAGCCAGCGTCGGGATGCTGCTCTTTGGGCGTCTCAACGCTGACATTCCATATTTTAAGTACGCGGAAAAAGGTCACAGTGTCTCGATGCTGTCACCCTAGCATCTCGATGCTGTGTGAATTTTCAATCCAGAATTTGCGGTATCGCGGCAGCGTCGCGACGCTACCCCTATAGCGTCACTGTTGGGTTTTATGCCCTAAAACTCGTAGATAGTGAATGTAACCATTGACCGAATATTAATGAAATAATATTGATATATTTTTCCATTAATTGTTATTAGTTATTTTATATTTGTCTTTGCCTAATAATAACCCTAATCCAATAAACTAGACATCCAAGGTTGTAATATGAGTCTTGAACTATATGTAGCGACATATGGGATCATTGTTCAAGAAACAGCCTAAAGGGTCTATAGTATAGGGATAAGACTGGGTGCCTTATCCTGGTAACACTATGGATACGGCCCACTTTGTATTTGATACAAACGCTGCGATCAAACGCGTTCGTGTAGGAGACATGCGAGTGGGGGTATCCTATGCAATGAGTTTGCATAAGACCGGACCGCGAAATAGTAACCACTGGTTATAACGCCGTTAACTAGTTGGTTTTCTATTTCACTAGGACGACCTAGACAACTTAGTCTTAATCCTGAGTTGATTATGGACTCCTGCTCATGAGAGATTGTTCTTTGATTTGTATGGGTGAGAGTGGCCAATACGCCGACTCAATAAGCCTACCACTTTGGGGACAAAACCGAATGGGGAGCTGGGAACATAATCGTACAAGATGGAATTCACTCCTTCCCGACTTTAGGGAAGCAGATGAGTGTTCCCTTAAGTGGTTACTCCGAGTCTTGAACAAAGGGCCCTACCCTCTCAATGGCACGAGAGGGTTTTCTGTTTGATGGTTGGACCACAAACAGGTTGTTCATTAGAGGAGAATTGGTACTTAAGGAAATAGAGGTAACCCATGGGTAAAACGGTAATTTGACCCAGCTGGTGTTACGGACACTCGTGAAGGACTAACTAGTCGATATTGGTCTAGGTCCGTGGACACAGAAAATATGTCTGCAGTGAGAAGAGTGCAACTGTGAGTCTATAGTGGAATGTACACACAGTTAACGAATATTGATTAATGTGGTTAATGAGTTTGACCAACTAATCTCACATCGTTGGAGCTTTTGATCTGCAGGTCCATTAGGTCCCACTGGTAGCTCGTAAAGTAATTTGAAGCAACTAAGAAATAAAAGTAAATTGAAAATGTTCAATTTATTAAGGGAAACAAATATAATATATATTGATATATTATTATGAGAGAAATTAATATTTGAAAAGTTCTAATATAAATTTATGGAAGTTTTTGAAAGAGTTCAAATAATGAATTAATTAATTTAAGGCCTAAAATGTGTTTGGGCAAAATTAATTAAATCTAGGCCGGGAATTAAATATGTGATATTTAATTGGTGGTTAATTAATTAAAGAATTCATTAACCGAGAATTAATCAATTATGGAAATAATTAATCACTTAAGGAAGTGATTAATCATTTATGGAAATGATCTAATCACTTATGGAAGTAATTAGTCTCATTTGTGGAAAAGATCAATCAATTATGGAATTTATTGATCATGATTGATTAATTAAGGAATAAGATTGAATCAATTTTGGAAAAGATTGATTTAATTGAATATTTTATTTATGGCCTCTCTTCTATAAATAGAACACTAGACCTAATTGGTCATGACACTTGACACTCTTGAAAGACAAGACCTAGAATTCTCTCTAGCCTCCCTCTTAGAGAAAGACTCCCACAAGTCTTTTGCCTCCTAGACTTAGAGACATACCGGTGTAACCTCTGTGGTTATTATGTCATTCAAAGAAGGAATTTCCAGCGAAGAAAATCAAAGGCGGCTGCTACATTTTCGTTCGTTGGAGCGTCGTTGGCGAAGAACGGTCAAGTCTACAACGAAGGTATGTGACGGTTCTTCCCCTTTTCTTTAGAAAAGCATGAAAATAAATTTAGATTTATTTTTAAGTATGTTTAAACTGAATTTCCAGCAACTTTAAAGTTGGTTTAAAGTTTGTTTGAGTTTTCGTAACGGTATTTTAATATTAATTAATATACGGCGTAAGGTCCAATCGATGCGCTTCCGCTGCGTGGGGACTTTTATTCCCTTCAGTCACGACGCCGTGCCGAAAATTTTCCCTATTTATACTTTGCGATTAGGTCTAATTTGGGGGACTTCTTTTGGGAGATTTGGAGCCGAAAACTCAGAGAAAACCCCTCTTTGGAAGCTGAAGCAAGTGGTGGAGAGTGGGATGGAAGACTTTGTTCGTGGAGATCGTGACGGGGACGTGCGGTCTCAGCCACCTAGTGTTTAATCTTCTTTCCCTCTTACTTTAGTTAGTTTTAATGGCTTTTTCATACTTAGTTTATCTTGTAATGCCATGTATGAGTAGTTAAGCTTGTTACCTAGGGATTGATGTAGTCTTTTTAGTTTATGGATTAGTTTATGGGTTGAATTGTGCAATTGTTTTATGTTAGCATTCTTAATTTAATGCTTTCAATTAATTGGCCATTAATTGAATGATCTAAGTGTTGAGTCTTGCTCGGGAGAGGGGATTTAGCATAGACTTATATAAGATTGCATGACTAAAGTAGAAATTCTAAACTCGTGACGGAATTTAGAGTAACTTTAGAATTGGTAAAAAAGAACTAAATGTCTTGCATGTTAAAGAACTTACATAGTGATATCAAGTTAGTTAATTTACATGAGAATCAATTATACTCGGGAGAGGTAGTTGTGATTAAGGGTTCTTAGGTTCATAAAACCATTGTGCGTTATAATTCATTCCCTAAAACCAATCCTAGATTAAATTGACGAAATCAGTTCCCTAAGTATTCTCTCAATTGAATTTCACATCTTTAATTTGCATTACCTTAGTTTCTAAAATTCACTACTTTTTGGTCCATAAATAAAATTAAACAAGAATATTCATGGTAGTTAATCTAATTTAAAAATCCAATCCAGAGGATGACACTCGATTTCACAATCACTTTACTATTACTTGACCCGTGCGCTTGCAGTAGGAAAATTTCACATCAAGTTTTTGGCGTCGTTGTCGGGGATTGACACATTTAGTTAGATTAATATTGTGAAAAAATTGTTCGGTCTTAATTTAGGTTGTATTTTTACTTTCCTAGGTTGATTGCATTTTTTTTCCTTATTTGGTTTTCTTTCCTTATTTGTTTTTTTTTTCTTTGTTTAGTATTTTTCTCATGTTTGTGTAATTTTATTTTTTTTGTTTTTTCCATTATTTGTCTTTGTTTTCCTTAATTAGTTAGTATTTTCCTTGTATAGATTTTATTTTTCCATATATAGGTTTGTTGTTTTCTTTTCTAGTTTCTTTCCTTAATTGTTTTCTTTCCTTTTTAGGGTAGTTTAGGTTGTGTATGCGAAGGAATAGAGAATTGACTTTAGTACCTTTGGATCCCGAGATCGAGAGAACAATTCGTAGGCTTCGAAGGGAGAATAGAGAAAATATTCAAATGGCTGACCCAAATCCACCTAAGGAGCCTAAGCCTATTAGAGACTATTTTCAACCCATGTTTCAAGGGCAACAATCGGGGATTGTCTATGCCCCGATCAATGCCAACAACTTTGATCTAAAGACCAGTCTCATTCAGATGGCTCGAGATTGTGCTTATAGAGGATCACCCACCGAGGACCCAAATTCTCATCTAAAATCATTTTTAGATATTTGTGGGACGGTAAAAATAAATGGAGTTTCTGAGGATGCCATTCGCTTACGCTTGTTTCCTTTTTCTTTGCAGGATAAAGCACGAGATTGGTTGCAGTATATTCCCATTAGAAGCATCACCACCTAGGATGCTTTGGTCCAGGCCTTTCTGAAGAAATTTTTCCCTCCTGCAAAGACGATCAAGCTGAGGACCGAGATTGGGACGTTCCAACAACAATTTGACGAGCAGCTGTTCGAGGCATGAGAACGTTACAAAGAGCTATTGAGGAAGTGCCCCCAACATGGATATCCTGATTGGTTGCAGATTCAATTATTTTATAATGGTTTAAATCCAAGTACTAAGACTATTGTTGATGCAGCTGCAGGTGGGACTCTGTTGTCCAAAATAGTTGAGAACGCTAGAACTTTGTTGGAGGACATGGCCACCAACAGCTATCAGTGGCCATCTGAGCGGTCTGCACCGAAAAAGATTGATGCTGAAGTTTTTGAAATCAATAACGTAAGTGCACTTCAGGCCCAGATGTCTTCCCTCGCTAATGCTTTTCTAAAATTTTCAGGTACAGGGAGTGCACAGTCAATTGAATCAATAGCTGCTCTTGTTGGGTTTTATGCCCTAAAACTCGTAGATAGTAAATGTACATTTGACCGAACATTAATAAATGTGATGTATTGTTCAATGTTTGTATTATATCTTGTCTTATTAACCCTAATCCAATAAACTAAACATCCAAGGCTAATAGAATGAGGCTTGAACTAGTATGTAGGGACATACGGGGATCAATGTTCAAGTTTTAGCCTAAAGGGTCTGTAATATAGGGATAAGGCTGGGTACCTTGTCCTGGTGACACTATGGATATGGCCCACTTTGTATATTGATACAAACGTAATGATCCAACGCATTCATGTAGTTGACATGGGAGTGAGGGTATCCTGTGCAATGAGTTTGCACAAAGACCGGACCGCAAAATAGTTAACCACTAACTGTAACACCGTTAGTTAGCTCGGTTTCTATTTCACTAGGATGACCTAGGCAACTTGGCCTTAATCCTGACTGGATTATGGACTCCTGTCCATGAGAGATTGTCCTTTGATTTGTATGGGTGAGAGTGGCCAGTTCGCCGACTCAATAAGCCTACCATTTTGCGGACAAAACCGAGTGGGGAGCTGGGAACGTAGTCTTACAAGATTGAATTCACTCCTTCCCGATATTAGGGTAAGTAGAGGTGTGTTCCCTTAAGTGGTGTCTCCGGGTCTTGAACAATGGGCCCTACCCTCTTTATGGCACGAGAGGGATTTTTGTTTGCTAGTTGAACCACAAACAGGTTGTTCATTAGAGGAGCACTAGTACTTAAGGACCAAGAGGCACCCCAGGGGTAAAACGGTAATTTGACCTAGCTGGGATACGAACACACGTGAAGGGCTGACTTGCTGCTGATGGTCGATATCCGTGGACACAGAAATATATCTGCAGTGAGAAGAGTGTAGCTATGGTTCTTTGGTGGAGTGAACCATAGCTAACGAATATTAATTAATTTGGTTAATGAGTTTAGCCAATTAATCTCACATCGTTGGAGCTTCTGATCTGTAGGTGAAGGGAATAAAAGTCCCAACGCAGCGGAAGCGCATCGATTGGACCTTACGCCGTATATTAATTAACTTTAAAATACCGTTACGATAACTCAAACAAAACTTTAAACTAACTTTAAAGTCGCTGTAAAATCGGTTTAAACATGCTAGAATAAATCTAAATTTATTTTGAAAAACTTTTCTAACGAAAAGAGGAAGAACCGTTACAAACCTCCGTTGTAGACTTGACCGTTCTTCGCCAACGACGCTCCAACGAACGAAAACGCAGCAGCCTTCTTGCCTCTTGATCGCTGGATTTTCTTCTTTGAATGACACAATAACCATAGAGGTTACACCGGTATGTCTCTAAGTCTAGGAGGCCAAAGACTTGTGGGAGTATTTCTCTAAGAGGGAGGCTAGAGAGAATTCTAGGTCTTGTCTTTCAAGAGTGTCAAGTGTCATGACCAATTAGGTCTAGTGTTCTATTTATAGAAGAGAGGCCATGAATAAAATATTCAATAAAATCAATCTTTTCCAAAATTGATTCAATCTTTATTCCTTAATTAATCAATCATGATCAATCAATTCCCCAATTGATTAATCTTTTCCATAAATGACTAATTTCTTCCATAAGTAATTAGATCATTCCCATAAATGATTAATCACTTCCTTAAGTGATTAATTATTTACATAATTGATTAATTCATGGTTAATGAATTCTTTAATTAATTAACCACCAATTAAATATCACATATTTAATTTCCGACCTTGAATTAATTAATTTTGCCCAAACACTTTTAGGACTTAAATTAATTAATTCTTTCAATCTTCCATAAATTTATATTTGAACTTCTTCAAATATTAATTTCTCTCATAATAATATATCATTATATATTATATTTATTTCCCTCAGTAAATTGAACATTTTCAATTTAATTACTTAGTTGCCTCAAAATTACTTTACGAGCTGCCAGTGGGACCTTATGGACCTGCAGATCAGAAGCTCCAACGATGTGAGATTAATTGGTTAAACTCATTAACCACAATAATCAATATTCGTTAATTGTGTGTACATTCCACTATAGACTCACAGTTGCACTCTTCTCACTGCAGACATATTTTCTGTGTCCACGGAACTTAGACCAATATCGACTAGTTAGTCCTTCACGAGTGTCCGTAACACCAGCTGGGTCAAATTACCGTTTTACCCCTGGGTCACCTCTATTTCCTTAAGTACCAATTCTCCTCTAATGAACAATCTGTTTATGGTCCAACCATTAAACAGAAAACCCTCTCGTGCCATTGAGAGGGTAGGGCCCTTTGTTCAAGACTCGGAGTAACCACTTAAGGGAACACTCATCTGCTTCCCTAAAGTCGGGAAGGAGTGAATTCCATCTTGTACGATTATGTTCCCAGCTCCCCATTCGATCTTGTCCCCAAAGTGGTAGGCTTATTGAGTCGGCGTATTGGCCACTCTCACCCATACAAATCAAAGGACAGTCTCTCATGAGCAGGAGTCCATAATCAACTCAGGATTAAGACTAAGTTGTCTCGGTCGTCCTGGTGAAATAGAAAACCAACTAGTTAACGGTGTTATAACTAGTGGTTACTATTTCGCGGTCCGGTCTTATGCAAACTCATTGCATAGGATACCCCCACTCGCATGTCTCCTACACGAACGCGTTGGATCGCAGCGTTTGTATCAAATACAAAGTGGGCCGTATCCATAGTGTCACCAGGATAAGGCACCCAGTCTTATCCCTATACTATAGACCCTTTAGGCTGTTTCTTGAACAATGATCCCATATGTCGCTACATATAGTTCAAGACTCATATTACAGCCTTGGATGTCTAGTTTATTGGATTAGGGTTATTATTAGGCAAAGACAAATATAAAATAACTAATAACAATTAATGGAAAAATATATCAATATTATTTCATTAATATCCGGTCAACGGTTACATTCACTATCTACGAGTTTTAGGGCATAAAACCCAACAAACTCCCACTTGAACTAAAACACTAGTTAGTGGGATGTAAATGCAATAATCTAAAGCTGGAAATACAATGAACTAGGGCATCCTTATACCCATTATACATTTCTCCCACTTGCCCTAGATTAGATGGCATACATATCTCGTAGACCTAGACCTTCTAGATGACCCTCAAACACTTTAGCCGTGAGAGCCTTTGTAAACTGATCAGCGATGTTGTGCTCCGAGGCGATCTTAGTGACGATCACATCTCCTCTTTGCACAATCTTCCGTATCAGGTGATACTTCCTCTCGATGTGTTTACCCCGTTTGTGGCTACGAGGTTCTTTTGAGTTGGCTACAGCCCCACTGTTGTCACAGTATAGTGTTATGGGCACGTTCATATTCGGAACTGCTTCCAAATCAGTCAAGAACTTTCTGAGCCATACTGCCTCTTTAGCTGCTTCGCAAGCTGCTACATACTCAGCCTCCATGGTTGAGTCTGCTATGCATCCTTGTTTGATGCTTCTCCACACTACTGCTCCTCCATTGAGGGTGAATACTGACCCTGATGTGGATTTCCTAGAATCCTTATCAGCTTGAAAGTCAGAATCAGTGTATCCAGTAAGAATCAAATCCTTAGCTCCATACACAAGCATGTAGTCCCTCGTTCTCCGAAGATACTTGAGGATATTCTTAACCGCTCCCCAGTGGTCCAACCCTGGATTAGACTGATACCTACTGACTACTCCCACTGCATAACATATGTCAGGCCTAGTGCAGAGCATGGCATACATTAAGCTGCCCACAGCTGAGGCGTAGGGAATGTGTCTCATGTTCTCAACTTCTTGAGGTGTCTTAGGAGATTGTTCCTTAGACAGGTGTACCCCATGTCTGAAGGGTAGGAGTCCCTTCTTGGAGTTTTGCATCGAATATCGAGACAACATCTTGTCAATATACGTTGCTTGAGACAGAGCTAGCGTTTTGTTCTTACGATCCCTAATTATTTGGATTCCCAGAACATATTGAGCCTCTCCCAGATCTTTCATTTGGAATTGGGCTGCTAGCCATTTCTTAATGTCAGTGAGGTATCCTACATCATTCCCAATGAGTAGGATATCGTCTACATAAAGTATTAGAAAAGCTACTTTCCTTTTGTTGACTTTCTTGTATACACAAGGCTCATCAACGTTTTGGTCAAAGCCAAAAGATTTGATTGCAGTATCAAATCTAATGTTCCATGATCTGGATGCTTGTTTCAATCCATAAATGGATCGATTTAGCTTACAAACTTTTTGTTCCTGACCTTGGGCTATGAACCATTCGGGTTGAGACATAAAGATATTCTCTTCAAGATTACCATTCAGAAAGGCAGTCTTGACGTCCATTTGCCATATTTCATAGTCATAATATGTGGCAATGGATAAAAGAATTCTTATGGACTTTAACATGGCTACAGGAGAAAAGGTTTCCTCATAGTCAACCCCCTCCTTTTGGGTATAACCCTTTGCCACTAGTCTAGCTTTGAAGGTCTGTACCTTTCCAGCTGCATCTCTTTTTCTCTTATAGATCCATTTGCACCCTATGGGTTTTACCCCATTTGGTAGATCTGCAAGTTCCCATACAGAATTGGAGTACATTGACTCCATTTCCAGGTTCATGGCTTTGACCCATTCATCCTTATCTTCGTCATTCATTGCCTGTCGATAGGACAATGGATCCTCAATGCCCTCATTAGGTATGACAACCTGAGTTTCAGTTAAACCCAAGTAGCGATCAGGTTGTAACACAACCCTCCCACTGCGTCGAGGCATTCCCAACGTTTGAGATGGACGGGATGGATCTGAAGAACTAGTTCCTTCATCAAACCTTGTTGAAGGTCCAACTTCATCAACAACTCTTGATGATTCTTCAGTAGCTTCTCCTAATATTATTTTGCTTCGTGGTTTATGATCTCTCATGTGGTCTTCCTCTAAGAAAGTGGCGTTTGTCGATACAATCACCTTATTTTCTTGTGGGTCGTAGAAATAACCACCTCTCGTTTCTTTAGGGTAACCAACAAATTGGCACAGTTTTGAACGAGGTTCCAGTTTCTTAGGATTTGTCACAAGCACGTGTGCAGGACAACCCCAGATGCGAAAGTGATGTAAACTAGGTTTACGCCCCTTCCATAACTCGAAAGGTGTTTCAGAAACACTTTTCGAGGGAACATTGTTCAAGATGTATACTGCAGTCTCTACTGCATACCCCCAAAACGAGCTAGGCAATTGAGCATAGCTCATCATTGATCGAACCATGTCTAACAAGGTTCTATTTCTCCTTTCTGACACACCATTCTGCTGAGGTGTACCAGGGGCTGAGAGTTGAGATTGGATTCCATGTTCTATCATATAATCCTGGAATCTTTGATCCATATACTCCCCTCATCGATCATATCGAAGTATTTTAATAGATTTACCTAATAGTTTTTCAACTTCAGCCTTAAACTCCTTAAACTTTTCAAGGGCTTCAGACTTATGTCCCATTAGGTATAAGTAACCATATCTTGAATAATCATCTATAAATGAGATGAAATATTCGTACCCTCCTCGAGCTTTTACATTCATTGGACCACATAGATCCGAATGTATTAACTCTAAGGGTTCTTTGGCTCTGTAACCTTTTCCAGTAAAGGGTCTTTTGGTCATTTTTCCCTCGAGACAAGATTCACAAGGTGGTAGTGAATCATCTTCTAACTTGCTTAGAAGTCCATTCTTTACCAAACGACCGATCCTATCGATGTTTATATGACCAAGTCTAAGATGCCAAAGATGAGTATTGTTACTTGATGGAGAAATCTTTTGCCTTTTACTTTGAGTTTCAGCAGTTTTAAATAATTCGTGATTTAAAAGTGCTTTGTTTTCGGTTGGTCTTAAAACATATAAGTTATTTTCCAATTTGGCTGAACAAATAAGTATACCATTTTTATAAATGAACGCTTCATTCATATCAAAAGTAACTGTATACGATTGTTCAATCAAACATGAAATAGAAATCAAGTTCCTCTTAATCTTGGGAACGATTAACAAACTTTCTAAAAGTAAGAATCTATTTCTAAAAAATAACTTCGCAGCTCCCACTGCTTTAGCTGAAATGACTTCTCCAGTTCCGACCCTGAGTGTCATTTCTCCATCGTTCAACTGCCGAAAGGAACTATTTTCCTGAAAAGAAGAGCAAACATGATTAGATGCTCCTGAATCAAGTATCCAGGTAAACTCATCATGTTCTACCAGGCATGTTTCTAAAACCAGTAAATCAAATTTACCTTCCTTTTCCTTCTTTTTCTCAGCAAGGTACTTTGGGCAGTTTCTCTTCCAATGTCCATCTACATTGCAGTGAAAACACTTGCCCTTGTCTGCCACAGCTTTGGCTTTTCCCTTGCTTTTAGCAGCAGTACTGGGAGCTTTCCCCTTGTTTCCTTTTTTCTTCTGAGTTTTCTTTGAAGAAGTGGCTACAGATTTAGTTCCAGAGGATGAACCCTTCTCGAACTTTCTTTTGGAGTGAACAACGTTTGCCTCTCCTTCTATCTGTCCCTTGTTCTTAAGAAGAGACTGATAGAGCTGTAGCTCATTAAGGAGGCTAGTCAGGTTGAATGTTATTTTATTCATCATTGCATTGCTTCGAAACTGCAGAAAACTCTTCGGAAGAGATTCTAAGATGAATGCAACCTGACTACGCTCATCTATGACCGCCCCGTTTGCCTCTGCCACGTTGAATTGGACCATCATATCCAGGACATGCTCCCGAACAGACGTGCCCTCTTTCATGCGACAGCTATAAACGTATTTGAGAGCGTCATGGTGGAGTTGGTAGGACGGTTGTCCAAACATCTCCCGGAGAGAGTTCATAATCTCCCTCGCTGTTACCATGCCCTCATGCCTTTTAGCCAAAACTTCAGATAAGCTGGCTAAGATATAGACGCGAGTCTTATCATTGGCCTTTGTCCAGCGGTCATAAGCATCCTTAACTGCCTGGGATGCATTACGAGCAGGGGTTGGAGGACAATCCTCCGTTAAGACGAACCGCAGATCATCGACAACAAGAATCGTATTCAAGTTTGACTTCCACGTAGCATAATTTTCGCCGGTTAATTTCTCATTTTTAAGCAGAGAGACAATTGAGGAAGACATTGCTGAAATTTAAACAAACAATGACCGTATTAGTTATCTTTGCCTTAACCCATCATACAAGCAAACAATTGCACACAATCCAATCAATTTAGCAAAACAGACAATCACAGAACCCTAAAACTATTGATTTAGTTTTGCAACGACGTTTCAGAGGTTTAGAATATCAGCCACCGAAGGGTGATCAGGTACTCCTCCTTTGAAATGAGACACCTCTCAGCTAATTCTAATTCCAGAATAACTCATATTCCTATAGACATTAGCCACCGTTGTTCGGTCAAGGATTTGTTAACACTTTTAACTCATCCTCGTAAGTGTAACCCTCCCACTTTCAGATCTCAGAGGCACGCACCAACAGGCTACCAAAGGGAAAGACAACTGTTGGTGATTAGCCTAAGAGCTCCTATCCTTTTCAGGAGTTCACGATGTTCCGAATCCTATGACCAGGCCCTCCGAAGGGATGGATGCGCCAGGGCAACCTGCAGGCGGATCATAGGACTCTCACGGTGTGAACTATGGGCGGAGACCGAGGGATACGTTGACACGTGTCCCGCTCCCACTTACTCTAGACATTTTTCCCATTCACCTTGATATTGATCCATGCAAACACTTTCCGAAGGGAGGCCGCTCCTAGGGCGACTCGAAGCCGAGCATGAATCTCACGTTGTGAATATAGGGACGTAGTAGCAAAACTTGATTTAAATCTCGTTTTGTAATTTTCCTCCCACTGAAAATGTCCTAAGGTTAATATAGGGTTGTTTAACTTAGATAGTATTCGGCTAAGTCAGTCTATCTAAGTCTGATCCTATTATAACAATTATGGAAAGGATTCAACTGCAATCTTTTGGGTGAATTAAACTTCTTTTAATAAACCCAACATTGCAAGTCAACATTACTATGGTTAATTCAACTCAATCCGGTTAGTTCCCAGGTAGGAGGTGTTCCGTAAACCGTCAACTTAAATACCCCCAACCTTAGACAGAACTTTACCGAGAGAGTTCCCTTATAACCTCAGTAATGTAAGGTCTTTACTCTAAAGATCTAGGTGCATTAAACACTTTTAATAAACCTAGTGACATTGCATGCTAACATTTAACTATGATTAATTCAACTCCGGTATTCCAGGTCAGTTCCCAGGTAGGAGGTGTTCCGTAAACCGTCAACTTAAATACCCCCAGCCTTAGACAGAACATTACCGGTGGAGTTCCCTTATAATCATAGCAATGTTTTTCCTACTTAGTAAATTAAAACTATTTTTAATTCTAAGTAAGAAAAGATTCTAATCCTATTAGAAATCGATCTAGGTCTAATTAATTTTAAACAATTTAAAATTAATCCAATTTATCCTATGATCTTATGTTTGCATGCAAATCTTGATTATAGATTGACGGTTTCTAATCATTAATAATAAAGAACTATTTCAAATTTTAATGATTAATCCTATAATCAAGAATCTAGGGTTTAATTCATTCAACAATCTCATTCAAATTAAATAATTAAACCACACTAATTGCATGAATAATATAACAATTATATTACTAACTATGGATGTTTCATGCTGCATGCAATTTTTGATTTTCTTTTATTATAACAATTATAAGCCAATCAAGAAAATCAACCAAGCATGCTTCATTCATCACATTAAACATAACTATTTATATTTAATTTAAGTAATGACATGCTTCATGCTTTCCAATTTTTTCATATAATTAATATACACTTATATTAAAAATATGAAAGCAATTCCATGCATTTAAACATACATTATAACAATTTATAATATATAAAAAAATGCATGAGCATGTTTATAACCTAAGGTGGGATTAAATAATCTATATGACATCCATAAAGCATATAAATAGCAATTGAACCGGTTAATTTTGGCCCCTAGGATAAAATAAAGCATTAAATTACAATAATTTAGCTAAATTCTATCCTAAAAATCCATGTACAGCTCCGAAATTTGTCTAGACAGCCCGAACCGCCCCGAACCACCTCGAACCGGCCTCCAAAATCACGAACCATGCCAAAAATTGGCTGAACCGGACCAAATAGGTCCCAGCCCAGCCAAACCGGTCCGAACCGGACCGTCCTCGCTTGAACCGCGCCTGTTGAAACCCTAGTGCGCGCCTCCATCGTGACAGCGTCGAGACGTTGTGTAGATTAGCGTCCCGACGCTGTGCGTTTTCCATATCTGGCGCCTGCGTAATCGAGACAGCAGCTCGACGGTGTTGATGCAGCTGCAGGTGGGACTCTGTTGTCCAAAATAGTTGAGAACGCTAGAACTTTGTTGGAGGACATGGCCACCAACAGCTATCAGTGGCCATCTGAGCGGTCTGCACCGAAAAAGATTGATGCTGAAGTTTTTGAAATCAATAACGTAAGTGCACTTCAGGCCCAGATGTCTTCCCTCGCTAATGCTTTTCTAAAATTTTCAGGTACAGGGAGTGCACAGTCAATTGAATCAATAGCTGCTCTTGTTGGGTTTTATGCCCTAAAACTCGTAGATAGTAAATGTACATTTGACCGAACATTAATAAATGTGATGTATTGTTCAATGTTTGTATTATATCTTGTCTTATTAACCCTAATCCAATAAACTAAACATCCAAGGCTAATAGAATGAGGCTTGAACTAGTATGTAGGGACATACGGGGATCAATGTTCAAGTTTTAGCCTAAAGGGTCTGTAATATAGGGATAAGGCTGGGTACCTTGTCCTGGTGACACTATGGATATGGCCCACTTTGTATATTGATACAAACGTAATGATCCAACGCATTCATGTAGTTGACATGGGAGTGAGGGTATCCTGTGCAATGAGTTTGCACAAAGACCGGACCGCAAAATAGTTAACCACTAACTGTAACACCGTTAGTTAGCTCGGTTTCTATTTCACTAGGATGACCTAGGCAACTTGGCCTTAATCCTGACTGGATTATGGACTCCTGTCCATGAGAGATTGTCCTTTGATTTGTATGGGTGAGAGTGGCCAGTTCGCCGACTCAATAAGCCTACCATTTTGCGGACAAAACCGAGTGGGGAGCTGGGAACGTAGTCTTACAAGATTGAATTCACTCCTTCCCGATATTAGGGTAAGTAGAGGTGTGTTCCCTTAAGTGGTGTCTCCGGGTCTTGAACAATGGGCCCTACCCTCTTTATGGCACGAGAGGGATTTTTGTTTGCTAGTTGAACCACAAACAGGTTGTTCATTAGAGGAGCACTAGTACTTAAGGACCAAGAGGCACCCCAGGGGTAAAACGGTAATTTGACCTAGCTGGGATACGAACACACGTGAAGGGCTGACTTGCTGCTGATGGTCGATATCCGTGGACACAGAAATATATCTGCAGTGAGAAGAGTGTAGCTATGGTTCTTTGGTGGAGTGAACCATAGCTAACGAATATTAATTAATTTGGTTAATGAGTTTAGCCAATTAATCTCACATCGTTGGAGCTTCTGATCTGTAGGTGAAGGGAATAAAAGTCCCAACGCAGCGGAAGCGCATCGATTGGACCTTACGCCGTATATTAATTAACTTTAAAATACCGTTACGATAACTCAAACAAAACTTTAAACTAACTTTAAAGTCGCTGTAAAATCGGTTTAAACATGCTAGAATAAATCTAAATTTATTTTGAAAAACTTTTCTAACGAAAAGAGGAAGAACCGTTACAAACCTCCGTTGTAGACTTGACCGTTCTTCGCCAACGACGCTCCAACGAACGAAAACGCAGCAGCCTTCTTGCCTCTTGATCGCTGGATTTTCTTCTTTGAATGACACAATAACCATAGAGGTTACACCGGTATGTCTCTAAGTCTAGGAGGCCAAAGACTTGTGGGAGTCTTTCTCTAAGAGGGAGGCTAGAGAGAATTCTAGGTCTTGTCTTTCAAGAGTGTCAAGTGTCATGACCAATTAGGTCTAGTGTTCTATTTATAGAAGAGAGGCCATGAATAAAATATTCAATAAAATCAATCTTTTCCAAAATTGATTCAATCTTTATTCCTTAATTAATCAATCATGATCAATCAATTCCCCAATTGATTAATCTTTTCCATAAATGACTAATTTCTTCCATAAGTAATTAGATCATTCCCATAAATGATTAATCACTTCCTTAAGTGATTAATTATTTACATAATTGATTAATTCATGGTTAATGAATTCTTTAATTAATTAACCACCAATTAAATATCACATATTTAATTTCCGACCTTGAATTAATTAATTTTGCCCAAACACTTTTAGGACTTAAATTAATTAATTCTTTCAATCTTCCATAAATTTATATTTGAACTTCTTCAAATATTAATTTCTCTCATAATAATATATCATTATATATTATATTTATTTCCCTCAGTAAATTGAACATTTTCAATTTAATTACTTAGTTGCCTCAAAATTACTTTACGAGCTGCCAGTGGGACCTTATGGACCTGCAGATCAGAAGCTCCAACGATGTGAGATTAATTGGTTAAACTCATTAACCACAATAATCAATATTCGTTAATTGTGTGTACATTCCACTATAGACTCACAGTTGCACTCTTCTCACTGCAGACATATTTTCTGTGTCCACGGAACTTAGACCAATATCGACTAGTTAGTCCTTCACGAGTGTCCGTAACACCAGCTGGGTCAAATTACCGTTTTACCCCTGGGTCACCTCTATTTCCTTAAGTACCAATTCTCCTCTAATGAACAATCTGTTTATGGTCCAACCATTAAACAGAAAACCCTCTCGTGCCATTGAGAGGGTAGGGCCCTTTGTTCAAGACTCGGAGTAACCACTTAAGGGAACACTCATCTGCTTCCCTAAAGTCGGGAAGGAGTGAATTCCATCTTGTACGATTATGTTCCCAGCTCCCCATTCGATCTTGTCCCCAAAGTGGTAGGCTTATTGAGTCGGCGTATTGGCCACTCTCACCCATACAAATCAAAGGACAGTCTCTCATGAGCAGGAGTCCATAATCAACTCAGGATTAAGACTAAGTTGTCTCGGTCGTCCTGGTGAAATAGAAAACCAACTAGTTAACGGTGTTATAACTAGTGGTTACTATTTCGCGGTCCGGTCTTATGCAAACTCATTGCATAGGATACCCCCACTCGCATGTCTCCTACACGAACGCGTTGGATCGCAGCGTTTGTATCAAATACAAAGTGGGCCGTATCCATAGTGTCACCAGGATAAGGCACCCAGTCTTATCCCTATACTATAGACCCTTTAGGCTGTTTCTTGAACAATGATCCCATATGTCGCTACATATAGTTCAAGACTCATATTACAGCCTTGGATGTCTAGTTTATTGGATTAGGGTTATTATTAGGCAAAGACAAATATAAAATAACTAATAACAATTAATGGAAAAATATATCAATATTATTTCATTAATATCCGGTCAACGGTTACATTCACTATCTACGAGTTTTAGGGCATAAAACCCAACAGTAGGTTCATTAGGTCCCACCGATGACTCTAATAAGGTGTTGAGGTCAATTTCTAAGGAAGAATTAAATGTTCGAAAGGGTTCGAATGAAAAGTTAAATATGAATTTGATTCATGTTAAACTATAGGTTATAATTAATGTGCATTGGATGTACATTAATACTATAGTTTATTTGAGAGAGATATATAATTAAATATTTGATATTTAATTATGATATTAATTAATTGGAGAATTAATTAATCATTGTTTTAATTTAATTTAATTAAATTTTTGATTTGATTAAATTATATTAAAACTATGGGTTAAGTGAAGGACAATCATTTAAATATGGTTTAAATGATTTGGATATTTAATTATAAATTAAATATTGGTTTTAATTTAAATAATTGGTTAATTAATTAAATTGAATTTAATTATAATAACTGATAAGTGATCAGTTATGAGGGATAGGTGGTTGACCTATTTTCCCTCCCCTTCACGCCTACATAGGAGATGGTTACGGGGATTTTACAGAGCGGTTCATTCACTTCGTTGTGTGGTCATTCGTTTTAGAAAAATCTCTCTCTCAAAGCTCTCTCAAGAAATCCTTCCTTCTCTCAATCTTTCCTTAGAAAAATCAAGGAGTTACCACTTACTCACTCAACATAACCTTGTGAGTCCATTGGTGTAGTCTATTGGTGGTGTTCGTGGGTAATTTGTGACAACAAAGAGGAGTTCTTGCTGCTGGATTTTGGAGAAAATCACAAGGTAATTTGGCAAAAACCGTTGAGATCTTCAAACAAGTAAGGTTTTTCCATCCCTTTAGTATTTAGGGTTTATTAGATGTTATTTCAGCATGATCTAATAAACCTAGCATGTTTTATAGCAATTATACAACATGTTATTATTCTGTAAATATGTTGTATTTTAATGTTTGTGAACCGTATCGGTATTTTAGTCATGATTGAAATCAGTGTGGTTCTCTGAATGTTTCCGCTGCCAAGGGCTATTATCCCTTCAATTGGTATCAGAGCCATCTCTGAATTTTTTTATTGATTAAAATTTCCAGATTCACTCTTTGGTAGGATTAATTTGCATTATGAATGTTAATTTGCATTGAACTAGTTAGGTTTAATTGGCCATAGAAATTCATGTTATTTTGATACGATCAGTTGTAAAGGCCCCTGCGTTTTGGGCAATATTTCATGAATTTCGAGTCTGTATAGTCCGGGTCTAGTTTAGGCTTGAAAATCGGTGAAGATCGCAGCGAAATTTGACCAAAATTATGAAGAACAGTCACGGTTCTCCCAAGAAAACAGCTCCAGACGGAACAACGTCGGGACGCTAGGTGTTCTGCGTCTCGACGCTGTCGCGATTTCACGCTACGGATTGTTGAAATCGCGCCAGCGTCGGCACGCTATCGCTACAGCGTCTCGACGCTGTCACGATTTCGTGCGGCAGTAGGGATTTACGTGCAGGCGTGGGAAGAAACCCTAATTGGCCAGTTTGGTTTGTGAATCTTGGGTTAGCTGGGACCGATTTTGTCCGGTTTAACTTGGTTTGGGCGCGGTTCGATTTTTTCAAGTCCTGTTCGAAGCGGTTCAGGTCGGTTTAAGGCTTGTAGACCGGATTTGGAGCTACAGATTTATGTAATAGGATAGTTTTAAAGCTTTATTAGAGTAATTTTGCTTTAATTTATCCTAGGGGCCAATTAAATCGGTTCAATTGCTATTTAAATGCTTTGTGGATGTCATTTAAATTTTAATCCCACCTTAGGATATAAAGCATGCTCATGCATTATGTATGTTATAATGTGATTATAATATTTGGATGATAATGCATGGATTTTCATGTTTTTTTAATATATAGTGGAGTTATATTAAATTCATGAAAATGGAAAAGTATGATGCATGCAATTACATAGATTTAATATAAGAGTTATATTAAAATGAATTGTTTGCAGCATGCTACTTTGATTTACCATTTTTGGCAATAATTAAATTGTTTATTTATTAAAAATGGAAATCAAGTTGCATTGAGCATGATACATCCATAGGTTAATATAAGAGTTATATTAATTTTCATGCAATGCATAGTGGTATAGTTTAATTTGATTAATTTGAATGTGATTGTTAATTGATTTAAACTATAGTATGCATGATTATAGGGCTAATGTAAGGGACGAGGACACGACACAGATCTCCACAATGGTATGATATTGTCCACTTTGGGCATAAGCCCTCATGGCTTTGCTTTTGGATCACCCCAAAAGGCCTCATACCAATGGAGAACTTATCCTCCCTTATATACCCATGATTTTCCCCTCATCTAGCCGATGTGGGACTTTGGTCGCATTCTCCCACAATCCTCCCCTCGAACAAAGTACCACCGAGCCTCCCCTCAAATCGTCATTTTTATCCGTCCAACACTCCTATACCAAGGAGTTTTTAGAGTCTAACGACGGATCTCCACCATGACTACGTTTTCAAGGCTCACAAACTCTTTGTTCGACACTCGAGGAGTTTTAAGAAACACGGCTACTCCCGGGGCATGGCTCTGATACCACTTGTAAGGGACGAGGGCACGACACAGATCTCCACAATGGTATGATATTGTCCACTTTGGGCATAAGCCCTCATGGCTTTGCTTTTGGATCACCCCAAAAGGCCTCATACCAATGGAGAACTTATCCTCCCTTATATACCCATGATTTTCCCCTCATCTAGCCGATGTGGGACTTTGGTCACATTCTCCCACAGCTAATCATTAAAATTTTGAAATAGTTTAAAATTTATGATTAGAAACCGTCAATCTATAATCAAGATATGCATGCTCACATAGGATCTTAGGTTAAAAATGAATTAATTTTATTGAGTTAAAATTAATTAGACCTAAGATCATTTTCTAATAGGATTAGAATTTCTTACTTAGTTTTAAAATAGTTTTAATAAATTAAGTAGGACAAACATTCCTGAGATTATAAGGGAACTCTACTAGTGAAGTTTTGTCTAAGGATTGGAGGTATTTAAGTTGACGGTATATGGAACACCTCCTACCTGGAAACTGATCTGGAACACCGGAGTTGAATTAATCACAGGTTAATGTTAGAATAATGTCGCTAGGTAAATTAAATTTGTTTAATACACCTAGACATTAGATCTTATTATAATAGTTATAATAGGACTAGACTTAGATAAATGACTTAGTCGGATTTATCTAGGTTTAATCAAACCCTAAAATATCTGATAGGTTACTTTAGTGGGAGGAAAATTACAAAACTTAATTTAAATTGAGTTTTGCTCCTACGTCCCCGTGAAGTTCACGCCGTGAGATTCATGCTCGGCTTCGTGTCGTTTTATCACTCGGAAAGTGTTTGCATGGATCAATACCAAGGTGAATGGGGAAAGTGACTATAGTAAGTGGGAGCGGGATGTGTGTCAACGTATCCTTCGGTCTCCACCCCTAGGTAACAACGTGAGATTCCTATGATCCACCTGCGTGTTGTCTCGGCGCAACCATCCCTTCGGAGGGCCTTAATTGTGTTTTTATTGAAGAAATCTAAAATAATTTGATATTTTGTCTTTAGGAGCATTTTATGGATTTTTGGTGGAAAAAGGCTAAAAAATGAGCAATCCAAGCCAAATATCCAACCATGGGTCAAAGGGGGAGCCCAAGAGTCAACCATGAAGAAAAAATCCAAAAAGAATTGAAGTTAGCCCATGTTTCAAGCCCAAAATCGCGCCTGCTGGGTCTGGAAACCACACAGCGTAGCGACGCTGTCCCATTTCCTGGCGGACAAGTTGGATGACGTCACACTATCGCGACGTTGTCCTTATTCCGGGCCTATAGAAGGACCCCCTTGGTGCCCATTTTTCTCAACAATCAATCAATTCTCTATCCTTTCCTTCCTTTCCTTCCTTGGCTCTTTTTGAGCTTTCTCTCAAGGCTTTTTTAGCCATTTTGAGAGTTAGAAGTGGGAAAATTTTGGGGGAGCTTTTGGGAGCACTCTAGGAGGCTCGAGGCGTGCTCGGAGGGACTCCAAGTGCTAGCGACGGGGTCTTCGACGGTCATTTCCTTTTATCTTATTTTGCTCTAATTTATGCTTTCTATTGTATATCTTGTGGATATTATAGCCATGTATAGCTAAACCCCAATTTGGGGTCTTGAAATGAAATATATAGTTAAATGTTATTATAATTTCCTATCTCTTGCCCTCTTTTACTAATTATTTGTATGGATGCTCGTAATGCTGTATGCGATCTGGCCAATTGTATATTGATCCGATTTTTAATGGAAACTCGATGGAGAGAAATTAGGACAAATCATAATCCATGCAACTAGTTTAATTGCCCGTCGTGACAACGGGATTAGTTTATTAAACTTAGATTCCAATAATGAATCAGAGCATAATAATTAACGAATTTTAATGGCGCTAAGGACACTTAGGTTGTTAAAATGGATTAATTATAATAAGGGGAAACCAACAGGAGAACCTATGTGATTAACGGAGATTCTAGGATTATAATTAGTTGGGCAATGAGATAAGATAATTGTAATAATTCTTTAGCTATTAATTGATTTTCAAGACCCCGCTTCTCACTCAAAACTCTCTCTCCATATTTTTTATTTCCTTGATGGATCAATTTTAAATCTCTAATTGCTTTAATTTTATTTTTGTTTCATGATTTGGTCCCTAAATATTATTTCGCCCAAGTATTTCTAGTGTTCAAGAATTAACCGTTTTGCTAACATCACTTCACCTCCCTGTGGATTCGATACTCGAAATATTTCCGTTTTATATTACTTGTGGCCCGTGCACTTGCAGTATTGAGGGTCGGTCAACAGATATCTTGCATGAGCAGAGTATTTGTCTTGGCTGGATTTGGATTCGAATGCTTAGGAGCGAATTATTAGGTTCATATGCTTGTTGTCACCTCGATAGGTGTAGGGAAGAGCTAAAGAGTTAAGTTTTTGCAAATTAGCATGTTTAATCTTGCTTAGGAGGAAAGAAAAGAATATATGCTTATCATGCTCATAAAGGAAAAAAAATCATTCTTGTTGTTGTAAATTGAAAGAAAAATAGTCATGACTTATGCGCACAAAGCAATGTTTAATAAAATTTAGGCAAAAAGAGCTACCCCTGTTGTGATCAGTTAGGCCAACCAAAGAGTAAAACTCGGGTTAAGGGTCCCTGCAATAGGTGTGTGAAAGCTAGTGCCACATATAAATGGATGTTGCAATTTTCAATTATAAGCACCTAAGTATGGATGAAAACAAACTAATTTGTTCCATTGACTCGTTAGTGAGTCCTTAGTGGCAGTGTAGAGGGAAGATGAGTTGAGAGTTTAGTAATCCAATCCGGGACTAGTAGAGTCTAATCTAGTTAAGTTAAATCTCGCTTGTGCAAGTTAATTTTGGAAAACTTTTGATTTGTCTCCTTCATTGATCCTTATGTGCATGTCTCTTGATTGCTTGATTATTGACTTTTGAGCCTTGAGGATTGAGTCCCTGTTTGTTGCATCCATTCTTCCATTGTATGCTTGATTTTTAGTTTGCTCGAGGACTAGCAAAAGTTTAAATTTGGGGGTGTTTGATAACGAGCATAGCTAGCTAGTTTTCCCTAATTAATTTAGGTAGTCTTTTATATTTAAATGACCAAAATCATGCATTTTCATGCTTTATTTGTAGGAAAGAAATATCAAAGCTAATTGTGTGTTCGGACATGAAAAGGGGCTAAAGAACGAAAAAGACTCAAGTTGGAAGAAGTCAAAATCACCCCAACCAAGAGCCAGCATCCGGACGCTGCTCTTTGGGCGTCTCGACGCTGGCATTCCATATTTGAAGTACGCGACAAAAGGTCACAGTGTTGAGACGGTATGACCCTAGCGTCTCGACGCAATGTGAATTTTCAATCTAGAATTCGCGATATCGCTACAGCGTCGCAATGCTGCCCCTATAGCGTTGCGACGCTGTGCTGAAATTTTTCCCTATTTATACTTTGAGATTAGGTCTAATTTGGGGGACTTTCTTTTGGGAGATTTGTAGCCGAAAACTCAGAGAAAAACCCTCTTTGGAAGTTGAAGCAAGTGGTGGAGAGTGGGATTGAAGACTTTGTTCGTGGAGATCGTGACGGGGACGTGCGGTCTCGGCCACTGATAGCGAGGAGAAATGTCGCTATTTTAGTCCCAATTTATTAGGCTTTTCTGTGCTTTAATCGTGTTTTTAATGAAAATATTTAATGTATTCTGTTATTTGGTCCTTAGGAGCAAAGTCGGTGATTTTGGGAGAAAAAGTGCCAAAAATGAAACAAATGAAGCCCAAATCCAAGCTTGGATCAAAAGGGGATCCAAAGAGGAAAATCATGATGAAAATGCCGAAAAATAAGTGAAGAGAAGGCCCAAAAATCAGCCCAAACCAAAGCTGGAAAATTCTAGAAATTGAGACAGCGTCGCGACGCTACCCATTTCTTGGGCAACAAGCCGCGTGCAAAGCAGTGTCGCGACGCTGTGCAATGTAGTGTCGCGACGCTGACCCCAATCCGAGCCTATATAAGGCACCTCTTGGTGCCTCATTTTTCATCAATCAACCATCAATCATTCCATTCTTTCCTTCCTTTCTCCCTCCTTTGGCTCCTTTGGTGCCTTTCTCAAGGCTTTCTAGCCTTTTTGAGAGATTTCTTAGTGGGAAATATTTGGGGAATTTTGGGGAGCATCTTAGGAGGCTCAAGGAGTAGTCGGTGGGGCTCCGAGCGTCAACAAAGGGGTTTTTTTTCGACGGTCAATTCCTTTCCTTTTATGCTCTTAATTATGCTTCCTATTGTAAAAGTTGTGGATATTTTAGCCATGGGTAGCTAAACCTCAATTTGGGGTCTTGAAATGAAATTATAGTTTAAATGTTGTTATAATTTCTTGTCTCTTGACCTTATCCTAACACTACAACAAATTTGGGCTTAGATGTCAGTTCTGCACCGTTATTAAACCCCTATGATCACGGATTTGAATCCGTTGTTGTTCTGGGTGTGATCTAACCCCTACGATCACGGATTACAACAATAACGGTTTAAAACCGTCATCAAACGCATCCGGGATCTTTCATGTATAATCACGGATTACAACAATCACGGTTTAAAACCGTGGTTGTTCTGGGTGTGATCTAACCCCTACGATCACAGATTACAACAATAATGGTTCAAAACCATGGTTGTTCTGGGTGTGATCTAACCCCTACGATCACGGATTACAACAATCACGGTTTAAAACCATCATCAAACGCCTCCTGATCTTTCATGTACAATCACAGATTACAATAATAACGGTTTTAAACCGTCATCACACGCCTCCGTGATCTTTCATCGATCACGGATTACAACAATAACAATTTTAAACTGTCATCACACGCCTCCGTGATCTTTCATGTACGATCACGGATGACAACAATAACGGTTTAAAACCGACATATATGACTACATTAATGACAGTTTTAAAATGACATCTTTTTTCATATACCACCTGCAACATATATTTATTGCCATAATTCAAATCTCACATCCTGAATACCTATTATTGCAATGCAAAATATTTTAATTGATCCAATAATCTACAGATATTTAAAACAAACATTTGAGAACAATATTCAATCCAACCACAACAATTGAGAAAACATCAAATACCTTTATCTCATTTGATTCAAGAAACTCCAAACGTCACAATACAATATCTAAAACCACTAAATTGTTCTAAACTATATAGTAAACTAAGAGATTTACGAAAAGAATAAAATATAAGCACAATCGTCTTGTTGTCCATTCAAACTACCACCTATATATATGTCTTGAAAACCCTACCCATATGATCCTATATCGTCTAAAAGGAAACAACTAGCTACCATAGTGATAAATACACTTCACATGAAGTTTGACACATGTGAAGCCCATTCAACTCGCACCTCGTCCAACTGTTCTTGTGTGAAGGGATTCTTAGTATTAAACTGTAAAAAAAAAAGAAGATAGATATTACTATTATATTTAAGGAAAAATGTCTAACCGTATATATAATACACAAGTCTAAGTTTATAAATATCCAAAACTTACGAGAGCAGTGATGGGCTTCTCTAGATTATGTAGAATTTCTCTCATAAACTTCATCACGTAGTACTCGCATTCAATGCAACCTTGTTGGCGAGGACACTTTAAAAAAAAAAAAAAACTCATAACAGTATTTAAAATATATTCAAAAACTCATTTGCATAGTATTACAAATTTACCTACTTACCTTTACAGGTATCCAAGAAGTCTTTCGTTGTTGCTTCGATGTACTTTGTGCCATACAAACCCTCAATGCTCTATATATGAAGTTAAAAAGAGATTAAACATACAAAAGAAATACTTAAGTAATGAACAAACTATACGAGTGCATATATACTAGCTTAACAAATAAACTTACGTGTTTATAACATGTTTGATGTCATCCAAGAGACTAGGATGTAAGGAGTCCAATATATAAACGGTATTGTCACTTACATTCACAACACACAATACCCAGTGATTCCTATATCAAAACCAAAGAAATAAAATTCAATAATTACCAACTATCAAAACTTGTTTAAATCTAACAAACATTGATATATATATATATATATATATATATATATATATATATATATATATTTACTCTTACCCAGGATTATATGGAAGGAGTACCATTTGCCCCTGTTGTACTGAAGAAAATACGGTAGTTAAACTTTTTGCACGGCTTTCCTTGGTCCCGAAGACCGGTGCAATGTCATTTGAGTCAACGATCTTAAACCTGTCTAGTCTACCAGTCTCCTTAAAATGCGTCCAAAGGAACATGTAGCATACTTATATAAGACTATATACTATTAAATAAATGTAAATGAAATTATAATACTATTAAAATAGTATACTTACGCAATATAGACCAATACACAAGTATTTGATATCTCGACCATGCTACAAAATTGCATTATATCATCGGGCATGAGAAAAATTGTTTTGTCTGCTCCAAATGTCCTATCGTTGATGGGCACTCGCATCGAATCATCCTTGCCTAGCTTTTCAGCATAGCGATACAGGAATTTGATGGGGGAGGTGTGGTTGTCGAATTAGGAAATGAGTGTTTTATCACTGTTTTATGTTTCGAGTCCTATAAAAAAAAGTTAAAATACAATATATTTGAAATGTGATATATATAGGGCATTGACACACAATTGAAATTAAATATATGTTTGAGAGAAACATACCTTATCTTTACATAGAGCAACCAAAGCATAAGGCCAAGCAACTTCTTGAGACAATGTTACATAGAACTTCATTGACCATCTCACTCGCCTCACTTTCGAGCAGTGTGCCCGTTGCAACAATGTTAGATATCGAGCCTACAGCTAATTTACATGGTTTTCCCTTCACACAAAATCAAGAAACTGATTAGTATAATGAAAAAATAAAAGTATTCCAACTATAACGCCCCAGGATTCATTAAGACTATTCGAGTGCTCCGAAAATTTTGGCAGCATAACGACATACATAGGACTAAACCAATTTTTTTTATAACACCTGTTCAATGAGAAAACACACTTCGAAGATCACCAAACTCAACCACACACCGCTACAACACCATAGACAACTCAACAAGCCCCAAACTTCACAACATAAGCGAGACAGATCTCATTAAGCACAAACTACTTCACCAAATGTTTAGTAAATCTAGAACATAAACACAACTTTAAATCATAAGCATCCCAACAGAGCTAACAACTGAAGGTAAGACTCTAACCTATCAGAAGAATCTATAAGCAAAATGTAAATATATAATATAATATCAAACAAGTTTACCTTTGGAGACTCTGGTTCAGGCACGAAGATTTTGTTTTTTTTCTTGCTGATTTCCTTTATCACTTTTTTGAACGACTTGAGTACTCACCGATGAAATCGCCTTGACATGTTCAGTCTTTTGAGTACTGACAGGTGAGATCTCTTTCACTTTTTCAGTCTTTTGATCACTCACATGTGGGATTTCTTTGTCTTCAATCTTCGTTAATTGAGTACTTTGAACCGGCGTTGATGAATCGTTCGCCAACTTCGATTTAGATCCACAACATTGAAGTACGAATATGGCGACACAAAATCCCCCACTGCTCTGACACGACCAGCGTGTTCAGGTGTTCCGAGTGCTTCAGTCAAAATATCTTCGTCTGGGATGCTTTGTTGTAATTCATCCTATCACAGGTAAATAAATGGTATGAAATTTAGTATTTATAATAACCACACATAATATATATTAGGGAGGTGTATACTCACAATTCTACGTGCCATCTCACGTGTGGAATCATTATCATAATCCTTTGTCTTTTTGTCCAATCTCTCGGCTTTCCATAAAGTCCCACGTTTGACTACCTCCCCAGCAGATGTCTGTATTCAAATATTATTTTATGAATATTTATACCATCTAAACAGTACATTTCGTATTGTTATAAACACTTACCATCTCATCCGCCAACTTCGCATATCCTTTACGCGATAAATGGTGATTATATTTATTAATCGCTCTTCGCTCTTGCTGATCATTTCTAAGTTTCTAGAAACAATTAAAAAAAAACATATGTCATAAATGAAATATCCCATAATACAATGTTATGTGTAAATCTATATCACATTACCTGAAATTCTTTAGACAACCTGGCTCGAACAAATGCATTTCAATCAACCTGTGGAATGTGATTATACCTCTCTGGAGGATGAGCCAAACAAGATGGTTGGTCTTTAAATGGGATGACAAACTTTCGGGTCAACGTACTCTTGAATGTTCTCCACTTCGTTCCCGCTGATTGCAATAAACTGTGTTTCGAGCGGGGATCGACGACAAATGCCATCTACACTCATATTAAATGTAACAAAATTAATTCAACAAAACACATATAACCACAAAAATCTACTGTAACACCCTAGATCTTGACTTTAACTATCTGAACTAAAAATTTCGGTAGCATAACGACGTTCGTTTAGCTAACTCAAAATTTTTTCATAACCTGTTAAGAATGGGAAACACACTTCTATATTCAAGACCACTCAACTACAAATTCCACAACAAAGCGAGTCAGATCTCGCATCAAACAAAACTTAGAAAAACAAAACATATATATTATTCACAAACCAATGTTATTATTCACATATCTCAATGCACTCAAATATTTTGTTCTTCAGATCATGTGGCACGTGTCTCCAGTGATCGTACGTGATGGGGATTTGATTTCGCACAAGAACCCCGATATGACTTTGCAATGTTGTGGCGTTCACTCCAATGGGTTGCCCTTCGTCATTATATCTAATGACAAGTCTCTCTCCCCCATCCCTAATGCGTGTTAGATGGCGCATGGTCGTAGCACCTCTAGGAACGAATCTCCTATCAGGCTGATCTCCTTCATCGCTGCTGCTTCTGCCAGAGGAGTCCATGATATAATCTATACATAAAAAACAACAATCATATTCAGAAGTATGAAAGTAATATGAATAATAAAAAAAAAAAAAATTGGTAAAAAACAAACGAAGAATACACAATATAGTCTTAACCACATACATTTAATGAAAAAAAAAACATGCCACATGTCGTTTACTAATTTCCATCACTTGAAATGGCTAAACGGAGATTTCTTGACTCAGAACCAAATTTCGGCCACATGTCGTCCACTAATTTCCAAGATGGTGAATCTGCTGGATGTCGCAGAAATCCATCTTTTTTCCTTCCTTTAGCATGCCAAGTTAACAATTCTGACATCTCTACATGTCGAAACATTCGTTGGAATCGAGAGATTGGAGAAAAGTACCACATAACCTTTGTCGGAATACCTTTTTTGACTTCAGTTGAGTTCTTACGAAGCTTCCATCTAGATTTTTTACAAACTGGGCATGAATTTTCATCAGATAGTTCTTTCCTAAACAGGACACAACCGTTGACACATGCATGAATCTTCTGATAATCCATTCCTAGAGTAGACAGGACCTTTTTTGCTTCATACACAGAAGTTGGAATCTCATTCGGATTTGGTAGGAGGTCATGAACTAATGTTAGCAAGTCGATGAAACTTTTATCACTCCATCCGTATTTGGCTTTCAAGTTATATAATTTTAGTAATGCAGATATTTTAGAAAAATTTTGACAACCTGAGTATAGAGGCTTTTGTGCATCACTCAATAGTTTGTCAAAATTGTCATCTTTATCTGTAAAATAGTCTTGTGTAGCTTCAAACAACTTAGTGGTGTTTCTTATATCATCACTTTCAGTAAAGTCCTCATCACCACAAGTAGGGTTGTTTTCATGCTTATCCCTGATAGGTAATTCTTCACCATGCCAAATCCATATCTTATAACTCTTATCAATGCCATGGATATACATGTGGTCTCTAACTATGTTAGCATCTTGTTTGAGTGCATTTCCACAGTTTAAGCATGGACACCACATGAACTTCGACCCTTTTGCATGGCGTAGTCCATTTTCAATGAAGTTCTCAACACCTATGCTATATTCATCTGACAACCTATCTTTGTTCATCCATGACTTATCCATTGGAAGAGATTTTTTATTAAAATGTTATCTACAAAAACAACAATTGAGAAATGCACCAATAAGAAATTTGTTTGCAACCAACATAATAATTTATCAAAAGTAACCTTCTTTGTCTAAAAAAATAAAATCTTTAAAAGTGACATTTTTAAGTTTTGTTTTTTCTTGTTAGTTCTTTGAGAATATGGTGTCTAGAGTGCTATTTATGTTTACATACTAAATGAACTGTAACGCTTCCAAATTCTAAACTAATCTAGAAACATTACTTGGAGTGAAACACCTTAATGCTCCGAAAATTTCGGCAGCATAACGGCATAGTTATAGCTACCCAAAAAATTTACCTGAAAAACAGAAAAACTACACTCCCAAATTTGCCACCACAAACTCCACAACGCTTCAGAAAAAACAACACAACTTCATACTCCAAAATAAAAAAGAAATGTAAAATAAAACTTACTGTGTGAAGTAAAATGCAAAACATCAATTTCTTATTCCCGAAAAGAAAAAATAAAAGAGGTAACATAATAGCCAAAAGAGTGAAAAACTAAAAAATATAAACTATAAATATTCAGTTACAAAGGACAGCATGACCTTCACCCACCAAACTGAGAGTGGTGGGGGTTCATGAACACAAGTAAGAGAGGTAAAAACATTAAGAATGGAGGACAACATGGGCTAATTAAGCCCATTCAATCACCAGCTTTAGGATGATTAGATAGATGAGCTACTTTTGGTGTTATAGCCATTAAATGTCTCCCTCTTTTCTCTTAGGATTGCCTTTGATCAATTTGCTTCTGGCCCTGGTTCCATTGGTTAGGTTCGGGAAAGTGGTTGTTTTATTTTTGAAGGCCTTCACTGGGATTCAATAAGAGAAGTGGACAACAAATGATTAAATAGCCATATGTGATAGTTTGTTGGTTTTGAACTCTATTAAAAATTTGATCAATAACAAAACACCTGGCCTTGTTGATTATAATTTTCAAAATCAGTTTGGATGGTTTAACCAAACACCATGAAATTGAATTTTTTATAAATGAGCTAAACAAATACTTCTTATTCTCCTAAAGTCATCCAAAACTCATGAGAACAATTAAAACAGACAAAATTTTACATAAACAAAGCATAACATTGAAAATTGAAACAAAAATAAAGATAATAAATAAAAATCAAACTACATTACTCCATATGTTTCCCTACCAACTTCTTGAGACATTGCAGGACATGAAAGCAGAAGAAAGGCACATAAAAATGAGCAAAACAACACATGATAAGAAAGCTTCTCCATATATATGCTTAAAAAAACTTTGTTAATTCTTCTTAAATATTTCTTTCTATATAACCTAACAACGCAAACGAATTTTTCTGCGTTTTGGTTTCAGAACAAAGATTTGTGTATTTATAAAGGCACAAACTTGAAGTGAGAACATATAGAAATCTGAAATTTCTGAGTTTCTTCCATAGTCTATTTCAACTAAGTTTGGAGAAAAAAAAACAGAATGAATTATTGGCAACTACATCATATGCATAATGAATGGTATTTGGAAACAAAACGATGGCGTACAATTTCTTTTACAGGTAAAATTGGTGGTCCTTTGTTGAAAAATTTCAAAAATCTTGCGGTATTCAAAAAACATCAAAGAAGGTAGTGTTTCAATGTTTTGTTTTGCAAAAATAATAGTATTTGATCGATTATGTCGTTTAGCTAAAACTTACTTGTCACAGTGAATGACGCTGTCTATTGTCGTTACCGCCGTCTATCACCGTTACCGCCGTCGAACAACACAGGTCCCACCGCTGTCCAACGCACCGAATGCCTGAATTCCACCGTCGACTGCTTCAGACCACCGCCGACTGCTTCAATCCGCCGTCGCTTCAAATGATTACTGTGACAATCGATTGAATGAGATGCCAAAACAAAGGAAGAAGACGACTACGTACTGTGCGACGATAGAGCCTCTCCTCAGTCAAAACGACGAACGTTTGCCCTAATCCCAAAAGAATTACTAAATCAAAACGACGTCGTTTTGATCTCCTTAATCAAAACGACGTCGTTTTGACTAAAGAAAAATGATGTCATTTTAATATCATTAAACAAAACGATATCGTTTTGACTAAGGAAAAACGACGTCATTTCAAAGAGCACAAGCGCCTTTTTTTAATTACTTTTCATGACGGGCGGACACCGTCATTAAAGAATCGCTTTCATAACGGTTTAAAACTGTGATCTTTGTTAACGATTTTCCGAAAACGTTCCATCAAACTGCGAAAAACACGGCGCCTTTTTTTTAAATTACCTTACATGACGGGCAAAACCCGACATTATTAAATCCCTTTCATCACGGTTTGAAACTGTGATCTTTGTTAACAATTTTTCGAAAAAGTTTCGTCAAACCGCTAAAAACACGACGCCTTTTTTTAAATTTCCTTACATGACGGGCAAACACCGACATTATTAAATCCCTTTCATCAGTGGCGGATCCAGAAATTCATGTGAGGGGGGGCTATATATAAATAAGGAAAAATATCAACTTTTACCATGAAATTGTAAGGTGTTTCAATTTTTACCCTAACTTTCAACTTCATCAAATTGCACATTAAATTTACATAAGTGTTACAATTTTTACCTAGATTTTCGTTAAAATTATTGTTGAAAAAGTATTATCATGTGTGTCCAATCAATTATAAAACATGTATTTGATATCACATTGATAGGATTATGATAAAAACAACATTATGGTTAATGTTTTTCCTAAAAATAATTTTGAACATATTGATATTAGTTTATATACCTTGATATTAAATTAGTTAAATTATAACTTTGGTTATTAAAATTCCAAGATTATGTTTAGTAAGCCTTTAGCTTTAAAAAGTTTTTAGTAAGTCTCAACTTTCAATTTAGTGTCTAATAAGCCCATAAATTGTCAATTTTGTTTCTGATAGATTCATTTAAAAAAGAATTATAATAGATTAAAGATCAATTAGGCAACAGGTTGAAAAGTTGAAAGTCTATTATATACAAAATTGAAAATTTCAAAACCAATTAAATACATTTTTAAATTCAAGATCCTTTTAGAAGAATTACACAAAGCAACTTTCAAAGTTTATATACCTGACTTATAATTTAATCAATTAATATTTTTTAACGTGAAGTATACATAACTTTCTATATAAATATAAAACAAAAAAAATGAAATTGAAACAACAAGTTAGATTTTTTTTTTCTCTTTCACAAGAATTATACCTTCGTTTCATGCTATTAATTTTTAAAAATAATTTACTAAAATTTAAAATAATCGTATACCATTTCCACATATCTTTGACAAAAGAAAAAAGGAATTTAAATTTAAGGTTGAAACTGAAGATGAAACAAAATTTAATTAAGTTTTCTCTCTGATATTAAAGTAACTGGAGAAAAAAAAAACCAAGAAGAAAAAAGGTCAAGATAATCGAAAACGAAAAAACATGCTATATAAGGTTAAAAAATCAGAAAAAAGAAAAAGAAAAGACATAAAAAAACGAACAAACACGCTAGGGTTAAAAAGAGGGGAAAGAAAAAAAACACAGATAAACGTTAAGATTTAAAAAAAAAGGGAAAAGAAAAGGAAAGAAGAAAAAAACAAGAAAAAAAAGATAAAAGAAAAAGAAAAGACGTAAAAGAAGAGCTAACACGTTAGGATTAAAAAAGGGAAAAGAAAAAAGTTAAACAAAGAAAAAAAAAACGTTAGGATTAAAAGAAATGGAAAAGAAAAAGAAATGACAGAAAAAAAGACAAAACACGAAAATGAGGGGTCGAACTCGCGCGCAAATGAATATCAGGGGGGGCTTGAACCGTTGGGCGATAAATATATATTAGTAAATAATTGTGGCGATTAATATAGATAATATTTCTTCTTTAAGTTGAGGGGGGGCTCGAGCCCCCCTTGGGCCCTACGTAGGTCAGCCGCTGCCTTTCATCATGGTTTCAAACCGTGATCTTGGTAAACAATTTTTCGAAAAGGTTCCGTCAAACCGCGAAAAACATGGCGCCATTTTTAAATTACCTTACATGACGGGCAAAAACTGTGATCGTTATGTTCTCTTTCATAACAGTTTGTAACTGTGATCGTTGGTAACTATTTTCGCGCCAATTTTTAAAACACTTATAATGACGGGCTTAAACCGACATGGAAGGGTGTTCTTTCATCACGGGCCGAAACCGTTATCGTAGGCCAAATTTCTGAAAATTTTTGTTTTTTTTTTTTAAAATAGCAACTTTTTAGTAATCCGTTATCTTTGAATCAATCTGTCATTGTTGTAAAAATGTAAACCGACATCGTAGCCCAGAATTGTTGTAGTGTAATTATTTGTATGGATGTGCTTAATTCTTTATTCAATCTGGCCAATTGTGTAATGATCTGATTCTTAATGGAAACTCGACGGAGAGAAATTAGGATAGATCGTAATCCATGCAACTAGTTTAATTGCCCGTCGTGACACCGAGATTAGTTGATTAAACTTAGATTCCTAAAATGAATCAGAGCGTAATAATTAATGATTTTAATGGCACTAAGGACACTTAGGTTGTTAAAATGAATTAATTACAATTAGGGGAAACCGACAGGAGAACCTATGTGATTAACGGAGATTCTAGGATTATAATTAGTTGGGCAATGAGATAGGATAATTATAACAATTGTTTAGCTAATAATTGAGTTTCAAGACCCCTCTTCCCATTAAAAGAAAACTCTTTCTCCATATTTAATTTGTCGATTGATCAACTTATTTTCTTTAATTGCTTTGAATTTTAAATTTCTCTTTATTGCATGAGTTGTTCTCTAAATATTATTTCGCCCAAGTACTTTTAGTGCTCAAGAGAGTTTATTTTTGCTTAATTTTCGCTTCGTCTCCCTGTAGATTCGCTACTCGGTAGTACCTACCGTTTTATATTACTTGTTACGACCCGTGCGCTTGCGGAGATCGTTTTTAATCAACAAAAACCACCTAGTGTTTAATCTTCTTTCCCTCTTACTTTAGTTAGTTTTAATGGCTTTTCCATGCTTAGTTTATCTTGTAACGCCATTAATGAGTAGCTAAGCTTGTTACCTACGGATTGATGTAGTCTTTTTAGTTTATGGATTGGTTTATGGGTTTAATTGTGCAATTGTTTTATGTTTGCATTCTTAATTTAATGCTTTCAATTAATTGGCCATTAGTTGTGCTAGGTTTTATGCCCTAAAACTCGTAGATAGTGAATGTAACCGTTGACCGGATATTAATGAAATAATATTGATATATTTTTCCATTAATTGTTATTAGTTATTTTATATTTGTCTTTGCCTAATAATAACCCTAATCCAATAAACTAGACATCCAAAGTTGTAATATGAGTCTTGAACAATATGTAGTGACATATGGGATCATTGTTCAAGAAACAGCCTAAAGGGTCTATAGTATAGGGATAAGACTGGGTGCCTTATCCTGGCGACACTATGGATACGACCCACTTTGTATTTGATACAAACGATGCGATCCAACGAGTTCGTGTAGGAGACATGCGAGTGGGGGTATCCTATGCAATGAGTTTGCATAAGACCGGACCGCGAAATAGTAACCACTGGTTATAACACCGTTAACTAGTTGGTTTTCTATTTCACTAGGACGACCTAGACAACTTAGTCTTAATCCTGAGTTGATTATGGATTCCTGCTCATGAGAGATTGTCCTTTGATTTGTATGGGTGAGAGTGGCCAATACGCCGACTCAATAAGCCTACCACTTTGGGGACAAGACCGAATGGGGAGCTGGGAACATAATCGTACAAGATGGAATTCACTCATTCCCGACTTTAGGGAAGCAGATGAGTGTTCCCTTAAGTGGTTACTCCGAGTCTTGAACAAAGGGCCCTACCCTCTCAATGGCACGAGAGAGTTTTCTGTTTGATGGTTGGACCACAAACAGGTTGTTCATTAGAGGAGAATTGGTACTTAAGGAAATAGAGGTAACCCAGGGGTAAAACGGTAATTTGACCCAGCTGGTGTTACGGACACTCGTGAAGGACTAACTAGTCGATATTGGTCTAGATCCGTGGACACAGAAAATATGTCTGCAGTGAGAAGAGTGCAACTGTGAGTCTATAGTGGAATGTACACACAGTTAACGAATATTGATTAATGTGGTTAATGAGTTTGACCAATTAGACTCACATCGTTGGAGCTTCTGATCTGCAGGTCCATTAGGTCCCACTGGTAGCTCGTAAAGTAATTTGAGGCAACTAAGTAATAAAAGTAAATTGAAAATGTTCAATTTATTAAGGGAAACAAATATATATTGATATTAATGAGAGAAATTAATATTTGAAAAGTTCAAATATAAATTTATGGAAGTTTTGAAAGAGTTCAAATAATGAATTAATTAATTTAAGCCCTAAAATGTGTTTGGGCAAATTAATTAATTCTAGGCCGGGAATTAATCAATTATGGTTAGTTAATTAAAGAATTCATTATCCGGGAATTAATCAATTATGGAAATAATTAATCACTTAAGGAAGTGATTAATCATTTATGGAAATGATCTAATCACTTATGGAAGTAATTAGTCATTTGTGGAAAAGATTAATCAATTATGGAATTGATTGATCATGATTGATTAATTAAGGAATAAGATTTAATCAATTTTGGAAAAGATTGATTTAATTGAATATTTTATTCATGGCCTCTCTTCTATAAATAGAACACTAGACCTAATTGGTCATGACACTTGACACTCTTGAAAGACAAGACCTAGAATTCTCTCTAGCCTCCCTCTTAGAGAAAGACTCCCACAAGTCTTTTGTTTCCTGGACTTAGAGACATACCGGTGTAACCTCTGTGGTTATTGTGTCGATCAAGAAGAAAATTCCAGCGATCAAGAGGCAAGGAGGCTGCTGCGTTTTCGTTCGTTGGAGCGTCGTTGGCGAAGAACGATCAAGTCTTCAACGAAGGTATGTGACGGTTCTTTCCCTTTTCTTTAGAAAAGCATGAAAATAAATTTAGATTTATTTTTAAGCATGTTTAAACCAATTTTCCAGCAGCTTTAAAAGGGTTTTAAAGTTTAATTGAGTTTTCGTAACGGTATTTTAATATTAATTAATATATGGCGTAAGGTCCAATCGATGCGCTTCCGTTGCGTGGGGACTTTTATTCCCTTCAAGTTGAATGATCTAAGTGTTGAGTCTTGCTCGGGAGAGGGGCGTAGACTTAATTAAGATTGCATGACTAAAGTAGAAATTCTAAACCCATGACGGAATTTAGAGTAACCTTAGAATTGGTCAAAAAGAACTAAATGCCTTGCATGTTAAAGAACTTAGATAGTGATATCAAGTTAGTTAATTTGCATGAGAATCAATTATACTCGGGAGATGTAGTGATATCAAGGTTCTTAGACTCATAAAACCATTGTGCGTTATATTTCATTCCCTAAAATCAATCCTAGATTAAATTGACGAAATCAATTCCCTAAGTATTCTCTCAATTGAATTTCACATCTTTAATTTGCATTACCTTAGTTTCTAAAATTCACTACTTTTTGGTCCCTAAATAAAATTGAACAAGAATATTCACGGTAGCTAATCTAACTTAAAAATCCAATCTAGAGGACGACACTCGATTTCACAATCACTTTACTATTACTTGACCCGTGCGCTTGCGGTAGGAAAATTCCACATCACCCCCAAAGACCGGCTTATTTCCTCGGCTTGAGATTGGCTCATGTTCTTGCTAAACATGACAATGAATTTCTCTAAGTTGATCTTCTGCCCTGACGCTTGCTTGTAAGTTTGGAGGACCTTCTTCACATTGTCCCCCTCCTTTTTAGAAGCTTTGAAAAATATTAAGCTGTCATCTGCAAAAAAACAAATGAGTTATATGATGTGGAATTTTCCTAACGCAAGTGTACAGGTCAAGTAATAATATAGTGTTTTTGTGTAAAACGAGTGTCGTCCTATTGATTGGTTTTCTAGCAAATTAAGTAATGTGAATACTTTTGTCCAATTTTATTTAGGGAGCAAAACTTAATGCAAAAGATAAATTTAAAGACAAAAAGCATAAAAATAAATGTGGAGACTCAAATGGAAAGATTCTTAGGGAATTGATTTCATTATTTAAGATTGAGGATTGATTAATAGGAATGAATTGATCGTGCAATTATTCTACAAGCCAAGGAAACTTTTATCACGATTACCTCTCCCGAGTATAATTGATTCTCATGCATATAACTAACTTGATATCCCTATCTAAGTTCATTAACATGCAAGGCATTATTCAGATTGGACATTGTTATACTTCTAAAGTAATTCCAAATCCCGTCACAAACTTAGAAATTCTACTCTAGTCATGCAATTAAACAAGGTAAGTCTTAGGCCAAATCCTCTCTCCCGAGTTAGATTCAACACTTAAATCATTCAATTAGTGATCAAGTAATTGAAAGCATTACACAAAATTGCATGCAAAAAATAACAACACATTCATACTAAAAATCAATCCAACAACTAAAACAACTACATCAAACCCTAAGACAAACAATTAGCAATTCATAATTTTTAAACCACAAACACTAATTGCAAGAAAAGCCATAAAAACTACAAGAGTTAAGGGAAAGAGAAAGGAAAACTCGAATCTGCGGACATTGTACGTCCCCATCACGATCTCCACGTCTTCTCGCTTGATTCCCGCTCCTTGGCTTTGCCTTCAGCTCCCACAGAAGATCTCTAGTCAAAATTAGGGCTAAAATCTAATCAATTGGACTCCCCCAATCCGTAGCTTAAAAAGAAGATTTTATAGGAAATCTACCGATAGCGTTGCGACGCTATAAGGGCAGCGTCGCGATGCTGTCGCAAAACCGTAAATCTGGAAAATCCAGCGTCGCGACGCTGTGATTTTTCTTTTTTTAAATTGAAAACTCCAAATATAGAATGTCAGAGTCGAAACGCCTAGAGAGCAGCGTCGAGACGCTGGTCTGCGGATGGGCCTATCTTCAATCTTCCAACTTTGATTCTTTTTCATTCTTCGGCTTCTTTTCGCATCCTGAACATCCAATTGGCTCAAAACTATATTTCCTACAAATACAACACATAAATGCATAATTTTGGCCAATAAATTATAAAAGATTAGCTAAATTAATTTGGGAAAACTAGCTAGTTATGCTCACTATCATTATAATAGTGCAGTGGTTATTAATTTTGATACTAGAAATATTGGAATTAAGCTCTTCCCTTTTAAGTAATGTCGAAAGACCCTCAACACAGATGATGAATAAATAGGGAGACAAGGGGTCGCCTTGCCTCAACCCTCTCTTAGGGAAGATCTCTCTTTGAGGAAATCCATTAACAAGGACTTGGTAGCTCACAGTTTCAATGCAATTCAATATAAGAGTGACCCATTTGGAAGGAAAGTTCATTTTAACCAACATCATCCTAATGAACTCCCATTCGACCCGGTCGAAAGCTTTGCTCATATCTAACTTGAGCGCTGCGATGCCATTTTTGCCTGTTCTTCGATTATTAAGGGAATTGATACATTCGAAACCAATAACCACGTTATTAGTGATCATTCTACCAGGCAGAAAAGTTGATTGGGTGTGAGAAATAATGGATCCCAGAACGTTGTTCATACGGTTTGTGATCGCCTTTGCCACCGTCTTGTACACCACATTGCACAAACTGATAGGCCTGAATTCCTCCATTTTCTTGGGCTTGCTAGTCTTGGGTATAAACGTGATGAAAGTCTTATTGAGAGGTCTCAGATTTCTACCTTCGTTCAGAACCTGAAGACAAACTTTCATTACATCATCTTTAACCACCCCCCAATATTTATGAAAAAACATGGCGTGAGCCCCATCAGGACCTGGGGCTTTGCTAGGGTTCATGCTTTTGAGAGCCATCTCAACTTCTTCCTTAGTAAAAGGTCTGTCCAGCATCTCTCTCTGATTATCCTCTAACTTAGTTGTCATGCTGCTCTCAATCTCCTTCATGGCTTCTCTACTCGAGTCAGACGAAGAGAACAAATTGCTGAAGAATTCCGTTGCAACTTTGCCTATCACTTTGCTGTCATTTGTCCATTCTCCCTTGTCATCATAAATTCCATCAATCGAATTTATCTTCCTCCTGTAACTAGCCTTAGAGTGGAACCATTTAGTGTTTTTATCACCCCACTTAAGCCAATCCTCTCTCGATCTGCTTCTCCAGAACTTTTCTTCTTCCTCCAGTAATAAGTCCAGCTCCCTTTCAGTTTCTCTCAATCTGAGGGCTGCAAGATTGTCCCTATGGCTGCCTAACTCATTAATCTCTTTCTCTTTTCTTGCAACGACCACTTTTAACGATCCGTTTAATCTATCACGGTTCCATCTTTTTAATTTCCCCAGGCAACCAACAATTTTCTTCTGGAAAGACATAATGGTGGTGGCTTCACTTGAGGAATTCCAGTGTTGTTGGACTATCTCCTCACACTCTTTGAACTCTAACCAACTTTCCTTGAATCTTATAGGTTTGGAGCCTCTCATGCCTCTTGGATTCTGGTTGAACTTACCCAAGGTGACCATAATAGGTTTGTGATCAGAGTTATGCCTGTTCAAGTGCTTCACCTCTATGTCTTCAAACTTACTGATGAAACTACTATTGGCTAAGAACCTATCCAGCCGCTCTTTGATCTCCCTTTCACTGCCTTTGGCCTTGAACCAAGTGAACTTATGACCCGAATAACCCAAGTCTTGTAATCCACAGTTATCCACCACTTCACCAAAATTATTAATCTGATTGATCAGTCTTGGGGCTCCTCATTCTTTTTCATCATTAACCAAAATTTCGTTAAAATCCCCTCCAATTATCCAAGGGAGATCTAAACTGTGATGTAGTCTATCCAAAAGATCCCAAGAATATTTCCTCTTGTGAGTAATTGGGTTTCCATAAAACCCGGTAAATCGCCACCACCCATCATCACTTTTGATGGTAGCATCAACATGGCCTTTTGAATTCGAGATAATACTAAGATTCGTCTCCTTGCAAAGCAACAAAAGGCCTTCCTTTCTTACCTTCGCTAGGAACACAAAAAGCATGCTCATACCTTAGATCAACTTTCAACCGGTTACCTCTTTCACTGCTGCATTTAGTTTCCGAAATGAACACAATGTGGGGATTTAGGCTTCTTACTTCGTGCCTAAGAGCTCGGAGCATTCGAGGATTTCCCAGACCTCGAGCGTTCCGACATAGTATTTTCATGGCGTCCGACGGGGCTGCTTTTCAGCTCCCGCCGATATCCCTCCGTGCAATTCGGAGTAAAGTTGTTCAGTTTCCCTTCTCTTGTTCTCAATTCCTTGCCCCTCGTTTTCCTGCAGTTTTCTTTTACCCTCTTCAATTGATTTTAGACATGTTAATGATTACTTGAGCATTAAAACAAAAGATGATATTATAGTCCTCTCTTTCTCGGATATTAGACCCCACTTATACTTGCTTTTTTTTTTTTTGAAAAGTTTATACTAGCTAATTAAAAGCTCTTTTCCTTTGCCCAACTTTTTTGCACAATTATTTTATACCCTTTTAAAAGGTAATGTTGGTTCACTTTTAAGGCGGGTTTCAATCCGGATATGCGAAGATGATAAATATAAGTGTTTGGATATATAGAGGTGAAAATAATTGAAGAAGAATAAAATAATGACCAAATACGCATATATTTTCATCCACCAATTTAAATATTTATAATCCAAAAGTTATATGAGATGGTAACATCTTAAGATAAAAAGATTTTGGGAAAAATACACTTTTGGTCCCTGAGGTTTGGATTAGGTTTCATTTTGGTCCCTGAGTTTTCAAACTCGACAATTTAGCCCCCGAGGTTTGGATTTCGTTTCATTTTAGTCCCTCCATCCATTTTTCCGTTAAAAACTAACGATTTGCTGACGTGGCATTATCATTTTTATTAAAAAATTATTATTTAATGTTTTAAAATAAAAATATTAAAAATATTATTAATATATATTATTTTTTTCTTCTTTCTCTCTCTTCTTTTTCTTCTTTCTTCTGTTTCTTCTACTTCTTCTTCTTCTTCATTGTCATCACCAGAGAGTCGTCGGACTCCACCACTGCAGCCATCATCGGGCTCCACCGTCGCAGCCGTCGCCGGACTCCACCGCTCACCCATCATTCCTCATCTCTCTCTCACACATCCGTCACTCTCTCTGTGCAATCGCTCCCCGTCGCCGAACACCCAACGTCACTCTTCGTCGCACCTTGCTGAAAACTCGTGCCTCTCGTTGAAAACCTGCCATATTGTCGCTTCCGATTTGGTTTCGTTCCAGATCTGAAGAATGCGTGGGTTTTCAGGCGAGACCATTTCAAATCTGAAAAACGTGGGTTTTTCGGTGAGACCCTCCTCCTCCTCGACGCCATGGGTTTTCCAGCGAAACCATTTCTTCTCTTCTTATTTCAGGCGAGACCGTTTCAGATCTGAAATACGTGGGTTTTTTGGCATTCAGATCTGAAACGGGTTTCAGGCGAGACCGAAACGGGGACAAAACTTTTTACAGCGCGTGGGTTTTTCAGGCGAGACCCTCCTCCTCGACTCTGAAAACCCATGCGGCGACCGGAGGAGAAGAAAATGAAGGATTAAAAAAAAGGAAAATGAAGATGGAGGAGAAAAAGAGAGGAAAGAAATGAGATGAAAGAAGAAGATTAAAAAAAAAAAAAAAAGATCGCCGGCGGCCGGTCGGCCGCCGACAGTGTGCTGGTTGGTGGGTTGAAGAAGAAATGGTGGGTTGAAGGTTGAAGAAGAAGATTGAGGAGAGGAGAGAGAGAAATAATAGTTAAAAAATAATAATATATTTTTATTTTAGTATATTTTTATTAAAAAATTTAAAATAATTTCTTTTAATTAAAAAATATCGCCACGTCAGCAAATCGTTAGTTTTTAACGGAAAAATGGATGGAGGGACTAAAATGAAACGAAATCCAAACCTCGGGGGCTAAATTGTCGAGTTTGAAAACTCAGGGACCAAAATGAAACCTAATTCAAACCTCAGGGACCAAAAGTGTATTTTTCCCAAAGATTTTACATAAGTTTAGGAAATTTAAATAATACAAATAATATATATTTAACATGGTCCGCAATAGGATCAAAAGCGAATTTTCTCCTATCTTTTAATTATGCACAGTACTGTTTTCAAAAAAAAAATAATAATAATAATAATTATGCACAGTACTCCTGACATGGGAAAAGGTTAGGTGTGAAAAATGAGCTGTTGTTTAGAAAAAGTACATTTTTTTTTTTTTTTTTTTTTTTTTGAGAATCGAGTACATTTTAACTTTTATTGCAATAAAAAGGAATGCGTATGTGATTTGACAATATAAGAGCTATATTTCAATATATAATTTATTTGCTTTCCCGTGGAAATTAGATTTTTGGTAAGAAATAGGAAGGAAAAATTACACTTTTGTTCTTAGAGGTTTGGGTTAAATTTAATTTTGGTCCTTAAGTTTGATTTTTTTTAGAACCCCTAAGTTTGAAACCTTGACATTTTAGTCTTTAAGATTTTGATTTCGTTTTATTTTGGTCCATCCAATTTTCCATTAATTACTAACAGATTGTTGACGTGACACTATTTTTTATTAATTTTTAAAAATTTTAAAATTAAAATAAATAAAAATGGTAAAATATTATTATTTATTACCTTTTTTTCTCCCTCTCCTTTCCTCCTCTTTTTTCACTCTTCTTCTTCGCCATCACCACCACCATAGTTGAAACCCTACTGTCAGCAGTTGCTAGCCGTTGTCCACCGTCGCCAGTGTTTTTTTTTTTTCCTCTTCTTCTCCTTCCTTTCTTCTTTTCTTTTTCTTTCTCATCATTTTCTCTTAAAAAAAAAAAGAAAAGGAAAGGGCCTCCTCCTCGGTTTAGGAGGAGGGTCTCCTCGTTTTTTGGGCCGAAAAGGAGAGGAGGGTCCCTCCCCCTTTTCTATTTTTTAAAAAATGAAGATAAAGAAAAAGAAAAGAAGAAATGAAAGAGAATAAAAGAAGAAAGGAAGGACAAGAAGAGGAAAAAGAAATATTGTCGTTGTCAGGGATGGTGGTCGACGACGCTGGCAGCTGCCAGCGGTAGGGCTGCAACTATGATGGTGATGATGGTGAGGAAGAAGAGTGAAGAAGAAGAAGAGAAAAGACCCAAGAAGAGGTGAGAGGAAGAAATAAAAAATAAAAAATATTAATTTTTTTATTTTAATTTTTTTTAAAATAATCTTTTAATAAAAAAATAGTATCAGCTCACCAATCCATTAATAATTAATGGAAAATTGGACGGAAATACCAAAATGAAATGAAATTCAAACCTTAGAGACTAAAATGTTGAGTTTTCAAAAGTAATGACCAAAATGAAATCTAACTCAAACCTCAGAGACCAAAAGTGTATTGTTTTTTTCCCAAATAGAAAAAATACTAACATGTACAACTCAAAATTAAAAATAAATCTGGAAAAAATCAATCTATACTCTAAATTTTAGATTGTATCAATTAAAATCTTAAACTAATAATTGTATCAATTAAAAATTTGAACTTTCATAAGTATATTAATTTACACCCTCACCCAGATTTTGTTTGAAAAACGTAGTTCACACGTTATGAAACTTATAAGGTGTTTAAATTTTTTCTCTTTCTAATTTATCTTTTTTTCTCTAACGTGTTTCTTTTTCTTTTTTTTTTTTTTCCTTTTTTTTTTCTAATTTGTACTCTTTCTAAAATTTATCCTTTTCTTTTTCAGCATTTCCATCCATAAAATTTCTCTCTCCCAAACATATCTTTTTAGTTCACACGTTATGATATTTGTTGCTGTTTTTTTTTTTTCATTCTCTACCATTTCTTTCTGTTTCAAACTAAATATTCTCAATCTAATATATCTATTTCTCTTGGACTTTTCTCTCCCATAAAAATTTCTCTGCTGACTTTTCTCTCCCATAAAAATTTCTCTGCTGACTTTTCTCTCTACAACAATTCCACTCAACGTTTATTTTCTCTCACATATTCCTCTCTTTAAACATGTCTATATCACTCTATTTTTTTTTTTAAAAAGAGAAACAAATAATTATAAGCATGTTTGGTTTTAATTAAAACAGAAAATATAAAACAATTATCAAACTTGTATGATTTTGTTTTTTTTTTTTTTCAAAGAAAAAACAAATAACAAAATATGTAAAGAAAAAGACCAAAGTAAATAATATATTAACTTGAGTTTGTTTTGTTTTCTTTATTCACACACAATGTAACGCTCTAGGTCCATGATGCGGAATCCGGATTCGGCACCTCACGGCCCCGACATTTCCCTACATCTCCTGTGGCCTGGCGACATCACCATACTTGTCTCAAACTTCTTCTTCTTCTAAGAGTAAAGACTGTCACCACAAACCAACACGAAAGGTGCACCTAATTCGTATAGATATCAATTCTTTTAAGCTTATCTCGACCATACTTTCATATCCTTAGGATCCCTTTCATTCGGATGTGATCTCGGTTCATTCATGTACCCTTCCTAACCTCGGGTGTTACACACAAATTCCACTAATTGCTTTTTCCTGTTTATATATAGGGATAGACAGAGAGAAGAGGAGAGAGATAGCAAGGATAATTTGGAAGGGTTTGAAAGAATCACAACAGATTTGAGAAGATGAGCAGCTCAATCCCTAGGCATTTTGCCCTTAAATCTGTTTCCAACGACTCATATCTTCGCTATATTACTCCTGAAGACAATAAAGATTTACATGGATTTGTACAATACTCTGGAGAGCTGGTGAGCCCATACACAAAGTTGGAGGTCGAAAAGGCTAAGATTGGAAAGGGCTATGTGCACATAAGATGCTGTTACAACAACAAATATTGGGTTCTTCACTCTCAATCCAATCAATACATCGTTGCAACAGCCAGAGAAAGAGAGGAAGATCGATCAAAACTCTCTTGCACCTTATTCAAGCCGGTTTACGACGAAGACTCTAAGGCATTCCGCTTTCGACATGTCCATCTCGATCGTTATCTACACATTCAAGAAGCCTCTGGACCACATCAACATTGCTTAGAGGTGAAAGAATCCGGAGGCGAAGAAACCCAACCAGCCGATTTCTCACTCGTTGTCAACTGGGATACGTTGTTTATACTTCCCAAATATGTTGCCTTCAAATCCAACAATAACCACTACCTTCGACCATCCCATCGTTTTCAATCTGAAACTATTGCCAATGAATTCAGAGGGTCGGAACGGGCCGATCCCGGAGTGCGTCACGAGGTGATAACAACACGAGATGGTTATGTTCGAATAAAGAACGTTCCTTATGGGAAGTTTTTTATCAAGGACGATGAGACGGACGATGATTGGATTGTATTGGACAATAATTCTGATAAAACTGCAACAGATGATCCAAGAACACTGTTTTGGCCCATCAGACTTGATCATAATGTGGTGGCCCTTCGTAACAAGGCCAACAATTGCTTTTGCAAGAGGCTGAGTACAAGCGGCTGGGATAATCAACTTAGTGCTTCTCTCGATTACATATCTGATGAAGCAAAGTTGGAAATAATCGAGCTTGTGCTTTCACGTAACATTTACAATGTCCAGTTTCACCTTTCTGATTCTCGGACCTATAATGAGAACCCGCTTGTGATGGCAAGCACTACGGTTGAGAACAACAGTTCTGAAGCCCAAAAGTTCAGCATCAAACTCTCTTACGAAGATACCACGACCTCAACGTGGAGTGCCAATGTGAACGCTATGGTGGGTGTCAAAATGACGATCCAGACCGGCGTTCCTAAAGTTTCGGAGGGAGAGGTAGAGATTTCAGCTCAGCTGTCTGAAGATTACACATGGGGGAAAACAAAACAATTCAAATATCTTGCCGAAGTCGTCCACGAAGTTACTGTCCCTCCGGAGACTAAGGTTAAGGGCAGTGTATTGGCAACGCAAGCTAGTTGTGACGTTCCTTTCTCCTACACTCAACGCGACAAACTCATGTCTGGAAAGTATGTTACTAAACGTCACCATGACGGTGTTTATACGGTCGAAAATTCCTACAATTTCCACTTCCTCGCTGAAGAGATTTGATTTCATCTCTCTTTTGCTTCACCAAATAAGGTTATATACCACCATTGCTTTGCTGCTGTGTGTTACTGAGTGCATTTTGCTAAGTTAATTAAGATTCTAAGAGAATCCCATGTTATGCTAATAATTTATGTTCCAATAAAAACATGTCTTGTTCTGCTTTTCACAATGTTTATAAATATTAGGGAGTAAATTTGACAAAATTCTCTCAATTTGTTAGGATTTCCTCATTCAAATTGAATTTCAGAATTTGGGCAAGATTTCATCGGAAATTGAATTTGAGGATCTTTGTTATTCCCACATTATTTCTCAATTTTAAATTGGATTTGAGAATCTCCGCCATTCCAAATTTGATTTTCATCCCTTTTATGATAATTTGGAAATTTCATTCCAAATTTATTTTTTTTATCCCTTTATGTTCTAACTCAAATGGGATAAAATCAAAGATTTAGAAACCAAATTTGCTCAAAATCTTAATAAAAAAAAATCAATGTGTCGCCCAAAATCAAGTCCCGTTGGGATCCTAAATTTTCCTCCAAACCAAAACTTAGGTAAATTTCAAATTTTCAATATTGGATTTGTTCCCCTCCAAAATTGGGAGCATCCCAAATTTCATTCTTCAAATTAAAGTTAAATTGGGGTGCGATTCAAATTCAAATTTCATTCCAAATTCAAATCAAATTCTATTCAGGGTCAAAACTTAGTCAAAACTTCTCAAATCAAAAGTTGGGTATACCCTAAATTTCTTGAATCAAAATTTGGATATGAATCAAAGTTAGAATTCATTCCAAATTCAAGTAAAAATTTGGTCAAATTCCGCCTCAAATTAAAATTTGGGCATAATCCAAATTTGATCACAAATCAAAATTTGAGGAAAATTCCAATTTAAATTCTACTCCAAATTAAAATTGAGTGGACTCTAAATTTGTAAGACCCACTTTTGGTCACCTAGCATTTGGATATGCATATGATATATTAGTCATTTGATTTTGAAATATTTTAATGATAGAGAAGGCTTGAAGTGAAATAGAAATAAAAAGGAATTTTAAATTGTGGACTACAACTTGGTAAAAAAAAAAAGGAGAAGAAATTAGATTTGTACATGTTGAAAATGAATTTTTGGAGACAAGAAAATAAAATAAAGAAAGAAAAAGAAAAAAAAAAAAAAAAGGATGAAGCTTACCATGGAAGCTTTGAGGGAAAAAGAAAGAAAAAAAAAGGGAAAGAAAATGAAATGTGGCTTCATGGTAGCCACAAAAGAAGAAGAAGAAGAAGAAAAAAAAAAAAAAAAAAAAAAAAAAAGGGGAAAGCCCAACGGGCAAGAAGAGAAAGAGGGAAAGACAAAGAGGGAAAATATGGTGGAAGAGAAAGAAAGGAAAAAGGAAGAGAAATAGTAAAAGGGAGAGAGGGAAGAAGACACATTGAAGATGGAGTAGTTGTTGGAAGTCATTGGCTCGCCGGAAGTCGTCGGAATCTCGCCGGAAAGTCGTCGGAAAGTGGCGGTAATGTTGAAAAACCACCAAAAATGTCGTGGGTAAGGTCCAAAGTAGATTGGAGATGTCCATAAACTCGATTTCAAGCCGGTAAACTCTTTCTCTTTAAAGTTTGAGAGATTTAGAACAATGCATAAGGTTGGACACTTTTAATGTGAGTATTTTGTTTCTTTAAGCTCAAAAGTTCTATGGGTTTTTGTTTATTGTGTTTTGCATAAAGATGGCTTGGAATAGGATGAAGGAAGAAGGAGGAAGAGGAGACTAAGAATTTGAGGGCAAAGATATAAATCGGTAAGCTTATTATTCTTTTAAGCTTTTTTTAGCATTGTAATAAGTATGAAATTAAGGAAGAAAAGAACCAAGCTAGAGTGAGAGAATGGAAAAGATGAAGAAAAGAAATGTTTGTGGGCTAGAGGAAGAAGAAGATGAATAGTGGAAAAATAAAATAAAATAAGCCATAACAAGAAAAGATGGTAAGTTGTGGGACAAAGTACAATTTTGTAGGTGAGTCATCAAGAAGATTTAATTGAGTGAAGGTACAAAGTGACATTGGGTTTTAATATGAGAGAAGAGGAGTAAATTGAAATTTTAGTGTAATCCTAGATATTATGCAAGAACGAAAAGTTGGGTTATACTATATTAAAAGAAAAAAAAAAAAAAAGATTCCCTATGTTTACTTCCTCTTTGTGAAAATAATTAAGGATATGATTAATTTTATTTAATGTTCCAGGTCAAACGAATTGGAGTGGGTCCAAATTGAAATTTCTGCACCAAGAGTATTGTGAGTGGTTATTTTTACCAAGTTTTCTATTATTTTACTAATTGGTGAATTTCGAAATGAATTATTCTATGAAACATTTGGATAATTGTCAATTATGGAGGTTCAAGAAATTTATGCTTATTCAACGAATTGATTTACTAATTGTTAAACGAATTTGAAATTGTAAGAAATGGTTTATGTTGTTCAAATGAAATTGTAAATTAGTACCATGGGATCACAAAGGATTTTTTTTTATTTATGTATGACCTTAACTATCTCAAATTACTCCGTTATTATGAGTTTATGAAAGGCGAGTTTATGCAAATCTTTTGATTTTAGCCTAATGGCAAAGGTTCAAGTTATATGAGGTAAATTCGAATATTGGGAATTTTTAAAGTGACTTCACGATGTTTGAATCACGATCTTAGCTGAATTCATGAACTTTCTGATCTATATAAGCCAAAGCTTGTATATGGCAAAATCAATTACGAAAATCATTATTGGGTTATGACTTTCAGTTATGTGAACTTTATTTGAAATGTTATGGCTTTTGCATGGTTTGTGAACTTAGTTTACGAGATACAATTGTTTTTCAAACCACTAGATGATGTACTCACAATGATTTCCCAATACACTTACGTGAATGTGTTTTCGTAGTGTAGTTATGATATATGAGGTCTTTGGGACCCAATTCGGCACACACATAGGCTTTGGGCCGTGTGTTGAGGTACCTTGCCCTTTGGGGGTTGCTCTGCACGCGTATGACTAATTGCTCTGCTATATACCTTGAGATTACTCGGTACATAGTATGACCAGGATTTGCTCTGCTATGTATCTTGAGATTACTCGATTCATAGTATGACCAGGATTTGCTCTGCTATGTATCTTGAGATTACTCGATTCATAGTATGACCAGGATTCGCTCTGCTATGTACCTTGAGATTACTCGGTACATAGTATGACCAGGATTTGGTCTGCTATGTACCTTGAGATTACTCGGTACATAGTATGACCAGGATTTGCTCTGCTGTGTATCTTGAGATTACTCGATCCATAGTATGACCAGTGGCTCTACTATGCATGGGGATTCGACCTATGCATAATATGACTAATTTTTCTCTGTTATGCTTATTGAGACTACTCTGCGCTAGTATGACCAATTTTCGGGTACATGTTTAGTGATGGATTTCCTAGCCACGCAAATATGTGTTAAAGTTTTACATTTAAAAGATACTCATGGTATAAAATACTTTAACTTTGTGAACTTGCGATAGAAGTTACAAGTATTTCAAGGTTTCCTTCAAAAGCTTATGTTAAGTTCTTGCTAATTACCTTGTTATGATTGCTTATGTTATTAGCCTTCTTAAATTATTTTCTTATAAACTTCTACCACTCATTGGGCTGTTTAGCTCACTCTTTTCCTAATTTTTTACCAGGTAGCATTTGAGTTTCCAATGAGCCTATCGAGGTTGAGATCTGCCACTAGTCTTATTTAGATTACATCATTTTGCATGTAAATATGATATTTATGTTTTGTATTTTTTTATAACTAAAGTGGCTAGCATCATTCTGGAAGTTGTAACATCTGAATTTATATTGAGTGTTAAAGTGTGGACTTATGTTTTCCATTAGTGGTTTTGGTTTGTGGTTGTGGGACTTTGAATTCATTTGTGATTGCGACGTACTGGTAGTAGTGTTGGTTTTTAAAGAAATCATTGGGAGTGTGTTTTCAATTGCAGGTGTGTTTTATCAAATTTTCAAGGGAAACTTTGTCGAAATTTTTATTTTTAGTAAAGTTTTGCTAGTCACCCATGGTTTTAAAGAAAAATGAGTTTTGATTCGCAAGGTTTGACAATGGATTTCATAGTTTAGTTGAGACCTATTGTCAGCACGCCACGTCCTAGGTTCGATAGGGTAATCTAGGATGGGGTGTTATAAAATTCTTCTCCAAATTGTATAGAATATCAATCCTACTCAAAATGCGATATCGAATATGAAGTCTATTGATATTCGACTGAAAGTTTGTTGCCAAATTAAAAAAAAATCAAAATTATGACTCAAATTCATATTTTGATTAATTAGCATGAAATCGTGTCAAATAAATAAAATAAAAATCAAAATTTTGAACTACATTCATATTTTGATTATTTGACACATCAAAGAAATTCAAAATTAAGAAGAAGTATCTTACATTTTGATTTCAAATTATCTTTTTCGAGATTCACTCACACATATTTGTGCATAAATCTTGAAAAGGGGCATTTGTTGAATGAGAAATTTCGGTCAATCAGAAATTGTCACGTCATTAATTTGAATTAATGATGAAATAAATTTGGGACCAATTACAAATTTACATGTGTCCCTAAATTAAATGAATAGACATTAAAATTCGGCAAATCAAACCATGTCACTTGTCTATTATTGATCCATCAGATGACATAAGTCGAGTCCAATCAAATTATGCCACGTGGCAATTGGACCCGAGACTAATGTAACCAGAGATCATTGAAGAAATTGGGTTAAATTAAAATAATCAAACTTTATTAAAAATGGGTTGGATTAAAGCCCAAATACAGCCTAAGCCCAAAGGTTTGGCCCAAGCCCAAGCCCATATGAGGTCCATCAAACTCTATAAATAGAGGAGGCCACCATTCATTTTGGGGGCATTCAGATTCAGAGGCAGAGAGGGCAGAGTCCAGAGCATTCTCCCAAAATCCAGAGTCGTCAGAAGCCAGAGAGTCCAGAGAATTCAGAGATCCGAGATTCAGAATTCAAAGGATTCAAGACTCAGAAGATTTGAAGATTAGAAGACTCTAAGAAGAGATCAACAAGTCAATCGACCGATCAAGAAGATCAACAAGTCAGCAGGCCGATCATCCAAGAGGATCAACAAGCTAACAAGCCGATCCAACAAATCAACAAGCAAGCAAGCCGATCCAAGAGATCATCAAGCCAACAGGTCGATCCAAGAGATCATCAAATTAACAGACCGATCATCCAAGAAGATCAACAAGCCAACAAGCCGATCCAAGAGATCATCAAGCCAACAGGCAGATCATCCAAGAAGATCAACAATCGATCCAAGAGATCATCAAGCCAACATGCCAATCATCCAAGAAGATCAACAAGCCAACAAGCCGATCCAAGAGATCATCAAGCCAACAGGCCGATCATCCAAGAAGATCAACAAGCCAACAAGTCGATCCAAGAGATCATCAAGCCAACAGGCCGATCATCCAAGAAGATCAACAAGCCAACAAGCTGACCCAAGAGATCATCAAGCCAACAGGCTGATCCAAGAGATCATCAACCTAGCAGGCCGATCATCCAAGAAGCTCAACAAACCAACCCAAGAAGATCAACAAGCTAGAGACTAAAGTTTATATATTTAAGAGAGAGAATCAGAGGATTAAAGTTAGAGATTGAACACTCACACGCATACAAACATCAATACAATATATTATTTATTCCACGTGTCTCTATATTTGAAGTTATGTGTGAACAATGCTCTAGCAATATTATTGATTAGGCAAAACTCTTGCAGTCTTATTAGCAGGATCCTCCCAGAACTCTGGATTTTTTAGAATGCGTTTCAACTCCAATGACGCTCTACTGATCAAGCACTGGGCAACTAGCTATCCCTAGCTTAGTCACTGGCGTTCACCAATACACAATGATCCAGTGTGATTAAATGCCACACACTTCTCAAATCATCCCTAAAACTAAGAAGTGATATTCATACCGGTTGGCCAGGCAGGCACAAAATATAAATATGCTCAACAAATAATCAAGATGCTCAAATCAACATATATTTCATAGAGAATAATGCACGACAATTACATGACTCCTAACCAACACCTAAGGAAATTTAGTTCATAAAGGTCATGATAACACACGCTACAATCTGAGTATGTGCATCCATAATTACAAGAAATTACAAGAAAATACTAATTCCCTGGGTCAAATCTGTAATTGATGATCTTCTTGAAGTCTCCAACCTTTCTCCTCTATTCGGCTCCCAAATGATGGAAATGAGAATTGATCTCTTCCCCAAAAGTGGAATGTTTTTTACTTGGACGACTCTTCCCTTTTATAGAATGAAGACAAGCTTAAATTAGGTCAATTTGTACACGTGGATGACTCTCCTTGCTTCTTAAATCTGAAAAATAGCTCAACTATCTTCAGTTCATTAAAATGGGTAACGAGCTGTGATGTGGCAGTTTTGCTCCTTGTTTTGTTGGATCACTGATTTTGCTCCGTCAAGTCTCTCAGTAATAAATTCTGTGCAAAATAACTTCCAAAACATCCATTCTTCCAAATGGGTTAAGACATATTATATTCATCTAAAAGCAACTCTATTTAGCACAAATGACACCCAAATCTCCATAAAACTAAGACCTAAATAACTCCCTTTTGGAGAGTTATCAATGCGATAGTGTATACTTGCACTTGGTTGGCTGAAATTATTCTTATTCTTCATTTATCATCTTTTCCTAACATCCACATTCAGCCCCACACTCGCACCACTACCGTAAGGCAGACAGCTACTCCTCCTCTGAACGAGACAATCTCAACCATTTACTATTGCCAAAATAACTCTTTATTCAAATAGTTCTTGGCTACCGTCGGTTTGGTCAAAACAATCTTGTAAGTGTGACCCGCCATTTTAAGATCCCAGAGGACGGTCCTAACAATGCCACCGTAGGGAAGAGCTAATGTTAGGAATGACCCTAAGAAGTCTTATCCATTTCTGGAGTTTGCGTTGTTCCGAATCCCATGCTCCAGCCCTCCGTAGGGTGATCGCTCCTAGGACGACTCGCAGGCGGCACATAGGAATCTCACGGTGCAACCTAATGGAAGAGACCACAAGATACATTGACAAATTTTCTTCACCCACTTACTATGAACACTTTCTCCATTCACCTTGTTATTGACCCATGCAAACACCATCCGTAGGGGGACACTCCCTGGTCGCCTCGAGGCCAAACATGGATCTCACGGTGTGAACACAGGGGGATGAGAGAGTAAAAACTTGATATTAATATCTTGTTTTTATACTTTTCCTCCCACTAAAGTGTCCTAAAAAATGTTAGGGTCTTTTATTACTTAGGTAAATTTTGGTTAAATGAATCTATCTAAGTCTACGCCTTTTATAACTCTTTATAAAGGTCTTTACTCTAATGTCTAGGGGAATTAAGCTATTTTAATCACCTAGTGACGTGTGCATGCTAATAAGACCGTGGTTAATTCAACTCAGGTACTGGTCCATCTGTCGGGAGAGTTTCCTTATAACTGAAGTCTTATATCCACTCTACTTAAAATACTAAGTAGGATATTCTAATCCTATTAGAATCATGATCTTAGGTCTATTAAATTTTAAACCATTTAAATTTAACTCAATCCCTAAGATCCTATGTTAGCATGCAATTATCTTGTTATAGATTTTAATGTCTATCTCGGTTTATAACTATTTATTAATAACGATAAATCTATAACATTCATCTATGCTAAGGTGGTTTCATGCTGCATGTTTGTTCGTTTTCGTTTGTTAATATAACACTTTATATTAATCGAGCTAAACGAAATTAAAACATTCAACATGCATCTATCATAAAAGCCTAACATGCATTTCTTTTTATTATAACACTTATTATAATGAACTAATGCATGAAACATGCTTTCCTATGGTGGGATATATGGCATACTATATGCATATGTGATTCTAATTTAATTATAACATACATTCCTAATACAATATTAAATTAAACACACTAAAGTGGACTGGTTTGGCATCCTAAGCAAGCAAATTAACTAAATTATTACAGGAATAATTCAAAATCGGTTCCAAACTGCCCTTGAACCCTTCGAACCAGCCCGAACCACCTTCCATTTGCTTATAAAATGCTTGAACCAACCCAAATGAGGCTGAACCGGACCAAAAAGATTGAAAAACTAGACCATCCACGCGTGAACCATACTAGGGAGCGGTTCGAGCCTTGAACCGGACCGTTGCTGTGAGGAACAACGTCGAACCGGTGGATAAACTCGCGAACAAGCCTAAAATTCCCCTAAACCGCGCGTTTTTAAAATTCAAAAATGGATCGACCCGTCATCTTTTCCCTATTTTCCAGATTTACCGTGTTTTTCATGCTCTATTCTTTGGCCAGATTGCACACTCTTCAAATTTCTTCAAATCGACGGCCTTAATGGACTTTAATGACTCTCAAATTTTATAGACTCCATATGAACTCATTAATGCTCATAAACATGTAGGCAATTACAATTAATTTCAACAAGTTGAAGGTAAATTGATGCTGAACCGAAATCAAATCCACTTTAGCCCTAAACATTCATCACATGAATAAAGCTACCCACCAAGCTAAAATTAATCAAAATTGAGGGCCCAAATCTGCTCTGATACCAATTGAAAGAGTGTACGAGACACTAGCAGAAGCAATTTGGATCGAAAGCCTCTCGATTTCAATTAATTTGAGAATGAAAACATGTCAAAACCGAGCAAAAAACAGAGCATGAAAAGTACCAACCTATTGGACGAATTCAAGTTGTTCCTTCGGTGGTTTTGGATCACGAACGAGTTGTAGACGACCGCGAGAGTCTTCCCCGCTATTCTCTAGCATTAGAACGAGTTGTGGGACACAAGTACGTGATGAATTTGGGAGAGAAATGGTATGAACTTCACTGCTTTGAGAGAGTGTTTATGCCTTTAGTTTGAGAGAGAATTTAAGAGAAAATTTAGCATGAATTCAATAAGTCTCTTCATCTCTCTTTCACCTCTTCAAACTCATTTTAAAGAGGTAATTCATGCATACTTAATTAACCAAGAAGAGACAACAAATTACATCAGTCATTAAAAGGGATTAGGTGTTTGAATTATGGAGCTCATATATGAGTAATGGCAATTCCCACTCAACCTCCAAATATGGAATTTTATTCCATTTAAATTAATTGATTTCTAAAATGAATTTAATTATTAAATCAATTTTAAATAAACTTAATTCTACTAATTAAATTTAAATAGAATTGATTTTTAAATAATTAATTAAACAAATTAACTATATTAATTTAATATCAAATATTAAATTAATAATTTACACCAATCTCGACTTCTCTCAAAACAAAACTCGAATATGAATCTCTATTCATATGATCAATATTTAAATTATGTTTAAATATTTCCAACTCTCTCTAAATATAGTTTAATTCAGAATTAAACATATTACATGTTAAATATAACGACTATTCTCTAAATTCGAATTTGAACGCTTCAAATTCTTTCATCACTATGTTCTAAGGTTTTGTCCGTATGAGCTAGCAAGGGGGCCTAATGGACCTACAGATCATGGGCTCCAACAATCTGAGATTAACTGGTTAAACTCTTTTAATTGAGTTAACCAGCATGCATTAACTACTAGGACACTCCACTATACCCCGATAGTTGAACACCCCTAACTGTAGATATATTTTTGTCCACCTGATATAACCATGATTAGTAAGTTAACCCTTCATAGGTTGTTCGTAACTAGAGTTGGATCAAATGTCCGTTTTACCCCTAAAGTTACATCTTGTTCCTTAAGTCCCCATTGAGTCCCTAATGAACAATTGGTTTGTGGTCCAACCACTAAACCTAAAACCTATCAGGCCAATGAGAGGTAGGGATCCCTTTGTTCACTTCTCGGAGTCAACACTTAAAAGAAGAACCTATCCACTATCCCTAAATTGGGTAGGAGTGAATTCCGTTTTCTAGGACTATGTCCCCAGCTATCTACCCGTTCCTATCCCTAAAATGGGAGGTTGATTGAGTCGGCGATGATGAGCCACTCTCACCCATGCAGATCTAAGGATAAGCTCGAATAAACAGGAGTTCATAGTTAGCTCAGGATTAAGAGCGAGTTACTTAGGTCATCACACTAAAATAAGTCAATTTCAACAGTAAACGACGTTATAAAGAATTTTGACTTATTTCTTGGTCCTGGTCTTATGCAAACTCATTTGCATAGGACGCTCCTACTCGCATGTCTCTACAAGAACGATTCAGGATCACATAGTTTGCACCATATACAAAGTGGGTCGCGTCACATAGTTTTCTAGTATAAGATACCCAGCCGTATCCCTGTACTATAGACCGTTTGGGCTATTACTTGATCTTGATCCACTTTTATGTCACTACATAAAGTTCAAGTATTCATATCACATAGCCATGGATGTTAGTTTATTGGATTTGGGTTATTTAATGTGCAATTCACTTATTTAATAACTTAAGGGAACAAAAACTCAATAGCGACTTTATCGAACAAGTATATAGATTTGTTTCATTCACTATCTATGAGTTTTAGGACACCAATCCCAACATCTTCCGCTTTAAACTTTCAATAGTTTTATGTTTTCTAACATATAGTAATGATCCTTAGTAGGTTTTTAGCTTCCTTTTTAGTCGGGTCGTTACACACCCGACCAAGTTCAAGGTACGAATTTGATTTTTCCCCTATTTCTTTTCATTTAGCTTCTTATGGAAGCTACTTTATCCCCTTTTGTTTTTTTTGTTTTTTAATACCTTTCGAATAAGCTATTTTCATTTAAAAAAAAAAAGAAAAAGAAAAAACCACAAGACAAGAATGAAGATTCCCTTTTGTTATCTTTTGGTTATGATAGAGAATACATTGGTCCTTTGGTACATTAGCAAGCAACAACGATGTTGAAATCCATGTCCACGCCTTCTTTGTTTGGATTATTCTAGGATTCCTTCCTTTTCTCTTTTTGAGGAAATTCTTTAATATTTATTCACTCCATTTGGATTCTGGTTCTTGGCGGTCCATGAGTTGAGTCAATTTGAGCATGGAGAGTAGTTTATTCATCATCCTTCTTTTTTTTTTTTGAAGTCTTTCATTTGAAGAACTTCCTGGTGTTTAGGTTTTGGATTTATACCAAGAGTTTTTCTTACTTTTTTACGCATATATATCATAGTATTTATTAGGCTTTAACACACTTATAGGTTTTTTGTGTTGCTTCTTCGTTTTACATTAGTTTGTGTGCAATTAAAATGGGAGGAAGTGAAGCCATGTTTGCAGTGAATTTGAATGTGAACTTGACGTTAGTGGGTCGTGTCGGAGATGGAAAGAGTGCAACTGGAAACACTATTCTTGCAAGGCAGGCTTTTAAGTCAAGGCCAAGTTCATCCCGTGTTACAAAAGTTTGCGAGTTGCAAACTAGTGTGTGGAAAGGTGGGCAAATGGTAAATGTCATCGATACCCCAGGTAAGTAAGAAACAAAACCAATAAATTAATTAAGGACAAGTTTGGTAACATTTCTTATTCTTTGTTTTCTATTTCTTGTTTCTCATTGTCCCTCTTTCTTATAATATAAAGAACAAAATAGAACTTGTTTCATATATTATTTATTTTTTTTCTTCAATTTTTAATAAAAATAAATATCATTTATTTCAAAGTTAAAAATGTGAAATTCTATGTACAACTAATTATACGAAATTTCTATATTATATTTATTTTTAGATATTTATTTATGGATTTCATAATTCAACAATGATGAAATCATGTTTTTATTTATGTTCTAGAAAAAAAAATAGAGAGCAGAAACACAACATGCTTGTTTCTAAACAAAACTTCATTTCCACATAATTTTGGAATTTATTTAAAAAAAAGTAAGAAACGAGAACAAATTAACAAATGGTTCTATTCTTAGAAATTTGTAAACAAAGGACATGTAACAAGAAACGAGAATATTACCAAACAACTCCTAAACTTCTCTCTCATTCTTATGCACTGCAGGATTGTTTGATTTATCAAGTGGAGAAGACTGCGCTGCAAGGGAAATTGTAAGAAGCATTGATTTGACAAAGGAGGGTATCCATGCTGTTGTTATAGTTTTGTCAGTGAGGAGCCGATTTTCACGAGAAGAAGAAGTTATCATCAAAACCTTGAAAACTTTGTTCGGAACCAAAATTCTGGACTATGCCATTGTACTCTTCACCGGGGGTGATGATCTCGAAGAAGACGGCAACACGCTCGAAGATTACTTAACACTAGATTGTCCTGCTGCCTTGAAGGATATCCTAGCAGCCTGCAAAAATCGTTGTGTTCTTTTTGATAACAAGACTAGGAGCGAAACAAAGAAAGCTCAACAGATGGAGAAGCTTGTGGGAGTGGTGAATGAGGTGATAACGTTGAATGGAGGACAACCCTACACACATGGCTTATCTTCTAATATGACGCTTGAGGTGAAGCTACAAGAGGCAAGGATCAAGCTTCAAGAGCACTTGGGACAGGAAGAAAAGGAAGCAAGGCTCATAGCTGAAAAGAGAGAGCAACAGATTCTAAAGGATACAAGTAACAACCTTGAACATCAATTGGCAAAAGCAAGACAAGAAAGGGCAAAAGCTGAAGTGAGAGTGCAACAGATTCAACAACAATATGGTGGTGAAATTCAGAGTCTTAATCACCGGCTACAACAAGCACTAAAATGAAACATAATGATCACAACCGTGGGCTTCTTCACTAGTGCTGGAAACATCAATGAATGTTTTTATTATTATTATTTAATATTTGTATGAATAAATAAAGTTGCATGGTAGGCTATGTCTGATCGTGTGTAATGAATAGTTTACATTATTATTATGTATGAATATAGCTGCTGGACGAGAAGGTAGTTGCTCGTGCTTATATATGTGTTGAAAGGTAAATAACATAGCTGCTGGACTTGCACCTTTTCATTTAATGTGGGAGGTCGGTTTCCCGCTCGTGTAGGTCGGCCATCATCACTTCTTCCTAAGGTTTGGGTTTTATAGATAAGGGGTTCTTAAAGTGATGCGACTAAAGGTTTTCTCTAATAGCATTTACTTGTTCCTTGTTGTGTTTACTGTCCAAACACAATTCATTGGTTATTAACATTTACGAAGACATTCAATTTTGGTAGCTTCTTTCCACGTATATGTATGTATGTTTTCTCACTACGATCATGTGTTAAAGTCAGTACCTGAAAACGGTTGAAACCAACCAAGATCAACGAAGGTTGTTTGCTCTGTCTTCAAGCTCCAAACCTTTATAAGCTCATCCAAGTTTCCTAGTTTAAGTATGAAAAATAAGTGAGAATTTCAGTGTGAGATCCTTTGAGAGTTTTAATCTCTGTAATTCTGAAGTTTCAATAAGAACATACCTCCCTTCATAGTGGACGTAGGCCATGTTGCTGAACCACTTTAAGACCGTGCCTTCAATTTCTTCTTCTTTCTCTACTCTGTTGTTCTTTGCTTCTTAATTTCCAGATTTGAAGTGATTGTTACCTTGCTGATTGAGTCGCCATCTTTCCTTGTACTCTGTTTCTTGATTTTGTGGATTTTTGAGAGTATTTGCATGTCTGAGAAGTAAGTGGCCTGAAGACTTAATCCGTGTAGTAGGTGTCAGCAATACACGTGGTCAAGCACTTTCAAGTTATAACAGTGGTATCAGAGCGAGGATACTAATCAAGAACTGAAGTCTTGGAGTGAATCTATGGCATTGGCAAGATTCGACATTGAGAAGTTTGATGGAAAGAGTGATTTTGACCTGTGGAAGGCAAAAATCAAGGCTATTCTTGGACAACAGAAAGCCCTTCATGCACTCACCGACCCTGATAAGCTACCAGCCACGCTAACAGCAGATGACAAAGAAAATATGAATATGACTGCTTACGGTACACTTATTCTGAATTTAAGCAACAATGTACTAAGGCAAGTTATAGATGAAGAGACACCTTACAAGATTTGGGAGAAGTTGAACAAGCTTTACCAGATGAAGGATACTCATAACAAAATGTTCTTAAGGGAAAGGTTCTTTACCTTCAAAATGGATGTTGGAAAGTCTTTGTCAGAGAACCTAGACGAATTCAAGAAGATGACTTCTGAATTCAAGAACCTCGGGGAAAAGATAGGCGACGAGAATGAAGCCTTTGTTCTTTTGAATTCCCTCCCTGAAGCATATAAAGATGTTAAAAATGCGCTGAAATATGGTAGGGAATCGATCACAACTGATGGGATCATCTCAGCCATAAGAACAAAGGAACTTGAGTTAGTATCTCTGAAAAAGGAGACCTCAGAAGGGCATTTTGTGAAGGGAAAGACCAGAAATAAGGAAACTAAAAACCAGTCAGATGAGAAGCCAAAACAGAAGGTAAAATGCAATTACTGCCACAAGGAGGGACATATCAAGAGAGAGTGTTATTCCTTGAAAAGGAAAAATCAGTATAATCGATCTAAGAAGAATAAGCAGTTGGAAGCTTCTATTGGAGAAAATTCGATCACTTACTCAGATGCTCTAGCTACTTCAGACAAGGCATGTGATCAAGACACTCTTCAAGAAAAGTATGACTGTGTGATAGACTCCGGATGCTCGTTCCATATGACCCCCTCGAAGGATTGGTTCAGCTCTTACAAGGAATGGGATGGAGGAATAGTGTATATGGGAAATAACAACACTTGTAGGGTCATCGGCATCGGGTCAGTTTCTTTAAGGATGAAGGATGGTTCAGTTAAACTTTTAAGAAATGTTCGTCATGTACCAAACTTAAAGAGGAATTTGATCTCTTTAGGCATGCTTGATTCAATTGGGTGCACCTATGGAGGCAGTGGAGGCACCATTGAAGTCAAGAAAGATTCAAAGACAGTCCTGACAGGAACAAAAATAAATGGATTGTATGTAATCCAAGATGTGCAAATGGTCCAATCTGCATTAGCAGTTTCAGAGAAGGGAATGACAAACAGTGATTATTGGCACAAAAGGCTCACCCATATCAGTGCCAAAGGACTCCAAATCTTAGCAAAACATGGAATTCTACCACAAGGCACTGGAGATGATCTTACCTTCTGTGAACAGTGTGTAGTGGGGAAAGCTAAGAGGCAGAGTTTTTCGAAATCACAAGAAACTGCTAAGGGAATTCTGGATTATGTCCATTCGGACTTATGGGGACCAGCTTCTTCAAACTCCTTGAGCAACTCAAGGTACTTCCTCACATTCACAGATGATTACTCGAGGAAAAGCTGGATATTCTTTTTAAAAACCAAGGATCAAGTTTTTGACAAGTTTAAGGAGTGGAAAGCTCTAGTGGAGAAGCAAACTGGGAAGTCCCTGAAGTGTCTAAGAACCGACAATGGACTTGAGTTCTGCAATGAAATTTTCAATGAATATTGCAGAGAAAATGGAATCTTTAGACACCGGACAGTGAGGTACACTCCACAGCAGAATGGTGTAGCAGAGAGGCTGAATAGGACCATTATGGAGAGAGTAAGATGTTTGTTGACTGACGCAATGCTGCAAGAGAGATATTGGGCAGAAGCAGCCTCATACACGGTGTATACCTTGAATAGGTGCCCACATACATCTCTAAAGTTCCTCACTCCAGAAGAAAAATGGTCAGGTAAGCCCCCCAAGCTGGAACACTTAAAAATATTTGGTTGTGTTGGATTTGTTCATCAAAACCAGGGTAAGCTGAAAGCCAGGGCAGTGAAGTGTATGTTTCTAGGCTTCACCGAGGGAGTAAAGGGCTTCAGGTTATGGCACCCGATAGAAAAGAAATGTGTCAACAGTCGGGATGTTGTATTCAGGGAAGAAGAGATGTTCATGCTGCAAAGTAAACCTGAAGAAGATAACTCTACAAGTCTTAATCCTCAAATTGAGGTGGAGCACAGCCTATTACCTTCCACTTCAGATAATAGATCAGAAGAAATTCAAGAAGGAAATGAGTCCTCTGAGGAAGAAGAAGACAGAACCACACCTCAAGAGACTCAAGACTTGAGAAATTACTCTCTTGCTCGAGATCGGCAGAGGAGACAGATCGTGCCACCAGCAAGGTTCAATGAGGCAGATTGTATATCATTGGCTCTTCATGTGGCTGATTCTCAAAGCTTTGATGAACCAAGTAGCTTTGAAGAAGCTATTAATGGTCTAAACCATAAAGAATGGATTGAGGCAATGAATGAGGAAATGAAGTCGTTGGAAGAAAACAGTACATGGACCTTGAAAGCATTACCTAAGGGGTACAAGCCTATAGCCTCAAAATGGATATACAAGATTAAAGATGGAATAGAAGGAGTTCTTAAACCTAGATTCAAGGCCAGATTGGTGGCCAAAGGTTATTCTCAGAAGGAGGGCATCGACTACAACGAAGTATTTTCTCCTGTAGTCAAAATGACCTCCATCAGATTACTCCTCTCTCTTGTAGTCCAAGAAGATCTTGAGCTAGACCAACTTGATGTAAAAACCGCATTTCTACATGGGTTCTTATCAGAAAACATCTATATGAAGCAACCACAGGGATACATAAAGAAGGGGGAGGAAGATTTGGTTTGCTACCTTAACAGATCTATCTATGGTCTGAAATAATCTCCACGGTGTTGGTATCAGCGGTTTGATGACACCATTACAAAACTAGGCTTCCAGAAAAGTTCCTTTGACAACTGTGTGTATGTAAATGCTAATACCTTTAAGGAAAGAGTTTTCTTACTTCTCTACGTCGATGACATGTTGCTGGCTGGGAAGAACAAAGAGGATTTGCTGAGGGTAAAAGTTCTTCTGAAGGAAAATTTTGATATGAAGGACCTTGGGGAATCAAAGAGGATCCTAGGGGTGGAAATTTTCAGAAAGAGGAATGAATCTCTATTATATATCCACCAGGCTAACTACTGTGACAAGGTCCTCAAGAGATTCAAGATGGCAGATGCCAAGTCTGTTTCTACCCCACTTGCTCAACACTTCAAGCTATCTGCTTTAAATTCTCCAAAGGAAGACGAGCTTGAGCATCAGTCCTTCATGTCCAAAATTCCCTACTCACAAGCTGTGGGTAGCCTCATGTACCTCATGGTATCAACTAGACCAGACCTAGCATATGCTACCAGCTTAGTTAGCCGCTACATGTCAAACCCTGACAAAAGGCATTGGGAAGCAGTCAAGTGGATACTAAGGTACCTTAAGGGTACTACTAAAGCCACTCTATGCTACAGTATGAATAACCAATCAGAGAATGAGATTTTTGGGTTCGTAGATTCTGATTTTGCAGGTGACCTAGATCGTAGAAGGTCCCTATCAGGATATTTTTTCTTATTAGGTCAAAACCTATTAAGCTGGAAAGCAAACCTACAAAGAGTAGTTGCCCTATCCACAACAGAGGCAGAATTCATAGCCCTCTCAGAAGCAATAAAAGAAGGGTTATGGCTAAAAGGTTTACTCAGTGATTTGGGCTTAAAACAACCATAAGTCAGAATATTTTGTGATAACCAAAGCACAATATTCTTGACTAAGAACCCACAATTCAACAATCGAACAAAGCACATTGATATAAAGTACCATTTTGTCAGAGAGCAAATCGAGAAAGGAGAAATAGAGGTTCTAAAAGTTCATACCTCAGATAATGCTGCAGATCTCCTTACAAAGCCACTGACGCATGTAAAATTCCAGCACTGTCTGGAATTGGTAGGATTTCACCTACCAGAAAATGGTTAAACTCAAAGTTCGATTGAAGAAGGGAGGAATATATTCTAGATCATGCTTGATTTCAAAGGTGGAGATTGTTAAAGTCAGTACCTGAAAACGGTTGAAACCAACCAAGATCAACGAAGGTTGTTTGCTCTGTCTTCAAGCTCCAAACCTTTATAAGCTCATCCAAGTTTCCTAGTTTAAGTATGAAAAATAAGTGAGAATTTCAGTGTGAGATCCTTTGAGAGTTTTAATCTCTGTAATTCTGAAGTTTCAATAAGAACATACCTCCCTTCATAGTGGACGTAGGCCATGTTGCCGAACCACTTTAAGACCGTGCCTTCAATTTCTTCTTCTTTCTCTACTCTGCTGTTCTTTGCTTCTTAATTTCCAGATTTGAAGTGATTGTTACCTTGCTGATTGAGTCGCCATCTTTCCTTGTACTCTGTTTCTTGATTTTGTGGATTTTTTAGAGTATTTGCATGTCTGAGAAGTAAGTGGCCTGAAGACTTAATCCGTGTAGTAGGTGTCAGCAATACACGTGGTCAAGCACTTTCAAGTTATAACATCATGATATAAGACTGTTGAGTAATGAAAATGGGACCAACGAAGCCATCAGAGACATTTTGCCCCTTGAAATTATATATATTTGCCTTCATTCTCTCACACAGGATTCTAATATGAAACGTCAATTCCATAACCTTTTTTCTTTTTACTCATCATTCTAGGACACTTTGAGGTTGGGTGTACTAGTAGATAGTGGCAAATCGAAAAAAAAAAGTTAGGCAACTTGATATATTTTGATATTAGTTTGTTCAAAATAAAATATATGACTGATATTTTTTATGTTAAAATACTCTTTTGGTCCCTCTACTTTGGATCTCATTCCAATTTTAGTCATTATCTTTTCAAAGGAGGATCACAATATACCCCACGTCTAAGTGTAGGATGAGCTAGCTCATCTTCTTTATTTTCATCATCATTCTTCTCCTCTTTATCCTAAACGTCCTTGGGTGGAGGAGGAGTAGATGGTTGGGATTGAAAAACAGTACCACTCCTCAACGTGATGACACTAATTGATAAGACTTAAATAGTCCTATTTTATCGCCTTTAATTTAAGCTTGTTAGAATCATTTTATGCTTTACTTGTCTTATTTACAGGTTAATTGAGCTTAGGCTATGTCGGGAGCTGATCACGCTAATTGGTGTTGATTCGAGCCAATTATAGAGTTTTGGAGCCATCTCAATGTCTTAGACGGCGAGGAAGTGAAAAGACCCAATCGTGTTGGAGCGGGCCTGAAGAATGACACCAAGAGCCGAAGAATTGAGCCCCGTACCGAGTTGAATCGAGATCAAACTGAGAAGAAAGGTAGTAGCCAATGTTCAGGGACGGCGTCGAGACACCGACGTGAAATTTTTTGGAGTGTATTTTTCGTAGCGTCTCGACGCTACGACGTTTTCTATAAATAAGTAGCCTCGGTTTTAGTTCGCCGTTAGGTTAGAACTTTGGTCCTTTTTACGATTTCTTTGCCTCTTTTACATTCCAGCACTGTTGTAGACCATTCTTGGTCATACTGATATTGCTACAAAATAGTAGTAGTGTCGTGGGTTATAAATTTTATTTGACGACTTCAAGAGAATTCGACACCCTCCTTCGGTTCCGTCAGTAACGTTCTCCTTCTTCTGGATCTCAGGTTGGGAAAACAACTTACTATACTATGCCTTAAGCTTGCTTACCAAGGTGGTGAGTTGGGTGATTTGGTTACCCAAAATTTTCATCTCATTCCTTTGTCTCATGTTGAAATTTTAAAGTTCTTTTAGTTAGGCTCTTTAACTATATATCATTGAGAGGCATACCTAAATTGGAGCTCAAGGCTTGTTGCTGCCTATTGAAATTCTGGGTTTGGTGGTGGTGTTGGTTTTTCTAATAGCTCAAGTTTGGATGATCCCTCCATCCTAAATTGTAAGTGTTTAAAAAGGGATCATATCTCCTATAGTTTTCCTGATTGTTTCTTGTGTAGCCCCTTTGGCATTAACTTCTGGCTTGGCCTCCTATCGTTGTGGACAAGTATTGGTGAGTGCCGCCTTTGATTGAATATACTCTACATGTCTTAGCGTTCTGATATTGCCGTGTCACCACTAAGCAAACAAGATTAGTAAGTTCAGACATTTGAACTTTAAGCTCACTTACCTCGCTCATCGCAACTACTGATGATGGTTGTTCAAGAGCTCGCGTCTCGAACTGCTAAGAGTTCTCAACCATTCTGGAGATGAGTTTTCTTGCCTCAACTATTGTCTTGTTTACTAGAGTAGCTCCATTGGTCGCGCCAATCAAATGCTCCTCACCATGGACAACAACCCCTTGTATAAGTATTCAATGAGCACGATAATTAATGATCTGGTGGTGGGATAAATTGGTACAAAGTCTCTTAAACCTCTCTCAATACTCGTGCAAAATCTCCTTGAAGATCTGGGTGATCCAATAAATCTCTTTACAAATGTTGATAGCTCTGGAGGGAGGGAAGAACTTCTCCAAAAACAAACGTTTAATCTCTTTACAAATGTGTTTGCATGTGTTTTTATTTGTTTTTCCATGTATATGTTCAAACATGTTTACATAAGCAAAACAAATGTATGCAAACCTGACCGATCGAGTTTTTCGAATCCTTGAGATCAACTAAAATTTGTAAACTCCGACTCTATACTACTTCGCAGTAGGTAGTGGTTGGGTCGTCCACAAGGAAGAAAATTTTCTTTCCAAATTCAAGTTCTTATGGAGTAACCAAAACAGAGGTTTTGGATAAAGTGGATTGTCACGAGCAAGTGAATTAAAGATACAGGAAAATAGAAAATGCCAGAAAAATTTAATAACATGCAAAGATAACTATATTGAAGAAAACGCGGGAATTAACACTCGATGCATGAAATGGAATCGCTGGATTGAGAGTTTTCATTGGATTGCTTGTTTATTTGGCTTCCGAGTTTGCTCTACGGATTAATTTCATGAATTATTATTGAGTCCGACAACACTTCTTGGCTACTCGGAAGATCTTCCTATCCAGCCTGAATTTAATCAACTAATTAACCTGAAATCTTGCAATTAAATTAATTGATTAATAAGAGTTACGCTTCTACCCCTCATGCATAGCCCGATAATCACCGAAACTATTTCTAATTAACTCAGACTGACAACCTGAGATCTCACATTTGTCTTACTAAATTAATCACTTTATGAACAAGGACCCGAAATTAATTAAACAAATTAACTAGAAATTAATTTCCAAGCTATTTAATCTAATTTCACCGTGGATCTTTGGCTTATCAAGAATCTATGATAAATACTTCTCGATGAAGTAACGTTGTTCTTGCCTCAACCTAGTGGCTATCTAAGAATAACACATAAATTGCATTTGATTTGATCCTAAAAGTCGTCAATTCAAATGAAATCCATCAATCACAACTGTTTAATCAATAACACATGGATGCACCAAAAATAATTCATAAGACTCAATTGAAATTAGCAAACTCAGCCACAAAGTTCAAACAATCCAACGACAAAAAGAATTTAGCCTAGCATAATCGATAAATACATTGCAATAGATTCAAAAGAAAGCATATAAGTCTATCCTAGAACCTAAGGGAAGTTGGAAGAACAAGGAAAATACAGGCTGGAAACGAAAATACACCAAATTCTAACCTACACAACGTTGGGAAACGAAGCTACGATTTATAAAAATTGTCGTAGCGCCGGGCGCTATAAGAAAGCGTCTTGACGCTCTTAGCTGGAGGGGTATTTTGTGTGCACACACCAGGACAACGTCGAGATGCTAAGGCTAGCGTCTTGACACTTCGAAAGTCTGAAGCGTTAATCCAATAGATGCTAGACAAACTTGAGCAGTCTTTTTGCTTGGCTAGTGTTGAGGCACTTTGAGATAGCGTCTTGATGTTGTGCTCTCAGGTCTGCAGAATGGAAACTCCAATTTTGTGGTGTTTTGACGCTATTTCCGGTGTTGAGACGCTTGAGTTTATGCCTTTTCACCACTACTTCATCCCATGAACTCCAAAGTAGCTCCAAGACACCTTAATTTGCCCGAATTAACGTCAATTTGCACGATTGGCTCCCGAAACCTCTTACACTCAATCTTCTACAAAATAGACAATTTAAACATTAAAAACACACTAACAAGTTTAGATCAACAATAATAAGGTAAAAAAAAATAGGTGCTATCAAAACCCAACATTTTTCATCCATAAATTTAACAAAAAAATGCCTTCAATAGTGGTTTTGAAACAAACTCCAAACTTCGAGGACTAAAATAAAACTTTTGAAAGTTTAAGAATATAATTGAAACCAACCTCATAGTTCAGGAGTGTTTTTTATAATTTAAGCATATTTATTTAATAAAAATAAAAAGGACACAATGTGTGGCTTCATTGAAGCTACACAAACTGAAAATTAAAAAAAAAAAAAAAAAAAAAAAAAAAAAAGCTGGGAGAAGAAACCGACACAGCGAAAGAGAGGGAAAAGAAAAACAAAAGAAAGGAAGAAGAGAGAGAAGCTTGAAGAAATGGTTATTTAAGAGGAAGATAAAACATTTTAAGCTATTCTTGAAGAGGAAAATCAAGTAAAGAAGCTCAAAACTTTGGATAGAGTTTTAGAAGCTAAATTAGTGGATTCTTTTGTGGGTTTTTCTTCCTTTAGTTAAAAACTCCATGGGTTAGCTTGAAAACTAAAGAGAAGGTAATTTTTTAGTTGAGAGAGGGAAAGCTTGATGAAATCCATGTTTTTGTTGTAACTTCGCTAATTTAAGGTAAGTTATTATTTATCAATTTTAAAGTTTAATCGAGTAAATTTTGGATAAGTGGTTGCGTGAAAGGTTCAATTAAAAGAGCTTGTTGGCTTGAAAAATGATTTAGTAGGTCTTATGACAATTTTGTAAATAAGCTAACAAGTAGCGAAGCCAATCCAAAACCTAATGCTCTTTTAAACTCAATGCCGCAGCCCAAGAAGCCAAAAAGGCAAAAAAAAAAAAAAAAAATCATCTTCTTCCCTCACTGTCGATTGAAGCTCCTCCATCTCCATTCTTGGGTTTTTTTTCTTCTTCCTTCCTTCCTTGCACCACATCACAAACGTTGTTCCCTTCAACATCGACATCTTCTCCAGCGAGTTCAAAGTCTCTGACGAGCATCTCCAACGGCGTCCTCGGTGGTGACAGTAGTGGCAGGTTGCAAGCAGTTTCGTCGCGAGTTTGGGTGCGTTTTCTCGTGGATTTTTCGTTCTTTTGGCCCAATCTCTTCCCTTCTTTCTCAATCTCTCACTCTCTATTTTCATTTGTTCTCCGACGAGTGTCAGGTGCAAAAAAGAACTTCTAGTCGTGATTCCGGCGAGTGTGTAGTGTAGAAGCGGGGAGCATCGTTTTGAGTCATTTTTAGCGTTTTTGTCGAGCTACAGCAATGGGTAAGTGAGTAAAATAAAATTTTGGTTGATTAAGGTAATTTGGATGAATACTCATTGACATTCGCTATTAATTTCAAGGTTCCCATACCATTTGAAGATTAAATTGTCAAATTTAGGTGAATTTGGAAGTTGGACAGCAAGTTGTGTTCCTGTTTATGGGTAAGATTTGGGTGTTAAATCACTCCAAATTTAATTGCCTTCTAGTTTAATGCATGGATTAACTCCTATTAATTTGAGAATATTTCCTCCTTTAGCTTGTTTTAAGTGAAGGGATTGAATCTCTAGCGGAAGCAAAATGAACCGATTGTAATTTAATTTGGTTCTCAATAAGCCAATACATTGTGAAGCAGAGATATACATAAACAATTTCTAGATTAAGCATGCATTAATGAGGAAATTCGGTGTACTTACGTTAGTAGAACCGAATTTACAACAATGTTCGCCCTCAAACTGAATATTCACAAACAACAGAAAACCAAACGTATAGGAATATCTTAGTAGAACACCACCAAAAAAGTCTCACTGTTATTCTCTGAATTCTTGAGATTTGGCTTGTGGGAACCCCAAATCTTGAGGTACATGGAATGAAAAAAATACAGAATAATGTTTATGTGTTTTCTTTTTCTTGAGAAAAAATTTTGAGAGAGGGTTTTCAGTGTGGAGAGCTAAGGGGCGTTTGATAACCATTTCATTTTCTGTTTTTGTTTTTCATTTTAAAAAAACAGGGGTGTTTGATAACCATTCTTATTTTTTGTTTTCTGTTTTTTAAAAACGTTTTTGAAATTATAAGCAAATTTCAAAAACCAAAAAAAGTAGTTTTTAAAAACAGATTTCTGTTTTTCAAAAACTCATTTTTCTTCTAATGCTTACTTTTCTTCTCTTTTACCCATCTTTCTCCAACAAATTCTTTTCTCTATTTTTTTTCTAAAACATTTTTTACTCTACAAAATTTATTTTCCTCTCCCTAAAATTTTCTCTCTCAAAACTTTTTTTTTCTCTATATCTTGTCTATTTCTAAAAACTTATCAATAACCTTTCTCTCCTTAATTAACATGTTCTAATTTTTCTTTTGAAAAAAAAAGTCACCAAAAATTTCTATCGCTACAACTTTTCTTTATTTTTCTAATTTATCGTTATTTTTTTAACATATTTTTTACTCTTAACCTTATTATCTCTCTAAATTTTTTTAATTTAATTTTTTAATATAAAATTTATCGCTTTTACTCTTACTTGTTTTCTATTTTTTTCTAACTAATATCTTTTCTCAAGTCTAACTAATATTCTTTCTCTAAATATTTTCTTTCATCTCTCTAAATTTTCTATGTTTAACTTTTCTTGTCTTTCAAAAAAAAATTATCTTGAAAACATTTATATTTGTGTCTCTAAATTTTTATTTCAACGTCTCTACCCATTTTTTTTTTCTCTAAAACATCTTTTCATCTTTCTAATTTTTTAAAAACTGAAAACCAAAAACAGTTATCAAACAAGGTTGGTTTTCTGTTTTTAAAAAACAGAAAACAAAAAACAGTTATCAAACATATATGGTTTTTGTTTTTAAAAAATAGAAAACCAAAAACCAAAAACCAAAAAGAGAAAAACCAAAAACCAAAAATTGAAATGGTTATCAAACGGGAAATTTTTCCATAACCTCCCAATTGTAGACGTTATGCATATGAGGGGGAGAGAGTCAGAATAACACCCACCCTCAGCCTGCCACCTAAACCTGCTCACTACCTAGACAAGTCTGGGTAGTTTTGATTTTTAATTAATTATTAATAATATTAATTAATATATAATTAATTAAACTTATTTAATTAATATAACGTAAGGTATTAATTTAACTAAATCACATTTATCAAACTTAAATCATAGTTGGCTTAGGTTGGGGATAGGTTAATTACCCTAGACAGAACATTTCATGTACCTAGTTAAGACCCAAGGGTTAGAAACCCGAATGAATATTTCCAGTTAGGTCCCTTTGATGTTAAGACCCAAAAGTTAAGTTTCATGTTATCAGTTGCAGCCTTTAAGTGGGCTACTTACTGAGTATATTCTTATATACTCACCCATGCTACATGACTTTCCTTTTCAAGTGGAATTTGATGATGTTAGGTGAGTGGCGAGGACAATGACTTTGCTACACAATAGGATGCAGGTGCAAATCATGTCCCTAAAAGTCTAGGACCGAGTTTCCTAGTTTCATGTTTTTAGTTGTTTTTAATGTTCAATTTTATGAAAATTGTCTACCATCATTTTTTATTGTTCGTTTAATGTAAACTGAATTATGCTTTCGGGCCCAGTTTATTAAATAAAAGATTTTTACTTATGGCCTCTTCCGATTAAAGTTTCAAAATTTTTACGTTTTCATACATGTGTAGTAGGGATCCTCAGTATGTTTTTAGCTTCTTTTTAGTCCGGTTGTTGGAATTCTTTTAAAAAGAATAATTGAGAAAGGTTTATTTGTAAGTTGTTGAGTTACAAGTTCTTAAAAAAGAAAAAAGAAAAAAGAATACTAGTGATATTTCATGGAAAGGAAGATGAAAAGGAAGAAAAAGAATGAAGCTTGTTACAAAGAGGAGTACAATGAAGTTATAGGTAACTTTATTTTAGAAATATGGTATTATTTACATGGCAGTGCTCATGAAAATTATAGTTAATCCAAGTGTTGAGGAGAATCTAAAGCTTGGTATAATTTAGTGATGTAGAATTAGGGGATTTAAGAGTTGTCAATACTTTGGTAAAATTACTATTTAAGGTTAAATGGAGATCGGGACGGCCTACTATCCGAATTTCTCTCGTCAATAGTACTATGAGTGGTTATTTTTAGGGGTGTAAAAATCTCGGGTCAGTTGTACGGACAACCCGACCCGAGTCCGAGTGACCCGAACCGAGTCGGATCAGTTGCTTTTTTTTTTTTTTTTTTTTTTTTTTTAATTTATTTATTTATTTATTTATTATTATTTTTTTTAAAATTAATTCTATGCATTCAATAAATTACATTCTATGCTTATAGGATGACTCCATAAAAGAGCAACGAATGATTCAACTGCATTCATTAAACCATTTCTTCAGCAAAAAACAAAACAGTGCAAGAATGGTGAAGAACTATCACACAGTGGGAGAAGAACATACATAACCACCGCAAGAATGGTGAAATAAGATCGTAATCAACTACCATAAAAGACCAAAAGGTAAAAAACTATGATATTATATCGTAAGATATACAAAAATTCGAGTTCAACTGCTGAGAAAGTTTCAAAGATATCATACAGTGGAAATAATGCTCAGAGCTATCATTTTTCAATCTTACCACTCAGCAATAGCTACCGGTTATTGTACAAAGCACATGCCTGCCATTATCACACACAAACGAACAATTCAGAATTCTGTATAAGAAATAGCAAAAGGGTCTACACACAACAAATTCCCTGTGAAAGATTAAGAAAATAAAAAATGGTGAAGATATTGAGCAAGTGTTAGTCAAGGAAAGACTCTACTGACCAAAAATTGCAACACAATTCCTCCAGAAACCAAGATTCCTAGCATTACAACTTTGCTCATATGCAAGCAGTTTCCCAAGCAGTTTCTCATGGGTCAAAACTATAGTGAACAATAAAAGAAATCAAAATGAGGAAAAGGAAAAGGTAAAGAGGCATTCATTCTAGCATGAAAGGGATATCTCTTCTATCTTTGGATTACAAATGAGAGAATCCACTAAGCCATTGGATATTTGGATTTCCAAGCTACGATTAACACATCATCAGATTATCATTGAGATGAAATCAACAAGGTAACCAATCTAATTAAATTCCTTCTTCCTTTTCGCCACATTTTCTAAGCAAGCAACCAAACACAGAGCTAATAACCCATTTAGCACACAGAACAATGCCACGCCCACCAAATCAATCAAACAACTCACGAATTCAAAATCCAAAACAACAACAAAGAACTTACCCCATGTATAGGGCAACGTATTTAAAGCAAACCCAAAAGGCCAAAACGGATCCACGAAGGACCAAATCTGATTCCAGGAAGAAAAGATTAGAGAGTTGCTTATGAAAACCAAAAACAAGAACAAAAGCAAGAACAAAAATAAAACAAGAACAAAATAAAAGAAAGAAAGAAAGATGACAGCTTCAAAATAAAAATAAAAATAAAAACAAGAACAAAAGCAATTAGACACCTCAAAAGCTGAAACCCATAGTGTTAAAATCCAAAATGCAGAAATGTGGATGAAGGAAGAGTTGGGCATTTCCAAAGAGAATTTGAATAAATTTCTTTTATCAAATTAGGAGCACAAGAATCTATTCATCTTTCATACGTAGCCATACCACTGATCAAAAGAGTATTATTAAGAAAATGCACAGAGAATCCACAGAAACCCTCGTTTCTAAACTAAGTAGAAAGCAACCAGCGAGGTCAACTAGGGAAGAGAAACAACGAAACTCGAAGAATCCCCATGGACGATCATAAACACCAAACATCAGGTCATCGCCAAAAATAGAAGGAAAAGAAAATGGTCCATGGAATCAACAATGAAAAGGAAACAGGGAAAAGAAATTACCAGAATCAACAATCAAAGTTTGAGAGGAGAGGAAACTTTCGAAGACGACACGAAGAAGATGTACAGCTTGTTAAGAAAACCAAAACCCAGAAAGCTTGTTCAGCTTCGAGCACGAAAAAAGATGCGACAAGAAGAACGAGCACAAAGAAGATGCGACAACAAGAACGATCACGAGAGGAGAGGAAGCTCTGAAGACGGCGGCGACTAAGATGTGAGGACCGAAACTTTTAAGCGAGAAAAAGAAAAAGATGTGATGCGACTGACGGAACCCTAATATCGGTTCGGGGTTCGGTTCAGTTGGGTCACAAATAAAGTTGAAACCCGAACCAAACCGGTTCGGTTCGGTTCGGTTCTTTGCACCCCTAGTTATTTTTACCAAAATTTATACTATTTTTACTAATTTGGTGAAATTTGAAATGAATTGTGATTTGTGTTCCTGTGAAAGATTTGGATATTAGACGATGATGGAGGTGTCAAGAAATTTATGTTTATTCCATAAATTGATTTACTATTTCCTAAATAAATTTGAAATTGGTGAAATAGTTTATGTTGCTCAATTGAAATTGTAATTTAGTACCATGGAATTGCAAAGGATTTGTACTTATATACGATTTTAGCTATATTGATTTAATTACTTCATTATTATTTGAGTTTTGAATGGTGAATTTCTTGAAATCTATTTATTTTAGCCAAATGGCAAAAGTTCAAATTGTTTGAGGTAAATTGAAATATTGTGAGTTTTAAAAGTGACTTGACAACGTTTCAATCACAATAGAGTACTTGATAATAGTGGGATGAAAGAGAAAATAGAAATTTGGAATTTGGATTAAGAGAAATAATTGGAAGTTTTGATTTAATTGATCAATATGAAGCTTATTGTTGATATATTTCCTTATTAGAGGTAATTCATAATTTATGTTATGAATATTGGAATTTCAGGTTGAACAGAAATTGAAGCAAGTTATGATCTGAAACATCTATGGGAAAATTGTGAGTGGTAACTTTACAAATGTTTCATTATTATTTAATTATTAATATTAGACTTTAAGAGTTCTATGACCCATGTTTGAGTTTTATAGAGAAACCTATGAGATTTTTCAAAGAATTGCTATGAATTACCAATACTGTTATGAGTTTGATGAAACTATCGTTTACGGATATTAGAGACCTTTTCAAGTCATTCGAGAATTCAAACAAGTGTTACAAAATTTCCGTATATTAAGAATTATTATTTAGAAGCTATGTGAGATATTTTATGGTAATGCTTTTTTTTTATTCTTTAGGTGTGCTTAAAAAGAGTGATTACTACGTTTCCTTTTGCAAGTTAAATATTTTTGAGTTATTGAGCTATAAAAGTTTTAGAGCAATCTTCTGTTTATTTGAGTTAATTATTTTCAAGAACTTATTTTCGTAATAGTAAGTAAGTATCACTCACTTAGTGTTAGCTCTCTTTTCCTTTAGATTTTTCTACCAAGTTTCGACTGAGTTTCAACGAGCCTACTGGAGCTAACCTTGCCACTCGAGTCCGAGTATAGAGTAACGTTTTGTAAGTACATCTTGTAGTTATGTAATTAGAATTTGTTGTATGGACTGAGTTGGTTGTAAAATGTTTTATAACAAAGTGTTGTGATGAATTTTGTAGTTGAGACGCCTTTATCTCTAACCTGATCAAGGATATTAATGTAATCTTTCAAAGTTTAGGAGTATTATTGAAACAAAAGGTAGGGAGTTTATGCCTATTTTCTATAATTTAGCCCTGACTTTTTGAGATTTAGTTGGTTTGATTGTGTCTTTTTATTATTTGTTTTTACTAACCTACCTTTTATATTCAAATATATATATTTTTTATTATTTGGTTATTATTTATTTTATTTTTTTTAAATTTTACCCGAGTTACCCCATAACTATAATTTCTTCTTCTTGTCAAAGCTATTTTTTTTTTTTTTTTTTTGTTCATTTCATCTTCTTTATCCACAGTAGTTCCTTTTTTCTTTTCCTCCTCTTTTTTAGATCTCTTCTCTTTTTCTCTCATAAACGTTCCACTCCAGCCTCATCGAATCTAGCCTATTTGAAGCCGTGAAAGAAGAACATTTCCATAAGCATTTATCCATAATTATTTATTTATTTTTTTACCATAATAGAAAAATATGAAGAGGGAAAATAAAAAATGAGAAGAAAAACAGTAGCATTTATATGGCTTATCGCTTATTCATACTTTTTAACCATGCTTTCTAAACTACATTAGCACAAGAAACACATATTCTCATTCGGAAAAGCCAACAAAAGCATAACTAAATGGCATAAAGTTGTATCGTGATAACCACGGGTATTGTGGTTCAAATGCCCCACTCCCATATTGTCAAAAAAAAAATTCTCATTGGGAAAAGGAAGAGATAATTTGTATAAATTTGGATTTAGCCCCAAGGGAGAATGTTCTTCAAGTCTTCTTGTATCTCTAAAAATGAAGCCACCTTCGCCTATTTTCCCTTTTGAGTAAACCTAAATTAAGCCAAATGAACTACTTTTTAAAATATTTCTATTGCTTCTTCTTCATGTAGTTTTTGCTTCTAAAAAATCTACCCCCATTTTTCTCTTATGTGGTACACAATTTCGCCATTCAAATTTGAAAGAGGCCAATTTTATATTAAGAACTAGATGACCAAAATGATGAACTTTATTGAGCTTTCCTTAGATTTATTTAGGCTAGTCTCTACCCCAAATTTCACAAGTCAAAACGTCGTCTCTGCCCATCTTCATACAACTGAAGATTTTAATTTGGAAAAAACTTGGCTGCACTGGTAGGTAGGAATCCGAATCTCTCGGTATACTGAGAATTTTTTTTTCCCTCATTTTTCCCTTCCTCATTCTTAGTTGTCAAGATTTTAATGGAGTATGCAAGAGATCCCTACGTACCAGTATACAACCAAGTTTTGTTCTTTTAATTTTCTCGAAATAAAACACTACCTCTTCCATCCCTCTTTCCGAAATCATACCCCGTTCTTTTTTTATTTTTTAAGAATTACTCAAAATATCAAATTTGATTTAATGTAGGGAATGAATCAAATTATCCTATCAAATAATCAATAAAATATTCAACTTGAACATAGTTGAACTAGTTTAAGCATAATGTCTATGACTAAAATATTAGAAGTTCGAATTTTCACTTCTACTTGTTGTTGAACTAAAGTTAAATGAGTAAATATCGAGCTAAAGTATAATAATAATGATGATGATAAATAAAATAAAATCAGATGATAATGCAGATAAAAAGTTGGGAAAAATACACTTTTGGTCCCTGAGGTTTGGGTTAAGTGACACTTTGGTCCCTGAGTTTTCAAACTCAACAAAAATACCCCCGAGGTTTGAGATAAAGAGCACTTTGATCCCTGCCGTCAATTTTTCTGTTAACTTTTAACGGTTGCTGACGTGGCACTATTATTTTAATATAAAAAATTATTTATTTTATTTTTTTAAATAAAAAATATTTAAAAATATAAAATAATAATATTTTAAAAATATAAAATAATATTTTAAATAAATAATTTTTTATATTAAAATAATAGTGTCACGTCAGCAACCGTTAAAAGTTAACAGAAAAATTGACGGCAGGGACCAAAGTGCTCCTTATCTCAAACCTCGGGGGTATTTTTGTTGAGTTTGAAAACTCAGGGACTAAAGTGTCACTTAACCCAAATCTCAGGGACCAAAAGTGTATTTTTCCCTAAAAAGTTTATATAAAGAAGGGTCGTACCAATTATGTTATGTTCATATCAACGACCATTTATTTTCTAAATTTCACTTCACACTATAATTGAAATAAGAGAGAACACTAGAAGAAACAAAGCATATCTTTACCCATAAACAAAACATAGTTTTATTGATAGTAGTAACATTACAATAGACACGACCTTTTCGTTACTGTAGACATTGCTACAATATTTTATTATTTCACACATAACACTAACAAAAGACACATATATAGATAAGCATGACACTTTTGCAGGAAAAACCAGGCTTTTGAACCTTCTAGGTCATACCTTTAAGGGATGAGTGAAGTTTCCATAGGGTTTTTTGATATTATTATTGGTGGTGGTGGTGGGTGAGTATTACATTGCCAATGGCTTGCTTTTAGTTTCATACCTGAAGTTGTAGCTATTAATGCCACGATAAACACCATCATCCATTTCATAGGTTTTCGTTTCACCATTCATGAGTGTGTCACGTTGATTGTACGAGTAGGGAACATCACATGTACCATTGGTTGCTATTAAGCTGACAGTCACCATCGTCATTGGTGGCACAGTTACTTGATATGTGCTTTCAAGTGTCTTTGATGTTGTTTTAGTTTCTCCCCATTGATATTGTGCAGAAAACTCCGCCGATATTTCAATCTTTCCTTCAAATATAAGAGGAACTCCTGTTTGAATGGTTGTTTTGACACCCAATTTCACCGAAACAGAAGAATTCCACGTGCTAGATGTAGTCTCAGTATATGAGAGTTTTAAGTTCATGGTGGTGGACACTTGTGTTCTATTGCTAGCAGTTTCAGTGGCCATCACAACTATCCTTTCATCATAGATCCTGGCATCTGAAGTATGAAAATTTACATTGTAGATTTCTCGTGAAAGAACAGCTTCTTGTATCTGCAACCGTGAAGTTACATCAATCGTGTCGGTAGCAGCATTGAGACAACTTGTCTTACCATCAGCCGTGAGTCTTTTGACAAATTTGTTATTTCCCAAGTTACGAAGAGCAACAACGTCGTCATCAACTTTAGTTGGCCAAAATAAAGTATCAACATTTTTTGTCGTGGTGTCCGTTGAATCAGCCCAAATCCAATTCGGACTACGTCTCCAGAATTTTCCGAAGTAATTTGACTTTATGCGAACATTTCCATCTTTTGTTGTGAAAGTTTCCATTCCAACAGTTGAAGCTCCGATATCGTCAGATGAAAATTGTAAATATTGATGACCTTCAATCCAGCAAGCATTGAGATACTTCAGATTATCACCTTTAAAAACAACATATTTTGGCAATGAAAGTAGAGTTCCCCAGTCAATAATTGTGCTAAGATCACAAAGATCCTTATCAGGGTCTGACCACTGTGCAATCAAGCAATCTCCATAAGGAGGACCCACTCTATACAAACACACATTAAAACCAAGATAGACATGACGAAATCGAAATGCCTTATGAGTGTTGTCATAAAGAGGTTGAAATAATGTGGAATTCCATTTGGATTTGTCTTCCTCAGTCTTGTCAGCTCCTGCAACAATGTAATGATGGTTTGAAGGCCAACTTACCCAATATTTGTTGTTGTAACAACATCGTATATTGACTAACGTCGGGTCACGTTTGGCATGCTCTACTTCAAATTTTGTATATGGAGTTAGAACGCTCTCTCCTGTATATTGTAAAAATGTTTGAACCTCTGAAGCCTCGTTCACATAGCGCAAGTAATTGTTGTTGTACTTTGATTTCAGAGCCATATATCTCGGAAGTTGTGCCATTTTCTCTCTTCTTAGCTCTCTTGCTATCTTCCAATTAGAAAAAAAAGATGAGTTTGGTATGTTTTCCATTCTTACTAGCTGTCCTATTTATAGGATTGAAAAAGAAAATTCACTTAACTTGCACAAGATTTCGAATATAATAAAAGATATGACTTTGTTATTAAATTGATTCGATTCCATTTCACATCTGTAATACTACCAAAAAAAAGTTAGTTGAAAAATTATCGAATCTGAAGCACCTTTCTTTATATACTTTTATATTTTACTAGATAAATTTAATTTGCGTGTATTTGAAAAAAATATTAGATATTTATAAATTAGTTATATTATATAGTTATGTGGTTGATCCATGATAATTATTATTTTGAGGTTTATTTTCAAAGATTATTGTGAAAATTTAAATATAATAATGCATTAGAACATATCAATATCTATCTATTTTACACTAAAGTTTTTTTATTTTTTTATTTTTTATTTAAGAAAATAGCGCTCCACTACATACTTAGGGTCCATTTGGAATAACTTTTTAGTTAAGGTCCGTTTGGAATACATTTTAATTTAAATGTTTTTCAAGAATACAGTTTTTGAAAAACATTTTGTATAAAAATTGTTTAGAATTTAAATACTCATATGTTTGGTTACATTTCCTCGGGAGTGTTTTTATACACAAATTATTATATACTTAAAAACTATTTTTAGAAAAGTTGGTTTCAAATATTTCTCTCAAAATGATTTATTTCTCAATCTCATTTTCTAATAAGTCATTTGTAGTGGTTGTAAAACACTAGAAATTTTTTCAGAATGATTTTTTTTTTCAAAATTAAACACTTGAAAAGTTAAACCAAACACACCCATAATTTACATATGAAATTGATTTCTACCTATACAAAAAAAATATGTTTGAAAAAGAAAATCTATACAAAATAACGTTAACCTTTTCTTCCACCTCTCCTCTCCAATCCTTGATCAAACTTGTGTTCCCGAGGCACTATGAAATGTGGTTCCTTCCTTCGCCTTTAGCTCGTAACCAATTCTCATAAGATTTTTCTTTATCATTAACTACATCCATCTATAGAAAAAGGATGGTTTGATCCGAGTCAACAGATGAGCGGACCGAAAATAAAACCGAAGCAGGGGAAAATTCTTTGTTAAAGGGAAATCAGACTTGTTTCTTTATAGTGCTACCCACCCTTATTCTTCATTCATCCATTCAAGCTCAACTAGAAACATGTAGATCTAGGAACCTGGCTTAGGAACAATTTCTTATAATACTTTTAAAGTTTTACATTAATTTTGTCATTGTATATCTATTAATCTTATCAAATAATCATTCAATAAGTAAATTGAATCATCGTCCATGTAAACTCATTGATAAGAGGTATGAATGGATCGACTAAGGAAGACCCAATTAGAAAGTAGGGATAACAATGCGTCAAGTATAGAGCCAATCCTTATTTGTTTTTGACCATTTGTACCTAAGTCTCCAACACAATACACATTACTAAACTCATCCATCCATGACTGTTTGTATATATATATAATGTTATTTAATTGACATATTAAACTTATAGATATGTTATTTGATCTCAAGGCCAGATTTATGACACCCTTACTATTAGATTATATGAGTTTCCATCTCAAAATCAATTGGCAATGAATGGAATAACTCATCTATCTTATAACTTGTGAGGTTTCCACTTTCAAGATGGTATATGAGGTTTCATCTCAAAACCAATTGACAATGAGTGGAGTAACCCATCTATCTCATAAATTGTGAGTTCTTCACTTATCTTTTCGATGTGGGATTCTCAACATGTCCTTTCAAGATGGTGCCTCTTTGGGTTCGCAATTTTTGGATCGGATCTCAATTTTAATACACAACAATGAAGAGTGGCTCCTAGTACACAACAATGACGCTCTTTCATCATCTATGGTCCATCTAATTTGGAGACAATCATGTTATAGTTGAGTTGGGTTGGGATACTTATGTCATTCAATTATGCTCTATTAAGTTTGATGTTTAATTAGGTTTTTTTTGGAATGATTTCAATAATTTTATTTCATCCCCATGGTCTTATTTTAAGTTCTACCATGAATAAATTTGATCAAATAATTATTTTTGAAATATACAAATTTGTTATATTTTAATCATCATAGTACATTGAAGAGTTATGGAGAATTTATCAGGATTTAGAACTTGAGATGAGAAAAAATATCGAGGGTATTAGATTATATGGACTTCCATCTCAAAACCAATTGACAATGAGTGAGGTGACCCTTGTAGCTTATATATTGATACCCATTTGGGTTTAATGGGCTCTGATACCATATTAGATTATATGGGCTTTCATCTCAAAACCAATTGACAATCAGTGGGGTGACCCTTGTAGCTTATATATTGTGAGGTCTCCACTTATCTTTTCAATGTGGGGTCCTCAACAGAGGGAGCAACTTGGTGAGTGATTTCTTTACAGGATGAGCATCTTATGCGTGCTCATCTAGTAGCATCTACATTCTCGGTAGAAGATAAGACATAACTTAATTATACATGAACTTGTATAAATCTCTAATTTATTTCTTTTACTTTTACTTTTACCAATTGATGATGTGAACAAAAGAAAAGTATGCAAGGAAGAAAGGGAGAGATTATATTCTTACTATATATGGACTATGGAAAATAGCACGCCTTAAGTTACAAAAATACACCACCAAATTAATCGGAGTCTATCAGTGATAGACATTGATAGAAAGGATTATATTATATGGAGTCTATTGATAGTTTATTAATGTCAGTTACAAATAGACTTCTTCTAAAAAAAAAAAAGTTACAAATAGACTAAAGTCTATCAACATGATAGTCTATCAGTGTTTATTATCAATAATCACTGATAGACTTTATTAATTGGAGTCTATCAGTGTCTACCACTGATAGACTCCGATTAATCGAAATCTATCAATGATAGAAACTGTTATAGGCAGTTTTGGACCACCCCGGTATACAAGGAGCTGACGAGGACAACTGAGGAGAAATCAGGCTGAGAGATGGACCCAAGAGGCGAAACCGGCAAGTGGGACGGGCCAAGACCGAAGGGGTCGAGATTTTGAGAGACACAACCATAAAAAAAACTAAAGAAAAATAAGATTGCAGAAAATGTTGAACACAAAGGAGACAGTTCAAGAGAACAATGTTTGTCTTATTTTACTTTTTCTAACAACCTTCATATTCAATAATATATAAATATAATGCACTCTTGATACATGTGTCCATATAATGGTAATAGATTTTATTTATTTATTTATTTTCTTTCCGTTTGATAAAATATATGATTATAGTTATAGTTATATATATATATTATCATTTAACTTAATAATATGAACTATATATAGTTTTGTAACCGATTTTTTATATTTGACATTTTGTTCATCTGCTTAGTTCTTTCTTTTTATGTTAATAAATATATACCAATTGAAACTTTAATAAATATACTAAAATTTTTTTTACAACTCAAATTCATATCATAATTTGACCAAAAAATAACATATTTATTGTTAAATTACATACTTTTTTTAAATAATTAAATTACACACTTTATGTAGGTTCTGAAACTCAAATTCTTTCCTATCTTATCAAAGATTTCTCATCGAAACATTTTAAAGATAAGAAAAAAGAAAAAGATTTTAGAAAATAAAATTCATTCATGCATGTAAATAAGTTTTTTTTTTTTATTTTTTATTTTTTAATATTTTCATTCCTATACTACAGTTTTTATAAAATTATTTCTTTGTAGAACATATTCTGGTTTGCAAGTTGGCCACTTTCCATGTTGTAGTTAATTTGAAAGTTATCTAATTTGGAATATTTTGACTAGTTTTTTGTTAACTTTATATTTAAGTAATAATATCTCAATCTCAATCTATCAAATCTTCCAAAAACCATTTCCCTACTTTCAAACCTATTTTAATTAAGCTGATAAATAAACAATATTTCTATATTTTGTTCATGTTAAAAGAAAAAATCAAAATATATCAAATGGTCCTTGGTGTTTTGGTTTTTAAAAATTTTTTCCTTAATCAAAATATATTAAATGGTCCCTGGTTTGTGGATTTTTTTTTTTTTTTTTTTTTTTGAAGGGAAGGAGAATTCTCAATTAGGTCTTTCAATAAAAGGAAAAAAAAAAGAAAAAATTCGTTAACAAAAGCTAATGTATTAAATTACTATTTTATTAATATATTTGAACACGTGTAACTAACATTTAGACATCATTCCATTTGAAATAATTGAATTTTGTTAACCTCTAGGTTTAACTCTATTGGTGGATAGACTACGTTTCATTCGTTAAGTAGCATCTGAGTGACATGTCTACATGTTCAAATATATAAATAGAACAATAATTTAGTAATATATAAACATTTTGTTAAAAAAATGTAGCAATTTTTTTTTTTGTACGAAATGACCTAACTAAGAATTTTTAATACACATCATAGGTAAATTTAAGAATCTTAAAATGTTCAGGACAAAATTTTTAAAATGTGTGGCTTCTCTAACGTGACCTTCTTCTAAGAAAATAACAATTGTTGATACTACAAATATTTTATTTTCTGGTGGATCGAAGAAGTATCCACCTTGGGGTAGCCTACAAATAGACATAATTTTGAACGAGGTTCTAGTTTCTTTGGGTTCATCTCTAGCACATGTGCAAGACAACCCTAAATTCTGAAATGACGTAAACTAGCTTTACGCCCTCTTCAGAGCTCAAACGGTGTTTCAGAAACACTCTCTTTGATCTATGGAACTACATTCATAATGTAAACTGCAATCTCTACTGCAAAACCTCAAACGAGTTAGGCAACTGAGCATAGCTCATAATAGAACGAACCATGTCTAACAAGGTTCTGTTTCTCCTTTCTGATGCACCATTCTACTGAGGTGTACCAGGTGCTGAGAGTTGGGACGCGATTTCATGTTCTATCAAATAGTTTTGGAATCTTAAGTCCATATACTCTCCTCCTCGATTAGATCGAAGTGTTTTGATGGTTTTACCTAACAAGTTCTCAACTTCAGTCTTATACTCCTTAAACTTTTCAAGGGATTCAGACTTATGACTCATTAGGTATAAATAACCATACCTCGAATAATCATCTATAAAAGAGATGAAGTATTCGTACTCTCCTCGAGCTTTAACATTCATTGGACCACAAAGATCCGAATGTATGAGCTCTAAGAGCTCTTCGACTCTATAACCTTTTCTAGTAAAAGGTCATTTTGTCATCTTACCTTCGAGACAAGACTCACATGGAGGTAAAGAATCATCTTCTAACTTGTTTAGAAGTTCATTCTTGACCAATCTCTCAATCCTATTGAGATTAATGTGGCCAAGTCTCAAATGCTAAAGATAGGTATTTTGAGAAACTTTTTGCGTTTTAGGTTGAGTCTCAACGGTTTTAAACATCTCATGATTTAAAACTGCTTTCAACTCTATTGGTCTTAAAACATACAAGTTATTTTCTAACTTTGCAGAACAAATATCAATTCCCCTTTTTGTAATGAACGCTTCATTAACTGAAAAGGAAATTGAATAGTTTTGTTCCAGCAAACAAGATACAAAAATCAAATTTCTTTTAATCTATGGAACTATATACACATTATCTAATAACATGTATCGTTCCTTAGTGAAAAATAACTTTATGTCTCCCACTGCCACAGCTGAGATGACTTCTCTTGTTCCAACTCTGAGAGTCATCTCACCAGCATTTAGCCATTGCCAGGAGCTCATTCTTTGAAATGAAGAGCACACATGATTAGTGACAACTGAATCAAGGATCCAGGCTGAAACATCATTTTTCACTATGCACATTTCAATGAAAAGTAACTGTTTTTGGTATTGGCTAGACAGTTACTATCATATTCACTACGAACAATTCGTGATAAATTAGACATTAGGGCGTGAGGAATTTCCTCAAATAAGACTAAACCTGAATTATTTGACATGAGTTTAGTGTCTAAGTTCGATTTCGTTGTTGTATATGATATATCATTATTACATTTGGCGTTGGACAAGGCATTCTGATGTGGAATTTTCCTACTGCAAGCGCACGGGTCAAGTAATAATAAAGTGATCGAAAAATCGAGTGTCGTCCTCTGGATTGGATTTTTAAGTTAAATCAAGTATCATGAATAATCTTGCTCAATTTTATTTAGGGAACGGAAAGTAGTGAGTGATAGAAAACTAGATCAAAGCAAATAAACAACGGAGATTCAATTGAAAGAACACTTAGGGAATTGATTTCGCCAATTTAGTCTAGGATTGATTTTAGGGAATGAATTATCATGCACAATGGATTAATTATGAGCCTAAGAACCTTTAATCACAACTACCTCTCCCGAGTATAATTGATTCTCATGCAAATTAACCAACTTGATATCTCTATCTAAGTTCATTAACATGCAAGACAATTAGTTCTTTTTGACCAATTCTAAAGTTAATCTAAAATCCGTCACGAGCTTAGAATATAAACTTTAGTCATGCAATCTTAATAGAGTCTACGTTAAATCCCCTCTCCCGAGCAAGACTCAACACTTAGATCATTCAACTAATGGCCAATTAATTGAAAGCATTAAATTAAGATTGCAAACATAATAACCATTGCACAATTCATACCATAAATCAATCCATAAACTAAAAAGACTACATTAATCCCTAAGTAACAAGTTTAGCTACTCATACACGGCGTTACAAGATCAACTAAACATGGAAAAGCCATTAAATCTAACTAAAGAAAAGGAAAAGGAAAGGAAACACTCAAAGTCGTCGAAACCAGCACGTCCCCGTCACGATCTTCACGCCTCCAAGTGAGATTCCCGCTCCTTGTCCTTGCTTCAGCTCCCACAGAATGTCTCTAGGGGAAATTAGGGCTAAAATCTCTCTAATTGGACTCCCCCAATCTGTAGCAAGAAAAGAACATTAAATAGGAAATTTTGCCGATAGCGTCGAGACGCTAAGGAGACAGCGTCTCGACGCTGTCGCCTGCCGCGCCTTCTCAACAAGGAAAAATCTGAGAGCGTCGAGACGCTCTTGTCACAGCGTCTCAACGCTGTGACTTCTGCCGTCCAATTTAGAAAAGGAAAAGGGCAGCGGCGTCCTGACGCTGGTCTGCAGATGGCTCTCTTTTGGCTTCTTCTAACTTGAATCTTTTCGGTTCTTTGGCATCTTTTCACGTCTCGAACACCCGATTAACTCCAATTTCATGCTTTAGCTCTAATCAACAATTTCCTACAAAATAAACATTTAATTGCAATAAAAGAACCAATAAATCATAAAAGACTAGCTAAAATATTTAGGGAAAACTAGCTAGCTATGCTCGCTATCACATTCACAAAACTAAACATGTTGATCTCAAACAAATAAATTTGAATTAATTATCTTGAATTGACCCATTACACAAGCAAACACAAGCATCTAATCAATTTTAGCAAACACAAGCAATCAAAGAACGACCCTAATGAAACTCTTGAATTAGTTTTTGCAACAATACTTCAGAGGTTTAGAGCAACAGCTACCGTAGGGCAGTCAGCTACTCCTCCCCTGAATTGAGACAATCTCAGCCAATCACTATTACTAGAATAACTCATATTCTAATAGTTTTTAGTTACAATCTCCCAATTTTCTTCTCTTTACTGAATTCCTTGTGAAAAATGCTTTAAAATGAGTATAATATGTGTATAGGTCATCGACGGAGCTTTGGAGGCAACTTGAAGCTAAAACGAACAAAACTATAGCATAAAAAGACCAAAATGCCCTTGGAGTCAAAACACAGTGTCGAGACATGACGTGCGTGCGAGCGCCTCTAAGTGTAAGTATACACTATCAAGTAATAAAGTGGAGAGTACTCCGGAGATCGTACCCAAGGGAGATGGTGACTAGTTGAAAAACACTGGATTCTGCAAAACAAGAACCTCCTCTAAATTTGTAACCGAGGATGGTAACCAAAGAAATAATTTGAATGGGGTTTTGATTTAGGACAAAAATGGAAATAAGCAAGTATATGAAAACGGTAAAGAAATATAATATAAGCTTGGAAATTCATATAACATCAACCAAAAGCTTTATAGATTGTGCCACCTTTGCGCTAGACACTCACTTAGGCATTGCAAACGGCTGGGGAACACTATCTAAAGTGCACACATAGACATGGTGCATATAGATTCCTCTAGTTGCGCCCGCAAATACCCTGACAACTAGATTGTGAGTTAAGTCCTACTTCTATTCAGCTTCGTCGTAGGTTCCTTTAGAAGACTAAGCCAACTAGACATCTATTTCTAGGGCTAGCTGAAACATAGATACTTATTGCACACGACTCCCAAAACTCTAGTGGTTCCAGTCCTATTTCTAGGATGCAAGAAAACAAAGTCTTATTTCAAGGATCTTTTCCACTATTGTTTTTGTGAACCCGCACATTCAACTTCAACCTTTCGGCCATCAGCTGAACACAACCTATGCTAACTTAAGTGATCAGTTTAAGCTAACAATGAAACTTAAAACTTCAACAAAAACAAACAATCCTAAGAGGAAGCAAGGTTACCTTTGCATAGGTGGGGTTTTGCTCTACTCAAGGTATCCACATATTTGAATCCCCGAGAATAAACATAACTCATTGAGGAAAGTAAAATGCAAGACATGAAGTAAAAGGTACACAAAGTAAATGAATAAACTTAATTCATATTAAATAAATGGAATAAAAATGATGAGTTAGTACCCATGAGAGTGCAAAATGGATGGAGGATGTGCATAGATTATAGGAAGCTTAACGTTGTCACTAGAAAAGACAATTTTCCCATTCCCTTATAGATAAGATGATTGAGAGATTAGCTGGTAGACTCTTTTTCTGCTTCTTAGATGGTTTTTCAGGCTTTTATCAGATCCCTATAACTCAGGAAGACCAAGAAAAGACAACCTTTACCTGCCCCTTTGGAACATTTGCCTTCAAGAGAATGCCCTTTGGATTATGTAATGCTCTAGGGACATTTCAGAGATGCATGATGACATATTCTCTGAATATATTGAGAAATGCATCGAAGTGTTCATGGATGATTTCACAGTTTATGGGGATTCTTTTGATGATAGTCTTGATAATTTAGCCAAGGTCTTGAAATGTTCCATTGATTCAAATGTAGTTCTTAATTATGGGAAATGTCCTTTGATGGTTGACCATGGCATAGTATTAGGGCATGTGATTTCAGAGAGAGGTATACAGGTAGATAAGGCCAAGATTGATGTTATTACTAACTTGCCTTACCCTACTAATGTTAGAGAGGTCAGATATTTTCTTGGACATGTAGGTTTTTATCGCAGGTTCATTAAGGACTTCAGCAAAATAGCTTTGCCGATGACGAATCTATTGCAGAAAGATGCCACTTTCAAGTTTGGAGGAGAGTGCAAGGAGGCATTTGATAGAGAAAATTCGTTATATGTTTATTCCATCCTAAATTGCTTATCTTCGTTGTATTCAGTGCACAAAATGCTTTAATTTGAATGTAAAATTGTTGCAGGTCTAAAATGTGAGTTCGGGACCAAAACGGGTCGAAAACGAGCTAAACTGAAGCAAAATGACGAAAATGCCCTTGGTCAACGTACGCTAAAGGCCAAACCAGAATCGAGCCCTCACAAATGTTGCAAAAATGCTCCAAAATGCTGCTCCGAGAGCTAGCGTCTAGACGCTGAAATAGTAGCATCTAGACCCTATGGCTAGCGTCTAGATGCTACTTGTGCGTTATAAAATCGTTTTTTTCCGTATCTAGGTCATCTGAACTTCGTTTTTAGTGATTCTTTCATCGTTCATCCCGTTTTTCTCTCAACTTTTCAATTCTCCCAAGTTTACATCAGTTTTGGGTGGGTTGATCAAGCCTTAGGGGCTTAGATTAGGCTTGTTTATGTCCATCTAAGTTTGGATTGTTGTAATCGGGACCTCGGTTGTAAGTATGATTTTTATTTCATGAGATTTATGTTCTTTCTTACATGATTTACTGTGTTGCATGTTGTTTAGACTCCATGACTCATAAATTTAGTAATGTTAGGAGAGATTGACAACCTCGGCCTTGATTTACTAGATTCATATGCTAATTAAATTAAGTAGCGAATAGGTCTAAGCATGTAGCGATTTGACGTGTTATCCCAAATTTGGCAATTGGACATTGATAACTGCCCAAAAGGTAGTTATTTAGGCCTCAATTATATAGGGATTTGTGTGTCCTTTATGCTTATTAGGGTTGGTTTTAGATGGATATTACATGTTTTAACCCATTTGGAAGAATGGAAGCATTGGAAATTTTTTTTGTGCAGATTATGCTGCTGGGTGACTGGAGGGAGCAAATTCTATGCTGCAGCAAAACTGGGAACAGAACTGCCACATCACAACTCGTTAGCCAACTTCATGAACCGACTTCTGTTGAGTTATTTTCGTGATAAAGGATCAAGGAGAGCCTTACACGTGTCCTAGTTGACCTAATTCAAGCCTCCCATCCTTCTATAAAAGGAAGTAGCCGTCAAAGTCAAAAGCATTCCATGTTTTCCCTTGGAAGCTGAATAGTATAGAGAGATTGAAGATCATCAAGAACACCATCTTCCGCAAGCTGATTAGGGAGTTTATTTTCTTTATTAACTTGTGGTTATGAACATGCATACTCAGATTGTAATTCGTATTCCTATGCCTATTATGAACTAAGTAGCTTAAGGTGTTGGTTAGGAATAATGTGATTACTGTGCTTCATCTTTAGTAATAAATTGACTATCGCATTTTGGTTAATTGTTGTGCTTATTTCCATTTTATGCCCGCCTGGCCAGCCGGTGTGAATAGCTCTCTCTAGTTTCAGGGATGATTTAGAGAGTGTGTGGCAATTATCCACACTACGATCATTGTGTATTGGTGAACGCCAGTGACTGAGCTAGGGATAGCCAGTTGCCTAGTGCTTGATCGGTCGTACTTCATTGGGTTTGAAACATATCCCAAAAGATCCGGAGTTTCGGGAGGAATCCGCTAATAATACTGCGAGAAATGCATGATCAATAATATTGCTAGAGCATATTTTAGAACAATCACTAAATCCTAACCAGCGCCTGTCTTTAATCTGTCTGCCTATTTGATTATTTTCTGTTCTGTCATTTACTTTGCTTCAACATTATTCTTACAAAACCCAATCATATTTATTACTTTGAAACCATTAGGAAGTTGCACAAAATAGATAAAGTGAAAACTAATTCAGGGCTCGGATTGATAATATTACTTGCTGCAGACTGTGTATACTTGCACAGGAATTCTAGAGTCTTTTATACCATATTTTTACTCACTCTAGGAACCCAACAAGTTTTTGGCGCCGTTGCTGGGGACGAATAAGTTTTTATCTGATTTGTTTTGTGTATGTGTTTTAGTGGTTTGGTGCTAGAACTTTTTGATTGTTTCTTTTGTTTTTGCAGGTGTGAGTTTGGTGCATGAGTGATCCGCCTGGGGTAAGGTTCGAGCTTGATCCAGAAATTGAAAGGACTTTTAGGAACAGAAGGAGGGAGTAGCGCAGAAACCAGATGGAGAACGTGCCGCGTCTTCCGGCGGATCCTGAAGGTCCAGCAGCAGTGAACCCCCAGCAGAATCCGTTGCTACAGCAAAACCCACTGTTTGAGCAAAATGAGCAGCAAAATAATCAGGCTGAGAATCCTATCTTGATAGCAAACGATAGGACCAGAGCCATTCGAGCATATGCTGTCCCGATGTTTAATGAGTTGAATCCAGGGATTGAACGTCCCCAAATCCAAGCGGAAAATTTTGAAATGAAACCGGTAATGTTTCAGATGTTGCAAACCGTGGGGCAGTTCCATGGGTTGTCGTCTGAAGACCCTCATTTACATCTTAAGTCTTTTCTAGGAGTTAGTGGTTCTTTTGTAATTCAAGGAGTGCCTAGAGATGCTCTTAGATTAACTTTGTTTTCGTATTCTCTTAGAGATGGAGCAAAGTCATGGTTAAACTCTTTTGCTCCAGGATCAATTAGGACATGGGATGAGTTAGCTGGAAATTTTTTGAGTAAATATTTCCCACCTAATAGAAATGCTAAATTGAGGAGTGAAATAGTAGGGTTTAGGCAACTTGAAGATGAGACTTTTAGTGAGGCTTGGGAGAGATTTAAGGAGCTTTTGCGAAAGTGTCCCCACCATGGTTTACCTCATTGTATTCAAATGGAAACATTCTACAATGGTTTGAATGGAGTAACCCAAGGTATGGTCGATGTTTCGGATGGAGGGGCTCTTTTAGCAAAAACTTTTGATGAAGCCTATGAAATTTTAAAGAGAATCTATTAATAGTTGTCAGTGGTCGGATGTTAGAGGCACGAATAAAAAGGTTAAGAGTGTATTAGAGGTTGATGGTGTGTCCACCATTAGGGCTGATCTTGCTATGATTACTAACGCTCTTAAGAATGTGACAGTGATTAGTCATCAGCAGCCACCAGCTATGGAGCCTACTGCAGTGGTGAACCGAGTGGCAGAGGAAGCATGTGTTTATTGTGGTGAAGATCACAACTACGAGTTTTGCCCTAGCAATCCAGCTTCTGTGTTTTTTGTAGGTAATCAGAGGAATAACCCTTACTCTAATTTTTATAATCCAGGTTGGCGCAACCACCCCAACTTCTAATGGGGAGGTCAAGGAAATAATGTGCAAACACAACAAAAAGTGAACCAGCCGGGATTTGCTAAAGCGCAGGTATTGCCCCAGAAAAACAAGCAGGTGTTGCCCCAGCAAAATTCGGGAAACTCTCTCGAGGCGATGATGAAAGAATTTATGGCTCGTACAGATGCTGCAATTCAAAGTAATCAAGCTTCGATGAGAGCCCTGGAATTGCAAGTGGGTCAGCTAGCTAGTGAGCTAAAGGCAAGGCCTCAAGGGAAACTTCCTTCGGATACTGAACACCCTCGAAGGGAAGGTAAGGAGCAGGTAAAGGCAGTAACTCTTAGGAGTGGTAAGCCACTAGAAGAGTCTAGAAAGACCGAGGATTTAAATAATAATGGTGATAAAAATGATATTGTTGAGAAAGAGTTGGAGTCTGGTCAGGGTGCTGGAGGCAGCAATAAAAATGCTTGAGCATCTGGTTCTGTTCCAGATGTGGAGCCACCTTATGTGTTGCCCCCACCTTATGTACCACCTCTACCTTTTCCACAAAGGCAAAAGCCTAAGAATCAGGATTGTCAATTTAAAAAGTTTTTAGAGATTCTTAAGCAGTTGCATATAAATATCCCTTTAGTAGAAGCTATAGAGCAAATGCCTAATTATGCTAAATTTCTTAAGGATATTTTAACTAAAAAGAAGAGATTAGGTGAATTTGAAACTATATCGCTTACTGAGGAGTGTAGTGCTAATCTTAAGAATGGGCTACCACCCAAGGCTAAGGATCCAGGGTCATTTACTATACATGTGTCTATAGGTGGAAAAGAATTAGGTAGAGCACTCTGTGATTTAGGTGCAAGCATTAACCTAATGCCTCTTTCGGTCTATCGGAAGTTAGGTATTGGTGAAGCTAGGCCTACCACAGTCACACTCCAATTAGCTGATAGGTCTATCACATATCCAGAGGGTAAAATTGAGGATGTCTTAGTAAAAGTAGATAAATTCATATTTCCTGTTGATTTTATTATTTTAGACTATGAGGCTGATAAAGATATCCCAATTATTCTAGGTCGTCCATTTTTGGCTACTAGTAGGGCATTAATAGATGTTCAAAAAGGGGAATTAACAATGAGAGTCTGTAACGAGGAAGTGAAATTTAATGTGTTTAAAGCCATGAAATATCCAAACGAAATGGAGGATTGCTCCTTCACTAGGATTCTGGAGAGCACAGTTATTGAGACAGCAAAACAGGATTTGGCTGATAAGCATTCGGAAAAGCATGGAGAGGTTAGTATTGAAGACTTAGAAGTTTTTTCTTTAGAAAGAAAAAATGAAAAAGAGTTGTTTAGGTGTGAGGATGTTTTTGAGTCTTTAGATTTAGATCACAGGAAGGCTCCTCCCATTAAGCCATCCCTGATTGAGTGATAACTCTTAGTATAAGAGTTATTTATCTTATCTTTTAGCTTGGATTCTTTAATATGTGAGTAGTTGGCTAACATATTTTGGCATTTTCTTCTATAAATCTCATGCTTTGGTCTGAATCATCTTTGAGGAAATAGTTAATATTTTGCTCCTGCTTTGAAGGTGAAATGCATTAAATTTTGTGTACTTATAGTGCAGATCCATAAAGCCATTTTGGTAGCAGACTAAAGGCAGCATGTGTAGAGTTGAAGTGATTGAGGAGCTGGAGATGGAATTGTTGGATCAATTCTGGAGCAAAGTTCGCACGTGATTCACACGAGGGAAAAATTAATTCATTAAATGAGCTGGCACTTTTTATTACAATCAGCTCTTTCATCCAATGGGAGTCTGCCATCTTGCTGAAAAGAAGCTGATGTAGCCCTGAATTCAATGAAGAGAGGAGTATATTTTTTAGGGTAACCACATTTTGTGAGGAGGTATAAAAAGGAGAAGAAACCAAAAGGGAGAGGAGAACACAGACATTAAGAGACAGCAGTGGAGAAATCGAGGAGGGAAGAGAAGGAGATTCCATAGAAGAAGGAGAAGCTGACATTTGGAAGGAGCATCTTCAGCAACCTTTCCATTTCCGGCGACTTCTTCCCTTAGTTTTTCTTTCTTCTTCTCTTGAACTTTGAGTAGATGTGTTTAGTTTTCTTTATGACTTTTTCTGGCTATTTTATTTTGTTTTCAGCTTGTAACATGAACTAATCACCTTAAGGTGAGGATTAGGATACTTTTGTATTAATCTAAACATTGGAGCTGAGCTCCTTGGCTTTCTTAATCTGGTTTTGAGAGTGTTTATTACTTAAGCAAAGATTTCGTCTGGCCAACCATTTCTTTGCTCTGTCATCTTTAGTTTTGGGAAAAACAAGGGTGGCTGAATACTCAAAATCACATTAGCTCCTTGTTAGGGTTAGTAGCTACCTAAGTGAAGGAGTTAGGGATAACACTTCACCTAATGCACATGATACAACATGTTTAAAATGAAGTGGGTTAATGAGAGTTAATCTGCTATTTTAGGAGATATGGGAAGATTTTGTGAGAACTTGCTGTGTGGATTGAGAGAGCAAAGTTCTTGCTCCAACATTCAATGTTTAGAGAGATACAAATAGTTCCTAATCCGAGCCTACTTTTTTAACCTTGTTGCAAGTTTCGTTTCATTGAGCATTCTGCATTTACTTTGTTTTATGTTCAGTTCTGCAATTTAATTTATTAAAGCACCTTAGTTTAGACATTACTAAGATTTTATCGGTTACCATCTTGAATTTGCTAGAAATTAAGTTTGAGCATAAGAATTTTCGTGTTCTAATCCCTGTGGAGACGATATTAATATACTTATCACTTGCTGCTGGCCGTGTATACTTGCACGTGCATTGTGTGGAATTTCATTGAATATTTTAACCCCACCTTACAAGGCAACAAGTTTTTGGTGCCGTTGCCGGGGATTGGTTTGAATTTTACTGTGTTTGAGCTTATTTTTGGTAAATTGGAGCTGAAATTGCATTCTAACTTGGTTGTTTGTTACTTTTTCAGGGGTTGGTTTGGTAGTGGTGTATGAACGAGTTTCCTGATCTAGAATTTGAGCTTGACCCTGAGATTGAAAGGACATTTCATAAGAGAAGGAGAAAACAGAGGAATAGGAAAAAATGTATGGACCTACCTCCTCTTTTACCTCCTGCCCACCCGAGAAATCCTCAAGAGCAAGAGAACCCACAGCAACCTAACCCTGAAATGGACCGACAAGCTAGAGTAGATAATCCGGTTGAAAACCCTGTCCTCCTAGCCAATGATAGGGAAAGAGCCATTAGAGCCTATGCACTCCCTATGTTTGATGAATTAAACCCCGGGATACTTAGGCCAGAAATAGAGGCACCTAATTTTGAAATGAAGCATGTGATGTTCCAAATGTTACAAACGGTGGGGCAATTTCATGGATTACCTTCAGAAGATCCCCACCTTCATCTAAAATCCTTTTTAGGAGTGAGCGACTCATTTAGGATGCATGGAGTTTCTAAGGATGCACTTAGATTAACTCTTTTTCCTTACTCCTTGAGGGATGGAGCAAAAGCTTGGTTGAATAGTCTTGCTCCAGGATCCATCACTTCTTGGAATGAGTTGGCTGAGAAATTCCTTATCAAGTATTTTCCTCCCACTAGGAATGCTAAACTTAGAGCTGAAATAGTTTCCTTTAGGCAGTTTGAGGATGAATCTTTTAGTGAGACATGGGATAGATTTAAAGAGTTGCTAAGAAAATGCCCTCACCATGGACTTCCCCATTGTATCCAAATGGAGACTTTCTATAATGGATTGAATAGGACTACACATAACATGGTTGATGCTTCAGCAAATGGTGCTCTGCTGTAAAAAACTTTTAATGAGGCATATGAAATATTGGAAAGAATTTCAAAATGGTCTGATGTGAGAAGTGTGGCTGGAAAGAAAGGTAAAGGAATGATGGAGGTAGATACTGTTACTGCTTTCAATGCAAGGTTTGACACCATGGAGAATATGATGAAGAAACTGACCTTAGGATTTGAAAATTCAAATTTCATGACTCCTAGTGCAAACCAAAATGTAGCAGCAATCAAGATAAGTCAAAATACTCCAGACTCTTGTGTGTATTGTGGAGAGGAGCACACCTTTGAATTTTGTCCCAGCAACCCAGCTTCAGTGTGCTATATTGGGAATCAAAACAATCAGCAGAATAACCCTTATGCTAACACCTATAATCCAGGGTGGAGGAACCATCCTAACTTTTCTTGGAGTGGCCAAGTTTGCAAGGCCTCCAAGGACAACAAAAGATGAATGGTCCACTGGGATTTGGGAAGCAAAATCAGCAGACTATGCCCCAACAAAAGAATTCTGTCAATCAGTCCAGCCAAGGAACAAACTCTCTCGAAAATGTTTTTAAGGATTATATGGCGAGAAATGATGCTACCATGAGAAACTTGGAGATACAAGTGGGACAATTGGCAAGTGAGATGAAGGCTAGACCCCAAGGAAAATTACCTGCTGATACTGAGGTTTCAAAGAGAGAAGGTAAGGAGCAAGTTCAGGCTATTGAATTGAGGAGTGGTAAACCTCTTGCTGAACCCAAAGTTTTGATCAAGCAAAAGCAGAAAAGTAAAGACATTGTTGTACAAACAGAAGGTGAGAATATTGCTGAAAAAGATTCAGGAGTTGAAGAGGCTGAAGAGATCCCAGAGACAACACCCATAGAGCCACCTAAGCTAGTCCCGATCTCCATCCCTGAGTTTAAACCACCTCCACCACCTTTTCCCCAAAGATTGAAACAGAAAAATCAAGAAGTGCAATTCAAGAAATTTTTGGAAGTATTGAAGCAACTTCACATAAATATACCCTTGGTTGAGGCTTTGGAACAAATGCCTAATTATGTGAAGTTTCTTAAGGACATCCTAACCAAGAAGAAAAGGTTTGGGGAGTATGAGACTGTCTCTTTAACCGAGGAGTGCATTGCTATCTTGAAAAATAACTTCCCACCTAAGGTTAAAGATCCTGGTTCTTTTACTATTCCTGTTTCTATAGGTGGTAAAGAGCTAGGGTGAGCTCTATGTGACCTCGGTGCTAGCATAAACCTTATGCCATTATCTATATTCAAGAAATTGGGCATAGGAGAAGCTAGACCCACAACGGTTACATTGCAACTTGCTGATAGGTCCATAACTTACCCAGAAGGAAAGATTGAAGACATCTTGGTTCAAGTGGATAAGTTCATATTCCCGGCCGATTTTATTATTTTGGATTATGAAGCGGACAAGGAGGTCCCTATAATTCTTGGAAGATCATTTTTAGCCACCGGGAGAACTTTAATAGATGTCCAAAAGGGAGAACTAACTATGAGGGTAAATGACCAAGAGGTGAAATTTAGTGTTTTTGATGCACTGAAATACCCTCCTGATGTGGAAGAGTGTTCTGTTATTCAGATCTTGGATGAATTAGTTGAGGAAAAATTTGCTTTGGATTTGAGAGAGCAACATACCCAGGCATTTGGTAAAGTTACAGTAGAAGAGTTAGAGATTACTGGGTTGAAACAAGAGTCAGAAAGTGTTTGGGAAATGCAAAAGGTGAACAAAGTTTTTGAGTTGCTGGATTTAGCTGATAGGAAGCTCCCACCTATGCAGCCATCAAAGAACCTCCCAAACTTGAGTTGAAACCTTTGCCCATGCAACTGAAATATGCATATTTAGGAGAGAAGGAAACTCTTCCCATAATCATATCAGCAAGTCTAACGCTTGAAAATGAAGGATTGTTGCTTAATTTGCTGAAGCAATATAAGAAAGCAATAGGCTGGACGTTAGCTGATATTCAAGGGATAAGTCCTTCGTTCTGTATGCATAAAATTAATTTGGAAGATGGAAATTTTAAGACAGTGGAGCAGCAGAGGAGACTTAACCCAACTATGAAGGAAGTAGTGAAAAAGGAAATAATCAAATGGTTAGATGCGGGAATCATCTACCCTATCTCGGATAGCAAATGGGTAAGTCCGGGCCAATGTGTACCCAAGAAGGGAGGCATGACAGTAGTGGTTAATGAAGCTAATGAACTGATTCCCACTAGAACAGTAACCAGTTGGAGGGTGTGCATGGATTACCGAAGGCTTAATAAAGCCACACGTAAAGACCATTTCCCTCTACCGTTTATTGATCAAATGTTGGATCGATTGGCGGGACACGATTACTATTGCCTTTTAGATGGTTATTCAGGGTATAACCAAATAACTATAGCCCCACAAGACCAAGAAAAAACCACTTTTACATGCCCCTACGGTACATATGCTTTTAGGAGAATGTCATTTGGGCTCTGCAATGCTCCAGCAACGTTTCAGAGGTGCATGTTGGCTATATTTTCAGATATGATAGAAACAATCATGGAAGTCTTTATGGACGACTTTTCAGTGTTCGGGGAATCCTTTCAGAATTGCTTGGAGAATCTGGGAAAGGTGTTGAAAAGATGCATAGAAACCAATTTGGTCCTAAATTGGGAAAAATGTCATTTCATGGTCAAAGAGGGCATTGTATTAGGACATAAGGTTACTAGGAAAGGAATAGAAGTGGATAAGGCTAAAATAGAGATCATCGAGAAATTGGACCCTCCAACTTCAGTAAGGGGTATTAGAAGTTTCTTAGGACATGCTGGCTTTTATAGGAGATTCATCAAGGATTTTTCTAAGATTTCCAAGCCCCTTTGTTTGTTGTTAGAGGCCAATCAACCATTTGAATTTGGAGAGGAGTGTTTGAAGGCATTCAACACCTTGAAGTCTGCATTAGTCACTGCACCTATCGTCTCTAGTCCAAATTGGCAACTACCCTTTGAATTGATGTGCGATGCAAGTGACTATGCAGTGGGTGCAATGCTTGGGCAAAGGTATGGCAAGATTATTCATCCTATTTACTATGCTAGCAAAACCCTTAATGGAGCACAGTTGAATTATACCACCACTGAAAAAGAACTGTTGGCTATAGTATTTTCATTTGAAAAATTTCGGCCATATTTAGTGGGATCTAAAGTTACTGTATTCACAGATCATGCTGCCATTAAGTACTTGCTAGCTAAAAAGGATGCTAAACCAAGGTTGATAAGGTGGGTATTGCTACTACAAGAGTTCGATTTAGAAATTAAAGACAAAAAAGGAACTGAGAACTTAGTAGCAGACCACTTGTCAAGAATTGAGAGAGCAAATGTTATGCTTCCTCAAAATGAGATCAGAGATTCTTTCCCAGATGAGCAGCTTTTAACAGTAGCTCACATTAAGGATATGGAAGCACCTTGGTATGCTGATATTGCTAATTATCTTGCCTGTGGAATTTTGCCCTCTGATTTATCAAAACAACAATTGAAGAAATTTTTGCATGAAGTGCGGTTTTACTTTTGGGATGAGCCTTATGTGTATAGACAATGTGCAGATGGGTTAGTGAGAAGATGTGTATCTCAAGAGGAAGTTCCTTAAATTTTGGAGCACTGTCACACAACCCCTTATGGAGGGCATTTTGGTGGTCAAAGGACAGCAGCTAAGGTTTTTCAATCTGGATACTATTGGCCCTCTGTTTTTAAGGACTCTCATTGGTTTAGCAAAACTTGTGATAGTTGTCAGAGGAGGGGAATTATTGGCTTGAAGGAAGAGATGCCCCTTATCTATATTTTAGAGATAGAGCTCTTCGATGTATGGGGGATCGACTTTATGGGACCCTTCCCACCTTCCTTTGGTAACATATACATTCTCTTAGCTGTTGATTACGTGTCTAAGTGGGTTGAAGCCATTACTTGCCCCTTAAATGATGCTAAGACAGTGTTGAGATTCCTCCACAAGCACATTTTCACAAGATTTGGCACCCCTCGTGCATTGATAAGTGATGAGGGATCTCACTTTGTTAACCGGTTAATGAGTAGCATGTTGGCCAAATATAACATTAAGCACAAAATTTCCACTCCCTACCACCCCCAAGCCAATGGCCAAGCCGAGATTTCCAATAAGGAGATAAAAGGAATTTCTGAAAGGGTAGTTAGTCCCAATAGAAAAGATTGGTCTCTTAAGCTTGAGGATGCTCTTTGGGCTTATAGGACAACTTTTAAAACTCCCTTAGGAATGTCTCCTTATAGGCTAGTCTTCGGTAAAGCTTGTCACTTACCTTTAGAATTAGAACACAAAGCTTTTTGGGCTCTTAAGAAATTAAATTTTGATCATGTGGCAGCTGGATCATTGAGGAAGTTGCAATTGGTGGAATTAGAGGAGTTCAGGCAGACTTCCTATGAAAATGCCAAGATGTATAAAGAAAAAACCAAGATGTGGCATGATAGGAAAATTTTGCCGAAGCAATTTGAAAAGGGTCAGAAAGTGCTTTTGTTTAACTCCAGACTTAAAATTTTTCCAGGAAAACTTAAGTCTCGTTGGTCTGGTCCTTTCACGGTCTTAGAGGTATTTCCCTACGGAGCAATCATGTTGAAGGATGAGAAAGATGGTAGGGAATTCAAGGTTAATGGTCAGAGAATTAAGCATTATTGGGGAGAAGAAGTTCAAAGAAAGTTAGCTTCTCTCCAATTATCTGGGGATTGATGTAGTAAAAATTTTGAGAGAGCATTGTGGCTTTAACAATGGGTTTCAATTGAGCTCCCGAAGTTGGTTGTTTTTCTTTGAGTTTATTTATTGCTGGTTTAGCTAATTTTTTTTTTATTTGATTTCTTTTAATTTCTTGTCTTTCTTTGTTGCAGATTTTTTTTTAGAAGGCAAGGGTTTTAATATTCATCATCATTTTGGAAAAAAAGTTGATATGATTGAATTGACTGATTTTTGGAAGAAAGTTGAAAAAGGAAAGAGGAAGTTATGGTGAGGTAAATCACGTGGCTCAAGGCTGACATGAAAGGCATGGGGAAGAGAAATTTGATAAGATGAGTGAAGATTAGGGTTTCCAAAAGGAGAGGTCAAATCGGCAATTAAGGAGAAAAAAGATTTCATTTTAATGCAAGATTTCCCCCCCCAAAAATCGTATTTGGTTTTTTTAAAAAAAAAAAGAAAAGAAAAGGGAAAAAGTCGATAGTGTCATCATCTTCTTCCTTTTAAAGCTCCCCATAAACCCTCAAGCTTCAGCATATTCCATAGCTAATATCTCTCTTCTTAGAGTGCTAAATCACCATAATGCCGCCAAAGACAAGAGGAAAAAAATCAGAGGCTCACCAAAGAGAGAGTTGAAGGTGTACATATTACACATGCGGAAGCAATTGAAGATCGAAAGCACTTAAGACATTCAATTTTACTCCTAAAGCATGCATGTTCTAGAAAAGACAGAATAGAGAGTTTAGAAAACACCAACCTTTGTAGCTCACTTATGTTGAACTCCTTGTGGTGTTTGCCTCTCCTATGCTCCTTGGAAAACCTCTAGAGTCTTCCCTACTATACTCCGGGCCAAGAACGACTTGTGGGAGTCTATATAAGATAGGGAATGGGAAGGGAATGCTTGAAGCATCAAACAATGGAGAAGAATGAGAGATGAGAGAACTTTGAGTCCAAATTCCAGCAGCATAACATTAAGGAAATGGCTCTCTTGTGTTTGAATATGATTCAAACTCCTTTTAAAGACATTCTCCATGCAAAGCCAAGCCTCAAGACACAAGACACATGGTGTATTTGCAAGCTCAAGTGGATTCTAGGTGTACATTACACAAGACATGCAACAATGCATGAGTGAGTTGCCTTTCCACTTTGAATGATCATGTATTAAGTGGATTTCCAACTAAATCCACTAAATTCAAATTGAAATCAAATTTCAAGCTTGCAAATTACCCCCAATTTCAATTCTAAATTGAAATTGATTGCTTGGTAATTAATTTGAAAATTTTCAAATTAATTTTGATATGATTAATCTAATTAATCTTTGTTATCTTGTGCAATTCCATATATATGATTCCTAATACATATATATAGTATTCAAAACACTTTTAAATACTTCATCTCTCATTTTCTAATTTAATTCATAATTAAATTATTGTGTCAAACACAATTTACGACAATACCCTTTTTCCCGATTTTGAACGATTCAAAGCTTCCTATCTTTTGTTCTAGGCTTAATTCCGATATGAGCTAGTAGGGGGACCTAATGGACCTATAGATCATGGGCTCCAACGATTCGAGGCTAACCGACTAATCTCATTGTCCAAGCTAGCCAACATTCGTTAACTATCGGGACACTCCACTATAGCCCGATAGTTGCACTCCCCTCACTATAGATATATTTCCGTCCACTTGATTTAACCATGATTAGTAAGTCGATCCTTCACAGGTTGTTCGTAGCTATAGCTAGGTCAATAAGCCGTTTTACCCCTATAGTACTTCTAGTTCCTTAAGTCCCACTGATCCTCTAATGAACAATTGGTTTATGGTCCAACCAATAAACTGAGTTCCTCTCGGGCCAATGAGAGGGCGGGATCCCTTTGTTCCAGCCCCGGAGTCAGCACTTAAGGGAACAACCTCTCTACTATCCCTTATTCGGGTAGGAGTGAATTCCTTCTTGCACGACTATGTCCCTAGCTATCTACCCGTTCCTATCCCTGAAATGGGAGGCTTATTGAGTCGACGATACTGAGCCACTCTCACCTATGCAGATCTAAGGATAAGCCCGAATAAACAGGAGTTCATAGTTAGCTCAGGATTAAGATCGAGTTACCTAGGTCATCACATGAAATAGTCAGTCTCGTCAGTAAACGGTGTTATAAAGCGAGAGCGACTTATTTCTCGGTCCTGGTCTTATGCAAACTCATTGCATAGGACACCCCCACTCGTATGTCTCTACATGGACGATTTAGGATCACATCGTCTATACCATCTATAAAGTGGGCCGCGTCTCATAGTGTCTCTAGAATAAGGTACCCAACCCTATTCCTATACTATAGACCGTTTTGGCTATTACTCAAGCTTGATCCACTTTTATGTCTCTACATAAAGCTCAAGTGTTCATCCTATAGCCATGGATCTTAGTTTATTGGATTTGGGTTATATATGTGCAAATTAATTTATTCAGTAATGACTTTTACTGAATCAATCTCGATAACACCTTTATCGAATAAGTATATAATTCGTTTAACATTCATTATCTACGAGTTTTAGGGCACCAATCCCAACAAGAGTAATATTCCAGAGGAAAGCCTCGGCATTGAGCGGTCTGAGGTTGAAGCTCAAGCAAAGAAGGGTAAGAAAAAACGTGTTGTAGCCAAGGAGCCATCCGTTGTTCAGCATGCAAGCAGAGAGGAGCAGGAGCAAGAGCAGCCCATTGATGATGACCATATCCCAATAGTTGAGCAGTTGAAAAAGAAGAAGAAGAAAGCCAGGCAAGCTGAATATTCCAGCAAAGAAAGAAGGTTGGGCGGCTATGTTTTCCAAACACCATAACATTGCTATGTAAAAGAGCCGGAGTTCCTATCCAAAAAGAAGACGACATCCTTTTCGACAAAGGAATCATTGATGCTGCAAATATGGATAGGCTTAGAAGAGGAGAAGGTCAGCAGAGGCAAGGAGGGCTGATGTCGGGGGTCCATAAGGCTTTGGACCAATTGGACGTGATTTTAAAGAGACTTGAGCACATGGAAGGGCAGCAACAAGCTTACTGGTTGTATGCCCAACAGAGAGATTCAATTTTGAAGAAGGCGATGCAAGCCAACTTCACTCGGTCGTATCCTCCATTCCCTCCATTTCCAAATGAAGTGCTCGTGCCTTGGATTCCCCACCTTCTAGACGGTCAAGAAGAAAATCAAGAAGAAAATGAAGAAGAGATTGATGCAGATCTCAATGTTTGATCAGGGATGTTGTTGAATCCCTTGCTACTTTCTGTTTCTTTTTTTGTTATTTTGTGTTTGATAGTAGGTTGTTGTCTGCTTCTTTAGTTTGTTTCCTTTTTATCTTGTTTAGTGGTTGTCTGATTTAAGATGTATGTGAAAAAGAAAATGAATGAAATGAAATATCATATTTTGGGTTGCATTTTTTGTGTTTGTGCTTGTGCATGAGTACTAAATTTAAAAAAAAAAAAAGAAGAGGTGAATGAGCCTGCTGTATAAAGAATCTATGAATGCATTGAATGAAAATCTGTTCAGCTTTGCTGGATCAATGATGTCTTTTGCTAGGGCAAAGTAGTAAGCATTGTCTCAATCTGATTAGTTTGTGTTGCTGCTTTGAATCCTTTGGTTTGCTTTAGATCATTCAGATGATATTGTTGTTTGTTGTGGCTGAAAATTTGTGTTGGATGAGTGTTTTGAATTGCCCATAGCTTAGAGTATCTTTGTAGCAATATCATCACACTTTTGCACAATAAGTCCTTGTGTTAGTCCATGATTTTAGAGCCTTACTTATCTCAGCTAGTGTTTTAGGAGAGCTGCCTTCGTTAATCAAGATCTAGCTTGTTCAACTCTCAAGCCTTAAATTCTAGCTTAGAAATAAGTTTGGGGGTCTCTCCTAGCTGATTTTCTCATTGGGGACAATGAGTAATTTAAGTTTGGGGGTGTGGTGATTCCCTTTGAAAAAAAAGGAGAAGAAACCAAAAGGGAGAGGAGAACACAGACATTAAGAGACAGCAGTGGAGAAATCGAGGAGGGAAGAGAAGGAGATTCCATAGAAGAAGGAGAAGCTGACATTTGGAAGGAGCATCTTCAGCAACCTTTCCGTTTCCGGCGACTTCTTCCCTTAGTTTTTCTTTCTTCTTCTCTTGAACTTTGAGTAGCTGTGTTTAGTTTTCTTTATGACTTTTTCTGGCTATTTTATTTTATTTTCAGCTTGTAACATGAACTAATCACCTTAAGGTGAGGATTAGGATACTTTTGTATTAATCTAAACATTGGAGTTGAGCTCCTTGGCTTTCTTAATCTGGTTTTGAGAGTGTTTATTGCTTAAGAAAAGATTTCATGTATCTTGGGGAAGGCGAGACGTTGCCCATTATTGTTGCATCAGATTTAATGCCGGAGCATGAGGAGGCCTTAATAAAATTGCTGCAGCAATACCGCAAAGCTATAGGTTGGACATTGGCTGACATTCAGGGAATTAGCCCGTCTTTTTGTATGCACAAAATCACTCTAGATGAGGGATCCCTTAGGAGTATTGAGCAACAAAGAAGGCTTAATCCTGCAATGAAATAGGTTGTTAAAAAGGAGGTAATTAAATGGTTGGATGCTGGGATCATTTATCCAATTGCCGATAGCAATTGGGTAAGCCCTGTCCAATGTGTTCCTAAGAAAGGAGGTGTCACTGTGGTAAGCAATAAAGACAATGAGTTGATTCCAACCAGGACAGTAACTGGCTGGAGGGTTTGCATGGATTACAGAAGGCTTAATAAAGCTACCCGTAAGGACCATTTCCCTCTACCATTTATTGACCAGATGTTGGATAGATTGGCTGGTCAGGCCTATTACTGTTTCTTAGATGGTTATTCTGGGTACAACCAGATTACAAATGCTCCTGAGGATCAGGAGAAAACCACGTTCACCTGCCCTTATGGGACATTCGCTTTTAGGAGAATGCCTTTCGGCCTCTGCAATGCTCCAGCAACATTTCAGCGGTGTATGTTAGAAATTTTTTCTGATATGATTGAGTCCACTATTGAGGTATTTATGGACGATTTTTCAGTTTTTGAAGGGTCTTTTCAGAATTGTTTAGAAAATTTAGGTAAGGTATTAAAGAGATGTGAGGATACCCATCTAGTTCTTAATTGGGAAAAATGCCACTTCATGGTGAAGGAGGGCATAGTGTTAGGTCATAGGATTTCTAAGAATGGTCTAGAAGTTGATAGAGCAAAAATAGAGGTTATTGAAAGATTAGGACCACCGAATTCAGTGAAGGTAATTCGGAGTTTTTTAGGACATGCTGGTTTTTATAGGAGGTTCATAAAGGATTTTTCAAAAATCAGTAAACCTCTTTGTAACTTATTGTGCACTGATCATGTTTTTGACTTTAATGCAGATTGTAGGAAGGCTTTTGAGACTTTAAAGGCTGCTTTAATCTCAGCACCTATTCTTTGTGCACCTAATTGGAATTTGCCATTTGAGGTAATGTGTGATGCAAGTGATGCTGCGGTAGGTGCGATGCTGGGGCAAAAGCAGGGCAAATTTATCCATCCTATATATTATGCAAGCAAAGTTTTAAATAAGGCACAAGTCAACTATACAACTACTGAAAAGGAGTTGTTAGCTGTGGTGTTTGCTTTTGAGAAATTTCAGCCATATTTGGTTGGATCCAAAGTCACGGTGTTCACGGATCATGCATCAATAAGGTATTTATTGACTAAGAAGGATGCAAAGCCTAGACTAATTCGTTGGGTTTTATTATTGCAGGAATTTGACTTGGAGATAAAGGATAAGAAGGGATCAGAAAATGTCATTGCAGATCATTTATCTCGTCTTGATCCGTCATCAGCTTTGTTGGAACAATCTGCCATTTCCGATTCTTTTCCAGATGAACAACTCTTTGCTGTTGAGATAAAAGTAGTTAGGGATGTCCCTTGGTATGCTAATATTGCAAACTTTTTGGTAAAGGGAGTCACCCCTATTGACATGGATTGGAGGCAGAAGAAAAAGTTTAAGCATGATGCGAAATTTTTCTATTGGGATGAGCCATTTATGTATAAGCAATGCTCTGACGGTATTATTCGTAGGTGTGTTTCAGGTGCTGAAGCAAAGGAAATCTTGGAGCAATGTCACTCTTCGCCGTATGGAGGTCATTTCAGCGGTCAGAGGACAACTATGATTATTTTGCATTGCGGATTTTTCTGGCCTACGTTATTCAAGGATGCCCATTGGTTCTACAAGCAATGTGATGCTTGCCAAAGGAGAGGAAATTTAGGGCCTAGAGATGAAATGCCTCTTACTTATATTTTAGAAGTTGAATTATTTGATGTGTGGGGTATTGACTTTATGGGGCCACTTCCCCCTTCTAATGACAATGTTTTTATCTTATTGGCAGTTGATTACGTGTCCAAATGGGTGGAGGCCATTGCATGCCATCAGAGTGATGCCAAGACAGTTGCAAGGTTTCTTCAATCGCACATCTTTGCGGGGTTTGGGACACCTAGAGCTTTAGTGAGTGACGAGGGTACACATTTTGTTAATAATATCTTAACTAAGTTTTTAGCTAAGTATGGAATTAAGCATAGGATAGCTACCCCTTATCACCCACAAGCAAATGGTCAAGCTGAAGTTAGTAATAGGGAAATTAAATCGATTCTAGAGAAAGTAGTTCATCCATCTAGAAAGGATTGGTCTTTTAGGCTGGATGAGGCTCTTTGGGCTTATAGGACAGCCTATAAGACTCATCTAGGTATGTCTCCCTATAGGTTAGTATATGGGAAAACTTGCCATTTACCATTGGAGCTAGAGCATAAAACGTTTTGGGCTTTGAAAAAGTTAAATTTTGATCTGAGTCGTGCAAGAGCAATAAGAATGCTGCAGCTTAATGAATTAGAGGAGTTTCGCCAATTTTCTTATGAGAATGCGAAAATGTATAAAGAAAAGACTAAGTTGTGGCATGACAAGAAAATAAAATCTAAAGAGTTTGTTAAGGGTCAAAAAGTCTTGCTTTATAATTCTAGATTGAAATTGTTTCCTAGGAAACTAAAATCTAAATGGTCAGGACCATTAACTATGGTTGAGGTTTTCCCCCATGGAGCAATTACTTTGCAGGATGAAAAAGATGGGAGAGTGTTCAAAGTGAATGGACAACGTGTGAAGCATTATTGGGGTGAGGAGTTTCGGTTGAAATACCCTTCCCTAAAATTGGTTGATGATTGAGAGAGCAGGACTTTTGCGGGAGCATTTCACAGAGCAAAATTTTGAGCTCCCAGAAGTTTGTATTAATTTTATTTTTCGCTGATTTATTTTTAATTTCAAGTAGGTTAGATTTAATTTTGCATGATTTATTAGATTTTTATCTTTAAGTATTTGTTTAATTTAGATTTTATCTATTTCGTTTTAAATTTGATTTGATTTTTAGGTTATTTATTTAAATTATCTTTAGGATTATCTTTTCATTAGTTAGATTTTGTTTTATGTGGATTTTATTTTCAGTTATTTGAATTTTGTTTAGTTTAGGATTAATAAAGATTTTCTCTAATTAATTCGGCTTCAAGAATGAAAAAGATTAAGTTTGGTTTGATCGGTTAATTTCAATATAAATTTAAAAGATTTAATTTTCCTATTTTGAAACTTAAATTCCGTATCTAAGATTCTTCAGGTTCAGAAGGTTGTTGCGGCAAAGATAAAGCTGGAGGAAATTTTCCATACGGATAGGAAGGATTTTAGTGTGAGTAACTATTTTTACCGTTGAGACTTTTGAATTTCTATGGGCAGGTGAATTGCAGGGATGCTGCAACATGTCGTGCAGGGATAATCCAACGGTTTAGCCGTTGACAGCATGTCGTTATTTCCCATAGATGATTGAAATTCCACGATTTTACCGTTAGGGATTTGATTTGCAAATTAAATGTGAACGGTAAAACCATTTAATACGGAGCAAATCTTTTCGGTTAAGATTTCAAATTGCTGGAGCCTTATTTATTTGCAGACTTTGGTAAGTTTCTCCTCACTTCGTCTTCTTGTTTCGATCTTGTCATCTACATTCTTTCTTTTCCTACTTCATTCCCTGTAAAACCCTTTGAACCTTCAATGGCGAAAACACGAGCGAGGAAAGAAAGAGAGAGGGAGAGTGAAGAGGAAATACCCATAACCCCCGAAGTTCCAAAAATAAAAACTAAGAAGAAAAGGACACCGGAGGAGAAAGAAGCTAAAAGAAGGAGACGACAACAGAGGGTGGAAGAACAAGAAAAGACGAAAAAGGATGAGGCTGCTGCAATAGTTGAAGAAGACCCGCAAGAACAGCAAGAACAGACCCTAGGAGAGGCTGATCGGAGACTTGCAAATACAGATACGACTCGAGAGGAAAATGCAGAAAAAAATCAAGAAACAGAGGCTGACGAGGTTTGATGCGGACAGGCTGCAGTTGTGCGTGAAAAAGAGAATACACCAGAACCGGTGCAGGAAGCTCAGGTGGAGGTAATCATGCCTGAGCCGCCAAAGCGACGCCGCATCAAGAGGAAGGCGGGCCGCATCAGGGTGATTCGAAATACCCCATCGCCTCCATCATCGAATTCTGAGGCAGAGCGAGAGGAAAGAGAGAAAAAAGAAGCTGAGGACAAAATACGGGAAGAAACAGAAAAGAAATCTGAGGAGGAGCAGTTGCTTGAGCGCAAGGCAGAGAAGGGCAAGAATGTTGCTGAAGCATCGAAGGAACACGATGCACTAGAAGAACAGCAATTACCATTTGATCACTTCGTCAACAATTTTGCCAGAGCAAAATACGCTGAGCTTCTGAAAAGGGATTTCTTGTTCGAGCGCGGTTTCAGCGGTGATATTCCACAGTTCCTGAGGACTGGTATTACTGACCATGGCTGGGAGCTGTTTTGTGCAAACCCTGAGTCTGTAAACGCACAGGTGGTGCGTGAATTTTATGCTAACATTGTCAAGGAGGATGGTTTCCAGGTAATTGTCCGAGGAGTCGAGGTGGATTGGAGTCCAAGTGCTATCAATGCACTGTACAATCTTCAGAACTTCCCCCATGCGGCATATAATGAGATGGATGTGGCGCCATCTGATGAGCAACTAAGTGAGGCTGTGAGGGAGGTATAAATTGAAGGAGCACAGTGGCAGTTATCCAAGACTCAGAAGAGGACATTCCAGTCAGCTTATTTGAAAAGGGAAGCGAACACGTGGATGGGATTTATTAGACAGAAGATGCTTCCAACAACGCATGACTCGACAATCTCCAGCGAACGGGTTCTCCTAGCTTTTGCCATCTTGCGGTCTCTCAGTATTAACGTAGGGAGGATCATTGCGAATGAGATTTCTAGATGTTGGAAAAAGAAGGTGGGGAAACTATTCTTTCCAAACACAATCACGATGTTGTGCAGAAGAGCAGGGGTTCCAGTGGATGAGGGAGATGTGATCCTGTTTGATAAGGGGATCATAGACACGCCCAATTTGGCACGACTCCAGCGTGTGCAGGAGGTACGTCAAGGTGGGCTTATCTACGGCATCAACACGATTCTAGCACAACTGGCACTTTCGGCCAGTAGGCAGGAGTTTGCTGAGAGGCAGACTTTAACCTTCTGGAACTATGTTAAGAATCGGGATGCCGGATTAAAGAGGGCGCTGCAAGAGAATTTTTCAAACCCATACCCAGCCCTTCCCATATTCCCTGACGATCTGTTGAACCCTTGGATTCCGCCCCCACCTACTGAAAGAGGAGAAGAAAATGATGATGAAGAGCAGGGTCAGGAAGATTGATGGATGAGATGATCTTCAGCGAGCTTTACTTTTGTTCTTTACATTTTGTTTGCTCGCGCATATCTGACCCCATTTGCTTGTTTCTTTTTCTGTTTTGACAAAAATATATCTCTGCTTTGTAATATTTTTCTTTAAGTTTTTTAATGAAATTTCCAGATGTTTTCCATTCCACGAGCACTGACTAACTTTAACTTAACTATTTTTTTCTGAATTTTTGAAGCTTGGACTGATTAAGCTTAATTAGATCAAGGTATTCTGATCTCCAGAAACCTTTTGCTTGAGCATTTCTTCTAGCCTGGACTGTTGTTGCAGCAAAGAAGATTTTGAAGGTAGTATTGACTTATATGATCCACTTTACGCTTAATTCTAGTCCCACGCTTAATTTAAAATTCAGATAGAAAAATTTAGGTTTGGGGGTATAAATGCTTATTTAATGATTCATTGGGGACAATGAATAATTCAAGTTTGGGGGACTTTTTGCTACTCCAATTGTTTTGCTCGAGCATTCTTCTCCTTCAATTAAAATTTGTTAGGTTATTGAGTAACCGGGGACATTTGTGATACCCACAGTTTGTCTTCGCGTCAAAAGGTAACCTAGGAAATATTAAAAAATTATTTGCTGAAAAAATTTTATTTGTTGAAAATTTTGCTGAAAAAATTGATGGAGCAAAAGTTTTGAAGGATGAATGATGATCCAACAGTTTTTTCTGTCTCCCAGAACTTAGGTGAGCTTCATCATAAAATGTTGCCATTCTGAGGGGCAAGAGATGGAATAACTAAGGATTTTTTAGCTTTATAAAGAGTATTGAGCCTAGTAAGTGATGAGTTTGAGGCAAGGGTATACTGCACCATAAAGTGGGTCATCCCATGCTTAAGAGCTTATGACTGTAGGGCTGCTTTAAGTCTTTAAAAATGAAAAGATAAACCCCTTGAAAATATGTTTTAAGATGTATGATAATAGAGCTAAGCTGTGGAGAGTTTTTAGAATTGAGATGAAAGTGGTGATTATTTGTCCCTGCTGAAAGAATCATTTTGCTGCAGCAGAGCTTGGTGTTGCAGAGTGCTCAGGTAAAGGTTAAAGGAAAGTATTGGATTGTCTGATTTGATTTAGCTAATTTGTTGTCTAATGTTTCTAGATTCTTAAGGGAAGGTGAGTTAGTATTGCTCGGGACGTGCAATAGTTCAAGTTTGGGGGTGTGATAACTGCCCAAAAGGTAGTTATTTAGGCCTCAATTATATAGGGATTTGTGTGTCCTTTATGCTTATTAGGGTTGGTTTTAGATGGATATTACATGTTTTAACCCATTTGGAAGAATGGAAGCATTGGAAATTATTTTGTGCAGATTATGCTGTTGGGCGACTGGAGGGAGCAAATTCTATGCTGCAGCAAAACTGAGAACAGAACTGTCACATCATAGCTCGTTAGCCAACTTCATGAACCGACTTTTGTTGAGTTATTTTCGTGATAAAGGATCAAGGAGAGCCTTACACATGTCCTAGTTGACCTAATTCAAGCCTCTCATCCTTCTATAAAAGGAAGTAGCCGTCAAAGTCAAAAGCATTCCATGTTTTCCCTTGGAAGCCGAATAGTATAGAGAGATTGAAGATCATCAAGAACACCATCTTCCGCAAGCTGATTAGGGAGTTTATTTTCTTTATTAACTTGTGGTTATGAACATGCATACTCAGATTGTAATTTGTATTCCTTTGCCTATTATGAACTAAGTAGCTTAAGGTGTTGGTTAGGAATAATGTGATTACTCTGCTTCATCTTTAGTAATAAATTGACTATCGCATTTTGGTTAATTGTTGTGTTTATTTCCATTTTATGCCCGTCTGGCCAGCCGGTGTGAATAGCTCTCTCTAGTTTCAGGGATGATTTAGAGAGTGTGTGGCAATTATCCACACTACGATCATTGTGTATTGGTGAACGCCAGTGACTGAGCTAGGGATAGCCAGTTGCCTAGTGCTTGATCGGTCGTACTTCATTGGGTTTGAAACATATCCTAAAAGATCCGGAGTTTCGGGAGGAATCCGCTAATAATACTGCGAGAAATGCATGATCAATAATATTGCTAGAGCATATTTTAGAACAATCACTAAATCCTAACCAGCGCCTGTCTTTAATCTGTCTGCCTATTTGATTATTTTCTGTTATGTCATTTACTTTGCTTCAGCATTATTCTTACAAAACCCAATCATATTTATTACTTTGAAACCATTAGGAAGTTGCACAAAATAGATAAAGTGAAAACTAATTCAGGGCTCGGATTGATAATATTACTTGTTGCAGACTGTGTATACTTGCACAGGAATTCTAGAGTCTTTTATACCATATTTTTACTCACTCTAGGAATCCAACAGACATGAAAGATCTAGGGTCTAAGCATGTGCTTGAAATTAATTTAGGCTTTTCCTAGTTAATATAGAGCATTCTAATCATCCTAAGCTTTATGCAATTGATTAGTTGTTAATGTGCACGATTAGCTTATTAATCGGTTAAGACTAGTCTCGATGCATTGGTCGGACTTAGAAAATGTAGGGATATTATGCTTGTTGGCTTTTCCAGTTAAGTCGATTAAGCTTTCAATTGGTAAATTAATTTCTCGATAATCAATGAATGGAATAAATCATACTGAAACTTGAGTGTCTCCGATTACAATAATCCTTGTGGTAAGATTAACATGCCCATCCTTTTATTTTATACATTTAATTTTTCTGTCATTTAAATTCCCACATTTTAATCTCCCTCGCATTTATCACTTGTATCTCAAACCTCCATTAGTCTGGTCGTCTCAATAAATCTAAGTTAAGCAAATTATAAACGTGCTCCCTGTGTTCAACCCCAACAACTATTGCTGCAACGTAGTTTAGTGTTCGTGGAATTATAAATTTATTTGACTCGGAGCCTCAATAACTCCGGTCCGTCATTCGATCTTTTGAGGAAGATGTTAACCAACGCACCGATCATCCATCCTCTTAGGTGGGATCTACCATTTGAGATCATGTGCGACGCAAGCAACTATGTTGTTGGAGCTGTTTTAGGCCAACAGATCAATAAGAAGAGCCATGTCATCTACTATGCTTCGAGGACGCTAAATCCTACATAGTGCAACTACTCGACGACTGAAAAGGAGCTTCTTGCTGCGGTTTTCGCTTTAGATAAGTTTCGCTCTTATGTGTTTGGTTCTAAAGTAATTGTTTTCTCTTATCATGCAACTTTGCGATACTTAAGGACGAAGAATGAGTCAAAGCCTCGCCTCATCCGGTGGATTATTCTGCTTCAGCAGTTCGATTTGCAGATCGTAGACTGCAAAGGATCACAAACTTCAGTTGCTGATCTTCTGATTCGTCTGGTAAGAAAGGAAGACGAGTTACCCCTAAATGATGAATTTCTTGATGAGCACTTATTCCACGGGCAAGGTAAGGTTCCATGGTATGCTGATTTAGTTAATTACTTAGTTACAGGAGAATTACCTAGCACATTTAGTAGTTCCAGGAAGAATAAGATAAAGAGTGAGTCTAAGCATTATGTGTGGGATGAGTCAATCTTGTGGAAATACTGTTCTGACCAGGTAATTAGATGTTGTGTGCATGATGATGAGATCCAGTTTATTTTAGCTTTTTGCCATGATCATGCATGTGGGGGTCAATTTGGGTCTAAGCGAACTGCTAGAAAAGTTTTGGATTCTAGATTTTATTGGGAGTCTTTGTTTAAAGATGCATATTCCTTTTGTAAGACTTGTGAAAAATGCCAGAGGGTAGGAGCAATAACCCGTAGGAATGAAATGCCTCTAATGCATGTCTTAGTCTGTGAAGTCTTTGATGTTTGGGGTATAGACTTTATGGGTCCATTACCTTCCTCGTATGGCTATAATTATATCTTGTTGGTTATGGATTATGTTTCTAAATGGGTGGAAGCAAAAGCCACCAAAACTGACGACTCTAAAGATGTTGTAGGTTTCTTGAAGACTAACATCTTTAACAGGTACGGAGTCCCACGAGCCATAATCAGTAACTGATAACTCTCCAAAAGGGAGTTATTTAGGCCTTATTTCTATAGTGATTTGTGTGTCATTGGTGTTAAATAGGGTTGGTTTTAGATGAATATTCCATGTTTTAACCCATTTAGAAGAATGGATGCTTTGGAAGATATTTTGTGCAGAATATATTGCGGAACGACTTGAGGGAGCAAAATCTGTGATCTAGTAAAGCAGGGAGCAAAACTGCCACGTGAGCTGCACGTGATTCATTAAATGAGGTGGCGTTAGCTGAATTAATCTCGGGTCTGGGAAGCTTGGAGAGCCCTCCACATGCAAAGTTTGATCTAATTAGGGTTTGACTCTACTCTATAAAAGGAAGGAGTCGTCTCAAGTAAAAAACATTCTAATTTCGAGAAAGGAAAGTCTTATTCCATTCGTGGATGCTTACTTTCCATCTTTGGAAGCCGAATAAAGGAGGGAAGATTGGAGACTTCAAGAAGACCATTAGCTACAGATCTAATTAAGGGAATTAATCTTTTCTTGTAATTTCTTGTAGTTATGGATGCACATACTCAGATTGTAGTGTGTGTTATTATGAACTCCATGAACTAAATTTGCTTAGGTGTTGGTTAGAATCAATGTAGTTGTCGTGCTTTATACTCTATGCAATAAATGTTGATTTGAGCATCTTGATTATTTGTTGTGTCTATTTCTATTTTGTGCCCGCCTGGCTAGCCGGTATGAATATCACCTCTTAGTTTCAGGGATGATTTGAGAGGTGTGTGGCATTTAATCACATGAGACCATTATGTGTTGGTGGACACCAGTGACTGAGTTAGGGATAACCAGTTGCCTAGTGCTTGATCAGTAGTACGTCATTAGAGTTAAAACACATTTCAAAAAATCCAAAGTTCTGCAAGAGAATTGCCTAATCAATAATATTGCTAGAGCATCTTTTAAAACAATTACTGAAATTTTGACCAACGCCTGTTTCCAATCTGTCTACTTTATCCGTTTACTTTATGTTCTGTCATTTCTTTTGCTTCAACTTATCACTTGGTTTATGGTAAGGCGTGCCATCCGTTAGTAGAGATCAAGCATAAGGCATTTTGTGTTGTTAAGCAAGGCAACTTGGACATGGAGAAGGCAAGAGAATCAAGACTTCTTGAACTGCAAGAGTTAGAAGAAATGAGATTGGAAGCTTATGAGAACTCGAGGATCTACAAAGAAAAGACCAAGTTGTTTCATGATAACATGGTTGTAAGGAAGCAGTTTGAAGTTGGGCAAAAATTTCTCCTCTACAACTCTCGCCTAAAGCTTCGAGCAGACAAGCTTCGTTCTAAATGGATTGGTCCCTTTGTTATTACTCACATTTTTCCTCATGGTGCAGTTGAGATCAAAAGCCTTGATACTAAGAAGGTGTTTAAGGTGAACGAGCATAGGCTGAAGATCTTCAACGAGAGAGAACCCATTCCTCATCCCTTCATGGCATTTTTGGATCAACCAATCTACAGGATCATGTGAAAAGAAAAAGGGAAAAGTGATAGCATGCAGAAATGTTATCTATTTCCTATTAATTTTAGCTAGATTTGTGCTTAAATTGTGTGCGTTGAGGTGTTTTTATGTCTAAATTTCAGAAACCGAGCCAAAGAAGCAAAATCGAAGTTCTTGAGAGATTTTGGATGAATTTGGAGGCTTTTGGAGCATTTTGAAGAAGACCATTGAAGATCCAAGCCCAAAAGCCCAAGAGAGATGACTTGGAGCCCAAATTGATGTCCGAAGGGCCATTTTGAAGAGGAGATCCGAGAGCTAGCGTCTCGACTCTAGCCGTGAGCATCTCAACACTAGGTAAGCCGTGGAAAAGAAGCCAAATATGGGGCAGCGTCTCGACGCTGTAGCGACTTGGGCACCAAGTATCATACGTCACAACATCTCGACGCAAGGAGCTCCTGTTGCCATCTATAAATAGTGCATTTTTTAGCCAAGTTTCGGGAGCCACTTTGAGGGTTTTCACCCTATTCTCGATGTCACACTAAAATTGAGAGTTTTGGGAGAAGATTTGGAGCCTTGTTGAATATCTTGGGAGCTCGGGATCAATCAAGGTTTACATGGGATCGAGGAGATCAACATGATTATGAGCATTTTTATTCCCTGTTCCTTTGTTTTTAGTTTCTAGAATACGTGTGTTTAGAAATTATTGAATGTTTAGTGATTATAAGTAGTTGTTGCAATCCTAGAGTGGGATCAAAATATAGATAAAATTTATTTCAAATTAGCTCTAGAATACTGTGCAAGCATACACAATCAGCAGCAAGTGATAAGTAATTTATTGTATCCACGGGGCTGAATAGCTCTCACTTTATCAATTTTGTATAACTTTTTAATGGTTTCAAAAGTGGTTAAAATGATTGATTTTGATAAAATGTTGAAGCAAAAGAAATGACAGAACAGAAAGTAAACAAATAAAGTTGACAGATTGGAAACAGACGTTGGTCAGGAATTTAGTAATTGTTTTAAAAGATGCTCTAGCAATATTATTGATTAGGCAATTCTCTTGCACTCTTATCAGCAGGATCCTACCAGAACTCTGGATTTTTTAGAATGTGTTTCAACTCCAATGTTGTGCTACCGATCAAGCACTAGGCAACTGGTTATCCCTAACTCAGTCACTGGCGTTCACCAACACACAATGGTCTAGTGTGATTGAATGTCACACACTTCTCAAATCATCCCTGAAACCAAGAAGTGATATTCATACCGGCTGGCCAGACGGGCATAAAATAGAAATACGCACAACAATTACATAACTCCTAACCAACACCTAAGCAAATTTAGTTCCTAAGGTACATGATAACACACGCTACAATCTGAGTATGTGCATCCATAACTACAAGAAATTACAAGAAAATACTAATTCCCTTGTTTAGATCCGTAGTTGATGGTCTTCTGGAGGTCTCTAATCTTTCCTCCTCTATTCGGCTTCCAAATATGGAAATTGGTACGTCCTTCTCCAAGGATGGAATTCCCCCCAAATTGGAATGTTTTCGACTTGAGACGACTCTTCCCTTTTATAGAGTGAAGGCAAACCCTAATTAGGTCAAATTGTACACGTGGCAGGCTCTCCAAGCTTCTTAGATCCAAAAATAGTTCAACTAACTCCAGTTCATTAAAATGGATTACGAGCTGTTACGTGGCAGTTTTGTTCCTTGCTTTGCTGGATCACAAACTTTGCTCCCTCAAGTCGCTCAGCAATATATTCTGCACAAAATAACTTCCAAAGCATCCATTCTTCCAAATGGGTTAAAACATATAATATTCATCTAAAAGAAACCCTATTTAGCACAAATGACACACAAAACATTGTAGAACTAAGGCCTAAATAACTCCCTTTTGGAGAGTTATCAGTAGCTAATTCCTAAATTCTATGGGTTTGATTTAGTTTGTTAAACATTCGCTTAATTAATGAATTGATTTGGTTTGATTGTCATTATCATTCATTTGTGCATTTTGTCCTTAATGCTTTTAATCACCTGATCAATGATTCAATGAATTGCTTTCTACGTGGAAACTCGACGGAGAGAAGCTTAGACTAGAACTGAATGCATGACTAATGTTTATTTACCCAAGTGACACGGGATAAAATAAATAACATTAGAGGTTGTTATTGAAGGTTCATAATGCCATGCTTAGTAAATAAGGATGAACCGGAAAGAGATTCTTTATTAAAAGGCATGAGAATAGGAGGAAACCGACATGAGAGTCCTTGATATTAGGCTTCTAGACTTATGAATTGAATGTCTAACTAATCCGGATTAGCTAATTTATTAAGCAATTAAAGGTCCAATTGATGAAATCAACACCCTAGAATTATCCTTCCAAATTGTGTCTCCATTTATCTTTTGCTTTCTAGATTAGCTTTTTAGTTTATCTTTTCTGGCATTAGATTTTGTTCTCTAAATAAAGCAAAGTAAGATTATTCGCTGTAATTAAGTGAATATATCCAATCCCTGTGGAGACGATACTCACATACTCAAAATCACGATATTACTTGTGGCCCGTGCTCTTGCAGACTCCCATCAAAACGTTGAGCAATCGACTATAAAAATTTGCGCTTCTGGGAGCTAGCCCAGCGACAAAAATTTACATGCTTTTTGTCTTTTAAATTTCTAGTTTAGCTTAGTTAGTTGTTTTATTTCTTCATTTTTTCTTTTTGAAGGTAGTAGGCCTAAAAGCGAAGATATTACCTTTTTTAGGTTGTGGCGTGAACCTCATTCTAACCAGCTTGCTAATATTCAGGGGAGTCTTTCTCTTTCCCTTTTATTACATGTGTCCTATATATTTGCATGATTTTTACATTGAGGACAATGTAAGCTTAAAGGTTTGATGTGGGGTATATTGCTTTCTGTTTTTTGTTGGGCCCTGAGCATCTGTGCGTCGGGCCAACGTTTGTGCTTATTGACTGCTTTGTATGCTTGTTGTGTATTTTTTTTGTGCTTATGTGATAATGATTTCCTAGGAAAGGCTCAAATTTTTAAAATTGTTTTAGCTATCGATGAGTTGTAATCGTGGGTGCCCCAAAAGGGAGCCTCAAAATTTTTCTTGGATATGTCTTGCATAGGTTGGGTGTCTCTTTTGCTCTAGAGTAGCATTTGAACACTTATGAGTGACTTATTAGACTCATATTCCTGTTGTCACCCCAATAGGTGTAAGGTTTAATGAGAAAATCTAATTTGTTTTGCAAAATTGTGTGTGGAGTCTTGCCTAGGAGTTAAAAGGAAATTACGCTTGCCATGAAAAGAAAAGAGAGGTAAAATAAGTTAAGTGAGCTTGTTGTGAATAATTTTTGTGTTCAACTTTCCTTGTTTTATTTCCTTGAAAGAAAAAGCATGCTTTGCATTGGTTATGAAAGTTTAGGGGTAAAAAGAGTTGCCTACAGTGTGATCAGTTAGGCCAACCAAGGGTTAAACTCGGGTTATGGGCCCCTGCATTGTATTGTGAAAGCTAGTGCCCCGCCCTAAAAAGCAATGCAAAAGAAAAACAAAAAGGAATTTCTTATTCAGGCACCTAGCCAAAGATTAAACAATCTAGTTTGTTTCATTTAGACTTTTTAGCGAGACCTTAGTGCCAGTGTAGGGGGACGATAGGATGAGAGTTTAATAAATCAATTCCGAGTTACTAAAGTCGTGTTTAGGTAGAATAAAGCTCTCTTATGCAAGATTGTCATTGAAAACTTTTTGTTTGTCTCCCTATTGTGTCTCATCTGCATGTCTGTTGATTGTTTTAGTTTTTGAACTTTTGAGCTTTGAAGATTGAATTGCATTGCCTCATTTATATACAACTTGTTCTTTGGTTTGTTTGCCTTGCTCGAGGACTAGCAAGTCTTAGGTTGGGGGTATTTGATAGAACCTAATTCATGTTATCTTATTAGAAGCATTTTATGGTTTAAATGTCTAATTTACAAGAGATTCAGGCAATGGAGACATTGGGAATGAACCACACTAATTGGTGTTATTTCGGGCAAATTGGAGTGTTTTTTAGCCATCTCGATGTTCACAGACGACTAGGAGGTGAAAAGACCTGAGCTGATGGAAGCAAGCCTGAAAAAGAGTGTCAAGAAGTCAAAGGTTCGAGCCCCAAATGAAGCAAACCAAAAAAATACAAGGAAAAGAAGTTTGTAGGCTGGGATGTAGGGCAGTGTCGAGACTCTAGCCCTACCGTCTCGACCCTACGACTGTGCTATAAAATCGTTTTTTCCTTATCTAGGTCATTCGAACTCCATTTTTAGCGATTCTTTCGCCGTTCTTGTTTTTCTCTCTATTTTTCATTCCTCCTTAGTATAGATTAGTTTGAGGATGGCTAATCAAGCCTTGGAGCTTAGTTTTGACATCTCCATGATGGACTAAGCACAAATCGTCATGATTGGGACTTTTTGATGTAAGTTTGGTTGTGTTCTTGAGATTTTGCATTGAATTTCTAGTATTTGATTATGTGATGTTTTATTATATTCTGAATTCATAATGATTTTGATTAACTTAATAGTCTGACAAACTTCTTGTTGATCTAAATTATCTGCTAATTTTTAGCGTTAATTCTTGCATATGGTGATTTTTCGTTTTATCCTAGATGGGAATTTATATGTTAGAGTTAGAACTCAATAATTTGGCTTGTATAAATTTAGGCTTTTCCTAATTGATAATTTAGCCATCTAGCATGAAGGATTGGAATTCCCAATTCCGTTATAGCGGAAGCAATTGGACCAATTCACATTTTAATTTCGTTTCTTAAAATACCCATACATTGGCAAATAACGAATTCATAATTCTACAATTTAAGGCTAAGCATTTAATTTAGAAGCATACTTACCGTCGTTGTCGACTCAGAACGATCAAGAACGCCTTCTTGATTTACAGGGACTAAAAGCGAAATCTCCAACGATTTTTGAGACACCACCATGAGATTTCCCCGCTATATCTCTGAGTTTGGGAACTTAGTTGTGGGACTGAATTGTCTCTTGAACTTTTGGGAAGTACAGAGAGAGGGAAAATCTCTCTGTATTATGGCTTTTTCTTGAGAGGATTTTGAGGGTGAGAGAGAGTTGGTTGAGAGAGATTTTTCCAAAATATTGCAGAACGCGTCAGCCCTCACTAGCCCGCTCCTACGTGTAGTTAAGTGAGAGATAAAAGATTTATTTTTTTATTTAATTAATTAAATAAAACGAATTTAATTTAATTAATTAAATAAAACGAATTTAATTTAATTAATTAAATAAAACGAATTTAATTTAATTAATTAAATATTAATTAATTAATCACATTAATCAATTAATCTTATGTGCATTTAAATCATATTTAAATGCATTGCTCTCACATAATATATAGTTTCAATTAATTTAATTAAATCTAATTTAACCAAATTAATATTAACCAACTAATTAATTAATTCAATGATTAACTAAATATCACATATTTACCATTGGAGCTGGAGCATAAAACGTTTTGGGCTTTGAAAAAGTTAAATTTTGATCTGAGTCGTGCAGGAGCAATAAGAATGCTGCAGCTTAATGAGTTAGAGGAATTTCGCCAATTTTCTTATGAGAATGCGAAATGTATAATGAAAAGACTAAGTTGTGGCATGACAAGAAAATAAAATCTAAAGAATTTGTCAAGGGTCAAAAAGTCTTGCTTTATAATTCTAGATTAAAATTGTTTCCTGGGAAGCTAAAATCTAAATGGTCAGGACCATTTACTGTGGTTGAGGTTTTTCCCCATGGAGCAAATACTTTGCAGGATGAAAAAGATGGGAGAGTGTTCAAAGTAAATGGACAACGTGTGAAAAATTATTGGGGAGAGGAATTTCAGGCGAAATATCCTTCCCTAAGGTTGGTTGATGATTGAGAGAGCATGATTTTTGCGGGAGCATTTCACAGAGCAAAATTTTGAGCTCCCAGTGTTTGTATTAATTTTATGTTTCGATGATTTATTTTTAATTTCGATTAGATTAGATTTGGTTTTGAATGATTTATTTGCAGTCCGTTGGTATTTTTAATTCCGTAGAAGTTATTTTAGATTTTATTTATGTTGTTTTGATTTGATTTGATCTTCAGATTATTTATTTGGATTATCTTTAAATTATCTTTTCATTAATTAGATTTTATTAGATTAAGATCTAGATTTTATCTTCAGTTATTTGAATTCTGATTAGTTTAGATTTAATAAAGATTTTCTATAATTTATTTGGCTTCAATTTGAATTAAAAGATAAAGATTTGATTGGGTCGGTTAAATTTAAATTTGAAAGATTTGATTTTCCTATTTTGAAATTCAAATTCCGTATCCAAGATTCTTCAGGTTGTTGTGGCAAAAATCTGGCTGAAGCAAAATAATCCGATTTAAAAGGGTTTCCGTTGAAAATTTATTATTTTTAGCGTTTGGATTTGGCTTTGAATTTTCGCAGGTAAATTTGCATGCATCATCTGATGAAGCCACATGTCGCAGAGCAATCATCCGAAGGCTTCAATGATGGACAGCACATCAATTTTTACCATGGGCGTTTGGAATCCACGATTTTACAGTTGCTGGTTTCAAAGTTTCAGGTTACATTCACTTCAAATTAAACAGTAATATTATTTAATGCAGAGCAAATCATTTCGGTTAGGATTGCATTTTGCTGGAGCCTTATTTATTCACAACCGCTGGTAAGTTTCTTTTCACTTCGTCTTCTTGATCCAATTTTGCCGTCTGCATTCTTTCTTTTTCCCTTCCATTCTCTGTAAAACCGTTGAGTCCTTCAATGGCCAAAACGAGGGCTAGGAAAGAGAGGGAAAGTGAGGAGGAGGACGTACCAGTTACCCCTGAAGTTTAGAAAGTAAAAACGAAGAAGAAGAGGACGCCGGAGGAGAAAGAAGCTAAGCGAAGACAACGACAGCAGAGGGCTGCGAAGCAAGATGCTATCCAAGGAGAAGCGGTAAATGACCCGGATACGGACAAAGTTCAAAATCCTGCGGTAGAACCGATAGTCACAGATACGGTTCAAGAGGAAAATGCTGAGGAGAATCAAGAACAGCAGGTTGAGATGGTGAGAGACGAGCAGCCAGATGTAGTGCCTGAGAGAGGAAACGTGCAGGAGCAAGAAGCTTGTGTTGAGGTAATCATGCCCGAACCACCAAAACGTCGCCGCATTAAGCGAAAAGCCGGCCGTATTCAGATGATTCGGACTGATACCCCATCACCACCATCATCAGATTCTGAGAAAGAAAAGGCAGAGCGAGAGGAAAGAGAGAAAAAAGAAGCTGAGGACAAAGTGCGCGAAGAAGCAGAGAAGAAGACTGAGGAAGAGCAGTTGCTCAAGCGCAGGGCAGAAAAGGGCAAAAATGTTGCTGAAGCATCGGAGGAACACGATGCAATAGAAGAACAACAGTTACCATTTGATCGCTTCGTCAACCATTTTGCCAGAGCAAAATACGCTGAGCTTCTGAAAAGAGATTTCTTGTTCGAGCGCGGTTTCAGCGGTGATCTTCCACAGTTTCTGAGGATCGGTATTGCAGACCACGACTGGGAGCTGTTTTGTGCGAAGCCTGAGTCTGTAAACGCACAGGTGGTGCGTGAATTTTATGCTAGCATTGTCAAGGAGGATGGATTCCAGGTAATTGTTCGAGGAGTCGAGGTGGATTGGAGTCCTAGTGCTATCAACGCACTGTACAATCTTCAGAACTTCCCCCATGCGGCATATAATGAGATGGCTGTAGCGCCATCTAATATGCAGTTAAGTGATGCTGTAAGGGAGGTAGGTATTGAAGGAGCACAGTGGCAGCTGTCCAAGACTCAGAAGAGGACATTCCAGGCGGCTTACTTGAAAAGGGAAGCAAACACGTGGATGGGATTTATAAGACAGAGAATGCTTCCAACAACACACGACTCGACAATCTCCAGGGAACGAATTCTTCTAGTTTTTGCGATTCTGCGGTCTCTCAGCATCAATGTGGGGAGAATTATTTCAGGTGAAATATCTAGCTGTTGGAAGAAGAAGGTTGGGAAATTGTTCTTTCCGAACACGATTACATTGTTGTGCAGAAGAGCAGAGGTTCCAGTGGATGAGGGAGATGTGATTCTGTTTGATAAGGGAATCATTGACACGCCCAATTTGGCACGGCTCCAGCGCATGCCGGAGGTACGTCAAGGTGGGCTTATCTACGGCATCAACACAATTCTAGAACAACTGGCACTTTCGGCCAGTAGGCAGGAGTTTGCTGAAAGGCAAACTTTAACCTTTTGGAACTACGTTAAGAATCGGGATGCCGGCTTAAAGAGGGCGCTGGAAGAGATTTTTTCAAAACCATACCCAGCCCTTCCCATATTCCCTGACGAACTGTTGAACCCCTGGATTCCGCCCCCACCTGCTGAAAGAGGAGAAGAGAATGATGATGAAGAGTCAGGAAGATTGATGGATGAGATGATCTTCAGCGAGCATTACTTTTGTTCCTAAAATTTTGTTTGCTCGCGCATATCTGACCATGTTTGCTTGTTTCTTTTTATTTTTTCTGCTTAAAAAAATATATCTTTGATATGTAATTCCTTTTAATATGTTTTTAATGAAATTTCTAAGATGTTTCCATTCTATGAGCACTAACTAACTCTAACTTAACTATTTTCTTCTGAATTTTTGAAGCTTGGACTGATTACGCTTAATTAGATCAAGGTATTCTGATCTCCAGAAACCTTTTGCTTGAGCATTTCTTCTAGTCTGGACTGTTGTTGCGGCAAAGAAGATTTTGGAGGTAGTATTGACTTATATGATCCACTTTAAGTTTAGTTCTAGTCCCACGCTTAGTTTAAAATTCAGATAGAAAAATGTAAGTTTGGGGGTGTAATTAAAAGCATTTAATGATTCATTGGGGACAATGAATAATTCAAGTTTGGGGGACTTTTTGCTACTCCAATTGTTTTGCTCGAGCATTCCTCTCTTTCAAATAAAAATTTGCTAGGTTATTGAGTAACCGGGGACATTTGTGATACCCACAGTTTGTCTTCGCGTCAAAAGATGACCTAGGAAAAATGAGGAAAATTATTTGCTGAAAATGTTGTTGAAGGTTTTGCTGGAAAAAATTGATGGAGCAAAAGTTTTGAAGGATGAATGATGATCCAGCAGTTTTTCTGTCTCCCAGAACTTAGGTGAGCTTCATCATAAAATGTTGCCATTCTGAGGGGCAAGAGATGAAATAACTAAGGATTTTTTAGCTTTATAAAGAGTATTGAGCCTAGTTGGTGATGAGTTTGAGGCAAGGGTATACTGCACCGTAAAGTGGGTCATCCCATGCTTAAGAGCTTATGACTGTAAGGCTGCTTTAAGTCTGAAAAACAAAAATAAACTCCTTGAAAATATGTTTTAAGATGTCTGATAAATAGAGCTAAGCTGTGGAGAGTTCTTAGAATTGAGTTGAAAGTGGTGATTATTTGTCCCTACTGAAAGAATCATTTTGCTGCAGCAGAGCTCGTTGTTGCAGAGTGCTCAGGTAAAGGTTAAGGGAAGTATTGGATTGTCTGATTTGATTAAGCTAATTCGTTGTCTAATGTTTTTAAATTCTTAAGGAAAGGTGAGTTAGTATTGCTCGGGACGCGCAATAGTTCAAGTTTGGGGGTATGATAATTGCCCAAAAGGTAGTTATTTAGGCCTCAATTATATAGGGATTTGTGTGTCCTTTATGCTTATTAGGGTTGGTTTTGGATAGAGATTACATGTTTTAACCCATTTGGAAGAATGGAAGCATTGGAAATTATTTTGTGCAGATTATGCTGCTGAGCGACTGGAGGGAGCAAATTCTGTGCTGCAGCAAAACTGGGAACAGAACTGCCACATCACAGCTCGTTAGCCAACTTCATGAACCGACTTCTGTTGAGTTATTTTCGTGATAAAGGATCAAGGAGAGCCTTACACGTGTCCTAGTTGACCTAATTCAAGCTTCCCATCCTTCTATAAAAGGAAGTAGCCGTCAAAGTCAAAAGCATTCCATGTTTTCCCTTGGAAGTCGAATAGTATAGGGAGATTGCAGATCATCAAGAACACCATCATCTGCAAGCTGATTAAGGAGTTTATTTTCTTTATTAACTTGTGATTATGGGCATGCCTACTCAGATTATGATTTGTATTTTCATGCCTATTATGAACTAAGTAGCTTAGGTGTTGGTTAGGAATAATGTGATTGTCGTGCTTCCTCTTTAGTAATATATTGACTATCGCATTTTGGTTAATTGTTGTACTTATTTCCATTTTATGCCCACTTGGCCAGCCGGTGTGAATAGCTCTCTCTAGTTTCAGGGATGATTTAGAGAGTGTGTGGCATTTATCCACACTACGATCATTGTGTATTGGTGAACGCCAGTGACTGAGCTAGGGATAGCCAGTTGCCTAGTGCTTGATCGGTGATGACATACAAAAATGTCATCATTTTCCTATTAATTTTAGCTAGTTTCGTGCATGAATTGTGAGCTTTAATGTATTTTTATGTTGATTTTACAGGAAATCGAGTTCGGACAGCAAAACTGTGATTTTAAGAAAATTTGGGTGAATTTGGAGACTTTATGGGCAATTTGAAGAATAATCATTGAAGATCCAAGCCCTAAAGTCCAAGAAGAGAAGATAATTAAAGTGGGAGGCCCAAAAAGCCCAAAAGTTTGAAGAAAGGAGGCAAAAATATGCAAATTAGGGCTTCTAGAAGGCCTAGCGTCGAGACCCTAGGACCGTAGCGTCTCAACGCTAGGTGGTCAGCATTGCGCGTGCCAAAATCGCGACAGCGTCGCGACGCTGTCTGCGTAGCGTCGCGACAACTTCTGCCCCAAGACAACGTGACGTCACAGCGTCTCGACGCTGTGACGTAGCGTCTCGACGCTGTCGACTTGTTCAGCAAGAAAATTCCAGCCCCTTGCACTATAAAAAGGCCCCTTCCCTTTGGTTCAAATCATCCCAAATTTGGGGGAGCTCTCCCCTAGCTCAATAGAGAGAAAAAGTGAGAAGAATTGTGAGGAAAAAGGTGGAATTGAGCGAGATTCTAAGGCTCAAGATTCGAGATGATCGTAGCGGGAGCTTGGGAGCGACTTATCGGTTATTTCTTCCTTACTTCTTTATAATTCCTTGTTGTAATTTGAGTTAGGCCTATGGATCAAGATCATTTTGGCAAAATTATTTCCATTTGTGAGTAGATCTTGAGACCTAGGGTCGTTATTCTAGTTAATATGATATTGTAGCGCAATTACTTGGATTATGTAATGAAATTCTCCATATTTCATCTATGCAATTCTTGCTTAATGCTTTTAATCTCTTGATCACGGATTAATTGATTTGTTGGTCTAAATTGATTCTCGACAGAGAGAAATTAGATTAGATCCAAATTGCATGGCTAACGATTGCTTGGAACACGAGAGTGAAAGAGAATTGTTAGAAATTGATTATGAAGTTGCTTAATGCCATTCTATGATTAACTAAGGAGATGGACACATAAATTAGTTATGATGGTATGAGATGTGGAGGAGCTTGAAAGAGAAATCCGCTTAAAATTACTTCTAGATTTATGGAATTGAAGATTATTAGTTACATACATCCATGTAATTGAGCTACAAATCCAAGAAAGCTAGATAACACCCTAGGTCAAGTTCCCTTATTTGGTTATTTTCATTTCATTATTACATGTTTATTTTTATTAATTCCTTTAATTTTCGCACTATCATTCGAGTTGATCTTCTAAATAAAATTAAAACATGATGATTCTTGGTACTTAATGGAATTAATTCAATTTCCCTGAGGATTCGATACTCGGTATTACTACCGTTTTATATTACTTGCGGCCCGTGCACTTTGCGGTCATCAAGTTTTTGGCGCCGTTGCCGGGGAAATTGTAATTTTTTCCGTTAATATTGAGAATTAAGTGTTTGATTTTAATTTAGAAATTTTATTTTTCTGCATTTTATTTTTTTTAGTTTTGTGGAGCTATAAGGTGGATAATCTGTTCTTTTGAGATTTAATTATGGCAGAAGACAAAGCAATTCGAGATTATTTCTTGCCTGAATTTCCATTAAACTATTCTGGAATAGCTTATGAGCCAGTCACTGTCGATAATTTTGAGCTGAAAGCTAGTCTCATTCAAATGGTAAGAGAGAATGCTTTCAAAGGCCATCCATCAGAAGATCCACACCATCACCTAAGATCATTTCTGAATATATGTGGAACTGTAAAAATGGGAGGAGTTAGCCCTGACTCAATTCAGTTGCAGTTATTTCCTTTTTCTTTACAAGACAAGGCTAGAGATTGGTTAGACTCGTTAACCTCAAATAGCATCCTTGGCTGGAATGATTTAGTCAAAGCTTTCCTTGCAAAATTTTTCCCATTAGAAAAGATTACCAAACTTAGAGCTGAAATTGGAAAATTTCAACAATTTGAGGAAGAGCAATTATATGAAGCTTGGGAAAGATATAAGGATTTGTTAAGGAAATGCCCGCAGCATGGATATCCTGATTGGCTTCAAATTCAACTTTTCTACAGTGGGTTAAATAGGAATTTAAAGACAATTCTCGACACTACGGCTGGAGGAAACTTTTTAGCCAAAACTGTCAAGGAGGCACGAACCATAATAGAAGAGTTGGCTTTGACAAGTTACCAATGGCAACCAGAGTCCAGAATTAAGGAGAAACCATGTGAGAATAATGAAGTGAGTGCTTTAAGGTTGCAAGTCGAAGCTCTAACCAAGGTTCTAACCAAACTCACGGGATCAGAAATTCCAAGTTCGCCGAAAGCTGAATTAAAAGAGGAGCTTAAAGAAAAGAAAAGCCCTTTGGAAGAAATGATAAGAAACTTCATGAATGAGACTAGAAATCTGAATGAAAAGGTTCAAGCCAAAGTAGATATTGTCATGGATCAAATGGCAATATTTATGAAGGAAATCCAGCAAGGAAATTTATCCAATGACATCGCCATGGACCCACACGAACAATGCCCCGCCATATCTCTTAGAAGTGGGAAACAGTTAAGAGAAATTGAAAGGAAAGAAGAAACAAACCCCATCACTAGAAGGATAGTGGATGAGGAAGATGAACACAAACCAGAGGAAGAGTCAGCACCATCAGTACCAGATAAGTCTTCTGATTCTATTCCTTTAGTTCTTAACCAGATTCCTTATCCTCAGAGATTTCAAAAGAAAAAGTTGGATGCCGAATTTTCAAAGTTTTTTGATATTTTTAAACAGCTTCATATTAACATTCCTTTTGCTGATGCTTTGGAACAGATGCCACATTATGCCAAGTTTATGAAGGAAATATTGTCAAAGAAAAAGAAATTCGAGAACCATGAGACAGTGAATATGACAGCCGAGTGTAGTGCCATAATCCAGAAACATCTGCCGCCAAAATTAAAGGATCCAGGGAGTTTTACTCTTCCGTGTACTGTTGGTAGTTTGTTCATAAAAAAAAGCTCTGTGTGATTTAGGGGCAAGTATAAACCTAATGCCATTCAGTGTTTACAGGAAACTGGGTTTGGGGGAATTGAAGTCGACCACAATTGTCTTGCAATTGGCAGATCGTTCAATGACATACCCCAAAGGTGTATTAGAAGATGTTCTGATCAATGTCGACAAATTCATATTCCCTGTAGACTTTGTAGTTTTAGACATGGAAGAAGACCCTGAAGTCCCGATCATTCTTGGGAGACCATTTTTGGCAACCGCTCGTGCTCTAATTGAGGTGCAAAAAGGAACCCTGACTCTCAGAGTGGAAGACGACGAGGTAGTGTTCAACCTTTTTAATGCATTAAAACATCCAGAAGAGGTTAGCTCCTGCTTCTCGATTGATTCAGTTGACGCTATTATCAATGCATGTGTAGAGTCAGAGTCTACTGTTGATCATTATGAGATAAGCATGCCTGACGTGTTTGGAGATGAATTATTAGATGTTGATCAGAAAAATGCTTTAATTAATAGATCTTTAGGAAGGGAAGAAACGTTGTCATTAGATATTTGTGCTCAAGCTGATGTCCCTTCCCCTGAATTAAAACAATTGCCTGCCCACTTGCGCTATGCATTCTTAGGAGACTCTTCTACTTTTCCTGTTATTATTTCTGCTAGTTTAAGTAAAGTAGAAGAGGAAAAATTGTTGGATGTTTTGAAAAGGTATAAATCTGCCTTAGGATGGTCCATCAGTGATATTAAGGGTATTAGTCCTTCAATTGTCATGCATAAAATTTTAATGGAAGATGCCTTTAATCCTACAGTAGAACACCAAAGGAGATTAAATCCAGCAATGAAAGAAGTGGTAAAAGCCGAGGTGTTAAAATTATTAAATGCAGGAATTATTTATGCTATATCTGACAGCCCTTGGGTAAGTTCTGTTCAAGTAGTGCCTAAGAAAGGGGGGATGACTGTTGTTAAGAATGAGAAAGATGAATCCATTTCTACTAGGACAGTCACCGGTTGGCGTGTGTGTATTGATTATAGGAAGTTAAACAAGGCCACCAGAAAAGATCATTTTCCTCTCCCTTTTATTGATCAAATGCTTGATAGGCTAGCTGGGTATCCATATTACTGTTTCCTTGATGGTTATTCGAGCTATAATCAAATCGCGATTGCACCCGAAGACCAAGAGAAAACAACATTTACGTGTCCCTATGGCACTTATGCTTTTCGGCGTATGCCATTTGGGCTATGTAATGCTCCAGCCACCTTTCAACGTTGTATGATGGCCATATTTTCAGACTTTGTAGAAGAGATCATGGAAGTATTTATGGATGATTTCTCTGTTTTTGGTTCATCCTTTGATAACTGTTTGCATAATCTCTCTCGTGTTTTGCAAAGATGCCAATAAACTAACCTTGTTTTAAATTGGGAAAAATGCCATTTTATGGTGAAAGAAGGGATAGTCTTAGGTCACAAGGTGTCTGAAAAGGGTTTGGAGGTTGATAAAGCCAAGATTTCTGCTATTGAACAACTTCCTCCGCCCATTAATGTTAAAGGAGTTCGTAGTTTCTTAGGCCATGCAGGGTTTTAAAGACGTTTTATAAAAGATTTTTCAAAAGTTGCTAAACCCCTATGCCACTTACTTGAAAAGGATGCTCCATTTGTGTTTTCAAAAGAGTGTTTGCTAGCATTTAATCTTTTGAAGGAAAAATTGATTTCTGCACCCATCATTGTTGTTCCTGACTGGAGTCAACCATTTGAAATCATGTGCGATGCTAGTGATTATGGTTTGGGAGCTGTCTTAGGGCAACGACGAGATAAGTTCTTTAGGGCAATCTATTATGCAAGCAGAACCTTAGATAGTGCTCAGCAAAACTACACCACTACAGAGAAGGAGATGCTTGCTGTTGTGTTCGCTTTCGATAAGTTTAGGCCCTATTTACTCGGTACAAAGGTTATAGTGCATACTGACCACGCTGCTATTCGTTATTTGAGTAGTAAAAAGGACTCCAAGCCCAGACTCATAAGATGGATTCTGTTATTGCAAGAATTTGACTATGAGATCAAGGATAGAAAAGGTTGCGAGAATGTAGTCGCAGATCATTTGTCTCGGATAAAGCATGAAAAGAACATTGCAACCTTTCCCATTAAAGAAATTTTTCCTGATGAAAGGTTATATGCTGTTAAAACTTCTTTTCCTTGGTACGCCGATTTTGTAAACTTTCTTGCAGGAAAAGAAATACCTCCAGACTTAAATGCTCGGAAAAGAAAGAAGTTTTTCCATGATGTGAAGTCCTATCTGTGGAATGACCCATTTCTCTTTAAAGTATGTTCTGACCAAATCATTCGAAGGTGCATTCCGGCAGAAGAAGTAGGTAAGATTATTCATGATTGTCATGCATCTCCTTATGGTGGTCATTTTGGACCAACTCGGACTGCAGCAAAGGTACTTCAATCTGGTTTTTATTGGCCTACTTTATTTAAAGATTGTTATACCTTCATGAGAACATGTGATAGATGTCAAAGGACAGGAAATATTTCTAGACGCCATGAAATGCCTCTAACCCCTATTCTCGAAATTGAACTTTTTGATGTGTGGGGCATGGACTTTATGGGCCCTTTTCCCTCTTCCAATGGATACTCGTACATTCTAGTTGCTGTTGATTACGTTTCTAAATGGGTAGAGGCAGTAGCCACAAAGACTAATGATGCTCGTGTTGTGTTACGTTTCTTGCATAAAAATATTTTCACTAGATTTGGCACACCACGAGCTATAATTAGTGATGAGGGGTCTCATTTTTGCAATAAATTGTTTGAATCATTACTGAGGAAATATGGTGTCAAGCATAAGACGTCTTTAGCTTATCATCCCCAAACTAACGGGCAAGCAGAGATTTCTAACAGGGAGATTAAGCAAATTCTAGAGAAGACAGTTCGTATCAACAGAAAGGACTGGGCATACAAGTTGGACGATGCTTTGTGGGCCTACCGGACAGCTTTCAAAACTCCAATCGGTACATCACCGTATCGATTAGTGTATGGTAAGGCCTGTCACCTGCCTATAGAACTTGAGCACAAAGCATATTGGGCTATCAAGAAACTAAACTTGGACGCAGAGAAGGCTGGGGAGCAACGTCTTCTGCAGCTCAACGAATTAGAAGAATTCAAGAGCCAGACGTATGAAAACGCAAAGCTCTATAAGGAAAGAATCGCAAGATGGCATGATAATATAATCCAGAAGCGTATTTTCGAGCCAGGGCAGCAAGTTCTTCTATTCAATTCTCGATTGCGATTGTTCCCAGGAAAATTGAAGTCAAGATGGTCCGGTCCATTCATAATCAAGGAAGTATCCCCATATGGACCAATTGAATTAATGGATAATAGCGGGTTAACTTTTAAAGTTAATGCTCAAAGAGTGAAGCACTATTGTGGATTCGAAGAGCGCAAGGTCGAAAAGATGATTTTAACGGATCCAGGGTGACCAAGCCCCGTCTAGCTCAGGACGTTAAACAAGCGCTTCTTGGGAGGCAACCCAAGCTGTTTAGGTTTTTAAGTTTCATTTTTGTTTTTTTTGTATTGATCATAATGCTCCCTTGAGATTGATCCTTATGTAGGAAGATTCGTGAAATCACACCTATCCGCTCATTCTCTCTTCGGACGAAAATTCAAGACGTTTCAGACTCTCTCGCTTTTTCAGGGCAGTATCGATCTCTCTTTATCTGATTAAATGTTCATACATTGGGGACAATGTATATTTTAAGTTTGGGGGGGAGATTCGCTCTACGAAGGTTTTGCATAAGAAAAGTAATGCTTATGATGAATTAAATGCATATTGATGATGATGACGTCTGATGATTTGCTTTTAGCCATGATTCTCTCTTATTGTTGCAAATTTGGAAGCATGTCTAAATTCAAGAAAATTTAAAATTTATCTTTGATCCCCTTGCAAAGTATGATGATTCACTTGTTTTATTATGATTTTGAAAGCCTAGATGAAAGTTATATGCTTTGGAAGTTTGTTGTCACTCCGATAGGTGTAAAGTTTGTCTAGATAGCTTTCATGCGTAATAGTCAGTAATACTGAGCTTTGGGAAAAAGAAAATGAATTGCTCAAAGGATAATAATAATAATAAATGTTCCACTTTCTTGAAAGTGTTAGTAACCAGGGGCATTCATGACACCCATCGTTTGCCTTTGCATGAAAACGCTGGAAAGAAATGAGCATGCTTCGGCATCCTGAAAGATGAAGCGCTCGTAGTTGGATGCTTTCATCACCAATGTTGGCAAGCCAGAACGAAGGCGTTACATCTAAAAGGATTATCTTCATCTAAAAAAAAAAAAAAAAAAAGGTTTGGGGGACACCTCAAGAATTTTGGGCACCTGAGTAAGGTAGTACTTGCTAGATAAGTATGATGGCTAAAAGGGCGAGCTTTAGTGCCAGTGTAGGGGGAAGATGAATGGAGGAGTTTATAAATGATTCCGGGCTAGTAAAGATTATGATAAAACAAATGATGATTCGCTTTTGCAAGGGAGGATAGGATTAAATTTTAAACTTCTTGATGGTTGACTATGCTTACTTATTTGTTTCAATAGTTTGCATTCATGGCTAGAAGCATTGAGGATAGAATTGTTAACATGCAAGTTATGATTCATATGCATTACTTTATTTTGCTCGGGACTAGCAAAACTTTAAGTTTGAGGGTGTGATGACATACAAAAATGTCATCATTTTCCTATTAATTTTAGCTAGTTTCGTGCATGAATTGTGAGCTTTAATGTATTTTTATGTTGATTTTACAGGAAACCGAGTTCGGACAGCAAAACTTTGATTTTAAGAAAATTTGGGTGAATTTGGAGACTTTATGGGCAATTTGAAGAATAATCATTGAAGATCCAAGCCCTAAAGTCCAAGAAGAGAAGATAATTAAAGTGGGAGGCCCAAAAAGCCCAAAAGTTTGAAGAAAGGAGGCAAAAATCTGCAAATTAGGGCTTCTAGAAGGCCTAGCGTCGAGACGCTAGGACCGTAGCGTCTCAACGCTAGGTGGTCAGCATTGCGCGTGCCAAAATCGCGACAGCGTCGCGACGCTGTCTGCGTAGCGTCGCGACGCTGCGACAACTTCTGCCCCAAGACAACGTGACGTCACAGCGTCTCGACGCTGTGACGTAGCGTCTCGACGCTGTCGACTTGTTCAGCAAGAAAATTCCAGCCCCTTGCACTATAAAAAGGCCCCTTCCCTTTGGTTCAAATCATCCCAAATTTGGGGGAGCTCTCCCCTAGCTCAATAGAGAGAAAAAGTGAGAAGAATTGTGAGGAAAAAGGTGGAATTGAGCGAGATTCTAAGGCTCAAGATTCGAGATGATCGTAGCGGGAGCTTGGGAGCGACTTATCGGTTATTTCTTCCTTACTTCTTTATAATTCCTTGTTGTAATTTGAGTTAGGCCTATGGATCAAGATCATTTTGGCAAAATTATTTCCATTTGTGAGTAGATCTTGAGACCTAGGGTCGTTATTCTAGTTAATTGGATATTGTAGCGCAATTACTTGGATTATGTAATGAAATTCTCCATATTTCATCTATGCAATTCTTGCTTAATGCTTTTAATCTCTTGATCACGGATTAATTGATTTGTTGGTCTAAATTGATACTCGACAGAGAGAAATTAGATTAGATCCAAATTGCATGGCTAACGATTGCTTGGAACACGAGAGTGAAAGAGAATTGTTAGAAATTGATTATGAAGTTGCTTAATGCCATACTATGATTAACTAAGGAGATGGACACATAAATTAGTTATGATGGTATGAGATGTGGAGGAGCTTGAAAGAGAAATCCGCTTAAAATTACTTCTAGATTTATGGAATTGAAGATTATTAGTTACATACATCCATGTAATTGAGCTACAAATCCAAGAAAGCTAGATAACACCCTAGGTCAAGTTCCCTTATTTGGTTATTTTCATTTCATTATTACATGTTTATTTTTATTAATTCATTTAATTTTCGCACTATCATTCGAGTTGATCTTCTAAATAAAATTAAAACATGATGATTCTTGGTACTTAATGGAATTAATTCAATTTCCCTGAGGATTCGATACTCGGTATTACTACCGTTTTATATTACTTGCGGCCCGTGCACTTTGCGGTCATCAATCGGTCGTACCTCATTGGGGTTGAAACACATCCCAAAAGATCCGGAGTTCCGGGAGGAATCCGCTAATAATACTGCGAGAAATGCATGATCAATAATATTGCTAGAGCATCTTTTAGAACAACCACTAAATCCTAACAAGCACCTGTCTTTAATCTTTCTATCTATTTGTTTATTCTTTGTTCTGTCATTTATTTTGCTTCAGCACAATTCTTATTAAACCAAATCATTTTACCATCTTTGAAACCATTAGAAAGTTACACAAAATAGGTAGAGTGGAAACTAATTCAGGACTCAGATTGATAATATTACTTGCTGCAGACTGTGTATACTTGCACAGGAATTCTAGAGTCTTTTAAACCATATTTTTACTCACTCTAGGAACCCAACAGTTAGCAATGTAGTCCAAAGCAGTTTGCAACACGCTGGTGTGAATCAAGCCACTGCTCGTAGTAAGGATGCCCCATTTTTTTGAAGCTTCATGGAGGCAAAACCTCCATTATTTAATGACCAGCTTGGAAGTTCGAGAGCTATTAAAGAGTGGACTTCAGAGTTAGAAGCCCTGTTCTGGTATCTCAGAGCTAATGCCCAGCAGCGTGACTATGGAGCTACCTTTTTACTTAGAGGCCACACACGCGATTGGTGGAATCTAGAGGGTCAACCTGAGGATCGCCCGAGCAATCCCCTGTCTTGGATAAGGTTCAAGGGTCTGATACGAGACCGCTATGCCTAACGCTTCTTCGGTGCTGAAGTTAAAGATCTGGAAGTGGAGTTTGTGTCGCTCGTGCAAGGGACCATGACTGTGGCACAATATGAAAGAAGATTTGAAGAGTTCACTAGAAGAAAAATCATATACGATAGCATTCAGAAAACGCTATCGTAAGGCTACGATAGCGTTTTATGAAACGCTGTCGTAGCCGATGTTATTGAAAGTATTGGACTTTTAATAGCGTTTTTTTACCGCTATCCAAAACGCTGTAGAAAGTCTATTTTAATTGCGTTATTTTAATGTTATGAAACTTTTCATAGCGTTAAAAAAACGCTATGATTTCTCTTTCATAGCGTGTTTTATAGCTGTGAAAAAACGCTATAAAAAACATATCATAGCGTTTTTTTTTTCACGTTGTTGTAGCCGATGTTATTGAAAGTCTCTAACTTTTCATAGCGGTTTTTCAACGCTATAAAAATTGCTATAAAAATCCATTTTTAATTGCGTACTACTAGTGTTATGGAAAAATTTCATAGCGTTAGAAAAAAGCTATGGTCGATCTTTAATAACATTTTTTATAACACTAAAATAATGTTATAGACAATATAGCATAATATTTTTAATCTTGCTATGATAGACACACTAATTGACTTTTAATTGGTTTATATATATATTATATTGTTTTGTTTACATTTGTCCCATTTGTTTCAAATATTATTATATTAAAAAATCAACTTAAATTAGTTTATAATGTATTTAAATACTTTTGCACAAGTAATAACATATATATCTATCAAAGTCGCTTGCCTTTTCCTATATAGTGTAACACCCCCAAAATTTACCTATTATAAGCGACATTACCCTATTATTTGCTAAAACACTACAAAAAAAATTTCGACAGCATAACAACATAACTATAGCAAACCCAAAAATTTCAACCACCTACTAAGACAACATATAACTCCTGAGAATTCCAAATAGAATTACGAGTCAAATCTCATAACAAATTTCATTTATATAACTCGAATAAACTTATAAGTCTAACACAATGCTAACCACAAAAATAAGATGCATCCATCAAATTAAATAACACCCAACTAAATAAAATGACTACGTCCTTCCAATAACCACTATTTAAGCAAAATACAACAATGAAATTAAGACTTAGAGAGTTATTCTTCCTCAGACCTCCTCCTCAGCATCACTCGGTTTGTAGTAATCCTCATTAGCTACAAAATTTGATGGTACCTAGGTCAGTACAAACCAAGGTACTAAGTAAGTGACTCACACCTGAAGAGCCATCAAATAACATACAACAAACAGAGCAACCTCATGCTTTTCAAACACCATTAAACATGCTTTATGTACATGACAAGCAACCAACATAACACTTCTAGGATGCCCAACAAAATAATAAAGCAAAACCCTTTGAGTCTTTTTCAACAAAAATTCACTTATTCTACAAGTGTAGTATAATATGCATTGAAAAATATTATAACAAAACCACAAGCATAACACTTCTAAACTAAGGTCAAATAACTCAAGAAAAGCAATAGGCTTCTAGAGAAATGATAATGTTTAAGTTGGTAAATCTGACCTTACTTAATCACAAACCAAGTCACTGAAAATACAAGATAGCTAGGCACATTGACAAATCCAAACTACCCTTGCAACCTATAATTTAAGCTAAAATCTCAAACCATTAAACCAAAATCTCAAAACTAACCAAACCTTAAACTTATTAACATACCAACATTTATGAACATTACAACTAAACTAACCTTATCAAAGTTTAAACTTGGAAACCTAATTACACTTATCATGAACGTAAATACTAAACTTATCAATTGAGGATTTGAATACAATAGTATAAACCAATTTTCAGCTTATTATTGGTATCTAATAGTATCCCGAATTGCCAAGTACAAAGAAATAGAATAAAAGGAATAGGCAAATAGGTAGTAGCTACTACTAAAGTGATTTAAGATGAATGTAAACTTAGATGCCTTCAAAGTAGCTAATAATTCTTAAAATCTCATTAATTGTTTCTTTCACCAAATCAACTATCACAAAGAATAAAAATTTGCTTCTAAAGCCTCTATCCTAATTCTAACCGAATGCTCCGAAAATTTTGGCTGCATGACAACATACATATGGCTAACCCAAAATTTTCTTAACACCTGCTAAACAAGAGAACACACTTCTATATTCAAAACTGCTCAATTGCAAACTTCCATAACACTTTAGGTCAACAAATAGACTCTGAACTTCCACAAAACAAAGCGAGTCAGATCTCGCATCAAATATAATTTAAAAACAACTAAAAGAGATTCTTTAAATATCCATGTTCTATCAATGTCAAATTATTAAATTATGCACAACAGGATTTATTAAAGTAAGCTAATTTTTTTTTATTCAAATGGTATTCTTCAGGATTTCAAAACCATTATGCATATAAAGTGAAACAAATTAATATTAAAAGAATAGACTTATCAACCGTATTTACCTTGACAATTAACAGGACTACTCCCTACTTTTGAAAACCTTTGAGTTAGATTGTTGAGTCGACACCTATGAAGAGAGAATTAGAGTTGGCATAGAGAAACAACCCTCAAGTTTAACATAGAGCTCAAAGCGCCATTAAAGCCATGTCTTTTTGGAGCAAGCAATGAGTTTGATTGTGGGAGTGTTGATCATGCAAGAAGTCTCTGTGTAATTTTTAAATCCTGTATATTTCTTTCATGCTTCTTTCATAATTTTAAGCATGCTTCATCCATTGAAAATAGCGGAAGTGATTGAAAGGGCCTAAAATTTATCTTAAGCTACCGTCATCTTTCAACTTCCTGATATATACGTTCGTTGCCTTCCAATAAAGACGTATTGGCTTTTAAAACTCAACTTCAAGAAACATGTACTTCGTTTAAACTTAATACACTAGATTTATACAAGATTTCATAAATAAACTCTAAAGCTAATCCAACAGCAATAGGTTGCCCCTCAAAAGGCAAGATATTTGGCACAATTGCAAGGAATAATTAGCACATTGTAATAAAAAGCACATTGCAGACATGCAAAAAGATTCAATATCAATCCAAAGGAAAAACCAACCAGTAAACTTTCCACACCAGTCACAATAACCAGCTGATATATAAACTTCCAGTTTAATATCATAATAATGAGATGCAAGTGCTTACATGTGATGGACATAAATGATGATAAAGGAAATGGATGGTAATTTCCTACAAGATTATTTAGTCTAGCACCAAAATACAAGCATGAGCAAACAACCCTTCCCCTGGGATAGATTTTTTCTTTTTTTGTTCATTATTCTATTTGGGGAGGGAGGGTTTATACATTAGATGATTTGATCTCCTCTAAGGTTACCTTTGTTTGGAGAAGCCAAAATGGAAGGGAAGAAAGTGAGAAAATAGAAGATTAACTTTGTTTGCATAACAAAATGTTGTCTTCCATCGTGAATAAACAAGAGAAAGAAACAATTAACAAGGAAAAAGGTCAATATCACATTTGTTGCTTGTTTCACTTCTATCCTTTTGGGTTTTTCCTTCGCCGTTGAGCGTTTTAGGCTTGAGACCTATAGTAATGAAATCTATAAGCATGGGAAATGAATAGTTCCTTAAGAACAAAAAATATGAAACAATTTACATCACCACAATTTACCATTGAAAGCAATTAATATCCAATGAGCCTATGACTGATGGTAAAAAATATGAAAAAACAAATGGAGAATTTCATGTATCATGTATAAATAAACAAACAATACAAATTTATTCTATCATAAGACATGTTACCCACATTAAATTCTAACTATATTAGATAACATAGTGGTGTCACAACAATCAACCTCAACAATAAAACCTCGGAGGTAACATTGAAAATGAAGGAGATAAGAAAAAATGACGAGAAATTGAGGGGAAAGATGGGAAAATCAGAGTTTACTTAGTTTGATTTCAGCCTTCCTCTGATATACCTGAAATCAAAATGTGGACAATTGACAATTGAAGGAGACAATTGAAATCAAAGAAATGAAAACGAGAGGAGTGTCTACTTGAAATTGAAGTGATGTCGATGGAAGTTTCTTTGAAGGGACAAACACGAGAGGAGTGTCTACTTGAAATTGAAGGGACGTCGATGGAGGTTTCTTTGAAGAGACAAACATGAGACAAGGAGTGAAAGCAATAAAGATAATTTGCATAGAGGAAGCAAAAGAACTGCAACTAATTGACCATACCTAAGCACAATCCATTTGAGTAATCAAACATTATTGATACTTTCTAGATTTGTAATTTAATAATATTATTATAAGGGAAGAAAAAGAAAATTTGATTACCTCGTTGAGAGAGTTTTGAACATGGACAAGAAAAAGCTTGCTGTAACACCCTAGGATTTTAAAAGCTAACCTAGCGACATTACTAACTCCTAGACCAAAGCAAACCGTGAGCACCGAAAATTTCGGCAGCATAACGGCGTACATTGGACTAACCCAAAATTTTCTTTAACCTGCTGAACAAGAAAAACACTTCTACAAGCAATACTAAACTACTTCCCACTTCACAGCTCAGCAGAACATAAACAGAACCAACAGATAAACAGATCTCGCATAATCAACTATTAGCTAAAACCAATTACATCTTTAAGCAAAATCTTGAAACGACACCTCATGCGAAACAAGCTTATTAAACCACTAACTGAATGAAACAATGGAGTTCTTTAAAACGGAAACAACTTATTCAAGGGATTAACAAGAACGAATCAGGACTAACCAAACTTAACAACTTTCAAAAGCAGCAACACAACTGCCCTAGCTAAAACCTAAGAAAAATAAAAGCGAGAACATCGATACTAATTATGGTTCCTCCTCATACGCCTCCTCCGCATCACCATGGTCCACGCAGTCATCATAACCTGCAAAATCTAGTAGTTGGGGGGAGAGAGGAGGGGGTCAGCACACTAAGGTACTGGTAAGCAGCCCCTACCTGAGAAGCCATCAAACAGCAAACAACAAACAACATGCTCTTCATGCGCAAACAACATGCTTTTCAAAACGGTAAACATAATATCATGCTCAAAAGCTAGTAAAACAAATGACTCTCCTAAGCCATAACTCATGCATCTTTCTATATGCAACTTGCTAACCACTCAAGCTCCACGAGCTCGCTCAACGCTCTTATTTAGCCCTCACATGGCTCTCCAAGACTGATCCTTCGAGTCGCACTGTCCCCTGACCATTTGTACCCAGGGCCACAATGCTCTCTACGGAGCTCGGCGTTTGACCCTTGACCATTTGTACCCAAGGCCTCAAACTGTGCATCGCCCCTTGACCATTTGTACCCAAGGCGCACCGATGACTTAGCAAGGTATTGGCCCTTCCCCAGGCACCCAACACATGCTCTCTAGACTCATCACACCGACCCTTGACCATTTGTACCCAAGGCCTCGATGCTCCTCTTAACCCAATGGTGACGTGCCACCCCTCGACCATTTGTACCCGAGGTGCACTGACACTCACCCAACTTTCTTTTCTTTCACACTTTAGGTCCCTGACCTATAACTCACATCTATTAGAATGCATATGCCCTGCAACATGCTTCTAGACTCATGCATCATGCCCACTAAGCATATACGTGCAACTACACATGCTCTCGTCCATGCTTAACTCATATGCAACAAACCAACATGCTTACAACCAATCAACACGCAACAACAGTCATGCTTTTCAACGGTAACATACATATATACGTATACATCAGAGAAGCAAGAAACATAAGAGAAATTATAAAGCGAGTAAACATTTAGCATGCATCACACAGTCAAGCAGACTTCAACAAGTAAGAACTACTTACCGGAAGCTCAAACGCTCCTAAACAATCCTAAAGGACTAATGGAAACAACCAGAAGAGCCTAAAGAGCTCCAACTACAAGCAACAACTACCATGAGTTAGGAATTGATAAACAACACCCTAGAGACTTAATAAAGGAAGGTAAAGGGTGCTGGAATTTACCGTTCAGCGTCCGAAAGACCTCGAACACGTGCTGTCCAGCAAGCGAAGAGGTTTAAAACCACTTGCTTAGAGGCCCTAAGCACTGGGTGTTCAAGTCCAAGGCTCAACGGATGATGGGTCACAAGGCAAGAATGATTTCGAACCCAAGACGACTCCGAACAGCGCTGGAAAATAAGAAACCAACCACGACACTAAATTCTAAGGCCGAATAAGAGTGGGTAACCCAAATTTGAATTCGAACAAGCATGGGTCACGACGAAAACTTACCGAAAACGCTAAACAATGCCGCAATGACCCAAAACGGGGTCGAACACCACTGGACAGACGCGAAATCGCGAATGACGGGTTATAACAACCTCGAACAACGCACTAGAACGATCCTTGGGCAGTGGGTATTCAAGTCGATGTGTTTCGAACCTAATCGAACACCTAGACGGCGCTGCAGATAAGAAAATCGAACAACATTAAACTTTCAGCACCTAAAAGGAATGGGCATTCTACCAAAGGCTCCAAACAAGAATGGGTAAACTATATTCGAACTCAAACCAGCATGGGTCATCGCTGAAACTTACCGAAAGAGTCCGAACACGCTGAAACGGACCTTAAATCAGCCTGAACGCGCACAACACGCCAGAACGACGAAGACTCCAGCCACTACACACTAGCCCAGCCGAAAACAAGAGAAATCAGTGGCTGCTTGCGAAACTTGAAAGAGATCGAGGGAAAAGAGACCTTACACGCGAGTTGAAGGAGAAAACCAAAGCTGTGGTGCTGGCCGACGCTCGCGAATACAGGGCCACGGACCAGCTGCTGTTGGCGTCAGAACACGGGAGAGAGAGAGAGAGATCCGCGAAGAAGCTCGCGAAGGGAGGTGGCTGCGCGACGAGAACGGTGACGGCGGCGCTGGAGCACGAGCGGCGGCGGCGACAGGGACCTTGGTTGCAACCTCCGACGACGGTTGGATGGTCAGGCGGCGGCGCGGCAGTTGGGAGGACCTGCGGCTGGCGGCTGGCGGCTGAAGAAAACGCAGAAGGGGGAGGGGGTCTGCGGCTGCTACACGATAAAGAGAGGGAGAAGGAGATAATTTTGCTTTAGGGTTTCTTTTTCCCTTATTTCCTTATTCTTTTCTTTTAAAAGAACCTAAGAGAAAAATCCCAATTTAATTAGGAATAAGGTCTTATCTAGGATTTTATTTAAAAATCCTAACTTAATCCCTAAAAGACTTGGGAGGAAAAATAACTCGATTGACAAAAGAGTTTGGGCCTTTTTGATATTTAAAATAAATATCAAACGTTAAACCTCTAACTTTAGGAATTTAAAGATTTAATTAAAAATCTCTTTCCCCTAAACTTTAGAAATTTAGTTTAACGACCCAAGGCCAAAGTTAAATTCTAATTTCCCCAAATTAGAATAAGAACGCCCAGCAAATACCAAAACGGCTCGATTTCGAAACGCGGGGCGTTACACTTGCAATAATCAGAAAGACAAGTCCAAATCCTCACTATCCAAGAAGATTAAAATTCTTTTTTCCTTTCAATCTTTTTTGGTAGGCTAACGCACCTATAAGCCTACTTTACATGGTTATTAGTTATTAATGTACTAGAATTAACTTATTATCCTACTAAAAAGTTTGTGGTGAACTATAAAGCACAACAAGTAGATCAAACCTTGAAAGTTTTAACCCTTCTAACCTTGCTTTCTATAAAATTAATATATTTCTCTCAAACAATTTGATCAACTCTACAATGTGATGTTAACCAACTAATGTTTAAAATATCTTGTAGCGAATTTGAGATGGGTACATGCAATTAGCTTGCATTAAGTTTAATTATTAATTACAACAACAATCATTATATATATATATATTATTCATATGAAAAAGTAGAGTAATATAAAATATAAACAGATTTCTTTGAAGCCTAACATATATTCTTAAAACTAACCTAGCTCATGTGTCATACAAAGGTTATACAAGTGTACCAACCTCAGCATCCAATGATAAGTAATGAGATAAAAATGCAAAGAAAATCAATGCAAATGTCTAAATATTGAAAATGTATATGAAATATCAATTTTCAATCAAAGTCCAGCTTGCTTTATGTTCTCCTCCAAGCTTTCCAATAAAATTAATTCCAACTTTAAATACCATATATTAGTAATAACAATCACTTAGCTAAAAACTTTCAAGAATAGTATAAGTTCTGTTCAAAACTAAGATATGTCATCAAATCTCTGACTCTTAACACCTAACCTAACTAAACATAAATCTGGAAGAATCTAATGACATAATCTCCCGAATGCAAACAAATTAAATTTGAAAGAACTGAAATCAAATCACCGCAATCACACATTCCAACTCAGCAAATACTCACCAATCAAACGGCTAGATATTAACTCTCCCATTCACCAAACGGCTAGAACAAAATCAGCAATACCATCAAGCTGGCAATTGCTCTCTAAATTAACTTACCTTATCATTCAATAATTAGCTAGTTGATCATGAATCAAATTATCACCTAATATGGAAATTACCACTGGAGTAATTATTGATTATTTCCTTTTTGATCTTTGGATTTATTTTGTATATTCTGTACCCAAGTTGTTTGGTTCCTTCCTTAAATATTTTTCCCCCTCAAGTCTATTGTATTGGTATATATCAGTAAGTCTAACAACAGTGCAATAACATGAGAAATTCAGCCAACTGATTTTACAAACTTGTGGTGATTTTTCTGGTTTATAAGTTCACTACTGTTGAAATCTTTTCAAAATTCACAACACCAATTGTCGAAACTACAAATTTGCATAATTGAGTTAAATTATTTCACCTAATTGACACAATTTGAAATGTAAATTGAGAGAAAAAAGAAACTTACAATGTTCATCAGACAGAAAAGGATCTTAAGAACCATCGCACAAACAAGAGGTTCGCAGTTTCCTCTGGTGCCAATATAAAGTAACGAGGTTGAAAAGCCAAACCATGAAAAGCCAAACCATAACAGAACTAATGGACAAATTTTCTGGAATGCCACATTTCTTCAAAATATTACTTATAAAGAACCCAACGAGCAAATCTAGACAGAATGAAGACAATTAACATAGAAACCAACGGAAAATTATTATTTAACCAATCAATTATCGAATGAAAAAGTGAAGGTACCTGACGCTGAGAACATAAAATTGGCCCAATAGTGATGGAAGATAGAGTTCAGAATGAGAAAATACGCGAGCAATGGTGAGTATCTATAAGTGGATCTCAGATAGGGAGACTTTTCGGATGCCATTAGAGAAGCAGTGTCCATGAAGACAACGTAATCGACATCAGTGTACCTGACCTCCATGTGCGCATCTTGCCACTCACCGTATAGAATAAGTACCAGCCTGAAGATCGCTAAGAGATTTAGCAGGGAGCTGAAGCAAAAGGATGCAATTGTTGCGCTGAAGCAAAAATGGTTGTCGAAACACAAGACAAGGGGATGAGGGAGACGAATGACGACTTGGGCTTCTAAGAAAATTGAAAGACAAGGGAAAGAGATACCGAACGACACCCTAATGCTACTGCAATTCGTCGAAGATGAGAGGGAAAGAGATACCGAACAAGAGAGAGATTGAGACAAGGGAGAAACTTTGCTGCTCGCGTCTGTTTGTGCGTTGTTGCCGTCGAAGGAGCGTCGCGCCGGCAGCAGTTACTGTCGCCGGAGCTGGTCAGAGGTTAGAGGAAGCCGACGGATGGAGAAGAGGAGGTGCGGCTAGGTGCGTGTGTTCTGTCGAGAGAGAAAGAATGTATTGGGAGGGAAAATGTCGAGAGGGAGAGGGATAGATTTTTAGATTAACTGAGCGGGAGTTTTACCGCTTTTTCTTTTTTAGAACTTCAGCACATTTTTTTTAATAGCGAATTTGAACCAATGCTATAATTAGATGCTATAAAAAGTGATATTTGTTGTAGTGGTTGTCTCGTCATGTCCCAGAGCTAGTAGCCAACGAGTCAAGAAGGATCGAAAGGTTCATCAATGTCTTTCGTAGGGAAATAAGAGGGTTGGTTAGGTAAGTTCGGCCAACCATTTACCTAGCAGCTAGAGCGAGCGAGATAGCATTAGACAGTGAAATTCCTAGGATGGAGCAGTTCCAGGAGGTGGCCACTTCATCTGGTGTCAAGAGAAAGCATGAGGAGTTGGAGTCGATACCAAGTCATCACGTCAGAAAGTCTCTGCCAGGGCCAGTGCCCAGTCGGTTTGTTGTGAGGGAAGCCAGGATCCCAAAGAGTGCAAAGGTTCCCTCAAGAAGCGGTCAAAAGAATGTCCAGCAAGAAAAGTTGATGCCTTGGATTACTAATGAGGAACTCGAGGCAGAGTATCCAAAGCTCTATGACGATGACATATCTGATGAAGCGGATAATTCTTAAAGGTTGGGAGTTAGTTGCACCTCTTGTTCCAGGTTAGTGATCTCTCCTCAAGTTTATCTATTGCTCTGGAATTACCCTTCCTCTTTTGGATGTTTGTCATTTGAATTTATTTGGGATGTGAATTCTTAGTCTCGTTTTGGTATGTTTTGTTGCATCTGTTAGATCTTTCATTTCCTGTGAAGTTAGTGGAAGCTAGAAGGTTCATTTCAAGGCCCTATCAAACATCGCCTAGATCCTAAGGAATTGAGAGATTTCCTTGTAATAGGTGAAGTTGGACAAACCTCTTCGTTTAGGCCAGCTTCAAGGGAAAAGGTCTTCCTAGGGTAATTTTATGATTTTGCTTCTTAAGTTGAGATCATGGACTTATCATCCCAAAGATGCTTCTACAACCAAGTATGAACGTTGCAAGTTCCTGTTATGTCTTCGGACTCATTAATAGCCTTGTCGTTGTTACTGATTTCATGAATTAAATCTCAAGGTCTTTTTGGACTCGCTCGTGTCAATGCTTTGATGGTGTGTTGATTTATTTTGACCAAGAGTCAAAGCATCTCCCTCACGTAGTGAGACTCAATCCAAACCAACGAGATATTGAGAATCGGTAATGAGTCATGACTGCAGTGTCAGTTGTCATCACCACAAAGCTACCTTGGTATGCAGTTTGTAAGACAACGCCAAGGGTGGTGTTAGTGTCATCTTGTGGCCATTTTAGAAAGGGTGGTTCGAAAAGGTGAGTTGGCAGCGAAAGTTTTTTCAGCGTTGTTTCTTCCTTAGCAATGCCTAATTGAAGTTGGTGGTTGTAACTTACCAAAAAAGTGGGCTTAAAGTTGATGAAGTTGTTTTTTCAAAAAAAAAAAGTTGGTGAACTTGCTGATGAAGCTTCTTGTAGGATTGAGACGAACATATAAGTTGTCGTTGATGGTTGGTTGTGAAGGTATCAAGCTCAAATGTTTAAGCTGACATTGCAACCTATGTTCCACTAAGTATCATTAACGAATAGAAGGTTCTTGTGGGTCGTGCAAGATCGAAGTTTGTATTCGATTTTGTTAGGCCATTTGAGTACTTGATGTACTTGGTCAAGCTGCTCGTAGGCGAGCTCTGCTTTAAGTGTTGTATATTCAACACAACTTGTCTCAAGAGTTGTTGTTATGGATACACATCAACTATTCTTCTAGTGCCTTAGCGAAAAGCTTTGGGATTATAGAAGAAAGTAGCTTGATGAGCAAAAAGCCACTGGTACTAAGTGCCTTGGGGAGTAAGAGTTGGAGTCAAGGTTAGAAATCCAATGTGGTTAAGCGAGCAACTTTCGAGATCTGGAGTTCAGTGTTGGGAACCATGCGTTCTTGCGCGAGGCGCCGATGGAAGGTTCTTCACTTTGTTGAGGAAAAGCTTAGCCTAGGTTCATTGGACCTTATGAGATCCTGGAACGCATCGGGCCTGTTGCTTACAGGTTGACGTTACCACTGACCATGTCAACTATGCATGATGTGTTCCATGTATCCATGTTGAGGAAATACGTGCTGATCCTTCGCATGTGTTGAATCCTGAGCCCCTGTCGCTGAATGAGGACTTGACGTATGTGGAGAAGCCTGTCAAGATCCTAGCCAAGGAAACAATGGTGTTGAGAAGCAAGACCATTGATTTGGTGAAAGTGCTATGGATAAACCATAGAGCAAAAGGTGCTACCTAGGAAAGAGAAAGCGAAATTAGAGCTATTCGAGTAATAGTCATTCGAGGACGAAGGCTGTTAAGGTGGGGGGAATATGATGCCCCATGCATTTCGGTGTAATTAATTCCATGTATTTTTTCAAATTGAAATGCAAATTCTTATTTGGCTTGTATTTTGGAATTTAAATTAAGTACCATGGCATTTGGGTAATTTTTTGAGTTAAATTTGTTCGTGATTAATAACTTCTCTTCCTAAAAGCTCATTACATTTTTAAGCCAGCATTGGTTGCAAGAGTGGTTGAGCGTTGAAATTTTTACGCTAAACATGAAGAAAATTGGTTGGAATAATCTATATTAGGAAATTTATTCTTGGATGCCTATTTTTACAGCTTTAGTCTTGGGTTTTTGGTTGTTATTAGAAAAGAAATTAAAGAATAAGGAAAAAAAAGGAAAAAGTTCAAAACCCTCATCTTCCCTCTTTTCCTCTCAGTCACGAGCAAAACCCCCCTCTCTTCTTGTTGTCGTGGATCCCAGCTAGCGCCAAATCGCCGCAGCCTCATTCGCGCGTCCCTCTCCCTCTTTGTGCGTTCTCTTCCTCTCTTTTCGTGGGTTGATGGCAGTTTTCTCTCTCTCTTCGATTGTAGCACCGTCGTTGCTTGATTCCCGTCGCCGTCTATAGTCGACTCCCCGCTATTCGTGGGTCGTAGACCGAGCGCCGTCGCCCAGCCCCCTTGGGCGATCTCTCTACCTATCCGCGTGTTCTTACGTCCGTGGGTTTTTAAATCTGCGGCTTCCTCTATCTCTCCTTGCATTTTTGTGTGTCGTTGTCGCTCCTCTCCATTCCCGTCATCGACATTTTCTTGAGTGTAAGTTTCTTTCCCTTTTGGTTTTGCTTAGTCTAGCTGACCCATTTGCAATTCCAGGGCTCTCAATGAAGCTTGCTTACTTTGAATTGTGGCATCGGATTGGTACGAGCCATATATTCTTTCATCAACGACTCCAGAGAACTCTCTAAATTTTGTTGGGGCAATGTCTGCTTATTTTTTTGGGGCATTCTCTGGGATTTAGCAAATCCTGACTGGTTTGCGACTTTTTGTTGTGCTTAGGGGGCTTGCGAATTACTTCCTTGCCCTCCCCATGCAAAGTTGGGGTGGTTACGCCAACCTGGATTATAAAAATTTGAATATGGGTTATTCCTTTGATTACCTACAAAAAACAGAGAAGCTGGATTGTTGGGGCAAAACTCATAATTGTGCTCTTCACCACAATAGACACATGGTCCTTCTGTAACTTGGTTTACAACTGTAGCAGGCTCCACCACTGACGGCTGCTGAACATGACTAACCACAGTTACATTTTTAAGAGCATTAGCTAACATTGTGATATCAGCCCTAATGGTAGACACACCATCAACTTCTATTACACTCTTAACTTTCTTACTAGAGCCTCTAACATTTGACCACTGACAACTATTGGTTGATATTCTTTCTAAAATCTCATGGGCTTCATTAAAGGTTTTTGCCAAAAGGGCCCCTCCCGCAGAAGCATCGACCATATTTTGGGTTGCTACGTTTAGTCCATTGTAAAACGTTTCCATTTGGATACAATGAGGTAAACCATGGTGGAGACACTTTCGCAAAAGCTCCTTAAACCTCTCTCAAGCCTCACTAAAAGTTTCATCTTCGAGTTGCCTAAATCCCACTATCTCACTCCTCAACCTGGCATTCCTAGTTGGTGGAAAATACTTACTAAGAAATTTTTCCACTAACTCATTCCAAGTTCTAATTGATCCTGAAGCAAAAAAATTTAACCACGCCTTTGTTGCATCTCTAAGAGAATATGGGAACAAAGTTAATCTAAGGGCATCTCTTGACACTCCCTGAATTAAAAATGAATCACTAACTCCTAGAAAAGACTTAAGATGTAAATGAGGGTCTTCAGATGATAAACCATGGAATTGACCCACGGTCTGCAACATTTGAAAATTACCGATTTCATTTCAAAATTTGATGCCTCAATTTGAGGACGCGCAATTCCTGGATTTAACTCGTCAAACATCAGAAAAGCATACGCTCGAATGGCTCTGGCCCTATCATTCGCTACCAGAATAGGGTTCTCAACCAGGTTATTTTGCTGACCATTTCGCTCCAGCGGTTGATTTTACTGCAACACACAATTCTACTGGGGATCAACTTGATCTTTTGGAATTTCTGGAAGATGCGACACGTTATCCATTGGATTTAGATTTCATCGTTGCTCTCTCCTTCTTCTTCTAAATGTCCTTTCAATTTCTGGTTCAAGCTTGAATCTCACCCTAGGAGGATCGCTCATGCACCAATCTCACACCTACAAAAACAAAAGAAACAATCAAAAAATTCTCATATTAAACCACTAAAACACATACACAAAACAAATAACATAAAAACTTATTCAAGTCCCCGGCAACGGAGCAAAAAACTTGTTGCCTTCTAGAGTGGGTTAAAAATATGATAGAATTTAACTCTAGAATACTATGCAAGTGCACATAGTCTGCAGCAAGTGATAAGTAATTTATCATATCCACGAAGTTTTGAATAGCATTCACTCTACCTATCTTGTGTAACTTTTTAGTGATTTCAAGGTTGTTAAAATGATTGGGTTTTAAATTAATGCTGAAGCAAAAGAAATAACAGAGGAGAATGTAAACGGATAAACTAGACATATTGGAAACAGACGTTGGTTAAGATTTCTGTAATTGTTAAGAAGATGCTCTAGCAATTATATTGATCAAGCATTCTCTTGCAGTCTTATCAGCAGGATCCTCCCGAAACTCTGGATTTTTTGGAATGTGTTTCAACTCCAATGACGCTCTACCAATCAAGCACTAGGCAACTAGTTATCCCTAACTCAGTCACTAGCGTCCACCAACACATAATGGTCTAGTGTGATTACAAGCCACACATCCCTTAAATCGTCCCTGAAACTAAGAGATGGTATTCATGTCGACTGGACAGACGAGCACAAAATAAGAATAAACACAAGTAATCAAGATGCTCAAAATCAATATCAATTGCTAGATTATGAAGTACGACAATTACATATTCCTTACCAACACCTAAAGTAACTTTAGTTCATGGAATGAGAAGCAACACACGTTAAAATCTGTTCACGTGCATCCATAACTACAAACTTTTACAAGAAAAGATAATTTCCCTTAAAGAAATCCGTAGTTGATGGTCTTCTTGAGTCTCCAATTGTTCCTCCTATATTCGGCTTCCAAAGATGGAAAGTGAGTCTCCCACTTCGAATTATTTGACTTGAGGCAACCCTTTCCTTTAATAGAGTAGAGTCAACCCTAATTAGGTCAAAGATTACACGTGGAAGGCTCTCCAAGCTTCCTAGATCTGAGATTGCTTCTGAAAACGCCACCTCATTAATGAATCACGTGCAGCTCACGTGGCCAGTTTTGCTCCTAGCTTTGCTGGATCATAGGATTTGCTCCCTCAAGTCGCTCAGGATTAATTTCTCTGCAAAAGAACTTCCAAAACATCCATTCCTCTAAACAAGGTAAAACATATAATATTCATCTAATAACACACCTATTTGGCACAAATGACACACAAATCAATATAGAAATAAGGCCTAAATAACTCTCTTTTGGAGAGTTATCATACCCCCAAAACTTGAACTATTGCGTGTCTCGAGCAATACTAACTCACCTCCCTTTGAAAATTCAAAACATTAGACATAGCACAACTCAATCAAAACAGATATTCCAACACTAGCTTCAACCTTTACTTGAGCATCATGCAAAACCAAGCACTGCTGCAGCAAAATAGTTTTTTGAACATTGAACAAATAATCACCACCTTTAATTTAACTCAATCCTAAGAACTTACCACAACTCAGCTATATTATCAGACATATTTTAACACACTTTTAGGGGATTTATTTTTTTGTTCTTCAGACTTAAAGCAGCCCTACAGTCATAAGCTCTTAAGCATGAGATGATCCATTTTATGATGCAGTATACCCTTGCCTCAAGCTTATCACCAACTAGGCTAAACACTCATTGTTAAACCCAAAAATCCTTAGTTATCTATCCCTTGCTTCTCAGAATGGCGACATGTTATGATGAAGCTCACCTAAGCCCTGGGAGATAGAAAACTGTCAGATTATCATTCATCCTTCAAAAGTTTTGCTCTATCAATTTTCACAGCAAAATTTTCACTTCTTTTCTTTTCAGCTGATAACTTGCAAAAAGCAAGTTATTAGTCCTCTAAACTTAGACTAAAACAAGGCCAAAAGAAACAAAGATGCGTTGTTTCAGTGCAAAAAGAGGGAAAAATGTGATAATTTTATGCGGCGAGCTATATTCACGTATGCGGTGGCAAATTATAAAATATAGGGCGCTAATGCAACTAATTCAGTTGTTTTTCAAGTTTCTTCTCAGTGCAGGCACACATCCCAAGATGATCAATAGACAAATAAGATAATGAAAAGACAAGCGCTGACACAACTACCGCAAGTGGGCGGAAAAAAGGGAGAAAAGCTAAAGCAAGTTGGCTGATGATGATTAACGCAAGTTGCTAATTACTTGGAGAAGTCATCTTCTCTCACCTATAAATAGAAGCCAAAGATCAGATATCAAGTTCTCCTCTAATGAACAACCTGTTTGTGGTCCAACCATCAAACAGAAAGCCCTCCCGTGCCATTGAGAGGGTAGGGCCCTTTGTTCAAGACTCGCAGTCACCACTTAAGGGAACACTCATCTGCTTCCCTAAAGTCGGGAAGGAGTGAATTCTATCTTGTACGATTATGTTCCCAGTTCCCCATTCGGTATTGTCCCCAAAATGGTAGGCTTATTGAGTCGGCGTATTGGCCACTCTCACCCATACAAATCAAAGGGCAGTCCCTCATGAGCAGGAGTCCATAATCAACTCAGGATTAAGACTAAGTTGTCTAGGTCGTCCTAGTAAAATAGAAAACCAACTAGTTAACGGTGTTATAACCAGTGGTTACTATTGTAAGCGCATATTTTGAGTCAAATGAACCATTAATTTCTTTCTATTTAGTTGCGATACTGTTTTCATTACTAACTCCCTCTTGGCCAGCCGGATGCGGTAACAGCATGCTAAATCCCTGACAGGTAACACATGCATACATCTCTAAGTAGAGCAAATTAGCGCATGACATGTAGTCTTGGTAGCATTAAAACACTACCGCTAAAAGATCGTGCATGCATGAGCTACTGCGTTATGACTAACGCAATCCCTTGTAAGTTTTAGAGAACTGCACCTAATGCATGAACTAGCCAAATGACCACTTGATAGTTTTATGCCAAACGCAAAAATGAGTACTAGAAGGGAAACTTATGATTTTTTCTCACTTAGGCATTGTTGGGTTCTTAGAGTGAGTAAAATATGGTATAAAAAGACTCTAGAATTCCTGTGCAAGTATACACAGTCTGCAGCAAGTAATATTATCCATCCGAGTCCTGAATTAGCTTCCACTTTATCTATTTTGTGTAACTTCCTAATGGCTTCAAAGATGGTAACAATAATTTGGTTTTATGAGAATTATGCTGAAGCAAAATAAAAGACAAAAAAAAGAATAAACAAATAGGTAGAAAGATTAAAGACAGACGCTGGTTAGGCTTAGCAGTTGTTTTAGAAGATGCTCTAGCATTATTATTGATCATGCAACTCGCGCAGTATTATTAGCGGATTCCTCCCGGAACTCCGAATCTTTTGGAATGTGTTTCAACCCCAATGAAGTGCGACCGATCAAGCACTAGGCAACTGGCTATCCCTAGCTCAGTCACTGGCGTTCACCAATACGCAATGTGAAGGGATAAAAGCCCTTTGCGCAGCGGAAACGCACAGAAAACCACACTGATTTTAACTAAGAACGAAATACCAATACGGATCACAAACTCAATTATTTACAGCAGAAAATAAAATGTAAACATGTTGTAAAGCTAATTAAAGCATGTTGTAAAATAGGAGAAAAAAAAACTAGATCTAATCTAGAATCGGGTCCTAATGACCCTAGTTCAAGAAAAACCTTACCCTTGAAGAAATCCTTGAACGTTTCGCCAAAATTCTTCGATTTTCTCCCAAAAACAGCAGCAATTACACCTTGGTCTTGTTGGAAAATCACCACGAACACCACCACGAAGGTTCACCGGTATTCTCGAGTAGGATGTTGCGTTGGGAGCTTGTGGGAGCCAAAAGCCTAAGGAAAATTTTCCTGGATGAAGCCTTTTGTATTCTCTGAGAGAGTGCAGAACGAGAGAGAACGAGAGAGAGGGAGAGATTGAGGCGTGTGACTAGGGGCAATCTCCAACTGCACACTGACCACGTCCCTTTTTAAAAATACATAATATCAGATAACTGAAATATCAGTTATCTGATATTTTTAATTAATTATAATTTTAAAATCATAATTTTAAATTACAATTAATTGTATTGTATTTTAATTAATCTAAATTAATTAAAATAACATTAATTTAAATCCAATTTAAATTAATATCCCTCTTATCTTATAGTTTAATTAAATTTAATTAAACTAAATCAATTAATTAATTCGAAATTAATTAATAAAAATTAAAATAAAATTGAACATCACATATTCAATTACTATTTTCTCTCTCAAAAGTATAGTATTAATATACATCCAATGCATATTAATTATAACCTATAGTTTTAATATGAACCAAATTCATATTTTAGTATAATATTCGAACACCTTCGAATATTCAATCCATCCTTAGAATTTTACCTCAACGCCCTAAATGAGCTACCGGTGGGACCTAATGGACCTACAGATCAGAAGCTCCAACGATATGAGATTAGTTGGTTAAACTCATTAACCAAGTTAATCAATATTCGTTAACTGTGGTTCACTCCACTAAAGAACCACAGCTGCACTCTTCTCACTGCAGACATATTTCTGTGTCCACGGATATTGACCGTCAACAGCAAGTTAGCCCTTCACGTGTGTTCGTACCCCAGCTAGGTCAAATTACCGTTTTACCCCTGGGCTACCTCTTGATCCTTAAGTACCAGTGCTCCTCTAATGAACAACATGTTTGTGGTCCAACCATCAAACAAAAATCCCTCTCGTGCCATAAAGAGGGTAGGGCCCATTGTTCAAGACCCGGAGACACCACTTAAGGGAACACACCTCTACTTACCCTCATATCAGGAAGGAGTGAATTCCATCTTGTAAGACTACGTTCCCAGCTCCCCACTCGGTCTTGTCCCCAAAATGGTAGGCTTATTGAGTCGGCGAACAGGCCACTCTCACCCGTACAAATCAAAGGACAATCCCTCATGGACAGGAGTCCATAATCCACTCAGGATTAAGGCCAAGTTGCCTAGGTCATCCTAGTGAAAAAGAAACCGAGCTAACTAACGGTGTTAGAGTTAGTGGTTAACTATTTCGCGGTCCGGTCTTTGTGCAAACTCATTGCACAGGATACCCCCACTCACATGTCAGCCACATGAACGCGTTGGATCACTACGTTTGTATCAATATACAAAGCGGGCCGTATCCATAGTGTCACCAGGATAAGGTACCCAGCCTTATCCCTATACCACAGACCCTTTAGGCTAAAACTTGAACATTGATCCCCGTATGTCCCCACATACTAGTTCAAGCCTCATTCTATTAGCCATGGATGTTTAGTTTATTGGATTAGGGTTAACAAGACAAGATATAATACAAACATTGAATAATACATCACTTTATTAATGTTCGGTCAAATGTACATTTACTATCTACGAGTTTTAGGGCATAAAACCCAACAAACTCCCACTTGAACTAAAACTCAAGTTACAGGGAAAGTATATACAATATAATCCAAAGCTGGAAATGGTACATGTATGTTGTACATTACATAAAAAGTAAATATACAAAATACAATAAACTAGGGCATACTTACACCCATTACACATCTCCCACTTGCCCTAGATTACGCTATATACATGTCTCGCAGACCTAGACTGTCTAGATGACCCTCGAACACTTTAGCCGAGAGGGCCTTCGTAAACGGATCAACAATGTTGTGCTCGGAAGCGATCTTGGTCACGACCACATCTCCTCTTTGCACAATTTCACGAATCAGATGATACTTTCTTTCTATGTGTTTACCTCTTTTGTGGCTGCGAGGTTCCTTTGAATTGGCTACAGCCCCACTGTTGTCACAGTATAACGTAATGGGCAAGTTCATATTTGGAACAACTTCCAAATCTGTCAAGAACTTCCTTAGCCAAACAGCTTCCTTAGCTGCTTCACAAGCAGCTACATACTCAGCCTCCATGGTGGAGTCTGCTATGCATCCCTGCTTTATACTCCTCCAAACTACAGCTCCCCCGTTAAGGGTGAAAACTGACCCTGACGTAGATTTCCTAGAATCCTTGTCAGTTTGGAAGTCAGAGTCGGTGTAACCAGTGAGAACTAACTCCTTAGCCCCAAACACCAACATGTAATCTCTCGTTCTCCTGAGATACTTGAGGATTCCTTTAACGGCGGTCCAGTGGTCTAACCCTGGATTCGACTGATATCTACTGACAATCCCTACAGCATAACAAATGTCAGGCCTCGTGCATAGCATGGCATACATTAAGCTACCCACGGCAGAGGCGTAGGGAATCCGTCTCATATCCTCAACCTCTTGAGGTGTCTTAGGAGACTGTTCCTTAGACAAGTGAACCCCATGCCTGAAAGGCAAGAAGCCCTTCTTGGAGTTCTGCATCGAATATCGAGTCAACATCTTGTCGATATACGTTGCCTGAGACAGAGCTAGCGATTTGTTCTTTCTATCCTGAATAATCTGGATGCCAAGAACATACTGTGCCTCACCCAAATCTTTCATTTGGAATTGAGCTGCTAGCCATTCCTTTACGTCAGACAGATACCCTACATCATTCCCAATGAGTAGGATGTCGTCTACATAGAGTACGAGGAAAGCTACTTTATTCTTGTTGATCTTCTTGTATACACAAGGTTCATCAACATTCTGGTCAAAACCAAAAGATTTGATCGCAGTATCAAATCTAATATTCCAAGATCGAGAAGCCTGTTTCAACCCATAAATGGATCGATTCAGTTTGCAAACCTTTTGCTCATGACCTTGGGATATGAACCCTTCGGGTTGAGACATAAAAATACTCTCGTCAAGATTGCCATTCAGAAAAGCTGTCTTGACATCCATTTGCCAAATTTCATAATCATAAAATGTGGCAATGGATAAGAGGATTCTTATGGACTTTAGCATAGCAACTGGAGAAAAAGTTTCTTCATAGTCCACTCCTTCTCGTTGGGTATAACCCTTTGCTACAAGTCTTGCTTTGAAAGTCTGTACTTTCCCAGCAACATCTCTTTTTCTCTTATAGATCCATTTACACCCAATGGGTTTGACCCCCTCAGGTTGATCTACAAGTTCCCAAACCTGATTGAAGTACATTGACTCCATCTCAAGATCCATGGCTTTGGCCCACTCGTCCTTATCTACATCATTCATTGCCTGACGATAAGACAATGGATCTTCTACGCCGTCATCAGGTATGACTACTTGTGTTTCTGTTAAACCCAAGTAGCGGTTAGGTTGTGTCACAACCCTCCCACTGCGTCGAAGGTCTCCCACTACGTGAGGAGGACTAAATTGACGAGAAGAACTGCATTCTCCAACAACTATTGTTGAAGGACCAGGTTCATCAACAACCCTTGTTGATCCTTCTGTAGCTTCTCCTAATACTAACTTACTTCGTGGTCGATGATCTCGTATGTGGTCTTCCTCCAAGAATGTTGCATTTGTCGATACAAATACTTTATTATCTTGAGGGTCATAGAAAAGACCACCTCTCGTTTCTTTCGGGTACCCAACAAATTGGCATAATCTCGTACGTGGTTCCAATTTCTTAGGATTTGTCACTAACACATGTGCAGGACAACCCCAGATACGGAAGTAACACAAACTAGGTTTACGTCCCTTCCATAGCTCAAAAGGAGTTTCAGAAACACTTTTTGAGGGAACGTTGTTAAGAATATGTACTGCAGTCGCTACTGCATACCCCCAAAACGAGCTAGGCAATTGAGCATAGCTCATCATAGATTGAACCATGTCTAACAAGGTTCTGTTTCTCCTTTCTGATACACCATTCTGCTGAGGTGTACCAGGTGCTGAGAGTTGTGATTGGATTCCATGTTCTATCATATAGTCCTGGAATCGCTGATCTAAATACTCTCCACCTCGATCTGATCGAAGTGTTTTAATTGTTTTACCTAACAGGTTTTCTACCTCAGCCTTAAACTCTTTGAACTTTTCAAGAGCTTCAGACTTATGGTCCATCAGGTACAAGTAACCGTATCGTGAATAATCATCTATGAAAGAGATGAAATATTCATAACCACCTCGAGCCTTTACATTCATTGGACCACAAAGATCCGAATGTATTAGTTCAAGTGGTTCTTCGGCCCTATAACCTTTTCCAGTAAAAGGCCTCTTGGTCATTTTACCCTCGAGACACGATTCACAGGGTGGTAAAGATGTATCTTCTATATCACTTAGAAGCCCATTTTTAACCAAACGATCGATCCGATCAATGTTAATATGACCAAGACGAAGATGCCAAAGATACGTGTTGTTACTTAAAGGAGAAACTTTTTGCCTTTTGTTTTGCGTTTCGGCCGTTTTAAACATTTCATGACTTAAAATGGCCTTAACATCATTTGGTCTTAACACAAACAAATTATTCTCAGGCTTAGCTGAACAAATGTAAACTCCATTCTTTGAAATTAAAGCTTCATTAAGCTAGAAGGAAACAGTATAACATTGTTCTAATAATGCTGAAACAGAAATTAGGTTCCTTTTAATTCTAGGAACCAAATACAAGTCCTCTAAAATTAAAAACCTATTTCTAAAGAATAATTTTGCAGCTCCCACTGCACGAGCTGAAACGACGCCTCCTGTTCCGACCTTGAGCGTCATTTCACCCTCTGCCAGCTGTTGGAAATTATTTCCCTGAAAAGAAGAACAAACATGATTAGTGGCTCCCGAATCCAGTATCCAGGCATACTCATCATGTTCAACAAGACAAGTCTCTAACACAAGTAAATCGAATTTACCTTCTTTTTCTCTTCTCTTCTCAGCAAGGTAGCGGGGACAGTTGCGCATCCAGTGACCATCTGCATTACAGTGGAAGCATCTGCCTTTGTCGGCCACGACCTTGGCCTTCCCCTTCCCTTGCACAGCCAGTGCAGGAGCCTTCCCCTTATCTCCCTTCCTCTTTTGGATCTGCTTCGATGAAGAAGCCTGGGGTACAGATTTAGTCCCTGAGGATGAACCCTTCAGGAACTTCTTCTTGGAATGGGCCACATTGGCCTCTCCTTTAACCACACTTTTTCCCTTGCTCTTTTGCAGGGACTCGTAAATCTATAACTCCGAGAGGAGGGTAGTCAGGTTGAACTGAATCTTATTCATGCTCGCGTTCGTCCTAAAAGACAGATAGCTCGCTGGGAGCGAGTGAAGGATGAACGCAACCTGACTGCGCTCGCAGACAACCCCGCCATTTGCCTCAGCTATGTTGAACTGGTTAATCATGTCCAGGACATGTTCCCGAACAGATTGACCTTCCAGCATCTTGGCATTGAAGACGTTCTTCAAGGCGTCGTGGTGGAGCTGGTAGGACGGAAGTCCAAACATCTCCTGCAGGGAATTCATAATTTCCCTGGACATTGCCACGTTCTCGTAACGCTTGGCCAACACTTCAGACAAGCTGACCAAAATATAGACTTTGACCTTTTCATTGGCCTTGGTCCAGCGTTCGTAGGCGTCCTTAACTGCCTGAGTGGCAGTGCGAGGGGGAACGGGAGGACATTCCTCCGTTAAGACGAACCTTAAGTCCTCAACCACGATATTGTATTGAGGTTAGATTTCCATTGTGGAAAATTCTCGCCGGTAAGTTGTTCATTTTTAAGCAGGGAAATTATAGAGGAAGACATTGCTGAAAAACAAACAAGTGACCGTATTAGTTATCTTTGCCTTAACCCATCACACAAGCAATACAAACAATTGCATACATCCAATCAATTTTGCAAACAAACAATCAAAGAACCCTAATAAAACTATGATTGTGTTTCGCAACGATGCTTTAGAGGTTTAGAAGAACAGCCACCGAAGGGTGATCAGTTGTTCCTCCTCTAAAATGAGACTCTTCTCAGTCAATTTCTAATACCAGAATAACTCATATTCCATTAGATATTAACCACCGTTTTTCGGTCAAGGATTTGTTAACAAATTAACTCCTCCCCGTAAGTGTAACCCTCCCACTTTCAGATCCCAGAGGCACGCACCAACAGGCTACCGTTAGGAAAGACAACTGTTGGTAATTAGCCTAAGTGATCCTATCCTATTCAGGAGTTCACGGTGTTCCGAATCCTATGATCAGGCCCTCCAAAGGGGTGGTTGCTCCAGGGCAACACGCAGGCGGATCATAGGAATCTCACGTTGTGACCTAGGGGTGGAGACCGAAGGATACGTTGACACGCATCCCGCTCCCACTTACTATAGTCACTTTCCCCATTCACCTTGGTATTGACCCATGCAAACACTCTCCGAAGGGAGGCCGCTCTACGACGACACGAAGCCGAGCATGGATCTCACGGTGTGAACGTCACGGGGACGTAGGAGCAAAACTCAATTTAAATTAAGTTTTGTAATTTTCCTCCCACTAAAGTAACCTATTAATTTTAGGGTTTGATTAAACCTAGATAAATTCGGCTAAGTCATTTATCTAAGTCTAGTCCTATTATAACTATTATAATAAGACCTAATGTCTAGGTGTATTAAACCAATTTAATTAACCTAGCGACATTATTCTAACATTAACCTGAGATTAATTCAACTCCGGTGTTCCAGATTCGTTCCCAGGTAGGAGGTGTTCCGTTTACCGTCAACTTAAATACCTCCAATCCTTAGACAGAACTTCACTGGTAGAGTTCCCTTATAATCTTAGGAATGCTCGTCCTACTTAGTTCATTAAAACTATTTTTAAAACTAAGTAAGATATTCTAATCCTATTAGAAAATGATCTTAGGTCTAATTAATTTTAACCCATTAAAATTAATTCAATTTAACCTAAGATCCTATGTGAACATGCATATCTTGATTATAGATTGACGGTTTCTAATCATAAAATTTTAAACTATTTCAAAATTTTATAATGATTAGCCCTATAATCATGCATACTATAGTTTTTAAAACAATTAACAATCATATTCAAGTTAATGAAATTTAAAACTATAGTACTCTGCATTGCATGATAATTAATATAACCCTTATATTAACCTATGGATGTATCATGCTTAATGCAATTTGATTTCCATTTAAAAAATAAACAACTTTATTATAGCCAAAAATGGAAAATCAACTTAGCATGCTGCAAACAATTAATTTTTAATATAACTCTTATATTAAAACTATGTAATTGCATGCATCATACTTTTCCATTTTCATGAATTTAATATAACTCTACTATATATTAAATAAAACATGAAAATCAAACCATGCATTTCAAACATATATTATAATCTAATTATAACATACATAAATGCATGAGCATGCTTTATATCCTAAGGTGGGATTAAAATTTAAATGACATCCATAAAGCATTTAAATAGCGAATAAACCGATTTAATTGGCCCCTAGGATAGATTAATGCAAAATTACACTAATAAAGCAATGAATCTATCCTATTACATAAATCTGCAGCTCAAAATCCGGTCTACAAGTCTTGAACCGACCCGAACCACTTCGAACCGGACTTGAAAAACTCGAACCGCACCCAAAACGGGTCAAACCGGACCAAACCGGTCCCAGCTGACCCAAAACACACGAACCGGACCGGCATAATTAGGGCACCTCTCACGTTTTCACGAAAAACCTGGCGCCGCACGAAATCGTGACAGCGTCGAGACGCTGTGAAGAAAGCGTCCCGACGCTGGCGCGATTTCAACCGTCTGGAGCGTGGAATCGCGACAGCGTCGAGACGCACAATGCCTAACGTCCCGACGCTGTTGCGTCTGGAGCTGTTTCCTGGGTAGAACCGCGGCTATTCTTCGCGAAATTCATCAATTTCTTCTGCGATCTTCATCGATTTTCAAGCCTAAACACGACTCGGACTAGTACAGACTCGATTTACAGAATTTTGCCCAAAAACGCAGGGGCCTTACATGATCAAATCAATAAAATTACGGTAAATCTAAGGCCAATTAAACCTAAACAGTTTATCGCATAATTAAACATTCACAATGCAAATTAATCCCACCATAAAGTGAATCCGCAAATTTCAATCAATAGAAAAAATTCAGAGATGGCTCTGATACCAATTGAAGGGATAAAAGCCCTTTGCGCAGCGGAAACGCATAGAAAACCACACTGATTTTAACTAAGAACGAAATACCAATACGGATCACAAACTCAATTATTTACAGCAGAAAATAAAATGTAAACATGCTGTAAAGCTAATTAAAGCATGTTGTAAAATAGGAGAAAAAAAAAACTAGATCTAATCTAGAATTGGGTCCTAATGACCCTAGTTCAAGAAAAACCTTACCCTTGAAGAAATCCTTGAACGTTTCGCCAAAATTCTTCGATTTTCTCCCAAAAACAGCAGCAATTACACCTTGGTCTTGCTGGAAAATCACCACGAACACCACCACGAAGGTTCACCGGTATTCTCGAGTAGGATGTTGCGTTGGGAGCTTGTGGGAGCCAAAAGCCTAAGGAAAATTTTCCTGGATGAAGCCTTCTGTATTCTCTGAGAGAGTGCAGAACGAGAGAGAACGAGAGAGAGGGAGAGATTGAGGCGTGTGACTAGGGGCAATCTCCAACTGCACACTGACCACGTCCCTTTTTAAAAATACATAATATCAGATAACTGAAATATCAGTTATCTGATATTTTTAATTAATTATAATTTTAAAATCATAATTTTAAATTACAATTAATTGTATTGTATTTTAATTAATCTAAATTAATTAAAATAACATTAATTTAAATCCAATTTAAATTAATATCCCTCTTATCTTATAGTTTAATTAAATCAAATTTAATTAAACTAAATAAATTAATTAATTCAAAATTAATTAATAAAAATTAAAATAAAATTGAACATCACATATTCAATTACTATTTCTCTCTCAAAACTATAGTATTAATATACATCCAATGCATATTAATTATAACCTATAGTTTTAATATGAACCAAATTCATATTTTAGTATAATATTCGAACACCTTCGAATATTCAATCCATCCTTAGAATTTTACCTCAACGCCCTAAATGAGCTACCGGTGGGACCTAATGGACCTACAGATCAGAAGCTCCAACGATATGAGATTAGTTGGTTAAACTCATTAACATAGTTAATCAATATTCGTTAACTGTGGTTCACTCCACTAAAGAACCACAGCTGCAGTCTTCTCACTGCAGACATATTTCTGTGTCCACGGATATTGACCGTCAACAGCAAGTTAGCCCTTCACGTGTGTTCGTACCCCAGCTAGGTCAAAATACCGTTTTACCCCTGGGCTACCTCTTGATCCTTAAGTACCAGTGCTCCTCTAATGAACAACCTGTTTGTGGTCCAACCATCAAACAGAAATCCCTCTCGTACCATAAAGAGGGTAGGGCCCATTGTTCAAGACCCGGAGACACCACTTAAGGGAACACACCTCTACTTACCCTCATATCAGGAAGGAGTGAATTCCATCTTGTAAGACTACGTTCCCAGCTCCCCACTCGGTCTTGTCCCCAAAATGGTAGGCTTATTGAGTCGGCGAACAGGCCACTCTCACCCGTACAAATCAAAGGACAATCCCTCATGGACAGGAGTCCATAATCCACTCAGGATTAAGGCCAAGTTGCCTAGGTCATCCTAGTGAAATAGAAACCGAGCTAACTAACGGTGTTAGAGTTAGTGGTTAACTATTTCGCGGTCCGGTCTTTGTGCAAACTCATTGCACAAGATACCCCCACTCACATGTCAGCCACATGAACGCGTTGGATCACTACGTTTGTATCAATATACAAAGCGGGCCGTATCCATAGTGTCACCAGGATAAAGTACCCAGCTTTATCCCTATACCACAGACCCTTTAGGCTAAAACTTGAACATTGATCCCCGTATGTCCCCACATACTAGTTCAAGCCTCATTCTATTAGCCATGGATGTTTAGTTTATTGGATTAGGGTTAACAAGACAAGATATAATACAAACATTGAATAATACATCACTTTATTAATTTTCAGTCAAATGTACATTTACTATCTACGAGTTTTAGGGCATAAAACCCAACACAATGATCGTAGTGTGGATAATTGCCACACACTCTCTAAATCATCCCTGAAACTAGAGAGAGATATTCACACCGGCTGGCCAGACGGGCATAAAATGTAAATAGGCACAACAATTAACCAAGATGCAATAATCAATATATTACTAAAGTTTAAGCACAACAACTACATGTTCCTAACCAACACCTTGAGCTACTTAGTTCATAATAAGCATGGAAACATGAATTACAATCTGAGTAGGCACGTCCATAATCACAAGATAATAAAGAAAATAATAATCTCTTTAATCAGCTTGTGGATGATGGTGTTCTCGGTAATATCCAATCTCTCTATACTACTCGGCTTCCAAGGAAAGTTGGAATGCTTTTGACTTTGACGGCTACTTCCTTTTATAGAAGGATGGGAGGCTTGAATTAGGCCAACTAGGACACGTGTAAGGCTCTCCTTGATCCTTTATCACGAGGATAACTCAACAGAATTCGATTCATGAAGTTGGCTAACGAACTATGATGTGGCAGTTTCTGCTCCCAGTTTTACTGCAGCACAGAATTTGCTCCCTCCAGTCGCTCAACAATGTATTCTGCATAAAATAATTTCCAAAGCTTCCATTCTTCCAAATGGGTTAAAACATGTGATATCTATCTAAAACCAACCCTATTAAGCACAAATGACACACAAATCCTTATATAAATGAGGCCTAAATAACTACCTTTTGGGCAGTTATCAGGCATTAATGGAACATAATCAAAGTATGAGTTACAAGGTTCTTATAAACGCATAAGGTTGCAACTGCAAAAGCCTTGATATCATTCTCCTTGTACTACTCCTTTAACTCTCATCGCATGTTTTTTGTTTGATGCAAATATTTACTTTTCAAATATACCACACCTGTTGTTTATTCTTTTAAAATAGTATCATACGTTTTTTAGTTTAAATCAGTAAATGTTGTTAAAAACTTTGTGAATATCCCTTCCCTGTGGATTCGACCTTGGACTTACCAGGTACTGCTTGATTTTTGTCAATTTATACTTGGATTGACTATCATCTACGACTATATTCTTATATTCCAGAACATACTGACAAAGCATCAATCATCAGCAAATATATATTTTTCATTATTATTTTTTCAATATTCTCCTAGGCCATCTTTTGACACAAAGACAAATTATGGGTGCAGGACAAGTGCAGGCGAAAGCCTGTGGACTTTGCTCGATGACTAGCCATACTACCGATGCCTGTTAGTTCCAGCAAGAGACTAGGAATGCCATCCAGAATTTAGGAAACCAAATCACCCAGTTGGCAACACAAGTCAATAAGATGGACAATAAAAGTTCTGGTAAGTTGTCTGCCCAACCTGAAGTAAATCCTAAGGCAAATGTGAGCGCAATGTGGAGTGGAGTAGCCACACCTGACTGTCCCCCAGGATTCCCTGTTGTTTCTGATAAGTTTTCTGTTTCTTCTGGCAAATTTCCTTCTTTTAATTTAAATAATATGGATAAGGACTGTTTTCTTACTTCACCTGTGAACTTCACTAAACCTACTACTCCAAGTGTGCAAGATGATCTCGATGTTTTTAGGCGAATCAAGGTGAATATTCCATTGCTTGAGGTAATCTTGAAAATCCCAGCCTATACTGAGTTCCTAAAAACTTGGTATGAAGGTAAGGAAAGGTCCTCAGGTAAGAAAGGTCCCCAGGTAAAGAAGAGGTTAGTGAAAATGTAAGTGCATTACTGTCGGAAGACTTACCTGTAAAATGTTATGATCCTGGCATGTTTACTTTACTGTGTATGATCGGAGATTGCAAGATAAAATATGCCATGTTAGATCTAGGAGCATCGGTAAATGTTATGCATGTGTCTGTCTATAAAGATTGAACTTAACTAATATTAAAACATTTGGCATTGTCATACAATTAGCAGATAAGTCATGCATTAAACCTCTTGAAATAGTTGAAAAGGTTCTAGTTAGGGTGGAGGATTTGGTCTTTCCTGCTGACTTCTATGTTTTAGAAACACCTAATCTTGATTACAATCCATCTTCTGCTACAATGCTTCTTGGTCGTCCCTTTATGAAGATTGTCAAGACAGTTACTGATGTAGATGAGGGTGTTGTATCAGTAGGATTTCAGGATAAGACCCTGTACTTTAAAATTTTTGATGATATTGAAAATCCCCATGCATCTTCTCCTGAGTACTACATGCTTGAACCTGACCCAATGAATGATTGCACGTTAAATTCTAAATCATGCATGGTCATCAACAATAAGATGCATTCTTCTGCTGTCAGATGTCCTGACATAGATGGTGAACTGATAGATGTCTTTGATGAGCACAAGATAACCCTTACTAATAAATCTGGTGGAGTCACCAAGTGCTCATCTTCTAGGATTAGGGCTGAGCGAATTTTCTGTCAGGGCTGAGCGAATTTTCTGTCCAATATTTTCTCTACTTCTACTGATTCCTCTTTACAGGCCCCGAAATTACTAAAGCAAGAATTTTCCAAAAACAATGTATTCTGGATCTGTAGAGAGAAGCGACCCTAAGAAGAAATAGAGGAGAGTGTGGTCGCACAAACGACATTAAACATTTGCAATTTATAATTTTACTGCTTTTTGTCTTTTCAATTCTTAGATAGGTTTATTTTTATTAGTTGCTTTTATTTTTGTTTTCTTGTTTTTGTCTTTTAGGATTGACGGTACCAAAACGATGCCTCTATGTTTGTAAGAAAACGTGATTCACCACCCATAAACTCAAATTCAGGGAAGTTCTATTATTTCCTTGCACATTGTCTTACTCTTCATGATTTATTACATTGAGGACAATGTAAACTTTAGTTTGGGGGTGGGGAATTATACTTTATATTCCTGTTGGGCCTTGAGCATCTGAGCGCCAGTCCCTCGTTTGTGCTTAATGAATGTCTTGCATGCTTGTTGTGTATATGCTTGTTTAAGTGATGATGATTTCCTAGGATTGACTCAAATTTTTTTCAAACATTTATTACTTTCGGTTAGTTGTGACCATGAGTTCTAAAAAAATGAGGCTTTTTAAAACTTTTCTTGGATATGTCTTGCACATGTTGGGTGTCTTTCTTGCTTTGAAGTAGGACTTGAATTCTTAGGAGCGAGTTACTTAGCTCATATTCCTGTTGTCACCCTGATAGGTGTAAGGTTAAGCGAGAAAGTCTAATTTGTTTGCAACATAGAGTGTGAAGTCTTGCCTAGGAGAGAAAAAGAAAATATGCCTGTAAAAAAAAGAGTGGAAAAATAAGTCAGTGAGCACGAGACAAAAGAAAAATCATATGCTCGTCTTTATTATTTTTATTTTGAGAAAAAGCATGCTTGCATTTAGCTGAACGCTTAGGGGTAAAAAGAGCTACCTACAGTATGATCAATTAGGCCAACAAAGGGTTAAACTCGGGTTATGGGTCCCTGCATTGTAGTGTGAAAGCTAGTGCCCCATCCTAAACGAAATGCAAAAAAAAAAAAAAAAAGGAAAAAAAGAGAGAAAAAGAAAAAAAGGAATTCCTTGCGCTTTTAGCAAGACCTTAGTGCCAGTGTAGGGGGAAGATAAGATGAGGGTCAAGTAAACCAATCCCGGGCTAGTAAAGTCTTCTTTAGGTGGGATGAAGCTCTCTTGTACAAGATAATCTTTGAAAAATTTTTATTTTTCTCCTCATTTGTCTCTCTTGCGAATGTCTCTTGATTGCTTTAGTTTTTGGAGTATTTGAGTCTTGAGGATTAAATCACTTTTCAATTATATGCACAACATCTTCTTCTTTGGTCTGTGTGTTCCTTGCTCGAGGACTAGCAACATTTAGGTTGGGGGTATTTGATAGGACTAAATAGTCCTATTTTATCACCTCTAATATAAGCTTGTTAGAGTTATTTTATGTTTTACTTGTCTTATTTACAGGATCTTTGAGCTTAGGTGATGTCGGGAGCCAATCACGCTAATTTGGTGTTAATTCGGGCCAATTACGGAGTTTTGGGGCCATCTCAGTGTCTTTCACAACGAGGAGGTGAGAAGACCCAATTGTACTGAAGCGGGCCTGAAGAATGACACCAAAAGCCGAAGATTGAAGCCCCGTACCGAGATGAAACGACACAAGACCGAGAAATGAAGCAGAAAGGCACGGATCAGGGATGGCGTCGAAACCGTGCCCCTGGCGTTGAAGGATTGGAATTCCGTAATTCCGTAAAGCGGAAGCGTGATTGGGACTGATTCGTGATTAATTTTGTTTAATCTAAAATACCAATACATTGGCAATAATCATAGAACTATTCTAAATTTACATTAAGGCTAAGCATACAAAAATATTAGATCTAAATCTAATTTATATAGTTACAAATTACTTACTCTCGTTGATGACTGTTGGGTTCCTAGAGTGAGTAAAAATATGGTATAAAAGACTCTAGAATTCCTGTGCAAGTATACACAGTCTGCAGCAAGTAATATTATCAATCCGAGTCCTGAATTAGTTTCCACTCTACCTATTTTGTGTAACTTTCTAATGGTTTCAAATATAATAAAAATGTTTGGGTTTTATCGGAATTATGCTGAAGCAAAATAAATGACAGAACAACGAGTAAACAAATAGACAGACAGATTAAAGACAAGCGCTGGTTAGGTTTTAGTGATTGTTCTAAGATATGCTCTAGCAATATTATTGATCATGCATTTCTCGCAGTATTATTAGCGGATTCCTCCCGAAACTCCGGATCTTTTGGGATATGTTTCAAACCCAATGACGTACGACCGATCAAGCACTAGGCAACTGGCTATCCCTAGCTCAGTCACTGGCGTTCACCAATACACAATGATCGTAGTGTGGATAATTGCCACACACTCTCTAAATCATCCCTGAAACTAGAGAGAGTTATTCACACCGGCTGGCCAGGCGGGCATAAAATGGAAATAAGCACAACAATTAACCAAAATGCGATAGTCAATTTATTACTAGAGATGAAGCACACTAATCACATTATTCCTAACCAACACCTTAAGCTACTTAGTTCATAATAGGCATAGGAATACGAATTACAATCTGAGTATGCATGTCCATAACCACAAGTTAATAAAGAAAATAAACTCCCTAATCAGCTTGCGGATGATGGTGTTCTTGATGATCTTCAATCTCTCTATACTATTCGGCTTCCAAGGGAAAACATGGAATGCTTTTGACTTTGACGGCTACTTCCTTTTATAGAAGGATGGGAGGCTTGAATTAGGTCAACTAGGACACGTGTAGGGCTCTCCTTGCTCCTTTATCACGAAAATCTCTCAACAGAAGTCGGTTCATGAAGTTGGCTAACGAGCTGTGATGTGGCAGTTCTGTTCCCAGTTTTGCTGCAGCACAGAATTTGCTACCTCCAGTCGCCCAGCAGCATAATCTACGCAAAATAATTTCCAATGCTTCCATTCTTCCAAATGGGTTAAAACATGTAATATCTATCCAAAACCAACCCTAATAAGAATAAAGGACACACAAATCCCTATATAATTGAGGCCTAAATAACTACCTTTTGGGCAGTTATCATACCCCCAAACTTGAACTATTGCGCGTCCCGAGCAATACTAACCAACCTTCCATCAAGAATTCAAAACATTAGACAAAGAATAGCTTAATCCAACCAGACAGTCCAACACTACCTTTAACCTTTACCTGAGCACTCTTGCAAAACCAAGCTCTACTGCAGCAAAATGATTCCTTCGGCATGGACAAATAATCTCCACTTTTCAACTTAATTCTAAGAACTCACCACAACCTAGCTCTATTATCAGACATCTTAAAACATATTTTCAAGGAGTTTATATTTTCATTTTAAGATTTAAAGCAGCCTTACAATCATAAGCTCTTAAGCATGGGATGACCCATTTTATGGTGCAGTACCCTTGCCTCAAACTCATCACCAACTAGGCTCAATACTCTTTATAAAGCTCAAAAATCCTTAGTTATTCCATCTCTTGCCCCTCAGAATGGCAACATTTTATGATGAAGCTCGCCTAAGTTCTGGAAGACAGAAAAACTGCTGGATCATCATTCATCCTTCAAAACTTTTGCTCCGTCAATTTTTTCAGCAAAATCTTCAACAAATAATTTTTCAGCAAATAAATTTTTCTCATCATTTTTTCACATTTCCTAGGTCATCTTTTGACGCGAAGACAAACTGTGGGTATCACAAATGTCCCCGGTTACTCAATAACCTAACAAATTTCAATTTGAAGGAGAGGAATGCTCGAGCAAAGTAATTGGAGTAGCAAAAAAGTCCCCCAAACTTGAATTATTCATTGTCCCCAATGAATCATTAATTAAGCAACTATACCCCCAAACTTAATTTTTTCTATCTGAATTTTCAAACTAAACATGGGACTAGAATTTAAGCTTAAAGTGGATCATATAAGTCAATACTACCTCCAAAATCTTCTTTGCCGCAGCAACAGTCCATGCTAGAAGAAATGCTCAAGCAAAAGGTTTCTGGAGATCAGAATACCTTGATCTAATTAAGCGTAATCAGTCCAAGCTTAAAAAATTTAGAAGAAAATAGTTAAGTTAGAGTTAGTCAGTGCTCATGGAACAGAAACATTCAGAAATTCCATTAAAAATATTCAAAAATATTACAAAAGTAGAGATATATTTTTTTAAAACATAAAAATTTAAAAGAAACAAGACAAGCAATCATATAGAAGATGGGGTCAGGAATGCGCCATCAAACAAAATATTTCACCAAAAAGATTGTGCGTTCAAATCCCTCTTCAATCTTCCTGACCCAGATCTTCCTCTTCATCTTCTTTCTCAGCAGGCGGCGGTGGAATCCAGGGGTTCAGCAGGTCTTCGGGGAATGCAGGGAGGGCTGGATAAGGTTTTGAAAAATTTTCTTGCAGCGCCCTCTTCAGACCAGCATCACGATTCTTAACGTAAGTCCAGAAGGTTAAAGTTTGCCTCTCAGCAAACTCCTGCCTACTGGCCAGCAGTGCCAGTTGTTCTAGAATCGTATTCATGCCTTAAATTAGCCCTCCTTGTCGTATCTCATGCGTGCGCTGGTGCCGCGCCAAATTGGGCGTATCAATGATCCCCTTATCGAATAGAATTATATCACTCTCATCCACTGGAACCCCTGCTTGTCTGCATAGCATAGTAATTGTGTTCGGGAAGAACAACTTCCCCACCTTTTTCTTCCAGTAGCCAGCAATTTCATTAAAAACAATTTTTCCGACGTCAATACTAAGAGACCTCAAGATAGCAAAAGCTAAAAGAATTCGTTCCCTGGATACTGTCGAGTCGTGCGTTGTCGGAAGCAACCTCTGCCTGATGAAACTCATCCACGTGTTTGCTTCCTTTTTCAAATAAGCCGACTGGAATGTCCTTTTCTGAGTCTTAGATAGTTGCCACTGCGCCCCCTCGATTCCTACCTCCCGCACAGCATTACTTAACTGCTCCTCAGATGGCGCGACTGCCATCTCATTAAATGCCACATGGGGGAAGTTTTGAAGATGGTACAGTGCGTTGATCGCACTTGGACTCCAATCTATCTCGACTCCTCTGACAATTACCAAGAAACCCTCTTCTTTATCAATGTTGGCATAGAATTCACGCACCAACTGTGCGTTCACAGCCTCCGGCTTAGCACAAAACAGCTCACAGCCGTGGTCAGCTATTCCGGTCCTCAGAAATGGTGGAAGATCACCGTTGAAACCTCTTTCGAACAGAAAATCCCTTTTCAGGAGCTCAGTGTATTTTGCTCTAGCAAAATTATTGACGAAGCGGTCGTATGGCACCTGTCGCTCTGCTATTTCATCGTGTTCCTCCGATGCTTCAGCAATATTTTTGCCCTTCTCTTCTCTCCGCTTCAGCAATTGTTCCTCCTCTACCTGTTTCTCTGCTTCTTCTCGCCTTCTTTCTTCAGCCTATTTTTTCTCAAGTTCCTCTCGCTCTGCCTTCTCTCTCTCGGAATCTGATGATGGAGGCGATGGGGTATCAGTCCTGATCACTGGAATGCGCCCAGCCTTCCGCTTAATGCGGCGACGTTTCGGAGGTTCAGGTATGATAACCTCCACACGAGCCTCCTGAACTGGCTCTCTACCTTCTTCCTCTACAGCCTCCGTCTGCACATCCTCACTCTGCTTCTTCTGAATTTCCTCTCGAGCTTCTTCTATAGTCGCCACTTCCTGTCCATCCTCTTCTTGTTTCTGTTTGTCAGATTCTTTTGGGTCTCCTTCTTCTTCTGCAACAACCTCATCCTCTCTCTCTTTTTCTTGTTCTTCAACTCTCTGTTGTCGTCTTCTTTTCTTTGCTTCTTTCTCCTCCGGTGTCCTTCTTTTCTTGGTTTTTACTTTCTGAACTTCGGGGGTCACGGGTATTTCTTCCTCCTCACTCTCCCTCTCTTTTCTAGCTCTTGTCTTAGCCATTGAAGGTGTAATGGGGTTTTGACAGAGACTGCAAAGAAAGAAAGAATAATACACGCACAAAGATTTGATCAAGAAGACGAAGTGAAACGTGTTTACCAGAGATTGCGAATAAATAGGGCATCAGCAATTTGAAATCCTAACCGAAAAGATTTGCTCCTATTAAATCATTTTACCGTTTAATTTAATTGCATGCCAATTCGGGAGTTCCAAACCATCAACGGTAATTTCCTGATTTCAAATTGCCCGCAGTAATTAATTATGTGCTATCATCGAATGAGACTGTTGGATGCTTGCTGTGTGACACATGGCAGCAGATGACTCATGCATAATTTACCTGTAAGAATTCATAGAAAAATCCCCACGGTAAAATAATAATTACCCCAACGAAATCCCTTCTATTCGGATGATTTTGCTCCAGCCATAACTTTGCCGCAACAACCTCCTAACCCTACAGAATCTCAGATACGGAAATTTAAATTCAAATTTTAACCGACCAATCTTATCTTTTATTTTCACGAAAAGCCGAATACATTAGACAAAATCTTAATTAATTCAATTTAAACCGAATTCAAATAACTGAAAATAAGATCTAGATACAATCTAATAAAAATCAAACCAATTCAAAGATAATTCAAAGATAATCCAAATAAATAACCCGAAAATAAAATCAAATCAAATTTTAAAAAATGGAATAGATAAAATCTAAACTACCAATAATAAAAATACTGAAGGATAAAATCTACTAAACCATGCAAAATCAAATCTAACCTAACCGCAATTAAAATCAAATCAGCGAAAAAATAAAATTAATACAAACTTCTGGGAGCTCAAAATTTTACTTTGTGAAATGCTCCCGCAAACATCCTGCTCTCTCAATCATCAACCAACCAACCTTAGGGAAGGATATTTCGCCTGAAATTCCTCACCCCAATAATTTTTCACACGCTGTCCATTCACCTTGAACACTTTCCCATCTTTTTCATCCTGCAAAGTAATTGCTCCATTGGGGAAACCTCAACCACAGTAAATGGTCCTGAGCATTTAGATTTTAGTTTCCCAGGAAACAATTTTAATCTAGAATTATAAAGCAAGACTTTCTGACCCTTGACAAACTCTTTAGATTTTATTTTCTTGTCATGCCACAGCTTAGTCTTTTCTTTATACATTTTCCCATTCTCATAAGAAAATGGCGAAACTCCTCTAATTCATAAAGCTGCAGCATTCTAATTGCTCCTGCACGACTCAAATCAAAATTTAACTTCTTCAAGGCCCAAAACGTTTTATGCTCTAGCTCCAAGGGTAAATGGCAAGCTTTCCCATATATTAACCTATAGGGAGACATACCTAGAGGAGTCTTATAGGTTGTCCTATAAGCCCAAAGAGCCTCATCCAACCTAAAAGACCAATCCTTTCTAGATTGATGAACTACTTTCTCTAGAATCGATTTAATTTCCCTATTACTAATTTCAGCTTGACCATTCGCTTGTGGGTGATAAGGGGTAGCTATCCTATGCTTAATCCCATACTTAGCTAAAAGCTTAGTTAAGATATTATTAATAAAATGTGTACCATCATCACTCACTAGAGCCCTAGGTGTCCCAAACCGCGCAAAGATGTGCGATTGAAGAAACCTTGCAACTGTCTTGGCATCACTCTGATGGCATGCGATGGCCTCCACCCACTTGGACACATAATCAACTGCCAATGAGATAAAAACATTGCCATTAGAAGGGGGAAATGGCCCCATAAAATCAATACCCCATACATCAAATAATTCAACTTATCAACTTTTACTAAGACATCCTCAATTTTACCCTCTTGATATGTGATAGACCTATCAGCTAATTTGAGTGTGACTGTGGTGGGCCTAGCTTCACCTATACCAAGCTTTCGATAGACCGAAAGAGGCATTAGGTTAATGCTTGAGCCTAAATCACAAAGTGCTCTACCTAATTCTTTTCCACCTATAGACACGGGTATGGTAAATGACCCTGGATCCTTAGCCTTGGGTGGTAACCCATTCTTAAGAATAGCACTACACTCCTCAGTAAGAGATACAGTTTCAAACTCACCTAATCTTTTCTTTTTAGTTAAAATATCCTTAAGAAATTTAGCATAATTAGGCATTTGCTCGATAGCTTCTACTAAAGGGATATTTATATGCAACTGCTTAAGAATCTCTAAAAAATTTTTAAATTGACCATCCTGATTCTTAGGCTTTTGCCTTTGTGGAAAAGGTAGAGGTGGTAGATAAGGTGGGGGCGGCACATAAGGTGGCTCCACATCTGGAACAGAACCAGATGCTCCAGCATTTTCTTTGCTGCCTCCAGCACCCTGACCAATCTCCAACTCTTTCTCGACAACAACATTATTATCACTATTTCTATTTACCTCCTAGGTTTTACTAGGCTCAATTTTTTCTTCTAATGGCTTACCACTCCTAAGAGTTACTGTTTTTACCTGCTCCTTACCTTCCCGTCGAGGGTGTTCAGTATCCGATGGAAGTTTCCCTTGAGGCCTTGCCTTCAGCTCACTAGCTAGCTGACCCACTTGCAATTCCAGGGCTCTCATCGAAGCTTGATTACTTTGAATTGCAACATCTGTACGAGCCATAAATTCTTTCATCATCGCCTCAAAAGAGTTTCCCGAATTTTGCTGGGGCAACGCCTGCTTATTTTGCTGGGGCAATACCTGTGCTTTAGCGAATCCTGGCTGGTTTACCTTTTGTTGCACTTGCACATTATTTCCTTGACCTCCCCATGAGAAGTTGGGGTGGTTGCACCAACCTGGATTATAAAAATTAGAGTAAGGGTTATTCCTCTGATTACCTACAAAAAACACAGAAGCTAGATTGCTGGGGCAAAACTCATAGTTGTGGTCTTCACCACAATAGACACATGCTTCAGCCGTGACTTGGTTCACCACTGCAGTAGGCTCCATAGCTGGTGGCTGCTGATGACTAATCACTGTCACATTCTTAAGAACATTAGGAATCATAGCAAGATCAGCCCTAATGGTGGACACACCATCAACCTCTAATACACTCTTAACCTTTTTATTTGTGTCTCTAACATCTGACCACTGACAACTATTAATAGATATTCTTTCTAAAATTTCATAAGCTTCATCAAAAGATTTTGCCAAAAGGGCCCCTCCAGCCAAAGCATCGACCATACCCTGAGTTACTCCATTTAAACCATTGTAGAATGTTTCCATTTGAATACAATGAGGTAAACCATGGTGGGGACACTTTCGCAAAAGCTCCTTAAACCTTTCCCAAGCCTCACTAAAAGTCTCATCTTCAAGTTGCCTAAACCCTACTATTTCACTCCTTAATTTAGCATTTCTATTAGGTGGGAAATATTTACTCAAAATATTTTCAGCTAACTCATCCAACGTCCTAATTGACCCTGGAGCAAAAGAGTTTAACCATGACTTTGCTCCATCTCTAAGAGAATACGGGAACAAAGTTAATCTAAGAGCATCTCTAGGCACTCCTTGAATCACAAAAGAATCACTAACTCCTAGGAAAGACTTAAGATGTAAATGAGGGTCTTCAGATGACAAACCATGGAATTGTCCCACGGTTTGCAACATCTGAAACATTACCGGTTTCATTTCAAAATTTGTCGCTTGGATCTGGGGACGTGCAATTCCTGGATTCAACTCATTAAACATCGGGACAGCATACGCTCGAATGGCTCTGGTCCTATCGTTTGCTATCAAGATAGGATTCTCAGCCTGATTATTTTGCTGCTCATTTTGCTCAAACAGTGGATTTTGCTGCAGCAACGGATTCTGCTGGCGGTTCGCTGCTGCTGGACCTTCAGGAACCTGCGGGAGTTGCGGCACGTTCTCCATCTGGTTTCTTCGCTGCTCCCTCCTTTTGTTCCTAAACATCCTTTCAATTTCTGGATCAAGCTCGAACCTTACCCCAGGCGGATCGCTCATGCACCAAACTCACACCTGCAAAAACAAAAGAAACAATCAAAAAGTTCTAGCACCAAACCACTAAAACACATACACAAAACAAATCAGATAAAAACTTATTCAACTCCCTGGCAACGACGCCAAAAACTTGTTGGGTTCCTAGAGTGAGTAAAAGTATGGTATAAAAAGACTCTAGAATTCCTGTGCAAGTATACACAGTCTGCAGCAAGTAATATTATCAATCCGAGTCCTGAATTAGTTTCCACTCTACCTATTTTGTGTAACTTTCTAATGGTTTCAAAGATAATAAAAATGTTTGGGTTTTATCGGAATTATGCTGAAGCAAAATAAATGACAAAACAACGAGTAAACAAATAGACAGACAAATTAAAGACAGGCGCTGGTTAGGTTTTAGTGATTGTTCTAAGATATGTTCTAGCAATATTATTGATCATGCATTTCTAGCAGTATTATTAGGGGATTCCTCCCGGAACTCTGGATCTTTTGGGATATGTTTCAAACCCAATGACGTACGACCGATCAAGCACTAGGCAACTGGCTATCCCTAGCTCAATCACTGGCGTTCACCAATACACAACGATCATAGTGTGGATAATTTCCACACACTCTCTAAATCATCCCTGAAACTAGAGAGAGTTATTCACACCGGTTGGCCAGGCGGGCATAAAATGGAAATAAGCACAACAATTAACCAAAATGCGATAGTCAATTTATTACTAGAGATGAAGCACAGTAATCACATTATTCCTAACCAACACCTTAAGCTACTTAGTTCATAATAGGCATAGGAATATGAATTCCAATCTGAGTATGCATGTCCATAACCACAAGTTAATAAAGAAAATAAACTCCCTAATCAGCTTGCGGATGATGGTGTTCTTGATGATCTTCAATCTCTCTATACTATTTGGCTTCCAAGGGAAAACATGGAATGCTTTTGACTTTGACGGCTACTTCCTTTTATAGAAGGATGGGAGGCTTGAATTAGGTCAACTAGGACACGTGTAGGGCTCTCCTTGCTCCTTTATCATGAAAATCTCTCAATAGAAGTCGGTTCATGAAGTTGGCTAACGAGATGTGATGTGGCATTTTTGTTCCAAGTTTTTCTGCAGCATAGAATTTGCTCCCTCCAGTCGCCCAGCAGCATAATCTACACAAAATAATTTCCAATGCTTCCATTCTTCCAAATGGGTTAAAACATGTAATATCTATCCAAAACCAACCCTAATAAGCATAAAGGACACACAAATCCCTATATAATTGAGGCCTAAATAACTACCTTTTGGGCAGTTATCAATGACTCAGATTAAATTCACCAACTGCTTGTGAAATAATCATGAACTACTGCGAACACCACCACTATGGCTACACCGGTATGACTCTGAGACTTCTAGAGGCAGGAGACTGGTGGGAGTCTAGAGGGAGCCTTCAGGGGAATCCTCTAAGAGTAGGAGAATGAATGGGATGCATTTCACCCCACCCCAGGGGTCCTATTTATAGGAAAAGACCAAGACCTTTTCCTAATAGGAAAAAGGTCATGGATAAGATCAAATCTATTATCTTATTCATATCTAATTTTAATAAATAATTAATTAATTCCATAATTAATTAATTACCCAATTAAATATCACATATTTAATCTTAAGGATTTTATTAAATTATTTATATTAATATGAATCCAATTCATATTAATTATTTGAACTCTTTCAAATATTTTCTCTCAAGAATTAATTTTGAAATTAATTCAAAATTATATTAGAAAGTTTCATAAACTTTATATTATAATGTATCAATATACATTATATGATTCCCCTAAATAAATTAAACACTTTGAATTTACAATTTATACTTAATTGCCTCAAGTCTCTTTACGAGCTACCAGTGGGACCTAATGGAGCTACAGATCAAAAGCTCCAACGTTACGAGACTAATTGGCTAAACTCATTAACCAAGTTAGTCAACATTCGTTAATTGTGGGTCACTCCACTAAAGACCCACAACTGCACTCTTCACACTGTAGAATATTTCTATGTCCATGGATATCGACCAATGTAGTAAGTCAATCTTTCACGTGTGTTCGTAACACCAGCTGGGTCAAATTACCGTTTTACCCCTAGGTTACCTCTGGTTCCTTAAGTACCACTGATCCCTCTAATGAACAAGTTGTTTAGGGTCCAACCACTAAACAGGAGTTCCTCTCGGGCTTGGAGAGGACAGCGCGCCTTTGTTCAAGCCCCAGAATCAGCCCTTAAGGGAACACACATCTACTTACCCCAATAGTGGAAGGTGAATTCCATCTTGTACTGTTATGTTTCCAGCCCTCATTCGGTCTTGCCCCTGAAATGGTAGGATTATTGTGTCGGCGAACTGGCCACTCTCACCCATACAAATCTAAGGACAATCTCTCCTGAAAGGAGTTCATAACAGACTCGGGATTGAGATTGAGTTACCTAGGTCATCCTATTGAAATAGAAACCTAAACAAGTTTGTAGACACCGTATTTGGTCCAGCTTGATTTTTACTAATAATATTTGCATTTTTCCAATATGTGGTGGTCAATTTGATTTTTGGTATGCCAACAAGAGCATAGCTTAATTGGCGTAAAGTTATACTGATAATCGCTAGGTCTATGGTTCAAATCCCTCCACCCCCACATATTATTAAAAACATTTGTTTTTTGGTTTGAATTGTTTATTTTCATTTTCATTTTCATTTTTTTTCTTTTTTATTATTATTTTTATTTAATTTATTTATTATTTAATTTTAATTTTTTTTCTTCTTTCTTTGGTCCATTCTTCCACTTCCTTCTCCCTCTCCCCCTTATTCTCCCAACCTTCCACCCTCCCCCCACTTTCTCAATCCATTCCCCTTTTCCCTCAACTGTTTCTCCAAGCTCTCCTATAAAAGGAGAGCTTATGGAGGATGAAAGAAGACAAGAACAAAAGGTGGAAAATGGGAGAACAACAATGTGGTGGGGAAATAGGAGAACAATGAGAGAGTGAAGAAATGAGTGATGAAAATCTAAGAAAGTTTGAGAGAGAAAGAGGTGAAGTTTGAGAGAGAAAGAGAGAAATTTTAAGCTTTTGAAAGATTGAGTTGCTCATTGTTTCGCCGCCACCGCTCACCACATCGTCGCCGCCGTTGAAGATCTACGCCGCCGCCACTCCGACGCCTGTAGCCACCTTGAACTCCAACCATCTAGCAGTAGCTCCGACCCACATTCTAGTGAACTTCCATGGAAGAAAAGGAAAAAGAAAAGAAGAAAATCGTGGTGAAGAAGAAGAAGGGGAAAGAGAAAAGAATAAATTGGTAAAGGTGGTGGGTCTCACCTATTTTATTTTTTTTTTTTTTGTTGGTTTATTATTTTCTCTCATTTCTTTATAATTTTAAAAAAAAAAAGAAGCACAATTTTTTTTTCCTTTTCAAAAGCTATATATTTTTTTCTCCACTTTGATTTTAAGTTAGAATTCAAAAATCAATTTCAAAGTAGCTTTAACTGAGATTTTTCTAAATCAATTTTAATTAGGTTTTATTTGAAATTTCTAATTTGTATTGGTTTTAATATGGAATTTCAAATTGATGACAATTTGGTTTTAATTGAAATTTCAAAGTCAAAATGTATATAAATTGGAATTTTCAAATCAATGTCTATTTAATTTTAAATTTGAAATAAATCTCAATTTTAGTTAAACTAGAAATCAATCTTAATTTTAATTAAATTGGGAATGTCTATGGACTTTAATTGGAGTTCAATTTCAATTTTGGTTTACATTAAAATCTCAAAATCAATTTCAATTAAGCTTTAATATGAAATTTCTAATTTGAATTTCACATTGGTTTTAATTGACTTTGAATCAATGTCTTTAATTCACATTAGAGATCTCAATTCAGTTTCAATTCAATTTTTATTTGAAGCTTTGATTTCAATCCCATTTTGATTCTAAATTTGAATTTCCAATTTAATTTCTTTTAGGATTGTAAAAAAAATCAAAGTCAATTTGGTTTAATTTCGATTTCATTTCAATTGAGTTTAATGGGGAGTTTTAGAACTCAATTTCAATTTAGTTTTGATTTGAAATTTTCAAATAAAGTTTTGATTTTAATTTGAATAAATTGGTTAAGTTTGGGAATTCTTGGATGAATGTCAATTCGGTCCTTATTTTATATTCACACATGAATTTCAATTTGATTTTAATTTAGATTTTTAAAATTGATTTCAATTTGATGTAAATTGGGTTTCTTAAATAAATTTCAAATTACCTCGACGGTGTCATTTCACGAATAAATTTCATTTCAAATTGAATTTACATTGAAATCTCCAAATCAATTTCGGTTTGATTCTAATTTAGAATTTTTCAATAAATTTCAATATGTTCTCATTGGAATTTCAAAATCAATGTCTATTTGGTTTTATATTGAAAATCAATTTCAGTTTTAAACTAAATTGGAAATAAATTTCAAAGGTTAAATCAAATTTCAAAAACATTATTTAATATTTTGAAAGGCTAAAATAGATCGATTACGGAAACTTTAAGGCTAATTTTGTCTAAGAATGGGTACTTAAGCTGACCGAAAGGGAACACCCTGCCTGGAAATTAGCCTAAAGTTAAACTATCGATTATTTTGGCAATCAATATTTAAATTTGATTAACTTAGATCTTTTCAAATCAATTTCAATTTGATTCTAAATTGAAGAATTTTCCAAATGAATTTCAAAATGGTTTTACTTTAGAAATTTCAAATGAATTTTTAATTGAATTTTATTTAAAAATGAAAACATATTTTTCCCATTGAATGGTGTCATACCACTCATGATTATTACTTCACATTTTATTTTTGAAATGCGAAATAATAGACATGAGACAGATAAAATCATGTAAAACCTATGACGGAGTTGAGATAACTTCTCAAATTCTTGAGATGACAAATTTTCTTTTAATTAAAAGAAAATTTCAACATGATAAACAATTATTGGGTATAACCCCACTCACTACATCAGACCCTTACTTTATCGCTTAAAGCTAAGGTAAGATCAAGTGAGACATTTGTTATTTATTTCTTTTATTTCTTCAAAATAATAAGGATCATTTTATGTTATAAAAGGATAATTTTATAATAAAATGTGGTAACCGTTTTTTAAACGGGTGTTGTAGGGGTGCTAACACCTTCCCTACACTCAATCGACTCCCGAGCCTAATCTTTGGTTTTCAAAGACCGGTTTTTCTTTACAATGGGTGACCAATCACACCCCAGGATGATTGGTGGCGACTCCAAACCCTTAACCTCGAAAGAGACCCTTAGGAAAAGACGTCGGCCGCTCCGTGTCGCGATGACGTTGCGACAGCTTGGCGACTCCACTGGGGACTTTAGAGAGTCAAGCCACTTAAATTTTATTTTCTATTATCCTTTTATTAATTTATTTGGTTCATTATGTTATTTTATTTCTGTAATTTTATCTTTTTTAGGTCATCATGCATTTCACACAATCACAGCTCTATACCCGGGCTATACCCTTAGGATTAGAATCGAGGATGTAGTAGTGTCGACCTTCGAAGGGACATCATTGCCCTCGTGTAGGCGCACGAAAAATCCTCACTCAGGTTAGTTCATATGTTATTTTATAACATTTGGATTAATATTGGGGCCTTTTATCCATTAGAGTTAGAATCTTTATACCCTCACTTCATTCTCATAGTTCTGGGTCATTTATTTTGTATTATCATTATTTTTGTGGGTTAATCATGGTCATTAGGTTTCAACTCTTTCTTTGTTGATGTCATCTTACCTTCATTTTTTAAGGCTTTTATTAAAAAAAAATGAAGTCATTTTTATCCTTGTTGTTTTGAAGAAAAACTTCTTTAGAAAATAAGAAGCCTTCCTTTTTTTTCTTAGAAGGGCTTTCTTTAAAAATAAAAGTCTTTTCTATTTTCGTTATTTTTTTAAAAAGAAAATCAAGTATTCTTATCTCTTTCGTTTCTTTTAAGGGTTTTGTCTCTCTTTCTTTTGGATTTTTTTTTAAAAGGGAGAAAATCTCTTTGAAATGAAGGTTTTTTTTCTCCTATTCAATTATTTTCCATCTCGTTCAGTCCTTGACCATTTTTTTTTATCTCAGTCCCCTTAAGTTATGCATCACACTCGAAATTAGTAATGCCGACCTTCGAAGGGACATCATTGTCCTCGTGTAGGCGCATGAAAATTTTTGCTCAAGTTAATTTAATCGTTATTTTATAACATTGAATTAGTTTGAGACATTTTTTCCTAGGGTCGGAATTTTAATCTCACATTATCCTAACCCCTCATGTAACTCATTTGTTATTTTATAACATTTGAATGAATTTGAGACATTTTTCCTTCTAGGATTAGAATTTTATCCTCAGATCATTCTCCATCACTCAAGTTAATTCCATTGTTTTTTTATAATATTGAGATTAACTTGATATCCTTTTTGTCTAGGATTAGAATTTTAATTTCACATTATCCTCACCACTCAAGTTAATTAAGTTGTTATCTTATAACATTGAAATTGATTTGAGATCCTTTGTTTCAAGTCAAGTTAATTCAATTGTTATCTTATAACATTGAAATTAATTTGGGGATCTTTTGTTTTCTAGGATTAGAGCTTTATCCTCACATCATTTCACCAATCAAGTTAATTCAATTGTTATTTTATAACATTGAATTGATTTTGAGGTCCCTTATCAGGGTTTGAATCATCCTCATCGCTTTTACAATTCTTTGGTCAAATATCTTTTGTTATTTGAAAAAAAATATATTTTATTATTTTCATTTTATCATTTCTTTGTAAAACAAAAAAAATGGAATATTAATATATTTTCTTTTTGGAGACAATAGGATCTTTTGTAAAAAAGAAAAGAGGACAAAAAGAATTTCTTTTATTAGCTTTTTATTGTTTCCTTTCTTTTTTTTAAATAAAAAAAAGAAAAAAGAAAAAGGATTCCCTTTAACTTGAGTGAATCTCTCATTTTAAAATTTTTATTTTTCCGTTTTTTTAAGAAATAAATTGTGGAGATAAATTTTCACTTTGAAAAAAATTCTCCATATGCCTTTCAGAAAAAGGAAAAAATCTTAGATTTTTTTTTTCTTTTCTCTTTCCTCCTTACGGATTTAAGTTGCACATCTAGCAAATATTTGAGTCTTAGGAGTCATGCATATAATTTAGGTTCATTTCATTCATGACCTTTGGGATCATATTTTTCATGATGAAGTAGTGTCGACCTTCGAGGGGATAAAATTGCCCCCGTGCAGGCACATGAAAAATCTTCACTAGAGTTAATTCTTTGTTATTTTATAACATTGAAATTAATTTTTGAACCCTTAGAAGTTCAAATTTCTCACTTTATTAGGGTTAGAATTATCTTTATTTCACCCTTCATCACAATATTTTCTTCATAGACCATCATCTAGGGTTAGGGCATTCGTATGATAGAGGTAGTGTCGATTTTTAATGCCCTCGTTCCTCATATCCACTCATTCATCATAAGGATCCTGAGTTCATCTTTAGAACAAGAGTGTCATGCATGTGGATCCATGTTCACATTTGCATAAAGTTGTGACACATTGACTCTCATGCAAATACAAAGAATATTTCACTCATGTTTATGGCTAGGAGACATTTTTTCTCTTCATAAGATGCATTTAGAACATAGTAGGCATTTTTCATGCATTTCAATCCATGTTTACAATTTACACATTTTTCCCATACATCATTATCTCATATTTCATGTTAAGGTCATTTAAAAAAAAAAAAACTTATTGCATTTTTTACTCAATAATGACATAGTATCTTCTCATGCATCAATTTTCATTCTTCGATCACATCATTCAGTTGCATTTCATAAAAAAAAACTTGCATAGTTCTTTTATTTTTTCTTTTTTCTAAAAGCGAATGGCTCAACAACCACATGCTCGTCGTTCTTACAGACTACAAGGCAAAGACATGGAAGGACAGAATGTTGAGCAGTCTCATGAACAAGCCATGAAAATTCTCTCTTTTGGGGAATGGTGAAACAGTGACAGATGTCTCTCAATCTGACATCCCAGTCAATAATCTTGGTGACTCACCTCATTCGCACAAGTCAGAAATATCTCTTTGTCAGCCAACTAGAGATTTCACTCAACCACAGTCATCACCCCCCTTCAGTAAGCTATCAGTTTTCATGTTTTTCAAAAGGATCAATCTAGCATAAGTCGTCAAACTGAATCTGCGTTCCAGAAACCTATCCCACTGAAAGCAACTTCCAATGTTCCTAAACTTCATGATCCTGTAATTTGAAGAGCCTTGACTGGAAAAGGTAAAAAAGATATTATCAAGAAAAGGTTGAAATGCTTGAGAAAAGATTAAATGTGATTGAAGGAGCTGACATGTTTGGTAATGTTGGTCCTACCCAATTATGTCTGGTGTCGAACTTGGTTATTCCACCCAAATTCAAAGTACCTAAGTTTGGAAAATATGATGCAACGTCTTGTCTCAAAAGCCACCTCGTTCTGTATTGCAGAAAGATGTCAGCACATTCTCAAAATGACAAGCTCCTCATACACTATTTTATTTCAAGATGGTTTAACTGGTCTAGCATCTCGTTTGAAAAAATCGTAGCATCATGTGCAAGATCGAATGAAGGCAGTTCAGGCATTAATCACTAGAGTTTGGGGCTTCTATTCATCATGAGAAGAAATATTTGGTGTATCTAATTATTCATCATTAGTAATAAAGTCTCTACTTCTCTTTGAAATGTCTTTAAGATTATGAAAATTCAAAGATAGACAAGGGCCCATGACTCAAGAACACATGCATGAAATATGATTATCATAAGTTAGCTAAGTAGTCGGGAAGAACGTGGGCATGTGAAAATTGAGCTATTTTCTTTTGGTCAAGGTTTCATCCTACATGCATTTATGCATCATTCATTTCATATGTTTTTTTTCAAACAAAGAAAGCGATTTTTTTTTTTATTGCAAACAAAAGTAAAACCACATGTTTCTTCTAGAAAATTTTAGAATCAAAGCTTACTTTGATCATTCTTGCCAGTTAAGAGTTTAGCAAGAACTTGGACAACCATAGTGAGTTTCCATTTGGAGGAAATGGAAAAAAAAAAGGAAAAGAAAAAAGAAGAAAGAAGAGAAAAGGAAAAAAGGAAAAAGAAAATGAATGCTCTCACTACTTTCACCGAGAAAAAGAGAAAAGTGGTCAAGTCTCAATCCTTTTTGTTTCCTTCTAAATATCTTTCACTCCATTGTTGCAAAATCATAGTCTCCATTAAAGGCAATTTTATTTTGGCTTGCATATTTCTCATGTGTTAAAGAATTCATATTCCAATACCTCATCGAATATGGTTTCAATTTTCACACTAGAGCCAATACCCCTCTTGAAGTGAGGATCCAAGATCACTCACTGAAAAACCTTGAGCCTAACCCACCACACATGTGATTTTGTGGTAAGCCAGCATGAATTACTGATTCACCATCAAACCGTTTGTTAAACTCATCACGTATAACTGCGGTGAATCTCCATATTTGTCTACCCACTTGAAAGCCTTTTGCTAAGCCTGTCACATCTAACCATGTGGCAAACATTTCAAAATATCCACCCAATATTACCAAGAGACCTTCAATAGTAATGAAATAGGAATTAAACTCTTATGATTTACTGCTTCATAATTAAGACTTGTAGTTGTTTGAATATTCCTATATTTCAACTATTTTTCAATTACACGCTTCCTACCATTTTTATCTTCTGTCTTCTCTCCTTTTATTAAAAGGTGACTCCAAGACTAAGGACGATAATCTTGAGAACTTGGACTTAGTAACTTGAGAAATTGTCTCGAAGTCTCACAATCTTTCAATAAGTTTTGCCTGAGAAATAACCTTATCATGGTACCAAGGAGCATTGACAAAGAAGCAACATGGAGTGATTATTGAAGTTGCAAATGATGACTTACACATGATTGATCTTCTATATGTGATTGCATCATCTGCTAGTCATGGAAGCATATATTTGGCCTAAAAAAAAAAAGAAAAATAAAAAAGAAGAAATGAAAAAGAAAAGAAAAAGAGAAAAATGAAAAGAGAAAAGGAAAAAAAAAGAAATGTACAAGGCCAGGATAATTCTTAAATTGTATGATTGGGACAATCAATATAGATCAAGAGGTCATACCTACAAACGATTTGAAGATTTTCTTTGTCAATCATCAACTGAGCAAGAATCTTCATTGCTACACTAGAGCAAAGCCATCATCACTAGACTGGGGCAAAGCCAACATTATTGAATTTGAGCAAGAGCCTTCATTGCTACATTGGGACAAAGACACCGTCACTAATCTGTGGCAAAACAATAATCAACTGAGCAAGAACCTTCATTGTTGCGCTGGGGCAAAGCTTTCATCATTACGTTGGGGCAAAGTCGTCATTATTAAATTGGAGCAAGAATCTCCATTGCTACACTGGGGCAAGGTCATTCAACCACTTATGCAAGTTGTTTTAGACTGGGGCAAATGCCAAGTTAAGAGAATCACACTTCTCTTACGAAGAATCTTTCAATCTCGAGCGGTTCTCATCAAGGAAAGGGCGAATACAATAATGAGGGGATTTCATCAAAGATCTTGAGCTGACTCAAAGAAAGAAAGAGATATATGAGATGATCTATTGAGAAGCTACTCCTTGTTTTCACAGTAGTTGTCCAAAGAAATGGGGTCACCTTAGCACATATTTTCATTTGAACCATATTCTAGTATGTGAGTGTTCAAAATTATGTTCAATCTCTTATTGTTCAAGAGATTTTTTTTTATAAAGGCATTTGTGATCCATGTTTTCCTTCTTCATTCTTTTTTTCAAAAAAGAAACTTGGTTTCTTTGTTCGAAAATCATCCTCATTTGTCTCGAGACCAAATTCATCTTCTTGTATCCAATCTTTTGTCCACTACAAGGCTAAGGTTATGAAGCAGTTGAATCAAGTAAGAGGTTTAATGCTATGAATTACCATTGATAGTTCTCTAAACTAGCACATGAGACACTTCTAAAAAAGCCCACCATACCTGATATGATTGAGCAATCTATGATTGACATATATGTTTCCTTTCAGATTGAGCAATTCCTGACTAACATACATGATCCCTTTGAGGTGAAGGCATTCAAAAAAAAAAAACAAACAAACAAACAAGATAAAAAGAAAGAAATGAAAGAAAAAGAAAAATGTTTCCTCCAATGATGACTACGAGGTTCTCCTTTGATTCCTTTCTAAACATTGATTGATAAGAATGATGAAAGTAAGCAATGATGATCATTTCGTTAAATATGGAAAACACATATGGTTATCTTTCACAAATCAAGCTCTTATTTATCAATTCATCATCGTTTGCATCGCTATTTCTCTCAAAAAATTTGTTTTCATACCACGGAGTTGGTGAAAATGGATCACATGAAATCATGCATACATCTACCTTTGACATGCATATATGCATCCCCTATATCATGCCTTTAGAGTCGAATTTATTTACTTAGTCAATTCATCATCAGGGCATCAGTCATCATACATGGTTAGTTGCATTATCCTTGCTTAGAGTGGTCAATGAGCATGTTCAATCCATGACACTAGGGCAAAAGCATGCATATATTTCACGTAGGATGTTCACATGAAAATAGTGCATGATATATTGCATTAATGTTACAGCTTGCATTTCCATATCTACACAAAGATTGCATAAATGTTATAGCTTGCATTTCCATATCTACCAACCTCTTTGGAGTGTTATCTATCATTTCAAGATGATTTAACTCACTTTCATGCATGTGGGTATACTTCATTCACGAAAACTCCCAATATGTTCAAAAGAGTCTTTTTTCTTATAATTGATTCTTTTTCTTTTTCGGCGGCGTTGTCTCATTTTAAAACAAATTTCTCAAATACGGAATCCCTATTTGAAAATCTCTTCATTTTTGGCAACTAAGTTTTGAAATAAAAACCGTTGTCTCGTTTTAAAACAAATTTCTGAAATACGAAATCCCTGTTTTAAAATCTTTTAATTTTCGACAACTAAGTTTTGAAATAAAAACTGTTGTCTCATTTTAAAACAAATTTCTGAAATACGAAGTCCCTGTTTTAAAATCTTTCATTTTTGGAAACTAAGTTTTGAAATAAAAACCGTTGTCTCATTTTAAAACAAATTCTGAAATACGGAATCCCTGTTTTATAATCTCTTCATTTTTGGCAACTAAGTTTTGAAATAAAAATCGTTGTCTCGTTTTAAAACAAATTTCTGAAATACGAAATCCCTGTTTTAAAATCTTTTCCTTTTCGACAACTAAGTTTTGAAATAAAAACCGTTGTCTCGTTTTAAAACAAATTTCTGAAATACGAAGTCCCTGTTTTAAAATCTTTTCCTTTTTGGCAACTAAGTTTTGAAATAAAAACCGTTGTTTCCTTTTAAAACAAATTTCTGAAATACGAAGTCCCTGTTTTAAAATCTTTCATTTTTGGCAACTAAGTTTTGAAATAAAAACCGTTGTCTCATTTTAAAACAAATTTCTGAAATACGAAGTCCCTGTTTTAAAATCTTTCATTTTTGGAAACTAAGTTTTGAAATAAAAACAGTTGTCTCATTTTAAAACAAATTTCTGAAATACGAAGTCCCTGTTTTAAAATCTTTTCATTTTTTACAACTAAGTTTTGAAATAAAAACCGTTGTCTCATTTTCAAACAAATTTCTGAAATACGAAGTCCCTGTTTTAAAATCTTTTCCTTTTCGACAACTAAGTTTTGAAATAAAAACCGTTGTCTCGTTTTAAAACAAATTTCTGAAATACGAAGTCCCTGTTTTAAAATCTTTTCCTTTTCGGCAACTAAGGTTTGAAATAAAAACAATTGTCTCGTTTTAAAACAAATTTCTGAAATACGAAGTCCCTGTTTTAAAATCTTTTCCTTTTCGGCAACTAAGGTTTGAAATAAAAACAGTTGTCTCGTTTTAAAACAAATTTCTGAAATACGAAGTCCCTGTTTTAAAATCTTTTCCTTTTCGGCAACTAAGTTTTGAAATAAAAACCGTTGTCTCATTTTAAAACAAATTTCTGAAATACGAAGTCCCTGTTTAAAAATCTTTCATTTTTGGCAACTAAGTTTTGAAATAAAAACCGTTGTCTCATTTTCTGAAATATGAAGTCCCTGTTTTAAATTCTTCCATTTTCGGCAACTAAGTTTTGAAATAAAAACCGTTGTCATTTTCTGAAATATGAAATCCATTCCCTTTTTTTCCAGTTAAATCAAACCCGACTATTCAGTCGAGGTCGAAGCCTGTGTCAATCCAGGTCCGTTTTCAATTTTTCTCTCAGTTAAATCGAACCCGACTATTTAGTCGAGGTCGAAGCCTGTGTCAATCCAGGTCTGTTTTTAGTTTTTCTCTCGGTTAAATCGAACCCGACTATTCAGTCGAGGTCGAAGTTTGTGTCAATCTAGGTCCGTTTTCAATTTTTCTTTTGGTTAAATCGAACCCTGCTAGTTAGTAGAGGTCGAAGCCTAGTCAGAGTTAGGTCCATTTCCTCTTCTTTTGGTTAAATCGAACCCTGCTAGCTAGTAGAGGTCGAAGCCTGGTCAGAGTCAGGTTCATTCCCCTTTTCTTTAGGTTAAATCGAACCCTATTCTTGTTTAGAGGTCGAAGCCTGGTCAGAGTCAGGTCCATTTCCTATTTCACTTTGTTGGTTAAATCGAACCCCGTTCTTATTTAAAGGTCGAAGCTTGGTCAGAGTCAGGTCCAATTCATTTTCTTTTGGTTAAATCGAACCTTATCTTTGATTAGAGATGAAAGTCTGGTCAAAGTAAGGTTAATTTTCTTTTTTCCAATTTTAGGCTATTCTTGGTTTAAGAAGGAAACCCTTTCTTTTATTTTTAACTAAAAATCTTCGCCCTCCCAATACTTTGTCTTTTTCCTTTGTTTACCCTTTCAATCCTTCAAGGATACACAATGGGGGGCAAACTGTAGACACCGTATTTGGTCCGGCTTGATTTTTACTAATAATATTTGCATTTTTCCAATATGTGGTGGTCAATTTGATTTTTGGTATGCCAACAAGAGCATAGCTTAATTGGCGTAAAGTTATACTGATAATCGCGAGGTCTATGGTTCAAATCCCTCCACCCCCACATATTATTAAAAACATTTGTTTTTTGGTTTGAATTGTTTATTTTCATTTTCATTTTCATTTTTTTTCTTTTTTATTATTATTTTTATTTAATTTATTTATTATTTAATTTTAATTTTTTTTCTTCTTTCTTTGGTCCATTCTTCCACTTCCTTCTCCCTCTCCCCCTTATTCTCCCAACCTTCCACCCTCCCCCCACTTTCTCAACCCATTCCCCTTTTCCCTCAACTGTTTCTCCAAGCTCTCCTATAAAAGGAGAGCTTATGGAGGATGAAAGAAGACAAGAACAAAAGGTGGAAAATGGGAGAACAACAATGTGGTGGGGAAATAGGAGAACAATGAGAGAGTGAAGAAATGGGTGATGAAAATCTAAGAAAGTTTGAGAGAGAAAGAGGTGAAGTTTGAGAGAGAAAGAGAGAAATTTTAAGCTTTTGAAAGATTGAGTTGCTCATTGTTTCGCCGCCACCGCTCACCACATCGTCGCCGCCGTTGAAGATCTACGCCGCCGCCACTCCGACGCCTGTAGCCACCTTGAACTCCAACCATCTAGCAGTAGCTCCGACCCACATTCTAGTGAACTTCCATGGAAGAAAAGGAAAAAGAAAAGAAGAAAATCGTGGTGAAGAAGAAGAAGGGGAAAGAGAAAAGAATAAATTGGTAAAGGTGGTGGGTCTCACCTATTTTATTTATTTTTTTTTTTGTTGGTTTATTATTTTCTCTCATTTCTTTATAATTTAAAAAAAAAAAGAAGCACAATTTTTTTTTTTCCTTTTCAAAAGCTATATATTTTTTTCTCCACTTTGATTTTAAGTTAGAATTCAAAAATCAATTTCAAAGTAGCTTTAACTGAGATTTTTCTAAATCAATTTTAATTAGGTTTTATTTGAAATTTCTAATTTGTATTGGTTTTAATATGGAATTTCAAATTGATGACAATTTGGTTTTAATTGAAATTTCAAAGTCAAAATGTATATAAATTGGAATTTTCAAATCAATGTCTATTTAATTTTAAATTTGAAATAAATCTCAATTTTAGTTAAACTAGAAATCAATCTTAATTTTAATTAAATTTGGAATGTCTATGGACTTTAATTGGAGTTCAATTTCAATTTTGGTTTACATTAAAATCTCAAAATCAATTTCAATTAAGCTTTAATATGAAATTTCTAATTTGAATTTCACATTGGTTTTAATTGGCTTTGAATCAATGTCTTTAATTCACATTAGAGATCTCAATTCAGTTTCAATTCAATTTTTATTTGAAGCTTTGATTTCAATCCCATTTTGATTCTAAATTTGAATTTCCAATTTAATTTCTTTTAGGATTGTAAAAAAAATCAAAGTCAATTTGGTTTAATTTCGATTTCATTTCAATTGAGTTTAATGGGGAGTTTTAGAACTCAATTTCAATTTAGTTTTGATTTGAAATTTTCAAATAAAGTTTTGATTTTAATTTGAATAAATTGGTTAAGTTTGGGAATTCTTGGATGAATGTCAATTCGGTCCTTATTTTATATGCACACATGAATTTCAATTTGATTTTAATTTAGATTTTTAAAATTGATTTCAATTTGATGTAAATTGAGTTTCTTAAATAAATTTCAAATTACCTCGACGGTGTCATTTCACGAATAAATTTCATTTCAAATTGAATTTACATTGAAATCTCCAAATCAATTTCGGTTTGATTATAATTTAGAATTTTTCAATAAATTTCAATATGTTCTCATTGGAATTTCAAAATCAATGTCTATTTGGTTTTATATTGAAAATCAATTTCAGTTTTAAACTAAATTGGAAATAAATTTCAAAGGTTAAATCAAATTTCAAAAACATTATTTAATATTTTGAAAGGCTAAAATAGATCGATTACGGAAACTTTAAGGCTAATTTTGTCTAAGAATGGGTACTTAAGCTGACCGAAAGGGAACACCCTGCCTGGAAATTAGCCTAAAGTTAAACTATCGATTATTTTGGCAATCAATATTTAAATTTGATTAACTTAGATCTTTTCAAATCAATTTCAATTTGATTCTAAATTGAAGAATTTTCCAAATGAATTTCAAAATGGTTTTACTTTAGAAATTTCAAATGAATTTTTAATTGAATTTTATTTAAAAATGAAAACATATTTTTCCCATTGAATGGTGTCATACCACTCATGATTATTACTTCACATTTTATTTTTGAAATGCGAAATAATAGACATGAGACAGATAAAATCATGTAAAACCTATGACGGAGTTGAGATAACTTCTCAAATTCTTGAGATGACAAATTTTCTTTTAATTAAAAGAAAATTTCAACATGATAAACAATTATTGGGTATAACCCCACTCACTACATCAGACCCTTACTTTATCGCTTAAAGCTAAGGTAAGATCAAGTGAGACATTTGTTATTTATTTCTTTTATTTCTTCAAAATAATAAGGATCATTTTATGTTATAAAAGGATAATTTTATAATAAAATGTGGTAACCGTTTTTTAAACGGGTGTTGTAGGGGTGCTAACACCTTCCCTACACTCAATCGACTCCCGAGCCTAATCTTTGGTTTTCAAAGACCGGTTTTTCTTTAAAATGGGTGACCAATCACACCTCAGGATGATTGGTGGCGACTCCAAACCCTTAACCTCGAAAGAGACCCTTAGGAAAAGACGTCGGCCGCTCCGTGTCGCGATGACGTTGCGACAGCTTGGCGACTCCACTGGGGACTTTAGAGAGTCAAGCCACTTCAATTTTATTTTCTATTATCCTTTTATTAATTTATTTGGTTCATTATGTTATTTTATTTCTGTAATTTTATTTTTTTTAGGTCATCATGCATTTCACACAATCACAGCTCTATACCCGGGCTATACCCTTAGGATTAGAATCGAGGATGTAGTAGTGTCGACCTTTGAAGGGACATCATTGCCCTCGTGTAGGCGCACGAAAAATCCTCACTCAGGTTAGTTCATATGTTATTTTATAACATTTGGATTAATTTGGGGGCCTTTTATCCATTAGAGTTAGAATCTTTATACTCTCACTTCATTCTCATAGTTCTGGGTCATTTATTTTGTATTATCATTATTTTTGTGGGTTAATCATGGTCATTAGGTTTCAACTCTTTCTTTGTTGATGTCATCTTACCTTCATTTTTTAAGGCTTTTATTAAAAAAATGAAGTCATTTTTATCCTTGTTGTTTTGAAGAAAAACTTCTTTAGAAAATAAGAAGCCTTCCTTTTTTTTCTTAGAAGGGCTTTCTTTAAAAATAAAAGTCTTTTCTATTTTCGTTATTTTTTAAAAAAGAAAATCAAGTATTCTTATCTCTTTCGTTTCTTTTAAGGGTTTTGTCTCTCTTTCTTTTGGATTTTTTTTTAAAAGGGAGAAAATCTCTTTGAAATGAAGGTTTTTTTTCTCCTATTCAATTATTTTCCATCTCGTTCAGTCCTTGACCATTTTTTTTATCTCAGTCCCCTTAAGTTATGCATCACACTCGAAATTAGTAATGCCGACCTTCGAAGGGACATCATTGTCCTCGTGTAGGCGCATGAAAATTTTTGCTCAAGTTAATTTAATCGTTATTTTATAACATTGAATTAGTTTGAGACATTTTTTCCTAGGGTCGGAATTTTAATCTCACATTATCCTAACCCCTCATGTAACTCATTTGTTATTTTATAACATTTGAATGAATTTGAGACATTTTTCCTTCTAGGATTAGAATTTTATCCTCAGATCATTCTCCATCACTAAAGTTAATTCCATTGTTTTTTTATAATATTGAGATTAACTTGATATCCTTTTTGTCTAGGATTAGAATTTTAATTTCACATTATCCTCACCACTCAAGTTAATTAAGTTGTTATCTTATAACATTGAAATTGATTTGAGATCCTTTGTTTCAAGTCAAGTTAATTCAATTGTTATCTTATAACATTGAAATTAATTTGGGGATCTTTTGTTTTCTAGGATTAGAGCTTTATCCTCACATCATTTCACCAATCAAGTTAATTCAATTGTTATTTTATAACATTGAATTGATTTTGAGGTCCCTTATCAGGGTTTGAATCATCCTCATCGCTTTTACAATTCTTTGGTCAAATATCTTTTGTTATTTGAAAAAAAATATATTTTATTATTTTCATTTTATCATTTCTTTGTAAAACAAAAAAAAATGGAATATTAATATATTTTCTTTTTGGAGACAATAGGATCTTTTGTAAAAAAGTAAAGAGGACAAAAAGAATTTCTTTTATTAGCTTTTTATTGTTTCCTTTCTTTTTTTTAAATAAAAAAAAGAAAAAAGAAAAAGGATTCCCTTTAACTTGAGTGAATCTCTCATTTTAAAATTTTTATTTTTCCGTTTTTTTAAGAAATAAATTGTGGAGATAAATTTTCACCTTGAAAGAAATTCTCCATATGCCTTTCAGAAAAAGGAAAAAATCTTAGATTTTTTTTTTCTTTTCTCTTTCCTCCTTACGGATTTAAGTTGCACATCTAGCAAATATTTGAGTCTTAGGAGTCATGCATATAATTTAGGTTCATTTCATTCATGACCTTTGGGATCATATTTTTCATGATGAAGTAGTGTCGACCTTCGAGGGGATAAAATTGCCCCCGTGCAGGCACATGAAAAATCTTCACTAGAGTTAATTCTTTGTTATTTTATAACATTGAAATTAATTTTTGAACCCTTAGAAGTTCAAATTTCTCACTTTATTAGGGTTAGAATTATCTTTATTTCACCCTTCATCACAATATTTTCTTCATAGACCATCATCTAGGGTTAGGGCATTCGTATGATAGAGGTATAGTGTCGATTTTTAATGCCCTCGTTCCTCATATCCACTCATTCATCATAAGGATCCTGAGTTCATCTTTAGAACAAGAGTGTCATGCATGTGGATCCATGTTCACATTTGCGTAAAGTTGTGACACATTGACTCTCATGCAAACACAAAGAATATTTCACTCATGTTTATGGCTAGGAGACATTTTTTCTCTTCATAAGATGCATTTAGAACATAGTAGGCATTTTTCATGCATTTCAATCCATGTTTACAATTTACACATTTTTCCCATACATCATTATCTCATATTTCATGTTAAGGTCATTTTAAAAAAAAAAAAACTTATTGCATTTTTTACTCAATAATGACATAGTATCTTCTCATGCATCAATTTTCATTCTTCGATCACATCATTCAGTTGCATTTCATAAAAAAAAAAACTTGCATAGTTCTTTTATTTTTTCTTTTTTCTAAAAGCGAATGGCTCAACAACCACATGCTCGTCGTTCTTACAGACTACAAGGCAAAGACATGGAAGGACAGAATGTTGAGCAGTCTCATGAACAAGCCATGAAAATTCTCTCTTTTGGGGAATGGTGAAACAGTGACAGATGTCTCTCAATCTGACATCCCAGTCAATAATCTTGGTGACTCACCTCATTCGCACAAGTCAGAAATATCTCTTTGTCAGCCAACTAGAGATTTCACTCAACCACAGTCATCACCCCCCTTCAGTAAGCTATCAGTTTTCATGTTTTTCAAAAGGATCAATCTAGCATAAGTCGTCAAACTGAATCTGCGTTCCAGAAACCTATCCCACTGAAAGCAACTTCCAATGTTCCTAAACTTCATGATCCTGTAATTTGAAGAGCCTTGACTGGAAAAGGTAAAAAAGATATTATCAAGAAAAGGTTGAAATGCTTGAGAAAAGATTAAATGTGATTGAAGGAGCTGACATCTTTGGTAATGTTGGTCCTACCCAATTATGTCTGGTGTCGAACTTGGTTATTCCACCCAAATTCAAAGTACCTAAGTTTGGAAAATATGATGCGACGTCTTGTCTCAAAAGCCACCTCGTTCTGTATTGCAGAAAGATGTCAGCACATTCTCAAAACGACAAGCTCCTCATACACTATTTTATTTCAAGATGGTTTAACTGGTCTAGCATCTCGTTTGAAAAAATCGTAGCATCATGTGCAAGATCGAATGAAGGCAGTTCAGGCATTAATCACTAGAGTTTGGGGCTTCTATTCATCATGAGAAGAAATATTTGGTGTATCTAATTATTCATCATTAGTAATAAAGTCTCTACTTCTCTTTGAAATGTCTTTAAGATTATGAAAATTCAAAGATAGACAAGGGCCCATGACTCAAGAACACATGCATGAAATATGATTATCATAAGTTAGCTAAGTAGTCGGGAAGAACGTGGGCATGTGAAAATTGAGCTATTTTCTTTTGGTCAAGGTTTCATCCTACATGCATTTATGCATCATTCATTTCATATGTTTTTTTTCAAACAAAGAAAGCGATTTTTTTTTATTGCAAACAAAAGTAAAACCACATGTTTCTTCTAGAAAATTTTAGAATCAAAGCTTACTTTGATCATTCTTGTCAGTTAAGAGTTTAGCAAGAACTTGGACAACCATAGTGAGTTTCCATTTGGAGGAAATGGAAAAAAAAAAAGGAAAAGAAAAAAGAAGAAAGAAGAGAAAAGGAAAAAAGGAAAAAGAAAATGAATGCTCTCACTACTTTCACCGAGAAAAAGAGAAAAGTGGTCAAGTCTCAATCACTTTTGTTTCCTTCTAAATATCTTTCACTCCATTGTTGCAAAATCATAGTCTCCATTAAAGGCAATTTTATTTTGGCTTGCATATTTCTCATGTGTTAAAGAATTCATATTCCAATACCTCATCGAATATGGTTTCAATTTTCACACTAGAGCCAATACCCCTCTTGAAGTGAGGATCCAAGATCACTCACTGAAAAACCTTGAGCCTAACCCACCACACATGTGATTTTGTGGTAAGCCAGCATGAATTACTGATTCACCATCAAACCGTTTGTTAAACTCATCACGTATAACTGCGGTGAATCTCCATATTTGTCTACCCACTTGAAAGCCTTTTGCTAAGCCTGTCACATCTAACCATGTGGCAAACATTTCAAAATATCCACCCAATATTACCAAGAGACCTTCAATAGTAATGAAATAGGAATTAAACTCTTATGATTTACTGCTTCATAATTAAGACTTGTAGTTGTTTGAATATTCCTATATTTCAACTATTTTTCAATTACACGCTTCCTACCATTTTTATCTTCTGTCTTCTCTCCTTTTATTAAAAGGTGACTCCAAGACTAAGGACGATAATCTTGAGAACTTGGACTTAGTAACTTGAGAAATTGTCTCGAAGTCTCACAATCTTTCAATAAGTTTTGCCTGAGAAATAACCTTATCATGGTACCAAGGAGCATTGACAAAGAAGCAACATGGAGTGATTATTGAAGTTGCAAATGATGACTTACACATGATTGATCTTCTATATGTGATTGCATCATCTGCTAGTCATGGAAGCATATATTTGGCCTAAAAAAAAAGAAAAATAAAAAAAGAAGAAATGAAAAAGAAAAGAAAAAGAGAAAAATGAAATGAGAAAAGGAAAAAAAAAGAAATGTACAAGGCCAGGATAATTCTTAAATTGTATGATTGGGACAATAAATATAGATCAAGAGGTCATACCTACAAACGATTTGAAGATTTTCTTTGTCAATCATCAACTGAGCAAGAATCTTCATTGCTACACTAGAGCAAAGCCATCATCACTAGACTGGGGCAAAGCCAACATTATTGAATTTGAGCAAGAGCCTTCATTGCTACATTGGGACAAAGACACCGTCACTAATCTGTGGCAAAACAATAATCAACTGAGCAAGAACCTTCATTGTTGCGCTGGGGCAAAGCTTTCATCATTACGTTGGGGCAAAGTCGTCATTATTAAATTGGAGCAAGAATCTCCATTGCTACACTGGGGCAAGGTCATTCAACCACTTATGCAAGTTGTTTTAGACTGGGGCAAATGCCAAGTTAAGAGAATCACACTTCTCTTACGAAGAATCTTTCAATCTCGAGCGGTTCTCATCAAGGAAAGGGCGAATACAATAATGAGGGGATTTCATCAAAGATCTTGAGCTGACTCAAAGAAAGAAAGAGATATATGAGATGATCTATTGAGAAGCTACTCCTTGTTTTCACAGTAGTTGTCCAAAGAAATGGGGTCACCTTAGCACATATTTTCATTTGAACCATATTCTAGTATGTGAGTGTTCAAAATTATGTTCAATCTCTTATTGTTCAAGAGATTTTTTTTTATAAAGGCATTTGTGATCCATGTTTTCCTTCTTCATTCTTTTTTTCAAAAAAGAAACTTGGTTTCTTTGTTCGAAAATCATCCTCATTTGTCTCGAGACCAAATTCATCTTCTTGTATCCAATCTTTTGTCCACTACAAGGCTAAGGTTATGAAGCAGTTGAATCAAGTAAGAGGTTTAATGCTATGAATTACCATTGATAGTTCTCTAAACTAGCACATGAGACACTTCTAAAAAAGCCCACCATACCTGATATGATTGAGCAATCTATGATTGACATATATGTTTCCTTTCAGATTGAGCAATTCCTGACTAACATACATGATCCCTTCCAGGTGAAGGCATTCAAAAAAAAAAAAAACAAACAAACAAACAAGATAAAAAGAAAGAAATGAAAGAAAAAGAAAAATGTTTCCTCCAATGATGACTACGAGGTTCTCCTTTGATTCCTTTCTAAACATTGATTGATAAGAATGATGAAAGTAAGCAATGATGATCATTTCGTTAAATATGGAAAACACATATGGTTATCTTTCACAAATCAAGCTCTTATTTATCAATTCATCATCGTTTGCATCGCTATTTCTCTCAAAAAATTTGTTTTCATACCACGGAGTTGGTGAAAATGGATCACATGAAATCATGCATACATCTACCTTTGACATGCATATATGCATCCCCTATATCATGCCTTTAGAGTCGAATTTATTTACTTAGTCAATTCATCATCAGGGCATCAGTCGTCATACATGGTTAGTTGCATTATCCTTGCTTAGAGTGGTCAATGAGCATGTTCAATCCATGACACTAGGGCAAAAGCATGCATATATTTCACGTAGGATGTTCACATGAAAATAGTGCATCATATATTGCATTAATGTTATAGCTTGCATTTCCATATCTACACAAAGATTGCATAAATGTTATAGCTTGCATTTCCATATCTACCAACCTCTTTGGAGTGTTATCTATCATTTCAAGATGATTTAACTCACTTTCATGCATGTGGGTATACTTCATTCACGAAAACTCCCAATATGTTCAAAAGAGTCTTTTTTCTTATAAATGATTCTTTTTCTTTTTCGGCGGCGTTGTCTCATTTTAAAACAAATTTCTGAAATATGGAATCCCTATTTGAAAATCTCTTCATTTTTGGCAACTAAGTTTTGAAATAAAAACCGTTGTCTCGTTTTAAAACAAATTTCTGAAATACGAAATCCCTGTTTTAAAATTTTTTCATTTTCGACAACTAAGTTTTGAAATAAAAACCGTTGTCTCATTTTAAAACAAATTTCTGAAATACGAAGTCCCTGTTTTAAAATCTTTCATTTTTGGCAACTAAGTTTTGAAATAAAAACCGTTGTCTCATTTTAAAACAAATTTCTGAAAGACGAAATCCTTGTTTTAAAATCTTTTATTTTTTGGCAACTAAGTTTTGAAATAAAAACCGTTGTCTCATTTTAAAACAAATTTCTGAAATACGAAGTCCCTGTTTTAAAATCTTTTCCTTTTCGACAACTAAGTTTTGAAATAAAAACCGTTGTCTCGTTTTAAAACAAATTTCTGAAATACGAAGTCCCTGTTTTAAAATCTTTATTTTTTGGCTACTAAGTTTTGAAATAAAAACCGTTGTCTCATTTTAAAACAAATTCTGAAATACGGAATCCCTGTTTTATAATCTCTTCATTTTTGGCAACTAAGTTTTGAAATAAATACCGTTGTCTCGTTTTAAAACAAATTTCTGAAATACGAAATCCCTGTTTTAAAATCTTTTCATTTTCGACAACTAAGTTTTGAAATAAAAACCGTTGTCTCATTTTAAAACAAATTTCTGAAATACGAAGTCCCTGTTTTAAAATCTTTCATTTTTGGCAACTAAGTTTTGAAATAAAAACCGTTGTCTCATTTTAAAACAAATTTCTGAAAGACGAAATCCTTGTTTTAAAATCTTTTATTTTTTGGCAACTAAGTTTTGAAATAAAAACCGTTGTCTCATTTTAAAACAAATTTCTGAAATACGAAGTCCCTGTTTTAAAATCTTTTCCTTTTCGACAACTAAGTTTTGAAATAAAAACCGTTGTCTCGTTTTAAAACAAATTTCTGAAATACGAAGTCCCTGTTTTAAAATCTTTATTTTTTGGCAACTAAGTTTTGAAATAAAAACCGTTGTCTCATTTTAAAACAAATTCTGAAATACGGAATCCCTGTTTTATAATCTCTTCATTTTTGGCAACTAAGTTTTGAAATAAAAACCGTTGTCTCGTTTTAAAACAAATTTCTGAAATACGAAATCCCTGTTTTAAAATCTTATCATTTTCGACAACTAAGTTTTGAAATAAAAACCGTTGTCTCATTTTAAACAAATTTCTGAAATACGAAGTCCCTGTTTTAAAATCTTTCATTTTTGGCAACTAAGTTTTGAAATAAAAACCGTTGTCTCATTTTAAAACAAATTTCTGAAATACGAAGTCCCTGTTTTAAAAAATTTGCCTTTTTGACAATTAAGTTTTGAAATAAAAACCGTTGTCTCGTTTTAAAACAAATTTCTGAAATACGAAGTCCCTGTTTTAAAATCTTTTCCTTTTTGGCAACTAAGTTTTGAAATAAAAACCGTTGTTTCCTTTTAAAACAAATTTCTGAAATACGAAGTCCCTGTTTTAAAATCTTTCATTTTTGGCAACTAAGTTTTGAAATAAAAACCGTTGTCTCATTTTAAAACAAATTTCTGAAATACGAAGTCCCTGTTTTAAAATCTTTCATTTTTGGAAACTAAGTTTTGAAATAAAAACAGTTGTCTCATTTTAAAACAAATTTCTGAAATACGAAGTCCCTGTTTTAAAATCTTTTCATTTTTTACAACTAAGTTTTGAAATAAAAACCGTTGTCTCATTTTAAAACAAATTTCTGAAATACGAAGTCCCTGTTTTAAAATCTTTTCCTTTTCGACAACTAAGTTTTGAAATAAAAACCGTTGTCTCGTTTTAAAACAAATTTCTGAAATACGAAGTCCCTGTTTTAAAATCTTTTCATTTTCGGCAACTAAGGTTTGAAATAAAAACAGTTGTCTCGTTTTAAAACAAATTTCTGAAATACGAAGTCCCTGTTTTAAAATCTTTTCCTTTTCGGCAACTAAGGTTTGAAATAAAAACAGTTGTCTCGTTTTAAAACAAATTTCTGAAATACGAAGTCCCTGTTTTAAAATCTTTTCCTTTTCGGTAACTAAGTTTTGAAATAAAAACCGTTGTCTCATTTTAAAACAAATTTCTGAAATACGAAGTCCCTGTTTAAAAATCTTTCATTTTTGGCAACTAAGTTTTGAAATAAAAACCGTTGTCTCATTTTCTGAAATATGAAGTCCCTGTTTTAAATTCTTCCATTTTCGGCAACTAAGTTTTGAAATAAAAACCGTTGTCATTTTCTGAAATATGAAATCCATTCCCTTTTTTTCCAGTTAAATCAAACCCGACTATTCAGTCGAGGTCGAAGCCTGTGTCAATCCAGGTCCGTTTTCAATTTTTCTCTCAGTTAAATCGAACCCGACTATTTAGTCGAGGTCGAAGCCTGTGCTAATCCAGGTCTGTTTTTAGTTTTTCTCTCGGTTAAATCGAACCCGACTATTCAGTCGAGGTCGAAGTTTGTGTCAATCTAGGTCCGTTTTCAATTTTTCTCTTGGTTAAATCGAACCCTGCTAGTTAGTAGAGGTCGAAGCCTAGTCAGAGTTAGGTCCATTTCCTCTTCTTTTGGTTAAATCGAACCCTGCTAGCTAGTAGAGGTCGAAGCCTGGTCAGAGTCAGGTTCATTCCCCTTTTCTTTTGGTTAAATCGAACCCTATTCTTGTTTAGAGGTCGAAGCCTGGTCAGAGTCAGGTCCATTTCCTATTTCACTTTGTTGGTTAAATCGAACCCCGTTCTTATTTAAAGGTCGAAGCTTGGTCAGAGTCAGGTCCAATTCATTTTCTTTTGGTTAAATCGAACCTTATCTTTGATTAGAGATGAAAGTCTGGTCAAAGTAAGGTTAATTTTCTTTTTTCCAATTTTAGGCTATGCTTGGTTTAAGAAGGAAACCCTTTCTTTTATTTTTAACTAAAAATCTTCGCCGTCCCAATACTTTGTCTTTTTCCTTTGTTTACCCTTTCAATCCTTCAAGGATACACAATGGGGGGCAAACTGTAGACACCGTATTTGGTCCGGCTTGATTTTTACTAATAATATTTGCATTTTTCCAATATGTGGTGGTCAATTTGATTTTTGGTATGCCAACAAGAGCATAGCTTAATTGGCGTAAAGTTATACTGATAATCGCGAGGTTTATGGTTCAAATCCCTCCACCCCCACATATTATTAAAAACATTTGTTTTTTGGTTTGAATTGTTTATTTTCATTTTCATTTTCATTTTTTTTCATTTTTATTATTATTTTTATTTAATTTATTTATTTTTTTTATTATTTAATTTTAATTTTTTTTCTTCTTTCTTTGGTCCATTCTTCCACTTCCTTCTCCCTCTCCCCCTTATTCTCCCAACCTTCCACCCTCCCCCCACTTTCTCAACCCATTCCCCTTTTCCCTCAACTGTTTCTCCAAGCTCTCCTATAAAAGGAGAGCTTATGGAGGATGAAAGAAGACAAGAAGAAAAGGTGGAAAATGGGAGAACAACAATGTGGTGGGGAAATAGGAGAACAATGAGAGAGTGAAGAAATGGGTGATGAAAATCTAAGAAAGTTTGTGAGAGAAAGAGGTGAAGTTTGAGAGAGAAAGAGAGAAATTTTAAGCTTTTGAAAGATTGAGTTGCTCATTGTTTCGCCGCCACCGCTCACCACATCGTCGCCGCCGTTGAAGATCTACGCCGCCGCCACTCCGACGCCTGTAGCCACCTTGAACTCCAACCATCTAGCAGTAGCTCCGACCCACATTCTAGTGAACTTCCATGGAAGAAAAGGAAAAAGAAAAGAAGAAAATCGTGGTGAAGAAGAAGGGGAAAGAGAAAAGAATAAATTGGTAAAGGTGGTGGGTCTCACCTATTTTATTTATTTTTTTTTTGTTGGTTTATTATTTTCTCTCATTTCTTTATAATTTTTTTTAAAAAAAAAGAAGCACAATTTTTTTTTTCCTTTTCAAAAGCTATATATTTTTTTCTCCACTTTGATTTTAAGTTAGAATTCAAAAATCAATTTCAAAGTAGCTTTAACTGAGATTTTTCTAAATCAATTTTAATTAGGTTTTATTTGAAATTTCTAATTTGTATTGGTTTTAATATGGAATTTCAAATTGATGACAATTTGGTTTTAATTGAAATTTCAAAGTCAAAATGTATATAAATTGGAATTTTCAAATCAATGTCTATTTAATTTTAAATTTGAAATAAATCTCAATTTTAGTTAAACTAGAAATCAATCTTAATTTTAATTAAATTGAGAATGTCTATGGACTTTAATTGGAGTTCAATTTCAATTTTGGTTTACATTAAAATCTCAAAATCAATTTCAATTAAGCTTTAATATGAAATTTCAAATTTGAATTTCACATTGGTTTTAATTGACTTTGAATCAATGTCTTTAATTCACATTAGAGATCTCAATTCAGTTTCAATTCAATTTTTATTTGAAGCTTTGATTTCAATCCCATTTTGATTCTAAATTTGAATTTCCAATTTAATTTCTTTTAGGATTGTAAAAAAAATCAAAGTCAATTTGGTTTAATTTCGATTTCATTTCAATTGAGTTTAATGGGGAGTTTTAGAACTCAATTTCAATTTAGTTTTGATTTGAAATTTTCAAATAAAGTTTTGATTTTAATTTGAATAAATTGGTTAAGTTTGGGAATTCTTGGATGAATGTCAATTCGGTCCTTATTTTATATTCACACATGAATTTCAATTTGATTTTAATTTAGATTTTTAAAATTGATTTCAATTTGATGTAAATTGGGTTTCTTAAATAAATTTCAAATTACCTCGACGGTGTCATTTCACGAATAAATTTCATTTCAAATTGAATTTACATTGAAATCTCCAAATCAATTTCGGTTTGATTCTAATTTAGAATTTTTCAATAAATTTCAATATGTTCTCATTGGAATTTCAAAATCAATGTCTATTTGGTTTTATATTGAAAATCAATTTCAGTTTTAAACTAAATTGGAAATAAATTTCAAAGGTTAAATCAAATTTCAAAAACATTATTTAATATTTTGAAAGGCTAAAATAGATCGATTACGGAAACTTTAAGGCTAATTTTGTCTAAGAATGGGTACTTAAGCTGACCGAAAGGGAACACCCTGCCTGGAAATTAGCCTAAAGTTAAACTATCGATTATTTTGGCAATCAATATTTAAATTTGATTAACTTAGATCTTTTCAAATCAATTTCAATTTGATTCTAAATTGAAGAATTTTCCAAATGAATTTCAAAATGGTTTTACTTTAGAAATTTCAAATGAATTTTTAATTGAATTTTATTTAAAAATGAAAACATATTTTTCCCATTGAATGGTGTCATACCACTCATGATTATTACTTCACATTTTATTTTTGAAATGCGAAATAATAGACATGAGACAGATAAAATCATGTAAAACCTATGACGGAGTTGAGATAACTTCTCAAATTCTTGAGATGACAAATTTTCTTTTAATTAAAAGAAAATTTCAACATGATAAACAATTATTGGGTATAACCCCACTCACTACATCAGACCCTTACTTTATCGCTTAAAGCTAAGGTAAGATCAAGTGAGACATTTGTTATTTATTTCTTTTATTTCTTCAAAATAATAAGGATCATTTTATGTTATAAAAGGATAATTTTATAATAAAATGTGGTAACCGTTTTTTAAACGGGTGTTGTAGGGGTGCTAACACCTTCCCTACACTCAATCGACTCCCGAGCCTAATCTTTGGTTTTCAAAGACCGGTTTTTCTTTAAAATGGGTGACCAATCACACCCCAGGATGATTGGTGGCGACTCCAAACCCTTAACCTCGAAAGAGACCCTTAGGAAAAGACGTCGGCCGCTCCGTGTCGCGATGACGTTGCGACAGAGTTAACGGCGTTACATCTAGTGGTTACTATTTCGCAGTCCGGTCTTATGCAAACTCATTACATAGGATAACCTCATCTGCATGTCTCCTACATGGATGCTGGATCATTGCATCTGTATCGAATACAAGGTGGGTCGTATCACATAGTGTCACCAGGATAAGGTACCCAGCCTTATCCCTATACTATAGGCGAAGACTGGTTTTTCGATTCGTCATGGTTGCAGACGTAGTTCTTGCTGCCCAAACTGAATAGCATGCGAGAGGGAGAGGGAAAATTATGTGGGTCTCACGGTTGAGGTCACACACGAAAGAGGAAGGGGAGATGATGGCGACAGGAAGGCAGGCGGCGACACTGCTGCAGACGGACGACGACGAAACAGGAGCGACGACGCTAGGTTGGTTCTCACGGCAAGAAGGAGACAAGGGGTTCACGCGAATGAGAGGGAGGAAGAGGCTTTTCTAGGGCTTTTTTTCTTTCTTTCTTTCTTTCTTTTCCTTTATTTCCCATTCATTTTCTATAAACCTCAAACAAGAGTAATCAATTTAAATAAATGGGGAAGGACTTGGATTATAAAAAATTATTTAACTTACATCTTTTACTAACTTTTAAACTCAAACTTAAATCCTAAAAGATTTGGGATCAAAACTGATTAAGAAGGATTTGAGTCTTTGAAATTGGAATTAAAAATCTAATATTAAACCTCCAAATCTTAGGAAATTAAAGATTTAATTTAAAATATCTTTTTTCCTAAATTATAAAAATTTAATTTACCGACCCAAGACTAAGATTAAATTCTAATTATCCAAATTAGAAGAAGAACACTTGACAAATCTCAAAATGGTTGGATTTTGAAACGTGCGGTGTTATAGAGAGCCCCGTCGAAGAATTAAAGATTTAATAAAAAATTATTTTCCCTAAATTCAAGAATTTAATTTATCAACTTCACGACAATGTTTAACTTCTAGATTAAACTTTAGAAAATAGACCCAAATGATTTAGAATTAGCTCAATTTTATAACGCGGGGCGTTAGAGGGGCGAGGGTTTGAAGGTGACGATTAGGTTTTTTAATTTTAAATTTATTCAATAAATAAAAATACAAAAATAAAAATAAATTATTTGTAATTAATGACAGTTAATCAAAGTCATAAATTTATGACATTTAAAAAACGTCATAAATTTCCGAAAATACGTAAAACTCTGTTTTTCCCGCCAAAAACGCTCCTTTTACATTGTTCACACGAGATTTCAACAAAGAAATTTAATTCGTGGAAATAAACTTGATTTTATTGAATTTGTATGTAAGTGTTACAATCAATAATATTTATCATTCTTTCTCACAAATATATAAACTTTGGTCTCTGGTTTGTTGATCTTCTTGGGCCAGTTTGTTGGTTTGCTGATTTTTGTTTTTATGATCGACCTGCAAGCTTGATGATCTCTTCGACCGGCCTGTTGGCTTGATGATCTCTTAGATCGACTTGTTGGTTTGTTTATCTTCTTGGATGATCGACCTACTGGTTTGATGATCTTTTGGATTGGCTCGTTGCCTTGTTGATCTTCTTGGATACTCGACCTGTTGGCTTGATGATCTGTTGGATCGGCTTGTTAGCTTGTGGATCCTCTTAGATGATCGATCTGCTGGCTTGATGATCTCTTGGATCAACCTATTGGCTTGTTGATCTTCTTTGATGATCGACCTGCTGGCTTGATGATCTTTTGGATCGGCCTATTGGCTTGATGATCTGTTGGATCCGCTCGTTAGCTTATTGATCCTCTTGGATGATCGACCTGCTAACTTGTTGATCTTCTTGATCGATCGACTGGCTTGTTGATCTCTTCTTGGAGTCTTCTAGTATTCAAATCTTCTGAGTCTTGAATCTTTTGAATTATGAATCTCGGATCCTCCTAAATTCTCTGGACTCTTTGGCGTCTAACTCTTCTGAATTCTCTGACTGAACTTCAAGCTTCTGAATTCTCTAAATGCCTGAATTCTTCTGAGTCTGAATGAATCTGAATGACTCTGAATCTTGACCCCCAAAATGAATGGTGGCCACCTCTATTTATAGAGTTTGATAGACCTCATATGAGCTTGGGCTTGGTTGATTTTGCACCCAACTTTTGGGCTTGGGCTACATTTGGGCTTTAATCCACTCCTTTTTTTAGTAAGGTTGGATTGTTTTAATGTAGCCCAATTTCTTCAATAACCTCAGGTTACATTAGTCTCGGGTCTAATTGCCACGTGGCATAATTTGATTAGACTTGGCTTATGTCGTCCAATGGATCAATAATAGACATGTGACATTATATGATTTGTCAATTTTTCATGTCGTTTAATTTAATTTAGGGACACGTGTAAATTTGTAATTAGTCCCAAATTTATTTTATCATTAATTATGTGGCAATTTGTGATTAGCCAAAATTTCTCATTCAACATACATATTATAACATTTTTTTTCTCATCCTTTAACTTTATTTCTTTTTCCCTTGGTGTCATGGATATTCTCAAATTTTGTAGTAGTGATTGTTGCAAAATGGGTAACTATCGCAGTGGTCTTTAGATGTCATTCCAACAATTTTGAAAAATGTTGTTAGATCCCTCTTAACACATCTTCTGCTTATCATTCATAAACCGTTGCGAAATGGGTTGTAGTGGTTAATAACTACTGCGATAGCTCAATAAAAAATCGTTGCTAGCTATAGAACATGTTTTTTTTGTAGTGAGTTGACTTGCATGATATTGAGTAATGTTGTACAATGAAGGAGATCTCCAAGTATATATTATCTTCGTTCATGGATCAAGATATGCCAAGAAGTTATAATTTAATCTTGATCTTGCCTCTTCCAATGTAAATACGCTGGATTTTCTTTTTGGGTGGTGGTTGTTCCTTCCATGCATAACACTATGGATTTAGGTAATTTAATTTACTATTTTTATCAACATAGATGTCAAGACTATTTCCTTCTAAGGCAGTAAGAACCTGAAAAATGGCATAGAAGAAAGTTGTTGTCATTAAGTTTTACAATGGAGAATTTATTATTGTCTGGATTGATAACTTGCAGTTCTTGAGCAGTAGTATTTTCAGAGGATATCAACGCCATCAAAACAAAGTGGAAGACAAAATATTAAGACTAGGAGAGGCATAAAACTTTGCATGATGTTCCATTGATAACAAGGTTGTATATATAGCCAAACTATACACCAGAAATAACAAAAATGAGAAACAAACTATTAACAAACTACATAAAAGAATGAAACTAATTAATTTAACAAACTAAACACAAAATAGGGAAACTAATTAACTATCTTAATACTCCCCCCTCAAGATGGGCTTAGTATATTGAGAATTCTCATCTTAGAAAGTAATACAAAAAAAATAGAATGAAGAAAAGCCTTAGTAAAAATATCAGCAAGCTGTAAACTGGAACGGATGGACAACAACTTGACTTCTTCTTTGACTATTTTGTCTCGGACAAAATGACAATCTATCTGTATATGTTTGGTCCTCTCATGAAAAACAGGATTTGTAGCAATATGAATTGTGCATTGATTATCGCAGAATATTGCAGCAGGCGCAGGCGAAGAGATTTGGAATTCTTGTAGGAGCTGAAGAAGCCAAACAAGTTCACTTGTAGTGGTGGCCAAAGCTTTGTATTCAGCCTCAGCAGATGACCTTGAAACAGTATGTTGTTTCTTAGCCTTCCATGACACCAAAGAGTCCCCTAAGAAGATACAAAATCCAGTTATGGTTTTGTGACTATCTGGGCAAGAAGCCCAATCTGCATCCGTGAAGGCACGTAACTGAAAATTAGATGAAGAAGGGAAGAAAATCCTTTGTCCTGGAGAGCCCTTTAAGTAACGCAAAAGATAATGAGTAGCGGAAATATGTGAACTTCTGGGATGAGCAACAAATTGGCTCAACTTATGAACATCAAACGTGATGACTGGGCGAGAAATGGTCAGATACAACAATCGACCTATGAGTCGTCGATACACAGTAGGGTCATTTAACAATTCACCATTATCGATCTGAAGTTTGACAGTAGGATCCATAGGCAGATTAGAAGGTTTAGAGGCTAAAAAACCTGTGTCTTCTAGCAATTGTAAGACATAGTTGCGTTGGGACAAGTGAATTCCCTTAGACGAACGAGCAAGTTCTAGGCCTAAAAAATAGCGTAGGGATCCCAGATCTTTGAGCTTGAAGGCATCATTCAAATGTTTCTTCAGATCAACAATAATATTTTCAGATGGCCCAGTTATGATTATGTCATCGACATAAACAAGGAGGGCTATAAAATTGACTCTTGTGCCTCTAGTAAAAAGCGAATAATCACTCTTAGACTGTTGGAAACCAAGCAACAAGAGGGCAGATGTAAGCTATCAAACCACTGCCTAGATGCTTGTTTTAGTCCGTAAATGGACTTGTGAAGCTTGCAAACCAATCGTTCATTACTAGTATGCTTCACTTCATGTTTATATCCAAGCGAAATATCTATATACACGTCTTCATTAAGCTCCCCATGAATAAACACATTGTTCACATCTAATTGTATTAAGAACCAATTCAAAGACACAACTATTGAAAGAAGTACCTTCATAGTAACGAGCTTTGCAACGGGGGAAAAGGTCTCTATGTAATCGATTCCCTCTTGCTGAGTGTATCCTTTCGCTACTAGGCGAGCTTTGTATCTTTCAATGGATCCATCCGACTTGTGTTTAATTTTGTAAACCCACTTGCACCCAATGGAATGATGTCCATTGGGAAGTGGAACAACAGACCACGTACGGTTGGTTTCCATAGCCTGTAATTCAGTAGTCATTGCATCACGCCAGTGAGGAAAATGCACAGCTTGATGATAAAAGGCTGGTTCATAGTCAGTAGAGACATTAAGAACAAAATGTCTATATTTGGGAGATAAGTTGTCATAAGACAAACAACTATCCAGAGGATGCATAATGGAAGCCTTTTGCAAATCAGTAGAATATAAGAGACTACAATGGTAATCTCTAAGATAAGAAGGAATTTTAGATTGTCTATTTGTGAAGGTGTTCATATAACACATGCGGAAGCAATTGAAGATCGAAAGCACTTAAGACATTCAATTTTACTCCTAAAGCATGCATGTTCTAGAAAGGGTAGAAAAGAGAGTAAATGAGTACCAACCTCTTTGATGCTTGTTGAGTGAGAAATTTCGGCCAATCACAAATTGCCACGTCATTAATTTGAATTAATGATAAAATAATTTTGGGACCAATTACAAATTTACACGTGTCCCTAAATTAAATTAATAGACATTAAAATTCGGCAAATCAAACAATGCCACTTGTCTATTGTTGATACATAAGTCGAGTCCAATCAAATTATGCCACGTGGCAATTGGACTCGAGACTAATGTGACTCGAGATCATCGAAGAAATTGGGCTAAATTAAAATAATCCAATTTTATTAAAAATAAGTTGGATTAAAGCCCAAACATAGCCTAAGCCCAAAGATTGGGCCCAAGCCCAAGCCCATATGAGGTCCATCAAACTCTATAAATAGAGGAGGCCACCATTCATTTTGGGCATTCAGACAGAGTCAGAGAATCCAGAGCCCAGAGCATTCTCCCAAGGTCCAGAGTCTTCAGAAGTCAGAGAGTTCAGAGAATTCAGAAGATCCAAGATTCAGAATTCGACCATCTCAAGACTCAGAAGATCCAACGACTGAAAGACTCCAAAGAATCAACCGTTTCTTCATCAAGATACAAGTTGAATATTCAACCTTCCTCCGTCTGAGATCAAGCTTGTCGGCCCTCAGACCAGACTCCATATTTTGAGAGAAAGCATCAGAGGATAAATATTAGAGATTGTAACACTTCTACATACAAGATCAATAAAATCAAGTTCATTTCCACGAATTAAATTTCCTTTGTCGAAATCTCGTGTGAACAAATTGGCACGCCCAGTGGGACCATCTCTACCTCTCATCTCTTTTTCTCGCAAAGAAATCATGACTTCCGAAGAAGCTTCTTCAAAGATCGCTGCTTCAAGCAACTCCTATGTGGGGCCAATTACTCGTAGTCGCTCCAAGGAAACCCAACACGAAGACAGCCAAACTCCTGTCATTGCAAACAAGATGCTGAGACGCATGACAGAATCTGCTCAACTTGAAATCGCCGCTGCAGAAAATCTGATGCTCGACAAATTCATCTCTTCTTCTCAGCAACCAAACGAAACATTCGGTCCTGATGTGATGTCTGTTATGATGACTGATGCTGGAACTAGTGAAGAACGGATGGCTGAAGTTGAGAAGAAAATCAGCATGTTACTGAAGATAGTCGAAGAGAAAGACCAAGAAATTGCCTCTCTCAGGAACCAGATGGAAAGTCGGGATGTTGCTGAATCGAGTCAGACCCCTGCCATCAAAGACAAGGGAAAAATCATTGCACAAGATCAGTCACAACATTCCGCTTCTATTGCTTCACTGTCCGTTCAGCAGCTCCAGGATATGATCATGAATTCCATCAGAGCTCAATATGGTGGACCGGCTCAGAACTCTCTCTTGTGTTCTAAGCCGTATACCAAGAGAATCGACAATCTGAGAATGCCTCATGGATACCAGCCACCAAAGTTTCAACAATTCGACGGGAAGGGCAATCCCAAGCAGCACGTTGCTCATTTCGTCGAGACATGTGAAAACGCTGGTACTAGAGGAGACCAACTAGTCAGGCAGTTTGTACGAACACTGAAGGGGAATGCTTTCGACTGGTATACCGATCTTGAGCCTGAGACTATCGATAGTTGGGAACAACTTGAGAAGGAGTTCCTCAACCGCTTCTACAGCACAAGACGAACCGTTAGTATGACGGAGCTCACTAGCACTAAACAACGGAAAGGTGAACCGGTTCTTGACTACATCAACCGTTGGAGAGCTTTGAGCTTAGATTGCAAGGACAAGCTTACCGAATTGTCTGTTGTTGAAATGTGCACCCAAGGCATGCATTGGGGACTCCTCTATATCCTGCAAGGAATAAAACCCCGCACTTTCGAGGAGTTGGCAACTCGCGCTCATGACATGGAATTGAGCATTGCTACTAGAGGGAACAAAGATTCTGTTGTCCCCGAAGGCAGGAAAGAAAAGAAAGAAGTTAAAAATACTGAGAAAGCTACCAAAAGCACTACGAAAGAGTCAATGGTAGTCAATGCAGCTCCTTTCAAGTTTTCGTCGAAAGGAAAAGAAAAGAAGATAGAGAAACAACAAGAGGGAGGTGAAAGACGTCGTCTGACCTTGAAAGAAAGGCAAGAGAAAGTTTACCCTTTTCCAGATTCTGACATTTCAGATATGTTAGAACAACTCCTGGAGAAACAACTTATTTTGTTACCAGAATGCAAGCGACCAGAAGAGATGGGGAGAGTTAATGATCCCAACTACTGCAAATATCACCGAGTCATCAGTCACCCGGTGGAAAAGTGCTTCGTCCTGAAGGAGCTAATCTTGAAATTAGCTCAAGAAAAGAAGATTGAGTTAGATCTTGATGAGGTAGCTCAATCAAATCATGCGACGATAGCAACGAATCTGAACAACCAAGTAGCTCCAAGCCTGGTTCATGATTCAGTAGCAAGTTTGATCCAGTTCGGGACATTAGAGCCGATTGTTATTTGGCTTCAGCAAAAATCTGCAAGAGACATCTGCCAAGACCAACTTGAGTTTGTTGAAAATGAAGACGAAGGATGGACTTTGGTAACTCGTCGAAAGAAGCAAAAGAAACATTCCGCTCAAAGAGAGCCTCACATGTTCCGAAGCTACAGGAGAAAGAACATGTCACAAAAACAGAAAAGAAAGATAAAAGGTTTGAGAAAGCCTAAACTAGTTGTCGAAGAGAATCAAGATTTTGTTATGTCTCGACAACCAGTGACCCTTAAAGATTTCTTCCCGAAGAACTTTCTTAATGACGATCATGAGAACGTCCCTGAGATAGTCACATGTCATGCTGTCAATGCATTCGAAGAGGGTGATTCTTCCTCAAGTCCATCTCAAGTGATGACAAGGCCAGAAGATTCACCTTCATTTACAATAGATGATTTGTTGTCACTTTCTCAAGCAACCAAAGATGCTATTGTTGAAACATTGATAGGTTCTAACGTTTCAGACGTCCCAGGCCTGCAAGAACACAAACGTGCCTCGTGTTATATGTCCATTAGCTTCGCAGATGAAGACTTGATGTTGGGATCGAAGCCTCATAATAGGCCCTTATTCGTCTCCGGATATATTCGAGAGCAAAAAGTTGGCCGAATTCTTATCGACGATGGATCTGCGGTGAATATAATGCCTAAGTCAACCATGACACAGATAGGAATTTCAATGGACGAACTATCAAATAGTAGGTTGGTTATTCAAGGCTTCAACCAAGGCGGCCAACGAGCAATCGGTATGATCCGTTTGGAGCTTGTTATTGGAGATTTGAAGGCCAACACTTTATTCCATATCATAGATTCCAAGACCACTTACAAGTTATTGTTAGGTCGTCCTTGGATTCATGGAAATGGAGTAATATCTTCTACACTTCATCAGTGTTTCAAGTTCTATCAAGACGGTGTCAAGAAAGTTGAAGCCGATACTAATCCATTCTCAGAGGCAGAATCCCACTTTGCAGATGCAAAGTTTTATATGCAGAATGATAAAGCAAGAGAGATCATCCCAGGTGAGATTCCTCTGATTGAAAGTCAGAAAATAGAGCATCCAAAGAATGCGAAGAAGGAGTCGATCAAAGAAGTAGATGCTTGTGAAATTCGATCAAAGGAAACATCCACTCACCCTGCAAAATCAAAAGCTCCAAAGGAGGAGGCATCGTCAAACGTCCCTATATTGCGCTACGTTCCTTTATCTCGACGCAAGAAAGGGGAATCACCATTCACAGAATGTTCAGGAATTTTGAAGGTTGGTGATGTGGAGATTCTAAAAGAAAATTTCACCACGCCTCTGACAGCAATCACCAAGCAAGAGATTCAGGAATCAAAGACGGATCGTACCAAAGTGACTTTGCCGGAAAGACGAACGAAGGCTGGATTTGATCCAAATGCATACAAACTCCTAGAAAAGGCAGGATACGACTTTTCAACTCATACTGAGTTTAAAAGTCCAAAAATCTTCGATGGGAGATCTGAGCCTTCTCCGACACAGAAGAAGCTCCAAAAAGAGGGTTATGCCATACCATTCTCGAGAGCCGGACTAGGGTACAATCCCCCAGAGCCAGTTCGTATAACCAGAAAATGGAAAGTTGTAGATGCACATCACATAACGATAGAAGAGATGGGCGATCCAGAAGATAAAAAGAATGATGATAGCCAGAAAATCTCTGTCTTCGATCGCATTAAAGCGCCGACTACTCGTCTTTCAGTTCATCAGCGGCTGAAATATTCATCTTTGGAAAAGGAAGGTCAGAGCAAAACTTCTACTCCTACCCGACGTTCAGTTTTTCAGCGTTTGAGTGTGTCTACATCGAAGAAAGTAGATGAACCGCCGAGATCCGTGTTCGATCGCCTTCAAGCAACCTATGGCCAATGCAAGGGAAAGTTGAAAAGTCTTGAAACAGATGAATCCGATGAGATGAATGGCAACAACGGATTTTCCAGTACTGTTCCTTCACGGATGAAGAGAAAACCTTTTATTCTCATAAATACAGAAGGTTCTTTAAAAGTAAAGCGACAGTTAGTCATTCTAACTAACCCTTCGAAGGTGAACCAAGAGCTTGAAGAAGAACATGTCAATTGCTGTCATATTTCTTTCGAAGAAATGTCAGATACTGAAATTTCTGAAGATGATGCTGAAGAAGCACTCGCATCGTTAGAAGATGGCAGTCAATCAACGATTGATGAACTCAAAGAGGTAAACTTGGGTACGACAGAAGAACCGCACCCGACATTCATCAGTGCGTCACTTAGTGCTGAAGAGGAACGCGAATACTTGAATTTGCTCGTTACATATAAAGATGTCTTCGCTTGGTCGTACAAAGAGATGCCAGGACTCGATCCAAAAATAGCAGTCCACCATCTTGCGATTAAACAAGGATATCGACCTATTAAGCAGGCCCAAAGGCGTTTTCGACCAGAGCTCGTTCCTCAAATTGAAATTGAAGTCAACAAGTTGATAGAGGCAGGGTTCATTCGAGAGGTGAAATATCCAACATGGATCGCAAACATTGTGCCAGTCAAAAAGAAAAACGGACAACTGCGTGTATGTGTGGATTTCCGTGACTTGAATAATGCATGTCCCAAAGATGATTTTCCGTTGCCCATCACTGAACTTATGGTCGACGCCACTACAGGACATGAAGCCTTATCTTTCATGGATGGATCATCAGGGTATAATCAAATTCGAATGGCCCTTGAAGATGAAAAGATGACAGCATTTCGAACTCCAAAAGGAATATACTGTTACAAGGTGATGCCTTTTGGATTAAAGAACGCTGGGGCAACTTACCAACGAGCCATGCAGAAGATCTTTGATGATATGCTCCACAAACGTGTTGAGTGTTATGTTGATGATCTGGTGGTCAAATCCAAGAAACGAGAGGACCACTTGCAAGATTTGAAGATAGTTTTTGACCGTTTGAGAAAGTACCAGTTGAAAATGAATCCTCTTAAATGCGCCTTCGGTGTGACATCAGGAAAGTTTCTTGGTTTCGTAGTAAGGCATCGAGGAATTGAAATCGACCAATCAAAGATTGACGCCATTCAGAAAATGCCGGAACCACGAAACTTGCGAGAATTAAGAAGTCTCCAAGGACGCCTGGCCTATATCAGAAGGTTCATCTCCAATCTAGCAGGTCGATGTCAGCCATTTCAAAGACTGATGAGAAAAGACACAACCTTTGAATGGGATAAAGCTTGTCAAAATGCTTTTGATAGCATTAAAAAGTATTTGTTTAATCCTCCCGTCTTAAGCGCTCCAATTGCAGGAAAACCGTTGATATTGTACATTGCTGCGCAAGAAAGATCACTTGGGGCATTGCTCGCTCAAGAGGGAGAGAAAGGCAAAGAAGGTGCTTTGTATTATCTAAGTAGAACTTTGAATGGGGCAGAGCTAAATTATTCACCCATCGAGAAGATGTGCCTTTCACTTTTCTTTGCCATTGACAAACTGAGACATTACATGCAAGCCTTCACGGTGCACTTGGTGGCAAGGGCTGATCCAATCAAGTATGTCTTGTCTAGACCAATTATCTCAGGGAGGTTGGCTAAGTGGGCAATCTTACTTCAGCAATACGACATTGTCTATGTTCCGCAAAAGGCGGTGAAGGGGCAAGCCTTGGCTGACTTCTTAGCCGACCATCCGGTACCGTCGGACTGGAAATTATCTGAAGCCTTGCCTGATGAAGAGATATTCTACATTGAATTGGCTGAGCCTTGGACTATGTATTTTGACGGAGCAGCTCGAAGGAATGGCGCAGGGGCGGGAGTAATATTCATTTCGCCTGAAAAACACATGCTGCCATATAGCTTCACATTTGGAGAAGCGTGCTCGAACAACGTCGCTGAATATCAAGCGCTCATCATTGGTCTTCAAATAGCCAAAGAGATCGGGGTGACGTACATTGAAATTTTTGGAGATTCAAAATTGATAGTCAATCAATTGTTGCTCCAATATGAGGCAAAACATGAAGATTTGATACCTTACTTCAACTACGCTAGACAATTATTGGAAAACTTCGAGAGTGTGACGATAGAACATGTTCCAAGATCTGAAAATACAAAGGTTGATGCATTGGCAAATCTAGCCACTGCTCTGACAATTTCAGAAGGCGAGGTTCTAAACATTCCACTCTGCCAAAGATGGGTCGTGCCTCCAACTGAAAAGGATAGTCAAGAAACGAATGCAATATCTGTCTATGTGATTGAAGAAGAAGATTGGCGACAACCGATTATAGATTACCTACAGCATGGAAAGCTTCCTGTCGAGATGCGTCATAAGACTGAGATACGAAGAAGAGCATCTCGATTTATCTACTACAAAGATACCCTATATCGTCGCTCATATGAAGGCCTTTATCTTCGATGTTTGGGAAAAGATGAATCAGTGCAGGCTTTAGAGGAAGCACATTCAGGTGTTTGTGGAGCTCATCAATCCGGGCCAAAGCTTCATTTTCAACTAAAGAGAATGGGCTACTATTGGCCTACGATGGTTCAGGATTCGATGCAATATGCAAAGAGGTGTGAAGCTTGTCAATTTCACGCCAACTTCATACATCAGTCACCAGAGCCGCTCCACCCAACTGTAGCTTCATGGCCATTTGAAGCTTGGGGGCTTGACCTTGTTGGTCCTATAACACCAAAATCATCGGCAGGACACTCTTATATCCTTGCAGGAACTGATTATTTCTCAAGATGGGCTGAAGCTGTTGCATTAAAAGAAGCAAAGAAAGAAAATGTAGCAGATTTTGTTCGTAATCATCTCATTTATCGATATGGCATTCCTCATCGCATCGTGACAGATAATGGAAGACAATTCTCTAACAGTTTGATGGACAAGTTATGTGAAAAGTTTGGCTTCAAACAATATAATTCGTCTATGTACAATGCTGCTGCGAATGGGTTGGCCGAAGCATTCAACAAGACATTGTGCAACTTGTTGAAGAAAGTAGTCTCCAAGACGAAGAGAGACTGGCAAGAAAGAATTGGTGAAGCGTTATGGGCGTACCGGACCACTTATCGTACTCCAACAGGAGCCACACCCTACTCTCTCGTCTATGGAGTAGAAGCTGTTCTCCCTCTAGAAAGAGAGATTCCATCGTTGCGAATGGCGGTGCAAGAAGGTTTGACTGTGGAAGACAATGCTAAGTTACGTCTTCAAGAGTTAGAAGCATTAGATGAGAAAAGACTGGATGCTCAACAAGCTTTGGAATGTTATCAAGCGCGCATGTCTAAAGCTTTCAACAAAAAGGTACGACCTCGTTCATTTCAAGTTGGTGAGCTCGTACTCGCAGTTCGAAGACCTATCATCACGACTCGACATACAGGACACAAGTTTACACCTAAATGGGACGGACCCTACGTTGTGAAAGAAGTCTACACAAATGGAGCATACTAGATAGTTGACAAAGACGGGCTCAAAATTGGCCCAATCAACGGCAAGTTTCTCAAGAAATATTATGCTTAAAATGTAATACTCCTTATCGTAAGAGTATAAACTACATGATACTCCTGGCCCGCATGAGTTAAAAAGGTGAACGACCCAAAAAAAAAATCAAATTTGTACCCTGAACTACGTTATGACTTGATCCCATATATTAATGGGTACGTAGGCAACTTAAAGGAAACTTTAAGCTCAGTCCATAAAATAAAAAAAAAAATCATTATCTCATGTTGGTAAAGAAGGAAATTCGTTCTTGAATAATACAAAAAAATTGTAAGTGAATTATGATGAGAAACAAGTCTAATATTGAATGACAAAGTTTGCCTATTACAAGCTGGGTGCACGAGTCTCAGAAATGGCATGAAGTATTTTGGCTGTCTCTTGTTCAAGGCGAATCTGGTGACTACCCCTGCAGGTTACTCAGATCACCCAATAAAATGGGGACTGGTCTAGCAGGAGTGCATCACTGTAGGCGAATCTGGTGACTACCCCTGCAGGTTACTCAGATCACCCAATAAAATGGGGACTGGTCTAGCAGGAGTGCAACACTGTAGGCGAATCTGGTGACTACCCCTGCAGGTTACTCAGATCTCCCAATAAGATGGGGACTGGTCTAGCAGGAGTGCATCACTGAAGGCGAATCTGGTGACTACCCCTGCAGGTTACTCAGATCACCCGATAAAATGGGGACTGGTCTAGCAGGAGTGCAACACTGTAGGCGAATCTGGTGACTACCCCTGCAGGTTACTGAGATCTCCCAATAAAATGGGGACTGGTCTAGCATGAGTGCATCACTGAAGGCGAATCTGGTGACTACCCCTGCAGGTTACTCAGATCACCCAATAAAATGGGGACTGGTCTAGCAGGAGTGCATCACTGTAGGCGAATCTGGTGACTACCCCTGCAGGTTACTCAGATCACCCAATAAAATGGGGACTGGTCTAGCATGAGTGCAACACTGTAGGCGAATCTGGTGACTACCCCTGCAGGTTACTCAGATCTCTCAATAAGATGGGGACTGGTCTAGCAGGAGTGCATCACTGAAGGCGAATCTGGTGACTACCCCTGCAGGTTACTCAGATCACCCAATAAAATGGGGACTGGTCTAGCAGGAGTACAACACTGTAGGCGAATCTGGTGACTACCCCTGCAGGTTACTCAGATCTCCCAATAAGATGGGGACTAGTCTAGCAGGAGTGCATCACTGAAGGCGAATCTGGTGACTACCCCTGCAGGTTACTCAGATCACCCAATAAAATGGGGACTGGTCTAGCAGGAGTGCATCACTGTAGGCGAATCTGGTGACTACCCCTGCAGGTTACTCAGATCACCCAATAAAATGGGGACTGGTCTAGCAGGAGTGCATCACTGTAGGTGAATCTGGTGACTACCCCTGCAGGTTACTCAAATCACCCAATAAAATGGAGACTGGTCTAGCAGGAGTGCATCACTGTGGACGAATCTGGTGGCCACCCCTACAGGTTACTCAGATCACCCAATAAAATAGGGGACTGGTCTAGCAGGAGTGAAATCACTGCAAATAAATTTGGTGACGACTGTTGCACGATGCTTACACATCCAAGCAAGAAAGAAACAAATTGCAATAATATATGTGCAAAAAAAAATGTAGGAGAAAAGAGAAGCTATGACACAATCCAAGCAGTTCATATGTACCAATAAGAACACCGATGGAATATATATGCATATTCAAAAAAAAATGGCAAGCAAAAAAAAAAAAAAGTTTGAATATGTATATACCTTTGAAATGGTGGACAAAGCTTGATGTTGTATCCAAGGAGACAGACAAATAAATTTGCTAGTTACAAAATCCTACAGAAAAAAAAAAGGTCACAAAGCAAATAAAACAAATTAAAAAAAAATTAATTTGAAAGGCTAAAAGTGTTTTACACAAAAATAGGGGCATGATGCAATAAAAAAAAATATAAAAAAAATAATAAATAAGAGAATTTCTAACTTGGAAGATTAAAAAAATAATATAAAAAAAAATTTGAAGGTCGTCAGCCTTTAATGTGCATATTAATTAGGCGGCAGGAAGATTGAAGTTAAGTTACTTAAAATTAAAAAAAAAAAAAAGAAAAGAAAAGAAAAAAAAAACTGAAATCAATTAAATTAAAGATGGTAATCACAGTGGGATTAAACTCTATAAACACAGAAAAGTTTGTCCGATTTGCAACCATAGAAAACAAAATAGGTATAACAAAAATGAAAAAAAAAAAAAAAAGAAAAGGTGTCAGCGCTTTTAACCTAGTACACATAGGTGTATTCACACTAAGCGGCAATAAGAAGTTACCAACGGCGCTACAAATGTATTATGCTATCATGTTGGATGCGGTTGGGGTCGCTCTTATTATACATTGCCCAAAATTATAAGAACTGCAGGGTAGCAGGAATTTGCAATTCAACCACGAATAAAGATTACATTGAGGAGCAGTGCAAGTAATTTGCAATTGAATGTGAAATTGGTTTTGGCATCTTTTGAGTTATCTTCCATATGAGATGTTGCGGCTGGATGAGGGTACACTTAACCCAAAGAAAAAAATATATGCATGTATGTGTTTTGGGTGCAAAATGTGAAGTGTTGAAATAAAAAAAAAAAAAAATAAAAAAAAATAAAAAATAAAAAAAAAAAGTTCACTTGTATATTTTCACTGCGGCAGCTTCAGTATGTGTTTAGTGTTTTGGATGCAAAACATGAAGTCATGTTTCATGGAATAAATACACCAAGCACTATATTATGCATTAAGCGGCGACAAGAACATTATAAAATATATATATATATCTTGAAAGCTTACGGCAGTAGCTAAAAAGAGGTTTCAAGAGATATTTTTTTTACTTACCGACGGCGCAACAAAGAGACACGAATGGAGATTTTTGCTCAAACTCAAAGCCTACACAAAGAAGAAAATATATGAGCATTTGAAGTCAAATAAAAGAAAGAAAAGATAAGTTGGAGAGGAGAATTTTTCTCAATACCTAGACTCCTTGGTTGAATGGCTTTGTGTCTTGACCTATGCAACCTATTCAATTTATAATAGAGAAATTAGGTCAAACACATAAGGAAAAGTTGATTTTTTTTGCTAAGGAAAATTTTGCATAATCAAATATGGCAATGAATTTCCTACAAATGCTATTTAGGTAAAAAAATTTTGCCTCCAAATTACATGAGTCAAGAGAGGATTTTTGGCTTAATAAAATTGACAAGCCAAGAGACTTCCAATTCTTGTTCAAAGTACCTATCTACCTCCAAATTCATGTCCGAGGTAGAAGAAGAAAAAAAATTATTATCGCAATTTTGGCTAAAATTAATTTTCCAATTTCAAATTAATATTGGAAATCAAAATTCAAAATTTGGCCAAAATCAATGTTGGTAGCGAAAACGAAATTATTTGGAATTATAAATTAATATTCTAATTAATTTCGCCTATCGACACAAATTAAAGTTATGACTAAACGTCATATATTTTTCTCACAAATCGTGCTTTTCAAAATCCATGCACGCATATAGGTGCATAAATTTCGAAAAGGGGGCATTTGTTGAGTGAGAAATTTCGGCCAATCACAAATTGCCACGTCATTAATTTGAATTAATGATAAAATAATTTTGGGACCAATTACAAATTTACACGTGTCCCTAAATTAAATTAATAGACATTAAAATTCGGCAAATCAAACAATGCCACTTGTCTATTGTTGATACATAAGTCGAGTCCAATCAAATTATGCCACGTGGCAATTGGACTCGAGACTAATGTGACTCGAGATCATCGAAGAAATTGGGCTAAATTAAAATAATCCAATTTTATTAAAAATAAGTTGGATTAAAGCCCAAACATAGCCTAAGCCCAAAGATTGGGCCCAAGCCCAAGCCCATATGAGGTCCATCAAACTCTATAAATAGAGGAGACCACCATTCATTTTGGGCATTCAGACAGAGTCAGAGAATCCAGAGCCCAGAGCATTCTCCCAAGGTCCAGAGTCTTCAGAAGTCAGAGAGTTCAGAGAATTCAGAAGATCCAAGATTCAGAATTCGACCATCTCAAGACTCAGAAGATCCAACGACTGAAAGACTCCAAAGAATCAACCGTTTCTTCATCAAGATACAAGTTGAAGATTCAACCTTCCTCCGTCTGAGATCAAGCTTGTCGGCCCTCAGACCAGACTCCATATTTTGAGAGAAAGCATCAGAGGATAAATATTAGAGATTGTAACACTTCTACATACAAGATCAATAAAATCAAGTTCATTTCCACGAATTAAATTTCCTTTGTCGAAATCTCGTGTGAACAATGCTCACTTGTAAGGAACTCCTTGTGATATTATCTTTCTCCAACTTCTCTTGGACTACCTTTAGTGTCTTCCCTACTATTCTCTTGAGCCTAGAAAGACTTGTGGGAGTCTATAGAAGAAAGAAATAGGAAGAGAATGCTTGATGGTACAAGCTTTTGGAAGGAGATGAAATGAGAGAGAATTTGAGGGAGAAAATTTTCAGCATAACACTAAATGAAAGCTTACTCCTCTTGAATCTAATTCAAGCCCCTTTTATAGACCTCTCCCATGCAAAGACAAGCTTCATGACACTTAGCCACATGGTCAAGATGCAACTCAAAGTGGATTCTAGGTGTCTACTTCACAACACATGCATCTAATGCATGTTTGTGTTGTTTTCCACTATCTATCATTATGTAAGAGTGGAAAACCACTAAATCCACTATGAATTGAATCCTAATTGTGAATTTTCAGCTTTCAATTCATTTCAAATTCAATTCAAAATTGAAATTGATTTCTAGGCAATTAATTGGGACATTTCCAAGTAATTTTGATATGATTGATCCAATCAATCTTTATCACCTAATGCCATGAATTATATATGATTCCTAATACATATATATGGTATTTAAAACACTTTTAAATACCTCATCTCTCAATTCCTAATTTAATTCATAATTAAATCATTGTGTCGAACACGTTTTACGATAAAACCCTATTTCCCGTTTTTTAACGATTCAAAGTTTCCTATCAAAATATTCTAGGCTTTAATCCGATATGAGCTAGTAGGGGGACCTAATGGACCTAAAGATCATGGGCTCCAACGATTCGAAGCCAGCCGACTAATCTCATTATCTAAACTAGCCAACATTGGTTAACTACCGGGACACTCCACTATAGCCCGATAGTTGCACTCCCTGTTGGGTTTTATGCCCTAAAACTCGTAGATAGTAAATGTACATTTGACCGAACAATAATAAAGTGATGTATTATTCAATGTTTGTATTATATCTTGTCTTGTTAACCCTAATCCAATAAACTAAACATCCATGGCTAATAGAATGAGGCTTGAACTAGTATGTAGGGACATACGGGGATTAATGTTCAAGTTTTAGCCTAAAGGGTCTGTAGTATAGGGATAAGGCTGGGTACCTTATCCTGGTGACACTATGGATACGGCCCGCTTTGTATATTGATACAAACGTATTGATCCAACGCGTTCGTGTGGTTGACATGCGAGTGGGGGTATCCTGTGCAATGAGTTTGCACAAAGACCGGACCGCGAAATAGTTAACCACTAACTATAACACCGTTAGTTAGCTCGGTTTCTATTTCAATAGGATGACCTAGGCAACTTGGCCTTAATCCTGAGTGGATTATGGACTCCTGTCCATGAGGGATTGTCCTTTGATTTGTACGGGTGAGAGTGGCCAGTTCGCCGACTCAATAAGCCTACCATTTTGGGGACAAGACCGAGTGGGGAGCTGGGAACGTAGTCTTACAAGATGGAATTCACTCCTTCCTGATATGAGGGTAAGTAGAGGTGTGTTCCCTTAAGTGGTGTCTCCGGGTCTTGAACAATGGGCCCTACCCTCTTTATGGCACGAGAGGGTTTTTCTGTTTGATAGTTGGACCATAAACAGGTTGTTCATTAGAGGAGCACTGGTACTTAAGGATCAAGAGGTAGCCCAGGGGTAAAACGGTAATTTGACCTAGCTGGGGTACGAACACACGTGAAGGGCTAACTTGCTGTTGACGGTCAATATCCGTGGACACAGAAATATATCTGCAGTGAGAAGAGTGCAGCTGTGGTTCTTTAGTGGAGTGAACCACAGTTAACGAATATTGATTAACTTGGTTAATGAGTTTAACCAACTAATCTCATATCGTTGGAGCTTCTGATCTGTAGGTCCATTAGGTCCCACCGGTAGCTCATTTAGGGCGTTGAGGTAAAATTCTAAGGATGGATTGAATATTCGAAGGTGTTCGAATATTAAACTATAATATGAATTTGATTCATATTAAAACTATAGGTTATAATTAATGTACATTGGATGTATATTAATACTATAGTTTTGAGAGAGAGAATAATAATTGAATATGTGATGTTCAATTTTATTAATTAATTAATTAATTTTGAATTAATTAATTGGTTAAGTTTGATTAAATTTGATTTAATTAAACTATAGGTTAAAGAGGGATATTAGTTTAAATATGATTTAAATTAATATTGATTTAATTAATTTTGATTAATTAAATTTAATTAATTACAATTTATTCTTTTATTAATTTGTAATTAATTATCAGGTAACTGATTATTCAGTTACCTGATGATACGTGAGTTGGCTTAATCTTCCTTTTATATCGTGGTCAGTAGGCAGTTGCTGAAACATCGCACAATCTCACGCCTCTCACTCTCCCTCTGATCCTCTCTCTCTCGTTCTGCTCTCTCTCAGAGAAGACAGACTGCTTGATCCAGAAAATTTCCTCAGAATTTTGGCTCCCACCAGCACCTAACGCTAGATCCTATTAGAGAATACCGGTGTACCCTCGTGGTGGTGTTCGTGGTGATTTTCCAGCAAAATCAAGGTGTGATCGCTGCTGTTTTTGGGAGAAATTCAGAGAGAATTGGCGAAACAGTCAAGGGTTTCTACAAAGGTAAATGGTTCTTGAACTAGGGTCAATAGGACCCAATTCTAGATTAGATCTAGAGTTTTTCCTCTTGTTTTCAAGCATGCTTGTATCTATTTTACAGCAGAATATTGTCTTTTATTGTCGCTGTAAATTTATTAATTTTGCCGTCGTATTGGTATCCCAATCGGCGTTTTATTATTCGAAAAGGTCTTTGTGGTTTTCCGCTGCACATAGGGCTTTTATCCCTTCACTCCCCTCACTATAGATATATTTCTGTCCACTTGATTTAACCATGTTTAGTAAGTCGTTCCTTCACAGGTTGTTCGTAGCTATAGCTAGGTCAAATAACCGTTTCACCCCTATAGTACTTCTTGTTCCTTAAGTTCCACTAATCCTCTAATGAACAATCGGTTTGTGGTCCAACCATCAAACCTAAGTCCCTCTCGATCCAACGAGAGGGTGGGGCCCCTTGTTCAAGTCCCGGAGTTAGTACTTAAGAGAACAACCTCTTTGCTATCCCTGAAATGGGTAGGAGTGAATTCCGTCTTGCGAAACTATGTCCCCAGCTATCTATATGATCTTATCCCCAAAATGGTAGGCTTGTTGAGTCAGCGATACTGGTCACTCTCACCCATGCAGATCAAAGGATAATCTCGCATAAACAGGAGTTCATAGATAGCTCAGGATTAAGAACGAGCTACCTAGGTCATCTATGAGAAATAGTCAGTTTCTACGGTAAACGGCGTTATAAAGAGAAAGTGACTTATTTCGTGGTCCTGTCTTATGCAAACTCATTGCATAGGACGCCCCCACTCGCATGTCTCCACATGAACGACTTAGGATCTCATCGTTTGTACTTAATACAAAGTGGGTCGCGTCCATAGTGTCCCCAGGATAAGGCACCCAACCGTATCCTTATACTATAGACAATTTTGACTATAAACTTGAACTTGATCCTACGATATGTCTCTACATATAGTTCGAGTATTCATTTTATAGCCAAGGATCTTAGTTTATTGGATTTAGGTTAATCATACGCAATTTACATATTCAATAACATCTTTTACTGAATAACCTCAATAACGACTTTATTGAAAATAGAATATGTTTAGTGATTTACAAACTACGAGTTTATAGGACATTAAACCCAACAATTTGAGCGCCGAGGGGCACAAGTTCTATCATCATTAGAGCTGTCAATGGTATTAGAAGCTTCAGGGAGATTTTCTGCTACGTCAGGAATAACAGCTTGTGAAACATCTGTATTGATATAACCATCAGGTATATCTTGAGCAAACACAACATTATCTTCAAGAGAAGCATCATTAGTATGTTGAGAATTGGCAGTAGAAGCATCCGTAGGTCCTATACCAGAATAATCAAAAGATAATGGCAAGACCAAATCAGAAAAAACATTAACAGCATCATCTTGATGAGTAATCGTGTGAAAAGGAAATAGATGTTCATGAAACACAACATCCCGTGAGATAAAAATTTTCCTGGATTTAATATCATACAACCGAAAACCTTTTATTCCAGGTGGATAACCAAGAAACACGACTGGAAGTGCTCGAGGAAGAAGCTTGGAACGGTTGTTCTGTAATGTTGAAGCAAAACAAAGACAACCAAAGACTCTGAGTTGAGAATAGTCAGCTTGCTTCTGGTGTAGTCGAAAGAATGGAGTATCCCATTTCAGTAAAGGAGAAGGAGTTCGATTAATGAGAAAACATGTCCTAAGAGCACATTCTCCCCAAAATTGTACAGGAACCCGTGACTGAAACAGCAAAGCACGAGTAACATTTAACAAATGCTAGTGTTTCCGTTCGACTACAGAGTTCTATTCAGGCCTTGCAACACAAGAATATTGATGAATAACTCCTTTAGAGGCAAAAAATTCTGTAAAAGCTAACTCAGCGGCATTATCTGATCGAAACTGTTTAATAGAGGCAGAGTATTGAGTTTCTACAAGTTTAAAGAAGCGAGGGATGATTCCTAAGGCTTCTGACTTCTGTTTCATAAAAAATACCCATGTGTAACGAGAATGATCGTCTACAATAGTAAGGAAATAACGGTAACCAGCATGAGTAGAAGTCTTGTAAGGGCCCCATATATCACAATGCAACAAATCAAACACCTTATCAGACAAATGATTATTTGATTGAAATGATAACCTTCGCTGCTTAGCAATGGGACATATTAAACATGGATCACTTGAAATAGGTTTAATAGTCCTAGAATGCAACAAATCTTTTAAAGCAGTAAGGTGTTTGGGGGAGGGATGACCAAGTCTATCATGCCAAGATACAGAGTTGCAAAATATAGTAGTAGTAGACAAAGAATGCTTAGGAACATCAACCCTCAACAGAAATAGTCCTGGCCAAAAGTCAGCCTTCCCAATCGTCTTCAAAGAGAACTTGTCCTGAAGAAAACATGAATTCTCAACAAACTTGACAATAAGAGGCCGATCAGTAATTAGAGCACTGATAGATATCAGATTAAAGGTAAAAGACGGTATAAACATCACATTCTTGAGCAATATATGACTGTTCAGCTGAATATCTCCAACAAAATCAACTGAAATCCGAGTTTGATTAGGCAAAGTAACAGACTTATTTTGAACTGGTGTCAAACACGTGAAAAAATTTCTCATGTAGCAAATATGCGTGGATGCTCCTGAATCAAGTACCCATGATGCAAAAGAAAAATCATGAGAAATTGGAACAATACCTGTTACATGAGAAGATGATGAAGTATCAGAAGTACCAGAAGAAGCCATTTTAGTAAGGTGACTTTGGAGAGCAGTCAATAAACCCTGGAATTGCTCAGTAGTTAGAGCAGACAAGGAATCGCCAGAAGAAGCAGTTTCTAACTTCGATGAACTGGAATTGGTCTTCTGATTGCGATACCCAGGGGGGTATCCATGGATCTTGTAACAACGATCCACAATATGTCCTTGAACATTGCAATGAGTACAAAACAGCCTTTCTTTCTTCTTAGTAGAGTTTGACTGATTTCGAGAAGTAGAAGAACTTTTAACGAGAAGAGCAAGCGAGGAATTTACCGAATTAGCAGAGTTAGTTGTCGGCGGCGTTGAAGAAACTCTTTGTTCCACTTCTTGTGCTACTAAGGAGAATGCTCGTTGAATTGTTGGTTCAGGCTCCATGAGAAGCAATTGAGTACGAATTTGACTGAACGATTCATTCAGACCCATAAGGAATGCCATAACATACTCTGTTTGAAAATATTCAGCAAGCTTTCAAACTCCTTCACACGAACGTTTTTCGCAATTACAGACAGGCTGATAGGACGCAAGTTCATTCCACAACGTCTTGAGCTTGGCAAAATACGTGGTGACAGAATCTTGATCTTGAACAAGGTTAGAAATCTCACGGTGAAGTTGGAAGATACGAGGACGATTCTTCCTTTGATATCTCTGTTGAAGATCAAGCCAAATATCCCTGACAGTTTCAGCAAAATTGACACTGGCCGCAATTTCTTTCGAAAGAGAGTTCAAGATCCACGAAGTTACCACTCCGTTTCAAATAATCCAAGAACGTTTCAATTCACTGCTTGGCTGAGTGATGGAACCATCCACGAACCCCAATTTGTTCTTCACAGTGAGACCGATGATCATAGCATTACACCAGGAAGTGTAATTTGATTCAGTTAAAGGTTCAGAAACGAGAACAAGGTTGGTGCCATCGGAATGATGAAGAAAATATGGATTTTCATACTGTTCTATGACTGTTGATTGGTAGAATGGATTGTGGAGGAAGAAGAGTTATTAGGATCAACCATGGGAGGATGCAATGGGAAAACTCTCAAAGCTCAAAGAATGAAAAATTTTACAACTGATAACATATTAAGACTAGGAGAGGCATAAAACTTTGCATGATGTTCCATTGACAACAAGGTTGTATATATAGCCAAACTATACACCAGAAGTAACAAAAATGAGAAACAAACTATTAACAAACTACATAAAAGAAGGAAACTAATTAATTTAACAAACTAAACACAAAATACCTAGTCGTTAGACGTACGTAGGGACCTGATACCATCATAAATTTTGGAGAAGAAAAATGAATTCTTTTTCATTCTAATTTTCATTTGTTCTCTTACATAAATTCATAGGCTTTTAGGGCTTCAAAGCATAAAATTCATAATCAAATAATTGATAACAAATATGTTAAAAAAACAATATACGAAGAAATCAAATCTAGAACCAAATTCAAAAGGAACAAAACCTGGAAAAGAAACAGATTTGAGAAAAATTTTGGTCAACCGTTGCCTATCTTGACAAACACTTCAATTGCTATGAGATCTTTTTCATGAAACTGAAAGCAAAGCCACAAGATGAATTAAGTCCAAAATGGACCATATCATACCATTGAAAATACCTAATGTCTACCACTGTTATAGTTTCAAACTCTCAAAAGTCTGATTTGGGTACGTATATGATGATTCTTATACATTTTTCGTTGATTAAACTGTTGGGAGTGCGATCAAAGTCCCATATTGGCTAGATAATGAGAAGATCATGGGTCTATAAGAGAGGACAAGTATCTCCATTGGTATGAGATTTTTGGTGGATCCAAAAGCAAAGTCATGGGGCTTACGCCTAAAGTGGACAATATCATATCATTGTGGAGATATGTAGAATGTCCTCGTCCCTAACATAAACTAAAACACTCATGATTTTTTTTTTTTTTTTTTTTTTGCCTCGCAGATGTCAGATAATAGAGTGGACATCCTAGTTTTGATTCACAATATATACTTAAAGACAACTTACTCTTTTTATAATCGATTAGATTCTACAAAACCTAATAATACTGTCTACTTGGAATTTTATATTACAAAAATAATATAATATGTATATGGATTATTATCTTTCATAATTAGTTAAAATTTCTCCTGGTTCAAGATATTGACGTCAACAAAAAATATCAAGATCCGAAATTGATAGAAATCATTTAAATCGATACATGAAACTTTAATGGTAGTATAATTAGGCTATTAGGCTATAACTGGCCATTTTAGTTATCATATATCTATAATTACAAGTAATTTTCATATGAAAAATATGGACATTGGTAAGTTTTGAAAAAACTCATGGAAAACATGAAAATTGGTAAAAAAAAAAAAAATGGTTTGAAGTAATTAATGAAACTTTGATTATAAGTTAAATTATGACATAATTCTTATTTTACTAATTATAGGTTCATAGGCTTGAGTAATATTTGTATGATTACACAATTAAGAGATATCAAATTTCGAAATATGATAAAGGATGGTAAAAGAACATATAATTTAATTATAACATTAAAATTATATACATAGAAAAATATCACAAACTTAATATACAATTCTTTGGAGAAAAATATCTATATACTTAAAAAAAAATTATATTCTGGGTGATTAAGAGGGAGAGAGAAAGAGAGTAATAAAAGGAAGAGGGTCAAAAGAGAGATAATAGAGAAAAATTTAGGGTGTTAGGTTTAACTTTTCAAGTGTTTAATGTTATAAAAATTTCTAGTGTTTGGCAACTACTAAAAATAACTTATTAGAAAATGAGATGGATGAATAAATCATTTTGAGAGAAACACTTAAAACAACTTTTTGAAAAAGACATTTTAAGTATACAATAACTTGTGTATAAAAACATTTGTGAGACAATGCAACCAAACATATGAGTGTATAAATTCTAAACAATTTTTATACAAAATGTTTATTAAAAAATGCATTTTTGAAAAACACTTAAACTAAAAGGTATTCCAAATGGACCCTTAGAAATCATCAACATTTATCGATATTCGTTTGACACCTTTAAAAAAAATTACTCCTTATAGAAATGTCCCTCAACATTTTAAACATTAATATATAAAAAACAGTATAATTAATCTCTTATTAATTTAACACATCAACATTAAACAAAATATGAAAATAATTGATAATTACTTTCTCATTTGCTTTAAAATAATTCCAACAGAAAAAAATACCCCAAATATTGGTCTGCCTTTACCAACCCTAATCTTTGAGTAAGTGAGGACTTCAATGCCTTAAAGCATTAAACAAAAGAAAAAAAGAGACATGTGTGATGAGATGGTTGTAAGTGGTAAGTGAGGTAACATATCTCTAATTTATATTTGATAGTTGAGGTCTCTTTTCAAAGTGCAAATGCTTTTTAAGGAAGAATCAGCCAAGAAGTGTCATTAAAGTGCTTTCACTTTCATTCTTTCAATCTAATAATCAACTATTACCTATTAAAATCAGTTAAAGATCTTGACCTAATTTTGATCACCTAATCACTTTGTTTTAGGGAAAAAAATCCCACAATTTCTTTTTCTTTCTTTTTTTTTTTAGTTCAATCCCACATTTGTTTTTTTTTTTTTTTTTAATTTACCTTATATAAGGATTAGACATGCAACTACATAGCATAGTCAATATGATAATTTAGATAATATCAGTTGGTGGATTAATGATTCTTTTTTTCCCTAGTGGGTTGATCAATTTTTTTCTACCTTTTATGTTTTACCTCAAGAAACCTCAACTATAACTAAATTTAGTTAAGAACTGAAACAATTTTCTTTGGTAGAATTATTAATTTAGTTGTTCACATTTTTAATAGTTTTGCCTATTTTATTGTTTGTTGGGAGTGCAACCAAAGTCTTACATTTGCTAGATAAGGGGATGATCATGGGTATATAAGGGAGGACAAGTATCTCGATTGGTATGAGGCCTTTTGGGTGAACCAAAAGCAAAGCCACGAGGGCTTATGCCCAAAGTGGACAATACCATACCATTGTGAAGATCTGTGTCGTGTCTGGTAGTCCCTTACATGTCTATCGTTTACTTACCTGCAAAAAAAAAAAAAAAAAAAAAAAAAAAAAAAAAAAAAAAAAAAAAACCCAAAAATTTTGATCATGAGAGGAGGAACATATTTTACCCTAACCTCATTCCAAAATTTTTCCACCCCAAATAACGTTATTTCAAATGTGACTTACGGTCCGTTTGGAATACATTTTAATTTAAATGTTTTTCAAGAATGCATTTGTTAAAAAACATTTTGTATAAAAATTATTTAGAATTTAAACACTCATATGTTTGGTTACATTTCCTCATAAGTGTTTTTAACACAAGTTATTGTATATTTAAAAACTCTTTTTAAAGAAGTTGGTTTCAAGTGTTTCTCTTAACAGCGGCAGATCTAGTTCAGGCTTGAACCCCCCTCAAGTTTTTGTCGTTTGTATATTAGTAATATATTTAGTACATTAGATAACAGAACTGTAGTTGCCTTGGTGGTCAACGCTCTTTCCAGGATATATATATATATATATATATATATATATATATATATATATATATATATAAACATACAATTTATATATTTATTAATAATTAAAACTAATTTATCTAAATTTTCCCTCACATAATTTACTTTTTTATAATTAAAAATCTATAATTATATTTTAGAGACAGAGACAATTTTTACAACTTTTCATTAAAATAAAAAATTTTATATTGAAAATTATAAATTCTATTGTAGTTTTTTTAAAAAATAAAAAATAATACAAAATTTAATCAACTCACTATGAAATAAAGGATTGAGTGTTTTCTTTTGAGCTATATATATATTTGGCGGGGCGCGGAAATAATTATGATAATACACTTTAATTATTGCTATTATAAATAAGCAAAAATAATTTAATAAACATGTTCAATTTCTAATAGAAATTAAATTTAAAAGTCATTGGATTACCAAAATCAAATTAAAACATGCAAAATGTTTTAAATTGAAATAATTTAAATTTAAATTTTAAAGAAACAACATTGAAAAGAAAAACACAATAGTATAGTAAGTATCCTCTTTCGAAAAAAAAAACTAAAAATATCTTGAAAATAACAAATAAAATTGAATAGAATAATTTTAAAATAAAAAATATCAATACGTATAGACAAAAAAAATTGAATAGAATAATTTTAAAATAAAAAATATCAACAACAAAATTTTGATACCTACAAAAAACTTGAAAATAAATAATTCAAACAAAAATAATTATAAACCTAAACCTTAACATTTCTAATTCAAAACACATCAATTAAAAAGCCAAACTAAAAAAACACTTGAAATATAAACCGAACAATTGGAAGAAGTTAAAAAATACCTTAAATATAAACGAACAATTGGAAGAAATTTGAAGAGATAAGTAATTATAAACCTGAAAAAAAAAAGTTGGAGGGAAAAAAGAAATTAAAGTCAGTCAGTCATAACATAAAATATTTTAGAATGACTTTTTTCTAATTAAATTGATAAAATTAAACAAAAATATTATAATTATAATTCAAGGGATGTACCTGAAACCAACAATGGAGGGGATGAATAGTTTTGATGTGAAAACTAATGAGAGAAGTGAACAATTTATAGAGGGAATTTAGATTCAAATTCTAATTTGATTAGAGTTTGGATGGAGTGTATATAGATCATATGATGATTAGATTTTGGGTAGAGTGTATATTGTTTTTTATCTTTTACTTTTTAATTATAATAAATAGATTTAACTAAAATAATTATCTTAAAATTTGTTTTTTTCGATTTTTTTTTTTGTTATTCTCACGTTTTTTTTTTCTTTTTTTAATTTTTTAATTAAAATACTTATCATAAGCTTTGTTTTTTTCAAATTTTACTTTTTTTTTTTTTGTTATTCTCACGTTTTTTTAATTTTTTAATTAATATAATTATCTTAATATTTGTTTTTTTCAAATTTTAATTTTCTTGTTATTCTCACGTAATGAGTTTTTTTCTTTTTTCTTTTTTTTTCTTTTTTTAATTTTTAATTAAAATAATTATCTTTAAGATTTGTTTTTTTTTTCAAATTTCCATGATTGGTTTACATATTAAATTTGTGAAAGTAATTTTTTTTTATCTTCACGTAGTGGTTTTTTTTCTTTTTTTTTCTTTTTAATTAAAATAATTATATTTAACTAAAATAATTATCTTAAGATAATTCATGGAGGGAATTTAGATTCAAATTCTAATTTGATTAGTTGGATAGAGTGTATATAGATCATATGATAATTTGATTAGATTTTGGATAGGGTCTATATTATTTTTTATTTTATTTTATTTTTTTTATCATCAGAACCTTACATCAAGCCAAAAACGGGCCGCCTAGAAAACAATACAAGGAAGATCAGATATAAGCCCCACCCTCCACACGGAGGAGCTACTACAAAATAAGCCAACAGCACCACCCTTACAGTACTCGTCCCCACACGAAGGCAAGCTCCGATCCATGCAAACAACCATATGACTTTATCCACAATCCAGCTAGCCTCCAAGCTCCTCCCTTGCTTCCATCCCAAGTCATCCTAACAGGACGTCAGACTAAACCACTCCAGGACGGGACCTATTTCACCATGTAGAACCTGCCACCAAAATGACCATCAAAGCATCTTAACCTATTTTTTTTATCTTTTACTTTTTAATTATAGTAAATTACTTTTTAATTATAGTAAATAGATTTAACTAAAATAATTATCTTAAGATTTATTTTTTTCAAATTTTAATTTTTTTTCTTTTTTTTAAATTTTTTAATTAAAATAATTATCTTAAGATCTGCTTTTTTTCAAATTTTAATTTTTTTTTTTTTGTTATTTTCACGTGGGTTTTTTTTTCTTTTTTTACTTTTTAATTAAAATAATTATCTTTAAGATTTGTTTTTTTTTTCAAATTTTCTTGATTGGTTTTCATATTAAATTTGTGAAAGTAATTTTTTTTTAATCTTCACGTAGTGGTTTTTTTCTTTTTTTTTTAATTAAAATAATTATATTTAACTAAAATAATAATATTAAGATAATTCATGGAGGAAATTTAGATTCAAATTCTAATTTGATTAGATTTTGGATAGAGTGTATACCGATCATATGATAATTTGATTAGATTTTGGATAGAGTGTATATTATTAATCTTTTACTTTTTAATTATAGTAATTAGGTTTAACTAAAATAATTATTTTAAGATTTGTTTTTTTCAAAATTTTAATTTTTTTTTGTTATTCTCGCGTAATGGGGTTCTTCTTTTTCTTTTTTTCTTTTTATTTTATACTTTTTAATTAAAATGATTATATTTAATTAAAATAATTATCTTAAGATCTGTTTTTTTTTTTTTCAAAATTTCATGATTGGGTTTCCTATTAAATTCTTGAGAGTAATTTTTTTTTATCATCACGTAGTGATTTTTTCTTTTTCTTTTTCTTTTTAATTAAAATAATTATATTTAGCTAAAATAATTATCTTAAGATTTTTGTTTTCAAAATTTCATATTAAATTTCAAATTGGTTCTTAACTTTTTTTATGCAAATATGCCTTATTTTGAATTTTAATATATTATATTTTGACTTTTATCAAATTACGAAATTTGATTCTGGAATTTTAAAACTAACTATGTAATTATCTTAGATTTACAGGGTATTTTAGTCTAAAAATGTTTTTCACGGATCCTTGCTTTTTAATATACTAGTTTTTAACCATGTGCGTTCCACGTTTATATATATATACATATATATATATATATAAACATACAATATATATATTTATTAATAATTAAAACTAATTTATCTAAATTTTCACATAATTGACTTTTTTTATAATTAAAAATCTATAATTATATTTTAGAGACAGAGACAATTTTTACCACTTTTCATTAAAATAAAATTTTTTATATTGAAATTAAAAAAATTAAAATAAAATTTAATCAACTCACCATGAAAGGATTGAGTGTTTTCTTATATATTGTATGTGTATTTGACGGAGGCTCAGGAATAATTATGATAATACACTTTAATTATTACTATTATAAATAAGTAAAAATAATTTAATAAACATGTTTAATTTCTAATAGAAATTAAATTTAAAAGTCATTGGATTACCAAAATCAAATTAAAACATGCAAAATGTTTTAAATTAAAATAATTTAAATTTAAATTTTAAAGAAAAAACATTGAAAAGAAAAACACAATAGTATAGTAAGTATCCTCTTTAAAAAAAAAAAAAACTAAAAATATCTTGAAAATAACAAATAAAATTGAATAAAATAATTTTAAAATTAAAAAATATCAATACGTAAAGACAAAAAAAAAATTGAATAGAATAATTTTAAAATAAAAAATATCAATACGTATAGACAAAATTTTGATACGTAGAAAAAACTTGAAAATAAATAATTCAAACAAAAATAATTATAAACTTAAACCTTAACCTTTCTAATTCAAACACATCAATTAAAAAGCCAACCTACAAAAAACTTGAAATATGAACGAACAATTGGACGAAATTGAAAAATACCTTAAATATAAACGAACAATTGGAATAAATTGGAAGAGAGATAAGTAATTATAAACCTAAAAAAAAAGTTGGAGGGAAAAAAAGAAATTAAAGTCAGTCAGTCATAACATAAAATATTTGAGAATGATTTCTTCTAATTAAATTGATAAAATTAAACAAAAATATTATAATTATAATTCAAGGGATGTACCTGAAACCAATGGAGCGGATGAATAGTTTTGATGTGAAAAGTAATGGGAGAAGTGAACAATTTATAGAGGGAATTTAGATTCAAATTCTAATTTGGTTAGAGTTTAGATGGAGTGTATATAGACCATCTCATAATTTGATTAGATTTTGGATAGAGTGTATATTGTTTTTTATCTTTTATTTTTTAATTATAATAAATAGATTTAACTAAAATAATTATCTTAAGATTTGTTTTTTCAAATTTTGATTTTTTTTTGTTATTCTCACGTTTTTTTTTTCCTTTTTTTAAATTTTTTTATTAAAATAATTATCTTAAGATTAGTTTTTTTCAAATTAATTTGTTTTTTTTTTTTTTGTTATTCTAACGTTTTTTTTTTCTTATTCTTTTTAATTTTTAATTAATATAATTATCTTAAGATTTGTTTTTTTTTTCAAATTTTAATTTTCTTGTTATTCTCACGTAATGAGTTTTTTTCTTTTTTCTTTTTTCTTTTTTTTTTTTTTTACTTTTTAATTGAAATAATTATTTTTAAGATTTTTTTTTTCAAATTTTCATGATTGGTTTTCATATTAAATTTGTGAAAGTATTTTTTTTCCTCACGTAGTGGGTTTTTTTTTTTAATTAAAGTAATTATATTTAACTAAAATAATTATCTTAAGATAATTCATGGAGGGAATTTAGATTCAAATTCTAATTTGATTAGATTTTGGATAGAATATATATGGATCATATGATAATTTGATTAGATTTTGGATAGGGTCTATATTATTTTATATCTTTTACTTTTTAATTATAGTAAATAGATTTAACTAAAATAATGTCTTAAGATTTCTTATTTCAAATTTTATTATTTTTTATTATTCTCACATTTTTTTCTTTTCTTTTTTTAATTTTTTAATTAAAATATTTATCTTAAGATTTGCTTTTTTCAAATTTTAATTTTTTTGTTATACTCACGTGGGGTTTTTTTTCTTTTTTTTTCTTTTTTACGTTTTAATTAAAATAATTATCTTTAAGATTTGTTTTTTTTTTCAAATTTTCATGATTGGTTTCCATATTAAATTTGTGAAAGTATTTTTTTTTCTTTTTAATTAAAATAATTATATTTAACTAAAATAATTATCTTAAGATAATTCATGGAGGAAATTTAGATTCAAATTCTAATTTGATTAGATTTTGGATAGAGTGTATATAGATCATATGATAATTTGATTAGATTTTGGATAGGGTCATATTATTTTTTATCTTTTACTTTTTAATTATAGTAAATAGATTTAACTAAAATAATTATCTTAAGATTTGTTTTTTTCAAATTTTAATTTTTTTTATTATTCTCACGTTTTTTTATTTTTTAATTAAAATAATTATCTTAAGATTTGCCTTTTTCAAATTTTAATTTTTTTGTTATTCTCACGTAGGGTTTTTTTTTTCTTTTTTTTTTCTTTTTTACTTTTAATTAAAATAATTATCTTTAAGATTTTTTTTTTCAAATTTTCTTGGTTTTCATATTAAATTTGTGAAAGTAATTTTTTTTTTTATCTTCACGTAGTGATTTTTTTTTCTTTTTTTTTTCTTTTTAATTAAAATAACTATATTTAACTAAAATAATTATTAGATTCAAATTCTAATTTGATTAGATTTTGGATAGAGTGTATATAGATCATATGATAATTTGATTAGATTTTGGATAGAGTGTATATTATTTTTTATCTTTTACTTTTTAATTATAGTAATTAGATTTAACTAAAATAATGATTTTAAGATTTGTTTTTTTCAAATTTTAATTTTTTTGTTATTCTCATGTAATGGGTTTCTTCTTCTTCTATTTTTATTTTATACTTTTTAATTAAAATGATTATATTTAATTAAAATAATTATCTTAAGATTTGTTTTTTTTTTCAAACTTTCATGATTGGTTTTCCTATTAAATTCGTGAAAGTAATTTTTTTTATCATCATAGTGGTTTTTTCTTTTTTTTTTCTTTTTAATTAAAATAATTATCTTAAGAGTTTTGTTTATAAATTTTCATATTAAATTTCAAATTGGTTTTTAACTTTTTTGATGCAAATATGCCTTATTTTGAATTTTAATATATTATATTTTGATTTTTATCAAATTATGAAATTTGATTCTGGAATTTGAAAACTAATTATGTAATTATCTTAAATTTACAGGGGTATTTTAGTCTAAAAATGTTTTTCACGGATCCTTAATTTTTTTATTATTCTCACGTTTTTTTATTTTTTAATTAAAATAATTATCTTAAGATTTGCCTTTTTCAAATTTTAATTTTTTTGTTATTCTCACATAGGGTTTTTTTTCTTTTTTTTTTTCTTTTTTACTTTTAATTAAAATAATTATCTTTAAGATTTTTCTTTTTCAAATTTTCTTGGTTTTCATATTAAATTTGTGAAAGTAATTTTTTTTTTTATCTTCACGTAGTGGTTTTTTTTTCTTTTTTTTTCTTTTTAATTAAAATAACTATATTTAACTAAAATAATTATTAGATTCAAATTCTAATTTGATTAGATTTTGGATAGAGTGTATATAGATCATATGATAATTTGATTAGATTTTGGATAGAGTGTATATTATTTTTTATCTTTTACTTTTTAATTATAGTAATTAGATTTAACTAAAATAATTATTTTAAGATTTGTTTTTTTCAAATTTTAATTTTTTTGTTATTCTCATGTAATGGGTTTCTTCTTCTTCTATTTTTATTTTATACTTTTTAATTAAAATGATTATATTTAATTAAAATAATTATCTTAAGATTTGTTTTTTTTTCAAACTTTCATGATTGGTTTTCCTATTAAATTCGTGAAAGTAATTTTTTTTATCATCCTAGTGGTTTTTTCTTTTTTTTTTTCTTTTTAATTAAAATAATTATCTTAAGAGTTTTGTTTATAAATTTTCATATTAAATTTCAAATTGGTTTTTAACTTTTTTGATGCAAATATGCCTTATTTTGAATTTTAATATATTATATTTTGATTTTTATCAAATTATGAAATTTGATTCTGGAATTTGAAAACTAATTATGTAATTATCTTAAATTTACAGGGGTATTTTAGTCTAAAAATGTTTTTCACGGATCCTTAATTTTTTTATTATTCTCACGTTTTTTTATTTTTTAATTAAAATAATTATCTTAAGATTTGCCTTTTTCAAATTTTAATTTTTTTGTTATTCTCACATAGGGTTTTTTTTTCTTTTTTTTTTTCTTTTTTACTTTTAATTAAAATAATTATCTTTAAGATTTTTTTTTTTTTCAAATTTTCTTGGTTTTCATATTAAATTTGTGAAAGTAATTTTTTTTTTTTATCTCCACGTAGTGGTTTTTTTTTTCTTTTTTTTTCTTTTTAATTAAAATAACTATATTTAACTAAAATAATTATTAGATTCAAATTCTAATTTGATTAGATTTTGGATAGAGTGTATATAGATCATATGATAATTTGATTAGATTTTGGATAGAGTGTATATTATTTTTTATCTTTTACTTTTTAATTATAGTAATTAGATTTAACTAAAATAATTATTTTAAGATTTGTTTTTTTCAAATTTTAATTTTTTTGTTATTCTCATGTAATGGGTTTCTTCTTCTTCTATTTTTATTTTATACTTTTTAATTAAAATGATTATATTTAATTAAAATAATTATCTTAAGATTTGTTTTTTTTTTCAAACTTTCATGATTGGTTTTCCTATTAAATTCGTGAAAGTAATTTTTTTTATCATCCTAGTGGTTTTTTCTTTTTTTTTTCTTTTTAATTAAAATAATTATCTTAAGAGTTTTGTTTATAAATTTTCATATTAAATTTCAAATTGGTTTTTAACTTTTTTGATGCAAATATGCCTTATTTTGAATTTTAATATATTATATTTTGATTTTTTATCAAATTATGAAATTTGATTCTGGAATTTGAAAACTAATTATGTAATTATCTTAAATTTACAGGGGTATTTTAGTCTAAAAATGTTTTTCACGGATCCTTAATTTTTTTTATTATTCTCACATTTTTTTATTTTTTAATTAAAATAATTATCTTAAGATTTGCCTTTTTCAAATTTTAATTTTTTTGTTATTCTCACGTAGGGTTTTTTTTTTCTTTTTTTTTTTCTTTTTTACTTTTAATTAAAATAATTATCTTTAAGCTTTTTTTTTTCAAATTTTCTTGGTTTTCATATTAAATTTGTGAAAGTAATTTTTTTTTTATCTTCACGTAGTGGTTTTTTTTTCTTTTTTTTTCTTTTTAATTAAAATAACTATATTTAACTAAAATAATTATTAGATTCAAATTCTAATTTGATTAGATTTTGGATAGAGTGTATATAGATCATATGATAATTTGATTAGATTTTGGATAGAGTGTATATTATTTTTTATCTTTTACTTTTTAATTATAGTAATTAGATTTAACTAAAATAATTATTTTAAGATTTGTTTTTTTCAAATTTTAATTTTTTTATTATTCTCATGTAATGGGTTTCTTCTTCTTCTATTTTTATTTTATACTTTTTAATTAAAATGATTATATTTAATTAAAATAATTATCTTAAGATTTGTTTTTTTTTTTCAAACTTTCATGATTGGTTTTCCTATTAAATTCGTGAAAGTAATTTTTTTTATCATCATAGTGGTTTTTTCTTTTTTTTTTCTTTTTAATTAAAATAATTATCTTAAGAGTTTTGTTTATAAATTTTCATATTAAATTTCAAATTGGTTTTTAACTTTTTTGATGCAAATATGCCTTATTTTGAATTTTAATATATTATATTTTGATTTTTATCAAATTATGAAATTTGATTCTGGAATTTGAAAACTAATTATGTAATTATCTTAAATTTACAGGGGTATTTTAGTCTAAAAATGTTTTTCACGGATCCTTGCTTTTTAATATACTAGATTTTTCATACGTGCGTTGCACGTGATTTCATGTTTTTCATAGTGATTTAAATATGTAATTTGAATACAACAAACGTTAACGTGCATTGCACGTATGAAATTTATATTGTCATTTCATTCCTATTTAAATATTCATTTTTACAAACATTTTATTTTTAATTTTATAAATTTTATGTTTTTATAATTAAATATATAAATTAGCATTAATAAATTAAGTAATTTGAATCTTATTACACATAGGAAAAAAAACAATGTTTTTTTTTTTTTTAAAAAAAAAAACGATGATGAAATTTAATGAGACATTGTCATTGTGTTTCCAAAAAACACTTTAGTAACATAATTGCATTTACACAAATCCTTTTCTTAAAATTTCCAAAAAAACGCTTTATTTTTTATTTTTTTAAAAAGGAACATCATACAAAACTATTTTTGAATCAATGCTGTAACATCCGTATTTTAAAGAAAATTCAAGCTGAGTTTGGGTGTTAATTCTGGTTGAGAGTGAATTTGAAAATTTGGAGAAATATTTAATTTTGGGGCTGAGTGGCATTTTTGTAAATAGGTTGAAGTTAGGGCCAAGCCCAAGCTTTATTTTTTTGACACTCACGCAGCCCTAGGGAACCTCACTCCACTTTTTCTCCTTCTTCCTCTTCGTGAACCAGCCGCAAGAACCCCCACCTATACTCCTTCTTCTCCACGAGCTGCAGCAGTCAAGTCCTCCTCTCCGGCGACGTCGGCGTATCCTCCGGCGAGCGGGTCCTCTTCTCCGGCGACAACGAACGGCGTTTTGAGCAGTGGTACGTGGCGCTTCCAGCGGTGGTCCCGTCACTTCAGTTCGAGCTCCAGCGTCGTTCACGAGTCGACGGCGGCGCACGCGTGTCTTCTCCACAGCGTCCCCAGCAACCGTCGACAGCCCTCTCTCTCCCAACTCCGGCAAGCATCGGCGGAGGTCTCGCGGCAGTGCAATCGTGGGCTTGCAGTCTCGGAGTGCAGCAGGGTGGCTGTGGCGTTTTTCCGGCGGGATATCGTGGTTTCCGGCGGCGACGGCTCCGTTTGGGTGTTTGGTGGCGTGGGTTTTGAGGTTCAAGCACGTTCGGAGTGGGCGAGTTCAAGTCGTTTTCCAGCGGAGTTTTCGCGTGAATATTCTCCTTTGGCGTTTTCCGACAAGGTATTCTAATGGGTCTTTAAGTTTCATCAATATTAGAGTATTCAAGTGAGTTTTAGAGTATTTTTGGTTTATTTATCGTTTAATCAAGTTTACCCATTAGTTGTAGTTTTCGATTTCGAGGTTCTTTTGGCATTAGAAGTTTAGTTGTCGGATTGAAGCGTTTTTGGGGACCTCGAACATCAAGTGTATTTCTGTTTTGGCCTTGGAGTCGAAGAATTCATTAGTGTTGTTCACGAGCATCTAAACCAAAGTAAGTGAACTTACTGTTGAATTTTTAATTGGGTGCATGCGTGCGATTTTCTAAAATTCTCGTGTTTATGCGTTATTCTTGAAATTTTTATTATCATTAAAAGCATGCGAGTTGTATGAAAATTTAGTATTTATAATTGAGCATGCACTTATGAAAAGTTATTGAAAGCATGAAAAATTATTATTATTGTTCGTGTTTGTTAATGTTTAAAATAGTTGAATTGGTGGTCTTTTAAAAATTCCATTAAAGGAGTGAGTTTAAATTATTTATAAGTGTAATCTAGCGTGCATAGAGATGCCTACACAGGGCTTAGGGACATGAAATTGATGTACCTAAGTCGAGGGTCGTGAAATTGACGCCCTCGAGGTTTCGTGAAATTGACGCCCTCGAGGTTTCGTGAAATTGACGGCCTCTGTAGGAGACATATGAAATTGATGTGTCTAGAATGTGTATGAAAGTGATGCATATTCTTTCTCATTAGAAATACACATGAAATTGATTTGTCTAGGATATGCATGAAATTGATGTATATCCTAAGCTTAAATTAAAGTTTAAAGCCACCAAAATTATATTTATTGTTGATTTTAAAAATGTTTTTAAAGTGTGACCCAATCTCAATAGTAGGGTCGCTTACTGAGTATTTAAAATACTCATTCTTTTCAAAAATATTTTTTGAAAGGTAAGGACAAGGGCAGATGAAAGGCGATTGATGAGGAATCGATAGATGGCCATGGGAGGACTCGGGAGGATTCGAGTTCATTATTTATTTTATTCCGCGTTAAGAACCATGTTTTACTTTTGTAAATTGTTTTAAGAAGATTTTTAGAGGCCTTGTACATTTATGTTTTAGAAATTATCTAAGCTCATTTAAAATCTTTGAAACAAGGGATCCCGAATAAAAGTTTTGCTTTAAAGTTTTGTTTAAATTAGTGTGTTTGTTCCAAATTATTTTCATTTAAAAATGCCTCCAAAGCATGCATTTGTCGTAACGGTCCCTTTAAGACTTATTAAGAAGTCGAGTCGTTACAAATGCAGTATAATATGTAAATTGTAATAACTCCTATAAAAATCCAGAGTAAAAAACCTTTATTTATTTATTTATTTTATCATTGAGGTTTCTCCTTATAAATATAAATTAACAACACACACAATCCAAAGATTGCAATTTAGCAATAATATATCACACACACAATCCAACGGTTGCAATTTAACAATAATATATCACTAGGAGTAATTTTAAATGAAATTATGCAATAGAACAGTTTAGATATTTTAAATAAAATGAAGGAAAAAGGAAAATAAATAAAAATAAAACTATCAAATAAATAAATAAAGAAAAACAAAATAAAGATTGAGATATACCTTGAATTGATCAATTTGCACCCAAAAAAATAAAATAATAATAATAAATTGAAATGAGCTTCTTTGCAAATGTACTAAAATATTTATAACAAAGACAAGGTGCATATTATACATTATAATGAATCATTTATTTTTTGGTTATGACATACAAAAAGATTAATTATTAACATAGGTATAAATAAATTAGAAAGAAAAACTAAATGGGATGTACTAAACTAATCAACCTATTAAAAAAAGTATAAAGAAATAAGGAAAAGAAACTCTTAAAAAAAGTAATACATATATGAAAAAAGTAATAATTAATTAAGGAAACATTTAGAATTAGAGAATTAACATTTGGAAAAAATAGTTAAAAATTATTTTAAATTTACGCCTGCAATTAACAATAATAATATATCATTAAGAGTAATATATATATATTTTAGAATGAGTAATTTATATTATATATATCATCTATTTTTCTGTTGTGGAATTTGAAAAAGTTAATTAACCTATTTAAAAAGGTATAAAGACATTTTAAAAAATAGAATTCTAAAGTTTGCTTCTAAAAAAACTGAAAGCTTTGCTAACTTAATTAACATAATAAAAGAGTATAAATAAATTATAAACCTACAAAAAAAAATTTAAACCTTCCAATTTTGCAAATCCAACAAAAAAAAAAAGTTTATCAAATTAAAATTCTTTTAAACAACACATTATTTATCAATTTTAAAATCTGTTAAATAATACAAATATTAAAAAAGTAATAATTAATTTAAGGGACACATCTGAAATTAGAGAATTAATATTTGGACAAAATAGTCACAAATGATTCTCTAAGTTAAACTTTATTTTTTTTTTTTAAAAAAAAAAAGGTACAATCACCTCTTCATCTATGATAATGAATCTCAATGCATCTAAAACGTTTTTTTTTTTCTTGAATACTTGTTAACATTTTTTATCTCCAATTGTTTTGAAATGGTATCAGATCGTGTATGTATGTATATATATATATATTTCAATTTTTTTTTTTTGAGAAATCATTAAGCTTGCAATTTAACAATAATATATCACCTAAGAGTAATTTAAAATAAATTTTGAACAAATTGTTATAATTCTAATTGTGGTCTAAAAAGAGATATAAGAAAAGGACTTTGCAAATGCAATAATGCAATAGAACAATTTAAAACTTAAAATAAAATGAAGGAAAAAGAAAAATAAATAGCAAAGATTGAGATATACCTTGATTTGACACAAAAGGAAAAAACATTGTTCTTTACTTGCAATGAGTTTCTTTGCAAATGCATGAAAATATATATAGGGAAGGTTTAAGATGTGTGTTACCAAACTCATTTATTTTTTGGTTATGGAATATGAAAAGATTAATTAACCTAGGAGGTATAAATAAATTTGAAACAAAAAAAATCAAAGTCTACAGTTTAAAAGAAAAAAAAAAAACCCAAATGAGTGTTAGAGAAAAAGAAAGTCTACGGTTTAAAATAAAAAAAAAATAAAAAATAAAAAAAACCAAATGAGTGATAAAGAAAAAAGACCTTCTAAATTTCCACATAGGCAAAACAAAATGTGTAACAAATTTAAAATCTTTTAAATAACACATTATATACCAATTTTGTAACCCCTTAGATAACATATTAAATTAATTATCAATTTTAATTAACATATTAAAAGAGGTATAAATGAATTAGAAAAATAAATTTTTAAAAAAAATCTTGCGGGTAAAAAAAGAAGACCAAAAATTTTACTAAATTAAGTATAAAGAAATTTGAAACATAAAAAACAAAAAAAAAAAACAAAACCTTTCAAATTTCCATTCAAGAATTAATTAGAGGACACATTTGGAATTAAAGAATTAGTAATTGGACAAAATGGTCCAAAAATGATTCTTTAAGTTAGCCACTTTTAAGATAGTAAGATAAGATTATAGATATAGATATAGATATAAAAATTACACTATTTATGGCTCATCCTTAATTTCTTTTTTTTAGGGATAAATATATAAATGACAATCTTTTATTCTAAATTATCTAAATTTCTTTAAACACAATATCTTCAAATTTTCTTTTTCTTTTTATGTTGAAATCATATTCTAATTTTCATACCCCAATTTTCTATAACAAGTATTGTTCTTCATTGCACAAAAGTAGTGTAGCCAGTAGCCACCATATAATAGTTTGAATCTAAAAGAAACTTCTCTCAAATCCAATTGTTGCTAGCAATTTCAAGAAGTCGAGGATTTGAAAATTAATATTATAAGGTACATTTAGCTTCATGTTTCAATTACTTGTATACATTTAGTTTTCATGTTTCAATTAGTTTTATACATTAGTAATTATTGTCATGTTTTCATTACTTTTATACATTTAGTTTTCATCATTCTTATTTATTTTTTTTTTTAAAGTTTCATCATTCTTATTTTAAGTTTTAGTTTCTTTATTTTATTTATTTTTATTGATGTATTGTAGATTTAAATCGAAATCTAAATGAAGAGATGCTATAAGAGAAAATTGATTGAGTTATCCTAATGAAGAAAAGTAACAATAACTCGGATAGAAATTTCACAAAAGTAAATTTAGAAGATTTATCATCATATTCCGGTTTAGGAATTAGAATTCTTGATTTATGAAATTTAGAGTTGAGTTCATTTATAAATTTTTATGAATTTTTGGAATTTCGTACTTGTAAATTACATTTACAGGTAAAGCCCCCTGAACAAAATTTCTGGATCCGTCACTGTCTCTCAAAATGATTTTTTTAAAAAAATTGAACACTTGAAAAGTTAAACCAAACACACCCTTAGAGTCCGTTTGGAATACATTTTAATTTAAACGTTTTTCAAGAATGCATTTTAAAACAAACATTTTGTCTAAAAATTGTTTGAAGTCTAAACACTCATATGTTTGACTACATTTTTTTTTTATACACAAGTTATTGTATACTTAAAAAATCTTTAAAAAAGTTGGTTTCAAGTGCTCAAAATGATTTATTTCTAAAAATCTCATTTTTAATAAGCCATTTTGAGTGGTTGTCAAACACTAATTTTTTTTTTCAAAATTAAACACTTGAAAAGTTAAACCAAACACACCCTTGGACTGTTTAACTTTGTTTACATATATCCCATCGCCAAATTAGATTTTCATCTCCATTTGAATGTGAAGCCAATTGAAAAGATTGTTCTGATTCTGTTATAAAGTTAAGGAAAGAACAAAATAAAAACAATAAAAATTTAGAAGATAAGAGGAAGATGAGGGTAAATTTGAAAATACGTCTTTATATTTGAAAATGTTCTTTTTTTCATATTAAATATGCAAATGTAATAGTGACAATTGCGTACAGGATAAAATAAGTCCAATTAATTGCAAATATGGCAACCACATACTTTTTATATTTGCAAATATAGTATTTTCTTTTTTAATTTTCGTTTGCTTGTTTAGATATTTTTAAATTATCTTGTATTTACCTTCATATATCACTAATAGACATCTCGATAATCCATCATTTATTTACCTTCAGATTCTAAATATGTGGTTTTTTAATCTTCATTTTTTTTTTTATTAGCGATCAATTGTTTTTTTTTTTTTTTTTTTTGAGAAGTAGCGATCAATTGTTTACATACTTATTTACTATTAGGTTTATCATTATATGCTATATCAATAGAATAAAAAATAGTTTATAAGTGATATTTGACCGGATTTTCTTTTTTTTTTTTGTTTTTTTTGAAAAAGATCTGACCGGATTTTCAATCAATTAGGTTTATCATTGGTATACAAATATTAATTAGAATAAAAAAGGTATTATAAGTATTATCCAGTTTTGTTTTCTATATATATATATATTTGCTTAGTTAGATAATTTTACTTTTATCGTGGATTTATGTCTATCAATCTATCATAGATATATATCAGGAATAGACCTAAAAATAGTATATCAATAATAGACATTAATTCCATTAGTATTAGTGATAAACGTAAAAATGAGTTATTAATGATAGATCAATACTATTAATGAAAGAAATTAATAAAAATGATATAATAATTAGAGAATTAGTGGTAGGTGGCAAATAAAAATTATATAATTGTAAATATAGCACAATGTAAAAAAATTATAAATATAGCAAAATCTATTAGAGTTATGACTGATAGACTCTGATCGATTTTGGTTAATTAGAATCTATCTGATAGACTTCAATTATAAAAGTTTATCAGCGATAAACTTTGATTAATCAGAATCTATCAGTCTACTGATAGACTCTGATTATTCAGAGCCTATCAGTGTCTATCGCTGATAGACTCCATAGTCACTGATAGATTTCGATTAACAGGAGTCGAGCAATAGACGTTGATAGACTCTGAATGACACAGATAGAATCTGACGATAACTTTTTGGTCTTGTACAATTAATTTTGTTATATATGCAATTAGTTTGCAATTGTGCTATATTTGCTATTAATTTGGTCCAATTTATCAACTATGCATTTGTCCCTAATAAATTATATGGGAGGAAAAAGGGAACCATTTAAAACTGTGTCTGGGTAGGTGGATTTTTTTTATTTTTATTTTTATTTTTTTATTATTATTATTTTTTTAAAAAAAAAAAGTTGTCAAAATCATAATCCTAGTGCTATATTTTCAAATATGGGGATGTCCAGTGCTACCATTAAAATTTCCTATACTATACCGTAATTGCCCCTCGTTTTTTTTTTTTTTTTTTTTTTTTTTTTTTTTTTAAATAGTAATTGCCACCTTTTAAATCCCTTTAAATTTAAATTTGAGGTGAGTGATATGTGTAAATTGTCCAATAACATTGTGATTAAGGGGCTTAGTGTTATATGGGTGACAGGAAAATCCAAAGCGTGCAAGCAGACTTAGTTAATCTTAATTAAAGGCTGGATAAAAAGTAGGCAATTAGCCAATAATTTAAACCCAAAACAAACAAAACATCTCCCAAGATTAGAAATCTGGACCCCAAAAACCTCCACTTGTCAATCATTTTTCATTACACAAATCTTTTTCTCCATTCCTACAATGTCCTAACTTCCACAATATATACAAAACTAAATGCCATTTTCATAGAGTTAATGCTTTCTTCTCTTTCCATTGCCACCACATAATCCACTAACTGTGTTGATAGGACAATAGTACTACACTAATGCTTTCAATTTGTAAAGCTATTTCCATCTTTTTAGGCCACACTGTTTCTTTATTACTTCTCTTAAAGTTCTAGATTTTCACTAACCATTTTTTTTAGGTCTCTATTGTGAATTTGATATCCCACTATTCATAAGAAGAAAAAACAAACTTTTTTAAATCAAATTTTTTATTGTCTCATGTCCTAACTTCTAAACGTGACAAGCTTTATGAAGAAAGCAAAATCAAGTGACAATATATATATACATATAAAGTTTTGGTGTAAGCTCCATGAGGGGCCATTGAGCATTCAAGGAGTCTAAAAGCTTTGGTCCTCTCTCTTCTCTTCCATTGGCAGGCAGAATTTGAAGCCCTTGAGCTGCAAAAGCACATTGTATTGAACAATGGCAAAAGCAGGAAATTTGGAATGGAGGGTGAATGTGGGTGATGGGACAAGAGAGATTTTAAGGCCAGAAGTCCCATTTTTGCAGAAAATGGGGATGAGGGTGAAGGGTTTTATTTGGGGATTGTTTGTGAAGGCTTGGAAGTTCTTGGAAAAGGCTTGGGGAATAGCAAATTCTGAGCCAAAGAAGGCTGTTCATGGGCTTAAAGTGGGGCTGGCTCTGACCCTTGTGTCCATCTTTTACTACATGAGACCTTTGTATGAAGGAGTTGGAGGGAATGCCATGTGGGCCATTATGACTGTTGTTGTCACTTTTGAATCCACTGTGGGTTAGTTTTCCCAACCCCCCTTTTTCCTCTTTATAAGCTTATCCAATTTTATCCTTTTTTAACTTGAGTTAGAATAATTTAACATTATTGGAGTCTACATAGGAGTGTTATATAATATAGATTAAGATAAAATTATCATTTTAGACTAAAATATTTGGATACTTGCAATTTTTTCCATATTATTTTAAAAGTTTCTATTAAGTCTTTTTAATTAAAGTTTTGATTAAATCTCTTTGAAGATCTCCACCCTAATTGAAGATTAAAAACTTTCTTGTGGAAGACAATTTTTTAAACATCGTTTATATATACCATAGCGATCAAGAGGTTTTGGAGATTTAATCAAATCATAGAAACGTAGGATGGAATTGAAAGCTTGAGATTAAAATGATGATTTAACCAAATATATTAAATACAAATCACAAACCATTAAGTTGAGTTTTTGAATCTAATAGTAATTTAATTGTACGGACGTTGCTCCACTTTGCAGGCGCGACGTTTTACAAATGTGTAAATAGAATAATAGGAACATCTCTTGCTGGGTGTTTGGGCATTGGAGTTCATTGGGTTGCAGCTGAATCTGGCGATAGATTTGAGCCAATTATTCTTGGGATCTCACTTTTTCTTCTAGGTAAACCATTCTTCCAACATTTCTGGTCTCTCCAAAACTTTCACGAATTTCATTACAACAAACTCTCATATTGGCTCAATGTTTTCATGCATGCATGCAGCTTCAGCAGCCACTTTCTCTCGGTTCATACCATCAGTGAAGACGAGATTCGACTATGGCGCCATGATCTTCATCCTCACCTTCTGTTTGGTTTCGATCTCTGGTTATCGAGTCGATAAGGTGTTCGAGCTGGCCCGTACTCGGCTCAGTACCATCGCCATTGGGACCTCGCTGTGTATTTTCGTCAGCATGCTTTTCTGCCCCATGTGGGCTGGCAGTCAGCTTCATAGCCTCATTTCCCGCAACTTGGATAAACTTGCCCATGCCTTGGATGGTAAATTCCTATTCCTTCCTAGTTTAGTACGATTTTTAAAATTAAAATAAACTACAAGGGAAATGCCTTTTATCCTTCTTTCTTCGCTTTGCCCTTTCGTCTATTTATTAACTCATACATATGTATTTACCTTGATGATATTCTTCTTCAATTCAGGTTGTGTTTCTGAGTACTTCAAGAACGATGATGATCCAGAGATGAAAAATGAAGATCAGGAGGGTCACGATTCCAAAGTTGAAGGCTATAAATGTGTGCTTAATTCAAAGGCATCAGAAGAATCTATGGTAAATAAATAAAGACTCTCTTTTAATTTCTTGGCCAACACTCTAATAAAATGTTATCAAAAACTATGAACTATCATTATGGCTTAATATGGTACCAAAACAAGATGTCTTCGATTGATATAAATAGCTTAGGTATTGAGCTGCTTAAAACAATTAATGGCATGTTTAGCTCAAATTCAAAATCACTTTACAAGCATTTAATCAATTTAAAACCAATTTTAATGGTATGTAAGTTGTGTTCAAAAGGATAAAATCAAATATTAAATTTATGTTTGAGAGTTGTTTTGAATATAACAAAAGGGATTTTAACCCATTTCAAAATCACTTCCAAATATGTCCTATGTTTCTGAGCTCATACAAGTACTCTTAACAATATATATAAAAGATTTAATACATCATAGACCTTTCAATATTAATTTAAGATTCTAAATCCAATAGTAGTTTATCAACCACTAGGATTTCAAGATTAAATATTTGAACCAACACCATATCATACCTTATTATTTTAAGTTATTGGGTTGAATAATAGTTTAATGTATCATAAGATATCTTATCATTTTAAAGCTACTTTTTCTGGATGATCTCTTAAGCTTTTAGCTCTAACAAATGTGGTACTTTTGTAACTTGCAGGCTAACTTTGCAAGATGGGAACCTGCACATGGGCGTTTTGGTTTCAGACACCCATGGAAAAAATATCTTGAGATTGGAGTAGTAATGCGCAAATGTGCATATTGCATTGAGGCTCTTCATGGCTGCCTAAACTCAGAGATTAAGGTCAATTTTCTAATATAAATCCTATCTTTTTATGAGCCCATTTTTCAAAATAGTTAAACTTACCTCATAACCGGTCTAGATGAATCTTCCGACTGATCATCACTAAAATTTTGATCGACATCTATTAAAAAGAAAAAAGTTTCTCTTCTGATCTCTTCCTGTTTGCGTTCTTCTTCTTACTTGTCAAAAACATAATGGTAGTCAACAGAAGATTCCAATTGACCAATTAAAGGTAAATTTTGTCACATTTTATCTAATTCTCTTGCTTTTTGGACACTCATGCAGGCACCAGACTCTTTAAAAATGCATTTGGCTGAACCTTGCAAGGCACTGAGCAGCTCTTCATCCAAAGTCTTGAAGGAACTATCTGTTGTGATCAAGAAGATGAAAAAATCAACAAAGATTGACTTGGAGGTATCTGATATGAACATTGCTGTGCAAGAACTTCAAAATGCCATAAAGTCACTTCCAAGCCCTCAAATGGGAGTCTCATCAGCAGAGCCAGATCAGGGGGCCAATCAAGATCCTAAACCAACAATTCCATCTCTCATGGAGCTTCTTCCACTGGCCACATTGGTGTCACTATTGATAGAAACTGTGTCGAGAATCGAACACGTCGTGAACGCAGTCGAAGCGTTAGCAGATGTTGCTAATTTCGATACCGAAGAGGAGAAGAAGAAGCCACCTTCAGATAACCATAATCATCATGTAGCCATGAGGGTCTTTCCAGAGGCTTAAGTTCATTAGATCATCTAAATGGTTGGTTATATCATGACTTGTAAACTGAAATCCCCCTTTTAAGTTCTACTTCAGAAACCATAGTCATATTGCCTTTATGGATACAACTTATTTAGAATTCTGGAGTTTTTTTTCCCCTTTTTTGGGAAATACCATGATGACTACACTGTATAGACTCTCAAATACTAATAAGCAATTGAGAAACTATTTGAAACTTTTCAAACAACTTATAAATATTTAGGTTAAAATTTACTTTTGGTCCTTGAACTTTCATAAAAGTAACAACTGAACTTTGATTTGTAACGATTTAGTCCTTGTAATTTCAATTTTGTAATAATTTAGCCTCTGACCTTTGACAAGTAATAATTTAGTCCCTGTATTTTCAAATTTTACTACAATTTAATCCTTGTCGCAAAAATTTGCATCAAAATTGATGTCGATTTTTATTATTTAATGATTAGCCTTTGTAGTGTATAAACACAGTGAAAGCGAGTGTTCGTTGTGCCTCAATTTTGATTTAAAAATTACAACACAGAAAAGTATACATACATCACATGCATTCACAGGTTAATCATAAAAAATACTAAAAAATACTGGAAGAGAAATTATTACCTAAAATTATTACTACCTTTGTAGACACTCTTCTTCAAAGATATACAATAAGCCTTTTCTTCTTTCCCTCTTGTACATTAAACACGTACGATAGTCACCAACACCACCAAAAGGTCTTCTCTGCTATTCTCTAGTAAGGACCAGTTTGTGGGAACCTCTTTTGAAAGGGAAGGGAATATGAAGAACAGAGTGTTTTTGTGTTTTCTTTGTTAATTTGGGGTGGATAGAGTTATGAGAGAGATGGAGCTTCAATGTATAATTGTAACAACATCTAAGATGCAGACGATTGAACAATAAATTTTAGTCAATCAAAAATTGACTCGTCATTAATTTAAATTGATGATAAAATAAATTTAGGACCAAATACAAATTTACACGTGTCCCTAAATTAAATTAATAGACATCAAAATTTGACAAATCAAACAATGTCACTAGTCTATTATTGATCCATCAGATGACATAAGCCAAACTCAATCAAATTAGGTCATGTGGCAGTTGGACCCGAGACTAATATAACCCGAGGTCATTAAAGAAATTGGGCCAAATTAAAATAATTCAAGCTTTATAAAAAGGGTTAACTACATAGATAGTTCAAATTGGAATCGAAATTTCATAAATGTCCAATTTTAAAACAATTATCGGCTTTGTCCTAAGCCAAGCCAAAATAGAGGTTAATTTACCTTTGTGTCCATTATATTATATTTAAATTCAGAAAATAAAGATGGTTAATTAAAATAATCTTGGTAATAAAAACTTTTCCTAAAATATCTCCCTCCATAATCATTATCTAATATTAATGTCTTCACCTTCTCTTTCCAAATTTTGTAACTCGATTCTCTCATAATTTCCTTTCAAACTCAATTACTTTCAAACCGTTGAAATCAGTGTCACTCATCCTCCATGCAAGGAAACTCAATTACAATCAAAGCTTTTTTACATATACTATGTAATTATTTACTTTTTTTTTTTTTTTTTGAAGAAATACTCTATTATTATTTACTAGTTTATAAGGTTTAAAAATATCATACAGGTATTTATTTTGAATACTAATAAAGTATATAATGATTTATATAAATAGTTATATAAATATCAAAATGAGGTTGAAGTCGATGTTATTATTTTATATTAATTTGCTTGGAATATGAAAATCTTCCAATGTTAATAAATAATTGTGGGTTTTTAAAAAAAAAATATATATAATTGTGGGTTTATATATAATATATCATATGGTTTATATATAATAAACCGATGGTTGTATTCGATATTTTAAGTATACAAATAATAGGGAGATTATATTGAATATGCATGTTATATTCAAATGTATGATTTTCATGACTTATTAAAAAGCCTAGATTGAAAAATATATTCATGGAATATATTCTAATGACTACATAGAGTTGTGCATTTTTTGGAAATATAAACTTATTTAGAGAAGTGCATTTGAATAATAGAAAGATAGTTTTCTTATTCCTCTGTTAGCAAAATGATAAACTATTTAGGGTATTGCATGCATTTTATTTACTAAAATATTGTTTTGTGTATGGAGATGATAGACTATGCAATGGGGAGAGAGAAAAAAAACCCCACAAATAAGAATCCAAGTATATTTATAATGAGATTATTACCTACAAAAAGTATATGATGAATATTTAATAAGGTTTATATGATATACATCTATCATTATGAAATATATTTATCATTATGAAATTTCACTTATGAACTATATAAACCATGTCATATATATAATATGCAATGGGGTTTATATAATATACTTCCACGCATATATTTATGATACAATATACAACCTAGTATATATTTATCATTATTATATTTTACTTATGAACTATATAAGCAATGACGAACATATATTATATAATGGGTTCAATATATTGATTATATATTGTAATGCATAGTATATATTTATCATCTGAAGAAATATTACATTCTACCAACAATTGAGTGATTAGATTTAAACAATGGTTAATATGAACAAATATATAAAATTACAAACATCTTAGGTCATTAGATATTAGTAACAAAATTTTTTAAAAAATGGACACCATATAACGGATGATCTGATGAAAAAAAAACAGAGAGAATTTTTTTGACAAAATAAACAAAAAAAAAAAAAGAAAGAAAAATTATAAACATATTGATTGACAATATAAAATGTGAAAAAAAAAATTATACTCATATTATTTGACCAAATAAAACAAAAAATAAAAAAAAAAAATAGAAGAGAAAACATAAGATACTCATGGTTATGAGTTTTTTTTTTTTTTTTTTTTTTTTTTTTTTTTTTTTTTTTTTTTTTTGAGAAGGTCATGGATACGAGTTTGAGTGAACAAAAAAGAGAAATTTGGTGGAATTTTTGTGAGGGCAACAAAAACGGAGGAAAAAAATATACTTCTATTCTGACGGCAATTAACAACTCATATGATAAGTGTATTTAGGGTTAAGTAATTTGCCTTAATGGTAGTTTTTATTATGGAAAAAATCACATACAAACCAAAATTTAATATGCAGAATTTTGAAGGGTAAAATAGGGAAGATTTAGTTGAAAATTCTTGAGCCAAGACAAAGTTGAAATTTTTTTCATAAGTGGATATTTGTGAAATATTGGTTCTCAAAAGGTCTAATTCCCATAATTTCTGTTATAAAAAAGGAATTGGATTAAAGCCCGAATGTTGCCCAAGTCCAAAAGTTGGGCCTAAAATCAACCAAACTCAAGCCCATATGAGGTCTATCAAACTCTATAAGTAGAGCAGTTCACTCTTCATTTTGTGCATTAAAACAAATTCAAAGAACTCAGAATCTAGAGCATTCAGCCAGAGTTCAGAGTAGTTAGAAGTCAAAGAGTCTAGAAAATTTAGAATATCCAAGATTCAGAGTTCGACCAACTTAAGACTTAGAAGATCTGACGACTAGAAGACTCCAAGGGATCAACCGTCTCTTCATCAAGATATAAGTTGAAGATTCGACCTCCCTTCGTCTAAGAACAAACTCACAAGCCCTCATATCAGACTCTACATTATGAGAGAAAGAATTAGAGGATTATACATTAGTGACTGTAACACTTACATCAAATTCAATAAAATCAAGTTCATTTCCACCAATTAAATTTCCTTATTGAAATCTCGTGTGAACAAATTGGCACATCCAGTGAGACAGTTTCTACCTGACACGTCTTGCCCCAAATTATCCTAACCAACCTAGGACGTGACATGTCAATAATAAAATCCCAACTAAATTATGAACTTCATTGTCAACTATATACATGAACTAGATTGACTATGAAAAAGAATTTTTAAAACGTGACTAGCAATGTTTTATTGAATAAAAATAAATCATAAAAATTTGGCAGAGTTTCCCTAAAATTTGGATATAACCCACCTGAAATCAAAATTTAACACTCCCAAATAATAATGCGATCAAGTCCAACACTAATACCCAAATCGGTTCAGAAATTGACAACTATGACATAGTCAAACTACAACAAACAACATAGAAATTTCAATCATAAAACCATCATAACATCCATAATTATACATCGCCATAAAAGATGCTAGCCATTCTAGTTACAACAAAAAAATGTATCTATAAGTAATGCAAAATAACATGCAACCTATCATGTCTGGTGGCATATATCAACTCTGGTAGGCTCGTCGGAAACGCAAACACTACCTGGTGGAAACAAAATTAGGAAGAAAAAGAGTGAGTTTAATAAGTCCAATGAGTGGTAAGAGTTTATAAAAAGAGTATTTGCTAAAAGTTATAACATACTAAACACTTTGTAAGAAGTTTTTAAAAGCACTGAACATGTACCCGAACTAATCATACTGTCGTAGAGTAATCTCGATACGCATAGCAGAGCAACTAGTCATACTATGTACCAAGTGATCTCAAGGCACGTAGCAGAGTGAATCTAGTCATACTATGCACCAAGTAGTCTCAAGGTGCATAGCAGAGTAGCTAATCATACGCGCTTAGAGCAACCCTCAAAGGGCAAACACCCCAACACACGACCCAAAGGCTACATGTGTGCTTTTGTGGGTTCCAATATATATATATATATATATATATATATATATATATATATATCACAACATACACACACTACGAAAACACATTCAAGTTTATCAGGAAATCTCCATGGGTACAAAATCCAATGGGTTAAAAACGATTTTTCTTTCTTTTTTAATACTACACAAACTTTTCAACCATGCTATCCTCATAACTCTTCTCAAAACAAAGTCTCATAAACCAAGAATCAACTGTTATAACCAATTTCTCAACGATCACAACTTGAGTTATAATTTGAGCAATTTATAAATCAGTTAAAATCAAGATTTAAGAATCAACAGCTTCTAAAAATCCACCAGAATTTTAAATAGTTAAAACAAGACTTTGTAAGGAAAACACGAAGAACTAAATCAAGAGGCTTCTCAAATTCCATTAATTTCGAATCTAACTATAAAATCCAACATAATACATAATCATAAATTTCTTCAAACCGCACGCTACTAACTTGTAAAATCATTTGGATAAAACAGAATCATTTTTTTTTCAAAATTTTGAAATCAATTCATTTATAAAATAACTAAAGGGAATCAAAATCCTCGCAGCGGAAGCGTATATCAGATCTATCGTATTTTAATTGGTTTCACAGAAAAACCCACACATTGGCAACAATACTTACATAACGACTTCTACAATTGATTTCTAGATTAAGCATGCTGTTAATTCTAAACTATTTAGAATTCGAGGAACTTACATATGAAGACCGAATCCCACAGCAAACTGCCCTCTCGGACAATTAACGTACAATTGAATCCCCAAGACACCACCACTATGGAGCCCTTACTATCCTTTGGATCTTGAGGTTTTGGCTTGTGGGAACCAAATCTCTTGAAAGAGAAGGTTGAAAAAATCAGAGAGGAATGTTTATGTGATTTAGAGAGAATTCAGAGAGAGAAAGTGAGTCAAATTCCAGAGAGAACAATTGGGAGAGTTCTGTGTAACCTCCTAGATCATCCGGGTGTGAGAGAAGGAGAGTCAAGCGTTTGTGAGGAGGGTGGGGAGTTACACGTGTAACCCCTTTTCAGTTTTAAAAAAATTGATTTAGGTTTAATTTAATTTATATAAAATAAAATAAAATTAATTTAATTAATCAAATTATAATTAATTAATTAAATCATTTAAATCATATTTAAATGATCATACCTCACATAACCTATGGTATTAATTTAATCAATTCAATTAAATCACATTAAATTAAATTAAATTAAATTTAATTTAATTTGAACATACATTTAAATCATATTTAAATGCACTTCTCTCTTTTACCCTATAGTTTTAATGTGCATCAAATGTACATTATAATAAACTATAGTATTAATTCAATTTAATCAGATTAAATTAATCAATTATTTAATTCTCCAATTAATTAATTTCTTATTTAATTAAATATCTCATATTTAATTAATCTTGCATTTGAATCATATTAAAATGCATATTTCTCTCGTAACCTATAGTTTTAATATGATTCTTATTCACATCAAATTTAACCTATAGTTTTAATATAAATCTAATTCATATTTAATTAATATTTGAACTCCTTCAAATATTTAATTCTCATTCATTAATTTTGAATCACATCTAAAATTAATTTTATATTATAAATTTTAATTCATTAATTAAACTTATATTATAATGTATCTCCATACATTATATTAATTGTATCATATACAATTAAACTAAAATCCCCTTAATGAATTTGAACACTTCAAATTCAATTCAAGACTACTTAACCTCAATACCCTTTACGAGCTAGCTAGAGGACCTAATGGACCTACAGATCAGAAGCTCCAACGATACGAGATTAATTCGCTAAACTCATTAACCAAGTTAATCAACATTCATTAGTTGTGGGTAACTCCACTAAAGACCCACAACTGCACTATTCTCATTATAGAATATTTCTGTGTCCACAAATATTAACCAATACTAGTAAGTCAATCCTTCACGAGTGTTCGTAACGCCAGCTAGGTCAAATTACCATTTTACCCCTAGGTTACCTCTGTCTCCTTAAGTACCACTGATTCATCTACTGAACAACCTGTTTAGGTCCCGTCACTGGGTTTTGGACTATAAATTTATTTGGCATGGACGTTAGAGAATTCGACACCCTCCTACATCCCGTCAGGTCATGGTTCAATTTTGTGGCAATAGGGTCACATTTGGCGTTATGGCCAAGAGATAGAGTTATAATAAAGCTAAGTTTAGGTCCGTTCCTAAATGTTTGTGCTTGCATAACCAATCTTGGTAGAGGAGTTACTTATTGGATATTTTTAATACTCATTCTTTGTTTAATTTAATTTTTTTAGGCAATGGTAAGGATGTGATGGGCGACTAATCAAGAAGTACTTGTTGGTGGCGCCACAGTGGACGATGTCAGTATATTTTTTACTTCCGCATATTAGTGTCATTTATTTGAATTTTCTATATAATCATGCAAATATTTATTTATTTTGTTTCATTTTTGAAGGTGTTCATATAACACATGAGAAAGCAATTGAAGATCGAAAGCACTTAACGACATCAATTTTAATCCTAAAGCATGCATGTTCTAAACATCCAGAAACAGAGAGATAGGGAATGAGAAGGGAATGCTTGAAGAATCAAGCTCTAGAGAGATCTTCGAAGGTGAATGTGTTTGAGACACAATTCCAGCAGCATAACAATATGAAAAGTGATCTCTTAAGCTCTCAATCTAATTCTACCTCTACTTATAGAGTGAATTCATGCATCAAGAAGCCTTAAGATGCAAGACACATGGTGGAGATTTTAGTGAAAGTGGAATCTAGGTGTTGTAGTAACATTACATGCAAGATTACATGTATGTGGTGTAATTCCACTTTCAATCTTCATGCAAGAGTGGAATTACAACATAATCCACTAACTTTGATTTAAAATCAGATTTTTAATCTTGCATTTTTGTTTTAATTTCAATTCCAAATTGAAATTAATTTTGGTAATTAATTTGAAACTTTTCCAATTAATTTCACATGATTAATCAAATTAATCATCCTTATCTTGTGCAATCCATTATACATGAATCCTTATTCATGTATATAGTATTTAAAAATTTTTAAATATTTTATATCTCATTTAATAATTCAATTCGTAATTAATTATTGTGTTAAACAAAATTGACAATAATACCCTTTCCCGATTTTGAACGATTCAAAGTTTCCTATCTTATTGTTCTAAGCTTTATTCCGATATGAGCTAGAAAGGGGACCTAATGGATCTACAGATCATGGGCTCCAACGATTCGAGGTTAACTGACTAATCTCATTAACCAAGCTAACCAACATTCGTTAACTATCGAGACACTCCACTATAGCCCAGTAGTTGCACTCCTCTCACCGTAGATATATTTTTGTCCACTTGATATAAACATGTTCAGTAAGTCTAAATAATATGCATTGGTTTAAACAAGATTACATGAAAAACACATATAAACAACAAAGAACTTGAATATAAACCAGAAAATTTAGCCAAGAATTCAATACATTCAAAGCATAATCTCAATCCAACGATTCTAGCAGATTTAGCTACTCATAAAGAAAGGAAAACGAAAAAAAAATCCCAAAAGAATACATTAAAAACGACCCTAAAAGGTCTAAACAACTCAGAAAACTAAAAAGAGGCAAGAGAAATCGTAAAAATATGAAAATTCTAACCTAATGGCGGACTAAACTGAGCCCTAGTATTTATAATAAACATCGTAGTGTCTCGACGCTAGGAATCAGCATCTCGATGCTATGGATTTTTCATTTGTTTCGTAATCGCATCGACGTCTAGCCTTGCTGCCTTTTTTCTTGGTTTTGTCTCGGTCTTTTCTCGGTATGGGGCTTCAACCTTTGACTCTAGGCTCAATTCTTCAGGCCCGCTTCGATCCACTTGGGTCTTTTCACCTCCTCGTCGTCCAAGAACTTCGAGATGCCTCAAAAACTCCCTAATTGGCCTGAATTAACACCAAATCGTGTTGTTGGCTCCCAATGCTACCTATGCTTAGAGTACCTGAAATTAAGACAATTAAAATATAAAATTCTTCTAACAAGCTTAGATAAGAGGTAATAAAATAACACGAATTAGATGCTATCACTATGCAATTATGATTAAATGCTTTCATTTACTTAATCACTTGTGGAATGATTTAAGTGTTGAATCTTGCTCGGGAGAGGGAGTTTAGCTTAGACTTTACTAATTGCATGACTAAAGTAGAAATTATAAGATCGAGAGATTTAGAATTACTTTAGAAGTTGTTGAAAGAACTAAACTCAAAGTCTTGCATGCTAATGAACTTAGATAGGGATATCAAGTTTTTTGTATGCATGAGAATCAATTATGCTCGGGAGAGATAGTTGTGATTTACAGTTCCTAGACTTGTAAATTAATTGTACGCTAAATTCATTCTCATTAAGCAATCATCAATCTCAAATAATGAAATAAATTCCCTAAGAGTCTTCCCATTTGAATCTCCACTTTATTTTTATGCTTTGGTCTTAGATTTATCTTTTTCATTAAGTTCTACTCTCTAAATAAAATTGGACAAGATTATTCACAGTAAGTAATTCGCTAGAAAACCAATCCAGAGGATGACACTCGTTTAATCATGAAAACACTATATTATCACTTGACTTATACACTTGCCGTTAGCATTTTGCACATCAACGGTGGCGGCCGGTCGGTGGAAGTCAACGACGATCGGTACTCGGAGGTCGACGGTGGCGGCTGGTAGTCGAAGGTCAATAATGGCGGTCGGTCGACGAAGGTCGGTAGTCGTAGGTCGACGGTGGCGGTCGATTGATAGAGGTCGACATCAGCCGATAATCGAAGGTCGACGGTGACGGTCAGTGACGGGACGAGCTATCGGGACTCGTGTCAAATAAATTTATAATCCACGACACTATAACTATTTTGTAGAAATAGTGGTCGGGGTCGAACACAAGGAATGAGATCTAGCAGATGCAGAATTTTGTGCTTATAAAATAGGGGGGTTTTGGAAAGCATGACAAAACAAAAATAAATGTTGAATGTAAACGAGACAGAATAAAGCATGCAATGGAAAAATAGAGCAAAAATCAATACCATAAAAGGGAATCTCTGGATTGGGATTTCTTATGCCTGAATGCTATTTCACTTGGCTTCCTAGTTTTCTCTAAGAATTATTCTATGCCCATTTTTATTAGTCTGGTTGGCTTCTTGGTTACTCGGAGGACCCCCCTACACTAACTTGTGTTTAATTAACCCGTTAACCGTGAATTATGCAATTAAAAAGATTAATCAATTTTATCATTATCGATCGCCACCCCTCATACATAAAGTAGAAACCATTCGAGACCTCGCAATGTCCACTAAATTATATCTAACTAATCTAAAGTAAGCAATCTTGTAATTACCTACTTAAACTAGTCGCTTTGGGATCGTGGGTCCGAAATTGTATTAACTAAATTTAAACTTAATTTAAATCTAATTCATACAACCTTTAACATGCATCCTAGGCCTATCAAGGATAGTCACTCCGTAGAGATTGTCTTGCCTCAGCCTAATGGCTATCTAAAAATAACTGATAGAATACACAAGCGGTAATCTCCTAGGGTCGTCAAGCCTAAGACACTAGCCTCATGTATTGGTTCAAATGGGATAACATGCAAAACTTGATAAAAATGCAACATGAACAGAATTGAAATACCAGAAAACTCAGCCAAGTTAAATAACAATCAAATCATAATCACAATCCAACGATACAAAGACGTTAGGCCACTCATAGACGAGGTAAAACTATGAATAAGCATGAAAGAATACATGGAATATGACCTAAAAAGGTCTACACAGTAGCTAGAAAAGTAAATAAGCGAAAAAAATCGAAAAGAGACCAAAAATCTAACCTAACGACAGACTAAACCGAGACCTAATATTTATAGAAAACTTCGTAGCGTCGAGATGCTAGGCTCGACGTCTTGTCGCCACGAACTTTTCATTTCGCATCAAATTCGCATCGACGTCAAGACGCTAGGGACAACGTCTCGACGCCATCCCTATTCCGAGCATGTTGTTTTATTTCTCGGTCTTGTCTCGTTACATCTCTACGGGGCTCTAATCTTTGGCTCTTGGTGTCGTTCTTCAGGTCCGCTTCAATACCCTTGGGTCCCTTCACCTCCTCGCCGTCCAAGACACCGAGATGGCTCCAAAACTCCATAATTGGCTCGAATTAACATCAATTAAGCATGATTGGCTCCTGAGGTTGCCTAAGCTCAAAGATCCTACAAATAAGACAAGTAAAGCATATAATTCCTCTAACAAGCTTAGATTAGGGGTGATAAAATATGACTATTTAGGTCCTATCAGTCAGTCAGCAGAGGTCGGCGACACGGCGACCGGTACTTGGAGGTCAATGGTGGCGGTCGGTAGTCGAAGGTCGACGACGGCGACCTGTAGTCGAAGGTCGATGGTGGCGATCGATTGCTGGAGGTCGACAGTGACTGGTAGTCAGAGGCCGGCGGTGGGTAGTAGGCGGAGGTCGATCGTGGCAGTTAGTCGATGGTGGCCGATAGTTGGAGGTTAATGATGGTGGCTGGTGGATGTTGATGACGACTGGTAGTCGGAGATTGGCGTCTGGTAGTCGGAGGTCAATGGTGGCGACCGATCGACGGAGGTCAGTGGCAGTCAGTAGTCAGAGGTCGACTGTGGCAAGTAGAAATTAGTGTAGGAATGAGAGAGAGAGATGGATACATGCATGAAAGATAGAGAAAAAAAATAGAAACAGAATTTGAGAAACAACTTTTTGTAGTTTCTCAAATTTTGCCTATTTTTTTAGAAATGTTTCTAGAAATTTAGAAACAAGAAATAGAGATGAGTTATCAAACACGTCTGTTTCTTACAAAATGAGAAACGAGAACAAGAAACAAGAAATAGGAATTAAGACCACAGCCAAATCAAGAACCAAATTTTTATAATTTTGTTAAGAGTATCTGGTAGGGTCCGGGTGGGGTTTGTTTAGGAATTCTCAATCCAGATATTAGCTGTAGATCTTTTAATTATTGAGTAATCAACCCAATTACATTTGTAGGTGAAGTTTTATTCGGATAAAATGGATTGTTCATATCTTTTAATGTTTGTTTGCAGCTGAAACAAACTAAGATTTTTCTGAGATTTCTGTTCATCCTCCAAGAAGGTAGCCATGCCAGAACGAGTCCTTAATCGTGTTCACAGCCTCCACGAGCGCTTGGATGAAACTCTCATCACTCAGCGAAATGAAATCTTGGCCCTCCTTTCAAGGTATCTTATTCAGATCCTGTGTTCTACAATTTTTTTTCTGGTCATGGTTTGGCAAGTGTTGAAATGGCAAGTAGAAAGACAATACTGTTGACTGGCAAATAACTTTGATTTGTGTGTAGGATTGAGGCCAAGGGAAAAGGCATCCTGCAACATCATCAACTGGTTGCTGAGTTTGAAACAATTCATGAAGAGAACCGAAAGAAATTAACTGATGAGACATTTGGCGAAGTCCTGAGATCCACCCAGGTGATCATAACCATCTCTTTTGAAACTATATTCACATTTTCTTATTCTTCCAGCACTGTGAGATTTCATCTCTGATCTTCTCAAATTTGAAGCTATTTTCATGGTGCAGGAATTCATAGTCTTGCCTCCATGGGTTGCTCTTGCTGTTCGTCCAAGGCTAGGTGTGTGGGAATACATTAGAGTTAATGTCCATGCACTGGTTGTTGAAGAGTTTCAAGCTACTGAATATTTGCACTTCAAAGAACTTGTGGATGGAAGGTAAATTTTTTGAAAGTTTCTGATCCTTGAGAGCCCGCTTGGTAACGTTCTCGTTTCTTGTTTCCGTTTCTTCATTTTTAATAAAGAAAAATATAATTTCATGACCCTAACACCTATACATTCAATAATAATAAACCTATATTCTTATTTATGTTTTGGAAAAAATTGGAAACGGGAACAAAAAAGGAGAAACCAGTTTTAGTTGTTCCCAAAAGTTCTATACAAATTTTGGGAGTGTTTCTAAAAAAATGAGAGACAAGAAACATACATAGTTATTAAATGCTTAGATTTCTTGATAAAATTAGAAACAAGAATAAGAAACGAGAATGTTACCAAATGGACCCTTAAGTTCCAGTAAATGTGATTGAGTTATGATGTTTTAACACTTTTTGGCCACTGTAATGCCAGTTTGAATGGCAACTTTGTTCTCGAGCTTGATTTTGAGCCATTTAATGCTTCCTATGTTGGCACCCTTTGCACAAACACTTAAGGAAACATGAAAAACAAAATCAATCCGAACCCAACGATAGCGTTGTTTCCTTAAGACAATTTTGTTCCCTCTATAGCGCTCAAGGTATCATGAACAATTGTCTCCCAGGATAGGACGAACTACCCACCTATAAATATAGAACTTCAATCACAGGACTCTCGAACACTAGTATTTAAGTAATCATACAGAAAAAAGTAGGAGAAAAGTTTTTGAAAGAAGAGTTTGTGTCTTGTCTCCAAAACTCAAATGAATCACATATTATAGACTATTTGTGGCCATTCAAATAGTCACATCTTTTGGTGTAAGGGTTGTATCTTTTGATAAATGGACACATCCATTCACCTAGGGTTGTGTCCTTTACAAAAGACACACATTTTCACATAGGGTTGTGTCTTTTACAAAAGACATGCCCTTTCACGTAAAGTTGTGATTCTTTATTTTATTAAAATAATTTTATTCATAAATCCAACATCCTTCCCCGCCCAACTCTCTCCAAGTCCATCGACAATGGCGTCGAGTTCCTCAACTGTCACCTCTCTACAAAGCTCTTCCATGGTAAAGAGAGCATGCATCCATTGCTGGACTTCCTCAGAGTTCACTGCTACAAGGGAAAGGTAATTCATTGCACATTCTCTTGATTCAGGCTTAAACACCTGTTCTAACATTAACTTAAGTGAGTTTTTTGATTGCAGACAATGATGTTGAATGATAGAATTCAGACCCCGGATGTTTTCCAACATGTGCTGAGGAAGGCAAAGGAGTATCTAGTAACACTTGCACCGAAACACCCTACTCCGAGTTTACACTCAAGTTCCAGGAGATTGGCCTGGAAAGAGGGTGGGGCGACACCGCTGAGCGCGTGCTTGAAATGATCCAAATTCTTTTTGATCTCCTTGAGGCCCTTGACCCTTGCACCCTGGAGAAGTTCCTTGGTAGAATCCCCGTGGTCTTTAACGTCGTCATCCTTTCGCCCCACAGTTACTTTACACAAGATAATGTCTTGGGTTACCCCGACACTGGTGGCCAAGTTGGTTTTGATTAGACAAAGGAACAAGTTGAGATGTATGTTCTTTTGTTTTAATCTGACATGTTTGTTTGTTTATTTGATGAAGGTGGTTTACATCTTGGACCAAGTTCGTGCTTTGGAGCATGAAATGCTTCAACGTATACAACACCAAGGATGTAACCCAATTGAATGCCTACATTTTCCACTTGCAATGGAGGCCGTGCTAAGATTATTGTGAATGGTAAATCTGGCTTCCATATCGATCCATACCACGGTGAGCAAGTTGCTGAACTCCTTATCGACTTCTTCGAGAAGAGCAAGGAAGATCTGACACATTGGGAGAAAATTTCCAAAGCAGACCTCCAACGTATCTACGAGAAGTAATCACTTTAAACTTCACTCAAATCGATCTTCGATCACTGGATCTTATGAATCCTTACAATGTTCATCAACTGTATATATGCAGGTACACATGGCAAATATACTCGAACAGACTACTAACACTGACTGGAGTTTATGGATTCTGAAAGCATGTATCCAACCTCGGTCGCCTCGAGAGTCGCCATCTAGAAATGTTTTACGCCCTCAAGTATCGCAAGCTAGTAAGTAGATACATCCTACAAAATCTTTAGCTACAGTGTAGTAGCTGCAACTATATTGATTGACTGTAATTTTAATGTTGCAGGTTGAATCTGTGCCATTGGCTGAGGACGAGTGAGTAAGCTTGGAAGAGAAATGACATAGAGGAGCATCAGTAATGGAGAAAGAGTTGCCTTTTGATTTTGAAGGATTTAATAAAAGAGCTACATGGATGCTTGTTGAAAATGTGAATAATGCAAAGAAGAGTTTATTGTTTTTGTTTTTGTTATTGTTCTTTTTGGGTCTTTCGAAAAGTTTGTTTGATATTGTTGTACCAATTGGGTCAATTGAACCCGTAATCGATTCGAGTATTATTGCCTTTTTCTCTTTGTTATTCCCAATTCAACAATCTATCTTCCATCTCTGCAATTATACCAACATAATCCACACATAGATAAGGGGAAAAACCTTATAAAGATAATCAATCAGCGCATAGTTTTATTCAGAAAATAATAGAAAAAAATAATTCTTGCGAACGACAGTTTGATCTCAGAGCGTCCAGATATTTATAGGTTTTGGATGTTTTTGGATTGCGGATTTGATTTGAAATGAATGGAATAGAAAAAATGTTGTGCAAGTTTTGAGGCTGAAACTGCAAATTGAAACTGCAAGAGCGTCGTTGTCGAATTGAGATGGCAATTGTGAAGAGTTTTGCCATGTCTTTTTCTCTCCTCCATTCAGAATCTTTATGGGTCATATCTAAGCTACTTCCTTTTTCCCTTGTAATTTTTCCCTATTGGACCTTTATTCTATTATTCGATTTGGCCCTTTATTTCGGGAAATTTGAACTTTTGGCTCATTTAAGTTTTCACATTGGAGTTTTGGCCCATTTTTAAAAACCTTGTTTTTTTTAACCCCATGCTGATGGTTGTGATGTCATCAACCAAAACTTTGAGGGTGAAATTACTGTTATGCCCTCACTTCATGAAATTGAATGGGAATTTAATTTTTTTCACCTATTTTCAACCACTTTCCTACTAGATTTAATGGCTCACGTCTTAAATTCACTAAGTTTGACATTTTTGGCCGTTGACATTCCTTTTGGCTGCTGACATTCCTTTTGAGTTTTGAGTTCAGTTTTTCTCACGTTGTTCATCTCTTGGAATCATTATTTCACATTTACCATATTCCTTTGGCCACAGAAGACCCCACGAGGTTTTTCCATCTTCATTATTGAAAGAGGTACGCAACTATTACATAAATTGATTTTTCTTAGGTGTTTTTTTTCTTCTGTTGAGTTCTCGGTGACAAACACGAACCATCCCGGCCAGGATGCTTCATGTTTGTCACCGGGAATATTGACAATTTTTTTTACTCTTTTTTTTTCCTTTTTACTCGTGCATGGTTTATGTAGTTTTATTTTTGATTTTTTTGTGCAGAAAATGCCACGTGTATGGGTATGTTTTGGAGGTTTGTGGAATGAGATTGGAAAGGAATATGAAGGTGGAGAGTTGAGAGGGTTTGATGTAGACACTGACATTACTTACGACCAGTTTTCAGGGCGTGTGTATGAAATAAGTAGGATAAATTCAAACGAGTTCTATCTGGTAATTAGATATATAATCCAATTAAGGTCGAAAGCCCCTGCATTCGTTATAAGAAATGATGTTGACATTCAAACTTTTTTGACTTGGGGGGAAGTGTCCTTAATATCACTGTACGTATCCACTGTGCCAAAAAAATATTGCCTAACCAAGGTTTCCGGCCAAATTTCATTCAACATATAACCTAAGAAACTCCATATATGCATCCATGTCCATCCATGGCTACATCTTTTCCATATTATGTAGGTCAAAAAATTCTATCAACATCGACCTATGTTCCACTTACATTGAATTCTAGTGTGCCACCATCACTTACGCCATTGTCTAGTAATGTGGTGACATACAACCTAGGGGATGATGTAGACCCTGTTACTCATGAGCATGTTGACGTCGATGGTGGTGTCCACGATTGGGAAGATGATGGATTGGATGCACACTCTAATAGTGATGGTGGAGATGGTGGAGATGGTGAAGATGAAGAAGAAGAGATCAATGAAGTGGGTGACATGCAACAATTGAGAATGAATGCTCCCACTACTGAAGTTCCACCACCTCAAGAACTCTGGAACAATCCTCCACTTCCGACTGAAGCATCCCATGAGCCAGATTATCTAGGTAAGTCATTCATTATGCCAGGTCAGCCTTCCTCACAAGATGTAGAAGTTGGGGATATTTTTTTTTATCAAGAAAAGATTTATACATGAGATTGTCTGTTATAGTGATGAGAAACAACTTCGAGTTTAGGGTTAAAAAGTCGAACCCAAAACTTTTCACATGTATATGTGTTATCAAGGAATGTAAATGGAGAGTGAGGGCTGTTTGTTTAAAGGGGTGTGATGCATTTAAAATTTCAAAGTATAGTAATACTCATAATTGCAAGCATGAAATGTTGTCACACGATCATTGACAGGCTAAAAGTTGGGTTATAGGGCACTTAATTAAGTCGAAGTTTGAAGATGTTAGTCGTACATATAAACCAAAAGATATTGTAAAAGATATTCGACAGGAGTTCAGTGTGAGCCTGACTTATGAAAAAGCTTGGCAGGCAAGAGAAGAAGCATTAGTTCTTGCTAGGGGGTCGCCAGGAGAATCTTATAAACTCTTGTCGAGGTTTGGTGAAGCATTAAAAATTGAAAACCATTTGAGAGGGAAGTATAGTGGGAAACTTTTGCTTGCAACCGGTTTGACTTGGAACTTGAAGATGATCGATACTTCAAGCACGTATTTATGGCTTTAGGTCCTTCTATTAGGGAGTTTAGGTCATGCCTTCGTCCAGTATTAATTGTAGATGCAACCCATTTGAGAGGGAAGTATAGTGGGAAACTTTTGCTTGCAACCGGTGTCGATGGAAACAACCAAATCTATCTGGTCGGGTTTGGGTTTGCCGATGGAGAATCAGATTCATCATGGACGTATTTTTTTGAACAGATGAAACGAGCGATTGGGGAAGTCCGTAATCTTGCCATTGTGTCAGATCAACATCCGGGCACTCGTAAGGTAGTAAAAATTGTGTTACCTGATGCATTTCATTATATATGTATACACCACCTTGGAAATAACCTTGTAACCCATTGTAAGAATGAAGTCGTGAAACCTATTTACCTCCTTCCAATGAAGGCATTTCGTGAATCAGAATTTAATAGGTACTGGGATCAATTATCGGGGTATCCAACTGCACGAAGATACTTAGAAGGTATTGGGATTGAACGGTGGGCTCGGGAATTCCAGTGTGGTAGGAGGTACAATCAAATGACCACAAATCTTCCAGAATCCATAAATGCATTATTATTGGATACACGACAACTTCCAATCACATCTTTCTTGAATCATATTAGAGGGTGACTTCAAGAACTATACTACAATCGTCGTACTGCAGCAGTCAGTCGTCAAACACGACTATCAGATTATGCACCAGACCTTATTGCTCAGGTAGAGGCGAAAGCGAGGAGGTATGTTGTTAGGCTGGTTGATCAGTATGAGTTCGAGGTTGATGATGGATACTTGGGTGGACGTGTCAATATTCACACAAAAACGTCTAGTTTTTCGTGAATTTGATTACTACAAGCTCCCAGGTTCCCATGCAATCACAGCATGCATATACTGAAACATAGACACCTTTCCCCTTTGCTCTGAAGTCTGTCACATGGAATCTGTGTTGATGGCTTACGCATAACCCATATATCCTCTTGGGCATGGTTCTGAGTGGAAGAGATCACCCAACTTTGTTGACATTGAAGTCCTACCACCGAAAAGGGTTGCTAGAGTTGGTCAACGTCGAACACTGGGAATACCATCTACAGGTGAGGTTCGACAAGTCCAAAAATGTAGATGATGTGGAAGGCAGGGTCATAATCGAAAGACTTGTCGTGAGCCACTTACTACCATGTAATCTGTTTGTTTGATTATTTCAATGTGTATGGAACAATGAAAGTTTTCATTTTCGATTATTGAATGAAGTGTTTAAAAAATCCCAGTTTATGTCTGTTCGAATACTATTTAAAAAATTGGAAAAAAACGAAGATTGAAGCTTATGGAAAAACTCTCGGTCCCGGTCTTGGTTCCAGTGGACTGGGATTGGTACCAGGATTTTTTTCCAGAAGCTTCAATCTTCTTTTTTTTTTCCAATTTTCTATTATGGTTCATATTTCCCAGTCTGTCTCGCTCGAAATCGAGATCGAGATTTTTTCCAGAAAAGTGAAGGTAGTGTTTGCATGGTTAGTGCATGGTTTACGTGCATGGTTTCTTGGAGTGTAAGGTACTCTTTTTGTTTCTTTTTCTAATGTGAGTTAATATGAAAAAAGATAATAAGTTTCAGAAGAAGTTACATATCTAATAAGCAAAACATTCTATGTTTACAAGAAATGAACTATCTAAAAGAATGGCCTATTGACCCAAAGTTGAACAGCGAATTGACGCCTACAAAAGTTCATGCTATCCTGACTAAGGGTGTCCAGTTAGGACTTCGTTACATCATATTCCAAAAATTTGGCAGTGAATACCCCACAATCCTCCCTATCCTTTTGTTGTGGCACCAGCTTGTTCCTCTTCAACCTTCATTCATTCAGTAGAAGTGTAGGCTTCACCTTCATTACACCACACTTAGCGAGCAAGATTGGCATCAGTGTGCGAACATGCTTCAACTGCTTCTCTAAGTCGGTGTCTGTATTCAACTGCAAAAAGGAATAAGACACCACCAACTCGCCGGCCTCTAAGTCAGAACACAACAACACCCAATGGTTCCCACCAAGGTTGAAGGGTATGTAGACCGCTTCAACTGAACTCCAAGGAATGTTATGGTCTGAATGGTTGCCCATAACGTAGTCCATGACGATCTTCCACTTACTCTAGTCATAGTCATCTAAACGATCAAACCTACCATCTAGTGCTTCTAGTACTTCGTCTCATTGTAGAAAGTCCTATATAAGACATGAATAATATTACTACCATACTAGTTAATCAGAAAACCCTAAATAATAAAATCATACACAAGAAAATAATAAACATATATTACTTACCGTGACAACCAAGTCTCCTGTCACAAATTTGCATCGACATAAGTCTGGACGAGCATCCAGTTTTTTCCGAATAAACATGAATAACGCGTCAATGACCTACATGATCATTATTAGTTGATTTGCTAATGAGAAATTAAATGCAATATTTTCTACAAGGGTTACGTACCTCATCGCACATCCAATGAGACGGTGTCAGTAAGGTTTTAAACCGTACTTTGCTCCTATATGCGTATATCGTCTTCCGTTCTGCACCATCCAGCAACGGGTCATCCAACCACGCTTAGAATCGATGATCAAGTTCAGGTGGTATGACGCAAATGGGGTTGTACACCTTAACTTTTCTTCTTTTTCCATCTAACCTCGTGTCAGCCAACGAAGATCGAAGCTTCCATGAGATTTGACGCTTTCGTTTCTCCCAACGTTCAACAGGTCCATGGATTATTGTCTCTTCAGCACTCTGTGGGTCCAATTCAACAGGCTATGCAACGACAAACACATAATGTCAATAAAGTAATGGGAACACACTTAACTACATAGAAGCTACGATCTTACCTCAGTCTTGGGTATCAAAAAGTGTGTGACTCCATCAAATGCCATTATCTCTTCAATACTCTGTGACGACTCAATAGGCTATGCAACGACACAACAAACACAATATCAATAAGCTAATGTAAATAGTACGAACTAATTATTACCAGGTTCGTGTGTCACTCCTCTACGTCGTCAAATTCTTTCAACTAGAAGTCGGACCCATCACCTTCTTTCGGGGTCTCTTCAGCTGGCTCATCTCCTTTTTCTTGGTGTTCGGACCCGCCAAAAGGACCCTCATCACATCCTTTAGAAGGACCATCACCTCCATCATCTTTTTCAGGGTTTTCAAACACGTCATCTCCACCACCTCTTTTAGAAGGACCCTCATCTGATCCAAAGTATTTCTCCGAATCCACATATTTTCCCTACATATATTGTATGTTTAACTACACTATTGAGAAAAAATAAAGTACACTATGTTGGGTTTTATGCCCTAAAACTCGTAGATAGTAAATGAAACAAATTAATCGATCTCAATAAAGTGTTATTTGAGTGATTCAGTAATTTAGTTATTGAATAATCGAGTTTGCATTAATAAACCCTAAATCCAATAAACTAAGATCCAAGGTTGTTTAAATGAAAGTTGAACTAGTATGTGGGGACATACGGGGATTGATGTTCAAGTAACAACCTAAAAGGTCTATAGTATAGGGATAAGGTTGGGTACCTTACACTGGTGACACTATGTGATACGACCCACCTTTTATTCGATACAGATGCAATGATCCAAAGCATCCATGTAGGAGACATGCGGGTGGGGGTATCCTATGCAATGAGTTTGCATAAGACCGGACCGCAAAATAGTAACCACTAGATGTAACGTCGTTAACTAGTTTAGGTTTCTATTTCAATAGGATGACCTAGGTAACTCAATCTCAATCCTGAGTCTGTTATGAACCCCTTTTAGGAGGGATTGTCTTTAGATTTGTATGGGTGAAAGTGGCCAGTTTACCGACTCAATAATTCTACCATTTCAGGGGCAAGACCAAATGGGGGTTGGGAACATAACAATACAAGATGGAATTCACTCCTTCCCCTATTGGGGAAAGTGTTCCCTTAAGGGCTGATTCCGAGGCTTGAACAAAGGCGCACTATCCTCTCCTGGTCCGAGAGGAATTCCTGTTTAGTGGTTGGACCCTAAACAACTTATTCATTAGAGGGATCAGTAGTACTTAAGGAACCAGAGGTAACCCAGGGGTAAAACGGTAATTTGACCCAGCTGGTGTTACGAACACACGTGAAGGATTAACTTACTACATTGGTTGATATCCGTGGAGACAGAAATATTCTATAGTGAGAAGAGCGCAACTGTGGGTCTTTAGTGGAGTGACCCACAATTAACGAATGTTGACTAACTTGGTTCATGAGTTTATCCAATTAGTCTCGTATCGTTGGAGCTTCTGATCTGTAGGTCCATTAGGTCCCACTGGTAGCTCGTAAAGAGACTTGAGTCAATTAAGTATAAATTGTATATTGAAAGTGTTCAATTTATTTAAGGGAATCATATAATGTATATTGATACATTATAATATAAAGTTTATGAAACTTTATAATATAATTTTTGAATTAATTTAAAAAATTAATTCTTGAGAGAGAATATTTGAAAGAGTTCAAATAAATTTTAATATGAATTTGATTCATATTAAATTTAATTTTAATAAAATCCCTAAGATTAAATATATGATATTTAATTGGGTAAATTAATTAATTATGGAATTAATTCATTATTTATTAAAATTAGAGACATTTTCCTATTAGGAAAGAAAATATTTGAAAGAGTTCAAATAAATCTAATATGAATTGGATTCATATTAATTTTAATTTTAATAAAATCCCTAAGATTAAATATATGATATTTAATTAGGGAAATTAATTAATTATGGAATTAATTAATTATTTATTAAAATTAGAGACTTTTTCCTATTAGGAAAAGGTCTTCTTTTTCCTATTAGGAAAAAGGTCTTGGCCTTTACCTATAAATAGGACCCCTGGGGTGGGGTGAAAGGCATCTCATTCATTATCCTACTCTCAGAGAATTCCCCTCAAGGCTTCCTCTAGACTCCCACCAGCCCCTGCCTCTAGAAGTCTCAAAGTCATATCGGTGTAGCCATAGTGGTGGTGTTCACACTAGTTCGTGATTAATTCACAAGCAGTTGGTGAATTTAATCTGAGTCGTCAATGAGAGTAAGTAATTTGTTACTATATAAATTAGATTTAGATCTAATATTTTTGTATGCTTAGCCTTAATATAAATCTAGAATAGTTCTAAGTTTATTGCCAATGTATTGATATTTTAGATTAACCAAAATTAATTACGAATCGGTCCTAATCACGCTTTCGCTTTACGGAATTACGGAATTCCAATCCTTCACACTAAACATTATAGTACCTTAGAAAATCTTCGTAAGAACTTCTTGATGGCCTTCAAGTCGACTTCTATGGCGTCCACGCGTTCATTGAGACGTTATAGCAACTTAGTGCATTCACAACTTTTCTTCTTTTTTTTCTTCTTATTTTTAATCTCTTCACCCCTGTCCCGTTCTTTCTCTTCCATCGATCCTACTGCCTCATCTATTTGGGCGGGGTCATGCACAGTCTCATCTTCCATCTCAATGTCCTAGCCAACACCGACATCAACTACTGGAGGGGGTGGAGAAGGCGTTGGTGGACGTGGGGGTTCCATTATCCGATTCATATATCGACGCTCCTCCTCTGTTGATTCAAGAAAATCTGTGATCCTTGCTTGATATATATGAACTTAATCTTAGGTATCGAAATCACAATAAATGATGAGTAAAAAACAAGTGGCATATGAAACTCACCATCTTCGACCCTCAGTGCTTATGCGAGAGTACGTAGGCGAGTGGGAGCATGTCCATTTCAGGATGCGTGGGATGGCATTCTCGTTCACACGATTTGCAACACACCCCATCACTGAGGAGACAATCTCGTATGCCCATACCTGCATTCAAAATTAGCAAGAACTTATGAAACAATCCATACATTACAATATAATAACCTCTAAATGTCATTACTTTAAAATATGATTACATGGAAGGCATGCGGAAAACCATATAAACTATATGTTTCTTGCTTCTTTGACCCTTCTCTCTTCCTCTTGTAGGACTCAACTTTTCCCTTCAACGCTGTTTTAAGGCTTCTAATAGTTTTCTTGAATATCAATGTACTCCAATCCTCGTTACAAAAACTCTCCCAATCATCGATTATGTTCAACATGGACGTATCTATCTGTTGTTTCCGCTCCCTCCCCATTATAGCCAACTCAATAAAATAGAAAATGGCAATTTTAACTGCATCTTTGTCACTCTGGAATTCAATTGTCGGGAACAGTTTTTCCAATTCATCACCTTTCATTGGCTCATTATCTCCTAAATATAAGGCTCTAAGTCTACCGATTACGACATCCTTCCTAACATGTCTCGTCGCATGACTAAGACCAGTGATGAGATCAAATTCTCGTTTACCAAATGAAACCTTATGCACTAACAACCCAAAACTCATCACATTTTCCCTACTCTCATTCACCTCCGTAAGTAGAATGTAGTGAATCAACTGGCCGTTAAAGATTATGTTACTATCTAGTAAGGGACCAAAACATGTTTTTCTAAACATATTTAATTGGGGGATAGTAAGTTTGTCCTTTATATTCGCTATAAGTTCTACCTATGTGAGAACAACAAGTCAAGGCCGCAGGAAAGTGATCATCGGAGTGGATTTTGTACTCCATTTACAACTCAACGAGAAAGTAGACCTAGACATATTTAAAACAACATACATTAAGATAAAATGACTCAAAAGGCAAAAAAATCTTGCAAAGAAGGGAAAAAATACAAAAAAAAAACTAATAATTATAACACACTGGAAAAATTCTCGGTCTCAGTCCCGATTCAAGTGATCTAGGATCATGAGTGGGAAGTTTTCCAAAGGGCACATGGTTTCAGTCTAGAAATGAAAAAATATACAACATTTTTGGAAATTTTCTCAATACAAATTCATACATCTCGGGATCGATCTTGATTGGGATTCATCGGCTACAGAGAAAAAAAACCCAAAAATCGCAGAAAACTCAATTTTTTCGCAGAAAGTTACACAGAAATCGCCGAAATAATAGCAAAAGTGCACTAATGCAAAAAGTACGCAAAATAATCCATGGGAAAGCGAGATTGAAGTAAATGAAGAATAAAAAACCAAAAATCCAAAAAACTAAAATTTTGAAACCCTAAGCCGAACAGAAACGCAAAGAAAACTTAATTGGAGTGCGATTGAATCGAGGAATGGAAGAAATTTCTCTTAAACTTCAATGCCTCTACCGAGAAACTGAAGAATATGGAAGTGGTCGAACTTCGGCACCGAAAACAAAAACGAGAAATGAGTAAGAGTTTTTGTTGCTGACCCTTCACATTCAAGTTAAAATAAGGGTAAAACGGGTATTTCACATCTAGGGTAGGCCAAAAAAACATGGTTTTTAAAAATGGGTCGAAAGTCCAATGGTAAAACTTAAATGGGCTAAAAGTTCAAATTTCCCCTTTATTTCCCTAGATTTTCTGATGTAAACATGAGTTTATAAATTACCTCCTTCAACTGTTTGTAAAACTAGAGAGCAGGTGATAACTTGAAAATATCAAGTTATTAGGTGCCTAATTTAAGCTAATTGTGAGCCTCAAGAGAATAAAAAACCCAAGTTTTAACTAATTTATATGCTAGATGCAGCAATATTGATTTATTGTATTAATGTGCTCATATTGATTATTATCTTTGAAATTCATATAAAACTGCACTAATTCTGATTTATTGTTGCATCAGGAAAAGCTTGGAGCATGATGAGTTAGAGGCTTGGGGCATGATGAGCTAGGGCATTGATATTGAGTGGGGAGCAAGTTTGTGTAGAGTAGGGAGCAAGTTTCCATCCAAATGATGATCCTTTGGCTCCAAGTAAGAGAAAATTATAAATAGAGGGGAGGTGAAAGGAGAAAAGCCTATCCAAGGATCCAAGGCATTTTTACATTTCTATGTTTTATGGTATGCTTTATTTTGTAGCATGAACTAAATTCTTTTTATCAAGGCTTAGCCTAGGCGCCCATGAGACATTAAGATTATTTTTGTATGCAATGCAATGAATCAATGATATTGATGTTTTCTACTTAGATGCGATAATTCTTTCATTACTAATATTTGTCTGATTAACCGATAGAGGTAGCAGCATGATAAATCCTGAAAGGGTAACACATGTGGAAATATATCTAAGTAGAGCAAGATAATGCATTACATGTAGTCTGGTTGTGTTAGGAATAGCTCAGCCGTTTAGGATATTTCATGGATGTGTTTGGGTTGCTTTAGGGATAAGTCAACTGCTTGTAAGCATATAGAGAACTGATTAAACGCATGAATTAAGAAATAGGAATATTCTTAGTTCATTGCATGTGTAATACTGGGAGGGAATCACATGTTTATGTTTCACTTAGGCATCAGTATTCAGTCGATTCATTATTATGTGCTACATTAATATCTTATCTGCTGCATGTGGTTGCTGTGGTGAAAGTCTTGATAGCTCATCGCCCATTGTTTTTCCCCTAACGCATTAGTTTATGTTTTATATCATCACATGTTCATACCACATCTCAACTTCTTTAAAAACTCTCAGCATCATCGCATTAGGATAGGATTTAAAGAAAGACATTTTCACTACTCGCCCCTTCCCTGTGTTCTGACCTTGGAATACTCAAGGTATTACTTGGTAGTGCATAATTTATACTTGGATTAATGCATAACAATGACATATTCTTTAGTTAATTCAGTATAATTAGAAGTGAATACAATTCCAACTAAGTTTTTGGTGTCGTTGTCCGGGAAGACAACAGTAGTTTAGAACAACTTTTATTATTTGTTATTCTATGTATTGTCCTATTACAACCATTTGACTTGAGTGGGCCTTTTTTAGGTGTGTTAGGTGTGTACCTAAGAAATGGTTGTGCTAAACCCACGAGATCCTCCCATTAATCCAATTCAAATGGCTAATGATAAAGAACGAGGCATTAGAGACTATGCATCTCCAAGGATGTGCAATTTCAACCCTGGAATTGTACGTCTCGTGCTCAACTGATGTGGACTTTTCCTACCGCAAGTGCATGGGTCAAGTAATACTTTAGTCATGCAATCTTGAGTAAGTCTATATCAAATCCCCTCTCCCGAGCTAGATTCGAAACTTAAATCATTCAACTAATGGCCAATTAATTGAAAGCATTAAATCAAGATTACAAACATAATAACATTGCACAACTTAAACCATAAATCAATCCATAAACACAATCAACTACATCAATCCCTAAGCTTACAAGTTTAGCTACTCATGATTAAAATTACAAGCTCAACTAAACATGTAAAAGCCATAAAAATCTAACTAAAGTGAGGGAAAGAAGAATTAAACTCGTTGTAGGCCGAGACCGAACGTCCCCGTCACGATCCCCACGAACAATGGGTTGATTTCCGAATTTTCCCATTTGCTTCAGCCTTGAATTCCTCTGATTTTGCTCTGTTTACGGCTCCAAGAAGTCCCGAAATTGGTTCCCCCAAAAACCTAGCCGAAAGGATGCTTAAATAGAAAAATTTCGTCGTAGCGTCGAGACGCTGTCGCGATCCGCAATTTTGGAAAATTTGTCGATAGCGTCGCGACGCTATGATTGTTTTTTTTTTTTTTTTTTTGATTGAAGTCTCCATTTGACTCCAATTGCTGAATTAAGCTTCAAACACATACTTCCTACAAATAAAACATAAACATGCATAAATTTGGGCAAATAATTGTAAAAGACTAGCTTAATTAATCAGAGAAAAATAGCTAGCTATGCTCGCTATCAAATACCCCCAAACTTAAGCTTTTGCTAGTCCTCGAGCAAACTAAAAATCAAGCATACAGTAGAAGAATGGATGCAATAATCATAACTCAATCCTCAAGGCTCAAAAGTCAATAGTCAAGCAAGCAAGAGACATGCACATAAGGACCAATGAGGGAGACAAATTAAAATTTTTCCAAAATTAACTTGCACAAGCGAGATCTAACTCAACAAGATCAGACTCTACTTGGCCGGGATTGATTTATTAAGCTCTCAGCTCATCTTCCCTCTACACTGGCACTAAAGTTTCACTAATGAGTTAATGGAACAAATTTGTTTGTTTTTCTCCATACTTAGGTGCTTTTAATTAACAATTGAATTAAGCATGTATATGTGGCACTAGCTTTCACACACCCATTGCAGGGACCCTTAACCTGAGTTTTCTCTGGTTGGCCTAACTGATCACAACAGGGGTAGCTCTTTTTGCCTTAATCTTTATTAACCATTGCATATTGCGCGCATAAGTCATGACTTTTTTCTTTTTCAACAATAACAACAAGAATGATTTTTCGTTATGAACATGATAAGCAGATATTCTTTTCTTTTCTCCTAAGCAAGATCAAACATGCTAATTTGCAAAAAATTAACTCTTTAGCTCTACCCTACACCTATCGAGGTGACAACAAGCATATGAACCCAATAATTCGCTCCTAAGCATTCAAATCCAAATCTACCCAAGACAAATACTCTACTCATGCAAGCCATCTCCTAGAAAAATTTTAAAAAGTCTCCCTTTTGGACACTCATGCTTACAACTCATCACAAACTTGAAAATTGACAAGAAAGCCTATCCTAGGACATCGTAATCATGCAAAAGTAGCATCCAGAAAACAACCATATGCATAATTCAAAGAAAGCTCAAAACTATAGTCCGAACTCAGATGCTCAAGGGCTCCACAAACATGCTAATCCACCCCCAAACTTACAACATGCATTGTCCTCAATGTATACAGAAAATAAGGCATAAACAAGCATGAGAACAATAAAAGAATGAAAGGAGTGAACAATACTGGCCTGGAATAATGATGACTTCTTGACTGAAAGCTTGGAATCTTGAAAGCTTGAAAGAAAAGGAGAGAAAGAAAACAAGACCTACAAAACAAAAAAAAAAAAATAAATCAAAAACCAAAAAGAAAACACATTAAACTTACTTGAGTTGCCTCCCATAAGCGCTTGTTTAACATCATTAGCTCGACGTGTTGACCGTGCTTCAAGGAGGCTTCTTTTATGTGAATCCAACAGAGGTGCTCTTTCTTGCACCTTTCCTGTAGCCCATAAAAAGCACTTCATCTTTAGAGTCTTCAATTGCTTTAAAAATTTCTTTTTCGTTCCTGACTCTAATAGTGAGCCCCCTGCGCTCAATATCAATAATCACTCACCCAGTAGCGAGGAATGGCCTTCCTAATATGACAGGCATTGAAGGATTTTCTATCATGTCCATAACATACAAGTCAATAGGGAGGAAAAATTTACCTACTCCGATTAAAACATTTTCTACATTGCCAATTGGTCAAACCACAGATTGATCAGCCAATTGGAGCTTTACAGGAGTAGATTTAATCTCACCTATGTCTAACTTTTTACACAAGGACAAAGGAATAATATTAATGCTAGCACCTAAATCACATAATGCTCTGAAAGAATAAGTACCAAAACTACAAGGAACAGAAAAACTCCCTGGATCTGCTACTTTTTCAGGTACCTTCTGTTGTACTCTGATGCTGCATGTGGAAGCAAGATATACAGTGTCAACCTTCTTTTCCTTTCGCTTCTTTGTTAACCACTCCTTCATAAACCTGTTGTATTGTGGCATCTCTAATGCCTCTGCAAAAGGAATATTAATATTCAGATTCATAAAAGCATTCATAAATTTATCAAACGGAACCTGATTGTTCTTTTTCTTCTTTTTCTTTTTCTTTTCCCTGGGAACCATTAGTGTGGGAGAAGAAATAGAAGACTCAAGGTTAGGCTTTTCAGCCTCATCAGATGATGTGTCCTCCTCAGCTTCCCCTGTAGGCGTGTCATAGTCCTCAGACTCAGGCTCCTCTTCAGCTTCCTCCTGGTGCACAGTGATTGCCTTACAATACTCCATCTGGGTTTTCTCTTGCTCAGCTGGGGCCTTACCTTTATTCATGGTGCTCACAACATTCACCAACTGTCCCAGCTGAGTCTCAATGTTCTTGATGGCAGCACTGTGACCATTCACTGTGGTGTTGATGGCAATGACTGCCTCCTCTAATTTGGTTGTCATGTTACTAGACTCTGCAATGAAAGCTCCAACAAGATCTTCTAACTTTTTATTTTCTTGAGTTTGAGGGGCAAAACCAGGGGGGTTAAGAATATTCTTCATATTTGCATAAGAGAAATTTTCATGGTTCCTATTGTTAGGGTGATAATGTGTAGGTGTAACATTATTATTATATCCCCTAAAATTAGAATTTGATACATACTGAACCTGTTCAATGGTCTCCTCCTGAGGTCTAGATGCCAAAGCCGCAGCTGATTCAATTGATTGAGCACTCCCTGTACCTGAAAATTTCATAAAAGCATTAGCAAGGGAGGTCATCTGGGCCTGGAGTGCACTTACCTTGTCAACCTCAAACACTCCAGCAACAATCTTTTTAGGTGTAGACCGCTCAGGTGGCCAGTGATAGCTGTTGGTGGCCATATCCTCTAGAAGTATGCGAGCATTTTCCACGGTCTTGGACAACAGAGTCCCACCTGCAACTGCATCAACAATCGTTTTCGTACTAGAAGTTAAACCATTATAAAACAATTGTACCTGGAGCCAGTCGGGGTAACCAAGCTGAGGACACTTCCTCAATAACTCTTTAAATCGCTCCCAAGCTTCGAACAGTCGCTCATCATATTGTTGTTGGAATGTCCCAATCTCAGTCCTCAGCTTGACCGTCTTTGCATGAGGGAAACATTTCTTCAGAAAGGCCTTGACTAAAGCATCCCAGGTGGTGATTCTCCCAGGGGTAATAGACTGCAGCCAATCTCGAGCTTTATCCTGCAAAGAAAAAGGAAATAAGCGTAAGCGAATAGCATCCTCAGAGACTCCATTAATCTTAACTGTCCCACAAATATCCAAAAATGATTTAAGATGAGAATTGGGATCCTCGGTGGGTGATCCTCTATATGCACAGTCTCGAGCCATCTGAATGAGACCGGTCTTCAGCTCAAAGTTGTTGGCATTGATCGGGGCATAGACAATCCCCGACTGTTGCCCCTGAAACACGGGCTGAAAGTAGTCTCTAATAGGCCTAGGCTCCTCAGGTGGATTTTGGTCAGCCATTTGAATAATTTCTCTGTTTTCTCTTCGAATCCTATGAATTGTTCTTTCAATCTCGGGATCCAACGGTAGCAATTCTCTACTACTACGCATACAAAAGCAAAACTACCCTAAAAAGGAAAGAAAAACAATTATGGAAAGAAATAAAGAAAAGAAAACAACTAATCTAAATATGGAAATTATAATCAAGAAAAGGAAACAAAATAACCTAATATGGAATGCAAAAATAAATATGGCAAAACACAAATAAGGAAAAACTAATCTAAAAAGGAAAAACAAGAAACAAATAAGGAAAAGATTACACAACTAAAAGAAAAACTAAGCTAGAAAAACAAATATGGAAAGAAAAACAAATAAGGAAAAAAATGCAAATGACCTAGAAAAATAGAAATACACCCTAAATTAAGATCAAACAATTTTTTTCACAATATCAATCTAGCTAAATGTGCCAATCCCCGACAACGGCGCCAAAAACTTGATGTGGACTTTTCCTACCGCAAGCGCACGGGTCAAGTAATAATATAGTGAAAGTAAATTCGAATGTCGTCCTATGGATTGGATTTTTAAGCAAATCAAGTATTGTGAATTATCTCGCTCAATTTTATTTAGGGATCAAAAAGTGATGATTGAATAATAAGAAAACTAAATCAAAACACGTAGAAAGTGTGGAATTGCAATTGGGAAAACTACTTAGGGAATTGATTTCGCCGATTTAGTCTAGGATTGATTTTAAGGAGTAAGTTATTATGCACAATGCAATTATGAGCCAAAGACCCTTTAATCACAACTACCTCTCCCGAGTATAATTGATTCTCATGAAAATTAACAAATTTGATATCCCTATCTAAGTTTATTAATCATGCAAGGCAATGAAATCTTTTAACCAATTATAAAGTTAATCTAAAACCCTCACGAATTAGAAACTAAACTTTAGTCATGCAATCTTGAGTAAGTCTATATCAAATCCCCTCTCCCGAGCTAGATTCGAAACTTAAATCATTCAACTAATGGCCAATTAATTGAAAGCATTAAATCAAGATTACAAACATAATAACATTGCACAACTTAAACCATAAATCAATCCATAAACACAATCAACTACATCAATCCCTAAGCTTACAAGTTTAGCTACTCATGATTAAAATTACAAGCTCAACCAAACATGTAAAAGCCATAAAAATCTAACTAAAGTGAGGGAAAGAAGAATTAAACTCGTTGTAGGCCGAGACCGAACGTCCCCGTCACGATCCCCACGAACAATGGGTTGATTTCCGAATTTTCCCCTTTGCTTCAGCCTTGAATTCCTCTGATTTTGCTCTGTTTACGGCTCCAAGAAGTCCCAAAATTGGTTCCCCCAAAAACCTAGCCGAAAGGATGCTTAAATAGAAAAATTTCGTCGTAGCGTCGAAACGTTGTCGCGATCCGCAATTTTGGAAAATTTGTCGATAGCGTCGCGACGCAGGTCCTAGCGTCGCGACGCTATGATTTTTTTTTTTTTTATTTTATTTTATTTTTTTATTTTATTTTTAAGATTGAAGACTCCATTTGACTCCAATTGCTGAATTAAGCTTCAAACACATACTTCCTACAAATAAAACATAAAAATGCATAAATTTGGGCAAATAATTGTAAAAGACTAGCTTAATTAATCAGAGAAAAATAGCTAGCTATGCTCGCTATCATCAACACAGAAAGGTTTGAACTTAAGTCGATTATGTTTCAAATGCTTATTGCAGCAGGACAATTTGGAGGAAGTTCATTAGAAGATCGTCACTCTCACCTCAAATCGTTCCTCGACATTTGCAACAAGTTCATCATTCCAGGAGTTACCCAAAAACAACTTAAAGTCATATTATTTCCTTACTCGCTACGAGATGTTGTTAAGGTATGGTTAAATCAGCAACCTGCAAATTCCATTGCTACATGGAATGTCTTAGCAGAAAAACTTTTAGAGAAATATTTTCCACCAACATCTAATTCCAGATTGCGCAAGAAGATTATAACTTTCTCACAACAAGAGGATGAGTCACTAAGTGTTGCATGGGAACGATTCAAAAATCTTTTACAAAGATGCCCTCACCATGGACTACCGATTTGCATCCAACTAGAAACTTTTTATGTGGGATTGAAAAAAAATTCTCAAGTATTGGTAGATTCCTCAATCAATGGTGTGTTGCTAAGGAAGACATATGATGAGGCACATGAAATCCTTGATCGCATTGCGAGGAACGATTATGAATGGGGATCAGCTGAAGACAAAAGGAAGCACCCAATGAAGACAAGTTCTAGAAGTTTTGAAGTGGACCCCATGATAGCAATTAACGCAAAGATCGATGCGCTAACCACACAAATGGACGAATTAGTTGCAAATCAAGCTCCCATTGTAGCGCATCTAGCTACGTTACGATGTGCCATCTACGGTGGTAGCCACACGTATGATCAGTGCCCATCAAATCCAGAATCATTTTTCTATGTGGGACCCCAAGGCAACGCACGAAATAATCTCTTTCCAAATGCTTACATTACGGTTGGGGAAATCATCCAAGTTTCTCATAGAGTGGTAATGTTGGTGCATCAAAGCTACTGCAGCAGCAAAGGAGTAACAATTCTAGCCCTCAACTCTGTAACGCTAATAATGATCAAGTTTTGCAGGGACCATTTCAAGGAAACTTCCAGCATGGAAATACGTCAGGCGATGGAGAAGCTAACGCATCATCATCAAACTCATTGGAGACCATGTTGAAGGATTTTATGATCAACCAAAAGAAGTATATGGCAAAGAATGATGCGTTAGTGTGAAGCCAGACCGCATCACTCAAAAACCTTGAAGTTCAACTGGAGCAATTAACATCAGAACTAAAGAACAAGCCAGTAGGAACTCTTCTAAACAACACTGAAGCGCCAAGAGGAAAAGAACAGTGTCATGCGTTAACCTTGTGAAATGGTAAACAAGTTTAGAAGATTCAAAGAAGTGTCTTGAAGAACCCAACGTGGCTAAATCAAGCAAGGAAGGCGATGTGAAGGAAAAAGAAGAAGAACCATCAGCGCATGAAGAACCCGTTGCATACAAACCACCTATTCCCTTTTCGCAGCGTCTGCAAAACAAAGAATGATGACAAAAACTATAGTTTCAACCCTAAGGTAAAATAACTCTAATCATTGCTTATTAAACCTAAGTCTATTCATCCATTGGGCAAGATTTAACTTCTATTTGGCCTTGCTCCCAAGAACCGTTAGAAGGCCAAGCGAGTACCGTTATGCACATGTCTGTGACTCGACTTCGACATAGATAATCCACACATGCAATCTATAACCCTATAGTTGTTATAGGGTGTCTTAGGCAGTCTCGCCCTATAACACCGAATACACTCTTTCGAGCCATTTCTCCTATATCACCTTTATGAGAACCGATATTTGATGACCGCAAAGTGCACAGGTCGCAAGTAAGAATAAAATGGTAAAGTATATCGAGTATTGAAATCCACATGGTGGATGATGGTGATTAAGCAAGATAATAAAATGAGCACTAAAAGTACTAAGACAAAATATTATTTAGGAGCCAAAACATAATGCTGAAGCAAATCAAGAAATAAAGTAATAAACGATTCAAGTGATCAATCAAAATAAAAAGTGGAGAAAGAATCGAATGTGAGACGGGGTCTTGAAAATCATATTATAGCTAATCAATTATTCTAATTGTCCTATCTCATGTCCGACTAATTATAAACATAGAATCCCCGTTTAGCACATAGGTTCTCCTTTCGGTTTACCCTAATTGTAATTAACTCATATTAATAACCTAAGTGTCCTTAGCGCTATTAAATTCGTTAATTAATTAACCCTGATTCATTTTCGGTCTCTAAGCCTAACCAACTACTCTCGCTATCACTATGAGCAGTTAAGCCTAGTTGAATGGATTATGTGTTGAGAAGGATGGGCTTGACCAGATGTACTGGCCTCATCTACAACTCTTGTTGAAGTCCAGTGTGTGTACTGGACTCATCAACAACCCTTGTTGAAGGTCCAACCTCATCAAGACTCTTGTTGATTCATTCGTAGCTTCACCAGAAAGTTCACTTAACACCATTTTACTGCGTGGCTTGTGTTCTAGAACGTGGTCTTCTTCTAAGAAAGTAGCATTTGTCGAAACAAACACTTTATTTTCTTGTGGATCGAAGAAGTATTCACCCCTTGTTTCTTTTGGGTAGCCTACGAATTGAACGTGAATCCAATTTCTTTGGGTTTGCCACTAGCACATGTGCAGGACAACCCCAAATTCTGAAATGACGCAAACTAGCTTTACGCCGTCTCCAAAACTCAAATGGTGTTTCAGAAACACTCTTTGAGGAAACTACATTCAAAGTATAAACTGCAGTCTCTACTGCATAACCCCAAAAAGAACTAGGCAGTTGAGCATAGCTCATCATATATCAAACCATGTCCAACAAGGTTCTGTTTCTCGTTTCAGATACGACATAATGTTGAGGTGTACCTGGTGCTGAGAGTTGAGATGAGATTCCATGTTCTATCAAATAGTTCTGGAATTTTAAGACCAAATACTCTCCACCTCGATCAGATCGAAGTGTTTTAATGGTCTTACCTAACAAGTTCTCAACTTCAGTCCTGTACTCCTTGAACTTTTCAAGGGCTTCAGACTTATGACTCATTAGGTATAAATAACCATACCTTGAATAATCATCTATGAAAGAGATGAAATATTCATACCCTCCTCGAACTCTTACATTCATTGGACCACAAAGATCCGTATGTACGAGTTCTAAGGGTTCCTTGGCGCGATAACCTTTTCCAGAAAAAAGGTCGTTTGGTCATCTTACCTTCGAGACATGACTCACACAGAGGTAAAGTACCATCTTCTAACTGGCTTAGAAGTCTGTTCTTAACAAATCTCCCAATCCTATTGAGATTTATGTGGCCAAGTCTCAAGTGCCAAAGATAGGTACTTTGAGAAACTTTCTGTCTTTTTGGTTGAGTCTCGACTGTTTTAAACATTTCATTGTTCAAAATAACCCTAGATTCTATTGGTCTAAAAACATACAAATTGTTCTCCGTTTTTGCAGAACAAATATCAGTACCCCTTTTAGTAATGAAAGCTTCATTCACAGAAAATGACACTAAATATCCTTGTTCTAGCAAACAATAAACATAAATCAAATTTCTTTTTATTTTGGGAACTAATATATACATTATCTAATACCATATAGCGTTCCCTGGAGAAGAACATTTTAATATCTCCCACTGCTTTAGCTAAAATGAGCTCCCCAGTCCCAACTCTGAGAGTCATTTCCCTAGCATCCAACTGTTGCCAGGAGCTCATTCCCTCAAAGGAAGAACATACGTGATGAATGGCACCTAAATCAAGGATCCAGGCTGTATCATCATTTTCCACTATACACGTTTCAATGACCAATAAATAAAATTTATTTTCATTGAGATGTGCTAAGCAGTCTATGTCATATTCACCATGAACAATTTCATATGAATTAGACATGTGGGCTTGAGGATCGTCCTCAGTTAAGACCAATTCCACGCAATTAATGTTTAAGTTCATTTTCTTAGTTGTATTAGAAATACCAATTTTGTAATTGGCATTATTCGAGGCATACAAAGAACGTTTCATGCTGCACTGGAACAATTTTGGCTTTTAATGTCGGGCAATGCCCGACATTAAAGGCCTTTAATGTCGGTCAACGACCGACATTAAAAACACCGACATTAAAAGTTTTAATGTCGGTCACTTTTAATGTCGGTCAATGACCGACATTAAAAGCCACTTTTAATGTCGGTCACTTTTAATGTCGGTCAATGCCCGACATTAAAGACCCTGTCCGACATTAAAAGTACACTTATAATGTCGGTCTTGCCCGACATTAAAAGAATGTTTTGTTGTCTGGTTGACCGACATAAATAGCACGGTTTTAATGTCGGTCGCTTGTAATGTCGGTCATTGCCCGACATTAAAAGCTTTGTCCGACATTAAAAGTGTACTTATAATGTCGGTCCTGCCCGACATTAAAAGACTGTTTTGTTTTTTGGTTGACCGACATAGATAGCATGGTTTTAATGTCGGTCGCATTTAATGTCGGTCATTGCCCGACATTAAAAGCGTTGTCCGACATTAAAAGGTCGGTCCTGCCCGACATTAAAAGTGGCGACATCAGAAGCGTGCGACATTAAATGTGTGACATTAAAAGTTTGCAGATTTTAATTTTCCTATATAATATGTTCGACATTAAAAATCCGTTTTTGTATGTTTCAATGACAGGCAATGCCCGTCATCATTTTCATTCAATATTAAATAAAAAAAATTGTTGGTTGCAAACGTAGCTAACCAACAATACTATTTCTTCCTTCCTGTAAACAAAAATAGAATCTGCAATTTATAATTTCCAATACAAATAGGTCAATCCAAACACAATTTTTTCATGTCACAACCAATTTGAAATACAAACACTTCCATATATCATTTACAATATAATACTTGGACCACCCGTCCCTCCACAAATTAGATCCAACCAAATATTCCAGAATGAAGCATTTTCAGATCAAGAGAGAACACATATGAACATTCACTATTGAAAAGTATGTACACCTAAACAAATCATCCACTATATATAAACACATTTCAAGCTAATTAATGTATATTCAAGTACATCTAGATTACACAAATCCTCCAACAAAATTTGCCCATTCTATACGAACCTCGTCAATCTCGTCTTGTGTAAATGCATTCTTTGTGTTAAACTACAACAAAACAAAAACAATTACATGATAAAAGAATGAAACGAAACATAAATTATAATATGTAAGGATAGTGATACTACTTACAAGTTTAGTTATAGGGGTAGTAGAGTTGTGCATTATTTCTCTTATATATTTTTGCACAAAATACCCACACTCTGTCGAACCTGTTTGACGAGGACACTACAATGAAAAAGAACATACTTGAGTATGCATACAATATTTCACTGTCTATAATATCATGAATGTGAATTTACCTTCACTAGTTTCCAACTAATAGCAGATCGATATTGAGGAAGCGAGTGCTTAGCTTGCCACATTCTCAACCCCCTAAATAATTTAAAACATTAGAACAATTCAAGTTATATTTTTCCTTTTAAACACTACAAATACTTGAGACACACTTACGTATTTATAGTTCCACTAAACTCTTCTTCAACTTTACTACGCAGAGAATTCAATATATACACAGTGTTTTCTCGAGGCTGGATCGCGATCAACATCCAATGACGACTACGTAGAATCACAATTTTGATCATATTATTATTTATGAATAAGAAAAGTTACAATGGAGTAAATGTCGCTAGTAAGAATTACTTACCCAGTGTTAAAAGGAATGAGAACTAGTTGATCCAAATCAACCATATCTAGTCTGTTAGATAGATTTCTAGAACGAAGTTCTTGAGACTTCACGTACGATGAGATTGTTGTTTGATCAACCAGAAAAAACTTATTTGTTATCTCGGGATCAAGTACAGTCCAAAGGTACCTAAAGAAAATAATACAAGTATTCATCAACTCAACACTTCCATAAAGCATAATACATTCCCCCCCCCTCCCTACCAAACTCAACTAAACTTTTAAAGCAACACCTCCAATAATACAACTTAAGTCAAGCATTTTTCAAGAGCATAATACATAAGTATTCATCAACTCAAACACTTCCATAAAGCATAATACATTCCCCCCCCCCCTCCCTACCAAACTCAACTAAACTTCTAAAGCAACACCTCCAATAATACAACTTAAGTCAAGCATTTTTCAAGAGCATAATACATAAGTATTCATCAACTCAAACACTTCCATAAAGCATAATACATTCCCCCCCCCCTCCCTACCAAACTCAACTAAACTTCTAAAGCAACACCTCCAATAATACAACTTAAGTCAAGCATTTTTCAAGAGCATAATACATAAGTATTCATCAACTCAAACACTTCCATAAAACATAATACATCACCCCCCCTCCCTACCAAACTCAACTAAACTTCTAAAGCAACACCTCCAATAATACAACTTATGTCAAGCATTTTTCAAGAGCATAATACATAAGTATTCATCAACTCAAACACTTCCATAAAACATAATACATCACCCCCTCCCCTCCCTACCAAACTCAACTAAATTTTTAAAGCAACACAAGTATAAAACAACATAAGTCAAATTGTGTAATAACTTTGTTTACTTACGTAATGTACGTGAGTATGCACGAGTAACCTATCTCCACATTCCCACAATATTGTTGGATGTCTTCGCGATGTAAAAATACCGATGCTTCCTTTCCCAAGATACGCTCGGGCATTGTGATCATTAGTGTATCTTCTTGTCTCATCGAAAACACTGCGTATCTATTTAGGAGCTTAATAGTAACATGGGCCTCTGTGTGTTTGCTCGATTGTACTACGAGCTTAGCTTTGGCAGGAGGCTCCTATAAAAGATATGAAGTCACTATCTTTCTTTTAAAAAAATTATTTCAATAGAAAATAAACATACCTCTTTGTCATCTACAGTAATAACAAATCTGCGAGGCCATCCCACAAAATTACCGACCGCTTGATACAACGTTTGTAGTTCATCGTTCACAGGAATCGGTAATTCACAATCAGCACCTATCACCATGTCCACCACAACGCGGACATTTTCTACTCCTAATGGAACTCCATGGATGGTTGCATTTTGTGAATGCGACTCATACATTGTGCCTACGGCAACAATATTATCCATAGAGACCATCGCTAGGTGACAAGGTGTTCCAGCCTACAAAAGTTTAAAACGTCGAAGCTAAGTATATACATATATATAAAATTCCAACAAGGATAATAATAATTTACCTCTTTATTCTCAGATATCTCACGAACAACATCTTTTCCTTTTGACTTCTTATGCGTGGCACTCGAAGCGTCGCTTTGTGGTGTCTTTCGGCGAGGGGCTTCGGTCTTCACACTCGAAGCTTCGCTTTGCGGTTGCTGACTCAAGTTTGACTTCTCTCTTGCAACGTTGTAGTACACAGAGGGCGTTACGAACTCGCCCACTCCCCTTACACGCCCTCTATGTTCTGGCGTGCCCAACGCTTCAGTTAAGATGTCCCTACCTTCATTTAGTGCAGCTAATTCGTCCTATCATAAACATTTCAATAAGATTTTTTCAATTACTAAAGTATCACATAATCCAAAACTTCTTTCAAATATATATATAAAAACTTACAATTCGATTGACACGTGCCACAGTGACCTCATCGCAATATTCTTTATTTTTTCCTTTGCGTGCTTCCTTCCATAGAATTGCACGATTGGAAGGATCCTCGGTCAATTCCTGTACAAATATACATATTATTGAAGGTATACACAAATTTTCATGTCATTTACTTCAAATAGTCGTACTTACTAAGTCTTTGGCAAGATTTGCATATCCCTTACGAGAGATGTGATGATTATACAAGCATCTCTCTCGTCTTTCTTTCTGAGCCTTACTTAACGCCTGTATATTTAATTTGAATGACAAAAAACAACAAATTGAATGCATGAATATTTAATTTACAAAATAATTTAACTAATCTAAAGTTTATTTACCTCCCACTCTGATGTTAGTCTACTACTCACAAATGTCTCCCAATCCTTTTGTTCAATATGTGAGTATTTAGAAGGAGGAGTTGCCAAACGTTCTGGTTCATCTTTTAATGGATTGACATACTTCTGCGTTAGGTATGTCTTGAATGTTCGAAATTTTCTAGACGCAGATTGAAGTATACTACTCTTGGACCTAGGGTCCACCACGAACAACATTTGCATAAAAAAAATACCAAAGTAATTAGCAAAACAAGTAAACTAAATAAGCTATTCACTCCTATAGATCAATAAACTTTTTACCTCTATACAATCAAAAATTTTATCCTTCATTTCCTTAGGCACATCCTTCCAGTTTTCGTATGTTATTGGGATTTGTTGTCTCACACAAACCCCTATGTAACTTTGCATCTGGTTAGCATTATCTCCAACAGCTTGACCTTGATTGTTGTAAACAATCGTCAAGCGTTCTCCATTATTTCTTAGGCGTGCCAATCTATGCATCGTAGTAGGCCCTCGTCCTGGCACTCGTGGTTGGATAAACACATTTCTTTCATCTCCACTACTACTACTTTCTTCACTCATTGTAACAATCTGCAAGAAAGACACAAAACATACATTAATGAGATATATAAACTTATAAGATCTATTAACTTAAAGAAAATATAATAAATAAATGAATTTGAGATAATACCATATTCAACACACTATTTATCAACCCATATACCCTCACAATCATTTCTAGCATATGTTGATGACATTTCATCGTCATCCTGAAATACATCAAGATTAGGCATTCTTTCTAGGACCCCATAACCACAATCTTGGACAATATCTCCAACTTCATCTTCATAGAAATCTTCTTCAACTATTCTTTGAGGTGGTGTTAAAACCACTGACCAACGTGGATTTAGGGGATCTTTTACGTAGAATACTTGCTTGACTTGAGAGGCCAAAATAAATGAGTCTGATTTATGCCCAATGCGATTAAGATCTACAGTAGTGAACCCAAACTCGTCTATTTTAAGTCCGTTATTGTTCTCAACCCAGTCACATTTGAATAAAATAACAGTTAAATCGTGATAATCAAGTTCCCATATTTCTTGTATGACACCATAAAATGTCATGTCCGACATGATAGGATTTTTGTCTTTAGCACTAGAAACTTGCATTGTATTCGCTGTTACCATAACTCCACTGTTTTGGACATTCCTAATGTCATCACGTTTCTTTGCATGATAGCAAATACCATTTATCACGTAACCAGCATATGTGGCGACATCTGGACGAGGCCCATGAGCTATCCATCTTAAAGATGATGGTATGGAGTTTCTTGGCACCTCAAGGGCAAGTGCAACCTGAGTTTTATATTTAAATGATTAGTTACTAACTTTGTATTGTAACTAAAAGAGTTTGGCTCTAGTAATTACCCGAGTGCGCAACCAACTACTAAATGTGCGATTATGCTCGTCTTGAAGCCATTTTTTGTTTTTAGATTTACTGGGATTGATTCTGGACAAAGTGTTCATGTGTTGCCTATTGGATTCATTTAAATAACAAAGTTAGTACATCATCACATAATCAGAAAATTGTGTAAGGACTTAGATTAGTGTGCATACCCTACATATGGAAGCACGTCGTTTACATTTTGAAGAACATAAAGATGAGCTTGATTTAACTGATCCTTACTCGGTCTGAAATAGGAAGCAACAGACAATGGTCTATCAATTTCTGGATTCTCTTTCCTTGTCGATGAGCGCAATCCAATACTTTCAATTCCAGAGATAAATTCAGAACAAAATTCTACGGCCTCTTCTACGATATAATTTTCTCCAATGCATCCTTCAGGACGATTTTTATTTCTTACATAACTTTTCAGTACTTTCATATATCGTTCAAAAGGATACATCCATCTCAAATACACTGGTCCACAAAATTCTACCTCTCTTACAAGATGCACCACAAGGTGCATCATTATTGTGAAGAATGCCGGTGGAAAATATTTCTCTAACAGGCATAATGTGACCACTATATCCTCTTGCAAGCCTTTTAACTTGGATGAATCAATTGTCTTACTACATATAGCATTGAAGAAGAAACATAGGCGAATGATTGCGAGTCTAACATGCTTTGGTAAAATGCCACGAATTGCCACAGGCAATAATTGTTGCATAAGAACGTGATGATCGTGCGACTTGAGTCCATAAAGTTTTAAATCTGTGAGCGACACTAGATTTTGTATGTTGGATGAATAGCCCTCAGGTACTTTGATTTCGGATAGTGTCTTACACAAGTTCAATTTCTCCATTCGTGATAGTGTATAACATGCTGGGGGTAAGAAGATCTTTTTCTCTCCCAACTGAGGAGCCAATTCTGATCTAATGTTCAATTCAACCAAATCCAAACGAGTTTTTAATCCATCTTTTGTTTTGCCAGGAATATCAAGTAGCGTACCAATAATATTTGCACAAACATTCTTTTCGATGTGCATCACATCGAAACAATGTCGCACCTGAAAATATTTCCAATATTCTAACTCAAAGAAAATGGACTTCTTCTTCCAATAGCTACTTGCAAGATCTCCATTGTTTTTTTCCTTTCCTGCTTTCTTACCAAATGAATATCTGAATTCGCTTGTTTTTGCAAAAATTTCCTCTCCATTTAATGGTTCGGGAGCGAAACTCAATTCTTGTTCGCCATTGAAATGTTTCTTTTGCTTTCTAAATGGATGGTTATGGGGTAAAAACTTTCGATGCCCAAGATACGCCATCTTTTTTCCTTTAGGCAAATAAGTAGATGCAGTTTTCTCCCCACAAATTGGACATGCATGATATCCTTTTACTGTACAACCACTCAAATTGCCATACGCAGGAAAATCATTAATAGTCCACAATAAAATAGCTTTGAGAGTGAAAAATTTTTCTTCATGTATGTCATAACATTCCACACCCTCATTCCAAAGCATTTTCAAATCGTCAACTAGTGGAGCTAAATAAACATCAATGTCATTTCCTGGTTGTTTAGGGCCAGATATTAATGCAGTTAACATCAAAAATTTTCGTTTCATGCACAACCATGGAGGTAGATTATACGTCACCAACATAACTGGCCAACAACTATATCTACTACTAAGATCACCATGTGGATTGACACCATCCGTAGAAAGAGCCAGACGAAGATTTCTAGGTTCTAAACCAAACTCTGGCCACATATTGTCTACTTGTTTCCACGATAGTGCATCCGCAGGATGTCGTAAGTGTCCATCACTTTCTCGTTTTTTAGCATGCCACTTCAGCAAATTCGATATTTCTTTACTTCGAAACATCCGTTGAAATCTTGGAACAGGTGAGAAATACCACATAACTTTTGCTGGAACATTTTTCATCACATGGTTCGAATTTTTTCGAAGCTTCCATCTTGATGTTCCGCATATAGGGCATACTTCTGCATCAGATAGTTCCTTTCTAAACAAACAACAATCATTAATACACGCATGTATCTTCTCCTACTTCATTCCAAGAGTACACAAAGTCTTTTTTGCTTGATATGTTGAAATTGGAATTTCATTAGGGCTTGGTAAGATGGCACGGAGTATTGTCAATAACTCAGTGAAACTTTTATCGCTCCATCCAAATTTTGCCTTCAAATTATAAAACTTTATCAAAGTAGATATCTTGGTAAAATTCTTACAACCCGTATATAATGGTTTCTTGGCATCTTCTAATATATCCTCAAAAACCTTAGATTTGTCATTAAAATAATCATGTGCAGCCTCAAACATTCCTATTGTGTCCTCAACATCATCGTCATCTTCAACTTCAACTTTTCCACTAATAGACGCATTTCCATTGTCTTCCTTATTTGATTGTGATTCACCATGCCAAATCCATGTCTTATAGCTTTGATCGATACCATGAACAAACAAGTGGTGTCTTACTATATTCACATTTTGAAACTTTACATTCACACACTTCAAACATGGACAACGAATGATATTCGGTCTATTCGAATGTCGTAATCCATTTTCAATAAACATCTCAACTCCGAAGCAATATTCTTCTGACATTCGACTTTTTGTCATCCACGACTTATCCATTACTATAATTGTGTTGCTTGAGAGGTTAATCTACAAAGAAGAACAATTATTACTTAAACTTGTGTACTTTTTAGTTCATTAAGAAGAAAATGAGTGAAATTTGAACTACTAACGAGTTCCTTGTTCACTCAAGTCCACGATCTTGACAATAAAAGTCAAGATCATGATATATTATCTCAGTTGCAAGAGATAACTCAACAAACCATTTCAAAACATCACTTAAGTATTTATCAACTTCCACCTAAACTCAACTAAAACTATAAACTAAAACAACCAACTTTAAAATCCTAATTAAAGCATTTGATCTCAACTTCTCCTCCACTAAATTCAAGTAAAATAACGAATTATAACAAAAAAATTCAAGAGATATCTTAAGTATCAATCAACTTCTCATAAAACTAAACTCAAACAAACCATTTCACAACATGACTTAAATCCATCAAATTCCCAATAAATCCAACTAAGAACATAAACTCACAAACACCTTCAAACCATAACACAAGTATTTCTCAACCCCCCCCCCCCACCCAACTAAACTTATAAATCAACACAAACAAACAATTTCAAACCATAAAGAAGTATTTCTCAACCCTCAACTTAACTAAACTTACAAACTAACACCAACAATTTCAAAATTTAATTCAAGTATTTATCAACTTCCACCTAAACTCAACTAAAACCATAAACTAAAACGACCAACTTTAAAATCTTAATTAAAGCATTTCTCAACTTCTCCTCCACTAAACTCAAGTAAAATAACGAATTATAACAAAAAATTTCAAGAGATATCTTAAGTATCAATCAACTTCCCATAAAACTAAACTCAAACAAACCATAAACTCAAACAAAACATTTCACAACATGACTTAAGTATCCATCAAATTCCCAATAAATCCAACTAAGAACATAAACCATAACACAAGTATTTCTCAACCCCCCACCACCCAACTCAACTAAACTAATAAGCACACACAAACAAACAATTTGAAACCATAAATAAGTATTTCTCAACCCTCAACTTAACTAAACTTACAAACTAAGACCAACAATTTCATAATTTAATTTAAGTATTTATCAACTTCCACCTAAACTCAACTAAAACCATAAACTAAAACAACCAACTTTAAAATCCTAATTAAAGCATTTGATCTCAACTTCTCCTCCACTAAACTCAAGTAAAATAACGAATTATAACAAACAATTTCAAGAGATATCTTAAGTATCAAACAACTTCCCATAAAACTAAACGAAAACCATAAACTCAAACAAACCATTTCAGAGCATGACTTAAGTATCCATCAAATTCCCAATAAATCCAACTAAAACATAAACTCACAAACACCTTCAAACCATAACACAAGTATTTCTCACCCCCCCCCCAAACTAAACTAAACTTATAAATCAACAAACAAACAATTTCAAACCATAAAGAAGTATTTCTCAACCCTCAACTTAACTAAACTTACAAACTAACACCAACAATTTCAAAATTTAATTCAAGTATTTATCAACTTCCACCTAAACTCAACTAAAACCATAAACTAAAACAACCAACTTTAAAATCTTAATTAAAGCATTTCTCAACTTCTCCTCCACTAAACTCAAGTAAAATAACGAATTATAACAAAAAATTTCAAGAGATATCTTAAGTATCAATCAACTTCCTATAAAACTAAACTCAAACAAACCATAAACTCAAACAAACCATTTCAAAACTTAATTTAAGTATTTATCAACTTCCACCTAAACTCAACTAAAAACATAAATTAAAACAACCAACTTTAAAATCCTAATTAAAACATTTCTCCACTAAACTCAAGCAAAATAACGAATTATAACAAACAATTTCAAGAGATATCTTAAGTATCAATTAACTTCCCAAAAAACTAAACAAAAACCATAAACTCAAACAAACACTTTCAAAACATGACTTGGTTGGTTTTTGTTTGGTTGTGAGTTTCATTTTCCAAAGCTAAAAAAAACTCAACATTTTAGGGCATTTTCCCTCTCTTTTTGGTTTGGGATTCAACAAATAATGTGTTTCTAAGAAAGGAAAGGCCATCATTTCTTTGACCCGACACCTATAATTTTGTGGGGAACATGCAAAGCAATTGTAATACACACACACAATACAATAACAATGCCAAAACCAAAATCAAACTTTATCATTTTCAACACAACACCCAATTTTGAAATCATTGTCCAAAACCAATACTATATACTACTACACTCTTTCACTTTTGTGTGTGTAAAATATATTCATCCACACACCATCTTTAGGTACATGCGAATTAGGTACATGCTTCCAATGCACAAACGACCAACAAAATTTATTTCCATTCCTTGAAACATGCTCCAATGCACAAACGACCAAAAATAAATAAATAAACTCTACATTTTATAAAATAAAAAAAAAAAAAGCAAAAAAAATTTACCACTGAAATCTTAGAAATCGAACAGATCGGACTAAACCGTGTCGGATTTGCTACCCACGACCTCAGATTTACGCACAAACGGCCACGACCACCACTAATTCGTACCAACGAACAGAGACGAGAAGAAAAATGCCGCTGTCAGATCTGGAACCACGACCACCACGAAAGCCCACCTGCCGGAGATGAGAAGAGAAATGCAGTTGTCGCCGTCGGTGAGATGAAATGTCGCAGTCGCCGTCGATGAGAGAAAGAAAGCTGCCGTCGATGGAATGCCCAGTCGCCGTCGATGAAGTTGTCGTCGATGGTCAGTGAGAAGAGAAAGAAATGCCCAGACGCCGCCGATGAAATGCCCAGACGCCGATGAGAGAAAGAAAGCTGCCTTCGATGAGAGAAAGAAACTCGCCGCCGATGAAATGCCCAGTCGCCGTCGATGGTTGAAGGGAAATGAAGTCGATCGTCCGAAGGTTGAAGAGAAAGAAAGGGTTTCACTGTTTGGGAGATGAGCTTTCTGTCGGGGAGAGAGAAAACTTTACTCTTTTAATTTACCGCTTTTTCTTTTTATGTCGGGCACCTTTAATGTCGGGCACCTTTAATGTCGGGCAATGCCCGACATTAAACGTCTCTTTTAATGTCGGGCAATGCCCGACATTAAATGTCCGAAAATTTCAAAATGCGCGCGTCCGACATTAAAAGGCCCGCGTGTTTTTTTGTCCGACATTAAAAGCCCCGCGCCCATTTTTTTGTCCGACATTAAAGCTATAATTTGTTGTAGTGCTGAGAAAAACAAATTAACTTAATAAGTGATGTTGCATTAACCCATTACACAAAATAATCGTATTATTTTAATCCAATCAATTTAGCAAAAGTTGTGATCGACCCATCACTACAACAAAAGTGAGATATAATAGCTATAAATAACAACATTTATACAAAATGCTATTAAAAATTAAAGAGGTGCGGCTAAAATTTGAGTTCCCGCCTTTGGTTATTTTTTCAGAAATTCATAAAGAAATTTTCCCACATTTTCTTTTTCTTTTCATCGCAACTTTTCTGGCCTTATTCTCATCTCCTCTCATTCTCGTTTCATCTATTTCGCCACTGAGGGGTTTGTGCACAACAAGCCACGAGGCATTTCTTCAGCTCCCACTTGAAAATATCTCAGTGTCACATTTCTATGGTAATCAGTGGTGGGGTTAAGGATCGTCATAGACCTACTTGACAATGCTTGGTCTAATCGCCAAAATGGAAACTTTGACAGTAAACAACGCCTTCGGCTTCTCAAACCCCTCATCTTACTCTGATATTTTAATTTCTTGCATCCCCTCTTCAACCAGGTGATTAAGATTCTCAAGCACCATTTTACCTCCTCTTAAGCTTAAAAAACAAGCATATGGGAGAAAAGCTAGACCTTTAATTTATGTGGAAATGGCAGCTAGGTATGTTACTTTCTTCCTTTTTTTTTCTATGTTGGATGAAAATATGGAGGAACGGAAGCGAGACAATGGAGGGTTGTGTTATAATGAAATTCGTTATGCGAGAAAGAAATAAAGAGATTGAAGTTTAGGTTATCTCTTTCTCTCATGTTATTGAATTAAATGATTTATCTTTCAACCCTAGATGTCTTCAACTATAGATGCAGAGCAATTGAATGTTTGAAGGTATAAGAAATTTAATGAAGTCGAGGATCAAGATTCATTTAAGAAATTGTTAGGAAACAATTTTGGAGTTCATTTTTTTTTTGGGATTACAGAAGAACTTACTGATAGCTTTTGCGAAATTACTTTTATTTGTATTTTGAAATTTTACTGTTCTTATTGATGTGTTGTTTCCATCGATGATGTTTGCATAAGGAAAGTTATAAATAACGATAGCAATTGAGGTTCAATTTGTATTAGTGATTTGTTTTTAATTTGTACTGTATTTTCACCTTTTGTGTTTTGTGTGGAAGGGTTTTTCAATAAGTTCTTTCTCAGCCCACACTTCGACTTTAGAACCACCTCTTCTCCTTGATGAAACAACATAGTTGGTTTAATTTTCATCCATCCAAAGTAATTTATGCGCCCACTAACCCAGAAGTTCAAGTTGATAGACCTAATTTACATGTTTTGTGGTAGATTGTTTTAAATATTTTTCTGATATTGTTAGGTGGAAATATGAATTGTCCCACAAGACCAATAAAAAAAGACCAAACACAGTGTGCTGTCAAGCACTTAGCTAACCACATTTTCTAGATCCATTCAGTCATGCAAATGGGAAAAGATGTAATTTGTGTCTTGCAGACAATGGCAACAACTCTTATTGCAGCCCATGCCAATAATTGGTGATCCAAAACCTCGTATCAAGGTATTGTAAGTTCATGTGACATGTCTTATTTTAGAGACAAGGATCCATTTAGTTCAATGATCATGTTTGCAAGTGTATCCTTGTTTTATAGATTTCAAATTATTGATGTCACATTCTTAAGTGAAGTACTTGTATTGTATTAGTAATTTAGGACTGCTTGTAACATTTACTTTATATTAAAGAAGCCTCTCAATTACCTACTTTTATGAGGAATTGTTGTTGAGTCTTTTATTGTTTAAATTTGAAGGTTGAATGGAAAGATACCAAACCTTTTTTCTTTTAGATTTTGAAGTAAATTGACCCAAATTGTGTTAGTTTGAAAACATTATGTTCACACCAAGTTAACTTATTCTACTTATAAAATGTTCGATTATTTTTTTGCTGATTGAAAATAATGCAAAATGTGTGCTATTAGCACTTTGGCTGTTAACGTAAGGCTTGTATATCTCAAGATCAAATGACAAATAATTTACCCAAATTTTTTAAGCTTTTAAGTCATTTGCATTATTATTTCCTTCAATTAAGACTTTAGTATGGCATGTGTCTAGGTTTGTAAAATGTTGCTTCGTGTACTTAAACATGAAACTTCCATCCTCTACTATATATAAAAGATTTAACAATTTGATTTTGTTTTACATATCAACACAGTGATGGAATGGTAGAATATCACCAATATTGTTACATGCATGTTTGATGTTCCAAGGTTGAATGAGAGGATTCTTTCATTTCTATCTAGAATATCAGTTGTTGCACATCCAAATGGCGTGATCTTAAGATTGATACCTTCTCATATTTGTTGAATCATTGTGTATTGTTATCTTAATGTGATTATGGCCATGATTGTTCTGATTAAATCCTTTTTGTCTGGAGGAGGACCTAATGTTTCCAAAATTTTCAACGTTGCATATTTTCCCCGCTTCCTTTTATGTTTAAAATTGATGGAAATTTGTACATTGAGGCCATGAAATTGAAGTCACTGAAGTAGAGTTGTTTAGAAGTCATTTTCTTAGTTTAATTTTATTTAGAATGATTGAGGTTGCTTTTTCTTCCAAAATTGTGGATTTGTGAATATTGTTCCAACTCTAAAATCGACCTTTAAGAAAAGTAGGGTTTGGTTGTAAGAATAACTTCCAACTGACATCTAGTTTGTGGCCCATATGATATGTCTCATTTTAGTATTGAAATAGGAAATCCAAAGAGAATGAAACAGGTGAGCTCTAGTTTCTACTTGTTCATTCAATAGTTCTTGTAATCTTCAAATCTACTTGCAATCAAGCTGTATAGTTCCTTTTCTAGTTATTGTAAAAAGATCTCTTTGTTTAAATACAGTGTGAGCAAACTTGCAGACTTAGTTTCAGTTAGTCTTGGTCTTAAAATGCAGAAATGTGGTTCTTGAGAGAGCAAGTAAGACTCCTAAAAAATTGTTATTGATGTTGTAATTGTTGCAAAATAGGTATCTCATTCTTACTTTTGCATCTAAACTTCTATTTCTATGTACTGAAATACTTTCAAATTTATATTTGTTTCATTGTGGTTCTTAAATAGTTTTGTAGTTATGAATAGAAACTTGACCTCATGAAATTTACTTGTGTCGGCTAGGTTGAATTGGATGATCTAGTTGAGAACATTGGTGTGAAGCTATTCAAACAAGATGTTGCAAAGACCAATGACTTGGGTAAGTAATGGAACTACACAACTTCATTTGTTTTGGCTTAGTGTCTTATTATTGAATGCATCAAGGTATCCAGATTTGGAGTAGGGCTATGTTTATGCATCCCTACTTAGAATTTTACTAACTAATCTGGACATATGTTAGGTAGTAGAAGTTGGAGTAAACTCTGTTCTTATCACTAGAGGCGTTGAAAAAACAACCAAAGCTAGCATTGGTCTATGGACTCGAACAAATGTCAAAAGATGTAACATTTTATGGTTTAATGATTCTATCATTTGATGGTTGTATTAGCTGTTTCTTCATAGGCCATTGTATTTATGAATGGTTAGATTAAGATGTGATATGATCATGTCCTTAATTTTTTGACTAGAAAGGCAATTTTATAAGTGAATGGTTAAATTGAGAAGGTTTTAGTTAACAAAATCTTTGTGCTTTATATGATCATTTCCTTCAATTTGTTAATTTGTACCATTCCTATTTTGGAACTAGATGCAACATAATTGAAGGTTTTAGTTCTTACCAATAATCTTAAGTGTTGACATGGTTCAGGATATCCTTCATGTTACTTTAGGATTTGTTTTTTCAATGTTGTTACAGAGCTTAGTAATAGAAACTACTCAGCGGAATACTACCTTGTCAATAGCAATCCTGAGGCTTTCTCCCTTAATTTTTGAATTTCCTAGTTGGCCATTGTTATGAATTTTGACATTTTCTCCACAGATAAAACTATGGGGATTGGAAATAAGTTGGCCTGAATTGCCGATGCTTTGGTGTATAAGAGTTTTTGGTCTTTGATAATTTATCAGTCAATTAATTTTTTTATTTGAATTTTTATATTCATTTATTTCTTTTCGATAACTTTTTTGAAGGTTAATGAAATAATTACTTCACCACAATGGAATATCTTGGCCACAACCCAACTAATTTGAGTTATTGGAATTTCTGCTAGCAACATATTTAATTTTGTAATTAATGAATGATAGATTGTTAAAGTTTACATGTTGTATCATCTTCAATGACATCATATTACTATATCTACTATTTTTGTGGGATTGTGAATATCTTGTATGAATGATTATTTAAATAAAGACATATTTTGATTGTATCTATTTCTAGGGTTCATGAATGATTATTTGACTTTTATTATGTAACCAAGCAAGAAACATGAACAATAACATTACAAAAGTTGAAAAAAAAAAAAGATTATTCATAAAACATTCTATAAAAAGTTTATAAATGCTATAAATAGAAAAAAAAATACAATTCAAAGGATTATAATAGCTTTTCTGTAAAGGTATAAATAAATAATTATAGCTATAAATAAATGCTATCATTAACAAATAATAACCTCTAATTTTCACTATAGAAAGTTTTTTTTATAGCTTTTATAAAATGCTATCAAACATTCTATTGAGAGAAATTATGCTATAAAATTTTTTTTATTATAGTGTTTTTATAACCTTTATAAAACGCTATAAAAAGTACTTTTTATAGCATTTATAAAGCGCTATAAAAAAGTTCCAGACTTTTTATAGCATGGGTTGTCATGACTTTTTGTAAAACGCTATAAAAGCCCTATAATAGCGTTTTTCTGAAGCTATCGTAGATCTTTTTTCATGTAGTGCATAGAGTAAACATTTATTTTGCAATGATACATCAGAGGTTTAGAACAACAGTTACCGTAGGGCAGTCAGCTACTCCTCCTCTGAATTGAGACAATCTCAGCCAATCCTTATTTCCAGAATAACTCATATTCCAATAGTTCTTAGCTACCATTTTCTCGGTCAGGAAATTATTAACACATTAACAATTTCCCGTAAGTGTGACCCTCCATTTTTTAAATCTCATAGGTCGGCCCCAACAATGCTACCATAGGGAAAGTCAAAGTTGGAAATGGACCTAAGAAACCCTTATCCATTTCTGGAGTTTGCGTTGTTCCGACTCCCATGATCAAGCCCTTCGTAGGGTGATCGCTCCCAAGGCGACTTGCAGGCAGATCATGGGGATCTCACGGTGCAACCGAATGGAGGAGACCGTAGGATACGTTGACACGTGTCCTGCTCCCACTTACTATAAAATACTCCCTCATTCACCTTGATATTGATCCATGCAAACACCATCCATAGGGGGTCACTCCCAGGGTGACTCGAGGCCAAGCATGAACCTCACATTGTGAACTTTTGAGGACGTGAGAGCAAAACTTGATTTATGAAAATCTTGTTTTGATATATTCCCTCCCACTAAGTATTTTTATAATTATAGGGTCTATTACTTAGGTAAATTCCGGCTAAGTGAATCTATCTAAGTTTATGTCTGTATATAACTCTTATATGGAGGTCTTTAATCTAATGTCTTAGGTGAATTAAACTCTTTTAACTAACCTGGCAACATTGCATGCTAACATAACTATGGTTAATTCAACTCAAGTTCCGAGTCAGTTCCCAGGTAGCAAGTGTTTCGTAAACCGTCATCTTAAGTACCTCCAGCCTTAGATAGAACTTCATCGGGAGAGTTTCCTTATAACTATAGTAATGTAAACTCTTTACTCTAAAGATATAGGTGAATTAAACTCTTTTAATAAACCTAGTGACATTGCATGCTAACATTTAACTATGGTTAATTCAACTCAAGTTCCGAGTCAGTTCCCAGGTAGCAGGTGTTTCGTAAACCGTCATCTTAAGTACCTCCAGCCTTAGACAGAACTTCATCGGGAGAGTTCCCTTATAACCATAGTTATGTAAACTCTTTACTCTAAAGATCTAGGTGAATTAACCTCTTTTAATAAACCTAGTGACATTGCATGCTAACATTTAACTATGATTAATTCAACTCTGGTATTCTGGGTTAGTTCCCAGTAGGAGGTGTTCCGTAAACCGTCATCTTAAGTACCCCCAGCCTTAGACAGAACTTAACCGGTGGAGTTCCCTTATAATCATAGTAATGTTTTTCCTACTTAGTCAATTAAAACTATTTTTAATACTAAGCAAGACTTAATTCTAATCCTTTTAGAATTAACGAGATCTTAGGTCTAATTAATTTTAAACATTTTAAAATTAATTCATTTACCTATGATCCTATGTTTGCATGCAATCTTTATTATAGGTTGACGGTTTCTAATCATTAATTTTATAACTCTTATAAGTTTTAATGATTATCCCTATAATAAACTTTATATGGTTTAATTAATTAACAATCAAATTCAATTTAATCAATAAACCATAACATTTGCATTTCATGACTTAATATAACAATTATATAAACTATGGATGTGTCATGTTTAATGCAAATTGATTTTCATATTTTCTTCATATAACTCCTTATATCATACAAATCATGAAAATCACCCAAGCATCCATAAGACATTAAATTAAATATAACTCTTTATATTCAAGCTATGTAATGTCATGCCACATGTGATGTGGAATTTTCCTACCGCAAGCGCACGGGTCAAGTAATAATATAGTGAATGTGATATTCGAATGTCGTCCTCTGGATTGGATTTCTAATCAATTTTAATTACTGAAAATACTCTTGCCCAATTTTATTTAGGGAACCAATCAAAGTGAGAATGAATGTAATCAAACACAAAACAATGACAAAGTATGAAAATCTAATGGAGACAACAGTCTTAGGGATTTGATTTCACCAATTGAGATTATGGATTAATTCATGGTTTAATGACATGCTATGATTCATATATCTTGGGAAACTAAAATCACACATATCTCTCCCGAGCATACATAATTCTCACACATTCAATGAACCCGATATCCCTATCTAAATTCATTAAACATGCAAGGCATTAAGGTTAATCTTTTTAACGATTTCTAGAATTAACTATTATCTCCTGATTTCTAGCTAAATCCTAGTTATGCATAATGATTTCTAAGCTAAATCCTCTCTCCCGAATTAGATTCAAGCACAAACAACAATCGATTTATGGCCGGTAAATTGAAAGCATTAAGAACACAATTATGCATAAATGACATCAATAGCAATAAAACCATTAAATCAATCCATAAAGTGTCCAACGACTATATCAATCCCTAAGAATTAAACTTCGCTACACATAATCCAAATTACAATATAAACTAAGTCTAAACAAGCCATAAAAACTACAAAAGCAAAGGGTAAATAGAATTAAATGCTAGGTAGGCCGAGACCGCACGTCCTCATTACGATCCCCACGAACAATTGTTTGATTCCTGTTTTTCCTCCAGTTGTTTCAGCTTCAAAAATTTCTTTTTTCTCTGTTTTACGGCTCCAAATCGTCCCAAGAGAAGTCCATCAATCATCCCTAATCGCAAAATATAAATAGGGAAAATTTTGGTCGTAGCGTCGCGATGTTGTGGGGGTAGCATCTCGACGCTACCGCAAATTTTTAGATTTTGAGATTTTCGACCGAGAGCATCGCGACGCTGTAATTTTTTTTTTTTAACTGAAGACACCAAATATCGAATGTCAGCGTCGAGACGCCCAGAGAGCAGCGTCGAGACGCTGGTCTGCAGATGGGCCTATCTTCAATCTTCCAACTTTGATTCTTTTTCATTCTTCGGCTTCTTTTCGCATCCCGAACATCCAATTGGCTCAAAACTATATTTCCTACAAATACAACACATAAATGCATAATTTTGGCTAATAAATTATAAAATACTAGCTAAATTAATTAGGGAAAACTAGCTAGCTATGCTCGCTACCAACATGCTTATTGTATTTCATATATTTAACATAACCATTATAATAAATTACTCATGAAATCCATCCATCATGCATTAGTATTATAACATTTATAATATATTAAAATGCATGATCATGCTTAACCTAAGGTGGGATTTAATCTAAATGACATCCACAAAGCATTTAAATAGCAATTGAACCGGTTAATTTTGGCCCCTAGGATAAAATAAAGCATAAATTACAATAATTATAGCTAAATTATATCCTAAAAATCCTTCTGCAACTCTAAATACTGGTCTAGACCGCCCGAACCACTTCGAACCAACAACGAAAAACACGAACCGAGCCAAATTACAGCTGAACTGAACCAAATCAATATTAGTCTAGATGGACTGTGCGAACCAGACTGCGAGCTACCTTGAACCGCCTGAAACACGTCCTCGCGAACCGCTGCACATCGTGACAGCGTCTGTTCTTCGTCTTTTTCTTCGATTTCAGCCGTGAATTCAACGTTTTTCATCTCATAAAAAACTTAATCTAGACCCGGACTTACAAATGACTCGATTTTACATAAAATACCCAAAACACCAGGCCCTTTCATGATCAAATCACATAAAAACAGTAAAATCTATGACCATAAAATTAACCTAAACAGTCCAATGCAAACCATACATACATTATGCATTAATCAATCCCACCAATAGCCAATGCAAATTTTAGAGAAACACAATTAGATCTACGATCAACTCTGATACCAATTGCAGGATTGGAATTCCGTAATTGCGTAAAGCGGAAGCGTGATTGGGACCGATTCGTAATTAATTTTTGTTTAATCTAAAATACCAATACATTGACAATAATCTTATAACTATTCTAAATTTATATTAATGCTAAGCATACAAAAATATTAGATCTAAATCTAATATATATAGTAACAAATTACTTACTCTCGTTGACGACTCAGATTAAATTCACCAACTGCTTGTGAAATAATCACGAACTACTGCGAACACCACCACTATGGCTACACCGGTATGACTCGGGAGCCTTCATGGGAATTCTCTGAGAGTAAGAGAATGAATGGGATGCCTTTCACCCCACCCAAGGGTCCTATATATATAGTAAAGGCCAAGACCTTTTCCTATTTCCTAATAGGAAAAGGAAGACTTTTTTCTAATAGGAAAAGGAAGACATTTTCCTAAGAGGAAAAGGTCTCTAATTTTAATAAATAATTAATTAATTCCACAATTAATTAATTACCCAATTAAATATCATATATTTAATCTTAGGGATTTTATTAAAATTAAAATTAATATGAATCAAATTCATATTAAATTCATTTGAACTCTTTCAAATATTTTCTCTCAAGAATTAATTTTTTTAAATTAATTCAAAAATTATATTATAAAGTTTCATAAACTTTATATTATAATGTATCAATATACATTATATGATTCCCCTAAATAAAATTAACACTTTCAATTTACAATTTATACTTAATTGCCTCAAGTCTCTTTACGAGCTACCAGTGGGACCTAATGGACCTACAAATCATAAGCTCCAACTATACGAGACTAATTGGCTAAACTCATTAACCAAGTTAGTCAACATTCGTTAACTGTGGGTCACTCCACTAAAGACCCACAACTGCACTCTTCTCACTATAGAATATTTTTTTGTCCATGAATATCGACCAATGCAATAAGTCAATCATTCACATGTGTTCGCAACACCAGTTGAGTCAAATTATCGTTTTACCCTTGGGTTACCTCTGGTTCCTTAAGTACCACTTATCCCTCTAATGAACAAGTTGTTTATGGTCCAACCACTAAACAAGAGTTCCTCTCGGGCTAGGAGAGGACGACACGCCTTTGTTCAAGCCCCAGAATCAACCCTTAAGGGAACACACATCTACTTACCCTTAAGTGAATTCCATATTGTACTGTTATGTTCCCAGCCCCCATTCGGTCTTTCCCCTGAAATGGTAGGATTATTGAGTCGGGGAACCGACCACTCTCACCCATACAAATCTAAGGACCATCCTTCCTGAAAGGAGTTCATAACAAACTCAGGATTGAGATTGAGTTACCTAGGTCATCCTATTAAAATAGAAACCTAAACTAGTTAACGACGTTACATCTAGTGGTTACTATTTCCCGGTCCGGTCTTATGCAAACTCATTGCATATGATACCCCCACCCGCATGTCTCCTACATGGATGCTTAGGATCATTGCATCTGTATCGAATACAAGGTGGGTCATATCACATAGTGTCACAAGAATAAGGTACCCAGCCCTATCCTTATACTATAGACCTTTTAGGTTGTTACTTGGACATCGATCCCCGTATGTCCCCAACATACTAGTCCAAGTTTCATTTAAACAACCTTGGATCTTAGTTTATTGGATTTAGGGTTTATTAATGCAAACTCGATTATTCAATAACCAAATTACTGAATTACTCAAATAACGCTTTATTGGGATCGATTAATTTGTTTCATTTACTATCTACGAGTTTTAGGGCATAAAACACAACATTATGATCTATCCTAACTTCTCTTCGTTGAGTTTCCGTTAAGGATCTAATCATTATACAATTGGCCATATTATGTAAAGCATTAAGACCATTGATAACTCTCCAAAAGGGAGTTATTTAGGCCTTAGTTCTATAGCATTTTGTGTGTCTTTTGTGCTAAATAGGGTTGCTTTTAGATGAATATTATATGTTTTAACCCATTTGGAAGAATTGATGCTTTGGAAGTTATTTTGTGCAGAATATATTGTTGAGCGACTTGAGGGAGCAAAATCTGTGATCCAGCAAAGTAGAGAGCAAAACTGCCATGTCACAGCTCGTTATCCATTTTAATGAACTAAAGTTAGTTAAGCTATTTTCGGATCTAAGAAGCTTTAAGAGCCTGCAACGTGTACAATTTGACCTAATTAGGGCTTGCTATCACTCTATAAAAGGAAGAGGCGCCTCAAGTAAAAAACATTCCACTTTTGGGAAAGATCATTGCTCATTTCCATCATTGGGAGCCGAATAGAGGAGGAAAGATTGGAGACTCCAAGAAGACAATCAACTACGGATTTGACCAAGGGAATTAATCTTTTCTGGTAATTTTTGTAGTTATGGATGCACATACTCAGATTGTAGTGTCTGTTATTTCAAACTTTATGAGCTAAATTTATTTAGGTGTTGGTTAGGAATCATGTAATTGTCGTGCTTCATTCTCTATGCAATATATGTTGATTTGAGCATCTTGATTAATTGTTGTGCATATTTACATTTTGTGCCCGCCTAGCCAGCCGATATGAATACTACTTCTTAGCTTCAGGGATGATTTGAGAAGTGTGTGCCATTTAATCACACTAGATCATTGTAATGTGAACGCCAGTGACTGAGTTAGGGATAGCCAGTTGCTTAGTGCTTGATCGGTAGAGCGTCATTGGAGTTGAAACACATTCCAAAAAACCCAGAGTTCTTGGAGGATCCTGCTAATAAGACTGTAAGAGAATTGCCTGATCAATAATATTTCTAGAGCATCTTTAAAAGCAATTACTGAAATCCTGACCGACTCTTGTTTCCAATATGTCTGCTTTATTTGTTTACTTTTTGTTCTGTCATTTCTTTTGCTTCAAAATTCTATCAAAATAAATCATTTTAACCACTTTTGAAACCATTAAAGAGTTATAGAAAATAGATAAAGTGAGAGCTATTCAGCCCCGTGGATACGATAATTTACTTATCACTTGTTGCGGATTGTGTATGCTTGAACAATGTTCTAGAGTCTATTTTAGCTATATTTTTACCTACTCTGGAAACCCAACAACCATCCACACAAATAATCAGTATTTGGACAAGAGATAGACAATTACGAATAATAATCAACTAAAACCTTTCATTTCAAGACTCACAAATGAGATTTAGCTATACATGATCAAAATTTCCCAAATGTACATACTATTAAGCATAAAAATGAGCAAAGTAAGAGTTAGAAGAATGATCGCCGAGAACCCCTTGCTTGCGCTATGGATCCCCTTCGAAACAAGCTCTCGAGCCCTCCAAAAATGCTCGTTACAATGATTTCCCACTAATTCTCACACTCGATCCTCAAAGAGGATTTAAGAGCCTTAAGAAAGACTAAAGGAAAGAAAATGGGTAATGATTGATGCCAAAATGAGGGAGTGAGGCTCGCCTTTTATAGGCATGGAAATGGGGTAGCGTCGCGACACTATGACGTCATCTTGGCTTGTGCGGCAAGAATAGGACAGCGTCGCGACGCTGTCCCCCTAGCGTTGCGACACTGTGATTAAGCAGATTTTTGGGCTTCCTCCAATTCTTTTTGGCCCAACACGTAGCATGATAAATCTTGGGCTTCCTTCTTGACCCAACTTGGAGATTGTGGCTTGAAATTCACATATTTGGCCTCTTTTTCTCCGATTAACCAATTAATTCTCCTAAAGACAAAATAATAAAAATCAATAGATATATATGGTAAAATCACAATAAAAGCACACAAAAGCTTATTAATTTAGGGATAAAATAGCAGCATTTTTGCCTGCTATCACACCACCAAACTTAAGCTTTTGTTAGTCCCGAGCAAAATAAATTCTAAAGATGCCTGAAAAGAATCGCTCTACCCTTAATGATTTTAAAATTCTTAGGGGAATACAGAAAACATGCAAGTGGACTAAGCAAGCACAACATACTTATGAAGAAAAATTTAAAAACGATACTTATAATTAACAAATAGCATGCTCAAAATTATCTAATGGTTCTTTTACTAACCTAGATTAGTTTTATGACTTTCTCCATTTGTTTCCTCCCTAAACTAGCTAAAAGTCCTAACAGGTCGGAATTTAGCTATCATGCAAACAAAGATACTAGGGCGCCTGATTTTTGTCTTTTTCTTAGGGGAACACCCTCTCAAACTTACTTTTTATGATTCTAATGGCACTAGCTTTTACACTACGATGCAGGGACCCATAACCTGAATTTTATTCTTGGTTGGCCTAACTGATCACACTCTAGGTAGCTCTTTTTACTCCTAGTATATTATTTCATGCAAGCAAAAAATTATTTTTCATTTTTCAATAGATGATTCTTTTTCAGGGTTCTTCTCTTTTTGCAAGCATAGCATATATATATATATATATATATATATATATATTCTCCTAGATCTTAAAACAATCAAGCATAATTTCTAATGTTAGAAACTAAGTCTATCAAAGTGACAACAAACTTATAAAAACCATAATAAGAATCTAGATTTCCAAAGATCTCAAAAGATAAGTTTATTGCATGCTTTAGACATTAAAACTAAGCAAACATTTTCAAAAAATTTCTCATTTTCTGCTATGCTCCCAAATTCCACATCATATAAACCATATTTCCCCCAAAATTTCAAAAATCAAATCCTCGGCTATCATCACTATCCTAACATGCATCCAAAATAATTTAAACATCAAACACAGCGAAAGCCTCTCCCCCCAAACTTAAACTAAACATTGTCCCCAATGTTTAAAAACAAGAAAGCATAAAGAGGGATACTGAGACTTCCCTGAGTCCAGGAGAAAATTATCCTCATTCTTCGGGGTCGAGAAAATGCATCTTTTGATTTTCGGGGCTTGCTAAGTGGATCCTGCAAAACCAAATTGGATCACAAAGCAAGGGGAATTTATTTACCACAAAAAGAAAAACTAACTAACAAAAAATTTTAATCCTTGGGTTGCCTCCCAAGCAACGCTTTCCTTAACGTCTTTAGCTAGACGAGGCTCGACACGCTCATGGAGGCTCAAAGTAAAAGTTTTCATCATCCTCCGGGCTGATGGAAGAGACTGTCGAGGTCTCTTATCAAATAAATTTATAATCCTTAACCTCTAATGCTAACTTGTAGCAGTAGCGGCTGGGGTCGATCACAGGGAGTCTATGCAAACAAATCTTTAATTCCTTATTTGTTTTGGGTAACCAAAAAGGGGGTTTTTCTTGTATGGAGAGAAAGTAAACAAGGAAAGAAAACTAATTATGGAAAATATTGCAAAAGGAAAGTAAGAAAATCAAATTAAGGAAAGATAACAATTCCTCAAAAATCATGCAACCGAGATAGTCATGGTAAGTTCAATTCAATTAAATCATTAATTTCACTAATGAGTCAAAACAAATTAAGCCCAGCGTATTCCGACAACAAACCGAGAATCATGATCCACTATCACAAACATGCAAACGCTAAGTTTGATTCTAGTTTAAATTAATTAATTATCCAATCAACTAATCTAAACCGCATTGGGATCTAGCCGAATTAATTCACAAGCAACGGGCAACAAACCTCAATCACAATTGATTAAATCATTTAGTTCAAGGGACGCATGCGTATAAACATAACGTTAACTTATATGCTACTATGATTTAGCAAGTAAATTTAGAGAGGGCGCGGTCAAGGTTGTCAATCTTTCCTACCACAAACTAAATTTATAGGAAAAAAACTAAAATCACATAAACATGCTTTGATAATTCAAACAAGAAATTTCATTAAAAGAATATGAACTTACTCTTGACTTCCCAATTACATGAATGAAGAGCTTAGCCTCTCATGGAATAAGAGCAAGCTTGCTTCTTCATGGAATACATCAAAGAAAGCAATAAAAACTAAAACTAAGAAGAATGGTGGAAAAGGGGGAGAGAGATGGACTACAAAATTGTAGTGAATTGTGTATTGATGGATGATTCTAAACCTACACCAGAGGCCTCTATTTATAGGGATTCTTGGCCTTCAATTCGTGGTAGAATGGTGCTGAATTGGGTCTTCAAACATGGAAAATTGCAGCAAAATTTGGAAAATTTCAATTTTGGAAAACTACCTAGCGTCGAGACGCTAGGACATAGCGTCGCGACGCTTGACCTTCAACTATGGAAAAAATTTGCAGATTGACGTAGCGTCGAGATGCAACGGTGAGAGCGTCACGACGCTACCTCTTCAACTGCGCACCAATGCCTTTTTTCCTTATTTGAGCAGCGTCTCGACGCCTGGGTTGAAGGGTCTCGACGCTGCGACAACTCCGAGGGCATAATGTTTTTTTACGCTCCGGCTTTGCTCGTTTGAGCCCCTAATTGCTTCCAAAGCTCCAGCGAGGACCTATAGACATATTATACTCATTTTAAAGCATTTTTCGCAAGGAATTCAACTAAGATAAGCAAATTGGGAGATTCTACATATATAATAAATTGGTCTTATCACGGGCCTTGGATAAAATCACGTACCAATGTACGCTTGCAAACAGGGGAGTAAAAAAACTTTCCCCTAGCCCGTCCTTGCTAAACAAATTCTCATATTAACAAGTCATAAAAAATTGAACAGTATTTAATCTTTTCCCTAAGTCTCTATTCTCAAAACAATTAATTACTGAGTCATCAAGCATCATAATATCTACTGGTCTCGGGTCTTGAGGTGGTCTATCAACTAAGACTAACCATTCATCAGGCATAATCTCTACATGCTCATGAGACAGCAATTAATTCAGACTCCATAAGGCTATCATTTGACTCATATATATTAGATTCAAAATATCCAACAATTTCAGGATCAAAATCGTCATCTATCATATGCTCTTCTAAATTTAATGCAGGCAAATTATGCTCATAAATATTCACAGAAGGCATCTCAATATCATTCAATAATTTATTTTCAAACAATGCATCATCAAAGAACTCATCCGGATCAAAATTCACATTATCCATAGGCAAATCCTCTAGCTCTAAGCCTAAATTTTACTCTTCTTCCTCATCATCATCAGTCAGTAAATCTAAGCCAATTGAAAAACAAGTATGTATACTACACACATAATCGTCCTGGCCAAAGATATTGAATACTACTTTCTCGTCATCAACGTTAAGAGTTAACTTACCAGTGTGCATGCACATTTCGGCCTTACCAGTAGCTAAGAACGGTCTGCCAAGGATGATGGGTACCTCTCTGTCCTCCTGCATGTCAAGCACAACAAAGTCAACCGAGAAGATAAACTTGTTAACTTTCACCAATACGTACTCTACTATCCCCATCGGTTGGGTGACTAATCTATCTGCAAGCTGGAGAGTGTTGTTAGTGTCCATAAGACCTGTGAGTCCAATCTTCCTGTACAAGGAATAGGGCATAAGATTGATACTAGCTCCTAGATCACATAAGGCCCTATGGAAAGATACCTCTCCTATAATGCAGGGAACAGTAAAACTCCCTGGATCTTTTTGTTTCAAAGGCATTTTCCCTGTGACTATAGTGCTACTATTCTCAGATAATTTACACACTTCTTTCTTATTCAAAGTTTTCTTCCTAGCCAACATTTCTTTCATGAATCTCCCATAGTTAGGTATATTAGAAAGAGCATTTACCAAAGGAATATTAACAGATAACTTTTTGAACATCTCTAAAAATTTAGTAAATTGCTCATCTAATTGTACATTCTTAAGCCTATGGGGAAAAGGTAACTCCCTGTAGTCAAAGGTTGGACACTCGTCCCTCCTCTTAGGTGGGCTAATGTACGACCCTCTATCGTGATGTCTGCATGGGACCACCTCTTCTTCTTCCATCTTCTCTTTCAACTTCTCATTTTCATCAAGCTTTTTCTTTGAACCTGCAAAATTGTTAGTAAAACCAAAATTTAAATCAAAAGAGCAAGGAGGACTTTGGGACCTGTCTATGGAGGTTTTTTGTGCCTCAGTCCTTTCATCTTCATCCCGGCTCATCTTCTCTTCCTTCTTTATCTTCTTCTCTTCATCTAAGCAACTCTCCAAACGTCTCCCACTTCTTAGTGTAACCATCTTGCACTACTCTCGGGGGTTTACCTCAGTATCACTAGGAAACTTGCCCTTCTGAATGGCATTCACCGTTGTTGCAATTTGCCCCATTTGCACTTCCATATTCTTGAGAGCTATGTCGTGATTGTTCACGGTCGTCACCAAAGTGTTTTGATGATTGGAGGCTGAAATTCAGAACCTTCTGCTCTTTAATGAAGATAGCCACCATTTCTTCAAGGTTTCTTTTCTTTTCTGGCATACTCGTGGAAACAAACCCTGGTGGTGGTTGTACAACATTCTTATTATTTGAATATGAGAAGTTCTCATGATTGCGCAAATTCGGGTGGTAGAAATTCCGCAGTCCTTGAGTCTGAGTAAATGCTCAATTTCCAACGTACTGAACTTCTTCAACCTCCTGGCTCTCCTTCTTTGAATAGCCCTCTACTAAGGTGGAAATAGGTTTAACCACCTCAGAAGAAGTCAACTTGTTCAATGCATTAGTCAGAGACGCCATTTGCGCTTTCAACGAACTTGATTTATCAATTTCATAGATACCAACTTTCTTTGACATTGACGCCCTCTCCGTGGGCCACTGATAACTAGTTGAAGCCATTTCCTCCAAGAGTTCCTTTGCATCCATAACAGTTTTGGAAAGAAAACTCCCACCAGCAGACATATCGAGAACAATCTTCGTGGAAGAGTTCAAACCATTATAGAATAGTTGTACCTGTAGTCAGTTAGGGTAGCCGTGCTACGGGCATCTCCTTAGCATCTCCTTGTATCTTTCCCATGCCTCATATAATTGTTCATCATCCACCTGTCTGAAAGTCCCAATCTCTGTACAGAGCTTGGTCGTCTTGGCAGACGGAAAAACTTTGTAAGAAACGCTTGAGCTAGCTCGTCCCAGGTGTTTATGCCACTTGGTTCCAACGACTCTAACCAGTCCTTGACTTTATCTTGAAGAGAAAAAGGGAACAACCTTAGTCTTATTGCATCGGCCGAAACTCCGTTCATTTTCATCATTCCGCAAATCTCAAGAAATGATCGAAGATGGGAATGTGGGTCCTCCGAAGGGTGTGCTTTAAAAGAATTATCCCTTGCCATCTGGATTAGTCCCATCTTCAATTCGAAGTTATTTGCTTGGATCGGAGCGTAGACAATACCAGAATTCTCCGTTGGGAGAATTGGCTGAAGAAAATCTCTGATCGCCTTGGGATCGTTGTCTTGTTGGGCCATTGTTTTCGTTAGTCTTTTGTTTCTACGAATCGCTTTGATAATCCTGTCAATCTCAAGATGTAATGGAAAAAAATTAACCTCCTTATCTCTTTGCATGCAAATGTCCCCAAGCTAATCAGAACTTAAAAACAAAAACAAAAATATTCACATTCACAAAAAGAATAAAAAGAAAAATATTTACAACCTAAATTAATATTCCACTTGTTCTTTTTAATGTCAAAAAATTATTTTTCCTAAACAAACCTATCCTCCTCGGCAACAATGCCAAAAACTTGATGATCGCAAAATGCACGGGTCGCAAGTAATAATAAAATGGTAAAGTATACCGAGTCTCAAATCCACAGGGAGGATGACGATGATTAAGCAAGATAATAAAATGAGCACTGAAAGTACTAAGAATAAATATTATTTAGGAGCCAAAACATAATACTGAAGCAAATCAAGAAATAAAGTAATAAACGAATTCAAGTGATCAATAAAAATAAAAAGTGGAGAAAGAATCAAATGTAAGACGAGGTCTTGAAAATCATTTTATAGCTAATCAATTATTCTAATTGTCCTATCTCATGGCCGACTAATTATAAACCTAGAATCTTCGTTTAGCACATAGGTTATCCTTTCGGTTTACCCTAATTGTAATTAACTCATATTAATAACCTAAGTGTCGTTAGCGCTATTAAATTGGTTTATTAATTAGCCCTGATTCATTTTCGGTCTCTAAGCCTAACCAACTACTCTCGCTGTCACTACGAGCAGTTAAGCCTAGTTGAATGGATTATGATCTATCCTAACTTCTCTCTATCAAGTTTCCATTAGGGATCTAATAATTATACAATTGGCCAGATTATATAAAGCATTTAGACCATCCACACAAATAATCAGTATTTGGACAAGAGATAGGCAATTAAGAATAATAATCAACTAAAACCTTTCATGCCAAGACCCACAAATGGGATTTAGCTATACATGATCAAAATTTCCCAAATGTACATACTATTAAGCATAAAAATGTGCAAAGTAAGAGTTAGGAGAATGACCGTCGAGAACCCCTTGCTTGCGCTATGGATCCCCTTTGAAACAAGTTCCCGAGCCCTCCAAAAATGCTCGTTACAATGATTTCCTACTAATTCTCACACTCGGTCCTCAAAGAGGCTTTAAGAGCCTTAAGAAAGACTAAAGGAAAGGAAATGGGTAATGATTGATGCCAAAATGAGGGAGTGAGGCGCGCCTTTTATAGGCTTGGAAATGGGGTAGCGTCGCGGCGCTATGACGTCATCTTGGCTTGTGCGGCAAGAATAGGACTGCATCGCGACGCTGTTCCCCTACACTGTGACAATTCCAAAACCATCTTCAACGCGGATTGAGTAGATTTTTGGGCTTCCTCCAATTCTTTTTGGCCCAACACTTTGCATGATAAATCTTGGGCTTCCCTCTTAACCCAACTTGGAGATTGTGGCTTGAAATTCACATATTTGGCATTTTTTTCTCCAATTAACCAATTAATTCTCCTAAGGACAAAATAATAAAAATTAATAGATTCACAATAAAAGCACACAAAAACTTATTAATTTAGGGATAAAATAGCAGTATTTCTGCCTTCTATCAATATTGTTCGTCCCTTTCGAGATCAAACTCACATAGCATGCAAAGTTTAAGTGATCAATTCAAACTCAACAAGATTCATAATGATATTCAATAAAGAGTGACATGCAATGAATAGAACTTAAGCAAATAAACACTTTCTAGCTAAGTTAACCATAAGGGAATTCACTATATTGAACCCCTCAATGGGATTTAGCTACGCATGATGGAAAAAGATGCAAAAGAATAACTTTTCATTGACATAATGAATGTAAGAATACAAAAATAATGAAAAGAACAATTGCTGGAAATAAGGTGCAGTTGCTAAAACTAGGGTTTTTTCTTTTATCCAATCCTTCTAGAGTTCGCTCGACACTCTACTCTTCTTTACAAGTGGGAATAGGGTGAAAATCTCTACAAATACTCAGGTTTGATGTCTAACTAAAGGTTAGAATTCAGTCATCTAAGAAGGACCATGGGCATCCCTACTCATGGGCGTCTACTAGGGTTCTGTCACCACTCTCTTCTTCCCAGTGATTTTTGCTTGGATTTTCCTTTGAATCAAGGCCTTATATAGTGTGGGGAGTAGTTGAGAAGCCACAAAAATGGTGCTGGTAGGTAGCCAAGTCAGTTTCGGAGTCAAAATAGCCAATTAGGTGCGCAAAACACTCGTTCAAAACAACCTGCGACGGACTCGAAACTGCCTCTGTCTACCAAGAAATGCGGTCGCATTTGGATTTTTCCTTCCTAGAAATGCGGTCGCATTTCTTGGAAATTCCAGCTTTCCTCTGTTTTTCTGCATAACACCAAATCAAGTAAAATTCATATCAAAATAGGTCTTTTTAAGCACAATTAAGCATAATTTGACATATATGACTCCCAACTCCCTAATTCATCAACTTTAACACTTTTAGAGCTCGGGAATAGTAAATTTAATCTAAAACATGCAATTTTGACAAGATAATGAGCTAAATATAAGGGTAAAATAGGTATATTTTTTATCCATATCACGCATCCAAAAGGAAAAATTGAAGACGTACTGGTAAAAGTGGATAAATTTATTTTTCCAGTTGACTTTATCATTCTTGATTATGAAGCAGATAGAGAAGTCCCAATCATTTTGGGAAGACTTTCTTTGGCTACCGGACAAACTTCGATTGATGTGCAGAAAGGTGAGCTAACCATGCGATTCAATGACGAACAAGTAACTTTTAATGCTTTCAACCCATTAAAATTCCCTGATGAAGTAGAAGAGTGCAATGCGTTAGAAGAAAAAGTTAGGCATCCTAAAGAAAAAGCTGTGCCTAAACATAACGCGCCCACACATGATACACCAGCAAAATACTTTTCAAAGCAGTCACCAACAAAAGAGATGCATCTTTGTGATGATGTGCCAAGACAGGTAAAAAAGAGAAAAGAAGTTGCGTTTAAAAGCAGCGCATCAAAGAAAAAATCTCCAACGCATCCAAACACAACTATGGATTGCGCTACCGCAGTAAAAGCAAAGCACAAAAGTTGTCTACCTTTGACTTGGATAGAATGCAAACTTCGAGGGAAAGCCCAACATTGTAAGGTGTTTTAGAAAATCCGACAGTTCAAATCCATAATAAAATCTCACGAGGAGAAAAAGATGCAGTGGGGCAATGCATCCATCATCTTTTTGGACAACACATGAACGAAGCAAGGTGATGTAGGTGTTAATATCACACATGCAGAAGCAATTTAAGATCTTAGACACATAATTTCATCAATTTGATCCTTGAAGCCATGTTGTTCATAAGAACAAAAAACAGAGTAATAAGGTACCTACCTCTTGAAGCTCCCAATTCGTATAATCTGATGCTTTATAATTCACACCAACGGCTTTTGGACAACCACTTGGATCTTCCCTACTATCGTCAGGCCTTGGAACAGATTGTGGGATCCTCAATTGATAGGAATTGGAAAGGAAAGCTTATGGGTATAAGCAAGTTTGAGAGTTTGAGCTATGAAGGTTTTGGGAGAATTTTGGCAGCATTTTAGGTTGAATTATTCCACCAATTTTCATCAGCTCATCCTCTATATATAGAGGGAAATCATGCACAAAAATTGCACAAGAAATTGACAGCAATTTGGGATCATTTTGAGTCATAAGGTTAGGTGGTGCAATAAGGCTAATTACAAGTGATTAGTCACTAAGCACCACCTCCAAAATATGCTAATTTTTTAATTTCTTTTAAATTCAAAATTTGCAAATAAAATTCTGAATAATCCCACTTTCTTTTATTTTTATTTTAATTTAAATAAAATTTCTTTAATTAAAATAAAATTATTTAATTTAATATCTCAAATTAAATTAATACCATTTGTGCAATCTTGGTTTTTCTCCCAACGAAATTTCTAGAACATGAATCCTTATTCACGTGTTTAATATTTAAATCATATTTAAATACATCCAACTCTCATTTTAAGTTTAATTCATAATTAAACTAATATATCTTTAAATATCGTATATAACCGACTTTTGTATCCTTTTTCGATTTTGAACGTTTCAAATATTAACCTATCATATTGTTCCAAGTTTTATTCCTATTGAGCTAGTATAGGGACCTAATGGACCTACAGATCATGGACTCCAATGAAATGATGATAACCAGTTAATCTCATTAACCTAGTCATTCATTGTTCGTTAGCTTCTGGGACACTCCACTATAGCCCATAGTTGAACTCCCCTCACTGTAGATATATTTCTTGTCCACTTTAGATAACCAGGATCAGTAAGTCGACCCTTCACAAGTTGTTCGTAACTAGCATCTTGTTCCTTAAGTTCCACTAGGCTTATGGGCCCATTTGAATTTGGTTTGTAAGATTGGGCCCAATTTTAAAAATCTCTTATTTGGGGACCCTGTGGCTGTGAGAAGACAAAATTAGCATTGCCCTTTGCCATCTTCTTAAAAATCTCAAATGAAATTGGGATAAAATTCGTGCAATACGACAAAATTTGATTGAATTTAATGAATCTTGATCAAATTTTGACAAATAATCATGCAACCACCGACTAAATTTGCCAAAAATTAATGAATCCGACCGAATCCAGTAAATCCTGATCGAAAATGGCAAGCATTTATGCATTCCCGGTCGAATTTTGGCCGAAAATCATGCAATCCAGCCAAAATAATGAATCCTAGCCGGGATTTATGCATTTCCCGTCGGGATTCATGCATTTCCGGCCAAAATTAGACCGAGAATGCATGGAGCGATTGAGTTATGAAACTGTTTGTAAGTTCCAACTCAAAAGTCAATGCTCGAACCGATTGGAAGAAAGAAGAAAGCGATGGAGTTCTGAAAGTGTTTACAAATCAATGTTGGTTGTCGTTTTGTCCAAATCTTGATTTTTTTTAATCAAGCGCAAATCCTTTTTTTTTTTTTAAATCAAGCGGCATCTTGTTTTCTTCTTTTTTTTTTTTTTAATGTTTTGAATTGTTTTGCCTCCTATTGAAAATTGAAGAGAGGTTATAATTGACTTTTTACATCTTTGCTGACATCATTAAAGTCATCAAAGAGTCTCCGAATAAGAGATTTTTTAAAAGGGGTCCATTTTTACAAATCAACAATGAAATAGGCCCCTAAATTCCAATTGCCCGTTCCACTAATCCTCTAATGAACAATTAGTTCGTGAAACAATCATTGAACCAAGTCCCTCTCAAGGTTATGAGAGGGTGGGATCCCTTGTTCAAGACTCAGAGTCAATACTTAAGAGAAAAACCTCTTTACTAACCCTAAAACGGGTAGCAATGAATTTCGTCTTGCAAAGCTATGTCCCCAACTATCTATTTAGTCTTATCCCCAAAATGGTAGGCTTATTGAGTCGGCGATATTTGGCCACTCTCACCCATGCAAATCAAAGGACAATCCTAAATAAACAGAAGTTCATAGTTAGCTCAGGATTAAGATCATACCTAGGTTACATGTATGAGATGCTCAGTTTCAACAGTAAACGGTGTTGTAAAGTGAAAGTGACTTATCTCCTAGTCTGATCTCTATGCAAACTCTTTGTATAGGATGCCCTCACTCACATGTCTTATACATGAGCGATTAGGATCACATCGTCTGTCTTTAAGGAATAAAGCGAGCTACACCAATAGTGTCCCCAAGATTAAGGTACCTAACCTCATCCATATACTATAGATCGTTTAGACTATTTACTTGAACTTGATCGATACTTATGTCACACATAAACTTCAAATATACATAATATAGCCATGGGTTCTTAGTTTATTGGATTTGTGGTTATATTTAGGCAAAACAAATATATAGAAATAATATTTCATTGAAGCAAGTCAAATGTTACATTTACTATCTACGAGTTTTAGGGCATAAAACCCAACAGGTGACGCCGAAATGAACTATTGAAGGGCATTGGAATTGTAGTGAGGCATGAGGCATTGTGGCAATGTAAGAAGCGAAAAGTGTTGTTTGCCAAGTTTGAGTTAAAGAAATTCGATGGAAAAGGGGATTTTAGTTTGTGGAGAAAAAAACTTAAGGCACTATTAGTTCAACTTAAAGTATAAAAAATCTTATTTAAATCAGAAGATCTAGAAGAGCCTATAAGTGAAGCTAAAACCCAAGAAATGGATGAGATTACTTTTAGCAAAACGATCTTGTATTTGTCTGATTCTATTTAGAGACAAGTAGAGATGATATTACTAATGTTGTTGATCTGTGGAAAAAACTTGAAGTTATGTATCTGAACAAATCATTATCAAACAAAATTCTCGTAAAAGAAAGGTTGTTCGGATATAGGTTGGATTCCTCAAAACCTTTGGAAGATGGTCTAGATGATTTTTTTAAAATATGCCTTGATGTAATCAATATTGGGGAGAAAATAGATGACGAAAATCAAGTTATAATCTTGTTAAACTCACTGCCAGAAAATTATAGAGAAATTAAAGCTGCTATAAAATATGGGAGGGATTCCTTAACTTTGAGGCTTGTACTCGATGCCCTTAGATCTAAATATTTGGAAACTAAATCTCAGAAGAAAGAAACTGAAGCTTTGACAGTAAGACGAAGACTTGAAAACATAAATAATCAGCCCAAGAATAATAAGAAATACCATAGCAAACATAGATCAAAATCTAAGGGAAAAGAAACTAGAGAATGCTTTTACTGTCATAAGCCTAGACACCTCATTAAAGATTGTACAAAACTACAATATAAGAACAAATTGCAAGCTAAAAAGGAAGGCCAAAATTCAGCTAATGTCCATGAAAACTATGAATTTGCAGAGGTGTTAACAATTTCAGAACTAAGCCCGAATGAAGAATGGATTTTAGATTCCGGTTGTTCATACAACATGACCCCTCATAAACATTACTTCATAGACCTTGAAGAATTAGATGGTGGCAAAGTCTTGATGGGAAACAACCAACAATGTCTAACTAAGGGAGTTGGTTCCGTAAAACTTAGTCTAATATATGGAACTCATAAAATACTTCCATCCGTGAGATATGTTCTTGATTTGAAAAGAAACCTCATTTCATTAGGGACTTTCGATAAGGCTGGTTACAAGTACAAATCTGAGGGAGGAGTCATGAAAATCTTTAAGGGTTCATTGTTGATGATGACAAGAAGTTTGAAAAATGGATTGTACACATTAAATGGCTCGTCTAGTGTGGAAACAACCAATGTAGCACCTAAAGAAACCAACCAAGAAACTTTGTTGTAGCATAAACAGTTGGCTCATGTGAGTGGATGAGATGCATTCTCTAGAGAAAAACAACACGTGGGTATTGGTAGAAAAACCACAAAATCAGAGACTTGTTGAATGCAAGTGGTTATACAAATTGAAACCAAGTCTTAAGGGTGAGGATAAACCTGTTGGGATTTATGCCCTAAAACTCGTAGATAGTGAATGTAACCGTTGACCGGATATTAATGAAATAATATTGATATATTTTCCATTAATTGTTATTAGTTATTTTATTTTTGTCTTTGCCTAATAATAACCCTAATCCAATAAACTAGACATCCAAGGCTGTAATATGAGTCTTGAACTATATGTAGCGACATATGGGATCATTGTTCAAGAAACAGCCTAAAGGGTCTATAGTATAGGGATAAGACTGGGTGCCTTATCCTGGTGACACTATGGATACGGCCCACTTTGTATTTGATACAAACGCTGCGATCCAACGCGTTCATGTAGGAGACATGCGAGTGGGGGTATCCTATGCAATGAGTTTGCATAAGACCGGACCGCGAAATAGTAACCACTAGTTATAACACCGTTGACTAGTTGGTTTTCTATTTCACTAGGACGACCGAGACAACTTAGTCTTAATCCTGAGTTGATTATGGACTCCTGCTCATGAGAGACTGTCCTTTGATTTGCATGGGTGAGAGTGGCCAATACGCCGACTCAATAAGCCTACCACTTTGGGGACAAGATCGAATGGGGAGCTGGGAACATAATCGTACAAGATGGAATTCACTCCTTCCCGACTTTAGGGAAGCAGATGAGTGTTCCCTTAAGTGGTTACTCCGAGTCTTGAACAAAGGGCCCTACCCTCTCAATGGCACGAGAGGGTTTTTTGTTTAATGGTTGGACCATAAACAGATTGTTCATTAGAGGAGAATTGGTACTTAAGGAAATAGAGGTGACCCAGGGGTAAAACGGTAATTTGACCCAGCTGGGGTTACGGACACTCGTGAAGGACTAACTAGTCGATATTGGTCTAAGTTCCGTGGACACAGAAAATATGTCTGCAGTGAGAAGAGTGCAACTGTGAGTCTATAGTGGAATGTACACACAGTTAACGAATATTGATTATTGTGGTTAATGAGTTTAACCAATTAATCTCACATCGTTGGAGCTTCTGATCTGCAGGTCCATTAGGTCCCACTGGTAGCTCGTAAAGTAATTTGAGGCAACTAAGTAATTAAATTGAAGATGTTCAATTTACTAAGGGAAATAAATATAATATATATTGATATATTATTATGAGAGAAATTAATATTTGAAAAGTTCAAATATAAATTTATGGAAGATTGAAAAGAATTAATTTAAGTCCTAAAAGTGTTTGGGCAAAATTAATTAATTCAAGGCCGGAAATTAAATATGTGATATTTAATTTGGTGGTTAATTAATTAAAGAATTCATTAACCATGAATTAATCAATTATGTAAATAATTAATCACTTAAGGAAGTGATTAATCATTTATGGGAATGATCTAATTACTTATGGAAGAAATTAGTCATTTATGGAAAAGATTAATCAATTGGGAATTGATTGATCATGATTGATTAATTAAGGAATAAAGATTGAATCAATTTTGGAAAAGATTGATTTAATTGAATATTTTATTCATGGCCTCTCTTCTATAAATAGAACACTAGACCTAATTGGTCATGACACTTGACACTCTTAAAAGACAAGACCTAGAATTCTCTCTAGCCTCCCTCTTAGAGAAAGACTCCCACAAGTCTTTGGCCTCCTAGACTTAGAGACATACCGGTGTAACCTCTGTGGTTATTGTGTCAATCAAAGAAGAATTTCCAGCGAAGAATACCTTGAAGCGGCTGCTGCGTTTTCGTTCGTGGAGCTTCGTTGGCGAAGAACGGTCAAGTCTACAACGGAGGTTTGTAACGGTTCTTCCTCTTTTCTTTAGAAAAGTTTTAAAATAAATTTAGATTTATTTTTAGCATGTTTAAACCGATTTTACAGCGGCTTTAAAGTTAGTTTAAAGTTTCGTTTGAGTTTTCGTAACGGTTTTTAACGTTAATTAATATACGGCGTAAGGTCCAATCGATGCGCTTCCGCTGCGTTGGGACTTTTATTCCCTTCAATCGGCATCAGAGCCATCGCTGTCCCTATTAATTAATTTTAAAAAGTTGCGATAGGCTCTAATAGGTGGGATTTATGCATATTGTATGTTCGGTTTGCATTGAACTGTTTGGGTTAATTTTATGGCCATAGATTTTATTTTTATGTGATTTTGATCATGTAAGGCCCGGTGTTTCGGGTATTTTATGTAAAATCGAGTCCTATGTAAGTCCGGGTCTAGAATAGGTTTTTATGAGATGAAAATCGAAGGAATCGCCGCTGAAATCGAAGCCGAAATCGGGAAAATCGTTGCTGTTTTGCCCAGAAGCTGCCTCCAGACGCAACAGCGTCGGGACGCTCCTTCAACAGCGTCTCGACGCTGTCTCGATACCGAAGGCGCTCGGTAAGGAAAGCGCAAAGCGTCGGGACGCTACCTCAACAGCGTCTCGACGCTGTCTCGATTACGCAGGCGCCAGATATGGAAAACGCACAGCGTCGGGACGCTAATCTACACAGCGTCTCGACGCTGTCACGATGGAGGCGCGAACTAGGGTTTCAAAAGGCGCGGTTCAAGCGAGGCCGGTCCGGTTCGGACCGGTTCGGCTGGGCTGGGACCTATTTGGTCCGGTTCAGCCAATTTTTGGCATGGTTCGTGATTTTGGAGGCCGGTTCGAGGTGGTTCGGGGCGGTTCGAGCTGTCTAGACCAATTCCGGAGCTGTACATGGATTTTTAGGATAGAATTTAGCTAAATTATTGTAATTTAATGCTTTATTTTATCCTAGGGGCCAAAATTAACCGGTTCAATTGCTATTTATATGCTTTATGGATGTCATATAGATTATTTAATCCCACCTTAGGTTATAAACATGCTCATGCATTTTTTATATATTATAAATTGTTATAATGTATGTTTAAATGCATGGATTGGTTTTCATATTTCTTAATATAAGTGTATATTAATATGAAAAATTGTAAAGCATGAAGCATGTCATTACTTAAATTAAATATAAATAGTTATGTTTAATGTGATGAATGAAGCATGCTTGGTTGATTTTCTTGATTGGCTTATAATTGTTATAATAAAAGAAAATCAAAATTGCATGAAGCATGAAACATCCATAGTTATTAATATAATTGTTATATTATTCATGCAATTGATGAGGCTTAATTATTCAATTTGAATGAGATTGTTGAATGAATTAAACCCTAGATTCTTGATTATAGGATTAATCATTAAAATTTGAAATAGTTCTTTAATATTAATGGTTAGAAACCGTCAATCTATAATCAAGATTTGCATGCAAACATAAGATCATAGGATAAATTGAATTAATTTTAAATTGTTTAAAATTAATTAGACCTAGATCGATTTCTAATAGGATTAGAATCTTTTCTTACTTAGAATTAAAAATAGTTTTAATTTACTAAGTAGGAAAAACATTGCTATGATTATAAGGGAACTCCACCGGTAATGTTCTGTCTAAGGCTGGAGGTATTTAAGTTGACGGTTTACGGAACACCTCCTACCTGGGAACTGACCTGGAATACCGGAGTTGAATTAATCATAGTTAAATGTTAGCATGCAATGTCACTAGGTTTATTAAAAGTGTTTAATGCGCCTAGATCTTTAGAGTAAAGACCTTACATTACTGAGGTTATAAGGGAACTCTCTCGGTAAAGTTCTGTCTAAGGCTGGGGGTATTTAAGTTGACGGTTTACGGAACACCTCCTACCTGGGAACTAACCGGATTGAGTTGAATTAACCATAGTAATGTTAACTTGCAATGTTGGGTTTATTAAAAAGTTTAATTCACCCAAAAGATTGCAGTTGAATCCTTTCCATAATTGTTATAATAGGATCAGACTTAGATAGATTGACTTAGCCGAATACTATCTAAGTTAAACAACCCTATATTAACCTTAGGACATTTTCAGTGGGAGGAAAATTACAAAACGAGATTTAAATCAAGTTTTGCTCCTACATCCCTATATTCACAACGTGAGATTCATGCTCGGCTTCGAGTCGCCCTAGGAGCGGCCTCCCTTCGGAAAGTGTTTGCATGGGTCAATATCAAGGTGAATGGGAAAAATGTCCAGAGTAAGTGGGAGCGGGACACGTGTCAACGTATCCCTCGGTCTCCGCCCATAGTTCACACCGTGAGAGTCCTATGATCCGCCTGCAGGTTGCCCTGGCGCATCCATCCCTTCGGAGGGCCTGATCATAGGATTCGGAACATCGTGAACTCCTGAAAAGGATAGGAGCTCTTAGGCTAATCACCAACAGTTGTCTTTCCCTTCGGTAGCCTGTTGGTGCGTGCCTCTGAGATCTGAAAGTGGGAGGGTTACACTTACGAGGATGAGTTAAAATTGTTAACAAATCCTTGACCGAACAACGGTGGCTAATGTCTATAGGAATATGAGTTATTCTGGAATTAGAATTAGCTGAGAGGTGTCTCATTTCAAAGGAGGAGTACCTGATCACCCTTCGGTGGCTGATATTCTAAACCTCTGAAACGTCGTTGCAAAACTAAATCAATAGTTTTAGGGTTCTGTGAATGTCTGTTTTGCTAAATTGATTGGATTGTGTGCAATTGTTTGCTTGTATGATGGGTTAAGGCAAAGATAACTAATACGGTCATTGTTTGTTTAAATTTCAGCAATGTCTTCCTCAATTGTCTCTCTGCTTAAAAATGAGAAATTAACCGGCGAAAATTATGCTACGTGGAAGTCGAACTTGAATACGATTCTTGTTGTCGATGATCTGCGGTTCGTCTTAACGGAGGATTGTCCTCCAGCCCCTGCTCGTAATGCATCCCAGGCAGTTAAGGATGCTTATGACCGCTGGACAAAGGCCAATGATAAGACTCGCGTCTATATCTTAGCCAGCTTATCTGAAGTTTTGGCTAAAAGGCATGAGGGCATGGTAACAGCGAGGGAGATTATGAACTCTCTCCAGGAGATGTTTGGACAACCGTCCTACCAACTCCACCATGACGCTCTCAAATACGTTTATAGCTGTCGCATGAAAGAGGGCACGTCTGTTCGGGAGCATGTCCTGGATATGATGGTCCAATTCAACGTGGCAGAGGCAAACGGGGCGGTCATAGATGAGCGTAGTCAGGTTGCATTCATCTTAGAATCTCTTCCGAAGAGTTTTCTGCAGTTTCGAAGCAATGCAATGATGAATAAAATAACATTCAACCTGACTAGCCTCCTTAATGAGCTACAGCTCTATCAGTCTCTTCTTAAGAACAAGGGACAGATAGAAGGAGAGGCAAACGTTGTTCACTCCAAAAGAAAGTTCGAGAAGGGTTCATCCTCTGGAACTAAATCTGTAGCCACTTCTTCAAAGAAAACGAAGAAGAAAGGAAACAAGGGGAAAGCTCCCAGTACTGCTGCTAAAAGCAAGGGAAAAGCCAAAGCTGTGGCAGACAAGGGCAAGTGTTTTCACTGCAATGTAGATGGACATTGGAAGAGAAACTGCCCAAAGTACCTTGCTGAGAAAAAGAAGGAAAAGGAAGGTAAATTTGATTTACTGGTTTTAGAAACATGTCTGGTAGAACATGATGAGTTTACCTGGATACTTGATTCAGGAGCAACTAATCATGTTTGCTCTTCTTTTCAGGAAAATAGTTCCTTTCGGCAGTTGAACGATGGAGAAATGACACTCAGGGTCGGAACTGGAGAAGTCATTTCAGCTAAAGCAGTGGGAGCTGCGAAGTTATTTTTTAGAAATAGATTCTTGCTTTTAGAAAGTTTGTTAATCGTTCCCAAGATTAAGAGGAACTTGATTTCTATTTCATGTTTGATTGAACAATCGTATACAGTTACTTTTGATATGAATGAAGCGTTCATTTATAAAAATGGTATACTTATTTGTTCAGCCAAATTGGAAAATAACTTGTATGTTTTAAGACCAACCGAAAACAAAGCACTTTTAAATCACGAATTATTTAAAACTGCTGAAACTCAAAGTAAAAGGCAAAAGATTTCTCCATCAAGTAACAATACTCATCTTTGGCATCTTAGACTTGGTCATATAAACATCGATAGGATCGGTCGTTTGGTAAAGAATGGACTTCTAAGCAAGTTAGAAGATGATTCACTACCACCTTGTGAATCTTGTCTCGAGGGAAAAATGACCAAAAGACCCTTTACAGGAAAAGGTTACAGAGCCAAAGAACCCTTAGAGTTAATACATTCGGATCTATGTGGTCCAATGAATGTAAAAGCTCGAGGAGGGTACGAATATTTCATCTCATTTATAGATGATTATTCAAGATATGGTTACTTATACCTAATGGGACATAAGTCTGAAGCCCTTGAAAAGTTTAAGGAGTTTAAGGCTGAAGTTGAAAACCTATTAGGTAAATCTATTAAAGTACTTCGATCTGATCGAGGAGGGGAGTATATGGATCAAAGATTCCAGGACTATATGATAGAACATGGAATCCAATCTCAACTCTCAGCCCTGGTACACCTCAGCAGAATGGTGTGTCAGAAAGGAGAAATAGAACCTTGTTGGACATGGTTCGATCAATGATGAGCTATGCTCAATTGCCTAGCTCGTTTTGGGGGTATGCAGTAGAGACTGCAGTATACATCTTGAACAATGTTCCCTCGAAAAGTGTTTCTGAAACACCTTTCGAGTTATGGAAGGGGCGTAAACCTAGTTTGCATCACTTTCGCATCTGGGGTTGTCCAGCACACGTGCTTGTGACGAATCCTAAGAAACTGGAACCTCGTTCAAAACTGTGCCAATTTGTTGGTTACCCTAAAGAAACGAGAGGTGGTTATTTCTACGACCCACAAGAAAATAAGGTGATTGTATCGACAAACGCCACTTTCTTAGAGGAAGACCACATGAGAGATCATAAACCACGAAGCAAAATAATATTAGGAGAAGCTACTGAAGAATCATCAAGAGTTGTTGATGAAGTTGGACCTTCAACAAGAGTTGATGAAGGAACTAGTTCTTCAGATCCATCCCGTCCATCTCAAACGTTGGGAATGCCTCGACGCAGTGGGAGGGTTGTGTTACAACCTGATCGCTACTTGGGTTTAACTGAAACTCAGGTTGTCATACCTAATGATGGCATTGAGGATCCATTGTCATATCGACAGGCAATGAATGACGAAGATAAGGATGAATGGGTCAAAGCCATGAACCTGGAAATGGAGTCAATGTACTCCAATTCTGTATGGGAACTTGCAGATCTACCAAATGGGGTAAAACCCATAGGGTGCAAATGGATCTATAAGAGAAAAAGAGATGCAGCTGGAAAGGTACAGACCTTCAAAGCTAGACTAGTGGCAAAGGGTTATACCCAAAAGGAGGGGGTTGACTATGAGGAAACCTTTTCTCCTGTAGCCATGTTAAAGTCCATAAGAATTCTTTTATCCATTGCCACATATTATGACTATGAAATATGGCAAATGGACGTCAAGACTGCCTTTCTGAATGGTAATCTTGAAGAGAATATCTTTATGTCTCAACCCGAAGGGTTCATAGCCCAAGGTCAGGAACAAAAAGTTTGTAAGCTAAATCGATCCATTTATGGATTGAAACAAGCATCCAGATCATGGAACATTAGATTTGATACTGCAATCAAATCTTTTGGCTTTGACCAAAACGTTGATGAGCCTTGTGTATACAAGAAAGTCAACAAAAGGAAAGTAGCTTTTCTAATACTTTATGTAGACGATATCCTACTCATTGGGAATGATGTAGGATACCTCACTGACATTAAGAAATGGCTAGCTGCCCAATTCCAAATGAAAGATCTGGGAGAGGCTCAATATGTTCTGGGAATCCAAATCATTAGGGATCGTAAGAACAAAACGCTAGCTCTGTCTCAAGCAACGTATATTGACAAGATGTTGTCTCGATATTCGATGCAAAACTCCAAGAAGGGACTCCTACCCTTCAGACATGGGGTACACCTGTCTAAGGAACAATCTCCTAAGACACCTCAAGAAGTTGAGAACATGAGACACATTCCCTACGCCTCAGCTGTGGGCAGCTTAATGTATGCCATGCTCTGCACTAGGCCTGACATATGTTATGCAGTGGGAGTAGTCAGTAGGTATCAGTCTAATCCAGGGTTGGACCACTGGGGAGCGGTTAAGAATATCCTCAAGTATCTTCGGAGAACGAGGGACTACATGCTTGTGTATGGAGCTAAGGATTTGATTCTTACTGGATACACTGACTCTGACTTTCAAGCTGATAAGGATTCAAGGAAATCCACATCAGGGTCAGTATTCACCCTCAATGGAGGAGCAGTAGTGTGGAGAAGCATCAAATAAGGATGCATAGCAGACTCAACCATGGAGGCTGAGTATGTAGCAGCTTGCGAAGCAGCTAAGGAGGCAGTATGGCTCAGAAAGTTCTTGACTGATTTGGAAGTAGTTCCGAATATGAACGTGCCCATAACACTATACTGTGACAACAGTGGGGCTGTAGCCAACTCAAAAGAACCTCGTAGCCACAAACGGGGTAAACACATCGAGAGGAAGTATCACCTGATACGGGAGATTGTGCAAAGAGGAGATGTGATCGTCACTAAGATCGCCTCGGAGCACAACATCGCTGATCCATTTACAAAGGCTCTCACGGCTAAAGTGTTTGAGGGTCATCTAGAAGGTCTAGGTCTACGAGATATGTATGCCATCTAATCTAGGGCAAGTGGGAGAAATGTATAATGGGTATAAGGATGCCCTAGTTCATTGTATTTCCAGCTTTAGATTATTGCATTTACATCCCACTAACTAGTGTTTTAGTTCAAGTGGGAGTTTGTTGGGATTTATGCCCTAAAACTCGTAGATAGTGAATGTAACCGTTGACCGGATATTAATGAAATAATATTGATATATTTTCCATTAATTGTTATTAGTTATTTTATTTTTGTCTTTGCCTAATAATAACCCTAATCCAATAAACTAGACATCCAAGGCTGTAATATGAGTCTTGAACTATATGTAGCGACATATGGGATCATTGTTCAAGAAACAGCCTAAAGGGTCTATAGTATAGGGATAAGACTGGGTGCCTTATCCTGGTGACACTATGGATACGGCCCACTTTGTATTTGATACAAACGCTGCGATCCAACGCGTTCATGTAGGAGACATGCGAGTGGGGGTATCCTATGCAATGAGTTTGCATAAGACCGGACCGCGAAATAGTAACCACTAGTTATAACACCGTTGACTAGTTGGTTTTCTATTTCACTAGGACGACCGAGACAACTTAGTCTTAATCCTGAGTTGATTATGGACTCCTGCTCATGAGAGACTGTCCTTTGATTTGCATGGGTGAGAGTGGCCAATACGCCGACTCAATAAGCCTACCACTTTGGGGACAAGATCGAATGGGGAGCTGGGAACATAATCGTACAAGATGGAATTCACTCCTTCCCGACTTTAGGGAAGCAGATGAGTGTTCCCTTAAGTGGTTACTCCGAGTCTTGAACAAAGGGCCCTACCCTCTCAATGGCACGAGAGGGTTTTCTGTTTAATGGTTGGACCATAAACAGATTGTTCATTAGAGGAGAATTGGTACTTAAGGAAATAGAGGTGACCCAGGGGTAAAACGGTAATTTGACCCAGCTGGGGTTACGGACACTCGTGAAGGACTAACTAGTCGATATTGGTCTAAGTTCCGTGGACACAGAAAATATGTCTGCAGTGAGAAGAGTGCAACTGTGAGTCTATAGTGGAATGTACACACAGTTAACGAATATTGATTATTGTGGTTAATGAGTTTAACCAATTAATCTCACATCGTTGGAGCTTCTGATCTGCAGGTCCATTAGGTCCCACTGGTAGCTCGTAAAGTAATTTGAGGCAACTAAGTAATTAAATTGAAGATGTTCAATTTACTAAGGGAAATAAATATAATATATATTGATATATTATTATGAGAGAAATTAATATTTGAAAAGTTCAAATATAAATTTATGGAAGATTGAAAAGAATTAATTTAAGTCCTAAAAGTGTTTGGGCAAAATTAATTAATTCAAGGCCGGAAATTAAATATGTGATATTTAATTTGGTGGTTAATTAATTAAAGAATTCATTAACCATGAATTAATCAATTATGTAAATAATTAATCACTTAAGGAAGTGATTAATCATTTATGGGAATGATCTAATTACTTATGGAAGAAATTAGTCATTTATGGAAAAGATTAATCAATTGGGAATTGATTGATCATGATTGATTAATTAAGGAATAAAGATTGAATCAATTTTGGAAAAGATTGATTTAATTGAATATTTTATTCATGGCCTCTCTTCTATAAATAGAACACTAGACCTAATTGGTCATGACACTTGACACTCTTAAAAGACAAGACCTAGAATTCTCTCTAGCCTCCCTCTTAGAGAAAGACTCCCACAAGTCTTTGGCCTCCTAGACTTAGAGACATACCGGTGTAACCTCTGTGGTTATTGTGTCAATCAAAGAAGAATTTCCAGCGAAGAATACCTTGAAGCGGCTGCTGCGTTTTCGTTCGTGGAGCTTCGTTGGCGAAGAACGGTCAAGTCTACAACGGAGGTTTGTAACGGTTCTTCCTCTTTTCTTTAGAAAAGTTTTAAAATAAATTTAGATTTATTTTTAGCATGTTTAAACCGATTTTACAGCGGCTTTAAAGTTAGTTTAAAGTTTCGTTTGAGTTTTCGTAACGGTTTTTAACGTTAATTAATATACGGCGTAAGGTCCAATCGATGCGCTTCCGCTGCGTTGGGACTTTTATTCCCTTCAAAACCAAGATTCAAGGCTAGGTTAGTAGCCACACACATAAATATGGCATAGATTATACAAAAATATTTTCTCCAGTAGTGCGATATTCCTCAATTCGAGTTCTGTTGTCATTAGTTGCTCAATTCAATTTAGAATTGGAGCAAATGGACGTTACAACGGCCTTCCTCCATGGGGAATTAGAAGAAGAAATCGACATGTCACACCCACTTGGTTTCAAAGTTGAATGGAAAGAACACTTAGTGTGTAGGAAGAGAATTGCCAAGGCAATAGGTTGTGAAATTAGATCGATCTTCACGATTGGCTTGAAGTGCAAGTGCTAACTCCTATGTTTTTAGCAAGGCATGTAATTCTCCATAAGGGATAGACTGTGAGCGAGTCCTCATAGAGGTTCAAAAAGTATTATATTCAATAGGTAAGCCATTCAAGATGTAGATGAGCAAATCTTCCTCATTAACAACAACAGAAACATTAGCCAATCGATCCTTGATTTCCTTAATCCTCTTGATATAAGCATTAATAGTCTCTCCAGAATTTTTAGTAACAGATTGCAACTCAGTCTTTAAATTAACAATATTGGCATGAGAATTAGAAGAATAGTGTTTTACAAGAGTCTCCCAAACCTATTGAGAGGACTTGGTGCCGACAATGTATGCAAGAGCTTCTGACAATAGTGTAGCATTGATCAGCATCATGAGAGCATGATCCTTCGCAATCTAGTCTTCATAAAGAGGATTAGGAATCGATTGAGTAATAGAGGAAGATGACGAAGAATCACCAGCAGTAGAAGACGATTGAATTGTGGCAGCAGGACACAGATTAGATCCATCAACAAAACTAAATAGTTTGAGAGCCTTCAAGAGAGAAGTGAATTGAAATTTCGAGAGTAAAAAATTGATGAATCAAGTCGAATAGAAATCAAGTTGCAAATATTAGGGAGAAAGAAAATCGGAGTGTGTCATCCTTAGTAGGGGAAGGGTTTGAAGACATCATTGTAATGGAACTCATTTAGGATTGAGGACTAACGCATGGTAAAGAAAGCAGATGTGTGGGAAAAAAGTCAGAGAACTTGCTCTGATACCAAGAGAATTGCCACAAATTGTAAATACTGTTGTATATTTTCCAATGAATAACTAATACAACTCTACTCTATATATAACAAGTGTGATCAATTATAAGTAACAATATAACAAACTTGTTTAACAAACAAGATACTGCAGAGAAGAAAATAATTTTCAAAACTAATTCAGTTACATAATAAGGGATTCAAACCTCTAACATTTTGTTCAAATGTGTATGTCTTATGCTAGTTGAACTATTCTCATGTTGGCAAATATAACATCAATATACTATATTGTTGGGTTTTATGTTCTTGTTCGTGCGGAGTTCTTGACCACCAATTTGAGGGAGAAGGAAACTTGCAGTTCGGTCTTCTAACGTAAGTGATTTATTCATCCCTTAGCATGTTTAGCCTAAAAATATCAGAATTGTTTTGTATGGTTTATTGTTTCTTGTACTGTGGTTTTACGAATTCTAAACTAAATTGAAACACATGCGATCACACACCCTTTCACTGGGGACTAAATCTCTTCAACTCTTTCAATGGAAAAAAAAAGGTTGTGAAGTATATATATCATATATAAACAAAAAACCATAGTTCAAGCATTCGCATTGGTAACTCATCCGAAAAAAAAAATCATTCGCGTTGTGGCCGAAAAATATAAAATTGAAACCCGAAAAAAGAAAAATTAAAAATAAAGAAAAAAAAGACAACTTGAATTTTGGAAACAGGTTTTTCATTTCTCTCCTGTTTCATCTGCCATCGTCGTTCTCAATTGTTCCAGGGGGATATTGGTTTTTCTCGCACTCTAGGGCGATATTGTTTTCCCTTTATCTTTTTAATTATCCTTATGCATGCTTAATTAGAATGAATAGTTGATACATTGAGGACAATGTATGCTTTAAGTTTGGAAGGATGCTCTACTATTCTAAGTTGTTGATTTTTTTTTATTGATATATGATGATTCTATTGCATTTGGTGTGATATCAAAAACCGATGATGTATCTAGATAATAATATTTGTGCATTTCTTTTTGTGAAATATGAGAGTATGTATGAATTTATATAAATTTAAATTTTTTCCTTGATATTCTTGCACATGCCTATTAAGCACTTAACCTACTTATTAATGGTTCTGAAGGCTTAGAACAGGGTTATACATATCTAGATGTTTGTTGTCACCTCAATAAGCTTAAGGATTGGTTTGAAGGTTAAACTACATGAGAGTTTGTAATGTTTTACTTGGAAGAAATTGCATGATTTGTTAGCCTACAAATAAATAAATAAAAAAGAAAAAGAAAAAAAAAGGAAAGATAATAAAGAGAGAGAGTGAAAGAAAAAAGTGAATAAAATAACTTGTAGTGTTTAATGTTGATTGAGGGTAAACTTTGTTGTGATTAGTTAAACCACTCATTAAGCAGGTGCTTTGAGTAAGGGTTCCTACAACAATTGTGTGAAAGTTAGTACCCTTGAGTTAAAGAAAAATACAAGTTTGGGGGAGGCATACCCCATTTTTCAAGCACCCTAGTGAAGTATTACTTTCTTGACTGTTGGGAAGCTGAATTATTGGAACTTAGGGTCACTATAGGGGGCAAATGAATTAATGGTTTTATAAAACTTTCTCAGATTGTATAGATCCAATAACGAAGGCTTGCACAGAAGTGCAAAGTGACCATTTAAATTTAAATTTAAATTTCAATTTCAATTGAATGGATGAGTTTAAATTTAAATTTCTTGATGAATGGATGAGTTTGACTAGTTGCTCCAATTGTTTGAACTTGTTATTTGGAGAATTGAGGCTAGAGTCCTTCATCTGCAAAAGTCGATTCATCTCGAACTAGGAGTTAATCACTTCCCAAAGTAAATCATAAGAACGAAGTGGTTATTATAAGTTCAATCCAAACCAGGAACCAATCACTTTCCAAAGTAAACCATGAGTGCGAATGACAATCCTGAATTCAGCATGAGCCAGAAGTCGATCACTTCCCAAAGTAAATTAGAAGTGTGAAGTGACGATTGTGAATTAAGCCTGAAATAAGAGTCGGTCACTTCCCAAAGTAAATCACAAGTACAAAGTGACCATCCTAAAATTTTAGTCCAAACCAGGAATCGATCACTTCCCAAAGTAAATCACATGTAGGAAGTCATCATCCAGAATTTAGCTAGAACCAGGAGTCGAGCACTTTCCAAACTAAATCACAAGTATGAAGTGAGCATCCTAAATTCATCTCGAACCATACAAGTATGAAGTTGCCATCCTAAATTAAGCCTGAACCAAGAGTCAATCATTTTTCAAAGTAAATCATAACTGTGAAATGACCATTCTAAATTCTCATCTCAATCCAGGAGTCGATCACTTCCAAAAGTAAATCATGAGTGCGAAGTAACCGTCTTAATTTAAGTCCGAACCAAGAGTTGTTCACTTCCCAAAGCAAATAACAGGTACGAAGTGGCTATTATGAATTCAGCCTAATCTAAAAGTTGATTACTTCCCAAAATAAATCATAAGTGTGAAGTGACCATCTCGAATTCAGCCCGAACAAGGAATCAATCACTTCCCAAGGTAAATCATAAGTGGGCAAGTGACCAACCTGAATTGCACATGAATCAGGGGATGATCATTTCCCTAGGTAAATCATAAGTGGTTAAATGATCAGCCTGAATTCCACTTGAATTAGGAGATGATCTGTTCTTAGGGTAAATTACGAGTGGATAACTTACCAGCCTGGATTATTTCTAAATCAGGAGATGATCACTTCCTAAGGTAAAACACCAGTGGGCAAGTGACCAACCTGAATTTCACCTGAATATGAGAACGATCACTTCCTAGAGTAAATTACAAGTGGGCAAGTGATCAGCCTGAATTCCACCTGAATCAGGGGATGATCACTTCCCACGGTAAATCACAAGGATGCAAGTGACCAGCCTGAATTTCGCTTGAATCAGGAGATGATCACTTCCCAAGGTAAAATACAACTGGAAAAGTGATTAGCCTGAATTCCACTTGAATGAGAGTAAATCACAAGTGGACAAGTGACCAAATTGAGTTTCACTTGAATTAAGGGATGATCACTCCCCAATGTAAAAAGGAAAAGAATAAAAAAATGAAAAAAGAAGAATAAAAAAAAAATGTACAAATTTTAAATTTAAAAAAAAAAAATAAGAAAAAATGTTAAAAAATGAAAAAAAAAATGAAAAAAATAAAATAGGAATATAAAAACAAAAGAAAATTAAAAAAGAGAAAAGAAAAGAAGGAATTAAAAAACATAAGAGAAAAAAAGAATAAAAAAACATGATAATTTTTTCTTAAAAGGAATAGGAAAAACGTAGAAAAAAATAAAAATAAATTAGAAAAAGGAAAATAAAATTTTCGTTAATCCTCTTTTGATCAAGGTGGATACCCCACAAAAATATCCCCCCTCCCCATGATGCCAGTGTTTTGTTTGTTGTATAATGCATATGCATATGCTAGGACATTAGTGTTTGTTGTGTGGACCCCGTAGGACACTGTAACTTTATCTCCAATCTAGTGGATACCCAAATATACTCTGTGACACTAGTGTTTGTTGTGTTATATAATGAATATACTTTTAACAAGAGGTTAACACCTTCAAATTATTGAACTGGATAAACTTACTGTTTTAAGATTTTGATAGATAGATTAATTCCGTTGGATGGATGTGATTTAAAGACTGGATGAACGCGTTACTTTCTAATGTAGTAGATAACTACTTATACTTGTGTTAACGACTTCGAGAACTCTGACTTTTAAAATATTCCAGTAGATAGATGAATGGTACATATAAGGAAACAATTATTCATAGCTGCATTAAATTATTTTACCGCTATTCAAATCTTAAATGCAGAAAAAAAAACACAACTTATCGAGTGATAGGATTGTTGCATCGCCTACGATTATGGCCTAGCTGTCCACAACGCCCACACCTTTGAGTCTGTACTTTTTCACTGTAAGACCTAATCCTCTTCTTTTTTGGCCTTCCAGCAGCACATTTTGAATTGGGTGGGTGACCTGTGTTGGCCTCAGCTGTTGATGTGATAGAATCTTTCCTTATGGATCCAATAGGATGCATGTTCGCACTCTACATCTTTTGGAGGTTTGAGCTATGGTAAAACTCATGAACAAATGTATTGATGTTCAACCCCTTGCGACAAATAGCTATGTATGCGTGGGTGCATGGGATAAGATCTGGCTCCCACCTCTTGCACGTGCAACTTTGGTTGGTGATGTTTACTTCGAATTACTTTTTTTTATCATGAACTTGGAACTCCACTTGGTCGACGGGGTAGATCTGCGTATTTATATGTATATATTAATAATTAGATTTTGGGGTATATACAATTAAATAGATGAACAACTTTAAAATACCATTATAAACTACTTACATCCATCGTGTGGCTTGCTTTTAGTGACTCTCGTTTTTCTTTTGATGCATAAGTTGTAATGGTATACTTTTGAAAGCTTGTGTGGTTCCTCCTCTCGTAGAACCATCGTTGTAAAAAATCTCTTATAAACTCCAAAAGTGGAATGATAGGTAATTCATGAGCCTCACTTAAATGAGAATTTAGACTCTCTAAAATATTAGTAGTCTGTACATACCGTTTGTTCGTGGAGAATGCACGAGACCATCACGCATATCCTACCTCCTCTAACTCATTCCTAATTGAAGGGATGATTTGTTCCATCTACCTCATGTAATATTCAAAATCACCAATAGTATACAATTTTGCAAACTTATATAAAAGGTCATCAACCAACTTGGCCTTGTGGCCTGATTTAATGTTCCTTAAAAGATGATAAATACATATGTCATGTTGTGTTGACGTATATACCTTTCTGACTTCTTTCCCAATGCTCTTGTACTTGTTAGACACTATTACTAACTCGTTTGGTTCTCCAAATGCTGCTTATAAATTCTGGAAAAATCATGCCCATGACGTGTCATTTTTAGAATCAATAATAGAAAATGCCAACAGGAATATCCTTGAGTTACCATCAAATGTGTAGGTCATCAAAAGGGTTCCATTGAATTTTGTTTTTAAGAGATGTTCCATCTACAGAAATGATCGGGAGACAGTATTTTCACCCATATATAGATTTTGGAATACTCATGAAGAAGAATTTGAACCTGTCATTTGAATCAACTTCCTGGGTGTTGTATGTTCTTGAAAACAATGAACATAAATATGAGTATATACTAAATATGGAATGTTATAAATTGTCGCGACAAATGGTAAATACCTTGATTTTTTTATCAACCTATCTTCAAACGTTGGAATTTACGCATAGGACACTTCAGGGGATCCTATTAACTCATTTAGAGCCCTTTTTCTCCACTTCCATGCTTTGTCATAACTAATATTGATTCCATGGGTTTTCCTAGCATACTCTATTATATCCTGAGGTGTGCAGTGCATCATGTTAGTGGTCCTCATTATAACCTTCGCATACTCGCTCGCAACGCTCGCAGTCGCTTGCCTGTGATCATTCTGAACGACATCAATAGAACAATTGTGTTCGTTGATAAACTTCTTGACAATCTACAGCTACCTCGTGCGAGAGGTAGACACGTGAATATACCATGGGCATGAGTCGTCTATGCATGCCACTATAAACTACTTGCTATTGGATTTAACAATCTTGAATTGGAAACTTCCTTTAAGGGTAAGGGTATAAATTGCCTTCTTAAGATGTTTTTTGCAAGAAAATATGCACCCCTTTGATACAGAAACCTTGTCGGTCAACGCGTTGATCCCATTTAAGTTAACAAAATCGAAAATTTTCTCCCCTCGGGATGAGCTTGCGCTTACCCCCTGGTTGTGTATACCAGTATCTACATCCTACACGTCCAAAACTACACAGAAATCCTTATACGTACCATTCTGAAACCCATTAATCATCCAAAAACTATCTCTATCTTGCGAAAGGATTGTATCGATATCGAGTTGCTTGACCAGTTCCTGAAGAGTGTTACCCGACATATACAATTACTTTCTGACAGATTGATGTAGTTCGCCACACATTCCTTGAGTTGAAAGAGGTTAGAATCACAAGGAACAGTCACAGTTCCAGACTTGAAATCACTTTAGAGCCCCCTAACATTCTAGACACCGCCAACATAATTGAAATCTGTTGTACTGTCATTTTGTGTTATTGGGAAATTTTTAATCAAAGTATGACAGACACTAATGTGAACATGTTGTCAAAAGACCTGGATTAGGTTATATATTTAAACGAGGTTTAAACACTAATTGAGAGAGAGAAAAAATCCTTTTTTGACGATTGAAAAGGAGAAAAAAACGAAAATATAGGCAAAATCATTTTTTATTGTGTTAGAGTTGGAGAAGAAAGCGAAATCTACGAAATTCGGTTGGAGACCAAATCGACGAGGATCCCATGAAATTTGGAAAGATGGATTCAAGTATATAACGAAATTATAAACGACGTCTATATTGTTGGATTTTATGCCCTAAAACTGGTAGATAGTAAATGTAAACTATTGATCGTTCTCAATAAAATGTTTTTGATTGTTATTTTTATAAAGAGCTATTGAATTATTAGTTGTCTTGTTTTAAATAACCCTAAATCCAATAAACTAACATCCTAGGTTGTTGCATGAGTCTTGAACTGTATGTGGAGACATACAGGGATTAGTGTTCAAGATACAACCTAAAGGGTCAATAGTATAGGGATAAGGTTGGGTACCTTATCTTGGTAACACTATGGATACAATCCACTTTGTATTTGATGCAAATGCAGTGATCAAACGGGTTCGTGTAGGGGACATGCGAGTGGAGGTATCCTATGCAATGAGTTTGCATAAGACCGAACCTCGAAATAGTAACCGCTAAATGTAACATCGTTGACTAGTTAGGTTTCTATTGTACTAGGATGACCTAGACAACTTAATCTCAATCCCGAGTGTATTATGAACTCTTGTTCGCAAGGGATTGTCCTTTGATTTGTATGGGTGAGAGTGACTAGTTTGCCAACTCAATAAGCCTACCATTTTGGAGACAAGACCGAGTGGGGAGCTTGGAACATAATCACACAAGATGGAATTCACTCTTTCCCGACTTAAGAGAAGTGGATGAGTGTTCCCTTAAGTGGTGTCTCCTAGTCTTGAACAAAGGGTCCTACCCTTTCAATGGCACGAGAGGGGTTTCTGTTTAGTGGTTGGACCATAAACAGGTTGCTCATTAGAGGAGCACTGGTACTTAAGAATGTAGAGGTAACCCAGGGGTAAAATGGTAATTTAACCCAGTTGGTGTTACGAACACTCGTGAAGGACTAACTTGCTGTTATTGGTCTATATCCATGAACACAGAAATATTCTGCAGTGAGAATAGTGTAGTTGTGGGTCTATGGTGGAGTGTATCCACAGTTAATGAATATTGATTAATTTAGTTAATGAGTTTAGCCAATTAATCTCATATCGCTGGAGCTTCTGATCTGTAGGCCCATTAGGTCCTACTGGTAGCTCGTAAAAGGTAATTGAGGAAATTAAGTCTTGATTAATAAGAAAAATAATATAATGTATGATGATACATTATAATATAAATTTAATTTTGGATATGATTCAAAATTAATTAAATATTTGAAGGAGTTCAAATATTAATTTTAATATGAATTGGATTCATATTAAAACTATAGGTTATGTGGGAGATGTTTATTTAAATATGATTTAAATGAAATGATTTATTTAAATAAATTCCTATCCTATTATGACTGGAAAAGTAATTAATTATTATTTAAATGAAATATATCCTTATCTTATTATGTATAGGAAAAATGATATGACATTCTATATAAACCATAGAATCCCTCCCAGTTGAACACTCAACTCACCCAATTTTTCTTAAAATTAGGAAGAAGGTTCCAACTGTCTTGACCTCAAATTTATCAGAGAAAACCAGTGATTTATTTTATTCATTTCACCTCTCTCATGGGTGTGGATGAAAACGAAAAGATGGGCCCTTCAACCATGAGTGGTACTATTTAAAAAAAGAAAAGAAAAGAAAAAGTAATAGTAGAATTGGCCACCAATAATGTCTCTCGTTTGCAAAAACAAAATATAGAAGAATCCAAATCCCACATAAATTCAAACAACGAAACTCCTCGGAAACTTCTTAGAAACTCCAAACCTCCCATCACCAAATTATCCCATTCCCTCTCTCTCTCTTTAGATTGCGTCTATGCACAGTATTCCAGGCAACTTCCTCGAAACTGCATTCCAATTCTTATTCCAGCCATTCCCCGCCCTACACGTGTCCATTCCTATGTTCTTATCAACCTGGTTCGTATACATCTCCAACAATACTTCTTTCCTTCCCTATTAACAAAATTTTCACCTTTGAGAAATCATTGAAATTAGATCGAAAATATTTTTTAGTTCTCTTATACGTCGTCCAAACTGTAAAACTGCTGGCTACAATATGACAGTCTCTTTTAAATAATTTTTTCACGTTAACAAACAGATTTGTATTTAAAAAAAAAACGTGTATTATCTTTTTAATCTCACTTCTTACATTATTTTGTTACGTTCGAAAACTTATAGACAGTCCACTAGTTAGCAAGTATACTTTCGTTTATCATTGAATAAATTTGATTATATTATAGGAGTATGTTGTATGACTTTCACTGATTGTGTGCCACATCGGAGTCATTAAGAAATGTGTGATATAGAGAAAAAAAAATCATAGTGTGAATATTGGAAAATAGGTCCTTCGATGTCATTATTTGAAAATTTTCCTCTACCCTCCATATGTCCTTAGAGATTGTGGGTATCTTAGACAGGTGAGATTTGGATGATTTTAAGAGAAGAGTTGACATCAAGAATTGTCATTTCAACCAAACCAATCAACCAAACTTTATAAAATTCCCTCTTCATTCTCTCTCTTTCTCTCTCCATCTCTCTCACCTTCAGCAATGGATCAAAATCATGATACCTCAAGTAGAGTAAATGAACAAGCGTATGATAAAATACATTTATCATTATATTTTCTGGATCCTTCTTCTGTTATTTTGTCTGTAAGAATTGGTTATCAGGTGGCCTATAGTTTTGCTACAGCTGTCCCTGTATTTTGCTATTAATGTGGCCTTCTGTCCTTTGTATTATTATTATCAAGTATTGTCTTCTGAATACGAATATCTACAATACATCTTCTCTCTTTTGTCTTTATATGGTATCAGAGCTACAAGCTCCTTCTTCCCTGTCTTCTTCAAAATGAACGCCGATGAAGCTTCTTCTTCTTCCAATACCGCCTCCGGCCAGCAACCCAATCCTGCCATTACACCGACTACTCCCAATACTACTCCTATTAACACCCCCATTCATAATCCTCCGATAATTTCAACCCCAGTGGCCACTCCAACAGTTCGACCACCAACTCAAAATCGAAATCCAAATCCTACTCAACCCCCTTTTGCTCCCTTCAATCCAAATCCTTTTCCCCAAGCTCAACCATACTATCCCTATGCTCAACAGCCGTATTTACCACCTCAGCAATTTCCTCAGAACCAACAATTTTATCCTCGTCCCCTGTTTCCAGCTCCGCACAATCAACCATTCCCTTCCAACCCTAATTTCTTCACCCCCAACCCTTATCCCACCCTCCCTCAGCCACTGACTGTCAAGCTCAATGATAACAATTTTCTCTTGTGGAAAAATCAGCTTCTCAACGCTGTCCTTGCGAATGGATTATCTGGCTTCTTGGATGGTTCGATCGCTGCTCCTCTTCAATTTCTGGATCAAAATCAAACTCAACCGAATCCTGAGTACCATGGATGGGAGAGGTACAATCGATTTATTATGTGTTGGATCTATTCTTCCTTGTCTGAAGAAAAAATGGGAGAAATAGTAAGTTTGAAATCTGCTGCTGAAATTTGGTCTTCTCTTTCACGTTCTTATGATTCTAATACTACTGCTCGTATTATGGGTCTAAAAACTCAACTGCAAAAGATAAAAAAAGATGGTTTATCAGTCACACAGTATTTAGGAAAGATTAAAGAAATTGCTGACAAGTTTGCTGCTATTGGGGAACCGATTTCTTATCGTGATCATTTAGCACATATCTTGGATGGTCTAGGTAGCGAATACAATGCTTTTGTAACTTCAATTCAGAATAGATCTGATAATCCGTCTTTAGAAGATGTTCGCAGTTTGCTGTTAGCCTATGAGGCACGTTTGGAAAAACAAACTTCTGTTGATCACCTGAATCTTAATCTTGCTCAAGCTAATATTAGCACCTTAAACAGTCATCATTCTAATCGCCGTTCTAATACTAGAGTTCAGCCTCATTCTAATTACTTCTCCAAGCCAAATAATACTCTGCCTACCCAGTCCTCTGGTTTTCCTAGTATTCTTGGAAAGCCTCAGCTTCAGCCTTCTATCCCATGGTCTCCTCGGCCCAATAACTCTCGCCCACAGTGTCAAATTTGTGGTAAGCTTGGCCACACAGCATTAATTTGTCATCACCGAACAAACCTTGCATACCAAACACCAACCCCCCAAGCCTTAGTTCATACAACAAATCCTGTCCAACAGCCTCTTTCAGATACATCATCCGTTGTTCCCACTGAATTTTCTCACCCTGATGAATCGTGGTTCCTTGACTCGGGTGCAACCCATCACATGACACCTGAATACTCCTCCCTATGCAATCCGGTGGCTTACAATGGTGGTGAACAAATTATGGTTGGAAATGGTAAACAACTTTCTATCTCTCACATTGGCTCTTCTTTCATTCCTTCATACTCTCAACCTATTTTAATTCATAATGTTCTATATTCTCCTTCCATTACAAAAAAGCTTCTTAGTGTTTCTAAGTTATGCAAAGATAATAAGACTTATGTTGAGTTTTATTCCTCTTTTTTTCTTGTCAAGGATCTTCAAACCAAGACCATCCTTCTACGGGGCACGCTTGAAGATGGCCTTTACAAACTATCTTCTTCTTGTGGTTTAAAGTCCTCTCAATCGCCTGCTGTTTTTATGTCTTCTATCACTTCTGGTTTTTGGCATTTGCGGCTAGGTCACCCTGCAGCTCCTGTTTTGAAGCGTGTCTTACAGTCTTGTGGTGTTTCTTCTGTTGTTAATTCTGATTTTTGTAATTCGTGTCATCGTGCTAAGAGTCATCGTTTACCTTTTTCCTTGTCGCAAACTAAAACTAGTGAACCTTTTCAATTGGTCCACTCTGATGTATGGGGACCTTCCCCTCAAATTTCTATTAATGGAGCTCGCTTTTTTCTATTATTCGTTGATGATTATACTCGCTTCTCATGGCTTTATCTTCTGAAATCTAAGGATGAGGCTTTTCCTTGTTTCCTTAATTTTAAAAAGTTAGTTGAAGTTCAGTTTGGTAAATCTATAAAAAGCCTACAAACAGATTGGGGTGGAGAATTTCGCTCCATCTCTTCCTTTTTGTCTTCAAATGGAATTGTTCATAGAGTGTCTTGCCCGTATACGCCTCAACAAAATGGTAGAGTGGAGAGAAAGAATCGACATGTTGTAGAAGTTGGTCTGTCTCTCTTAGCTCACTCGGGTTTGCCTCTATCTTTTTGGAGCTTTGCTTTCCAAAGTGCAATATACATTATAAATAGGTTACCTTCCTCTGTATTAAATTTTCAGTCTCCCTATTCTACTCTTTATGGGCGGCCTCCAGATTATTCTCTTCTCAGAAGTTTTGGGTGTGCTTGTTTTCCCTTCTTACGACCTTTTAATGATCATAAGCTAATGTTTCGATCTACTGAATGTCTATTTGTGGGTTATAGTTCTAATCACAAGGGATACTTATGTCTTGATCCCATTTCAGGTCGGTTGTTTGTATCTAGGCATGTTGTTTTTAATGAAAAGGTCTTTCCATGTCTTTCTTCCTCGTTTAAGTTTGGGTCTGTCAAATCTAGTGTTCCTGATCATTCCTTTTTTCATTCATCTCCGTTTAATCTACCTCCCTTAAACCTATCTCCTTCTCCTTCTCAACCTTCGTTGGCATCATCATCTTCATCTCCTATGCCTTCTTCTGCTTCCGCTTCCTCTGTGTCCCCGTCGGTTCCCCCTGGCTTTGCTCCTTTTTCCACTGATTTGATTCACCACCAGTCTGCCACCACCCCTTTTCCTCTCTCAACCACTTCCTCTTCTACCACTTCTATTTCCTCGCCTTCTCCTATCTCAGCTGCTGAACCCTCTCACTTGTCTTCTGAAGTTTCTTTGTCTTCCTCTCAATCTTCCCCAACTCCCATTGGCCCAATGAACATTCATCCTATGATAACAAGAGCTAAAGCCGGTGTGTTTAAACCCAAATGTTGGCTTGCCTCATCTCCCCTTTCTTCCAACATTTTAACAGAACCTTCTAGTTTTAAAATAGCCATTAAGAATGATGACTGGAAGGGTGCTATGGAGAAGGAATACAATGCTTTGATTCAGAATAAGACATGGAGTTTAGTCCCAAATTCCCCTGATTACAAAGTTGTCAGCTGCAAATGGGTTTATAAAATCAAATTAAAACCGGATGGATCAGTTGAGAGGTATAAAGCTAGGTTGGTTGCTCGTGGTTTTGACCAAACTCAAGGTATAGACTATTTTGAAACCTTCAGTCCAGTTGTCAAGCCCACTACAATCAGGATTATCTTATCTCTTGCTGTTCGGTTTGGTTGGATTGTTAAGCAATTGGATGTTCACAATGCTTTCTTAAATGGAGAGCTACATGAGGATGTTTACATGCTCCAACCTCCCGGTTTCGTTGATAAGGACAATCCAAATCATGTCTGTAAACTTCAAAAAGCTTTATATGGATTGAAGCAAAGTCCTAGGGAGTGGTTTATGAAGCTCAGTACGTGCTTAATTGAATGGGATTTCTCTGCCTCCAAGTGTGATACTTCCATGTTCTTCTTTAACAAGAATGGTGTTTTTGTTGTTGTTCTGATTTATGTAGATGATATAGTTGTGGCAGGTAATAATTCATCTTTTATTCAGTCTTTCATTGCCTCTCTGAATAATCTTTTTGCGCTCAAAGACCTTGGAAATTTGTCTTATTTCCTTGGCATTGAAGTACACCGCGATTCCAACTCTTTGCACTTGTGTCAACGGAAGTATATTCATGATGTTCTTCAGCGTGCTGATATGTTGCTATGTAAACCAATGACTACACCTATGGCGGCTGGAACCTCGCTCTCTGCTCAAGATGGAGATTTGTTGGCTGACCCTAAGCAGTACCGCAGCCTTGTAGGGGCCCTTCAGTACTGTACCTTGACTAGGCCCGATTTGAGTTTTGCAGTGAACAAAGCCTGCCAATTTCTCCACGCTCCCACAACCGCCCATTGGAACTTGGTCAAGCGCATCTTGAGGTACTTAAAAACAACGAGCAGCCTTGGTCTTTCTTTTTCTAATTCAGGACCTCTCTCTTTAACAAGTTATACAGATGCTGATTGGGCAAATTGCCCAGACGACCGGCGTAGTACGAGTGGTTTTTGTGTCTTTCTTGGCTCCAACTTGGTGTCTTGGTCCTCGGCTAAGCAGAAGGTTGTTTCGAGATCTAGTGCTGAATCTGAATACCGTGGTCTTTCTAATGCGGCTGCAGAACTTGTTTGGATTCAATCTCTCCTTTCTGAAATTGGGTTGGCTCCTTCTTCACCACCGTTACTGCTTTGTGACAATATCAGCGCTACATATCTTGCTGCCAATCCGGTCTTTCACAGTCGATCCAAGCATATTGAGATTGACCATCACTTTATAAGGGAAAAAGTCCTGCGCAAACAATTGCTTGTTCGTTTTGTTCCATCCGAGGATCAGTTGGCTGATATTTTCACTAAACCGTTGGCTTCTTCTCGCTTTCAAAGCCTTCGTAACAAGCTCACAGTCCTTCCTCGGCCGGCTTCGCTTGCGGGGGGATGATAAAATACATTTATCATTATATTTTCTGGATCCTTCTTCTGTTATTTTGTCTGTAAGAATTGGTTATCAGGTGGCCTATAGTTTTGCTACAGCTGTCCCTGTATTTTGCTATTAATGTGGCCTTCTGTCCTTTGTATTATTATTATCAAGTATTGTCTTCTGAATACGAATATCTACAATACATCTTCTCTCTTTTGTCTTTATAGCGTATGAAGATTTGTTGCCGGTGATGGCGCAGAAGCTGGACGTAGAAGTGTTCGTGGCGGAGCTTTGCAGCGGTTTTCGCCTGCTTGCCGATTCGAAAAAAGGGCTGATAACGACGGAGAGTTTGCGACGAAACTCGGCGTTGTTGGGAATGGATGGGATGAACGAACACGAAGCGGAGTCGATGGTGAGGGAAGGAGATCTTGATGGGGATGGAGCTCTCAATGAAATGGAATTTTGCATTTTGATGGTGAGGCTTAGCCCAGGAATGATGGAGGATGCTGAGGCTTGGCTTCAAAAAGCCATTGACCAAGAGTTAAGTACTAAATCTTCTTGTTAGTGATGTTCATGTGTTTGTAAAATCAAATAACAGTGTCCTTGTTTGTTCAATGGTTTTATTATATGAGAGAAGGCTTGTGATCCCATGCCATCTTCAGAACAGGATCTGTTTGTAATTTATTTTGCAGTAACAGATTTGCTGATTTGGTAATGTCAATAGAGAAAAGGAGAGATTGGGGCTTTGAATATTGGAAAATCAATAAAAACCAAGGCTAAATTATAAAAAATACCCCTTTCAAAGTTTCAAAAATACATTTGCCGTTAATTTTAGACGAGGGAAACCGTTAAAGTTTCAGTTTCAAAAATACCCTTGAACTTTCAAAATTTTTTTTAAAATACCCTAATTTAAAAATGTTTTTTTTTCCTTCTGCCACCGTAAATTAACTCTTCTTTCATGAAAATTAATGGAAAACTTTACTTGTTTGTCATATATTCATAATCTATGAGTTTTTTTTTTTTCTCTTTCAACACATCTAAAGAACTTGGCTAGATTTTCGTATGGAAACTTCAAGATGACTTTTGTTTGGTTCTTGAAATTCTACACATGCTTGACTTCATTTGTTGGCAGTCTTTTCAATATTATTTCTTCACCAACTATTACCCCATTGGCATTAGCTTTCCCTATATTCATTTTATGAAAAATAAATGAAGCTATTGTTGTATATGGGTTCTAACAATTCTTAAATATTAATAAGAGAAAAATCATATATATAAAACTTTTGATTAATTAATCTTATAAATTGGACCAAACCCACAGTCTTATAAACACTCCTTCTTCTTATCACTAACATACACAAACAGAGAGAGCAAAAAGGAAATAATAAATATACATACATATGTTGTTTTCTCACACTTATCTTATTTACGCTTATTAAAAGCGAAAATTCGATTTCAAAGTCTGTTTTTATCTGGTATTGTGTTTTACACAATATTTATGAGCAAAGTTTGCATAAATTTTCATGGAGAAAGAATTGACAGTGAGAACGAAGGAAAAAAGAATAAGCATTTTTCAATAAAGATATTTTTGAAATTTTTTTTTGAAAGTTCAAGAGTATTTTTGAAACTGAAACGTAAAAGTTTTTAAAACTCAAGGACATTTTTTTAAACAAATCCCATAATTGAGGAATATTTTTTATAATTTAGCGTAAAACCCAATTATTCCCAAACTTCTCCACATAACTCATGGGCTTCAAGTGAGAAGTTAAGGCCCATTTCCATAATAATAAGCCCATTGGAAATGATGCAGAAAGGTTATTATTATTATTTTTTTTAGCACATGTAGATTGAGTTTTTGACTCTTTCAACTTTTTACCTAAGACAATTTGGTCGACAACATAATATTTTAACCAATTAAATTATGTTTAGGTTTATCCCATTCTCTTTATCATTCACTCATCACCTCTCACTCTCCTCCCTTCTCCTAAGTCCTACCATCAATCTCTTTTTCACCTACTCCTTTTTTTCCCTTTTATTTTACATCACTGTTTTTTTTCTTTATCATTGTTAAATATCTTCATAATTATTTTTTTTATTTTTCTCCATTTAACTATTTTCAACCTATTTTTCTTCTCTTTAATCGCTATCACTTTTTATTTCAGTTTTTTTTTTTTTTTCATTTTACTCTATTAATACATTTCAATTAAATTATATAAAATTTTTATTTTTTATATTACTTTATAATATTATTTTTTTCCATCTATATGGAAATCATCACCCTCTATTTTAACAATTCTTTTACTTATTTCTCTTTTTTTATAAATGATATGAAATAGTTCTAAGTATTTATTATTTTTTTGTAATGATTTATATTGACAGGTATGTCTATCAATCAGTCAATCTAATTCTTGTTTATATATTTCTATTAATTATTATTTAATTGTATTATTTTTTAAAGAATTATTTAATTGTATATTAATGCATGTACTCGACTTTAAGTTATTGATATATGTGCCTAAAATGATTGTTTATAACTTAAAAAGCTAATGGTAAAATTTCATTAAGAAAATCACAAATTTTTAGGAGGTTGAAGGTTTATGTTTTAACCAATTGATCTACATTCAGGTTGATCCATAAATTTGAGTTATGACTAGTTATATTACACATCAATATTTGCATATTGATCACCACCATAATAGATCATTTTAGAAAAATGTTTATAGAATTAAAAGTTTTATACATATATATGAGAAAATTTAACAAATGGAAGTTTAGGTTGAAAGGATTGGGCTAATATCATAGATGACTAAATTTAAACACGCATATTGATAGATGAAAAAATGACTACATTATTGTATAAATGATCTAACAATATTTTAGAGGTGTATCTGAAGTAATTAATTGGACTAAAATACCCTTCCTAATAAATCAAATAAACTAACATATAATACCTAAAATTAAGGAATCTATGGAAAGAGAAAAAATATTTAACCATATATATAATATATAAATCTAATTCTAAAAGCAACATAATTGGTCAAAATTATTCTTTGATGGTAATTATTGTGCAAAGCTTCTAGTGATCTGTTATCATGTAAAGACTCAACTTAGTACGGTTGTGCATTAATCCAGGTGTAAATTTAGCAACCAAGTAATACCTAAAGTATTCCAGGGTTAGAACGCAGTGAAGGGACGAATAGCTTTAACATTCTAACTAGAACCTATTCTGATGTCATAGTGCGAAGAACTCGTAAATGGGAGAATAATGCGATGAGAATTAAATCACTACAAGAAGAATAGTCTCTCCCGAAGCAGAAAAATATCAAGAGAAACCACAAAATACGTCAGGAAAACCTCTCCTTATGTGGAAAAAAGGCGTCAGCAAGACCGTAGGCAGATCTTGGGTCGGGACTTAATCTCCCGACGCTAAAACTTCAACCATCGGCAGTTCTTCAAATTCTCGATGCTCGAATTGGTTTGAGAACTCCCAACGCCAATTTATTTGGTATTGGGATTTGAGTTATCTCCCAACGCCACCCTTGTATGCGTCGGAGGGTTGTCTGCTGACGCTTCTAGTTAGCGTCGAGGAATATGGTAACTCTTGATGTTACTAATGATGCAATCGGGAAGTAGGATGAACTCAACCATGATGACCAATTTGTGAACCGTGTCAGCAGTTACTCTTACTTCCGACACTTTCTTTGTTCATTAGGAGTTACTTTTACTTCTAACGCTTTCTTTGTTCGTTGGGAGTTACTTTTGAAATCTTTTTTTTCCAGGTTACATTATATACTCATAGAAGAATAATTTTTATTTTTTACCTGCAAATTGTTTACAAAATTTAATGTTCCTGGTTTCGTTCATATTTTCATTAGAAATATTACAAATATTTCATTCAAAATATTATAACTATTTGCTCGTACAACGTCCATAAGTTAAGTTTGAGATAAGCATAACCTTGGTAAAAAAGAAAAAAGAAAAAAAAAGCTTCTAATTCTAACAATTGTCCACAACCTTTAGAACAACTCTTACATCGTCAACTAGAAAACAAAAGAGTTCAATCTTTCAAAAGTCGAAAATGTCCCTCGACTCTAACAATTGAAACAAAGAACGATGTATAAGAAACCTTTGATAAACAACTTTAATCAAATGAAATAAGCACTTTAAACAAATGAAACACATTTTTAACTATATATCCCTCAACAAATTAACATGAATTTCAATACCAAAACAAACTTAGAAACATATATAGAAACTTAACAAAGTTTTGTTTCAAGAACGATATAACAAACTTTTGATCAACAACTACATGTTAACCAAATGAAGCAAACAAATTAAAAGAACAATTTAAATAAATAAACACTAAACCTTAACCAAATGAATTAAAAAACTTAGCTATATCTGTCACCACCCCTAAAAAACTTAACATGAATTCTGATAGGACCAATTTGGCCCTATATTTGTTCTTAATCTTGCTAGTTTTATGATAATTATTTTGGTTAATTGTACCATTTTGTAGGTGTTTGGTGATAAGAGTTTCTCGGGAGCCAATATTTCAAATTGACGTTAATTCGAGGAAATTAATGTGGTTTTGATCCAACTTGAAGTCCATGGGATGTCAAGACGGTAAAAATACTAACGTGGAGCACTCAAGACTCGAAAACAACGTCAAAAGGATCAAGAATTGAAGCAGCCAAACAAAGAAGACCCGAGAGGTGGCATCTCGGCGTCTCAATGCTACGAACTCAAAAGACTGGAAAAATCACCATCAACGTCTCGACGCCACCCACGACGTCTCGATGCCACTTCGTTATTTAATTACAGAAGTTCACGATTTAGGTCACAGTTTTGGACGAGGGCAACAATCGTTTTCTTGATTTCTCCTCCATTTTCTCTCCTTATTCTCTGCTTTTTTATAGTTTTAGGCTAGTTTAGTTTGGTTTCTCGAGCCTTGGACTTAGATTAAGCTTGTTTATGGTCGTCTAAGCACCGTTCGTTGTAGTTGGAACCTTAGGATTATAAGTGCATTTGGTTTTTACGAGATTTAATGAGTTTTTCTGAGCTTATTATGTTATCCTCTTGAGTTTATTGTGCATAATGTGTGTTTACTTGTTGTTCGTGGCTTTAGATTCCCGCTTTTATAATTAGCATGCACAGTAGGTTAGATTGATGCCCTAACTTGCAACTCGTATGCTAATAATCTGCTAAATAATTGATTTCCAAGTAACTAATGGATAGTTAGTTCATACTTAGCACATAGACCGGTTCATGGGCACGGGTCCCAAGAGCAGTTCTCTGACTTTGTTGCTCTGCATGATAGGTCTAGGGTCTAAATCGATATTCGTAATTAAATTAGATTTCTCCTAATTAATTATGAGTATTCTAGCCTAGGGCAACAATTAGTTAATATTAATCATGGTTAGGTTAATTAATTAATAACTTTCATGTTGGTTCAATGGGTTCGTTGGGTCAGCGCTCTAGGGGTATCTTGATCTTAATGCAGTCACTTAATTTATTAATCTTGACAGGTTAGTAGGGGTTAATTTGTTGGGTTTTATGCCCTAAAACTCGTAGATAGTAAATGTACATTTGACCGAACATTAATAAAAGTGATGCATTATTCAATGTTTGTATTATATCTTGTCTTATTAACCCTAATCCAATAAACTAAACATCCAAGGCTAATAGAATGAGGCTTGAACTAGTATGTAGGGACATACGGGGATCAATGTTCAAGTTTTAGCCTAAAGGGTCTGTAGTATAGGGATAAGGTTGGGTACCTTGTCCAGGTGACACTATGGATACAACCCGCTTTGTATATTGATACAAACGTATTGATCCAACGCGTTCATGTAGTTGACATGCGAGTGGGGGTATCCTGTGCAATGAGTTTGCACAAAGACCGGACCGCGAAATAGTTAACCACTAACTGTAACACCGTTAGTTAGCTCGGTTTCTATTTCACTAGGATGACCTAGGCAACTTGGCCTTAATCCTAAGTGGATTATGGACTCCTGTCCATGAGGGATTGTCCTTTGATTTGTACGGGTGAGAGTGGTCTGTTCGCCGACTCAATAAGCCTACCTTTTTGGGGACAAGATCGAGTGGGGAGCTGGGAACGTAGTCTTACAAGATAGAATTCACTCATTCTCGATATTAGGGTAAGTAGAGGTGTGTTCCCTTAACTGGTGTCTCCGGGTCTTGAACAATGGGCCCTACCCTCTTTATAGCACGAGAGGGGTTTCTGTTTGTTGGTTGGACCTCAAACAGGTTTTTCATTAGAGGAGCATTGGTACTTAAGGACCAAGAGGTAACCTAGGGGTAAAACGGTAATTTGACATAGCTGGGGTACGAACACACGTGAAGGGCTAACTTGCTATTGATGGTCAATATCCGTAGACACAGAAATATATCTGCAGTGAGAAGAGTGCAACTGTGGTTCTTTAGTGGAGTGAACCACGGTTAACGAATATTGATTAACTTGGTTAATGAGTTTAGCCAATTAATCTCATATCGTTGGAGCTTCTGATCTGTAGGTCCATTAGGTCCCACCGGTAGCTCATTTGGGGAGTTGAGGTAAAATTCTAAGGAAGGATTGAACGTTCGAAGGTGTTCGAATATTAAGCTAAAATATGAATTTGATTCATATTGAAACTATAGCTTATAATTAATGTGCATTGGATGTACATTAGTAGTATAGTTTTATGAGAGAGAATAATAATTGAATATATGATATTCAATTTTATTATTTTTTTAGTTATTTAATTAATTTTGAATTAATTAATTAATTTAGTTTAATTAAATTTGATTTAATTAAACTATAAGTTAAAGAGGGTTGTTAATTTAAATGAGATTTAAATTAATGTTGTTTTAATTAATATTGATTAATTAAAATGTAATTAATTATAATTTAAATTTTGAATTTTAAATTATAATTAATTAAAATATCAGGTAACTGATTGATCAATTACCTGATGTTATGCGTGTAGTTGCCCTAATTTTACTCTGCTGAACGATAGGTAAAGGGGTCATGTGATTTGGGCAGTTGGATCTATCCACACATTCACGCAAACTCTCCCTCTCTCTTGCTCTCTCTCGTTTGCTCTCTCGGTGATCTATAGAAAGAAAAATCCTCCAGAGAATCCTTAGTGTTTTTTTGCTCCCACAAGCTCCCAACGCGAAATCCTTTTTCGAGAATACCGGTGCAACTGCGTGGTGGTGTTCAAGGCTGATTTCCAGCGAGATAAAGTTCTTATTTGCTGCTGTTTTTCAGAGGAACTTGGGGAAAAACTTGGTGAAACGATCAAGAAACTCTTCAAGGGTAAGGTTTCTTGAATCCTTGGATCATTAGGATCCTATCTAGATTAGATCTAGATTTTTTCTTTTAGTTTAAGCATGTCTTATATCCATGTTACAACATGATTTATTTTTTTTTTCTTGCTGTAAATTTTCTTTTTGCCGTCGTATTGGTTTCCCAATCGGCATTTAAACTAATTAAGATCTCTGATCGTTTCCGCTGCGCTAGGGCTTTAATCCCTGCAATTGGTATCAGAGCCAAATCGTGTTTTGAATGTTGATTTGGGAATTGCGATTGGCTGTAAGGTGGGATTTAATTTGCATTTTGAATGTTTGGATTGTTGTGAATTGTTTAGGTTTAATTGGTCATTAATTTATGTTTATTTTGATATGATCAAATGTAAGGGCCCTTGTGTTTTGGGCAATTATTCATAAATTTTGGAGTCTGTAAGTTCGGGTCTAGTTTAGGCATGAAGATTTGTGAAGAACACGATAAAATTTGAGGCCAATTGGGAGAAATCAGTCGCTGTTCTGCCCAGAAAAGTACTCTAGACGCGTTAACGTCGGGACGCTAGGCGTTAAGCGTCTCGACGCTATCGCGATTTCACGCTGCGGACGGGTTGAAATCGCGTCAGCGTCGGGACGTTGTTCCTTAAGCGTCTCGACGCTGTCACGATTTCGTGCGTCAGTTCGTTCTTTACGTAGAGATGTGGGAGAAACCCTAATTGTTGGTTCAGTTCGCGTGAATGGGTTGAGCTGGGACCGGTTTGGTCTGGTTCACCCCGTTTTTGGTTGGTTCGGGTTCTTCGAGGTCGGTTCGAAGCGGTTCGGGTCGGTTCATGCTTGTTGGTCCAGTTTTGGAGTTGTAGACTCTTGTAATAGGATAGATTATTTGCTTTCTTTGTGTAATTAAGCTTTATTCTATCCTAGGGGCCAATTAAACCGACTCATTAGCTATTTAAATGCTTTGTGGATGTCATTTAAATCTTAATCCCACCTTAGGATATAGAGCATGCTCATGCATTATGTATGCTATAATATGATTATGATGTATGGGATAATGCATGGATTTTCATGATTGATTTATATATAATTGAGTTATATAATTATCATGAAAATGAAATAGCATGATGCATGCAATTACATAGTTTTAATATAAGAGTTATATTAAAAATAAATTGTTTGCAGCATGCTAATGTGATTTACCATTTTTGGCAATAATTAAATTGTTTATTTATTAAAAATGGAAATCAAGTTGCATTGAGCATGATACATCCATAGTTTAATATAATCGTTATATTAAATTCATGCAATGCAAAATTATATAGTTTAAATTTGATTAATTTGAATATGATTGTTAATTGATTTAAACTATAGTATGCATGATTATAGGGCTAATCATTAAAATTTTGAAATAGTTTAAAATTTATGATTAGAAACCATCAATCTATAATCAAGATATGCATGCTCACATAGGATCTTAGGTTTAAATGAATTAATTTTAATGAATTAAAATTAATTAGACCTAAGATCATTTTCTAATAGGATTAGAAATTCTTACTTAGTTTTAAAATAGTTTTAATGAACTAAGTAGGACAAACATTCCTGAGATTATAAGGGAACTCTACCAGTGAAGTTATGTCTAAGGATTGGAGGTATTTAAGTTGACGGTATACGGAACACCTCCTACTTGGGAACTGATCTGGAACACCGGAGTTGAATTAATCACAGGTTAATGTTAGAATAATGTCGCTAGGTAAATTAAATTGGTTTAATACACCTAGACATTAGGTCTTATTATAATAGTTATAATAGGACTAGACTTAGATAAATGACTTAGCAGGATTTATCTAGGTTTAATCAAACCCTAAAATACCCGATAGGTTACTTTAGTGGGAGGAAAAATACAAAACTTGATTTAAATCGAGTTTTTCTCCTACATCCCTGTATAGTTCACACCGTGAGATCCATGCTCGGCTTCGTGTCGTCGTAGAGCGACCTCCCTTCGGAGAGTGTTTGCATGGGTCAATACCAAGGTGAATGGGGAAAGTAACTATAGTAAGTGGGAGCGGGACACGTGTCAACGTATCCTTCGGTCTCCACCCCTAGGTCACTACGTGAGATTCCTATGATCCGCGTGTTGCCCTGGAGCAACCACCCCTTCGGAGGGCTTGATCATAGGATTCGGAACACCATGAACTCCTGAGTAGGATAGGATCACTTGGGCTAATTACCAACATTTGTCTTTCCTAACGGTAGCCTGTTGGTCCGTGCCTCTGAGATCTGAAAGTGGGAGGGTTACACTTACGGGGAGGAGTTAATTTGTTAACAAATCCTTGACCAAACAACGGTGGTTAATATCTAATGGAATATGAGTTATTCTGGTATTAGAAATTAACTGAGAAGAGTCTCATTTTAGAGGAGGAACAACTGATCACCTTTTGGTGGTTGTTCTTCTAAACCTCTAAAGCATCGCTGCGAAACAAAATCATAGTTTTATTAGGGTTCTTTGATTGTTTGTTTGCAAAATTGATTGGATGTATGCAATTGTTTGTATTGCTTGTGTGATGGGTTAAGGCAAAGATAACTAATACGGTCAATTGTTTGTTTTTTTTTTCAGCAATGTCTTCCTCCATTATTTCCTTGCTTAAAAACGAACATTTTACTGGCAAAAACTTTCCACAATGGAAATCGAATCTTAATACCATTCTCATGGTTGAGGATTTAAGGTTCGTCTTAACGGAGGAATGTCCTCCCGTTCCCCCTCGCACTGCCACTCAGGCAGTAAAAGACCCCTACGAACGCTGGACTAATGCCAATGAAAAGGTCAAAGTCTACATACTGGTCAGCTTATCTGAAGTCTTGGCCAAGCGTTACGAGAACGTGGAAACTGCCAGGGAGATTATGAATTCCCTGCAGGAGATGTTTGGACTTTTGTCCTACCAGCTCCACCACGATGCCTTGAAGAACGTCTTCAATGCCAAGATGCAGGAAGGCCAATCTGTTCAGGAACATGTCCTAGACATGAATAACCAATTCAATATTGCTGAGGCAAATGGCGGTGTAGTCTGAGAGCGCAGTCAGGTTGCGTTCATCCTTCACTCGTTCCCAGCGAGCTATCTGTCTTTCAGGACGAACGCGAGCATGAATAAGATTCAGTTCAACCTGACTACCCTCCTCTCGGAGTTACAGATTTATGAGTCCTTGCAGAAGAGCAAGGGCAAAAGTGTGGTTAAAGGAGAGGCCAATGTTGCCCATTCCAAAAAGAAGTTCCTCAAGGGTTCATCCTCGAGGACTAAATCTGTACCCCAAGCTTCTTCATCGAAGCAAATACAGAAGAGGAAGGGAGACAAGGGGAAGGCTTCTGCATAGGCTGTGCAAGGGAAGGAAAATGCCAAGGTCGTGGCCGACAAAGGCAGATGCTTCCACTGCAACGCAGATGGTCATTGGAAGTGCAACTGTCCCCGTTACCTTGCTGAGAAGAAGAGAGAAAAAGAAGGTAAATTCGATTTACTTGTTTTAGAGACTTGTCTCATCGAACATGATGAGTTCGCCTGGATATTGGATTCGGGAGCCACTAATCATGTTTGCTCTTCTTTTCAGGGAAATGATTTCCAGCAACTGGCAGACGGTGAAATGACGCTCAAGGTTGGAACAGGAGAGGTCGTTTCAGCTCGTGCAGTGGGAGCTGCAAAATTATTCTTTAGAAATAAGTTTTTAATTTTGGAGAACTTGTTTTTGGTTCCTCGAATTAAAAGGAACCTTATTTCTGTTTCTCCTTTGTTAGAACATGAATACTCAATTTCTTTTTAGCTTAATGAAGCAATTATTTGAAGAAATGGTATTTTTATTTGTTCTGCTCAGCGTGAGAATAATTTATTTGTGTTAAGACCAACTGATGCTAAGGCTATTTTAAGTCATGAAATGTTTAGAACGCCGAAACGCAACATAAAAGGCAAAAGATTTCTCCTCTGAGTAACAATACGTATCTTTGGCACCTTCGTCTTGGTCATATTAACATCGATCGGATCGATCGTATGGTTAAAAATGGACTTCTAACTGATGTGGAAGATACATCTTTACCACCCTGTGAATCGTGTCTCGAGGGTAAAATGACCAAGAGGCCTTTTACTCGAAAAGGTTATAGGGCCAAAGAACCACTTGAACTAATACATTCGGATCTTTGTGGTCCAATGAATGTAAAGGCTCGAGGTGGTTATGAATATTTCATCTCTTTCATAGATGATTTTTCTCGATACGGTTACTTGTACCTGATGGGCCATAAGTCTGAGGCTCTTGAAAAGTTCAAAGAGTTTAAGGCTAAGGTAGAAAACCTGTTAGGTAAAACGATTAAAACGCTTCGATCAGATCGAGGTGGAGAGTATCTAGATCAGCAATTCCAGGACTATATGGCTAGCGTTGAGACACTATGTGACTAGCGTCGCGACGCTAGGCGAACTTCTAGAATCCGTAATTTCACGGTAGCGTCGCGACGCTACCTCGACAGCGTCGCGACGCTACAACCAATTTTTGCCTTATTTAAAGATTACGATTAGGGCTTTTTGGGGGAGTTCTTTTGGACACTTTGGAGCCGTAAAACAGAGGAAAAACAGAGGATTTGGAGCTGAACAAAGAGGAGCAAAGTGGAAATCAACCCATTGTTCGTGGGGATCGTGACGGGGATGTTCGGTCTCGGACTACATAGAGTTTAATTCTTCTTTCCCTTACTTTAGTTAGTGTTTATGGCTGTTTTAGATCATAGTTATATTGTAACGCGTTGTATGATTAGCTAGGTCTTTACTCTTAGGGATTGATGTAGCCGTTGGGGCAATTATGGATTAATGTTATGGATTTATGTTGTTGATTTATTTATGCATATTTGTGTCTTTAATGCTTTCAATTTATCGGCCATAAATTGATTGATGTTTGTGTTTGAATCTAACTCGGGAGAGAGGATTTAGCTTAGAAATCATTATGCATAACTAGGATTTAGCTAGAAATCAGGAGATTATGGTTAATTCTAGAAATCGTTAAAAAGGTTATCCTTATTGCCTTGTATATTTATTGAATTTAGATAGGGATATCAGGTTCAATTGCATGTGGGAGAATCATGTATGCTCGGGAGAGGTATGTGTGATTTTAGTTTACCAAGATTTATGAATCTTAGCATGTGTTAATCCATTAATTAATCCATAATCCCAATTGGTGAAATCAAATCCCTTAGACCATTATTTCCATAGGATTGTCATTATTTGCATTGTTTTGTGTTTGATATAATTTCATTCTCACTCAATTCGGTTCCCTAAATAAAATTGGTCAAGAGTATTTCCGGTAATTAAAATTGACTAGACACCAATCCAGAGGACGACATTCGAATTTCACATTCACTATATTATAACTTAACCCGTACACTTGCGGTTAGCAATTTGCGCATCACCCTCTTGGGATTTATCGTGTTGCTACCTCTATCGACTGGTCAGAAGGATGTCAATAATGAAAGTATTAGCGCATCTAAGCAGAAAGCATCAATATCATTCATTCAAAGACGGCGCATACAAAATAGTTTTACCGTTGTATGGGAGCTTAAGCTAAGCCTTGATAAAAGGAAATTAATTCATGCTACAAGGGAAATACATAACGCATGTAAAAGAAATCATAAAAGAGGCCTCTGCATCAGCACCGGATGGATCTCTCTCTAATCTTCCCCCCCCCCTTGGCTTCTTTGAAATGGCTCATATATATAGGCTTGGGGAGGCTAACTTCACCAAGCAATTGCTTATGTGTTCCACTAATCTTTAAGCCAGCTCATTGGACTGTCACATGTCGGCGTCTGCTTCGAACAACTTGCAATTATGCCTCTCACGTGATAGCTCTAACGCCTGCATCAAAGATAACTTGGGCAAGATAGCAATCTACAAGATATGCGTTAGACAAGGAAAATCACTTGTTGTATCTCATCGCATAAAGGAATTACTCAACTGAAGCACTGCTATCTCATTTCTCTAGTTTAATGCGCTATATTGGTGCAACTCATCTCTTTTCCAGCTTCTTTTAATTTAGATTTGGATGAAAAATAACTTGCTTTTTACAAGTTATAAGTTTATCATGTAGATTCTAATATCACACATGCGGAAGCAATTTTGGATCTTAGGCACACAATTTGACCAATTTAATCCTTGAAGTCATGATTTTCATAAGAACCAAAAACAGAGTATGAGGTACCTACCTCTTGAAGCTCCCAATTCGTATAATCCGATGCTTTATAATTCACATGAACAGCCTTTGGACAACCACTTGGATCTTCTCTACTATCCTCAGGCCTTAGAACGGATTGTGGGATCCTCAATTGATAGAAATTGGAAAGGAAAGCTTATGGGTATAAGCAAGCTTGAAAGTATGAATATAGGAGTTCTTGGGAGAATTTTGGCAGCATTTAAGGTTGAAGAATTCCACTCATTTTCATCAGCTCATCCTCTATATATAGAGGAAAATCATGCACAAGAATTGCACCAAAAATTGGCAGCAATTTGGGAGTGATTTGAGTCATAGATTAGGTGGTGAAGAAGGCTAATCTAAGGTGATTAGTCACTAAACACCACCTCCAAAAAATTACCAACTTTTTTGAATTTCATTTAAATTTAAAATTTGTAATTTAAACCATAAATCTGAATAATCCCACTTAATTATAATTTTATTTTAATTTAAATAAAACTTATTTAATTTAAAATAAAATCATTTAATTTAATATCTTATATTAAATCAATACCACTTGTGCAATCTTGGTTTTTCTCCCAACGAAATTTCTCGAACATGAATCTTTATTCACGTGTTTAATATTTAAATCATATTTAAATATATCCAACTCTCATTTTAAGTTTAATTCGTAATTAAACTAATATGTCGTTAAATATCGTATATAAGCGACTTTTGTATCCTTTTTCGAATTTGAACGTTTCAAATTTTAACCTATCATATTGTTCCAAGTTTTATTCCTATTGAGCTAGTAGAGGGACCTAATGGACCTACAGATCATGGGCTCCAACGAAATGGTGATAACCGGTTAATCTCATTAATCTAGTCATTCATCGTTTGTTAGCTTCCGGGACACTCCACTATAGCCCGTAGCTGAACTCGCCTCACTGTAGATATATTTATTGCCACTTTAGATAACCATGATTAGTAAGTCGACCCTTCACCTGTTGTTCGTAACTAGAGTTAGGTCAAATGTTCGTTTTACCCCTATAGTTACATCTTGTTCCTTAAGTTCCACTGATCTTCTAATGAACAACTAGTTCGCGATACAATCACTGAACCAAGTCCCTCTCAATGTTATGAGAGGGTGGGGCCCCTTTATTCAAGACTCGGAGTCAACACTTAAGAGAACAACCTTTACTAACCCTAAAACGGGTAGTAGTGAATTCCTTCTTGCAAAGTTATGTCCCCAGCTATCCATTTAGTTTTATCCCCAAAATGGTAAGTTTATTGAGTCGGCGATGTTTGGCCACTCTCACCCATGTAAATCATAGGATAATCCTAAATAAATAGGAGTTCATAGTTAGCTCAGGGTTAAGATCGAGTTACCTATGTTATATGTATGAGATGTTCAGTTTCAACAGTAAACGGTGTTGCAAAGTGAAAGTGACTTATCTCTTGGTCCGATCTCTATGCAAACTCTTTGCATTGGACGCCCTCACTCACATGTCTTATACATGAACGATTCGGATCACATCGTCTGTCTTTAAAGAACAAAGTGAGTCACGCCAATAGTGTCCCTAGGATTAAGGTACCCAACCTTATCCATATACTATAGATCGTTTAGACTATTTACTTGAACTTGATCCATACTTATGTCACACATAAACTTCAAGTATACACAATATAGTCCTGGGTTCTTTAGTTTATTGGACTTGTGGTTATATTTAGGCAATACTAATCATTTAAAATCAATAACACTTTTATTGAATGGAAATAACTCTTTATTATAAAAAGTCGTCAAAATGTTACATTTACTATCTACGAGTTTTAGGGCATAAAACCCAACATATCATTAATGCATGTTTTTCCTCTTCAAATGAGATTGTAGTGGTGAAGTTTAAGGGTTAGACTGATTGAATTCATGCTAGTCTTTTTCTAAGAAATTCTCTCTCAAACTGAAAGCTCTATCACCTTAGTTCATGCTCAAACCTTCAAGCATATCTCTTCAATTTCATCACGAATCTAGCTCCCACAAGCCCTTCTAAGGCCAGAGGATAGTGGGGGAGACACTCATGGTCGTCTACAACCCGTTCGTGCCCAAAGAAACCTCTTGGAGTGCTGTGAATTCGAGCTTCATGAGGTTAATTAGTTTATCTTCCTCGATTTTTCGTTGATAACTAGCATGCTTTTAATTGATAAAATTAATGAAATTTGTGTGTTTTCGATCCAAATTGCTTTTGCACGAGTGTTGTACACTCTTTCACTTACCTGCCTTTTAATTTCTCACTTTTATATTTCTTGCATTTATTTTCCTTGTATTTATCCTTCCATATCCAATCCCCCCATTAGTTCGGTCGTCATAATAAAACCCATTGAGGATGTTGTTAGTAGTACAGTTGCGTGGCCTTTTGACAATGTTATGATAAGTATGTGCATTTATTTATTATTAATTAAAATATTTTTGTCTATTAAATTATTTATTTGAATAATTTTATATTCATTAGTCTTTTTGTTGACAACTTTTTGTAGGTTGATAAAAGGATTATTTACACCTGTTAGCTTTAAGGCTTCAATCAAACAAAATATTTTGATGATAACAAAATCAATTTTTTTACTAACATTTTTAGTGTTTCAAAGTCTCTATCATGTAGAGCTCGGAAAGACGATTCCAACGCGACTTGAATCGCCCAAATTAGAGTTCAAACGAGAAAGTTACAAGCAAAAGAAGATTGGAAGGGAAAATCCTACGTGGCAGTGACATGTGGCAAGTTGCTGACGTGGCATCCAACGTGGCACACAAATGGTCAAAATTGATGACATGGCAGGTGACATGGCAGATGATGTGGCGACTGTGAACGAATAAGAGAAATACATGTGGCAGCTGATATTAAAAAAATAATAATAAATAAATAAATAAAAGGAGGGAATCGTTGATTGACACATGACTAAGAAAGATGATGACACGTGGTGCGGTTTAGATATTTCCAGCGTATTATTAAAAAAAAAAAGAGGAAAAAGATCGGCGACAACTTCCTCACGCGCCTGCTTTCTCTTCAGCCAAAAGCGCGTGTGGCGTGCACTTTCCTCCCTGTGCGCGTGGGCCTCACTTATCCGGTTGGTACTTTTATTTTCCCTGATTTTTTTTTTTAATTTCCTTCATCCAAATTTCACCAAATTTGCCTCATTCAAATTTCAATTCTTTCCAAAATTCACATCCTTTAAATCCTCAATTTATTCTCAATATCTCCAAATTCCAAATCTTCAAAATTCACTCTTAATTTCAAAATCCCTTCCTTTTCTATTAAAATTAAATCTTCACCCTCCATTTTCAATTATATCCAACGGCCAATATTTATCCTCCTCGCCTATAAATTCGAGTTGATTTGCACTTTTCATTCACACACTCAAAGCTATCAAAGTCTTAAGTTCTCAAGTCTCCCTACTCTCAAATTCTTGTCCAAAATTCTCTCTTGCTCCTAAATTGGCCTAGTGTTATTTTTGTGAGGTTTTATTAGAGTGCTCAACCTTGTGTAATTAGCCTTCAAGAGGTAACTTTTTGTCAGGTTTTCTTTTATTTTTTTTGGGAATTGTATTAAGGTGTGGGTACACCTTAGGTTGTGAGAAAACGAAATTGGTTTGATCCTGAATCAATGAAAAGGATCTTGGGTTTCTCTTTAGCCTAGGAAAAAGAGGGTCGTGTGTCGGTTTGGTACTCACCTGGAAGAGGATCACCTAGTGAAATACCCAAGAAGGAATCTTGGGGAGTAGAGTAGGCAATTTGTCGAACCACTATAATTCCCGATGATTTATTTCTTCTCTCTCTTTTTTATTTCTTGCCCTTTATTTTTTACCTTCTTATTTTTGGTAAATTATTTGTCATTATTCATTGCATGATTTAAAATTTATTTTGTCATTGCTATTTGGTTAAATACGCTTAAATTTGAAGTTATCTTAGTTTGCATGCTGTAGGTTCTATCTTGCTTAAATTTTCTTGGGCAAATTGCAAAAACCACCCCTAAAGTATAGTAGTTGTTGCAATTGCACCCTCAAACATTTAATTGTAAAAATTAAACCCTCGAACTTACAAGATTGTTAAAATTGGACCCTCAAACTTTTAATGGTAAAAATTAAACCCTTTAACTTTCATTATAATGGTAAAACATAACCTTCATGCTCTTAATTTTAAAAACTAAATCCTTTTAACTAATATAATTTTAAAAATTGGTATTTTTTGTAAAATTAGAAACAGATCTTGCACTCTAGAAACGACGTGTCGTCTTCCTCGTCCCTTCTCTCGAATTAACTTAAAATTGAAAAAATTGAAAAATATTAAGATATTAAATTAATAATTAATTATTTAACTAATAACTATTTTAAATTAATTTTGAATTAACTTAAAATTGAAAAAATTGAAAAATGATTTTTCAAATTTCAGATTATTAAAAATTAAATAATTAATAAATTAATTCAAGATAATCTTGAATTAATTAAAATCAAAATAATTTTGATTTTTTGGAGGTGTGGAGTGCATGGTGACTAAACTCATGCACTCCTCTCTCTTATGCCACACCATTCTCTACTAAATTGGAGCTGATTGAGTGTCAATCTGTGGGGCTTTTCTTCTTCATTAATCCCTCAATAAAAGGGAAGAAGATTTCTGAAGAAAGAAATCTGGAAACCTACTGAATTGCTGCCAAAATTGAAGATCACCATACCCACCGCCATAAGCTTCCTCTTCAAGCTTTTTCCTTTCAATTCCATCACTTGAGGATCTCACAATCCGTTCCAAAGGCTTGAGGATAGAAAGAAAGATCCAGTAGTAGTTCGTGACTCATTGGTGAAGAAAAACAATAAGGAAATCCAACCAATTTCTCCATTGAAACAAGGTTGGTAAATTGTCTTTGTTTTTCTCCATATGAACAACATGCAATGTTTGATCAAATTGAGCTTCTTATGTGCCTAAGATCCAAAATTGCTTCCGTATTTTAGATATTAACACTTTCAATTGCCCTAGGCTATCCTTGATCGGAACCTGCAAAATGTCCTTGATGGTTTCCTTGAGCTCATGACTAGTATTGGGACTAACCATAAACATGGATTTCTCAAAGTTTATCGTTTGTCCCGATGCCGCCATGATAACTCTCCAAAAGGTAGTTATTTAGGCCTCATTTCTATAGGGATTTGTGTGTCTTTTGTGCTTAATAGGGTTGGTTTTAGATATATATTATATGTTTTAACCCATTTGGAAGAATGGAAGCTTTGGAAGATATTTTATGCAGAATGTATTGCTGAGCGACTGGAGAGAGCAAATTCTATGCTGGAGCAAAGCGAGGAGCAAAACTACCACATCACAGCTCGTTAGCCAATGTAATAAACTGAATTCTGTTAAGCTATTCTCGGGATAAAGGAGCAAGAAGAGCCATCCACGTGTCTAGGTCAACCTAATTCAAGCCTCCTATAAAAGGAGGTGGCCGCCCAAGTCAAAAACATTCCATCCTTGGGAAAAACATTCCATTCTTGGAGAGTTACTTCCACTTTTGGGAGCCGAATAGATGAGAGAGATTGGAGACCATCAAGAAGACCATCACTTGCAAGCTGACCAAGTGAACTAATATTTTCTTGCATTATTTTGTAAATATGGATATGCTTACTCAGATTGTAACAGTTGTCTCTATGCATCTTATGAACTAAGTAGCTTTAGGCGTTGGTTAGGCAACATGTGATTGTTGTGCTTAAGTCTAGTAATAAATATTGATTTAATGCATCTTGGTTAATTGTTGTGCTCATTTATATTTTATGTCCGCCTGGCCAGCCGGTATGAATATGACTCTCTAGTTTCAGGGATGATTTAGGGAGTGTGTGGCGATTAATCTCACTAGATCATTGTGTATTGGTGAACGCAAGTGACTGAGCTAGGGATAGTCAGTTGCCTAGTGCTTGATTGGTAGTACTTCATTGGAGTTGAAACACATTCCAAAAGATCCGGAGTTCCGAGAGGAATCTGCTAATAAGACTGCGAGAGTTTTGCATGATCAATAATATTGTTAGAGCATCTTTTAAAATAATTACTAAATCCTGACCAGCGTCTGTTTCTAATCTGTTTGCCTATTTGTTTATTTTCTATTTTGTCATTTCTTTTGCTTCAGCATTCCTATAAAAACCAATCATTTTTACCACTTTTGAAACCATTGAAAAACTAAACAAAATAGATAAAGTGAAAGCTAGTTCAGACCTTGGATTCGATAAATACTTATTACTTGTTGTGGACTGTGTATACTTGCACAGAGTCTAGAGTCTTTTTATATCTTATTTTTACTCACTCTAGGAACCCAACAAATTTTTGGCGTCGTTGCCGAGGACTTGAATAAATTTTTATCTGATCTATTTTGTGTATGTGTTTTAGTGGTTTGGTACTAGAACTTTTTGATTGTTTCTTTTGTTTTTGCAGGTGTGAGTTTGGTGCATGAGCGATCCGCTTGGGATAAGGTTCGAGCTTGATCCAGAAATCAAGAGGACATTCAAGAGAAGAAGGAGAGAGCTGCGCAGAATCAAGAATCAAATGGATAATGTGTCGCGTCTTCCGCAGGGTCCTGAAGATCCAGCGAACCCCCAGCAGAATCGTTTGCTGCAGCAAAACCAGCCGCTGGAGCAAAATGAGCAGCAAAATAATCAGGCTGAGAATCCTATCTTGGTAGCGAATGATAGTGCCAGAGCCATTCGAGCCTATGCTTTTCCAATGTTTGATGAGTTAAATCCAGGGATTGTGCGTCCTCAAATTCAAGCAGCAAATTTTGAAATGAAACCGGTAATGTTTCAGATGTTGCAAACCATGGGGCAATTCCATGGTTTGTCATCCGAAGACCCTCATTTGCATCTTAAGTCTTTTCTAGGGGTTAGTGATTCTTTTGTAATTCAAGGAGTGCCTAGGGATGCCCTTAGATTAACTTTGTTCCTGTATTCTCTTAGAGATGGAGCGAAGGCATGGTTAAATTCTTTCGCTCCAGGATCAATTAGGACATGGAATGAGTTAGCTGAAATTTTTTTTGAGTAAATATTTCCCACCAAATAGAAATGCTAAATTAAGGAGTGAGATAGTAGGGTTTAGGCAACTTGAAGATGACACTTTTAGTGAAGCTTGGGAGAGGTTTAAGGAGCTTTTGCGAAAGTGTCCCCATCATGGTTTACCTCATTGTATCAAATGGAAACATTTTAGAATGGGTTAAACAGAGCAACCCAGGGTATGGTTGATGCTTCGGCTGGAGGGGCCCTTTTGGCAAAAACTTTTAATGAAGCCCATGAAATTTTAGAAAGAATATCTACTAATAGTTGTCAGTGGCCGGATGTTAGAGGCACAAATAAAAAGGTTAAGAGTGTGTTAGAGGTTGATGATGTGTCCACCATTAGGGCTGATCTTGCAATGATTGCTAACGCTCTTAAGAATGTGACAGTGATTAGTCATCAGCAGCCACCAGCTATGGAACCTGCTTCCCTAGTGAACCAAGTCGCAGAGGAAGCATGTGTCTATTATGGTGAAGATCACAACTACGAGTTTTGCCCCAGCAATCCAGCTTCTGTGTTTTTTGTAGGTAATCAGAGGAACAACCCTTATTCTAACTTTTAAAATCCAGGTTGGCGCAACCACCCAAACTTCTTATGGGGAGGACAAGGAAGTAATGTGCAACCACAGCAAAAGGTGAACCAATCGAGATTTGCTAAAGCGTAGGTATTGCCCCAGCAAAATAAACAGACTTTGCCTAGCAAAATTCGGGGAGTTCTCTTGAGACAATGATGAAAGAATATATGGCTTGTACAGATGCCGCAATTCAAGGTAATCAAGCTTCAATGAGAGTCCTGGAATTGCAAGTGGGTCAGCTAGCTAATGAGCTGAAGCAAGGCCTCAAGGGAAACTTCCCTCAGATATTGAACACCCTAGAAGGGAAGGTAAGGAGCAGGTAAAGACAGTGACTCTTAGGAGTGTTAAGCCATTAGAGGAAAGGAAAGAACCTAGTAAAACCCAGGATGTAGAAAAGAATTGTGATAAAAATGTTGTAGTGGAGAAAAAGTTGGAGACTAGTCAGGGTGCTGGAGGCAGCAATAAAGATGATGGAGCATCTGGTTCTGTTCGAGGTGTGGAACCACCTTATGTGCCGCCCCCACCTTATGTACCACCTCTACCTTTTCCACAAAGGCAAAGGCCTAAGAATCAGGATGGTCAATTTAAGAAGTTTTTAGAGATTCTTAAGCAATTGCATATAAATATCCCTTTAGTAGAAGCTATTGAGCAAATGCCTAATTATGCTAAATTTCTTAAGGATATTTTAACTAAAAAGAAGAGGTTAGGTGAGTTTGAAACTGTGTTTCTTACTGAGGAATGTAGTGTTATTCTTAAGAATGGGCTACCAACCAAGGCTAAGGACCTAGGGTCATTTATTATACATGTGTCTATAGGTGGAAAAGAGTTAGGGAGAGCGCACTCTGTGATTTAGGTGCAAGCATTAACCTTATGTCTCTTTCGGTCTATCGAAAGCTCGGTATTGGTGAAGCTAGACCTACCACAGTCACACTTCAACTAGCTGATAGGTCTATCACATATCCAGAGAGTAAAATTGAGGATGTCTTAGTGAAAGTGGATAAATTCATATTTCCTGTTGACTTCATTATTTTAGACTATGAGGCTGATAAAGATGTCCCAATTATTCTAGGTCGTCCATTTTTTGCTACTGGTAGGCCATTGATAGATGTTCAAAAAGGGGGATTAACAATGAGAGTATGTAATGAGGAAGTAAAATTTAATGTGTTCAAGGCCATGAAGTATCCAGACGAGATGGAAGATTGCTCTTTAATTAGGATTCTTGAGAACACCATTGTTGAGACAGCAATACAGGGTTCGGCTAGCAAGCATTTGGAAGATCATGGAGATGTTAGTGTAGAGGACTTAGAACTTTGTTCTTTAGAAAGAAAAATTGAAAAAGAGTTGTTTAGGTGTGAGGATGCTTATGAGTCTTTAGATTTAGATCAAAGAAAAGCTCCTCCTATTAAGTCATCCCTGATTGAGGCACCCACTTTAGATTTGAAGCCCTTGCCGGATCATCTAAAGTATGTGTATCTTGGGGAAGGTGAGACGTTGCCCATTATTGTTGCATCAGATTTAATGCCGGAGCATGAAGAGGCCTTAATTCAATTGTTGCAGCAATACCGCAAGGCAATTGGTTGGACGATTTCAGCGATGTATGTTAGCAATTTTATCAGATATGATTGAGTCCACTATTGAGGTATTTATGGACAATTTTTCAGTTTTTGGAGGGTCTTTTCAGAATTTTTTGGATAATTTAGGTAAGGTGTAAAAAAGATGTGAGGATACCCATCTATTTCTCAATTGGAAGAAATGCCCCTTCATGGTGAAGGAGGGCATAGTGCTAGGTCATAGGATTTCTAAGAATGGTCTAGAAGTTGATAGAGCAAAAATTGAGGTTATTGAAAGATTAGAACCACTGAATTCAGTGAGAGGGATTCGGAGCTTTTTAGGTCATGCTGGATTTTATAGAAGGTTCATAAAGGATTTTTCCAAAATTAGTAAACCTCTTTGTAACTTATTGTGTACTGATCATGTTTTTAACTTTAATGCAGATTGTAGGAAGGCTTTTGAAATTTTAAAGGCTGCTTTAGTCTCAGCACCCATTCTTTGTGCACCTAATTGGAACTTACCATTTGAGGTAATGTGTGATGCAAGTGATGTTGCAATAGGTGCTATGCTGGAGCAAAAGCAGGGCAAATTTATCCATCCTATATATTATGCAAGTAGAGTTCTAAATGAGGCACAAGTCAACTATACAACTACTGAAAAGGAGTTGTTAGCTGTTGTGTTTGCTTTTGAAAAATTTCGGCCGTATTTGGTTGGATCCAAAGTCACGGTGTTCACGGATCATGTAGCAATAAGGTACTTAATGTCTAAGAAAGATGCAAAGCCTAGGTTAATTTGTTGGGTTTTATTGTTGCAAGAGTTCGACTTGGAGATAAAAGATAAGAAGGAATTAGAGAATGTCATTGCAGATTATTTGTCTCGTCTTGATCCATCATCATCTTTGCTGAAGCAATCTGCCATTTCAGATTCTTTTCCAGATGAGCAGCTTTTTGTTGTTAAGGTAAAGGTAGTTAGGGATGTCCCTTGGTATGCTGATATTGCTAACTTTTTGGTAAAGGGGGTCACTCCTATTGATATGGATTGGAGGCAGAAGAAAAAGTTTAAGCATGACACAAAATTTTTCTATTAGGATGAGCCATTTATGTATAAGCAAAGCTCTGATGGTATTATTCGTAGGTGTGTTTCAGGTGATGAAGCAAAGGAAATCCTGGAGCAATGTCACTCTTCGCCATATGGAGGCCATTTCACCGGTCAGAGGACAGCTATGAGGATTTTGCATTGTGAATTCTTCTGGCCTACCTTATTTAAGGATGCCCATTGGTTATACAAGCAATGTGATGCTTGCCAAAGGAGAGGAAACTTAGGGCCTAGAGATGAAATCTCTCTTACTTACATTTTAGAAGCTGAATTATTCGATGTATGGGGTATTGACTTTATGGGGCCATTTCCCCCTTTTAGTGGCAATTTTTTTATTTTATTGGCAGTTGATTATGTGTCCAAGTGGGTTGAGGCCATCACATGCCATCAAAGTGATGCTAAGACAATAGCAAGGTTCCTTCAATCACACATCTTTGCAGGGTTTGGGACACCTAGAGCTCTAGTGAGTGATGAGGGTACACACTTTGTTAATAATGTCTTAACTAAGCTGTTAGCTAAGTATGAGATTAAGCATAGGATAGCTACCCCTTATCACCCACAAGCAAATGGTCAAGCTGAAATTAGCAATAGGGAAATTAAGTCTATCCTAGAGAAAGTAGTTCATCCATCTAGAAAGGATTGGGCTTTTAGGTTGGATGAGGCTCTTTGGGCTTATAGGACAACCTATAAGACTCCTCTAGGTATGTCTCCCTATAGGTTAGTATATGGGAAAGCTTGTCATTTACCATTAGAACTAGAGCATAAAACATTTTGGGCTTTGAAAAAAATTGAATTTTGATCTGAGTCGTGCAGGAGCAATAAGAATGCTGCAGCTTAATGAACTGGAGGAATTTCGCCAATTTTCTTATAAAAATTCGAAAATGTATAAAGAAAAGACTAAGCTGTGGCATGACAAGAGAATTAAGCCTAAAGAATTTGTCAAAGGTCAGAAAGTTTTGCTTTATAATTTTAGATTGAAATTATTTCCTAGGAAGCTAAAATCTAAATGGTCAGGGCCATTTATTGTGATTGAGGTTTTCCCCCATGGAGCAATTACGTTGCAGGATGAAAAAGATGGGAGAGTGTTCAAGGTGAATGGACAGCGTGTGAAACATTATTTGGGAAAGAAGTTCCAGTCGAAATATCATTCCCTAAGGTTGGTTGATGATTGAGAGAGCAAGATTTTTGCGGGAGCATTTCATAGAGCAATATTTTGAGCTCCCAGTGATTGTTTTTATTTTATTTTCTTGTTACGATTTGGTTGATTTTAGTTTGAATTATTTTAGATTTACTTAGATTTTGCATGATTGTTTTTAATTCTTTGTTATTTTCAGTAGATTTTATTTTTTCTATTATTTTTTGTAGTTTAGATTTTGTCTATTCTCATTAGATTTAATTAGATTTTTAATTAGTTTTTATTTTCGGTTCATTTATTTATTTTTCTGAGTTTATTATTTAATCTGTTAGTTTAGGTTTTAATTCAGTTTTTATTTGGTTATTTAAATTCGGTTTAGATTAGGTTTAATAAGATTTCTTTTTTAATTTATTCGGCTTCAAAATAAAAGATAAGATTTGATTTGAGCGGTTAATTTTCGGATTTGATTTTTCTATTTTAATTTTTAATTTCGTATCCAAGATTCTTCAGGTAATCTTTTGTTCAGAAGGTTGTTGCGACAATTTGTTGGCCGAAGCAAATCTCTCGTCCAAATAGGAAGGGATTTATTGTGAATTAATTATTGTTACCGTTTGGATTTTGAATTTCCTGTGGGCCATCTCTCGTTAATTATTGTTACCGTTAATTATTGTTAATTATTGGATTTGTTGGCCGAAGCAAATCTCTCGTTAATTATTGTTACCGTTGGGATTCGTTTTGCCATCTAATGGAGCCACGTGTCACACAGGGAAGATCAAAGGGCTTAGTCGTTGGACAGCGCATTATTGTTTACCATGGGCGTTTAAAATTCAGATTTTACCGTTTGATGGTTTTAATTTTACAGATTAAACGGAAATTTTAATTAATGAAGCAAAATCTTTTCGGTTGGGATTTTCCTTGCTGAAGCCCTATTTATTAAACAGCCTTCAGTAAGTTTTCTTCATCTTCTCGTTTTAACCTTTGCCGATTTTATTTTTCTTTTTCTGTGTGCTGTAAACAATCCTTTAAAGTCTCTAATGGCGAAAATAAGAGCAAGAAGGGAGCGAGACAACGAGGAAGAAGAGGTACCTGTTACCCCCGAGGCATAGAAAGTGAAAACGAAGAAAAAGAAAACGCCTGAGGAAAAAGAAGTCAAGCGAAGGAGAAGGCAGCAGAGGGCTGAGGACCAAGAAGTTGTCCACAAGGCAGTGGAAGATGTTGCTGCTTCGATAGTTGAAGAAGGAAATCCGAAAGAACCAGAGGGACAAAACATTGAGCTGAGTGACCCAGTCGTTGCAGATACGAAGGAAGTTCAAAAAGAACAAACAGAGGAAGTTCAAGAAAAATAGGTCGAAGATACGCAAGAATGTAGGACAGAGGATGTTCAAGAAACGGGTAATGAGCAGGTGGAGCAAGAGCAAGAGCAAGAGCAAGAGGCTCGTGGGCGCGTCCAGGTAATTCGAACGGATACCCCATCACCACAGTCGTCAGATTCTGAGAAAGAGAAGGTTGAACGAGAGGAACGAAAGAAGAAGGATGCTGAGGACAGAGAGAGAGAAGAAGCAGTGGAAGAAACTTTGAGAAAGCTTAGAGAAGATAGAGGCAAAGGAATTGCTAAAGCATCGGATGAACCTGTAGAGGAAGCAAGAGAATGACCTTTCATCTGCTTCATCAATGAGCTTGCTCGAGCAAAATACCGAGAGATGCTACGAAGATATTTCTTGTTCGAAAGAGGGTTTGGTGACGATCTACCACATTTCTTGAGAGCAGGAATCGCAAATCTTGGGTGGAGTCAGTTCTGTGCGAAACCGAACCTAGTGAATTCAAATATTGTTCGAGAATTTTATGTGAATATTGATAATGTAGAGGAATTTCATGCCATAGTTCGAGGAGTATCTATTGACTGGAGCCCAGGGGCTATCAACTCGTTATTCAATCTACAGGACTTCCCACACGCGGGCTTTAATGAGATGGTCGTGGCACCATCAAGTGATCAGTTGAATGTGGCGGTCCGGGAGGTGGGAATTGAAAGGGCTCAATGGAGGTTATCAAAGACGGAGAAACGCACGTTTCAAGCGGCTTATCTAAAGAGTGAAGCCAATATTCGACAGTGTCTCGCAACCGTGTGATTCTGATATTCGCAATTCTTCGAGCCTTAAGTTTGATGTTGGAAAAATCATTTCAAATGAGATTTGTAATTGCTGGCGCAAAAAGGTGGGGAAGTTGTTTTTCCTAAACACGATCACTATGTTATGCAATAGGGCAGGAGTGCCCACGATTCCAGAGGATGTAATTTTGCTTGACAAGGGAATCATAGATACGCCTGATCTGGCGTGGCTTCAGCGTACGCAGGAAGCACGCCAGGGAGGGCTAGTGTGTGGAATTCATCAGATCCTAGAGCAACTGGCACTGTCAGCTAGTAGGCAAGAGTTTGCTGAAAGGCAAGCTCAAACCTATTGGACCTATGCTAAAAGGAGAGATGACACACTCAAGAGGACCTTGCAATCCAATCTCTCCAAACCATATCAGGCCTTCCCTATGTTTCCCTATGATTTATTTATTTAACCCCTGGATACCGCCCCCACCTGTCGAAAGGGAAGAAGAGGATGACGAAGAGCAGGGTCAGGAAGATTGATGGATACGGTGACCTTTAGCGAGCATTACTTTTGATTCTATATTTTTGTTTGCTCGCGCATATCTGACCCTACTTTCTATTTTTTGTTGATGTTTGCTTGTTTTTTTTTTCTTCTTTCTTAGGCCACAAAAATATATCTGCTTATGTAATTTTTCTTTGTTTTAATGAAATTTTCAAGTTGTTTTTGTTCTATCAGCATTGAGTAACTCTAACTTAACTAATTTTCTTCTGAATTTGTGAAGCTTGGACTGGTTAAGCTTAATTAGATCAAGGTATTCTGATCTCCAGAAACCTTTTGCTTGAGCATTTCTTCTAGCCTGGTCGTTGTTGCGGCAAAGAAAATTTTGGAGGTAGTGTTGACTTATTTGATCCACTTTAAGCTTAGTTCTAGTCCCATGCTCAGTTTACAATTCAGATAGAAAAATTTAAGTTTGGGGGTATAATTATAAAATTAATGATTCATTGGGGACAATGAATAATTTATGTTTGGGGGACTTTTTGCTACTCCAAGTGTTTTGCTCGAGCATTCCTCTCCTTCATTAAATAATTTGCTAGGTTGTTGAGTAACCAGGGACATTTGTGACACCCACAGTTTGTCTTTGCCTCAAAAGATAACCTAGGAAATATGAAAAAGGAAAAAGAATGATTTGCTGAAAATTTGATTGTTGAAAATTTTGCTGAGAAAATTCATGGAGCAAAAGTTTTGAAGGATGAATGTTAATCCAGTAGTTTTTTTGTCTCCCAAAACTTAGGTGAGCTTCATCATAAAATGTTGTCATTCTGAGGGGCAAGAGATGGAATAACTAAGGATTTTTTAGCTTTTCAATGAGTATTTAGCCTAGTTGGTGATGAGTTTGAGGCAAGGGTATACTGCACCATAAAGTGGGTCATCCCATGCTTAAGAGTTTATGACTGTAGGGCTGCTTTAAGTCTGAAAAACAAAAATATAAACCCCTTGAAAATGTGTTTTGAATGTCTGATAATAGAGCCAGGTTGTGGTAAGTTCTTAGAATTGGGTTAAAAGTGGTGATTATTTGTCCATGCTGAAAGAATTATTTTGCTGCAGCAGAGCTTGGTTTTGCAGACTGCTCAGGTAAAGGTTGAAGGTAGTGATGGATTGTCTTGTTTGATTAAGCTAGTCTTTGTCTAACATTTTGAATTCTTAAGGAAAAGTTGGTTAGTATTGCTCGGGTCGCGCAATAGTTCAAGTTTGGGGGTGTGATAACTCTCCAAAAGGTAGTTATTTAGGTCTCATTTCTATAAGGATTTGTGTGTCTTTTGTGCTTAATAGGGTTGGTTTTAGATATTTATTATATGTTTTAACCCATTTGGAAGAATGAAAGCTTTGGAAGATATTTTATGTAGAATGTATTGTTGAACGACTAGAGGGAGCAAATTCTGTGCTGGAGCAAAGCGAGGAGCAAAACTGTCACGTCACAGCTCGTTAGCCAATGTAACAAACTGAATTCTGTTAAGCTATTCTCGGGATAAAGGAGCAAGGAGAGTCATCCACGTGTCTAGGTCAACCTAATTCAAGCCTCTTATCCTCCTATAAAAGGAGGTGGCCGCCCAAGTCAAAAACATATCATCCTTGGGAGAAACATTCCATTCTTGGAGAGTTACTTCCACCTTTAGGAGCCGAATAGAGGAGAGAGATCGGAGACCATCAAGAAGACCATCATTTGCAAGCTGACCAAGGGAACTAATATTTTCTTGCATTATTTTGTAAATATGGATATGCTTACTCAGATTGTAACGGTTGTCTTTATGCATCTTATGAACTAAGTAGCTTTAGGCGGTTGTTAGGGAACATGTGATTGTTGTGCTTAATTTCTAGTAATAAATATTGATTTAATGCATCTTGGTTAATTGTTGTGCTCATTTATATTTTATGCCCGCCTGGCCAGCCGGTATGAATATCACTCTCTAGTTTCAGGGATGATTTAGGGAGTGTGGCGATTAATCTCACTAGATCATTGTGTATTGGTGAACGCCAGTGACTGAGCTAGGGATAGCCAGGTCCCTAGTGCTTGATCGGTAGTACTTCATTGGAGTTGAAACACATTCCAAAAGATCTGGAGTTCCGGGAGGAATCTGCTAATAAGATTGCGAGAGTTTTGCATGATCAATAATATTGCTAGAGCATCTTTTAAAACAATTACTAAATCATGACCAGCACCTGTTTCTAATATGTCTGCCTATTTGTTTATTTTATATTCTGTCATTTCTTTTGCTTCAGCATTCCTATAAAAACCAATCATTTTTACCACTTTTGAAACCATTGAAAAACTAAAACAAAATAGATAAAGTGAAAGCTAGTTCAGACCTTGGATTCGATAAATACTTATTACTTGTTGCAGACTGTGTATACTTGCACAGAGTCTAGAGTCTTTTTATATCTTATTTTTACTCACTATAGGAACCCAACACGCCTCATAAACACCTAGAATCTTCTTAATGTTCCTGCATTCTTTGTTAGACGATTTAAAGAACAGAAGGTTATCATCAGCGAAAAATAAGTGAGAAATAGTTGGACAGTATTTGTTAATCCTCAAACCTGAGACCTCTTTCCTAGCTTCAACTTTATGGAGAAGACCTGATAAACCTTCAGTACAAATTAAAAACAAATATGGGGAAAGAGGATCCCCTTGGCGTAATCCTCGAGAAGGTTTGAACTCCGCTCGAGGGATCCCATTTAGAAGAACCTGGAAACTCACAGACTTTACACACCACATGATTAAATTAATCCAACTTGTACTGAATCCCATCTTTTCCATAATTCGTCTAAGGCCTAGTTTGGGATTGCTGTAGCTTTCAAAATAATTGCTGGTAACTTTGCTTTTAGAAAAATCAACTTTGAAATGAAGTAAAATAGTGTTTGGTAAATTTCAATTTTAAATTAGAAAAAAATCTAGTTTCTGTGTTTGGTAAATTAATACTAAATTGTTGGGATTTAATTATAAGGATCATAGTAGACTTATTATTTCAAATATTTTGTTTATTAATACTTAATTTATAATTTATTATAATATAATTATTTAAAAGTTTGTATAATTTAAATTGCATCTAATTATGTTTAATTAATCTAAAATATTTGATAAAAATGTAAGAAAAATAATTATTATAAAAATTGAATTAATCAAATTTTTATTCATATGAAAGAGAGCATATGTAAAAAAAATATATAAGAAGGATAAATTTGAAATTTAAAAATAGTTAGAAAATGTGATAGATTTTTAGAAAAGCTAAATCTAAAAGCTAGTATCTAACAACTTTTGCACGGTAGAGTAAACTAAAAAGTGATTCTCGATAGATTAATTAATAATCTGTTTTACCAAACAGTTTAGGCGGTTAAGATTCTTCCATAATAGCTTTTTACGCTAGCAAACGCAACCCCAAACGGGGCCTAAGATAGCTCCATTCCACCCGATCGTAAGCCTTACTCATATCCAGCTTGAGCCCCACTATACCATCCTTCCCTGATCGTTGGCTTTTAATTGCATGAATACATTCGAATCCCAAGATAGCATTGTAGGTAATAAGTCGCCCAGGAACAAAAGTTGATTGACTCGGAGATATGATACTATCAAGCACATATTTTAACCTGTTCGCAAGAGCTTTAGTCAAAATCTTATATACAACTGTACACAAACTGATTGGTCTAAAATCTTTCATATTTTGGGAAACCTTCACTTTAGGAATTAAAACTATAAAAGTTTTATTGACATTTTCCAAAGAAGCCCCTTGGTTAAGAACCTTTAAGCAGAAATCACAGATCTCTCCTCCCACGATATCCCAATACTTCTGAAAGAAAATCACCTGGACTCCGTCTGGCCTAGGGGCTTTCGTGGGATGCATGCTTTTAATAACTCCCTCAATCTCCTCCCTAGAGAGAGGGCGAAGAAGAAACTCATTCTGTCGGTCAAGCACTCTCCTGGGGATAGCCTCCAAAATCCTATTCATTGCTTCCTGGTCTAGGTTAGAAGAAGAAAAAATTGTACAAAAGTACTCATTAGCCACTTTCTCCATCTCTGATTCTATACTAGTCCACAATCCGGCATTATGGGTGTTCATCGGTAGATCGGTGTCAGTTTTGAGGGAAAACCGACACCGATTGGTTGATCGATTTTCCAGAAATCTGGAAACCGACGCCTTTCGATGGGTGTTGCTAGCCGACCGACCGAACGGTCGGTTCAGTCGGTTTTTTTTTAAGGTCATGAGAACTGAGATGAAGAGCGACGGTCGGTCGGTTGTGTGTTTTAAAAAATGGTTTTTTTATATAAATAAATATATCGGTCGGTCGGTTATGTGTAAAATGGTTTGGCCGATCGACCGACTGGCACTCCCCAATGTAAGAACAGACGCCGACCGACTTGGTCGACTAGACGACCGACTGCCGTTGGTTCGGTTGGTTTCGGTCGGTCTTGTCAGTTTTCGGTTTGAAGATGAACACCCCTACCTGGCATCATCATACATTCCTGTAATTCTATTGATTTTCCGCCTCTGATTAGCTTTCATGTGGAACCATTTGGTGTTGTGATCCCCCCATTTAAGCCACTCCTCTCGGGATCTCTGCTTCCAATCAATTTTGTCCTCCTCCAGAAGCTAATTGAGTTCCCTTTCTTTTTCTTTCAATACTTCTACACTTTGAGTATCCAACCTACTCTTCCATCCTTGCAATTCTTTCTCAACTCTCCTAATCGCCCCTTTTAGAGAGCCTCAAATTCTAGCAAAGTTCCATTGTCGCATATCTAGTAAACACCTCTTGATCTTATCTTGAACAGTAGAGGCCCCACGGATTTCCTAATCTTGCCAAACCTGCATAACAATTTCTTTACAAGCCTCATGTTTGGTCCATGCCGCCTCAAATCTGATGATGCGCTTCGACCCCTGATTAACCTCTCTTGTTTGATCCTCTTCCCATACAACAGTAATAGGACTATGATTCGAGGCATTAAAAGCTAGATGATGAACTATAATGGAGCTACATTTTCCTTGCATTGCACTGTTGATTAAGAATCGATCCAACCTCTCCCAAATCATCTCACTGTTAACATGATTGTTACACCAAGTAAACTCTGGGCCGCTGAAACCTGGATCTATTAGCTCACACACATCCAACGCTTCACGAAAATCATCCATATCATTGTCCATCCTCTGCACACCTCCCTGCTTTTCCATTGAGCTCATAATTGCATTGAAGTCCCAACCCAAAATCCATGGGGTGTTAGAGTTTTCATTAAGCCTCTTCATGAGTGTTGGGTTCCTAGAGTGAGTAAAAATATGGTATAAAAAGACTCTAGAATTCCTGTGCAAGTATACACAGTCTGCAGCAAGTAATATTATCAATCCAGGGTCTGAATTAGCTTCCACTTTATCTATTTTGTGTAACTTTCTAATGGTTTCAAAGATGGTAAAAAATGATTTGGTTTTATAAGAATTATGCTGAAGCAAAATAAATGGCAGGACAACAAGTAAACAAATAGGCAAACAGATTAAAGACAGGCGCTGGTTAGGCTTAGTAATTGTTTTAAAAGATGCTCAAGCAATATTATTGATCATGCAAACTCTCGCAGTATTATTAGAGGATTCCTCCCGGAACTCCGGATCTTTTGGAATGTGTTTCAACCCCAATGAAGTGCGACTGATCAAGCACTAGGCAACTGGCTATCCCTAGCTCAGTCACTGGCGTTCACCAATAAACAATGATCGTAGTGTGGTTAATTGCCACACACTCTCTAAATCATCCCTGAAACTAGAGAGAGGTATTCACACCGGCTGGCCAGGCGGGTATAAAATAGAAACAAGCACAACAATTAACCAAGATGCAATAATCAATATATTACTAAAGATGAAGAACAACAATTACATGCTCCCTAACCAACGCTTAAAGCTACTTAGTTCATAATAAGCATGGAAACATGAATTACAATCTGAGTAGGCATGTCCATAATCACAAGATAATAAAGAAAATAATAATCTCCTTAATCAGTTTGCAGATGATGGTGTTCTTGGTAATCTCCAATCTCTCTATACTACTCAACTTCCAAGGAAAGTTGGAATCCTTTTGACTTGGGCGGCTACTTCCTTTTATAGAAGGATAGGAGGCTTGAATTAGGTCAACTTGGACACGTGTAGGGCTCTCCTTGCTCCTTTATCCCAAAAATAACTCAACAGAAGTCGGTTTATGAAGTTGGCTAACGAGCTGCGATGTGGTAGTTCTGTTCCCAGTTTTGCTGCAGCACAGAATTTGCTTCCTCAAGTCGCCCAGCAGCATAATCTGCATAAAATAATTTCCAAGGCTTCCATTCTTCCAAATGGGTTAAAACATATAATATATATCTAAAACCAACCCTATTAAGCACAAAAGACACACAAATCCTTATATAAATGAGGCCTAAATAACTACCTTTTGGGCAGTTATCACACCCCCAAACTTGAACTATTGCACGTCTCGAGCAATACTAACCAACCTTCCTTCAAGAATTCAAAACATTAGACAAAGAATAGCTTAATCCAACCAGACAGTCCAACACTACCTTAGACCTTTACCTGAGCACTCTGCAAAACCGAGCTCTGCTGCAGCAAAATGATTCCTTCGGCATGGACAAATAATCACCACTTTTAACTCAATTCTAAGAACTTACCACAGCCTAGCTCTATTATCAAACATTCAAAACATATTTTCAAGGGGTTTATTTTTGTTTTTCAGACTTAAAGCAGCCTTACAGTCATAAGCTCTAAAGCTCGGGATGACCCACTTTATGGTGCAGTATACCCTTGCCTCAAACTCATCACCAACTAGGCTCAATACTCATTGTAAAGCTAAAAAATCCTTAGTTATTCCATCTCTTGCTCCTCAGAATGGCGACATTTTGTGATGAAGCTCACCTAAGTTCAGGGGGACAGAAAAACTGTTGGATCATCATTCATCCCTCAAAAGTTTTGCTCCATGAATTTTCTCAGCAAAATTTTCAACAATCATCTTTTTTCAGCAAATAATTTTTTCATTTTTTCACATTTCCTAGGTTATCTTTTGACGCGAAGACAAACTGTGGGTATCACAAATGTCCCCGGTTACTCAACAACCTAACAAATTTTTACTTGAAGGAGAGGAATGCTCGAGCAAAACAATTGGAGTAGCAAAAAGTCCCCCAAACTTAAATTATTCATTGTCCCCAATGAATCATCAATTAAGCAATTATACCCCTGAACTTAAATTTTTCTATCTGAATTTTAAACTAAGCGTGGGACTAGAACTAAGCTTAAAGTGGATCATATAAGTCAACACTACCTCCAAATTCTTCTTTGCCGCAGCAACAGTCCAGGCTAGAAGAAATGTTCAAGCAAAAGGTTTCTGGAAATCAGAATACCTTGATCTAATTAAGCGTAATCAGTCCAAGTTTCAAAAATTTAGAAGAAAATGAGTTAAGTTAGAGTTACTCAGTGCTCATGGAATAGAAACATCTAGAAATTTCATTAAAAACAAAAAGATATTACATCAGCAGATATATTTTTTAGAAGTAGAAAAATTAACAAGAAGCAAGCAAACATATTTAGCAAATAGGGTCAGATATGCGCGAGCAAACAAAATTATAAGATAAAAAATAATGCTTGTTGAAGATCATCTCATCCATCAATCTTTCTAATCCTGCTCTTCATCATCATTCTCTCCTTCTCTTTCAACAGGTGGGGGCGAAATCCAGGGGTTCAACAAATCCTCAGGGAATGCTGGAAGGGTTGGATATGGCTTGGAAAAATTCTCTTGAAGCGCCTTCCTCAAGCTGGCATCTCGATTCTAAACATAGTTCCAGAAGGTTAAAGTCTGTCGTTCAGCAAACTCCTGCCTACTGGCCGAAAGTGTCAGTTGTTCTAAAATTGTGTTGATGTCGTAGATAAGCCCACCTTGACGCACCTCCTGCATACGTTGGAGCCGTGCCAAATTGGGCGTATCAATGATCCCTTTGTCAAATAGTATAACATCCCTGTCACTCTCTTGTACCCCTGCTTGCTTGCACAGCAATGTGACCGTGTTCGGAAAAAACAATTTCCCCACCTTCTTCTTCCAATAGCTAGAAATTTCACCTAAAATAATTTTCCCCACATTTATGCTGAGAGACCGCAAAATCGTAAAAGCTAGAAGAACTCGTTCCCTGGAGATTGTCAAGTCGTGTGTTGTTGGAAGCAACCTTTGTCTGATAAATCCCATCCACGTGTTCGCTTCCCTCTTCAAATAAGCCGACTGGAATGTCCTCTTCTGAGTCTTTGACAGCTGCCACTGTGCTCCTTCAATTTCTACCTCCCTTACGGCTTCACTTAACTGCTCGTTAGATGGCGCTACAACCATCTCATTATATGTCGCATGGGGGAAGTTCTGAAGATTGTACAGTGCATTGATAGCACTGGGACTCCAATCTACCTCAACTCCTCGGACAATCACCTAGAATCCATCCTCCTTGTCAACGTTAGCATAAAATTCACGTACCATCTGTGCGTTTACAGACTCATGCTTCGCACAAAATAGCGCCCAGCCGTGGTCTGTAATACTGGTCCTCAAAAACTGTGGGAGATCAACGTTGAATCCTCGTTCAAATAAGAAATCTCTTTTCAGAAGCTCGACATATTTTGCTCTGGCAAAATCGTTGACGAAGCGATCATACGGCAATTGTTGTTCCTCTATTTCATCGTGTTCCGCCGATGCTTTAGCAATATTTTTGCCCTTTTCCGCCCTACACTTGAGCAACTGTTCTTCCTCAGCCTTCTTCTCTGCCTCTTCTCTCTCTTTTCCTTCAACCTCTTTTTTCTCTCTTTCCTCTCGCTCAGCCTTCTCAGAATCTAATGATGGTGGTGACGGGGTATCAGCCCTAATCACTTGAATGAACCCAGCCTTCCGCTTAATGCGGTGACATCTGGGCACCTCCGGCATGACTACCTCCACCTAAGCCTCCTGCACTGGCTCATTATTACCTTCAGGCACAGTCTCTGCTGCTTCTTTCGACACAACCTTATCCTGTGTTTCTCGAACCTCCTCTCGAACTTCTTCTGTATCCACAACTCTCTGCTCAGCCTCCTCTAGGTTCTGTTCTTCTGGTTCTTGCGGTTCATCCTCAGTCACTGTGGCAGCAACATCTTTCACCACCCTCTGAATAACTTCTTGATCCTCAATCCTCTACTGTCTTCTCCTTTTCTTGGCTTCTTTCTCTTTTGGCATTCTCTTTTTCTTCATTTTCACCTTCTGAACCTCGGGGGTAACGGGTATCTCCTCTTCCTCGTTATCTCTCTCTTTTCTTGCTCTCGTTTTAGCCATCGAAGAGTTTTAAAAGGAATTCTATATCGCACACAAAGAATGAAAGAAAAATGCAAACAGCAATGGATGAATCAAGAAGACGAAGTGGAACTTACCCACCAGAGGATGTTAATAAATAGGGCTCCATCAACTTGAAATCTTAACCGAAAAGATTTGCTCCCATTAAATTATATTACCGTTCAATTTAAACCATCAACGGTAAATTCCTGATTTCAAATCGCCCGCAGTAATTAATTATGCGTTGTCAACTAATGAGACCGTTGGATCATCTTGCTGTGACACGTGGCCGCTTTAGATAACGCATGCAAATTTACCTGGGAAAATTCAGAGAAAATCCCAACGGTTAAAATAATAAATTTTCAACAAAATCCCTTCTATTCGGACGATTTTGCTCTAGCCATAACTTTGCCACAACAACCTACTGAACCTGAAGAATCTTAGATACGAAATTTAAATCAAATTCAAATTCAAATTTAACCAACCCAATCAACCTAAATCTTATCTTTTATTTCTAATTGAAGCCGAATAAATAAGAGAAAATCTTTATTAATTTAATTTAAACAGAATTCAAATAACTGAAAATAAGATCTAGATAAAATAAAATCTAACTAATGAAAAGATAATCAAAAGATAATTTAAATAAATAGCCCGGAAATCAATTCAAATTCAAAAACGAAATATATAAAATCTAAACTACCAAAAATAATAAAAATACTGAAAGATAAAATTTAATAAACTAAGCAAAAATCAAATCTAACCTAATCGGAATTAAAAACAAATCAGCGAAACATAAAATCAATACAAACACTGGGAGCTCAAAATTTTGCTCTATGAAATGCTCCCGCAAAAATCCTGCTCTCTCAATCATCAACCAACCTTAGGGAAGGATATTTCGACTGAAACTCCTCACCCCAATAATGCTTCACACGCTGTCCATTCACCTTGAACACTCTCCCATCTTTTGCATCCTGCAAAGTAATTGCTCCATGGGGGAAAACCTCAATCACAATAAGTGGTCCTGACCATTTAGATTTTAGTTTCCTAGGAAATAATTTCAATCTAGAATTATAAAGCAAGGCTTTCTGACCCTTGACAAACTCTTTTGATTTTATTTTCTTGTCATGCCACAGCTTAGTCTTTTCTTTATACATTTTCGCATTCTCATAAGAAAATTGGCGAAATTCCTCTAATTCATTAAGCTGCAGCATCCTTATTGCTCCTGCACGACTCAGATCAAAAGTCAACTTTTTCAACACCCAAAATGTTTTATGCTCTAGCTCCAATGGTAAATGACAAGCTTTCCCATATACTAACCTATAAGGAGACATACCTAGAGGAGTCTTATAGGTTGTCCTATAAGCCCAAAGAGCCTCATCCAACCTAAAAGACCAATCCTTTCTAGATGGATGGACTACTTTCTCTAAAATCGATTTTATTTCCCTATTACTAATTTCCGTTTGACCATTTGCTTGTGGGTGATAAGGGGTAGCTATCCTATGCTTAATCCCATACTTAGCTAATAGCTTAGTTAAGATATTATTAACAAAATGTGTACCCTCATCACTCACTAGAGCCCTAGGTGTCCCAAACCGCGCAAAGATGTGCGATTGAAGAAACCTTGCAACTGTCTTGGCATCACTCTGATGGCATGCAATGGCCTCAACCCACTTAGACACGTAATCAACTGCCAATAAGATAAAAACATTGCCATTAGAAGGGGGAAATGGCCCCATAAAATCAATACCGCATACATCAAATAATTCAACTTCTAAAACATAAGTAAGAGGCATTTCATCTCTAGGTCCTAAATTTCCTCTCCTTTGGCAAGCATCACATTGCTTGTAAAACCAATGGCCATCCTTAAATAAGGTAGGCCAGAAAAATCCACAATGTAAAATCCTCATAGCTGTCCTCTGACCACTGAAGTTACCTCCATACGGCGAAGAGTGACATTGCTCCAGGATTTCCTTTGCTTCATCACCTGAAATACACCTACGAATAATACCGTCAGAGCATTGCTTATACATAAATGGTTCATCCCAATAGAAAAATTTTGCATCATGCTTAAACTTTTTCTTCTGCCTCCAATCCATGTCAATAGGAGTGACTCCCTTTACCAAAAAGTTGGCAATGTCAGCATACCAAGGGACATCCCTGACTACCTTTACCTCAACAGCAAAAAGCTGTTCATCTGGAAAAGCATCTGAAATGGTAGATTGCTCCAGCAAAGATGATGATGGATCAAGACGAGATAAATGATCTACAATGACATTTTCTGATCCCTTCTTATCCTTTATCTCCAAGTCGAACTCCTGCAATAATAAAACCCAACGAATTAGTCTAGGCTTCGCATCTTTCTTAGTCATTAAATACCTTATTGTTGCATGATCCGTGAACACCGTGACTTTGGATCCAACCAAATATGGCCGGAATTTCTCAAAAGCAAACACCACAGCTAACAACTCCTTCTCCGTAGTTGTATAGTTGACTTGTTCCTCATTTAAAATCTTGCTCGCATAATATATAGGATGGATAAATTTGCCCTGCTTTTGCCCCACATTACCTCAAATGGTAAATTCCAATTAGGTGCACACAAAATGGGTGCTGAGATTAAAGCAGCCTTTAAAGTTTCAAAAGCCTTCCTACAATCTGCATTAAAGTCAAAAACATGATCAGTACACAATAAGTTACAAAGAGGTTTACTGATTTTGGAAAAATCTTTTATGAACCTCCTATAAAATCCAGCATGTCCTAAAAAACTCTGAATCCCCTTCACTGAACTCGGTGGTTCTAGTCTCTCAATAACCTCTATTTTTGCTCTATCAACTCCTAGACCATTCTTAGAAATCCTATTACCTAACACTATGCCCTCCTTCACCATGAAGTGACATTTTTCCCAATTAAGAACTAGATGGGTATCCTCACATCTTTTTAACACCTGACCTAAATTATCTAAACACCTCTGAAAAGACCCTCCAAACACTGAAAAATCATCCATAAATACCTCAACAGTGGACTCAATCATATCAGAAAAAATTGCTAACATACACCGCTGAAATGTTGCTGGAGCATTGCAGAGGCCAAAAGGCATTCTCCTAAAAGCAAATGTCCCATAAGGGCAGGTGAAAGTGGTTTTTTCCTGATCCTCAGGAGTAATAGTAATTTGATTATACCCAGAGTAACCGTCTAAGAAACAGTAGTAGGCCTGACCAGCCAATCTATCCAACATCTGGTCAATAAATGGTAGAGGGAAATGGTCCTTACGGGTAGCTTTATTTAGCCTCATGTAGTCCATGTAAAGCCTCCAGACAGTTACTGTCCTGGTTAGGATTAACTCATTGTCTTTATTGCTCACCACAGTGACACCTCCTTTCTTAGGAACACATTGGACAGGGCTCACCCAATTGCTATCGACAACTGGATAAATGATCCCAGCATCCAACCATTTAATCACCTCATTTTTAACCACCTCTTTCATTGCAGGGTTAAGCCTTCTTTGTTGCTCAATACTCCTAAAGGATCCCTCCTCTAGAGTAATTTTGTGCATACAAAAAATGGGCTAATTCCCTGAATGTCAGCCAATGTCCAACCTATAGCCTTGCGGTATTGCTGCAGCAATTTTATTAAGGCCTCTTCATGCTCCAGCATTAAATCTGATGCAACAATAATGGGCAACGTCTCACCTTCCCCAAGATACACATACTTTAGATGATCCGGCAAGGGTTTCAAATCTAAAATAGGTGCCTCAATCAGGGATGGCTTAATAGGAGGAGCTTTCCTTTGATCTAAATCTAAAGACTCAAAAACATCCTCACACCTAAACAACTCTTTTTTCATTTTTTCTTTCTAACGAACAAACTTCTAAATCCTCTACACTAACCTCTCCATGCTCCTCTAAATGCTTACTAGCTGAATCTTGTATTGTTGTCGCAATAACTGTGCTCTCCAGAATCCTAATGCAAGAGCAACCTTCCATTTCATCTGGATATTTCATGGCTTTTAACACATTAAATTTCACTTCCTCATTACAGACTCTCATTGTTAATTCCCCTTTTTGAACATCTATTAACGTCCTACCAGTAGCTAAAATGGACAACCTAAGATAATTGGGACGTCTTTATCAGCCTCATAGTCTAACATAATAAAATCAACAGGAAATATGAATTTATCTACCTTTACTAAGACATCCTCAATTTTACCCTCTGGATATGTGATAGACCTATCAGCTAATTGGAGTGTGACTGTGGTAGGCCTAGCTTCACCAATACCTAGCTTCCGATAGACCGAAAGAGGCATAAGGTTAATGCTTGCACCTAGATCACAGAGTGCTCTACCTAACTCTTTTCCACCTATAGACACAGGTATAGTAAATGACCCTGAATCCTTAGCCTTGGGTGGTAGCCCATTCTTAAGAATAGCACTACATTCCTCAGTAAGAGATACAGTTTCAAACTCACCTAACCTCTTCTTTTTAGTTAAAATATCCTTAAGAAATTTAGCATAATTAGGCATTTGCTCTATAGCTTCTACTAAAGGGATATTTATATGCAACTGCTTAAGAATCTCTAAAAACTTTTTAAATTGACCATCCTGACTCTTAGGCTTTTGCCTTTGTGGAAAAGGTAGAGGTGGTACATAAGGTGGGGGCTGCACATAAGGTGGTTCCACATCTGGAACAGAACTAGATGCTCCAGCATCTTTATTGCTGCCTCCAGCACCCTGACCAAATTCCAACACTTTCTCAACAACAACATTTTTATCACCATTTTTATTTATATCTTGGGTCTTACTAGGCTCATTTTTTTTCTTCTAATGGCTTACCACTCCTAAGAGTTACTGCCTTTACCTGCTCCTTACCTTCCCTTTGAGGGTGTTCAGTCTCCGAGGGAAGTTTCCCTTGAGGCCTTGCCTTCAGCTCACTAGCTAGCTGACCCACTTGCAACTCCAGGGCTCTCATTGAAGCTTGATTACTTTGAATTGCAACATCTGTACGAGCCATAAATTCTTTCATCATCACCTCAAGAGAACTCCCCGAACTTTGCTGGGGCAAAGCCTGCTTATTTTTCTGAGGCAATACTTGCGCTTTAGCAAATCCCGGCTGGTTCACCTTTGGCTGTGTTTGCACATTACTTCCTTGTCCTCCCCATGAGAAGTTGGGGTGGTTGCGCCAACCTGGATTATAAAAGTTAGAGTAAGGGTTATTCCTCCGATTACCTACAAAAAACACAGAAGCTGGATTGCTGGGGCAAAACTCGTAGTTGTGATTTTCACCACAATAGACACATGCTTCCTCTGCCACTTGGTTCACCACTGCAGTAGGCGCCATAGCTGGTGGTTGCTGATGACTAATCACTGTCACATTCTTAAGGGCATTAGCAATCATAGCAAGATCAACCCTAATGGTGGACACACCATCAACCTCTAATACACTTTTAACCTTTTTATTTGTGCCTCTAACATCCGACCACTGACAACTATTAACCGATATTCTTTCTAAAATCTCATAAGCTTCATCAAAAGTCTTTACCAAAAGGGCCCCTCCAGCCAAAGCATCAACCATACCTTGGGTTACTCCATTTAAACCATTGTAAAATGTTTCCATTTGAATACAATGAGGTAAACCATGGTGGGGACACTTTCGCTAAAGCTCCTTAAACCTTTCCCAAGCCTCACTAAAAGTCCCATCTTCAAGTTGCCTAAACCCTACTATTTCACTCCTTAATTTAGCATTTCAATTAGGTGGGAAATATTTACTAAAAACAAATTCAGCTAACTCATCCCATGTCCTAATTGATCCTGGAGCAAAAGAGTTTAACCACGCCTTTGCTCCATCTCTAAGAGAATACGGGAACAAAGTTAATCTAAGGGCATCCCTAGGCACTCTTTGAATTACAAAAGAATCACTAACTCCTAGAAAAGACTTAAGATGTAAATGAGGATCTTCAGATGACAAACCATGGAATTGCCCCACGGTTTGCAACATCTGAAACATTACCGGTTTCATTTCAAAATTTGCCGCTTGGATTTGGGGACGTGCAATCCCTGGATTCAACTCATTAAACATTGGGACAGCATACGCTCAAATGGCTCTGGTCCTATCGTTCGCTATCAAGATAGGATTCTCAGCCTGATTATTTTGCTGCTCATTTTGCTCCAGCGGCGGGTTTTGCTACCGCAAACGGTTCTGGGGGTCTGTTGGACCTTGAGGATCCTACGGAAGATGCAGCACGTTCTCCATCTGGTTTCTGCACTGCTCTCTCCTTCTAATCTTGAATGTCCTCTCAATTTCTTGATCAAGCTCGAACCTTACCCCAGGCGGATCGCTCATGCACCAAGCTCACACCTGCAAAAACAAAAGAAACAATCAAAAAGTTCTAGCACCAAACCACTAAAACACATACACAAAACAAATCAGATAAAAACTTATTCAAGCCCCCAGCAATGGCACCAAAAACTTGTTGGGTTCCTAGAGTGAGTAAAAATATGGTACAAAAAGACTCTAGAATTCCTGTGCAAGTATACACAGTCTGCAGCAAGTAATATTATCAATCCAGGGTCTGAATTAGCTTCCACTTTATCTATTTTGTGTAACTTTCTAATGGTTTCAAAGATGGTAAAAAATGATTTGGTTTTATAAGAATTATGCTGAAGCAAAATAAATGGCAGAACAACAAGTAAACAAATAGGCAGACAGATTAAAGACAGACGCTGGTTAGGCTTAGTAATTGTTTTCAAAGATGCTCTAGCAATATTATTAATCATGCAAACTCTCGCAGTATTATTAGCGGATTCCTCCCGAAAGTCATGATCTTTTGGAATGCGTTTCAACCCCAATGAAGTGCGACCGACCAAGCACTAGGCAACTGGCTATCCCTAGCTCAGTCACTGGCGTTCCCCAATACACAATGATCGTAGTGTGGTTAATTGCAACACATTCTCTAAATCATCCCTGAAACTAGAGAGAGGTATTCACACCAACTGGCCAGGCAGGCATAAAATAGAAATAAGCACAACAATTAACCAAGATGCCATAATCAATATATTACTAAAGATGAAGAACAACAATTACATGCTCCCTAACCAACGCCTAAAGCTACTTAGTTCATAATAAGCATGGAAACATGAATTAAAATCTGAGTAGGCATGTCCATAATCACAAGATAATAAAGAAAACAATAATCTCCTTAATCAGCTTGCAGATGATGGTGTTCTTGGTAATCTCCATTCTCTCTATACTACTCAACTTCCAAGGAAAGTTGGAATCCTTTTGACTTGGGCGGCTACTTCCTTTTATAGAAGGATAGGAGGCTTGAATTAGGTCAACTTGGACACGTGTAGGGCTCTCCTTGCTCCTTTATCCCGAAAATAACTCAACAGAAGTCGGTTCATGAAGTTGGCTAACGAGCTGTGATGTGGCAGTTTTGTTCCCAGTTTTGCTGCAGCACAGAATTTGCTTCCTCAAGTCGCCCAGCAGCATAATCTGCATAAAGTAATTTCCAAGGCTTTCATTCTTCCAAATGGGTTAAAACATATAATATATATCTAAAACCAACCCTATTAAGCACAAAAGACACACAAATCCTTATATAAATGAGGCCTAAATAACTACCTTTTGGGCAGTTATCAATGAGCGTCCAAGTTTCGTGATGAAGTTTCCTATTAGCATTCCCATATATTCCTATGAATCTCCACATCCAACCTTTCTCCTTTACCTTGATATCTATGTGCCCTTTAGAAAAGGATCGAAGAGTAACATCGATGTCATTTTGCAAGAGAAGAAGTAAGCCACCACTTAAACCCACGCTAGGAATTGCAAAACCACAATCAAAATTTAAAGATCTTCGCATACAATCTCCTTTATTACCTCGATGAAGGAGTGTATGGGACACACGCGGAAGCGATTCGGATCGAAACACTCTAATTTCCTTTAATTTTAGTTTAGAAAACATGCATTCAAATGAACCGAAAACAGAGCAACTCGGTTACCAACCTTTTTGGACGAAATTCTTACAATCCATGATGAATTCTTTGTACAATCTTGTTGTGGACAACCACCGTGATCTTTCCCGCTATTCTCCAGCCTTAGAACGAGTTGTGGGACTCGAATTCGTGATGAATTTTGAGGAAGGAAACTTGAAGTTTCAAAGAACGTTTTTTAGAGAGAAACTTGGAATCTTTTGAGAGAAAGCTTTAGCTACTGATCATCTACCTTCCTCAGCCTTTTTCATCTCTCTATTGTTTTTAATGTGTGAATTACACCTCACATGAAAATGAGTAAATCACCACATTAGGTGGCCAAGCATGGAGACATGCATCAAGTGATTCATGAAATCACTTAAATTTGAAAATTGATTTTCAATTTTCAATTAAAATCAATTTTATAAATAAAACTGATTTATAATTAATTAAACTATTTTAATTAATTATTTATACTTAATTTAATATCAAAATACTAAATTAAATAAATGCATCAATCCCGATCTCTCTAATCCCGATTTCTAATATGAATCCCTATCCATATTCAAACCGACAAGTACATCGAATACATAATTCTAATATTTAAATATCATTTTAAATATTCCCAATTCTCTCTAATTTAGTTTAATTCATAATTAAACTTCTTCGTTAAATATATCAAACATAATTCAACGACATCTCCCTAAATTTGATTTTGAACGTTTCAAACTTTCTCATAATGTATGTTCTAAGGTTTATTCCGTATGAGCTAGCAGGAGGACCAAATGGACCTACAGATCATGAGCTCCAACGATCCGAGTTTAACTGGTTAAATTTTTTTAACTCAGTTAACCAACATTCGTTAACTACCAGGACACTCCACTATAGTCCAATAATTGAACTCCCATCACTGTAGATATATTTTTGTCCACCGGATATAACCAAGATTAGTAAGTCGACCCTTCACAGGTTGTTCGTAACTAGAGCTAGGTCAAAATTCTGTTTTACCCCTGAAGTTACATCTTCTTCCTTAAGTTTTTAGCCGAGTCCTTAATGAACAATCGGTTTGTGGTCCCACCACTAAACCTAAAACCTCTCGGGCTAATGAGAGGGCGGGATCCCTTTGTTCACGGTCCGGAGTCAGTACTTAAGGGAACAACCTCTCTACTATCCTTAAATTGGGTATGAGTAAATTCCATTTTGCAAGACTATGTCCCCAACTATCTATCCTTTCCTAGGGTTTATTGAGTCGGCGATGTTGAGTCACTTTCACCCATGCAGATCTAAGGATAAGCCCGAACAAACAGAAGTTCATAGTTAGCTCATGATTAAAATTGAGTTACATAGGTCATCGCATTGAAATAGTCAATCTTGACAGTAAATGGCGTTATAAAGCAAGAGTGACTTATTTCTCGGTCCTGGTCTTATGCAAATTCATTTGCATAGGACTCCCCCACTCGCATGTCTATACATGAACGATCCACGATCACGTCGTTTGTACTCAAACAAAGTGGGCCACGTCACATAGCTTTCCTAGGATTAAGGTACCCAGCTATATCCCTATACTATAGACTGTTTAGGCTATTACTTGAACTTGATCCATATTTATGTCACAACATACAGTTCAAGCACTCATGTCATAGCCAAGGATACTAGTTTATTGGATTTGGGTTATTTAATGTGCAATTCACTCATTTAATAACTTGAGTGAACAAAACTTCATAACTACTTTATCGAACAAGTATATAACAATTTGTTTCATTCACTATCTACGAGTTTTACGGCACCAACCCCAACAATCTCCCACTTGCACTAAAACTCTAGTTTAGTGGGATGTATAATAATCTATAGCAGCGATGAGCGAATAAATACTTGTATCAATAACAATTTACAAATACAATAAACTAGGGCATTACAATACCCAGTATATCACGATTTTGAATACCGGTTACACTCGACACTTAGTTTCCATTTAGAAAACCAATTGGGGATGTTGACTGCAGATAAGCTAACACAATCTTCTTAATGTCCTGGGGTTTCCCAGCCCCTGGACATTCGAGCTTAAGATTTTCATTGTGCTCGGCAGGGTTGTCCCGTAGCCTCCACCAATCGCGCATCTGTAATGTCACTATTAATTGATTGCCTCATTCTTTTTTGTCCTTCATTTTCATCATCAAATCCTATCCTATGTTTTGATCCCGCTATACCTTTACTTCTTTGATTTGAGTATTGTTTTTCCTTAGCCTCCTCCTTATTTCGGGCAACTCTTTTCCAAGTTGTATGTTTAGCATTATCCATGTTAGTCTCTGTCAAAACTCCTTTACCTTTATTCACAGCAACAAAATCTGGGCTAATAAAATCTGGATCTATCTCTGAGCTAGGCCCATCCTTATTTTGAATAAAGGCCACTTCCTTTTCAGCCCAAGGCAAATCCATATCCATTAAATTTTCCTTCAAATCAGCATTGCACCGACTTGCCTTATTTAACATTTTCTCCATTAAATCATTCTTGCACCGAATCTCCCCAGTAATTAGCAGATTCTCCTTACTCAATGTGCTAGTTGTTGCCGATTTATTTTCATCATTAACGGTGGCCTTCAATTTCGTAACTGATCTACTTTCCTTTCTGATCACATGGTCTGTTGCACCGCACGCCGGAGATGATCCTACCGCCACCTTCAACTGATCCGGTTGATTTTTGTCTACTGTTCTACCCATGGTAGTCTTTTCTGACACTCCACATTCAGTTGATGTTTGGTTACCCTCATCGTCCTCATACATTTCTTTGTATCTCTATCTTCCTCGATTGTCACTCCCATCACGTCCTCTTCCACGCCCCGTCTGCTGCTTCTGAAGGTGTACATATTACACATGCGGAAGCAATTGAAGATCGAAAGCACTTAAGACATTCAATTTTACTCCTAAAGCATGCATGTTCTAGAAAGGACAGAATAGAGAGTTTAGAAAACACCAACCTTTGTAGCTCACTTATGTTGAACTCCTTGTGGTGTTTGCCTCTCCTATGCTCCTTGGACAACCTCTAGAGTCTTCCCCACTATACTTCGGGCCAAGAACGACTTGTGGGAGTCTATATAAGATAGGGAATGGGAAGGGAATGCTTGAAGCATCAAACAATGGAGAAGAATGAGAGATGAGAGAACTTTGAGTCCAAATTCCAGCAGCATAACATTAAGGAAATGGCTCTCTTGTGTTTGAATATGATTCAAACTCCTTTTAAAGACATTCTCCATGCAAAGCCAAGCCTCAAGACACAAGACACATGGTGTATTTGCAAGCTCAAGTGGATTCTAGGTGTACATTACACAAGACATGCAACAATGCATGAGTGGGTTGTCTTTCCACTTTGAATGATCATGCATTAAGTGGATTTCCCACTAAATCCACTAGATTCAAATTGAAATCAAATTTCAAGCTTGCAAATTACCCCCAATTTCAATTCTAAATTGAAATTGATTGCTTGGTAATTAATTTGAAAATTTTCAAATTAATTTTGATATGATTAATCTAATTAATCTTTGTTATCTTGTGCAATTCCATATATATGATTCCTAATACATATATATAGTATTCAAAACACTTTTAAATACTTCATCTCTCATTTTCTAATTTAATTCATAATTAAATCATTGTGTCAAACACAATTTACGATAATACCCTTTTTCCCGATTTTGAAAGATTCAAAGCTTCCTATCTTTTGTTCTAGGCTTAATTCCGATATGAGCTAGTAGGGGGACCTAATGGACCTATAGATCATGGGCTCCAACGATTCGAGGCTAACCGACTAATCTCATTATCCAATCTAGCCAACATTCGTTAACTATCGGGACACTCCACTATAGCCCGATAGTTGCACTCCCCTCACTATAGATATATTTCCGTCCACTTGATTTAACCATGATTAGTAAGTCGATCCTTCACAGGTTGTTCGTAGCTATAGCTAGGTCAATAAGCCGTTTTACCCCTATAGTACTTCTAGTTCCTTAAGTCCCACTGATCCTCTAATGAACAATTGGTTTATGGTCCAACCAATAAACCGAGTCCCTCTCGGGCCAATGAGAGGGCGGGATCCCTTGGTTCAAGCCCCGGAGTCAGCACTTAAGGGAACAACCTCTCTACTATCCCTTATTCGGGTAGGAGTGAATTCCTTCTTGCACGACTATGTCCCCAGCTATCTACCCGTTCCTATCCCTGAAATGGGAGGCTTATTGAGTCGGCGATACTGAGCCACTCTCACCTATGCAGATCTAAGGATAAGCCCGAATAAACAGGAGTTCATAGTTAGCTCAGGTTTAAGATCGAGTTACCTAGGTCATCACATGAAATAGTCAGTCTCGTCAGTAAACGGTGTTATAAAGCGAGAGCGACTTATTTCTCGGTCCTGGTCTTATGCAAACTCATTGCATAGGACACCCCCACTCGCATGTCTCTACATGGACGATTTAGGATCACATCGTCTATACCATCTATAAAGTGGGCCGCGTCTCATAGTGTCTCCAGAATAAGGTACCCAACCCTATTCCTATACTATAGACCGTTTTGGCTATTACTCAAGCTTGATCCACTTTTATGTCTCTACATAAAGCTCAAGTGTTCATCCTATAGCCATGGATCTTAGTTTATTGGATTTGGGTTATATATGTGCAATTTAATTTATTCAGTAATGACTTTTACTGAATCAATCTCGATAACACCTTTATCGAATAAGTATATAATTCGTTTAACATTCATTATCTACGAGTTTTAGGGCACCAATCCCAACAATCTCCCACTTGAACTAAAACTCTAGTTTAGTGGGATGTATTATAATCTATAACAGCAGTGGATGAATAAATACTTGTATTAATAACGGAGTAAAAATACAATAAACTAGGGCATCTAAATACCCAGTATACTAAGGTATCGATATACCGGTTACAATTCTCCCACTTGACCTAGATTATTTCTCGTACATATCTCGCAGACCTAGACCTTCTAGATGACTCTCGAACACTTTAGCCGTGAGAGCCTTCGTGAATGGATCAGCAATGTTGTGCTCCGACGTTATCTTCGTGGTGATCACGTCTCCTCGGTGCACAATCTCCCTAATGAGATGGTATTTCCTTTCGATGTGCTTGCCTCTCTTATGGCTGCGAGGTTCCTTTGAGTTTGCAACTGCGCCGCTATTATCACAATACAAGGTGATAGGCAGATGCATATTTGGAACGACTTCCAAGTCAGTTAGGAACTTCCTGAGCCATACTGCCTCTTTTGCTTCTTCGCAAGCGGATACATATTCGGCCTCCATGGTCGAGTCTGCAATGCATCCTTGCTTGATGCTGCGCCATACTATTGCTCCTCCATTTAGAGTGAATACTGACCCCGATGTAGATTTCCTCGAATCTTTATCAGTTTGAAAGTCAGAATCAGTGTATCCTGTAAGGATCAAATCCTTCGAACCATACACGAGCATATAGTCCCTCGTTCTCCTTAGATATTTGAGGATACTTTTAATGGCTGTCCAATGATCAAATCCTGGATTGGATTGATATCTACTGACAATCCCTACTACATAACAAATGTCAGGCCTTGTACACAACATGGCATACATTAGGCTACCTACTGCAGAGGCATAGGGAAAACGTCTCATGTCCTCAACTTCTTGGGGTGTCTGAGGACACTGTTCCTTAGACAAGTTAATTCCGTGCCTGAAAGGTAATAGTCCTTTCTTGGAATTTTGCATTTTATATCTAACCAACAATTTGTCGATATAAGACGCTTGAGACAGGGCTAGCGTTTTGTTCTTTCGGTTTCGAACAATTTGGATTCCTAGAACAAATTGTGCCTCACCCAAATCTTTCATTTGGAATTGAGTTGCTAGCCATAGTTTAATTTCAGTTAGATAACCTACATCATTCCCGATGAGTAGGATATCATCCACATACAGTACTAAGAAAGTTATAGAGCTGTTGATGATCCTTTTGTAAACACAAGGCTCATCAACGTTTTGTTCAAAGCCATAAGATTTGATCGCAGTATCAAATCTTATATTCCAGGATCTAGACGCTTATTTTAATCCATAAATGGATCGTTTAAGCTTGCAAACATTTTGCTCTTGATCCTGAGCTATGAACCCCTCTGGCTGAGACATGTAGATACTTTCTTCAAGATTACCGTTCAGAAAAGCAGTCTTGACATCCATTTTTCATATTTCATAATCGTAAAACGTGGCAATGGATAAAAGTATCTGGATCGACTTTAACATGGCAACAGGGGAGAAGGTTTCTTCATAGTCAATCCCCTCCCGCTGGGTAAAACTTTTTGCCACAAGTCGTGCCTTAAAGGTCTGTACCTTTCCAGCAGCGTATCGTTTTCTCTTGTAGATCCATTTGCACCCTATGGGTCTAACCCCTTCAGGTTGATCTACAAGATCCCATACTGAATTAAAATGCATGGACTCGATCTCTAAGTCCATGGCTTTAATCCACTCGTTCTTGTCAACGTCATCCATTGCCTGTTTAAAGGTTAATGGATCCTCGATCCTGTCATCAGGTATGACGACTGGAGTTTCAGTTAAACCCAAATAGCGATCAGGCTGTCTAACAACCTTCCCACTAGGTCGAGGTCCTCTTATTTCTTGAGAAGGACGTGATTGACTGAGGTGCCAGTATCATCAACAACACTTGTTGATGTTTCTGTAGCTTCGTTAGATAGTTCACTTAAAACGACTTTACTACATGGCTTGTGATCTCTGAGGTGGTCTTCTTCTAGGAATGTAGCATTTGTCGATACAAGTACTTTATTTTCCTCTGGATCGAAGAAGTATCCACCTCTCGTTTCTTTGGGATAGCCTATAAATAGGCAAAATCTAGAACGAGGCTCCAATTTCTTTGGGTTTGCATCTAGCACGTATGCAGGACATCCCCAAATTCTGAAATGTCGTAAACTAGCTTTACGACCTTTCCTGAGCTCAAATGGTGTTTCAGAAACACTCTTTGAGGGAACTACGTTCAAGATATAAACTGCAGTCTCTACTGCATAACCCCAAAACGAGTTAGGAACCTGAGCATAACTCATCATCGAACGAACCATGTCCAACAAGGTTCTGTTTCTCCTTTCTGATACACCGTTTTGCTGAGGTGTACCAGGGGCTGAGAGTTGGGACGTAATTCCATGCTCTATCAAATAGTCTTGAAAACTTAAGTCCATATACTCTCCACCTCGATCGGATCGAAGTGTTTTTATCTTCTTACCTAATAGGTTCTCAACCTCGGCCTTATACTCCTTGAACTTTTCAAAAGCTTCGGACTTATGATGCATCAGGTAGAGATAGCCATACCTCGAATAATCATCAATGAAACTGATGAAATATTCGTACCCTCCTCGAGCTCTAATGTTCATTGGTCCACAGAGGTCCGAATGAATGAGCTCTAAGGGCTCTTTGGCACGATAACCTTTTCCGGTAAAAGGTCGTTTTGTCATCTTGCCCTCAAGGCATGATTCACAAGGAGGCAACAAGTCGTCTTCTAACTTGTTTAGAAGTCCACTCTTGACCAATCTCCCAATCCTATTGAGGTTGATATGGCCTAACCTCAAGTGCCAGAGATAGGTATCTTGAGAAACTCTTCGCTTTTTAGGTTGAGTCTCAGCGGTTTTAAACATCTCGTGATTTAAAATAGCTTTAGACTCAATTGGTCTCAAAACATATAATTTATTCTTCAAGTTTGCAGAGCAAACATCAATACCTCTTTTAGTTATGAACGCTTCATTAACAGAAAAAGAAATTGAGTAACCTTGTTCTAATAAACAAGATAAAGAAATCAAATTTCTTTTAATCTTCGGAACTATGTACACATTATCTAATATCATGTAGCGTTCCTTGGTGAAGAATAATTTTATGTCTCCCACAGCAATAGCCGAGATGACTTCTCCTGTTCCAACTTTAAGAGTCATCTCTCCAGCTATTAGCTGTTGCCAGGAACTCATTCCTTGAAATGAAGAACATACGTGATTAGTGGCACCTGAATCTAGTATCCAAGCAGAATCGTCGTTTTCCACTAAACACGTTTCCAAGACTAATAAATCACATTTAGAGTCGTGGATCATGTTTTTCTTGGCTACGCAGTTAGTTTGAGGACATTCCTCAGTTGAGACCAAACCTAAATTCTTTGCCACGTGTTTAGCGTTTAAGCAAGTATTCTTAGTCGAATGTACTAAACCGTTTAATTTGGCATTTGACAAAGCACATACGTTTTTCGACATATTGCTGAAACAAACAAATTAATCTCTATTAGAAACATGCACTAAACTCATTAATCACATTTATCCAATCAGATTTAGCAAAAGCAATCATCGACCCATATATACAATTGATTTATTTTGCAACGATACTTCAGGGGTTTAGAATAACCGCTACCGTAGGGCAGTCAGCTACTCCTCCTCTGAATCGAGACAATCTCGGCCAAATACTATTCCCAGAATAACTTTTACTCCAATAGTTATTAGCTAACGTTAATTTGGTCAAGACCATCTTGTAAGTGTTACCCATCATTTTCAGATTGCAGAGGGCGGCCCCAACAATGCCACCGTAGGGAAGAGCTAATGTTGGGAATGGCCCTAGGAAACCCTATCCATTTCTGGAGTTTGCGTTGTTCCGAATCCCATGTGCAAGCCCTCCGTAGGGTGATCGCTCCCAGGGCGACTCGCAGGCAGCGCATAGGAATCTCACGGTGCAACCTAATGATGGAGACCGCAGGATACGTTTGACACGTTTCCTTCTCCCACTTACTATGAACACTTTCCCCATTCACCTTGATATTAACCCATGCAAACACCATCCGTAGGGGGACGCTCCCAGGGCGCCTCGAGGCCAAGCATGGATCTCACGGTGTGAACTCAGGGGGACGTGAGAGTAGAAACTTAATATGAATCTTTAGTTTCTATACTTTTCCTCCCACTAAAGTGTCGTAAAGTTTTAGGGTCTATTACTTAGGTAAATTCCGGCTAAATGAATCTATCTAAGTCTATGCCTTATTAAACAAGGTCTTTACACTAAATGTCTAGGTGAATTAAACTCTTTTAATAACCTAGTGACATTGCATGCTAGTAAGACTTTGGTTAATTCAACTCAGGTTCCGAACCATTTGCCGGGAGAGTTCCCTTATAACCAAGGTCTTATGTCCTACTTACTCAAATTTTAAAACTATTTTAAAAAAAAACTAAGACATATTTCTAATCCTATTAGAAAAGGCGATCTTAGATCTATTTCATTTTAAACCATTTAAAGAATGATAAGATCCTAAGATCCTATGTTAGCATGCAACTCTTTGTTATAGGTTTTATGGATTGTATTCATTAACTATTATAACTCTTATAACTTTTAATGAATTAACCCTATAACATGCTTTCTAATGGTGTTTAAAAGCATATAACAATCAATCATTCAAGTTATAAGAAAAGCACCATTTAGAAACAACCTATGTCTAGGTTTGTATAACGCTTTATACTACGATGTCTAGGTGATAACACTTTAAAACCTCACACCGCTCACGCATGCTCATAAAACTCGAGTTAACTTAACTCAAGAACCGACTCGATGCCCAGTAGGAGGTGTTCCGTAAACCGTCAACTTAAATACCTCTAGCCTTAGACAGCATCTTGTCGGGTGAGTTCTCTCGTAACCATTGTTTTACAAGATATCGACCTAAACTATGCAAGTTGATCGAATCGTTGAAGGTTCATTAACCTAAGTGAGCATGCACTTAATCTTGTTATAGATTTTAGATTTCTATCTCTTTTTATAACAATTATAAAAACAATCCATAACAAGCCTAATTTGAGAATAACACTTATAATCAAACTAATGAAATTCCATGCTTCATGCTTGGTTAATTTTATCAATTAATAATTATAACTATTATAAGAATAATCAATTTTAATTAACCATTCAAGCATGAATCTCCCTAAATTAATACAACACTTATATTAATTAAACATGAAATTTCCCTCATGCATTTGAATTAATCAATAACACTTATTAAAATTAAACAAATGCATGAACATGCTTTCCTATGGTGGGGTTTTAAAACTATATGGCATGCTCATAATGCACATACATCCATTTAATTAAATCATACATTCACAATGCATAAAGTAATTAAATCAAGCTAAAATGGAATAGTTTGGCAATTTTTAAAAAAACACAAGCAATTTCACTAATTATTACAATAATAATTAATAAATAAACTTGCAACACGCCCGAGCTTCACGAACCATCCCGAACCGCTCATCCAAGCAATGAACCGGTCATTCAATGAGTGAAATGAGGCTGCAACAGACCGAGCCGGACCAAAAGGCAGCAGCTGAACCGGAATGAAAAAAAACTGATGCTCAAATTAAAAAACAGCTTGCTGGAATTTTCATTTTCTGTTGCGTCTTCTCCGGTTTTTCTTCAATTTTACAGCCTATATGGACTCTAATGACTCTATAAAAATTACAGACTATAGTACACACATTAACGCTCTTACATATCCGAGCAATTACAATTTTATGAAGGTTTGAATGCTCAAAAAATTGCCAAACCAGAACACTTCCATTTTAGCACACAGAAAATTCAATTTCAAAATGGTACCCACCAAAGCAAAATTAAAACGAATTAAGTGCTCTAATCATGCTCTGATACCAATTGAAGGTGTACATATTACACATGCGGAAGCAATTGAAGATCGAAAGCACTTAAGACATTCAATTTTACTCCTAAAGCATGCATGTTCTAGAAAAGACAGAATAGAGAGTTTAGAAAACACCAACCTTTGTAGCTCACTTATGTTGAACTCCTTGTGGTGTTTGCCTCTCCTATGCTCCTTGGACAACCTCTAGAGTCTTCCCCACTATATTCCGGGCCAAGAACGACTTGTGGGAGTCTATATAAGATAGGGAATGGGAAGGGAATGCTTGAAGCATCAAACAATGGAGAAGAATGAGAGATGAGAGAACTTTGAGTCCAAATTCCAGCAGCATAACATTAAGGAAATGGCTCTCTTGTGTTTGAATATGATTCAAACTCCTTTTAACGACATTCTCCATGCAAATCCAAGCCTCAAGACACAAGACACATGGTATATTTGCAAGCTCAAGTGGATTCTAGGTGTACATTACACAAGACATGCAACAATGCATGAGTGAGTTGTCTTTCCACTTTGAATGATCATGCATTAAGTGGATTTCCAACTAAATCCACTAAATTCAAATTGAAATCAAATTTCAAGCTTGCAAATTACCCCCAATTTCAATTCTAAATTGAAATTGATTGCTTGGTAATTAATTTGAAAATTTTCAAATTAATTTTGATATGATTAATCTAATTAATCTTTGTTATCTTGTGCAATTTCATATATATGATTCCTAATACATATATATAGTATTCAAAACACTTTTAAATACTTCATCTCTCATTTTCTAATTTAATTCATAATTAAATTATTGTGTCAAACACAATTTACGATAATACCCTTTTTCCCGATTTTGAACGATGCAAAGCTTCCTATCTTTTGTTCTAGGCTTAATTCTGATATGAGCTAGTAGGGGGACCTAATGGACCTATAGATCATGGGCTCCAACGATTTGAGGCTAACCGACTAATCTCATTGTCCAATCTAGCCAACATTCGTTAACTATCGGGACACTCCACTATAGCCCGATAGTTGCACTCCCCTCACTATAGATATATTTTCATCCACTTGATTTAACCATGATTAGTAAGTCGATCCTTCACAGGTTGTTCGTAGCTATAGCTAGGTCAATAAGCCGTTTTACCCCTATAGTACTTCTAGTTCCTTAAGTCCCACTGATCCTCTAATGAACAATTGGTTTATGGTCCAACCAATAAACCGAGTCCCTCTCGGGCCAATGAGAGGGCGGGATCCCTTTGTTCAAGCCCCGGAGTCAGCACTTAAGGGAACAACCTCTCTACTATCCCTTATTCGGGTAGGAGTGAATTCCTTCTTGCACGACTATGTCCCCAGCTATCTACCCGTTCCTATCCCTGAAATGGGAGGCTTATTGAGTCGGCGATACTGAGCCACTCTCACCTATGCAGATCTTAGGATAAGCCCGAATAAACAGGAGTTCATAGTTAGCTCAGGATTAAGATCGAGTTACCTAGGTCATCACATGAAATAGTCAGTCTCGTCAGTAAACGGTGTTATAAAGCGAGAGCGACTTATTTCTCGGTCCTGGTCTTATGCAAACTCATTGCATAGGACACCCCCACTCGCATGTCTCTACATGGACGATTTAGGATCACATCGTCTATACCATCTATAAAGTGGGTCGCGTCTCATAGTGTCTCCAGAATAAGGTACCCAACCCTATTCCTATACTATAGACCGTTTTGGCTATTACTCAAGCTTGATCCACTTTTATGTCTCTACATAAAGCTCAAGTGTTCATCCTATAGCCATGGATCTTAGTTTATTGGATTTGGGTTATATATGTGCAATTTAATTTATTTAGTAATGACTTTTACTGAATCAATCTCGGATAACACCTTTATCGAATAAGTATATAATTCGTTTAACATTCATTATCTACGAGTTTTAGGGCACCAATCCCAACAGCTTCATTGGTGTAGGATTTTTATTCCACTATTTAACTCTAAAAGGTTCCCGAAGCCACAATCGGTAGGGGAGGTCCACAACATCTACCTCTTTATGTACATTGATCGCATTCTTTGATAGTATGGCCCAGATGACCACACCAATAACAAAAATCGGGAAGTTTTTCATACGTGATTGCAATCCATTTATATATTCCTTCCTTTCCAGATTTCAAGAAAATCCCACGTTTCAAAGGGGATGCAACATCTATATGCACTTTAATTCTTAAAGAACAACCCCACATTTGATCCTCTTCCTCATCAAGATCCACTTGTTCCACCACACCAAGAAGGCTGCCAATTACCGTGGCTGATTTCCTGAAAAAAACAGGCATAAGGAAGCTTATGAAAATGTATCCAAAATGACACATACCTGAACTCCATTTCCTTGCTGCTTATGTCGACACTTGGCTCCTTCATCAGAATTAGAACTTTATCAAAAAAAAAACCATGGACCCGCTTCTTTTACCCATCTTTTGATATGTGCATTCTTGAATTTGCATAGAAATAGATTAAAACTCACTCGTCCAATAATGGTCTGCTCTTGGTTCCAGATTTTCGACATTTTTTATACAAACATCTTCGGGGGAATTTTCTTTTTTGTAAACACCTTGCATAGAAGAGCATTAATTAGCTTTTGCTTTGATTTATCCAGATCCTCTTCCAGCAAAAGATAGGTGTTAGCCGTCTCCTCCACTGTAGCTTTTAAATCTCCCAATTTTCTGAGGACAAACTCCTCCTCTTTGCTTGCCTCCATTGCTGTTGTATGAAAAAAAAAAAAAAAAAAAAAAAAAAAAAAGACCTACCTCCCTACCAAAACAAACTCTCGCAGAAAACCTCTACCCTCGTCAACACCAATGGCCGCCACTTTCCACCGTTTTCTAGAGAGAAAACGAGAATCCTCAATATTAATAAATATTTCGATCCACTAATATGACAACATATTATAAAAGTTATGAAGGATGCAATAACAACATTCATCAAACACTATAAAAAGTTTATAAATGCTATAAATAGATAAAGAAATTAAGCATTTCATTGGCTTATTATAGATTTTATTAAAAGGTATAGATAAATATTTATAGCAGCAAATAAATGTTATCATTAACAAATAATAACTTTTTATATTTGCTATTGAAAGCTTTTTATAGCTTTTATAAAACACTAACATAAATTTTATGAAAAGAAAAATAAAATTATGGTATTATAAGAATATTTCTAAGACCTTTGTGGAACGTTATAAAAAGTCAAACTTTTTATAGCTTTTATAAAACACTAAAAAGTTACAGACTTTTTATTTTTATAGCGTGGGTTGTCATGACTTTTTGTAAAATGCTATAAAAAGTCTATAATAGCGTTTTTCTGAAGCTATGGTAGATCTTTTTTCCTGTACTGCCAAACGATTGTGCTCCCTATGTTCGACCACTACTGCTAGAAGTTAGCTTTAGGGGTTGGTAATTATAAATTTAATTTGATTGATTCGATGAACGATCACTCATAACTACTTAAAGCATACATCATCATCTAAAGATCAAAAGTTTGAATTTCGCTCCCCAAATTATATTGTCGAACTTAGGACACATATAAATAAGAGAAAACTTGGAGAAGAAAAATGGGAGAGCACTTCATGGACGTGTGAGAGAGAGCACTAAAACAAAGGGGAAGAGATTATGGTGAGAAATGGGAGAGTGGAGGAAGAGTGAAAAACTAAAAATGCAAGAGTGAAAGAGAGTCAATTGGATGAAATTGGAAATTTTATCGAGTGTGACCATCACATTGTGCTATCCTCTCTAAATCCTGAGATGAATAGTGAAATTATCCTTATCTAGTTTGATTTTGACCATCATCGTCTTTCTTTTGTTTTGGAGGGTATTATTTTGATCTTTTTTTCTTTTTTATTAGCAAATGATTTAGTAACTACTAAAAGAATAATGAGGGACTAAAGTAACATAATATAAAGAAATAAAATAAGTGTGATAAATTAGGGTATTAGTAATAAATATAATTTATAAATAATTTATATGTTATCTCACTTTATTAGGTATAATTATTATTTTGTAGGCTTTTATATATACTAGTCAAAAACACGTGCGTTGCACGAGAATTGTGTAGTTTAAATTTGTCGTAAATATTTGCATATATGAATTTGAGTGAAAATGAATTCATATATGTACGTGCGCCTTTTAGCTTTATGTTGCACTATTTAATTGAATATTTAAAATGAAATGGCAAAATTGTCACACAATTTATCATCTATTATTGTCATTTATAAATACAATAAATGTTTTAAGAATTATAATTGGGTTTGGAATTTGAATAGTCACCTTTTCTTTTGGAATTTGAATGAATATTTTTTTTTTCTTTTTGAAATTAAATCAACTAAGCAAATTATTTTATTTAATTCTATAAAACGTGATTTAATTAGAGCATCATTTATATAATTGAACAAAACAAATTTCTTCTAGTTTAGTATTTAAAACATGTACGAATTTGAATCAACAAAAATTCATTTGAATAATCAAAATTTATTACATTCAATTGTTTAAATATTGTGACAACAAAAAGGAAACATTTTTTTAGTATATTAAAGTAAGAATCTGTTATTTATTTTCTTTTTCTTTTAAAGATGACACTCTGCCTTTGCAAAAAAAAAATTGTTTAAATATTGATTCAATGTTTTTATTCCTTTGAATTTGAATATTTATAATTTATAATAAAATGATGAAATACAAATTTAACACATGATTTATAATGTAATGAAATATATTGACACACAAATTTTCTCCCTTATTGCACTAAAAAAAATCTCTTTTATCGTGTTGATTGATGTGATTTTTTAAGTTAATCTACAAAATTAAAAACCGATATAAAAAACACACAACAAATTATTAATTAAACATAAAATTATCACTAATTAAACAAAAAAAATATCATTCCTCCTATCACATTCTTTCAAAAACACTCAAAGTTATGTTGGGAAATTTGGAGAGTCATGAAGAAATAGCAATGAATTCAAGATTGATTAATTTAATAATAATAATAGAAAAAGAGAAAGAAAAGAAACAATGGATTCATCATTCTCTCTCATTTTCAGAAGTTTGAAAAAATAAGGCAATAATATAAAACTTCTATTTTGATTTGACCATCCGACTCTCCTTCCTAAGGGATCTTTGTTGTGCGTTTAGCCATTGGACTTTCCATCGAGGTGATCTATGTCGTGCATTATTGAAGCTAGACGAATAAATCTCTTGCCTCCACTGCTTCTTATCCTTCGCCTGATTGATGCTCGACAACAAGTTTTTGTAGAATAAAATGGAGGCTTGATTCTTGAACCTCTTGATTGTTCTTTGTGACACCTTCCGTATGCTCTAGAATCAACCCACCAACCACATCTAAAAAAGCTATAGCTTATCGTTGTGAGCTTGAAAAAAGAGAATAGATATTTATATATGGAAAAGAGGAATTAGTGTGAATATAATATCTGTGGGAAGCCAAATGGTCCTATAATAGATGGTGGGAAGCCAAATGGTCCAAGAAATTAAATAGGCCATTTTATTGATTCAATTCACCTTCAACGTAAAAACTTCGCTTCTCCACATCACCAAACATAATAAAATCCGTCAAATATAATAAAAGCTCTCAAATATATAGAATTGAAATTGATTTGTAAATTTAAATATTAAATGAGGGTAAAATAGGAACTAAAAGTTTCTCCTTATAGCCCCTTTTATATATATATATATATATATATAACATATGGGGTGGGGGACTTGAACCAATGACCTCTTGGTCATTAATTAATATAAATTTTATGTCAACTGAGCTATACTCATGTTGGCTCGTATATTTAGATTTAGATTTTATTTTTTATTTTTTTTTTGTAAAACATCATATATTTAGAATCTATTCCATTTTAAAATATTAAATTTGATGTTCTTTAACCAATTTTGCACCTTCCTCCCCATTTTTGACATTTATATAATTATTTGTAGCATATGACATAGGGGGATTTGCACAAATAGCAAAAACCGGTAAAAATACTGCAAAACTAGCAAAAAAATAAAATTATTTGTGGAAATAGCAAAAAATACGTTAAATTACGAAAATACCCTTAGTATCTCCAATAGTCTATCAGTCCCTATTATTGATAGTCACTGATATACTTCGATTAATCAGAGTCTATCAGTGATAGACACTGATAGACTTTGATGATAAGCTTCAATTAATCGAAGTCTATTAGTGATAGACACTGATAGACTTTGATGATAAGCTTCAATTAATCGGAGTCTATTAGTGATAGACACTGATAGACTTTGATTAATTGAAGTCAATCAGTGTGTATCACTGATAGACTTTGATAATCATAATCTATAAGTTTTGATCGTGTTTAATTCAAGCCTATCAGTGATAGCCACTAATAGAAAACAATTTAATTCAAGGCTATTAGTTCAGTTTAATTCAAGGCTATCAGTTTATATCCATCAGTTTAATTTAAGTTTTATCAGTGATAATCACTAATAGAAAGCCTTTTAATTCAAGGTTATCAGTTTCTATCACTGATAGAAATCAATTTAATTCAAGACTATTAGTTTATATCACTGATAGAAACCAATTTAATTGAAGTTTATCAGATTCTATCATAAATCAATTTAATTGAAGTCTATTAACTTGTATCACAGATAGAAATTAGTTTAATTCAAATCTATCATTTTCTATCGAGGATAGAAACCAGTTAATTGAAGTCTACCAATGATTGTTACTGATAGAAATCAATTTAATTGAAATCTATCAGTAAAGTACTTTCCATTGTAATCATCTCGGTAATTAGAAACTCATCCAAAATTATTATACTACAATCATAAATTGAACAAAAGATTTAAGTCTCTTGTGGTAATTAGAACATAAAATTAAAAAATAACCATTATGAACAAGTGACTCTCAAACAACAATATAATTTTTAAAGCCTAGCACACAAGCTGATCCGTGACCATCACCATAAAATTGTTATTCTTGTATTCTTTGTACTTCACTATCTATCAATTATAGTCCGTGATAGACTTCGATCAATGATAGACTACGATTAAACGGAGTATATTAGTGATATACTTTGATATACCTATACAAACACTCACTGAAATTGCTATTTTTGTATTATTGGCATTCTTCAATTAAAAAGAAGGCCAACAAGAGCTCAGCTCAATTGGCATAAAAGCTCATAATAATAAACTGCACAGAAGAGGGAAAAAAACATATTAATCACACAAGAACTCTACCCTCATAAATGCACAAAAAAAATAAAAAAAAAGTAGAAATTGTAATAGCTCATAATAAAAAAAAGAAAAAAAATTAAAAAAAGTAGAAATCGTAATAGTTCAGCTCATAAAGAAGAAGAAGAAGAAGAAGAAGAAGAAGAAGAATATGGAATCCTCTCTGGCGCTCCATCGGTGGTGTTAATCACCGGAATTCGTGTTTCAGCCTCGCTGGATCCGTTTTTGTTTCCTTTCAGGAATATCTATCGCTAATTTCACTCCAATATCAATTCCCCCTAACTTCTAGCAGTAGCATTCATCAGAAGATTGGCGAAATCTCTCACAGATTGTGTGTTGGGATTCTTTTGTTTCACCTCTGATTTCTTTAAATTGACAATTCACAATGGTGGTTAGTCATCGCAATCGGTGCAGTCGGAAATTCCTTTTCTTCTTTGCAGGTTTTGTTAAAGTCAGAGATTCGACTTTTGATTCAATGGCTCTCGAAGACATGCTCAATCACTGGGAAAATTTCAATCTCACTACTGAGGAGGAAGGAACAGCGGTTGATGTGGACCGACAAGCGACAGAGGTCACTAGCAGATCGTTGGGGTTTAGTCTTATTGGCAAACTGGTATCTCCTCGCTTTATCGTCGGTGACGTTATGCGGAAAAACTTCAAATCCGCCTGGAACATACCATCAGGCCTCACTGTGGAGAAATTAGGACCAAATTTATTCCTTTTTTCTCTGCGATCAGAAGAGGAACAAGCTCGTATTCTTCAGCAGGGACCTTGGTTATTTGACAAGTTTTTACTTGTTCTTTCAAAACCAATCCCAATGGTTAAACCGAAAGCTATGGAGTTCAAGTTTGTGGCGTTCTGGGTCCATTTTTACGAACTTCCGATGGAGTTGTTCAACGCATCAATGACGACACGACTAGGAAACGCCATCGGACGTTTCGAGGAATATGATATTGGAGGACGCAACTTTGGTTGGAAGGAAAGTCTTCGCGTCCGTGTTATCCTTGATATCACCAAACCACTTCGACGGTGTATCAAAGTCAATCTTGATGAACCTATGGGGAGTTGCTGGACTCCAATCCGCTATGAGAAGCTTCCGGATCTGTGTGGTTACTGTGGGATTATCGGACACAGTGTCAAAGATTGCAGTGCTTACTATATAGCGGCTGGATCTCCGTCACAATGTAATCAGTATGGTATGTGGCTACAATATACAGGGAGAACGACCACTTTGTTTCGATCCCCTAGCACCAGTCCGATGAGCATGAACAGGATGGCGGTGGATCAACCCTCTGCTCTTCAGTCTCCTCTAGTCGCCGGGAAATTTAGCCATCCACGTTTTCTTGGCCAACTTGGTGGTTCGGTTAATACCTAAACTGGCTCCCCGAGAACGGATTCCGGCACGAAGCCCATGGATATCTCGCCGGCAGTGGTGGAGGAGGACAAATCACCGCCGGCGGCAATTAATAACGAATTTAATCACGAATTGAATTCTTTCAAGGCAGAAGTTAATGCGGGAGAAGTTAATAAGGTAAAAAAGAGCTTGAATACAATGATTTCTTTGTCGTTACTAATCCTCAGGTTTCAATGGCGTCATCGATGGAGGATTTTTTGGGCTAAAAATCAGGAGATTAATAAAGGCACCCCACCAGGCAATTGGCAACCACACGGGAAGTTTCCAGCCAATTTAAATTTGACTCAGTCAAATGGGCTACAAACTGGACAGAATAAGGAAGAAGTATTGACCCAAGGGGCCCATTTACAGTCGGCCCAACAACTCCAGCAACCTAACCTAAAGGCAGAATTTAATTTTGCTAATGGGCCACATTTACGCCAACCAGCTCAGCAAGCCCAAACGTTTGCTGATCTAATTCCAAAGCAGCCGCAGGTGGTATTGGGACTACCAAATTCGAAATCATGGAAGCGTCTGGCCCGAAATAGTCATGTGGATTCTGGGGCATCGTCAAGTGGAGATGGATTTAAGAAAAGAATGGGAAATGGACTTCTGAATGGCAACAAGAAACGTGTCCGAACTGAGGATACGGATTCGTCTGACTATGACGTTTCAACGGTGGAGGCTGGTGAACAGCCCCGCCGAGAGCCATGAAAACATTATGTTGGAATGTCTGTGGTCTGGGGAATCCACGGACATTCAGAGCTATTAGTGACGGTATACGTCACTATAATCCTCATTTACTTTTTTTGTCTGAAACTAAGTGTACTGCGAGTGCCCGCAATTTGAATAAAATAAAACTGTCTTTCAATTATTCTGGATGCTTCATTGTGGATTGCATAGGTCGTAGTGGGGGTTTGTGTCTGATGTGGAAAGATGAGATTGATGTTAATATTCGCTCGTCCAATATTCACCATATTCATGCGTCAATTAAATGGGGGTCAAAAATTTGGCAGTTTACTGGAATTTATGGCCATCCATGAGCGAGTCAAAGAGATAACACTTGGGAGCTTCTAAGACGATTGTTTAATCGAGATGATTCGCCTTGGGTAATTGGAGGTGATTTCAATGCTACACTTTTATATGAGGATAAAGATTGTGGTGCGCCGATTAGAGAATCACAACTTGAAAAATTTAGATCGGTTCTGGATGATTGTGGTCTTCAAGATCTTGATTACATGGGTGACACTTTTACATGGTCAAACAGACAAGGGGTGTCAGATCAAATTAATGAGAGATTGGACAGGTTTATAGCAAATGAGGAATTTTGGCAATTACTTCCCAACTGCTCGGTCACGCATTTAAATTGGGCCAATTCCGACCACCGCCCAATCATGTTGCAAGTTTCCTCAGATTTTTCTGTAGAAGGCCAAGGTTGTGCCCGAAATAAAATTTTCCGATTTGAAGAAGTTTGGTCCCAACAACCAGAGTGCAGGAAGTTAATCTCCACGACAGGACAATGGAGGTCTCAGAATGTGGGTGTTCCTCGGTTGGAATTCTGCTTGCAAAAGGTGGCTGCAGGACTCAAACATTGGGGCAAAGGAACATTGGCTAAAATCCGTAGAGATAATATCACTAAATACAAGGCCATGATTCAAGATTTATATAATCGACCACGACCGTGGGATTTCCAAGCAATCAAGCAGGTAGAGGATTTGATGGATAAGGCTCTGGAACAGGAGGAAATATACTGGAAACAACGGTCACGCGATAACTGGCTGAATTGGGGGGACAAAAACACTCGTTGGTTTCACAGAAGTGCATCAATGAAAAAACGTAGGAACACAATTCTGGGGATCACATCAGATGTTGGGGAGTGGGATTCAGAGAGAGAAAAAATGGAGCAAACGTTCATATCATATTTCGATAAAATCTTTTCCTCAACTAATCCTCACCGTGAACATTGTGATGTTGTCTTACAGGACATTCAGCGGAAAGTGACGGACGAAATGAATGATAAACTATTACAACCATTTACGCGAGAGGAGGTGGTTCGAGCTGTAAAGCAAATGCATCCGTCCAAGGCGCCTGGCCCAGATGGTTTTCCAGCCTTCTTTTATCAAAAATTCTGGAACGAGGTTGGTGAGACGACTATTATTAATTGCATGGATATTTTAAATCAGAAACGGTCGGTAAGAGCTTGGAATGAGACGTTCATTACTCTAATTCCAAAAGTGAATCAACCAAAATTGGTATCTGACTTTAGACCGATTAGCCTATGCAATGTATCGTATAAAATCATCGCTAAAGTGTTAGTTAATCACATGAAATGGGTTCTCCAGGATGTTATATCAGAAAACCAATCAGCTTTTGTTCCGGGGAGATCTATTTTTGATAATATTATAATTGGTCATGAATGACTGCATACTATCAAAGCTAGGCGTAAAGGTCGAAAAGGATGGGTAGCCATGAAATTAGATATGAGCAAAGCTTATGATAGGGTGGAATGGGATTTTTTAGATCAGCTTATGTTGAAAATGGGCTTTCATCCTACCTGGGTATCCATTATCATGAATTGTGTGAAAACTGTAAATTTTTCTCTGCTGATCAATGGCAATCCAACTGGCTCCATCACTCCCCAACGAGGATTACGACAGGGAGACCCTCTTTCCCCTTATCTTTTTCTGTTGTGTTCTGAGGCTCTATCTGCGTTACTATCTGGTGCAATTAATCGAAAAGATTTAACAGGTATTAAAGCAGGAAAATTTTGTCCTGAGATATCTCACCTGTTTTTTGCGGATGATAGTCTTATTTTTTGTCGAGCCATTATCGATCAGGTGGTGAAATTACATTCCTTACTCAAGAAATACGAAATGGCATCGGGACAGGTCGTTAATTTGGCAAAATCAGCGATGTTCTTTTCGCCAAATGTGAATTCGGATGTCCGTTCGACATTGAAGGAAATTATGGGTATGCAAGTTGTTGAAAATTTGGGCAGATATTTAGGCGTGTCGTCCTCTTTTTCTAGGAACCGAACAGAAGATTTTAAAGGCGTAAAACAAAGAGTGTGGCAGACAATGCAAGGATGGCAGGGAAAATTTTTCTCTATGGGCGGGAAGGAGGTTCTAATAAAAAGTGTAGCGGAAGCAATTCCCACATTTATCATGAGTTGTTTCCGGCTTCCTACCACCCTTTGTGATGACTTGCATAAGATGGTAGCGAGGTTCTGGTGGGGATCTACTGAGGTGAAAAAGAAGATCCACTGGAAAAAAATGGGAATTAATGTGCGCTCCAAAAGAAGTAGGGGGTCTAAATTTTCGGGATTTGAAACAGTTTAACAGGGCTCTATTAGCGAAACAGGTGTGGCGCATCTTCACATCTCCAAATCTCCTGGTATCAAAAGTAATACATGGTAGGTATGCACATAATGATTATGTTTTGAATGCTCCTGTAAAATCCAATTGCTCAGTTTTCTTGGGGGGGTTTGTATGGGCTCGCAGCCTTTTATCCAATGGTATGCGCAAACAAGTTGGAAATGGTTTATCTATTAATTTTTTCCATGACCCATGGATTCCTAAAGACACAACTTTCAAACCCGTTCGGATTGGGCCGGTCAATATTAATGAGAATTTAATGGTTGCGGATTTCATAACACCGTCTAAAGGATGGAACATTGAAAAGCTCAGGGACTCAGTTATGGAGGAGGATGCAAACATTATTGTTGCCATCCCTATGAGTGCATCCAACGAGGATGATAAATGGATTTGGCATATCTCCAAGAATGGGTGTTACACAGTCAAGAGTGGATATAAATTGGCTATTATGTCGTCAAACAATTTAGCGTCATCTTCGACTAATCTTCTCAAGCAATGGTGGGGTTCATTATGGACCTCAAAGGTTCCGGCCAAGATAAAGCTTTTCATCTGGAAGGCTTTCCATAATTGCCTACCGACGAATTTCTGTCTTTGGAAAAGGAAGATGGATGTATCTCCCAAGTGTGGTATATGCAGGAAGGAGGCTGAAACGATTGACCATGCCTTATGTGGGTGCAAGAGAGCAAAGTTGATTTGTAATAATATTTTTCCACGAGTAGATAGGCATATAAGAGTGGAGAACAATTTTGCAGACCGTATCATTTATCTTGCAGGTAAGCTGAAGAAAGAGGATTTTGAAAAAGCATGTGTGGCGTTTTGGTCCATATGGAATAATAGAAATGCATGGTTGATGGGCTCCCCGATAGCTGAATGGTCTTATCAATGTGAGTGGATTATTAGCTATTGGGAGGAAACATCTTCGCAGCGGCAGCCTGTGGATGTGGACAAGTGTGCAATAGATTCCAGACCGAAGGGCGAGGATAAGGGTGCTAAACTCTTTACGGATGCAGCGGTTTTTCCAACTCAGGATGGGGTTGGTCTCGGCGCTATAGTGGTAAATGAGGACGGCCAAATACGAGGGGCTATGGAGATGGTAGATGCTTCGGCACTATCTCCTGTTGCGGCGGAGGTTCAAGCAATCATGCATGGCCTTCGATTGGCTATTCGTTTGGAAATATAGGAGGTTCATATCTATTCAGACTCTTTAAATGCTATAAGGATGATAAATGGAGCAATTGACAGGACGCTTGAAGTCTCACACTGGATAACATATATCCAAGATCTAAGTCAGAATTTTCATAAGGTCTCTTTTTCTTATATTTCAAGGGATAGGAATAGGGGGACAGACGCTCTAGCAAAAGATGCATCACTGCATCAAAATTCTATGTTGTGGTTAGATAATTTTCCACAATGGCTTTTATGTATGGGTAACCAAGCCCACTGCAAATGTACTGTAACTTGTGTTTGTTCTAATTAATGATATGCTTATTCCGTCAAAAAAAAAAAAAAAAGAAATGAGGGAAGAAAGGGTAAATGAGAAGGGAGAGAGAAGGGTAAAATGGGAATATTCTAATTTTTTTGCCATATTTGCAATTCTTTTTACTTGGTGCTAAATTTGCTATTGTAGATAATTAATTTGTCACCCACTGCAATTACTCTATGGCATATTTATGTAAAGGCCCATTTTAGAAAAGAAGCCCAATATCTAGTCAGGCCCAAACCTATTAAAGCAATATTAATTAACAAGTTTTGTCTGGAGTATTCCTTCTAAATGGGAAAAAAAGAAAAAAAAAACAATTTAGAAAGATACGCAAAAAAAAATCAAGGAAAAGATAGTCATTCATGCCCCTCACGTGACTGTAATTGTGCAACAAAGTTCCGATTTTACCCTCACCTAGAATTTCAATTCATTGCATCCGACGTTGTATCTGAATCATCTCTAAATCTAATCTTAATAATTAATTCAAATGGAAGATCCTTTAACGGATTACTTATTTAAAAATAAATAAATGGTATTGTATTTTGAATTTATTGAAATAAAATGAACAATATTTAATTTTTAAATTAGCTATTGTAAAGAAGGTGTTTGATTTTCAAATTACCTACAAAATCTATATATATATATATATATATATATATATATTGGTTAAAAATCACTTTTAGTCCCCAAACTTTCATGAAAGTAACATTTTAGTCCCTGAACTTTGATTTGTAACGATTTAGTCCCTATGCTTTCAATTTTGTAACGATTTAGTCCCTGTACTTTCAATTTTGTAACAATTTAGTCCATGAACTTTAATAAGTATCAATTTAGTCTCTGTACTTTTCAAGTTTGTAACGATTTGGTCCCTATCGTAAAAATTAATGTAAAGATTTAATGAAATTTTTTACCAAGATAGATCAATAAACTAATTTGGGACCCAATATATTAATAAGCTACAAAGATTAATCATTAAATAATAAAAATCAACATTTAATTTTGATGATTTTTTTTGCAACAAGGATTAAATTGTTACAAATTTAAAAGTATAGGGACTAAATTGTTACAAATTTGAAAGTATGAGGACTAAATTGTTACTTATTAAAGTTTAGGGACTAAATTGTTACAAAATTGAAAGTACATGGACTAAATCGTAACAAATCAAAGTTCAGAGACCAAATTGTTTCTTTCATGAAAGTTTAGGGACCAAAAGTGATTTTTAACCTCTATATATATATATATATATATATCAAACTTATCTTTTCTATACTCTACATTATTCTAATTTGAATTTGGTTAGGGCAATTCTATAATACAAAATAGGACAAGATTCAGAAATACAGCTGACCTCAACCCCTTGTCTCAAACACAATATTCAGAAACCCAGTGCAATCCAACACTATACTTCAAACACAAGCTTCAAGAACCCCAAGTTTCACAAACGCAACCAACCCGGGTTCAAAAACCCAAGGTTCATGATTCTGAACTAGTGGATCCATCGCTTATAGATTTGTTGTCCTATAGTTGTAGGGTTGCTTGCACAGATAGCAAACCCAACTAAAATAATAGCAAAATTAACAACATATTGAAGTACTAGTCAAGTAACACGAGCAATGCACGTGGAATCGTATAGTCTTAAATTAGAATAAGAGAAAATAACAACTTATATGTAATGTAATAAACAAATACCATATAATTTTTAGTTTAAATTACCATAAACATTTGAAAGTTAGTGATAAAAATAAAGGATTCCTTATTATATAGTATGTATATAGACATAATATTAGCACACAAGTACATTTCACATATTTTTTTTATTAAACTTTGGCAATAAATTTAATAATTATCATATCAAGAATAGAAATAAAACAATATGAAGTTCTACTAACTACCCACTAGGATCACCTCCAAGACAATCAACCAATTAATAGTGCTCCAAAAACACAACAAATCAATCACCAATTTATCACCAAGAAAACAACCAATAACGGACAACAATCAACCATAAAATTCAGAATACTAAAAATGCAAAAACACACACGATTTATACGTGGAAAACCCCTTCGATGTGAAGAGTAAAAACCACGGGACTTGTGAGGAGTCTACCCTTGTCACCTTCTCTTATTATGATAAAATTGAGGGAAAAAAAATCCAAATCAGTCATACAAAGATTCACAACCCACCAATACGATCCAACCGTTCAAAACGAGGCCCTATGTGTCCCCAACAAGCTGACAAAATTTCAGCAAAATCCAATGGTTAAAACTCCAACAATTGACAACATTGTGAACGTTGTCGCTAAAAAACCGAACTGCACTACTCTCCCTACTTCTCTCCGTTTTTCTGTGTATTTTTCTGTATTTTTCTTGTTGTCATCTTCCTTAGGTCATCCCATATCAAAGGAAAAAAACTCTAGGCTTACAAGACAAGCCCACTCATTTAACCTCAATTGGGCTAAACACATAACCCGACATATTGGGCTCATAAACACAAGTTTAAAAAAAAAAAAAAAAAATCTTGCTTGTGCAACAAGTGGGCTGGAAACCCACAACATTACTATCACTCATGAGCCAAGGGTCCTCGTCAATATACACTCGATTCCCGTTGCCCACTTTCCACCTATAACCCTCTTCAAATAGAGATCTTCCCCACACAATACTTTTTCCATACAATTAGGTGATAGAAGATTTCTATCAATGATATAAAACCTTCTATCACTGATAGAAAGTTATTTTTATCACTGATAGAAAACTATTATTTTTGTTTCTAAAACTTATGTCACTGATTTTGTTTTGATTTTGTTTTTATAAATGTCGAAGCAAAACAACATGGAAATTGAACCGGAAGAAAAGAAAAGCACAAAGCGGAAGTTGAAATTTAAAGAAGGAGAGACCTTAACAAAACAAAAAAAAAACAAAACAAAACAAAATATAGGTATAAAAATATCACATAATCAAATACACCATTGGTTTCTATTAGCGATAAATTTCTATTAGTGATAGAAATCTATCACTGGATTTCTATCAATTATAGATTCTATCCGCGATTCTATCAGCGATAGATTTCTATCAATCTATCACGAATAGAAATCAAAACAGGAGCAAAACGGGAATTCAAAAAACAATTTAAAAATTTTGCTATATTTACAATTTTTTATAAAACTTGCTATATTTGTAATTAACCATTAGAATTTAGCCACCCCTTACAATTTTGTATCTACTTTCTTACACAAAATGGTAAAATGGGCCTAGATTTTTTCTTAAAAGACATATTGTATTATTATCCTTTAGTTATTTGTGTCGGTGACATAGAATATAAGAAATATAATTCAAAACTCGACGACAAAATTAACATTTTGGAACTTTTTTTATGAAAACGAATATTTTTTTTTTTTGAGTACATCAACATTTGGGGTGGAGAGATTCAAACCTCTGACCTCTTGGTCGAGGGTACATGCCAATTACCGCTGAGCTAAGTTCCCTTTGGCTTATGAAAACGAATATTTAATTTTTACCGTTAATTTTGGATGATTAATCAATTTTCAATTTAATCAAATTTAAACTTATACTTGTATAAATGTTATAATGTTTACCTTATGTTCATTACATTCACTCTAATTTCAACAAGATTCGTCAACAAGAGCATAGCTCAATTGGCATAAAGTTGTACTAATGACTATGAGATTTATGGTTCGAGTTCCTTCACCCCACATATTGTCAAAAAAAAAATTAAACAAAATCTATTAGTTTTTTTTTTTATTTATTAATTAAGCTAGTTGTAAATCAAGGAAAATTACATGGGGTGGCAATTAGGGTTTTTCTAATTGTAAATATAGCATAATGTACAAATAGCAGCAAATATGGCAATTTATTAGAATAAAATTTCATAATTCTCATTTTACCCCCATTTTATTTTGAATTGTGTGTGAATTCTACCAATTTTCATACTTTCATTTCTACCGGTGTCTATCACTGATCAAAGTCTATCAGTGTCTATCACCGTTAGACTCCGATTGTCGAAATCTATCAGTGAAGATAGGGCGATAGCCACTGATCGACTATCATGTTGGTAGTCTTTGTATAATTCTTTCTATCAGTGTCTATCACTTATAGATTCTGATAATCAGAGTCTATCAATGCCTATCCCCGATAGACTCTGATTAATGTGACTATTGGTGATAGTCACATATAAACTATGAGATTTTTGTACGGATGACTCTCTAAAATAGGTGGAAATGATAAATTCCCTACCTTTTCAAAACAAAGATATATGGCATTTTGCTTGCGTTAGCATCCTAGTAACATTACCATTTTATTCTCTACTCTAAGGTCGCTCTCTCTCGCTACTCTCGCTCTAACTTCTTGCTCTCTCTCCAATTTCTCTCTCCAATCTCCTACTCTTCCTCCAATCTCGCTCTCTCTCTCTCCAATTTCTCCCTCCAATCTCTTACTCTCTCTCTAATTTCTCTCTCCAATTTCTTGCTCCCTCTTTAATCTCGCTCTCGCTCCAATTTCTCGCTCTAAAATGTCTTAATTGCGTGTTTTCATATAGAGAGTAAAATAGTAATTTTGCTAGGGCGATGACATAAGCAAAATGGCATATATCTTTATTTTGAAAAAGGTATGACATTTTTCATTTCGGCCTCTCAAAATGGGTCATCCACGCAATTGTTTCTATAAACTATCAATAGACTATGCATAATACTTTCTATCCGTGTCTATCATTGATAGACTCCGATTAATTCAGTGTTTTAGTGACTATCAACGATAGACACTAATAGACTATCGTACTGATAAACTTTGTATAATCTTTTCTATCAGTGTTTATCACTGATAGGCTCCGATTAATTGAAGTCTATCAGTGATAAACACTTATAATTCTTTCTATTTGCTGATAAAAAGGGTATTTTTGTAATTTAATGTCACTTTGTGCTATTTTTGTAAATAGTTTTACTTTTTGCTATTTTTGCAATGTTTAGTTTTTTTTTTTTTTTTTTCTATCTATGCAAGTGTCCCATGAGTCAAAGAACAAAATCTAATCCTAATAGATAGATCAAAATATTTTATTAATAGCACACATGTAAATATTTTATTAACCATTCTTCCATAGAAAGTAAAATTGCAATATTTACTATTAAAAAATAAAAATAGAAATCTAACATTAATTAATGTTTAGAAATTAAATAAGTACAATAAATAACTAAATTATTAATTTAACTAAAAATTGTATAAAGTCTTTGACCTTTTTGTGGATGAAATTGTTTGAACCAAACTCTGTAAGAGCATGTTTCATGCTTGACCTTGAAATGTTAATGCCAGAGTCACCATTATTCTTCTAGAAACATGACCTGCTAACCCAATCTGCATTTTCCATCCTTTTTTTTCTTTTTGTAATTTTCAATAAATTAAGTAACTTAATTATATGCTTCCTTTTTATTATTTTTCTATCAGATTTTTTTTTTTGTTGACTTTTCAAATTTTGTGTAAGATTACCTTTTTATATGTTATCAAAATAACTATTTAAAAAAGGTTAAATTATAAAAAAAAAAAAAAAAAAAAAAAAAAAAAAAAAAAATCTCCTGAACTATGGGGTTTGTTTCAAAAATGCCCCTGAACTTTAAAAAGTTTCAAAAATACCCCTAAATTTTAAAAAATGTTTCAAAAATATCCTTGTTGTTAATTTTTGGATGGAAACCATTAAAAATTTCAGTTTCATTAATACTCTCTAACTTTCAAAAGATTTTAAAAAATAACCTTATTAGAAAATGCTTCTTTTTTCTTTTCCTTATCTCACCGTAAATTCTTCTTCCATGAAAATTAATGAGAAGTTTTACCTATTTATCATGTATTCATACACTAGGAGCTTTTCCTCTCTTTCAACATATCATCCCGAGAGCTTGACAAGATTTTCGACAATGCTATTTTCGAAACATTTTTAATGGTTTTAACGGTTTCCATCCAAAAATTAACTTCAAGGGTATTTTTGAAATGTTTTGAAAAGTTCAAGGGTATTTTTTAAAATTTTTAAAGTTTAAGAGCATTTTTTAAACAAACCCCATAATTCAGGAGGATTTTTTATAATTTAACCTTTAAAAAATTGGATATAGATCATGTCCCTACAAAACCATATATGGGCTCTCTCCGGGGGATGATTGTGACACCCGAAGTTAGGAGGGGTACATGAATGAACCGAGATCACATCCGAATGAGAGGGATCCTGGGGACATGAAAGTATGACCTAGATAAGCTTAAAAGAATTGATAGATACTACCTATACCAACAATGTGCACCTTCCTTTTCGGTGGCTCAATCATAGGAACTTTGAAGTTAAGCGTGCTTAGCTTGAAGAAGTTCTATGTTGGGTGACCTCCTGGGAATTTTCCTAGGGAGCATGTGAGTGAGGACAAAGCATGCTAAAAGGACCCCGTGTTGGTTTGTGGGGACAGACTTCACTCTTAGAAGCGGTTTAAGACGAGTATGGGTGACGTCGCCAGGCCGTAGGAGATGTAGGGGAATGCCGGGACCGTGAGTTGTCGAAACCGGATTCCGAATCCTGGGTCTGGGGTGTTACAATGATTGTCTAAAGAAGTATTTCTAGCCTTTTTTTTTTCTATAATGTTGTTTAAAAACTATTTTGGTTTTTTTTTTCCTTGAAAATTAAGTTTATAAACATTATTGTCACCTATAATTTTTTTTTTTTTTTTGTTATTATCTTATTTCCATGTTTTCAAAAAAAAATTATTTTAGTTTTTGAAATTTTGGTTAGGAATATGAATGTATCCTTAACAAAGAAAAAACAATAGTAAGAAAATTGAAACAAAACAAGCAAAGTTAAAAAAAAAAAGAAAAAATAGTTATCAAAGGGAATCTAAATACTTCTGCTCTCAATATTTTAGAATGCTTTTAAAATTGACGTAAAAATGACTTTTAAGAATAATAAACTGACGCAAAGTGTTATTGTTTATAGTTTAAGAAGTCAATGCTTGCTTGCTAATAAAGGCTTCAAGCATATGTTCGGAGTGAGGGAATTAGAATAGAAATGAAGATGAGAATAAAAAAGAATATTAATTTCTAGTTTATTACAAGTTCTGAAAATTTTCGGCATGCATGAAAATAAGCTTTTTCCACGCTTTACTATTATTATTATTATTATTATTATTATTATTATTATTTGTTGTGGGTAATTTTGGCTTGGCAGGTACACCAAAGAAGGAGGGTTTCAGACCCAGCTGAGATCGGCCCGAGGAGACGAAAGCCCGCAAGAGGTGGAATTGGACCTCGGCCTCGGCCCAATGCCGAGGCCGAGGGTCTGGTCGGCCTCGGCCCAATGCCGAGGCCGACCAGGCCAATTAATTCCACTGGCCGCTTGGGCTGCCCAGGTCAATCCCCTTGGACCCAGTAGCAGGAGGCTACGTGCGGTGGACGATGCGGAAAGGGAAAAACCCTAGCGAGAGAGGTATAAAAGGCTAGAGATGATCCAGAAAAGGTAACTAATATCTGAACTCTAAAACTCAACTGAACTAGGTTTTCTGGACGGGGAGACCGGCCGGATACTCTCCGATCACTGACTTAGGCATCGGAGCCTGTGTGGCAAGCACCACACCGGTGTGCAGTGCTTACTTTCTTTCTTTTCAGGTCACGTCTTCTCCATATCTCAACAAATTCATTGTTGGTGTCACGTGGAGGACAGGTGAGCGCTTGGCCAGATTTTGGCATCAACAGTTGGCGCCGTCTGTGGGGAAGCGTGTCGGATTGAGAGCATTGTAGGCCGGTGCAATAGGGTAATGGAACAGGAGAATCCAGCGGGCGAGAGAGGTCAACAGTCCAAGGTGAGTGCCCCGGGCACTGAGATGGAGGACCTCAGAGGAAGGGTGAACGAGATGGGCCAGAGTTTGGCAGAGATTCTGGGTATATTGAAGCAACCGAATCCTGGTACGACGTACAAGAGAAGTTCCGTGCGGGACCAAGGGAGGAAGAGAGGGGCCTCCGGCGAAGAGGAAGATGAAACGGATAGTGCCACCAGCAAGCCGCGTCAGCCAAGGGGTGGTGAAAAACCTGTCTTGAAGGAGCTAGGGCCGAGCAGAGGGGCAGAGCGCAAGGGTGCACTCGATGTCCCGGATGAGGTTAGCACAGTAGGCTCGCACAGGAGAATCGAAGCCGAGGCCGAGGCCGAGGCCGAGGCCATAGCCAAAGCCAAGATGCAGGAAAAGGTTGAGCTCGAGGCAAAGATCAGGGTTGAGCTAGAAGGTAAGCTGAGGGCCGAGGCCGAAGCTGCTGCCAAGGCAAAGGCCGAGGCCGAGCAGCCAAAGGTTAAGGCCAAGGAGGGCACCCAGGGAAGCACACGCCCTAGAGATGCGGACAGGGATTATTTGGAAAGTTTGATAGGGCAGGCTGACCCACCCTTTGTCGATGAAATTATGCAGGCCGAGGTTCCACATAAGTTCAAATTACCGACTTTCCCGCAGTACGACGGGAAAAGAGACCCGGTGCAACATTTGGACACCTACCGATCTTGGATGGGATTTCATGGGGCATCCGAGGCGACTAAGTGCCGGGCGTTTTCGTTAACCCTAACCGGAACGACACAGCAATGGTACGGTAAACTGCCACCTAAGTCCGTTGATTCATTCAAAGAATTGTCCCGCCTTTTTGCCACTCAGTTTTTGGGAGCAAGGGATCGGAAGAAGCCGCAGTTCAATTTGTTGACCATAAAGCAAAGGCCAGGGGAGAGCTTGAATGGGTATATCACAAGGTTCAGTAACGAGGTTGTGCAGGTAGAGGGGTATGACGATGCAGTGGCGCTGACCGCGGTTATCGCCGGGTTACAGGATGAAAGATTGTTGAATTCCGTGGGGGAAGACCAGCCACGAACGTACACGGAATTCGTGGCCAGAGCACAAAAATACATAAACGCAGAGGAGCTGATGAAGTCCAAGCGGGCGGAAAGGGAAGCACAGGGGGTAACCACCATCGATAAAGGCAGACGAAAGGAGGAGAGGGGCAAACGGTCGCGTGAAGAGGACGAGGGCCGGAGCCGCCTCAGGTATTCTGTGGGTCGGGGCCGGCAAGACCAGAAGGAAGGCCGAGGCCGACCAGAATACAAAGGAAAGTATGAGAGGTACACTCCCCTCTCTGTCTCACCCGACCAGGTCTTGGCAGCGATCAATCATACGGATTTGCTGAAACGCCCGGATAGATTGAAAGGGAACCCCGATAGAAGAGATAGGAGCAAATTTTGCTACTTTCATCGAGATCATGGTCACACGACGCGAAATTGCATACAACTTCGAGACGAGATTGAAAATCTAATCAGGGACGGATATCTGAAAGAGTTTGTGGACGGTGAGGAGAGCAAAAAGCCGAGGCCGACCAGAGGTGATGGCAAGGCGGAGGGCAATGACCCCCCACTGGAAATTAAAACAATTTTGGGAGGACCCGTAGGAGGAGACTCGAACCGGAAAAGGAAAGCAGCAGCTAGGGAGGCAAGGTATGATCTGGAGGAAAGAAGGGTGTATTCGGTACGGCTCTCAAAGGGGTTGCCGTCAGTAGAGTTCACCGAGCTGGAAGCTTCCGGCATACACCAGCCTCACAATGATGCACTGGTGGTGAGCCTGACAGTTGCCAACACGCGGGTTCATCGGATTTTGGTTGATGGAGGAAGTTCAGCAGACATCCTGTCCACGAAGGTGTTTGAGGCCATGAAATTGGGGAAGGAACGGTTGAGGACGAGCGCTGCACCGCTGGTTGGTTTTGGTGGAGAAAAGGTGCTACCAGAGGGAAGCATCGAGTTGCCGGTGACCTATGGGGAAGGACAGAATGTGGTGACAAAAATGGTTAATTTTTTGGTAGTAAATTGTGTATCCGCCTATAACGCCATACTGGGAAGGCCAGCTCTGCATGAATTGAAAGTGGTGGCATCGACATACCACCAAATGATGAAGTTTCCCACCGATAGCGGAATAGGAGTAGTGAGGGGGGAGCAACAAGCTTCACGAGAATGCTATTACACCGCGCTCAGAGGAGCAAGCCAGCAGGCAAGGCAGCACGGCTCGGCCCAGGACGAGGGCCGAGGCCGACCAGTCCAAGGCCGAGCAGAGGGATGCCCTTTGTCAATGGAATTCTGATTGAACTACTGTGTTTTCCTTTATAAGCTTTTCGCATAGGATAGTTTTGCTTTCTGTTAAGTCTCTGAATTTCATTCAACAGCGAATGTAGCTAGGATTGAACTCTGGTTTTTGTTATTAATAAAGTTTCTCAAGTGATTTCGTGATAACAGGTGTTTAACCAAAAAAGTCCTTGTAGGAGTGGCAATGCCTATACTCCTAGGGCGTGCCCCGGTGCATCTACTGTCGAAAAGTCCTTGTAGGAGTGGCAATGCCTATACTCCTAGGGCGTGCCCCGGTGCATCTACTGTCGAAAAGTCCTTGTAGGAGTGGCAATGCCTATACTCCTAGGGCGTGCCCCGGTGCATCTACTGTCGAAAAGTCCTTGTAGGAGTGGCAATGCCTGTACTCCTAGGGCGTGCCCCGGTGCATCTACTGTCGAAAAGTCCTTGTAGGAGTGGCAATGTCTGTACTCCTAGGGCGTGCCCCGGTGCATCTACTGTCGAAAAGTCCTTGTAGGAGTGGCAATGCCTATACTCCTAGGGCGTGCCCCGGTGCATCTACTGTCAAAAAGTCCTTGTAGGAGTGGCAATGCCTATACTCCTAGGGCGTGCCCCGGTGCATCTACTGTCGAAAAGTCCTTGTAGGAGTGGCAATGCCTATACTCCTAGGGCGTGCCCCGGTGCATCTACTGTCGAAAAGTCCTTGTAGGAGTGGCAATGCCTATACTCCTAGGGCGTGCCCCGGTGCATCTCCTGTCGAAAAGTCCTTGTAGGAGTGGCAATGCCTATATTCCTAGGGCGTGCCCCGGTGCATCTACTGTCGAAAAGTCCTTGTAGGAGTGGCAATGCCTATACTCCTAGGGCGTGCCCCGGTGCATCTACTGTCGAAAAGTCCTTGTAGGAGTGGCAATGCCTATACTCCTAGGGCGTGCCCCGGTGCATCTACTGTCGAAAAGTCCTTGTAGGAGTGGCAATGCCTATACTCCTAGGGCGTGCCCCGGTGCATCTACTGTCGAAAAGTCCTTGTAGGAGTGGCAATGCCTATACTCTTAGGGCGTGCCCCGGTGCATCGACTGTCGAAAAGTCCTTGTAGGAGAGGCAATGCCTATACTCCTAGGGCGTGCCCCGTGACAACAGAAAAAGCGGGGGCTTGGAAGTTTTGCAGTGAAGTGAACGATACCCAAGGTATATTTACTCAAGTATTATTCAAAATTCGAGATAACACTTGAGTAGGGGGCTGGAGGCACGAGAGTTGTCATGATCGGACCGAGGCCGAGCAGACGAAGGCCGACTTGGCCTGCTGCACAGGTTTGATTTATGGACTTTTTCAGTTCCTCTTATTTTGTGCGAATGTGCTGAGATAATGGTCGACCTTAACATTTGCATGAGGCCGACCGTGTGCATTTGTTCTAGGATGGTCATGCCTAGGCCGGGCCGAGGCCGAGCAGACCAAAGCCGATTTGGCCTGTTGCACAGTTTTGATTTATAGACCTTTTCTTTTATTCCTTGTATTGTGCGAATGTGCTGAGATGGTCGGCCTTGGCATTTGCATGAGGCCGATCGTATGAATTTGTTCTAGGTTAACTCGGGGCTGCCAGAAAAAGGTGATCAACGAAGAAACAGGACACTTTCATTAAAAGATTAAAATAAGGCGCATAAGGGCTACACAAGGTTACATCACGAGAAAGCAAAGGCAGATAGCAGAAAGTGCAGCAAAGACCCTCAGAGGTCCATATGATCTCTACCGCCGGAGGAGTCATCAGAAGAGGCAAAGGCATCAGGATTGGCGGCGAGAGCAGCAAGGTCTTCTTGGATGAAGGAACCATCCACGGTGGGGTGGTGTTTGCTGTATCTCTTTTGTGCCCACTTTATGCCGTCGTTCCATATCTCGTCTTGCATGGCATAGAACTCGCTGGTTTTCTTGAATTCTTCAGCCAGAAAGTCGGCGCTGGCCAAATGGGCTTTAGCCTCCATGAGTTGAGCTTTTGTGGACTCCAGCTCGGCATCCCTGGATTTGAGTTTCGCTCGCACTTCCTCTAGCAGGCGGTTGGCCTCGTTGAGCCTCTCTTGGGCTTGAATGAGCTCGCTCCGTGGGACGCTGTTCAATTGAAGTTCGTTGATTTTGTTTGCCAGGCTAATCGCAGAGGCCGTGGCCTTCGTGAAAGCCTATACCCAAAAAAGGAAAGCTAGGTAAGGGAGGGGAGTAACAAGAGTTGAGTTAAAGGGATAGAAGAGCTTACATCACGAAGGTGCCTCTGGAATTCTCGCATTCCTTGGGCAGGATCCTAAACTCCTAGCTCACCTTCTGGCCTCCGAGATTGCAATCCTTGCCAGCACATGAAGTTTTGGGTTAGAACCTCTACCTCATTGCCGCCGCTCCCGTAGTCCTCGGGAAGGGCAAAAACCGGGATGCCTGTGCTAAGATCTGTCTCGGTGACTGTGGAGCGCGTCTGATACCGGGTTCTGCGGGTAGCAGCTGTAGGACGGCGAGAGGTCTCAGCAGTAACCCGTGGAGCCTCATCCTCGGTTAGGTCCACAGAGGCTCGGGAGGTTCCGGCCCTGTTGCGTGCTTCACGTCTTTTCCGCTGAGAATCGTACATTCCACGGAAGGCCATTTCTGTGAAAGAATGGGGAAAAGCAATGTTACCAAAAAAAAAAAAAAAAAAAAAATTTAGCGAAGCCGAGGCCGACCGTGCCGAGGAAGACCAGGTCGGGGCCGACCGTGCCGAGGAAGACCAGGTCGGGGCCGACCGTGCCGAGGTCGACCAGGAGGAAGAGGCGTTGGGAGGTTTACCTTCAGGATTGATGGTGCGGCGCCTCGCTAGCCCAGATGCTTCGAGGACACTTTGATCGACTAAAAAGGGACCGTGGCGATTAATCTTTTCGAGGGTCAGGACGTATTTGGCAAACTTCTTGGCGGTCGGGGAGCGTCGAACGTTGCGAGGTACTGAAAAGCAAAGAGAAAAGTCAGCAAAGGAAAAGAGAAGCAACAAAGATTGGATTCCAATGGGGAGGAGAATAGAGAGCTCACCATATTCTCCAAACCTCATTGGAACCCCGAAAAAACAACCGTCTTCCGTTCTCTCAAGCCAATTGCCGCTAACGAAGAACCAACCATTTTTCCACTTTTTTACGGAAGTGGGTCCGCTGATTAAGGTGCCTTTTTTGGTACTTGCGTAATAAAAAAGGTCACCAAAAGCGGGATTGCGATTGATGGTATGCAAGGACAAGAAATCGTCAACGGTCATTAGAGATCCCCCACCGTGCATCGCCCAAAGGGTGAAGCAACCGATGAGGTGGCACCACCCGTTTGGAGCAAGCTGGGCAGGGGCTAGACCCGTACAGACCAGGAAGTCTTGCAAAAACAATGGCAGCGGCAAGCGAACCCCAAATTTAAACATGGCATGGTAAAAAGCAACCTCTCCATCCGGGGGATTCTCAAAGTTCTCGTCAGCATTAGGGAGCCGAAGATGCACATCGTCGGGAATATCATACTTGCGCCGCAAGAACTCTAAGCGGTCTGCGGTCAACGAGGATGATAAGTCCGATGAGTGCGCAGGGGGCTCCCCATCACTGCTATCCGAGATCTCTGGGTCCACAAAGCAGCCCGAGCTTGAGGGACCGTCATCGGAATAAGATTCCTCCACGTCCGGAGAGGTAACAGAGCCTTCGCTGGCCATATGCGTAGCAAAAGAAAGTAAAAGGATAGCTCTCGCAAGAAGCCTACCGTGGTTAGTTGGAAATCAGCAGGAGGGCAAGCAAAGGATGCAGGTGTTGATGGAGAAGAGTAGAGGAGGGAGGAAGGCTTTTATAAGCTCGGATTGATCGAAATGGTGGGAAATTCAAAATTCAAAATTTGAATTTCCGGAGCACTAGGCAAGGCTTGACATGGCGGGACCGTGAGGTCCCATCAGGTGACGTCGGCCTCGGCTTTTTGCCGAGGCCGAGGCGTGCCTGCAGCAAGACAGGCACGCCAGACGTGTCAGGGGCGCCGCCTGACACGCCAGACCGAGGCAGATGAGCCTCGGTCCACGTTTTTTCTCTCTCCTCTCTCTTTTGTAGCATTTGTCTTTTTCCCATTTTTTACTAACCTCACCGCCCCAACAAGATTGACTCAATTGCAATCCAACCACTCTGATATTTGTCCAACTAGAGGAGTTTGATTAGAACTTCCATTTGACAAACTCTGAGGGTGGATTCAAGCTTGTTGCGCATTCTCTGATGAACTGCCAAAATTGAGTTATGCTCTCCAACTGGGTTATTGAAACTAGCCGGATTAAGGCAAAACACTCATAACCCGGTTAAGAGAGCGGGGGCTTAATGTTGTGGGTAATTTTGGCTTGGCAGGTACACCAAAGAAGGAGGGTTTCGGACCCAGCTGAGATCGGCCCGAGGAGACGAAAGCCCGCAAGAGGTGGAATTGGACCTCGGCCTCGGCCCAATGCCGAGGCCGACCAGGCCAATTAATTCCACTGGCCGCTTGGGCTGCCCGGGTCAATCCCCTTGGACCCAGTAGCAGGAGGCTACGTGCGGTGGACGATGCGGAAAGGGAAAAACCCTAGCGAGAGAGGTATAAAAGGCTAGAGATGATCCAGAAAAGGTAACTAATATATGAACTCTAAAACTCAACTGAACTAGGTTTTCTGGACGGGGAGATCGGCCGGATACTCTCCGATCACTGACTTAGGCATCGGAGCCTGTGTGGCAAGCACCACACCGGTGTGCAGTGCTTACTTTCTTTCTTTTCAGGTCACGTCTTCTCCATATCTCAACAAATTCATTGTTGGTGTCACGTGGAGGACAGGTGAGCGCTTGGCCAGATTTTGGCATCAACATTATTATTATTATTACTGTTGCTGCTGCTTTTTGAAAAAAAATTCCACGCTTTATTTTATATATATGAGTATGAATATCTTATACCATTGCGGTTTTCTTTGATGTCCCTCCACTTCTCTCTCCAGTCTTTTTTATTATTACTAGTTGAGTAACACGTGCATTGCACATGAAATATTATAGTTTTAAATTAAAATATGAAAAAATGATAGTTTTCTAATATGTAATAAATAAATATTATATAATTTTTATTTTAATAAATTTTTAAAAGGTAGACAAAGAAAACTTTTTTTTTTCAATATTTTCATATTATTGTTATTTCATGAAAATTCTTATGTATATATCACAAACGAAATTTTGTACAAATAATTAATTTATTAAATGAATATGTTAATATTTTGATACACTGAAACACATGCATCAAACAATTTTCATTTTAATTTTTTTTATATTTTTATCATTTTCGTGAAAATTCTGAAAAAAAAAATATATAATTTAGAATTGTTTACATAGTTGTGTCTTATACATATAAGAAATAAATAAATAAATTATATTATTGTTTTAAATTAATTATTAATAATTAAATTAAGAAAATTATTCTAAAAATATACATTTATTTAAATGAAAAAAAAAGTATATTATGACATATTTGCATCTCTATGAAATATGTTGAACATTTTGTCTATAAAATATTGATATTTATATAATTGAAAGAACACGAGTAATAAATATCAAAAAACTAAAATATGCATATGTCGTTTGTGGAAAACATTATTAAAAAGTGAATAAAAAAGGAAAAAGGAAAAATAGAAAAAAGAAGTTTCTCATAATGAAGTATCATGTAACTTTAGGATTGAATGTCAAAATGATTGTTTATAACAATAAACGTAAACTAAACATTTTCAAACACTCAATCATTTGGGACACTATTGTATGACCCAAAAATAGGAATAGAGAGGTGGTTTTCTATAGAACCTATAAACACGACTCCACGGTTAAATCATGATGTTTCAATTTTATGGTCTAGATAACACCCATACACAGTGTCTTTTGATAGAAATGATAGAAAACTAAACTCTTTATAGATTCTCAAATAATAGAATAATATTTTTTTTATTATAGTTTTCGAAAAAAAATTATAGATAATATAATCTCCTTTTGTTATTTTTTTTTTCTTTTATTATAAGGTTATAACAAATCTTTATTTTGTTTTGCCTTTTTTTTTTATCTATTATTATATTTGATCGACCCAAATTTCGAAATCTAATAAAACGGAAACGTTCGCGGGCGAATATTTACTCTTTTTATATGTGTTTCGGTTCTCGGATTAGTTAGCCCATGAACCGACATCTCATAATAAATGGATTGGTCTTGGGTTCCTTCCGTCATCCTACCCAATGAATTATTAGGATTTCACACCCATATGTGAAAGAATGTTTTATTTCACTACATAACCACTCCCATGGATTAAATTCTCTCAACAGACACTTTTTCTAACAGTTGCAACTATTCGAAGCAATGAAACAGTCACACTCATATGTTAAAAGAATGTTGTGTTTCACTATGTAACCACTCCCCATGGATTAAATTCTCTCAACGGGACACTTCTAACAGTTGCAACTATTCGAAGAGATGGACAAAACATGAATTTATTAAAATGTTAAGGGTAAAATGGGAAGGCAAAGATTCTCCCCTCTTAGCCTCATTTATATATAGTATAGTTTTTTTTTTCATTTGAATATATTTCTATGGTTTATTTTACTAAGATTAATTTTTTTTTTTGATAAAATAGACTCTTTCATAATCAAGAAATTCTCATGGGTACAAACAAATGACGCTCCTGGAGCGACACCCTTTCCATCCACTCAGGAAAGTTTCCTAACCATAAACATGGTGGTTCCAAACAACCGGCTTGTGCCATGTTATGGGCGAATACATTATAACAACGACTAACAAACTTAAAATTGACTAACTCAAAGGAGTCTTGAATTGCTTTAATGTCCCATAATATCGTAGCTATGCTTGACTGTCCTTGTATATGACCATTTATAGACTGTATTAGAGCCAAACAGTCAGAGAGGACTGTTAAACTTCGAACCTTCAAGTTCCTCGCTAATTGCAGTCCTGACAGTACCGCGACAACTTCAGCACTTAGGGGGAATTGACAGCTTGAAACATAAAAATTTTGGGCAGCCAGAACATTGCCCTGTTTAGTGCGCAGAACCATACCGATGCCGCATTTGGACGTATCATCCTGAAAAGACGCATCAACACTCATGACAAAATCTCCACCTTTCGAAATAATGGCGTTAACATCTTCATTCGACTGTACCACCACTCTTCCCATCGAATTGGCCGGCCAATACTCTGATAAATATTCCTGAATCCACTCACTTTTAACCGAAGAATTTGGAATTGGTAAGTCTCGGATTAGGTTATTCCTGTCATTCCAAATTGCCCATGCACCCACACTAATGCATTCTAACATCTGGTTTGCAAAGTCTGCAAAACTTAACCAGCGATCTTTAATCTCCATTCTATCACACTGATCCATCGAAATGGTTGGCATTAGAATCATCCATATCTCCCGGGCTCTGGGGCATCGAAATAGTGCATGATCAGTGGTTTCGATTTCGTCATGACATACAGGGCAACTTAAATTGACTTGTACATGATGGCTCATTAAGTTGACCATAGTTGGAATAGAGTTATGAAAAGATTTCCACACAAAGATTTTAACTTTGTTGGGCACTCTTAACTTCCAAATCTTTTTCCACCAACTATCCTGTTTCCCACTGTCAGACATTGACGCTCCCTGCCCGTTCAACATGTTAAATTTGTATCCACTCTTTACAGAATATTCTCCTCTGCTATCATAATGCCAGATCCACCTATCTGGAGCATTCAAACTGATAGGCAGCCATGTAATCACATTCACATCTTCCCTAACCAAAAATTGTTGGAGTTTAGCCATATCCCACTGCACACTGGGAGTAATAAATTCTGCCACTTTGACCTCTGCCATACTGGATTCAACCTGTGATATCACCTTAAAGGTTGTGGGCCGAGGAATCCATGGGTCTTGAAACATTAGAATGGAGTGCCCATTCCCTAAATTCTTCCGGATTCCTCGCTTTAATAATTCCATCCCCCAAACGAAACCCTTCCAAAAAAAAGATGATGAAGAAGAATATGACACATTAAGCACACAAGAATTAGGAAAATACTTTCCGCATAAAACTTTTGATATTGTAAGATTAGGATTCATTAGCACTCTCCATGCCTGCTTTGCCAGCATAGCCTGATTGAAGTTAACTAAATCACGAAAGTTTAATCCTCCACTCTCTTTTGGTTTGCAAAGCTCATCCCACCTCCTCCAATGCATGCGGCGTTTGTTACCCTGTGAACCCCACCAGAATTTAGCACATAAAGACGATATCTTGGCCAAAATGCCTTTTGGAATTCTGAAGCACCCCATTGCATAGGTTGGAATTGCTTGGATAATGCTTTTAATTAATACCTCTTTTCCTCCTTGTGAAAAGAATTGGCCCTTCCAACCTTGCAGTACAGACCACACTTTATCCACAAGAAACTGAAAATCCCGAGATCCCCCTCTATGAAAAGTTGAAGGCATCCCGAGATACGATCCCAAGGATTCAGTCATTCTCATAGCTAGAATATGGCAAAGATACTGTTTGGTATCATTTGGAACATTTCCGGAGAAAAATACTGTTGATTTATCGAAATTAACACACTGCCCAGAGGCTTTCTCATAGTCCCGTAGGATGGACCTGAACAACCCAAACTCCCCTACAATTGCTTTTAGGAAAACCAGGCTATCGTCCGCAAAGAACAAATGAGAAACTCTTGGACATGCTCGTGCAATTGATACCCCCGCCATGGATCTTTCCCTAGCAGCCACTAAAAGTGCCGATAGACCTTCTGAGCAAAGTAAAAACAGATAAGGGGATAATGGATCCCCTTGCCGTATCCCACGAGAAGGTTGGATAAGTCCATAGGTTTCCCCATTTAACAGTATGGAAAATGAGGCAGTTGTTAAACAATTCATAACTAACTTAATCCAATTCCCATGGAAACCCAACCTTTCCATTATTTGTCTCAAATAAGACCATTCCACCCTATCATAAGCCTTGCTCATATCAAGCTTAAGCGCGACATATCCTATTTTCCCTTTACGTCTGTTTTTCAAAAAGTGAAGCATTTCATGACCAAAAATCATAGTATCCGAAATCGATCTACCAGGGAGAAAAGCCGATTGACATTCATTGATTATCTCATGTAATACCTCCTTTAGTCTATTTGCAATGACCTTAGTGATAATTTTATAATAGACATTACATAAACTAATAGGTCGATAATCAGATACTAACCTGGCCTGCCGGTGTTTTGGGATGAGTACTATATTAGTGTGATTCCATTCCTTCACTGAACGTTCCGAATTAAGGATTGCCAAACAATTAGCAATCGTTTTATTTCCTACCACATCCCAATATTTCTGATAGTAGAGCGCTGGAAATCCATCAGGCCCCAGGGCCTTAGTTGGATGGAAATTTCTGACCGCAGAGGTGATTTCCTCACTAGTATAGGGGGCTAGTAACATTTGGTTCATCTCATCAGTTACTCTTCGGGGTATATGTTTAAGAACCCTCTGAATATCATCTTGCGCTGGCTGAGCAGATGCAAAGATATCCTTAAAATAATTCTCGAAGGATTTTTGAATTACAGGTAACTCAGATTGTCAGATCCCATTTGCATCCTCAACGCCTGTTATCCGATTTTTCCGATGACGCATCGTTGCCTTTTGATGAAACCATCTCGTATTGCGATCGCCCCATTTAAGCCAATTCTCCCTTGATCTTTGCTTCCAGTACATCTCCTCCTCCACCAGTAGACTATCAAGTCTTCTCTCCAGATAGTGGATTTTAACAAAGTCAATAGACCCTCGACAATCGTATAGTACTTTGATTCTCCCCTTAACCTCTTTTATCTCCTCCTTTAATCTCTTATTTTGACTAAAGCCCCATCCTTTTAACGCAGATGCACATTGCTTCAGAGTTTGATGTAGCGGACTATTTCCAATGTGTTCATCGGCCCAATTCCCACTCCGGCAGATAATGTGGGGACATTCTTCCTGCCGGGTCCACCATTCCTCAAATTTAAAATTTCGTTTTCACCTTCCTTTAATCGCTCCTGCACAACTTCTCAACAGGCAAAGCTCTATTGGACGATGATCTGACTTCGCCCAATCCTTGTTAAAAACTTGAAATTGGTCAAAAAGAGAGCAAAAGTTTTGATTTGCAACAAACCGATCAAGCCTTAAATTTACTTGATCTCCCAATCTCCTGCGATTGCACCATGTAAATACTCCCCCAGAGAAACCCAGATCCCTGAGTTTACAATCATCCAATACTTCTCGGAATTCGGCCATTTGTCTAGAATCCCTCTCAGGGCCACCCATCTTTTCATTTTGCCAGAGAATCTCGTTCAGATCACCTCCAATTACCCAAGCATTATCGTTATAATCATATAATCTTCGAATTAAATTCCAAGATTGACATCGAAGAGTTGAGTCAGGATTCCCATACAAACCAGTGAACCTCCATCGTTTATCGTTCCATACAATGTCTACGTCTATATGGTGAATCGAAAAACTACGAATACTAACATCAACATCCTCTTTCCACAATAAACACAATCCACCGCTCAAACCGACTCGATTAACGACAAAACACCCAGGAAAATTTAAACGAGCTTTCAATTTATTCATAGTAAAAGACGACGATTTTGTCTCAGACAGGAAGCATAAATGGGGATTCAAACAACCAAGCTCGTTACAGATATTCCGGAATGCCCATGGACTCCCCAGTCCACGCACATTCCAACATAATGTTTTCATGATTCTGGGCGAGGCTGCTCTGCAGTCCCCGCCTGTTTATCATCATCAACCTTAGGACACTTAATATTCCCAGGAGAGAATAACAAAGGTCCATCCTTCCTCTTTTGTGCTTCTTCCACAGCTTCCACATTCACTCCTTGGGGAACAAATCCCGCCCGGGCTCTCTTCTTCCACATTGATCCTTTGTGTTTTGATGGGAGTTTTTTCGACGAAAAAACAAAGCTGCCTGCGTCACTGACTTCTCCTCCTATCTGGTCATTCTTATCTTGATTGTGCTCACTCTGGATTTCGCCATTGATGTCTGGATGCAAGCCCTCTTGAGCATTTTGGTGGGCCCATGTGCCACCATTTTGAGATTCAAAGCCCACTTCCTCCACCATTTCCGGATCACTTTCCACGCCATCATCTTCAATAACCCCTTCCAGATTGCTTGATTTATTAATAACAGGATGATTTTCCGCAGCATTAAAAATTGATAATAATGATTTGGATAACCGGTAGTTACTAGCCTTCAATTCCTTTTTATACCTATCAATCCCAAAACCGACAAGAGGTCCCATCGGCTGCAATAATGGCCCTTTAATTTCTCCTGAAACGCTTCCAAGACCCAACGACTGCCGGCCCACATGATCAGCTCCGAGTAACGGTCGCCGACTCGAACTTTCGGGCAGCCATTCTGGATTGTCCGTCCGCCGCTTCCCCGATTTAGAGGCAGTACCGTTGGTCACCAACTCCACTTCAGTCACCTTCTCCTTGCCCTTTAATTTGGAAAGAACATCACCAGAGAGCGAATAATGAGACGGCGCCATGGGTTTTGGAGTTTGGGGGCAGACACCATCGACAGCCTCAATTATTCGAATACTCGAAGATCTACGAGAAGGTAATTCGTTCACAGACGGAATCGGATTAGCAACCGGTTCCACCTCAAGCGCCAGTCGCTGGCTATGTGAAATTTCTTGATCACGAACTTGCATCTCCCCTCTTACTGCTACAGAAGCCGTAATCATACTTTTACCCGTGAACCGAAGCCAATCTTCATACTGTGGAGGAGCACTAAATTCTCGTTCCATCCTCAAAACTCGAGCACAATCCCGCGATAAATGGCCAATTATCCCACAATGAGAACAGAGCTCCGGCAGTCGTTCGTATCTTATCGGCACCCAGAGACCACTGAGAGGGCCATCCGGGTAAATTCGAATCCCGCGACGGACCGACCGATTTAGATCGATTCTTACCTTGATTCGCAGGCTTGCTCCCCAGAATAGGAAGTTATTTCGACTGTCAACGTCTTGAAATATTCCCAAAGCATTTCCCAGACGTTCTGCCATAATTCGATTGAACCAATCCAAAGGTAACTCGAACACATGGATCCAAAAACACACAGATGAAAATGGGTGATCAGACGGTCTTATTCCACGAATTGGGAACACTAGAACCAGGAGAAATCTTTCAAAAGTCCAGGGACCTTGACGAAACACGAGGACCCGATCGGCTTCAGCACTGAATCTGAATATAAACAAATTTCTTCCCAAACGATCCACTTGCAACCCGTTGTCGATCTTCCACGCCGCACGAAAATTTCGTCGCATCACTTCAGCCGCCAGTGGTCTATGACACAACAACTTACCCAGGAGACAGAACCCTAGGAAGATACCCGTCCGCTCCACCGCTTCTTGATCCGCCACCACCGAGATTTCCTCCTCATCCGTAGTGAGACTCAACCGCGACCAATCATCGACCAAAGAGGAGGAATCCATGTTTCCAAGACACAGAACAAAGTATTGAAAACAACAGTATAGTAAGGAAGAAGAAAATACCGTCGAAAGAGGTGATGTTTCCGTGCTTCCACTCTCCCGTTGATATAGCAGCGCGAAGGCTGAACATCCGCCGTTGTAATCCGGCAGATTTGGAAACGGCTGTAAGATTTTAGAATTACGTCGCATCATCATCGATTTGCTAATAACACGCAAAACGGATCAAACCATAAACATGCAGATTGATTATTTGGCTAAAATCCCCGAAATTTCAGCCCCAAAGGATCCTAGGAGGAACCGCCGGAAATCGCCCCATCAACGCCGGAAATCGCTTTCCCCTGACGAGGAGACGATATACAAAAATTCAACTTGGGATCTATTTGACGCATACAATTCAACTTGTCTATTGGCAAATCTAAGTTCACTCTTTGAAAATTTTCATTTCTACCAAATGTCATATCTATGTGTTTTTTATTTTACTAAGATTAATTAATTTAAATTACTTGTAAGGTTAGAATTAATTTTATATTCAACCATATTAAATAAAAATTAATTTATAATAATGTGTTAAATTAACCCAATTAATTATTCAATTGTAATAAATTGATAGTAGTTAATTGATTGGTTAAAAGATATACTTCGCATTTTCATTTATAAAAAAATACTTGCACTAAAATATTTACCAAAAATATTGATTAATTAATAATTTTGTTAAATAAACTAACTAAATTAATTTAGTATTAGGATTTATTTTTAATAACTATAATTAATTATTCCATTGTTATACCTATATTATTTATATTCATACTTTAGATGTTAATCCTCGTCCCGGAATGTTGTTGAACTCAACAAAAAAAAAAAAAAGGGTTTGATTTTCAAATTTGAAAAAAAATGTACGATATCTCAAATATAGCTAACTGAATACAAAATCTGTATGTTTTTTCCTATTTTGTCCTCGTTTCTTTTCGGAACCATTTGTTAAGTACTTTATCTTTCCACAAAATAAACATTCTCAATAGGAAAGAGATCATAGTTTTGATTTCAGTTTTACTCATTTTTTGAATTTATATTTGATTTTGAAAACAAATCTTAGATCTCCTTTCCAGATTCTTTTATTTAAATTTGGATTTTATTTTTTAGATTTGTTATTATTGATTTTTTTTTTTAGAGTTCAACAATATGTGTGGCGATGTTGAACTTTAGACTCTTCAGTCGAGAACGTATACTCTAAGCAACTCGCATTTGATTTAGCTTTTTGGTTTGTTTAGGCCCCGTTTGATAACTATTTCGCTTTTAATTTTTAGTTTTTGAAAATTAAGCTTATAAACACTACTTCCACCTCCAAGTTTCCTTATTTTTCTAATACCCTTCTATCCATATTTTTAAAAACCAAGTCAATTTTTTAAAACCAAAAAAAGTATTTTCAAAAACTTGTTTTTGTTTTTAGAATTTGGCTAGGAATTCAAATGTATCCTATTGACAAGGATGAAAACCATGGTAGGGAAATTGGGAGAAAATAAGACTAATTTTAAAAAACCAAATGATTATCAAACGGGACCTTAATAATTTCCACCAAGGCAACCTTTCGTTTTTTAAGTTCTCTCCCGTAACTTTTTTGCACGATAATATATCTTTTTTATATATATATCATGTTTAGTTTTTTTTTTAATGCAATGATTTTATTTATTTTATAAACTCAAATCAATTCTTAACAACATCCATTGTTGCCCAACTTGTATTTGCTTACTAAGTTTTTTTTTTTTTTTATCCCAAAAGAATTTACTCAACGGTTGGAAACATGCAAGTAACATGTGTTGTGTAGTATTAATTTACTCTTTGAATTATGATATGAAACAAATATTTGGGGATTGACGAAATTAGATTTTCTCACATGGAAAGAAACATATATCATTAAATATGCGGTAACGTGAAAAAACTTATTATAGTTCAACTAGCATAAAGTACATACGTGAATTTTACATTGGTTTTTTCTTTTTTGTTAAAATTAATGGATGAATTAAGAAAAATTGAATAGAGGGTAGAAATTGCAACATTTAAACTAGTCTAACGTCCAATATGATAAAATTGAAAGTTTAGAGTGAAAATTGATACAATGTAACAAATTTAGGGGGTGTTTGGGGCAATGAGTTGTGAAGTTGGAGTTGGGTAGAGTTAATAACTTCATCAAACTCCTTGTTTGGCCTAAGGATATACAACATCCAATTGTGGGACCTACAAATTTATCAACCAATCACAACATTCTATTGTGGGCTCCACAAAATTTTTAACTCCTATTCCAACACTTTATTGTGAGTCCCACAGACTTATTAACTCCTACACCAACTTCCAAGACAAAACAACTTCAGATTTTATAACTCAACTCCTTGTCCCAAACACTCTCTTAGGTGTAAAAAATATTTTGTAATAGTTTCCTACTCCATTGACATTTGTCTCACTTTCGTTCCGAAAAATAAATAAATTCTTCAAACGTCTAATCACTTTTTTTAAAAAAAAAAATATTGAATTAAAATGAGTAATTAAATATCAAATTTGAAATTATATAAAGTCTGACTCCGAGACCTAAGAACTTATTTTCTAAAAGTTTGTTGGTGAGTAAAAATATGTAAAAAGAAAATTACTAGAGGAAAAACGACGTAAAATGTATATTGTTGAAGGAGAAATTTTGTCCAATCACAAATTGTCACGTCATTATCTAAAATTAATGACAAAATTACGAATAATTAAATTTGGGACCAATTATAAATTGACATGTGTCCTAAATTTAATTTGAAGAAAAAGTTGGCCAATTATAAATTTAAAGAGCCAAATTTCGATTTGATCGAAAATAAATTATTTTGATCAAATTAATTAATTTAACCAATTAATTAACAAAATAATTAATTGGATCAAATTTGAGTCTTTTAAATATTTGGGTCATATGGTTTTGGGTCAAATATGAACCAAACCCAAGACTAAATAGTTGAGTCCAAGACCAATAAAGCTCAAGCCCAAGTTGTTAGGCCCAAAAGCCATCAGGGCCCATCCAGCGAGAACTCTATAAATAGAGAGGTTCTCCTCCATTTCAAGGTTCCGAAATTCTACACTCTCACAAAGACAAGAGTTTAGAGTTTCAAAGCTCTCAAGCAGAACCAAAGAATTCAGAGAGACTTCACCAAAGCTGAAGACTGAAGACTCTCTGAAATCCATAAGTTCTTGAAGACCAAACACTCTTCAAGATTTCAACACTCCTTGAAGATCGAACACTCTTCAAGATCTAAACATTTCTTGAAGACCAAACACTCTTCAAGACCTCAAGACTTCTTGAAGACTGAAGATTCTTCAAGACCGGAAGACCTCAACAATCCTTGAAGATCAAAGACTCTTCAAAACTCCAAGCAATTGACTGAAGCTTCAAACTCGAGATCAAGCGTTTCAGCCCTCGAGTGAAACACAATCACACACACACAAGAGAGAGAATCAGAGGATTAAAGCTAGAGATTGTACACTCACACGCAAACAACATTAATACAATATATTATTTATTCCATGTGTCTCCATCTCCGAAGTTACGTGTGAACAAATTGGCACGCCCAGTGGAACGATCTCTGCCTCTCATCTCTCTCTCTTATTCTCAAAACATAAGTGTAAACATGTCATTCAAGACTTCTTTGATGGCCGCTGTCAGGAACAAGTCTTACAGGGGTTCTACTGCCCATTGTTGCTTCAATGAACTGAGGTTGCAAGAAGATAAAACTTCTATCATTACAAGCGAAGAAACAACATTACAAGGGGCATGTACCAATGACAATAAGTTTCTTGTTAAGTATAACCCTTTGTTTGAATCTGATTCTGACGCAGTGACTGTCATGATGACTGAGACAAGAACTATGGAAGAAAGAATGACTGAGATGCAGGAGCACATCAACAACTTAATGAAGGCGATTGAAGAAAAAGATTATCAAATCGCGCAACTAAAAAGCCAAATTGAGAACCAACATATCGCTGAATCAAGTCAAACCCAAGTTATAAAAAATCATGACAAAGGAAAGACTATAGTGCAAGATGATCAGCCACAATGTTCTACTTCGATCGCTTCACTATCCATCCAACAGCTCCAAGATATGATCACAAACTGTATCAGAGCTCAGTATGGTGGACCTACTCAAGATTCCCTCTTGTATTCCAAACCTTATACTAAGAGGATCGATAACTTGAGAACGCCAATCAGGTATCAGCCACCGAAATTTCAGCAGTTTGATGGAAATGGCAATCCTAAACAACATATTGGCCACTTCGTTGAGACATGAGAGAACGCTGGTACTCGAGGGGACCTACTAGTCAAACAGTTCGTTCGAACACTTAAAGGAAATGCTTTTGGCTGGTACACTGATCTATAACCTGAGTCAATAGACAGTTGGGAGGAACTCGAAAGAGAGTTTTTGAATCGCTTCTACAGCACTAGATGAATTGTTAGCATGTTCGAGCTCACAAACACTAAACAACGAAAAGGTGAACTCGTTGTTAACTATATAAATCGTTGGAGAGCTATGAGTATAGATTGCAAAGATCGCCTCACTGAACTCGAAAACCTACTAGCCAAAACCAGCCAAATGCTTTTGGCTGGTACACTGATCTATAACCTGAGTCAATAGACAGTTGGGAGGAACTCGAAAGAGAGTTTTTGAATCGCTTCTACAGCACTAGATGAATTGTTAGCATGTTCGAGCTCACAAACACTAAACAACGAAAAGGTGAACTCGTTGTTAACTATATAAATCGTTGGAGAGCTATGAGTATAGATTGCAAAGATCGCCTCACTGAACTCTCTTCCGTTGAGATGTGCATTCAAGGCATGCACTGGGAACTCCTCTACATCCTTAAAGGTATAAAGCCTCGCACCTTTGAGGAACTAGCAACTCACGCCCCCGATATGGAGCTAAGTATTGCTAGTCGAGAAAACCAAGACCTTCTCCTCCCTAACATGAGAAAAGAAGGAAGGAACGACGAAGAGACTATAGAAGAATCTATGGTTGTCAACACAACCCTTCCCAAGTCGTCTTTGAAAGAAAAACAACAAACAAATGGAACGCATCACTTAACTTTAAAGGAAAGACAGAAGAAAATCTATCCTTCCCCTGATGCCGACATCCCTAATATGTTGGAACAACTGCTAGAAGCGCAACTGATAGAGCTTCCTAAGTGTAAACGACCGGAAGAGATGAAGAAAATCGATGATCCCAAATACTGCAAGTATCATCAAGTTATTAGTCATCCAGTCGAAAGATGTTTCGTCCTAAAGGACTTAATTCTAAAGTTAGCTAAGGAAGGAAAAATTGAGCTTGACCTTGATGAAGTAGCTCAATCAAATCAGACTACAGTCAAGGGAAAGGGTAGACATCAAAGAAAGAAAAATACTAAGAAACCTCAACCTAAGAGGAAGAGAAGTAAAAAGTTTTCTCAACCTCGACAGCCGGTGATGTTAAAAGAATTTTTCTCCAAAACTTTCCACAAAAAGAAAGAAGGAAGCTTTGTGACTTCCTACTGCATCGATGTAAAAGAAGTTGACAATTTTGAGAAGGGTGAACAAAGGACCTCTGTCTTCGATCGCATCAAGCCTTCAACTACTCGTCCTTCGGTATTCCAAAGAATGAGTATGGTCGCGACAAAAGAAGAAAATCAATGATCGACGCCCACCTTCACTCGACCTTCAGCTTTTCAAAGGCTAAGTGTCTCCACATCGAAGAAAAGTCAACCTTCGACATCTGTTTTTGATTGCCTCAAAGTAACAAGCGATCAACCTAAAAGAAAGATGGATAACTTGGAGGTGAAACTTTTCGATGAAGTAAACAGCGACAAGAAGCTTCAAAGTAGCATCTCGTCACGTATGAAGAGGAAGTTCTCTGTTCTCATAAATACAGAAGGTTCCTTGAAGGTGAAACCAAATCCCATTATCTTGACCAATCCTACAAGTCAAGGATATGATCAAGACCATGATGAAGATAAGGGCTTTTAAAATGTAAAAGCTCCTTATCGCAAGAACCTAAACTGCATGATGCTCCTAGCCCACATGAGCTTAAAAGGTGAGTGCAAAAAAAAAAAAAAATCTTGAACTACGTTATGACTTGATCCCTATTCCATAAGGGTACGTAGACAGCCTAAAGAAATTCTTTAAGTTCAGTCTCTATAAACAAAAAAAGGTGCAATTTCTCTCCAAGTTTGAAAGGTTTTAATTTTAGGATTCGAACCCATGACCTTTAAATATGTAGCTTGGGTATTAAACCAATAGACCATTCAAGTCTTTTGATTAATATTTGCTTGTTAATATATACATATATGCTATTCGGTCAACTCATATTATTCTCAATCCAAATTTTGTCAAACCCAAAATCAACCAAAGTCCCAAACTCAAATTCTATTTCAAATGCAAGTTAAAATTGGATAGAATTTTAACTCAAGCCAAAAGTTTGGCATAATCCAAATTTTATCCCAAATGGACCAAAGTCCAAACCTAAATTCTATTCCAAATGCAAATTAAAATTTGATAGAATTTTGCCTCAAATCAAAATTTGGGCATAAGCCAAATTTTGGTCAAACTTAAGTTCAAATCAAAGTCTGCTGGCAAATAAGGAAAATCAAAATTTTGACCAAACTTCAAATTTTGATTAGTTGGCGATAAAAGTGTGTCAAATAAAAAAATCAAAATTTTGACCAAAATTCATATTTTGATTAAATTGACACACCAAATGGAGTCAAAGTCAAGAACAAATACCTTGCATTTTTATTCCAAAATATCTTTTTCGAGATTCACTCCCACATAACTTGTGTCTAAATCTCGAAAAAAGGGCATTTGTTGAAGGAGAAATTTTGTCCAATCACAAATTGCCACGTCATTATAAAAAATTAATGACAAAATTACGAATAATTAAATTTGGAACCAATTATAAATTGACATGTATCCCAAATTTAATTTGAAGATAAAGTTGGCCAATTATAAATTTAAAGAGCCAAATTTCGATTTGATCAATTAATTAGAAAATAAATTATTTTGATCAAATTAATTAATTTGACCAATTAATTAACAAAATAATTAATTGAATCAAATTTGGGTCTTTTAAATATTTGGGTCATATGGTCTTGGGTCAAATATTAACTAAACCCAAGACTAAATAGTTGAGCCCAAGACCAATAAAGCCCAAGCCCAAGTTGTTAGGCCCAAAAGCCATCATGGCCCATCCAGCGAGAACTCTATAAATAAAGGGGTTCTCCTCCATTTCAAGGTTCAGAAATTCTACACTCTCACAAAGACAAGAGTTTAGAGTTTCAAAGCTCTCAAGCAGAACCAAAGAATTCAGAGAGACTTCACCAAAGCTGAAGACTGAAGGCTCTCTCAAATCCATAAGTTCTTGAAGACCAAACACTCTTCAAGATTTCAACACTCCTTGAAGACCGAACACTCTTCAAGATTTCAACACTCCTTGAAGACCGAACACTCTTCAAGATCTAAACATTTCTTGAAGACCAAATGCTCTTCAAGATCTAAACATTTCTTGAAGACCAAACACTCTTCAAGACCTCAAGACTTCTTGAAGACTGAAGACTCTTCAAGACCGGAAGACCTCAACAATCCTTGAAGATCAAAGACTCTTCAAGACTCCAAGCAATTGATTGAAGCTTCAAACTCGAGATCAAGCGTTCCAGTCCTCGAGTGAAACACAATCACACACACAAGAGAGAGAATCAGAGGATTAAAGCTAGAGATTGTACACCCACACGCATACAACATTAATACAATATATTATTTATTCCACGTGTCTCCATCTCCGAAGTTACGTGTGAACATATATATACACATATATCTGCATGTATAATGAATTTTATCATAAATAAAAAAGATAATATTTTAATTAACAATATGTAACGCACCAAGCCCAGGATTCGGAATTCGAATTCGGTACCTAACGGCCCCAACATTCCCTTACATCCCCAAAGTTATAAAATTGAAAGGGAAAGGAGGAAGGAAATTCTGGGAAATGCTTCTTTGATATTGAATGAATGAATATTGTGCAGAAAAATGAATTAAATAGGGAGATGAGAATAACAACAAAATATTCCCCATCCTTACACAAGCAGACACATATACACCAGCATTAACAACTTGAAAATTACAGTGGTAAAATTACCCAGCCTATTTACCATACTCAAGGTTACCAAACGATGTCGTATATGTTGGGTTTTATGCCCTAAAATTCGTAGATAGTGAATGATGACAAATTGTTTACTTGTCTCAATACGTTGTTGTTGAGGTTTGTACAATAAAGAGTTATTGTTACTAAAATTGCACGATTTGACCCAAATCCAATAAACTAAGATCCTAGGTTGTTTAGATGAAACTTGAACTAGTATGTGGGGACATACGGGGATCAGTGTTCAAGTAACAACCTAAATGGTCTATAATATAGGGATAAGGTTGGGTATCTTATCCTGGTAACACTATGTGATACGACCCACTTTGTATTCGATACAGATGCAATGATCCAAAGCATCCATGTAGGAGACATGCGAGTGGGGGTATCCTATGCAATGAGTTTGTATAAGACCGAACCACGAAATAGTAACCACTAGATGTAACACCGTTGACTAGTTTAGGTTTCTATTTCAATAAGATGACCTAGGTAACTCAATCTCAAACCTGAGTCTGTTATGAACTCCTTTTCAGGAGAGATTGTCCTTAGATCTGTATGGGTGAGAGTGGTCAGCTCGCCGACTCGATAATCCTACCATTTCAGGGGCAAGACCGAATGGGGGCTTGGAACATAATAGTACAAGATGGAATTCACTCCTTCCCCTATTGGGGCAAGTAGATGTGTGTTCCCTTAAGGGCTGATTCTGGGTCTTGAACAAGGGCGCCCATCCTCTCTTGGTCCGAGAGGAACTGTTGTTTATTGATTGGATCATAAACAGATTGTTCATTAGAGGAATCAGTGGTACTTAAGGATCCAGAGGTAACCCAGGGGTAAAACGGTATTTGACCCAGATGACGTTACGAACACTCGTGAAGGATTGACTTACTGTTATTGGTCGATATCCATGGACACAGAAATATTCTACAGTGAGAAGAGTGCAGCTGTGGGTCTTTAGTGGAGTGACCCACAGTTAACGAATGTTGACTAACTTGGTTAATGAGTTTAGCCAATTAGTCTCGTATCGTTGGAGCTTTTGATCTGTAGGTCCATTAGGTCCACCTGCTAGCTCGTAAAGGGTACTGAGGTTAAATAGTCTTGAATAGAATTTGAAGTGTGTTCAAATTTGTTAAGGGAATTTTATTGTATTTGATACAATTAAAATAATGTATAAAGATACATTATAATATAAGTTTAATTAATGAATTAAACTTTATATTATAAATTAATTTTGGATATGATTCAAAATTGATGAATGAGAAAATTAAATATTTGAAAGAGTTCAAATATTAAATATGAATTAGATTCATATTGAAACTATAGGTAAAATTTAATGTGAATGAGATTCATATTAAAACTATAGCATATGAGAGAATTATTTGAATTATGATTCAAATAGTAAATTAATTAAATATATGATATTTAATTAATGAATTAATTAATTGGAGAATTAATTAATTTAATTTAATTTAATGTGATTTAATTAAATGTGATTTAATTAAATTAATACTATAGTTAATATTAATGTACATTATGATGCACATTAAAACTATTGGTTAGATGAGAGAGATTAAAATTGAATATGATTCAATTGTAATATTAATTAAATATTGGATATTTAATTAATATGGATTCAATTAATGAGATTAATTGAATGGCCAATTTAATTCAATTTAATATGATTCAAATTGAATTAAATGTCTTATGTTATAATTGATTTAATTAATATTGTTTTAATTAAATTAATTATAATCAATTAATTAATTAAATGATTATTATTATTTAATTAATAGACGGCCAAGATCGTTTGGATTAGATCCAACGATCGAGATCTAGTAGGGTAATAACCCCCTCCCCACTTATCGTACAGGGGAGAGGGAGTTTCCCAACTGATCGTTAATTCTCTCATTCTCACGCAGAAAAGACAGAGAGAAAATTTTCTCTCAACTCTCTTACTCTCTCAACCATAAACACAACAATCTTCCTTGTTGTGATTCCCTTTCCAAGAAGATTGAGATCCCACAATCTCTACCTCGTGGATCCAGAGAATAGCGGGTGCTCTTTTATGGTGGTGTTCGTTGGAGAGGCTTAGTACGAATTGTTCGTTGAGGAGCATAGTGTTGTGGAATTGGTTCTACAACAAGTAAGTTCCTAAAATCTAAAATTGTTTTAGATTTGTAATTGCATGCTTAATCTAGTTTAGAAAATAAGTTTCTAATTTTGCCCAACGTACCGGTATTCGAAATAATTGAAATTAAATCACGCACGATTCAATTCGCTTCCGCTTAAGGATTCAATTTCTTCAGTATAAACCTCCTTTTTAACATCCCCTCAAACGAGAGGGTGAGGGAAGCACACCGAGTTTGCCACGAAGAAGGGAAAACTAAGTTTCAGACAAGGGGTTTAGTCAAGGCATCAACAAGTTGTTCGGAAGAAGGCATATATCGAACATCCATAGACTTTTCCAGCACCTTATCTCGTACAAAATGAACATCCAGCTCGACATGCTTGCTTCGAGAGTGAAAAACAGGATTCTGGGCCAAGGCAAAGCACTGATATTATCGCACCAAATAATTGGAACAGTGGTTGGACACAAATGCAACTCATGAAGAAAAGCTTGAACCCAAGACATTTCAGCAACAGTTTGGGTGAGAGACCGATACTCAAACTCAGTACTTGAACAAGCCATGACAGTTTGTTTCTTCGAAGACCAAGAGATAAGAGAGTTACCAAGGAATAAGTAGTGTGTTGCAACCGAACGTCTCTCATCTAGATTACAAGCCCAATCGACACCTGTATATGCAACAATCGAGAAAGAGGAGGACTTGGGAAGAAACAAACCCTATTCCATTATGTACCTTTTAAATAGCGAAGGACACGTTTCGTAGCCTGCCAATGAATCAGTGTAGGCTGCTGGAGAAACTGACTTAGTTTGTTCACGATGTATGAAATGTCCGGCCGAGTGTCTGTCAAGTATTGAAGAGCGTCAATTACACTTTTGTACAAAGTTGGATTACTCCTGATCTCACATTCAAATGCATAAAAATTCTTTCTAGTAGTAGCAGGGGTAGAACACGACTTCACATGAGACAAACCAGTACGCTTTAGAAGATCATATATATATTTTGTTTGGAGTAAGTACATACCCGAGTCCGTGTGATGAACCTCAACACCCAAGTATTAGCTAAGCGGCCCATGTCCTTAAGGGCAAAAATATCATTCAGACGCTTGATGAAAGCTTCAATGAAAGTGGGACTATCACCAGTGACCAGAATGTCGTCGACATAAATCAAAATAAGAATAACCATCTTGGGAGTTGAGAAGAAAAACACGAAATTATCAGCCTTGGAGTAAGAGAAACCCTATTCTAACAACGTAGACCTCAACGATCATACCAAGCCCTCAGAGACTGTCGGAGACCATAAAGAACACGATCCAGCCGGCACACATACTCAGGATGATGCGAATCAACATAGCCATCTGGTTGCTTCATAAATACAGCCTTCTTCAGTCGTCTATTGAGGAATGCATTATTCACATCCAATTGGCGTATTATCCAACCCTTGGAAATAGCTAAAGCGAGAATGATTCGAATAGTAGGAGCTTTTACAACCGAGCTGAAAGTTTCATGAAAGTCAACACCTGGAATTTGATTAAATTCCTTGGCAACGAGGCAAGCTTTGCAATGATCAAAAGAGCCATCAGACTTGGTTTTGACCTTGAACACCCATTTACACCCAATAAGATTGATTTTGGGAGGTGGATGGTGATAACGCTCATTTATGTGCGTTATTTAGCCTTAAAAGCTTAGGTAATTGTTTGGAAATCAAGGACTTTGTGTCTAAAATCTTATCATTTTAAATCATTTTAGCAAAAGTTGTAGAATCATGAAGAAAAACTTAGAATTATAGAATTTAAGCTTAATGTATACAAAAAGAGATTATTTTTGTAAAGAATTTATCCAAGTAATGTTTTTGTGCATAAGTCTTTGCGAGGCAGATGCGCTGGCAAAAGGAGATAAAAGGTTAGCAGAGCAATAGAAGCTGGTGAAGCTAAAGAATTGTGCATGCATCTGGACCTGAGGATGTGAGGAATGCGACCAAGATACGTCCACAAAGCCATATAAGGATAGAAGCCTCATGCTGAAGACAGAATTGTTGAAGTAGAACACAGTGGAAAATGCTCCCGAGATGCGGTCGCAACTGGGCTTTTCGATAAAATATCGAGATTTGCGGGATCTTCACAGAATCATTCGGAAATCCCCAATCTGACATCAAATCTCTGAAGATGGCAGGTTCTTACCTTCCAAGACCCTCTCACACTGATCTCGGCAGCCAACCTTACCTTCCAAGGTCTATAAAAGTGGATCGAGGTGCAAGAAGCAAGGAGAGCTTGGAGTTTTCGTCCTTAGGATTTATTTTTAAGTTTTCTCTCTTCTCACCTTATAACCACTTCGAGTTCCGGATCTTTCAGTCTCTTTCTGCTCTTTTATTCGAAAGAAGAAAAGAAAGGCTTGTCTCTCCTTGTAAAAGGGCAAGAGCTAGCTAGATAGAGAGAGAGATCCTTAGTAGAATTTTGTCTTTACTTTATGTTTTGCACTCTTTAATTTCCAGCAAGTTGCTATTGCTTTTCATTTACTTTCAGTTGTAAGTTAAGCTTTTGTACTCAACTCATTCTTTAATATTAATTTCAGTTATCTTTTCTCCATGTCGAGTTTTCTTTCCTTTATGTTTTACAATTTTATTTTCAATCATGAGCTAAGCTTCTATTTAGGGGTTCAAATATGTGGATTCCTTGAATAGAAGAAAGCCCCGCCTATGCAAAAGCATTTTTGCTCCCTCTAGCATTGTGTTGTTTTTGTTGAAATTAAGGTTTAAATGTTGCTTAAACCAATCACTTAGGTTAGCATAGTTTGCATTTAGCTGATGGCCGAAAGGTTGGAGTTAAAGGTGTAGGTTCACAAAACAATAGTGGAAAAGATCCTAGAAATAGGACTTTGACTTCTTGCATCCTAGAAATAGGACTGAAACCACTAGAGTTTTAAGAGTCGTGAGTGTTATTTATCTAAGTTTCAACTAGTCATAAAAATAGATGTCTAGTTGGCTTAGTCTTCTAAAGGCACCTACAACGGAGCTGAATAGAAGTTGGACTTAACTCACAATCTGGTTGTCAGGGTAATTGCGGGGGGGCAACTGGGATATGCTATTTGCACCATGTCTATGTGGGCAACATAGATAGTGTTTCTCAGCCGTCAGCAATGCTTGAGTGAATTGTGGGCGCATAGGTGAGGGTAATTTAAAGCTCAAGGTTAAAGCTATTTGAATTTCTCTGTTTATCTCATATTTTTATCTGTCTTTATTTCCTTGTTTTTTTACTTTTATCTTAAAACCAAAACCCCAAATCAAACTATTTTTCTTGGTTACCAATCGTGGCCGCAAATTTAGAGGAGGTTCATATTTTGTAGAATGGTGTGTTAACTTAGCTAGTCACCATCTCCCTTAGGTACGATATCCATAATACTTTCCACTTTATTACTTGATAGTGTATACTTGCATTCGAGCAGGTTGTTGTGCATTAGTAGCACGACGCACGTCAGAGGGACCAACCGCCAGGTTTTGTTTTTAATCAGGGTTGCCATTTCGTTGTCCATGGCAATCTTCCAAAGAGCCGAACATAAAGCCTTCTTGACCGAAACTGGTTCAACAACTGGAACAGAAGAAGCACAATCAGCTAGAAAATATCCCCAATTCTTGGGCTTAAACACACGACTTTCTTCTCTAGTTTGCATAGGGTGACATCCTTGAGCGACTTCACCACATACAGGAGCCAACGATTCCTCTACCGTGGCTATAACAGCAGGCTCATCAGGCGAATCAGCAGCATTATTTGGAACATGAGGCAATGATGGAGCAGCAGTAGCCAATGGACCCTCAGGAATATCAGAGGAAGGAGTAAAAATAGAAGATGATGGTGCGTGGAACTCAGAGGAATGACCTACCAATGACATAGAAGAACTTGCAGAACCTTGAGGACATAAGGATGAGGCCAAACTTGGAGTAGACAAATGAGCCGATTGTTTGGGAAAAGGACACCAATTGACAATAGAATCAGAGGAGACATTTCTATGCAAGTGAGTAAGGAAACCACCTTTGAATGAAAATTCATTCTCATTAAAAACATGATGAGAAATATAGAGACAACCACTTGAACTCAGACACTTGTAACCCTTATGAGCGACACTATAGAGCCAAGAAAAACACACTTCGTACTATGAAATTGAAACTTATGAGTTTGGCAAGGACGTAGACATGGGTAACAAGCACAGCCAAATGTGCGAAGAAAGGCAAAGTCAGGGACAGAACAAAAGGCCTTTTCCCACAGGGATATACAGTTAAGGACATGAGTAGGTAGATGGTTTATTATAAAGACAGTTGTAGCAAAAGCTTCCTGATGGGAGAGATTGTCGAGGTCTCTTATTAAATAAATTTATAATCCACAACCTCTAAAGCTAACTTGTAGCAGTAGTGGTCGGGGTCGAACACAGGGAGCACGATTATAACTTGTTTATCTTAGATTTATTGTGATGACCGGACTAATGGGGGGTTTTTATATTTGGAAAAGAAAGTAAACAAGGAAAGAAAACTAATTATGGAAAATATTGTAAAAGGAAAGTAAGAGAGTTAAAGAAAGAAGAAATAACAATACCTCAAAAGTCATGCAACCGGGATAGTTATGGTAAGTTCAATTCAATTAAATCATCAATTTCACTAATAAGTCGACAAGTTTAAGCCCGACGTATTCCGGCAAAAAACCGAGAATCATGATCCACTATCACAAACATGCAAACGCTAAGTTTGATTCTAATTTAAACTAATTAATTATCCAATTAACTAATCTAAACCGCATTGGGATCTAGCCGAATTAATTCACATGCAATGGGCAACAAACCACAATTACAATTGATTAAATCATTTAGTTCTAGGGACGCATGCGTATGGACATAACGTTAACCTATATGCTACTAAGAATTAGCAAGTAAATTTAGAGAGGGCGCGGTCAAGGTTGTCAATCTTTCCTACCACAAACTAAATTTATAGAAAAAGAACTAAAATCACATAAACATGCTTTGATAATTCAAACAAGAAATTTCATTAATAGAATATGAACTTACTCTTGACTTCCCGGTTACATGAACGAAGAATCTAGCCTCTTATGGAGCAAGAACAAGCTTGATACATAAAGGAAAGCAAGAAAAACTAAGAAGAATGGTGGAAAGGGGGAGGGAGATGGACTACAATGTTGTAGTGAATTGTGTATTGAGGGATGAATTGAGGGATGATTCTAAACCTACACTAAAGGCCTCTATTTATAGGGATTTTTGGCCTTCAATTCGTGGTAGAATGGTGTTGAATTGGGTCTTCAAACATGGAAAAAATCCCAGCCAAATTTGGAAAATTTCAATTCTGGAAATTGCCTAGCGCCACGACGCTGTGCGACAAGCGTCTCGACGTTGTCCCTTCAATTTTGGAAAATATTTCTCGGATTGTCCTAGAGTCGCGACGCTGTTGAGCAAGCGTCTCAACTCTGTGAGGCAAGCGTCTCGACGCTATTGAAGCTCCAGGGACAGAATGGTCATTTTACGCTCCGGTTTCACTCGTTTAAACCCTGAATTGCTTCTAAAGCTCCGGTGAGGACCTATAGACATATTATACTCATTTTAAAGCATTTTTCGCAAGGAATTCAACTAAGATAAGTAAATTGGGAGATTCTAAGTGTATAATAAATTGGACTTATCACATCCCACCAAAATCGTAAAGGCATAGAAGAATGAGCAAGAAGAGTAAGCCTCATTTCAACAATATGTTTATGTTTCCTTTCAACTATTCCATTTGGTTCACTCGTATGAGGACAGGGATGACGAAATTCAATTCCAGACTCATTAAGAAAAGAAGTAAACGCCTGAAACTCTTCATTCCAATCCGTTTGAATGGTCTTGATTTTTGTATCAAATTTGTTTTCTACTAAGACTTTGTATTGCTTAAAAGAAGAAAATACTTCACTCTTTGTTTTCAGAGGATAAATGTAAGTCAAACAAGTATAATTGTCAACAAAGCTTATATAATATTTGTATCCTAAAGTAGAAACAACTGGGGAAGGCCCCCAAAGATCACAGTGGACGAGTTCAAGCAGTTTAAAAGTTTGAGAGATGGATTTTGTAAAAAAAGGCAGTTTATGAGATTTACCAAGTTGACAGAATACACAAAAGACAACAAGGAGTCCTTTTAGCATGTTTTGTCCTCACTCACATGCTTACTAGGAAAATTCCAAGAGGTCACTCAACATAGAACTTATCCAGGCCAAGCATGTTTAACTTCAAAGTTCCTATGATTGAGCCACCCAAAAGGGAATGTGCACCTTGTTGGTATAAGTAGTATCTATCAATTCTTTTAAGCTTATCTTGACCATACTTTCATGTCCTTAGGATCCCTCTCATTTGGATGTAAGCTCGGTTCATTCATGTACCCCCTTCTATCCTCAGGTGTCACATGCCCACCAGCTTCCGCCTTGGTTCGTCCTCCAACCACATCCTACTGGGAGAGGTTTCGCTCTGATACCATCTGTAACTCCCCAAGCCCAGGATTCGAATTTCAGATTCGACACCTGACGACCCCAACATTCCCCTACATCCCCTACAACCTAGCAACGTCACCATACTTGTATGAAACTGCTTCTAAGAGTGAATATTGTCTCCACAAACCAGCACGGGGTCCTTTTAGCATGTTTTGTCCTCACACTCACATGCTTCCTAGGAAAATTCCCAAGAGGCCACCCAACATAGAACTTCTCCAAGCCTAGCACGCTTAACTTCAAAGTTCCTATGATTGAGCCACCGAAAAGGAAGGTGCACCTTGTTGATATAGGTAGTATCTATCAATTCTTTTAACCTTATCTTGACCATACTTTCATATGTCCTCAAGATCCCTCTCATTCGGATGTGATCTCGGTTCATTCATGTACCCGTCTTATCCTCAGACGTCACACAATAAGTTCGGTTGATAGTTAGAACCCAATTTTAAAGAGCTCGTGAACTTCTTAACTTAATCAAAATTTCAATTTTTTTAGACCTAACATAATTTGTACTTTTGAACTAAGTTAATTGGATTTTTCACATCACTGTTTTTTTAACACCTAAACACCGACATGATATGATAAAACAACTTACCAAATAATGTCATAACAAACATTATACTTTCGAACTCTAAAACCAAAAATGAAAGGAAGACTAAAACACATCAGAATGGAAAACTTAACTTACAATATTTGTAAAAGAAATTAAAAATTCAAATGAAAAAGGGGACCAAAACACAAGAGTGGACATTTTACTTTAAAGATTTATGGGTGTTGTCTTGAACAAGCTGTCTATGGCATATAATTGAACAGAAAAATAAAATAAAGTTAAAATAATAAAACATGGCCACATGACCTCAAGAGGGCATTTAAGGGCCAATTAATTAAATGTGGGGAGTGATTTGAATTTCCCACAAAATTTGAAGATCACAAAGACAATAATTGAACCCTAAAAGCCAACTAAAAATATAGGGTCAATTCCAAAGTTGGATGTGTCAATGACTCTCCAACAGGAATAAGAGAAATGATCAAATTTTGCAGTTGGGACATCTCATTAAATTATATATTTAATTCTATGTAATAATGTTTGAGGCTTGTAGTAATAATAATAATAATAATAATAATAATAATAATAATAATGTTTGAGTCTTAGAGCCCTTTACAACTATTACCCATAGTGAATATATCAAGTTAAATTATAAACATTTAGCTTTCTATAATGGTAATTTAAAAATATTTGAACTTTTTAAACTAAGCTTCTATTTATTATTATTATTATTATTTTGAAATAAGCTTCTATTTAATTCATTTCATAAATGCTATTTATGGAAAATTGATATGTATTTCTATTAGATGAATTTTGATTTAGTCAATGTAGTGTGATAGACAATTAGACAAACTAACAAGTATGTCACTTCAGCAATTTGTTGACAACATTAATGATAGAAAACTAAATAGAAACAATATTGAAACTAAAACTGAGTAGATGGTTTGACTTATATTATAGTTATACTTTTTCTCACCGACTGTATTTTATTTTATTTACTTTTCTCACCATACAATTAGGACATTAATTTTTAAGTGTTGGTATCACATTATTCTCCTACTCTCTATAATGTTGTGTTCGACATAATTGACATAAATTTTTATTTCTTGGTACTAACTTACACCTTTAGGATATTGACAAGCTCCAACAACTTTTGTTTGTGGTTGCTTTTGTTTTATAATTTCTTTTTTTCAAAATCTCAAATTATTGGTTTCCTTTGTCAAATGGAAAATGAAATATTCATTAAAAAAAAAAAGTTAAAGAATGGAAAATGACACTTTGATGAAGGGAGAAATTTTTGGAATTTTCATGTCAAAAAGTCTCTTTTATTAGAACGAGTATTAGTAATGTGACCATGAATTTTATATACAAATTCAATACCCATGTTATTTTATTCAACAAAATAAATATATTTATAATGTTTATAGGTACTTCTCTTTTTGCATTCTAATAAAGCCAATTGATGCACATTAGTCCAATTATTCAAATAGGATAGGAAACCTTCAACCATATAACAAGGCTAAGATTAGGTATTTAGTTGGAAATTACATGTTTTTTTAGGATCAAAAGTTAAATATTAAATGAAAAGGGTTTATTTGGTAATTTCATAAGAGCAAAACATGACCATGAATTTTTGTTAATTAGTGCATACGCCTCAAAAAGTTGTTAGACCTACTCCATTTGTATGGGTAAGCAATAATATATCCAAATAGTACAAGGTCATCTTTTTTTTTTACAACATGTTGAGGTGGGAGATTAAACCTCTTACCTCTTGATCAGAATATAAGCTTTATGTCAGTTGAGCTATGTTCTAGTTGGCACAAGGTCATCCATCTTAATAAATACAAAAATTTTGTCTTCTTAAATATATAATATCTTCTTTTTTTAAGATCTTCTAAATTTTTTTATATATATAAAAGATGTAACGGTTTCTCTTGGCCAGCCGTGCATCCAAATTTTGTATATAATATTAATAATTTGTGTTATTTTATAGGTGATGTGATGGTATATATACACATCACAAAATAACTAAGGGTCCGTTTGATAACCATTTCGTTTTCCGTTTTCTGTTTTTGTTTTTCATTTTTAAAAAACATGGGTGTTTGATAATCATTTCTGTTTTCTGTTTTCTGTTTTTTAAAAACGTTTTTGAAATTATAAGCAAATTTCAAAAACCAAAAAAAGTAGTTTTTAAAAAACAGATTTCTGTTTTTAAAAAACTCACTTTTTTTCTAATGCTTATTTTTCTCCTCTTTTACCTATCTCTCTCCAACAAACTCTTTTTTTTCTATTTTTTTCTCTCTCTAAAACGTTTTTCTCTCTATAAAATTTATTTTTCTCTCTCAAAACTTTTTTTTTTCTATAACTTATCTATTTCTAAAAATTTATCAATGACTTTTCTCTCCATAATAAACATATTCTAATTTTTCTTTTGAAAAAAATTCTCCAAAATTTTCTATCTCTACAACTTTTCTTTATTTTTCTAATTTATCGTTATTTCTTTAGCTTATTTTTTACTCTTAACCTTACTATCTCTCTAAATTTTCTCTGTTTATTTATTTTTTTTATATAAAATTTATCGCTTTTACTCTAACTTTTTTTTTCTATTTTTCTCTAATTAAAATATTTTCTCGAGTCTAACTAATATTCTCTCTCTAAACATTTTCTTTCACCTCTCTAAATTTTCTATGTTTAACTTTTCTCTCATCTTTAAAAATAAAAAAAAAAAAAAAAAAAAAAAAAAAAAAAAAAAAACTTCTCTCGAAAACATTTATATTTTTGTCTCTAAATTTTTGTTTCAACGTCTCTACACATTTTTCTCTCTCTAAAACATTTTTTCATCTTTCTAATTTTTAAAAAACTAAAAACCAAAAACAGTTATCAAACAAGATTGGTTTTCTGTTTTTAAAAAACAAAAAACAAAAAACAGTTATCAAACATATATGGTTTTTGTTTTTAAAAAACAAAAAACCAAAAACAAAAAACCAAAAACAGAAAAACCAAAAACCAAAAACTGAAATGGTTATCAAACGGGGCCTAAGATATTCATTTGCCAAGCAAAATCTGTATACAAAGAATACAACCAAAACAGTTTCTACAACCAAAAAAAGAAGAAAAACAAAACGTACAATTACTTTGTAATAAGTATTAAAACAGATCATAACAAATACAATGTATATGTGAATGACTAAGGTGTGTGTAATGTGTAAAATATTAGACCCGGATTTTTCTCAATTAATGTAACGACCCAACTTCTTGTGACTAATTTCTAGGGTCGTTACCACATGCATGCCTACTTACTTTTAGGAAAAAACTTATTTTGAAATAAACATTAACACAAAACATTCGCCATTTTAGAGAAAAGAAACCTTTCGACTTAGGATCCCAAATAAAACAAGAAAACTTGTAAAAATTTCATTAAAACAAATGTTTCCTAAGAATAACACTGAGACATTTAAAATCTTATGAACCAACATTTTACAAAACTGACTAAAAGCAAAATGAAAAGCTAGACTATGCGGAAGTCATGACCACATGTTTTCCATGGCTCGTCAGCAGCATTCTGTCAATCGCTCTATATGTCCTTGCTCGTACCTGAAAGGAAACATTTTGAAAATAATGAGTATTAAAAGTACTCAGTAAGTAACGCTACTATTGGAAGGGGATTTACATGTATTACAAGGGTAACTCGGTGTTAGTGGCTGCTAAAGGGTCTAATGGTCATTTCATTTCATATCATTTCATTTCGTTAGTCATATCGTATGGGTGAAGGATTTGGAATTCCCTAATTCCGTTAAAGCGGAAGCATAATTGGGACCGATTCGTAGTTAATTTTTGTTTATCCAAAAATACCATTACATTGGCAAAAAAAAAAAAAACATAGAACAAATTCTATAGAAACTTAAGGCTAAGCATACAAAATTTAGATCTAGATCTATAATAAAGAAAAGAGAAGCAAACCTCTGTTGACGTCTCTGAAAATCAAGAATATTCTTGATTGCTCTGCAACAACGAAGAACACCACCATTTGATCTTCCCCGCTATAACTCTGAGATTAGGAACGTAGTTGTGGGACTACCTAATCTTGAATGGGAAAAACTCTAGAGAGAAAATTCTCCCTAAAGTTCTTGAGTTGAGAGAATATGAGAGGGCCTTATGGTGGTCATATCTTGTAGTACCTAAACCCTAGGGTTAGTGTTCTATTTATAGGAAAAAGACCATGAATAAAATATTCATTTAAAATCAAATATTTTCATAATTGATTTAATTTTTTTCATAATCAATCAATTCCATAACCAATCAATTTCATAATTGATTAATCTTTTCCATAAATGATTGATCACTTCTATAAGTGATTAAATCATTTCCATAAATGACTAATTACTTTCATAAGTGATTAATCATTTCCATAAATGATTAATTACTTCCATAAGTGATTAATCATTTCCATAATTAATTAATTTCTAATTAATTAATTCTTTAAATTAATTAATCACCAATTAAATATCATATATTTAATTTCAGACCTTCTATTAGTTAATTAATTAATTACCCAATTAAATATCATATATTTAATTTCAGGCCTTCAAATAATTAATTCTATATTATGAATCAAATTCATATTAAAATTGGAACTTTTTCCAATTCTCTTATATCCTATAAATTTAATATGAATCAAATTCATATTAATATTTGAACTTCTTCAAATATTTATTTCTCTCATAATAATAAAGTTTAATTTCAAATTAGACTTTACATTTTAATGTATCATTATACATTATATTAATTTGTATCTCATACAATTAACTTAATTCCCAATATGAATTTGAACTATATTCAAATTCTCTCAAGATATAATTGTCCCTAATTACTCTTTACGAGCTAGCAGGGGAACTTAATGGACTTACAGATCAAAAGTTCCAATGATATGAGGTTAACTGATTAAACTCATTAATCAAGTTAACCAATATTCATTAATTGTAGGTCATTCCACTAAAGACCCACAGCTGAACTCTTCTCACTGTAGAACATTTCTGTGTCCACGGATATAGACCTATACCGGTAAGTCAATCCTTCACGAGTGTTCGTAATCATGGCTTCCTGTGTTACATCTGTCTCCTTAAGTACCAGCGCTCCTCTAATGAACAACATGTTTATGGTCCAACCATTAAACAGAAAGTCCCTCTCGGGCCAGTGAGAGGGCGAGATCCCTTTGTTCAAGTCCTGGAGTCACCATTTAAGGGAACATTCATCTACTTCTCCTAGAAGTTGGAAAGAGTGAATTCCATCTTGTGTTGTCATGTCCCCAGCCCCCCACTCGGTCTTGTCCCCAAGAAGGTAGGCTTATTGAGTCGGCGTGCAGGCCACTCTCACCCATACTAATCAAATGACAATCCCTCGTGAGAAGGAGTTCATGACACACTCAAGATTAAGACTGAGTTACCTAGGTCATCCTATTGAAACAGTAACCTAACTAGTTAACGGTGCTACATCTAATGGTTTACTATTTTGTGGTCCGGTCTTATGTAAACTCATTGCATAGGATACCCCCGCTCGCATGTCTACTACATGGACGTTTTGGATCAATACGTCTGTATCAAATACAAAGCGGGTCGTATCTCATAGTGTTACCAAGATAAGGTACCCATCCTTATCCTTGTACTATAGACCTTTTAGGTTGTTACTTGAACATCGATCTTTGTATGTCCCCACATACTTGTTCAAGTTACATACAAACAACCTTGGATCTTAGTTTATTGGATTTGGGTCAAATTGTGCAATATTTAACAATAACACTTTATTGTAGAAACTCAATAACACTTTATTGAATCAAGTATACAATTTGTTTACATTCATTATCTACGAGTTTTAAGGCATAAAACCCAACAATGGGTCACGTGGACAATTAACCATCCTGACATAGGCTTACCAACTCATTGGAGGTGCACAAGTGGGAATCCCAGGAGACCTCTACTCCTACTGATGGTAGAAGGCACCCAGTCAATGGAGTCAAGTCTCACCCATCAAGGCACACCCTCGATGTGCATAACACTCTAACTACCAACTCACTACTGGGGCATCCATGGGTTTTTAGTCAGAACTTTACTTCCACAGATAGTAGATGGCACCTAGTCTGTGAAGCTGAGTCTCGTCCATCTAGCTCCTCATCTCAGTCTATAAACATCTCAATTATAGATGTTTAATTGCCACAGTCTCTACTTGGATAAGTAACATATCCTCATTTCGTATTAGGACCCCTATTAGCAAGTTTGACTTGCAACTTAACCATCAAGTTTCTTTTCCATGGAGGTTTCTGAAGGGCTAATCTAACATGTTCTAACTACCTTGCCTTTCATATCATTCAAGCATAGATATCGTAACTAACATCCAAAACACTAAATAGAAAAGGCATATGCATATTTTAAACAGCCAACAGCCAATATCAACACATCATAATCCAAGCGACATCACTAATAGCCTCGTTATTCACTGTAATGCTACCGAAAATTCGACAACATAAGGACATACGTATAGCTGGCCCTATATTTTTTTATCACCTGTAAACAAGAGAATACGATTCTATATTCAAAACTGCCTAACTACAAACTTCCACAACACTTTTGATCAATAGGATAGACTCCAAACTTCCACAAAACAAAGCGAGTCAGGTCTCGCATCCACAACTCAACCATATAGAACATCTCATCTTCCCCAACATAGAGCATTCAGAGCATTTAGAGCACACAAAACTTATCCAACCAGAGCATTCTAAACATAAACCAGACAAGGCATTCAACACAACTGGAACATTCCTCATAAACTAAGCGTTTGATACTTTTAAACCAACACTATATTCAGAGTATACCGTTCAGACAAATGCACATAATCAGGATGTTCAGTAACACCAAATCACACATAACCAAACATCTCATAACTCAAACCATACATAAACAACAATTCATATAAAGTACTCTCAGCCTAGTTAAGACTATCAAATTAGTAAGGTTACTTACCTGACTTAGCAACCAAAGTAACCAACCAACAACCTCTCAAACACAATCTCTTTTCGAACCTACAGTACATCATAATTCATAAAATCAAATACTTAAGTTGGGAGTTTGAAAGTAGGCCCAGTCAATCAACTTACCCAAACTCAAACGAGAACTCACTAAATCCTCCCTTTAAGTCCTCTCCTTGACTTTAGCCAAAAATCAAGCACATTCCACAAAGACCCACTTGAAAATAACTTCAAAGTTTGGTGGACAGCGCCTCAACATAGCAAAATTCTAAAATTTTCAACCAGAAATTGAATGGGTAACACAGAAACGAGTCCAATAGAGAATGATTCAATATCGATTAACAAAATAATCAAGAATGGAACTCAAACGAACAAGAAATCTTGCCCAAACTAGAAGTCACTTCGTTGGACAGCAATTTTAGAGAGTCTAATAACAAGCTTAAACTCCGGAATGAACGAGCGTGGTTGAAATCTAAAGTGCAATATATTGGGTCACTTAAATCTCCAACAACTCATGTTTAACTCCAAAATCGGGCATGAAAAATAAATGGAAACTTACCCACAAACCAACCATCTGAGATTAGTTCCACTGCAATCCAACGGACGGCGGCGGCGACACCAGACCACGGCAGCAGCGGCTGGACGCAGATGAAAACAGCCCAGAAAGTGACTGTGTTAGACGCGAATGGCGGGGCTTTGCAGTGACGTCGGATCTGGGCTATGAGATCTGATGGCAAGGTGGCGTGACGTGAGGGAGGCTACGGTGGAAGGGAAGGAGAGCTACCCAGCATCATGTTCATGACCACGAAGGAGAAAGAGAGAGATTAGAGAGAACCGAGGGAGAGAGTGAAAGAGAAAAACTCACCAGCGGCGACGACGTGTGGTAAGTGTGAACGGAGGAGGGCAGCACGACTGTCGACGGCGAAGGGGCGACCTTGCGGCGGCGGCTCATCGTGCTGCAGTCGAGAGAGAGAGTTGAGAGTGGGAGCATGAGAGGGAGAGGGTGATGAAAATTGGGGAGAGACAGATTTGTCCTTTATTCGTTTTTTTTTTTTTAAGTCTTTACCAAAATTTTGGGGGGGAAAAGTCCCCCCCTTTTCCCCTCTTGACCGGGTAAACAAACAGCCCTCCTTTCCCCCCTTTTGTTTTATAAATTGGGTTGTTACAATTAAGACCGTCGAGAATGTTGTAATTAGTATCTTTTCAATTTGAGAACATCATAATGGGTGAGCGCAAATACAATATTTTTTAAGTTTGAGAACAACAAAATGGGTGAGTGTCAAATATAGTGTATTTGCAGCTCGAGAACAACAAATCAACCTTGCAACACAAAAGCAGTAAAAAAAAATAAAATTATTGACTACATATTTATCCCCTAGCATTTTCCCTACCACTTGGATAGGATTCGCACCTATATTGAGAACTTTCGAGATTGGAAGTTCTGTGAGGATGAGAATTTGTAGCCTTACGTCGGAGTTGGAAACCGGAGTATAGCCTCAAGCGTCGCCAACGAATAGTGGAAACTCAGTTCGAGCTTGGAGGAGAAGACAAATTATTGGAAGAAAACGATAAAAATAGAGGAGAGGAAGTTGGAGAAATTGAATCTTATCAGATAAATATATAATATAAAATAGTTTTATAATAAAACTTGAAAAGATTTAGTTTGTTAGGATACACCTAGTCTTTGAAAAGCATGAGTTTTAGGATTTTTTTTTTTTTTTTTTGTAAAGATTCAATTTGTTGATTTATACCTTACAGTAGGGACAAAAAGGGAATAATGCAAAAGCTGAAGCCATGAAGAAGTCATGTGTGGCCATATTTCAGTCTTTTTTTTTTTATTTTTTAGATATGTTTCAAAACCACCGCTACGTTTGGTCATTCGATCAAATATCTCAAAAGTTAGGGTCATTGGTTAAACACCAATTTAACCCTTATGGTCTACCTTAGTTCTTGTTGTTTTGTTTATGTTTTTTTATGTGTTGCTGTTATTATTATCATCATCATTATTTTATAGTAATGGTCAAGCTCACAATTTTGTCAGCGTTTAATTTTAATTTAATTCTTTCAATCAAATCTCACAAAATTTTCCTTCAGGACCATATTGAATACACGTGACACTTTTTCATGTGGGAATAAGCTGGTATTTTCTGTTTAATTGACTCAGTAAATTGATTATTACGGCCTCGTTTAATAACCATTTGGTTTTTTATTTTTGGTTTTTGAAAATTACGCGTGTTTTCTCCTAGATTTCCTATCATTACTTTCATCCTAGTTAAAGTTACATTTGAATTCCTAACCACATTTTAAAAACAAAAACAAGTTTTTGAAAACTACTTTTTTTGTTTTCAAAATTGGACTTGGTTTTTGAAAACAAGGTAGAAGATTGATACTAAAATCAAGAAACTTATAGGTGGAAGTATGTGTGTATAAGCTTAATTTTCAAAAATCAAAAACCAAAAACCAAATGGTTATCAAACGGGCCTACAAGTTTTAATAGTAAAAAAAGGATAAAAATGAGTGGATTTTCAAGTAGGTAAAAATGGATAAAAATGGCTTAGAGACCATTCATGAGGTTTAACTAAGTCATAGCGACCAAGTTGAAATTGGCACAAACCATACCAAATTGAAGCTAACTCACATGAACCAAGTTTTTAATTTAACAAAAAAATGTTTTCGTCATTGTTGTTGATTTAATAAAATATTTAACTAATTGCTCAATGTAGATATATATTTTATTCAAATAAATCAACTTTTACTCATAAACTTGTCAAGTTCACCCTTTAATTTTATATCAAGTTGAATCCTAAACTTAGACACAAATGTTGCAATTGTTACCTCTAATCAATTGACGTGCTAATAATTCACCCACACTAATCTATACTATATATAAATGGGGCTAAGAGGGGAGAACTTAATCCATAGGGAGTGGTTACATAGTGGAACAAAGCATTCTTTCACATATCGATGTGACTATTCCATTCCTTCGAATAGTTGCAACTGTTAGAAGTGCATGTTGAGAGAATTTATTCCATGGAGAGTGGTTACATAGTGAAACAAAGCATTCTTTCACATTCAGTGACTATTCCACTGTGTATGGGTGTTATCTAGACCGTAAATTTGAAACATCATGATTTAACAGTGGAGTCGTGTTTATAGGTTCTATAGAAAACGACCTTTATTCCTATTTTTGGGTTATACAATGGTGTCCCAAATGATTGAGTGTTTGAAAATGTTTAGTTCACGTTTATTGTTATAAACAATCATTTTGACATCCAATCCTAAAGTTACATGATACTTCACATTAGGAGAAACTTCCTCTTTCTATTTTTTCCTTTTTCATTTTTTATTCACTTTTTAATAATGTTTTCCTCAAACGTTATTTGCATATTTTAGTTTTTTGACATTTATTACTCGTGTTCTTTCAATTATATAAATATTAATATTTTATAGACAAAATGTACAAAAAATTTCATAGAGATGCAAATATGTCATAATATACTTTTTTTCATTTAAATAAATGTGTATTTTTAGAATAATTTTCTTAAATTTAATTATTAATAATTAAGTTTAAACAATAATTATTTATTTATTTCTTATATGTATAAGACACAACAATGTAAACAATTCTAAATTATATTTTTTTTTCAGAATTTTCACGAAAAGGATAAAAATTTCGTTTGTAATAACATATTCATTTAATAAATTAATTATTTGTACAAAATTTCGTTTGTAATATATACATAAGAATTTTCCAGAAAAAAACAATAATATGAAAACATTGAAAAAAAAAATTTGCTTTGTCTACCTTTTAAAAATTTATTAAAATAAAAATTATATAATATTTATTTATTGCATATTAGAAAACTATTATTTTTTCATATTTTAATTTAAAACTATAATATTTCACGTGCAATGCACGTGTTACTCAACTAGTTTTAACAAAAAGTAAGGTAAAAATTTCCTTCACTAATGTCGTAAATCAAATTTTATTTCAAATTAAGTTCAATCAACGCACAAAATTTGCCAAAACGCGTCAATTCAAACAAAAAATTAACTTTAATGTCATTTTTCTTTGAAATCTCATCAATTTTGTACTATACATCGTTGTTTTATTATTCATTGAATGCATATGAGAATATTTTTTTAAATCTCAAATGAAAACTTATCAAATCAAATAGGTTTAAATTGCAATAGCTTTTAAAGTTTAACCTTATGGCGGTAACAAGTGAAATTTGATAAAATTAAAAATTTAGAGTTAAAATTCATACATATCATAAATTTAGAGACACAACTTGATTTTTTTTTTTTTTTTTTTTTTTTTTTTTTTTTTGAAATGGGCACGACTTGATTTATTTTCCATATTTTATTCGTTTAACTTAATCTTGAGATATCTACATAAATCAGACAAGTGTTTGAAGAAAAATATATTAGGTAAGATATCTTCTCAAAATAAATAAATATACATATATATTAGGTAAGATATCAAGTTATTAAATGCACTTAAATTCTTGTTAAAAAGGATGATTAATGAGAAATTAATGATAAGAATTAAAATAATTTTTTATATAGTTTCAAAAAAAGTGATTTTTTAGAGTTTTTATTTTTCTAATCAACATGAAAATGCTAACAAGAGCATAATTCAACGGGCAGAAAGTTGTATTGATAACCACCAGGTTTGTGGTTCAAATCCCCCACCCCATATTGTATATAAAAAAAAAAAATGAGAAGAAGAAAAAAAAACATGAAAATATAGAAATACTGATATAGAATTTGTAAGAAAGTTTGAGGATTTGAACCGGGAAGGTATTTGAAGACCGATCTTTTAAATGGAAAAATAAAACAATAAATCTTGGTCGGACAACTTAATTGATGTTCTTTGGAGATTGTGGGTCTTTGTTTATTTGTTAATTTGAGATTGGTTTAAGAAGTCTGATCAATTCAATTCTTTTTTATATTTATAGTTTAGATTTCATAGCAATTTGCCGCCCATGGTTCTAAAAGTTTTCATTTTTCAAATTCATCCCTACAATTTAATTAAACTATACATAAATTGTTATGTGTCCTTGTAAGTTATATTATTATTATTATTATTATTTTACAACATGGAATATGAGATTAGAATCTCTGACATCAAGAGTACAAACTTTATGTCAGTTGAACTATACTCTTGTTGATCATATTAATTACAACATTCCATATGTGATACATTTTCTATTTGCAATGTACTAATGTTTTCTATTTGACCTATTAATTAATCACTATCAGATTCATGAGTAAGAATTATATACAAAACGGGTAGGTTTTTTAGTGGATTACAAAATTAAGAAAAAATTGTGAGGTTTACTTCAATTTGAACCAAATCAAACATGAACTATGAGGTAATCAACCATTTTCAAAAAAAAAAAAAAAAAAAAAAAAAACTATGAGGTAATTAATTGAAACTTCCAAAAGCATGCGACATGTTGGCCCGTGAGATTAGTCGAGGTGCGCATAAGCTGGTCAGGACACTCACAGGAAAAAAAAACGCAACATAGTTTTATATTGGTCATTTAAATTTTTAGGTGAAATTTGGTCCTTCAACCTTAAAAATTATCTAATAAATTTTTGAAGGTTCAATATTGTGTCTAATAAATTCTTTAATTATATATAAAAAAAAATGTCTATAATAAGTTATTGAATTTTCAATTCTATGTCTAAAATGTTTCTATGCTTTAAGAAGAGTGTAATAAATCAGAAATATATTAGACAAACAGTTTAAAGTATAATGTCATATTAGATACAAATTTGAAAGTTCAGAAACAACTTATCAGACACTTTTAAGTTCTTAAACTTACCAAACTCAACATTGACAGTTTATGAATGGTGAGACATTTTAGGGATCGTTTGGTGCGCTGGAATTGAATAGGTTTGGAATGAAATTGAATGGAATGTGATTCCCATGGAAATATTTTGCTGGCATCTGGATTCCTAGGAATCATGATGCATGTGTTTGATGTGTTGGATTTGCGTTGGAATTAATGGAAAGAGAAATAGTGGGACCGACCAAAATTATAAGGAAAATAGAAAAAGAAATGGTCGGTCCCATCAAAATTATGAAGAAAAATGAGGAGAGAAATAATGGTACCCACCAAAATGTGGAAAATGGGTTGGAATCCACATGTCCACAATTTCATTCCAACCTCACCCAAATCTGGCCCATTAAACATGGGTATCACATATCATTCCATTCCAACCCAATCCATTCTCACGCACCAAACGACCCCTAAAAGTTTTAGGCAAACCAAACTTATAACTTAACCGCACCAAACAAATTCTTTTCAAAAATTAAAAAATAAAATAAAACCATACCAAACAGATTTTCATCCAATTCCATGGCTCATTATAAAACTCACTCATTAGTACACAGACATTGTGAGTCTTTTCATTAAATCTCATTTAATAAAACTCAATAAAGAGAAAGCAAAACAAGAAGTCATTAAAGAGGTTGCAAGCCTGCAACACAACAAATTAGCTACAGTGATACTGGTAATTTAAAATATGTGACAGATCATTAAAAAAAGATCATACATGCAAATGAAAGAAAATAATAATATGACATTTGATCTTAAATAAATGGAAGGCTAAATTATAAAAAATGTCTATCAACCATGGGGTTTGTTTAAAAAATACCCTCAAACTTTAAAAAGTTTCAAAACTCCCCTTGAACTTTAAAAAATATTAAAAAACACCTCTACTGTTATGTTTTGGATGGAAAATATTACCGTTTTTGTTTTATTAGTATCATTGACCTTTCAAAAAAAATTTAAAAAAAATACAAAAACATTTATTCTTTTTTCTTCTTCCCTTTGCAAAATCTTCCTCCAAGAAAATTAGTGAGAAACTTTACTTATTTGTCATGTGTTATAAGTAATTTTGGACCACTCTGATATCAAGGAATTGATGAGGACAGCGCAATATCAGCCCAAGGAGACAGCCAGGAAACAGAACCAAGAGAAAGAACAGGTCAAAGGGTTGGGTCAAGGCCGAAGGGATCGGGCTTTTGGCCCAACCCATCGGGCTTTTGGCCCAACCCCCTACTCAGCCTTGGCCTTGGGCCGAGGCCGAGACCGAGCTATTCAGCCTCTGTTTGGTCTCTAATGCTCCTGGACGCCCCATTTCCACCTGGTTCAGCCTTGGATCGCCTCTGAACGCCGAGAAACCCTAGAGCAGGAACATGTATTTAAACTCTTCTTCGTGACTGAAGAAGGAATCTCGAACTCTATTCTCTACTCTCTCCTCTTGCTCTCTTACTCTCCTCCTTCTGCTTTCTGACTTAAGCATCGGAGGCGATGTGGCAAGCAACACACCAGTGTGCAGGTTTTTCTGTCTTGCAAGCCACGTTTTCCCCCCTCTCAAACAAATTTATCGTTGGTGGCACGAGAAGGTCAGGTGAGTTCTGTATGTCTAGATTTGACCATCGACATCATGTATTCATTGAAAATACCCACGTCTTGAAGCTTCAAGATGAAAATACCCTCAATGAAAATCCTTTACTTGATAGTTTTTTCACTGTTATTTCCTCACCAGTCACTACCCATTAACTTTTCCTATATCCATTTTAGGAAAAATAAATAAATATATTGTCAAATAATGGTTCTAACACTTCTTAAATATTAATAAAAACAAAATCAATGTTGTTGAATGAGAAATTTCGGCCAATCACAAATTGTCACATCATTAATTTAAATCAATGATAAAATAAATTTGGGACCAATTACAAATTTACATGTGTCCCTAAGTTAAATTAATAGACATCAAAATTTGGCAAATCAAATAGTGCCACTTGTTTATTATTGATCGATCGGATGACATAATCCAAGTCCAATCAAATTATGTCATGTGGCAATTGGACCCAAGCCAAACCCATATGAGGTCCATCAAACTCTATAAATAGAGGAGGCCACCATTCATTTTGGGGCGGGGGGATTCAGCCAGAGGCAAAGAGGGCAGAGTCCAAAGCATTCTCCCAAGATCCAGAGTCGTCAGAATCCAAAGAGTCCAGAGAATTCAGAGATCCGAGATTCAGAATTCAAAGGATTCAAGACTCAGAAGATTTGAAGACTAGAAGACTCTAAAAAGAGATCAACAAGCCAACCGACCGATCAAGAAGATCAACAAGTCAGCAGGCCAATCATTCAAGAGGATCAACAAGCTAACAAGCAGATCCAACAAATCAACAAGCCAACAGGCCGATCCAAGAGATCATCAAGTCAACAGACCGATCATCTAGGAGGATCAACAAGCTAACAAGCCGATCCAACAAATCAACAAGCCAACATGCCGATCCAAGAGATCATTAAGTCAACAGATAGATCATCCAGGAAGATCAACAAGCCAACAAGCCGATCCAAGAGATCATCACGCCAACAGGCCGATCATCCAAGAAGATCAACAAGCCAATAGGCCGATCCAAGAGATCATCAACCTAACAGACTGATCATCCAGGAAGATCAACAAGCCAACAAGCCGATCCAAGAGATCATCACGCCAACAGGCCGATCATCCAAGAAGATCAACAAGCCAATAGGTCGATCCAAGAGATCATCAACCTAGCAGACCGATCATCCAAGAAGCTCAACAAACTGGCCCAAGAAGATCCTTCAAGACTGGAATACTTCAACAATCCTTGAAGACCAAAAACTCTTTAAGACTTCAAGACCCCAAGACTTCTTGAAGACTGAAGACCCTTCAGGACTAGAAGACTTCAACAATCCTTGAAGACTAAAAGCTCTTCAAGACTCCAAGACTTCAGGATCCGAAGATTCCGAAAGCTCCAATGATCAATTGAAGCTTCAGACTCGAGAACAAGCGTTCCAGCCCTCGAGTGAAACACAACCACACATACACAAGAGAGAGAATCAGAGGATTAAAGTTAGAGATTGTATACCCACACGCTACAAACATCAATACAATATATTATTTATTCCACGTGTCTCCATCTTCGAAGTCTCGTGTGAACAAATTGGTACGCCCAGTGGGACCATCTCTACCTCTCATCTCTCTCTCTTATCTCAAAACATAAAAGTAAACATGTCATTCAAGTGGCCGCTGTCGAGATCAAGTCTTACAGGGGTTCAACTGCCCATTGTTGCTTCAATGAACTGAGGTTGCAAGAAGATAAAGCTTCTTTCATTGCAAGCGAAGAAACAACCTTGCAGGGGGCATATACCAATGACAAGTTTCTTGTTAAGAAAAACCCTCTGTTTGAACTTAATTTTGACGTAGTGACTGTCATGATGACTGAGACAAGAACTATGGAAGAAAGAATGACTGAGATGCAAGAGCACATCAACCACTTGATGAAGGCGATTGAAGAAAAAGATTCTCAAATCGCGCAACTAAAGTGCCAAATTGGGAACCAACATATCGCCGAATCAAGTCAAACACAAGTCATAAAAAATCATGACAAAGGAAAGACTATAGTGCAAGATGATCAGCCACAGTGTTCTGCTTCGGTTGCTTCACTATCCAGCCAACAGCTCCAAGATATGATCACAAACTGTATCAGAGCTCAGTACGGTGGACCTACTCAAGATTCCCTCTTGTATTCCAAACCTTATACTAAGAGGATTGATAACTTGAGAACGCCAATCGGGTATCAGCCACCAAAATTTCAGCAGTTTGATGGAAAGGGCAATCCTAAACAACATATTGCCCACTTCGTTGAGAGATGCGAGAACGCTGGTACTCGAGGGGACCTACTAGTCAAGCAGTTCGTTCGAACACTTAAAGGAAATGCTTATGACTGGTACACTGATCTAGAACCTGAGTCAGTAGACAGTTGGGAGGAACTCGAAAGATAGTTTTTGAATCGCTTCTACAGCACTAAAAGAACCGTTAGCATGTTCAAGCTCACCAACACTAAACAACGAAAAGGTGAACTCGTTGTTAATTATATAAATCGCTGGAGAGCCATGAGTCTAGATTGCAAAGATCGTCTCACTGAACTTTCTTCTGTTGAGATGTGCATTCAAGGCATGCACTGGGAACTCCTCTACATCCTTAAAGGTATAAAGCCTCGCACCTTTGAGGAACTAGCAACTCGCGCCCACGATATGGAGCTAAGTATTTCTAGTCGAGAAAACCAAGACCTTCTCCTCCCTAACATGAGAAAAGAATGAAGGAACGACGAAGAGACTATAGAATAATCTATGGTTCTCAACACAACCCTTCCCAAGTCGTCTTCGAAAGAAAAATGACAAACAAATGGAGCGCATCACTTAACTTTAAAGGAAAGACAGAAGAAAATCTATCCTTTTCCTGATGCCGACATCCCTGATATGTTGGAACAACTATTGGAAGCGCAACTGATAGAGCTTCCTAAGTGTAAACGACCAGAAGAGATGGAGAAAGTCAATGATCTCAAGTAATGCAAGTATCATCGAGTTATTGGTCATCCAATGGAAAGATGTTTCGTCCTAAAGGACTTAATTCTAAAGCTAGCTATGGAAGGAAAAATTGAGCTCGACCTTAATGAAGTAGCTCAATCAAATCTTGCTACAATCAAAGAAAAGAGCAAACATCAAAGAAAGAAGGATCCTAAGAAACTTCAACCAAGGGGAAGAGAAGTAAAAAGTTTTCTCAACCTCAACAACGGGTGATGTTGAATAAATCCTTCTCCAAAAATTTCATACTGCATCGACGTAGAAGAAGTTGACAATTCTGAGAAGGGTGAACAAAGGACCTCCGTCTTCGATCGCATCAAGCCTCCAACTACTCGTCCTTCAGTATTCCAAAGAATGAGTATGGTCGCGACAGAAGAAGAAAATCAATGTTCGGTGTCCACCTCCGCTCGACCTTCAGCTTTCCAAGGGCTAAGTGTCTCCACATCGAAGAAAAGTCAACCTTCGACCTCTGTTTTTGATCGCCTTAAAGTAACAAGCGATCAACCTAAAAGAAAGATGGATAACTTGGAGGTGAAATTTTTCGATGAAGTAAACAGCGACAAGAAGCTTCAAAGTAGCATCCCATCACGTATGAAGAGGAAGTTCTTTGTTCTCATAAATACAGAAGGTTCCTTGAAGGTGAAACCAAATCTCATTATCTTGACCAATCCTACAAGTCAAGGATCTGATCAAGACCATGATGAAGATAAGAGCTTTTAAAATGTAAAAGCTCCTTATCGCAAGAGCCTAAACTGCATGATGCTCCTAGCCCACACGAGCTTAAAAGGTGAGTGCAAAAAATTTTGAACTACGTTATGACTTGATCCCTTTTCTTTAAAGGGTACGTAGGCAGCTTAAAGAAAACTTTAAGTTCAGTCTCTGCAAACAAAAAAAAAGTGCAACAAACATTGAAACACGACAATACAAATTGAAGAGGTTAATCACTACTGGGGGCAACACAACAAATTGAAGTTGTGCATCGTTATGAATATAAAGCTACGAGTTGGATGAATAAAAGAAGATTTCATTCCTCCAAATTCAATGCCTCGCTAGCCTCGAGTTCGGTGTTTCACTCACCCTAAGTTCGTGCATTCCTTTTCCTCAAGTTCGAAGGTTCTCACGTGTTTCGCTGCAGTTCATTTTCTCCAAGTACGAAGGTGCTCCTTCTCCAAGTACGAAGGTGCTCCTTCTCCAAGTTCGAAGGCTCTTACATTGCTGCAATGAAGTTCCTTCTCTCCAAGTACGAAGGTTCTTTCCTCCAAGTCGAAGGTTCTCACGTTGCTTCACTGCAGTTCCTTCCTCCAAGTTCGAAGGTTCTCACGTTGCTTTGTCATAGTTCCTTCTCTCCAAGTACGAAGGTTCTCTCCTCCAAGTCGAAGGTTCTCTCACGTTGCTTCGCTGCAGTTTCTTCCTCCAAGTTCGAAGGTTTTCATGCGCTTTGCTGCAGTTCCTTCTCTCCAAGTTCAAAGGTTCTCACACATTTCGCTACAGTTCATTTCCTCCAAGTTCAAAGGTTCTCACGCGCTTCGGTGAAGTTCCTTCCTCCAAGTCCGAAGGTTCTCACGCGCATCGGTGAAGTTCCTTCCTCCCAAGTTCGAAGGTTCTTACGCGCTTCGTTGCAGTTCCTTCTTCCAAGTTCGAAGGTTCTCACGCGCTTCGCTGCAGTTTCTTCTCCCTAAATTCGAAGGTTCTCACGCGCTTCGCTGCAGTTCCTTCCTCCCAAAGTTCGAAGGTTTTCACGCGCTTCGCTACAGTTCCTTCCTCCAAATTCGAAGGTTTCGAAGGTTCTCACGCGCTGCGCTTCGTTGCAGTTCCTTCCTCCAAGTTCGAAGGTTCTCATGTGCTTCGCTGCGCAGTTCCTTCCTCCAAGTTCGAAGGTTCTCATGCGCTTCGCTGCTACCTTCATCCAAGTTTGAAGGTTCTCTCACGCGCTGCTGCAATTCCTTCCTCCAAGTTCGAAGGTTCCCTCACACGCTTCGCTCGCTCCTTCTCCAAGTTCGAAGGCGCTTCTCTCCACTGCTCCTTCTCCAAGTTCGAAGACGCTTCTCTCCGCTGCTCCTTCTCCAAGTTTGAAGGCGCTTCTCTCCGCTGCTCCTTCTCCAAGTTCGAAGGCGCTTCTCTCCACTGCTCCTTATCCAAGTTCGAAGGCGCTTCTCTCCGCTGCTCCTTCTCCAAGTTCGAAGGTGCTTCTCTCCACCCCTCCTTTTGAAGGTTCGCCACTGAGGTTCTCCTTCTCCAAGTTCGAAGGTTCACCATTGCTCCTTTTCAAATGTTTGGCGGCGGTTGACGGCCTCGTTCCACTCCATCTTCAAATGTTGGGAGTTGACGGCGTCCGCTGCGCTTCATCTTCAAATGTTGGCAATTGACGGCGTCCGCTTCGCTTCATCTTCAAAAATTGACTGTTGATAACTTCACTTCATATTCAAAAGTTGACGGTTGAAGTCTTCGCTACATCTGCAAAGATGAACAACTTTAGTGTTGCCTTTATCTTGAAAGTGTCTAGACTGGATGATGCATCTTAGCTGCAAGTTAAAAAAAATGCTTGATATCAAACCACAAAAATAAAAAAAGAAAGAAAGAAAGATAATAAAGGTGTTGTTAAAAAATGGTGATCACCCCTGCAGGAAACTACAGTCATCAAAGTGACTGGTCTAGACAGGTGGTGAAGTCACTGCAATTGAATCTGATGACGACCGTTGTAGGCGAGTCTGGTGATCACCCGTTCAAGATACTACAGTCATCAAAGTGACTGGTCTAGACAGGTGATGAAGTCACTGCAAGTGAATCTGATGACGACCGTTGTAGGCTAGTCGAGTCTGGTGACCACCCCTGCAGGTTACTCAGATCACCCAATAAAATGAGGACTAGTCTAGCAGAAGTGCATCACTGTAGGCAAATCTGGTGACTACCCCTGCAGGTTACTCAGATCACCCAAAAAAATGGGGACTGGTCTAGCAGGAGTGCATCACTTTAGGCAAATCTAGTGACTACCCCTGCAGGTTACTCAGATCACCCAATAAAATGGGGACTGGTCTAGCAGGAGTGCATCACTCTAGGCAAATCTTGTGACTACCCCTGCAGGTTACTCAGATCACCCAATAAAATGGGGACTGGTTTAGCAGGAGTGCATCACTGAAGGCGAATTTGGTGACTACTCCTGCAGGCTACTCAGATCACCCAATAAAATGGGGACTGGTCTAGCAGGAGTGCATCACTGTAGGCGAATCTGGTGACTACCCCTGCAGGTTACTCAGATCACCCAATAAAATGGGGACTGGTCTAGCAGGAGTACATCACTGAAGGCGAATCTGGTGACTACCCCTGCAGGTTACTCAGATCACCCAATAAAATGGGGACTGGTCTAGCAGGAGTGCATCACTGAAGGCGAATCTGGTGACTACTCCTGCAGGCTACTCAGATCACCCAATAAAATAGGGACTGGTCTAGCAGGAGTGCATCACTGTAGGCAAATCTGGTGACTACCCCTGCAGGTTACTCAGATCACCCAATAAAATGGGGACTGGACTAGCAGGAGTACATCACTGAAGGCGAATCTGGTGACTACCCCTACAGGTTACTCAGATCACCCAATAAAATAGGGACTGGTCTAGCAGGAGTGCATCATTGTAGGCAAATCTGGTGACTACCCCTGCAGGTTACTCAGATCACCCAATAAAATAGGGTCTGGTCTAGCAGGAGTGCATCATTGTAGGCAAATCTGGTGACTACCCCTACAGGTTACTCAGATAACCCAATAAAATGGGGACTGGTCTAGTTGGAGTGCATCACTGTAGGCAAATCTAGTGACTACCCCTGCAGGCTACTCAAATCACCCAATAAAATAGGGACTGGTCTAGCAGGCCTGCATCACTGAAGGCGAATCTAGTGACTATCCTTGCAGGCTACTCAGATCACCCAATGAAATAAGAGACTGGTCTAGTAGGAGTGAAATCACTGCAAGTGAATTTGGTGACGACTGTTGCACGATGTTTTCACATTCAAGCAAGAAAGAAACAAATTGCAAAAAAAAAAAACAAAAAGTAAAAAAACAAAAAATAAAAAACATAAAAAAAAGGGGGAGAAGAAAGTTTCCTACCTGAATCCTTTCTTGAATGCTCTCTGCAATTTATATGTGCTCTCCCCTACTGAAGTTCAACCCTATTTATAGAAGGGAAAGTTTGGATTCAAATAGATAAATCTTATCTCCAACGACAATCTTAATCAATTTTGGGATGGGTTCAAATATATATCTTATCTCCAACGACAGTCTTCATCAATTTTGGGATGAGTTCAAATATAAATCTTATCTCCAACGACAATTTTCATCAATTTTGGGATGTGCTCAAATTTTAACCCAAAAGTATGAGATTTGATTTAAATCAAATTAGGAGATAAATTCAAATTGATTGGGCAGACTCCTAAGTTGATTTAGATTGAATTAAACATAATTTGAGTATAATCCAATTCTTATCTCAAATCAAATTTTCTAAGTTCCATATGAAAATTCTTATCCCAAATTACCACCAAAATTTTGGATGCAATCTTAAATTTACTTAGATTAAAGTTTGGGCATAATCAAAATTTTGTCCCAAACTTAAGTTCAAATTAAAGTTGCCGCCAAACAAGAAAGTCAAGATTTTGTTCAAAATTCAAATTTTGATTAATTGGCGTAAAATACGTGTCAAGCAAGCAAAAAAAAATCAAAACTAAGAATTAACTTCATGTTTTGATTAAATTGACACATCAAATGAAATCAAAATCAAGAACAAATACTCTAAATTTTGATTTCAAACTATCTTTTTCAAGATTCATCCACACATACTTGTGCATAAATCTCGAAAAGGGGGCATTTGTTGAATGAGAAATTTCGGCCAATCAAAAATTGTCACATCATTAATTTAAATCAATGATAAAATAAATTTGGGACCAATTACAAATTTACATGTGTCCCTACGTTAAATTAATAGACATCAAAATTTGGAAAATCAAATAGTGCCACTTGTTTATTATTGATCGATCGGATGACATAAGCCAAGTCCAATCAAATTATGTCATGTGGCAATTGGACCCAAGCCCAAACCCATATGAGGTCCATCAAACTCTATAAATAGAGGAGGCCACCATTCATTTGGGGGGGGGGGATTCAGCCAGAGGCAAAGAGGGCAGAGTCCAGAGCATTCTCCCAAGATCCAGAGTCGTCAGAATCCAAAGAGTCCAGAGAATTCAGAGATCCGAGATTCAGAATTCAAAGGATTCAAGACTCAGAAGATTTGAAGACTAGAAGACTCTAAAAAGAGATCAATAAGCCAACCGACTGATCAAGAAGATCAACAAGTCAGCAGGCCAATCATCCAAGAGGATCAACAAGCTAACAAGTCGATCCAACAAATCAACAAGCCAACAGGCCGATCCAAGAGATCATCAAGTCAACAGACCGATCATCCAGGAGGATCAACAAGCTAACAAGTCGATCCAACAAATCAACAAGCCAACATGCCGATCCAAGAGATCATTAAGTCAACAGATCGATCATCCAGGAAGATCAACAAGCCAACAAGCCGATCCAAGAGATCATCACGCCAACATGTCGATCATCCAAGAAGATCAACAAGCCAATAGGCCGATCCAAGAGATCATCAACCTAACAGACCGATCATCCAGGAAGATCAACAAGCCAACAAGTCGATCCAAGAGATCATCACGCCAACATGTCGATCATCCAAGAAGATCAACAAGCCAATAGGCCGATCCAAGAGATCATCAACCTAGCAGACCGATCATCCAAGAAGCTCAACAAACTGGCCCAAGAAGATCCTTCAAGACTGGAAGACTTCAACAATCCTTGAAAACCAAAGACTCTTTAAGACTTCAAGACCCCAAGACTTCTTGAAGACTGAAGACCCTTCAGGACTAGAAGACTTCAACAATCCTTGAAGACCAAAAGCTCTTCAAGACTCCAAGACTTCAGGATCCGAAGATTCCAAAAGCTTCAATGATCAATTGAAGCTTCAGACTCGAGAATAAGCATTCAGTCCTCGAGTGAAACACAACCACACATACACAAGAGAGAGAATCAGAGGATTAAAGTTAGAGATTGTATACCCACACGCATACAAACATCAATACAATATATTATTTACTCCACGTGTCTCCATCTTTGAAGTCTCGTGTGAACAAATGTATAATTGATTAATTATTCTGGTAAACTAGACTGAACCCGCAATCTACAAAAGCTCTAAAAACTCAAAATCCTTAACCATAACCCTCCCTAGTAACTCTAGAAAGTAGTAATAATAATAATAATCTTACTTTTCTCCTCCTTCACCATCAATTCATCGTAATCACCAACCACATTATTTTATTGTTTATAACTAATACACACAAATAATGGGTGCAAAAAAAAGAAAAAAGAAAAGTTATGTTTTTTTTTTCTCTCTTCTTCAAACTTTTGAAAGAGAAAACTCGATTTCAAACTTTATTTTCATCTAGTGTTGTGTGTTGCACATAGTTTTTATATAAAAAAAAATTTATATTAATTTTCATGGAGGAAGAATTTGCGGAAAGAAGAGGAAAAAAGAAGCATTTTCCAATAAATGTGTTTTTGAAATGTTTTAAAAGATCAAGGGTATTAATGAAACTGAAACTTTAGGCCCCGTTTGATAACCATTTCGTTTTTTGTTTTTTGTTTTTAAAAATTGTGTTTGTTTTCTTTCCATCTTCTTAAAATGGTTTTCATTTTTGTTAAGGAGTCATTTAAGTTTCTAGTCAAATTCCAAAAACTTGACAAAGACAAGTTTTTTATTTTTATTTTTTTCAAAATTTGGCTTGGTTTTTGAAAACATGGAAAATAAGGTAGATAACAAACAAAGAAACTTGTGGGTAAAAAGAGTGTTTATAAGCTTAATTTTCAAAAACCAAAAACCCAAAACGAAATGGATGGGACCTTAATGTTTTTCATCCAAAACTTGATGGTAGAGGTATTTTTTAACATTTTTTAAAGTTCAGAAGTATTTTTGAAACTTGTTAAAGTTCAGGAGTATTTTTTAAATTAATTTCTAGATGTATTTTTTATAATCTCTACTATATTAAAAGGGGCTAAGAGGGGAGAATTTTTACATTCCCTTATTGCCCTTAAAACTTCTTATAATGACTATTTTCTCTTTCTATAAATTATGTTTGTATTTAATTAGAAATCCACTCGATAATGGATGATATGTTTTGGTTCGTGAAGCAAGGGTCACCGATCGAATGAGATTCATCGATCAAGTTTGGGGCTAAGAGGGGAGAATCTTTTGTTTCCTCTTTTGCCCTTACTTTTAAAGTAAATTCCTATTTTACCCTTTGCTGATGGGACACGACTCTTCAAGAGTAAGTTTCCATTGAGTTCAATAGATGCAATTGATGTCGACAAGATGCAACTGTTCATGTAAAGATGGTTACACATTGAATTGGTGCATCCATTCGTGTATAAGTCTGATCCATGTATAAGAAAAAAATATATATGATATATAATTGTCAAAATGTCAAACTATATGAAAATTTGTCCAATAGGTGCAATTGATGTCGATAGGATGCGACTGTTCATATGGAGATGGTTACACATTGAATTGGTGCATTCATTCGTGTATAGGTGTGATCCATGTATAAAAAGAAAATATATAATTGAGAAAAGGGAAAAATACACTTTTGGTCCCTGAGGTTTGGGTTAAGTGACAGTTTGGTCCCTGAGTTTTCAAACTCAACAAAAATACCCCTGAGGTTTGAGATAAGGAGCATTTTGGTCCCTACCATCAATTTTTCTGTTAAATCTTAACAGTTGCTGATGTGGCACTATTATTTTAATAAAAAAAATTATTTTTCTAATTTTTAAAAATAAAAGAGTAATAATTTAAATAAAAAATATATTTTATTATTATTTTATTTCTTTTTCCCTCTCTCTTCCTCCTCTTCTTCTTCCTCTTCTAATCTATTATCTTCCTCTTCTACTTCTTCAACAACCGACTGCCGCCCATCGCCAGCGCCGGCGACCAACGACATTTTTTTTTATTATTTTTTTTTATTTTCTCTTCTCTTTCTCTTCTCTTTCCCTTCTCTTCTTTCTTCCTTCTTCTATTTTTTTTAAATAGTAATAATTTAAATAAAAAAAAACGCAGAATGTAATGGGGAGGGAGGGAGGGACCTCCCTCCCACGTTTCCGGCGCCGCGTTTCCCTCCCCCTTCCAACCACAACCGCAACTGCTGCCGGAACCATTAGCACCGCCGCCAACTCTGTCGTCGCCCGTAGCCCCAGCCCCACCGCCCATAATGAAATTACTCGCTGCTCCACTCCCATCGGCCCCTATTGGACTCGAACCCATCTAAAAAATGGGCCTCGAGATGAGTCAAAGGGGCCTCTCTGTCGACGGTGAGATCCCACACCGCCGCCACATTGCCGGAGCAACGACATCGGACTCTCAACGGCATTTCGGTAACACAAAATCCCTCAGTTTTTTCTTTGATCTTCCCCCTTATGCTCGGATTTGTTCGAACTGCAGTTCGCGTTTTTGGCGGAGTCAACGAAAGAACGTCGTGGTCCCTTTCGTGAATCGCAGAATGGCGAGTTCGCAAATGGGAAGAATGAGTAAATTATTGAACAAATATATTTGGGTTTTTTAACATTTTTATTTTATTTTTTTCCCTTTTCATCAATAAATAAAACAGGCAAAGAAGAAAGTCGAACGAATGATATTTCCAAAGGGAGATTTTCTATTGCTACGGTGGAAAGTCTTTATAAAAAGTCCAAATCGAGGGGTTTGATTTCTCCGTGTTTATCAACTCATCGAGGGGTTTTCGATGCCGGAATCGCAGGAGGGAGGTCCCTCCCTCCCTCCCAATTACATTCTGTTTTTTTTTTTTTAAAAAAAGAGAAAAAAAACAGAGGAAGGTAGGAATAAGAGAAGGGAAAGAGAAGATAAGATTAAAAAAAAAATGTCGTCGGCTGTCTCTGGCGGTCGGTGGTTGAAGAAAAGTAGAAGAGGAAGATGATGGATTAAAAGAGGAAGAAGAAGAGGAGGAAGAGAGAGAGGGAAAAATAAATAAAAATAATAATAATAAAGTATTTTTTTTATTTAATTTATTACTATTTTATTTAAAAAAATAGAAAAATAAATTTTTTTATTAAAATAATAGTGCCACGTCAGCAACTATTAAGATTTAACAGAAAAATTGACTGCATGGACCAAAATGCTTCTTATCTCAAACCTCAGGGGTATTTTTGTTGAGTTTGAAAACTCATGGACCAAACTGTCACTTAACACAAACCTCAAGGACCAAAAGTGTATTTTTCCCTTGAGAAAATGTCAATTATATACAAATTAATACATTTTAGATAAAGAAACTTAGAAGTCTGAAAATGATGATGACGACGACGACGACGACGACCCAAATAGGCTAAAAATTATTAAGTTATTCTTAAAGAAAAAAACTTATTAATTAATAAATGCATCCATAATTTTAAATATAAATTTTAAATTTTCAAATACCAAAATAATTGAACACACACTTTCAGTTTTCTAATTAAATAGTTTAATTTCTTTTTCATTAATCATAAATACAAGAAGTTTTAATATTTATATTTAAATTTATGTCATTGGTTTTAGTGGAAAGTTTTTAATACTATAATTTAGAGAAGATATGTAATCTTTATTGTTTTGCATATAATTTATATTATAAGTTTTTGGGAAAAATACACTTTTGGTCCCTGAGGTTTGGATTAGGTTTCATTTTGGTCCCTGAGTTTTCAAACTCAACAAAAATACCCCTGAAGTTTGAGATAAGTAGCATTTTGGTCCCTGCCGTCTATTTTTCTGTTAAATACTAACGGTTGCTGACGTGGCACTATTATTTTAATAAAAAAAATTATTTTTTATATTTTTTTTAAATAAAAACATATTAAAATAATAAAATTTTATTATTTTATTTAAATTCTTTCTCTCTCTCTTCCTTTCTTCTCCCCATCTTCTTTCAACTTTCTTATCTCCTTCTTCTTCTTCAGCTCCGGTGGCCGGCCGCCCCCGGCAGCCGGCGAGCGGCCGGAATTTTTTTTTTTTCTTCTTTCTTTCTCCCCTTTTCTTCTCTCCTTTCTTTCTCTCTTTCCTTCAATTTTTTTTTTAATAAAAAGAAGGGAGAGGGAGGAGTCCTCCCTCTCCGGCGCCGGCGACGGGGGGGGGGGGGGGACCCCCCCCCCCTCGGTTTCAGATCTGAAACCGAGAGGGAGGAGGGGCCCTCCCTCCTCCCGTTTCGCGCCGGCGACAGTAACCTTGTGGTGTCCTCTCTAAAATAATTTTTCGGGTCAATTTGGATAAGGGAAAAAGAAAGCAGAAAAAGTTGTTTGAATATACACAGCCCCCATGGAGAGACAACAGAGACCATCATGCATGCATCTATCTTACGTTTAGTCTCTCAAATGTTTCATCATTTCAAATTTCAAAAGCAACCTTAAAAAAATTCCCATTAAATTAAAATAAATCAAATCATAGAGAGTTAAAACAAAATCCGGTGCAGAGTTCATCTCCGACGGCTCGAAAGAAATCAATTCACTTAAATTAGACGAATCAGTAATCAATTAGTTCATCTTCCCAGAAATTTCCCTCACCAAATACGACAAGTTCAACATTCAAACATGGCTGACTTGGTTTCTGCAATATTTAATTCAGATATAAATACAACAGACTTCCATTACCTCGTTCGCTTCTCCGATTTTGCCTCCAATTTTGAAATCCAAATCCTTCCCCTGCTGCAGTACTCTGTTTCACAGTGTAATAATTACAACCGAGAAAGCAAAAAATGGAAGGAAGGAGATCGACGAACGAAGGAAAGAGATCGACGAACGAAGCTCGTTACCGAGGGATACGGCGGCGGCCATGGGGGAAATTCGCGGCGGAGATTCGAGATCCGTCGAGGAACGGCGCTCGCCTGTGGCTAGGGACGTTCGACACGGCGGAGGAAGCGGCGAGGGCGTACGATCAAGCGGCGTATGCGTTCAGAGGGCATTTGGCGATTCTGAATTTTCCGAATGAGTACCAAAGTGGAAACCCTAATTTGGCGGCGGCGTTTGGTGCTTCAACGGCGGTGCCTTCTTCCTCGGCGACGGCGATCTCTTTCGCCGGAAACTACTGTCGCCGGCGCGAAACGGGAGGAGGGCCCCCCCCCCCCCCCATCGCCGGCGCCGGAGAGGGAGGAGGCTCCTCCTCCCTCTCCCTTCTTTTTATTAAAAAAAAATTGAAGGAAAGAGAGAAAGAAAGGAGAGAAGAAAATGGGAGAAAGAAAGAAAAAAAAAAAATTCCGACCGCCGCCGCCGCCGCTCGCCGGCTGCCGGTGGCGGCCGGCGGCGGCCGGCCACCGGAGCTGAAGAAGAAGAAGGAGATAAGAAAGTTGAAAGAAGATGGGGAGAAGAAAGGAAGAGAGAGAGAAAGAATTTAAATAAAATAATAATATTTTATTATTTTAATATGTTTTTATTTAAAAAAAATATAAAAAAAAAAATTTTTATTAAAATAATAGTGCCACGTCAGCAACCGTTAGTATTTAACAGAAAAATAGACGGCAGGGACCAAAATGCTACTTATCTCAAACCTCAGGGGTATTTTTGTTGAGTTTGAAAACTCAGGGACCAAAATGAAACCTAATACAAACCTCAGGGACCAAAAGTGTATTTTTCCCTAAGTTTTTTTATCTTAGAAAAGACAATTTAACATATAGTAACTTACTTGATTTTTTAAAAATTAATTATTAGTAAAACTTCCTATTGTCTTATTTATATTCTTGATATGATAATTATTAAATTTATTGTCAAATTTTAAATTTTAAAAAATATGTGCAATATAAGTGTGTGCTAATATTATGTCTATATACATACTATATAATAAGAAATCTTTTATTTTTATCACTAGCTTTCAAATGTTTATGGTAATTAAACTAAAAAATAGATGGTATTTATTTATTACATTACATATACTAAAAAAACTGCTAATTTTTCTTATTTTAATTTAAGACTATACTGCATTGGTTACTTGACTAGTCTATAATATATAAAAAGTACGAATGTGGAAGAAACTTATTTTGGACGATATTGACCTTGCTTTTTTCATAATATCTTAATTGTCCCTTAAATATTTTTAAATAAAAAAAAATCTCATACACCACGTAAGTAGTAGCAATACATAAATTAAAAATATATATATTTTTTTGGGAAAACCTTGTAAATAGCCAAAAAAAAAAATAAACGATTTAGATAGATAAACAAAAGAAAAAATGGGGAAAAATGGCCAAATCGTGGGACCCACACGGCTGTATTTGTTACCTGAACTTCCATTTTTGCCCCTTTCATACCTATCTCTCTACAGCTGAAACTGTAATTGTAATCTTCTTCTTCTCTTTTTTATTAACAGTTTTCTGGAGATTCCTAAAATTAAGGAATATTTGTATCTTAATAATTGTTTTTCTATCTTTTAATTAATTCATTTTAAATGTATCTGATAGATTTTGTTTTCCTAGATTTCATCTTTAATAATAATATTTTATTTCCAATCTGTTTATCGTTTGATTTAAAAATATGATATTGTGTTTTATTTATTTGCATTTAATCTCTTTACTAAAGATTCAATATTTTCTAGTCTTTTTTACGTAGTTTGGGGTTGCAATCAAATCATGTATTGTTTTCCTCCATTAAAGAAGCCTAATTCAAGGTTCCTTGGCTTGTTTTCCTCCATTAAAGAAGTCTAATTCAAGGTTCATGCCAACTTAACTCCGATTCCAAATCCGATGCTTGAATGATCAAATACTAAAAATTGTAAGGATTTTCTCAAGTTTAAGATTTGTTGTGGTGTTCCGGTTGGAATTTTCAAGGGATTGGTGGCTTGGTTTTGTTGTTGGAGGTTAGAAGGAAGCACACTTTTAGCTACTTTAATATATCTTGTTTTCGTTCGTGGATGATCAGTTTTGCTTCTGAAGGTTTCATGGTTTTCTGATAAGAAATAGAATGAGAGGTTTCTTTTTAATCATCAATCTCAGTACTTTTTGCATCAAGAAAATCTGAAATTTGACAATTTCGTTTCATGCGTGTGTTTACTGCAACCGCAACACATCAAGGCCGAGAGGGTCCTAGAATGGAGAGAGGTAACAAGGAAAGCAGTGAAATCTTTCACCTTCCATACGTACACTTAAATTACATCTACCATGTATTTAGTGTTCATTCCAAAAAAAAAAAAAAATCCAGGTGCGTTTTTTAGCTCAACATTTACATGTATAGTAATTTCAAACATATACAATGTATTTGTACATTCAGTATGTTTTCAGGCACACATACAACACAAGAAGTGGATGACGATGATTCTCTCTTGTTGCCGTAAAACCCTTCTGTTGCCGCAAAATCCTAGGTAATTGAAGGGTATTTTGGTTCGTGAAATTGAAGGGTACATGAAGAGGGTATTTTGGTTCTGTCTCAATTTTTTATCCTGCTGCAGATCAACTTTCTTGTTGCCGTAAAAGGGTCTCTCTAAGGCTTCTAGATTGTTGTAAATTAAAAGTTTTTCCTCTTTTCTATCTCTTGGTAGAGGACATGTAGTTTCAGGTATGTGTAATTTTATTTTATTTTTTTGTGAGAAAAATGGGTAATTGTAATTCTAATTTCAATTAAATGGGATTCGACATTTCATTTATTGTAGGCTTTAAAATAATGATTAATGATTCAATATCGGTTTGTGGTCAAATTTATTCCAGCATTGATGTTTTCATATTGATAAGGTATGTGAAAAAATTATGATCTAATTTGTTAATTTTTTAATCATTGGATTTAAGTTAAATTTGAATTTCAAATCTTTTTGTTATCATTAAACTCAAATTCCTTAATTTTAGCTTATTGTATTTGAAATTGATTTTATTTAATTTAAATCATGTAATCGGTTAAATATACCGAGTATTTCTAGTGTATTAGATATTTTAGTGTTTGGGGGTGTTTTGGTAAATCAATAATACAAATTAATTAATAGATAAATTTGATTTGGCCATTTTTCAAAATGCTCATTTAATTATGGTCATTCTTGCCACCCTATTTTTTTTTTTTCATTTAAGGGAAGGGGCTTTCAATTCAACCATTTAAGAAGGGGAGAGAAAAACATAAATGTTTTTTTTTCTAAATATTGCTAAATTTATCTAAAATAAATTAATGGTTTAATTTATCTAAAATATTTAAATAAAGTACTAAAAAAAATACTACTCAAATAAAACTTTTAACATGCCTCACGTTGAAATACTAATTAAACTAATGTGTTATGAAAGTCCTTTTGTATACCCTCACATGTTGAAACCAACCAATAATTGATCTCTCTATCCTTTGTTTTTTTTGTGTTTTACTTTTTAAAATTAATAGAAAATTTAATTTGATAAATAAAAATTTAATGACATTCATAATTATTGATAAATGAGAAAAATGTAAAAAAGTAGAATGTTGATAGTCACACTTCATTTATAAAAAAGTTCATGGAATTTAAAAGGGTTTGAAATACCAAAAGTTTTTTAATTCCTTTTATTTCATCTATAATCTATAATCTATAATCTATAGTATATATAAAAGCCACAATGAGGAGAAACTTTTTGTGACAATTTGATCCCTCAACATTTAAATTGTATGCCAATTTTACCCAAATCTTTCATATTCCTCATTCCTTTCTTAGTGGGTAAAATATTGGAATATGAAAAGAAAAACTCTTTATCATTAAATTATTGAAGATCAAAAGTTGTAGAATCTCAAAGGTTTTTCAACCTCTCCATTTTCTACAACTATAAAAAGGCTCCCTTCTATTCGTTCTCAACAACAATTTGAGCTCATGATCAACTTTTTCTTCTTATATTTTTCTTTCTCACTTTTTCATTTTCTAAAACTATAAAAACACCCTCTTCTAGATCTACCCATTTTCAATAAGTTCTTATATTCTCCTCTTGTGGAGAAATGACATCACCACTCCAAAATCTCTCACTCTCTTATTCTATGATTCTCCACTCTTGTCATAAACCAATTACCACTCATTCCAATTTCCTTCCTTTTTTAAAAAAAAAATTCATATGCATGTGTTTATTTTTTTCTCATTCGTTTTTTCCTTTTTAAGACAGATGCAAGATTTGATCCGCTTTAACAAAAGACTTGGTACTTTTCCAACCACGACGATACAATCACAAGAAGTTTCAAGCTAGAAAGAACATCAAGTGCTCCATGATCGCCGGTGTTTGAATGTCCACCAATCATAATAACGTTGTTTATAGCAAATGTTATTCTATCATAATGAACGAGGAAATGTTCATTGTATTTGTTTTTTCTTTTCTGTTGATGATTATTTTATAGAGTTTATTTTAAAAAAAAATAAAATTTATTTTACTTTCTTTGATTTTATTTTATAATGCTTATTTTTTTTTTCCAGTTTACGAATAGTTTGTATCTATTTTTGTTAATTTACTTTTAAAAATTAAACTAATTTTTTATAAAAAAAATTCTCATAAAAGTGAAATACTCTTTTAGAATGAAATTTAAGCTTTAAAAACATTGACACCACTAATTTAGATGCATTTATAAAATTGAAAAATAAATGGAATGTGAAAAGTAGTCTCATATATATATATATATATATATATATATGGAAACATATTCAAATTATCTATATATATCATATAGTTAATAAAAATAATACATCGAAAAATAATTTTTTATACAAAATCTAGAGAACTAACAAGAATAAGAAAAGATTTATCAATTTATTCTGAAAATTAATTCTAAAATTGTTAGTCATGTCTTTAATTACAATTTGTTTTTTTAAAAAAATATGTCTTTAATTATAGAATTTCAAAAGTTTTGAAATTTTAATAATTATGTAACTTACTTCCAACTCCTACCACTATATAAAAAATACTCTCTTCGATTTTTTTTTAAAAAAAAGAATACTCCCCTATACTTTTTAATGAGAAATGAAAAGAGAAAACTGTCTTTTGCAGTGTTTTTTTTTTTACTCTCTTAATTGTCTTTGTCTAAAATTTAAAAGTTTACCATATAAAACATAAAAGTAAGGAAACATCATTAAAATTTAATATATGATTAAATAAAGATAGAAATATCACGTGCATCGCACGTGTTAAAACTAGTCTATTAAAAAATCACAATCTTTGAAAAACATTTTGTTTTACTATATTATCCTTGGTCAACTGGCATAAAGATGTATTGATAACCACGAAGTCTGGGGTTCAAAATCCCCCACCCCCATATTGTCAAAAAAAAAAAAAAAATTAAAAGTTATGTCTTTACCTTTAATTACAATTAATCATGGAATCCTAAAACTTCTAGAAATTAAATGATTTAAAAATTCACGTTAGAGATATGAAAAGTTTGAATATAAAAATAAATAAATAAATAATTTCTTTTTCTTCTAAAAAAGAAAATAAATAAACCTAATTTCTCAATTATTTTATTGAATTTAGTTTTTAGAAAGGGAAACACGTGCATACGTTAAAAAAATCTAGTATATATAAATGAGGTTGTAATAGAAAAAAGAAGGATGGGTAGAAAAAGATGAGAGTTGACATTGAATTAAAAGCATATAAGCTTCCAATTTCAACGAGCACTAGTGGTCTAGTGGTAGAATAGTACCCTGCCACGGTACAGACCCGGGTTCGATTCCCGGCTGGTGCATTTATTTGTCAAGCTGAAGAATTCTGCTCCAATGTGATCTGGGTTGATCACAATCGTCCGATTGCTTGACGTAATCTGGGAGCATTAGAGCTTTGACATTTTTTTCCCTTAATTTTATAAACTTTGAAGTGTTGAATCTTTCTAAAGATTGATTACTAATCGTTCTTCTGATTAAAAATTTAACTTTAGAAAAATAGTTTTCCTTTTTTATTTTTTTTCCTTCCTTTTGGAGAAAAATAGTTTATGTACTTTTGAAATATTACAAATTGGCTTGGTTTTTGAAAACATGGAAAATGAGGTAGATAACAAACAAAGAAACTTGTGGCTAAAAAGAGTTTATAAGCTTAATTTTCAAAAACCAAAAACCAAAAACGAAATGGATGGGACCTTAATGTTTTTCATCCAAAACTTGATGGTAGAGGTATTTTTTAACATTTTTTAAAGTTCAGAAGTATTTTTTAAACTTCTTAAAGTTCAGGAGTATTTTTTAAATTAATTTCTAGATGTATATTTTATAATTTAGCTTAAATGGAAGAAAAGTATCCACATGCATCTTTCTTGTCCCAGTTTATCTATCCATACACGTATAAAAGAGAGATTTACAATTTTTCTTATTGAAACTATTTGTTGTTCAATGGAAATCCATCTGTCAAGACATGTCATCAAGTGGTGGGCTTTGCAAATGCTGATTTGGAGTCTGAGTCAGCTTGACAAGCAGATTCAACATTATTCCTCCCCCTCATGCCTGTCACGTGCTAATAACCGTTTTTGGTTATTTCTCCAGCTGGTGAATTTAAGTGGAGAGGCAGCGTCGTTGCACATGCGAGTGGCAAGAGAGAGTCGATCTCCATAGTTGATCGATTGAAGCATTCTAGAGGGTGAAATTGTTGAGGTCAGTGAGCTGAGGGTCGCGAGTGAGGGGTAGTGAGCTGAGTGATTCCTGTATTCTTCTGGGGTGAGTGAGTGATATTCATTTCAGCTGAGAGTGAGTCCTCTTTGTTCTCTGAGGAGTGAGTGATTGCTTAGCTTTGGCATTGCACTGTGTAGAGAGCGATTGAGACTGATGTATGTGAAGAGCCTCTGATTCTTGTGAATGTATTGCTGCTGATTCTAATAAGAGTGACTAAGTGGGTGTAGACCGGTTATTTGGTCAAACCACTATAAATCGGTGCAATCTTCTTTCCCTATCTCTGTTTTACTAAGTTTGATCGTCGTGGTGAATGTTTCTGGTATTTGGTGATTATATTGTAGTGTTGAATGATTGAGTAGCATTAAAGTCTGGTTGTTGTTTATTAGACTGTTGAGTAATACTGGGTTTGAGTTGAGTTTTTCAACAATTTGGTATCAGAGCCAAGTTATTTCCCTTAGGCAATTCGAAAACCTAGAAATTCTGCCATGACTACTAAATTCGAGGTTGAGAGGTTTGACGGAAGGGGAGACTTCTCATTGTGGAAGAAGAAGATGAGAGCCTTGCTGGTTCAACAAAAGGTTGCTAAGGCACTCGACAATCCTGATGTTAGACTCGAAGGAATGACAGAAGATCAATTCAGTGAGATGAAGGAAATTGCTTACAGTACCATTATCGTTTACCTTGCAGACAATGTGTTGAGGCAGGTAAATGATCAGTCAACTGCTAAGGATGTATGGGCTCAGTTAGACAAGATTTATCTAACTAAGACCCTCACGAATAAGCTTTATCTCAAGGAGAGGTTTTTCGGTTTCAAAATGGATACAACAAAAGACCTCGAACAGAATCTCGATGAGTTTAACAGAGCTACAATTGACCTTGTTAACATAGGAGAGAAGATAGATGATGAGAACAAAGCCATCATTCTGCTGAATTCTCTTCCTGAATCCTACAACGAAATTAAGAATGCCATCAAGTATGGTAGGGACAGTCTTACCATGGAGATAGTTGTAAATGCTTTAAGATCAAGGGATTTGGAGGTGAAAAAGGTTAGTTCAAAAGATGGAGAAGCTCACTTCACTCGAGGTAGAACTGATAAGAAGAATTCCAAGTCAAATGGCAGTAGAGGGAAATCAGAAAGCAATAGGGGCAGATCTAAGTCTCAGTCAAGGATAAAGCGTTGTTATCACTGTCATAAGGAGGGACATCTCTGCAGAAACTGTTATGAGCTAAAGAATAAGAGAAAAAGAGAAAATAAGAAGAACGAAGAAGGGAATAATGTGAATGTTACTGAAGGCTATGATTCGGCTGAAGTTCTAGTTGTAACCGAGGGTCAAATTGATTCTGAATGGATTCTAGACTCTGGGTGTTCATTCCATATGACACCTAACCGGCATTGGTTTCAAGATTTTGAACCGTTGGAATATGGTAAAGTGTTATCAGGAAATCACCATGAGTGCAATGTGAAGGGCATAGGGTCAATTCAGGTGAGAATATTTGATAATCAAACTAGGGTGATCCCTAAGGTAAGATATGTGCCAGAACTGAAGCGAAGCCTTCTGTCTCTTGGGATGTTTGACAAGGCAGGATATACATGCAAGCTTGAGAATGGAAGTATAAAGATAGTAAAGGGGGCAATGATTAAATTAAGAGGAAAGCTTGAAAATGGCTTGTACATTCTTGAAGGAGCTACAATCCTTGGTTCAGCAGCAGTTTCTCCCTAAATGAACAACAAAATGCAACTTTGTGGCATAGAAGACTAGGCCATGTAAGTGAAAGAGGTCTGATGGAATTACACAAGCAGGGCTTATTAGGGAGTGGTAGCCTTGGCACATTTGGTTTATGTGAACATTGTGTATATGGAAAGGCAACAAGAGTTTCCTTTGGCAAAGGTAAACATACTACTAAAGCTATAATGGACTATGTCCATGCAGACTTATGGGGTCCAGAATAGACAAAAACTTTAGGAGGTGCAAGATTTTTCCTGTCTATAGTGGATGACTACTCCAGGAGGGTGTGGGTTTATCCAATGAAAACTAAAGATGAGACATTCACAAAATTCAGAGAATGGAAAATGTTAACTGAAAAGAAGACCAACCGAAAACTCAAATGTTTGAGGACCGACAATGGGCTGGAATTTCTGAATCACAAGTTTAAAGAAATGTGGAGTCAAGAGGGAATTGAGAGACACCTCACAGTGAAGGGAACCCCACAGCAGAATGGGCTAGCTGAGCGCATGAATAGGACTCTACTTGAAAGGGTTAGGTGCCTATTGTCTTATGCAAAGTTGAGTAAAAACTTTTGGGGTGAGGTGGTTGTAACAACAGCCTACTTAATTAATAGGAGTCCTTCTTCAGCTATTGACTTCAAGACTCCTATGGAAATGTGGACTGGAAACCCGTCTGATCTTTCACAATTGAGAACATTTGGATGCATAACATATGCTCACAATATGGGTGGAAAGCTTGATCATAAAGCTGAGAAGTGTATTTTTCTCGGATATCCCCATGGCATCAAGGGATACAGGTTATGGTGTGTTGAGAAAGGAAAAAAAAGGTTCTTGATTAGTAGAGATGTAGTTTTCGATGAGTCAGTAGTTGGCATGGATATTGAAACTGGTACAGTAGAAACTACTGAACAGAGCAAAGTCGTGTATGAGATGGTACTTGAACAATCTTATGCTCAACCGGAGCAATTAGTTCAAAGTGGAGCTTTACTGCAGGGAGAAACTTCAGTCCAAGCTGAGACAGTGGTTTCACAAATCGAAAACCACACCGAAATGACTACAGACACACCAAACAACATCCATCCTGAGATGCATGAGAATTCAGGTGATCAAGCCACGAATATTCAGAGCTATCAGCTAGCAAGGGACAGAACAAGAAGGCAAATAAAGCTACCATCCAGGTATGCAAATGCTGACCTCGTTTATTATGCTTTGAATGCTGAGGTAGAAAACCTAATGGAGGAACCAAATTCTTTTACTGAGGCCATAAATTCTAAAGAAAGTGAAAAATGGATAGAGGCTATGAATGAGGAGATGAGCTCTCTACTAAAGAACAACACTTGGTCATTAGTTGACAAACCACCTAATAAGAAATTGGTTGGATGTAAATGGCTTTATAAAGTAAAAGAAACAGTAAACCAAAGTGAACCATTTAAATATAAAGCACGGTTAGTGGCTAAAGGGTTCACACAGAAAGAAGGAGTAGATTACGATGAGATATTCTCTCCTGTGGTTAGGCATACCTCCATTAGGGTGTTATTGTCCTTAACTATAGCTTATGACCTGGAATTGGAACAATTAGATGTAAAAACAACTTTTTTACATGGTGATTTAAATGAAACCATCTATATGCATCAACCCCCAGGATACATTGATAAAGGCCATGAAAATAAAGTTTGCTTGCTAAAGAAATCTCTGTATGGTCTGAAACAATCCCCTAGGCAGTGGTACCTCAAGTTTGATTCCTTCATAATCTCATGTGGGTTTAACAGAAGAAGAATGGACCATTGTGTATATATTAAGCATCTTGTTAACAAGCCCCCAATGTATCTACTTCTGTATGTCGATGATATGCTAATTGCAAGTAGTGATAACCATGAGATTAGAAACATAAAGGATCAATTAAAGGGTATGTTTGAAATGAAGGAGTTGGGAGCAGCAAGAAGGATTTTGGGTATATACATTAAGAGAGATAGAAAACAGGGGATCTTAAGTCTATCTCAAGAATCATACTCAATGAAAATGTTGTCAAAGTTCAACATGAATAACAGCAAACCAGTAACTGTACCTTTAGGTAGACACTTCAAACTTTCTGTGAAACAATTTCCTCAAGATGAACAACATGTTGGTTTTATGCCCTAAAACTCGTAGATAGTAAATGTAAACAAATTGTATACTTGTTTCAATAAAGTGTTATTGAGTTTCTACAATAAAGTGTTATTGTTAAATATTGCACAATTTGACCCAAATCCAATAAACTGAGATCCAAGGTTGTTTGTATGTAACTTGAACTAGTATGTGGGGACATACGAGGATCGATGTTCAAGTAACAACCTAAAAGGTCTATAGTACAAGGATAAGGTTGGGTACCTCATCCTGGTAACACTATGAGATACCACCCGCTTTGTATTTGATACAGACGTATTGATCCAAAACGTCCATGTAGTAGACATGCAAGTGGGGGTATCCTATGCAATGAGTTTGCATAAGACCGGACCACGAAATAGTCAACCATTAGTTATATCACCGTTAACTAATTTGGTTACTGTTTCAATAGGATGACCTAGGTAACTCAGTCTTAATCCTGAGTGTGTCATGAACTCCTTCTCATGAGGGATTGTCCTTTGATTAGCATGGGTGAGAGTGGCCAATACGCCGACTGAATATACCTTCCTTTTTGGGGACAAGACCGAGTGGGAGGTTGGGGACATGACAACACAAGAAAGAATTCACTCCTTCCCGCTTCTAGGTGAAGTAGATGAGTGTTCCCTTAAGTGGTGACTCAGGGACTTGAACAAAGGGATCCCGCCCTCTCACTGGTCCGAGAGGGACTTTCTGTTTAATGGTTGGACCATAAACAGGTTGTTCATTAGAGGAGTGTTGGTACTTAAGGAGACAGATGTAACACAGGGGTAAAACGGTAATTTGACCCAGCTGTGATTACGGACACTGGTGAAAGATTGACTTACCGGCATAAGTCTACATCCATGGACACAGAAATGTTCTACAGTGAGAAGAGTTCAGTTGTGGGTCTTTAGTGGAATGACCCACAATTAATGAATATTGGTTAACCTAATTAATGAGTTTAATCGGTTAACCTCATATCATTGGAGCTTCTGATCTGTAGGTCCATTAGGTCCCCCTGCTAGCTCGTAAAGAGTATATAGGAACAAATATATCTTGAGAGAATTTTAATAGTTCAAATTCATATTGGGAATTAAGTTAATTGTATGAGATACAAATTAATATAATGTATAGTGATGCATTAAAATATAAAGTCTAATTTTAGATTAAATTTTATTATATTGAGAGATTGATATATTTGAAAGAGTTCAAATATATGTCTAATTAAATATATGGTATTTAATTAGAAGATGAATTAATTAATTATTCAATTTAGTTTAAATTAAATGAGATTTAATTAAACTATAGTCTATGAGAGAAATAAATATTTGAAGAAGTTCAAATATTAATATGAATGTGATTCATATTAAACTTATAGGATATAAGAGAATTTGAAGGAGTTCAAATTTTAATATGAATTTGATTCATATTATAGAATTAATTAATTGAAGGTCTCAAATTAAATATATGATATTTAATTGGATAATTAATTAATTAACTAATAGAAGGTCTGAAATTAAATATATGATATTTAATTGGTGATTAATTAATTAAAGAATTAATTAATTGGAAATTAATCAATTATGGAAATGATTAATCACTTATGGAAGTAATTAATCATTTATGGAAATGATTTAATCACTTATGGAAGTGATCAATCATTTATGGAAAAAATTAATCAATTATGGAATTGATTGGTCATGGAATTGGTTGGTCATGGAATTGATTAATTATGGAAAAGATTAAATCAGTTATGGAAATAATTGATTTTAAATGAATATTTTATTCATGGTATTTCTCCTATAAATAGAACACTATACCTAGGGTTTAGGTACAACAACATAAGGCCACAAGAATGCACTTTTGCATTCTCTCTAGCCTCCCTCTCATATTCTCTCAACTCAAGAACTCTAGGGAGAATTTTCTCTTTAGAGTTTTTCCCATTCAAGATTAGGTAGTCCCACAACGTAAATTACGTTCCTAATCTCAGAGTTATAGCGGGGAAGATCAATTGGTGGTGTCCCAATTGTTGACGCTTGGTCCAAAATCAAGAAAAATGTTCGTTGAAGTATTCAGAGTCGTCAACGACGGTATGTTTGCTTCTTCCCTTTAGATTTAGATCTAATAATTTTTGTATGCTTAGCCTTAAGTTTGTATAGAATTTGTTCTATGTTTTAACCAATGCAATAGTATTTTTGGATAAACAAAATTAACTACGAATCGGTCCCAATTACGCTTCCGCTTTAACGGAATTGGGGAATTCCAAATTCTCCACAAATATTTTGGTTTTTGTTTTTCAAAAATAGAAAATCAAAAATAAAAAACAAAAAACAGAAAAATCAAAAACCAAAAACTAAAATGGTAATTAAACGGAGTCTGGTTTTTAGTTTATGGTTTTTGAAAATTAAGCCTATAAACACTACTCCCACTTCTAAATTTATTTGTATTGTTATCTATCTTCTTCCCATGTTTTCAAAAACAAAGTTAAATTTTGAAAACTAAAAAAAAAAAAACTTGTTTTTGTTTTTAGAATTTAATTAAGCATTCAAATGAATCTTCACAAAGATGAAACTATAGTAAGAAAATTGGGAGAAAACAAGAATAATTTTTAAAAACCAAATGGTTATCAAGTAGGGTAGTAACCCATTTTTATTTATTTTTTGGTTTTTAACAATTAGGTTGTTTGGTAACCAATTTAGATTTCATTTGATAACGACCATTTGGTTTTTGGAAATTAAGCTTATAAACTCCACCTATAAATTTGTTTTGTTATCTATTTTTTTTTATAAATAAAGTCAAGTTTTGAAAACTAAAAAAAGTTCTAAAAAACTTGCTTTTGTTTTTTGAATTTGACTAACAACTCAAATGTATCTTTAACATAAACAAAAACCATGACAATGAAATTGAGAGAAAACAAATCTAATTTTCAAAACTCAAAAACTAAAATCAAATAGTTATCAAACGAGACCTTAGTTTTAAATTTTTAAGGTCCAATTTGATAACCACTCGTCCAAAGTCCAACATTTTTCATCAGGTTATTTATTTATTTTTTTAATAACATGTAGGGATAGAGGATGAAATTTATGGCCTTTTGGTAAGAGTACAAACTTTATGCCAATTGAATCATATTGTTATTGGTTTTTTCATCGGATTAATTACATTATTATTGTATTTAAAATATATATATGTATATATAGGAAAAGAAAGAGATCTAAAAAAAATTACAAAAACCAAGCTCTTTTGTTTGGCTTTATTGGAATCTACCTTATGAGGAGGTGGACTCATGTTTTTGTTTTGTTTTTGTCTTCTTTTTTTTTTTTTTTTTTTTAATTTTATTATTATTTTTATTTATTTATTTAGAGGGGTAGATTCCTCTTTTTTATTTTTATTTTTATTTTTTTTTAGTTTTAACTTTTCGTTTTCATGTCTTATTTTTATTTTTATTTTTTCCTTTTCCTTTTCAGTTTCTGTTTTAATGTTTTTTTTACACATTTTCATTTTTATTTTTTTTCTAAACTTTATAATTTCATTCATATAATAATTTCTGTTTTAATTATATGATTTTTATTTATTATTTATTATTTTTTTAAACACATTAACATTTAAAATTACCTATAAAGTATTAGGTGTTTTTTTTTTTTTTTCCAAAAGTTGGTATGGCTAAATAATCAAGTAAATATATTAAGTGTAACTTAAAATTCCAAATTTGAATAAAAAATAAAGGAAAAATATATGGCTACAATATGTAAAATTATAGAATTTTTTTTCCAAAGTTGATCGACAACTTGTAAAATTACTACGTAATTTTATACAAAATTCAATAACAGTAATTTCATTTTCTAATTTTATAAGTTGTTGATCAACTTTTCTATTTATTTTGAATTTGATACTTACAAAAAAAAAATTTTGGTCTTTATATTTTTAAATAGATATTTTGATCTTTGTACTTAAAAAAAATTGACTATTTTGATCTTTATTTACAAAATTTTAAAATTTATCTAACAAACTATAAAAGCATTTTTAAGATTTTTTTTTTACTTCAATAACATGTGGGGTGAGAATTTGAATCTCTAACTTTTTGATCAAGTATATTTTAATCCGTTGAACTGTGTTTAAGTTAGCACATTTAAAGAAATTTAATAAGTGAGTTGTTATGTTGAAATTGTCATCGAGTAAATGAGATTAAAATTTAATAAGTAAGTTGCTATGTTGAAATTGCCATACGATGATGGATTACAATGATGATAGTTTAAAACCGACATCTTTGTTGACCCTCTATGATGACAGTTATCAACAATGACAGTTTACAACCGACAATATATGACTACATTAATGACAGTTTTAAAATGACATCTTTCCATCAACATGTTGATTATGGTATAATGACGGTATGTTATGATGACGTTTTATAACTGTTATTATAGCGCCATAAGATGACAGTTATAAACTGACATCTTTCCTCATACCACCTGCAACATATTTATTAGCATAATTCAAATCCACATAAAATCCAAACGTCACAATACAATATCCAAAACCACTAAATTGTTCTAAACTATATAGTAAACTGAAAGATTTACAAAAAGAATAAAATTTAAGCACAATCGATTTTTTTTGTATACTTCACGTGAAGTTTGACACATGTCCCACCCATTCAACTCATACCTCGTCCAACAAGTACCTCCTTAAATAAATATGGGGTTCCATCACAAAACCAGTTGGCTAGGAAAGTAACCCACATATCTTATAAATTGTGAGATCTCTATTTATCTTTCTGATGTGGGATACTCAACATAAAATAATAAAATTATAGGTAGAAGTAGTATTTATAAGCTTCATCTTAAAATCAATAAAACAAAAATAAATTAGCTATCAAACAAGCTTTTAAATATCTTCGAACTTGTTTGGTAGACAATCTGAATTATGTTTTATATTTTCAGATTCACTAAATTCAATGAATATGCGTTTGGTAGATGTGTTTTTGAGAAGTAGTGTTTTCAGATTTTGTGATCCAAATAGTGGACAAACAATTTTTTAATGTTTTCATTGTATCTAGATTTTGACTCTAAAATTCTAAAATGTAGGATTAAATTAAAAAAAGATAAAAATTTAATAAAATATAGTATTTCATGTTATAAACTCAATTCACTTTTTTTTTGTTAAATTAAAATATGTATAATATAAATTATATGCTATTGTAAAATAATAATTATACAAAACCAACACGGGGTCCTAAGTCAACCAACCCATAATTTCTCCAAGCCAAACATGTTTATATAAATAGTATCTATCAATTCTTTTAAACTTATATTGACAATAAAAATAGTTTAAATTTTCTTTTTGTAAAACATTCGTTTCAGCGAGCTCAAACTTAAACACTGGATGTGCGGGAGGGGGGCTTGAGGCAACATTGCCAATGAGGCAAAGAACAATTATTAAAGAATAAGCGAAATTTTCAATATTAATATAATATACAGTAAAGTTCAGGGGCTTAACTTCGCGATGGGCTCTTTGCTTAGTACCCCTGCATACAAAGAGAGATTTCTTGTGTGATGGGTAAGAAATGCATGGAGTTTATGGTGTTAGTAAAGATGATGATTAATACGAACTTGAGTCTTCAGTGAGCAAGGTGCGGAAAATTCAGAGACTGTGTCACTACTTATACATGTATTTCTTGACCTTATTTTTTTTTTCCTCTCATGTCTTTCTATCTTATAGCCACTCGTATGCTTAATTTTTTTTTTTTAAATAGTTATTTTCAAAATTTAAAAATCACATGCAAATTAGTAAGTAGAAGAACGTAATCACTCCAAATCAGAACAAAGAAACATAATCAGTCATGAAAACAAAACCACAATCACCCTTCTATTTTATAGGGGTTTTTTTTTGGGTGTAATAATACATTTATAAAATAACAGTATAAAAATATACAAAAAGAATAACATTAAAAAAAAAAAAAAAGAAAATGTTTGGACTTGGCTGTCCTCTAATTCCATCAAATCCACTTCGATTTTCCGTGTGTTTAAACTACACTCGGGCTTACAGTAAGCCCGTTCAGACGTCACCCCACGTGGCACACGATGGCCCTTTTGGTAATTTCAGATCGTTGTCATTCCGCACGTGCAAATTACAGAAGCTAGAATCAACAGAAGGTGCAGAGACTTCCAAATATCCCTCTCCGCAGAGAGCAAAAACCCAAGTCATTACACAGTAACCAAATTAAGAAAAAAGGAAAAAACACATATAAAAGGCAAGAAAACTGGGAAAAGACAAAAAACGAAAAGAACCTGTCCACAGAGAAGATAAAAGCGGAAGTAGAGAGAGAGTCGTCTGCGACACAGCACACAGTAATTAGAATGTACCCGAGTAGACCAGGCAGTAATCCAACGGCTACAATTGGCGGATCAAGATCCGTGAGAGGCCATTAATGAATTGGGGATTCTTTTGCCATATTTCTTCTTCAGATTAAGAAAGTAATTTACATAATCCCTTCTCTTTCGCCTTCATTTCTCTGTCTCTGCTTTCTCTCTGCTTTCTCTCTCTCTCTCTCTCAGTGGGCTTCAGTCTTTTCTCTTTCCATTTCTCTGACTGAAAATTCCATTCTCTTTCATTCTCTGGTTTTAACGTTTTGTAAGAGAGGTTTTAGATCTCTCTCTCTCTCAATTTTGAAAGGGAGAGGATTAGATCGGGGCGGAGGGTTAGAGGCCGTCTCATGTGCGGACTTTGACTCGGCCGTGATCCGATACCACGCCGGCAGCGACACCGCAACGGTGTGACCGACTGGAGGAATTCTAGGGATGGGGCAGTGTTATGGGAAGACCATTCCGACTACTGACAATGGCGTCACTCCAACCACCATCACCACCACTGTCCCTCCGTCGTCTACTGACGGATACGGTGGCGATCCGTCCTATTTTCCCTCTGGAAGTGGAGGAGGAAATGGGGTTGTTAACGTCAAGAGTACTACGCCGACTACTCCGGCGAGGACTTCGTACCCTAGCCCTTGGCCGAGTCCGTATCCTCATGGAGTTGGTGCCAGTCCTCTGCCTGTTGGCGTTTCGCCGTCGCCAGCTAGGGCTTCCACGCCGGGGAGGTTTTTTAAGCGGAAGTTTGCTCCGCCGTCGCCGGCCAAGCACATCAAGGCGTCTCTGGCGAAGCGGTTTGGGTATACGAAGCCGAAGGAGGGCCCGATCCCAGAGGAGAGGGGGATGGAGCCGGAGCAGTTGTTGGATAAAAGCTTTGGATATGGGAAGAATTTTGGGGCCAAGTATGAGTTGGGGAAGGAGGTTGGGAGAGGGCATTTTGGTCATACTTGCTCTGCTAAGGGGAAGAAAGGTGAGCTCAAAGATCAACCGCTGGCCGTCAAGATCATCTCTAAAGCCAAGGTACTCTACAGTTATGTGATATGTTTTTTTAAATTCCCAATTTCGTTCAGTTCGATTTGCTTTCTTTATCTTGATTTGCCTGCTGTTTTCTACATTACAGTATTGATTTTGAAGTAATTTGAAGCTCTACTTCTGTATCACTTGCGTTTCTGTTTTGGAATTTGGTTCTCTCGTTTATATGTACCTATATGGTGTCTAGTTTGTTGTGATGGGTCCAGATGTACTTTTGATTTGGTACTCAGAAGTCTCTGGTTTGGGGTTGGTGGTGTTGGAGAGGGCAGGATTGCCTGGATTAAATCGTTAGGTTTGTGATTGCTGCATGAAGTTTATACCATTTTGATGCAAAACATTTAATTGTGGGAAAAGTCAAATTAAGAGCATTGTAGGTTAATGATACCAAATTTTGGCACTCGAGAGTTGGCGGCTTAGATATAAAAATGAGATGATAGCCTAACCAAAATTGTTGATAAGTGTCCATGATAAAGTTCTACTGGTATTTGATTTTCTGGGCCACATATGATCTCCTCTTCTCCTTGATGGTATAGGGTGTAGATCATGGATCTTTTAGTTGGTGAAAAATCCACTGATTTTGTGCCCAAACTTTTAGGAAACTGAGCTACACTAAACTTTAGGACATCGGCGAATTTTTTTGTCTTTATGACTTTATTTGACCTATTAGTCTCATAAGATACAAATGAGAATCAAATTATCAGTGTACCATATTTTGAGGATTTTGGCATAGTTTCTAGAAATGAAGCAAATTTCACATAGATTATGCTCGTGTTAGTCACTTCAGGTTTGGTATCTAGTTAAGTTTGTCTCCAACATATGTTAGACAGCTAAGGTCCTAAACCTATTAGACACGAAGACCATGTATTAGGCACTTTACCTAAGATTATAGAATCTCTTACAATCGTTGTAGTATTTTAACATTGGGCACACGGACTACCATGTTCAAGTTTGCTTGTGCTGAAGTTCCCACATGTATTATTGGCTACTTGGAACAAGTTCTCCTAGGAGGGTGCATTGATCTACCATATGTTATTGTCTCTATCGAATCTTCCTTAATAGGAGAATCCCATCATTGAATATTTATCTTTTCTAGCCAGTTAGACCGTTAGCTGGTTCATTCTTTTCTCTCCGTCTAAAAGTGAACTTATAGTGAAACACTATAAAATTGGTGGTACTACTTCATCTGTTCAAATCTCTTCACTGCATGTATCTTTTTCTTCTGGTTGATTGATTGCATTTCCTATAATTGTGTTTCTTAAAAAGATCCATTTGGCAGATGACAACAGCAATATCAATTGAAGATGTTCGGAGAGAGGTGAAAATATTGAAGTCCTTATCTGGGCATAAGCACCTTGTAAAATTTCATGATGCATGTGAGGACGCCAATAACGTTTACATAGTCATGGAGTATGTCTTTTATCTTTTTCTATTTCTTATAATTCTGGATCTGAAAAATGATCTCAATTCTTGTTTGCCTTTTGTTTCATTTATGATACAATGACAGTTTACCATGTTGTACTACACGAATAGTGTTGCAGTTGTTGTTGTTATAAGTTTCTAGGATCTATCTAATTATACCATATCATATTGCATGCTTTGCCCTGCCATAGGTCTTGATGGATTCAATTTAAACGTGTAATAAATGAGGAATAATGTTCTCTTTGTTTTCTTGTATATAGGTTAGTCTGAATTGAGTGAATTTGGATAATCCTATTCCTATATTGTAAATAAGCATCAAAATGATAAACCATTTTAGTTTTTTTTTTTTTTTTTTTTTTTTTTTTTGCAGTTCAGTTTCTGGAGATAATTTTAATTCAATTTGAAGTATCTTGTTTATAATTCCATTTTAGGTTATGTGAAGGTGGGGAACTTCTAGACAGAATTTTGTCGAGGTATTCTATCCTTAAAATGGTATTGTGTTATCTTTTGACTGATTTAGTTTATACTGATGTATGATTTCCCTCATTGTAGAGGAGGAAGATACGCAGAGGAAGACGCCAAAAATATAGTTGTTCAGATTTTAAGTGTAGTTGCATTTTGTCATCTTCAAGGCGTTGTGCACCGTGACTTAAAGCCTGAGGTCTTTTCCTTTTGTCTTATGTTGATTTGTGCTTTTAGTTTTCTTAATAAATTAAGTTTTTTCTAAAAGTATAAGTTTTTCAGCAAACAATTTTTACCACTAAATTCTAGAAAGCTTCCATCATCGTACCCTTTCCTCATTGTATGGTTTCATGTTGTAAGGATGAATTGGTACTTTTCCTTGTCAAGATCTAGGATCTTATCTTACAACTCATGATAAGACATTATTTCAAAGGAAGAAATCATAGATGTGTGTTTATGATACATATGAGCATAAACACATCATACTTTAATTACCTTCTCCCCCCCCCCCCCCCTCCCCCCCCTTTTTTTTGTAGTCATTTTGTACCTCCCTTTTGTTTCTTGTGTTGTTTACATTCTTCTCTCATGTTCTACAGAATTTTCTATTTACTTCTAGAAGTGAAGATGCTGATATGAAGCTCATTGACTTTGGTCTTTCGGACTTTGTTAGACCAGGTAACAAATGGATCTATCTAATTGTTAAATGATGTATGCTTGCTTGCTCTTTTTTTTCCTTCTTTCTCTCTCTCTTCAATCGATAGAAACCAATCATTCATTGAGAACAAAAAATGAAAGAATATAAGTGGCATGCAAAAAGACAACCCGACAAGAGGAGTCAAACTAAAAAACGGGACACCAATCTAACAAAATAAGGTCTAAAGGATAAATTCAAAAGTTTGTATACGTGGGTGCCTAAAGAGAAACATAAAACCTCACCAGAGATTGAACCTCCTCTCACGGTGTCTTGAACACCCCTAAAGTCCTCCAAAAAACGCCCCTTTCCCCAATGGGGGAAGTAAAGAAGCGACTCATCAACCATGGAAGAGCAATCTATGGATAGAAAACAAGTTCACATCCTTGCCATTCACCTTTAGCTTCATTGACATCATCTTCTAGTTGGTCTGTATTTATCCCAACGTATATAACCACTGCATGTGCATTCCCAACGTACATTACCATTGCATGTGTATTATACGTTGTACCCAACTTGCTCAAATTGATCAAAATCCTTGCACCACCTTCAGGTTGGGTAACTCCAATGTTACTCCACGACACACCCTAGTTCCCTTTATAGACTTACCCAATTCCAAAAGTACATTATTTTCATTGGTTGTTTTTCTTTAAGGGCAACTCCAGCTCTGTAGCCAATGCTTGTCTTGCCTAGGATGTGAGTCTGTGAGTAGCTCTCCAGTCCGTCATCATTACCACATTCTAATACTTCATTGTTACTCCAAGATTAATCATGTGCAGAGAAGGTATAGCTTATCATTTGTAGAAAAGGTATGTGTGAGGGTACTAGTATGGTATATATGGGGAATAGTATTAGATTAGGATTAAGGGCATATTAGTAATTAATTAGAGAGTCTTGGTTATAAAAAGGGAAGTTAGTGGTCTTAAAAGGTGTGTAGAATTTTAGTAGTAGTGTCCATAGTGGGACTCTGGAGAGAGAAATAGCCCTCTCGAAAGGCTATTGGTATATGGTATATTGTAGTTTCTTTTGATATTGCAATATATTACTATTGTGTGTTTTCAGGGCTCGGGTACCTAACAATACGTATACCCACCATCAAATTGAGAGTTAATTCAGCTATCTTAGTCACCCTTGTGTACAATTCCCCTCCTCACCTCATTTTGGAAGTGAAAATTCCCAAGAAGGTTAATTTTTTCGTGTGATAGGTCCCTCATGGAAGAGTTAATACCTTGGATTGAGTTTCGAGAAAGGTGTCTTGTCTGATACGGCTGTAGTGTTGTATCTCGTGTGAGAGCTGACTGAGGACTTGGATCACCTCTTGTGGAGTTGTGATTTTGCCTGTTTGGTCCGGAGTTGTTTCTTTAAGGTGCTTGGTTTTTGTTTAGCCCGACAAAGGGATTGTACCTCCATGATTGAGGAGTTCCTTCTTCATTTGTCATTTTGTGAGAAAAGGGCTTTTTTTGTGATGGGTTGAGATTTGTGTAGTTTTGTGGGGTCTTTGAGGCAAGAGGATCAATAGAATTTTTAGAGGGTTTGAGACGTCTTCGATTGATGTTTAGTCCCTTGTTGGGTTCCATGTTTCTCTTTGATCCTTGGTGATTATATCTTATTGTAATTACCCGTTAGGTCTTACTTTGTTTGACTGAAGCCCCAGTTGAGCTCTTTTTGTTTGGGCTTTATTTTTGTATGCCTTGCATTCTTTCAAATTTTTCTTGATGAAAGCTTCGTTCTTCATTAAAAAAAGATTCCACTCCTCACCTTCCTCATGAAAGATCTTGAGCTCCTTACTCTCTCACACCAGTGCCCCATTGAATACTTCTCACAATGAAAACAGACCTTTTTTCCTTGTTTCTGTATCTCTCATCCACCAGCTTCTTGTTGATGTGTAGCACAAGAGTTGGCCCTTGTATCACTAGCCAGGCGACCTTCATTGTTATCTGTTACCTCCAAATCCATCGGCTTAAAGACTCTCAACTCATCCTATATGTTCATCAAAACTCATTCATGAAGCTTCCTGCCAACATCGTGTCCAATAAATCAAACAATGGCACAAACAACTTCGAATATTTTCTAATCCTTCCTTCCTATTGCAAGGCAAATGGACACTTGTAAGGTGTTTCCTCTTGCAATTATTGGAAGGTTAAAATATCTTTTTGGTCCTTGTATTTTGAGTTTCATTCCATTTCAGTTCCTATGCTTTCAAATGTCCAATTTTAGTCCTTGCACTTTCAATAAGCTTAAAATTAGTCCCTCCAGTTAGTTTATTGTCAGATTTTCTGAAAAATATTTAGTCTCTATTAATTTTCACTTTATAAATTTTGGAAACATATTCACATGGTATCTTCTATTGCAGGAAAATTATTATTATAATTTAGGAAATTTTGATAAAAATTGACATCGAAGGACTAAATTTAAGATTTATTAAAAGTGTAGGGACTAAAATGGGACCATTGAAAGCCAAAGATTAAAACGGAATGAAATTGTAAGTACAAAGACCAAAATGGTACTTTAACCTAATTGGAATCTATTCCTTCCTATCCTCATTTTTAGGAATAAAGAATTTTTTTTTGTGGCAGGTTGGGATTTGTGCTATTGTTTGGGGGTTGTGGGGTGAGAGAAACAATAGGATCTTTAGGGGGATGGATAGAAATCCTCATGATGTTTGGTCCCTTGCTAGAAATTATGTTTCTCTTTGGACGTCGGTGACACTAGTGTTTTATGTTTGGGACAATATTAGATTTCATGTTTCCTTATGGGCCTCGGTTACCAAGGCGTTTTGTAATTATCCTCTAGGTCTTATTTTGTTTGATTGGAAACCTTCGTTTAGTTGGGTTCCTTTGTTGGGCTTGGATTTTTTGGATGTCCTTGTATTCTTTCATTTTTTCTCAATGAAAGCTCGGTTCCTTATCAAAAAAAAAAAAAAAAAAGCGTGCCTAGGCGCAAGGTGAATGTTGTGGGCCTCGTCTTGAAAACGCAAGGAGCACGTATGCGCGCACTTTCCTTGAAAGCCCTAAGGCGGTGGTCTTGCACCTTAGGGATTTTTTATTTATTTTTAAAAAAATCTTTTACTGACCCTAAACACAATAAACCTTGCATTTAGGGTTTTTTTCCTTGATTAATGAAAAAGATAGTAGTTACGAGTCCTAAACAGAAAAACCCTTGTGTTTTAGGGTTTTGTTCCTTCTATATTAATTATAAGAATGGGACCTTAGGGTTTTTTCTTCATATTCCCACTTCAATCATGCTTCCTCTTCTTTATATATATTTTTATATATAGTGCACCTCATGAAAAAAATCCTGCGCCTAAGCCCCAAAAGGCTATTGCACCTTGGTGCTCCTTGAGCTTTTAAAAACACTGGGTGACACTTTTTTTTTTTTTTTTTTTTTTTAATAATTATCCTATAGGTCCCATTCTCATAGATTGGAGTCCCTTAATCTGGGTCTCTTTTTTGGGACTTGGTTTTTTGTATGTCCTTGTATTCTTTCATTTTATTCTCCATGAAAGTTTAGTTCTGTCAATTTTTTTTTTCTTATTTACCTATGATTGTACGATAGATTCTGATACTCTATCAGATATTTAAACAGTTTTTGTAGCATAAATTCAATAAATAGAGAAGTGTACAATGGAAATCTATACACTATTGTGATTGACTACTACTGTTTCAGCACTGGATGCATATGAAAAGTACAAATTTGTGTGTAGGACAAATGTGCTACACCAGAAAATGCTACTTATGTCATTACATCCTTAGACTGATGTTATGTTACTGTTACTTCTCATTGTCTACTGGATGGTTCACTTCTTTCCTTTTGTTATCCGCGTGCAGATGAGAGACTTAACGATATTGTTGGAAGTGCTTATTATGTTGCTCCTGAAGTGCTTCATAGATCTTACACTCTGGAAGCAGATATATGGAGCATAGGGGTTATTACCTATATTTTATTATGTGGAAGTCGGCCATTTTGGGCGAGAACAGAATCAGGAATTTTCCGTGCGGTGTTAAGAGCAGATCCTAATTTTGATGATTTACCATGGCCTTCAGCGTCTCCGGAGGCAAAAGACTTTGTGAAAAGGCTCCTCAACAAAGACTACAGAAAGAGAATGACTGCAGTCCAGGCGCTCAGTAAGTTTTCCTTTTTCATGTCCTTGCTTCTCAGAGGCCACTGGAATTTGGAGGATAGATCAATGGGTTGATAATTCGAATAATATCTGTACCTTTTAAGTTTTGTTTTATTGTTTTTACATTCCCTTTGATTGAGAAACTTATTAGAAAAAGAAATGGTCATTTTACTTCAATTGTTGCATTATTATATTGTACCAAACAAGAAAAGGAACAAAAATTTCCTAATGTTTGGATATTTTTGAATTTAGTATCTGTTGTTTAAAAGATTAAATTTAGTTCTTTATGTTTTAAAATTTTCCAATATGATGTTTGGTCCCTTGCTAGATATTGTGTTTCTCTTTGGATGTCGGTGATGCGTCTTTTTTGTAATTATCTTATAGGTCTTATTCTTCGGGATTGGAACCCCTTTATCTAATGGGATCTCTTTTTCGGGGGATTGACTTTTTGTTTGTCCTTGTATTCTTTCAGTTTTTCTCGATGAAAGTATGGTTGTTTATCAATTTTTTTTTTCCAATTTTACCCTACTGTTGGAGAATATTAAAATTGGTTGATGATCAACTTTCATGACATAATACTTAGTGAGACTTGGACAGGAATTTATAGGTGGAATTATAGCCCCCTAAGAGAGGAAGGTTTCTAAATCCTCTTCACTTTTCTTCTTTTAGGTGGCTAAATTCTTCTGCATTTCTGCCTAACTCATTAAGTATCAATGTAGTTTGTTTTCAGTAATTTTAGTATTTACGAATTACTTGAAAAATGTTCAAATTTGAGGGACTGGTTGAATTCTTTTTAAAACATTCTATTTGGACTATTATATTTTACTTGTATGATTTATGACATCTAGAAATTCGATCCCAAGCTTTGGAAGTTTTGAACATACTTTTTCCTTTGCAGCTCACCCGTGGTTGCGGGATGATAGTCGCCGTATACCTCTAGATATATTGATCTATAAGTTGGTCAAGTTATACCTGCATGCAACTCCTTTCAGACGTGCAGCAAAGAAGGTAAAAGATTCTTCCTCTTCTTTCTTTTTCTCTTTTTTTTTTGGGGTTTTTGGTTGAGAATTAGAAATTAATTCTGTCAGTTTAAAAAATGTGGCATCCTATGCGATCATATCTTATTTTCTTAATTGAGCTTCATTCTGGCTTGTCCTCTGTAGTCTATATTTGCACTTTCTTTGTATGAACTTGGAAAGATTTATTTTCAGTGAGTTAATGAGTTTAAAGTGATTCTCTTAGACGATAACCTCGAGGTTCTTAAATGGTTTCTAAATCCTCCGATCATGACATCCTTCCATTTCAGGCTCTCTCAAAAGCTTTGACAGAAAACGAACTCTTTTATCTTAGAGCTCAGTTTGAGTTGTTGGAACCAAATCAAGATGGGCGTGTTGGGCTTGATAACTTCAAAATGGTTGGTGCTTCTCTTGACCCTGCTTTAGTTTTTATAGTGCAGGACCATTAAATTCATCACTCTCCTTCACTCTGTTTTTGACTCGTAAATACCTATGCTCTAGGCTCTAATGCGGAACGCAACAGATGCTATGAGGGAGTCAAGAGTTCATGAAATCGTAAATTCGGTACAGTTCTTTTACCAGCAACTTCTCTTCATGCTAGATTGATTAATATAGTTATGACTTTTTTTTTTTTTTTTTTTTTTTTTGATAGGAAACATAATAGTTATGACTATTTTTGAGTCTGCTGGTTTAATTTTGTATCTTAATTAGGGAGTACCCCTCATATTCCTTGGTGTTGTTTTAGTTCAAATTCTAGCTTGGTTTTTATACTTTTCACACTTGTTCAGTTTTGATCTATATACTATAAAATATTTTGTTTTAATCCTTGAGGTTTCATTAAAATCTATTTTCGTTGCTATTAAGTTATTATTTTGTATTCAACCTATCCAAGGCCATTGCAAAAAGTCAAACAAGGACCAACATAGAATTTTAGGTAGAATTAGGGGATCAGTATATGGGCTTAAGTTGGAACAAGTATGAAAGTTCACATAATAAAATAAAATAAGATAACTTGTTTCTAAAGTTTGTTATTTTGTACCAAAAAATTTTGCATACTTTTTTCAGCTGGAGCCTCTTGCCTTCAGAAGAATGGACTTTGAGGAGTTCTGTGCTGCGGCAATCAGTACACATCAATTGGAAGCTCTTGACCGGTGGGAGCAGATAGCCTGTGTGGCCTTCGATCATTTCGAGCGTGAGGGCAACCGTGTGATATCAATTGAAGAATTAGCGAGGGTCTGTTCAATGCTAATCTTTGAAAATCATGAATAAATCTGATCTGAATTGGTTCTTACTGTCTTCTCTGTCTGTGTAAATGCAGGAATTGAACCTTAGTCCAGCATACTCCTCTAACCTTAAAGATTGGATTCGAGGAGATGGAAAGCTTAGTTTTCTTGGGTATACAAAGTTCTTACATGGTGTCACCGTACGTAGCTCAAATACGAGACACCATTAGTCTTTCCTTTTTTTTGCAGTCTTCATTATATATTCAGTTAAAAATTGGCGAGTTCTACATTTTAGGGGCACTGCAGATTTTTTTTTTTTTTTTTTTTTTGCCTCTTTGGGAGGTGGAAATGTGTATAAAATTGAATGTCTTAGTGAAGGCAGTTGCAAGGGATTGTTTAGTCCACATATAATATATATCATCAAAAGCCATCATTGCTCCAGAGTGTTTCTCATTTTTGCCTTTCATCATTCTCTTCTCTTTGAGCACAACTTGTGAAAATACTCCTTCCTTTTCCAGTTAAGTTGCTATCAAGTATGAAGCATCATTTGCTGCCAATGCTATTCAGAGATAAGCAAAGATAAGTTGAAAACCTAATCAATCAAAGTGAGTTGAAGGTTCATTTTGGGGTTAACGACATATATAGCCTCATGTATTGTGGTGGTTTGTTAAAGAAGAAACTAGAAGATGGCATTACTAGCAAAAAAGGTCTCTCGTGTGACGTATCCCAAAGCAAAATTACTAATAGGGTTTAAATTAATGGTGTCTCTGTTTGCGTATGAGAGTGATGGAGATGTGAAATATCACGATTTAAGAGTTAGGAGGGGTTTGTTTGTATGGATACATCCATTCACATAAAGTCACTCCTATTTAAAATGGTATCTATACAAATGGGTCAATAGTAGCCCATTTATTTCAAAAATGTCTATTTTGTGATAATAATTTTATGTTTCTATCATCTCACAGTCGGATATTATTGGAATTTAAAAAGCCCATTTACATTTTTGTCCTTACAGGTTGACAAAAAAGAAATGAGCTTGGAAAAACAACAGTCGACTAAAATTGAAAAAAAAAACAACGAAAATAAAATCGCTAAAGGTAAGGAAAAAAACAGAATGGAATGTTTAATATTAAAAAAAATAATACTAAAATAAAGGGAAAATCAAACTTTTAGTCCATGAGGTTTGAGTTAGGTTTCATTTTGGTCCTGAGTTTTCAAATTCAACAATTTAGTCCTAGAGGTTTGGTTTTAGTTTCATTTTGGTCCCTCCATCCATTTTTCCGTTAAAAACTAACCGTGGATGGTGTGGTGCTATTTTTTTTTTATTTTTTAATTAAAAATATATTAAAATAATAAAAATCTTATAATTTATTTTTTATTATTTTTTCCCTCTCTCTTTCTTCTTCTTCTCATGTGGCCTTCTTCTTCTTCTCATGGTTGAAGGCCAGCGACCGCCGCCATCAATTTTTTTTTCTTCTTCTCCTCTTCTCTTCTTTTTCTCTTTTCTCCTCTTCTCCAATTTTTATTTTTATTATTTTTTTAAAAATAGAAACGAGGAGGGAGAGGGAGCTCCCTCCCCAATTTTCCGACGAGCCGCCTCTGACGAGCATCTCGCGCGACACCCACGTTTCCGACGAAACCACGTCTCCAGATCTCTAGATCTGTAACCCACATCTCCAAACCCACGGCGAAACCCACGTCTCCCCTGTCTCCAGATCTCCAGATCTGTGGCTGTTCGTGGGTTTGTTCGCGACTGGTTTGTTGTGTGCCATCTTCCTACCAGTCGCGAGATCAGCGACAACCACACAACGACAAACCCACGCTATCGTCCATTTTTCCCCTTTTTGTATTTCAGATGACAGAACCAACATCATCAAAATTTTCTTGAGAAACAAACTGTTCGTCCCCGTCGACATCCGAACCACGTCGCGAACAACGTCCAGTAAAGCCAGAGCCGGTGGACTGTCGCTGTCGCCGACAATAATTCTGGCCATTATTCCGACCAAACTGTCGGCGATTACACAATGTATATGGGATTCAGTTGAAATTCTGTAAGTGGGTTTATCTTCACACAGAGAGTTGAAGAAAATTGGAAGGAAAAAATGGAAGAAATTTTTGGGGAGAGAGAATCTGAGGTGTGAAGGAAGAAAATCGAACCCACCGACGCTTAACCGCGAGGAGACGCTGCAATTTCGCCGTCGTGGATCACGATTGGTGCTGTTGGAATCGTCGAAGGTCGAGCTTCGACGGTGGTTGCTGCTGTACATGTTCGCCGACAACGAGAAACGTTGAAGAAGAAGAAGTTGCTGTACACGTTCACCATCGTCCTCATTTCTTTAAAAAAAATAAAATGGAAAGAAAGAAAAATGGAGAGAAAGAAGAGGAAACGAGGAAGAAGAGAAAAAAAGAGAGGTCGCCGGCCGCCGGTGACAGTGGGAGTGGGTTGGTGGTGATGGTGCTTGGAGAAGAAGAATGGGAAGGTGAAGAAGAAGAAAGAGGGAGAAAGAAATAAAATTAATATAAAATAATAATATATTTATTATTTTAATATATTAATATTTTAAAAAATTTAGAAATAATTTTTTTAAATAAAAAAAATAGTGCCACGTCATCCACGGTTAGTTTTTAACGGAAAAATGGATGGAGGGACCAAAATGAAACTAAAACCAAACCTCAGGGACTAAATTGTTGAGTTTGAAAACTCAGGGACCAAAATGAAACCTAACTCAAACCTCAGGACTAAAAATGTATTTTTCCCTAAAATAAATTAATAAAATAAGAGTTACCAAATTTGATAATCGGTTGGTTCATGAAAAAATAAATCAATATTTATTAGAATATCAAAATTAATTAAGGGAATTTAGGGAAGAATAAAAATTGAATTAATGCATGAAATCTTACCATTGATAAATTTAAAAGATTTAGACAAATTTGAAATTAATGGGTTGAAAGAGTCCATCCACCATAATTTATGTATTTAAAAAGACGCAGATTTTCAATATTTAATTATTTTGTCTGTCAAACTTCTTAAATCACACTAATCGGTAGATTCTGATGGGTCACAACTTTTCGAGTCAAAATATTTGTTTAGAGAAGTTGTGCTTTTGTTTGCATATGAGTGTGAACAAGACCATGGATGTGAAACATCACGATCTAATAGTTAAGATGTGCCTGGATGGACTCGTCTTCTGTAGAAAGCCACCTCTAACGATTGGATAAAAGTTTTAGTTCACACTATGTACGTAGGTTTTCAATATTTACATCAAATTTTTGGCAAAAAAAAAAAAAAGTTGATATGCCTTGAATTTGTTATCTAGCACTTCGAATGACCATAAGACAGATAACATATTGGATTTAGGGTTATCTAGCACTTGAATCTGGGGGTCTCGCTGCCCAGTCATCAAGCCGTGGTTCAGGGATGAAGTGCCTGATTTTGGGGGTTCGGTGGTAACGCCCCAGATGCTAAATTATGCATAGAGATTAGTTATGTAATTTTTCGTTTTGGACTTTATTTTGGGTCTATTCTGTTAGGGTTAAGAGGGGTGTCATATATATAAACCCTCTTATCCTAATCTGCCCTAATCTCTGTAATCTGTATTTGATTTTCTCCTCACTAATAAAACTACTTCGCCCCTTTGTCCGTGGATGTAGTTAATACACCGTTAGTGAACCACGTAAATTTGTGTTGTTCTTCTCTTTTTCTATTTGTTTTTGTTGAATTTTGATTATTGTCATAACAAAAAAAAAAAAAAAAAAAAAAGAAACGACAAAAAAAAAAAAAAATTTATGAACACATGGGATGTGCGTGAGTTATTGGTAGTTATAAAAACATTAAACAGAAACCCCTCTCGGGCCAGTAAGAGGTTAGTGCCATTTGCTCAAGTCCTAGAGACAACTTAAGGGAACATTCAACTACTTACCCTAAAGTCGGGAAGGAGTGAATTCCATCTTATGTTATTATGTTCCCAACTCCCCACTAGGTCTTGTCTCCAAAATGGTAGGCTTATTGAGTCGACGAACTGACCACTCCCACCCATACAAATCAAAGGACAATCCCTTGTGAATAGGAGTCCATAATACACTCAGGATTAAGACTAAGTTGCCTAGGTTATCCTATTGAAATAGAGATCTAACTAGTCAACATTGTTGCATCTAGTAGTTACTATTTTGCGGTCCGATCTTATGCAAACTCATTGCATAGAATACCCCCACTCGCATGTCACCTACACGAACACGTTGGATCATTGCGTTTGTATCAAATACAAAGTGGATCGTATCCATAGTGTCACCAAGATATGGTACCCAACCTTATCCCTATACTATAGACCCTTTAGGCTGTATCTTGAACATTGATCCCCGTTTGTCTCCACATACAGTTCAAGACTCATAAGACATCCTAGGATGTTAGTTGATTGGATTTAGGGTTATTAAGACAAAACTAATACAGTAAAAATCAATAACTCTTATTGAAATAACATCGATAACTCTTTATTGATGACAACCACTTATTTACATTTACTATCTACAAGTTTTAAGTCATAAAACTCAACAGTTTGATCGGCGGTCACGCACAAGCGCAAGTATACTATGTCTCAAGTAGTATACAATGGGAGAATTCCAAGTATGGAACCCAAGGGAACAAATGTAACAAAATTTCAATGATTAAAGAAAGGAAAACAAAGTTTGAGACGAAGGTAACCAATTTAAAATAGATTTTGAATGGAGAGATATTGAAATAACAAGGAAACAATAATGAAAAGATGGGATTCAAATAAGTTTCTGCCCAAAAGTCTACTATGCTGCCAGATTATGCGGCTGCAAGGCTGTTCACAGCATCTACATTGTGAAACGAATTCAACTCTTATTCAACCTTCTATGAAGTATCTTTAAGAGACCAAGCCATTAAACCTATGGCCAATACTGACTTAGGTAATTAAGCACATAATTCAATGATTCCATAGGCGTATGTTGCCTTATCTCTAAGGTCAACAACAAATTACTATCTCTTGCTTTTTCTTCCTATATTGCTTTTGTGACAACCGTGTATTGCCTAATTCTCTCGATATTAAGGTCAACATGTTATACTAACTTAGGTGATCAATCTAAGCTAATAATAGCAATAAAATCAATAAAAGCAAACAATGCTAGAGCTGGTGATGGAGAGGTTCTCGAGGCCTCCCGATCAAATAAAATTTATAAACTCCAGCGCCTAGCTACTCTGTTGTAGTAATGGTTGGGTCATCCACAGGTAAGGGAGTTTTCTAATGGAGTTCGGGTTTTTATGCTAGAGCACAAAAAAGGGGGTATGGAGTAAATTTTGTCACAAAAATAAATAAGCAGGCGAAAATGATAAAATTAAAATGCCGGAAGGAAAATAAACAAGCAAAGGCAAAAAGTGCGAATTAAAACAGATGAGAATAACGATCGTTAGATTTGGTATTTTCTGCTAAACCTTTTGTGACTTAGCTTCGTAGTTTGATCCAAACATTAATTTTATGAATTTAAAATTGAGTCCGGTAATGTTTCTTGGCTACTCAGAGGACCCTCCTAACTAACTTGTGTTTAGTTAATCAATTAATCTGTAACTCCGTAATTAATTTAATTAACTAATTTAAATTGCGTCCGCTACCCCTCATACATAACCCGATCACCGTCTAAGTTATTTCTAATTAATCTAGCACAAGAAATTCGAAACCTCACATTTGATTACCTAAATTAATTGCATGACGAACAAGGGTCCAAAATTACAAAAATGAACTCAAATGAAAATTCAAGATAAAATCATAGCAATTTTCTCATGCTCTTAGGCCTATCAAGAATCTACGCTAAGAACTCAACGTAACATGCTGCTGTTCTTGCCTCAACCTAGCAGCTATCACAAATAACGAATATAATACATTATATCTATTTCTAAGAGGCGCCAATTCAAAGGAATAACATAAATCACATTAGTTTATGCAAGATACGTGAGAAACATCAAATAAAATCCATAAAACTCAAAATAAAAACCATCAAACTTCACCGAAGCTCACATAGGTACAACAGTCAACCAAATCCAACAATACAAGGAAAATTAGCCGCTCATAATGTAAGAAAACAACAATAATAATGTTGGGGTTTATGTCTTAGAACTCAAGTTTTGTTATCCTTTATATAAATAAAGATGTTATTCAGTGAAATTGTTTATTTATATCTTATAATCCAATAGAAACATATATGGTTATAACATGAGATACTCGAACTATATTGTGGATATGGACAGGGATCAAGTTCGAGTATATAGTCTAAATTGTCTATAGTAAATGAATAAGGTTGGGTACCTTGTTCTGGTAACACTATGGATGCGGCCTACTTTGCGAATAAGGAAAACGACGTGATCCTGGATCGTTCGTGTAAAAGACATGCGAGTAGAGGCATCCTGTGTAAAAGATGTTTACACAAGATAGGACCGAGAAATAAGTCACTCTTACTTTATAACGTCGTTTACTGTTAAGACTGATTATTTCATGCGATGACCTAGATAACTCGATCTTAATCCTGAGCTTACTATGAACTCCTGCTCGTTTAGGGTTATCCTTTGATCTGCATGGGTGAGAGTGGTTATAAAATTCCGTTCAATAATCCTACCATTTTGGGGATAACACTAGATAGATGACTGATGATATAGTTGTAGGGATAAAAGCCCTTTGCGCAGCGGAAAACCACAAAGACCTTTTCGAATAAAAACGTCGATTGGGATACCAATACGACGACAAAAAATAATCAATTTTTTTACAGCGACAATTATAGATAAAATAGCTGCTGTAAAACAGATACAAGCATGCTTAAAACAAGTAAAAAATTCTAGATCTAATCTAGAGATGAGTCCTAATGACCCTAGTTCAAGTAAAACCTTACCCTTGAAGAAATCCTTGAACGTATCGCCAAAATCCTTCGATTTTCTCCCAAAAACAGCAGCAAATACACCTTGGTCTTGCTGGAAAATCACCACGAACACCACCACGAGGGTACACCGGTATTCTCTAATAGGATCTAACGTTGGGTGCTGGTGGGAGCCAAAATTCTGAGGAAATTTTTCTGGATCAAGAAGTCTGTCTTCTCTGAGAGAGAGCAGAACGAGAGAGAGGATCAGAGGGAGAGTGAGAGGCGTGAGATTGAGCGTTCTCTTAGCAACTGCCTACTGACCACGATATAAAAGGAAGATTAAGCCAACTCACGTATCATCAGGTAACTGAATAATCAGTTACCTGATAATTAATTACAAATTAATAAAAGAATAAATTGTAATTAATTAAATTTAATTAATCAAAATTAATTAAATCAATATTAATTTAAATCATATTTAAACTAATATCCCTCTTTAACCTATAGTTTAATTAAATCAAATTTAATCAAACTTAACCAATTAATTAATTCAAAATTAATTAATTAAGTAATTAATAAAATTGAACATCACATATTCAATTATTATTCTCTCTCTCAAAACTATAGTATTAATATACATCCAATGTACATTAATTATAACCTATAGTTTTAATATGAATCAAATTCATATTATAGTTTAATATTCGAACACCTTTGAATATTCAATCCATCCTTAGAATTTTACCTCAACGCCCTAAATGAGCTACCGGTGGGACCTAATGGACCTACAGATCAGAAGCTCCAACGATATGAGATTAGTTGGTTAAACTCATTAACCAAGTTAATCAATATTCGTTAACTGTGGTTCACTCCACTAAAGAACCACAGCTGCACTCTTCTCACTGCAGATATATTTCTGTGTCCACGGATATTGACTGTCAACAGCAAGTTAGCCCTTCACGTGTGTTCGTACCCCAGCTAGGTCAAATTACCGTTTTACCCCTGGGCTACCTCTTGATCCTTAAGTACCAGTGCTCCTCTAATGAACAACCTGTTTGTGGTCCAACCATCAAACAGAAAACCCTCTCGTGCCATAAAGAGGGTAGGGCCCATTGTTCAAGACCCGGAGACACCACTTAAGGGAACACACCTCTACTTACCCTCATATCAGGAAGGAGTGAATTCCATCTTGTAAGACTACGTTCCCAGCTCCCCACTCGGTCTTGTCCCCAAAATGGTAGGCTTATTGAGTCGGCGAACTGGCCACTCTCACCCGTACAAATCAAAGGACAATCCCTCATGGACAGGAGTCCATAATCCACTCAGGATTAAGGCCAAGTTGCCTAGGTCATCCTAGTGAAATAGAAACCGAGCTAACTAACGGTGTTACAATTAGTGGTTAACTATTTCACGGTCCGGTCTTTGTGCAAACTCATTGCACAGGATACCCCCACTCGCATGTCAACCACATGAACGCGTTGGATCACTACGTTTGTATCAATATACAAAGCGGGCCGTATCCATAGTGTCACCAGGATAAGGTACCCAGCCTTATCCCTATACTACAGACCCTTTAGGCTAAAACTTGAACATTAATCCCCGTATGTCCCTACATACTAGTTCAAGCCTCATTCTATTAGCCATGGATGTTTAGTTTATTGGATTAGGGTTAACAAGACAAGATATAATACAAACATTGAATAAGACATCACTTTATTAATGTTCGGTCAAATGTGCATTTACTATCTACGAGTTTTAGGGCATAAAACCCAACAAACTCCCACTTGAACTAAAACTCAAGTTACAGGGAAAGTATATACAAAATAATCCAAAGCTGGAAACGGTACATGTATCTTTGTACATTACATAATAGGTAAATATACAAAATACAATAAACTAGGGCATCCTTACACCCATTACACATCTCCCACTTGCCCTAGATTACGCTATATACATATCTCGCAGACCTAGACTGTCTAGATGACCCTCGAACACTTTAGCCGAGAGGGCCTTCGTAAACGGATCAGCAATGTTATGCTCGGAAGCGATCTTGGTCACGACCACATCTCCTCTTTGCACAATCTCTCGAATTAGATGGTACTTCCTCTCTATGTGTTTACCTCTTTTGTGGCTGCGAGGTTCCTTTGAATTGGCTACAGCCTCACTGTTGTCACAGTATAACGTAATGGGCAAGTTCATATTTGGAACAACTTCCAAATCTGTCAAGAACTTCCTTAGCCAAACAGCTTCCTTAGCTGCTTCACAAGCAGCTACATATTCAGCCTCCATCGTGGAGTCTGCTATACATCCCTGCTTTATGCTCCTCCAAACTACAGCTCCCCCGTTAAGGGTGAAAACTGACCCTGACGTAGATTTCCTAGAATCCTTGTCAGTTTGGAAGTCAGGGTCGGTGTAACCCGTGAGAACTAACTCCTTAGCCCCAAACACCAACATGTAATCTCTCGTTCTCCTAAGATACTTGAGGATTCCTTTAACGGCGGTCCAATGGTCTAACCTTGGATTTGACTGATATCTGCTGACAATCCCTACAGCATAACAAATGTCAGGCCTCGTGCATAGCATGGCATACATTAAGCTACCCACGACAGAGGCGTAGGGAATCCGTCTCATATCCTCAACCTCTTGAGGTGTCTTAGGAGACTGTTCCTTAGACAAGTGAACCCCATGCCTGAAAGGCAACAAGCCCTTCTTGGAGTTCTGCATCGAATATCGAGCCAACATCTTGTCGATATACGTTGCCTGAGACAGAGCTAGCGATTTGTTCTTTCTATCCCGAATAATCTGGATCCCAAGAACATACTGGGCCTCACCCAAATCTTTCATTTGGAATTGAGCTGCTAGCCATTCTTTTACGTCAGACAGATACCCTACATCATTCCCAATGAGTAGGATGTCGTCTACATAAAGTACGAGGAAAGCTACTTTATTCTTGTTGATCTTCTCGTATACACAAGGCTCATCAACATTCTGGTCAAAACCAAAAGATTTGATCGCAGTATCAAATCTAATATTCCAAGATCTAGAAGCCTGTTTCAACCCATAAATGGATCGATTCAGTTTGCAAACCTTTTGCTCATGACCTTGGGATATGAACCCTTCGGGTTGAGACATAAAAATACTCTCGTCAAGATTGCCATTCAGAAAAGCTGTCTTGACATCCATTTGCCAAATTTCATAATCATAAAATGTGGCAATGGATAAGAGGATTCTTATGGACTTTAGCATAGCAACTGGAGAAAAAGTTTCTTCATAGTCCACTCCTTCTCGTTGGGTATAACCCTTTGCTACAAGTCTTGCTTTGAAAGTCTGTACTTTCCCAGCAGCATCTCTTTTTCTCTTATAGATCCATTTACACCCAATGGGTTTGACCCCTTCAGGTGGATCTACAAGTTCCCAAACTTGATTGAAGTACATTGACTCCATCTCAAGATCCATGGCTTTGGCCCACTCATCTTTATCTACATCATTCATTGCCTGACGATAAGACAATGGATCTTCTACGCCGTCATCAGGTATGACTACTTGTGTTTCTGTTAAACCCAAGTAGCGGTTAGGTTGTGTCACAACCCTCCCACTGCGTCGAAGCTCTCCCACTACGTGAGGAGGACTAGATTGACGAGAAGAACTGCATTCTCCAACAACTCTTGTTGAAGGACCAGGTTCATCAACAACCCTTGTTGATCCTTCTGTAGCTTCTCCTAATACTAATTTACTTCGTGGTTGATGATTTCGTATGTGGTCTTCCTCCAAGAAAGTTGCATTTGTCGATACAAATACTTTATTATCTTGAGGGTCATAGAAAAGACCACCTCTTGTTTCTTTCGGGTACCCAACAAATTGGCATAATCTCGTACGTGGTTCCAATTTCTTAGGATTTGTCACTAACACATGTGCAGGACAACCCCAGATACGGAAGTAACACAAACTAGGTTTATGTCCCTTCCATAGCTCAAAAGGAGTTTCAGAAACACTTTTTGAGGGAACATTGTTAAGAATATGTACTGCAGTCGCTACTGCATACCCCTAAAACGAGCTAGGCAATTTGAGCATAGCTCATCATAGATCGAACCATGTCTAACAAGGTTCTGTTTCTCCTTTCTGATACACCATTCTGCTGAGGTGTACCAGGTGCTGAGAGTTGTGATTGGATTCCATGTTCTATCATATAGTGCTGGAATCGCTGATCTAAATACTCTCCACCTCGATCTGATCGAAGTGTTTTAATTGTTTTACCTAACAGGTTTTCTACCTCAGCCTTAAACTCTTTGAACTTTTCAAGAGCTTCAGACTTATGGTCCATCAGGTACAAGTAACCGTATCGAGAATAACCATCTATGAAAGAGATGAAATATTCATAACCACCTCGAGCCTTTACATTCATTGGACCACAAAGATCCGAATGTATTAGTTCAAGTGGTTCTTTGGCTCTATAACCTTTTCTAGTAAAAGACCTCTTGGTCATTTTACCCTCGAGACACGATTCACAGGGTGGTAAAGATGTATCTTCTATGTCACTTAGAAGCCCATTTTTAACCAAACGATCGATCCGATCGATGTTAATATGACCAAGACGAAGATGCCAAAGATACGTGTTGTTACTTAAATGAGAAACTTTTTGCCTTTTGTTTTGCGTTTCGGCCGTTTTAAACATTTCATGACTTAAAATGGCCTTAGCATCATTTGGTCTTAACACAAACAAATTATTCTCACGCTTAGCTGAACAAATGTAAACTCCATTCTTTGAAATTAAAGCTTCATTAAGCAAGAAGGAAACAGTATAACATTGTTCTAATAAAGCTGAAACAGAAATTAGGTTCCTTTTAATTCTAGGAACCAAATACAAGTCCTCTAAAATTAAAAACCTATTTCTAAAGAATAATTTTGCAGCTCCCACTGCACGAGCTGAAACGACGTCTCCCGTTCCGACCTTGAGCGTCATTTCACCCTCTGCCAGCTGCTGGAAATTATTTCCCTGAAAAGAAGAACAAACATGATTAGTGGCTCCCGAATCCAGTATCCAGGCAAACTCATCATGTTCAACGAGACAAGTCTCTAACACAAGTAAATCGAATTTACCTTCTTTTTCTCTTCTCTTCTCAGCAAGGTAGCGGGGACAGTTGCGCTTCCAGTGACCATCTGCATTACAGTGGAAGCATCTGCCTTTGTCGGCCACGACCTTGGCCTTCCCCTTCCCTTGCACAGCCTGTGCAGGAGCCTTCCCCTTGTCTCCCTTCCTCTTTTGGATCTGCTTCGATGAAGAAGCCTGGGGTACAGATTTAGTCCCTGAGGATGAACCCTTCAGGAACTTCTTCTTGGAATGGGCCACATTGGCCTCTCCTTTAACCACATTCTTTCCCTTGCTCTTTTGCAGGGACTCGTAAATCTGTAACTCCGAGAGGAGGGTAGTCAGGTTGAACTGAATCTTATTCATGCTCGTGTTCGTCCTAAAAGACAGATAGCTCGCCGGGAGCGAGTGAAGGATGAACGCTACCTGACTGCGCTCGCAGACAACCCCGCCATTTGCCTCAGCTATGTTGAACTGGTTAATCATGTCCAGGACATGTTCCCGAACAGATTGACCTTCCAGCATCTTGGCATTGAAGACGTTCTTCAAGGCGTCGTGGTGGAGCTGGTAGGACGGAAGTCCAAACATCTCCTGCAGGGAATTCATAATTTCCCTGGCAGTTGCCACGTTTTCGTAACGCTTGGCCAACACTTCAGACAAGCTGACCAAAATATAGACCTTGACCTTTTCATTGGCCTTGGTCCAGCGTTCGTAGGCGTCCTTAACTGCCTGAGAGGCAGTGCGAGGGGGAACGGGAGGACATTCCTCTGTTAAGACGAATCTTAAGTCCTCAACCACGAGTATTGTATTGAGGTTTGATTTCCATTGTGGAAAATTCTCGCCGGTAAGTTGTTCATTTTTAAGCAGGGATATTATAGAGGAAGACATTGCTGAAAAACAAACAAGTGATCGTATTAGTTATCTTTGCCTTAATCCATCACACAAGCAATACAAACAATTGCATACATCCAATCAATTTTGCAAACAAACAATCAAAGAACCCTAATAAAACTATGATTGTGTTTCGCAACGATGCTTTAGAGGTTTAGAAGAACAGCCACCGAAGGGTGATCAGTTGTTCCTCCTCTAAAATGAGACTCTTCTCAGTCAATTTCTAATACCAGAATAACTCATATTCCATTAGATATTAACCACCGTTGTTCGGTCAAGGATTTGTTAACAAATTAACTCCTCCCCGTAAGTGTAACCCTCCCACTTTCAGATCCCAGAGGCACGCTGATAGCGAGCAGAAATGTCGCTATTTTAGTCTCAATTTATTAAGCTTTTTGGTGCTTTAATCGTGTTTTTAATGAATATATTTAATGAATTTTGTTATTTGGTCCTTAGGAGCTAAGTTGGTGATTTTGGGAGAAAAAGAGCCAAAATTGAAGTAATTATAGCCCAAATCCTAGCTTGATGCAATTGGAGGCCCAAAGAAGACATTCATAAAGAAAAGACCAAGAGAAATGAAGAAGAAGGCCCAAAAATCAGCCCAAAAGGAAGCTGAAAAATCTGGAAAATCGCAGCAGCGTCGAGACGCTTAGCAAGGCAGCGTCGCGACGCTGCCCTTTCTTGTTGCCCAAGCCGCGTGCGCAGCAGCGTCGCGACGCTTAGCAAGGCAGCGTCGCGACGCTACCCCTATTCCAGGCCTATAAATAGGCGCCCTTGGTGCCTCATTTCTCATCAATCAATCAACCCATCACTCAATCCTTTCTTTCCTTTCTTAAGACTCCTTTTTTGGAGCCCCTCTCAAGGCTTTTGAGCCTTTTTGAGAGGGTTCTTCTAGTGGGGAAATTTTGGGAATTTTGGGAAGCAATCATAGAGGCTCGAGGAGTAATCAACGGGAGCTCCAAGTGTCAGCAAGGGGTTTTTTCGACGGTCAATTCCTTTCCTTTATGCTTTTTAATATGCTTTCCCTTGTAATTATTGTGGATATTATGTGTAGCTAAACCCCAATTTGGGGTCTTGAAATGAAATGATAGTGGAAATATTGTTATAATTTCTTGTCTCTTGCCCATGTCCTAATTATTTGGATGGATGTGCTTAATGCTTTACTCAATCTGGCCAATTGTGTAATGATTCGTTTCTTAATGGAAACTCGACGGAGAGAAATTAGGATAGATCATAATCCATGCAACTAGTTTAATTGCCCGTTGTGACACCGGGATTAGTTGATTAAACTTAGATTCCTAAAATGAATCAGAGCGTAATAATTAATGATTTTTAATAGCGCTAAGGACACTTAGGTTGTTAAAATGAATTAATTACAATTAGGGGAAACCGACAGGAGAACCTATGTGATTAACGGAGATTCTAGGTTTATAATTAGTTGGGCAATGAGATAGGATAATTATAGCAATTATTTAGCTAACCATTGATTTTCAAGACCCCTCTTCCCCGCTTAAAGAAAACTCTTTCTCCACATTTTATTTCTGATTGATCAAATTTGTTTTCATTAGTCATTTTGAATTCAAGTTCTTTTTATCACATGAACGTAGTCCCTAAATATTATTTCACCTAAGTATTTTCAGTGCTCAAGAGAATTTTAATTATTTGCTTAAGTTTCGCTTCGCCTCCCTGAGGATTCGATACTCGGAATACTTTCCGTTTTATATAACTTGTGACGACCCGTGCGCTTGCGGATAGTCATCGTACACACCAGTACAACAACACACACACCAACAGGCTACCGTTAGGAAAGACAACTGTTGGTAATTAGCCTAAGTGATCCTATCCTATTCAGGAGTTCACGGTGTTCCGAATCCTATGATCAGGCCCTCCGAAGGGGTGGTTGCTCCAGGGCAACACGCAGGCGGATCATAGGAATCTCACGTTGTGACCTAGGGGTGGAGACCGAAGGATACGTTGACACGCATCCCGCTCCCACTTACTATAATCACTTTCCCCATTCACCTTGGTATTGACCCATGCAAACACTCTCCGAAGGGAGGCCGCTCTACGACGACACGAAGCCGAGCATGGATCTCACGGTGTGAACGTCACGGGGACGTAGGAGCAAAACTCAATTTAAATTAAGTTTTGTAATTTTCCTCCCACTAAAGTAACTTATTAATTTTAGGGTTTGATTAAACCTAGATAAATTCGGCTAAGTCATTTATCTAAGTCTAGTCCTATTATAACTATTATAATAAGACCTAATGTCTAGGTGCATTAAACCAATTTAATTAACCTAGCCACATTATTCTAACATTAACCTGAGATTAATTCAACTCCGGTGTTCCAGATCAGTTCCCAGGTAGGAGGTGTTCCGTTTACCGTCAACTTAAATACCTCCAATCCTTAGACAGAACTTCACTGGTAGAGTTCCCTTATAATCTTAGGAATGCTCGTCCTACTTAGTTCATTAAAACTATTTTAAAACTAAGTAAGATATTCTAATCCTATTAGAAAATGATCTTAGGTCTAATTAATTTTAACCCATTAAAATTAATTCAATTTAACCCAAGATCCTATGTGAACATGCATATCTTGATTATAGATTGACGGTTTCTAATCATAAAATTTTAAACTATTTCAAAATTTTATAATGATTAGCCCTATAATCATGCATACTATAGTTTTTAAAACAATTAACAATCATATTCAAGTTAATGAAATTTAAACTATAGTACTCTGCATTTCATGATAATTAATATAACCCTTATATTAACCTATGGATGTATCATGCTCAATGCAATTTGATTTCCATTTAAATAATAAACAACTTTATTATTGCCAAACAATGGAAAATCAACTTAGCATGCTGCAAACAAATAATTTTTAATATAACTCTTATATAAAAACTATGTAATTGCATGCATCATACTCTTCCATTTTCATGAATTTAATATAACTCTACTATATATTAAATAAATCATGAAAATCAAACCATGCATTTCAAACATATATTATAATCTAATTATAACATACATAAATGCATGAGCATGCTTTATATCCTAAGGTGGGATTAAATTTAAATGACATCCATAAAGCATTTAAATAGCGAATAAACCGATTTAATTGGCCCCTAGGATAGATTAAAGCAAAATTACATTAATAAAGCAATAAATCTATCCTATTACAAAATTCTGCAGCTCCAAATCCGGTCCACAAGCCTTGAACCGACCCGAACCACTTCGAACCGGACTTGAAAAACTCGAACCGCACCCAAAACGGGTCAAACCGGACCGAACCGGTCCCAGCTGACCCAAACCGCACGAACCGGACCGGCCATATTAGGGCACCACTCACGTTCTCGCGAAAAACCTGGCGCCGCATGAAATCGTGACAGCGTCGAGACGCTGTGAAGAAAGCGTCCCGACGCTGGCTCGGTTTCAACCGTCTGGAGCGTGGAATCGCGACAGCGTCGAGACGCACAAGGCTAAGCGTCCCGACGCTGTTGCGTCTGGAGCTGATTTCTGGGCAGAAACGCGACTGTTCTTCACGATTTTCATCGATCTCTTCCACGATCTTCATCGATTTTCAAGCCTAAACACGACCCGGACTAGTACAGACTCGATTTACAGAATTTTGCCCAAAAACGTCGGGGCCTTACATGATCAAATCAATAAAATTACTGTAAATCTATGGCCAAATTAAATCAAAACAGTTTATCGCAAACCCACATTCATAATGCATAATTAATCCCACCATACAGCCATTCGCAAATCTCAAAACAACGTTTTAAATTCGAAATGGCTCTGATACCAATTGTAGGGATAAAAGCCCTTTGCGCAGCGGAAAACCACAAAGACCTTTTCGAATAAAAACGTCGATTGGGATACCAATACGACGGCAAAAAATAATCAAATTTTTTACAGCGACAATTATAGATAAAATAGCTGCTGTAAAACAGATACAAGCATGCTTAAAACAAGTAAAAAATTCTAGATCTAATCTAGAGATGAGTCCTAATGACCCTAGTTCAAGTAAAACCTTACCCTTGAAGAAATCCTTGAACGTATCGCCAAAATCCTTCGATTTTCTCCCAAAAACAGCAGCAAATACACCTTGGTCTTGCTGGAAAGTCACCACGAACACCACCACGAGGGTACACCGGTATTCTCTAATAGGATCTAACGTTGGGTGCTGGTGGGAGCCAAAATTCTGAGGAAATTTTTCTGGATCAAGAAGTCTGTCTTCTCTGAGAGAGAGCAGAACGAGAGAGAGGATCAGAGGGAGAGTGAGAGGCGTGAGATTGAGCGTTCTCTTAGCAACTGCCTACTGACCACGATATAAAAGGAAGATTAAGCCAACTCACGTATCATCAGGTAACTGAATAATCAGTTACCTGATAATTAATTACAAATTAATAAAAGAATAAATTGTAATTAATTAAATTTAATTAATCAAAATTAATTAAATCAATATTAATTTAAATCATATTTAAACTAATATCCCTCTTTAACCTATAGTTTAATTAAATCAAATTTAATCAAACTTAACCAATTAATTAATTCAAAATTAATTAATTAAGTAATTAATAAAATTGAACATCACATATTCAATTATTATTCTCTCTCTCAAAACTATAGTATTAATATACATCCAATGTACATTAATTATAACCTATAGTTTTAATATGAATCAAATTCATATTATAGTTTAATATTCGAACACCTTCGAATATTCAATCCATCCTTAGAATTTTACCTCAACGCCCTAAATGAGCTACCGGTGGGACCTAATGGACCTACAGATCAGAAGCTCCAACGATATGAGATTAGTTGGTTAAACTCATTAACCAAGTTAATCAATATTCGTTAACTGTGGTTCACTCCACTAAAGAACCACAGCTGCACTCTTCTCACTGCAGATATATTTCTGTGTCCACGGATATTGACCGTCAACAGCAAGTTAGCCCTTCACGTGTGTTCGTACCCCAGCTAGGTCAAATTACCGTTTTACCCCTGGGCTACCTCTTGATCCTTAAGTACCAGTGCTCCTCTAATGAACAACCTGTTTGTGGTCCAACCATCAAACAGAAAACCCTCTCGTGCCATAAAGAGGGTAGGGCCCATTGTTCAAGACCCGGAGACACCACTTAAGGGAACACACCTCTACTTACCCTCATATCAGGAAGGAGTGAATTCCATCTTGTAAGACTACGTTCCCAGCTCCCCACTCGGTCTTGTCCCCAAAATGGTAGGCTTATTGAGTCGGCGAACTGGCCACTCTCACCCGTACAAATCAAAGGACAATCCCTCATGGACAGGAGTCCATAATCCACTCAGGATTAAGGCCAAGTTGCCTAGGTCATCCTAGTGAAATAGAAACCGAGCTAACTAACGGTGTTACAATTAGTGGTTAACTATTTCGCGGTCCGGTCTTTGTGCAAACTCATTGCACAGGATACCCCCACTCGCATGTCAACCACATGAACGCGTTGGATCACTACGTTTGTATCAATATACAAAGCGGGCCGTATCCATAGTGTCACCAGGATAAGGTACCCAGCCTTATCCCTATACTACAGACCCTTTAGGCTAAAACTTGAACATTAATCCCCGTATGTCCCTACATACTAGTTCAAGCCTCATTCTATTAGCCATGGATGTTTAGTTTATTGGATTAGGGTTAACAAGACAAGATATAATACAAACATTGAATAAGACATCACTTTATTAATGTTCGGTCAAATGTGCATTTACTATCTACGAGTTTTAGGGCATAAAACCCAACAAACTCCCACTTGAACTAAAACTCAAGTTACAGGGAAAGTATATACAAAATAATCCAAAGCTGGAAACGGTACATGTATCTTTGTACATTACATAATAGGTAAATATACAAAATACAATAAACTAGGGCATCCTTACACCCATTACACATCTCCCACTTGCCCTAGATTACGCTATATACATATCTCGCAGACCTAGACTGTCTAGATGACCCTCGAACACTTTAGCCGAGAGGGCCTTCGTAAACGGATCAGCAATGTTATGCTCGGAAGCGATCTTGGTCACGACCACATCTCCTCTTTGCACAATCTCTCGAATTAGATGGTACTTCCTCTCTATGTGTTTACCTCTTTTGTGGCTGCGAGGTTCCTTTGAATTGGCTACAGCCTCACTGTTGTCACAGTATAACGTAATGGGCAAGTTCATATTTGGAACAACTTCCAAATCTGTCAAGAACTTCCTTAGCCAAACAGCTTCCTTAGCTGCTTCACAAGCAGCTACATATTCAGCCTCCATCGTGGAGTCTGTTATACATCCCTGCTTTATGCTCCTCCAAACTACAGCTCCCCCGTTAAGGGTGAAAACTGACCCTGACGTAGATTTCCTAGAATCCTTGTCAGTTTGGAAGTCAGAGTCGGTGTAACCCGTGAGAACTAACTCCTTAGCCCCAAACACCAACATGTAATATCTCGTTCTCCTAAGATACTTGAGGATTCCTTTAACGGCGGTCCAATGGTCTAACCTTGGATTTGACTGATATCTGCTGACAATCCCTACAGCATAACAAATGTCAGGCCTCGTGCATAGCATGGCATACATTAAGCTACCCACGACAGAGGCGTAGGGAATCCGTCTCATATCCTCAACCTCTTGAGGTGTCTTAGGAGACTGTTCCTTAGACAAGTGAACCCCATGCCTGAAAGGCAACAAGCCCTTCTTGGAGTTCTGCATCGAATATCGAGCCAACATCTTGTCGATATACGTTGCCTGAGACAGAGCTAGCGATTTGTTCTTTCTATCCCGAATAATCTGGATCCCAAGAACATACTGGGCCTCACCCAAATCTTTCATTTGGAATTGAGCTGCTAGCCATTCTTTTACGTCAGACAGATACCCTACATCATTCCCAATGAGTAGGATGTCGTCTACATAAAGTACGAGGAAAGCTACTTTATTCTTGTTGATCTTCTCGTATACACAAGGCTCATCAACATTCTGGTCAAAACCAAAAGATTTGATCGCAGTATCAAATCTAATATTCCAAGATCTAGAAGCCTGTTTCAACCCATAAATGGATCGATTCAGTTTGCAAACCTTTTGCTCATGACCTTGGGATATGAACCCTTCGGGTTGAGACATAAAAATACTCTCGTCAAGATTGCCATTCAGAAAAGCTGTCTTGACATCCATTTGCCAAATTTCATAATCATAAAATGTGGCAATGGATAAGAGGATTCTTATGGACTTTAGCATAGCAACTGGAGAAAAAGTTTCTTCATAGTCCACTCCTTCTCGTTGGGTATAACCCTTTGCTACAAGTCTTGCTTTGAAAGTCTGTACTTTCCCAGCAGCATCTCTTTTTCTCTTATAGATCCATTTACACCCAATGGGTTTGACCCCTTCAGGTGGATCTACAAGTTCCCAAACTTGATTGAAGTACATTGACTCCATCTCAAGATCCATGGCTTTGGCCCACTCATCTTTATCTACATCATTCATTGCCTGACGATAAGACAATGGATCTTCTACGCCGTCATCAGGTATGACTACTTGTGTTTCTGTTAAACCCAAGTAGCGGTTAGGTTGTGTCACAACCCTCCCACTGCGTCGAAGCTCTCCCACTACGTGAGGAGGACTAGATTGACGAGAAGAACTGCATTCTCCAACAACTCTTGTTGAAGGACCAGGTTCATCAACAACCCTTGTTGATCCTTCTGTAGCTTCTCCTAATACTAATTTACTTCGTGGTTGATGATTTCGTATGTGGTCTTCCTCCAAGAAAGTTGCATTTGTCGATACAAATACTTTATTATCTTGAGGGTCATAGAAAAGACCACCTCTTGTTTCTTTCGGGTACCCAACAAATTGGCATAATCTCGTATGTGGTTCCAATTTCTTAGGATTTGTCACTAACACATGTGCAGGACAACCCCAGATACGGAAGTAACACAAACTAGGTTTACGTCCCTTCCATAGCTCAAAAGGAGTTTCAGAAACACTTTTTGAGGGAACATTGTTAAGAATATGTACTGCAGTCGCTACTGCATACCCCCAAAACGAGCTAGGCAATTTGAGCATAGCTCATCATAGATCGAACCATGTCTAACAAGGTTCTGTTTCTCCTTTCTGATACACCATTCTGCTGAGGTGTACCAGGTGCTGAGAGTTGTGATTGGATTCCATGTTCTATCATATAGTGCTGGAATCGCTGATCTAAATACTCTCCACCTCGATCTGATCGAAGTGTTTTAATTGTTTTACCTAACAGGTTTTCTACCTCAGCCTTAAACTCTTTGAACTTTTCAAGAGCTTCAGACTTATGGTCCATCAGGTACAAGTAACCGTATCGAGAATAATCATCTATGAAAGAGATGAAATATTCATAACCACCTCGAGCCTTTACATTCATTGGACCACAAAGATCCGAATGTATTAGTTCAAGTGGTTCTTTGGCTCTATAACCTTTTCCAGTAAAAGGCCTCTTGGTCATTTTACCCTCGAGACACGATTCACAGGGTGGTAAAGATGTATCTTCTATGTCACTTAGAAGCCCATTTTTAACCAAACGATCGATCCGATCGATGTTAATATGACCAAGACGAAGATGCCAAAGATACGTGTTGTTACTTAAATGAGAAACTTTTTGCCTTTTGTTTTGCGTTTCGGCCGTTTTAAACATTTCATGACTTAAAATGGCCTTAGCATCATTTGGTCTTAACACAAACAAATTATTCTCACGCTTAGCTGAACAAATGTAAACTCCATTCTTTGAAATTAAAGCTTCATTAAGCAAGAAGGAAACAGTATAACATTGTTCTAATAAAGCTGAAACAGAAATTAGGTTCCTTTTAATTCTAGGAACCAAATACAAGTCCTCTAAAATTAAAAACCTATTTCTAAAGAATAATTTTGCAGCTCCCACTGCACGAGCTGAAACGACGTCTCCCGTTCCGACCTTGAGCGTCATTTCACCCTCTGCCAGCTGCTGGAAATTATTTCCCTGAAAAGAAGAACAAACATGATTAGTGGCTCCCGAATCCAGTATCCAGGCAAACTCATCATGTTCAACGAGACAAGTCTCTAACACAAGTAAATCGAATTTACCTTCTTTTTCTCTTCTCTTCTCAGCAAGGTAGCGGGGACAGTTGCGCTTCCAGTGACCATCTGCATTACAGTGGAAGCATCTGCCTTTGTCGGCCACGACCTTGGCCTTCCCCTTCCCTTGCACAGCCTGTGCAGGAGCCTTCCCCTTGTCTCTCTTCCTCTTTTGGATCTGCTTCGAAGCTCCCACTGCGTCGAAGCTCTCCCACTACGTGAGGAGGACTAGATTGACGAGAAGAACTGCATTCTCCAACAACTCTTGTTGAAGGACCAGGTTCATCAACAACCCTTGTTGATCCTTCTGTAGCTTCTCCTAATACTAATTTACTTCGTGGTTGATGATTTCGTATGTGGTCTTCCTCCAAGAAAGTTGCATTTGTCGATACAAATACTTTATTATCTTGAGGGTCATAGAAAAGACCACCTCTTGTTTCTTTCGGGTACCCAACAAATTGGCATAATCTCGTACGTGGTTCCAATTTCTTAGGATTTGTCACTAACACACGTGCAGGACAACCCCAGATACGGAAGTAACACAAACTAGGTTTACGTCCCTTCCATAGCTCAAAAGGAGTTTCAGAAACACTTTTTGAGGATAGTTAACAGATGTTGGTTAACTAGGTTAAAAGAGTTTGGCTTGTTTAACCTCGTACCGTTGGAGCTCATGATCTGTAGGTCTATTAGGTCACCTTGCTAGTTCGAAACTGACCCTTGGAACAATATGATGGATAAAATATGAATTACTTTAAGTTCATGTTGAGAAAAATGAGTAGAGGTGATAGACGTTGTCGGTACGTCAGGTTTTTGTGAAAACCGTGTAGGTGAGTATTTAATATTTAAATATGATTTAAATACCGAAAACATGAATACGGATTCATGATTGAAAACAAAATTTTGGAAATGTTCGGGATAGGTGGCAAAATATTAATTTAATATTAAATATTAAATTAATTATTTTAAATTAAATTTGTATTAATTTAAAATTGAAAAATTGAAATTCAATTTTAATTTTTCAGATTATTAAAATTCAGATAATTATCCAATTAACTTAGGATAATTATTGATTTAATTAAATTCATAAATCATGAATTTTTGGAGGTGAAGTGCATGGTGACTAAACCCATGCACTCCCCTCTTGTTGGCCACCAAAATTTCCACTATATTCATGCTGATTTGGTGTCAATTGTTGGGGCTTTTCTTCTTTCTTTATCCCTCTATATAAATGAAGAAGAAGGCTGAAAGATAATACAGAAAAAGATAGTGAATTGCTGCCAAATTGAATACTCACCAAACCCACCTCCATATGCTTGTTCTTCAAGCTGTCTCTCTTAAATTCCATCACTTGAGGATCCCACAATCCGTTCCAAAGGCTTGAGGATAGCAAGGAAGATCCTTTGGTGGTTCGTGACTCGTTGGTGAAGAAAAACAAGAAGGAAATCCAACAAATTTCTCCATTGAATCAAGGTTGGTAAGCATACTCTGTTTTTCTCCACTTAGACAACATGCAATGTTTGATCAAATTGAACTAATTAAGTGCCTAAGATCCAAAATTGCTTCCATATTTTAGATATTAACACTTTCAAATAATCCAAGAAAATGCATAAGAATCAACTTCAAAGTTCTAAGCAAACCAGAGAAACAAGAGAAAATGAAGCAATTTGGAAAACAAATAAAATTCTAACCTAATGACGCTAAAAACCGAGACTGAGTATTTATAAAATCGTCGAAGCATCAAGACGGTTGAAGGCTAGTGTCGAGATGCTTGGCAGATAGCGTCTCGACGCTTAGCTACTGCCTTCAACGTGTTTTTATCGGGCTAGCGTCGAGATGCTTGGCGGATAGCGTCTCGACGCTACGCAAATTCCTTCGCTACTGCCTTATATTTCTTTAGCGTTTTCTTTAAGCTTTTGATTAGGGGCATGATCCTTTGACTCTTTGGCACTATTTCTCGGGGTCGCTACGATCCGATCAGGTCTTTTCACCTCCTCTTCATCCATGGACTCCAAGTTGGCTAAAAGACTCTCTAATTCCCCCAAATTAACACCAAATTGTGTGATCCGCTCCTAAAGCCTCCAATACTCAAATCACCTATAAAATAGAAAAATAAACCATAAAATTGGATCTAACAAGCTTAGATTAAAGGCGATAAAATAGAACGAATTAGGTGCTATTAGGTGGACAAAGTTGCGATTACATAGACGACATTATATTATCCTTTAGGGCATCCACATATTTTAATCCCCAAAAGTTAAATTAGCTCATAATGAAAGAAAAGAAAAATATAAACTGAATGAAATTGAGTTTCTTATTAAGAATAAAATATAACGGGTTACAAAGCATAAAAGTAAATAAAATAACAAACGAAAAGTAAACTAAACTTTAAATACAAGATGAACAACGTAAAATAAAAATATCCAACAACTCAGAATAGTAGGTTGCTCTCTTAGTCTAATCTGACTTTACCTTTCTGAAGGGAATCAGATCGTTACACCTACTCTCTCGATGTCGGTGTCCGACTAAGTGTGAGCGCTCAGTAGATACTCTCGTACCCTACTAAAAACTATAATTCCTCACTACTGGAACTCGGAGTGACGATGGGGTTGAGGCTGAAAATCTCCAAGAAAGCGTCTAAGTGTTTTTAAAAAATGGCTCCTATAATTCTTGAAGCATAAGTCACCTTTTATAGGCCTCTAGGGCAAGAGTTGCTACCGAGATCAGTGTGAGAATCTAGATCCACCATTAGAGCCACAAATCACGGAATAAAATCGTGGTCTAATCAATGTCGTAAATCACGTTTAATTTGTCTGCTGACGCCTCGTTGTCTCAAAGACAGGCTGTAATTCCAGATTTTTGTCTGTTAGCACTATGCACCCGGGTATGCGGTTGCAAAGGAAGAAATTTCAGATTTTGCACAAATCAAGGAATTAAGTAATTTTTTTTTGCCGAAATTAGCCCTTTTTACACCTAAAAACATATATTTCACCAATATTAGCTAGAAACATGCACTAGACTCGATCTTACATAATTTTGCTTAATTTATTCAAGAATACATCATTAATTATGAGATTTTAAACAATAAACTTAGGTTACAAACAAACAACAAATAAGAACAAACAAACAAAGCAATAAAAGACTGGTAAAAAAGAAAGGTAAAGAAGACTCCCCTAATCTTTTGAAGAATCATCCTTGCTAAGCTATGTTGGGGGTTGTTGTTGGGTGCAATCCCGCCGCAAGCACACATGCCACAAGTAATATAAAACGGTAGTTATTACGGAGTATCGAATCCTCATGGAATATTTTAAACTTAGGCAAATAATTATCTAAACACTAAAAATACTTAAGATGGTTATTATCTAGGAATCACAACGCAAAGAGAGATAGAGCCAAAAATAAACAAAACAATAAAATAATTGATGATCAAGCAAATTTTAATCACAACGAGGGATAACAAATTGAATGAGAGTTCGAGTCTTGAAGTCCAAAATATAGTCTAATAGATATTTGATTACTAAGTATCATGCCCACTAATTATAAATCTAGAACCTTCTTGATGACATAAGATCTCCGGTCGGTTTCTCCTAATTCTAATTAACATATTTTAATAACCTAAATGTCCTTAGCTCTATTAAATGAGCTAATTATTAAGTCTCGGTTCGTTTTAGATTTCTTGGCCTAACCAACTACTCTCGCTGTCACTACGAGCAATTAAGCCTAGTTGAATGGGCTATGTTCTGACTTAGTTTCTCTTCGTCAAGTTTTCACTAAGTAACGGTTCAATATAAATTTGGCCAGAATTTATAAAGCATTACGATCACCCAATCAAATAACTAGTAAACGGACACAATAGAGAGTAATTAAAATATCATTCAACTATATTTCTTCATTCAAGACCCGAATTTCGGGAAGTTAGCTATACATTGTCAAAATTAATCCCAAAATTTCCAGCATGTACATGATTGAAAGTAGTAAATGGACAAGGAAAGGGTATAGAAACTAAACTGACGTCCATGCTAACATTAGACTATGATTAATTCAACTCAGGTTCTGGGTCAGTTCCCAGGTAGGAGGTGTTCCGTAACCGTCAACTTAAGTACCCCAGCCTAGACAGAACTTCACCGGGAGAGTTCCTTTATAACCATAGTAATGTTTTTCCTACTTAGTAAATTAAAACTATTTTAATCCTAAGTAAGAAAATAATTCTAATCTTATTAGAATTAATATTGAACTCAGATCTAATTAATTTTAAGCAATTTAAAATTAATTCATTTTAACCTAAGGTCCTATGTTTGCATGCAACTCTTTGTTATAGGTTGACGGTTTCTAATCAATTTTATAACTATTATAAAATTTTAATAATTAGCCCTATAACATGCTTCTATGGTGTTGGAAACAATAACAATCAAATTCCAGTTGTTAAACACCATAAAGCTCATGACGCCGATAAAATCAATATAACGATTATATTAATTAAAGGTGGTGTCATGCTTCATGCAATTTCAATTTCATTTAATTAATATCGATTATATTAATTAATCATCAATGAAATTAAATTACATGAAATTTGACATTAATATAATATAACATTTATATTAATCTAATTAATGTCATGCTCAATGCTATTCCATTTTCATTAAATTAATATAACACTTTATATTAAAATTATACATGAAAATCAAGCATTGAAATTTATTTCCATTGATAATATAACTATTATATTAATACTCATGAAAATAAATCTAAGCATGCATGCTACATTAATAAAATATAACATCTTATATTTATCCAATTAATGTCATGCGTCATGTTTTTCTAATTTCATATATTTAATATAACAATTATACTAAATAACTCATGAAATTTAAATTCATGCATAATTATCATATATTATAACATTTATAACATAAAAATGCATGAAAACATGCTTAACCTATGGTGGGATCTAGCTAAATGACATTCATAAAGCAATAAATAGCTGAAAAATCGGTATATTGGCCCCTAGGATAATTAAAATAAACAAAAATTACAATAATTTCAATTTAATTATACTTCTGAGACTTGAACCGCTCCAGAACCGGCCCGAACCAGCTTGAACCGCTTCAAACTGGACCCAAATTGATCAAACCATACCAATACTCCATGAACCGGACCAGATTGAACCAAACCGGACCAAGCAAACTGGAAACCGGACCGCCCAAGTACTAACCGCACGGAAAAAATTAATTTGCCCACGATGGAGCTCGAACACACAACATCAAGAATGATAATCACACACGCCTGCCAACTTATCCAACCACCCAAATATGATTTTAATTGAACGCATAAAATTAATATTTCGTAACTGTCAAATCACATTCCGCACGGCGCGTTCAACGTTCTGCATATTCGAAAACTTCCATCAGAGTCGAGACGCTGTAGGCAAAGCGTCTCGACGCTGCCCCGATTTTTTCCAGCCCTTGTTCTTCAGCGTTGCGACTCCGTTGAGTAGGGTCGTGACGCTACGCCTCTAGACAGCCTACTGCCTTACGATTCCAGTAGCCATTCTTCACCAAAATTGATCCCGATTCGAACACCGATCAACAAATAGATCCTAAAACTCTAGACACGGACTTACAAGACTCGATTTACAATATTTTTGCCCCAAAAACATGGGCCCTTACATGATCAAATCATACAAAATTGTAAATCTAAGGCCAAATATAACCAAAACAGTTTTTCAGCAAACCACATTCATGCAATTTTCATTAATTGAAATCAATTAACGAGATGGCTTTGATACCAATTGAAGGGTTAAAATCCCTTTGGCAACGGAAGCAAACAAGAACGATCTCATATTAAATTTCAATTATAGAAAAACCGGTACGTTGACAAATCAAAATTAGAAACAAATTTCTAAATTACTAAGATTAAGCATGCTGGAAATTTATTCAGGATCAAGAACACTTACCGGATTTCGAAGAACACAACACAAATCTCCTAGATTCTCAATCTTGATCTTCCAATCGACACCACCAATAGTGAACACCCGCTATATCTCTTGGATCACTGAGATAGGGATGGTGGGATCCAAAATTCGTCTTGGAAGGGAAATTTTAAGCAAGGAACCTTGCTGTAATTTTTGAGAGAGGAAGAGAGAAAAAAAACCAGAGCTTTTCCTTTCTCTGTTTTGCGTGAAGTTGAGAGAATGAGCGTATGTTCGATAACCCCTCTCCACTTCACGATAAGTGGGGAGGGAGTTAAAACCCTACAAGATCTCAACCATTGGATCAAATCCAAATGATTTGGACCGTTTAATTATTATCAAATAATAATTAAATAATTAAATAATTAATAAATATTTAAATAATAATTAATTATCTAATTAATTATAATTAATTTAATTGAACCAACTTTAATTAAATCAATTATAACATATAGTTTTCATTCAATTAAATCATATTCAATTGAATTAAATAGGCCATTCAATTAATTTAAATTAATTGATCCCACATTAATTAAATATCAAATATCTAATTAATTTTATAATTGAATCATATTCAATTTTATGTCTCTCATTTAACCTATAGTTTTAATGTGCATCAAAATGTACATCAATATAAACTATAGTTTTAATTTGATTAAATCACATTTAACCAAATTAAAATTAAATTAATTAATTCCCCAATTAATTAATTCATGAATTAATTAAATATCACATATAATTCTCTCATTAATTAATTTTGCATCATATCCAAAATTAATTGTATTATAAAGTTTAATTCATTAATTACACTTATACTATAATGTATCTCCATACATTACATTAATTGCATCAAAATACAATTAACTTATATTCCCTTTAATAATCAAGACTATATTATCTCAGAACCCATTATGAACTAGCAGGTGGACCTAATGGACCTACAGATCAGAAGCTCCAACGATACGAGATTGATCAACTAAACTCATTAACCGAGTCAATCAACATTCGTTAACTGTGGGTCACTCCACTAAAGACCCCCAGCTGCACTCTTCTCACTGTAGAATATTTCTGTGTCCACGGATATCGATCAATGCAGTAAGTCAATTATTCACGTGTGTTCGTAACACTAGCTGGGTCAAATTACCGTTTTACCCCTGGGTTACCTCTGGATCCTTAAGTACCACTGATCCCTCTAATGAACAATTTGTTTAGGGTCCAACCTCTAAACAAGAGTTCCTCTTGGGCCAAGAGAGGACAACGAAATCAGCCCTTAAGGGAACACACATCTACTTGCCCCAATAGGGGAAGAAGTGAATTCCATCTTGTATTGTCATGTCCCCAGCCCCCCACTCGATCTTGTCCATAAGAAGGTAGGCTTATTGAGTCGGCGTGCTGGCCACTCTCACCCGTACTAATCAAAGGACAATCCCTCGTGAGAAGGAGTTCATGACACACTCAGGATCAAGATCGAGTTACCTAGGTCATCCTATTGAAACAGTAACCTAACTAGTTAACGGTGTTACATCTAGTGGTTTACTATTTCGTGGTCCGGTCTTATGCAAACTCATTGCATAAGATACCCCCGCTCGCATGTCTCCTACATGGATGCCTTGGATCAATACGTCTGTATCGAATACAAAGCGGACCGTATCGCATAGTGTTACCAGGATAAGGTACCCAACCTTATCCTTGTACTATAGACCTTTTAGGTTGTTACTTGAACACTGATCCCCGTATGTCCCCACATACTAGTCCAAGTCTCATGTAAACAACCTTGGATCTTAGTTTATTGGATTTGGGTCATATTGTGCAATTCTAGACTTAATATGACAATAACACTTTATTGCATAAACCTCAATAACACTTTATTGTTAAAAGTGTATAATTCGTTAATCATTCACTATCTACGAGTTTTAGGACATAAAACCCAACATTAATATAGTGTGTAAATTAATACAGATGTCGTTCTCTGGATTGGGTTTCTAGTCACTCAAGTACTATGAATCCTAACGCCCAATTTTATTTAGAGATAAAAACATGAAAGATTGGATTCAAATACTAAAAGCTAAGGCCTCGTTTGATAACCATTTGGTTTTTTATTTTTGGTTTTTGAAAATTAACCTTATACACACATACTTCCACCTATAAGTTATTAGAGTGATTATGTATTTATTATTAATCTGTTGTATCATTGGTTTATTATTCTGATTATTCAGTTATTATCTCTTGTAATCTGGGTAGCTTGCCTATTTATAGCTGTGTACAGTAGCCATTCATTATCAAGGAAAAATATTCTTTCCTCTATTCTGTTAGAAAAGTGTTATGATATCAGAGCAGGTCGCCTGATTTTCTCTCTGCTCTCCACGTATTTCCTCTTTTGCTGCCTTTTCCTTTGTCCTTTTGCTTCATCAATGGCGATAGATTTACAGAAAGATTTGAATTCTCTTATTTTTCTTCTTTCAAATATCTGCAATCTGGTGTCCATCCGTCTTGATTCTATGAATTTTATCCTTTGGAAGTTTCAGTTAACATCGATTCTTAAAGCTCACAAGTTATTTGGGTTTGTCGATGGCTCCTTACCTGTTCCTTCCCAGACGATTTGCCCTAGTCGAGATTCGTCTGTGTCCGCTGATGGTGATTCCTCATCTGTTGGTCCTCCTCCCGCTGTTCCTCTTCCAAATCCTAAATATGATGATTGGATTGCAAAGGATCATGCCTTGATGACCCTGATAAACGCGACCTTGTCTCTTGCTGCTCTCGCCTATGTTGTTGGCTGCTCGACTTCAAAAGAGGTATGAGATGCGCTTGAAAAACATGATTCTTCTACATCCCGTACTAATGTGGTTAACCTTAAGTCTGATTTGCAAACTATCTTAAAGAAATCTAGTGAATCGATAGATGATTATGTCAAAAGAATCAAGGAAATTAAGGACAAACTTGCTAATGTGTCCTCTATGGTTAACGATGAAGATTTATTCATCTATACCTTAAATGGTCTACCGTCTGAGTATAATACCTTTAGACTTCTCTTCGTACTCGCTCACAACCACCATCCTTTGCTGAGTTACACGTTCTCCTTAAATCTGAAGAATCTGCGATTGAGAAACAAACTCGAGTTGATGATTCCGTTGCTCCGCCTGCTGCAATGTTTGCTTCTTCTCAATCTGGTGCCTCTCACGGTCAGTCTTCCGGAAATTCTTTTCGTGGCCGTTCTCAAGGTCGTGGCCGCAGTCAAGGGCGTGGTCGTTCTCCCTTTTCTCCACAAGGTAGAGGCCGTGGGTCTCATTTTCCAGCTAATCCCTTTTCTGTTCAATCTTCTACAGGGCAGGGACAAGTTTAAGGTCTTATGGTTTGTCAAATTTTCCTTCGTCCTGGTCATTCGGCGTTGGATTGCTATAACCTAATGAATTATAGCTTTCAAGGGAGGCATCCTCCTACTCAGCTTGCAGCTCTTGTAGCTTCTCACAATACTAGTTACTCCTCACCTTTAAACAATGTTTCATCTACTTGTCTTACAGACTCTGGATGTAATACTCATGTGACTGCTGATTTGAACAACCTCTCAGCTGCTTCTGAATATAATGGTGATGAACAAGTATCTGTTGGTAGTGGTCAGTCTCTCCCCATTACTCATTAAGGTTGTGGTACTCTTCATACTTCTCAATCTTCCTTATCTCTTCTTAATCTTATTTGTGTACCTACCATAGCCTCAAATCTTTTATCCGTTCATCGCCTCTGTTTAGACAACAACTGCATTATCATTTTTTATTATAATCAATTTCTTATACAGGGCAAATTTTCGGGCCGAATTTTATACCAAGGACCTAGCGTTAACGGTCTCTATCCCATTTCTTCCTCCTCGTTATCTACATCCACACCTTCCAACAGTTCTTCTTCCACTGTCGCTGCTCATGTTGCTGCAAGAGTTTCCTCTAAAATTTGGCATGATAGGCTAGGCCATCCAAGTTCTTCTATACTTAACTCTGTTTTTGGTGTTATCGGTTTTCCTACTTGTACTACTGCTTCATTTTGCCAGCATTGTCTTCATGGCAAAATGAAGCGTTTGCCCTTTCCATCTTCAAGTTCTATTTCTCTTTATCCTTTAGAGTTGATCCACACTGATGTATGGGGTCCTGTCCCTGAAGTTTCTATTAATGGATATAAATATTATGTCTCTTTTATAGATGATATGTCTCGTTATACTTGGATTTTCCCTCTTATTCGCAAGTCTGATGTGTTTTCTGTTTTTGTCAAGTTTAAGTCCCTCGTTGAAAATATTTTCTCTACTAAAATTAAGATTCTTCGTAGTGATGGCGGTGGTGAATTTGTTAACAATCAACTTACTTCTTTTCTTGCTACTCATGGCATTCTTCATCAAAAGTCTTGTCCCTATACTCCTCAACAAAATGGAGTCGTCGAGCGTAAGCATCGTCATATCATTGAAGTTGCTCTAACTCTTATTTCCAAGTCCTCTTTGCCTCTTCGGTTCTGGAATTTTGCCTTTAGCACATCCGTTTTTCTCATAAATCGTTTGCCTAGTCCTAGTCTCTCTAATCGATCTTTGTTTGAGTGTTTGTTTCGTCGTCCTCTTGATTATTCACATCTTAAAACCTTCAGTTGTGCATGTTTTCTTCTTCTACATCCCTATAATACTCACAAACTTCATCCTCACACCTCTCAGCATGTGTTTTTAGGCTATCCTCTAGATTTTAAAGGATTTCTCTGTTACAATATGAGCAGTGGCAAGTTTTTAACCTCTCGTCATGTTCTTTTCGATGAATCCTCTTTTCCTTTCTCTATTTCTCAGTCTTCACCTTCATCTCAATCCCAACCTCCCTTGTTTTCCTCACCCCTTCCTTTACTACTTCAAATCTTTCGGGTACCACAGTCTTCTGGTGATAATAATATTTTGATCCCTAACAACTCTACTTCTTCAGTCTCTGTTGATTCTGCAGGTCGTTCATTTGCTGGTGATTCGCTTATCTCACTCCCTGCCTCACCTCATGATGTTCTAGGTGCTGTGAATGAAAGTGTTCCAACTGAAATTTTAATTCATAATCCCACTGCTGATGCTTCGGTCGATGGTGATAATGTTTCTATTCCGAGTGTTGCTGCTTTGGTTGATGGTAATGGTGCCCCTACTCAAACAAATGTGTTTGATAATATTGTCAAGTCGTCTCAGAACACTCATTCCATGCAGACTAGAAGCAAGTCTGGCATTTTCAAGCGCAAGCTTTTTGTGGCATCTGTTGAAAACAGTGATATTGAACCTACTTGTTTTTCTAAAGCTTCTCGTTTACCTATTTGGCAGCAAGCTATGTGTGATGAGTACAATGCTTTGGTCAAGCAAAAGACGTGGGAATTACAACCTTTGCCTCCTGGCAAGATTGCCATTGGCTGTCGGTGGGTTTATCGAGTTAAATGACATCCTGATGGCACGGTTGCTCAGCATAAAGCTCGTCTTATTGCAAAGGGGTATCATCAAGAGGAAGGACTTGATTATTCTGAAACTTTTAGCCCCGTGGTAAAAAAGACTACTGTTCGCATCGTTATTTCACTAGCCACTCAACATGGGTGGTCTCTTCGCCAATTGGAAGTTAAAAATGCATTCATGCACGGTAGTCTTCATGAAGAAGTCTATATGCAGCAGCCTCAAGGTTTCGTTAATCCTTCCTTTCCTAACTATGCTTGCAAATTACTAAAGATTCTTTATGGTTTGAAACAAGCGCCAAAGGCTTGGTTTGAATGTTTCACCTCTTACTTATTGACTCTTGGATTTGTTGCTTCCTTGGCTGATACCTCCTTAATTGTTCGTGTTGCTGATGGCTCTATTACCTATTTATTATTATATGTTGATGATATTATTATCACAGGTAGTCATCCTTCTTATATCGATTTATTGGTTGCTCAGCTTCGTGATGAGTTTGATATGTCAGATTTGGGTCGCTTGAGATTCTTTCTAGGCCTTGAAGTTGAATACACTAGTGCGGGTATTTTTGTTTCCCAAGCTAAATACACCAAAGATTTGTTGTCTCGTTTTGGTATGACTGGTGCTAAAACATGTAATACACCTATTGCTTTAAAACCGCCCTCTGATAATGGTACCCTGTGTTGCTCAGATGATGCTTCCCTTTTTCGTTCTTTGATTGGTGCCTTACATTATCTCACCTTTACAAGGCCAGATATTGCGTTTTCTGTGAGTAAGTTGTCCCAGTTTTTGCATCGCCCAACTCTTGTTCATCTTGTGGCTGCTAAACGCATACTGCGTTATCTTCTTGGAAGCTTATCTGATGGTATTTTATTCAAGCTGAGCTCTGCAAATTTTTATAAACTTCACGCCTTTTCTGACTCGGATTGGGCTGGTGATTCTGTTGACCGTAGATCTACCACTGGTTTTGTGTTGTTTCTTGTTCCTAATCCCATTTCATGGTCAGGAAAAAAACATAGTACCGTTTCGCGTAGCTCTACTGAAGCTGAGTATAGGGCTTTGGCTGCTACAGCAGTTGAGTTATTTTGGGTTTATCAACTTCTTCGCGACCTTCGGATTTTTGTTTCTCAACCTCCGTCGTTATGGTGTGACAACTCGTCTGCTCTACAACTTGCTAAGAATCCAGTCTTTCATGGGCGAACGAAACACGTTGAGATTGATTTTCATTTTGTTCGTGAGAAAGTTGTGACCAAATATGTTCTTCTTTACTATGTGTCCATACAACATCAGCTTGCCGATTTGTTCACAAAGCCTTTACCTCGTGATCGTCTTTTAAGTTTGAAGGCCAAACTCATGTCCTGATCGGCCTTTCGTTTGAGGGGCGATATTAGAGTTGTAGACACCGTATTTGGTCCAGCTTGATTTTCAGTAATAATGTTTGAAGTTTTCCAATATTTGGTGGTCAATTTGTTTTTTTTGGTATGCCAATAAGAGCATAGCTCAACTGGCATAAAGTCGTATTGATAACCACGAGGTTTTTGGTTCAAACTCCCCTTTTCACATATTTTTATCAAAATTTTGTTTTTTTATTTTTATTATTATTATTATTATTTTGTTATTTTGTTATTTTGTTATTTTGTTATTTTTTAAAAAAATTTTAAAATTTTTTAATTTTTTTTTTATATTTTTTTTGGTCTTCCCCATTCCTATTCAAAGGGAAATTTTCCTATTTTGAAGCATTTTCCATGGATATTATTTTTTTATTTTTTTTATTTTTATTTTCTTTTTCCCACCATTTTCTCATCCATCTTCCCCCAAATTAATAACCCTTCAAGTATAAAAAGGGGGGAGATGGAGGATGAAGGGGACAAGAAGAAGGAGAAGAGTTTTGGAAAAAGAAGCGAGCTTGAGAGACAACAAGGCATTGGGCATGAGCTTAGTTTAGGGAGTTTCTTAGCTAGAAGAATTTTTGAGGGAGAAGAGAAGAAAAAGCATTGAGCATAGACTTTAGTTGGGAAAAAAAGAAGTGAGTTTAGAGAGCTTACAAGAGTGATTTAGAGAGTCTTGAGAAGAAATTTTGAGAGAGAGAGAAAGGGAGGAAAGAAAGTGGAAGAGGAAAAGAGAAAAATAGAGGGGAATGAGGCAGCTTACATAGGAAAGAATTGGGGAAGGAGGAAGGAAAGAAGGGTAAAGAAGAAAGTAAAAAAGGTGGGCTCCACATTTTTTTTAAATTAAATCTTTATTTTTTCTATAAGTATTATTATTATATATTTTTTTTTGAAAAATCTATGAGTATTATTATTATCAGTCCTTCCCCATTTTATTTCATTGACACTTTACTAACCTTTTTTTCTTTCTTATTTGTAAATTAATGTTTTTTCTCTATTAGTATTATTATTATTAGTCCTTCCCCATTTTGATTTCATTTCACTTTACTAACCTTTTTTTTTCTTTCTTATTTGTTAAATTAAATCTTTATTTTTTCTATTAGTATTATTATTATTAGTCCTTCCCCATTTTATTTCATTGGCAGTTACTAACTTTTTTTTTTCTTTCTTATTTGTTAAATTAAATCTTTATTTTTTCTATTAGTATTATTATTATTAGTCCTTCCCCATTTTATTTCATTGGCAGTTACTAACTTTTTTTTTTCTTTCTTATTTGTTAAATTAAATCTTTATTTTTTCTATTAGTATTATTATTATTGGTCCTTCCCCATTTTATTTCATTTGCACTTTACTAACCTTTTTTTTCTTTCTTTCTTATTTGTTAAATTAAAATTTTTTTTTCTATTAGTATTATTATTATTAGTCATTCCCCATTTTATTTCATTTCACTTTACTAAACTTTTTATTTTCCTTTCTTATTTGTTAAATTAAATCTTTATTTTTTCTATTAGTATTATTATTATTAGTCCTTCTCCCATTTTATTTCATATGCACTTCACTAACCTCATTTTTTTTTCTTTCTTATTTTTAACTAAATCTTTATTTTACTATTATCATTACTAATTTCTCTCTCTGTTTTTTTTTTTTTTCACATTTACACTTTGCCAATTTCATTTCCTTTTGTTCATTTTTTGTCAACTTTCAAGTTTATTTGTTCTTTTCTTCTTTCATTCCCCAATTTTCTTTAATCCAATCTTTAATTCTTCTTCGTAAATTTCAATTATTGTTATTATAATTGTTTTGAAATTAATTTTCTTTTAAAAGAGATTATGGGAACTGAGTAATGTGCCTTCGTGGAGTTCAACTCCCGTGCAGGCGTATAAAAATTCTCATTTTCCCTAAAAAGAATTTACTCTTTGAATGATTTTCTTTTCTTAAACGGGTGTTGTAGGGTGCTAATACCTTCCATACACTCAAACGTCTCCCGAACCTAATTTCTGGTTTTCTAAGACTGGTTTTTATTTTATTTTAAATGTGACCAATCACACCTTCAATGATTGGTGGCGACTCCAATTTTCTTCTTAAAAATCCAAGAAAGGATGTCGGCCGCTCCGCGTCGCGATGACGTTGCGACAAGAGTGATTATGTATTTATTGTTAATCTGTTGTATCATTGGTTTATTATTCTGATTATTGGGTTATTATCTCTTGTAATCTGGGCAACTTGCCTATTTATAGCTGTGTACAGTAGCCATTAATATCAAGGAAAAATATTATGTCCTCTATTCTGTTAGAAAAGTGTTATAAGTTTCTTGGTTTTAGTATCAATCTTCCCCCTTGTTTTCAAAAACCAAGTCCAATTTTGGAAACAAAAAAAGTAGTTTTCAAAAACTTGTTTTTGTTTTTAAAAATTTGCTAGAAATTCAAATGCAACCTTAACTAGGATGAAAGCCATGGAAGGGAATTTAGGAGAAAACAAGCATAATTTTCAAAAACCAAAAGCCAAATGGTTATCAAACGGGGGCTAATTAATTTGGAAAAATTTAGGGAAACATATCTTAGGGAGTTGATTTCACCAATTGGAATTATAAAATAATCAAATTGAATGTATCTTACAACTTGCAATATTCCATAAGTCAAAGACCCTAGGATCATAACTCTATCTCTTAAGAATAATTATTTCTCATGCAATTTAAGAATCCAATATTCCTATTTAGATTCGTTAATATGCAAGACCTTAAGTCTAATCCTTTTTACAACTTCTAAAGCGGTCCTCAATCTCCTTTAGTTATGCACTTAAGTACTAATCTAAGTGTCATCTCTCGAGCGTAAGATTCAGAACAATCAACAATTAATCTATGACAAGTAGATAAAAAACATTAAGCAAATAAATACATGAATGAAATTCAAGCATAATAAAACATTCAATCAATTAATTCATAAAACCAATGGCTACATCAATCCCTAAGAACAAAAGGTTTAGCTATGCATAATCACAATATAAGCACAAAATCTCGTGCTAAATTCGATAAAAGGTGGCAAAAAGTCAAGAGAAAGAAGAAGAAATAAATGTCGTTGTGTCGATTTTAGCTCAATCTCCACGATCTTGAGCCTTTAAAATCTCTTTTTCTTAGCCCTATATAATGGTCTCCTTGTCTTCCAATTTGGCCAAAAACGTGAACCGCCAACTTTTCCCTTCCAAAATCCTCCTTTGTGGCGCCCTAAAACCCTACTTGATATATATATATATATATATATATATATATATATATATATATATATATATGTAAACGCACGACAACATTGAGACGCTACAGATAGCGTCGAGACACTACAATAAAATTGCAAAGACATTTTTTCTTCTGTTTTTCAGCGTTATTCCCTCGGCCTTTCAAGCTTGAATTCTTCCTTTTTTTTATAGGCTAGCTCAATTTACCTTTAATTAGCCCTATTTTTTCAATAACTTCTTCAAAGTCTCGATTTCACTCTAAATGCTCATTTTCTACAAATAAAAGTAATTGTGCATGAAAATAGTCAAATAAGCCTCAAAAGTAACAATAAATAAATAGTATAAATAGCTCACAATGTGTGCTATCAAAACCCCCTAGCCAAACATGGCGTGCACGAAAAGAAAAAGGCAAATCGGCCTAGCCCATTTGTAAACTAGGTCAAGGCTCTCACACACAAATGTGTGTGGTTTGCAGCAAAATGAAAAAGGAGAGTGGTGGCTTTTTCTCAAACTCTTTGTGCGGCCGAAAGAAAAATTGAGAGAATTTTTTTGTAAGTGACAGTAAGTTCGGTGTGTGGTAGTGAGTAATTTTGAGAGAATAATGTTATTCTCTCATATTGTTTTGATGATGTTTATTTCGTTCTTTATCCCAAGTTATCTGGTTGTGATACTTGAAAGTCAATAGCTAATGTTGGGCTATTGAGGGTTGTTTTGTAGTGTGATATTATTGAAGGCTTCTTGTAATATCTCTATTTTTAGTAGAACTTGTAGTTGCAAAAGACTAGACATAGTCCCGAGTTTGGGACGAACCAATATAACTTTTTGATCTCGTTCTCTTTTCCCTATCTCTTTTATTATTTTCGAGACTATCATTATTGATGTGTTTGACTTAACTTGTAGAAAGGGAGATAACTACAATATTATTGAGTTTTGTCATAATATTATTGTTTGTATTGTTGATGGTCAAATTTGGTCAGAGGAAACTCACCTGACCTTCACGTGCCACCAACGGTAAATTTGTAGATGAGGGGGAAGACGTGGCCTGCAAAACGAAAAACCTGCACACCGGTGTGGTGCTAGCCACACCGATTCTGATGCTTAAGTCAGAAAACGGAAGTAGGAGGGCTAGAGAGTAAGAGAAGAGAGTATAGAGCTCGGGTCCCCTTCTTCAGTGGTGAAGAGGGGTATCAATACCTGCTCATGCTCCTAGGGTTTTTAGGAATTCGAAGGTGTTTCGGGACAGACCAGGCGGAATTGGGGTGGCTAAAGGTTGCAGGGATCGAACCGAGTCAGAGGGACTCGGCCCGCGCGAGCGGGCCGACCATGGGTCGAGGCCGAGCAGGGGGTCAGGCCCCTTCGGTCTTGGCTCGTTCCACTTGCTGGTTTCGCCTCTGGGGTCTGTAAAGATAGCTCACTAATCTTTTATTCTTTCATTATATGTTCTGTATAAAATGGGCCAATTCTTTATTTTCGATGACTTAGGCCCATGTCTGTGATATTTCTAGAGAAAAGTTCTTTTGGTTATTTGTAGGAGTTTTTAGCCCTAGGCTTTTGTATATATATGGCTACTGTTTGGGCATTTTATATATAGAAAAGCCAAGGTTTTCTCCTGCATTCTCCTTCTCTCTAAAATTCGGGTTTACAATATGTTTGTCTTAAGATGGTATCAAAGTCTTGTCTAACGACTCAGCTCTAATCGATCCTTTTTCTCGGCCTAATCGGCCTCAATGTCGACTCCGGAAAACTCTCTGAGCGGTGCCCTAGGCGATTCTTCCGCTGGTTCTTCGCAAGCGTTTAGTCCAGGTAACAAAATCTCTATCGTCAAATTAACTGATGACAACTTTCTTCTCTGGAAATTTCAGATACTCACTGCCCTTGAGGGATACGACCTTGAATCGCACCTCTTGGAGGATCCGCCACCGAAAACTCTCGGTTCTCAAGCTGGTTCCTCCTCCAGCAGTGATGCGACGCCACCACCTACGCCCAATCCAACCTATCTTCAATGGAAGCGCCAAGATAAGGTGATTTCATCTTGGCTCGTTGGGTCCATGACTAAGGACCTTCTTCATCAAATGATTCACTTCACTACAACCAAAGAAATTTGGACCTCTCTTCAACAGATCTTTACAACACGTAACCTAGCCCAGATGATGAAGATCAAAACCAAACTCCAAACGATTCAAAAAGGAGGTATGCCACTTAAAGAGTACTTTTCTAAAATACAACAGTATGTTGATGCCCTTGCTGCGGTTGGCAAACCTGTTGAGGTAGAGGATCACATACTGTTTATTCTCTCTGGTCTTGGTTCTGATTACGAATCGATGGTGTCTGTTATCACGGCTAAGATTGGTCCACAAACTATTCAGGAAGTCATGTCTTTCTTCTCACTCAGGAAAATCGTATAGAGAGAAAGCTTGTTCCCATTGAGGGTTCGGTCCCATCTGTGAACCTCATGGTTCAGTCTAAACCCCCTGAATCGGATTCTTCTAAAACTAATCAATCTCAGTTTTCTTCAAATAATGGTAGTGGTCACAGGGGTGGACGTGGTGGTCGTGATTACTCTAATCCTGGGGGCGGACGTTCCTGGAATAATCGGAATAAAGTTCAATGCCAACTTTGCACCAAGTTTGGCCATACTACTGCAAAATGCTTTTTCCGATATGCCCCTCAGTCATCTCCGATGCCACAAGGTGCGTATTCTTGAGGTTTTAACAATTTTAACCGGTCTACATCTTTTCCTCAGATGTCAGCAATGGTAGCATCACCTGACTTGAATCAAGATACCAACTGGTATCCAAAATCGGGCACCACTAATCATCTCACACATAATTTTAACAACCTCTCTGTTGGGTCGGAATATGGTGGTTCAAATCAAGTTCATGTTGGAAATGGAGCAGGTCTGCCTATCTTAAACTATGGGTTCTCTTCTTTTACTTCTCCATTTTGTGGCAATCGTATTTTTCATAATCTTTGAATTCCATCCCACCCTCTGTTATGTGAAGGATCAAGTTACTGGCCAGGTTCTGCTCCAAGGGACTCTACATGATGGACTTTATCGGTTCAACCTCTCTTCTCAGGGAAATACAGCAGTTCAAGCTCTAGTCACTCAGTCCCCATCTTCTAGTTTCCAAAATGAGTCTGTTAGGTCTTGCTCTTTACTTGACCTTTGGCATAGAAGGCTAGGTCACCCGTCTTTATCCACTGTAAAAAGTGTCCTTCGAGTGTATAAGCCTCAGTTATATATAAATAATACTTTTCAATTCTGTGATGCATGTGCTATGGGTAAACATCATAATCTCCCTTTCCAATCTTCTCAAACTCATTATACTGCACCTTTGCAACTTGTTGTGTCTGATCTTTGGGGTCCTACATATTTAGCCTCAACCTCTGGTTTTCGCTATTACATTAGCTTTGTTGATGCATATAGCAGATATACTTGGGTTTACTTTCTTAGATCTAAGTCTGATGTCTTCACTACCTTCTTAAATTTTAAAAATCTGGTTGAAAAATTGTTAGGAACCTCTATTTTGTGCTTCCAATCTGACAATGGAGGTGAGTTTAAATCCTTCACTCTCTTTCTTCAATCCCATGGTATAACTCATCGCTTCTCTTGCCCGTACACCTCCCAACAGAATGGCATTGCCGAGCGCAAACATAGGCACATTGTAGATACTGGCTTAGCGCTTCTATCTCATGCTTCAATGCCATTAAAATTTTGGGATGAGGCCTTCTCCACTGCTGTATTTCTCATAAACAGGTTACCTACTAATGTCTTAAATGGTATGTGTCCCTTGGAGAAATTATTTAAAACCTCACCAGATTATTCCTTCCTTAAAACATTTGGATGCCAGTGTTTCCCCTATATTAGGCCTTATCAATCACATAAGCTACCCTATAGGTCTGATCCTTACACTTTTATAGGATACAGTCCTTCTCACAGGGGTTATAAATGTCTATCGACAACTGGAAAATTTTTTATATCAAGACACGTTCTGTTCAATGAATCCAAATTCCCTTTTAAGCTCACTTCATCTACACCTCACCCAATTAACCCATCTCGGGTTTTGCTGCCTTCTCCAACCATTATCTCTAGTTCTCCCTCTCCCTCATTATCCTTTACTACTCCCAATGAACCCATAGTTGAGTTACCTGCCTCATCTCCTCAGGAACAAGGTTCCCCATCTTCTAGCTCCTTAGATCAAGGTTTCTTACCAACCGAGAGCTCCCCTCAATCCATTTCGCCTCAATCTCAAGAGAATGCCGTCACTAATACTCATCCCATGGTCACTCATGCTAAGAGTGGTATATTCAAGCCAAAAGCCTTTATGAGTGAAAAGTCTTATACTGAAACTGAACCCCCTAATGTCAAGGAAGCCCTTAAATGTGAACATTGGCGAGAGGCTATGCAACTAGAATATGATGCCCTCGTCCAAAACAATACATGGGATTTAGTTTCGAAACCCGAGAACAAGAAGATTGTTGGCTGTAAATGGGTTTTTAGAATCAAACGTAACTTTGATGGCACTATCTCTAGATACAAGGCTCGGCTTGTAGCCAAAGGATTTCATCAATCTGCTGACCTTGATTACACAGAGACTTATAGTCCTGTTGTGAAACCCATTACTATACGAATGTTACTCACTTTGGCTTTATATCATGGTTGGACAACCAGGCAAGTTGATGTTAATAATGTGTTTTTACATGGTTATCTAACCGAGTCTGTGTTCATGGAACAGCCAAGTAGTTTTAAAGTTGCAGGCACTCAACACCTTGTATGCAATCTTAAAAAGGCTCTCTATGGCCTCAAGCAAGCACCTCGAGCATGGTATGAACGTCTTAGCTCTTATCTTAAATCTCTTGGCTTTATTACGTCTTCTGCTGATGCTTCATTAATGATTCGACGTTCGTCCTCTCAATGCTGCTATATACTGATTTATGTCGATGACATAATTATCTTGGGGAGTTCTGTTTCTGATGTTGACTTATTGATTAAATCTCTACATGCTCAATTCTCTATCAAGGATTTAGGCCACCTAAACTATTTTTTGGGGATTGAGGTTTCTTATTCCTCCTCTGGAGGTATGTTTCTCTCTCAGACAGCCTATATTAATGAGGTTTTGGCTCGAGCTCAAATGTCTGATGCGAGTTCCATTGCTACACCCATGGTAAGTGGTTCTGTTCCTTCGGCTTTTCAAGGAGAATTCTTTTCTTACCCTTTTTTATACGAAGCATTGTCGGGGCTTTACAGTATGTTACCTTAACTAGGCCTGAACTATCTTATAGTGTTAACAAGGCTTGCTAATTTATGCACTCCCCTAAACTCATACATTGGCAACTTGTTAAACGAATCTTAAGATATTTGAAAGGCTCTCTTGATCATGGCATTTTGATTCATAAACCACGTGACTTAACTCTGGTTGGTTTTGCTGATGCTGATTGGGCCTCGGATCCGGACGATAGGAAATCCACCACTGGTTATTGTGTTTACTTTGGAGGTAATTTGGTTTCTTGGGGCTCCAAGAAACAATCGATCATCTCTAGATCAAGCACCGAGGCTAAATATCGTGGTTTAGCTACTGTGGCAACTGAATTGGTTTGGATAAAATCTCTCTTTAGTGATTTATATATTTTTTTGTCTAACCCTCCTATTCTCTGGTGTGACAACTTAGGAGCTGTGCATTTAAGTGCAAATCCATTTTGCACTCTAAGACGAAACATGTCGAACTAGATATTTACTTTGTTCGAGACCTTGTTCGTCACAAGAAAATCCTTATTCAACATCTCCCTGCAACCGAACAAGTAGCTGACATATTTACAAAGCCATTATCAGCTGTTCAGTTCAACAAACTCAAATTCAAGCTCAATGTTCGTGATGCTACTACCATTGGCTTGCGGGGGGTGTAAAGATAGCTCACTAATCTTTTATTCTTTCATTATATGTTCTGTATGAAATGGGCCATAATTGTCTTTAACCCAATTCTTTATTTTCGATGACTTAGGCCCATGTCTGTGATGTTTCCAGAGAAAAGTTCTTTTGGTTATTTGTAGGAGTTTTTAGCCCTAGGCTTTTGTATATATATGGCTACTGTTTGGGCATTTTATATATAGAAAAGCCAAGGTTTTCTCCTGCATTCTCCTTCTCTCTAAAATTAGGGTTTACAATATGTTTGTCTTAAGAGGGTCCATCTCCCAGTCCTATTTTCGTCCGGTTGTCCTCGTCAGCTCCTTGTACACCGGAGTGGTCCAAAATCACCTATAACATGTATCATTCCACATTTTTCTCCCAACAGACAATCGTACAACGCTAACCGTCCCGCTCCTCTTGATCTCTCTTGGAATGCTTGATGGAGAATACATCCATGCCAACCAAAGCCAATAAATATTGTTTAGATTTATACATTGAAGCGTGGATGTGTGCTGTTTCTTTCTTTTAATTAATTTGAGTGGCAAGGGTCCATATATAGGGAAAGTCCATTCTATTCCCCATACTCGATATATGTAAAATACCTGTAGTCCAGCTTTTGCGCGCTTTCTTCCCAGGTTGACAATGAGATCCAGCACCAGCACCAGCCACCTTATTTAAGCATTACCAAATACTGGGGCCCCTCTAGACTTTTGCCTCATTGACAAGGACCTTTTGGTCCTTTCAGTTTCTTCCATGTACCCTCCTTGCCCAAACTCCAACTCCAACCCATTCAACTAATTCACAAACTATCCAAATTCTATAAAATATCTATATCTATCTTTTTTTTTTTTTTTTTTGGAAATATTCGTATGAATTGCAAAAGAAAATGACATATTATAGTTGGAGATCATGACACATTAAAAAAATAGAAAATAAAAACAAGCATGATACAAAACAACTCAAAATAAAGATGAGAAAGCTTAAATTCCAAGCAAAGAGAAGAAGATAAATATGCTAGATGGTAAATAATCAATGGGTATAGATCTATCCTGACTACTTTTCAAACCTTAAAGTCAAACAAATGAGACAACTTTCGTTATTTTCCAATCTATAATTTAACTAGTTAAGATGTTATTATCGTTAATCAAAAGGTTAAAATGTTTGAATTCTCACTTTCGAACATATCGTTGAACTAAAATAAAAGCTTTCAATATTTAAAGATCTCATCTTTTTTCAGGCAATAGATTGATAATATTGATTATTTATTTTTAATTCATAATTATAAATGCAGTTTTAAGAACAAAAATATTTACTTTTATATATTTATTATATATATTTTCATTTCTTTAATTATATATATTTTTTAATTTATTTAAAAAATATATTAAATCAATATGGAGTAAGTCAATACAACTATATAAATATTGAACCTTACATATCCATATGTTTATCTATACGTTTATCTTTATCTTTTTATTTTTTTTAAATTTATATATATAGTAAATTTTTTAAAAAGATTTTTAAGTATATAATAACTTGGGTATAAAAACACTCCTAAGAAAATGTAACCAAACATACGAGTGTTCAAATTATAAACAAATTTTATATAAAATATTTTTTTTCAAAAATACATTCTTGAAAAACACTTAAACTCAAAGGTATTTCAAACGAAACCTAAATTTATTTTTAAATAAGAATGTAAAAATAGTTATGATGTTAGCGAAGTCACCTTGAAACATACTCAAAATAAGTTTTATGTTTAATTCTACATTTTTAAATTTGATTTTCATATCATCGAAATTGATTTTAAATTATAAAAAAAATATGTTTTAGAGTGATTTTGAATATGACAAAAATGACTTTAACCATTTCAAAAATCACCCCAACACTTAGTTGTAGAGAGGTAGGTAGGGACAACTTGACATAAAGGTTTCAATGACAACAACAAAAGTGGAAGGACACATCTTGATATGTGTATGGACATGTTCATGATATGCTATTGGCTGTCCCCCAAATTTTCCTTCCTATGGACACCTACAAATTCCCTCCTATGCTTCATAACTTTAGGTTGTTCCAATTGTTTATTATATCTTTAACTTGTACATAAGTTTCAATATGTTGTACTCAAGTCACTTTCATCTAAATTTTTTCTATTTAATTTTAATATAGAAAAAGACTTCAAATGAACAGAAATAATTTAAATTCATGATGAATACTCTCAATGAATTCATCCTTCTCCAACGTTTGAATTTAAAATAAATGGTTTAGAATTTATATAAAAAAATTCTTTAATGATTTTTTTTTTAAGAATTTATTTTTTCGCTTTATTACAATAAAGGTAGGATGATGATTTAAACCTTAACCTCTAAGAAAATATTAGATATCTCATATTTTACCATTTATATGGACAAAATTTAAGGATTTGTTTTGGAATACCCTTTAATTTTAAGCACTTCTTAAAATATATCTTGAATAAAAATATTTGTTATATGTTACATTTTTTTAAGAAAAATGCTTTGAATAACAAATATTTTTTTTTGCACTATATTAAAAAAAACTTATTTTATTAATTATAAATATATATTTAGTTGAACTAAGCTGTTGTTGGCAATTTAATTCATTTATTAAAGTCATTTTTATTTATTAATTTTTTCAAAAAATTATTTATCATCTAAAATCATCCAAATGTTATTCTATAACACTTTAAATTCTTAACTTTTCAAGGTGCTTATAGAAACTTTTGGATAAAAAAAAGCTTTTTTTTTTTTTTCTTCTAAAAATTGTTCCGTACACAAAATATTATTGTATTATTGTCCCTCTGCCACAAGGACACCGTTTAACTTCGCGGCTCATTTTGCCGCAATCTAACGCCCCTATAAAAGTATAAAATTACACTTTTGCCACTCCCAATGCCTCAATTGCCGCAAGCTTCAAAAGTTGTTCCCTTGGAAGTTGAAATCAAGAATCAAAATTAGTTCCATACTATTAATAAGGAGTTTTTGGTATATCTTTCTCAAACCTTACTTTTCCAAGCCTTCCAATCAAGTTTTATTTTTGTCCATGTGAACCTAGTATACTAATTATCATCACCATCATTTGATTATCATTTCTATAATTGTTGTTGATGATCAAATTTCGCTAGGTAAATTACCTTCACTCCACGTGATAATCGACAGCGAATTTGTTTGAGAGTGGGAGAAGACGTGGTCTGCTAGACGGAAAACCTGCACACCGGTTTGGTGCTAGCCATACCGACTCCGATGCCTAAGTCAGAAAACGGAAGTAGGAGGGCTAGAGAGTAAGAGAAGAGAGTAGAGAGTTCGAGTCCCCTTCCTCTGTGGCGAAGAGGGGTATAAATACCTGCTCATCCTCCTAGGGTTTCCAGGAATTCAGAGGCGTTTTGGGATGAACCAGGTGAAACCGGGGCGGCCAGAGGAGGTATGGATCGAACAGAGTCAGTGGGACTCGGCCCCGGCCTTTGGCCAAGGTCGAGCATGGGGTCGGGCCAAGGCCCGACCCCTTCGGTCTTGACCTGATCCACTGGCCCGTTTCCCCGCCCGGATCCATCTTCCAGTCCGATTTCTGTCCGGTTGTCCTCGTCAGCTCCTTGTGCATGGGGTTGTCCAAAATTACCTATAACAATTGTTGAACCTCAAAAAAGAATCTTTATATTTAAAATAAAAAAGAGTTGAGATTGAAGAAAGAAGGGGACTAATGGTTTTTCCTAATTTATCTCAAATTATAAAGTATATATGTATATGAAAAAGGATAAGATTATATAAGCTATTTTTTTTTCTAATTGGCTTCATTTTAATTTTTAGTAATATTGAAAAACCTTTAAAAAGTTAGAAAATAAATTGTATCTTCTTTATAAAATTTTTTAACTTAATCCTTGCGCATTTTGGTTGGAGAAATTATAAGGGCCATCAATCCTATTTATTTTTCTTATTTAGATCATTTTAATTCAAACAGAGGGAGGACTTTCTTAAATTAAATATTTAAAATGATAGATTAGCAATGTATTGACCGACTGAGATATGTGTAGATCATTTCAAGTGTATGGGAAATAATTGATAGTACAAATGATTCATTTTCTCTCAACTTTTTCATTCATGTTAGACTTCTTTACCCAACCTCTTTATTCAAAGCTTGGAACTACTAGTGGACCACCATTAGTGTCAAACTCTTTTGAAGCACAACTACTTATAACCTAGATTTTATAAGTATGTTATTCACTTGTACTTGCCACAAGTCGAAATTGATTAATCCAATTTGGCACGTATAATTTTTTCAAAAATGTTAATTTACAACTCAGTCGTTGATGTGTTTACATATTTCTTAGGGTCTCTTCAGAACGATGATATTGTTCTATGAATTTGAATATTAAACACTGGAATTAAATACTTAAATTCAAATGTCTGAAATAATAAAAATCTATGTTTAGATATACCTTGATAATTAATGTCTAGTTGTGTATATTATGTTGTTTGTTTTAGTCAGAGTGAGCATAACTCAACAGTAGTTGACATGTAACTATAGTATAAACCAAGAGGTTGGAGGTTTGAATCCATCCACCCTCAAATGTTGTTGAACTAAAAAAAAGTGGTGTGTTTGTTTTACATGTTTTGCTTATTAGTTATAGGCTAAATATATGTTTTAGTTTATAACGATTTGATTCTTTTTTCAATTTAATCTATATTATTTGAATTTTTTTTAATTTAGTCCCTTAAGTTTTAACATTTTTCAATTTAGTTTCTTATTGCCGATGAATGTTGAAATTGGTTGATTCATCCTGACATAACCAATACTTGGTAAATTAACAAAAATTTAGAGGAAAAATATATTCATTTAAAAAAAGAAAGCTTATACAGTTTCTCCTCCAAACTTCTAAGAAATTGATAGAAATTTCAAGTTTTGTTCCTCTTAGATAACATGTGTCTCCTTTAAATTTCCATCAATTCACCAAGTATTATGTCAGGGTAAGTTCATTATTGATCAACTTTAACATTCACCAATTGTGAGAGACTAAAACTCACGGAAAAGAACTACGAGAGACTAAATTGGAAAATTTTTTAACAAAAAGAATTAAATTGAAAATCTTAAAATAATAGTCTAAATTGAAAAAAAAAAAATCAAACATTTGGGAATTACAAAATATACTTTGCTATAATTATATATAAAATATTAAAATAATAATATCAATCAATTATTTGGTCTTTTTTCTTTATTTTTAATTTTAATTTAGATTATTTAATATAACATATTCCTTAATTGATCAATTAATTACAATTAATTAAAATATTTTAAACAATTAAATATTGAATAAACAAAAAAAAAATTATCATTTACAAGGATATAATAAAATCAGGCTCTAAAAATCTACCATCCATAAAACAAATTACATAGGTTTATTACATCATAAACAAATCTCATCCCAAAATGTATGATGAAACATTAATGTTCAGAGGGGTGGAAAATCCTCCCTCTCACATTTTGTTAAACTACCAAATAAAATAAAAATTAAATCATAAACAAAATTGGATAAAAATAAATGGTTTTGTTACAATTTAGTCCTAAGAGTTGTATCAATTAGGTCTCAAAATTTAAAAAAAAATGTCTAATAGGTCATTGTACTCTCAATGTTGTGTTTAATAGTTCACTTAACTTTAGAAATGTCTAATAGAACCATCAAATTTTAATTTCGTGTTTAATAAGTCTCTGACACATTCAAAATTCTTAAAAATTAAGAAATCTATTAGATATGTAATTGAATTTTGTGTCTATTTGGACTATCGAGTAGGCCTGTGAATTTCAAATAATGTCAAATAGGTGATCAATGACTTATTAGATACAAAATTGAAAGTTGGATGGATTTGATACTTTTTAAAGTTCAGGAACCTACTGAGAAAATAAATTTAAAGTTCGAAAACTTATTTAACACTTTTTAAAGTTCAGAGAACAAATTGACACAACCCAAAAAATTGAGGGACCAAACTTGTAATTTAACCAAAATAGATTTATTAAATCGTGCTCTTAAAAAAAACACTCTAATGGATAAAGATTCAAGTGTTAACACATCAGTACAATTTAGCATTAAGTTATCTATACTTCTTATCAAGTATGAGATTTGAAACCGTGTAAAACTAGAAAAATTATTAATTGTTTCCGGTGAAATTCTACTCCATTTTTAAGGTTGGATGTAAATATTCAAATTTATTTATTACTTAACAACCGTTAGATGCAAAATCAAGATACTTTAACTATTTCTCTGTCTTTACATCCAACAATGCAAAACTACGAGTCTCATCGTACGAGAACACCTAAAAATTTCTCGTAAAACTGCTAGTTGCATTTAAATAATTTGTCCATCAAGAGACAGAGAAGTTGGAATTGGATACAAAACCAAACTACCTTTCTCGGTCTCTCTTTCTCCTTTCTCTCTCCTCTATATATCCAAATCCAGTGTGGATTGTTTACGTTTCAGCTGCAAAGCAAAATTAAAAGGCATGGCAAAAAACGCACCAAGAACCACCTCTCTACACAAACACTCGAAAATCCTTTCAATTTCTCCACCCATTCACGCCTCTAATTCTTTCCCTCTTTCCCCAATTTCCTTCTAATTCTCTCTCTAATTTTCAGTTTTCACGAGGGAATTTCAGATTCTTCTTCCCCCAAAAAGAAAAAAAGTTAAACAAAATGGGGAGTGGCGAGAGAAGCCAAGGGAGTTTCAAAGGGGTCCCAAAGGGTTGTTTGGCCATCAAAGTTGGGCATGAGAGTGAAGAGAAACAGAGATTTGTTGTGCCTGTCATGTATTTCAATCACCCTTTGTTCATCCAGCTGCTCAAGGAGGCTGAGGACGAATATGGGTTTGATCAAAAGGGAACCATCACTATTCCTTGTCACGTCCAGCAATTTAGGTATGTCCAGGCCATGATTGATCGAGAAATCTCCATCCATCACCACCATCTCCATGTTCCTTGCTTTAGGGTTTGATCTTCTTCCGATGGAAAATCAAGAAAATTATTCAACGTGGCTGTCATACTGTGATCGACTTGTATATGACGATCTCTAAACAACCCTCCGATCAATCGATGCCAGGTTAACGATGTGTTTTTTCATTTAATTTCTCTCTTGCATCGACATCTATATGTTTAAGGGTACAAAATTGTCAATCACATTGTTTCGGTCAGCCTCGTACGAGAATTTCTTGAGTTTTCGGTCTTGTCGGTCACAATAAAATCTCTCTTTCCCCTTCTCTAGGGTTTGTGTAAATTTGGGGTTTTTTTTTCTTCTCTTTTTTGGTTTTGGGAATAACTGATGAAAGCAAATGAATGTCAGCTGTGTAAAAAATGGAATGGTTTTATTTTGTTATTTTTTTTCCTAAGAAATGCTTGGAATTTGGAAAGTAAACTCTTTCGTTGCTTTTCCATCTTTTTCTGATATTTGATGAGAAATATGCAAATCGGAAATTGGATCTAGAAACAGAGAGAGAGAGATGCTTGTTTTTCTTTTCTTTTTTTTTTTTTTTCTTTTTTTCTTTTTTTTTTTTTTGAAAATCTTTTTTTTTTTTTTTTTTTGAAACTAGAGAGAGATGCGTGTTCAATGTCATCAAATGTCAAATGTCAATTATGGTACGGCCAGCGTAACTGCTTTTAAACATTTTTTTTAAAATGTAAAATGGCTATTCAGTTGAAATTGGAATAAATTAATTATTTTTAAATAAAATTAAATAATTGAATAACAAATATCATTTTTTTAGTTAACAATATTTCAAGGTAGGGGATTCGAACTTTGATCTCTTAGTCGACGGTACATTTCAATTAACGCTCAGTTATGCTCATTTGACAACAAATATCTCTTTCTAGATGTACATATATTTATTAAAAAAATATATTAGATTGTAGAAAGATTTTTTTAGATATACATATATTAGAATTAAAAATATCTGAAGAGTAATACGCCTATTATTAAATAATCGGTAAGAAATAATTAAATAATACATTTCTAAAAAAAAAAACCAATAATTACATTACAAATAAAAATCGCAAATTAAAATTAAATCTATACCCTTAACTTTAACTTTATTTGTTGAGTCAATTAAAACTATAAACTAATAGTTTCATCAATTAAAAGTCTGATCTTTATTAGTTGGATGAATTAAGACTCTAAACATGTCAATTTGTAGGATTCATTAAATTATGTTATAAGATTGATAGTTAAATTTGAGGAGTACATATGAAGACTTCCATTATAAGCCTAAGCCACAAGCTCCTCCAATAGAACGTTGAAACAATCAAAGCAAGCGTGGCACATAAAAGTGTCAAAATAACCTCAGAATGAGGTAATAAGCTAAGGCCAAGCAACGCCCAACAACGACTTGCGTGCCAATGCCCATGTCTGCATTAACCTCACAAGAGGTTTGCCAGCATGCACGAACAACGTCGCAACCAGCAGCCTCCGAGCGCGCCAGCTACCTGCTCCGCCTTGTATAGTGCCCACCTGTAGCATGCTTCATCCAGCAACTAACGCCCCACACTGCCCTCTACTTAGCGCACCTTGCTCTGCACACAGTCATTGTAGCAAGCCTCGAGCAGTGCTTACCCACCCAGCGTGCTCGTTTTCCTAGGACGCCCATGAACCTGCCCACACGCATGCATTTTTCCCTATTTGGCAAATTCCCTGTCCACTAGACATCTACTTTCCTTATTTGCCTCTGTTTTTATTTTCTTATTTTCGAATGTAATTTTGGTCCTTAGGGTATTCGTTTTAGATTTTTTACCAAATCTTTTGGGATATTTTATTTAGTCCTTTCATTTTCCAAATTAAGCTAGAATATTTTTTTTATTCCTTAATTGTATTGGGATTTTATTTTATTTTATTCTATGCTTTTTTTTAGGGGCTTTGCACAGATAGCAAAAACCGGAAAAAGTATTGCAAAAATAGCAAAAAAAAATTAAAAAAAAAAAAATTATTTGCGGTAATAGCAAAAAATACATTAAATTATGAAAATACCCTTAGTATCTTCAATAGTCTATCAGTCCCTATTATTGATAGCCACTGATAGACTTCGATTAATCAGAGTCTATCAATGATAAATACTGATAGACTTTGATTATAAGTTTCAATTAATCAGAGTCTATTAGTGATAGACACTGATAGAATTTGATGATCATAATCTATAAGTTTTATCGTGTTTAATTCAAGCCTATCAGTGATAGCCGCGGATAGAAAACAATTTAATTCAAGGCTATTAGTTCAATTTAATTCAAGGCTATCAGTTTCTATCCATCGGTTTAATTTAAGTTTATCAGTGATAATCACTAATAGAAAACCGTTTAATTCAAAGTTATCAGTTTCTATCAATGATAGAAATTAATTTAATTCAAGACCATTAGTTTCTATCATTGATAGAAACCAATTTAATTGAAGTTTATCAGTTTCTATCAGAAATCAATTTAATTAAAGTCTATTGACTTGTATCACTGATGAAAATTAGTTTAATTCAAATCTATCATTTTCTATCGAGGATAGAAATAAGTTAATTGAAGTCTATCAGTTTCTATCTCGGATAGAAATCAGTTAATTATCAATTAATTTAAGTCTACCAATGATTGTTACTGATAGAAATCAATTTAATTGAAATCTATCAGTAAAGTACTTTGCATTGCAATCATCTCAGTAATTAGAAACTCATCCAAAATTATTATACTATAATCATAAATTGAACAAAAAATTTGAGTCTCTTGTGGTAATTAGAACATAAAATCGAAAAATAACCATTACCAACAAACGACTCTCAATCAACAATATAATTTTTAAAGCCTAGCACACAAGCTCCATGGCCACCACCATAAAATTGCTATTCTTGTATTCTTTGTATTTCGTTATCTATCAATTATATCCCTGATAGACTTCAACCAGTGATAGTCAGTGTAGGCTACGATTAACCGGAGTATATCAGTGATATCCTTTGATATACTTATACAAACACTCACCAAAATTGCTATTTTTGTATTTTTGGCATTCTTGAATTAAAAAGAAGGCCAACAAGAGCTTAGCTCTATTGGCATAAAGTTGTACGGATAATCACAAGGTCTGTGATTCGAAAGAAACAATCATAACAATACCATGTGGGAAGAAGAATAAAAAACAAATCAAATAAAAAAAGAAGAAGAAAATGCACAACCTAATAAACTGCACAGAACAAAACAGAGGAAAAAAAACATATTAACCACACAAGAATTCCACCCCCATAAATGCACAAAAAAAAAAAAAAAAGAAATGGTAACAACTCATTATAGAAATCGTAACACACAAGAAATGAGGGGAAGAAAGGTAAGAAGAAATGAAGGTAAGAAGAAATGGTAACAGCTCATTATAAAAAAAAAAAGAAAAAAGAAAAAAGAAAAAAAAAAAACAAGAAATCATAACACACAAGAAAGAAAAGGGTAAAAAGGGAATATTCTAATTTTTTTGCCTTATTTGCAATTCTTTTTACCTTATGCTAAATTTGCTATTACATATAATTAATTTGTCATCCACTACAATTACTCTTTTTTTAAGTACATCAACATTAGGAGGTGGTTGAGGGTACATGCCAAATTACCTCTAAGCTATGCTCGCTTTGGATATTCTAGAGTTAGTTCGTTGATATAACCCATAGTTTGCGAGTTGTTATGGCCCGAATTTATCTGATTGTGTCCCGATGAATAGTGTGGTATTTAGTTGGTTTCGAATTCAATTGTCTTTATTTAGGTTGTGGTTGTGTATTGAGCATGAATTTGAATAAAGCAAGTGCAATTAAATGCAGATTTTGTGAGAAAATGTTCTAATTTGTTGAGGATCCCACATCGGAAAGATTGGTGGAGACCTCACAATATATAAGCTTCAAGGGTCACTCCACTCATGCCAATTGGTTTTGAGATGGAAGCCCATATAATATAATATGGTATCAGAGCCCATTAGGCACCATCTTGAGGGGCATGTTGAGGATCCCACATCGGAAAGATTGGTGGAGACCTCACAATATATAAGCTTCAAGGGTCACTCCACTCATTGCTAATTGGTTTTGAGATGGAAGCCCATATAATATAATATAATTTACTAACTTTGTTGTAGCTCACATTTAAGTGGCGTTTTCGAGTGACCTCATGCTGTGACGAACCTCGCCAAACATAAGGGAAAAAAATCTTGTAAATCATGAGAAAAAGATTGAGGATCTTGTCCATGAGGGTTTTTTGTTTTGTTTTTTTTTTCTTTTGAATGTGACACATGGTAAGAGAGTTCATTAATGAGTTAGTTTGTATTCTCAACTCTATCAGTTTTATTCTTTTATTGTTAAGTTGTGATTCTATTTAATTATCTTGTATTCACAAAGTGTCTATATATATGAAAGTCTTTGCCTTTGTTCACATTGATGAGAAGAATATATTTTCTATGGTCTTTTTACTTTTTATTAGAAAGTTTGGTCTAATGACCATTATCGATCTGATATTTTTTTTTTCTCTTTCACGATGTGTTCCTCTATTTCTGAGAGAGATATATTGTTTAGAAATTACCAATTCGTAGGTTTCACAATTTATCATCGTAGAAGCAAGATTTCAACGTCGAAATTAGATGAGGTAAATTACCTTATGTGGAAATTCTAGGTTTTGATTACTCTCAGAGGTCGTGACTTGCAGAAATTCATCAATTGTAATTACGAAATATCTCAGAAATTAATTTCTTAATTCCAGTAATGAATTTTCTTCTACAAAAATCTCCAATCCATAATATGAGTATTGGATTCGACAAGACAATCTAATTACTGCATGATTTCTTGGTTTGATGTCAATAGTTGCTGAATTGCTCGATTGAAAGATTTCTTGATATGTATGGAACATCTTTCTACTTGTTTCTCCTCTAAACATGTTGCTAGGGTTCTTGATTTGAAGACAAAGCTCGAACTCATGAAAAAGGGGAACATAGCCTTTAGGAGTAGTATTTTACGAAGATTAAGAATTTAGTTGATACCTTGGTTGCTGCAGGAAAACCGATCTCTAATGATGATCACATCCTTCATATTCTTATTGGTTTGGGACTCAAATATATGATCCGATTGATTTGGTTATCATTGGAAATGATGAGGCTCTTCCTTTGCGTGTATACTATATGCTTCATACTGTTAGGTTTTATGCCCTAAAACTCATAGATAGTAAATGTAAATAATTAAATGTCCTCAATAAAGAGTTATCGAGGTTATTTCAATAAAAGTTATTGTTTTCTGTTGTATTAGTTTTGTCTTCATAACCCTAAATCCAATAAACTAACATCCTAGACTGTCTTATGAGTCTTGAATAGTATGTGGAAACATACGGGGATTAATGTTCAAGATACAACCTAAATGGTCTATAGTATAGGGATAAGATCAGGTACCTTATCCTGTTGACACTATGGATACAACTCACTTTGTATTTGATACAAATACAGTGATCCAATGCGTTCGTGTATGTGACATGCGAGTAGGGGTATCCTATGCAATGAGTTTGCATAAGACCGAACCGCGAAATAGTAACCACTAGATGTAACTTCGTTGACTAGTTAAGTTTCTATTTCAATAGGATGATCTAGGCAACTTAGTCTTAATCCTGAGTGTATTATGGACTCATGTTCACGAGGGATTGTCTTTTAATTTGAATGGGTGAGAGTGGCCAGTTCGCCGATTCAATAAGCCTACCATTATGGGGAAAAGACTGAGTGGGGAGCTGAGAACATAACAACACGAGATGGAATTCACTCCTTCCTGACTTTAGGGTAAGTAGATGAGTGTTTCCTTAAGTGGTGTCTCCGGGACTTAAACAAAGGATCCTACCCTCTCGCTGGCCTGAGAGGGATTTTTGTTTAATGGTTGGACTATAAACACGTTGTTCATCAGAGAAGCATTGGTACTTAAGGACATAAAGGTAACCCAGGGGTAAAATGATAATTTGACCTAATTGGTGTTACAAACACTCGTGAATGACTGACTTGCTGTTATTGGTCTACATTCGTGGACACAAAAATATATCTGCAGTGAGAAGAGTGCAGTTGTGGGTCTTTAGTGGAGTGTACCCATAGTTTTACGAATATTCATTAATGTGGTTAACGAGTTTAGCCAATTAATCTCATATCATTAGAGCTTATGATCTGTAGGTCCATTAGGTCCCATCGGTAGCTCGTAAAGGGTATTGAGGTCATTTTTTCTTGAATGGAATTTGAAATGTTCAAATTCACCAAGGGAAATAATATAATGTATGGTGATACATTATAATAATGTAAAGTTTATATTTTAATTAAACTTTATAATATAGATTTAATTTTTGATATGATTCAAAAATTAATTTATGAGAGAATTAAATATTTGAAGCAGTTCAAATATTAATTTAATATGAATTGGATTCATATTAAAACTATAGGTTAAAATTAATGCGCATTAGATGCACATTAGAACTATATGTTATGAGAGAAATACAATTAAATATGCTTTAATTGTAGGCATAAATTAAATATATGATATTTAATTTGGTAATTAATTAATTATTTAGTTTAATTTAATTTAATTAAATTAAAACTATAGGTTATGTGAGAGATATTCATTTAATATTGTAACGCCCTAGGCCTAGGATTCGGAATTCGACTTTGGCACCTAAGGCCCCCGACATTCCCCTGCGACCTGGCCACGCCACCATACTCGTCTTAAAGTGCTTTAAGAGTGAAGACTATCCCCACAAACCAACACGGGGTCCTTTTAGGATGCTTTGTCCTCACTCACATGCTTCCTAGGAAATTCCCAAGAGGTCACCCAACATAGAACTTCTCCAAGCCAAGCACGCTTAACTTCAAAGTTCCTATGATTGAGCCACCGAAAAGGAAGGTGCACCTTGTTGGTATAGGTAGTATCTATCAATTCTTTTAAGCTTATCTTGACTATACTTTCATGTCCTCAGGATCCCTCTCATTCGGATGTGGTCTCGGTTCATTCATGTACCCCTCCTAACTCGGGTGTTACAAATATGATTTGAATGAAAGAATTAATTAAATGAGAATTAATTAATTATTAATTAAATAAAGATATATTTAGTTATTAATTAAATTAAATTAATATATTTTCATATATATTATTAATTAAATTAATTAAATAATAATAATAATAATAATAATAATAATAATAATAATAATAATAATAATAATAATATTTAATTCAGATACAACTCCCAACAGTTGTTGGGAGTTAGGCATTACGTGGGTAACTCCCAAGTAGCCAATTATCTCTCTCCAACCTTACAAACGCATGGGATCATCAGTGGACAAGTCTCTCGCATTTTCACAATCCACAAAGATCTCTCCAAGAAAAGTTCTCTCATCTCTCTAAAAAAATCCTTCACACCATTTTTGTGAAAGGTTTGTGATAGCACGCATAATGAGCTATATTTCCCGATATATTTTAGTTAGTCTTTGAGTGATTTTAGGCTAATTTAATGCACTTTCATGTTTTTTTTGTAGGAATCGATTATTGGAATCAAAATAGAGAAATTGGAGATAATGAGGTGTTTGGGAGATAAAAAAGAAGCAAAGAAAATAAATAAGGAAAGAATTTGGAGCTGCCCAACCCGAGAAGGCATTAGGCGTGAATCTGCGACAGCGTCGGGACGCTACCCTAGAGCGTCTCGATGCTGCCTGTAGCGTCACGACGCTGTGACAAGAGCGTCTCAACGCTATCTATATTTTTCTAAACAGAATGCTGGATTTTGGGGGTAGCTTCACGACGCTGTCTATAGCGTCTTGACGCTGTCAACAGATTTTCTATAAATTCAACACTTTCTTGCACGCCCAAGGGGAGTCCAATTGGTTAGATTTTAGCCCTAATTTCGACTAGAGACCTTTAGTGGGAGTTGAAGCAAGGCCAAGGAGCGGGAATCAAGCGAGAAGACGTGGAGATCGTGACGGGGACATGCCGGTATCGACGAATTCGAGTTTTCCTTTCTCTTTCCCTTACCTCTTGTAGTTTTATGACTTTTCCTTCAATTAGGGTTTGTGGTTTAAAGACTATGAATTGCTAGTTGTTTGTCTTAAGGATTGGTGTAGTTGTTTTAGTTTGTTGGATAGATTTGTGGTATGAATATGCATTTATTTTACCTATGCAATTATGGTTAAATGCTTTCAATTACTTGATCACTAGTTGAATGATTTGAGTGTTGAATCTTGCTCGGGAGAGGGGATTTGACCTAAGACTTACTTTATTTAATTGCATGACTAAAGTAGAAATTCTAAGTTTGTGACGGGATTTGGAATAACTTTAGAAGTTGCTTGAAGAACTAAACCCAAGGCCTTGCATGTTAATGAATTATGCTCGGGAGAGATAGCTGGTTGCATGCATGAGAATCAATTATGCTCGGGAGAGATAGTTGTGATAAAAGGTTCCTAGACTTGGTGGAATAATTGCATGTGAAATTCATTCCATTAATTAATCCTCAATCTCAACAATGAAATCAATTACCTAAGGGGCCGTTTGGTGCGTCGGAATTTGATTGGAATGGAATGGAATGTGATTCCCATGGGAATATTTTGTTGGAATCATGATTCCCATGCCTTTGTTTGGTGCATTGGATTTTAGTTGGAATTAATGGAGAGAGAAATAGTGGGACCCACCAAAATTATAAGGAAAATAGAAAAAGAAATGGTGGGTCCCATCAAAATTATGAAGAAAAATGGAGAGAGAAATAGTGGGACCCACCAAAATGTGGTTAAAATAGAAAAAGAAATGGTAGGTCCCATCAAAATTATTAAGAAAAATGGAGAGATAAATAGTGGGACCCACCAAAATGTGGGAATGGGTTGGAATCCACATTCCCACCATTTGATTCCAAACCCACACCATTCCAGGCCTCCCAAACGTGGTATTCCCTTTCCAATCCAATACAATCCAATCTAAACTAAGGGGCCAAACAGCCCCTAAGAGTCTTTACATTTGAGTCTCCGCCCTTTATTTTATGTTTTTTTGTCTTTAAATTTATCTTTTGCATTAAGTTTTGCTCCCTAAATAAAATAAGATTATTCACGGTACTTAATTTGCTAGAAAACCAATCCAGAGGACGACACTCGTTTAATCACGAAAACACTATATTATTACTTGACCCGTATACTTGCGATAAGCAAATTGCGCATCAGTTTGTTCCCAAAATTCAAGAGGTGGTTCCCACTGTCTTGACCTTGCATATTCAGAGAATACAAGTGAAATCTTTGTGGTGGTGTCCTGTTACGATTTTGGTCCCTATGTTGCAGTGTTCGTGAATTTCCATCAAAGAAGGTGTTGTTGTAAAACTCAGAGTCATCAACGAGAGTAACCCAATTCAACCTGCTTAACAATTTAATTAATTCAGTAGAATGATCCTCTATATATAATTGAATATTTTTCAATGTATTGGTTTTTCTCAATTGAATTAAAATTTGAGTATGGTCTTGGTTGCTTTCGTTGAGGGATTTTACCCCTACATCTTACTCAAGAGAGTTGTCTTCAATGCCACTCGAATATAACGATTAACACTGATGGTACTCTATCTTCAGTTAATCTACTCAATCAAAGGTTCAACAATCATCATCCCTTTTGAACGACTCCAATCGAAATAATGAGAATTAAGGAAATTCAAACAACTAGAATGATCAAGGTCACTAGGGAGGTCAAAATAATCGTTCCAACAAGCATTCTTGGAATAACAAAAACAATCAAAGACCACAATGTCAATTATGGGGCAAATTTAGGCATGCAGTCCTTCAATTCTACTTTCGTTTTGAAAGGTGGCACCAGGAGACAAATTCTAATGACTATCCTTCATATCCTGGGAAATTTCCTAATGGTTACCCTTCAGTGAACAATCATCAACCAAAATTTTAGCAATCATTTCAGCATATACGCTTCAACATGATATGAATAAGGAAAACCAATGGTATCTAGATTCAAGAGCATCCAACCATGTAACTAATGACCTATCAAATCTCTCTTTCTGATTAGAGTATCAGGGTGACTACAAAGTCTATATTGGCAATGGTACAAGTTTGAATATTGAAAATGTTGGTTCTTCATTCCTTAAATCTCCTTCTAATACTGTTTTTGACCTCATAAACCTATTACATGTACCTCATATTACTCAAAATCTCATAAGTGTGAGTGAATTTGCCAAAAATAACTTTATTTTCTTTAAATTTCACCTCTCTGTTTGTTTGCTTTGTGAAGGACCTAACAACTGGCCAAATACTTCTCCAAGGAAAATTTGATGATGGACTTTATAAATTTACTACGGAAAAGGTTGATTCCTCTTTGTCTTTCTTGCCTGGTGGTCATTCTTCTTCTACCAACTCCTCACAAGTACTTCATACACACTTATTTTCTACCTCAAATACTTCGAATAGTTCTTTTCCTTTGAAATCATGTACTGCTCTTAATTTGTGGCACAATAGACTTGGGCATTTTGCTATACCTACTGTAAAACATATTCTTTCTCTTTTTAATATTGTTTCTACTAATAAAAATAATCCAAACTTGTGCGCTGTTAGTAAAGCTCATAGTTTTCCATTTTCTCCTTCAAATACCATATTGTTGGGTTTTATGTCCTAAAACTCGTAGATAGTAAATGCAACTATTGACTTTTCATTAATAAAGTGTTATTAATTATATATATATTCATCTTTGCCTAAAATAACCACAAATCCAATAAACTAAGAACCTCTGGCTATATTATGAATACTTGAACTTTGTGGGGTAACATAAATATAAGATCAAGTTCAAGTAAATAGCCTAAACGGTCTATAGTTTATAAGGTTGGGTACCTTATCCTGAAGACACTATTGGCGCGACTCACTTTGTATCTAAGAAAAACGATGTGATCCTGAATCGTTCATGTATTGACATGTGAGTGAGGGCGTCCTATGCAATGAGTTTGCATAGAGACCAGACCACGAGATAAATCACTTTCACTTTATAACGCTGTTTACTGATGAAACTGACTATCTCATTTGATGACCTATGTAACTCAATCTTAATCCTTAGCTAACTATGAACTCTTGTTTATTCAGGATTTTCCTTTGATATTCATGGGTGAGAGTGGCTCGAGTTCGCCAACTCAATAAGCCTACCATTTTGGGGATGAAACTAGATAGATAGCTGGGGACATAGTCTCGCAAGATGGAATTCACTCCTACCTGTTTCAGGGATGGTAGAAAGGTTGTTCCCTTAAATACTGATTCAAGTCTTGAACAAGGGGCCCCACCCTATCATTGGCTCGAGAGGGACTTGGTTCAGTGGTTGCACCACGAACCAATTGTATATTAGATGATTAGTGGGACTTAAGGAATAAGATGTAACTATAGGGGTGAAATAGACATTTGATCCAACTCTAGTTACGAACAACCTGTGAAGGGTTGACTTACTAATCATGGTTATATCAAATGGACATAAATATATCTATAGTGAGGGGAGTGCAGCTACGGGCTATAGTGGAGTGTCCCGGTAGTTAACGAATGTTGAATAACTAGGTTAATGAGCTCAACTGGTTATTCTCGGATCGTTGGAGCCCATGATCCGTAGGTCCATTAGGTCATTCTACTAGCTCATATAGGAATACAACTTGGAACAATATGATAGGAGTGTTTGAAACGTTCAAATTCGAAAAGGGTGTAAATGTCGATCACATTCGACATATTGGTTTAATTTCAAATTAAACAAAAATTGAGAGTTGGTTGTATTTAAATATGATTTAAATATTAAATGCGTGAATAGGGATTCACTTCGAGAAATTTCATTTGGAGAAAAGTCGGGATTGAGTGAAAAATATTAATATAATATAATATAATTATTATATAATTATAATTTGATTTTAATTTAAATATAATTAAGAATTATATTTAATTAAAATAAGAAAATAAAAAATTGAAATCTGATTTTTTTGAAATTCAGAAAATTAAAATTAAAATTGGAATTTTTGAATTTTAAGAAATTAAAAAATTCACAATTTTAGGAGGTGGTGCTTTGTGACTAATCACTAAGCTTAATCCTTCTTGCTTCACCTCCTTAATGACTCAAATCAACCCTAATTTGCTGGCTGTTTTTTGTGCATTTTGAATGCATGTTATTCCTCTATATATAGAGGATGAGCTGATGGAAAATCATGGGAAAAATTCAACCTGAAATGCTGTCAAATTCTCTCTAAAACCTCCATAGTTCAAACTCTCAAAAACACTTGAACCCACAATGCGTGTTCGCCTTTTCCTCTAATTCCTGATGCATGTTCGCTTTTCCCTCTAATTCCTGATGCATGTTCGCTTTTCCCTCTAATTCCTATCATTTAAGGATCCCACAATCCGTTCCAAGACCTGAGGATAGTAGAGAAGATCCAAGTGGTAGTCCAAAATCCATTGGTGAGAAGAAACAACTTGAGGATTGCATGAATTGGGAGCTACAAGAGGTAGGTGCAAACTCGACTCTGTTTTCGGTTTATGGACAACATGACTTCTTGAATCAAATTGATGAAATTAAGTGCCTATGATCCTAAATTGGTTCCACATGTTTAATATTAACACTTTCACTTACATAATGCACTATTCAATTAATAGTACCTGATGTTTGGGGTCTTGCTTATAAATTCTCTTGAAATGACTTTCAATTCTATGTGAGTTTTGTAGATGTATATTCTTGCTATACTTGGATTTATTTTCTAACTTCTAAATTCGAGGCTTTCCAAGCTCTTCTGCTTTTTAAAACTTATGTTGAAAAGCTCTTTGGTTGGTATATTCTTCGTTTGCAAACCAATGGTGGTTGTGACATTCTTTCATCCCTTTTCTTAAAACCAACGATATTGAACATAGACTGACTTGTCCATATACATCTCAAGAAAATGGTATCGTTGAACGAAAACACCATCATATTGTAGATATGGATCTTACACTTCTCATGTGTCACTTTCTTTGGAATTTTGGGATGATGCCTTTATTACTGCAGTTTATATCATTAATAGACCACCTACTAAAGTCCATCACAATATTTCACCTATGTAGAAGCTTTTTGGTACTAAACATGATTACTCCATTCTTAAAAAATTTTGGTTGCCAATGTTATTGATAGCACCTAACTAATGCTATTTTATTGCCTTTAATCTAAGCTTGATAAATCCAATTTTATGGTTTATTTGTCTATTTTATAGGTAATTTGAGTATTGGAGGCGTTGGAAGCGGATCACACAATTTGGCATTAATTCAGGCCAATTGGAGCGTTTTTGAGCCAACTCGGAGTTAACGGATGAAGGGGAGGTGAAAAGACCCGAGTGGACCATGGCGAGCCCGAAAATAAGTGCCAAGAAGTCAAAGGTTCGAGTCCAAAGAAAAGCAAATAAAAAAGGAAGCGAAAAAATAAGACAGTATGCTGGAAATTGGCCTAGCGTCAAGACGCTAACTGATGTGGAATTTTCCTTACCGCAAGCGTACGAGTCAAGTAATAATAAAGTGTTCGTATAAATGAGTGTCGTCCTCTGGATTGGATTTTTAAGCCAATAAAGTATTGTGAATTATCTTGCTCAATTTTATTTAGAGATCAAAAAGTAATGAGTGAATGATATGAAAACTAATTCAAAGCAAGTAAAAAGTATGGAAATTCAATTGGGATAAATACTTAGGGAATTGATTTCGCCGATTTAGTCTAGGATTGATTTTAAGGAGTAAGTTATTATGCACAATGAAATTATGAGCCAAAGACCCTTTAATCACAACTACCTCTCCCGAGTATAATTGATTCTCATGCAAATTAACCAACTTGATATCCCTATCTAAGTTTATTAATCATGCAAGACAATGGGATCTTTTGACCAATTCTAAAGTTAATCTAAAACCGTCACGAATTAGAAACTAAACTTAGTCATGCAATCTTGAGTAAGTCTAAATCAAATCCCCTCTCCCGAGCTAGATTCGAAACTTAAATCATTCAACTAATGGCCAATTAATTGGAAAGCTTTAAATCAAGATTACAAACATAATAACATTGCACAACTTAAACCATAAATCAATCCATAAACACAATCAACTACATCAATCCCTAAGCTTACAAGTTTAGCTACTCATGATTAAAAGTACAAGCTCAACTAAACATGTAAAAGCCATAAAAATCTAACTAAAGTGAGGGAAAGAAGAATTAAACTCGTTGTAGGCCGAGACCGAACGTCCCTGTCACGATCCCCACGAACAATGGGTTGAGTTCCGAATTTTCCCCTTTGCTTCAGCCTTGAATTCCTCTCTTTTTGCTCTGTTTACGGTCCCAAGAAGTCCCAAAATTCATTCCCCAAAAACCTAGCCGAAAAGAACTATTTATTCTGAAATTTCATCGTAGCGTCGAGACGATGCCTCTAAACACGCGCGTTCTAGAAAGGAAATTACGGTAACGTCGAGACGCTAAGGTCTCAACGCTGCGATGATTTCGCGCCTATCCGAATAAGGAATTCTAGCGTCGAGACGCCTCAGGGCTAGCATCTCGACGCTAGTCACCTTTTGGCCGAATTTTGACTTTTTTCCCTTTTGATTCTTTTCCTTCCTTTGCATCTTTTCGCGTCCCGAGCACCCGATTAACTCCACTATTGCATTTTAGCTCCAATCAACCTTTTCCTACAAAATAAACATTAAAGCACAATAAAATGGCCCAAAAATCATAAAAGACTAGCTAAATTAAATAATTAAAGATAGCTAGCTATGCTCGCTATCAAATACCCCCAAACTTAAGCTTTTGCTAGTCCTCGAGCAAATTATAAATCAAACATACAATAGAAAAATGGATGCAACAATCATGACTCAATCCTCAAGGCTCAAAAGTCAATAACCAAGCAAGCAAGAGATATGCACATAAGGACCAATAAGGGAGACAAATTAAAATTTTTCCAAAATTAACTTGCACAAGCGAGATCTAACTCAACGAGATCAGACTCTACTAGCCCGGGGTTGATTTATTAAACTCTCAGCTCATCTTCCCTCTACACTGGCACTAAGGTTTCACTAATGAGTTAATGGAACAAATTAGTTTGCTTTCCTCCATACTTAGGTGCTTTTAATTAACAATTGAATTAAGCATGTATATGTGGCACTAGCTTTCACACACCCATTGCAGGGACCCTTAACCTGAGTTTTCTCTGGTTGGCCTAACTGATCACAACAGGGGTAGCTCTTTTTGCCTTAATCTTTATTAACCATTGCACATTGAGCGCATAAGTCATGACTTTTTTCTTTTTCAACAATAACAACAAGAATGATTTTTCGTTATGAACATGATAAGCAGATATTCTTTTCTTTTCTCCTAAGCAAGATCAAACATGTTAATTTGCAAAAAATTAACTCTTTAGCTCTACCCTACACCTATCGAGGTGACAACAAGCATATGAACCTAATAATTCGCTCCTAAGCATTCAAATCCAAATCTAGCCAAGACAAATACTCTACTCATGCAAACCATCTCCTAGAAAAAGTTTAAAAAGTCTCCCTTTTTGGGCACTCATGCTTACAACTCATCACAAGCTTGAAAATTGACAAGAAAGCCTATCCTAGGACATCATAATCATGCAACAGTAGCATCCAGAAAACAACCATATGCATAATTCAAAGAAAGCTCAAAACTATAGCCCGAACTCAGATGCTCAAGGGCTCCACAAACATGCTAATCCCCCCCCCCCCAAACTTAAAATATGCATTGTCCTCAATGTATAACGAAAATAAAGCATAAACAAGCATGAGAACAATAAACGAATGAAAGGAGTGAACAATATTGGCCTGGAATAATGATGACTTCTTGACTGAAAGTTTGGAATCTTGAAAGCTTGAAAGCAAAGGAGAGAAAGAAAACAAGACCTACAAAACAAAAAAACAAACAATAAATCAAAAACAAAAAAAAAAAAACACACTAAACTTACTTGGGTTGCCTCCCAAAAGCGCTTGTTTAACGTCATTAGCTCGACGTGTTTGTCCAGTCTGTCAAGGCACATAAAAATTCTCGTATTTCTTTGGGCCCTTCTTCCTTGAATCAATATAACCAACGATCGCTAGTAAACTTACTAGCTTCTCATGGGCCCCTGAAACAGAATTACTTTTGGTATTTTTGAATAAAAGAAGCATAAAAGGATAAATATCAAAATAAAGAGACTCTGACTCTAAAACTGACTCGTGAGAATAGAAAAAAGAACAATCAAAATCTACAAAGGATGGAGAAGATAAAATAGACGAAGGTTTTTCAACCTCAAACTCTACCTCATGAACTTCCTCTAACACTACAAGCTCATTTTCTTTTTTTCTCCTCACAACCATGTTCTTGAAAGGTGCTCCAACTCTCCAATTCGTCCCCATTATTCATGCAACTCACCCCTAACTGCTCATCCTCATCAAGATCGAAAGAACTGCGCTCATGAATGAGTGCCAATGAATCATCGACCACATGACTCACTAGACAACTTATGGAAGTGGATCCCACCTCACTAACTTCCTGTGGAGCTTGAAGTCCTCTTATGATTTCATCAATTTTTAGACTCCTCGCTCTAGACTCCTCAATATAATTTTGAACTATGCTTTCCAAGGAAGAATTTTCATTTAAAGGGGTATAACTTGAAGATGAAAAATTGAAATATGGTGTTGAATAAAAAGCCATTCAAATCAATTAAAGCAACAATGATAATTAGGCTTTCAATCAAACAATAACCCAACAAGAACAAATGACAAAGACTCAAACAAAAACAAAATCTAATATGGAAAAAAATCTAATTTAAATATGAAAAATATAATCTAGAAAAGGAAAGAAAATAACCTAAAATGGAATGCAAAAATAAATATGGCAAAACACAAATATGGAAACTAACAAATAAGGAAAAACTAATCTAAAAAGGAATAACAAGAAACAAATAAGGAAAAGATTACACAATGAAAAGAAAAACTTAACCTAGAAAATCAAATATGGAAAGAAAAACAAATAAGGAAAAAATGCAATCAACCTAAAAAAGTAAAAATACACCCTAAATTAAGACCAAACAATTTTTTTCACAATATCAATCTAGCTAAATGTGCCAATCCCCGGCAACGGCCCCAAAAACTTGATGTGGAATTTTCCTTACCACAAGCGCACGGGTCAAGTAATAATAAAGTGTTCGTATAAACGAGTGTCGTCCTCTGGATTGGATTTTTAAGCAAATCAAGTATTGTGAATTATCTTGCTCAATTTTATTTAGGGATCAAAAAGTAATGAGTGAATGATATGAAAACTAATTCAAAGCAAGTAAAAAGTATGGAAATTCAATTGGGAGAAATACTTAGGGAATTGATTTCGCCGATTTAGTCTAGGATTGATTTTAAGGAGTAAGTTATTATGCACAATGGAATTATGAGCCAAAGACCCTTTAATCACAACTACCTCTCCTGAGTATAATTGATTCTCATGCAAATTAACCAACTTGATATCCCTATCTAAGTTTATTAATCATGCAAGACAATGAGATCTTTTAACCAATTCTAAAGTTAATCTAAACCGTCACGAATTAGAAACTAAACTTTAGTCATGCAATCTTGAGTAAGTCTAAATCAAATCCCCTCTCCCGAGCTAGATTCGAAACTTAAATCATTCAACTAATGGCCAATTAATTGAAAGCTTTAAATCAAGATTACAAACATAATAACATTGCACAACTTAAACCATAAATCAATCCATAAACACAATCAACTACATCAATCCCTAACCTTACAAGTTTAGCTACTCATGATTAAAAGTACAAGCTCAACTAAACATGTAAAAGCCATAAAAATCTAACTAAAGTGAGGGAAAGAAGAATTAAACTCGTTGTAGGCCGAGACCGAACGTCCTCGTCATGATCCCCACGAACAATGGGTTGTGTTCCGAATTTTCCCCTTTGCTTCAGCCTTGAATTCCTCTCTTTTTGCTCTGTTTACGGCCCCAAGAAGTCCCAAAATTCATTCCCCAAAAACCTAGCCGAAAAGAACTATTTATTCTGAAATTTCATCGTAGCGTCGAGACGCTGTCACCTTTTGACCGAATTTTGACTTTTTTCCCTTTTGATTCTTTTCCTTCCTTTGCATCTTTTCGCGTCGTGAGCACCCGATTAACTCCACTATTGCATTTTAGCTCCAATCAACCTTTTCCTACGAAATAAACATTAAAGCACAATAAAATGGCCCAAAAATCATAAAAGACTAGCTAAATTAAATAATTAAAGATAGCTAGCTATGCTCGCTATCGCTAACTTCCAAGCGTCTCGACGCTGGCTCGAAAACACATGGAAGAAAGAAGGGGTAGCGTTGAGACGCTAGGAACGATGATAATGTAAATACTGGGTTACGTTTTTTAGCGTCGTAGGTTAGAATTTCCGATTCTTGTTAGTTTTCTCTCGTTTTTCTTGTAATCTTTTTGTATTCCTTTGATACCTAGACTTTTTAGGATGATTTTCTTTTATGGATTTGTTCTTTTTATCTCTATCATGCAAGCTTAAACATTTTGTTCATCGGATTATTGGGATGTAGTTGATTTGGTTTATGTCATTCTTTGTTGAGTTTCTGATTATCAATGTGATTATGTTATTTTATTGTGTTCATCTATGATTTCTCGATTAAATCATTATCTTTGAATGCTTTTTTAGATAATCTATTTGTAATTTTAGATTGTCAATAGGTCTGAAACATGTCCTTTGCATTTTTCTACATGAGCTTGCATAGCCTTCTTGATAGGGCCTAGGATTCATAGAGAAATTTGCTAAATTATTTAGGAAATTTATTTTCTTGATTTAATTTAAATAAATTTTGGACCCTTGCACGTAATGCAACTAATTTGATAGGTAATTACGCAGACTAATGGATTATCTGTTCCGTTAGTTAGACTTAGATTCATGGGCTAGCAATCTAATGCATGAGGGGTAGCGGGCAACATTACTAAATTAATCGGTTAATTAATCACACGGGCCAACAGGTTAATGAGACGATTAGCACAAGTTAGAAGGATGCATAATCCAATTAAACAAGAAACATGTCGGGTTCATAGAAATTTAATAGAATTTTATATTTAGAGTAATGATGATACCAAGCAATAAACCAAATCAACAAACCCCTTAATCCGACGATTCCGTCTTTTGATTGATTTCACCTCTTTTCGCCGTCCTTATTATCTTTCGCATTTTATTTGGTTTCCTGGTTGATTTGTGACCTCATCTTTCTTTCTATTTATTAGTAAATCTTTTCAAAACCCACCATTTTCTTTGTGTGACTCATATAAAGACTTGAATTTAAATAGAAAACACCCTTTCCCAATGGATGACCCGATCACTATTGCTGCAGAGTAGTCCAGTAGCCAGTTATAAATTTTATTTGGTTGAGAGGCCTCAGAAACCTCTTCATCAATTATCCCTCTTTACAATTCTATAATGATCATAAATTGGATCCTTGTTCAACACCATGTCTTTTTCTTGGATATAGTTCTTTACATAAAGGTTACAAATGTTTTTCTATATTTGGAAGATTTGTACATTTCAAGACATGTCCTCTTTTATGAATTCATTAATCCAACCTTTTCTTTTATCCAACAGTCTATTTCTCAGTCTTGTTCCCATGCTAGAAATGCTTTACCTATTCTTCAATCCATTGTTATTTCTCCTATTGCATCTTTTTCTGATAATCCAGCCAAGCATATTACTTCTTTTTGTCCTTCCAACAAGCTATTTGAACAACATATCATACAACGACCTAACACTCTTTCGCTCATTCCTTCTTCTTATAATAATAATTCTTCTTCTTATGACACACTCTCAACCATCTACTACAACTTACTCCCTTTCTTCCAACTCTCATTTGCCTCTTGACTATAGTTCCAATATTTTGAATAACATACATGTATCTGAGAGACCAGAAATGATAAATAATCACTTGATGATCACCCGAGGTAAGGTTGGAGTTTTTAAGCCCAAAGTTTATCTACCTGATATACTAAAGTAGAACCAACTAATGTCAAAGAAGCCCTCAAATGTGAAAATTGGTTCAGTTTATGAAAGAAGAGTACGATGCTTTATTGGTCAATGATACTTGTGATTGGAATGAACTCTTCACCCCGCGACGGAAGCATTGGAATCGGCTTTGGTTTATTTATAATTAAACTAAATAGGTTAAGCAAATAAATATCTATACCTCGAAACAATATGGAGATATTTTTGGAGGATCTTTAATCCTCTTGTTCGAACTCCAACGAAGTCAAATCTCCAAAGGTTTCTATTAGAGCAAAATTATCTCTGTTAATCTTATCTTAATTGTAGCTCCATAATTGTAAAGATTGTACACATTTATTACTGCTTATTCTTTGCCTTAATTTAGGTCATTCAAATGTATACTTAAAGGACAATATTATGTGAATGAAAGCAAGTAAGTTCATCCAATATTTTCTCAATTTTACATGGTATCAGAGCATACCTTTTTTTTTCCCTTCCCTTTCAATGGCATCTTCCTCCTCTACAACTCCTGCCACAAATTCTTCAATGTCTTCTCCCTTATTCCTGCTGTCCAACATATGCAATATGGTTCCTCTTCGTCTCGATTCTACAAACTATGTCCTGTGGAAATATCAAGTATCCTCAATTTTGAAGGCACATTCCCTATTTGGCCACATTGATGATTCTCTTCCCTGTCCACCTAAATTAGTTTGTTCATCAACTAGTAGAGAAACAACCGAGGTTAGCGTAGTGATTACCTTCAGTGGATTTCTCGAGATCAAGCTCCCCTTACGTTGATCAATGCCACTCTATCTCCTTTTGTCCTTGCTCATGTAGTTGGATTTGCCTCTACAAAAGATCTATGGTACAATGTTACTCATCTAAAACCCGATCCAATATTCTTGATTTACGATCAATACTTTAAACTATCAAGAAATATTCTTCTGAAACCATTGATCAGTATACCTACAAAATCAAAGATTTGGTTGATAAGCTTGTTGCGGCTTCTGTTACGATCGAAGAGGAGGAAATCTTTGTTCACACGCTAAACGGCTTACCGGACGATTTTAGTGCATTTCAGACCTCCATTCGAACTCGGAGTGGTTCTCTATCTCTCGAAGAACTTCATGCCCTTTTTGTTGCTGAAGAAAAGACGGCGAAAACCTCTCAGAAAACTGAAATCTTACCGACGGCTATGGCAGCTTTCCAGCAAGCTTCGACAACTTCTTCTCCAAACCGTGGCTGAGGACGACGCTTCCAGCCTCGAGGCCGTGCGACACATTTTTCAAACCCTACTTTCAATCACAATGGTTCAAGCTTCATTCATTGGTCACCATTCGTCAATCACCATGGGTCTTCGTTCGTCAATCATCATGGGCCGCCTCCATCACGTGTTTTCAATGGATCTCAGATGGCACACGTTTTTTCTGGGCCACCGACTGGTTTCTCTCATGGTTCAACCCGTGGTATTCTAAGAAATGGATCAAACTCGAGCCAATTAAATGGATCCGGGTCCTATTTCGGGTATGGGCAGCAAAGTGGCAATGGAGGGTGAATTTCTTGTCAAATTTGCTCTAAATTTGGTCATTCTGCCCTTGATTGTTACAATCGTATGAATTTTTCTTACCAGGGTCAACATCCTCCAGCCCAACTAGTAACTATGGCGGTATATTCAGAGAACTCTCCTGATAATTCTAACAATTGTTGGTTATTTGATAGTGGGTGCAACGTTCACATGGCAAATGACTTGGCCAATCTCAATTTATTGAACAACTACAATGGTGATGAATCTGTAACAGTGGGTAATGGTCAATCCTTAAATGTTCAACACACTGGTAGTGGTATTCTTTCTACTCCATCTCATACATTCACACTTTCTATAATTCTTCATGCCCATCATCTTGCTGCAAACCTTTTATCTGTCCATACATTTTGCCATGACAATAATTGCATTTTTATCTTTGATACTGACTGGTTCCTCATTCAGGATAAAGTCTCTGGTAAAATCCTCTATACTGGCGTTAGCATCAATACCCTCTACCCAATTCCAAGTCCGTTTGCTCTATCCAGTTCCAGTATGCACCTAAACTTTTTTAATTTTCATGCAAAACAAGAGTGTTCTCTGTGGCATCATCGGTTAGGACATCCGGTTCCTATAACTTTATGTTCTAGTCTTTCTCGTCTTGGTCTGTCTTTATCTTCATCTATTTCTACTCATGAATGTTCTAGTTGTCTAAAAGCAAAAATGTCTAAACTTTCATTTCCTATGTCGCTTTCAACTTCATTTGCACCTCTTCAACTTATTCATAGTGATGTATGGGGTCCTTCTCCAATCACCTCTTTCAATGGATATCACTATTATATCAGTTTTATTGAGAATTTTAGTAAATTCACTTGGCTTTTTCCTTTGACTTATAAATTTTTTGTCTGCCATACTTAATAAATTTGTACCGTTTGTTGAAAATCTTTTATCCAAAAAGTTAAAAGTTTTTCGATCTGATGGTGGTGGCGAATTTACAAATAATTCTGTTCGTACCTTCTTTGAATCCAAAGGAATTTTGCATAAAAAATCTTGTCCATATACTCCTGAACAAAATGGGATTGCAGAACGTAAACATCGTCATATCGTTGAAACTGCAATGCCATTACTGTTCCACTCTTCTATTCTTCTTGAATTTTGGCCTTATGCCTTCTCCACTGCTGTTTTTCTCATAAATCGAATGCCTTCCTCTTCTCTCAATATGTCTTCACCATTTGAGACACTTTTTGGTTATATGCCTAATTTTCATCATTTAAAAGTTTTTGGGTGTGCATGCTATCCTTTATTAAAACCAACCACTAAACATAAACTTCAACCTAAAACATCGCAACACATTTTCCTTGGCTATCCTCTTGATTTCAAAGGTTATATTTGCTACAACCCACTCACAAAGAAATTCATAGTTTCATGCCATGTCATTTTCCATGAAATAATTTTCCCTTTTGCCCAACCCTCCACCACATCCGTCATGTCCTCCTCTTCCAACACTAGTGACCCAAACCCATTACTCACCATTCTAAATCTCTCCACACCTGCTCCTCCAAATCCATCTCTTGCCACTCCTACTACTCCTAGCCAATTACCCACTGTTAACGATTCTAGTCCATCCATAGTTGGGTTACACGATAATATTACTTGTACTGATTCTCCTTGTCAGATTGCAGACAATGTAAGCCAGATTCCGCCAGTTGAACATATTCACGAGAATTCACTGTCTGTTGGTCCTTCTCTACCAACTACCAACACTCACTCTATGCAAACTCGAGCTAAGTCTAGAATTTTCAAGTCGAAGGCATTTTTATCCGTATGCGTGTTGTCCTGGAGCAACCATCCCTTCGGAGGGCCTGATCATAAGATTCATAACACCATGAACTCCTGGAAAGGATAGGGTCACTTAGGCTAATTACTAACAGTTGTCTTTCCTTTCGGTAGCCTGTTGGTGCGTGCCTCTGGGATCTGAAAGTGGGAGGGTTACCCTTACGAGGATGGGTTAAGTGTGTTAACAAATCCTGCTAATGTCTATAGGAATATGAGTTATTCCAGAATTAGAATTAACTGAGAAGTGTCTCATTTCAAAGGAGGACTAACTAATCACCCTTTGGTGGCTGTTGCTCTAAACCTCTGAAACATTAGTGCAAAACTAAATCAATAGTCTTAGGGTTCTATGATTGCTTGTTTTTTGCTAAACTGATTGGATTGTATGAAATTGTTTGTATTGCTCTTGTAATGGGTTAGTGCGATAAATAATCAAGTGATTTGTTATTTCAGCAATTCAATATTTTCATATGTGCATAGTCTTACGCCCATTTTATAAATAATGGTGATTATACAACAAATTTAATCGAATAATTTGTGGCGAACAATTTAAGATTAGTCTTAACAGAGAAATGTTCTCATGCCCCAAATGTTTAATTCATTAAGAAGTGTTATTAATGAATGTGACATTGAGCCTTGCTCAGCCAAAGAAGATTTGTCCAAAGACAGTAAATTCGATTTACTAGTCTTAGAAGCGTAATTTGTGAAGAATGATGATTCTACACGAATACTTGATTCATAGTCACAAATCACGTTTGTTCTTCTTATTAAAAGGAATGAATTTCTGGCAATAACTTCATGCTATTGAGATAACTCTCAAAATTTTGAATTAGAGAGGTTGTCTTGGCTGTAGCAATGAGGAACGTTAAGTTATTTTTCCCAGTGGGAGCAAATACATATTATTAGATAATGTGTATATAATTCCTAAGATCAAAAGAAATTTGATTTCTGTATCTTATTGACTGAAACAATGTTACTCTTTACCTTTCCCTGCTAACGCAGTTCATTTCAAGAAAGGGAGTTAACCCTTTTGTTGAGCTGAACTGGAAAATAACATAAATGTTTTTTAAGACTAATCAAGAGTAAGACAGTCATAAACACTGTGTTGCCAGAGGCTGCTACTACTCAAAGAAATGAAAGGGAAAGGTTTTCTCCCAAAGGAAAATATCTTTCTTTGGCACTTAAGGTTAGGACATATTTATCTCGATATGATTGGGAAATTGGTCAAGAGTATACTTTTAAGCAAGTTAGAAGATAACTCTATGCTACCTTATAGGTCATGCCTTAAGGGCAATATGACTAATAGATTCTTTTGCTTGAAAAGAATTATAGAGCCAAAGAGCCCTTGGAGCTTGTACATTTGGATCCTTGTGATCCAGTATGTTAAAGTAGTGGGAGGGCATGAATAATTCATCTATATTATAGATAATTATTCAAGGTATGGGTATCTCGACCTAATGCAACTTAAGTCTAAAGCTCTTGAGAAATTCAAAGTGGTTTGAGACTGAAGTTGAAAACTTGTTAGGTGAGATGATAAAAACACTTTGATCTGATCGATGTATAGAGAATATGAGATTTGAGATTCCAAGAACTATTTGATAGAACATGGAATTTCATCTCAACTCTCAAACCCCTGAAAACACCTTAGGGAAACAGTGTATCAAAAAGGAGAATTCAAACCTTATTGAATATGGTTCGATTCGTTATGAGCTATGCTCATTTGCCTGACTCGTTTTGGGGTCATGCAGTGTAGACTACAGTGCATATTTTGAACAACGTTCCATCAAAAGTGTTTCTGAAACATCTTTTGAATTGTGGATAAGGCGTAAAAGTAGTTTACGTTATTTTTTGGGAGTCCAACACATGTGCTTGTGGCCAACCCAAAAAGAAATTGGAACACTGTTCAAACAGTATACCTATTCGTAGGCTATCCCATGAAAACGAGAGATGTGGATCCTTCTTCAATCCGCAAGAGATTAAAAGATTTGTACCGGCAAATGCTACATTATTAGAAGAAGACCGCATAAGTAAGATCGTTTTAAGTAAATTAACTGATGAAGCTACAAAAATATCAACAAGAGTTGTTGATAAGTCAACAAGGGTTGTTCATGATGCTGGACCTTTAACAAGAGTTGTTAAAATATTTGAAAGAGTTCAAATAAATTTAATATGAATTAGATTCATATTAATTTTAATTTTAATAAAATCTCTAAGATTAAATATATGATATTTAATTGGGTAATTAATTAATTATGGAATTAATTATTTATTTATTAAAATTAGAGACCTTTTCCTATCCTTTTCCTATTAGGAAAATGTCTTGGCCTTTACTATATATAGGACCCCTGGGGTGCGGTGAAAGGCATCCCATTGTCTCTTATTCTCTCAGAGATCTCTCCCAAAAGACTCCCACAAGTCTCCTGCTTCAAGAAGTCTTAGAGATATACCGGTGTAGCCGATTGGTGGTGTTCGCACAAGAGGGTTGTTGCATTTTCATTCTTATTGGCAAGAAAAGACAAATTGATCAAGGCTTTCTACAAAAGTAAGTTTTCTATGAAATCCTTGATCACTAGGATCAATCTAGTTGATCATTTAGCATGTTTACAGCCTACATACAACCCATTAAATATAGATTTATTACTGTAAAATTTTGCAAATTGTATTGGTATTTCAATTACAATCTAAGACTCTGAGTAGGTCCTGTTAAATTCTTTCGCTGCGTGGGGCTTTTATCCCTTCAGCACACTGTTTTGATAGCCATGAGGAAGATTGAATCGTATTCTAGAATTTTCCTTTGTTAATTCTTGGTTGGCTTAGTGTCCTTTAGATCTTTCACACGTGTATAAATTGTTGCTATTTTTTGTTGTTAGTCTTTATTCAAAAACCCTAACTCTAGGGTATATAACTTGTATGAAAAAGGTATCCTGCTGCAACTGAAATAATAGAAAGAACAAAGGCAAATTCTCTCTTTATGTCTATTCCTTATCTTGGTATCAAAGCCTTCAATGCCCAACGCCTTGTTATCTTCGGTCAATCCTGTCACATCTACAGTCTCCCCAATGTTCAGCAGTCCTCCATTGAGCCAACTTTAAATTTGAATCAAATTAAAACAATTAAGCTTGAGAGCGAAAATTATTTCCTATGGAAGAATAATCTTGCTCTTCCCATTCTTCGAAGCTACTGATTAGAAGGCCATTTTTTTGGTGATAAGCCTTGCCCACCAAAATTTATTCCGACAACTTCTGGTTCTTCAAGCTTAAGCTCCGAAACTATTCCACCTAAACCATCAGGTCTGTCGTCTACTGCTTAGACTTTTACTATTAATTCACAATATGAGAGTTGTGGTTGGTAGTAGATCAACTTCTCCTTAGTTGGGTCTATAACTCTATTACTTCAGAAGTAGTTACTCAAGTGATGAGATATAAGAAAGCACAAGATCTATAAGAAGCTATCGAAGAGCTGTTTGGTGTTCATTCTCGTGCTGAAGAAGATTATCTTCGTCATATTTTTCAACAAACCCACAAAGGCTCTCTCAAAATGGTAGATTACTTGTGGGTTACGAAGTCTCATGTACAAAATTTGGGTCAAGCAGGAAGTCCAGTTTTAGCACACTCTCTAGTCTCCAAAGTTCTTTCGAGCCTAGATGAGGAGTATAATCCAGCGGTAACTATGATTAAAGGAAAAACGAGAATATATTGGGAAGAAATGTAGGCTGAGTTATTTGTTATTGAGAAGTGACTGGAGCTCCAAAATACACAGAAATTTGCTACCTCCTTCAGTCAGACAATGTTTATGAACATGGTTAGCAAAGGAAATCCTCAATCAAGACAAAAAAAAAAAACTTTCAATAACTGGTACCAACAACAGTTTAGTAACAATCAACATGGTGGTGGTGGAAGAAATGGTGGCAGAGGAAGATGTAATGGAAATACTAATAATCGTCTCATTTGTCAGGTATGTGGGAAACAAGGTCATTCTGCTTTAGCTTGCTATCATAGGTTTGACAAAACAGTATGGCTGCACAAATCCAAATGTTAATAGGAGAACTAATTCAAGCGTGTCGAACAATCAAAGTGGTGGCAACAATGTAGGATGCACAACAACTTCTCAAGCATTCCTGACTACTAAAAATACCAATTTGTTTATAGCTAGTCTAGAATCAGTTATTAATCCACATTGGTATGTGGATAATGGAGCTTCTAATCATGTTACAGTTGATTGTAATAATATGGTTCACTCTTCTGAATATGGAGGTACAGAAAAATTTCTTGGTAATTGATAACTGCCCAAAAGGTAGTTATTTAGGCCTCATTTATATAGGGATTTGTGTGTCTTTTGTGCTTAATAGGGTTGGTTTTAGATATACATTATATGTTTTAACCCATTTGGAAGAATGGAAGCCTTGGAAATTACTTTATGCACATTATGCTGCTGGGCGACTTGAGGAAGCAAATTCTGTGCTGCAGCAAAACTGGGAGAAAGACTGCCACGTCACAACTTGTTAGCCAACTTCATGAACCGACTTTTGTTGAGTTATTTTTGGGATAAAGGAGCAAGGAGAGCCCTACACGTGTCCAAGTTGACCTAATTCAAGCCTCCTATCCTTCTATAAAAGGAAGTAGCCGTCGAAGTCAAAAGCATTCCAACTTTCCTTGGAAGACGAGTAGTATAGAGAGATTGGAGATTAAAAAGAACACCATCATCCGCAAGCTGATTAAGGAGATTAGTATTTTCTTTATTATCTTGTGATTATGGACATGCCTACTCATATCGTAATTCGTGTTTCCATGTTTATTATGAACTAAGTAGCTTTAGGTGTTGGTTAGGAACATGTAGTTGATGTGCTTAAACTTTAGTAATATATTGATTATTGCATCTTGGTTAATTGTTGTGCCTATTTACATTTTATGCCCGCCTGGCCAGCCGGTGTGAATACCTCTCTCTAGTTTCAGTGATGATTTAGAGAGTGTGTGGCAATTATCCACACTACGATCATTGTGTATTGGTGAACGCCAGTGACTGAGCTAGGGATAGCTAGCCGCCTAGTGCTTGATCGGTCGCACTTCATTGGGGTTGAAACACATTCCAAAAGATTTGAAGTTCTGGGAGGAATCCGCTAATAATACTGCGAGAGTTGCATGATCGATAATATTGATAGAGCCTAACCAGCGCCTGCCTTTAATCTGTCTATCTATTTGTTTATTCTTTGTTCTGTCATTTATTTTACTTCAACATAATTCTTATAAAACCAAATCATTTTTACCATCTTTGAAACCATTAGAAAGTTAAACAAAATAGGTAAAGTGGAAGCTAATTCTGGACTCGGATTGATAATATTACTTGTTGCAGACTGTGTATACTTGCACAGGAATTCTAGAATCTTTTATACCATATTTTTACTCACTCTAGGAGCCCAACAGTAATGGTAATCAATTACATATTTCACACATTGGTTCATCATACTTACCTTCAAATGATAGATTGTTGAATCTTGAAAATATATTGTGTGTGTTTGACATAGCCAAAAATCTTGTTAGTGTGTCAAAACTTTCTTAGGATTTCTTGAATTTCTTGCAAATTATTGTCTTGTAAAGGACATTTCTACGAGCAAGGTGGTTCTAAAGGGAGTGCTTAAAAGATGGATTATATCGACTTGAGACAGTAGGAGCCATTGGTACTTCACGTTCAGTTGATAACTGCTTGAAGTCGGTTGGTAAATTAGCTCCTTGTTTTGCTTTGGTCTTGAATAAGTTGCCTATGAATGAAAATTTGGTAGTGTCCAAAGCTATTTTGCATAGAAGGCTTGGGCATCCATCAATGAAGCTATAGTTAAAAAGTGCAATCTTCCAGTGAAAAGAATGACATGTTTAATTTCCGTGAAGCATGTAAATTTGACAAATCTCATGCTCTTCCCTTTCCAAGTTTAAAATCTCATGCCATGGCTCCGTTGGATTTGATTCATACTGATCTTTGGGGTCCTCCTCTCACATATTCAAAGAAAAAAAAACCAATACTTTATATTTACTTGCCAATTTATATTGGAAAATAAATCAATTTTTATCTTTAAACTTAATAAGGTATATCAATTTTTATCTTAAACTTTTAATTTTGTTAAGTTTCATTTTGAGAATATATAGGCACTACAATCTTTATTTTATTTTATTTATTTATTTTTTGAGAGTACTACCTTATATGGTTAAACTAGAAAAAAAGAGTTGTACGTTATTTATCTTTTTTTTTTAGCAACAGATCATCAACCTTTCATTCAAACCAAGAAACTGCTCAAAGAGCAACATTACAGAAAGATAAAACAAAGACAACCCAAGTTCCCCACACACTGAGAGACAGTCTCAACCCAACTTCGTTAGACAACCTCACTCCAAGCCATACTCGCCAGCTGGCGCGCAACACTATCCCTCTCCTGACAAAGCGTGGTCCAAGCCTAAGCAGACAACCAATTGATTTTATCTGGTATTCAGCTAGCTTTCCAATTTCTCAGTCATCTTAGCTCCAAGCTTATTCCTAGTTTAGGCCTACAACAATATTATCATCCAAATAAAACATTTAGCACATAGGGTTCAACGAATATAGGCAATTTAGGAGGAAATAAACAAACAGAGCAAAAAAAAAAAAAAAAAATGCTCTGCCCAAAAAACACCCCCCAACCTAAATCTTGCTAACCCTCCGGCAAGCCTAAAACTTATATATGCAATATGAATGACAAAGGCTCAAATGTTGAGATTCATCATGCTTAAATCCCAGTGCTACATATGCTAAGCCTTTGCCAAAGAGAAGCTACTGCAAGCTAACAAAATATGAGACAAATCAAGATTTCCAAGAAACTTCTCGTGTGTGTGTGTGTTTAGCCTTCCTAGAGTAGCCCCTAATGGCCCGAGCCTAATTTATAAGACCCTCCACCTATCTTCCCGCTACACTGGAACTAATGCCTCGCTTGAAAGACTAAATGGGTCAAATTAAAATGCTTTCTCATTACCTAAGAGCCTGAATAAAGAATTCCCTTTTCTTTTCCTTTTGCAATCTTTTAAAATCGAGGCACTAGCTTTCACACTACAATGCAGGGACCCATAACCCGACTTTAACCCTTAGTTGGCCTAACTGATCACACTGCAGACAACTCTTTTTACCCCTTATCACTTATAACTAATGCACACATATTTTCCTTATAACAAAGCAAGAGAGAGCAGAATTATCATTTTCAAGCTCAGGCTCACTCACTCATTTTGCCACTCATTTTCTTTTTGCAGGCATGTATTATTTTATTTCCCTAGGCAAGCTTCACATGCTAATTTGAGTGAATTAGACTTTCTAGCTACACCTTACACCTATCGGGGTGACAACAGATCCATGGACCTCATAAAGCAGACCTAAACTTTTAAGGCTAACTAAAGGAAAGGCCAAGTGCTCAACCATGCAAGAAGTCTCTAGAAAAATTTAGAAGTTTAGGTTATGCTAGCAAGCATCACTTCAACAAAACCAAAGGAAAAGCATAAATGCACATGAAGACATTATCATGACCGAAAGTCCCCACACCTAAACCCAGCCATTAAAGCTCAAAACTAAAGATTATGCAACAAGAAAATATAGGTCCACTGCTCAGATGCATGGCATCAAACCAATCATACCAGAGCGAACAATAAAGCATAACATGCATAAAAGATAGTCTGGTGTTTAGCTGCATCCAGCCAACACGCAGATTTCACTAGCATGAAAATGCATCCACCGCCAACCTAAATCATGCAATAGCCTCCATGTAATCTAAACATGCAAACATAGGAACAAAAGCAAACGGAAACAGAAAACCTCCCCTAATTTCAGGCACAACGGTAGGAGTGAAGACTGAAGCTGCTTAGACTGATCCCTTGGTTCAAATCCCTCCTTATCTTTGATCAATGGTTCCCATTCAATCAAACAAAGCCTCACAAGACAGGGTGCTCCTCAACAATTAAAGAACTCAAACATGAAGGAACAGTCTCACACCAGACCCAGGACCGTCCCTCCCTCAAAACCATGCGTGCCAACTGATGAACAACCCCATTCCCCTCTCTTTGAACAAAACTGCAATCGAACAACAAAGGTCCAGGCGCTTCCCTACATAGTTCAGCCATTAACTCTCCCACATCAGATAAATCCACCATCTCATGTCCTCTATGGATTAAAGACGCAATGCGGCTGGAGTCCGTCTCCAACACCACGGGTAATAACCCCATATCCACTACCATTCTAACCCATCAAACTTCGTCGACCCCTTAGCCATATTCACATTCCTTATATTCTCACGGACCACTAATGAAAAAAGCATAACCAGTCCCACAGAATCCCTAACAACTATTCCTACCTGCCAGAAACTCTTCCTCACAAAACGCAGCAATTACGTTTAGTTTATACCAGCCTGTCTCTGGGGAGTCCACCTCACCGCCCTCCGCAAAGCTACACATCCCCCCGGTGCCACCACTACGAACAACATCCTGAAAAGTAGAAATGTAGTTCACTGCCCAATCCACAATTCCAATATCAAGAGTGACACCCTTGAACATCAACTGATTGCGTCCATTCCATACAGCCCACAACACCACCACAAACACCTCAAACTTCTCCCAACCTACCATATCCCTTACATCTCTAAGAAGATGCAACATTCATCCCGCCTTCACATTTTGCAACACCCCTCTGAAATCAAAGTTCAGCAAGATCCCCCGGAAAAACTTACACTGCCAAAACACATGCATGCTAGACTCCCCATGCCTGCCACACAGACCACACACATTCAGCACATCAGCACCTCGGATATTCAAATTATCTATGGTGGGTAAACGGTCCAAACAAAGCCTCCATAGAAAGATTTTAATTTTATTAGGGATCATCATTTTCCAACATCCCTTACACCAACTCAGAGTAGACTCATGCGATCAGGGAGACAGGCATTGCTCAAGTGCAAGCAGCAAAACCCGCTGTTTGAACAAAATGAGCAGCAGAATAATCAGGCTGAAAATCCTATCTTGATAGCGAACGATAGGACTAGAGCCATTCGAGTGTATGTTGTCCCAATGTTTAATGAGTTGAATCTAGGGATTGCACGTCCCCAAATCCAAGCTGCGAATTTTGAAATGAAACCGGTAATGTTTCAGATGTTGCAAACCGTGGGGCAATTCCATGGTTTGTCATCTGAAGACCCTCATTTACATCTTAAGTCTTTTCTAGGAGTTAGTAATTCTTTTGTAATTCAAGGAGTGCCTAGGGATGCCCTTAGATTAACTTTGTTCCCGTATTCTCTTAGAGATGGAGCAAAGGCATGGTTAAACTCTTTTGCTCCAGGATCCATTAGGACATGAGATGAGTTAGCTGAAAATTTTTTGAGTAAATATTTCCCACCTAATAGAAATGCTAAATTAAGGAGTGAAATAGTAGGGTTTAGGCAACTTGAGGATGAGACTTTTAGTGAGGCTTGGGAAAGGTTTAAGGAGCTTTTGCGAAAGTGTCCCCACCATGGTTTACCTCATTGTATTCAAATGGAAACATTTTACAATGGTTTAAATGGAGTAGCTCAAGGTATGGTTGATGATTCAGCTGGAGGGGCCCTTTTGGCAAAAACTTTTGATGAAGCCTATGAAATTTTAGAAAGAATATCTATTAATAGTTGTCAGTGGTCAGATGTTAGAAGCACAAGTAAAAAGGTTAAGAGTGTGTTAGAGGTTGATGGTGTGTCCACCATTAGGGCTGATCTTGCTATGATTGCTAATGCTCTTAAGAATGTGACAGTGATTAGTCATCAGCAGCCACCAGCTATGGAGCCTACTGTAGTGGTAAACCAAGTGGCAGAAGAAACATGTGTCTATTGTGGTGAAAATCACAACTACGAGTTTTGCCCCAGCAATCCAACTTCTGTGTTTTTTGTAGGTAATAAGAGGAATAACCCTTATTCTAACTTTTCAATCCAGGTTGGCGCAACCACCCCAACTTCGCATGGGGAGGACAAGGAAGTAATGTGCAGGCACAACAAAAGGTGAACCAGCCGGGATTTGCTAAAGCACAGGCATTGCCCCAGCAAAACAAGCAGACATTGCCCAGCAAAACAAGCAGGCTTTGCCCCAGCAAAATTCGGGGAATTATCTTAAGGCGATGATGAAAGAATTTATGGCTCGTAAAGATGCCACAATTCAAAGTAATCAAGCTTCGATGAGGGCCCTGGAATTGCAGGTGGGTCAGCTAGCTAATGAGCTGAAGACAAGGCCTCAAGGGAAACTTCCCTCGGATACTGAACACCCTCGAAGGGAAGGTAAGGAACAGGTAAAAGCGGTAACTCTTAGGAGTGGTAAGCCACTAGAAGGGCCTAGTAAAACCCAGGTTATAGATAAAAATGGTGATAAAAATAATGTTGTTGTTGAGAAAGAGTTGGAGTCTGGTCAGGGTGCTGGAGGCAACAATAAAGATGCTGGAGCATCTGGTTCTGTTCCAGATGTGGAACCACCTTATGTGCCGCCCCCACCTTATGTACCACCTCTACCTTTTCCACAAAGGCAAAAGCCTAAGAATCAGGATGGTCAATTTCAAAAGTTTATAGAGATTCTTAAGCGATTGCACATAAATATCCCTTTAGTAGAAGCTATTGAGCAAATGCCTAATTATGCTAAATTTCTTAAGGATATTTTAACTAAAAAGAAGAGGTTAGGTGAGTTTGAAACTGTATCTCTTACTGAGGAGTGTAGTGCTATTCTTAAGAATGGGCTACCACCCAAGACTAAGGATCCAGGGTCATTTACTATACCTGTGTCTATAGGTGGAAAAGAATTAGGTAGAGCACTCTGTGATTTAGGTGCAAGCATTAACCTTATGCCTCTTTCGGTCTATCGAAAGTTAGGTATTGGTGAAGCTAGGCCTACCACAGTCACACTTCAACTAGCTGACAGGTCTATCACATATCCAGAGGATAAAATTGAGGATGTCTTAGTAAAGGTAGATAAATTCATCTTTCCTGTTGATTTTATTATTTTAGATTATGAGGCTGATAAAGATGTTCCAATTATTCTAGGACATCCATTTTTGGCTACTGGTAGGGCGTTAATAGATGTTCAAAAAGGGGAATTAACAATGAGAGTCTGTAATGAGGAAGTGAAATTTAATGTGTTTAAAGCCATGAAATATCAAGACGAAATAGAGGATTGCTCTTTCATTATGATTTTGGAGAGCACAGTTATTGAGACAGCAATACAGGATTCAGCTAGTAAGCATTCAGAAGAGCATGGAGAGGTTAGTGTATAAGATTTAGAAGTTTGTTTGTTAGAATGAAAAAATGAAAAAGAGTTGTTTAAGTGTGATGATGTTTTTGAGTCTTTAGATTTAGATCAAAGGAATGCTCCTCCTATTAAGCCATCCCTGATTGAGGCACCTACTTTAGATTTGAAGCCCTTGCCGGATCATCTAAAGTATGTGTATCTCGGGGAAGGTAAGACGTTGCCCATTATTGTTGCATCATATTTAATGCCAGAGCATAAGGAGGCCTTAATAAAATTGCTGCAGCAATACCGAAGGGCTATAGGTTGGACGTTGGCTGACATTCAGGGAATTAGCCCATCTTTTTGTATGCACAAAATTACTCTAGAGGAGGGATCTTTTAGGAGTGTTGAGCAACAAAGAAGGCTTAACCCTGCAATGAAAGAGGTTGTTAAAAAGGAGGTGATTAAATGGTTGGATGCTGGGATCATTTATCCAATTGCCGATAGCAATTGGGTGAGCCCTGTCCAATGTGTTCCTAAAAAAGGAGGTGTCACTGTGGTAAGTAATAAAGACAATGAGTTGATTCCAACCAGGACAGTAACTGGCTGGAGGGTTTGTATGGACTACAGGAGGCTTAATAAGGCCACCCGTAAGGACCATTTCCCTCTACCATTTATTGACCAGATGTTGGATAGATTGTCTGGTCAGGCCTATTACTGTTTCTTAGATGGTTATTCTGGGTATAACCATATTACTATTGCTCATGAGGATCAGGAAAAAACCACTTTCACCTGTCCTTATGGGACGTTTGCTTTTAGGAGAATGCCTTTTGGCCTTTGCAATGCTCCAGCAACATTTCAGCGGTGTATGTTAGCAATTTTTTCTGATATGATTGAGTCCACTGTTGAGGTATTTATGGACGATTTTTCAGTTTTTGGAGGGTCTTTTCATAATTGTTTAGATAATTTAGGCAAGGTATTAAAGAGATGTGAGGATACCCATCTAGTTCTTAATTGGGAAAAATGCCACTTCATGGTAAAGGAGGGCATAGTGTTAGGTCATAGGATTTCTAAGAATGGTCTAGAAGTTGATAGAGCAAAAATTGAGGTGATTGAAAGATTAGAACCACCGAATTCAGTGAAGGGAATTTGGAGTTTTTTAGGTCTTGCTGGATTTTATAGGAGGTTCATAAAAGATTTTTCCAAAATCAGTAAACCTCTTTGTAACTTATTGTGTATTGATCATATTTTTGACTTGTAGATTGTAGGAAGGCTTTTGAGACATTAAAAGCTGCTTTAGTCTCAGCACCTATTCTTTATGCACCTAATTGGAATTTACCATTTGAGGTAATGTGTGATGCGAGTGATGCTGCGGTAGGTGCTATGCTGGGGCAAAAGCAGGGCAAATTCATCCATCCTATATATTATGCAAGCAGAGTTTTAAATGAGGCACAAGTCAACTATACAACTACTGAAAAGGAGTTGTTAGCTGTGGTGTTTGCTTTTGAGAAATTTCGGTCATATTTGGTTGGATCCAAAGTCACAGTGTTCACAGATCATGCAGCAATAAGGTATTTAATGACCAAGAAGGGTGCAAAGCTTAGACTAATTCGTTGGGTTTTATTATTGTAGGAGTTCAACTTGGAGATAAAGGATAAGAAGGGATCAGAAAATGTTATTGCAGATCACTTGTCTCGTCTTGATCCATCATCATCTTTGCTGGAGCAACCTGCCATTTCAGATGCTTTTCCAGATGAGTAGTTTTTTGCTGTTGAGGTAAAGGTAGTCAGGGATGCCCCTTGGTATGCTGATATTGCCAACTTTTTGGTAAAGGGAGTCACCCCTATTGACATGGATTGGAGGCAGAAGAAAAAGTTTAAGCATGATGCAACATTTTTCTATTGGGATGAGTCATTTATGTATAAGCAATGCTCTGAGGTTATTATTCGTAGATGTGTTTCAGGTAATGAAGCAAAGGAAATCCTGGAGCAATGTCACTCTTCGCTGTATGGAGGTCATTTCAGCGGTCAGAGGACAACTATGAGGATTTTGCATTGTGGATTTTTCTGGCCCACCTTATTCAAGGATGCCCATTGGTTCTACAAGCAATGTGATGCTTGCCAAAGGAGAGGAAATTTAGGGCCTAGAGATGAAATGTCTCTTACTTACATTTTAGAAGTTGAATTATTCGATGTATGGGGTATAGATTTTATGGGGCCATTTCTCCCTTCTAATGGCAATGTTTTTATCTTATTGGCAGTTGATTACGTGTCCAAATGGGTGGAGGCCATTGCATGCCATTAGAGTGATGCCAAGACAGTTGCAAGGTTTCTTCAATCGCACATCTTTGCGCGGTTTGGGACACCTAGAGCTCTAGTGAGTGATGAGGGTACGCATTTTGTTAATAATATCTTAACTAAGCTGTTAGCTAAGTATGGGATTAAGCATAGGATAGCTACCCCTTATCACCCACAAGCAAATGGTCAAGCTGAAATTAGTAATAGGGAAATTAAATCGATTCTAGAGAAAGTAGTTCATCCATCTAGGAAGGATTGGTCTTTTAGGTTGGATGAGGCTCTTTGGGCTTATAGGACAACCTATAAGACTCCTCTAGGTATGTCTCCCTATAGGTTAGTATATGGGAAAGCTTGCCATTTACCATTGGAGCTAGAGCATAAAATGTTTTGGGCTTTGAAAAAGTTAAATTTTGATCTGAGTCGTGCAGGAGCAATAAGAATGCTGTAGCTTAATGAATTAGAGGAATTTCGCCAATTTTCTTATGAGAATGCGAAAATGTATAAAGAAAAGACTACGCTGTGGCATGACAAGAAAATTAAATCTAAAGAGTTTGTCAAAGGTCAGAAAGTTTTGCTTTATAATTTTAGATTAAAATTATTTCCTGGAAAGCTAAAATCTAAATGGTCAGGACCATTTACTGTGGTTGAGGTTTTCCCCCATGGAGCAATTACTTTGCAGGATGAAAAAGATGGGAGAGTGTTCAAAGTGAATGGACAACGTGTGAAAAATTATTGGGGAGAGGAGTTTCAGGCGAAATATCCTTCCCTAAAGTTGGTTGATGATTGAGAGAGCAGTAGGTTTGCGGGAGCATTTTACAGCGCAGAATTTTAGCTCCCAGTGTTCGTATTAATTTTATGTTTCGTTAATTTGTTTTTTTATTTAGATTAGGTTTGATTTGATTTTGCATGGGATATTAGATTTTATCTTTAAGTATTTTTTTATTTGTAGTTCAGATTTTATCTATTTCGTTTTGAATATTATTTGATTTTATTTTCGGGCAATTTATTTAAATTATCTTTAAGTTATCTTTTCATTAATTAGATTTTATTAGGTTAGATTTAGATTTTATTTTCCGTTATTTTAATTCTGTTTAGTTTGAATTAATAAAGATTCTCTTTAACTTATTTAGCTTCTCTTGAAAAAGATTAAATTTGATTTGGTCGAAATTAAATTTAAATTTAAAAGATATGATTTTCCCACTTCGAAATTTGAATTCCGTATCAGAGATTCTTCAGGTTGTTGCAGCAAAGGTTATGGCTGGAGCAATTCGTCCGAATAGGAGGGATTCCGTTGTAAATTGATTATTTTTACCGTTTGGTTTTTGAGTTTTCTATTAACAGGTAAATTTGCATGCATCATCTGATGACGCCACGTGTCACGCAGAGATCATCCAAGGGCTCTGCAGATAGACAACACATAATAAATTACTGTGGGCGATTTGAAATCAGGAATTTACCGTTGACGGATTTAAAAGATTGCAGGTGGTTTTGGACGGTAATATTATTTAATGGGAGCAAATCTTCTCGGGTGCCATGTACTTTCTTTTTGGTTTTTCTGCTTCTACCAAATTATATCTCTGCTTATGTACTTTCTTTGCATATTTTTAATGAAATTTCTAGTTGTTTCTGTTCCATGAGCATTGAGTAACTCTAACTTAACTAATTTTCTTCTGAATTTTTGAAGCTTGGACTGATTAAGCTTAATTAGATCAAGGTATTCTGATCTCCAGAAACCTTTTGCTTGAGCATTTCTTCTAGCCTGGACTGTTGCTACGGCAAAGAAGATTTTGGAGGTAGTATTGACTTGTATGATCCACTTTAAGCTTAGTTCTAGTCCCGCGCTTAGTTTAAAATTCCGAAAGAAAAATTTAAGTTTGGGGGTATACTTTGAAAAATTGATGATTCATTGGGGACAATGAATAATTTAAGTTTGGGGGACTTTTTGCTACTCCAACTGTTTTGCTCGAGCATTCCTCTCCTTCATTTAAAATTTGCTAGGTTGTTGAGTAACCGGGGACATTTGTGATACCCACAGTTTGTCTTCAGGTCAAAAGATGACCTAGGAAATGTGAAAAAATAAAAAAAAAAAAAAAATATTTGCTGAAAAAATATGATTGTTGAAAATTTTGCTGAGAAAATTCATGGAGCAAAAGTGTTGAAGGATGAATGATGATCCAGCAGTTTTTCTGTCTCCCAGAACTTAGGTGAGCTTCATCATAAAATGTTGCCATTCTGAGGGGCAAGAGATGGAATAACTAAGGATTTTTGAGCTTTATAAAGAGTATTGAGCCTAGTTGGTGATAAGTTTGAGGCAGGGGTATACTGCACCATAAAGTGGGTCATCCCATGCTTAAGAACTTATGACTGTAGGGCTGCTTTAAGTTTAAAAATGAAAATATAAACCCCTTGAAAATATGTTTTGAATGTCTGATAATAGAGCTAAGCTGTGGTGAGTTCTTAGAATTGAGTTGAAAGTGGTGATTATTTGTCCCTTCTGGAGGAATCATTTTGCTGCGGTAGAGCTCGGTTTTGCAGAGTGCTCAGGTAAAGGTTAAAGGCAGTATTGGATTGTCTGATTTGATTAAGCTAATTCTTTGTCTAATGTTTTAAATTCTTAAGGGAAGGTGAGTTAGTATTGCTCGGGACGCTCAATAGTTCAAGTTTGGGGGTGTGATAACTGCCCAAAAGGTAGTTATTTAGGCCTCATTTGTATAGGGATTTGTGTGTCTTTTGTGCTTAATAGGGTTGGTTTTAGATATATATTATATGTTTTAACCCATTTGGAAGAATGGAAGCCTTGGAAATTACTTTATGCAGAATATGCTGCTGGGCGACTTGAGGAAGCAAATTGCAGCAAATTCTGTGCTGCAGCAAAACTGAGAGAAAGAATGCCACGTCACAGCTCGTTAGCCAACTTCATGAACCAACTTCTGTTGAGTTATTTTCGGGATAAAGGAGCAAGGGGAGCCCTACACGTGTCCAAGTTGACCTAATTCAAGCCTCCTATCCTTCTATAAAAGGAAGTAGTCATCGAAGTCAAAAGCATTCCAACTTTCCTTGGAAGCCGAGTAGTATAGAGAGATTGGAGATTACCAAGAACACCATCATCCGCAAGCTGATTAAGGAGATTAGTATTTTCTTTATTATCTTGTGATTATGGGCATGCCTACTCAGATCGTAATTCGTGTTTCCATGTTTATTATGAACTAAGTAGCTTTAGGTGTTGGTTAGGAACACGTAGTTGATGTGCTTAAACTTTAGTAATATATTGATTATTGCATCTTGGTTAATTGTTGTGCCTATTTACATTTTATGCCCGCCTGGCCAGCCGGTGTGAATACCTCTCTCTAGTTTCAGGGATGATTTAGAGAGTGTGTGGCAATTATCCACACTACAATCATTGTGTATTGGTGAACGCCAGTGACTGAGCTAGGGATAGCCAGTCGCCTAGTGCTTGATCGGTCGCACTTCATTGGGGTTGAAACACATTCCAAAAGATTCGGAGTTCTGGGAGGAATCCGCTAATAATACTGCGAGAGTTGCATGATCAATAATATTGCTAGAGCATCTTTTTAAACAACTACTAAGCCTAACCAGCGCCTGCCTTTAATCTGTCTATCTATTTGTTTATTCTTTGTTCTGTCATTTATTTTGCTTCAGCATAATTCTTATAAAACCAAATCATTTTTACCATCTTTGAAACCATTAGAAAGTTACACAAAATAGGTAAAGTGGAAGCTAATTCTGGACTCGGATTGATAATATTACTTGTTGCAGACTGTGTATACTTGCACAGGAATTCTAGAGTCTTTTATACCATATTTTTACTCACTCTAGGAGCCCAACAGTAATGGTAATCAATTACATATGTCGCACATTGGTTCATCATACTTACCTTCAAATGATAGATTGTTGAATCTTGAAAATATATTGTGTGTGTTTGACATAGCCAAAAATCTTGTTAGTGTGTCAAAACTTTCTTAGGATTCCTTGAATTTCTTGCAAATTATTGTCTTGTAAAGGACATTTCTACGAGCAAGGTGGTTCTAAAGGGAGTGCTTAAAAGATGGATTATATCGACTTGAGACAGTAGGAGCCATTGGTAATGCTTCACGTTCAGTTGATAACTGCTTGAAGTCGGTTGGTAAATTAGCTCCTTGTTTTTCTTTGGTCTTGAATAAGTTGCCTATGAATGAAAATTTGGTAGTGTCCAAAGCTATTTTGCATAGAAGGCTTGGGCATCGATCAATGAAGCTATAGTTAAAAAGTGCAATCTACCAGTGAAAAGCAATGACATGTTTAATTTCCGTAAAGCATGTAAATTTGACAAATCTCATGCTCTTCGCTTTCCAAGTTCAAAATCTCATGCCATGGCACCGTTGGATTTGATTCATACTGATCTCTGGGGTCCTCCTCCCACATATTCAAAGAAAAAAAAACCATGCTTTATTTTTACTTGCCAATTTATATTGGAAAATAAATCAATTTTTATCTTTAAACTTAATAAGGTATATCAATTTTTATCTTAAACTTTCAATTTTGTTAAGTTTCATTTTGAGAATATATAGGCACTACCATCTTTATTTTATTTTATTTATTTATTTTTTGAGAGTACTACCTTCTATGGTTAAACTAGAAAAAAAGAGTTGTACGTTATTTTTTTTTTTTTTTTAGCAACAGATCATCAACTTTTCATTCAAACCAAGAAACTGCTCAAAGAGCAACATTACAGAAAGATAGAAACAAAGAAAACCCAAGTTCCCCGCACACTGAGAGACAATCTCAACCCAACTTCGTGAGACAACCTCACTCCAAGCCATACTCGCCAGCCGGCGCACAACACTATCCCCCTCCCGACAAAGCGTGGTCCAAGCCTAAGCAGACGACCAATTGATTTTATCCGGTATTCAGCTAGCTTTCCAATTTCTCAGTCATCTTAGCTCCAAGCTTATTCCTAGTTTAGGCCTACAACAATATTATCATCCAAATAAAACATTTAGCACATAGAGTTCAACGAATATAGGCAATTTAGGAGGAGATAAACAAACAGAGCAAAAAAAAAAAAAAAAACAAAATGCTCTGCCCAAAAAACACCCCCCAACCTAAATCTTTCTAACCCTCCAGCAAGCCTAAAACTTATATATGCAATATGAATGACAAAGGCTCAAATGTTTAGATTCATCATGCTTAAATCCCAGTGCTACATATGCTAAGCCTTTGCCAAAGAGAAGCTACTGCAAGCTAACAAAATATGAGACAAATAAGGATTTCCAAGAAACTTCTCGTGTGTGTGTGTGTATTTAGCCTTCCTAGAGTAGTGCCTAATGGCCCGAGCCTAATTTATAAGACCCTCCACATATCTTCCCGCTACACTGGAACTAATGCCTCGCTTGAAAGACTAAATGGGTCAAATTAAAATGCTATCTCATTACCTAAGAGCCTGAATAAAGAATTCCCTTTTCTTTTCCTTTTGCAATCTTTTAAAATCGAGGCACTAGCTTTCACACTACAATGCAGGGACCCATAACCCGACTTTAACCCTTAGTTGGCCTAACTGATCACACTGCAGACAACTCTTTTCACCCCTTATCACTTATAACTAATGCACACATATTTTCCTTATAACAAAGCAAGAGAGAGCAGAATTATCATTTTCAAGCTCAGGCTCACTCACTCATTTTGCCACTCATTTTCTTTTTGCAGGCATGTATTATTTTATTTCCCTAAGCAAGCTTCACATGCTAATTTGAGTGAATTAGACTTTCTAGCTACACCTTACACCTATCGGGGTGACAACAGATCCATGGACCTCATAAAGCAGGCCTAAACTTTTAAGGCTAACTAAAGGAAAGGCCAAGTGCTCAACCATGCAAGAAGTCTCTAGAAAAATTTAGAAGTTTAGGTTATGCTAGCAAGCATAACTTCAACAAAACCAAAGGAAAAGCATAAATGCGCATGAAGACATTATCATGATCGAAAGTCCCCACACCTAAACCCAACCATTAAAGCTCAAAACTAAAGATTATGCAACAAGAAAATATAGGTCCACTGCTCAGATGCATGGCATTAAACCAATCATACCAGAGCGAACAATAAAGCATAACATGCATAAAAGATAGTCTGGTGCTTAGCTGCATCCAACCACAACCTAGATTTCACTAGCATGAAAATGCATCCACCCCCAACCTAAATCATGCAATAACCTCCATGTAATCTAAACATGCAAACATAGGAACAAAAGCAAATGGAAACAGAAAACCTCCCCTAGTTTCAGGCACAATGGTAGGAGTGAAGACTGAAGCTGCTTAGACTGATCCCTTGGTTCAAATCCCTCCTAATCTTTGATCAATGATTCCCATTCAATCAAATAAAGCCTCACAAGACAGGTGATAACTGCCCAAAAGGTAGTTATTTAGGCCTCATTTATATAAGGATTTGTGTGTCTTTAATGCTTAATAGGGTTGGTTTTATAGAGATATTACATGACTTAACCCATTTGGAAGAATGGAAGCTTTGGAAATCAGTTTGTGCAGATTATGCTGCTGAGTGACTGGAGGGAGCAAATTCTATGCTGCAGCAAAACTGGGAGCAAAAACTGCCACATCACAACTCGTTAGCAAACTTCATGAACCGACTTCTGTTGAGTTATTTTCAGGATAAAGGAGCAAGAAGAGCCGTACACGTGTCCTAGTTGACCTAATTCAAGCCTCCTATCCTTCTATAAAAGGAAGTAGCCGTCGAAGTCAAAGGCATTCCATGTTTTCCCTTGGAAGTCGAATATTTTAGAGAGATTGAAGATTATCAAGAACACCATCTTCCGCAAGCTGATTAGGGAGTTTATTTTCTTTATTAACTTGTGGTTATGGACATGCCTACTCAGATTGTAATTCGTATTCCTATGCCTGTTATGAACTAAGTAGCTTAAGGTGTTGGTTAGGAATAATGTGATTACTGTGATTCATCTCTAGTAATATATTGACTATCGCATTTTGGTTAATTGTTGTGCTTATTCTCATTTTATGCCCGCCTGGCTAGTCGGTATGGATAGCTCTCTAGTTTCAGGGATGATTTAGAGGGTGTGTGGCAATTATCCACACTACGATCATTGTGTATTGGTGAACGCCAGTGACCGAGCTAGGGATAGCCAGTTGCCTAGTGCTGGATCAGTCGCTCTTCATTGGGTTTGAAACATATCCCAAAAGATCTGGAGTTCCGGGAGGAATCTGCTAATAATACTGCGAGAAATGCATGATCAATAATATCGCTAGAGCATATCTTAGAACAATCACTAAAACCTAACAAGCGTCTGTCTTTAATCTGTCTATCTATTTGTTTACTTATTGTTCTGTCATTTATTTTGCTTCAGCATAATTTCGATAAAATCCAATCATTTTACTATTCTTGAAACCATTGGAAAGTTACACAAAAATAGGTAGAGTGGAAATTAATTCAGGGCTCGGATTGATAATATTACTTGCTGCAGACTGTGTATACTTGCACAGGAATTCTAGAGTATTTTATATCATATTTTTACTCACTCTAGGAACCCAACAAGTTTTTGGCGCCGATGCGGGGGACTTGGATAAGTTTTTATCTGATCTGTTTTGTGTATGTGTTTTGGTGGTTTGGTGCTAGAACTTTTTGATTGTTTCCTTTGTTTTTGCAGGTGTGATTTTGGTGCATGAGCGATCCACCTGGGGTGCGGTTTGAGCTTGATCCAGAAATTGAAAGGACATTTAGGAACAGAAGGAGGGAGCAGGGCAAAAACCAGATGGAGAACGTGCCGCAACTTCCGTAGGTTCCTGAAGGTCCAGTAGACGCAAACCCCCAGCAGAATCCGTTGCTGCAGCAAAACCCGCTGTTTGAGCAAAATGAGCAGCAAAATAATCAGGCTGAGAATCCTATCTTGATAGCAAACGATAGGACCAGAGCCATTCGAGCATATGCTGTCCCGATGTTTAATGAGTTGAATCCAGGAATTGCACGTCCCCAAATCCAAGCGGCAAATTTTGAAATGAAACCGGTAATGTTTCAGATGTTGCAAACCGTGGGACAATTCCTTGGTTTGACATCTGAAGACCCTCATTTACATCTTAAGTCTTTTCTAGGAGTTAGTGATTCTTTTGTAATTCAAGGAGTGCCTAGGGATGCTCTTAGATTAACTTTGTTCCCATATTCTCTTAGAGATGGAGCAAAGTCATGGTTAAACTCTTTTGCTCCAGGATCAATTAGGACGTGGGATGAGTTAGCTGAAAATTTTTTGAGTAAATATTTCCCACCTAATAGAAATGCTAAATTAAGGAGTGAAATAGTAGGGTTTAGGCAACTTGAGGATGAGACTTTTAGTGAGGCTTGGGAGAGGTTTAAGGAGCTTTTGCGAAAGTGTCCCCACCATGGTTTACCTCATTGTATTCAAATGGAAACATTCTACAATGGTTTAAATGGAGTAACCCAAGGTATGGTTGATGCTTCGGCTGGAGGGGCCCTTTTGGCAAAAACTTTTAGTGAAGCCTATGAGATCCTAGAGAGGATATCTATTAATAGTTGTCAGTGGTCGGATGTTAGAGGAACGAATAGAAAAGTTAAGAGTGTGTTAGAGGTTGATGGTGTGTCCACCATCAGGGCTGATCTTGCTATGATTCCTAACACTCTTAAGAATGTGACAGTGATTAGTCATCAGTAGCCACCAGCTATGGAGCCTACTGCAGTGGTGAACCAAGTAACGGACGAAGCATGCGTCTATTGTGGTGAAGACCACAACTACGAGTTTTGCCCCAACAATCCAGCTTCTGTGTTTTTTGTAGGTAATCAGAGGAACAACCCTTATTCTAACTTCTATAATCCAGGTTGGCGCAACCACCCCAACTTCTCATGAGGAGGTCAAGGAAGTAACGTACAAGCACAACAAAAGATGAACCAGCCGGGATTTGCTAAAGCGCAAGTATTGCCCCAGCAAAATAAGCAGGCTTTGCCCCAGCAAAATTCGGGAAACTCTCTTGAGGCGATGATGAAAGAATTTATGTCTCGCACAGATGCCGCAATTCAAAGTAATCAAGCTTCGATGAGGGCCTTGGAATTGCAAGTGGGTCAGCTGGCTAATGAGCTAAAGGCAAGACCTCAAAGGAAACATCCATCAGATACTGAACACCCTAGAAGGGAAGGTAAGGAGCAGGTAAAGGCAGTAACTCTTAGGAGTGGTAAGCCATTAGAAGAAAGAATTGAGCCTAGTAAAACCCAGGTTATAGATAAAAATGGTGATAGAAATAATAATGTTGTTGCCGAGAAAGAGTTGGAGTCTGGTCAGGGTGCTGGAGGCAGCAATAAAAATGCTGGAGCATCTGGTTCTGTTCCAGATGTGGAACCACCTTATGTGCCGCCCCCACCTTATGTACCACCTCTACCTTTTCCACAAAGGCAAAAGCCTAAGAATCAGGATGGTCAATTTAAAAAGTTTCTAGAGATTCTTAAGCAATTGCATATAAATATCCCTTTAGTAGAAGCTATTGAGCAAATGCCTAATTATGCTAAATTTCTTAAGGATATTTTGACTAAAAAGAAAAGATTAGGTGAGTTTGAAACGGTATCTCTTACTGAGGAGTGTAGTGCTATTCTTAAGAATGGGCTACCCCACAAGGCTAAGGATCCAGGGTCAGTTACCATACCCGTGTCTGTAGAGCACTCTGTGATTTAGGTGCAAGCATTAACCTTATGCATCTTTCGGTCTATCGGAAGTTAGGTATTGGTGAAGCTAGACCTACCACAGTTACACTCCAACTAGCTGATAGGTCTATCACATATCCAGAGGGTAAAATTGAGGATGTCTTAGTGAAAGTAGATAAGTTCATATTTCCTGTTGATTTTATTATTTTAGACTATGAGGCTGATAAAGATGTCCCAATTATTCTAGGTCTTCCATTTTTGGCTACTGGTAGGGCATTAATAGATGTTCAAAAAGGAGAATTAACAATGAGAGTCTGTAATGAGGAAGTAAAATTTAATGTCTTTAAAGCCATGAAATATCCAAACGAAATGGAGGATTGCTCCTTCATCAGGATTTTGGCGAGCACAGTTATTGAGACAGCAATACAGGATTCGGCTGATAAGCATTCGGAAAAGCATGGAGAGGCTAGTGTAGAGGATTTTGAAATTTTTTCTTTAGATAGAAAAAATGAAAAAGAATTGTTTAGGTGTGAGGATGTTTTTGAGTCGTTAGATTTAAATCAGAGGAAAGCTCCTCCCATTAAGCCATCCCTGATTGAGGCACCTACTTTAAATCTGAAGCCTTTGTCGAAGTATCTAAAGTATGTGTATCTTGGGGAAAGTAAGACGTTGCCCATTATTGTTGCATCAGATTTAATGCCAGAGCATGAAGAGGCCTTAATAAAATTGATGCAGCAATACCGCAAGGCTATAGGTTGGACATTGGCTGATATTCAGGGAATTAGCCCATATTTTTGTATGCACAAAATCACTCTAGAGGAGGGATCCTTTAGGAGTATTGAGCAACAAAGAAGGCTTAACCCTGCAATGAAAGAGGTTGTTAAGAAGGAGGTAATTAAATGGTTGGATGCTGGGATCATTTATCTAATTGCCGATAGCAATTGGGCAAGCCCTGTTCAATGTGTTCCTAAGAAAGGAGGTGTCACTGTGGTGAGCAATAAAGATAATGAGTTAATCCCCACAAGGACAGTAACTGGCTGGAGGGTTTGCATGGATTATAGAAGGCTTAATAAAGCTACCCGAAAGGATCATTTCCCTCTACCATTTATCGACCAGATGTTGGATCGATTGGCTGGTCAGGCCTATTACTGTTTCTTGGATGGTTATTTTGGGTATAACCAGATTACTATTGCTCCTGAGGATCAGGAGAAAACCACTTTCACCTGTCCTTATGGGACATTTGCTTTTAGGAGAATGCCTTTCGGCCTCTGCAATGCTCCAGCAACATTTCAGCGGTGTATGTTAGCAATTTTTTCTGATATGATTGAGTCCACTGTTGAGGTGTTTATGGACGTTTTTTCAGTGTTTGGAGGGTCTTTTCAGAATTGTTTAGAAAATTTAGGAAAGGTGTTAAAAAGATGTGAGGATACCCATCCAGTTCTTAATTGGGAAAAATGCCACTTCATGGTGAAAGAGGGCATAGTGTTAGGTCATAAAATTTCTAAAAATGGTTTACAAGTTGATAGAGCAAAAGTTGAGGTTATTGAAAGGCTAGAGCCACCGAATTCAGTGAAGGGAGTTCAGAGTTTTTTAGGACATGCTGGTTTTTATAGGAGGTTCATAAAGGATTTTTCCAAAATCAGTAAACCTCTTTGTAACTTATTGTGCACTGATCATATTTTTTACTTTGATGCAGATTGTAGGAAGCCTTTTGAGACTTTAAAAGCTGCTTTAATCTCAACACCCATTCTTTGTGCACCTAATTGGAATTTGCCATTCGAGGTAATGTGTGATGCGAGTGATGCTGCGGTAGGTGCGATGTTGGGGCAAAAGCAGGGCAAATTTGTCCATCTTATATACTATGTATGCAAGGTTTTAAATGAAACACAAGTCAACTATACAACTACTGAAAAGGAGTTGTTAGCTGTGGTGTTCGCTTTTGAGAAGTTCCGGCCATATTTGGTTGGATCCAAAGTCACGGTTTTCACGGATCATGCAGCAATAAGGTATTTAATGTCTAAGAAAGATGAAAAGCCTAGACTAATTCGTTGGTTTTTACTGTTGCAGGAATTCGACTTGGAAATAAAGGACAAGAAGGGATCAGAAAATGTCATTGCAGATCATTTATCTCGTCTTGATCCATCATCATCTTTGCTGGAGCAATCTGCCATTTCCGATTCTTTTCCAGATGAACAACTCTTTGCTGTTGAAGTAAAGGTAGTTAGGGATGTCCCTTGGTATGCTGATATTGCAAACCTTTTGGTAAAGGGAGTCACCCCTATTGACATGGATTGGAGGCAGAAGAAGAAGTTTAAGCATGATGCGAAATTTTTTATTGGGATGAGCCATTTATGTATAAGCAATGCTCTGACGGTATTATTCGTAGGTTGTTTCAGGTGCTGAAGCAAAGGAAATCCTGGAGCAATGTCACTCTTCGCCGTATGGATGTCATTTCAGCGGTCAGAGGACAACTATGAGGATTTTGCATTGTGAATTTTTCTGGCCTACGTTATTTAAGGATGCCCATTGGTTCTACAAGCGATGTGATGCTTGCCAAAGGAGAGGAAATTTGGGGCCTAGATATGAAATGCCTCCTACTTACATTTTAGAAGTTGAATTATTCGATGTATGGGGTATTGACTTTATGGGGCCATTTCCTCCTTCTAATGGCAATGTTTTTATCTTATTGGCAGTTGATTATGTGTCCAAGTGGGTGGAGGCCATCGCATGCCATCAGAGTGATGCCAAGACAGTAGCAAGGTTTCTTCAATCGCACATCTTTGCGCGGTTTGGGGCACCTAGGGCTCTAGTGAGTGATGAGGGTACACATTTTGTTAATAATATCTTAACTAAGCTTTTAGCTAAGTACGGGATTAAGCATAGGATAGCTACCCCTTATCATCCACAGGCAAATGGTCAAGCTGAAATTAGTAATAGAGAAATTAAAGCTATCTTAGAGAAAGTAGTCCATCCATCTAGGAAGGATTGGTCTTTTAGGTTGGATGAGGCTCTTTGGGCTTATAGGACAGCTTATAAGACTCCTCTAGGTATGTCTCCCTATAGGTTAGTATATGGGAAAGCTTGCCATTTACCATTAGAGCTTGAGCATAAAACATTTTGGGCTTTGAAAAAGTTAAATTTTGATCTGAGTCGTGCAGGAGCAATAAGAATGGTGCAGCTTAATGAGTTAGAAGAATTTCGTCAATTTTCTTATGAAAATGCGAAGATATATAAAGAAAAGACTAAACTGTGGCATGACAAGAAAATAAAGTCCAAAGAATTTGTCAAGGGTCAAAAAGTTTTGCTTTATAATTCTAGATTAAAATTATTTCCTGGAAAATTAAAATCTAATTGGTCAGGACCATTTATTGTGATTGAGGTTTTCTCCAATGGAGCAATTACTTTGCAGGATGAAAAAGATGGGAGAGTGTTCAAGGTGAATGGGCAGCGTGTGAAGCATTATTGGGGTGAGGAGTTTCGGTTGAAATATCCTTCCCTAAGGTTGGTTGATGGTTGAGAGAGCAGGCTTTTGCGGGAGCATTCACAGAGCAAAATTTTGAGCTCCCAGAGTTTGTATTAATTTTATTTTTTGTTGATTTGGTTTTAATTGCGGTTAGGTTAGATTTGATTTTGCATGGTTTGTTAGATTTTATCCTTAAGTATTTTATTATTGGTAGTTTAGATTTTATCTATTTCATTTTTGAATTTGATTCGATTTTATTTTCAGATTATCTATTTCAATTATCTTTGAATTATCTTTTTATTTGTTTGATTTTGTTTTATTTAGATCTTATCTTTAGTTATTTGAAATTTTGTTTAAATAAATTAAGATTTTCTCTAATGTATTCGGTTTTTCGTGAAAATAAAAAGATAAGATTGGTCGGTTAAAATTTGAATTTGAATTTCCGTATCTGAGATTCTGCAGGGTTAGGAGGTTGTTGCGGCAAAGTTATGGCTGGAGCAAAATCATCCGAATAGAAGGGATTTCGTTGGGGTAATTATTATTTTACCGTGGGGATTTTTCTATGAATTCTTGCAGGTAAAATTATGCATGAGTCATCTGCTGAGGCCATGTGTCACACGACAAGCATCCAACGGTCTCATTTGATGACAGCACATAATTAATTACTGCGGGCAATTTGAAATCAGGAAATTACCGTTGATGGTTTGGAACTCCCGAATTGGCATGTAATTAAATTAAACGGTAAAATGATTTAATAGGAGAAAATCTTTTCGGTTGAGATTTCAAATTGTTGAAGCCCTATTTATTCGCAATCTCTGGTAAGCACGTTTCACTTCGTCTTCTTGATCAAATCTTTGTGCGTGTATTATTCTTTCTTTCTTTGCATTCTCTGTCAAAGCCCCATTACACCTTCAATGGCTAAAACAAGAGCTAGAAATGAGAGGGAGAGTGAGGAAGAAGAGGTACCCGTGACCCCCGAAGTTCAGAAAGTAAAAACCAAGAAGAAAAGGACACCAGAGGAGAAAGAAGAAAAGAGGAGAAGACGACAACAGAGAGTTTAAGAACAAGAAAAAGCGAGAGAGGATGAGGTTGTTGCAGAAGAAGAAGGAGACCCAAAAGAATCTGACAAACAGAATCAAGAAGAGGATGAGCAGGAAATGGCGACTACAGAAGAAGCTCGAGAGGAAATTCAGAAGAAGCAGAGTGAGGATGTGCAGACGGAGGCTGTAGAGGAAGAAGGCAGAGAGCCAGTTAAGGAGGCTCGTGTGGAGGTTATCATACCTGAACCTCCAAAACGTCACCGCATTAAGCGGAAGGCTGGGCACATTCCAGTGATCAGGACTGATACCCCATCACCTCCATCATCAGATTCCGAGAGAGAAAAGGCAGAGCGAGAGGAACGAGAGAAAAAAGAGGCTGAGGAAAGAAGGCGAGAAGAAGCAGAGAAACAGGCAAAGGAGGAACAGTTGCTGAAGCAGAGAGAAGAGAAGGGCAAAAATATTGCTGAGGCATCGGAGGAACACGAAGAAATAGCAGAGCGACAGGTGTCGTACGATTGCTTCGTCAATAATTTTGCTAGAGCAAAATACACTGAGCTCCTGAGAAGGGATATTCTGTTCGAAAGAGGTTTCAACGGTGATCTTCCGCCATTTCTGAGGACCAGAATAGCTGACCACGGCTGGGAGCTGTTTTGTGCTAAGCCAGAGGCTGTGAACGCACAGGTGGTGCGTGAATTCTATGCCAACGTTGATAAAGAAGAGGGTTTCCTAGTAATTGTCAGAGGAGTCGAGATAGATTGGAGTCCAAGTGCGATCAACGCACTGTACCATCTTCAAAACTTCCCCCATGCGACATTCAATGAAATGGCAGTCGCGGCATCTGAGGAGCAGTTAAGTAATGCTGTGAGGGAGGTAGGAATCGAGGGGGCGCAGTGGCAACTATCTAAGACTCAGAAAAGGACATTCCAGTCGGCTTATTTAAAAAAGGAAGCGAACACGTGGATGGGTTTCATCAGGCAGAGGTTGCTTCCGACAACGCACGACTCGACAGTATCCAGGGAACGTATTCTTTTAGCTTTTGCTATCTTAAGGTCTCTCAGTATTGACGTCGGAAAAATTGTTTGTAATGAAATTGCTGGCTGCTGGAAGAAAAAGGTGGGGAAGTTGTTCTTCCCGAACACAATTACTATGCTATGCAGACAAGCTGGGGTTCCAGTGGATGAGAGTGATATAATTCTATTCGATAAGGGGATCATTGATACGCCCAATTTGGTGAGGCTCCAGTGCACGCAGGAGATACGCCAAGGAGGGCTAATTTACGATATGAATACGATTCTAGAACAACTGACATTGCTGGCCAGTAGGCAGGAGTTTGCTGAGAGGCAAACTTTAACCTTCTGGACTTACGTTAAAAATTGTGATGCTGGTTTGAAGAGGGCGCTGCAAGAAAATTTTTCAAAACCTTATCCAGCCCTCCCTGCATTCCCCGAAGACCTGCTGAAGCCCTGGATTCCACCGCCGTCTGCTGAGAAAGAAGATGAAGAGGAAGATCTGGGTCAGGAAGATTGAAGAGGGATTTGAACGCACAATCTTTTTGATGAAATATTTTGTTTGCTGGCGCATTCCTGACCCCATCTTCTATATGATTTCTTGTTTTGTTTCTTTTTAATTTTCCTGTTTTGAAAAAATATATCTCTACTTTTGTAATATTTTTGAATATTTATAATGAATTTCCAAATATTTTTGTTCCATGAGCACTGAGTAATGCCTAAGTTAACTATTTTCTTCTGAATTTTTGAAGCTTGGACTGATTATGCTTAATTAGATCAAGGTATTCTGATCTCCAGAAACCTTTTGCTTGAGCATTTCTTCTAGCCTGGACTGTTGCTGCGGCAAAGAAGATTTTGAAGGTAGTATTGACTTGTATGATCCACTTTCAGCTTAATCTGAGTCCCATGTTTAGTTTAAAAATTTAGATAGAAAAATTTAAGTTTGGGGGTATAATTGCTTAATTAATGATTCATTGGGGACAATGAATAATTCAAGTTTGGGGGACTTTTTAATACTCCAATTGTTTTGCTCGAGCATTCCTCTCCTTCAAGTAAAATTTTGTTAGGTTATTGAGTAACCGAGGACATTTGTGATACCCACAGTTTTTCTTCACGTCAAAAGATGACCTACGAAATATAAACAAAATGATTTGCTAAAAAAATATGGATTGTTGAAAATTTTGCTGAAAAAAAATTGATGGAGCAAAAGTTTTGAAGGATAAATGATGATCCAACAGTTTTTCTGTCTCCCATAACTTAGGTGAGCTTCATCATAAAATGTCGCCATTCTGAGGGGCAAGAGATAGAACAACTAAGGATTTTTGAGCTTTATAATGAGTATTGAGCTTAGTTGGTGATGAGTTTGAGGCAAGGGTATACTGCACCATAAAGTGGGTCATCCCATGCTTAAGAGCTTATGACTGTAAGGTTGTTTTAAGTCTGAAAAACAAGAAAATAAACCCCTTTAAAAATATGTTTTGAAATGTCTGATAATAGAGCTAGGCTGTGGTGAGTTCTTAGAATTAAGTTGAAAAGTGGTGATTATTTGTCCATGCCGGAGGAATCATTTTGCTGCAGCAGAGCTTGGTTTTGCAGAGTGCTCAGGTAAAGGTTGAAGGTAGTGTTGGACTGTCTGGTTTGATTAAGCTATTCTTTGTATAATGTTCTGAATTCTTGAAGGAAGGTTGGTTAGTATTGCTCGGGACGCGCAATAGTTCAAGTTTGGGGGTATGATAACTGCCCAAAAGGTAGTTATTTAGGCCTCATTTATATAAGGATTTGTGTGTCTTTAATGCTTAATAGGGTTGGTTTTAGAGAGATATTACATGATTTAACCCATTTGGAAGAATGGAAGCTTTGGAAATCATTTTGTGCAGATTATGCTGCTGAGTGACTGGAGGGAGCAAATTCTATGTTGCAGCAAAACTGGGAGCAAAAACTGCCACATCACAGCTCGTTAGCCAACTTCATGTCCCACGGAATCCCTAACAACTATTCCTACCTGCCAGAAACTCTTCCTCACAAAACGCAGCAATTACGTTTAGTTTATACCATCCTGTCTCTAGGGGAGTCCACCTCACCGCCCTCCGCAAAGCTACACATCCCCCCTGTGCCACCACTACGAACAACATCCTGAAAAGCAGAAATGTAGTTGTAACAACCTGTAGATTTAAAAAAAAAAAAAATGGGGGAGTGGGCAACTTGCCCGGTCAAAGAGGGAAAGGGGGGAAAATTTTCCCCCCAAATTTTGGTCAAAACCGCCAGTTAAAAAAAAAAAAAAAAAAAAAAAAAATCTTTTTTTCATCTCCCTCTCACGATCACTCTCTCTCTACTCCACCTCCCTCACGGTAATCTCTCTCTCTCTCGCTCCCTCTCGTCCGTCTACCTCCGCCGCACACCGCCGCCTCCGTCGCAAGTCTCCGCCGCGCGCCTCGCCGCCGCAACTCGCCAACGGTGTAAGCTCTCTCTCTCTCCTTCGAGCTCTCTCTCTCTCTCTCTCTCTCGTCTCTTTCTCCCTCGATCTCTCTCTCTCAGCCACTCTCTCTCGGTGTAGCAGATCCGACGCGCCGCTGCCTGTAACCCACTCACGAGCCGCCGTCGATCTGCGAGTCGTCGTCGCCACTGTAGGCGCGGACAGCAGCGAGGAGGGACCATTTTTCCGCGTTTTCGGCTGTTTTAGGTGAGTTCCCGCATTGGGTAAGTTGATTTGAAACTTGTGTGGGTTAGTTCTTGCATTTAAACGATTACCCATTCACTTTTTCTCCCGTTCAGCAAGCGTACCCATTCAATTCCGGCGATTCAAGCAGTGGGTCTTCAAGTTTCAGCGTGTTTAAGCAATTCCGGCAGTGGGTAAGTGAGATTTAAGGTGTTTTGGGTCTATTTAATGTTTAATCATGGATGCCCATTGAGTTTAGCTTCCGATGTCAAGGTGCCCGTGGAGTTTGGAGGCCGAATTATCAAATTTGAGCGATTTGGGACTGCTGGACAGCAAGCTGTGGTTCTGTTTGGGTAAGCTTTAGTTGTTAATTTTACCCCAAAGGTAATGGGTTCTTAGTTGAATGCTTGGTTGGAGTCCATAGTTAATTAAGAGTTCATTTCCTTTTTGTAGCTTGCGTAAGAACCTTGGAGTTAAGGAATTTCTTGGAGGTTAATCAAGTATCTCCTTCACTAAGGTAAGTAGCTAGTTAGATTCAAATTTTATGTCTTAGACTAATTGACCCTTGTTTGTTAATTGGAAATTTAAAGTGGATAGTTGGATTGAAGTGCCATTTGTTTTTAACCAAGTTGGTTCTTAAGCTTAAGTAAAGTGTGTTGGGTTAACTTTTGAAGTATGATTGAGCATGTTGAGATTGTCATTATTTGGGCATTAAATGAGAAGCGTGGATTATGGAATAATTGGAGTTTGGGCTAAGTGTTCTTGTTTGTGTTGAGGCCGTGATTTTCATACTCTATTTGGTTAGCCATGAACTGAAATGCTTGGGATTAATGTAGATTTAGTTATATGCTTTGGCTTAATTTTCTTTGAAAAGTTAATATGTTAGCATGTATAAGATTTGCGCCTTGAGTTTTGATTGTGGAATCATGATAAGCTTCATTATAAGACATGTTGATAGCACGAGGATCTTAAAGTTAACCTAGCATCTCTTGGTTTATTTTAAAGCATGTTTGGCTTGGATGGCGATGTGTTTCTCTGGATTTATTTGTGATGTTGGGGAATGGGTTAAATGTCTGTTGGAGTTTGGATTGAAGTTGGATGCGGCATCTGACCCGTTGTGGCTATAGAAGTGCAATATACTGTTTCCAGGTGTATAGAAAAAATTTGGGTTCCCTCTACGTACGTCGTTATGCTGCCGAATTTTCGGTAGCCTCATGTCGGCTTAGGAATCATATTTACCTTGAGGGAAAGGATTAGGAAAGAGAAGGGAATAGGCTAGTGCCTTAGACAAAGGTCGTGTCAATTAAACACCTAGGACTGAGATGTAATAGACTGAAATGAGGGGCTTAATGGGCGGGACTTGGCTTCGCAGTTTAGGTGCCATTTACTAACTGTGGAAGTAAATTCCTGACTTAAACCCATGAACGCCCCACCAGTGAAATGGTAGTTTAGAGCGCTACGCGCCTATTAGTGCCTTGAGGGATGAGACTTAGCTTCACTGACTGGGTGCCATCTACCATCAGTAGGAGTAGAGACCTCCCAAAACTCCCACTTGCGCACTATCAGTGAGTTGGCAAACCTATATATATTTAAAGGTGTACTAATTGAATACGAGACCTGAACTGAAATGAAATGAATGAAATGAAATGAAATGAGATGTAATGTAATGAAATGAAATGAAATGAGATGACCTAACCCTAAGGCCCTTAACTCGAATAAAATGTTAAAGCCTTGTTTGCTACTTACTGAGTATTTTCTTAAATACTCATTCTTTTCCCTTACATACAACTGCAGGTAGAGGTAAAGGTGTACAGCACGCGTGACGGAGAGCTGCTGAGCCATGGATCTCCTTTAGGATAGTCTTCCGCATTTTTACGTTTTGAAATTCTCCTTGAACTTGTATTGAATGATTTATGTTTTATTCCGCTTTAAGTTTGTTTGATTTACTAAGGTTTTGTTTGTCCTGTTTTAAACTGGGATCCCAGATTGAAATGTTTCGCAAATTTTTAAGTACGGGTTCTTTATATGGAAATTTTCCGCCGTTCGTAGAAGTAGAATGAAATGCACGAAGTAACGGCCTTAGGATCTAGGCATGAAAAGTAGGGTCGTTACAGTTGGTATCAGAGCTCTAGGTTATAGGTTCTGTAGACTGGTTTACATCGTAAACCTTAGGTATGTCCATGGCTTATCAGCAAGCATCCGGTCACGCCAGGTACACTTTTGATTACTTTGTAGTTTGTAAATGTTATATGTTATACATGTTCGTAAAAGATCCATGTTGTGGGAAAGATATGCATAGGGTTTAGTACCTATGATTTGTTTAAAGGATTCAAGCCCGTTAGTAAGATGATATAATTTTTGTGAAATAGATCATGCCTCCCCGAGCACAAGGACGTGGAAGAGGTCGAGGAAGAGGACGTGGCAGGGGTCGTACAGCCCCTGAGCAAGTCGTGCCACCAGTAGAGCAAGAAGGAAACCTACCAGAAAATCCACAAGTGGAACAGCCGGGGCCTGCGGTAGGACCTGTCCCGGTGGACATTCAGGCAATAGTTCAGACCGCAGTGCAGGCTGCAGTTGCAGGCGTGCTTGCAGGGCGGCAGGCCCAAGCGCCTCAGAACAACGAAGCCGCCTTATCACGGGAGGCTAGGTGCTTAAGAGATTTCAGGAAGTGGGACCCATGTCCGTTCGATGGAGCCTCAAGGGATCCCACGGTAGCAGAGTTGTGGCTGTCCTCCATCGAGACTGTTTTTCGCCACATGAACTGCCCGGAGGACCAGAAAGTGTATTGTGCCGTGTTCTTGTTACGAGATAACGCCCTGATTTGGTGGCAATCGATTGAAAGGACCTTAGACGTCAGCAACGGACCTGTCACGTGGACTCAGTTCAGGGGGGAGTTTTTCAGGAAGTATTACCCTGCCGCCTCCCGATTCAAGAAGCAATCAGAGTTTGTGGCACTTACGCAGGGAAACCGAACGGTAGAAGAGTACGAGACTGAATTTGCCAGACTGTCACGGTTTGCCCCTGCCCTGGTAGCTGTAGAGGCTGATAAGGTGGAACGCTTCATCACAGGCTTAAAGGAAGAGATTCAGGGCAATGTGGCAGCCCATGAACCCCAAGACTATGCCACGGCAGTTAGGGTGGCACAGCTAGTTGATCGACGACCGTCAGCTGTCTCTTCAGAACATTCCTCAGGTCATAAGCGAAGGTACGATCAGATGAGCTCGAACACACAGAGGGGTCACCGTTACCCTAGACGAGGTCCGCCCCAGGACCGTCGACAGAGAGCACAAAATCAGTCAGGGCCTAATCAAGATAGGCCATTATGTCAGACCTGTAGGAAGTACCACTGGGGTCGTTGCTTGGCAGGGACCCGTGTTTGTTTCAAGTGTGGACGGGAGGGGCATATCGCTCCGAATTGTAATCAGAAGAAAGCTAATTATGCCGACCAGCCGTCCAGTTCAAATCAGGCATCTGGGGTGAGACCAGCACAACATCAAGGCAAGATATTTGCCACCACCCGACAAGAGGCCGAGGACCTTAATGCAGTGGTGACAGGTACCATCCCTATCCTCGGCCATTATGCTTTTGTGTTGTTTGATTCGGGTTCGACGCATTCTTTTATTTCTGCATCATTTGTAAGTCAAGCCAACCTAGAACTAGAGCCGCTGGGCTATGTTTTGTCAGTCTCAACCCCTGCGGGGGTAACGTTACTAGCTAATGAAGCGGTGAAAGCCTGCCAAATGTTAGTGTCTGATCGATCAATGGATGTGACATTGATCGCCCTGGATATGAGTGATTTTGATGTTATTTTGGGAATGGAATGGTTGGCTTCTAATTATGCCAACATAGACTGTCATCGTAAGGAGGTGATCTTTAACCCTCCGTCAGAGGCAAGCTTCAAGTTTAAAGGATCGATGATCAAAGGTGCTCCTAAAGTGGTCTCTGCAATAAAGGCGAGAAAATTGATTAGCCAAGGAGCCTGGGGCTTATTGGCTAGCGTGGTTGACACAAGGAAAACCGAGGCATCAATGACCTCAATTCCGGTAGTAAGGGAGTTCACAGATGTGTTCCCTGAGGATCTGACAGGACTACCACCAGCACGAGAGGTTGACTTCTGCATTGAGCTTGAGCCAGGTACTAATCCGATTTCTAAAGCTCCATACAGGATGGCTCCAGCGGAATTGAAAGAGCTTAAGGTCCAGATTCAGGAGCTGTTGGACAAAGGTTATATACGCCCCAGCGTTTCGCCGTGGGGTGCCCCAGTTTTATTCGTGAAAAAGAAGGATGGGACAATGCGTTTGTGCATCGACTACCGGGAGCTGAACAAAGTAACAATAAAGAACAGATATCCTCTGCCCAGGATTGATGACCTTTTTGATCAGCTTCAAGGTGCAGCAGTATTCTCTAAGATAGATCTACGGTCAGGTTATCATCAGTTGAGGATTAGAGAGGACGACATACCCAAGACAGCTTTCCGAACCAGGTATGGGCATTACGAATTCACTGTGATGTCCTTTGGGCTTACTAATGCTCCCGCAGTTTTCATGGAATTGATGAACAGGGTATTCAAGGAATTCCTAGATTCATTCGTGATTGTTTTTATCGACGACATTCTTATCTACTCCAAGACAGAAGAGGAACATGAGGATCATCTCAGGAGAACTCTAATTACCTTAAGAACGAACAAGTTGTATGCCAAATTCTCTAAATGTGAGTTTTGGTTACAACGAGTTTCCTTCTTAGGGCACGTGGTTTCGAAGGAAGGTGTCACAGTAGATCCATCCAAAATAGAGGCAGTGACCAATTGGTCTCGACCTACTTCAGTCAGCGAGATTCGGAGTTTCTTGGGGTTAGTAGGCTATTATCGTCGTTTTGTGCAAGGTTTTTCCAGTATAGCCGCACCTCTAACTCAGTTGACTCGAAAGGGTATTCCCTTCGCGTGGAATGAAGCTTGTGAGGCAAGCTTCCAAGAGCTTAAGCAGAGACTAGTGTCAGCACCAGTACTTACAGTACCTGATGGTTCAGGAGAATTTGTTATTTACAGTGATGCTTCAAAGAAGGGACTGGGTTGTGTGTTAATGCAGCATGGTAAGGTCATTGCTTATGCGTCTCGTCAGCTGAAAGATTATGAGAAGAACTACCCAACTCATGACTTAGAATTGGCAGCAGTGGTTTTTGCCTTGAAGATTTGGAGACATTATTTATACGGAGAGAAGATCCAAATCTTCACGGACCACAAAAGTCTGAAATATCTCTTCACCCAGAAAGAGCTGAATATGAGGCAGCGGAGATGGTTAGAGTTGGTAAAAGATTATGATTGTGACATCCAGTACCACCCGGGCAAGGCAAATGTGGTTGCAGATGCCCTCAGCAGGAAGACCGCTCATGTGTCTGCTTTGATTACTACACAGGCTCATATATTGGATGACTTGGAACGTGCAGAGATTATGATTGCAGTGGGCGAAGTTACAGCACGCCTAGCTCAGTTGACAGTTAAGTCGAGCTTGAGACAGAGGATCATAGATGAACAACCAAATGACCCTGACCTTGTTGTTAAACGCAGTCAAGTAGAGGCGGGACAGGGGAACGAGTTTTCCTTATCTTCAGACCTCGGCTTGCGTTACCAGGGTCGCTTATGCGTACCTGGGAATGCCGATCTCAAGCAGGAATTATTAGCAGAGGCACATAATTCACCTTTTTCAATCCATCCAGGAAGTACGAAGATGTACCATGATTTGAAACAGTATTACTGGTGGCAGGGCATGAAAAGAGAGATAGCGGATTTTGTCAGTAAATGCCTGGTTTGCCAACAGGTGAAAGCCCCGAGACAGAAACCAGCAGGCTTGTTGCAGCCGCTGAGTGTCCCAGAATGGAAGTGGGAGCATATATCTATGGACTTCATTACAGGATTGCCTAGAACGGCCAAGGGTTACACCGTGATTTGGGTCATTATCGACAGACTCACTAAGTCAGCGCATTTTCTCCCTGGGAAGCCTACTTACACTGTTGAAAAGTGGGCACAATTATATATGACAGAGATAGTCAAGCTTCATGGTGTGCCGGTATCAATCGTGTCAGATAGAGACCCTCGGTTCACGTCTAACTTCTGGAGGAGTCTGCAAAGAGCCTTGGGTACTCAGTTACGTTTCAGTACAGCTTTCCACCCTCAGACAGATGGTCAAACTGAGCGATTGAACCAAACTCTAGAGGATATGTTGCGAGCATGTGTCTTGGATTTCTCAGGTAGTTGGGATGCGCACTTGCACTTAATGGAATTTGCTTATAACAATAGTTATCAAGCAACCATCGGTATGTCACCGTTTGAGGCCCTCTATGGGAAGAGATGCAGGTCCCCTGTTTATTGGGATGAGGTCGGAGAACGTCAGTTGTTGGGACCTGAATTGATTCAAGCCTCCAGTGAGGCTATTCGCACAATCAGATCGAGGATGTTAACGGCTCAGAGCCGACAGAAGAGTTATGCTGATACCAGGAGAAGGGATTTAGAGTTTGATGAAGGTGATCATGTTTTCTTGAAGGTAGCTCCAATGAAAGGAGTATTGAGGTTTGGAAGAAAAGGCAAGCTCAGTCCACGTTTCATCGGCCCGTTTGAGATCTTGGAACGGATTGGTCCGGTAGCCTACCGTTTAGCTTTGCCGCCTTCTCTTTCGGCGGTACACAATGTTTTTCATGTCTCCATGCTGCGAAAGTATTTGACAAATCCAACCCACAGAGTGGACTTTGAACCCTTACAACTCAGCGAGAACTTGACTTATGAGGAGGAACCTGTGCTAATTCTTGACAGAGAGGTGAAGGTCCTTCGCAATCGCGAGATAGCTCTCGTGAAGGTCCTTTGGAGAAACCATTTGTCCGAAGAGGCAACGTGGGAGAGAGAAGACGAAATGATGGACAAGTATCCGGAGTTGTTCCAGTACTAGCAACTTTCGAGGACGAAAGTTCTTTTAAGGTTAGTATGATGTAACAACCTGTAGATTTAAAAAAAAAAAAAATGGGGGAGTGGGCAACTTGCCCGGTCAAAGAGGGAAAGGGGGGAAAATTTTCCCCCCAAATTTTGGTCAAAACCGCCAGTTAAAAAAAAAAAAAAAAAAAAAAAAAAAATCTTTTTTTCATCTCCCTCTCACGATCACTCTCTCTACTCCACCTCCCTCACGGTAATCTCTCTCTCTCTCGCTCCCTCTCGTCCGTCTACCTCCGCCGCACACCGCCGCCTCCGTCGCAAGTCTCCGCCGCGCGCCTCGCCGCCGCAACTCGCCAACGGTGTAAGCTCTCTCTCTCTCCTTCGAGCTCTCTCTCTCTCTCTCTCTCTCGTCTCTTTCTCCCTCGATCTCTCTCTCTCAGCCACTCTCTCTCGGTGTAGCAGATCCGACGCGCCGCTGCCTGTAACCCACTCACGAGCCGCCGTCGATCTGCGAGTCGTCGTCGCCACTGTAGGCGCGGACAGCAGCGAGGAGGGACCATTTTTTTCCGCGTTTTCGGCTGTTTTAGGTGAGTTCCCGCATTGGGTAAGTTGATTTGAAACTTGTGTGGGTTAGTTCTTGCATTTAAACGATTACCCATTCACTTTTTCTCCCGTTCAGCAAGCGTACCCATTCAATTCCGGCGATTCAAGCAGTGGGTCTTCAAGTTTCAGCGTGTTTAAGCAATTCCGGCAGTGGGTAAGTGAGATTTAAGGTGTTTTGGGTCTATTTAATGTTTAATCATGGATGCCCATTGAGTTTAGCTTCCGATGTCAAGGTGCCCGTGGAGTTTGGAGGCCGAATTATCAAATTTGAGCGATTTGGGACTGCTGGACAGCAAGCTGTGGTTCTGTTTGGGTAAGCTTTAGTTGTTAATTTTACCCCAAAGGTAATGGGTTCTTAGTTGAATGCTTGGTTGGAGTCCATAGTTAATTAAGAGTTCATTTCCTTTTTGTAGCTTGCGTAAGAACCTTGGAGTTAAGGAATTTCTTGGAGGTTAATCAAGTATCTCCTTCACTAAGGTAAGTAGCTAGTTAGATTCAAATTTTATGTCTTAGACTAATTGACCCTTGTTTGTTAATTGGAAATTTAAAGTGGATAGTTGGATTGAAGTGCCATTTGTTTTTAACCAAGTTGGTTCTTAAGCTTAAGTAAAGTGTGTTGGGTTAACTTTTGAAGTATGATTGAGCATGTTGAGATTGTCATTATTTGGGCATTAAATGAGAAGCGTGGATTATGGAATAATTGGAGTTTGGGCTAAGTGTTCTTGTTTGTGTTGAGGCCGTGATTTTCATACTCTATTTGGTTAGCCATGAACTGAAATGCTTGGGATTAATGTAGATTTAGTTATATGCTTTGGCTTAATTTTCTTTGAAAAGTTAATATGTTAGCATGTATAAGATTTGCGCCTTGAGTTTTGATTGTGGAATCATGATAAGCTTCATTATAAGACATGTTGATAGCACGAGGATCTTAAAGTTAACCTAGCATCTCTTGGTTTATTTTAAAGCATGTTTGGCTTGGATGGCGATGTGTTTCTCTGGATTTATTTGTGATGTTGGGGAATGGGTTAAATGTCTGTTGGAGTTTGGATTGAAGTTGGATGCGGCATCTGACCCGTTGTGGCTATAGAAGTGCAATATACTGTTTCCAGGTGTATAGAAAAAATTTGGGTTCCCTCTACGTACGTCGTTATGCTGCCGAATTTTCGGTAGCCTCATGTCGGCTTAGGAATCATATTTACCTTGAGGGAAAGGATTAGGAAAGAGAAGGGAATAGGCTAGTGCCTTAGACAAAGGTCGTGTCAATTAAACACCTAGGACTGAGATGTAATAGACTGAAATGAGGGGCTTAATGGGCGGGACTTGGCTTCGCAGTTTAGGTGCCATTTACTAACTGTGGAAGTAAATTCCTGACTTAAACCCATGAACGCCCCACCAGTGAAATGGTAGTTTAGAGCGCTACGCGCCTATTAGTGCCTTGAGGGATGAGACTTAGCTTCACTGACTGGGTGCCATCTACCATCAGTAGGAGTAGAGACCTCCCAAAACTCCCACTTGCGCACTATCAGTGAGTTGGCAAACCTATATATATTTAAAGGTGTACTAATTGAATACGAGACCTGAACTGAAATGAAATGAATGAAATGAAATGAAATGAGATGTAATGTAATGAAATGAAATGAAATGAGATGACCTAACCCTAAGGCCCTTAACTCGAATAAAATGTTAAAGCCTTGTTTGCTACTTACTGAGTATTTTCTTAAATACTCATTCTTTTCCCTTACATACAACTGCAGGTAGAGGTAAAGGTGTACAGCACGCGTGACGGAGAGCTGCTGAGCCATGGATCTCCTTTAGGATAGTCTTCCGCATTTTTACGTTTTGAAATTCTCCTTGAACTTGTATTGAATGATTTATGTTTTATTCCGCTTTAAGTTTGTTTGATTTACTAAGGTTTTGTTTGTCCTGTTTTAAACTGGGATCCCAGATTGAAATGTTTCGCAAATTTTTAAGTACGGGTTCTTTATATGGAAATTTTCCGCCGTTCGTAGAAGTAGAATGAAATGCACGAAGTAACGGCCTTAGGATCTAGGCATGAAAAGTAGGGTCGTTACAGTAGTTCACTGCCCAATCCACAATTCCAATATCCAGAGTGACACCCTTGAACATCAACTGATTGCATCCATTCCATACAGCCCACAACACCACCACAAACACCTCAAACTTCTCCCAACCTACCATATCCCTTACATCTCTAAGAAGATGCAACATTGATCCCGCCCGCACATTTTGCAACACCCCCCTGAAATCAAAGTTCAGCAAGATCCCCCGAAAAAACTTACACTGCCAAAACACATGCATGCTAGACTCCCCATGCCTGCCACACATACCACACACATTCAGCACATCAGCACCTCGGATATTCCAATTATCTATGGTGGGTAAACGGTCCAAATAAAGCCTCCATAGAAAGATTTTAATTTTATTAGGGATCATCATTTTCCAACATCCCTTCCACCAACTCAGAGTAGACTCATGCAATCAGGGAGACAGGCATTGCTCAAGTGCAAGCATTTGCCCTAATCGGTATCCACTTTTAACTGAAAAAACACTATACTTCTCATAGAGCCAAATAATTCTATCCTCTGCCAACACATTCCGTAAAGGAACAGTGAGGATTAAACTCCCCTCATGAGGGCTGAAGTGTGATGCCGCAAAAAGCCCACATTCCACTGCCCAGACGCTGTAAGAAGATCCGCTACCCAAGTCTCCGCCGCCAAGGTAACCGGTGAGCGTACCTTGAGGCAAAGATCATCCGGGATCCAATTGGATCCGTAGACACGAACCTTTTCCCCATTCAACCCTCTCTTCCAAGAAATCTAAAAAAGGAAAATACCTGCACTTTAACACATGAGAGAGAAACGAGGACGAATTCTGTATAATCCTCTAGAACTGCTTAGCCAACAACGCCTAGTTAAAAATCTCCAAATCTCGAAAGCCCATACCACCCCAGCATTTTGGTTTACACAAAGTCTTCAACCTCACCCAGTGAGTCCCACGATCCTCCTTACCACCCTTCCACCAAAACTGAGCCATAGCCCTACTGATCTCCAGAATTAGCCTCATGGGTAGTCGAAAGCAGTTCATAGAGTAACAAGGAATTGCTTGGACAATGGACTTCAGAAGCACTTCCTTGCCCCCTACTGAAAAAAGTTTTCCCTTCTAGCCTTGTATCTGCTGCCACACGTGATCCTTAATAAAGAAGCGTCCCCGACCTGTCTTGAGGTATAGAAGATGGAAGCCCCAGATATTGGCGATGGCATGCCGTAACCTAGACCTGTAACATCTGACTAATCTGAGTCTGAATGTATTCTATTTATTTTCAACTTGAATAAGTGATACAATTTTTACTTTTTTAATAATTTTTGTTTGAAGCTTGAATAGGTGATGCAATTTGTAACTTTTTAATAGTTTTTGCTTAAAGCTTGAATAAGTGATGCAATGTTTACCTTTTTAATAGTTTTATTTGAAGCTTGAATAAGTGTTGCAATTTTTACCTTTTTTAATAGTTTTTTTTTTTGAAGAATTGTTAAAAAAAAGTTCATCTACTTGTGCATTTATTCAAATGAAATACAAGTCTGATATAAAATTGATAGAATTTTAGGAAAAAAACAATATTAGTGTTATGGGTGAATTTGGACCTAGCTCAAAGAAAGTCAGAATGATAGAAGCCCAGGGGAGAAACAAGCTCACGGAGGCCCAATGGACTTGAATCAATCTCTAGGGCTACTCTCTCTCCTAAAAGGAAGGGGAAAACCCTAATTTCAGCTATAAATAGAAGAGGTTCACCCCAAGGTAGGGGGACTCAACTAGGTATTTGTTCTCTTCCTCTTAATTTACTTGCTACACTCATGAACTACTAACTGACTTAAGCATCGGAGTCGGTGTGGCCGGTGCTTAGTTTTCTCTTGTTTTGCAGGCCACGTCTTCCCCTTCAAAAAATTTACCGTTGATGTTACGTGAGGGTCAGGGGAGTCGCTTGGCCAAATTTTGGCATTAACAGTTGGCGCCGTCTGTGGGGAGACAAAAGCTTGTTTGCAAAAATTGTATATCGATGTGATTCGATCCAAGTTCTTTGTATTTTTCGTTGACCACTTCCTTGTTGATAATGGTGCGCAATTCAAATTCAAATGAGAATAAGAAAATTAATTTGGGTGTTCACTAAATCGAACTCAACGAAGTTCTTTTTGATTTAATGGAAACCCCTGGAGGAATTGGAATTTTGATAAGAAAATTTTGTATCGGACTGAAGTTTTTACATCGAAACTTCTGGCGACAAAGATTTTGAATAGGAAATCGACAATGGCGAAGACAATGGAAACGAATCGGATTCTTCCAATTTATCAGTGGATAACCGGAATCATAGTCGACCGAGTTCCCACACTACCGCCGCTTGGCCTCAGAGTTACAGGTTCACTTTCTCTTCCTCTCACCTCTTTCGTTCCTTCTTTTTGTATTTTCGATCTTTCCATTTGTTATGTTTTCCCCTATCCTTTCCTTCTAGAAATTATTTACCATGATCCATTCAAATATTTCCTGGGAAAATTAATTCCATTCGCAATCTACAGTTTCGAATTTCTCTTGATTTGATAATTTCATTAGAATCACTGGTGGTTTACTTGAAATCAAGAAAGTAAGCCAAATGTTTACCGAAATCTCAAGATATGTTAGATACCTTCTGTTGCTTTTACTTTTAAAAGTTTGTTTTGAAGTTATATCAAGCAATCTTATGATGAGCATTAATCTTTAGCTCTATATAATTGTAATTTGAAATCTTTGAATGGTTTAGCTATTTAACTAAAGGTGATTCAAATTAAGTTTAGATTTGTATTTGGTTAAATTATCTACATCCTACCGTTGTAGATTTTTAAGCTTCATCATATATATATATGTATGTATGTATATATATAAAATTTGATTTAAATGAAAAGATTTGATTTGCTCTCTAATTTATAATTTCAATTAGATATTTCGTTGGAGATATTTTGTTGATAATTCATATTTTAGATTGGAGATATCTAATTTAAAAAATTGTAGATTTGATGTATCAATCATTTTGGTCATTTATTCAATGAATAAATAAACCGACTGGTCATACTTCAAACTGCACAATTAAATTTGTTTCGTCCTATCTTATAAATAAAGAGTCGAAATTGAAGTAGACTATTGTAAAGCATGTTAATTATTTAGTTGCACAGAAATTGTTCTATGACATCTTCATAAATGTCTGACTACAAATATTTTGAAGTTTGTTACTTATTTCTAATTTTGAGTTTAACAACATGGAGTGAAATTCAAATGGTTCGAAGATAGTTCATACTAGTCCAACAAAGGGTCTTTACCATTTTATTCTGGGTATGTTCTCTACCTACCCATATTTAAATGTCTATTACTCAATTCGTAATTGCGAGTTCTGATACATTCTTATTACTTTATGTGTATCTCTTGATTTATTAAATGCAAATTATTCATAATTTGCAAGCTACTCATGACATACTTATATTTTTTTATCAATGACTAGTCTTTTCCTCATATCTACATAATGTTATCTACTAACGTTATTTCACGAGGAGGAAAAACCTATACTCTCCAAGGCACTCGATTTATGGAACGACCTTAGAAAAATCGACAAACGCTCAAGAATGATGATATTGAAGGTCTCAGCGACAACGATAGAGCCGACATGCAAGGAGCTGAGGTAGACCTGTAGGAGGCTGATGCCCAGAAATGCCAATAAGGGAGAGTTATGAGACATGAAAAAACTAAGGTATGTCACCATCGATTACTCAAGCATAACTTTTACTTTGAGAAAAACATTGCTTGAGTAGGGGGCTGCACAGGGAATATGCTTCCCTAATTAAGGGTTAGAAAGTTAACAAATTTGGCCTTGTGACTTTGTGGTCATAGAATCCATACTCAGTTCCATAAAGAACTTGATCCAGGTATTTATGCCATTTGCATCTCCAAAGATTTAGCATTTTTGCTCATAAGCTACTTGACTTTGTTCTTATGTCTAGAACATTATTGAGCAATGGTAGTACTTTTTTTTAGTATGTGCTCTTATTATAGTTTTATTGGTTAGAAACTTAATGATACGCTCGCTTATGGAAAAGCATACACTGATCCTTGCAGAGGTTGGGTCCTTAATATTTTCAACATAGCTCTCCAAGCCCTCGATCGAGTGTACGAACCCTCGAGATGAGATTCCAAGAACTCGACTGAGTGTACGCACCCTCGAGATGAGATTCCAAGCTTTTTTCCAGAAGAGTGTACGCACCCCTGGGATGACCACGATGCTTGAAAAGAGGCCCGAGAACTTCCTAGGCCTCCCCAAGCTTTTCCCCAGAAGAGTATACGCACCCCTGGGATGACAACGATGCTTGAAGAGAGGCCCGGGAACTTCCTAGGCCTCCCCAAGCTTTTCCCCAGAAGAGTGTACGCACCCCTGGGATGACCATGATGCTTGAAGAGAGGCCCGGGAACTTCCTAGGCCTCCCCAAGCTTTTCCCCAGAAGAGTGTACGCACCCCTGGGATGACCACGATGCTTGAAGAGAGGCCCGGGAACTTCCTAGGCCTCCCCAAGCTTTTCTTATGAAAAGTGTACGCACCCCTAGAATGACCACAATGCTTGAAGAGAGGCCCGAAAACTTCCTATGCCTCCCCAAGCTTTTCCCCAAAAGAGTGTACGCACCCCTGGGATTACCACGATGCTTGAAGAGAGGCCCAGAAACTTCTTAGCCCTCCCCAAGATTTTTCCCCAGAAGAGTGTACGCACCACTAGGATGACCACGATGCTTGAAGAGAGGCCCGAGAACTTTCAAGGCCTCCCCAAGCTTTTTCCCGAAAAGAGTGTACGCACCCCTAGGATGGACACAACACTTGAAGATTGGTTGATACATGCCCTCAACCTCCCCAAGTCCCCAACTGAGTGTAGGTACCTTTTGGATGGAAAACAAGCAAGCAAACACAGAGGAGCTGGTTGACCTCATGCCAAGGCCGAGACCGACCATCCAGAGTCCAAGGCTGAGCTCCACCCTGAAAGGCCCAGCATTTTTCCATAGGATTTGACGCATCTCCACAACCTCCTCAAGGCCACAGGTTATCTCAACTCATCTGGTTGGGCACATCTTGCCGAGTCCGAGCACAAACCTAAAGGTATTCTTCTCTTTACCCAACTACACTTTATGTTTAAATGAAGCTTTACTTGAGATTGGGGGCTGCAAAGGGGATATGCCTCCCTATCAAACAAAAAGCAAGAGGGGATATGCACTCCCTATTAAACAAAAAGCAAGAGGGGATACGCCCCCTATTAAACAAAAAACAAGAATGGATATGCCTCCATATTAAACAAAAGGCAAGAAGGGATATGTCTCCCCATTAAACAAAAGACAATAGGAGTTGACCAAGGAGGTTAGAAAATGGAACTGAGACTAACCCTCCAAGGGCTGAAGCTGATCATCCGAAGTTTGAAGCTGACCATAACCAACTGAAGAGGAGACCCTCATGATAAAACATCTAGAGCTAGCCTTGGAATAATTGAACTCAGAAGAGCTTATGTAACTGCCTAAGTGAGGTGAAGAGGAAATCAACACACAAATCGACACGCGAGAGAGTTATACTCTTAAATTGGGCTTAAGGTGTTTGACCTATAGCAACAGGTCATCTTTTAATCTAAATTCAAGAGTGGGGGCTTAATGTTATGGTGAATTTGGACCTAGCTCTAAGAAAGTCAGAATGATAGAAGCCCAGGGGAGAAACAAGCCCACGGAGGCCCAATGGACTTGAATCAATCTCTAGGGCTACTCCCTCTCCTAAAAGGAAGGGAAAAACCCTAATTTCAGCTATAAATAGAAGAGGTTCACCCCAAGGTAGGGGGACTCAACTAGGTATTTGTTCTCTTCCTCTTAATTTACTTGCTACACTCATGAACTCCTAACTGACTTAAGCATTAGAGTCGGTGTGGCCAGTGCTTAGTTTTCTCTTGTTTTGCAGGCCACGTCTTCCTCTTCAACAAATTTACTGTTGATGTCATGTGAGGGTCAGGTGAGTCACTTGGCCAAATTTTGGCATCAACAAGTAGAGTTGATTTTTTTTTTTTAGAAAAAAGAATTGAGAGTTTTGGCAGATTTATTGGTTGTTTTGAGCATGATAACGTTTGATTTAATCTCAAATTTTTTTTTAACGAAAACATTCATGTGAAATTTGATTTTATTGAAATTGGTGAGTTTTTGGATTATCATTTTTTTAAATTAGTGGATGAATGATTGGAAATCAAAAAGGTAAAGTTTGGAGCATTTATCCAAGTTAAGGGTCCAATTGGATGAAATCAGTTAGTGAAAATGGATACATATTATCAAGTTGAAGGTACAAATTATGTTTTCCCCAACATTATTTTCTTTTCACTTTGAAAAGAAAAAAAGACAAGACAATTGGATGGGTACAAGGTTTTAAATATGACTACCAACAATAATGTCGAGGTCTTAATTTAGCGAAAAAGTTGGATGAAAATACCAACAAATTACATCGACGTTCGTGGATATTATTTAAAAATGGATAATTGTAATGGGTGGCAACATGAAGGTAAATAATAGCAAATATAGCAATTTTTAAAAATATTTGCAAATATGGCAAAATTTTTGAATTAATTTTTTATATTCCCGAATTGCCCTTGGCGCACATCTTCTTCCTCCTCGTCAGTTTTTTTTTTTTATTGATAGAAAGTTTTTCTACTACTGATAGATTCTATCAGTGGTAGAAAAATTTTCTATCACTGATAGAATAAAGTTTCTATCACTGATAGATTCTATCAGTGGTAGAAACATTTTCTATCAGCGATAGAAAATTTCTATCACTAATAGAATAAAGTTTCTATAACTACTTTCTATCAGTGATAGAAAAACTGATTGGCGCGCGCATCTTATTATTCCTCGTCAATTATATATATATATATATATATATATATATATATATATATATATATATATTGATAGAAATCTTCTATGATAGAAAGTCTTTCTGTCACTGATAGATTCTATCGGTGGTAGAAAAAATTTCTATCAGTGATAGAAAATTTCTATCACCAATAGAATAAAGTTTCTATCACTGGTATTTCTATCACTGATAGATTATATCAGTGGTAGAAACATTTTCTATCAATGATAGAAAGTTTCTATCAAGAATAAAGTTTCTATCAGTGATAGAAGATTTCTATCACTGATAAAAACTTTTTCTATCACTGATAGAATCTGATTGAAAAACTGATTGGCGCGTGCATCTTCTTCTGCCTCATCATTTTATATATATATATATATATATTGACAGAAATCTTCTATGATAGAAAGTATTTCTATCACTGATAGATTCTATCAGTGATAGAACATTCTATTAGTGATAGAAAGATTTTCTATCACTTTTCTTTCTATCACTTATAGAAAGTTTTTCTATCAGTGATAGAAACTTTCTATCACTTCTCTTTCTATTACTAATAGAAAGTTTTTCTATCAGTGATAGAAACTTTCTATAACTTCTAGAAACTGATAGAACATTCTTTTATTGATAGAAACTTTTCTATCATTGATAGAAGATTTCTATCACTGATAGAAGTGATAGAAAATCTTTCTATCATTGATAGAAATCTTCTATCAGTGTAGAAAATTTTTCTATCATTGATAGAAAAATACATATCATTGATAGAAATCTTTTCTATCACTGATAGAATCTATCGGTGATAGAAAAATTGTATCACTGATAGAATCTATTAGTGATAGAAAAACTTTCTATCAGATAGAAAATCTGGAGGGGTATTTTAGTAAATGCAACATGCAGAACATCAGATTTTGCCATTTTTGCAATTTTTTTTATGGATTGCTAGATTTGCAATTATTTTGGTCCATATTGCTATCATTGCAACTGACCCTTTAAAAATCATATAAATAAAAGATTCATAAAAGGTTTAAATTAACAGTTATGAATAGCCATTTTTAAACAAATTAAAACTTCTAATTAATGTATACATCTATATTGCCGATATTTTGTGGATACTCTTTTTATAATCGGTCAACTTTTAAAGCTAATACAACATAAATGTTGACTAACTTTCTTTTGTCGATGAATATCCGTCAACTTTTAAAACTGATACGACATAAATGATGACTCACTTCTTATGTCGAGATGTTGAACTGATGAACATGCGAAAAATATCGACATGAAAATATAAATTTAATATTCTACTTGGAGAAGAAATTGAAATTGAAGTGGTTGGATTTTTGTGAGTGGGAGACATTGCTTGGAGCGCATTAAATTAAGGGGAGATTGATGAGAGGACAGAGACAGCAAAGCAAAGGAAATGTGAAGGAAGGGGCATTGAGTATGCATGAGCACCACGTTTAAGTTTGGCTCCATTTATGTCAATAATGTTTACACCACAATAATAACCTTTCAACAGTTTCCACCTTTTCCACAGAGTCTTTAATGATTTCAGGCCATGGCTTCTTTTGGGTGTGTATTTACATGCATTGTTTCTTCGCTGGCACTACCCTTCCTTCACTCCTGTCATCATCATGGTGTTTTGTTTTCAAAGTGGTATCATTTATCCAAATCTATTCCTCTCACAAATATTTAAACTTTAAAACGTGTTTCATAGATCTTAAAACTTTTAATATTATGTTCATCAACCTAAACATATATCAATTGGTTAAACATATATTCTTGATTAAGAAGTCAAAGGTTCAAATTTTCACTGCCACCGTATTGTAGAACTCAAGCAAATATATATATAAAAATGAATTTTCTTGTTTCTTGTTCGTTCTTTTTAATTACTATTATTATTGAAAAACAAACAAAAATGTATTGGGTAATAACTTTTTTATTAAATTTAAGATGGTTAAATTACACGTTTAGCCCATATGGACTATTTTTGTTATGTTGTATCAAAATTCTAACTTTTAAAATCATAAGAACTAAATTCTAATTAACTTTCTCCAAACCATAGGGACCAAATTTGTAATTTAACAATTTTGGATTCTCTTGAATATTAAATTAAAAATTTAAAGTTTTATTGAAAATTAAATTAAATAATAAAAATCTTTATGTTATATATATCTTTCTAATATTTATTTTTCATTTAAAAGGTAAAACATATTAAATAATGCTTTTATTTTTGTTTTTCAAGAAACTGAAAAAAAAAAAACATGAACAGGAGATATGAATGTTGAAGGAGAAATTTTGACCAATTATAAATTGCCGCGTTATTATTTAAAATTAATGACAAAATTACAAATATTTAAATTTGTGACCAATTATAAATTGTCATGTGTCCTAAATTTAATTTGAGGACAAAATTGGCCAATTATAAGTTTATAAAGCTAAATTTTTATTTGATCAATTAATTAAAATTAAATTAGCTTGATCAAATTAATTAAGTTGACCAATTAATTAAAAAAAATAATTATTTGGATCAAATTTGGGTCTTTTAAATATTTGGGTCATATGGTTTTGGGTCAAATATGAACCAGACCCAAGACTAAATAGTTGAGCTCAAGACCAATAAAGCCCAAACCCAAGTTGTTGACCCAAAAGTCACCAAGGCCCATCCAGCGAGATAGAGGGGTTCTCTTCCATTTTATGGGAGAAGAATTTTGAAGCTCTCAGCCAGAGTTAGAGAATTCAGAGAAATTCCACCAAGACTTCTTGAAGACTGGAGACCCTTCAAGACTGAAGACTTCAACAATCCTTGAAGACCAAAGATTCTTCAAGACTCCAAAACTTCTTGAAGACTGAAGACCCTTCAAGACTAGAAGACTTCAACAATTCTTGAAGACCAAAGACTCTTCAAGATTTCAAGGCTCCAAGGCTTCAAGACTTCAAGACCCCAAAACTTCTTGAAGACTGAAGACCCTTCAAGACTAGAAGACTTCAACAATCCTTGAAGACCAAAGACTCTTCAAAACTTCAAGACCCCAAGTCTTCTTGAAGACTAAAGACCCTTCAAGACTAGAAGACTTCAGCAATCCTTGAAGACCGAAAGCTCTTCAAGACCCGAAGATTTCAAAAACTCCAAGAATCAATTGAAGCTTCAGACTCGAGAACAAGCGTTCCAACCCTCGAGTCAAACACACTCACACACATAACAAAGAAAACCAGAGAATTAAAGTTAGAGATTGTACACCCACACACATATTATATCAATACAATATATAGTTTATTCCATGTGTCTCCATCTTCGAATTTACGTGTGAACAATGAAACTTGATTTTGTTGTTTCTAAAAATTTGTACAAACTTTTAGAAACATTTTTTAACAATTAGAAACTAGAAATCGTAACAATTATCTAACATTCATATTTCCAAAAAACACAAAACTAGGAACAGAAAACGAGAAACACTAACATTAGGGCCTGTTTTTAAGAAACATACCTATTAGGTAACTTATCCTTTTTCTCATTTTTGAAAAATGTTTCCAAAACATACATAAATTTTGGAAATAACAAAATCAAGTTTTTTATTTCTACTTCCCGTTTCGATTTTTTTGTAAAAAATAAAAGCATTATTTTATCCTTCTAGACCTATAAAATGCATAGCCAATATTTAAAAATAAATATAGCATAAAATGTTTGAATATTTAATTTTAAAATTAATTTTCATGTAAGTTTTTTACATTTTTAATTTAAAATTTTAGAGAAAAAGAATCAAGAAAAAATTATTGTTTTTATGTTTTTTTTTTCAATAAAAAAAGAAAGAACAAGAAACAAGAAACAACTACCAAACATAGTTATGTTTTTTTATTAAAAGAGAGAAAATGAGAAATCAAAACGAAAAATGAGAAACGAGAAACCAAAACGAAAAATTAGAATGTTACCAAACGAATCCTTACCAAACAACTGCAAAATTTCTCATAAGTCATGAGCTCATTAAACCCAAAGTTGAAAATTTAGATACTTGTTAGATACAAAATTGAAAATTTAGAAATGTGTTAGCTTTTTGAAGTTAAAAACTTATTAGACAACAAGATTGAAATTTTAGGGATGGATAAGACGAAGTTTAAATTTTTTGAAAGGATTTTTTTTATTATAAATTTTGGAGAAAAAAATCAATTTATCCCTAAATCTTGCAAGTTGAATCAATTAAAATCATATAGGTAAATTACAAGTTTAGTCCCTGAACTTTTAGGTTTGTGTCCTTTTGGTTCCTAAACTTAAAAAAAAATGTCTGATAAATCTCTGAACTTTCAATTTTGTGTCTAATAGGTTTTTGAACTTTAAGAAAGTCTAACAAGATTGTAAACATTTGTTTTTGTGTCTAGGTCATTGACATATTAAAATTTTTAAAAATGAACTAATCTATTAGATATAAAATTGAACTTTATGTCTAATGAGACCCTAAGGGCTCGTTTGATAACGTTCTCATTTCCTGTTTCTCGTTTCTGGTTTCTTGTTTCCTGTTTCTTGTTTCTTGTTTTTTAAGAACTAAAAACAGAAACATGTTTGATAACTATTTCTGTTTCTTGTTTCTCTAAAAAAAGAAACAGAAACAGATATGTGTTTGATAACTGCTTCTCGTTTCTTGATTTTTAGTTGAAATAAAATTTGGTACATATAATATAAAAATTATATATAACATATATTAAAATTATAGTCAGACGTTAACGGTAGCAGCTGGTCGGCAGAGAGGCCTGTCAGTGGAGGTAGGTGGTGGCCGGTTAGTGGAGGCCAACAGCACCCGGTAGTTGGAGGTGGACGGTAGCGGTCGATCGGCAAAGTTCGACAACGGCCCGTAGTCAAAGATCGATGATGGCGGTCGATCGGTGGAGGTTGATAGCGACCGGTTGTTGAAGGTCGACAATAGAGGTCGACTACGTCCGATAGTCGGAGGTCGACGATGGTGGTTGATTGACGAAGGTCGGCGACAACCGATAGTCGGAGACAGACAGTGGCGGTCGGTCGGCGGAGGTTGGTGGTTGCGGTCGACTATGATCGGTAATCAGAGGTCGACAAAGATCGGTGAAAATCGGTAGTCGGAGGTGGACAGTGGCGGTCAGTCGGTAGAGGTCGACGACGGCGGGTCGTTGGAGGTTGAGGATTACAGTCAGCCGCGACCGCTAGATAGAGGTCGACGACGACGACCGGTCGATGGAGGTCAGCGACGATCGTTAGTCGGAGGTGGATGGTGGCGGTCGGTCGGCAGAGGTCGACGGTAGCAATCGACCCCGACTAGTATTCAGAGGTCAACGACGATCGTTAGTCGAAGGTGGACAGTGGCGGTCGGTCGGCAGAGGTCGACGATAGCAATCGACCGCGGCTAGTATTCGGAAGTCGATAATTACGGCCTGTCGATAGAGACCGGTAGTCGAAGGTCAACGGTAGCGATCGGTCGGGTGTTGACAGCGGTCGGAGGTTGACGATAGCGGTCCGTTGCGACTGGTAGTTAGAGGTCGACGATGGTAGTTGGTCGACGGAGACAAGCGACGACCGGTAATCGGAGGTGGACGGTGTTGCTTTGCTGGTGGAGGTCGACAACAGTCGATAGTCGAAGGTCGGTTGGTGGAGTCGACAGCGGTCGGTCGTTGGAGGTTGACGGAAGCGATCGACCGCTGCCGATATTCGGAGGTCGACGGGAGCGGTCGACCGCTGCCGATATTCAGAGGTCGACGTTAGCGGCCGGTCGACGGAGGTCAGCGACGACTGGTAGTTGGAGGTCGAAAATGATCGGTAGTCCGATGTCGACGGTGGTGGTCAGTCGTGTTGGGTTTTGTGCCCTAAAACTCATAGATAGTGAATGTAACTGTTGACCGGATATTAATGTAATAGTATTGATATACTTTTCCATTATTAGTTATTAGTTATTTTATATTTGTCTTTGCCTAATAATAACCCTAATCCAATAAACTAGACATCCAAGGCTGTAATATGAGTCTTGAACTATATGTAGCGACATATGGGATCATTGTTCAAGAAACAACCTAAAGGGTCTATAGTATAGGGATAAGACTGGGTGCCTTATCCTAGCGACACTATGAATTCAACCCACTTTGTATTTGATACAAACGCTATGATCCAAAGCGTTCTTGTAGTAGACATGCGAGTGGGGGTATCCTATGCAATGAGTTTGCATAAGACCGGACCGCGAAATAGTAACCACTGATTATAACACCGTTAACTAGTTGGTTTTCTATTTCACTAGGACGACCTACACAACTTAGTCTTAATCCTGAGTTGATTATGGACTCCTGCTCATGAGAGATTGTCCTTTGATTTGCATGGGTGAGAGTGGCCAATACGCCGACTCAATAAGCCTACCATTTTGGGGACAAGACCGAATGGGGAGCTGGGAACATAATCGTACAAGAAGGAATTCACTTCTTCCCGACTTTAGGGAAGCAAATGAGTGTTCCCTTAAGTGGTGACTCCGAGCCTTGAACAAAGGGCCCTACCCTCTCAATGGCACGAGAGAGTTTTTTGTTTGATGGTTGGACCACAAACAAGTTGTTCATTAGAGGATAACTGGTACTTAAGGAAATAGAAGTAACCTAGGGGTAAAACGGTAATTTGACCCAGCTGGTGTTACGGACACTCGTGAAGGACTAACTAGTCGATACTGGTCTATATCCATTGGCACAAAAAATATGTTTGTAGTGAGAAGAGTGCAACTGTGAGTCTATAGTGGAATGTACACACAGTTAACAAATATTGATTAATTTGGTTAATGAGTTTGACCAATTAATCTCACATCGTTGGAGCTTCTGATCTGCAGGTCCATTAGGTCCCACTGGTAGCTCATAAAGTAATTTGAGGCAACTAAGTAATAAATGTAAATTGAAAATGTTCAACTTACTAAGGGAAACAAATATAATATATATTGATATATTATTATGAGAGAAATTAATATTTGAAGAAATTCAAATATTAATATAAATTTATGGAAGTTTGAAAGAGATCAAATAATGAATTAATTAATTTAAGGCCTAAAATCTATTTGGGCAAATTAATTAATTCAAGGCCGGAAATTAAATATGTGATATTTAATTGGTGGTTAATTAATTAAAGAATTCATTAACCGGTAATTAATCAATTATGGAAATAATTAATCACTTAAGGAAGTGATTAATCATTTATGGAAATGATCTAATCACTTATGGAAGTAATTAGTCATTTGTGGAAAAGATTAATCAATTATGGAATTGATTGATCATGGATTGATTAAATAAGGAATAAAATTGAATCAATTTTGGAAAATATTGATTTAATTGAATATTTTATTCATGACCTCTCTTCTATAAATAGAACACTAGACCTAATTGGTCCATGACACTCTACTCTTGCTCTTAGACTCTTAAGACAAAACCTAGAATTCTCTCTAGCCTCCCTATTAGAGAAAGACTCCCACAAGTCTTTTGCCTCCTAGACTTAGAGACATACCGGTGTAACCTCTGTGGTTATTGTGTCTTTAAAGAAGAATTTTTCAGCGAAGAAACTTTAAGGAGGCTGTTGCGTTTTCGTTCGTAGGAGCATCGTTGGCGAAGAACGGTCAAGTCTAAAACGAAGGTTTGTAACGGTTCTTCCCATTTTCGTTAGAAAAGCATGAAAATAAATTTAGATTTATTTTTCAGCATGTTTAAACAAATTTTCCAGCAACTTTAAAGTATGTTTAAAGTTTGTTTGAGTTTTTCGTAACGGTATTTTAATGTTAATTAATATACGACGTAAGGTCCAATCGACGCGCTTCCGCTGCGTGAGGACTTTTATTCCCTTCAAGTTGGTGGTGGTCGGTCGGTGGAGGTTGACAGCAGCCGATAGTCGAAGGTCGACGGTAGTGGTCGGTTGGTGGAGTCGACAACGGTCGGTCGTCTGAGGCTGATGGCAGCGGTCGGTCGATGGAAGTGGACGACGGTCGGTAGTCCAAGGTCGATGGTAGCGGTTGGTCGGTGGCGGCCGGTAGTGATCGATCGGTGGAGGTCGATAGCAGTCGATAGTCGAAGGTCGACGGTGGTTGGTGGAGTCGACAACGGTCGATCGCTGGAGGTCGACGGTAGCGGTTGGCCGTTGTCGGTATTTGGAGGTCGACGATGGCGGCTGGTCGACGGCGGTCGGTGACGACCAGTAGTCGGAGGTCGACAACGGTTGGTTGATGTGGACTTTTCCTACCGCAAGCGCACGGGTCAAGTAATAATATAGTGAATAGTAAATTCGAATGTCGTCCTCTGGATTGGATTTTTAAGCAAATCAAGTATTGTGAATTATCTTGCCCAATTTTATTTAGGGATCAAAAAGTGATGAATAGGCGATATGAAAACTAATTTAAAGCAAGTAAAAAGAATGGAAATTCAATTGGGAAAACTACTTAGGGAATTGATTTCGCCGATTTCGTTTAGGATTGATTTTAAGGAATAAGTTATTATGCACAATGAAATTATGAGCCAAAGACCCTTTAATCACAACTACCTCTCCCGAGTATAATTGATTCTCATGCAAATTAACCAACTTGATATCCCTATCTAAATTTATTAACATGCAAGGCAATGAGATCTTTTAACCAATTCTAAAGATAATCTAAAACCGTCAAGAATTAGAAAATAAACTTTATTCATGCAATCTTGAGCAAGTCTAGATCAAATCCCCTCTCCCGAGCTAGATTTGAAACTTAAATCATCCAACTAATGGCCAATTAATTGAAAGCATTAAATCAAGATTACAAACACAATAACATTGCACAACTTAAAACATAAATCAATCCATAAACTTAATCAACTACATCAATCCCTAAGCTACAAGTTTAGCTACTCATGAATGCAAATACAAGCTCAACTAAACAAGTGAAAGCCATAAATCTAACTAAAGAAAGAAAAGGGAAAGGAAAACTCAATGTAGGCCGAGTCCCGACGTCCCCGTCACGATCCCCACGAACAATGGGTTGATTTCCAAGTTCCTCCTTTGTTTGCAGCTCCAAAAGTCCTCTCTTCTGTCCTCTTTACGGCTCCAAAAGGTCCCAAATTGATCTCCCCTCAAACCTAGCCGAAGTGAAGCTTTTATTCTGATTTTTCGTCTTAGCGTCGAGACGCTGTCAAGACAGCGTCGCGACGCTGCCTCTTAAACGCGCGTTCTGAATAAGGAAAAACGGTAGCGTCGGGACGCTTCCTATCATAGCGTCTCGACGCTGTAAGCTTTACGCGCCTAATCTGATATGGAATGTGAGCGTCGAGACGCTCAAGAGCTAGCGTCTCGACGCTAGCCTGCTGTTGACCGAGATTTGACTTTTTTCCACTTTTACTCTTTTCATTCCTTTGCATCTTTTCACGCCCCGAGCACCCGATTAACTCTAATATGGAATTGTAGCTCCAATCAACCATTTCCTACAAAATAAACAATAAAGCACAATAAAATGGCCCAAACACCATAGAAGACTAGCTAAATTAAATCAGTAAAGATAGCTAGCTATGCTCGCTATCATTGGTCGACGGAAGTCAGTGACAGTCGGTAGTCCGAGGTCGATGGTGGCAGTCGGTTGGCAGAGGTCGGCGGCGACCGGTAGTCGAAGGTCGACGGAGGCGGTCGGTCGGCGACGACCGATAGTTGGAGGTTGACAGTGGCGGCTGGTTGGTGGAGGTCGGCGACGATCGATAGTCGGAGGTCAACGATGGTGGCCAACCGGTGGAGGTCAGCGGTGACTGATAGTAAGAGATCGGTGGAATTGATAAAAAAAGGAAAAAATGTAAGAAATAACATAAATAATAAAAAATGAAAGAGAAAGAAATAACGAAAAAAATCTTTAAAAAAAAAAGGACGAGGAAGTGGTTAAAAAAAATAGAGGAAGAGAAGAGATTGGTGTAGGAATGGGATGGAGAGATGTATACATGCATGAAACATAGAAAAAAAACACAGAAACAGAATTTGAGAAACAACTTTTTGTAGTTTCTCAAATTTGGCCTCTTTTTTACAAACGTTTCTAGAAATTTAGATACAAGAAACATGGATGAGTTATCAAAAGTATGTTTCTTAAAAAAGGAGAAACGGGAACATTATCAAACGAGCCCTAAATATCCATTTTTTTATGTGTAGTAGGTCCATAAATTTTTACAAATATCGAATAGGGTCAAGGACCTATTTAGACACAAAATTGAAAGTTCAAGAACCTTTTGGACACAAAATTGAAAGATCAAGACCTATTAGACACTTTTTAAAGTTTCGGGACAAAAAATACATGAACCTCAAAGTTTAGGGACTAAATTTGCAATTAAACCAAACTATATACTAATAATTGTATCAATTAAATTCTTAAACTCTTCATAACTGAATCAATTTAGAACCTCTGTTAATCTTCCATTTCAAAACCGTTAATACATAATTCTTACACGTTCGTAGACTAATAATTGTGTTAATTAAACCCTTAAAATTTCATATTTGAATCATTTAGACCCTCCATCAGTTATCTATTTGAAAACCATTAATTCACAATTCTCACACGTGTGTAGACTTTTTAAAATTAAGAATGAATGAAATATTAGAGAAAAATTCTAAAATCAAGGGATGGTAGCAACTTTCATTAATATTGGATAGTTTTTGCATCTTCTCTTCTTTCTTTATACTTTTTTTGTACTTATTTAGGAATAATTAAGTAAAAAAATTTATTGCGCTTTTGGTAGGATTTCAGAAGAAGAATAATGATATTTAGGTACTTTGGAATTGATTTTAAAAGGATTCAAGTAGAAATAGTTGGGTGTCCTATATCACAGTCTGAGTTGTGTGTCCCATATATATCACCACTTTTCCTATTTGATTTCACTTTCAAATCAAGACAACGTGAGTGTTGCATCTTTGAAATTGTTATAGGTAATTTTGCACTGTCCAAATTATTGATGAATAGAATAAAAGCGCATGATCGAATACATAGAAAGCGCTAAGAGATCGGACCCCAGAAGAAGAAAAGCCCAAGGAGATTGGGTTTGAGCCCAATCCCTGGCCTTGGCCCATTGTTGAGGTCGACCCCAGGCCCAATGGCTTGGGCCTTTTTGACCTTCACACATCTATTGCAAGAGTCTTTTGTCGGCTCGATTCAATAAGCTCCAACCCTAAACTGTCCTCAAATGGGTAAAACCTTGAAAATAGACCAAGGTGTAAATATCCTTCTTCAACCTTAGAGAAGGGATTCCAAAATCCTAATTCTGAACATTCATCTTCTTCCTCTTGCTCCCTACTTTCAATATTGATACAATCTCCTTGCTAACTTAAGCATTGGAGTCAGTGTGGCAAGCACCACACCAGTGTGCAGTTTTCCTTATTTTTTAGGCTACGTCTTCCCCCTCGAACAAATTCATCATTGTGTTGTGTGAAGGTCAGGTGCATTATCCCTTGTCTGGAATTTGGCAACAACAGTTGGCGCTATTTGTGGGAAGAAAGCTGGCTTGTAAGATTGCACATCGGTTACAAACAATGAGTAAGAATATAAAGAAAATAATCCAGAGCCTAGATACCTAAAACTCAGAGAATGACCACAGAACTTGTAGAGGTCACAAGAGGAGAGCTACCCTTGGGCTCAGCCTCAGTTCCCTTAACCTCTTTTCGAGATATGCAGATTGATGCTGAGATCGCTGCCTTAAAAAACAAAGTGAGTGGAATGGATCATAATTTATTTAGAATACTACATATATTGGATAAACCTGATCCTAGCGCGAGAGTCCATGAGGATCTGGTGATTCGAGATTCGAGGAAAGAAAAAGCTCTAATGATAGAGCACACAGGAGAGTCAGAACTTGAAACTCAGAGACCAAAGAGGAAGCAGACTAACATTGTGACTAGCAGGGTTCGGGGGCTCAAACCCGTAGGGCTCGTTTGGTAACGTTCTCGTTTCTTGTTTTTGTTTCCCATTTTTTAAGAAACAGACATGTTTGATAACTAATCTCTATTTCTTGTTTCTAATAAATTTCTAGAAATGTTTCTAGAAAAGAGGCAAATTTTGAGAAACTATAAAAAAGTTTTTTCACAAATTATGTTTTTTTTCTATCTTTCATGCATGTATCCATCTCTCTCCTATTCCTACACTCATCTCTTTTTTTCCTCTCTCTAAAGGTGTTCATATAACACATGCAGAAACAATTTTAGGATCGGAGCCACTTAAGTACATCAATTTTAGAAAATGAAAACATGCTGTCCAAATACCATTAACAGAGAGCAGAATTTGTACCAACCTTTTGGAGACTGATTCAGCAACTCCTTTTGATTCCTTTGATAACGAACGGTGTGTGGACCACCTCTAGTGTCTTCTCTGCTATCCTCCGACCTTAGAACGACTTGTGGGAGTCTATGGTGATAGGGATTGGAAGGGATATGCTTAAACACTCCAAGCTTTTAGAGAGAATTGAGAGAGTGAGGTTGAGAGTGAATTTTGGCAGCATAACATTACTCCAAAATTTCATACTTCTCCATCTTCTAATCCCCTATTTATAGAGGATTTTCATGCATCTTAGATTCATCAATGTAAGACACATGGAGAGGAGAATGTCCATAGTGGATTCTAGTTGTGCAATGGAGAATACATGCATCTTTGCATGAATGAGGTGTTATTCCACTTTCTTCATCTACGCAAGAGTGGATTTAGTTGTGTAATTCCACTATCTCCATCCATGCAAGAGTAAAATTCTACTCTTGGATTTAATTTAAAATGCAATTCTCAATTGCCTTTCAAATTACAATTTAATTGAACAATTTCAATTAATCATATGACATTAATCAAATTAATTCATATCACCTAATTAAATCCACTAATCTTGAATTTCCATAAATTCAAGATTGAAATCTCTATCTCAAATTTTAATTAAAAACAATTCATAATAATTTTTAAATTAAAAAAATAATTAATTAAACAATTTAACCAGTTATGTAATATTAATTTAATATCATATATCAAATTAATACTATGCACCCAATATGAATCCCGATTCATTTATATTGTATTTAAATCATATTTAAATACTTTACTCTCTCAATTAATAGTTTAATTCATAGTTAAACTATTTTGTTGATAATATCGTATTTAGTCGACACTAATTCCCTAAACCGATTTTGAACGATTCAAACTTTCCTATCACTAAGTTCTAAGGTATAATCCGTATGAGCTAGCTGAGAGACCTAATGGACCTACAGATCGTGGGCTCCAACGATCCGAGGTTAGCCGGCTAATCTCATTAACCTACCTAACCAACATTTGTTAACTACCGAGACACTCCACTATAGCCCTGTAGTTGCACTTCCCTCACTGTAGAATATTTCTGTCCACCTGATATAACCATGATTAGTAAGTCGATCCTTCACAGGTTGTTCGTAACTATAGCTGGGTCAAATGTCTGTTTTACCCCTATAGTACTTCTTGTTCCTTAAGTCCCACTGATCCTCTAATGAACAATTGGTTTATGGTCCAACCAACAAACTGAGTCCCTCTCGGGCCAATGAGAGGGCAGAATCCCTTCCCCAGATACAACACTTAAGGGAAGAACCTCTCTACTATCCCTAATTCAGGTAGGAGCAAATTCCTTTTTGCAGAACTATGTCCCCAACTATCTACCTGTTCCTATCCCTGAAATAGTAGGCTTATTGAGTCAGCGATGTTGAGCCACTCTCACCCATGCAGATCTAAGGATAAGTCCGAATAAACAGGAGTTCATAGTTAGCTCAGGATTAAGATCGAGTTACCTAGGTCATCACATGAAATAGTCAGTATTGTCAGTAAACGGCGTTATAAAGCAAGAGTGACTTATTTCTTGGTCCTGGTCTTATGCAAACTCATTGCATAGGACGCCCCCACTCGCATGTTCTGTATATGGACGATTTAGGATCACATCGTCTGTACTATCTACAAAGTGGATCACGTCTCATAGTGTCCCTAGGATAAAGTACCCAGCCCTATCCCTATACTATAAACCGTTTTGGCTATTACTCGAGCCTGATCAACTTTTATGTCTCTACATAAAGCTCAAGTGTTCATCCTATAGCCAGGGATCTTAGTTTATTGGATTTGGGTTATTTAACGTGCAATTTACTTATTCAGTAACGACTTTATTGAATGAATCTCGACATCGACTTTATCGATCAAGTATATAATTTGTTTAACATTCACTATCTACGAATTTTAGGGCACCAACCCCAACAATCTCCCACTTGAACTAAAACTCTAGTTTAGTGGGATGTCCTATAATCCATAACAGCAGTGGGTGTATAAAATACATGTATATTACATAAAACGTATTACAATGTACAAATACAATAAACTAGGGCATCAGATACCGGTTACAATTCTCCCACTTGCCTTAGATTATTTTCATACATATCTCGCAGACCTAGACCTTCTAGATGACTCTCGAACACTTTAGCCGTGAGAGCCATCGTGAATGGATCAACTATATTGTGCTCCGACGCTATCTTTGTGACAATCACATCTCCTCGGTGCACAATCTCCTTAATGAGATGATATTTCCTTTCGATGTGCTTGCCTCTCTTATGGCTGCAAGATTCCTTTGAGTTTGCAACTGCGCCGCTATTATCACAATACAAGGTGATAGGCAGATGCATATTCAGAATGACTTCCAAGTCAGTCAAGAATTTTCTGAGCCATACTGCCTCTTTTGCTACTTCACAAGCGGCTACATATTCGGCCTCCATGGTCGAGTCTGCAATGCATCCTTGCTTGATGCTACACCATACTGTTGCTCCTCCATTCAGAGTGAATACTGACCCCGATGTAGATTTCCTCGAATCTTTATCAGTTTGAAAGTCAGAATCAGTGTATCCTATAAGAACCAAATCCTTGGAACCATACACGAGCACATAGTCCCTTGTTCTCCTTAGATACTTGTTGGGCTCCTAGAGTGAGTAAAAATAAGATTTAAATAGACTCTAGAACTCTGTGCAAGTATACACAATCCACAGCAAGTAATAAGTATGTATCGAATCCAAGGTCTGAATTAGCTCTCACTTTATCTATTTTGTATAAATTTTCAATGGTTTTAAAGGTGGTTAAAATGATTGATTTTTATAGGATGCTGAAGCAAAAGAAATGACAGAACAAAAAGTAAACAAATAAGTAGACAGATTAGAAACAGGCGTTGGTCAGGATTTAGTAATTGTTTTAATGATGCTCTAGCAATATTATTGATCATGCAAGAGTCTTGCAGACTTATTAGCAGATTCCTCCCGGAACTCTAGATTTTTTAGAATGTGTTTCAACTCCAATGTGTTTCAACTCTTGCAGTCTTATCAACTTCATTGGAGTTGAAACACATTCTAAAAAGTTCAGAGTTCTGGGAGGAATCTGCTAATAAGACTGCGAGAGTTTTGCATAATCAATAATATTGCTAGAGCATCTTTTAAAACAATTACTAAATCCTAACTAGCGCCTGTTTCTAATCTGTCTGCTTATTTGTTTACTTTTTGTTCGGTTATTTGTTTTGCTTCAGCATTCTATAAAAACCAATCATTTTAACCACTTATGAAACCATTGAAAAGCTAAACAAAATAGATAAAGTGAAAGCTAATTTAGACCTTGGATTCGATAAATACTTAGTACTTGCTGCGGATTGTGTATACTTGCACCGAGTTCTAGAGTCAAAATTCAGCTCAACATCACACAAATCACAGAGAATGCAATAGACAACTCAAAATCGCGGATTATACTTCGAAAATGCAACTCAAGTAGAAAGTAATGCTAAAAGTAGAAGAAAGTTACCTAAAGCACACAACCCAGGACAAAAACAAGCTGAAAACGCCTAAAACTTGCTGAAAAGAAAAACCAAACCTGCGGCGAAAAACTCCAAAAAAACGCTGAAACTCGATGAAAATGCCAAAACCTTGAACTCCTCGATGAAAGAAGATGAAAACTCATCGAAAAAGCTCTAAGAACACGAGACCCACGACGAAAACGACGCTAATCTGAAAACAATCGGGAAGAATAAGATCAAATATGTGAGATTAAGCAAGAAATTTGAAGAAAAACGGTTGAGAATGAGAAAAATCAGCAGGGAAGACGAGAGAAACAAGGGGCGGCTACTAAGGTTTTGAAATAAAAAAAAACCCAGCGATCTGCGATTCTAGAATTTTTAGTTCCAAAATCGCGACAGCGTCTCGACTCTTTGAGCACAGCGTCACAACGCTATTGCTCGGTCTGCCCAAAACACACGAGTTTTCGCCTTTTTTTTTACTCCTCTTTTCTTTTCTTTTCTTTTCTTTTCTTTCTTCAATTAAAATTCATCTTCACCTACATTAACAAAAAAGAAATACTGAGAAAAGAGATGAGAAAGAATTTAAAGCATCTAAAGAAATAAATAAAAACTAAAAACAATTGCATGGCCTCCCAAAAATGCTTGTTTACCGTCGTTAGCTCGACATGTTAACCGTGCATGCTTCAAGGAGGTCTACTGTCACGAGATTCACAAGAGGTGCTCTTGCTTGCACCTTTTCTGTAACCAACCATCATTACTTTAGCATGATCCTTAGAAGCTCCAACTGCTTTGAAAACTTCTTTTTCATGTAAGACTCGCACAGTCAGCTCCCTGTGCTATATGCCAATGATAACTCGCCTAGTTGCGAGGAATGGTCTTCCTAAAATGACAGGCGCTGAAGGGTTTTCCTTTACATCCATCACAAAAAAAATCAACAAGCAAAATTTTTTTTGAGAAAAATACACTTTTGGTCCCTGAGGTTTGGGTTAAGTTACACTTTGGTCCCTGAGTTTTCAAACTCAACAAAAATACCCTCGAGGTTTGAGATAAGGAGCAATTTAGTCCCTGTCGTCCAATTTGCCGTTAAATAGTAACGGAATGCTGACGTGGCTCTATTATTTTAGTTAAAAAAATAAATTTTAATATTTAAAATAAAAATATATTAACAAAATAAAAATTTTGTTATTTTATTAATTTTTTAATTCTTTTTCCCCTCTTTAATTTTTTAATAGTGCCACGTTAGCTTTCCGTTACTATTTAACGGTAAATTGGATGATAGGGACTAAATTGCTCCTTATCTCAAACCTCGGGGGTATTTTTGTTGAGTTTGAAAACTTAGGGATCAAAGTGTAACTTAACCCAAACCTCAGGGATCAAAAGTGTATTTTTCCCAAAAAAATTCCTACTTGGATTAACACATTTTCTACTACTCCATAAGGACTCACTACAGATTGGTTAGCTAACTGGAGTTTCATGGCAGTAGATTTAATTTCTCCTATGTTCAACTTTTTGCAAAAAGATAAAGGAATTATGTTAATACTAGCACCTAAATCGCATAGAGCACAAAAAGAATGAGTACCAAAATTGCAGGGAAAAGAAAAACTCCCTAGATCTGCCAGTAAGTCAAGTACACTTTTCTGAAGTCGGGCGCTGCATGTACAGGCGAGGTACACTGTTTCTACTCTCTTTTCCTTCTTTTTTCTCGAAAGTCATTTCTTCATGAATCATGCATAACTGGGCATCTGCTCCAAAGCCTCTGCAAAAGGTAAATTAATATTTAAACTCATAAAGATATCAAGAAACTTCTTCAATTGAGTTGAATAATTCTTTTTCTTCTTTTTCTTAAGCTTTGGAACCAAAACAGCAGGAGAGGGTATAAGAGGGTAAAAATTAAGCTTTTCAGCTTCGTTTGAGGATGAACCTTCTTCAACTTCTTCCTTAGTGACTTTTGGTTCATTAATATTTTGTGCCGCAGCTACTTGAACTTCCTCCACATGATGCACTGTGATGGCCTTACAATACTCCATTTGGGTTTTCTCTGACTCAGCTGGGGTTTTACCTTTCTGCATAGTGTTTACAACATTCACCAACTGTCCCAATTGAGTTTCTATGTTTTTAATTGTTGCACTGTGGCCTGTTACTGTGGTATTTATAGCTATCACTGCTTCCTCCAGCTTGTTGGTTTTGTTGCTGGACTCTGCAATAAAAGCTCCAACCATATCTTCAAGGGAAGGTTTATTTTCAGTCTTTTGAGATATAAATCCAGGAGGGTTCAAGATATTCTTATTGTTAGCATACGAGAAATTTTCATGATTTCTAACATTAGGGTGGTAATGTGTGGGTGTAGAGTTATGGTGTCCCCTATAGTTAGAATTTCTATCAACATAAAGAACCTGTTCATTAGAGGTCTCCTCTTGAGACTGAGATGCAAGAACAGCTGTCTCATTAGATTGTACACCTCCTGTACCTGAAAATTTCAAGAAAGCATTAGCAAGGGAGGTCATCTGGGCTTGAAGAGCACTTACATTCTCAATCTCATAGATCCTAGTTGCAATTTTCTTAGCTTAGACCGCTGAGTTGGCCACTGGTAGTTGTTTGTGGCCATATCCTCCAGTAGTGTACGTGCGTTCTCCACAGTCTTGGACAACAGAGTCCCACCTGTAGCTGCATCAATAATGGTTTTAGTGTTTGGATTTAAGCCATTGTAAAACAACTAGATTTGCATCCAATCAGGGTATCCATGCTGAGGGCACTTTCTCAGTAACTCCTTATAGCGCTCCCAAGCCTCGAAGAGTTGTTCATCAACTTGCTGCTAGAATGTCCCAATCTCAGTCCTCAGCTTGATTGTCTTTACAGGAGGGAAATATTTGGCAAGAAAAGCCTGAACCAACGCGTCCCACGTAGTGATACTTCCAGGTGGAAGTGATTGAAGCCAGTCTCTCGCTTTATCCTGCAAAGAAAAGGGAAACAATCGTAAGCGTATGACATCTTCAGTAACACCATTTAACTTCACAGTTCCACAAATATCCAGGTTGTTTGTAGCTGGGATCTATGAGATTGACCATTTAACTTCATAGTTCCACAAATATCCAGACTATTTCTAGCCTCCATCTGGATGAGACCAGTTTTGAGCTCGAAATTGTTCACATTTATTGGCACGTAGACTATCCCAGATTGTTGATCCGAAAAAGTAGGCTGGAAATAGTCCCGTATCGGTTTCAGCTCCTCTTGTGGATTTAGATTGGCCATTGCTACAAGTCTTTCCCTTTTCTCCTTCCTATTCTTTTTGCAAGTCTTTTCAATTTCAAAATCAAAAGGAACTAACAGAGCACCCTTATCTTTTAACATACAAAATCACAATCTAAAACAAAAATAAAACAAAAACAACAAAAATAAAGAGAAAAAGGAAAAAAAAAATAAGAAAAACACAATAAAATTACACTCTAAAGTAAGACCAAGCAAATTCCCCAAAATATTAAGTGAAACTAAATAATTGCCAATCCCCGGCAACGGCGCCAAAAGCTTGATTCGTAAATTTCTAACTGCAAGTGTACGAGCCCAAGTTATAATATAGTGATTAAAATTGAATGTCATCCTCTGGATTGGTTTTCTAGCTCACCTAATTCTAAAGGTATATTTGCCCAATTTTATTTAGAGAAAAGATTCGAGAAAGATGCAAATTAATTAAAAACTACTCAAAGCAATTAAATGGGTGGAAACTTAATGGAGAAAAGCCTTAGGGAATTGATTTCACCTATTAGATGCATGAATTAATTTAGTGATTAAATATGAATGAACACGTAACGATTTCATAAACCAAGGATTATTGATTATTAAAAGTCTCTCCCGAGCACAATTAATTTTTTATGCCAAATTAAGAAATTGATATCCCTATCTAATTTCTACAACGAGCATAAGCATTAAAGATCCTTATAACGGTTTCTCAAGCAATCCTAAATCTCCTGATTATAGAACCACCTAAGTCATGCAATTGATAATCTAATCTAAAGTACCCTCTCCCGAGCAATTAGTTCAAATAAAACAACATACAATTCGTGATCAAGAGATTATAAGCATTACGCAATCAATTGGATAAATAAAAGGCGTTACGAACCGTCCACAAAAAATCCCTAAATTAATCCATACAATCTAATGGCTACATCAAGCCCCTAAGAAATGAAATTTAGCTACTCATGGTCTCAAAATCACAAGCAAAATTTGTCCAATACATCATAAAATCAGTACAAGAAATAAAGGGAGAAAGAATAAACTCGCTAGCCGTGATTGCTGCACGTTCCCGTCACAATCCCCACGATCTAAGCTCCAAAAATCAAATCCCCACGATCTCCTCAGTGTTCTGGCCGATTTCACAGTCGTGATTGTCGTGATTGCCGCACGTTCACTATAATTCATTCTTTTGCTCCCAAATCATCGATATTCATAAAAAACATCAAATTCCATCCAAAAGCTTGATTCCTACAAAATTAAACCAAATAAACATAAAATTGGCCAAATAATCATCAAGACTAACACTAAAATAATACAAAATATAGCTCAATAAATTGAGTTATCAGAAGTCAAGGTCAAGGCTACAACTACATAGTTTCTACTGCAAACGATGACCACACATTGTAAACCAACCTACAAAACTTGATCGAGGAGAAGTGCAAGGTGCAGGCTAAAGACGAGGCTGAGGGCGAGGCTAACGATGATTTTTCCTTTTGGAAAGTTGAGCTTCTAAAGTTAAAAAAGGAGCTCGAAGACCTTCAACTAGACATGTAGAAATCTAAGGACATAGAAGGGCTAGACCTAGATGCCCTTATTGATCAAGCCAATCCTCTTTTCGTGGACGAGATCATGAAGGTTGAGGTACCTTAGAAGTTTAAGGTACCTACTTTACAATAGTATGATAGTAGGAAGGATTCTATTCAACACCTGGACATACAAATCATGAATGGATTTTCACGGGGCCTTAGACGTAGTTAAGTGTCGTGCTTTCTCTTTCCCTTTGACCGAACCAGCCAGACAATACTTAGGGAAGTTGAAAAGAAGGTCAATTAGTCCTTTCAAAGAACTAGCTCGTGTATTCATCACAAAGTTTCTGGGAGCACGAGACCAATGGAAACCTCAAATGCACCTTCTAACTATTTAACAAGAATCGGGTGAGAGTTTGCAAGATTATATCATACACTTCAATGATGAGGCACTCCAGGTCGAGGGATGCAGTGATGGGAAAGCCCTAATTGCCATTATAACAGGACACAGGACAAGGCAGTCCTCAATTCCATTGGTAAGAGTCAACCTAACTCTTATGTTGAGTTAATTTCCACGATACAGAAGTACATAGTGTCGAGGAGTTGCTCAAATAAAAACGAGCAACTACAGAATGTGAATCTCGAAAACATTCACAATATGACAGAGGCAGAAGAAAAGAGGACAAAAGTAAGTGGCCACGAAATGATGAAGAAAGTCGTTCGAGCTTACCTTAGCCATGTTCGAGGTCGACCTACCTTCCAACATAAATTTGAAAAATATACTCCCTTTTCTATTCCACAAGAAAAGGTATTGATGGCAGTTCAAAATATGAACCTTCTCAAACATCTCGACAAGTTAAAAATCGATCCAGATAAAAGGAATAAAAATAAATTCTATCTTTTCTACCGAGATCACAGACACATAAACCGTAATTGCATCTAGCTCAAGGATGAAATTTAAGCATTGATCCATTATGGTTACCTTATATAATTCAGAACGGATGATAATCACAAGAGGTCAAGGCCGACTAGAGATGAACTAGATCGAGGCCAAGGCAATGATGATCCTCCTCGAGAAATTCAAACAATTTTTGGAGAACTTGCAAAAGGAGAATCAAGTAAAAGGAACACGTAATGGCTAGAGAAGCAATGTTTGAGTTGGAGTATCGAGGTATGTATGCTGTTCATCTGGCAAAGGTAAACCCCACCATGGAGTTCTCTGAGGCTGAGGCAGAAAGCATCCATCAGACACATAACAATGTTGATAAGTGCAAAATATGTTGTATATTTGTCCCTTAATCTTAGCTTATTCCTTGTAAAAATGATCATATTTTAAATATATTTGCTATTTCCCGAGCTCGAAAAAACAAAAGTATGTGAGTTATGTCTTGTGGAGTCTATGTTGGGATTTATATCCTAAAACTCGTGGATAGTAAATGTAACGAGTTAATTATGATCAATAAAACGTTATTGAGGTTATTCAATAAGATATTATTCAATGGTTGTTTAGTATGAGTGCTTAAACTTTATGTGGAGACATAAAAGTGGATCAAGTTCAAGTAATAGTCGAAACGATCTATAGTATATGGATAAGGCTATGTACCTTATCCTGGGGACAATATGGATGTGGCCTACTTGGCGAATAATGCGAATGATGTGATCCTGAATCGTTCATATGGAGACATGTGAGTAGGGTCGTCCTGTGCAATGAGTTTGCATAAGATCGGATTGAGAAATAAGTCACTCTCACTTTATAACGTTGTTTACTAATGAGACTGACTATTTCATGCGATGACATAGGTAACTTGATCTTAATCCTAAGCTAACTATGAACTCCTGTTGATTCGGGATTATCCTTTTATTTGCATGGGTGATTTTGGCCCAACATTGCCGACTCAATAAGTTGGCCATTTTGGGGATAAGACCGGGTAGACAGCTGGGGACATAGTCTTGCAAGACGGAATTCACTCCTACCCGTTTTAGGAATAGTAGAGAGGTTGTTCCCTTAAGTGCTAACTGGGTCTTGAACAAGGACACCCACCCTCTCATTGGCCCGAGAGGGACTTGGTTTGGTGGTTGAACCACAAATCACGTGGTTCATTAGAGGATCGTTGGAACTTAAGGAACAAGTGATGTGGCCTTTTCCTACCGCAAGCGCACGGGTCAAGTAATAATATAGTGAATAGTAAATTCGAATGTCGTCCTCTGGATTGGATTTTTAAGCAAATCAAGTATTGCGAATTATCTTGCCCAATTTTATTTAGGGATCAAAAAGTGATGAATAGGTGATGATAAAAACAAATCAAAGCAAGTAAAAAGTATGGAATTTCAATTGGGAAAACTACTTAGGGAATTGATTTCGCCGATTTCGTTTAGGATTGATTTTCAAGAATAAGTTATTATGCACAATGAAATTATGAGCCAAAGACCCTTTAATCACAACTACCTGTCCCGAGTATAATTGATTCTCATGCAAATTAACCAACTTGATATCCCTATCTAAGTTATTAATATGCAAGGCAATGAGATCTTTTAACCAATTCTAAAGTTAATCTAAAACCGTCAAGAATTAGAAAGTAAACTTTATTCATGCAATCTTGAGTAAGTCTAGATCAAATCCCCTCTCCCGAGCTAGATTCGAAACTTAAATCATCCAACTAATGGCCAATTAATTGAAAGCATTAAATCAAGATTACAAACACAATAACATTGCACAACTTAAACCATAAATAAATCCATAAACTTAATCAACTACATCAATCCCTAAGCTACAAGTTTAGCTATTCATGAATGTAAATACAAGCTCAACTAAACATGTGAAAGCCATAAATCTAACTAAAGGAAGAAAAGGGAAAAGAAAACTCAATGTAGGCCGAGTCCCGACGTCCCCGTCACGATCCCCACGAACAATGGGTTGATTTCCAAGTCTCCCCCTTTGGTTTCAGCCTCCAAATGCTCTATTCTGTCCTCTTTACGGCTCTCTAAGGTCCCAAATCGAACTCCCCTAAAACCTAGCCGAAAATAAGCTTTTATTCTGATTTTTCGTCTTAGCGTCGCGACGCTCTCAAGACAGCGTCGCGACGCTGCCTCTTATACGCGCGTTCTGAATAAGGAAAAACGGAAGCGTCGGGACGCTTCCTATCATAGCGTCTCGACGCTGTGAGCTTTACGCGCCTAATCTGATATGGAATGTGAGCGTCGAGATGCTCAAGAGCTAGCGTCTCGACGCTAGCCTGCTGTTGACCGAGATTTGACTTTTTTTCACTTTTACTCTTTTCATTCCTTTGCATCTTTTCACGCCCCGAGCACTCGATTAACTCCAATATTGCGCTACAGCTCCAATCAACCATTTCCTACAAAATAAACAATAAAGCACAATAAAATGACCCAAACATCATAAAAGACTAGCTAAATTAAATAAGTAAAGATAGCTAGCTATGCTCGCTATCAAATACCCCCAAACTTAAGCTTTTGCTAGTCCTCGAGCAAACTCTAAATCAGACATACAATGGAAGAATGGATGCAACAATCATAACTCAATCCTCAAGGCTCAAAAGTCAATAACCAAGCAAGCAAGAGATATGCACACAAGGACCAATGAGGGAGACAAATTAAAATTTTTCCAAAATTAACTTGCACAAGCGAGATCTAACTCAACAAGATCAGACTCTACTAGCTCGGGATTGGATTATTAAACTCTCAGCTCATCTTCCCTCTACACTGGCACTAAGGTTTCACCAATGAGTTAATGCAACAAATTAGTTTGTTTATCTCCATACTTAGGTGCTTTTAATTAACAATCAAATTAAGCATGTATATGTGGCACTAGCTTTCACACACCCATTGCAGGGACCCTTAACCTGAGATTTCTCTGGTTGGCCTAACTGATCACAACAGGGGTAGCTCTTTTTGCCTTAACTTTATTAAACAATGCTAACTGTGCACAGGCCATGGCATAATAATTTTTCTCTTCAACGGTAACAACAAGAATGATTTTTCTTTATGAGCATAAATAACATATATTCGTTTCTTTCCTCCTAAGCAAGATCAAACATGCTAATTTTCAAAACATTAACTTTTTAGTTCTACCCTACACCTATCGAGGTGACAACAAGCATATGAACCCAATAATTCGCTCCTAAGCATTCAAATCCAAATCTAGCCAAGACAGATACTCTACTCATGCAAGCCATCTCCTAGAAAAATTTTAAAAAGTCTCCCTTTTTGGGCACTTATGCTTACATCTCATCACAAGCTTGAAAATTGACAAGAAAGCCTATCCTAGGACATCATAATCATGCAAAAGTGTCATCCAGAAAACAACCATATGCAATATTCAAAGAAAGCTCAAAACTATAGCTCGAACTCAGATGCTCAAGGGCTCCACAAACATGCTAATCCACCCCCAAACTTAAAATATGCATTGTCCTCAATGTATAAAGAAAATAAGATATAAACAAGCATGAGAACAATAAACGAATGACAGGAGTGAATAATACTGGCCTGGAATGATGATAACTTCTTGCTTGAAAGCTTGAATCTTGAAAGCTTGGAAGCAAAAGAGAGAAAGAAAACAAGACCTACAAAACAAAAACAAACAATAAATCAAAAAAAAAAAACACAAAGAAAACACACTAAACTTACTTGGGTTGCCTCCCATAAGCGCTTGTTTAACGTCATTAGCTCGACGTGTTGCACGTGCTTCAAGGAGGCTTTTGTTCTGTGAATCCAACAGAGGTGCTCTTTCTTGCACCTTTCCTGTAGCCCATGTAAAGCACTTCATCTTTGGAGTCTTCAACTGCTTTAAAGATTTCTTTTTCGTTCTTGACTCTAATAGTGAGTTCTCTGCGCTCAATATCTATGATCGCTCGCCCAGTAGCGAGGAATGGTCGTCCTAATATGACAGGCATTGAAGGATTTTCTATCATGTCCATAACATACAAGTCAATAGGGAGGAAAAATCTACCTACTCTGATTAACACATTCTCTACAATACCAACTGGTCTCACCATAGATTGATCAGCCAATTGGAGCTTTACAGGAGTAGATTTAATCTCACCTATGTCTAACTTCTTACACAAGGACAATGGGATAATATTAATGCTAGCACCTAAATCACATAATGCTCTGAAAGAATAAGTACCAAAACTACAAGGAACAGAAAAACTCCCTGGATCTGCTACTTTTCCAGGTACTTTCTGTTGTACTCTGGTGCTGCATGTGGAAGCTAGATAAACAGTGTCAACCTTCTTTTCTTTTCGCTTCTTTGCTAACCACTCCTTCATGAACCTGTTGTACTGGGGCATCTCTAATGCCTCTGCAAAAGGAATATTAATATTCAGATTCATAAAAGCATTCATAAATTTATCAAACTGAACCTGATTATTCTTTTTCTTCTTTTTCTTTTTCTTTTCCTTGGGAACCATAAGTGTGGGAGAAGGAATAGGAGGCTCCGGTTTAGGCTTTTCAGCCTCATCTGCTGATGTGTCCTCCTCAGCTTCCCCTGTAGGCGTTTCATAGTCCTCAGATTCAGGTTCCTCTTCAGATTCCTCCTGGTGCACAGTGATTGCCTTACAATACTCCATCTGGGGTTTCTCTTGCTCAGCTGGGGCCTTACCTTTATTCATGGTGCTTACAACATTCACCAACTGTCCCAACTGAGTCTCAATGTTCTTGATGGCTGCACTGTGGCCATTCACTGTTGAATTGATGGCAATGACTGCCTCCTCTAACTTGGTTGTCCTGTTACTAGACTCTGCAATGAAAGCTCCAACAAGATCTTCTAACTTTTTATTATCTTGAGTTTGAGGGGCAAAACCAGGAGGATTAAGAACATTCTTAGTATTAGCATAAGAGAAATTTTCATGGTTCCTATTGTTAGGGTGATAATGTGTAGGTGTAGAACTATTATTATATCCCCTAGAATTAAAATTTGATACGTACTGAACCTGCTCGATGGTCTCCTCCTGAGGTCTAGATGCTAAAGCAGCAACTGATTCAATTGATTGAGCACTCCCTGTACCTGAAAATTTCATAAAAGCATTGGCAAGGGAGGTCATCTGGGCCTGGAGTGCACTTACTTTATCAACCTCAAACACTCCAGCAGCAATCTTTTTAGGTGTAGACCGCTCAGATGGCCACTGATAGCTGTTGGTGGCCATATCCTCTAAAAGTGTGCGAGCGTTTTCTACGGTCTTGGACAACAGAGTCCCACCTGCAGCTGCATCAACAATCGTTTTCGTACTAGGAGTTAAACCATTATAAAACAACTGTACCTAAAGCCAATCGGGGTAACCATGCTGAGGACACTTCCTCAGTAGCTCTTTGAATCGCTCCCAAGCTTCGAACAGCTGCTCATCATATTGTTGTTGGAATGTCCCAATCTCGGTCCTCAGCTTGACCGTCTTTGCAGGAGGGAAAATTTTCTTTAAAAAGGCCTGGACCAAAGCATCCCAAGTGGTGATGCTCCCAGGGGTAATAGACTGCAACCAATCACGTGCTTTATCCTGCAAAGAAAAGGGAAATAAACGTAAGCGAATAGCATCCTCAGAGCACCATTAATCTTTACCGTCCCACAAATATCCAAGAATGATTTAAGATGAGAATTTGGATCCTCGGTGGGTGATCCTCTGTATGCACAGTCTCGAGCCATCTGAATGAGGCCGGTCTTCAGCTCAAAGTTGTTGGCATTAATCGGTGCATAGACAATCCCCGACTGTTGCCCCTGAAACACAGGCTGAAAATAATCTCTAATAGGCCTAGGCTCCTCAGGTGGATTTTGATCTGCCATTTGAATAATTTCTCTATTTTCTCTTCGAAGCCTAAGAATTGTTCTTTCTATCTCGGGGTCAAATGGTATCACTTCTCTACTACTACGCATGCAAAATTTAAAACAACCCTAAAAAGAAAAGAAAAACAATTATGGAAATAAATAAAGAAAAGAAAACAACTAATTTAAGAATGGAAAATATAATCTAGAAAAGGAAACAAAGTAACCTAATATGGAATGCAAAAATAAATATGGCAAAATGCAAATAAGGAAACTAACCAACAAGGAAAACTAAACAAAAAAAAAAATAAATAAATAACAAGACACAAATATGGAAAAGATTACACAACTAAAAGAAAAACTAACCTAGAAAATTAAATATGGAAGGAAAAATAAATAAGGAAAAAAAAATGCAATCAACCTAAAAAAGTAACAATACACCCTAAATTAAGATCAAACAATTTTTCCACAATATCAATCTAGCTAAATGTGCCAATCCCCGGCAACGGCGCCAAAAACTTGATGTGGACTTTTCCTACCGCAAGCGCACGGGTCAAGTAATAATATAGTGAATAGTAAATTCGAATGTCGTCCTCTGGATTGGATTTTTAAGCAAATCAAGTATTGCGAATTATCTTGCCCAATTTTATTTAGGGATCAAAAAGTGATGAATAGGTGATGATAAAAACAAATCAAAGCAAGTAAAAAGTATGGAATTTCAATTGGGAAAACTACTTAGGGAATTGATTTCGCCGATTTCGTTTAGGATTGATTTTCAAGAATAAGTTATTATGCACAATGAAATTATGAGCCAAAGACCCTTTAATCACAACTACCTGTCCCGAGTATAATTGATTCTCATGCAAATTAACCAACTTGATATCCCTATCTAAGTTATTAATATGCAAGGCAATGAGATCTTTTAACCAATTCTAAAGTTAATCTAAAACCGTCAAGAATTAGAAAGTAAACTTTATTCATGCAATCTTGAGTAAGTCTAGATCAAATCCCCTCTCCCGAGCTAGATTCGAAACTTAAATCATCCAACTAATGGCCAATTAATTGAAAGCATTAAATCAAGATTACAAACACAATAACATTGCACAACTTAAACCATAAATCAATCCATAAACTTAATCAACTACATCAATCCCTAAGCTACAAGTTTAGCTACTCATGAATGTAAATACAAGCTCAACTAAACATGTGAAAGCCATAAATCTAACTAAAGGAAGAAAAGGGAAAATAAAACTCAATGTAGGCCGAGTCCCGACGTCCCCGTCACGATCCCCACGAACAATGGGTTGATTTCCAAGTCTCCCCATTTGGTTTCAGCCTCCAAATGCTCTATTCTGTCCTCTTTACGGCTCTCTAAGGTCCCAAATCGAACTCCCCTAAAACCTAGCTGAAAATAAGCTTTTATTCTGATTTTTCGTCTTAGCGTCGAGACGCTGTCAAGACAACGTCGCGACGCTGCCTCTTATACGCGCGTTCTGAATAAGGAAAAACGGAAGCGTCGGGACGCTTCCTATCATAGCGTCTCGACGCTGTGAGCTTTACGCGCCTAATCTGATATGGAATGTGAGCGTCTCGACGCTAGCCTGCTGTTGACTGAGATTTGACTTTTTTCACTTTTACTCTTTTCATTCCTTTGCATCTTTTCACGCCCCGAGCACCCGATTAACTCCAATATTGCGCTACAGCTCCAACCAACCATTTCCTACAAAATAAACAATAAAGCACAATAAAATGGCCCAAACATCATAAAAGACTAGCTAAATTAAATAAGTAAAGATAGCTAGCTATGCTCGCTATCAACAAGAAGTAACTTCAGGGGTAAAATGGACATACGACCCAACTGTAGTTACGAACAACCTGTGAAGGGTCAACTTACTAATTATGGTTATATCGAGTCGACAAAAATATATCTACAATGAGTGGACTGCAGCTACTGGGCTATAGTGGAGTGTCCCGGTAGTTGACGAATGTTGGTTAACTAGGTTAATGAGTTTAGCCAGTTAATCTTGGATCGTTGGAGTCCATGATCTATAGGTCCATCAGGTCCCCCTGCTAGCTCATACAGATTAAACCTTAGAATAGTGTAATGAGAGAATTTGAATCGTTCAGATTCGATTTAGGAAATTAACATTAATTATATGTGATATACTTAACGGGTTATAATATAATTATGAATTAAAACTATAAAGAGAGTTGGAAATATTTAAATGTGATTTAAATATTGTTAATATGTATAGAATACATATTTCGGTTTGAAATTAAATAATGATTCATATTCATCGATTTTTTGAGAGAGAGTGGGATTGGTTCAATTATTTAATTTGATACTAGATATTAAATTAAATAATTTTAATTAATTAAAATTATTTAATTGATTATTTAAATTATTTAAAATTAATTATTTAAGTTAATTTTAATTAAATAAGAAAATCAATTTCTTGGAATGATTTTCAAGAGGTGTTGTGATTTGGTGTTTTAAAACCATATGCAAAATTCTACAACATGACACCTTCCTAATTACTAACAAATTCCCAATTACCCTTGCCTCTTCATATATAAATAGCATTTACATGAAACCTGAGGGAGATGAATGCATTTTGCTGGTGAAATTTACATGAGAAGTGGTTGTGGGTTTTATCTCTCAAATTGAAGAACAAAAACTCTCTTAAACCATAAGCTTTCTTCCTTCTAAATTCATCACATACCAGCTCCCACAAGCCCGTTCTAAGGCTAGAAAATAGTGGGGAAGACACTAGCGATGGTTCTTGACTCGATCGTGATTCAAGACATCCAACGAAGCTAGAGAAATCGAGCAACAAAAGTAAGTTCTCAAAGTCCTCTATTTTTCGGTCATTTTTTTAGCGTGCTTTTAAATGATAAATTAATGTAATTGAGTGCCTAAGATCCGTAAACACTTCCGCTCGAGTGTTTTACACTTCTCCAGTCTAACTATTCAAATCATGCATATTGTGGTTAAAAAGATTGTTTTTATAATGATTTAATTAAGTTTTCATGTTTTGCGAAAAACAAAGGAAGAAGAAGAAACGCGACAACATTTTTGCTAAGGCAAAAAGGAAATGCGACTGCATTTCTAGTCAGAAATTGTTTTCCCCAAATTTCCTTGAGGCTAGGACGAGCTTTTCACCCACCTACCAGTCGTTTTTTACTCCAATTCAGCCTAGGCTACTTGCAAGCATGGATTTCGACAACCCCTTAACCATTTTCACTCTATAGAAGGGCTCACAAACATGAAGAACTCAATTTGAACGCCTCGAAAAGATCTGGGTATAGTGACAGGCCCTTATTCAAGCCCTAGAGTCATAACACCCAAATTCTCTCAATAAGATGTGTACTTTAACCTAGATTAGACCCAAACTCGTAAGTTTAGCCCGAATACCACCTAGTTACCTTGGAAAAGGGAGATTAGAGTGGAGTGAGAACTCTTGAGAGATTGAAACTCTTGTTTACAATTTACATACTACATTGTTTTATTTTTCCCATGTGTATTCTTTACATTCTTATAGTTACGAATACTAATTCAATGAAAAGTCATTTTATTGTTGTATTATTTATTATGAGTAGCGAAATTCCTTAAAGTAGTGAATACCCTTGTGGATGGATTAGCTTGAAAAGTAGTTTGCTTGCACCAAAATTAATTTATGCATTTCTCTCTTTATTGATTTCATTTCTATCCTCTTAAGCTTAAACTGGTAATTTAGACTTAGCATGTATTGTGAGTCCAATACTGAAACGGTTGGGCAATATCGGTTTTCATAAAGGGGACGTAGGAGAAAAGCATAGACATAGGAAATTTGGTGTTACAAGAAGTAACAACTATATGGTTAAAGGTTGCATGCATGATTTATCTATGTTAGGCTATAGAACAAAGAGGAAAGAGCCGAGTATACCCCATGAGGTATAGGAGAATAATGATGTTGAGAAAGAGTTGGAGTCTGGTAAAAATGATTGAGGCAACATTAAAGATGTTGGGGCATCTAGTGCTGTATCGGAAGTAGTTCCTGTTGGGTTTTATGCCCTAAAACTCATAGATAGTAAATGAAACAAATTAATCAATCTCAATAAAGCGTTATTTGAGTGATTCAGTAATTCAGTTATTGGATAATCGAGTTTGCATTAATAAAACCTAAATCAAATAAACTAAGATCCAAGGTTGCTTAAATGAAACTTAGACTAGTATGTGGGGACATACGGGGATTAGTGTTCAAGTAACAACCTAAATGGTCTATAGTATAGGGATAAGGCTGGGTACCTTATCCTGGTGACACTATGTGATACGACCCACTTTGTATTCGATACAGATGTACTGATCCAAAACATCCATGTAGGAGACATGCGAGTGAGTGTATCATATGCAATGAGTTTGCATAAGACCGTACCGCGAAATAGTAACCCCTAGATGTAACACCGTTAACTAGTTTAGGTTTCTATTTCAATAGGATGACCTGGGTAACTCAATCTCAATCCCGAGTCTATTATGAACTGTAACAACCCGTATTTTTCAATGCGGTCAAACTTTCAAATATTGTGGAAGCGATTTAACACAACCAAAGCCAAGTCCAACATTCAAAAATTTAAAAAACAAACTAAACAATCCCAAAAAAAAAAAACAAATCCTACAGAGACCTACTAAATCCTACAAATCATAAGTCCTCATCGGTCATGCCAGAACGCTAGCCTAATCGCTAACAAAACTATCACTTGCACCATCATCTGAAAACATTTTGAAAAACAAAATGAGCACAAAAATACTATATAAGCAACTTCCACATCAAGTTCACAATTCATTTTCGTTCAAAACAAAACATATGATTTTAGGTAATAAAACATTTCAATATTCGAAACAAAATCATTCTTTCAGTCAAACAAACTTTCACTCAAACAAACTTTCACTCAAACAATACTTTCAGAACATATTGGAAAAGATGCATCAATGGAGTAGCCCTGAACAAAAGTCGTTACCCGTAAGTAACACCAATCAGACATTCATATAGAATTGTCGGTTAAAACCTACCAGAACATATCAATCAAATACTTAAGTGTGAGGCCTTGTGAGTGAAACATGCACATGAATCTACATTCCAAGGGAACGTCAAACCGCATAAGTGTCTTCTCACAAATAAGTTACAGTCAGAACATTTCATACAAATACTTAAGAGTGAGGGCACATGAGTAAGAACACACGCATGAATCTACATTCCAAAGGAACGTCAAACCACATAAGTGAAGGGTTAAAATCCCTTTTGGCAGCGGAAGCAATCAAGAACAATCTCGTTTTAAATTTCAATTTTAGGAAAAACCTCTAAAACTATTTTAGAACTAAGAAAACTTACATGATTTAGGAGGCAATCATAACACAATGCTCCAATTTCGTTCTTGGGACTTTCAACGAACACCACCACTCGAATCACCCGCTATCCTCTTGGATTACTGAGAACCACTTTGTGGGAACCCAAATATCGTCTTGGAAGGGAAAAAATTCAGTAAAAGTAATTTTGTGTTTTCTAAATTCTTTGAGAGAGAGATCAGAGAGTTCCTCTCTGTCTTTTTTCGTGAATGAGAGGGATTCCACTAGTGTTGGGGAAACTCCCTCTCAACTTTACGATAAGTGGGGAGGGAGTTATCCCCTACTTGATCTCTACCAGTGATCATAATCAACGCGATCCAGGTCGTCTATTAATTAAATAATAAATATTATTTAATTAATTAATTATAGTTAATTTAATTAAATCAATATTAATTAAATAAATTATAATATAAGGTTTTTAATTCAATTTGAATCATATTCAATTGAATTAAATTGGCCATTAATTGAATTCACATTAATTAAATATCAAATATTTAATTAATTTTACAATTGAATCATATTCAATTTTAATCTCTCTGATTTAACCTATAGTTTTAATGTGCATCATAATGAATATTAATATAAACTATAGTATTAATTTGATTAAATCACATTTAACCAAACTAAATTAAATTAATTAATTCCCCAATTAATTAATTCATGAATTAATCAAATATCACATATTTAATTAAAGGGAAAAATACACTTTTGGTCCCTGAGGTTTGGGTTATGTTACAGTTTGGTCCCTGAGTTTTCAAACTCAACAATTTTACCCCTCAGATTTAGATTTCGTTACACTTTTGGTCCCTCCGTCAAATTTTCTGTTAAACCCTCACGGAATGCTGATGTGGCACATATTTTTTATTTAAAAAAATGTTTTTTTAATTTTTTAAAAATAACATATATTAAAATAATAAAATATTCTTATTTTAATTTTTTTTCATTTCTTTCTCTCTCCATCCTCATTCTTCTTCTTCTTCATCACGCACCTACCCACCCACCTACCCACCCACCATTAGTACCAGCGACAGCACCAGCCACCGGCCAACGCCGTTCGCCGACGGCCGGCCGTCGCCGGTGATTTTTTCTTCTTTTTCAGAATCACCGTGCGTTGACCCTCCCTCAACTACCTCCCCAACTCCGCCTCCAAGTTACCCACTTCTCTACCGCCGGAACCCCCGAATGGAAGGATTTCGACCGGATTTATTCGCTTGAAGCTTCGAGAGAATGCTTGTGTGCACGGATCTGGATGCCTGTGTGGATGAGAAGAATATGGCGTGGGTCTCTTCGGGCAAAGTTCGCGCCGTCGACGATTTTTTCGTGCGTGCAGGCGATTGACGACAACGACAGAGCTGAAGAACACCGGCGTGGGTCTTACTCTCAATTGTGGCCAGCGAGTGTGGGTTTCGAGCTGTGTGGCCGGCGCTGTGGGTTTCCATCTGTGTTTTTTGGTGGGTTTCGGTGTGTTTGGAGTTGTGTGGGTTTCAAGTAGATATCATCGAGTTCTTCCCTTTGATTTCGTTACTGCTCAGCCCAAAGACCTCAATCCGTCTATAACGCCGACGATTCGAGTTGTGTGGGTTTCAAGATTTGTTTCGATTCAGCGAAATCTGATAGGTTGAGCGGCGAGAGGGAAATCAAAAGGGAGATTGTAATAGTGGGGAATCGGTGGTTGGCCGACGACGGGAGGAAAAGAAAAGATGAAGGAATGGAGAAGATAAAATTTGTGTTGCCGGCGGCAGCGGCGAGCGGTTGCCGGCGAGTGGCGGTTGCAGGCGGTCGGTCGCCGACGATAGGTTGGTGGTGGGATTATTGAAGAAGAAGGGTGATGGTGGTGTGAGGTTGAAGAAGAAGAAATAATAAATAAATAAAAATATATTAAAAAGTAATATTTTTAATATTTTTATTTTAAAAAATGAAAAAACAATTTTTTAAATAAAAAAGTAGGTGCCACGTCAGCGTTCTGTTAAAACCTAACGAAAAAATGGATGGAAGGACTAAAATGAAACTAAAACCAAACCTCAGGGACTAAATTGTTGAGTTTGAAAACTCAGGGACCAAACTGTAACCTAACCCAAACCTCAGGGACTAAAACTGTATTTTTCCCTTAATTAAATTCATTATTCTCTCAATAATTAATTTTGAATCATATCCAAAATTAATTATAAAGTTTAATTCTTTAATTAAACTTTATACTATAATGTATCTCCATACATTATATTAATTCCCTTTAATATCAAGACTAAAATTATATCAAAACCCGTTATGAGCTAGCAGGTGGACCTAATGGACCTACAGATCAGAAGCTCCAACGATACGAGATTGATCAGCTAAACTCATTAACCGAGTGAATCAACATTCGTTAACTGTGGGTCACTCCACTAAAGACTCACAACTGCACTCTTCTCACGATAGAATATTTATGTGTCCACGGATATCGACCAATTGCAGTAAGTCAATCCTTCACGTGTGTTCGTAACACCAGCTGGATCAAATTACCGTTTTACCCCTAGGTTACCTTTAGATCCTTAAGTACCACTGATCCCTCTAATGAACAATATGTTTAGGGTCCAACCACTAAACAGAAATTCCTCTCGGGCCAGGAGAGGACAACGCGCTTTTGTTCAAGCCCCGGAATCAGCCGTTCAGGAAACACACATCTACTTGCCCCAATAGGGGAAGGAGTGAATTCCATCTTGTACTGTTATGTTCCCAGCCCCCATTCGGTCTTGCCCCTGAAATGGTAGGAATATTGAGTCAGCGAGCAGGCCACTCTCACCCATACAAATCTAAGGACAATCCCTCCTGAAAAGGAGTTCATAACAGACTCAGGATTGAGATTGAGTTACCTAGGTCATCCTATTGAAAAAGAAACCTAGAGTAGTTAACGACGTTACATCTAGTGGTTACTATTTCGCGGTCCGGTCTTATGCAAACTCATTGCATATGATACCCCCACCCGCATGGATGCTTTGGATCATTGCATCTGTATCGGATACAAGGTGGGCCGTATCACATAGTGTCACCAGGATAAGGTACCCAGCCTTATCCCTATACTATAGACCATTTAGGTTGTTACTTGGACACTGATCCCCATATGTCCCTACATACTAGTCCAAGTTTCATTTAAACAACCATGAATCTTTGTTTATTGGAATTAGGATTTATTAATGCAAACTCGATTATTCAATAGCCCAATTACTGAATCACTCAAATAAGTGCCCACAAATAAGTTTCATTCAGAACATATAACCACCAGTTCCAATATGGCTACTACAAGACATACAATTTTCAAAACAAAAATTGGCATATTCAGATAACACTATCGTATCAATTCAAAATTCTTTCCGAAACATACAAAACAGTAAACATGTTTTCATTTAACAAAACAATTGAAACAAAATCAATTTCGATAAAATCAATTTCAATTTAAAACAAACAATTTTAACCAAAATTTCAATTTTGGAAGGGATGTGGAAATTACTTACCTTGATCGGAACCTACAAATCTTAAGCCCAAAGCAAATCAAATTTCGATTCCATGAATCCAATAATTTCCTAAACATATCAAATACTTCTCTAATTAGAAACCAACAAAACCATCTTAAAGGTCTAATGAAACAACCCAAATGGCAATCAATCTTAACCTCCAAATTTTCACACTTAAAACAAATTCTTTTCATAAAAAGTTGGGAAAATAGGCTTATTGGGTGCAAAAAAAAAAGCATTGAAAAATCTAGAAAATTTCACCGTAAAATCCAACTTTTATCATGCCAAAAATCAGTAAAACAAAAACCTTTCAAAACCATTTAAATAGAAAACAAGGTTTCAATTCCTCAATCTTTAAAACCTTCAAAACTATCTTAAAATTGAGATAAATAACACAAAAAATTTCTGCAACAAAATAAGGATTTTCCAAGCTTTTAGCTCTAAAACAAATAAATATTGGCTACTTTAAAATACAAAACCAAATTTGTAAAGCATAACAAAATTGCTGTAAAAATAGTGAAAACATTTGCTTTTCATGAAGATATCAAAGCCATAAATCATACTTCAAAGTAGCAAACATATGAAAAACTTTTTGAACAAAAAGAACCCAATTTAAACACAAAAACAGCCCCAAAATCAAATAAATTCAAGGCTGGAAAATTCTGGAAAAAAATCTTTTTCATTGAATCTTTGATTTTCAAACAAAACAAAAACCTAAAACTTTTTAGGGCAAAAGGTTTGAAAACCAATTTCATCCCAAATAGGGCAAATAAAACTTCATACTAAAACTTTTCAAAAAGAAAACAAAACAAAAGAAAAACATAGAAGGGAAGAAAAACTTACTACTTTTTCTCTGGGAAAGAAAGTGGAGAATGCATTCTTCTTCTCTCTTTTTTGAGTCAAAGCGTAAAAAGGAATTAGGGCTAAAGAAAAGGTCTTTTAAAAAGAACCCTAATTAAAACCCTAAAAGACTATTTCCTTTTTAGAAAAGAAAAAGGATAAATCAAATTTATCTCCTAATTCTAAAAGGAAATAAATTCAAATCAAAGATTTTCTTGGAAATCATTAAAATAAATTAATGAACATAACAGTACAAGATGAAATTCACTCCTTCCCCTATTGGGGTAATGTTGAAGTTTATACCCTAGAACTCAAGTTTTGTTATCCTTTATATAAATAAAGATGTTATTCAGTGAAAAATGTTTATTTATATCTTATAATCCAATAGAAACATCCATGATGATAACATGATATACTCGAACTATATCATGAATATGGGCAGGGATCAAGTTCGAGTATATAACCTAAATAGTCTATAGTAGATGAATAAGGTTGGGTACCTTGTTCTGGTAACACTATGGATGCGGCCTGCTTTGCGAATAAGGCAAACGACATGATCCTAGATTGTTCGTGTAATGACATGCGAGTAGGGGCATCCTGTGTAAAAGATGTTTACATAAGATTGGACCAAGAAATAAGTCACTCTTACTTTAATAACGTCGTTTACTGTTAAGACTGATTATTTCATGCAATGACGTAAGTAACTCGATCTTAATCCTGAGCTTACTATGAACTTTTGTTCATTTAAGGTTATCCTTTGATCTGCATGGGTGAGAGTGGTCATAAAAGTACCATTCAACATTCCTACCATTTTGTGGATAACACTAGATAGATGGTTGGGGACATAGTAAAGCAAAATAGAATTCACTTCTACCCGATACAGGGATAGTAGAAAGGTTGTTCCCTTAAGTGCTGAGTTCGAGGCTTGAACAAGGGGCCCCACCCTCTCATTGGCCTGAGAGGGATCTTGTTTTATGGCTGGACCGTAAACAAATTGTTAAATAGAGGACCAGTGGTCTTAAGGAACTATGATGTACTATAGGGGTAAAACGGACATTTGACCTGTCTATAGCAATAAAGGACCTGTGAAGGATTGACTTACTAATCATGGTTATATCGAGTGGATGGAAATATATCTACAGTGAGGGGAGTTCAACTACTAGGCTATAGTGGAGTGTCCTAGTAGTTAACAGATGTTGGTTAACTAGGTTAAAAGAGTTTGGTTAGTTTAACCTCGTACCGTTGGAGCCCATGATCTGTAGGTCCATTAGGTCCCCTTGCTAGCTCGAGACTAACCTTTGGAACAATATGATGGATAAAATATGAATTACTTTAAGTTCATGTTGAGAAAAATTAGTAGAGGTGATAGACGTTGTCGGTACGTCGGGTTTTTGTAAAAATCGTGTATGTGAGTATTTAATATTTAAATGTGATTTAAATACCGAAAACATGAATAGGGATTCATGATTGAAACAACATTTTGGAAATGTTCGGGATTGGTGGCATAATATTAATTAATTATTTATTTAATAATTATTTTGAATTAATTTAAAATTGAAAATATTAAAATTGAATTTTAGATTTTTCAGATTACTGAAAATTAGATAATTATCCAAATTAATTAGGATAATTATTGAATTAATTAAAATCATAAAAACATGATTTTTTGGAGGTGGAGTGCATGGTGACTAAACCCATGCACTCACCTCATGTTGGACACCAAAATTCCCACTAATGTTTGGCTGATTGAGTGTCAAATGTTGGGGCTTTCCTTCTTCTATCCATTTATATAAATGAAGAAGAAGGCTGAAAGATTAGAGAGATTTAGATACTGAATTGCAACCAAATTGAATACTCACCAAACCCACCTCCATAAGCTTGTTCTTCAAGCTTTCTCTCTTAAATTCCATCACTTGAGGATCCCACAATCCGTTCCAAAGGCTTGAGGATAACATGGAAGATCCTTTGGTGGTTCGTGACTCATTGGTGAAGAAAAACAAGAAGGAAATCCAACCAAGTTCTCCATTGAAAAAAGGTTGGTAAACCGTCTCTGTTTTTCTTCATATGAACAACATGTCTTAATTGATCAAATTGAGCTTCTTATGTGCCTAAGATCCAAAATTGCTTCCGCTTTTTAGATATTAACACTTTCAGGTAAGTTGATGTGTGTTCCCTTAAGGGCTGATTCTGAGGCTTGAACAAAGGCGCGTTGTCCTCCCCTGGCCAGAGAGGAACTCCTGTTTAGTGGTATGACCCTAAACAACTTGTTCATTAGAGGGATCAATGGTTCTTAAGGATCCAGAGGTAACCTAGGGGTAAAACAGTAATTTGACCTAACTGACGTTACGAACACTCGTGAAGGATTAACTTACTGTATCTGTCTTGAATATTAAGGGAATTTTAGTTAATTGTATTTGATACAATTAATATAATGTATGGAGATACATTATACTATAAGTTTAATTAGTGTATTAAACTTTATAATAAAATTAATTTTGGATGTGATTCAAAATTAATTTATGAGAGAATCATATATTTGAAGGAGTTCAAATATTAAATATGAATTAGATTCATATATATATATATATTTTTAGAAGAATTAGATTCATATTAATCTATAGTTAATAATTAATGTACATTTTATGCACATTAAAACTATAGGTTATATGAGAGAGGTAGATTTGAATATGATTCAATTGTAAAATTAATTAAGTATTTTATATTTAATTAATGTGGGAAACAATTAATTCAGAATTAATTGATTGGCCTATTTAATTCAATTGAATATGATTTAATTGAATTAAAAACTTTATGTTATAATTAATTTAATTAAAATTGGTTTAATTAAATTATTTTATAATTAATTGAATGGTTAATTATCATTTGATAATAATTAACGGTCCAAATCTTTATTGACTAAGATCAAGGGTCAAGATGCATGAGGGAAGTTATGGGTAACTTCCTTCCCAATTTTACGTATGTGTAAGTGGGGTTCCAGCGAAATGACCAATCCTCTCTCTCATTCATTCGTTTTGCGTTTTACAGAGAACAAAACTTCTCTCAAAATTCTCTCAAGGTCTCTCACAAAATTACAGCAACCATTATTGTAAAATTCCCTTTTCCAAGACAAGGACGATCCCACAATTTTAATCCCAAGGCGATCCAAGAGCGTAGCGGGTGTTCTTGAGTGATGGTGTCCGTTGGAAGATCGAAGTGCAAGATTTGGAGCATCGTGCTGTTCCGGCCTTCAAATCACGTAAGTTTCTTGATCCTAAAGTTCTTTGGATTGATTTTATGCATGCTTAATCTGAATTTATATAGAAATAGTTTTTGTTTGCCCAACGTATTGGTATTCAAATTAACACTAGCAATAAATCACACACGGTGTAAACCGCTTCCACTGAGGATTCAATTGCTTCAGTTCCACCCACTACTACAAATTTGGCCTTTGTTGACGGCTAAAAAGTATCAACTATCACTTTCATTGACGCTTTTTAGAAGTCAACTGAAGTGGTATCAATAAAACTAAAGCGTCAATATTACTATTTTCATTGACGCTTATAGGACGTCAGCGAAGATGTCTTTGTTGACATTTATAAGCCATCAACAAAGACATTATTGACACGTTTTATCCGTCAATGATATTCATAAAGCGTCAACGTAGGCACATTTGTTGACGTTTAATAGTCATCAAGAAATTTTATTATTGACATGTTTTATCTGCCAATGATATCCATAAAACGTCAATGTTACCACATTTATTAATATTTATAAACCGTCAATATAGACTTATGTTGACGTTTATGAGTCGTCAATTTATCTTTTTATTGACATTTATTAGTCGTCAAGTTACCGTATTAAATTGTCAAATTGTGTATTTTCATTGGCAGTTAATATATGTCAATTATGGTGTTTGTTATGACGTTTTTTAACCGTCAACTATACGTATTTGGAAAAAATTAAAAAAAAAAACTCACGTTGGTTTTTACCCCTCCTTTGCACCCTGCATTTACACAATAGTAGGTAGCTACCAACTGTAATACCCCCAAAATTCAACATAATCTAGAGGACATTACTAAACTTTACCCTGTAACCAAGTTTGATTAACCAAAAATTCGTCAGCATAACGACGTAATTATAACTAACCAAAAAATTTTGGGTACCTGAAAAAACAGAAATATGCACTTCTAAACCCAGAACACAACCTTCACTTCACTTGACAATAACATGACATATTGTTCAATACATCATATGAAGCTAACACTAAAGCTTAAGTCAAATCTCGTAACAAAATAAATTGTACACAAAATACATCATATAATTTGAACATGTTGTACCTATAATAAATTGTACACAAAATAAATAAAATAAATACTTTATATTAAACTAAATTTGATTACACTTTGTTCATAAATTCATATACAAGATAAAAATAACATTTTAACATAAATAAACCTAATTTAGAAACAAAAGTTTAATGAACATAAGAAGTTGTGATCATCCTCATTTAATCTTCAGCTTTCTTTTAGAATAATGTTGACTCAACCCACCTAAAAAAACAAAGACAAACATAAGATATGAAAAGTATAAACATATAACAACCAAACTAACATTTTTTAACAAGAAACAACTAAACTAACCTTTCAAAAGTAATAAACAATAATAACAAAACCTAACTAATGAAGTTACAAAACTATACAAGCAAAACAACAAATTTAAGAAAAACAAAGTTGATCTAACTTTATTAAGTAAAACAAAGTTACAAAACAATAACTTTTCCTAAACCAAAAACACAAACATGTACATTTTACAAAATTTAACTTATAGACATCTAATACTAATGAAGTATATATATATCAACTAAATCATCTAACTTATAACAAATTATAAAGAACTATAACAGTCCAACCTTAAACTTAGAAGTTATATCATGTTCACAATTAAATTCATTAAAACTTAACAAAACAAAAACAAAAACAAAAACAATCAAAACTTTAAACGAGCTTTCCAAAGTTACCTAATCCATATGAACATAATGAACTAAAACGATCAAAGCAACAAAAATTAATCTGATTTACAAAGTAAACAAATATTAAACTTCTCGAACTATAATGAACTAAAACAATCAAAACAACTAAATTAATCTAACTTTACTAAGTAAACAAATAATAAACTCATCAAACTATAAGAAAGAAATCTTTATAAGCATAACACCAAAACCAACCAAATTAATCGAACTTTACTAAGTAAGCAAAAGTTACAAAACTACCTAAGTAACTTTCCATAACAAAAATTACAAACACATCCACACAAAACTTAGACTTATATTAAAAAAAAAAAAAGTTACAAAACATAATAGTTTTACCCCGAACTTCTCAATGGACATATATAACATCTAAAACTTAAACCATGAACATATGATAAATTAGGATACGAATAAGTAAATTGGCACTACTAGCATTTCCGAAGATGAGAGAAATATTACCTAATTCTGCATCTCATCCTCTACTTCTCCATTTCCACCACTTGTTGTAGCTTTGAACTCTCTGCTTGTTCATACGCTTCCCCAAATCAGTATTGTTTGTGCTAATTCACTCACAACATTTCCCCATTGGAACTATTGACCTCTATTTACATTTTAGCCTACAAAATGTCTGGCCTAGAATCCTATATTTCCACCTCCCGACAAACAATATTTCATTGGAACCATTGACCTCTATTTACACTACTGGTTGAGGATGTTGATGATCAAATTTTGGTTAGGATTTTGCCCTTCGCTCCACGTGACGATCAACAGTGAATTTATAAGAGAGCGGGAAAGACGTGACCTGCAAGACGAGCAAACGCTGCACATCGGTGTGGTGTAGACCACACACACTCTGATGTTTAAGTTAGCCTTGGCCGAAAAACACGTAGAAAGTATTTAGGGATCTGATTTTTCATACCTGTGAGCGTGTGCAGCCTCCCATTTTATATATTTTCCTAGGGTTTCATCTCTGCCGCGCTTCAGGAAAAAACCTCGGGCCTTTGGCCCTGGTCGGCCTCGGCAATGGGCCGAGGCCGACCCTTACCCTAGGCCTCTCCTTTGGGTCGAGGCCGAGGGTCATGATATGGGGCCGAACTATGTTTCGACCCCTTGCCTCGTTGGTTGGGCTTGCTTCGTGTTTGGGCCCGATAGGTTTGGGCCATCCTACATAAAATATCATTGGCTAGTTTTTGCCCATAACATAAGGCCCCCACTCTCTATTGGAGTTCATGGGCTTTCCTTAATTTTCAATGGAGAGTATTATTCAGCTTGGGAACTTCACCTGCAAATAAAGATGCATAAAAGAACAAAAAACTTTTTCTGCCTCCCACCGTTGGACAAGTAATTACTTGGTTTGGAATTGGAGCGACAACAATTTAGTGGTGATTTTGTGGGGCACCAAGAGTTGGATTGTTGCTATTAGTCTAAAAAAAAGGACTTTCCAGTTGGTTGGGAACCAACCTCGGAACTAGGGAAATGGGAATCTAGTTGGCATATAGTTGGAAAGTAAAACAAAAAGGAAGAAGACAAAAAAGGGGGGCTGGCCTTCATTGGTCGAGACGCCCATTGGCCGAGGCCGAGTAGGCTAGGCATGTCGTGGCAGGCCTAGCGTGGATTAGTCCCATCGCTGCTTTCCTTTTTTTTTTTTTTTTTTTAATCCAAAATTTGAAATTTCTTTCCAAATTTCCTTCCATTTTGGCTCTATAAATAGCCCCCTCATCTATTACATTCCACCCACCAACTTTCTCTCTTTCTCCCCTAACTCTCTCTAAGGTAGTCTCTTCTTTGCAAATTTCTCATCTTTTCTGTCCATTTTTAAATCGTTTTACCACGTTATGGCAAGTGAGGAGTCAATCCATACCGAGTTTTATTCCGAGAGTGGTTTGAGTTTTTGCGATGAGTCTCCCTATTCAGAGGAGGAGGAGGATGCTGGGGAAGCTGAGGACACCGGTCCTTCTACATATCCTTGGGCTACGTCATCCTCGATGACCGAGGCTCAGCTTGAGCGTCTTCGGTACGAGTATGGCGATCCTGACGATGTGTATATGAGGGTTCCGGATCTGAGTCAAAGCTTCTCTCATCTTCCTGTGGGTGAAGTTGCTTTCTATAGGGCCATGTTCAAATTTGGGGTTTGCCTCCCTCTTCCCTTACTCCTTCAGCACTTTTTGATGCTCATTAGACTAGCTCCTGCTCAGATTGTACCCAATGGGTGGAGTCACCTTATTGGTTGCATTTTATTGTGGCCATATGGCAATGCTGATGTGACCATGGATCCAGACATCTTCTTTTCTTTACACTCTATTAGTAAAAACCCCAACTTAGGGCATTTATTTTATTATATTAGCGCAAGAAAGGGAGTTATTGTCAATACTCCTACATCTGTAAAAAAAACTGGAGGAATGGATGGTTTTTTGTTAGCAGGAATTGGTTAGAGCAAAACCTGGATGGTAGCCATTATGTTGTTTCTACAATTTTTCGAGAGTATGGTGAGTGTTTGTATATTTATTGCTCTAGTTGATTTCTCTAACTCACCTCTGCATTTATTTTTGCTCACTTCCTCGGAGAGCTCGCTGTTCCGCTCAAGCTCGTGAGTTTGCTGATTGTCCAGCAGATTCCACTTTGTCACCGCTACGGTCTTGACCTAGTTAACCAAGAGAATCTAGTGTTCCTCAAAGTCGCTCGTCCTCTTTCAAGTAAGCTTCCATTACATTCCACCTTGTGTATGCACCTGGTTTCATATTGATGCTACTCTAACTTTGTCTTGCATGGTTGGTTTTGATTTCAGCTATGCCTCCAGCTTCATTTATGCTGAATGACGCAAAGCCAGAAAGACACAAAGTGAAGCGGGAACTTTCCGAGCCAACGTGATTGAACTTACCAAGGACGACTCCGATGCACCATTCGTGGTCACCTGTTCCACCACCACTGGTCTGAGGAGATCAGGCTGGAACTGTCCTCCTGCTATCCCTACTCCTCCATTTGGGGGGGAGGCTCCTCTCCCTGTCTGAGTCCTCCCTGAGGGCTACTTTGGCACCGGTAGCTAGGCGGATGTTGGGTTCCTAGAGTGAGTAAAAATATGATATGAAATACTCTAGAATTCCTGTGCAAGTATACACAGTCTGCAGCAAGTAATATTATCAATCCAAGGTCTAAATGAGTTTCCACTTTATCTATTTTGTATAACTTTCTAATGGTTTCAAAGATAATAAAAGTGTTGGGTTTTATAAGAATTATGCTGAAGCAAAATAAATGACAGAACAACGAGTAAACAAATAGATAAACAGATTAAAGACAAGCGCTGGTTAGGCTTTAGTGATTTTTCTAAGATATGCTCTAGCAATATTATTGATCATGCATTTCTTGCAGTATTATTAGCGGATTCCTCCCGGAACTCCGGATCTTTTGGGATATGTTTCAAACCCAATGAAGAGCGACCGATCAAGCACTAGGCAACTGGCTATCCCTAGCTCAGTCACTGGCGTTCACCAATACACAATGATCGTAGTGTGGAGAATTGCCACACACTCTCTAAATCATCCCTGAAACTAGAGAGAGCTATCCATACCGGCTGGCCAGGCGGGCATAAAATAAGAATAAGCACAACAATTAACCAAAATGCAATAGTCAATTTATTACTAGAGATGAAGCACAGTAATCACATTATTCCTAACCAACACCCTAAGCTACTTAGTTCATAATAAGCATAGGAATACAAATTACAATCTGAGTATGCATGTCCATAACTACAAGTTAATAAAGAAGGTAAACTCCCTACTCAGCTTGCGGTTGATGGTGTTCTTGATGATCTTCAATCTCCCTGACTATTCGGCTTCCAAGGGAAAACATGGAATGCATTTGACTTTGACGGCTACTTCCTTTTATAGAAAGATGGGAGGCGTGAATTAGGTCAACTAGGACACGTGTAAGGCTCTCCTTGATCCTTTATCACGAAAATAACTCAACAGAAGTCGGTTCATGAAGTTGGCTAACGAGTTGTGATGTGGCAGTTTCTGCTCCCAGCTTTGCTGCAGCATATAATTTGTTCCCTCCAGTCGCTCAGCAGCATAATCTGCACAAAATAATTTCCAATGCTTCCATTCTTCCAAATGGGTTAAATCATGTAATATCTATCCAAAACCAACCCTAATAAGCATAAAGGACACACAAATCCCTATATAATTGAGGCCTAAATAACTACCTTTTGGGAAGTTATTAGCGGACATGCTTGCTCATGACTTTGAATGTTGGGAGGGTCTGCGGTCCCACAAACCAGAAGGAGAATTGGGTTATGATGACCTTGCCAAGAACTTTCAATCCGTCCAGCAACACCTTCGTGAGGTAAGTCATGTCTGGCCACTCTTCTTGCTTTTAATGGTCTTGCTTTTGTTGGAGTGCCCTAAGTAAATCTACTTCTTGTCGCAGGCTTTCACTAAAGTTACTGTTTCGGCCATGAGCTTGACGAATAAGATAAACGAGCTCCAGGCTAATAGCGTTCCCAGACGCGAATTGGTCCAAGCCCAAGAAAGTCTCAACCGAGCTAATCGCCTTCTTGAGGAGGTGAATACTGATCTCGAATACAACAGAACGGGGTGCAATAAGACCAAGGTTCAACTGGATGAGGCTAAGGCCCATCTGGCTGATGCCAAGTTCCTCGCCGAAGAGTTTAAGAAGACGGATGAGTACATCGTCTCCCAAAACCAGATGTGGGAAGATGGTGCACGGTGGGCTGTCCGACGCATGCGAAAACACGTTCCCAACTTGACAAATCCATAATGCGTGGCGAGATCTCGGCTATGATTGCTAATCCCAGTTCCTATCTGGCCTCAGAGGGCTCATCGAGCGGACGCGAGGACATGGACTTTTTCAGGACATGGACTAGCTGACCTGAACGCTTCACTGCTTATTCCTGACTTTATGCCTTTCATATTCTACTTTTATGAACCTGGCTTTCCTTTTCCTACTATGTACCCCGTATTTCTTTTCAATGAATGAAAGATTATGCATTTTATGCTTAAACTATCTTTCTATCACATTTCATGCAATTTTAATGGCGTACAAAGATACAAAGCATTTAAGAGGAATAATCACAAGCTTGAAGCTTGAAAGTAGCCCCTTCTAACTCAAGCAAGCGAAAAGAAAAGTCAAAATTATCGCCTTTCAACCAATAGTCAAGGTTATCCCAGACCCCCACTCAAAAACATGTATTCAATGAACATGCATTTTTTTTAGTAAGGATAAATTAACTTCGTACCTGGGCTTTTGTGGCTGGATTTTGGACTTGGCCTCTAGGTTGTCGGCCTCGGCCTTGGCATGAGGCAGGCCAGCTCCTCTGCGTTATCTGCTTGCTTGCTCCATGGTTGGTCTTATATGCAGACTCACTTCTTGTTTGAACATTTCCTTGCTACCTTGAACACCTTGGTTGTGCTAAAGAATGAAGTGATTAACAAACTCCAACCAGTTGAGCCTCATTGCATGTCTAACGGTCGCCCTCAGAGCTAGAATGTTCGGCCTCGGCCTTGGCATGAGGCCGAACAATTTCCCTGCTTTACTTGCTAATTTGCTTTGTTGTTTCCATCCCAAGGGCGCGCATATTAAGTCGGGAACTTGGGGAGTTTGAGGGCGTGCGTCAACCTCTCTTCAAGTATCATATTCACCCTAGGGGTGTGTACACTCTTCTGGGGAAAATTTGGGTAGGCCGAGGAAGTTCTCAGGCCTCTCTTCAAGTGTTATGCTCATCCCAGGGGTGCGTACACTCTTCTGGGGAAAACTTGGGGAGGCCTAGGAAGTTCTCGGGCCTCTCTTCAAGTGTCGTATTTATCCTAGGGGTGCGTACACTCTTCTGGGGAAAACTTAGGGAGGCCGAGGAAGTTCTCGGGCCTCTCTTCAAGTGTTATGCTCATCCCAAGGGTGCGTACACTCTTCTGGGGAAAACTTGGGGAGGCCTAGGAAGTTCTCGAAATTATCTTCAAGTGTCGTATTCATCCCAGGAGTGCGTACACTCTTCTGGGGAAAACTTGGGGAGGCATAGGAAGATCTTGGGCCTCTCTTCAAGTGTCGTATTCATCCTAGGGGTGCGTACACTATTCTGGAGAAAACTTGGGGAGGCTGAGGAAATTCCCAAGCCTCTCTTCAAGCGCTGCAAACTTTTGAAATGAAATTCAAAGTACTCTATTTCCAATGAATCAATTGATTACATTTTGAATGATATGGTGCTGAAATAAAAGAAAATCGAACAGGGTCGCAAAAAATTTGAGACTAAAAAACATAAAGAAATCAATGTTCCATTGGAAGGGGATAGCTTGATCCCTCAAATGCTCGGCCTCGGCCATCTCCCGAGGCGAATGTTGCTTGAACCTTCCTGTCGATGTTTCTGAGCACCATGATGTAGCATTCCCTTGACATCTTCTGTTCACCATACACCGCCCCTACACCTTCTTCAGTTGGAAATTTCAGGACTTGGTGATTAGTGGAAGCTACTACTTTTAGCCCATGCAAGGTTGGTTGTCCCAAGATAGCATTGTACGCTGGCACGCAGTGCACCACCAGGAAATTGACTAACCTTGTGATCGATTGTTGTCCTTCACCAAAGGTTACCGGAAACTCGATGCATCCCTGTGGGCTTACCTTTCCTCCACCGAAACCCACCAATGGTGTGAGGCTCGACTTTAGGCGATCCCTTCCTAGCTTCATTGCATCAAACCCAGTGGTTGAGAGAACATCAACAGAACTCCCTCCATCAGCTTCAACCTCTATCCTTGACCCGACGCCCCTTTCCTCTGTCTTCTCGATGCCGGTCAGATACATAAACTCCCCGGCTCTCTCTCTCTACTTGCTTGGATTTCAGCAATTCCTCAACGCTTATGTATCTTTGTGCTCGGGTCATGAATTCCACATATGTTCGTGCCTGGCTCTCATCGATCGAGTTGAGCAATCTTTCATCCTGCAGACCTGAAATCACAGTGGTCAAGACAACTCCATCGTCATAGCCTTCTACCTGTAGTACCTCGTTACTAAACCTGTTGATGTAATCCTTCAGACTCTCCCACGACCCCTGTTATACTGTCAGTAGATTTATCTGAGGTTTCTGTCGGTTTTGTGCTCCTAAGAATTACGTAACAAACACCTGTGCCAATTCTTTGAACGAACCGACTGATCTCCGCAGTACCTTACTAAACCACTGTCTTGCCAAACCTGTCAGCGTTAACGCGAAGGCTCGGCACCTTGTTGCTTCGTTCGCCCCATGAAAATACATCCAGGTAAGGTACGCGTCTAAGTGTTTCTTTGGATCTTTCTTTCCGTCGTACTGTGGGAAGTTTGGTACCTTAAATTTTTGGGGTACCTCCCCCCCATTATTTCGTTAGTGAAGGGTGGTTCCATCTGCTCGATTAGCCCTTCTATGTCTTCATTCTCCGTTCTCCTTGGGGAGTCATGATGGCTGTCTTCCTCTTTCAACCACTTGGATAGCTCTCGCTATCATCCCATTTGGCCCTGTGATAACTCTCCAAAAGGGAGTTATTTAGACCTTATTATATATTGATTTGTGTGTCTTTTGTGCTAAATAGGGTTGCTTTTAGATAAATATTATATGTTTTAACCCATTTGGAAGAATGGATGCTTTGGAAGTTATTTTGTGCAGAATATATTTTTGAGCGACTTGAGGGAGCAAATTCTGTGTTGCAGCAAAGCAATGATCAAAACTGCCACATCACAGCTCATTAGCCAATTTAATGAACTTAATTCTGTTAAGCTATTCTCGGATTTAAGGAGCAAGGAGAGCCATCCACGTGTTTAGGTCAACCTAATTCAAGCTTGTCTTCACTCTATAAAAGGGAAAGGCTGCCCAAGTCAAATTCATTCCACTCTTTGGGAAGAGATCATTCTCATTTCCATCATTGGGTGCCGAATAGAGGAGAAAGATTAGGGGCTACAACACGACCATCAATTGCAAAGCTGATCAAGGGAATTAGTATTTTCTTGTATTATTTTGTAATTATGGATGCACTTACTCATATTGTAACGTGTGTTGCCATGTGCTCTATGAACTAAGTAATTTTAGGTGTTGGTTAGGAAATATGTAATTCCCATGCTTAATCTCTATGCAATATATGTTGATTTGATGCGTCTTGATTATTTGTTGTGCTTATTTACATTTTGTGCTTGCCTGGCCAGCCGGTATGAATATCACTTCCTAGTTTCAGGGAGGATTTGGGAAGTGGGTGACATTTAATCACACTAGATCATTGTGTATTGGTGAATGCCAGTGACTAAGCTAGGGATAGCAAGTTGCCTAGTGCTTGATCGGTAGTGCTTCATTGGAGTTGAAACACATTCTAAAAAATCCAGAGTTCCGGGAGGAATCTGCTAATAAGACTGCAAGAGATTTGCATGATCAATAATATTGCTAGAGCATCATTTAAAACAATTACTAAATCCTGACCAGAACCTGTTTCTAATCTGTCTACTTATTTGTTTACTTTCTGTTCTGTCATTTCTTTTGCTTCAGCATCCTATAAAAATCAATCATTTTAACCACCTTTGAAACCATTGAAAAGTTATACAAAATAGATAAAGTGACAGATAATTCAGACCTTGGATTCGATAAATACTTATTACTTGTTGCGGATTGTGTATACTTGCACAGAGTTCTAGAGTCTATTTACATCTTATTTTTACTCACTCTAGGAGCCCAACAAGTTTTTGGCCTCGTTGCCGGGGAACTTGAATAAGTTTTTATCTAATGTGTTTTGTGTATGTGTTTTAGTGGTTTGGTGCTAAAACTTTTTTATTGTTTCTTTTGTTTTTGCAAGTGTGAGTTTGGTTCATGAGCGATCCGCCTGGGGTAAGGTTCAAGCTTGATCCAGAAATCGAGAGGACATTTAGGAGAAGAAGAAGAGAGCAGCGTAGAAACAAAAAACAAATGGATAACGTGTCGTGTCTCCCACAGGTTCCAGAAGATCCAGTGAACCCCCAGCAGAATCATTTATTGCAGCAAAATCCACCGCTGGAGCAAAATGGACAGCAAAATAATCAGGCTAAGAGTCCTATCTTGGTAGCGAACGATAGTACCAAAGCCATTCGAGCTTATGCTTTTCCAATGTTTGATGAGTAAAATCCAGGGATTGCACGTCCTTAAATTGAGGCAGCAAATTTTGAAATGAAACCGGTAATGTTTCAGATGTTGCAAACCGTGGGTCAATTCCATGGTTTGTCATCTGAAGACCCCCATTTACATCTTAAGTCTTTTCTAGGAGTTAGTGATTCTTTTGTAATTCAAGGAGTGCCTAGGGATGCCCTTAGATTAACTTTGTTCCCGTATTCTCTTAGAGATGGAGCAAAGGCATGGTTAAATTCTTTTGCTCCAAGATCAATTAGGACATGGAATGAGTTAGCAGAAAAATTTCTTAGTTAATACTTTCCACCAAATTGGAATGTTAAATTGAAGAGTGAAACAGTAGGGCTTAGGCAACTTGAGGATGAAACTTTTAGTGAGGCTTGGTAGAGGTTTAAGGAGCTTTTGCGAAAGTGTCCCCACCATGGTTTACCACGTTGTATCCAAAAGGAAACATTTTACAATGGGTTAAATGGAACAACCCAGCGTATGGTTGATGCTTTGGATGGAGGGGCCCTTTTGGCAAAAACTTTTAATGATGCCCATGAAATTTTAGAAAGAATATCAACTAATAGTTGTCAGTGGTCAGATGTTAGAGGCACAAATAAAAAGGTTAAGAGTGTGTTAGAGGTTGATGTTGTGTCCACCATTAGGGCTAATATTGCAATGTTAGCTAACACTCTTAAAAATGTGACAGTGTTTGGTAATCAGCAGCCGCTAGTTGTGGAGCTTGCTGCAGTGGTGAACCAAGTTGCAGAGGAAGCATGTGTCTATTGTGGTGAAGAGCACAATGATGTGGAATTTTCCTTACCGCAAGCGCACGGGTCAAGTAATAATAAAGTGTTCGTATAAACGAGTGTCGTCCTCTGGATTGGATTTTTAAGCAAATCAAGTATTGTGAATTATCTTGCTCAATTTTATTTAAGGATCAAAAAGTAGTGAATGAATGTTATGAAAACTAAATCAAAACAAGTAAGCAATGTAGATGCAATTGAGAAAACACTTAGGGAATTGATTTTGCCAATTTAATCTAGGATTGATTTTAGGAAATAAGTTATCATGCACAATGGAATTATGAGCCTAAGACCCTTTAATCTGAACTACCTCTCCCGAGTATAATTGATTTTCATGCAAATTAATCAACTTGATATCCCTATCTAAGTTTACTAACATGCAAGGCAATGAAATCTTTTGTCCAATTCTAAAGTTAATCTAAAAACCGTCACGAAATTAGAAAGTAAACTTTAGTCATGCAATCTTGAGTAAGTCTATGCTAAATCCCCTCTCCCGAGCAAGAATCAACACTTAAATCATCCAATTAATGGCCAATTAATTGAAAGCATTAAATCAAGATTACATACATAATAACCATTGCACAACTTACACCATAAATCAATCCATAAATTCAATTGACTACATCAATCCCTAAGCTACAAATTTAGCTACTCATGATTGGTATTACAAGCTCAACTAAACATGAAAAAGCCATAAAATCTAACTAAAGTGAGGGAAAGAAGAATTAAACTCGTTGTAGGCCGAGACCGAACGTCCCCGTCACGATCCCCACGAACAATGGGTTGATTTCCAACTTGCTCCCTTTGCTTCAGCTCCTAATTGCTCTGTTTACGGCTCCCCAAAAGTCCCAAAAGCGAATCCCCTAAAACCTAGCCGAAAAGAACCATTTATTCTGATTTTTCGTTGTAGCGTCGAGACGCTGCCTCTAAACACGCGTGTTCTGGAAAGGAAGTTACACAGCGTCGAGACGCTAAGGTCGCAGCGTCGAGACGCTGTGACCGTTTCGCGCCTATTCAGATAAGGAATGCTAGCGTCGAGACGCTCAAGGGCTAGCGTCGAGACGCTAGTCTGCATTTGACTGAATTTTGACTTTTTTCCTCTTTGACTCTTTTTCATTCCTTTGCATCTTTTTGCGTCCCAAGCACCTGATTGACTCCACTATTGCGTTTTAGCTCCAATCAACCATTTCCTACAACATAAACATTAAAGCACAATAAAAATGCCTAAAAATCATAAAAGACTAGCTAAATTTAATAAGTAAAGATAGATAGTTATGCTCGCTATTAAATACCCCCAAACTTAAGCTTTTGCTAGTCCTCGAGCAAACTACAAATCAAACATGCAGTAGAAGAATGGATGCAATAATCATAACTCAATCCTCAAGGCTCAAAAGTCAATAGTCAAGCAAGCAAGAGACATGCACACAAGGACCAATGAGGGAGACAAATTAAAATTTTTCCAAAATTAACTTGCACAAGCGAGATCTAACTCAACGAGACCAGACTCTACTAGCCCGGGATTGGATTATTAAACTCTCAGCTCATCTTCCCTCTACACTGGCACTAAGGTTTCACTAATGAGTTAATGGAACAAATTAGTTTGTTTTCCTCCATACTTAGGTGCTCATAATTACCAATTAAATTAAGCATGTATATGTGGCACTAGCTTTCACACACCCATTGCAGGGACCCTTAACCTGAGTTTTCTCTGGTTGGCCTAACTGATCACAACAGGGGTAGCTCTTTTTGCCTAAACTTTATTAAACATTGCAAACTGTGCACAGGTCATGGCATAAATTTTCTTTTTCTTTCAAAAGTAACAACAAGAATGATTTTTCATTTATGATCATGATAAGCATATATTCTTTTCTTTCCTCCTAAGCAAGATCAAACATGCTAATTTGCAAAAAAAATTAACTCTTTAGCTCTTCCCTACACCTATCGAGGTGACAACAAGCATATGAACCCAATAATTCACTCATAAGCATTCAAATCCAAATCTAGCCAAGATAAATACTCTACTCATGCACGCTATCTCCTAGAAAAAAGTTTAAAAAGTCTCCCTTTTTGGGCACTCATGCTTACAACTCATCGCAAGCTTGAAAATTGACAAGAAAGCCTATCCTAGGAAATCATAGTCATGCAAAAATAGCATCAAAAAAACAACCATATGCTCAATTCAAAGAAAGCTCAAACTATAGCCCGAACTCAGATGCTCAAGGGCTCCACAAACATGCTATTCCACCCCTAAACTTAAAACATGCATTGTCCTCAATGTATAAAGAAAATAAGGCATAATCAAGCATGAGAACAAAGAAAGAATGAAGGGAGTGAACAATACTGCCCTGGAATGATGATGACTTCTTGATTGAAATCTTGAAAGCTTGAAAGCAAAGGAGAAACAGACAACAATACCTACAAAACAGACACAAACGATAAATAAAACTCAAAAGAAATACACAACTAACTTACTTGGGTTGCCTCCCATAAGCGCTTGTTTAACGGCATTAGCTCGACCTGTTGACCGTGATTCAAGGAGGCTTCTTTTCTGTGAATCCAACAGAGGTGCTCTTTCTTGCACCTTTCTTGTCGCCCATGTAAAGCACATCAGAATGTCCCTTAGAGTCTTCAACTGCTTTAAATATTTCTTTTTCATTCCGGACTCTAATAGTGAGCTCCCTACGCTCAATATCAATAATCACTCGCCCAGTGGCGAGGAATGGTCTTCCTAGTATAACAGGCATTGCAGGATTTTCCACCATATCCATAACATATAAATCAATAGGGAGGAAAAATCTACCTACTCTGATTAAAACATTTTCTATGATGCCAACTGGTCTAACCACAGACTGATCAGCCAATTGGAGCCTAACAGGAGTAGATTTAATCTCACCTATATCTAACTTTTTGCACAGAGATAGAGCAATAATATTAATGCTAGCACCTAAATCACATAATGCTCTAAAAGAGTAAGTACCAAAACTACAAGGAACAGAAAAACTCCCTGGATCTGCTACTTTTTCAGGTACTTTCTGTTGTACTCTGGTGCTGCACGTGGAAGCAAGATATACAGTATCAACCTTCTTTTCCTTTCGCTTCTTTGCTAACCATTCCTTCATTAACCTGTTGTACTGGGGCATCTCTAATGCTTCTGCAAAAGGAATGTTAATGTTCAGACTCAGAAAAGCATTCATAAATTTATCAAACTGAACCTGATTGTTCTTTTTCTTCTTTTCTTTTTCTTTTCTTTGGGAACCATCAGTGTGGAGGAAGGAATAAGAGGCTCGGGTTCATGCTTTTCAGCCTCCTCTGATGATGTGTCCTCCTCAGCTTCCCCTGTAGGCGTGTCATAATCCTCAGACTCAGGCTCCTCTTCAGCTTCCTCTTGGTGCACAGTGATTGCCTTACAGTACTCCATCTGAGTTTTCTCTTGCTCAACTGGGGCCTTACCTTTATTCATGGTGCTTACCACACTTACCAACTGTCCCAGCTGAGTCTCAATGTTCTTGTTGGCAGCACTGTGGCCATTCACTGTTGAGTTGATGGCAATGACTGCCTCCTCCAATTTGGTTGTCCTGTTACTTGACTTTGCAATGAAAGCTCCAACAAGATCTTCTAACTTTTTATTTTCTTGAGTTTGAAGGGCAAACCCAGGAGGATTAAGAACATTTTTAGTATTAGCATAAGAGAAATTTTCATGGTTCCTATTGTTAGGGTGATAATGTGTAGGTGTGGAATTATTATTATATCCCCTAGAATTAAAATTTGATACATACTGAACCTGCTCGATAGTCTCCTCCTGAGGTCTAGATGCTAAAGCAGTAGCTGATTCAATTGACTGTGCACTCCCTGTACCTGAAAATTTCATAAAAGCATTAGCAAGGGAGGTCATCTAGGCCTGGAGTGCACTTACCTTGTCAACCTCAAACACTCCCGCAACAATCTTTTTAGGTGCAGATCGCTCAGATGGCCACTGATAGTTGTTGGTGGCCATATCCTCTAGAAGTGTACGAGCATTTTCCACGGTCTTGGACAACAGAGTCCCACCTGCAGCTGCATCAACAATCGTTTTTGTGCTAGGAGTTAAACCATTATAAAACAATTGAACCTGAAGCCAGTCGGGATATCCATGCTGAGGGCACTTCCTCAGTAGCTCTTTAAATCGCTCCCAGGCTTCCAACAGCTGCTCATCATATTGTTGTTGGAATGTCCCAATCTCGGTCCTCAGCTTGACTGTCTTTGCAGGAGGGAATTTTTTTTTCCAAAAAGGCCTGGACCAAAGCATCCCAGGTGGTGATGCTTCCAGGGGAATGGACTGCAACTAATCTCGTGCTTTATCCTGCAAAGAAAAAGGAAATAAACATAAGCGAATAGCATCCTCAGAAACTCCATTAATTTTTACCGTCCCACAAATATCCAAAAATGATTTTAGATGAGAATTTGGATCCTCGGTGGGCGATCCTCTGTATGCACAGTCTCGAGCCATCTGAATGAGACTGGTCTTCAGCTCAAAGTTGTTGGCATTGATCGGAGCATAGACAATCTCCGACTGTTGTCCCTGAAACATGGGCTGAAAGTAGTCTCTAATAGGCCTAGGCTCCTTAGGTGGATTTTGGTCAGCCATTTGAATAATTTCTCTATTTTCTCTTCGAATCCTATGAATTATTCTTTCGATCTCGGGATCCAACGGTATCAATTCTCTACTACTATGCATACAAAAACAAAACTACCCTAAAAAGGAAAGAAAACAATTAATGAAAGAAATAAAGAAAAGAAAATAACTAATCTAAATATGGAAAATATAATCTAGAAAAGGAAACAAAATAACCAAATATGGAATGCAAAAAATAAATATGGCAAACACAAATAAGGAAACTAATCTAAATAAGGAAAAACTAATCTAAAAAAAAGAAAAAAAAAGAAACAAATAAAGAAAAGATTACACAACTAAAAGAAAAAACTAAACTAAAAAAAACAAATATGGAAAGAAACACAAATAAGGAAAAAATGCAATCAACCTAGAAAAGTAAAAATACACCCTAAATTAAGATCAAACAATTTTTTCACAATATCAATCTAACTAAATGTGTCAATCCCCGACAACGGCACCAAAAACTTGTTGTGGACTTTTCCTTATCGCAAGCGCACGGGTCAAGTAATAATAAAGTGTTCGTATAAACGAGTGTCGTCCTCTGGATTAGATTTTTAAGAAAATCAAGTATTGTGAATTATCTTGCTCAATTTTATTTAAGGATCAAAAAGTAGTGAATGAATGATATGAAAACTAAATCAAAACAAGTAAGCAATGTAGATGCAATTGAGAAAACACTTCGGGAATTGATTTTGCCAATTTAATCTAGGATTGATTTTAGGAAATAAGTTATCATGCACAATGAAATTATGAGCCTAAGACCCTTTAATCTGAACTACCTCTCCCGAGTATAATTGATTTTCATGCAAATTAATCAACTTGATATCCCTATCTAAGTTTACTAACATGCAAGGCAATGAAATCTTTTGTCCAATTCTAAAGTTAATCTAAAAATCGTCATGAAATTAGAAAGTAAACTTTAGTCATGCAATCTTGAGTAAGTCTATGCTAAATCCCCTCTCCCGAGCAAGAATCAACACTTAAATCATCCAATTAATGGCATATTAATTGAAAGCATTAAATCAAGATTGCATACATAATAACCATTGCACAACTTACACCATAAATCAATCCATAAATTCAATTGACTACATTAATCCCTAAGCTACAAATTTAGTTACTCATGATTGGTATTACAAGCTCAACTAAACATGAAAAAGCCATAAAATCTAACTAAAGTGAGGGAAAGAAGAATTAAACTCGTTGTAGGCCGAGACCGAACGTCCTCATCACGATCCCCACGAACAATGGGTTGATTTCCAACTTGCTCCCTTTGCTTAAGCTCCTAATTGCTATGTTTCTGCTCTGTTTACGGCTCCCAAAAAGTCCCAAAAGCGAATCCCCTAAAACCTAGTCGAAAAGAACCATTTATTCTGATTTTTCGTTGTAGCGTCGAGACGCTGCCTCTAAACACACGTGTTCTGGAAAGGAAATTACACAGCGTCGAGACGCTAAGGTCGCAGCGTCGAGACGCTAAGGTCGCAGCGTCGAGACGCTGTGACCGTTTCGCGCCTATTTAGATAAGGAATGCTAGCGTAGAGATGCTCAAGGGCTAGCGTCGTGACGCTAGTCTGCATTTGACTGAATTTTGACTTTTTTTCCTCTTTGACTCTTTTTCATTCCTTTGCATCTTTTTGCGTCCCGAGCACCCGATTGACTCCACTATTGTGTTTTAGCTCCAATCAACCATTTCCTACAACATAAACATTAAAGCACAATAAAATGGCCTAAAAATCATAAAAGACTAGCTAAATTAAATAAGTAAAGATAGCTAGCTATGCTCGCTATCACACAACTACCAGTTTTGCCCGAACAATCTAGCTTCTGTGTTTTTTGTAGTTAATCAGAGGAATAACCCTTATTCTAACTTTTATAATCCAGGTTGGCGCAACCACCCCAACTTCGCATGGGGAGGACAAGGAAGTAATGTGCAAGCACAGCAAAAGGTGAACCAGTCCGGATTTGCTAAAGCACAGGTATTGCCCCAGCAAAATAAGCAGGCTTTGCCCCAGCAAAATTCGGAGAGTTCTCTTTAGGCAATGATGAAAGAATATTTGGCTCGTACAGATGCCGCAATTCAAAGTAATCAAGCTTCAATGACAGCTCTGGAATTGCAAGTGGGTCAGCTAGCTAATGAGCTAATGGCAAGGCCTCAAGGGAAACTGTTGGGTTTTATGCCCTAATACTCGTAGATAGTGAATGTAACCGTTGACCGGATATTAATAAAATAATATTGATATATTTTTCCATTAATTGTTATTAGTTATTTTATATATGTCTTTGCCTAATAATAACCCTAATCCAATAAACTAGACATCCAAGGCTGTAATATGAGTCTTGAACTATATGTAGCGACATATGGGATCATTGTTCAAGAAACAACCTAAAGGGTCTATAGTATAGGGATAAGACTGGGTGCCTTATCCTGGTGAAACTATGGATACGGCCCACTTTGTATTTGATACAAACGCTGTGATCCAACGCGTTCGTGTAGGAGACATGCGAGTGGGGGTATCCTATGCAATGAGTTTGCATAAGACCGGACCGCGAAATAGTAACCACTGGTTATAACACCGTTAACTAGTTGGTTTTCTATTTCACTAGGACGACCTAAACAACTTAGTCTTAATCCTGAGTTGATTATGGACTCCTGCTCATGAGAGATTGTCCTTTGATTTGTATGGGTGAGAGTGGCCAATACGCCGACTCAATAAGCCTACCACTTTGGGGACAAGACCGAATGGGGAGCTGGGAACATAATCGTACAAGATGGAATTCACTCCTTCCCGACTTTAGGGAAGCAGATGAGTGTTCCCTTAAGTGGTTACTCCGAGTCTTGAACAAAGGGCCCTACCCTCTCAATGGCACGAGAGGGTTTTCTGTTTGATGGTTGGACCACAAACAGGTTGTTCATTAGAGGAAAATTGGTACTTAAGGAAATAGAGGTAACCCAGGGGTAAAACGGTAATTTGACCCAGCTGGTGTTACGGACACTCGTGAAGGACTAACTAGTCGATATTGGTATAGATCCGTGGACACAAAAAATATGTCTGCAGTGAAAAGAGTGCAACTGTGAGTCTATAGTGGAATGTACACACAGTTAACGAATATTGATTAATGTGGTTAATGAGTTTGACCAATTAATCTCACATCGTTGGAGCTTCTGATCTGCAAGTCCATTAGGTCCCACTGGTAGCTCGTAAAGTAATTTGAGGCAACTAAGTAATAAAAGTAAATTGAAAATGTTCAATTTATTAAGGGAAACAAATATAATATATATTGATATATTATTATGAGAGAAATTAATATTTGAAAAGTTCAAATATAAATTTATGGAAGTTTGAAAGAGTTCAAAATAATGAATTAATTAATTTAAGGCCTAAAATGTGTTTGGGCAAATTAATTAATTCTAGGCCGGGAATTAAATATGTGATATTTAATTGGTGGTTAATTAATTAAAGAATTCATTAACCGGGAATTAATCAATTATGGAAATAATTAATCACTTAAGGAAGTGATTAATCATTTATGGAAATGATCTAATCACTTATGGAAGTAATTAGTCATTTGTGGAAAAGATTAATCAATTATGGAATTGATTGATCATGATTGATTAATTAAGGAATAAGATTGAATCAATTATGGAAAAGATTGATTTAATTGATTATTTTATTCATGGTCTCTCTTCTATAAATAGAACACTAGACCTAATTGGTCATGACACCTTTTGACACTTGACACTCTTGAAAGAAAAGACCTAGAATTCTCTCTAGCCTCCCTCTTAGAGAAAGACTCCCACAAGTCTTTTGCCTCCTAGACTCAGAGACATACCGGTGTAACCTCTGTGGTGATTGTGTCAATCAAAGAAGAATTTCGAGCGAAGAAAACCTTAAAGCGGCTGCTGCGTTTTCGTTAGTGGAGCGTCGTTGGCGAAGAACGGTCAAGTCTACAACGGAGGTTTGTAACGGTTCTTCCCCTTTTCTTTAGAAAAGTTTTAAAAATAAATTTAGATTTATTTTAGCATGTTTAAACCGATTTTACAGTGGCTTTAAAGTTTGTTTAAAGTTTTGTTTGAGTTATCGTAACGGTATTTTAATGTTAATTAATATACGGCGTAAGGTCCAATCGATGCGCTTCCGCTGCGTGGGGACTTTTATTTCCTTCAATCGGTATCAGAGCCATCGCTGTCCCTATTAATTAATTTTAAAAGTTGCGATAGGCTCTAATAGGTGGGATTTATGCATAATGTATGTTCGGTTTTCATTGAACTGTTTGGGTTAATTTTATGGCCATAGATTTTATTTTTATGTGATTTTGATCATGTAAGGCCCGGTGTTTCGGGTATTTTATGTAAAATCGAGTCCTATGTAAGTCCAGGTCTAGAATAGGTTTTTATGAGATAAAAATCGGAGCAAACGCCACTGAAATCAGGGCCGAAATCAGAGAATCGATGCTGCTGCCGCCCAGATTCTGCCTCCAGACGCAACAGCGTCGGGACGCTCCTTCAACAGCGTCTCGACGCTGTCTCGATACCGCAGGCGCCAGATAAGGAAAACGCACAGCGTCGGGACGCTATCAACACAGCGTCTCGACGCTGTCACGATGGAGGCGCGCCCTAGGGTTTCAAAAGACGCGGTTCGAGGCATGACCGGTTCGGTTCGGACCGGTTCGGCTAGGCTGGGACGTATTTGGTCCGGTTCAGCCAATTTTTGGCATGGTTCGTGATTTTGAAGGCCGGTTCGAGGTGGTTCGGGGCGGTTCGTGCTGTCTAAACCAATTCTGGAGCTGTACATGGATTTTTAGGATAGAATTTAGCTAAATTAATGTAATTTAATGCTTTATTTTATCTTAGGGGCCAAAATTAACTGGTTCAATTGCTATTTATATGCTTTATGGATGCCATATAGAATTTTTAATCCCACCATAGGTTATAAACATGCTCATGCATTTTTTTATATATTATAAATTGTTATAATGTATGTTTAAATGCATGGATTTGTTTTCATATTTTTTAATATAAGTGTATATTAATTATATGAAAAATTGAAAAGCATGAAGCATGTCATTACTTAAATTAAAAATAAATAGTTATGTTTAATGTGATGAATGAAGCATGCTTGTTTGATTTTCTTGATTGGCTTATAATTATTATAATAAAAGAAAATAAAAAATTGCATGAAGCATGAAACATCCATAGTTAATAATATAATTGTTATATTATTCATGCAATTAGTGTGGTTTAATTATTTAATTTGAATGAGATTGTTGAATGAATTAAACCCTAGATTCTTGATTATAGGATTAATCATTAAAATTTGAAATAGTTCTTTATTATTAATGATTAGAAACCGTCAATCTATAATCAAGATTTGCATGCAAACATAAGATCATAGGATAAATTGGATTAATTTTAAATTGTTTAAAATTAATTAGACCTAGATCGATTTCTAATAAGATTAGAATCTTTTCTTACTTAGTATTTAAAAATAGTTTTAATTGACTAAGTAGGAAAAACATTGCTATGATTATAAGGGAACTCCACCGGTAATGTTCTGTCTAAGGCTGGGGGTATTTAAGTTGACGGTTTACGGAACACCTCCTACCTGGGAACTGACCTGGAACACCGGAGTTGAATTAATCATAGTTAAATGTTAGCATGCAATGTCACTAGGTTTATTAAAAGTGTTTAATGCACCTAGATCTTTAGAGTAAAGACCTTACATTATTGAGGTTATAAGGGAACTCTCTCGGTAAAGTTCTGTCTAAGGCTGGGGGTATTTAAGTTGACGGTTTACGGAACACCTCCTACCTGGGAACTGACCCGAACATTGAGTTGAATTAACCATAGTAATGTTGACTTGCAATGTTGGGTTTATTAAAGGAAGTTTTATCACCCAAAAGATTGCAGTTGAATCCTTTCCATAATTGTTATAATAGGATCAGACTTAGATAGATTGACTTAGCCGAATACTATCTAAGTTAAATAACCCTAAATTAACCTTAGGACATTTTCAGTGGGAGAAAAATTACAAAACGAGATTTAAATCAAGTTTTGCTCATACGTCCCTATATTCACAACGTGAGATTCATGCTCGGCTTCGAGTCGCCCTAGGAACGGCCTCCCTTCGGAAAGTGTTTGCATGGATCAATATCAAGGTGAATGGGAAAAATGTCTAGAGTAAGTGGGAGCGGGACACGTGTCAACGTATCCCTCGGTCTCCGCCCATAGTTCACACCGTGAGAGTCCTATGATCCGCCTGCAGGTTGTCCTGGCGCAACCATCCCTTCGGAGGGCCTGGTCATAGGATTCGGAACATCGTGAACTCCTGAAAAGGATAGGAGCTCTTAGGCTAATCACCAACAGTTGTCTTTCCCTTCGGTAGCTTGTTGGTGCGTGCCTCTGAGATCTGAAAGTGGGAGGGTTACACTTACGAGGATGAGTTAAAAGTGTTAACAAATCCTTGACCGAACAACGGTGGCTAATGTCTATAGGAATATGAGTTATTCTGGAATTAGAATTAGCTGAGAAGTGTCTCATTTCAAACGAGGAGTGCCTGATCACCCTTCGGTGGTTGACATTCTAAACCTCTGAAACAGCGTTGCAAAACTAAATCGATAGTTTTAGGGTTCTGTGATTGTCTGTTTTGCTAAAATGATTGGATTGTGTGCAATTGTTTGCTTGTATGATGGGTTAAGGCAAAGATAACTAATACGGTCATTGTTTGTTTAAATTTCAGCAATGTCTTCCTCAATTGTCTCTCTGCTTAAAAATGAGAAATTAACCGGCGAAAATTATGCTACGTGGAAGTCGAACCTGAATACGATTCTTGTTGTCGATGATCTGCGGTTCGTCTTAACGAAGGATTGTCCTCCAGCCCCTGCTCGTAATGCATCCCAAGCAGTTAAGGATGCTTATGACCGTTGGACAAAGGCCAATGATAAGACTCGCGTCTATATCTTAGCCAGCTTATCTGAAGTTTTGGCTAAAAGGCATGAGGGCATGGTAACAGCGAGGGAGATTATGAACTCTCTCCGGGAGATGTTTGGACAACCGTCCTACCAACTCCACCATGACGCTCTCAAATACGTTTATAGTTGTCACATGAAAGAGGGCACGTCTGTTCGGGAGCATGTCCTGGATATGATGGTCCAATTCAACGTGGCAGAGGCAAATGGGGCGGTCATAGATGAGCGTAGCAGGTTGCATTCATCTTAGAATCTCTTCCGAAGAATTTTCTGCAGTTTCGAAGCAATGCAATGATGAATAAGATAACATTCAACCTGACTAGCCTCCTGAATGAGCTACAACTCTATCAGTCTCTTCTTAAGAACAAGGGACAGATATAAGGAGAGGCAAACGTTGTCCACTCTAAAAGAAAGTTCGAGAAGGGTTCATCCTCTGGAACTAAATCTGTAGCCACTTCTTCAAAGAAAACTCAGAAGAAGAAAGGAAACAAGGGGAAAGCTCCCAGCACTGCTGCTAAAAGCAAGGGAAAAGCCAAAGCTATGGCAGACAAGGGCAAGTGTTTCCACTGCAATGTAGATGGACATTGGAAGAGAAACTGCCCAAAGTACCTTGCTGAGAAAAAGAAGGAAAAGGAAGGTAAATTTGATTTACTTGTTTTAGAAACATGCCTGGTAGAACATGATGAGTTAACCTGGATACTTGATTCAGGAGCAACTAATCATGTTTGCTCTTCTTTTCAGGAAAATAGTTCATTTCGGCAGTTGAACGATGGGGAAATGACACTCAGGGTCGGAACTGGAGAAGTCATTTCAGCTAAAGCAGTGGGAGCTGCGAAGTTATTTTTTAGAAATAGATTCTTACTTTTAGAAAGTTTGTTAATCGCTCCCAAGATTAAGAGGAACTTAATTTCTATTTCTTGTTTGATTGAACAATCGTATACAATTACTTTTGATATGAATGAAGCGTTCATTTATAAAAATGGTGTACTTATTTGTTCAGCCAAATTGGAAAATAACTTGTACGTTTTAAGACCAACCGAAAACAAAGCACTTTTAAATCACGAATTATTTAAAACTGCTGAAACTCAAAGAAAAAGGCAAAAGATTTCTCCATCAAGTAACAATACTCATCTTTGGCATCTTAGACTTGGTCATATAAACATCGATAGGATCAGTCGTTTGGTAAAGAATGGACTTCTAAGCAAGTTAGAAGATGATTCACTACCACCTTGTGAATCTTGTCTCGAGGGAAAAATGACCAAGAGACCCTTTACTGAAAAAGGTTACAGAGCCAAAAGAACCCTTAGAGTTAATACATTCGGATCTATGTGGTCCAATGAATGTAAAAGCTCGAGGAGGGTACGAATATTTCATCTCATTTATAGATGATTATTCAAGATATGGTTACTTGTACCTAATGAGACATAAGTCTGAAGCCCTTGAAAAGTTTAAGGAGTTTAAGGCTGAAGTTGAAAACCTATTAGGTAAATCTATTAAAGTACTTCGATCTGATCGAGGAGGGGAGTATATGGATCAAAGATTCCAGGATTATATGATAGAACATGGAATCCAATCTCAACTCTCAGCCCCTGGTACACCTCAGCAGAATGGTGTGTCAGAAACGAGAAATAGAACCTTGTTAGACATGGTTCGATCAATGATGAGCTATGCTCAATTGCCTAGCTCGTTTTGGGGGTATGCAGTAGAGACTGCAGTATACATCTTGAACAATGTTCCCTCGAAAAGTGTTTCTGAAACACCTTTCGAATTATGGAAGGGGCGTAAACCTAGTTTGCATCGCTTTCGCATCTGGGGTTGTCCAGCACACGTGCTTGTGACAAATCCTAAGAAACTGGAACCTCGTTCAAAACTGTGCCAATTTGTTGGTTACCCTAAAGAAACGAGAGGTGGTTATTTCTACTACCCAAAAGAAAATAAGGTGATTGTATCGACAAACGCCACTTTCTTAGAGGAAGACCACATGAGAGATCATAAACCACGCAGCAAAATAATATTAGGAGAAGCTACTGAAGAATCATCAAGAGTTGTTGATGAAGTTGGACCTTCAACAAGGGTTGATGAAGGAACTAGTTCTTCAGATCCATCCCGTCCATCTCAAATGTTGGGAATGCCTCGACGCAGTGGGAGGATTGTATTACAACCTGACCGCTACTTGGGTTTAACTGAAACTCAGGTTGTCATACCTAATGATGGCATTGACGATCCATTGTCCTATCGACATGCAATGAATGACGAAGATAAGGATGAATGGGTCAAAGCCATGAACATGGAAATGGAGTCCATGTACTCCAATTCTGTCTGGGAACTTACAGATCTACCAAATGGGGTAAAACCCATAGGGTGCAAATGGATCTATAAGAGAAAAAGAGATGCAGCTAGAAAGGTACAAACCTTCAAAGCTAGACTAGTGGCAAAGGGTTATACCCAAAAGGAAGGGGTTGACTATGAGGAAACCTTTTCTCCTGTAGCCATGTTAAAGTCCATAAGAATTCTCTTATCCATAGCCACATATTATGACTATGAAATATGGCAAATGGACGTCAAGACTGCCTTTCTGAATGGTAATCTTGAAGAGAATATCTTCATGTCTCAACCCGAAGGGTTCATAGGCCAAGGTCAGGAACAAAAGGTTTGTAAGCTCAATCGATCCATTTATGGATTGAAACAAGCATCCAGATCATGGAACATTAGATTTGATACTGCAATCAAATCTTTTGGCTTTGACCAAAATGTTGATGAGCCTTGTGTGTACAAGAAAATCAACAAAAGGAAAGTAGCTTTTCTAATACTTTATGTAGACGATATCCTACTCATTGGGAATGATGTAGGATACCTCACTGACATTAAGAAATGGCTAGCAGCCCAATTCCAAATGAAAGATCTGGGAGAGGCTCAATATGTTCTGGGAATCCAAATCATTAGGGATCGTAAGAACAAAACGCTAGCTCTGTCTCAAGCAATGTATATTGACAAGATGTTGTCTCGATATTCGATGCAAAACTCCAAGAAGGGACTACTACCCTTGAGACATGGGGTACACCTGTCAAAGGAACAGTCTCCTAAGACACCTCAAGAAATTGAGAACATGAGACACATTCCCTACGCCTCAGCTGTGGGCAGCTTAATGTATGCTATGCTCTGCACTAGGCCTGACATATGTTATGCAGTGGGAGTAGTCAGTAGGTATCAGTCTAATCCAGGGTTGGACCACTGGGGAGCGGTTAAGAATATCCTCAAGTATCTTCGAAGAACGAGGGACTACATGCTTGTGTATGGAGCTAAGGATTTGATTCTTACTGGATACACTGACTCTGACTTTCAAGCTGATAAGGATTCAAGGAAATCCACATCAGGGTCAGTATTCACCCTCAATGAAGGAGCAGTAGTATGGAGAAGCATCAAACAAAGATGCATAGCAGACTCAACCATGGAGGCTGAGTATGTAGCAGCTTGCGAAGCAGCTAAGGAGGAAGTATGGCTCAGAAAGTTCTTGACTGATTTGGAAGTGGTTCCGAATATGGACGTGCCCATAACACTATATTGTGACAATAGTGGGGCTGTAGCCAACTCAAAAGAAACTCGAAGCCACAAACGAGGTAAACACATCGAGAGGAAGTATCACCTAATACGGGAGATTGTGCAACGAGGAGATGTGATCGTCACTAAGATCGCCTCGGAGCACAACATCGTTGATCCATTTACGAAGGCTCTCACGGCTAAAGTGTTTGAGGGTCATCTAGAAGGTCTAGATCTACGAGATATGTATGCCATCTAATCTAGGGCAAGTGGGAGAAATGTATAATGGGTATAAGGATACCCTAGTTCATTGTATTTCCAGCTTTAGATTATTGCATTTACATCCCACTAACTAGTGTTTTAGTTCAAGTGGGAGTTTGTTGGGTTTTATGCCCTAAAACTCGTAGATAGTGAATGTAACCGTTGACCGGATATTAATGAAATAATATTGATATATTTTTCCATTAATTGTTATTAGTTATTTTATATATGTCTTTGCCTAATAATAACCCTAATCCAATAAACTAGACATTCAAGGCTGTAATATGAGTCTTGAACTATATGTAGCGACATATGGGATCATTGTTCAAGAAACAACCTAAAGGGTCTATAGTATAGGGATAAGACTGGGTGCCTTATCCTGGTGAAACTATGGATACGACCCACTTTGTATTTGATACAAACACTGCGATCCAACGCGTTCGTGTAGGAGACATGCGAGTGGGGGTATCCTATGCAATGAGTTTGCATAAGACCGGACCGCGAAATAGTAACCACTGGTTATAACACCGTTAACTAGTTGGTTTTCTATTTCACTAGGACGACCTAGACAACTTAGTCTTAATCCTGAGTTGATTATGGACTCCTGCTCATGAGAGATTGTCCTTTGATTTGTATGGGTGAGAGTGGCCAATACGCCGACTCAATAAGCCTACCACTTTGGGGACAAGACCGAATGGGGAACTGGGAACATAATCGTACAAGATGGAATTCACTCCTTCCCGACTTTAGGGAAGCAGATGAGTGTTCCCTTAAGTGGTTACTCCGAGTCTTGAACAAAGGGCCCTACCCTCTCAATGGCACGAGAGGGTTTTCTGTTTGATGGTTGGACCACAAACAGGTTGTTCATTAGAGGAAAATTGGTACTTAAGGAAATAGAGGTAACCCAGGGGTAAAACGGTAATTTGACCCAGCTGGTGTTACGGACACTCGTGAAGGACTAACTAGTCGATATTGGTCTAGATCCATGGACACAGAAAATATGTCTGCAGTGAGAAGAGTGCAACTGTGAGTCTATAGTGGAATGTACACACAGTTAACGAATATTGATTAATGTGGTTAATGAGTTTGACCAATTAATCTCACATCGTTGGAGCTTCTGATCTGCAGGTCCATTAGGTCCCACTGGTAGCTCGTAAAGTAATTTGAGGCAACTAAGTAATAAAAGTAAATTGAAAATGTTCAATTTATTAAGGGAAACAAATATAATATATATTGATATATTATTATGAGAGAAATTAATATTTGAAAAGTTCAAATATAAATTTATGGAAGTTTGAAAGAGTTCAAAATAATGAATTAATTAATTTAAGGCCTAAAATGTGTTTGGGCAAATTAATTAATTCTAGGTCGGGAATTAAATATGTGATATTTAATTGGTGGTTAATTAATTAAAGAATTCATTAACCGGGAATTAATCAATTATGGAAATAATTAATCACTTAAGGAAGTGATTAATCATTTATGGAAATGATCTAATCACTTATTGAAGTAATTAGTCATTTGTGGAAAAGATTAATCAATTATGGAATTGATTGATCATGATTGATTAATTAAGGAATAAGATTGAATCAATTATGGAAAAGATTGATTTAATTGATTATTTTATTCATGGCCTCTCTTCTATAAATAGAACACTAGACCTAATATGTCATGACACATTTTGACACTTGACACTCTTGAAAGAAAAGACCTAGAATTCTCTCTAGCCTCCCTCTTAGAGAAAGACTCCCACAAGTCTTTTGCCTCCTAGACTCAGAGACATACCGGTGTAACCTCTGTGGTGATTGTGTCAATCAAAGAAGAATTTCGAGCGAAGAAAACCTTAAAGCGGCTGCTGCGTTTTCGTTAGTGGAGCGTCGTTGGCGAAGAACGGTCAAGTCTACAACGGAGGTTTGTAACGGTTCTTCCCCTTTTCTTTAGAAAAGTTTTAAAAATAAATTTAGATTTATTTTAGCATGTTTATACCGATTTTACAGCGGCTTTAAATTTCATTTAAAGTTTTGTTTGAGTTATCGTAACGGTATTTTAATGTTAATTAATATACGGCGTAAGGTCCAATCGATGCGCTTCCGCTGCGTGGGGACTTTTATTTCCTTCAGAAACTTCCTTCAGATACTGAACACCCTAGAAGGGAAGGTAAGGAGCAGGTAAAGGTAGTGACTCTTAGGAGTGGTAAGCCACTAGAGGAAAGAAAAGAGCCTAGTAAACCCCAGGATATAGAAAAGAATTGTGATAAAACTATTTTTGTTGAAAAAGAGTTGGAGTTTGGTCAGGGTGCTGGAGGCAGCAATAATGATGCTGGAGCATCTGGTTCTATTCCAGATGTGGAACCACCTTATGTGTCGCCCCCACCTTATGTACCATCTCTACCTTTTCCACAAAGGCAAAGGCCTAAGAATCAGGATGGTCAATTTAAGAAAGTTTTAGAGATTCTTAAGCAATTGCATATAAATATCCGTTTAGTAGAAGCAATAGAGCAAATGCCTAATCATGCTATATTTCTTAAGGAGATTTTAACTAAAAATAAGTGGTTAGGTGAGTTTGAAACTGTATCTCTTACTGAGGAATGTAGTGCTATTCTTAAGAATGGGCTACCAACCAAGGCTAAGGATCCAGGATCATTTACTATACATGTGTCAATAGGTGGAAAAGAGTTAGGTAGAGCACTTTGTGATTTAGGTGTGAACATTAACCTTATGCCTCTTTTGGTCTATCGAAAGTTAGGTATTGGTGAAACTAGGTCTACCACAGTCACACTCCAACTAGCTGATAGGTCTATCACATATCCTGAGGGTAAAATTGAGGATGTCTTAGTGAAAGTAGATAAGTTCATATTTCCTGTTGATTTTATTATCTTATACTATGAGGTTGATAAAAATGTCCCAATTATTCTTGGTCGTCTATTTTTAGGCTACTGGTAGGGCATTGATAGATGTTCAAAAAGGGGAGTTAACAATGAGGGTTTATAATGAGGAAGTCCAATTTAATGTGTTTAAGGCCATGAATTATCCAGACGAAATGGAAGATTGTTCTTTCATTAGGATTCTGGAGAACACAATTGTTGAGACAACAATACAGGATTCGACAAACAAACATTTAGAAGATCATGGAGAGGTTAGTGTAGAGGATTTAGAAGTTTGTTCTTTAGAAAGAAAAAATGAAAAAGTGTCTAGGTGTGAGGATGTTTTTGAGTCTTTAGATTTAGATCAAAGGAAGGCTCCTCCTATCAAGCCTTCCCTGATTGAGGCACCCACTTTAGATTTGAAGCCCTTGTCGGATCATCTAAAGTATGTGTATCTTGGGGAAGGTGAGACGTTGCCCATTATTGTTGCATCAGATTTAATTCCGGAGCAACAAGAGGCCTTAATTAAGTTGCTGCAGCAATATCGCAAGGCACTCGGTTGGACATTGGCTGACATTCAGGGAATTAGCCCATCTTTCTGTATGCACAAAATTACTCTAGAGGAGGGATCCGTTAGGAGTATTGAGCAACAAAGAACGCTTAACCCTGCAATGAAAGAGGTTGTTAAAAAGGAGGTGATTAAATGGTTGGATGCTGGCAATATTTATCCAATTGCAGATAGCAATTGGGTAAGCCCTATCCAATGTGTTCCTAAGAAAGGAGGTGTCACAGTGGTGAGTAATAAAGACAATGAGTTGATCCCAACCAGGATAGTAACTGGCTGGAGGGTTTGCATGGATTACAGGAGGCTTAATAAAGCTACCCGTAAGGACCATTTCCCTCTACCAATTATTGGCCAAATGTTGGATAGATTGTCTGGTTAGGCCTACTACTATTTGTTAGATGGTTATTCTTGGTATAACTAGATTACTATTGCTCCTGAGGACTAGGAAAAAACCACTTTCACTTGCCCTTATGGGACGTTTGCTTTTAGGCGAATGCCTTTTGGCCTTTCCAATGCTCCAGCAACATTTCAGCGGTGTATGTTAGCAATTTTTTCTAATATGATTGAGTCCACTATTGAGGTATTTATGGACGATTTTTCAGTTTTTGGAGGGTCTTTTCAAAGTTGTTCGGATAATTTAGGTAAGGTGTTAAAAAGATGTGAGGATACCCATATAGTTCTTAATTGGGAGAAATGTCACTTCATGGTGAAGGAGGGCATTGTGTTAGGTCATAGGATTTCTAAGAAAGGTCTAGAAGTTGATCGAGCAAAAATTGAGGTTATTGAAAGATTAGAACCATCGAATTCAGTTAAAGAGATTCAGAGTTTTTTAGGTCATGCTGGATATTATATGAGGTTCATAAAGGATTTTTAAAAAATTAGCAAACCTCTTTGTAACTTATTGTGTACTGATCATGTTTTTGACTTTAATGCAGATTGTAAAAAGGCTTTTGAAACTTTAAAAGTTGCTTTAATCTCAACACCCATTCTTTTTGCAACTAATTGGAGTTTACCATTTGAGGTAATGTATGACGCGAGTGATGTTGCAGTAGGTGCTATACTGGGGCAAAAGCAAGGCAAATTTATCCATCCTATATATTATGCAATCATGGTTTTAAATGAGGCACAAGTCAACTATACAACTACTGAAAAGGAGTTGTTAGCTGTTGTGTTTGCTTTTGAGAAATTCCGACCATATTTGGTTGGATCCAAAGTCACAGTTTTCACGGATCATGCAACAATAAGGTACTTAATGTCTAAGAAAGATGCAAAGCCTAGATTAATTCGTTGGGTTTTATTATTGCAGGAATTCGACTTGGAGATAAAGGACAAGAAGGGATCAGAAAATGTCATTGCAGATCATTTGTCTCATATTGATCCAACATCATCTTTGTTGAAGTAATCTGCCATTTCAGATTCTTTTCCAGATGAACAGCTCTTTCTTGTTGAAATAAAGGTAGTCAAGGATGTCCCTTGGTATGCTGATATTGCTAACTTTTTGGTAATGGGAGTCACTCCTATTGATATGGATTGGAGGCAGATGAAAAAGTTTAAGCATGATGCAAAATTTTTCTATTGGGATGAGCCATTTATATATAAGCAATGCTCTGATGGTATTATTCGTAGGCGTGTTTCAGGTGATGAAGCAAAGAAAATCCTGGAGCAATGTCACTCTTCGCCGTATGGAGGCCATTTCAGCGGACAGATGACAGCTATGAGGATTCTTCTGGCCCTCCTTGTTTAAGGATGCCCATTGGTTCTACAAGCAATGTGATGCTTGCCGAAGGAGAGGAAACTTAGGGCCTAGAGATGAAATGCCTCTAACTTACATTTTGGAAGTAGAATTATTCGATGTGTGGGGTATTGACTTTATGGGGCCATTTCCCCCTTCTAATGGCAATGTTTTTATCTTACTGGTAGTTGATTATGTGTCCAAGTGGGTGGAGGCCATTGCATGCCATCAGAATGATGCCAATACAGTATCAAGGTTTCTTCAATCGCACATTTTTGCTCTGTTTGGGACACCTAAAGCTCTAGTGAGTGATGAGGGTACACATTTTGTTAATAATATCTTAACTAAGCTTTTAGCTAAGTATGGAATCAAACATAGGATAGCTACCCCTTATCACCCACAATCAAATGGTCAAGCTGAAATTAGTAATAGAGAAATAAAATCTATTCTAGAAAAAGTAGTCCATCCATCTAGGAAGGATTGGTCTTTTAGGTTAGATGAGGCTCTCTGGGCTAATAGGATAACCTATAAGACTCCTCTAGGTATGTCTCCCTATAGGTTAGAGTATATGGGAAAGCTTGTCATTTACCATTAGAGCTTGAACATAAAACGTTTTGGGCTTTGAAAAAATTGAATTTTGATCTGAGTTGTGCAGGGGCAATACGAATGCTGCAACTTAATGAATTGGAAGAATTTCTCCAATTTTCTTACGAAAATTCGAAAATGTATAAAGAAAAGACTAAGTTGTGGCGTGACAAGAAAATTAAGCCTAAAGAGTTTGTCAAAGGTCAAAGAGTTTTGCTTTATAATTCTAGATTAAAATTGTTTCCCGGTAAACTAAAATCTAAATGATCAGGGCCATTTATTGTAATTAAGGTTTTTCCCCATGGAGCAATTACTTTGCAGGATAAAAAAGATGGGAAAGTGTTCAAAGTTAATGGACAGGGTGTGAAACATTATTGGGAAGAGGAGTTCCAGACGAAATATCCTTTCCTAAAGTTGGTTGATGAATGAGAGAGCGAGATTTTTGCGGGAGCATTTCACAAACTAATATTTTGAGCTCCCAGTGGTTATTTTGAGCTCCTAGTGATTTGATTTTATTTTAATGCGGGTTATTTTAGATTTGGTTTGTTTAAATTTTGCATGATTTATTTTAATTCGTTGTTATTTTTAATTCCGTAGATTTTATTTTATTTTTGAGTATTTTTATTATTTTTTCCAAGTTTAGTTTTTATCTATTCTGATTAGATTTAGTTAGATTTTATTTCAGTTTGTATTTTTCAGTTATTTAAATTTTTGTTTAGGGTTAGATTGGAATAAAAATTTTCCTGATTTATTCGGTTTCGAAAAAGAAAACAAATGAAAGATATTTGATTTAAGTGGTTAATTTAAATTCCTGATTTGATTTTTTCTGATTTGAATTTGAATTCTTCCGTATCCAAGATTCTCTTTGTTCATAAGGTTGTTGTGGCAATTTTATGGCTGAATCAAATATTTCGTCCGAATAGGAAGGGTTTAGTTGTGGATTAATTACTTTTTACCGTTTGATTTTGAATTTTTCGTGGGCAAGTAAATTGCATGAAGAATTCTGATGCTACCACGTGTTGCACAGGGGAAATCCAAGGGTGTAGCCGTTAGACAATGTTGCGTAATTTACCATGGGCGTTTGAACTTTGGATTTTACCGTTTGATGGTTTTAATTTTTCTGATTGCATGAGTTTTGAACGGTAATTTCCATTAATGAGAGCAAAAATCTTTCGGTTAAGATTTTATTTTGCTGAAGGCCTGTTTATTAAGGAACTTCGGTAAGTTTTTATTCACTTAATCTTCTTGCTTTCAACCTTTGTCGTTTCTATTTTTCCTTTTTGCTTCTGTTTGCTGTAAATCCCTTTGAGTCTCTAATGGTGAAAACAAGAGTAAGAAAAGAGCAAGACAATAAGGAAGAGGAGGTGTCGGTCACTCCCGAAGCACCAAAAACGAAGGCAAAGAAAAAGAAAACACCAGAAGAAAAAGAAGTTAAGAGGAGAAGAAGACAACATAGAGTTGAGGATCAAGAAATTGTGCAGAAGGTAGTAGAGGATGTTGCTGCTGAGGCAATTGAGGAAGGAAATCCGAGGGAACCCGAAGTACAAGACCCTGAGCAGATTGACCCGATAGTTGAGGATACGCCGAAAGTTCAACAAGAACAAACAAAGGAAGTTCAGGAACATACAGAGGAGGTTCAGGAAAAACAAATCGAGGGTGCACAAGAAGGACGAACAGAGGTCGTGCAGGAAAAAGACAATAAGCAAGTGGAGCAAGAGCAGGAGGCTCGAGTAGAGGTTATCATGTCGGAGGTGCCCCACGACCGAGTGAGGCCAATACTTGGTTGGGCTTCATTAAGCTGTGTTTGCTTCTGATATTCACAATTCTTCGATCCTTAAGTATTGATGTTGGAAAAATCATGTCGAATGAAATCTTTAATTTCTGGCGCAAAAAGGTGGGGAAGCTGTTTTTCCCGAACACAATCACGATGTTATGCAGCAGGGCAGGAGTGCCCACGGTTCCAGAGGATGCGATTTTGCTTGACAAGGGGATAATAGATACGCCTAGTATGGCTCGGCTTCAACGCACGCAGGAGGCACGCTAGGGTGGGCTAGTGTGTGGAATCCATCAAATCCTAGAGCAACTGGCACTGTCGGCCAGTAGGCAAGAGTTTGCTAAGAGGCAAGCTCAGACCTATTGGACCTATGCTAAGAGGAGAGATGACACACTTCGGAGGGCCTTGCAATCCAATTTCTCCAAACCGTATCAAACCTTCCTTATGTTCCCCGATGATTTATTTAACCCCTAGATTCCTCCCCCACCAGTTGAAAGAGAAGAAGAGGACGATGAAGAACAGGGTTAGGAAGATTGATGGTTGTGGTGACCTTGGGGCGAGCATTATTTTTTTTCTCTATTTTTGATTGCTAGCGTATTTCTGACCCCAATTTCTATTGATGTTATGTTTTCTTGTTTTTAATTTTTCTATTTCTAGGCCATCAAAATATCTGTCGATGTAATGTTTTTTCTATGTTCTTAATGAAATTTCCGAAGTTGTTTCTGTTCTATGGCACTGAGTAATTCTAACTTAACTAATTTTCTTCTGAATTTTTGAAGCTTAGACTGGTTAAGCTTAATTATATCAAGCTTAATTTCTCCCATCTAATTACTAATTTCTTTTGTTTTTTAATAGCAAAATCCAACCCTAGGAATCCATATAAGCTAATTTACCTCCTCTAGATGAAGAATTACTTAAATGTCACTTTTCTAATTTAAGAAGATTATTCCCAGTCACTTTTTACTACTTTAATCCTTTTTTTTTGGGACAATCTTTAATCCTGTTTTGTTGACGTTTATGTCCCTCAAGAAATCTCCCATCAAACGCACACTTTTTTATATTAATCTTGACGTTTATTGTCCGTCAATATAGCAATGTTTGTTGATGCTTATTAGTCGTCAATGAATCCAATTTTCATTGACGGCTGTTGGGTTCCTAGAGTGAGTAAAAATATGATATGAAATACTCTAGAATTCCTGTGCAAGTATACACAGTCTGCAGCAAGTAATATTATCAATCCAAGGTCTGAATGAGTTTCCACTTTACCTATTTTGTATAACTTTCTAATGGTTTCAAAGATAATAAAAATGTTGGGTTTTATAAGAATTATGCGGAAGCAAAATAAATGACAGAACAGCGAGTAAACAAATAGACAGACAGATTAAAGACAGGCGCTGGTTAGACTTTAGTGATTATTCTAAGATATGCTCTAGCAATATTATTGATCATGCATTTTTCGCAGTATTATTAGCAGATTCCTCCCGGAACTCCGGATCTTTTGGGATGTGTTTCAACCCCAATGAAGTGCGACCGATCAAGCACTAGGCAACTTGCTATCCCTAGCTCAGTCACTGGCGTTCACCAATACACAATGATCGTAGTGTGGATAATTGCCACACACTCTCTAAATCATCCCTGAAACTAGAGAGAGCTATCCATACCGGCTGGCCAGGCGGGCATAAAATAAGAATAAGCACAACAATTAACCAAAATGCAATAGTCAATTTATTACTAGAGATGAAGCACAGTAATCACATTATTCCTAACCAACACCTTAAGCTACTTAGTTCATAATAAGCATAGGAATACGAATTACAATCTGAGTATGCATGTCCATCACTACAAGTTAATAAAGAAGGTAAACTCCCTAATCAGCTTGCGGTTGATGGTGTTCTTGATGATCTTCAATCTCCCTAACTATTCGGCTTCCAAGGGAAAACATGGAATGACTTTGACTTTGACGGCTACTTCCTTTTATAGAAGGATGGGAGGCTTGAATTAGGTCAACTAGGACACGTGTAAGGCTCTCCTTGATCCTCTATCCCGAAAATATCTCAATAGAAGTCGGTTCATGAAGTTAGCTAACGAGCTGTGATGTGGCAGTTTCTGCTCTCAGTTTTGCTGTAGCATAGAATTTGCTCCCTCTGGCCGCTCAGCAGCATAATCTGCATAAAGTGATTTCCAAAGCTTCCATTCTTCCAAATGGGTTAAATCATGTAATATCTCTCTAAAACCAACCCTAATAAGCATAAAAGACACACAAATCCTTATATAAATGAGGCCTAAATAACTACCTTTTGGGCAGTTATCATACCCCCAAACTTGAACTATTGCGCGTCCCGAGCAATACTAACCAACCTTCCTTCAAGAATCTCAAAACATTAGACAAAGAATTAGCTTAATCCAACCAGACAGTCCAACACTACCTTTAACCTTTACCTGAGCACTCTGCAAAACCAAGCTCTGCTGCAACAAGATGATTCCTTCAGCAGGGACAAATAATCACCACTTTTCAACTTAGTTCTAGGAACTCACCACAGCCTAGCTCTATTATCAGACATTTCAAAACATGTTTTTAAAGGGGTTTATAACATTATTTATCAGACTTAAAGCAGCCTTACAGTCATAAGCTCTTAAGCATGGGATGATCCACTTTATGGTGCAGTATACCCTTGCCTCAAGCTCATCACCAACTAGGCTCAATACTCATTACAAAGCTCACAAATCCTTAGCAATTCTATCTCTTACCCTTCAGAATGGCGACATTTTATGATGAAGCTCACCTAAGTTCTGGGAGACAGAAAACTGCTGGATCATCATTCATCCTTCAAAACTTTTGCTCCATCAATTTTTTTCAGCAAAATTTTCAACAAATAATTTTTTCAGCAAATCATTTTTTCTCATATTTCTTATTTCCTAGGTCATCTTTTGACGCGAAGACAAACTGTGGGTATCACAAATGTCCCTGGTTACTCAATAACCTAGCAAATTTTAATTTTGAAGGAGAGGAATGCTCGAGCAAAATAATTGGAGTAGCGAAAAGTCCCCCAAACTTGAATTATTCATTGTCCCCAATGAATCATTAATCAAGCAATTATACCCCCAAACTTAAATTTTTCTATCTGAATTTTTAAACTAAACATGGGACTAGGATTAAGCTTAAAGTGGATCATATAAGTCAATACTACCGTCAAAATCTTCTTGCCGCAGCAACAGTCCAGGCTAGAAGAAATGCTCAAGCAAAAGGTTTCTGGAGATCAGAATACCTTGATCTAATTAAGCGTAATCAATCCAAGCTTCAAAATTTCAGAAGAAAATTAGTTAAGTTAGAGTTAGTCAGTGCTCATGGAATAGAAACATTCAGAAATTCATTAAAAACATAGAAAAAGAAATTACATCAGCATATATATTTTTTGTTTAAGAAGCAGAAACAAGCATAACATCAACAGAAAAGGAAAGTAAAAAATGCGCGAGCAAACAAGAAATCAGAACAAAAATCATGCTCGCTCCGAGCCACTTCATCCTTCAGTCCTCTTGGCCCGGTTCATTTTCATCATCCTCTTCTCCTCTTTCAACAGGTGGGGGCGGAATCTAGGGGTTCAACAAATCTTCAGGGAATGTAGGAAGGGCTGGATACGGCTTGGAAAAATTCTCTTGCAGTGCCCTTCTTAAGCTGGCATCCTGATTCTTAACATAGTTCCAGAAGGTTAAAGTTTGCCTCTCAGCAAACTCTTGCCGACTGGCCGAAAGTGCCAATTGTTCTAGAATCGTATTGATGCCGTGGATAAGCCCACCTTGACGTATCTCCTGCGTGCGCTGGAGCCGCGCCAAATTGGGCGTATAATTGATCCCTTTATCAAATAGAATTGTATCACTCTCCTCCACTGGAACCCCTGCTTGTCTGCACAGCATAGTAATTGTATTCAGGAAGAACAGTTTCCCCACCTTTTTCTTCCAGCAGCAAGGCATTTCATTACAAACAATTTTTCCTACGTCAATACTGAGAGACCTCAAGATAGCAAAAGCCAAAAGAACTCGTTCCCTGGATACTGTCGAGTCGTGCGTTGTTGGAAGCAACCTCTGCCGGATGAAACCCATCCATGTGTTCGCTTCCTTGTTCAAGTAAGCCGATTGGAATGTCATTTTCTGAGTCTTAGATAATTGCCACTGTGCCCCCTCGATTCCTACCTCCCTCACAGCATTACTTAACTGCTCCTCAGATGGCGCGACTGCCATTTCATTGAATGTCGCGTGGGGGAAGTTTGAAGATGGTACAGTGCGTTGATCGCACTTGGACTCCAATCTATCTCAACTCCTCTGACAATTACCAGGAAACCCTCTTCTTTATCAATGTTGGCATAGAATTCACGCACCACCTGTGCGCTCACAGCCTCTAGCTTAGCACAAAATAGCTCACAGTCGTGGTCAGCTATGTCAGTCCTTAGAAATGGTGGAAGATCACCGCTGAAACCTCTTTCGAACAGAAAATCCCTTTTCAGGAGCTCAGTGTATTTTGCTCTAGCAAAATTATTGACGAAGCGCTCGTATGGCACCTGTCGCTCTGCTATTTCATCGTGCTCCTCTGATGCTTCAGCAATCTTTTTGCCCTTTTCTTCTCTCCGCTTCAGCAACTGTTCCTCCTCTGCCTGTTTCTCTGCTTCTTCTCGCCTTCTTTCCTCAGCCTCTTTTTTCTCTCGTTCCTCTTGCTCGGCCTTCTCTCTCTCGGAGTCTGATGATGGAGGCGATGGGGTAGCAGTCCTGATCACTGGAATGCGCCCAACCTTCCGCTTAATGCGGCGTCGTTTCGAAGGTTCAGGTATGATAACCTCCACCCGAGCCTCCTGAACTGGCTCTCTATCTTCTTCTTCTACATCCTCCGTCTGGATAACCTCACTCAGTTTCGTCTGAATGTCCTCTCGAGCCTCTTCTATAGTCACCACTTCCTGTCCATCCTCTTCTTGATTCGGTTTGTCAGATTCTTTTGGGTCTTCGTCTTCTCTTGCAACAGCCTCCTCCTCTCTCGCTCTTTCTTGTTCTTCAACTCTCTACTGTCTTCTTCTTCGTTTAGCCTCCTTCTCTTCTGGTGTCCTCTTCTTCTTAGACTTTCCTTTTTGAACTTCCGGTGTGACCGATATCTCTTCCTCCTCACTCTCCCTTTCTTTTCGCGCTCTCGTCTTAGCCATGGAAGGTATAATAGGGTTTTGCAAAGAAAGAAAGAATAACACACGCACAAGAATTTGATCAAGAAAACGAAGTGAAATGTACTTACCAGAGATTGCGAATAAATAGGGCTGCAGCAAACAAGAATCCTAACCGAAAGGATTTGCCCGGTCATAACTAATATTACCGTTGCAATATAAAATGCAAAACTGAAATTCAAAATTACCAACGGTAAAATTGCAAATTCCAAACAACCATGGTAAAAATTAATGCTCTATCATCATTGGAGCCGTTGGATAATTACTCTGTGCCACGTGGCCTCATCAGACGATGCACGCACATTTACCTGCAAGAATTCAAAGTCAAACCCAACGGTAACAATAATAAATTCCAACGGAAACCCTTCTAACTCGGCATATTTTGCTCCAACAATATCTTTGCCGCAACAATCTGCCGAACCTGAAGAATCTTAGATACGGAATTTGAATTTCAAAATAGACAAATCAAATCTTTTTAATTCAAATTAAACCGATCAAAGCAAACTTAACCTGTTATTCTCAAAAGAAGCCGAATAACTTAGAGAAAATCTCTAGAATTCAAATAACCGAAAATAAAATCTAGATAAAATAAAATCTAACTAACTAAAAGATAATTGCAAGATAATTTAAATAAAGAACCTGAAAATCAAATCAAATCAAAAAAATAGATCAAATCTAACCTACCAATAAAAATACTCAAAAGATAAAATCTAATAACTCATTCAAAATTACATCTATCCGAACCGAAATTAAAATCAAATTAACGAAAAATAAAATCAATTCAAACTTCGGAAGCTCAAAATTTTACTCTGTGAAATGCTCCCGCAAAAGTCCTGCTCTCTCAAACATCGACCAACCTTAGGGAAGGATATTTCGACTGAAACTCCTCACCCCAATAATGCTTCACACGCTGTCCATTCACCTTGAATACTCTCCCATCTTTTTCATCCTGCAAAGTAATTGCACCATTGGAGAAAACCCCAATCACAATAAACGGTCCTGACCATTTAGATTTTAATTTTCCAGGAAATAATTTTAATCTAGTTAAAGCAAAACTTTTTGACCCTTGACAAACTCCTTAGATTTAATTTTTTTGTCATGCCACAGCTTAGTCTTTTCCTTATACATTTTCGCATTTTCGTAAGAAAATTGACGAAATTCTTCTAACTCATTAAGCTGCAGCATTCTGATTGCTCCTGCATGACTCGGATCAAAATTTAACTTTTTCAAAGCCCAAAATGTTTTATGCTCAAGCTCTAATGGTAAATGGCAAGCTTTCCCGTATACTAACCTATAGGGAGACATACCTAAAGGAGTCTTATAAGCTGTCCTATAAGCCCAAAGAGCCTCATCCAACCTAAGGGACCAATCCTTTCTAGATGGATGGACTACTTTCTCTAAAATAGCTTTAATTTCCCTATTACTAATTTCAGCTTGACCATTTGCTTGTGGGTGATAAGGGGTAGCTATCCTATGCTTAATCCCATACCTAGCTAAAAGCTTAGTTAAGATATTATTAACAAAATGTGTACCCTCATCACTCACTAGAGCCCTAGGTGTCCCAAACCGCGAAAAGATGTGCGATTGAAGAAACCTTGCTACTGTCTTGGCATCACTCTGATGGCATGCAATGGCCTCCACCCACTTGGACACATAATCAACTGCCAATAAGATAAAAACATTGCCATTAGAAGGGGGAAATGGCCCCATAAAGTCAATACCCCATACATCGAATAATTCAACTTCTAAAATGTAAGTAAGAGGCATTTCATCTCTAGGCCCCAAATTTCCTCTCCTTTGGCAAGCGTCACATTGCTTGTAGAACCAATGGGCATCCTTAAATACCGTAGGCCAGAAAAATCCGCAATGCAAAATCCTCATAGCCGTCCTCTGACCGCTGAAATGATCTCCATACGGCGAAAAGTGACATTGCTCCAGGATTTCTTTTGCTTCAGCACCTGAAACACACCTACGAATAATACCGTCAGAGCATTGCTTATACATAAACGGCTCATCCCAAAAGAAAAATTTCGCATCATGCTTAAACCTTTTCTTCTGCCTCCAATCCATATCAATAGGGGTGACTCCCTTTACTAAAAAGTTGGCAATATCAGCATAACAAGGGACATCCCTGACTACCTTTACCTGAACAGCAAAAAGCTGCTCATCTGGAAAAGAATCGGAAATGGCAGATTGCTCCAGCAAAAATGATGATGGATCAGGACGAGATAAATGATATGCAACGACATTCTCTGATCCCTTCTTGTCCTTTATCTCCAAGTCAAATTCCTGCAGTAATAAAATCCAACGAATTAGTCTCGACTTTGCATCCTTCTTAGACATTAAATACCTTATTGTTGCATGATTCGTGAACACCGTGACTTTGGATCCAACCAAATATGGCCGAAATTTCTCAAAAGCAAACACAACAGCTAACAACTCCTTTTCAGTAGTTGTGTAGTTGACCTGTGCTTCATTTAAAACCTTGCTTGCATAATATATAGGATGAATAAATTTGCCCTGCTTTTGCCCCAGCATCGCTCCTACCGCAGCATCACTCGCATCACACATTACCTCGAAGGGTAAATTTCAATTAGGTGCGCAGAGAATGGGTGCTGAGATTAAAGCAGCCTTCAATGTTTCAAAAGCCTTCCTACAATCTGCATTAAAGTCAAAAACATGATCAGTGCACAATAAGTTACAAAGAGGTTTACTGATTTTGGAAAAATCCTTTATGAACCTCCTATAAAATCCAGCATGTCCTAAAAAACTCCGAATTCCCTTCACTGAATTCGGTGACTCTAGTCTTTCGATAACCTCAACTTTTGCTCTATCAACTTCTAGACCATTCTTAGAAATCCTATGACATAATACTATGCCCTCCTTCACCATGAAGTGGCACTTCTCCCAATTAAGAACTAGATGGGTATCCTCACACCTTTTTAATACTTTTCCTAAATTATCTAAACAACTCTGAAAAGACCCTCCAAACACTGAAAAATCGTCCATAAAGACTTCAACAGTGGATTCAATCATATCCGAAAAAATTGCTAGCATACACCGCTGAAATGTTGCTGGAGCATTGCAAAGGCCAAAAGGCATTCTCCTGAAAGCAAACGTCCCATAAGGGCAGGTGAAAGTGGTTTTTTCCTGATCTTCAGGAGCAATAGTAATCTGGTTATACCCAGAATAACCATCCAAGAAACAGTAATAGGCCTGACCAGCCAATCGATCCAACATCTGGTCGATAAATGGTAGAGGGAAATGATCCTTTCGGGTGGCTTTATTAAGCCTTCTGTAATCCATACAAACCCTCCAGCCAGTTACTGTCCTTGTGGAGATCAACTCATTATCTTTATTGCTCACCACAGTGACACCTCCTTTCTTAGGAACACATTGGACAGGGCTTACCTAATTGTTATCGGCAATCGGATAGATGATCCCAGCATCCAACCATTTAATTACCTCCTTTTTAACAACCTCTTTCATTGCAGGGTTAAGCCTTCTTTGTTGCTCAATACTCCTAAAGGATCCCTCCTCTAGAGTGATTTTGTGCATACAAAAAGATGGGCTAATTCCCTGAATATCAGCCAATGTCCAACCTATAGCTTTGCGGTATTGCTGCAGCAATTTTATTAAGGCCTCCTCATGCTCCTGCATTAAATCTGATGCAACAATAATGGGCAACGTATCACTTTCCCCAAGATACACATACTTTAGATGATCCGGTAAAGGTTTTAAATCTAAAGTGGGTGCCTCAATTAGGGATGGCTTAATTGGGGAAGCCTTTCTTTGATCTAAATCTAAATACTCAAAAACATCCTCACATCTAAACAATTCTTTTTCATTTTTTCTATCTAAAGAACAAAATTCAAAATCTTCTACACTAACCTCTCCATACTTTTCTGAATGCTTATCAACCGAATCCTGTATTGCTGTCTCAATAACTGTGCTCTCCAGAATCCTGATGAAGGAGCAATCCTCCATTTCATCTGAATATTTCATGGCTTTAAGCACATTAAATTTCACTTCCTCATTACAGACTCTCATTGTTAATTCTCCTTTTTGAACATCTATTAATGCCCTACCAGTAGCCAAAAATGGACGACCTAGAATAATTGGGACATCTTTATCAACCTCATAGTCTAAAATAATAAAATCAACAGGAAATATGAATTTATCCACTTTTACTAAGACATCCTCAATTTTACCCTCTGGATATGTGATAGACCTATCAGCTAATTGGAGTGTAACTGTGGTAGGCCTAGCTTCACCAATACCCAACTTCCGATAGACCGAAAGAGGCATAAGGTTAATGCTCGCACCTAAATCACAGAGTGCTCTACCTAATTCCTTTCCACCTATAGACACAGGTATGGTAAATGACCCTGGATCCTTAGCCTTGGGGGTAGACCATTCTTAAGAATAGCACTACACTCCTCAGTAAGAGATACAGTTTCAAACTCACCTAACCTTTTCTTTTTAGTCAAAATATCCTTAAGAAATTTAGCATAATTAGGCATTTGCTCAATAGCTTCTACTAAAGGGATATTTATATGCAATTGCTTAAGAATCTCTAAAAACTTTTTAAATTGACCGTCCTGATTCTTAGACTTTTGTCTTTGTGGAAAAGGTAGAGGTGGTACATAAGGTGGGGGCGGCACATATGGTGGTTCTACATCTGGCACAGAACCAGATGCTCCAGCATTCTCTTTGCTGCCTCCAGCACCCTGACCAGACTCCAACTTTTTTTCAACAACAACAACATTATTATCACTATTACTATTTAAATCCTGGGTCTTTCTAGACTCTTCTAATTGTTTACCACTCCTAAGAGTTACTGCCTTTACCTGATCCTTACCTTCCCTTCGAGGGTGTTCAGTATCTGAAGGAAGTTTCCCTTGAGGCCTCGCCTTTAGCTCATTAGCTAGCTGACCCACTTGCAATTCCAGGGCCCTCATCGAAGCTTGATTACTTTGAATTGCGGCGTCTGTGCGAGCCATAAATTCTTTCATCATTGCCTCGAGAGAATTTCCCGAATTTTGCTTGGGCAAAGCCTGCTTATTTTGCTGGGGCATTACCTGCGCTTTAGCAAATCCTGGCTGGTTCATCTTCTGTTGCGTCTGCATGTTATTTCCTTGACCTCCCCATGAGAAGTTGGGGTGGTTGCGCCAACCTGGATTATAGAAGTTAGAATAAGGGTTGTTCCTCTAATTACCTACAAAAAACACAGAAGCAAGATTGCTGGGGCAAAACTCGTAGTTGTGGTCTTCACCGCAATAGACACATGCTTCGTCCGTGACTTGGTTCACCACTGCTGCAGGCTCCATAGCTGGTGGCTGCTGATGACTAATCACTGTCACATTCTTAAGAGCGTTAGCAATCATAGCAAGATCAGCCCTAATGGTGGACACACCATCAACCTCTAACACACTCTTAACCTTTTTATTTGTGCCTCTAACATCCGACCACTGACAACTATTAATAGATATTCTTTCTAAGATTTCATAGGCTTCATCAAAAGTTTTTGCCAAAAGGGCCCCTCCAGCCGAAGCATCGACCATACCTTGGGTTACTCCATTTAAACCATTGTAAAATGTTTCCATTTGAATACAATGAGGTAACCCATGGTGGGCACACTTTCGTAAAAGCTCCTTAAACCTCTCCCAAGCCTCACTAAAAGTCTCATCCTCAAGTTGCCTAAACCCTACTATTTCACTCCATAATTTCGCATTTCTATTAGGTGGGAAATATTTACTCAAAAATTTTTCAGCTAACTCATCCCACGTCCTGATTGATCCCGGAGCAAAAGAGTTTAACCATGATTTTGCTCCATCTCTAAGAGAATACAGGAACAAAGTTAATCTAAGAGCATCTCTCGGCACTCCTTGAATTACAAAAGAATCACTAACTCCTAGAAAAGACTTAAGATGTAAATGAGGGTCTTTAGATGACAAACCATGGAATTGCCCCACGGTTTGCAACATCTGAAACATTACCGGTTTCATTTCAAAATTCGCCGCTTGGATTTGGGGACGTGCAATCCCTGGATTCAACTCATTAAACATCGGGACAACATATGCTCGAATGGCTCTGGTCCTATCGTTCGCTATCAAGATAGGATTCTCAGCCTGATTATTTCGCTGCTCATTTTGCTCAAATAGTGGGTTTTGCTGCAGCAACGGATTCTGCTGGGGGTTTGCTGCTGCTGGACCTTCAGGAACCTGCGGAAGTTGCGGGGCGTTCTCCATCTGGTTTCTGCGCTGCTCCCTCCTTCTATTCCTAAATGTCCTTTCAATTTCTGGATCAAGCTCAAACCGTACCCCAGGCGGATCGCTCATGCACCAAAATCACACCTGCAAAAACAAAAGAAACAATCAAAAAGTTCTAGCACCAAACCACTAAAACACATACACAAAACAGATCAGATAAAAACTTATTCAAGTCCCCGGCAACGGCGCCAAAAACTTGTTGGGTTCCTAGAGTGAGTAAAAATATGATATGAAATACTCTAGAATTCCTGTTCAAGTATACACAGTCTGCAGCAAGTAATATTATCAATCCAAGGTCTGAATGAGTTTCCACTTTACCTATTTTGTATAACTTTCTAATGGTTTCGAAGATAATAAAAATGTTGGGTTTTATAAGAATTATGCGGAAGCAAAATAAATGACAGAACAGCGAGTAAACAAATAGACAGACAGATTAAAGACAGGCGTTGGTTAGGCTTTAGTGATTATTCTAAGATATGCTCTAGCAATATTATTGATCATGCATTTCTCGCAGTATTATTAGCAGATTCCTCCCGGAACTCCGGATCTTTTGGGATGTGTTTCAACCCCAATGAAGTGCGACCGATCAAGCACTAGGCAACTGGCTATCCCTAGCTCAATCACTGGCGTTCACCAATACACAATGATTGTAGTGTGGATAATTGTCACACACTCTCTAAATCATCCCTGAAACTAGAGAGAGCTATCCATACCGGCTGGCCAGGCGGGCATAAAATAAGAATAAGCACAACAATTAACCAAAATGCAATAGTCAATTTATTACCAGAGATGAAGCACAGTAATCACATTATTCCTAACCAACACCTTAAGCTACTTAGTTCATAATAAGCATAGGAATACGAATTACAATCTGAGTATGCATGTCCATCACTACAAGTTAATAAAGAAGGTAAACTCCCTAATCAGCTTGCGGTTGATGGTGTTCTTGATGATCTTCAATCTCCCTAACTATTCGGCTTCCAAGGGAAAACATGGAATGACTTTGACTTTGACGGCTACTTCCTTTTATAGAAGGATGGGAGGCTTGAATTAGGTCAACTAGGACACGTGTAAGGCTCTCCTTGATCCTTTATCCCGAAAATATCTCAATAGAAGTCGGTTCATGAAGTTAGCTAACGAGCTGTGATGTGGCAGTTTCTGCTCTCAGTTTTGTTGCAGCATAGAATTTGCTCCCTCTGGCCGCTCAGCAGCATAATCTGCATAAAGTGATTTCCAAAGCTTCCATTCTTCCAAATGGGTTAAATCATGTAATATCTCTCTAAAACCAACCCTAATAAGCATAAAAGACACACAAATCCTTATATAAATGAGGCCTAAATAACTACCTTTTGGGCAGTTATCAACGGCTAATAAGCGTCAATAAAAACCGTCAACAAAACTCTTTTTATTGATGATTTTTGTCTATCAACTATGTGAAAAGGTGGAGTTGGACGAAAATCCGCGTAAAGTAAGCTTTTAATCACATTTATTGACGCTTTTTGTCCGTCAACATAAATCATATCATTTCTTGACACCATAAAACTGTCAATATACCTATTTATTTATTAATAATTTATTTTAAAGTACAAATGATACTTTTATTGACGTTTTTTTACACAAGCGTCCATAAACATTAAAAGCCAAGCATTAATAAAGGTCAAATTTGTAGTAGTGACCATTTAGACCACCCCCGCCTTTTCCACAAGGACATAAACCTAAGAACCAAGATGTTTAGTTTAAGAAGTTTTTGGAGATTCTTAAGCAGCTTCATATAGACATACGTCTAGTGGAGGCTATAGAGCAAATGCCAAATTATGCAGAATTTGTTCAAAACGTCTTGACTAAGAAGAAGAGATTAGGAGAATTTTAGACTGTAACTCTTACTGAGGAATGTAGTTTTATTCTTAAGGATGAGCTACCTCCCAAGGCTAAAGATCCAGGGTCATTCACTATTCATGTCTCGACAGGTGAAAAGAAGTTGGGGAGAGCACTCTGTGATTTAGGTGCGAGCATAAACCTTATGCCTCGTTCGGTTTATCGAAAGCTAGGTAAAGGTGAAGCTAGGCCTACCACATCGAAAACTAGGTTAGGGTAAGATTGAGGATGTTTTGGTTCAAGTAGATAAATTTATTTTTCCTACCGATTTTATTATCATAGATTATGAGGCAAACAAAGATGTTCCAATTATTCTTGGTCATCCATTTTTAACAACTAGTAGAGCATTGATAGATGTTCAGAAAGGGGAGTTAACTATGAGAGTTCATAATGAGGAAGTGAAGTTTAATGTGTTTAAAGCAATGAAGTATCTGGATGAGTTGGAAGATTTTTCTTTCATTCAACTTATAAAGGACACAATTGCTAAGACAACATTAGAGGATTTAACCGATCAACATTTTAGGGATTTTTGAGAAATTAGTGTAGAGGAATTAGAGGTTTGTTTGTTAAAGAAAAAAGATGAAAAAGAAGTGTCTAGGTTAGAGTGTGTTTTTTAGCCCTTAGAGTTAAATGAGAGGAAGTCTTCTCCCATTAAACCATCCCTTGTAAAGGCACCCACTTTAGATTTGAAGCTTCTATCGGATCATCTAAAGTATGTTTACCTAGGGTAAGGTGAGACGTTGTCCATTATTGTTGCATCTGATTTAGTGCTAGAGGATGAAGAGGCCTTAATTAAGTTGTTGATGCAATACCACAAGGCAATAGGTTGGACATTGACTTATATTCAGGGAATTAGCTCATCTTTCTGTGTGCACAAAATTACTCAAGAGGAGGGATCCTTTAGGAGTATTGAGCAGCAGAGAAGACTTAACCCTACTATGAAAGAAGTTGTGAGAAAGGAGGTTATTAAATGGTTGGATGTTGGGATCATTTATTCGATTGCCGATAGCAATTGGGTGAGCCCTGTCCAGTGTGTTCCTAAGAAAGGAGGAGTTACAAATGTGATCTATAAAGATAATGAGTTGATCCCCACCAGGACAATCACTGGTTGGATGGTTTGTATGGATTACAGGCGGCTTAATAAGGCTATGCTTAAAGACCATATCCCGCTGCCATTAATTGACCAGATGCTGGATAGATTAGCTAGTCATGCTTACTACTATTTCTTGGATGGCTATTTTGGGTATAACCAGATAACTATAGCTCCTAAGGATCATGCAAAGACTACTTTCACCTGCACTTATATGATGTTTTCTTTCAGGCGAATGTCTTTGAGTATTTGCAATGCACTAGCAACATTTCAGTGGTGCATGTTACCAATTTTTTCTAATATGATTGAATCTATAGTAGAGGTGTTTATTGATGATTTCTCAGTTTTTGGAGGATCTTTTCAAGAACGTTTGAATAGTTTAGGGAAGGTGCTAAAGAGATGTGAAGATACCATTTAGTTCTCAACTAGGAGAAATGTCACTTCATGGTGAAGGAGGGCATAGTGTTGGGCCATAAGATTTCAAAGAGAGGCATAAAAGTTGATAGGGCGAAAATATAGGTTAGAACCACTGAGTTCAGTAAAAGGAATTCGTAGTTTTTTAGGTCATGTTGGTTTCTACAGGAGGGTGATAAAAGATTTTTCCCAAATTAGTAACTCTGTTTGTAAATTGTTGGAAGCTAATAGTATTTTTTATTTGCATGTACGTTGTAAGAAAGCTTTTGAGACTTTGAAGGTTGCTTTGACTTCAGCACCTATCCTGTGTGCACCAGACTGGAGTTTGCCTTTCGAAGTGATGTGTGACGCCAGTGATGTGGCTGTAGGTGCGATGTTGGGGCAAAAGAAGGGCAAAATTATCCATCTTATTTATTATGCAAGTACGACATTGAATGAGGCTCAGACCAACTACACAACTACTGAGAAGGAGTTGTTAGCCAAAGGTCTTTGCCTTTGAGAAGTTTTGCCCGTATTTTATGGGATCAAAAGTCACTGTTCTTACAGATCATGCAGCAATCAGGTATTTAATGTCTAAGAAAGATGTGAAACCTATACTTATTTGTTGGGTGTTATTATTGCAGGAATTCGACTTGGAGATAAAGGACAAGAAGGGATCAGAGAATGTTGTTGCAGATCATTTGTCTCATCTTAACTGAACATCTTCTTTTCTTAAGCAATCTGTCCTTGCAGATGGATTTCCAAATGAGCAGCTTTTTGTTGTCGATATCAAGGGTGGCAAAGTCGCCCTCGATTCCCAAATATTGTTAATTTTCTAGTTAATGGAGTCACTCCAGCGAATGTGGATAACAGGCAAATGTAGAAGTTCTGTCATGATGCAAAGTTTTATTATTGGGATGAGTCATTCATGTACAAGCAGTGTGCAATTGGTATAATTCGAAGGTCTGTTCCGAAGGAGGAAGCAAACGAAATCCTGGAGCAATGTCATTCTTCGTCGTATGGAGGTCATTTTAGCGGACAAAGGACTGCCACCAAATTTTTGCAGTGGGGTTTTTTCTGGCCATCTTTGTTTAAAGATGCCCATTGGTTTTATAAGCAATGTGATAATTGTCAAAGAAGAGGGAATTTAGAGCCTAGAGATGAGATGCCTCTTACTTATCTGTTAGAGCTTGAGTTATTCGACGTTTGGGGAACCAATTTTATGGGGTCATTTCCCCCATCTAATGGTCATGTTTTTGTTCTTTTGGCAATTGACTATGTGTCAAAATGGGTAGAGCCATTGCATGTCATCATAATGATCCCAAGACAGTATCAAGGTTTCTTCAATCGCACACTTTTGTGGGGTTTGGGACACCTAGAACTCTTGTGAGTGACGAGGGTACGCATTTTGTGAATAATGTGTTAAGTAAGCTTTTAGCGAAATATGGAGTTAAGCACAAGATTGCTACACCCTATCACCCACAAGCAAATGGTCAAGCAACGGTAAGTAATAGAGAGATTAAGTCTATTTTGGAGAAATTAATACATCCATCTAGGAAGAATTGATCCTTTAGGTTGGATGAAGCTCTTTGGGCGTATAGGACACCATACACTACAAGAAAAATCACATACGATAACATTGAAAAAACGCTATCGTAAGGCTACGATAGCGTTTTATGAAACGCTGTCGTAGCCCATGTTATTGAAAGTCTGAGACTTTTAATAGCGTTTTTTTCCCGCTATCGAAATCGCTGTAGAAAGTCTATATCTATTGCGTTATTCTAATGTTATGGAAACCTTTCATAGCATTAAAATACCGCTATGGTTTCTCTTTCATAGCGTTTTTTATAGCTATAAAACAATGCTATAAAAGACATATCATAGCGTTTTTTGTCACGTTGTTGTAGCCGATGTTATTAAAAGTCTCTAACTTTTCATAACGTTTTTTCAACGCTGTAGAAAACGCTATAAAAAGTCCATTTTTTATAGCGTAATTCTAATGTTATGAAAAATTTTCACAGCATTAGAAAAATGCTATGATTGGTCTTTAATAACATTTTTTATAACATTGAAATAATGCTATAGAAAATATAGCATATCAATTTTATACCATTTGTTTCAAATGTTATTATATTAAAAAATAAACTTAAATTAGTTTATAATATATTTAAATACATTTTTAGAAGTATAAACATATATATTGAAGTCATTTGACTTATAATGTATAATGCGCCCACAAAATTTACTTACTATAAGTGACATTACCAGACTTAATCCTATTATTCAATGAAAGACTACCAAAAATTTCGACAACATAATAACATAATTGTAGCTAACCTAAAAAGTTCAACCACCTACTAAGACAACAAATAACTTCAGAGAAATCCAAATAGAATTACGAGTCAGAGGTTGTAACAAATTTCATTTCAATAACTCGAATAATCTTATAAGTCTAACACCATGCTAACAACAAGAAGAAGATACATCCCTCAAATTAAATAACACTCAACTGAATAAAACGACTGAGTCCTTCTAACAACCACTATTTCAGTAAAAGATAAGAATGAAATTAAGACTTAGAGAGTTATTCCTCCTCAGACCTCCTCCTCAACGTCACCCAATTCATAGTAATCTCCATCACCTGCAAAATTTAGTGGTGGGTTAGTACAAACCACGATACTATAAACTTTACTTCTTTTAAGAAAAACTATCATGTTATAAACTAAACTACCACTAAAAACACAATAAATCGGGAAGAAAGTCACAAAGCTAACACTTTAGTTTCTCATTTTCCATAAAACAAAAGGAAATAGTGTAAAGTTAAATTAGAGTCATTCTCAAGGTTAACATCCCACAATATCAAAATCACCATGGTAATTTAGCAATCATATGAAACAGAGTGGTACTAATTTGAAACACAAAAACTGAAAGGTGACTAATTAGGACTATCATTTCAAGTCAAATGTAGGAGATTCAACTTAGCAACAAGGTTGTAGTTGCAGCTTCCAAATCATGGCTACCTTGAAAAGCTATAAAAAGGGATATTTGTTGTAGTGTGTTAAAAAAAAACAAACAAGATTTGTTTTCATAAATTTTATACCTGATGGAAGCTAAAGTTCATAGCTTGCACAAGATTCTATTTGACACCAATCTATGCCAAGAGAGAGTAAACTGAACAATATCTCACCCCCTCAAAAAAAAAAAAAAAAAACTTGTGCTATGTTCCAAATGGTGAAAGAATCTTGTCATAATTTGATTACTCGTTACAACCATCAGAATCAAGTAGGATATGTTTCTCTTAGAGTTATGAAATAAAATAACAGCCAAAGAAAAATGAAAACCATATAGCTAATTAACTAAACATAAGTATAAGAGAACTCACCAAATACATAGGAAATATTTAAGAATCCAACTTTAACTTCAAACTTGCCTACCTTTCTATCCACAATTCTAAATAAAATGATTCCTTTTATTAAGGATGAACGATGCTCGATTATAGGGGAAACTTGACAAAAGCATACCTTGTTTAAAATTGGATTAACTTTGCTCTCAAGTTGATCCACTGCTTCATTGAATTCAGAGAGCAAACCAATTAACTCTAGAGTAGAACTGTAATACCAAGATTTTCACAAGCATGAGAAGTAAGAGAGCCATAGAGAACTTGAACTTCACACAGAAAGAGGCAATCCAAACCAACAACAATTCCAAACTTCTACAAAACTTCAGGTCAACAAACAGACTCCCAACTTCTACAAAACAAAGGGAGTCAGACCTCGGATCAAATACAATTTAAACACAACCAGAATAGATTCTTTAACTATCCATGTTCTATCAATCTCAATTTATTAAACTATGCACAACGGGAAGCAAGAAAATGATCTAAACATTCACAAAATACAATGGCCTATGAAGAAACAGTTCACACAACCATCAAATGACAAAATCGTTAAACCATAAAATTTTACCTCTTTTGGCATTTTTTTCAAGTTCAGAGACCAATGCTAGCTTTGGCTGTTTTTTCAATGCCTCTTGTGATAAGGACAGAGTCTGCTCCAGGTGATACTACCTAAAATATGTTCAAATTAGTTAGTAAAATTCTAGGTAGGGATGCATAAACATAATAATACCTTGATGCCTTCAATAATAAGACCCTGAGCCAAAATAAATGAAATTGTGTAGTTCCATTACTTAGCCAAGTCATTGGTTTTTGTAGCATTTTGTCTGACTAGCTTCGCACCAATGTTCTCAACTAGATCCTCCAATTCAACCTAGCTGACACAAGCCATATTAAAGGCTTAATTGAACCAAATAATAATGAAAATGACTTAAAAGCTTAAAAAATATAGGCAAATTATTTGCCAATTGATCTTTAGATATACAACCCTTACGTTAGCTGGCAGAGTGCTAATAGCAACTATATATCATTTTCCTAAATGGAATCGATCTTCTTAGTCCAAAACTCTAGCATTAGCATTATCATATCCTGCACTATTTTTAGATAGTAAAACCAATCAAAAGTGAGAAAAATAATAACTAACATTCAATAGTAATACTAGAAGTAACAACAAAAAACTCTCTCATAGTAATACTAGAAGTAACAACATACAACTCTCTCATGGTACTTGCACAAAGATCAAGAACTATAATAGAACCCTTAAAGGTTTAAAGAATAAAGAAAAATAATCACGAAAGTACATGGACTAAAATAATATTTGAAACTACTATATTTTTTCATATATAAAATTTTTATTTGTCTATGGTGTGCATCACACAACAATCCAAAAAACCTTATTTCTTTTGCTTGGCTCTTAGGCTCTAGAAAACTATAATGCTTCAAATTTACTGAAACAATAGATAAGGCAACAAAAAACCCAGGTCAAATAACACTGCTAACAAAAATGGCAACTTACTAATCCAACAAAAAAACCATGCAGGCAAATAGCACTGCCACAAAAATGCCAACTTGCTGATTCATCTAATACTATACAAAGGTTACCCGGAAATAAACTATATATTATCACAGGTTTGCGTATATTGCCAAAATCAAAGCATTCATCTCACATCATAATTAGTTCATATGCAAAATTCTAAAAGCATTAAACAAAGGTAAACATTATAAAACACCAAAAAGATTGCTACCCTCATCTATATTGTCGTCATAAGCTACTAAATGAAAGCGAAAAAAAACATCATGATCAGTAAACACACCTCACATTACATTACAAGAGACTATTGGAATGAGGCTATCATGAGGCTTCTTGAATCTATGCATGGATAGCAGAGTAACATAACATGCTAACAACACGTGTGTCTAACAACACATAGTATATCTCTTTACCAAGGAACAATAAATTACACTTCAGATGGATTCTTCTGGCTTGTCAAAAGAAACATTTTGGCATGCGTTCATGATGTTTCGGAAAGGGTATTCCCATTCTCAAAGTAAATGTACTCTAGTGGACATTTATTTGAGTTACCAACATATAGTTGAAATATAGTAGGGAAACGACCTGCATTATTTAGAGATTAACAAATTCTTTGACCATTTTCATGTATTTGTTGACCATAAACAAAGCTCACTTCATTTTCCTAGCCAAAATCATGTATTTGACCCTTTGTTCTCTAAAACAATTTGTTGGCATGTACATGTTAAGGATCAACTAGTCTCACACCCTTAATCTTTGTTCAATTTTTTAGACAACATCACGACTACCATTTCATTTATCTCTAAATCATCTTTAATTAGAGACAAAATGAAAGAAATCACTATTGACGTTTACATAGGTTCAACTATTAAATTGCAAGCAAGCACCTAAATTGACTAATAAGATCCGACATATATACAAAATATAGAAGCAATATCAATCAAAATGATTCCATACCAACTTTAAACACAAGAAGCAGAACAGTACCTAACTTTCAACACAAAAAGCATAATAGTACCTAAAGATCCACATGGAGATGGTTTGAATTCCTACAACTCTTTGAAGTTCATCAAAGGCTTCAAACGGACTTTGGCTTCATAAACCTTCTTATTACCACCATTAGTGGCTTTCAATGTAAGATGATACTACATACGAAGCAACCTGTTGTTTACCTTTTCAAGACTCAATAAAAATCTTTGTAAAGTATGACTACAAATCATTATTCAAGTTAAAGAAGCTAATAATACATATAACTCATCTAAATCTATTTTGAAGCAAATTAATAATTAAGAAGTGTTCATTATAAAAAAAATATCGATTATATTTGAACTGTATTTATCTTCCATTTAGAATAAGACTTGGGTCTTACCCAATTCTTTCAAGCACGACTTTTTCCTTCAACCATTCCATTCTTTATTTCTTGCTAATTTTGAAAGTTACTTAGACAATTCCAAAAGCTTAGTGATAATCAAATAGCCTCAAATCACAAAGCTTGAAACTAATTAGAGGGAATAAGAGAGTATGTAGGGTGGAACATAAAAAACAATAGCTATGAGTCATCATAAAGCATTCTATCATGCTTGATTTTTTAAGCTCTCACAAAGCCCACCCCAAAAACAAATAAAATCAAGAAAAAAAAAGGTACTTGGTTTATTACAATAGAGCTATCAATAAACAGTGCGCAACAAGCCAAATCTTGAAACATTCTCCACTAAGAAGTCGAAAAAAAATGTCACTATGTTATAATCTCTCACGTAGAAACCAAATCACTATGTTATAATCAAATTGCTTCAACTAAAACACAACTTAAATTTGATAATCTGTTTTTCCAAAATAAAAATTAGAAATAAATACTTGCAGGAAGACTGAGAGGCAAAAAACTAAGGCAAGAGGGATCGAAATAGGAGTTGGCAAAAAACTCAGAAAAAACCATAAAACCTCGCGTGATGGTTGGAAGGAGGACTAGCCGACGATTGTTGGAATTTGATTGTTCGCTGGAATTTGAGTTAGCAAAAAACTCAGAAAAAACCATAAAACATCGAGCAATGTGGTTGTATTGTTCGCTGGCAAGTTCGACCTACGAGTTCTAGCAGGGGAACTCTTTCTGGCCTTGCAGCTTTGGTTGCACAAGGTACCTGCAAATGTGAAATCATTTGGTTAAACTTCAGAATCATAGTTGGGTAAAAACAGTAAAGGGTACAAATATTCAACATTGCAATTGGGCTCCATTGACAATATTTAAACAAACAAAGAGTCACAGGTTGTCACACACTAAAGAAAAGGGTTGACCCACAAGGCTGTCCAAATTGTAAATCCAAGGATTCATTTAAAAAAAACATTTGATATATAGTCTTCAAAACTATTTTTTTACATAACAAACTTGTTGCTTGATAAGGAAACAAACACAGCTACGTAAACATGTTTACACTACTAGAAAATAGAACAGTTCTTTCTAAGCAACACAAACACAGAAAAGTTAGGTTGATTATAAAATTGTTTCAGGAATCTAAACCCCATCTTGTTATCACGTCCCCAGTTAAGTACCCACCCATAATTTTAACCTTACCTACTTGATGTAAACTTTGTTGACATGAGAAGAAATCTGAGTTCAAACTCTCTTACCTTTGCAAACAAAGAATTCATAAAATGCAGGCGATATTTTCTTCCATTTTCACTCAGACACTAGCATTTCTAAGGCATCGGTACAAACATCCATTTCAGAAAACACCCATAAGCCAAATTCCAAAATCCTCATAAGAGAACAACAAAAAAAATGAAACCCTTTTGAAAGAAAAACATCAACACCCCAAAAATTCCACCCCAACAAGAAGAAATCCAAGGCAATGAAATGAAACCAAACAACAAAATGAAGCGAAACCCATTGTGGTTGCTGCGCTCGCCGGCGATGGTTGGAAGGAGAACTAGCGGCGACGTGCAGTGCTGGACGACAAGAGTGGATCGACAGGAGACAGAGAGACGCGACGGGAAGGCAGAGGCGGTGCTGGGCGTTTGGTGAGAGGGAGGGCGGCAGTGCTTGGCGTTCAATGAGAGGGAGGAAGCGGTGGGAGATAGAGAGACGCAAGGGAGAATCGAGAGAGAGATGTGGGTTTGGCGTTGTTTTCAGTCGAGGGAAAGACAGAGTGACGTGAAAGAAGGGCAAAGAGGAACGAGAGAGACAGATGTGGGTTTTGGGGAAAATAGAGGGAAAAAGAAAAAGAGTCACGCGCGCGGTCTTTTTAAAATTTTTTTATTTTTTTTAATTTTTTCTTTCATAGCCTTTATTCAAAAATGCTATATTAAAAAGCTATTAAAAGTCCTTTTTCTTGTAGTGATATAAGACTCCATTAGGGATGTCCCCTTATATGTTGGTCTATGGTAAAACTTGCCACTTGTCGTTGGAGCTTGAGCATAAGACATTTTGTGCTCTGCAGAAACTTAATTTTGATTTGCATAGTGCAAGAGCAAATCAGATGATGTAACTGAATGAGTTAGAGAAATTTTGCCAGTTTTCATACGAAAATGCGAAAATGTACAAGGAGAAGACGAAGCGGTGGCATGACAAGAAGATAAAGCCTAAACATTTTGAGAAAGGCCAGCATGTTCTTTTTATATAACTCGAGGTTAAAGTTGTTTCCAAGAAAACTAAAGTCCAACTGGTCTAGACCATTTGTGGTTATTGCAGTTTTTCTCCATGGAGCAATTACTCTAAGAGATGAAAAAGATGCTCAAGAATTTAAAGTATACGGGCAGTGAGTGAAGCATTGTTGGGGGGGGGGGGAGTTTCGTTCGAAATATCCTTCACTAAATTGTTGGAAGATTAAGGTAGCAAAGGTTTTGAGGGAGCAATATTATAACATTCGATTTTCAGAAGCTCCTTAGTACGTGCGTGTTGCTATTGCAGAATTGCAAGTGCTATTGCAAAATTGCAAGTATACACTATCAAGTAATAAAGTGGAGAGTACTCCGGATATCGAATCCAAGGGAGAATGGTGAGTAGTTGAAAACACTTTAACAATTTAAGAAAGCAATAACCTCCTCTAAATTTGTTATCGAGGATTGACAGATGACTTGTCGAGGGTCGTATCAAATAAATTTATAATCCTCAACTTCTAAAGCTAACTTGTAGCAGTAGCGGTCGAGGTCGACCATAGGGAGTCTATGCAAACAAATCTTTTTTCCTTAATTGTTTTAGGTAACCAAAAAAATGGGGTTTTGTAATTGGAGGGAAAATAATTATGGAAAGCAAACTAAGTAGGGAAAATATTAAATAAGGAAAGTAAAAGAATCAAATTAAGGAAATAAATCAATACCTCAAAGATCATGCAACCAGGATAGTCATGGTAAGTTCAATTCAATTAAATCATTAATCTCACTAATAAGTCAAAACAAATTTAAGTCTGATGTATTCCGGCAACAAACCGAGAACCATGATCCAACTATCACAAACATAAAAACACTAAGTTTGATTCTAGTTTAAACTAATTAACTGGCCGATTATTTAATCTAAACCGCAATGGGATCTAGCCAAATTAATTCACATGCAACGGGAAACAAACCACAATTACAATTGATTAAATCATTTAGTTCTAGGGTTGCATGCGTAATAACATAACATTAACCTATTTGCTACTTAGATTTTAGCAAGAAAATTTAGAAAGGGCGCAATCAAGGTTGTCAATCTTTCCTACCACATTCTAAACTTATAGAAAAATAACTAAAATCACATAAACATGCTTTGATAATTCAAACAATAAATTTCATTAAAAGAGCTTGAACTTACACTTTGACACCCTGGTTACATGAATGAAGAGTTTAGCCTCTCATGGAGCAAGAGCAAGCTGAATTCTTCATGGAATACATCAAGGAAAGCAAGAAAAACTAAAACTAAGAAGAATGGCGGAGAAATGGGAGAGAGATGGACTACAATGTTGTAGTGAATTGTGTATTAAGGGATGATTCTAAACCTACACCAAAGACCTCTATTTATAGGAGTTCTTACCCTTCAATTCGTGGTAATTTTGTGCTGAAAAGATCTCCAAAGATGGGAAAAAAGCCAGCCAAATTAGGAAAATTTCAAATCTGGAAAATTGCCTAGCGTCGAGACGCTAGAACACAGCATCGCGACGCTAGGCCTTCAAATATGGAAATTTTCTCTCGGATTGCCCTAGTTCTTTCCTTATTTGCACGGCATCCCGACGCTAATGTAGGAGGGTCTCGATGCTGATGAAGCTCCAAGGGCAGAATGGTCATTTTACACTCTAGTTTTGCTCGTCTAGGCCCTGAATTGCTTTCAAACCTCCGGTGAGGACCTATAGACATATTATACTCATTTTAAAGAATTTTTCGCAAGGAATTCAACTAAGATAAGAAAATTGGGAGATTCTAAGTGTATAACAAATTAGACCTATTGTTACGCTATTTGTTTACGATAATCCGCTAGCGCAAGGGTCGTCACAAGTAATAGTAAAACGGAAGAATTCCGAGTATCGAATCCACAGGGAGGCGAAGCGAAAATGAAGCAAAGAAAATATTCTCTTGAACACTAAAAGTACTTGGGAGAAATAATATCCAGGGACCAAAGCATGCAATTAAAAAGAATTTAAAAATCAAAGAAATTAAAGAAATAAATTTGATCAATCAAGGAAAATAAAATATGGAGAAAGAGTTTTTAATGGGAAGTGGGGTCTTGAAAATCAATTATTAGCTAAATATTTATTATAATTATCCTATCTTGTTGCCCAACTAATTATAGTCCTAGAATCTCCGTTAATCACATAGGTTCTCCTATCGGTCTCCCCTAATGGTAATTAATTCATTTTAACAACCTAAGTGTCCTTAGCGCCATTAAAAATCATTAATTATTACGCTCTGATTCATTTTAGGAATCTAAGTTTAATCAACTAATCTCATTGTCACGACGGGCAATTAAACTAGTTGCATGGATTATGATCTATCCTAACTTCTCTCCGTCGAGTCTCCATTAAGAATCAGATCAATACACAATTGGCCAGATTACATACACCATTAAGCACATCCATACAAATAATTAGGAAAAGGGCAAGAGACATGTAATTATAACAACATTTTGACTATAATTTCATTTCAAGACCCCAAGTTGGGGTTTAGCTATACATAGCTAAAATATCCACAAAATTTACAATGGAAAGCATAATTATAAGCACAATAAAAGGGAAGGAATTGACCGTCGAAGACTCCTTCGCTGACGCTTGGAGTCCCTCTGAGCACTCCTTGAACCTCCCAGAATGCACCAAAAATTCCCCAAAGTTTTCCCACTAAAGAACTCTCAAAAAGTCTAGAAAGCCTTGAGAGAGGCTCCAAAGGAGCCAAGGAAAGCAAGGAAAGAATGGAAGAAATGATGATTTATGATTGAAAAATGATCCAAGGGGCGCCTTTTATAGGCTCAGAAATGGGGCAGCGTCGCGACACTATCGGCACAGCTTTGCAACGCTGTGATGTCATCACTTGTTGGCCAAGAAATGGGATAGCGTCGCGACGCTGTCCCTACAACGTCTCGACGCTAGGCGAATACCAGAACTTTCAGCTGTGGTTTTGGGCTTGAATTTGGGCCTCAACTTCATTTCCTTTGGGCTTCTTTCACATTGTTGACCTCCTTTGACTCCCCTTTGACCTAAGCATGGAAATCGGGCTTGAATGGCTTCTTTTTGGGCATTTTTTCCAAAAAATCCACAACTTTGCTCCTAAAGACCAAATAACAAAATATATTAAATATCTTCCATAAAAGCACAATTAAAGCACTAAAAAGCTTAATATTTTAGGACTAAAATAGCGACATTTCTGCTCGCTATCACCTATCAAGGATGGTAACCAAAAAATAATTTGATAGTTGGTTTTGTTGGATAAAAGCATGCAAGAAAGAGAGAAAATAAAGCAAATAAAGATATATGAGATAAGACGGGGAATTCAAATAAGTATCAACTTAGAGCTTAAAATGTGCCCACCTTTGTGCTAGCAACTCACTCAAGCAATGCATATGGTTGGAGAATACTGTCTATTAGTGCCCACATGGACATGGTGTAGACAGATTGCTACTAGCTTTCGCCAGCAATTTCCCTACCAACTTAGTTGTGAGTTAAGTCCAACTCCTATTCAACTCCACTGTAGGTGCCTTTAGAAGACTAAACTAACTAGACACCTATTTCTAGGGCTAGCTAAAACTTAGATAAATATTGCACACGATTCCCAAAACTCTAGTGGTTCCAGTCCTATTTCTAGGATGCAAGAAACAAAGTCCTATTTCTAGGATCTTTTCTACTATTTTTTTTTTGTGAACCCGTGCATTCAACTCCAATCTTTTGGCCACCAGCTGAACACAAACTATGCTAACTTAATTGATCATTTTAAGCTAATAATAAAATTTAAACTTTAGCACAAACAAACAATGCTAAGAAGAATCAAAGTTGCCTTTGCATTGGAGGGGCTTTCTTCTACTAAAGGAATCCACATATTTGAACCCCCAAGAAGAAGCTTAGCTCATTAAGAAAAATAAAATGCAAAACATAAAAGAAAAGGTACACAAATTAAAGAACTAAATTGCATTCATATTGATAAACAAAAAGTACATAAAAGATGAACTTACAACAGAAATTAAACAAAACAAAAACTAAAGACAACTTACAAAAAAAAAAAAAAAAAAATAGAAAGTAAAGACTCTAGACTCAACTCATGTTATTTCTCCTCTCTATCTAACTTGCTCTTGCCTTTTTCAAGAGGAAACAAGTCTTTCTCCTCTTATTCTTTCGAATGGAGGAGCCGACAAAGGCTAGAAGAAACGAAACTCAGATCGGCTACAATATGAGAAGAAAGAAAAGCATAAAAACTATATATCCTAGGATGAGAACCCGAGCTTCCTTTGCTTCTTGCACCTTGGTCGCCTTATATAGACCTTGGAAGGTAAGGTTGGCCGCCGAGATCAATGTCAGAAGTCCCTTGAGTGTGAAAATTCACGATCCTTGGAGTTTTGATACGAGATTTCTGATTTTCGGATGATTCTGTGCAAATCCTGCGAACCTCCAAATTCTATTGGAAAACCTAGTTGCAGCCGCAATTTGGGTGCAGATCTTGTGAATGCACTGCTTTGACAAATATGTCTTCAGGTGAGACCACTTTCCTTATCAGTTTTGCGGGCGCAAATTGGATGCATTTTCCATATCCTCAAGACCAAAAGTGGGCACAAATCTTCAACTTCATTTTGCTCCGCTAACTTCTTCATCTCCATTTGTGGGCGCATTTCAAACAAAAATTGGACATCTACACAAAAACATTAATTTTGATAAATTCTTACAAAAATAATCTCTTTTTCAACACTTTAAGCATAAATTCTAGGCTAAATTATAAAAAAAAATGCCCGTGAACTATGGGGTTTGTTTCAAAAATGCCCTTGAGGTTTATACAGTTTCAAAAATACCCCTGAACTTTGAAAAATGTTTCAAAAATACCCTTGTCGTTAATTTTGGATGGAAACTGTTAAAGTTTCAGTTTCAAAAATACCCTTGAACTTTAAAAAAAATATTCAAAAATACCCTTATTGAAAAATATTTCTTTTTTTTTTCCTTCTTCCACTGTTAATTAACTATTCTACCATGAAAATTAATGAGAAACTTTACTTATTTGTCATGTATTCATAACCTATGAGCTTTTTTTTCTCTTTCAACACATCCAAAGCACTTGGCTAGATTTTCGTATTGAAACTTCAAGATGATTTTTTTTTTTGTTCTTGAAATTCTACATGTGCTTGACTTCATTTGTTGGTAGCCTTTTCAATATTATATCCTCACCAACTATTACCCCATTCGCTTTCTCGATATTCATTTTATGAAAAATAAATGAAACTATTGTTGTATACGAGTTCTAACAATTCTTAAATATTAATAATAACAAAATCATATATAAAACTTTTGATTAATTAATCTTATAAATTGGACCAAACTCACAGTCTTGTAAACACTTCTTCTTCTTATCATTAACATACACAAACAGAGAGAGCAAAAAGGAAATAATATATATATACATATATATGTCGTTTTCTCACACGTATCTTCTTTACACTTTTTAAAAGAGAAAACTCGATTTCAAAGTCTATTTTTATTTGGTATTGAGTTGCACACAACCTTTATAAGCAAAGTTTTGCATTAATTTTCATGGAGAAACAATTTACGGCGAGCGGAGGAAAAAAGAAGAAGCATTTTTCAATAAGGGTATTTTTTTTAAAAAGTTCAAGGGTATTTTTCAATAAGGGTATTTTTTAAAAAAAGTTCAAGGGTATTTTTGAAATGAAAAAATGCCAAGCTACGCAAAGTTCTTAAAGGACATCCTTTCGAACAAGCGCCAGTGGAGAGAATTCGAGATCGTCGCGCTAACAAATGAGTGTAGTGCAATCCTCAGTAGCAAAATTCCCCCAAAATTGAAGGACCCAGGAAGCTTCACTATTCCATGTTCCATTGGAGGAATTGATGTGGGGAGAGCCCTATGCAACCTTGGCGCAAGCATTAACTTAATGCCTTTGTCAGTATTCAAGCGCCTTGGTATTGGAGAAGCGCGTCCAACAATAGTCACTCTCCAGCTTGCAAATAGGTCGGTGGTGCATCCAGAAGGAAAAATTGAAGATGTACTGGTAAAAGTAGATAAATTTATTTTTCCAGCTGACTTTATCCTTCTTGATTATGAAGCAGATAGAGAAGTCTCAATCATTTTGGCAAGACCTTTCTTGGCTACCGGACAAACTTCGATTGATGTGCAGAAAGGCGAGCTAACCATGCGGTTCAATGATGAACAAGTAACTTTTAATGCTTTCAGCTCATTAAAATTCCCTGATAAAGTAGAAGAGTGCAATGCGTTAGAAGAAAAAGTTGGGCATCCTAAAGAAGAAGTTGCGCTCAAACAGAAGGCGAAAAAAGGAAAAGGAGTTGAGTTGGGGAGTAGCGCATCAAGGAAAAACATCTCGTCGCGTCAAAACACAACTACGAATGGCGCTACTGCAGTAAAGGAAAAGCACAAAAGTTGTCAACCTTTGTGTTGGATAGAATGCAAACTTCGAGGGAAAACCCAACATTGCAAGGTGTGGCAGAAAGTCCGACAGCGCAAATCAAGAATAAAATCTCACGAAGGGAAAGAGATGCAGTGGGACAATGCGCCTATCATCTTTTTGGACAACACATGAAGGAAGAGCATGTTGACGCCTCAGACCATTGAAGTCGCATCATTTTGAGGCAATTAAATCAGGGACGTTTTCTATCTCTTTACTTTATGTTTGTTAGGAAGTTTTCTTGCAATTATTTATTTTCCAGAAGTAGAAGAAAGTCTTAGGTTTGGGTCTATGCGCTAGCTTTGAGTAATAAGTAGAAAGCATGCGTTACTATTACATTTTTCATGTTTGATATGATTTCTCAATGCGTTTGGTTTTAGTTCAGTATGTCTCTTTAAGTGCTTAAATCTCCCATGAGTTGATTTGCATGCGTTTAATATTTTAATGCGTTAAAATTTTTGGGTTTTTTCTGTTGCAATAACGTTATCGCATTAAATTGTTATTGCCCTGCCTCGCCTGCGTTTCCCCTGTGTTGCTTTACATAAACCTATGATGATAATATGCGCTAGAAGTAACAACCAATTTTTCTTTGCGTAAGTTCTTCCTTGCCTTAGCTATTGATAAATGTCATTTTCTCCTTATTTAGATTTGTCTCAAAGTATCTTATGCTGCATTACTTCTTCTTTACTAGCCAATGCGCCAAATCTACTGGTGTAATAACGCATTCTTAGAAACTCTTCCCCTACCGCATAGTGCAAAACAAGTTTGGGGGTCCAATGAGGACATTGTCCATTTTAATTTAGGGGGGGTGCATAGCGCATGTTTCTATATTTCATAGTTGTTCAGCAAAGCAAGTAAAAAAAAAAATACTCCACTTTCTTGAAGGCGTTAGTAACCATGGGAATTCATGACACCCATCGTTTGCCTTTGCATGAAAGCACTGAAAAGAAATAGCATGCTTCGACAACCTGAAAGATGAGGTGCTCGTAAGCCAAAACGAAGGCGCTACATCTAAAATGATTCTCATATAAAAAAAAAACAAATTGCTGGCAACATGTGCGCTATGAGTAAACATTCTTAAAAAGTGTTAGTGCATCCAAGTTTTGATTTAAAAGTAAGCTAGTAAAGAGGAAGAAGTGTAGGAAGGAGAAATGAGAGAAATCCATTTAAGTGAGAAGAAGGCATTTTGAGGTAGTAAAAGCAAAGTTGACCTTAGGTTTAGAAAGTTGGATGTTGGTATTTCGCATTGCTGAGGTAAATTTTTGTAGAGTGCGCTAAGGAATTGTAGTGAGACATGAGGCATTGTGACAATCTGAGAAACAAAAAGTGTTGTATTGCTTGAGGACAAACAATAATTTAAGTTTGGGGGTTTGATAACTTGAAAATATCAAGTTATTAAGCATCTAATATAAGCTTATTGTGAGCCTCAAGAGAGTAAAAATACCCAAGTTTTAACTAATTTATATGCTAGATGCAGTAATATTGATTTATTTGTATTAATGTGCTCATATTAATTATTATCTTTGAAATTCGTATAAAACTGCACTAATTCTAATTTATTGCTGCATCAGGAAAAGCTTGGCCAATTATGCGATAGAGCATGATGCGCTTGGGGCATGACATGCTGTAGCAACTGTAGCATAGAAAGCTTGTTGCTGTAGCATGGAAGCTTGTTGTTGTAGCATGGAAAGCTTGTTGTTGTAGCATGGAAAACTTGTAGCATGGAAAGCTTGTTGCTGTAGCATGGAAGCTTGTTGCTGTAGCATGGAAAGCTTGTTGCTGTAGCATGGAAAGCTTGTTGCTGTAGCAAGGAATGCTTGTTGCTATAGCATGGAAAGCTTGTAGCATAGAAAGCTTGTTGCTGTAGCATGGAAAGCTTGTTGTTGTAGCATGGGATGCTTGTTGATGCTACAACAAGTTTCTAAGCAACTTGCTTTGGCTCAAAGCAATACATGCTTTGGCTCAAAGCGATTCATGCTTTGGCTCCAAGCAAAGAAAAGTTTATAAATAGAGGGGAGATGAAGAATCAAAGCATCCTGGAATCCAAGGATCCATAAGTCTTTCTTAGAGTGTTTTTTTTTTTTTTTTTTTTTTTTGCTTTATTGAATGTTGTAGCATGAACTAATTTAGAGTTTTATGTTTTATTGTATGTTGTAGCATGAACTAATTTCTTTTTATCAAGGCTTAGCCTAGGTGAGGCAATAAGATTATTTTTGTATGCAATGCAATGAATCAGTGATATTGATGTTTTCTACTTAGATGTGATATTTCTTTCATTACTAATATCCGTCTGATCAACCGATAGAGGTAGTAGCATGATAAATCCCTGACAGGTAATGCATGTGGAAATATCTAAGTAGATCAAGATAATACATTACATGTAGTCTGGTTATGTTAGGAATAACTCAACTGCTTAGGATATTTCATGAATGTGTTTGGGTTGCTTTAGGAATAATTCAACCACTTGCAAGCATATAGAGAACTGCTTAAACGCATGAATTAAGCAATAGGAATATTCTTAGTTCATCGCATGTGTAATACCGGAAGGGAATCACATGTTTATTTCTCGCTTAGGCATCAATATCCTGTCGATTCATTGTTATGCGCTACATTAATATCTTATCTGTCACATGTGGTTGCTGCGGCGAAAGTCTTGATAGCTCATCACCCATTGTATCCTTTTATCGCATTATTATTGCTTTTCTTTATTGCATATTCAAAATGTCGCATCCATATTTTATTACTCATTAGAATAGGATTTAATTTGAGATATTTTATCTACTCGCCCCTTCCTTATGGATTCAACCCTGGAATACTCCAGGTATTACTTGGTGGTGCATAATTTATACTTGGATTGATGCACAACGACATATTCTTTAGTTAATTCAAGAAAATTAGAAGTGATTAAAATTACCCTATCAGAGAAAAACTTTGAATATGCAAGCTTTTTAAGAGACAAAACAAACTGATTTGTGAAAGAGATTTAACCAAATTTTTGCATGTAAATCTCTGTAATCTTCCATCATCTCAACAAGAATCACATTCAAGCTTAAATATGGAGTGATTGTATTTTGAGAAGGATTAGTCACTTGGAAATATGGCATTATGAGAAATTATGCATGCATCAAATTCATGTACTCTTGCCACCAATTTAAATTGGTTTTCAAAAAACTAAATTTGATTTTTCCATAATTAATTTAACAACTTAAATTAATAATCAATTTTAAATAAAATTTTTAGCATGCAAAAATGCCAACATTTTATCCCTAAATTCAAGTCATGTTGCACGATTAATTGGTGTTTTAATTTCTATATTTGTTAAGTTCAAGTTTTTAGTCCCTTGAGAGCAATTGGAGAAATCTTGGAGAATTTGGAGATATTTGGACCCAAAGTTGAAGAATTATTGAAGCGTATAGTGTATTTGGATCATGAGGAGCAGTCCAAGACTTTATGGATGAAGAATTTGGGCCAAGAACCAGAGAAATCAACCCAAATCAGCCCAAGACCAAGTCTAGACGTTTCCAGCTAAGACCCAGCGTCGAGACGCTAGGTTGCAGCGTCTCGATTCTACGACTTCGTGAGCTCCAAGTAATCTGATGGGTAGCGTCGAGACGCTAGCCAAAAGCATCTCGACGCTGTCAAGGGCTGAAGCACTATAAATAGATGGTTTTACCCTCGATTTTATTCATCAAGCAAGCATTGAAGAAGGCTCTTTGAGTCAATTTGGGGGTTGGGAAGAGAGTGAGTGAGAGTAGTTCTTAGAGAGTGTTTTTGGGCATTCTTGGGAAGGATCGGGAGCTTGTTCGAGTTCTGATCGAGGCTAGATCGTGGTGGATCAAGGGCATAAGCAGGGGATTCGTCGTCGGTTTAACTTCTATTCCCTACTCTTGCCCGTTTACTGTTTTATCATGTATATGTTGGAAATTTTGGTACTCTTAGTGACGATTTATAGCTAAACTCCCAGCATTCGTGTCTTGAATGAAGAAATATAGCTGAAATGTTATTATTATTACTCTCTTTTGTGTCCATTATACTAGTTATTTGTATGGGTGTTCTTAATGCTTTATAAATTTTGGCCAAATATATGTTGAACTATTACTTAGTGGAAACTCGACAAAGAGAAACTAAGTTAGAACATAGACCATGCAACTAGGCTTAATTGCTTGTAGTGACAACGGGATTAGTTGGTTAGGCCTAGAGATCGATAATGAACTAGGACTTATTAATTAACCCATTTAACGGCGCTGAGGACACTTGGGTTGTTAAAATGTGTTAATTAAAATTAGGCGAAACCAACAGGAGAACCTATGTTAGCAAGAATGTTCTAAATTTTTATAATTAGTTGGACATGATAGTTAGTGATCAAAATAACTGTTAGATTATATTTATCGAATTTAAGACCCTGCCTCTCATTTAACTTGACGTCCCTCGCTTGTGACTGAATTGCTTGATCAACTTGTTTTATTGTTTTGTTTAATTTTCAACACGTCTTTTATTGCATTTGAGATCCTTGGATAATGTCTGTCTTAAGTATTTTTAGTGTTTAGTTAGTTATTTTGCCTAGATTTAAACTATTCCTTGTGGATTTGATACTTGGTAACATCTTACCATTTTATATTACTTGTGGCCCGTGCGCTTGCAGAACACCACCAAAAATCAAAGTTAAATAATTAATCAAACAATTATATTTATTAAATTAATGTGCCAATCCCGATCTTTCTCAAAATTCGGTTGAATATTGACGTGTTCGACTTGTCGAAGGCCGTGTTGGTCAAATAAAATTTATAATCCACAACACTACAACTATTTTTGTAGAAATAGTGGTCGGGGTCGAACACAAGGAAGGGGACCTAGTAAGTGTAGAATTTCGTGCTTATAAAATAGGGGGATTCTTTGAAAGAATGACAAGCAAAAATAAATAAATGTTGAATTTAAAAGAGGCAAAATAAAGTATGCAGAAGAGAAATAAGACGGAAATCAATAACATGAAAGGGATCGCTGGATTAGGATTTCTTATGTTTGATTCTATTTCGTTTGGCTTCCTAGTTTTCTCTAATAATTATTCTAGACTGATTTCATTAGTCCGGTCGGCTTCTGGGTTACTCGGAGGACCCCCCCTACACTAACCTGTGCTAATGAACTTGCTAACCGTGAATTCTGCAATTAGCAAGATTAATTAATATATTCTTTATCGCCCGCCACCCCTCATACATAAAATAGCAACTATCTGAGACCTCGCAACAGTCACTAAATTATATCTAACTAGTTTTAGATTAAGCAATTTCACAATCACCTATTTAAACTAGCCGCTTTGGGATCGTGGGTTCGGAATTATATTAACTAAATTCAAATACAATTCGAATCTAATTCCTACAACCTTTAACATGCATCCTAGGCCTATCAAGGGTCATCTCGCGTAGAGAGTGGCTTGCCTCAACCTAGTGGCTATCTAAAAATAACTTATTGAATACACAAGCGGTAATCACATAGGGGTGTCAATCCTAATAGACTAGCCTCATGTATTGGTTTAAACGGGATAACATGCAAAACTTAATGAAAAGACAACAAGAAAAGTACAATAAACTCCAGAAAACTCAGTCAATCTAAATAGAAATCAAAGCATAATCCCAATCCAACGATCTAAATGCGATTAGCTATTCATAAACGAAGTAAAAACAAGAATAGACATGAAATAATCCATGAAATATGACCTAAAAAGGTCTACAACAGTACAGAAACGTAAAATAGGCAAAAGAAATCGTAAAAGAATCAAATTTCTAACCTAACGGTGGACTAAACTAAGACTACGTATATATAGAAAACTTGGCGACGTCGAGACGCCAAGGGCAGTGTCGAGACGCTGTGAACTTTATGCTCCGGTTGATTTTCGCGTCGGCGTCGAGATGCCAGGGGCAGCGTCTCAACGCCATCCCTGATCCTTGACTTGTTTTATTTCTCGGTCTTGTCTCGTTTCTTCTCAGATCGGGCTTCAATCTTCGGCTTTTGGTGTCGTTCTTCATGCCCGCTTCAGCACAATTGGGTCTTTTCATCTCCTCGCTGTCCAAGACACCGAGATGGCTCCAAAACTCCGTAATTGGCCCGAATTAACACCAAATTAGTGTGACCGACTCCCGACATTGCCTAAGCTCAAAGATCTTGTAAATAAGACAAGTAAAACATAAAATAACTATAACAAGCTTAGATTAGAGGCGATAAAATAGGACTATTTAGGACTATCAAATACCCCCAACCTAAATCTTGCTAATCCTCGAGCAAGGCACACACAGACCAAAGAAGAAGACATTGTGCACATAATTGAAAAGTGACTTAATTCTCAAGACTCAAATACTCCAAAAACTAAAGCAATCGAGAGACATTCACAAGAGAGACAAATGAGGAGACAAATCAAATTTTTTCAAAGATTATCTTGCACAAGAGAGCTCCATCCCACCTAAAGAAGACTTTACTAGCCTGGGATTGGTTTACTTGACTCTCATTCTATCTTCCCCCTACACTGACACTAAGGTTTTGCTAAACGGCCCAAATGGAACAAACTAGGTTGTTTCCTCTTGCTTAGGTGCCTAATCAAGGAATTCCTTTTTCTTGTTTTCTCTCTCTTTTTTTTTCTTTTGCTTTTTCTTTTGCTTTTTGCATTTCTTTTAGGATGGGGCACTAGCTTTCACACTACAATGCACGGACCCATAACCCGAGTTTAACCCTTGGTTAGCCTAATTGATCACATTGTAGGTAGCTCTTTTTACCTCTAAACGTTATGCTCAATGCAAGCATGCTTTTTTTTTCTCAAAATAAAAATGACGAGCATATGATTTTTCTTTTGGCTCACGCTCACTGACTTATTTTTCCGCTCTTTTTTTTTTACAGGCATATTTTCTTTTTTCTCTTTTAGGCAAGACTCCACACTCTATTTTGCAAAAAAAATAGACCTTCTTGCTTAACCTTACACCTATCGGGGTGACAACAGAAATATGAGCTAAGTAACTCGCTCCTAAGCATTCAAGTCCTACTTTAAAGCAAGAAAGAAACCCAACATGTGCAAGACATATCCTAGAAAAGTTTTAAAAATGTTCCTTTTTTTAACATTCTCGGTCACAACTCATCGAAAGCAATAAATTTTCGAAAAAATGTAAGTCAATCCTAGGAAATCATCATCACTTAAACAAGCATATACACAAGAAGGATGCAAGACATTCATTAAGCACAAATGCTGGCCTGACGCTCAGATGCTCAAGGCCCAACAAAAATATAAAGTATAATTCCCCACCCCCAACCTAAATTTTACATTGCCCTCAATGTAATAAATCATGAAGAATAAGACAATGCATAGGGAAAGAATAGAACTTCCCTAAATTTTGCGCTCATGGGTGGTGAACCATGTTTTCTTATAAATGTAGAAGCTTCGCTTTGGTACCGCCATTCCTAAAAGACAAAAACAAGAAAACAAGCATAAAAGCAACTAATAGAAATAAACCTATCTAAGAATTGAAAAGAAAAAAAACAGTAAAATTATAGCGTGCAAATGTTTAAGGTCGTTTGCTCGACCACGCTCTCCTCTATTTCTTCTTATGGAGGCTTCTCTCCACAGGTTCAGAATACATTATTCTTGGAAAATTCTTGCTTTAGTAATTTCAGAGCCTGTAAGGAAAGATCAGTAGAAGTAGAAAAAAATATTGGAAGCAGAGGTGGGCTGACAGAAAATTCGCTCTACCCTAATCCTAGAAGATGAGCACTTGGTGACTCCACCAGATTTATCAGTGAGGGTTATCTGGTGCTCATCGACTACATAAATAAGTTTTTATCTGATTTGTTTTGTGTATATGTTTTAGTGGTTTGGTGCGTGAACTTTTTGACTGTTTCTTTTTGTTTTGTAGGTGTGAGTCTGGTGCATGAGTGATCCTCCTGGGGTAAGATTCGAGTTTGATCCAGAAATTGAAAGGACATTCAGAAGGAGAAGGAGAAGGAGAGAGCAGTGAAGAAATCTAAATCCAATGGATGACCCTCCGCGTCTTCCAAAAATTCTAGAAGATCAAGTTGATCCCCAGCGGAATCGTGGGCTGTAGCAAAATGGACAGCAAAATAATCAGGCTGAGAAACCTATTCTGGTAGCGAATGATAGGGCCAGAGCCATTCAAACGTATGCTTTTTCGATGTTTGATGAGTTAAATCCAGGAATTGCACGTCCTCAAATTGAGGCAGCACATTTTGAAATAAAACCGGTAATGTTTCAGATGTTGCATGTAAGGATTTGGAATTCCCAAATTCCGTTAAAGCGGAAGCGTAATTGGGACCGATTCGTAGTTAATTTTGTTTATCCAAAAATACCATAACATTGGCAAAAATCATAGAACAAATTCTATAGAAACATAAGGCTAAGCATACAAAATTTAGATCTAAATCTATAATAAAGAAAAGAGAAGAAAACCTTCGTTGACGTCTCTGAAAATCAAGAATGATTCTTGATTGCTCTGCAACAACGAAGAACACCACCATTTGATCGTCCTCGCTATAACTCTGAGATTAGGAACGTAGTTGTGGGACTACCTAATCTTGAATGAGAAAAACTCTATGAGAGAAAATTCTCCCTAAAGTTCTTGAGTTGAGAGAATATGAGAGGGAGGCTAGAGATAATGTGAGAGTGCATTCTTGTGGCCTTATGTTGTTGTACCTAAACCCTAGGTTTAGTGTTCTATTATAGGAGAAAGGTCATGAATAAAATATTCATTTAAAATCCATTATTTCCATAACCGATTTAATCTTTTCCATAATTAATCAATTCCATGACCAATCAACTCCATAATTGATTAATCTTTTCCATAAATGATTGATCACTTCCATAAGTGATTAAATCATTTCCATAAATGATTAATTACTTCTATAAGTGATTAATCATTTTCATAATTGATTAATGTCCACTTAATTAATTCTTTAATTAATTAATCACCAATTAAATATCATATATTTAATTTCAGACCTTCTATTAGTTAATTAATTAATTACCTAATTAAATATCATATATTTAATTTGAGGCCTTCAATTAATTAATTTTATAATATGAATCAAATTCATAATAAAATTTGAACTCTTTCAAATTCTCTTATATCCTATAAATTTAAGGGAAAAATACACTTTTAGTTCCTGAGGTTTTGGTTAAGTGACAGTTTGGTCCTTGAGTTTTCAAACTCAACAAAAATACCCCTGAGTTTTGAGATAAGGAGCATTTTGGTCCCTGCCGTCAACTTTTCTGTTAAATTTTAACGGTTGCTGACGTGTCACTATTATTTTAATTAAAAAAATTATTTTTAAAATTTTCAAAATAAAAAAATAAAAAAATATTATTATTATTTAATTATTTAATTATTCCTCCATCTCTTTACTTCCATTCTTCTTCTCCATCTTCTTCCTCTTCGTCCTTTCATTCTTCTTCTTCATATCTCCGACGGCCGACAGCCGGTGGCCACCGCTCGCCGGCGTCGGCGCCGATCACTGGCTATTTTTTCTTTTTTTAATTTCTTCCTCCCTTTTCTTTTTCTTCCTCCCTCTTTTTACTGTCTCGCCGCCGGAGACGGAGGAGGGAGGAGGGTGTCGGAATCGAAGGGGGTTTCCCCCCTTCGTTTCTGTTTTTTTTTTTAATTTTAAAACAGTAAAAATAGGGAGGAAGAAAAAGAAAAGGGAGGAAGAAATAAAAAAAAAAGTAGCCGGCGCCGACGAGCGGTGGCCTCCGGCTGCCGGCTGTCGAATATATGAAGAAAAAGAATGAAAGGATGAAGGGGAGGAAGATGGAGAAGAAGAAGGGAAGTAAAGAGATGGAGGAATAATTAAATAATTAAAAAATAATAATATTTTAATATTTCTTTATTTCTTTATTTTAAAAATTTTAAAAATATTTTTTTTAATTAAAATAATAGTGCCACGTCAGCAACCGTTAAAATGTAACAGAAAAGTTGACGACAGGGACCAAAATGCTCCTTATCTCAAAACTCAGGGGTATTTTTGTTGAGTTTGAAAACTCAGGGACCAAACTGTCACTTAACCCAAACCTCAGGGACTAAAAGTGTATTTTGCCCTAAATTTAATATGAATCAAATTCATATTAATATTTGAACTTCTTCAAATACTTATTTCTCTCATAGACTATAGTTTAATTAAATCTCATTTAATTTAAACTAAATTGAATAATTAATTAATTCATCTTCTAATTAAATACCATATATTTAATTAGACATATATTAGCACTCTTTCAAATATATCAATCTCTCAATATTATAAAGTTTAATCTCAAATTAGACTTTATATTTTAATGTATCACTATACATTATATTAATTTTTATCTCGTACAATTAACTTAATTCCCAATATGAATTTGAACTATTCAAATTCTCTCAAGATATATTTTTTTTCTAATTACTCTTTACGAGCTAGCAGGGGACCTAATGGACCTACAGATCAGAAGCTCCAATGATATGAGGTTAATAGATTAAAGTCATTAATCAGGTTAACCAATATTCATTAATTGTGGGTCATTCCACTAAAGACCCACAACTGAACTTTTCTCACTGTAGAACATTTCTGTGTCCATGGATGTAGACCTATGTCGGTAAGTCAATCCTTCACGAGTGTCCGTAATCACAACTGGGTCAAATTACCGTTTTACCCCTGTGTTACATCTGTCTCCTTAAGTACTAGCGCTCCTCTAATGAACAACCTGTTTATGGTCCAACCATTAAACAGAAAGTCCCTCTCGGGCCAGTGAGAGGGTGGGATCCCTTTGTTCAAGTCCCGGAGTCACCACTTAAGGGAACACTCATCTACTTCACCTGGAAGCGGGAAGGAGTGAATTCCTTCTTGTGTTGTCATGTCTCCAGCCTCCCACTCGGTCTTGTCCCCAAAAAGGAAGGCATATTGAATCGGCGTATTGACCACTCTCACCCATGCTAATCAAAGGGAAATCCCTCATGAGAAGGACTTCAAGATACACTCAGGATTAAGGCTGAGTTACCTAGGTCATCCTATTGAAACAGTAACCTAATTAGTTAACGGTGTTATAACTAATGGTTGACTATTTCGTGGTCTGGTCTTATGCAAACTCATTGCATAAGATACCCCCGCTCGCACGTCTCCTACATGGACGCCTTGGATCAATACGTCTGTATCGAATACAAAGTGGGTTGTATCACATAGTGTTACCAGGATAAGGTACCCAGCCTTATCCCTGTACTATAGACCTTTTAGGTTGTTACTTGAACACCGATCCCCGTATGTCCCCACATACTAGTTCAAGTCACATGTAAACAACCTTGGATCTTTAGTTTATTGGATTTGGGTCAAATTGTGCAATATTTAACAATAACACTTTATTGAAACAATTATACATTTTGTTTACATTCACTATCTACGAGTTTTAGGGCATAAAACCTAACATTGCAGACCGTGGGTCAATTCCATGGTTTATCATCTGAAGACCCCCATTTCCATCTTAAGTCTTTTCTAGGAGTTAGTGATTCGTTTGTAATTCAGGGAGTGTCTAGAGATGCCTTTAGATTAACTTTGTTCCCGTATTCTCTTAGAGATGGAGCAAAGGCGTTGTTAAATTCTTTTGCTCCAGGATCAATTAGAACTTGGAATGAGTAAGCGGAAAAATTTCTTAGTAAGTATTTTCCACCAACTAGAAATGCAAAGTTGAGGAGTGAGATAGTGGGATTTAGGCAACTCGAAGATGAAACTTTTAGTTATGCTTGGGAGAGGTTTAAGGAGCTTTTGCGAAAGTGTCCCCTCCATGGTTTACCTCATTGAATCCAAATGGAAACATTTTTCAATGGGCTAAACGTAGCAACCCAAGGTATGGTAGATGCTTCTGTGGGAGGGGCCCTTTTGGCAAAAACCTTTAATGAATCCCATGAGATTTTAGAGAGAATATCAACCAACAGTTTTCAATGGTCGGATGTTAAATGCTCTAGTAAGAAAGCTAAGAGTGTGTTAGAAGTTGATGGTGTGTCTACCATTAGGGCTGATATTTCAAAACCCAATCATTTTAACAACCTAGAAATCACTAAAAAGTTACACAAGATAGGTAGAGTGAAGGCTATTCAAAACCTCGTCGATACGATAAATTACTTATCACTTGTTGCAAACTATGTACACTTGCGCATAGTATTCTAGAGCTAAATTCTATTATATTTTTAACCCACTTTAGAAGGCAACACCTATGCAATGAGTTTCCATAACACCGGACCGCAAAATAGTAACCACTAGATGAAACACCGTTAACTAGATATGTAAACCCAAGACCTTCCTTTGATCATTTTCTCTTGTCGTCTATTGTGGTTTCATGGTTGAATTTAAGTGGTTGTTGTTCATTGTTGAAGGAAATGGCAAAGCATTATGGTTTCATTGTTGGGTTGAAGTTATTGGAATTTTTTTTTTTAATTTGAAAGAAGAAAGGAAACAAAGGAAACAAATGGAACAAAGAAAAAAAAGAAAAGGAAAAAAAGAAGAAATCAGCAAAATAAAAAAAAAAAGGGAAGGGAATGGGAAATGACAACAAGAAATGCACCACCGACAAGATTCCTTATCAGCCCATCTTCAGTCAATTTTTCCATCAATTTCCATCCAAATTTCCGGAGCACTTGAGGGAGAGAGTGAAGGAGGAAGAAGAAGAAGAATTTTGGGGTTTGAGCTTGAAGAAGATAGGGAAAAAGCTCAAGCAAAGCCAGCCATAGCAGAATCTGAGTTCAATCTGTCAACCTCTGGTTTTTTTATTCAGTTTGAGCTACACAGAAGGAGCTAAGAGGTGAGGTTTGATTTTCTTGAAATTTAGTTCATTTTCTAACAAATTGCATGAAGGAGGCTTGAGCTGAATCGTATCAGAAGTTAATGGTTTTCTTAATGGAAAACAGAGCATAGGATTTTCGAGCAAACCAGAAGGATCTATGGTGTTTTCTGGTGTTTAGAGCATTCTGGGGTGTAAAGGTTGAATCAAAAGCTCTATTTGGTGTGGTTGGAAAGCTCATTCAATTTCCTACAACTTTCATAAAGAATTCGTGAACCAAAACTGACTTGAAGTAGGTTTAATTTCAGGAGAAAGATAAAGGGTAGCAGAGAACCTCGAATATGTGTTGTCTGTGTTCGGGGCATTTATGGACAAATTGGTTGGGAATCTCGTTTTCATTTCTTCCAGTAAGTTGTAGAGTGTTCAAAAAGGAAGAGTTTGATGTGTATTATATTGATTTGGGTAAGTATTGAGGAAGTTATGGGTGTTGGAAGTTAGGGTATAGAACCTGGAAAATCTTGAAAGTAGAATGTGAATGTGATTCTTAAATCAATTGTCTAGAATTCATGAGTGTTGGATTCCTAGAGTGAGTAATAATATGGTATAAAAGACTCTAGAATTCCTGTGCAAGTATACACAGTCTACAGGAAGTAATATTCTCAATCTGAGTCCTGAATTAGTTTCCACTTTACCTATTTTGTGTAACTTTCTAATGGTTTCAAAGATGGTAAAATGATTTGGTTTTATAAGAATTATGCTGAGGCAAAATAAATGACAGAACAACAAGTAAACAAATAGATAGACAGATTAGAGACAGGCGCTGGTTAGGATTTAGTGATTGTTCTAAAAGATGCTCTAGCAATATTATTGATCATGCATTTCTCGCAGTATTATTAGCGGATTCCTCCCGGAACTTCGGAACTTTTGGGATGTGTTTCAACCCCAATGAAGTACGACCGATCAAACACTAGGCAACTGGCTATCCCTAGCTCAGTCACTGGCGTTCACCAATACACAATGATCGTAGTGTGGATAATTGTCACACACTCTCTAAATCATCCCTGAAACTAGAGAGAGCTATTCACACCGGCTGGCCAGGCGGGCATAAAATGGAAATAAGTACAACAACTAACCAAAATGCGATAGTCAATATATTACTAAAGATGAAGCATGGCAACCACATTATTCCTAACCAACACCTAAGCTACTTAGTTCATAATAGACATGGAAATACAAATCACAATCTGAGTAGGCATGTCCATAATCACAAGTTAATAAAGAAAATAAACTCCTTAATCAGCTTGCGGATGATGGTGTTCTTGGTGGTCTCCAATCTCTCTGTACTATTCGGCTTCCAAGGGAGAACATGGAATACTTTTGACTTTGATGGCTACTTCCTTTTATAGAAGGATGGAAGACTTGAATTAGGTCAACTTGGACATGTGTAAGGCTCCCCTTGCTCCTTTATCCTGAAAATAACTCAACAGAAGTCGGTTCATGAAGTTGGCTAACGAGCTGTGATGTGGCAGTTCTATTCCCAGTTTTCCTGCAGCACAGAATTTGCTCCCTCCAGTCGCTCAGCAGCATAATCTGCACAAAATGATTTCCAACGCTTCCATTCTTCCAAATGGGTTAAATCATGTAATATCTTTCTAAAACCAACCCTATTAAGCATTAAAGACACACAAATCCTTATGTAAATGGGGCCTAAATAACTACCCTTTGGGCAGTTATCAATGAGCATGGAAAGACAAAGCTAATATGGTTCTAATGCTCGGTTTTGGTTGTTTGACAGGTCAAGAGGAAATAGTGGTTCCCGCCGAGCAATCCCATCGTAGGACTAGTAAACGTTGGTTGTATTGGGCGTGCCCTACACAACGTAGATCGGTCATGTTAGTTAAAACGTTTGATGTACTTGATATGCCTTGCTATATTTTAAATGACAAACCTGAGATGTTTTAAGAAAGCTTTTATCGTTGCACGTTTATGTTTAACGCCTTGGTTGAGTTGCGTTATGCGTTTAAAGTTTTATCACGTGTTCTGATTTCTGAATCTATAGTTTTAAAGTTAGTCACTCACTGGGCTTCGTAGTTCATTCTTTCAAAATGTTTTCAACTTTTCAAGTAGAGATCGAGCTCCCGGTGCCTGATACATTGCTAACGTCTGCTGAAAGTTCCAGATCAAGCTCCAGTACGTGGGTGGAGTTGTATATTGAGTGTGTCCATACTGTGAATGTTTTTGTAAGGATTGAATAATTCACGGTTTGTGTAACTTCTAGAGGTCGTGGTTGTATAAACCCCAGTTGTATATGTTTTTGGTTGTGATATCTATACCAGGTTATTTTCCAAATCGAGTTATGTCAGGGCTGCACCTCGTGTATATTAGCAGGTTTTCAGGGATTTCGTTGTGTTGTGTTTCCCGTAGAATATTTGATATCCAAGATTAGTATGTTTATCAGGTTTAACGTTTCAGTAGGGTCAACAAGGATCGTTAGAGGAGACGATGTCTGTTGGCTTCACGCCGTCTCTCGGACTAAGCTAGTAGGTGGTCCGGGAGAGGGTGTGATAAGATAGGTTTCTATTTCAAAAGGATGACCTAGGGAACTCAATCTGAATCCTAAGTATGTTACGAACCCCTTTTCATAAGGGATTGTCCTTAGATTTGTATGGGTGAGAGTGGTCGATTCGCCGACTCAATAAGCCTACCATTTCAGGGGCAAGACCGAGTGGGGGCTGGGAACATAACAGTACAAGATGGAATTCACTCCTTCCCCTATTCGGGTAAGTAGATGTGTGTTCCCTTAAGGGTTAGTTTCGAGTCTTGAACAAAGGCGCGTTGTTTTCTCCTGGCTCAAGAAGAATTTTTGTTTAGTGGTTGGACCCTAGACAACTTGTTCATTAGAGGGATCAGTGGTACTTCAGGATCAAGAGGTACCCCAGGGGTAAAACAGTAATTTTACCCAGCTGGAGTTACGAACACTCGTGAAGGATTGACTTACCGATATGGTCGATATCCATGGACACAGAAATATTCTACAGTGAGAAGAGTGCAGTTGTGGGTCTTTAGTGGAATGACCAACAGTTAATGAATGTTGATTAACTAGGTTAATGAGTTTAGCCAATTGATCTCGTCTCGTTAGAGCTTCTGATTTATAGGTCCATTAGGTCCACTTGCTAGCTCGTAAAGGGTTCTGAGATTAATTAGTCTTAAATATTTAGGGAATTTTAATTGAGTTTATTTGATGCAATTAATATAATGTATGAAGATATATTATAATATAAGTTTAATTATTGAATTAAAATTTATAATATAAAATTAATTAGGGCAAATTGCACAAACCACCCCTAAAGTATGGTAGTTGTAACAATTACACCCCTAAACTTTCAAATGTAAAAATTAAACCCTCCAACTTTCAAAAGAGAAAAAATTAGACCCTTACACTTTGAATGGTAAAATTAAACCCTCAAACTATCACAAATGTAAAAATTGAATCCATATTACTCTATTTCTCTCTCATATTTCATCCTCTCTCTACTTTCCTTATCTTCTCATTCCAATCTACATTCTCTCCCTCCCTCCCTTTAGCAATTAAAAATGCAGCAAACAAAGAATTTGATGTCATCTTCCTCTTCCTGAAGACTTCCCGCTCTCTCTTCTCTACTCCCCTCCTCCATTTCATGCCGGTTTCAAGCTTTATCTCTCTAGAAATTGGTCGTACCAAGTACAACAATATGACTATGCCCATTTCATGTCGATTACAAGCTCTCTCTTTTGAGATTATATTGATGCTAATTTGATAAAAATGTAATAACTTTACTCGATATTTTCAGGAGTATTAACTTGTAAAATTACATAAACAATCATTCATTTTTGTTTGTAATTTTATGGACAATCAATTTATTCAGTTGTAATTTTTCCATAGAATCCTTCATTTTCCTAGCGAAGACTCTGGAAGAAGAAAAAAAAATACTCGAATCTCAAAGAGAAATGATGGTGAAAACTAGAAAGAGATTTTGTTGAGAGAGAAAACTTGAAACCCTCAATAATGGCGGAGAAGAGTGGAGGAGAGAAAGAGTAGTTACTGTTCACTACTTTTTGTTTGCTGCATTTTCATTGTATGAACCTTAAAACGCAAAGATGAGGAAGAGTCGAAAAGTGGATTGAGGGGAGAAATAGAGTCGAGAGAGAAGATGAAACATGAGTGAGAAATAGAGTAAATATGGATTCAATTTTTACATTTGTGATAGTTTGAGGGTTTAATTTTACCATTCAAAGTTTAAGGGTCTAATTTTTTCTCTTTTGAAAGTTGGAGGGTTTAATTTTTACATTTGAAAGTTTAGGGGTTTAATTGTTACAACTACCATACTTTAGGGGTGGTTTGTGCAATTTGCCCAATTAATTTTGGATGAGATTCAAAATTAACTAATGAGAGAATTAAATATTTGAAGGGGTTGAAATATTAAATATGAATTAGATTCATATGGAAACTATAGGTTAAATTTAATATGAATGAAATTCATATTAAAACTATAGTATGCGAGAGAATTATTTGAATATGATTCAAATGGTAAATTAATTAAATATATGATATTTAATTAAGAAATCAATTAAATGAATAAATTCAATTTAATTTAATTTAATTAATATTATAGTTTATAATTAATGTACATTGGATGCACATTAAAACTATAGGTGATAAGAGAGAGGTATATTTGAATATGATTCAAATGTATGATTAATTAAATATAAGATATTTATTTAATCATGGAATTAAATAATTAATTATTTAATTAATTTGATTGAATGAGATTTAATTAAATTTGATTAAAACCATAGGTTATGTGAGGGATGTGCATTTGAAAATGTTTCAAATACACATATAATTAAATAACGATATTTAATTATGTATATTAATTAATTGTTAATTAATATTATTTAGTTTAATTAAATTTTATTTTAATTTAATTTAATTAAAAATGTATAACCAATGCAACTCCCCAATTACAGGAGTGGTTATCAGATGGTTGGAGAATGGCTCTCCACAAGCCAGAACTGCCTCACTAACAGATCTCTCTCTTTACAATCTCTCCCTCTCGTTTTCTCTCGATAGTGGTACACAGTTGGAAAACTCTTATCTTCTCTGTGTTATTTTTTTCTCCCAACTCAAGATCGAGTTCCCACAAACTTTATCTCAGTAGATAGCAGGTGATCATTAGTGGTGGTGTCATTGGAACCTCTGTACGTGAAATCCAAAGGGAGCATAGTGTGTAGATCTGTCTACAAAAACACATAAGTTATTCTAATTCTAAATGGTTATAATAGAAAAATCTTGCTTAATTATTAGAAATAATTATAGAATTGTTCTTGATTTATCTGTTTGCCAATGTATAGTGTCTTCAACATGAATTTAATTGCTAGACGGTCTGATATACGCTTCTGCTGCAACGAATTTTAATCATTCAATTGGTATCAGAGGCCAATTGTAGTTGTTTTCGAAAATTGCATTCATTGAATTGGTGGGATTTAATTGCATTGTGGAATGTTAATTTGTTGTGAACTGGAGGTTATTTGGCCTTAGAATTTTCATTTTTTATTCGATCAAATATAAGCCCCCTGCATTTTTGGGCGATTAAATGTAATTTTGAAGTCTCTATAAGTCGGAGTCTAGATTAGGATTCTTTTTCATGAAGATTGAGACCTAATTTGAAAAAAAAAAAACGTCAGAAAAAGTGGCTGGAAGCACTGCACAGTCACAGGAATCGAGAAAAAAAAAACTTCAAAATGATGCTGAAACGCGAAGGGTGACGCAATGTTAACGTCAGGATTGAATGTCATCATATAACACATGCGTAAGAAAATTAGGACCCAAGGCACTTAACTACATCAATTTTAGACTTTAAGTATGTTTGTTCAAAATAACCGAAAATCGAGAGCAGAGAATACCAACCTGATAAGGGTAAAAAATATATTGATTTTACCCATATATTTAGCTCATTATCTTATCAAAGTTGTATGTTTTAGATCAAATTTAATATTCCCGAGCTCAAAAAGTGTTAAAGTTGATGAATTAGGGAGTTAAGAGTCATGTATGTCAAATTATGCTTATTCGTGCTCAAAAGGACCCATTTTTATAAGAATTTGACTTAGTTTAATGTTTTGCAGAAAAACAAAGGATATATGGAATTTTTAATGGAATTTGACTTAGATATATGTTTTGCAGAAATGCGTCGCATTTCTGGCAAGGAAAAATTCAAATGCGACCTCATTTCTGGGCAGATAAAGGTAGTTTCGAGTCCGTCACGGTTCGTTTTGAACGAGTGTTTTGCGCACCTAACCTGCTATTTTGACTCTGAAACTGACTGAGCTACCTACCAGCACCATTTTCGTAGCTCCTCAACTACTCCCCACCCTATTTAAGGCCTCTATTCGAAGGGAAATTCAAGTAGAACTCACTGGGAAGAAGAGGGTGGTGACAGAACCCTAGTAGACGCCCATGAGTAGGGATGCGTGAGGTTCTTCTTAGAAGACTGAATTCTAACCATTAGTTAGACATCAAACCCGAGTGTTTGTAGAGATTTTCACCCTATTCCCACTTGTAAAGGAGAGTAGAGTGTCGAGCGAACTCTAGAAGGATTGGATAAAAGAAAAAACCCTAGTTTTAGCTACTGCACCTTATTTTCCACCACTTATTACTTTTCATTTCTTTGTAGTCTTTATACATTTATTTCAATGGAAAGTTGTTCATTTTCATTATATTCCATCATGTGTAGCTAAATTCCATTGAGGGGTTCGATATAGTGAATTCCCTTATGGTTTAAATAGCTTGAAAGTGTGTGTTCGCCTAAGTTTTATTCATTGCATGTCACTCTTTACTTAATATCATTCTGAATCATGCTGAGTTTAACTTGATCACTTAGACTTTACATGCTATGTGAGTTTGATCCTGAAAGGGATAAGCAATATCGATTTTCGTAAAGGTGATATAGGAGAAATGGCTCGAAAGAGTATATTCGGTGTTATAGGGGAAGGTCGCCATATAACAACTATATGGTTATAGGTTGCATGCGTGAACTATCTATGTCGGAGTCGAGTCACAAAAATGTGCATAACGGTACTCGCTTAGCCTCCTAACGGTTCTTGGGAGCAAGGCTAAATAGGAGTTAAATCAAACTCAATGCATGAATAGACTTAGGTTAAATAAGCCATGATTAGAGTTATTTTCCTTAGGGTTGAAGCTATATTGAATACCTCGCTTATTTATTATTGTTATTTCCTTACTTGTTTATTTCTTTGGTTACCTTTGTTGAAAGCAATCTTTGAGCAGTTTCTTCTTCAAATCTATGTTTCCAATTTAGTCCTTGTGGGATCGATACCTTTTAAATACTTCCAGAGATTTTATTACTGCATGCGATAGTGTATACTTGCATTAGGTTGGCTGACTTATTCTTAATCTTTTACCATCTTTTCCTAACATCCACATTCAGTCCACACACGCATCATGTTTTTGGCGCCGTTGTCAGGGACCAAAAGTTAAACCAGTTTTTTTTGTTTGTTGAGATTGTGATTCGATTGCTACCGCATTCCTGTCTCAAGAAGGATTTGACTTTGATTTGCAATTTATCTTTTGCAGGTTAAAGTTAGTGCATCAAACAAGGGGTATCAACTCCTTGATATAGACCCTGAGATACAAAGAACCTTCCGTCGTCGTCGTAAAGAGCAGAGACGAAAGAAGAGGGAACAACAAGAGTTGAGCACACAAGAACCTCTTGAAGAAACTTCTTATATACAAGAATTTCAGATGGAACAACCTGGAGTCGACCCTCAAGTTTACCCACAGAATCGTGGAATAGAGCAAAACGGTGGGAGAATACCTCCAGCAGCTCCAGTTCCACTGGTGCCACAAAACGAAAATCCAATTTATATTGCAGAAGACCGCAATAGGGCAATAAGAGATTATGCCTTACCTGTTTTCCAAACTCTGAATCCAGGAATTCTTGAGCCTCCGATAGAAGCTCCACAGTTTGAGCTGAAACCAGTGATGTTTCAAATGCTCAATACCATGGCACAGTTTTCCAGACTTCCAAGTGAAGATCAACATAAGCATATCAAGCAATTCTTAAGAATTTGTAGTTCTTTTAAAGTAACTGGAGTACGAGAAGACACATTGAAGCTAAAACTTTTTCCTTTCTCATTGCAGGGAGATGTTGAAGCTTGGTTGGATTCATTCCCTCCAAACTCAATCACGTCTTGGAATGACTTGGAAGAGAAGTTTTTAGAGAATGTTTTCTCGTCCAATAAGAATGCTAAGTACATAGCTGAAATCATTTCTTTCAGACAATCATATAATGAGCCTTTAGATGCAGCTTGGGAGAGATTCCAAAGGCTGGTCAGGAAGTGTCCTCATCATGGATTGTCTGCATGTATCATTATTGAGAATTTCTATAGTCGGTTGGATCAAGCTTCAAAAGCTCTAGTCAATGCGTCTACGAATAATGGATCTTTCTTGAAGAAATCTGCTAACGAAGCACATGCCATATTAGACACAATAGCGATGAATAACCGACATTGGGGGAGACTGAACCTACAATTTTGAAGAATCCAGTGAAAGTTGTAGAGACACAAGTGAATTCGACTATGCAAGCTCAGATTGAAGCCATTCACAGCATGATGATGGGCTTAACCATGGGCAACCAAGCAAACATCACTCCCGCAAATGCTATCTCTTCTCCTTGTTGTTATATTTGTAATGAAGAAAATATCACTAATAATTTTCCATTAAACCCTACGTCTGTTTTTTATGTAGGACCACAGGGAAATCAGAACCGATGGAATTCGTATTCAGCCACGTACAACCCAGGGTGGAGACAACATCCAAACTTCTCCTAGGGAGGACAAGCTAGTACCAGTAACACCGGTACAAATCAATTCGGAAAAGCTTCAACGGGATTTAATTCCCAACCTACACAACAGTAGAAGCAAAAAAGTTTCCAACCTGTCCAAGTTTAGAATGCAAGCCAAGAGTCAAATCTAGAGGCTCTAATCAAAGAGTAAATGGCAAGGAATGACGCCACTGTAAGGAACTTGGAAGTGTAGATTGGACAAATAGCTCAAGAAATCAAGAACAAACCACAGGGGACATTGCCCAGCAAAACTGAAAATCCTCACCGTGAAGGTAAGGAACAGTGCAAGGCAGTTACCTTGAGAAGCAGATTGGAGTACGATGGACTAGAATACCCCATGAGTCAAGAAGTTAGGAAAATCCCAAAAGAAGTTAGAAGTTACCACAAAAGTTTGTCAGAATAAAGAAAATAAAGAAAAGACCAAGGAGCCAGAAGCCTTGGAAGAAAAAAGTGAAAGTTCAAGTTTAGAAAAGAAGCAGGAAAATGCGACCGCAAAACCTAAAAAGTTTATTATTGATCCAGATTACAGGCCACAACCACCTTATCCTCAAAGATTTAAATACGCTTCACAAGATGCACAGTTTAAAAAGTTCCTCGACATTTTAAAGCAACTTCACATCAACATTCCGTTGGTGGAGGCGCTTGAGCAAATGTCGAATTACGTGAAATTCCTAAAAGACATCCTGTCTAAAAAGAGACGATTAGGAGAGTATGAGAAAGTTGCACTCACATAATGTTCCAGTGCATTAGTTAGAAGCCAGATCCCTCCCAAGTTAAAAGATCCAGGAAGTTTCACTATTCCATACTCCATTGGAGAACGGAACGTCAGCAGAGCACTATGCGATTAAGGAGCAAGCATAAATCTGATGTCATATTCAGTTTTCAAGTAGCTAGGTATAGGAGAAGCCAGACCTGCGGCTGTCACCTTGCAATTAGCAGACAGATTATTAACACGTCCCATGGGAAAGATTGAGGATGTGTTAGTTAAGGTTGACAAGTTCGTATTTCATGCAGACTTTATCATATTTGATTGTGAAGCAGATAAAGAAGTGCCAATTATTGTAGGTCGACCATTCTTAGCGACTGGTAGAACCTTGATCGATGTACAAAAAGGAAAGCTGACTATGAGAGTCGATGACCAACGAGTTACCTTCAATGTCATGAGCGCGCTCAAATATCCTGGAGATTTTGAGGAATGTTCAGTTATAGATGAGATTGACGAGCTTTCTTTGTCTACTTTGCAGGAATTGATAAAGGGAGAAATGCTGGAAGACTTGCTTGACGATGATAAACAAGAGGAAGAAGGTGGGAAAGAGATTGAAGGAATAGAAGAATCAACCACAAGTGGATCTACAGTAGCACGAATAGAAGTGTTGAGAGACTCCTTGGAATCAAACCGAGAAGAAATTAAGTCGTTGCAGCCGTCCATAATTAACCCTCCAAATTTAGAACTCAAACCGTTACTAGAACATCTTAAATACAGTTACCTTGGAGAAAACAAAACACTACCAGTTATTATCTTCGCGTACCTCACTGACGAAGATGAAATGTCTTTGTTGCAGGTCCTATCTAGTCACAAAAAGGCAATAGGTTGGACAATCGCAGATATTCAAAGAATCAGCCTGTCGTTTTGCATGCATAGGATCAACCTTGAAGAAGGTGCCAAGAATTCCATTGAAAGTCAAGGAATGCTAAACCCCATCATGAAAGAAGTCGTCAGAAAGGAGATTCTAAAATGACTGGACTCAGGAGTTATATATCCGATTTTAGACAGTAGCTGGGTTAGTCCAGTGCAATGCGTCTCCAAGGAAGGTGGGATAACTGTAGTGGAGAATGAGAAGAATGAATTGATTACGACGAGAACAGTCACTAGATGGCGAGTCTGCATAGACTATCGTCGACTCAACAAAGTAACCAGAAAAGACCATTTAGCAGGAAAAAATTATTACTGTTTCCTAGATGGCTACTCAAGTTCCAAACAGATTACGATAGCCCAGAAGATCAAGAGAATACCACATTGTCATGTCCATACGGGACGTTCGCTTTTCAAAGAATGCCATTTGAACTCTGCAATGCTCCAACCACCTTTCAAAGGTGTATGATGGCAATATTCTCATATATGGTAGAGCGAACATTGGAATTTATACCGCGTAATAGCTAGAAAGGTGCGAGGAAAAGAACCTAGTGTTAAACTGGGAGAAGTACCATTTTATGGTACAAGAAGGAATAGTTCTTGGACACAGGATTTCCAGAAATGGAATTGAGGTAGACAAGGCAAAGATCGAGCTTATATCCAAGTTGCCTTTGCCCAAAACAGTTCGAGAAATCAAGAGTTTTCTAGGCCATACAGGCTTTTACCGAAGATTTATTTAAGACTTTTCTAAAATTTATAAACCATTGTGTAGGTTGCTCGAGGTAGATAGACCTTTCGAATTTGATGAAGATTGCAAACAAGGTTTCAAAAATTTGAAGAATGCACTCAGCACATCTCCAGTTATAATTGAACTGGATTGGACTCCGCCGTTCGAATTGATGTGCGATGCTAGTGACTTTGCAGTAGGAACTATGCTATGCCAGAAGAGAGGAAAAATCGTGCAACCAATCTACTTTGCAAGCAAGACGCTTAACGAAGCACAGTTGAACTGTACAGTAACAGAAAAAGAACTACTTGCAATAGTTTTTGCATTTGACAAGTTTAGATCCTACTTAGTGGGAACAAAAGTCATAGTTCATACTGATCACTCAGCCCTTAAACACTTACTATCCAAGAAAGATGCTAAACCCCGACTAATCCATTGGATTTTACTCTTGTAGGAATTTGATATTGAAATCCAGGACAGGAAGGGAACCGAAAATGAATTGGCAGATCATCTGTCAAGGCTTGGAGAGGAAGCGCAGGTGGAAAAGAGGTCGAACATTCGAGAATCATTTGCAGATGAACAAATACTGGTAGTAAGGGCAATTGAAATTCCATGGTTTGCAGACTACGTGAACTACTTAGTCAGTGGACTAAAACCTCCTGAAGCCACAACTCAACAATTGAAGAAGTTTCTAAAAGATGTCAAGGATTATTATTGGGATGAGTCGAATCTATACAAGCTAGGTCTCGATAAAATACTTAGATAATGTGTAACAGAAGAAGAGGTACCACTCATATTGGAAGCCTATCACTCGGCTTCATATGGAGGTGTTGGTTTCCTAGAGTGAGTGAAAATATGATATAAAAGACTCTAGAACTTTGTGCAAGTATACATAGTCTGCACCAAGTAATAAGTATTATCAATCCAAGGCCTGAACTAGCTTCCACTCTATCTATTTTGTATAAATCTTTTAATGGTTTCAAGGTAGTAAAAATGATTGGGTTTTATAAGAATAATGTTGAAGCAAAGTAAATAACAGAACATAAAATAATCAAATAGGCAAACATATTAGAAACAGGCACCGGTCAGGTTTTAGTAATTGTTTCAAAGATGCTCTAGCAATATTATTGATCATGCAAACTCTCGCAGTATTATTAGCGGATTCCTCCCGGAACTCCGGATTTTTTGGAATGTGATTCAACCCCAATGAAGTACGATCGATCAAGCACTGGGCAACTGGCTATCCCTAGCTCAGTCACTGGCGTTCACCAATACACAATGATCGTAGTGTGATTAACAACCACACACTCTCTAATTCATCCCTAAAACTAGAGAGAGGTATTCATACCGGCTGGCCAGGCGGGCATAAAATAGAAATGAACTCAACAATTAATCAAGATGCATTAATCAATATTTATTACTAGAGTTTAAGCACAGCAACTACATGTTCCCTAACCAACGCCTAAAGCTACTTAATTCATAATAAGCATGGAAACACAAATTACAATTTGAGTAGGCATGTCCATAATCACAAGATAATAAAAGAAGATACTAATCTCCTCGATCAGCTTGCGATGATGGTCTTCTTAGTGGTCTCCAATCTTTCCTCTATTCGGCTCCCAAAGGTGGAAGGAACTTTCCAAGAATGGAAGGTCTTCTCCCAAAAGTGGAATGAATTTTGCTTAGGCGACTACTCCCTTTTATAGAAGGATAGGAGGCTTGACTTACGTCAACATGGACACGTGTAGGGCTCTCCTTGCTCCTTTATCACGAGAATAACTCAATAGAATTAGGTTTGTTAACTTGGCTAACGAGCTGTGACGTGGCAGTTTTTGCTCCCTCCAGTCACCCATCAGCATAATCTGCACAAAATAATTTCCAAGGCTTCCATTCTTCCAAATGGGTTAAAACATATAATATTTATCCAAAACCAACCCTATTAAGCACAAAATACACACAAATCCCTATATAAATGAGGCCTAAATAACTACCTTTTGGGCAATTATCACACCCCCAAACGTGAACTATTGCGCGTCCCGAGCAATACTAACCAACCTTCCTTCAAGAATTCAAAACATTAGACAAAGAATAGCTTAATCAAACTAGACAGTCCAACACTACCTTTGACCTTAACCTGAGCACTCTGCAAACCCAAGCTCTACTGCAGCAAAATAATTCTTCCGGCATGGACAAATAATCCCCACTTTTAACGCAATTCTAAGAACTTACCACAACCTAGCTCTATTATCAGACACTCAAAACACATTTTCAAGGGGTTTATATTTACGTTTTTCAGACTTAAAGCAGCCTTACAGTCATAAGCTCTTAAGCATGGGATGACCCACTTTATGGTGCAGTATACCCTTACCTCAAACTCATCACCAACTAGGCTCAATACTCATTATAAAGCTCAAATATCCTTAGTTATTCTATCTCTTGCCCCTCAGAATGGCAACATTTTATGATGAAGCTCACCTAAGTTCTGGGAGACAGAAAAACTGTTGGATCATCATTCATCCTTCAAAACTTTTGCTCCATGAATTTTCTCAGCAAAATTTTCAACAAATAATTTTTTCAGCAAATAATTTTTCTCATTTCCTAGGTCATCTTTTTACGCGAAGACAAACTGTGGGTATCACAAATGACCCCAGTTACTCAATAACCTAACAAAATTTTAAATGAAGGAGAGGAATGCCCGAGCAAAACAATTGGAGTAGCAAAAAGTCCCCCAAACTTGAATTATTCATTGTCCCCAATGAATCATCAATTTTTCAAATTATACCCCAAACTTAAATTTTTCTTTCTGAATTTTAAACTGAGCATGGGACTAGAACGAAGCTTAAAGTGGATCATAAAAGTCAACACTGAAGTGAATAAAAGTCCCCACGCAGCGGAAGCGCATCGATTGGACCTTACGCCGTATATTAATTAACATTAAAATACCGTCACGATAACTCAAACAAAACTTTAAACAACCTTTAAAGCCGTTGTAAAATTGGTTTAAACATGCTAAAATAAATCTAAATTTATTTTTTAAAAACTTTTCTAAAGAAAAGAGGAAGAACCGTTACAAACCTTCGTTGAAGACTTGACCGTTCTTCGCCAACGACGCTCCACGAACGAAAACGCAGCAGCCGCCTTTGCTTTTCTTCGCTGAAAATTTCTTCTTTGATTGACACAATCACCACAGAGGTTACACCGGTATGTCTCTAAGTCTAGGAGGCAAAAGACTTGTGGGAGTCTTTCTCTAAGAGGGAGGCTAGAGAGAATTCTAGGTCTTGTCTTTCAAGAGTGTCAAGTCTCAAGTCTCATGACCAATTAGGTCTAGTGTTCTATTTATAGAAGAGAGGTCATGAATAAAATATTCAATTAAATCAATTCCATAATTGATTAATCTTTTCCACAAATGACTAATTACTTCCATAAGTGATTAGATCATTTCCTTGAATGATTAATCACTTCCTTAAGTGATTAATTATTTCCATAATTGATTAATTCTCGGTTAATGAATTCTTTAATTAATTAACCACCAATTAAATATCACATATTTAATTCCCGGCCTAGAATTAATTAATTTGCCCAAACACATTTTAGGCCGTAAATTAATTAATTCATTATTTTCAACTCTTTCAAACTTCCATAAATTTATATTTGAACTTTTCAAATATTAATTTCTCTCATAATAATATATCAATATATATTATATTTGTTTCCCTTAATAAATTGAAGATTTTCAATTTACTTTTATTACTTAGTTGCCTCAAATTACTTTACGAGCTACCAGTGGGACCTAATGGACCTGCAGATCAGAAGCTCCAACGATGTGAGATTAATTGGTCAAACTCATTAACCACATTAATCAATATTCGTTAACTGTGTGTACATTCCACTATAGACTCACAGTTGCACTCTTCTCACTGCAGACATATTTTCTGTGTCCACGGATCTAGACCAATATCGACTAGTTAGTCCTTCACGAGTTTCTGTAACACCAGCTGGGTCAAATTACCGTTTTACCCCTGGGTTACCTCTATTTCCTTAAGTACCAATTCTCCTCTAATGAACAACCTGTTTGTGGTCCAACCATCAAACAGAAAACCCTCTCGTGTCATTGAGAGGATAGGGCCCTAAAGTCGGGAAGGAGTGAATTCCATCTTCAGCCTTAAACTCCTTAAACTTTTCAAGGGCTTCAGACTTATGTCCCATTAGGTACAAGTAACCATATCTTGAATAATCATCTATGAATGAGATGAAATATTCGTACCCTCATCGAGCTTTTACATTCATTGGACCACACAGATCCGAATGTATTAACTCTAAGGGTTCTTTGGCTCTGTAACCTTTTCTAGTAAAGGGTCTCTTGGTCATTTTTCCCTCGAGACAAGATTCACAAGGTGGTAGTGAATCATCTTCTAACTTGCTTAGAAGTCCATTCTTTACCAAACGACCGATCCTATCGATGTTTATATGACCAAGTCTAAGATGCCAAAGATGAGTATTGTTACTTGATGGAGAAATCTTTTGCCTTTTTCTTTGAGTTTCAGCAGTTTTAAATAATTCGTGATTTAAAAGTGCTTTGTTTTCGGTTGGTCTTAAAACGTACGAGTTATTTTCCAATTTGGCTGAACAAATAAGTACACCATTTTTATAAATGAACGCTTCATTCATATCAAAAGTAACTGTATACGATTGTTCAATCAAACATGAAATAGAAATTAAGTTCCTCTTAATCTTTGGAACGATCAACAAACTTTCTAAAAGTAAGAATCTATTTCTAAAAAATAACTTCGCAGCTCCCACTGCTTTAGCTGAAATGACTTCTCCAGTTCCGACCCTGAGTGTCATTTCCCCATCATTCAACTGCCGAAAGGAACTATTTTCCTGAAAAGAAGAGCAAACATGATTAGTTGCTCCTGAATCAAGTATCCAGGTAAACTCATCATGTTCTACCAGGCATGTTTCTAAAACAAGTAAATCAAATTTACCTTCCTTTTCCTTCTTTTTCTCAGCAAGGTACTTTGGGCAGTTTCTCTTCCAATGTCCATCTACATTGCAGTGGAAACCCTTGCCCTTATCTGCCACAACTTTGGCTTTTCCCTTGCTTTGAGCAACAGTATTGGGAGCTTTCCCCTTGTTTCCTTTCTTCTTCTGAGTTTTCTTTGAAGATGTGGCTACAGATTTAGTTCCAGAGGATGAACCCTTCTCGAACTTTCTTTTAGAGTGGACAACGTTTGCCTCTCCTTCTATCTGTCATTTGTTCTTAAGAAGAGACTGATAGAGTTGTAGCTCATTCAGGAGGCTAGTCAGGTTGAATGTTATTTTATTCATCATTGCATTGCTTCGAAACTGTAGAAAACTCTTCGAAAGAGATTCTAAGATGAATGCAACCTGACTACGCTCATCTATGACCACCCCGTTTGCCTCTGCCACGTTGAATTGGACCATCATATCCAGGACATGCTCCCGAACAGACGTGCCCTCTTTCATGCGACGGCTATAAACGTATTTGAGAGCGTCATGGTGGAGTTGATAGGACGGTTGTCCAAACATCTCCTGGAGAGAGTTCATAATCTCCCTCGCTGTTACCATGCTCTCATGCCTTTTAGCCAAAACTTCAAATAAGCTGGCTAGGATATAGACGCGAGTCTTATCATTGGCCTTTGTCCAGCGGTCATAAGCATCCTTAACTGCTTGGGATGCATTACGAGCAGGGGCTGGAGGACAATCCTCCGTTAAGACGAACCGCAGATCATCGACAACAAGAATCGTATTCAGGTTCGACTTCCACGTAGCATAATTTTCGCCGGTTAATTTCTCATTTTTAAGCAGAGAGACAATTGAGGAAGACATTGCTGAAACTTAAACAAACAATGACCGTATTAGTTATCTTTGCCTTAACCCATCATACAAGCAAACAATTGCACACAATCCAATCATTTTAGCAAAACAGACGATCACAGAACCCTAAAACTATCGATTTAGTTTTGCAACGACGTTTCAGAGGTTTAGAATGTCAGCCACCGAAGGGTGATCAGGGCACTCCTCATTTGAAATGAGACACTTCTCAGCTAATTCTAATTCCAGAATAACTAATATTCCTATAGACATTAGCCATCGTTGTTCGGTCAAGGATTTGTTAACACTTTTAACTCATCCTCGTAAGTGTAACCCTCCCCCTTTCAGATCTCAGAGGCACGCACCAACAGGCTACCGAAGGGAAAGACAACTGTTGGTGATTAGCCTAAGAGCTCCTATCCTGTTCAGGAGTTCACGATGTTCCGAATCCTATGACCAGGCCCTCCGAAGGGATGGTTGCGCCAGGAAAACCTGCAGGCGGATCATAGGACTCTCACGGTGTGAACTATGGGCGGAGACCGAGGGATACGTTGACACGTGTCCCGCTCCCACTTACTCTAGACATTTTTCCCATTCACCTTGATATTGATCCATGCAAACACTTTCCGAAGGGAGGCCACTCCTAAGGCGACTCGAAGCCGAGCATGAATCTCACGTTGTGAATATAGGGACGTAGGAGAAAAACTTGATTTAAATCTCGTTTTGTAACTTTCCTCCCACTGAAAATGTCCTAAGGTTAATTTAGGGTTATTTAACTTAGATAGTATTCGACTAAGTCAATCTATCTAAGTCTGATCCTATTATAACAATTATGGAAAGGATTCAACTGCAATCTTTTGGGTGAATTAATCTTCCTTTAATAAACCCAACATTGCAAGTCAACATTACTATGGTTAATTCAACTCAATGTTCGGGTCAGTTCCCAGGTAGGAGGTGTTCCGTAAACCGTCAACTTAAATACCCCCAGCCTTAGACAGAACTTTACCGAGAGAGTTCCCTTATAACCTCGGTAATGTAAGGTCTTTACTCTAAAGATCTAGGTGCATTAAACACTTTTAATAAACCTAGTGACATTGCATGCTAACATTTAACTATGATTAATTCAACTCCGGTGTTCCAGGTCAGTTCCCAGGTAGGAGGTGTTCCGTAAACCGTCAACTTAAATACCCCCAGCCTTAGACAGAACATTACCGGTGGAGTTCCCTTATAATCATAGCAATGTTTTTCCTACTTAGTAAATTAAAACTATTTTTAAATCTAAGTAAGAAAAGATTCTAATCTTATTAGAAACTGATCTAGGTCTGATTAATTTTAAACAATTTAAATTAATCCAATTCATCCTATGATCTTATGTTTGCATGCAAATCTTGATTATAGATTGACGGTTTCTAATCATTAATATTAAAGAACTATTTCAAATTTTAATGATTAATCCTATAATCAAGAATCTAGGGTTTAATTCATTCAACAATCTCATTCAAATTAAATAATTAAACCACACTAATTGCATGAATAATACAACAATTATATTATTAACTATGGATATTTCATGTTTCATGCAATATTGATTTTCTTTTAATATAACAATTATAAGCCAATCAAGAAAATCAATCAAGCATGCTTCATTCATCACATTAAACATAACTATTTATATTTAATTTAAGTAATGACATGCTTCATGCTTTCCAATTTTTCATATAATTAATATACACTTATATTAAAAATATGAAAACAAAAACCATGCATTTAAACATACATTATAACAATTTATAATATATAAAAAATGCATGAGCATGTTTATAACCTAAGGTGGGATTAAATATTCTATATGACATCCATAAAGCATATAAATAACAATTGAACCGGTAAATTTTGGCCCCTAGGATAAAATAAAGCATTAAATTACATTAATTTAGCTAAATTCTATCCTAAAAAATCCATGTACAGCTCTGGAATTGGTCTAGACAGCACGAACCGCCCCGAACCACCTCGAACCGGCCTCCAAAATCACGAACCATGCCAAAAATTGGCTGAACCGGACCAAATAGATCCCAGCCCAACCGAACCGGTTCGAACCGGACCGGCCACGCCTTGAACCGCGCCTGTTGAAACCCTATGTCGCGCCTCCATCGTGACAGCGTCGAGACGCTGTGTTGATAGCGTCCCGATGCTGTGTGCTTTCCTTACCGAGCGCCTTCGGTATCGAGACAGCGTCGAGACGCTGTTGAAGTAGCGTCCCAACGCTGTTGCGTCTGGAGGCAGAATCTGGGCGGCAGCAGCATCGATTCTCCGATTTTGGCCCCGATTTCAGCGGCGATTGTTCCGTTTTTCATCTCATAAAAACCTATTCTAGACCCGGACTTACATAGGACTCGATTTTACATAAAATACCCGAAACACCGGGCCTTACATGATCAAAATCACATAAAAATAAAATCTATGGCCATAAAATTAACCCAAACAGTTAAACGCAAACCGAACATACATTATGGATAAATCCCACCTATTAGAGCCTATCGCAACTTTTTAAAATTAATTAATAGGGACAACAATGGCTCTGATGCCGATTGAAGTGAATAAAAGTCCCCACGCAGCGGAAGCGCATCGTTTGGACCTTACGTCGTATATTAATTAACATTAAAATACCGTTACGATAACTCAAACAAAACTTTAAACAACCTTTAAAGCCGCTGTAAAATTGGTTTAAACATGCTAAAATAAATCTAAATTTATTTTTTAAAACTTTTCTAAAGAAAAGAGGGAGAACCGTTACAAACCTTCGTTGAAGACTTGACCGTTCTTCGCCAACGACGCTCCACGAACGAAAACACAGCAGCCGCCTTTGCATTTCTTCGCTGGAAATTTCTTCTTTGATTGACACAATCACCACAGAGGTTACACCGGTATGTCTCTAAGTCTAGGAGGCAAAAGACTTGTGGGAGTCTTTCTCTAAGAGGGAGGCTAGAGAGAATTCTAGGTCTTGTCTTTCAAGAGTGTCAAGTCTCAAGTCTCATGACCAATTAGGTCTAGTGTTGTATTTATAGAAGAGAGGCCATGAATAAAATATTCAATTAAATCAATCTTTTCCATAATTGATTCAATCTTTATTCCTTAATTAATCAATCATGATTAATCAATTCCATAATTGATTAATCTTTTCCACAAATGACTAATTACTTCCATAAGTGATTAGATCATTTCCTTAAATGATTAATCACTTCCTTAAGTGATTAATTATTTCCATAATTGATTAATCCTCGGTTAATGAATTCTTTAATTAATTAACCACCAATTAAATATCACATATTTAATTCCCGGCCTAGAATTAATTAATTTGCCCAAACACATTTTAGGCCTTAAATTAATTAATTCATTATTTTGAACTCTTTCAAACTTCCATAAATTTATATTTGAACTTTTCAAATATTAATTTCTCTCATAATAATATATCAATATATATTATATTTGTTTCCCTTAATAAATTGAAGATTTTCAATTTACTTTTATAACTTAGTTGCCTCAAATTACTTTACGAGCTACCAGTGGGACCTAATGGACCTGCAAATCAGAAGCTCTAACGATGTGAGATTAATTGGTCAAACTCATTAACCACATTAATCAATATTCGTTAACTGTGTGTACATTCCACTATAGACTCACAGTTGCACTCTTCTCACTGCAGACATATTTTCTGTGTCCACGGATCTAGACCAATATCGACTAGTTAGTCCTTCACGAGTGTCCGTAACACCAACTGGGTCAAATTACCATTTTACCCCTGGGTTACCTCTATTTCCTTAAGTACCAATTCTCCTCTAATGAACAACCTGTTTGTGGTCCAACCATCAAACAGAAAACCCTCTCGTGCCATTGAGAGGGTAGAGCCCTTTGTTCAAGACTCAGAGTAACCACTTAAGGGAACACTCATCTGCTTCCCTAAAGTCGGGAAGGAGTGAATTCCATCTTGTACGATTATGTTCCCAGCTCCCCATTCGGTCTTGTCCCCAAAGTGGTAGGCTTATTGAGTCGGCGTATTGGCCACTCTCACCCATACAAATCAAAGGACAATCTCTCATGAGCAGGAGTCCATAATCAACTCAGGATTAAGACTAAGTTGTCTAGGTCGTCCTAGTGAAATAGAAAACCAACTAGTTAACGGTGTTATAACCAGTGGTTACTATTTCACGGTCCGGTCTTATGCAAACTCATTGCATAGGATACCCCCACTCGCATGTCTCCTACACGAACGCGTTGGATCACAGCGTTTGTATCAAATACAAAGTGGGTCGTATCCATAGTGTCACCAGGATAAGGCACCCAGTCTTATCCCTATACTATAGACCCTTTAGGCTGTTTCTTGAACAATGATCCCATATGTCGCTACATATAGTTCAAGACTCATATTACAACCTTGGATGTCTAGTTTATTGGATTAGGGTTATTATTAGGCAAAGACAAATATAAAATAACTAATAACAATTAATGGAAAAATATATCAATATTATTTCATTAATATCCGGTCAACGGTTACATTCACTATCTACGAGTTTTAGGGCATAAAACCCAACATGCCTAAGTTTTATTCATTGCATGTCACTCTTTACTGAATATCATTCTAAATCTTGTTGAGTTTAACTTGATCACTTAGACTTTGCATGCTATGTGAGTTTGATCCGTAAAGGGACAAGCAATATCGGTTTTCGTAAAGGTGATATAGGAGGAGTGGCTCGAAAGAGTGTATTCGGTGTTATAGGGGAAGGTCGCCTTATAACAACTATAGGATTATAGGTTGCATGCGTGAACTATCTATGTCAGAGTCGAGCCATAGAAATGTGCATAACGGTACTCGCTTAGCCTTCTAACGGTTCTTGGGAGCAAGACCAAATAGGAGTTAAATCTGACCCAATGCATGAATAGACTTAGGTTAAATAAGCCATGATTAGAGTTATTTGCCTTAGGGTTGAAGCTATAATGAATACCTTGTTTATTTATTATTGTTATTTCTTTACTTGTTTATTTCTTATTTTACAAAACCCATCATCAATTATTTCTTTTGTTACCTTTCTTGAAAGCAATCTTTGAGCAGTTTCTTCTTCAAATTTGTGTTTCCAATTTAGTCCCTGTGGGATCGATACCTTTGGAATACTTCCAGAGATTTTATTAATGTATGCAATAGTGTATACTTGCACCAGGTTGGCTGAATTATTCTTAATCTTTATTTACCATCTTTTCCTAACATCCACATTTAGTCCACACACGTATCACAACCTCTTTGTATCTCAAATTGTATCAACTCTGTGGGATGTTTTCCTTTTCCAATCTATCAAGGACAACTACTAGAATCTTCCCCACTATTCTCTAGACTTAGAAGAGATTGTGGGATCCTTTTTTGATGGGGATTGGAAGGGAAATGTTTGGTGGTGCAAGGTTTAGGAAGTTCTTTGAGAGCTTGAGTTTGAGGCAATATTTCAGCAGCATAACACTAAGGAAAATTTTTATTTTCTCCACTTTCTAATCCTCTATTAACAGAGGATTACATGTATCTTTGATTCACCAAAGAATTACACATCTTAGGAGAAGGGATTAGGTAATGTGTTGCATCAATTAGATTTCATGCACAATTGAGGTGTAATCCACTAGCTCCATGTTTTCTTGTATTTTCATAAAATCCAAGAAAAGAATTTCATTTCTTAATTTCAATTAAAACAATTCATAATTATTTTAAATTGAAATTAATAATTAATTAAACAATTTAATCAATCATAGAATATTAATTTCAAATATTAAACTAATACTTTGCACCTAATCCGACCTTTTTCCTAGCGAATTCTTGAACATGAATCCCTATTCACGTCAATCATATTTAAATTATATTTAAGTACTTTAACTCTTTCAAACAATAGTTTAATTCATAATTAAACTATTTTGTTGATAATATCGTATATAGTCGACTTTAACTCCTTAAACCAAATTTGAACGATTCAAACTCTCCCATCACTCTGTTCTAAGGTTTATTTTAATATGAGCTAGCAGGGGGACCTAATGGACCTACAGATCATGGGCTCCAACAATTCGAGGTTAATTGGCTAATCTCATTAACTTAGTTAACCAACATTTGTTAACTACCGGGACACTCCATTATAGCCCAATAGCTACAGTCCCCTCACTGTAGATATATTTCTGTCCGGTTGATATAACCATGATTAGTAAGTTGATCCATCACAGGTTTTTCGTAACTATAGTTGGATCAAATGTCCATTTTACCCCTATAGTACTTCTCGTTCCTTAAGTTCCACTGATCCTCTAATGAACAAATGATTTGTGGTCCAACCAGCAAACTGAGTCCCTCTTTGACCATGAGAGGGTGGGGCCCCTTGTTCAAGTCCCGGAGTCAGTACTTAAGGGAATAACCTTTCTACTATCCCTTAATCGGGTAGGAGTGAATTCCATCTTGCAAGACTATGTCCCCAACTATTTACTCGGTCTTATCCCCAAAATGGTAGGCTTATTGAGTCGGCAAAGTCTGGCCACTCTCACCCATGCAGATCAAAAGATAATCCCGAATAAACAGGAGTTCATAGTTAGCTCAGGATTAAGATCAATTTACCAAGGTCACTCTATGAAATAGTCAGTTTCAAAAGTAAACGGCGTTATAAAGTGGAAGTGACTTATTCAGCGGTCCGGTCGTATGCAAACTCATCACATAGGACGCCCCCACTCACATGTCTCTACATGAACGATTCAGGATCACATCGTTTTTACTCCATACATAGTGGATCGTATCCATAGTGTCCCTAGGATAAGGTACCCAACCCTATCCGTATACTATAAGCCGTTTTGGCTATATACTTGAACTTGATCGATTCTTATGTCTCTACATATAGTTCGAGTATTCATACTATAGCCCGAGATCTTAGTATATTGGTGATAACTTGCAAAAAACAAGTTATTAGTCCTTTAAACTTAGACTAGAACAAGGCCAAAAGAAACAAAGATGCGTTGCTTCAGCGCAAAAAAAAAAAAAAGAAAATGTGATAATTTTATGCGGCGAGCTATATTCATGTATGCGGAGAGAAATTATAAAATATAGGGCATTAACGCAGCTAATTCGATTGTTTTTCAAAGTTTTTCCTCAGCGCAGGCACAGATCCAATGATGATCAAGAGACAGATAAGATGATGAAAAGACAACGCTGACACAACTGATGCGACTAACGCAAGTGGGCTGAAAAAGGGCTGAAAAGTCGCAAGTTGGCTAAATGATGATTAAAGCAAGTTGCTAATTACTTGGAGAAGTCATCTTCCCTCACCTATAAATAGAAGCCACATACTCAAAGGATGGGAGGAAGCATTCATTTTTTGATCGAGAAAGAAGAAGGAAGACAACGGAGAAATCACAGAGAGTTGTGATTAGGAGCAAACTTGCGTTTGTAATTTTCATGATGTCTTGTTTTGCTCGCATGAGCTAATTTCTTCTTCGAGGCTTAGCGCAAGCACCTCATGCGGTGATAAGTATATTTTGTAAGCGTATATTTTGAGTTAAATGAAACATTAATTGCTTTATACTTAGTTGCGATACTATTTTCATTATTAACTCCTGCTTGGCCAGCCGGATGCGGTAGCAGTATGCTAAATCCCTGACAGGTAACACATGCGGACATCTCTAAGTAGAGCAAGTTAGCGCATGTCGTGTAGTCTTGGTAGAATTAATACAATATCGCTAAAAGATAGTGCATGCATGAGCTTAGATTGTGTTGTGATTAACGCAATCCCTTGTAAATTTTAGATAACTACACCTAACACATGAACTAGCCAAATAACCACTTGATAGTTTCATGCCAAACACAAAAGGAGTACCGAAAGGGAAACTTATGAATTTTTCTCACTTAGGCATTAATGGATCAATTAATCAAAGTATGCGCTACAAGGTTCTTATAAACGCATGAGGTTGCAACCGCAAATAACCTTGATACCATTCCCTTGTACTTTTTCTTCTAACTCTCGTCACATGTTCAGCTTTCTGAAGTTCTATTTTGTTTGTTATCTCATCATCTCTATTATTTATTCTTTTATATAATATCACACGTCTTAGAGTTTAGATCAGTAAATATTGTTAAAAGTTTTGCAAATATCCCTTTTTTGTGGCTTCGACCCTGGACTCACCAGGTATTACTTGATTTTGTCAATTTATACTTGGATTGATTTAAATCCACGACAGACTTATATTGAATTAATAAACACTCTGACTACAACCATCAAGTTTTTGGCGTTGTTGCCGGTTGTCGGGGAAGGGCAACAAACTTTTTAATAATTCTTTTTTTTATCTAACACTTCGTTGATAGTATTTACTGTGTTCCCTGTCGAGTACTTTTTCTCCAGGTAACCAGAGGTTGTATGCGTGCCACCAGACAAATTGATTTCGAAGTCGATCCTGAAATTGATAGAACATATCACAGAAGAAGAAGAAATCGAAGAACTCGAAGAAAATCAAGAGAAATGGCAGCACCTAACCAACCAAATAGACCATTAAATCCCATTCAGATAGTCGATGATAGGGCCAGAGGGATTAGAGACTATGCAGCCTCTGCGAATTGTAATTTTAATGCAGGGATAGTGCATCCCACTCTAGAAACAGAAAGGGTTTGAATTAAAACCAGTTATGTTTCAAATGTTGACAGCTGCAGGACAGTTTGGAGGAAGTCCAGCAGAAGACCCACACTCACATCTAAAGTCATTTCTGGATATTTGTAACAAATTTATTATTCCAGGAGTAACGCATGAGCAATTGCAAGCTATCCTATTTCCTTACTCATTAAGAGATGCGGCGAAAGTATGGCTCAATCAGCAGCCATCAAATTCCATCGCAACATGGAATGATTTGGCTGAGAAGTTTCTAGAAAAATACTTTCCACCCACCGCAAACTCTAGATTGAGGAAGGAAATAATGACTTTCACGCAAATGGAAGATGAAACATTGAGTGAGGCGTGGGAACGTTTCAAGAGCTTACTACAAAGGTGTCCGCACCATGGACTACCACTATGCATTCAGTTAGAGACCTTCTATGTAGGTCTTAAGAAAAACTCGCAAGTCTTGGTGGACTCGTTCGCAAATGGTGCACTACTCAGAAAAACGTATGATGAAGCTCACGCAATCCTTGATCGGATTGCACGCAACAATTACGAGTGGGGCACTGCGGAAGATAGAAGAAGGAGGCCCATTAAAACCAGCTCGGGAAGTTTTGAAGTTGATCCAATAACCTCAGTAAACGCAAAGATAGATGCATTGACCATAAAGATGGATGTGCTCACTGCCAGCACGGCACCTCTGATCGTGCAACTCAACACAGTTGGGTGCGGGATCTGCAGTGAAGGACACACGTTTGACCAGTTTCTTTCAAACCCAGAACCAGTTTTCTACGTTAGACCGCAAGGAGCTGTGCTCAACAACCCATTTTCAAACACTTACAACCCAGGATGGAGAAATCACCCGAACTTTTCATGGAATGGTGGCGCAAATAAATAGCCACAACAAGGTAATGTAAACTGATAACTGCCCAAAAGGTAGTTATTTAGGCCTAAATTATATAGAGATTTGTGTGTCCTCTTTGCTTATTAGGGTTGGTTTTGGATAGATATTACATGTTTTAACCCATTTGGAAGAATAGAAGCATTGGAAATTATTTTGTGCAGATTATGCTGCTGAGCGACTGGAGGGAGCAAATTCTGTGTTGTAGCAAAACTGGGAGCAGAAAGTGCCACATCACAGCTCGTTAGCCAACTTCATGAACCGACTTCTGTTGAGTAATTTTCGTGATAAAGGAGCAAGGAGAGCCCTACACGTGTCCAAGTTGACCTAATTAAAGTCTCCTATCCTTCTATAAAAGGAAGTAGCCGTCCAAGTCAAAGGCATTTCATGTTTTCCCTTGGAAGCCGAATATTTTAGAGAGATTGAAGATTATCAAAAACACCATCTTCCGCAAGCTGATTAGGGAGTTTATTTTCTTTATTAACTTGTGGTTATGGACATGCCTACTCAGATTGTAATTCGTATTCCTATGCCTGTTATGAACTAAGTAGCTTAAGGTGTTGGTTAGGAATAATGTGATTACTGTGCTTCATCTCTAGTAATATATTGACTATCGCATTTTGGTTAATTGTTGTGCTTATTCTTATTTTATGCCCGCCTGGCCAGCCGGTGTGAATAGCTCTCTCTAGTTTCAGGGATGATTTAGAGGGTGTGTGGCAATTATCCACACTACGATCATTGTGTATTGGTGAACGCCAGTGACTGAGCTAGGGATAGCCAGTTGCCTAGTGCTTGATCGGTCGTACTTCATTGGGTTTGAAACATATCCCAAAAGATTCGGAGTTCTGGGAGGAATCCGCTATTAATACTGCGAGAAATGCATGATCAATAATATTGCTAGAGCATATTTTAGAACAATCACTAAATCCTAACAAGCGCCTGTCTTTAATCTGTCTATCTATTTGTTTACTTATTGTTCTGTCATTTATTTTCCTTCAGCATAATTCCGATAAAACCAAATCATTTTACTATTTTTGAAACCATTAGAAAATTACACAAAATAGGTAGAGTGGAAACTTATTCAGGACTCGGATTGATAATATTACTTGCTGCAGACTGTGTATACTTGCACAGGAATTCTAGAGTCTTTTATACCATATTATTACTCACTCTAGGAACCCAACAAGTTTTTGGCGCCGTGGTCGGGGACTTGAATAAGTTTTTATCTGATTTATTTTTGTGTATGTGTTTTAGTGGTTTGGTGCTAGAACTTTTTTATTGTTTCTTTTGTTTTTGCAGGTACGATTTTGGTGCATGAGCGATCCGCCTGGGGTACGGTTTGAGCTTGATCCAGAAATTGAAAGGACATTTAGGAACAGAAGGAGGGAGCAGCGCAGAAACCAGATGGAGAACGTGCCGCGTCTTCTGGACGTTCCTGAAGGTCCAGTAGCAGCAATCCCCCTTCAGAATCCGTTGCTGCAGCAGAACCCACTGTTTGAGCAAAATGAGCAGCAAAATAATCAGGCTGAGAATCCTATCTTGATAGCGAACGATAGGACCAGAGCCATTCGAGCATATGCTGTCCCGATGTTTAATGAGTTGAATCCAGGGATTGCACGTCCCCAAATCCAAGCGGCAAATTTTGAAATTAAACCGGTAATGTTTCTGATGTTGCAAACCATGGGGCAATTCCATGGTTTGACATCTGAAGACCCTCATTTACATCTTAAGTCTTTTCTAGGAGTTAGTGATTCTTTTGTATTTCAAGGAGTGCCTAGAGATGCTCTTAGATTAACTTTGTTCCCGTATTCTCTTAGAGATGGAGCAAAGTCATGGTTAAACTCTTTTGCTCCAGGGTCAATTAGGACGTGGGATGAGTTAGCTGAAAAATTTTTGAGTAAATATTTCCCACCTAATAGAAATGCTAAATTGAGGAGTGAAATAGTAGGGTTTAGGAAACTTGAAGATGAGACTTTTAGTGAGGTTTGGGAAAGGTTTAAGGAGCTTTTGCGAAAGTGTCCCCACCATGGTTTACCTCATTGTATTCAAATGGAAACATTCTACAATGGTTTAAATGAAGTGACCCAAGGTATGGTTGATGCTTTAGCTGGAGGGGCCCTTTTGGCAAAAACTTTTAATGAAGCCTATGAGATCTTAGAGAAGATATCTATTAATAGTTGTCAGTGGTCGGATGTCAGAGGCACAAATAAAAAAGTTAAGAGTGTGTTAGAGGTTGATGGCGTGTCCACCATTAGGGCTGATCTTGCTATGATTGCTAACGCTCTTAAGAATGTGACAGTGATTAGTCATCAGCAGCCACCAGCTATGGAGCCTACTGCAGTGGTGAACCAAGTCACAGACGAAGCATGTGTCTATTGTGGTGAATACCATAACTACGAGTTTTGCCCCAGCAGTCCAGCTTCTGTGTTTTTTGTAGGTAATCAGAGGAACAACCCTTATTCTAACTTCTATAATCCAGGTTGGCGCAACCACCCCAACTTCTCATGGGGAGGTTAGGGAAATAACGTACAAGCGCAACAAAAGATGAACCAGCCGGGATTTGCTAAAACGCAGGTAATGCCCCAGCAAAACAAGCAGGCTTTGCCCCAGCAAAATTCGAGAAATTCTCTCGAAGCGATGATGAAAGAATTTATGGCTCGTACAGATGCCGCGATTCAAAGTAATCAAGCTTCGATGAGAGCCCTGGAATTGCAAGTGGGTCAGCTGGCCAGTGAGTTGAAGGCAATGCCTCAAGGGAAACTTCCCTCGGATACTGAACACCCTCGAAGGGAAGGTAAGGAGCAGGTAAAGGCAGTAACTCTTAGGAGTGGTAAGCCACTAGAAGAGTCTAGAAAGACCCAGGATTTAAATAATAATAGTGATAAAAATATTGTTGTTGAGAAAGAGTTGGAGTCTGGTCAGGGTGCTGGAGGTAGCAATAAAAATGCTGGAGCATCTGGTTCTGTGCCAGATGTAGAACCACCATATGTGCCGCCCCCACCTTATGTACCACCTCTACCTTTTCCACAAAGGCAAAAGCCTAAGAATCAGGATGGTCAATTTAAAAAGTTTTTAGAGATTCTTAAGCAGTTGCATATAAATATCCCTTTAGTAGAAGCTATTGAGCAAATGCCTAATTATGCTAAATTTCTTAAGGATATTTTGACTAAAAAGAAAAGATTAGGTGAGTTTGAAACTGTATCTCTTACTAAGGAGTGTAGTGCTATTCTTAAGAATGGGTCATTTACCATACCTGTGTCTATAGGTGGAAAAGAATTAGGTAGAGCACTCTGTGATTTAGGCGCAAGCATTAACCTTATGCCTCTTTTGGTCTATCGGAAGTTGGGTATTGGTGAAGCTAGGCCTACCACAGTTACACTCCAATTAGCTGATAGGTCTATCACATATCCAGAGGGTAAAATTGAGGATGTCTTAGTGAAAGTAGATAAATTCATATTTCCTGTTGATTTTATTATTTTAGACTATGAGGCTGATAAAGATGTCCCAATTATTCTAGGTCGTCCATTTTTGGCTACCGGTAGGGCATTAATAGATGTTCAAAAAGGGGAATTAAAAATTAGAGTCTGTAATGAGGAAGTAAAATTTAATGTGTTTAAAGTCATGAAATATCCAGACGAAATGGAGGATTGCTCCTTCATCAGGATTCTGGAGAGCACAGTTATTGAGACAGCAATACAGGATTCGGCTGATAAGCATTCGGAAAAGCATGGAGAGGTTAGTGTAGAAGATTTTGAATTTTGTTCTTTAGATAGAAAAAAAAGAAAAAGAATTGTTTAGATGTGAGGATGTTTTTGAGTCTTTAGATTTAGATCAAAGAAAGGCTCCCCCAATTAAGCCATCCCTGATTGAGGCACCCACTTTAGATTTGAAGCCTTTGCCGGAGCATCTAAAGTATGTGTATCTTGGGGAAAGTAAGACGTTGCCCATTATTGTTGCATCAGATTTAATGTCAGAGCATGAGGAGGCCTTAATAAAATTGCTGCAGCAATACCACAAGGCTATAGGTTGGACACTGGCTGACATTTAGGGAATTAGCCAATCTTTTTGCATGCATAAAATCACTCTAGAGGAGGGATCCTTTAGGAGTATTAAGCAACAAAGAAGGCTTAACCCTGCAATGAAAGAGGTTGTTAAGAAGGAGGTAATTAAATGGTTGGATGCTGGGATCATCTATCCAATTGCCGATAGCAATTGGGTAAGCCCTATCCAATGTGTTCCTAAGAAAGGAGGTGTCACTATGGTGAGCAATAAAGATAATGAGTTGATTCCAACCAGGACAGTAACTGGCTGGAGGGTTTGTATGGATTACAGAAGGCTTAATAAAGCTACCCGAAAGGATCATTTCCCTCTACCATTTATCGACCAGATGTTGGATCGATTGGCTGGTCAGGCCTACTACTGTTTCTTGGATGGTTATTCTGGGTATAACCAGATTACTATTGCTCTTGAGGATCAGGAGAAAACCACTTTCACCTGTCCTTATGGGACATTCGTTTTAGGTGAATGCCTTTTGGCCTCTGCAATGCTCCAGCAACATTTCAGCGGTGTATGTTAGCAATTTTTTCTGATATGATTGAGTCCACTGTTGAGGTATTTATGGACGATTTTTCAGTGTTTGGAGGGTCTTTTCAGAATTTTTTAGAAAATTTAGGTAAGGTATTAAAGAGATGTGAAGATACCCATTTAGTTCTTAATTGGGAGAAATGTCACTTCATGGTGAAGGAGGGCATAGTGTTAGGTCATAAAATTTCTAAAAATGGTCTACAAGTTGATAGAGCAAAAGTTGAGGTTATTGAAAGACTATAGCCACCGAATTCAGTGAAGGGAATTCGGAGTTTTTTAGGACATGCTGGTTTTTATAGGAGGTTTATAAAGGATTTCTCCAAAATTAGTAAACCTCTTTGTAACTTATTGTGTATTGATCACGTTTTTTACTTTGATGCAGATTGTAGGAAGGCTTTTGAGACTTTAAAGGCTGCTTTAATCTCAGCACCCATTCTTTGCGCACCTAATTGGAATTTACCATTTGAGGTAATGTGTGATGCGAGTGATGTTGCGGTAGGTGCTATGCTGGGGCAAAAGCAGGGCAAATTTATCCATCCTATATATTATGCAAGCAAGGTTTTAAATGAGGCACAAGTCAACTATACAACTACTGAAAAGGAGTTGTTAGCTGTGGTGTTTGCTTTTGAGAAGTTCCGGTCATATTTGGTTGGATCCAAAGTCACGGTTTTCACGGATCATGCAGCAATAAGGTATTTAATGACTAAGAAGGATGCAAAGCCTAGACTAATTCGTTGGGTTTTATTATTGCAGGAATTCGACTTGGAAATAAAGGATAAGAAGGGATCAGAAAATGTCATTGCAGATCATTTATCTCGTCTTGATCCGCCATCATCTTTGCTGGAGCAATCTGCCATTTCCGATTCTTTTCCAGATGAACAACTCTTTGTTGTTGAAGTAAAGGTCGTTAGGGATGTCCCTTGGTATGCTGATATTGCCAACTTTTTGGTAAAGGGAGTCACTCCTATTGACATGGATTGGAGGCAGAAGAAAAAGTTTAAGCATGACGCGAAAGTTTTCTATTGGGATGAGCCATTTATGTATAAGCAATGCTCTGACTGTATTATTCGTAGGTGTGTTTCAGGTGCTGAAGCAAAGGAAATCCTAGAGCAATGTCACTCTTCGCCGTATGGAGGTCATTTCAGCGGTCAGAGGACAGCTATGAGGATTTTGCATTGCGGATTTTTCTGGCCTACGCTATTCAAGGATGCCCATTGGTTCTACAAGCAATGTGATGCTTGCCAAAGGAGAGGAAATTTGGGGCCTAGAGATGAAATGCCTCTTACTTATATTTTAGAAGTTGAATTATTTGATGTATGGGGTATTGACTTTATGGGGCCATTTTCCCCTTCTAATGGCAATGTTTTTATCTTATTGGCAGTTGATTACGTGTCCAAATGGGTGGAGGCCATTGCATGCCATCAGAGTGATGCCAAGACAGTAGCAAGGTTTCTTCAATCGCACATCTTTGCGCGGTTTGGGACACCTAGGGCTCTAGTGAGTGATGAGGGTACACATTTTGTTAATAATATCTTAACTAAGCTTTTAGCTAAGTATGGGATTAAGCATAGGATAGCTACCCCTTATCACCCACAAGCAAATTGTCAAGCTGAAATCAGTAATAGGGAAATTAAATCGATTTTAGAGAAAGTAGTCCATCCATCTAGAAAGGATTGGTCTTTTAGGTTGGATGAGGCTCTTTGGGCTTATAGGACAGCCTATAAGACTCCTCTAGGTATGTCTCCCTATATGTTAGTATATGGGAAAGCTTGCCATTTACCATTGGAGCTAGAGCATAAGACGTTTTGGGCTTTGAAAAAGTTAAATTTATATCTGAGTCGTGCAAGAGCAATAAGAATGCTGCAGCTTAATGAGTTAGAGGAGTTTCGTCAATTTTCTTATGAAAATGCGAAAATGTATAAAGAAAAGACTAAGTTGTGGCATGACAAGAAAATTAAATTTAAAGAGTTTGTCAAGGGTCAAAAAGTTTTGCTTTATACTTCTAGATTAAAATTATTTCCTGGAAAATTAAAATCTAAATGGTCAGGACCATTTATTGTGGTTGAGGTTTTCTCCAATGGAGCAATTACTTTGCAGGATGAAAAAGATGTGAGAGTGTGTTCATAGTGAATGGACAGCGTGTGAAGCATTATTGGGGTGAGGAGTTTCAGTCGAAATATCATTCCCTAAGGTTGGTCGATGTTTGAGAGAGCAGGATTTTTGCGGGAGCATTTCACAGAGCAAAAGTTTGAGCTCCCAGCGTTTGTATTAATTTTATGTTTCGTTGATTTATTTTCGAATAGGTTAGATTTGATTTTGCGTGGTTTTTATCTTTAAGTATTTGTTTAGATTTTATCTATTTCGTTTTGAATTTGATTTGATTTTAGGATTATTTATTTGGATTATCCTTGAATTATCTTTTAATTAATTAGATTTAGTTAGATTTTATTTAGTTTTTATTTTCAGTTATTTGAATTTCAGTTTAGGTTTAGATTTAATAATATTTCAGTGTGAAAAGATAAGATAAGATAAGAATTACATATTCGGCTGAAGTTAATAATAAGATAAGATTTGATTTTGGCGGTTTGAATTTGAATTTTTCGTGTGAAAAGATTCTTCTAGAAGAAAATCTTGTTACCCAGTTTGTTTTTGCAATCTTCTGGTTAAAATGAATATATCATCAGAATATTACGGATGTGGTTAAGAATATTTTTACCGTTGGGATTTAAATTTTCGGTGAGCAAGTAATATTGCATGAATATCAGATGCTTCCATGTGTTTCATCGTGAAATCAAACAGCAGAGCCATTGGACAGCACATCATTATGGTAAAATCTTACCGTTTTGAAAATTTAATTTGATTAATTACTTGCAGGTTTAAACGGTAAAATATATTAATGGGGGAAGATTTGTCACTGATTGTTTTATTTTCCGAAGCCCCATTTAAACACCACTCAGGTTTATTTCTTCTTCCATTCGTTTTTCCTTATGTTTCTTTCCATTCTTCGAAGTGAATTTTTTTTCTTCAAGTCTATAATAGAGGAAACGAGAAGCCGCAAGGAAAGGGATGTAGAGGAAGTTCAACCTAATACACCTGATGTTCCGAAAAAGAAAGCTAAAAAGAAGAGAACCCCGGTTTTTGTTTTCTGTTTCTAGGCGACAAAAATATCTGCTGATGTATATTTTTCTCTGTTCTTAATGAAATTTCTTGATGTTTCCGTTCCATGAGCACTGAGTAACTCTAACTTAACTATTTTCTTCTGAATTTTTTAAGCTTGGACTGATTACTCTTAATTAGATCAAGGTATTCTGATCTCCAGAAACCTTTTGCTTGAGCATTTCTTCTAGCCTGGACTATTGTTGCGGCAAAGAAGATTTTCAAGGTAGTATTGACTTATATGATCCACTTTAAGCTTAATCTGAGTCCCATATTTAGTTTAAAAATTCAGATAGAAAAATTTAAGTTTGGGGGTATACTTGCTTATATAATGATTCATTTGGGACAATGAATAATTCAAGTTTGGGGGACTTTTTGCTACTCCAATTGTTTTGCTCGAGCATTCCTCTCCTTTAAGTAAAAATTTGTTAGGTTATTGAGTAACCGGGGACATTTGTGATACCCACAGTTTGTCTTCGCGTCAAAAGATGACCTAGGAAATATGAAAAAAATAATAAAATTATTTGCTGAAAAAAATTATTTGTTGAAGATTTTGCTGAAAAAAATTGACAGAGCAAAAGTTTTGAGGGATGAATGATGATCCAGCAGTTTTTTTATCTCCCAGAACTTAGGTGAGCTTCATCATAAAATTTCGCCATTCTGAGGGGCAAGAGATAGAATAACAAAGGATTTTTCAGCTTTATAATGAGTATTGAGCCTAGTTGGTGATGAGCTTGAGGCAAGGGTAGACTGCACCATAAAATGGGTTATCCCATGCTTAAGAGCCTATAACTGTAAGGTTGCTTTAAGTCTGATGAACAATGATATAAACCCCTTTAAAAATATGTTTTGAAATGTCTGATAATAGAGCTAGGCTGTGGTGAGTTCTTAGAATTAAGTTGAAAAGTGGTGATTATTTGTCCGTGCCGGAGGAATCATTTTGCTGTAGCTGAGCTTGGTTTTGCAAAGTGCTCAGGTAAAGGTTAAAGGTAGTGTTGGACTGTCTGGTTTGATTAAGCTATTCTTTGTCTAATATTCTGATTTCTTGAAGGAAGGTGAGTTAGTATTGCTCGGGACGCGCAATAGTTCAAGTTTGGGGGTATGATAACTGCCCAAAAGGTAGTTATTTAGGCCTCAATTATATAGAGATTTGTGTGTCCTCTATGCTTATTAGGGTTGGTTTTGGATAGATATTACATGTTTTAACCCATTTGGAAGAATAGAAGCATTGGAAATTATTTTGTGCAGATTATGCTGCTGAGCGACTAGAGGGAGCAAATTTTGTGCTACAGCAAAACTGGGAGCAAAAACTGCCACATCACAGCTCGTTAGCCAACTTCATGAACCGACTTCTGTTGAGTAATTTTCGTGATAAAGGAGCAAGGAGAGCCCTACACGTGTCCAAGTTGACCTAATTCAAGTCTCCTCTCCTTCTATAAAAGGAAGTAGCCGTCCAAGTCAAAGGCATTTCATGTTTTCCCTTGGAAGCCGAACGTTTTAGAGAGATTGAAGATTATCAAAAACACCATCTTCCGCAAGCTGATTAGGGCGTTTATTTTCTTTATTAACTTGTGGTTATGGACATGCCTACTCAGATTGTAATTCGTATTCCTATGCCTGTTATGAACTAAGTAGTTTAAGGTGTTGGTTAGGAATAATGTGATTACTGTGTTTCATCTCTAGTAATATATTGACTATCGCATTTTGGTTAATTGATGTGCTTATTCTTATTTTATGCCCGCCTGGCCAACCGGTGTGAATAGCTCTCTCTAGTTTCAGGGATGATTTAGAGGGTGTGTGGCAATTATCCACACTACGATCATTGTGTATTGGTGAACGCCAGTGACTGAGCTAGGGATAGCCAGTTGCCTAGTGCTTGATCGGTCGTACTTCATTGGGTTTGAAACATATCCCAAAAGATTCGGAGTTCCGGGAGGAATCCGCTATTAATACTGCGAGAAATGCATGATCAATAATATTGTTAGAGCATATTTTAGAACAATCACTAAATCCTAACCAGCGCCTGTCTTTAATCTGTCTATCTATTTGTTTACTTATTGTTCTGTCATTTATTTTGCTTCAACATAATTCCGATAAAACCAAATCATTTTACTATTTTTGAAACCATTAGAAAATTACACAAAATAGGTAGAGTGGAAACTAATTCAGGACCTGGATTGATAATATTACTTACTGCAGACTGTGTATACTTGCACAGGAATTCTAGAGTCTTTTATACCATATTATTACTCACTCTAGGAACCCAACATAAACCCTGCACCCATATTATTTAATTCTAACAATGATCAATCCTCGCAGGGATATTTTCAGCGCACCACAAACGGAGGAAACCAAAGAGCATCATCCCCGAATGCATTGGAAACTATGATGAAGGAGTTTATGGCGAGTTAGAAGGAGTATATAGCAAAGAATGATGCGGTGGTTCAGAGCCAGGTCGCATCTCTGCGTAGTCCGGAAATGCAAGTTGGACAACTTGCGTCAGAGTTAAAGAATAGACCTGCGGGAGCATTGCCCAGCAATACTGAAGATCCCAAAATTGAAGGAGCACTGCCATGCGGTAACTCTTCGCAGTGGAAAGAAGTTGCAGGCAAATGATCCTGCGCCAACGCAGGACAATTTGCCTAAACGTGCAACCGTAGGAGATAACAACCAGGCGCAAGAAGAAAAAGTAGCTGAAGAAGAATCCAAAAGGAATGAGGCTTACGCAGAAAAGGAGCCTGACGCATATAAGCCCGCAATCCCTTTTCCTCAAAGAGTGTTAAAAGAAAAATGACGAAGCCCAATTTAAGAAGTTTTTTTAGTGTCTTGCGAGAACTGCATATCAACTTTCCACTTGTGAAGGCATTAGAAAAGATGCCTAGTATTGCAAAATTCTTGAAAAACATTCTAATGAATAAACGACCGTGGAAAGAGTTTGAAACGTTGCGTTGACAAGTGAGTGTAGCGCAATACTTGCCAATAAGCTTCCACCAAAATTGAAAGATCCTGGAAGTTTCACGATTCCTTGTTCAATAGGAGGAATCGATGTTGGCAGAGCATTATGTGACCTAGGCGAAAGCATAAATTTATTGCCATTATCTTTCTACCAGCGCCTAGGGATCGGAGAAGCAAGACCAACTACTATCACACTGCAATTGGCGGACAGATCTATGGTCCACCCATAAAGAAAAATTGAAGACGTTTTGGTCAAAGTTGACAAGTTTATTTTTCCTGCAGATTTTATCATACTAGATTATGAAGCTGACAGAGAAGTTCCCATTATCTTGGGAAGATCATTCCTTGCCACCGGCCAAATACTGATAGACGTGCAAAAAGGAGAACTGACAATGCGTATGAGCGATCAGAAAGTGGTTTTTAATGTTCTCTCTTCATTAAAATACCCTGATGACAATAAAGAATGAGACATGGTAGCTCACATAGATGTATGCTCTCCGCAGGAAATTCTACACTCAAATGCGTTCAGCTCCATGAGAGAAGAGAACAAGGAAGAACAGGTGGAAGAGAATTGCATTCTAGCACAACATGAAGAAATTATCCATGCGCTGGATCTGAAAGAAAGAATCCCCACCTTGTCTTCCATAGCGCAACCCCCTACGCTAGAACTCAAGCCATTACCAACGCATTTGAAGTACAGGTTTTTACTGAAGTACAGGTTTTTACGAGAAAAAGAATCACTCCCAGTTATCATTTCATCGAAGCTCAATCCATCGCAAGAGCACCCTTTGATGCAAGTCCTCGCAAAGCACAAGAAGGCCATTGGATGGAGTCTAGCAGATTTTAGGGGAATTAGCCCCTCATACTACATGCATAAAATTCGATTGCTAAATGAATCCAATGAATTTATTGAGCGACAAAGAAGGCTAAATCCTGCGATGATGGAAGTCGTGCAAAAAGAGATTATTAAGTGCCTCGACGCAGGTGTAATATATCCCATCGCAGACAGCAGATGGGTGAGCCCAATGCAATGCGTGCCCAAGAAAGGAGGAATGACAGTGGTAGCTAACGCAAACAATGAGTTGATTCCTTCTCTCTCACCACTACAGGATAGCGCATATGCATGGATTACCACAAGTTGAACGCAATTACTAAAAAGGATCATTTCCCTCCTCCATTCATTGATCAGATGCTGGATCGACTTGCGGGACAAGCATATTATTGTTTTCTTGATGGGTACTGGGTACAATCAAATTACCATTGCGCCAGAAGACCAAGAAAAAACTACTTTCACCTGCCCATATGGCACTTTGCATTCAGAAGAATGCCTTTTGGATTGAGTAATTGTTGGTGTGAACGATTATCCGCAAGCGCACGGGTCGTGACAAGTAATATAAAACGGTAGTAATACCGAGTATCGAATCCACAGGGAGGCGAAGCGAAACTTAAGAAATTAATTAAAATCTCTTGAGCACTAAAAATACTTAGGTGAAATAATATTTCGGCACCACTTCATGCAATAAAAAAATTCAAATTCAAGACAATTAACGAAAACAAATTGATCAATCAAAAATAAAATATGGAGAAAGAGTTTTCTTAAAATGGGAAGAGGGGTCTTGAAAATCGATGATTAGCCAAATAGTAGTTATAATTATCCTATCTCATTGCCCAACTAATTATAATCCTAGAATCTCCGTTAATCACATAGGTTCTCTTGTCGGTTTCCCCTAATTGTAATTAATTCATTTTAACAACCTAAGTGTCCTTAGCGCTATTATAAATCATTAATTATTACGCTCTGATTCATTTTAGGAATCTAAGTTTAATCAACTAATCCCGGTGTCACAACGGGCAATTAAACTAGTTGCATGGATTATGATCTATCCTAATTTCTCTCCGTCGAGTTTCCATTAAGAAACGAATCATTACACAATTGGTCAGATTGAGTAAAGCATTAAGCACATCCATACAAATAATTAGGACATGGGGAAGAGACAAGAAATTATAACAATATTTGGACTATCATTTCATTTCAAGACCCCAAATTGGGGTTTAGCTACACATAATATCCACCATAATTACAAAGGAAAGCATATTAAAGAGCATAAAAGGAAAGGAATTGACCGTCGAAAAACCCCTCGCTGACGCTTGGAGCCCCGCTGACTACTCCTTGAGCCTCTAAGATGCTCCCCCAAAATTCCCAAAATTTTCCCACTAAAAGAATCCTCTCAAAAAGGCTCAAAAGCCTTGAGAGGGGCTCCAAAGGAGCCTAAGGAAGAGAGAAAGGAAGGGATTGGAATGATGATTGATGAATTATGAGGCACCCAAGGGTGCCTTTTTATAGGCCTGGAATAGGGGTAGCGTCGCGACGCTACCTTGCTCAGCGTCACGACCCTGCTGCGCACGCGGCTTGGACAACACGAAAGGGTAGTGTCGCGACGCTGCCTTACTTAGCGTCTCGACGCTGCCCCAAATTTCCAGATTTTTCAGCTTCCTTTTGGGCTGAATTTTTGGGACTTCTTCTTTATTTCTTTTGGTCATTTCTTCATGGTTGTCTTCTTTGGGCCTCCAATTGCTTCAAGCTTTGATTTGGGCTATAATTACTTCAATTTTGGCTCTTTTTTTCTCCCAAAATCACCATTTGTGCTCCTAAAGACAAAATAACAAAATTCATTAAATATATTCATTAAAAACACGATTAAAGCACCAAAAAGCTTAATAAATTGAGACTAAAATAGCGACATTTCTGCTCGCTATCAGTAATGTGCCTGGAACATTCTAGAGATGTATGATGGCCATCTTTTCAGATCTACTAGAAAAATCCGTGGAAGTTTTTATGGACGACTTCTCAGATTATGGGAAGTCCTTCGCAGATTGTCTAACGCAGTTGGAGCAAGTGTTAGAGAGATGCGAAGAGACTCACCTAATGCTGAATTCAGAGAAATTTCATTTTATTGTGGAAGAAGGCATCGACCTAAGCCATCACATATCAAGCGCAGGAATTGAAGTCGACAAGGCGAAAATTAATGTTATTGAAAAGTTGCCACCACCAACCTCTGTAAAGGGAATTCGAAGCTTCTTGGGACACGCAGGATTCTATCGCAGATTCATCAGGAACTTTTCGAATATTACGAAGCCACTATGCGCATTGCTAGAATCAAATAGAAAATTTGAGTTTTCAGAGAAATGTGCCAAGGCATTCAAGGATTTGAAGCTTGCGCTAGTCAGTGCACCCATTCTCGCAACTCCCGATTGGAAGGAACCTTTTGTCTTAATGTGCAATGCTAGTGATGTGGCAGTTGGGGAAGTCCTGGCACAGAAAAAAGAAAAGATTATGCACCCTATTTATTATGCCAGCAGAACATTGAATGAAGCACAAACAAATTATACGACAGCCGAGAAGGAATTATTAGCGGTTGTTTATGCTTTTGACAAATTTCATGCTTATCTAATTTGCTCCAAAGTCATTGTCTACACATATCATGCGGCGATAAAATATCTAATCACAAAAAATGATGTGAAACCAAGATTGATTAGGTGGATTTTATTGCTGCAGGAATTTGATCTAGAGATCAAGGATAAAAAAGGGAGTGAGAATTTGGTCGCAGATCATTTGTCACGCTTGGAGAATCCTGAGAAGGAAGATGCGTCAGAAATCCCTATCGCGGAGGAATTTCCTGACGAGAAGCTTTTGATGATTGTAGATGAAGAACCTTGGTTTGCGGACATCGCAAACTACCTTGCCGCAGGGGTCATACTTGAGGAATATTCAGCGCAACACCGAAAGGAATTTTTTCATGAATTAAAATTTTATTTATGGGATGACCCCTATGTCTATCGCAGAGGACCTGGCCAGATCATCAAGAGATGCGTTGGCTCTAGTGATGCGATGAAAATATTGAAAGCCTGCCACGAAGCTCCATATAGAGGACACTTTGGAGGCCAACGCACCACGGCTAAAGTTTTACAGAGTGGTTATTGGTGGCCCACCTTGTTCCAGGACGCAAAGAAATATGTTGATAGTTGCGACAAGTGCCAACGCACTGGTAGTATCAGCGCAAGGAACGAGATGCCACAAAACTATATAGTAGAAATTGAGTCGTTTGATGTCTGGAGCATTGATTTCATGGGACCCTTCCCCTCATCGCAAGGATACCAATATATCCTCCTCGCAGTTGACTACGTCACAAAGTGGGTAGAGGCAATCGCTTGCGCTAAGAACGATGCGGTGACCGTGGCAAAGTTCCTTAAAAAGAACATTTTTACAAGATTTGGTGTACCGCGTAGACTTATTAGTGATGAAGGGACTCATTTCATAACTAAGGTCATGAATAAGTTGTTGCAAAAGTACAATGTTAAACATCATGTCGCAACAGCTTATCACCCGCAAAGCAATGGACAGGCCGAAGTATCGAATAGGGAGATAAAGAAAATTCTCGAGAAAGTTTTCAGCACAAGCACGAAAGACTAGGCACAACATCTAGATGATGCGTTATGGGCATATCGCACTGCCTTCAAAACACCCATAGGAACATCTCCATATGCTTTGGTGTTTGGCAAGGCTTGTCATTTTCCCTTAGAGTTAGAGCACAGGGCTCGTTGGGCAATGAAACGTCTGAATTTTGATCTAGATGTAGCTGGACAAGAATGATTGTGCCAGCTGTCAGAATTGGAGGAATTTAGAAGATGTGCATATGAAAATGCCAAGATCAACAAAGAAAAATAGAAACAATGGCATGACCGAAGAATATGCAAGAAGGATCTTAGAGAATGTATGAAAGTATTATTATTCAATTCTCGCTTACGTCTCTTTCCAGGTAAGCTAAAATCCAGATCGTCGGGCCAATATACTATCCATAAAGTATATCCACATGGGGCAGTGGACCTACATTCCACTGACGGAAAGAGAATTTTCAAGGTCAACGGGCAAAGAGTAAAATCGTACATTGAAGGGACCTTGGACGAGGTAATTGAGATTATTCTTCTAAAAGATCCGCCTTAAAGTAGCCAGACAAAATAGGTCCAAGACAAAAGTGCTCTCATTTGCGTCAGGACCTAGCGCAAGGTAAGAGCACAATAGGTTAGCAGTTGTAATTATTTGTTTCTTTTCGCATGTTTATTTTATTACGTTAATATTTTGGTAATCTAGATCACATCGAATGATTGACTCGCATTAGTTGCGTTAGAATCCTTGCGTCAGAATTTTGTTGCGATAGAACCTAAGGAAGAAAATCCCATCGCATGTCCCAATCCATCTGTATTTCTCTTGCATTGGAGGCGCAACCATAATCATTTTTGCATTTAATGAGCAGCACTAATCAATTCTTTTAAGCTTATTTGGACCATGCTTTCATGTCCTCAGGATTCCTCTCATTCGGATGTGATCTTGGTTAAGATAAGCTTAAAAGAATTGATAGATACTACCTATACCAACAAGGCGCACCTTCCTTTTCGGTGGCTCAATCATAGGAACTTTGAAGTTAAGCGTGCTTGCCTTAGAGAAGTTCTATGTTGGGTGACCTCCTAGGAATTTTCCTAGGAAGCATGTGAGTGAGGACAAAGCATGCTAAAAGGACCATGTGTTGGTTTGTGCGGATAGTCTTCACTCTTAGAAGCGGTTTAAGACGAGTATGGTGATGTTGCCAGGCCGTAGGGGATGTAGGGGAATGTCGGGGCCGTGAGGTGCCGAATCTAGATTCTAAATCCTGGGCTTGGGGCGCTACACCCACAGTTGCACTCTTCTCACTACAAACATAATTATGTGTCTACAGATATAGACTAATAACAGCAAGTTAGTCCTTCACGAGTGTTCGTAACTCCAGGTGGGTCAAATTACCATTTTACCTTTGAATTACCTATACCTCCTTAAGTACCAGTGCTCCTCTAATGAACAACCATTTTGTGATCCAACCACCAAACAGAAACCCCGCTCGGGCTAGTGAGAGGGTAGGGCCCTTTGTTCAAGACTCGGAGACACCATTTAAGGGAACACTCATCTACTTCCTCAAAGTCGTGAATGAGTGAATTCCATCTTGTGTGATTATGTTCCCAGTTCCTCACTCGGTCTTGTCTCCAACATGATAGGCTTATTGAGTCGGCGTTTTGGCCACTCTCAGCCATACAAATAAAAGGACAATCCCTCATGAACAGGAGTCCATAATCCACTCAGGATTCAGACTAAGTTGCCTAAGTCATTGATGGACACGAGCCACAAGTAATATAGTGATTTTGAGTATAACAGTATCGTCTCCACAGGGATTGGATTTATTCAATTAACTACTGCGAATAATCTTGCTTAGCTTTATTTAGAGAACAAAATCTAATGCCAGAAAAGAATAACAAAAAGCTAATCTAGAAAGCAAAAGATAAATGGAGACACAATTTTGGAGGGATAATTTTAGGGTGTTGATTTCATCAATTGGACCTTTAATTGCTTAATCCATTAGCTAATTTGGATTAATTAGACATTCAATTCATAACTCTAGAAGCCTAATATCAAGGACTCTCTTGTTGGCTTCTTCCTATTCTCATGTGTTTTAATAAAGAATCTCCTTTCAGTTTCCTCCTTATCTACTAAGCATGGCATTACGATCCTTCAATAACAACCTCTAGTGTTATTTATTTCATCTTGTGTCACTCGGGTAAATAAAAATTAGTCATGCATTCAATTCTGGTCTAAGTTTCTCTCCGTCGAGTTTCCACTTAGAAAACAGTTCATTTAATCAGTGATCAAGGGATTAAAAGCATTAAGGATTAAATGCACAAATGAATGAGATTGATAATCAAACCTAATCAATTCATTAATTACGCAAAGGTTCAACAAACTAAATCAAACCAATAGAATTTAGGAATTAACTACTCATAATCACTAAACATCCAATAATTCCTAATCACACCTACTCTAGAAACTAAAAACAAAGGAAAAGGGAAGAGAATTGCTCATAATAATGTTGATCTCCTCAATCCCATGATGACCTCCATCAATCCCGAGCTCCCAAGATCTACAACAAGGCTCCAATCTTCTCCCAAAACCCCCAATTTTAGTGTGGAATCGAGAATAGGGTGAAAATCCTCAAATTGGCCCCCCTTTCAAGGCTAAAAATGGTTGTATTTATAGATGTCCAGTAGCTCGAGCATCTCGACACTAATGTCACAACGTCTCAACGGTGTGATGTCATATACTTGTAGCCCAAGTCACTTCAGCATCGAAACGTTGAAGGCAACTGATAATTGCCCAAAAGGTAGTTATTTAGGCCTCGATTGTATAGGGATTTGTGTGTCCTTTATGCTTATTAGGGTTGGTTTTGGATAGATATTACATGATTTAACCCATTTGGAAGAATGGAAGCATTGGAAATTATTTTGTGCAGATTATGCTGCTGAGCGACTGGAGGGAGCAAATTCTATGCTGCAGCAAAACTGGGAGCAGAAACTGCCACATCACAGCTCGTTAGCCAACTTCATGAACCAACTTCTGTTGAGTTATTTTCGGGATAAAGGAGCAAGGAGAGCCCTACACGTGTCCAAGTTGACTTAATTCAAGTCTCCTGTCCTTCTATAAAAGGAAGTAGCCGTCAAAGTCAAATTCATTCCATGTTTTCCCTTGGAAGCCGAATAGTATAGGGAGATTGAAGATCATCAAGAACACCATCTACCGCAAGATGATTAGGGAGTTTATTTTCTTTATTAACTTGTGGTTATGGACATGCATACTCAGATTGTAATTCGTATTCCTATGCCTATTATGAACTAAGTAGCTTAGGGTGTTGGTTAGGAATAATGTGATTACTGTGCTTCATCTCTAGTAATAAATTGACTATCGCATTTTGGTTAATTGTTGTGCTTATTCTTATTTTATGCCCGCCTGGCCAGCCGGTGTGAATAGCTCTCTCTAGTTTCAGGGATGATTTAGAGAGTGTGTGGCAATTATCCACACTACGATCATTGTGTATTGGTGAATGCCAGTGACTAAGCTAGGGATAGCCAGTTGCCTAGTGCTTGATCGGTCGTACTTCATTGGGTTTGAAACATATCCCAAAAGATCCGGAGTTCCGGGAGGAATCCGCTAATAATACTGCGAGAAATGCATGATCAATAATATTGTTGGAGCATATTTTAGAATAATCACTAAACCTAACCAGCGCCTGCCTTTAATCTGTCTATCTATTTGTTTACTTATTGTTCTGTCATTTATTTTGCTTCAGCATAATTCCGATAAAACCCAATCATTTTATTATTCTTGAAACCATTAAAAAGTTACACAAAAATAGGTAGAGTGGAAACTCATTCAGGGCTCAGATTGATAATATTACTTGCTGCAGACTGTGTATACTTGCACAGGAATTCTAGAGTATTTTATACTATATTTTTACTCACTCCAGGAACCCGACAAGTTTTTGGCGCCGTTGCCAGGGACTTGAATAAGTTTTTATCTGATCTGTTTTGTGTATGTGTTTTAGTGGTTTGGTGCTAGAACTTTTTTATTGTTTCTTTTGTTTTTGCAGGTGTGATTTTGGTGCATGAGCGATCTGCCTGGGGTACGGTTTGAGCTTGATCCAGAAATTGAAAGGACATTTAGGAACAGAAGGAGGGAGCAGCGCAGAAACCAGATGGAGAACGTGCCGCAACTTCCACAGGTTCATGAAGGTCCAGCAGCAGCAAACCCCCATCAGAATCCGTTGCTGCAGTAAAACCCACTGTTTGAGAAAAATGAGCAGCGAAATAATCAGGCTGAGAATCCTATCTTGATAGCGAACGATAGGACCAGAGCCATTCGAGCGTATGCTGTCCCGATGTTTAATGAGTTGAATCCAGGGATTGCACGTCCCCAAATCCAAGCGGCGAATTTTGAAATGAAACCGGTAATGTTTCAGATGTTGCAAACCGTGGGGCAATTCCATGGTTTGTCATCTGAAGACCCTCATTTACATCTTAAGTCTTTTCTAGGAGTTTGTGATTCTTTTGTAATTCAAGGAGTGCCTAGAGATGCTCATAGATTAACTTTGTTCTCGTATTCTCTTAGAGATGGAGCAAAGTCATGGTTAAACTCTTTTTCTCTAGGATCAATTAGGACGTGGGATGAGTTAGCTGAAAATTTTTTGAGTAAATATTTCCCACCTAATAGAAATGCTAAATTAAGGAGTGAAATAGTAGGGTTTAGGCAACTTGAGGATGAGACTTTTAGTGAGGCTTGGGAGAGGTTTAAGAAGCTTTTACGAAAGTGTCCCCACCATGGGTTGCCTCATTGTATTCAAATGGAAACATTTTACAATGGTTTAAATGGAGTAACCCAAGGTATGGTCGATGCTTCGGCTGGAGGGGCCCTTTTGGCAAAAACTTTTGATGAAGCTTATGAAATTTTAGAAAGAATATCTATTAATAGTTGTCAGTGGTCAGGTGTTAGAGGCACAAATAAAAAGGTTAAGAGTGTATTAGAGGTTGATGGTGTGTCCACCATTAGGGCTGATCTTGCAATGATTGCTAACGCTCTTAAGAATGTGACAGTGATTAGTCATCAGCAGCCACCAGCTATGGAGCCCGCAGCAGTGGTGAACCAAGTCACGGACGAAGCATGTGTCTATTGCGGTGAAGACCACAACTACGAGTTTTGCCCCAACAATCCAGCGTCTGTGTTTTTTGTAGGTAATCAGAGGAACAACCCTTATTCTAACTTCTATAATCCAGGTTGGCGCAACCACCCCAACTTCTCATGGGGAAGTCAAGGAAATAACGTACAAGCGCAACAGAAGATGAACTGTTGCTACGATTTTAATCCGCAAGCGAACGGGTCGTCACAAGTAATATAGTGATTTTGAGTATAGAGTATCGTCTCCACAGGGATTGGATTTATTCAATTAAGTACCACGAATAATCTTGCTTAGCTTTATTTAGAGAACAAAATCTAATGCCGGAAAGAATAACAAAAAGCTAATCTAGAAAGCAAAAGATAAATGGTGACACAATTTGGAGGGATAATTCTAGAGTTGTTGATTTTATCAATTGGACCTTTAATTACTTAATCAATTAACTAATATGGATTAACAAATCATTTGATTCATAAGTCTAGAAGCCTAATTACAAGGATTCTCCTGTCGGTCTCCTCCTATCTCATACCTTTCAATAAAGAATCTCCTTTCAGTCTCATCTTTATTTACTTAGTATGGCATTACGACCCTTCAGTACAACCTCTAACGTTATTTATTTTGTCCCGTGTCACCCGGGTAAATAACCGTTAGTCATGCATTCAGTTCTAGTCTAAGCTTCTCTCCGTCGAGTTTCCACATAGTAACGATTCATTTAATCAGTGATCAGTTGATTAAAAGCATTACGGACAAAATGCACAAATGAACAATAATGACAATCAAACCACACCAATTCATTAATTCAGCAGAGGTTCAACATCTAAATCAATCTCATAGAATTTAGGAATTTACTACTCATAATCACTAAATTTCAATAATTCCTAATCACAACAATTCTAGAAACTAAAACATAAAGGAAAAGGGAAGAGAAATGCTCATAAAAGTGTCGATCTCCTCGATCCCGCGCCGACCTCCTTCGATCCCAGCTCCAAAGATCTTCAACAAAGCTCCAAAACTCTCCCAAAAATCCCAAATTTTAGTGTAGACTCTAGAATGGGGTGAAAACCCACAAATTGGCACACAAAATATGGATGCAAAAGGCTCCTTTTATAGGCTCCCAGCAGGCTCAGCGTCGAGACGCTACAAGGACAGCGTCGAGACGCTCTGACGTCATCTTTTCTTGGGCTCCAAGACGTCTCAGCGTCGAGACGCTACTTGGACAGCGTCGGGACGCTCTCCCGATTTCGGATTTCTCCACGCAGCTGCCTAGCGTCGGGACGCTCCAGGCTTAGCGTCGAGACGCTAGGCCCTGAATCTTCAATAATGGCCCGATTTTGACTCAATTTTTGGGCCTCCAACTTTGTTTTGGCCCAAATACTTCATGTAATGGATTTTGGGCACTTTTCTTGACCCAAATTGATACTTTAAGACTTGAAATTCATGAATTTGGGCTTCTAATTCATTCTTCTTGGCTTTTTGGACTCGGATCTTCAATGTAATTCTCCAAATTGCTCAACAAGTCTCCAAAATCATCTAAAATCTCTCAAAATTCCGGTTTTGCTTCCTTGACTCGGTTTTCTGAAATTTAAACAGAAAATAGCATTAAAGCACACAATTCAAGCATAAAACTAGCTAAAATTAATAGGAAAATGATGACATTTTTGCATGTCATCATGAAGCAGCCGGGATTTGCTAAAGCGCAGGTAATGCCCCAGCAAAATAAGCAGGTTTTGCCCCAGCAACATTCGAAGAATTCTCTCGAGGCAATGATGAAAGAATTTATGGCTCGTACAGACGCTGCAATTCAAAGTAATCAAGCTTCAATGAGAGCCCTGGAATTGCAAGTGGGTCAGCTAGCTAATGAGCTCAAGGCAAGGCCTCAAGGGAAACTTCCATCAGATACTGAACACCCTAGAAGGGAAGATTGTAGGAAGGCTTTTGAAACATTGAAGGTTGCTTTAATCTCAGCACCCATTCTCTACGCACCTAATTGGAATTTTCCATTCGAGGTAATGTGTGATGCGAGTGATGCTGCAGTAGGTGCAATGCTGGGGCAGAAGCAGGGTAAATTTATTCATCCTATATATTATGCAAGCAAGGTTTTAAATGAGGCACATGTCAACTACACAACTACTGAAAAGGAGTTGTTAGCTGTTGTGTTTGCTTTTGAGAAATTCCGGCCATATTTGGTTGGATCCAAAGTCACGGTGTTCACGGATCATGCAGCAATAAGGTATTTAATGTCAAAGAAAGATGCAAAGCCTAGACTAATTCGTTGGGTTTTATTACTGCAGGAATTCGACTTGGAGATAAAGGACAAGAAGGGATCAGAGAATGTCATTGCAGATCACTTGTCTCGTCTTGATCCATCATCATCTTTGCTGGAGCAATCTGCCATTTCTGATTCTTTTCCAGATGAACAGCTTTTTGCTGTTCAGGTAAAGGTAGTCAGGGATGTCCCTTGGTATGCTGATATTGCCAACTTTTTAGTGAAGGGAGTCACCCCTATTGATATGGATTGGAGGCAGAAGAAAAAGTTTAAGCATGATGAAAAATTTTTCTATTGGGATGAGCCATTTATATATAAGCAATGCTCTGACGGTATTATTCGTAGGTGCGTTTCAGGTGATGAAGCAACCGAAATCCTGGAGCAATGTCACTCTTCGTCGTATGGAGGCCATTTCAGCGGTCAAAGGACAGCTATGAGGATTTTACATTGCGGATTCTTCTGGCCTACCTTGTTTAAGGATGCCCATTGGTTCTACAAGCAATGTGATGCTTGCCAAAGGAGAGGAAATTTGGGGCCTAGAGATGAAATGCCTCTTACTTACATTTTAGAAGTTGAACTATTCGATGTATGGGGTATTGATTTTATGGGGCCATTTCCCCCTTCTAATGGCAATGTTTTTATCTTATTGGCAGTGGATTACGTGTCCAAGTGGTTGGAGGCCATCGCATGCCATCAGAGTGATGCCAAGACGGTTTCAAGGTTTCTCCAATCGCACATCTTTGCCCGGTTCGGGACACCTAGGGCTCTAGTGAGTGATGAGGGTACACATTTTGTTAATAATATCTTAATTAAGCTTTTAGCTAAGTATGGAATCAAGCACAGGATAGCTACCCCCTATCACCCACAGGCTAATGGTCAGGCTGAGATAAGTAATAGGGAAATTAAATCAATTCTAGAAAAAGTAGTCCATCCATCTGGAAAGGATTAGTCTTTTAGGTTGGATGAGGCTCTTTGGGCTTATAGGACAGCCTATAAGACTCCTCTAGGTATGTCTCCCTATCGGTTGGTGATGTGGACTTTTCCTACCGCAAGCGCACGGGTCAAGTAATAATATAGTGAATAGTAAATTCGAATGTCGTCCTCTGGATTGGATTTTTAAGCAAATCAAGTATTGTGAATAATCTTGCCCAATTTTATTTAGGGATCAAAAAGTGATGAATAGGTGATGATAAAAACAAATCAAAGCAAGTAAAAAGTATGGAATTTCAATTGGGAAAACTACTTAGGGAATTGATTTCGTCGATTTCGTTTAGGATTGATTTTAAAGAATAAGTTGTTATGCACAATGAAATTATGAGCCAAAGACCCTTTAATCACAACTACCTCTCCCGAGTATAATTGATTCTCATGCAAATTAACCAACTTGATATTCCTATCTAAGTTTATTAATATGCAAGGCAATGAGATCTTTTAACCAATTCTAAAGTTAATCTAAAACCGTCAAGAATTAGAAAGTAAACTTTATTCATGCAATCTTGAGTAAGTCTAGATCAAATCCCCTCTCCCGAGCTAGATTCGAAACTTAAATCATCCAACTAATGGCCAATTAATTGAAAGCATTAAATCAAGATTACAAACACAATAACATTGCACAACTTAAACCATAAATCAATTCATAAACGTAATCAACTACATCAATCCCTAAGCTACAAGTTTAGCTACTCATGAATGTAAATACAAGCTCAACTAAACATATGAAAGCCATAAATCTAACTAAAGGAAGAAAAGGGAAAAGAAAACTCAATGTAGGCCGAGTCCCGACGTCCCCGTCACGATCCCCACGAACAATGGGTTGATTTCCAAGTCTCTCCCTTAGTTTTCAGCCTCCAAATGCTCTATTTTGTCCTCTTTACGGCTATCCAAGGTCCCAAATCGAACTCCCTCAAAACCTAGCCGAAAATAAGCTTTTATTCTGACTTTTCGTCTTAGCGTCGCGACGCTGTCACTTATACGCGCGTTCTGTATAAGGAAAATCGGTAGCGTCGGGACGCTTCCTATCATAGCGTCTCGACGCTGTGAGCTTTACGCGCCTGATCTGATATGGAATGTGAGCGTCGAGACGCTCAAGAGCTAGCGTCGAGACGCTAGCCTGCTGTTGACCGAGATTTGACTTTTTTCCACTTTTACTCTTTTCATTCCGATGCATCTTTTCACGCCCCGAGCACCCAATTAACTCTAATATGGCATTATAGCTCCAATCAATCATTTCCTACAAAATAAACAATAAAGCACAATAAAATGGCCCAAACATCATAAAAGACTAGCTAAATTAAATCAGTAAAGATAGTTAGCTATTTTGTTTTGCGAGGTTTATTAGATTTTGTCTTTAAATATTTGATTAGATCTTATCTATTTTGCTTTGAATTTGATTTGATTTTCGAGTTATTTATTTAAATTATCTTTCAATTATCTTTTAATTAGTTAGATTTTATTAGATTTTATCTAGATTTTATTTTCAGTTATTTGAATTCTAGTTTTAATTAATTGAGATTTTCTCTAATTTATTCGGCTTCTTTTGAGAATAACAAATTAAGTTTGATTTGATCGGTTAAAGTTTAATTTGAATTTAAAAGATTTGATTTGCCTATTTTGAAATTTAAATTCCATATCTAAGATTCGGCAGGTTCAGAAGATTGTTGCAGCAAAGATAATGCTGGAGCAAATTTCTCGTATGCATAGGAAGGATTTTAGTGTGAGTAATTATTTTTACCTTTGGGATTTTTGAATTTCTATGGGCAGGTGAATTGCAGGGATGTTGCCACATGTCGTGAAGGGACAATCCAACGGTTTAGCCGTTGACAGCATGTCGTTATTTCCCATAGATGATTGGAGTTCCACAATTTTACCGTTAGGGATTTGAATTGCAACTTAATTGTGAACGGTAAAACCATTTATTACGGAGCAAATCCTTTCGGTTAGGATTTCAAATTGCTGGAGCCTTATTTATTTGCATACATTGGTAAGTCTTCGTTCTACTTCGTCTTCTTGATTCTATCTTGCCATCTACATTCTTTCTTTCTCCTTTTCATTCTTTGCAAAACCCTTTGAGTTATCCATGGCCAAAACAAGAGCGAGGAAAGAAAGAGAGAGAGAGAGAGTGAAGAGGAAATACCCATTACACCCGAAGTTCCGAAAGTGAAAACTAAGAAGAAAAGAACACCGGAGGAGAAAGAAGCTAAAAGAAGAAGGCGACAACAGAGGGCGGAAGAACAGGAAAAAGTGACAGAGGATGAGGCTGCTGCAGTGGTTGAAGAAAACCTGGAAGAACTACAAGAACAGACCCCAGGAGAGGCTGATCAGAGACTTGCGGATACAGATACCGCTCGAGAACAGCAGGCTGGGATGGTGAGAGACGAGCAGGTAGACGCAGTGTCTGAAAGAGGAAACGAGCAGGACCAAGAAGCTCGTGTTGAGGTAATCATGCCCGAACCGCCGAAACGCCGCCGCATAAAAAGAAAGGTCGGTCGTATTCAGGTGATTCGGACTGATACCCCATCACCACCATCATCAGATTCTGAGAGAGAAAAGGCAGAGCGAGAGGAAAGAGAGAAGAAAGAAGCTGAGGACAAAGAAAGAGACTAAACAGATAAGAAGACTGAGGAAGAGCAGTTGCTCAAGCGCAGGGCAGAGAAGGGCAAAAATGTTGCTGAAGCATCGGAAGAACACGAGGCGATAGAAGAACAGCAGGTTCCATTTGATCGCTTCGTCAACAATTTTGCCAGAGCAAAATACGCTGAGCTTCTGAAAAGGGATTTCTTGTTCGAGCGCGGTTTCAGTGGTGATCTTCCACAGTTTTTTAGGACCGGTATTGCAGACCACGGCTGGGAGCTGTTTTGTGCGAAGCCGGAATCTGTAAATGCACAGGTGGTGCGTGAATTTTATGCTAACATTGTCAAGGAGGATGGTTTCCAGGTAATTGTCCGAGGAGTCGAGGTGGATTGGAGTCCAAGTGCTATCAATGCACTGTACAACGTTCAAAACTTCCCCCATGCGGCATATAATGAGATGGTTGTGGCGCCATCTGATGAGCAACTAAGTGAGGCTGTAAGGGAGGTAGGAATTGAAGGGGCACAGTGGCAGTTATCCAAGACTCAAAAGAGGACATTCCAGTCGGCTTATTTGAAAAGGGAAGCGAACACATGGATAGGATTTATTAGACAGAAGATGCTTCCAACAACACATGACTCGACAATCTCCAGGGAACGGGTTCTCCTAGCTTTTGCCATCTTACGGTCTCTCAGTATTAATGTAGGGAGGATCATTGCGAATGAGATTTCTGGATGTTGGAAAAAAAAGGTGGGGAAACTATTCTTTCCAAACACAATCACGATGTTGTGCAGAAGAGCAGGGGTTCCGGTGGATGAGGGAGATGTGATCCTGTTTGATAAGGGGATCATAGACACACCCAATTTGGCACGGCTCCAGCGTGTGCATGAGGTACGTCAAGGTGGGCTTATCCATGGCATCAACTCGATTCTAGAACAAGTGGCACTTTCGGCCAGTAGGCAGGAGTTTGCTGAAAGGCAAACTTTAACCTTCTGGAACTATGTTAAGAATCGGGATGCCAGCTTGAAGAAGGCGCTGCAAGAGAATTTTTCAAAACCTTATCCAGCCCTTCCAGCATTCCCTGACGATCTGTTGAACCCCTGGATTCCGCCCCCACCTATTGAAAGAGGAGAAGAGGATGATGAAAATGAACCGTGCCAAGAGGACTGAAGGATGAAGTGGCCATGGGCTAGCATAATTTTTGTTCTTAAATTTTTGATTGCTCGTGCATTTTCTAACCTCATTTTCTATTACTGTTATGTTTGCTTTTCTTTTTACTTTTCTGCTGCTTGCAAAAAATATATATATATCTGATGTGTACTTTCTTTTCTTATTTTTAATGAAATTTCTTGATGTTCCGTTCCATGAGCACTAAGCAACTCTAACTTAACTAATTTTTCTCTGAATTTCTGAAGCTTGGACTGATTACGCTTAATTAGATCAAGGTATTCTTATCTCCAGAACCTTTTGCTTGAGCATTTCTTCTAGCCTGGACTGTTGCTGCGGCAAAGAAGATTTTGAAGGTAGTATTGACTTATATGATCCACTTTAAGCTTAATCTAAGTCCCATGTTTAGTTTACAAATTCAGATAGAAAAATTGAAGTTTGGGGGTATACTTGCTTATTTAATGATCCATTGGGGACAATGAATAATTCAAGTTTGGGGGACTTTTTGCTACTCCAATTATTTTGCTCGAGCATTCCTCTCCTTCAAATTAAAATTTGCTAGGTTATTGAGTAACCGGGGACATTTGTGATACCCACAGGTTGTCTTCGCGTCAAAAGATGACCTAGGAAATGTGAAAAAATGAGAAATATGAGAAAAAAATTATTTGCTGAAAAATTATTTGTTGAAGATTTTGCTGAAAAAATTGATGGAGCAAAAGTTTTGAAGGATGAATGATGATCCAACAGTTTTTCTGTCTCCCATAACTTAGGTGAGCTTCATCACAAAATGTCGCCATTCTGAGGGGCAAGAGATGGAATAACTAAGGATTTTTTAGCTTTATAATGAGTATTGAGCCTAGTTGGTGATAAGCTTGAGGCAAGGGTATACTGCACCATAAAGTGGGTCATCTCATGCTTAAGAGTTTATGACTGTAAGGTTGCGTTAAGTCTAATAAACAATGATATAAACCCCTTTAAAAATATGTTTTGAAATGTCTGATAATAGAGCTAAGCTGTGGAGAGTTCTTAGAATTGAGTTGAAAGTGGTGATTATTTGTCCCTGCTGAAGGAATCATTTTGCTGCAGCAGAGCTTGGTTTTGCAGAGTGCTCAGGTAAAGGTTAAAGGTAGTGTTGGATTGTCTGGGTTGATTAAGCTATTCTTTGTTTAATATTCTGAATTCTTGAAGGAATGTGAGTTAGTATTGCTCGGGACGCGCAATAATTAAGTTTGGGGGTATGATAACTACCCAAAAGGTAGTTATTTAGGCCTCGATTGTATAGGGATTTGTGTGTCCTTTATGCTTATTAGGGTTGGTTTTGGATAGATATTACATGATTTAACCCATTTGGAAGAATGGAAGCATTGGAAATTATTTTGTGCAGATTATGCTACTGAGCGACTGGAGGGAGCAAATTCTATGCTGCAGCAAAACTGGGAGCAGAAACTGCCACATCACAGCTCGTTAGCCAACTTCATGAACCGACTTCTGTTGAGTTATTTTCGGGATAAAGGAGCAAAGAGAGCCCTACACGTGTCCAAGTTGACCTAATTGAAGTCTCCTGTCCTTCTATAAAAGGAAGTAGCCGTCAAAGTCAAATTCATTCCATGTTTTCCCTTGGAAGCCGAATAGTATAGGGAGATTGAAGATCATCAAGAACACCATCTACCGCAAGCTGATTAGGGAGTTTATTTTCTTTATTAACTTGTGGTTATGGACATGCATACTCAGATTGTAATTCATATTCCTATGCCTATTATGAACTAAGTAGCTTAGGGTGTTGGTTAGGAATAATGTGATTACTGTGCTTCATCTCTAGTAATAAATTGACTATCGCATTTTGGTTAATTGTTGTGCTTATTCTTAATTTATGCCCGCCTGGCCAGCCGGTGTGAATAGCTCTCTCTAGTTTCAGGGATGATTTAGAGAGTGTGTGGCAATTATCCACACTACGATCATTGTGTATTGGTGAACGCCAGTGACTGAGCTAGGGATAGCCAGTTGCCTAGTGCTTGATCGGTCGTACTTCATTGGGTTTGAAACATATCCCAAAAGATCCAGAGTTCCGGGAGGAATCCGCTAATAATACTGCGAGAAATGCATGATCAATAATATTGCTGGAGCATATTTTAGAATAATCACTAAACCTAACCAGCGCCTGCCATTAATCTGTCTATCTATTTGTTTACTTATTGTTCTGTCATTTATTTTGCTTCAGCATAATTCCGATAAAACCCAATCATTTTATTATTCTTAAAACCATTAAAAAGTTACACAAAAATAGGTAGAGTGGAAACTCATTCAGGGCTCGGATTGATAATATTACTTGCTGCAGACTGTGTATACTTGCACAGGAATTCTAGAGTATTTTATACTATATTTTTACTCACTCTAGGAACCCGACAACAACATCTCTACGTTGCTCCACTTCCAAATTGTTCTTCACGGCTACCTAGCGTCGAGACATCCAAGGCTAGATGCTAGCCTCTCGGACTTCTTTTTTAGAATGGCCCTTTGGACTTCATCTTGGGGCTCCAACTTGCTTTTCTTGGACTTTTGGGCTTGGATCTTCAATGGACTTCTCAAAATGCTCCAAAAGCCTCGAAAATCCTCCAAAATCTCTCAAGAACTCCGATTTTTCTTCTTTGGCTCGGTTTCTAAAATTTAAACATAAAACCACCTCAAAGCACACAATTTAAGGGCAAAACTAGCTAAAATTAATAGGAAATAGATAGCCTTTTTGCATGCTATCAGTCATCCTAGTGAAATAGAAACGTAACTAGTTAACGGTGTTATAGTTAGCGGTTGCTATTTCGCGGTCTGGTCTTATACAAACTCATTGCATATGATACCCCCACACTCACATGTCCCCTACACGAACACGTTGGATCATTGTGTTTGTATCAAATACAAAGTGGGTCGTATCCATAATGTCACCAGGATAAGGTACAAAACCTTATCCCAATACTATAGACCCTTCAAGCTGTCTCTTGAACAGTGATCCTCATATGTCTCCACATACTGTTCAAGACTCATCCAACAGCCTAGGATGTTTAGTTTATTGGATTAGGGTTATTTAGGCCAGATGTACATAATATAAACAATAACTCTTTATTGAAAAAACATCAAATAATACTTTATTTATGTTTGGTCAATTGTTACATTTACTATCTACGAGTTTTAAGGCATAAAACCTAACAAGTAGCTTCAGGGTATATGATTTGTGCCCACAAAGCTGCAAGTGCACGGGTCATCAAGTAATACAGTGATTTTGAGTATAGAGTATCGTCTCCACAGGGATTGGATTTATTCAATTAATTACCTCGAATAATCTTGCTTTGCTTTATTTAGAGAACAAAATCTAATGCTGAAAAGATAAACTAAAAAGCTAATCTAGAAAGCAAAAGATAAATGGAGACACAATTTGGAGGGATAATTCTAGGGTATTAATTTCATTAATTTGACCTTTAATTGCTTAATCAATTAGCTAATCTGGATTAATTAGACATTCGATTCATAAGTCTAGAAGCCTAATATCAAGGATTCCCCTGTTGGTCTCCTCATATTCTCATGCCTTTTAATAATGAATCTCCTTTCGGTTTCCTCTTTATTTACTAAGTATGGCATTATGACCCTTCAGTAACAACCTCTAATGTTATTTATTTCTCCCGTGTCACTCAGGTAAATAGACATTAGTCATGCATTCAGTTCTAGTTTAAGCTTCTCTCCATCGAGTTTCCACTGGGTAACAATTCATTTAATCAATGATCAGGTGATTAAAAGCAATTAGAACAAAATGCACAAATGAATGACAATGACAATCAAACCAAATTACTTCATTAATTAAACAAAGGTTCAACAAACTAAATCAAACTCAAAGAATTTAGGAATTAACTACTTATAATCATTAAACATCCAATAATTCCTAATCACAACTATTCTAGAAACTAAAAACAAATGAAAAGGGAAGAGAATTGCTCATAATAGTGTCGACCTCCTCGATCCCATGGTGACCTCCATCGATCCCGAGCTCCCAAGATCTTCAACAAGGCTCCCAAAACACTCCCAAAACCCCCAATTTTAGTGTGGACTCTAGAATGGGGTGAAAACCCACAAATTGGCTCCCCAAACTTGGTTGCAAATGGCCCCTTTTATAGCTGTCCAGCAGACCTAGCATCGCGACGTCGCTAGTAGAGTATTTTCCTTGGTTAGAATTAGACTTGAATGCTTAGGAGCGAATTATTAGGTTCATATGCTTGTTGTCACCTCGATAGGTGTACGGAAAAGCTAAAGAGTTTATTTTTGTAAATTAGCATGTTTAATCTTGCTTAGGAGGAAAGAAAATAATACATGTTTATCATGCTTGAAAAGAAACATCATTCTTGCTTTTTCTCTTGAAAGAAAAATAATGACATGTCATGAGCGCTCAAGGCAATGTTTAATAATATTTTTGACAAAAAGAGCTATCCCTGTTGTGATCAGTTAGGCCAACCAAGGGTTAAACTTGGATTATGGGTTCCTATAATAGGTGTGTGAAAGCTAGTGCCACTTATAAATGCTTGATTCAATTTTAAATTTAAAGCACCTAGGTATGGATAAAAACAAACTAAATTGTCTAGTGGCTCAATAGTAAATCCTTAGTGCCAATGTAGAGGGAAGATGAGTTGATAGTGTAATAATCCAATCTCGAGCTAATAGAGTCTAATCTAATTAAGTTAGATCTCTCTTGTGCAAGTTAATTCTGGAGAAATTTCGATTTGTATCCTTCATTAGGCCTTATGTGCATGTCTCTTGATTGCTTGTTTATTGACTTTTGAGCCTTGAGGATTAAATTGTGTATTGTTGCATCCTTCTACAATCGATGTCTAATTTTTAGTTTGCTCGAGGACTAGCAAAAGCTTAAGTTTGGGGGTGTTTGATAGCGCGCATAGCGAGCTATGTTTCCCGATATATTATAGTTAGTCTTTGAGTAATTTTGGTCAAAGAAAGCTCAAAACTATAGCCCGAACTCAGATGCTCAAGGGCTCCACAAACATGCTAATCCACCCCCAAACTTAAAATATGCATTGTCCTCAATGTATAAAGAAAATAAGGCATAAACAATCATGAGAACAATAAAAGAATGACAGGAGTGAATAATACTGGCCTGGAATGATGATGACTTCTTGCTTGAGAGCTTTGAATCTTGAAAGCTTGAAAGCAAAGGAGAGGAAGAAAACAAGACCTACAAAACAAAAACAAACAATAAATCAAAAACAAAAAGAAAACACACTAACTTACTTGGGTTGCCTCCCATAAGCGCTTGTTTAACGTCATTAGCTCGACGTGTTGCACATGCTTCAAGGAGGCTTTTGTTCTGTGAATCCAACAGAGGTGCTCTTTCTTACACCTTTCCTGTAGCCCATGTAAAGCACTTCATCTTTGGAGTCTTCAACTGCTTTAAAGATTTCTTTTTCGTTCTTGACTCTAATAGTGAGCTCCCTGCGCTCAATATCTATAATCGCTCGCCCAGTAGCGAGGAATGGTCGTCCTAATATGACAGGCATTGAAGGATTTTCTATCATGTTCATAACATATAAGTCAATGGGGAGGAAAAATCTACCTACTCTATTAACACATTTTCTACAATACCAACTGGTCTCACCACAGATTGATAAGCCAATTGGAGCTTTACAGGAGTATACTTAATCTCACCTATATCTAACTTCTTACACAAGGACAATGGGATAATATTAATGCTAGCACCTAAATCACATAATGCTCTGAAAGAATAAGTACCAAAACTACAAGGAACAGAAAAACTCCCTAGATCTGCTACTTTTTCAGGTACTTTCTGTTGTACTATGGTGCTGCATGTGGAAGCAAGATAAACAGTGTCAACCTTCTTTTCTTTTCGTTTCTTTGCTAACCACTCCTTCATGAACCTGTTGTACTGGGGCATCTCTAATGCCTCTGCAAATGGAATATTAATATTCAGATTCATAAAAGCATTCATAAATTTATCAAACTGAACCTGATTGTTCTTTTTCTTCTTTTTCTTTTTCTTTTCCTTGGGAACCATAAGTGTGGGAGAAGGAATAGGAGGCTCCGGTTTAGGCTTTTCAGCCTCATCTGCTGATGTGTCCTCCTCAGCTTCCCCTGTGGGCGTTTCATAATCCTCAGATTCAAGTTCCTCTTCAGATTCCTCCTGGTGCACAGTGATTGCCTTACAATACTCCATCTGGGGTTTCTCTTGTTCAGCTGGGGCCTTACCTTTATTCATGGTGCTTACAACATTCACCAACTGTCCCAGCTGAGTCTCAATGTTCTTTATAGCTGTACTGTGGCCATTCACTGTTGAGTTGATGGCAATGACTGCCTCCTCTAATTTGGTTGTCCTGTTACTAGACTCTGCAATGAAAGCTCCAACAAGATCTTCTAACTTTTTATTATCTTGAGTTTGAGGGGCAAAACCAGGAGGATTAAGAACATTCTTAGTATTAGCATAAGAGAAATTTTCATGGTTCCTATTGTTAGGGTGATAATGTGTAGGTGTAGAACTATTATTATATCCCCTAGAATTAAAATTTGATACATACTGAACCTGCTCAATAGTCTCCTCCTGAGGTCTAGATGCTAAAGCAGCAGCTGATTCAATTGATTGAGCACTCACTGTACCTGAAAATTTCATAAAAGCATTAGCAAGGGAAGTCATCTGGGCCTGGAGTGCACTTACTTTATCAACCTCAAACACTCCAGCAGCAATCTTTTTAGGTGTAGACCGCTCAGATGGCCACTGATAGCTGTTGGTGGCCATATCCTCTAAAAGTGTGCGAGCGTTTTCCACGGTCTTGGACAACAGAGTCCCACCTGCAGCTGCATCAACAATCGTTTTTGTACTAGGAGTTAAACCATTATAAAACAACTGCACCTGAAGCCAATCGGGGTAACCATGCTGAGGACACTTCCTCAGTAGCTCTTTGAATTGCTCCCAAGCTTCGAACAACTGCTCATCGTATTGTTGTTGGAATGTCCCAATCTCGGTCCTCAGCTTGACCGTCTTTGCAGGAGGAAAGAATTTCTTTAAAAAGGCCTGGACCAAAGCATCCCAGGTAGTGATGCTCCCAGGGGTGATGGACTGCAACCAATCACGTGCTTTATCCTGCAAAGAAAAGGGAAATAAACGTAAGCGAATAGCATCCTCAGAGACACCATTAATCTTTACCGTCCCACAAATATCCAAGAATGATTTAAGATGAGAATTTGGATCCTCGGTGGGCGATCCTCTTATGCACAGTCTCGAGCCATCTGAATGAGACCAGTCTTCAGCTCAGTGTTGTTGGCATTAATCGGTGCATAGACAATTCCCGATTGCTGTCCCTGAAACACAGGCTGAAAATAATCTCTAATAGGCCTAGGCTCCTCAGGTGGATTTTGATCTGCCATTTGAATAATTTCTCTATTTTCCCTTCGAAGCCTATGAATTGTTCTTTCTATCTCGGGATCAAATGGTGCTACTTCTCTACTATTACGCATGCAAAAATCAAAACTACCCTAAAAAGAAACGAAAAAAACAATTATGGAATGAAATAAAGAAAAGGAAACAACAATTCTAAATATGGAAAATATAATCTAGAAAAGGAAACAAAGTAACCTAATATGGAATGCAAAAATAAATATGGCAAAACACGAATAAGGAAACTAATCTAAAAAGGAACAACAAGAACAAATAAAGGAAAGATTACACAACTAAAAGAAAAACTAACCTAGAAAATCAAATAAGGAAAGAAAAACAAATAAGGAAAAATGCAATAAACTAAAAAGGTAAAAATACACCCTAAATTAAGATCAAGCAATTTTTCCACAATATCAATCTAGCTAAATGTGCCAATCCCCGGCAACGGCGCCAAAAACTTGATGTGGACTTTTCCTAACCGGAAGTGCACGGGTCAAGTAATAATATAGTGAATAGTAAATTCGAATGTCGTCCTCTGGATTGGATTTTTAAGCAAATCAAGTATTGCGAATTATCTTGCCCAATTTTATTTAGGGATCAAAAAGTGATGAATAGGTGATGATAAAAACAAATCAAAGCAAGTAAAAAGTATGGAATTTCAATTGGGAAAACTACTTAGGGAATTGATTTCGCCGATTTCGTTTAGGATTGATTTTAAAGAATAAGTTATTATGCACAATGAAATTATGAGCCAAAGACCCTTTAATCACAACTACCTCTCCCGAGTATAATTGATTCTCATGCAAATTAACCAACTTGATATCCCTATCTAAGTTTATTAATATGCAAGGCAATGAGATCTTTTAACCAATTCTAAAGTTAATCTAAAACCGTCAAGGATTAGAAAGTAAACTTTGTTCATGCAATCTTGAGTAAGTCTAGATCAAATCCCCTCTCCCGAGCTAGATTCGAAACTTAAATCATCCAACTAATGGCCAATTAATTGAAAGCATTAAATCAAGATTACAAACACAATAACATTGCACAACTTAAACCATAAATCAATCCATAAACTTAATCAACTACATCAATCCCTAAGCTACAAGTTTAGCTACTCATGAATGTAAATACAATCTCAACTAAACATGTGAAAGCCAAAAATATAACTAAAGAAAGAAAAGGGAAAAGAAAACTCAATGTAGGTCGAGTCCCGACGTCCCCGTCACGATCCCCACGAACAATGGGTTGATTTCCAAATTCCTCCCTTTGTTTCAGCCTCCAAAGTGCTCTGTTCTGCTCTGTTTACGGCTCCAAAAGGTCCCAAATCGATCTCCCCAAAAACCTAGCCGAAAATAAGCTTTTATTCTGATTTTTCGTCTTAGCGTCGAGACGCTGTCAAGACAGCGTCGCGACGCTGCCTCTTATACGCGCGTTCTGAATAAGGAAAAACGGTAGCGTCGGGACGCTTCCTATCGTAGCGTCTCGATGCTGTGAGCTTTACGCGCCTAATCTGATATGGAATGTGAGCGTCGAGACGCTCAAGAGCTAGCGTCTTGACGCTAGCCTGCTGTTGACCGAGATTTGACTTTTCTCCACTTTTACTCTTTTCATTCCTTTGCATCTTTTCACGCCCCGAGCACCCGATTAACTCTGATATTGCATTATAGCTCCAATCAACCATTTCCTACAAAATAAACAATAAAGCACAATAAAATGGCCCAAACACCATAAAAGACTAGCTAAATTAAATAAGTAAAAGTAGCTAGCTATGCTCGCTATCACAGGGACAGCATCGTAACGCTATGCACAGCGTCGCGACGCTCCGACAATTTTCCTATATATACAATCTTTTGTGCTACGGATCAGAGGAGTCCATTTGGTTAGATTTTAGTCCTAATTTCGACTAGAGACCTTCTGTGGGAGTTGAAGCAAGGCTAAGGAGTAAGAACCAAGCTTGAAGACATGGAGATCGTGGCAGGGACGTGTCATTTTCAACGAATTCAAGAGTTTTCCTTTTCCTTCCCTTACCTCTTGTTGTTTTTATGGTTTTCCTTTCAAGTTTTATTTGTAGTCCTTTGACTATGAGTAATTAGTTTGATTGTCTTAGGAATTGATGTAGCCCTTTGGGCGTTGATGGATTATTTCTTGGTTATGTATTGTTTTGAATTCATTTATGCATATTCTACTCTTAATGCTTTTGATTCATTGGCCATGAATTGAATGATGTTTTCTCTAAGTCTTGCTCAGGAGAGGGGATTTATTTTAGATCATGTTATGTATAACTAACATAATCTTGAGATCGGGAGATGAGAGATAGTCTTAGAAATCGTTAAAGGATTAGACGTAAGGACTTGCATGTTAATGAACTTAGATAGGGATATTGGGTTTATTACTTGTATGAGAATTTGTTATGCTCATGAGAGATAGCTATGACAAAAGTTTATCCTAGATTTATGAATCTTCGCATGTTCACATAGTCTAGCAATTAATCCACAACTCCAATAGGTGAAATCAATTTCCTAAGAGTCTCTTTCCATTTGTGTCTCTGATAAGGATAAAAAATATGCCTATTTTACCTTTATTCTTAGCTCATTTCTTGGTCAAATATTGAGTGTTTAGGTCAATTTTACTATTTCCAAGCTCAAAATATGTTTATTTGATAAGTTAGGGTGTTGAGAGTCATTTTTGTTGAATTATGCTTAATTATGCCTAAAAAGACTTGATTTAAAGCAAATTTGACTTAGTATGCTGTTGTGTAGAAAAACAGAGTTGAAGCTGGAATTCCCCAGAAATGCGATCGCATTTCTGGGAAGACAAAATGGAAATGCGACCGCATTTCTGGAAAACAGAGGTCCTTCCGAGTCGCTGTTGACCGCAAAGTGCACGGGCCGCAAGTAATATAAAACGGAAAGTATACCGAGTATCGAATCCTCAGGGATTGGATTTATTCAATTAAGTACCACGAATAATCTTGCTTAGCTTTATTTAGAGAACAAAATCTAATGTCGAACATAATAATAAAAAGTTAATCTAGAAAGCAAAAGATAAATGGCAACACAATTTGGAGGGATAATTCTAGAGTGGTTGATTTTATCAATTGGACCTTTAATCGCTTAATCAATTAACTAATATGGATTAACAAATCATTTGATTCATAAGTCTAGAAGCCTAATTTCAAGGATTCTCCTGTCGGTCTCCTCCTATCTCATACCGTTCAATAAAGAATCTCCTTTCAGTCTCATCTTTATTTACTTAGTATGGCATTACGACCCTTCAGTACAACCTCTAACGTTATTTATTCTATCTCGTGTCACCCGGGTAAATAACAGTTAGTCATGCATTCAGTTCTAGTCTAAGCTTCTCTCCGTCGAGTTTCCACTTAGTAACGATTCATTTAATCAGTGATCAGTTGATTAAAAGCATTACGGACAAAATGCACAAATGAACAATAATGACAATTAAACCACAACAATTCATTAATTCAGCAGAGGTTCAACATCTAAATCAATCTCATGGAATTTAGGAATTTACTACTCATAATCACTAAAATTCAATAATTCCTAATCACAACAATTCTAGAAACTAAAACATAAAGGAAAAGGGAAGAGAAATGCTCATAAAAGTGTCGATCTCCTCGATCCCGCGCCGACCTCCTTCGATCCCGAGCTCCAAGGATCTTAAACAAAGCTCTAAAACTCTCCCAAAAATCCCCAATTTTAGTGTGGATTCTAGAATGGGGTGAAAACCCACAAATTGGCACACAAAATATGGATGCAAAAGGCTCCTTTTATAGGCTCCCAGCAGGCGTAGCGTCGAGACGTTACATGGACAGCGTCGAGACGCTCTGACGTCATCTTTTCTTGGGCTCCAAGACGTCGCAGCGTCAAGACGCTACATAGACAGCGTCGAGACGCTCTCGCGATTCCAGATTTTTTCGCATAGCTGCCTAGCGTCGGGACGCTCCAGGCTTAGCGTCTCGACGCTAGGCCCTGAATCTTCAATAATGGCCCGATTTTGACTCCATTTTTGGGCCTCCAACTTTCTTTTGGCCCAAATACTTCTTGTAATGGATTTTGGGCACTTTTCTTGACCCAACTTGATACTTTAAGACTTGAAATTCATGAATTTGGGCTTCTAATTCATTATTCTTGCCTTTTTGGACTCGGATCTTCAATGTAATTCTCCAAATTGCTCCAAAAGCCTCCAAAATCATCTAAAATCTCTCAAAAATCCGATTTTTCTTCTTTGACACGGTTTTCTGACATTTAAACAGAAAATAGCATTAAAGCACACAATTCAAGCATAAAACTAGCCAAAAGTAATAGGAAAATGATGACATTTTTGCATGTCATCAGTCGCACGCGGGTCGTTGTTGACGAGTCTTCTTCGCACATAACCTGTTGTTTTGAACCCGAAACTGACTGGGCAACCTTCCAGCACCTATTTCACAGCTCCTCAACCAATTTCTACACTATTAAGCTTGGGATTCGAAGTCAAATTCAAGCAGAACTCACTTGGAAGAAAAGGGTGGTGACAGAACCCTGGATCGACGCCAATGAGTAGGGATGCCCGAGGTCCTTCTTAGATGACAAATTCTAACCGAGAGAGAGTTAGACATCAAACCTTGTGGTTTGTAGAGAGTTTCATCCATTCCCATCTTGTAAAAGTGAGATAGTGGAGTGTCTTAGCGAACTCTGGAAGGATTGTGTAAACAAAAAACTCATAATATTTAGCTATCTCCTTTATTTCCAGCTCATGAATCTTTTCATTACTTTGTATTCTTTACATCATTATTTCAATGAAAATGTGTTCATTTGCTTTTTATCCCATCATGAGTAGCTAAATCCCGCTGAGGGGTTCAATGTGGTGAATTCCCTTAGGGTTTAATGGCTTGAAAGTGTTTTATTTGCTTAAGTAGGGTTTAATGCATGTCATTCTTTATTGAATATAATTCTGATCTTGCTAAGTTTAATTTGATCACTTAGACTTTGCATGTTATGTGAGTTTGATCTCGTAAGGGACAAACGATATCGGTTCTTATAAAGGTGATATGGGAGAAAAAGCTCGAAAGAGATTGTTCGGCGGTATAGGGCAAGCTGCGTAAGGCACCTATATCGACAATAGGGTTATAGGTTGCATTTGTGAATTATCTATGTCGAAGTCGAGTCCCAGAAATGGGCATAACGGTACTCGCTTAGCCTTCTTACGGTTTTTGGAAACAAGGGCCAAAAGGAAGTTAAATCTGACCCAATGCATTAAACACTCTTAAGTTAGATATTGCATAAGTATGGTTGTTACCCTAGGGATGAATCCATGTTGAATACCTCGTTTTATCTTATTGTTATTCTTTATTATTTTATTGCTAGTTTTATTTATCTTGTCGAAAAACCCAATGAATCAACTTATTATTTTCTTTGGTTACCTTTTTCAAAAGCAATCGTTTGAGCATTTTCTTCATCAAATCTGAATTTCCAATTTAGTCCTTGTGGGATCGATACCCTTGGAATACTTTCTAATGTTTTTTATTACTACGTGTGACAGTGTATACTTGCACTTAAGTGTTGGCTATATATTCCTTTATTATTTCATTTATCATCTTATCTCACATTCCATCCATTCAGCTAGCCACGCACCAGTCTCCACCTTTATTTTATGCTTTCTGTCTTTAAATTTATCTTTTGCATTAAGTTTTGCTCCCTAAATAAAATTGGACAAGATTATTCATGGTACTTCATTTGCTAGAAAACCAATCCAGAGGGCGACACTCGTTTAATCACGAAAACACTATATTATTACTTGACACGTACACTGCGGTAAGCAAATCACGCATCAATTAATTATTATAACATTTATATTAACCATTCACAATAAAAATAGAGAATTTGCAGTGGGTGGCAAATTGGACTAAATTAATAGCAAATATAGCACAATGTAAAAAAAAATTGCAAATATAGCAAAATCTACTAGAGTATATTACTGATAGACACTAATAGACTCTGGTTAATTAGAATCTATCTGATAGACTTCGATTATCATAGTTCAACAGCGATAGACTCTGATTAATTAGAATCTATCAGTCTACTGATAGACTCTAAATGATAGACTCTGATTATTCAGAGTCTATCAGTGTCTATCACTAATAGACTCTAGTCTAATAAAAAACTATCAGTGATCACTGATAGATTTTGATTAATCGAAGTCTATCAGCGATAGACACTGATATACTTTGAATAATCAAAGTCTATCAGTGATAGACACGGATAGAATCTGACAACAACTTTTTATTCATGTACAATTAATTTTGCTATATTTGCAATTAGTTTGCAACTGTGCTATATTTGCTATTAATTTGGTCCAATTTGTCATCTATGCAACTGCCCCTAAAAACTAATAATAATAATAACAATAATACATCCAACATGCATCTCCTAAATTAATATAACCTTTATACTAGTTTCCTGAAACTTTGCTCATGCATTCAATATACATCATAAAACCCTTATAACATACTTTTTTATGCATGATAACATGTTTTCCTATGGTGGGATTTTAAATCTATATGGCATGCATCATGCACATACAATTTTATTTAACTAAACATACATTCTCAACGCATAATCAATTAAATCAACCTAAAGTGGACCGGTTTGGCATTTCAAACAAACAATCAACTAAAATATTACAATAATAATCAAAATTGATGCTTGAACCGACCCCGAGCTTCACAAACCAACCCTCCAAGGACTCAATCGGGCCTTCATAGTGTGAAAAGAGGATGAATCGACCAAATCAGAACTGAACCGGACCAAATTGAACCGCCTAGATCGAACCGCTTCTAGAAAAAATGCGCCTGGTTTGAAAACTCATCAGCGTCGAGTAGCTGACCCGCGGCCTGCACTGGTCTGCTTCGAGACAGCTTGCATCTTCTCCAAATTTCTTCAAATTTACAGCCTATATGGACTCTAATGACTCTATAAAAATTACAGACTCTTCTTCACACATTAATACTCATATACAAGCGAGCAATTACATTTTGATCAATCAATTAAAGCTCAAAAAAATGCCAAACCGTAATGTATCCACTTTAGCACCCAGAAAAAACATCTCATGAATTTCACCCACTTGATATAACCATGATTAGTAAGTTGATCCTTCACAGGTTGTTTGTAACTATAGTTGGGTCGAATGTTTGTTTTACCCCTATAGTACTTCTTGTTCCTTAAGTTCCACTGGTTCTCTAATGAACAAATGGTTTGTGGTCCAACCAGCAAATTGAGTCCCTCTCGAGCCAATGAGAGGGTGAGACCCCTTGTTCAAGTCTCGGAGTTAGTACTTAAGGGAACAACCTTTCTACTATCCCTTAATTGGGTAGGAGTGAATTCCATCTTGCAAGAATATGTCCCCAGCTGTCTACTCGGTCTTACCCCCAAAATGGTAGGCTTATTGAGTCGGCAACGTTTGGCCACTCTCACCCATGCAGATCAAATGATCATTCTGAATAAACAAGAATTCATGGTTAGCTCAGGATTTAGATCGAGTTACCTGGGTCATTCTATGAAATAGTCAATTTCAACAGTAAACGACGTTATAAAGTGAAAGTGACTTATTTCGCGGTCCGGTCTTATGTAAACTCATTGCATAGGATGTCCCCACTCACATGTCTCTACATGAACGATTCAGGATCACATCGTTTGTACTCCATACAAAGTGGGTTGCGTCCATAGTGTCCTCAGGATAAGGTACCCAACCCTATCCATATACTATAGATCGTTTTGGCTATATACTTGAACTTGATCCATTCTTATGTCTCTACATATAGTTCGAGTATTCATACTATAGCCAGGGATCTTAGTTTATTGGATTTAGGTTAAATATTATGCAAATCAGTTATTCAATAACATCTTTACTGAATAACCTCAATAACATCTTTATTGTAAAATAGAATATGTTTAATGTTTACAAACTACAAGTTTTAGGACATAAAATCCAACGAGAGCATCTTCTGACTCATAGTTTATGCATGATTGGTTTTGGATCTAAATAAATATTTGTAATTAATTTAGGTTTTACCTACTTAATTAGGGTGTTCTAGCCTTGAGCCCCAATTAGTTAATTATTAATCATGATCGAGTTAGTTAATTAATCAATTGATGGTTGACTACAATGCAGGATCGGGTTAATGATTTAAGGGTACCTTGTTCTTAATGCAATAAATTAATTATTAATCATGATGGAGGATCAACTTAATTAATTAGTTAATTAGAAATTAGCTTCGATGGAGTAGCAGGTTGATGGATTTAGAGATACCAATTAGGCATTCATGCACTTAAATCAATATCCTTAGAAAGTCAATGACAGAAATTAAATATACTGAACACTGAGAGTTTCCAATTAAAGTAATCACCAAGATAAGATTAACCTACCTACAATTTATTTTCCTGCTTTTACTTTTTCTGCATTTTATTTTTCACTCGTGTTTACCTCTCTATATCAAAATCCCCCCATTAGTCTAATAGTCATAATAAACCCAATTAGGACAAATTAACAGTCGTTCTCCCTATAATTGACCCTAGCCACTACTGTTACAAGTTACATTTAGGAACTAGTGATTATAAATTTATTTGATTTTGGCCTCTCGACAAGTCCGCTTATCAGATGGGGAAGGAAATTGACCCTAGCTAACTTGAAACTTAAAAAAAAATTAAGTTTATCTCAGGTCCTAAGAACATGATAAAGGTCCCTATTCTGGAATTGATGCTTTCATATACAAGATTCTCTATACATCACTACTAAAGCATTATCAATCATTCCAATTTCATAACCCAATAGGCAACAACCATAATCATAATTTCAAAAGCAATTCAGTGCCCAGTCGTTCCAAACAATAATTCAAATTTCAATATCCAACATCAATCCAAACATGTGCAACCAGCATCATACTTGCTAGTATCCCGATTAACAGTATAATGAATTTTCAATTGACCACAAACAATGATTCATGCTTCTCAAAATAATAGCAACCGGACCACCACATAAAATATTCAATTTTATTTCCACATACAGCAACCAATAACCATAGCACATAAACAATCGAGTCAAGATCCATCGAAACATACTTATTCGATCCACCTAACCATGTTTACTTCAATTCACCTAGACGTGCTCACTTCAATTCACATGGCTAAACTCGAGAGCGAGATCCAAATGGCTACTTACATTGTATAATTGGGTCTAATTAATCTAATAAAGAGTTGATCTCAACCTTAATTAAATGATCAATTCTACACAAAGTTTTCCAAAAATCAATTAGACATTTAAATTGGCCAATTAACTAAGACCCAAATAATTCTTAGAGAATATAAAGTCGAAAATCTCACCCAATTAAACATTTAAGCTTGTTGGTCTGGTTCCGAACGAGTCTAATTTCGACGGCTCGAGCTCCAAACTCTATGGTCCCTAAAAATTGAGATCAAGCTTTAATCGATATTCATTTAGAATGCATAACCAACCAAAAATGCATTAAATCTCTACCCACCGCCAAAATTGTCCAAAACCACTAAGAATGAAATACTCGAATCATCGAAAAACGCAAAGGAAAGCTTGCTATATGACTAACCCTGGTTGATCCGAGGTGAAATGTGAACTCCCCACTACGCTAACATCACCTACGGGCCAAAAAAATAAAAGATATCTCACCCCAAAGGCGAATGGTTCACTAGAAACACAAAGAATAGTTGCTAGTTCATCGAAAATCAACTCGGACAGCACCGGAGAGGAAGAAAAAAGTGTTGTTGATGGCTCCTCTACACGTCGGGAGTCAAACAGAGATCGTGATGCACCGAGATCTCGTTGGAAAAGAAGGCCCAACACTACTGGTTGCCTGAAACGTGGGAGAGACACTGAAATCCTTGTTGTTGCCGCACTTTGGTGCGTGTGTGAACTGAATGGATGGAATGTGAGATAAGATGTACAATGATAAGAAAGAATATTCAGCCAACACTTAAGTGCAAGTATACACTGTCGCACGTAGTAATAAAAAACCTTAGAAGTACTCCAAGGGTATCGATCCCACGAGGACTAAATTGGAAATTCGGATTTGATGAAGAAACTGCTCAAATGATTGCTTTTGAAAAGGTAACCAAAGAAAATAAGTTGATTGATTGGGTTTTTGAAAAGATAAATAAAGCAAACAAGTAAATAAAGAATAACAATAATAAACAATGAGGTATTCAACATGGATTCATCCCTAAGGTAACAATCATACTCATGCAATATCTAACTTAAGAGTATTTAATGCATTGGGTCAGATTTAACTTCCATTTGGCCCTTGTTTCCAAAAATCGTTAGAAGGCTAAGCGAGTACCGTTATGCACATTTCTGTGACTCGACTCCGACATAGATAATTCACGAGTGCAACCTATAACCCTATAGTCGATATAGGGTGCCTTAGGTAGCTTGCCCTATACCGACGAACAATCTCTTTCGAGATCAAACTCATATAGCATGCAAAGTCTAAGTGATCAAATTAAACTCGACAAGGTTAGAGTGATAATCAATAAAGAATGACATGCACTAAACCCTACTTAAGAAAATAAAACACTTTCAAGCCATTAAACCATAAGGGAATTCACCACATTGAACCCCTCAACGGGATTTATCTACTCATGATGGGATAAAAAGCAACTGAACACATTTTCATTGAAATAATGATGAAAAGAATACAGAATCGTGAAAAGATTCAAGAGCTGGAAATAAAGGAGATAGCTAAATATTATGGTTTTTTTGTTCACAATCCTTCTAGAGTTCGCTAAGACATTCCACTCTCTCGCTTTTACAAGATGGGAATGGGGGAAACTCTCTACAAACCACAAGGTTTGATGTCTAACTCTCTCTCGAGTTAGAATTTGGTCATCTAAGAAGGACCTCGGGCATCCCTACTCATTGGCGTCGAGCCAGGGTTCTGTCACCATCCTTTTCTTCCAAGTGAGTTCTGCTTGAATTTGACTTCGAATCCTAAGCTTATATAGTGTAGAAATTGGTTGAGGAGCTGCGAAATAGGTGTTGGAAGGTTTCCCAGTCAACTTCAGGGTCAAAACAACCGGTTAGGTGCAAAGAAGACTCGTCAACAACGACCCGCGCACGACTCGGAACGGCCTCTGTTTTTCCAGAAATGCGGTCGCATTTCATTTTTGCCTTTCGCATTTCTGGAGAATTCCAGCTTCTCCTCTATTTTTCTACACAACAGCAAACTAAGTCAAATTTGCTTCAAATCAAGTCTTTTTTAGCACAAATAAGCATAATTCAACAATAGTGACTCTCAACACCCTAACTTATCAAATTAACATATTTTGAGCTCGGAAATAGTAAAATTGACCCAAACACTCAATATTTTACCAAGAAATGAACTAAATATAAGGGTAAAATAGGTATATTTTTTACCCTTATCACACTTGCTTGTGGGTTGTTGCACGTTGGAGTCCACCATGTGTTGTAAGTTAAACATGTTTTAATTATTTAAGTATATGAGTTATACAAATTAAATAAGTAAGTTTTATGTTTTAATTTGTTGGGGGTTAAGTATAACATTCAATATGGAAGTTTTATGTTTATGAAGTTAAAATGGGATGGGAGTTTTTAGATCTAGACTTTTCCATGTAATCCTATAAATATGATAGCTATAGAATGTGTTGAAGCAAGTGTGTGGAGATGAAAACACAAGACGAGTTAGAGAGAAAAGGTGTGAACCAAGTTTATAGCGTTCTTGAAGAGTGTTTTTGTTCAATACAAGTGATTTTGTTTCTTCTCAAATATTTTTTATTTGATTCTAAATTTGTGAGTGTCCATCACACGCTTCCAGCAAAGTGGTATCAGAGCTTGAGTTTGAAAAAAGAGAATTGGTTTTTGCAAATGGCAAACAACAATTTGGTTCCTTTCCAAGTGCCTCGACTTACTAAGGAAAATTATAGCAGTTGGTGTATTCGTATGAAAGCTCTACTTGGTTCACAAGATGCATGGGAAATTGTTGATAGAAGCTATGAAGAACTAGAAAATGATGCGATTTTGAATCAAGCCCAACGAGAAGCTTTGCAAAATACAAGAAAGAAAGACCAAAAGGCTCTCACCAATATTCATCAAGCAATTAATGATATAAATTTTGAGAAAATTTATGGAGCAACTATTGTGATGCAAGCATGGCAGATTTTGGAGAATACTTATAAAGGAGTAGATCAAGTCAAGAAGGTTTGCCTCCAAAAATTAAGAGGTGATTATGAAGTATTAAATATGAAGGAGTCTGGATCAATTTTAGATTATACTTCTAGATTGCTTGGAGTGGTAAATGAAATGAAGAGGTATGGTGAGACGTTAAATGATGAGCAAGTAGTTGAAAAGATACTTCGCTCATTGGATGAAAAATTCAATTTCATCGTTGTAGCGATTGAAGAATCAAAGGATTTGAGCACAATGTCCATCTATCATCTTACGGGTACTTTGCAAGCCCATGAAGAGAAGCTTCTCAAGAAAAGTAAACAAACAACTGAACAACTTTTTCAATCAAAGTTGCAGTTGAGAGATAAAGAAGATAGCCAAGAAAAAAGCAATTGAGGTCGAGGACATGGTAACAATCGTGGGCGTGGTGATTTCAGAGGTCGAGGTTGAGGAAATGACTGTCAAAGGAAATTTGATGAGAGTAATTCATACTCTAATTCATCAAGAGGTCGTGGAAGACAAAATTATTTAAAGCCATATGGAGGATGATCAAATAATGATCGAAGGTATGACAAAAGTCAAATTGAATGTTACAATTGTCATAAATTTGGTCATTATTCCTAGGAATGCAGACATAAAGTTGAAGAAAATGCCAACTATGCTGAGCAAGACATTAAAAATGGTGAGTCGTCTTTGTTTCTAGCATGCAACGGTGAAGAGACATGTGAAAACAATTTGTGGTATCTTGATAGCGGTGCCAGCAATCACGTGTGGAAGTAAACCAATGTTCGTGGAACTTGATGAATCAGTTGGTGGAAATATCACATTTGGTGATAATACAAAAATTCTTGTTAAATGAAAAGGTAAAGTTTTGATAAACTTGAAGAATGGGAAGCATGAGTTTATCTCTAATGTCTATTATGTGCCAAATATGAAGAATAATATTTTGAGTTTGGGACAACTCTTAGAGAAAGGCTATAATATTTTGATGAAGGATTATAGTCTTTTAATAAGAGATCATCGTGATAATATGATTGCTAGAGTGCAAATGACGAAAAACAGAATGTTTTTGTTAAACATTCAAACTGATGTTGCAAAATGTTTGAAATCGTGTTTGAATGATCCGTCTTGGATTTGGCACTTAAGATTTGGGCATTTGAACTTCGATGGCTTGAGATTATTAACCAAGAAGAACATGGTGAAAGGATTGTCATATGTCAAGCATCCAGATCAATTTTGTGAAGGTTGTCTTTATGGCAAGCAGTCAAGAAAGAGTTTTCCACAAGAATCTTCTTCAAGAGCAAGGAGACCATTAGAGTTTGTCCACATTGATCTTTGTGGACCGATAAAGTCAAGTTCTTTCGGTAAGAATAACTATTTCTTATTATTTGTTGATGATTTTAGTCGGAAAATATGAGTTTATTTTGTTAAGAAGAAAGCAGAGGTATTTGACATGTTCAAGAGATTTAAAGCTCTTATTTAAAATGAAAGTAGTTATTACATAAAGACATTGAGATCAGACAGAGGAGAAGAATTCACTTCAAATGAATTCAAAAACTTTTGCGCAGAAAATGGAATTCCTCTACCTATGACAGTTTCATTTACTCCACAACAAAATGGTGTTGTTGAGATGAAGAATAGAACTATACTCAATATGGCTCGAAGCATGTTGAAGAGTAAGAAGATGCCAGAAGAGTTTTGGGCACAAGCGGTTGAATGTGTAGTGTATTTGTCTAATCGTTCCCCCACCAAAAACCTATGGAACAAAACTCCTCAACAAGCATGGACTGGAAGAAAGCCATCTATTGCTCATTTGAGAGTATTTGGGAGCATCGTTTATGCACATGTACCAGATCAAAGGCGCAGTAAGCTTGATGATAAAAGTGAGAAACTTGTTTTCATTGGCTATGATGCAAGCTCAAAAGGCTACAAGCTTTATAATCCAGCCACAAAGAAGATGGTGGTAAGTAGAGATGTTGTGTTTGATGAGGAAGCATCATGGAATTGGAATGACGAACCTAAAGATTATAAGTTCTTATTTTTTCCTGAAGATGATGATGAAACTGGTGATGTGGTTGTTTCTCCATCAACACCACCTCCATTACCAGTCACTCCAAAACAATCTACACTTTTCTCCTCAACATCGAGTTCAAGTGAAGGGCCTCATCGCATGAGAAGTCTACGAGACATATATGATAAAACAGAAGAGTTAAGTCAAAGTTTTAGTGATCTTACTCTTTTTTGTCTTTTTGGTGATAGTGAACCATTAAATTTTGAAGAAGCTTCACAAGATGAAAAATGGAAGACTGCTATGGATAAAGAGATTGTTGGGTTGTATGCCCTAAAACTCGTAGAAAGTGAATGTAAACAAATTTTATACTTGTATTTAATAAAGTGTTATTTAGTTTCTGCAATAAAATGTTATTGTTAAATATTTCACTATTTGACCCAAATCCAATAAACTAAGATCCAAGGTTGTTTGTATGTAACTTGAACTAGTATGTGGGGGACATACGGGGATCGATATTCAAGTAACAACCTAAAAGGTCTATAGTACAACGATAAGGCTAGATACCTTATCCTGGTGACACTATGGATATGGCCTGCTTTGTATTATGATACAAACGCAATGATCCAACGCGTTCATGTAGTTGACATGTGAGTGGGGGTATCCTATGCAATGAGTTTGCATACGACCGGACCGCGAAATAGTTAACCACTGACTGTAACACCGTTAGTTGGCTTGGTTTCTATTTCACTAGGATGACCTAGACAACTCAGTCTCAATCTTGAGTGGATTATGGACTCCTGTTCACGAGAGGTTGTCCTTTGATTTGTATGGGTGAGAGTGGCCAGCACGCCGACTCAATAAGCCTACCATTTTGGGGACAATTGATAGCGAGCAGAAATGTCGCTATTTTAGTCTCAATTTATTAAGCATTTTGGTGCTTTAATCGTGTTTTTTAATGAATATATTTAATGAATTTTGTTATTTGGTCCTTAGGAGTAAAGATGGTGATTTTGGGAGAAAAAGTGCCAAAATTGAAGTAATCATAGCCCAAATCAAAGCTTGAAGCAATTGGAGGCCCAAAGAAGTCAACCATGAAGAAATGACCAAAAGAAATAAAGAAGAAGGCCCAAAAATCAGCCTAAAAGGAAGCTGAAAAATCTGGAAATTTGGGACAGCGTCGAGACGCTAAGTAAGGCAGCGTCGTGACGCTACCCCTATTCCAGGCCTATAAAAAGGCACCCTTGGGTGCCTCATTATGCATCAATCAAATCATTCTTCAATCCTTTCTTTCCTTCCTTTGGCTCCTTTGGAGTCTCTCTCAAGGCTTTCTAGCCTTTTTGAGAGAATTCTTTAGTGGGAAATATTTTGGGGGAATTTTGGGGAGCATCTAAAAGGCTCAAGGAGTAGTCAGCGGGGCTCCAAGCGTCAGCAAGGGGTTTTTCGACGGTCAATTCCTTTCCTTTTATGCTCTTTATTATGCTTTCCCTTGTAATTATTGTGGATATTATGTGTAGCTAAAACCCCAATTTGGGGTCTTGAAATGAAATGATAGTTCAAATTTTGTTATAATTTCTTGTCTCTTGCCCATGTCCTAATTATTTGTATAGATGTGCTTAATGCTTTACTCAATCTGCCCAATTGTGTAATGATTCGATTCTTAATGGAAACTCGACGGAGAGAAATTAGGATAGATCATAATCCATGCAACTAGTTTAATTGCCTGTTGTGACATCGGGATTAGTTGATTAAACTTAGATTCCTAAAATGAGTCAGAGCGTAATAATTAATGATTTTTAATGGCGCTAAGGACACTTAGGTTGTGAAAATGAATTAATTACAATTAGGGGAAACCGACAGGAGAACCTATGTGATTAACGGAGATTCTAGGATTATAATTAGTTGGGCAATGAGATAGGATAATTATAACAACTATTTAGCTAATCATTGATTTTCAAGACCCCTCTTCCCATTTAAAGAAAACTCTTTCTCCACATTTTATTTTCGATTGATCAATTTATTTTTTATTGTCTTGAATTTAAATCCTTTTTATTGCATGAAGTGGTCCCTAAATATTATTTCGCCTAAGTATTTTCAGTGCTCAAGAAAATTTTAATTAGTTGCTTAAGTTTCGCTTCGCCTCCCTGTGGATGCGATACTCGGTATTACTACTGTTTTATATTACTTGTCACGACCCGTGCGCTTGCGGATAATCGTATCATCAAACAACCAACAACAATACCAAGTGGGGAGCTGGGAGCATAATCAAACAAGATGAAATTCACTCTTTCCCGACTCTAGGGTAAGTAGAGGTGTGTTCCCTTAAGTGGTGACTTCGGGACTTGAACAATGAGCCCAACCCTCTCTATGGCACGAGAGGGACTTCTGTTTGTTGATTAGACCTCAAACAGGTTGTTCATTAGAGGAGCACTGGGGACTTAAGGACAAAGATGTAAACCAGTGGTAAAACGGTAATTTGACCCAGCTGGGATACGAACACACGTGAAGGATTGACTTGTAGTATTGTTTGATATCCATGGACACAAAAATATTCTACAGTGAGAAGAGTGCAGTTGTGGGTCTTTAATGGAGTGACCCACAGTTAACGAATCGAGACTAACTTGGTTAATCAGTTTAAGCCGATTAGTCTCGTATCGTTGGAGCTTCTGATCTGTAGGTCCATTAGGTCCCACTGGTAGCTCGTAAAGAGACTTGAAGCAATTAAATATAAATTGAAAATGTTCAATTTATCCGGGGAATTGAATAATGTATGTTGATGCATTATAATATAAAGTTTATGAAACTTTATAATATAATTTTTTAATTAATTTCAAAAATTAATTCTTGAGAGAAAATATTTGAAAGAGTTCAAATAAATTTTAATATGAATTGGATTCATATTAATTTTAATTTTAATAAAATTCCTAAGATTAAATATATGATATTTAATTGGGTAATTAATTAATTATGGATTTAATTATTTATTTATTAAAATTAGATATTGTTGAGATAATAGATTTGAACTTATTAATAGGGTTTAGGGTTTAGGGTTTAGACCTTTTTCCTATTGGGAAAAGGAGACCTTTACCTATATATAAGACCCCTAGGGTGGGGTGAAAGGCATCCTATTGTCTCTCCTTCTCTCAGAGATCTCTCCCAAAAGACTCACACAAGTCTCATGCTTCAAGAAGTCTTAGAGATATACCGATGTAGCTGATTGGTGGTGTTCGCACAAGAAGGTTGCTGCGTTTTCAATTTTATTAGCAAGAAAAGGGGAATTGATCAAGGCTTTCTACAAAAGTAAGTTTTTTATGAAATCCTTGATCACTAAGATCAATCTAGTTGATCTTTTAGCATGTTTATAGCCTATTGATAACTGCCCAAAAGGTAGTTATTTAGGCTTCATTTATATAAGGATTTGTGTGTCTTTAATACTTAATAGGGTTGGTTTTAGAGAAATATTACATGATTTAACCCATTTGGAAGAATGGAAGCTTTGGAAATCACTTTATGCAGATTATGCTGCCGAGCGACTGGAGGGAGCAAATTCTATGCTGCAGCAAAACTGAGAGCAGAAACTGCCACATCACAGCTCGTTAGCCAACTTCATGAACCGACTTCTATTGAGATATTTTCGGGATAAAGGATCAAGGAGAGCCTCACACGTGTCCTAGTTGACCTAATTCAAGCCTCCCATCCTTCTATAAAAGGAAGTAGCCGTCAAAGTCAAAAGCATTCCATGTTTTCCCTTGGAAGCCGAATAGTATAGGGAGATTGAAGATTATCAAAGAACACCATCAACCGCAAGCTGATTAGGGAGTTTACCTTCTTATTTAACTTGTAGTTATGGACATGCATACTCAGATTGTAATTCGTATTCCTATGCTTATTATGAACTAAGTAGCTTAAGGTGTTGGTTGGGAGTAATGTGATTACTGTGCTTCATCTCTAGTAATAAATTGACTATTGCATTTTGGTTAATTGTTGTGCTTATTCTTATTTTATGCCCGCCTGGCCAGCCGGTATGGATAGCTCTCTCTAGTTTCAGGGATGATTTAGAGAGTGTGTGGCAATTCTCCACATTACGATCATTGTGTATTGGTGAACGCCAGTGACTGAGCTAGGGATAGCCAGTTGCCTAGTGCTCGATCGGTCGCTCTTCATTGGGTTTGAAACATATCCCAAAAGATCCGGAGTTCCGGGAGGAATCCGCTAATAATACTGCGAGAGATGCATGATCAATAATATTGCTAGAGCATATCTTAGAACAATCACTAAAGCCTAACCAGCGCCTGTCTTTAATCTATCTGTCTATTTGTTTACTCGTTGTTCTGTCATTTATTTTGCTTCAGCATAATTCCGATAAAACCCAACATTTTTATTATCTTCGAAACCATTAGAAAGTTATACAAAATAGGTAAAGTGGAAACTCATTCAGACCTTGGATTGATAATATTACTTGTTGCAGACTGTGTATACTTGCACAGGAATTCTAGAGTATTTCATATCATATTTTTACTCACTCTAGGAACCCAACAAGTTTTTGGCGCCGTTGCCGGGGACTTGAATAAGTTTTTATCTGATCTGTTTTGTGTATGTGTTTTAGTGGTTTGGTGCTAGAACTTTTTGATTGTTTCTTTTGTTTTTGCAGGTGTGATTTTGGTGCATGAGCGATCCGCCTGGGGTACGGTTTGAGCTTGATCCAGAAATTGAAAGGACATTTAGGAACAGAAGGAGGGAGCAGCGCAGAAACCAGATGGAGAACGCCCCGCAACTTTCGCAGGTTCCTGAAGGTCCAGCAGCAGCAAACCCCCAGCAGAATTCGTTGCTGTAGCAAAACCCACTGTTTGAGTAAAATGAGCAGCGAAATAATCAGGCTGAGAATCCTATCTTGATAGCGAACGATAGGACCAGAGCCATTCGAGCATATGTTGTCCCAATGTTTAATGAGTTGAATCCAGGGATTGCACGTCCCCAAATCCAAGCGGCGAATTTTGAAATGAAACCGGTAATGTTTCAGATGTTGCAAACCGTGGGGAAATTCCATGGTTTGTCATCTGAAGACCCTCATTTACATCTTAAGTCTTTTCTAGGAGTTAGTGATTCTTTTGTAATTCAGGGAGTGCCGAGAGATGCTCTTAGATTAACTTTGTTCCCGTATTCTCTTAGAGATGGAGCAAAGTCATGGTTAAACTCTTTTGCTCCAGGATCAATTAGGACATGGGATGAGTTAGCTGAAAAATTTTTGAGTAAATATTTCCCACCTAATAGGAATGCTAAATTAAGGAGTGAAATAGTAGGGTTTAGGCAACTTGAGGATGAGACTTTTAGTGAGGCTTGGGAGAGGTTTAAGGAGCTTTTGCGAAAGTGTCCCCACCATGGGTTACCTCATTGTATTCAAATGGAAACATTTTACAATGGTTTGAATGGAGTAACCCAAGGTATGGTCGATGCTTCGGCTGGAGGGGCCCTTTTGGCAAAAACTTTTGATGAAGCCCATGAAATTTTAGAAAGAATATCTATTAATAGTTGTCAGTGGTCGGATGTTAGAGGCACAAAAAAAAGGTTAAGAGTGTGTTAGAGGTTGATGGTGTGTCCACCATTAGGGCCGATCTTGCTATGATTGGTAACGCTCTTAAGAATGTGACAGTGATTAGTCATCAGCAGCCACCAGCTATGGAGCCTGCAGCAGTGGTGAACCAAGTCACGGACTAAGCATGTTTCTATTGCGGTGAAGATCACAACTACGAGTTTTGCCCCAACAATCCAGCGTCGGTGTTTTTTGTAGGTAATCAGAGGAACAACCCTTATTCTAACTTCTATAATCCAGGTTGGCGCAACCACCCCAACTTCTCATGGGGAGGTCAAGGAAATAACGTACAAGCGCAACAAAAGATGAACCAGTCAGGATTTGTTAAAGCGCAGGTAATGCCCCAGAAAAATAAGCCGTCTTTGCCCCAGCAAAATTCGGGAAATTCTCTCGAGGCAATGATGAAAGAATTTATGGCTCGCACAGACGCCGCAATTCAAAGTAATCAAGCTTCGATGAGGGCCCTGGAATTGCAAGTGGGTCAGCTAGCTAATGAGCTAAAGGCGAGGCCTCAAGGGAAACTTCCTTCGGATACTGAACACCCTCGAAGGGAAGGTAAGGAGCAGGTAAAGGCAGTAACTCTTAGGAGTGGTAAGCCATTAGAAGAGTCTAGAAAGACCCAGGATTTAAATAGTAATAGTGATAATATTGTTGTTATTGAAAAAGAGTTGGAGTCTGGTCAGGGTGCTGGAGGCAGCAAAGAAAATGCTGGAGCATCTGGTTCTGTGCCAGATGTAGAACCACCATATGTGCCGCCCCCACCTTATGTACCACCTCTACCTTTTCCACAAAGGCAAAAGCCTAAGAATCAGGATGGTCAATTTAAAAAGTTTTTAGAGATTCTTAAGCAATTGCATATAAATATCCCTTTAGTAGAAGCTATAGAGCAAATGCCTAATTATGCTAAATTTCTTAAGGATATTTTGACTAAAAAGAAAAGGTTAGGTGAGTTCGAAACTGTATCTCTTACTGAGGAGTGTAGTGCTATTCTTAAGAATGGGCTACCCCCCAAGGCTAAGGATCCAGGGTCATTTACTATACCTGTGTCTATAGGTGGAAAGGAATTAGGTAGAGCACTCTGTGATTTAGGTGCAAGCATTAACCTTATGCCTCTTTCGGTCTATCGAAAGTTAGGTATTAGTGAAGCTAGACCTACCACAGTTACACTCCAATTAGCTGATAGGTCTATCACATATCCAGAGGGTAAAATTGAGGATGTCTTGTAAAAGTTGATAAATTCATATTTCCTGTTGATTTTATTATTTTAGACTATGAGGCTGATAAAGATGTCCCAATTATTCTAGGTCGTCCATTTTTGGCTACTGGTAGGGCATTAATAGATGTTCAAAAAGGAGAATTAACAATGAGAGTTTGTAATGAGGAAGTGAAATTTAATGTGTTTAAAGCCATGAAATATCCAAACGAAATGGAGGATTGCTCCTTCATCGGGATTCTGGAGAGCACAGTTATTGAGACAGCAATACAGGATTCGGCTGATAAGCATTCAGAAAAGCATGGAGAGGTTAGTATAGAAGATTTTGAGTTTTGTTCTTTAGATAGAATAAAAGAAAAAGAATTGTTTAGGTGTGAAGATGTTTTTGAGTCTTTAGATTTGGATCAAAGAAAGGCTCCCCCAATTAAGCCATCCCTAATTGAGGCACCCACTTTAGATTTGAAACCTTTACCGGATCATCTAAAGTATGTGTATCTTGGGGAAAGTGAGACGTTGCCCATTATTGTTGCATTAGATTTAATGTCGGAGCATGAGGAGGCCTTAATAAAGTTGCTGCAGCAATACCGCAAGGCTATTGGTTGGACATTGGCTGACATTCAGGGGATTAACCCATCTTTTTGTATGCACAAAATCACTCTAGAGGAGGGATCCTTTAGGAGTATTGAGCAACAAAGAAGGCTTAACCCTGCAATGAAAGAGGTTGTTAAAAAGGAGGTAATTAAATGGTTGGATGCTGGGATCATTTATCCAATTGCCGATAACAATTGGGTAAGCCCTGTCCAATGTGTTCCTAAGAAAGGAGGTGTCACTGTAGTGAGCAATAAAGATAATGAGTTGATTCCAACGAGGACAGTAATTGGATGGAGGGTTTGCATGGATTACAGAAGGCTTAATAAAGCTACCCGAAAGGATCATTTCCCTCTACCATTTATCGACCAGATGTTGGATCGATTGGCTGGTCAGGCCTATTACTGTTTCTTGGATGGTTATTCTGGGTATAACCAGATTACTATTGCTCCTGGGGATCAGGAGAAAACCACTTTCACCTGTCCTTATGGGACGTTTGCTTTCAGGCGAATGCCTTTCGGCCTCTGCAATGCTCCAGCAACATTTCAGCGGTGTATGTTAGCAATTTTTTCTGATATGATTGAGTCCACTGTTGAGGTCTTTATGGACGATTTTTCAGTTTTTGGGGGGTCTTTTCAGAGTTGTTTAGATAATTTAGGTAAGGTGTTAAAAAGATGTGAGGATACCTATCTAGTTCTTAATTGGGAGAAGTGCCACTTCATGGTGAAGAAGGGCATAGTGTTAGGTCATAGGATTTCTAAGAATGGTCTAGAAGTTGATAGAGCAAAAGTTGAGGTTATTGAAAGATTAGAATCACCGAACTCAGTGAAGGGAATTCGGAGCTTCTTAGGGCATGCTGGATTTTATAAGAGGTTCATAAAGGATTTTTCCAAAATCAGTAAACCTCTTTGTAACTTATTGTGCACTGATCATGTTTTTGACTTTAATGCAGATTGTAGGAAGGCTTTTAAAACATTGAAGGCTGCTTTAATCTCAGCACCCATTCTCTGTGCACCTAATTGGAATTTTCCATTCGAGGTAATGTGTGATGCGAGTGGTGCTGCAGTAGGTGCAATGCTGGGGCAGAAGCAGGGTAAATTTATTCATCCTATATATTATGCAAGCAAGGTTTTAAATGAGCCACAGGTCAACTACATAACTACTAAAAAGGAGTTGTTAGCTGTTGTGTTTGCTTTTGAGAAATTCCGGCCATATTTGGTTGGATCCAAAGTCACGGTGTTCACGGATCATGCAGCAATAAGGTATTTAATGTCAAAGAAAGATGCAAAGCCTAGACTAATTCGTTGGGTTTTATTACTGCAGGAATTCGACTTGGAGATAAAGGACAAGAAGGGATCAGAGAATGTCATTGCAGATCACTTGTCTAGTCTTGATCCATCATCATCTTTGCTGGAGCAATCTGTCATTTCCGATTCTTTTCCAGATGAACAGCTTTTTGCTGTTCAGGTAAAGGTAGTCAGGGATGTCCCTTGGTATGCTGATATTGCCAACTTTTTAGTGAAGGGAGTCACCCCTATTGATATGGATTGGAGGCAAAAGAAAAAGTTTAAGCATGATGCAAAAATTTTCTATTGGGATGAGCCATTTATGTATAAGCAATGCTCTGACGGTATTATTCGTAGGTGCGTTTTAGGTGATGAAGCAACCGAAATCCTGGAGCAATGTCACTCTTCGCCGTATGGAGGCCATTTCAGCGGTCAAAGGACAGCTACGAGGATTTTGCATTGCGGATTCTTCTGGCCCACCTTGTTTAAGGATGCCCACTGGTTCTACAAACAATGTGACGCTTGTCAAAGGAGAGGAAACTTGGGGCCTAGAGATGAAATGCCTCTTACTTACATTTTAGAAGTTGAACTATTCGATGTATGGGGTATTGATTTTATGGGGTCATTTCCCCCTTCTAATGGTAATGTTTTTATCTTATTGGCAGTGGATTACGTGTCCAAGTGGGTGGAGGCCATCGCATGCCATCAGAGTGATGCCAAGACGGTTTCAAGGTTTCTCCAATCGCACATCTTTGCACGGTTCGGGACACCTAGAGCTCTAATAAGTGATGAGGGTACACATTTTGTTAATAATATCTTAACTAAGCTTTTAGCTAAGTATGGAATCAAGCACAGGATAGCTACCCCCTATCACCCACAGGCTAATGGTCAGGCTGAGATAAGTAATAGGGAAATTAAATCAATTCTAGAAAAAGTAGTCCATCCATCTAGAAAGGATTGGTCTTTTAGGTTGGATGAGGCTCTTTGGGCTTATAGGACAGCCTATAAGACTCCTCTAGGTATGTCTCCCTATCGGTTGGTATACGGGAAAGCTTGTCATTTACCATTAGAGCTGGAACATAAAACGTTTCGGGCTTTGAAAAAGTTGAATTTTGATCTGAGTAGTGCAGGAGCAATGCGAATGCTGCAGGTCAGCGAATTGGAAGAATTTTGCCACTTTTCTTATGAGAATGCGAAAATTTATAAAGAAAAGATTAAGTTGTGGCATGACAAGAAAATTAGACCTAAAGAATTTGTCAAAGGTCAAAAAGTTTTGCTTTATAATTCTAGATTAAAATTGTTTCCTGGGAAACTAAAGTCCAAATGGTCAGGACCGTTTATTGTGATTGAGGTTTTCTCCCATGGAGCAGTTACTTTGCAAGATGAAAAAGATGGGAGAGTATTCAAGGTGAATGGTCAGCGTGTCAAGCATTATTGGGGAGAGGAGTTTCAGTCAAAATATCCTTCCCTAAGGTTGGTTGATGATTGAGAGAGCAGGATTTTTGCGGGAGCATTTCACAAAGCAAAATTTTGAGCTCCAAGGATTTGTATTGATTTTCTTTTTCGTTGATTTAATTTTAATTGCGGTTAGGTTAGATTTGATTTTGCGAGATTTATTAGATTTTGTCTTTAAATATTTGATTAGATCTTATCTATTTTGTTTTGAATTTTTTTTTCGGGTTATTTATTTAAATTATCTTTCAATTATCTTTTAATTAGTTAGATTTTATTAGATTTTATCTAGATTTTATTTTCAGTTATTTAAATTCTAGTTTTAATTAATTGAGATTTTCTCTAATTTATTCAGCTTCTTTTGAGAATAACAGATTAAGTTTGATTTGATCGGTTAAAGTTTAATTTGAATTTAAAAGATTTGATTTGCCTATTTTGAAATTTAAATTCCATATCTAAGATTCGGCAGGTTCAGAAGATTGTTGCAGCAAAGATAATGTTGGAGCAAATCTCTCGTATGCATAGGAAGGATTTTAGTGTGAGTAATTATTGTTACCGTTGGGATTTTTGAATTTCTATGGGCAGGTGAATTGCAGGGATGTTGCCACGTGTCGTGAAGGGACAATCCAACGGTTTAGCCGTTGACAGCATGTCGTTATTTCCCATAGATGATTGGAGTTCCACAATTTTACCGTTAGGGATTTGAATTGTAACTTAATTGTGAACGGTAAAACCATTTATTACGGAGCAAATCCTTTCGGTTAGGATTTCAAATTGCTGGAGCCTTATTTATTTGCAAACATTGGTAAGTCTTCGTTCTACTTCGTCTTCTTGATTCTATCTTGCCATCTACATTCTTTCTTTCTCCTTTTCATTCTTTGCAAAACCCTTTGAGTTATCCATGGCCAAAACAAGAGCGAGGAAAGAAAGAGAGAGAGAGAGTGAAGAGGAAATAACCATTACCCCCGAAGTTCCAAAAGTGAAAACTAGGAAGAAAAGAACACCGGAGGAGAAAGAAGCTAAAAGAAGAAGGCGACAACAGAGGGTGGAAGAATAGGAAAAAGTGACAGAGGATGAGGCTGCTGCAGTGGTTGAAGAAAACCTGGAAGAACTGCAAGTAGGGGTGTTCAAAAAAAGACCGAAAACCGATCCGACCGACCGAAACCGACCGATTCAACATCGGTCGGTCGGTTTTTTGTTACTCTCAGTCGGAGTCGGTTTTACTCATTGGTAAAACCGACGGTCGGTCGGTCGGTTCAAAAAGAAAAGGAAAAACCGACCGACCGACCAATATTTAATCAATTAATTTTAAAAATATATATAAATAAATATATATATACAAATACACGTTTTTGAAGTCCACAATTTGAATTGGGAATGACTGATTTGACATCTGCTTTTATGACACCTTTTTAAGTTTTCAAAAAAGTAATCATTATTCCTTTTTTATATTATTTTATTTACTTTCTCTTTCACTCCATTCATTTCATCTTTTCTCTTTCCTCTTCACAGAACCTCCTCTTTCTCTCTTCTCTCTATTCTCATTTCTTTCTCTCCTCTCTTTCTCTCTTCCTCTATTCTTCACCGCCGGAGACTCTCTCTCTTCCTCTATTCTTCACCGCCGGCGACTCGACGTTAGCGATCTCTCTTCCCACTGTGGTCACGATCTCTTTTCTCACCATAGGCGACTCGTCTCTCTTTTCTTTTTTCTTATTCTTTCTTCCTCATTCTTTCTCTTATCCATCTCCAATCCGGATTTCTTCTCCCTTCCCCTTTTTTCTTTGCTTTTCTTCTTGTTTGTCCTTTTTTTTTAATCTTTTCGTATTTTTTTTTATTTTGTTCGCCGGACTCGCAAAACCGACAAAAACCGACCGACCGACCGTGAGTTCAGTCGGTCGGCGTCACCAACCTCTAAAAAACCGATGAAAACGAAAACCGACCGACCGATATATCGACGGTCGGCGTCGGTTATAGCCCAAAACCGACTCCGACCGACCGATGAACACCCCTAACTGCAAGAACAGACCCCAGGAGAGGTTGATCAGAGACTTGCGGATACAGATACGACTCGAGAGGAAAATGTTGAGGAGAATCAAGAACAGCAGGCTGAGATGGTGAGAGACGAGCAGGTAGACGCAGTGTCTGAAAGAGGAAACGAGCAGGACCAAGAAGCTCGTGTTGAGGTAATCATGCCCGAACCGCCGAAACGCCACCGCATAAAAAGAAAGGTCGGCCGTATTCAGGTGATTCGGACTGATACCCCATCACCACCATCATCAGATTCTAAGAGAGAAAAGGCAGAGCGAGAGGAAAGAGAGAAGAAAGAAGCTGAGGACAAAGAAAGAGAAGAAACAGAGAAGAAGACTGAGGAAGAGCAGTTGCTCAAGCGCAGGGCAGAGAAGGGCAAAAATGTTGCTGAAGCATAGGAAGAATACGAGGCGATAGAAGAACAGCAGGTTCCATTTGATCGCTTCGTCAACAATTTTGCCAGAGCAAAATACGCTGAGCTTCTGAAAAGAGATTTCTTGTTCGAGCGCGGTTTCAGTGGTGATCTTCCACAGTTTCTGAGGACCGGTATTGCAGACCACGGCTGGGAGCTGTTTTGTGCGAAGCCAGAATCTGTAAATGCACATGTGGTGCGTGAATTTTATACTAACATTGTCAAGGAGGATGGTTTCCAGGTAATTGTCCGAGGAGTCGAGGTGGATTGGAGTCCAAGTGCTATCAATGCACTGTACAATGTTCAAAACTTCCCCCATGCAGCATATAATGAGATGGTTGTGGCGCCATCTGATGAGCAACTAAGTGAGGCTGTAAGGGAGGTAGGAATTGAAGGGGCACAGTGGCAGTTATCCAAGACTCAGAAGAGGACATTCCAGTCGGCTTATTTGAAAAGGGAAACGAACACATGGATGGGATTTATTAGACAGAAGATGCTTCCAACAACACATGACTCGACAATCTCCAGGGAACGGGTTCTCCTAGCTTTTGCCATCTTACGGTCTCTCAGTATTAATGTAGGGAGGATCATTGCGAATGAGATTTCTGGATGTTGGAAAAAGAAGGTGGGGAAACTATTCTTTCCGAACACAATCACGATGTTGTGCAGAAGAGCAGGGGTTCCGGTGGATGAGGGAGATGTGATCCTGTTTGATAAGGGGATCATAGACACGCCCAATTTTGCACGACTCCAGCGTGTGCAGGAGGTACGTCAAGGTGGGCTTATCCATGGCATCAACTCGATTCTAGAACAACTGGCACTTTCGGCCAGTAGGCAGGAGTTTGCTGAAAGGCAAACTTTAACCTTCTGGAACTATGTTAAGAATCGGGATGCCAGCTTGAAGAAGGCGCTGCAAGAGAATTTTTCAAAACCTTATCCAGCCCTTCCAGCATTCCCTGACGATCTGTTGAACCCCTGGATTCCGCCCCCACCTGTTGAAAGAGGAGAAGAGGATGATGAAAATGAATCGGGCCAAGAGGACTGAAGGATGAAGTGGTCCTGAGCGAGCATGATTTTTGTTCTGACTTTTTGTTTGCTCGCGCATTTTCTACTTTCCTTTTCTGTTGATGTTATGCTTGTTTCTCTTTCATATTTCTGCTTCTTAAACAAAAATATATCTGCTGATGTAATTTCTTTTTCTATGTTTTTAATGAATTTCTTGATGTTCCGTTCCATGAGCACTAAGCAACTCCAACTTAACTAATTTTTCTCTGAATTTTTGAAGCTTGGACTGATTACGCTTAATTAGATCAAGGTATTCTGATCTCCAGAAACCTTTTTGCTTGAGCATTTCTTCTAGCCTGGACTGTTGCTGCGGCAAGAAGATTTTGAAGGTAGTATTGACTTATATGATCCACTTTAAGCTTAATCCTAGTCCCATGTTTAGTTTAAAAATTCAGATAGAAAAATTTAAGTTTGGGGGTATAGTTGCTTTATTTAATGATTCATTGGGGACAATGAATAATTCAAGTTTGGGGGACTTTTTGCTACTCCAATTATTTTGCTCGAGCATTCCTCTCCTTCAAATTAAAATTTGCTAGGTTATTGAGTAACCGGGGACATTTGTGATACCCACAGGTTGTCTTCGCGTCAAAAGATGACCTAGGAAATGTGAAAAATGAGAAATATGAGAAAAAAATTATTTGCTGAAAAATTATTTGTCGAAGATTTTGCTGAAAAAATTGATGGAGCAAAAGTTTTGAAGGATGAATGATGATCCAACAGTTTTTCTGTCTCCCGTAACTTAGGTGAGCTTCATCACAAAATGTCGCCATTCTGAGGGGCAAGAGATGGAATAACTAAGGATTTTTTAGTTTTATAATGAGTATTGAGCCTAGTTGGTGATAAGCTTGAGGCAAGGGTATACTGCATCATAAAGTGGGTCATCCCATGCTTAAGAGTTTATGACTGTAAGGCTGCGTTAAGTCTAATAAACAATGATATAAACCCCTTTAAAGATATGTTTTGAAATGTCTGATAATAGAGCTAAGCTGTGGAGAGTTCTTAGAATTGAGTTGAAAGTGGTGATTATTTGTCCCTGCTGAAGGAATCATTTTGCTGCAGTAGAGCTTGGTTTTGCAGAGTGCTCAAGTAAAGGTTAAAGGTAGTGTTGGATTGTCTGGGTTGATTAAGCTATTCTTTGTCTAATATTCTGAGTTCTTGAAGGAAGGTGAATTAGTATTGCTCGGGACGCGCAATAATTTAAGTTTGGGGGTATGATAACTGCCCAAAAGGTAGTTATTTAGGCCTCGATTGTATAGGGATTTGTGTGTCCTCTATGCTTATTAGGGTTCGTTTTGGATAGATATTACATGATTTAACCCATTTGGAAGAATGAAAGCATTGGAAATTATTTTTTGCAGATTATGCTGCTGAGCGACTGGAGGGAGCAAATTCTATGCTGCAGCAAAACTGGGAGCAGAAACTGCCACATCACAGCTCGTTAGCCAACTTCATGAACCGACTTCTGTTGAGTTATTTTTTAGATAAAGGAGCAAGGAGAGCCCTACACGTGTCCAAGTTGACCTAATTCAAGTCTCCTGTCCTTCTATAAAAGGAAGTAGCCGTCCAAGTCAATTTCATTCCATGTTTTCCCTTGGAAGCCGAATAGTATAGGGAGATTGAAGATCATCAAGAACACCATCTTCCGCAAGCTGATTAGGGAGTTTACTCACTTTATTAACTTGTGGTTATGGACATGCATACTCAGATTGTAATTTGTATTCCTATGCCTATTATGAACTAAGTAGCTTAGGGTGTTGGTTAGGAATAATGTGATTACCGTGCTTCATCTCTAGTAATATATTGACTATCGCATTTTGGTTAATTGTTGTGCTTATTCTCATTTTACTCCCGCCTGGCCAGCCGGTGTGAATAGCTCTCTTTAGTTTCAGGGATGATTTAGAGAGTGTGTGGCAATTATCCACACTACGATCATTGTGTATTGGTGAACGCCAGTGACTGAGCTAGGAATAGCCAGTTGCCTAGTGCTTGATCGGTCGTACTTCATTGGGTTTGAAACATATCCCAAAAGATCCGGAGTTCCGGGAGGAATCCGCTAATAATACTGCGAGAAATGCATGATCAATAATATTGCTAGAGCATATCTTAACAATCACTAAAACCTAACCAGCGCCTGTCTTTAATCTGTCTATCTATTTGTTTACTTGTTGTTCTGTCATTTATTTTGCTTCAGCATAATTCTTATAAAACCCAACATTTTTATTATCTTCGAAACCATTAGGAAGTTACGCAAAATAGATAAAGTGGAAGCTCATTCAGACCTTGGATTGATAATATTACTTGTTGCAGACTGTGTATACTTGCACAGGAATTCTAGAGTATTTTATACTATATTTTTACTCACTCTAGGAGCCCGACATAGACCTTGTTTGGTCATTATTTATGCAATCTTTTGTATTAGTTTACGTTTTTACTTTGTTTATGAGTAGCTAAATGCATCTATATCATTGGATTGGGATTATGCCTTTATTGCTATTGAATCTGGTTGAGTTTTCTGGTGTTTTAAGTATTGTTCTTGCTGTGTTTCTAAGTTTTGCATGTTATCTCGTTTAAACCAATACATGAGGCTAGTCTATTAGGATTGACGATCCTATGCAATTACCGCTTGTGTATTTTATCAATTATTTTTAGATAGTCATTAGGCTGAGGTAAGCCACTCTCTACATGAGATACCCTTGATAGGCCTAGGATGCATGTTAAAGGTTGTATGAATTAGATTTAAATTGCATTTAAATTTAGTTTATACAATTTCGGACCCACGATCCCAAAGCGGCTAGTTTAAGTACGTGATTGTGAATTTGCTTATTCTAGATTAGTTAGATATAATTTAGTGACCATTGCGAGGTCTTGGATGGTTGCTACTTTATGTATGAGGGGTGGCGGTCGATAAAGATAAAAATTGATTGATCTTGTTAATTGCAGAATTCACAGTTGACGGGTTAATTAAACACAGGTTATTGTAGGGGTGTCTTTCGAGTAACCAAGAAGTCAACCAGACTAATAAAAATCGGCATAAAATAATTATTAGAGAAAACTAGGAAGCCAAGAGAAATAACTGTCAGGCATAAGAAATCCCAATCCAGCGATCCCTTTCATGATATCGATTTTTGTCTTATTTCTCATTTGCATGCCTTATTTTGTCTCATTTACATTCAGCATTTATTTTTGCTTTGTCCTGTTTTCCAAAATCCCCCCTATTTTATAAGCACAGAATTCTGCATCTACTCGGTCCCCTTCCCTGTGTTCGACCCCGATCGACCACTATTTCTAGAAAATAGTTATAGTGCCATGGATTATAAATTTATTTGACCCACGACCTTCGACAAGTCGGACCCGTCAAATTGGCGTCATTGCTGGGGAAGGGCATTTTTCTAGTATTTTTAGGATTTTATGTTTTTAATTCTTGTTTGCATGGTTTATGATCACACATTCTTTGCAGGGCAACGATCTTAGGTTTGAACCAGAGATCTCTAGAGCGGAGACGAGGTTAAAAAGGCAAGCAAGAAGAAGAAGAGTTAATAATCTCGGCAAGGTTGAAGCCCCAGCCATGGTTGAGAGAACATTGAGGCAACTAGCAACGCCAGATCTAAACCAACAACCACTTTGTATTACCTACCCCGAGACGGTAGGTAATTTTGAGTTAAAGTCAGGTTTAATTCACTTACACCCTATTTTTCGTGGTAGTGCAGGAGAGGACCCACACAAGCATTTACAGGAATTCCACATTGTATGTTCTGGTATGAGACTTCACAGAGTGACAAAGGAAGCACTGAACCTGAGGGCATTCCCCTTTTTGCTAAAGGATTCAGCGAAAGATTGGTTATATTACCTTCCCTCCGATTCTATCAGTACGTGGAACAAGATGAAGAAACAATTCCTGGAGAAGTTCTTCCAAGCCAGTAGAGCTACCAACACCAGGAAGGAGATTTATGGGATCTCGCAGATCACTGGGGAGACACTCCATGAATACTGGAAGAGATTCAAGCATTTGTGTGCCAGTTTCCCACATCACAAGATCTCGGATCAACTATTGATCCAATATTTTTACGAGGGACTACTACCCATGCATCGAATTATAGTGGACGCCGCCAGTGGATGAGCACTAGTCAACAAGACACTAGCCGAGGCTAGACAGCTGATTTCGAGTATGGCTGAAAACTCTCATCAATTTGGGACGAGAGGGCCCACCGCAGTTGTGCAAGCCGCCACAAAAAGCGAGGTAAGCGAAATGCTTTCTGAAATGAGTGAACCAACTAAATTTTTTCGCTCTTTGTGTTCAGGACAGGTGCAGGCGAAAGCCTATGGACTTTGCTCGATGACTAGCCATACTACCAATGTCTACCCTGAGATACAAGACAATGGAGAAGTGAATGCCATTAGTGGATTCAATGGAAACCAAAGACAATACAACCCATACAGCAACACATACAATCCAGGATGGAGAGACCATCCAAATTTTAGCTATGGGAACCAACAGAGGCCACTGATGTTCAAGCAAAATCAAGCTTCCACCTCCTCAACATCAGGTACGTCTTTTGATGAGGCCTTAAAGAAACTTACTGACAGCTCTTTGCAGTTCCATCAAGAGACCAGGAATGCCATCCAGAATTTGGGAAACCAAATCACCCAGTTGGCAACCCAAGTCAGTAAGATGTACAATAAAAGTTCTGGTAAGTTTCCTGCCCAACCTAAAGTAAATCCTAAGGCAAATGTGAGCGCAATGTGGAGTGGAGTAGCCACACCTGACTGTCCCCCAGGATTCCCTACTGTTTCTGATAAGTTTTTTGTTTCTTCTGGCAAATTTTCTTCTTTAAATCTAAATGATAAGGATTCTTTTCTTACTTCACCTGTGAACTTCACTGAACCTGCTACTCCAAGTGTGCAGGATGATTTAGATGTTTTTAAGCGAGTCAAGGTGAATATTCCATTGCTTGAGGCAATCTTGAAAATCCCAGCTTATGTTGAGTTCCTAAAAACTTGGTATGAAGGTAAGGAAAAGTCCTCAGGTAAGGAAGAGGTTAGTGAAAATGTAAATGTATTACTGTCTGAAGACTTACCTGTAAAATGTTATGATCCTGGCATGTTTACTTTACCGTGTATGATCGGAGATTGCAAGATAAAATATGCCATGTTAGATCTAGGAGCATCGATAAATGTTATGACTGTGTCTGTTTATAAAAGATTGAACTTGACTGATATTAAGACATCCGACATTGTCATACAATTAGTAGATAAGTCATGCATAAAACCTCTTGGAATAGTTGAAAATGTTCTAGTTAGGGTAGAAGATTTGGTCTTTCCTGTTGCCTTCTATGTTTTAGATACACCTAATCCTGATCATCATCCATCTTCTGCTACAATATTTCTTGGTCGTCCCTTTATGAAGACTGCTAAAACAGTTATTGATGTAGATGAGGGTGTTGTATCAGTAGGATTTTAGGATAAGACCCTGTACTTTAAAATTTTTTATGATATTGAAAATCCTCTTGCATCTTCTGTTGAGTACTACATGCTTGAACCTGACCCAGTGAATGATCTCACATTAAATTCTAAATCATGCATGGTTACTGATAATGAGATGCATTCTTCTGCTATTAAATGCCCTAACATAGAAGGTGAACTGATTGATGTAGTTGATGAGCACCAGATAACCCTTACTGATAAATCTGGTGGCGTCGCCAAGTTCTCATGACTTATCTTCTAAGATTAGGGCTGAACGAATTTTCTATCAGCCCATTTATGCTTCCAATATTTTTTCTGCTTCTACTGATTCTTGTCTACAGGCCCCAAAGTTATTAAAACAACAATTTTCAAAAAACAATGTACTCTAGACCTGTGGAGAGAAACTACCATAAGAAGAAATAGAGGAGAGTGTGGTCGCGCAAACGACCTTAAGCATTTGCAATCTATAATTTTAATATTTTCTGTCTTTTCAATTATTAGATAGGTTTATTTTTATTAGTTGCTTTTATGTTTGTTTTCTTGTTTTTGTCTTTTAGGATTGGCGGTACCAAAGCGATGTCTCTATGTTTGTAAGCAAACGTGATTCACCATCCATGAGCACAAAATTCAGGGAAGTTCTATTCTTTCCTTTTACATTGTCTTATTTTCCATGATTGATTACAATGAGGGCAATGTAAACTTTAGGTTGGGGGTGGGGGGATTGTACTTTATATTCCTGTTGAGCCTTGAGCATCTGAGCGTCAAGCTAGCGTTTGTGCTTAATGAATGTCTTGCATGCTTGTTGTGTATATACTTGTTTAAGTGATAATGATTTCCTAGGATTGACTCAAATTTTTTCGAAAATTTAGAGATTTCGATGAGTTGTGACCATGAGTGCTAAAAAAATGAGCCTTTTTAAAACTTTTCTTGGATATGTCTTGCACGAGTCGGGTGTCTTTCTTGCTTTAAAGTAGGACTTGAATGCTTAGAAATGAGTTACTTTGCTCATATTCTTGTTGTCACCCCGATAGGTATAAGGTTAAGCAAGAAAGTTTAATTTTTTTGCAAAATAGTTTGTGGAGTCTTGCCTAGGAGAGAAAAAGAAAATATGCCTACTAAAAAAAGAGTGGAAAAATAAGTCAGTGAGCGCGAGCTAAAAGAAAAATCATATGCTCGTCTTTCTTATTTTTATTTTGAGAAAAAGCATGCTTGCATTGTGTTGAACGCTTACGGGTATAAAGAGCTACCTACAGTGTGATCAGTTAGGCCAACCAAGAGTTAAACTCGGGTTATGGATCCCCGCATTGTAGTGTGAAAGCTAGTGCCCCATCCAAAAAGAAAAAAAATATAAGAAAAAGAAAAGCAAAAGAAAAAGAATAGAGAAAAGAAAAAAGGAATTCCTTGTTCAGGCACCTAGGCAAAGAGGAAGCAACCTAGTTTGTTCCAGGGCCTTTTAGCAAGACCTTAGTGCCAATGTAGGGGGAAGATAAGATGAGAGTCAAGTAAACCAATCTCGGGCTAGTAAAGTCTTCTTTTGGTGGGATGGAGCTCTCTTATGCAAGATTATCATCGAAAAATTTTGATTTGTCTCCTCATTTGTCTCTCTTGCGAATGTCTCTTGATTGCTTTAGTTTTTGGAATATTTGAGTATTGAGGATTAAGTCACTTTTCAATTATATGCACAACATCTTCTTCTTTGGTCTGTGTGTGTCTTGCTTGAGGACTAACAAGATTTAGGTTGGGGATATTTGATAGGACCTAAATAGTCCTATTTTATCACCTCTAATATAAGCTTGTTAGAGTAATTTTATGCTTTACTTGTCTTATTTACAAGATCTTTGAGCTTAGGCGATGTCGGAAGCCAATCACGCTAATTTGGTGTTAATTCGGGCCAATTACGAAGTTTTGGAGCCATCTCGGTGTCTTGGACGGCGAGGAGGTGAAAAGACCTAAGTGTACTAAAGCGGGCCTGAAGAACGATATCAAGAGCCGAAGATCGAAGCCTCGTACCGAGATGAAGCGAGACAAGGCCGAGAAGAAAAACAGTATGCTCAGATCAGGGATGGCGTCGAGACGCTGACACGATTACAAAGCGGTGTATAAAGTTCGTGGCGTCGAGACGCCGCTGCGATATTTTCTATAAATAATAGGTCTCGATTTAGTCCGCCATTAGGTTAGAAATTTGGTCCCTTTTACGATTTGTTTCATTTCTTTTACTTTTCACCATCTGTGTAGACCTTGTTTTGTCATTATTTATGCAATCTTTTGTATTAGTTTACATTTTTACTTTGTTTATGAGTAGCTAAACGCATCTATATCGTTGGATTGGGATTATGTCTTGATTGTTATTGAATTTGGCTGAGTTTTTTGGTGTTTTAAGTACTGTTCTTGTTGTGTTTCTATTAAGTTTTGCATGTTATCTCGTTTAAACCAATACATGAGGCTAGTCTATTAGGATTGACTTCCCTATGCAATTACCGCTTGTGTATTCTATCAGTTATTTTTAGATAGCCACTAGGTTGAGGCAAGTCACTCTCTACGTGAGACGACCCTTGATAGGCCTAGGATGCATGTTAAAGCTAGGTTGTATGAATTAGATTTAAATTGCATAAAAATTTAGTTAATACAATTTCGGACCCATGATCCCAAAGCGGCTAGTTTAAATAGGTGATTGTGAAATTGCTTATTCTAGATTAGTTAGATATAATTTAGTGACCATTGCAAGGTCTCAGATGGTTGCTACTTTATGTATGAAAGGGTGGTGGTCGATAAAGATAAAAATTGATTGATCTTGTTAATTGTAGAATTCACAGTTAACGAGTTAATTAAACACAGGTTAGTGTAGAGGGTCCTCCAAGTAACCAAGAAGCCAATCGGACTAATAAAAATCGGCATAGAATAATTATTAGAGAAAACTAGGAAGCTAAGTGAAATAGCAGTCAGGCATAAGAAATCTCAATCCAGAGATCCTTTTCATGATATTGGATTTTTGTCTTATTTCTCATTTGCATGTCTTATTTTGTCTCCTTTACATTAAGCATTTATTTTTGCTTTGTCCTGCTTTCCAAAATCTCCCCTGTTTTATAAGCACATAATTTTGCATCTACTAGGTCCCTTTCCATGTGTTCAACCTCGGTCACTATTTCTACAAAATAGTTATAGTGTCGTGGATTATAAATTTATTTGATCAACACGACCTTCGACAAGTCGGCCAGTCAAGGATGCAACAGTGATCCATGTGGATAATAAGTCAACAATTGATTTAGCCAAGAATCCAGTGTTTCACGATCGTAGTAAGCACATTGATACAAGATTTCACTTTATCAGAGATTGCATTTCAAGAAAGGAGATTCAAGTAGAATATGTGAAGACAGAAGATCAAATTGCAGATATTTTCACAAAGCCATTTAAGGTTGATGTGTTTAGCAAGTTGAGAACTTTTCTCGGAGTTTTGAGAAAAAACATGTTTAAGGGGGTATGTTGTAAGTTAAACATGTTTTAATTAATTAAGTAGATGAGTTATACAAATTAAATAAGTAAAATTTATGTTTTAATTGGTTGGAGGTTAAGTATAACATTCATGTATGGAAGTTTTATGTTCATGAAATTAAGATGGGATGGGAGTTTTTAGGTCTAGACTTTTCCATGTAATCCTATCAATAGGATAGCTTTAGAATGTGTTGAAGCAAGTGTGTGGAGAAGAAAACACAAGAAAAGTTAGAAAGGAAAAGTGTGAACCAAGTTTGTGGCGTTCTTGAAGAGTGTTTTTGTTCAATACAAGTGATTTTGTTTCTTCTCAAATATTTCTTATTTGATTCTAAATTTGTGAGTGTCCATCACACGCTTCCAACACCACGCTTCGCCGAAGGAGACGGTCAGAATGAGAGCGGCATCAGCAACTACTTTAACGGTAGGGAGAGGAAGAAGAAAAAATGAAGGAGATGGTGGCATTCTTGGTGCTCGGTCGAGAGAAGAGGATAAGAGAGTTGGAGAAGAATGCGGCTAGAAGAGTGAGTTAGGTTTTGGCTTGGCTTAATTGTTCACTTATTTACAATGCCATCAGCTCCAATAATTTATTTTTTTTTCAAGTGAATCAACTCTTTAATTGAACTTCTGATTCAACCAAAATAGTTCAATTAGACTTGAAATTGAAGAAATTAACATTTACCTGACGTTGTTGGTGTTACAATATAAGTCAAGAATAGAAAAAGGAAAACATTAATGAGAATACACCAAATCACCTATTACTATATTACTAAGGTTGGAAATATTTGTCGGTGATGGCATGATCCACAGTTGTAATGGGATGAGCTCACTGCTTGATTGTAGTCATTAAATAAATACTAAATATTTCAACGGCTTGGTCAAGAACAATTGGATCCCTTGATTTTGCTAAAATAATTGTTTCACCATCAATGTTATCATTCCCCTCAAACGTCTCACTGTATTAGTGAGGTTGGAGAAAGACCAATTTCCAATCCCCAACCGACTTATGGTGTATTTGGTTTAACTTTTTAAGTGTTTAATTTTGAAAAAAAAATCATTTTAAAAAAAAAAATCTAGTGTTTGGCAACCACTAAAAATGACTTATTAGAAAATGAGATTGATAAATAAATCATTTTGACAGAAACACTTGAAACCAACTTTTTTAAAAAGAGTCTTACAATAACTTGTGTATAAAAACACCTATGAAGAAAATGTAACCAAACATATGATTGTTTAAATTCTAAACATTTTTTATACAAAATGTTTTTTAAAAAAATGAATTCTTGAAAAACATTAATTTAAAATGTATTCCAAACGGACCCTTACATGGTCATCTGCATTACATGCCCAATGAGCATCAGAGGGCATCAGAGCGTCCTGTGACAAATTGTTTCAATGTGAGATCATCAACATGCCCTTTCAAGATGGCGCTCTTTGGATTGGATCTCCTTTTTTTTCTTAGATCGAAAACACATTTTAGTTTTTATTGGCTTTGATAAACATGGGATTTCATCTCAAAACCAATTGGCAACGAGAAGAGTAACTCATGTATCTTATAAAGATTGTGAAGTCTCATCATATTTTCAACGTGAAAATCCTCAACACCTAGTTAAAACATACATATAGTGGCTTAGGGTGTGTTTGGTTTAACTTTTCAAGTGTTTAATTTTGAAAATAAATCATTTTGAAAAAAAATTCTAGTGTTTGGCAACCACTAAAAAGGACTTATTAGAAAATGAGATTGATAAATAAACCATTTTGACAGAAACACTTGAAATCAACTTTTTAAAAAAAAACTTCTTAAGTAAACAATAACTTGTGTATAAAAACATTTGTGAGGAAATGCAACCAAACATATGACTGTTTAAATTCTGAACAATTTTAATTTTATACAAAATGGTTTTTAAAAAATTCATTCTTGAAAAACATTTAAATTAAAATGTATTCCAAATGGACTCTTATGCACATACTAAAAGAAAAATAAAAAATAAAAAATAAAACAATTTTATTTATATTGATGTTAAGCTTACAATAAGATTACAAGGCTTTATAACATCTATTTCAACAATATCTAAACTTCCCATACAGTTTTTCTATAGAAAAAGGCCAGCTTGATAACAAGTATTTGGAGCGATGAAAATTCAAAACAAGAAGAACTCTCACTGGAAAATGTAGAGCTCGTTTGGTAACGTTCTCGTTTCTTGCTTCTAATTTTATTAAGAAACCTAAGCATATAATAACTATGTATGTTTCTTGTTTCTCATTTTTTAGAAACACTCCCAAATTTTGTATAGAACTTTTGGGAACAACTAAAACCTAGTTTCTCCTTTTTTTGTTCTTGTTTCCAATTTTTTCCAAATAAACAAAAAAAGAATATAGGTTTATTATTAGTGAATGTATAGGTGTTAGGGTCATGAAATTCAAATTTTCTTTATTAAAAATGAAGAAACGGAAACAAGAAACGAGAACGTTACCAAACGGGCCTGTAACTTTTACTACATATATTTTATTACTAATAACTTTATAAGAGAGTGTGCGTATAGCAGAACAAACAATGTGATATGGTTGGAACGTACTAATATCGTTGAAAATGTGAAGAATGAGAACTTGATAAAGAGAAGCTCATCAAACTTTTGGTTACAACAAATAGTTCAAACGTTAAACTTAATACAAGTCTTGTAATACACAAAAATATATTTCTAATTTCTCACCCCACATGTTGAGCTAAAAAAAAATTACAATTCTTTGATGGTCAATCAGGATTGAATATTCCTTTACGCGAGCTCTTCTTGCATGGGACCAAACTCTCTTCGATGGTGAATTAGTCGCCTTCCCAGACTAGATTTCAAACTAACTTGGGGTATGTTTGGTTTAATTTTTCAACAAAAAAGAACTTAGTGTTTGGCAACCACTAAAAATGATATATTAAAAAATGAGATTGAAAAATAAACTATTTTGAGATAAACACTTAAAAGCAATTTTTTTAAAAAGGGTTTTTAAGTATGTAATAACTTGTGTATAAAAACACTTATGAGAAAATGTAACCAAACATATGAGTGTTTAAATTTTAAACAATTTTTATACAAAATGTTTAAAAGAAAATGTATACTTGAAAAACACTTAAAATGAAAGGTATTTCAAATGGGACACCATTTGTAGGACTAAAAAGTGTTTTTACTCATTAAAAGCACTTCTAAAACTTTTGAAATTTTAGTTACATACTCAAAAGTAATTTTGAAATTCTTAAAAATATTTAAAAATGCTTTAAACTCCTCAATGAGAAATACTTCTTTTAGAAATTCTTCGCTTGAGATCACAACTTTCAAAACCATTCCAATTACAAACTTTCAAATTAATTTAAACAATAAGAACAAAATAAAACTCCTATCAAAACCCAAAAATAATCTTTATTTACAAAAATTTCCCATCAGTGCAATTAGAAGAAAAGATAAACGAAAGCCTTTGCAAGCCTCACCATCATATTCTTGATGGGTACTCCCATTTATTGGATAAGGCTTGTGTAGGATTAGACACAGATAGCCAAAAGTTATGATCGACGATGCAATTTGACAATTTAGAATATCATGGTTTGTAACAATACAGCTCTGACAACTTGCAAGGAAACAACTTTATAAATAAGCATATGGTGTTCGATCACAAGTCTCTCTTTTTCTGGCTTTGACAATACAAGTGTGCTGTGTTCATATACATTTTGAACTTCAATCCCGACAATGTATAAAGAATAAATAAAATTCATTGTAATTTACAAATTTCACTACTTTCTAATCCACTAAGTACTGAAAAATAAAGATTTGGGCACAAACTCCAACAATAATTATTATTTTCTCTTCATTTCATATGTATAGTCTACATGAGCGAAATCACAAGCTAATAATATCTGAGCTTAGTTATGAGTAGAGTCCAGTGTACAACAAGAAAAGACTATAACATTTACCTTAGCCAATCCATTTAAATTTTTGGGTCAAGTGAGCCATACACACAAAGAGAGTAAAATTAAAAAGGGTTTTAGTGATTAGCTTTAGATCAAACTTCAGTGAATATAATACTTAATTAAGAGTAAGTTTAAGTCTAAAACTCATGATAAGAAACACTAATGTTTGACTATAGCATAGTCAAGTTAGCTTTACATCAAACTTGGGGAAAAATCACAATCAAATAGAGGGTTTCTTAATCAACAACACCCATGTGTGGCAAATCCATGGTTCTAAAGATCTCACAAACCCTAATCTTAGGAAGGCTTGAAAATGTGTAATCTATGTTATGCAATTTCTAATACCTCAAAACAGATATGTGAAAGGAAGAAGAGAAAAGCAAGGGGAAAAAGAACCCTCAACTTTGATCACCCATTATTGTAATTTAATTGACATTAAGTCCCATCAACTTTTTCATTTGATTGACCTAATAAACTCACCAACACCAAGACATGCAAGAAGAGAGAGAAACAGAAACAGAGAGAAAAAAGAAGAAAAAAAAAACAAACTGAGCAAAAGTTTAATGGAAGAAGAAGAGAGATCTGAAATGGCCACATAAGAGGGAGTTCAGAAGGGAAAAAAAAAATAATGAGAGAAAGAAGAATGAGCTAATGATGAAGCAAAAAAGGCAAAGGAAGCCATCATTACAAGATCTAAGAGAGAAGAAAAGAAAAGGAAGAACCAATCATGATGAAGAAAACTTTTCTCAAGTTATAAGTCAAAAAGGGCTTCATCATTATACCAATCTGCAGCACCCCATCTTAATTAATTCACTTCCAAACACAACAAAAACATTATCTTCTCATAAATCCATTACCAAAAATGGAAATAAAAAAACAAAACAAAAACAAAAACAAAAACACAAACCTTGTTGTTGTTGTAGAGAGACCATGTAGAATTAATTGGGGGGAATGAAGCCTGGTCCGACGACACTAAACATAAACATAGAAATGAAAACAATGAAAACCCAAAGAAAAAGTGTCCTCGAGCCAGACAACATTCCCCTCAAAACAAAACAAAACTCTCCTTGAAGCAAATCCCTCATTGCCAAAACCCTAAAAGCTCAAATTTTGAGAGAGAGATAGAGAGAGAAAATGAGGAAGAAGATGAGTGAGAATGAAATGGGAAAGGAGATGGGGATGGGTCTATAAAAGAAGAGTGAGATGAGGGGTTTAATTGCAAAGGTAAAAAGTGTAAAAAGACAAATTTTGGGGGTAGATTTTAGACCCTATACCCACCTGGTTTTTCACTTCCACAAATGTGTTCTCTCAAAACCCTACTTCTCTTTTTTTTTTGTTTATTTTCTGTCTCTTTCTGTGAATTCTGCACATCAACACCGTTGGATTTAACAGATGACCCTGATGTGAACACCTCGTACATGTATCTGAGACATGGACAATAACCATTTCTATTCAAAATTAACCCTACTAATGTCTTCTTTACCCTTTCCCTAATTCTCATTATAATTATTCACTCACCCCACATCTTAAGCCGGTCGTTAGGAACTTTATAGCTTCTATTTCATATGTTATTCAACTTTCAAACGTGTTTTATAACTCTTTAAACTTCCAATTTTTTTTTTTTTTTTTTGAAAGTTTAACTTTCAAATGTGTCATAATCCTTACAATTTTAGGTTCCGTTTGATAATCATTTGGTTTTTTGTTGTTCGTTTTTTAAAATTATGTTTGTTTTTTCTCAATTTTCTTACAATGGTTTTCATCATTATAAAAGACACCTTTGAATTCCTAGCCAAATTCCAAAATCAAAAACAAGTTTTTGAAAACTACTTTTTTTAGTTTTCAAAAATTGACTTAGTTTTTTAAAACATGAGATGAAGGTAGATAACAAAACAAAGAAACTTGGAGATAGAAGTAGTGTTTATAAGAGTAATTTTCAAAAACCAAAAACCAACAACCAAATGGTTATCAAACAGGGCCTTGACTTTTGTGTTTTTAAGTGTGGTTTTTTTTTTTTTCTTTCATAGGGTGAATGTCTATATTTTAAAAGGTTCGGAGATTTATTTGATACAAAATTGATAGTTGAAATACATATTAAATACTTTTCAAAGTTTACATACTTGTTATACACAGTTGATGGATTTATATTATACCCAATTCTCAAAATTCAAACACCATACTAATTACATAATTTAACTTTGATCTTTTTATGCATATTTCCCTGATGCTCTTTTATTATTCCTATGGGCCAAGAAATTGACACATTATCTAACAAGTGACTAAAAGCATTATTAATTGAAAATAAAATAATGTTTTAAAGATTAAAATCATTATTAATTGAAAAGAAAATAATGTCTTAAAGATTTGAAAATAGGGCTTTCTATTTTGAAACTAACCTTGAGGCTCCACTAAACTAAAAAGCTTAAAAGCTTAAGATAAACCATTTTCATTTTTGTTTGATTTTTTTTAAAATTAAGTATACAAACATTAACTTCCATCTAGGAATTTATTTGTTTTGTTATCTACGTTTTACTAATGTTTTTTAAAATTCAAAGTAAGTTTTGAAAATTAAAAAAGACATGTTTTTATTTTTGAAATTTGGTTAAGAATTCAGACATTTGCTTAAAAAAACAATAAAAACCATTGTAAAGAAACGATGATAAAACAAGCAAACTTTCAAAAATCTAAAAATAAAAAACCAAATAGTTATGAAATCCAACCTAATGAATACATTTTGATTTATATTCTTTTACCTTCTTCTTCCATATACACACTGTTTTTCCTTTTCTTTTCTTTTTTTTTCTTTTTTTCTGAAAAGACACACTGTTTTTCCATTGAAAATATAAGGAAGTAAAAAAGTATTTTGAAAATAAAAAATAATTGTTTAGATTTCTCTGTCAACCCTTCACTTGCATAGCTGTGCATGTGATTGAAGGAAAAATGTCAATGTGAAAATTCCAATGTTGGGTTTTGTTTCTACTGCCTAACATTTCTATTTTATTGTTTAAAAAGTAACTTTTCTCCAAAAGCTAGAGAAGTGAAAGTAATCCAACATAATATATAAAATATTTATGAGATTGAGATTACAATTAATGAATTAAAATAATAACAAAAACCATATATAAATTTATATATCTATATTTGAAAAAAAAAAAAAAAAAGAAATGGAGAGATAAAAATATAGAATTGTAAGAGGAATCATTCAAAATGAAAGAAGGTTACAAGTAGAAGTGGGTCAGAGGAGTGGTTGAGTCATTGAGCTGCCCGATAACAGAAAACCCATTTAATATTTTTGTACTTTTTTTCAATCAAAATTTTTTTTCAAAAAAATTAAAATAATTAGTTTTATTATAATGAATTGAATTGATGAAGAAAAGAAGAGGGAGGGGGGGATTTGTTGCCTCTTGAAATAGAAAAATAGGGACCCTCGGCTGGCGTGTCACTTTTGGACAGAGCGAGGAATACGAGGCCATGACCGACAGATGGGTCATTGGGGTCCACTTTTGCTCCTTTCTTATAAAATAACTGCTTTTTACTTTTCGCATTTTATTATTAATAATATTATTATTATTATTATTATGTTAAATCAATGTTTTCAAATTCTACTAATACTAATAGATGTCCAAATTTTAAAAGGGTTTTTCTATTTTGTGGTTGATAATCAAAAATTAAAGGATTTATTTTTGTGTCTAGAGTTTCATAAATTTTTAAAAATATTTGATTAGGTAAAAAATGTAAGTTTAAAAATATATATTAGCTAGACATTTTTTTATAAAAATTTTAGAAAATATTAAAAGTTGAAGAGCAAATAAACAAAACTAAATTGGTAATTGACCTTGCTATTGTTATTATTAATCATTGTTTGTGCCTACTTATTCCTACTCCACTTCCCTATTTCATTCCTCACTGTGAGTCTGTGACTTTTATTTTATTTATTTAATTTTTTTTATTTTAAATTTAGGGTTTGTTGTTGAATTTGGGTAGGTCAAAATGACACCGTTTTACTTTCCCACCCTTTTGCTTCATTGTTTCACATGGCAGTCAAAAAGTTGGGAGAAGAAAGAGAATTCAGACCTCTTGTATCCCAAATTCAGGTCTCTTCAACATGTACCATGCCACCATTAAGAAATAGTTTAAAAAAAAAAATAAAATAAAAAACAGTTAAATTTGATTGTTTGATAAAGTAAAGGTTGTCTTTTTTTTATAACCATTTGGTTTTTTATTTTTTATTTTGAACATTATGTTTGTTTTCCTCTAATTTTCTTAACATGGTTTTCATATTTCTTAAAGACATATTTGAATTTTTAGTCAAATTTCAAGAAAAAAAAAATAAGTTTTGAAAACTAGGTTTTTTTTTTTTTTTCAAAATTTGAATTGGTTTTTGAAAATATGAAAAAAATGTAGGTAACAGAAGAAAGAAACTTATAAATATATAAAAGTAGTGTTTATAAGGTTAATTTTCAAAAAAACAAAAAACAAAAAGCAAAATGATTATTATCAAATGGTTTTTTTTTTTTTTTTTGAATCTTATAAACACTATTTTCATGCCTGGATTGTTTTTAATTTTTATTTTTTCAAAATATAAGCCAAATTTTGCAAGCTATATAAAAACTATAAATTTTAAACTCTTTTAAAAAAAGAATTTGTAGAGAATTCAAATGTATCTTTAAGAAATGTGAAAAACATATCAAATAAAATGGTGAGCGATGATGCATAACTTTTAAAAATAGAGAACTAAAAACAAAATTGTTATAGAATGTGGGCATATGTTTAATTTCAATTTAGAATTTTAGACTTCGTTTGATAACTAATTGGTTTTTTATTTTTGATTTTTCAAAATTAAGTTTTTTTATAAACACGACTTCTATTCATAAGTTTCTTTGTTTTGCTATCTATCTATTTTTTTTTGGGAGGTTTTAAATTTCGTAATGGTGGAGATATTTTTAGGAGAAATTATTTGGTGAGACTAGTACATAAGGTTAGTAGTTTTGCACTGTTAGATGTAAGAGAGAAATTGTAAAATTACCTTAATTTTGTATCCAGTGATTATTAGTAACAAACAAATTCGAAAATTTACATCTAATGGTTTTTAAAAAACAGTCACATTGTGGTGGTGTTATTGAATAATTTATCTAATTTTAAAGGTTTAACAACATCATTAAAAAAATCATTTAAACTAAAAATTAAAATTGAGTCCTATTTATCGACACTAAAATGATCATTTAACCAAAAACGTATCTATGGACTGAGAATACATTAGATTTTTGCAACATGTATTATTATGAACATCATGAATTTCTAAAAAAAAAAAATGAACATCATGAAACTATTGATAAACAAGAAAATATAAATAATGAGCTTAAATTAAATGTTTTTCGTGTTGTGTCTAATAGATCCTTAAACTTCCAAAGCATCTAATTAATTTTTTTTAGCTAACATGCTGTATAAATAAAAATAATTTTAACATTGTGAAAGGAGTTTCAAAAACACCCATAAAATTATAATTTTAAAAAAAAAAGAAAAGAAAAATATTCAATCTTAACTTAGGTCAATGAATCAAATTTAATCTTAAACTTATGCAATTTTTTTAATGAGGAAAATAAAATGTAATTAATACTCCAAATAGTTAAATTTCCATTGTTCTTTCAAATTTGTGATCAACTATGAACACATTCTTTTGATCAGACACAATACTATATATTTTTGTGGAAAATATTTCTTTGGTAGTGTTGAATGATTCTAACTAGTTGGATTCTTAGTGCTTTTTGCAAGACTTGAGCACTGTTTATGTGCTTGATTGCATGGCTAGGTTAGAAGCTTTTCTTAATTGGGTTTAAGCAGTTTTGTGATATAATTTTGAGTATTTTGTTTGTTGATTTTTTTTAACCATTTGTTAGTTTTTAGTTCAGGGACATTTTTCAAGTTTGATTTAAAAATAATAATAATTTCAATACTCGTTTGATAATTTTATTTGCTTAAATTAAAATTGATTCCCTAGATTAAAAGTGATAAAAAAAAAATCTTCCAAACAGAATAAGAGAGAGAAATAAGAGGATATAACGGTGTGATACCACAAATGAAATTATTATTATTATTATTATTATTTTTTTTTTGAATGAGAGATTCGAACCATAGACCTCTTGGTCATTAGTACAATCTTATAACAATTGAGTCATGCTCTTTTTGACCTACAAATGAAATTATTTATAGCAAAATCACCACGGAAGAACATAATATGTAAGTATTTTTATTATAATTTTCAAATTTTATTTTTTAGAAAAACAAATAAAGGGAAAATTACCTTTTTGGTCCCTGAGTTTTGAGGGATATGTGTATTTGGTCCATGAGTTTTCAAAATAGACATTTTTAGTTCCTGAGTTTTGAGAAATAGGTTTGAAAGATCCTTAAGTTTTCAAAATGGACATTTTTAGTCCCTGTGTTTTGAGAGATAGGTTTAAAAGGCCCTAATATTATTTTTTTCAACTTTTTAAAATTAATATTTTTGTATTATTTTTTAATATTAAATGTTTTTTAAATTAAAAATTAAAAATTATTAATTTAAGAAATTGAAAAAATAATAGTAAAGACTTCTAAACCTATTTCTCAAAATTCAGAGACTAAGAATGTCCATTTTGAAAACTTAGAGACTTTTTAAACCTATTTTTCAAAATTAGACTAAAAAGGTTTATTTTGAAAACTCAAAGACCAAATGCACTTATTGCTTAAAACTCAAGGACCAAAAAGGTATTTTTTCCAATAAAGAATATAAACAAAGAGCAAAAATGCAAATGTGTTTTATATTTGAGCTTATTTGCAATTCTTTGACAGTAGATAATTAATGTAGTCATAAGCCATTCAATACGAATAGAAATGAATATAATATACATATTATTTATTTATTATTTTTAATTAAATTAATATCTCGATAGAGACTAGGCATTATATGAGCAATAATATCTCTCCATGCCATGTGTGGCTCTGAAATTGCAAGCATTTAATTCCCTTGATTTCCCAATGTCGTTTCATCATCATCATTATTATTTTCTTGTTTTTCACTTTCAATTGGTTGTCTCTCAAGTTTTCCTTAAAAAAAAGAACAAAAAAAAAAAAAAAAAGTCGTCTAGCAATTAATTTAAAGTTTATGTTAAATTTGACTCAAATTTTATCATAATTAGTCTTAAAATAGTTATTCATTTCATCTAGAATTTTACACTTTTTAATATTCTAAATTCTTAAACTTGGGAGTCAAAGCTAACTCAGCGATAATTGACATGTACCCTCGACCATGAGGTCAGAAGTTCGAATCTCGATAGTGCTTAGATCAACGTTTATATATTTATCCAAATAAGCATTTATTAATTAAATGAATGAATCAAGATGCACAATGCAATTTTTCATGAAAGATTTTTTTTTTGAGAAAAAAAAAACGAAAATGACTGATTAAAATTTTATTTTAATCTAAAGTTCAAGAACTATAATAAATTATTTAAGGGTTTATGAATCAAAATAGGTAAATTAAATCGTTTTGGTCCTAAATTTTCATAATGTGTATAATAAATCATGAACTTAAAAGTGTTTAGTCCCTTATGTTTCAAAATTCACAGAGATATTAAAAAAAAAATGAAATTATTAAAACCTAAAAGTGAAAGTTTATAAGACCTATTAGACATTGTTTAAAATTTAAAGACTTATATACAATTTGGCAATAGTAGACCCTATTTGATAACCATCGTTTTGCTTTGAGTTTTCTATTATTAAAACTTATGTCTATTAGAATGTTTTTTTTTTTACCATTATTGCAAATAGAGATTTGAATTTATAGTCAAATTAAAAAAAAATTGAAAAGTTGTTTTTTTTTTTTTAATTTTAATTTTAAAATCTAACTTAGGGTGTGTTTGATTTAACTTTTCAAGTGTTTAATTTTGAAAAAAAAATCATTTTGAAAAAAATTATAGTGTTTGACAACCACTAAAAATGAGTTATTAGAAAATAGGATTGATAAATAAACAATTATGAAATAAACACTTGAAACCAACTTTTTAAAAAAATCAAGTATACAATAACTTGTGTATACAAACACTTATGAGAAAATGCAACAAAACATATGAGTGTTTAAATTCTAAACAATTTTTATACAAAATGTTTTTAAAAAATTACACTCTTGAAAAATATTTAAATTAATATATATTCCAAACAAACGAACCGTTAGATTTTGAAAACGTTTTTAAGAAATACATAAGAGAGTAAAAAACATGTAGACAAAATAAGTGTTTATAAGCTAAAATTTAAAAAATGACAGAAAAAAAAGCAAGGTTTTAAAGACGTAGTTGATAACACAATAAAAAAAAAAAAAAGAGAGATTTGATTTTAAGGAAAAGAGAAGAATTAAAAAAGAAAAAAAGAAGTAGTTGAAAAAGGAAGTGGAAAATAGGAAGAGTTAAAAAAAGGAGATAAAATAAAAGGAATACGCCCGCAAGAAGTGGAAAGAGAAGAGAGATGTGGAGCGGTGTGGTGGGTACATCAGTTGAGTTGTGACAAACGGAGAGGACGACACTAGCTCCACATTTCAAAGCTCTTTCTGAATTCTTTCTTTCACTTTGAAAATTGTGTTTCTCTTTCTCTTTCTCTCTCTCTCTCTCTTAAACAAACACAAGAAAGCAACAACACGTAAATGTCAAATCCTCTCCCTGCCATCTCAATTATCATATAATTATATCATCTACCCTTCCCCCCTTCCATAACCCTTTTTTCTTTTTCCTTTTTTTATTTCTCATATAATGCCCTAATCATTCTTATCTCTCTATTTCACCTTTTTTTTTTTAATTCAAACCATTTTCACCCAAATCTCAATTTTATTTTCCAAATCTTTCTTTCTTTTTTTATTTATTGACAAAACTATATATATATATATATTCTTGTTATGGGTAATTTCGGACCACATTGACAAACAAGAAGCTGACAAGGACAATCAGGCAAAGGTAGGACCAGAAGGACGAGGTCAGCCTCGACCCATTGCCAAGGCCGACCAGGGCCAAAGGCCCAGAGATCATTTGAGGTCTGGCGTCGACGAAAACCCTAAGGGGAAGTCTATAAAAAGGGAGACCACACACGCATTCAAGTATGCAAACATCAGTCCCTAAATACATTCTACGTGCTTTTCGGCCAAGGCTAACTTAAGCATCGGAGCGTGTGTGGTCTACACCACACCGGTGTGCAGCGTTTGCCCGTCTTGCAGGTCACGTCTTTCCCGCTCGTTTACAAATTCACTGTTGATTGTCACGTGGAGTGAAGGGCAAATTCCTAAGCGAAATTTGACCATCAACAGTTGGCGCCGTCTGTGGGGAAGTTTCGTTGACAAGAAAACGCTGTGCACGACAAGTTAGTGCGACAACAATGGAGCACGAAAATCAACCGATCACGGGTGAGTCGAATCCCCTAGTTCGACTCCAAGCTCAAGAGACAGAGATCGCGACGATTAAGGGGAGGATGAACGAGATGAGGCAGAATTTGACTGAAATCCTTAGCCTGTTGAAGAAGCCCGAGTCTGTAAGGCACGAGGAAGAGCGTTTACGTCGGGACCCCCAGAAGGGCAAATGAATAGCATACGAGGAGGTAGGGGATTCGGAGAGTGTAACTAGCCGAATGCCTCCTCCCGGGGACGACCAGACCCAAAAGGAAGCGGGAACGAGCCGCAAGAAGACCCGTAGAAATACTCTGCTAAAGGCAGCGTCGGGGGATAGTGGCAGGAAAAAGTTGGAGGCTCGGACAAAGTTCGAGGCCGAGCAGGGCCAAAAGAGACGAGAGCCGTCCAAATGGCTAAAAGAGGAAGATAGTTACCAAACCTCCTAAAAGAAGGCAGAGAACGAGGACATAGAAGGGCTAATTGGGCAGGAGGGACCCGTCTTCACCGACGAAATAATGGAAGGAGAGGTGCCGCACAAATTCAGGATACCAAACTTCCCACAGTATGATGGGAAGAAGTATCCGAAGCAGCACCTAGATACATACCGAACCTGGATGGACTTTCACGGGGCGAACGAAGCGACAAGGTGCCGAGCCTTTGCGATAACACTCACAGGTCTAGCAAGGCAGTCGTTTGGCAAGATCCCGCGAAAGTCAATTAGCTCGTTTAGAGAGCTGGCCCGTGCGTTTGTTACGCAATTCTTAGGAGCCCGTAGCCGATAGAAGCCTCATATCAACTTGCTGACAGTAAAGCAGGGACCCCGAGAAAGCCTGAAGGATTATATTAACAGATTTAGTAACGAAGTTTTACAGGTGGAAGGCTACGACGACGACGTTGCCTTGACTGCTGTGATTTCAGGTTTGCAGGATGAGAGACTGCTCAATTCAATCGAAGAGAGCCAACCGTGGACATATTTGGAGTTTATGACCCGAGCACAAAAGTACATAAGTGCCGAGGAGCTATTGAGATCCAAACAGGAAGAAAGAGAGAGCCAGAGGGTGGCAGTATCAAACCGGCAACGAGAAGACAGGGGGAAGAGGCACCAGGGCCGGAGCCGACTTGAGAACTCCTCGGCCAATGGCCGAGGCCGACCAGAGGCCAAGGAGCCACAGGGTCGTGCAGAACCAAAAGCCAGATTCGACAGGTATACACCACTAACAGCTTCGCTTGAGCAGGTCTTGGCCGCAATACAAGACACAAATCTGTTGAGACGCCCAGAAAAGTTGAGGTCGGACCCCGACAGGAGAAACAGAAACAAATACTGCATGTTCCACGGAGACCACGGTCACACGACCTGGGAATGCATACAATTGAGGGACGAGATAGAAGCCCTAATCCGAGAAGGTTACCTCAAGGAGTTCGTGAGGAATGACAGAAGCAAGAGGTCACTACTAGTAGATCAAGGTAAGGGCGGTACCAACCCACCGCTCAAGATACGAACAATTTTAGGAGGACCATCCGGAGGAGAGTCAGGTAGAAAGCGAAAGGCTGCAATTCGAGAGGCACAACAAGAGCCCGGAGAGCAAGGTATGTACTCGCTCCTACTCGATGAAAGCTCACAAAAGTTAGAGTTTACAGAGAAAGAGGCCGCGGGGATACGTCATCCGCACAACGATGCGCTGGTAGTCACTTTAACGATTGCCAACGCAAAAGTTCACCGGATCCTCGTTGATGGGGGGAGTTCTGCTGATGTGCTCTCAATCACTGCGTTTGACGCCATGAAGCTGGGAAGTGGTCGCCTGAGGCCGAGCCTCACGTCGCTGGTGGGGTTTGGCGGAGAAAAAGTAAGCCCAAGAGGAAGCGTCGAACTGCCAATGACGTTTGGGGAAGGACTGCAGACAGTAACAAGAATGATCAGCTTTCTAGTGGTAGACTGTGTCCCAGCATATAATGCCATCTTGGGACGACCCACCCTACATGGACTTAAAGCTGTAGCCTCAACCTACCACCAAGTCCTGAAATTCCCAATCGAAGAGGGTGTAGGAGCAGTGTATGGCGAACAAAAGATATCGAGAGAATGTTACTTTATGGCACTCAGGAACATCGACAGAAAGGTTCGAGCAACGTCGGCCTGAGGAGATGGCTGAGGCCGAGCATTTGAGGAGTCATGCTATCCCCTTCCAATGGAGCATTGATTTCTTTTGATTATGTTTTCCGGTCCGCTGAGGCCATGTTTAGTTTTCTTTTATTTTTATCAACGTGTTATTCAGAATTTAATCGATTGATTCATTTGAAATAAAGTACTTCGAATTTTGTTTTAAAAGTTTACGACGCTTGAAGAGAGGCCCGGAAACTTCCTAGGCCTCCCCAAGCCTTTTCCCCAGAAGAGTGTACGCACCCCTGGGATGACCATGACGCTTGAAGAGAGGCTCGGGAATTTCCTAGGCCTCCCCAAGCCTTTTCCCCAGAAGAGTGTATGCACCCCTAGGATGACCACAACACTTGAAGAGAGGCTCGGGAACTTCCTAGGCCTCCCCAAGCCGTTTCCCCAGAAGAGTGTACACACCCCTAGGATGACCATGATGCTTGAAGAGAGGCTCGGGAATTTCCTAGGCCTCCCCAAGCCTTTTCCCTAGAAGAGTGTACGCACCCCTGGGATGACCACAACGCTTGAAGAGAGGCTCGAGAATTTCCTAGGCCTCCCCAAGCCTTTTCCCCAGAAGAGTGTACGCACCCCTAGGATGACCACAACGCTTGAAGAGAGGCTCGAGAATTCCCTTGGCCTCCCCAAGCCTTTTCCCCAGAAGAGTGTACGCACCCCTGGGATGACCACAGTGCTTGGAGAGAGGCTCGAGAATTTCCTTGGCCTCCCCAAGCTTTTCCCCAGAAGAGTGTACACACCCCTAGGATGAATGCAACAGCTTGAGGAGCAAAATAACAAGCATGTAGGAAAAATGCCCGGCCTCACGCCAAGGCCGAGACCGAGCATTCTAGCCCTAAGGACGACTGTGGGGGCTTGCAGTAAGGCTCGACTGGCTCGACTTGCACAACCAAAATATCCAAAGCAACAAAGAAATGTTCAAATAGAAAGTGAGTCCGCACATAAGCCCGACTAGGGAGCAAGCAAATAGCATGAGGAAGCGGGTCGGCCTCATGCCAAGGCTGAGGCCGACCACCTGGAGGCCAAGTCCCAAATTCAGCCACGAAAACCTAGGTACGAAGTTAGTTTATCCTTACTCAAAAAGATGTATGTCCAAGATATTGAATACATATTTTGAATGGGGGGTTGGGAATAAGGACAAACCAAGTCCATCATAGTCATAGTCCATAGTTTTGGGATTATTTACTTTCATTTTGTATAGCACATGTCCATAGTTTTTCCCCATGGTACAATGAAGACGCTTGCAAATTTAATAAAGTTCTTTATACTATGTTTGTGCCAAGCATTTTTCCATAGAATGTGGTGCATGTGGCCAGACGAGAATGATTCTTGCAGAGGCCAAACTTCCGCACTTTCCCTAGGAAAGAGACTAAACTCTTTCAGAGAGGTTGACGTATGCCCTCAACCTTCCCAAGTTTCCCCAGAAGAGTGTACGCACCCTTGGGATGAACACATCACTTGAAGTGAGGCTCGGGTATTTCCTCGGCCTCCCTAAGTTTTCCTCGACTGAGTGTACGCACCCTCGGGATGGATACAACGGAGCAAATTAGCAAGCAAAACAGAACAAATGATCGCCCTCGTGCCAAGGTCGAATCCGAGCATCCTAGCTCCGAAGCCAACCCTCAGGCACACCTTCAAAGCAACGTGACTGGTTCGAGTTCTCAGTCACTTTACTTTTTTAGCACAGTCGAAGCGCTTAAAGCCGCAGGGAGATGCTTAAGGTAGGGCCGGGAAAATCTACACATAAGCCTAGCCGTCGAGTAAGCAAACAATACAGAGAAGCTGGTCAGCTTCATGCCAAGGCCGAGGTCGACCATCCACCTTCAAAAGGCCAGGTATGAAATTAGTCCTTCTTGCTCGAAAAATGCTACGCTTGGAGTAATAAATGCACATGTTGAGTGGGGGCTGGGAATAGGGATAGGTTAAGGCCCTTCCATTCCTTTGTTGTAATCATCGTGCAACACTCCCATAATTTTCCAGTAAGGACTGATATATGAATGCAGGGGACTAAGTGTTGAGCTAACAGGGGCCTGAGGCCAAGGCCGATCCTAGTCTTCTCCCTTATTTTTTCTTTTGCAAAAATTAACTTTTCAATGCAGGATTATGAAGTCTTCTGTTTTTCCTATTTTTAATTATGGATAAGTCCTGGATCTAGAATGAAGCACTCTGAATGACCAAGTACGGGGGTCTAGGGGCTAAGCGTCCGGTGGGGGTTCGGGGGCAACGCCCCCTAAGCTAAAATGGGAAAGTGTTGTGGTCGGCCTTTTCCCGAGGCCGAGACCGACCAGAGAGGCCCTCCAGCCACTTTTGTAACCTCTCTCTCTTCTCATCTCCATTTCACCTAACCCTTTGATAACTGCCCAACAGGTAGTTATTTAGGCCTTAATTATATAGGGATTTTGTCTGTCCTTTATGCTTATTAGGGTTGGTTTTGGATAGATATTACATGTTTTAACCCATTTGGAAGAATGGAAGCATTGGAAATTATTTTGTGCAAATTATGCTGCTGAGCGACTAGAGGGAGCAAATTCTATGCTGCAGCAAAACTGGGTGAAAGACTGCCACGTCACAGCTCGTTAGCCAACTTCATGAACCGACTTCTGTTGAGTTATTTTCGGGATAAAGGAGCAAGGAGAGCCCTACAAGTGTCCAAGTTGACCTAATTCAAGCCTCCTATCCTTCTATAAAAGGAAGTAGCCGTCGAAGTCAAAAGCATTCCAACTTTCCTTGGAAGCCGAATAGTATAGAGAGATTGGAGATTACCAAGAACACCATTATCCGCAAGCTGATTGAGGAGATTATTATTTTCTTGTGATTATGGACATGCCTACTCAGATTGTAATTCGTGTTTCCATGCCTATTATGAACTAAGTAGTTTAAGGTGTTGGTTAGGAACATGTAGTTGTTGTGCTTAAACTTTAGTAATATATTGATTATTGCATCTTGGTTAATTGTTGTGCGTATTTACATTTTATGCCCGCCTGGCCAGCTGGTGTGAATATCTCTCTCTAGTTTCAGGGATGATTTAGAGAGTGTTTGACAATTATCCACACTACGATCATTGTGTATTGGTGAACACCAGTGACTGAGCTAGGGATAGCCAGTTGCCTAGTGCTTGATCGGTCACACTTCATTGGGGTTGAAACACATTCCAAAAGATCCAGAGTTTCGGGAGGAATCCGCTAATAATACTGCGAGAGTTGCATGATCAATAATATTGCTAGAGCATCTTTTTAAACAACTACTAAGCCTAACCAGCGCCTGTCTTTAATCTGTCTGCCTATTTGTTTATTCTTTGTTCTGTCATTTATTTTGCTTCAACATAATTCTTATAAAACCAAATCATATTTTTACCGTCTTTGAAACCATTAGAAAGTTACACAAAATAGGTAAAGTGGAAGCTAATTCAGGACTCGGATTGATAATATTACTTGCTGCAGACTGTGTATACTTGCACAAGAATTATAGAGTCTATTATACCATATTTCTACTCACTCTAGGAGCCCAACAAGTTTTTGGCGCCGTTGCCGGGGAACTGAATAAGTTTTTATCTGATTTGTTTTGTGTATGTGTTTTAGTGGTTTGGTGCTAGAACTTTTTGATTGTTTCTTTTGTTTTTGCAGGTGCGAGTTTGGTGCATGAGCGATCTGCCAGGGGTAAGGTTTGAGCTTGTTCCAGAAATCGAAAGGACATTTAGGATAAGAAGGAGAGAGCAGCGCAGAAACCAGATGGAGAACGTGTCGCATCTTCCGGAGGGTCCTAAAGGTCCTGCAAACCCCCAGCATAATCTGTTGCTGCAGCAAAACCCGCTGTTTGAGCAAAATGAGCAGCAAAATAATCAGACTGAAAATCCTATCTTGATTGCAAACGATAGGACTAGAGCCATTCGAGCGTATGTTGTTCCAATGTTTAATGAGTTGAATCTAGGGATTGCACGTCCCCAAATCCAAGCGGCGAATTTTGAGATGAAACCGGTAATGTTGTTGATGTTGCAAACCGTGGGGCAATTCCATGGTTTGTCATCTGAAGACCCTCATTTACATCTTAAGTCTTTTCTAGGAGTTAGCGATTCTTTTGTAATTCAAGGAGTGCCTAGAGATGCCCTTAGATTAACTTTGTTCCCGTATTCTCTTAGAGATGGAGCAAAGGCATGGTTAAACTCTTTTGCTCCAGGATCAATTAGGACATGAGATGAGTTAGCTGAAAAATTTTTGAGTAAATATTTCCCACCTGATAGAAATGCTAAATTAAGGAGTGAAATAGTAGGGTTTAGGCAACTTGAAGATGAGACTTTTAGGGAGGCTTGGGAGAGATTTAAGGAGCTTTTGCGAAAGTGTCCCCACCATGGTTTACCTCATTGTATTCAAATGGAAACATTTTACAATGGTTTAAATGGAGTAATCCAAGGTATGGTTGATGCTTCGGCTGGAGGGGCCCTTTTGGCAAAAACTTTTGATGAAGCTTATGAAATTTTAGAAAGAATATCGATTAATAGTTGTCAGTGGTCTGATGTTAGAGGCACAAATAAAAAAATTAAGAGTGTATTAGAAGTTGATGGTGTGTCCACCATTAGGGCTGATCTTGCTATGATTGCTAACGCTCTTAAGAATGTGACCGTGATTAGTCATCAGCAGGCACCAGCTATGGAGCCTACTGCAGTGGTGAACCAAGTGGCAGAGGAAGCATGTGTCTATTGTGGTGAAAATCACAACTACGAGTTTTGCCCCAACAATCCAGCTTTTGTGTTTTTTGTAGGTAATAAGAGGAATAACCCTTATTCTAACTTTTACAATCCAGGTTGGCGCAACCACCCCAACTTCGCATGGGGAGGACAAGGAAGCAGTGTGCAGACACAACAAAAGGTGAACCAGCCAGGATTTGCTAAAGCGCAGGTATTGCCCCAGCAAAATTCGGGGAATTCTCTTGAGGCAATGATGAAAGAATTTATGGCTCGTACAGATGCTGCAATTCAAAGTAATCAAGCTTCGATGAGAGTCCTGGAATTGCAAGTGGGTCAGCTAGCTAATGAGCTGAAGGCAAGGCCTCAAGGGAAACTTCCCTCGAATATTGAACACCCTCGAAGGGATGGTAAGGAGCAGGTAAAGGCAGTAACTCTTAGGAGTGGTAAGCCATTAGATGAGCCTAGTAAGACCCATGATGTAAATAAAAATGGTGATAAAGATCTTATTATTGAGAAAGAGTTGGAGTCTGGTCAGGGTGCTGGAGGTAGCAATAAAAATGCTGGAGCATCTGGTTCTGTTCCAGATGTGGAACCACCTTATGTGCCGCCCCCACCTTATGTACCACCTCTACCTTTTCCACAAAGGCAAAAGCCTAAGAATCAGGATGGTCAATTTAAAAAGTTTTTAGAGATTCTTAAGCAATTGAATATAAATATCCCTTTAGTAGAAGCTATTGAGCAAATGTCTAATTATGTTAAATTTCTTAAGGATATTTTAACTAAAAAGAAGAGGCTAGGTGAGTTTGAAACTGTATCTCTTACTGAGGAGTGTAGTGCTATTCTTAAAAATGGGCTACCACCCAAGGCTAAGGATCCAGGGTCATTTACTATACTTGTATCTATAGGTGGAAAAGAGTTAGGTAGAGCACTTTGTGATTTAGGTGCAAGCATTAACCTAATGCCTCTTTCGGTCTATCGGAAGCTTGATATTGGTGAAGCTAGGCCTACCACAGTCACACTCCAACTAGCTGATAGGTTTATCACATATCCAGAGGGTAAAATTGAGGATGTCTTAGTAAAAGTGGATAAATTCATATTTCCTGTTGATTTTATTATTTTAGACTACGAGATTGATAAAGATGTCCCAATTATTCTAGGTCGCCCATTTTTGGCTACTGGTAGGGCGTTAATAGATGTTCAGGGGAGTTAACAATGAGAGTCTGTAATGAGGAAGTGAAATTTAATGTGTTTAAAGCCATGAAGTATCCAGACGAAATGGAGGATTGCTCTTTCATTAGGATTCTAGAGAGCACAGTTATTGAGACAGCAATACAGGATTCGACTAGTAAGCATTCGAAAGAGCATGGAGAGGTTAGTGTAGAAGATTTAGAAGTTTGTTTGTTAGAAAGAAAAAATGAAAAAGAGTTGTTTAGGTGTGAGGATGTTTTTGAGTCTTTAGATTTAGATTAGAGGAAAGCTCCTCCTATTAAGCCATCCCTGATTGAGGCACCTACTTTAGATTTGAAGCCCTTGCCGGACCATCTAAAATATGTGTATCTTGGGGAAGGTGAGACGTTGCCCATTATTGTTGCATCAGATTTAATGCCAGAGCATGAGGAGGCCTTAATAAAATTGTTGTAGGTTGCAGCAATACCGCAAGGCTATAGGTTGGACGTTGGCTAACATTCAGGGAATTAGCCCATCTTTTTGTATGCACAAAATCACTCTAGAGGAGGGATCCTTTAGGAGTATTGAGCAACAAAAAAAGGCTTAACCCTGCAATGAAAGAGGTTGTTAAAAAAGAGGTGATTAAATGGTTGGATGCTGGGATAATTTATCCAATTGTCGATAGCAATTGGGTGAGCCCTGTCCAATGTGCTCCTAAGAAATGAGGTGTTACTGTGGTGAGCAGTAAAGACAATGAGTTGATTCCAACCAGGACAGTAACTGGCTGGAGGGTTTGCATGGACTACAAGAGGCTTAATAAAGCCACCCGTAAGGACCATTTCCCTCTACCATTTATTGACCAAATGTTGGATAGATTGGCTGGTCAGGCCTATTACTGTTTCTTGGATGGTTATTTTGGGTACATCCAGATTACTATTGCTCCTGAGGATCAGGGGAAAACCACTTTCACCTGTCCTTATGGGACGTTTGCTTTTAGGCGAATGCCTTTTGGCCTTTGCAATGGTCCAACAACATTTCAGCGGTGTATGTTAGCAATTTTTTCTGATATGATTGAGTCCACTGTTGAGGTATTTATGGACGATTTTTTCAGTGTTTGGAAGGTCTTTTCAGAATTGTTTAGAAAATTTAGGTAAGGTATTAAAGAGATGTGAGGATACCCATCTACTTCTCAATTGGGAAAAATTCCACTTCATGGTGAAGGAGGGCATAGTGTTAGGGCATAGGATTTCTAAAAATGGTCTAGAAGTTGATAGAGCAAAAACAGAGGTTATTGAAAGACTAGAACCACCGAATTCAGTGAAGGGAATTCAGAGTTTTTTAGGACATGTTGGATTTTATAGAAGGTTCATAAAATTTTTTTCCAAAATCAGTAAACCTCTTTGTAACTTATTGTGTACTGATCATGTTTTTTACTTTAATGCAGATTGTAGGACAGCTTTTGAGACTTTGTAAGCTTCTTTAGTCTCAGCACCTATTCTTTGTGCACCTAATTGGAATTTACCATTTGAGGTAATATGTGTGCGAGTGATGTATCAGTAGGTGCTATGCTGGGGCAAAAACAGAGCAAATTTATCCATCCTATATATTATGCAAGCAGGGTTTTAAATGAGGCCCAAGTCAACTATACAACTACTGAAAATGAGTTGTTAGCTGTGGTGTTTGCTTTTGAGAAATTCTGGCCATATTTGGTTGGATCCAAAGTCACGGTGTTCACGGATCATGCAGCAATAAGGTATTTAATGACTAAGAAGGATGCAAAGCCTAGACTAATTTGTTGGGTTTTATTGTTGCAGGAGTTCGACTTGGAGATAAAGGATAAGAAGGGATCAGAAAATGTCATTGCAGATCACTAATCTCGTCTTGATCCATCATCATCTTTGCTGGAGCAATCTGCCATTTCCGATTCTTTTCCAGATGACTCCTTGCTGTTGAGGTAAAGGTAGTTACAGATGTCCCTTGGTATGCTGATATTGCCAACTTTTTGGTAAAGGGAGTCACCCCTATTGACATGGATTGGAGGCGGAAGAAAAAATTTAAACATGATGCGAAGTTTTTCTATTGGGATGAGCCATTTATGTATAAGTAATGCTCTGATGGTATTATTCGTAGGTGTGTTTCAGGTACTGAAGCAAAGGAAATCTTGGAGCAATGTCACTCTTCGCCGTATGGAGGTCATTTCAGCGGTCTGAGGACAGCTATGAGGATTTTGCATTGTGGATTTTTCTGGCCTACCTTATTCAAGGGTGCCCATTGGTTCTACAAGCATTGTGATGCTTGCCAAAGGAGAGGAAATTTGGGGCCTAGAGATGAAATGACTCTTACTTATATTTTAGAAGTTGAATTATTCGATGTATGGGGTATTGATTTTATGGGGTCATTTCCCCCTTCTAATGGCAATGTTTTTATCTTATCGGCAGTTGATTACGTGTCCAAGTGGGTGGAGGTCATTGCATGCCATCAGAGTGATGCCAAGACAGTTGCAAGGTTTCTTCAATCGTACATCTTTGCGCGGTTTGGGACACCTAGGGCTCTAGTGAGTGATGAGGGTACACATTTTGTTAATAATATCTTAACTAAGTTGTTAGCTAAGTATGAGATTAAGCATAGGATATTCACCATGCAAGGAGTTAATTAATTTTTTTTTTTTTTTTTTTTTTTTTTTTTTTACATTAAAGGTAAAATAGAAAACTTTTAGAACATTAACAATTTAAATTGGGAATCACTTTAAAACCAAAATCAAAATGAAAAAGGTACAGAAGTTTAGAGGAATTTAATCTTATTTGAAGTGTATAGTAATTTTCTTTTGCCTGGATTTTTTTTTTTTTTTTTTTTTTTTTTTTTTTTTTTTTTTTTTTGAGGAGACTTTTGCCTGGATGTCTATTGCTTTGCTATAAGAAGAGCATATATATATATATATATATATATACACACACACACATATATATAGGTTAATTTCGTGGTTGATAGGAGTAAAATTAGGTAAAATTAGGTAAAATGTGAAATTCAGATTGCCAGGTGAAAATAGTTCCCTCTCTGTGTAGCTAGACACTGCCATATCCGTAACCTCATAATTAATTACCACCTGAATCCTCACCCTATTCTTCTTCTTCTTCTTCTTCTGCTTCTTTTTCACTGTGCTTTATATTTTCTTTTTAAGAATCGATCCTCTGTTAATATTTAAATAGTATCACAAATAATAATTCATAAAGTGTATCTGCCTAAACAGTTTTATGAACTCGTGTTTTAACTATTTTTAAAACAATCTTTTACTTCTTCACATAACTATTTGAAACAGAAGGTGGGAACTAAATTCTAGGTTAAATGATACCAAAATTGTTTCACTTTGAGGTATGTTTCAATTACTTTTTATTATTTGAGAAGTTTTATTTTAGCATTTAACCTTTAACATAAAATTATTTAAAACAACCATACGTTGAGCATATCATCCCAATTATTCTTGCCTTAATTTCAACTCTTTATTCGTAAATATTTTACATTTATTTTGGCTTATATTTGACATTGATTTAAGTCATTTTCATGTATACATAAGGTTCAATACTGTATGAATGAAATCAAGAAAAAATATTCAGCTGTATCCTTTGTGTTTCTTTATGGTATCGTAGCATTAACAAAAAATTTTACCATTTTTCTTCTTCTTCTTCTTCACGATCCCAGCAAGCCTCTGTTTTGCTTCCACGGCAACCACAACCACATCTTCTTCTACAACTACTTCACCTCTGTTTCTTTTGTCCAATATTTATAATCTCATGCCGCTTTGATTGGATTCACCACAAGAAAAGTTGTTTCTACCGACGTGTTTTCCCTCAACGCTGTTAAATACGTCGAGAGAAGGACACTCTGTCGACGCGCAACCACAACCACATCTCTACCGATGTCATTAAGATGACCGATGCGCAAATTGCTAACAGAAAGTGTACGGGCTCAAGTTATAATATAGTGATTAAAAATCAAATGTCGTCCTCTGGATTGGTTTTCTAGTTCCCCTAATTACTAAAGGTATATTCACCCAATTTTATTTAGAGAAAATAATCGAGAAATATGCAAATAAATGAAAAACTATTCAAAGCAATAAAAAGGTGGAAACTCAATGGAGAAAAGCCTTAGGGAATTGATTTCACCTATTAGATGCATAAATTAATTCAAAAAATAATTATGAACGAACACGTAACGAATTCATAAACCAAGGATTATCGATAATCAAAAGTCTCTCTCAAGTACAATTAATTCTTTATGCGAATTAAGAAATTGATATCCCTATCTAATTTCAACAACAAGCATAAGCATTAAAGAACAATCCTTATAACAGTTTCCCATGCAATCCCAAATCTCCCGATTAAAGAATCACCTAAGTCATGCAATTGATATTCTAATCTAAACTACCATCTCCCAAGCGATTAGTTCAGAAACAATAACAACATACAATCCGTGATCAAGAGATTATAAGCATTAAGCATACAATTGCATAAATGAACCGCGTTACGAAACGTCCTAAAAAAAATCCCTAAATTAATTCATACAAACTGGCTACATCAAGCCCCTAAGAAATGAAATTTAGCTACACATGGTCTCTAAAATACAAGCGAAATCAGTCCCAAACATCATAAAAATCAGTACAAGAAACAAGGGAGAAAGATTAAACTCGCTAGCCGTGATTCCCGCACGTTCCCGTCACAATCCTCTCGATCTAAGCTCCGAAATTAAGCTCCTCTTGGTATCCCCAACGTTCTGTCCAGATTGTGCTCTCAAAAGTCGTATTTTTCTCTCCAAAACAGCTCCCCCAAATCAGATGGCATCGCAAACATTAAATACTGTCCATTCTGCGCGACAGCATTGCGACGCTGTGTCAAGTTGCCCTAATTTAATTCTGGAAAGCTCCCAGCGTCGAGACACTGTGGAGGTAGCGTCGAGACACTGCCTCGTATTCGCGCCTTATTACTTAATGGGCAGCGTGGAGACGCTCAAGGAGTAGCGTCTCAAAGCTACCTTGCTGGATGCAAGCCTTGAACCTTGTCTTCAATTGTAAATTTCTTCCCTTGGGTTAATTCTTTTTCTCCATAATTACCGGTATTCATCAAAAACATCAATCTCCATCTCAATTCTTGATTCCGACAAAACAAAACCAAATAGACATAAAATTGGCCAAATAATACCCAAGACTAACGCTAAAATAATATGAAATATAGCTCAATCAATTGCGGTATCAAATACCCCCAAACTTAAGCTTTTGCTAGTCCCGAGCAAAGTAAGAATCAAAATAATCTGTCAATAAAAATAGGTGAGGGAGTGTTGCTAATGACTCTTGCCTCAGGAATCTCAAATCACAGATAAATCACACTGAAACATTAATGATTAAACACATTCATCAAGATAAGCCTCAGTTATTTCATTCATCTCTCACGTGTGAGTGTGTGTCTAGTCCTCCCTATCTTAATCCTTTAAGTCCGGAAAAGTTTTATGCAACCCTTCACTCGTTTTCCCCTACTCTGGTCCTAAGTTCCAATCATCAAGCCTCTCGACACTCAAGATGGTAATATGCCACTAGGGTGCCTAAATGGGGTACACAACCCCCAAACTTTGAGGTTTTTTCACAATCAATAATGGTGGTCACTAGCTTTCACACACCTATTGTAGGGACCCTTAACCTGAGTTTTCTCTGGTTGGCCTAACTGATCACAACAGAGGTAGCTCTTTTTTACCTTAATTCAATTTCTTCTTTATTCAGCTCATCATTTTTTTTCTTTTCACTACAACAAATTTGGCTTTTAATGTCGGACCGACATTAAAAACACCGACATTAAAAGTTTTAATGTCGGTCGCTTTTAATGTCGGTCAGCTCTGTCCAACATTAAAAGTACCCTTTTAATGTCGGTCATTGCCTGACATTAAAAGGTTCCTTTTTATGTCATTCAACAAGCTTTGACCGACATTAAAAGTGACTTTTAATGTCGGTTAATGCCCGACATTAAAAGTGAACTTTTTATGTCGGTCAACCACTCTTTGTCTGACATTAAAAGTCACTTTTAATGTCGGTCATTGCCCGACATTAAAAGTTGTGACATTAAAAGTGTCCGACATTAAATGTGCGATATTAAATTAAAAAAAAAATTGTTGGTTGCACACGTAGCTAACCAACAATACTATTTCTTCATTTTGTAAAAACCTGTAAACAAAATAGAATTTAAACATATACACAAAATAAAATCTCGAAAGTATTTTTACACAACTAAAACTCAATGAACATGAATTTAATTAATAAAATATAACAATGTATATAATACATGAAACTTTCCGTCCATCCACAAATCACATCCATGAACCAAATTTACAAAGAAAAAGTAAAATTACTAAACAAAATAAGTACACAACTCCTTAAATGCTCTTTCCCAAGTTCATCTTCGAGCTTTTTTTCAAGAATATCCATTTCATCATCTGCAACAGTTCTAGCTTAACAAGATGAATTCCAAACCTTATACAAATAAAAAACGTATAAGTGAAATACAAACGGCACACATCTCCAATCAAACCCTTAAACTAAAATTAAAGCTCAAAACGTATGGGCAAAGTAGAGAAGATGAATAAAAATGTTGTAGAACAAAAAAGAATTTAACTAGAATAGAAACTTCATTCATAAACTTTTAAAAAGAGTGCATAATGCTATGACAGGGAACAAACTAAAAAATTAATTCGAATCTTTTTTAGAGATACCCATTCTAGTGTTAAAATTGGTTTGCAAGCAAGAAGCTCTTGCTATGTAAATCTATAATCTGCAATGGAAATAAACAAAAAGGTATGAACATAAGCCAAATGACTATAACATTGTCAATAGAATTGACCTTACATAAAGGACAAATAACACAAATACAGAACTCCATGACATGAGATTGAAGCATGCAAATGGCTAGAAGGAACACACCCTTAAGCATAAAATAAAATAAAAATTTCTCCATAGGAGTGTTCTCACGAAACAATGCCCAAAATATAAGGAAGAAGTACAAGAACATAGGTTAAGAGGTAAACTTCCAAAAGATTAAACCAAAGAGCGATTGACAGAACGCAATCACAAAAAGAGTTTAGATTAAACGCCAAGAAAAGAGTTAGCTCCTAAAAATTAAACCCAATTCCATTGAACCGAAAGGGAAAAATAGACTGAGAAATACAAGTGAATTCCTAAATTCACGACGAAATTAAACCAGCAAATGAACTCACATTTAAAATTACATGCGAACAAGCGACTTTAGATCATACAGATTCAATATTTATATTTCTCGTCAATTCTGTGAACTGAATGAGCAGCAACAGACAACAAAACCGAATCACAATAAGCCTATTCCAAAACTTTCCTATTATATATGTTTTCACCAAACGCCATAAAGAAATTTGTGGCAAAAAAAAAAAAAAAAAGAAATACTCGCATATACAGAAGCCAGAACAAGAAGCTTTTCTAAAAATGGACGAAAACTTGCCAGCACAAGAAGCGTTTTTGAAAATGGACTTGCGCACAAGGGATTCTCTCATTATCATCCCAACCAAAATCACCAGTCCAGGAGGAATACTGAGAAGGGCGAATACACCCTGTGGAAACGATCGATAATCAATAACAAAGATAATGAGAAAGTTAGTTCGCTGCCTAACACTTAGAGCATGTTTCTCCTTTACTTCTATGGTTATGATTAGCCTATAAAGAATGACATGAACTGCTGCAAAGAAGATGTGCTAGTTACAATTGAAAGTGTTGTTGCAAAGAAGATGTGCTAGTTACAATTGAAAGTGTTGGATCTTGCAGTTTCTTTCTTGACCCAACTATATTTATCCCCACACAGAAATGATTTGATCCATTCACAAACCAAAAAGCAAGAACAAGTTATCTGTGACATGTTAAGACGAGGCTATAATATGTCACCTGCAAGTGAGGGATGGCTTATACTGTTTTGGGTCACAGAAGCATCAATGGTCGTCACATCTGCTATTGCTATTCCAGCACTTCCTGCCATTAAATTTAGCAAAAAAAATGCAAGAGGCAAGTTCTTGTTTAGTGACAGCACAAACATAGAAATCCCTCCAAGAAGACCTGAAAATGATTGAGAAAATGCTTTGGCTGTTAGCAAATTAGCGGCTTAATTCTTTAACATATTAGCTTATACTACAATCTATAAAATCATATTCTCTAGAATTCAAGTTGCATAAGTAAAGTTGTGGAAATTGGGATGCACTGATATTATATTATAATATCTTCAGTTCTTCAGTTGAATTATTCATATACAGAGTTCATCATCAACTTTGGAAAGGTTTACAAAAAAAATAAGACGTGAGTAACAACAAACTTTACCATGGAAATGCAAAATCAGAATATACAACTGAAACGTTACTAAACAGCCCTTAAAGTGCTCGCTCTCATTAAATTATCAAGCAGTTTAAGACAAATATTGCCCCAAACATGTTCTCGGGAGATCTTGTGGAGTTCATAAGATCTACAAGTCATGCATACATCTTCTGTACATAAAAGCAATCCCTGTTTAAGACAACTGATATTCTCCCCCTCATGCTTGCCTTTATGCATTTGGAAATCTAAATAAACAGATCAGAAGTATTATAACATAAAGCTGAAATCAATAGAAAACTTAAAGTATATCCTGGCTTATTTGCTTCTTATTTTTCCAATAACTAGGATATCAATGGCCTACTCCTTACCTTATGCTTATAGTACCTAAAAACCCCAAACACAAATACAAGCTAGAACAAACAATATGAACAAGAGGAAATATCATTACCCATTAGGAGAACCAAACCGTGTACAAATGTCTTTGTTTTTGCCTTATAAAGAGATAGTCCAACACTATAATCCTACAAATCCCTACAAACCCCAAGCACATAACTCAGCCATCTGTAGATGATAAACCTTTTACAAATACAAGAAAGGGTCCCAACTACTAAGGATATGAGATAAACAATAGTTACAAGGATACCCAAAAGGTAGGGAAGGCGTTGAACCTAAACTCAACTTAAAAACATGAACTAAAACCGAAAGATTAAACAAGGGCACCACTGAATTATGAAATGCTCACTGAATAATCAACATAGTTTATAAATATACCCAGAAACACAACAACTTATAAGAATTCAATGAAAATAAATTTATTACCAACAACCAAACAACCAAAAGTGAAAGTAATATATGTTTCAAACATCCATAAATTGATTTACAAAACTTATAATTACCCTGTATTCTACACCGTTCTAGAAGGTTTATTTGTATTTTTGTTGTCTCTTACACTTTGGTCGTTCTTATTGAAACTTACATAACTTTTCACCATTTCATTGTTCAAAATTAATCATTATTAGATATCACACTAAGAATGTCCACCAAGAAAAATCCATGTGGTGCAATTCTGAAGTAAAAATAAAAATCCTATAATGTTCTATATACCTTTGGTATCCAGTTTGAAGTCCAGCCTTTAGTATCATGCCTGAGACAACAAGTCCTGCTAAGGGATCTAGAAACTTCACCCCAAGTATAGAACCTCCTGGATGGACTAAGGAGAATGATGTCAGAGATATTCACGTCACTTGCAAAAAGTAAAATGAAAAGTAAAATGAAAGAAAATAAATAAAGAAGAAGAGCAAGTTCCAGAGTACCTTTGCAAAGATATACCCTTCACTTGCACAAAGATATACCCTTCACTTCAAATGTAGCATACAAACATCAACGATCAAAAAGTAAAATGAAAGAAAATAAATAAAGACAAAAATAGACAAAAAGGAAAATAAAAAAAAATACTAGTAAAATGTTTGGTATCCACAAAAACTAGGCAATGAAACACATTAAAAACTTGTTTCTTAACAACACTTGAATAAAAACCTTCTACACATACTAATAACTCCTTTCTTAAAGCACATAATCATGTTCAAAAAAAGTACTTTTGAGCATGAGAAAAGTACATTTTTTCTAGACCAAAAGCAATTCCAAACATATACCGAGAATGGCAGTAAAGTTTTCAAGTGTCTAACCAAACAATAAAATTGAAGTAAATGTTGAAATCAAAACAGAAAAACAAACTTGAGGCATGATAGTATAGTATATAAAATAAATAAATCGTGATAGCTCATAGCTTTTATTAACTTTGCTATACATCAAAGAAAAAACAAAGAAAAAAAGGACTAAATGAACACTCCACAACATTCAAAAAGCAACAAGGAAGCATGTAAATCCAAGTTCTTTTGGTGCTCAGCTGAACCTATCCATAATAATTTTAGAAGATATGTTGAATTTGACTACCTTAAAGATGATGATGGATAAACCCCAATATATGAAAATTTCCCACCCAACCCTCAAAGAAAAGATATATAGATTCATTTTCTGCAAATCAATTAAGTAGTCTAAAAAAGCATTGGGATCACGATTTCAACTAACAAAATTACAGCAGCAGCAATTTGAGAAAGATTAAAAAAAGGCAAACATGGAAATTGAAATTCAGTTAGTATTCAACAAACCTCAAGAAATGTTACCATGTGGGAGAAAGTATACAGTTCGAATAGCGGAAAAAAGGGTGAAATCTCATGATAGAGATACAAAACAAGATTTACAGCCCGTATATCTCAACTTTCTATGGTGAAATGCTTGTCAAAGTAGAAGACCCCAAGAAAACTAATATACAATGCTTAAACATAACATATGAGGATACAAAATTGAATGAGAAACACTAACGAAAACATGTGATTCAGGGGAGAAGACCAAAATGGTATAAGGGTTCAGAAATGGAAGACAAACGTACAAAATTTCGAAAGCAACAGAGAATCGCTTGCGGTGAGTGATCTAAAAGCAGAAGAAGACGCTAAGATAAAATGAATGGTTCATGAAAAAAAAAAAGATAAAGAGAGATTACCATCGCAGGCCAAGGTCATAACATTCCACAACACATGTCTGGTAAAGGGTGAAACTCAAGAATCCGATTTTGGACAAAACTCTAGTCCATAATTTGACAAAGAAGAAACCTAATAAGCCAGAGTCAATGTTCAAGGATGGGACCATCCCCACCCGTTAGAACCAACTTGTGAGTAATGATACTGAACAAAGTCCCCAACAAAGCGCTAATAGCCCCTTTGGTCGTGATGTGCTCTCTCCATTCTGGGATTTCTTCAAAATCATTGTTCTGAGGCTCCACCAGCAGTAGCGCAGTCACCAACCATCATCGTTTTCATCATCCTCTTCGTCATTTACACTATTCTCAAAATTATCTTCCCCTTTATCTTCTCTATTACTACCACGATGAAGCAATCAATCAAACTTGAGAGAGGGGATTAAACCGAGAGTGAGAGAAAACTAACCGAGAGGGCGGCGGTGCTGGCGTGGTGAGACAGATCTGGGAGAAGACGAGAGAGAACGAAGTCGGAGAGGAGGAGGCTGGCGGCTGTGGTCGACTGAGACAGGAGTCGAGAGAGAAGGTTGAGAGAGAGAGAAAATCGAGGGTTTTTTTTTCCATATTTTCTTCTTTTCTATTTTATAAAATCCCATTATACATTTTTCCCGACATTATAAGTCTTCCCAAAATTTTTCAACCCGCCTTTTTCACTCGTCCGACATTATATGCCCAACGTGATCTTTTTTGTCCGACATCAAAAGTGGAATTTGTTGTAGTGTTTCTTTCATTCATTCTTCTTTTTTTTTCTTTTCACTAACATGCAAGATATGACATCATTTTCTCCTAAGTGTAACATTACTAACTATCATGCAGATTAACCATCAAACCAGTCCCTAAACCTTTCGAGGTGACAACAAGGCCTAGATCACATAACCCTATTCTAAGCTCGCCAAACTAAGACAGGAGACTACGTGCTCAAGTGGTGCAAAAGATTTATGAAATAAAATCAAACTATCTTGAATCCTGTCTTTAATTATTATTGCACAGAATAACTTGCTTTCTGAAATTAGGTATCCTCATCGGCTGTCATAATCATAACAACACCCATTAAGAAAAACAACTCAGACAGAAATCACATTCAACCCATATCTCAATAAAACTAAAAAAAAATTGATTCAAGATGATAAAATGAATATAATCACAATAATAAACCAGATAATCCAGATATGGTCAAAGAAAATATAACAATTAATTACAGACAAAAAATAAATACTCCACCCCCAAACTTAAAAATTACATTGTCCTCAATGTAAAATAAATAAGAAATACAGACGAAAATGAGAACAAATACAATGAAAAATAAGAATGAGGGGGAAAGAAACAACCGTGTATGATCGGCAGGGTATCACTTGTCCTCGTCCTCAGGTGACTCGTACGGTGGTAAAGGTGGCGGCAAAGGCTGACCCGTACTAGAAGGCACTTGACTCTGATAAGAGTGTGCATACATGCTCGTGGTGTAGAGGAAGTGACGTCGATCCCTGCGCCGCTGTCTCTGGTAATCCCGCTGTTGACTCTGGAACTCCAGCCGGTGACTCTGGAACTCAAGCTGGTGACTCTGGAACTCCATGCGCAGCTGCTGCAACTGTTCCTCGACTGTGGGAGGTGGAACCTCCTGCTCCTAATGCTCGGGCTCAGCAGGCGGCTCAGGATGCTCTGGCAGTGCAGGAATGGGAAGAGCTGGCTGTGCACTCTGTTGTCCAGGCCTTCGGTATCGACTAATGAAGTTCTTGTCTATAATCGCTCCGGGGTGGACTAACTCCTCCTGGGCGTCCCAAATGACACCAGTGGCTCGACATAGGACAGTGATCAATGATGGATGTCCTAGTCCCACTGTCGTGCTACACCGAAAGATGTGGCGCATGGACTGATGAATGACCTGGCAGACATTCACTGAGCGGCCTGTGGCGATGGTGAATAAGAGGATGGCACGACTCTTTGTCACGTCACTGAGATACGCCACAGGCATCAACTTGGCACAGAGAAAAGTGTGCCAAACCCTGTAATCCACAAACAAGTCGGTGGTCCTAAATCTCACAACCTCCACTCCGGTCAGAACCCACTCGGCCCCTGGCCTATATACCATTTGGATGACCTCATTAACGTCTAAATGGCCATGAAGGTATGTGTTGTATTCGTCCTTCTCAATGTCGGGTAGTCTATAGAATCTGTTGATGGTTTGGGGGTCGTAAGGGACAAAGTGTCCTCGAACAAACGATGAAGAAGAAGTTTCTTCCATATTGGCGTAAAACTCCCTCACCACTGATGCTACCCCAGGCTCAGGATGACGAACAAAGTGGCCCCAACCCCGCGCAACGATATTATTCACTAAATTTGGTTGCACCTCAGGGTCGGGGCTAAAGCCTCTCTTAGGGATAAAGTTTCTACTCTCTACATAGCCCTCAAATCGTTCTACTGCTTCCCTATTTATGAAACTAGTAGGGTCAAAAGGAGAGGAGGAGGAGGAAGCAGCAGTGTTTCTCCTAGATCTTTTGTGCATTGTGTCAAAAGAGAAAGGTACGAAAAAATCTAGGAAAGTGGGTAAAGCTAGAAACAGTCCCAAGCCACAAAAACAACCACAAACTTCAATAATAGCCCGTCCGCCACAGATATAATGCAAAAACAGCAGCAAAAGAGCTAAAAAACAGCAGCAAAACAGTGAAAAAGAGACCCTACAATGCTAAATCAGCAGCCACAAGTTCTATGAATTCAATCCAACAACCATATAATATCAGCACAGAAAATCAAACATCTCCAAAATCATGGATGGAGTCTTCCTAGCCAAGCAAAAGTGAAGCTAAAGTTGAAAGTATATGCTAAAAGCTAGAGATACGATACCACTGCGCCCGAAAAGCTCAATCGCCCAAAAATGATGCTGAAACTCGAAGCTTTGCAACCCACAACGAGAAAGCTAAGAAAATCGACACCACTTGCTGAAGAATGGAGAACAAAACTGAACTTTCTATACCCACGGCGAGAGACGGCGGAAAACGGAAAAGAACGGCGCAAACCACGAGCTTAATCGGCTGAAAACGCTACAAACCCACCGGAAAACTCCAAGAACACGAGACCCACGACTGACAAACGACTGAAAATGCTACAAATTTGACAAACCCACGAGCTAAAACCGTTGCAAAACTTAAAAATCAAGAGTAGGAAGATGAAATCTATGAGTAATCTCAAGAGATTTGAGGAAAAATGAGGGAAAAAACGTCTTTGGGCCGCTAGGGTTTGTTAAGAAACAAAAATACCCCCTGATCTGCGATTCTGAAATTTTTAGCTCCAGAATCGCGACAATGTCGCGACGCTTAAGGCCACAGCGTCAATAAATTGCGCTATCAATGATTATTGGTATTCATCAAAAACATCAATCTCCATCTTAATTCTTGATTCCTACAAAACAAAACCAAATAGACATAAAATTGGCCAAATAATACCCAAGACTAACGCTAAAATAATATAAAATATAGCTCAATAAATTGCACTATCAATGGCGTCGGTAGAGGCCTCCTCTCCCGATGTTGTTTATAGCGGGTTGAGAGAGGTCAGAATTCTGCCTACGCTATTTTATATGGCGTCAACAGAGAGATTTAAAAAATCACTGAAGATTTTTTTTCACTCCAAATGGAGACTTCTGCCGATGCGGTATAAAATGACGTCGGCAGAGGTGACTTCTGTCGATGCCATTTAACATAGCATCGGAAGAAGTCTCTATTTAGAGGGAAAAATACGATAGTGAGATATTTCTCTCGATGCCGTTAAATTGTGGCGTCGAGAGAAACGGTATCTGCCAACGCTGTTAACAATGACGTCGGCAGAGACCTGTTTAAAATCAGTCTCTTTCTTCTTCGTGGATTCATTTTGCAATCCCTAACTCAGACCCTCCCCTCACGTATCAGACTAGTCGTCACGTCGTGGATCAGTTAGGAGCTCTCGAAGTCGCCGTCCGTTGGTTCCATCACCACCACCGTCTTTGCCTGCCACCACCACCCCCTCTTCGTTGCCTGCAGATTGAAAAAGTGAGGTTTTGTTTGGTTTTTCTTTGTTTTTTTCCTTTATTTTTTTTAATATAGCTTGATTCTTCGTTTTTAAATTAGATTTTTTAGTTATATGTTTTCAGAGATGTTTGGCTCACTGATGGACAGGTTTTCGAGGCCTCCCGACCAAATAAAATTTATAAAACTCCGACGCTCAACTACTCTACAATAGTAGTGGTCGGGTCATCGGCAGGGAAGGGTGTTCTCTAACGTGATTTAAGTTTCTATGCAAACTCACAAATAGGGGGGATTTTGAAACAATTTTTTATTGCAAAATAAAGTAAAAGACGATAATGTAAAATAGTGCCGGAATGAAAATAGCATGCAACAAGGGAAAATCGGGTTTGAAAATCTATGAATAAAGAGGATAGCTAGATTAGGATTTAATTGCTTGAATAATTGCAACTCGGCTTCCTAGTATTCTCTAAAAAGCAATTTAATGAAATTCATATTGAGTCTGTGTTGGGTTTTATGCCCTAAAACTCGTAGATAGTGAATGTAAAAAAATTGTATACTTGTTTCAATAAAGTATTATTGAGTTTCTACAATAAAGTGTTGTTAATAATTGCAAAATTTGACCCAAATCCAATAAACTAAGATCAAAGGTTGTTTGTATGTAACTTGAACTAGTATGTGGGGCATACGGGGATCGATGTTCAAGTAACAACCCAAAAGGTCTATAGTACAAGGATAAGGTTGGGTACCTTATCCTAGTAACACTATGTGATACGACCCACTTTGTATTTGATATAGACGTATTGATCCAAAGCGTCCATGTAGTAGACATGCAAGCGGAGGTATCCTATGCAATGAGTTTGCATAAAACCGGACCATGAAATAGTAAATCACTAGATATAACACCGTTAACTAGTTAGGTTTACTGTTTCAATAGGATGACCTAGGTAACTCAGTCTTAATTCTGAGTGTGTCATGAACTCCTTCTCATGAGGGATTTTCCTTTGATTAGCATGGGTGAGAGTGGCCAATACGCCGACTTGATATGCCTTCCTTTTTGGGGACAAGACCGAGTGGGAGGCTGGGGACATGACAACACAAGAAGGAATTGACTCCTTTTCACTTCTTGGAGAAGTAGATGAGTGTTCTCTTAAGTGGTGACTGCGAGACTTGAACAAAGGGATCAAGTCTTATGGCTTTGAACAAAACGTTGATGAGCCTTGTTTTTGCAAGAAGATCATCAACAACTTAGTAGCTTCATTTAGTTTTCTGTATGAATGATATCCTATTCATTGGAAATGACGTAGGTTATCAACACTAACATTAAAAGAAGGCTACGACCCATTTCCAAATAAAGGATTTGGAAAAGGCTCCAAATGTTCTTAGAATCCACATAGTTCGGAATCGTAAAAACAAAACGCTAGCCCTGTCTCAAATTTCTTATATCGGTAAGCTGTTGGTTGGACATAAGATACATAATTCCAAGAAAGGGTTTGTTACCTTTCAGGTACATAATTCAAATGTCCTAAGACCCCTCAAGAAATTGAGGACATGAGACATATTCTCTATGCCTCGACAATAGGCAGCTAGCCCTGGCATATGGTATGCAGTAGGGATTGTCAGTTAATACCAATTTAGTCCAGATTTAGACTATTGGAATACAGTAAAAGCTCGTGTATAATGCCGAGGATCTGATCCTTACAGGATACATTAATTCTAATTTGCACACCGAAAAGGATTCTAGGAAATCCACATCGGCATCATGATTCACCTTTGCTGGGGAACTATAGTTTGGCGTAACACCGAGTATACCACTGCTTGTGAAGCAGTTTAGGAGTCTGTATGGCTAAGGAAGCTCTTGACAAATTTGGAAGTTGTTCCAAATATGAACTTGCTAGCCACTAATGAGGCAAACACATAGAGCGTAAAAATTATCTCATTTGAGAGATCGTGCTCAAAAGAATCGTGACCGTCACGAAGATAACTTCAAAGCACAACATGTTGATCCATTTACGAAGGCTCTCACGGCTAAAGTGTTCGAGGGACATGGTCTAGGTCTACGAGTTATGTACAAATGATAATCTAGGGCAAGTGGGAGATATGTAATGGGTATACAAGATGCCCTAGTTTATCGTATTTGTACTATATAAATACTAACCCATTATGTTTCTAGATAATTGTACACCAGACTAGAGTTTTAGTCCAAGTGGGAGTTTGTTCGGTTTTATGACCTAAAACTCGTGGATAGTATATGTAACAAAGTTAATCGATAAAGCGTTATTGAGTTTATTCAATAAGTAGTTATTGAATGGTTGTTTAATTGTGCATTAATTAACCCAAATCAAATAAACTAGAACCCATGACTAAATAATGAACACTTGAACTTTATGTGTAGACATAAAAGCGGGTCAAGTTCAAGTGATAGCCAAAACGGTCTATAGTATAGGGGACACTATGTGACACGACCCACTTTGTATTTAATACAAACGATGTGATCCTGAATTGTTCATGTAAAGACATGCGAGTGGGGGCATCCTATGCAAAGAGTTTGCATAAGACTACGACCGAGAAATATGTCACTTTCCCTTATAACACCGTTTACTGTGAAACTGACTATTTCATGCATGACCTAGGTAACTCGATCTTAATCCTAAGCTAACTATGAACTCCTGTTTATTTGGGATTATCCTTTGATTTGCATGGGTGAGAGTGGACCAACATCGCCGACTCAATAAGCCTACCATTTTGGGGATAAAACCGGGTAGATAGCTGGGGACATAGTCTTGTAAGAAGGAATTCACTCCTACCCGCCTGTAGGGATAGTAGAGGTTGTTCCCATAACTGCTGATTCCAGGTCATGAACAAAGACACGTCGTCATCTCTTGGCACGAGAGGATTTTTTGTTTAATGGTTGGACCATTGAACAATTGTTCATTATAGGATTAGTGGAACTTAAGGAACAAGATGTGACTTTAGGGGTAAAACGAACTTTTGACCTGCTGCAGTTATGAACAACCTGTGAAGGGTCGACTTACTGATTATGGTTGTATCGGGTGGACAGAAATATATCTACAGTGAGGGGAGTGCAACTACAGGCTATAGTGGAGTGTCTCGTTAGTTAACGAATGTTGGTTAACTAGGCTGAAGAGTTTAGATCGGTTAATCTCGGGTTGTTGGAGCCCATGATCTGTAAGTCCATTAGGTCCCCCTGCTAGCTCATATGGAATTAACCTTAGAACAAAGTGATGAAAGAATTTGAAAACGTTCAAATTTGATAAAGGGAATTAACGTTAATTATATACGATATACTTAACATGTTATAATCTAATTATGAATTAAATTATAAAGAGAGTTGGAAATATTTAAATAGGATTTAAATAACGTTAATATGTATAGGATACATATTACGGTTTGAATTTGAATATTGGTTCATATTCACGATTTTTGAGAGATGTGGGGATTGGTGCAATTATTTAATTTGGTATTTGATATTAAATTAAATAATTATAATTAATTAAAGATGTTTAATTAATTATTTAAATTAAAATTAGTTATTTAAATTAATTTTAATTCATATTAAATTAAAGTAAAATGAAATTAGGCATTTCATGCATAATTTCATAACAAGCCACCAATTCCCACGACTCACTAAAATTCATATGGTGATTTTTTAATGCATGTTCATTTACTTTAAAAGATGAGAATTTCATTCTTGTAAGTGGATGGAGTTTGCTGAAATTCAACATGCAAAATAAGCTTACAAATCTCTCTCAAAACCGTGGACTCCAATTCTCTAAAAACCCATTCTTTCTCCCTTTCAAGTCAAAGAAGGGAAAAAACTACTTGCTAGACGGCACTAAATTGGGCTTTGCTAATTATAGAACCACCAAAAATAAAGTCTTGCTTCTATATAAATAGGGAGACTTTTGGTTCTATTTGTGTAGATCCTTCCTCTCCATCTTTCTGGGTAATTGTAGTGTCTGTTCCAGCTCCTGACCACGAGTGCACGTGTGTTTTTGGAGTCGCTGTGTTAACCTTCGGGAGCGAACGGTTGAATCTCAGTTGCACCACGGTCGAGCCAGAATTTCGCTTTCAGGGCAGTGGTTTTCCACGTCACAGCTTTATCGGTTTATTTTCAATTCACACATATACGCATATATATATATATTTATATATTAACTCTTACAATCTGAAAGCGAAATCAGTGTGAATTGATTTTTTTGAAATGGGCAAGCAGTACATATTCTTTTCTTAAATTTGATTTATGTAGTGTTTTAATTTATTCACCCATTAACGGTTGTGCAAGTTTTTGTGTGAATTATAGAAATTCAGTTGAAGGGAAGAAGATTATACCTTAATTGATGTGTCACTGCTGCTCAATGTGTCTTTGTTAGCATGGATGGAATCATTCCATTGTGGTTGAGATTTTTCTTTGCTTTTCTAATCTCTCTATTTTCTCTATTTTAGAATTGCTAAGTTCTCTGGAGAGAGCTCTTGGAGCTCTTGAAATTAGCGTCTGCAAAAGGTCCAATAAGTCGAGAGATGAAGAAAGGCTTCTCCCTGCAATTTGATTAGAAGAAAATGAGGTATTGTGGTATCTCATATTAGCAATTTAAGTGCAAGCATTATATTCCAATGTTTATTGAGTATTTTATTTGGCCATGAATTTTTTATTAAGCTAAATATTGTTGTAGTTATTAATTTAGCTTGGCCAGTAATTTCTCAATTATATATGCTGCACATTAAAAATGGTTTTGGATGGTTTAAGATCTTCATAGCTGCCTGTATGAAATGCGTTGTTGAAACCCAATGGTGGCTTAAGGTTTTATTGGTTGTATTTGTATATATTGAAAATATATATAAAATTATTCTTTTTGAATATTTTATTGAGCATGTCTGTAATCTTGAAAGGAAAATAAACTTCCCACATGTCTAACAATTTTGATTATCACATTGTATAAAATTGTTAGCAACATTTTTTCTTGATTTATACATGTGATAATGTTTTAAGAGATTAAAGTATATATGTTATACGAAATATCTCAAAATGTGGGGGAAATATTTTTAAAAGTCAATATCGCAACGTAAAGAAACATATGTTTCTATTGATGGACGTTGATTGAGTTTTTGCATGTCATGTATATGCAAGAACAATTTGATTGACTAATTAGACGAATTAAATTGGTGGAAACTATAGAAATCTTATGAGAGATGGATTGTTGAAATCTTTTAAAGAGATGTGTATTGCTTGCTCTACCATTCATAGCTTTGAACTAGCATGTCAAAAAGCAAAATGGTTGAAAAACCTATTAGGTGACATTCCATTGTGGGGGTCATTGTGCTGCTATTAGAGTTGCCAAAAATTATGTGTATAATGGCAAGAGAAATATATCAGGGGATGTGAAATTAAACCCTTGGATTGAGAACTATGGTAGAAACCATTATTAAGTGGTCAAACGAAGCTATATGTTGAAGCATTAAATCCATAGCCCTATATTTGGGTGGTCCTAAAAAGGACTTGATGGATGATTTTGATGAAATCTGAGTCTAATATGTCTCAGTACTCCATAGCCCTCATTTTGGGTGGTCCATTTATGGACTTGATGGATAGTGTGATGTATTTTGTGAATCCATAGCCCTCATTTTGGGTGGTCCATTTATGGACTTGATGGATGGTGTGATGTATTTTGTGAGTCCATAGCCCTTTATTTGGGTGGTCTGTGTGGACTTGATGGATATTGTGTAAAGTCTTCATAGCTCAATTTTGAGTGATTTATCTATGATAGACTTGATGGAGCACTAAATGAGTGTGAAGGTGGACGACGTTCCATGAAAGAATAAGAGATTTTTCTTTCTAGAGCACTCATAAGAACTCAAGGTTTGTGAGTATAATGGTCTATAATAGTGCTTTGAAGAAATTTTATCGCGGAATAGCATACATTAAGGAATTAGTACGTGTCATGGGGGTCTCAACCTAAGCTTTTGGAAGTTCAAGAATTATTTCACTTTCACTAGCTAAGTTGTTGCCTCATTTCACTACGCATTAATTCAAATCGAAAGATATTAATGCTTAAGTACCAAAATTCCTTCCTTTACCCAAAAAATGTATTAGTCATTCGTGGGGGATTGTTGGGAATGACTAATTCAAGTCAAAGAAGGGAAAAAACTACTTGCTAGACGACACTAAATTTGGCTTTGCTAATTATAGAACCACCAAAAATAAAGTCTTGCTTCTATATAAATAGGGAGACTTTTGGTTCTATTTGTGTAGATCCTTCCTCTCCATCTTTCTGGGTAATTGTAGTGTCTATTCCAGCTCCTGACCACGAGTGCACGTGTGTTTTTGGAGTCGCTGTGTTAACCTTCGGGAGCGAACGGTTGAATCTCGGTTGCACCACGGTCGAGCCAGAATTTCGCTTTCAGGGTAGTGGTTTTCCACGTCACAGCTTTATCGGTTTATTTTCAATTCACACATATACGCATATATATATATTTATATATTAACTCGTACACAATTCATATCATTTTAGCTCCCACAAGCTAGTTCTATGGCCGGAGAATAGCGGGGAAGATCTTGATGGTTGTCTACAACTTGTTGGTGTGAAGATTCATCCATGGAGTTGCAAGAATTTGAGCTTCAAAGGTAAGTTTTATCTTCCTCTATTTTTCGGTTTATTTACATGCTTTAGTTAGAGAAATGAATGAAATTAAACGCTCAAGATCGTCAATTACTTCCGCTTGAGGGTTATACACTCCTACATCCACCTCTTGGTTTTCCTTCATTTAGTGACTTTTAGCTAAAGTGGCAATTTACTTAACCACTTCTGAAGTTGTAAGCTTGTTCAGGGCACTAGTCAAGGAAGCCATTTGCGCTTTCAACGAGTTTGATTCGTCCAACTCATAAATTTCAGCCTTTTTTATCGGGGTCCTCTCCATGGGCCACTGGTAGCTCATCGACCCCATCTCCTCCAACAATTCATTTGCATCGTTTACTGTCTTGGAAAGGAAACTTCCACCTGCAGATGTATCTAAGACAGTTTTAGTGGAACTATTAATTCCATTGTAAAATAATTGTATCTGGAGCCAGTCTAGATATCTGTGCTGAAGGCATCTCCTTAACATTTGTTTGTACAGTTCCCACGCTTCGTAGAGTTGTTCGTCATCGTTCTACTTAAATGTTCCAATCTCCGTGCAAAGTTTGGTGGTCTTAGCAGGTGGGAAGAATTTGGTAAGGAATGCCTAGGCTAACTATTGGGCTCCTAGAGTGAGTAAAAATGAGATATAAAAAGATTCTAGAACTCTGTGCAAGTATACACAATTCGCAACAAGTAATAAGTATTTATCGAATCCAAGGTCTGAATTAGCTTTCACTTTATCTATTTTGTATAACTTTTTAATGGTTAAAATGATTGATTTTTATAGAATGTTGAAGCAAAATAAATGGCAGAACAAAAAGTAAACAAATAGGCAGACAGATTAGAAACAGGCGCTGGTCAGGATTTAGTAATTGTTTTAAAAGATGCTCTAGCAATATTATTGATCTTGCAAAACTCTAGCATTCTTATTAGCAGATTCCTCCCAAAACTCCAGATTTTTTAGAATGTGTTTCAACTCCAATGAAGCACTACCGATCAAGCACTAGGCAACTGGCTATCCCTAGCTCAGTCACTGGCGTTCACCAATACACAATGGTCTAGTGTGATTAAATGCCACACACTCCCTAAATCATCCCTGAAACTAGAGAGTGGTATTCATACCGACTGGCCAAGCAGGCATAAAATAGAAATGAGCACAACAAATAATCAAGATGCATAAAATCAATATGTATTGCATAGAAATTAAGCACGACAATCACATGTTCCCTAACCAACGCCTGAAGTTACTTAGTTCATAAAGTGCATAGAGACACACGTTACAATACAAGTAAATGCATCCATAACTACAAAGTAATACCAAAAAATATTAATTCTCTTGATCAACTTGCAATTGATGGTCTTCTTGTAGGTCTCCAATCTTTCTCCTCTATTCGGCTCCCAAAGGTGGAAGTAAACTTTCCAAGAGTGGAATGTTCCTCCCAAGGATGGAATAAATTTGACTTGGGCGGCTATCTCCTTTTATAGAGTGATAGGAGGCCTGAATTAGGTTGACCTAGACACGTGGATGGCTCTCCTTGCTCCTTTATCCAGAGAATAGCTTAACAGAGTTCAGTTCATCAAATTGGCCAACGAGCTGTGACGTGGCAGTTTTGCTCCCAGCTTTGCTGCAGCATAGAATTTGCTCCCTCAAGTCGCTCAACAATACATTCTGCACAAAATAACTTCCAAAGCATCCATTCTTCCAAATGGGTTAAAACATATAATATATAACTAAAAGCAACCCTATTTAGCACAAAAGACACACAAATCCCTATAGAAATAAGGCCTAAATAACTCCCTTTTGGAGAGTTATCACTAACGCATCCCAAGCATTTATGCTTCCAGGCTCCAAAGATTCCAACCAGTCTTTTGCCTTGTCTTGTAGGGAAAAAGGAAAGAGTCATAATTTGATGGCATCAGTTGTCACTCCATTCATCTTTAAGGTCCCACAAATCTCCAAAAATGACCAAAGGTGGGAATGTGGTTCCTCAGAAGGCTGCCCTTGAACGAGCAGTCTCTCGCCATTTGTATGAGTCCCATCTTCAGTTCGTAGTTATTAGCTTGGATGGGAGTGTAGACAATTCCTGAATTTTCTGTAGGTAGTAAAGGCTGTAAGAAATCTTGAATCGCTTTGGGCGCTTCCTCTTGCTGGGCCATCTCTTCTATCAGTTTTCTTCCTCTTCTAATGGCTCTAAGAGTTCTGTCTATCTCAAGATCTAACAGAAGAAGATTAGCCTCCTTATGCCTTCGTATGCTTCGCCCCAAAATTAACAAACAAGAAAATAAAATAACAAAACTATTTACAAAATAAAAAAACTCAACTATATACAACCTAGATTAACATTCATTCTTTTCTTCTCAATGTTAGAAACTTAATTTGCCTAAATTAATTACTACTCCCCAACAACGGTGCCAAAAAACTTGACGATGATCCACAAGTGCACAGGCCGCAAGTAATAAAAGACGGTAAGTAAATCGAATATCGTATTCCTTAGGGAGTATCGTGACTTAGACAAGCAAAGATTCTAAACACTAAAATTAACGAGAATGCACATTATCTAGGTAATCTAGCTCAAAGAGAAGACAGATCAAACAAATGAAATACTAAAGCAGTAAATTGATCAAGCAGAGGTTAAATCACACTGAGGGGTTCACAGATAGGATGAGAGTTCAAGTGTTGAAATCCAATATATAATCTACTAGATATTTGACTACTTATTATTATGCCCACTAATTATAGATCTAGAATCTATTTATTAACATAGGTTCTCCTGTCGGTTTTCCCTAATTATCGTTAACTCATATTAATAACCTAAGTGTCCTTAGCGCAATTAATTGGTTTAAGTCTTAAGTCATGATTCATTTTAGATCTCTAGGCCTAACCAACTACTCCCGTTGTCACTACGAGCAGTTAAGTCTAGTTAATTGAGCTATGTCCTAACTGAATTTCTCTCTGTCGAGTTTCCACTAAGTAACATATCAATATAAATTTGGCCAGAATTAATAAGGCGACCACTCAATTAAATAATCAGTGATTGGACACAATAATAGTAGTCAAAATATTATTCAATTGTATATTCTCATTTAAGACCCAAAAGTCGGGATTTAGCTATACATCGTCACATGCACAAACAAAACTTCCAGCATATACATGTATTAAATTAGTAATATGAAGAAGGAAAATGGTATAGAACCTATCCCGACGTTGAACCCTTGCTTACACCTTGATCTGTCGTAGGAAAGCCTTGATTGGAGCCCCGTCACAAGCCCGAATCAACCAAAAAATGCTCACAAAACTCTCTAAAACATATCTCTCAATCCCTCCCTCTAAGAAGCTCTAGAAGATTTTGGAAAACACTCCAAATTGTTGCTTGATGATTGAAAACCGAGGCCAAGGGTCCCTTTAAATAGTGCTCCAGCCTTGCCTAGCGTCAAGACGCTAACGTCACAGCGTAGAGACGTCGTGACGTAATATTCGTGTTGCCCGAGTCGCTTCGGCGTTGAGATATCGAGGGTGGCGTCGAGACGCCACTCCTCTTTTTGGTTTTCCATCTCTCAGCTTGTGGGTTGGATTTGAGTCTTTCTCTCCGAATTTTTGGCTTATGGTCTTCACTTTAAGGTCCTTACTTTGCTTCTTTGACCCATATCTTCATTGTTTGGGCCATAATTCCATCTTTTTCTCCAAAATTGCTGATAAAGCTCCTCCAGAACATAATTGCTGAAATTAATATGATTAGACATTAAATCCACAATAAAACCAAGCAAAAACACTAAAATCTTAGGATAAAATGTTAGCATTTATGCATGCTATCAGTCACTCCACTAAAGATCCACAGCTGCACTCTTCTCATTGTAGAATGTTTATGTGTCTACGGATATAGACCAATACCAGTAAGTCAATCCTTCACGAGTGTTCGTAACGTCGGTTAGGTCAAATTACCGTTTTACCCTGGATTACCATTGATTCTTCTAATGATCAACTCGCTTATGGTCCAACCAATAAACGGAAGTTCCTCCCGGGCCAGGAGAGGATGTGCGCCCTTGTTCAAGACCCGAAATCAGCCCTTAAGGGAACACTCATCTACTTTCCCTAAAGATGGGAATGAGTGAATTTCATCTTGTGTTGTTATGTTTCCAGCCCCCACTCGGTCTTATCCCTGAAACGGTAGGCTTATTGAGTCGGCCAATTCGGCCACTCTCACGCATAAAAATCCAAGGATAATCCCTCATGAAAAAGAGTCCATTACACATTAAGGATTAAGATTGAGTTACCTAAGTCATCCTATTGAAATAGAAACCTAACTAGTCAATGGTGTTACATCTAGTGGTTACTATTTCGCGGTTCGGTCTTATGCAAACTCATTGCATAAGATACCCACACTCGCATGTCCACTACATGAACACGTTGGATCAATGCGTTTGTATCAAATACAAAGTGGATCGTATCAAATAGTGTCACCAAGATAAGTGATGCGACGTTGGGTTAAATGTGGAACGAAAGAGATGCTAAATAAAGATTAAGAATAATTCAACCAATCTAGTGCAAGTATACACTATCGCATGTAGTATTAAAATAAAACTCTGGAAGTATTCCAAAGGTATCATTCCCACATGGACTAAATTGGAAAGATAGAATTGAAGAAGAAACTGTTCAAAGATTGCTTAAACAAGGTAACCAAAGAAATAATTGATGATGATTTTTGAAAAACAAACAAAATAAACAAGTAAAGAATAACAATGATAAATAAGCGAGGTATTCAATATAGCTTCAACCCTAAGACAAATAACTCTAATCATGGCTTATTTAACCTAAGTCTATTCATGCATTGGGTCAAATTTAACTTCTATTTGGCCTTGCTCCCAAGAACCGTTAGAAGGCTAAGTGAGTACCGTTATGCACATTTTTGTGACTCGACTTCGACATAGATAGTTCACGCATGCAACCTATAACCCTATAGTTGTTATGAGGCAGTCTTTCTCTATAACACCAAATACACTCTCTCAAGCCATTTCTCCTATATCACCTTTATGAAAACTGGTATTGTTTGTCCCTTTCGAGATCAAACTCACATAGCATGCAAAGTCTAAGTGATCAATTTAAACTCAGCAAGATTCAGAATGATATTCAATAAAGAGTGACATGCAATGAATAGAACTTAAGCAAATAAACACTTTCAACCTATTTAAACCATAAGGGAATTCACTATATCGAACCCCTCAATTGAATTTAGCTACCCATGATGGAATAAGATGCAAAAGAATAACTTTTCATTGACATAATGAAGTAAAAATACGGAAATAATGAAAATAACAATTGCTGGAAATAAGGTGCAGTAGCTAAAATTAGGGTTTTTTCTTTTATCCAATCCTTCTAGAGTTCGCTCGACACTCTACTCTCCTTTACAAGTGGGAATAGAGTGAAAATCTCTACAAACACTCGGGTTTGATGTCTAACTAAAGGTTAGAATTCGGTCTTCTAAGAAGAACCTTGGGCATCCCTACTCATTAGCGTATACTAGGGTTCTGTCACCACCTTCTTCTTCCCAGTGAGTTCTTCTTGGATTTCCCTTCGAATCAAGGCCATATATAGTGTGGGGAGTAGTTGAGGAGCCACGAAAATGGTGCTAGTAGGTAGCCCAGTCAGTTTCAGAGTCAAAACAGTCGGTTAGGTGCGCAAAACACTCGTTCAAAACAACCTGCAACGGACTCGGAATTGCCTTCGTCTGTCCAGAATTGCGGTCGCATTTGGTTTTTGCCTTGCTAGAAATGCGGTCGCATTTTGGGTTTTTTTTTTTTTTTTTCAAATATCCTCTTTTTTCTTCAAAACACCAAACTAAGTTAAATTCCTATCAAAATGGGTCCTTTTAAGCATAAATAAGCATAATTTGACATACATGACTCTCAACTCCCTAATTCATCAACTTTAACACTTTTTGAGCACGGGAATAGTAAATTTGATCTAACACATACAACTTTGACAAGATAATGAGCTAAATATAAAGGTAAAATATGTATATTTTTAACCCTTATCAATAAGGTACCCAGTCTTATCTTTATACTATAGACCCTTTAAGTTGTTACTTGAACATTGACCCCGTATGTCTCTACATACAGTTCAAGTTTCATAAAACAACCTTGGATGTTTAGTTTATTGGATTTAAGGTTAATTATTGTAAGACTAAGAATAACAAATTCAATAACTCCTTATTGATAATTTCAATAACTCTTTATTGATATTAATTAATTTGCTACATTTACTATCCACGAGTTTTAGGGCATAAAACCCAACAGTAATAAGTGGAGAGTACTTTGAATATCGAACCCAAGGAAGAAATTATTGGTTTAATACACTTTTACGATTTTGAAAACAATAATTTCCTTTAAATTTGCAATCGGGAGATGGTAACCAGGAAAAGAAGTATATTGATGGTGTAAAACAAATAAAGTAAGGAAATGAAGATATATGAGATAAGATGAGAAATTCAAGTAAATATCAGCCAATAGCAGAATATACGCTCAGTGCTCGTGCGCAAATTGCTCAGCAAGTACACAGTGTTTGTAGAATCCTGTCTATAAGCGCCCACATAGACATGGTGCAAACAGATTGCTACCAGTTTGTGCCTGCAATTTCCCTGACAACTTAGTTGTGAGTTAAGTCTGACTCCTATTTAGCTCCACTTTTGGTGCCTTTAGAAGACTAAACTAACTAGAGCGCCTATTTCTAGGGCTAAATAAATCTTAGATAAATCACACACACGACTTTAAAACCCCAGTGGTTCTAGTCCTATTTCTAGGATGCAAGAACCAAAGTCCTATTTCTAGGATTTTTCCACTATTGTTTTTGCGAACCCACGCACTCAACTCCAACGTTTCAGTCACCAGCTGAACACAAACTATGTTAACTCAAGTGATCAGTTTAAGCTAACAATGAAACTTATACTTCAGCAAAAACAAAAAATACTCAGTAGGAGCAAGGCTGCTTTTGTTGGGTTTTATGTCCTAAAACTCGTAGATAGTGAATGATTAACGAATTATACACTTGTAACAATAAAGTGTTATTGAGGTTTATGCAATAAAGTGTTATTGTCATATTAAGTCTAGAATTGCACAATATGACCCAAATCCAATAAACGAAGATCCAAGGTTGTTTACATGAGACTTGAACTAGTATGTGGGGACATACGGGGATCAGTGTTCAAGTAACAACCTAAAAGGTCTATAGTACAGGGATAAGGCTGGGTACCTTATCCTGATAACACTATGTGATACGGCCCGCTTTGTATTCGATACAGACGTATTGATCCAAGGCGTCCATGTAGGAGACATGCGAGCGGGGGTATCCTATGCAATGAGTTTGCATAAGACCGGACCACGAAATAGTAAACCACTAGATGTAACACCGTTAACTAGTTAGGTTACTGTTTCAATAGGATGACCTAGGTAACTCGATCTTAATCCTGAGTGTGTCATGAACTCCTTCTCACGAGGGATTGTCCTTTGATTAGTACGGGTGAGAGTGGCCAGTACGCCGACTCAATAAGCCTACCTTCTTGGGGACAAGACCGAGTGGGGGGCTGGGGACATGACAATACAAGATGGAATTCACTCGTTCCCCTATTGGGGCAAGTAGATGTGTGTTCCCTTAAGGGCTGATTCCGGGGCTTGAACAAAGGCGCGCCGTCCTCTCTTGGCCCGAGAGGAACTCTTGTTTAGAGGTTGGACCCTAAACAAATTGTTCATTAGAGGGATCAGTGGTACTTAAGGATCCAGAGGTAAACCAGGGGTAAAACGGTAATTTGACCCAGCTGGTGTTACGAACACACGTGAAGGATTGACTTACTGCATTGGTCGATATCCGTGGACACAGAAATATTCTACAGTGAGAAGAGTGCAGCTGTGGGTCTTTAGTGGAGTGACCCACAGTTAACGAATGTTGATTGACTCGGTTAATGAGTTTAGCTGATCAATCTCGTATCGTTGGAGCTTCTGATCTGTAGGTCCATTAGGTCCACCTGCTAGCTCATAACGGGTTCTGAGATAATATAGTCTTGATTATTAAAGGGAATATAAGTTAATTGTATTTTGATGCAATTAATATAATGTATGGAGATACATTATGGTATAAGTTTAATTAATGAATTAAACTTTATAATAAAATTAATTTTGGATATGATTCAAAATTAATTAATGAGAGAATTATGAATTTAATTAAATATGTGATATTTGATTAATTCATGAATTAATTAATTGGAGAATTAATTAATTTAATTTTAATTTGGTTAAATGTGATTTAATCAAATTAATACTATAGTTTGTATTAATGTACATTTTGATGCACATTAAAACTATAGGTTAAAAGAGAGAGATTAAATTGAATATGATTCAATTATAATATTAATTAAATATTTGATATTTAATTAAGGTGGGATCAATTAATTGAATGGCCAATTTAATTTAATTGAATATGATTCAAATTGAATTAAAAACTATATATTATAATTCATTTAATTTGATTAAATTAATTATAATTAATTAATTAATTAAATATTTATTATTTAATTAGTTAATGGTCAAGATCATTTTGATTAAGATCTAACGGTCTAGATCCAGTAGGGCAATAACTCCCTCCCCACTTATCGTACAGGGGAGAGGGAGTTTGCTGAGGCCTCTCCCATTTTCCTCTCATTCACGATTTAGACAGAGTAAAAAGCTCTCTGAGATTTTCTCTCTTCTCTCTCAAAAACAGCAAGATTCTTTGCTGTAAAATTCCCTTCCAAGATGAATTTTGGGTTCCCACAAGCCATATCTCAGCGACCCAAGAGAATAGTGGGTGATTCGAGTGGTGGTGTCCGTTGGAAGTCCCAAGAACGAGATCCTTGGAGCATTGTGCAGTGTTCTTCGGAACCAAGTAAGTGTTCTTGATATTGAATAATTTTTGCATGCTTAATCGTTTTAATTTAGAAATTTGTTTCTGAATTGATTTGCCAACGTAGAGGTTTTTCTAAAATTGAAATTAAAAACGAGGTTGTTCTTGTTTGCTTCCGCTGCCAAAAGGGATTTTAACCCTACAGCTTTTGCATGGGGGAGGCTTTCTTCTACTCAACCTATCCACATACCTGAATTCCCAGGAAGAAGCTTTGCACATTGGTGAAATTAAAATGCAAGACATGGAATTAAAAGTACACGAGATATAAAATAAACTTGAATTCATAGTGATAAATGAAAAGTACATGAATTGAACTTACAACTAAAATAAAGCAAAAACGGAATGTAAATAACACTTATAATGAAATAAGAAAGACTCTAAACAACTAGGATAAAACTAAGGTTCTTTCTCCTCTCTATCTAACTTACTCTTGCCTTTTTCAAGGGGAGACAAGTCTTTCTCCTCTACTTCTTTTAAATGGAGGAGTCGACAGAGGCTAGAAGAACCGAAACTCGGATTGGCTACAAGATGATGAGAAAGAAAAGCAACATACAGACAATCCTAGACTAAATCCGAGCTCTTTTTACTTCTTGATCTTGCACGTCGTTTATAGACCTTGGAAGATAGGATTTGTTGCCGAGATCAGTGTGAGAAGTCTATACAAAGTGTAATCTAATGATCTTTGGAAATTTGGTTCGAAATATTTGATCCACAAAAGATTTTGTGAAAATCTTGTCAATCTCGAAATTCTGTCGGAAACCCTAGTCGCGGCCGCAAATGGAGCACATTTTCTTGTGCACTTGCTTTGAAACATTCTGCCTTAAGCTTGGGGCTTCTTTTTTTTATCAGTTTGCAGGTGCATCTTGAACTCATTTTCCACATCTTTTGGTTATCTCGTATTTAGCTAGATTTTTTCTTTTCCAGATGTGGGTGCAAATCTTCTTATCCTTTGCTCCACTAAACTTTCCTTTTCCAGATGTGGGTGCATATCAAATGCAAATTTGGACCTCTGCATAAAACTATTAAACTTGATCAATTATTACTAAAATACTCTCTTTTTACAACAATTAAGCATAAATTCTATATTTTAAGATTACTATCATGATTTGTAGACTTTTGACTATTTTGACTTCAAATGATAAGAAATTAAGCACTAAGTCTTTGCTTTCCTAGCAATGATCCAAGTTTTTAAGGCTAAATAACGCACATAAATGATTGTTATCAATAATTGATAAGATAGTAGTGTTCTCACAAGAATGCAATTGTAACACTCGTGATTTAAAGGAAATTCAAATATCTTAAGTTTGGAGTTAAGTTGAGTTAAGAGGGAAATTTGAGATTTGAAAATTTGGGGAAAATTCAAAAAATTAGGGCTGGAGTGACATTTTTGTAATTATTTTGATGTTTAAGCCAACCAACCCTAAAACCTCTATTTTAAGGAGGAACACGTAGCCCTAGGTCGGACTTTCTTCATCTTTTCCCTTCTTCTTCATTACCCAACCCAACCAGCAGCCTCTCAAACTCCCTTATCCGGCGACGCTTCTCCTCCGACGAAAACGAGTCAGGCGGCAAGTTCCGTAGGTCTCCGGCAAGAAGCGGCGGGCGTCCCTCCGACGACTGCTCTCGGTTTTGGCGGTGGGGCAGCTTCGTCTTCTCTTCTGGCGAGCAGTCAGTCACGACGCAACGGTTTTGGTCGTTTCCAACTTCCTCAGGCAAGCTCCTTTCAGGCACGGTTCGAGCCTTCGGTCAGCACAATAGAGCAGCTCGCGATATTTTTTAAGCCATATTTTTGGCGTGTTTCGAGCCGTTGCAGCGGCCGGTGAGCGTGGATTCCGACGAGTGGTGCAGTGGGTGTTGTACAACAGCGATTTTGAGACATTTTCCGGCGTTTTTGGGTGGTTTCAATCTTGGGTGCCCACGTCGATTAAGGGTCGAATTTGGAAGTAGAGTGATTTTAGAAATCAGATCAACAAGCTTTTAGTTTTTTCTGGCAATCGTTTGGTTGAGATCGAGGGTGTCGTTTCTTGAATTAATTAGAATTTTAGATCGAGAATCATCAAGCCAAGGTAAGTGAACTTACTGTTGAACTTCTTAATTGGGTGCGCGTGTTTGATTTTCTAAAATTCTCGTGCTTATGAGTTGTTCTTGAAATTTATTATTATTATTAAAAGCATGAGAATTGTGCATGAACTTTATTATTTTTGCTTGCATTTGTTAATGTTTGAAATATTTGATTGGTGGTCTCTCAATATTCCATTAAAGGAATGAGTTTAAAATTCCATTAAAGGAATTATTTATGAAATTTATAAGTGTACATGAAATTGATGTACATTCAGAGATGCCTACATAGGACTTAGAGACATGAAATTGATGTACCTAAGTCGAGGTTCGTGAAATTGACGACCTCGAGGTTTCGTGAAATTGACGGCCTCCGTAGGAGACACATGAGATTGATGTGTATAGGATATGCATGAAATTGATGTATATCATCTTTCATTAGTAAGTTAAAATAAAGTTTAGAGACACCAAAATTATATTTGTTGTTGATTTTTAAATGTTTTTAAAGCGTGACCCAACCTCAATAGTAGGGTCACTTACTGAGTATTTTAAAATACTCATTCTTTTCAAAAATATTTTTCAGGTATAGGCAAGGGCAGATGAAAGGCGATTGATGAGAATCCGAAAGGCAACCATGAGGGAACTAGTTTGAATCTCATATTTTATTCTTCTTCCGCTTTAAGAACTATGTTTTACTTTATTTGTAAATTTGTTGAGTAATTTCTAGAGGCTATGTACATTTACATTTTTAGAAATTATTTAAGACTATTTAAAACTTTTAAAATTAGGGATCTCGAATAACAGTTTTGTTTTAAATTTTTTACTTAAAATAAGTGTTTATGTTTTAAAATATTTTTATTTAAAAAGGCCTCCAAAGCATGCATTGTCGTAACGGTCCCTTAAGGGCTATTTAAGAGTCTCGATTCGTTACTGTAAAGGCAGAAACCAAAATGCACAGTGTTGATATAAAGGCCACGTAGGTGTTGTTCTAGAATTTTCTTTTTCAACAAAATTCTCCTACTCTTCAACTTACTGTTATTATTCTCTCTTGTATCCTTGTGCCATGTGTTTGGATATACTTGATTCTCTTCTCAAATCTCTCATTGTTAGGTGTATAAGTTGTGTATAAAAGGAGCCTTTTGGCCTTTGTTGAGATAACAAGAAATACAAGATATTTTACACCATTTCTTTGCAATTCTCCATTTGGTATCAGAGCAAATTAATGGCCAACGCCTTGTCTTCTTCCTCAGTCAACATGGTTGCGTCTGCAAGTGTACCAATTTTCAGTAGCCCTCCTTTAAATCAGCTCTTAAATCAAATAGCCACAGTCAAGCTGTGATGTGGAATTTTCCTACTACAAGCGCACGGGTCAAGTAATAGTAAAGTGATTTTTGAAATCGAGTGTCGTCCTCTAGATTGGATTTTTAATCAAATTTAATTACCGAAAATAATCTTGTCCAATTTTATTTATGGAACCAAACAAAGTGAGAAATAATGGAAATCTAACACAAAACAATAAAATAGTGACAAACAATTGATGACAACGGTCTTAGGGAATTGATTTCACCAATTGGGATTATGGATTAATGACATGTTATGATTCATAAATCTTGGAATACTAAAATCACACATATCTCTCCCGAGCATACATGATTCTCCCACATGCAATGAACCCGATATCCCTATCCAAATTCATTAAACATGTAAGGCATTAAGGTTATCCTTTTTAACAATTTCTAGAATTAACTATTATCTCCCGATTTCTAGCTAAATCCTAGTTATGCATAATGAGTTCTAAGCTAAATCCTCTCTCCCAAGTTAGATTTAATCACAATCAACATTCAATTCATGGCCGGTAAATTGAAAGCATTAAACATACAATATGCATAAATGAATCAATAACAACAATCCAAATTCAATCCATAAAGTGCCCAACGGCTACATCAATCCCTAAGAAATAAACTTAGCTACACATGATCCGCGTTACGATATAAAATAATTCTAAATAAACCATAAAAACTACTAAAGAAAAGGGAAAAGAGAAGTAAACGCAGTAGGCCGAGACCGAACGTCCCCGTCACGATCTCCACGAACAAAGCTTTGAAATCCACTTTTCTCCACTTGCTTCAGCCTTCACAGTAGCCTTTTCTCTCTGTTTTACGGCCCCAAAGTCCCCAAAAAAAAAGTCCCTCAATCAACCCTAATCGCAATCTTTAAATAAGGCAAAAATTTGTCGTAGCGTCGCGACGCTACCGCGATTTTTCGGGGATTTTCGACCAAGAGCGTCGTTTCGCTATGAGATTTTTTTTTAGATTGAAAACTCCATTTGACTCCAATTGCTCAATTAAGCTTCAAACACATACTTCCTACAAATAAAACATATAAATGCATAAATTTGGCCAAATAATTATAAAAGACTAGCTTAATTAATCACAGAAAAATAGCTAGTTATGCTCGCTATCAAGTTGGAAAAAGGTAATTACTTACTATGGAAAAATTTGGCTCTTCCCATCCTTCGAAGTTACTGTTTGGAAGGGCACTTGTCTGGGGACAAGCCTAGCCCCTCCAAATTTCTTTCTACTTCTCAAGTGATCACTACAGATGTTACAAATGAAGCGGGATCGTCAAGCTTTGAAGCTGTCTCGCTAGAAAACTCAGTCCAATCCTCAGGTGTGACTCTTACTATCAATCCAGAATATGAAAGTTGGTTGGTAGTGGATCAACTCCTTCTTGGTTGGCTTTACAACTCAATGACACCTGAGGTGGCAACCCAAGTTATGGGGTATGAAAATGCTAAAGACCTTTAGAATGCTATTCAAGAGTTGTTTGGAATCCAGTCTCGAGCTGAAGAAGATTATCTTCGTCAGGTATTTCAACAGACTCGTAAAGGTTCTCTTAAGTTGCCTGATTACTTGCGTGTTATGAAATCTCATGCAGATAATTTGGGTCAAGCGGGAAGTCCCATTCCAACAAGATCTCTAATTTCTCAAGTCCTCTTAGAACTCGATGAAGAATATAATGTCGTAGTAGCCATGATCCAAGGAAGAATTGGAAATTCCTGGTCCGAGATGCAAGCCGAACTGCTGGTTTTTGAGAAAAGGTTTGAAATTCAGAACTCACAAAGGTCCTCTACAACCTTTGGCTTAGCAACCTCTATAAACATGGCAACAAAAGGAAATGGTCAATCTGGGTCGAGGCAGCAAAACTCTTCTGTCAATCAATAACAGTACAACAACAATCAACGTGGAGGAGGAGGTAGAAATCGAGGGCGAGGGCACTGGAATGGCAATAATAACAACCGACTCATCTGTCAAATTTGTGGCAAAAATGGGCATTCTACACTAGCTGGCTACCAGAGGTTTGATAAACAATTTGCTGGTCCCAGTCAGAATATTAATCGGAATGTTAGTACTGGTGGAAACAGCTTCCAAAATGGGGGAACAAGTCAAATGAGTCCAATAGCCCCTCAGGCCTTCATGACTACTCAAAATACCAATCCGTTCGTCGCCAGTCCAGAAACTGTTATTGATCCAAATTGGTATGTCGACAGCGGTGCTTCTAATCATTTCACAGCCGATTACAACAATATGATGCACTCATCTGAATAAGGAGGTAAGGAAAAAGTTATAGTAGGAAATGGCAGTGAGTTGTCTATCTCCCATGTTGGCTCATCTTACTTGCTTTCAAATGATAGACTGTTACATCTTGATAATATGATGTGTGTTCCTTCTATAGCAAAAACTCTTGTTAGTGTCTCAAAGCTTACTCAAGATAACAATGTCTATATTGAATTTCACGCTGACTCTTGTCTTGTTAAGGACATTCACACGGACAAAGTGGTGCTGAGGGGAGTTCTTAAAGATGGCTTGTATCAGCTTGGAATGAGAATCACTGGTAGTGCTTTAGGTTCAGTAGGTAGTAACTTGAAGTCGGGCTAATAAATCAGTTCCTTACTCTGCCTTTATTACTTCTAGCATCTATGCTAATGTATTGGTGTCCAAATCAGTTTGGCATAGAAGGCTTGGGCACCCGTCCTTAAAAATTTTGAACTCTATTGTTAAGAAATGTAATCTACCAGTGAGTGCTAATGATATTTTCAATTTTTGTGAAGTATGCAAATTTGGAAAGTCTCATGCTCTTCCTTTTCCAAACTCAAAATCTCATGCTATTGCTCCCTTTGACTTGATTCACACTGATCTGTGGGGTCCAACTCCAGTTATGTCTACAGATGGTTATCGTTATTACGTACATTTTGTTGATGACTTTAGCCGTTTGGTTTGGGTGTATCCACTCAAATTGAAGAGCAACACAGTTGCAGCATTTACCCATTTTATTACTATGATAAAAACCCAGTTTAACAAAACCGTTAAAGTCTTGCAGTCTGATAATGGAGGAGAATACAAAAAAGTGCATTAGCTTTGTGCCTAAAATGGTATTCAGTCTCGCCTCTCTTGTCCCTATACTTCGGCCCAAAATGGGAGAGCAGAACGCAAACTTCGACATCTTGTTGAGACAGGCTTAACCCTACTTGCTCAAGCTTCAATGCCGCTCTCTTATTGGTGGGAAACGTTCACAACTGCTACATTTCTTAATAATGGGCTACCTACTCCAGTTCTACATGGGAAGTCTCCCATGGAGTTATTACTGAATCGAAAATTGAATGTTATGGACTTACGGTCTTTTGGATGCGCATGTTATCCATATCTTCGACCATACAACAGTAAAAAATTTCAGTTTAAGACAGATCAGTGTGTTTATTTGGGGTCCAGCCCAACCTACAAAGGCCATAGGTGCCTCAGTTCAGATGGTAAAGTAATTATTTCTCGCCATGTTCACTTTAATGAATCTGATTTTCCCTTCGCTATAGGTTTTGGGTCGTCCCTCAATAATTCCCAAATGTTTGCCTCTACTCAGTCCAGTCCACAATTACACAACTGGCTTCATGAACCTCAAATAAGCTGCCCAAACATTTTATCCAGTCCGTCTGTACCCGCAGCCCGATTACATCTATCAGCCCATCTACGTCGTCCAACCCAACTGTGTCTCCCAGCCCACCCTTCACTCCCCAGTCTGCTCAGTTGTCCACTAACCCTTTTACTCCCCCATTCATCACTCCACCACCCGACCTAATTAGTCCTATACCCGACCCAGTTAATCCTATACCTGATCTGAATATCTCATTTAGTCATCAACCTCTTCTCCTGTCATGCCATCTGCCTCATCACCATCTCAACGTCACTATGTTCCTGCATGTCAACCTTCTCCTCAAATCTCCCTTGACTTATCTAGCAAGTTGTCCTCTTCAGCCTCACCTTCCTCTTCAACTCCAAACAATGTTTTTCCCTCACCCCCATCTCCTTCAATTTTGCCTAGCCATCCAATGATTACACGTGCGAAGGTCTGCATCTTTAAACCGAAAGCGTGGCTGTCTGTCTCTCCGACTGATTGGTCTACTCGTGAACCTAGTCGTGTTGTTGATGCCTTCACCGTCTCAAAACGTTGTTGGGTGCAAATGGGTTTTCCGGATGAAGAGGAATTCAGATGGTTCAATCCAGCGGCATAAGGCTCGGGTTGGGGCTAAAGGATTTTATCAAAACCCGAGTATTGATTTCTTTGAGACCTTTAGTCCAGTTGTGAAAGCATCTACTATTCGTGTGGTTCTCTCTCTGGCTGTGTCCAATAATTGGCCTCTCCGACAACTTGATTTTAACAATGCATTTTTTAATGGGTCTCTGGATGAGGATGTTTATATGGCTCAACCTCCAGGCTACACTAATTCGCAATTTCCTGAAATGATTATATTTGCAAGTTGAATAAGGCTATCTATGGGCTGAAGCAGGCACCGCGAGCATGGAACAACACGTTAAAGAATGTCCTGCTGTCTTGGGGCTTTGTGAATAGTCGATCCAACACATCATTGTTTATTCATAGACAAGGTACCTTTGTTCTTCTTCTCCTTGTTTATGTGGACGACGTTATCGTCACAAGTAACAATTTTTCCCTTATTGCTCACCTGGTTGCTGCTCTTGGTCATAAGTTTGTTTTAAAGGATCTTGGTGCACTAAATTATTTCCTTGGTATTCAAGTGACTCGACTTGATTCGAGATTTCTACTTACTCAAACCCAGTATATTCATGAGTTACTTTCCAAGTTGGATATGTTACACTTAAAACCAACCCCGTCTCCAGCAGTGTTAGGCAAGAAACTATCATTATCAGAGGGCCAACCTATGACTAATCCATTCTTGTATCGAAGCATTGTGGGTGCTCTACAGTATCTCACCAACACACGCCCAGATATCGCTTATGTCGTTAATCATCTCAGTCAATTCTTGAAACAACCCACTGATGTTCACTGGCAGGCTGTAAAACGGGTCCTTCGGTATCTTAACGGAACCAAGCATCTGGGTCTCCTAATCCAATCGGGTGTTGATTTATCCATCTCTGCTTTTTCTGATGCCGACTGGACGTCTAATGTTGATGACAGAAGGTCTGTTGTTGCTTACTGTGTCTTCCTTGGCAACACCTTGGTTTCATAGTCCTCTAAGAAACAAACTACTGTTGCCCGGTCGAGTACTGAGTCTGAATACCAGGCTTTGGCTCATGCCTCTGCTTAAGTCATCTGGCTAAAGCAACTGTTAGGAGAGCTTGGTGTGGTGATTTCTGCAACTCCCATCATTTGGTGTGATAATCTCAGTGTCGGTGCTCTAGCCACAAATCCCATCTTTCATGCTCGCACGAAGCATATCGAAATTGATATCCATTTTGTTCGTGACCAAGTTCTTCGCGGTGCTCTTGAGGTTCACTACGTCCTGTCTGCTGACCAGCTTGCTGACTGCTTGACTAAGCCGCTTGCTCATACTCAGTTTAGTTACTTAAGGTCCAAACTCGGCGTCATTGAACTTCCCCCTCGTTTGAGGGGGGATGTAAAGGCAGAAACCAAAACACATAGTGTTGATATAAAGGCCACGTAGGTGTTGTTCTAGAATTTTCTTTTTCAACAAAATTCTCCTACTTTCAACTTACTGTTATTATTCTCTCTTGTATCCTTGTGCCATGTGTTTGGGTATACTTCATTCTCTCCTCAAATCTCTCATTGTTAGGTGTATAAGTTGTGTATAAAAGGAGCCTTTTGGCCTTTGTTGAGATAACAAGAAATACAAGATATTTTACACCATTTCTTTGCAATTCTCCATTGTTACAACAATGCTTTACTATCTAAGGTTTAGGTGGTATATGTCATTAACATATATGCATAACATCAAATGTTATCCCATTTTCAATGTTTCTACACTCCTATTTCAACCTTAGATAAATAATTGTGCTATACTTTACTAACTAAGGTCTCGTTTGATAACCATTTCATCTTTAGTTTTCTGTTTCTGAAGTTTGTGCTTGTTTCCTCAGAAATACTTTACTATGGTTTTCACATTTCTCAAAGAAATATTTGAGTTCTTAGCCAAATTTCAAATAAATAAATAAATAAATAAAACTTAAAACTACATTTTTTAGTCTCAAAACCTGACTTGAATTTTAAAAACGTTATTAGAAAGTAGATAATGAAACAAAGAAACTCATAGGTAGAAATATAAGGTTTTTATAATTTTTTTTATAAATTGTATGGGATTTATAATCTTAATTTTTAAAAACAAAAAACCAAATGGTTATCAATGGAGCCTAAAAAAAGAAATTGACATGTATAGGGTTTAGCACATCTTGTCGTGTATACATCAAAATATGTCTTTCTCATTCTCGATTCTAGCCATTAATTGGTACTAGGCTCGATTAGCACATCTTGTCATTCTCCTTTGGAGCTTCCTTTCAACTTTGATTGTGAAGAGTTGAAAGTTATAGTATACTCCACATAATATGCAAATAGAGTTCATACAAGTTGTCATATCATAAATATTTGTCATCTTGACATGCTACATCATTTTTTGTTAGTCAATTAATGGTCAATTTAACTTGAGGATCATTTAAATATATTTCTAAGTCTCAAGGACTAAAGTGTCACTTTTAAATTTTCAATGACCAAACAAATCTTCAACGCTCTCGGGATCCAAAGTGTAATTTGTCCTTATTTGTCACTTCAATTTCCTTTTTCTTTTTAATTTCTTCCTCCCTCATTCCAATTTTTCTAGTTATCTAGAAAGGAGCTATAACGAGTCAGCATCAGAGATTAAAAGAAAATTACAAAGAACAAAGAACAATTATGAGTTGAAGTACTAGTTTAAATGCAAGTTAACAAATGGTGTATTTCTCAAAACCCCAATATTTTGGGACTCCATTTGTAATCTACGAAACATACATAAGAATATTTTTGACCAAGCTTCAAATAAAACCTAATTCAAGGTAAACGTTCAGATTTTTATTGAAGTTCAAAATCTAATTCGGTAAAATTAAGGTCCCGTTTGATAACCATTTGGCTTTTGGTTTTTAGTTTTTGAAAATTATGCTTGTTTTTTTTTTTTTCCAATTTTCCTTGGTTTTCATCTTTGTAATCAAAGGACACATTTGAATTCCTAGTCAAATCCTAGCCACATTCTAAAAACAAAAACAAGTTTTTGAAAACTACTTTTTTTAGTTTTCAAAAACCACATTTTGATTTGGTTTTTGAAAACATGGAAAGAAGGTATTAAAAAAATAAAGAAACATATAGGTAGAAGTAGTGTGTTTATAAGCTTAATTTTCAATAACAAAAAACCAAAAATCAAATGGTTATCAAACGGGACCTAAATGTTTAGAATAAAAATTGAAAAAATTATTCATGCTTTCCATAACCAAACCAAAGGTTCACCACCTAGTACCAACCACACGTATATTACATTTTTGTCCACCCAAAAAGGCAAGAAAAAAAAAAGGACAACATTACAATTTACAATCATCTCAAACATAGAAACTAACTACATTACACTCATAACTTTGATAGAAGTTTTGATTTGGGAACAACTTAGAATAATATTTGGATATGAATTCCCAAAAAGCAAAAATTGCTGAAGAAGCAAAGAATGTTTGAAGATAAAGGGATGAAAAAGGCTCCAAAAACTCCAAAAACCACATGCACTTGCAAAACCATTATGAATATTTGTCACCTTTTTCATACAAAAGCTTGTCTCGTTATAATCATGAAGAGTTTCTTCTACGCAACCTTCTTCAATTAACACCGTACCCCCACCACCAACTATACTATCGAGTATCGATAGCTTCTTCTTCATTTTTCCGGACATAGCCACTTCTTTATGGACATTATTTTGGCTAATTAGTATATGTATCTCATCCCCAATATTTGAATGTTTTCCCCATCTATTTTCTAAGGTTTCTTGGAAACTTTCAATTATGTCTTTCAAGTTCGTTAAATGTTAAAGTTGACTGGTCATAAACATAAATCGCTTAATACTTGGCGAGTTGATAGAAATTAACCTTGTTTTCTTCCAATTCCCAGCTTACAAATAAGTTTTACATATCCTCATTGATGATATTTGAATTTCCTAGTCAATTCAAAAACAAAAACAAGCTTTTGAAAACTATGGTCCCGTTTGATAGTTACTATTTGGTTTTTGGTTTTTGGTTTTTGATAATTATGCATGTTCTTTTCCAATTTCCTTGCTATGGTTTTCATCTTTGTTAATGACACATTTGGATTATTCCTAGCCAAATTTCAGAGACAAAAACAAGTTTTTTTAGTTTTCAAAAATTGACTTGATTTTTTAAAACATGAGAATAAGGTTGATTTTCAAAAATCAAATGGCTATCAAACGGGGCCTACTTTCTTTAGTTTTCAAAACTTTACTTGGTTTTTAAAAATCGGAGAAGAAAATATAGATAACAAATCAAAGAAATGTATAGGTGGAAGTAGTGTTTATAAGCTTAATTTTTCAAAAACTAAAAACCAACCAAATGGATATTAAACGAGACTTGAGTGGACTGATATTTCAAATTTTCTTTTCACATGTGACTTTCTTTTTTAAATTCCTTTTGATTCGCTCATCGTATCATGTCATGTAAGTTCATTATCAACATCAATTAAACACAACTCCATGGAAAATGCACCCTATTAATTATCATCTAAAAGGTCAATGGTCCAATTCATCACTCCCATCGTTCATGTTGTACTAAAAAAAGGGATAGTTGCATAGATGACAAATTGGACCAAATTAATAGCAAATATAGCACAAATGCAAACTAATTGCATATATAGCAAAATTAATTGTACAAGACCAAAAAGTTGTCATCAGATTCTATCCGTGTCTATCACTGATAGACTCTGAATAATTGGAGTCTATCAGTAGACTGATAGATTCTGACTAATTAGAGTCTATCGTTGATAAACACGGATAATCGAAGTCTATCAGATAGATTCAAATTAATCAGAGTCTATTTGTGTCTATCAGTAATATACTCTGATAGATTTTGTTATATTTACAATTGTTTTTACATTGTGGTATATTTGTAATTATATAATTCTTATTTGCCACCCACGGCAAATCCTCTAACAAAAAATAAAGGAAAAAAAAAACCTCATCACCAACAAATTTTTACTATTCACCAACTAAAAGGATATAGATTAAAAATATTAACATTGAAATGAAACATTTTTTGTTTTCAAATAAAAAATGGAAACATTTTTAACAATAGACAATAAATTATTTAAAAAAGAAACACCCAAAAGAAAATATATTTAGGCTATTATGCTCCATTCTTTTTGTCAAACTCCTTCAATTCTTTGCCTCTCCAAAATCCAGAAATCTCACCACAACTTCCCCAATTTGCATCGCCAAAATGCCAATAGAAAGACAAACCCCACCACAAACACCCCATCTTCGCATTCAAGTCCCATCCATAGTCGACAATGACACACATTATCAAAACAACAATCACAAAACCACCCCACCCTCGTGGTTTAAATCCATTCCCTCTCCATCTCCATCTCCGCAAAGGCCAGAACCGAATCAAACCTGGCTCGACAATCCGGACCACGGTCCATACCTACTAAAGCTTGCTCGGGACACAATAATTTCAGGCGACAGTCCAACCAAGGCTTTGGACTATGCGGTCCGAGCAGCCAAGTCATTCGAGAGATTTCCGGGCCTCGGCGTTGAGCTGCCCATGAGCTTGCATGTCGTTGCCGCCATTTACTGCCGGCTCGGGAGGTTCGAGGAGGCCATTCCGGTTCTTGAGCGGTCCATCGAGGTTGCAGAACCCGAAAACGGACCGGAGCATGCTTTGGCGAAATATTCAGGCTACATGCAGCTTGGGGATACTTATTCCATGCTGGGGCAGTTGGATGGGTCCATTTCTTGTTATGAGGCTGGTTTGATGATCCAGATTGATGCTTTCACTGACTCTGACCCTAAAGTTGCAGAGACTTGCAGGTACGAGCTTTCTTAGTTGCTTAATATATATATATATATATATATTTATGCATAGCTCTATTTTGAAGATTGCGAAAGCCACTCTAAGTTGTATCTGCTTCCACTTTTTGATTCATCAATCAGTTCACAGACTTACATATAGAATTGTTGCAATTCAAATTCTAAACTTGCATAATAGTATGTTTGGTTGTTGAGCATTTTGAGTGAATTCAAAGTCATAATGGATTTCAAATAGATTTTGCTTTTTGTTTAACATAAAAATTTGAAATATGAAGTGATTTGAAATCATGTTTTTATGTAAGAAAAACTAGACTAAAATGACTCGGTTTTGTAGGATTTCATGACATTTGGAGTTAATTAATTTACTTATTTCACTTTGTTTTATTTTTATCTTCTAGTAAATTAACTTTTTATTTTGTTTCATTTCCAACTAACATCCAAATAAAAAAAATTAAAAATGTTAAATTATTAGTTGTTAAACTTTCAAAGTTGTATCCATATGGTCCTTGACACTACAACAAATTTGGCTTTTAATGTCGGGCAATGCCCGACATTAAAAGTCTTTAATGTCGGTCACTGACCGACATTAAAAACACCGACATTAAAAGTTTTAATGTCGGTCGCTTTTAATGTCGGTCATTGCCCGACATTAAAAGCTCTGTCCGACATTAAAAGTACACTTTTAATGTCAGTCATGGCCCGACATTAAAAGGACCCTTTTAATGTCATTCAACAAGCTTTGACCGACATTAAAAGTGACATTTAATGTCAGTCAATGCCCGACATTAAAAGTGAACTTTTTATGTCGGTCAGCCACTCTTTGTCCGACATTAAAAGTCACTTTTAATGTCGATCAGTTTTTAATGTCGGTCATTGCCCGACATTAAATGTACGATATTCAATTAAAAAAAAATTGTTGGTTGCACACGTAGCTAACCAACAATATTATTTTTTCATTTTGTAAAAACCTGTAAAAAAAATGGAATTTAAACATATACACAAAATAAAATCTCGAAAGTATTTTTACATAACAACTAAAACTCAACGAGCATGAATTTAATTAATAAAATATAGCAATGTAAAAAATACATGAAACTTTTCGTTCATCCACAAATCACATCCATGAACCAAATTTACAAAAAAAAAGTAAAATTACTAAACAAAATAACTACACAACTCCTTAAATGCTCTTCCCTAAGTTCATCTTCGAGCTTCTTTTCAAGAATATCAATTTCATCATCTGCAACAGTTCTCACTTAACAAGATGAATTCTCCAACCTTATACAACGAAAAAACGTAAGTAAAATACAATCGACACACATCTCCAATCAAATCCTTAGACTAAAACAAAAGCTCCAAGACGTACGAGTAAAGTAGAGCTAATCACCAACATCTTGAGAGGATTATAGAATACTTGGTGTGCAGTAATATGCATTAGTGTAAAAGTAAATCCACAGATAAATTCTACAAACACTTGGTGTGCAGTAAGCAAGAAGCCAATTACCAAATTTTCCAGCTCACCACTTTGAAAAGAAGAAAAGAAACAAAAGACACTTAAATATACCCTATAACTTGCAGAAAAAAGTTTCAATAAGCAAATAATTTCATCACATTGACAAAGGAGAAGCAACAACATACTAGTATTATTCTTCTTCACCAAATAAAATGAACTGATAGGGAGCCAATCCATAAATCAACTAATGAGCCTAGGATGTATCAAAAGTAGGAGATGACATACACAATTATCTCAAGATCCATCAACATCCATGCTTTTCATCTAACTAACATATTAATTTGTTCGTTTTGCTTAAAACACTTAAATTTACACGACTACCTGTGTTTTTCACCCAAGACGCAAGACTTGATGCATTGTCCTAGACTAAAGACTTCAAATTAGTTCTCCTCAGTTGGTAAACTTACATAAACATATTTTGCATTCAAATAAGAAAGTTTGAAATGGAAAGGAAGTTAGAGAAGTTTACAAAAGAACATCGACATTTAAAACAAATAAATTAAAACCTGATTTTGTCCCCAAATCCAGAGTCTACTAGTTGAAATGGAACCATCATTCTCATGAGGTTATGCAATAGCAGCAGTACAAGGCAGGAAGGAAAAATACAAAAATCTGTTAGATTTATTAGTAAGATAATTTTTTATCGAACAAAGTGTTTACATAAAGGCAAATGATCTTGAAAAAAATAACAAAGAATATTAGTAAAGACATACAACATCAGAAAACGTCACAGAAAGATACCTACAAGAAATTTGAGTGGTTGATCGATTAATTTGAATAATACTAGTAAGAACTCAACTTGGCTATAACACTTTACAAACCATTACCTTAAAGGCATCCTTTTGACTTTCAGATAATTCTTCCTCTTTGATCAAAGTATTTGTGAACTCCTGATAATATGTGAAAACAAAGCATAAAGATAAAATTCATCTAATTCCAAATCAAAATTCACAGAAAACCTACAGATAACAAAAAGGCTAAACTTACATATATATTTGTAGTTCATGGATGCTTATTGTACAATGTAGAAAACAAAAGTTGAAAGAAAATATAGATTTGCAGTTCATAGATACTTACATCTGACGAGAAGTTTTGATTTCCTATATAAAAGAAAGTAACAAAAGTTTAAAGAAAATATAGAAGTGCTTAGTTAATAAAAGAAGCTTACAAATTTTGGCTTCTTCCTCGTTCATTCCCAAGAAGTGAGTTGTATCAAGGATGCTTATTGTAGAATTAGCCTACACCAGCAACTGAAACATTCTCCTTCTTTAAAGATCTGTACAACATGAAAACAAAAATCATTTTAATGTTTAAGATTCATATTTTTTACATATAAGTATCAGTGAGGCAAGTTGACAAAAAGTTTTGACAAAGATATTTCAATCCAGTACGTTTTCACTAAGTCCCTTAATTATGTATTGACAAAAGCCGAGCACCTACAGTCATTCTCTTGTAACGCATGACTGTTCAAACAACACAACAACAATAGTCAACTTCCTTTCATATTTTAGATGCTTTTACACCTAGAATCCGAAAAGTCATATTTTTATATACCATCATCATCTATACAAGTTCATGTTTCCTCCATTTTCATGTACAAATATGTTAAGAAAACTAGTAATTAAGAACAGTCGACACTAATATTTTTAACCGCACTCCAAATAAAGTCATAGATGATAACTTCAAAAGAAATTAGAACTCAAATAATAGTATTGCTATATGATTATATCTCGAAGCAACAATCCTCTAGATACAGAAAACAATGACAGAACAATTTCAAGCACTACTGAAGTCGAGAAGAAGATTAAAACTCCATAAATAATTAATCTTAATGTTCAATAAGTTCACAAAGCACCGAATGACCAAAACTATCTACTCATAGTCAAGAGAGCAATTCAATTAGGGATATGCACCTAAAAATTTGTCTAACTATCAATTTCAGCTTCAATTCCTTCCAATTGTAAGATAATTTTCTATAAACAGCTAAATTTACAAGATTGGATCAACCTCCTCCAAAGCATCTTCTTCGATTATTTCAAAAGGAATCGAAATTTCAAATGAAATAACAAACCCAGTTCGATCAAATATCAAATTATTTGGCAGCAGTGGTTAAAGTACATATCAATGGCTGAAATGCTCCCATTAGAGAAAGAACAAGAAAAATAGAAGAACACCAAAGAATTATAGAAATTAGCTGAGCTTCGACCGAATCACCCAAGCAAATAACAGCGAATAACATAGACATACAGTACAAAATAATGAGGCCTCAATTTGAGCCCTAATTTTGATATTCTTGCGTCCATTAGCACAGGAGATCATGAGAAAGAGTCTGCCAAAGATGAATTCGAATTACCTCTTTTGCCAATATCCTCACCGATCCAATGCTTCTCCGTACTCTGATCGAGTTTCTAAGAATTGAAGATGTAATAAAAAAAAAAACAATCATATCAAACAGTAACAACAAATTTAACAATTATCTTGAACATAATATCAAGTGAGCAAATCTCAATACATGGCATAGCTCATTCATCAGCTTAAATCTAACTAAAACAAATTTACTATAATTACGCTTCACAATAATTCTCTAAATTATTCAATCCTCCGAATCCTAGTGACAACAAAAAATGGATCTCGAAATCATTCATCAAATAGAAGTAACAGAGAAAACAGATCTTGAAGCACCAAACCTAAGAGGAAAGCACGAATGATTAAATAACCTGAGAATATTATAAGGATTTTTAAAATAAGGATTTTTAACCTGAGATTGTTAAAATAAAGATTTTAATTCTCGTATACAGAGAAAATGGATTCAGCAGAGAGAGAGTTTACAAGAAAGAAGAACCTGAGAGACACTCTCTTTAAAATCATCGGATGTAAATCTTCAAATTTAAAATATAGGTAAGAAATCTACAAAATACTATACACAATCAAGTGAAGTTGTCACATTTATGAGACAATTGTTCAAGCAAATCCTCCAACTCCCACACTAAGACCACTTTTGAATATTATAGAGTAAAGAGAAAATAGATAACCTGCTGCCTTTTAACATGATGCAAAGTAAAATAAAACGTTACCAAACTAAAATGAAAAAGAAAATAACTCGAAAGAGCCATATCCAAAACAAGCAACAACCTGTTTTCTCGCTGATGTCCTTTCGTCAGCTGTTTTGATTATTATGGCTTAGTGCAAAGTTTGATCAACTATATGAAAAGCTGAAGTAGTTACATATGTTTTATCAAATGTTCACGGAGGGACTAAAGTAGTTAAATTGAGTGATTACATAGAATAAGTACACTTGGTCCTTGTTTTATTTCTCTAGGTGACACGGTGGTCTTATTTACCTCATCCAATTTTCTTTCAACAAGTTTTAATTCCCTATTTCATTCATACGAACATACATATATCACTCAGGAATTTAAGTAAACAGGATACAGAGCTAGCCTTTAGGAGAATGAAGAAATAATTTTCCTTTAAAATTGAAGAGCATAAAGTTCATTCAAATTTACCTTGTATAAACTAGACACCCAATTTTTTCTCTTCTCACTGGGTTGACTGACTTCAGGGGTTGGCACCAGGTCTTCTGCCAATTTGTCTTCCACATACTTGGACTCAAAATTTTTTGCTAAGGACTCTTCACGCTGAAAGCACAAAAGCTCCCATTTCTTGAAAGCAAAAAAAAAAAAAAAAAAAAATCAATAGAGAAGAAGGAATAACCCTTCAGTGAAAATTCTACTAAACCAATTTCACGATTCAAAAAACTATACACAAGAATAGGCTTGTCGTTCTGTCTCATCTTCTTCGCCAACTTCTTGATTCTGAAGGTCTTGTGAGACGGTTGCGAATGATTAAGAAAACTCACATCATAAAACCGCCCAAAATAAAAATCAATCGGGAGTGTAATACAAAATGAATATAAAGCAAGAATACAAAAAACAAGATCACTACAAGGAAGAAAGAGTTACCATCTTGGAGATTCGGGAACCGGCTACGAGGGCTTCGAACAACGACCGCAAGAAAAAACCCTACTTTCAGAGAGAGAGTTGAAAGAGGGGATGATGCTTTTTATGTGGACCGCTAAAATGAGGAAGACAACTAAAAATAGGCTTTTAAAGGCCGACATTAAATGAACACTTTAATGTCGGGCAATGCCCGACAATAAAAGCCCAAAAAATTTTCAAACACGCGCGTTTTCACCGTCCGACATTAAAAGGCCTGTGCGTTTTTTCGTCTGACATTAAAAGTCCTACGCGTTTTTTTTCGTCCGACATCAAAAGTATAATTTGTTGTAGTGTGAACTTAAAAAATGTATCAAATTGGTCATCACACTTTCAATTTTGTGTACAATAGGTCCCTAAATTTTAAAACCATATGTCTTTAAACTTTCGCTTTTATATCCAATAGACCCCTCAACTTTCAATTATGTGTCTAATAGGTCATAGACCTAATCAACATTTATTTTTTAAAAGTAACAAGGCTACTGTATACAAAATTTGAAAGTTTGGAGAAATTTTGATCAATCACAAATTGTCACGTCATTATTTAAAATTAATGACGAAATTACAAATAATTAAACTTGAGACCAATTATTAATTGACATCTGTTCCAAAATTAATTTGAAGACATAGTTGGCCAATTATAAAATCTTAACATCAAATGTTCATTTGATCAATTAATTAAAAGAATTAATTTGATCAATTGATTAAAAAATAATTTGATCAAATTTTGGTCTTTTAATATTTGGGTCATATGGTTTTTCAGTCAAATATAAATCAAACCCAAGACCAAATAGTTGAGGCTAAGACTAATAAAGTCCAAATCCAAATTGTTAGGCCCAAAAGTCACCAATGCCCATCCATATAGAACTCTATAAATAGATGAGGTTCTCCTCCATTTCAACGGTTCAAAAATTGGAAGCCCTCAACCAGAACCAGAGAATTTAGAGAGACTACATCAAGACTAAAGACTCCTTGAAATCCATAAGTTCATAAGTGTTGAACACTCCTTGAAGACCGAACACTCTTCAAGACTTCAATACTCCTTGAAGACCAAACACTCTTCAAGACTTCAACACTCCTTGAAACTAAAGACTTTTCAAGACTTTAGGACTTCAAGAACTCCAAGAATAAATTGAAGCTTCAGACTCGACAACAAGCGTTCCAACCCTCAAATGAAACACACTCACACACAAGAGAGAGAATCAGAGGATCAAAGTTAGAGATTGTACACCCACACACATGCAAGATCAATATAAGTAAAAGTTTATTTCACGTGTCTCATATTTGAAGTTATGTGTGAATAGTCCTATTAGGCATACAATTCGTTTATTAATCTTTAAAAATCTTGAATATTTTGTGAACCTATTAGATACAAAATTGAAAGTTCAAGAACGTGTTGAACATTTTTAAATGGACATATTAGACACAAACTTGAAAGTTCACGAATCTATTAGATATTTTTTAAATTTCAGAGACCAAATATATAGACACAAACTTGAAAATCCAGAGACTAAACTTGTAATTTAATCTAAAAAAAGACGGTAAATAATAGAGGGTCAAAAATTGCAAAACCCACAAACCACTCATGAATTATAATGGTTCTTATGATAAAATTTAAAACTATAAAATTATAATTACATTCAAATCAATATATTCTTCACATTAATTATTGTTTTTTTTTTCTTAAATTACATTGATATATGAAAAAAGAAAAAAAGATGTTAATATTAAACTTTTCAAAGTTTATAAAGTTTTTTTTAAAAAAAAAAAAAAAAAAAAAAAAGTTAAAATGTAACAAATTTACGTGTAACAACTCTCATAGTTTAGGGATGGTTCGTGCATTTTACAATTTAGAAGGATTTGGTTGTTAGAATGTATAAATTTGGAAGGCATTTGATCAAATTGAGAGTTATTTAACCTCCTATAACTTTAAACTTATTTAGATCATTTGATATAACTTATGCACAATTTAGTTTATTTTGATTTAAATGATTTTTTTTTTTAATTAGGAGATGTTAGAACTTTCTATTTAAGTAGAAACTCTCTATGAAAATTTTAACCATTTAAATAAGGATTCATCGTGAAGAACTACCTATTTAACTGAAAATATCCTCAAACAGGTCATTTAAAACGTAGATTTTAAAAAATAAATGAAAATAATTCCATGCAAGGAACTTGATCATTGCAACATTTAACGGAGAATTCAGTATGATAGAAAATTAAATGGGTCGACGTTGGCAAAGACTGAGATGGGAAAGCAATGATGATATGTATTATAGCAACTAATCTCACTTTACAAAGAAAAAAAATGAATTATGACTAATAACTTCATCTACTCGTAATAATACGAAGGATTTGTACTGAATGACAGGTACTTAGCGGAGGCACACGTACAAGCAATGCAATTCCAGGAGGCAAAGAAATACTGCAAGAAAACATTAGAGATTCACAAACAACGCAGCGCACCTGCATCTCCAGAAGAAGCAACCGACCGTCGTCTAATGGCATTAATTTGCGAGGCACTGGGCGATTACGAGTCTGCATTGGAGCACCTGATTCTTGCCAGCATGGCCATGATCGCCCACGGCCACGACACCGAGGTCGCCGCCATCGACGCCAGCGTCGGCGACATCTACGCTGCACTCTGCCGCTTCGACGAGGCCATATTCGCCTACCAAAAATCCCTCACAGTCTTCAAGTCCACAAAAGGAGAATCCCACCTCTCTGTCGCCTCGCTCTTCCTCCGCCTCGCCGAGCTCTACAGCCGCACCGGCAAATCCCGAGAGGCCAAATCGTATGCCGACAACGCGCTGAGGATCTACCTAAGGCCAGCGGCGGGGGCCTCGTGCGAGGACCTCGCAAGTGGGCTGGTGGAGATCGCTGCCGTGTACGAAGCCGTGAACGAAGCAGAGGAGGCGATTGGGGTTCTGCAGAGGGCGGGGAAGGTGCTGGAGGGCGGCGGGGGGCAGCGGAGCGCGGTGGCGGGAATAGAGGCGCAGATGGGGGTGATGTTTTATGTGGTGGGGAGGTATGGGGAGGCGCGGAAGGCATTTGAAGGGGCGATTGAGAAGCTGCGAGGGGCTAAGGGAGAGAGGAAGGCGGCTTTGTTTGGGGTTTTGTTGAACCAAATGGGATTGGCTTGTATTCAGCTCTACAAAATTGGGGAGGCTGTTACCCTGTTTCAGGAGGCCAGGTTTGTGTTAGAGGAACACTATGGTGTCTACCATTCTGATACTCTTGGTGTTTGTAGCAATCTTGCTGCTGCTTTTGATGCCATGGGCAGGTAACATATATTAGATTAAAACATGTCTTTAAGATTCCGTTTGATAACCATTTCTCAAATAGTTTGAGTCGATTATATGCAGGGTGGAAGAAGCCATTGAGATTTTAGAACACATCCTTAAAGTGAGGGAAGAAATGCTTGGAACTGCAAATCCAGAGGTTGATGATGAAAAAAGAAGGCTGGAGGAACTGTTAAAAGAAGCAGGAAGGGCTCGCAATAAAAAGGCAAAGTCATTAGAACATTTGCTTGGCTCCAACTCCCTGAGGATGAAGAAAGAAGCATTAAAGAGATGGTCTGGTGGCTTTAGTTTTAGAGCTTGAGTAAATATGTGTTTGCCATACTTTGGACTTAAAACTCATTTAGTCATAGAATAATTACGAACAGACTTTAAGGGGGTGTTTGGGGCACTGAATAGGTTATAATAACCCCCCTTATTATAACCTATTCAATGTTTGGGGCACCAACAAAAATAATTGCTGAGGTGGGTTATTTTAACCCTCGGTTATTTTATCCATTTTCTACAGTAACCATTATTCTACAGTAACTATCTCCTCACTTCTTCCATGCGACTCCTTGACTTTTCCGATGACCGTCGGCCGCCGTCAGCCGGCGAAGTTTCCGACGACCGCCGACGACTTTTCCGGCGATCGCCGATGAATTTTCCGGCCACCAATTTTTTTTTTCCATATTTCTTCTCAATTTCATTTTGAAAAATATAAAAAATAAAAATAAAAATAAAAACATCAAAGGTTGCCGGAAAAGTCGTTGACAACATCGAAGGTTAATCAACTTAAAAAAAAAAATTCAAACGAAATTATATTTACCCACTCAAGTTTATTTCAAATGATTTTATTGATAAAAAAAAAAAAAGGGAAAAATACACTTTTGGTCCCTGAGGTTTGGGTTAAGTGACACTTGGGTCCCTGAGTTTTCAAACTCAACAAAAATACCCCTGAGGTTTGAGATAAGGAGCACTTTGGTCCCTGCCGTCAAATTTTCTGTTAACTTTTAACGGTTGCTGACGTGGCACTATTATTTTAATATAAAAAATTATTTTTGTTTTATTTTTTAAATAAAAAATATTAAAAAATTAAAAAATTAATATTTAATTATTTTTTTTATTCTTTCTCTCTTTCTCTCTCATCTTCTTCTTCTCCATCTTCCTTCTTCTCCATCTTCTCCCTCCTCCTTCTTCTTCTTCCTAAGTCCGGCGACCGGCGGCCACCACACGCCCCCCCCGCCGCCGCCAGCCGCCGGCGACTGAATTTTTTTTTTTCTTCTTTCTTCTTTCTTCTTCTTCCCTTCTTTCTTCTTCTCTTCTTTTTCTTCAATGTTTTTTTTTTAAAAAAATAGAAAAGGGAGGGAGGAGGGAGCCCTCCTCCCTCCTCCTCTGTTTCCGGCCGGAAAAGGCAGCGGCGTGAACGCGAGGACGAATGGCAGCGGCGTGAACGAAAATGAGATCTGGCGTTGCAGATCTAGGTGTTGCAGATCCGGCAAGGGATTAGCGTGGGCGTTGCAGATCCGGTGACTGAGTCGCAGATCCGGCGGCGGATTGGCGTGCATTCAAGCGGGCAGCGGCAGATCTGGCGGATTCGCGCGCGTTGCAGGCGGGCGGCGACGGATTCGCGTGCGTTGCAGGCGAGCAGCGACGGATTCACGTGCGTTGCAGGCGAGCGGCTGCTCCGACGGTATGCGTTACAGGTGGGCGACGGCTCCGACGGCGTGCGTTGCAGGTGAGCGGCAAAATGGATGACAGGGACCAAAGTGCTCCTTATCTCAAACCTCAGGGGTATTTTTGTTGAGTTTGAAAACTCAGGGACCCAAGTGTCACTTAACCCAAACCTCAGGGACCAAAAGTGTATTTTTCCCAAAAAAAAACTAATATGATTTTTGAACTAAACATTTACAATTTTTATTTTGGCAATACTAAAAGTTAACTAATATGATTTTTCTATACCAAAACCTAAACTTTTTTGCTTTGTTACAAAAAAAAAAAAAAAGCATAACCCTAAATCAAACCAAAGTGTTGTATATCATTAAAAAAAAAACTAGAAAAAGAAAACAGTCAGTTTGAACCTTTGATTCAGAACCTCATGTTAAAACAGATCAACACTCCAAACACAGATTATTTTATCCCAGATTAAAATAATCTGCACCCCAAACACAGATTATGTTATCCCAGACTATAATAATATGCACCCCAAACACAGATTATTATAACCCCATATTATTATAATTGCCAGATTATTATAACCACCAGATATTATAACCAATTCAGCGCCCCAAACAGCCCCTAAATGACAAACATTATTCCTTTGATGCTAGATTACAATGTCAGACGTTGACCGACATTCAAAAACGACTATCATTATAACTTACAATGAAAATTGAAACGATATTAGATACACGATCAACATCATTTCCCTTTCTACCTGTATTAAAGGAAAATTTGTTCTTGCGTTAAAAAACATAATAGTTTTTTGTTTTTCTCTTTAAAGAAAATTTTCATGATCTTTCTTCAATTCTGCATGTATAACTTTCTCAATTCTTATATCCAGATTGAGCTTAAAAGGATATGCTAGAAAGCAAACTCAGAAGAGGAAGAGAACACAATAAATTAAAGGCAAAACAAAAATGTTTTTAGAAAAATTTATGGGGCAATTGCAAGAATAGCAAAAAATAAAATGGAATTTGCAACCATGTCATTAGTTTCTTAATGTTGCAAATATAGCAAAAAAACGTGGGCCCGCCTAAACATTAAAGTTGAAAAGTCAAAAAAACCCCTTAAACACGCTGGAAGTTTAAAAAGTATATCAATGGTGTTATTGATATACTATATATCAGGTATATCATTCATTTATTTAGTGTATTGATATACTAGATATTTGGTATATCAATCAACTGATATACTAAATATATAGTATATTAGATGTATATTTCATGAATATAATATACTTCATTTATGAAGTATACACATGAGCTTTCATTAGTTTAGATATCTTTGATATACTTCATCAATAAATAGTTAGATATATTAGCTTTATTTTGGGACAATATGTGTGGTAGGAGATTTAAACCTCTAAACTTTTGGTTGAATTGAATGTGTATATCTTATGCTAGTTGAGTTATGCTCATGTTGGCAAATATGTCATCAATATATTATACATCATCTTAATAATATATTACTGATACACTAATGATATACTTGAAATTACACTTTTAGTGAGTACTAATACACTAATGATATACTTAAAATTACATCTTATTGATATACTTGTAACAAATTTTGCATTCTACGACCTTCATAATACACCAACAATTAAAAATATATATCAATGATTTTTTTTTAATAACTAGTCTATTATTGATGTATTAAGCTACTCAAATCAGGTATATCAATGTTATTAATTATTTTAGTATAAAAAATGAGGTAAGTTAAAAAAAAAACCAAATGAGGTATATCAATGGTATATCAACATTCATAACAGATATAGAAGACAAACATTTATGTTATAAAAGACAAACATTTCATTTAAAATATGTAAATAACACAACATAATTCAATAAAGAGAAAATAAAACATAACAAATATAAGTAAAGAAAGTAACATATCAAGTATATCATTGGTATATCAACATTTACTCAGGCATATCAAATGTTATGCTTATCAAATCAAGTATATATTAGGTATATCATTAATATATTAGGTATATCATTGTATTCATTCGATTATATCAAATTTGGTGTATCAGTTAACTAATATACTTTATATTTCGTGATTCAATAAATATAAAATATATCAGATATACTACTAATATAGTTGTTGATATATCAACAAGGGTAAAACTGGAATAATAAAAAAACAGAAATCAGATTCTTAAAATTTTACTATGTTTGCAAATCTAAATAAATCATAGCTAGATTTGCAAATATCCTAATATTTTTTTGCTACCCATTGCAATTTCCCAAAAATTATTGGGTTTGGTATTTGACAGAAAGAATTGAACCAAAAATTGGTCTCTAAAATTCTTTTTTGAATGTTTAGGAAAAGAATAACGCAAAACATAATCGAGGAAGAGGTATGTTGATAGAAATGTACCTAAGGTGTAATTAGGAATATTAGTAAGGGTATATTAATAGTTAGTTAGGAAGTTGTTAGAGTATGGAGTTATAAATAGTGGGAGTGGGAAAGGGGAAAGTAGGGGATTGAGTCAGTGAGTTACTCAAGAGCTTCTCATCCTGTAGTCCACCTATGACGGCGATTAAGGCTACTCTATTGTTATTCCCCTCAACCTGAAGTGCTTTGTTGTTGAAGCGTGATAACGCAAACTCTCTTCCAGTCCTTACTTAATAATAGTTAGTAGGTTGAATTGAGGCTTACACTGGTTTCTTGCCCCCAAAAATTGTGTGATAAAAGCTTGAGGTAACTCTTTGAACGAACTTATATATTTCCTTGGCAACTTTCCAAACCATTGCCTCGTCGCTCTTGTTAGAGTGAGAGAAAAGGCTCGACATTTGGTGGCCTCAGAAGCTCTGTAACGCCTCAGGCCCAGGATTCAGAATCCGGATTCGGCACCTAACGGCCCCGGCATTCCCCTACAACCTGACCATGTCATCATCTTGTCTTAAACCGCTTTTAAGATTGAAGACTGTCTCACAAACCAACACGGGATCCTTTTAGCATGTTTGTCCTCACTCACATGCTTCCAAGGAAAATTCCCAGGAGGTCACCCAACATAGAACTTCTCCAAGCCAAGCACGCTTAACTCCAAAGTTCCTATGATTGAGAAACCGAAAAGGAATGTGCACCTTGTTGGTATAGGTAGTATCTATCAATTCTTTTAGGGGGCGTTTGGGCCTCCGAAGTGGCCCGAACTAGGAAGTCCGTTTTTAGAAAAACGGGCAACCCTACGTTTGGGCCTCTGTTTTTCTAAGAACGGGGTTAGGGTTTCCCAAACCCCCTTAATTGGGATTTCGTGGTGTCGTTTTTCATTCTCCTCTCCCCTCGAATTTGCACTTCACTCTTTCCGTTTTCCTTCCACCGTCTCATCTTCTTTGTGGCGATCACTCTCTATCTCCTCTACGGTTGGTTTGTTCTTCCTTTTACTTACCTCTCTCTCCGTTGTACCTTATGTCGGCTACGGTTGGTTGTCCGTTCGTTTTACTTACCTCTCTCTTTTCGTGTTCTCTATGGCGATCGCTCTCTCTCGGCTACGGTGAGTTCGTTTTGGTTTTGTTCTCATTTTTCCTCCTTCCCTCGCTCCGATCTGGTTTTCTTAACCTCCCCTCTTCGATTGCATGTCTCGTTTTCGGTTTGGGAGGGAAAGAGCGAATTTAGATCTCAGATCTGTCTTCTCCTTGTTCCTTGTTCGCAAATTAGAGGTACCGTTGCTATTATTATGGAAGGATGAAAAACTTTAACCAACCATTTATAGTGTCTACAGTGCAGGGAAGAACTCAAACCCAAATGGCTGAAAGAGGGAGAGCAAGCCAAGGATAGGATAAACCACAAACACAAGATAGAGGGAGATCGAGCTACCAGTGAACCAAGGATGAAATTTTTAATGTTTATTTTTATATGTTCTCTATGTAATTTTTTTTTAATTTTTTCGATATTATTTCAATGCACTATTGTCTTCAATCTATCAATGCACTTCACTGCTTGTTTTCTTTCGGTACATCTATCATCGTTATCATGGTTTTAAAATTCCATTTATTCTGGTGAAATTTCAAAAAGATTCAAATACGTACTAATAATTAATTATGCATGCCCTTCTATACAATTACTTGGTTTCAAAATCTTCAATTTAGTTTAGTTTTGTTGACTTTACCAAAACCTCCAGAGATAGAAATATTTTTTTAAAAAAATATCGAGAGATAAAAATATTTAATAAGAAAATGAAAGTTTATGAGTGAATTAGAAAAAATAAAAGAAAATTTATCAGATTTGATCCAACAAAGTTCAATGAAAACTTATTTGTAAGTTTTAATAGCATATTTAATTTAAAAACTATTTTCAATTTGCTTAAAAAAAAACAGCCATGTTGCTCTTATTTTGTATTTGGTAGTAAAAAAAGAAGAAGAAAACATGTTTCTTCAAACAAAAATTGCTTTAATTTAACCCTACAAAATCATCATAACAAAAAGAAAAATGGGTTCGTTATTAGTAATGAGTGTCTTGTGTGTTAATTTTTTTGTTTTTCAGAATTTAGATTTTTTTTTTTTTTTATCAAAATTGTGGGTTAAAATCCTCAATATCTAGAGTTAGTGGAAGGGTAATTTTAAATTATTAATTTTAGAAAAATTGTATACCATTGATAAAAAAAATTAAAAAAAAAAAAATCAGAAACTCAGATTTCAGAAATCAGCACCCCAAACACAGACTTCCTAAATTAGACTTCAGAAATCAGAACCCTAAACATAGACTTCCGAAAATCAGATTTCAGAAATCAGCATCCCAAACACAGATTTCTAAAATCAGATTTCAGAAATCAGCACCCAAAACACAGATTTCCAAAATCACCCTAATTCCAAAACCCCCCATTTCCAAAACCTCTATTTCCAAAACCCTTACCCCAAACACCCCCTTAAGCTTATTTTGACCATACTTTCATGTCCTTAGGATCCATCTCATTCAGATGTGGCCTCAGTTCATTCATGTACCCCTCCTAACTCGGGGTTACAAGCTCCATGGAAATCCATCCATGACCTATACGTATCCAAGTGGTGTCAAGGGTCTTTCTTACGGTCATACTGTTGGAAGGTCGGGATCTTGAACTTCTATGGCATTTTAGCCTTCATGATTTCATCAGTGAATGGAGGGTCCACTTGTCCAATTAAATCTTCTAGATCTTCCTCGTCTGTTCTTTTTGGCTTCGATCTCTGCCTTGATTCTAGCTTCGGCCTCGACCTCGACCCTGATTATGGCCTCAACTTCAATCTTGACCTTAATTTTGGCCTCAACCTCAGCCTTGATCCTGGCCTCGGCCTTGGCCTTGTAGGGACGGAGGTCCCGACGCAGCGGAAGCAATTCAGGAACAATTCATAGTTAATTTAGAATCATGAAATACCAATACACTAGCAACATACATTCATTCATAATCTATTGTATATCTAGATTAAGCATGTTGAGAAACTATAGAATCTAGTTCTAAAATTTACATAGAGTAACAAGTTACCTATTTTCGTTGACGACTCGGATTAATTTCACCAACTGCTTGAGAAAAAACATGAACAACTTGGAACACTACCAACTGCTGTTATTGATCTGTCTTCCTCGTCTGTTCTTCTTGATTTTAGGGAGAATTGAGTGAAGTGATTGTTTTCAACTGGGAGGCAATCTATGGTTTATATAGAATTTCATATCTTTTTTCCTATTCATAATAGGTTAGAGATATATTTAAATAATTAATAATAATTAATTACTTTTCCCAGTTGTAATAGGATAGAGATTTATTTAATTATTAATTAATTAAATTAGCAATTAAATCAAATTTAATTATTTCATTTAAATCATATTTAAATGAACATTTCCCACATAACCTATAGTTTTAACATGAATCCAATTCATATTAAAGTTAATATTTGAACTTCTTCAAATATTTAATTAATATTGAATCACACCCAAAATTATATTATTTCCCTTATTAAATTTGAACACTTCAATTTACAATCAAGATTTAATTTCCTCAATTACCTTTTACGTGCTACCAGTGGGGCCTAATGGACCTACAGATCAGAAACTTCAACGATATGAGATTAATTGGCTAAACTCATTAACCAAATTAATCAATATTCATTAACTGTGTGTACACTCTACCATAAACCCACAACTGCACTCTTCTCACTGCAGAATTTTTCTGTGTCCACAAATATAGACCAATAACAGCAAGTTAGTCATTCACGAGTGTTCGTAACACCAACTGAGTCAAATTACCGTTTTACCCCTAGATTACCTGATATGACCTAAATAGTCCTATTTTATCACCTCTAAACTAAGCTTGTTAGAGTTATTTCATTCTTTACTTGTCTTATTTACAGGACCTTTGAGCTTAGGCAATGTCGGGAGCCGATCACGCTAATTTGGTGTTAATTCGGGTCAATTAGAGTTTTGGAGTCATCTCAGTGTCTTGGATGGCGAGGAGGTTAAAAGACTCAATTGTGATGAAGCGGGCTTGAAGAACGACTCCAAAAGCCAAAGATTGAAGCCACGTATCGAGAAGAAACGAGACAAGACCGAGAAATAAAACAACAAGTTGAGAATCAGGGACGACGTCGAGACGATTCCCTTGGCGTCTCGACGCTGACGCGAGAATTGGCCAGAATGTAGAGTTCGCAGCGTCGAGACGTTGCCTTTGGCGTCTCGATGCCGCTGAGTTTTCTATAAATAAGTAGCCTCAGTTTAGTCCGTCGTTATGTTAGAAATTTGGTCCTTTTACGATTTCTTTCGCCTCTTTTACGTTTCAGTAATGTTGTAAACCTTTTTAGGTCGTATTTCATGGATTCATTCTTGTCTATTTGTATTTTTACTTCGTTTATGAATAGCTAATCGCATTTAGATCGTTGGGTTGAGATTATGCTTTGATTTCAATTTATATTGGCTGAGTTTTCTGGAGTTTATTGCACTGTTCTTACTGTCTTTTCATTAAGTTTTGCATGTTATCCCATTTAAACCAATACATGAGGCTAGTCTATTAGGATTGACGACCCTATGTGATTACCGCTTGTGTATTCGATCAGTTATTTTTAGATAGCCACTAGATTGAGGCAAGTCACTCTCTACGCGAGATGACCCTTGATGGGGCTAGGATGCATGTTAAAGGATGTAGGAATTAGATTCAAATTGCATTTGAATTTAGTTAATACAATTCCAGACCCACGATCCCAAAGCGGCTAGTTTAAATAAGTGATTGTGAAATTTCTTAATCTAAAACTAGTTAGATATAATTTAGTGACCGTTGTGAGGTCTTGAATGATTGCTATTTTATGTATGAGGGGTGGCAAGCGATAAAGAATATATTAATTAATCTTGTTAATTGCAGAATTCACAGTTAACAAGTTAATTAGCACATGTTAGTGTAGATGGTCCTCCGAGTAAGCCAGAAGCCGACTGAACTAATGAAAATTATTAGAGAAAACTAGGAAGCCTAGCAAAATAGAATCGAGCATAAGAAATCCCAATCCAACTATCCCTTTCATGTTATTGATTTCCGTCTTATTTCTCTTCTGCATGCTTTATTTTGCCTCTTTTAAATTCAACATTTATTTATTTCTGCTTGTCCTTCTTTCCAAAAAAATCCCCTCTGTTTTATAAGCACAAAATTCTACACTTACTAGGTCCCTTTCCCTGTGTTCTACCCTAGCCACTATTCTCTACAAAATAATTGTAGTGTCGTGGATTATAAATTTTATTTGACCAACAGGAGCCTCGACAACTCTGGCCCCGTCATTACCTCTATGTTCTTAAGTACCAGTCATTGTGTTCCATCTTATGTGATTATGTGATTATGTTCCCAGCCACCCACTCGGTCTTGTGTGATTATGTTCCCAGCCACCAACTCGGTCTTGTCCCCAAAATTGTAGGCTTATTGAGTCGACGATCTGGCCACTCTAACCCATACAAATCAAAGGACAATCCCTTGTGAACAGGAGTTCATAATACACTCACGATTGAGACTAAGTTGCCTAGGTCATCCTAGTGAAATAGAAACCTAACTAGTCAACAGAGTTATATCTAGTGGTTACTATTTTGCGGTTCGGTCTTATGCAAACTCATTACATAGGATATCCCCATTCGTGTGTCATCTACACAAATGTGTTGGATCATTGTGTTTGTATCAAATACAAAGTGGGTCGTATCCATAGTGTTACCAGGATAAGGTACCCAGCCTTATCCCTATACTATAGACCCTTTAGGCTGTATCTTGAACACTTATCCCCGTATGTCTCTACACACAATTCAAGACTCATACAACAACCTATGATGTTAGTTTATTGGATTTGGAGTTATTTAAAGACAAAACAACTAATAATTCCATAACTATTTATAGAATAATAATCAATAACATTTTATTGAGAACAGTCAATAATTTACATTTACTATCTACAAGTTTTAAGGCATAAAACCTAAAGGAGTGTACGAGACACTAGCAGAAGCGATTTGGATCAAAGAAACTCAAATTTCATTAATTTTAGAAAAGAAAAACATGCAAGATTGAAAATGAAAAATAGAGCATTGTTTAATACCAACCTTTGGACGAAATTCAAAGTACTTCGAGGATGAATCTGAATGGGATAAAAGCCCCTACGCAGCGGAAGCGCATCGATTGGACCTTACGCCGTATATTAATTAACATTAAAATACTGTTACGAAAGGACAAAATATACTTTAAAAATACTTTAAAGTTGCGGGAAAATTGTTATAAACATGCTTAAAAATAAATCTAAATTTATTTTCATGATTTTCTAAAGAAAAGGGAAAGAACTGTTACAAACCTTCGTTGTAAACTTGACCGTTCTTCGCCAACGACGCTCCAACGAACCAAAATGCAACGATTCCTTCTTGATTTCTTCGCTGGAAATTTCTTCTTCAAAGACACAATAACCACAGAGGTTACACCAGTACGTCTCTAAGTCTAGGAGGCAAAAGACTTGTGGGAGTCTTTCTCTAAGAGGGAGGCTAGAGAGAATTCTAGGTCTTGTCTTGTGAGTTGTTGGGTTCCTAGAGTGAGTAAAAATGAGATATAAAAAGACTCTAGACTTCTGTGCAAGTATACATAGTCCACAGCAAGTAATAAGTATTATCGAATCCGAGGTCTGAACTAGCTTCCACTTTATCTATTTTGTATAACTTTTCAATGGTTTCAAAGATGGTAAAAATGATTGGTTTTATAGGAATAATGTTGAAGCAAAATAAATGGCAGAACAACAAGTAAACAAATAGGCAGACAGATTAGAAACAGGCGTTGGCCAGAATTTAGTAATTGTTTTAAAAGATGCTCTAGCAATATTATTGATCATGCAATACTCTTGCAGTCTTATTAGCAGATTCCTCCCAGAACTCCAGATCTTTTGGAATGTGTTTCAACCCCAATGAAGTACTACCGATCAAGCACTAGGCAACTGGCTATCTCTAACTCGAAAAATAACTACAACGGGTCAAATGTTCGTTTTACCCCTGAAGTTACTTTTAGATCCTTAAGTCCCAACGATCCTCTAATGAACAGTTGGTTTGAGGTCTAGCCACCAACCAAATCCCTCTCGGGACAATGAGAGGGGCGAGATCCCTTTGTTCAAGCCCCGGAGTCAACACTTAAGGGAACAACCTCTCTACTATCCCTAATTCGGGTAGGAGTGAATTCTGTCTTATAGGACAATGTCTTCAGCTATCTACCCGGTCTTATCCCCAAAATGGTAGACTTATTGAGTTGACGATGATGAGCCACTCTCACCCATGCAAATAAAAGGATAATCTCAAATAAATAGGAGTTCATAGTTAGCTTAGGATTAAGATCGTGTTACCTAGGTCATCACACTAAATAAGTCAGTTTCAAAAGTAAACAACGTTATAAAGTGAAAGTGACCTATTTCTCGATCCTAGTCTTATGCAAAATCATTGCATAGGACGCCCCCGCTTGCATGTCTCCACATGGACGATTTAGGATCACATCATCTGTACTATATACAAAGTGGGCCACGTCTCATAGTGTCCCAAGGATAAGGTATCCAACCTTATCCTTATACTATAGACCATTTTGACTATCACTTGAGCCTGATCCACTTTTATGTCTCCACATATAGCTCAAGTTTACATATTATATAGCCATGAATCTTAGTTTATTGGATTTGGGTTATTTCACGTGTAATTCACTTATTTAACAACTTATGTGAACAAACCTCGATAACGACTTTATCAAACAAGTATATTATTTGTTTCATTCACTATCTACGAGTTTTAGGACATGAACCCCAAAAAAACCCAACATGCCTCAGCCTTGATCCTGCCCTCGGCTATGGCTCTAGCCTCGACCTTGGCGTTTCTGCGCTTTTCTTCGATCAAGTTTCGTAAGTCTGTCCTTATCGTACGACTGCTATTCTGGGTTGATTTCGAGCTCTCTAACACCATATAACCTCTGGATTTCAGCCCCTTGTCTATACTAGTCGTGTTGTCAGTCTTTTCTTCCTTCGATCTTGATTCTGACTTCGTCGCGGACTCCATTGGTTCTTTCCCCTTCCACGGATCCCTAATTGACTTTTCCCCCTGGACTTTGGTGCTAGGACTAGGTTTGTCTAAGATACGCAGTATTCTTGACAAATTATGATCCATTCTGCTCACATTATCCTCAAGGTGCGACAATTTTGGCATCGACCTGCATTTCTCAGCAAAGAGGCCAAGGTCGAGGAGATCGGTTCCGAGGTCGAGCATGACTTCCTTCCTGCGACCTCCGCTGGTGGCAGTCACTTTCTGTGTCTGGATTTTCGTTTTTCTTCTCCATCCTCTTTTACTCGTTAGGTAATTGATGTGCCAACCTCACTAACAAGATTTCTTCCCCATAGACGACGCCAACTGTTGATGCCAAAATCCGGACAAAGAGAAATCACCTAACCTTCACGTGACACAAACGGTAAATTTTTTTGAATAGGGGAAGACATGACTTACAAAACAAGGTAAACTTGCACATCAATGTGGTGCTTGCCACACCGGAGAAAAATGGGAAGCAAGTGAGACGAAGAGTAAGAGAAGATGATTCAAAATATGAGTTTTGAGATCCCCTCTTCCATAATCAAGAGGGGTTTATATACCTTTTCCTGTTTTAGGGTTTCTAGGCAAGAGAAGCGAACATAAGTGGAAACCCAAAAACAACAACAACAAATTTATCTGTAATATAATATAAATATTATATTATATAAAAATTAATTAGATTAAAAAACACAATCTTAATTGAAACAGAGAAAACGAAACTAATATAAGAATAATGTATAGAACTCATCTTCATTTCTTCTCAAAAAAAAAAGAACTCATCTTCATTAGTTTTAAATTCATTTTAAATCATAATGTTTTAGTTAAAATTATTTTGCACATCGAAAAAAAACTAGTTTAAAATCATAATGTTTTAGTTAAAATTATTTTGCACATCGAAAAAAAACTAGTTTAAAATGTGCGACAAAATATCGGGTCGGATTCGGATTATTTTGGGTCCATAACAAAACTCAAGTACCCGTTTTCTGGTTCGTGTCATTGGAGAATTGTGGATCCTTTTACTCATTTGCTTGACTTCGAAAATCGAATCACGAACGTTCAAGCACCGAATTAGACAGAACTTACGGGAAGATATAACATTCAGAAGAAGCGAAGATGCCGGTCATGGAGAAGCTGAAGATGTTCGTTGTTCAAGAGCCTGTGGTGGCTGCATCTTGTTTAATCGGTGGAATTGGTACTTATTCTTTCCTATCACAAGCCCTATTTATTGTTCATTTTTTCCATTTTCTTTTGATCGATTGGATGTAACCATGTGCTTCGTTTCATTTGTCGCTCAGATCTATCTTTGGGGCTGAGCATATTTAAATGTTCTTTTTTGGGTATTCTATATAATCTAGGATGCAAAGAAATAATCACGACTGAAAACTCCTTTTTGACTAAATGGATTTTCGTATTTGAATCTTTTTCTTCGAATTCAGCTTTGCCAGTAAATATTTCTTTTTAATTACTTCGTGCTCATAAATGTTGTTTCTAGTCACAATTAATTTGTCAAGATGTTGGGATTTATTGGTCTAATTACTCTTAATGTTCGAGATGGGAGTTTTCGAACTTTGAGCTGTCAAAAAGAGTTGCTTGCCCAAATCATACCCACCTATTGTATTCACATTAGAAGAGCTTGGAATCTTAACCAAGAAGATCGGGACCTTAGTTTTGGAGACCTCTCTATTTTCAACCAAGAATGCTAACTAAGCAAGGTTGGAGTTAGCATGTTTGGAAGTTGATCGAGATTCATGCTAGTTTGACTGTTAACATTCTAAGAGTGAAGTATTGTAAGAATGGAAAATCTTTCCTCAGAGTAAAGGTGGGAGTAAGATAACCCTTCCTACACCTGGCGAAGTGTATTATGGGGGAGAAAATTTTAACAAAGGGGATGAGATTGAAATTGGGAATTGAATGTTAGTTGACATGGCCTCTGACCATTGGCTTTCCAGAGCTACTGATGCAATGCTTTCCTTTGCAGTTTGCACCTCCTAGCTAGTTTTTCAGAAACCTTGAAATGCAATAATTCTTTAGGACTTAAGCCAGAGGCACAAAAAAGGTGAGAGCTTGAGCAAGGGAAAACGTGCAATATATGTATAAAATCCATTGAGCATGAGATAGAGAAAATTTAGGATTAACTATTAAAGGCAAACCAACAGTTCACGTACAAAGAATCTACAAAATCTTACAAATAAAATTCTAAATTACTGTTCTAAAAAAAAAAAAAAATTCTAAATTACATTGCAGATACCCTAAAAATTAAGACCTGTCATCACTGAATCGATCTTCATCTCCAATTTTCCCATAAATAGGCTTAGAGCTCTCCATATTCTCTCTTTAATTTAGTTTTTTTTTTTTTTTCCATGTGCTTCCTCGCCTTTTGAGAAGAGAGAGGGGACACTTTGGGTGGGATGGATGAACAAAGCAGAGCTACAAGCTTTTTGTATAAGTTTCTTTCTCTTCCTAATTTAACCATAGTTTATAAAATGTTGCATATAAGCAGGAAATGTTCACTCAACAACATGAGATGCTTGACCTAGCTTTAGCACATGCCTTTTTTTGAGCTTTTTAAACAGCGTTCTCTAGTTATAGAGGAAAAATAGTTGATAGTCTGTTAAATGATCATAATAACTGGAATGAGGGTTTGATTAAAATTTTTTTCTGGAAGGAAGAAGATGAGATAATTGTTAATATTCATATCACAGGTGTCAGTACAATGGATAAGATTATATGTAATTTACACTCCTGATGTTTTTCTTCCGTTAAAAGTGCTTTTAGATTTGAGCAATCAACTTCCCAATAATTCTGAGGCTTCTTGCTCAGACTTTTTAAAAGTTGGAAAATGGTGGTAATGTAAAGGGCATTGCAAAGTTCAAAACGTTAGAGTGGAAAGTTTACAATGTTATTTTTCCTAACAGTTTCAATTTGAAAAAGAAGTGTTCATAAATTCATCCTTCACAGAGAAACTATGTCCCATTCCATTTGGAGATGTTGTTTTGCAAGATAGATTAGGGGAAATATGTTATCAGAATTGGATTTAAGTTCCAGGAAGAATTTAGCACCACTGAGAAGTGGGCATCTGCAGATATCTTTGATTGGCTAATGGTTGAAAATTTTCTGTCAATCTTGTTCGATTAAATTGGAAGAGCAAAAGTGGTCTATATATATCAGGGGAATAATCCCAAATCCAATATGAACAATGGATAGGTACAAGAATTGGATTTTAATCAAGATACACATACCTTTAGTTCAAGAAAGTTTATGGTGTGATAGAGCCCTCCACATACTGTGAAGTGAAACATGAACTCAGATGCTGCAATATTTGATCGAAAGATAACCACAGGTTAGAGTGGGTTGGTTGAATTTCAACAATTTGGTTTTCTTCATAGTATTTTCTTAGGCTTTCTTCTAGCTGCTTCTTTTCCTTAAGATTTCTTGCAGACTCCTTATCTCCTGTACTCTCGACTTCAATAAATAGTTTTTCCATAACCCCATGACTTCATAATTATTAAAATTTATTATCCTCTTATCATTATTTTTTAAGGAATTTGTCTCAGCTTTCTTTGGACCACTCAACCTAGCCTCTACAATGCCTGATTGAACACATCACGCGACCATGTCAGAAACAACCACTTATTCCACAACTTTTACGATGTTGTCTCACTTAAAATAAAGAAAAGCCTTTTGCAGATTTGATATTACCTTACCTTTTGACCCAACAATATTATATTTTGTTCCATCTTTCAAACTTGCTCCAATAGACCCAACTTCAGCCAACAACCCCTCTTTGTTCATGAAACCCACATCTGGCCCATCCACCCCAACGAAAGGCCCTTCATTGAACTCGACACCCTACTCATCATCCTTAATGAATAAAAGAAATCCGTTCTTGCCTCCCTCATTTACACAATCCTCAAAAATATTTTTTCAGCTAATATTTGACTTTTCCCCTTCTATAATCAACACTGAAACTTTTCCCCCACCCAAAGCTGATATTCATCTTCCAACTCAGTTCTCAAAATCTTCTCTCTTTTACCCGACTCATCTAATAGGCTAACACAAAAACTCCCACCTTATTAACTTCCTTCAACAATTCCTTATCACACACACTCTCTCTCTATATATTTTATAACTGTGAATGTTTGTGCTTAGCTGAGCATATCTCGACCATTTTCACATTACAACGGCATGTCCATACTACATTTGACTATTAAGTACATTTGACTATTAAGAGAACTCCTAGGATATTAAATCCTAGGTGGTCACTGTGGCAAACTTTTTTTTCTTAGCCTTTTATTAATTAGGTAGCCCCTTGTTGATCACTAGACTAACCCGAGATAGGTTCCTTACCCCCCTCATACCATCCTCCATATTAGTTTTCTTGGTAAATGAGTCGTGCACCACCACACTCTTAACAACCTACCAGAGTTTGGAGCCACTACCTGCACAGGTACACCCTTGCCAATAGTCACTATTGGTTGAGTGAAACACGATAGTAAATTGATAGGATTCCATTGATGAGAAAATAACACTAATATTATGTTGCAATTTCAAAGAAAATTTTTGAGGTAAGAACCTTTTGAGAGGACAATCTCTCCCACAAGACAACTAATTTGCAAAATTTTGCCAAATCCCCGGGTCCTTAACTCTCACTATTTATTACCTTCCACCCAAACATGTTAAGTAGTTACAATATGCCACTGTCAAAAGTTCTAGCTGAAAGGATTAGGAGAATTCTCCCATGCAAGATAGATGCTTCTCAAATGGCTTTCGTTGGAGGGCGGAAAATTTTGGATGCTATCCTCATTGCAAATGAAGTGGTGGATGAGTACATTCTTCGGAAGAAAAAAGGGCTTTATTTTGAAAGTTGACTCCGAAAAGGCTTACGATAAGTTCGATTGGGCCTACCTTGACTACATTTTGTACCTCAAAGGCTTTAGTGACATATGGAGAAGATGGATATTCAAAATTTTTCAACATGATTAATGGTAGACCGAGAGAGAAGATATGAGCTTCGAGGGGCATTCACCAGGGAGATCCCTTTTCTCCTCTCCTTTTTACTATGGTGTCTGATTCTTTTAGTCGATCTATTAATTTATGCAGGAGGAAAGGTTTTTTAAAAGGCTTCCTGATTGGCAAAGACGAGGTAGAAGTGTCTCACATCCAATTTGCATATGACACCCTTGCGTTTAGCGAAGGGAATCAAATGATGATTGAGAATTGGAAGACCCTTTTGTGCTTCTTCGAGAAAGCTATAGGATTGACTATTAATTTGGATAAATCATCCATAGTTGGTCTGAACACCCTTGAGGAAGAGGTCCTTGAGATGGCTGAGCTAGTGGGCTGTAAGGTAGATCATTTCCCTTTACATACTTATTTTTGGGATCTTGTTATTGATAAAATTCGCAGCAAGCTTGGGGTTTGGAGGCGCTTCTCTATCTCTAAGGGGGGCTATCTACTTTGATTAAAGTCGTCCTCATGAGCATCCCAAACTATTTCCTTTCTATTTTCAGAATCTCGGTGGCAGTTTGTAAAAAGATAGAAGCGTTCTTTAGAAGATTCCTTTGGAAAGGGGCTGAGTTGCTAAAAGCAATGTTATAAAAGCCTATTGAGGCTTACGTTTGAGGCTCTCTTTAAAGCAAGACTCTAACTTTTAGCTAAGACTTGTATCTTTTTTGGACTGCAAAGCCTTACGCCTCTCACAGGAGAGACTTACGCCTCTATGAAAACTCACTGAGGCTTAAAGTCTCTACACCTCATATAATGATTAGAAGAATATTATTAATTTGCCTAATTCTTAAAAAATATAAAAACGGAGTTGTTACAATTTGAACTGGTGCTACTTTTACTACATAGACTTTAAACATATTGAAAACATAAATTTATAGAAAGAATAAATCCTATTAGTGATAATAGTAGTGATGTTAAAGATATCCCTTCCTCACAAAATAAGTTAAAGATATCCCTTCAAAATTTTTATTTAAGTGGAAATTGACCGAGATGATTCTCTTTATACTTTTATATAAGCATTATGTTTAGCCATACTTGTTCACAAAAATGTAGGATTTATATGACAAAAATGTAGGATTTATATGACGTTTTTAACTAAAATAGAGGTTTATGCCTCATACTGCCTCAAGGTTGGCGCCTCTCGCCTTTAGCCTTTTAAAACATTGGCTAAAAGGAAATCATCTAGTCAATTGGGAGAGGGTGACCACTCCTCGTCTCCTAGGGGGCTTGGGAATTAGTAACTTGAGATCAAAGAACTTGGCCCTTCTTTCTAAGTGGTTGTAGCGTTTTGAGACGAAGGAGTTTGCTTTGTGGAGAATTGTGATCTAAGAAGCACATACACTTAAGTTTGACTGGCGTGTCTGTGTCTGTGTCTGTGTCCGACACGTGTGTTTGGTTTAACTTTTCAAGTGTTTAATTTTGAAAAAAAAACATTTTGAAAAAAATTGAAGTGTTTGGCAACGACTCAAAATGACTTGTTAAAAAATGAGATTGAGAAATAAACCATTTTGAAAGAAACACTTGAAAGCAAATACTCTTTTAAGTATGTAATAATAATTTGTGTATAAAAACACTCCTGAAGAAATAAAATATAACCAAATATATGAGTGCTTAACTTCTAAACCATTTTTATAAAAAATGTTTAAAAGAAAATGCATTCTTGAAAACCACCTAAATTAAAAGGTATTCAAAATAGACCCTGTGTCATTGACTACATAGATAATGTATCTACGTTTTGGTTTGTGATTGCCCCACATGGATCATATATCTACTTTTTGGTTTCTAACATGTCGTAAACCCTGTAGGTCTCTTCCTCCCAGCCTTTGTAAGGCCAATGCTGGATTCCTATGAAGCATCTAAGCAAGTTCCTCAGCCTGTATTAAGTGATGTAAGTATGGAAACTTGATAAGTTTTAGAAATTCATGTTTTTCTGATTGATTAGTTTGGTTGAATGATGTATTATTGTGCTAAATGTAAACGTGTGAGTTTCTTTGCATGTTTCTATATTCGAATTTTATGTTCCTGTGTGGCAATTGTAAAATGAATTGTCCGCATGCAACAATTCTATCTTCTCGTTGTTGCTATAATTTTCAGCTTATTGGTTAGTGTTAGTGAGATTCCTTGCATCTGCAAATACATATGGCATCCAGTATCATCTGTTAAAGGGGGGAAAAACAAAAGAAACATGAACAAAACTACCTTATAAAAGAAGTTGGGGAAAAAAACATTTTTGGTCCTTAAGTTTTGAGGATTAGGTGCATTCGGTCCCTAAATTTTTAAACTAGACCTTTTTAGTCCTTGAGTTTTGAGAAATAGGTTTAAAATGTTCCTAAGTTTTCAAAATGAACCTTTTTAGTCCTTGAGTTTTGTGAAATAGGTTTAAAAGGTCCATCAGATTATTTTTTCAACTTTTTTTAATTAATATTTGTTATTATTTTTTTTAATATTGAATGATTTTTAAAATTAAAAATTAAAAAAAATAAAAAGTATTGATTTTAAAAAATTATACGAGAGATCTTTTAAGCCTATTTTAAGCCTATTTCTCAAAACTCATGAACTAAAAAGGTTCATTTTGAAAACTTAGGGACCTTTGAAACCTATTTCTCAAAACTTAGGGACTATAAAGGTCTATTTTGAAAAACTTAGGGACCAAACGCACCTATTCCTCAAAACTCGGGGACCAAAAAGGTATTTTTTCCAAGAAGTTACATTGCGAAACAGACTTGTTATTAGTGCTTCTTGATTTTGGTGCGCAAATTATTCATTTTCTTACAATGTTTATTGTAAATTTGTGTTTTGTCATCCTTGTAGGTGGTTGCAAATATGACTGGAAAGAAATAAGGATGATCTGTATGATTGACACAAGAAGATTGTTCCTTGATGGATCACTGGTTTTTTTCTTAATCAATTTTCCTTCTCTTCTGCCATAAAATAAGCCTGTACAATCTTTTCGGATATCGAGTTTGATAGCATAGTCAGTATTTGACAATTGCCTTATTTTTATGCCCATGCGTAAGACTGATTTTCAAGATATTTCAGTTTTAAGCAGTCCGTTTGAAGCCCAAGTAAAACTTGTTTCACCATAAATTGAGGTCTAGAGACTCGTATGGTTTGTTTTCTTCCATTTTTGCCCCTAAAGGTTTATGCTGTTAAAGGACTTTTTCAAGAGATGATTATTAATCCATATAAGATAGTGAAGGAAACTTGATGATTTTTTAAAAATAAATTGTGCTTTCTTGTGTGGATTATACCTTTTTTCTTTTAAAAGGATATTTGGATCATTTAGACTTCGTTTGATAACCATTTGGTTTTTGGTTTTTCAAAATTAAGCTTATAAATCCTACTTTCACCTTCAAGCTTCTTTGTTTTTCTAATACCTTTTTTTCCTTGTTTTTAAAAACCAAGCAAATTTTGAAAAAAAAAAAGTTCAAAAATTTGTTTTTGTTTTTAGAATTTGGCTAGAAATTCAAATGTGTCATTGACAAAGATGAAAACCATGGTAGGAAAATTGGAAGAAAGCAAGTCTAATTTTGAAAAACCAAAAACCAAATGGTTATCAAATGGGGTCTTACATGTCATTTGATTACAATTTTAGTCTAGTATTTTTCTTAAAGTTGTTCAATAGCAGTTTCGATATTCAATTATTTGCACTTCACAAATCTTTTAAATTTTAATCAAATTTGAAAAATATGCAAACAGATATTTGGAACTATGCCTTTTAGATTTCTCAGGATTACAAAATGTTGTAAGAAGTATATGGCAAAATATATTTATATATATAAACTTCGAAACATGATTTCATCAAGAGAACAAAATGCACGAATCAATTCAATCCTTGTTTGTATTGCTTCCTCTCTATTTAGCTTGCTCTAGTCCTTTTTCAAGGAGAGATAAGTCATTCTCTTCTTCTTTCGAATGGAAGAGCCAACAGAAGCTGAAAGATCTGAAACTCGGATTGGTTATAAGATGAGAAGAGAGAAAAACATAATAATCAATTCTAAGGACGAAATTCCGAGCTCTCTTTGCTTCTTGCATCTTGGTCCCCTTTTATAGACTTTGGAAGGTGAGGTTGGTTGTCGAGATCAGTGTGAGAAGGTGTTGCTATTATGGAGTGGTTAAAAATATGACATGAATTAACTCCAAAATACTATGCAAGTGCACATAGTCTGCAATAAGTGATAAGTAATTTATCATATCTATAAGGTCTTGAACAATCTCACTTTATGTATTTTACTTAGTCTTTTAATAATTTCAATATTAATAAAGTGATTTGGGTTTTGAAATAATGTTGGAACAAAAGAAATAACAGAGCAGACATGTAAACGGATAAAGAAGACAGATTGGAAACAGGCGTTGGTTAAAACTTCTGTAATTGTAAAAAAATGCTCTAACAATTATATTGATAAGACAATCTCTCGCAGTCTTATCAACAGGATCCTCTTGGAACTCTGGATCTTTTGGAATGTGCTTAAACTCCAATGACGTTCTACCGATCGAACACTAGGCAATTGGCTATCCCTAGCTCAATCACTCGCGTTCTCCAACACATAATGGTCTAGTGTGATTATAAGCCACACATCCCTTAAATCATCCCTGAAATTAAGAGAAGTTATTCATACCAGCTGGCCAGGCGGGCATAAAATGATATTAAAACAAGCAATCAAGATGCTCAAAAATCAATATGAATTGGTAGATTATTAAAGAACGACAATTACATAATCTTAACCAACACCTAAAGTAAATTAGTTCATGGAATTGGAAACAACACACCCTACAATCGGTTCACGTGCATCCATAACTACAAAATTTTAGAAGAAAGAATAACTCTCCTTGAAGAAATTCGTAGCTAAGGGTTTTCTTGGGTCTCCAATCGTTTTCTCCTCTATTTGGCCTCCAAAGATGGAATTATCTTCGAATCATTTGGAATTGTTTTTGACTTGAGACGACTACGTCCTTTTATAGAGTGGAGTCAACCCTAAATAGGTCAAATATTACACGTGGAACTCTCTCCAAGCTTTTAAAATTCGAGATCACTACTGGAAACGCCACCTCATTAATGAATCAAGTGCAGCTCACATGGCCAGTTTTGCTCAAAACTTTGCTGGATCATGGATTTTGCTCTCTCAAGTCGCTCAACGTTAATTTCTCAAAAGAACTTCCAAAGCATCAATTCTTATAAATAGGATAAAACACATTATGTTCAACTAATAACACACCCATTTGGCACAAATAACATATAAATCATAATGGAATAAGACCTAAATAACTCCCTTTTGAAGAGTTATCAGAAAGCCTTGGAAGGTAATTAAGAATCCACAATCTTCGGAGATTTGATACCAAATTGAAGATTTTTGGACGATTCTGTGAAGATCCCGTGAATCTTGGTATTCTGTCGAAAAGTCCAGTTGCGGCCGCATATTGGGCGCATTTCCTTCTATGCACTGCCTTGACAACTTTGTCTTCAGTTGGGGCTACTTTTCTTATATGGTTTGCGGGCGCATTTTGATCGCATGTCCTACATCCTTAGGTCCAGATGCAGGCGCAAATCTTCAACTTCATCTCTTTTGCTCCGCTAACCTTTTATCTCCTCTTGCGGGCGCATCTTCCTCGCAAAGTCCCTTGCACAAAAGGATTAACTTGGATAATTCTTACAAAAATAATCTCTTTTTGTACACTTTTAGCTTGAATTCTATATTCCTAAGATTTTCCTCATGATTCTACAACTTTTGCTAAATTGACTTGAAATGATAAGATTTTAAACACAAAGTCCTTGCTTTCTAAACAATAACTTAGGTTGTTAAGGCTAAATAACACACATAAATGAGCGTTATCACAGGTCAACGGTAGTAACCGATAGTCGGAGGTCAATGTTGGCGATCGGTAGTCAGAGGTTGACAATGGCGATTAGTCGACGGAGGTCGGTCAGCAGAGGTTGACGACGGTCGATAGTCAGAGGTCGACGGTGGCGGTTGGTCGGTGGAGGTCGGCGGCGGTCGGTAGTCGGAGGTTGACGGTGACGATTGGTAGTCGAAGGTCGATGGTGGCAATCAGTCGGCGGAGGTCAATAGCGGCCGATAGTCGTAGGTCGACGGTAGCGGTCGGTTAGTGGAGGTCGATGACAATCAACAGTTGGAGGTCGACGGTGGCATCGTTGGCAAAGGTCGGTAGCATGGCGACCGGTAGTCAAAGGTTGATGATGGCGGTCGGTCGGTGGAGGTTGGCTACGGCTTGTAGTTGGAGGTCGATGACGGTCGGTGGCAGCTGGTTGGTGGAGGTCGATGGCGGCCGACAGTCGGAGGTCAACGGTGGGGACTGAACGACAGAGGTCAACAGTGGCGATCGATCGACGAAGGTGTACGGTAGCGACCGATCAGCGGAGGTCAGTGACGGTCGGTAGTCTGAGGTCCACTGTGGCAAAAAGAGATTGGTGTAGGATTGGGAGAGAGAGATGGATACATGCATGAAAGATAGAAAAAAAAAACAGAAACAAAATTTGAGAAACAACTTTTTGTAGTTTCTCAAATTTTGCCCAAACGTTTCTAGAAATTTAGAAACAAGAAACAGAGATGAGTTATCAAACACGTATGTTTCTTAAAAATAAATGAGAAAATGGAACAAGAAACAGGAAACGAGAACGTTATCAAATGAGCTCTTAATGTTATTTGCTCTCCACAATTAGACATAGCAAAAATAAGTTATACATACATACATAGATATACATATATATCTATATACATATACATACATACAACTTAATATTATATTCAATCATTATTAAATCTAAATTATAATAATACATTATTAGTACATATGAGATGACAACTTAAACATTTTTTTTTTTGTCGATCAACTATAGTTTATGAGATAAGATACCAACTATTATGTAAAGATTTATTGTTTGAATCTATGTCCAACAATTGTTGAACTAAAAAAATCGAATATTTCTCTAAAACTAATGTTATTGTAGATATACAAAAGATTAGAGTAAATTCAAGCAAGAAATTAATGAATAAAAAAAGTTTGGGAAAATTACACTTTTAGTCCTTGAGGTTTGGGTTAGGTTTCATTTTGGTCACTGAGTTTCAAACTCGACAATTTAGCCTCCAAGGTTTGAATTTTGTATCATTTTAGTCCCTCCATCCATTTTTCATGTTAAATCCCTAATAGATTGCTGACATGGCATATTTTTTTTATTAAAAAGTTATTTTTTAATTTTATAAAATAAAAATAAATAAATAATAATAAAATATCATTTTTTTTTAACATTTCTTCTTCTTCACTCTTATTCTTCTTCATAATAATAATATTCTAGGATCTAAAGGCAACACTAGAGGGGGATAACATTAGACTGAGTTTTGTTTTGTGTAATTAGCCTTCTAGAGGTACTTGTTTTGTGAGGTTCTCTTCTTTTTGGGAATTGTATTAAGGTGTGGGTACACATTGGGTTGTAAGAAAAAGCAATTGGTTTGATCCTAAACTAGTGAAAAGGATCTTGAGTTTCTCTTTAGCCTAGGAAAAAGAGGGTCGTGTGTTGGTTTGGTTCTCACCTACAAGAGGATCACCTAGTGAATTACCTAAGAAGGAGTCTTGAGGAGTGAAGTAGGCCATTTGTCGAACCACTATAATTCTCGGTGTTTTTCTTTCCTCTCCCTCTTTTGTTTCTTGCTTTTTACTTTTCGCCTTCTTATCTTAGTTAAATTATTAATCATTATTGATGGCATGATTTAAGATTTATTGTTTTATTTAAATTTCTATTTGGGTAAATAATATTTAAATTTGAACTAATCATAGTTTGCATGCTTTAGGTTTTATCTTGTCTAGATTGTCATTAATTAATTTGTGTGTTTTTTTTTATTTTCATTGAACATACTTTATAGATAAAATTAATTTAAAAATTGGTAATCAACCCTATTCACCCCTCTCTAGTGTTGCCTTTAGATCCTACAATATTATTATAATGAAGTTGATGAGTTATATGGTGAATAAATCTTCTGTTATTATTATTATATTCATTTTAAAAAATTATCTTTGTCCAACCTCGAGTTGCTTTTTGTATCTTGAGATCTCTTTTTTCTAATTAGATACATACATATATTATTACTATAATTTTTTCAATTTATTTTCTTGATTGGATTCTCCAATATTTCATCACTTCTAACACAGCGAAAATAAAAAGAGAGGTTAATTGCTTCCCTTTAACTTGTCATAGATTAAAAAAATTATACAAAAAATTAAAACTTTAAAAATTAATATCGCATATAGATCTACTAAATATTTCCTTTTTGGCAATTATAGTTGTTGATGCCAAAATCTGGACAGGAGACTCACCTAACCTTCACGTGATAGAAACAGTGAATTTGTTTGAGAGGGGAAGACGTGACCTGCAAAACCAGTAAAACCACTGCACACTAGTGTAGCGTAGGCCGCTTTCACTCTGATGCCTAAGTTAGAAAAGCAGTAAGAAGCACGTGTAATTTCAGTTTTTGAGACTCTTTTTCAGGTGTGAAGAATGGTTTTTATACCTATGTCGCTTCCTAGGGCTCTCCGTGGCTTTGAGAGCTGTTTAGGGTCGAATCGGGGCACCGAGAGTCAGTTTGGGGAGAACGAGCTCGACCACCTAAGTGGGCCAAGGCCCGATCCCTCCGGTCCTGGCCCAGTTTCTCTGGCCTATCCTTCCTTCAGTGCCCGCTTCTTGGTCGTATCTTCAGATTGATGTTGCGCTGTCCTCGTCGGCTCCTTACACTTTGGAGCAGCTCAAAATGACCTATAACATTAAGCCCCTACTCTTGAATTGAGATTCAGATGTAATTTGTTACCATTGGCTAAGCCTTTCAAGCCCAACTCGAGAGTACATTTCTCGCTCTATGCTAATTTATGTGTCAATCTCCTCCTTGCTTGAATGCTCCAAAGCTAAACTTGGGCATTCATTAGCAGAATTTTCTTTTTAGAAAAAATGAAAGTTGCACTTTGAGGAGTTTATTTCTGGCCACCAGAAGTGTTTTTGGCATTTTAGTAATGACTGAGATGTCTATTTGCAAAAAATCATAAAGCGATAATAGGAGACAAAATACTCTTTAGGCGGAGGTTAGATGAATGATGAATTGGAAAGAGAACAACGAAGAGAGATTTGAAAATGGTTGGACAAGCCTTAATTTCTCCTCTTCCTCTTGCTGGGGCTGAGGCTGTGGATCAGATCTTAGCTCAATTCCATCTTTTCCTCTTCCATTCTCTTCCCTTATGTGTCCCTTTACTTTGAAGCTCCTTGTGTAGGTGCTCCTTTTTTTTAACATTTTTTTATCTGACTTACATAACAAAACCATCGGGTTGAACTCATGCACCTTTCATACTATTGAAAATTTTTGGTTCCTGCACAAAAATATTCGTTCCTGCAGAAGAGAAACGAAGGAGAAGGCTAGGGTCGGCTTTGGCCTCTTAAGCCCTTTAACGTTCACAATTTGAGTTTCTACATTCATATATAAATTTCTACCGAGAAGGAGATAAGATCATAAACTATAACATGTTAAGCCAGTGTGCTTTTTGCCTAATTTGGGAAGCATATCCCCTGTGTAACCTCCTACTCAAGTAAGATTTTGCACACAGTAAAAAGTGTTCTTGACTAAAAGATCTATATAAAACATGGCATCATACCTTAGTTAACTGTTTGGCCTTGGCCATTTGATGGTCAACCTCGACTCCTCGGAGGTCAGCCTTGGCACTATCGATTTTAGATCATAAGACTTTGTCTTTGTAGGTGATGCCTTTGGGGTAGCTGAGGATATGGGTGGCTCTGATAGCGAACATAGCTAGCTATGTTTACCTAATTAATTAAGCTAGTCTTTTATATTTAATTGGCAAAAATTATGCATTTTATGTTCTTTTTGTAGGAATCATGTTTCGGAGTTAAATCGAGAAATTGGAGCTAAATACGTGTTCGGGACATGAAAATAGGCTAAAGAACGGAAAAGATTCAACCAAGAAGAAGTCAAAAGAGAGCCATCCGTAGGCCAACGTCGGGACGTTGCCTTTCCTTTTCTGAATTGGGCGGCAACAGAGACAGCGTCGAGACGCTATCTCCTTAGCGTCGAGACGCTGTGATAGCGTCGCGGCGCTATGTACACAGCGTCGCGACGCTACCCGCAGATTTTCTATAAATTCCTCTTTTCAGCTACGGATTTGGGGAGCCGAATTGGTTAGATTTTAGCCCTAATTTCGACTAGAGACCTTTGGTGGGAGCTAAAGCAAGGCCAAGGAGCGGGAATCGAGCGAGAAGACGGAGAGATCGTGACGGGGACGTGCCGGTTTCGACGGATTCGAGTTTTCCCTTTTCTTTCCCTTAACTCTTGTAGTTTTTATGGCTTTTCTTTCAATTAGTGTTTATGGTTTAAAGACTATGAATTGCTAGTTGTTTGTCTTAGGGATTGATGTAATTGTTTAAGTTTGTTGGATTAATTTTTGGTATGAATGTGCTTTTATTCTATGCATGCAATTTTGTGTTTAATGCTTTCAATTACTTGATCACTAATTGAATGATTTAAGTGTTGAATCTAACTCGGGAGAGAGGATTTGGCCTAAGACTTACCTTGTTTAATTGCATGACTAGAGTAGAAATTCTAAGTTTGTGACGGGATTTGGAATATCTTTAGAAGCATAACAAGGACCGAACTGAATAATGCCTTGCATGTTAATGAACTTAGATAGGGATATCAAGTTAGTTTATATGCATGAGAATCAATTATACTCGGGAGAGGTAATCATGATAAAAGTTTCTTTGGCTTGTAGAACAATTGCACGGTCAATTCATTCCTATTAATCAATCCTCATTCTTAATCAATGAAATCAATTCCCTAAGAATCTTTCCATTTGAGTCTCCACTTTTATTTTATGCCTTTTGTCTTTAGATTTATCTTTTATCATTGAGTTTTGCTCCCTAAATAAAATTGAACAAAAGTATTCACGATACTTAATTTGCTAGAAAACCAATCCAGAGGGCGACACTTGTTTTACACGAAAACATATATTATTACTTGACCCGTACACTTGCGGTAAGCAAATTCCACATCAGGCTCAACTCTGCCAAAGACATTTTGTTTGCTAAGTGGAGAATATGGGTGGCTTCACTTAGGTCAGGACTTGGTGTTGTTGAGAATATGGGTGGCTCAACTCATCCAAGGACATTTTTTTTAACTCAAGACTTGTCTTTGCAGTTTTTTAGCTTCCATCCTCTCAACTGGCAGCTCGTCCTTCTCTAAATAGTCAATAAGTGGATCAATCCAAGAGGTCTCCCTCTCTGATGGGGAAGGTTCAACCCCAATTGCTGGGGCATCATCCCTGGTCATGGGAGCCTCGACCTCGGCCATGGGGTTCTCGACCTCAGCGAAAGGAGCTCGACCATCTGTCTCCAAAATCTCCTTATTACATATTGTAGGTTCAGATAAAACCTCGACTGGGACTGTCCGACTCAACTTTGTCTCATAGGCCTCCGCCAAACGGGCTATCGAGTCAGCATTGGCATTCTGCGATCTCGATATTTGCCTGATTTCCCATTTCTCGAATTTGGATAGTAAATCCTTAGCTTTAGACAAATACTCAATCATTCTCTGCTCTTTAGTTTGATATTTTGCCATAACCTACTTCACAATTAGTTGCGAATCACTTTGAACTAAGAGGTTAGAGACCCCGATTTCTCTTGCTAACTTCAGTCCTGCAAGGAGTGCCTCATACTCTGCTTCATTATTTGAGGCTTTAAAGTCGAACCTCAGGGCATATTCAAACCTCCCTCCATGAGGAGACTCCAACAAAATCTCTGTTCCACACCCTTTAGCATTAGAAGACCCGTCGACAAAGAGTGTCCAAGTCTAGCCTGACTCTCCCAAGTCCAGGAAGATGATTATTGCCTCTAACCTGCTCGGCTCGGCCTCAGGCTTCTAATGGTAGGCCTCGACCTCAACAACTATCAATTTCACCACAAAATCTGTCACTGCCTGCCTTTTAATCAACGTTTGCAGTTTGTAATGAATTTCATAGACGCTTAACTCAACTGCCCACTTCATGAGACGGCCCGAGACCTTTAGTTTCTGCAGCACTTGCTTCATAGGAAAATTAGTCAAAATTGTAACCTTGTGAGCTTGGAAGTACGACCGTAACCTCCTGGCTGATGTGAGCTTCTCCACTTGGGGGTATCTTATCTCTACTCCGACCATAGACTTGCTGGTGTAGTATACAGGTTGTTGAAGTTTACCTTTTTCTTTGATTAGTGCCGAACTTACGGTTGTATCTGAGGCTGCCCCATAAAGCAACACTTCATCGCCAGGAAATGGCTAAGCAAAGAGTGGGGCAGAACTCAAATATGCCTTCAGTTCCGGAAAAGCTTTCTCACATTCTTCTGTCCATTCGAAACACGATACCTACCTCAAAATTTTAAAGAAAGGTAAACACTTGTCAGTTGATCTATTAACAAACCTGTTCAATGCCACAAATCTCCCATTCAGACTTTGAAGCTACTTAAGATTGGATGGGGAGGACTTTTGCAAGATTGCTCTTATCTTGTCCGGGTTCGCTTCTATCCCTCTCTGATGTACCATAAATCCTAAGAACTTTCCTGATGTTATCCCGAAAGCACACTTACTTGGATTCTACTTCATTTGGTACTTTCAGAGTATCTGAAAGGCTTCATTAAGATCAGATTTGTGACGTTGAGACTTCACACTTTTCACTAACATATCATCCACATACACCTCCATATTCTTTCCTAGCAGGGGAGCAAACATGAGGTTTACCATTCTCTAGTACGTAGCCCCCACGTTCTTCAGGAAAAACGACATGACTTTATAACAATACAACCCTCGACTGGTGATAACAATCCAAAAGGGAGTTATTTAGGCCTCATTTCTATAGGAATTTGTGTGTCTTTTGTGCTAAATAGGGTTGTTTTTAGTTATATATTATATGTTTTAACCCATATGGAAGAATGGAGGCTTTGGAAGTTATTTTGTGCAGAATGTATTGCTGAGCGACTTGAGGGAGCAAATTATGTGCTGCAGCAAAGCTAGGAGCAAAACTGCCATGTCACAACTCGTTAGCCAATTTAATGAACTGAATTCTGTTAAGTTATTCTCGGGAAAAAGGAGCAAGGAGAGCCATCCACGTGTCTAGGTCAACCTAATTCAAGCTTGCTAACACTCTATAAAAGGAGAAGTCGTCTCAAGTCAAATTCATTCCTTTCTTGGGAGGAACATTCCACTCTTAGGAAGTTCATTTTCACTTTTGGAAGCCGAATAGAGGAGGAAGATTAGGGATATAAAGAAGACCATCAATTACGAAGTTGATCAAGGGAATTAGTATTTTCTTGTATTATTTTGTAATTATGGATGCATTTCCTCAGATTGTAACGTGTGTTGCTATGCATTTTATGAACTAAGTAACTTTAGGTGTTGGTTATGAAATATGTAATTGCCGTACTTAATTTCTATGCAATAGATATTGATTTGATGCATCTTGATTATTTGTTGTGCTCATTTATATTTTTTGTCTGCTTGACCAGCCGGTATGAATATCACTTCCTAGTTTCAGGAATGATTTGGGGAGGGTGTGGCATTTAATCACACTAGATCATTGTGTATTGGTGAATGCCAGTGACTGAGCTAGGGATAACCAGTTGCCTAGTGCTTGATCGGTATTGCGTCATTGGAGTTGAAAAACATTCTAAAAATTCCAGAGTTCCGGGAGGAATCTGCTAATAAGACTGCAAGAGTTTTGCCTGATCAATAATATTGCTAGAGCATCTGTTAAAACAATTACTAAATCCTGACCAACACCTGTTTCTAATCTGTCTGCTTATTTGTTTATTTTTCTGTTCTGTCATTTCTTTTCCTTCACCATTCTATAAAAACCAATCATTTTAACCACTTTTGAAACCATTGAAAAACTAAAAAAAAATAGATAAAGTGAAAGCTAATTCAGACTTTGGATTCGTTAAATACTTATTACTTGCTGCGGACTGTGTATACTTGCACAGAGTTCTAGAGTCTTTTTTTTATCTTATTTTTATTCACTTTAGGAGCCCAACAAGTTTTTTTGCGCCGTTTCCGAAGACTTGAATAAGTTTTTATCTAATCTGTTTTGTGTATGTGTTTTAGTGGTTTGGTGCTAGAACTTTTTGATTGTTTCTTTTGTGTATGTGTTTTATTGGTTTAGTGAGCTTGGTGCATGAGCGATCCGCCTGGGGTAAGGTTCGAGCTTGATCCAAAAATCGAGAGGACATTTAGGAGAAGAAGGAGAGAGCAGCGTAGAAACTAAAATCCAATGACTGATGTGTCGCGTCTCCCGCAGGGTCCAGAAGATCCAGCGAACCCCCAGCATAATCGTTTGCTGCAGCAAAATCCACCGCTGGAGCAAAATGAGCAGCAAAATAATCAGGCTGAGAATCCTATCTTGGTAGCAAACGTTAGGGCCAGAGCTATTCGAGCGTATGCTTTTCCAATGTTTGATGAGTTAAATCCAGGAATTGCACGTCCTCAAATTGAGGTAGCAAATTTTGAAATGAAATCGGTATTGTTTCAGATGTTGCAAACCGTGGGTCAATTCCATGGCTTGTCATCTGAAAACCTCCATTTACATCTTAGGTGTTTTCTAGGAGTTAGTGATTCTTTTGTAATTCAAGGAGTTCCTAGGGATGACCTTAGATTAACTTTGTTCCTGTATTCTCTTAGAGATGGAGCAAAGGCATGGTTAAATTCTTTTGCTCCAGGATCAATTAGGACATGGGATGAGTTAGCAGAAAAATTTCTTAGTAAATATTTCCCACCAAATAGGAATGCTAAATTGAGGAGTGAAATAGTAGGGTTTAAATTCTTAGTAGGGTTTGCATGGATTACAGGAAGCTTAATAAAGCTACCCGTAAGGACCATTTCCCTCTACCATTTATTGACCAAATGTTGGACAGATTGACTGGTCAAGTCTACTACTGTTTCTTAGATGGTTATTCTGGGTATAACTAGATTACCATTGCTTTTGAGGATTAGGAAAAAACCACTTTCACCTGCCCTTATGGGACGTTTGCTTTTAGGTGAATGCCTTTTGGCCTTTGCAATGCTCTAACAACATTTCAACGGTGTATGTTAGAAATTTTTTCTAATATGATTGAGTCCACTGTTGAGGTATTTAGGGATGATTTTTCAATTTTTGGAGGGTCTTTTCAAAGTTTTTTGGATAATTTAGGTAAGGTGTTAAAGAGATGTGAGGATACCCATTTAGTTCTTAATTGGGAGAAATGCCACTTCATGGTGAAAGATGACATTGTGTTAGGTCATAGGATTTCTAAGAAAGGTCTAGAAGTTGATCGAGCAAAAATTGAGGTTATTGAGAGATTAGAACCACCGAGTTCAGTGAAAGGGATTCAAAGTTTTTTAGGTCATGCTGGATTTTATAGAAGGTTCATAAAGGATTTTTCAAAAAATAGTAAACCTCTTTGTAACTTATTGTGTACTGATCATGTTTTTGACTTTAATGCAGATTGTAGGAAGACTTTTGAAACTTTAAAAGCTGCTTTAATCTCAGCACCCATTCTTTGTGCACCTAATTAGAATTTACCATTTGAGGTAATGTGTGATGCGAGTGATGTTGCAGTAGGTGCTATGCTGGGGCAAAAGCAGGACAAATTTATCCATCCTATATATTATGCAAGCAGAGTTTTAAATGAGGCATAAGTTAACTATACAACCACTGAAAAGGAGTTGTTAGCTGTGGTGTTTGCTTTTGAGAAATTCCGGCCATATTTGGTTGGATCCAAAGTCACAGTTTTCACGGATCATGCAACAATAAGGTATTTAATGTCTAAGAAAGATACAAAGCCTAGACTAATTCGTTGGGTTTTTTATTGTAGGAATTTGACTTGGAGTTAAAGGATAAGAAGGGATCAAAGAATGTTATTGCAAATCATTTGTCTCATCTTGATCCAACATCATCTATGCTGAAGCAATCTGCCATTTCAGATTCTTTTCCAGATGAACAACTTTTTGCTGTTGAGGTAAAGGTAGTCAAGGATGTCCCGTGGTATGCTGATGTTGCCAACTTTTTGGAAAAAGGAGTCACTCCTATTGATATGGATTGGAGGCAGACAAAGAAGTTTAAGCATGATGCGAAAATTTTCTTTTGGGATGAGTCATTTATGTATAAACAATGCTCTGATGGTATTATTCGTAGGTGTGTTTCAGGTTATGAAGCAAAGAAAATCCTGAAGCAATTTCACTCTTCGCCGTATGGAGGCCATTTCAGCGGTCAGAGGACAGCTATGAGGATTTTGCATTGTGGATTCTTCTGGCCTATCTTATTCAAGGATGCCCATTGGTTCTACAAGCAATGTGATGCTTGCCAAAGGAAAGGAAATTTGGGGCCTAGAGATGAAATGCCTCTAACTTACATTTTGGAAGTGGAATTGTTCGATGTGTGGGGTATTGATTTTATGAGATCATTTTCCCTTCAAATGGTAATGTTTTTATCTTATTAGCAGTTGATTATGTGTCCAAGTGGGTGGAGGTCATCGCATGCCATCAGAATGATGCCAAGACAGTATCAAGGTTTCTTCAATCGCACATCTTTGCGCGGTTTGGGACACCTAGAGCTCTAGTGAGTGATGAGGGTACGCATTTTGTTAATAATATCTTAACTAAGCTTTTAGCTAAGTATGAGATCAAGCATATGATAACTATCCCTTATCACCTGCAAGCAAATGGTCAAGCTGAAATTAGCAATAGGGAAATTAAATCTAAAATAGAAAAAGTAGTCCATCCATCTAGGAAGAATTGGTCTTTTCGGTTGGATGAGACTCTTTGGGCTTATAGGGCAGCCTATAAGACTCCTCTAGGTATGTCTCCCTATAGGTTAGTATATGGAAAAGCTTGCCATTTACCACTAGAGCTTGATCATAAAACGTTTTGGGCTTTAAAAAAATTGAATTTTGATCTGAGTTGTGCAGGAGCAATAAGAATGCTGCATTTAACGAATTGGAGGAATTTCGCCAATTTTCTTATGAAAATTCGAAAATGTATAAAGATAAGACTAAGCTATGACATGACAAGAAAATTAAGCCTAAAGAGTTTGTCAAAGGTCAAAGAGTTTTGCTTTATAATTCTATATTAAAATTATTTCCTGGGAAACTAAAATCTAAATGGTCAGGGCCATTTATTGTGATTGAAGTTTTCCCCCATGGAGCAATTACTTTGCAGGATGAAAAAGATAGGAGAGTGTTCAAGGTTAATGGACATCGTGTTAAACATTATTGGGGAGAGGAGTTCCAGTCGAAATATCATTCCCTTAAGTTGGTTGATGAATGAGAGAGCGAGATTTTTGTGGGATCATTTCACATAGCAATATTTTGAGCTCCCAGTGTTTGTTTTGATTTTATTTTTCGCTGATTTGGTTGGACTTTAATTCAAATTATTTTGAATTAGACCTGGTTTATTTAAATCTTATCTAATTTATTTTAATTCATTGTTATTATTTTTCGTAAATTTTATTCTCGGTATTTTTTTATTCGCTAGTTATTTTTAATTAATCTGATTAGTTTAGATTAGATTTCAGGTTGTATTTGTGTTATTTAAATTTCTGTTTAGGTTTAGATTTGAATACAATAACTCCTGATTTATTCGGTTTTGAATAATATATATAAAAAAAGGGAAAGATTTGATTTAAGCGGTTATTTAAATTTTCTGGTTTGATTTTATTTCTATTTAAATTTGAAATCTTCCGTATACAAGATCCTTCTAGAAGAAAATCTTTGCGATGATAAGTTTGTTTTTGTAATCTTTTGGCAGAATCAAATATTTCGTCCGAATGTGAAGGGGTTGGTTGAGGATTAATTGATTTTACTGTTTGAGAATTTAATTTTTCAGTGGGAAGGTGAATCGCGTGCCAACATCTTATGCTTCCACGTGTTCAGCATGGAGAATCTGACGGCCAACACAACACTTACGTGTCACGAGATTCAAATTTTACCGTTCCTTTAAATTTGATTACATTCAAATAACGGTAATATCATTTAATTAGGAGCAAATATTTTCGGTTAAGATTTCATTTTGCTGGAGCCCTATTTATTAACAATCTTCGGTGAGTTTTTCTTCACTTCATCTTTTTGCTTTCATCTTTTGCCGTTTATATTTTTCCTTTTCGCCTCTATTTTCTGTAAATCCTTTGAGTTACTAATGGCGAAAACGAAAGCAAGAAAAGAGCGAGACAATGCGGAAGAGGAGGTGTCTGTTACCCCCGAAGCACCGAAAGTCAAGGCAAAGAAAAAGAAAACACCAGAAGAAAAAGAAGCTAAGAGGAGAAGAAGACAATAGAGGGTTGAAGATCAAGAAATTGTGCAGAAGGTAGTAGAGGATGTTGCTGCCGAGGCAGTTGAGGAAGGAAATCCGAGGAACCAGAAGTACAAAACCTAGAGCAGACTAACCCGATAGTTGTGGATACGGAGGAGATTCAAGAAGAGCACATAAAGGAAGTTCAAGAAAAAAAAACTGAGGATATGCAAGAGAAACGGACGAAAGATGTGCAGGAAAAAGGTAATGCGCTGGTGGAACAAGAACAGGAGGCTCGCGTGGAGGTTATCATGCCAGAAGCAAAAAGCCAGCCATGTTAAAGTAGTCCGAACTGATACTCCTTCGCCGCTGACAAGTGATTCTGAGAAAGAGAATGTAGAGAGAGAAGAACGGGAGAAAAAAGAGGTCGAAGACAAAGCAAGAGATGAAGTATAGAAAAAGGCTGAAGAAGAAATTTTGCTCTAACAAAGGGAAGACAAGGGCAAGGGTATTGCTGAAGCATCGCCGGAACCAGAAGATAACGAAGCAGAGGAGCCACGGTTACCATACAATCGCTTCATCAACAATCTGGCCAGAGCAAAGTATGCTGAGCTGCTGAAGAGAGACTTCTTGTTTGAGAGATGATTTAATGGTGATCTTAAACACTTTCTGCGGGACGGCATTACGAACTACGATTGGGAGTTATTCTGTTCCAAGCCTGAATCTGTGAATGCGCAGGTAGTGCGCGAGTTTTATGCAAACATTGACGAGGAAGAGGGTTTCCAAGTTCTCGTTCGTGGTGTAGAAGTTGACTGGAGTCCTAGTGCCATTAACTCCCTGTATAACCTTCAGGATTTCCCCCACACAGGATACAATGAGATGGCTGTGGCGCCATCAAATGAGCAATTGAGCGATGTTGTTCGGGAAGTTGGTGTTGAAGCGGCGTAGTGGAGACTTTCGAAAACAGAGAAAAGGACATTTCAGTCAGCCTATCTTAAGAAGGAAACAAATACATGGATGGGATTCATCAAACAAAGGTTGCTTCCAACGACTCATGACTCGACGGTTTCTAGGGAGCGTGTTCTTCTAGCTTTTGCGATTCTAAGGTTTCTCAGTATTGATGTGGACAAGATTATTGCGAGTGAGATATCTGGATGCTGGCGGAAGAAGGTTGGGAAGTTGTTTTTCTCGAATACAATTACAATGCTTTGCAAGCGAGCAGGGGTTCCGGAGAATGCAAAAGATATCATATTATTCGACAAGGGAATCATTGAAACTCCTAACTTGGCATTCACAAGATTTTAGAACAACTTGCACTGTCAGCCAGCAAGCAAGAGTTTGTCGAGAGGTAATCTCAAACTTTCTAGAACTATGTTAAATGTCATGATGCTAACCTGAAGAATGCGCTACAGGAAAATTTTTCCAAACCATATCCAGCCCTTCTAGTATTCCCTGATGATTTGTTGAACCCTTGGATTCCGCCCCCACCAATGGAAAGAGAAGAAGAGGATGACAAAAATGAGCAGGGTCAGGACGACTGACGGATGAAATGGCCCTGAGCGAACATGATTTTTGTTTGCTCGCGCATTTTCTAACCTCATTTTCTTTTAATGTTTTTAATTTCTATTTCTATGTTATTACTTTTCTAGGCGATCAAATCTTTTGCTTTGTGATCTTTTTGCTTTGTTTTTAATGAAATTCCCGAAGTCATTTCTGTTCTATGACACTGAGTAATTCTAACTTAACTAATTTTCTTATGAATTTTTGAAGGTTGGACTGGTTAAGCTTAATTAAGATCAAGGTATTTTGATCTCCAGAAACCTTTTTCTTGAGCATTTCTTCTAGCCTGGTTGTTGCTGCGACAAGAAAATTCTAAGGTAGTGTCGATTTATTTGACCCACTTTAAGCTTAGTTCTAGTCCCACGCTTAGTTTGAAAATTCAAATAGAAAAATTTAAGTTTCGAGGTATAAATCACAAAATTAATGATTCATTGGGGACAATGAATAATTAAAGTTTGGGGGACTTTTTGCTACTCCAATTTTTTTGCTCGAGCATTCCTCTCATTCATTAAATAATTTGCTAGGTTGTTGAGTAACCAGAGACATTTGTGATACCCATAGTTTGTCTTTGCATCAAAAGATAACCTAGGGAATATGAAAAAAATGAAAAGATTATTTGCTGAAAAAAAGTTGATTGTTGAAAATTTTGCTGAGAAAAATTCATGGAGCAAAAGTTTTCAAGGATTAATGATAATCCAACAGTTTTCCTGTCTCCCAGGATTTAGGTGAGCTTCATCATAAAATGTCGCCATTCTGAGGGGCAAGAGATAGAATAACTAAGGAATTTTGAGCTTTACAATGAGTATTTAGCCTAGTTGATGCTGAGTTTGAGACAATGGAATACTACACCATAAAGTGGGTCATCCCATGCTTAAGAGCTTATGACTGTAGGGCTGCTTTAAGTCTGAAAAACAAAAATATAAACCCCTTAAAAATGTGTTTTAATGTGTCTGGTAATAGAGCTAGGCTGTGGCAAGTTCTTAGAATTGAGTTAAAAGTGGCGATTATTTGTCTATGTCGGAAGAATTATTTTTCTGCAGCAGAGCTTGGTTTTGCAGAATGCTCAGGTAGAGGTTGAAGGTAGTGTTGGATTATCTGTTTTCATTAAGCTATGCTTTGTCTAATGTTTTGAATTCTTAAGGGAAGGTTGGTTAGTATTGCTCGGGACGCGCAATAGTTCAAGTTTTGGGGTATGATAACTCTCCAAAAGGGAGTTATTTAGGCCTCATTTCTATAGGGATTTGTGTGTCTTTTGTGCTAAATAGGGTTGCTTTTAGTTATATATTATATGTTTTAACCCATTTGGAAGAATTGATGCCTTGGAAGTTATTTTGTGCAGAATGTATTGCTGAGCGACTTGAGGAAGCAAATTTTGTGCTGCAGCAAAACTGGGAGCAAAACTGCCACGTCACAGCTCGTTAGCCAATTTAATGAACTGAATTCTGTTAAGCTATTCTTGGGAAAAAGGAGCAAGGAGAGCCATCCACGTGTCTAGGTCAATCTAATTCAAGCTTGCTATCACTCTATAAAAGGAGAAGTCGTCTCAAGTCAAATTCATTCCTTTCTTGGGTGGAACATTCCACTCTTAGGAAGTTCATTTCCACTTTTGTAAGCCGAATAGAGGAGGAATATTAGGGTATCAAGAAGACCATCAATTATGAAGTCTATCAAGGGAATTAGTATTTTCTTATATTATTTTGTGATTATGGATGCATTTACTCAGATTGTAAAGTGTGTTGCTATGCACTTTATGAATTAAAGTAACTTTAGGTGTTGGTTAGGAAATATGTAATTGTCGTGCTTAATTTCGATGCAATAGATATTGATTTGATGCATCTTGATTATTTGTTGTGCTCATTTATATTTTGTGCCCGCTTGACCAGTCGGTATGAATATCACTTCCTAGTTTTAGGGATGATTTGGGGAGTGTGTGATATTTAATCACACTAGATCATTGTGTATTGGTGAACGCCAATGACTGAGCTAGGGATAACCAGTTGCCTAGTGCTTGATCGGTAGTGCGTCATTGGAGTTGAAACACATTCTAAAAAATCCAGAGTTCCGGGAGGAATCTGCTAATAAGACTGCAAGAGTTTTGCCTGATCAATAATATTGCTAGAGCATCTGTTAAAACAATTACTAAATCCTGACCAGCACTTGTTTCTAATCTGTCTGCTTATTTGTTTACTTTATGTTCTGTCATTTCTTTTGTTTCAGCATTCTATAAAAACCAATCATTTTAACCACTTTTGAAACTATTGAAAAACTAAACAAAATAGATAAAGTGAAAGCTAATTCAGACCTTGGATTCAATAAATACTTATTACTTGCTGCGAATTGTGTATACTTGCACAGAGTTCTAGAGTCTTTTTTTTTAATCTTATTTTTATTCACCCTAGGAGCAAGTGGTGATGAAGGAACTTTTCTCCTGATCTAGCTCACAAATTTTGATTTGGTTGTATCCTTAGTAAGCATCCATAAAACTCAACATCTCGTGCCCCATCGTTGCGTCGACCAACTGGTCGATCATGGGCAAAGGTTAATTGTCTTTAGGGCATGCCTTGTTCAGATCAATGAAATCGATACACATTCACCACTTTCTGTTTGCCTTCTTCACCAGCACTACATTGGACAACCACTGTGGGTAATGTACTTCTCTGATGAATCCGACCTTGAGCAAGTCGTCTACCTGGCTAGCTAACCTCATTCCTATTTGGATTGAATGTTTTTCGTTTATGCTTTACTGGCTTGAAATCCCTATCCACATTCAATCAGTGAACCATTACCTCAGGATCGATTCCCGACATATCTTCGTGTGACCATACAAACAAATATGCATTAGCCCTCAGAAACCTAATTAGCCGTTCACTATTATTTCCTCAAATGTTTGCAGCACTGAGTTAACTCTTCTGTGGGCTGCCCCGTTGGGTCACTCTTGACACAATTAGGAATACATGAGACCTCTTGCCTACACCCAAGGTTAGGGTCGACCTCTACCTCGCTGGGGTCGGCCCCAGCCAAACTCGACTCTTTCTGCTCGCATCTGAAATCTTTAGTTGACCTTTGCATCTTCAGTTGACCTTAAGATTCTGTTGTCTCCTAGTTTGGTATTGACTAAAGCATCAGAGTGCGTCTGGCCTACACCACACTGGTGTGCAATGTTTGCTTGTCTTGCAGGTCACGTCTTCCCTGCTCTCATAAAAATTCACTGTTGATCGTCACGTGGAGCGAAGGTAAATCTCCTAGCGAAATTTGATCATTAACAGTTGGCGCCGTCTGTGGGGAAGGTGTTGACACGCAAGCGTTGTCTGATGCGCAATTTGCTTACCGCAAGTGTACAGGTCAAATAATAATATAGTGTTTTCGTGTAAAACGAGTGTCGTCCTCTGGATTGGTTTTCTAGCAAATTAAGTATCGTGAATACTTTTGTTCAATTTTATTTAGGGAGCAAAACTCAATGATAAAAGATAAATCTAAAGAAAAAAAGCATAAAATAAAAGTGGAGACTCAAATGGAAAGATTCTTAGGGAATTGATTTCATTGATTAAGAATGAGGATTGATTAATAGGAATGAATTGACCGTGCAATTGTTCTACAAGCCAAGGAAACTTTTATCACGATTACCTCTCCCGAGTATAATTGATTCTCATGCATATAAACTAACTTGATATCCCTATCTAAGTTCATTAACATGCAAGGTATTATTCGGTTCGGTCCTTGTTATGCTTCTAAAGATATTCCAAATCCCGTCACAAACTTAGAATTTCTACTCTAGTCATGCAATTAAACAAGGTAAGTCTTAGGCCAAATCCTCTCTCCCGAGTTAGATTCAACACTTAAATCATTCAATTAGTGATCAAGTAATTGAAAGCATTAAACACAAAATTGCATGCATAGAATAAAAGCACATTCATACCAAAAATTAATCCAACAAACTTAAACAATTACATCAATCCCTAAGACAAACAACTAGCAATTCATAGTCTTTAAACCATAAACACTAATTGAAAGAAAAGCCATAAAAACTACAAGAGTTAAGGGAAAGAAAAGGGAAAACTCGAATCCGTCGAAACCGACACGTCCCCGTCACGATCTCCACGTCTTCTCGCTTGATTCCCGCTCCTTGGCCTTGCCTTTAGCTCCCACAAAAGGTCTCTAGTCGTTTCTCAAAAAAAAAAAAAAAAAAGGTCTCTAGTCGAAATTAGGGCTAAAATCTAACCAATTGGCCTCCCAAATCCGTAGCTGAAAAGAGGAATTTATAGAAAATCTGCGGGTAGTGTCGCGACGCTGTGTCACAGCGTCTCAACGCTAAGGAGATAGTGTCTCGACGCTGTCTCTGTTGCCGCCCAATTCAGAAAAGGAAAGGCAGCGTCGAGACGCTCCAAGAGCAGCGTCCCGACGCTGGCCTACGGGTGGCTCTCTTTTGACTTCTTCTTGGTTGAATCTTTTCCGTTCTTTAGCCAATTTTCATGTCCCAAACACGTATTTAGCTCCAATTTCTCGATTTAATTCCGAAACATGATTCCTACAAAAAGAACATAAAATGCATAATTTTGGCCAATTAAATATAAAAGACTAGCTTAATTAATTAGGGAAACATAGCTAGCTATTCTCGCTATCAAATACCCCCAAACTTAAGCTTTTGCTAGTCCTCGAGCAAACTAAAAATCAAGCATACAGTGGAATAATGGATGCAATAATCATAACTCAATCCTCAAGGCTCAAAAGTTAATAGTCAAGCAAGCAAGAGACATGCACATAAGGACCAATGAGGGAGACAAATTAAAATTTTTTCAAAATTAACTTGCACAAGCGAGATCTAACTCAACAAGATCAGACTCTACTAGCTCGGGATTGGATTATTAAACCCTCAGCTCATCTTCCCTCTACACTGGCACTAAGGCTTCACTAATGAGTTAATGAAACAAATTAGATTGTTTTCCTCCAAACTTAGGTGCTTATAATTAACAATTAAATTAAGCATGTATATGTGGCACTAGCTTTCACACACCCATTGCAGGGACCCTTAACCTGAGTTTTCTCTGGTTGGCCTAACTGATCACAACAGGGGTAGCTTTTTTTGCCTTAATCTTTATTAAACATTGCAAACTGTGCACAGGCCATGGCATAATAATTTTTTCCAACAGTAACAACAAGAATGATTTTTTCTTTATGAGCATAAATAACATATATTCTTTTCTTTCCTCCTAAGCAAGATCAAACATGCTAATTTGCAAAACATTAACTTTTTAGCTCTTCCCTACACCTATCGAGGTGACAACAAGCATATGAACCTAATAATTCGCTCCTAAGCATTCAAATCCAAATCTAGCCAAGACAAATACTCTACTCATGCAAGCCATCTCCTAGAAAAATTTTAAAAAGTCTCCCTTTTTGGGCACTCATGCTTACAACTCATCGAAAGCTTGAAAATTGACAAGAAAGCTTATCCTAGGAAATCATAGTCATGCAAAAATAGCATCCAGAAAACAACCATATACAAATCTAAAATTTTTAAAACTAAAAGTAGCTTTCGAAAAGCTATTTTTTGTATGGAAAATATAAGGGAAAAATACACTTTTGGTCCCTGAGGTTTGGGTTAAGTTACACTTTGGTCCCTGAGTTTTCAAACTCAACAAAAATACCCCTGAGATTTGAGATAAGGAGCAATTTGGTCCCTGCCATCCATTTTTCTGTTAAATCTTAACAGCAAGCTGACGTGGCATATTATTTTAATAAAACAAATGATTTTTTTATTTTTTAAATAAAAATATATAAAAATATTAAAAATAATATTATTTTATTAATTTTTTTAATTCATTTTTCCTTTCTCTCTTATTCTCTCTCTTTCTCCTCCTTCTTCCTATTTTTTCTCTTCTTCTCAAAATGGATGGCAGGGACCCAAATTGCTCCTTATCTCAAACCTCAGGGGTATTTTTGTTGAGTTTGAAAACTCAGGGACCAAAGTGTAACTTAACCCAAACCTCAGGGACCAACAGTGTATTTTTCCCAAAATTTAACTATGACTTCAAAAGCATTTTTGGTCAAATAACATAAAATTGAATAAAGAAAACAAACAGTAAATAAATATAATTTTATGAAAAAAAAATCTTCAAGAAAGATGATCTTGTTGAAGTGAACTAAAATTTATGTAAACACCAATCAAATAATTAATTTCTCCTAAACAATTCTCAAGTTTCAATGGCTGTGGATTTAAATTTTTTTTGACATGAATTCTTCGCATTCTTATATGCAACAATCAAAAATTCCAATTCTTATTCCTTGCTACCATGCTATGAACTAACGGTGGCTCACGAGAGATTAAAACAATTGTAAAAAAGTTATTTATTTGTTCCAATTTTCTTTTTTTTTTCCTTATTTTACTTTTTTCTTTAAATTAAATTACCAATCCCATGTCCTAAATTAAAATTATCATTGTTATTTTACTAGTTCAATAAAAATTAACTTTATTAAAAAAATTAATAAAAATTAACTTCCAACTAACAATGTAATTTATATTTTATATAGAACAAAACATTAAATAATACATATTATAAATAAAATATGGATATATATTATAGAAGTAAAATTTATAATTATTTTTTTTTAATGAAGACAAAATAATATATAGTGGAGGTGAGATTCAACCAAAACCCTTACTCAGACTGTCTCACTCAAATCACTCTCATTCGTGCAAACCCTACAAACTCAAGTCCTCATGGACTCTTATTACGACATTCCCAGCATAGATTACATTTATATTTTAATAAATAAAGTATTAAAAGTTATTAGATATATATGTATTATAGTCAATTAACTTTACTATGGTTGTAGTTGGTTACTCAAAGTTATTACTTTACCAACGCTGGTTACTAAAACTTGTTACTTTACTACAATTGTAGCATTGGTTACTCAAAGTTGTTATTTTACCCACCTATGTACATGTATTTAAGAGAGAATTTAATCTCAAGATCAATGAGAAAGTTATCATTTGTCTCTCCATCATATTTGAAATGGTATAGAGCATATCTGATTCCTTTTTTCTTTTTTTTTTCACGACTGTTTCCCGGCTTCGTCATTCTTGTTCGTTCCTCTTCAATGGCGGACATAGCAACCTCTGGCGATCAAGCTCTAGACATCGACGCTCAACTGAATCCATTCTTATTGCATCACTCCTTCATTTCGACGACTACTCTCGTGAATCAACCACTAATTAGTGCTGATAATTATGTCTCATGGAGCAAAGCAATTCTGATGGCTCTCTCCAGGAAGAACAAGGATGGTTTCATTGATGGCACGATTACCAAACTTCTTCGACTAAAATGGCTAGGGCATGGAAATGCAACAACGACATCATCGCATCATGGATTATGAATTCAGTTTCGAAGGAGATTGCAGCCAGCATAGTTTACACCGGATCTGTTAAAGATGTTTGGGACAAACTTGCTGATAGATTTAAGGAAAGCAATGGACCAAAAATGTATCAATTACGGAAGGAGTTAATCACTACCACTCAAGGTAATTTGTCTATTGACGCTTACTTTACGAAATTAAAAACTATATGGCAAAACCTCAATGATTTTCGCCCTAATATTGATTGTTCTTGCTGAAAGATTAAGGAATTTTTGTTGCATTTGGAATCTGAATACATTATGATCTTCCTTATGGGCCTCAATGATCAGTATGCTCCCATCCGTACACAAAATCTCTTAATGAACGCTATTCCTTCTACCAGTAAAGTAAGTCTTTGCTTTAGTTATTCAAGAGGAACGATAGAGGAATGCTGGAATTTCTACTTCAAAATTTGATTCGGTTGCCTTACTCACTGCAAATAGTTCGAATGTGAAAAGGAATTATTCACACAATTCTAATTCTCCACGAAACAAAGATAATTCCAGAGATGATTGATAAGGGTAAAAAATATACCTATTTTACCCTTATATTTAGCTCATTTCTTGGTCAAATATTGAGTGTTTATGTCAATTTTACTATTTCCAAGCTCAAAACATGTTAATTTGATAAGTTAGGGTGTTGAGAGTCACTTGTGTTGACTTATGCTTTGCTAACGCTCTTAAGAATGTGACAGTGATTAGTCATCAGCAGCCACCAGCTATGGAACCTACTCCAGTGGTGAACCAAGTGGTAGAAGAAGCATGTGTCTATTGTGCTGAAGACCACAACTACGAGTTTTGCCCCAGCAATCCAGCTTCTGTGTTTTGTAGTAGGTAATCAGAGGAACAACCCTTATTCTAACTTATACAATCCAGGTTGGCGCAACCACCCCAACTTCTCATGGGGAGGTCAAGGAAATAACGTACAAGCGCAACAGAAGATGAACCAGCCGAGATTTGCTAAAGTGCAGGTACTGCCCCAACAAAATAAGCAGGCTTTGCCCCAGCAAAATTCGGGGAATTCTCTCGAGGCAATGATGAAAGAATTTATGGCTCGCACAGATGCCGCAATTCAAAGTAATCAAGCTTCGATGAGAGCCCTGGAATTGCAAGTGGGTCAGCTAGCTAATGAGTTGAAGGCAAGGCCTCAAGGGAAACTTCCATCAGATACTGAACACCCTAGAAAGGAACGTAAGGAGCAGGTAAAGGCAGTAACTCTTAGGAGTGGTAAGCCATTAGAAGAGAGAATCGAGCCTAGTAAAACCCAGGTTATAGATAAAAATGGTGATAGAAATAATAATGTTGTTGTCGAGAAAGAGTTGGAGTCTGGTCAGGGTGCTGGAGGCAGCAATGAAAATGCTAGAGCATCTGGTTCTGTTCCAGATGTGGAACCACCTTATGTGCCGCCCCCACCTTATGTACCACCTCTACCCTTTTCCACAAAGGCAAAAGCCTAAGAATCAGGATGGTCAATTTAGGAAGTTTTTAGAGATTCATAAGCAATTGCATATAAATATCCCTTTAGTAGAAGCTATTGAGCAAATGCCTAATTATGCTAAATTTCTTAAGGATATTTTGACTAAAAAGAAGAGGTTAGGTGAATTTGAAACTATATCTCTTACTGAGGAGTGTAGTACTATGCTTAAGAATGGGTTACCCCCCAAGGCTAAGGATCCAGGGTCATTTACCATACCTGTGTCTATAGGTGGAAAAGAATTAGGTAGAGCACTCTGTGATTTAGGTGATAGCATTAACCTTATGCCTCTTTCGGTCTACCGGAAGTTAGGTATTGGTGAAGCTAGACCTACCACAGTTACACTCCAATTAGCTGATAGGTCTATCACATATCCAGAGGGTAAAATTGAGGATGTCTTAGTAAAAGTGGATAAATTCATATTTCCTGTTGATTTTATTATTCTAGACTATGAGGTCGATAAAGATGTCCCAATTATTCTTGGTCGTCCATTTTTGGCTACTGGTAGGCCGTTAATAGATGTTCAAAAAGGGGAATTAACAATGAGAGTCTGTAATGAGGAAGTAAAATTTGATGTGTTTAAAGCCATGAAATATCCAGACGAAATGGAGGATTGTTCCTTCACTAGGATTCTGGAGAGCTCAGTTATTGAGACAGCAATACAGGAGTCGGCTAGTAAGCATTCGGAAAAGCATGGAGAGGTTAGTATATAGGATTTTGAAATTTGTTCTTTAGATAAAAAAAAATGAAAAAGAATTGTTTAGATGTGAGGATGTTTTTGAGTCTTTAGATTTAGTCAAAGAAAGGCTCCCCCAATCAAGCCATCCCTGATTGAGGCACCCACTTTAGATTTGAAGCCCTTACCGGATCATCTAAAGTATGTGTATCTTGGGGAAAGTGAGACGTTGCCCATTATTGTTGCATCAGATTTAATGCCAGAGCATGAAGAGGCCTTAATAAAATTGCTGCAGCAATACCCCAAGGCTATAGGTTGGACATTGGCTGATATTCAGGGAATTAGCCCATCTTTTTGTATGAACAAAATCACTCTAGAGGAGGGATCCTTTAGGAGTATTGTGCAACAAAGAAGGCTTAACCCTGCAATGAAAGAGGTTGTTAAGAAGGAGGTAATTAAATGGTTGGATGCTGGGATCATTTATCCAATTGTCGATAGCAATTGGGTAAGCCCTGTCCAATGTGTTCCTAAGAAAGGAGGTGTCACTGTGGTGAGCAATAAAGATAATGAGTTGATCCCCACAAGGACAGTAACTGGCTGGAGGGTTTGCATGGATTACAGGAGGCTTAATAAAGCTACCCGTAAGGACCATTTCCCTCTACCGTTTATTGACCAGATGTTGGATAGATTGGCTGGTCAGGCCTACTACTGTTTCTTGGATGGTTACTCTGGGTATAACCAGATTACTATTGCTCCTGAGGATCAGGAGAAAACCACTTTCACCTGTCCTTATGGGACATTCGCCTTTAGGAGAATGCCTTTCGGCCTCTGCAATGCTCCAACAACATTTCAGCAGTGTATGTTAGCAATTTTTTTTGATATGATTGAGTCCACTATGGAAGTATTTATGGACGATTTTTCAGTGTTTGGAGGGTCTTTTCAGAATTGTTTAGATAATTTAGGCAAGGTATTAAAGAGATGTGAGGATACCCATCTAGTTCTTAATTGGGAGAAATGTCACTTCATGGTGAAGGAGGGCATAGTGTTAGGACATAAAATTTCTAAAAATGGTCTAGAAGTTGATAGAGCAAAAGTAGAGGTTATTGAGAGACTAGAGCCACCGAATTTAGTGAAGGGAATTCGGAGTTTTTTAGGACATGCTGGATTTTATAGGAGGTTCATAAAGGATTTTTCCAAAATCAGTAAACCTCTTTGTAACTTATTGTGCACTGATCATATTTTTGACTTTAATGCAGATTGTAGGAAGGCTTTTGAGACTTTGAAAGCTGCTTTAATCTCAGCACCCATTCTTTGTGCACCCAATTGGAATTTGCCATTCGAGGTAATGTGTGATGCGAGTGATGTTGCGGTAGGTGCGATGCTGGGGCAAAAGCAGGGCAAATTTATCCATCCTATATATTATGCAAGCAAGGTTTTAAATGAAGCACAAGTCAACTATACAACTACTGAAAATGAGTTGTTAGCTGTGGTGTTCACTTTTGAGAAGTTTCGACCATATTTGGTTGGATCCAAAGTCACGATTTTCACGGATCATGCAGCAATAAGGTATTTGATGTCTAAGAAAGATGCAAAGCCTAGACTAATTCGTTGGATTTTATTATTGCAGGAATTCGATTTGGAGATAAAGGACAAGAAGGGATCAGAAAATGTCATTGCAGATCATTTATCTCGTCTTGATCCATCATCATCTTTGCTGGAGCAATCTGCCATTTCCGATTCTTTTCCAGATGAAGAGCTTTTTGCGGTTGAGGTAAAGGTAGTCAGGGATATCCCTTGGTATGCTGATATTGCCAACTTTTTGATAAAGGGAGTCACCCCTATGGACATGGATTAGAGGCAGAAGAAGAAATTTAAGCATGATGCAAAATTTTTCTATTGGGATGAACCATTTATGTATAAGCAATGCTTTGACGGTATTATTCGTAGGTGTGTTTCAGGTGCTGAAGCAAAGGAAATCCCAGAGCAATGTCACTCTTCGCCGTATGGAGGCCATTTCAGCGGTCAGAGGACAACTATGAGGATTTTGCATTGCGGATTTTTCTGGCCTACGTTATTTAAGGATGCCCATTGGTTCTACAAGCAATGTGATGCTTGCCAAAGGAGAGGAAATTTAGGGCCTAGAGATTAAATGCCTCTTACTTACATTTTGGAAGTTGAATTATTCGATGTATGGGGTATCGACTTTATGGGGCCATTTTCCCTTCTAGTGGCAATGTTTTTATCTTATTGGCAGTTGATTATGTGTCCAAGTGGGTGGAGGTCATCGCATGCCATTAGAGTGATGCCAAGATAGTAGCAAGGTTTCTTCAATCGCACATCTTTGCGCGGTTTGGGACACCTAGGGCTCTAGTGAGTGATGAGGGTACACATTTTGTTAATAATATCTTAACTAAGCTTTTAGCTAAGTATGGGATTAAGCATAGGATAGCTACCCCTTATCACTCACAAGCAAATGGTCAAGCTGAAATTCGTAATAGGGAAATTAAAGCTATTTTAGAGAAAGTAGTCCATCCATCTAGAAAGGATTGGTCCTTTAGGTTGGATGAGGCTCTTTGGGCTTATAGGACAGCTTATAAGACTCCTCTAGGTATGTCTCCCTATAGGTTAGTATATGGGAAAGCTTGCCATTTACCATTAGAGCTTGAGCATAAAACATTTTGGGCTTTGAAAAAGTTAAATTTTGATCTGAGTCGTGCAGGAGCAATAAGAATGCTGCAGCTTAATGAGTTAGAAGAATTTCGTCAATTTTCTTATGAAAATGCGAAAATGTATAAAGAAAAGACTAAGCTATGGCATGACAAGAAAATTAAATCTAAGGAGTTTGTCAAGGGTAAAAAAGTTTTGCTTTATGACTCTAGATTAAAATTATTTCCTGGAAACTTAAAATCTAAATGGTCAGGACCGTTTATTGTGATTGAGGTTTTCTCCAATGGAGCAATTACTTTGCAGGATGGAAAAGATGGGAGAGTGTTCAAGGTGAATGGACATCGTGTGAAGCATTATTGGGGTAAGGAGTTTCGGTCGAAATATCCTTCCCTAAGGTTAGTTGATGATTGAGAGAGCAGGATTTTTGCGGGAGCATTTCACAGAGCAAAATTTTGAACTCCCAGAGTTTGTATTAATTTTATTTTTTGATGATTTGATTTTAATTTCGGTTAGGTTAGATTTGATTTTGTATGATTTATTAGATTTTATCTTTAAGTATTTTTATTATTGTTGGTAGTTTAGATTTCATTTTTTTTAATTTGATTTGATTTTATTTTCGGGTTATTTATTTAAATTATTCGTAGATTATCCTTAGATTATCTTTTAATTAGTTAGATTTTATTTTATCTAGATGTTATTTTCAGCTGTTTGAATTCTGTTTAAATTAATAAAGATTCTCTCTAATTTATTTGGTTTCTCTTAAACAGATTTGATTTGATCGGTTGGATTTAAATTTGAATTTTAAAGATTTGATTTTTCTTGCTTTGAAATTCGAATTCCGTATCAAATATTCTACAGGGTCAGACGGTTGTTGCGACAAAGTTATGGTTGGAGCAAAATAATCCGAATTAAAAGGATTTCCGTTGGAAATTTATTAATTTTACCGTTGGGATTTGGCTTTGAATTTTTGCAGGTAAATTTGCATGCATCATCTGATGAAGCCACGTGTCGCAGAGAAATCATCCGAAGGCTTCAATGATGGATAGCACATCAATTTTTTACCATGGGCGTTTGGATTCCACGATTTTACCGTTGTTGGGTTTGCATTTAAAATTAAAACGATAATATTAGTTAATGCAGATCAAATCCTTTCGGTTGAGATTGCATATTGCTGGAGCCTTATTTATTCACTGACACTAGTAAGTTCTTTTTCACTTCATCTTCTTGATCCAATCTTGCTGTCTACATTCTTTCTTTTTCCCTTCCATTTTCTGAAAAACCGTTGAGTCCTTCAATGGCGAAGACAAGAGCTAGAAAAGAAAGGGGAAGTGAGGAGGAAGAGATACCCGTTACCCCCGAAGTTCAGAAAGTAAAAACCAAGAAGAAAAGAACGTCGGAGGAAAAGGAAGCAAAGAAAAGGAGACGACAACAGAGGGTTGAGGAACGAGAAAATGTCCAGAAGGCAGCAGAAGAAGTGGTTAAAGAAGATCCGCAGGAACCTATTGTACAGAACCCCAAGCAGGATGAGTCAAGAGTTGTGGATACAGAGGAAGTCCGAGGAAAGGGACACACTGAGGAAATTCAAGAGCAACAGAATGAGAATATGCAGGCAAAAACCAACAAAGTCTTAACCAAATGGTAACTTGTTTGATGGTAGGATGCAGAAGAATCTTTTTGTTTTATGCACCTTTATTGCAGGTAAACTTTCTAATTTTGTACTCTCCATTGGAAACCAAAAAAGTCCCATGAACTCCAATAGAGAGTGGAGGCTTAATGTTATGGACAAAATTAGCCAAAGATATCTCATGCAGGATAGGCTCAAACTAGTCGGGCCCGAAGACGAAAGAAACCAAGCCGACGAAGCAAAGGGCCGGAGCTCCTTTCGGCCCAAAGTCGCGATCCTCGACCTCGGCCCAAGGGAGAGGCCGACCAAGGCCAAAGGTCCGGTGATCGCTTGAAGTCCGGCAGCGACGAAAACCCTAAGGGGAGTCTATAAAAAGGGAGACCACACACACATTCAGGTATGAAAAAATCAATCCCTAAATACACTCTACGTGTTTTCCGACCAAAGCTAACTTAAGCATTGGAGTGTCTGTGGTCTACACCACACCGGTGTGCAGCGTTTGCTCGTCTTGCAGGTCACGTCTTTCCCGCTCTCCTACAAATTCACTGTTGATCGTCACGTGGAGCGAAGGGCAAATTCCTAAGCAAAATTTGACCATCAACAATGCTTGTGACAATTTTTCAATGTCATGTTACATTTTTTCAATGTCATAGAAATTCAAATTTGTAGTAGTGAAAGCATTGAGAGGAAATGAGATCGAGGGGAGAGAGAGAACTCACAGATGTGGATAAGAATAAGTTTAGTTTGACTTTTGAAAGAAATACTTTCAAATGAAATTATTTTATAAGCATTTTGGAAAGAAACACTAATGAATTAACTACTCTAAAATACCAAGGAGTGCTTTTAAGTGTTCTAATTTTTTTTAATTTTTTTTATTTTCTAACCAAACACCTGTGTTACTATGAAATGTGTGTTTCAGGTTGGTTTACGTTGAAAGGGTTTAACTTAATTAGATAATGTCTAATAGGTATAATTTTCAATTCTGTATCCAATCAGTGTCTAAAGTTTCAATTTTGTGTTTGATAGGTCTCTGACACATTCGTTTTTTTTTAATTCACTTATTAATTACATATACAATTGAATTTTATGTCTAATATCATCCTGAACTTTAAATTTTGTGTCTATTAGATCCGTGATTTTTTTAAAAAAAAATGTCAAACAGGTCAAGAACCTATTAGGCACAAAATTGAAAGCAATGTTTATTGGATAGAAATTTAAAAGTTTAAAAATTTATTAGACACTTTGAAAGTTTAGAGATCTATTTGACACAAAATTGAAATTTCATAAACTTATTACTCTAAAACACTTTTTAAAATACAGACCCAATATACACACAAACTTAAAAGTTCAAGTATTAAACTTGTAATTTAACCATTTTTCAAAGAGTTATTCCAACCTCAACCTAAGGGTGCATTTTTTTTTTTTTTTTTGAAAAAAACTAAGGGTGCATTTAAATGGTAGAAGAGAGACTCCTTGTGTAGATGTGGAGGAGTGTTGATTACATAACAAAATAATTACAAATTTGACACAGCAATGAAATTTAGTGGTCAGAGGAGTCACAAGAAATAATACAAATTAATTTTTGAAATTAAATAAAACTATTACAAACATTATATATTATAGATTTTAAACTCTACAATTTAGTCAAATGTGAGTATAGTTCAATGATAATTAGCATGTATCATCGACCAAGAGATTAGAAGTTGGAATCTCCCACTCTAAATGTTGTTGGTCTAAAAAAAATGAACATTATTTTTCTTTCACTCCATATAAATTTTGACCAAGTGAATATTGAATACCTCAATTCATTTTTATTAAAAGCCTTTCAAAATAATAAAAAGTGGACCCTTTTCATATTTTGAATCTCAAACAAACCCCTAACATTGATACTTGATCAATTTTCAACTGATATCCACACAAATATGGATGGAAATCTTAAGAACATGACAATAACTGATGTGCAAATTGCTTACCGCAAGTGTACGGGTCAAGTAATAATATAGTGATTTTGCAATCGAATGTCGTCCTTTGGATTGGTGTCTAGCCAAATTTTAATTATCGAAGGCAGAATCTGGGCAAAACAGCAACGATTTCTTCGATTTCGGCCCCGATTTCAGCGACGATTGCTCCGATTTTCATCTCATAAAAACCTATTCTAGACCCGGACTTACATAGGACTCGATTTTACATAATATACCCGAAACACCGGACCTTACATGATCAAAATCACATAAAAATAAAATCTATGGCCATAAAATTAACCCAAACAGTTCAATGCAAACCGAACATACAATATGCATAAATCCCACCTATTAGAGCCTATCGCAACTTTTTAAAATTAATTAATAGGGACAGCGATGGCTCTGATGCCGATTGAAGGGAATAAAAGTCCCCACGCAGCGGAAGTGCATCGATTGGACCTTACGCCGTATATTAATTAACATTAAAATACCGTTACGATAACTCAAACAAAACTTTAAACTAACTTTAAAGTTGCTGTAAAAACGGTTTAAACATGTTAGAATAAATCTAAATTTATTTTAAAAAACTTTTCTAACGAAAAGAGGAAGAACCGTTACAAACCTCCGTTGTAGACTTGACCGTTCTTCGCCAACGACGCTCCAACGAACGAAAACGCAGCAGCCTTCTCGCCTCTTGATCGCTAGATTTTCTTCTTTGAATGACACAATAACCACAGAGGTTACACAGGTATGTCTCTAAGTCTAGGAGGCCAAAGACTTGTGGGAGTCTTTCTCTAAGAGGGAGGCTAGAGAGAATTCTAGGTCTTGTCTTTCAAGAGTGTCAAGTGTCATGACCAATTAGGTCTAGTGTTCTATTTATAGAAGAGAGGCCATGAATAAAATATTCAATTAAATCAATCTTTTCCAAAATTGATTCAATCTTATTCCTTAATTAATCAATCATGATCAATCAATTCCCCAATTGATTAATCTTTTCCATAAATGACTAATTTCTTCCATAAGTAATTAGATCATTCCCATAAATGATTAATCACTTCCTTAAGTGATTAATTATTTACATAATTGATTAATTCATGGTTAATGAATTCTTTAATTAATTAACCACCAATTAAATATCACATATTTAATTTTCGGCCTTGAATTAATTAATTTTGCCCAAACATATTTTAGGACTTAATTTAATTAATTCATTATTTGAACTCTTTCAATCTTCCATAAATTTATATTTGAACTTCTTCAAATATTAATTTCTCTCATAATAATATATCAATATATATTATATTTATTTCCCTTAGCAAATTGAACATTTTCAATTTACATTTAATTACTTAGTTGCCTCAAATTACTTTACGAGCTACCAATGAGACCTTATGGACCTGCAGATCAGAAGCTCCAACGATGTGAGATTAATTTGTTAAACTCATTAACCACAATAATCAATATTCGTTAACTGTGTGTACATTCCACTATAGACTCACAGTTGCACTCTTCTCACTGCAGACATATTTTCTGTGTCCACGGAACTTAGACCAATATCGACTAGTTAGTCCTTCACGAGTGTCCGTAACACCAGCTGGGTCAAATTACCGTTTTACCCCTGGGTCACCTCTATTTCCTTAAGTACCAATTTTCCTCTAATGAACAATCTGTTTATGGTCCAACCATCAAACAGAAAACCCTCTCGTGCCATTGAGAGGGTAGGGCCATTTGTTCAAGACTCGGAGTAACCACTTAAGGGAACACTCATCTGCTTCCCTAAAGTCGGGAAGGAGTGAATTCCATTTTGTACGATTATGTTCCCAGCTCCCCATTCGATCTTGTCCCCAAAGTGGTAGGCTTATTGAGTCGGCATATTGGCCACTCTCACCCATACAAATCAAAGGACAATCTCTCATGAGCAGGAGTCCATAATCAACTCAGGATTAAGACTAAGTTGTCTAGGTCGTCCTAGTGAAAATAGAAAACCAACTAGTTAACGGTGTTATAACTAGTGATTACTATTTCGCGGTCCGGTCTTATGCAAACTCATTGCATAGGATACCCCCACTTGCATGTCTCCTACACGAACGCGTTGGATCGCAGCGTTTGTATCAAATACAAAGTGGGTCGTATCCATAGTGTCACCAGGATAAGGCATCCAGTCTTATCCCTATACTATAGACCCTTTAGGCTGTTTCTTGAACAATGATCCCATATGTCGCTACATATAGTTCAAGACTCATATTACAGCCTTGGATGTCTAGTTTATTGGATTAGGGTTATTATTAGACAAAGACAAACATAAAATAACTAATTAACAATTAATGGAAAAATATATCAATATTATTTCATTAATATCCGGTCAACGGTTACATTCACTATCTACGAGTTTTAGGGCATAAAACCCAACAAACTCCCACTTGAACTAAAACACTAGTTAGTGGTATGTAAATGCAATAATCTAAAGCTGGAAATGTCATTTATATTAAAATAATACAATGAACTAGGGCATCCTTATACCCATTATACATTTCTCCCACTTGCCCTAGATTAGATGGCATACATATCTCGTAGACCTAGACCTTCTAGATGACCCTCAAACACTTTAGCCGTGAGAGCCTTCGTAAATGGATCAGCGATGTTGTGCTCTGAGGCGATCTTAGTGACGATCACATCTCCTCTTTGCACAATCTCCCGTATCAGGTGATACTTCCTCTCGATGTGTTTACCCCGTTTGTGGCTACGAGGTTCTTTTGAGTTGGCTACAGCCCCACTGTTGTCACAGTATAGTGTTATGGGCACGTTCATATTCGGAACTACTTCCAAATCAGTCAAGAACTTTCTGAGCCATACTGCCTCCTTAGCTGCTTCGCAAGCTGCTACATACTCAGCCTCCATGGTTGAGTCTGCTATGCATCCTTGTTTGATGCTTCTCCACACTACTGCTCCTCCATTGAGGGTGAATACTGACCCTGATGTGGATTTCCTAGAATCCTTATCAGCTTGAAAGTCAGAATCAGTGTATCCAGTAAGAATCAAATCCTTAGCTCCATACACAAGCATGTAGTCCCTCGTTCTCCGAAGATACTTGAGGATATTCTTAACCGCTCCCCAGTGGTCCAACCCTGGATTAGACTGATACCTACTGAATACTCCCACTGCATAACATATGTCAGGCCTAGTGCAGAGCATAGCATACATCAAGCTGCCTACAGCTGAGGCGTAGGGAATGTGTCTCATGTTCTCAACTTCTTGAGGTGTCTTAGGAGATTGTTCCTTAGACAGGTGTACCCCATGTCTGAAGGGTAGGAGTCCATTCTTGGAGTTTTGCATCGAATATCGAGACAACATTTTGTCAATATACGTTGCTTGAGACAGAGCTAGCGTTTTGTTCTTACGATCCCTAATGATTTGGATTCCCAGAACATATTGAGCCTCTCCCAGATCTTTCATTTGGAATTGGGCTGCTAGCCATTTCTTAATGTCAGTGAGGTATCCTACATCATTCCCAATGAGTAGGATATCGTCTACATAAAGTATTAGAAAAGCTACTTTCCTTTTGTTGACTTTCTTGTATACACAAGGCTCATCAACGTTTTGGTCAAAGCCAAAAGATTTGATTGCAGTATCAAATCTAATGTTCCATGATCTGGATGCTTGTTTCAATCCATAAATGGATCGATTTAGCTTACAAACCTTTTGTTCCTGACCTTGGGCTATGAACCCTTCGGGTTGAGACATAAAGATATTCTCTTCAAGATTACCATTCAGAAAGGCAGTCTTGACGTCCATTTGCCATATTTCATAGTCATAATATGTGGCAATGGATAAAAGAATTCTTATGGACTTTAACATGGCTACAGGAGAAAAGGTTTCCTCATAGTCAACCCCCTCCTTTTGGGTATAACCCTTTGCCACTAGTCTAGCTTTGAAGGTCCGTACCTTTCCAGCTGCATCTCTTTTTCTCTTATAGATCCATTTGCACCCTATGGGTTTTACCCCATATGGTAGATCTGCAAGTTCCCATACAGAATTGGAGTACATTGACTCCATTTCCAGGTTCATGGCTTTTACCCATTCATCCTTTTCTTCGTCATTCATTGCCTGTCGATAGGACAATGGATCCTCAATGCTGTCATTAGGTATGACAACCTGAGTTTCAGTTAAACCCAAGTAGCGGTCAGGTTGTAATACAACTCTCCCACTGCGTCGAGGCATTCCCAACGTTTGAGATGGACGGGATGGATCTGAAGAACTAGTTCCTTCATCAACCCTTGCTGAAGGTCCAACTTCATCAACAACTCTTGATGATTCTTCAGTAGCTTCTCCTAATTTTGCTTCGTGGTTTATGATCTCTCATGTGGTCTTCCTCTAAGAAAGTGGCGTTTGTCGATACAATCACCTTATTTTCTTGTGGGTCGTAGAAATAACCACCTCTCGTTTCTTTAGGGTAACCAACAAATTGGCACAGTTTTGAACGAGGTTCCAGTTTCTTAGGATTTGTCACAAGCACGTGTGCAGGACAACCCCAGATGCGAAAGTGATGCAAACTAGGTTTACGCCCCTTCCATAACTCGAAAGGTGTTTCAGAAACACTTTTCGAGGGAACATTGTTCAAGATGTATACTGCAGTCTCCACTGCATACCCTCAAAACGAGCTAGGCAATTGAGCATAGCTCATCATTGATCGAACCATGTCTAACAAGGTTCTATTTCTCCTTTCTGACACACCATTCTGCTGTGGTGTACCAGGGGCTGAGAGTTGAGATTGGATTCCATGTTCTATCATATAATCCTGGAATCTTTGATCCATATACTCCCCTCCTCGATCAGATCGAAGTACTTTAATAGATTTACCTAATAGGTTTTCAACTTCAGCCTTAAACTCCTTAAACTTTTCAAGGGCTTCAGACTTATGTCCCATTAGGTATAAGTAACCATATCTTGAATAATCATCTATAAATGAGATGAAATATTCGTACCCTCCTCGAGCTTTTACATTCATTGGACCACATAGATCCGAATGTATTAACTCTAAGGGTTCTTTGGCTCTGTAACCTTTTCCAGTAAAGGGTCTTTTGGTCATTTTTCCCTCGAGACAAGATTCACAAGGTGGTAGTGATAGTCTTCTAACTTGCTTAGAAGTCCATTCTTTACCAAACGACCGATCCTATCGATGTTTATGTGACCAAGTCTAAGATGCCAAAGATGAGTATTGTTACTTGATGGAGAAATCTTTTGCCTTTTACTTTGAGTTTCAGCAGTTTTAAATAATTCGTGATTTAAAAGTGCTTTGTTTTCGGTTGGTCTTAAAACATACAAGTTATTTTCCAATTTGGCTGAACAAATAAGTACACCATTTTTATAAATGAACGCTTCATTCATATCAAAAGTAACTGTATACGATTGTTCAATCAAACATGAAATAGAAATCAAGTTCCTCTTAATCTTGGGAACGATTAACAAACTTTCTAAAAGTAAGAATCTATTTCTAAAAAATAACTTCGCAGCTCCCACTGCTTTAGCTGAAATGACTTCTCCAGTTCCGACCCTGAGTGTCATTTCCCCATCGTTCAACTGCCGAAAGGAACTATTTTCCTGAAAAGAAGAGCAAACATGATTAGTTGCTCCTGAATCAAGTATCCAGGTAAACTCATCATGTTCTACCAGGCATGTTTCTAAAACCAGTAAATCAAATTTACCTTCCTTTTCCTTCTTTTTCTCAGCAAGGTACTTTGGGCAGTTTCTCTTCCAATGTCCATCTACATTGCAGTGAAAACACTTGCCCTTGTCTGCCACAGCTTTGGCTTTTCCCTTGCTTTTAGCAGCAGTACTGGGAGCTTTCCCCTTGTTTCCTTTCTTCTTCTGAGTTTTCTTTGAAGAAGTGACTACAGATTTAGTTCCAGAGGATGAACCCTTCTCGAACTTTCTTTTGGAGTGAACAACGTTTGCCTCTCCTTCTATCTGTCCCTTGTTCTTAAGAAGAGACTGATAGAGCTGTAGCTCATTAAGGAGGCTAGTCAGGTTGAATGTTATTTTATTCATCATTGCATTGCTTCGAAACTGCAGAAAACTCTTCGGAAGAGATTCTAAGATGAATGCAACCTGACTACGCTCATCTATGACCGCCCCGTTTGCCTCTGCCACGTTGAATTGGACCATCATATCCAGGATATGTTCTCGAACAGACGTGCCCTCTTTCATGCGACAACTATAAACGTATTTGAGAGCGTCATGGTGGAGTTGGTAGGACGGTTGTCCAAACATCTCCCGGAGAGAGTTCATAATCTCCCTCGCTGTTACCATGCCCTCATGCCTTTTAGCCAAAACTTCAGATAAGCTGGCTAAGATATAAACGTGAGTCTTATCATTGGCCTTTGTCCAGCGGTCATAAGCATCCTTAACTGCTTGGGATGCATTACGAGCAGGGGTTGGAGGACAATCCTCCGTTAAGACGAACCGCAGATCATCGACAACAAGAATCGTATTCAAGTTTGACTTCCACGTAGCATAATTTTCGCCGGTTAATTTCTCATTTTTAAGCAGAGAGACAATTGAGGAAGACATTGCTGAAATTTAAACAAACAATGACCGTATTAGTTATCTTTGCCTTAACCCATCATACAAGCAAACAATTGCACACAATCCAATCAATTTAGCAAAACAGACAATCACAGAACCCTAAAACTATTGATTTAGTTTTGCAACGACGTTTCAGAGGTTTAGAATATCAGCCACCGAAGGGTGATCAGGTACTCCTCCTTTGAAATGAGACACCTCTCAGCTAATTCTAATTCCAGAATAACTCATATTCCTATAGACATTAGCCACCGTTATTCGGTCAAGGATTTGTTAACACTTTTAACTCATCCTCGTAAGTGTAACCCTCCCACTTTCAGATCTCAGAGGCACGCACCAACAGGCTACCGAAGGGAAAGACAACTGTTGGTGATTAGCCTAAGAGCTCCTATCCTTTTCAGGAGTTCACGATGTTCCGAATCTATGACCAGGCCCTCCGAAGGGATGGATGCGCCAGGGCAACCTGCAGGCGGATCATAGGACTCTCACGGTGTGAACTATGGGCGGAGACCGAGGGATACGTTGACACGTGTCCCGCTCCCACTTACTCTAGACATTTTTCCCATTCACCTTGATATTGATCCATGCAAACACTTTCCGAAGGGAGGCCGCTCCTAGGGCGACTCGAAGCCGAGCATGAATCTCACGTTGTGAATATAGGGACGTAGGAGCAAAACTTGATTTAAATCTCGTTTTGTAATTTTCCTCCCACTGAAAATGTCCTAAGGTTAATATAGGGTTGTTTAACTTAGATAGTATTCGGCTAAGTCAATCTATCTAAGTCTGATCCTATTATAACAATTATGGAAAGGATTCAACTGCAATCTTTTGGGTGAATTAAACTTCTTTTAATAAACCCAACATTGCAAGTCAACATTACTATGGTTAATTCAACTCAATCCGGTTAGTTCCCAGGTAGGAGGTGTTCCGTAAACCGTCAACTTAAATACCCCCAACCTTAGACAGAACTTTACCGAGAGAGTTCCCTTATAACCTCAGTAATGTAAGGTCTTTACTCTAAAGATCTAGGTGCATTAAACACTTTTAATAAACCTAGTGACATTGCATGCTAACATTTAACTATGATTAATTCAACTCCGGTATTCCAGGTCAGTTCCCAGGTAGGAGGTGTTCCGTAAACCGTCAACTTAAATACCCCCAACCTTAGACAGAACATTACCGGTGGAGTTCCCTTATAATCATAGCAATGTTTTTCCTACTTAGTAAATTAAAACTATTTTTAATTCTAAGTAAGAAAAGATTCTAATCCTATTAGAAATCGATCTAGGTCTAATTAATTTTAAACAATTTAAAATTAATCCAATTTATCCTATGATCTTATGTTTGCATGCAAATATTGATTATAGATTGACGGTTTCTAATCATTAATATTGAAGAATTATTTCAAATTTTAATGATTAATCCTATAATCAAGAATCTAGGGTTTAATTCATTCAACAATCTCATTCAAATTGAATAATTAAGCCACATCAATTGCATGAATAATATAACAATTATATTAATAACTATGGATGTTTCATGCTTCATGCAATTTTGATTTTCTTTTATTATAACAATTATAAGCCAATCAAGAAAATCAACCAAACATGCTTCATTCATCACATTAAACATAACTATTTATATTTAATTTAAGTAATGACATGCTTCATGCTTTCCAATTTTTCATATAAATTAATATACACTTATATTAAAAAATATGAAAACCAATCCATGCATTTAAACATACATTATAACAATTTATAATATATAAAAAAATGCATGAGCATGTTTATAACCTAAGGTGTGATTAAATAATCTATATGACATCCATAAAGCATATAAATAGCAATTGAACCGGTTAATTTTGGCCCCTAGGATAAAATAAAGCATTAAATTACATTAATTTAGCTAAATTCTATCCTAAAAAATCCATGTACAGCTCCGGAATTGGCCTAGACAGCACGAACCGCCCCGAACCACCTCGAACCGGCCTCCAAAATCACGAACCATGCCAAAAATTGGCTGAACCGGACCAAATAGGTCCCAGCCCAACCGAACCGGTCCGAACCGGACCGGTTACACCTTGAACCGCGCCTTTTGAAACCCTAGGTCGCGCCTCCATCGTGACAGCGTCGAGACGCTGTGTGGATTAGCGTCCCGACGCTGTGCGTTTTCCATATCTGGCGCCTGCGTAATTGAGACAGCGTCGAGACGCTGTTGAGGTAGCGTCCCGACGCTGTGTGCTTTCCTTACCGAGCGCCTTCGGTATCGAGACAGCGTCGAGACGCTGTTGAAGGAGCGTCCCGACGCTGTTGCGTCTGGAGGCAGAATCTGGGCAAAACAGCAACGATTTCTTCGATTTCGGCCCCGATTTCTGCGACGATTGCTCCGATTTTCATCTCATAAAAACCTATTCTAGACCCGGACTTACATAGGACTCGATTTTACATAATATACCCGAAACACCGGACCTTACATGATCAAAATCACATAAAAATAAAATCTATGGCCATAAAATTAACCCAAACAGTTCAATGCAAACCGAACATACAATATGCATAAATCCCACCTATTAGAGCCTATCGCAACTTTTTAAAATTAATTAATAGGGACAGCGATGGCTCTGATGCTGATTGAAGGGAATAAAAGTCCCCACGCAGCGGAAGCGCATCGATTGGACCTTACGTCGTATATTAATTAACATTAAAATACCGTTACGATAACTCAAACAAAACTTTAAACTAACTTTAAAGTTGCTGTAAAAACGGTTTAAACATGCTAGAATAAATCTAAATTTATTTTAAAAAACTTTTCTAACGAAAAGAGGAAGAACCGTTACAAACCTCCGTTGTAGACTTGACCGTTCTTCGCCAACGATGCTCCAACGAACGAAAACACAGCAGCCTTCTCGCCTCTTGATCGCTAGATTTTCTTCTTTGAATGACACAATAACCACAGAGGTTACACCGGTATGTCTCTAAGTCTAGGAGGCCAAAGACTTGTGGGAGTCTTTCTCTAAGAGGGAGGCTAGAGAGAATTCTAGGTCTTGTCTTTCAAGAGTGTCAAGTGTCATGACCAATTAGGTCTAGTGTTCTATTTATAGAAGAGAGGCCATGAATAAAATATTCAATTAAATCAATCTTTTCCAAAATTGATTCAATCTTATTCCTTAATTAATCAATCATGATCAATCAATTCCCCAATTGATTAATCTTTTCCATAAATGACTAATTTCTTCCATAAGTAATTAGATCATTCCCATAAATGATTAATCACTTCCTTAAGTGATTAATTATTTACATAATTGATTAATTCAGGGTTAATGAATTCTTTAATTAATTAACCACCAATTAAATATCACATATTTAATTTTCGGCCTTGAATTAATTAATTTTGCTCAAACATATTTTAGGACTTAATTTAATTAATTCATTATTTGAACTCTTTCAATCTTCCATAAATTTATATTTGAACTTCTTCAAATATTAATTTCTCTCATAATAATATATCAATATATATTATATTTATTTCCCTTAGCAAATTGAACATTTTCAATTTACATTTAATTACTTAGTTGCCTCAAATTACTTTACGAGCTACCAGTGGGACCTTATGGACCTGCAGATCAGAAGCTCCAACGATGTGAGATTAATTGGTTAAACTCATTAACCACAATAATCAATATTCGTTAACTGTGTGTACATTCCACTATAGACTCACAGTTGCACTCTTCTCACTGCAGACATATTTTCTGTGTCCACGGAACTTAGACCAATATCGACTAGTTAGTCCTTCACGAGTGTCCGTAAGACCAGCTGGGTCAAATTACCGTTTTACCCCTCGGTCACCTCTATTTCCTTAAGTACCAATTTTCCTCTAATGAACAATCTGTTTATGGTCCAACCATCAAACAGAAAACCCTCTCGTGCCATTGAGAGGGTAGGGCCCTTTGTTCAAGACTCGGAGTAACCACTTAAGGGAACACTCATCTGCTTCCCTAAAGTTGGGAAGGAGTGAATTCCATTTTGTACGATTATGTTCCCAGCTCCCCATTCGATCTTGTCCCCAAAGTGGTAGGCTTATTGAGTCGGCGTATTGGCCACTCTCACCCATACAAATCAAAGGACAATCTCTCATGAGCAGGAGTCCATAATCAACTCAGGATTAAGACTAAGTTGTCTAGGTCGTCCTAGTGAAAATAGAAAACCAACTAGTTAACGGTGTTATAACTAGTGATTACTATTTCGCGGTACGGTCTTATGCAAACTCATTGCATAGGATACCCCCACTCGCATGTCTCCTACACGAACGCGTTGGATCGCAGCGTTTGTATCAAATACAAAGTGGGCCGTATCCATAGTGTCACCAGGATAAGGCACCCAGTCTTATCCCTATACTATAGACCCTTTAGGCTGTTTCTTGAACAATGATCCCATATGTCGCTACATATAGTTCAAGACTCATATTACAGCCTTGGATGTCTAGTTTATTGGATTAGGGTTATTATTAGGCAAAGACAAACATAAAATAACTAATTAACAATTAATGGAAAAATATATCAATATTATTTCATTAATATCCGGTCAACGGTTACATTCACTATCTACGAGTTTTAGGGCATAAAACCCAACAAAGACAGCGTCTCGACGCTGCCTCTTGTACGTGCGTGTCTGAAAAGGAAATGCGGTAGCGTCAGGACGCTTCCTATCACAGCGTCGAGACGCTGTGAGTCTGCTGCGTATTCTCATTAAGGAAACGTAGCGTCGAGACGCTCCAAGAGTGGCGTCTCGAGGCTAATGGGCAGAATGCCCTCTCTTGGCTCCTTGTTACTTGAATCTTTTCGGTTCTTTAGCATCTTTTCACGTCCCGAACACCCGATTAATTCTTATTCCACGTTTTAACTCTAATCAACGCTTTCCTACAAAATAAACAATTAAGTGCAATAAAATGACCAATAATCATCAAAGACTAGCTAAATTTAATAAGTAAAGATAGCTAGCTATGCTTGCTATCAATAACCACAAAGATTGAGGGAAAGGAACTTTTAATTCAAACCCTTTTTAGTTCCAACATTTTCAACTTTTATCTATTTTGATTGTTTACTTTTAAAAACTTATCTATTTCGCTCTTTTACCGTAGTTTCACAATTTGTTACTATAGTCTAATTCAATTGATTACAATATTTTATATCATCGATTAAAAAGTTAGAAGTTAGAAGTCAGACATTGGTGGGTTCAATGCGAAAATTGTTATGGATTGAATTATAAGAAATTGTTAAAATCAACCATGAATATTTGTGACCAATGTGGATACTATTTGAAAATGAGTAGTTCATATAGAATCAGACTTTCGATTGATCCAGATACTTGGGACCCCATGGATGAAGACATGGTCTCTGTGGATCCCATTGGATTTCCTTCGGAGGAGGAACCTTATAAAGATCGTATTGATTCTTATCAAAGAAACACAGGATTAACTGAGACTATTCAAACAGACACACGTAAGTTAAACAATATTCCCGTAACAATTGAGGTTATGGGTTTTCAATTTATGGGGGGTAGTATGGGATCATTAGTAGGCGAGAAAATCACCCGTTTGGTCGAGTATGCTACCAATCAATTTTTACCTCTTATTTTAATCACGCATGCAAAAAGGAAGTTTGAGCTTGATGCAAATGACAAAAATATTGTTGATATGCCTTGAATCTGATATGAAGCGCTCCGAACGACCCAGTACGGGGGTCTTTTATTTTGGGCCTATTATGTTAGGGTTAAGAGTTGTGTCATATATAAACCCTCTTAACCTATATTTGCCCTTATCTCTGTATTCTGAATACTCCTCACATAATAAGATCGTTCTCTCCCTCTGCCCGTGGACGTAGCTAACACATCGTTAGTGAACCACGTATATCTGTGTGTGTTGTTTTTCTTCGCTCTTTCGTTCTTGTTACGTTGTTACTGTTTTCGTCATAACAAATATCTTCCGCTTTATACGAATATCTTCCGCTCTTTCTTTCTGCTGTGTGTGCCCTCTTTCCATCCGGGTTTCTGTCGGCCGAAGTTGAAAGATGAGACAAGTCTGAAGTCAAAAGAGAGACCAAAAGTAAAACGACAGAAGACTTTTTTTCTTGGGTTCATAAAAAACACAAAATACTCTACAAATTTAATTTTCTGCTTTTTGACTTATCTACTGATACCTTATCCAGCTGGTGCCACACATTCCCATTCTACAGTAATTATTGTTTTCTTATTTTACTTTTTTTCTTTAAAATATTATTACTACTTTATCAGTTAATTATAATTTGAACCATATCAGCTTTGGATAGGTATTGGTTTGGTACCAACTCCACCAGGGTAATGGATATAATTACTCATCATTCTCTCCACTTAACAGGTGGGCTTTACATCATTTCACAATCATATCATCTTTTTAATTGTTCTTTTTTGCAAGTGTTTCAAATAACGGTTTTTTTAAATACATATTATTAACTAAATTTTTTTTCTTTACTCTATAATCTACAATTTATAAGTATTCTTAAAATCTTAGCTTCATTACTAGAGAAAAAAAAAAAAAAAAAACCCTTTTGATAACTTTTTATGGAAAAGACCATTCTTTTCTACCTACATTTCAAGTTCAATTTATTAAATTCAACCGAGTAGTGTAATAAATACTCTCCATTAGTTATATCTAGATTATTTATAAAAAAAAAAGGATTTGGTTTTTTTTTTTTTTTTTTTTTATAATTTTGGGGCAACTAGATAAATGACCATTTTTAATGGACTGTTTTGAAAAATGGTCATTCAAATTTTTTATTCGAAAAAATGGCCAATTGCTATTTTAAGTATGTTTTCTTTACAACGAATCAAACAAGAATGCCCTTAACTGAAATCTAAATCTAAAAACTAATTAAATTAAAATACACGGTAAAATAGGGGGAGAATCTATTGTCCATAACCAAAATCTAAATTTAAGGACTTATTAAATTCAAAGACTAATTAAATTAAAATACACTATAAAATAGGGAGAGAGAATCTATTGCCCATAACCGAAATCTAAATTTATGTACTAACTAAATTCAAATACAATGAATTTCAAAATAAACAAGATAAGACTCATACTAATGTATCTCAATAGAATAATTTGAAAACAAAAATTTAAATTAAAAAGAGGAAAAATAATGGTACATAAAAGAAATACAGTATATTGATAAAGAAAAATCATGCAAATACAGGGACTTCTCATAATTTACTTCCATACACACTGTATTTGAAGTATTTACGGTCTCAGAATATAGGGATCTAATTTTGCAAAGAAAAAGAATAAATACGAATAAAAAAAGGAATACAAATATGAGGCAACGTTGGAAAGAAGTGAAGACCAAGAAATCGATCTGGTGGAAGATGATAAAATAGATAAGAGAGAAGATATAAGTTGTAACTATCATCCCATGATTCATGGGATTAACATTTTTGTTATGGTTATCTTTTTTTAATTAAATCAAATAAGGCTTCCTCAAATATAGGATGACACGTGAAAATTGACTTGAGGGTATAATTGGAATAATAATTTACGTGAAAATATGTTAAAAAAACGGTTTAGCAATTTTTCATTGAAAAAAACCGTTTGACCATTTTTTTAAAAATACATTGTAATTTTTTGTCATTTCTAAGGATATCCCTTTTGATTACGTTGGATACTTTTTTAGCTTAAATATATTATTATTGACTTTGGTTACAACTTTTTTTCTACTTTAAATTTGTTGCTAAATCAAATTATTTAGCCTTGTTTGATAACTATTTGGTTTTTAGTTTTTGAAAATCATGCTTGTTTTATCCTAGTTTTCTTACCTTGAAAAAACTACGATTAAAACTAACCAATTAAGAGTCCGTTTGGAATACATTTTAATTTAAATGTTTTTCAATAATGCATTTTTTAAAAAACATTTTGTATAAAAATTGTTTAGAATTTAAACACTCGCATGTTTTGTTGCATTTCCTCATTGGTATTTTTATACTGAAGTTATTGTATATTAAAGTCTCTTTTTTAAAATGTTGGTTTCAAGTGCTCAAAATGGTTTATTTATCAATCTCATTTTCTAATAAGTCATTTTTATGGATTGTCAAACACTATAAATTTTTTCAAAATTAAACACTTGAAAAGTCAAACCAAACACACCTGTGAAAGTCAAGAATAGAAAATTCATATTTCCCTTTTTTATTTTTAAAATTTACTGCACGAGCTTGCAGTTGTCTAATTTTAAAGGGTTGTTTGCACAAATAGAAAAATAGACTAAAATAATTAAAAATATAGCAAAATCTAAAACTATTTGCATATATAGCAAAATTGAAATCCATCAGTGATAGAAGTTTGTTAGCGATAAACTTCAATCACAAGTGTAATTATTGTTGATAGACTACTTTATCAATGATAGTAGTTTGTCATTGAGGATAGACTACATGCATTGTGATTGAAGTCTATTAGTAATAGATATCTATCACTGGTAAATTTGTCAAAACAATATGCAAATATAACAAAATTAAAATCTATTTTAGTGATAAAAGATTATCAACAATAGACTTTAATCACAATTGCAATTATTCCTGATAGATTACAGGCATTGTGATTGAAGTCTATCATTGATAGATTTTTCATATTTGGAAAATTTTTAAAAGTATCTATATTTTCAAATAACAAACTTTGAATTGCTACCCATTACAATATTTTTTCCACAACTGACATTCCCCCTAAATTTAAAGTTTGTGGTTGGAAAATCTATAATGATATCCTCCCAACTTGCACTAATTTAATTAATAAGGGAGTGGCAGTCAAAATGTTGTGCCTTCTATGCAGGTCCAAGCCTGAGACACTCACCCATCTTTTGTGGGATTGAAAGGTAACTAGGGGTATTTGGTCTAAATTTTACCAATTTCCTAATGAATTCTATGTTTTGGACAGGAGCAACTAGGAGACAGCGGATTATTGTGAGATCAAGTGGAATGGTAGCAGCCAAGGGTCATCGGAGGAGAGAAAAATAGAAGCGAGTATAATTATTTGCTGGCATCTGTGGAAATATAGGAATGCGGTTCTCTACAATAGCCAAATTCCAAGCCAAGAGTCTATTCACCATCAGATAGAAAAAGGGTTGTCAACGTACCTCAAAGCTGAGAAGTTGGATCGACGGGACCAGGATCAGAATCATCTAGCAGATGTGCCTGAAGAATCATACGCTCCTCAAAGTCCTTGCGAGCGGCGGGATCAGGACCAAGATCTGAATCGACGGGAACACTCCTCAAAGTCAAGAGCTTTGTGCGCTAGTTCCCTCGTGGAAGAGAGTTGGAGAAATTCGCTCCTATGGGTGCGGCCTCCTATGGGATATGTGAAATTAAACTGCGATGGATCTTGGAATGAAGAAAAGAAGATTGGGGGTATCAGTTGGATCTTGCGCCGATGGGATGGAGCTCCAATCTCGGATGGTTTTCGGGTCATACATAGGTGTTGGAAGATCAGTTGGTTGGAAGCCCTTGCTGTGGTGGAAGGAGTGAAATCGATCCCTCAAGACTCTCCAAAAGTTTTTATCGAGCTTGACTCAGTGCAGGTGGTAAATTTACTTTTGGGAAGAGATGAGGATATTATTGAACTCACCTTCTTCATTGATGAAGCGAGAGATCATCTACCAGGGTACCAAATCCATTCGATCATCCACATTCCGAGGCGCCAGAATCATATGGCCCACCAATTGGCCTGTTGGGCCTAGACCTCTAATTTTTCTTAGAGTTGGTGTGATAATTTTCCAGTTTGGCTTTTAAATCTTAATAATTTGGATATTGGTATTGATGCAAGCAATCTTGGAGGTGCCTGTCCCAGGGTTGGAAATGATTTGGGAGTTTTTGCTTAGTGTTAATGATAGTATTTTGGTTTCAAGAAAAAAAAAAGAATTGCTACCCATTACAATAATTCAATTTTTAAATTGACTTTATAGACATCCTTGGGCTTAGTCCAAAAGGAAAATTCTACCTTGGCCTAGGTAATCTTGATCATTAAGAATATGTCTCACCTCTTCTCGTCAAGGCCAACAGCTTGTCTTCAAACATTTGAAGGCAACACAATGTTTGGTATCATCCTTCGGACTTCAAAATACTATGGTAGTCTAATCAAGTTGAAGGAAAGTGTTAATTCGCCAACACGACCATGTCGTCTCCATTTGCCTCTTTGAATGCAATAGGGAACAAGTCGGAGACACTTTCCACACTAGCTGTGTTTGTGAACATTTAAGGAAAATGACAAGTACAAAGACTTTGAAATTTTAGTTTTACCACGTGAAAAGAAAAAAGTATTTCTTTGTGTAATTAACCATTCCTTTTTCTTTTGGAAAGAAATGAAATATAGTCCAAAAGCTCATTACCTTCTTGACAAACACCTACAAGAACTTTAACTAACTTCCAGAACTCTAATCATCAACCAATCGTGGCATCTCTGTTTTTTCAAGACTATAGACCATATTCAACTAGGAAAAGGTTGGTTAGATTTAAGGAAGTTTGGACAAAGTTCTCATAAACAAAAGCCATCATCAAATGAATTTGGGCAAAAGATCAGAGGGTTGGTTTGCTAGGTTGGGAAGGTAAAGCAGGGAGGTGCATCAGAGAGGTACTGGCCTTGAATAAAATGAGATTTAACGGGTCTATCAAGTCGGCTATTGTTGGGTTCCTAGAGTGAGTAAAAATGATATGCAAATGGGCCCTAGAACTCTGCGCAAGTATACACAGTCCGCAGAAAGTAATAAGTATTTATCGAATCCAAGGTCTGAATTAGCTTTCACTTTATCTATTTTGTTTAGTTTTTTAATGGTTTCAAGGGTGGTTTAAATGATTGGTTTTTATAGAATTCTGAAGCAAAAGAAATGACAAAACATAAAGTAAATAAATAGGCAGACAGATTAGAAACAGGCGCTGGTCCGGATTTAGTAATTGTTTTAAAAGATGCTCTAGCAATATTATTGATCATGCAAAACTCTTGCAGTCTTATTAGCAGATTTCCTCCCAGAACTCCGGATTTTTTAGAATGTGTTTCAACTCCAATGAAGCTCTACCGATCAAGCACTAGGCAATTGGCTATCCCTAGCTCAGTCACTGTCGTTCACCAATACACAATGATCTAGTGTGATTAAATGCCACACACTCCCTAAATCATCCCTGAAACTAGAGAGTGGTATTCATACCGACTGGCCAGGTGGGCATAAAATAGAAATGAGCACAACAATTAATCAAGATGCATCAAATCAATATTTATTGCATAGAAATTAAGCACGACAATCACATATTCCCTAACCAACGCCTAAAGCTACTTAGTTCATAAAGTGCATAGAAACACACGTTACAATCTGAGTAAGCATGTCCATAATTACAAAATAATGCAAGAAAATATTAATTCCCTTGAACAACTTGCAAATGATGGTCTTCTTGTAGGTCTCCAATCTCTTTCCTCTATTCGGCTCCCAAAGGTGGAAGTAAACTTTCCAAGAGTGGAATGTTCCTCCGCAGGATGGAATCATTTTTTACTTGGGCGGCTATCTCCTTTTATAGAGTGATAGGAGGCTTGAATTAGGTTGAACTAGACACGTGGTTGGCTCTCTTTGCTCCTTTATCCCGAGAATAGCTTAACAGAATTCAGTTCATTCAATTGGCGAACGAGCTGTGACGTGGCAGTTTTGCTCCTTGCTTTGCTCCAGCACAGACTTTGCTCCCTCCAGTCGCTCAACAATACATTCTGCACAAAATAACTTCCAAAGCATCCATTCTTCCAAATGGGTTAAAACATATAATATCTATCTAAAAGCAACCCTATTTAGCACAAAAGACACACAAATCCCTATAGAAATGAAGCCTAAATAACTCCCTTTTGGAGAGTTATCATACCCCCAAACTTGAACTATTGTGCGTCCCGAGCAATACTAACCAACCTTCCCTTAAGAATTCAAAACGTTAGACAAAGAATAGCTTAATCAAGACAGACAATCCAACACTACCTTCAACCTCTACTTGAGCATTCTGCAAAACCAAGCTCTGTTGCAGCAAAATAATTCTTCCGGCATGGACAAATAATCACCACTTTTAACACAATTCTAAGAACTTGCCACAGCCTAGCTCTATTATCAGACATTTTAAAACACATTTTTAAGGAGTTTATATTTTTGTTTTTCAGACTTAAAGCAGCCCTACAGTCATAAGCTCTTAAGCATGGGATGACCCACTTTATGGTGCAGTATACCCTTGCCTCAAACTCATCACCACTTAGGCTAAATACTCATTGAAAAGCTAAAAAATCCTTAGTTATTCTATCTCTTGCTCCTCATAATGACGACATTTTATGATGAAGCTCACCTAAGTTCTGGGAGACAGAAAAACTTTTGGATTATCATTCATCCTTCAAAACTTTTGCTTCATGAATTTTCTCAGCAAAATTTTCAACAATCAACTTTTTTCAGCAAATAATTTTTTTCATTTTTCATATTCCCTAGGTCATCTTTTGATGCAAAGACAAACTGTGGGTATCACAAATGTCCCTGGTTACTAAACAACCTAGCAAATCATTGAATGAAGGAGAGGAATGCTCGAGCAAAACAATTGGAGTAGCAAAAAGTCCCCCACACTTGAATTATTCATTGTCCCCAATGAATCATTAATTTTGTGAATATACCCGTAAACTTAAATTTTTCTATCTGAATTTTCAAACGAAGCGTAGGACTAGAACTAAGATTAAAGTGGATAATATAAATCAACACTACCTCAGAATCTTCTCGCCGCAGTAATGACCAGGCTAGAAGAAAATGCTCAAGCAAAAGGTTTCGGGAGATCAGAATACTTGATCTAATTAAGCTTAACCAGTCCAAGCTTCAAAAGTTCAGAAGAAAATTAGTTAAGTTAGGAATGCTCAGTGCCATAAAACAGAAACAACTTCGAAATTTCATTAAAAACAAAAGAAAAACGATTACAAAGCAAAATATTTGATGGCCTAAAAAAAACGATAAAATAGAAAAAAAAAACATTCAAAGAAAATGAGGTTAGAAAATGCGCGAGCAAACAAAAATCTCAGAACAAAAATCATGCTCGCTCAGGGTCACTTCATCTGTCAGTCCTTCTGACCTTGCTCATTTTCATCATCCTCTTCTTCTCTTTCCATTGGTGGGGGCGGAATCCAGGGGTTCAACAAATCATTAGGGAACACTGGAAGGGCTGGAAATGGTTTGGAGAAATTTTCCTGCAGCGCCTTCTTCAGGTTGGCATCACGACGTTTAACATAGTTCCAGAAAGTTTGAGATTGCCTCTTGGAAAACTCTTGCCTGCTGGCCGACAGTGCAAGTTGTTTTATAATTTTGTGAATGCCATAAACAAGCCCACCCTAGCGTGCCTCTTTTGTACGCTGAAGCCGTGCCAAGTTGGACGTATCAATGATCCCTTTGTCAAATAAAATAACACCTCCTTCATTCTCTGGAACCCCTGCACACTTGCAAAGCATTGTAATTGTATTCGGGAAAAACAACTTCCCCACCTTCCTCTTCTTCCAACATCCAAATATTTCACTAGCAATAATCTTTCCTACATTAATACTGAGAGACCTTAAAATCGCAAATGCCAGCAGAACACGTTCCGTAGAAATCGTCGAGTCATGAGTCGTTGGAAGCAACCTCTGGTTGATAAATACCATCCATGTATTTGTTTCCTTCTTAAGATAGGCTGACTGAAATGTCATTTTCTCAGTTTTTGAAAGTCTCCACTGCGCCCCTTCAACACAAACTTTCCTCGCAGCATCACTCAACTGCTCATTAGATGGCGCCACAACCATCTCATTGTATCCTGCGTGGGGGAAATCTTGAAGGTTATACAGGTCGTTAATAGCAGCAGGACTCCAGTCGGCCTCTACGCCTCGAATGATAACTTGGAAACCCTCTTCCTCATCAATATTTGCATAAAACTCGCGCACGACCTACACGTTCACAGATTCAGGCTTTGAACAGAATAATTCCCAACCGTGGTTTGTAATGTCGACCCTCAAAAAATGTGAAAGATCACCACTAAATCCTCTTTCATGTTTATGATCGAGTCGAATGGTCTTTCTTGAGGGAGGTTATGGGAAGGCTTGGCTTAAGGTTGGATTGAAAAGGTGATGAGATGTGTCGAATCATTTGAATACTTTGTTCTGATCAACGGAGCACCACATGAATCTTTCAAGCCAGAAAGAGGCCTAAGGCAAGGGGACCCGTTTTCGCCTTATCTTTTGTTGTTGTGCGTAGAAGGTGTTTCGGGACTTCTAAATAGGGAAGAATCTCTTTCTAACTTTAATGGTCTTCGCAAAAATAACTACTGGCATTCTATTTCGCACCTTTTCTTTGCCGATGATAGTTTGGTTTTTTGTAGGGCAACGAAGAAGGTTTGCAGGAGTATTAAAGAAATCCTAAAAGTGTATGAGTTGGCATCGGGTCAAACCATCAATCTAGAAAAATCAAACTCCATGACAAGCAAGAATATTAGAGCTGATAAAGTCAAAGCGCTCAGTGAGATCTTAGGAGTAAAGCACACTACCTCAATCAATCATTACCTTGGCATACCATCCCAGAACAACAGAAGCAAGAACTCCCTCTTCAGAAGAGTGAAAGAGAGGGTGGGGAAAGCACTCCAAGGCTGGAAAGAATTTTGATTAAGGCCATTGTTTAGGCTATCCCTACATACACTATGTCTTGGTTTAAGCTGCCAAAAGGCTTTTGCGAAGACATAAACAAGGCTTGCGCGCTCTTATGGTGGGGTTCCTCTAAGGAGAAAAGGAAAAGTCATTGGACTAGCTGGCGTCATATGTGCAAAAGTAAAGACTACGGAGGGTTGGAATTCAGGGAAATAAGCTTATTCAACCAAGCTATGTTAGCTAAGCAAAGCTGGAAGATGGTCAAAAATCGGAAAAGCCTTCTGACCTGAGTTATAAGGGGTAGATACTTCAAGAACAATGACTTCCTCAATGCTCCTTTAGGACATAATCCTTCTTTAACCTGGAGCAGCATACTATGGGGGAGAGAGTTGTTCGAGAAGGGATATAGATGGAGAGTGGGCAAGGACAAATATATATCTATCGACCGTGACCCTTAGATAAATAGGAAAGGTAGCAGATCAGTTCTAGTCACCCCAGAGGAGTTTAAAGAAGCTAAAGTTTGCTCGCTGATAGGGGATGACGGGCAGTGAAAGGAGAGCTTAATAAATGAGAAGTCCTAATCATGCTTTAAATCCATGTGACAACCAAATAGCTGGAGGATTGGAATTCCTAAATTCCCAGTAGAAACGTATAGGACCAATTCATATTTTAATTAAGTTTTCTAAAATATCAATACATTGGCAAACCATACAGAACGATTCTATATATAAATTAAGCTAAGCATGCATGAGATCTAAATCTAATAATTGAAAGAACTGAAATACTTACTTGTTGAAGACTTTCTTCAATGAACTCCCACCAAGAACAATATGATCAAAGTAGGGACACTACCACTGAGATCTTCCACTGTTATATCTCTAGGACTAGGAACCAAGTTGTGGGACTTGGTCTTCTTGAATTTGGGAAAACAATTTTACTAGAATGTTGTGAACATTCTTAGAGAGAAATTTTGCTTGAGAGTGAAATGTGTTCTTCACTTGGAAGGCAATCTGTGCTTTATATAGAATGTCATATTATTTTTCCTAGTCGTAATAGGATAGAGATTTATTTAATTAATTAATAATTTATTACTTTTTCCAGTCGTAATAGGATAAAGAATTAGTTAATTAGTTAATATTAATTAATTAAATAATCAATTAATTAAATCAAATTTAATTATTTTCATTTAAATCCTATTTTAATGAACATCTCCCATATAACCTATAGTTTTTAATTAAATCAAATTTAATTAAATAATTAATTAATTCTCCAATTAATTAATTACTAAATTAAATATCTCATATTTAATTTAAGCCTACAATTAAATCGTATTTAATTGTATTTCTCTCAATTAATAAAGTTTAATCTCAAATTAAACTTTATATTATAATGTATCACATACATTATATTAATTGTATCTCATACAATTAACTTGATTTCCCATAATGGATTTTGAACTATTCAAATTTCTTTCAAGACTAGTTGTTTCTAAGTACCCTTTATGAGCTAGCAGGAAGACCTAATGGACCTACAGATCAGAGGCTCCAATCATATGAGGTTAACTGACTAAACTCATTAATCAGTTTAACCAATATTCATTAACTGTGGGTCACTTGACTAAAGACCAACAACTGCACTCTTTTCACTGTAGAATATTTTTGTGTCCATGGATATAAACCAATAACAACAAGTTAGTCCTCCACGAGTATTCGTAATACCAGCTGGGTCAAATTATTGTTTTACCCCTGGGTTACCTCTATGTTCTTAAGTACCAGTGCTCCTCTAATGAACAACATGTTTATGGTCCAACCATTAAACAAAAAACTCTTTTCAGGTTAGTGAGAAGGTAGGACCATTTGTTCAAGACCCGGAGACACTACTTAAGGGAACACTCATCTACTTACCTGGAAGTCGAGAAGGAGTGAATTAAATCTTGTGTAACTATGTTCCCAACTCTCCACTCGATCTTGTCCCCAAAATGGTAGACTTATTGAGTCGACATACTAGCCACTCTCACCCATACAAATCAAAGGACAATCCCTCGCAAACAGGAGTTCATAATACACTCAGGATTAAGACTAAATTGTTTAGGTCATCATATTGAAATAGAAACCTAACTAGTCAACAGAGTTACATCTAGGAGGTACTATTTCGCGGTCCGATCTTATGCAAACTCATTGCATAGGATACCCCCACTCGCATGTCCCCTACACGAACCCATTGGATCATTGCGTTTGTATCAAATACAAAGTGAGTCGTATCCATAGTATTACTGATAAGGGTAAAAAATATACCTATTTTACCATTATATTTAGCTCATTATCTTGTCAAAACTATATGTTTTAGATCAATGTTACAGTTCCCGAGCTCAAAATATGTTAAAGTTGATAAGTTAGGATGTTGAGAGTCACTTTTGTCAAATTATGCTCATTTGTGCTTAAAAAGACTCAATTTTAAGGGAATTTGACTAAGTTTGTTGTTGTGTAGAAAAACAGAGGAAAAGTTGGAATCTGCTCAGAAATGCGAACACATTTCTGGGAAGGAAAAATGAAGCGCAACCGCATTTCTAGAAAAACGGAGGCAGATCCGAGTCTACCGTGGGTCATTTTGAACGAGAATTCTTCGCACCTAACCAGCTGTTTTGACCCCGAAACCCACTGGGCTACCTACCAGCACCTATTTCACAGCTTCTCAACCACTTCCAACATTATATAAGCTCGTGATTCAAAGTCAAATTCAAGCATAACTCATTTGGAAGAAGAAGGTGGTGACAGAACTCTAGTTGATGCCTATGAGTAGGGATGCCCGAGGTCCTTCTTAGATGACTAAATTCTAACTTTAGTTAGACATCAAACCTTAGGGTTTGTAGGGATTTTCCCACTTTGTAAAAGTGAGAGAGTGGAGTGTCGAGCAAACTCTAAAAGGATTGGATAAAATAGAAAAAACTCTAGTATTTAGCTACTGTCATTATTTCCAGCTTGTCTTGCTTTTCATTTATCTGTATTCTTTACATCCTATTTTCAATGAAAAGGTATTCATCTGCATTTTTTCTCACCATAAGTAGCTAAATTTCGTTGAGGGGCTCAATATGGTGAATTTCCTTATGGTTTAATAGCTTGAAAGTGTTTTATTTGCTTAAGTATTGTTCAATGCATGTCATTCTTTATTGAATATCATTCTGATTTTGCTGAGTTTAAACTGATCACTTAGACTTTGCATGCTATGTGAGTTTGATCTCGAAAGGGACATACGATATCGGTTCTCATAAAGGTGATATAGGAGAAAAAGCTCGAAAGAGATTGTTCAGTGGTATAGGGCAAGCTACCTAAGGCACCCTATATCAACTATAGGGTTATAGATTGCATTCATGAATTATCTATGTCAGAGTCGAGTCACAGAAATGTGCATAACGGTACTCGCTTAGCCTTCTAACGGTTCTTAGGAGCAAGGCCAAATAGAAGTTAAATCTGACCCAATGCATTGAATAGACATAAGTTGAATAATCCATGATTAAAGTTATTGCCTTTGGGATGAATCCATATTGAATACCTCGTTTCATTTATTATTGTTATTCTTTATTCATTTACTTGTGTTATTTATTTTTCTAAAAAACAATCATCAATCATTTCCTTGGTTACCCATTTTTAAGCAATTAGTTGAGCAGTTTCTTCTTCAATTCTGAATTTCCAATTTAGTCCTTGTCGGATCGATACCATTGGAATACTTCTAAGGTTTTTATTACTACGTGTGATAGTGTATACTTGCACTAAGGTTGGCTAAATTTATCTTTATTATTATTTATCATCTTAACTCACATCCATCATTCAGCCTCTGTTGCACCAATTTGGCGCTGTTGCTGAGGACCAAAAGTGAAACCAGTTTTGTTTATTTGAAATTGTGATCCGATTGCGACCGCATTTCTGTCTCAAAGGGAATTTGACTTTGGTTTGCAATTGTTTTTCTCTTGCAGGTTGAAGTTAGTGCATGAACAAGGGGTGTCCACTCCTTGACATTGATCCTAAGATAGAAAGAACCTTTCATCGTCGTAGGAAAGAGCAAAGACGAAAGAAAAGGGAACAACAAGAGTTGAGCACACAGGAACCTCTAGAAGAAGTTTCTTACATACAAGAGTTTCCAATGGAACCACCTGGAGTCGATCCTCAAGTTGATCCACAGAATCATGGAAGCGACCAAAATGGTGGGAGAATTCCTCCAGTTCCTCCAGTTCCACTGGTGCCACAACAAGAAAATCCAATTTATATTGTTGAAGACCGCAATAGAGTAATAAGGGACTATGCTTTACCTGTTTTTCAGACTTAAAATCTAGGAATTTTGGAGCCACCGATAGATGCTCCACAGTTTGAACTCAAACCAGTGATGTTCCAAATGTTGAATACCATGAGCCAATTCTCTAGACTTCCAAATGAAGATCCACATAAACACATTAAGCTATTTTTGAGAGTTTGCAATTCTTTTAAAGTTACAGGAGTGCCTGAAGATACTTTGAAACTAAAGTTTTCCATTTTCTTTACAGGGAGATGCTGAAACTTGGTTGGATTCATTCCCTTCAAACTTCATCACTTCTTGGAACGGTTTGGCTGAGAAACTTTTAGAGAAGTTTTTTCCTTCTAATAAAAATGCCTGAAGATTTTGTGTTATTTCGCTTACTGAAACTTTTGAAGGCAGCGTCTCGACGCTGTCTTAAGAGCGTCTCGACGCTACGACGAAATTCTGCTATTTAAGCATCCTTTCGGCTAGGTTTTAGGGGAGTTGAATTTGGGACGTTTTGGAGCCGACAATAGAGGAAAAACAGAGGCTTTGGAGGCTGAAACAAAAGGGGTAAGGTGGAAATCAACCCATTGTTCGTGGGGATCGTGACGGGGACGTTCGGTCTCGGCCTACAACGAGTTTATTTCTCTTTTCCCTTAACTTAGATAGTTTTGATGGCTGTTTTAGACTCTTACTATATTGTAACGTTGCGTATGAGTAGCTAGGCTTTAGTTCTTAGGGATTGATGTAGCCGTTGGGCACGTTTTGGATTGATTTACGGTGTTTATGCTATTGATGTCATTTATGCATATGTTGTATCCTTAATGCGTTCGATTTACTGGCCATAAATTGATTGATGTTTATATTTGAATCTAACTCGGGAGAGGGGATTTAAATTGGTAATCAATATGCATAACTAGAATTTAGCTAAAAATTGGGAAATTAAGGTTAATTCTAGAAATTGTTATAAAGGTTAGCCTTATTGCCTTGTATGTTTATTGGATTTAGATAGGGATATCGGGTTCAATTGCATATGAGAGAATCATGTATGCTCGGGAGAGATATGTGTGATTTTAGTTGCCAAGATTTATGAATCATAGCATGTGTTAATCCGTTTATTAATCCATAACTCCAATTGGTGAAATCAAATCCCTAAGACATATTCTTCCCATTAAATTGTCACTTTTGCTTTAGTTTTGTATTTGATTAAATCATATTCTCATTCAATTTGATTCCCTAAATAAAATTGGTCAAAAGTATTTTTCGATAATTAAAATTTGGCTAGACACCAATCCAGAGAACGACATTCGATTGCAAAATCACTATATTATTACTTGACCCGTACACTTGCAGTTAGCAAATTGCACATCAATAGCACCTCTTCGGGAGTGAAGAGGGATGAAGAAGAGAAATAAAGCAAGGAGGTCGAGACCTCCAATAACTCATAAACAGAATCCGATTTAGAGATTAATGAGCTGGATGACAACCAAGTTCCTATCTTTGCAGCAATGAGGAAAAAGAGAAGAAGAGAAATCAGAGCTGAAAGGAGGACTAAAAACAAGAATGACTCGATTTTTGCCAAGAGGTCAAAGACTAGGTCCATGGACGCCTCTCCAAAAACTCCTCCTACCGTCTCACCCACCAAGCCAAAAGCCAAATCACCCAAGGTCCATCTCCTAAAAGTCCATTCCCCAAAGTCTTCAGAGATGTAAATTTTCAGGAACGGATGGAGATTATGAGAAAAAGAGAGTTCCTCAACGAGAAGGGATTCTCTAACAGAGTTGGAGCACTGCCAGAGTTCGTAAGCAGAGTTATCTCACAGTACAAGTGGCAGGAGTTCTGTGCTCACCCTCATGAGGTCGTGCTGCCTTTAGTTCGAGAGTTTTACGCCAGCCTGAGGGAGGAAAGCATAAGTATGGCGGTGGTGAGAGGCAAAAGGGTCAGCTTCTCTTCAGCAGACATCAACAGGGTGTACAGAATCAAAGCACCCCTATATCCAAGAGGGAACAATGTCATTAGAAACCCCTCGGGCAAGCAGATGAAAGAAGCATTAAAACTAGTGGCCAACAAGGGTGTTCAGTGGAAAGAATCCCAGACAAATGTGAAGACTCTAGTGCCCAGCGGTCTCAAGCTAGAATCGACAGTGTGGCTTCACTTTCTGAAAAATCGATTGATGCCGACCACCCACGATAGCACCTATTGAGCAATTACCGCAAGCGCACGGGTCGTCACAAATAATATAAAACGGTAGGTAATACCGAGTATCGAATCCTCAGGGAAATTGAATTAATTCCATTAAGTACCAAGAATCATCATGTTTTAATTTTATTTAGAAGATCAACTCGAATGATAATGCAAAACTTAAAGAAATTAATAAAAATAAACATGCAATAGAGAAATGAAAATATCCAATTAAGGGGGCTTGACCTAGGGTGTTATTTAGCTTTCTTGGATTTGTAGCTCAATTACATGGATGCATATAACTAATAATCTGCAATTTCATAAATCTAGAAGTAATTATAAGCGGATTCCTCTTTCAAGCTCCTCCACATCTCATACTAACATAACTAATTCACGTGTCCATTTCCTTAGTTAATCATAGTATGGCATTAAGCAACTTCATAAACAATTTCTAACAATTCTTTTTCACTCTCGTGCTCCAAGCAATCGTTAGCCATGCAATTAGGATCTAATCTAAATTCTCTCTGTTGAGTATTAATTTAGACCAACATAACAATTAATCTGTGATCAAGAGATTAAAGGCATTAAGCAAAAATTGCATAGATGAAATATGAAGAAATTCATTATATACTCCAAGTAATTGCACTACAATATCCAATTAACTAGAATAACGGCCCTAGGTCTCAAGATCTATTCACAAATGGAAATAATTTTGCCCAAGTGATCTTGATCCATAGGCCTAACTCAAATTACAACAAGGAATTATAAAGAAGTAAGGAAGAAATAACCGATAAGTCGATCCCAAGCTCCCGCTACGATCATCTCGAATATTGAGCCTTGGAATCTCGCTCAATTCCAACTTTTTCCTCCACAATTCTTCTCACTTTTTCTCTCTATTGAGCTAGGGGAGAGCTCCCCAAAAATGGGATGATGATTACCAAAGGGAAGGGCCCTTTTTATAGTGCTAAATCCGGACCTTTCTTGCTGAACAAGTCGACAGCGTCATGTTGTCTTGAGGCAGAAGTCGTCGCAGCGTCGCGACGCTACGCAGACAGCGTCGCGATGCTATCGCGATTTTGGAGCGCGTTTTGCTGATCACCTAGCGTCTCGACGCTAGGCCTTCTAAAAGCCTTATTTGCGGATTTTTGCCTCCTTTCTTCAAACTTTTGGGATTTTTGGGCCTCCCACTTCAATTGTCTTCTTTTCTTGGACCTTGGGGCTTGGATCTTCAATTATTATTCTTCAAATTGCCCAAAAAGTCTCCAAATTCACCCAAATTCTCTTAAAATCTCAGTTTTGCTTCTCGAACTCGATTTTCTATAAAATCAACGTAAAAATACATTAAAGCTCACAATTCATGAACAAAACTAGCTGAAATTAATAGGAAAATGATGACATTTTTGCATGTCATCAGCACCATATCAGTAGATAGAGTCATGCTTCTCTACTGTATTATGAAGGGGTTGGAGATCAACATAGGGAGCATTATCAGGGAGGAGATCCTAGCTTGTGGAAGGAAAAGAGCAGGAAAGCTTTTCTTTGGATCGCTCATCACCCAGCTTTGTCAAAGGGTGAAGATAGTTCCGGGAAAGGATGATGAGCGTCACTTCTTCAAGCCTACCATTGACTTGTCCTTGATCGGGAAGCTTCAACAGAATAGCCTCCAAAGGAAAGACAAAGCCTCCACATCTTAAGCCACTCCACCATCGGGGCCAAACATGGCTTCTCCATCCCAGCACACTTCTTTTTCAGGGCCCTCACCATCATCTAAAGGCCTAGAAATTACCTACCGTCAGCTCGATCAAATCAGGGACAACCTGAAGACTTATTGGGCATATGCAAAGGAGATAGATGAAGCCATTCGAGAGTTCTACCTCTCTATCACCCCGAGTATTGCTCCAGTCTTTCCCGATTTCCCTCGATCGTTGCTGTCTCAAGAAGATACGGATTCTGATGATGAAGAAGATGAAAACAATGATGAAGAAAATGAAGAGAAAGAGAGTTCCTCGGATGAGGACTAGGGGAGTTTTCTGATCCCCTTTTACATGCTGTTTTTTTTTGTGAATAATATGGTTTTTTTTAGTTTAGTTGCTTTCTATTTTTTTTTAGTTTTAGCATGTTTACATTCTATTTTTAGTTGTTTAGTTGTTGTTTTTATTGCTTTAATTGTTTAGCTTGTTAATAGTATGTTCATAGAGTAGTTTAGATAGCCTATTGATAGAATAGATTAGGTAAACTTGGTTTTTCAAATCTTTTCTTCAAAAATCTGCTTCCTGTTTTTGTTCTAAATCTATGAAGTCTCTTTGGAAAAATCAACTTTAATGGAAAATATTGCTTGAAAAAAAAAGTTTTTGGAAAAGAGCATGTTTCCAAATAAGTTTTCTTTTAAGCTCTTGATGATGAAAACTAGAGCTTTATTCTATCTCAAAAGTGCCGCCGTCACAACTGAATTGTTTTCTAGTCATAGGTTTTCCATTAGTCTTTTTCTTTACAAAATTTTCTTAAGTCTAAACTTCCTCGTGTTTAACCTTTCTAACACCCTAGGAACAATAGAAATCTTCATGCCTAGGAAACTCAAACGTTGTGACTGGCACTAGAGTAGAACCCTCTCCTGAAAGGCAAGCTTTTTAGAAAACAATTTTGAGAAACATGTTTATTTGATTCCATATCACTTGATTTGCAATTAGAAGTTGATACTAGTACCATGATTGACAATTACACATGAACCATAACGTTTTGATTTTTAATTAATATTGAGCTCTTACATTCTGATTTGCAATTAAAAAGTTGATCTCTAACGTTCTGATTTGCTATTGCTTGAGGACAAGCAATGAGTTAAGTTTGGGGGTATGATAAGGGTAAAAAATATACCTATTTGACCCTTATATTTAGCTCATTATCTTGTCAAAACTATATGTTTTAGATCAATTTTATAGTTCCCAAGCTCAAAATATGTTAAAGTTGATAAGTTAGGATGTTGAGAGTCACTTTTGTCAAATTATGCTCATTTGTGCTTAAAAAGACTCAATTTTAAGGGAATTTGACTAAGTTTGTTACTATGCAGAAAAGCAGAGGAAAAGCTGGAATTTGCCCAGAAATGCGACCGCATTTCTGGGAAGCCAAAATGAAATGCAACCGCATTTCTGGAAAAATAGAGGCAGTTCCGAGTCTACAGCGGGTCGTTTTGAACGAGACTTCTTCGCACCTGACCTGCTGTTTTGACCTCGAAACCGACTGGGGTACCTACCAGCACCTATTTCGTAGCTTCTCAACCATTTGACTTGCACGTGACCTAATTGGAAAAGTATAAAGAGCTGACTTTAGTTCTTTTCCTCGTCACCAACCACTCAACCCTTTGCATTCAAGTCAAAACCTCAACTCTCCATATTCTCTCATCTTGAAACCGAAAGACCCACATCCAAGAAGATGAAGAACACTCAAAATTCATCATCCTCACGCAAGATTACTCTTCCCCAGAGTAATTTGAACGCCCACGAAGCTAAAACTAGCGTGCGATGGCAAGAAGAGCAATATGAAACGTCCATGCACGACATACTGATAGCGAGCAGAAATGTCGCTATTTTAGCCTCAAATTATTAAGCTTTTTGGTGCTTTAATCGTGATTTTAATGAATATATTTATTGAATTTTGTTATTTTGTCTTTAGGAGCACAAATGATGAATTTGGGAGAAAAAGAGCCAAAATTGATGGAATTATAGCCCAAATCAAAGTTTGAAGCATTTGGAAGCCCAAAGAAGGCATCCATGAAGAATACACCAAGAGAAATGAAGAAGAAGGCCCAAAAATCAGCCCAAAAGGAAGCTGATTTTCTGGAAAATCTGGACAGCGTCGAGACGCTTAGCAAGGCAGCGTCGCGACGCTGCCCTTTCTTGTTGCCCAAGCCGCGTGCGCAGCAGCGTCGCGACGCTTGGCAAGGCAGCGTCGCGACGCTACCCCTTTTCCAGGCCTATAAATAGGCGCCCTTGGTGCCTCATTTTCTCATCAATCATCAATCAATCATTACTCACTCATTCCTTTCTCTCCTAAGACTCCTTTTTTGGAGCCCCTCTCAAGGCTTTGAGCCTTTTTGAGAGGGTTCTTCTAGTGGGAATTTTTGGGGAATTTTGGGGAGCAATTCTAGAGGCTCGAGGAGTAGTCAGCGGGGGCTCCAAGCGTCAGCAAGGGGTTTTTCGACGGTCAATTCCTTTTCCTTTATGCCTTTTAATATGCGTTCCCTTGTAATTATTGTGAATATTATGTGTAGCTAAACCCCAATTTGGGGTCTTGAAATGAAATGTTAGTGGAAATATTGTTATAATTCCTTGTCTCTTGCCCATGTCCTAATTATTTGTATGGATGTGCTTAATGCTTTACTCAATCTGGCCAATTGTGTAATGATTCGATTCTTAATGGAAACTCGACGGAGAGAAATTAGGATAGATCATAATCCATGCAACTAGTTTAATTGCCCGTTGTGACACCGGGATTAGTTGATTAAACATAGATTCCTAAAATGAATCAGGGCGTAATAATTAATGATTTTTAATAGCGCTAAGGACACTTAGGTTGTTAAAATGAATTAATTACAATTAGGGGAAACCGACAGGAGAACCTATGTGATTAACGGAGATTCTAGGTTTATAATTAGTTGGGCAATGAGATAGGATAATTATAGCAAGTATTTAGCTAATCATTGATTTTCAAGACCCCTCTTCCCATTTCAAGAAAAACCTCTTTCTCCACATTTTATTTTTGATTGATCAAATTTGTTTTCATTAAGTCTTTTTAAATTCGAAATCTTTTTATCACATGAGCTTGGTCCCTAAATATTATTTCTCCTGAGTATTTTCAGTGCTCAAGAGAATTTTAATTAATTGCTTAAGTTTCGCTTCGCCTCCCTGAGGATTCGATACTCGGAATACTTTCCGTTTTATATTACTTGTGGCCCGTGCACTTGCGGATAACCAACAACACATACGAAGAACGATGGTGAGGGGAAAGATGGTCAGTTTTTCCTCAGTCGACATTAACAGGGTGTACAGGATCAAGGCACCCTTAAACCCAAGAGGGAACGATGTCCTCAGGAACCTCTCGACCAAGCAGATGAAAGAAGCACTGAAACTTGTGGCCAATAAGGGAGTCCAATGGAAAGAGTCTCAGACGAAAGTGAAGTCTCTAGTGCCAAGCGACCTAAAGCCAGAATCAGCAGTTTGGCTTCACTTCATCAAAAACCGTTTGATGCCAACCACCCACGACAGCACGATCTCAGTGGATAGAGTGATGTTATTCTATTGCATTATGAAGGGGTTGGAAATCAACATAGGGAGAATTATTAGGGATGAAAGCTTTTCTTTGGATCACTCATCACCCAGCTTTTGATAGCAAGCATAGCTAGCTATTTTTCTCTGATTAATTAAGCTAGTCTTTTTCAATTATTTACCCAAATTTATGCATTTTTATGTTTTATTTGTAGGAAGTATGTGCTTGAAGCTTAATTCAGCAATTGGAGTCAAATGGAGCTTCCAATCTAAAAAAAAAATAAATAAAAAATAAATAAAAAATAAATAAAAAAAATCATAGCGTCGCGACGCTAGGAACAGCGTCGCGACGCTATAGAAAATTTTCCAAATTTGCGGATCGCGACAGCGTCGCGACGCTGTCTTGACAGCGTCTCGACGCTACAACGAAATTTTGCTATTTAAGCATCTTTTCGGCTAGGTTTTTGGGCACTTCGAATGGGGGACTTTTGGAGCCGACTTTAGAGCAAAAAGAGGACAGAATTGAGCTGAAGCAAAGGGGACTAAGTGGAAATCAACCCATTGTTCGTGGGGATCGTGACGGGGACGTTCGGTCTCGGCCTACAACGAGTCTATTTCTCTTTTCCCTTACTTTAGACACTTTTTATGGCTTATTTAGACTTAGTTTATATTGTAACGAGGATTATGTGTAGCTAAGTTTAATTCTTAGGGATTGATGTAGTCGTTGGGCAAGTTTTGGATTGATTTACGGTATTTATGCTATTGATGTCATTTATGCATATGTTGTATGTTTAATGCTTTCGATTTACTGGCCATAAATTGATTGATGTTTATATTTGAATCTAACTCGGGAGAGAGGATTTAAATTAGTAATCAATATGCATAACTAGAATTTAGCTAAAAATCGGGAGATTAAGGTTAATTCTAGAAATTGTCATAAAGGTTAGCCTTATTGCCTTGTATGTTTATTGGATTTAGATAGGGATATCGGGTTCAATTGCATATGGGAGAATCATGTATGCTCGGGAGAGATATGTGTGATTTTAGTTGCCAAGATTTATGAATCATAGCATGTGTTAATCCGTTTATTAATCCATAACTCCAATTGGTGAAATCAATTCCCTAAGACCAATTATTCCCATTTGATTGTCATTTTTTACTTTAGTTTTGTGTTGATTAATTCATATTCTTATTCTATTTGATTCCCTAAATAAAATTGGCCAAGAGTATTTTCGATAATTAAAACTTGGCTAGACACCAATCCAGAGGACGACATTCGATTGCATAATCACTATATTATTACTTGAGCCCGTACACTTGCGGTTAGCAATTTGCGTATCAAGTTTTTGGCGCCGTTGCCGGGGATTGGCATATTTAGTCAATTTTAATATCGAAGAAAAATTGTCCAGTCTTAGTTTAGGGTGTATTTTATTTTTTTTATTTTTGTTAATTTTTTTTTAGGTAGATTGCATTTTTCCTTTATTGTTTTTCTTTTCCATTCTTAAATTTTTCCATATTTAGATTTTTCCATATTTGTTTGAATTTTCCATTGATAGATTTTTAGTTTTTCCTTTTTAGATTAGTTTTTCCTTATTTGTTAGTTTCTTTATTGGTTTTTGTCTTATCTATTTTTGCATTCCATATTAGTTTATTTTCTTCCTTTTATAGATTATATTTCCCTTATTTAGATTTAGTTATTTTCCTTTTCTTGTTTCTTTCCTAATTAGTTTTATTTCCTTTTCTTTACCTTTTTAGGTTAGTGTAGTCGTTGTATGCGAAAGGTTAGGGAATTGGCCTTAGTTCCCTTAGATCCAGAGATCGAAAGAACTTTCAATAGACTTCGAAGGGAAAATCAAGAAAACATCCAAATGGCCAATCCTAATCCTGAAGAACCTAAGCCCATCAGGGACTATTTTCAGCCGGTCTTTCACGAGCAACAGTCGGGGATTGTCTATGCCCCAATTAATGCTAATAATTTTGAGTTGAAAACAGGTCTCATTCAGATGGCTCGAGACTGTGCTTACAGAGGATCACCCATGGAGGATCCAAATTCTCATCTGAAATCCTTCCTAGACATCTGCGGGACGGTACAGTTAAATGGTGTTTCTGAAGATGCCATTCGCTTACGTTTATTTCCTTTTTTGTTGCAGGACAAAGCGAGGGACTGGTTACAATCTATTGCACCTGGGAGCATTACCACTTGGGATACTTTGGTCCAGGCATTCTTAAAGAAGTTCTTTCCTCCTGCCAAGACGGTCAAGCTGAGAACCAAAATTGGGACATTCCAGCAACAATTCGATGAGCAGTTGTTCGAGGCTTGGGAGAGATTTAAAGAGCTGCTCAGGAAGTGCCCTCAGCACGGATACCCTGACTGGCTCCAAGTTCAATTATTTTACAATGGATTAACTCCTAGCACGAAAACTATTGTTGATGCAGCTGCAGGTGAGACTCTGTTGTCCAAGACTGTTGAGAGTGCTAGGACTTTGTTAGAGGATATGGCCACCAACAGCTATCAGTGGCCATCTGAGCGGTCGGGACCCAAAAAGATTGCTGCTGGAGTGTTCGAGGTTGACAACGTAAGTGCACTTCAGGCTCAGATGTCTTCCTTGGCTAATGCATTTTTAAAGTTTTCAGGTTCAGGGAATGCTCAATCAATTGAGTCTGCAGCTGCCCTTGCATCCCAGACTCAGGGGGAAAATCTCGAGCAGGTTCAGTATGTTTCGAATTTTAATTCTAGGGGGTACAATAATAATTCCACACCTACACATTATCACCCTAGCAATAGAAATCATGAGAATTTTTCCTATGCTAATAATAAGAATGTTTTGAATCCTCCTGGCTTCACTCCTCAAAGTCAAGAAAATAAGAAATCTTTAGAAGACCTTGTTGGAGCTTTTATTGTAGAATCAAGTAACAGGTCAAATAAGCTTGAGGAGGCCGTGATTGCAATAAACACTACTGTCAATGGTCATTCTGCAGCAATCAAGAATATAGAGACTCAGCTGGGACAACTGGTAAGTGTTGTTAACTCTATGAATAAAGGTAAAGCCCCAGTTGAACAGGAGAAATCTTCTTTGGAGTACTGCAAGGCCGTATTTGTGCATTATGAGGAGGAGACTAAATTAGCTGAAGAGGAGAAAACAACTGAACCAGAGGAACTCACAAGAGGAGTTGAAGAAGGCACCACCTCAAACGAAGCTGAAAAGCTTAATCCTGAGCCTTTTATCCCTTCTCCTACTGTTTTAGTTCCTAAATCAAAGAAAAAGAAAAATTCTAAGGTTAAGTTTGACAAATTTTTAGATGCTTTTATGGGTTTGCATGTTAATATTCCTTTTTCAGATGCCTTGGAGCAGATGCCTCACTACAGAAAATTTATGAAGGAATGGCTCAACAAGAAGAAAAAGGAAAAGCAGTTGGAGACTGTATATCTTGCATCGACGTGCAGTGCTCGTGTCCAACAGGGAGTACTAGAGAAATTGTCTGACCCAGGGAGTTTTACTATTCCTTGTAATTTTGGTACTTATTCTTGTAGAGCACTATGTGATCTAGGGGCTAGCATAAATATTATTCCATTATCTCTGTGCAAAAAGCTTAATATAGGAGAAATAAAATCTACCTCTGTTAGACTTCAGTTGGCTGACCAGTCTGTGGTTAGTCCATATGGGATTGTTGAGAACATTCTTATTAAAGTAGGTAGATTTTTCCTTCCTGTTGATTTCTTTGTGCTAGATATTAAAGAGAATCCTGCTATGCCTATCATATTAGGGAGACCATTCCTTGCTACAGGGAGGGTTATAATTGATATTGAACGTAGGGAGCTAATCATAAGAGTCCAACAGGATAAGGAAGTTTTAAAAGCTTTTGAGGACCCCAAGAACACATCAGATACAATGATGGTGGGCTACAGGAGAGGTGCTAGGAAGAGCACCAGTGATGGAAAATCTGACAGGAGACCACCCTGATGCATAGTTGGTCAACACGTCGAGCTAATGACGTTAAACAAGCGCTTATGGGAGGCAACCCAAGTGAGTTAATTATTTCTTTATTTTGAGTTTTATTTATTTTTTGTGTCTGTTTTGTAGGTCTTGTTTTCTTTCTCTCCTTTGCTTTCAAGCTGTCAAGAGTCCAAGCATTCAGTCAAGAAGTCATCATCATTCCAGGGCAGTATTGTTCACTCCTTTCATTCGTTTATTGTTCTCATGCTTGTTTATGCTTTATTTTCGTTATACATTGAGGACAATGCATATTTTAAGTTTGGGGGTGGATTAGCATGTTTGTGGAGCCCTTGAGCATCTGAGTTCGGGCTATAGTTTTGAGCTTTCTTTGAATTATGCATATGGTTATTTTTTGGATGCTACTTTTGCATGATAATGATGTCCTAGGATAGGCTTTCTTGTCAATTTTCAAGCTTGTGATGAGTTGTAAGCATAAGTGCCCAAAAAGGGAGACTTTTTAAAATTTTTCTAGGAGATGGCTTGCATGAGTAGAGTATTTGTCTTAGCTAGATTTGGATTTGAATGCTTAGGAGCGAATTATTGGGTTCATATGCTTGTTGTCACCTCGATAGGTGTAGGGCAGAGCTAAAGAGTTAATTTTTTGCAAATTAGCATGTTTGATCTTGCTTAGGAGAAAAGAAAAGAATATCTGCTATTTATGCTCATAAAGAAAAATCATTCTTGTTGTTACTGTTGAAATAAGATAATAATGTCATGGCTTGTGCACAATATGCAATGGTTAATAAAGATTAAGGCAAAAAGAGCTACCCCTGTTGTGATCAGTTAGGCCAACCAGAGAAAACTCAGGTTAAGGGTCCCTGCAATGGGTGTGTGAAAGCTAGTGCCACATATACATGCTTAATTTAATTGTTAATTATAAGCACCTAAGTATGGAGATAAACAAACTAATTTGTTCCATTAACTCATTAGTGAAACCTTAGTGCCAGTGTAGAGGGAAGATGAGTTGAGAGTTTAATAATCCAATCCTGGGCTAGTAGAGTCTGATCTTGTTGAGTTAGATCTCGCTTGTGCAAGTTAATTTTGGAAAAATTTTAATTTGTCTCCCTCATTGGTCGTTATGTGCATGTCTCTTGCTTGCTTGACTATTGACCTTTGAGCCTTGAGGATTGAGTTATGATTATTGCATCAATTCTTCTACTGTATGCTTGATTTTTAGTTTGCTCGAGGACTAGCAAAAGCTTAAGTTTGGGGGTATTTGATAGCGAGCATAGCTAGCTATTTTTCTCTGATTAATTAAGCTAGTCTTTTTCAATTATTTGCCCAAATTTATGCATTTTTATGTTTTATTTGTAGGAAGTATGTGCTTGAAGCTTAATTCAGCAATTGGAGTCAAATGGAGCTTCCAATCTAAAAATAAAAAAATAAAAAAAAAATAAAATCATAGCGTCGCGACGCTATAGAAAATTTTCCAAATTTGCGGATCGCAACAGCGTCTCGACGCTACAACGAAATTTTGCTATTTAAGCATCTTTTCGGCTAGGTTTTTGGGGACTTCGAATGGGGGACTTTTGGAGCCGACTTTAGAGCAAAAAGAGGACAGAATTGAGTTGAAGCAAAGAGGACTAAGTGGAAATCAACCCATTGTTCGTGGGGATCGTGACGGGGACGTTCGGTCTCGGCCTACAACGAGTCTATTTCTCTTTTCCCTTACTTTAGACACTTTTTATGGCTTATTTAGACTTAGTTTATATTGTAACGAGGATTATGTGTAGCTAAGTTTAATTCTTAGGGATTGATGTAGTCGTTGGGCAAGTTTTGGATTGATTTACGGTATTTATGCTATTGATGTCATTTATGCATATGTTGTATGTTTAATGCTTTCGATTTACTGGCCATAAATTGATTGATGTTTATATTTGAATCTAACTCGGGAGAGAGGATTTAAATTAGTAATCAATATGCATAACTAGAATTTAGCTAAAAATCGGGAGATTAAGGTTAATTCTAGAAATTGTCATAAAGGTTAGCCTTATTGCCTTGTATGTTTATTGGATTTAGATAGGGATATCGGGTTCAATTGCATATGGGAGAATCATGTATGCTCGGGAGAGATATGAGTGATTTTAGTTGCCAAGATTTATGAATCATAGCATGTGTTAATCCGTTTATTAATCCATAACTCCAATTGGTGAAATCAATTCCCTAAGACCAATTATTCCCATTTGATTGTCATTTTTTACTTTAGTTTTGTGTTGATTAATTCATATTCTCATTCTATTTGATTCCCTAAATAAAATTGGCCAAGAGTATTTTCGATAATTAAAACTTGGCTAGACACCAATCCAGAGGACGACATTCGATTGCATAATCACTATATTATTACTTGAGCCCGTACACTTGCGGTTAGCAATTTGCGTATCAGCTTTGCCAAAGGGTGAAGATCGTTCCAGGCAAGGACGAGAAGCATCACTTCTTCAAGCCGACCATTGACCTGTCCTTGATCGGGAAGCTCCAGCAGAACAACATCCAAAGGAAAGACAAAGCCTCCACATCTCAGGCTAGTCCTCAATCAGGGTCGAATGTAGCTTCTCCAGCCCAGAGCACTCCTTTTACAGGGCCTTCACTGTCATCAGAAGCCCTAGTTTTTGCCTACCGCCAGCTAGATCAACTCAGGGACAACCTGAGAACATATTGGGCATATGCAAAGGAGAGGGATGAAGCCATTAGAGAGTTCTATCTCTCTATCGCCCCAAGCATTGCTCCGGTCTTTCCAGATTTCCCTTGATCGTTGCTGCCTCAAGAAGACAAGGATTCTGATGAAGAGGAAGAAGAGAATGATGATGAAGATGATGAAGAGAAAGAGAGTTCCTCAGACGAGGACTTGGGGAGTTTTCTGACCCGTCACTTGGCTTTTTTTTTTGTACATAATACTATTTTTTATGTTTGTTGTTTTTTTGTTTTTTTGTTTTAGCATGTTTTAAATTATGTTTTTGTTGCTTAGTTGTTGTTTTGATTGTTTTAAGTGTTTAGTTGTTAATAGTTGTGATCATAGGGTAGTTTAGATAGTTTGTGGATAGTTTAGGATAGGTAAATTTGGGTTTTAATCTTGTCTTGGAAAAAATCTGCTTGCTGTTTTTTTTAGCTTTACTTATGAACTTTCTGAAGAGAAAAATCAACTTTAAAGAATATTTGATTTAAAATGTTTTTGAAGAAAAGCATGTTTTCAAAGGAGTTTTCTTTTAAGCCCATGACGATGAAAACTAGAGCTTTGTTCTATCTCAAAAGTGCCACCGTCACAACTGAATTATTTTCTAGTCATAGGCTTTCCATTAGTCTTTTTCCTTACAAAATTTTCTTAGAGTCTAAACTTCCTCGTGTTTAACCTTTCTAACACTCTAGGAGAGTTTAGCCTTGATGTTTTGAAAATAAAAAACCCCATGTTAAGCCCATGCCCCAAAAACAAGCCAATGAGGACATTATCTACCTTTAAGTTTGGGGGGGGGGGGTGCTTTATGCTTTACTATGTAAATATTTTTGTAAATTTGTACTGTTGGAAAAGAATGTGCTCAATATCTATCTTTAAAAAAATAAAATAAAATAAAGAATGAAAAACCAAGAGTTACTCATCCTTCCTAGGGTTTACTAAGTAACCAGGGACATCCATGACACCCATGGTTTGCCACTGCATGAAAGGTTTACCTAGGGAAGTGAGTATCATTCCGAGCTCGTGAACTTTGCTCGTAGCTAGATATCTCTACCACAAAGTGTCGATAAGCTAGAACGAAGGTAAAGATGACAGCAAGGATGTTCTTGGGAGAAAAAATAAGTTGAATAAAAAGAGCACCAACAGTCAAATAAGTTTGGGGGGAGATAGAAAAGGTCTAGTAATTCATGTATGTTCATTTCTCCTCAAGATTGTTTCTTAAACTAAAAGGACTACACTAGGCTCTATGAGTACAACTTAGGTAGTTCAAGCACATTGGTTATGATGGATTAGAGAGAGTTTTGCTTTGAAAAAGAATAATAGAAATCTTCATGCCAAGGAATCTCAGACGTTGTGACTGGCACTCGAGTAGAACCCTCTCCTGAAAGGCAAATTTTTTAGAAAACGATCTTGAAAAACATGTTTACTTGATTCCATGTCACTTGATTTGAAATGAAAAGTTGATACTAGTACCATGATTGATTACTATACATGAACTCTAACATTTTGATTCACAATTAATGATTGAGCTCTTACATTTTGATTTGCAATTAGAAAGTTGATCTCTAACATTTTGATTTGCAATTGCTTGAGGACAAGCAATGAGTTAAGTTTGGGGGTATGATAAGGGTAAGAAATATACCTATTTTACCCTTATATTTAGCTCATTTATTGGTCAAATGTTGAATGTTGTGATCAATTTACTGTTCCCGAGCTCAAAATATGCTTAAGTTGTTAAGTTAGGGTGTTGAAAATCACTTTTGTCAAATTATGTTCATTTGTGCTTAAAAAGACTTCATTTTAAGAGAATTTGACTTAGTTTATTGTTGTGCAGGAAAATAGAGGAAAATGTGAATTTTCTAGAAATGCGACCGCATTTCTGGGAAGGTAAAATGAAATGCGACTGCATTTCTAGAAAAACTGAAGTCGTTCTGAGTCGTCCGCGGGTCATTGTTGGTGAGTCTTCTTCGCACCTAACCGATTGGTTTGACCCCGAAACTGACTGGGCTACCTTCAGCACCTATTTCACAGCTCCTCAACCATTTTCTACACTATATAAGCTCGAGATTCGAAGTCAAATTGAAGCAGAACTCATTTGGAAGAAGAGGGTGGTGACAGAACCCTAGTTGACGCCTATGAGTAGGGATGCCCGAGGTCCTTCTTAGATGACTGAATTCTAACCTGAGTTAGACATCAAACCTTGGGGTTTGTAGGGATTTTCACCCATTCCCACTTGTAAAAGCGAGAGAGTGGAGTGTCTTAGCGAACTCTGGAAGGATTGAGTAAATAGAAAACCCATAATATTTAGCTATCTCCTTTATTCCCAGCTCTTGAATCTTTTCCTTATTCTGTATTCTTTACATTCTTATTTCAATGGAAATGTATTCATTTGCTCTTTATCCCACCATGAGTAGCTAAATTTCGTTGAGGGGTTCAATGTGGTGAATTCCCTTATGGTTTAATGGCTTGAAAATGTTTTATTTCCTTAAGTTTATGTTCATTGCATATCATTCTTTATTGATTATCACTCTAATCTTGCTGAGTTTAACTTGATCACTTAGACTTTACATGCTATGTGAGTTTGACCTCAAAAGGGACAGACGATATCGATTCTCATAAAGGTGATATAGGAGAAAAAGCTCGAAAGAGATTGTTCGGCGGTATAGGGCAAGCTGCCTAAGGCACCCTATATCGATTATAGGGTTATAGGTTGCATTCGTGAATTATCTATGTCGGAGTCGAGTCCCAGAAATGTGCATAACGGTACTTATTTAGCCTTCTAACGGTTCTTGGGAGCAAGGCCAAATAGAAGTTAAATTTGACCCAATGCATTGAATAGGCTTAAGTTAAATATTGCATGACTATGGTTATTGCCTTAGGGATGAATCCATGTTGAATACCTTGTTTATTTCTTATTGTTATTCTTTTATCTACGTGCTTGTTTTATTTATCTTTTAAAAAACCCAATCAATCAACTTATTTTCTTTGGTTACCTATAATTTTAAGCAATCAAGTTGAGCACTTTCCTCTTCAAATCTGCATTTCCAGTTTAGTCCTTGGGGATCGATACCCTTGGAATACTTCTAAGGTTTTATTTATTACTACGTGCGACAGTGTATACTTGCACTAGGGTTAGCTGAGTTATTTTATTATCTCACATTTATTAATTCAGTTAACGACTGCACCAGATACATAGACTCCATCTTAAGGTCCATTACTTTGACCCATTGGTATTTATCTACGTCATTCATTGCCTGGCGATAAGACAATGGATCCTTAATACCATCATCAGGTATGACGACCTGAGTTTCAGTCAAACCCAAGTAACGATCAGGTTGTAATACAACCCTTCCACTGCGTCGAGGTTTTCTCACTATTTGAAAGGGACGAGGTTAACCAGAAGAGCTGGCTCCTTCATCAACTCTTATGGAAGGACATGTTTCATCAACAATTCTTGCACTACAACAAATTATACTTTTAATGTCGGACAAAAAAATATGTGCGGGACATTTAATGTCGGGCAAGTGAAAAAAAGCGCTGGAAAATTTTTAGAAGACCTTGCCCGACATTAAAGATATGATGTAGGTTTAAAAAAATAAAAAAGAAAGAAAATCTGGGGGAAAAAAGAAACAAAACCCTCGATTTCCTCTCTCCCTCTCAATCCCCTCTCTCTCGACTCCTCTCTCTCAGTCGACCACAACCGCCAACCTCTCCTCCTTTCCGACTTCGATCTCCGCCGCCGCCGGTCACGAATTCACATCACTCTGACGCAGCAACTTCGTCCCCTTCGATTTCTCTGTCGTCTTCTTCTAGATCAGTCGCCGCCCTCTCGGTTAGTTTTCTCTCACTCTCTCTCAGTTTTCTCTCATTTCATTTCTCGTATTCATAAAAAAAACCCCACTGATAAGAAAACCCCACCGATTCGCCATGGGTTGGTAGTTGTTTTTTGCTGTTGTTGGTTGTTCTTTGTCGTGGTGGTTGGTGTTTCAGCCGTGGGTGGTGGAAGTTGAGGTCAGGGTAGTAGATCTACGGCGAGTAGCAGATTCGAGCAGATATGAGTCAGATCTACTTTGATTTTTCAAATATGGGTTTATTTCTTTCTCGTTATTGCACACAACGTGTTTGATGTTATTCTTATGTGGTTTTACCTAAGATTTTGGCAAGTTTCTGGACCTTTCTTGCTTCTTTGGAACATAATCTATTTGATTCTCTAGGCTTCTTCTGCATCTTGCCTGAAAAATGGGAAGTTTATGGTTTCTAGTTAATTTGTTTATTTAGCTTTGTTTTTGAATTGTCTAACAATTGGTTTCTGATGTGGAATTTTCCTAACCGCAAGCGCACGGGTCAAGTAATAATATAGTGAATAGTAAATTCGAATGTCGTCCTCTGGATTGGATTTTTAAGCAAATCAAGTATTGTGAATTATCTTGCCCAATTTTATTTAGGGATCAAAAAGTGATGAAAGAATGATAATAAAACCGAATCAAAGCAAATAAAAAGAATGGAAATTCAATTGGGAAAACTACTTAGGGAATTGATTTCGCCGATTTCGTTTAGGATTGATTTTAAGGAATAAGTTATTATGCACAATGGAATTATGAACCCAAGACCCTTTAATCACAACTACCTCTCCCGAGTATAATTGATTCTCATGCAAATTAACCAACTTGATATCCCTATCTAAGTTTATTAACATGCAAGACAATGAGATCTTTTAACCAATTCTAAAGTTAATCTAAAACCGTCAAGAATTAGAAAGTAAACTTTATTCATGCAATCTTGAGTAAGTCTAGATCAAATCCCCTCTCCCGAGCTAGATTCGAAACTTAAATCATCCAACTAATGGCCAATTAATTGAAAGCATTAAATCAAGATTACAAACACAATAACATTGCACAACTTAAACCATAAATCAATCCATAAACTTAATCAACTACATCAATCCCTAAGCTACAAGTTTAGCTACTCATGAATGGAAATACAATCTCAACTAAACATGTGAAAGCCATAAATCTAACTAAAGGAAGAAAAGGGAAAAGAAAACTCAATGTAGGCCGAGTCCCGACGTCTCCGTCACGATCCCCACGAACAATGGGTTGATTTCCAAGTTCCTCCTTTGTTTGCAGCTCCAAAAGTCCTCTGTTCTGCTCTATTTACGGCTGCAAAAGGTCCCCAATCGATCTCCTCTAAAACCTAGCCGAAGTGAAGCTTTTATTCTGATTTTTCGTCTTAGCGTCGAGACGCTGTCAAGACAACGTCGCGACGCTGCTTCTTATACGCGCGTTCTGAATAAGGAAAAACGGTAGCGTCGGGACGCTTCCTATCGTAGCGTCTCGACGCTGTGAGCTTTACGCGCCTAATCTGATATGGAATGTGAGCGTCGAGACGCTCAAGAGCTAGCGTCTCGACGCTAGCCTGCTGTTGACCGAGATTTGACTCTTTTCCACTTTTACTCTTTTCATTCCTTTGCATCTTTTCACGCCCCGAGCACCCGATTAACTCTGATATTGCATTATAGCTCCAATCAACCATTTCCTACAAAATAAACAATAAAGCACAATAAAATGGCCCAAACACCATAGAAGACTAGCTAAATTAAATCAGTAAAGATAGCTAGCTATGTTCGCTATCAGTTTCACTCTAGTCTTATTCACTTTAGCTGGACTAAAATCTACCTGGTTTTACCTGATTGGAGAACTATTTGGTACAATATCAATTCTATATTAGGCTGTGGAATCTGATATATTAAGTTGTGGTTGCAAAGTGAAACTTTTTATGGAGTACTACAACATAAATACTGATGCATTGACCTCATTCTTTGTTCTTTTGAACTTTAGTGGGTTGGTTAATTTTATTTGATGCAACACCTACTTTTGAGTGTTGAAATGCAAGTATTTCTTTTATTAACACAGCAGAAGATGAGGGCCTTGTGTGTGTGAGTTAAATGCAAGTTGAGTAGTTTGTTTGTTTCTTGAAATTGCCTCCAATATGCATTTTTGACAGATTATACTTCTCTCTCCTCACTGATAAGTAAGAATCTTCTAACTAACCATTATTACATATTAAAATTTGACTCATTTAAGAAAGAGCTAAAACTTGTGGTTATGTTAAGTTTGTGTGTTTGTGTTCAGATAAAAGCAATCATCTAACTAACCATTTTGCTTTCTTCCTTGTTTTTTTGTATTCGTTTTGATCTTGTTTTGGAAACTCGGTCAGAGTATGGAGTAGCTAAAGGGAGGTTGTTACAGAATAACAAGCATTAGATCAGTGAGGATATTGGCGAAATAGGTGATCCAAATTCATCTTTGACTGGCTCTTTCTTATCTCTTGTTATTTGCTTGGGTGATTCGGTCGAAGCTCAGCTAATTTCTGTAATGAGTCCATTCAGTTGGTTTCTCTTTCTGTTATGAAGGCTAGATTTTCGTTGCCATTTTATAATTTTTGCTTTGAATTTTTGTACTCCTCTGAATGTTACTCTTAACGATTGTCAATTAATTTGTTCTTTACTCAAGACTGATGTGTTTGTTTGACTTTGCAACTCTGCAAATTGTTTCTCTTAGGTTGTCGAGTCGTCCTAACGTCCCAACTGTTGGGTTTTATGCCCTAAAACTCGTAGATAGTGAATGTAACCGTTGATCGGATATTAATGAAATAATATTGATATATTTTTCCATTAATTGTTATTAGTTATTTTATATTTGTCTTTGCCTAATAATAACCCTAATCCAATAAACTAGACATCCAAGGCTGTAATATGAGTCTTGAACTATATGTAGCGACATATGGGATCATTGTTCAAGAAACAGCCTAAAGGGTCTATAGTATAGGGATAAGACTGGGTGCCTTATCCTGGTGACACTATGGATACGGCCCACTTTGTATTTGATACAAACGCTGTGATCCAACGCGTTCGTGTAGGAGACATGCGAGTGGGGGTATCCTATGCAATGAGTTTGCATAAGACCGGACCGCGAAATAGTAACCACTAGTTATAACACCGTTAACTAGTTGGTTTTCTATTTCACTAGGACGACCGAGACAACTTAGTCTTAATCCTGAGTTGATTATGGACTCCTGCTCATGAGAGACTGTCCTTTGATTTGCATGGGTGAGAGTGGCCAATACGCCGACTCAATAAGCCTACCACTTTGGGGACAAGATCGAATGGGGAGCTGGGAACATAATCGTACAAGATGGAATTCACTCCTTCCCGACTTTAGGGAAGCAGATGAGTGTTCCCTTAAGTGGTTACTCCGAGTCTTGAACAAAGGGCCCTACCCTCTCAATGGCACGAGAGGGTTTTCTGTTTAATGGTTGGACCATAAACAGATTGTTCATTAGAGGAGAATTGGTACTTAAGGAAATAGAGGTGACCCAGGGGTAAAACGGTAATTTGACCCAGCTGGTGTTACGGACACTCGTGAAGGACTAACTAGTCGATATTGGTCTAAGTTCCGTGGACACAGAAAATATGTCTGCAGTGAGAAGAGTGCAACTGTGAGTCTATAGTGGAATGTACACACAGTTAACGAATATTGATTATTGTGGTTAAAGAGTTTAACCAATTAATCTCACATCGTTGGAGCTTCTGATCTGCAGGTCCATTAGGTCCCACTGGTAGCTCGTAAAGTAATTTGAGGCAACTAAGTAATTAAATTGAAAATGTTCAATTTACTAAGGGAAATAAATATAATATATATTGATATATTATTATGAGAGAAATTAATATTTGAAAAGTTCAAATATAAATTTATGGAAGATTGAAAAGAATTAATTTAAGTCCTAAAAGTGTTTGGGCAAAATTAATTAATTCAAGGCCGAAAATTAAATATGTGATATTTAATTGTTGGTTAATTAATTAAAGAATTCATTAACCACGAATTAATCAATTATGTAAATAATTAATCACTTAAGGAAGTGATTAATCATTTATGGGAATGATCTAATTACTTATGGAAGAAATTAGTCATTTATGGAAAAGATTAATCAATTGGGGAATTGAGTGATCATGATTGATTGATTAAGGAATAAAGATTGAATCAATTTGGGAAAAGATTGATTTAATTGAATATTTTATTCATGGCCTCTCTTCTATAAATAGAACACTAGACCTAATTGGTCATGACACTTGACACTCTTGAAAGACAAGACCTAGAATTCTCTCTAGCCTCCCTCTTAGAGAAAGACTCCCACAAGTCTTTGGCCTCCTAGATTTAGAGACATACCGGTGTAACCTCTGTGGTTATTGTGTCAATCAAAGAAGAATTTCCAGCGAAGAATACCTTGAAGCCGCTGCTGCGTTTTCGTTCGTGGAGCTTCGTTGGCGAAGAACGGTCAAGTCTACAACGGAGGTTTGTAACGGTTCTTCCTCTTTTCTTTAGAAAAGTTTTAAAAATAAATTTAGATTTATTTTTAGCATGTTTAAACCGATTTTACAGCGGCTTTAAAGTTAGTTTAAAGTTTTGTTTGAGTTTTCGTAACGGTTTTTTAATGTTAATTAATATACGGCGTAAGGTCCAATCGATGCGCTTCCGCTGCGTGGGGACTTTTATTCCCTTCACCAACTTCATCTGTGAATTATTCCCAGAAACGATGCTAGGTAGAGCAGCCTCTACATGACGAACCAAAATGGAATGATTCTGTTACTCCTTTGGCTGCAACCTCTGTTGACCCCGATGGGTTTTCATTCTCTGCATACATATTACACGTTCTTGATGGTTTTACGAGGGCTTTTGAGAAGGAATATGGTTTTGGTGATGAATTTGATATCTTTATACATTCGTTGCAGGGGCAGTTGAGGACTACGAGGCATTAGCTAAAGACCTTGATAATGCTTCCCCCTTGAAATTATGGACCTGAGAAATTTGGCAATGATATTGCAATTGCCTTCAGGTAACACATCTGAATCGATCAATTTGGTAAAGTTAATGAATGGATGTGTACTCATGATTCTTATTATTTTAAACACTTTGATTAAAAATTGGTTTGGTTTGGTCAAATATTTAGAATCTAGTGCGACTCTTTTAGGAGGAATATATTTTTTCTTTGTATGGAGGAATATATTTTTTCTTATTTTGAACTATTCTTGTGTTTGAGTTTAGGTTTCTTTAGAATGTGCTTCCTCGCTATCATATTTATGCAAGTAAGATTTATAATTTGCCTTTATTGACATCATGATTCCTTTAACAAGAAGAAATTGTGCATCGTTTTAGCAGCTTGGCTCCAAGCAATTAGGACAATTGCCTTAATGTTCCTTGCATGCGTTGAAAGTATTTGAACATGTATTCCTCATTCTCATGCTTGCTTCTATTACAATTTATTTCTAATTGCTCCAATGGGTAGGGTTGTTGCTGAGTAGTATACTGTAGGTTCCAAGTGATTACCAATTACCTTGTTAAAAGTTTTTGCACATGGTTACCATCATCTTCGAACTTTGTTTCAAGCATTAATGTATTGAATTTTGTAAGGTTTTTCTCTTTTTCTCTTTGTTGGAAGTTCAGTTCGTGTTACAGTTCTCTCTCTGATTCTCTTTTAATTTGTACTCTAGTTTGATTGTTGAAGTTCGGTGGCGTTTAACATAAATGTATTTTGACTTTGATGTTGGGGTGAAAACTAAAATCAATAGTGTTTGATTTTGGATTGTAATAACAAGATGATTTTCTGATGAAGATTTTTGGTTTGCTTCAGAGTTTAGCATAAAGTTTGGTGCAAATACTCTGACTTAGTATCTGATATACAATGGAAACTATTCTATAGCCACTAAAAATTTATGTCTAATTATTAGCACCTTCTTGAAACCTATTCTAATGGTTTATGGTTCATGATGCTTTTATGCATGATTGTAAAGCATTTTTGGATTCTCCGTTCAAGCCTTTCAAGGCCTCTGGGATGTATGGTTCTATTGCTTGGACCTTTTTTTTCCTAAGTTTCCCCAAAACTTCTCTTTCAATGGAGTTGCCTTTTGTATCTTCTTCTCTATTTTCTTTCTCTCCTTCCTCTTTTTTTCTTCCCTGATTTTAGTTTCCTTTGTGTCTTCAATTCAATGACCTACAAGAATGTTATCTGCAAAAGCGACGTCAGTTGCCAAATCAACTGCTTGACCAGCAGGAAAAGGATAAAAATGTTATACACAGAGAAGGATATAGCACAGGCCTTTCAGATTTTCAATCAGTTTTGACTACCTTCACTCGATACAGGTAGAAAGGGGCTAACATAGGTTACTGTCCCTTTAGAGAATTGTATATATTTGGTGAAATAACTGTGGTCAAATTTTCAAATGTGACTAATAATTTGAGACTTCTTTCTGATGAATGAATAGTCGCTTGAGAGTCATTGCTGAACTTAGACATGGAGATCTATTTCACTCTACCAACATAGTATCAAGGTAAGGCAGTCTATTGTCAAGAATGGTAGAAATTTAATTTTATTGGGGTACATGGGGTTTGATTAAATTGTAAGCAAAGATAAACATTTGCTGAGATCAATGTGATCGTCCTAATGCCAGTTAAAGTCACCATAATCTGTGAAATTATCCATCAGGATACTGTTGTTGTTACTATAGCATGTTCCTCAAGTTACAGAAAGTTTGTTGTTTGGTTTTTTCATATTTCAGCATTGAATTTGACAGAGATGATCAATTATTTGCTATCGTTGGAGTTTCTCGATGCATAAAAGTCTTTGACTTCTCTTCGGTAATGTCTATGTTTAGATACCTTTATCCATTGATTTTCAACATTTTGTAAAAGTCTTTGAATTTTGTAAGCATTTTGGATTCTCCGTTCAAGCCTTTCAAGGCCTCTGGGATTTCACTAAACTCTCCATTGTCGCTGGCCTCATGCTCTGGTAATTTCCTCAATGCTCTGTTTCTCGTTCTGTTCTTCATTTACTCACAAACTTACAACATTAACTTCTCCATTGTTAATGCAAATTACTGCACACCAAGTGTTCTATAATCCTCTAGATGTTGTTGGTTATTAGCTCTAATTTACTCATATGTTTTGGAGCTTTAGTTTTAGTTTCAGGATTTGATTGGAGATATGTGTCGATTGTATTTTACTTACGTTTTTGCTTTGTATAAGGTTTGGAATTCATCTTGTTAAGTGAGAACGGTTGCAGATGATGAAATGAATATTCTCGAAAAGGAGCTCGAAGAGGAACTTGGCCGGAAGAGCGTAGAAGGAGTTGTGTACTTATTTTACCTTTTCTTTGTAAATTAGTTCATGGATGTGATTTGTGAATAGACAGAAAGTTCCATGTATTATATACACTATTATATTTTATTAATTAAATCCATGTTCGTTGAGTTGTTGTGTAAAAATACTTTCGAGATTTTATGTTGTGTGTATGTTGAAAATTTTATTTTGTTTATAGGGTTTTACAAAAGGAAGAAATAGTATTGTTGGTTAGCAACGTGTGCAACCAACAACTTTTTTTTAATTTAATATCGCACATTTAATGTCAGGCACTTTTAATGTCGGACACTTTTAATGTCGCACATCTAATGTCGGACATTTTTAATGTCACAACTTTTAATGTCAGGCAATGACCGACATAAAAAACTGACTGACATTAAAAGTGACTTTTAATGCCGGTCAAAGCTTGTTGAATGACATTAAAAGGATACTATTAATGTCGGACAGAGCTTTTGATGTCGGGCAATGCCCGACATTAAAAGCAACCGACATTAAAACTTTTAATGTCGATGTTTTTAATGTCAGTCAGTGACCGACATTAAAGACTTTTAATGTCGGGCAATTTTAATGTCGAGCATTGCCCGACATTAAAAGCCAAATTTGTTGTAGTGTTGTTAACTCTTTTGTAGCTTCTCCTCATACTAACTTACTGTGTGGTTTGTGATTTCTCATGTGGTCTTTCTCCAAGAAAGTGGCATTTGTCGATACAAATGTAGGATTGGAATTCCGTAATTCCGTAAAGCGGAAGCGTGATTGGGACCGATTCGTAATTAATTTTGTTTAATCTAAAATACCAATACATTGGCAATAAACTCAGAACTATTCTAGATTTATATTAAGGCTAAACATACAAAAAATATTATATCTAAATCTAATTTATAAAGTAACAAATTACTTACTCTCGTTGACGACTCAGATTAAATTCACCAACTGCTTGTGAATTAATCACGAACTAGTGCGAACACCACCACTATGGCTACACTAGTATGACTCTGAGACTTCTACAGGCAGGAGTCTGGTGGGAGTCTAGAGGAAGTTGAGGGGAATTCTCTGAGAGTAGGAGAATGAATCAGATGCCTTTCACCCCACCCCAGGGGTCCTATTTATAGGTAAAGGCCAAGACCTTTTTCCTAATAGGAAAAAGTCTCTAATTTTAATAAATAATCAATTAATTCCATAATTAATTAATTTCCCTAATTAAATATCATATATTTAATCTTAGGGATTTTATTAAAATTAAAATTAATATGAATCCAATTCATATTAAATTTATTTGAACTCTTTCAAATATTTTCTTTGGGGCATTTGCATCAATAGCAAAAAAAAATCAATAATTGTAGGCGTGTCTTTGATTTATTGGGTTTGCAGATGTAGCAAAAAACGTTTGGCCCGACCCAAACAATAACGCAAAAAGACTAAAATAACCTCAGCTCGTCGTCTACTGATATACCAAATATCTAGTATATTAAACCCTAAAAATATACTAGATATTTGGTATATCAATCAACTGATATACTAAATATATAGTAAATATATAGTATATCAGATGTATATTTCGTGAATATAATGTATTAGATATTTGGTATATCAATCAATTGATATACTAAATATATAGTATATCAGAGGTATATTTCGTGATATAATATACTTTACACATGAGCTTTCATTAGTTTAGATATCTTTGATATATTTCATCCATAAAGAATTAGATATATTAGATTTATTTTGGGACAATATGTGTGGTAGAGAATTTAAACATATAACCTCTCGGTTGAATGTGTATATATCAATGATTTTTTTTAATAACAAGTCTATGAATGATGTATTTAGCTACTCATAATCAGGTATATTTATCAATTATTTGACTAGTAAAAAAAAATGAGGTATATCAACGGTGTATCAGCTTTCATAACATGTATAGAAGACAATCATTTATTTTATAAAAGACAAACATTTCATTTAAAATATGTAAATAATACAACATAATTCAATAAAGAGAAAAGAAAATATAACAAATATAAGTAAATAAAGTAACATATCAAGTATATCATTGGTATATAAAATATTATATTTATCAAATCAAGTATATATTAGATATATCATTAGTATATTAGGTATATCATTGTATTCATTCGAGTATATCAAATTTGGTATACTTTATATTTCGTGTATCAGTAAATATAAAATATATCAGATATACTACTAATATACCTATTGATATACCAACAAGGGTAAAATTGGAATAATAAAAAAAAACGGAAATCAGATTTTTAAAATTTTGCTATATATGCAAACCTAATAAATCATAGTTAAATTTGCAAATATCCTAATATTTTTTGCTACCCATTGCAATTCCCCATTTTCTTTCCTAATAGGAAAAGGTCTCTAATTTTAATAAATAAATAATTAATTTCATAATTTTTTTTTAGAAGAATAATTAATTTCATAATTAATTAATTTACCCAATTAAATATCATATATTTAATCTTAGGGACTTTATTAAAATTAAAATTAATATGAATCAAATTCATATTAAATTTATTTGAACTCTTTCAAATATTTTCTCTCAAGAATTAATTTTTGAAATTAATTCAAAAATTATATTATAAAGTTTCATAAACTTTATATTATAATGCATCAATATACATTATACGATTCCCCAAATAAATTGAACACTTTCAACTTACAATATATACTTAATTGCCTGAAGTCTTTTTACGAGCTACCAGTGGGACCTAATGGACCTACAGATCAGAAGCTCCAACAATACGAGACTAATTGGCCAAACTCATTAACCAAGTTTTGTAAACATTCGTTAACTGTGGGTCACTCCACTAAAGACCCACAGCTGCACTCTTCTCACTGTAGAATATTTCTGTGTCCACGGATATCGACCAAGCAGTAAGTCAATCCTTCACGTGTGTTCGTAACACCAGCTTGGTCAAATTATCGTTTTACCCCTGGGTTACCTCTGGTTCCTTAAGTACCACTGATTCCTCTAATTAACAAGTTGTTTAGGGTCCAACCACTAAACAGAAGTTCCTCTCGGGCCAGGAGAGGACGGCGCGCCTTTGTTCAAGCCTCGGAATCAGCCCTTAAGGGAACACACATCTACTTACCCCAATAGGGGAAGAAGTGAATTTCATCTTGTACTGTTATGTTCTTAGCCCCCAATCGGTCTTGCCCCTGAAATGGTAGGATTATTGAGTCGGCGAACTGGCCACTCTCACCCATACAAATCTAAGGATAATCCCTCCTGAAAGGGGTTCATAATAGACTCAAGATTGAGATTGAGTTACCTAGGTCATCCTATTGAAATAGAAACCTAAACTAGTTAACGACGTTACATCTTGTGGTTACTATTTCGCGGTCCGGTCTTATGCAAACTCATTGCATAGGATACCCCCACCCACATGTCTCCTACATGGATGTTTTGGATCATTGCATCTGTATCGAATACAAGGTGGGTTGTATCACATAGTGTCACCAGGATAAGCTACCCAGCCTTATCCCTATACTATAGACCTTTTAGGTTGTTACTTGGACACCGATCCCCGTATGTTCCCACATACTAGTCCAAGTTTCATTTAAACAACCTTAGATCTTAGTTTATTGGATTTAGGGTTTATTAATGCAAACATGATTATTCAATAACCAAATTACTGAATTACTCAAATTACGCTTTATTGAGATCGATTAATTTGTTTCATTTACTATCTACAAGTTTTAGCGCATAAAACCCAACAAAAAAAACCTTATTTTCTTGTAGGTTGTAGAAAAGACCACCTCTCGTTTCTTTAGGGTAACTGTTGCCTTCCAGAGTGGGTTACAAATATGATAAAAATAAGTTCTAGAATATTGTGGAAGTATACACAATCTGCAGCAAGTGATACGTAATTTATCGTATCCACGAGGTTTTGAATAGCTTTCACTCTACCTATTTTATGTAACTTTTTAATGGTTTCAAGGTTGTTAAATTGATTGATTTTGAAATAATGTTGAAGTAAAAGAAATAACAGAGCAAAATGTAAAAGGATAAAGCAGACAGATTTGAAACAAGAGTTGGTTAAGATTTTTGTAATTGTTTTAAAAGATGCTCTAGCAAAAATATTGATTAGGCAATTCTCTTGCAGTCTTATCAGCAGGATCCTCTTGGAACTCTAGATTTTTTGAAATGTGTTTCAACTCCAATGACGTACTACCGATCAAGCACTAGGTGACTGGTTATCCCTAACTCAGTTACTGGCGTCCACCAACACATAATGGTCTAGTGTGATTAAATGTCACACACCTCTTAAATCATCCCTGAAACTAAGAGGTGATATTCTTACCAGATGGCCAGGTGGGCACAAAATAGAAATAAGCACAACAAATAATCAAGATGCTAAAATCAAAAGTGATTGCATAGAGAATGAAGCACGACAATTACATAGATCCTAACCAACACCTAAGTAAATTTAGTTCATGGAGTACAAGGTAACTCACGCTACAATCTAAGTATGTGCATCCATAACTACAAGAAATTTACAAGAAAAGATTAATTCCCTTGAAGAAATCCATAGTTGATGGTCTTCTTGAAGTCTCCAATCGTTCCTCCTTTATTCGGCTACCAAAGATGGAAAGTAAGTCTCCAAAATGGAATTACACTTTCCTCTCTCGAATGATTTGGACTTGAGACGGCTACTTCCTTTTATAGAGTGGAGTCAACCCTAATTAGGTCAAACTTTACACATGGAGGGCTTTCCAAGCTTCCTAGATCCGAGATTAATTCAGAAAACGCCACCTCATTTAATGAATCACGTGCGGCTCACGTGGCAGTTTTGCTCCTAGCTTTGCTGGATCATGGATTTTGCTCCCTCAAGTCGCTCAACATTATTTTCTCTGCAAAATAACTTCCAAAGCATCCATTCTTCTAAATAGGTTAAAAGAAATAATATTCATCTAAAAGCAACCCTATTTGACACAAATGACACACAAATCCCTATAGAAATAAGGCCTAAATAACTCCCTTTTGGAGAGTTATCATACCCCCAAACTTGAACTATTGCGCGTCCCGAGCAATACTAACTCACCTTCCTTTGAAAATTCAAAACATTAGTCATAGTACAACTCAATCAAAACAGATAATCCAACACTACCTTTAACCTTTACCTGAGCATTCTGCAAAACCAAGCACTGCTGCAGCAAAATAATTCTTTCAGCATTGAACAAATAATCACCACCTTTAACTCAATCTTAAGAACTTACCACAGCTTAACCATATTATCAGACATTTTAAACACACTTTTTTTGGGGGGACTTATTTTTCTGTTCTTCAGACTTAAAGCAGTCTTACAGTCATAAGCTCTTAAGCATGAGATGACCCACTTTATGGTGCAGTATACCCTTGCCTCAAACTTATCACCAACTAGGCTAAATACTCATTGTTAAGCCCAAAAAATCCTTAGTTATCTATCTTGTGCTTCTCAGAATGGAGACATTTTATGATGAAGCTCACCTAAGCCCTGGGAGACAGAAAACTGCTAGATTATCATTCATCTTTCAAAACTTTTGCTCTTTCAATTTTCACAGCAAAATTTTCCACAATTTTTCTTTTCAGCAAATAATTTTTTTTTTTTTTATCATTTTTCAATATTTTCTAGGCCATCTTTTGACGCAAAGACAAACTGTGGGTCTCACAAATGTCCCTGGTTACTCAACAAGCTAGAAAAATTATGAATGAGAGGAATGCTCGAGCAAAATAAGCGGAGTAGCTAAAAGTCCCCCAAACTTAAATTATTCATTGTCCCCAATGAATTAACAACATGATAAATATACCCCCAACTTAATTCTTTTTCTATATGAATTTTAAACTAAGCATGGGACTAAGATTAAGCTTAAGGTGGATCAAATAACCTGGCTATTCTCGCAAATGACCGCCCCATTAGCCTCTGCCACATTGAATTGGATCATCATATTCAGGATATGATCCCGAACAGAAGTGCCCTCTTGCTTGCGGACGTTATAGACATATTTGAGAGCTTCATGCTGGAGCTTATATGACGGTTGTCCAAACATCTCCATCAGAGATCCCATTATCTCTCTAGCGGTCTCAAGGGGTTTTCATTTCTTGGGAAGAACGTCAGACGGACTTGCCAAGATATAGTCTCGGGCTTTATTGTTAGCCTTAACCCATTGGTCATATGTGTCTCTAGTTGCCTGTGATGCATTGCAAACAGGGACTGGAGGACATTCATCCAGTAAGACAAATAGTAAATTGTTGACAATTAAAATCATATTCAATGTCGATAACCACGTAGAATATTTTTTGCCCGTAAATTTGTCGTTTTTAAGCAGAGTTATAATTGAGGAAGACATTGTTGAAAAAACAAACATTTATCGTAGTTATCTTTGCCTTAACGCATCACACAAGCAATACAAACAATTGCATACATCCAATCAATTTTGCAAACAAGCAATCAAAGAACCCTAACAAACTATTGATTGAGTTTTGCAACAATGCTTTACAGGTCGAGAGGAACAGCCACCGAAGGGTGATCAGCTACTCCTCCTCTAAAATGAGACTCATCTCAGTCAACTCTAATTACAGAATAACTCATATTCCTATAGACGTTAACCATCGTTGTTAGGTCAAGGACTTGTTAATACATTTAACTTATTCCCGTAAGTGTTACCCTCCCACTTTCAGATCCCAAAGGCACGTACCAACAGACTACCGTTAGGAAAGACAACTGTTGGTAATTAACCTAAGTAACCCTATCCTTCTCAAGATTTCACGGTGTTTTGAATCCTATGATCAGACCCTCCAAAGGGGTGGTTGCTCCAAGGCAACACGCAGGCGGATCATAGGACTCTCACGGTGTGACCTAGGGGTGGAGATCGAGGGATACGTTGACACGTGTCCCGCTTCCACTTACTATGGACACTTTCCCCATTCACTGTGTTATTGACCCATGCAACTGATCTGTAGGTCCATTAGGTCTCACCCGTAGTTCATTAGGGCGTTGAGGTATATTTACTAAGGGAGAATTGAATATTCGAAGGAGTTCGAATATTAAATTTAAAATATGAATTGATTTCATATTAAAACTATAGGTTAAAATTAATGCACATTAGATGCACATTTAGAACTATAGGCTATGTGAGAGAGATATAATTAAATATGTGATATTTAATTAAATGATTAATTAATTAAAGAATTAATTAATTATTTGTTTTAATTTAATTTAATTTAATTGCATTAAAACTATAGGTTATATGGAGAATTACTAATCAATTATGATTAGATTAATTTAATTATAATTGATTAATGTTCTAAATTAATCCAACAGTTATTTTAACTGATGGTGAGGGACACGTGTATGGAGATACATGATTAATCCCTCCACTTCCCCTAAACGAATGGGTCTTGCACGACTTAAGGAGTTTTTTAAGGCTAGTAGTTTTATGCTTGGAAAAATGCTCTCTAGCTCTCTCTCTTGTCTCTCTGTGATTTTCTCTCCAGAAGAAATTCCCTCTCTCAATCCCTCACATTATGCTTGCCAATGAAGTTTTTCTTAAATTCTTTGTACATCTTGGTCTTTTGAGAATGCACCAAAAATGACATTTTATGACTCTTATATATCAACCCTTGTCTCAAGGAACAATCTTTAGCACACACAACTTCCCTTGGTACAACAAAGTTGAAACAACAATGAGAGTAAAAATTTTTTGACCTACCTCACTCAAGCATTTAACCAAATTTCGATCCTCTTGTTGCCCATCTTCAATCCACTATTTCGAACTTAGTACCACCAACAGTTGAGCCAACAATGTTGAAATGCCTTTGAGATGAAACCAAGAATGTCAACTTGTTCTCTTGCTAAGAGCATACCATAATAGTTTTGTTATGACGATAATTGATCTCTACCAGTTCCAAACACTTCCCTTGTCCTAAGTTGAGCTCTTTTTGCATAAGATTTACTTCAAACTCTTGCGACCTATGAGCTGGAATCTTTTCTCCATAACAACAGTGCCTTCAAATATTTTAAGTTAATACTACAACTACAAGTTCCCAATCATGAGGGGAATAGTTAAATTCATATCTCCTTAGTTGACGCAAGGTATAAACACAACTTTTCCATATTGCATTAGTTTAAAACCTTGTCTCTTTTTTCTCAAAGCGTCATTTGTCAAATACTAAACCTCATGGTAGAAACGAAAATAGGCAACACTTAGACTATAGCCAATTATCCTTCTGATCCCTAAAACTCATTTCACCATTTCGCCACGAAAGATAAAGGTATTCTTGAATCTTATGTAAGTCCAAACCAGTTGCAAATTGCTTCTATTTTTCGAGGTCCACCGCAATACATCTAAATTCTTGAGAAAGGTACCTTCGTTTAACCAAAGCTCAACTTTTAACAACCTTCAATACAATTTGCCCCCTCACAAAACTGCGACAACTTGCTAAAGGTGCTCATTACGAGTCTTCTTAGCTAGTCTTTGAATAAACCAAGAAATCATAAAAGAACACTATCACGAGCAAATCTAAAAGATCTTGAAGGCTTGGCTCACGAGGCCCACACAAGCTGTAGGAGCATTAATAAGTCCGAATACATCACAACAAGCTTGTAATGTCCATACTTGGTTTTGAAGGAAATCTTTGCCAACTTTGTTAATCCTTATTATAGTAGCTTGATCAAGATCTCATTTATGAAGACCTTTGCTCCTTGAAGCTAGTAAAAAATTACCCATGCAAGGGAGAGAATACTTATCTTTCACTTGTCACATTACACAATTCTCAATGTCCAATGCAAAGTGATAAGTCTAATTTGTTATACATTGACAATCTCCCAATTTGCTTATCTTTATTGAATTGCTTGCAATAAGTTCTTTAAGATGAGTATAATATGTGTATAGGTCCTTAACGGAGTTGGAGGCAATTCAGGGCTAAATCAAACTAAACTGAATCTGAAAAATGACCAAAATGCCCTTGAGACAATGCCCAACATCGAGACCTTTCAATAGAGGGCCTCAATGCTCTGTAGAGGAGAAATTATAGACAAAAATCCGGGGGTTGAGCGTCGAGACGCTGCTCGGCACTCTCAACGCCGCAAGTATTCAGCCCAACGTTGAGACATTGTGGCCTAGCGTCTCGACGCTAGACAGTTTTTTCAGACCGATTCTTTCCTTATTTGCTCGATGATTTTTCCTATTTTGAGCCTCATTTCATATCCAGATTTAGATGGTTTCAAGGCCAAAGACCTCTATATATATGTAGCTTAGTTTTAGGGTTGTATCATCTCAATTTCTCTGAATTGTAGTCATTTTTCCTCTCTAATTTCAAGTTCTCTTTCAGTATTCTTAGTCTAAGGTGTTGGGTTTTATGCCCTAAAACTCGTAGATAGTAAATGTAACCTTTGACTATTTGTTAATAAAGAGTTATTAAAATTATTTCAATAAAACTGTTATTGTATGTTTATATTAGTCTTGCCTAAATAACCACAAATCCAATAAACTAAGAACCCTTGGCTATATAATGAATACATGAACTTTATGTAGTGACAAAAAAGTGGATCAAGTTCAAGTAATAGCCTAAATGGTTAATGTGAATTTGACTGAAGGTGGATGTTGGAAAAAATGGTAAATAATGAATAAGAATGAATTTAGTCAACTAAGTGCAAGTATACAATATCACATGTAGTAATAAAAACTCTAGAAGTATTCCAAAGGTATCGATCCCACAGAGACTAAGTTTGGACACTGATTTGAAGAAGAAACTGCTCTTAAATTGCTTAACAAGGTAACCAAGGAAAATAATTGATGTTGGGGTTTTGAAAAATAATAAAGCAAATAATAAAAATAATATAACAACAATAATAAAAGCAAGGTGCTTCGTAAAGTTTCAACCCTAAGGCAAATAACTCTAGTAATGACTTATTTAACTTTAGTCTAGATATGCATTGGGTCAGGTTAACTCCTATTTGGCCTTGCTCCGAAGAACCGTTAGAAGACTAAGCGAGTACCGTTATGCACATTTCTGTGACTCAACTCCGACATAGATTATTAATGCATGCAACCTATAACCTTATAGTTGTTATAAGCAACCATCCCCTATAACACCGAATACACTCTTTCGAGCCCTTTCTTCTATATCACCTTTATGAGAACCAATATTGTTTGACCCTATCAGTACCAAACTCACATAGCATTCAAAGTCTAAGGCCTCGTTTGATAACCATTTTGTTTTTGGTTTTTTGTTTTGGAAAATTAAGCTTATAAATCCTACTCACACCTTCAAACTTCTTTGTTTTTCTAATACATTTCTTTCCTTGTTTTTAAAAACTAAGCAAATTTTGAAAACTAAAAAAAGTAGTTTTCAAAAACTTGTTTTTGTTCTTAGAATTTGGCTATGAATTCAAATGTGTCATTGACAAAGATGAAAACCATGGTAGGGAAATTGGAAGAAAACAAGCCTAATTTTGAAAAACAAAAAACCAAAAACTAAATGGTTATCAAACGGGGTCTAAGTGATCAAGTTAAACTCAACAAGATTAGAATGATAATCAATAAAGGATGACATGCATAAAATAGAACTTAGGTAAATAAACAACTTTAAAGCCATTTAGCCCATAAGGGAATTCACTATACCGAACCCCTCAATGGAATTTAGCTACACATGATGGATAATAATGCAAACAAATAACATTCCATTGAATAAATGAATAAAAGTACAAGAAATAATAAAAAGATATAAGTACTAGAAAAGTATTGTGCAGTAGCTAAAACTAGGATTTTTCAATTTATCCAATCCCTCTAGAGTTCTCACGACACTCTACTCTCCTTTTCCAAGGTGGAAATAGGGTGAAATCTCTACAAACACGAAGGTTTGATGTCTAACTAAGGTTAGAATTTCGTCTTCTAGCAAGGACCTCGAGCATCCTTACTCATGGGCGTCTACTAGGGTTCTGTCACCACCATCTTCTTCCCAGTGAGTTCTACTGGTGTTTCCTCTCGATTTCTGGCCTTTTATAGAGTGAAACGTGGTTGGGGAGTCACAAAATTCATGCTAGCAGGTAGCCCAGTCAATTTCGGAGTCAAAACAACCAGTTAGTTGCGTGAAAAGCTCGTTTAAAATAACCTGCGACGGACTCAGACTTTTCTGTTTCTACCCCGAAATGCGGTCGCATTTCATTTTGCCTTGGTAGAAATGCGGCCGCATTTGATTAGGTAAAGGATGACATGCATAAAATAGAACTTAGGTAAATAAACAACTTTCAAGCCATTTAGTCGATATAGGAATTCACTATACCGAACCCTTCAATGGAATTTAGCTACACATGGTGGATAATAATGCAAACAAATAAATTTCCATTGAATAAATGAATAAAAGTACAAGAAATAATAGAAAGAGATAAGTGTTGGAAAAGTATTGTGAAGTAGCTAAAACTAGTGTTTTTCAATTTATCCAATCCCTCTAGAGCTCTCACGACACTCTACTCTCCTTTTACAAGGTGGAAATAGGATGAAATCTCTACAAACACGAAGGTTTGATGTATAACTAACGTTAGAATTTTGTCTTCTAGCAAGGACCTCGAGCATCCTTACTCATGTGCATCTACTAGGGTTCTATCACCATCATTTTCTTCCCAGTGAATTCTGCTGGTGTTTTCTCTAGATTTTCGGCCTCTTATAGAGTGAAAAGTGGTTGGGGAGTCACGAAATTCATGCTAATAGGTAGCCTAGTCAGTCTTGGAGTCAAAACATCCAGTTAGTTGCGTGAAAAGCTCGTTTAAAATGACATGCGACAGACTCGAACTTTTCTTTTTCTATCCAGAAATGTGGTCGCATTTGAATAGCATTTATCTGTTTTCCTCTATTTTCTGCAAAACACCAAAACTAAGTCAAATTCACACCAAAATGAGTTCTTTTAAGCACGAATATGTATAATTTGACACACATGACCCTCAAAGACCTAATTTACCAACTTTTACACTTTTTAGGCTCGGGAATAGTAAATTTGACCAAAAACATACAAGTTTCACAAGGAATAAACTAAGAATATGGGGGAAAATAGGTATATTTTTTGCACTTATCAATGGTCTATAGTGCAGGTATAGGGTTGGGTACCTTATTTTGGGGACACTGTGGATGCATCTCACTTTGTATTTAGTATAAACGATGTGATCCCGAATCATTCATGTGGAGACATGTGAGTGGGAGCGTTCTATCCATTGAGTTTGCAAAATACTGGACCGCGAAATAAGTCGCTTTCACTTTATAACGTCGTTTACTGATGAAACTGACTATTTCATATGATGACCTAGGTAACTCGATCTTAATCCTGAGCTAACTATGAACTCTTGTTTATTCAGAATTGTCCTTTGATTTGCATGGGTGAGAATGACTTGAGTTTTTCAATTCAATAAGCCTACCACTTTGGGGATGAGACCAGGTAGATAGCTGGGGACGTAGTTCTACAAGACGAAATTCGCTCCTACCCGTTTTAAGAATAGTAGATAGATTGTTCCCTTAAGTACTGATTCTTGGTCTTGAACAAGAGGCCCCACCCTCTCATTGGCCCAAGAGGGACTCAATTTAAGGGTAGAACCATAAACTAATTGTTCATTAGAGGATTAGTGGGACTTAAGGAGCAAGATGTAACTTCAGGGATAAAACGGACATTTGACCCAACTCTAGTTATGAACAACCTATGAAGGGTCGACTTACTAATTATGGTTATATCAAGTGGATAGAAATATATCTACAATGAAAGGAATGCAGCTACTGGGCTATAGTGGAGTGTCCCGGTAGCTAACGAATGTTGATTAACTAGGTTAATGAGTTTAGCCAATTATTCTCGAATTGTTGGAGCCCATGATCTGTAGGTTCATTAGGTTCTCTTGCTAGCTCATATAGGAATAAACCTTAGAACAGTATGATGGGAGAGTTTGAATCGTTCAAATTTGGCTTTAGGGAATTAACACCGACAATATACCATATTGATAAGGGTAAAAAATGTACCTATTTTTCCCTTATATTTAGCTCATTATCTTGTCAAAATTGTATATTTTAGATCAAAAAACACTATTCTTGAGCTTAAAAAGTACTAAAGTTGATAAGTTAGGATGTTGAGAGTCATGTATGTCAAATTATGCATATTTGTACTTAAAATAACTCATTTTGGTAAGGATTTGACTTAGTTTTGGTGTTTTGTAGAAAATAGAGGAATCTGGAAAATTCCCGATGTTGAGAGTCATGTATGTCAAATTATGCATATTTGTACTTAAAATAACTCATTTTGGTAAGGATTTGACTTAGTTTTGGTGTTTTGCAGAAAACAGAGGAATCTGGAAAATTCCCAGAAATGCGATTGCATTTCAAGCAAGGCAAAAATGAAATGCGACCGCATTTTTGGGCAGAGGCAGACACTTCCGAGTTTGTCGCGGGTCGTTTTGAATGAGTGCTTTACACACCTAACTGACTGTTTTGACTCTGATACTGCCTGGGCCACCTGCTAGCACCATTTTCATGACTCCTCAACCACTCCCCACGCTATAAAAGGCCTCCATTTGAAGGAAAATTCAAGCAGAACTCACTGGGAAGAAGAGGGTGGTGACAGAACCCTAGTTAGACATCCAACCCGAGTGTTTGTAGACATTTCACCCTATTCCCACTTGTAAAAGAAGAGTAGAGTGTCGTGAGAACTCTAGAAGGATTGGATAAAGTGAAAAAAACCCTAGTTTTAGCTACTGCACTATATTTTTCCAACACTTGTTTCTTTTCATTATTCTGTATATTTCTTTCATTATTTCAATGAAAAATTGTTCATTTGCATTATATTCCATCATGTGTAGCTAAATTCCATTTAGGGGTTCGGTATAGTGAATTCCCTTATGGTATAAATAGTTTGAAAGTGCTTATTTGCCTAAGTTCTATTTATTACATGTCATCCTTTATTGATTATCATTCTGAATCTTGTTGAGTTTAACTTGATCACTTAGACTTTGCAAGCTATTTGAGTTTGATCCTGAAAGGGACAAACAATATCACTTCTCATAAAGGTGATATAGGAGAAAGGGCCCGAAAGAGTGTATTCGGTGTTATAGGGGAAAGTCGCCTTATAACAACTATAGGGTTATAGGTTGCATGCATGAACTATCTATGTCAGAGTCGAGTCATAGAAATGTGCATAACGGTACTCGCTTAGCCTTCTAACGGTTCTTGGGAGCAAGGCCAAACAGGAGTTAAACCTGACCCAATGCATGATTAGACTTAGGTTAAATAAACCATTATTAGAGTTATTTGTCTTAGGGTTGAAGCTATATTGAATACCTTGCTTTATTATTATTGTTATTTATTTACTTGTTTGTTTATTTAATTTGTTTTACAAAGCCCAACATCAACTATTTCTTTTGGTTACCCTTCAAAAGCAATCTTAGAGCAACTTCTTCTTCAAATCGGTGTTTCCAACTTAGTCTCTGTGGGATCGATACCTTTGAAATACTGCTAGAGATTTTATTACTACATGCGATAGTGTATACTTGCACTAGGTTGGCTGAAATTATTCTTATCCTCTATTTATCATCTTTTCCAACATTCATCTTCAGCCCACGTCACATCACATATTATCGACATAATGGTTTTTTTTTTTTTTTTTAACAACATAATAATTTATTTTGTAATTAAACCATAATTTAACAGAGTTCAATATATTTAAATATGATTTAAATATTGTACATGTGAATATGGATTCATGTTCGAGAAATCAAATTTAAGAGAGTCAGGATTAGGTATAAAATATTAATTAAATTAATTAAATTGTTTACTTAATTATTTAAATTTAATTTTATTTATTTAAATTAATATTATTTAAAATTAAAAAGAAATTGTTTTTTGAAATTAAAATTGAATTTTGAATTTAATTTTAATCAAATAAATGCATAATTTTAGGAGGTGGTGGATTACACCACCTCCATATGCATGAAACCTCATTAAGACAACATTAATCCCACTCTTAATTCACCTCAAATTGGTCTCAAATTTCTGTGCAATTGATTTGCATGATCTTCCTCTATAAGTAGAGGATTAGGAGGTGGAAAATGTAAGGTAAATTCTTGGTGTTATGCTGCCATATTGATTCCCCAAAACACCAAAGCTCACCAACTCTCAAAAGCTTGAACTCCAAGCTCTTTCCTTTTTATTCTCATTTCTAAAGGATCTCACAATCCATTCTAAGGCCTGGGAATCGCAAGGAAGATTTTGGTGGTGGTTCTTGATCCATTGGTGAGGAGAACAACAAATTAATAACTTGAATTGGGAGCTACAAGAGGTAGGTACAATGAAACTTTGTTTTTCGCTCATATGAGCTATGCATGGTTGATCCTAAAATTGATTTAGTTACGTGCCTTAGATCCAAAATTGCTTCCGCATTCTTAATATTAACTCCTTCATAAGGGTCGGTTGGTCAAGCTTTGGGCTTAGACTGTGCCTGTCTATGGTCGTCTAAGCTCGGATTGCTGTAATCAGGACCTCGATGTGTAAGCTCAATTGCTTTTAATGAAGTTTCTTGCACTTTAATATTCAATTGCATGTTTAAGTTATTCTATCTCTGTTTCTATAAATTCAAGAAATGCTATGAAAAGATTGACAACCTTTGACCGCGGTTTGCTTGAGTTTACTTGCTAACCAAAGTAGTAATAAGGATAGATGATTTAGTTATTATAATAAAGGCGTTAATTCCTCTAATTGCATGCATGACTAATCTAGCTAGTTCTCATTGCGGTTTGAATTTAATTAATTGTGTGGTTAATTAGATTTAGGCTAGAATTAGGCTAAGTGCGTGGGCTTCTTCGTGATAATAGAGCACGACTCCTGGTAACTCTAGAGTACGCTAAACATTAGTTTGCAATTGAAATACTTTGTGAAACTTGTGATTTAATTGCATTGAACTGAATCTCGACAATCTCGATTACAAAAATCCTCATGGTAAGATCAACTAACCTGTCCTTTTACCTCTCTTGCATTTAATTTCCTGCATTTATTTTCCCGACTTTATTTCATGTTCTTATCTTTTATATCCATAAACCCCCCCCTTTTTGGTTACCTCAAAGCACAAAAGAACTTAGAAATAAACCGGTTGTTCTCTGTGATTGACCTCAGCCACTACTGCTACAAGTTAGCTTTAAATGTCGTGAAATATAAATTTTATTTGACAAAAGACCTCGACAATCTCTTCCGTCATAAAGCCCTTTGAACCATTCTTTTTCTTTTCAAACAAAACTAGAGACACACTGAGACAAATAAATCCCTCGCCCAAGAGTTATTCCAATTGCACCTTAAGCTCCTTCCTTAAACTGGTATCATTTGATAAGGTGCCTTGAATAATAGGTTGTCCCAATTAACAACACTATTCGATGTCCATCACATTTGCAAAATATGCTCAAACACCAAACTGCAAGAGACATTCGACCTTTAGGATAGATGCTATCATTGGATTTCCAACTTGATAACACTTGCCTCAAGGGTCTTGCTTGCAAAGAAAATTGACCCAACTCACTAGGGAAATTTCTTGATTCTAGAAGGACTTTTGGCTCTATTGCTAGGATCATGAAGTCAACATACCAACTTCTCAAGGTGCAAAAGGATTTAAAACCTTAAGCTTTAAAACAACGACCTAAATTTACTAACAAGCACAAATAAAGCACAAGCTATCTAGCCACTATGGCAGCATCCTATGCCTACTAGCAAACAAAAAACATAAGATCAAAACATGCTACCTAGCTAACTATGGGTAGGGGTGTAAATTTTTCGGGTCGGGTCGGTTGTACTGACAAACTGACCCGACCCGATTCATTGTTGACCCAAATCGGGTCGGGTGGGGTCGGGTCGCTTTATTTATTATTATTTATTTTTTAAAAAAATTGTTAGCATTCTAGGGAATGGGGATTCAAATTGGAGTTTTTTGGGAAACACAGCAGGTTGGAGTTTTTTGAGAAAGAAAAAAGAAGAAAGAAGATGAGTCGTCGCCAGCGCGAAACAGCGGAGGGAGGTGGCGGTGGCGACTCAGATCTTCACCACCGACGAGCATCTTCTTCACCTCCGAGCAACATCTATCCCCTTCATTTCAGAAATGCAGATATGAGGTTTTCGTTGTCGCTCAATTATGACTTTGGGTCGTCAATTCAGATATGAGGTTTTAACGTGGGTTGCTCGCGTCGACGCCAGCGTACCAGATCTACTCTAGATCTCGCCAAAACCAGTACCAGATTTCTCCAGCCGTAAGATCTACTCAAGTCGTCGTGTGGGTTGGAAAACCCACAAGTTTTTTTGTGTGTTTCCCCCTCTCTCTCAAATTTTCACTCTCTTCTTCCTCTGCTTTTGCCCCTTTCCTTCTTCTTAAACCATATTGTTTATTGAGAGCATCGAACGTTCCAAAAACTAAACAAAATATCAATCAACTGTTACCCTAATCCAAGAGTGAAGGGAAACGACGCGACAGAAAAGGAAAACAAAGCTCTAAACACTAGCATTCCTGAGGAGTAACCTGTTGGATGAAGTGCATCAAATCCGAATGATGGCACCGGGCAAAAGAACCTTGTTCCTGAACGGAAGGATTCCGAGTCAACTCGATAACTCGACCGATTCCACCATGATTGCAGTTGATGAAGAAGAGAGAGAGAGAGACGTCTGTGGTAGTGGTATGATGAGTGAGTGAAAGGGAAACTACGCGACAGAACATAAACTAAACCCTAAAATTATATTTAAGTGAAAGGTGAGAACCGAACCGAACCGAGTCGGTTCGATTCGGGTCAGTCTAGATATATGTAAAACCGAACCGAACCAAACGGTTTGGTTCGGTTCAGTTTTCCGGTTCGGGTCGATTTTCTTCACCCCTAACTATGGAAACATGCAAGCTAAAACAATTCAAATAACGCAACAATTAAACCAAAAATTGCTTATGCAAAGCAAATAATCAAACAAATCATATATTAAAACAAAGATAACTCTTCATACCTGGTGATGGAAAGGAAACTGAGAAACACATTAAACCTAATGTCATTTACAATTTAACAACCTAGTTTGCCTAGGTTAGTCTACAGAAACAACTCCGCTCTAATACCAACTGTAACACCCTCAAAATTTAACCTAACTTAAGGAGAGGTTAATAAATATTTACTCTCATGTCAACCTAATGACCCAAAATTTTGACAGCATAACGACGTAACTATAAGCTACCCCAAATTTTTAAAACACCTATTAGATAACATATATACACTTCTATAAGAAAAATCAACCAAATAGTCAACCTCACCGCACAACCACCATACTCAATCCAACTCAACATAGCAGAATATACGTACGAGTCTATCATTGTATCAAGGACTGCCTAAATAAATTAGAAAGTTCACGATGCTCGTAAAGAAAGACTTTTCACTTTTCAAGCTACACTTTACAACCAAATTATCACCAACCTTGCTCATTCAACAACTAAAGAATATCAACAACATCTTAGACCACAACCTAACCCAAGCTCAAAACTTATAAGAACAAGTAACAAGAAAACATGAACAAAACATGCTAGCTATGATCTTTCCTTCGTCACGTCTCCTCTGCATTATCAAGTTTTAATATGTTTTCAGCACCTGCAAAACCTGGTGATGGATCAATACGAAACCACCATACTGAGTAAGTGGCTCACACCTAAAAAGCCATCAAACAGCATACATATACAGGACAAGTATCATGCCTTTCTACTACAATATCTTGTCTCATATACAAGGCGAACAATCAACATATAGAAGCATACTCAACTAATGGAATCGTGCACCAAACACATGAATTTTTGCACCATGCCATGCACTTTCAAAACACATGAATTTCGCATCATACCATACACAATCAAAATACATGAATTCCACATCATGCCATGCATACTCGATTTCCTTTCAAGCTCCATGAGCTTGTGATGTGCAAAAATACGCCCTAGCGCAAGTGTACAGGTCAAGTTTTAATATAATGTGTAACGAGTTACAGATGTCATCCTCTGGATTGAGTTTCTAGTCACTTAACTACCATGAATACTATTGTTCAATTTTATTTAGAGATTAACATGTGATGAATGAGTGAATTCTATTAATGAAAGAGAAAAAGAAGAAATTCAATGAAGACTCTTAGGGAATTGATTTCACCAATTGGGATTATAGATCAATTACTTGAATGTGATTAACGTGCAATGTTCCATAAGTCAAGAAAACTAAAATCATAACTATTTCTCCCAAGCATAATTAATTTTCATGCACATAAATGAATCCAATATTCTTATCTTAATTTAGTAATATGCAAGGCCTTAAGTTTAATCCTTTTTTTTACAACTTCTAAAGCGATCCTAAAGCTCCCGATCTTATAACTACTTTAATCATGCAAATTAAGATCTAATCTAAACCCCCTCTTCCAAGCAAGTTTCAGAACAACAACAATTAATCATGGTCGGTAGATTAAAAGCATTAAGTATATAACTTGCATAAATGGAATTAAAGCTACAAACATTCAAGAAATCAATTCAAAAAATCTAAAGGCTACATCAATCCCTAAGATAAACAAGCTAGCTACTCATAGTCTTGAAACTTCAAATAAAACTTTAATAAAAGCCCATGAAAACAACACAAGATTGAAAGGAAGAAAGATAAAAACTCGAATCTCGTAGATGTTGCACATCCCCGTCACGATCTCCATGAGCTCTCGCTTGGAATCCCACTCCTGACTCTTCCTCTAGCTCTCCCAAGATGTCTTATATCCAGTTTAGGGCTAAAATCTCTCCAATTGAACTCTCTCTCACGGCTGAAAATCGCTTCATATTTATAGAAATTCGCCGCAGCGTCAAGATGCTATGGACAACATCGAGATGCTGTCCTGTTGCCTCCATAATCAAATATGGAAAGTTGGAGAGCATCGAGACACTCACAACACAACATCTTGATGTTGTGCCTTCGAGAATTCTGGCTAAATGGTTGTTGCAGCAACGTCTCGACGCTCTCCTCTCGGGAAAAATGGTTGTTGCAGCTTCTTGCATTTTCTTTCTTCAATTTCTTTGCCTCTTCAACTCCCAAAGCATTAGATCATCTTCCATATTCAACATTTAATCCCAAGATCACAATTCCTACAAAAATAACACAAAATAGTATGTATGACATTGGCCAAATTAATTTCTAAGACTAACAATAAAATACTGGGAAAAATAGCTCATAACGTTGCTCACTCAACACTCATAGCCCTCACAAAGCTCTCTGAGATTGACTCCTTCGAGTCACACTGACCCCTGGCCATATTACCTAGGACATTGACATTTGTCTACGACACTTAACATTCGACCCTTAACCATATTACCCAAGGCCTCGAACTGTTGCATAACCCCTTGGCCCTATTACCCAAGGCACTAGATGACTTCAAACACTCATAGCCCTCACGAAGCTCTTTGAGATTAATGATAGTGTGCATAAATGCTGCTATTTTATCCCTAAATTTATGAGCTTTTGTGTGCTTTTATGGTATTTTTATGTTGCATATCTATTTAATTTCATTATTTTGTCCCTAGGAGAAATTTGTGGAGAAATGGAGAAAAAGAGTCCAAAATCATGGATTTCAAGCATTAATCACCAAGTTGGGTCAAGAAAAGAGCCCAAAATCCATTACATGAAGCATTTGGGCCAAATGAGTAGTGGGAGGCCCGAAAATCAACTCAATTTCGCTTCTAGAAGGTTTTGAAATTGGGACAGCGTCGCGACGCTGTCATATTCTTGCCGCCCAAGCTAAGGTGACGTCACAGCATCGCGACGTTGTGCCTGCTGAACAACTATAAAAGGGGCCTCTTGCAATCGGATTAAGGGAGGAAATTTGTGGGTTTTCACCCCATTCTAGAGTCCACACTAAAATTGGGGGTTTTGGGAAGAGTTTTGGAGCTTTGTTGAAGAATTTTGAATCTGGGATCGATGGAGGTCGTCATGGGATCGAGGAGATCGACACTTTTATGAGCATTTCTCTTACCTTTTTCTTTATGTTTTAGTTTCTAGAATTGTTGTGATTAGGAACTATTGGGTTTTAGTGATTATGAGTAGTTAGTTCTTAAATTCTATGAGATTGATTTAGTTCGTTGAACTTTTACTTGATTAATGAATTGAATTTGTTTGATTGTCATTATCATTCATTTGTGCATTTTGTCCTTAATGTTTTTAATCAACTGATCACTGATTAAATAAATCGTTACTAAGTGGAAACTCGACGGAGAGAAGCTTACACTAGAACTGAATGCATGACTAATGTTGTTTACCCGAGTGACACAGGATAGAAAATAAATAACATTAGAGGTTTTTAATGAAGGGTCGTAATGTCGTGCTTAGTAAATAAAGAGGAAACCGAAAGGAGATTCTTTATTAAAAGGCATGAGAATAGGAGGAGACCGACAGGAGAGTCCTTGACATTAGGCTTCTAGACTTATGAATTGAATGATTAATTAATCTAAGTTAGTTAATTGATTAAGCGATTAAAGGTCCAATTGATGAAATCAACCCTCTAAGAATTATCCCTCCAAATTGTGTCTCCATTTATCTTTTGCTTTCTAGATTAGCTTTTTAGTTTATCTTTTCAGCATTAGATTTTGTTCTCTAAATAAAGCTAAGCAATAGTATTCGCAGTAATTAAGTGAATAAATCCAATCCCTGTGGAGACGATACTCTATACTCAAAATCACTATATTACTTGTGACGACCTGTGCGCTAGCTAGCGGTAAACACATCATCAATTAACTCCTTCGAGTCACGCCGACCCCTGACCATATTGTCCACGGTCTTGACGTTTCTCTACGGCGCTCAGGGTTCGACCCTTGACCATATTACCCAAGGACTCGAACTTTTGCATCGCCCCTTTGTCATATTAACCAAGGCACCCAATGACTTCACAACGTATTGGTCTTTCTCGACGCCTAATACTCTCTTTCTAGACTCATCACATCGCCCTTTGACCATATTACTCAAGGCATCCAATGCTCCTCTCAAACCGTGACATACCACCCCTCGACCATTTTTATCTGAGACACTTGGTATTCACCTAACTTTCCTTTTCAACACACAACAAGGTCCACTGACCTCACAATCTCACAAGAATATATGCATGAATCATATCCATCATGCTTTTAAATCATGTTTTGTGACAATGACATTAGAATGCACATCCTAATCATGCTTTAAATTCATGTGACAACCAAATAGCATGCTCACAATATCACATTCACGCTTTCCACATAATCACACAAAATGACATATTTATCACACAAGGTCAAACCACCATATAATAACATGTTACTCATCATAAGCCAACAACAAACACTCGTCACAACACAACATAATAGATTAACACAATCCAACATACTCCAAAGTCACAATACACATAAACATCAATACATAAGCACAACACACAATAAACTAAATCGATACAACACATCGCATGCCTAGCACACAAACAAACAGACCCAACGTGTAGAATTCCACTTACAAAACAATCTAAAGCGCTCCTAAATTAATCTAAGAGATTTCCCAGAAAGAACCTTAAGCACTATATTGGAATGCTTTAAGTTTGGATATGATCCTACACAAAGAGTGTCAAAGGTTATAAACCAATCTAAATTACTTGATTTGAGATCAAAGATGTTTAAGACTAGCTGTTACCTACAAAAATCCAAAAAAAAAACATGACCCAGAACCTTGTTGGAACATTCTCTAATGGGTCCAAAAATGTAAATGTGAGTCCCAACGATTTTGGGTAATCCAACTTGAGGCCTTTCGGCTTATGGGCAACTACTAAAACTTGTTATCAACACCAAACGACCCCCAAATTGTGTTGGACAGACATGGAATGAGGCATAGTCTTACAACTTGGACTTGTTAGCATTTGGGTGTCAAAAAACTAAGCTCGAGAGGGTGTGGGTAAGTGTTGAACCTTACCAAAGGAGGGAAAGTGTTGATGTTTACTCGCTAGAACACGTGAAGAACGTGAGGAAAAGGGACTCAGCTCGAGGTTCATCAACATAGCGTCGATGAAGAAAGTGTTGAAGGAGATCACCGTCGGTGGAAGGTTGTTCGCGTGGCATTGATGGCATGCAAAAATGTCATCATTTTCCTATTAATTTTAGCTAGTTTTGTGCATAAATTGTGAGCTTTAATGTATTTTTATGTTGATTTTACAGAAAACTGAGTTCTGGCAACAAAACTGAGATTTTAAGAGAATTTGGGTAAATTTGGAGACTTTTTGGGCAATTTAAAAGAATAATCATCAAAGATCCAAGCCCTAAAGTCCAAGAAGAAAAGATAATTAAAGTGGGAGGCCCAAAAAGCCCAAAAGATTAAAGAAAGGAGGCAAAAATCTACAAATCATGCTTCTAGAAGGCCTAGCGTCGAGACACTAGGACCGTAGCGTCTCAACGCTAGGTGGTCAGAATAGCGCGTGCAAAAATCGCGATAGCGTCGCGACGCTGTCTGCGTAGCGTCTCGACGCTGCGACAACTTCTGCCTCAAGACAACATGACGTCACGCTGTGACGTAGCGTCTCGACGCTGTCGACTTGTTCAGCAAGAAAATTCCAGCCCCTTGCACTATAAAAAGATCCCTTCCCTTTGATTCAAATCATCCCATTTTTGGGGGAGCTCTCCCCTAGCTCAACAAAGAGAAAAAGTGAGAATAATTGTGAGGAAAAAGGTGGAATTGAGCGAGATTCCAAGGCTCAAGATTCGAGATGATCGTAGCGGGAGCTTGGGATCAATTTATCGGTTATTTCTTCCTTACTTCTTTATAATTCCTTGTTGTAATTTGAGTTAGGCCTATGGATCAAGATCATTTTGGCACAATTATTTCCATTTGTGAGTAGGTCTTGAGACCTAGGGTCGTTATTCTAGTTAATTGGATATTGTAGCACAATTACTTGGATTATGTAATAAATGTCTTCATATTTCATCTATGCAATTCATGCTTAATGCCTTTAATCTCTTGATCACGGATTAATTGTTTTGATGGTCTAAATTGATACTCGACAGAGAGAAATTAGATTAGATCCTAATTGCATGGCTAACGATTGCTTGGAACACGAGAGTGAAAGAGAATTGTTAGAAATTGATTATGAAGTTGCTTAATGCCATACTATGATTAACTAAGGAGATGGACACATAAATTAGTTATGTTAGTATGAGATGCGGAGGAGCTTGAAAGAGAAATTCGCTTGTAATTACTTCTAGATTTATGGGATTGTTGATTATTAGTTACATGCATCAACGTATTTGAGCTACAAATCCAAGAAAACTAGATAACACCCTAGGTCACGCCCCCCCTTAGTTGGATATTTTCATTTCATTATTACATGTTTATTTTTATTAATTCCTTAAATTTTCGCACTATAATTCGAGTTGATCTTCTAAATAAAATTAAAACATGATGATTCTCGGTACTGAATGGAATTAATTCAATTTCCCTGAGGATTCGATACTCGGAATACTTTCCGTTTTATATTACTTGTGACGACCCGTGCGCTTGCGGATAATCGTACCACCAACAAGTTTTTGGCGTCCCTACCGGGGAAATTGTAATTTTTTCCGTTAATATTGAGAATTAAGTGTTTGATTTTAATTTAGAAATTTATTTTTCCCATTTTATTTTTGTGGAGCTATAAGGTGGATAATCTGTTCTTTTGAGATTTAATCATGGCAGAAGATAAAGCAATCCGAGATTATTTCTTGCTTGAATTTCCATTAAACTATTCTGGAATAGCTTACGAGCCAGTCACTGTCGATAATTTTGAGCTCAAGGCTAGTCTCATTCAAATGGTGAGAGAGAATGCTTTCAAAGGCCATCCATCAGAAGATCCACACAATCACCTAAGATCGTTTTTGAATATCTGTGGAACGATAAAAATGGGAGGAGTTAGCCCTGACTCAATTCGGTTGCAGTTATTTCCATTTTCTTTACAAGACAAGGCTAGAGATTGGTTAGACTCGTTAACCTCAAATAGCATCCTTGGTTGGAATGATCTAGTCAAGGCTTTCCTTGCAAATTTTTTCCCATTAGAAAAGATTACCAAGCTTAGAGCTGAAATTGGAAAATTTCAACAATTAGAGGAAGAGCAATTATATGAAGCTTGGGAGAGATATAAGGATTTGTTAAGGAAATGCCCACAACATGGATATCCTGATTGGCTTCAAATTCAACTTTTCTACAGTGGATTAAATAGGAATTTAAAGACGATTCTTGACACTACGGCTGGAGGAAACTTTTTGGCCAAAACTGTCAAGGAGGCACGAATCATAGTAGAAGAGTTGGCTTTGACAAGTTACCAATGGCAACCAGAGTCCAAAATTAAGGAGAAACTATGTGAAAATGAAGGAGTGTGTGCTTTAAGGTTGCAAGTCGAAGCTCTAACCAAAGCTCTAAACAAGCTCACAGGATCAGAAACTCCAAGTTCACCTAAAGCCGAATTAAAAGAGGAAAAGAAAAGCCCTTTGGAAGAAATGCTAAGAAACTTCATGAATGAGACTAGAAATCTGAATGAAAATGTTCAAACCAAAGTAGATATTGTCATTAATAAGATGGAGGCAAAAATGGATCAAATGACAATATTTATGAAGGAAATCCAGCAAGGAAATTTATCCAATATCGTCACCATGGACCCAGACGAACAATGCCCCGCCATATCTCTTAGAAGTGGGAAACAGTTAAAAGAAATTGAAAGAAAAGAAGAAACAAACCCCATCACTGGAAGGATAGTGGATGAGGAAGATGAACACAAACCAGAGGAAGAGTCAGCACCATCAGTGCCAGATAAGTCTTCTGATTCTATTCCTTTAGTTCTTAACCAGATTCCTTATCCTCAGAGATTTCAAAAGAAAAAGTTGGATGCTGAATTTTCAAAGTTTCTTGATATTTTTAAACAGCTTCATATTAACATTCCTTTTGCTGATGCTTTGGAACAGATGCCACACTATGCCAAGTTTATGAAGGAAATATTGTCAAAGAAAAAGAAATTTGAGAACCATGAGACAGCAAATATGACAGCCGAGTGTAGTGCCATAATCCAGAAACATCTACCACCAAAATTAAAGGATCCAGGGAGTTTTACTCTTCCCTGTACTGTTGGTAGTTTGTTCATAAAAAAAGCTCTGTGTGATTTAGGGGCAAGTATAAACCTAATGCCATTCAGTGTTTACAGGAAACTGGGCTTGGGGGAATTGAAGTCAACCACAATTGTCTTGCAATTGGCAGATCGTTCAATGACATACCCCAAGGGTGTGTTAGAAGATGTTCTGATCAATGTCGACAAATTCATATTCCCTGCGGACTTTGTAGTTTTAGACATGGAAGAAGACCCTGAAGTCCCGATCATTCTTGGGAGACCATTTTTGGCAACCGCTCGTGCTCTAATTGAGGTACAAAAAGGAACCCGGACTCTCAGAGTGGAAGACGACGAGGTAGTGTTCAACCTTTTTAATGCATTAAAACATCCAGAAGAGGTTAGCTCCTGCTTCTCGATTGATTCAGTTGACGCTATTATCAATGCATGTGTAGAGTCAGAGTCTCATGTTGATCATTATGAGATAAGCATGCCTGACGTGTTTGGAGATGAATTATTAGATGTTGATCAGAAAAATACTTTAATTGATAGATCTTTAGGAAGGGAAGAAACGTTGTCATTAGATATTTGTGCTCAAGTTGATGTCCCTTCCCCTGAATTAAAACAATTGCCTGCCCACTTGCGCTATGCATTCTTAGGAGACTCTTCTACTTTTCCGGTTATTATCTCTGCTGACTTAAGTAAGGTAGAAGAGGAAAAATTGTTGGGTGTTTTGAAAAAGAATAAATCTGCCTTAGGATGGTCCATTAGTGATATTAAAGGTATTAGTCCTTCAATTGTTATGCATAAAATCTTAATGGAAGATGCCTTTAATCCTACAGTAGAACACCAAAGGAGATTAAATCCAGCAATGAAAGAAGTGGTAAAAGCCGAGGTGTTAAAATTATATATGCTATATCTGACAGCCCGTGGGTGAGTCCTGTTCAAGTAGTGCCTAAGAAAGGGGGGATGACTGTTGTTAAGAATGAGAAAGATGAATCCATTTCTACTAGGACAGTCACCGGTTGGCGTGTGTGTATTGATTATAGGAAGTTAAACAAGGCCACCAGAAAAGACCATTTTCCTCTCCCTTTTATTGATCAAATGCTTGATAGGCTAGCTGGGTATCCATATTACTGTTTTCTTGATGGTTATTCGGGCTATAATCAAATCGCGATTGCACCCGAAGACCAAGAGAAAACAACATTTACGTGTCCCTATGGCACATATGCTTTTCGGCGTATGCCATTTGGACTATGTAATGCTCCAGCTACCTTTCAACGTTGTATGATGGCCATATTTTCAGACTTTGTAGAAGAGATCATGGAAGTATTTATGGATGATTTCTCTGTTTTTGGTTCATCCTTTGATAACTGTTTGCATAATCTCTCTCGTGTTTTGCAAAGATGCCAAGAGACTAACCTTGTTTTAAATTGGGAAAAATGACATTTTATGGTAAAAGAAGGGATAGTCTTAGGTCATAAGGTGTCTGAAAAGGGTTTGGAGGTTGATAAAGCCAAGATTTCTGCTATTGAACAACTTCCTCCACCCATTAATGTTAAAGGAGTTCGTAGTTTCTTAGGCCACGCAGGGTTTTACAGACGTTTTATAAAAGCTTTTCAAAAGTCGCTAAACCCCTGTGCCATTTGCTTGAAAAGGATGCTCCATTTGTGTTTTCAAAAGAGTGTTTGCTAGCATTTAATCTTTTGAAGGAAAAAATGATTTCTGCACCCATCATTATTGTCCCTGACTGGAGTCAACCATTTGAAATCATGTGCGATGCTAGTGATTATGCTTTGGGAGCCGTCTTAGGGCAACGTCGAGATAAGTTCTTTAGGGCAATCTATTATGCAAGCAGAACTTTAGATAGTGCTCAGCAAAACTACACCACTACAGAGAAGGAGATGCTTGCTGTTGTGTTCGCTTTCGATAAGTTTAGGCCCTATTTACTCGGTACAAAGGTTATAGTGCATACTGACCACGCTGCTATTCGTTATTTGAGTAGTAAAAAGGATTTCAAGCCCAGACTCATAAGATGGATTCTGTTATTGCAAGAATTTGACTATGAGATCAAGGATAGAAAAGGTTGCGAGAATGTAGTCGCAGATCATTTGTCTCGGATAAAGCATGAAAAGAACATTGCAACCTTTCCTATTAAAGAAGTTTTTCCTGATGAAAGGTTATATGTTATTAAAACTTCTTTTCCTTGGTACGCCGATTTTGTAAACTTTCTTGCAGGAAAAGAAATACCTCCAGACTTAAATGCTCAGAAAAGAAAGAAGTTTTTCCATGATGTGAAGTCCTATCTGTGGAATGACCCATTTCTCTTTAAAGTATGTTCTGACCAAATCATTCGAAGGTGCATTCCAACAGAAGAAGTAGGTAAGATTATACATGATTGTCATGCCTCTCCTTATGGTGGTCATTTTGGACCAACTCGTACTGCAGCAAAGGTACTTCAATCTGGTTTTTATTGGCCTACTTTATTTAAAGATTGTTATACCTTCGTTAGAACATGTGATAGATGTCAAAGGACAGGAAATATTTCTAGACGCCATGAAATGCCTTTAACCCCTATTCTCGAAGTTGAACTTTTTGATGTGTGGGGCATGGACTTTATGGGCCCTTTTCCCTTTTCCAATGGATACTCGTACATCCTAGTTGTTGTTGATTACGTTTCTAAATGGGTAGAGGCAGTAGCCACTAAGACTAATGATGCACGTGTTGTGTTACGTTTTTTGCATAAAAATATTTTCACTAGATTTGGCACACCACGAGCTATAATCAGTGATGAGGGGTCTCATTTTTGCAATAAATTGTTTGAATCATTACTGAGGAAATATTTCCTGTCCTTTGACATCCCCAGACTAACGGACAAGCTGAGATTTCTAACAGGGAGATTAAGCAAATTCTAGAGAAGACAGTTCGTATCAACAGAAAGGACTGGGCATACAAGTTGGACGATGCTTTGTGGGCCTACCGAACAGCTTTCAAAACTCCAATCGGTACATCCCCGTATCGATTAGTGTATGGTAAGGCCTGTCACCTGCCTGTGGAGCTTGAGCACAAAGCATATTGGGCTATCAAGAAGATAAACTTGGACGCAGAGAAGGCTGGGGAACAACGTCTTCTGCAGCTCAACGAATTAAAAGAATTCAGGAGCCAGGAATATGAAAACGCAAAGCTCTATAAGGAAAGAACCGCAAGATGGCATGATAATATAATCCAAAAGCGTTCTTTTGAGCCAGGGCAGCAAGTTCTTCTATTCAATTCTCGATTGCGATTGTTCCCAGGAAAATTGAAGTTAAGATGGTCCGGTCCATTCATAATCAAGGAAGTATCCCCATATGGACCAATTGAATTAATGGATAACAGCGGGTTAACTTTTAAAGTCAATGCCCAAAGAGTGAAGCACTATTGTGGATTCGAAGAGCGCAAGGTCGAAAAAATGATTTTAACGGATCCAGGGTGACCAAGCCCCGTCTAGCTCAGGAAGTTAAACAAGCGCTTCTTGGGAGGCAACCCAAGCTGTTTAAGTTTTTAGGTTTCATGTTTGCTTTTCGTGTTGATCCTAATGCTCCTTTGAGATTGATCCTTATGCAGGAGGTTCGTTAAATCATGCCTAGCTTCTCATTCTTTCCTCGGGCGACAATTCAAGACGTTTAGATTCTCTCGCTTTTCAGGGCAGTATCGATCTCTCTTTATCTGATTAAATGTTCATACATTGGGGACAATGTATATTTTAAGTTTGGGGGGGAGATTCACTATGTTTAGGTTTTGTAAGCAAAGTAATGCCTATGATGAATTAAATGCATGTTGATGATAATGACGTCTGATGATTTGCTTTTAGCCATGATTCTCTCTTATTGTTGCAAATTTGAAAGCATGTCTAAATTCAAGAAAATTTAAAATTTTTCTTTGATCCCCTTGCAAAGTATGATTGATTCACTTGTTTTATTATGATTTTGAAAGCCTAGATGAAAGTTATATGCTTTGGAAGTTTGTTGTCACTCCGATAGGTGTAAAGTTTGTCTAGATAGCTTTCTTGCGTAATAGTTAGTAATACTGAGCTTTGAGAAAAAGAAATGAATTGCTCAAAGGATAATAATAATAATAAATGCTCCACTTTCTTGAAAGCGTTAGTAACCAGGGGCATTCATGACACCCATCGTTTGCCTTTGCATGAAAACGCTGGAAAGAAATGAGCATGCTTCGGCATCCTGTAAGATGAAGCGCTCGTAGTTGGATGCTTTCATCACCAATGTTGGCAAGCCAGAACGAAGGCGCTACATCTAAAAGGATTATCTTCATTTTTTTAAAAAATATATATATTTTTGAGCACCTTAGTAAGGTAGTACTTGCTAGATAAGTATGATGGCTAAAAGGGCGAGCTTTAGTGCCAGTGTAGGGGGAAGATGAATGGAGGAGTATATAAATGATTCCGGGCTAGTAAAAATTGTGATAAGACAAGCGATGGTTCGTTTTTACAAGGGAGGATAGGATTAAATTTTAAACTTCTTGATGGTTGACCATGCTTACTTATTTGTTTCAATGGTTTGCATTTATGGCTAGAGCATTGAGGATAGAGTTGTTAGCATGCAAGTTATGATTCATATGCATTACTATATTTTGCTCGGGGCTAGCAAAACTTTAAGTTTGGGGGTGTGATGGCATGCAAAAATGTCATCATTTTCCTATTAATTTTAGCTAGTTTTGTGCATAAATTGTGAGCTTTAATGTATTTTTATGTTGATTTTACAGAAAACTGAGTTCTGGCAACAAAACTGAGATTTTAAGAGAATTTGGGTAAATTTGGAGACTTTTTGGGCAATTTAAAAGAATAATCATCAAAGATCCAAGCCCTAAAGTCCAAGAAGAAAAGATAATTAAAGTGGGAGGCCCAAAAAGCCCAAAAGATTAAAGAAAGGAGGCAAAAATCTGCAAATCAGGCTTCTAGAAGGCCTAGCGTCGAGACGCTAGGACCGTAGCGTCTCAACGCTAGGTGGTCAGAATAGCGCGTGCAAAAATCGCGATAGCGTCGCGACGCTGTCTGCGTAGCGTCTCGACGCTGCGACAACTTCTGCCCCAAGATAACATGACGTCACAGCGTCGAGACGCTGTGACGTAGCGTCTCGACGCTGTCGACTTGTTCAGCAAGAAAATTCCAGCCCCTTGCACTATAAAAAGACCCCTTCCCTTTGATTCAAATCATCCCATTTTTGGGGGAGCTCTCCCCTAGCTCAACAAAGAGAAAAAGTGAGAAGAATTGTGAGGAAAAAGGTGGAATTGAGCGAGATTCCAAGGCTCAAGATTCGAGATGATCGTAGCGGGAGCTTGGGATCAATTTATAGGTTATTTCTTCCTTACTTCTTTATAATTCCTTGTTGTAATTTGAGTTAGGCCTATGGATCAAGATCATTTTGACACAATTATTTCCATTTGTGAGTAGGTCTTGAGACCTAGGGTCGTTATTCTAGTTAATTGGATATTGTAGCGCAATTACTTGGATTATGTAATGAATGTCTTCATATTTCATCTATGCAATTCATGCTTAATGCCTTTAATCTCTTGATCACGGATTAATTGTTTTGATGGTCTAAATTGATACTCGACAGAGAGAAATTAGATTAGATCCTAATTGCATGGCTAACGATTGCTTGGAACACGAGAGTGAAAGAGAATTGTTAGAAATTGATTATGAAGTTGCTTAATGCCATACTATGATTAACTAAGGAGATGGACACATAAATTAGTTATGTTAGTATGAGATGTGGAGGAGCTTGAAAGAGAAATCCGCTTGTAATTACTTCTAGATTTATGGGATTGTTGATTATTATTTACATGCATCAACGTATTTGAGCTACAAATCCAAGAAAACTATATAACACCCTAGGTCACGCCCCCCCCCCAGTTGGATATTTTCATTTCATTATTACATGTTTATTTTTATTAATTCCTTAAATTTTCGCACTATAATTCGAGTTGATCTTCTAAATAAAATTAAAACATGATGATTCTCGGTACTTAATGGAATTAATTCAATTTCCCTGAGGATTCGATACTCGGAATACTTTCCGTTTTATATTACTTGTGACGACCCGTGCGCTTGCGGATAATCGTACCACCAACAGGCATTTGTTCACGCTTTCACTGACCTATTTACCGCTACTTGAATGTTGTCGTTTTCTCATGGTCTTCGCACAAAATTCTGAGTAGAGAGGGGCATCAACATGGGTTGTTGCACACGACTGAAAGGAAGGATAGGGGAAAACATCGCTACTCATAGCTCGTGTCAGAGAAGGAATGACATGGGTATATTGCAAACTACTGTCACACTGCTAAAAAATCTTACCTCGCTGAAGAAGAAGATGATTTGTGGGTTGCTCAAAACCATCATTGTCGTCGCTCGTGAGGTACGTCGGAGAAGAAGCCTGCGTAGCTGTCGATGGTTGAAGGAGAAAAGTCGGGGGGTTACGGTTGTAATACGAAGATGAGAGGGAGGAAGAGATGCTAGGTTTTCATTTTTTTTCTTTTAATACCTCAAACTAGCACAAGATCCACAATTAAAACAAAAAAAATAAGGAAAAACTAAGGCTTTCTACGTTTCCAAACCAAACTATTTTTTTTCCAAATTGAAGACTCAAATTAAAACTCTTACATAATTGGCTTAGGAACTAAACTGAAATTTCTAATTTTCCAAATTACAACTTGAGCGAACAGAATAGATTACTCCAAAAAGGTCTAATTCTGAAACACAAGTCATTGCAATGAAGCAGACAATAACAACTACTTCCTCAAACCATGCTAAGATCCTAACGATTCATGAGGCTAGTCAAGAATGTGTATGATTAAGATGATCAATGACTCAACACATTTGTGAAACACGCGGATTGTCCTCTAACAAAGATTGTCCAACAACATTATATGAAGACAATACAACATGTATAGCCTAAATCAAAGAATGATATATTAAAGGCGATAGAATAAAATATATCTCACCAAAGCTCTTCTACACTCATGATCTTGAAGAAAATGATGATATCACTATTTAACAAATTTCTTCAAAAGACAATTTGGCAAACTTATTTACGAAGACATTACCTATTGCAACCTTTAAGAAGTTGGTGCACAACATTGAAATGTAACGACATAGAGATCTCAAATGATGTTTTTCGGAGGGGGAGTAAATATACAACACTCTTTTTCCCTTGGCTATGGTATTTTCCATTGGATTTTCCTAGCAAGGTTTTTAATGAGGCAAATATTGAAGTATATGAATAATGTACTCTTTTTCCTCCACTAGGATTTTTCCTAGTAAGGTTTTAACGAGACATATATTTTATATACATGGATATCTAATGGGGAGTGTTGTAAATACATTGTATATAGATTTCAATTTCATTCTCCTTTTAGCTCATTTAACTCCACCATTTTTGTATTCACCCCCATAGCTCTGCATCCACTTAAAAATAGTCATGAGACTCTTCCTCCCTTCTGTTTTAAGTCACTTGAAGTTGTAACCTACCCTATTGCAATAGTATAAAGACGAGTGGTATGAGTTGATCAAAAAATTAAAAAATTAAGGAAAAAAAAAAGTTGTATGAAGCATTTGAGGAAACACACAATTGAATAGATAATTTATTTGCTCTCTTTTTCTCCCTAATTTGCTCCCCATCTTTTGTGGTGTTCTTTTCGTATTGTTTTATTTTATAACATATGCAAAATTTTCAGTTTGAAAATAACGATACTTTGTTGTTGTTACTGTGCACGTTAAAATTATTTTCTATAAATTATCAAATTGCAGGATTTATTTATAATTCTTTTTTCTTTTACAACATTTATTTATAATTCTTTATTCGATTAAAGTGTGTGAATTTATTAAATTTTTGAAAACCACCTTATTTTTATAAATATTATTAAACACATGTTATATTAATTAAGAAAAATCCATTATGTACAAGCCAAAACATATATATTTTTTTAATATTACATGCCAAAGCTCTGCAACTTGATAGATACGGCAAATCAACAATATCTTAAAGCACAAAAGTCCCTCCAATGAGCATATAAAGCTAAATTATGAATTTATGGGGTCGGTTTCATGACAATAATTTCAATTTTTTTTTCTCAAGTTTATATATTGTTTTGAAAAAAAAAAATTATTAAAAAAAAAAAAAAAAAAAAAAAAAGAACCATGTGTTGACAATTTCTGTTATGATTGAAAATTTTAAAAGGTTGGACCAAAGAGGTTTGGGGTAAAATTAAAACCAAATAAATTATACAAAATGCCACTGACATATATGTATTTTATTTTAATTTGATCTTTAATATTTAAAATATTTTTTTTTTTGAATTTTTTTAATATTTAAAAACTTTAACCATATGTTAATTATTTCCAATTAGGTATTTGAATATAGAGAGGCAAAATAAATGTTTTAGTCCCTAACTTTTCAAGTTTTTTTTTTTTTTTGTTTTTTTTAAGTTAGTACCTATTTCTTAAAAATGTTTTGACCTAGTATCTTATGTGTATTAACGTTTTTTGATTAGTCTCCCACCATTGATGAATGTTAAAAGGCAAAAAATCATTTTTAACCCTAAACTTTGGACGTTGTATCAATTTTAACTCTAAACTTTCAATTTCATCAAATTGAACCCTAACCTTAGCAACTTATATCAATTTTAACCCTAAACTTTCAATTTCATCAAATTGAACCCCAAACTTATTAGATCGTATCGATTTCAACCTCAAACTTGCATAAGTGTTACAATATATATCTTTGGTTAACTTTTCGTTTGAACCACCGTACGTAGTTGACTATTTCTTTTTTTCCTTAATTCACATTATGCACCTGAATTGGTTTCTTATAAATAAAATATTGGAGAAACTTGATGATTTTTTCTTGTTGGAGAACTTTGTGAGGGTTTTTTTGCTGCTATCCAAGATTACGAAAGCAAAACAACAAGAAATTTCAATTTTTTTATTTCTCATATTTGTTGGATTTTTTTTTTTTTTTTTTTTTTTTGCCAATAACTTTGTATTTTTTTTTTTAATAACAATGGGAAGAATCTTATGGGATATTTGATTTTTTTTAGTACATTAAAATTGGGGGATGAGAGGATTCAAACCTTTGACGTCTTGGTTGAGCCAATTACCGCTGAGCTATGCTCACTTTGGACATATTTGATTTCTTCTAATAAAGACTTTCTCCAACAAATTTCTTACAAAATACTAACTCATTTGCAATGTGAATTAAAAAAAATTGCCAATTACATGCTTTAATGGCAATTCAAATGAAAAGTTAATCAAATGCCTACATTGCAACACTTATGCAAGTTTGAGGTTCAAATTGATACAATTTGTTAAGTTTGGGGTTCAATTTGATGAAATTGAAAGTTTAGGATTAAAATTGATACAACCTACTACCTTCGGGATCAAAATTGATTTTTTCTCTTAGTCGATGAGATAAATTTAGGTGACATGATTCTTTAAATGAGTTAAGATAAATTAAGAAGAGAGAAAAAGTTATTCAAAAAGATGAAAACATTAAATGCAAATTTGAGACTATCTAAATACGTAAGAAATTTTGTATAATAAGTGACAAATTGAAAGAGCGGTAATATGTACAATAATAGCGATAGATGAACCTAGAGATGCTCTCAGTCTCAGCTAAGCCTTTTTTCAACGTCAACCTTCCCCCTGAAAAAGCCAAGAAACTGATTCCTTTTCACACTTTGCAGCCTCATCTTCCTCTTTTGCATTCCCCTTTTACACAAATACTAAACTAAAGTTTCTCAAAAACAGAGAGAAGCCATGGAGTCTAAAACAGAGCAAAATTCCTCAGTTGCAAGGCTCCCACTATTTTCAATCCCACACCAAGCACTGGACTCACCAGAACGCTCAGGGATGCTGACTCCGCCGATCTACGCCGTCGCATCCGTCCCGTTTCGGTGGGAAGAAGAGCCTGGCAAGCCCAGGTTCAGTACCGTCGCCGCTGCAGCCGCCACCGCCTCTCCGAGCCTCGAGTTGCCTCCAAGGCTTTTGTTGATGGAGAGAGTGCCAAGATCTGAGTGTTCATCTTCCTTTAGAATGATGGGTGGAGAATGCTATGATGAGAGGAGTGGTTTGTTTATGAGGAAAAGAGGTTGGTTTGGGTCATGGAGAAGAAGGGGTTTTGGTTTGAGAAGCAAAAGAGATGATGTTGGAATTGGAGGCCTTGTGTTTCCATCCTTGGAATTGGAAGAGAGTTTTGATTCAAAAGTGGAGACTTCAAGGTTTAGAAGAAATGGGAGTTTTTCAAGTCTAACTACTCAAATTAGGCCTCATTTTTGGGTGAGTATTTCTTAATCTCTTTTGAGTTTGTTTTTTTTTTTTTTTTTATGGTGGCTTATGTCAATTGGTTGTTGCAGGAAAGTGTATGTGAAAGTTTGAAGCATGTGGTTCCATGGAAAAGCAAAAGGCAGAAGAGAGATGCTTAGTTTGTTGTAATTTTCAACCAATTGCAATAATGCAAGTACTAAAGCCTTGTTGATATGTTGTTGATTTCTCTGTCTTCTTAAACATTTTCTTGAGATTTGTAGGTTAAGATTTTCCTTTCTCTTTGACCATGTTAAGACTATTTAATTTCCATGACAAAATATGCAACTAGCCTTATCTAACTTGTTTTTTTTCCCTTATCATGTGGGCTGCCTTCTTTTTCTCTTCTCTTTTGTGATTTTGTTTAACTATGACCATTTTATGGCTGCCAAGTTATATTTTGTGGTTAAGTTTGGGTAGTTCTAGGTTTGATTTTAGCAACTTTGTTGCTTGAATTTTCTATCATTTATTGGTTGCTTCATGGACAATTTTCTAATTTGGCTGTGAGGTTATTTGAGTTTGAGATTCAAGATTAATGAGTAAAAATTAACTGGGTCACTCCATTGGTGCAAGAGTATAAAATAGTTTATTCTTTCTATTTTAATAGCTTGAGTATTTGAGATGAGTAATAAATTGAAATGAATTTTTTTTGTGAAATTTCTTTATTGATTTCTTCAAGCCCACTTTTTTTTTTTTTTTTAATTTTTATTATTGTAGTTAGATGGGAGCAAACTTTTTGTAGTGTAAACAATGTTGGGATGTATGGTTTAAAGCTTGTAATCGTGTGTAAACACTAATAAAATGGACTTGTTTTTTAAATATGCACTTTGTCATTTTTAGTTTGACATTTATCTCTTCAAAGCTACCAAATGTATTCTCAATGTACTAGATATATATTGTATACACATGAGAGGAGTTAATTGGAGAGAAGTAGCATTAATAGTCAAAAAAAAAATAAATGGATTAGAGTTAATCTTGGTTAACGTTGTTGATATGGTCTACTTTTTCATAAATGGTTTTATTTGAACCATTCATATGGTGAATGTTGATGCCAAAATCTAGATAAGGGAAACTCATCTAACATTCACCGGACAACAACGGTAAATTTGTTTATGGGAAAAGACGTGACCTGCAAAACAAGAGAAAATTGTACACCGGTGTGGTGCTCGCCACACCAGTTCTGATGCTTAAGTCAGTTGAGAGATCATGAGTGTGGCAAGTAAATTAAGAATGAAGAAGAAAACTAAGAGAAATAATAGATACCTCTCGTCCCCCTATCTTAGGGTTAGCCTCCTCTATTTATAGTTGATCTAGGGTTTTTCCTTTCCTTTTAGGAGAGGGAATAGAAATAGAGATCGACCAAGGCCGTCCAAGGAGTCTCCTTGGGCTTGTTTCTACTCTGGGTTGTTGTCATTTTGACTTTAATAAAATTAGGTCCAAATTGACCCATAACATTAAACCCCCACTCTTGAATTGGGATTCAGGAGTGGCTTGTTGCCATAAGTCAAACACCTTAAGCCCAATTTAAGAGTATAATTCTCGCTTGTGTCGATGTGTGTGTTGATTTTCTCTTCGCTATGTTTGGGCAATTACATAAGCCCTTCTGAATTCAAATATTCTAAGGCTAGCCCTGGATGCTTTATCGTGAGGATCTCCACTAGAGAGATGAAAATCGATCTCCGGAGGAACATCTGACTTTTTGCTTGTAATTAATTTGTTAACCTGCAAAAGAGATTGTTCTAGTATTTTTTTGCTATTTGCTTTGCTTGTAGGAAATGACCTTATCTTTAGTCTCAACCCCCAATATATTTTTTTTTTGTTTTGAAGCCCTCTATGTAGGTATTTCTTTTCCATTAGTCATTTATGTGATTAATATGGTATGACCTAGGGTCGGCCTCAGGCAACTTTCATGTTTTTGCAAATTTCTAGTTCCTGCACCAAAATATTAGTTTCTGCAAAAGAAAAATGAAGGAAGAGGCTAGGGTCGATCTCAACCTCAAGCCCCTTGAATTCAAAATTCAAGTCTCTGCATTCATATATCAATTTCTGTAGAGGAAGAAATAAGAGCATAGACTAAACATATGTAATGTCTTAACCATAACATATTAATTAAGCTAGTTTGCTTTTTGTTTAATTAGGAAAACATATCCACTTTGTAGCCCCCTACTCAAGTAAGATTTTGCACACAGTGAAAACTATTCTTGAGTAAAAGATGTATATAAAGCATGACATCATACCTTAGTGTATTGATTGGCCTCGACCATTTGATGGTCGATCTCGGCTCCTTGGAGGTCAACCTTGACACTATCTGTTTCACATCATATATGACCTTGTCTTTGTAGGCTCGGTTAAGTGGAGAATATGAGTGGCTCCACCTAGGTGAGGCCTTGGGGTACTTGAGAATATGGGTGGCTCAACTCCGCCAAGGACATTTTGTAGCCCAGCTAAGCGGAAAATATGGGTGGCTCCACCTGGGTGAGCCCTTGGGGTAGTTGAGGATATGGGTGGCTCAACTCCTCCAACGACATTTTGTGACCTAGCTAGGTGGAGAATTGAAGGTGTTCATATAACACAGGCGAAAGCAATTGAAGATCGAAGGCACTTAACAACATCAATTTTAATCCTAAAGCATGCATGATCTAAACATCCAGAAACAGAGAGAGTAGAAGTACCAACCTTTTTCAGCTCAATAGGTGGACCTCCGTGGATTCTTTTTCTTCTATGATCTACTTAGGACAACCGTTAATGTCTTCCCTACTATTCTCCGGGGCAAGAACGACTTATGGGAGTTTATAGAGATAGGGATTGTAGAGGGAATGCTTGAAGGATCAAGCTCTAGAGAGATTTTTGAAGTAAGTGGATTTGAGAGAGAATTCCAGCAGCATAACAGTAAGGAATCATCTCTCTTTGCTTTCATTCTGATTTTGCATCTACTTATAGAGCAAATTCATGCACCATGGAGTCTCAAGATGAAGGACACTTGGTGGAGAGTCAAGCAATAGTGGATTCTAGGTGTTCTTGTAATATTGCATGCAAGAATGCATGGATGAGTTGTATTTCCACTTTTGATCACCATGCAACAGTGAGATTCAAACAAAATCCATTATCTCACATCTTGATGCTGAAGGAATTGAATCCTCTAGCGAAAGCGAAATAAATCGAGCGTGATTTAATTTCAATTAAACAAAATCGATATGTTGGGCAAAATAAGAAACTTATTTTCTAAACTAGATTAAGCATGCAATTACAAATCTAAAACAATTTTAGATTCATGAAAACTTACATGTTGGAGACCGGGATTCACTGCACGATACTCCAATAATTGTGGGATCTCAATCTTCTTGGAAAGGGAATTTTCAACAAAAAGACTGCTGGAATATTGAGAGAGAGAAGAGAGAAAACTCAGAGAATTCACTTCTCTGTCTTTCGTTCAACTGAGAGAATGAAGAGACCCTTTTGGTAACCCCTCTCCACTTTACGATAAATGGGGAGGGAGTTATTACCCTACTTAATCTCGATCGTTGGATCTAATCCAAACGATCTTGGTCGTCTATTAATTAAATAATGATAATCATTTAATTAATTAATTAATTATAGTTAATTTAATTAAAACAATATTAATTAAATCAATTATAACATAAGGTATTTAATTCAATTTGAATCATATTAAATTGAATTAAATTTGTCATTCAATTAATCTCATTAATTGAATCCATATTAATTAAATATCAATATTTAATTAATATTACAATTGAATCATATTCAATTTTAATCTCTCTCATTTAACCTATAGTTTTAATGTGCATCATAATGTACATTAATATTAACTATAGTATTAATTTTTTTCTCAAAAAAAAAAACTATAGTATTAAATTAATTAAATCACATTTAATTAAATTAAATTAATTAATTTTCCAATTAATTAATTCATTAATTAAATATCATATATTTAATTAATTTACTATTTGAATCATAATTCAAATAATTCTCTCATATGTTATAGTTTTAATATGAATCTCATTCACATTCAATTTAACCTATAGTTTCAATATGAATCTAATTCATATTTAATATTTGAACTCTTTCAAATATTTAATTCTCTCATTAATTAATTTTGAATCACATCCAAAATTAATTTGATACTATAAAGTTTAATTCACCAATTAAACTTATATTATATAATGTATCTTCATACATTATCTTAATTGTAACAAATACAATTTAATTCCCTTAACGAATTTGAACACAATTCAAATTCTATTCAAGACTATTTAACCTCAGAACCCTTTACGAGCTAGCAGGTGGACCTAATGGACCTACAGATCAGAAGCTCCAACAATACGAGACTGATTGGCTAAACTCATTAACCAAATTAGTCAACATTCGTTAACTCTGGGTCACTCCACTAAAGACCCACAGCTGCACTCTTCTTGCTGTAGAATATTTCTGTGTCCACGGATATTGACCAATAACAGTAATTCAATCCTTCACGAGTGTTCGTAAAGCCAGTTGGGTCAAATTACCGTTTTACCCCTGGGTTACCTCTGGATCCTTAAGTACCACTAATTCCTCTAATGAATAACCTGTTTATGATCCAATCAATAAACAACAGTTCCTCTCGGGCCAGGAGAGGATGAGCGCCCTTGTTCAAGACCCGGAATCAGCCCTTAAGGGAACACACATCTACTTGCCCCAATAGGGGAAGGAGTGAATTCCATCTTGTACTGTTATGTTCCCAGCCCTCATTCGGTCTTGTCCCTGAAATGGTAGGATTATTGAGTCGGCGAACTGGCCGCTCTCACCCATACAGATTTGAACAATCCCTCCTGAAAAGGAGTTCATAACAGACTCAGGATTAAGATTGAGTTACCTAGGTCATCCTATTGAAATAGAAACCTAAACTAGTCGGCGATGTTACATCTAGTGGTTACTATTTCGCGATCCGGTCTTATGCAAACTCATTGCACAGGATACTCCCACTCGCATGTCTCCTACATGGATGCTTTGGATCATTGCATCTATATCGAATACAAAGTGGGTCGTATCACATAGTGTTACCAGGATAAGGTACCCAGCCTTATCCCTATACTATAGATCATTTAGGTTGTTACTTGAACATTTATCCCCGTATGTCCCCACATACTAGTTCAAGTTTCATCTAAGCAACCTAGGATCTTAGTTTATTGGATTTGGGTCAAATTGTGCAATTTTAGTAACAATAACTTTTTACTGTACAAACCTCAACAACAACGTATTGAGACAAGTGAACAATTTGTCATCATTCACTACCTACGAGTTTTAGGGCATAAAACCCAACAGATGCAAGATCACTAACTTGTCTTGCAATTTAATTTAAATTCAATTCAAATTTGAGTTTAACTTAGTAATTGATTTGAAACAAATTTTAAATCAATTTCATGTGATTAATCACATTAATCAATCTTACCTAAAGTAATCCACTAATCATGAATCCTTATTCATGTATATAGTATACTTCTATCTCTCAATTAATAATTTAATTATGAATTAAATTATTATGTCAATAATATCAAATATATAATTGACATTATAACTCCCTTTCCCGATTCTGAACGATTCAAACTTTCCTATCTTATTGTTCTAAGCTTTATTCCGATATGAGTTAGCAAGGGGACCTAATGGACCTACAGATCATGGGCTCCAACTGATAGCGAGCATAGCTAGCTATTTTTCTCTAATTAATTAGGCTAGTCTTTTACAATTATTTGCCCAAATTTATGCATTTTTATGTTTTATTTGTAGGAAGTATGTGTTTGAAGCTTAATTCAACAATTGGAGTCAAATGGAGTCTTCAATCTAAAAAAAAAAAAAAAAAATTCATAGCGTCGCGACGCTAGGACCAGCGTCACGACACTATCGACAAATTTTCCAAAATTGCAGATCGCGACAGCGTCGCGACGCTGTCTGTAGCGTCTCGACGCTATCGGCAGATTTTCTATATAATCTTCTTTTCATGCTACGGCCAAGGGGAGCCCAATTGGTTAGATTTTAGCCCTAATTTCGACTAGAGACCTTTGGTGGGAGCTAAAGCAAGGCCAAGGAGCGGGAATCAAGCGAGAAGACGTGGAGATCGTGACAGGGACGTGCCAGTTTCGACAGATTCGAGTTTTTCTTTCTCTTTCCCTTACCTTTTGTAGTTTTTATGGCTTTTCTCTCAATTAGTGTTTGTAGTTTAAAGACTATGAATTGCTAGTTGTTTGTCTTAGGGATTGATGTAGTTGTTTTAGTTTGTTGGATTGATTTGTGGTATGAATATGCATTTATTTTACCTATGCAATTATGGTTAAATGCTTTCAATTACTTGATCACTAGTTGAATGATTTGAGTGTTGAATCTTGCTCGGGAGAGGGGATTTGGCCTAAGGCTTACTTTATTTAATTGCATGACTAAAGTAGAAATTCTAAGTTTGTGACGGGATTTGGAATAACTTTAGAAGTTGCTTGAAGAACTAAACTCAAAGTCTTGCATGTTAATGAACTTAGATAGGGATATCAAGTTGATTGCATGCATGAGAATCAATTATGTTCGGGAGAGATAGTTGTGATAAAAGGTTCCTAGACTTGGTAGAATAATTGCATGTTAAATTCATCCCATTAATTTATCCTCAATCTCAACAATGAAATCAATTCTCTAAGAGTCTTTCCATTTGAGTCTCCACCTTTATTTTATGCTTTTTGTCTTTAGATTTATCTTTTATCATTGAGTTTTGCTCCCTAAATAAAATTGGATAAGATTATTCACGGTACTTGATTTGCTAGAAAACCAATCCAGAGGACGACACTCGTTTTACACGAAAACACTATATTATTACTTGACCCGTACACTTGCGGTAAGCAAATTGTGCATCACCAACGATTCAAGGTTAATCGACTAATCTCATTAACCAAGCTAATCAACATTCGTTAACTACTGGAACACTCCACTATAGCTCAGTAGCTGCACTCCCTTCACCGTAGATATATTTTCGTCCACTTGATATAACCATGTTCAGTAAGTCGATCCTTCACATGTTGTTTGTAGTTATAGCTATGTCAATGTCCGTTTTACCTTTATAGTACTTCTTGTTCCTTAAGTTCCACTAATCCTCTAATGAACAATTGGTTTGTGGTCCAACCATCAAACCTGAGTCCCTCTCGGGCCAAAGAGAGGGTGGGGCCTCTTGTTCAAGTCCTGGAGTTAGTACTTAAGGGAACAACCTCTCTACTATCCTTGAAATGGGTAGGAGCAATTACATCTTGGGAGACTATGTCCCCAACTATCTATCCGATCTTATCCCCAAAATGGTAGGCTTATTGAGTCGGCGAAGTCTGGCTACTCTCACCCATGCAGATCAAAGGATAAGCTCGTATAAACAGGAGTTCATAGTTAGCTTAGGATTAAGATCGAGTTACCTAGGTCATCTTGTGAAATAGTTAGTTTCTACAGTAAACGGCGTTAGAAAGAGAAAGTGACTTATTTCGCGGTCTGGTCTTATGCAAACTCATTGCATAGGACGCCTCCACTCACATGTCTCCACATGAACGATTTATGATCGCATCGTTTGTACTTAATACAAAGTGGGACGCGTCCATAGTGTCCCCAAGATAAGGTACCCAACCTTATCCTTATACTATAGACCGTTTTGGCTATATACTTAAACTTGATCCAATATTATGTCTCTACATATAGTTCGAGTTTTCACATTATAGCCAAGGATCTTTAGTTTATTGGATTTAGGTTAAATATTTGCAACTTACATATTCAATAACATTTTTTACTGAATACCCTCAATAACGTCTTTATTGAAAATAGAATATGTTTAATGTTTTACAAAACTACGAGTCTTAAGACATAAAACCCAACAAGAATATGGATGGCTCCGCCTAGGTGAGGTCTTGGGGTAGTTAAGAATATGGGTGGCTCAACTCCTCCAAAGACATTGCATAACCTAGCTAGGTGGAGACAATATGAGTGGCTCCACCTAGGTGAGGCCTTGGGGTAGTTGAGAATATGGGAGGGCTCAACTCCTCCAAGGAAATTTTGTAACCCCGCTAGGCGAAGAATATGTGTGGCTCCACCTAGTTGAGGCCTTAGGGTAGTTGAGAATATGGGTGGCTCAACTCCTCCAAGGACATTTTGTTTGCTCAGTTAAATTTGAGAATATGGGTGGCTCAACTTAACTGAGAACTCTACTGTGTTTAAGTAACTCGGGCTTTTTGCATGTCATGTCCCCTCGTGAAATAACGTTAGTGGATGAAATTATGTAGATGAAAAATCATGGGAAAAAGACTAATCATTGATTAAAAATATAGGTATGTTGTGAGTAGCTTGCAAAGTATGAATAGTTTGCATTTAATAAATCAATAAAAACGCATAAGGTAATAAGAATGTATCGAAATTTGTAACTACGAATTTAATAAAAACAAATATGAAAGCATAGATATTTAATAAGTAGGAGTAGGTAGAAAACATACCCATAATGTTAAGCTTATAAAGCGATAAAGACTTTCATTTAGCTAATATGAACTATCTTCAACCAATTTGAATTTCCCACTCCATATTGTTGAACTCGAAATTAAAAATAAATAAATAAATACTTTGTAATATTTATAGTCGAACATTTATGAAGATGAAGGTGTTTAAAAGAGCTATAGAACAATTTTTGTTCAAGTAAATAACTAATTTGTTTTATACAATCGACTTAATTAATTTCGACTTTTAATTTTGTTCAGGTAATTTTATAATTTTCAATTGGATAACTTTTGGTTTTGTACAAGTTCATCTACTCCTTTTCCTATTCTTTACTCAATAGGAATAAACTGCGCTAAAGATATGGATTGAAATGAAGTCCAATTGATTAAAAAATTTCAAAGCTAAAATTAGTGTTAGAACGAAATTGGAAAATTGAGAAAGTTTAGGGCCTGTTTGGTAGGCAATCTGGATCCTGTTTTATGTTTTCAGATTCACTGAATTCAGTGAATATGCGTTTGGTAGACGTGTTTCTGAAAACTGTTTTCGGATTCTGTGATCCAAATAGTGAAAATTCTGAAAACAACCTTTTTATGTTTTCGTTGTATCCAGATTTTGAATTTCAAAAATTTTAAATGCATAATTAATTTAAAAAAGATAAAAACTTTAATAAATATAGTATTTCATATTATAAACTCAATTTATTTTTGTAAAATTAAAATTTGTATAATATAATGTATTCTAAATTATATGATATTGTAAAATAATAATAATAATAAATTTATAATACATAACATTTTTATAAATTAATTAATAATATTTTATATTCAACTTAGTATTTAGTTGATAACTACAAATAATTTATCGTTTATAAATATATTGTCAAACACATCCTGAACCATTATTTAAATTCAGATCCAATTTCTGAATCTGCTACCAAACAAATATCTGAAAACATGAAATACAACTTTGTTTTCATTGAATCCCTTGTTTTCAAATTCCTGTTTTCAGATCACCAACCAAACGGACCCAAATACCTTCGACAAGTTGGACAACTCTTCTAGCTCTGCCTGTGAACCAAATTAAAGTTCTGGAAACTAGGCCCAATTCCAAAGATTCGAGTTGATATGCTGTTTTGGGCGGTTGATAACCCTACTCTTGATGAATGATGATTCAATATCGCATTACTAGCGACATTATACTTATCCCCAAATTGTAAATTTGCTGAAGATTTTCAGACTTCCACAGCAATTTTAGTGTGGTTTCCTATTGTGGGAGTGTGAGGGTTTCCCTTTTGCTAACATTTATAGTCTTTTTCAAGATCAAAAACTACCATGGCATCCAATAATCAAGATAAGTACTAGACATGAAAAAACCAAGAGAATGAGGTAGAGGTAAAGATTCAACACTAGCACTATTGCAACATAATGCATGTTTAGCGTTCCTACTTGTGTTAATTCTAAATTCACATACTTCTCATTTAATATACCAGGGTTAAAGTCATGCAAAGATATGTGTTCATGATCTTCTAGGATTTTCTATTTGATCAACACAATTAGGATTAGGAAACGCATCATGATTTTTGCCTCGAGTTTCCTTGTCAAAATTATCGTGCTCACAAGTAGAGATGTCAACGTCATGCTTTCTAATTGATTAGAACTAGTATCAGAGCATATCACAACATTACAACTTTTTATCTTAGATTTACTTCTTAGGTTCACATTAAATAATAAGTTCAAATATGTCATCATATATATTTTCATAGATTTTAGGGACTAAATAAGTTGTAATCATGACTCATGCAATGAATGTTATCTACTACACAAGTTTACAAAGTCATTTCACATACTTGTACACACTTTCTACTTTATTCTATCCTAACATTGTATTCAACAATTTGCATCCATCCTTCTTTTTCGATCTAGGGTTCATGATTCATAAGATTAGGAGTTGCAAACATTGAATTATCTTTAGCATGCATACTTAACTTGTGTATATGTGTTCTTTATATGCCCTTAATGATCTCTTAATCATTAGTTGACTAATTTTAGATTTGAATCTTATTGTTTAAAGAAAGTTGATTTAAAATGGAATTTTAGATGCATGACTTATGAAGTTTTAAAGTAGGGAGATATTAATTTTTGTTTCATAATTTGCAACGAGGTTTGACTTGTGCTTAGGAAGACAGTCAAGAGATGCATATTCTTGACTATAAATTTTTTTAAAAAAATGATTGCTTAGTTAATACGTGCGTAAAAACGCCTAACAATAAGTGTATGGTTAAGTTTTAATATAGTGTAAGTAAATTACAAATGCCGTCCTCTAAATTGGATTTCTTACTCAGTACCACAAGTACTAACCTCCGATTTTATTTAGAGATAAATATGTAAATATAACACAATGTAAAAAGAGAATTTGCAGTGGGTGACAAATAAGATTTCTATAATTGCAAATATAGCACAATGTAAAAAGAATGACAAATATGACACAATCTATCAGAGTATATCACTGATAGGACTCTAATTAATTAGAATCTATCAGCCTTTACTGATATCAATATCTATTAGTAATAGACTCTGATTAATCAGAATCTATCAATTTATTGATGAACTCTGATTATTCCTAGTATTACCAGTGTCTATCGCTGATAAACTCCGATTAATCAAAATCTATTGAACTCTATCAGTGATAGACACTGATAGAATCTAATTAATCAAAGTCTATTAGTGGTAGATATATAGACACTGATATATGAGTTTTTAAAATTGCACATGTATAAAAAAATTGGAAATGAAACAAAAAGTATAAGAGTAACTTACATCATTCGCCAAGAATATCTTCTCGTTCATATTTTTTCAATCCTCGGGATTTTGTGATTCCCAACAAACTAGTCTTGAGCCATTAACTTCAATCTGTTTTACAAATTATGAAGTTTATCAATGATTGATTAATTGAAGTCTAAATGACAATCAACAATTTTCTAAAAATGGATTAGAACATTTTGAATTGACTATAAAGAAAAGTTTGTTGAAGTCAACGATCAATTAGTGACTATTACGGATAGATTATAATAATTAGAGTCTATCTCCGATAATAATAAAAAAAAGTAATAAAAAAAACTTTAATTATTGGAGTCTATCCGATGTTGAAAAAACATAAATCAACATAAATGAGTAGAGAAACGAGATAAATTGATTTTTTTTTAAAAAAAAACACATTGATTGATTTTCTCAATTGAAATGCGGAAATGAGGGATTGAGGCTTGTAGGCTAAAAACTATCAATTGATGGACAAAATTATTTGGGGTGAATGGACTTTGATGGGTTTTTGGGTCTTTTACAACCAATTGTGTTATAAATGCAATTAGTTTGCAAATGTGCTATATTTGCTATTAATTTGGTCCAATTTGTCATCTATGCAAATGACCCAATTAAAAATAGCAAAAACTAAAATGGGTAGGAAAAAGGAAAAATTACACTTTTGGTCCCTAAGGCTCGGGATGGGTTTCATTTTGGTCATTGAGTTTTCAAACTAAAAAAATTTACCCTTGAGATTTGGATTTCGTTACACTAGCTTTTGGTCCCTCCATCCAATTTTCCATTAATTACTAACGGATGGTTGATGTTCCATTCATTTTTTATTAAAAAAATATTTTATTTTATTTTTTTAAGGAAAATATATTTTCTAATTTTTTTTTCTTTTTTTCTTCCTTCTTCTTCCTCCTCTTTCTTCTTTTTTCTTCATCATCTTCTTTCTCTAACCCTATTGCAGCCATTGTCGACCACTCGTTGGAAAATTGTTCTCGTTTTTCTATCTCTTTTTTTCCTTATTTCTTCTTCTTTTCATTTTGAATCATTTTGAAAAAATAAAAATGAAAAGAAAGAAAAGAGAAGAAAAGAGGAAGAAGAACAGAAAAGAGAAATAAAGAGATTTTTTTAAAAAAAAAAGTATGGTACTAGCGACCAGTGGCAGTGGTCGATCAATGGGATTGGCAGTGGCGACAGTGGCAATTGTCGGTGGCCGGTGGTCGGCAGTGACATTAGGGTTAGAGGAAGAAGATGAAGAAGAAGGAAGAAGGAGAAAGAAAAATGAAGAAAAAAGAAAAAAAAATATATTTAAAATCTCACTTTATTTTTAAAAAATTAAAAATATTTTTTTAAATAAAAAATGAATGCCACGTTTTAAATTTGTTAGTAATTAACGAAAGATTGGATGGATGGACCAAGAGTGTAATGAAATCTAAACTTTAGGGACAAAATTATTGAGTTTGAAAACTTAGGGACCAAAATTCAATCTATCTCAAACTTCATGGACCAAAAGTGTAATTTTCCTTTTTTTTTTTGCAAGAAATTAATTCAAGTGTAATGTGAATTAAGAAAAAAAAAGTCAATTACGTGATTTAATGGTGGTTTAAATGGAAAGAGAACTAAAGGTGTATATCACTAAATTTATACAAGTCTCAGCAATGGCGGATCCAGAACTTAATGTCGCGGGGGGGGGCTAAATATCAATTTTAACCTTAAAATTATAAGGTATTTCAATTATTACCCCCAAACTTTATTAGTTTATATACTTTGATAATAAATTGGTTAAATTATAAGTTTAGTTCTTAAAATTTCAAGATTATGTTTAATAAGTCTTTTACTTTAAAAAGTTTCTTGTGAGTCTCTAAGACACAGTTTGATAACCATTAGTTTTTTGTTTTTTGTTTTTTTGTTTTTTTGTTTTTTTTTTTAATATTAAGCTTATAAGCACTACCCCACTCATAAGTTTCTTTGTTTTGTTCATATACCTCCTTACCATGTTTTCAAAAACCAAGTTAAGTTTTGAAAACTAAAAAAAGTAGTTTTCAAAAACTTGTTTTTGTTTTTAGAATTTGGTTAGGAATTCAAATATTTTCTTAACAAGGATGAAGGTCATATTTTAAGGAAATTATGAGAAAACAAGCATAGTTTTCAAAAACTAATGGTTATCAAATGAAATCTACACTTTTAATTTTGTGTCTAATAGAACTCTAAATTGTCAATTTTGTATCCAACATATTCATTTAGAATAAATACATAATAGGTTAAGAAAATCTATTATTATACACGAAGAATTATACCAAATAGCAACTTTCAAAGTTTGTATATCAAAATTATAATTTAATCAATTGTTGTTTTTTTCAATATGAAGTAGACACAAATTTCTATATAAATATAAAAGAAAAATAATGAAATTGAAACAACTAGTTAGATTTGTCTCTCTTTCAAAAGAATCATACTTGTTTCATGCTATTCAATTTTTTTTTAAAAAAAATGATATATTCCTACGTACATTTGACCCGAGAAAATAAATTTAAACAAAAAAAAAAAGAAAAAACGATGTCTCCAAGGGTTGAACAAGTGCGAGGATGTTTCTTAGGGGGGCTAATGTCGCTGGACCTAACAGTTACATAATAATATTTGTGGCAAATAATATAAATAATATAACATTCTTAAGTTGAGGGGGGCTCGAACCCCTGGGCTCCATGTAAATCCGCCACTGGGTCTGAGGTTAAAATTGATACAATATGTTAAGTTTAGGGTTGAGTTTGATGAAATTTAAATTTTACGGTTAAAATTGATATGGGAGATTCAATTTGATGAAATTAAAAGTTGAGGGTTAAAATTGATACAACTGCCAAATTTAGGGTTAGAAATGATTTTTTTTTCTATAATTTATTATCTATATTATCTTTTGTGTGCATTATGTTTAATTTTTTTAGATTGATTATGTTTACTTGATATATTTAGATTTTATCAATTTGAACATAGTTTAATAAATGTGACACATTAATATTTCAAAAGGGTCGAATTCTTAACCCCACTATTATTAAACTAACAAAATTGGATGACTTTATATCTTAAAAAAAAAAAAAACAAAATACGATGAGTTTTATATTTTGCTTGCGTCAAAAAAAAAAAAAAAAAAATATCACGTTTCTATAGTGCGTACATTAAACACCTCACCAAGAATAAAAATGACAATAAAAAAATTATAAAAAACAATAACAAATAATTAAATTTAGAATTTTGGAATATCAAGTCGTTGTAGTATAGTGGTAAGTATTCCCGCCTGTCACGCGGGTGACCCGGGTTCGATCCCCGGCAACGGCGCTGATTTAATTTTATTAGGTTTTACTGAATCTTGCTCAAAACGATTCGTTTTAGACGAAAATAAATGAAAATTACTTCTGCTCATCTAGTTAACTTTAAAATGCCGACGGCGGAAAAAAAAAAAAACTTTACAATGAATATGAATATTTACAATTCTTTTAATAAAAAAATAAAGTAAATTGAGATATAAAAGTTTAAAGTCACTAAGGGAATAAATTAAGCTATATTTTAATATGGAAAATTCCTGTAAATGGCCAAATACTACTTTGGAAAAATAGAAAAACAAGTTTTTTAAAAATGGCTAAACCATTTTTTAAATCTATTTTTTGCGCTAATGGTTCTTTCAATTGTACCCGAGTCAAGTTTCATGTTCACACTCTATTTTTTAGACTACTATTATTTGATTTAAATAAATAATAATAATAATATGTTTCCCTCTCAATCAAGGAATCAATTTAGGTACATCATCTATCTTCTCTCCTATATTTCAAAATTTAAATTCAGATTTTATCTTCTTTTGAAAACCGAAAGATTACACAAAATTTAGAGTTTTCATTTTCAAATTTCGATTAGATTTCTAGTTTTTGATTAACTAATCATCATCTTCATCATTTTTCTCAACCATTTTGAACGTCGATCGATTTTTGGTCTGCACTTCTTTCTAGCATTGAAAGGGCTATTGATCATAGGTATTTTGTCTTGTCTTAAATTTCATTTATTTTGAATTTCATTCATTCTTTTATTTATATAAAGTGATTTTCTTCTTTATTTCAAAAAATAGATATCTGGTCTTCTCGTTTTTATATTGTATAATGGGAGGTGGGATAATGACAATCAGTACACTAGCTACAAGGTATGAGTAGTGACATTGCAATCAAATTCTTCCTTCCAACATCTCATCTTGATTGAATAAGTAGTAAACTTTATAATTGGGAATAATGAAACAACTGTTGGAAAATACGTTGTATATAGAAACTGTTTCACACTAACAAACAGATTACAAAGCAACTGGCTACAAACAAATACAGTGTATATCTACAGACATTGTATATAGCAGAAATTACAGAAACCATAATTATCTACAGACTCTGTATATAACAGAAATTACAGAAACCATAAATAAACCATATAAGAATCTCAATAGCGTTCCAAAGGTCGTAGATGATCCGATTGACAACAACAACCACATCAAACGAACAGAACCTGTAAAACAAAAGAATGTGATGATCGGTAGTCGAGGCACGGGTTGCTAGCAGACTACAGCGATTGTCTCAGCAGGATACAACGACTAATTTCGGTAGAACAGCAACCTCGAACTACACGGATCTGGCAGAACTCTTGGATACTCACCCTCAACAAAACCAAACTCAAAAGAAGGAAAAATAAGAGAAACACGAAATGGAATGAATCTGAAATGAGGAAATCAGCTACTATTTATAGTGGTACAAATAGTAACTTTCTAGAAAAACGAAAAGGCAACAATAAATACTCTGTAATTACATTTAATTACAGTGTATTTATGCGTATTTACCACTGCAGAATACAGAAGGTCAAACGATTACTCTGTAATTATGAGCACTAACAACAGCTGTAGAACACGAAAAGACACAAACCGTTCATCTTCACACAAGTTATGAATTCAATTTCGGACATTAAATTCATAAATTAAGCAACCGTTTTAAAACTTTTAATCAACTAACCATCACTTTCTTTTAGACATTTACACCAAAATCCAACAACAACTAATCTCTATGTATAGAAATAGTTATGGGAAAACCCATAGTATTTAGGCTTTTCGAGGATAGGAATGTGATAACATCAAATTGTTGCACATTAATTTACCCTTTTTTTTTCTTGTCTTTATGTTACTACATGCAAAAAACGACGAATTATGACTATAATATTGTTATAGGTCATTTCAGAGCCTTCAGAGTCAAAAAGGGCATTTGGGTAATTAAAAGTAAGTAAAATTTTGTCGAAACCCAAAGGTCAACTCAAAAAGTCAATTAAGGACACAGATTCACAATGGAAACTTGAGGCAAGAGCATCAAGACACTGTTTGACGTTGTGCTCAACGCTCCAAGTCAGCAGGCTTGTGTCAAGACATTGCCTGGTAGTGTCTTGGCGCTAGGCAGATTTTTGCCATAACAGTTTCGGCACAATTGGAAGATTTTAATCCATATTTGGAGCAGAGTCTCAACGCTATCGACTAGTATAATGTGTAGCTTTTGAATTAGAGTTGTATCTTTTCTCCATTCTTTCAATTTCAGTTGCCCCTGTCCCTCAAATTTTCTGTACTTTTCAGTTTTTTTTCTCTTTAGATTAGTTTTACTTTATTTCTATAGTGTGTCGAGCTCGAGGGTCATGTTCGATGATGAGCTAGGCCAACTTTATGAAATCAGGACTCAGTAAATGTAAGTTTAGACATTCTTGAGACATTGTGTTTCATGCTTTATGAATTATTGTTGGTTGTGTTTTGAATTTCTGTTTTAACTACAATTAGATCGATAGAATAGATTGACAACCTATTTGCTTGACTCGGTTTAATTGTTATGCTAAATTGGTTAGTAATAGTTTATTGTGTTAATTGTGCTGAAATGCGTGTTATCCCAATTGGCTCAATTGCATGATAAATCTAGAAATTTAGACTTAGAATTGTATAAACTCAGGTTGTTCCTAATTTATACGGGTCTATCTAACGATCTACTTTCACTCAATGCGGTTAGATGCTAATTAATTTTGCGTGGTTAATTATAAATCTAATTAGGCTCCTACTTCGATGTGTTGGTCGGGTTGAAAAATATTAGGGGTCTTTAATCACTAGATACAATGACGATTAGACAATTGGGTAATAATTCAATTAATTAAGAGAGTCAATTATTGAAATTACCAAACTTACATCCCGAGAACCGATTACATAATCCCGAGGTGAGATCTACCACCCTTTTTATTTTTCCATTTTTTTATTCCTTGCATTTTAGTTTTAGCATTTATTTTTCTTGCAATTTATTTTCCCTCGCAAATTTTCCTCATATCCCAATCCCCCCATTAATTTAGTCATCACAATAAATCTAAGATAGATAAATTATAATCATGCTCCTGTGTTCAACCTCGACCACTAGATCTACAAGTTAGTTTTGGTGTCGTCGATTATAAATTTACTAGACAAGAGACCTCATGTGAATACTCTTGAAATTTCAGGTTCCTTTGAGATAACGCAAGGCATGTGTGTGTGCATGGTATTAGGTCCAGATCCCAACGGCTACAAGTGCATGTTCGAGACAGGATGTTAACCTCAAACTTCTTCGTCTGATCATGTACTGCAAATTGATATTGATTTATATTGTAAATCTGAAACAATTGATAGCATCAAGTGCTTTTAGAGTAATCTTCTCATATTTTTCTTATCTTCGTTGAATTCCTTGCGAAAAAATGCTTTTAAATGAGTATAATATGTGTATATGTCCTTGATGGAGGTTTTGAGTCAATACGGAGCTTAAACGAGCGAAACCGGAGCAAATTGAGCTATTTTCCCGAGCCCCAGCATCTAGGCCCTGTGGGTGGCATCTCAGCACTTTGCATACTTCAATTCCAAGCCAAAAACCCGAGAAGGAAACGTCAAGACGCCACAAAACGCCGCACAAATCGTTGGTGGCCTAGTGTTTCGACGCTAGGAAATTCCTCAGCTGATGATTTTCACGCAAGAATATGATATTTTCCATATATATAGTACAGCGTCTCGACGCTGCTCCTACGTATTTAAGGGAATTTGCGATTTTAGGTCAAATGTATCTTAGTTTTTCCCCCCTAGCCGATTTCTTCCCCATTCTCCCTATACTCCTGTGTATTCTACTATAATTTAGACTAGTATTCTTGTATTTTGGGATGGCAATCAAGCCAAGGAGCTTAGTTGGAGCGTTTCGATGACCGACTAAGTTTATATCGTCGCAATTGGGGACTTCTAATGTAAGTTTGACATACTCTTGAGACTTTTGCTTATGATTTTAATGAATTATTGTTGATTGTGATTTAAATTCCCGCTTTTGATTACAATTAAATCAAGAGAATAGCTTGACAACCTATTTTCATGACTTGGTTTAATTGCTTTGCTAAATTAGTTAGTAATAGGTTCGTTATGTAATTGTGTTAAAAGACGTGTTATCCCAATTAATTCAATTACATAATAGAACTAGGAATTTAAACTTAGAATTGTATAAACCCAGGTTGTTCCTAGTTTATATGAATCTATCTAATGGTCCAATTCACTTAATGCAATTAGATTCTTATTAATGATATGTCATTGGTTAAATATCTAATTAGGCTCCGACTTCAATGCATTGGTCGGGTTGGAAAGGTTAGGGTCCAAACCATTGGTTTCAATGGTAGTTACACGGTTAATAATAGATTTGTCAATTTGAGAGTCCATGATTGAGTTGCCAAACCCAAGTTAGAATAACCAATTGTGCGATACCGAGGTGAGATTAGCCAACTTGTCTTTACTTTTAATTTATTTTAATTCATTGCAATTTTATGTTTTTAGTTAAATCCATCATCCAAAACCCCCTTCTTGTTACTAATTGAGAAATCTAATTAAATAATTTAATTATGCTGCTTCCTGTGATCGACCCCGACCACTTTTGCTACAAGTTAGCTCTAGAGGTTGTGTATAATAAATATTATTTGATACGACCTTCAACAAGTTGCTTATCAACAATCAACATATAAATATATTAAAAACAAAATGGAAAGAGATTTTGGGGTGATAATTATTTGTCATAAATAAATTCAAAACTCATATCCATAGTCTGACTTTTGTTCAGTGAAGACCAAAGCATATTTTATGTTGATGGAGATAGATATGTGCGTTGAAAACTTGAAAATGCCTGACGTTCATAAAACCATATTTGCATCAGATTACGTGCAACTTCAAGAAGATGAATAATAAGAAGTTTGTGTGTGATGGAGAGGTTTTCGAGGCCTCTCGACCAAATAAAATTTATAACCAGCTACTTAACTACTCTACGCAGTAGTGGTCGGGTCGTCCACTTGGAAGGAGATTTTCTAATTAATCTCAGGTTTTTATATGGGTCACACAAGAAGAAGGGGAGTTTGAAAAGATTTGCTAACAAATAAATAGAAAGACGAAGTTTCATATCAGCTAGAAAACCAAATGAAACACATGAAAATAAATCAACAAGACAAATTGATTAGGACAAACAATGAGAAAAGATCATTGGATTCTAGGGAGTTCGTTGGATTAATTGATTAGTTTCGCTGTCTCCTTACTTTCTCTAAAGTTAAATTCTACTAAATTTCCTATGAACCCAGTATGCTTCTTGGTAATTCAAATTCTGCATCCTCCTTACCTGTGTTAATCAATTAATTAACCCGTTAGACAACATGATTAATTAATTAATTAATATAAAATTATGCTCGCTACTCTTCATGCAATAGACCGCTAGCCCACGAATATAATCTAACTAATCGAATGAATAATCCGCTAGTTCACATAATTATTTATCGAATTAGCAGCATTACAATTAAGTGTCCGAAATTGCTAAATTAAATCTAGAACATGCCATCCTAAATTAATTAAGCAATTTCTCCACTCATCCTAGGTTCCATAATTATTTAAGACGATGTCTAAGAAACAAAGAAATACAGAAAGAACCAGAGAAAAACGAGACTAATTGGAAAATTCTAACCTACGGCGATAAAAAAACGTAACCTAGTATTTAAATTATCATCATAGCGTCTCAACGCTACCTATTCAGGCTTCCGCGCATAATCGAACCAAACTTCGAGACGCTAAGGCCAGTATCTCGACACTAAACTAGTTTCCAACATTCTGCCTTATTTTTTCCGCTTTCTTTTTTGTTAGATTGGCTTGGGACTCGAACCTTTGACTCATTGACACTTATTTTCAAGCTCGCCATGGCCAGCTCAGGTCTTTTCACCTCCTCTTCATCTGTAAACTCCAAGTTGGCTAAAAAATGCTCCACATAGCCCGAATTGACACCAAATTTTATGATCCGCTCCCAATGCCTCCAGTGCTCAAATTACCTATGAAGTAGATACATAAACCATAAAATAGCTATAACAAGTTTAGATTAAGGGTGAAAAAATAGCACGAATTATGTGCTATCAGTGTGCATCTTTCTATTTGCATTCATGCTCTCAGATATGTTGGTTGTCATTATTGAGTATCTCTTTCTTGTAAAAAACGCCCTTGCCCACCTAGCTTTTCCTACGCCTTCTAACTTCATCCTAATTGAGGGGACTATATCTTCTAACTGTCTCATGTAATATTCATAGTCTATGGTTGTGTATGCCCTTGCACACATATGGAATGCATTGTCAATCAAGTTAGACTTGTATCTTTTTTTAGGTTTCTCAATAAGTGTCACACACAAATTCCATGCTCTGCAGAATTGTAGTTATTCCTAACACCATTGGGGTTACTGAGATGTCCAACAGAAACAATAACTAGCTCATTATGCTCACCTAAGGCAGCTTTCAGATTACGAAAAAACCACGTCCATGAAGCATCATTCTCTGAATCTACAATTGCAAATGTCAATGAGACAATTTGAGAGTTCCCATCCAATGTGCACGCAGATAGTGGAGTACCAAAGAATTTGTGCTTTCACGTTGCACCATCAACAGGGATAACCGGGAAACAATATATATCTCCATGAATGTATAGAAGTAGAAAGACACATAAAAAAGTATTTGAACCTGCCTTGTTCGTCAACATCAAACGCAGTATATGTGATAGCTCCTGAATTGTGCTATTTAATTACCTTTAATTTAATCTTGTTAGTTTGTATTTTACGGTTTAATTATTTGTTTTATAGGATTTCGAGCACAAGAGGTTTATTAGGCCAACTTGTCAATTTGACGCTAATTCGGGATATTAAAGATGTTTTTGAGCTATTTTGGAGTCCTCGAGATGACGCAGAAGTAAAATGATGAAAACGGGATGTCTGAATCTCGAAATCAGGGTCAAATTACGCAAAAAGATGCTACTCCAGCCAAACTACCCGAGAGGGTAGCGTTGAGACCCTATTTTGCCAGCGTCTTGACGCTGCTCCAATTCCAAGCCTGCGGACTGAAGTCCCAACGTCGAGATGCTATCGTGATATTATAAATATGTTCTATCGTTATTTTTAGCCGCTAGGTCAGATTTTTACCGTTTTCTCCGTTCTTCTCTGTATATTTTCTCGATTTCTTTAGCATTCCTTGATATTTTAGGCTTGTTTGGTTATATTTTTGTAATGGATTTCAATTCAATTATTGTTTTTACCGTTAGTATGCTAGGCTAGAACCCTTAGATTGTTGAATTGGTACAAATTTCTTGAATGATTTGTTTGTTGTGTTGAGTTTGATGGAGTTTTACATCAGTTTTATGAATGAAATCTTATTACATTCTATGATTCTCGTTTATACAATTGTGTTTGCATATTTAATTTAAGAATTGACGTCTCTTAGATTGGTTGCAAGCATGATTTATTTGTTATAATTAGATAGCCACTAGGTTGAGGTCACGAATCCATCGTTAGTTCAATTGTAGGCTAGCGTAGACTTTCGATACGCCTAAGAACATATGAGAAATTGGTCTAATTTAATTAGAGAATTTTAGTTCTTAATTTAATTATAGAATTTTGGGCCTTACGTGGTTAATGCGATTAGCTAATTAATATTTTTGAGGATTCATCTAAATATTAATTTAGTTAATTAGTTTTAGATTGAGGAGTTATCGGTCAAAGCATGAGGGGCAGCGGACGCCATAAAATAATTAACCAATTAAAGAATTCGTGGAGTATCGGGTAATTTAATTGGTTAGACACAGGTTAAGTAGGTGGACTATCCGAACAACCAAGAAGCACTCGGGATAGTAAGATTATTCATGAATTGTATCTTTAGAGTAAACAATGATACATAGTAAATAAATTAATTCAAGAAATACCAATCTGACAATTCCGTCTCTTAAGTGATTTTTCGTGATTTTTTGTTATTTGATTTTATTGTATGGTGTTCTTTTCTTTCCGGTATTTTTAATTATTTTTCTTGTGATTATTAATTCAGTTAGTGACAAACCACCCCGCATTTTTCACCCCATTTTTTTGTGGTAGCAAGAATTCGAAAATAAATTAGAAATATTCTTTCCATGTGGACAACCCAACCACTACCTACTGCAAAGTAGCAAAGAGTCGAAGTTTATAAATTTATTTGGTCACAAGACTCGACAACCTCGTCCGATCAATATGTGCCTACCAAAAAGGAGAAAACAAAAAACAGGAGGTGTTACTCGGTGGTATACATAGCAAATACAATGTATGCGTGGATGTTGAGTTGTATGTGTATAATATATAACACATTAAACCTGAGTTTTTCTCAATTAAGGCAACTGAAAATGTTGGGATTAGTGCATATGAAGCTTCTGGCAATCTCCTAATAGACGTGAGTGCAAGTTCTCGACCCCTCCACGCCTTGTCATAGCTAATGTTAACAACATGTTTCTCCTCATATAATCAAAAACATCGTGTGGAAGACACTGAGTCTTGTCATTTACCTTTAAAAGTGACTTGATGCACTCCCCCACAATCCAAGACATGACTTGTCTGTGGTCATTTTTTTACAATATCAATGGGGCATTAATGTAAGGGATTATAGACACTACACATATCTCCACAATGGTATGATATTGTCCACTTTGGACATAAGCCCTCATGGTTTTGCTTTTGGTTCACTCCAAAAGGCCTCATCCCAGTGGAGATAGTTGTCCTCCTCCCTTATAAACCCATGGTCAACCCCTTATCTAGCCAATGTGGGACTTTGGTCGCACTCCCAACAATCCTCCCCTCGAACAAAGTACCACCGAGCCTCCCCTTAATTAGTCATCTATCCGTCGAACTCTCCTTTACCAAGAGTCCGTCAAACTCTCTGGGTTCCAACTCCAGGACAACTCCTTTTCTCCAGAGTATACTGCCTGCCTAGAGCTCAACAATGGATTTCCCCATGACTACTTAGGCTCACAACTTCTTTGTTCGGTACCCGAGGATTCCACCCGACACGACTATGTCTGGGGCATGGGTCTGATACCACATGTAAGGGATTATAGGACACTACACATATCTCCACAATGGTATGATATTGTCCACTTTGGGCATAGCCCTCATGGTTTTGATTTTGGTTCACTCCAAAAGGTCTCATCCCAGTGGAGATAGTTGTCCTCCCTTATAAACCCATGGTCAACCCCTTATCTAGCCAATGTGGGACTTTGGTCTCGCACTCCCAACAATTAATGTCTGTCCACAAATTTATGAACCATCGACAAGTCCCCATCTAAATATCTCAGATGTACCAACAACATAACAAGTCATTACATCCAATAACAAACGATTTCTTATTTGATTTAATGGTACGTAGTTGGAAACTATTTTTTAAAGTAAGTATATTGCTTTCTTCAACTGGTCCTTGCTTAAAAACTGAATCTTCACTCACGATAATGCTAGGGGGTCAACATCAATGTAGTCGCTAATTTTGTAATTTTTTTTGTTGACTTTGTGCTGCAGGGTTAATCCGTGATTTCCAATTTCAGGACACACTGTATTTACCATGAGTGTATTTCTTTCAACGTGGTCGGCAACAACACACATATCACTAGACACCCCATCAACAATGTTCGACATGAACCATAAAACATCCCTGTCATCAGTAATTCAGATTATGTTCGATTTGTTGATCTCATTCCTATACATGGTTAACCGAGTGATCATGTGGTTGCCAGTTGAGAAAATCTTGCTCCGAATGCATTCAGTAAAGTCTTGTATTGTGCACCCCAACGATATCGACACACAGGTGGCCTTGAAATCATGGTATCGGTTGTTTTCATCCCAACTCCCATCGAAAAGTATTGTCACGTCCAATAGAAACATTTGTGTTAGGAATAAACAATGTTTAAGTCCCAAAATTTTTATATTGAAACATTCAATGTAAAGACCCTGGAATGCAACGAAAAATACCTGGCATATGGTGTAACTTATGCTCATTGATGTTCATTCAGTGATGTTGATGGTGGAGTCGATTGATTCGAAAGTTTGAAGAAAAAGTAGAAAATATTTGTTTATGTTCGTTGATCTTGTCGTGGATTTTCCCCAATGGATATTTAATAAAATTAAAATTAACATAAATGATTATTAGCTTTTTTTTAACATACATTAAAAATTTTGTTATTTTGATATGAATTTGGTTTTTAGAATCGAACATTTGAATTTGAAACGAAATCCGAGGAGATTTCGTCAGATTCCGTTGGGCTGGAAGTTTAGATACCGTGTACGTATTTGTAGGGACCGATTAGTTTACAGGTTGCACTAGGATAAAAATGGGACGCTCGAAAATTTTAGGTAAGGCATAAAACATGTTGCACATATTTCAAAACCGCCTCTCATATTTTGCCATCCATACAAATTTCTCAAAGAATAACAAACCACTGGACCAAGGAGTATTGAAGCCAAAAATACTCTACAAATAATTTCTCACAAAGTATTCGAAGTGTTTTGGACTTCTTAAAAAACACTCATAAATCACTTCCGAACATTATAATTTCAATTTCAGGTGGGAAGTACCATTCTTGGGCAAAAGTGCTTTTGACATCACTCAAATTCCATTGCCTATGCTAAATTTAAAATGAAATTAGAAAAGAACTTTTTTGGGTAGTGGTTTCCAAAAACAAAATCCCTCAAAGGCATGGAATAAAGTGTAATAAAAGTGGACACAATCATCAATGATGGCATATAGCTAGCCTTTTATTGATTACTTTTTTGTATTTCTATACTTTCTCTAATTCCAATTTGACTCCTATCGCAGTCCATCAAACCCTTTTCATATACATTTTTTTTTTTCTTTTTCAAACTTCATATTCATATGACTTGAAAGATAGAGGTTAAACAATATTTGTAATTTTTTTTAACCAAACAGTAACTTTTTAAGTTTTTTTTAGTACATAAACATTTGGGAGGATTCGAACCTCTAACCTCATGGTCGAGGGTACATACCAATTACCGTTAAGCTAAGCTCGCTTTGACACTTTTTAAGTCTTTATGAGAGCAAAACTGATTAATCAAATATAATAAGTGGGTACTATATTTTGTTCTCCTTACTAAGCAAGCATAATTAAATACATGATTATATTCACTAAAATGAAAAAGTTCCTTTCTCTATGCACATGTAGGGATTTAAACAAATGAATTTTAGAAGTAATTTTTTTTTAACGGTTAAGTTAGGTTAATATTAGTCTCTCTCGCTTTTAGTTTTTTTTAGTACAACAACATTTTGGGTGGGGGATTCAAACCTCTAACTTTTTTGTCGATGGTACATGTCAATTACTGTTGAGCTATGCTCGCTTTGACGTCTCTCGCTTTTAGTTAAGAGAAGACAAAATTATCAATTTATGTCTTTATTGTAAAACATGCATTCAAGATTTTGAATAGTCACTAATCCTAAAGTCATTTAAACCTAGTTTGGCTTCCATCTTCATGAATTTGATATTTTATGATAAAGATTCTAGAGTTTATTAAATTTAATTAAAAATATCTGTATAAAAAGTATTCATAGGTACCTTAAATACATATTTAGTACATGGTGAAATTTATGATTAAACTTTCAAACAAACAAATTGATTTAGGCAACTTTTCAAAAAAAAAAAAGAAAAAAGGATTAAGGCACCATTTGATAGTAATTTTGTTTTCTGTTTAATGTTTTGGAAAAGTAATAATTAATCTTATAAGAACTACATATAAGTAGGTTTTCTTTGTTTAGTTTCCAACCTTTTAATAACACATTTCAAATTTTAGCCATGTTTAAGAGGAAAAGAAACATGATTCTAAAAACACTATTGACTATGACATTGAGAATGGGATTATGCAAGTAGAAAATATAGGAAAAATATCAGCAAATAAACTCAAAATTTTCAAAACCATAAAACAAAAGATTTACATACAAAAAGCTCTAAATATTTAGATCAAGTAGTGAAGAGAGAGAGAATGAGAGTGACTAAATTTACAAACACCATACTACTTCAATGAATTAAGCTGCAATCAAAGCAAAAAGAGATCTAGGGTTTGAAAGAGCTGAAACTAAAAGGCCAAAAAAAAGGAAAAAGGAAAAAAAGTTTAAACTTTCTTACAATGATCCACCCCCAAGCATTCCACTCCAATATCCAGTTGAAATGTTAGTCCCTTGTTGTCTTTGATTTTGATGATCAGATTCATTTGGGGCAGCAGAAGAATGTTGGTTCAATTCTTGAAAAGCAAGCAAATTTCTTCCATCTCCAAGCCCATCACCAGAATTAATTCCCAAACTTGGCTTAAACTCATCATGAGGCAAAGAAAATCCACTTGGAAATGGACCATTATCAATCCCCAAATTAGCATTATTATTATTATTGTTGTTGGAATTTGGCATGAGATTTGGGATAAAAGAACTCAAACCCCTAAAATTACCAAGTCCTCCACAATTATCATTGTTGACATTTTCAACCTTAGGGACCTCAACAAAATGAGACATGCCACAAGGGAAAGCAAGGTTGAGATCTCTCCCAACTGGGTTTTGAGTGGAAAATTGAGATGAAGGGTAATTTGGTAATTTTGGGTTGCTGTTGTTGTTGTTTTGGGTGTGGAAATAATGGTCAGTTGAATTAGATGAGGATGAAGAAGAAGACATTGCTGCTGTTGCTGTTGTTGTTGATGGTTTTCTGTTCTTTCTTGAGCCTCCTCCAACAGGGACATTTCTGAGGGACCCACCTTCAGTCCAATACCTTCTACAAGACTTGCAAAAGTATCTTGGTTGTGTGAGGCTGTAGTTGTTGTAATAACAAAACTTGGTGTTGCTTGACTTGCATCTTGGGCAGTTCAATTGCTCCTTAGGAGGCCTTGTTGATTTCTTCTCCAACATGCATGATGGTGATGATGACCTTGTGCATGGATTAGGGTTTATCTCTTCCATGCTTGGTGTCTCACACTATCCCTGCATCCAAACACCCCTCCAACAAAGAGATCTTATGATTTTCAAATGTGGTCATGCATATCAATAATAGAATACATACATACAACTCAATTACAGGATGGAGTCAGAAATCTTCATAAGAAAGATCCAACCTTTTTTCATTCTTCTAACTTTTGATTTTGAAAATTTAAGAAGGGAAAATTCAACAAAAGAGAATACCCAATATATATTTAACTCATTCAAAAATGAAAAAAAAAAAGGATATAAGAAGGGATTTATTCATCTTACCTATGTCCAATGATCAGCTCTCCATTAACTGAAAGAAGGAAGCACAAAAGAGGAGTAGAGAGAGAGAGGAACTTTGTTCCTTCTTTTCTTCCAAGTGCAGTTGAAACAAGAAGAAAGTTTTGGGGTTGGTTTCAATGTGGGTTTGAGCTTTGCTTTAAAAATGATGGGAAAGTGAAAGAAGGGTGAAAAGTGTGCCTAGCTTGTTTTGACTGCACATTCAATGACACTAGCTATATATGTATATATTATATCTTAGTATTTCATGGGGGAAATTTTTGTAAGTTTGTTTGAATTTGTGTTCAATGATTCATCTTAGTTATTTTTATATTCATTTTATTGGTGGAATTATGAATGTGTCTATTGTGGTGGGTTTCTCACTTTTGACCTCATAATTGGTTGGGTGAAGTCATTGATTGTTGCTCTTCCATTGTTTGGTCACCTTCTCTCTTTTGCATGATGACCATTCACTCCCTTAGAAGCCTTTGCTTTTTGTATGGGTCATAGACATATAGAAAAGAGAAGAAAGAGAGAGAGAAAGATTAATTTCATTGCATAACACCTCATCTAGTTTTATGTCAAATTGCTGAATTTTTTATTAATTGTGTATGCTATTTTTGTTATTTAATAAGTAATACATGTTGTAATGGAGTAAAGATGGTCCCATGAGAAAATAAAAAAATCAAGTTGAAGGAGAAATCGAAATTGTTTGGTGTTAGGTTTTGTGGAACTTATTTGAAGACTAATTTGACGTTTAAATTGAAGCTCAAGAGAAGAGGAGGTCGGATGCCTTCCTATAACAATGATGTAATATTACTATTAACCGGAAGAAATTGAGAGCACCTACGACATCTAGGTGTTGAAACCCAATGTCTAGACGCTCCACACCCACAGCGTTGTGGTGGTTACCCCAAGTCAAAAATTGAATTTTGAAAGCACCAAGGTCTTATTTTTAGTCTTGTGATGCTAACATGGTTTTCATTTGTAAACCTAGCTCCTAGATACCTTTTTTGTATGGTTCCTTATATATATAGCCTGATGTATTATGTTTTTTTTGTGAGAATTATAAAGATAGAGAAAAGAAGGCAGCCCTATCACATGGTGAGAACTTTTCATAGTGAACTTAAAGAGGAGAGAAAATAGAGAGGATATAAAGCCTCTCTAAGCACGAGCGAGCAAATCTCTTTATTAATCTCATCGTAATCTTCAACATTTTAATAAAACCTACCATCGCAAAAGGTTGGACGTAGTATTGAGAGTTTGGAATGAACCAACTTAAATCGAGTATTGTGTACTTCCTATCTTCATATTTTTAAATTCTTTCATGGCGTATTATTTTATCATACCATCTTGTAGGGGTGTAAATTTTTCGAGTCGGGTCGATTGTACGGACAACCCGATCCTACCCAATTCATTGTTGACCCGAATCGGGTCAGATCAGTTTTTATTAATATTTTCTTTTAGTATTCTGGGCAAGAAACAATGGTCCAGCTTTATTGTAAAAAAAAAAGGTCCAGCTGGGAAACACGAGCTCGAAGACGAAGAGACGAAGATGAAGAGGCGCCGACGACAGATGAGGCGAGGAAGACGAAGACGAAGATCAGGCGCTGGCGACAGATGAGGCGAGGCGAGGCGAGGAAGACGAAGATGAAAATCCTGCGCCGGTGACAGATGAGGTGAGGCGAGGCGAGGAAGACGAAGAAGAGGAAAACGAAGCGGCGTCTTCTGAAACCCTAAATCGAACGAAAACAGGTTTTTTTTTATATGGGTTTTTTTTATAGGACAAAGAAGAGGTGACTAATTGATGACCGAACCGAACCGAACCGGTTCGACTCGGTTCGGTCATATATAAAGATTACAACCAAACCGAACGGTCAGTTCGATTCGATTCGGTTCCTTTCACCCCTACCATCCTGTCCGTAGAAGCCAGACATTTAAGCTACATTTGAAAAGGCCCTAAATTCCCAACCATTTTTCTTAAATAAATAAAGACCAAATCTTAGGGGGAAAAACATCAATTAGTGAAACAAATTAGAAAACAAAAAATGTTGCTGCAAAGCGAGAAAACTGAAATTCCTTCAAAGAGAGAACATGATATATAGAGTTGAATTCAGTATATGAGTCCAATCTCCTTGTTACATGAAAGAGCTCGTTAAGTGTAGGGCCTCTGGGGGAGATGGTTACCTTACCCATTTGCTAAGTTGACAGAGGAAGAATGTCGATAAAGAATTAAGAGGCCAAGGAAATTCTAGAGGGACCCAGGTAATGAAGGTTATGATTTAAGTGGAAATCTTTATATGGTTTTGAATATTATTACAAACAGCCAAATTAGACCCACAACCTCAATGTCAATCTTCTTATGGCAATGCTTAGTTCATGCACTCATTACTCATAGCTGCCAATTGATGTTCTTCCCTCTTGCCCTTGTTTTCTTCTCTAATTTTAATGAAAAATGCATGATTTTACAAAAAGAACAATTATAGTTTGCCAACATTGTGATTTGTGATTTTTGTGAAATTATTTCTCATTTTTCAAGTGGGTGAGAATACAATTATAGCTCTTCTCTTTAATTATTGAAAGTTTTGTTTAAATTAGTAATTTAGTCCTTAAAATTTAATGGTTATTTCTATTTGATCTTTAAACTTTACAAAGTTTCGGTTATATCCCTAACCAATTTTGAATTGTGAGAGTATGTGTAATCCCTTGATTGACAAATTCATTTTAAAGTATTTTAGAAACTAATTAATCCTCATTTGATAACTTTTTTTAAAAAAAAAAAATTCTTCTTTTAGTTTTTCCTTAAAACAAAAAAAAAAAAAAAATCATATAAGTTTTATAACCATTTTTCCTACATTTTAAAAGTAGTACAAAAGTTTGAGAGACGTAGAGATGTTAAAAAGATAAAAATGTGTGTGAGAGGAAACAAACATTATAGATAAATAAATAATATTTTTCAAAAGAAAAAGGTAAGGGAGAGAAAAACTAAGAGAAACTGGGTCAATTGCGAGCGCATTTTCTTATGTTTGTGTCGCATTTGTGGGCACAATTTCTTTTGTCCCTACATTCGGTCGCAACTGGGCCTTCAGACTCTAATTTTTCTCTTCTTCTTTGGTGAACATACCGAACCGCCACCTTCGTTTCCCACTGTTGCCTTCTAGAGTGGGGTAAAAATATGATCAAATTAAGCTCTAGAATACTGTGCAAGCATACACAATCCGCAGCAAGTGATAAGTAATTTATCGAATCCATAGGGTTTGAATAGCTCTCATTTTATCTATCTTGCGTAACTTTTTAATGGTTTCAACGTTTGTTAAATTGATTGATTTTGATAAAATGTTGAAGCAAAACAAATGACAAAACAAAAAGTAAACAAATAAAGCAGACAGATTGGAAACAGGCGTTGGTCAGGTTTTAGTAATTGCTGTAAAAGATGTTCTAGCAATATTATTGATTGGGCAATTCTCTTGCAGTCTTATTAGCAGGATCCTCCCGGAACTCTGAATTTTTTGGAATGTGTTTCAATTCCAATGACGTACTACCGATCAAGCACTAGGCAACTGGTTATCCGTCCTAACTCAGTCACTGGGCGTTCACCAACACACAATGGTCTAGTGTGATTAAATGCCACACACTTCTCAAATCATCCATGAAACTAAGAAGTGATATTCATACCGGCTGGCTAAGAAGGCACAAAATAGAAATATGCACAACAAATAATCAAGATGCACAAATCAACATATATTGCATAGAGAATGAAGCACGCCAATTACATAGTTCCTAACCAACACCTAAGCAAATTTAGTTCATAAGATTCAAAACAACACACGCTACAATCTGAGTATATGCATCCATAACTACAAGAAATTACAAGAAAAGATCAATTCCCTTTATTAGATCCGTAGTTGATGGTCTTCTTGAAGTCTCCAATCTTTCCTCCTCTATTCGACTTCCAAAGATGGAAAATGGAATTTGGAAAGTCCTTCTCCAAGAATGGAATGTCTTTAACTTGAGATGACTCTTCCTTTTTATCGAGTGAAGGCAAACCCTAATTAGATCAAATTGTACAAGTGGAAGGCTCTCCAAGCTTCTTAGATCCGAAAATAATTCAACTAACACCACTTCATTAAAATGGATTACGAGCTGTTACATGGCAGTTTTGCTCCCTGCTTTGCTGGATCACAGATTTGGCTCCCGCAAGTCGCTCAGCTTTATATTCTGCACAAAATAACTTCTAAGGTATCCATTCTTCTAAATGGGTTAAAACATATAATATTCATCTAAAAGCAACCCTATTTAACACAAAATACTATAGAACTAAGGCCGAAATAACTCCCTTTTGGAGAGTTATCACCTACTTCTCTCCTTCCCCCACGATCTTTTTCCTTCGCACAAGAGGGGTAACTTCCTCTTCTTCTTCCACCATCTCAAACTTTGCTTCTTCTATAGCCTTTCAACTAATCTCAGCCTCTTTCCGCAAGTCTCCCTCCCATTCCTTAGAGTGTTTTCCTGCATAAGTACAAGGGTGTGATAGTTTACTTTTTGCTTGGTCCGACCTCAGGGCGGCCGAACGCTTTGAATGGCAGGTACTCATTCGACGGGGTGACGAAATGGGTTTCAAAACCCCCTTCAACCTCTCAGAAGAAGAAACTACTGAAGATTTATGTGAGGGTGTCGGTTTCTTCGGCTGAGAAGTGGATTGGGGCTTCATTCTCAAGTTTAACTTTGTGGGTCGTCTGAGGGGAAACGAGCTACCGACAGTTCCTTAACGGAATGTTTGTGGTTTTCGGTGGTGAAAGTGGTTGGACAGGGTGGTCGGAGCTCGAATCGGAGACACTTGGGGTGTTGTCGAAGAGAGGCGTTGAGAACATTTTGAAAATAATTTGACCTAAGTCAAATTTTTGTTACTTATATCAGTTTCAAAATTCCTTAAATGGAATTTACATGACATCATTCTTCGAACTCGAGTTCGCACGAGATTTGCGCCCGGAAACGCGGCGCAAATTGCTGCCATAAAAAAATTCCTTATTTAGCACATGGGCAGATTTGCGGCCGCTTTTGCCTCGGAAGTCCTGCCTTCTCTAGATGCTTTCTCTTTTTACCCTACATTTTTCTACTGCACACTTAACCAAAATATTTAGAAAGTTCACACAAGTTAAACATCCAATAACGAAGAAGGATTTGTAATTGAAGAAGTAATAAGATAGAACCTTGGTGAACCATGAAAATTAGTTTTGACTAATTCAACTGTTGGTGGTTCGCAAGTGTACAGGTCATAAGTAATATAAGACGGTAAGTAAAACTGAATATTGTATCCACGGAGAGTAGCGTGACTTAGGCAAGAAAAAATTCTAAACACTAAAATTATCAAGGATGCTCATTATCTAGGAAATCTAGCACATAAAAAAGACAGGTCAAAAATAAACGGAACACTAAAGTAAATAATGATCAAGCAGAGATGCAACACACTGAGGGATAACAAATAGGATGAGAGTTCGGGCCTTGAAATCCAATATATAATTGTTGGGCTCCTAGAGTGAGTAAAAATAAGATGTAAATAGACTCTAGAACTCTGTGCAAGCATACACAATCGACAACAAGTAATAAGTATTTATCGAATCCAAGGTCTGAATTAGCTCTCACTTTATCTATTTTGTATAACTTTTCAATGGTTTCAAAGGTGGTTAAAATGATTGATTTTTATAGAATGCTGAAGCGAAAGAAATGACAGAACATAAAGTAAACAAATAAGCAAACAGATTAGAAACAGGCGCTGCTCAAGATTTCGTAATTGTTTTAAAAGATGTTCTAGCAATATTATAGATCAGGCAAAACTGTTGCAGTCTTATTAGCAGATTCCTCCCGGAACTCTTGATTTTTTAGAATGTGTTTCAACTCCAATGACGCACTACCGATGCAACTGGCTATCCCTAGCTTAACTAATTTCAGTTCATTAAATTGGCTAACGAGTTGTGACGTGACAATTTTGCTCATTTTTTTGCTGCAGCACAGATTTTGCTTCCTGCTCAGCAAAATATTCTACACAAAATAACTTCCAAAGCATCCATTCTTCCAAATGGGTTAAAACATATAATATATATCTAAAAACAACCATATTTAGCACAAAAGACACACAAATCAATATAGAAATAAGGTCTAAATAACTCCCTTTTGGAGAGTTATCAATAATCTAATAGATAATTGACTACTTATTATTATGTCCGCTAATTATAGATCTAGAATCTACTTATTGACATAGGATCTCCTGTTGGTTTTCCCTAATTATCATTAACACATTTAAATAACCTAAGTGTCCTTAGTGTTGGGTTTTATGCCCTAAAACTCGTAGATAGTAAATGAAACAAATTAATAGATCTCAATAAAGTGTTATTTGAGTGATTCAATAATTTGGTTATTGAATAATCGAGTTTGCATCAATAAACCCTAAATCCAAAAAACTAAGATCCAAGGTTGTTTAAATGAAGCTTGGACTAGTATGTGGGGACATACGGGGATTGGTGTCCAAGTAACAACCTAAAAGGTCTATAGCATAGGGATAAGGTTGGGTACCTTATCCTGGTGACACTATGTGATACGACCCACCTTGTATTCGATACAGGTGCAATGATCCAAAAAATCCATGTAGGAGACATGCGGGTGGGGGTATTATATGCAATGAGTTTGCATAAGACCGGACCATGAAATATATAGTAACCACTAGATGTAACGCCGTTAACTAGTTTAGGTTTCTATTTCAATAGGATGACCTAGGTAACTCAATCTCAATCCTTAGCTGTTATGAACTCCTTTCAGAAGGGATTATCCTTAGATTTGTATGGGTGAGAGTGGCCAGTTCGCCGATTCAATAATCCTACCATTCCAGGGGCAAGATTGAATGGGGGCTGGGAACATAACAATACAAGATGGAATTCACTTCTTCCCCTATTGGGGTAAGTGGATGTGTGTGTTGGGTTTTTTGCCCTAAAACTCGTAGATAGTGGATGTAACCGTTGACCGGATATTAATGAAATAATATTGATATATTTTTCCATTAAATGTTATTAGTTATTTTATATTTGTCTTTGCATAAATATAACCCTAATCCAATAAACTAGACATCCTAGGTTGTAATAGAGTCTTGAACTATATGTAGCGACATATGAGATCATTGTTCAAGAAACATCCTAAAGGGTCTATAGTACGGATAAGACTGGGTGCCTTATCCTGGTGACACTATAGATACGACTCACTTTGTATTTGATACAAACGCAATGATCCAACGCATTCGTGTAGGAGACATGCGAGTGGGGGTATCCTATGCAATGAGTTTGCATAAGACCGGATCGCGAAATAGTAACCACTGGTTATAACACCGTTAACTAGTTGGTTTTCTATTTCACTAGGACGACCTAGACAACTTAGTCTTAATTCTGAGTTGATTGTGGACTCCTACTCATGAGGGATTGTCCTTTGATTTGTATGGGTGAGAGTGGCCAATACACGACTCAATAAGCCTACCATTTTGGGGATAAGATCGAATGAGGAGTTGGGAACATAATCGTACAAGATGGAATTCACTCCTTCCTGACTTTAGGGTAGGAGATGAGTGTTCCCTTAAGTGGTGACTCAGAGTCTTGAACAAAGGGTCCTACCCTCTCAATGGCACGAGAGGGTTTTCTGTTTGATGATTGAACCACATACAAGTTGTTCATTAGAGGAGAACTGGTACTTAAGGAAATAGAAGTAATCCAGGGGTAAAACGGTAATTTGACCCAGTTGGTGTTGTGGACACTCATGAAGGACTAACTAGTCGATATTGGTCTATATCCGTGGACACAGAAAATATGTCTGCAGTGAGAAGAGTGCAACTGTGAGTCTATAGTGGAATGTACACACAGTTAACGAATATTGATTAATGTGGTTAATGAGTTTGACCAATTAATCTCACATCGTTGGAGCTTCTGATCTGCATGTCCATTAGGTCCCACTGGTAGCTCATAAAGTAATTTGAGGCAACTAAGTAATAAAAGTATATTGAAAATGTTCAATTTACTAAGGGAAACAAATATAATATTGATATATTATTATGAGAGAAATTAATATTTGAATTAATTTGAAGAAATTCAAATATTAATATAAATTTGAGTCACATTAAATTTATGGAAGTTTGAAAGAGTTCAAATAATAAATTAATTAATTTTAAGGCCTAAAATCTATTTGGCCAAAATTAATTAATTCAAGGCCGGAAATTAAATATGTGATATTTAATTGGTGGTTAATTAATTCAAGAATTCATTAACCGGGAATTAATCAAGTATGGAAATAATTAATCACTTACGGAAGTGATTAATCATTTATGGAAATAATCTAATCACTTCTGGAAGTAATTAGTCATTTGTGGAAAAAATTAATCAATTATGGAATTGATTCAATTGCATAATTGATTAAATAAGGAATAAGATTGAATCAATTTTGGAAAAGATTGATTTAATTGAATATTTTATTCATGGTCTCGCTTCTATAAATAGAACACTAGACCTAATTGGTCCAGTACTCTCCTCTTGCTCTTAGACTCACAAGACAAGACCTAGAATTCTCTCTAGCCTCCCTCTTAGAGAAAGGCTGCCACAAGTCTTTTGCCTCCTAGACTTAGTGACATACCGGTGTAACCTCTGTGGTTATTGTGTCTTTGAAGAAGAATTTTCCAGCAAAGAAACTACAAAGAGGCTGCTGCGTTTTCGTTCGTTGAAGCGTCGTTGGCGAAGAACGGTCAAGTCTACAACGAAGGTTTGTAACGGTTCTTTCAGTATGTTTATAACAATTTTTCCAGTAACTTTAAAGTAAGTTTAAAGTTTATTTTGCCTTTTCGGAACGGTATTTTAATGTTAATTAATATACGACGTAAGGTCCAATCGATGCGCTTCCACTGCGTAGGGGCTTTTATCCCCTTCAGTGTGTTCCCTTAAGGGTTGATTCCGGGACTTGAACAAAGGTGCGTCGTCCTCTTCTGGCCCAAGAGGAGCTCATTTTTAGTGGTTGTACCCTAAACAACTTGTTCATTAGACGGATCAGTGGTACTTAAGGAACCAGAGGTAACCCAGGGGTAAAACAGTAATTTGACCCAACTGGTGTTACGAACACACGTGAAAGATTGACTTACTGCATTGGTCGATAGCCGTGGACACAAAAATATTCTACAGTGAGAAGAGTGCAGTTGTGGGTCTTTAGTGGAGTGACCCACAGTTAACGAATGTTGACTAACTTGGTTAATGAGTTTAGCCAATTAGTCTCATATCGTTGGAGCTTCTGATCTGTAGGTCCATTAGGTCCCACTGGTAGCTCGTAAAGAGACTTGAGGCAATTAAGTATTAATTGTAAATTGAAAGTGTTCAATTTACTTAGGGAAATCATATAATGTATATTGATACATTATAATATAAAGTTTATGAAACTTTATAATATAATTTTTAATTAATTCTTGAGATAAAATATTTGAAAGAGTTCAAATCATTAATATGAATTGGATTCATATTAATATAAATAATTTAATAAAATCCCTAAGATTAAATATGTGATATTTAATTGGGTAATTAATTAATTATGGTATTAATTATTTATTTATTAAATTAAATATGAATAAGATAATAAATTTGATTAGATCTTATTCATGACCTTTTCCTATAAGGAAAAGATCTTTGCATTTTTCCTATAAAAAGGACCCCTGGGGTGGGGTGAAAGACATCCTATTCATTCTCTTACTCTTAGAGAATTCCCCTAAAGGCTCCCTCTAGACTCCCACCAGTCTCCTACCTCTAGAAGTCTCAGAGTCATTCTGGTGTAGCCATAGTGATGGTGTTTGCAGTAGTTCGTGATTATTTCACAAACAGTCGGTGAATTTAATTTGAGTCGTCAACGAGAGTAATTAATTTGTTACTATATAAATTAGATTTACATCTAATATTTTTGTATTCTTAGCCTTAATATAAATTAGAATAGTTCTAAGATTATTGCCAATGTATTAGTATTTTAGATTAAACAAAATTAATTACAAATCGGTCCTAATCACGCTTCCGCTTTACGGAATTACGGAATTCCAATCATTCACTTAACAGTATTAAATGGGTTAAGTCTTAAGTCCTGATTCATTTTAGATCCCTAGGCCTAACCCAACTACTCTCGCTGTCACTACGAGCAGTTATGTCTAGTCGATAGAGTTATGTCCTAACTTAGTTTATGTCCGTCGAGTTTCTACTAGGTAACATATCAATATAAATTTTGTCAGAATTTATAAAGCATTACAAACACTCAATCAAATAATCAGTAAATTGACATAACATAAATAGTCAAAATATCGTTTAATTATATATTCTCATTCAAGACCCGAATGTCGGGAAGTTAGCCATACATCGTTATGTGAACACTCAAAATTTCCAGCATATACATGCATTTAAAATAGTAATATGAACAAGGAAAGGGTATAAAACTTATCCCTACGTCGAATCCTTGCTTGCACCTAGATTCATCGTAGAAAAAGCCTCGATTGGAGCCTCGTCGCAAGTCCCGAATCAACCCAAAAATGCTCACAAAATTCTCTAAAAAATTTACTTTCACTCCCTCCCTCGAAGAAGCTCTAAGAGCCTTTGAAAGATGCTCAAAATGTTGCTTGGTGATTGAAAACCGAGGCCAAGGGTCCCTTTATATAGTGCTCCTGTCGCACTGGCATCGAGACGCTGACGTCACAGCATCTCGACGCCGTGACGTCTCCAACTTGCTCCCCATGTAGCTTCAGCATCGAGACTTTGAGGATAGCATCAAGATGCTGCCCCTCGAATTGGATTGCCTTCTTCTCGATCTTAGGCTGGATTTGGGCTTTAATTCACCAGAATTTTAGCCCTCAATCTTCTCCTTTAAGCTCTTGATTGATCTCTTGACCCACATCTTCATAAATTGGGCCAAATCTTCTCTTTTTTCTCCAGAAGTCATCAAGAAGCTCCTTTGGGACATAAATGTTGAAATTAATATGATAAAACATTAAAACCACAATAAAACAAAACAAAAATACTTAAATCTAGGGATAAAATGTTAGCATTTTTGCATGCTAACATCAACCTCCAGGTGAAGCTGTAGGTAGAGGTGTTCCTTTACAGTCAACTTAAGTACCTCTTCCTTAGACAAGGTTCCCTCTTAATCAAACTTGATTTTCTTGGTTTTCCACCACACGATACATTATACACTTTTCTTTTTTGGCCTTTTGGATTTATCAAAAGAAAGAAAAATAAATTGAAATGACTACAAAAAAAGAAAAGAAAAGAAAAGAAAATAATTTACATATTTACAACAATGTCACTCTGGCTTATTTGGGTTCAATCAAAGAAATGGAGGCCTTCTCTTTTCGGGTTCTCGGTATTGCTTGGTAGGGTCCCTATTGGTATGTTCCTCATCTCTTTAGCTAATTGCCCAATTTGTGATTCAAGATTCCTCAAGGAAACTGTTTGACTTTGAATAACAGAGTCGTTCTTTGTCATGCCTCATAAGATTCTCCAAATTTGAGGTCGATTGGGGTTGCACTTGCATCGGTTGGTGCTGCAAAAGCTTCTGCAAAGGTTGTGTAATCTTTAGCTGAACTTGTCCATTGAATACATGTGGTCCTCCCTGCTAAACAAATGGGACTGAATTAGAAGTACTGGCATTTTGTCTTCCCCATCAAAAGTTAGGGTGTTGTCTCCATCCTTGATTGTATGTGTTGGAGTAAGGGTTGATTATGTTCTGTGCACCTACAAAATATATTGGGGGTTGAGGACAAACTTCAAATGAATGCCCTTCATTGCATGTAGTGCAAATGGGGGTTGAAGCTTGGCTCAAGGATGCAACTTGAACTTGATTCCCTAAAGTAAGATTCATAAGCATATCGTTCATAGTTAACATCTGCTCCGACAATGTCTCTAAGTGTGTGGCTTCTTGGACCTTGACATTGTTTCTTGATGGTGTTTCTTCTTCTTCCCATTGACCATTGTTTGCAACAATTGCATCAAGAATTTCATTTTCCTTGTTGAAATTCTTTTTAAGCAAAGAACCATTAGCTGATGCATTGACCACTGCTTTGGGATCTTGAGTGAATCTGTTGTAAAAGTGTTCTACAAGAAGACAAGCAAGCAAGCCATGGTGTTGCCATTTTCTAATCAACTTTATAAAGTGCTCTCATGCTGTGTCTACTCCTTCTTGTGGTCCTTGTTTAAAAGTGATGATTTCCCCTTGAATTTGTGCATTCTTGGTAGGCAGAAAATATTTCCAAAAGAAACTTTTCAGCAAGTTCATCCCATGTGGTGATGTTATCCAAAGGAAAAGAATCTAACCATGCTTTTGCATTACCCTGCAAAGAAAATGGAAAAAGTTTCAAACACAAAGTTTCATTGGATAATCTATTCAGCTTGAAAGTTGCATATTCTAAAAAATTGCTTCATATGCTTGTGAGGATATTCACTAGGAAGTCCTGAAAATTGGCCTATGGTCGGAAGCATTTGGAATATGAATAGGTTTAAGCTTAAAATTATAATAAGGTATTTTGAGCATACACATATCCAACCTGCAAAGAAGTCCCTACATAAAAATTTGGTTCTCTGTGACATAGGAATTTGCGGTCGCAAACCGATCACAATTCCTGTTAACAAAAACTAAAAAATGAATTAAATCGTTTATCCTTTCTCTCCCTGGCAACGGCGCCAAAAACTTGGTTGTGACAGAAAAGCCACATGCAAATGTGACCAACGTCTAAGTGCAAGTATACACTGCCAAGTAATAAGTGGAGAGTACTTTGGATATCAAACCAAAGGGAGAGTGGTGACTAGTTGAATACTGATAACTGCCCAAAAGGTAGTTATTTAGGCCTCGATTGTATAGGGATTTGTGTGCCCTTTATGCTTATTAGGGATGGTTTTGGATAGATATTACATGATTTAACCCATTTGAAAGAATGGAAGCATTGGAAATTATTTTGTGCAGATTATGCTGCTGAGCGACTGGAGGGAGCAAATTCTGTGCTGCAGCAAAACTGGGAACAGAACTGCCACATCACAGCTCGTTAGCCAACTTCATGAACCGACTTCTGTTGAGTTATTTTCGGGATAAAGGAGAAAGGAGAGCCCTACACGTGTCCAAGTTGACCTAATTCAAGTCTCCTCTCCTTCTATAAAAGGAAGTAGCCGTCCAAGTCAAACTCATTCCATGTTTTCCCTTGGAAGCCGAATAGTATAGGGAGATTGAAGATCATCAAGAACACCATCTACCGCAAGCTGATTAGGGAGTTTATTTTGTTTATTAACTTGTGGTTATGAACATGCATACTCAGATTGTAATTCGTATTCCTATGCCTATTATGAACTAAGTAGCTTAAGGTGTTGGTTAGGAATAATGTGATTACTGTGCTTCATCTCTAGTAATAAATTGACTATCGCATTTTGGTTAATTGTTGTGCTTATTTCCATTTTATGCCCGCCTGGCCAGCCGGTGTGAATAGCTCTCTCTAGTTTCAGGGATGATTTAGAGAGTGTGTGGCAATTATCCACACTACGATCATTGTGTATTGGTGAACGCCAGTGACTGAGCTAGGGATAGCCAGTTGCCTAGTGCTTGATCGGTCGCTCTTCATTGGGTTTGAAACATATCCCAAAAGATCCGGAGTTCTGGGAGGAATCCGCTAATAATACTGCGAGAAATGCGTGATCAATAATATTGCTGGAGCATATTTTAGAATAATCACTAAACCTAACCAGTGTCTGTCTTTAATCTGTCTATCTATTTGTTTACTCGTTGTTCTGTCATTTATTTTTCTTCAGCATAATTCTTATAAAACCCAACATTTTTATTATCTTCGAAACCATTAGGAAGTTACGCAAAATAGATAAAGTGGAAGCTCATTCAGACCTTGGATTGATAATATTACTTGCTGCAGACTGTGTATACTTGCACAGGAATTCTAGAGTATTTTATACTATATTTTTACTCACTCTAGGAGCCCGACAAATACACTTTCACAATTTAAGAAAACAAGAACCTCCTATAAATTTGCAATTGAAATTTGGTAACTACAAAATTATATTGATGGTTTTTTATGTTTGGATACAAGCAATAAATAAAGCAAATAAAGAAAACGAATAAAGATATATGAGATAAGACAGAGAATTCAAATAAGTATCAACCAAGGGCCTAATATGTGCTCACCTTTGCGCCTGCAACTTACTCAAGCAATACGCAACGTATGGAGGATACTACCTATTAGTGCCCATATAGACATGGTGCAGACATATTGCTACCAGCTTGCGCCTACAATTGTCCTGACAGCTTAGTTGTGAGTTAAGTCCAACTCCTATTCAACTCTGCTGTAGGTGCCTTTAGAAGACTAAGCTAACTAGAACACTTATTTCTAGGGCTAATTAAAACTTAGATAAATAATGAACACGACTCTTAAAACCCTAGTAGTTCCAGTCCTATTTCTAGGATGCAAGAAACAAAGTCCTATTTCTAGGATCTTTTTGACTATTGCTTTTGCGAACCCACTCACTCAACTCCAACCTTTCGGTCACCAGCTGAACACAAACTATGTTAACTCAAGTGATCAGTTTAAGCTAACAATGAAACTTAAACTTTCAACAAAAACAAACAATGCTAAGAGGAGGCAAGGTTGCCTTTGCATCGGTGGAACTTTCTTCTACTCAAGGTATCCACATACTTGAACCCCCGAGAAGAAGCTTAGCTCATTGATGAAAATGGAGTGCAAAGCATAAAAGTAAAGGTACACAAAGTATAAAATATAATTGCATTCATATTTGTAAATGAAAAGTACATAAACTTGAACTTACAATTGAAATAAAACAAAACAGAATGTAAATGACAGCTTACAATGAAATATAAAATACTCTAACACTCAACTAAGGTTCTTTTTCCTCTCTATCTAACTTGTTCTTTCCTTTTCCAAGGGGAGACAAGTCTTTCTCCTCTTCTTCTTTCGAATGGAGAAGCCGACAGAGGCTAGAAGAATTGAAACTCGGATTGGCTACAAGATGAAAAGAAAACAAAAAAAGGACGACCACCCTAAGACTAAATTCAAGTTCTCCTTGCTTCTTGCATCTTGCACACCTTATATAGACTTTGGAAGGTAGGGTTGGCTATTGAGATCAGTGTGAGAAGTCCCTTAAGAGTGAAAATCCAAGATCCTTGGAGATTTGGTTCGAGATATCTGATTTTTGGAAGATTCTATGCAGATCCCGTCAATCTCAGAGTCCTGTCGGGAAGCCCAGTTGCAGCCGCAAATGGGCGGAAATCCTTGAATGCTCTGCTTCGATGCACTTTGTCGTAAGCTTGGGGCTTCTTTCCTTATTAGTTTGTGGGCGCATTTTTGATGCATTTTCCACATCTTCTGACTATGTCATATTCGACTAGATTCCACATGTGGGCGCAGATCTTCAACTTCATTGCTCCGCTAAACTTTCCTTCTTCATATGTGGCCACATTTCAAACGCAAATATGGACTGAAGGGGATGAAAGCCCCTATGCAGCGGAAGCACATCAAAAGGATCTTACGTCGTATATTAATTAACATTAAAATATCGTTACGAAAAGGCAAAATAAACTTTAAACATGCTTTAAAGTTGCTGGAAAATTAAATCTAAATTTATTTTCATGTTTTTCTAAAGAAACGGGAAAGAACCATTACAAACCTTCGTTGTAAACTTGACCGTTCTTCGCCAACGATGCTCCAACGATCGAAAACGCAACGACTAATTCTTGATTTCTTCACTGGAAATTTTCTTCAAAGACACAATAGCCACAAAGGTTACACCGGTATGTCTCTAAGTCTAGAAGGCAAAAGACTTGTGAGAGTCTTTAGGGTCTTGTCTTGTGAGTCTAAGAGCAAGAGGGATACTAAACCAATTAGGTCTAGTGTTATATTTATAGAAGTGTTGCACGATTTTCCGCAAGCGCACGGGTCGTCACAAGTAATATAAAACAGTAGGTAATACCGAGTATCGAATCCTCAGGGAAATTGAATTAATTCCATTAAGTACCAAGAATCATCATGTTTTAATTTTATTTAAAAGATCAACACGAATGATGAAGCAAAAATTTAGAGAAATAGATGAAAATAAACATGCAATAACAAAACGGAAGTATCCAATTAAGGGAACTTGACCTAGGGTGTGATCTAGCTTTCTTGGATTTGTAGCTCAATTTCATGGATGCATGTAACTAATAATCATCAATTCCATAAATCTAGAAGTAATTACAAACGGATTTCTCTTTCAAGCTCCTCCACATCTCATACTAACATAACTAATTTATGTGTCCATCTCCTTAGTTAATCATAGTATGGCATTAAGCAACTTCATAATCAATTTCTAACAACTCTCTTTCACTCTCGTGTTCCAAGCAATCGTTAGCCATACAATTAGGATCTAATCTAATTTCTCTCTGTCGAGTATCAATTTAGACCAACAAATCAATTAATCCGTGATCAAGAGATTAAAAGCATTAAGCAAGAATTGCATAGATGAAATATGAAGAATTTCATTACATAATCCAAGCAATTGTGCTACAATATCCAATTAACTAGAATAACGACCCTAGGTCTCAAGATCTACTCACAAATGGAAATAATTATGCAAAAATGATCTTGATCCGTAGGCCTAACTCGAATTAAAATAAGAAATTACAAGGAAGTAAGGAAGGAGTAACCGATAAGTTGATCCCAAGCTCCCGTCACGAACATCTCGAATCCCGATCCTTGGAATCTCGCTCAATTCCTCCTTTTTCCTCACAATTCTTCTCACTTTTTCTTTCTATTGAGCTAGGGGAGAGCTCCCCCAAATTTGGGATGATTTGAACCAAAGGGAAGGGGCCTTTTTATAGTGAAATGGGCTGGAAATTTCTTGTTGAACAAGTCGACAGCGTCGAGACGCTGTGATGTCATGATGTCTTGGGGCAGAAGTTGTCGCAGCGTCGCGACGCTGTCGCGATTTTGGCACGCGCTATGCTGACCACCTAGTGTCTCGACGCTACGGTCCTAGCGTCTCGACGCTAGGCCTTCTAGAAGCTTTATTTGCAGATTTTTGCCTCCTTTCTTTAAACTTTTGGGCTTTTTGGGCCTCCCACTTCTCTTGTCTACTTTTCTTGGACCTTGGGGCTTGGATCTTCAATGGTTATTCTTCAAATTGCCCAAAAAGTCTTCAAATTCATCCAAATTCTCTTAAAATCTCAGTTTTGCTGTTCGAACTCGGTTTTCTATAAAATCAACATAAAAATATATTAAAGCTCACAATTCATGCACAAAACTAGCTAAAATTAATAGGAAAATGATGACATTTTTGCATGTCATCACACCCCCAAACTTAAAGTTTTGCTAGTCCCGAGCAAAATAAAGTAATGCATATGAATCATAACTTGCATGCAAACAACTCTATTCTCAATGCTTCTAGCCATCGCTGTTGAGGTATTTATGGACGGTTTTTCAGTGTTTGGAGGGTCTTTTCAGAGTTGTTTAGATAATTTAGGTCAGGTGTTAAAGAGATGTGAGGATACCCATCTAGTTCTTAATTGGGAAAAATGTCACTTCATGGTGAAGGAGGGCATAGTGTTAGGTCATAGGATTTCTAAGAATGGTCTAGAAGTTTTTTTTTTTTTTTTTTGAGCAAAGAATGGTCTAGAAGTTGATAGAGCAAAAATAGAGGTTATTGAGAGACTAGAACCACCGAATTCAGTGAAGGGAATTCGGAGTTTTTTAGGACATGCTGGATTTTATAGGAGGTTCATAAAAGATTTTTCCAAAATCAGTAAACCTCTTTGTAACTTATTGTGTACTGATCATGTTTTTTACTTTAATGCAGATTGTAGGAAGGCTTTTGAGACTTTAAAGGCTGCTTTAATCTCAGCACCTATTCTTTGTGCACCTAATTGGAATTTAACGTTTGAGGTAATGTGTGATGCGAGTGATGCTGCAGTAGGTGCTATGCTGGGGCAAAAGCAGGGCAAATTTATCCATCCTATATATTATGCAAGCAGGGTTTTAAATGAGGCACAAGTCAACTATACAACTACTGAAAAGGAGTTGTTAGCTGTTGTGTTCACCTTTGAAAAATTTCGGCCATATTTGGTTGGATCCAAAGTCACAGTGTTCACAGATCATGCAGCAATAAGGTATTTAATGTCTAAGAAAGATGCAAAACCTAGACTAATTCGTTGGGTTTTATTATTGCAGGAGTTCGACTTGGAGATAAAGGATAAGAAGGGATCAGAGAATGTCATTGCAGATCATTTATCTCGTCTTGATCCAACATCATCTTTGCTGGAGAAATCTGCTATTACAGATGCTTTTTCAGATGAACAGCTTTTTGCTGTTGAGGTAAAGGTAGTCAGGGATGTCCCTTGGTATGCTGATATTGCCAACTTTTTGGTAAAGGGAGTCACTCCTATTGACATGGACTGGAGGCAAAAGAAAAATTTTAAGCATCATGCAAAATTTTTCTATTGGGATGAGCCATTTATGTATAAGCAATGCTCTGACGGTATTATTCGCAGGTGTGTTTCAGGTGATGAAGCAAAGGAAAAATCCTAGAGCAATGTCACTCTTTGTCGTATGGAGGTCATTTCAACGGTCAGAGGACAGCTATGAGGATTTTGCATTGTGGATTCTTCTGGCCTACCTTATTCAAGGATGCTCATTGGTTTTACAAGCAATGTGATGCTTGCCAAAGGAGAGGAAACTTGGGGCCTAGAGATGAAATGCCTCTTACTTACATTTTAGAAGTTGAATTATTCGATGTATGGGGTATTTTTTTTATGGGGTCATTTCCCCCTTCTAATGGCAATGTTTTTATCTTATTGGCAGTTGATTATGTGTCCAAGTGGGTGGAGGTCATCGCATGTCATCAGAGTGATGCCAAGACAGTAGCAAGGTTTCTTCAATCGCACATCTTTGCGCGGTTTGGGACACCTAGGGCTCTAGTGAGTGATGAGGGTACACATTTTGTTAATAATGTCTTAACTAAGCTTTTAGTTAAGTATGGGATTAAGCATAGGATAGCTACTCCTTATCACCCACAAGCAAATGGTCAAGCTGAAATTAGTAATAGGGAAATAAAATCGATTTTTGAGAAAGTAGTCCATCCATCTAGGAAGGATTGGTCTTTTAGGTTGGATGAAGCTCTTTCGGCTTATAGAACAGCCTATAAGACTCCTCTAGGTATGTCTCCCTATAGGTTAGTATATGGGAAAACTTGTCATTTACCATTAGAGCTAGAGCATAAAACGTTTTGGGCTTTGAAAAAGTTAAATTTTGATCTGAGTCGTGCAGGAGCAATAAGAATGCTACAGCTTAATGAATTAGAGGAATTTCGTCAATTCTCTTATGAGAATGCGAAAATGTATAAAGAAAAGACTAAGTTGTGGCATGACAAGAAAATAAAATCTAAAGAGTTTGTCAATGGTCAAAAAGTCTTGCTTTATAATTCTAGATTAAAATTATTTCCTGGGAAGCTAAAATCTAAATGGTCAGGACCGTTTATTGTGATTGAGGTTTTTCCCCATGGAGCAATTACTTTCCAAGATGAAAAAGATGGGAGAGTGTTCAAGGTGAATGGACAGTGTGTGAAGCATTATTGGGGTGAGGAGTTTCAGTCGAAATACCCTTCCCTAAGGTTGGTCGATGATTGAGAGAGCAGGATTTTTGCGGGAGCATTTCACAAAGCAAAATTTTGAGCTCCCAGAGTTTGTTTTGATTTTATGTTTCGCTGGTTTGTTTTTAATTTCAATTAGGTTAGATTTGATTTTGCATGGTTTATTAGATTTTATCTTTAAATATTGTTGGTAGTTTAGATTTTATCTGTTTCGTTTTGAATTTGATTTGATTTTCGGGTTATTTATTTAAATTATCTTTGAATTATCTTTTCGTTAATTAGATTTTATTATTTGAATTTTGTTTAGTTTAAGTTAATAGAGATTTTCTCTAAATTAATTCGGCTTCAAGAAGGATTAAATTTGATTTGATTGGTTATTTTTAAATTTAGAAGATTTGGTTTTCTATTTTGAAATTTGAATTCCGTATCCAAGATTCTTCAGGTTCAGCAGGTTGTTGCGGCAAAGTTATGGCTGAAGCAAAATCATCCGAATTAGAAGGGATTTCGTTGAAAATTTATTATTTTTACTGTTGGGATTTTCTTTGAATTTCGCAGGTAAATTTGCATGAATCATCTAATGCATGAAAATCCTCTATTAATAGGGGATTAGAAGATGGAGAAGTATGAATTTTGGAGTAATGTTATGCTGTCAAAATTCACTCTCAACCTCACTCTCTCAATTCTCTCTAAAAGCTTGTAGTGTTCAAGCATATCCTTTCCAATCCCTATCACCATACACTCCCACAAGTCGTTCTAAGGTTGGGGGATAGCAGGGAAGACACAAGAGGTGTTCCACACACCATTCGTGATCAAAGGAATCAAAAGGAGTTGTTGAATCGGTCTCCAAAAGGTTGGTACAAATTCGGCTCTCTGTTAACGGTATTTGGACAGCATGCATGCTTTCATTTTCTAAAATTGATGTAGTTAAGTGTCTCTGATCCTACAATTGCTTCCGCATATGTTATATGAACACCTTTAGAGACAACGATGGAAGAAGGAGAAGATGACCGGTGGTCTGCTGCTCGAGGAAGAAAACGTAAGGGGGGGGTACCGACAGCTATCACGAAAAGAGAGGGGGAAGAAGGTGAGATGAAAAACTTAGGGCTTCTTTTCTTTTCTTCCTTTTCTTTTCTTAAAAAAAAAAAAAAAAAAAAAAAAAAAAAAAAAAAAAACCTAAGAAAGAAAACTCATTTGAAATAAGGAGATCTTATCTAGGATCTTACTTAAAATCCCAAATGTAGCACCTAAAATTTAGAAAATTACCCAATTGATTAAGGATTTGGGTATTTTGATATTTAAAATAAATATCGAATATTAAACCTCCAAACTTTAGGAAATTAAAGATTTAATTTACAAATCCCATTTTTCTAAATTATAGAAATTTAACTTAATGACTCAAGGCTAAGCTTAAATTCTAATTTTTTCAAATTAGAATAAGACGCTCGACAAATCCCAAAAAGGGTTCGATTTTGAAACGCGGGTCGTTACAACTTGTATATTATATGTTTTTTTTTTTTTTTTGTTAAATTTTTTCAAATTCTCTTTTTCAAACTTTCCTTTTATTTATTTTAAATATATTTCCAAACTTATTTTCTAATTTGTTTGCTCTTTTTGAGCTTATAAGTATTTTATCTTTAAAATGTTATTTTCAAAGGTTCTTATAATCTTTTCTTAGAAAATAATTTTTTTCAAGGTTGTTTTTCCTAAGAAAAATCCTATGATGGAATCTAGAAATTTTTTGGAGTCTAATTTTCTAGAATTCTTAAGGTGAGGGATCTTAATCTTTGGGAGTCCGAGATTTTGATCCCAAGAAAAATGAATTTAATAAAAAAATGTTTTAAAAAAATATTTCCGCTTTGGAATGCCATCCTATGATGGAATTGAGAAAATTGTAAAGTTCTCTCATACTCTTGAGGTGAAGAATTTTAATTCTAATAAGGCAAATCAAATGGAATTATTTCCACTTATTTTATAGGATCATTACTTCAAATATTGGAGAAATGAGGGGTAAAATAAGACATTGTTATAAAAATATTTTTTTCCTAAATAATACACTTTCTTCCAAATAATTTTCAATTCAAGATAAAATTTTGACCACCGTTTTTAACGGGTGTTGCGGGGTGCTAACACCTTCCCCATACACGAACAACTCCCGAACCCAAATCTGATTTCGGAAGACCATTTCTTATTATTTATTCTTAAAATGATAGTTTTAATTATTTTGGTGTCCAATCACACCATAAAAAAGATTGGTGACGACTCATTTTATTTTATCCCTTTTCGAGGATGTCAGCCGCTCCACGTCGCGGAAACGTGGCGACAGATAGGACCCACTTTGTATTTGATACAAACGCAATGGTTCAACACATTCGTGTAGGTGACGTGCGAGTAGGGGTATCCTATGCAATAATTTTGCACAGAGCGGACCACGAAATAGTAACAACTAGATGTAACTCCGTTGACTAGTTAGGTTTCTATTTCAATAGGATGACCTAGGCAACTATAGGTTATGAAAGAAATATAAAAAAGAATATGATTCAAATGTAGGCTAAATTAAATATGTGATATTTAATTTAGTAATCAATTAATTGGAGAATTAATTAATTATTTAATTAGTTTAATTTAATTAATTGAATTAAAAATATAGGTTAGGTGAGAGATGTTCATTTAAACAAGATTTAAATAAATAGATTGTTTAAATTGGATTTAATTCATGATTTATTAATTTAATTATTAATTAATTAATTAAATTAAGGGGAAAATACCCTTTTGGTCCCTGAGGTTTGGGTTAGGTTACACTTTAGTCCCTCAGTTTACAAACTCAACAAATTTACCCTTGAAGTTTTGATTTCATTACACTTTTGGTCCCTCCATCAAATTTTCTGTTAAACCCTCACGAAATGCTGACGTGGCACATATTTTTTACTAAAAAAATTATTTTCTGAATTTTTAAATAAAAATATATTAAAATAATTAAAATATATTATTTTTTAATACTTTTAATCCTTCCCTTTCTTCCTCAATCCAACCCTCCTTCTTCCTCAACCCAACCCTTCATCTTCTTCCAACCACCACCACATATCGGCCGGCTACCGGTGGTCGGTGGCGATCGTCGCTCGCCGGCGACGACGGCCGTCGGTAATTTTTTTTCCTCCCTTCTTCTCTTTTTAATCACCACACTTCCATCGGACTCCAATTCATTTCCATAATAGACCTTCTCGTAAAAGTCCCATTCCCAAGCAACCTTCCAATCTCATACAAACAGAACATGTTTCTCCTCCATTGCAACACAGAATCCCCCAAACAAACACACAAAACACAAGTTCTCAAGTAAATCTAATTGGACACTAAACAAGAAATTCACTTACAGTAATAGGAATCGAGGCTTGGTAATGGGAGAAATAGTTGACTGGAAAAGAGAAAGAGATGAAAACAAGGAGTCACCGCGATTCTTAGTACTTTTCAGGAGTACACAGAAAGGATCTGTTACCATTGGCTTTATATGGAGGAGAAGACCCTGTCGCTGGAGATTTTTTTTCCACGTTTCAGCTTTCACTTAAGAAAAAACGAAGGGTGTTCGGGACTAGAACGATCTAAGATCTGGGATCGTTCCAGACTTTGTTTCTTTAAAAAAAATCGAGTGGGTTTTCCGACAACTGGGTTTCAGGTGCGTTTTGCAATAGTTCCGACGAGTGGGTTTTCTTCCTCTCAGTTTATCTTTCTCTACGAGTTGCGATTCTCGCTGGAAAATCGAAGGAGGGAGGGACCTCCCCCTCGATTTTCTGGCGAGAAATCAAGGGGGAGGTCCCTCCCTCTTTCGATTTCCGACCAGCCTTAAAAAAAAGAAAAGGATTGGTGTGAAATGAGAAAAGAAGAAGAAGAAGAGATGAGGGAAGAAAAAAAAAGAAAAAAAAAAAGAAAAAAAAAGAATAAGAGAGAGAATGAGAAAAAATAATAATAATATTTTATTATTTTTATATATTTTATTTTAAAAAATTAAAAAATATATTTTTTTTATTAAAATAATGGTGCCCCGTCAGCATCCCTGTTAGGAATTAACGGTAAAATGGATGGTAGGGACCAAATTGCTCCTTATCAACCTCAGGGGTAATTTTGTTGAGTTTGAAAACTCAGAGACTAAAGTGTAACTTAACTCAAACCTCAGGGACCAAAAATGTATTTTTCCCTTAAATTAATTATAATTGATTTTTTAATTAAATTAAAAAAAAATCATTTTAACTCACAATAGTTGCTAGGAGTTGGGAAAATTGTGGAAGTGATCCCACGATTAACTCCCTCTCTCTCCAAAACTTGTAGTTAACGTTGGGGGGCTTGAACAAATAGGGATCCTGCATTTTTGCTACTCTCTGATCATTCTCTTAAGTGCAAAAATGTCTCTGAAGAATTCTTTGTAGAATAGACAACACCTTTCTTGTGAATTCTTTCCCAAAAGATCAAGAAGAGAAGTTCCCACCAACTTGTACTAGAGATCAAATAATAACAGTGAAGACTATGGTGGTGGTGTCACTTTCCGTCCCTGCTATTGGATTTTATGTCCTAAAACTCGTGGATAGTAAATGTAACATTTGACTGAACATTAATAAAATGATATTTGGTGTATTGTTCATTTATTATTGTTAGTATTTTGTATGTCTTGCCTAAATAACTCTAATCATATAAACTAAACATCCTAGGTTGTTAGTATGAGACTTGAACTGTATGTGGGGATATACAGGGATCGTTGTTCAAGTTGCAGCCTACAGGGTCTATAGTATAGGGATAAGGTTAGGTACCTTATGGTGACACTACGGATACGGTCTGCTTTGTATTTTGATACAAACGCAATGATCCAACGTGTTCGTGTAGGGGACATGCGAGTGGGGGGTAACCTATGCAATGAGTTTGCTTAAGACCGGACCGCGAAATAGTAAACCACTAGCTATAACACCGTTGACTAGTTAGGTTTCTATTTCACTAGGATGACCTAGGCAACTTACTCTCAATCTTGAATGAGTTATGGACTCCTGTTCACGACAGATTTTCCTTTGATTTGTATGGGTGAGAGTGGTTTGCATGCCGACTCAATTAACCTACCATTTTGGGAACAAGATCGAGTGGGGAGCTGGAAACATAATCACACAAGAAGAAATTCACTCCTTCCCAACTTTAGGGTAAGTAGATGAGTGTTCCCTTAAGTGGTGTCTCTGGGTCTTGAACAAAGGACTGACTTGTTGTTATTGGTCAATATCTGTGGACACAGAAATATATCTGCAGTGAGAAGAGTGCAGTTGTGGTTCTATAGTGGAGTGAACCACAGTAACGAATATTAATTAACTTCGTTAATGAGTTTAGTCAATTAAATCATATCGTTGGAGCTTCTGATATGTAAGTCCATTAGGTCCCAACAGTAGCTCATAAAGGGTATTGAAGTAAATTTACTGAGGGAAATAATATAATGTATAAAAATACATTATAATATAAAGTTTATATTTACATTAAACTTTATAATATAAATTTATTTTAAATATTGATTCAAAATTAATTAAGGGAGAATTGAATATTTGAAGGAGTTTGAATATTAAATTTAAATATGAACTAGATTCATATTAAAACTATAGGTTAAAATTAATGTTCATTAGATGCACATTAATTTTATAGGTTATACGAGAGAAAATATAATTGAATATGTGATACTCAATTTAATAATTAATTAGTTTGAGTATTAATGAATTACTTGTTTAATTTAATTTAATTAAAATTGGATTTAATTAAATTGTTTTAAAACTCTAGGTTATGTGGGAATAATCATATAAATATGATTGGTATGATTTAATTAATTAGATCAATTGATTGATTTAATTAATTATTATTAATTAATTTGATTAATTAAATAAAAGATTTTTTGGTTTAAATTTAATTAAATAAAAAATATCCACAATCAGTTGTTGAACTGATGTGCAACGTGGAAGTGTATCCACAATCTTCTGCCCAATAACTGAACACCAACGAGAGTGGGGAGTTATTCCTAATTTCTCCATTTTAGGCGTAGAGGGAGTTAAGGTTTCACTCTCTCTCAGATCTCTCAAAAATAAATACAGAAGATTTTCTCTCAAGAATCCCTCTTCCAGAAAAACGATCAGATGATCCCACAATCCCACACCTCCTTTCAATCCCTTATAGAATACCGGTTGTATTTTGTGGTAGTGTTACTTGGAATTTCAAGAAGCCAAGTTGCAGAGAAGATCTTCCTTCCAAAGGCGTTGGTGAAGCCCTCTAGAGTCAACAACAAAGGTTTGGGATTTCTACTTCTCTATATACGTTGGTATCAGAGCTATCTCAGATTTTTAATTATTGAATTAAAATTTGCATTGCTTTTTAGGTGGGATTAATTATGCATTATGAATGTATGGGTTTGTTGTGAACTGTTTGGTTAATTTTGGCCTTAGATTTATAGTTTTATGTGATTTGATCATGTGAGGGCCCCTGCGTTTTTGACAATTTAATCTGTAAATCGAGTCTTTGTAAGTCAGTGTCTAGATTAGGCTTCTTTTTTGTGAAGAACGATGAAGATCGGAACCAAAATTGGCCAAAAACGACGGAATACAGTGGCTGGACAACAGGTTGCAGTGGTTGGATTAAAAAAAATTAAACGCTTCGCTGACGTCATCATACGCGCAAGGGCTGACACAGGCCTGACGTTAGCCCTATCCGGTTCGTCAGTGGTTCAGCAGTTTGCATCCAATTCGTTTGCGGCTCGACGATTCGCTTCCTGGTTCGTTGGTCAGCACGCAGTCAACGTTTGGTTCAGCTGTGGTCTGTCCGATTTGTTGACTGGTTTAAGGGGTTTGACCGGTTTAGGTGTTTCCCTGACCAGTTCAAGTAGTTTTGATCAATTTTTTTGCGGTTTTTGGCCAGTTCGAGCAATTTTGGTCCGGTTCTGGGGCGGCCAAAGGCATTTTAGGATAATTTTTGCAAAATTAATGTAATTTTGTGCTTTAATTTTATCCTAGGGGCCAAATTAACCGGTTCATAAGCTATTTAAATGTTTTATGGTTTTCATTTAGATATAATCCCACCTTAGGTTAAGCATGCTCATGCATAATTTATATTATAAGAGTTATGATGTATGATTTTATGTATGATTATTTAATTTCATGGATTATTTAATATAATTGTTATGTTAAATTGATGAAATTAATAAAGCATGATGCATGGAATTACTTAGTTAAATATAAAGGGTTATATTTAAGACGTTGTTTGCGGCATGCTTGTATGATTTTCTTTGGTTGGCAAATAATATAATCATTATAATTATTAACAAGAAAATCAATGTTGCATTATGCATGAAACATCCATAGTTTTAATATAATTGTTATATTAAATTCATGCACTGCAAATTAAATTATAGTTTAATTAATTAACTTGAATATGATTGTTAATTGTTTTAAACTATAGTATGCATGATTATAGGACTAATCATTAAAATTTGAAATAGTTTAAGATTAATGATTAGAAACCGTCAATCTATAATCAAGAGATGCATGCAAACATAGGACTATAGGTTAAATTAATTAATTTTATTGAGTTAAAATTAATTAGACCTAAGGTCACATTCTAATAGGTTTAGGATTATATTTTACTTAGTTTTAAAATAGTTTTAATCAACAAAGTAGGACAGGCATTACTATGATTATGAGGGAACTCTATCAGTGATGTTTTGTCTAAGGTTGGGGGTATTTAAGTTGACAGTTTACGAAACACCTCCTATCTTGGAACTGACCCGGAACACTGGAGTTGAATTAATCATAGTTTAATGTCAGCTTACATGGTCACTAGGGTAATTAAATATGTTTAATTCTCCTAGAAGCTAGATTAAAGATCCTATTATAATAGTTATAATATGATTAGACTTAGATAGATTGACTTAGCCGGATTTATCTAAGTTTAATAAATCTTAAAATATATGGTAGGTCACTTTAGTGGGAGAAAAATTACAAAACTAGATTTAGATAAAGTTTTGCTCCTACGTCCCTATGTTCACAACATGAGATCCATGATCGGCTTCTTGTCGCCTTTGGTGCGGCCTCTCTTCGGAAAGTGTTTGCATTGGTCAATAATAAGGTGAATGGGAAAAGTGTTCATAGTAAGTGGGAGCGGAACACGTGTCAACATATCCCTCGGTCTCCACCCCTAGGTTACACCGTGAGAGTCTTATGATCCGCCAGCGTGTTGCCCTGGAGCAACCACCCCTTCAGATGGCTTGATCATAGGATTTGAAGCACCATGGACTCCTGAAATGGATAGGATCACTTAGGCTAATTACCAACAGTTGTCTTTCCTAACGGTAGCCTGTTGGTGCGTGCCTCTGGGAACTGAAAATGGGAGGGTTACACTTACGGGGATGAGTTAAATGTGATAACAAATCCTTGACCGAACAACGGTGGTTAACATCTATAGGAATATGAGTGAGTTATTCTGGAATTAGAGTTAGTTGAGAAGTGTCTCATTTTAGAGGAGGAGTAGCTGATCACCCTTCGGTGGTTGTTCCTCTAAACCTCTAAAGCATCGTTGCAAAACTAAATCAATAGTTTATTAGGGTTCTATGATTTATTGTTTTTCTAAATTGATTGGATTGTTTGCAGTTGTTTGTATTGATTGTATGATGGGTTAAGGCAAAGATAACTAATACGGTAAATGTTTGTTTTTCCAACAATGTCTTCCTCGATAATAACACTCTTAAAAAACGAGAAACTTACCGACGAAAACTTTCCTATGTGGAAATCCAATCTAAATATGATTTTGGTTGTAGAAGATCTCCGGTTTGTCTTAACGGAGGAATGTCCTCCAATCCCTGCTTGCAATGCATCCCAAGCGACAACGGATGCATACAACCGGCGGACAAAGGCCAACGAAAAGGCCCATGTCTACATTTTGGCTAGCTTGACTGAAGTATTGGCCAAAAGGTACGATAACGTGGAAACAGCGAGGGAGATTATGAATTCCCTCCAGGAGATGTTTGGATTACCATCCTACCAACTCCACCACTAGACTCTAAAACACGTCTACAATGCCCGCATGGAGGAGGGTCAGTCAGTTCGGGAACATGTTCTTGACATGATGAACCAATTCAATATTGCTAAGGCAAATGGCGGGGTCGTGTGCGAGAGAAGTCATGTTGCGTTTATAATGGAGTCTCTTCCAAAGAGCTTCATGCAATTTCGAACAAACGCATTTATGAATAAGATTCAATACAACCTGACCACTCTTCTTAACGAGATACAGGTTTACCAGTCCCTGCTTAAGGGCAAGGGCAAGGGTATTGCTCAAAGAGAGGCTAATGTGGCCAATTCCAAAATAAAGTTCCAAAAGGGTTCATCCTCAGGAACTAAACAGTACCTCAAGCTTCTTCTTCGAAGAAGATACAGAAGAAGAAGGGTGATAAGGAAAAGGCTCTCGCTGCTCCTCAAGGCAAGGACAAGGCAAAGGTGATGGTCGATAAGGGCAAATGCTGTCACTACAATGTGGATGGGCATTGGAAGAGAAATTGCAGAGAAGAAGAAAGAGAAGGAAGGTAAATTTGATTTATTAGTTTTAGAAACATGTCTTGTAGAGCATGATCAGTTTTCCTGGATATTAGATTCGGGAGCAACTAATCATGTTTATTCTTCTTTTCAGGAAAATGATTCTTTTTCAGTAGCTTGAGGAGGGTGAGATAACGCTCCGGGTCGAAACGAGAGACGTCATTTCAGCTCGTGCAGTGAGAGCTGCTAAGTTGTTCTTTGGAGCAAAATTTATTTTTCTTAATTACTTGTACATAGTACCAAAGATTAAGAGAAATTTAATTTCTGTCTCTAATCCGATTGAATGTAAATACATTATCTCTTTCGATTACAATGAAGCGTTCATTTTCAATAATGGTGTTCACATTTGTTCAACTAGACTTGAAAACAACTTAAATGTATTAAGACCAATCAATACTAAGGCACTTTTAAGTCATGAGATGTTTAAAACTTCTGAAACTCATAATAAAAGGCAAAGAATTTGTCCTAAAAGTAACAATATTTATCTTTGGCATTTACAGCTTGGTCATATTAACATCGATAGGATCAGTCATTTGGTAAAGAATGGACTTCTAACTGAGTTGGAAGATGATTCACTGCCACCTTGTGAATCGTGTCTTGAGGGTAAAATGATCAAAAGAACTTTTACTGGAAAAGGTTACAGAGCCAAAGAACCCTTAGAGTTAATGCATTCGGATCTTTGTGATCCTATGAATGTAAAGGCTCGATGAGGGTATGAATATTTCATCTCTTTTATAGATGATTATTCAAGATATGGTTACTTATACCTGATGGGTCATAAGTCTGAAGCTCTTGAAAAGTTTAAAGAGTTTAAGGCTGAAGTTGAAAACCTGTTAGGTAAAACTATTAAAAAATTTCAATCATATCGAGGCGGAGAGTATATGGATCAATGATTCCAAGATTATATGATAGAACATGGAATCTAATCCCAACTCTCAACCCCTAGTACACCTCAACAAAATGGTGTATCAGAAAGGAGAAATGGAACTTTGTTGGACATGGTTCATTCGATGATGAGTTATGCTCAATTGCCTAGCTCGTTTGGGGGTATGTAATAGAGACTGCAGTACACATTCTGAACAATGTTCCCTTGAAGAGTGTTTCTGAAACACCTTTCGAGCTATGGAGGGTGCGTAAAACCTAGTTTGCGTAACTTTCCTATATGGGGTTGTCCAGCACACGTGCTTGTGACAAATCCTAAAAAATTGGAACCCCGTTCAAGATTATGCCAATTTGTTGGTTACCCTAAGGAAACAAGAGGTGGTCATTTCTATGACCCACAAGAAAACAAAGTGTTTGTGTAACAAACGCCACTTTGTTGGAGGAAGCCCATTGATAAGGATAAAAAATATACCTATTTTACCCTTACATTTAGCTCATTATCTTGTCAAAATTGTATGTTTTAGATCAAATATATTATTCCCCGAGCTCAAAAAATGTGAAAGTTGATGAATTAGGAAGTTGAGAGTCATGTATGTCAAATTATGCATATTTGTGCTTAAAAAAACTCAATTTAGTAAGAATTCGACTTGGTTTTGGTGCTTTGCAGAAAACATAGAAATCTGGAATTTCCGAGAAATGCGAATGCATTTTTGGAAAGGCAAAAATCAATTGTGACCACATTTCTGGACAGATGAAGGCAGGTCCGAGTCTGTCGCGGGTCATTTTGAACGAGTGTTTTGCGCACCTAACCAGCTGTTTTGACTCCGAAACTGACTAGGTTACCTGCTAGCACAATTTTCATGACTCCTCAACCACTCCCCACACTATAAAAGGCCTCGATTCGAAGGGAAATACAAGCAGAACTCACTGGGAAGAAGAGGGTGGTGACAAAACCCTAGCAGACGCCCATGAGTAGGTATGCCTGAGGTCCTTCTTAGAAGACTAAATTCTAACCCTTAGTTAGACATCAAACCTGAGTGTTTGTAGAGATTTCACCTTATTCCCACTTGTAAAAGGAGGGTAGAGTGTTGTGAGTGAAGGGATTGGAATTCCTTAATTCCATAAAGCGGAAGTGTAATTGGGGTCGATACGTAGTTAAAATACCATTACATTGGCAAAACTTTACAGAACATATTCTATAGAAATTTAAGGTTATGCATATAAAAATTATTAGATCTAAATCTAATAGAGAAAGAGAATCAAACCTCTGTTGGCGTCTCTGAAAATCAAGAATGATTCTTGATTGCTCTGCAACAACGAATAACACCACCATTTAATCTTCCCCACTATAACTCTGAGATTAGGAACGTAGTTGTGGGACTACCTAATCTTGAATGGGAAAAACTCTTAGAGAGAAAATATCTCTCTAGAGTTCTTGAGTTGAGAGAATATGAGAGGGAGGCTAGAATGAGACCTTATGGTTAGGGTTCTTATAACCTTTCCTTTTATAAGAGAGGAAACCCTAATGTGAGGTTAGGAAACAATCTTGACCGTTAGATCAAGATCAATTAATTAATTGATTAAATCAATTAATTAATCTCATGCACATTTTTTTAATAAATCTCGTGCACATTTTTTTAATAAATCTCGTGCACATTTAAATCTTATTTAAATGTAATTTCCTCACATAATATATAGTTTAATTAAACTTAATTAAATTACATCTAACTAATTCAATTAAACTAATCAATTAATTAATTTCAATCATTAATTAATTTTATAATTAAATATCACTCATATTTAATTAATTACACTTTAGAATCATATTCTAATAACTCCCTCATAGACTATAGTTTAATTAAATCTCATTTAATTTAAACTAAATTGAATAATTAATTAATTCATAATTAATTCATCTTCTAATTAAATATCATATATTTAATTAGTCATATATTTGAACTCTTTCAAATATATCATTCTCTCAATATAATAAAGTTTAATCTCAAATTAGACTTTATATTTTAATGTATTACTATACATTATATTAATTTGTATCTCATACAATTATCTTAATTCCCAATATGAATTTAAACTATTCAAATTCTCTCAACAACGTGCTTATGGTCCAACCAATAAACAGAAAGTCCCTCTCGGGTCAGTAAGAGGGTAGGATCCCTTTGTTCAAGTCTTGGAGTCACGACTTAAGGGAACACTCATCTACTTCTCCTAGAAGTGGGAAGGAGTGAATTCCTTCTTTCTTTGTCATGTCCCCAGCCTCCCACTCGGTGTTGTCCCCAAAAAGAAAGGCATATTGAGCCGGCGTATTGGCCACTCTCACCCATGCTAATCAAAGGACAATCCCTCATGTGAAGGAGTTTATGACACACTCAAGATTAAGACTGAGTTACCTACGTCATCTTATTGAAATAGTAACCTAACTAGTTAACGGTGTTATATCTAATGGTTTACTATTTCATGGTCCGGTCTTACGCAAACTCATTGCATAGGATACCCCGTTTGCATGTCTACTACATGGACGCTTTGGATCAATACGTCTGTATCAAATACAAAGCGGTTTGTATCACATAGTGTTACCAGGATAAGGTACCCAGCCTTATCCTTGTATTATAGACCTTTTAGTTTGCTACTCGAACATCGATCCCCGTATGTCCTCACATACTAGTTCAAGTTACATACAAACAACCTTGGATCTTAGTTTATTGGATTTGGGTCAAATTGTGCAATATTTAACAATAATACTTTATTGTAGAAACTCAATAACACTTTATTGAAACAAGTATACAATTTGTTTACATTCACTATCTACAAGTTTTAGGGCATAAAACCCAACAGTGAGAACTCTAAAGGGATTGGATAAAAGTGAAAACCCCTAGTTTTAGCTACTACACTATATTTTTCCAACATTTGTTGCCTTTCATTACTTTGTATTCTTTATTCATCATTTCAATGGAAAGTTGCTCATTTGCATTATATTCCATCATGCGTAGCTAAATTCCATTGAGGGGTTTGATATAGTGAATTCCCTTATGGTTTAAATGGCTTGAATGTGCTTATTTGCCTAAGTTTTATTTATTGCATGTCACTCTTTATTGAATATCATTATGAATCTTGTTGAGTTTAACTTGATCACTTAGACTTTGCATGCTATGTGAGTTTGACCCTGAAAAGGACAAGCAATATCGGTTTTCATAAAGGTGGTATAGGATAAATGGCTCAAGAGAGTGTATTCGGTGTATAGGGGAAGGTCGCCTTATAAGGACTATAGGTTTATAGGTTGCATGCATGAACTATCTATGTCGGAGTCAAGTCACAAAAATGTGCATAACAGTACTCGTTTAGCCTTCTAACGGTTATTGGGAGCAAGGCCAAATAGAAGTTAAATTTGACCCAATGCATAAATAGACTTAGGTTAAATAAGTCATGATTAGAGTTATTTGCCTTAGGGCTAAAGCTATATTGAATACCTCGTTTTATTTATTATTGTTATTTCTTTACTTGTTTATTTCTTTCTTTTACAAAATCCAACATCAACTATTTCTTTTGGTTACCTTTCAAAAGCAATCTTTGAGCAGTTTCTTCTTCAAATTTGTGTTTCCAATTTAGTCCCTGTGGGATCGATACCTTTGGAATACTTCTAGAGATTTTATTATTGCATGTGATAAGGGTAAAAAATATACCTATTTTACCCTTATATTTAGCTCATTTCTTTATCAAAAGTTGCATGTTTAGATCAATTTTACTATTCCCGAGCTCAAATTATGTTAAAGTTGATGAATTAGGGAGTTGAGAGTCACATTTGTCAACATATGCTTAATTGTGCTTAAAAATACTCAATTTGATATTAATTTGACCCAATTTGGTGTTGTGTAGGAAAACAGAGGAAAGTTGGAAATTACCCAGAAATGTGGGAAGGCAAATTCCATTGTAAAAGGAGAGTGGAGTGTCGAGTGAACTCTACAAGGATTGGATAAAAGAAAAAACCTTAGTATTTAGCTACTGCCATTATTTCCAGCACTTGTCACTTTTCATTCATTTGTATTCTAGTTATTTTATTTCAATGGAAAGTTGTTCATTTGCACTTTATCCCGCCATGCTTAGCTAAATTCCGTTGAGGGGTTCAATATGGTGAATTCCTTTGGTTCAATGGCTTGAAAGTGTTTATTTGTTTAAGTTTTATTCAATGCATGTCATTCTTTATTGATTATCATTCTGATCTTGCTGAGTTTAAATTGATCACTTAGACTTTGCATGCCATGTGAGTTTAATCTCGAAAGAACGAACGATATCGGTTCTCAAAAAGGTGATATAGGAGAAAAGGCTCGAAATAATGTATTCGGTATTGTAGGGCGAGGCTGCCTAAGGCACCCTATAACAACTATAGGGTTATAGATTGCATGCTTGCTTTATCTATGTCGGAGTCGAGTCACAGAAATGTGCATAAAGGTACTCACTTAGCCTTCTAACATCTTGGGAGCAAGGCCAAATAGAAGTTAAATTTGACCCAATGCATCGAATATGCTTAAGTTGAATAATCTATGATTAAAGTAATTTGCCTTTGGGATGAAACTATATTGAACACCTCGTTTTATTTATCATTGTTATTTCTTTACTTATTTGTTTTGTTTAAATTCCAAAAATCAATCATCAATTATTTCTTTGGTTACCTATTCTAAGCAATCTTTTAACAGTTTCTTCTTCAAATCTGTGTTTCCAATTTAGTCCTCGTAGGATCGATACCCTTGGAATACTTCTAAGTTTTTTATTACTACGTGCGACAGTGTATACTTGCACTAAGGTTAGCTAAATTATTCTCATTTCAGTATCTATCATCTTTACTAACAAAATAATCCAGCAAACCATGCACCAAGTTTTTGGCGCTGTTGTCGGGGACCAAAAGTGAAACCCACTTTGTTTATTTGAAATTGTGATTCAGTTGCGACAGTATTTCTGTCTCAAGGGGAATTTGACTTTGATTTGCAATTTTTCTCTTGCAGGTTGAGGTTAGTGTATGAACAAGGGGTGTCCACTCCTTAATATTGATCCTGAGATAGAAAGAACCTTTCCTCGACGTAGGAAAGAGCAAAGACGAAAGAGAAGGGAACAACAAGATTTGAGTGCACAGGAACCTCTAGAATTAGCTTCTTACATACAAGTGTTTCCGATGGAACAACCTGGAGTTGATCCTCAAGTTAACCCACAAAATCATGGAAGGGAGCAAAATAGTGGGAGAGTGCCACCAGTTCCACCGGTGCCACAACAAGAAAATCCAATTTATATTGTTGAAGACCACAATAGAGCAATAAGGGACTATGCTTTACCTGTTTTTCAGACTTTAAATCCAAGAATTTTGGAGCAACTGATAGACGCTCCACAGTTTGAACTAAAACCAGTGATGTTCCTGAAGGGAATAAAAGTCCCCACGCAGCGGAAGCGCATCGATTGGACCTTACGCCGTATATTAATTAACATTAAAATACTGTTACGATAACTCAAACAAAACTTTAAACGAACTTTAAAGCCGCTGTAAAATCGGTTTAAACATGCTAAAATAAATCTAAATTTATTTTTAAAACTTTTCTAAAGAAAAGAGGAAGAACCGTTACAAACCTCCGTTGTAGACTTGACCGTTCTTCACCAACGATGCTCCACGAACGAAAACGCAGCAGCCGCTTTAAGGTTTTCTTCGCTGGAAATTCTTCTTTGATTGACACAATCACCACAGAGGTTACACCGGTATGTCTCTAAGTCTTGGAGGCAAAAGACTTGTGGGAGTCTTTCTCTAAGAGGGAGGCTAGAGAGAATTCTAGGTCTTGTCTTTCAAGAGTGTCAAGTGTCATGACCAATTAGGTCTAATGTTCTATTTATAGAAGAGAGGCCATGAATAAAATATTCAATTAAATCGATCTTTTCCATAATTGATTCAATCTTATTCCTTAATTAATCAATCATGATCAATCAATTCCATAATTGATTAATCTTTTTCACAAATGACTAATTACTTCCATAAGTGATTAGATCATTTCCATAAATGATTAATCACTTCCTTAAGTGATTAATTATTTCCATAATTGATTAATTCCCGGTTAATGAATTCTTTAATTAATTAACCACCAATTAAATATCACATATTTAATTTCCGGCCTAGAATTAATTAATTTGCCCAAACACATTTTAGGCCTTAAATTAATTAATTCATTATTTTGAACTCTTTCAAACTTCCATAAATTTATATTTGAACTTTTCAAATATTAATTTCTCTCATAATAATATATCAATATATATTATATTTGTTTCCCTTAATAAATTGAACATTTTCAATTTACTTTTATTACTTAGTTGCCTCAAATTACTTTACGAGCTACCAGTGGGACCTAATGGACCTGCAAATCAGAAGCTCCAACGATGTGAGGTTAATTGGTCAAACTCATTAACCACATTAATCAATATTCGTTAACTGTGTGTACATTCCACTATAGACTCACAGTTGCACTCTTCTCACTGCAGACATATTTTTTGTGTCCACGGATCTTAGACCAATATCGACTAGTTAGTCCTTCACGAGTGTCCGTAACACCAGCTGGGTCAAATTACCGTTTTACCCCTAGGTTACCTCTATTTCCTTAAGTACCAATTCTCCTCTAATGAACAACCTGTTTGTGGTCCAACCATCAAACAGAAAACCCTCTCGTGCCATTGAGAGGGTAGGGCCCTTTGTTCAAGACTCGGAGTAACCACTTAAGGGAACACTCATCTGCTTCCCTAAAGTCGGGAAGGAGTGAATTCCATCTTGTACGATTATGTTCCCAGCTCCCCATTCGGTTTTGTCCCCAAAGTGGTAGGCTTATTGAGTCGGCGTATTGGCCACTCTCACCCATACAAATCAAAGGACAATCTCTCATGAGCAGGAGTCCATAATCAACTCAGGATTAAGACTAAGTTGTCTAGGTCGTCCTAGTGAAATAGAAAACCAACTAGTTAACGGTGTTATAACCAGTGGTTACTATTTCGCGGTCCGGTCTTATGCAAACTCATTGCATAGGATACCCCCACTCGCATGTCTCCTACACGAACACGTTGGATCGCAGCGTTTGTATCAAATACAAAGTGGGCCGTATCCATAGTGTCACCAGGATAAGGCACCCAGTCTTATCCCTATACTATAGACCCTTTAGGCTGTTTCTTGAACAACGATCCCATATGTTACTACATATAGTTCAAGACTCATATTACAGCCTTGGATGTCTAGTTTATTGGATTAGGGTTATTATTAGGCAAAGACATATATAAAATAACTAATAACAATTAATGGAAAAATATATCAATATTATTTCATTAATATCCGGTCAACGGTTACATTCACTATCCACGAGTTTTAGGGCACAAATCCCAACAGTTCCAAATGTTGAATACCATGGGCCAATTCTCTGGACTTCCAAATATTGAAGATCCACATAAACACATTATGCTATTTTTGAGAGTTTGCAACTCTTTTAAAGTTACAGGAGTGCCTGAAGATACTTTGAAACTAGAGCTTTTTCCATTTTCTTTGTAGGGAGATGCTGAAGCTTGGTTAGACTCATTCCCTCCAAACTCCATCACTTCTTGGAACAACTTGGCTGTGAAGTTTTTAGATAAGTTTTTTCTTCTAATAAAAATGCCAAATATAGAGCTGAAATTATTGCATTTAGACAATCTTACAATGAACCTCTGGATACAGACTGGGAAAGATTTCAAAGGTTGGTTCAGAAGTTTCCACATCATGGATTGCCTAGTTGCATCATCTTAGAGCATTTTTACAGCGGATTGGATCAAGCTTCGAAGGCACTAGTGAATGCATCTGCAAATGGATCTTTCTTAAAGAAGTCTGCAAATGAGGCACATGCTAGCTTGGACACCATAGCCACAAACAATAGACATTGGGGAGAAATTGAACCAATAACAATTCTAAAGAATCCAACTAAAGCAATAGAGATAGAGGCCAATTCTACCTTACAAGCTCAAATCAAGGCTATCCACAGCATGATGATGGGCATGACTATGGGCAATCAAACGAACGTAGCCCCTGCCAATGCTATTTCTTCTCCCTGTTGTGAAATTTGTGGTGAGGAACATATTCCTGATAATTGTCCACTAAATCCTACGTCTGTCTTTTTTGTAGGTCAACAAGGAAACCAGAACCAGAACAGACGGAATCCATACTCTGCTACATACAACCCAGGTTGGAGACAACATTCAAACTTCTCTTGGGGAGGATAAGTCGGCTCAAGTAATTCTAATACAAATCAGTTCGGGAAACCTCCTATACAACAACAGCCGCAAAAGAACTTCCAACTAGTCCAAGTGCAAAATCAATAGTCAAATCTAGAGACTCTTATGAAAGAGTACATGGCAAGAAATGATGTTGTTGTTAGAAATTTGGAAGTATAGATTGGACAGATTGCTCAAGAAATCAAAAATAGACCACAAGGGACGTTGCCCAGCAAGATTGAGAACCCTCACAGAGAAGGAAAATAGCAGTGCAAGTCAGTCACATTGAGAAGTCGACTAGAGTATGATGGCCCAAAGTACCCCATGAATGAAGAAGTAAGGAAGATCCCAACAGAAGCTCAAGAAAAGTCTCCAGAATAAAGAAAATGAAGAAAAGACCAAGGAGCATGAAGCCTTGGAAGAAAAAAATGAAAATTCAAGTTTAGAGAAAAAACAGGGGAATGCGACAGCAAAACTTAAAAAGTTTGTTATAGATCCAGAATACAGACCACCACCTCTATACCCTCAAAGATTTAACTATGCTTCACCGGATGCACAGTTTAAAAAGTTCTTAGATGTTTTAAAGCAGCAACATATCAACATTCTGTTGGTAGAAGCGCTCAAACAGATGCCTACGTACGTGAAGTTCGTGAAGGACATTCTATCCAAGAAAAGAAGATTGGGAGAATATGAAACAATTGCACTTACTGAATGTTCTAGTGCACTAGTAAAAAATGAAATCCCTCCCAAGCTAAAGGACCCAGGAAGTTTCACCATTCGATGCTTCATTGGAGGAAGGAATGTAGGCAGGGCTTTATGCGATCTAGGAGCGAGTATAAACCTGATGCCATACTTAGTTTTTCAACAGTTGGGGATAGGTGAAGCAAGACCAACAACTGTAACTTTACAGTTAGCCGACAGGTCACTAACACAACGCATTGGGAAAATCGAAGATGTGTTAGTCAAGGTTGATAAATTCGTATTCCCCGCAGATTTCATCGTCCTAGATTGTGAAGCTGATAAGGATGTGCCAATTATTTTAGGACGACCATTCTGTCTCGTCCTTCTCAATCATTGAGAGAGCCTCAATGCAATGGGAGGGTTATAACTCGACCTAGCCGCTACTTGGGTTTAACTGGAACTCAAGTCGGCATACCTGATGATGGTGTTGAGGATCCATTGTCTTATCGTCAAGCAATTAATGACGTGGATAAAGACCAATGAGTCAAAGCAATGGACCTTGAAATGCAGTCCATGTACTTCAATCAAGTTTGGGAACTTGTAGATCTACCTGAAGCGGTAAAATCCATAGGGTGTAAATGGATCTATAAGAGAAAGAGCGATGCAGCTGGGAAAGTTCAGACTTTCAAAGCTAGACTGGTAGCAAAGGGTTATACCTAAAGAGAGGGGGTTGTCCATAGCCATAGCCACATATTATGACTATGAAAAACCCTAAAGACTGGTAGCAAAGGAAACCTTTTCTCCTGTTGCTATGCCAAAGTCTATTAGAATTCTCTTGTCCATAGCCACATATTATGACTATGAAATATGGCAAATGGATGTCAAGATTGTCTTTTTGAATAGTAATCTTGAAGAGAAAATCTTCATGTCTCAACCCGAAGGGTTCATAACTCAAGGACAGGAGCAAAAGGTTTGTAAACTGAATCGATCCATTTATGGGTTGAAACAGGCCTCCAGATCTTGGAACATTAGATTTGACATTGCGATCAAATCTTTTGGTTTTGACCAAAATGTTGATGAGCCTTGTGTTTACAAGAAAATCAACAAAAACAAAGTAGCTTTTCTAATACTATATGTAGATGACATCCTACTCATTGGGAATGATGTAAGCTACCTGTCTGGCGTTAAAGATTGGCTAGCGGCCCAAATCCAAATGAAAGATTTAGGAGAGGCCCAATATGTTCTTGGGATCCAAATCATTCGAGATCGTAAGAACAAAACGTTAGCCCTGTCTCAAGTAACGTATATCGACAAAATGTTGTCTTGATACTCAATGCAAAACTCCAAGAAGGATTTATTGCCTTCCAGGCATGGGGTTCACTTATCTAAGGAGCAATGTCCTAAGACACCTCAAGAAGTTGAGGACATGAGACGAATTTCCTACGCCTCAACTGTGGCCAGCTTAATGTATGTTATGCTCTGCACTAGGCCTAACATTTGTTATGCAGTAGGGATAGTCAGCAGGTATCAGTCTAATCTAGAGTTAGACCACTGGACCGTCGTTAAGAACATTCTCAAGTATCTCTAGAGAACGAGCGACTACATGCTGGTGTATGGGGCTAAGGATTTGATCCTTACAGGATACACCGACTCTGACTTCCAGTCTTACAAGGATTCTAGGAAATTCACATCAGGGTCAGTGTTCACCCTTAACGGGGGAGTTGTAGCTTGGAGAAGCATCAAACAAGGGTGCATAGCAGACTCCACCATGGAGGCTGAGTATGTAGCTGCTTGTGAAGCAGCTAAGGAAGCAGTTTGGCTCATGAAGTTCTTGATAGATTTAGAAGTAGTTCCAAATATGAACATGCCCATTACATTATACTATGATAACAGTTGGGTCGTAGTCAATTCTAAAGAACCTCGCAACCACAAACGAGGAAAGCACATCGAGAGGAAGTATCACCCTAATGCGAGAGATTGTGCAACGAGGAGATGTGATCGTTACCAAGATCGCTTCAGAACACAACATTCCTCATCCATTTACGAAGGCTCTCTCGGCTAAAGTGTTCGAGGGTCATCTAGAGAGTCTAGGTCTGCGAGACATGTATATTGTATAATCTAGGGCAAGTGGGAGCTGTGTAATGGGTATAAGGATGCCCTAGTTTATTGTATTTTGTATATTTACTTTTCATGTAATGTACAGTATACATTTACCATTTTCAGCTTTGGATTATTTTTGTACATACATCCCATTATCTTGAGTTTTAGTTCAAGTGGGAGTTTGTTGGGTTTTTTGCCCTAAAACTCTTGGATAGTAAATGTAACATGTGACTGAACATTAATAAAATGATATTTGATGTATTGTCCATTTATTATTGTTAGTATTGTGTATGTCTTGCCTAAATAACTTTAATCCAATAAACTAAACATCCTAGGTTGTTCGTATGAGACTTAAACTATATGTAGGGACATACAGGGATCGTTGTTCACGTTACAGCCTAAAGGGTCTATAGTATAGGGATAAGGTTGGGTACCTTATCCTGGTGACACTATGGATACAGCCCGCTTTGTATTTTGATACAAGCGCAATGATCCAACGCGTTAGTGTAAGTTTGTGTCTAGTTTAGGGTCGAGTTTGGTGAAGATCGGGACCTAATTGGGCCAAAAATTGAGAAGAACAATTGATAACATTCATTTATGTGCGTTATTTAGACTTAAAAACTTGGGTTATTGCTAGGAAAACAAGACTTTGTGCTTAAAATCATCTTTTTGAGTCAAATTGGCAAAAGTCTTAGAATCATGTTGGAAATCTTAGAAATATAGAATTTATGCTTAAAATGTCCCGAAAGAGATCATAGGATGTGAACAGCCAACAAAACTTGGTTATTTTACATGGGTGAATATGATAGCATTTTCATCTTGTAGTTTTGTCAATTTCTTTTATTTATTTAAATGCTGTAAATTTTTTTCTAGATGAAGAACAATAAAGCTTCAAATATATTGACATTCCATTGTCTTAATAATTATATTCACATAGGTAGTTATGTCAGCTATATAATGCAAAAATTGTAATGCTAGGGAGCCAGGACCTTGACTCTTATACTCATGGTATTGATTGATGGACAATGATGTCATGTACTCGGAGCCAACTGCAACACAATGTTATTAGAGTCTAATGTTAAAGGAAATAGGCGGCTTAAGAAACAATAATGATTATCCTATTGTAAACATTATCGTGCATATGAAAGATACACAAACATTTCTTGGCCTAAATCTCCAATCAAAAAGCTTGTTGGTTTCATTTCATTTCCTTTGTTGGTGGGTTTTTCAAACCATCTACCTTCGCCCAACCAACAAATGAATAGGAAAATGAATAAGAAGCAAGGTGAGAATATTTTGTTGAAGGGTTATAAGAGAATTGGCGTATTGTTTTGGAGAGCTAAGTTAGAAAGGAGAGAATTTAGGGAAAGGGAAAGCCAATATGATATTTGCATTAGTCTCAAATTGTGATTTCAATTGGGACCCTCTCTTAAGCCCGTGATAAATCGTTCCACTTTATCAACCTTCGTAGCTACCATGGCTGAAGGAAATCGAGACAGTCTAGCTAACTTCATCTCTTATTCCTCTACAGTTCAACTCCCCTGCTTGAGAGCTACAAACTCTGTTTGCTTTCAGAAACAGGAGGTCGCAGGGTAATACTTCCTAAAAAACGCCTCCCTGATTGGGTCCATGTAACAAGTCCATTGCTAACGTCTATAGTTCTCTCGACCGACTGCCACCAAATTAAAGCATTGTCCTACAACAGAAAAACAACGCAATTAACCTTCTGGTCTCTCGGACAGTTCATGTGACAAAAGACGGTTTCGATGGAAGATAGCCACAGCTCTGCCACTATGGGGGCCCTTGATGCTCCATCAAATGAACGGGGGTCCCACTTCCTAAAGCCCCTTAAACACCTTGTCTCTCGCAATAATGCTTCATTGTTCTAAGGCACTTGGGCCTACCGTCTCGCAATCACGCCTGCCACTTTGCTTGTACTGCAGATTGAATTACCCGAGCAACTGCTGATTGCATAATTTCCTGAATAGCATCCATCGTGATAGGTTTTGGTGCAGGTGCCAGCTGCTCATCCAACTGCTCTACTTGTGGGTCTTCTGCCATATTATCTTTCTTCCCCACTGGTGGCACAACTGCCTCAGGGGTTGTGCGACCCCTACCACGGCCGTTTCCGCGACCTCATCCACATGGAAGCATGATCTATTACAGAAGCTTTTAATCCTATTATTATGCAAGCTCGGTTCTTTTAAACATTCCACAATTTATAGAGCATCATTCATACTTTTCTACTACACGAATCTTTTCAAATATAGCATTTACAGGCTACAAATCAAACTAATGTGTACCTGGCGTGACCGAATGCTTGTCGATAATCCATGGACATGCTTAAGGTTTATGATGTAAACCAGTCTAAAGAACCTATAACCTAGAGCTCTGATACCAACTGTAATGACCCTACATTTCATGACTAACTCCTAGGGCCATTACCATATGCATTACCTACTTACTTTTAGAGAACGACGATGGAAACAAACATTTAACGAAAATCAAGCTTAGTTAATCAAAAGGGGTCTTTCAATCTGGGATCCCAGTTAAAAACAAGAACGAATAATATTTAATCATTTCAAATAAAGATCTCAAGTACAAAACTAGTTTTAAAATAAAAACATTTCTAAATGCAAAGAAAAGAAGTTCAGACACATTGAAAAGCGGAAGTCTTTTCTACGAATTCCATGGCTCATCTAGCAACGTTCCGTCACGCATTCTGTACACCTTTGTCTTTACTTGTAACTATATATTAGGGAAAAGAATGAGTATTTAAAAATACTCCGAAAGCAACAATACTGCTAGACATGCATCAACAGGGTAACTTGTGGTTGAAGGAATAAAAATCCTTGGCAGCGGAAACATATCAAACCTTTTTGCAAATTAAATTTCGTTTTGAAAAACCAGTACATTGGCAAAGAAAATAATAGAAACAATTTCTCTAATTTTACAACATAGATTAAGCATGCTGATTTTTCTATTCTAAACCAATTAGAATTTAGGAGACTTACATTTTGCAGACTGAATTCACTGCACTATGCTCCTTTGGTGAAGACCATGATCACGGCGAACACTACCACAAGCCTCCACTGGTATTATCTAAGAGATTGGAGGACGTGAGAATTGTGGGATTCTCTCTAGCAAGGGAATGATATAATCTTGGGAGAAAAATCTTTTTCTCAGAGAGACCTTTTTGTCGAATTGCACAGAATGAGAGCAAGAGCGTTACACGACCTCACATGCCTGAATGAAGGAGAATCTTCTAACTTCCTAGACATGTAGCGAGAGGGAAGACCAAAACGTAGAACCAACCACATGTATTTAATTTAAAATTAAATTTATTTAATTAATATAAATAAAAATTATTTAATTAATTAAAATAATAATCAATTAAATCCAATTTAATTGATCATTTCATTTAAATCACATTTAATTGTGCATCTCCCTCCTAACCTATAATTTAATTCAAATCATTTAATTAAATTAAATAATTAATTAATTCACCAATTAATCAATTATTAAATTAAAGGGAAAAATACACTTTTGGTCCTTAAGGTTTGGGGGTTAAGTTACACTTTGGTCCCTGAGTTTTCAAACTCAACAAAAATGCCCCTGAGATTTGAGATAAGGTGCAATTTGGTCTTTGTCATCCAATTTACCGTTAAATACTAACAGGATGCCGACATGGCAATATTTATTTTTAATTAAAAAATAATAATTTTAAATTTTAAATAAAAATATTATTGTTTTAATAATTTTTTAATTCTTTTTTTCCTTCTTTCTTCTCCTTCTTTCTTTCTCCCCTTTCTTCTACAACTTCTACTTTTCTTCTCCAACCTCTTCTTCAACTTCAATGGCCAGCGGCCTCCACCGTTCGCCAGCAAGAATTTTTTTTACTCTTCTTTCTCTCTTTTCTTCTCTCTTCTCGCGCTCACAGTTCCAGATCTGAAACTGTGAGGGAGGGAGGAGGGAGGCCCTCACGGTTTAAAATCAATATAACGCATCCTTTTTTAAAAATTCCCAAAACGCAATTAAAATTAAAATTTTCTATTATACACAAATCTCAATTTTATATCTAATGAACTTATTAAGTTTAAAAACTGTAGTCCTATTAGACACAACAGGAAGCTATATTAGATATAACGATATATTAAAACGTTGTCAAGAAAAAGAAAGAAACTACTAAAACACATAAATTTCGAGATCCTATTAAAAGTGTAAAATGATAAGACTCTCCATAAAGTATAGAGATTGTTAGAGCAAACTTGATAACCTTATAAATTTATGTAGTTAACTAATATACAATCTAAAATAACCAAAGCCATATTATAAAATATAAGCATACTTCTCAGATTGACCAAGCACTAAACATCCACTAAAATTGAAAAACTAGTAAATTCGTCAACTTACCATGTTGGAGTTTCAAAAATCCTCTCGACTATCATAAAATATGAAGAATGTCAAGAAATGACTGTCAAAATTTGGAACCAAAAATGCCAAAACATTCTAGATGTCATATGCAAGCAAGCCGCAAAAAGTACATTCTTTAACAAGAAAAACAAGATGGCAAAATAAAGATAAAGATAACAGAACGCTGACTCATAAATAATGCAAACAAACTAGGCTGCGATGGATGGCTTTGAAGCAGCAGAGAGCCTGGACCTCTTCTTCGCCAAACTCTCGCTGCGACGTTCTCTTTGCTCCTTCAACCTAGAGGCCAAGAGCTTCTGATACTCAGCAGCCTCAGACTTGGCCTTAGCAATTCTCTTTTTCTTCTCGGCAATTCTTCCTCGCTTCCTCTGCAAGGTCAGTGGAGTAACCAACCTCTGAATCTTGGGGGCTTTGCTAACCTTTTTGCCTGCCAATCAAAAAAACCATCAAAAACTTGATCCCAGAATAAATGGAACTGAAAAAACAATTTGTACAGTATCAAATTCTATTTAAGCACCAAAATAAACCGGGCCCCTAACCAAATCTAATATAAGCATAGCCCATATAGGCACGCAAACCAGAGCCAATGTCAAATAACAATGTAATATGGGTTATCATAGTAATACATACATCCAACTAATCAAACTTTATAACAAAAAATATATATATACATCAAACTTCTACCAGTACTCTGCACCATCTATCAAGCACTGTTGGAAAATTACAACCCTTCTAAACCTCTCTGCCACCCCCCCCCCCAACGAAAAGAAACCTACAACCATCTTATTTTGTTAAGACAGGTTTAAAAAACAATAGTAAACCATACCTGATTTTGACGTGAATGATCTGCGGTATGTGTTAACATACTTTCTAACATCATCCTCCTTTGACAGATTGAAAAGTTTGCGAATCTTGGATGCCCTCTTGGGACCCCTCATTCTTGGTTTCTCAGTGTCTGTCAAGCCAGGAAGATCATTGTCTCCCTTCTTCACAATAACAAGATTTAGAACAGAAAGGTCTTGGCTGACAATGCATCCTCGCACAGACTTCCTCCTGCGTTCTCCATTGCGCCTGCCATAACCACGGAAACACGGGGTCCCTGGCCACAAAAGTTAATAGATGCTTGTACTACTTAGCATAGTGCTATAAATTATTGAAAACAAATAATATAAACCACAAATTGATTAAATGGGTTGCATAAACAATTCCACAAACCTCTGTGTAGTAAAAGACGGACACGGCCGGGGGTCAAAACTCCCTGTTTCATTGGGAATCCCTGCTTGTCACACCCTCCCATAATCTTGAAAACATAGCCTTTGAACTCCTGAGAAGCAAAAAAATCCTCCATCAGTAAACCCATAGATAGCAACTAGGAACTAAGGTTTCACTTATTGGAAGACAAAAGAGCACATATACCTCTCCGAGGGAGTCTCCACTGACCTCCTGGGAGATCCTCTTGTCAAAAAAAGCTCGGCTAAACAAAGACAAGGGATAATTTTAGTCCACGAAGAAATTTAAACTAGTGTAAAAACGATGACAACTAACAAACAAACAGGAAATAGCTAAAATCTTTCTTTTTGCTCTTTACAAACTCTCAAAATACTGTTGCTCAGGGAAAACTGCTACTTTACAACCAAAAAGGAGGATTTAACACACAAACAAGCAACGAAAATACCAATACCAACGACATCACTGCAGATTCTCCACGATGTCAATATATAAATTTGAAGTATTCCATGGCAAGGATGAGCATTAACTCTACAAGTAAAACTGCAAACGTATCAAATTAACAATTCAACACTACTCTACCAGCCAAAAGGGAGCCCTTTTATTTATTATACATCTCAAAAACCCTAGTTCCAGAGAGGCTTAGTAATGGAATTAAAGATCTATGCATATGAAGCCACGCTTCAGTAACACCCAGTCGAAAAGACCAGAAGATGTACTTTTCAACGTTCCATTGTAACTATTAAGCAGATTAATTTCAAGAAACTAAATCTTCTGGTTCTACAAGCAAAAATAACCTCCCACCAAGACCGATCCCATGTATTTATGTAAAATTTAGGATATGAACACTCAACTGAAAATTGACAGAACAATTAATCCACACAGTATGCACATTCGTGATTAAAACAACATATTGAAGAATAAAGGGATTTGAAAGCTAACAGTTTCTGGTCATCGTCGATTTCGAGCTTTTTCTGGCATCCAGTAGTCGGATTCGCAATATTAAACTGTAAACCCGAGAACTCTAAGTTAGTATTGCATAAAAACCAGAGAAAACAGTCAGGAAGAAGAGAAATATAAGGCTCGAACCTTCATCTTCAAGTGCTGAGATTGTAGAGGCAGCCGCAAAGAAGAGACGAACAATAGAGCGAGCGAGCAAGCTTCGCCTTCAGCTTTAGGGTTTCAAACCTACGTCTTCAAGGGGGAAATTGAAAATTTTGACCCTTCAAGTTTTTGGTTCGTAAAAAAAGACCCCTAAGTTTTTAATTGGTTTCTGAGGCCATTTTATTTTTAAATTAAATGTGAAATTACGAAACTACCCTTGAATAAATTAAAAACTCTTTCTCTTCCCGTTTTAATGACCAAATTTGTTGAAGTTTAGTTTGATTTTATTGCACACACTACATTTTCGACGCTTTCTAAGTTTATTTGGCTAGAAAACGGGACTTATTTCATGATTTCGAAACTGCTTCCGGCCGACCGAGATTCTCGATTGTGTCGGTCCATTATGATTATATGATGTTTTTCAAAACAAATATATATTCCTATTTGATTTAATTAGATTTTCAAAATTTGTCATTGCTTCATTGGTTAAGGGACACGGGGGAATCTTGCATTGCCCAAGAATCGAACCTGGGACCGCGATGTGGGAGAAATGAAGCTTGGACCGGCGTGCCAACGAAGCCAAAATTTAATTAGTTATACCTTTGAGATTTTATATACAAATATAAAAACAATTACATTTCAGCAGCCGAGATTTCCGCCCGAGATGAAACAATATAATTTCACCTGCCTCGCTCGAGATTCTCGGTCGGGAATTTCGACCGGGATTGGACCAGAAAAAATTACATTTTGGTTAGATTCGGTCGAGATTCTCGGTTAGATGGTCCGGCCGGGATAGGACTGGAAAAAATATTAATTCCAGAATATTGGGTCTCTTGTGTGTTGTATGAGTTATTTTTTTTAATTATGTTTAGTTTGAGGGTTAAAATTAATGGAGTAATTGTGTTTTTTTTTTCAAAATGGGTTTAATGGATGGTAATTATAATATGGGAAGTTGGTGAAGTGGGTGAAAAGTTGGTCGAATAATTAATTTTAGTGGTTTTTAATGAATTGAGGGTATAAAAGTAATCTACCATGCATGCTTACATCATCTTCATCATCAAGGGGGTCAAAAAAACTTTTTTCTTAGAAGGGGATCAAAATGGTCATTTTTGTCATTAGCTCGCCTTCAAGCTACACCACCAAAGCCCATTCAAAAATATATTCTCTTTTTTTTTTTTTTTGAGAATTCAAAAAAAAAAACAAACAAAACAAAAAACAAAAATATTGGAATTATTATTAAAAAAAAAAATAGCTTTAGAGATAAACTTTATCTCTCCATTTTGTCCTCCAAATTTTAAACATAAGCCTATTTAACCTAATACTATTGAATATATTGGAATTAAGACAAAATGCAAGATGGAAAAGAGAGAGTGGGTTGGGTAGAGATAGTTGCCCACAACCCCACTAAGTTGGCTTTGTTTTTATACACACAAAACCCTAAGGGCCCGTTTGGTACAAGGTTTCTGGAGATGGGAATGGGCAAGGGTTTATAATACCCTTGTTTGTTTCAAGATTTCTGTGGTGGGCCCAGGAAATAACTCATTCCCAGGCATCATTTATGCCCATAAGCAAGGGTTTTCTATGCCCTTGCAAAAGCATGGGTTTTCTCTTTTCCCATCTCTTTTGTGTTATTTTTATATGCAATTTTATTTTGAATATAATTAATTAATTAACTAATGGATACTAAATTAAAAATAATATAATATATTATTTAATTAGATTAAATAATAGTTTGTCAATAATTTCAATTTTTTTAAGTAAATACTTTTTTTAGGACTTTTAAACAAATACTTAGTCCAATTTTATTGTAGGGATGGTAATTACATATTACTAAAATTATAATTAATTAGTTAATATTATCGAAAATATATTTAATTATTGAATTAAAATCATTTAAATTAATTTAGTATAAAAATTAATTTTTCAATAATTATAATTAATTACTTATCGATTATTTATAATTCATTAATTACTTTTTTTGGATTTCCTTATAATAAATATATAATTATATTATTATTAAATATTTATCTAATTAATTTTTTTTTAAAAAAAAGTTATCTAATTAATTTTTATGGATACAATATATTAAATTATTGTAGTTAAAAATATTTATTAAAAAATTAATTAAATAATTTTAAGTTGTTAAATTAACATAGTTTATCCCATTAAAATTATTTCATGATTATTATTTCATTAATTTTTATTAATAGTTTGAACTAATTTTGATTATTTTATTGATTAATTTATTAAAATTACATAAAGTTTACCAGATTAATTCTAAAAAATAAATACAGACATAATTTGTTCTCATAAAATCCTGATGACATTTCCATGCACAACCAAACACAGTTATCTTTGATTCCCAGCAATCTTATTCCCAGGCATAGTATTCCCAGGCATCATGTATTCCCAGGCATCTATAAAACCTTAAACCAAACGGGCCCTTTGGACTCTTCTCATTCCAAGCACCACTCATTAGATAATTTCAAAAGACAACTTCAATTTTCAAAAAATGACTCATTGGCTTCCAACAAAATAATCAACATCTATAATAATCTTATTTCTATTACACAAAAACCTATGGACCCTTCATTCTAAGCACCATTCATTAGAGAATTTCAAGAGACAACTTCAATTTTCAAAAACAAAAACGAACCATTGGCTTCCTACAAAAAATCAACATCTATTATGATCTTATTTTTATTACACAAAAACCCATGGAAGCTTCTCATTCCAAGCATCATTCATTAGGGGTGTTTGGGCCCCTTTTTTTGGAAGTGTGGGGTTTTGGAAAACACCTCATTTTTCCAAGGTGTTTGGGCTCCCATTTTTAGGAACTTCTATTTCCCAAACCCTCACTTCACAAATCACTCCCCCTTTCTCTCTCCATTTTCCAAGATCACTCATTTTTCTTTTTTTTTTTTCTTTTTTTTTTTAAAAAAAACCTATTTCCCAAACTCCCACTAACCCTTATTATTTTTATTATTTTATTTAATTATTAAGTTTATAATTATTTTAATTTTAAAATATTATTTTATTATTTTTAACTGCCACGTCAGCACCGTTCCTTCTCACATTTGGCACACTAACTATTCTTTCATATGATATTATTTCCATGATTTAATATTTGTTTGTTTTCTTTGTTATTACTTCCTTAGTTGAATAATAAAGTTTTGTTGTTTAAAAATATTTTTCAACCATTTTAGTTAATTTCAAATGATTGAAGTCATAAGGTAAGTTTATTCAACCTTCAAAATCAATTTTCCAATGCGTTTTCAAATACAGGAAATGTAACAAGTGTGGAAAAAAATTGAAGAATGGAAAATGATTTTTTTTTAACTTTAGATTTTTTTTATCAAAATTGTGACTTAAAATCCCAAATTTACAATTAAGGGAAAGAACATTTTAATTTATTAATTTTAGAAGAATTGTATAACATTGAAAAAAAACTAGGAAATGTAACAAGTGTGGGAAAAAATTGAACAATAGAAAATGATTTTTTTTTCTTATTTAGAATTTAGATTTTTATTATCAAAATTGTGAGTTAAAATCCCAAATCTAGGGTTAGTGGAAAGATAATTTTAGAACAATTGTATACCATTGATAAAAAAAAAAATTAAAAAAAAAATCAGAAACTCAACTTCAGAAATCAGCACCCTAAACACAGATTTCCGAAATCATACTTTAGAAATCAGCACCCCAAACACAAACTTCCAAAATCAAATTTCAGAAATCAGCACCCCAAACACAAACTTCTAAAACCCCCAGATTTCCCAAATCACCTTATTTCCAAAACCCATATTTCCAAAACCCCTATTTCCAAAAACCTTCCCCCAAACACCCCCTTAGAGAATTTCAAGAGACGAATTCAATTTTCAAAAAACGACTCATTAGCTTCCTACAAAATAATCAACATATGTTCTAATCTTATTTTTATTACACAAAAACTTATGGACTCTTCTCATTCCAAGCACCATTCATTAGAGAAGTTCAAGAGACGACTTCAATTTTCAAAAAGCAACTCATTGGCTTCCTACAAAATATTCTAATTCAATAACTCATCAACATCTGTTATAATCTTATTTTTATTACAAAAAAACATATGGACTCTCCTCATTCCAAGCACCATTAATTAGAGAATTTCAAGAGAGACTTCGGCCCCATTTGGTTCATGATCCGTTTTCGTTTTTATGTTTTCGAAAATAAAAAATACAAGGAAAACTATGAAAACGTGTTTGGTATACCTATTTTCAAAAACAATTTTCGAAAACAACTCAAAAAATGGCCTGTTTTCAAAAACGAAAAAATTTTGTTTTCATTGTTTTCCATTTTTGTTTTCAAAATAATGAAAACACGAGATAAAACTTTAAAAACATATGATACATCTTTCTTTCCATAAAACAATGTTGCATAATCTACAAACAACATTTTTTATTTTTGATATCCAAATTCTCTTCGACTCTAAAGGAAAAAAAAATACAAAATTACTGTTGTGTAAATAGTGTATTTGATTGATACTGATGTTATGGTTGTTATTTTTACTTTTTAAATAATTCTACCTATTTTGATATACTCCTCCACTTTACAAATCAAAAGTTTCATATAATACAACTATATGATATATATTTTTTTCTTATAATTTCAATTCCAACAACCTTTTTTTTTTTTTTTTTTTGAAGAATCAATTCCAACATCATTGATTTATAATCTCTCTAAAAATGAATAAAATTCAAGTAGAAAACTAATCATATTAAATTAACTTTTTCTAAAAAAAATTAATTTTACCAAGCACATATTAATATTTGTATGTATTTTAAAATTCATTACCAAACACAGTTTTCAAATTTTGAATTCAAATTTAAAGTTTTTAAATTGGAACCAAACATGTTTTTAGATATAATGGAAATAAGAAAATTTTTTTTTTCGTTTTCTGTTGAATTCTTTATTTTTTAAAACAATTTTCAAATCACGAAGCAAACAGGGCCTTCAATTTTCAAAAAACGAATCATTGGCTTCCTACAAAAAATCAACATCTATTATGATCTTATTTTTATTAGACAAAAACCTATGGGCACTTCTCATTCCAAGCACCATTCATTAGAGAATTTCAAGAGACAACTCCAATTTTCAAAAACTGACTCATTAGCTTCCTACAAAATATTTTAAACCAATAATTCATCAACATCTATTACAATCTACCATCAAACTAAGTCCTATTTTGAGTTTCCTAATAAAAGGGAGAACAATTCACAAACAAATGCAATGCCTTCGATCTGGTTTAGTTTTTTTCAATCTAATTCCTTTTCTCTCTGCCAAGAATGCAGTGTCTCATGTTGTAAAAAATAAATAAATAAATGCAGTGTCTCAAAACCATCCTTCCATCGTATACGTACCAATTGTGCCCTCGAGAACAGTCTCCTGTTTTTGTACCCGTTTTTTTGTTACTATTTGGCTATTGTTATAATACACTTTTAGTCCTTGAAGTTTGGGTTAAGTTACACTTTGGTCACTGAGTTTTCAAACTCAACAAAAATACCCCTGAGGTTTGAGATAAGGAGCACTTTGGTCCCTACCGTCCATTTTTCTGTTAAATCCTAACGATTGCTGACGTGACACTATTATTTTAATAAAAAAATTATTTTTAATTTTTATAAATAAAAAAATAAAAAAATTATTATTTTATCTACTTTTTTTAAATTCTTTATCCCTCTCTCTTTTATTCTTCCTCTTCCCCACTTTCTTCTCCAACTTCTTATTCTTCAACTCTGATGATTGGCGACCGCCGACAAGTATACACTATTGCATGTAGTAATAAAAACTCTTGAAGTATTCCAAAAGTATCGATCCCACAGGGACTAATTTAGACACAGATTTGAAGAAGAAACTGCTCTTGAATTGCTTAAGTAGGTAACCAAATAAAACAATTGATGTTGTAGTTTTGGAAAATAATAAAGCAAACAATAAAAAGAAATAACAAATAATAATAAAAGCGAGGTGTTCAGCAAAGCTTCAACCCTAAGGCAAATAACTCTGGTAATGCCTTATTTAACCTAAATCTAGATATGCTTTGGGTCAGGTTTAACTCCTATTTGGCCTTGCTCTCAAGAACCATTAGAAGACTAAGCGAGTTCCGTTATGCACATTTCTGTGACTCGACTCCGACATAGATCATTTGTAACACCCCAAATTTCAGGTAAGGTCCTTTTCAAGCCTCAAGTTAATTTCTTGTTTAAAAATTTTTTTCTTTTATTTTTATTTTATTATTCCTCTTAAAGTATATGGGAATTTTCTCGATATTTTATTGTGCTTCAGGAATTCTCGAATTTAAAAGATAAGAGGGGAAAGTTGGAATGTTGTAGGGTTCATTTGTTATTTTCTTTTGGAATAAAATTAGGGGAAAGTTTAGTTAAGGAAACCCTAGGAAAAAAAAAGGAAAATTCATTTTTTTTAATCTCTCTTTCCCGCGTGCACAACCCCCCCCCCCCATCTGGTTCCTTCGACCGCCGAAGTTCCTCCTTGCATCTCTCCCTCTCGTTATCTCTCCTTCACCGTAGCCCTCTCTCTCAATCCTCCGTTAGAGGTCGACGGCGCCGCTTCTCCCTCAACATCGATCGTTGTTCGAAGACTCGTTCGTCGTCGACCTACAATCCACGCAGCTGTTGTCGTCGCGCACGTCCAGCTGCTTGCCAAGGTCTGTTTCGTCGTGTTCCTGTTGCTGCCGTCGGAGTCTAGGGTCGCCGTCGCCGGAGACTTGTAGTCAGCAACTTCGAGTTCGTTTGGCATTTTGTTCTAGTAAGCTTTGGTGAGTGTAGCGCTTTCGAGTGATAGATTTAAGTTGACTGGCTGATTTTTCTCGTAGTTGAGCTAACCCCAGAGTTGTGTTGGTTCCAGCCTTACCCAGTCGATTCACGTGACTGAAATTGGATTTTCGGTGATTCGAGTTGTTGTCCAGCAAAGAGGTGCATAAATTTGAGTGAGTTTCTTCTATAATCAAGCCTTCATTATCAATCAATTTGGTATTTGGGACCAACCCATCACGTCTCTAGCTTTGTGTAGGTTACCCACTCAAGTTCGGCACTATTCTAGTGAGTTTTCATCAATTTAAAGTGTTGTGCAGTCTCTGTTGGGCGTTTTTAAGTAAGTTCCAAAGTGTAAAGAGCCTCTCTGCAGCTTGTTCGTGTAACTTATGTATTGACTGCTTGGTTGGTGATGCTTTGTAGGTTTGAAAGGAGATTTTGTTTGAGAGTTAGGTTGTTTGGTTGCTTTTGGTCGCTAAGTCAGGTAAGTGACCCTTCTACTGAAAAGCTTATGCTTGGTTGGGAACCGGGTGTTGATAGCATAAGCTTTTTCTTGTGTGAACTCTTTTGCGTATGTGTTCTATGTTCTTGAAACATTGTTATACTTGAGGATGCATAAATTGATTGAGAGGTATATACGTCCCTAAGCGTTTGATATGAATGAAAATAATGTGCATGAAAGAAAAATGACTCTCGATAAAGTTATGATGCATTCATGATATATGTAAATTACTGGGGGACTTCACGCATATGTATACTATTTTTATGAACTTCAAAGCTTGCATGACAATTACCTTTAGAGGAAAATTGATGTACATCTAGAGGGACCTAAGGTATTCGTAGGCGAGACTCAACCCCTGCTAACTGGGTGCCAACTAACCGTTAGTCGGGCACGGTCTCTAGAGGATGTCTACTTTACCTTCTAGCTGGAAGAGGAACAGAGAAAATTGGGTAAATTGTTCATGCATGGCCATAGAGGAAATATGATAAGTTCCACTATAATTGTATGACTGATATTTACCTAGAGGAACATGGATTATGTTTTATGAGTTTGCATATTCCAACCTCAGTAATGAGGCTACTTACTGAGTATTTTAAATACTCATTCTTCCAAAAATGTTTTTTTTCAGGTAAAGGCAAGGGCGTTCAGGGCGATTGACGGAGTTGTTGGATAGCCATGGGAGACAGTGGAAGATGGATTTTGTTTTACTTACATTTCCGCTTAAAGGACAAATCTTTATTACTATGATGTTGTGTTGTTTCGAAAATCATTACACTTTGGTTGTTTTCTTTGAACTTTGTTTGGAGGATTTTGTTTTCTTTAAACTTAGGATCCCGCATTAAATATTGTTTTTAAATTGAGGTTTATTACTTTTGCATATTTTGTTTTAGTCCTGTGGAGCCAAGCTGTATTGTGGTATGGTGGAATCGTCGAGGAATGTTATTTAGAAGTGTTTTATGCTTAACAGGTTAAAGAAGATTTTTGGTTGAGTCCGTTATATCTCGACATGCTGCCGAAATTTTCGGAGCAGATGGTGAAGTTGTCATGTATGTTAGTAACGTCGTTAGGTTAGTCGTTAGAAAATCCTGGGTCGTAACATCATTCATGCATGCAACCTATAACCCTATAGTTGTTATAAGCGACCATCCCCTATAACAACGAATACACTCTTTCGAGCCTTTTCTCCTATATCACATTTATGAGAACCGATATTGTTTAACCCTTTCAGTACCAAACTCACATAGCATGCTAAGTCTAAGTGATCAAGTTAAACTCAACAAGATTGGAACGATAATCAATATAAAGGATGACATGCATAAAATAGAACTTAGGTAAATAAACAACTTTCAAGCCATTTAATCCATATGAGAATTCACTATACCGAACCCCTCAATGGAATTTAGCTATGCATGATGGATAATAATGCAAACAAATAACTTTCCATTGAATAAATGAATAAGAAGTATAAGAAATAATAGAAAGAAATAGGTGTTGGAAATGTATTGTGCAGTAGTAGCTAAAACTAAAGTTTTTCAATTTATCCAATCCCTCTAGTGTTCTCATGACACTCTACTCTCCCTTACAAGGTAGGAATATGGTGAAATCTTTACAAACACAAATGTTTGACGTCTAACTAAGGCTAGAATTTTGTCTTCTAGCAAGGACCTCGGGCATCCTTACTCATGGGCGTCTACCAGAGTTCTGCCACTACCCTCTTTTTCCCAGTGAGTTCTGCTTGTGTTTCCTCTCGGTTTCCGGCCTTTTATAGAGTGAAAGGTGGTTGGGGAGTCACAAATTTCATGCTAGCAGGTAGCCCAATCAGTTTCGGAGTCGAAACAACCAGTTAGGTGCATGAAAAGCTCGTTCAAAACAACCCTCGACGGACTCAGACTTTTCTGTTTCTGGCTAGCAATGCGGTCGCATTTCATTTTGCCTTGGCAGAAATGCGTCGCATTTCTGCTGCTTGCCCTGTTTTCCTCTATTCTTCTACAACACGTAAACTAAGTTAAATTCATACCAAAATGAGTTCTTTTAAGCACAAATATGCATAATTTGACACACATGACTCTCAAAGACCTAACTTACCAACTTTTAAACTTTTTAGGCTCAGGAATAGTAAATTTGACAAAAAAAAAAACATACAAGTTTCACAAGGAATAAGCAAAGAATAAGGGCCAAAATAGGTATACTTTTGGCACTTATCACCAACCCTATCCCTATACTATAGACCGTTTTGGCTATTTACTAGAGCCTGATCCACTTTTATGTCACTACATAAAGTTCAAGTATACATATTATATAGTCAAGGATCTTAGTTGATTGGATTTTGGTTATTTAACGTGCATTTAACTTATTCAGTAACGACTTTACTGAATGAAGCTCGATAACTACTTTATCGAACAAGTATACAATTCATTTAACATTCACTATCTAGGAGTTTTAGGGCACCAATCCCAACAATCTCCCACTTGAACTAAAACTCTAGTTTAGTGGGATGTACTATAATCCATAACAACAGTGGGTGAATAAATACTTGTATTAATAATAGAGTAAAAATACAATAAACTAGGGCATCAAAATACTCGTTATATCATGGTATCATATATCCATTACAATTCTCCCACTTGCCCTAAATTATTTCCCGTATATATCTCGTAGACCTAAACCCTCTAGATGACTCTCAAACACTTTAGCCGTGAGAGCCTTCGTGAATGGATCAACAATGTTGTGCTCCGACGCTATCTTTATGACGATCACGTCTCCTTGGTGCACAATCTCCCTGATGACATGATATTTCCTTTCAATGTACTTACCTCTCTTATGGTTGCGAGGTTCCTTTGAGTTTGCAACTGCGCCATTATTATCACAGTAGAGGGTGATAGGAAGATGCATATTTGGAACGACTTCCAAGTCAGTCAGGAACTTCCTGAGCCATACTACCTCTTTTGCTGCTTCGCAAGCAGCTACATATTCAACCTCCATGGTCGAGTCTGCAATGCATCCATGTTTGGTGTTATGCCACGTGATAGGACCAATTTGACCCTATATATTTGTTCTTAATCTTGCTAGTTTTACGATAATTATTTTGCTTAATTGTATATTTTGTAGGTGTTTGGTGATAAGAGCTTCTCGAGAGCCAATATTCTAAATTGAAGTTAATTTGAGGAAATTAACGTGGTTTTGATCCATATTGAAGTCCACGGGATGTCGAGGCGGTGAAAAGACCAAAGTGGAACACTCAAGACTCGACAACAACGTCAAAAGGATCAAGAATTGAAGCAGCCAAACAAGGAAGACCCGAGAGGAAGCGTCTCGACGCTACCTCACGACGTCTCGACGCTTCGTATTCAAAGGACCGACTAAATCACCGTCAGCGTCTCGAGGCCGCTTCGTTATTTAAATAACATTTTTCGTGTTTTAGGTCAGATTAGTTGATAGTCTCCAGCCGTTTTCTCTTCTCTCTAAGTTTTCTCTTCGATTTCGTCATTCTCCCTTTGTATTTTATAGTTTTAGGCTAGTTTAGGTTGCTTTCTCGAGCCTTGCGCTTGGATTAGGCTTGTCTATGGTCGTCTAAGCACCGTTCGCTGTAGTTGGAAACTCAGGATTATAAGTACATTTGGTTTTTATGAGATTTAATGAATTTTCTGATCTTATTGCGTGATCCTCATGAGTTTATTGTGCTTAAAATATGTTTTATTTGTTGTTTGTGACTTTAGATTCCCGCTTTTATAATTAGCATGTGCAGTAGGTTAGATTGACGCCCTAACTCGCAGCTCGAATGTTAATAATCTGCTAAAGAACTGATTTCCAAGTAGCTAATGGATAGTTAGTTTGTAGTTAGCACATAGACCGATTCATGGGCACAGGTCCCAAGAGATTTTGTTTGACTTTGTTGCTTTGCATGATAGGTCTAGGGTCTAAATCGATATTCGTAATTAAATTAGATTTTCCTAATTAATTATGGGTATTCTAGCCTTGAGCAACAATTTATTAATTTATTAATCGTGGCGAGGTTAATTAATTAATCAATTGCATGTTGGTTCAACGGGTTCGTTGGGTTAGCGCTCTACGGGTATCTTGATCTTAATGCTGTTACTCAATTGATTAACTTCGACGGGTTCGTGGGGATTAATTAGTTAGTAATTAGTAATTGGATCGATGGACGGTGGGATCGAGTCAATTGATTTAGAATACCAATTAGATAGCATGCATGTAAACCATTTTCTGCTAATATATGAGTAAAAACGAATGTACTGAACCCGAGTGTCTCCAGCTGCAGTGACCGACAAGGTGAGATTAGCCAACCTCCCATTTACTTTTTTTTTGTCATTTAATTTCTTACCATTTACTTTCTCGCAATTTTATTTCCCCTTGCGATTTAATCGTTCTCTCTTCAACCCCTCTTCTATTACCAAACACACAAATGAGGTTAGAAGTAAGTCAGTTGTTCCCTGTGGTCGACCCCAACCACTACTACTGCAAGTAGTTTATGTAGGGATTAAAGCCCTAGCGCAGTGGAAATGATCAGAGACCTTATCAGTTTAAAAATTGTTTGGGAAACCAATACGACGACAAAACCATAAAATTTACAGCAAGACATAAATAAAAAAATGTTGTAAAACTGATATAAGCATGCTGGAAAAAAAAAGAAAGAATTCTAGATCTAATATAGAATTGGATCCTATTGATCCTAGTTCAAGAAAAACTTACCCTTGAAGAAATTCTTGAACGTTTCACCAAAAAAACTTGATTCTCCACCAAAATATAGCAGCAAGAACACCTTTTCTTTGCTGGAAAATGATCACGAACACCTCCAAAAGATTGCACCGGTATTCTCCTTGGAAATAGTGTTGAGTGGCTTGTGGGAACCCCAATGATCTAAGGTTTTTCTCTGGAAAAATTCTCTGTATCACAGAGGGAGAGGAAAGAACGAGAGAGAGATAGGGCGAGAGAGAGGGAGTCAGGCGTGACAGTGGGGAAAATTGAAAAACTGCCTTCTGACCCCTTCTTTTAACCTAACGATAAGGAGAAGGCCACCTCACACATCATATCAGGTAACTGAAATATCAGTTACCTGATATTTTTAATTAATCATAAATTTAAAATCATAATTTTAAATTATAATTAACTAAAATTTAATTAATCAATATTAATTAAAATAACATTAATTTAAATCTAATTTAAATTAATATCCCTCTTATCTTATAGTTTAACTAAATCAAATTTTATTAAACTAAAACAATTAACTAATTCAAAATTAATTAATTTTAAAATAATAAAATTGAACATCATATATTCAATTATTATTATTCTCTCTCACAAAACTATAGTATTAATATACATCCAATGCACATTAATTATAACCTATAGTTTTAATATGAATCAAATTCATATTTTAGTTTAATATTCGAACTCCTTCGAATACTTATCTCAACCTTAGAAATTTACCTCAACGCCCTTATAGAGCTACCGGTGGGACCTGATGGACCTACAGATCAGAAGCTCCAACGATATGAGATTAGTTGGCTAAACTCATTAACCAAGTTAATCAATATTCGTTAACTATGGTTCACTCCACTAAAGAACCACAGCTGCACTCTTCTCACTGCAGATATATTTCTGTGTCCACGGCTATCGACCGTCAACAACAAGTCAGCCCTTCACGTGTGTTCGTACCCCAGCTAGGTCAAATTATCGTTTTACCCCTGGGCTACCTCTTGGTCCTTAAGTACCAGTGCTCCTCTAATGAACAACTTGTTTGTGGTCCAACCAGAAAACAGAAATCCCTCTCGTGCCATAAAGAGGGTAGGGCCCATTGTTCAAGACCCGGAGACACCACTTAAGGGAACACACCTCTACTTACCCTAATATTGGGAAGGAGTGAATTCCATCTTGTAAGACTACGTTCCCAGCTCCCCATTTGGTCTTGTCCCCAAAATGGTAAGCTTATTGAGTCGGCGAACAGGCCACTCTCACCCATACAAATCAAAGGACAATCCCTCATGGACAGGAGTCCATAATTCACTCAGGATTAAGGCCAAGTTGCCTAGGTCATCCTAGTGAAATAGAAACCGAGCTAACTAACGGTGTTACAGTTAGTGGTTAACTATTTCACGGTCTGGTCTATGTGCAAACTCATTGCACAGGATACCCCCACTCGCATGTCAACCACATGAACGCGTTGGATCACTACGTTTGTATCAATATACAAAGCGGGCCGTATCCATAGCGTCACCAAGACAAGGTACCCAGCCTTATCCCTATACTACAGACCCTTTAGGCTAAAACTTGAACATTGATCCCTGTATGTCCCTACATACTAGCTCAAGCCTCATTCTATTAGCCTTGGATGTTTAGTTTATTGGATTAGGGTTAATAAGACAAGATATAATACAAACATTGAATAATACATTAGTTTTATTAATGTTCGATCAAATGTACATTTACTATCTACGAGTTTTAGGGCATAAAACCCAACAGTTTAGTGATCAATGATTATAAATTTTATTTGACAACTCGAAGCCTTGACAACTCTGGACCGCTTCAAACTTGTGCCGTTGTCGGGGAACACAGAGCTTTATTTCTAATTGATTTTGTGTTTTTCAACTTTTTCTTGTTTCTTGTGTATTAGTTTGTTTCTTGCAGATCCAGTGACAAATCTTTACAAGAGCAAGCACCTCCCTACCAAGAAACAAGGAAAAACAATTGAGCTTCATGGATATCTGGCAGACTTTCAATCCGCTGTCTGCTGAGATAGAAAGGGTCGAACGTGTATTGCAAGTTCACTTTTTAGCTCCTAAAATATCCACCACCTCCCTGCATTATAAATCACGAAGAAGGTAATTCCTTGCCCCTATTAGATTTTATTTTCTTAGTTCCTTCCTTTTTTGGTGAACCATGAGCAGGTGCCTACTTTCATGTATCTGAGTTCTTCTCGAGCTGTTCTGAAAGGAAACCCCCACAGATGTCTGAAGATCAATTCAAACTGAGGGTGTTTCCGTACTCACTGCAAGGAGAAGCTAGGAAGTGGATTTTCTCATTGCCTTCAAGATCGGTATCTTCTTGGAGCGAGATGAGAAGTATTTTCCTAAAGAAGTACCACCCTACTCGCTGTTGATAGAAGCCACCAGAAGAATTGTCAACGCCACGCAAGCGCCTGATGAGTTGTTCCATGAGCTCGTGAACCGATTCAATCTATACTGCATGGAACATCACACCCCACTTTCAGAGGAGTCCCTGATAGAAAGCTTCTATGGAGGGTGTCCTGATAATAGAAGGATGCTTGACTCAACTAGTGGAGGCGATTTGCTTGCTACGACACCCAGTGAGGCGTAGTAGATCATTGCAAAACTGGCAGAAATCACTAGATTCTGTGTCAACTCCCTTGATGAGCTAGAGAGCCAAATCCCAAAGCAGTAGCAGGAAGGTAAGTTAAAAGAAAATCCCATCGAGGTCAGTGAACCTGAACTTAACTCTTCCTTTAATTTTAGGTCTGATTCATGTAGTGTTTCATGTATGTTAGGAGAGTTAGAAATTAGGAATGTTGAGCATAATTCTAATTATCTAATGCCTATTTCTTTTTCTCTTGAAATCCTTAGTTCTGAAAAGCATGATTTAGGCTTAGTGATTCAAGTGGCTGACTAAGTTAAGCCTAGGGTGCTTAGAATTAACATAATTTGGACGGATGGGGATATTCTGCTTAAAATTTCTTATGTTGTGCACTCTGTGTGCAAGTTGAGTTTTTCTGTGCAGGAGCTGATTAAGAAAAAGAAGAAAAATCCCCTAAGGATTAAAGAAATGGATTTCGGTTGAAGACTGTAAATCCCGTTGAGCAATCGACGTTAAAAGTTTGCGCTTTTGGGAGGTAGACTAACTTTAAGAATAATTTCTAACCCTTCTCCTTATTTTTAGTTGTTTGCTTCTTGCTAGTTTTTATTCATGTTTGTTTTCTTTCTTGTTTTTAGGAGTCTATGACCTATTTCTGTGGAAAAGCTATCTTTCGAGACACGGTGAATCATTCCCTTCCAACCATTGAGCTTAAAATCAGGGGAGATTTTTTGTTCCCTTACTCTTTGTCCTTTAAATTTTTCATGCTTAGAAACATTGGGGACAATGTATGATTTTAGGTTGGGGGTGGAGTTGGTCTTGCATGCCTGTTTTGGTTGAGTCTTGATACACCTGAGCATCAGACTATTTTTATTATGCATGCATTATTTTTACTGTTCTATGTTTTCTGCATTGAGGCTATGTATCTGAGCATTGGACCTATTTTTAAGCAAATTTTAAAAGATTGAGTGTTGATGTATGGATGATCTGGTTGTTTTTTCTCTGATTATGAAAATCAACGATGTGTCATCCTACCAACTTTATTGTTTTTTTTATTGAATTATGAGCATGTTGCCCACAAATTGAGCCTTTTTAAAACTTTTCTAATACTTTTCTAGCAAGAGTAAACCTTAGCATGCCTAGGATTAGTTTGAAGGCTTAGGAGCGAATTATAGATCCATATGCTTGTTGTCACCTCAATAGGTATAGGGATGAACTAGAGAGTCAAATACTTGCAAATTAGCATGTAATATCTTGCCTAGGAGAAAAGAAAGAAAATATGCCTAAGAAAAAGAAAAAGAGAGAAAAAGGAGAAGAAAAGAAAGAAAGAAAAAAAAAATGAGCGCGAGCTTAAAAGAAAATTATATGCTCGTTTATCTTATTTTTATTTTTGAGAAAAAGCATGCTTTGCAATGATCATGAGCGATAAGGGGTAAAAAGAGCTGCCTGCAGTGTGATAAGTTAGTCCAACCAGGGGTTAAACTCGGGTTATGGGTCCCTGCATCGTAGTGTGAAAACTAGTGCCTTGCCTAAAAATAATGCAGAAAGAAAATGTCTTTTATTTTTCAGGCACCTAGGTAATGAGAAAAGCAGTCTAATTTGTCTTGTATGCTCCTTGGTTAGTTCCTAGTGTCAGTGTAGAGGGAAGATAGGTTGAGAGTTGTATAATCCAATCTCGGGCTTGTAAAATTGATTCTAGGTAGGCTAGGGGTGAACTTGAGCAAGAAATTTCGTGAAAACTTTTTATTTGTCTATTTTTTTAAAAATACTTTTTATTTGTCTCTTTATTTGGGCCATATGTGAATGATTCTTACTTGCAATATTTTTGGCATTTTAGACATTGAGATTGGAGTCTATAGAATTGCAACCATTGAATCCTATACTTTTATTTTATGTGCTTGCTCGAGGACTAGCAAGGTTTAGGTTGAGGGTATTTGATAGGACCAATTTGGCCCTATATATTTGTTCTTAATCTTGCTAGTTTTATGATAATTATTTTGCTTAATTGTATATTTTGTAGGTGTTTGGTTATAAGAGCTTCTCGGGAGCCAATATTCTAAATTGACGTTAATTTGAGGAAATTAACGTGATTTTGATCCATCTTAAAGTCCAAGAGATGTCGAGGCGGTGAAAAGACCAAAGCGGAGCAGTCAAGACTCGAAAACAACGTCAAAAGGATCAAGAATTGAAGAAGCCAAACAAGGAAGACCCGAGAGGAAGCATATCGACGCTACCTGACGGCGTCTCGACGTTTCGTATTCGAAGGACCGACTAAATCACAATCAGCGTCTCGACGCCGGCCACGACGTCTCAACACCGCTTCATTATTTAAACAGTAGTTTTCGCGTTTTTGGTTAGATTAGTCGATAATCTCCAACCGTTTTCTCTTTTCTCTCTCGATTTTCTCTCTGATTTCTTCATTCTCCCTCTATATTTTATAGTTTTAGGCTAGTTTAGGTTGGCTTCTCGAGCCTTGAGCTTGGATTAGGCTTGTCTATGGTTGTTTAAGCATCGTTCGCTGTAGTTGGAACCTCGGGATTGTAAGTACATTTGGTTTTTATGAGATTTAATGAGTTTTCTGATCTTATTGTGTGATCCTCTTGAGTTTACTGTGTTTAAAGTATGTTCTATTTGTTGTTTGTGACTTTAGATTCCCGTTTTTATAATTAGCATGTGCAGTAGGTTAGATTGACACCCTAACTCGTAGATCGTATGTTAATAATCTACTAAAGAACTGATGTCCAAGTAGCTAATGGATAGTTAGTTCGTAGTTAGCACATAGACTGATTCATGGGCAGAGGTCCCAAAAGCAGTTCTCTGACTTTGTTGCTTTGAATGATAGGTCTAAGGTCTAAATTGATATTCGTAATTAAATTAGATTTTTCCTAATTAATTATGGATATTCTAGCCTAGAGCAACAATTTATTAATTTATTAATCGTGGCCAGGTTAATTAATTAATCAATTGCATGTTGGTTCAATGGGTTCGTTGGGTTAGCGCTCTAGGGGTATATTGATCTTAATGCAGTTACTCAATTGATTAACTTCGACGGGGTTTGTGGGGGTTAATTAGTTAGTAATTAGTAATTGAATCGATGGACGGTGGGATTAAGTCAATTGATTTAGAATATCAATTAGACAACATGCATGTAAACCATTATTTGCTAATCGATGATTAAAAACCCGAGTGTCTCTAATTGCAGTGACCGGCAAGGTGAGATTAGCCAACCTCCCATTTACTTTTTTGTCATTTAATTTCCTGCCATTTACTTTCTCGCAAATTTATTTTCCCTTGCGATTTAATTGTTCTCTCTTAACCCCCCCTTCTATTACCAAACACAAAAGAGGTTAGAAGTAAGCTAGATGTTCCATGTGATTGACCCCAGCCACTACTACTGCAAGTAGTTTTGAGAGAAGAAAAGCCCCAGCCCCCCCCCCGATTTCATCTCCCTCACTCACGCTCTCTCTTTATGATTTTTCCCTCTCTAGTCTCTGTCTACGTCGCACGCCACCACACTGCCGTCTAGCTCACCCCCTTTTCTCCAGTCACCTCCGCATCATTCAGATCCACCGCACCACTACAACGTCGTCGTCGTTTTCCTCCCTCTACGAGTTCCCTCTCTCTCTCACCCGCTCCCTCTCATCTCTATGTCTACGCCGCATGCATCCACGTCCAGATCCGTCGCAAGCTGCACCACTGCAACGTCTCGAGTCACCGCCCCGTCACGCCGCCACCGCTGTCGCGATCTGCCGCTGCTATTCCAACCCACGCGCGCCGCCCTCACTGATTGCACCGCCTAGATCTGCCGTGAATCGCTGACACCATCAAGTGTTGGTTGCAGTAGCCCTAGTCACGTATTTGGTGTCGTTTGGGTAAGTCTCGGTGAGTTTCCATGTTTGATTTGAGTTTCTTCAACAATTTTTTGAAGAATAGAAATTAACCCATAGATGTTTCCCAAATCGATTCTAGGTTGTTGTGTATTTCTGTCATTCAAGTCGAGTATTGACCACTCAAGTTGCTGCCAAGCAAAAGGAATTATTTGGTTGGGTGAGTTTTATTTGCTCATTTAAGTCTCTGTTAGTGATCATTTTGATGTTTGGAGTTGACCCATTGTTAATTGAGCAAATTTCAACGTTACTCTCTATTTTTCCAGCATTGAGGTTGCTAGATTCAGTGATTTTAAGTATTGTCCAGCAGCTGTTTAGGGCTTTCCGAGTGAGTATTCAAGGGTAAAGACCTCTTTTAAGCATGTTTGAGTTTAATGGAATTGTTGGACAAAAATTTCTAATCTTAGAAAGCCTTTTATGTGTAGTTGTGGGCATTCTTGGCTAAGGATTTAGAAAAATCGTTGGAGTAAGATTTTGGAGTAAACATTCTTGGGCGATACTGAGTAAGTAATTCCCCTATCAGCATGTTGGAAATTTATTGTTGACTATAAAAAGAAATTGTGTTTGTCATGAAGATTGCAAATACGTTGGGTGCTAAACTGTTTTGACGGTGGAGCATGAATTGGAATGTTATTATGTGAACTTTACTTTGATATATTCTTGTAGGTTGAGTAATGAGCATGCAAATTAGGACTTTGATGTTTCTTCTTGATGACATTATTGGAATGAAATGAAATATGTTGTGTGGCATTATCATAAAGTTAGACAAAGGACCTCACGTGTATGTGTATGACCCACAGTGATGTACTATCTTAAAAGTTTTGCTATTGAAAAGCTTGGTGATATGGCCAAGAGTTTTAGTTAAAACTTGGCAATATGGTCAAGATGTGTTTTTCTTTTTATAATTTTCCTAAAACCTGACGATATGGTCAAGGAAATGATTTTAGCATTTATTTCAAAACCTGGCGGTATGGCCATGACGATAGGTGGTGATATGGTCACCATAAAGTTTTTAGTGGCGATAAGGTTACAAAATAGTCTTCGTGGCGATAGGGTCACATTTGGTGTTATGGCTAAGGAATAAAGTTTTATGAAGAAAAATTAGGCCCCCCCATAAATGTTTGTGCTTGCATAACCAACCCTGGTAGATGGGTTACTTGCTGAGTATTTTTAATACTCATTCTTTGTTTATTTTAATTTTTTTTAGGCAAAGGAGAGAACATGTTAGGCGACTGATCAAGGGCACTTGTTGGTGGTGCCATGGTGGATGGTGTCAACATATTTTACTTCCGCTCATTAGTTTTTGTTATTTGTATTTTCTATGTTAATATTCAAAATCTTATCTATTTTGTTGCATTTTGAGGCGTTCAAACATTTTTATGTTTTACAAGTTTTCTTGGCATCTCAAATAATTGTTTTATTAAAGTTACTTACCTATTTTATGCATTCTAGATTCTAGGAAAAATTTTACTTCATAGTTCTTTGAATCATTAATGCACATAGTAACGTCCTTAGGCAGTCTTTAGGTTTCAAAAAAGTTGGGGCGTTATAGTTGGTATCAGAGCCCTAGGTTAAGGATTCTGTAGATTGGTTTACATCGTAAACCTTAGGTGTTCCCATGGCCTACCAACAAGCACCTTGTCACCGCCAGGTACAAAATTGGCTTAATCAAAATGCTATTTATTTATTTATTTGCCTATTTTAGATGATTATATTTTATTTTGGTGAAGCATGAACACATGGTTGGTGTGAAAGTTAGTATAATGATTATCACTAATGTTATTTACTGTTATTATTATTATTCTTGCTATTCTCTATTAGATAATGATAATAATAGTAGATAAGGTTGAAGTAAAAGTTAGCAGCAAATTAGACTTAGTCGAGTTTTGATCGAATATCAAAATCATGCCTCCTCGTGGAAGAGCTCGTGGAAGGGGTCGTGGAAGAGATCGCACGACCCCTGAGGCAGCTGTGCCGCCAGTGGGACAAGAAAACAATCTAGCAGGGGACCCACAAGTAGAGCAGCCAGCACCTACAGCAGAACCTGTCACAGTGGATGCTATTCAGGCAATTGTGCAGTCAGCGGTGGTCGAGGCAGTGCAGTCTGCGGTGAAAGCAGCAGTTGCAGGCATGATTGCGGGACAACATGCCTAAGTGCCTCAAAATAGTGAAGCACTATGGTGAGAGGCAAGGTGTTTAAGGGACTTTAGAACCTGGGGCCCCCGTCCATTCGATGGAGCATCAAAGGACCCCACAGAGGCGGAGTTGTGGCTGTCTTCCATTGAAACCGTCTTTCATCACATGAATTGTCTGGAAGACTAGAAGGTTTATTGTGTCGTTTTCCTGTTGCAAGATAATGCTTTGATTTGGTGGCAGTCGACAGATAGGACCATAGACGTCAGTAATGGACCTGTGACATGGCTCCAATTCAGGGAAACGTTCTTCGGGAAATATTACCCTGTAAATGCACGTTTTAAGAAGCAAGCGAAGTTCATAGCTCTCAGTCAGGGAAGCCGAACTGTGGAAGAATATGAGACGGAGTTTGCTAGTCTGTCACGATTTGCCTCTACCATGGTTGCTACAGAGGCCAACAAAGTGGAACGGTTTATCATGGGTTTAAGGGATGACATACAAGGTAGCGTGGCTGCCCATCAACCACCGAACTACGCCACGACAGTCAGAGTGACTGAGTTAATATATCGTCGTCTAGCAACTACACTCCAAGCGACCCCCGAACCAAGACCCTCCTCAGGTCAGAAGAAGAGGTTCGACTAAACATCAGGTATCGTACAACAATCCCAGGACATAGTCATGAATCCACCTCAGGCCCAAGCACAAGGACAACAAGCTAACCAACAGAATAATGTCCGCGAGAAGCCGATGTGCAATAATTGTGGAAAGTGCCACTGGGGGCGTTGCTTCTTGGGAGCTCGTGTGTGTTTTTGATGTGGCCAAGAGGGTCATATGGCATCAAACTGCCCCCAGAAGAACACTGGAGGAGCCAGAAACTCTACCACTTAGGAGAGTAGGTGATAACTCTCCAAAAGGGAGTTATTTAGACCTTATTTCTATATTGATTCGTGTGTCTTTTGTGCTAAATATGGTTGCTTTTAGATAGATATTATATGTTTTAACCCATTTGGAAGAATGGATGCTTTGGAAGTTATTTTGTGCAGAATATTGTTGAGTGACTTGGGGGAGCAAATTCTGTGTTGCAGCAAAGCAGGGAGCAAAAACTGCCACGTCACAACTCGTTAGCCAATTATATTTTATGCTCGTTTGGTCAGCCGGTATGAATATCACTTTCTAGTTTCAGGAATGATTTAGGGAGTGTGTGGAATTTAATCACACTAGATCATTGTGTATTGGTGAACGCCAGTGACTAAGCTAGGGATAGCCAGTTGCCTAGTGCTCGATCGATAGTGCGTCATTGGAGTTGAAACACATTCTAAAAAATCTGGAGTTCCGGGAGGAATATGCTAATAAGATTGCGAGAGTTTTGCATGATCAATAATATTGCTAGAGCATCGTTTAAAACAATTACTAAATCTTGTTCAGCGTCTGTTTCTAATCTGTCTGTCTATTTTTTTACTTTATGTTTTGTCATTTCTTTTGCTTCAGCATTCTATAAAACCAATCATTTTAACCACCCTTTGAAACCATTAAAAAGCTAAACAAAATAGATAAAGTGGAAGCTAATTCAGACCTTGGATTCGATAAATACTTATTACTTGTTGCGGACTGTGTATACTTGCACAGAGTTCTAGAGTCAATTTTTACCTGATTTTTACTCACTCTAGGAACCCAACAAGTTTTTGGCGAGGTTGACGGGAACACTTTGAATAAGTTTTTATCTGATCTGTTTTGTGTATGTGTTTTAGTGGTTTGGTGCTAGAACTTTTTGATTGTTTCTTTTGTTTTTGCTGGTGTGAGTTTGGTGCATGAACAATCCGCCTGGAGAAGAAGGACATTCTGTTTGGGGTGAGGTTCGAGCTTGATCCAAAAATCAAGAGGACATTCAGGAGAAGAAGGAGAGAGCAGCGAGAAACCAAAATCCAATGGCTTACGTGCCGCGTCTTCCGCAGGCTCCAGAAGATCCACTTGATCCCCAGAATCGTTTGCCGCAACAAAATCCACCACTGGAGCAAAATGGACAACAAAATAATCAGGCTGAGAATCCTATCTTGGTAGCGAATGATTGGGCCAGAGCCATTCGAGCGTATGTTTTTCCAATGTTTGATGAGTTAAATCCAGGGATTGCACGTCCTCAAATTGAGGCAACAAATTTTGAAATGAAACCGGTAATGTTTCAGATGTTGCAAACCGTGGGTCAATTCCATGGTTTGTCATCTGAAGACCCTCATTTTCATCTTAAGTCTTTTCTAGGAGTTAGTGATTTTTTTGTAATACAATGAGTGCCTAGAGATGCCCTTAGATTAACTTTGTTCCCATATTCTCTTAGAGATGGGGCAAAGACATGGTTAAATTCTTTTGCTCCAGGATCGATTAGAACATGAAATTAATTAGCTAAAAGTTTTTTTGAGTAAATATTTCCCACCGAATAGGAATGCTAAATTGAGGAGTGAAATAGTAGGGTTTAGGCAACTTGAGGATGAAACTTCTAGTGAGGCTTGGGAAAGGTTTCAGGAGCTTTTGCAAAAGTGTCCCCACCGTGGTTTACCACATTGTATTCAAATGGAAACATTTTACAATGGGTTAAATGGGGCAACTCAGGGTATGGTTGATGCTTCGGCTGGAGGGGCCCTTTTGGCAAAAACTTTTAATGAAGCCCATGAAATCTTAGAAAGAATATCTACTAATAGTTGTCAGTGGTCGGATGTTAGAGGCACAAATAAAAAGGTTAAGAGTGTGTTAGAGGTTAATGATGTGTCCACCATTAGGGCTGATAGTGCAATGTTAGCTAACGCTCTTAAAAATGTGACAGTGGTTAGTCATCAGCAGCCGTCAGCTGTGGAGCCTGCAGCAGTGGTGAACCGAGTTGCAAAGGAAGCATGTGTCTATTGTGGTGAATAACACAACTACGAGTTTTTCCCCAGCAATCCAGCTTCTGTGTTTTTTGTAGGTAATCAGAGGAATAACCCTTATTCTAACTTTTATAATCCAGGTTGGCACAACCACCCCAACTTCGTATGGGGAGGACAATGAAGTAATGTGCAAGCACAGCAAAAGGTGAACCAGTCAGGATTTGCTAAAGCACAGGTATTGCCCCAGCAAAATAAGCAGGCTTTGCCCCAGCAAAATTCGGAGAGTTCTCTTGAGGCAATGATGAAAGAATATATGGCTCGTAGAGATGCCACAATTCAAAGTAATCAAGCTTCAATGAGAGCCCTAGAATTGCAAGTGGGTCAGCTAGCTAATGAGCTGAAGGAAAGGCCTCAAGGGAAACTTCCTTCAGATACTGAGCACCCTAGAAGGGAAGGTAAAGAGCAGGTAAAGGCAGTAACTCTTAGGAGTGGTAAGCCACTAGAAGAGGAAAAAGAGCCTAGTAAAACCAAGGATATAGAAAAGAATTAAGATAAAAATGTAATTGTTGAGAAAGAGTTGGAGGCTGGTTAGGGTGCTGGAGGCAGCAATAATGATGCTGGAGCATCTGGTTCTGTTCCAGATGTGGAACCACCTTATGTGCCGCCCCACCTTATGTACCACCTCTACCTTTTCCACAAAGACAAAGGCCTATGAATCAGGATGGTCAATTTAAAAAGTTTTTAGAGATTCTTAAGCAATTGCATATAAATATCCCGTTAGTAGAAGTTATCAAGCAAATGCCTAATTATGCTAAATTTCTTAAGGATATTTTAACTAAAAAGAAGAGGTTAGGTGGGTTTGAAACTGTATCTCTTACTGAGGAATGTAGTGTTATTCTTAAGAATGGGCTACCAACCAAGGCTAAGGATCCAGAATCATTTACTATACATGTGTCTATCGGTGGAAAGAGTATAGGTAGAGCACTTTGTGATTTAGGTGCAAGCATAAACCTTATGCCTCTTTCGCTATATCGAAAGTTAGGTATTGGTGAAGCTAGGCCTACCACAGTCACACTTCAACTAGCTGATAGGTTTATCACATATCCAGAGGGTAAAATTGAGGATGTCTCAGTGAAGGTAGATAAGTTCATATTTCTTGTTGATTTTATTATCTTGGACTATGAGGCTGATAAAAATGTCCCAATTATTCTAGGTCGTCCATTTTTTGCTACAAGTAGGGCATTAATAGATGTTCAAAAAGGGGAATTAACAATGAGAGTTTATAATGAGGAAGTAAAGTTTAATGTGTTTAAGGCCATGAAGTATCTAGACGAAATGGAAGATTGCTCTTCCATTAGGATTCTGGAGAACACAATTGTTGAGACAACAATACAGGATTCGGCAAACAAACATTTGGAAGATCATGGAGAGGTTAGTGTAGAGGATTTAGAAGTTTGTTCTTTAGAAAGAAAAAATGAAAAAGAAGTGTTTAGGTGTGAGGATGTTTTTGAGTCTTTAGATTTGGATCAAAGAAAGGCTCCTCTTATTAAGTCATCCCTAATTAGGCGCCCACTTTAGATTTGAAGCCCTTACCGGATCATCTAAAGTATGTGTATCTTGGGGAGGGTGAGACGCTGCCCATTATTGTTGCATCAGATTTAATGTCAGAGCATGAAGAGGCCTTAATAAAGTTGCTGCAGCAATATCGCAAAGCAATAGGTTGGACATTGGCAGACATTCAGGGAATTAGCCCATCTTTTTGTATGCACAAAATCACTCTAGATGAGGGATCCTTTAGGAGTATTGAGCAACAAAGAAGGCTTGACCCTGCGATGAAAGAAGTGGTTAAAAATGAGGTGATTAAATGGTTGGATGCTGGCATTATTTATCCAATTGCAGATAGCAATTGGGTGAGCCCTGTCCAATGTGTTCCTAAGAAAGGAGGTGTCACGGTGGTGAACAATAAAGATAATGAATTGATCCCAACTAGGCTAGTGACTAGTTGGAAGGTTTGCATGGATTACAGGAGGCTTAATAAAACTACCCGTAAGGACCATTTCCCTCTACCATTTATTGACCAAATGTTGGATAGATTGGCTGGTCAGGCCTACTACTGTTTCTTAGATGGTTATTCTGGGTATAACCAAATTACTATTGCTTCTGAGGATCAGGAAAAAACCACTTTCACCTACCCTTATGGGACGTTTGCTTTTAGGCGAATGCCTTTTGGCCTTTGCAATGCTCCAGCAACATTTCAGCGATGTATGTTAGAAAATTTTTCTGATATGATTGAGTCCACTGTTGAGGTATTTATGGACGATTTTTCAGTTTTTGGAGGGTCTTTTCAGAGTTGTTTGGATAATTTAGGTAAGGTGTTAAAAAGATGTGAGGATACCCATCTAGTTCTTAATTGGGAGAAATGCCACTTCATATTGAAGGAGGGCATTGTGTTAGGACATAGGATTTCTAAGAACGGTCTAGAAGTTGATTGAGCAAAAATTGAGGTTATTGAGAGATTAGAATCACCGAGTTCTGTTAAAGGAGTTCGGAGTTTTTTAGGTCATGTTGGATTTTATAGGAGGTTCATAAAGAATTTTTCAAAAATTAGTAAACATCTTTGTAACTTATTGTGTATTGATCATGTTTTTGACTTTAATGCAGATTGTAAGAAGGCTTTCGAAACTTTAAAGGTTGCTTTAATCTCAGCACCCATTCTTTGTGCACCTAACTGGAATTTACCATTTGAGGTAATGTGTGATGCGAGTGATGTTGCTGTATGTGCTATGCTGGGGAAAAAGCAGGGCAAATTTATCCATCCTATATATTATGCAAGCAGGGTTTTAAATGAAGCACAAGTCAACTATACAACTATTGAAAAGGAGTTGTTAGCTGTTGTGTTTGCTTTTGAGAAATTCCAGTCATATTTGGTTGGATTCAAAGTCACAGTGTTCACGGATCATGCAGCAATAAGGTACTTAATGTCTAAGAAAGATGCAAAACCTAAATTAATTCGTTGGGTGTTACTATTGCAGGAATTCGACTTGGAGATAAAGGACAAGAAGAGATTAGAAAATGTCATTGCAGATCATTTGTCTCGTCTTGATCCATCATCATCTTTGCTGAAGCAATCTGCGATTTCAGATTCTTTTCCAGGTGAACAACTCTTTGCTATTGAGGTAAAGGTAGTCAAGAATGTCCATTGGTATGCTGATATTGCTAACTTTTTGGTAAAAGGAGTCACTCCTATTGATATGGATTGATGGCAAATGAAAAAATTTAAGCATGATGCGAAAAATTTCTATTGGGATGAGCCATTTATGTATAAGCAATGCTCTGATGGTATTATTCGTAGGTGAGTTTCAGGTGATGAAGCAAAGGAAATCTTGGAGCAATGTCACTCTTCGCCGTATGGAGGCCATTTTAGAGGTCAGAGGATAACTATGAGGATTTTGCATTGCGGATTCTTCTGGCCTTCCTTATTTAAGGATGCCTATTGGTTCTACAAGCAATGTGATGCTTGCCAAAGGAGAGGAAATTTAGGGCCTAGAGATGAAATGCCTCTTACTTACATTTTGGAAGTAGAATTATTCGATGTGTGGGGTATTGATTATATGGGGTCATTTCCCCTTCTAATGGTAATGTTTTTATCTTATTGGCAGTTGACTACGTGTCCAAGTGGGTGGAGGCCATTGCATGCCATCAGAATGATGCCAAGACAGTATCAAGGTTTCTTCAATCGCACATCTTTGTGCGGTTTGGGGCACCTAGAGCTCTAGTGAGTGAAGAGGGTACACATTTTGTTAATAATATCTTAACTAAGTTTCTAGCTAAGTATGGAATTAAACATAGGATAGCTACCCCTTATCACCCACAAGCAAATGGTCAAGCTGAAATAAGTAATAGGGAATTTAAGTCTATTCTAGAGAAAGTAGTCCATCCATCTAGGAAAGATTGGTCTTTTAGGTTGGATGAGGCTCTTTGGGCTTATAGGACAGCCTATAAGACTCCTCTAGGTATGTGTCCCTATAGGTTAGTATATGGGAAAACTTGTCATTTACCATTAGAGCTTGAGCATAAAACGTTTTGGGCTTTGAAAAAGTTAAATTTTGATTTGAGTCGTGCAGCAGCAATAAGAATACTGCAGCTTAATCAATTGGAGGAATTTCGCCAATTTTCTTAAGAAAATTCGAAAATGTATAAAGAAGAGACTAAGTTGTGGCATGATAAGAAAATTAAACCTAAAGAGTTTGTCAAAGGTCAGAGAGTCTAGCTTTATAATTCTAGATTAAAATTGTTTCCTAGGAAGCTAAAATCTAAATGGTTAGGGCCATTTATTGTGATTGAGGTTTTTCCCCATGGAGCAATTACTTTGCAGGATGAAAAAGATGGAGAGTGTTCAAAGTTAATGAACAACGTGTGAAACATTATTGGGGAGAGGAGTTCCAAACGAAATATCCTTCCCTAAAGTTGGTTGATGAATGAGAGAGCGAGATTTTTGCGGGAGCATTTCACAGAGCAATATTTTGAGCTCCCAGTGATTGTTTTGATTTTATTTCTCGCTGATTTGGTTTAAGTTTGAATTATTTTTATTAGCTTTAGTTTGAATTTAATTATCGCTAACCAGATTCGGTAAGTTTGAATTTTATTTGAGTTTTATTTTTGTAGATTTTATTTTTGGTTATTTATTTATTTTGCCGAGTTAGTTTTATCTATTTCGATTAGATCTAATGGGGTAAAACCCATAGGGTGCAAATGGATCTATAAGAGAAAAAGAGATGCAGTTGGAAAGGTACAGACCTTCAAAGCTAGACTAGTGGCAAAGGGTTATACCCAAAAGGAATGGGTTGACTATGAGGAAACCTTTTCTCCTGTAGCCATGTTAAAGTCCATAAGAATTCTCTTAACCATAGCCACATATTATGACTATGAAATATGGTAAATGGACGTCAAGACTGCCTTTCTGAATGGTAATCTTGAAGAGAATATCTTTATGTCTCAACCCGAAGGGTTCATAGCCCAAGGTCAGGAACAAAAGGTTTGTAAGCTCAATCGATCCATTTATGGATTGAAACAAGCATCCAGATCATGGAACATTAGATTTGATACTGCAATCAAATCTTTTGGCTTTGACCAAAACGTTGATGAGCCTTGTGTGTACAAAAAAGTCAACAAAAGGAAAGTAGCTTTTCTAATACTTTATGTAGACGATATCATACTCATTGGGAATGATGTAGGATACCTCACTGACATTAAGAAATGGCTAGCAGCCCAATTCCAAATGAAAGATCTGGGAGAGGCTCAATATGTTCTGGGAATCCAAATCATTAGGGATCGTAAGAACAAAACGCTAGCTCTGTCTCAAGCAACGTATATTGACAAGATGTTGTCTCGATATTCGATGCAAAACTCCAAGAAGGGACTACTACCCTTCAGACATGGGGTACACCTGTCTAAGGAACAATCTCCTAAGACACCTCAAGAAGTTGAGAACATGAGACACATTCCCTATGCCTCAGTTGTGGGCAGCTTAATGTATGTTATGCTCTGCACTAGGCCTGACATATGTTATGCAGTGGGAGTAGTCAGTAGGTATCAGTCTAATCCAGGGTTGGACCACTGGGGAGCGGTTAAAAACATCCTCAAGTATCTTCGGAGAACGAGGGACTACATGCTTGTGTATGGAGCTAAGGATTTGATTCTTACTGGATACACTAACTCTGACTTTCAAGCTGATAAGGATTCAAGGAAATCCACATCAGGGTCAGTATTCACCCTCAATGGAGGAGCAGTAGTGTGGAAAAGCATCAAACAAGGATGCATAGCAGACTCAACCATGGAGGCTGAGTATGTAGCAGCTAAGGAGGCAGTATGGCTCAGAAAGTTCTTGACTGATTTGGAAGTGGTTCCGAATATGAACGTGCCCATAACACTATACTGTGAACTGTTGGTATCCGCAAGTGCACGGGCCACAAGTAATATAAAACGGAAAGTATTCCGAGTATCGAATCCTCAGGGAGGCGAAGCGAAACTTAAGCAATTAATTAAAATTCTCTTGAGCACTGAAAATACTTAGGTAAAATAATATTTAGGGACTACGCTCATGTAATAAAAAGATTAAATTCAAGACAATTAATGAAAACAAATTTGATCAATCAGAAATAAAATGTGGAGAAAGAGTTTCTTTAAGCGGGAAGAGGGGTCTTGAAAATCAATGATTAGCTAAATAATTGCTACAATTATCCTATCTCATTGCCCAACTAATTATAAACCTAGAATCTCCGTTAATCACATAGGTTCTCCTGTCGGTTTCCCCTAATTGTAATTAATTCATTTTAACAACCTAAGTGTCCTTAGCGCTATTAAAAATCATTAATTATTACGCTCTGATTCATTTTAGGAATCTAAGTTTAATCAACTAATCCCGGTGTCACAACGGGCAATTAAACTAGTTGCATGGATTATGATCTATCCTAATTTCTCTCCGTCGAGTTTCCATTAAGAAACGAATCATTACACAATTGGCCAGATTGAGTAAAGCATTAAGCACATCCATACAAATAATTAGGACATGGGCAAGAGACAAGAAATTATAACAATATTTCCACTATCATTTCATTTCAAGACCCCAAATTGGGGTTTAGCTACATATAATATCCACAATAATTACAAGGGAAAGCATATTAAAAGACATAAAGGAAAAGGAATTGACCGTCGAAAAACCCCTTGCTGACGCTTGGAGCCCCCGCTGACTACTCCTCGAGCCTCTAGACTTGCTTCCCAAAATTCCCCAAAAATTCCCACTAGAAGAACCGTCTCAAAAAGGCTCAAAAGCCTTGAGAGGGGCTCCAAAAAAGGAGTCTTAAGAAAGGAAAGAAAGAAATTGGAAGGATGATTGAGTGATGATTGATTGATAATTGAAATGAGGCACCAAGGGCGCCTATTTATAGGCCTGGAAAAGGGGTAGCGTCGCGACGCTGCCTTGCCAAGCGTCGCGACGCTGCTGCGCACGCGGCTTGGGCAACAAGAAAGGGCAGCGTCGCGACGCTGCCTTGCTAAGCGTCTCGACGCTGTCCAGATTTTCCAGAAAAATCAGCTTCCTTTTGGGCTGATTTTTGGGCCTTCTTCTTCATTTCTCTTGGTCTTTTCTTCATGGATGTCTTCTTTGGGCTTCCAAATGCTTCATACTTTGATTTGGGCTATAATTACTTCAATTATGGCTCTTTTTCTCCCAAAATCATCATTTATGCTCCTAAAGACAAAATAACAAAATTCCTTAAATATATTCATTAAAAACACAATTAAAGCACCAAAAAGCTTAATAAATTGAGACTAAAATAGCGACATTTCTGCTCGCTATCATGAACACAGTGGGGCTGTAGCCAACTCAAAAGAACCTCGAAGCCACAAACGAGGTAAACACATCGAGAGGAAGTATCACCTGATACGGGAGATTGTGCAACGAGGAGATGTGATCGTCACTAAGATCGCCTCGGAGCACAACATCGCTGATCCATTTACGAAGGCTCTCACGGCTAAAGTGTTTGAGGGTCATCTAGAAGGTCTAGGTCTACGAGATATGTATGCCATCTAATCTAGGGCAAGTGGGAGAAATGTATAATGGGTAAAAGGATGCCCTAGTTCATTGTATTAATATACATGACATTTCCAGCTTTAGATTATTGCATTTACATCCCACTAACTAGTGTTTTAGTTCAAGTGGGAGTTTGTTGGGTTTTATGCCCTAAAACTCGTAGATAGTTAATGTAACCGTTGACCGAATATTAATGAAATAATATTAATATATTTTTCCATTAATTGTTATTAGTTATTTTATATCTGTCTTTGCCTAAAAATAACCCTAATCCAATAAACTGGACATCCAAGGTTGTAATATGAGTCTTGAACTATATGTAGCGACATATGGGATCATTGTTCAAGAAACAGCCTAAAGGGTCTATAGTATAGGGATAAGACTGGGTGCCTTATCCTGGTGACACTATGGATACGGCCCACTTTGTATTTGATACAAACGCTGCGATCCAACGTGTTCGTGTAGGAGACATGCGAATGGGGGTATCCTATGCAATGAGTTTGCATAAGACCGGACCGCGAAATAGTAACCACTGGTTATAACACCGTTAACTAGTTGGTTTTCTATTTCACTAGGACGACCTAGACAACTTAGTCTTAATCCTGAGTTGATTATGGACTCCTGCTCATGAGAGATTGTCCTTTGATTTGTATGGGTGAGAGTGGCCAATACGCCGACTCAATAAGCCTACCACTTTGGGGACAAGATCGAATGGGGAGCTGGGAACATAATCGTACAAGATGGAATTCACTCCTTCCCGACTTTAGGGAAGCAGATGAGTGTTCCCTTAAGTGGTTACTCCGAGTCTTGAACAAAGAGCCCTACCCTCTCAATGGCACGAGAGGGTTTTCTATTTGATGGTTGGACCACAAACAGGTTGTTCATTAGAGGAGAATTGGTACTTAAGGAAATAGAGGTAACCCAGGGGTAAAACGGTAATTTGACCCAGCTGGTGTTACAGACACTCGTGAAGGACTAACTAGTCGATATTGGTCTAGATCCGTGGACACAGAAAATATGTCTGCAGTGAGAAGAGTGCAACTGTGAGTCTATAGTGAAATGTACACACAGTTAACGAATATTGATTAATGTGGTTAATGAGTTTGACCAATTAATCTCACATCGTTGGAGCTTCTGATCTGCAGGTCCATTAGGTCCCACTGGTAGCTCGTAAAGTAATTTGAGGCAACTAAGTAATAAAAGTAAATTGAAAATGTTCAATTTATTAAGGGAAACAAATATAATATATATTGATATATTATTATGAGAGAAATTAATATTTGAAAAGTTCAAATATAAATTTATGGAAGTTTGAAAGAGTTCAAAATAATGAATTAATTAATTTAAAGCCTAAAATGTGTTTGGGCAAATTAATTAATTCTAGGACGGGAATTAAATATGTGATATTTAATTGGTGGTTAATTAATTAAAGAATTCATTAACCGAGAATTAATCAATTATGGAAATAATTAATCACTTAAGGAAGTGATTAAATGATCTAATCACTTATGGAAGTAATTAGTCATTTGTGGAAAAGATTAATCAATTATGGAATTGATTGATCATGATTGATTAATTAAGGAATAAGATTGAATCAATTTTGGAAAAGATTGATTTAATTGAATATTTTATTCATGGCCTCTCTTCTATAAATAGAACACTATACCTAATTGGTCATGATACTTGACTCTCTTGAAAGACAAGACCAAGAATTCTCTCTAGCCTCCCTCTTAGAGAAAGACTGCCACAAGTCTTTTGCTTCCTAGACTTAGAGACATACCGGTGTAACCTCTGTGGTTATTGTGTCGATCAAGAAGAAAATTCCAGCGATCAAGAGGCTAAGGCGGCTGCTGCGTTTTCGTTCGTGGAGCGTCGTTGGCGAAGAACGGTCAAGTCTACAACGGAGGTTTGTAACGGTTCTTCCTCTTTTCTTTAGAAAAGCATGAAAATAAATTTAGATTTATTTTTTAAGCATGTTTAAACCAATTTTACAACAACTTTAAAGTTTGTTTAAAGTTTGTTTGAGTTTTTGTAACGGTATTTTAATGTTAATTAATATACGGCGTAAGGTCCAATCGATGCGCTTCCGCTGCGTGGGGACTTTTATTCCCTTCAGTTGGATAGCGCATCATCATTTACCATGGGTCGTTTAAACTTCAGATTTTATCGTTTGATGGTTTAATTCTATCGATTGCATGCGATTTATAACGGTAATTTTAATTAATGAAGAGCAAAATCTTTCGGTTGAGATTTTATTTTGTTGAAGCCCTATTTATTCAAAGCCTTCGGTAAGTTTCTTTTCACTTCCTCTTCTCGCTTTCATCCCTTGCCGTTTTTGTTTTTCCTTTGTGCTTCTGTTTACTGTAAATCCTTTTGAGGCCACGATGGCGAAAACAAGAGGGAGGAAAGAGAGAGACACTGAGGAAGAAGTAGTGTCCATTACCCCTGTTTTTAATGAAATTTCCAATGGTTGTTTTTTCTGTTCTATGGCACTGAGTAATTCTAACTTAACTAATTTTCTTTTGAATTTTTTAAGCTTGGACTGGTTAAGCTTAATTAGATCAAGGTATTCTGATCTCCATAAACCTTTTGCTTGAGCATTTCTTCTAGCTTGGTCGTTGTTTTGGCGAGAAGATTCTGAGGTAGTGTAGATTTATTTGATTCACTTTAAGCTTAGTTCTAGTCTCATGCTTAATTTGAAAATTCAGATAGAAATATTTAAGTTTGGGGGCGGTATAATTCTTAATGTTAATGATTCATTGGGGATAATGAATAATTCAAGTTTGGGGGACATTTTGTTACTCCAATTCTTTTGCTCGAGCATTCCTCTCCTTCATTAAATAATTTGCTAGGTTGTTGAGTAACCAGGGACATTTGTAATACCCACAATTTGCCTTTGTGTTAAAAGATAACCTAGGAAATATGAAAAATGAAAAGATTATTTACTGAAAAAAGTTGATTGTTGAAAATTTTACTGAGAAAATTCATGGAGCAAAAGTTTTGAAGGATGAATGATAATCCATCAGTTTTTCTGTCTCCCAGAACTTAGGTGAGCTTCATCATAAAATGTTGTCATTCTGAGGGGAAAGAGATAGAATAACTAAGGATTTTTTAGCTTTACAATGAGTATTTAGCCTAGTTGGTGATGAATTTGAGGCAAGGGTATACTGCACCATAAAGTGGGTCATCCCATGCTTAAGAACTTATGACTGTAGGGCTGCTTTAAGTCTGAAAAACAAAAATATAAACCCCTTAAAAATGTGTTTTAAAATGTCTGATAATAGAGCTAGGTTGTGGCAAGTTCTTAGAATTGAGTTAAAAGTGATGATTATTTGTCCATGCCAGAAGAATTAATTTGTTGCAGCAGAGCTTGGTTTTGCAGAATGCTCAGGTAAAGGTTGAAGGTAGTGTTGGATTATCTGTTTTGATTAAGCTAAGCTTTGTCTAACGTTTTGAATTCTTAAGGGAAGGTTGGTTAGTATTGTTCGAGACGTGCAATAGTTCAAGTTTGGGGGTATGATAACTCTCCAAAAGGGAGTTATTTAGACCTTATTTCTATATTGATTTGTGTGTCATTTGTGCTAAATAGGGTTGCTTATAGATAGATATTATATGTTTTAACCAATTTGGAAGAATAGATGCTTTGGAAGTTATTTTGTGCAGAATATATTACCGAGCAACTTGAGGGAGCAAATTCTGTGCTGCAGCAAAGTAGGGAGCAAAAATTGCCACGTCACAACTCGTTAGCCAATTTAACAAACTGAATTTTGTTAAGCTATTATTGGGATAAAGGAGCAAGGAGAGCCATCCACGTGCCTAGGTCAACCTAATTCAAGCCTCCTATCACTCTATAAAAGAACATAGTCGCCCAAGTCAAATTCATTCCATCCTTGGGAGGAACATTCCACTTTTAGAAAGGTTACTTCCACCTTTGGGAGCCGAATAGAGGAGAGAGATTGGACACCTACAAGAAAACCATCAATTGCAAGCTGATCAAGGGAATTATTATTTTCTTGTGTTACTTTCTAGTTATGGATGCATTTACTTATATTGTAATGTGTCTCTATGCACTTTATGAACTAAGTAACTTTAGGCGTTGGTTAGGGAACATGTAGTTGCTATGCTTAATTTCTATGCAATAAATATTGATTTGATGCATCTTGATTATTTGTTGTGCTCAATTCTATTTTATGCCCGCTTGGCCAGCCGGTATGAATATCACTTTCTAGTTTCAGGGATGATTTAGAGAGTGTGTGGCATTTAATCACACTAGATCATTGTATATTGGTGAACGCCAGTGACTAAGCTAGGGATAACCAGTTGCCTAGTGCTTGATCGGTAGTGCGTCATTGGAGTTGAAACACGTTCTAAAAATTCTGGAGTTCCGGGAGGAATATGCTAATAAGACTGCGAGAGTTTTGCATGATCAATAATATTGCTAGAGTATCTTTTAAAACAATTACTAAATCCGGTCCAGAGCCTGTTTCTAATCTGTCTGCCTATTTGTTTACTTGATGTTCTGTCATTTCTTTTGCTTCGGCATTATATAAAAACCAATCATTTTAACCACCCTTTGAAATCATTAAAAGGCTAAACAAAATAGATAAAGTGGAAGCTAATTCAGACCTTGGATTCGATAAATAATTATTACTTGTTGAAGACTGTGTATACTTGCACAGAGTTCTAGAGTCAATTTTTACCTTATTTTTACTCACACTAGGAACTCAACAGTAGGCTGGTTCGTTTTTCAGTCATGTTAATATCGATGAAACTTTCCCCTACTCCTTCACTTGTATCAATTTCTTATTTTAGCAAAGCTAGTTTTAGTTGTTGCCTCCGTTTATGCATGTTGGATTGAATTTATTGAATAAGAAAGTAGTGGAAGCTTATAAAATGTTAAGATAGAATCTTATGTGGACTTTGGCAATAACGATGATAAAGTATAAGTGGTTGTAAGCAAATTCTAACCATAGGTTACAATTCAAGAGAGCTTTAGTATTAGTATCTAGAGGCAACTTTCAAGGACGAAAGTTCTTTTAAGGTTAGTATTGTTGGGTTTTATGCCCTAAAACTCGTAGATAGTGAATGTAAACAAATTGTATACTTATTTCAATAAAGTGTTATTGAGTTTCTACAATAAAGTGTTATTTTTAAATATTGCACAATTTGACCCAAATCCAATAAACTAAGATCCAAGGTTGTTTACATGTGACTTGAACTAGTATGTGGGGACATACGGGGATCGGTGTTCAAGTAGCAACCTAAAAGGTCTATGGTACAGGGATAAGGTTGGGTACCTTATCCTGGTAACACTATATGATACAACCCACTTTGTATTCGATACAGACGTATTGATCCAAGACGTCCATGTAGGAGACATGCAAGCGGGGGTATCCTATGTAATAAGTTTGCATAAGACCGGACCACGAAATAGTAAACCACTAGATGTAACACTGTTAACTAGTTAGGTTACTGTTTCAATAGGATGACTAGGTTTATGGAAAAGATTAAATCAGTTATGGAAATAATTGATTTTAAATGAATATTTTATCCATGGTCTTTCTCCTATAAATAGAACACTAAACCTAGGGTTTAGGTACTACAACACAAGGCCACAAGAATGCACTCTTGCATTCTCTCTAGCCTCCCTCTCATAGAATTGGTTGGTCATGAAATTTATTAATTATGGAAAAGATTAAATCAGTTATGGAAATAATTGATTTTAAATGAATATTTTATCCATGGTCTTTCTCCTATAAATAGAACACTAAACCTAGGGTTTAGGTACTACAACACAAGGCCACAAGAATGCACTCTTGCATTCTCTCTAGCCTCCCTCTCATATTCTCTCAACCCAAGAACTCTAGGGAGAATTTTCTCTCTAGAGTTTTTCCCATTCAAGATTAGGTAGTCCCACAACTACGTTCCTAATCTCAGAGTCATAGCGGGGAAGATCAATTGGTGGTGTCCCAATTGTTGGCGCTTGGTCCAAAATCAAGAAAGGTGTCCGTTGAAGTATTCAGAGTCGTCAACGACGGTATGTTTTCTTATTCCCTTTAGATTTAGATCTAACAATTTTTGTATGCCTAGCCTTAAGTTTGTATAGAATTTGTTCTATGTTTTTGCCAATGTAATAGTATTTTTGGATAAACAAAATTAACCACGAATCGGTCCCAATTACGCTTCCGCTTTAACAGAATTAGGGAATTCCAAATCCTTCAAGTATGATGTAACAACCATGAAAAAAAAAGGTTTTCCTTTTAAAAACAGAAAGTCAAAGTCAGAGAGTGGGGGGGCTGATTTCACGCCTACCCCCTAATTCAAAAGGCAAGTGGGCATTTAATAAAAAAAAAAGAAGAAAAGCCCCAGCCCACCCTCCCGATTTCATCTCCCTCACTCCCGCTCTCTCTTTGTGATTTTTCCCTCTCTCGTCTCTGTCTACGTCGCACACCACCACACCGCCTCCTAGCTCACCCCCTTTTCTCCAGTCACCTCCGCACAATTCAGATCTGTCGCACCACTACAACGTCGTTGCTGTTTCCCTCCCTCTACGAGTTCCCTCTCTCTCACCCGCTCCCTCTTGTCTCTCTGTCTGCGCTGCACGCATCCACGTCCAGATCCGCCAAGCTGCACCACTGCAACGTCTCAAATCGCCGCCCCGTCGAGCCGACACAGCAGCCGCGATCTTTCGTCACTGTTCTGACCCACGCACGCCGCCGTCATTGATTGCACCGCCCAGATCTGCCGCGAATCGTCGCCGTCGTCAAATGTTGGTTGCAGCAGCCATAGTCACGTATTTGGTGTCGTTTGGGTAAGTCTCGGTGAGTTTCCATGTTTGATTTGAGTTTCTTCAACAATTTTCTTAAGAATAGAAATTAACCCATAGATGTTTCCCAAATCGATTCTTGGTTGTTGTGTGTTTCTGTCATTCAAGTCGAGTATTGACCACTCAAGTTGGTGCCAAGCAAAAGGAATTATTTGGTTGGGTGAGTTTTATTTGCTCATTTAAGTCTCTGTTAGTGATCATTTTGATGTTTGGAGTTAACCCATTGTTAATTGAGCACATTTCAACGTTGCTCTCCATTTTTCCAGCATTGAGGTTGCTAGATTCAGTGATTTTAAGTATTGTCCAGCAGCTGTTTAGGCCTTCCTAGGTGAGTATTCAAGGGTAAAGACATCCTTTAAGCATGTTTGAGTTTAATGGAATTGTTGGACAAAAATTTCTAATCTTAGAAAGCCTTTTATGTGTAGTTGTGGACACTCTTGGCTAAGGATTTAGAAAAATCATTGGAGTAAGATTTTGGAGTAAAAATTCTTGGGCGATACTGAGTAAGTAATTCCCCTATCAGCATGTTAGAAATTTATTGTTGACTGTAAAAAAAATTGTGTTTGTCATGATGATTGCAAATTCGTTGGGTGCTAAACTGTTTTGACGGTGGGTGTTGGGTTCCTAGAGTGAGTAAAAATATGATATGAAATACTCTAGAATTCATGTGCAAGTATACACAGTCTGCAGCAAGTAATATTATCAATCCAAGGTCTGAATGAGTTTCCACTTTATCTATTTTGTATAACTTTCTAATGGTTTCGAAGATAATAAAAATGTTGGGTTTTATCGGAATTATGCTGAAGCAAAATAAATGACAGAACAACGAGTAAACAAATAGATAGACAGATTAAAGACAGGCGCTGGTTAGGCTTCAGTGATTTTTTCTAAGATATGCTCTAGCAATATTATTGATCATGCATTTCTCGCAGTATTATTAGCGGATTCCTCCCGGAACTCCGGATCTTTTGGGATATGTTTCAAATCCAATGAAGAACGACCGATCAAGCACTAGGCAACTGGCTATCCCTAGCTCAGTCACTGGCGTTCACCAATACACAATGATCCTAATGTGGAGAATTGTCACACACTCTCTAAATCATCCCTGAAACTAGAGAGAGCTATCCATACCGGCTGGCCAGGCGGGCATAAAATAAGAATAAGCACAACAATTAACCAAAATGCGATAGTCAATTTATTACTAGAGATGAAGCACAGTAATCACATTATTCCTAACCAACACCTTAAGCTACATAGTTCATAATAAGCATAGGAATACGAATTACAATCTGAGTATGCATGTCCATAACTACAAGTTAAATAAGAAGGTAAACTCCCTAATCAGCTTGCGGTTGATGGTGTTCTTGATGATCTTCAATCTCCCTATACTATTCGGCTTCCAAGGGAAAAACATGGAATGCCTTTGACTTTGACGGCTACTTCCTTTTATAGAAGGATGGGAGGCTTGAATTAGGTCAACTAGGACACGTGTAAGGCTCTCCTTGATCCTTTATCCCGAAAATATCTCAATAGAAGTCGGTTCATGAAGTTGGCTAACGAGCTGTGATGTGGCAGTTTCTGCTCTCAGTTTTGCTGCAGCATAGAATTTGCTCCCTCCAGTCGCTCAGCAGCATAATCTGCATAAAGTGATTTCCAAAGCTTCCATTCTTCCAAATGGGTTAAATCATGTAATATCTCTCTAAAACCAACCCTATTAAGCATTAAAGACACACAAATCCTTATATAAATGAGGCCTAAATAACTACCTTTTGGGCAGTTATCAGTGGGGCATGAATTGGAATGTTATTATGTGAACTTTACTTTATATATTCTTGTATGTTGAGTAATGAGCATGCAAATTAGGACTTTGATGTTTCTTCTTGATGACATTATTGGAATGAAATGAAATATGCTTAAATTAGGACTTTGATGTTTCTTCTTGATGACATTATTGGAATGAAATGAAATATGTTGTGTGGCATTATCATAAAGTTAGACAAAGGACCTCACGTGCATATGTATGACCCACAGTGATGTACTATCTTAAAAGTTTTGCTATTGAAAAGCTTGGTGATATGGCCAAGAGTTTTAGTTAAAACTTGGCAATCTGGTCAAGTTGTGTTTTTCTTTTTATATTTTTCCTAAAACCTGACGATATGGTCAAGGAAATGATTTTAGCATTTATTTCAAAACCTGGCGGTATGGCCATGACGATAGGTGGCAATATGGTCACCATAAAGTTTTTAGTGGCGATAAAGTCACAGAATAGTCTTCGTGGCGATAGGGTCACATTTGGCGTTATGGCCAAGGAATAAAGTTTTATAAAGCAAAATTAGGTCCCCCCATAAATGTTTGTGCTTGCATAACCAACCTTGGTAGAGGGGTTACTTACTGAGTATTTAATACTCATTCTTTGTTTATTTTAATTTTTTTTAGGCAAGGGTGAGAATGTGTTAGGCGACTGATCAAGGGCACTTGCTAGTGGTGCCATGGTGGAAGGTGTCAACATATTTTACTTCCACTCATTAATTTTTGTTATTTGCATTTTCTATGTAAATATTCAAAAACTTATCATTTTTGTTGCATTTTGAGGCGTTCAAATATTTTTATGTTTTACAAGTTTTCTTGGGATCCCAAACAATTGTTTTATTAAAGTTACTTACCTATTTTATGCATTCTAGATTCTAGGAAAAAAATTACTTCATAGTTCTTTGAATCATTCATGCACATAGTAACGTCCCTAGGCAGTCTTTAGGTTTCAAAAAAGTCGGGGCGTTACAAGTTTAGTGATCGGTGATTATAAATTTTATTTGACAACTCGAAACCTTGAAAACTCCAGACCGCACCACCATACCATTGCTCCTCCATTCATAGTGAATACTGACCCTGATGTAGATTTCCTCGAATATTTATCGGTCTGAAAGTCAGAATCAGTGTATCCTATAAGGATCAAATCCTTAGCGCCATACATGAGCACATAGTCCCTCGTTCTCCTAAGATACTTGAGGATATTTTTAACGGTTGTCTAGTGATCGAATCCTAGATTGGATTGATATCTACTGACAATCCCTATTGCATAACAAATATCAAGTCTTGTACACAACATGGCATACATTAGGCTGCCTACTGCAGAGGTATAGGGAATTCGTCTCATATCCTTAACTTTTTGAGGTGTCTGAGGACATTGTTCCTTAAACAAATTAATTTTGTGCCTGAAAGGTAATAAACCCTTCTTTGAATTTTGCATCTTATATCTAACCAACAATTTGTCGATATAAGATGCTTGAGACAGAGCTAGCGTTTTGTTCTTTCGGTCTTGAACAATTTGGATCCCTAGAACATATTATGCCTCACCCAAATCTTTCATTTGGAATTGAGTTGCTAACCATTGTTTAATGTCAGTAAGATGACCTACATCATTCTTGATGAGTAGAATATTGATAACTCTCCAAAAGGTAGTTATTTAGGCCTTGTTTCTAGAGGGATTTGTGTGTCTTTTGTGCCTAATAGGGTTGCTTTTAGATATATATTATATGTTTTAACTCATTTGGAAGAATGGAAGCTTTGGAAGCTATTTTGTGCAGAATGCATTGCTGAGCGACTGGAGGGAGCAAATTCTGTGTTGTAGCAAAGCTAGGAGCAAAACTGCCACGTCACAACTCATTAGCCAATTTAACAAACCGAATTCTGTTGAGTTATTCTCAGGATAAAGGAGCAAGGAGAGCCATCCACGTGTATAGGTCAACCTAATTCAAGCCTCCTATCACTCTGTAAAAGGAGATAGCCGCCCAAGTCAAATTCATTCCATCCTTGGGAGAAACATTCCATTCTTGGAAAGGTTACTTCCACCTTTGGGAGCCGAATAGAGGAGAGAGATTGGAGACCATCAAGAAGACCATCATTTGCAAACTGATCGAGGAGATTAATATTTTCTTATATTATCTTGTGATTATGGATATGCTTACTCAGATTGTAACGTGGGTTTCCATGCGTCTTATGAACTAAGTAGCTTTAGGCGTTGGTTAGGGACAATGTGATTGTCGTGCTTAATTTCTAGTAATAAATATTGATTGATGCATCTTGATTATTTGTTGTGCTTATTTACATTTTGTGCCCACCTGGCCAGCAGGTATGAATATCACTCTCTAGTTTCAGGGATGATTTAGGGGGTGTGTGACAATTAATCACACTAGATCATTGTGTATTGGTGAACGCCAGTGACTGAGCTAGGGATAGCTAGTTGCCTAGTGCTTGATCGGTAGTATTTCATTGGAGTTGAAACACATTCCAAAAGATCCGGAGTTCCAGGAGGAATATGCTAATAAGATTGCGAGAGTTTTGCATGATCAATACTATTGCTAGAGCATCTTTTAAAACAATTACTAAATCCTGACCAGCGCCTGTTTCTAATCTATCTGCCTATTTGTTTACTTTCTGTTATGTCATTTCTTTTGCTTCAACATTCCTATAAAAACCAATCATTTTTACCACTTTTGAAACCATTGAAAAAGTAAACAAAATAGATAAAGTGAAAACTAATTCAGACTTTGGATTTGATAAATACTTATTACTTGCTGCGGACTGTGTATACTTGCACAGAGTCTAGAGTCTATTTCTTATCTCATTTTTACTCACTCTAGGAACCCAACAGATATCATCCAAATACAGTACTAAGAAAGCTACAAAATTGTTGATGATCCTTTTATATACACAAGGCTCATCTACATTCTATTCAAAGCCATAAGGTATGATCACAATATCAAATCTCATATTCCAGGATCTAGACGCTTGTTTCAATCCATAAATGGATCATTTAAGCTTGCAAACTTTTTGCTCTTGATCCCGAGCAATGAACCCCTTTGGCTGGGACATGTAGATACTTTCCTCAAGAATGTCGTTCAGAAAAGCAATCTTGACATCTATTTACCATATTTCATAATCATAAAATGTGGCAATGTATAATAGTATCCGGATTGACTTCAACATGGCAACAGGAGAGAAGGTTTCCTAGTAGTCAAACCTCTCTTGCTGGTACCCTTTGCCACAAGTCCTACCTTAAAGGTTTGTACCTTTCCAGCAACGTCTCGTTTTCTCTTGTAGATCCATTTACACCCTATGGGTCTAACCCTTTCAAGTTGATCTACCAGATCCCAGACTGAATTAAAATGCATGGACTCGATTTCCAGGTCCATGGCTTTAATCCACTCGTTCTTGTCAACGTCATCCATCGCCTGTTTAAAGGTTAATGGATCCTCGATCCCATCATCAGGTATGACGATTGGAGTTTCAACTAAACCCAAATAGCGATTAGGCTGTCTAACAACCCTCCCACTACGTTGAGGTTCTCTTATTTCTTAAAAATGACGTGATTGACTCGATGTGCCAGTTTCATCAACAACTCTTGTTAATGTTTCTGTAGCTTTGTTTGATAATTCGCTCAACGCTATTTTGCTTCATGGCTTACGATTTCTAATATGGTCTTCTTCTAAGGATGTGGCGTTTGTGGATACAAACACCTTAATTATTCTCTTGTGGATCGAAGAAGTATCCACCTCTCGTTTCCTTGGGGTAGCCTACAAATAGGCACAATTTTGAACGTTGTTCCAGTTTCTTCAAGTTAGTCACTAGCCCGTGTGCTGGACATCCCCAAATTCAAAAGTAACGTAAACTAGTTTTACGCCCTCTCCACAACTTTTGGATGGAACATTGTTAAAAATATAAGCAGCAGTCTACACTGCATTACCTCAAAACAAGTCAGGCAATTGAGCGTAGCTCATCATGGAACGAACCATATCTAATAGTGTTTTGTTTCTCCTTTCCGATACACCGTTTTGTTGAGGTGTACTAGGTGATGAGAGTTGGGATGTGATTCTGTGTTCTATCAAATAGTCCTGGAATTCTAAACCCATGTACTCTCCACCCCGATCAAATCGAAGCGTTTTTATCGTTTTACCTAATAAATTCTCAACTTCTGCCTTGTACTCCTTGAACTTTTCAAGGGCTTCGGACTTGTGATGCATTAGGTAAAGATATCCATACCTAGAATAATCATCAATAAAACTAATGAAGTATTCATACTCTCCCCGTGCTTTAACATTCATCGGACCATAGAGGTCTGAATGTATGAGCACTAGAGGTTCTTCGGCCCTTTAACCTTTTCCAGTAAAAGGTCGTTTTGTCATCTTGCCTTCAAGGCATGACTCACAGGGAGGTAATGAGTCGTCTTCTAACTTGCTTAGAATTCCACTCTTGACTAGTCTCCCAATCCTATTGAGATTTATGTGGCCTAACCTTAGGTGCCAAAGATAGGTATTCTCTTTAGAAGAAACTCTTTGCCTTTTATTACTTTGAGTAGTAGCAAATTTGAACAATTCGGTATTATTAACTGCCATACTCTCGATTAGTCTTAGAACATATAAATTATTTTCCATTATTGCTAAACAAACATTAATTTCCTTTCTGGAAATGAAAACTTCATTTAATGAGAAAGATATGAAATAAGTTTGTTCGAGCAAACAAGACACATAAATCAGATTTCTTTCAATCTTTGGGACTACGTACACATTATCTAATAATATGTACTTGTTTTCTTGGAACAATAATTTTATGCTTCATACTGCTATAGCTGAGACAACTTCTCTAGCTCAAACTCTGAGAGTCATTTCTCTAGCTCCAAGCTGTTCCCAGGAACTCATTCATTTAAATGAAGAACAAACGTGGTTTGTGGCCCTGTAGCAAGTATCCAGACAGAACTATCATTCTCCACTAAGCATGTTTCCAAGACTAGTAAATCTTTGGTAGCGTTCTCGTAAGCTAAGCAGTTTGGTCGAGGACAATCCTCTTTTAAGACCAATAAATCTTTTGCCACTAGTTTAGTGTTTAAGCGCATATTCTTAGTACGATGTTCTAAACCGTTTAATTTGGCGTCAGATAAAGCACATACGTTTTTCAAAATATTGCTGAAACAAACAAATAACTTGTATTAATAATGTTGCATTAAACTTATTATACATATCCAATCAATTTAGCAAAAGTAATTAAGCACCCTATATTTCATAAATCTCTTGCAACGATACTTCAGAGGTTTAGAATTGAGACGTTCCCCTGGGAATTTTCCTAGGAAGCATAGCTTGGAGAAGTTCTATGTTGGGTGACCTCCTGGGAATTTTCCTAGGAAGCATGTGAGAGTGAGAACAAAGCATGCTAAAAGGACCCCGTGTTGGTTTGTGGGGACAGTCTTCACTCTTAGAATCAGTTTCAGACAAGTATGGTAGCATGACCAGGTCGCAGGGGAATGCTGGGGCCGTTAGGTGCCGAATTCGGATTCCAAATCATAGGCCTGGGGCGTTACAATCTCTCACCATGACAAAACAATATTTAACGAAACCAGCACTAGCCTAACCAAAGCAAACAAAAATAAAACCATAACGCCCTAGGAATCTTCCTCGTAGTTCTTCTCCTCGACACCAAGGTCCGGATCATCTTTCATTCCTGCAACATCTAAAATGTTGGGGGGAGATGGAGAAGGAGGTATCAGTACAACTGTGGTACTGGTAAGTAGCTCACACATGTTAGGTCACAAGCAACAACCAATATCAAACGACATTCTTCTCAAACGCAAACAACATGCTTAAAAAGCATTAAAACCCAACATGCTCACAAAGGAATAAATATCCACCATGCACATGCTTCGTACACAATGCACCCACGACTAGACATCACATGATTTACGCGTCATGCTCCGCACCTAACGCATGAATTATGTGTCATACTGCACAAACCAACACGTGAATTACGCGCCACGCTGCCCACCTAGCCCACATGATTTCTGCATCATGCCATGCAACAAACACATGTTTTACGCGACATGCTACACTAAAGAAAACACATGCTTTATGCACCATGTCACGCACGACCAAACACGTGAATTACGTGATACGCTCGCACCTACACATGAATTATGCGTCATGTAACGCAACCACTAGACTCTTGCTACATATCCCCATGCAACACGCTAGCCTAATCAAATCATGCTTTAACACAACATCCTATCATGCTTTAACAACATAACACATGCTCATCTCAAACATTACAACACATATCAACACAGTAGATCATGCTTTTTGCAAGTATAAAGATAAAGTAAGAAAACATACAAACATGTTTCATGCAATCAAACATAACCCAGCAAGTAGAAACTACTTACCTAATTCGAGACGCTCCTACACAATCTCAATAAGTCTAAAGCAACCAAGATAAGCTCCTAAATCACAAAGGTAGCTAAAAGGTTAGAACTAACCTAGAGATCTTTAACATATGCTTGAAAAGCCAAATTCCACTTACTAAGCCTATTTCCTTTTTGGACAACCTTCAAACATTCCCCAAAATGAAAACCCAAAAGCTTAGGACCATGGGCAACCATGTCTAAGGTACTACGGGCCATGAGTATACGCTGAACGACCATAATTAAGGCTTTTCAGCCACTGGACAACAAGTTCTTTAGACACATTTACACATTTTAAAAATTTACAGGGGCTAGGTAAAACTAATAAGGCTTAAACAGCTAATGGGTAACGACCTAACATGCCTTTAGACTAAAAACAACAAGAAATAGACCATTACAGCAAGGTTCTTCACCCAACGGACTGTTAGGTTTTATGTCCTAAAACTCGTAGATAGTAAATGTAACAAACTAAACATCCAAGGCTGAGGGATGAGTCTTGAACTGTATGTGGAGACATACGAGGATCAATGTTCAAGAAAAAGCGTGAAGGGTCTATAGTATAGGGATAAGGCTGGGTACCTTATCTTGGCGACACTATGGATATAGCCCACTTTGTATTTGATACAAACGCAATGATCCAACGCGCTCGTGTAGGGGACATGTGAGTGGGGGTATCCTATGCAATGAGTTTACATAAGACCGGACCGTGAAATAGTAATCGCTAGATGTAACACCGTTAACTAGTTAGGTTTCTATTTCACTTGGATGACCTAAGCAACTTAGTCTGAATCCTGACTGGATTACGGACTCCTATTCCCAAGGGATTGTCCTTTGATTTGTATGGGTGAGAGTGACCAGTACGCCGACTCAATAAGCCTACCATTTTGGGGACAAGACCGAGTGAGGAGTTGGGAACATAATCACACAAGATGGAATTCAGTCCTTCCTGACTTTTGAGGAAGTAGATGAGTGTTCTCTTAAGTGGTGTCTTCGGGTCTTGAACAAAGGGCCCTACCCTCTCACTGGCCCGAGAGGGGTTTCTATTTGATGGTTGGACCACAAACAGGTTGTTCATTAGAGGAGCACTGGTACTTAAGGAGGTAGAGGTAACTCAGAGGTAAAACAGTAATTTGACCTAGCTGGAGTTACGAACACTCGTGAAGGACTAACTTGTTGTTATTGGTCTATATCCATGGACACAGAATTATGTATGCAGTGAGAAGAGTGCAACTGTGGGTCTTTAGTGGAGTGAACTCACAGTTAACAAAAATTGATTAATTGGTTAATGAGTTTAGTTGATTAAATATCATATCCTTGGAGCTTTTGATCTGAAGGTCCATTAGGTCCCACTGGTAGCTCGTTAAGAGACTTGAGACAATTAAGTATAAATTGTAAATTGAAAGTTTTCAATTTATTTAGGGGAATCATATAGTGTATATTGATACATTATAATATAAAGTTTATAAAACTTTATAATATAATTTTGAATTAATTTCAAAATTAATTCTTGAGAGAAAATATTTGAAAGAGTTCAAATAATTAATATGAATTGAATTCATATTAATATAAATAATTTAATAAAATCCATAAGATTAAATATATGATATTTAATTGGGTAATTAATTAATTATGGAATTAATTAATTATTTATTAAAATTAGATATGAATAAGATAATAGATTTGATCTTATTCATGACATTTTCCTATAAGGAAAAGGCAGGTCTTTTCCTATAAATAGGACCTCTGGGGTGGGGTGAAAGACATCCCATTCATTTTCCTACTCTCAGAGAATTCTCCTGAAGGCTCTCACCAGTCTCCTGCCCCTAGTAGTCTCAGAGTCATACCGGTGTAGCCATAGTGGTAGTGTTCACAGTAGTTCTTGATTATTTCACAAGCAGTTGGTGAATTTAATATGAATCGTCAACGAGAGTAAGTAACTTGTTACTATATATAAATTAGATTTAGATCTAATATATTTTGTATGCTTAGCCTTAATATAAATCTAGAATAGTTCTAAGTTTATTGCCAATGTATTGGTATTTTAGATTAAACAAAAGTAACTACGAATCGGTCCCAATTATGCTTCGCTTTACAGAATTACAGAATTCCAATCCTACACGGACCCGAAACCATGTTGTAAATAGGCCTTGCTAGTCTAGGACAACACACCAAAGAACCCTTAAGCAGTGGGTATTCAAGCTTACAGCGACTCGAACCCAATTGACCACTTTGATGGCACGCAAAACAAAATTTAGAGTAGAAAACTCAGTCCTTATGTCCAAAAGGAATGGTATTCTGATTTACACACAATCAACCATGGGTAAGAGTCACACTTACCGAATAGAGGAACCCAAGGCCCAATCACCCACTGGATAGAGATGAAAATGCGAGGAAAACGAGATTCCCATTGCTGAACGTGCACAATCTGATCGACAATGAGAGGAGGGAGTTAGATCAGCCATAAACAACTGAGAACGAAGGAAAAAAGAGCTTACCCTTGAGTTCTTGGTCGAAAACGTAAATGTAGGATTGGAATTCCCAATTCCGTTACAGCGGAAGCAATTGGACCGTTCGTAAATTAATTTTATTCTACAACATATCAATACATTGGCAAAAGGTTAAACGATGAGAAACATACCTCCGTTGACGACTTTGAATACTTCAACGCCTTTCTTGAATTTGGACTGAGCGTCAACAATTGGAACACCACCAATTGATCTTCCCCGCTATAACTCTGAGATTAGGAACGTAGTTGTGGGACTACCTAATCTTGAATGAGAAAAACTCTAGAGAGAAAATTCTCCCTAAAGTTCTTGAGTTGAGAGAATATGAGAGGGCCTTATGGTGGCCATATGTTGTAGTGCCTAAGCCCTAGGTTTAGTGTTCTATTTATAGGAGAAAGGTCATGAATAAAATATTCATTTAAAATCAATTATTTCCATAACTGATTTAATCTTTTCCATAATTAATCAATTCCATGACCAATCAATTCCACAATTGATTAATCTTTTCCATAAATGATTGATCACTTCCATAAGTGATTAATCATTTCCATAATTGATTAATATCCAATTAATTAATTCTTTAATTAATTAATCACCAATTAAATATCATATATTTAATTTTAGACCTTCTATTAGTTAATTAATTAATTACCCAATTAAATATCATATATTTAATTTCAGGCCTTCAATTAATTAATTCCATAATATGAATCAAATTCATATTAAAATTTGAACTCCTTCAAATTCCCTTATATCCTATAAATTTAATATGAATCAAATTCATATTAATATTTGAACTCTTTCAAATATTTATTTCTCTCATAGACTATAGTTTAATTAAATCTCATTTAATTTAAACTAAATTGAATAATTAATTAATTCATAATCAATTAATTCATCTTCTAATTAAATACCATATATTTAATTAGACATATATTTGAACTCTTTCAAATATATCAATCTCTCAATATAATAAAGTTTAATCTCAAATTAGACTTTCTATTTTAATGCATCACTATACATTATATTAATTTGTATCTCATACAATTAACTTAATTCCCAATATGAATTTGAACTATTCAAATTCTCTCAAGATATATTTGTTCCTAATTACTCTTTACGAGCTAGCAGGGGGACCTAATGGACCTACAGATCAGAAGCTTCAATGATATGAGGTTAATAGATTAAACTCATTAATCAGGTTAACCAATATTCATTAACTGTGGGTCATTCCACTAAAGACCCACAACTGAACTCTTCTCACTGTAGAACATTTCTGTGTCCACGAATATAGACCTATACCGGTAAGTCAATCCTTCACGAGTGTCCGTAACTACAGCTGGGCCAAATTACCGTTTTACCCCTGTGTTACATCTATCTCCTTAAGTACCAGTGCTCCTCTAATGAACAGTCTGTTTATGGTCCAACCAATAAACAGAAAGTCTCTCTCGGGCCAGTGAGAGGGCGGGATCCCTTTGTTCAAGTCCCAGAGTCACCACTTAAGGGAACACTCATCTACTTCTCCTAGAAATGGGAAGGAGTGAATTCCTTCTTGTGTTGTCATGTCCCCAGCCTCCCACTCGGTCTTGTCCCAAAAAAGGAAGGCATATTGAGTCGGCGTATTGGCCACTCTCACCCATGCTAATCAAAGGACAATCCCTCATGAGAAGGAGTTCATGACACACTCAGGATTAAGACTGAGTTACCTAGGTCATCCTATTGAAACAGTAACCTAACTAGTTAACGGTGTTATAACTAATGGTTGACTATTTCGTGGTCCGGTCTTATGTAAACTCATTGCATAGGATACCCCCGCTCGCATCTCTCCTACATGGACGCCTTGGATCAATACGTCTGTATCGAATACAAAGTGGGCCGTATCACATAGTGTTATCAGGATAAGGTACCCAACCTTATCCCTATACTATAGACCTTTTAGGTTGTTACTTGAACACCGATCCCCGTATGTCCCCACATACTAGTTCAAGTTACATATAAACAACCTTGGATCTTAGTTTATTGGATTTGGGTCAAATTGTGCAATATTTAACAATAACACTTTATTGTATGAACTCAATAACACTTTATTGAAACAAGTATACAATTTGTTTACATTCACTATCTACGAGTTTTAGGGCATAAAACCCAACAGTAAAGGAGAGAGAGAGATGCGCGAGAGAGAGATCGACGACGCTCGAGCTCCCTTTTCCGGCAAGGAACGGTGGCGGCTCGGGCTGGGTCCTTGGCCAAAAATCACAAAGAAAGAGTGGAAGAACTGCGCGCAAGAGTCTGAGCAACGACGACACAAGATGGCGACCACGACGCTTAGGCTGGCGGCAACGGATCCGACTTCATGGCTACCAGTGCTCGACTACGGCGGCACGTGCACAACGTCCATACGAAACCAAGCAAGAGGGAGAGATTTGCGAATGGAGACGACGATCGATGCTGGGACGGAACGAGGTGGTGACCCTACTACAGTCGGCGATGGAATCTGACGACGACGGTACTGAGAGGCGGAAGCGGCGTCTGAACTCACAGGTAGGGAAAGGTATACACGCGAATGAGAGGGAGAGAGTGAGGGTTTAGGGCTTTCTATTTTCTTTTTTCTTCTTTACTTTACTTAATAGAAAATCCCCAAAAATGGGTTTTCTAAGAATAGGCTTCCAACCATATTAACGTAACATTCATAACACCTTAACCATTCTCTAACCAACGAAGACCAATTCAATCGAGCTTTAGGGAGAAATTTAAATTTATAAAACGCTTAATTCCCAGAAATTATTATTCACAAATCCTGATACTTATTCCAAAGTACAAGCCAAGATAAAATTACATTACCCTTAGACTTAAATACACGAAATTAACAACATCAAAATGCACGGGGCGTTACAATTGGAGTCCTTTTCTTTAATGAGATTCCCTTTTGGGGGCCTTTTTTTTGTCCTTATATTATTTTTTTTCCCCTCAATGAAAGTGGTTAAAGTTAAAAAAAGATGTTTTAGGTTATAAAATTTGGTTGTACAAGCTTTTATAGTTCAAATTGGATCATATATTTTTAAATTTTTAACTGACATAGTTATAATGACAAAGCTTTATTACAATCCCATTCATAGATTTAGAAGAAATTGCTCAAATGGATAGATAATATTGTAATAGCCTCCATGATTTTGGGTATTTTTTTTTTTAGCAATTTGTCTCATCTAAAAAGTTATATTCTAAAGAAAGATTAAATATCAATAAGAAATGTTTGTTCCATCAATCTTAAGAAATTAACTGAGGGTTTTAAGTTATATTATTCTTTGAAAATCTGGTCTTGTGTTGGTTGTATGAATATCATTGAATATGCACAAAATATGGTTAGGATATACGTTTTTATCCTGTCTAAAAAAAACTTTCGTGGTAAATATTTCTTAAAAAGAAAAAAGTTAAGTTTTCAGTATAGGGGTTAAATGATGTGATCAATTAAAAAAAATAGAAAAATCGTTAGAGTAAGTGTTCGATACTTAAAAAGAAAAAAAAAAGTTTAGGATATATGATTAACTTTGATTTAGGGTTATGTTTTTTTTTTTTTTTACAAAACAAAAATGTTTAGGATTTGGCATAGAAAAATCATATTAGTTAACTTTGAGTATTGTCAAAATAAAAACGGTAAGTGTTTAGTTCAAAAACCATATTAGTGTTTTTTTTTTTATAATAAAATCATTATAAATAAACTTGAGTGTGGTAAATACAATTCCGTTTGATTTTTTTTTTTTTTTTGTTTTTGTTTTTTAAGTTTTTAACCCTGGTTAACCTTCATGTTGTCAAAAGTAGGGAAGAAATTTGACCTAAAAAAATTGTAAGTGCTTAGTTCAAAAACTCTATTAGTATTTTTTTTTTTTGAAAAATACACTTTTGGTTCTTGAGGTTTGTGTTAGATTTCGTTTTGGCCTTGAGTTTTCAAACTCGACAATTTAGCCCCTAAGTTTTGACCTCCATCTTCATCATCTTCTTGTTCCTCTAACCTTAACGCTAGCGACCACCGCCGCCCCGCGACTTTTCTGGCGAATTTTTTGGGCACTTTTTTGGTGACCGAAAAATTTCCTTTTTTTGCTTCTACCCCTTTTCTTCTTTATTTTCGTTTTTTTAAATATATTTTGAAAATGAAAATGAGAAGAAAGATGAAAAATGAAAAAAAAAACATTTTTGGTCATCAGAAAAGTCGCCAGTGGTCGTCGGAAAAGTCAAGGAGTCGCATGGAAGAAGAGAATAGAGAGTTACCGTAAGAACCGATAAAATAATCGGGTGAGTTGAATGATGGTTAGTGATGTCCATGGGGCGAGGCGGGGCGGGGACGGGAATGCCCATTTCAATTCTTGCAAAATTCTCAGTTAAATTTCGAAGGGAATGGGGCGGGGATTCCCTGAAGGGAATTTGTGGGGATCGGGTTCCCCATGGGGAATTATTTCCCATTTAGTTTTTTTTTTCTTTTTATTTTTTGTCTTCATTGAATCGAATAATGCTTTTGATAAATTTTCAAATAGTTAACTTTTGCTTAGAAAATTTTCATTAATTTTCAATTAGATAGTTAATTATTCACATAAATTCTTCATTTAAATAGTTAATTTCTTTTTAAAAATCTATTTTTAAAGCAAAAATTCTTAAATCTCCTATTAGAAACAAAATAATATGTCATATCAAATTATCTAATTATATATATATATATGATTCAAATGTTTAAATCATATAATTCAAACATATCAAATTTTCTAAATCATTAACAATACAACTTTAAGTTTATATAGAGAAATAATAATACTAACAATTAAAAAAAAAGTAAATGAGGGCGAGGGGCGGGGAACGTGGATGGGGAATACATTCCCTGTCCCCATCCCCATCTAGTTCACGGGGAATTTTCCCCCCCACTCCCTCCCTCATTCCCCGCCCCAATAGGGGCGAGTCCCCATGGGACCCCATCCCCGCGAGACAAATGGACATCCCTAGATTGTTACTATAGTAACACGAGGGTTAAAATAACCTACTTCACTAGTTATTTTTGTTGATGCTCAAATACTAGGTGGACTATAATAGCCACCTCTATAATAACCAACACAGGGGCCCGAACGACCCCTATGTCAGTATAGTGCAAGATGATTTTCAACTTCTATAGTATAAAATGTTTTATTTGAGTTTAGTTCCAATTTTGTTTTCCTGATTTTAAAAAGCGTGAATTTGATATCTATGATTTGGTAAAACCTCACCTATCAATCTTAACATTATCATCTTATGATAATGAGCTTTGTATTTTCTATTAAGCTAATCGTATTCCGTTTGTATTGTAGTATAAGTTTGAGTAAGAACTAGATATGAAATTTTTAATAGGTAGAAAATGATCGTGAGATAGTTTGTAAGATTTAACCAAACTATAGAAATCAAATTAAAGTTAAGTCGAAATCCTAATGACGAAAATAAAATATTTAAAATCATATGAGCCAACTTACCCTAGAGACCAAAATGTGCAATTTAACCTAGAAAAAATGCATGAGACACAGAAAGGCCAGAGAAGTATACTAAAATACTAGTATATAAAACTAAAACTAGCCCTTTCTGTTCTAGCTCTCTCCTTCTCTTTCGCCCTGTGTTGGTTCTCTATGGTATCATCAACTATCATCATTTCTCTTCTACATTCACGTCTTCGCAGCCTGTCACGGCCATCTTCCATAGCCCACTGACGTGAAGATTCCTCCAAACATGCAACCAGGTGATATCCCTGTATACCCTTCCATGCCCGCCAAGCCTCCCTTGCCTGTTTCTATGCCCTTACCCGGCACTATGTTCGTTTACAAGCCCGGGCATGCCGTCACCGGCAAACGTCGCCGTGAGGACGACCCGATCGTACCCAATTCGGAGCCCGCAGATGTATCGGCTCCCAAGAGACAGGCGAAGGCCCATGACGTGCTTTTCAGAATCGTTGTGCCCTCGAAGCAGATCGGGAAGGTTATCGGTAAAGTTGGTTGCCGAATCCAGAAGGTTCGTGAGGAAACCAAAGCTACAATCAAGATTGCGGATGCAGTCGCGGTATGGTTTCGTATTTGATTTTTAGTGCTTCCGGTTAGGGTTTTCGTTTCCTTTTCTTTGCCGCGCTTTTCCTTTGTTTGGCTATTGAGGAAGTATTGAAAGCAATCTTCCATGTTTTTCTCTGTGTTCAATTTTAGCGGTGATTCTTTTCTATTAACTCTTTTGCTGGTTGTATTGTATGTCAAATGGTCGTTGTATTGGTGACAGTTTGAGCTTTTGTTGATGTTTCAGCGATACGAAGAACGTGTTATCATTATAAGTTCCAAGGACAGTGAGAATTCGGTTACTGATGCGGAGAAAGCACTTCAGCAAATTGCAGCACTGATATTGAAGGTCATACATCCAATTGCTAAACTGTGCCGTAGAGATGACATATTTATTTTCTTATGTGGCTGCCCAAAGTAGGAGTCTAGGGCCTTCTTCTTTGCTAATCATAAATTTGTGTTAGCTAGGGGTGTAGTGGTAGAAATTATTTGAGTTAAAAAGTGAATTCTTTATAATATGGTGCATTTTGGATTATGAATCTGTTATTTTTTATCCATATCAATAAATATTTTTTTCCTACTATGATTCAAAATCTATTTAATTGTCCAAACCTAAACATTGGATGTCATGACTGAACCCCTTGGATATTAGTATTACGTAGAGGATGTGAGTTTAAAAACCTTAGATCATCTTCCCTAAATATTTATTTATTATTATTGTTTCTGTGGGTCAAAGACTTATATGATAACGATATAAAGAATATATCACTACTTTACTATTTAGACTGATGTTAGTCTGCTAAGCGAGCTTAGCTCAGTGGTAATTGGCATGTACTCTCGACCATGAGGTCAGAGGTTCGAATTCCCCCACCCCCAAATGTTGATGTACTCAAAAAAAACTATTTAGACTGATGTTAGTCTACCATGAAACTTTGGCTTGCATGTGATGTTGAGTCTCAAGAATCTTCTTTTGTTTTTGATGTGGAAAAGCTTATTTCAAAGAAAATCAAGTTTCTTGTACGGTTTGTTTCTTTGGGGAGGTTAAACACTGTCCAAACTCGAAAGACCTTCATCCCATGGTTATGGATTCCTGCATAAGATGGCGACAAATAATTTAGACTGATGTTAGTCTACCATGAAACTTTGAAAAAGTTTTTGGGGCACGTTTGGAGTCATTTTAGATACAGTCAGAGTGAAGATGACTAGCCTTGATGAGCTTTGAGACTCTATCAAACTCTTTGCATCCATCTGGTGTTTTCTTTCTAAGTCCTTTTGTAATTATGATCTTGTGCATATTTTGGCTAATTGGAAGTCTTTTTTGTAACCCTATGGCCTTGTGGGGATATCTCATCTCCTTTTTTGTATGACTTTCTCTCAATCAAGATGTTCTTTTTTTCTTAAAAAAAAATACAGTCAGTTATGTAGGTAGTTTTAGAAGTTCTTTTGTTTTAACTGTTTTAATTTTTTTAAATATATTGTTGTTAATTCCTCTATAAATGGAGACTTTTAGCTTTACGTTCACACATTATAATCAAATTTCATTTTTGAGTGGCATTTCTGTTTGAGAGCTTTAGGCTACACCACAGAGGTTGTGAGGGTGAGTATATGTTGGAGGAGGTGGTTGTTAATAATCTCCTTACTCCTTAGTGGTTCCGGTTTTTTGGCAATGGCCTTTTGTGCTATTTTATGGAATTTTTGTGCCTTGAGAGAAACTAGAGGTTTTAGGTATACTTAAAACTCTTGGGAGGAGGTTTGGTGTGTGGAAAATTTAAATGCCTCTTTCTGGGAATTTTTGTTTTCAAGAATTCTGCAACCTCCCTTATTTAGTTTTCTTAACAGTTAGAGCTATCTCTTGTAATTTTGCTTTATATTTTGTTTTTGTTTGCTCATTTATTCGGAAGTTCTTTTCCTTAGGCCCATCCTTTTGTACTTTCATTTTTCTTAATAGAAGTTACTTTTTTCTTTTTTGATATATATATATATATATATATAAAGAAGACATATTCCTTATCCACAATGGTTGGAAGATAAACTTCATGAATTTTTGTTCGCTTCGTTGGTGTGTAAAATGAGGTAGTGATGATGGAGGTGCTTTACCTTCCTCTGTTGTCTTTGGGTTTTATGCTCCATCTCTCTGATAGAGAGACTTTAGATGTTGCAAGACTTCTTTCTATTCTCCAGAATCAATGTGTGCTTTGAGGGGCAGGGTCTCTAGGGTTTGGACCTTATATTCTTCTAGGGGATTCCCTTGCAGTTATTACATCCAGTTGTTGTCGGTCCCTTCCCTACTCTAAACCGCCTCCGTCTCTGTCTCCGCTTTCTCCTCTCTCTGTAAGTTTAAAATCCCTAGGAAAGTAAATGTTTTGTGTGGTAGGTTTTACATGGGAGAGTCAACACCATGAACCGTTTCCAAAGACATTTTTTTGTTTGTGTTATTTCTGCATTGGTGTATCTTTTGTAGGACCTTCATCACTTATCATGGGATTGCCAGTTTGTTTAATCTCAGTCCCTTTTGGGCTCGTTTGTTGAATTTGTTTAGTTTATGTTTGGCTTGGGATGGAGACTGTTATGCTATGATTGAAGAGGTGCTTCTAGGTTCGCCTTTTTAAGAAAAGGGCAAAGTCGTGTGGCATGCTAGTTTCTTTGCTATTTTATGGGATTCAGTTGGAGAGGAAAAATAAGATTTTTAGAGAGGGTGAGTGGTCTTGTGGTGAGGTTTGGGAGGTGGTGAGGCTTAATGCCTCTTTGGGGCCGATGGTCACTACGCCTTTTTGTAATTATTATTTTAGTTTGATTTTGTTGAAATGGACTCCCCTCTTGCAGTTTTTGGAACTTTCTTTTTGTTATGTTTGTTTTTTGTATGCTCTTTTATATCCTTTGATTTTTCTCAATGAAAGCTCATTATTTTCCCTAAAAACGGAGGTAATGGGTGTTAATGTAATTACTTCAGAAAATATTGTGTTATAGACGGCAATTTAGAGTTTTCAATAAGAGGTTGGCAACTTTAGTCCACATTGACTGCCTTAGAAATCTGATTTTTCCCCCTTTCAATAAGTTAAATATTTAGATAAAAAATGTCTAAATTGGGATGCTTTTGTCTTCCCTTTATGTTGTTATTTTCTTTCTTTATTTCACTCTTATGTGGCATTAGTCTCTTTTAATTTCTTTAATGTAGATGAAAATAAAAAGACTACACTTGAAGTTATTCATTTCCAATGCAAGTAACAGCAATTTCATCCTGTGGTTGGTTTCTTTTTTCTTCTTTTTTTTCTTTTTTACATAATTATATGCAATTGAGCTAGCATACATGCACTTTGAAAAATCATACCTACCCCTCTAACCTTTGATGGGTAGTATATTTCATAAATTAGTTGGGTAGCCATTATTGTTTTAACCTACAAGTATGGATTGCTATATTTTCCAAAATAACCTGTCCATACTTGATCAATTACATTACTCCCCTTGATGTGCTGATGTTCTCGTCATAGAATGACAGCTTCTTACCTTTATTTTTTATCTTTCTTGAGAATTTTGTATCTACTACTTGTTTTTTTTTTCTTTTTTTAATTATACTTTTAGTTATATTTTTACAGGAAGATGGTACTAGCATTGAGGAACTAAAAGTTGGAACAGGGCATGTGGCTGCCAATACTATAAGGCTCCTAATAGCAGGATCTCAAGCAGGTTCTTTGATTGGTGCCTCGGGTCAAAATATTGAGAAATTGAGGAATTCTTCTGGTGCATCAATTACGATTCTTGCCCCAAATCAATTACCTCTTTGTGCTTCTGCTCATGAATCTGACCGAGTGGTGCAAGTGAGTTTTTCACATTGTCAGAAGTTAGAACATTGGTAGTTTATCATTTTTTCTGCCTTCCTATCATATTCATCACTTTTTGTTTTATCATATAATGATATGACCAGTGTTACAGCTATTCTTGAGGCTATTTCATTTCAAAATTGAGCGAGATGTTTTAGTAGTTGTCCATTGCAATTAATGAGATGAAAACAATCTTTGGTTCTTTTCTAACGTTTGTTAAATGACCGGTGACTAAAAAGGTTGACTTTCATTCATGATGAGTGGAGCTAATTATTATTGGATGATAGTGATAGGAATGTCATTAGGGTGGAATTAAGAACAGTAGTAAGGGTATATTAGCAATTAATGAAGGAGTTTGTTAGGGTATTTGGTTATAAATTGGGTGAGTGAGAAAGAAGAAGGTAAGTATTGATTCAATGAGTTTAGGGCTTGGATGATCTCAAGAGAGGGAGGGTTCGAGTACCTTGGAACACTTTGGTTTATCTTATAGTTTGGTTATCTTTTATGTTGCAATATAGTTTGGGTTCTAGCCGTTGGTATCATAGCTGTTGGTTCTGGCCTTAGAAGCATAGACACTCTATTTTAGGACACGTCTGGGACACACTTGAAAATTAAAACTCATTCTGGAAAAGATTAAAAGCTAAGCTCATTAAGCCCAACATAAAAAGTAAAAAAAGAACCATAAACTTTTAAATAGAAAATCCTAAAAAGTAAAATCCATCTTAAGGAATCCTTGGTTTGCCAACTGCACTTGTCACTACCTAGTTCATACCAATTTCATAAAAGACCAAAGTTATAGAAGGCCTCTAAATTCTAATTTTTCCAACAAATCATATATGTTTATCATTTATAAACCATTAGAAGATATCTTTAATGTCTAATCATAGCCATAGCCTCTAAAATCCTTTGAATTTTTCTAATGTTGAAGTTGAATCAATATATACATATATTCCATTAAAAGAAAAAAAAATGTGTCCCCAACGTGTCCGTGTCCTACTTTTTTGTAAATCGACGTATCGTCGTGTCTGTCTCTGTGTTGTGTCGTGTCCGTGCTTCTTAGTCGATAAAGATAAAAGGAGTTTGTTAGAGTATTTGGTTATGAATAGAGTGAGTAGGGAAGGAGAAGGTAAACATTGATTCAATGAGTTTAGAAGAGTGGGAGGTCCAAGTACTTTGAAACACTTGGTTTACCTTGTAGTTTGGTTAACTTTTATATTGCAATATATTTCAGGTTCTATCAGATAGTGAATATTAACCACACAATACACATTCCTACTTTTGTAGTTTTGTAATGGTTGGTTTTGGCTAGTAATGTATTGTATCATTTGCAGTTCTCTTTCCAGAACTTTCTCCTGGTGAATTTTATAATGTACAAATTTATAGTTCAATGCTGTTCAGCTTAATGAACTGTATGCACCATGGTTTTTTGTCTTTTTTATTCTTCTTTGCACTCTTTTATTGCTTCCTCCCAGTTTGATTTGTATCCATCTATGTTTTCATATAATGAAATGGAAGAAGTTGATAGTTTTGTATTGGTACACCCGGATAATATTTCTTGAACAAATCATTCTACAAGAACTTGTTCCTTATGGGATATTGTGATTTCACTCTGTAAACAAACTAGACTAATATTATATATGGATTTTAGCATGCTCTCTTTGTGAGAAATTGAAATTTCAAGAGTGGTTGTTTGTTTGAGAAATTTTAAGATTGGCATTAGAAGATAAAATTACACTGTTTTCAAGATTGGGATATGGATATTCCATTGCTGCTTGCTTAGGTTCTGCCTTGGGAATGAAGACCCTCTGAAGTAGTTAGGGAATGGAAATTGGTCTTAAGCAATGAGAAGGTTGCTAGAATTTTCTGCCAGTCTTATCCTTCAAGATACTGTTCTCATTAATAATTTTAAACTTTACATGCTAAGAATGATTTAATTTCGAAATTTTGTATTCATTAAATCTTAGAAATCAGAATTATTTAATTTCAAGCTCAATCATTCTTAAATGTGCATGTCATTGTTTACCTAATAGAGTGCGGTTTTTTTTTTTTTTTGAGGGGTTGTGGTGGTGAGGGGTGAGAGGAATAATAGAATCTTTAGAGGGGTTGGGGAGATTTCCTAGTGATGTTTGGTCCAATATTAGTTTCTATGTTTCTTTCACTTTGGGTGTTGGTGTCTAAGGCCTTTTGTAATTATCCGTTAGGTTTCATTTGGCGTGATTGGAGCCCCTTTCTGTAGTTGAGTTCTGTTTTTGGGGGATTGGTTTTTTTGGATGCCCTTGTATTCTTTCTTTTTTTTTCCCTGAATGAAAGCTTGGTTTTTATTAAAAAAAAAAATTACCAAGTAGTTTATTTATTGAACTTTATGCAAATGTTTGAAATTATCATGCTCACTCTCACGTTGCTTGGCTACTTTTCTTGATCTCTTGTTCTTGCATCACATCCCATCTAATCTCGGATACATCCAAGATCTCATGTTATTTATTAACAGCTAGCACTAACGATTGATTATGTTTCATCTGTAATTCAGATTTCAGGGGATGTTCCTGCAGTTTTGAAGGCTCTTGAGGAGATAGGCAATCAGCTAAGGTCCTATATTGAACAATATTTCAGAATTTACCTGATTCATGTGCACTTCTGAAACTTTTACATATACTACACTCATTTTGTGGTGTACAAGATAATTGCAGCAGATGTTCTTCAGATCAATCGTATCTTGGCGTCCTGTATTTCTTTCTATTTTGTAGTGATATTTGGGCTTGAATTCAATTTCAGGGTAAATCCACCTCGGCAAGTCATTTCTGTTAGCCCAACATATAATTATAATGCAATGCACCCACCACAGTCATATATGGATCCAACCTCAGGTTATTCAGTGGTTTTCTGTATCAAATAAATCATTTCTGATTCTGTCTTTTGTGTGTCTGTGAAGTTTTAATATTTTTTCTTCTAACCACATCATCTTTAGGAAAACCAATCTTGCAGTTAATTATGTAACCTTCGAGATGTTGATATCTGAGACGTTGGTGGGTGGGTTGATTGGGATTGGTGGCTTCAACATATCAAGAATAAGAAATGAATCTGGGGCTACAATCAAGGTCAGCAAACCAAGCATTATTATTTCACTATGAAAGATTCTGAAATTCCATTCCTAAATCTATATCCTTACATAATTCTTTACAGGTTTGTGGTGGAAGAGGTGAACAAAATTACAGACAAATACAATTTGGTGGAAGTGCTGAACAGGCATGAATTTTTCTCTTATTTTAAGGTTTCATGTACGCTAATTCGTGTGATGAGAAGGAGGGTGATCTTTTGTTGTTAGAAGTTAAGAACTGTCAGATTCTGAGGCTGGGTATATTATTTTTATTATTATTTTATATATAAAGGCTTGGTATGTCATTTTTCTATATGAATTAAAAAGGGGCAGTTGCATAGATGGCAAATTGGACCAAATTAATAGCAAATATAGCACTGTTTCAAACTAATTACAAATATAGCAAAATTAATGGTACAAGACCAAAAAGTTGTTGTCGGATTCTATCCGTGTCTATCACTGATAGACTCTGATTATTCAAAGTATATCAGTGTCTATCGCTAATAGACTTCGATTAATCATAGTCTATCACTGTTAGTCACTGATAGACACCGATAGATTTTGATTAACCAGAGTTTATCAACCATAGACACTGATAGACTGAATAATCGGAGTCTATCAGTAGACTGATAGATTCTGATTAATCAGAGTCTCTCGCTGATAAACTCTGATAATCAAAGTCTATCAGATAGACTCCGATAGATTTTGCTATATTTGCAATTTTTTTTACATGGGGCTATATTTGCTATTAATTTGGTCCAATTTGCCACCCACTGCAATTTTCCAATTAAAAATGAATGTAGGTTTGTATGTATATATTAGCAGCCATATGCAGATATCCGTACTCATGTTTTAAGGGCCCCCCTGCTTATCATTTGAATTAGATATTAAAAAATCGTGTAAGTTGTAATGTTAAAATCATTTATACCAAAAATGTATTCCTTAAATATTTAAGGTCTAAAACTTGAGTTTCGAGTAATGATATATATTTGACACTGATTACCTAAATATATTATTTTTGAATGGATGTGGGTGTATTCATAATTGAATGATTATCACTGATAGTGTATTGGTTTTTGTGCACCTTTATGTTTCCTTGTGTTCACTTATTGTTCATTTTGAATATTTTGACCTTGAAGTGGCTAATAAAAGATACCAATCTGCTATAAGGAAGTATAATTTACTATCTTTTTCAGGTGCCCATTGTCAAACGATGTAAATAACTTGTCTAGATTTTTTTATTGGATGTTTATCTTTAATGAATGAAGGTCTTCTGTAAGTATGCAATTTATCTTCTTGTTGGGTTATTTGCTTAGAGAAAGCACTTGTTTTAAAAAGACAAGCATGATGTGGAAGTTTTTTGGGGTGTTCTTTTTCTCACATTTTCTTGGTAGAGAAGAGTTAAATAAAAGATTTTGGACTTACTTTTGCTTCGATGTGTACTAAATAGGGATTGTTTTTATATTTTTCATAGTTTTTCCGGTTGATATTCATTTTTGTATTTTAATGAATTCTTGAATCTATAAAACTATCATATTTTATTACTATTGGTTTCTGAAGGATCAAACTGATAATGCCACGGTATGCCAGAAATAGATTAGCTTCAGAATATCTAGAGAATGCCTTAATTTTTTTTCTTTAACACGTCTCTGATTTGTTCTATTTTCTGGTTCTCATTTGTTTTATTTTCTGGTGAAGGAGCTTCATTTTGAATTGTTTGGATGGTTAACAGGTAGCATTGGCAAAGCAGAGGGTTGATGAATATATTTATTCTCAGTTGATGCGACAAGCTGGTGTTCAACAGACAGCGTAGGTTTTCCTTGATAACTGTTCATACTCTCTCTCTCTCTCTCTCTCTCTCTGAAAAAACTGTCCTGTGGTGAAGCTATAGTCTTCTAGGATCTTATCCCAAAAGAGACCAAATAAAATTCAATTAGAAATTTGATTGAAATTGAAATGCCATGTTGGTAACAAAAAATTCAAAACCCTAAGTTGCTCAGTAATACTCTGTAACTTAGAGAGTAAAATGACTAATACTTAAAATTCCAATGGTACTTGAAAGAAAATGAACTGAATGGCAAGACTTGGTCAAGCCATATAACATTTAATATTTAGCTTTTAATCATGGACATTCAAGGAGAGTTTGTGATGATGTTTGAAAAAAGGTGGTGAAAAGTGCTTTTAGACCATTCAGATTCACAATCTTAGAGGAAATAGAAATGTCGTCCACACTAAAGCTAAAAGAACTTTCTCAAAACATCCTAATAAAAAAACGTGGTTTGTGAAAATTCTAAAAACACCGAAAAGGAAACATTTAATAAACTTTATATGCGCTTCTTTTAGAAGTGCAGACTTAAAAAACACTTTTTAAAAAGCTATCTTTTATCTCTGGTGTAAACGAGAGAGAAATTCAATGTGGTAGCTTGATTTCTCATCTCGAGATGTCTATTTTAGCTATCGAACTCTGTACGGAAAAGAGAACTCTGTTTCTTGTTGCAATTCATGGATCGTGTATGGTTTCATCTGGCTCAATTTTATGAAACGTTTTCAACACCATCTGTGATAGAAAATTCTTATTTCTTTTTACCTTTGGGGTTCATGAGTGAGTTCCAGTCAAATATTTCAGTGTTTTCAACCATGAGAGTTAAAGGCAGCGCACAAATTGAATGAGGAATTGTCTTATAAATATGTAGGTTTAGTTAAGATCCCATGATTTTTTTTTTTGTTGGTTTCAATTTAATCCACATGTGATTTTAGATGTTTCATTTTAGTACCTAAGATTTGGTTCAGTCTTTTTTCAAAAAAAAAAAAAAAGATTTGGTTCAGTCTCTTAATGCATCTCTGGATTTATAAATATTGACAACTTATGTGTTGTGATTTCTTTGAGCATTAGCTCATTACCTCTATTAGTCCTACCCAAAGAAAGTATGACAACTAAGACAATTGTCAACCGATGCCAATGATGTTTTAGGGACTAAATAATTTAACCAAATACTATTGGGTTCTATTGCTACTAACTAACAGTAACAAGTTTTGGGTGTTAGCTCATTTGGTGCAATGTTGGTTAGTCTGCAGATGTGGTAAATCTGAAACACAAAGAATCAACTTGTAATGCCAACATCTGCATGGGAAGCTCTGAAAGACAGCTCCTACAAACTTCAATCTGATGATTGGGTGGATGAGTAGTACAGTTGATGAAGTGCTGCAGGATTTTGCAATAATGGCTTCCTTTCTTTATTTTATTTTTTTAACTGTGACATATTGTAATTGTGGGAAATAGTTGTCTGAATATTTTCTATATTAACAACTTCAGGGTATCTATAGCTATAAAAGGGTTGCTAGGAAAAGTTTGGCTTTTCAGCTCCGAGTCTTGAACTGAACTGGAATACCTATTTTTGTGACTATCGTTTTCTTTTCAAGTGTGATTATACCCCGCGAATTGTAACTTTTTTAATATGAAAATGTGAGGATAAGTCATTTCTCAACGCAAACAAGTTAATGAATCTCTTTTTGTAACAACTTTGTTCAGACTTGTTTTATTAAGTTTGGGGCAAAAATTCGTTTTTAAATTGCTAATTCTGACTTTAGAAGTGAATATTATATTATTATTACTGAAATTGTTACTTCAATTAATATTATCTATTTTTATAGGTTCTAAATTTTATATCATACTCATTAGTTGTATTTGGACATTTAATATGTTTGATTTGATTTCATGTTTAGGTTTGGGCATCTTTTGCCTTGGTGTTTATTGTTCTGGTAGTTGAATTTAGCTTGATTAGGAGTTTTTTAGGAGCAATATTTTAGATTTTAAATTTAGGCTTCTCAGCATTATTTCCACCTACAAGTTTTTTTTTTTTTTTTTTTTTTTTTTTTTTTTTTTTTTTGTTTGTTTGTTTGTTTGTTTGTTTGTTTGTTTTGTTTTGTTTTTTATGTCTTTTTTTTCATGTTATAAAAAACCAAGTCAATTTTGAAAACTAAAAAAAATAGTTTTCAAAAATTTGTATTTGTTTTTGGAATTTGGCTAGGAATTCAAATGTGTTCTTAACAAATATGAGAATGATGGTAAGGAAATTGAGAGAAAACAAGCTTAATTTTCAAAAACTAAAAACCGAATGGTTGTCAAATGAGATCTTAGTTATTATTAGTTTTGAAAAGATGATTTTTTTTTTTTTTTTTGCACACTATTCATAAATACTTAAGGAAACACAAAAAAACAAAAATCAATTTGAACTCACCGATAGTGCTGTTTTCTTAAGACAATTTTGTTTCCTCTATGGTGTTCGAGTATCAATCACATGACTCTTGAACACTGGTATTTAAGTAATCATACAGAGAAATAAGAGAGTTTTTGAGAGAAAAGTTTTATGTTTTCAAACCATAAAATGAATTATATATTTATAGATTATTTGTGGCCATTCAAATAGTCACATCTTTTTGTGTAAGGGTTGTGTCTTTTGATGGACACATTCATTCACATAGGGTTGTGTCCTTTCATTTCACAAAAAGTTGTAATTCTTCATTTTATTAAAATAATTTTATTCATAAATCCAACATTTGTTTCCTTAGTAAAAAAAGGTGCTAAGTTTATTCTATTGCTTTAATGAAATATTTTCGATTTACTTGGATGTTTATTTAAAGAAGCAAACCTATAACTTATGAACAACTTTTGTTTCTTTTTCTTAAAATATCTCTTCAAATGATTTTTTTTTTAATTTTAATCTTTTTATGTAAAATTTTTGGGAAAATACACTTTTAGTCCCTGAGGTTTGGGTTAGATTTCATTTTCCATGAGTTTTCAAACTCGACAATTTAGTCCTTTAGGCTTGAATTTCATTTCATTTTAGTCTCTCCATCCAATTTTCCGTTAAAAACTAACGGCTTGCTGACGTGGCACTATTTTTTTAATTAAAAATTTATTTTTTGATTTTTTAAAATAAAATAAAAATAAATTATTTAAAATATTATTATTTCTATTATTTCTTTTTCTCTTTCCTCCTCTTCTTCTTCTCCATAACTCTTCTTCTTCAAACCCTTCTTCTTCCATAACCATGCCACCATCGACTGTCGCTTGCCGGCGGCGACCTTTTTTTTTAAACCTTTTTCTTTCTTCTTCTTTTCTTTTCTCCCTCTTATTTTTTTCTTTTTTTTTCTTAACTCAAGTTCAAAGTCCTCCTCCGACGATTATTTTTCTTCTCCCTTGTGCTCATTGTCTTCGACCAGTACCGACGTCTTCTCCCGCGACGTCCCCAGCGAGCAGTGGCTCCAATCCCACAAGCGCGACCATTCTGGTAAGTGTTTCACGCAGCGTGGGTTCTTTTCTTCTCTCGATTTTCCCCCCCTCTCACCCAATCTCTCTCTATTTTCCCTCTCCTTCTTCGGCGACGCCCGGAACACGAAGAAAAATGAAACCCACGCTGAAACCCACTTCAAAATCTTTCTGGAAAACATTGCATATGATCGGAACACTTAAAACCGAGACTACTGCTAAAACCCATGCTGCACGACTGGAAAACGATGAAACCCACTTAAAAGGGAAAATACACTTTTGGTCCCTGAGGGTTGAGTTAGGTTTCATTTTGGTCCCTGAGCTTTCAAACTAAACAATTTAACCCCTGAGATTTGGATTTCGTTACACTCTTGGTCCCTCCATCAAATTTTTTGTTAAACCCTCACGAAATGCTGGCGCGACACCTATTTTTAATTACAAAAACCATTTTCTGATTTTTCAAAATAAAAATATATTAAAGTAATTAAAATATATTATTTTTAATATTTTTTAATTCCTCTCTCCTTCTTTTCTTCTTCTCCAACCCAATCCTTCTTTTTCAACTCAACTCTTCTTCTTCTTCCAACCACCACCACATACCGTTGACGACCGCTGGCAAAAAATTTTTTCTTCTCCCCTCTTCTTCTTCCCTTCTTCTCCTTTCTTTTCTTTCTTTTTTTTTGTTTTTTTTAACAGAAAAGATGAGGGAGTTCCTCCTCCCTGTTTCAAGTGGGTATCGATTTCCAGTGACCAACAACTAAAGAGGAGGGCGACACAACGTGGTACTGTGGTTGCAGGTTTCTGTCGATGGGAAAAATGGGAGGACGAGATGGAGGTCGCAATTTTTTTTGTGGGTTTCTTGTTGCCGACGAAAATCACGAGCAAGAGGGAGAGAGAGTCGCGCGGTGAGGGGACAATGGCAGCACGAGGGTGCAACGACGAAGAAGTACATGTTGGGGTTGGTGCTCTAAAACTCGTAGATAGTGAATGAAACAAATAGTGATATACTTGTTCGATAAAGTTGTTATTGAGTTTTAGTTCACTCAAGTTATTAAATGAGTGAATTGCACGATAAATAACCTTAATCCAATAAACTAGAATCCTTGGCTATAACATGAATGCTTGAACTATATGTAGTGACATAAACGTGGATCAAGTTCAAGTAATAACCTAAACGGTCTATAGTATAGGGATAAGGCTGGGTACCTTAATCCTAGGAAACACTATGAGACGTCGCTCACTTTGTACAAATGGTACAAACGATGTGATCTTGAATTGTTCATGTAAAGACATGCGAGTGGGGGCGTCCTATGCAAATGAGTTTGCATAAGACCATGACCAAGAAATAATTCACTCTTGCTTTATAACGCCGTTTACTGACAAGACTGACTATTTCCATGCGATGACCTAGGTAACTCAATCTTAATCCTGAGCTAACTATGAACTCCTGTTTATTCGGGCTTATCCTTAGATCTGCATGAGTGAGAATGGTTCAACATGCCGACTCAATAAACCCCCCATTTCAGGGATAGGAACGGGTAGATAACTGGGGACATAGTCTTGCAAAACGAAATTCACTCCTACCCAATTTAGGGATAGTAGAGAGATTTTTCCCTTAAGTACTGACTCCGAAATGTGAACAAAGGGATCCCGCCCTCTCATTGTGATACGCAAATTGCTAACCGCAAGTGTACGGGCCCAAGTTATAATATAGTGATTAAAAATCGAATGTCGTCCTCTGGATTGGTTTTCTAGTTCCCCTAATTACTAAAGGTAAATTCGCCCAATTTTATTTAGAGAAAATAATCGAGAAATATGCAAATCAATGAAAAACTAATCAAAACAATAAAAAGGTGGAAACTCAATGGAGAAAAACCTTAGGGAATTGATTTCACCTATTAGATGCATGAATTAATTTAAAGAATAATTATGAACGAACACGTAACGATTCATAAACCAAGGATTATCGATAATTAAAAGCCTCTCCCGAGTACAATTAATTCATTATGAAAATTAAGAAATTGATATCCCTATCTAATTTCAACAACAAGCATAAGCATTAAGAACAATCCTTATAACGATTTCTCAAGCAATCCCAAATCTCCCGATTGTAGAATCACCTAAGTCATACAATTGATGGTCTAATCTAAACTATCCTCTCCCGAGCAATTAGTCCAGAAACAAGAATCATACAATCCGTGATCAAGAGATTATAAGCCTTAAGCATTCAAATTGCATAAATGAAACGCGTTACGAAACGTCCTAAAAATTCCCTAAATTAATCCATACAAACTAATGGCTACATCAAGCCCTTAAGAAACGAAATTTAGCTACACATGGTCTCTAAAATACAAGCAAAATCAGTCCAATACATGCTAAAATCAATACAAGATACAAGGGAGAAAGATTAAACTCGCTAGTCGTGATTCCCGCGCGTTCCCGTCACGATCCTCCCGATCTAAGCTCCGAAATTAAGCTCCTCTTGGTCTCCTCTCGATTTTGTCCGTTTTTCCCTCTCTAAAGTCGTATTTCTCTCTCCAAAAGGGCTCCCCAAATCAGATGGCATCGCAAACATTAAATACTGTCCATTCTGCGCGACAGCGTCGCGACGCTGTGTCATGCGTGTCCTAATTATTTTAGGAAAACTTGCAGCGTGGCGACGCTGTGGAGGTAGCGTCTCGACGCTGCCTCAATTTCGCGCCTCCTGATTGTGCGGCCAACGTTGAGACGCTCCAAGGGGTAGTGTCTCAACGCTAGGCCTTGAAGCTTGCTTCCTTCGCTTCTTTTCTTGGCTCGAACTTATTCTTCAGCTCCTAAATCACTGGTAATCTTCAAAAACGTCGATTTCCATTGAAATGCTTGATTCCTACAAAACAAAACCAAATAGACATAAAATTGGCCAAATAGTATCCAAGACTAACGATAAAATCATATAAAATGTAGCTCAATAAATTGCGCTATCACATTGTCCCGAGAGACTTAAGAAACTAGAGACTTAAGGAACAAGATGTAACTTCAGGGGTAAAACAGACATTTGATCTAGCTCTAGTTACGAACAACCTGTGAGGGTTCGACTTACTAATCATGGTCATATCGGGTGGACGAAAATATATCTACAGTGAGGGGAGTTCAACTATCGGGCTATAGTGGAGTGTCTCGGTAGTTAACGAATGCTGGTTAACTAAGTTAAAAGAGTTTAACTAGTTAATCTCGGATCGTTGGAGTCCACGATTTGTAAGTCTATTAGGTCCCTCTGCTAGCTCATACGGAATAAACCTTAGAACATACGTGATGAGAAGTTTGAAAAGTTCAAACTCATATTAGGGAGTTGTCGTTAAATTATGTTCTATATATTTAACGTTAAAGTTTAATTACGAATTAAACTTAGAGAGAGAGTTGGTAATATTTAATTATGATTTAAATATTACCGGTATATTATGTATTCGATATATATTACGGTTTAAATATGAATAGGGATTCATATTTGAGAAAAAACCCGGAATTGAGAGAAAATGGCATGATGGAATTATCTAATTTAGTATTTGATACTAAATTAAAAAGTAATAATTAATTCCTTCTAAAAAAAAAGTAATAATTAATTAAAATGTTTAATTTATTAGTTAAGAATGATTTTATCTAAATTGTTAATTATTAGAATTAAATTTTGTTTAAAATTAAGGAAATTAGTTTCATGCTTAATTCCATCTCAAGCCACCAAGACACACTACAAGAAATTCACCTTTTCCCGACGCGCAAAAGTGTCGGCAGAAGTCAGTTTCGGCGTCGGCAAAATTTCTCTCGACGCATTTTAGGGCGTCGGGAAGAATGTCGAAAAAAGGTTGTCGGCAGAACCTCTGCCGACGCCACTTTTAACGGCGTCGGCAGAAAGGCATCAAGATTACTTTCTGCCGACGCCATGTGGAGGCGTCGGCAGAAAGGGTTTCTGTCGACGCCGTTCCACGTGGCGTCGGCAGAAAGTGTTGCAGACAATTTTTTTTCAATATATATATATATTGTTTTTTAAATTAATTTAATTAAAAAACACAATTAACACAATTGCATTTTATTTATTTTCACAAATGAAATACATATGTTCATACATGATTCCTAATAAGCACATAAATTAAATACATAAATACAAAAGTTGGTATACAAAATTAAAGAGTTATTAAACGAAAAATAAAAGCGTAAAAGTATTTCGTCACTTAATGAGCTCTCGTGGACTCCAAACGATACACACATGTGTCCAACCATCAACTCTAATCACCTATATAAAAGAAAAAAGAGACGTTAATTATGTTAATATAAATAGTCAAACAATTTAAACACAATAATGAATCTAACATCTTAAAAAGTATATCAATCTCAATATTGAAATTTAATAACATAATAACATAAACCAATCAAAAGTGTGAAAAAAAATAACTAAAACATTCAATTTTTCACACTTTGTTATGAATTTGTCACCATAGAACTCAAAAGACTTAAGAACTTATAACCAACAAATTCACTCAAAGTCCACCAAAAAATATAACAACCTACAACTTATCTCATAAACTAAAACTTAACAATTTCATGGACTTAACTTATCTCAAATAACTATAACTAAAGCTTATAACCAAAAATTCTCATAAAGTAAAACTTATCTCTCTTACCACTAAATGAAACACAGTAATTATAACCAACAAAGAACTCAAAGAACTCAAAGAACTTAAGAACTTATAAAATAGTCATGCTTATCTCTCTTACCACCAACTAAAACACAATAACTATAAACTCTCAACCTCAAGATTGAACCATAATATAACCAACAAACAATTTAAAAACTTATCACCATAATATAGCCAACAAATAACTTAAGAACCAACAAAGAATGTAAGAACCAACAAATCACTCCTAACAAACAATCAAACTCTCATAAAACATATCAATCTAAACATAAGAACATAGTCCTACAAATGTCAAACTTATGACACCCTCGCTCCAACTCAAAGTCATTTAAGAACAAAGTTTAAGTCATTTAAGAACAATCTAACTAAAGATAAGAAATTGAACAAATAATCTAGCTTAAAAAACTAACTACAATATCATTTACTACCATAGCTGCAGGATAGCAACAATATAACCACAAAAAATCCAATAGGGAATATTGCAAGCATCAAGGAAGTTAATTTTTCTCAACATTCTTAGAACCACAAACTACACAACTCAATCTCAAACTTTAAACTCTAAACTTCCAACAAACAATCTCAAATTCCAAAAACAACTACAATAAGCTTAACCTAACATATCCACCTTATAAAGTTAACCGGTAAACTACAATAAGCTTAACCTAACATATCCAACCTTATAAAGTACTTTTGTCGTCGAATAAAGAAGTCAATATCGTCAAGCAAACACATATATTTTTTTCTCTGCTTTAAATACATAAAAAACATCTATGAGCCCAATGAAAAAATCTAGAACATACAATAATTTTCATCCTATGAATCCATATATATACGTACCTACAATTAATCCATCTTAATGAACATTACAGTAAGACTTAAACTTACACACAATCTCTCTAAGCAACAACTCAATCCCTACACTCAAAACAATTTCTCACCCCTCCTCAAATCAATCTCTAAACATCAACCCCTGCTCAAAAAGTTTTTTTTTCCATTGCACGCAACCATTAAAAACAAAACATATTGCCAACTATAATGAACAACCAAAATTTTATAAGCATAAGATCAAAACATATAGAAAACAATCAAATTGTTCGAACCTTTCAAAAGTAATTTCTATTTACAACCTTTAACGCCCTAAAATTATCATAAGGAAAATAAATTTATGATATTCTAGCTACAATACCTTCAACCTTCAACTACTACTCGAACTTCCTCATTTACCAAAACAACATTATACTTCAACAGTAAAGAAAACACCATAAAAAATTCAACTTCATACACACAAAAAGTGACGAAAACAAGTTAATAGCACAACTAATTCAAGAAATCAGTATCAAGAAACGCGAAAAACCTTGCAAATAAGCAACCAAATACCAACTAGGAACAACAAAAAGTAGAACAAACACACACATAAGCTAAGATATCAAAAAATTAACCCAATAACATGAGAATAGACTATAAATTTTACCTCTTGTGTGCGTATGCCCTAGAAAAATGAAGATTGAAAGGATGAGAAAGCTCGTCGTTGCCCTAGAAAATTGAAGATTGAGAGGAAAGAAAGCTCGTGAGGCGGCGGAGGGCGAGGCGACGAACGACGATGCAAGGGTGACGGACGACGAGGCGACCGACAACAGAAGGCGAGGCGAACGACGACGAAGGGCAAGGCGACGGAGAGAGAACAGAGAGCTCGAGAGAGGGGCGGTTGAATTCGAGAGAGAGAGGAAAAATGAGGAGATGGAAAATGTTAGGGCTTTTTTGCCCAGTTTTCTGCCGACGCCGTTACTAACGGCGTCGGCAGAAACGGCCTCTCTCGACGCCGTCTTCACGGCGTCGAGAGAAATGTCGTCTCTCTCGACGTCGTTTTTAAGTACGTTGAGAGAGGCAATTTCTGCCGACGCCGTTACTAACGGCGTCGGCAGAAGGGGAAGATTGAAATTAAGTATTTTTAATTTGGAGATTTTTTCGTCAAGGTTTCTTCCGACGCCGTTAGTGACGGCGTCGGAAGAAACAAATCTCTCTCGACGCCGTTAGTGATGATGTCGGCTGAAACGAATCTCTCTCGACGCCATCTTGACGGCGTCGAGAGAAGGTCATCTCTCTCGACACCGTAAAGATGGCGTCGAGAGAAAGTCATCCCACCATGTTTCTCCCGACGTGATTTTTTCAACGTCGAGAGAAATAGGTTCTCGCGACGCCATCTTCTGGCGTCGAGAGAGAGCTCGTCGGCAGAACCAATTTTTCTTGTAGTGACATATGAGTCATTCAAATTACTCATGTGTTGTACACATGTGGTGAGATTGAAGACATATTCTCCATGTATAAAAGGCTACTTTTTCATTCTGGAGTGAGATTGATGATTTTGCTGAAAATCTCCATGCAAACCGTGGCCAAGAGATGGAGAAATTCTCTCAAAAGTTTCATAAAGAAAACTCTCTCAAACCCATGTCTGTCTCTCTAAAAGTTCATCACGAGTTCGAGTCTCACAACTTGGAAAATGAAGAATTCAACAAGGTTGGTAATCTCGAAACTCTGTTTTCGGTTTCAAGAATGCATGTTCATCACGGGGAGGAGGACCTTCCCGTTTCAGATCTGAAACGGGAAGGGGAGGAGGAGCTCCTCCCCGAAACTCCCTTCTTTAAAAAAAAAAACAGAAAAAAGGAAGAGAAAGAAGAAGAAGGGAAGAAGAGAAGAAGATAAGAAGAAGAAAGAAGGAAAAAAAAATTCCGGCGACCGCCGCTGCCACCGTCGTTCGTCGACAGCCGGCGGCGGCCGGCCACCGGAGCTGAAGAAGATGGGAGGGGAAAGGAAGAAGATGGAGGGAGAAAGAAGGTGGAGAAGAAAGAAGATGGAAAAGATAGAGAGAGAATTTTAAAAATAATAATAAAATAATAATATATTTAATATTTTTATATTTTTTATTTAAAAAAATTAAAAATTAATTTTTTTAATTAAAATAATAGTGCCTGTTCACACGTAACTTCGGGGATGGAGACACGTGGAATAAATAATATATTTGTATTTATGTAATATGCGTGTGGGTGTACAATCTCTAACTTTAATCCTCTGATTCTCTCTCTTAAATATATAAACTTTGGTCTCTAGCTTCTTGATCTTCTTGGGCTGGTTTGTTGAGCTTCTTGGATGATCGACTTGCTAGGTTGATGATCTCTTGGATCGGCCTGTTGGCTTGATGATCTTTTTGGATGATCGGCCTGTTGGCTTAATGATCTCTTGGATCGGCCTGTTGTGACTTATTGATCTTCTTGGATGATCGGCCTGTTGGCTTGTTGATCTTCTTGGATGATCGGCCTGTTGGCTTGTTGATCTTCTTGGACGATCGGCCTGTTAGCTTGTTGATCTTCTTGGACGATCGGCCTGTTGGCTTGTTGATCTTCTTGGACGATCGGCCTGTTGGCTTGTTGATCTTCTTGGATGATCGGCCTGTTGGCTTGTTGATCTTCTTGGACGATCGGCCTGTTGGCTTGTTGATCTTCTTGGAAGATCGGCCTGTTGGCTTGTTGATCTTCTTGGACGATCGGCCTGTTGGCTTGTTGATCTTCTTGGATGATCGGCCTGTTGGCTTGTTGATCTTCTTGGATGATCGGTCTGCTGACTTGTTGATCTTCTTGATCGGTCAGTTGGCTTGTTGATCTCTTGGATGATCGGCCTGCTGACTTGTTGATCTTCTTGATCGGTCGGTTGGCTTGTTGATCTCTTGGATGATCGGCCTGCTGACTTGTTGATCTTCTTGATCGGTCAGTTGGCTTGTTGATCTCTTGGATGATCGGCCTGCTGACTTGTTGATCTTCTTGATCGGTCGGTTGGCTTGTTGATCTCTTGGATGATCGGCCTGCTGACTTGTTGATCTTCTTGATCGGTCGGTTGGCTTGTTGATCTCTTGGATGATCGGCCTGCTGACTTAATGATCTCTTCTTAGAGTCTTCTAGTCTTCAAACATTCTGAGTCTTGAGTTGGTTGAATTCTGAATCTTGGATCTTCTGAATTCTCTAGACTCTCTGACTTCTGATGACTCTGGATCTTGGAGAATGCTCTGGACTCTGCCCTCGAGCTTCAAAATTCTGACCCTGTCTCCAAATCTGAATCCCCCTATTTATAGAGTTCTCGCAGGATGGGCCCTGGTAACTTTTGGGCCTGACAACTTGGGCTTGGGTTTTATTGGTCTTGGGCTGAACCATTTAGTCTTGGGTTTGGTTTATATTTGACCCAAAACCATATGACCCAGACATTTAAAAGATCCAAATTTGATCCAAATAATTATTATTTTTAATTAATTGGGCAAATTAATTAATTTGATTGAAATAATTTAATTTTAATTAATTGATCAAATAGAAATTTGGCTCTATAAATTTATAATTGGCCAACTTTGTTTTCAAATTAAATTTGGGACACATGTCAATTTATAATTGGTCCCAAATTTAATTAACTTTAATTTCGTCATTAATTTTATGTAATGACGTGGCAATTCGTGATTGGTCAAAATTTCTCTATCAACAGTGCCACGTCAGCTTACCGTTAGGGTTTAACAGAAAAATTGACGGCAGGGACCAAATTGCTCCTTATCTCAAACCTCGAGGGTATTTTTGTTGAGTTTGAAAACTCGGGGACCAAAGTGTCACTTAACCTAAACCTCAGGGACCAAAAGTGTATTTTCCCCTTGTTTTTATTTATTTTTATTTTAAAATAATTTTTTTTTATTAAAATAATAGTGCCACATCAGCAGCTATTAGGATTTAGTAGAAAAATAGACGGTAGGGACCAAAGTGCTCCTTATCTAAAACCTCAGGAGTATTTTTGTTGAGTTTGAAAACTCAGGGATTGTTGATGATACCGACCGCAAGCGCACGGATCACAAGTAATATAAAATGGAAATATTTCGAGTATCGAATCCACAAGGAGGTGTACCGATATTAAGCAAAACAATACTTCCTTGAACACTAAAAGTACTTGAGCGAAATAATATTTAGGGACCAAACCATGAAATAAAAATGAATTTAACAAATTTAACGCGATTAAGGAAATCAAATTGATCAATCAAAAAATAAAAATATGGAGAAAGAGTTTTGAGTGAGGAGTAGAGTCTTGAAAATCAATTAATAGTTAAATAATTATTACAATTATCCTATCTCGTTGCCCAACTAATTATAATCCTAGAATCTCCGTTAATCACATAGGTTCTCCTGTCGGTTTCCTCTAATTATAATTAATCCATTTTAACAACCTAAGTGTCTTTAGCACCATTAAAATTTGTTAATTATTACGCTCTGATTCCTTTTAGGAATCTAAGTTTAATCAACTAATCCCGTTGTCACTACGGACAATTAAACCAGTTGCATGGATTATGATCTATCCTAATTTCTCTCCTTCGAGTTCCCATTAAGAATCAGATCAATATACAATTGGCCAGATCACATAGAGCATTACGAGCATCCATACAAATAATTAGTAAAAGAGGGCAAGAGATAGGCAATTATAATAACCTTTAACTATATATTTTCATTTCAAGACCCCAAATTGGGGTTTAGCTATACATGACTATAATATCCACAAGATATACAATAGAAATCATAAATAGGAGAAAAATAAGAGGAAAGGAAATGATCGTCGAAGACCCCGTCGCTAGCACTTGGAGTCCCTCCGAGCACGCCCTCAGCCTCCTAGGGTGCTCCCAAAAGCTCCCCAAAATTTTTCCACTAACTAACTCTCAAAAAGGCTAAGAAGCCTTCAGAGGATGCTAAAAAAGAGCCAAGGAAGGAAAGGAATGGAAATTGATTGATGAGAAAAATGGGCACCAAGGGAGGCTATTTATAGGCCCGGATTTGGGACAGCGTCGCGACGCTGTGACGTCACCCAACTTGCTCGCTAAGTAATGGGACAGCGTCGCGACGCTGTTCCCACAGCGTCTCGACGCTGTGCGGTTTCCAGGCCAAAGGACGCGGATTTGGGCTTGAATCTTGGGCCAACTTCAATCTTTTTGGATCTTTTCTTCATGGTTGACTTCTTGGACTTCCCCTTTGACCCATGGTTGGATTTTAGGCTTGGATTGCTCATTTTTAGGCCTTTTTCCACTAAAAATCCATAAAATGCTCCTAAAGACAAAATAGTAAATTAATTTAGATTTCTTCAATAAAAACACAATTAAAGCGCTCAAAAGGTTAATAATTTAGGACTAAAATAGCGACATTTCTGCCCGCTATTAGGGACGAAATTGTAACTTAACCCAAACCTCAGGGACCAAAAATGTATTTTTATCTAATTGTTTAATGAAAAATAAGTGCCACGTCAGCATTCCGTGAGGGTTTAACGGAAAATTTGACGGTGGGACCAAAAGTGTAACGAAATCCAAACCTCAGGGGCTAAATTGTTGAGTTTGAAAACTCCCAAACCTCAGGGACTAAAAGTGTATTTTTCCCCCACTTAAAACCCACGCTGTTTTACATTGCTACCCACACCCGCGACTGCTGTTTGAATCCGGGAATAGGGGCTGGAACGAAGGGGGTTTTCCTTCTTCATTCCAGATCTGGAATAATCCCAAATCTGGGATCGTTTCAGATCTGGAACGAAGCCAATCCTTGTGTTTTGTTTTTTTTTCTTTTTTTTAAGTCAGCTAAAATGCAGGAGGGTTTTTGAGAAAAAAAAAAAAGAAAACAAGGGAAAGGAGAAGAAAGAAAGGAGAAGAAGAAAGGATGTCAACGACAGCGACGGTCGGTCGTTGGTGGTGGCCGATAGGAGGAGGGGGAGGAGGGGGAGGGGGAGGAGGAGGAGGAGGAGAAGAAGAAGGGAAAAATTACACTCTTCCAAACCTCAGGGGTAAGAATTTCGAGTTTGAAAACTCATGGACCAAAATGAAACCTAACCCAAACCTCAGGGACTAAAAGTGTATTTTTTCCAAAATTTTTACATAACTTGGTTCATTTGTTGGTTGTTATCTATTTCATTATTCTTCCTTTTTTTTAGGTTAATTTCAACAATTTATTATTTAGATTATTACTACAACATATTTTTTATTTTTTTTTAAAACTATGGATCGGATGTACTTTACTAGTCATCATATCTTATTTTTCTATGTTTTTTTTTTTTTTTTTTTTTTTTTTTTTTTGATTAGATCTTATTTTTCTATGTTAAAGTTACCACAAATATCCACATTTATATTAGAATTAACCGTTGTTTTTTTTAATTATTTATTTTTTTATTTTATATATATTGGAATCACAGAAAAATCTCAGTTAAATCTTTAAAAATAAATACGGTCTTTTTTTTTTGAAAAAATAAATAGGGTCTTTTAACTCTCACTATTGAAAAAAAAAAAAAACTCTACTATTGACTAAGATTTTAAAATTAATCTTCAATTAATGATTTAAAGAAAATGCTAAAATACATCTAGAATATGCATGAAAATTTTATAGTAGAGGTAAAAAATAAAGTTTTTCCAATAAGTTTTGATAATGTTTGAATTTAACTTTTATATTACATAAAATGATGAATTAAAATATTTAAATAGTTCTTTACTAATTGATGATTTTTTTAGTTCAACAATTGCAAGGGTATGTGATCGAACTATAACCTTTGAGATGGTGATTGATGTCTTATCTATTGAATTCAAATTGACTATTGATTTATGAAGTTGGTCTGTGGATCATTTTGCCTATTTTCATAATTTTATTTAGTTTGAATTATAGTATATTTTTTTTTATTGAGAAATGTAATAGATTATATATATTTACCGTTTCAATCTTATCCTAAAATTGTTCAAACTCAAATGAAAATTTGGAAGTGTTCACACGTAACTTCAGGGATGGAGACACGTGGAATAAATAATATATTTGTATTAATGTAATATGCGTGTGGGTGTACAATCTCTAACTTTAATCCTCTGATTCTCTCTCTTGTGTGTGAATGTGTTTCACTCGAGGGCTGGAACGCTTGATCCCGAGTCTGAAGCTTCAATGGATTCTTGGAGCTTGAAGTCTTCTAGTCTTGAAGGAGTCTTCAGTCTTCAAGAAGTGTTGATGTCCTGAAGAGTCTTTGATCTTCAAGGAGTGTTGAAGTCTTGAAGAGTGTTTGGTCTTCAAGAAATGTTGATGCCCTGAAGAGTTTTTTTTTTTTAATCTTCAAGGAGTGTTGAGGTCTTGAAGAGCGTTTGGTCTTCAAGAAGTGTTGATGTCCTGAAGAGTATTTGATCTTCAAGGAGTGTTGAAGTCTTGAAGGTTGTTTGGTCTTCAAGGAGTGTTGAAGTCTTGAAGAGTGTTTGGTCTTCAAGAAGTGTTCAACACTTGGACTTGTGGATTGCAGAGAGTCTTCGGTCTTCAGATTTGGTGGAGTCTCTCTGAATTCTCTGATTCTGCTTGAGAGCTTTGAAAACTCTGAACTCTTGTCTTTGTGAGAGTGTAGAATTTCTGAACCTTGAAATGGTGGAGAACCCCTCTATTTATAGAGTTCTCGCTGGATGGGCCCTGGTGACTTTTGGGCCAAACAACTTGGGCTTGGGCTTTATTGGTCCTGGGTCTGGTTTATATTTGACCCAAAACCCTATGACCCAAATATTTAAAAGACCCCAATTTAACCCAATTAATTATTTTTTTTAATTAATTGGTCAAATCAATTAATCTGATCAAAATAATTTATTTTTAATTAATTGATCAAATGGACATTTGGCCCTAAAAATTTATAATTGGCCAACTTTGTCTTCAAATTAAATTTGGGACACATGTCGATTTATAATTGGTCCCAAATTTAATTAATTATAATTTTGTCATTAATTTTAAATAATGACGTGGCAATTTGTTATTGGCCAAAATTTCTCCTTCAACATGAAGATTTTAAAAAATTAATTACCATTTTTTTTACTTAAAAAACTTCAATTTAGGAAGGTAATATATTTAAGGCGTTATCCTTTGCGTTACATTGACAGTTAGTTTTTTTTAGTCCATGTTGAAAATTAATTAACATACTAATTTGATTGAAATATTAATTTTTCCTTCATGAAATATGAACAAGCTTGAAATTCATAAATTCCTCAAAAAAAAAAAAAAAAAAAAAAAGCTTGAAATTCATAATAAATAAAAGTACTATATTTTTCTCAAAGAAACCGACGCAAAATGCTTTCATTGAGAGTTGAACTCAAGACCTCCCGCTTACTAAACGGGTGCTCTAACCAACTGAGCTATGAAAGCTTTAATGTTTGGAACAAAATAGTATTTCTTCATTATTATTATTATTATTATTATTATTATTATTATTAATTTGTGATGTTAGCAAAGACAAGTTTTTGGAAAATTTAAAAGAAGACAATTGACTTTTAAGAGCAATTTGTACCAAAAGATCGAGTAGAAGCAAAATTTTAATTCGTATCAATAGAGGAATCAAACTCAAAACTGATAACAACGAGGAGAAATATAGCTAACAGAAAAAGATGAGAGACTTTCAAATTTTTGCTATCAGCGTGGATGCCTAGGCCATAGGGGTGTGCAACGGTCGGTCGGGGTCGGTTTTTGGCCAAAACCGACCATTCGGTTTTAGTCGGTCAGTGGTCGTCGGTTTTTGATGGGTTGGTGACGTCGATTGACCGACCACACCAACGGTCGATCGATTTTGGTCGGTTTTGTGACTCCGGCGAACTCGAGAGCGAAAAAGGATGATTTTGTGACTCCTGTGAACTAGAGAACGAAAAAAGTGAAAAAAAAAGTAGAGAAGAATGGAGAAATTCCGGCGAAGAAGAAGGAACGAAGAGAGGTAAGAGCATAGGAGAAAGAGAGAAGAAAGAAGAAGGAAAGAGAAAAAAAAAGTTCAACAGCTTGGCCGTTGCGTTCCGACGAAAGCGAAGTAAGTCCGACGAAGTTTCTTGCTTCCGGTGAAAGTTTGATTGGAGAGAGAGTAAGGAGAAAGAACCAAGGAGGAGAAAGAAAAAAAGATAAGAATCGAGGAGAGATGGAAAGAGAGAAATCAGATGATTGATAGAGGGGAAGATTAAAAAAATAATTGGGAAAAATACACTTTTGGTCCCTGAGGTTTGAGTTAAGTGACACTTTGGTCCCTGAGTTTTCAAACTCAACAAAAATACCCCTGAGGTTTGAGATAAGGAGCATTTTGGTCCCTGCCGTCCAATTTTCCGTTAAATGCTAATAGATTGCTGACGTGGCCAAAATTTTTTAATTAAAAAATTATTTTTTTTATTTTAAAATAAAAATAAAGAAAAAACAATAAAAATAATAAAAATATTATTATTTAAATTATTTTTAAAACTTAACTCTCCACCCACTTCTTCATCTTCTTCCCTCAACCCCTCCATCTTCTTCTTCACATCTCCGGCGGCTGGCCACCGGCCGGCGGCCGACCGCCGACGACTGTAATTTTTTTTTCTTTTCTTCTCCTTACTTCCTCTCTTTTACCCCATTTTTCTTCTTTTCTTTAAAAAAAAAAAATTCAAGAGGGAGGAGGGACCTCCCTCCTCCTCCATTTCCGGCCGGAAACGGAGGAGGAGGGAGGTCCCTTCTCCTCTGTTTCGCGCCGGAAACGGAGGAGGTCCCTCTTGTTCATTTAAAAAAAAAAATTGAAAACAAAAATGGGATAAGAGAGAAGAAGAAAAGAGAAGAAGAGAAGAAAAAAAAAAACAGTCGCCGGCGCCCGCTTGCGGCGGGCGACGGTCGCCGGTCGTCGGAGTTAGGAAGAAGAAGAAGGAAGATGAAGGATATGGAGAAAGAGAAGAAGAAGAAAGAGAAAGGGAGAAAAAAGAATTAAAAAATAAAAAAAATATTAATATATTATTATTTTATTATTTTTATTTTAAAAAATTAAAAAAATAATCTTTTTTATTAAAATAATAGTGCCACGTCAGCAACTGTTAAGATTTAACAGAAAAATTAACGGCAGGGACTAAAATGCTTCTTATCTCAAACCTCAGGGGTATTTTTGTTGAGTTTGAAAACTCAGGGACCAAAGTGTCACTTAACCCAAACCTCAGGGACCAAAAGTGTATTTTTCCCAAAATAATTTTAATAAAAAAGTATTTTTTTTATAAAAAAATTAAATAGGTAATGATTACCTACAAGCCTACCTTGTCTTTTCACTTTTCCTTTTGTCTTTTCACACTTATTCCTCACGTTTTCAGCTATCTTTTCTACTTTTGTTTTTTTTATGTATTAAAGATGAATCGGTCTGTGTGGTCGGTTCTCGCCATTTTAGGCGAGCCGACCGACCGACAGGTCGATTTTGCACTGTGCAAAACTGACCCCGATCGATCCCAACATAAAACCGACCGACCGACGTCGGTTCGGTCGGTTTTAGTCGATCGTCTCAATTTTTCGATGTATTATGCTCACCCCTACTAGGCCACTTGCAGAAGGAATGTGAGGTACCATCAACAGAGAACCTAGTGATAGTATTGTATGACCCATAGGTAAGGGTAGGAAGTAGTATCAGAGAGGAAGCCTCTAGACCCTCATACAGGGGCACGAACCAAGAGCTCAACACTGAGGAAAATGGGTAGAGTAGAGGAAACGAGTACTCGAGGACCTATCTCCTAAAGTGGAAAGCCGTGCAACGAAGCCTACGAATGATGGTGAAGGAAAACACCCACCATTATTGATACATAAAGAGAAAGATGGAAATGGAAAATTAGATGTTGTCTAAGAGACCTCACACCTTGAGCACGAAGGCAGGTCGAACCAATACTAATGCGTTAACAACTATAGAAACCCCAATTAAACCCATCGACACTAACCTTGCGGGCAAATGACCATTTTCGATAGAACACAACAATGAGTACTTTGAGAAGATGGATAATAAGAAACAGTAGATTGAAACACAACATGCCCAAGTGACAAATGACCTTGAGATGATAGTGGTGACCTTTGACATACAAGGACGCCAAGAGCTATGAAAATATTATGTTGGAATGTTCGAGGTCAGAAGAACACTCAAACATTTCAGGAAATGCACAAGGTTGTGCAGAGTTCAAATCCCTAGGGTGTCTTCTTATGTGAAACCAAGTTAAGCGAAACAAGTGTAAGACTTTTCAAACTCGGATGGGCTTCCCAAACGATTGTTGTTGGCTACAAGGGTAATAGTAGAGGGTTGGGCCTTTGGTGGTGCAATGAAATTTTTGTTGATTATGCTCCTATAATGAATTTCATATTGACACGACGATTACCTATAGGTTCGTACGATGTTGTTTTATGGGCTTCTATTGTGATATGGACACAACAAAACAACACTTATCATGGGAGCTTATTCATTGGTTAAATACTATGATCATAATGCCTTCGATGATAGCGAGGGACTTCAATGCTCTCTCTTGTCAAACTCTGAGAAAGTGGGTGGTTAGTCTTATCGAGAATTGAGATAAAACTTTGAGTTGTGCTTGATCATTGTGCCCTTCGTGACATGGGGGGTTTTGTGCCCTAAACTCGTGGTTTGCAATGCAAACTTATTTATTTATTTAATAAAGATAATTGTTATTTTATTGTGGTGCTTTAGACTTGTATAAACTCAAATCCAATAAAAAACATGTAACTTGAACAGTATGTGGTTTTGTGTTTATGAGGGATTGTCCTTTGATTTGTATGGGTGAGAGTGACCCTAATCGCCGACTCAATATGCCTACCATTTTAGGGACAAGACCGAGTGGGGAGTTGAGAACATAACTACACAAGATGAAATTTGCTCATTCCTAGCTTCAGGGTAAGTAGATGAGTTGTTCCCTTAAGTGCTGACTCCAAATCTTGAATAGGGGGTTGGGTTCCTAGAGTGAGTAAAAATAAGGATGTAAGTAGACTCTAGACTCTGTGCAAGTATACACAGTCCGCAACAAGTAATAAGTATTTATCGAATCCAAGGTTTGAACTAGCTTTCACTTTATCTATTTTGTTTAGTTTTTCAATGGTTTCAGAAAAATGGTTAAAATGATTGGTTTTTATAGAAACACTGTAGCAAAAGAAACGACAGAATAGAAAGTAAACAAATAGGGAGACAGATTAGAAACTGGCGCTTGTCAGGATTTAGTAATTGTTTTAAAAGATGTTCTAGCAATATTATTGATCATGCAAAAACTCTTGCAGTCTTATTAGCAGATTCCTCTCGGAACTCCGGATCTTTTAGAATGTTTTTCAACTCCAATGACGTACTACCGATCAAGAACTAGGCAACTGGCTATCATTAGCTCAGTCACTGACGTTCAACAATACACAATGATCTAGTGTGATTAAATGCCACACACTCTCTAAAGCATCCCTGAAACTAGAGAGTGATATTCATACCGGCTGGCCAGGCGGGCACAAAATGTAAATGAGCACAACAATTAATCAAGATGCATTAAATCAATATTTATTACTATAAATTAGGCACGACAATCACATGTTCCCTAACCAACACCTAAAGCTACTTAGTTCATAAGATGCATGGAAACACACGTTACAATCTGAGTAAGCATATTCATAATTACAAAATAATGCAAGAAAGTATTAATTCCCTTGATCAGCTTGCAATTGATGGTCTTCTTTGAAGGGAATAAAAGTCCCCACGCAGCGGAAGCACATCGATTGGACCTTACGCCGTATATTAATTAACATTAAAATACCGTTACGATAACTCAAACAAACTTTAAACACTCTTTAAAGTTGCTGAAAATTTAGTTTAAACATGCTTAAAAATAAATCTAAATTTATTTTCATGCTTTTCTAAAGAAAAGGGGAAGAACCGTCACATACCTTCGTTGTAGACTTGACCGTTCTTCGCCAACAACGCTCCAACGAATGAAAACGCAGCAGCCTCTTCGCCTCTTGATCGCTGGAATTTTCTTCTTGATTGACACAATAACCACAAAGGTTACACCGGTATGACTCTAGGTCTAGGAGGCAAAAGACTTGTGGGAGTCTTTCTCTAAGAGGGAGGCTAGAGAGAATTTTAGGTCTGGTCTTTGAGAGTCTAAGAGCAAGAGCAAAATTTCAAGTGTCATGACCAATTAGGTCTAGTGTTCTATTTATAGAAGAGAGGCCATGAATAAAATATTCAATTAAATCAATCTTTTCCAAAATTGATTCAATCTTATTCCTTAATTAATCAATCATGATCAATCAATTCCATAATTGATTAATCTTTTCCACAAATGACTAATTACTTCCATAAGTGATTAGATCATTTCCATAAATGATTAATCACTTCCTTAAGTGATTAATTATTTCCATAATTGATTAATTCCCGGTTAATGATGTGGAATTTTCCTTACCGCAAGCGCACGGGTCAAGTAATAATAAAGTGTTCGTAAAAACGAGTGTCGTCCTCTGGATTGGATTTTTAAGCAAATCAAGTATTGTGAATTATCTTGCTCAATTTTATTTAGGGATCAAAAAGTGATGAGTGATTAATGGAAAACTAAATTAAAGCAAGTAAAAAGTGTGGAAATTCAATTGGGAAAAATACTTAGGGAATTGATTTCGCCGATTTAGTCTAGGATTGATTTTAAGGAGTAAGTTATTATGCACAATGAAATTATGAGCCAAAGACCCTTTAATCACAACTACCTCTCCCGAGTATAATTGATTCTCATGCAAATTAATCTACTTGATATCCCTATCTAAGTTTATTAACATGCACGACAATGAGATCTTTTAACCAATTCTAAAGTTAATCTAAAACCGTCACGAATTAGAAACTAAACTTTAGTCATGCAATCTTGAGTAAGTCTAAATCAAATCCCCTCTCCCGAGCTAGATTCGAAACTTAAATCATTCAACTAATGGCCAATTAATTGAAAGCATTAAATCACGATTACAAACATAATAACATTGCACAACTTAAACCATAAATCAATCCATAAACACAATCAACTACAACAATCCCTAAGCCTACAAGTTTAGCTGCTCATGATTAAAATTACAAGCTCAACTAAACATGTAAAAGCCATAAAAATCTAACTAAAGTGAGGGAAAGAAGAATTAAACTCGTTGTAGGCCGAGACCGAACGTCCCTGTCACGATCCCCACGAACAATGGGTTGATTTATGATTTTCTCCCTTAGCTTCAGCCTTCAATTGCTCTGTTTCTCCTCTGTTTACGGCTCCAAGAAGTCCCAAAATTGGTTTCCCCCAAAAACCTAGCCGAAAAGAACTATTTATTCTGAAATTTCATCGTAGCGTCGAAACGCTGTCAAGACAGCGTCGCGACGCGGCCTCTAAACACGCGCGTTCTGGAAAGGAAATTACGGTAGCGTCGAGACGCTAAGGTCGCAGCGTCTCGACGCTGCGACGATTTCGCGCCTATCCGAATAAGGAATGCTAGCGTCGAGACGCCTAAGGGCTAGCGTCTCGACGCTAGTCACCTTTTGACCGAATTTTGACTTTTTTCCCATTTGATTCTTTTCCTTCCTTTGCATCTTTTCGCGTCCCGAGCACCCGATTACTTCCATTATTGCATTTTAGCTCCAATCAACCTTTTGATACAAAATAAACATTAAAGCACAATAAAATGGCCCAGAAATCATAAAAGACTAGCTAAATTAAATAATTAAAGATAGCTAGCTATGCTCGCTATCAGTTAATGAATTCTTTAATTAATTAACCACCAATTAAATATCACATATTTAATTTCCGGCCTAGAATTAATTAATTTGCCCAAACACATTTTAGGCCTTAAATTAATTCATTATTTGAACTCTTTCAAACTTCCATAAATTTATATTTGAACTTCTTCAAATATTAATTTCTCTCATAATAATATATCAATATATATTATATTTGTTTCCCTTAGTAAATTGAACATTTTTAATTTACATTTATTACTTAGTTGCCTCAAATTACTTTATGAGCTACCAGTGGGACCTAATGGACCTGCAGATCAGAAGCTCCAACGATGTGAGATTAATTGGTCAAACTCATTAACCACATTAATCAATATTCGTTAACTGTGTGTACATTCCACTATAGACTCACAGTTGCACTCTTCTCACTGCAGACATATTTTCTGTATCCATGGATCTAGACCAATATCGACTTGTTAGTCCTTCACGAGTGTCCGTAACACCAGCTGAGTCAAATTACCGTTTTACCCCTAGGTTACCTCTATTTCCTTAAGTACCAGTTCTTCTCTAATGAACAACCTGTTTGTGGTCCAACCATCAAACAGAAAACCCTCTCGTGCCATTGAGAGGGTAGGGCCCTTTGTTCAAGACTCGGAGTAACCACTTAAGGGAACACTCATCTGCTTCCCTAAAGTCAGGAAGGAGTGAATTCCATCTTGTACGATTATGTTCCCAGCTCCCCATTCGGTCTTGTCCCCAAAATGGTAGGCTTATTGAGTCAGCGTATTGGCCACTCTCACCCATACAAATCAAAGGACAATCTCTCATGAGCAGGAGTCCATAATCAACTCAGGATTAAGACTAAGTTGTCTAGGTCGTCCTAGTGAAATAGAAAACCAACTAGTTAACGGTGTTATAACTAGTGGTTACTATTTCGCGGTCCGGTCTTATGCAAACTCATTGCATAGGATACCCCCACTCGCATGTCTCCTACACGAACGCGTTGGATCGCAACGTTTGTATCAAATACAAAGTGGGCCGTATCCATAGTGTCACCAGGGTAAGGCACCTAGTCTTATCCCTATACTATAGACCCTTTAGGCTGTTTCTTGAATAATGATCCCATATGTCGCTACATATAGTTCAAGACTCATATTACAGCCTAGGATGTCTAGTTTATTGGATTAGGGTTATTATTAGGCAAAGAAAAATATAAAATATAAAATAACTAATAACAATTAATGGAAAAATATATCAATATTATTTCATTAATATCCGGTCAACAGTTACATTCACTATCTACGAGTTTTAGAGCATAAAACCCAACAAACTCCCACTTGAACTAAAACACTAGTTAGTGGGATGTAAATGCAATAATCTAAAGCTGGAAATGTCATGTATATTAATACAATGAACTAGGGCATCCTTATACCCATTATACATTTCTCCCACTTGCCCTAGATTAGATGGCATACATATCTCGTAGACCTAGACCTTCTAGATGACCCTTAAACACTTTAGCAGTGAGAGCCTTCGTAAATGGATCAACGATGTTGTTCTCTGAGGCGATCTTAGTGACGATCACATCTCCTCTTTGCACAATCTCCCGTATCAGGTGATACTTCCTCTCGATGTGTTTACCCCGTTTGTGGCTTCGAGGTTCTTTTGACTTGGCTACAGCCCCACTGTTGTCACAGTATAGTGTTATGGACACGTTCATATTCAGAACCACTTCCCAATCAGTCAAGAACTTTCTGAGCCATACTGCCTCCTTAGCTGCTTCGCAAGCTGCTACATACTCAGCCTCCATGGTTGAGTCTGCTATGCATCCTTGTTTGTTGCTTCTCCACACTACTGCTCCTCCATTGAGGGTGAATACTGACCTTGATGTGGATTTCCTTGAATCCTTATCAGCTTGAAAGTCAGAGTCAGTGTATCCAATAAGAATCAAATCCTTAGCTTCATACACAAGCATGTATTCCCTCGTTCTCCGAAGATACTTGAGGATATTCTTAACCGCTCCCTAGTGGTCCAACCCTGGATTAGATTGATACCTACTGACTACTCCCACTGCATAACATATGTCAGGCCTAGTGCAGAGCATAACATACATTAAGCTGCCCACAGCTGAGGCGTAGGGAATGTGTCTCATGTTCTCAACTTCTTGAGGTGTCTTAGGAGATTGTTCCTTAGACAGTTGTACCCCATGTCTGAAGGGTAGTAGTCCCTTCTTGGAGTTTTGCATCGAATATCGAGACAACATCTTGTCAATATACGTTGCTTGAGACAGAGCTAGCGTTTTGTTCTTACGATCCCTAATGATTTGGATTCCAAGAACATATTGAGCCTCTCCCAGATCTTTCATTTGGAATTGGGCTGCTAGCCATTTCTTAATGTCAGTGAGGTATCCTACATCATTCCCAATGAGTAGGATATCGTCTACATAAAGTATTAGAAAAGCTACTTTCCTTTTGTTGACTTTCTTATATACACAAGGCTCATCAACGTTTTGGTCAAAGCCAAAAGATTTGATTGCAGTATCAAATCTAATGTTCCATGATCTGGACGCTTGTTTCAATCCATAAATGGATCGATTGAGCTTACAAACCTTTTGTTCCTGACCTTGGGCTATGAACCCTTCAGGTTGAGACATGAAGATATTCTCTTCAAGATTACCATCCAGAAAGGCAGTCTTGACGTCCATTTGCCATATTTCATAGTCATAATACGTGGCTATGGATAAGAGAATTCTTATGGACTTTAACATGGCTACAGGAGAAAAGGTTTCCTCATAATCAACCCCTTCCTTTTGGGTATAACCCTTTGCCATTAGTCTAGCTTTGAAGGTCTGTACCTTTCCAGCTGCATCTCTTTTTCTCTTATAGATCCATTTGCACCCTATGGGTTTTACCCCATTTGGTAGATCTGTAAGTTCCTATACAGAATTGGAGTGCATTGACTCCATTGCCAGGTTCATGGCTTTGACCCATTCATCCTTATCTTCGTCATTCATTGCCTATCGATAGGACAATGGATCCTCAATGCCATCATTAGGTATGACAACCTGAGTTTCAGTTAAACCCAAGTAGCGGTCAGGTTGTAATACAATCCTCCCACTGTGTCGAGGCATTCCCAACGTTTGAGATGGACGGGATGGATCTGAAGAACTAGTTCCTTCATCAACCCTTGTTGAAGGTCCAACTTCATCAAAAACTCTTGATGATTCTTCAGTAGCTTCTCTTAATATTATTTTGCTGCATGGTTTATGATCTCTCATGTGGTCTTCCTCTAAGAAAGTGGCGTTTGTCGATACAATCACCTTATTTTCTTGTGGGTCGTAGAAATAACCACCTCTCGTTTCTTTAGGGTAACCAACAAATTGGCACAGTTTTGAACGAGGTTCCAGTTTCTTAGGATTTGTCACAAGCACGTGTGCTGGACAACCCCAGATGCGAAAGTGATGCAAACTAGGTTTACACCCCTTCCATAATTCGAAAGGTGTTTCAAAATCACTTTTCGAGGGAACATTGTTCAAGATGTATACTGCAGTCTCTACTGCATACCCCCAAAACGAGCTAGGCAATTGAGCATAGCTCATCATTGATCGAACCATGTCTAACAAGGTTCTATTTCTCCTTTCTGACACACCATTCTGCTGAAGTGTACCAGGGGCTGAGAGTTGAGATTGGATTCCATGTTCTATCATATAATCCTGGAATCTTTGATCCATATACTCCCCTCCTCGATCAGATCGAAGTACTTTAATAGATTTACCTAATATGTTTTCAACTTCAGCCTTAAACTCCTTAAACTTTTCAAGGGCTTCAAAATTATGTCCCATTAGGTACAAGTAACAATATCTTGAATAATCGTCTATAAATGAGATGAAATATTCGTACCCTCCTCGAGCTTTTACATTCATTGGACCACATAGATCCGAATGTATTAACTCTAAGGGTTCTTTGGCTCTGTAACCTTTTCCAGTAAAGGGTCTCTTGGTCATTTTTCCCTCGAGACAAGATTCACAAGGTGGTAGTGAATCATCTTCTAACTTGCTTAGAAGTCCATTCTTTACCAAACGACCGATCCTACCGATGTTTATATGACCAAGTCTAAGATGCCAAAGATGAGTATTGTTACTTGATGGAGAAATCTTTTGCCTTTTACTTTGAGTTTCAACAGTTTTAAATAATTCGTGATTTAAAAGTGCTTTGTTTTCGGTTGGTCTTAAAACATACAAGTTATTTTTCAATTTGGCTGAACAAATAAGTACACCATTTTTATAAATGAACGCTTCATTCATATCAAAAGTAACTGTATACGATTGTTCAATCAAACATGAAATAGAAATTAAGTTCCTCTTAACCTTGGGAACGATTAACAAACTTTCTAAAAGTAAGAATCTATTTCTAAAAAATAACTTCGCAGCTCCCACTGCTTTAGCTAAAATGACTTCTCCAGTTCCGACCCTGAGTGTCATTTCCCCTTCGTTCAACTGCCGAAAGGAACTATTTTCCTGAAAAGAAGAGCAAACATGATTAGTTGCTCCTGAATCAAGTATCCAGGTAAACTCATCATGTTCTACCAGGCATGTTTCTAAAACCAGTAAATCAAATTTACATTCCTTTTCCTTCTTTTTCTCAGCAAGGTACTTTGGGCAGTTTCTCTTCCAATGTCCATCTACATTGCAGTGGAAACACTTGCCCTTATCTGCCATAGCTTTGGCTTTTCCCTTGCTTTTTGCAGCAGTACTGGGAGCGTTCCCCTTGTTTCCTTTCTTCTTCTGAGTTTTCTTTGAAGAAGTGGCAACAAATTTAGTTCTAGAGGATGAACCCTTCTCGAACTTTCCTTTAGAGTGAACAACATTTGCCTCTCCTTCTATCTGTCCCTTGTTCTTAAGAAGAGACTGATAGAGTTGTAGCTCATTCAGGAGGCTAGTCAGGTTGAATTTTATTTTATTCATCATTGCATTGCTTTGAAACTGTAGAAAACTCTTCGGAAGAGATTCTAAGATGAATGCAACCTGACTATGCTCATCTATGACCGTCCCGTTTGCCTCTGCCACGTTGAATTGGACCATCATATCTAGGACATGCTCTCGAACAGACGTGCCCTCTTTTATGCGACAACTATAAACGTATTTGAGAGCGTCATGGTGGAGTTGGTAGGACGGTTGTCCAAACATCTCCTAGAGAGAGTTCATAGTCTCCCTCGCTGTTACCATGCCCTCATGCCTTTTAGCCAATACTTCAGATAAGCTGGCTAAGATATAGACGCGAGTCTTATCATTGGCCTTTGTCCAGCGGTGTCGAGAGATGCCCTTAGATTAACCCTATTTCCTTATTCCCTTAGAGATGGAGCAAAGGCGTGGTTGAATTCTTTTGCTCCAACATCGATAAGTACGTGGAATGAGCTAGTAGAGAAATTTCTTAGTAAGTATTTTCCACCAACTAGGAGTACCAAGTTGAGGAGTGAGATAGTGGGATTTAGGCAAAATGAGGAAGAAACTTTTAGTGAGGCTTGGGAAAGGTTTAAGGAGCTTTTGCGAAAGTGTCCCCACCACTGCTTGCCATATTGTATTCAAATGGAGATATTTTACAATGGGTTAAACATAGCAACCCAGTGTATGGTTGATGCTTCTGCGGGAGGGGCTCTTTTGGCAAAATCTTTTAATGAAGCTTATGAGATTTTAGAGAGAATATCAACCTACAGTTGTCAATGGTCAGATGTTAGAGGCTCTAATAAAAAAGTTAAGAGTGTGTTAGAAGTTGATGGTGTGTCTACCATTAGGGCCGATATTGTAGAATTAGCTAACACTCTTAAAAATGTAACAGTGGTTAGTCATGTCCAACAGCCGCCAGTGGTAAACCAAGTTACAAAAGAATCATGTGTTTATTGTGGTGAAGAGCATAATTATGAGTTTTGTCCTAACAATCCAGCTTCTGTGTTTTTTGCAGGTAATTAAAGGAATAACCTTTGTTCTAACTTTTATAATTCAGGTTGGCGCAACCATCCCAACTTTGCATGGGAAGGACAAGGAAGCAATTCGCAAGTCCCCCAAGCACAACAAAAGGTGGTGAACCAGTTCGGATTTGCTAAATCACAGGCATTGCCCCAGCAAAATAAGCAGGCTTTGCCCCAGCAAAATTCGGGTAATTCACTGGAGTCAATGATGAAGGATTATATGGCTCGTAATGATGTCATAATCCAAAGTCAGCAGGCTTCATTGAGAGTCCTAGAGTTTCAGGTGGGCCAACTAGCTAATGAGTTGAAGGCACGACCACTAGGGAACATTCCTTCATATATTGAACACCCTATAAGGGAAGGTAAGAAGCAGGTGCAGGCAGTGACTTTAAGGAGTGGTACGCCACTAGAAGAAAGAAAAGAGCCTAGTAAAACCCAGGATGTAGGAAATAATTGTGATAAAAATGTTGTTGTTGAGAAAGAATTGGAGTATGGTCAAGGTGTTGGAGGCAACAACAATGATGCTGGAGCATCTGGTTCTGTTCCAGATGTGGAACCACCTTATGTACCGCCCCCACCCTATGACCCACCCTTACCTTTTCCACAAAGGCAAAGACCTAAGAATCAAGATGGTAAATTTAAGAAGTTTTTAGAGATTCTTAAGCAATTGCATATAAATATTCCTTTAGTAGAAGCTATAGAGCAAATGCCTAATTATGCTAAATTTCTTAAGGATGTTTTAACTAAAAAGAAGAGATTAGGAGAGTTTGAGACTGTGGCTCTTACTGAGGAATGTAGTGCTATTCTTATGAATGGGCTACCTTCCAAGGCTAAGGATCCAGGATCATCCACTATTCCTGTCTCTATAGATGGAAAGGAGTTGGGGAGAGCACATTGTGATTTAGGTTCAAGCATAAACCTTATGCCTCGTTCGGTTTATCGAAAACTAGGTATTGGTGAAGCTAAGCCTACAACGGTCACACTCCAATTAGCAGATAGGTCTATCACATATCCTGTGGGTAAAATTGAGGATATTATGGTCCAGGTAGATAAATTTATTTTTCCTGTCGATTTCATTATTCTAGATTATGAGTTAGATAAGAATGTCCCAATTATTCTTGGTCATCCATTTTTGGCAACCGGTAGATCGTTGATGGAAGTCCAACAGGGAGAGCTTACAATGAGGGTGCATGACCAAAAGGTGAAGTTTAATATGTTTGATGCAATGAAATATCCAAATGATTTTGAGGATTGCTCGTGCATTCAGGTGTTGGATGAGTTTGTTGAGGACCACTTTGAGAAGGATTTGATGGAGTACCATACCCAAAAATTTGGAGAGATCCAAATTGAGGATTTGGAAATAGGTGGATTGAAGCATGATTATGACGATGTAGGTGAGATTTCTAGTTTTAAGAGGAATTTGAATTCTTAGAGCCAATAGTTGAGAAATCCAAGCCTATTGAACCTTGTAATTCATTGACATTGCTCCAGCAACCTGAGATTAGGAAATCCTTCATTGATGAGCGGTTATTTACTGTAGCTCATATTAAGGAAGTGAAAACACCTTGGTATGATGACTTTTCCAATCACCTTGATTGTGGAAATTTGCCTCTTGGTTTATCAAAAAAACAAATGAAAGAATTTTTCCATGAGGTAAAGTTTTATTTATCAAATGATGCATCTATGGTTAGTCAATGTGTTGATGATGGCTGTGAGTCTAAAGTAAATTTGATTTCTGTTTAGATTTAATTTCAGTTTGAACTTTTAATTTCTCTTTAGATTAGATTTTTAATAATATATCTTCCTGATTTAATTCTGAAGTATTCTTCTTTGAAGTTGCTGGCAGATTTAGGGAGCGCAGATTTTGAGGGAGCAAAATTTCAGCATTCTAATCAGAAGCTCCCATTATTGGATTACGTTTTTATTTATTTATTTTTTGTTTTGTTATTATTTTGATTTGATATGATTCTGTTTTGATTAGATTTTTTATTTATTTATTTTTTATTTATTATTTCTTTTATTTTTATTTTGTTGGTTAGTTTAGATTTTATTTTGAAGATTTAAATCGAAGATTTTTCCAGATTGAAAATAATATATCTAGTGGATGTTATTTAAAAAAAAAAAGATTTGATTTCATTGTTTTGTTGAGAAGATCAGAGAATTTATTCGGTTAAGATATTTTGTGAGATAAGATTCTAATTTTATCATTGAGATTTTATTGTTGTTAGCAGGATAATAAAGTGGGCATGCAGTTAATTAACAAAGATGTCATGTGTTGAGCAGAAGGAAGATGGCGTTGTGGTTGTTGCACACAGAGGGAGCACAGTAAATGGAAGATCTTACCGTTTGAAAGATAATAAAAGTTTTCCATGGAACCATGAAGTTAAAATGGTAACTTCAATTAATTAGGAAATAATTAGGGGCTAATTATTTGTTGAAGATCTTTGAGTTAGTTCCCTATTATACGATCTCCCATTAGGTACGTTTCTCACTCTTATCTTTTATTACTACTGATGTGATTTTTTTCTCTGTGTGTATTATTATTGTGAGGGAAAAAAGCACGAGCAAGGACAGAAAGAGAGACGAAGGATGAAGATATGGTGGAAGAGAGGGTTGGCGAGGCATCATAGAGACCAAAGAAAAGAAGAAAGAGTCTATGAGAGAAAAAAAAGGGTTCATTAATGAAGGGGCAAGACAAAAATATCAAGAATTCTTGAAGCGAGATGTTCTTATGGAGCGCGACTTCGATGGTGGCAAAGAGCTCACAAATTTTCCTTGAGCAAGCATCATTAATAACAATTGGGAACGGTTGTGCGCAAAGCTGAAACCCACTGTTGATCAACTAGAATGGGAGTTCTATGTCAACATTGATGAAAATGAAGGATTCTTGGTTATTGTGCATAGAGTTGTTGTCGGCTGGAGCCTTGGAGTGACTAATTCTTTGTTTAATATGCAAGACTTCTCCCACACTGTTTTCAATGAAATATTAGTTGTTTCCTCAAATGAGCAACTAAATGCCTAGTGGAGGTTGTCTAGGACGAAGGCAAGAGACATCCAGTCAACATACCTAAAGAGTGAGGCTACTACTTGGCTTGACTTTATCAAGCAGAGATTATTGCCTACAACGTACGCCTCCACTATCCCCCGTGATCGAGTACACTTGAAGGTTCAGAGTCCCAGAGAGCTCCAATGATATAAACTTGTTTGACAAGGGGATTATTGACATTGCCAATCTGGCTAGACTTAAAAAAGGTGAGGTGTGCCAGGGTGGTTTGTTGTGCGGTGTCCATAGAGTGTTGGAGCAGCTTGAGATGGTTCTCAGTAGGCTAGAATTCACTGAGAGACAACTTCAAACCTACTAGAGCTATGATCGTTGAAGGGACACCACACTAAGGAGGGCTATGCAAGTGAATTTTTTCTAAGTCATATCAAGCCTTCCTAATTTTCATTGACGATCTTGTGAACCTATGCATTCCATCCCCACCCATCATTTGAGAGGAAGAAGAAAAACCCAGAGCCTGAACATGAGGAAGAATGAAAGGGAAGTTTCAGTTTCTTCGAGCAAATATTTTGATGAATTATTTTTTGTGCTCGCCTTGCATGTGTTGTGTTCTTTCTGCTTATGTTATGTTTTGTTTCTTTGTTTTTATCTGTTGCTTTGAAATCTATCTCTGACATGATTATGTTGATCTGTGATCTTGATCTTTAATGAAATCAAATATTGTTTTGTTTGGCACATCTGAGTATCTAACTTATTTTTCTTCAGAATTTTTGAAGCTTGGACTAGTTAGCTTAATTAGACCAAGATGTTATGATCTCCAGAAACCTTTTGCTTGAGCATTTCTTCTAGCCTGGTCATGATAGCAGCAAAAGTTCTGAGGTAGCATTGTCTTATTTGATCCACCTTAAGTTTAATCTTAGTCCCACGCTTAGTTTAAAATTCATATAGAAAAAATTAAGTTTGGGGGTATACTTATCATGTTGCTAATTCATTGAGGACAATGAATAATTTAAGTTTGGGGGACTTTTAGCTACTCCGCTTGTTTTGCTCGAGCATTCCTCTCCTTCATAATAATTTTTCTAGGTTGTTGAGTAACCAGGGACATTTGTGACACCCACAGTTTGTCTTTGCGTCAAAAGATGACCTAGGAGAATATATAAAAAAATGATAAAAATAATTGTTGAAAAGAAAAATTTTGAAAAAATTTTGCTGAGAAAATTCATAGAGCAAACATTTTGAAGGATGAATGATAATCTAGCAGTTTTCTGTCTCCCAGGGCTTAGGTGAGCTTCATCATAAAATGTCGCCATTCTGAGAAGCAAGGGATAGAATAACTAAGGATTTTTGGGTTTAACAATGAGTATTTAGCCTAATTGGTGATAAGTTTGAGGCAAGGGTATACTGCACCATAAAGTGGGTCATCTCATGCTTAAGAGCTTATGAATGTAGGGTTGCTTTAAGTCTGAAGAACACAAAAATATAAACCCCTTAAAAATGTGTTTAAATATGTCTGATAATAGAGCTAGGCTGTGGTAAGTTCTTAGGATTGAGTTAAAGGTGGTGATTATTTGTTCAATGCTGAAAGAATTCTTTTGCTGCAGCAGTGCTTGGTTTTGCAGGATGCTCAGGTAAAGGTTGAAGGTATTGTTGGAATATCTGTTTTGATTGAGTTGTGCTATGACTAATGTTTTGAATTTTCAAGGGAAGGTGAGTTAGTATTACTCGGGACGCGCAATAGTTCAAGTTTGGGGGTGTGATAACTGTCCGAAAGGTAGTTATTTAGGCCTTAATTCTATAGGGATTTGTGTGTCTTTTGTGCTTAATAGGGTTGGTTTTAGATATATATTATATGTTTTAACCCATTTGGAAGAATGGAGGCTTTGAAAGTTATTTTGTGCAGAAAATACTGCTGAGCGACGTGAGGGAGCAAATTCTGTGCTGCAGCAAAACTGGGAGCAAAACTGCCACATCACAGCTCGTTAGCCAAGTTGACAAACCGACTTCTATTGAGTTATTTTCGGGATAAAGGAGCGAGGAGAGCCTGCCATGTGTCCAATTTAACCTAATTCTCATCTTATAAAAGGAGGAGCCGTCAAAGATAAAGGCATTCACGATTTGGAGATCGAATCAATCGGTCGGAGGCCGAATTGACGGCGGAATGGAGATCTAAGAAGACCATTTGCGATTCCACTCAAGGAGACGAAGTTCTTCCATGTTCTTGGTGGTTTGGAGCAGCCGTTTCATCCCCATTTGCTGAAAAGGATTAGTACTTCTTGTTTATTTCGCTTTATGGATGTGTTTATCGAGATTGTAACGTATTTTATGTCTTCAATCATGAACTAATTGCTTTGTAGGCATAGGTTAAGAATTATGTGATTATTATATTTATAAATCTGGAAATTCTATTTGATCATGATCATCTTGAATTATTGTTGATCTTTATTTTCATTATGTGCCCGCCTAGTTAGCCGGTATGTATAGCTTCTCCTAGTTTCAGGGATGATTTAGGAGTTGTGTGGCGATAATTCACGCTAGATCATTGTGTATTGGTGAACGCCAGTGACTGAGTTAGGGATAGCCAGTTGCCTAGTGCTTGATCAGTAGAGCTTCATTGGTTTTGAAACATATTCCAAAAAATCCGGAGTTCCGGGAGGATCCCGCTGATAATACTGCAGGAGATTGACGGATCAAAAGAATTGTTGGAGCATCTTTATAACAATTACAGAAGTCTTAATCTGTGTCTGTTTCCATTCTGTTTTCTCTAGTCGTAATCACTTACTGCTTCCGCATATCTTTTGTTTCAACATTTTAAAAACCAAATCAATTTAACCAACCATTTGAAATCACTAAAAAGGCAAATTAAATCAATAGAGGTAGGCATTTCAAGACCCTGTGGATACGATAAATACTTATCACTTGCTGCTAGATTGTGTATACTTGCACAGTATTTTGGAGTCAATTTATCTCATATTTTTAACCACTCCAGAATTGCAACAGACGGCTACTTCCTTTTATAAAAGGAGAGGAGACTTGAATTAGGTCAACTTGGACACGTGTAGGGCTCTCCTTGCTCCTTTATCCCGAAAATAACTCAACAGAATTCGGTTCATGAAGTTGGCTAACGAGCTGTGATGTGGCAGTTCTGTTCCCAGTTTCACTGCAGCATAGAATTTGCTCCCTCCAGTCGCTCATCAACAGATTCTGCACAAAAATAATTTCCAATGCTTCCATTCTTCCAAATGGGTTAAAACATGTAATATCTTTCTAAAACCAACCCTAATAAGCATAAAGGACACACAAATCCCTATATAATTGAGGCCTAAATAACTACCTTTTGGGCAGTTATCACCCATCATACAAGCAAACAATTGCACACAATCCAATCAATTTAGCAAAACAGACAATCACAGAACCCTAAAACTATTGATTTAGTTTTGCAACGATGTTTCAGAGGTTTAGAATATCAGCCACCGAAAGGTGATCAGGTACTCCTCCTTTGAAATGAGACACCTTTCAGCTAATTCTAATTCCAGAATAACTCATATTCCTATTGACATTAGCCACCGTTGTTCGGTCAAGGATTTGTTAACACTTTTAACTCATCCTTGTAAGTGTAACCCTCCCACTTTCAGATCTCAGAGGCACGCACCAACAGGCTACCGAAGGGAAAGACAACTGTTGGTGATTAGCCTAAGAGCTCCTATCCTTTTCAGGAGTCCACGATGTTCCGAATCCTATGACCAGGCCCTCCGAAGGGATGGTTGCGCCAGGACAACCTGCAGGCGGATCATAGGACTCTCACGGTGTGAACTATGGGCGGAGACCGAGGGATACGTTGACACGTGTCCCACTCCCACTTACTCTAGACATTTTTCCCATTCACCTTGATATTGATTCATGCAAACACTTTCCGAAGGGAGGCCGCTCCTAAGGCGACTCGAAGCCGAGCATGAATCTCACGTTGTGAATATAGGGACGTAGGAGCAAAACTTGATTTAAATCTCATTTTGTAATTTTCCTCCCACTGAAAATGTCCTAAGGTTAATATAGGGTTGTTTAACTTAGATAGTATTTTGCTAAGTCAATCTATCTAAGTCTGATCCTATTACAACAATTATGGAAATGATTCAACTGCAATCTTTTGGGTGAATTAAACTTCTTTTAATAAACCTAACATTGCAAGTCAACATTATATGGTTAATTCAACTCAATGTTCGGGTCAGTTCCTAGGTAGGAGGTGTTCCGTAAACCGTCAACTTAAATACCCTCAGCCTTAGACAGAACTTTACTGAGAGAGTTCCCTTATAACCTCAGTAATGTAAGGTCTTTACTCTAAAGATCTAGGTGCATTAAACACTTTTAATAAACCTAGTGACATTGCATGCTAACATTTAACTATGATTAATTCAACTCCGGTATTCCAGGTCAGTTCCCAGGTAGGATTCCGTAAACCGTCAACTTAAATACCCCCAGCCTTAGACAGAACATTACCGGTGGAGTTCCCTTATAATCATAGCAATGTTTTTCCTACTTAGTCAATTAAAACTATTTTTCTAAGTAAGAAAAGATTCTAATCTTATTAGAAATCGATCTAGGTCTAATTAATTTTAAACAATTTAAAATTAATCCAATTTATCCTATGATCTTATGTTTGCATGCAAATCTTGATTATAGATTGACGGTTTCTAATCATTAATATTAAAGAACTATTTCAAATTTTAATGATTAATCCTATAATCAAGAATCTAGGGTTTAATTCATTCAACAATCTCATTCAAATTAAATAATTAAACCACACTAATTGCATGAATAATATAACAATTATATTATTAACTATGGATGTTTCATGCTTCATGCAATATTGATTTTCTTTTAATATAACAATTATAAGCCAATCAAGAAAATCAATCAAGCATGCTTCATTCATCACATTAAACATAACTATTTATATTTAATTTAAGTAATGACATGCTTCATGCTTTCCAATTTTTCATATAATTATTATACACTTATATTAAAAGATATGAAAACAATTCCATGCATTTAAACATACATTATAACAATTTATAATATATAAAAAATGCATGAGCATGTTTATAACCTAAGGTGGGATTAAATATTCTATATGACATTCATAAAGCATATAAATAGCAATTGAACCGGTTAATTTTGGCCCCTAGGATAAAATAAAACATTAAATTACATTAATTTAGCTAAATTCTATCCTAAAAATCCTTGTACAGCTCCGAAATTTTGTCTAGACATCACGAACCGCCCCGAACCACCTCGAACCGGCCTCCAAAATCACGAACCATGCCAAAAATTGGCTGAACCGAGCCAATAACACAGAAAATCAGGCTGATCCAGCAAAATAAACCAAACCAGACCAATTTCCCGGTCAGGATCCCGACCGGGAAATTTTCTAGCAAACCCTAAATCGTCGATTCCTCTGTTCTGCACTCTGTTTTTCCAATTTCCAGCGCCGTTCTTCATGATTTTCGCCCAAAATCATCTCGATCTCCATCGATAATAGTCCTAAATCTAGACACGGACTTACAAGGACTCGATTTACATAAAATACCCGAAACACCGGGCCTTACATGATCAAAATCACAAAAAATAAAATCTATGGCCATAAAATTAACCCAATAGTTCAACGCAAACCAAACATACATTATGCATAAATCCCACCTATTAGAACCTATCGCAACTTTTAATATTAATTAATAGGGACATCGATGGCTCTGATGCCGATTGAAGGGAATAAAAGTCCCCACGCAGCGGAAGCGCATCGATTGGACCTTACGCCGTATATTAATTAACATTAAAATACCGTTACGATAACTAAAACAAACTTTAAACACTCTTTAAAGTTGCTGGAAATTTAGTTTAAACATGCTTAAAAATAAATCTAAATTTATTTTCATGCTTTTCTAAAGAAAAGGGGAAGAACCGTCACATACCTTCGTTGTAGACTTGACCGTTCTTCGCCAACAACGCTCCAACGAACGAAAATGCAGCAGCCTCTTCGTCTCTTGATCGCTGGAATTTTCTTCTTGATTGACACAATAAACAAAAAGGTTACACCGGTATGACTCTAGGTCTAGGAGGCAAAAGACTTGTGGGAGTCTTTCTCTAAGAGGGAGGCTAGAGAGAATTTTAGGTCTTGTCTTTGAGAGTCTAAGAGCAAGAGCAAAATTTCAAGCGTCATGACCAATTAGGTCTAGTGTTCTATTTATAGAAGAGAGGCCATGAATAAAATATTCAATTAAATCAATCTTTTCCAAAATTGATTCAATCTTATTCCTTAATTAATCAATCATGATCAATCAATTCCATAATTGATTAATCTTTTCCACAAATGACTAATTACTTCCATAAGTGATTAGATCATTTCCATAAATGATTAATCACTTCCTTAAGTGATTAATTATTTTCATAATTGATTAATTCCCGGTTAATGAATGCTTAAAAATAAATCTAAATTTATTTTCATGCTTTTCTAAAGAAAAGGGGAAGAACCGTCACATACCTACGTTGTAGACTTGACCGTTCTTCGCCAACAACGCTCCAACGAACGAAAATGCAGCAGCCTCTTCGCCTCTTGATCGCTGGAATTTTCTTCTTGATTGACACAATAAACAAAAAGGTTACACCGGTATGACTCTAGGTCTAGGAGGCAAAAGACTTGTGGGAGTCTTTCTCTAAGAGGGAGGCTAGAGAGAATTTTAGGTCTTGTCTTTGAGAGTCTAAGAGCAAGAGCAAAATTTCAAGCGTCATGACCAATTAGGTCTAGTGTTCTATTTATAGAAGAGAGGCCATGAATAAAATATTCAATTAAATCAATCTTTTCCAAAATTGATTCAATCTTATTCCTTAATTAATCAATCATGATCAATCAATTCCATAATTGATTAATCTTTTCCACAAATGACTAATTACTTCCATAAGTGATTAGATCATTTCCATAAATGATTAATCACTTCCTTAAGTGATTAATTATTTTCATAATTGATTAATTCCCGGTTAATGAATTCTTTAATTAATTAACCACCAATTAAATATCACATATTTAATTTCCGGCCTAGAATTAATTAATTTGCCCAAACACATTTTAGGCCTTAAATTAATTCATTATTTGAACTCTTTCAAACTTCCATAAATTTATATTTGAACTTCTTCAAATATTAATTTCTCTTATAATAATATATCAATATATGTTATATTTGTTTCCCTTAGTAAATTGAACATTTTCAATTTACATTTATTACTTAGTTGCCTCAAATTACTTTATGAGCTACCAGTGGGACCTAATGGACCTGCATATCAGAAGCTCCAACGATGTGAGATTAATTGGTCAAACTCATTAACCACATTAATCAATATTCGTTAACTGTGTGTACATTCCACTATAGACTCACAGTTGCACTCTTCTCACTGCAGACATATTTTCTGTGTCCACGGATCTAGACCAATATCGACTAGTTAGTCCTTCACGAGTGTCCGTAACACCAGCTGGATCAAATTATCGTTTTACCCCTGGGTTACCTCTATTTCCTTAAGTACCAGTTCTCCTCTAATGAACAACCTGTTTGTGGTCCAACCATCAAACATAAAACCCTCTCGTGCCATTGAGAGGGTAGGGCCCTTTGTTCAAGACTCGGAGTAACCACTTAAGGGAACACTCATCTTCTTCCCTAAAGTCGGGAAGAAGTGAATTCCATATTGTACGATTATGTTCCCAGCTCCCCATTCGGTCTTGTCCCCAAAATGGTAGGCTTATTGAGTCGGCGTATTGGCCACTCTCACCCATACAAATCAAAGGACAATCTCTCATGAGCAGGAGTCCATAATCAACTCAGGATTAAGACTAAGTTGTCTAGGTCGTCCTAGTGAAATAGAAAACCAACTAGTTAACGGTGTTATAACTAGTAGTTACTATTTCACGGTCTGGTCTTATGCAAACTCATTGCATAGGATACCCCCACTCGCATGTCTCCTACACGAACGCATTGGATCGCAGCGTTTGTATCAAATACAAAGTGGGTCGTATCCATAGTGTCACCAGGATAAGGCACCCAGTCTTATCCCTATACTATAGACCCTTTAGGCTGTTTCTTGAACAATGATCCCATATGTCGCTACATATAGTTCAAGACTCCTATTACAGCCTAGGATGTCTAGTTTATTGGATTAGGGTTATTATTAGGCAAAGACAAATATAAAATATAAAATAACTAATAACAATTAATGGAAAAATATATCAATATTATTTCATTAATATCCGGTGAACAGTTACATTCACTATCTACGAGTTTTAGGGCATAAAACCCAACACTTCTTGTAGGTCTCCAATCTTTCTCCTCTATTCGGCTCCCAAAGGTGGAAGTAACCTTTCCAAGAATTGAATGTTTCTCCCAAGGATGGAATGTTTTTGGCTTGGGCGGCTATCTCCTTTTATAGAATGATAGGAGGCTTGAATTAGGTTGACCTAGACACGTGGATGGCTCTCCTTGATCCTTTATCCCGAGAATAACTTAACAGAATTCGGTTTGTTAAATTGGCTAACGAGCTGTGACGTGGTAGTTTTGCTCCTCGCTTTGCTCCAGCACAGATTTTGCTCCCTCCAGTCGCTCAGGAATACATTCTGCATAAAATAACTTCCAAAGCATCCATTCTACCAAATGGGTTAAAACATATAATATCTATCTAAAAGCAACCTTATTTAGCATAGAGGACACACAAATCCCTATAGAAACAAGACTTAAATAACTACCTTTTGGAGAGTTATCAGGGGCCTCACCCTCTCACTGGCCCGAGAGGGATTTGGTTTATGGTAGGACCATAAACAAATTGTTCATTAGAGGATCAGTGGTACTTGACGAGCGCAACGTGCTAGACACCTCTAAGAGTGCAAGTATACACTATCAAGAAATAAAGTGGAGAGTATTCCGAATATCGTACCCAAGGGAGATGATGACTAGTTGAAAAATACTCAATTCTATAAAACAAGAACCTCCTCTAAATTTGAAACTGAGGATGGTAACCAAAGAAATAATTTGATGGAGAGTTTTTGTGATTGAAGACAAAAAGATAAAAGAAAGCAAGAAAATAAAAATGGCTAAAGATATATGAGATAAGCGGGAAATTCAAATAGCATCAACCGAAAGCATTAAATTGCACCCACCTTTGCGCTAGCAACTCACTCAGGCATTGCACACAAATGGAGAATACTACGTATAGTGCCCACATAGACATGGTGCAAATAGATTGCTCCAGTTTGCGCCCACAAATGCCTTGACAAATAGATTGTGAGTTAAGTCATACTCTTATTAAGCTCCATTGTAGGTGCCTTTTAGAAGACTAAGCCAATTCGACAACTTAGATAATTATTGCACATGACACTCCCAAAACTCTAGTGGTTCTAGTCCTATTTCAAAGATGCAAGAAAACAATGTCCTATTTGTAGGATTTTTTCCACTATTGCTTTTGCGAACCCGCACATTCAACTCCAATCTTTCAGCCACCAGCTGAACACAAACTATGCCAACTTAACTGATTAGTTTAAGCTAACAATGAAACTTAAACTTTCAACAAAACAAACAATGCTAAGAAGAAGCAAGGTTTCCTTTGCATTGGTGGGGCTTTCTTCACTCAAGGTATCTGTATATTTGAACTCCTGAGAAGAAGGTTAGCTCATTGAGGAAATTAAAATGCAAGACATAAAGTAAAAAACACACAAAGTAAAGGAATAACTTGAATTGAATCAAAATAGAAAGTACAACAACTTACACAAAATGATAAACAAAAAATAAGAACTCAAGACTCAACTAAAAGTTATTTCCCTTCTCTAGCTCTTTTATTTTAGTTTAATTCTAAATAAATCAAAGTCGATTCCAATGCTTCCGTTGCAGGATGAAGAGCTCATTCTTATCATATTTATCTAAGTCAAAATAGCCTGACATATGACTCTAATTGCTTAGTCTCTTAAGAGTACTTGATACAATTCTTAATCGGAGTTAAACCCGATTCAACACACAAGGTAGACCTAAGGTTGCTTTGTGAGAATAATTTGATAGTTAGCTTAACTTAGGGATGAAACTGAATTGGATCCCTGTTTCTTTTACTTATTAATTATTTTCTAAAATAAAATCAACCAATCATCCTTGTTTTAATTAGTTACTTTTTGTGCTTTTGAGCATTTTGTTCTTCCAATTTGTATTTTACCATAATCTTTGTGGGATCGATACTTGGAATACCTTCGAGTTTTATTACTACATGTGACAATGTGCACTTGCACTTGACTGAAATCTTTCTTATATATTTTTCTTAAGACATAGCAACATTGCAGGTTTCAATCACATTTGTTAAGCAAATAAATACCTCAAAATAATATGGAGAAACTTCTAGTGGATGATAGCGAGCATAGCTAGCTATTTTTCTCTTATTAATTAAGCTAGTCTTTTACAATTATTTGCCCAAATTTATGCATTTTTATGTTTTATTTGTAGGAAGTACGTGTTTGAAGCTTAATTCAGCAATTGGAGTCAAATGGAGTTTTCTACCTAAAAAAAAAAAATCATAGGGTCGCGATGCTATAGAAACTTTTTCCAAAATTGCGGATCGCAACAGCGTCGCGATGCTGTCTTGACAGCGTCTCGACGCTACGACGAAATTTTGCTATTTAAGCATCCTTTCGGCTAGGTTTTTTGGGGATTCAATTTTGGGACTTCTTGGGGCCGAAAATAGAGCTGAAACAGAGGATTTGATGGCTGAAGCTAAGGGAGAAAATCGGAAATCAACCCATTGTTCGTGAGGATCGTGACGGGGACGTCGGACTCGGCCTACATTGAGTTTTCTTTTCCCTTTCCTTTTCTTTAGCTAGATTTATGGCTTTTACATGTTTAGTTGAGCTTGTAATTCTATTCATGAGTAGCTAAACTCATAGCTTAGGGATTGATGTAGTTGATTTTGTTCATGGATTGATTTATGGTTTAAGTTGTGCAATGTTTATTATGTTTGTAATCTTGATTTAATGCTTTCAATTAATTGGCCATTAGTTGGATGATTTAAGTTTTGAATCTAGCTCGGGAGAGGGGATTTAATATAGACTTACTCAAGATTGCATATTAACTTTGGAATTAGTCAAAAGATCTTATTTCCTTGCATGTTAATAAACTTAGATAGGGATATCAAGTAGATTAATTTGCATGAGAATCAATTATACTCGGGAGAGGTAGTTGTGATTAAAGGGTCTTTGGCTCATAATTTCATTGTGCATAATAACTTACTCCTTAAAATTAATCCTAGACTAAATCGGCGAAATCAATTCTCTAAGTATTTTTCCCAATTGAATTTCCACACTTTTTGTTCTTGCTTTGATTTAGTTTTCCATTAATCACTCATCACTTTTTGATCCCTAAATAAAATTGAACAAAAGTATTCACGGTACTTAATTTGCTAGAAAACCAATCCAGAGGACGACACTCGTTTTACACGAAAACACTATATTATTACTTGACACGTACACTTGCGGTAAGAAAATTGCGCATCAGTGGATCTTTAATCTTCTTGCTCCAACCCCAACAAGGTCAAGTCTCCAAGGTTTCCACAAAGTCTTCCTTGTTATGACTCGAACACAAGACCGAAGCTTGTGGGAGACTTTTGAAAGAAAATCCATAGGGATTGGAGAGGAAGAGGTTTAGGGAGAGTTCTCTAATTCTAAAGGAGATGATCTATCTCATGGCTCAACTTAAGGGTCTTATTCATAGAGATTTAGGGCAAATCTTTGCCATAATTAAATTATTGTATTTTAATATCTACTATATTAAAATATATATTATACTTATTTGAATCTCATTCGAATCTCCAAATATATATATATATATATATATATATATATATATATAATCCATTTGAATCTCATTCAAATTTCAAATACATATTTTTATTTAAAGTATCTAATATACATTAATCATTTTAATATTTAATGTATCAAATATAATAAATATATTTTCCTCTTTTCTATTTAATATCCAATATATTAAATATTAATTTAAACATTTCAATTTTTTCAACTAAATTGATCCTTTAGTGTTACTATGAGTTAACAAGGGGAGCTTATGAACCTACAGATTATAAACTCCAAAGATACATAATTAATTAATTGAACTCTTTAATCAATTAATCTTCATTCATTAACTCTAGGTCACTCCACTATATGTTGGGTTTTATGTCCTTAAACTCGTGGATAGTAAATGTAACAAGTTAATTATAATCAATAAAGCGTTATTGAGATCATTCAATAAGATATTATTGAATGTTTGTTTAGTTTTTGCATTATATAACTCAAATCCAATAAATTAGAACCCCTGACTATAATATGAATACTTGAACTTTATGTGAAGACATAAAAGTGGATCAAGTTCAAGTAATAGCCAAAACGGTCAATAGTATAGGGATAAGGCTGGGTACTTTATCTTGGGGACACTATGAGACGTTACCCACTTTGTTCTTAGTACAAACAATGTGATCGTAAATAGTTCATATGGAGACATGCAAGTGGGGGCATTCTATGCAATGAGTTTGCATAAGACCGGACCGCGAAACTAGTCACTCACGTTATAATGCCATTTACTGTTGAAACTGACTATTTCATACGATGACCTAGGTAAATCCATCTTAATCTTGAGCTAACTATGAACTTCTGTTTATTCGAGATTATCCTTTGATTTGCATGGGTGAGAGTGGCCTATCATTGTCGACTCAATAAGCCTACCATTTTGAGAATAATACCGGGTAGAAAGCTTGCAAGATGGAATTCACTCCTACCCGTTTTAGGGATAATAGATGTTGGGATTGGTGCCATAAAACTCGTAGATAGTGAATGTTAAACAAAATTATATACTTGTTCGATAAAGTCGTTATCGAGATTAATTCAGTAAAGTCATTACTGAATAAGTAAATTGCACATTAGATAACCAAAATCCAATAAACTAAGATCCATGACTATAGGTTGAACACTTGAGCTTTATGTAGAGACATAAAAGTGGATCAAGCTCGAGTAATAGCTTAAACGGTCTATAGAATAGGAATAGGACTGAGTACCTTATTCTGGGGACACTATGAGACGCGACCCACTTTATAAATGGTATAGACGATGTAATCCTAAATCATCCATGTAGAGACATGCGAGTGGGGGCCTCATATGCAATGAGTTTGCATAAGATCAGGACCGAGAAATAAGTCGCTCTCGCTTTATAACACCGTTTACTGACAAGACTGACTATTTCATGTGATGACCTAGGTCACTCGATCTTAATCCTGAGCTAACTATGAACTCCTGTTTATTCGGGCTTATCATTAGATCTGCATAGGTGAGAGTGGCTCAGTACCGCCGACTCAATTAGCCTCCCATTTCAGGGATAGGAACGGGTAGATAGCTGGGGACATAGTCGTGCGAGAAGGAATTCACTCCTACCCAAATTAGGGATGGTAGAGAGGTTGTTCCCTTTAGTGCTGACTCCGAGGCTTGAACAAAGAGATCCCCGCCCTCTCATTGGCCCGAGAGGGACTCGGTTTATTGGTTGGACCATAAACCAATTGTTCATTAGAGGATCAGTGGGACTTAAGGAACTAGAGGTACTATAGGGGTAAAACGGACTTTTGACCTAGCTATAGCTACAAACAACCTATAAAGGATTGACTTACTAATCATGGTTAAATCAAGTGGACGAAAATATATCTATTGTGAGGGGAGTGCAACTATCGGGCTATAGTGGAGTGTCCCGGTAGTTAACGAATGTTGGTTAAGCTTGGTTAATGAAATTAGTCGGTTAGCCTCGAATCGTTGGAGCCTATGATCTATAGGTCCATTAGGTCCCCCTACTAGCTCATATCAGAATAAAGCCTAGAACAAAAGATATGAAGCTTTGAATCGTTCAAAATCGAGAAAAAAGGTATTATCGTAAATTGTGTTTTGACACAATATTTAATTATAAATTAAATTAGAAAGTGAGAGATTATGTATTTAAAAGTGATTTAAATGTTACATGTGAATTAGGAATCACATATAATTAGATTGCACAAGGTGACAATGATTAATTGGATTAATCATATCAAATTAGTTGGAAATGTTTCAATTAATTACCAAAGAATTCAATTTCAATTTAGAATTGAAATTGAAATTAAATTTGCAAGCATGAAATCTGATTTCAATCCTAAGTTAGTGGATATAGTTGAATTCCCTGCATGTTGATACAAAGTGGAAAGACAACTCACCCATGCATAGTTGCATGTCTTGTGATATGAACACCTAAAATCCACTTTGACTTGAAAATTTACCATGTGTCTTGCTTCATGAGGCTTCTCCTTGCATGAGAACTCTCTATAAATGAAGTATGAATCAAATTCAAAGGGTAAGAGTGATTTTCCATATTGTTATGCTGCTGGAATTTACACTCAAACTCTCTCATCTCTTCATATCTCTCAAGTGCTTGAACCTTCATGCATTCCCTTCCCATTCCCTATCTTTATAGACTCCCACAAGTCGTTCTTGGCCCGTAGAATAGTAGGGAAGACTCTAAGGGTTGTCCTAAGTAGATTGGAGAAGAAAAGAATCCACGGAGGTCCACCTATTGAGCTGCAAAATGTTGGTTCTTCTTAACTCTCTGTTATGGATTCTTTAGAACATGCATGTTTTAGGAGTAAAATTGATGTAGTTAGGTGCTTCCGATCTTCAATTGGCTTCCGCATGTGTTATATGAACACCTTCAATTGGTATCAGAGCACGATTAGAGCACTTAACTTGCATTAATTTTGCTGTGGTGGGTACCATTTTGAAAATGAATTTATCTGGGTGCTAAAGTGGAGTTTTCTGGTTTGGCAATTTTTTGAGCTTTCATTTCTTTATGAAATTGTAATTGCTCAGAAATTTATGAGCATTAATGTGTGTTCTAGGGTCTGTAATTTTTATAGAGTCAATAGAGTCCATATAGGCTGTAAAATCGAAGAAATCTGAAGAAGACGCAAGCTGGAAACGCAAGCAGTAGTTGCTGGTCGCGAGAGCGTCGGGACGCTATTCATGTAGCGTCCCGACGTTGTTGAAATGTTCATCTGTGCGCATCAATTTTCCAGAATACGGTTTGGTTCAGGCCGTTTATTTGGTTCCAGTTCGGTCTGAAGTAAGTCGGTTCAACTTCTTTTCACCTATTTAAAGCCTGATTCAATCCTTGGAGGGTCGGTTCGGGGCGGTCCGAGTTGCTCGGGATTATTGCAAGCATTTGTTAATAATTATTATTGTAATAATTAGTTAATTGCTTGTTTAAAATTACCAAACTAATCCACTTTAGGTTGTTTTTTAATTTATTTATGCATTTGTGAATGTATGATTAAATTGAATTGATTATATGTGCATTATGAGCATGCCATATAGTTTTAAAATCCCACCATAGGAAAGCGTGATCATGCATTTATAGAATTATAATAAGAGTTATTAATAATTTCAAATGCATGATGGAAATTTCGTGTTTTAATTAATATAAGTGTTGTATTAATTAGGGAGATTCATGCTTGAATGGTTAATTTTCAAATTGATTAAATGATATAATTGTTATTATTATTAAAAGGATAAAATTAACCAAGCATGAAGCATGAAATTTCTTTAGTTTGATTATAAGTGATATTCAAATTGAAAGCTTGTTATAGATTAGATTTATAATTGTTATAAATCACTTAGAAATCTAAAATCTATAACAAAGATTAAGTGCATGCTCACTTAGGTTAATGAACCTCCAAAATCGATCCACTTGCATAGTTTAGGTTGATATCTTGCAAAACTGGAGGTATTTAAGTTGACGGTTTACGAAACACCTCCTACCTAGGCATCAAGTCGGTTCTTGAGTTAAGTTAACTCGAGTTTTATGAGCATGTGTGAGCGATGTGGGGTTTTTAAGTGTTTTCACCTAGACATCGTAGTATAAAGGGTTATACACACCTAGACATACGTTTTTTCTAAATGGTGCTTGTTTATAACTTGAATGATTGATTGTTATATGCTTTAAATTACCATTAGAAAGCATGTTATTGGGTTAATTCATTAAAAGTTATAAGAGATATAAATGTTAATGAATAGAAACCATAAAACCTATAACAAAGAGTTGCATGCTAACATAGGATCTTATCATTCTTTAAATGGTTTAAAATGAGATAGACCTAAGATCACCTTTTCTAATAGGATTAGAAATATGTCTTACTTTAAAATCGAGTAAGTAGGACATAAGACCTTAGTTATAAGGGAACTCTCCCGGCAAATGGTTCGGAACCTGAGTTGAATTAACCATAGTCTTACTAGCATGCAATGTCACTAAGTTATTAAAAGAGTTTAATTCACCTAGACATTTAGTGTAAAGACCTTGTTTAATAAGGCATCGAGTTAGATAGATTCATTTAGCTGGAATTTACCAAAGTAATAGACCCTAAAACCTTACGACACTTTAGTCGTGGAAAAGTATAGAAACAAAATATTCATATTAAGTTTCTACTCTCACGTTCCCCTGAGTTCACACCGTGAGATCCATGCTTGGCCTCGAGGCGCCCTGGGTGCGTCCCCCTACGGACGGTGTTTGCATGGGTTAATATCAAGGTGAATGGGGAAAGTGTTCATAGTAAGTAGGAGAAGGAAACGTGTCAAACATATCCTGCGGTCTCCATCATTAGGTTGCACCATGAGATTCCCATGCGCTGCCTGCGAGTCGCCCTGGGAGCGATCACCCTACGGAGGGCTTGCGCATGGGATTCGGAACAACGCAAACTACAGAAATGGATAGGATTTCCTAGGGCCATTTCCAACATTAGCTCTTCCCTACGGTGGCATTGTTGGGGCTGCCCTCTGCGATCTGAAAATGATGGGTAACACTACAAGATGGTCTTGACCAAATTAACGTTAGCTAAATAACTATTGGAGTAAGAGTTATTTTGGTAATAGTATTTGGCCGAGATTGCCTCGATTCAGAGGAGAAGTAACTGACTGCCCTACGGTCGCTGTTATTTTAAACCCCTGAAGTACCGTTGCAAATAAATCAATTAGATATATGGGTCGATGATTGCTTTTGCTAAAATCTGATTGGATAATATAAATAATGGGCTTAGTGCATGTTTCTAATAGAGATTAATTTGTTTGTTTCAACAAATATGTCGAAAAACGTATGTGCTTTGTCAAATGCCAAATTAAACTGTTTAGTACATACGACTAAGAATACTTACTTAAACGTTAAACATGTGGCAAACAATTTAGGTTTGGTCTCAACTGAGGAATGTCCTCAAACTAACTGCTTAGCCAAGAAAAACATGATACACGACTCTAAATACGATTTATTAGTCTTGGAAACGTGTTTAGTGGAGAATGACGATTCTGCCTGCATACTTGATTCAGGTGCCACTATACACATATGTTCTTCATTTCAAGGAATGAGTTCCTGGCAACAGCTAAAAGCTGGAGAGATGACTCTTAAAGTTGGAACAGAAGAAGTTATCTCGACTATTGCAGTGGGAGACATAAAATTATTCTTCACCAAGGAACGTTACATGATATTAGATAATGTGTACATAGTTCCGAAAATTAAAAGAAATTTGATTTCTTTATCTTGTTTATTGGAACAAGGTTATTCAATTTCTTTTTCTGTTATTGAAGCGTTCATAACTAAAAGAGGTATTGATGTTTGCTCTGCAAACATGAAGAATAAGTTGTATGTTTTGAGACCAATTGAGTCTAAAGCTATTTTAAATCACGAGATGTTTAAAACTGTTGAGACTCAACCTAAAAAATGAAGAGTTTCTCAAGATACCTATCTCTGGCACTTGAGGTTAGGCCATATCAACCTCAATAGGATTGGGAGATTGGTCAGAAGTGGACTTCTAAACAAGTTAGAAGACGACTCGTTGCCTCCTTGTAAGTCATGCCTTGAGGGCAAGATGACAAAACGAACTTTTACCGGAAAAGGTTATTGTGCCAAAGAGCCCCTAGAGCTCATTCATTCGGACCTCTGTGGACCAATGAACATTAGAGCTCGAGGAAGGTACATATATTTCATTAGTTTCATTTATGATTATTCGAGGTATGGCTATCTTTACCTGATGCATCATAAGTCCGTAGCTTTTGGAAAGTTCAAGGAGTACAAGACCGAGGTTGAGAACCTATTAGGTAAGACGATAAAAACACTTCGATCTGATCGAGGTGGAGAGTATATGGACTCAAGTTTTCAAGACTATTTGATAGAGCATGGAATTATGTCTCAACTCTCAACACTTGGTACACCTCAGGAAAACGGTGTATCGGAAAGGAGAAACAGAACCTTGTTGGACATGGTTCGTTCGATGATGAGTTATGCCCAGTTACCTAACTCATTTTGGGGTTATGCAGTAGAGACTGCAGTTTATATTTTGAACGTAGTTCCCTCAAAGAGTGTTTCTGAAACACCGTTTGAGCTCTGGAAAGGTCTTAAAGCTAGTTTACGATATTTTAGAATTTGTGGATGCCCTGCATACGTCCTAGAAGCAAACCCAAAGAAATTAGAACCTCGTTCTAGATTTTGCCTATTTGTAGGATATCCCAAAGAAACGAGAGGTGGATACTTCTTCGATCCAGAGGGAAATAAAGTACTTGTATCGACAAATGCTACATTCCTAGAAGAAGACCACCTCAGAGACCACAAGACACGAAGTAAAGTTGTTTTAAGTGAACTATCTAACAAAGCTACATAAACATCAACAAGAGTTGTTGATGATGCTGACACCTCGAGTCAATCGCGTCCTTCTCAAGAAATAAGAGAACCTCGACGTAGTGGGAGGTTTGTTAGACAGCCTGATCACTATTTGGGTTTAACTAAAACTCCAGTCGTCATACCTGATGACGGGATCGAGGATCCATTAACCTTTAAACAGGCAATGGATGACGTTGACAAGAACGAGTGGATTAAAGCCATGGACTTGGAAATCGAGTCCATGCATTTTAATTTAGTATGGGATCTTGTAGATCAACCTGAAGGGGTTAGACCCATAGGGTGCAAATGGATCTACAAGAGAAAACGAGACGCTGCTGTAAAGGTACAAACCTTTAAGGCACGACTTGTGGCAAAGGGTTTTACCCAGCGGGAGGGGATTGACTATGAAGAAACTTTCTCCCCTGTTGCCATGTTGAAGTCGATCCGAATACTTTTATCCATTGTCACGTTTTACGATTATGAAATATGGCAAATGGATGTTAAGACTGCCTTTCTTAACGACAATCTTGAAGAAAGTATCTACATGTCTCAGCTAGAGGGGTTCATTGCTCAAGATCAAGAGCAAAAAGTTTTCAAGCTTAAACGATCCATTTATGGGTTAAAACAAGCGTCTAAATCCTGGAACATGAGATTTGATACTGCAATCAAATCTTATGGCTTTAAACAAAACGTTGATGAGCCTTGTGTTTACAAAAGGATCATCAACAACTCCGTAGCTTTCTTAGTACTGTATGTGGATGATATCCTACTCATCGGGAATGATGTAGGTTATCTCACTAACATTAAACTATGGCTAGCAACTCAATTCCAAATGAAAGATTTGGGTGAGGCACAATATGTTCTAGGGATCCAAATAGTTTGAGACTGAAAGAACAAAACACTAGCCCTGTCTCAAGCGTCTTATATCGACAAATTGTTGGTTAGATATAAAATGCAAAATTCCAAGAAGGGACTATTAACTTTCAGGCACATAATTAATTTGTCTAAGGAACAATGTCCTTAGACACCTCAAGAAGTTGATGACATGAGACGTTTTTCTTATGCCTCTGCAGTTGGCAGCCTAAAGTATGCCATGTTGTGTACATGGCTGACATTTGTTATGCAGTAGGGATTGCCAGTAGATATCAATCCAATCCAGGATTCGATCATTGGACAATCGTTAAAAATATCCTCAAGTATCTAAGGAGAATGAGTGACTATGTGCTATTGTATGGTTCTAAAGATTTAATCCTTACAGGATACACTGATTCTGACTTTCAAACTAATAAAGTTTCGAGGAAATCTACATCGGGATCAGTATTCACTCTAAATGGAGGAGCAATAGTATGGTGTGGCATCAAACAAGGATGCATTGCAGACTCGACCATGGAGGTCGAATATGTGGCCGCTTGCGAAGCAGCAAAAGAGGCAGTATGGCTCAGGAAGTTCCTAACTGACTTGGAAGTCACTCCGATATGCATCTGCCAATTACCTTGTATTGTGATAATAGTGGAGCAGTTGCAAACTCAAAGGAACCTCGCAGCCATAAGATAGGAAAACACATCGAAAGAAAATATCATTTCATCAGGGAGATTGTGCACCGAGGAGACGTGATCGTCACAAAGATAGCGTCAGAGCACAATATAGCTGATCCATTCACGAAGGCTCTCACGGCTAAAGTGTTCGAGAGTCATCTAGAAGGTCTAGGTCTACGAGATATGTATGGAAAATAATCTAGGGCAAGTGGGAGAATTGTAACCAATATCTGATGCCCTAGTTTATTGTATTTATACATTGTAATACTTCTTATGTAACATACATGTATTTTATACACCCACTACTGTTATTGATTATAGTACATCCCACTGAACTAGAGTTTTAGTTCAAGTGGGAGATTGTTGGGATTGGTGCCCTAAAACTCGTAGATAGTGAATGTTAAACAAAATTATATACTTGTTCGATAAAGTCGTTATCGAGATTAATTCAGTAAAGTCATTACTGAATAAGTAAATTGAACATTAGATAACCCAAATCCAATAAACTGAGATCCATGGCTATAGGTTGAACACTTGAGCTTTATGTAAAGACATAAAAGTGGATCAAGCTCGAGTAATAGCCTAAACGGTCTATAGTATAAAAATAGGGTTGGGTACCTTATTCTGGGGACACTATGAGACACGACCCACTTTAAAGATGGTATAGACGATGTGATCCTAAATCGTCCATGTAGAGACATGCGAGTGGGGGGCCTCCTATGCAATAAGTTTGCATAAGACCAGGACCGAGAAATAAGTCACTCTCGCTTTATAACACCGTTTACTGACAAGACTGACTATTTCATGTGATGACCTAGGTAACTCGATCTTAATCCTGAGCTAACTATGAACTCCCATTTATTTGGGTTTATACTTAGATCTGAATAGGTGAGAGTGGCTCAGTATTGCCGACTCAATAAGCCTCCCATTTCAGGGATATGAACGGGTAGATAGCTGGGGACATAGTCGTGCGAGAAGGAATTCACTCCTACCCAAATTAGGGATAGTAGAGAAGTTGTTCCCTTAAGTGCTGACTCTGAGGCATGAACAAAGGGATCTCGCCCTCTCATTGGCCCGAGATGGACTCGGTTTATTGGTTGGACCATAAACCAATTGTTCATTAGAGGATCAGTGGGACTTAAGGAACTAGAGGTACTATAGGGGTAAAACGGACTTTTAACCTAGCTATAGCTACGAAAAACCTGTGAAGGATCGACTTACTAATCATGGTTAAATCAAGTGGACAGAAATATATCTATAGTGAGGGGAGTGCAACTATCGGGCTATAGTGGAGTGTCCCGGTAGTTAATGAATGTTGGTTAAGCTTTGTTAATGAGATTAGCCGGTTAGCCTCGAATCGTTGGAGCCCACGATCTATAGGTCCATTAGGTCTCCCTACTAGCTCATATTAGAATAAAGCCTAGAACAAAAGATAGGAAGCTTTGAATCGTTCAAAATCGAGAAAAAAGGTATTATCGTAAATTGTGTTTTGACACAATATTTAATTATGAATGAAATTAGAAAATGATAGATTATGTATTTAAAAGTGTTTTAAATGCAATATGTGAATTAGGAATCACATATAATTAGATTGCACAAGGTGACAATGATTAATTGGATTAATCATATCAAATTAGTTGGAAATGTTTCAATTAATTACAAAAGAATTCAATTTCAATTTAGAATTGAAATTGAAATTAAATTTGCAAGCATGAAATCTGATTTCAATCCTAACTTAGTGGATTTAGTTGAATTCCCACTTTTTGCATGTTGATACAAAGTGGAAAGACAACTCACCCATGCATAGTTGCATGTCTTGTGATATGAACACCTAGAATCCGCTTTGACTTGAAAATTTACCATGTGTCTTGCTTCATGAGGCTTCTCCTTGCATGCAAACTCTCTATAAATGAAGTATGAATAAGATTCAAAGGGTAAGAGTGATTTTCCATACTGTTATGTTGCTGGAATTTACACTCAAACACTCTCATCTCCTCATATCTCTCAAGTGCTTGAACCTATCTTTATAGACTCCCACAAGTGCTTGAAGGCCTTCAAGCATTCCCTTCCCATTCCCTATCTTTATAGACTCCCACAAGTCGTTCTTTTCCCGGAGAATAGTAGGGAAGACTCTAAGGGTTGTCCTAAGTAGATTGGAGAAGAAAAGAATCCACAGAGGTCCACCTATTGAGCTGCAAAAGGTTGGTTCTTCTTAACTCTCTGTTATGAATTCTTTAGAACATGCATACTTTAGGAGTAAAATTGATGTAGTTAGGTGCTTCTGATCTTCAATTGCAAGCATGTGTTATATGAACACCTTCAGTAGAGAGGTTGTTCCCTTAAGTGCTGACTCCGAGTCTTTGAACAATGGCGCCCATCCTCTCCTGGCCCGAGAGGAACTTCCGTTTAATGGTTGGACCATAAACGAATTGTTCATTAGAGGATCAGTGGGACTTAAGGAACAAGAAGTAACTTCAGGGGTAAAACGAACATTTGACCCAACTGTACTTACGAACAACCAATAAAGGGTCAACTTACTAATCATGGTTATATCGAGTGGACAGAAATATATCTACAGTGAGGGGAGTGCAACTACTAGGCTATAGTGGAGTGTCCCGGTAGTTAACGAATGTTAGTTAACTAGGTTGATGAGTTTGGTCGGTTAATCTCTAATCGTTGGAGCTCATGACCTGTTGGTCCATTAGGTCCCTCTGCTAGCTCATATGGACTAAACCTTAGAACAGTGTGATGAAAGAGTTTGAATCGTTCAAATTCAGTTTAGGGAGTTAACGTTAATTATATATGATATTATTGACGTAATAGTTTAATAATGAGTTAAACAATAATTAGAGAGTTGAAAATATTTAAATAAGATTTAAATATTGCAAATATGTATATGATACATATTTCGGTTTGAATATAAATAGGGATTTGTATTCAATCAGGTTTTTTTTTAGAGAATTTGAGATTGGTACAAATATTTAATTTGATATTTTATATTAAATTAAATATGGTTTAATTATTTATTTAAATTAATTATCAAAAATTATTTATAAAATTAAGTTGTTAATTTCACAAGATTTTCATGCAAAATTCTTTTTTTTTTTTTGAAAGGACAAAATTCATCTTTATGACACCTAGTCTTATGATGAATCAAATCCCACCTTTAGTTGTTCCTTCATTTATAAAGAGGCTTGATGTTTCTTCTTCAATTAAGGAATGGACTGAAGTTTTCCTTGCAAATTGGTTTTGCTACATTTTTTCTCTCTCAAAACAGAAACTCCATCTCTCATTTTCATGTTTTGTACTCTTAAGTATTTCTTCCTTCAATTCATCACGTTTCGGCTCCCACAAGCTTGTTCTAAGGTCGGAGAATAGCGGGAAAAGATCTTGGTGGTGGTCCACGACAAGATCGTGACGAGAAACAACTGGTGGAATCGTTTGAATTAAGTTTTAAAGAGGTTAGTTTATATTCCTCTGTTTTTCGTGTATTTTCAGCATGTTTTTCTTGAAGAAATTGATGTAATTAAGCGCCTAAGATCTTGAATCGCTTCCGCTTGAGTGTTTGTCACTCCTTCACTATAGACCTAGAGTTGCACTCTTATTCATTGTAGGATAAGTTGTGTCCATATATATAACCATTACATGCAAGTCGATCCTTCACGAGTGTTGTTGTTCATAATTACAGTTTAGTCAAAAGTTCGTTTTACCCCTATAATTACATCTTACACCTTAAGTACCACTGCTCCTCTAATGAACAATTTGTTTATGATAAAATCATAAACCAAGTCTCTCTCAGGCCAGTAAAATGGTGGGCCCCATTATTTAAGTCCCAAAATCAACACTTAAGGTACCTACTCATCTGGAAAAGTGTGAATTCCATCTTGTGAAATATATGTTCCCCAGCTCCCTGTTTGGTCAAGTCCCCAAAATGGTAGGCTTATTGAATTGACTACAAAATCCACTCTCACACATGCAAATCAAAGGACGAGCATTCACACACATGAGTTCATAACTCATTCAGGATTAAGATCGAGTCACATATGATCATCTTGTGAAATATTAATCTTCTCTGTTAACGGATTTATAAAGAGAGATTAAAGATTTCGTGGTCGAGTCTTATACAAACTCATTGTATATAATTCCTCCACTCACATATCTCTGCATGAACGATTTGAATCAAATCATTTGTAACTACTAACAAAGTGGGTCATATCAATATTGTTACTAGGATAAGAAACTCAACCTTATCTCTATAGACTCTTTAGATTAGGGCTAGTTGCAAGAATAATAAAAATGTAAATGAAATTTGCAACCATGTCTTCAGCTTTTTAATGTTGCACATATAGCAAAAAAAAAATAAAATAATTATAATAATAAAAATGCCCAAACATTAAAGTTGGAAAGTCTAAAAAACCCCTAAAAACACGTTAGAAGTTGGAGGTCTAAGAAGTATATCAATGGTGTTATTGATATACCGTATATCAAGTACATAATTCATTTGTTTAATGTGACTGATATATTCAACATATGGTATATCAATCAACTGGTCTACAAGATTTGGTATATCAATATACTAAATATATAGTATATTAGATGTGTATATATATATATATATATATATATATATATATATATTATATATATATATTGACAATATGTGTGGTGGGGGATTCAAACCTCTAACATTTTGGTCGAATGTGAATGTGTTATGCTAGTTGAATTATTCTCATGTTGGAAAATATAACATCAATATACTATATCATTTTAATGATATACTTGAAATTACATTTTTAGTGAGTACTTAATATACTATTGATAAACCAATGTTATACTTGAAATTGCATTTTATTGATATACTTATGTATTCAATGACCTTCATAATACACCAACAATTGAAAATATATATCAAGGAATTGTTTTATTTATATAAAAAATAGAAAGTTATCATTTATGTACCTACCTACTCATAATCAAGTATATCATGTTATTAATTCCTTGAGTGATATAACAAATGTGGTATATCAACATTCACAACAGATACAGAAGACAAACATTTAAGCTATAAAAGGCAGAAATTTCGTTTAAAATATGTAAATAACATAACTCTATTCAATAAGAGAAAATTAAACATAACAAATATAAGCAAAGAGAAGTAACATATCGAGTAAATCATTGGTATATCAATCATATATCAATACTCATAGTCAGGTATATCAAATCAAGTATATATTTCAGGTATATCATTAGTATATTAAATATATCATCGTATTCATTTGAAGTAAAACATAAGTGTATCATTTTAGAAATATTTTGAGTATGTTAACAGTACATCATACATAATCAATATTCATTTGAAGTAAAACATGAGTGTATCATTTTAGTAGTATTTTGAGTATATCATACTTGAATCATGATTTTCTAGACTTTTTTTCTTAATGGGTTAGGTTAATGTCAAGTATATCAAATTTGGTATATCAGTTAATTGATATACTTTTTATTTCGCATATCAGTAAATTTAAAGTATATCAGATATACTACTGATATAGTAATTGATACACCAACAAGAGTAAAACTGAAATAATAAAAACAACGAAATTCATATTTAAATTTTTTTGCTATATTTTCAAATCTCAAAAACCATTGCTAAATTTGTAAATATCTTAATATGTTTTGCTACCCATTGCAATTTATTTTTAGATTATTTCTTGAACATGATCCTTCCGTATGTCAACTACATACGGTTCAAATTACAATTAACAATTATCAAATAGTTGTTAAATAATAATTAAATAATAAGAACATTAATTACGATGCTTTACGACATAAATCCCAACAACAAACTTTATGGAAGCATAAGTGTGGGATGAAGGGATTGATATGTTTGGAGAAGCATAATTTGGGGCATAGGCATTCTCCAACATGGTATGAGATGTCAGATTGGAGATGAGAGCTTGGTGTGCTTGGGGGATAAGGGGTGGTTACCTCGACCTCCCTCTTTCTGGCCCCTATTATCGGAAAAAGGTGATCTAAGTAGAAGGGTCTTAACTCTCATTCTCCAGGTGGGAGGTGGAATGAAAGTGAAGTGAGAAATAACCTCTACCCTAATGAAGTGCGAATTATTTTAAACATTCCCCTCCCGCTGACCCCAACTCCTGATAAAATTATTTGGCATTTTAATAAGGATAGGGTTTATTCAGGCAAAAATGGTCATTTAGCTAGTGAGAAACAATCCCACCCCTCTTGCTCCGATAAGAAGAACTTGATAGCATGGTTGAAAGCCTCATGGAACCTGAACGTGTCTACAAAAGTAAAGATTTTTGTTTGGAAAGTGTTCAAAGGTTGTTACAACCAGTGAGCTAAAACACAGAGGTATGGACGCCCTTGATATCTGTTCTTGTTGTGAGAAAATGGGGGAGAGCCCCCTCCATGCGATTTGGCTGTGCAAAAAGAGCAGGAAATACTTGAACCTGTGCCATTTCAATACATGGCTTGACCAAAAACGACACAAACCTTGGCTGATATAATTTGGTGGTTTCTAAATCAATTGGATAGGGAGCTACATGAATGTTTTCTAATTATGTGTTGGATAGTGTGGGGAAGAAGGAATAAATAATCAGTTTTCACAGCCATATCATAAGAGGATGCTAAAGACAACTTGTGGAACTGTGTACTTGACTATGTGGCCCAATTCGAAAATGCTAATGATAAATTACTACAGATTGGGAAAGAGAGGTTACCTCGCTTTGGGAGAACAGGCGAAGGTTGATGGATCCCTCCATCTGCAGGCACTTTGAAGATGAACATCGATGTAGCCATCAAGGCAGCAAAAAACCAAATGAGAATGGGGTTGTCATCCAAAACTCCGAAGGGGTAGTCTTCTTTACCTTTGCTAAGATAGTGGCATACGTTTGGGAAATGAGAATGGTTGAAGCCTGTGTCATTTGAGAGAGTCTAATGGTAGCAATTGAGATGAGCTTTTTTGGATTGCAGATTGAAATCTATTCCACTGGTGTTCACAAACTCCTCCATTGCCGACGAGGGGACGACTTAGACTGTACTTGATTGTGGAGGATATCCTCCACTTATACAAACATTTTAGAGAAATCGCCTTTAGCAACTATTGGTGTTCAGAGCAGACTTGCTCATATGACAGCTCAATTTGCAACTAATGGCACCATTGATGGGGTTTGGCTAGAAGATCTTCCACAACAACTAGCTCCAGTTCACAATGTGACGATGTAGGGTTTGTACAAGCCTAGAATGATGTTCTAATTTAATTCCTATTTTGCTCTGTAAAAAGAAAACCATTTTTTTACTTGAAAATCTTGAATGTAGGAAGGTAATATATTTTAAAAAATGGATAATAGATGTCTTATTTAATGAGTTATGTTTTAGCTTTGACCTAATTAGGGTTGACTCCATTCTATAAAAGGAAGTAGCCGTCTCAAGTCAAAATATTCGAGGAGGAAAGTCTATTTCTTTCCATCTTTGGAGCCGAATAGAGGAAGAACGATTGGAGACTTAAGAAGACCATCAACTACAAATTTCTTCAAGGGAAATTATTCTTTCTTGTAAAAGTTTGTAGTTATAGATGCATGTGAACAGATTGTGACGTGTGTTGTTTCCAATTTCATGAACTAAATTACTTTAGGTGTGTTAGGTTTTATGCCCTAAAACTCGTAGATAGTAAATGTACTTTTGACCGAACATTAATAAAGTGATGTATTATTCATGTTTGTATTATATCTTGTCTTATTAACCCTAATCCAATAAACTAAACATCCAAGGCTAATAGAATGAGGCTTCAACTAGTATGTAGGGACATATGGGGATCGATGTTCAAGTTTTAGCCTAAAGGGTTTGTAGTATAGGGATAAGGCTAGGTACCTTATCCTGGTGACACTATGGATACGACCTACTTTGTATTTTGATACAAACGCAATGATCCAACGCATTCATGTAGTTGACATGCGAGTGGGGGTATCTTGTGCAATGAGTTTGCACAAAGACCGGACCGAGAAATAGTTAACCACTAACTGTAACACCGTTAGTTAGCTCAGTTTCTATTTCACTAGGATGACCTAGACAACTTGGCCTGAATCCTGGGTGGATTATGGACTCCTGTCCATGAGGGATTGCCCTTTGATTTATACGGGTGAGAGTGGCCTGCACGCCGACTCAATAAGCCTACCATTTTAGCGACAAGACCGAGTGAGGAGCTGGGAACATAGTCTCACAAGATAGAATTCACTCCTTCCCACGTAAGTAGAGGATTGTTCCCTTAAGTGGTGTCTTCGTGTCTTGAATAATGGATCATACCCTCTCTATGGCACAAGAGACTTCTGTTTGTTGGTTGGACCTCAAACATGTTGTTCATTAGAGGAGCACTGATACTTAAGGATGAAGAGGTAGCCCAGGGGTAAAACGGTAATTTGACCTAGCTGGGGTACGAACACACGTGAAGGGCTGACTTGTTGTTGATGGTCGATATCCGTGGACACAGAAATATATCTGCAGTGAGAAAAGTGCACCTGTGGTTCTATAGTGGAGTGAACCACAATTAACGAATATTGATTAACTTGGTTTATGAGTTTAGCCAATTAATCTTATATTGTTGGAGCTTCTGATCTGTAGGTTCATTAGGTCTCACAGGTAGCTCTATAAGGGCGTTGAGGTAAATTTCTAAGGGAGAATTGAATATTCGAAGGGGTTCGAATATTAAGTTAAAATATGAATTTGATTCATATTAAAAACTATAAGTTATAATTAATGCACATATGATGTATATTAATTCTATAGTTTATGTAAGAGAAATATAATTGAATATATGATATTTAATTATAATATTAATTAATTGGCGAATTAATTAATATTGCTGTTTTAATTTGATTTAATTAAGTTTTATTAAAACTATAGGTTAAATGGATGTTTTGTATAAATATGTTTATGCAAATCACATTAAACTAAATTAAGAGTTAATTTAATTAAAAGATTAATTAATATAATTTAATATTAATTAATTCTTTTTTCCCATCAGTTAGGTTAACTGATGGGAACGTGTCTCCCATTTAATTCTCATAATTGTGTGGGTTGAGAGGGTTTTCCTTAAAGGGAATACCAGTGCAACCTTCGTGGTGGTGTTCGTGACGATTTTACAGCAAGGAAAAGAAAGACTTGTTGCTATTTTTTCTGCAACTCTCTTGGAGAAAAGGTGATTCAGGTCAAGAATTTCTACAAAGTTATAGTATTCTTGATCTAGGATCGATAGGATCCAATCTAGATGAGATCTAGGTGTTTTTCTTCCGCACTTAGCATGTTTTATATTTGTTTACAGCATATTTAAATTAGATTTTATTGTTGTGATTTATTTTCCAACGTATTGGTATTTTAGTCTGAATTAAATACTGAGTTGTGGTTCTGATCGTTTTCGCTACGCAAGGGCTTTATCCCTTCAATTGATATCAGAGCCATCTCTGTTTTTTTAATTTGAGAATTAAAATTTGCATTGGTTTTAGGTGGGATTTTCATAATGTATGTATTATTTTGCGATAAACTGTTTAGGTTTAATTGGCCTTAGAATTTATGATTTTTTATGCGATCAATTGTAAGGGCCCCTGTGTTTTTGGGCATAAAATCATAATTATCGAGTCTGTATAGTCCGGGTCGAGTTTTAGCTTGAAGATCAATGAAAATCGCGGCGAAAATTGATCAAATTCGTGAAGCACAATCGCGGATCTGCCCAGAAACGAGCTCCAGATGCAACAGCGGCCGACGCTGTCGCGATTTCACCCAACGAACGGTTGAAATCGCGCCAGCGTCGGGACACTGTGCTTAAAGTGTCTCGACGCTGTCGCAATTTCATGCGGCAGTTAGGGTTTCGTGCAGACGTGAATTCTAGCCACTAGTCTGGTCTGGTTCGTGCGGTTTGGGTTGAGCTGGGACCGGTTTGGTCCGGTTCAACTCGTTTCTTGGGCGGTTCGAGATTTTCAAGGCCGGTTCGAAGCGATTCGGGTCGGTTCGAGGGTTCTAGACCGAATTTGGAGTTGCATATTTATGTAATAGGATAGTTTTAAAGCTTTATTAATGTAATTTTGCTTTAATTTATCCTAGGGGCCAATTAAATCGGTTTATTCACTGTTTAAATGGTTTGTGGATGTCATTTAAATTATAATCCCACCTTAGGCTATAAAGCATGCTCATGCATTATGTATGTTATAATATGATTATAATGTATGGATGATAATGCATGGATTTTCATGATTGGTTGATATATATTTGAGTTAAATAATTATCATGAAAATGGAATTGTATGATGCATGCAATTACATAGTTTAAGTATTATTGTTATATTTAAAAATGAATTGTTTGCAGGCTACTATGATTTACCATTTTTTACAATAATTAATTGTTAATTTATTAAAAATGGAAATCAAAGAAGCATTGAACATCTAACATCCATAGTTTATTATAAGAGTTACATTAAATACATGCAATGCTATATTATAGTTTTAATTTCATTAACTAGAATGTGATTGTTAGTTGTTTTTAAAACTATAGTATGCATGATTATAGGGCTAATCATTAAAATTTTGAAATAGTTTAAAATTTATGATTAGATACCATCAATCTATAATCAAGATATGCATGCTCACACAGGATCTTAGGTTAAAATGAATTAATTTTAAATGAGTTAAAATTAATTAGACCTAAGGTCATTTTCTAATAGGATTAGAAATTCTTACTTAGTTTTAAAATAGTTTTAATGAACTAAGTAGGACAAACATTCCTGGGATTATAAGGGAACTCTACCAGTGAAGTTATGTCTAAGGATTAGAAGTATTTAAGTTGACGGTATACGAAACACCTCCTACCTGGGAACTGATCTGGAATACCGGAGTTGAATTAATCACAGGTTAATGTTAGATTAATGTCGCTAGGTTAATTAAATATGTTTAATGCACCTAGACATTAGGTCTTATTATAATAGTTATAATATGAGTAGACTTAGATAAATGACTTAGCCGGATTTATCTAGGTTTAGTCAAACCCTAAAATACCCGATAGGTTACTTTAGTGGGAGGAAAATTTCAAAACTTGATTTAAATTGAGTTTTGCTCCTACGTCCTTGTATGTTCACATTGTGAGATCCATGCCCGACTTCGTGTCGTTTTAGCGCGTCCTCCTTCGGAAAGTGTTTGCATGGATCAATACCAAGGTGAATGGGGAAACTGACCATAGTAAGTGGGAGCGGGACGCATGTCAACGTATCCCTCGGTCTCCAACCCTAGGTCACAACGTGAGATTCCTATGATCCACATGTGTGTTGCCCTGGAGCAACCATCCCTTCGGAGGGCCTGATCATAGGAGTCAGAACACCATGAACTCCTCAATAGGATAGGATCGATTAGGTTAATTACCAACAGTTGTCTTTCCTAAATGTAGCATGTTGGTTTGTGCCTTTGAGATCTGAAAGTGGGAGGGTTACACTTACGGGGATGAGTTAATTGGTTAACAAATCCTGGACCGAACAACGATGGTTAATATCTAATGGAATATGAGTTATTCTGGGATTAGAGATTAATTGAGAAGAGTCTCATTTTAGAAGAGGATCATCTGATCACCTTTCCGTGGTTGTTTTTCTAAACCTTTAAAGCATCGTTCCAAAACACAATCCATAGTTTTATTAGGGTTCTTTGATTGCTTGTTTGCAAAATTGATTGGATGTATGCAATTGTTTGTATTGCTTGTGTGATGGGTTAAGACAAAGATAACTAATACGGTCAATTGTTTGTGTTTTTCAGCAATGTCTTCCTTTGTTATTGCCTTTCTAAAGAATGAAAAATTAACTGGCAAGAATTTCCCCACGTGGAAATCAAATTTGAACACTATACTCGTGGTCGAGGATCTGAGGTTTGTCTTAACGGAAGAATGTCCTCCTGCCCCTCCTCGTAACGCAGCGCAAGCTGTGAAAGACGCCCATGATCGTTGGATGAAGGCTAATGAAAAAGCCTGAGTCTATATTGGTCAGCTTAAATGAAGTCTTGGCCAAGCGATACGAAAACGTGAAAACTGCCAGGGAGATTATGAATTCCCTGCAGGAGATGTTTGGACTTTCGTCCTATCAATTCCACCACGACGCCTTGAAGAACGTCTTCAACGCCAGAATGCAAGAGGGACAACTTGTCCGGGAACATGTCCTGGACATGATGAACCAATTTGACATTGCCAAGACAAACGGTGGGGTAGTCTGCGAGCACAGTCAGGTTGCGTTCATTCTTCATTCGCTTCCTCCGAGCTAAATGTCGTTTAGGACGAATGCAAGTGTGAACAAAATCTAGTTCAACCTGACCACCCTCCTTAATGAGTTACAGATTTATGAGTCCATGCTAAAAATCAAGGGCAAAAATGTGGTTAAAGGAAATGCCAATGTGGCCCATTCCAAGAAAACGTTCCTGAAGGGTTCATCCTCAGGAACAAAATCTGTACCTCAAGCTTTTTCATCGAAGCAAATCCAGAAAAGGAAGGGTGACAAGGGGAAGGCTCCTACGCAAGCTGTGCAAGGTAAGGGAAAGGCCAAGGTCGTGGACGACAAAGGTAGATGCTTCCACTGCAATGTGTATGGTCACTGGAAGCGCAACTGTCCTCGTTACCTCGCTAAGAAGAAGAGATAGAAAGAAGGTAAATTCGATTTACTGGTTTGAGAAACTTGTCTCATAGAACATGATGAGTTCGCCTGGATATTGGATTTGGGAGCCACTAATCATGTTTGCTCTTCTTTTCAGGGAAATGATTTCCAGCAGCTGGCTGATGGCAAAATGACTCTCAAGGTTGGAACGAGAGAGGTCATTTCAGCGCTAGTAGTGGGAGCTGCCAAATTATTTTTTAGAAATAAATATTTAATTCTAGAAAACTAGTATTTGGTTCCTAGAATTAAAAGGAATCTTATTTCTATTTCAGCTTTGATGGAACAAGAATACTCAATTTCTTTCCTGCTTAATGAAACTATTATTTCAAGAAATGATATTTTTATTTGTTCTGCTAAGCGTTAGAATAATTTGTATGTGTTAAGACCTACCAACACTAAAGCTATTTTAAGTCGTGAGATGTTTAAAATGGCAGAAACTCAAAACAAAAGTCAAAAGATTTATCCTTTAAGTAACAACATGTATCTTTGCCACCTTCTTCTCGGTCATATTAACATCGATCGGATCGATCGTTTGGTTAAAAATTACCTTCTAACTGATGTAGAAGATACATCTTTACCACCCTGTGAATCGTGCCTCGACGGTAAAATGACCAAGAGGTCTTTTACTGGAAAAGGTTATAGGGCCAAAGAACCACTTGAACTAATACATTCGAATCTTTGTGGTCCCAATAATGTAAAGGCTCGAGGTGGTTATGAATATTTCATCTCTTTCATAGATGATTATTCTCGATACGGTTACTTATACCTAATGGGTCATAAGTTTGAAGCTCTTGAAAAGTTTGAAGAGTTTAAGACTGAGGTAGAAAACCTACTAGGTAAAACAATTAAAACACTTCGATCAGATCGAGGTGGAGAGTATTTGGATCAGAGATTCCAGGACTACATGATAGAACATGGAATCCAATCTCAACTCTCAACACCTGGTACACCTCAACAGAATGGTGAATCAGAAAGGAGAAATAGAACCCTGTTAGACATGGTTCGTTCTATGATGAGCTATGCTCAGTTGCCTAGCTCGTTTTGGGGGTATGTAGTTGAGACTGCAGTACATATTCTTAACAACATTCCCTCAAAAAGTGTTTCTGAAACTCCTTTTGAGCTATGGAGGGGGCGTAAACCTAGTTTGTGTTACTTCTGTATTTGGGGTTGTCATGCACACGTGCTAGTGACAAATCCTAAGAAATTGGAATCACGTACTAGAATATGCCAATTTGTTGGATACCCCAAAGAAACGAGATGTGGTCTTTTCTACGACCCTCAAGAAAATAAAGTGTTTGTATCGACAAATGCAACTTTCTAGGAGGAATACCACATTCGAGATCATAAACCATGAAGTAAGTTAGTATTAAGAGTAGCTACAGAAGAGTCAACAAGAATTGTTGATGAACCCGGTCCTTCAACAAGAGTTGATGGAGGAGCCAATTCTTCACGTCAATCTAGTCCTCCTCACGTAGTGGGAGAGCTTCGACGCAGTGGGAGGGTTGTAATTCAACCTGACCGCTACTTAGGTTTAACGGAACACAAGTAGTCATACCTGATGACGGCGTAGAAGATCCATTGTCTTATCGTCAGGCAATGAATGATGTAGATAAAGACGAATGGGCCAAAGCCATATGGACCTTGAGATGGAGTCTATGTACTTCAATCAAGTTTGGGAACTTGTAGATCCACCTGAAGGGGTCAAACCCATTGGGTGTAAATGGATCTATAAGAGGAAAAAAGATGTTGCTAGGAAAGTACAGACTTTCAAAGCAAGACTTGTAGCAAAGGGTGATACCCAAAGAGAAGGGTTGGACTATGAAGAAACCTTTTCTCCGATTGTTATGCTTAAGTCCATAAGAATTCTCTTATCCATTGCCACATTTTATGACTATGAAATATGGCAAATGAATGTCAAGACTGCTTTTTTGAATGGCAATCTAGACGATAGTATTTTTATGTCTCAACCCGAAGGGTTCATAACCCAAGGTCAGGAGCAAAAGATTTGTAAACTGAATCGATCCATTTATGGGTTGAAACAAGCCTCCAGATTTTGGAATATTATATTTGATACAACGATCAAATCTTTTGGCTTTGACCAAAACGTTGATGAACCTTGTGTATAAAAGAAAATCAATAAGAATAAAGCAGTTTTCCTTATACTTTATGTTGACGACATCCTACTCATTGGGAATGATGTAGGATATCTGTCTAACGTAAAAGAATGGCTAGCCCTATTCCAAATGAAAGATTTGGGTGAGGTCCAAAATGTTCTTGGCATCCAAATTATTCGGGATCGAAAGAACAAAACGCTAGCTCTGTCTCAAGCAGCGTATATCGACAAGATGTTGGCCCGATATTCGATGCAGAACTCCAAGAAGGGCTTATTGCCTTTCAGGCATGGGGTTCACCTGTCTAAGGAACAGTCTCCCAAGACACCTCAAGAAGTTGGGGATATAAGACGAATTCCCTACGCCTCTGCAGTGGGTAGCTTAATGTATGTGATGCTCTGCACGAGGCTTGCCATCAGTTATGCTATAGGGATTGTCAGCAGATATCAGTCAAATCCAAGGTTAGACCACTGGACCACCGTTAAAGGAATCCTCAAGTATCTTAGGAGAGCGAGGGACTATATGCTGGTGTTTGGGGCTAAAGAGTTAGTTCTCACTGGATACACCGACTCTGACTTCCAGTCTGACAATGATTCTAGGAAATCCACGTCAGGATCAGTGTTCACCCTTAACGGGGGAGCTGTAGTTTGGAGAAGTATGAAGCAAAGATGCATAGCAAACTCCACCAAGGAAGCAGTTTGGCTAAGGAAGTTCTTGACTGATTTGGAAGTTCCAAATATGAACTTGCCCATTACGTTATATTGTGACAATAGTGGGGTTGTAGCCAATTCAAAGGAACCTCACAGCCACAAACGAGGTAAACACATTGAGAGGAAGTATCATTTGATTCGAGAGATTGTGCAAAGAGGACATGTGGTCGTGACCAAGATCGCTTCGGAGCACAACATTGTTGATCTATTTACGAAGGCCCTCTCGGCTAAAGTGTTCGAGGGTCATCTAGAAAGTCTAGGTCTGCGAGACATGTATATAGCGTAATCTAGGGCAAGTGGGAGATGTGTAATGGGTGTAAGGATGCCCTAGTTTATTGTATTTTTTATATTTACTTTTCATGTAATGTACAACATACATGTACCATTTCCAGCTTTGGATTATTTTGTATATACTTTCCCATTGACTTGAGTTTTTAGTTGAAGTGGGAGTTCGTTGGGTTTTATGCCCTAAAACTCGTAGATAGTAAATGTAATTTTGACCGAACATTAATAAAGTGATGTATTATTCATGTTTGTATTATATCTTGTCTTATTAACCTTAATCCAATAAACTAAACATCCAAGGCCAATAGAATGAGGCTTCAACTAGTATGTAGGGACATATGGGGATCGATGTTTAAGTTTTAGCCTAAAGGGTCTGTAGTATAGGGATAAGGCTGGGTACCTTATCCTGGTGATACTATGGATACGACCCGCTTTGTATTTTGATACAAACGCAATGATCCAACGCGTTCATGTAGTTGACATGCAAGTTGGGGTATCCTGTTGATAACTCTCCAAAAGGTAGTTATTTAGACCTTATTTCTATAGGGATTTGTGTGTCTTTTGTGCTTAATAGGGTTGTTTTTAGATATATATTATATGTTTTAACCCATTTTGAAGAATGGAAGCTTTGGAAATTATTTTGTGTAGAATATATTGCTGAGCGACTAGAGGGAGCAAAATCTGTGCTGAAGCAAAGCGATGAGTAAAACTGCCACTTCACAGCTCGTTAGCCAATTTAAGAAACTAAATTCTGTTAAGTTATTCTCGGGATAAAGGATCAAGGAGAGCCATCCACGTGTCTAGGTCAGCCTAATTCAAGCCTCCTATCACTCTATAAAAGGAGATAGCCGCCCAAGTCAAATTCATTCCATCCTTGGGAGAAACATTCCATTCTTGGAAAGGTTACTTCCACCTTTGGGAGCCAAATAGAGGAGAGAGATTGGAGACCATCAAGAAGACCATAAATTGCAAGTTAATCAAGCGAATTAATCTTTTCTTGTATTACCTAGTAGTTATGGATATGCTTACTCAGATTGTAACGTGTGTTTCCATGCATCTTATGAACTAAGTAGCTTTAGGCGTTGGTTAGGAAACATGTGATTTTCGTGCTTAATTTCTAGTAATAAATATTGATTGATGCATCTTGATTAATTGTTGTGCTTATTTACATTTGGTGCGCGCCTGGCCAGCCGGTATGGATATCACTCTCTAGTTTCAGGGATGATTTAGAGAGTGTGTGGCATTTAATCACACTAGATCATTGTGTATTGGTGAACGTCAGTGACTGAGCTAGGGATAGCCAGTTGCCTAGTGCTTGATCGGTAGTACTTCATTGGAGTTGAAACACATTCTAAAAGATTCAGAGTCCCGAGAGGAATCTGCTAATAAGACTGCGAGAGTTTTCCATGATCAATAATATTGCTAGAACATCTTCTAAAACAATTACTATATCCTGACCAGCTCCTGTTTCTAATCTGTCTGTCTATTTGTTTACTTTATGTTCTGTCATTTCCTTTGCTTCAGCATTCCTATAAAAACCAATCATTTTAACCAATTTTGAAACCATTGAAAAACTAAACAAAATAGATAAAGTGAAAGCTGGTTCAGACCTTAGATTCGATAAATACTTTTTACTTGTTGCGGACTGTGTATACTTGCACAGAGTCTAGATTCTATTTACATCTTACTTTTACTCACTCTAGGAGCCCAACACCTGTGCAATGAGTTTGCACAAAGACCGGACCGAGAAATAGTTAACCACTAACTGTAACACCGTTAGTTAGCTCGATTTCTATTTCACTAGGATGACCTAGGCAACTTGGCCTGAATCCTGAGTGGATTATGGACTCCTATCCATGAGGGATTGTCCTTTGATTTGTACGGGTGAGAGTGGTCTGCACAATAAGCCTACCATTTTAGGGGCAAGACCGAGTGGGGAGCTGGGAACATAGTCTCACAAGATGAAATTCACTCCTTCCCAACTTTAGGGTAAGTAGAGGTGGGTTCCCTTAAGTGGTGTCTCCGGGTCTTGAACATTAGGCCCTACCCTCTCCATGGCATGAGAGGGACTTCTGTTTGTTGGTTGGATCTCAAACAGGTTGTTCATTAGAGGAGCACTGGTACTTAAGAATGAAGAGGTAGCCCAGGGGTAAAATGGTAATTTGACCTTAGCTGGGGTACGAACACACGTGAAGGGCTGACTTGCTGTTGATGGTCGATATCCGTGGACACATAAATATATCTGCAGTGAGAAGAGTGCATTTTCTTTTCTGTAGTGGAGTGAACCACAGTTAACGAATATTGATTAAGTTAGTTAATGAGTTTAGCCAATTAATCTCATATCTTTGGAGCTTCTGATCTGTAGGTCCATTAGGTCCCACAGGTAGCTCTATAAGGGCGTTGAGGTAAATTTCTAAGGGAGAATTAAATATTCGAAGGGGTTCGAATATTAAGTTAAAATATGAATTTGATTCATATTAAAAACTATAAGTTATAATTAATGTACATATGATGTATATTAATTCTATAGTTTATGTGAGAGAAATATAATTGAATATATGATATTTAATTATAATATTAATTAATTGGTGAATTAATTAATATTTATGTTTTAATTTGATTTAATTAAATTTTGATTTAATTAAGTTTTGATAAAACTATAGGTTAAATGGAAGTTTTGTATAAATATGTTTATGCAAATCACATTAAATTAAATTAAGAGTTAATTTAATTAAAAGATTAATTAATATTAATTAATTCTTTTTCGCCATCAGTTAGGAACATGTCTCCCATTTAATTCTCATAATTGTGTGGGTTGAGAGGGTTTTTAGGAGGGAGTTTGGCATTTTTATGGTAACTCTCTCATTCAGTTTGGCCAACCCTCACTCTCACGCAGATCTCTCTCTTGTAGGGATGAAGCCCCAACGCAGCGGAAACAATCAAGAAACCATACTATGTTTTCTCAAGATCAAAATACCGATACAATTTGCAAAGGATTTTACAGCAAGAAAAACACACATAAATCATGTTGTAAAACTATATAAAACATGCTTTAATAAACTCTAAATACTCTAGATCTAATCTAGAATGGATCCTATTGATCCTAGATCAAGAATACTTACTTTAGAAGTCGTTCTTGATCGTTTCACCAACAAAACCTCGTCAAATCCGAAAATTCCAACAGCAAATCCTTCCTTTGATGCTGCAAATTCACCATGAACACTACCACTCAGTAGCACCGGTATTCTCACGAGATGTGTGTTGAGGTGGATGGTGGGATCCTCAGATTTCTAGGGAGAAAACTCTATTCTGTATTGCAGAGAAAAAATTGCAGAGAGCCAGAGAAGGTGAGAGAGTTAGACGTGAATCACACACTGGCCCAATGAGAGAGAGATCTTCTATCAACCAACGAATGGGAGTAACCACCCTAAAATTTCTCTCCCTCAACGTTCAGTTGCTGGGATAGTGGAAGACTCAATCAGTTTAAACAACTGATTGAGTAATTAATTAATTATTAAAAACAATTAATTAATAATATTAAACTAACTCCTTAATTTAATAAAACCATATAAATCGCATTTATATGTACATATCCACTTTAACCTATAGTTTTAACAAAATTCAATTAAATCAAATTTAATTGAATTTAATTAAAACAAACAATTAATTAATTCAACAATTAATTAATACAATAATTAAATATCACATATTCAATTATATTTCTCTCAATTTTTAAACTATAGTATTAATGCACATCTAATGTACATTAATTATAACCTATAGTTTCAATATGAATCAAATTCATATTTCAGCTCAATATTCGACCACCTTTCGAATATTCAATTCTCCCTTAGAAATTTACCTCAACACCCTAAATGAGCTACCAGTGGGACCTAATGGACCCACAGATCAGAAGCTCCAACAATATGAGATTAATTGGCTAAACTCATTAGCCAAGTTAATCAATATTTGTTAACCGTGGTTCACTCCACTAAAGAACCACGACTGCACTCTTCTCACTGCAGATATATTTCTGTGTCCACGGATATCGACCGTCAACATCAAGTCAGCCCTTCACGTGTGTTCGTACCCCAGCTAGGTCAAATTACCGTTTTACCCCTAGGCTACCTCTTGGTCCTTAAGTATCAGTGCTCCTCTAATGAACAACCTGTTTGAGGTCCAACCAACAAACAGAAGTCTATCTCGTGCCATAAAGAGGGTAGGGCCCATTGTTCAAGACCTGGAGACACCACTTAAGGGAATACACCTCTACTTACCCTAAAGTTGGGAAGGAGTGAATTCCATCTTGTAAGACTATGTTCCCAGCTCCCCACTTGGTTTTGTCCCCAAAATGGTAGGCTTATTGAGTCGGCAAATTGGCCACTCTCACCCGTACAAATCAAAGGACAATGCCTCATGGACAAGAGTCCATAATCCACTCAGGATTAAGGCCAAGTTGCCTAGGTCATCCTAGTGAAATAGAAACTGTAGTGGTTAACTATTTCGCGGTCCGGTCTTTGTGCAAACTCATTGCACAGGATAGCCCCACTCGCATGTCAACTACATGAACGCTTTGGATCATTACGTTTGTATCAATATACAAAGCGGGTCGTATCCATAATATCACCAGGATAAGGTACCCTATACTACAGACCCTTTAGGCTAAAACTTGAACATTGATCCCCGTATGTCCCTACATACTAGTTCAAGCCTCATTGTATTAGCCTTGGATGTTTAGTTTATTGGATTAGGGTTGATAAGACAAGATATAATACAAACATTGAATAATACATCACTTTTATTAATGTTCGGTCAAATGTACATTTACTATCTACGAGTTTTAGGGCATAAAACCCAACATCTCTCTCATTCCAAGAACTCTCTAATTTCTTCCCAAGAAAACAGAAATAAAAAATTCACCTAATGCCTTAGAGAAATTGCTCCCACAAGCTCCTTACGCATTTTCCTTAAAGGGAACCAGTGCAACCTTCGTGGTGGTGTTCGTGACGATTTTACAACAAGGAAAAGAAACTCTTGTTGCTGCTTTTTCTGCAACCCTCTTGGAGAAAAGGTGATTCGGGTCAAGAATTTCTACAAAGGTATAGTATTCTTGATCTAAGATCGATAGGATCCAATCTAGATGAGATCTAGGTGTTTTTCTTCAGCACTAAGCATGTTTTATATTTGTTTACAACATATTTAAATTAGATTTTATTGTTGTGATTTATTTTCCAACGTATTGGTATATTTTAGTCCGAATTAAATACTGAGTTGTGGTTCTGATCGTTTCTGCTGCGCAAGGGATTTATCCCTTCAAGGTGTTGGTTAGGATTATGTAATTGTCATTTCTTTAACAATCTAGCAATTGATATTGATTTTGAGCATCTTGATTACTTGTTGTTTTTAATATCATTTTATGTCCACCTGGCCAGTCGGTATGAATAACTTCTCTTAGTTTCAGGGATGATTTAAGGGATGTGTGGCTTGTAATCACACTAGACCATTATGTGTTGGTGAACGCTAATGACTGAGTTAGGAATAACCAGTTGCCTAGTTCTTGATCGGTAGAGAATCATTGGAGTTGAAACACATTCAAAAAAATCCAGAATTTTCGGAGGATCCTGTTGATAAGACTGCGAGAGATTGCCTCATCAATATAATTGCTAGAGCATTTTTTTAACAATTACAGAGTCTAAACCAATGCATGTTTTCAATCTATCTTCTTTATCCCTTTACATTTCGGCTCTGTTATTTCTTTTGTTCCAGCATTATTCAAAATCCAATCATTTTATCAACATTGAAATAGACTAAGTAAAATAGGTAAAGTGAGACTTTTCAATACCTCGTGGATACGATAAATTACTTATCACTTGCTACAGACAATGTGCACTTGCATAGGATTCTAGAGTATGAGCGATCCTCCTGGGGTGAGATTCAAACTTGATCTAGAGATTGAGCGGACATTCAGAAAGAGAAGGAGAGTGCAGCAAAGGAATATCAATCTGATGGATGCCCTTCCGTGTCTTCCAACTATTCGAGAAGATCAAGCTGATCCCCAGCGGAATCGTGAGCTGCAGCAAAATCCACTGCTGGGGATCAATTTCCAGAGTTTTCACACGCACAGGTATAGTCTCGAGTTCTCCGACTACATTCTGTGAATCTCATCCAGAATTGACTTAAGCATAAGAGTGTGTGGTCTACACCACACATGTGTGCACCGTTTGCTTGTCTTACAGGTCACGTCTTCTCTCTCCTTCCAACAAATTCACTGTTAGTGTCATGTGGAGTTGAGGCAGTTTTTCTAGGCAAAATTTGACAATCAACAGATGAAGCAGTCTATGGGGAAGGTGTTGACTCGAAAACGTTGTATATCACAAGCGAAGACCTGAGTAGCAGAATGGAATGAGAGAACCCAATCACGACAGATGAAGTGAACCCTCAAGCTCCGCTCTAGGCCCAAGAAGCTAAGATTACAACCCCTAAAGGATTAATGAATGAGATGAGGCAAAATCTAACGAAAATCCTTAGTCTACTTAAGAAGCCTGAGTAAGCTTTGAAGCACATAGAAGATCAACCACCCCGAGATCCCAAGAAGGGGAAGGAAGTAATGGTAGAAGAAGTAGGAGATTCAAAGATTGTCACGAGCAGAATATCAAATCCGAAAGACGACTTGGCCTTCCGAGATCCTAGCCCCAGCGACAAAAGGACTTGTTGAAGCTCACCCTCGAAACCAATACCAGGTACGCATGCTAAGGTCAATTTAAAGGAAATGGTGGGAGCCCGAGCAGGGTCCAAGGCCGAGTAGAGCATAGGAGGATGAGGGAAGGAATTCTCAAAGTGGCGGAAAGAAGAAGATAACCCCTATGACCACTAGAGGAAGGCAGATAATGAAGATTTAGAAGACTTGATTGGCCAGATAGACCCGTCTTTCACATATGACATCATGGAACTAGAGGTGCCCCAAAAGTTCAAAATACCCACCTTTCAGCAGTACGACGGGAAGAAGGATCCAGTCCAACACTTGGACACATACCGAACTTGGATGGACTTCCACGGGGCGACCAAGGCAACCAAATGTCGGGTTTTTGCCCTTACCTTAACGGGGTTGGCTAGACAATGGTTCAACAAGATACCGCGGAAGTCCATAAAATCGTTCAAGGAATTGGCGCGAGCCTTCATTACGCAGTTCATGGGAGCCTTGGATCAGTGCAAGCCACAAATCAACCTACTAACAGTCAAGTAGGGGTCAAGAGAAAGCTTGCAAGATTATATAACAAAATTCAGCAACGAGGTCTTATAGGTAGAAGGGTATGATGATGGAGTTGCATGGACTACTGTGATTTCAGGTTTGCAGCACGAAAAGTTGCTCAATTCGATTGGAGAGAGTCAATCGCGCACTTATGTGGAATTCATGACTCAGGCATAGAGATATATAAGCGCCAAGGAATTGTTGAAATCAAAGCAAGCAGAAAGGGAGGTTGATAACTCTCCAAAAGGGAGTTATTTATGCCTTATTTCTATAGTGATTTGTGTGTCTTTTGTGCCTAATAGGGTTGCTTTTAGATGAATATTATATGTTTTAACCTATTTAGAATAATGGATGCTTTGGAAGTTATTTTGCACAGAAAATAATGATGAGCGACTTGAGGGAGCAAAATCCATGATCCAGCAAAGCTTGGAGCAAAACTGCCACGTGAGCCACACGTGATTCATTAATGAGGTGGCGTTTTCTGAACCAATCTCAGATCTAGGATGCTTGGAGAGCCTTCCACGTGTAATCCTTGACCTAATTAGGGTTGACTCCACTCTATAAAAGGAAGTAGTCGTCTCAAGTCAAATAATTTGAGAGATGGAAGTCTAATTCCATTTTGGAGACTTACTTTCCATCTTTGGATTCCGTTTAAAGAGAGAAACGATTTGAGACTTCAAGAAGACCACTAGCTACGGATTTCTTCAAGGGAATTAATCTTTTTTTCTAAAATTCTTGTAGTTATGGATGCACATACTCATATTGTTGTGTGTGTTTCCTTGTACTCCATGAACTAAATTTACTTAGGTGTTGGTTAAGATCTATGTAATTGTGGTGTTTCATACTCTATGCAATTTATATTGATTTGAGCATCTTGATTATTTGTTGTGCATATTACTATTTTGTGCCCGCCAGGCCAGCCGGTATGAAGATCACCTCTTAGTTTCGGGATGATTTGAGAGGTGTGTGGCATTTAATCACACTAGTACTAGACCATTATGTGTTGGTGGATGCCAGTAACTGAGTTAGGGATAACCAGTCACCTAGTGCTTGATCGGTAGAACGTCATTGGAGTTGAAACACATTCCAAAAAACCCAGAGTTTCGAGAGGATCCTACTAACAAGACTGCACGAGAATTGCCTAATCAATATTATTGCTAGAGCATCATTTTAAACAATTACAGAAATCTTAACCAACGCCTGTTTCCAATATGTTTGTTTTTTCCGTTTACATTCTACTCTGTTATTTCTTTTACTTCAACATTATTTTAAAATCAATCAATTTAACAACCTTGAAACCATTAAAAAGTTACACAAGATAGGTAGAGTGAAATTTGTTCAAAACCTCGTGGAGACAATAAATTACTTATCACTTGCTGCGGATTGTGTATACTTGCACAGTATTCTAGAGCTTATTTTTATCATATTTTTAACTCACTCTAGAAGGCAACAAAGGTCCAGGGAATTTCCATTTTTGATCAAAAGAGGGAAGATAGAGGCAAAAGGCGTCAAGCAGATGAAGGGAGCCAAGATCGAACAGGATATTCCTCGAGCCGAGGTCGAGCAGACCCTAAAGAAGGCCAAGGCCGAGGAGACTTGAAGGGGAAGTTTGATAAGTACACTCCACTATATGCCCCTCTCGAGCAGATCCTAGCGGCGGTACAGAACACATATATATTGAAGTGCTCGGAGAGACTTAGGACAGATCCAGATAGAAGAAACAAAAATAAGTACATCATGTTTCACAGGAACCACAGACACACAACTAGAAATTGCATGCAGTTATGAAACGAGATAGAGAGTGCAATTAAGGAAGGCTATCTGAAAGAGTTTGTTAGTGAAAGTAACGAAAAAAAATCATCCCAAGCATGAACGAGGCTGTTGCAATTCTGGAGTGGTTAAAAATATGAGATAAATTGACTCCAAAATACTGTGTAAGTATACACAATCTAGTAGCAAGTGATAAGTATTTATCGTATCCACAGGGTCTTGAAATGCCTACCTCTATTGATTTAATTTGCCTTTTTAGTGATTTCAAAAGTTTGGTTAAATTGATTGGGTTTTTAAAATGCTGAAACAAAAGATATGCGAAAGCAGTAAATGATTACGACAGAGAAAACAGAATGGAAATAGACACAGGTTAAGACTTCTGTAATTGTTTATAAAGATGCTCCAGCAATTCTTTTGATCCGTCAATCTCATGCAGTATTATCAGCGGGATCCTCCCGGAACTCTGGATTTTTTGGAATATGTTTCAAAACCAATGAAGCTCTACCGATCAAGCACTAGGTAACTGGCTATCCCTAACTCAGTCACTGGCGTTCACCAATACACAATGATCTAGCGTGAATTATTGCCACACAACTCCTAAATCATCCCTGAAACTAGGAGAAGCTATACATACCGGCTAGCTAGGCGGGCACATAATGAAATTAAAGATCAACAATAATTCAAGATGATCATGATCAAATAGAATTTCCAGATTTATAAATATAGCAATCACATAATTCTTAACCTATGCCTACAAAGCAATTAGTTCATGATTGAAAACATAAAATACGTTACAATCTCGATAAGCACATCCATATTACGAAATACACAAGAAATACTAATCCTTTTCAGCAAATGGGGATGAAACGGCTGCTCCAAACCACCAAGAACATGGAAGAACTTTGTCTCCTTGAGTGGAATCGCAACTGGTCTTCTTAGATCTCCATTCCGCCGTCAATTCGGCCTCCGACCGATTGATTCGGTCTCCAAATCGTGAATGCCTTTATCTTTGACAGCTCCTTCTTTTATAACATGAGATTCAACCTAATTAGGTTAATCTAGACACGTGGAGGGCTCTCCAAGCTTCTTAGATCTGTAATTAATTCAGCTAACGCCACTTTATTAAAATGGCTAACGAGCTGGGATGTGGCAGTTTTGCTCCCAGCTTTGCTGCAGCACAGAATTTGCTCCCTCAAGTCGCTCAGCAATATATTCTGCACAAAATAACTTTCAAAGCATCCATTCTTCCAAATGGGTTAAAACATGTAATATATATCTAAAACCAACCCTATTAAGCACAAAAGACACACAAATCCCTATAGAAATGAGGCCTAAATAACTACCTTTTGGAGAGTTATCAGAGGTCGGGATGGTGATGATCCACCACTGGAGATTCGAACTATCTTAGGAGGTCCAGCAGGAGGAGATTCTGGTCGGAAAAGGAAAGCAGCAACTCGAGAGGCTCGCCTTGAGCCAAGGCACCAAGGTATGTACTCACTCCAGTTTGAAAAAACCACGTTTGCTTTGGAGTTTACAGAGAATGAGGTCGCAGGAATCCATCACCCTCACAATGATGCGCTGGTAGTAACTCTGACCGTTGCTAATGCAAAGGTCCATCAGATACCAATTTACGGGGGAAGTTTCGTTGATGTCCTTTCCACAACTGTATTTGAGGCTATGAAGCTAGGGAGAGACTGTTTGAGGCCAAGTCTCACACCGTTGGTAGGGTTTGGGGGAGAAAAGGTAAGCCCTGAAGGAAGCATTGAACTCCTGGTTACCTTCGGAGAGGGACGACAGATGGTCACAAAGATGATCAACTTCTTGGTAGTAGATGCATCTCAGCTTATAACACCATACTAGGGAGGTCGACCCTACATGAGCTTAGAGCCGTGGCGTCAACCTATCACCAAATCTTGAAGTTTCCCACTGAGAGCGGTGTAGGAGTAGTATACGGAGAGCAGAAAACATCCAAAGAGTGTTACTTCACAACACTCAAGGAAACGAAGGGAAAGCCCAACACAGTCCCCTACTCGAACAATAGCCGAGGTCGACTAGGCAAAAGGGAGACTTTGGGGGCTCCCCTCTCGATGGAATATTAGTTTACGTTCACGGTTTTTGTCTCGTGCGATTTGTTTCATTTTTTATTTTCAGTCAATATTTGAATTCCTAGCTGTCAGTAGTTCATTCAGAAATGTAAAAGTTTCACTTTCAATTTTTGCAATAAAATCTATTTCGTTATGCAAGAACTCGTACACATATTAATTCTTGCGAAGGTTGAGCCACCCATATTTTCAATCTTCCCAAGTCCTTGATTAAGTGGAACCACCCATATTCTCTACTTGGTTGAGATAAGATTAATTTTTGCAAAGGTTGAACCACCCATATTCTCAACCTTCCCAAGTCCTTGATCAAGTGGAGTCACCCATATTCTCCACTTGGTTGAGATGAGATTAATTCTTGCAAAGGTTGAGCCACCTATATTCTCAACCTTCCCAAGTCCTTGATCAAGTGGAGCCACCCATATTCTCCACTTGGTTGAGATGTGATTAATTCTTGCGAAAGTTGAGCCACCCATATTCTCCACTTGGTTAAGATGAGACTAATGCTTGTCAATGGAGCCACTCTTGTTCTCCCCAAAATTGCAGTAGAAGTAGAGGAAGTTGACCACATGATCTGGCAAAATTTTTCTGGCAATTTGGAAGCAACACAACAATGGCAGGAGATAATTTTCTCCTCGGCCTCTGGTCGAGGGCGAGGCCGACCGTGCCTAAAGGAGACCGCACGAGGTACTTAAACCGAGTCATACTCAAACACGATTTAATCTTTACAGTTATAGAATAAATGAACAATTTGAGTAGGGGGCTATATGGGATATGTTATTACAATGATTGTGCTTATGCCTCTGTTGTTACTACTCTACCTTGCATATTACTACTGCATTTATTATGACATTTTGTTTGAGCTGTTGTATTTGCTTCTGTAATATGGTTGGCATAGCAATTATTGTAGAAGGTATGAGAAGCATATTTTTCATTCATTAAAAATGAAAATGTTGATACATGAAAAAATACATGATAAAAAAAGAGGAGTAAGCAAAATCAGAGGATGATGAAGGCTATTCAGTTGTTGTCATCTTCAGAGGGGATATCCATATCCTCCCCACCACTAGAAGAGCCATCATAAATTGGATAAGCATTGGGGTCATCCCGCATGAAAGAGATTTCTCGCGAACGACGGAAGGATCGAAAGAGGAGTCATGCTTCTGAACGCACTTCAGTGCCCATTTTGCTCCATCGGTCCAGATCTCGTTCTGCATATGGATATACTCGTCTGTCCTCTTGTATGCCTCATCAAGGTGCTTAGCGTCGGCTAGATGGGATTTTTTTCAGCCAACTGGGCCTTGGTCCTGCTGAGTTCGGTTTTATTGAGCTCTAAATCAGCCTTAACTTCCTATAGTAACTAGTTAGTGCGATCAAGGTTGTTTTGGGCTTGGACGAGTTCGTGGCGGGGCACACTGATCCTTTAAAGGTCATTAATTTTGTTGGCCAAGCTAATAGAGGAGACATTTACTCTAGTGAAGGCATGTTCAAAAGAAAAGAGTAAGTTAATTGCAACCCTAAAAAAGAATAGAAGCAAAGATTGCTTGTTTATGAGCAGAACCAGACACTAACCTCACGAAGCTGCCTCTGGGCAATCAGGATGCCACAAGCAGGGTCGTCATAGCCCGCCTCACCTTCGGGCCTATGAGACTGTAACCCTTGCCAGCAGAGGAGATCTTGTGTGAGTATTTCTACTTCACTCCCAGTACCAGAATAGTCCTCTGGGAGAGTGAATGTCGGAACCTCCCTCTCCCTTTCCTTGGAAAGGGTGGAGATAGGGGGACGTCGGTTTCGAAAGGACCTTCGGAGACCCGCCGTGGAAGATCGTGTGGTGACGAAAGGGGCATCCGACTTCTTGTCCTCTGTGACGATTGTAACGTTAGCTTGGGATGTTCCCCCCTTGCCAGGGGTCTTTCCTTGTCTTCAGATGCTCACCAAAGATCGAACAGGGCGGCATAGCTAGAATGAGAAAGAAGAAAATTCAGAAATAAGGCACAACAAAACCCCAAGACCGACCATGTACAAAGCAAGGGTAGAGGCCAACCTAAGCGATGTCGGGCGAGTCCGAGCGACACTAAAACTTCCTACTTTACAAGGTCAGGATCGAAGCGGTGACAGATGTCAATTTTTTGGGTGAGAATAGAAAACTCGCGGACCTTGGAAGAGCGTCGAACCTTCCTGGAAATTGCACAAAAATAACCGAGAAATTAAGTTAGAAGAGTCCTTGAGGTCCTAGGATACAAAATTTTACTCACCATATTCCCCAAAATTTGTAGAGACCCCGAAAAAGCCATTTTCTTGGTTGCGCTCTATCCAATTCCTAGTGACAAAAAACCACTCTCATCTCTAATGTTTGATAGAAGTAGGACCGTTAACTAAAACTCCTTTCTTTGCACTAATGTAATAAAATAAGTGATCTAAATTTGGACTGCGACTGAGTGTGTGTAAAGAGAAAAAAAACCATCTGAAGGCATAGGAGAACCAAGATTACACCCCGCCCATAAAACTAAACAACCGATAAAATGACTCCACCTGTTTTGAACTATTTGGGCGGGAGCTAAACCAGTGAATACAAGAAAATGTTGAAGAATCAAGGGAAGAGGAAGACGAACATCAAATTTAAACACAGCTAAATAAAAAGTTGTTGGGTTTTATGCCCTAAAACTCGTAGGTAGTAAATGAAACAAATTAATCGATCTCAATAAAGCGTTATTTGAGTGATTCAGTAATTTGTTATTAAATAATCGAGTTTGCATTAAATAACCCTAAAATCCGATAAACTAAGATCCAAGGTTTTTTAGATAAAACTTGGACTAGTATGTAGGGACATACGGGGATCAGTGTTCAAGTAACAACCTACATGGTCTATAGTATAGGGATAAGATTGGGTACCTCATCCTGGTGACACTATGTGATACAATCCACTTTGTATTCAATACAGATGCATTGATCCAAAGCATCCATGTAGGAGACATGCAAGTGGGGGTATCCTATGCAATGAGTTTGCATAAGACTAGACCGCGAAATAGTAACCACTAGATGTAACACCATTGACTAGTTTAGGTTTCTATTTCAATAGAATGACCTTGGTAACTCAATCTCAATCCTTAGTTCGTTATGAACCCCTTTTGAGGAGGGATTGTCCTTAGATTTGTATGGGTGATGGTGGCCTATTCGTCGACTCAATAATCCTACCATTTCAAGGGCAAGACCGAGTGGGGACTGGGATAAGTAGATGAAACTTGGACTAGTATGTAGGGACATACGGGGATCAGTGTTCAAGTAACAACCTACATGGTCTATAGTATAGGGATAAGATTGGGTACCTCATCCTGGTGACACTATGTGATACAAGCCACTTTGTATCCAATACAGATGCATTGATCCAAAGCATCCATGTAGGAGACATGCAAGTGGGGGTATCCTATGCAATGAGTTTGCATAAGATTGGACCGCGAAATAGTAACCACTAGATGTAACACCGTTGACTAGTTTACGTTTCTATTTCAATAGAATGACTTAGGTAACTCAATCTCAATCCTTAGTTCGTTATGAACCCCTTTTGAGGAGGGATTGTCCTTAGATTTGTATGGGTGATAGTGGTCTATTCGTCGACTCAATAATCCTACCATTTCAAGGGCAAGACCGAGTGGGGACTGGGATAAGTAGATGTGTGTTCCCTTAAGGGTTGATTCCGAAGCTTGAACAAAAGTGTGTTGTCCTCTCCTGGCTCGAGAGGAATTTATGTTTAGTGGTTGGACCTTAAACAGGTAGTTCATTAGAGGGATCAGTGGTACTTAAGGATCCAAAGGTAACCCAGGGATACAACGGTAATTTAACCCAACTAGTGTTACGAACACTCGTGAATGATTGACTTATTGTATTGGTCGATATCCGTGGACATAGAAATATTCTACAGTGAGAAGAATGCAGTTGTGGGTCTTTAGTGGAGTGACCCACAGTTAACGAATGTTGATTAACTTGGTTAATGAGTTTAGCCAATTAATCTCGTATTGTTGGAGCTTCTGATCTGTAGGTCCATTAGGTCCACCTGCTAGCTCATCACGGGTACTGAGATTAATTAGTCTTGAATTTTAAGTGAATTTTAGTTAATTGTATTTTATACAATTAATATAATGTATAGAGATACATTATAGTATAAGTTTAATTATTGAATTAAACTTTATAATAAAATTAATTTTGGATGTGATTCAAAATTAATTTATGAGAGAATTATGAATTTAATTAAATATATGATATTTGATTAATTCCTATTAATTTAATTTAATTTGGTTAAATGTGATTTAATCGAATTAATACTATAGTGAATATTTAATGTACATATGATGCGTATTCAAACTATAGATTAAATGAGAGAGATACATTTGAATGTGATTCAATTGTAAAATTAATTAAGTATTTGATGTTTAATTAATGTGGGGAACAATTAATTTAGAATTAATTGGTTGGCCTAATTAATTTAATTGAATTAAAGCTTTACATTGTGATTAATTTAATTAAAGTTAGTTTAATCAAATTATCTTGGAAAAAATACACTTTTAGTCCCTGAGGTTTGGGTTAAGTTACCCTTTGGTCCCTGAGTTTTCAAACTCAACAAAATTACCCCTGAGGTTTGGATTTTGTTACACTCTTGGTCCCTCCGTCTATTTTTCTGTTAAATCTTAACAGTTTGCTGACGTAACACCATTTTTTTTATTAATTTTTTTTTTTATTTTTTAAAATACATATATTAAAATATTATTAAAATAATAAAAATATATTTTCTTTTTGGGAAAAATACACTTTTGGTCCCTGATGTTTGGGTTAAGTGACACTTTGGTCCCTGAGTTTTCAAACTCAACAAAAATACCCCTGAGGTTTGAGATAAGGAGCACTTTGGTCCCTGTCGTCAAATTTTCTGTTAACTTTTAACGGTTGCTGACGTAGCACTATTATTTTAATATAAAAAATTATATATTTTATTTTTTTAAATAAAAAATATTAAAAAAATAAAATATTAATATTTAATTAATTTTTTTTTATTATTTCTCCCTTTCCTTTCTCTCTCTTCTTCTTCTTCTTCTTTTTCATCTTCTCCACCTTCTCCTTCCTCCTTCTTCTTCTTCCTATGTCCGGCGACCGGCAGCCACCGCTCACTGCCGCCGGAGACCTTTTTTTTTTTTCCTTTTCTCTTCTTTCCTCTTTTTCTCTTCTTTCTTTTTCTCTTCTTTCTTCACTGATTTTAAAAATATATATATATATAAAAAAAAAGAAAGGGGAGGTCCCTCCTCCCTCCCCTTTCTTTTTTTTATTTTTTTTTTTAAATAAGAGAAAAAGAAAGAACGAGGAAGAAGAAGGGGGAAGGAGAAGGTGGAGAAGATGGAGAAGATGGAAAAGAAGAAGGAGAAGAAGAGAGAGAAAGGAAATGGAGAAAGAATAAAAAAAATAAATAAATTTTAATATTTTATTTTTTTAATATTTTTTATTTAAAAAAAATAAAATAAATAATTTTTTATATTAAAATAATAGTGCCACGTCAGCAACCGTTAAAAGTTAACAGAAAATTTGACGGCAGGGACCAAAGTGCTCCTTATCTCAAACCTCAGGGGTATTTTTATTGAGTTTGAAAACTCAGGGACCAAAGTATCACTTAACCCAAACCTCAAGGACCAAAAGTGTATTTTTCCCATAAATATATTTAGATATACATGGGGATAGATTGGTAGAGATTTTAAAACATTTATTCAAATATTGTTTAATATCATATTTATTAAAATATTTTATAGATTTGATCACTTGGAAGATTGAAAACATGCGTAGAGATTTTAGAACATTTCAAATATTGTTTAAAATAATAAATAAACCAATATTTATTAGGGAAAAATACACTTTTTAGTCCCTGAGGTTTGAGTTAGGTTTCAATTTGCTCCCTGAGTTTTCAAACTTGACATTATTGCCCATGAGGCTTGGATTTCGTTACACTCTTAGTCCCTTCGTCCAATTTTCCGTTAAACTTTAACGGTTTGCTGACGTGGCACCATTTGTTATTAAAAAATTATTTTTTAATTATTTAAAATAAAATAATAATAAGATAATTATATATTTATTTATTTCTTTCATTTTTCCCTCCTTTCTTTTTTTTTCTTCTTCTTCAAGTCCAGCCACCATCCTCAGCCGCTAACAACCACCTCCCACCGGCCACCGTCGACAGTCGGAGAATTTTTTTTTTCTTACTTTCTTCTTCTTTCTTTCTTCTCATTTCCCTTGTTTTCTTTCTCTTTTTTTCTCAAAAACCTTTCTCCATTTCAGCTTTCACTTCAAAAAAAAAAAAAAAAACAAAACAAAAAAACAAAGGCGAAACCCCCTACGAATCAGGACTGTTCCTAGATCTGAAACTCAAACTCAATCCCTCCTTTGTTTTCGATTGTCGGAAAAGCCGACGTGTACGTTGGACCGATGTTTTCGATGTCGTCGTGTCCAAGTTCTCTTCCATTAACATCGTTCTCAAAGAAGAAACATGTATCCACCATTGTTGAAGACTCAACTACTAGAGATCTGAGGTGGTCTTCTTCTTCGGTGCGATGCACATGTAGATTTGAAACACAAACTCGAGCAAACTCGAGTGGTCTTCTCGTGACATGGTTCGCAGCGTTCGGCTTTAGGCATACTTGGTGTTCCTAAATCTTTCGTGAGCGGAGGATTTGGCTTACTCAGCTTTAGGCGAACGACGATTTCAAAGGACCTTGTTCAGATCGTGGGTCGTTGCCACCGGAGTGTGAAGCAGATGGCAGAAGTGAGTTTCTGCTCAGATCTAGAATGAGCCCAAAGATCTAAGTTTGTTCTAGATCTGGAACCCCTTCGTTCCAGTTCTTTTTTTTAACAGTGAAAGAAATTCGCCGCGCGTGTGTTTTGTTTCTCCCATTTGAAATCCCTTTCGATTTTGAAACAAAAAGAAAACGAAGAGAGGAAAAAAAAAAGAAGAAAATAAGGAGAAACAAGGAAACAAGGAAAGAAAGAAAAAAAAAGTTTAGCTTCCAGAGTCGATGGTCGGACCGGCGACGAAAACGAGGAGAATATACTTCTTCAATCCATAAGAGAATAAAGAAAACGAGGAGAATATACCTCTTCAATCCATAAGAGAATAAAGAATTTGTATCGATAAATGCTTCATTCTCACAAGAAGAACATATGAGAAATCATAAGCCATAAAGTAAGGTCGGTTTAAGTGAATTAACTAATAAAGCTACGGAAACATTAACAAGAGTTGTTGATGTATCAACAAAAGTTGTTGATAAGTCTGGTTATTCAACAAGAGTTGTTGATAAGGCCAGTGTTTTTGGTCAGCCACATTCATCTCAAGAGTTGAGAATGCCTTGATGTAGTGGGATGGTTGTTTTATAACCTGACCTTTACATGGGCTTATTTGAAGTTCAAGTTGTCATTCTTGATGATGACATAGAGGATTCATTATCTTTTAGAAAGAAAATGGATGATGTTGACAAGGACCAATGGTTTAAAGTCATGGACCTGGAAATGAAGTCTTTGCATTTCAATTTCATCTGGGATCTTGTAAATTTGCTTGATAGGCTAACACCTAAAGGTTACAAGTGGATTTACAAGAGGAAATGAGACATTTAAGGTCTCAACCAGAAGGGTCCATTGAACAAGATCAAAAGCAAAAGGGTTTGCAAGCTTAAATGATCCATTCATGGATTGACATAAGCATTTCGATCTTGGAATTTAAGATTTGATATAGTGATCAAATTTTTTTGCTTTAATCAGAAGATTGATGAGTCTTGTGTTTACAAGTAATCATCAATAGTTTAGTAGCTTTATTCATGTTGTATGTGATTGATATCCTAATCATTGGGAATGATGTAGGTTATCTTACTGACATTAAAAGAGGCTAGCAACTCATTTCCAAATGAAAATCTGGGAGAAGCTGAGCTAGTCTTGTCTCTAGTGTCTTATGTCTACAAGATGTTAGTTAGATATAAGATGCAAAATTCCAATAAGGGTTTACTACCTTTTCAGGAATGGAATTCTTTTGTCTAAGGAACTGTGTCCTCAGACACCTCAAGAAGTTGAGGACATGAGACATATGCCTTATGCAGTAGGGTTGTTAGTGAGTATCAATCAATTCCAAGATTTGATCTCTGGAGTGTCGTTACGTACATTCTCCAGTATCTTAGGAGAACGAGGTTCTATATGCTCGTGTATGGCGCTAAGGATTTGATCCTTACAGGATACACTAACACAGATGTTTTAACTGATAAGGATTTGATGAAATCAACATCAGTGTCTGTCTTCACTCTTAATGGAGGAGCTATAGTACGACTTATCTACCGTCTTGACCATATAGGCCAATAAGTAGTTGCTTATGAAGCACCAATAGAGACTGTATGACTTAGGAAGTTCAAGCCCAATTTGGAAGGTGTTCCAAATTATGAACTAGCTTATTGCAAGACAAGCAAACACATTGAATCTAAAGGATATATTGCTGATTCATTTACGAAAGGCTCTCTCGACTAAAGTGTATGAGGGTCATCTAGATGGTCTAAGTCTACGAGTTATGTACAAAGATGTAATCTAGGGCAAGTGGGAGAAGTGTAATGAGTATAATGATACCATTATGTAATGGGTATAGTGATGCCCTAGTTTATTGTATTTGTACATTGTAAATACGTTTTATGTATTATACATGTATTTATACACCCACTGCTGGGATAGATTATTGTACATTCCCACTAAACTAGATTTTTAGTCCAAGTGGGAGTTTGTTGGGTTTTGTGTCCTAAAACTCGTAGATACTGAATGATTAACGAATTATACACTTGTATCAGTGAAGTGTTATTGAGGTTTATGCAATAAAGTGTTATTGTCATATTAAGTCTAGAATTGCACAATATGACTCAAATCCAATAAACTAAGATCCAAGGTTGTTTACATGAGACATGGACTAGTATGTGGGGACATATGGGGATCAGTGTTCAAGTAACAACCTAAAAAGTCTATCGTACAGGGATAAGGTTAGGTACCTTATCCTGGTAACACTATGTGATACGGTCCGCTTTGTATTCGATACAAACGTATTGATCCAAGGCGTCCATGTAGGAGACATGCGAGCAGGGGTATCCTATGCAATAAGTTTGCATAAGACCAGACCACGAAATAGTAAACCACTAAATGTAACACCGTTAACTAGTTAGGTTACTGTTTCAATAGGATGACCTAAGTAACTCAATCTTAATCCTGAGTATGTCATGAACTCCTTCTCATGAGGGATTGTCCTTTGATTAGTACGGGTGAGAGTGGCCAGAACGCCGACTCAATAAGCCTACCTTCTTGGGGACAAGACCGAGTGGGGGGCTGGGGACATGACAATACAAGATGGAATTCACTCCTTCCCCTATTGGGGCAAGAAGATGTGTGTTCCCTTAAGGGCTGATTCCGGGGCTTGAACAAAGGCGCGCCGTCCTCTCCTGGCCCGAGAGGAACTCTTCTTTAGAGGTTGGACCCTAAACAACTTGTTCATTAGAGGGATCGGTGGTACTTAAGGATCCAGAGGTAACCCAAGGGTAAAACGATAATTTGACCCAACTGGTGTTACGAACACACGTGAAGGATTGACTTACTGCATTGGTCGATATCCGTGGACACAGAAATATTCTACAGTGAGAAGAGTGCAGCTGTGGGTCTTTAGTGGAGTGACCCACAGTTAACGAATGTTGATTGACTCAGTTAATGAGTTTAGCTTATCAATCTCGTATCGTTGGAGCTTCTGATCTATAGGTCCATTAGGTCCACCTGCTAGCTCATAACGGGTTCTGAGATAATATAGTCTTGATATTAAAGGGAATTTAAGTTAATTGTATTTTGATACAATTAATGTAATGTATGGAGATACATTATACCATAAGTTTAATTATTGAATTAAACTTTATAGTAAAATTAATTTTGGATGTGATTCAAAATTAATTAATGAGAGAATTATGAATTTAATTAAATATGTGATATTTGATTAATTCATGAATTAATTAATTGAGAATTAATTAATTTAATTTGGTTAAATATGATTTAATCAAATTAATACTATAGTTTATATTAATGTACATTTTGATGCACATTAAAACTATAGGTTAAATGAGAGAGATTAAATTGAATATGATTCAATTATAAAATTAATTAAATATTTGATATTTATTTAATGTGGGATCAATTAATTTAGAATTAATTGAATGACCAATTTAATTTAACTGAATATGATTCAAATTTAATTAAAAACTTTATATTATAATTCATTTAATTAATATTGATTTGATTAAATTAATTATAATTAATTATTTATTTATTTATTTATTATTTAATTAGTTAATGGTCGAGATCGTTTTGATTAAGATCTAACGGTCTAGATCTAGGGAAATAACTCCCTCCCCACTTATCGTACAGGGGAGAGGGAGTTCCCAGCAGATCTTTCATTCCTCTCATTCATGAAAAATACAGAGAGAGTCTTGAAGATTTTTCTCTCTAGTTTTTCTCTCAAAAAACACAGCAAGCATATTGCTGAAAATTCCCTTCCAAGACCGAATTTTGGGTTCCCACAAGCCATATCTCAGCGATCCTAGAGGATAGTGGGTGATCCGTGGTGGTGGTGTCCATTGGGAGGAAGAAGAACGCGAATTGGAGCATTGTGTTGATTGTTCTTCTAGTTCATATAAGTGTTCTTAATCTTGAATAAATTTCCAGCATGCTTAATCTTAGTAATTTAGAAATTTGTTTCTGAATTTATATTGCCAATGTATTAGTTTTTTGTAAACGAAATTGTAAAATGAATTGGTCTTGTTTGCTTCCGTTGCCAAATGAATTTTAACCCTTTAGACTGTCGGTGGTGATGGAGGCTGGAATTAAGTTGAAAAAGATGAAGAAGAAGGATGGAGAGGAAGAAGATAAGGAAGGAAGAAGATGAAGAAAAAAGAAAAAGCAAAAGAAAAAGAAAAATAATAAAAAAATATTTAATATGTTATTTCATTAAAAAAAAATCAAAAAAAATTAATAAAAAAATGTGTATGTCACGTCATCAATCTGTTAGTATTAACCAAAAAAAAAAAACTGACAAAGGGACCAAGAGTGAAATCCAAACCTCATGGATAAGAATGTTGAGTTTGAAAACTCAGGGACCAAAATGAAACCTAACCTAAACCTCAGAGACCAAAAGTGTATTTTTTCCTTTAAATTAAAAAGGATTAGATGGGAAAACTTTCAATTAAGAAGTGACAAAAGAAAAAAAGCAAAAGTTTCTCTTCAAGCCTCATTTGGATAATACTAATAATCAACACATGTTATGCACATGAAATTTGAAGTTTATTTTAAAATATAAATAAATGAATTTATATAGAGGAAGAAGATGGGGAAGATTTGGAAGTTTTCAAGGGGGAGCTTCAAGACCAACAGATTCGAAGGTGGAGAAGAAGACATGTATGAGAATCAGAAAATCAAATAGTGACATTGTCCCAGTTGGAGAAGACAATCAGAGGAACGAAAATGTCGCGACCGATAGCGGAAAGGTGGAGTTGAGAGGGAAGAATCAATGGGTAGAATCGTCAAGCTGGAAAAATGGTATGAGAGATCCTGGAACGTCAATAGTGAGAAAAGGACAAGAAGAGGATTGATAACGGGCAGAAATGTTGCTATTTTAGTCCTAATTTATTAAGCTTTTGGGCGCTTTAATTGTGTTTTTATTGAAGAAATCTTGAATAATTCATTATTTTGTCTTTAGGAGCACTTTATGGATTTTTGGAGGAAAATGCCCTAAAATGAGTCATCCAAACCCAAATTTCCATGCCTGGGTCAAGGGGAAGCCCAAGAAAGTCAACCATGAAGAAGAGGTCCAAAAAGAATTGAAGTTTGCCCAATTTCAAGTCCAATCCGCACCTGCCCAGTTCTGGAATCTGCACAGCATCGAGACGCTGTCCCATTTCTTGGCGAACAAGTTGGCTGACGTCACAGCATCGCGACGCTGTCCCATTTTCGGGCCTATAAAAGGTGCCCCTTGGTGCCATTTTTTATCATCAATCATCATTCCATTCCTTCATTCCTTTCTCTCTTTGGCTCCTTTGGAGCCTTCTCTCAAGGCTTTTTAGCCTTTTTTAGAGTTCTTTAGTGGGAAAATTTTGGGGAGTTTTGGGAGCACTCTAGGAGGCTCACGGTGTGCTCAGAGGGACTCCAAGCACCAGCGACGGGGTCTTCGACGGTCATTTCATTTCCTTTTATTTTGCTCATATTTATGTTTTCCATTGTATATTTTGTGAATATTTTAGCTATGTATAGCTAAACCCCAATTTGGGGTCTTGAAATGAAATTATAGTTAAATGCTGTTATAATTGTCTATCTCTTGCCCTGTTCACTAATTATTTGTATGGATGTTCGTAATGTTGTATGCAATTTGGCCAGTTGTATATTGATCTGATTCCTAATGGAGACTCGACGGAGAGAAATTAGGATAGATCATAATCCATGCAACTAGTTTAATTGCCCGTCGTGACAACGAGATTAGTTGACTAAACTTAGATTCCTAAAATGAATTAGAGTGTAATAATTAACGAATTTTAATAGCGCTAAGGACACTTAGGTTGTTAAAATGGATTAATTATAATTAGGGGAGACCGACAGGAGAACCTATGTGATTAACGGAGATTCTAGGAGTATGATTAGTTAGGCAACGAGATAGGTTAATTGTAATAATTATTTAGCCATTAATTGATTTTCAAGACCCCACTTCCCATTTTAAAACTCTTTCTCCATATTTTTATTTCTTGATTGATCAATTTAATTTCCTTAATCGCTTTAATTTTTTAAATTCATTTTAATTGCATGTTTTGGTCCCTAGATATTATTTCTCCCAAGTATTTTAGTGTTCAAGGAATTTTTGCTTTGCTTAATTTTCGCTTCGCCTTCCTATGGATTCGATACTCGGAATATTTCCATTTTATATTACTTGCGGCCCGTGCACTTGCGGTATTAGTAGCGGTGACGTGCAACAAATTTTTGGCGTCGTTGTCGGGGAGGCTTGATTTTTAAGCAAAATAATTTTTTCTTGACATTAAAAGGAAAGGGATAAATAGTAATTTAGGTGTAAATATTTTTCTTTTACTATTTCTGTGAATATTATTTTAGTTGTGTTTTTATTTGGTTCTTTTGATTGTTTGGGAGTGTTGCATGCGAAGACATAAGGTGGTTGAATTGTTTTCTTTAGATCTTGAAATTACCAGGACACTCAGATCTATTCGTAGAGAGAAAAGACTAACGGAAGCAATGACCCATAAGATGTAGCTCCCAAGACAATCAAAGACTTTTTACAGCCAGTCCTCCCAACCGAGAACTCAGGCATCGTTTACGCCCCAATCTTAGCTAACAATTTCGAGTTAAAGACAGGACTGATCCAGATGGCGAGAGACAATTCATTTAAAGGACACCCTTCTGAGGATCCACACTCACATCTGCGATCATTCTTGGAGATATGCGGGATGGTAAAAATGAAATGGAGTTTCGGCCAACGTGATAAGATTGAGGTTATTCCTATTTTCTCTACAAGACAAGACAAAAGATCGGCTCGAATCAGTCGAGACGGGCAGTATCAGCACATGGGACGAGCTTGCCCAGACATTCTTGACGAAATTTTTCCCGCCTACCAAGACTACGAAGCTCCAGACTGAGATCGAAACATTCAGGCAATTAGATGAGGAGTAGTTTTACGAGGCATGAGAGAGATATACGGAGATGCTTAGGTGAAGCCAACAAGTCCAATGTCTGAGGAAGGAAAAAGCCCAACAAAGTCAAAGGGAAAAGTCAAAGGGAAAAGTCAAAGGGAAAGGAGAAAATAGAAGAGACCAATATTGAAGATATGGACATTGAAACTTTGGGCAAAGCAGACCAACAAGGGTTCCAAAAAAAATAGGAAAAACTGTAGGGAAGGTAATGAAAATAGTAGAAAAGACAAAGGAGAAGCCAAAAAAAAAAATGGAAAAGAATGGCAAGAGTTGATCAAAAGCAAAGCCAGAATTAATTAATTAATTAATTAAAAAAAATTAAAAAAAAAACAAAAAAAACTCTTATGTTCAATTAACAGTAGGTAACAATCATCCTCATATTAGAAAATAGGGATGTTGGAGAATCATTTTTAGACAATTGTACTCAAACTCTTCCATTGTAATTATAATTAATGATTGTCTCGTTTGATAACAATTTTATTTTTGGTTTTTTGTTTTTGAAAACTAAGTTTACAAACACTTCTTCCACCTATATATTTTTCCGGTTTGTTATCTACATTTTTTTATGTTTTCAAAAATCAAGTCAAATTTAAAAAAAAAAAAAAATAGTTTTTGTTCTTGGAATTTGGCTAACAACTCTATTGTCTTCTAAACAAAGATGAAAACATGGTAAAAAAATTGAGAGAAAACAAGCATAATTTTGAAAAATCAAAAACCAAAAACAATAATTATTAAACGCGGTCTTATATATTGATTATTTGTAACTATCAACCTACCTGATTTTAATTCTTGCTTCATTTGCAATTATAAATTTTTAGTTGCTACTTTTAATATTTAATCTGTGTGTTGCTGGATTTATAGATACACTTATATTTAGAAACTTGATACCTAACCTACATGTGGCTTCAAGTTTAAATATAATGGTCTATTTAAAGATAGGTCTCTATCCAAATTTTATTCAATAATTTATGAAAGAATTAATTACCATAAATAAAATGAATTTTCATTTAAGATCCATCCACTGAAACAAACAAATTATTTGAAAGCTTAAGAGCCAAAATATAACAAGTAAAAAACTCCCAAAATGAAAATATAATTGAAACCCATTTATAATAACAAAAACAATCCATACAAAATTTCTTAATACAATTCCACTAACACAATTTTTGAGTTTTAGTGTAAAGTCATGCAAATAGTAAAAATGATTGCGAGATTTGACCCAACTATAAAAATTAAATTAAAAGAAATTAAATTGAAAATTTTAAAATGATTGAAATCGAATTAAAATTAAATCAAAGTATGAGATGAAATTGAAAATTTTAAAACCATACCTAAAGTAATTCAACTTCACAAAATAATAATAATAATATCTTTAAAAATAATAATAATAATAATAACACTAATAATAATAATAATATTTTTTCAAAAAAAAAAAAAACAACAATAATAATAGGAGAATTGAAGGAACTAGGAAGATGTAAAATTGGACAAAATGAAAATGGTGAATTTTATAAGAAGAAAATTTGCCTGCATACCGATATGTAGGATCTCCCTATATACCCCAATAAAATCTTATACCCAATAAAATCTTGAAAAGTAAGAAAGAGGAAGGGAGAAAATAAGAATTTTTTGTTATTTCTCTTAGTTGTCAACATTTTAATGGTAGTATACAGGGAGATCTCTACATACGGGTATGCAGGCAAATTTTTTTCATTTTGTAATTTAATTTTGAACAAAACTTGTATGCTAGGAGAATTCTCCCTACATATCCCATCAAAATTTTGACAAACAAAAAAGAGAAAGGGAGAAAATGAGAATTTTTTGTTATCTCTCTTAGTTGTCAACGTTTTAATGGTGGTATGCCCATTTTCAAGGGAACGGTTGCAATAATGAGAGTCTTTGAGTAATTGAATTCTTATGTTTATTGCGAGCACAAACTTTACCTTGTCTTCAAGTCTTCCTTTCTTCATCTCAAATCTCAGAACCCCAGTTCCCGAGCTCCACAACCACCACATCAATGGCGTCTTCAACTTCCAGCCCTTTCACCAAGCCCCATTTTCCACATTCTCCACTTCCACCAACACCTACTACTCACCAGCGCAAGTCCTGCGCACAATTTCTCTGTAAATCCCTCTTCTTCTGCATTTTCCTCCTCCTTCTCCCTCTCTTCCCTTCCGAGGCTCCAGATTTCGTCAATCAGACTTTGCTCACCAAATTCTGGGAGCTTTTTCACCTCATGTTCGTCGGCATTGCTGTTTCCTATGGTCTCTTTAGCAGAAGGAACATCCAGGTGAGTGTTGACGAACCTCGCTTCTCCAATTTTGAAAATCCGCAGTCCTATTTGTCTAAGACGTTTCACGTCGCGTCCATTTTTGAAGATGTTGACGATTTCAGTGCTTCTGATGAGAGGAAACTGAGTGAAGTTTTGTACATTCAGCCGAATCGTGGATCGGTGAGTGATTTTGGGGATTTGAATGCCCAATCTCGCCAACAGGAAAAACTCCGTTACTCCATACCCAAAAAGAGGTATGAAAACTCTTATGAATCTGCTGATAATGATAGTGTTGGTCATGCTTGTAAATCGAGATATACTCGTGGTGGATCTGTTGTGGTAGTTGCTGAAACAAATCGTAGGTCTAGTGAATGGTTGGATTCAGGGGCCATTGTAAATTATAAACCTCTAGGTTTGCCTGTTAGGAGTTTGAGGTCGAATCTTACTGAACCCGACGATGTTGAATTTGAATGTGGTGATGAATCTTGTTTGAGTTCTAAAAGTTCATCCAAGAGCTCTGAGAATAATTGTGAAAGAAGAAGTGAATTTGGTGATAACTGTTGTGTGAATTTGGAGGAGAAGTTTGATGAAGCTGTTATTGCGTCAATGTCCCAATTTCAATTGCGTGAGAAATTTGGAAAGAAGGTGACGAGAGAGAGAGGAGTTGGGAATGCTGCTCTTCGTCCTTCCCATTTTAGACCTCCCTCCATTGATGAAACTCAATTTGAATCACTGAAAAAATCAAGGTCTCTTCGTTCTCCTCTATCTCAGTCATCACAAACTAGTTCCTTCTCTTCTTCGTTGTCACCAACAACAAGAAAGCACCGTAAAATGTCGTCACTTGGTAACATTCCATATAAATCATTGCATTCTCGACAATACAGTATGAGTTCTCTGTCTGAAAACAGTAGAGGGAGCTCTGAAGACCCTCTGATTGAACCAGAAAATTCATCTGAGTGCAATGAATCCATCTTAAGTTCCCCACATTTGGACAGGAATTTCGCAAGTATTCCGAAAGCTTTATCCCGAGGAAAATCCGTTAGAACAATTAGAACAAATGCAGTTTCCATAGAGGAAATGAAAGCTCAAGAGATGTATAGAAACCAAGTTGAACATGGTGAAAATATAGGGAAGAAGTTTGCAGAAGGTGGAGAGTCACCATATATGAGAGAAGATGGAGTGGGGCATGGATGGTCTGGTATTAATAACCCGAATGCTGGTAATTCAAATCGCTTGCCGAAGACGACGTTCTCGGGGATTGAGGAGCAGAAGGAAGAGACTGAGAGTCTCCTGACAGATGATTGTAAAGATAACTCTGAGAGGGAGGATGAAAGTATTTTTGCAAGTTCAGATGAAGAAGCTGCTTCAAGTATGGCGGGGGAGTCGGAATCGGGGGCTCACGAGGTCGACAAGAAAGCTGGCGAGTTCATAGCCAAGTTCAGGGAGCAAATACAGCTTCAGAGGATGGCTTCAGTAGAAAAAAGATTGAGAGGAGGATGGGGGTCATTCAGCAGCACAAGCAGCAGCTATTTCAGTTGATTGGCTAAGACTTTGATCTTGAAAGGCCTTCTTTTAAGCCCTTTATACATTTAAGGTTAAATATGTAATTTGGTCTCTAAGATATACTCATTTTTTCAATTTCGTTTTTGAATATCTTTGAAGGTTTCAAACTCTCCGTCTCTCTTTTTATTTTCTTCGGTTCAGAACCTTTAACTTCAAATAACTTAAAGAGAGTTGGTTTGGAATACTTTTTAAAATGTTTTTGAAGAATGTTTTTTTTTTTTTTTTTTTTTTTTTTTTTAACATTTTGTATAAAAATTATTTAGAATTTAAACACTAATGTTTGGTGGTTACATTTCCTCACAAGTGTTTTTATACACAAATTATTATATACTTAAAAACTCTTTTTCAAAAATTTGTTTTCAAATTTTTAGTGGTGGCCAAACACTAGAATTTTGTTCAAAATGATTTTCTTTTTCAAAATTAAGCACTTGAAAAGTAAAACCAAACATACCTTTAATTGATGCATTATCCATCGAAATATACTAGAATCGGTTGAATGTTTCTATCTTTAACTTACGAGTATGGAAGCCAATACGTGCATAACTCATGGACTTTTTTTTTTATTAAAATTGTAATTTTAAAAACTTCTTACGAAAATATGATTTCTGGCAAACTATTTATTACAATATTGTAGTTTTTAATAGGCCGTCTCTTGAAGAGACGACCTGTACACGTGTCGTGCCCAAAAACCTGACGAATTAAAAAAAAAAATCTACCATAGGTTGTCTCTTAAAAAAATAAAAATAATAAAAACGTTGTAACGTCATTGCTCAGCATTACGATTTGGCAGGGGGTCGTCTCTTCGACCCCTTTGAAATTAAAAAAAAAAAAAAGTATGAAACCTGGCGTCGCGTGTTTCACATGTGGCGCCAGAATAGATAATGGTACCCCCCAAAATCTTCCCCCCCAAACCTTCTCAGATCTATTCGGTCCCCACTGCTTTCTCACTCGTCCCGACTGCTTTCTCTCCGCTTTTCTCTCCATTTTCTCTCTGTTTTCCAGTCGCCCAAGTAGATAAGGTAATATTTTATTACTTGTTTTTTTTAGAATGTTATTTAAAAGAGTTATTATGTTGGTTTTGTCGTTATTTGAAGTTTTTTTTAGAGGATCGTTATTTGAAGTTTGATATAAGTTTTTTATTTTTTATTTTTTTTTTGTCAATATTTGAATAGGAGGGAGACATTTTTTGTCCCTATTTTGTTCTACAAGAGGCCAAAATCTGAAATCATCATTTTTTTTATTTTTATCTTTTTTATAAAATGATTTAGCATTTTTTTAGGGTTGTATAGATCTATACTTTGATTGAGGGTTGTGTTATGACGAAAACAGTAACAACGTAACAAGAACGAAAGGGCGAAGAGAAACAACACACAGATATACGTGGTTCACTAACGGTGTGTTAGCTACGTCCACGGGCAGAGGGAGAGAACGATCTTATTATGTGAGGAGTATTCAGAATACAGAGAGATTAAGGGCAAAGAATAGGTTAAGAGGGTTTATATATGGCATCACTCTTAACCCTAACATAATAGACCCCCGTACTGGGTCGTTCGAAGCGCTTCATATCAAATTCAAGGCATATCAACAGGTTGGATTTTTTTTTAAAAAAAAAAATTGTGGTATTGGATTGTTGGAATATTTTTGTTTGTTTTAGTTAAATTGTTGGATTAGTGTGTTTTAATTATTTCTTTAAAGAAATTTGTGTTTTTTTTTAGAATAAGAAATTTGTGTTTTAAATTATTAAATAGTTAACTATGTATTATACATTTTAGTTAGTTTATTATTATTTTTACATGTATACATACTATATTATTGTCTTAGGGTGACTTGAGTATAATTCAAAAGTTAAATAATTAGGTTTATTTAAAGTTTAATTTAGTTTATAATATTTGTTAGTGTATTAATTAGAAGGGTAATTTAGTTTAAGTTTATTAATGTATATTTTTAAAAACTAATTATACATTCTTTTCTTTTTTCATAGAAAATGGAAGATAAATGTTTGAGATTTGTTTTGCATATGAATGGTAATATGATTGATGGTGTAGATGAAATTGAATATGATCGACCCGCATGTGGTGGTTTTACTGTTAATGCTCGTAGTGGGGTTGTCTTTGAACAATTTATTGAAATGATAGGATTATCGTTGGGTGCAAATGTTAGGGAAAATCAGTTGGATATAGTGTATAGACACCCTGAAGTATCACCATTAGGATCAGTTAGATTTATGCCAATATCTATCCCTAACAATCAAGCGGTGGATTTGATGTTTTCAATTGCATTACTTGTCCCAAATGTTGTACATTTATATGTCAATGTCAGAAGAATAGAAGATAATGCACAAAATTTTAGAGAAATTCCCAGCCAATGTTTTGAACCTAGCCAATGCATCGATCCCGAGCCTAAATCAGTAGCACCACCATGTGATGGTGAAGATGTAGTTGTTGATAATACATTTAAAGAGTTAAGGATCGAAACAGATGATGAATTTGAAGATTTGGATTTTGATGATCGTGAACATACCATCCCTTCAGTAGTATTCACCCAACTAGATGGTCACACAGTAGATAACACTATAGAACATGACCCAATTGTAGCACCTGTGCCAGTTCAAAATGATTTGTTGTACAAGGGTTTGATTTGTCAAGACAAAGAGATTCTTCAACATGTGGTGAAACGTTTTTCTATTAAGTGTCACTCACCTTATGAAGTGGTTGAGTCAACGCCGACAATTTGGGCAATAAAATGTAGTGGGAGGATGGTTGCAAATGGCGACTTCGTGCCATAAAAAAGAAGTCTCATGGACTTTGGGAGATCACTCAATATGTTGATCCTCACTCGTGTTTCTACTCATAATTGAATCAGAGTCATTTGCAGCTAGATTCAACAATGATTGCATTGGAATTTTGCGAGACTGTGAGGGAGCAACCTTCTATCAGTGTGTTGAAACTACAATCAGAGATAAAAGAAAAATTTGGATACCACGTTCCATACCACAGAGTTTAGGAAGGAAAAAGAAAAGTGTTGGTTAAAGTGTTTGGTGATTGGGATGAGTATTATAAACTCTTGCTCAAGTGGATGTATATGGTGAGACATACCAATCCTGGAACACGTGTGGAGTGGAAGATACAGAGTACACATCTTGCAGGTCATGCTATCCTTACTTTAGTGTTTTGGGCATTTGGTCCATGTATTGAGGATTTCAAGAAATGCCGACCTATCATCCAAATAGATAGTACTCATCTATATGGAAAATATAGAGGGGAATTACTTATTGCAACCACAGTGGACTCAAATGGGCACTTGCTTCCACTTGCATTTGCCATCGTCAATGAGGAATGTCGTGAAACATGGGGATGGTTTTTTAAACACTTGAGAGTGATCATTTCACATAAATAGATATGTTTAATTTCTGATCGGCATGGGGGCATAATTTCAGCAGTCAACAGTATGAGTAATGAAAATGTGACACTGTCTGTATTTCATCATAGATTTTGCTTACGACACTTGGTCAGCAATTTCAATAAAAAATACAAGTGTACACGATTGAAAAATCTGGTTTATCGTGCTGGGTGTCAGTACCAAATTCGAAAGTACAACAAGATTGTTGAAGAGGATATTAAAATGATGAATGACAGTTGTATGAATTTTTTCAACAATATTGGTATTGAAAAATGGACCCAAGCACACGATGGAGGCATTAGGTATGGGTGGATGACCACCAATCTAGCAGAGTGCATCAATGGAGTTCTGAAAGGAGGTCGTATGTTGCCTGTCACTACACTCGCTCAATTGACTTTCTACAGATGTGTGCAATATTTTGAGAGAAGGAGAGAAGAAACCAGAAAAGCTTTGGCACGACGAGAGAAATATACTCGGTAATCTAAGTTTAACTTCTTAGTAGTCCATTTACTTTCTTTGCATGCATGCATATGTCACTTACTGTATCAGGTACGCTCATGATAAAATTGTTAAATGGGCATCGAGATCCAGTAAGCACGTGGTCGAGACATATGATCGATCCACTGGTGTGTTCCATGTGAAAACGGGCATCCACTATTATAATGCCAAAGGAGGGAATATCCAGGTGTTGAGATTAACTCCAAATGAACGTTACTGTTCATGTCACAAATGGCAAACTTTTGGAATTACATGTTCACATTTCATGGCAGTTTGCTCACGCGTCAACATGAATTATGAAGATTACATTGAGGAGACCTACAAGCTTTCGACATATGAGGAATGCTATTCTCCTCAATTTCAACTGATTCCTCATGAAGACTACTGGATAGCCCCTTCGAACATTCATACCCTTCATGCTGATAGAAGGTTGTTGAGAGAACCTGGTAGACCAAAAAGTTCACGCATTCATAATGAGATGGACTGGAGGGAACCGACAACTCAACAACAATGTGGATTATGTAATTAGCTAGGTCACAATCGTAGGAGATGTCCTTCGAGACAAAGGGATGCACCATTGTGATTGTTTTTCATGTTTTTTTTACTTTTCATTTTGGTTGTAATGTGTTAGTTGAAATGAATTTAGTTGCAATATTATGTTTAATCAATGACATATTATCTTCATGTTTTTTGTTGTTCTTCTATGTTTGTCCTATCTAAAGATGAAACTATAATTTTTTTATATTTTTTGTTTCTCCTATTTAAGGTTTAAACTATATATTTTTTTATATATTTTTTTCTCTTATTTAATAATTTAATTTTGAAGATATAATTGTTATAATCATTGTAAAACAAACTAATTGAGTAACTTAATTGCATTGTTTTCAAATAATGGATCCAAACCCAGGACCTATCGATGCATCTGTTTTATACGATCAACTCCTCCACCGATCAACGAGTTTGGAACGATCGTAATGTAGGAGAGCTACATTGTCGACGTCGGGGGGCAGTTGTACAGTGCACCATCCCACTACATCGTCGTATAGTGCCAGCACTTCGTGCTTCGGGCTTCTATGGTGTGGCTAGATTAGGGTTTATTCAGTTGGACTGGCACTTCATACAGCTCTTGTCGAGAGATGGAGACCAGAGACACATACATTTCATGTGCCTGGTGGGGAGACGACTGTTACACTACAGGATGTCGCAGTGTTACTTGGGTTACCAGTGGATGGCGAGCCAGTCACTGGATCCATAAAACATAACTGGAGAGAGATGTGTTTTAGGTTACTTGGTGTCACTCCTGGACTTAACGTCATTAAAGGATCCAGATTAAGTTTACCTTGGTTAGCAGCTCAATTTCCAAGATTGGATGACAATGCTGATGATATAGCAGTGGAGAGGTATGCTCGGGCATACATCTTGCAATTGATGGGTGGGAGCTTATTCGCTAATAAAACTGGAGACAAGGTATATTTAATGTTTCTGCCATTGTTAGAAAACCTCGAGGTTGCAGGACGATATTCTTGGGGTGGAGCGTGCTTAGTGTGAGATTGCCATATCAGTTAGCCATTCATCCACCTCAGATCCAAGTCAGAAGCCATGCAAGAAGTCCCTCAGCTGAGTAGATATTCTCAGCTTGTAATTTGTTTGCTAAATTTCGTGTATCCCTGTTGGGCCCCATTTCCCACTTTTTGTTGTAACAGAAAAGAGGATATAAAACTATCTTCGATTCCTTTTTTTCTTTCGGTAAGAGAGTGAGAGTAATTGGGGAGTGCAGAGTGTTTTAGCGAGCTGGGAAAATCCTTCTTCTGGTAGTGAGGTTGAGAGAGATGGAGTTCATACTCCTTTGATGCATTTTGTAATCCTTGTTACACTTCTGAATAACAGAACCTTCGGCTGCCCTTCAAGAGTGGATGTAGACCATAGCAATATGGTTGAACTACTATAATTCTCTGTGTGTGAATTCTTCTCTCTTCCCTCATATTTGTATTTGTTTTTGTTCTCAGATTCATCACAAATGGTATCAGAGCATTCGCTTGGTGATGTAGCTTGAGGAATCGAAGTTGGAGATGAGAACAAATTTAGTAGATTCGACAATCTAGCCCGAGTACAAGCTGTTTTTCGATAAATCGAAACAGAGGTAAGTCATTTGATCGATCAGCTAGGTTTTACAGCTTTCGAGTAGAAATTTGCTCCATCATCTCTGACTGTTTACGGATATTTCGATAATGTCAGCTAAGTTTGAACTTGAAAAATTTGATAGCAAAGGAGATTAGTCTCTGGCGCAAAAAACTCAGGGCAATGCTAGTGCAATTGAAAGTAGCTAGGATATTAGATAAACCGGAAGATCTACCTGAACCATTGTCTGAAGTAAAACGAAAGGAAATGGATGAAATTGCATTTAGCACTATGATACTATACTTATCAGATTCTGTCCTGCGTCAAGTCGATGAAATAAACAGTGTTGTAGAATTATGGAAGAAACTGGAATTTATGTACTTAAATAAATCATTAACCAACAAAATTTTGTTGAAAGAAAGATTGTTTGGTTATAGAATGGACTCATCTAAAATGCTGGAAGACAACCTAGATGAATTTGTAAAGATTTGTTTAGATGTGACAAATATTGGTGAAAAAATTGATGATGAAAATCAGGCCATAATTCTATTAAACTCCTTACCCGATAGTTACAAGGAGATTAAGGTTGCCATAAAATACGGAAGAGACTCATTGACTTTGAGGTTAGTATTAGATGCCCTTAGATCTAAGGACATGGAAACCAGAACACAGAAAAGGGACAATGAAGCACTAACTGTGAGGGGTAGAACTGAAGCTAGATCGAACACACCAAAAACCACTAAAAGGGATCAAAATAAACACAAGTCTAAATCTAAGGGAAGAGAAACCAGGGAGTGTTTCTATTGTAAGAAGCCAGAACACTTAATAAAAGACTGCAGGAAACTTCAATGGAAGAATAAACATCAACCTAAAAAAGAGGGTCAAAATTCAGCAAATGTCCATGAGACATATGAATCGGCTGAGGTTCTTACAATCTCTGAAAACAATCCTACAGAACAATGGATCTTAGATTCGGGTTGCTCCTACCATATGACACCTCATAGACACTATTTCCTTGACTTTAAAGAATTAGTTGGGGGGAAAAGTGCTTATGGGGAATAACCAGCAATGTTTGATAAAAGGTGTAGGGACAGTCAAGTTGAGTCTAGCAACCGGAACTCAGAAAATCTTATCCTCAGTTAGATATATTCCAGATTTGAAAAGAAATCTAATATCCTTGGGAACCTTAGATAAAGCTGGATACAAATATAAATCGGAAGGAGGTGTTATGAAAATACTAAAAGGCTCTTTATTAGTAATGACAGACAACCTAAAAAATGGCCTTTATACCTTAAATGGAACCTCTTATACAGAATCAGCAAATGTTGTCCCAAAAAAAGATGATAGTGAGGCAATTATATGGCATAAGCGTTTAGCTCATGTTAGTGAAAGGGGCTTAGTAGAGTTGAAGAAACAGGGGTTACTTGGAAAAACCAAGTCAGTAGCCTTACCTTTCTGCGAGCATTGCACCATAGGAAAAGCAACACGAGTACAGTTTAGTAGGTCGGCACAAAAGTCACAGGGCATCCTTGATTATGTCCATTCTGATTTGTGGGGGCCGGCTAGGGTCTCTACTTTAGGGGGAGCAAAATATTTCTTGAGTATCATTGATGACTACTCCAGAAAATTGTGGGTCTTCATGCTTAAAAATAAATCAGAAGTATTTGAAACCTTTGTGAATTGGAAGACACTGGTAGAGAATCAAACTAATCGAAAATTGAAGAAGATTAGAACAGATAATGGACTGGAATATCTCAATGAAAACTTTAAAGATATGTGTACAAAAGCTGGAATTCAGAGACATTTGACAGTACCTTACACTCCACAACAGAATGGGCTAGCAGAGAGATAGAATAGAACAATTTTAGAGCATGTAAGGTGTATGTTGTCAAATGTTAAGTTACCTAAAGTGTTCTGGGGTGAGGCAGTAAACACAACTGCTTACTTGATAAACAGAAGTCCCTCCCTAGCTCTAAATTTGAAAACACCACAAGAAATCTGGTCAGGTAAACCTCCAAACCTAAGTTACCTAAAGGTGTTTCGGTGTTCAGCTTATGCACATGTAAAACAAGATAAATTAGATCCTAGAGCTCAAAAATGTGTTTTCTTAGGATATCCTGATGGAGTAAAAGGGTACAAATTATGGCCCTTAACTCAAGGTGAATCAAGGTGTGTAATCAGTAGAGATGTGAGGTTCAATGAGGGTGAAATGCCCTGGGAAAAAGAGGGAAGTTTGAATTATAAAAGGGTATCAGAAGGAGAGGAAGATCAGTTTGATATATTGTTAGAAAACAGTGATAATAACACTGAGCTGCAAACACATAATTCAGAACAAAATCAAGAAGTTATTGAAACACAACCTGAAACTGATAATTCGAATGAAGAACAACAAGAGCAGCCCATAATCCTCCCTACTCAACCTTTAAATCCATAAGAAAATTTGACAAATTACCAACTCACCCGAGACAGACAAAGAAGAACAATTAGACCACCCTCACGGTATGAACAAGCAGGGTTTCGCCCTCCACCTCTCAAATCTGAGGTTCTTTGCGTCGTTTGTGACTTTGTTGGTCAGATTTGTGTCCGTGGTGGTGCATTTCCTCTTCTTCGCTCGGATCTAAGGTAAGTTTTCCGTTTTCCTTCATCTTTGTCGCCGTTCTTTCCATCTTCTGAGGGTTTGTTGCCGTTCTTGGATCTTCGGTATGTTCGTCGTTTTCCTTCCAATCTGAGTTCTTGCCTTCTTTCTGAGGATATTTTTTTTTGGTTTACTTTTTTGTTCCAGATAGTGTCGGCGAGACATCCTCGTCGTTTCGCTTGGACGATTTGGCCGCTTGCTGCTTCGTTATCCCCCATCCTCTCTTTCGCTGCCTCGACGATGGAGGACTGTCCCCCTTGTTGCTTCGAATCTCCATTCCTCTCTTTGTCGCCTCGAAGATTGGAGGATTATTGTGGTTGGGGCTTGCATTTTCATTTTCAGATACTACACAGTCCGTCCACCATTCGACGAGGCCGGCGAGGAGACTGTGAGGGGGATGAAAAGCATGGTAGGGAGGTCGGACCGAGTGAAAAACAGGTTCGAACACAACTTTTTGTTAAGGCCGATGATGATGAACCTGTTGTTTGATTCTCGTATGACTTTTGTTCATGCCTGAGGCCCCTGATTATCAATCAACTTGGTTTTATATTGAGATTAATTATTGTTCACTGTCAATGTTTTCTGGGATTATGTTTCCATTACAGACTGTCTTCTTGTTTTTGTTCTTCAATGTTGATGGTTTGCTAAATTGATGTTCTAATCTGAGGCCATTTTTCTTGAATTGCTCATATTGGTACGAACTGCCTGTTTACATTCTGCAGTTCAATGGGAAAATTATTATTATTTTTTTAAATTTCATAAGTCTCGTATTTAATGTGGCACTGTTTGGTGGTTGGGTGGATTTTAGTCCTTTCACTCTTTATGAAACTATCAGTTCCATTTATTTCCATGTACTTTGACTGATTTATTTGGTTGTTGAGGGCATTTACTCATCTGATATCTCATTTTGCTCCTTATATACACATCCCACTTTCTTTCTTCATTCACACCTTTCCCTTTCTGTTCAACCTTAATCCAAATTCTATCCTATCTTCACTGTTCGGGTAAGCATTACTTTATTCATATACTACTTCTTCTCTTCATTACTGTCCTCTTCTCATAGCGTTACTAATCTTAGTTATTCCTTTTTCTTTTTCCCATGTACTTTGTGAATGACATAACCGAACAATCGTGTCCTTACTGTATTCTTGGAACAACCAACAACTAGGGAACGCATTTGAGGTAAGAATGTTGTTTCTTAGTAAACAAAGTAGCTAATATTCAGTCCATGTGTGCATTGTTCTAACTTAGTTCATGTTTGAACTTGTTTAATACATATTTTGTAGGTTCTCGATCTTCATCCACTTGAAAAATATACGTCCCACCACCGATACACGTAAATACATCCTTTGCCAAACTCTCTGTCTGTAATATATTTAGGTGCATTACATTGTGCGTTTGTTCGAAGAACATTGTAATAGGACGTTACGTTTATATTATGCCTTATTTGTGTTTTTGTAATGTTCATTTTAATTTGCTGACTTGAGAAACTAGGTTATTTGATTAGCTTTTTTTTCACCTCACTTGTTTAAATGTATAGTCACATTAGTATTGTTTTGCACCTTAACATTAGCAATTGATTTGCCACATTCCTTTTCATTTAACTAGTTAATTAACTTTTTTATTTTAAAAAGAAGGAAAATAATGAAGTTAATAATAAGAATGAAATTTGCACAATATACTTGGAAGTATTCAGAAATGAAAGAAAAGTAACGAAGTTAAGAATAAAAACTGAAATGTGTAAATTAATTGGATTTTTTTTCAAATATGGGAGGAAAAAAAAAACCCAATCATAGTAAAAGCATAATTGAAAATGTTTTTATGTAAATGAAGGAAAAATAACCCACCATAGTAAAGAAAACGAAACTTTGTAGTATTTGGTAATTTTTTTTCAAAAAGGGAGGAAAAATAACCAACTTTATTAATAAAGAGCAAATTTTGGATATTGTTTGGAAAAGTTTTGAAACAAAGGAAGGAAAAATAACCAAAGGAAGGAAATGTTATACTTTTTTTTTTTTAGAATACAAATGTTATACTTTTTTTTTTTTTTGGTAGAACCACAATGTGTTGTAAAATGTGAAGTTTTGTACATTATGTTGATTTTTTATTTTATGACATTATGAAAAAGTTTTTAAATAGCTTGTAAACTATGAACTCAATTATTTATTTTCTAAGTTTTTTTTCTTATATTTATTACCGAAATTATGACTTCATGTTAAAATTATTTTCAATAACTGTAATAAAAATATTGTCATTGCAAAGCATTCACGATAACGTAGTACTATTAGTCGAACTGTGTTATCACTTCACCATAACATCCCACTCGAACTCTAACTGAACTTCGTAACATAGGCTTATGGGAGGGAACAAATTCTAAGTCGTTTTTGTCAGGCGCATGCCCAATGTGTACACGACGTGATATGAATGTGCCCGCCAAGTACATGGATTTAGTGGTGTCGTTTACCAGTCGTATGAGAGGTGGGACGACGCAGAAGCAGCTTATATCGCTTACACCATGGAAGTGGACAGTCATTCCAGTCATATTGGACACCGTGAACTAGATAGAAATGTAGTGAATATGACCGTTAGCACATGTAGTGGAGCATACCATGTTGTCCTCTTCGTAGTAGGGTTTTTTTTCTAAAATTGCAATTATAATGGGAAGATGTGATAGAGAATATTGATGTGAATAATTGGAAAAAAATTGGAAAAACTATTGAAATTAAAAAAAAATGAAAAAAAAATAGCATAAACAATAGCTCCCAATTGATCAAAATACTCAATTCCAGCACAATCCCAACCCTGCACTCCAAACACAGATATCAACATGATTCCAACCCAAATCCAGTGCACCAAACACATGCATCATATTAATTCCAGCCCAAATCCAGCAAACCAAACACAGGCATCTGCATTCCCAGGAATCCAGATTCCAGAAAAATATTCCCATCGTAATCAGATTTCATTCCATTCCATTCCAAACCCATTCAATTCCGGCGCACCAAACGACCCCTATGAGATACGACCCGCTTTGTATTTGATACAGACGTATTGATCCAAAACGTCCATGTAGTAGACATGCAAGTGGGGGTATCTTATGCAATGAGTTTGCATAAGACCGGACCACGAAATAGTCAACCATTAGTTATAACACCGTTAACTAATTAGGTTACTGTTTCAATAGGATGACCTAGGTAACTCAGTCTTAATCTTGAGTGTGTCATGAACTCCTTCTCATGAGGGATTGTCCTTTGATTAGCATGGGTGAGAGTGGCCAATACGCCGACACAATATGCCTTCCTTTTTGGGGACAAGACCGAGTGGGAGGCTGAGGACATGACAACACAAGAAGAAATTCACTTCTTTCCGCTTCTAGGTGAAGTAGATGAGTGTTCCCTTAAGTGGTGACTCCGGGACTTGAACAAAGGGATCCCACCCTCTCACTGGCTCGAGAGGGACTTTCTGTTTAATGGTTGGACCATAAACAGGTTGCTCATTAGAGGAGCGCTGGTACTTAAGGAGACAGATGTAACACAGGGGTAAAACGGTAATTTAACCCAGCTGTGATTACGGACACTCGTGAAGGATTGACTTACCAGCATAGGTCTACATCCATAGACACAGAAATGTTCTACAGTGAGAAGAGTTCAGTTGTGGGTCTTTAGTGGAATGACCCACAGTTAATGAATATTGGTTAACCTGATTAATGAGTTTAATCTATTAACCTCATATCATTGGAGCTTCTGATCTATAGGTCCATTAGGTCCCCCTGCTAGCTCGTAAAGAGTAATTAGGAACAAATATATCTTGAGAGAATTTGAATAGTTCAAATTCATATTGGGAATTAAGTTAATTGTACGAGATACAAATTAATATAATGTATAGTGATGCATTAAAATATAAAGTCTAATTCGAGATTAAACTTTGTAATATTGAGAGATTGATATATTTGAAAGAGTTCAAATATATGTCTAATTAAATATATGGTATTTAATTAGAAGATGAATTAATTAATTATTCAATTTAGTTTAAATTAAATGAGATTTAATTAAACTATAATCTAGGAGAGAAATAAATATTTGAAGAAGTTCAAATATTAATATGAATTTGTTTCATATTAAATTTATAGGATATAAGAGAATTTGAAGGAGTTCAAATTTTAATATGAATTTGATTCATATTATAAAATTAATTAATTGAAAGACTCAAATTAAATACATGATATTTAATTGGGTAATTAATTAATTAACTAATAGAAGGTCTGAAATTAAATATATGATATTTAATTGGTGATTAATTAATTGGAAATTAATCAATTATGAAAATGATTAATCACTTATGGAAGTAATTAATCATTTATGGAAATGATTTAATCACTTATGGAAGTGATCAATCATTTATGGAAAAGATTAATCAATCATGGAATTGATTGGTCATCGAATTGGTTGGTCATGAAATTGATTAATTATGGAAAAGATTAAATTAGTTATGGAAATAATTGATTTTAAATGAATATTTTATTCATGACTTTTCTCCTATAAATAGAACACTAAACCTAGGGTTTAGGTACAACAACATAAGGCCACAAGAATGCACTCTTGCATTCTCTCTAGCCTCCCTCTCATATTCTCTCAACTCAAGAACTTTAGGGAGAATTTTCTCTCTAGAGTTTTTCTCATTCAAGATTAGGTAGTCCCACAACTACGTTCTTAATCTCAGAGTTATAGCAGGAAAGATCAAATGGTGGTGTTCTTCGTTGTTGCAGAGCAATCAAGAATCATTCTTGATTTTCAGAGACGTCAACGGAGGTTTGCTTCTCTTTTCATTATTATAGATTTATATCTAAATTTTGTATGTTTAGCCTTAAGTTTCTATAGAATTTGTTCTATGATTTTTGCCAATGTTATGGTATTTTTGGATAAACAAAATTAACTACGAATCGGTCCTAATTACGCTTCCGCTTTATCGGAATTAGGGAATTCCAAATCCTAACAGTAAGATAGAAATTAACTTCACACTAACGGGTAGAACTAATTTAAAGATTTATTAGAACTCCAAGATTTTTGAACATTTGAAAGTATAATGCCTACAAAAAAAAAAAAACTATAAATAATTCCATTATGTGGTTATTGTGCAAACTTTCCTATCATTTTCTTTTAATTTCTTGGTTAAATTACAAGTTAAATTCTTAGTTTGTGTCTATTTGGTCTTTTAGCTTTAAAAGTTGTCTAATATAGCTTGGAACTTCTAATTTTGTGTCTCACAACTCTAAACTCTAAAAGTATTTAAATAGGTTTAAATCAAAAACAAAAAAAAAGTATCTAAATAGGTCTAAAAATGTTTAATGTGTGTCCAACGAGTAACATAATTTTCAATTTTGTGTCTAATAGGTCTTCGACCTTTTTGACAATTTTTAATATTCACAAACCTACTGAACACCAAGTTGGAAGTTTTTAGGATTATGTTAGATAGAATTTAATTTTAAATCAATTAACAAGTTAACTTTAAAAAAAAAAAAAAACAAATGAATATGTCAAAAATTTAATAAACATAAAATTGAAAGTTCAAAAATCTATTAGATACTTTGTAAAGTTTAGAAGCCCTTTAAACATAAACTCTTGTTTTTTTTTAAAAGGGGCATTTGCATAGATAGCAAAATACACCAAACATATTGCAAAAATAACAAAAAGTAAAAACTATTTGAAAAAATAGCACAAAGTGACCTTATGTTACAAAAATACCCTTTCTATCAGCAACTATGTGATAGTCATTGATAGACTTTGATTCATCAGAGTTTATTTAGTGATAGACACGAATAAAAAGGATTATACGGAGTCTATTAGCATGATAGTCTATCAATAACTATTTGATAAAAAAAGATTATTTATGCAACGTGTCGTCTGAAGATGGTGGTAGAAAAATAAGATGGAAAATAATAATTAAAGATAATTTCAGTCAAGCTAAGTGTCAGTATACACTATCACATGTAGTAATAAAATCAATAGAGTATTTCAAAGTATCGATCCCACAAGGACTAATTAAACACAGATTTGAAGAAGAAACTGCTTTCAAATTGCAAGGTAGGTAACCAAAATAAAATTGATTGATGTTGGGAATTATGGAAAATAAAAAAAACAAATAATAAAGAATAATAAAAACAAGGAAATCAGTAAAGCTTCAACCCAAGTGTGAATACTTTATTAATAGCTTGCTTAACCTAAGTCTATTTAATTGGGTCAAGTTTAACTCCTATTTGACCTTGCACCCAAGAATCGTTAGAAGACTAAGCGAGTACCATTATGCACATTTCTGTGACTGGTTGGAAAACAGAAGCTCGATTTATTTGCTACTAAAACATTACTGATATGCATTAATCCAAGTATAAATTAAGCATAACCAAGTAGTACCTAGAGTATTCTACGATCGAATCCACATGGAAGGGATAGTAAGAATTTTTAATACACTAACTAATGAACACTCGGACGTATGGTACTGGATTTAAATAAATGAAGGTTGCAATGTTAAAGGAAAGTGATGTAAAATAAACTATGCGATAAAGATACAAATAAAAAGGGAAAATTAGATGATAAAGGCTATCAAGGCTTTTGTTGCGGCAACCACATGCATTAATAAGTTATCTAGTAGCACACATTCTGTTTGAATTCCCATTAATGCTTAAGCGAGAAATAAACATGTGATTCCCTTCCGGTACTACACATGCGTTTGGCGTAGAACTAACAACGTTCTGTTCAATTAGTGTAGGATCGAAAGGCAACACTAGAGGGGGGGTGAATAGGGTTGACTACCAATTTTTAAAAATAATTTTATCTATGAAATATGCTCAATTAAAGATTAACACACAAATTTAATTTAAGAGAAAATTAAGCAAGATAAAACCTAAAGCATGCACACTAAGATAGCTTTGAATTTAAATATGATTTAATCAACGAGAAATTTAAATAGCCCACTAAAATTAAATCATGCAATTAAAGAGAAATTAAAAATTAAGACAATAAAGCAAAGAGATAATTAATAGCAGAAAATAAAAGAGAGGGAGGAAGAGAAAACACCGGGAATTTATAGTGGTTCGGCAAATTGCCTACTCCACTCCCCAAGACTCCTTCTTGGGTATTTCACTAAGTGATCCTCTTGCGGATGAGAACCAAACCGACACACGACCCTCTTTTTCCTAGGCTAAAGAGAAACCCAAGATCCTTTTAACTGGTTCAGGATCAAACCAATTTCTTTTTCTCACAACCCAAGGTGTACCCACACCTTAATACAATTCCCAAAAAGAAAAGAAAAGAGAACCTCACAATATTGCAGATACACAAGTTGAGCACTCTAAAAAGAAAACCTCACAAAAATATAACTAGGCCAATTTTGGAGCAGGGAGGACAAGAATTTTAAGAGTAGAGAGACTTTGAGAGCTTAAAGACTTGAAAGCTTTTTGGTGTATATGAATGAGAAAATCAAGTCCAATTTATAGGTGAGGAGGATGAATTTTGGCCGTTGGATCAAATTTAGAATGAATGGTAGAGATTGAGTTTAAAATTGGAAAAGGAAAGAATTTCAAATTTAAGAGAGAATTTTGAAGGATTGGAATTTTAGGATTAGTAGAATAAAATCAATGATTCATGGGATGAATTTTGGAAAGAATCAATTTTGAATTTGGAGGAATTTTGATATTAAGAGCAAATTTTGAAGATATGGAATTTTGGAGATAATGAGAATAAATCAACGATTCTTGGGATGGATTTTGGAAAGAATAAATTTTGAATTGGGAGGAATTTTGGGAAAAAATAAAATTTGAATTGGGAGGAATTTTGGGTGAAAATTTATTTATACATAGCTTGCCACGTGTCACTATTCCATTGGTCCACGTAATCCACGTCAGCCGCCATGTCACTTGCCACGTCAGCAAAATGTGACCGTTGTGGAGCCACGTCATCCGTCACGTCAGCTGCCACATCATCATTTTTTGTTGATTGTTGTGCCACATCAGCGCCACGTCGGATGCCACATCAGCGACTGCCACGTGTCACTGCCACGTAGGTTTTTCTCCATCAAATTTGTTTTGGCCATAACTTTTTCGTTTGAGCTCCAATTTGAGTGATTCAAAAGGCGTTGAAATTGTTGTCTCGAGCTCTACAAGATAGTGACTTTGAAACACTGAAAATGTTAGTATAAAAAATCAGAGTTTGTTATCATCAAAATACTTGGTTTGATTGAAGCCCTAAAGCTAACAATTAGCTCATGCGTTGGCACTGTTCTCTAATGACTTGCAAGTGATTGCGTTATTCCTAAAGCGATCTAAGCACATTCATGAAATATCTCTTGCGGCAGTATTAATCCTTACACAACCTAGACTACATGTGATTGCGTTATTCCTAAAGCGATCTAGGGCAGTATTAAAGCCCTAGCGCAGAGGAAACGTTCAGAGACCTTAACCGGTTTAAATGCCGATTGGGATACCAATACGACGGCAAAAACATATAAATTTACAACAGATAAATATATTAAAAATCATGCTGTAAAAAAAAACATAAAGCATGCTGGAAAAAGTGCAGAAATTCCTAGATCTTATCTATAAGAGGATCCTATTGATCCTAGGGTTCAAGAATACTTACCCTTGAAGAATTCTTGATGAAAACCGCCTTTTTCCCTCGTAAGTTCGCAGAAAAACAGCAACAAAGTGATCTTGATCTTGCTGCAAAAAAATTCACGAACACCACCACCAAAATTGCACCGATATTCTCTAAGGTATGTGTGTTGAGTGGCTTGTGGGAACCCAAAATCTCTAAGGATCTTCTCTGGAAAAACTCTGTATACACAGAGGGAGAGCCAAAAACGAGAGAGAGGACGAGAGAGAGGGAGAGAGGCGTGAGAGTGGGAATTAGAGAAAACTGAATACTGACCCCTTCAATTAACCTACCAATTAGGAGAAGGCCACCTCATGCATAATATCAGGTAACTGATTAATCAGTTACCTGATATTTTTAATTAATTATAAATTCATAATTCATAATTTAAATTATAATTAATTAAACTTTAATTAATCAATATTAATTAAAATACCATTAATTTAAATCAAATTTAAATTAATATCTCTCTTATCTTATAGTTTAATAAAATCAAATTTAATTAAACTAAATCAATTAACTAATTCAAAATTAATTAATTTAAAAATAATAAAATTGAACATCATATATTCAAATGTTATTATTCTCTCTCATAAAACTATAGTATTAATATACATCCAATGCACATTAATTATAACCTATAGTTTTAATATGAATCAAATTCATATTTTAGTTTAATATTCGAACCCCTTCGAATACTTAATTCAACCTTAGAAATTTACCTCAACGCCCTTATAGAGCTACCGATGGGACCTGATGGACCTACAGATCAGAAGCTCCAACGATATGAGATTAGTTGGCTAAACTCATTAACCAAGTTAATCAATATTCGTTAACTGTGGTTCACTCCACTAAAGAACCGCAACTGCACTCTTCTCACTGCAGATATATTTCTGTGTCCACGGATATCGACCGCCAACAGCAAGTTAGCCCTTCACGTGTGTTCGTACCCCAGCTAGGTCAAATTACCGTTTTACCCCTAGGCTACCTCTTGGTCCTTAAGTACCAGTGCTCCTCTAATGAACAACCTGTTTGTGGTCCAACCAGAAAACAGAAATCCCTCTCGTGCCATAAAGAGGGTAGGACCCATTGTTCAAGACCCGGAGACACCACTTAAGGGAACACACCTCTACTTACCCTAATATCTGGAAGGAGTGAATTCCATCTTGTAAGACTACGTTCCCAGCTCCCCACTCGGTCTTGTCCCCAAAATGGTAGGCTTATTGAGTCAGCGAACAGGCCACTCTCACCCGTACAAATCAAAGGACAATCCCTCATGGACAAGAGTCCATAATCCACTCAGGATTAAGACCAAGTTGCCTAGGTCATCCTAGTGAAATAAAAACCGAGCTAACTAACGGTGTTACAGTTAGTGGTTAACTATTTCACGGTTCGGTCTTTGTTCAAACTCATTGCACAGGATACCCCCACTCGCATGTCAACTACATGAACGCGTTGGATCATTACGTTTGTATCAATATACAAAGCGGGCCGTATCCATAGTGTCACCAGGACAAGGTACCCAGCCTTATCCCTATACTACAGACCCTTTAGGCTAAAACTTGAACATTGATCCCCGTATATCCCTACATACTAGTTCAAGCATCATTCTATTAGCCTTGGATGTTTAGTTTATTGGATTAGGGTTATTAAGACAAGATATAATACAAACATTGAATAATACATCACTTTTATTAATGTTCGGTCAAATGTACATTTACTATCTACGAGTTTTAGGGCATAAAACCCAACAGATTGGTCAATCTAATATTGGATTGTGTCAGAACAACTAAATTCTCAATTTTGTTGAATGCAATACCTACAGGAAAATCATTCCGCAATGTGATCTGAGACAATGTGATCCTTTATCTCGGTATCTATTTATATTGTGTGCAAAGGTTTTTTTCTGCACTATTTTCTAGAGCACAGACCCAACAACTAGTTTCAAGATTTCGCCCAGGTAAGAATTGTCCAGCTATTTTCCATTTGTTTTTTGTTGACAACAGGTTAATCTTTGGAAAGGCATCAGCAGAGGAGTGCTAGATGATTTGAAAATTATTAGGTGATTTTGAAGCAGCAACAAGTCAAACTATTAATTAATTATCAGAAGTCAGCAATGGTTGTTTCTCCTAATGTCTTCTTTGGATTCTAAAGGTTATTTGTCTAAGATTTTGTCAGGGGCTATTGTTCCTGATTTAGGGAAATATTTTGGTATATCTTCTTTTTTCACCAGAAAGAGGGGGTGAGGATTTTTGGTGGATTAAGCAAAGAGTTTGGCAAACATTACAAGGTTGGGAAGAAATATTTTTCTTGTTTGGGGGAAAGAAAAATTCTTATTAAAAGTGTGGCTCAATCCATACCCACATATGTGATGAGTAGCTTCTACCTTCCACAACATTTGTGCAAAGATGTACATCAAATCATGGCTAGATTTTAATGGGGGTCGTCAGAGTCTAGAAGGAAGATACATTGGAAGAGATGGGAGTTTTTGTGTCTTCCCAAAGAGAGGGGAGGACTAAATTTTTTAGATTTGCAATATTTTAATAAAGTTTTGTTGGCAAAACAGGTGTTGCATATGCTCACAAACACAACTCTTCTTGTTTCTAAGGTGATCGATGGAAGATACGCTCACCAAACTTCATTATTAAATAACACTTGTTAAATTTAACTGTTCTATTTTCTGGAAATGTGTTGTTTGGGCCCATGAGCATTCAATTGATTTTTTTTAAATGGATAGTAAATGTAACATTTGACTGCTCATTAATAAAGTGTTATTGATGTTTATTTCAATAAAGAGTTATTAATTATCTTGTATTAGTCTTTTCCTAAATAACCCTAATCCCAATAAACTAACATCCTAGGTTGTTGTATGAGTCTTGAACTATATGTGGAGACATACGGGGATCAGCGTTCAAGACTAGAATACTTCAACACTCCTTGAAGACCAAAAACTCTTCAACACTCCAAGGCTGCAAAACTTCAAGACAACTATATTCGAAGGAGTTCAAATATTAATTGTAGGGGAAAATACACTTTTGGTCCCTGAGGTTTGGGTTAACTTACACTTTGATCCCTGAGTTTTAAAACTCAACAAAATTACCCCTGAGGTTTGGATTTCGTTACATTTTTTGTCACTTCGTCCAATTTTCTGTTAAACTCTAATAGTTTGCTGACATGGCACCATTATTTTAATAAAAAAAACAATTTTTAAAATTTTCTAAATAAAAATATATTAAAATAATAGAAATATTATGATTTTATTATTTTTTAATTCTTTCTCCCCTCTCTCTTCTTCTTCTTTCTCTTCTTCATCCTCTTCCTCTCAAGCTCTTCTTCTTCTTCAAATCTCCAGCGGCCGGCGACCACCGCTCGCCACCGTCGACGACTTTTTTTTTCTTTTCTTTTCTTTTTTCTTTCTTTCTTCTTCTTCTTTCTTCCACTTCTTCTCTCTTTATCCCATTTTTCTTCTTCTTTTTTTTTAAATAGAGGACCTTCAGATCTGGAAGCCTAGACCCACGGTGATTCAACCCCTCAAATATCGAGACCCACGACAGCTTAACCCGAAAACCTACACCAACGGTGAACTACCTCTGAAAAACCAAGACCCACAAGGATGGTGGTTGAATTTCTTTCTCCCTCTGTTTTTGCGTGTCTACGTCTCTCTCTGTGTTTTTGCGTGTGGTTGAGGAGGGAGAGAGTCACTTAGATCTGGGAACCCACGAACGAGATCTCTCGTTCTAGATTTAGGAAACACGGAAACTCTTCCCTCCCTTACAGTCGTGAGATCTGGGCTGGTTGAGCAACGACGAGCGAGCAATGGGTCCTCGTGGAGGGGAAATAGGGGTCAGCGACCAGTGGGTCATCGAGATCTAGGTGAGCAACGACAGATCTGAGTGAACGGTGGTTAGGTTTGGGCAAACGGTGGTCAGGTTTGGGCAAACGGTGGTAAGATCTGGGCGAGTAGTGGTCGAATCTCTCGTGTCTACATCTTTCTCTTTGTCTCAATTTTTTAGGTCTGGATGCTGCTGCCATGGGTCCTCGTGGGTCTCGATTTTTTTGGGTTATGGGAACGCAAACCACTGTATTTAAAAAAAAAATTATCGGCGGCGGTCGGTCGTCGCCGGTTGCTGGCCATCTACAGCAGAAGAGGAGAAAGAAGAAGAATAATAAAAAGAAGAAGAAGGAAAAAGTAATAAATATATTTAAAAATATATTTTTTATTTTTTAAATATATTTTTATTTAAAAAAATTAAAAATTATTTTTTTAATTAAAATAATAGTGCCACGTCAGCAGTCCGTTAGTATTTAACGGCAAATTGGACGGTAGAGACCAAATTGCTCCTTATCTCAAACCTCAGGGGTATTTTTGTTGAGTTTGAAAACTCAGGGACCAAAGTGTAACTTAACCCAAACCTCAGGGACTAAAAGTGTATTTTCCCTTAATTTTAATATGAATTTGTTTCATATTAAAACTATAGGTTAAATTTAATGTGCATTGGATGCACATTACAACTATAGGTTATATGAGAGAAAGATGATTGAATGTAATTCAATTATAGAGTTAAATTAAAATATATGATATTTAATTTAATGATTAATTAATTAGTGAATGAATTAATTATTTTATTTAAATTAATTTAGTTAAATTTTATTTAACTAAATTAAAACTAATAGGTTATGTGAGGGATATTCATTTAAATATGATTTAAATGGATTAATTAATTAAATTTGATTTAATTAATTATTGTTATTAAATTAATTAAATTAATTTTAATTTTAATTTAAAATTAAAATTTCTTGGGTTTTATGCCCTAAAACTCGTAGATAGTGAATGTAAACAACTTATATACTTGTTTCAATAAAGTGTCATTTAGTTTCTACAATAAAGTGTTATTGTTAAATATTGCACAATTTGACCCAAATCCAATAAACTAAGATTCAATGGTGTTTGTATGTAACATGAACTAGTATGTGGGGATATGTGGGGATTGATGTTCGAGTAACAACCTAAAAGGTCTATAGTACAAGGATAAGGTTTAACAATATGAGATACAACCCACTTTGTATTTGATATAGACGTATTGATCCAAAGCGTCCATGTATTATACCTGCGAGCGGGGGTATCCTAAGCAATGAGTTTGCATAAGACCGAACCATGAAATAGTAAACCACTAGATATAACACCGTTAACTAATTAGGTTACTAATTCAATAGGATGACCTAGGTAACTCAGTCTTAATCTTAAGTGTGTCATGAACTCCTTCTCATGAGGGATTGTCCTTTGATTAGCATGGGTGAGAGTGGTCAATACGCCAACTCAATATGCCTTCCTTTTTTGGGACAAGACCGAGTGAGAGGCTGGAGACATGACAACACAAGAAGAATTCACTCCTTCCCACTTCTAGGAGAAGTAGATGAGTGTTTCCTTAAGTGGTGACTCCGAGACTTGAACAAAGGGATCCCATCCTCTCACTGGCCTGAGAGGGACTTTTTGTTTATTGGTTGGACCATAAACAGGTTGTTCATTAAAGGAGCACTAATACTTAAGGAGACAGATGTAACACAGAGGTAAAATGGTAATTTGACCCAGCTATGATTACGGACACTCGTGAAGGATTGACTTACTGGTATAGGTCTATATCCGTGGACACATAAATGTTCTACAGTGAGAAGAGATCAGTTGTGGGTCTTTAGTGAAATGACCAACAGTTAATGAATATTGGTTAACCCGATTAATGAGTTTAATCGGTTAACCTCATATCATTGGAGCTTCTGATTTGTAGATCCATTAGGTCTCCCTGCTAACTCGTAAAGAGTAATTAGGAACAATTATATCTTGAGAGAATTTTAACTATTCAAATTCATATTGGGAATTAAGTTAATTGTATGAGATACAAATTAATATAATGTATAGTGATACATTAAACTATAAAGTGTAATTTGAAATTAAACTTTATTATTATGAGATAAATAAATATTTGAAGAAGATAAAAAATTATTATGAATTTGATTCATATTAAATTTATAGGATATAAGAGAATTTGAAGGAGTTCAAATTTTAATATGAATTTGATTCATATTATAGGATTAATTAATTGAATGCCTAAAATTAAATATATGATATTTAATTGGGTAATTAATTAATTAACTAATAGAAGGTCTGAAATTAAATATATGATATTTATTTGGTGATTAATTAAAGAATTAATTCATTGGAAATTAATCAATTATAGAAGTAATTAATCATTTATGGAAATGATTTAATCACTTATGGAAGTGGTCAATCATTTATGGAAAAGATTAATCAATTATGGAACTGATTGGTTATGAAATTGATTCATTACGAAAAAAGATTACATCAGTTATGGAAATAATTGATTTTAAATGAATATTTTATTCATGACCTTTTTCCTATAAATAGAACACTAAACCTAGGGTTTAGGTACTACAACAAATGAACACCCATAAGGCCTAAGGCCTCATTCCTGCCTCCCTCTCATATTCTCTCAACTCAAGAACTCTAGGGAGAATTTTCTCTCTAGAGTTTTTCCCATTCAAGATTAGGTAGTCCCATAACTACGTTTCTAATCTCAGAGTCATAGCGAGGAAGATCAAATTTGTGGTGTCCCAATTGTTGACACTTGGTCCCTAATCAAGAAAGGCGTTCTTGATATTTCAGAGACGACAACGACGGTATGTTTGCTTCTCTCTATTAGATTTAGATCTAATAATTTTTGTATGCTTAGCCTCAATATAAATCTGTTTCTATAGAATATGTTCTGTAAACTTTTGCCAATGTGTTGGCATTTTAGATTAAACAAAATTAACTACGAATCGGTCCCAATTACGCTTCCGTTTTAGGGAATTGGGGAGTTCCAGTCCTACAATTGGTATTAGAGCCGATCCTAATTTTAATTTTGTTTTACAAAAATTGCATTGGTTGGTTGGTGGATTGAATTGTGCATTTGATCCTGATAAGGGTAAAAAATATACCTATTTTACCCTTATATTTAGCTCATTATCTTGTCAAAGTTGTATTTTTTAGATCAAATTTACTATTCTCAAGCTTGAAAAGTGTTAAAGTTGATGAATTAGGGAGTTGAGAGTCATGTATGTCAAAATATGTTTATTTGTGCTTAAAAAGACCCTATTTGATATGAATTTGACTTAGTTTGGTGTTGTGCAAAAAAAACAGAGGAAAGCTGGAATTTCCCAGAAATGCGACCGCATTTCTGGGAAGGCAAAATCCAAATGCGACTGCATTCCTAGGCAGACAGAGGCAGTTCCGAATCCGTCGCGAGTCGTTTTAAACGAGAGCTTTGCGCACCTAACCGACCGTTTTGACCCCGAAATCGATTGGGCTACCTACCAGCACCATTTTCGCAACTCCTCAACTACTCCCCACACTATATAAGGCCTTGATTCGAAGTGAAATCCAAGCAGAACTCAGTGGGAAGAAGATGGTGGTGACAGAACTCTAGTTGACGCTCTTGAGTATGGATGCCCGAGATCCTTCTTAGATGACTGAATACTAACCCTTTAATTAGACATCAAACCTGAGTGTTTGTAGAGATTTTCACCCTATTCCCAATTGTAAAAGAGAGAGTAGAGTGTCGAGAGAACTCTAGAAGGATTGGATAAAAGAAAAAACCCTAGTTTTAGCTACTGCACATTACTTCCAGCAATTATTCTTTTCATTATCTCTGTATTTTTTACTTCATTATGTCAATGAAAAGTTATTTTTTTGCATCTTATTCCATCATGCGTAGCTAAATCCCATTGAGGGGTTCAATATAGTGAATTCCCTTATGGTTCAATAGCTTGAAAGTGTTTATTTGCTTAAGTTCTATTCATTGCATGTCACTCTTTATTGAATATCATTCTGAATCTTGTTAAGTTTAAATTGATCACTTAGACTTTGCATGCTATGTGAGTTTGATCTCGAAAGGGACGAACAATACCGGTTTTCATAAAGGTGATATTGGAGAAAATGCTCGAAATAGTGTATTCGGTGTTATAGGGCGAGGCTGCCTAAGATACCCTATAACAACTATAGGGTTATAGATTGCATGCAGGATTTATCTATGTCAGAGTCGAGTCACAGAAATGTGCATAACGGTACTCGCTTAGTGATAAAAGGAACTATCTCAATTATGTTTGAGAACTCCCCTTATTTCAGGTGAACCCTGTTGGGTTTTATGCCCTAAAACTCGTAGATAGTAAATGTATATTTGACCGAACATTAATAAAGTGATGTATTATTCAATGTTTGTATTATATCTTGTCTTATTAACCATAATCCAATAAACTAAACATCCAAGGCTAATAGAATGAGGCTTGAACTAGTATGTAGGGACATACGGGATCAATGTTCAAGTTTTAGCCTAAAGGGTCTGTAGTATAGGGATAAGGCTGGGTACCTTATCCTGGTGACACTATGGATACGGCCCGCTTTGTATATTGATACAAACGTAGTGATCAAACGCGTTCATGTGGTTGACATGCGAGTGGGGGTATCCTGTGCAATGAGTTTGCACAAAGACCGGACCGCGAAATCGTTAGTTAGCTTGGTTTCTATTTCACGAGGATGACCTAGGCAACTTGGCCTTAATCCTGAGTGGATTATGGTCTCCTGTCAATGAGGGATTGTCCTTTGATTTGTACGGGTGAGAGTGGCCTGTTCGCCGACTCAATAAGCCTACCATTTTGGGGACAAGACCGAGTGGGGAGCTGGGAACGTAGTCTTACAAGATGGAATTCACTCCTTCCCGATATTAGGGTAAGTAGAGGTGTGTTCCCTTAAGTGGTGTCTCCAGGTCTTGAACAATGGGCCCTACCCTCTTTATGGCACGAGAGGGATTTCTGTTTGCTGGTTGGACCACAAACAGGTTGTTCATTAGAGGAGCACTGGTACTTAAGGACCAAGAGGTAGCCCAGGGGTAAAACGGTAATTTGACCTAGCTGGGTACGAACACACGTGAAGGGCTAACTTGCTGTTGACGGTCGATATCCGTGGACACAGAAATATATCTGTAGTGAGAAGAGTGCAGCTATGGTTCTATAGTGGAGTGAACCACAGTTAACGAACATTGATTAATTTGGTTAATGAGTTTAGCAAATTAATCTCACATCGTTGGAGCTTCTGATCTGTAGGTCCATTAGGTCCCACCGGTAGCTCTATAAGGGCGTTGAGGTAAATTTCTAAGGGAGAATTGAATATTCGAAGAGGTTTGAATAGTAAAATAAAATATGAATTTGATTCATATTATAAAACTATAGGTTATAATTAATGCACATTAGATGTACATTAATACTATACTTTATTTTTTAGAGGAATATAATTAAATATGAGATATTTAATTATGATATTAATTAATTAGAGAATTAATTAATTATTGTTTTAATTCAATTCAATTAAATTTGATTTAATTGAATTAGATTAAAACTTTAGGTTATGTGGGAATGTTATGTAAATATATGATTTACATTAATTATAATAATTAGTTAGTTTAATTGTTAAATTAATTATATTATTATAAATTGGTTAATAATTTAGAATTATTAATTAATTTATTTATCAGTTAGTTGAACTGATAAGTGTGTACGTGTGAAGGGGAGTTAAATTAGGGAGTGGGAAGTTTTATCGGTAGAATAACCACTCCCCAATATAATCCCATTTGTTGAGTTGGTTACGCAACTTTTTCCCAGTCCACACACGCCATTCTCTCCCTCTCACTCTCCAGATCTCTCTGCAATTTCTCTCAAGGATACAGAGAAGGAAAAAAAAAAAAAAAACTCCTAACCCTTAGAAAATTTGGCTCCCACAAGCACCTTTCGCATATCCTTCAAGAGAATACCGGTGCAACCATTTTGGTGGTGTTCGTGATTAATTTTCAGTGAAGAAAAGAGGTTCTTGCTACTGTACTTCAGAGAGAATCAAGAATTCTTTTGGTGAAACGTTCAAGAATTACTTCAAGGGTAAGTGTTTTCTTGAACTATGATCAATAGGATCCAATTTAGATTAGATCTAAATAGAAACTAGCATGTTTTATAATTAAAATTCAGTAGTTTTATTTTGATTTTACTGCTGTATTTTTTTATTTGCCAAACGTATTGGTATTTTATTCCGAATTAAAAACTGAGTTAAGGTTCTGTAAGTTTCCGCTGCGCAAAGGGCTTTTATTCCTTCAATTGGTATCAGAGCCTTCTCTGTATTTTAATTTGTGAATTAAAATTTGCGTTGGTTTTAGGTGGGATTTAGTTGCATTATGAATGTTAATTTGCTATGAACTGGAGATTAATTGGCCTTAGATTTACAATTATTTTGATGCGATCAAATGTAAAGGCCCCTGTGTTTTTTGGGCAATTAAATTGTAATTAGAGTCTCTGTAAGTCCAAGTCTAGATTAGGCTGAAGAACGATGAAGATCGGGATCAAATTTGGCCAAAAACGGCGGAAAACGACGAACAATTGCGGCTGGAACAGTGCTGGAATTCCAGAAAATCGAAAAAAAAAAAAAAAGGAAAATCGGATGGAAAAAGACGCGTGCATCAGGTAGGGCTGACGTCAGCATGCACCATGCTGATGTCAGCGAGGCGCGGTTCAGGCGCAAGGAGGAGGCGCGGTCCAGCTCGTCCGGTTCGGTCTGCGTCAGGCCGGTTCAGGCGCGATTTGTTGACTGAAGCAGGGGTTCGTTGACCGGCTCGCCTGGGTTGCTGACTGCGGCGCGGTTCGGTCAATTCTGGGCGGTTTTTGACCGGTTTTTTACCTGGTTCGGTGGTTTTCCAGCTGGTTCAAGCGGTTTTGACCAATTTTTGTGGTTTTGACCGGTTTTGGGCGGTTTTGGCACGTTTTTGGAGCGGTTTTGGTCCGGTTCGGGGCTGCAGAAGGCTGTAATAGGATAGAATTTTGCTTCATTATTGTAATTTAGTTTTAATTTTATCCTAGGGGCCAATTAATCGGTTCATATGCTATTTTATATGCTTTATGGATGTCATATAAAATTAGAAATCCCACCTTAGGTTATAAAGCATGCTCATGCATTTATGTATGTTATAATTAGATTATAATATATGATTAAAATGCATGGTTTGATTTTCATGAGTTATTAATATATAGTTGAGTTATATTAAATTCATGAAAATGGAAAAGTATGATGCATGCAATTACATAGTTTTAATATAAGAGTTATATTAAAAATAATTTGTTTGCAGCATGCTAAGTTGATTTTCCATTTTTTTGGCTATAATAAAATTGTTTATTATTTAAATGGAAATCAAATTGCATTGAGCATGATACATCCATAGGTTAATATAAAGGTTATATTAATTATCATGCAATGCAAAATACTATAGTTTGAATTTCATTAACTTGAATATGATTGTTAATTGTTTTAAAACTATAGTATGCATGATTATAGGGCTAATCATTAAAATTTTTGAAATAGTTTAAAATTTTATGATTAGAAACCGTCAATCTATAATCAAGATATGCATGTTCACATAGGATCTTAGGTTAAAATTGAATTAATTTTAATGGGTTAAAATTAATTAGACCTAAGATCACTTTCTAATAGGATTAGAAGATCTTACTTAGTTTTAAAATAGTTTTAATGAACTAAGTAGGACGAACATTCCTGAGATTATAAGGGAACTCTCCCAGTGAAGTTCTGTCTAAGGATTGGAGGTATTTAAGTTGACGGTAAACGGAACACCTCCTACCTGGGAACTGATCTGGAACACCGTAGTTGAATTAATCTCAGGTTAATGTTAGAATAATGTCGCTAGGTTAATTAAATTGGTTTAATACACCTAGACATTAGGTCTTATTATAATAGTTATAATAGGACTAGACTTAGATAAATGACTTAGCCGGATTTTATCTAGGTTTAATCAAACCCTAAAATTTATAATAGGTTACTTTAGTGGGAGGAAAATTACAAAACTTAATTTAAATTGAGTTTTGCTCCTACGTCCCAGTGACATTCACACCGTGAGATCCATGCTCGGCTTCGTGTCGTCGTAGAGCGGCCTCCCTTCGGAGAGTGTTTGCATGGGTCAATACCAAGGTGAATGGGGAAAGTGACTATAGTAAGTGGGAGCGGGACGCGTGTCAACGTATCCTTCGGTCTCCACCCCTAGGTCACAACGTGAGATTCCTATGATCCGCCTGCGTGTTGCCCTGGAGCAACCACCCCTTCGGAGGGCCTGATCATAGGATTCGGAACACCGTGAACTCCTGAATAGGATAGGGTCGCTTAGGCTAATTACCAACAGTTGTCTTTCCTAATGGTAGCCTGTTGGTCCGTGCCTCTGAGATCTGAAAGCGGGAGGGTTACACTTACGGGGAGGAGTTAATTTGTTAACAAATCCTTGACCAAACAACGGTGGTTAATATCTAATGGAATATGAGTTATTCTGGCATTAGAAATTGACTGAGAAGAGTCTCATTTTAGAGGAGGAACAACTGATCACCCTTCGGTGGCTGTTCTTCTAAACCTCTAAAGCATCGTTGCGAAATACAATCATAGTTTTATTAGGGTTCTTTGATTGTTTGTTTGAAAAATTGATTGGAGGTATGCAATTGTTTGTATTGCTTGTGTGATGGGTTAAGGCAAAGATTACTAATACGGTCACTTGTTTGTTTTTCAGCAATGTCTTCCTCTATAATTTCCCTGCTTAAAAATGAACAACTTACCGGCCAAAACTTTCCACAATGGAAATCTAATCTCAACACTATACTCGTGGTAGAAGATCTTAGGTTCGTCTTAACGGAGGAATGTCCTCCTGTTCCCCCTCGCACTGCCGCTCAGGCAGTTAAGGACGCCTATGAACGCTGGACTAAGGCCAACGAGAAGGTCAAAGTCTACATACTGGTCAACTTATCTGAAGTATTGGCCAAGCGTTATGAAAACGTGGAAACTGCCAGGGAGATTATGAATTCCCTGCAGGAGATGTTTGGACTCCCGTCCTACCAGCTCCACCACGACGCCTTGAAGAACGTCTTCAATGCCAAGATGCCAGAAGGTCAATCTGTTCGGGAACACGTCCTGGACATGATTAACCAATTCAACATAGCTGAGGCAAATGGCGGGGTTGTCTGCGAGCGCAGTCAGGTTGCGTTCATCCTTCACTCGCTCCCGGCGAGCTATCTGGCATTCAGAACAAACGCGAGCATGAATAAGATTTAGTTCAACCTGACTACCCTCCTCTCGGAGTTACAGATTTATGAGTCCTTGCAAAAGGGCAAAGGGAAAAATGTGGTTAAAGGAGAGGCCAACGTGGCCCATTCCAAGAAGAAGTTCCTGAAGGGTTCATCCTCAGGGACTAAATCTGTACCCCAGGCTTCTTCATCGAAGCAGATCCAAAAGAGGAAGGGAGACAAGGGGAAGGCTCCTGCACAGGCTGTGCAAGGAAAGGGGAAGGCCAAGGTCGTGGCCGACAAAGGTAGGTGCTTCCACTGTAACGCAGATGGTCACTGGAAGCGCAACTGTCCCTGCTACCTTGCTGAGAAGAGAAGAGAAAAAGAAGGTAAATTCGATTTACTTGTATTAGAGACTTGTCTCGTAGAACATGATGAGTTTGCCTGGATACTGGATTCGGGAGCCACTAATCATGTTTGTTCTTCTTTTCAGGGAAATGATTTCCAGCAGCTGGCAGACGGTGAAATGACGCTCAAGGTTGGAACAGGAGACGTCGTTTCAGCTCGTGCAGTGGGAGCTGCAAAATTATTCTTTAGAAATAAGTTTTTAATTTTGGAGAACTTGTTTTTGGTTCCTCGAATTAAAAGGAATCTTATTTCTGTGTCTGCTTTACTTGAACAAGGTTATAATATTTCATTCATGTTTAATGAAGCTTTGATTTCTCGGAATGGAATTTATGTTTGTTCAGCTAAGTGTGAGAATAATTTGTTTGTGTTAAGACCAACTGAAGCTAAGGCTATTTTAAGTCATGAAATGTTTAAAACGGCCGAAACGCAAAACAAAAGGCAAAAAGTTTCTCCTTTAAGTAACAACACGTATCTTTGGCATCTTCGACTTGGTCATATTAACATCGATCGGATCGATCGTTTGGTTAAAAATGGACTTCTAAGTGACATAGAAGATACATCTTTACCACCCTGTGAATCGTGTCTCGAGGGTAAAATGACCAAGAGGCCTTTTACCGGAAAAGGTTATAGGGCCAAAGAACCACTTGAACTAATACATTCGAATCTTTGTGGTCCAATGAATGTAAAGGCTCGAGGTGGTTATGAATATTTCATCTCTTTCATAGATGATTATTCTCGATACGGTTACTTGTACCTGATGGGTCATAAGTCTAAAGCTCTTGAAAGGTTCAAAGAGTTTAAGGCTGAGGTAGAAAACCTGTTAGGTAAAACGATTAAAACACTTCGATCAGATCGGGGTGGAGAGTATTTAGATCAGCGATTCCAGGACTATATGATAGAACATGGAATCAAATCACAACTCTCAGCACCTGGTACACCTCAGCAGAATGGTGTATCAGAAAGGAGAAATAGAACCTTGTTAGACATGGTTCGATCTATGATGAGCTATGCTCAGTTGCCTAGCTCGTTTTGGGGGTATGCAGTAGCGACTGCAGTACATATTCTTAACAACGTTCCCTCAAAAAGTGTTTCTGAAACTCCTTTTGAGCTATGGAAGGGGCGTAAACCTAGTTTGTGTTACTTCCGTATCTGGGGATGTCCTGCACATGTGTTAGTGACAAATCCTAAGAAATTGGAACCACGTACGAGAATATGTCAATTTGTTGGGTACCCGAAAGAAACGAGAGGTGGCCTTTTCTACGACCCTCAAGATAATAAAGTATTTGTATCGACAAATGCAACTTTCTTGGAGGAAGACCACATTTGAGATCATCGACCACGAAGTAAGTTAGTATTAGGAGAAGCTACAAAAGGATCAACAAGGGTTGTTGATGAACCTGGTCCTTCAACAAGAGTTGCTGGAGAAAGCAGTTCTTCTCGTCAATCTAGTCCTCCTCACGTAGTGGGAGAGCTTCGACGCAGTGGGAGGATTGTGATACAACCTAACCGCTACTTGGGTTTAACACAAACACAAGTAGTCATACCTGATGACGGCATAGAAGATCCATTGTCTTATCGTCAGGCAATGAATGATGTAGATAAGGACGAGTGGGCCAAAGCCATGGACCTTGAGATGGAGTCTATGTACTTCAATCAAGTTTGGAAACTTGTAGATCTACCTCAAGGGGTCAAACCCATTGGGCGTAAATGGATCTATAAGAGAAAAAGAGATGCTACTGGGAAAGTACAGACTTTCAAAGCAAGACTTGTAGCAAAGGGTTATACCCAACGAGAAGGAGTGGACTATGAAGAAACTTTTTCTCCAGTTGCTATGCTAAAGTCCATAAGAATCCTCTTATCCATTGCCACATTTTATGATTATGAAATTTGGCAAATGGATGTCAAAACAGCTTTTTTGAATGGCAACCTTGACGAAAGTATTTTTATGTCTCAACCCGAAGGGTTCATAACCCAAGATCAGGAGCAAAAGGTTTGCAAACTGAATCGATCCATTTATGGGTTGAAACAGGCCTCCCGATCTTGGAATATTAGATTTGATACTGCGATCAAATCCTTTGGTTTTGACCAGAATGTTGATGAGCCTTGTGTATACAAGAAGATCAACAAGAATAAAGTAGCTTTCCTCGTACTTTATGTTGACGACATCCTACTCATGGGGAATGATGTAGGGTATCTGTCTGACGTAAAAGAATTGCTAGCAACTCAATTCCAAATGAAAGATTTGGGTGAGGCCCAGTATGTTCTTGGCATCCAGATTATTCGGGATAGAAAGAACAAATCGCTAGCTCTGTCTCAAGCAACGTATATCGACAAAATGTTGGCTCGATATTCGATGCAGAACTCCAAGAAGGGCTTATTGCCTTTCAGGCATGGGGTTCACTTGTCAAAGGAACAGTCTCCTAAGACACCTCAAGAGGTTGAGGATATGAGACGGATTCCCTACGCCTCTGCAGTGGGTAGCTTAATGTATGCCATGCTATGCACGAGGCCTGACATTTGTTATGCTGTAGGGATTGTCAGCAGATATCAGTCGAATCCAGGGTTCGACCACTGGACTGCCGTTAAAGGAATCCTCAAGTATCTTAGGAGAACGAGGGATTACATGTTGGTGTTTGGGGCTAAGGAGTTAGTTCTCACAGGTTACACCGACTCTGACTTCCAAACTGACAAGGATTCTAGGAAATCTACGTCAGGGTCAGTTTTCACCCTTAACGGGGGAGCTGTAGTTTGGAGGAGTATAAAGCAAGGATGCATAGCAGACTCCACGATGGAGGCTGAGTATGTAGCTGCTTGTGAAGCAGCTAAGGAAGCTGTTTGGCTAAGGAAGTTCTTGACAGATTTGGAAGTTGTTCCAAATATGAACTTGCCCATTACGTTATACTGTGACAACAGTGGGGCTGTAGCCAATTCAAAGGAACCTCGCAGCCACAAAAGAGGTAAACACATAGAAAGGAAGTATCATCTGATTCGTGAAATTGTGCAAAGAGGAGATGTGGTCGTGACCAAGATCGCTTCCGAGCACAACATTGTTGATCCGTTTACGAAGGCCCTCTCGGCTAAAGTGTTCGAGGGTCATCTAGAAAGTCTAGGTCTGCGAGACATGTATATAGCGTAATCTAGGGCAAGTGGGAGATGTGTAATGGGTGTAAGGATGCCCTAGTTTATTGTATTTTGTATATTTACCTTTTATGTAATGTACAACATACATGTACCATTTCCAGCTTTGGATTATATTGTATATATACTTTCCCTATAACTTGAGTTTTAGTTCAAGTGGGAGTTTGTTGGGTTTTATGCCCTAAAACTCCCATTAACGAAATGATAGACAACCCCAAGAAAGTTAAACATATTTGGCTTGGAAGGATGAATAAAGATCAAGAAGAAAAGAGAACTCATTCCTAACTTCAAGATTTCGAACTCTTCACAATCTAATTGATCAGACTAGATTGAAAGTCCTAGGCATGTATTCTAAACACAAGAACACAGAGAAAGCATAAAAGCTTGAGAGAGACTAAACTAGATTTTTAGATTCATTGTGCCTCTTGGATGAAAGGATGCCTTTGTGAATCTTGAAAGGATGCAACTTTTCACCATAGTAGTTGATTGAGTTGGTTGGTCACCTATTTCCTTATCATTCTCCCCTTCTTCGAGAAGATTCGTCCTCGAATCTAAATGCTCTCTTTGCAAGGCAGCTTTGTAGTCATCATCTCGATCTTGTGAAACATGTTTGAGAAAATAATCTCTTGTAGGACCAAATGTGTATTTTCTTCATGAAGAATTCGCCTTTCGTCGTTGATCAAAATTTTCAAACTTGACAATCCAACGTGATTTAATTGATATATCAAAAACACTTGGAAAACAAACTTCACGCTCATGACTTTTTTTACTTAAACACTTTTTTTCACATCCACTTTTTTTCTTTTTCATGTTCCTCCTTTTTCTCCAACATCTCACTTTTAACACACTCTATTTTCTTACTTTTCACACTTTTTTTTATTTGCTCACTCTCGACTCACCTCACTTTTCTCTTGAGATTTTACCTCAACCTCATTCTCAACACATACGTCAATCATGCCCTGGTCTTTTATACTAACCTCGTTGTTTGTCCCTTCCTCTTCTTGATTTTGATGGTCGCCTCGATTTTGAATGTGTTGGTCGCCATCATCCTGAGGTGCTAAACAATCTCCATCATCTTGAGGTGCTAAACAATCTCTTTTTTCTTACTTAAACACTTTTTTTCACATCCACTCTTTTCTTTTTCATGTTCCTCCTTTTTCTCCAACATCTCACTTTTAACACACTCTATTTTCTTACTTTTCACACTTTTTTTCGATTTGCTCACTCTCTTGACTCACCTCACTTTTCTCTTGAGATTTTACCTCAACCTCATTCTCAACACATACGTCAATCAAGCCCTGGTCTTTTATACTAACCTCGTCGTTTGTCCCTTCCTCTTCTTGATTTTGATGATCGCCCCGATTTTGAATGTGTTGGTCGCCATCATCCTGAGGTGCTAAACAATCTCCATTAATTTGATTGGATTGTGCAGCTTGAGCCTTCTTGGCTTGGTCTCGTAAATCCATCTCTTTGCATATTTCTAAATAATCATTCATGGCTCGACGTATCTCGGCCAAATTTTCTCGAACACCGTTCCAAAATTCAGCATCAATTTTGTAGGTTTCACGACGTCTTCTTCTTTGTAAAAACATGGCTGAAAAGAAGAAATGAACCTCACAAGCACTCCCTCAAAAATTTACTCTTTTGGAAGATGAAAGGTCACTCGTTTTTGCACTCAACAGATGTAGAAATACTCTTGAAGACTTCTAAAATCTCAAACTTCTGCAAGTCTTGTAGTATTCTTATGAGAATCATGCAAGAACACATCAATATAGCCAAGAATGTGAAAAGTCACAAAATCTCAAAGTTTGAAAACAAGTTTGGAAAGATGCAATGGGCGAAAAAATATTTTTTTTACCTTTTTTTTCCAACAAGTAAAAAGTACGAAGCAAAGATAAGAAGATGAAGATATGGATAGATGGAAATTTGACAACAAGAAAAATTAGATATAATGGAAAGCAAGTAAAGATATAATTTGTTTAGAGCCAAAGCTCTGATACCAAATGATAAAGGAACTACCTCAATTATGTTTGAGAACTCCCCTTAATTTCAGGTGAACCCCCACAACAATAATAAGAATAACCCCCATTAACGAAATGATAGACAACCCCAAGAAAGTTAAACAAATTTGACTTGGAAGGATGATCAAAGATCAAGAAAGGAGAACTCGTTCCTAACTTCAAGATTTCTAACTCTTCACAATCTAATTGATCAGACTAGATTGAAAGTCCTAGGCATGCATTCTAAACACAAGAACACAAAGAAAACATAAAAGCTTGAGAGAGACTACACTCAATCTAAAATTTCATTCCAATTCAACTTCAACTTGTTGTCAAATGACAAATTACATCCCTATTTATACTAATTGAAAAGACACCATGAAAGGACATAACCTTTCATCCATGTGGTCTAGATTCAACCCCAACCTTTCAAATTCATGCATGAACCTTCATAAATACAAGTTCATGAATTCACAAGATACATAATTGATAAGGGTAAAAAAATATACCTATTTTACCCTTATATTTAGCTCATTTCTTGGTTAAATGTTGAATGTTGTGATCAATTTACTATTCCCGAGCTCAAAATATGCTTACTTTGATAAGTTAGGGTGTTGAGAATCAATTTTGTTAAATTTAACTCATTTGTGCTTAAAAATACTTGATTTTAAGTGAATTTGACTTAGTTTGTTGTTGTGTAGAAAAACAGAGGAAAAGTTGGAATTCCTCAGAAATGCGACCGTATTTCTGGGAAGGCAAAATTGAAATGCGACCGCATTTCTGGAAAAAAAAAACAGAGGTCGTTCCGAGTCGCGCGCGGGTCGTTGTTGACGAGTTTTCTTTGCACCTAACTGGTTGTTTTGACCCCGAAACCGTGGGCAACCTTCCAGCACCTATTTCACAGCTCCTCAACCAATTTCTACACTATATAAGCTCAGGATTCAAAGTCAAATTCAAGCAAAACTCACTTGGAAGAAAAGGGTGGTGACAGAACCCTGGCTCGACGCCAATGAGTAGGGATGTCCGAGGTCCTTCTTAGATGACCAAATTCTAACCTGAGAGAGTTAGACATCAAACCTTGTGGTTTGTAGAGAGTTTCACCCATTCCCATCTTGTAAAAGTGAGATAGTGGAGTGTCTTAGCGAACTCTAGAAGGATTGAGTAAATAGAAAAACCCATAATATTTAGTTGTCTCCTTTATTTCCAAATCTTGAATCTTTTCATTATTTTGTATTCTTTACATCATTACTTCAATGAAAATATGTTCATTTGCTTTTTATCCCATCATGAGTAGCTAAATCCCGTTGAGGGGTTCAATGTGGTGAATTCCCTTATGGTTTAATGGCTTGAAAGTGTTTTATTTGCTTAAGTAATGTTTAATGCATGTCATTCTTTATTGATTATCACTCTAATCTTGCTGAGTTTAATTTGATCACTTAGACTTTGCATTCTATGTGAGTTTGATCTCGAAAGGGACAAACGATATCGGTTCTCATAAAGGTGATATAGGAGAAAAAGCTCGAAAGAGATTGTTCAGCGGTAGGGCAAGCTACCTAAGGCACCCTATATCGACTATAGGGTTATAGGTTGCATTCGTGAATTATCTATGTCGGAGTCGAGTCATAGAAATGTGCATAACGGTACTCGCTTAGCCTTCTAACGGCTTTTGGGAACAAGGGCCAAATAGGAGTTAAATTTGACCCATTGCATTGAATATGCTTAAGTTAGATATTTCATGAGTATGGTTGTTACCTTAGGGATGAATCCATGTTGAATACCTCGTTGTTTATTATTGTTATTCTTTATTATTTACTTGATTGTTTTATTTATCTTTTCAAAAACTCAATCAATCAATCTTATTTTCTTTGGTTACCTTTTCAAAAGCAATCAGATGAGCAGTTTCTTCATCAAATCTGAATTTCCAATTTAGTCCTCGAGGGATCGATACCCTTGGAATACTTCTAAGGTTTTTTATTACTACGTGCGACAGTGTATACTTGCACTTAAGTGTTAGCTGAATTATTCTTTATTATTTCATTTATCATCTTATCTCACATTCCATCCATTCAGCTGACGACGCACCAAAAATGCATTAAATATGTGAATGAATCTAGATTTTTAGATTCATTATGCCTCTTGGATGAAATGATGCCTTTGTGAATCTTGAAAGGATGCAACTTTTCACCATAGTAGTTGATTGAGCTGGTTGGTCACTTATTTCCTTATCACCTAGCCTTCTAACGATTCTTGGGAGCAAGGCCAAATAGAAGTTAAATCTGACCCAATGCATTGAATAGACTTAGGTTTAATAAGATATGATTAGAGTTATTTGCCTTTGGGATTAAACTATATTGAACACCTCGTTTATTTATCATTGTTATTCTTTATTTGTTTGTTTTGTTTATTTTCCAAAAATCATCATCAATTATTTCTTTGGTTATTTATCTAAGCAATTTTTGAATAGTTTCTTCTTCAAATCTGTGTTTCCAATTTAGTCCTCGTGGGATCGATACCCTTGGAATACTTCTAAGGTTTTTATTATTGCATGCGATAATGTATACTTGCACTAAGTTGGCTGAATTATTCTTAATCTTTATTTACCATCTTTTCTACATCCATATTCATCCAGCACACCACGCATTAGATGTATGGTTTGCTAGTAGATGTTTAAGGTTTTGGCATTAGTTTTGTAATTTTTCCATTGATTTGATCATGTAAGGGCCCGTTGTTTTGGGCATTTAATTGCAAATCGAGTTTGTAAGTCCCTGTCGTTCGTGTTCTTGTGAAATTCCATGAAGAATTAAAGAAATTGGGGCCAAAATCGATCAAAACAGAGGTTGCAAGAAGAGAAATATGAGAAAAACAACAGCTGTAATAAAATAAAATAAAAAACGGCGGATGACGTCAGCTTTTTAGAAAAGACAAAATAGCTGACGCAGGGATGACATCAGCCCTAAGGCGCGTTTCAGCGGGCGGTCCACTGGTTATTGACCGGTTCTCGTAGGTTTTTCTTGATTCATCTGGTTTCCAGCGGTCTTTGACCGATTCGCGCATGGTTTGACCGGTTCGGGCGATTTTGACTGATTCCTTGGAAATTTGACCGAATCACGCGTGTTGTGATCGATTCAATCGATTTTTGACCTGTTCTAGCCAATTTTGACCGGTCTGAGGGGTTTTTTACCCAGTTTTGTGTTGTTTGAGCCATTTTTGGTTCGGTTCGTCGCATTTAAAGCTGATTCAAGGTGTTTTGAAACTGGTTCAGTGCAGTTCAGCCAAGTTATTGATGGTTTGATGGGTTTGGACCCTGTTCAAGGCAAATTTGGGCTGGTTCACGACTAGATAGGATAATTTTAGATTAATTATTGTAATTTTTCTAATGTATTTTGTCCTAGGATGCCAAAAACCCGTCTACTTAGCTATTTAATTGCTTTATGGATGTCATATAGCTTAAAATCCCACCAACGGTTAAGCATATTCATGCATATTTAATTATAATTGTTATAATATAAGTATTATGCATGAATTTAATTTTCATGAGTATTTAATATAAAATGTTATGATTAAATGGATGAAAATTGAGAAACATTGAGCATGAAATTACTTTAGTAAAAATATAAAAAGTTATATTTATGAAAGTAATTTATATGCTTATTTATTTTCATGAGAAATTAATATAAATGTTATATGTTAATGTATGAAAATGGTAATGCTTAATTTTAATTTTCTTGGATAATTAATTTAAGAGTTAGGTTAATTAAAAGGAAATTAAATTGCATTGAGCATGACATTACCTTCGATTAATATAATTGTTATATTTCTGTATGTCATGTATGCAAGTATATGGTTTAAAAATTAATTAGAATATTTCGATTGTTAATTTATGTCACCATAGTAGCATGTTATAGGGTTAATTCATTAAAATTTATAAGTGTTATAAAATTAATGAATAGAAATCGTTAACCTATAACAAAGAATTGCATGCAAACATAGGATCTTAGGAAAAATGAACTAATTTTGAAATTGCTTAAAATTAATTATACCTAAGATCTCATTTATAATAGGATTAGAATTTTTCTTACTTAGAATTAAAAATAGTTTTAATTGACTAAATAGGAAAAACATTACTATGATTATAAGGGAACTCCACTAGTTAAGTTCTATCTAAGGCTAAGGGTACTTAAAATGACGATTTACGGAACACCTCCTACCTAGGAACTGACTCGGAATACCGGAGTTGAATTAATCATAGTTAAATGTTAGCATGTGATAACTCTCCAAAAGTGAGTTATTTAGGCCTTATTTCCATAGTGTTTTGTGTGTCATTTGTGTCAAAAAGGTTTGTTATTAGGAGAATATTACATGATTTATCATATTTAGAAGAATCAATGCTTTGGAAATTAATGCTGAGCGACATGAGAAAGCGAATATTATGATCCAACGTAGCGGAGAGCAAAATTGGCCACGTGAGTCGCACGTGATTCATTAATGCGGTGGCGATTTTAGAAGCAATCTCGGATCTTAGAAGCTGGGAGAGTGTTCCATGTGTATTATTTGACCTAATTAGGGTTGACTACACTCTATAACCCCCTGTTTGGAACCCCTGGATTTGTGATGATTTCAAATCAGTTAGGATTTAAAATCGTTTCATGTGTTTGGAAGCAACAAAAAAGTTAAAATTTTGAAATCAAAACTGATTTCAAATCTTGTTTTCTTAAAAAAAAAAAAAAAAAAAAAAAAAAAAAAAAAAAAAAAACATTCTAAATAGCTCAGATTTGGCAGGATTTTAGACTTTAAAAATATTATTCCAATTTTAACCCTCAATTCTCTCTTTTATTGGGTAAACTTCTCATCATATCAACTCTCTCTATCTCTTCCCAAACTCAAATTCATTTGACGTCATTCACGAGGTTAGAGATTTCTATTTTATTTCTTTTAGTATTTTATGGTTTTTCAAAAATTGATAATAATAATAATTATTTTTTCAATGTAGCTTTTCGATTAATGGAGTTTGTTTCGAGGATGAGTTCAATTTTCTTCTTCATTTGAATAAAGATATTTGTGATTTTTTTTATTTTCTTTTTTACTATAATGAACATTTGCAAATTTTAATTTAATAAGTTGATTTATTTTTATTAATAGTATGTTCCATGGTTATATGTGATTACCATTGTTATTTGATATTAAAATATTTTACAATTGATTAAAATTATTTCGTGCAAATTTATAAGTGTATAACGGTAAAATGTTTACTTTATTTTCATTTCCTGTGAGCATCCAAACAAGAGATTTTAATTTTAATGATTTCAAATCAATTTGGTTCCAAACGCAAATAAGAATTTGAAATCATTTCCATCTTTTAAACTTATGGAATTTAAAATCATTTCTAGCTAATTCCATACACCAAACGAAGCATAAAAGGAAGTAGTCGTCTCAAGTCAATTCATTCCGAGTTGGAGACTCATTTTCCATCTTTGGAAGCCGAATAAAGGAGGGACAATTGGAGACTTCAAGAAGACCATCAGCTACATATTTCTGCAAGGGAATTAATCTTTTCTTGTAAAAGTCTTGTAGTTAAGGACGCACTTACACAAATTGTAACGTGTGTTGTTTTTAATTCCATGAACTAAATTTACTTAGGTGTTGGTTAAGATCTATATAATTGTTGTACTTCATTCTTTAGCAATTAATATTGATGTGAGCATCTTGATTACTTGTGATTATTTTTATTTTGTGCTCGTCTGGCCAGCCAGTATGAATATCACCTCTTCACACTAGACCAGTATGTGTTGGTGGACGCCAGCGACTGAGTTAGGGATAACCGACCGCCTAGTGCTTGATCGGTAGAGCGTCATTGGAGTTAAAACACATTCCAAAAAATCCAGAGTTTCGGGATGATCATGCTGATAAAACTGCAAGAGATCGTCTGATCATTATTATTGCTAGAGCATCTTTATAAATAATTACAGAAATATTAACCAACGTCTGTTTCCAAGTAGGCCTTCATTCCATTCCACAGGAAGGACGTAAAATTAAGTAGTTTGATGACTCTTTATATCCCCTCAGGGAGTTTCTCTTGATGAATGAATTTGTTTATGTCAAAAAAAAAGTTTTTACTTTCTTAATTTTCTTAAAATAAAGAGACCGAACCTGATTTGTAACCTCAAAAAAAGTTGGACAAAAACTTGAAATCGATTAAATAATGAATTCCCAAAAAGAAAATTCACATGACCGTCGATTCACATGACTTGTCAGCAGCACTCAATTCTGTTTTCATTTTCTTTCCTCTGATTTCTCGGCTTCCAAACACCAAATTTCCGTAATCATACTTCAGATCTTACAATGGACAAGGTTGCAGAGGAGGTGGATCGGGTCAAAAATGAGTGGAACGACGCTTTCCGTCAGACTCTCGACCGGATTAAGGCAATCGAATCATACGAGAAACAAATTGGGTCGACGGAGAAGAATTCGCTCCCGAGATTGAATGCTCTGGCTCAAGATGGATTGAATCTGCTGTCTTCGTTGGAATTCAAGCTCGATCTTCTTGCGCCCCAGTTGCTCTCTGATTCTGAAGTCGAGGCTGCTCAATCGTTGCTTGAATCCTGGAAAAACAAATCCCACAAGTAATCCATCTAACACTTTCTTTTTAAATCCTGTGGTGGAGACTGGAATTTGACTCGAATTGCTTCTTTCTGTTATTCTATGGCGATGAAAGTGATCGGTGATTGTCACTACTGGTTTTTGCTTTTTGCTTTTTTGTATATGTATATATTCCAGTTTGCGATCGAGTCTGAGAAATGCTAATGTGCAAGCAAAGGCCAACATGAGAAAAGCTGCTCAGGAGGAGGTGACTAATTAAAACTGGTTATGTACAATTTTCTTAAACAGTTATAGATTAGCTCTAGTTTTGTTACCGTTTCCATGATTTCCTGGATGTGGAAATTTAATTTATTTAAGATTCCATTATTTCTTCAATGCTAAAATTTACTTTATACTCAGAACTTCAGTGAATTTCGTTGTAGAGAGAACGCCTTCTAGGTGGAGGAGAAGAGTCCACTATTTGAAGACGAAATTTACAGTATGTTATCACTACTTAACGTTTTCAGAAGGTCTATCTAATTGTTTCTTGATCTAACTTCTGAAACCCTGGTATTAGACGTCATCTCTGTTATAATGTTGGAAACCATTTTTACTCTTTTTGCATAACTAAGACTGGAATGACATCTGCTGCAGAAAGCATCACAGAAAGCCTTCGTCGAACCCGTCAGCTTATGGTTCAGGTCTGCTGTTGTTGTTAAATTTCTCTTCTTTCTTTATATTTACCTTGATCATGATTGAATTTTGAAGTTCCTTTCTTTCCATGATGTAATATTCTTGAATATCTGATCTACAGGAGATGGAAAGAACTGCAAGCACAATCGAGGCTTTCGGTACGTTTTTTAAAATTTTATCAGCATGGCATCTCTCTTCTCCTATTTTGTTTTCCAGTCGGTTAGTCAGTTTTACTTTCTTTAGTGTGTTCAAATGTATCTTGATGGTAGAAACTACAAACAAATAAAGTTGTACCCTGTAGGAATATGTTGTATTAGTGGTGCCCATGATCTTATCTTTTCTATTTTAGAAGAAAAACAAGTTTCATTGATAAATGAAATAAATGGAGAATAAGCTCCCAAATATGATCATTACAAGAAAGAGTTCCAATTGGAAAGTAAAGAAGATAAAGTATGATCTTTAAAAGGATGTTTACATTTTCACCAATAAAAAACATTGAATAAAATCAGATTCCAAAAAGCAACAACATTTAGAGAGACGTCCTTGAAAATTCTGCGATTACGTTCACACCAAAGATACCAAAAGAAAACTCTATTGATGGCGAGCCAAAGAGTCAATAGAGTTTTCTTTTTTTCATCAAAGGGACAACCCACAAAAACTAAAGCAAGGAGATCAAAAATAGTTCCAGGCAAAACCAAATTCCACCATTATGGACCAATATTGAGATGCAAAGAAACAGTGGCCAAAAAGATGAATTGGGCACTCCACACTTGCACAACAGATAACACACCATGAGGGAGAGAAAATAAATGAGGCATTCTTCTCTGGAGTCTGCCTGCTGTATTAATACCACCATGACCTAGCTCCCATAAGAAAATTTTTATCTTTTTTGGGTAACGATCCTTCCATATAATTGAGAAGAGATTGTTTTTTGTTGGACCATTTGAATGGACTAAATCTTCCATCAAAGAATGAACGGTCAATGTATGAGAGGACTCAAGATGCCAATACCAAGAATCTTGAGCATTCTTGAAAATAACGGATGACAGGAGATGTGAGAGACTAGCTCATTCTAGAATTTCCTCTTTGAGATTTAGACAAAGCCCTAAATTCCAAACTTGAGATTTTGAATTCCATATTTAAGCAATCGATTCCAGAGGTTTAGATGATACACGATAAAGTCTAGGATAAGATGATTTGAGAGATATACAAGAAAACAATGAATCATTCCAAAAAGATGTGTGTCCCATTACCAAGCCTCCTTTGAATACGACTACCAACAATATGAATGGTGCTACAAATATGTTTCCAAGGTGATTTTGATGATCCAATAGTGTTGGGTTTTGGCCACCAACATAAAACATTTCTAGAATAATATCTTGTGGTAATTAATTTTTCGCCAAAGACTCTCTTGTTCATGTAGAGTCCATATCCATTTAGCCAATAAAGTAGAATTTCGAAGCTGAAAATTTCCAATACCAAGCCCTCCCAAAATATGTGGAAGTTGAGTTGTCTCCCATTTAACATTATGTAATCCTCCATCTCCTGTTTAGCCTTCCCAAAAGAAATATTGAATGTGCTTATCCAAAATTTTAGCCACCTTTGAAGGTAATTTATCTTAAGCTGACCAATCAAAAAACTTTTCCACACTTGTAGATTTTATTTATTCCCTCAGCTAAGGAATTGGACTAAGGCATAATTTAATGTTTATGTATTTTTTAAAATCTTTGTTTAGCATTTAGTATGAGTTCCAACTCATCCAGTGATCTCTACACAGGTCACCTTGATCCTAGGGTAATGATAAAAAATGAGTACGATATTTGTTTCCTTGTTGTTTACGGAATTCTTCTTGGACAAGTAAAAGTTATATCTTGGTCTGAATGGGGCATTATGATTCTATAGTCATTTTAATTCGTTTGTTACATCAGTACAAGTAAATATCTTTTGCGCAAGAACTGTAAGTCGATTATTTTCTTCTCCTCTCTATAGAACTCATTTGAAGCATAAGTCCTTTGGATTTATACAGGTAGAAAACTCAACGATATTGACCATTTGCTACTAGTTTGCTCACTCTCTTTAGAATCGTTGGTGTTGCTCTATGAATGAGGAAGGGCTTGAGCTCTGCCTTACGAGATAAGGGCACAGTTTGGCATGCATATGTTTGGTTTCTTCATTGTATTATGGGAGGAATAGTAGGTTCTTTGAAGAGGTGGAGAGATTCAGTGCGGAGGTTTGGGAGGTTGTTAGGTTTAAGGCTTTGGGAGGCTGTTAAGTTTAACGCTTCTTTATGAGGGTCTATTCTTCAACCTTTTTGTATTTTTTTTTTTTTTAAAAAAAAACCTTTTGTAATTATGAGCTTGGTATTATCCTTTTGAATTGGAGTTTGCTTTATAGTTAGGGTTTGGACTCCTTTTCGTGAACTTATGTTTTTGTATGTCCTTGTACATTTTTTTTTATTTTGCTCAATGAAAGCTCGTTTCTTATCCAAAAAAAAAAAATCGAAGCAGAAATGTACGATTCCCACTAGAAAATTGAGAGTAGTATAAATTTTTTATGCTCATAGATTCTTCAACTAAAACACAATAGGTTGTAGGATTATTTGATGCAAATAAAAATGAACTTGTTTGTCTGTAGATATACTATAGGGACAAAACAATATACAAATGATGTCAACATGAATATAGCTCAACAGTTAACGTTCTACCTTTTCTTGAGGTTGGAGGTTTGAATTCTCACTCCCACATTTTTTTATAAGAAAACTTCATTAAAAAGAACCACTAGAAATATTAAAGTCCTTCGATAAAACAAACATCAACCAATCAGGTATATCAGAATATCAGAAGTCCCAAAGACTACTGACTCTTCCAAAAGGGAAGATTACCTCTGGTCTACAAAAACAACCCGCAACGACACATCTCAAAAGAAGCAGCTTTACGTGCCAATTCGTGAACGATTGAGTTACGGGATCTTAGGCAATGCTTGAAGGAGAGCACTCCCACTTTAGGGGACAAGGCGGTTGTGGCCTCAAAAATGTTAACCTTAGAGATTACGACTCTTCTTCATTCATGTAATTCATGATCTCCCTTGAGTCTGATTCAACTTCCAGCTTGAATCCCTCACCGAATTTCTCACGTAAAGTTCTAAGCCCTATCCACATTGCATGAGCTTCGAGAGTTCTAATATCCCATTTCCAATCAATTTTTTTTCGCCCTACACAGATGAGAGATCCATCAGAGTCACGCGCAATCCACTCGATCCTACCTTGATCCAAGTTTTCGTTCTAAGAGGCATCAACATTGAGCTTCCAAGTGCTTGACAGAGGAGGATTTTAAGAGTTGTGACTCAAGTGTTTTTCGTCTCTGATGATACTACTGGATTCCACATGTTAGAGGTTCCTTTCCTTGAAATCTCACTGATAGACCTGTCTATTCTGCTGAAAATTGGAGGATTGTATGGAGCTTTGATGTTTATTCGAGCTTGATTTTTTATCTTCCATATATTCCAAAGAATGATCGTAGCTATCTCACAGTTCTCTATTTTAGCATGATAAGACCGCCATTCCCAATAGTCTAGACTGGACCAACTTTCCCAAGGTTACATGAGATAGGAAGAAAACTAAACCACACCTCTTTAACCGGCTTATACTCCCACATCAAATGTGTTGTAGATTCCTTGGTTTCCCTGCAAAACATACACACCAAGCTAATGTCAATTCCTTTCCTTTGAGCTAACAAGAGCATAGCTCAACTGGCACAAAGTTGTACTGATGACCACAAGGTCTATGGTTCAAATCCTCCCACCCCACATATTGTCAAAAAAAAAAAAATCCTTTCCTTTGAATGTTAACATGGTTTAGAATAACATCATTAATGATCTTCCAAACACTTCTTAGCTCTAGGAATAACATTCATCTTCCAGAACTTCTTCCATAAAGAAGATGAACATGACAAGATTGAGGAAGGAGCTTCAGCTAGATGATAAGCGCTCTTAGTCGAAAAAATACATTTTTTTTGTCGAGTTTCCACATAATTTCATCTTTAGATTTGACTTCACCAAGAGGGGTAGTTTATGATTTTATCATTCGAAAAGAACTTTCATTGTCATGCCTCAAGGTCGGATTAAAAGATCAAGGGGGCTAAGCAAATTCACTAAGCTTTGGTGCTTAATGTTCAAGGGTAAACTCAAACTAAAAAGATGTTGGATCCTTAGCCTTTGAATTCAACATCATGGCTGATTATGGCTTTCCACTTTCATAGTCTTTTTTTTTTTTTTTGGGACAACAAGATAAATAACCATTTTTAATTGGGTGTTTTGAAAAATGGTCATATGATTTGAAAAATGACTAATTGCTATTTTTAGAAGGTTTTTTTACAACGAATTGAACGAAAATGCCCCTGAACGAAATCTAAATCAAGTGAATTGATAAATTCAAATACAACGTAAATTCAGTGAACTATAAATTCAAATACATCGTAAATGTAGGAGAAAATCTAAGATTTACACTTAATTTAATGTCACATCAAAAATCAATCAAATTCAAATTTAACAAACATAAATTGGAACAAATAAATAGAATTTATCTTAACTGTATAAATTAATAACGAAATTTTAAATTAAGAAATATGATACTAAGTAATCTCACGTTTTAGGGAGGAAAAAGAGAAGTGGATTAAGGAATTACCCTATAAACAAATACAGTATATTTAGAACAAAGTTCCAATTTTTTGAAGGTAGAATCTAACCTCATAAGTTGTAATGTCTTTTCAACCAGTCTTCTTCCTCAAAAAAAATCTATTTCGAACGGACAATATTTACATATATCATAAATCATACATGCATTATTGTTATTTATATTGTCCTTGTCATATTAACAAAAAAAAATTGAAATAGGCAAGTATACTATAAATAGAATTTAAAAAAAAAACTTTATATTAAGAAAAAATAATTGACTACCAAATAAGATGGTGAAAAACACTTGAACTTTGAAGGGACAAACTAACTTTTCGATGTTATCCTCCGGAACAACCTTGAGGAGGTTTTTCTGCTTAAACTTGACAAACTTCCTTAGTGTCTTGAGATTTGTAATCTTTTGTAGCCTAATTTCATATCTCAAATGATCATTTTTCGTCTTCTCTCCTCTCTCTTCTTCCTCATCGATGCTCATGGAAGAGGTGTCGACATTTGGCAAAAAAAAAATTACAAGAAACCAAAGGGGGAAACCCCCCTTCAATTCTGACGCCATATCCCTCCTTCCTCCCCGTCCCAGATCTGGAACGGGGAAGGAGGAGGGACCTCTCCGATGTCAGAATCGTAAGGGGTTTCCCCCTTTGGTTTCTTGTATATATATATTTTTTAAATCAGTGGAAAGAGCACAACAAAAGAAGAAAGAAAAGAAAAAAGGGAAAGGAGAAGAAAGAAAGAGGAAAAAAAGGGGGAAAAAATCCGACAAGCGGCGGTCAGCTGCCGATGGCGGTGATGGCTGTCAACTTAGTTTAGGATTTGATGTGTGGATAAAAAGAAGATGAAAAGAAGATGGATGGAGAAAATAAAAGAAAAGAAAAGAAAAGAAAATTAATAAAATAATAAAAAAATATTGAATATATTATTTTATTTTAAAAATTAATAAAAATATAGATTTTTGTAATAAAAACTAATGTCATGTTAACGCAGCCCATTAAACACACAGAGTTTGTTAGTATATGGTTTCTAGAATTTTTTAGTTTCAGAGTTGTTAGGATTTTTCCATTTTCTGTTGCTGTAAATATAGTATTTTCTAGGAGTTTTTTATCTCTATCCTTGTAGTATATATAGAGCATTTTCTTCCCTTTGTAATCATTGAGTTAACTCGAATGTGATAGAGATTTTCTCCTGATAATATTCTTCTTATTTCATCTTTTCTATTTTATGCTTTGATGGTATCAGAGCTTAGTCTAGCGACATCATCGATCTTTTGCTATGGAGTGGTCAGAGACCAATTCGAAGAACCAGATTGTTCAAGCGATCAACCTTGGGAATAAAATTTCAACTGTGAAATTGACCGACGAAAATTTCTTGCTATGGAAATTTCAAATCCTCACTGCCCTTGAAGGACATGAACTGGAGGATCATATTGAGGAAGATTGTCAACCTCCTCCGAAAACAATCAAGGTAAGTGAAAATTCTTCAACAGTCGAAAAACCAAATCCTTCATATAAACAATGGAAGAGGCAAGATAAATTAGTATCATCCTGGATTGTTGGGTCAATGTCTGAGTCCGTTTTAGAGCAAGTTTTACATTGCACGTCTGCAAAGGAAATATGGTCTTGTCTTCTTCAAATTTTTAATTCAAGAAATCTTGCTCAGATGATGAAAATTAAGTCTAAACTTCAAAATATTCAGAAAGGAGGTTCTTCCATGAATGAGTACATTTCTAAAATTAAGAAATGCATTGATGCTCTAGCTGCGATAAGAAAAAAAGTCTCAGTAGAAGATCATATATTGTATATTTTGTCTGGGCTGGGAGCAGAATATGAAACTATGGTGTCAGTAATTACTGCTAAAACAGGATCTCAATCAGTCCAAGATGTAATAGCACTTTTGTTAACCCATGAAAGTCGATTAGAAAGTAAATCTTCAGTAAATTCTGATGGTGTTTTACCTACGGCTAATTTGACTGTTCAAAATCATGTTCAAAAGGAAGTTGAAAATTTGAGAAGTGTGAACCAGCCTCAACAGCAGCAGAATTTTGGTAATGGTAGAGGTAGAAGACGATCTAATTTTGGTGGTGGTAGAGGTGGAAGGTCATGGAATAATCGTAATAGGCCGCAGTGTCAATTGTGCAATAAGTTTGGACACACTGCTATAAAATGTTACTCACGTGTTCAAATGCCAGGAGCTTATAATACTCAGTTTGGTTCCCCTGGTCAAACCTTTTCTTTTAGACAAAATTTTGGACAGCAATTTGGAAATCAATTTCCTCAAATGCAAGCAATGATGGCTGCTCAAAACTTCAATCAAGATTGCAATTGGTATCCTGATTCTGGTGCCACGAATCATCTGACCAACAACCTTGGTAATATGTCAATGAGTTCTGAATACCTTGGCAACAATCAGGTTCTTATTGGAAATGGTGCAGGTTTGCCTATATCTAAACTTGGATTTGCCTCTTTTACTTCTCCTAATAGTCATGTCTTTCATCTCCATAACCTTTTACATGTTCCATCAATTACTAAAAATCTCATTAGTGTCAGTCAATTTGCTAAGGACAATGTTGTTTTCTTTGAATTTCACCCAACTTTTTGTGTTGTGAAGGATCTAGCAACTGGACGAGCACTTCTCCAAGGGACTCTACATGAAGGGCTATATAAGTTCGACCTAACCAAGCTTCAGCCATCCACAAATTCAAATGTTGTTTCTACTTTCCCTGCTTCCTCTTTACGGTCCTCTGTTTTGCCTTGTAAACAATCTACTGCTTTAGTGTCATCTATTCAGTCTTTAAATAATTTGTCTATAGATATTTGGCATCAACGTCTTGGGCATCCTGCTGTTTCTATTGTTGAAAAAGTTATTCGTATCTGTAAGCCAGATTTCCCTTCTAATAAAGTTATGTCTTTTTGTCATGCTTGTGCATAGGAAAACATCATGCTCTTCCTTTTACTCCCTCCACCACTACTTATTCTTCACCATTACAACTTATTGTAACTGACTTGTGGGGGCCATCTTTTAAATTGTCTAAGCATGGTTATAATAGGTATTATATAAGTTTTGTTGATGCCTTTTCTAGATACACATGGATCTATTTTCTTCAAACTAAATCCGAAGCTTTTCAAGCCTTTATAAAATTCAAAACCCTTGTTGAAAAACAATTTGGTAAGTCTATACTTAGTCTTCAAACAGATGGGGGAGGAGAATTTAAGTCTTTTATTCCTTTCTTACATACTCATGGCATTAATCATAGGATTACATGTCCATACACTTCCCAACAAAATGGCATTGTTGAGCGTAAACACAGACATATTGTCGATGTTGGCCTCACATTATTATCACAATCTTCCATGCCTCTAACATTTTGGGATGATGCTTTTGCTACTAGTGTCTATCTTATCAATAGGTTGCCTTCTATGGTTCTTGGTGGAGTAAGTCCCTTGGAAAAGCTCTTTCAGAAGCAGCCTGACTACACATTCCTCAAGGTATTTGGTTGTAAGTGTTTTTCTTGTCTTCGACCTTATAATTCTCATAAACTGAACTTTCGGTCTATTCCATGCACCTTTATTGGTTACAGTCACTTACATAAAGGTTATAAGTGTTTATCTGCTGATGGTCGTCTTTATATTTCTAGACATGTTATTTTTTATGAACAAAGCTTCCCCTTTTCTTGTTCTGTCTCGAAATCTGTGTCTTCCCCTGTGACTGTAACTCAAACCTTACCTATTGTGTCTTCTTCTTTGTGTGAACCATCTACTCTTCATAGTCCTTCGAATTCAACATTGTCACAATCATCATTGCCTACTAATAGTTCTTTACCGGCTGATGATCATATACCTTCTGTTGTTTCATCTCCATTACATTCTCCAGAAGAAAACCCACCTACTAGTTCTCAACCACAACCATCCACTTCTATCCCAACCGTGTTAGGCACTCACCCCATGATTACTAGAAGTAAAAGAGGTATATTCAAACCAAAGGCCTTTCTCACAACCTTTGTTGATATTGAACCTCCCAATGTAGAGGCACTTAAATGTCCTCACTGGAAACAAGCAATGCAAGATGAATATGATGCCCTTATTAAAAATGAAACATGGGAACTTGTTCCTACTCCTTCAAATCAAAAGGTCGTGGGATGTAAGTGGGTGTTCAGAATAAAACGTAACTCGGACGGGTCAATTTCTAGATATAAGGCAAGGCTAGTTGCCAAAGGCTTTCATCAGTCTGCAGATATTGATTATTTTGAAACTTTCAGCCCTGTTGTTAAGCCGATTACCATTCGTGTGTTGCTTGCTCTTGCTGTTTCACATAATTGGCCTATTAGACAGATTGATATCAATAATGCCTTTTTACATGGAATATTATCTGAGACTGTTTTTATGGAACAACCGTCTGGTTTTCAAGTCCAAAGTTCCTCTCCTATGGTTTGTCGACTTCGTAAGGCATTATATGGGCTTAAGCAAGCTCCGAGAGCTTGGTTTGAGAGACTTAGCTTGTTTCTTAACTCTCTTGGTTTTGTAAACTCGAAGGCCGACTCGTCTCTATTGTTTCGTCGGTCTGGTTCTCACTGTTGCTATATCCTAGTCTATGTGGATGATATACTTATAACAGGTACTTCTATGGCAGTTATTTCTTCTTTGATTGTTGAGTTGAATGGTCGTTTTTCTCTTAAGGATCTTGGACCTCTTCATTATTTTTTGGGCATAGAGGTGTCTTATCCACCTTCTGGAGGTTTGTTTTTATCTCAAAGTAAATATATTATGGATTTGTTGCATCGTACAAAATGGCTGAGGCAAATTACATATCTACTCTTATGGTTAGTGGGCCTTTATTATCTGCTCGTCAAGGAGAATCTTTTCAAGATGTTCATCTTTATAGGAGTGTGGTTGGTGCTTTGCAGTATGCCACATTAACTCGTTCGGAAATCTCCTATAGTGTGAGTTTATGCATGCTCCTACTATACTTCATTGGCAGTTGGTGAAACGGATTTTAAGGTATCTTAAGGGTACGTTTACTCATGGCCTTTTTCTTCATAAATCTCTTGATTTCTCATTGCATGGGTTTGTTGATGCGGATTGGGCTTCTGACCCCGATGACCGCAAGTCTACATCCGGTTTTTGTGTATTTTTTTGCGTTAATTTGATTACGTGGGGTTCTAAGAAGCAAGCTGTGATCTCGAGGTCTAGTACTGAGGCTGAGTATAGGTGTTTAGCTCTTGTTGCTGCTGAGCTAGTTTGGTTGAAATCCTTATCCTTTGATTTGGGTGTTCTTTTAACTCAATTACCTATTTTATGGTGTGACAATTTGAGTGCGGTTCATTTGAGTGCTAATTCGGTATTGCATTCTAAAACAAAACATGTTGAACTGGACATTTACTTTGTACGAGACTTAGTTCTTAACAGGAAAGTGGTGTTCAACATTTGTCGGTTGCTGATCAGGTTGCTGATATACTCACTAAACCGTTGTCTGCTGTTAATTTCATTAAACTAAGGTCCAAGCTCAATGTTCGAGAGCCCTCTTCCATTGGCTTGAGGAGGGGGGGGGGGTGTTAAGGCAGCCCATTAAACACTCAGAGTTTGTTAGTATATGGTTTCTAGAATTTTTTAGTTTCAGAGTTGTTAGGATTTTTCCATTTTCTGTTGCTGTAAATATGGTATTTTCCAGGAGTTTTTTTTTATCTCTATCCTTGTAGTATATATAGAGCATTTTCTTCCCTTTGTAATCATTGAGTTAACTCGAATGTGATAGAGATTTTCTCCTGATAATATTCTTCTTATTTCATCTTTTCTATTTTATGTTTTGATGTCATATCAGCCATTTGTTAGTATTTGACAGAAAAATTGAATGAGGGACTAAAAGCGTAATGAAATCCAAATCTCAGGGACTAAATTGTCGAGTTTGAAAATTCAGGGACCAAAATGAAACCTAACTCAAACTTCAGGGACTAAAAATGTATTTTTCTCTTCCATTTTTTAAAGGTTAATCCAAACATAGGTAGCTCCCAACCTTTTGTATTTTTTATATTTATCTTTCATTATTTTCTTCTACTTTTACTTTTTTTTTCAAGTCCAAACCACTACAGAACCAAATGTCGACACCTCCTCCATGAACATCGATGAGGGAGAAGAGAGAGGTAGGTTTCATTTTGGTCCCTGAGTTTTCAAACTCAATAATTTAGTCCATGAGGTTTGGTTTTAGTTTCAATTTGGTCTCTCAATCCAATTTTCCGTTAATAGTTAACTGATTGTTGACGTGAATTTTTTTTTTCTAATAAGGATAGAGATTAATAAAAAAATAATATTAATAAAAAAATAATATTAATAAAAAATGTCCCATCTTTTTCCTAAAAAATTAAATTTTAAAAAATGAAAATTATGTTTTCAGTATAAAATATCCCATATTACTTACTAGTTTTTCACCACGTGCGATGCACATTTATGATTTTTTATTTATAAAATTTTATCTCAATGTTTACAAAATTTTAATTTAGTCTCTTATTTTTGTTCACCGATGGTTTTCAAATTTATGTATTACAAGTGATTAGTTTATTTTATGGTAGTTAAATTTTTTACCATGATTTGAATAAGTTCTATATAAATATAAAATATGGATCACATTAATCATGAATTAATATGATGTAATTTATATTTTATACAAATAAATATTAATTTATGTATTTTTTGTTTGAAATAAAATGTTTATGCTTTGTCAAAAATTAAATGTGTATAATCTTTGTAGATTAAAAAAAAATACATGATCTAATAAACAAAAATTGAATTGAGAAAATTTAAAAATAAAATATAAAATTTTAAGTAACATGCACAAATATTTGAATTAAAAAAACAGCAATCTAAAACTTAATAAAAATAATAATTCAAATAATAACAATAGTAAAGGAAAAATAGATATACCTCTTATACAAATGCTAGTATTCTAGTGCATAAACTTTTGAAACTCCACTAAAACTAAAATGTAAAGAGAGAGAAGCAAAAAAATAAAATACAACTCGAATGGTTTAAATCATGCGAATGAAATATATAATTTCGTAATTATAGGGATGAAGGAGTTGAAAAGTTTTGATTATATGTAATTAAAAATAATTAGTGTAATAGTTTTTGTGTTGATTTTTTGTAAATAAAGGTAAAACTTTTCATATTCTATCATTTTACATTTATCAACTTTATGAAGGCATTTAATTGTCATTCTCTCAAACCCAACATATTCTAACATAATTATTTTGTCTAACTTTAATTAAAATTAAAATTATAAAATGTAAAGGAAGTAAGTATATGCAAAACTTTAATAATGAATGTGATCAAAAAAAAAAAAAAACTTTAATAATTAACAACCTTAACTTTTAGAATTAATTTATAATTTATAATATTGAAGGCATAATTTTTCAGATTTTCTACTTTGTGGGGTGTATTGAATTTTCATTTATCTAAATTCATTTTTCAATGTCTAATTTTTTTTTATTTTAACATCTTAAGTGAAGTTTAGCATATTTGTTACCTGCACTCTTTACAATTTGAATGTACCTAACATATCATGAGTTGGTTTCAAGATTTGAAAAAAGGTTTTGAGAGTAACGAATCAAGAGAGCTAAAAATTTAGAAAGAATCAAGTTTTTTATTTCTTTTTTTTTACATCAATAAGCAAAATAATAAAAAAAAAAAACATGAAAAAGATAAATTAGAAAACATAAAAAAAGTTCTTCAGGTGGGTTGTTCAACCAACTCTCTAAACATTGCAGAGTCGATTTTATCATGTTATTCTTCCATCCAAATAGCTCGATTTCATCATGTCATTCTTCCATCCAAACAGTTTCTTTCGCCAAGGTAAATGTGAATTTAGCTAACAAATGAGGAACTTGGTTTCCATTTCTTTGAATGAAACTAAATTTTAGAAAATCTCTATGAAAACTTGTTCATGATTCATGAAAAATGGGAGAATAAAACATCTTTATATAGTGGTAAAGAATTAAAAGTTACAAAACTTTTAGTATTCCAAAACCATTTAAAATTCTATTATTAATTATAATAATTAAATAAAAAGAACTCTAATTAATGGCAAAACCTTTTGTATTCTAACTTCTCATATTCCATACCATTATTATTAAAAATTAATTAATAATTTATTCTCAATAATTAAGTTTCAGTTATAAAATTTATAATTAAATCATAGAAATTTAATGAAGAAAAAATATTTTACCTTCATCTTTCCACCTTCCAACCTTTTACATCCTCAAACAATAAAAAATGGTTATTTTATATATAATTTCATAGTACATAATTTACTTAAATTACAACGCTTTCTTTTAATTTAATCATGCATAAAATTTTCATAATATAGTGTTATCTTTAATAATAAACAAACAAAAAAAACGGCAACATAATTTTTTTGAAATAAAAATCTTATTTTGATGGCATCTTATATTTGTTTTTGTTTAAATAATTAATTAATAACAACTCCTTGATCAATTAATAATAATAATATCTATAACCGATTACCATTTATTATTCTTTTAAAAATCATTTAAGTCATTAAAAAAAATCATTTAAGAAATTAAAAAAGATGGTACATATTTAAAGAAACAAGGTAGATGACATACTTATAAATTTTAAAATTAAAATATGGACATAACAGTCCAAAAAAGTTTTTCAGATATCCTCCTTTTTAATATAGTATAGATATAGATATAAATATAGATAGTATAGATTACTATATCTATTTTTATACCCATCGTGCAATTATATAGGTAAAAGAAATTGAAAGAGTGCTTTTGTTAATATCTTCGAGAAATGGAAAATATAAGATAGACTAAATTATAAAAAAAAATATCCATGAATTATGGGGTTTGTTTAAAAAATATCCCTAAATTTTGAAAAGTTTTAAAAATATCCTGAACTTTTGAAAAATGTTTAAAAAATACCCTTGTGGATGGAAAATGTTAGAATTTACGGTGAGAGGGAAAAAATAGAAGCATTTTTCAATAAATGTATTTAAATTTTTTTTTTTTGTAAGTTCAAGGTATTTTTTGAAACTGAAACTTTTTTTACAAAAAAAAAAAATGAACAGTAGTGATATTTTTGAAACAATTTTCAAAATTCAAGTGTATTTTTGAAAGTTTTCAAAGTTGAGTACATTTTTTAAACAAATCTGATGGTTCAGGGTATTTTTTTAATAATTTAGCCTTTCCTTTTTTTTCTTACATCTATTTCTCCCAGCCGCAGCCATCTCCCTCTTCTCGATCGTACGTTTCGGCAGCCCCCCTCCGGCTCCAGCGAACTTCTTCTCCATTCTTTCGGGCTCTAGTCGTCGGCCACCGTCCCCTCAGCGTCGGCAAGCTGGTCGTCCACGGCCAGGTCAGCGGCGGCATCGTCCCTCCAGTGCGGCGGTTTCATCGACAGCGATCAGAGGGTGAGTTCCGTCGCTGTTTTCCCTCGTTTTTCCCTTCGATCGTCCTCCCTCAGTGTGCGTTTGAGTTTCAGGTCTCGTGGTTGGTCGTTCTGGGGAGTATTACGCACGGCAGAAGGATTGTTTCCGCGATTTACGGTGGCTGTGCAGCGTGGTCGCGCGACAGCAAGCTTCCAGGTTATCTCTTCGTCGTTTCCAGCGTGATAGCAGTGTGGGTAAGTGAGAAAATTCGTCCTTTTGGCTTTTGGCCACATTTAATCGATTACTCACTCATCGTTCTGTCCGTTCAGCAGGCGTTTCTCTTCATAACCGTTTCAAGTAGCGGGTCTTCAAGTTTCTGTGTAGTTGGGCAATATCGGCAGTGGGCAAGTGTTTTAAGCTTGTGTTTTGGTTGGTTCTTTTGTGTTAGAGGTTTACCCGTTGATTGTGGCATTCGCTTTCAAGGTTTTCGTAGCATTCGAGGAGTTAATTGTCGCTTTGGAGTAAGATTGTTAGCTCGGACAGCAAGCTCCATTTCTGCTTTTTAGGGAGCTTGGAAGCTAAGGAGCACATTCTTTTTGTCAAGCAAATTAGTTATCTAGGTAATCTAGGTAAGTAGCTATTGAATCTTACTCTTAAGCTTAGTCCCATTGTATGTCATTGGATTTGATAAACACCTAGCTCGAGACGCCCGAGACTCTGAACTAGTTCCTTATGAGAAATTGGCATGCTAGCATGAGTTTAGTTGTGAGCCTTGAACTTGCGTTTGGATTTCAATGGGTATGATAGTTTATTGCATTGTGAAGCATGCTGTGGCATAAAAGTTGAATATTTCATTGGCATAACTGACACTGTTCTGGGTGGATTAGTATCTTTTAGTTGTTTTGAAATCATGCTTGATTGTATGGTTTGGTTGTTCTACATATCTGGATAGTTGTGGATGCGAGACCTGTCTCGCTCTGATTGTGATAGTTTGAAGTGCCTTGTAGTTTGTGATTGGGTAGTGTGGAATATAGGAGTTGTTATGTGTTTTTCAGGTGAATAGAAAATTTTGGTTTCCTTATATGTGTGTTGTTATGCTGTCGAATTTTCGGTAGAATAGTGGTCTTAAAACTAAGTTTAAATACCTTTGGGTATGAGTGCTCTAAGGACCACGTGGTTGATTAGGGTTGTTCCTAGTGTACGGACCTTAGACTCGATTAGGGCCTCAGATGAACTTAAAAGATCCTTAGGTCTTAAATAACTAGCGTGTCTTCCTTCCCCATCTCAGGACTGATAGAACTTAGTTATCTGGCACGTTTACGTGTGTTCTATTAGTTGATTGTTAGAGCTCAGTTTCAGGCACACTAGCATGCGCTCTCTCAATCCAGGATGGTGTTGAACTTATGATCAGGCACGTTATTCGTGCGCCAGTTGGCACCAGGCATGTTTACCCGTGTCAGTTGCTCCACCATATTTTTTTATGTTTACATTCAGGGGTGTTGTGTTGGGATAGGTATAGTTCTACTAGAGGTGGCCAGCTAGTCTCTAGTTTACTTACCTTAACCGACTGACTCACACAACACTCTAGTTGGCACAGGTTGGGGATATGTTAACGCCCTAGACAGAGCATGTTTGTGTGACCAGTTGTGGCCCTAGGGTTAGAAACCCAAATGCTTATTCCAGTTAGGTCCCTATGTCGCTAAGTCCCAAAAATTCAAAAATTCAGTTTCAAGTTTCTAGATCTCCTGTTATCAATTTTGGCTCTTATGTGGGCTACTTACTGAGTATATTCTTATATACTCACCCATGCTACATGTCTTTCCTTTTCGGGTGGTACTTGAGAGCGTTGGCTATTGGCGAGGGTCGTGGCTTGACTGGCCATGGGAACGCAGCTGTGAATTATGTTGTCTTTCTTAGGAATTCAATTTTCTTTCATCCTAGTATCAGTTTTATGTTGAAAACCTACGTTTCGAATGATTGTTTTTACATTTGGAACTCATTCAGATGTTTTCTTTTCGTTTTAATTGAGGAACTTATTTATGTTTTGGGCCCTATTTGAATTAAATGAAAAACGTCACTATTTTTTCGCTTTAAAGTTACAAAGTTTTACGTACTCATGCATGTAGTAGGCTGTTTTTGTTCTGATCTTGAGATTTTGCTCTCTTTTGCTTGCTTTTTTGCTGTAGTTTCTACTCGGTGGTTATTAATGGCGTAGGGATCAGAATCGGAGGACATGTCCGACATAATTTTCAAAAACTAAAAACCAGAAACCAAATGGTTATCAAACGGGGGCTTAAAAAGTTTTTACTTTCTTAATTTTCTTAAAATAAAGAGACCGAACCTGATTTGTAACCTAAAAAAAAGTTGGACAAAAACTTGAAATCGATTAAATAATGAATTCCCAAAAAGAAAATTCACATGACTGTCGATTCACATGACTCGTCGACGGCACTCAATTCTGTTTTCATTTTCTTTCCTCTGATTTCTTGGCTTCCAAACACCAAATTTCTGTAATCATACTTCAGATCTTGCAATGGACAAGGTTGCAGAGGAGGTGGATCGGGTAAAAAATGAGTGGAACGACGCTTTCCGTCAGACTCTCGACCAGATTAAGGCAATCGAATCATACGAGAAACAAAGTGGGTCGACGGAGAAGAACTCGCTCCCGAGATTGAATGCTCTGGCTCAAGATGGATTGAATCTGCTGTCTTCGTTGGAATTCAAGCTCGATCTTCTTGCGCCCCAGTTGCTCTCTGATTCTGAAGTCGAGGCTGCTCAATCGTTGCTTGAATCCTGGAAAAACCAATCCCACAAGTAATCCATCTAACACTTTCTTTTTAAATCCTGTGGTGGAGACTGGAATTTGACTCGAATTGCTTCTTTCTGTTATTCTATGGCGATGAAAGTGATCGGTGATTGTCAGTATTGGTTTTTGCTTTTTGCTTTTTTGTATATGTATATATTCCAGTTTACGATCGAGTCTGAGAAATGCTAATGTGCAAGCAAAGGCCAACATGAGAAAAGCTGCTCAGGAGGAGGTGACTAATTCAAACTGGTTATGTACAATTTTCTTAGCTCTAGTTTTGTTACCATCTCCATGATTTCCTGGATGTGGAAATTTATTTAAGATTCCATTATTTCTTCAATGCTAAAATTTACTTTATACTTAGAACTTCGGTGAATTTCGTTGTAGAGAGAACGCCTTCTAGGTGGAGGAGAAGAGTCCACTATTCGAAGACAAAATTTACAGTATGTTATCACTACTTAACGTTTTCAGAAGGTCTATCTAATTGTTTCTTGATATAACTTCTAAAACCCTGGTATTAGACGTCATCTCTGTTCTAATGTTGGAAACCATTTTTACTCCTTTTGCAGAACTAAGGCTGGAATGACATCTGCTGCAGAAAGCATCACAGAGAGCCTTCGCCGAACCCGTCAGCTTATGGTTCAGGTCTGCTGCTGTTGTTAAATTTCTCTTCTTTCTTTTATATTTACCTTGATCATGATTGAATTTTGAAGTTCCTTTCTTTTCATGATGTAATATTCTTGAATATCTGATCTGCAGGAGGTGGAAAGAACTGCAAGCACAATCGAGGCTTTTGGTACGTTTTTTAAAATTTTATCAGCATGGCATCTTGTTTTCCAGTCGGTTAGTCAGTTCTACTTTCTTCAGTGTGTTCAAATGTATCTTGATGGTAGAAACTACAAACAAATAAACTTGTACCCTGTAGGAATATGCTGTATTAGTGGTGCCCATGATCTTATCTTTTCTATTTTAGAAGAAAAACAAGTTTCATTGATAAATGAAATAAAGGGAGAATAAGCTCCCAAATATAATCATTACAAGAAAGAGTTCCAATTGGAAAGTAAAGAAGATAGAGTATGATCTTTAAAAGGATGTTTACATTTTCACCAATAAAAAACATTGAATAAAATCAAATTCCAAAAAGCGACATTTAGAGAGACGTCCTTGAAAATTCTGCGATTACGTTCACACCAAAGATACCAAAAGAAAACTCTATTGATGGCGAGCCAAAGAGTCAATAGAGTTTTCTTTTTTTCGTGAAAGGGACGACCCACAAAAACTAAAGCAAGGAGATCAAAAATAGTTCCAGGCAAAACCAAATTCCACCCAAAAGATTCCACCATTATGGACCAACATTGAGATGCAAAGGAACAGTGGCCAAAAAGATGAATTGGGCACTCAACACTTGCACAACACATGAGGGAGAGAAAAAAAATGAGGCATTCTTCTTTGGAGTCTGTCTGCTGTATTAATACCACCATGACTTAGCTCCCATAAGAAAATTTTAATCTTCTTTGGGTAACAATCCTTCCATACCATTGAGAAGAGATTGTTTTTGGTTGGACCCTTTGAATGGACTAAATCTTCCATCAAAGAATGAACGGTAAATGTATGAGAGGACTCAAGATGCCAATACCAAGAATCTTGAGCATTCCTGAAAATAACGGATGACAGAAGATGTGAGAGTCTAGCTCATTCTAGAATTTCCTCCTCTTTGAGATTTAGACAAAGCCCTAAATCCCAAACTTGAGATTTTGAATTCCATATTTAAGCAATCGATTCCAGAGGTTTAGATGATACACGGTAAAGTCTAGGATAAGATGATTTGAGAGATATACAAGCAAACAATGAATCATTCCAAAAAAGATGTGTGTCCCATTACCAAGCCTCATTTGAATACGACTACCAACAATATCAATGGTGCTACAAATATGTTTCCAAGGTGATTTCGATGATCCAAAATTGATGGGTTTTGGCCACCAACATAAAACATCTCTAGAATAATATCTTGTGGTAATTAATTTTCGCCAAAGACTCTCTTATTCATGTCGAAACCTCCATATCCATTTAGCCAATAAAGTAGAATTTCGAAGCTGAAAATTTCCAATACCAAGTCCTCCAAAATATGTGGAAGTTGAGTTGTCTCCCATTTAACATTATGTAATCCTCCATCTCCTGTTGAGCCTTCCCAAAAGAAATCTTGAATGTGCTTATCCAAAATTTTAGCCACCTTTGAAGGTAATTTATCTTAAGCTGACCAATCAAAAAACTTTTCCACACTTGTAGAGTTTATTTATTCCCTCAGCTAAGGAATTGGACTAACGCATAATTTAATGTTTATGTATTTGTGAAATTCTTTGTTTAGCATTTAGTATGAGTTCCATCTCATCCAGTGATCTCTACACAGGTCACCTTGATCCTAGGGTAATGATAAAAAATGAGTACGATCTTTGTTTGCTTGTTGTTTACGGAATTCTTCTAGGACTAGTCATTTTAATTCGTTTGTTACTTGGACTGGACCATCTGAAATCCACGTAGGTATTCTGTTGTTTATCAGTTTGTATAGGCTAGAATTAGTAATGCAAGCACAGTTTAGAAATTGATTGGTATGAATGCTAAATTATGACCATGATGTCTGGAATTCAACGACTGATAATTAAGAAATGCATTCATTTCTCATAGAGCTGCAAAGGATTCCCCTCTCTTGTCTACCTACAGCTTGGACATTCTTGCTATGTGAGATCAAGTTTTTTTTTTTTTTTTTTTTTTTTGGGTGATGAAAGCCAGTTTTCATTCAAATAAATGAAGGTACAAAGATAAGAGCATACAGAAACAAAGGGGAAGGAGAGGAGCGTAAAACAAAACTACAAAATATTGGCTCACATTGTTAACAAGAATAAAAAAGTGATGGACGAAAGTTCAAGTCATAATAACTTAAAGGAAAGAATTGAAATATGCCAAACTCCAACCTCTTTCCAAGACTCCTCAAATACTAAAAGAAATCTTGCTTTCCTTTCAAGCCCAATGAACCAAATAGCAGTAAGGATTATGGCTTGCCAAAGGAGTTGTCCCCTTTCACATAATGGGGATTCAAAAGAACCTCTTCCATTATAGCACAAGGATCGTTGGAGGCTAACAACAACCCCAAAAGTTGGAAATCTATGTAGAGCACAAAGTCGGGGGATTTAAAAGATACTCCTCAATCATTGGACATTTTTAAGTCGTCATATTTTCTTATTTTAAACTAGATTTTTTATAATCATATGATAGAGCACCAGCAGATGATACTGCTTCTCTGAATGATATCAGATATAAGTATGTTTGTGTGTTTTTGAACCATGGTCAACAAGTAGAGCTTACTTTACGTGTGTATTTGGTTTTTACAGAGGAATCAACTGGAGTGTTAAAGAAGGCTGAGAGTGAATATAAGGGGCATCGCTCATTGTTAATGCGAACTAGGAACTTACTTTCCACTATGCAACGGCAAGATGTAATGGACAGGTATATAGATGATTACTGGCCACTTCTCCAAATTTCTTATTAAATTAAAAAAAAAAAAAAAAATCTAGTTAAACTACAAATGAAGTATTTGAACTTTGATGGTTATATCAATTTAGTCCATAATCTTTAAAAGGTTTTAATTATGTCCTAAATTTTGAATTCTGGTTGTATATAGTCTCTGTTGATAACATTATTGACTAAACATAACACTCCTAGTTTGACAAATGTTGGTTTTGTAGAACGTGACAGACAAATAGAAGAAAGTGGTTAGACAAAATAGAATGACACAATCTAGAAAACATGATTTGATACATTGCTTCTGAAAGGGTATTGGTGCCACTTTATTTTGTCCAAATGTCTATTTCTCTTGGCTATAGTCAACCTTTGTTCAGTAGGCATGTCATGGCATCGTTTAGTCAAAAATCTTAATGGTAAGAACTAATTCAAACTTTAGGAAAGTAAGTTTAAATTTTTAAACTTCATATGCTAAATTGACATATTCATCTAAGTTTAAAGACTACATTGTTAATTGAACATCCTTTATAATAAAAAAAAACTAACTATGAGAGGCTATGTGGACAGGATTATACTGGCAGTCGGATTTTTCTTTTTCTCTCTTGCTGTTCTTTATGTCGTCTCAAAACGTATTGGGCTACTGAAGTTGCAGAGGATGGCCACTGCTGCCATCAAAGCAGGGATGGTCAAACAAGCAAATCAAATTCCTAGAGATATTGAGCATGGTAGGAATCCAGTTCAAGCCAACGACGATTTAATTCACAAAGTTGCAGATCCACAGGAACGACATGTTTGGGACGAACTTTGAAGTGTAGTATTCATCGGGAAAGTGGATGGACAAATTTCGTATCACCATTGCTGGCCACAGTCTTAAAAGTATACGTTTAGATCATGGTTTCTTGTGCAGTAAAATTTCTGAGTTCAGCCTGTAATTTATTTAAACGGCGTACTACTGTGTGGGAAAAACTACCCACAAACAGAGGACATTTAACTACACCAGTACAAGTAAATATTTTTTGCGCAAGAACTTTAAGCCGGTTATTTTCCTCTCCTTTCTGTAGAACTCATTTGAAGCACAAGTCCTTTGGATTTATACAGGTAGAAAACTCAACGATATTGACCATTTGCTACTAGTTTGCTCACTCTCTTTAGAATCATTGGTGTTGCTTTATGATTGAGGAAGGGCTTGAGCTCTGCTTTACAGAGATAAGGGCACAATTTGGCATGTATGCTTGGTTTCTTCATTGTATTATGGAGCATTTAGTTTGAAAGGAATAGTAGGTTCTTTGAAGAGGTGGAGAGATTCAGTGCGGAGGTTTGGGAGGTGTTAGGTTTAAGACTTCGGGAGGCTGTTAGGTTTAACGCTTCTTAATGATGGTCTATTATTCAACCTTTTTGTATTTTTCAAAAAAAAAAAAATCTTTTGTAATTATGAGCTTGATATTATCCTTTTGAATTGGTGTTTGTTTTATAGTTAGGGTTTGAACTCCTTTTAGTGAACTTATGTTTTTGTATGTCCTTGTGCAACTTTTTTATTTTGCTCAATATAAGCTCGTTTCTTATCAAAAAAATTTGAAGCATAAATCTACGATTCCCCCTAGAAAATTGAGATTAGTATACATTTTTTCAGCTCTTAGATTCTTGAACTAAAACTCAATAGGTTGTAGGATTATTTGATGCAAATAAAAATGAACTCGTTTGTCAGTAAATATACAATAGGGACAAAACAATATACATATGATGTCAACATGAATATAGCTCAATAGTTAAGGTTATACCTTTTCTTGAGGTTGGAGGTTTGAATTCTCACTCCCACATTTTTTTTTAAAGAAAACTTCATTAAAAAGAACCACTAGAAACATTAAAGTCCTTCGATAAAACAAACATCAACCAATCGGGTATATCAGAAATCCCAAAGACTACTGACTCTTCCAAAAGGGAAGATTACCTCTGGTCTTGGAAGATTACCTCTCAAAAAACCCGCAACGACACATCTAAGAAGAAGCAGTTTTACGCGCCAATTCGTGAACGATTGAGTTACGGGATCTTGGGCAATGCTTGAAGGAGAGCCCTCCCATTTTAGGGGACAAGGCGGTTGTGGCCTCCAAAATGTTAACCTTATCATATAATAGTCTTTTTCATACTCTCCAAAGTCCTATTATTAGTCTATCAATTTGAAAAGGGGACTAATGCCTCTCTACTTTTTGTCCAATTTTTTTGCAATTTCCCTTTTTTCTTACTTTTATTTCTCCCAGCCGCAGCCATCTCCCTCTTCTCGATCGTGCGTTTCGGCAGCCCCCCTCCAGCGAACTTCTTCTCCATTCTTTCGGGCTCTAGTCGTCGGCCACCGTCCCCTCAGCGCCGGCAAGCTGGTCGTCCACGGCAAGGTCAACGGCGACGTCGTCCCTGCAGTGCGGCGGTTTCATCGACAGCGATCAGAGGGTGAGTTCCGTCGCTGTTTTCCCTCGTTTTTCCCTTCGATCGTCCTCCCTCAGTGTGCGTTTGAGTTTCAGGTCTCGTGGTTGGTCGTTCTGGGGAGTATTACGCACAACAGAAGGATTGTTTCCGCGATTTACGGTGGCTGTGCAGCGTGGTCGCGCGACAGCAAGCTTCCGGGTTATCTCTTCATCGTTTCTGGCGTGATAGCAGTGTGGGCAAGTGAGAAAGTTCGTCCTTTTGGCTGTTGGCCACATTTAATCGATTACCCACTCATCGTTCTGTCCGTTCAGCAGGCGTTTCTCTCCATAACCGGCGTTTCAAGTAGCAGGTCTTCAAGTTTCTGTGTAGTTGGGCAATATCGACAGTGGGCAAGTGTTTTAGGCTTGTGTTTTGGTTGGTTCTTTTGCGTTAGGGGTTTACCCATTGATTGTGGCATTCGTTTTCAAGGTTTTCGTAGCATTCGAGGAGTTAATTGTCGCTTTGGAGTAAGATTGTTAGCCCGAACAGCAAGCTCCGTTTCTGCTTTTAGGGAGCTTGGAAGCTAAGGAGCACATTCTTTTTGTCTAGCAAATTAGTTATCTAGGTAAGTAGCTATTGGATCTTACTTTTAAGCTTAGTCCTCATTGTATGTCGTTGGATTTGATAAACACCGAGCCCGAGACTCTGAACTAGTTCCTTATGAGAAATTGGCATGCTAGCATGAGTTTAGTTGTGAGGAACTTGTGTTTGGATTTCAATGGGTACGATAGTTTATTGCATTGTGAAGCATATTGTATGTTGTGGCATAAAAGTTGAATATTTCATTGTCATATCTGACACTTTTGCAACCTGATGCTTTCTCCTTCTATGCTCTTATCCAAAGCTATTTTCGAATGAATAAAGTTCATAAAGCTGAGAAGCTTTTTGATTCGATGTTAAGGTTGGGTATACAGCCTGACAATTATACATACGGTGCTTTTATTAAGTCATTGTGCAAGTCAGGTAGGCATGATAAAGCAAAGGAAATGTTTCTCTCAATGAAGGTGAATGGTTGTACTCCTGACTCTTATACTTGTAGTCTTATGAACGACACTCTTGCCCACATTTAAATCTTTATGAGGATGCCGAGGATATTGTGAAGATTGAAGAAAATGTGACAAGAAGAACATTTTGTGAACAACTTGGAAATTGGGCATTGGCCATTTATTGGTACTGATCTCATGATGTTTTCCCATATGAATTGTTTCAAGCACCATCAAAATCGAAAGTGTCCCTTGTTTTAGAGAGAGGAGAATGGCTGATTCATATTTCGTTTGATGTTTAGAAGCAGTCTTGCTGAACTAATCAAGGTGCATAAGCAAGCATGAATATCCACAGTTATTAAAAAGATCACAGCGATTTCCTACATCTTGTTGCTTGGCAGTGGCAGTATGAGCGATGTATGCTAAAACTTAAGCTGCTATTATTATCTTCATTTGCAAGCACATGGATGTGTTGTACGGCACAATCACTTCCAAGAGTGTAGTTGAAACTCCGAAGGTCATTACTTGAGGGGATGAAATTTACCATCTGCCCCCGCATCACCCTATGGCACATTGTAAGATTTCAGAATTTGGCAGTTTTTTAAATTTTTTTTTAGAATTTGGCAGCTTATTTATACTGTAGCTTTGGAGTTTCTTCTGAAGTGGGAAAAACAGAAAGGCTTGTATAATGGATGTTCATCCGTCATTCATGTGACCTTGAACTTATCAGTTTTTGAACAAGTGCAAATTCATTATTGTTGCCAATGTGAAAAGGTGAGCATGCGTTATCTTCCTATGTAGTTATTTGCAAAGAAGAGTCAACTTTGAAGAATTTTTACTGATTTCTTTGTAACTACTAACCTAGGCTTGATTGAGGACTGGACACTCCATTGCAGATCGTGAATCAGGTTTTTGGTTTTTGAATTATTATGTTAGACAGTTGGGACATTCTTCTGAAACCATTGTTATCACCAATAGGATTGAGAACAAAAATACAAGAAATCTAGATGTCATTATTTTCTTGTGTTATTCCATTTTCCCCTTTTCTATTTATCATGTCAGAATGATGAATGCCAGAAAAAGGACTTGATATGGCTGTTTCTATTGGATGTTGAAGGGGGATTTGGTCTGTCCGTTTCACATCTAGCTCTTATGATGGAGATAAAATAACAGTATTGAAATTGTCCTAATTGCTTTGAACTGTGCAAATTGACCCTCAGATTCATCTGCCCTTACTTTTCTCTTTACAGAATAGGTAGGTTGCAGAGGATTATAAATTCTTCCTTCGATTTGAATTCTTATAATTTCCATTTGATTGTAGTTAATACTTTTTGATAGAGGTTAAGTGGATGAAGTTGTATGTGCAATGGAGGCCATGGGTTTTGACCCGTAGAAATTTTCTCCAAGAACATGCTGTGTTTGGGTCGTGTCAAGATGCTGTCCTTGGGATAGAGGTAACATACTGATTACATAACGCATTGCTTGCATTCTGTTTAAAAACAGCACACTGTACTTCATTCTATCCATGTGCATGAATGGACTTCGATCTATTATACTTAATAGTACCAAAAAGGGAAAAAGGAAAAAAGGACCTGGAAAGTGGAATAGATATTCTATTCAACAAAAAACTTTGATATCAAACATATTTTGCTTGTAGTTGTACTTCGTGATAGGAGGGTGGTGGTTTAATATTTACATCATGTTAAGATTTTCGTTAACTACCATATTTTCTCTTGTAAGTCTGCAACAAGTTTCTTGAAGCAAAAGAGGGGAGAATTTCCCACTAAGTGATGCATTGAAATCTGGAGCAGTAAAACCCTAAAGAAAATCAATTTTTTGGGACTTTGTGGTGGTGGTGGTGGGGGTTAGTCAATACCAGTGACAACATGTCCACAAATCTCACCCTAACATGTCCTAAATGGTGGCATGTCGTGGTGTTTTCCAAGAATCATCAACGAAACCATTGAGCAAACGTTTTTCTGATCTGTGATCTCTGTTCAAAGGGAAAAGAAGAGTTTGTGAAACCTTTCTGTCATGGTTAATTAGAAATAGAAGAACCTTCCAAGACATTGAAATTATTGGTGATGCTTTTCAGTTTTGGAGATAGGGGATCATTTTATCCTTTAAGTGGAAGCTTTCTTTGTAAACTTTTTTTTGTATATTCATTCTAGTTCTGTTATTTGTGCCCAGTAGGAGTGTTTTTGTGCAAGCTCCTTGGCTATTATGATGATGCATTATGCTCTCTTTTATATTCTTTCATTCTTAAATGAAAGGCGTTTCTTGAAAAAAATCTCTATCAGTTAAAAAGCTTCATGTCATGTTCTTACTTCTTAGTGGCTTTTAGGTTTTTTTTTTTTCCTTTTTTTTTTTGGGAAAGAGTATATTGAGGCCTGAGGGTTTCAAGGATGGTAATGACTAAAACTATCCTGACTGGGTAACCCATTTGCTGTTTCAAGACGTTACAATCTTTTTTTGCTCTAGAAATGAGGAGTCTTTCTTAACTTAAATAAGACCCTTTAAGTTTGGCAGACTTGAGGACTTTGACCGTACGGGTTGATGTGAAATCACCATTTCTTTTCCTTTCATATATCATGAAATGGGAAATGGCTTTCATTCATAATCCTAGAACTTTATTTTGGGATCTTGTGGCTAGAAGGTTCAAAACAGACTCTCGTCTTGGAAAAGAACTATTTATCTTGGGAGGAAAACGTACCTTGAGTTTTCTCGTTATGATGGTGTTTTCCCCCCTCTAAAACCACATTGCTTGTGGCATTGGATCACAAGGGAGTGTATGTGAGGTTAACCTCATTGGTTTAGATTTTAATCAAGGGGTCTAATAACTAGGAACCTGGGAAATCAATTGCCAAACGCTTCCTCTGTTCCTTGGTTTCTCTATGAATGATAATAGCAGAATCTATCTCAAATGGTTTTACTTTCCTTATCTCATTTTTCCTGAAAGCTATGGAAAGCCCAAGTTCAGAAAATGATAGGTTCCTTTCATGGTTTGTTGCCCTTAGTAGGAATAATACCTTTGATTTCAATCATTTATTATATGGGGATGTTCCTTTTCTATTCAGGTTCCATGTTGTGACACGATAGACAAAACTTATTGTAGTTTGCTGACAAAACAAGGTTTGAGTGTATTGATGGCTAGCTACTGACATTCCTTTGGTTTTGAAGGAATATTTTGTCTATTTGCCAAGTCTGGACCACTGCATTGATCTGTTTGGTTCTAGCCATTCTGCAAGTGGGTTTTATATTTATTGTACATGCTCTGCAAGTTGAATTCTTTCACCATTCTTTAGGTTGGAGAGTCAATAAGAAGCTTTACGAGTTCTCTTTTAAAATGCATTTTGCAGGGATAGTTACTCGTCGTGATGGAGGCGAATTAGTTGGGACCTGAACGAGCGGTTGGATTGTTTCACTCAATCATAATGACTCCACGAAAAGCCCTGACGTTACGGGTCGATCAACTTGCTTCTCATCCAAGTTTACTCTGATGTGGTGAGCCCTACTCGACCTTAAGAAATGAAACGAAAGCTGCAGAACTTTGTAGAATCTTCTATCAACTACGACTCTTCTAATCGTCGAGATCTTAAAGCTTATGAATGAGTCTAACCCTTCACTGTCTACATTCTTCACCCTTTTAATCTGTTTAGAAACTTTACAAGGCTCTGGAGATACGAGTCTAATCTAGTGAGAAATTTTGAACAAAACTTTTCATGTTATTTGAATTCTCATACCTATATGAACTCCTTTGTTTTCATTTACATATACATAGTTTCAATGTTCCTTCGAGATTGCTTTACTACTAAATTTTATTGTTCAGTGTTGTTAAATTTTTTAATTTGTAAGAACAATGTTTTCTGGGTTAAACAACATTTGAGGGTCGCGATGGCAAGGTCACATTTGGGCTATAGCTCACTTTGACAACTTAAAATCAACATTTAATTGTACGGTTAGCATTTTTTTAAACAATATGTGGGAGATGGATGGAGGTTTGAACTTGGTTTTATTACAAGTTTAGTCTCTAAATTTTTAGAGTTTGTATCAATTAGATTCCTAAACTTTAAAAAGTGTTCAATAGGTATCTGAACTTTCAATTGTTTCTTATAGGTTCCTAAACTTTAAAAATGTCTAATAGGTTTTTGACATATTTGAGATTTTTAAAAATCAGAAATTATAGCGGATGAGGCAAATTGATCCCAAATTTTATAAATGGCCTTAATAATCAAAATTATTATGGGTAGGTTTTTTCACATTAATTGAGTTATTTTTCTTACCAAAATACTTTTTCATTTAATGAATGAAATAAATTTAATTTAATAATATATTAGAATAAATCTCAAATTTTCAATTAAAGGATTTAGGGGAGTATCTGTTTTTCCTTAAATATTGCCTCAGATTTTACCCCTAGTAAAAAATCTAATTTTGCAAATTATTATTATAGATTTTAGGATAATTGTAATGGGTGGCAAAATTAGGGTAAATAATTGCAATTTTAGCAATTTTTTAAAATATTTGCAAATATGGCAAAAATTTTTATTTAATTTTTTATATCCCTATTTTGCCCTTGCGCGCGCATCTGGTGGTCTCCTCTATTTTTGTTTTGGTAGGTTTCTATCTGATAGAAAGTTTTTCTATCACTGATAGAATCTATCGGAAAAACTTTCTATCAGATAGAAAGTTGAGAACTTTCTATCTGATAGAAAATTTTTCTATCACTGATAGATTCTATCAGTGATAGAAAAACTTCTATCACTGATAGAAAGTGAATTCTATCACTGATAGAAGTTTTTTTTTTTCCTTTTTTTATCACCTCCGGCGATCTCTGACTATCAGCCGTCGCTGACCTCCACCGATCGGCTGCCACTATTGACCTCCGACTATCGGTTGCCGCCAACCTTGGTCAACTCGCTGCCACCGTCACCTCTGACTATCGATTACAGCTGACCGACTGCCACTGTCGACCTTCGACTACCGGCAACCACCGACTAATCGCCACCATCGACCTCCGACTATCGGTCGTCGCCGACCTCTGTCCATCGATCACTATCGTCGACCTCAGACTATCGGTCTTCGCTGACCTTCGTCAACCTCCAAATATCAGTCGCGCCTGACCGCTACCGTTGACCTCTGCTGACTGGCCTTCGCCGACCGACCACCACTATCAACCTCTGACTATTGGGTGCCACCGTCAACCTACAACTACCAGGTGCCGCCGACCTCCGCTAACCAATGGCCACCGTCGACCTTCGACTATCGACCTCCTCCGACTAGCAGCCAACTTTGACCTGCGACTACCGGTTGTCGCCAACCTCTATCGACCGATCGCCACTGTCGACCTCTGCTACTGACCACGACCGACCGCTACCGTTGACCTCTTACTATCAACCGTCGTCGACCTCCGCCGATCGACCTCTATTGACCGACAACCATTGTCGACCACTGACTACTGGGCGCCACCGTCCTTCGACTACTGGGTGTCGCCGACCTCTGCAAACAGGCCGCAATCGACCTCCGACGATCGGTCGTTGTCAACCTCCGCTGACCAGCATTCGTTGACCGATCGCCACCGTCGACCTCTAACTACTGGTCGCTGCCGACCTCTTTCGACTAGCCGCCACAGACAACCTCTAACTATAATTTTTATGTGTGTTATATAATTTTTATATTATATGTACCAAATTTTATTTCAACTAAAAATCAAGAAATGAGCTGCAGCAGATTGACAGCAAGCTCGTATCAGAAGTTGCAGCATGCATGGCAGAAAAGGTAGTGGGCTAACTGTGATTTGATGGGAGGAATTTTCAGATTTGACTATAATCAAGGGAGGAAGTTGTAAGTTTGCTTGTCTGTTATCTATCATGCTTTCTATTAGCTTTTGTTGTGGAGAAAAAGAAAATGTGTATGAATGAAAGTTCTATAGGTGTGCATGTTTTAATGTTCAAATCATTTGAATGCATATCAAATTTAGAAATATTTTGGTGCAAATAGGTGCTAGCTAGCTTCTTCATGCATGCATTGATTGATTTATAATTCTTGAGATTCGTATGCTTGAGCCTTGGCATGAAGCCTTAATCTTAATCTTGTATGAGAGCCTTTTTGTTGTTTCACAGTTGTACTTTTGTCTGACTTCCCCTTAATGAATGTTGCAGCAGCTGACTGCTTGGTTAAGCCTAAAACTCTGTTTTTATTTGAAATAGTATGATGAATTTTGATCCCTAGCATCTTAGCCTCTTGCTTAGTTAGATTGTCCTTTTGTGTTGTAAATCCTTAGGTTGATTAGAAGCTACCTAATTTTCTTTAGCTTAGCTAAAAAATTTAGGAAAGCTTGTACCTAGTTATTTGCCCAAAGTTATAATCTCCCTAAGCAATAGGCCTTAGCTTCTCTTTCAAAAGAAAATAAGTTTGGGGGTTCTTTCCTTACTTTCTCATTCATTGGGGACAATGAATAAATTAAGTTTGGGGGTGAGGTACCCTTTTGAAAAAAAAAAAAAGAAGAAAGAATATAGAAAAGGCATCTTAGGAAGCATTCCTCTTTGTCCTAGTTTTGCCTAAGATGTACTCCTCTCCCTTTTTGGAATTGTTCTTTTCCTGAGCTTGCCTAGTAACCAGGGGGATTTATGATACCCATAGTTTTCCTCTGCGTCAAAAAAGCAGCTTAAGGAAAGTGAAAAGTTCCTATAAAAAAAAAAGAAAAATCAAAAGGAATGATTAAAGGATGAGTGCTAGCTTGAAAGTTGCAATTTCCCAAAGCTTAGGTGAGCTTCACCAAAAAATGTCGCCACTCTAAGAAGCAAGGAAAATAGTTGCTAGATAGCGATCTTAGGTAATTTTAGGGAAATTGAATGCAGTGCTCATTAGGTGATGAGCTTGGAGGCTAGGGTGAGCTTCACCAAAAAGTGTCACCATTCCTGGACCAAAGAGCTATGACCTAAGAGACTTTCTAAGATGGTAAAAGTCAAAAACAAAATAAGAGTTTGAGTGAAGTTTTTGGCTGAGCTTAGAGGTTTTATATATTGGGCATTAGGATTTTAGGTTTGCTTAGCAAGTTTAAGGATTAGATTTTTGAGCTAGAAAAGAAAGAAAGTTAGTGGGTTGTTTGATGCCGATAGGTTGGCGCAATTAGATATGATAGCTTGTCAAGGTTTGCTAAGAGTGTGGATGAAAAACATAGTGCTGATTTGTTGAAATGTCAAGTATTGTTGCCTAATTGCTTTTAGACGTTGCATTCTTTTTAGAGCTGTGAGCAATTGTTAAGGGAAGTTTTGAGTAAGAAGTAGTTGTGTGGCATCATTGAAGGCTCTAGTGGAGTTGCTAGTTGATCTTTTCCTGTTTAGTTGAGCTTTTGGCCTAGCATTGCTCGGGGACGAGCAATAAGCTAAGTTTGGGGGTGTGATAACTCTTAGAAATAAGAGTTATTGACCATGATTTTGGGGTTTAAAGGCTTAATTTTACCTTGAGAAATTTCTATTTGAGTTGGATTTAGATGAATTTAATGGTATATAGTAAGAATGTTAATTGAGGGCTTTGGGTGCTTATTTTCATGCTAATTTCGTATTTAAGCTGACCTGGAGCTTCATTTTGCATAGATAATGCTACAGTGTGAGCTGGTAGAGACAATGGATGTTGAAGCTGTTTTCCACGTGGAAGACTTCACTAATTGAGGTGGCATTTCCAACTGGTGTCTGAAGCTATTTTTCAGTCTTTAGAAGGAATTCCAAGTGGGCAAGGCTTGTCTAATCAACCCTGAAACCCATGTTGGCGGCTGGGTATATAAGGAAAGGAGTCAAAATTTGGAAAAGAGACTGGAAAAGGAAGGGAGATGCGATTGGGAGCTGAAAAACAGAGCAAACAGAGGATAAACTACAACAAATTTGGGCTTAGATGTCAGTTCTGCACCGTTATTAACCCTTATGATCACGGATTTGAATCCGTTGTTGTTCTGGGTGTGATCTAACCTCTACGATCACGGATTACAACAATAACGGGTTAAAACCGTCATCAAACGCCTCCGTGATCTTTCATGTATAATCACGGATTACAACAATAACAGTTTAAAACTGTGGTTGTTCTTGGTGTGATTGAACCCCTACGATCACGGATTACAACAATCACGGTTTAACACTGTGGTTGTTCTAAGTGTGATCTAACCCCTACGATCACGGATTACAACAATAACGGTTTCAAACCGTCATCAATTGCCTCTGTGATCTTTGTCGACCCCTACAATCACGAATTACAATAATGACAGTTTACAACCGACATATATGACTACATTAATGACTGTTTTAAAATGACATCTTTCCTCATACCACCTACAACATATTTATTGCAGTAATTCAAATCCCACATCCTGAATACCTATTATTGCAATGCAAAATATTTTAATTGATCCAATAATCTACAGATATTTAAGACGAACATTTGAGAATAATATTCAATCCAACCACAGCAATTGAGAAAACATCAAATACTTTATTTCATTTTATCCAAAAAACTCCAAACGTCACAATACAATATCCAAAACCACTAAATTGTTCTAAACTATATAGTAAACTAAGAGATTTACAAAAAGAATAAAATGTAAGCACAATCGCTTTTTTGTCCATTCAAACTACCACATATATATGTCATGAAAACCCTACCCATATCCTATATCGTCTAAAAGGAAATAGCTAGCTACCACAAGGATGAATACACTTCACGTGAAGTTTGACACATGTCCCACCCATTCAACTCGCACCTCGTCCAACTGTTCTTGTGTGAACGGATTCTTAGTATTAAACTGCAAAAAAAAAAAAAAAAAAAAAGATAGATATTACTATTATATTTAAGGAAAAGTATCGTACCGTATATATATATACATAAGCCTAAGTTTAGAAATATCCAACTTACGAGAGCAGCGATGAGAGTCTTTAGATTATGTAGAATTTCTCTCATAAACTTCGTCACGTTGTACCCACATTCAACGCAACCTTGTTGGCGAGGACACTTAAAAAAAACCATAACAATATTTAAAATAAGCAAATAAGCCTTATATCTCTATGGTAGTAAGCACAAGTAAACTTATGCAGTAAATTTATCCAAATGTTCTCATGCTTTTCTTAGTAACTAAATGCGTATATACCTTCAAAGCGCTAAGATAATCAACCAGCTCATCTTCAAATGCACATCCTCTTGCAGATGAATTTTGATAAACCCAATTTGCAGGCTTCTTCCTCTATGGTGCATGTAAAACCAATAGTCAAATTCTGCAGACTCAACGTAACTTTAGTTTGAATTAAGACACCATACCTTCATATTATCCCAGTGTTCCATCACCCTCACCATGAATAACCAACACGTGAGGGACTTAGCACAAATACAATATGAAAAATTTATGGTCAAGACATAACTATATGAATCACAACTAATTAGCTAGCAAAATAATGTAACTGTCAACTTGAAATTAAAAAGCTTGTAAAACTAGAAGCAAGATATATGCTGAATGGCTGAATGCAATAAAAACATCAATATCATACTGGCCTAGCTAGTAAATTGTCTACGTATATATTTCTTAAATTACACTGAGGCAACTTCGATGCACTGCGAGGAATTGGACAAATGTGAAACAATTCAAAGACAGAATTTCACGAGCCAAAAAGAGGGGGCTGAACTCACCAGGTATCAAGCAGCAATCAATATCCACCATGTAATTTGACAGGACGACAAAGAGAATGTCTCCCTAAGAAACAAAAACAAAATTCCAAAGCAAACTAAAATTACATATGGTACAATCCTCACAATTTAAATGTTGGTTAAAATACCATTTTGGTACTTGTACTTTGGAATTTGCTCTATTTTAGTCCATGTACTACCATATCAAATGTCCAAATTTGGTCTTGTACTCAACATAGATAATCTTAAAAGTAGTCCTTATTGTTAGTTTATAATTGACTTTTTCCATACAAATTTAGTCTCTATTAGTTTTTTTTTTTTTTTTTGAAACAGTCTCTATTAGTCTTTCCTCAATAAATTTTGAAAACATATTCACATTATATTTTTTCTTGAATGAAAATTATTATTACTATTTTACCAAGTTCCAATAAAAATTTGCTTCAAGCTAATCATGAGAACTAACTTTAAGATTTATTAAAAATACTAGGACTAAATTTGGATATTTGAAAGCACATGAATTAAAACAAAGTATAGAGTAAGTCTTCAAAAAAAAAAAAATAATAATAGAAAGATCAAAATAGAATTTTAACCTTAAATATATCATGAAGTACCCCATCAGATATAGAACATAAAAGTATATGCAACTCAACAAAATATATTAATTCAGAATTCGGTGGTTGATACTTGGTAGACTATCATTTGTGAGAAGATTCAATCATCAAATGCAAGATTAGAATGCCTCTTTTTACCTGTATAACATCAGTAATCCTCACACATGATGTATTAGCCCATGGTGGCAGGCCTTTAAAGCTCGAAAGTCTGAAAGTCATTGGCCATCTGTCATCCGGAACATGAAAATTGCGAATGACCTCCACACTATCATCCATCTTAGACTGCAAGATCCCAGATTGTGAATTCTCCAAAGGGCCTCCCATTTCAACCCTCTACACAAATGTATAATAATACTAAATAAAGAAGGGAACAATCATATTCAATCCCAACCTTCTTCCCGCGTAAGAATATAGAAAAGTAATTAGAGAAAGCAAATAAACAAAAGATGAGTAAGAGCAAATAAGTCGATCGATAGTGAGATGAAAAGTTGGGACTTGGATGCGAGCCATTGCTGAACAGAGAGGCCGTTCTGTTGTCAGAAAATCCTACAAATCCCCAACCAACCAGTTTTCGTTCAACACCCATGGAGAAGAACAAACGGTGCGGACGAAGAAACCGACCAGCTTGGCCCCGTTCAACACCCGAGCAAGAAGAAAAAACGGCGTGGAGAAGAAGACCCAATGTTGAGTAGAAATCGTCGTCGTTCAAGGTCAATAGTCGCCGCCGTTAGTCGTTCAAGGTCAATCGTGCGAAGAAGGAAATACGAAAAAGGAAAATACCAAATCGTATACTTAGGGTAAGATCGTAGAGAAGAAAAACGTTCATGGGGTCTGGGGAAGAAGAAAAAAAAATTAGGGCCCAAACCTTTATTAAAGGGAAAAAGAAATTAAAAGAAAAATGACCCAAACCGTTATTAAAGCTCATTGTTTGCTTTATCATTACCATGAATTAAACCGAAAACAAAATGACGTCATTTTGACCTTAGTTTTTAATGAAACAAACAAAACGACGTCGTTTAAAGGATCAAAACCGTTATTAAATCCCATGTTAGATGACGGGTCAAAATCGTCATTGAAGTCATCATATAATCACGGTTTAAATTCGCCATCTATAGATTTACCAAATACTTTAATGAAATAGGACCAAAACCGACATAGAAGCCCATCATACGATAATGGACCTGAACCGTTATTGAAGCCCACCATGAATGACACATTAGATGACTGGCGAAAACCGACATCGAAGGTATACCTTTGATGACGGTTTTAAACTGACATTATTGAGAAATTTTTACGAAAATTTTCGTCTTTCTCCGAAAAACGCGGCGTCTTTTTTATTCACATCTTTAATGACGGGCGATAACCGACATCGAAGGTCTCCCTTTGATGACGGTTTCAAACCGACATCGTTGAGAAATTTTTACGAAAATTTCTGTCTTTCTCCGAAAAATGTGGCGCCTTTTTTTATACACATCTTTAATGACGGGCGATAACCGACATCGAAGGTCTCCCCTTTGATGACAGTTTTAAACCGACATCGATGAGCAATCTTTTCGCGCCGTTTTTAAATTACATATAACAACGGTTTAAAACCGTCATCGTAGGTTTTCATTTTTTACAAACATTAGATGACGGGTAAGAACCGTCATGGAAGAGTCTTCTTTAATTACAGTTAGACACCGTCATTGTACCCCAAATTTTCGAAAGTTAACATTTTTTTTCGGAAAAAGTGGCGTTTTTTTCACAATCTGTCATCTTGAGTCAATCCGTCATTGTTTAAAAAATACAATCCGACATTGTAGCCCCAAATTGTTGTAGTAAGAAGATGAGAGTTGTCGTGGAGTCACTATTCAGCTTGGGAAAGCTGGATTTGATCTTGGGAGTTTTTTCTTTAGTCTTTTCTTCTCATCTTTTATCTTCTTATTGGTATTAGTTGTGGTAAAAACTGAACACATGTTGTGTATGAGCATTTTCTGCTGTACTGAATTTGTTTCACCTTTGAACATGAGCTAATCCTCTTTAGGTGAGGATTAGGGATTCTATATTGTAACGAGGGGTTGTTTGTAGTTGAACCGTGCTATTTTCATCTTAAAGTAAAGTGTTCTTCATTGCTTAAACTGGAATTTCGTTTGGCCAACCATTTTCTAGCATAGTTATTGGGTGTTTGGGAAAACATTTAGTAACTGATTACTTTACTTTACCTTAGTCTTTAACGATCATGAAAATGAGTGGGTATTTAGGGATAAATTACCACCTAAAGCACTTATCAGATTGAGCTAAAAATAAGGGGTTAAATGGGAGTTTAATCGCCTTAATCTTTGGAGAATTGGAAAATTCCCGTGTTAAAATCTAGGTGAGATGAATTAGCACAGTTTTCGCTATAGCAATCTCTGGAAGCAATACAGAGCATCCCTAATCCGAGCCTTACTTCTCCTTTGCATTCAGCCGTTTTTCTTGCGTTACTTACTTTAAGTACTCTTTAAATTCACCCAAATTTATTTACATTTATGCAATTTAGTTAGTGAGTGATATTTTGCCCTCGGTTACTTTGAATTTCATCGAAAATCACGCTTAGGAGTAGTAAAATCCCTTAATTCAATCTATGTGGAGAACGATCTTAAATTACTTATCACTTGTTGCCATGATGTGTATACTTGCACGTTTTTTAGTTATTTGTGAAGATTTCTTATATATTTATAATCACATCGCAAAAGGCAACATGCGCAACATGATTTTAATTTTAATATTTATAAATTTTTCATTTTTTTAGAAAAAAAATTGTTTTTTTCTTTTTGTTTATAGCACGCGAGTGAATGTAATATAAGACAGGATGATGAGATATTAAAATATATTTTATTAGTTAAGTTAAAGAAGTTTCTTTCTAATTTAATTTATTATCATGCCATGGATGATAATAGTACAATACCCTACTCTATATTTGGAAATTCACTCATTTAACTATCTCATAATAACTTATACCTAACCCATATTAAAGATGCAGCTATATTGACATGCTACTTCATTATAAAATATTATTTCTAAATTCACATTATAACTCTTTCGAGATTTTAAATTGGTCAAGACTTACACAAAATACTAAATATGTAAAGGAGTACCATTGATTTAAAAAAAAGTAAGAATGGAATTGAAAAATAACATTAGGAACAAATGTCACCACCAAATTGAAGTACGTGGGTTGGGTTGGGAGGATTTTTTAGACCAACCTGAATGAGTTGATGACCCGAAAAAATCGAATAAAGTTGGCAACCCAACCCAACTCTTTTATTTCGAGTTGGGTTGGGTCGGATCACCGTGTCGTTCGATTTTTTTTAATTAAATTAAACTAAAATCCCAATTTTCAATTTGAAAGTACACAAAATTCAATCTTTTTTTAAAAAAAAATGCAAAAAAATCATTTTTTTTTAAATACACAAAATTCAATCTTTACCTCTAATTCTAACACAAAATACATATTTCTATTTAAATTTCAACACAAAATTCAAATTAGCGAACCCTTATTCCAGAAATAGAATATTGATTAAAAAAAAAAAAAAACAAACAGCAATAAAAACAAATTAGAACAAATCTAAATATTTTATTAAAAAAAAGAAATCTAAATAAATCGAAAAAAATAAAGTTAGAATATTTTTTCTTTTAAATAAAAAAACAAATTAGAAAAATCTAAATATTTTATTAAAAAATACAAATCTAAATATATTTTTTTTAATAAGGAATTTGGTTCGGTTTAGGCTAAACCCAACCCGAGAACCGAACCAAATTTTCGGTTTTGGAAAAAAAAAAACCCAACCCAAATCGAAAAAAATTCTAACCCAACCCAACCTTTACAATTTGAGTTGGGTTGTCTAGGTTACTTGTAGGGAAATTCTTGTAAATGGCTAAAAAAAATACCCAATTTAGATAGATAGACAAAAAAAAAAAAAAAAAAAGGAGAAAAATGGCTTTTCGTGCCCCTCACGTGCCAACATTTTCACCACAGACTACCAAATTTACCCCCACACAAAAAAAAAAAAAAAACAGAAGCCCCCTAATTTCTCGTACTGTATCTAACAAACCACTCACCAAATCTTTTTTTGTTTTTTAGAAGACACCAAATCTTATCTTAATCTCTCAACTTTGATATTCAGCTTTATCTTCAATTTCAAGTCCTCCCCTCCAGAATCATCCTCCCCACCAACCAAGACAAAGATTAAGTTCCAACCTACCACCATCATCCATACCGATTAATCCTCGAAAACTCCTGTAGTTAACCCTTACTTGTACACCCTTAGAATATCCTTCACAAATTCAATTATAATACTGTGAAATGTTTTCACTAAGAATATCCTTTGCAGATTCAATTATATGCCACAAAAGTCCCTACTAGCGATAGCAATGGAGAGAAATACCGCAGTCAAAGCGAGCATAACTCAATAGTAATTAATATGTACTTTCAACCAATTTAAACATTCCACCTCAAAAAATAGAGTAAATGTTTTGACTGCTGAGCTACATTCATGTCGACTTTAAGACTGATATTTGTTATATTATTTAAATGGTAGAACTATAAAAACAATTAAAATAAAAAGGTTTAGAGTTATTTTTTTTAGTTTAGCAACATATAAGGTGAGAATTCGAATTTATAACCTTTTAATCAAGAGTATATATTTGAAAAGCAGTTGAGTTATTTGAAGCAGACAGTTTTAAGGTTGGATTGAAAATTTTGAATTGAAGGTGTGGTTGTACCATTTTTATGGTTTAAATTAGTACACCACCAACAAATGACATTGTAGAGGGGTAGGCCTGTACACGGGTCGGTTCGGGCCGGGTTAGGGGTAAAACTCATTAACCAAGTTAGTCAACCTTCGTTAATTGTGGGTCACTCCACTAAAGACACACAACTACACTCTTATCACTGTAGAATATGTATGTGTCCACGAATATCGACCAATAACGGTAAGTCAATCCTTCACAAGTGTTTGTAACGCCAGCTGGGTCAAATTACCGTTTTACCCCTGGGTTACCTTTGAATCCTTAAGTACCACTGATTCCTCTAATGAACAATCTGTTTATGGTCTAACCAATAAACAGCAGTTCCTCTCGGGCCAAGAGAGGATGGGTGACCTTATTCAAGACCCAGAATCAACCCTTAAGGGAACACACTTTTGCATACCCCAATAGGGGAAAGAGTGAATTCCATCTTGTAATGTTATGTTCCCAGCCCCCACTCGATCTTGCCCCTGAAATGGTAGGTTTATTGAGTCGGGGAACTGGCTGTTGGGTTTTATGCCCTAAAACTCGTAGATAGTGAATGTAAACAAATTGTATACTTGTTTCAATAAAGTGTTATTGAGTTTCTACAATAAAGTGTTATTGTTAAATATTGCACAATTTGACTGAAATCCAATAAACTAAGATCCAAGGTTGTTTACATGTGACTTGAACTAGTATGTGGGGACATACGAAGATTGGTGTTCAAGTAACAACCTAAAAGGTCTATAGTACGAGGATAATGTTGGGTACCTTATCCTGGTAACACTATGTGATACGGCCTGCTTTGTATTCGATACAGACGTATTAATCTAAGGCGTCCATGTAGGAGACATGAGAGCGGGGGTATCCTATGCAATGAGTTTGCATAAGACCGGACCAGAAGTAGTCAACCATTAGTTATAACACCATTAACCAGTTAGGTTACTTTTTCAATAGGATGACCTAGGTAACTCAATCTTAATCCTGAGTGTGTCATGAACTCCTTCTCATGAGGGATTGTCCTTTGATTAGCATGGGTGAGAGTGGCTAATACGCCGACTCAATATGCCTTCCTTTTTGGGGACAAGACCGAGTGGGAGGTTGGGGACATGACAACACAAGAAGGAATTCACTCTTTCCCACTTCTAGGAGAAGTAGATGAGTGTTCCCTTAAGTGGTGACTCCGGGACTTGAACAAAGGGATCTCACCCTCTCACTGACCCGAGAGGGACTTTCTGTTTAATGGTTGGACCATAAACAGGTTGTTCATTAGAGGAGCACTGGTACTTAAGGAGACAGATGTAACACAGGGGTAAAACGGTAATTTGACCCAGCTGTGATTACGGACACTCGTGAAGGATTGACTTACCGGTATAGGTCTATATCTGTGGACACAGAAATGTTCTCCAGTGAAAAGAGTTCAGTTGTGGGTCTTTAGTGGAATGACCCACAGTTAATGAATATTGGTTAACTTGATTAATGAGTTTAATCGGTTAACCTCATATCATTGGAGCTTCTGATCTGTAGGTCCATTAGGTCCCCCTGCTAGCTCGTAAAGAGTAATTAGGAACAAATATATTTTGAGAGAATTTGAATAGTTCAAATTCATATTGGGAATTAAGTTAATTGTATGAGATACAAATTAATATAATGTATAGTGATGCATTAAAATATAAAGTCTAATTTGAGATTAAACTTTATTATATTGAGAGATTGATATATTTGGAAGAATTCAAATATATGTCTAATTAAATATATGATATTTAATTAGAAGATTAATGTTATTCAATTTAGTTTAAATTAAATGAGATTTAATTAAACTATAGTCTAGGAGAGAAATAAATATTTGAAGAAGTTCAAATATTAATATGAATTTGATTCATATTAAATTTATAGGATATAAGAGAATTTGAAGGAGTTCAAATTTTAATATGAATTTGATTCATATTATAGAATTAATTAATTGAATGTCTGAAACTAAATATATGATATTTAATTGGGTAATTAATTAATTAACTAATAGAAGGTCTGAAATTAAATATATGATATTTAATTGGTGATTAATTAATTAAAGAATTAATTAATTGAAAATTAATCAATTATGGAAATGATTTAATCACTTATGGAAATGATCAATCATTTATGAAAAAGATTAATCAATTATGGAATTGATTGGTTATGGAATTGATTTTAAATGAATATTTTATTCATGGTCTTTCTCCTATAAATAGAACACTAACCTAGTGTTTAGGTACTACAACATATGGCCACCATAAGACCCTCTCATATTCTCTCAACTCAAGAACTTTAGGAAGAATTTTCTCTCTAGAGTTTTTCCCATTCAAGATTAGGTAGTCTCACAACTACGTTCCTAATCTCAAAGTTATAGCGGGGAAGATCAATTGGTGGTGTCCCAATTGTTGACGCTCGGTCCAAAATCAAGAAAGACATTGAAGTATTCAGAGTCGTCAACGGAGGTATGTTTCTCATCGCTTAACCTTTTGCCAATGTATTGATATTTTGTAGAACAAAATTAATTTACGAACGGTCCAATTGCTTCCGCTGTAACGGAATTGGGAATTCCAATCCTTCACTGGCAACTCTCACCCCATACAAATCTAAGGACAATCTCTCCTGAAAAGGGTTCTTAACATACTCAGGATTTAGATTGAGTTACCTAGGTCATCCTATTGAAATAGAAAGCTAAACTAGTTAATGGTGTTACATCTAGAGGTTACTATTTTGCGGTCCAGTCGTATGCAAACTCATTGCGTAGGATACCCCCACTCGCATGTCTCATACATGGATGCTTTGGATCATTGCATCTGTATCGAATACAAAGTGGGTCGTATCACATAGTGTCACTAGGATAAGGTACCCAACCTTATCCCTATACTATAGACCATTTAGGTTGTTACTTGAACATTGATCCCGTATGTCCACACATACTAGTCCAAGTTTCATCTAAACAACTAGGATCATAGTTTATTGGATTTGGGTCAAATTGTGCAATTTCAGTACAATAACTCTTTATTGTATAAACCTTAATAACAACGTATTGAGACAAGTGAGCAATTTGTTACCATTCACTATCTACGAGTTTTAGAGCATAAAACCCAACACTCATGTGGATACGTTCCCTCCTTGCTGATCTTCACGTAAATTTATCTCATTCTCCTCTCATTTGGTGCGATAATGTCATTGCCACTACCCTTGCCTACAACCCGGTCTTCCATGCACGCACCAAACATATTGAAATTGATGCTCATTTCATCCGTGACCAAGTGCTTGATAACAGACTTGTTATTCGCCACATTCCATCAAATGAACAAGTGGCTGACTGCCTTACCAAGCCACTGCCTCAACATCAACACTGCTTTTTTCGTGACAAACTCGCCCTTCGGATTTCTCCTACGTCTCGTTTGCAGGGATTGTTAAGAATTGACTTTAATTGCACTGTGCTTGGTTTCATGTTTGTCCTTTTTTTTTTTTTTTTTTGACAATATGGGGTGGAGAATTTGAACCACAGATCTCGTAGTTATCAGTTCAACTTTATGCCAGTTGAACTATGCTCTTGTTGGTCATGTTTGTCCATTTGTTAACTGTCATCCAGTGTTGTATTATCCTATATAATCTCTTATAGTTTAGTAGAGTTAGTGTATTGTTTATTTCATATTTCTTGTTTAGTCAGTCACGTTTCCTTCTCCAGGTGTATTTATTGAGGTTTAGACCACTTGGTTGAATAAGAAAATCATCAAGCCTTTTCTCCAAAATCCATTCACAACGACTCAAGTACTCAGTTTATCCCTTTTAGAGCTCAATAAGTTAGGATAGATAAGATTCAAGGATGACTATTTCAATCCCCTTCCATAACCCGAAAATCAAAGCAAGATAAAAGATTAAAAATCCTCATAAAAGAAATCCTCTTCTATATATTAAATATTTTTTTTCTTTAGTACATCAACATTTGGGAGTACGGGAATTCGAACCTCTGACCTTATGGTCAAGAATACATGCCAATTACCGCTGAACTAAGCTCGCTTTAACTCTATATATTAAATATTAAATACACATAAAAATGTTTTTTTTTTATATATTTCTGTGTAAAAGTTATTAAAAATTTTGGATTTTAAGAATATTTAAAATGCATTTGGTTGGTGAAAACAAAAATTTGAAAACAACAGATTCAATGAAAATAGAATTATATTTCACGTTTTCATATATGTGTTTGGTAGCAGATTCAAATATTGAATCCTACGTTAAACAATTGTCCAAATTATGTTTGATAATATATTTATAAACCATAAACTATTTTTAGTTATCTAAGTAAATACTAAGTTGAATATAAACTATTATCAATTAATTTATAAACATGTTATATGTAATAAATTTTTTATAATTATTATTTTACACTATCATATAATTTATATTTATAATACATTATATGATACAAATTTTAATTTCACAAAAATGAATTGATTTTATAACCTAAAACACTATATTCATTAAAGGCTTTATCTTTTTAAATTTAATTCTGCATTTAAAAATTTCAAATTCAAAATCTGAATAAACTAAAAACAAAAAAAAAAAAAAAAAAAAAATTGTTTTCAAAATTTCTTCTATTTAGGTCACATTATTTGACAACAATTTCGACGCATATGCATTAAACTCGGTGAATCCAAAAGCATAAGACAGAATCCAGACCTATCAAACATAGGCACGGGCAAAGTCCGGAGATAAAATGCATTCATTTCTATTCTAACATTAAAAATGCATTCATTTCTATTCTAACATTAAATTGGAGAAAAAACATTCATCCCAACCCATCCAAATACTTTATTCTGGTACCCAAGAGTGCAGATAGTTGGTCAAATTATAAGAACCAAAACTTAATTTCCTTCTCTAATCTTCAATCTTCTTTGCTATTCTATGGATAAATCTTCAACCACAATTCTCAACTGATGCTTATTTACGAGGCTAATAAACAAAATTCAACACCAATAAACTGCATGTCAATTTTGATTTTATTGGTATATGTACACTTTCATTCATCAAGAACTTGATATTTTATTTCCATACAAAATCACCTTCTAATGTAACAAAACACTATACGAATGTCTCAAATAAACCGTTTAGCCCTTACACTTGCACATGGTTGCAAGTACACTTTCATTCATCAAGAATCTTCTTCGCATTTCTCTTTGTTTATCCTATGTCATTATGGTACATGGTGTTCGACGACGAGACAAATATCAACATAATATAAGACATATGACTACAACATTTACGAAAAAAATCGAGCTTCCTATCCTGGAACGCGAAAATAAACACCAGAACCTTCCGAAATTGGATTAGCATGATACTGCCCGTAAAATGCATAAAGGATGACTGTAATAATACTGAGCACCACAAATCTAACCCATGCTTCATGGTGTAACTGCAAGAAAAGATGTTGGTCAACACTAGCTCACCCATGATTTGTTTTCTTCTCAAGTTTCAATTTGACAACTATTTTACCTTTTTCTTCATCCTAGTCTCAACTTTTAACTTTTTTCGTCTCTTGAGTTTTATATAGAAAATTATTTTAGTCTGTCTTTAATTTTTCGTGGATCATCCAACACTAATTCAAATCTATTCTGAAACTGGGCACTTGATATACACATGGCTTAAGAAATGTATCCACCACAAACATTAAGAAAAAATCGATTGACATCTAGCTTTTTTATTAGGAACTAAAATAAAATGTTTAAAAGTTTATGAACTAAAATAAAATATAAATAATAAAAGGCCAGAGATTATAGGACTTCAACCATTAGTATGATCGAAATATGTAAGGTATAAGACGGGTTGTACCTGAGCAAATAGGAACATGTTGAAGAATATGCAAAGGGCCGGCACAAAGGGAACTCCAGGACAAGGAAATCCTGGCACATCTCCGTAGATCTGAGTAAAACGATGGTGAAAATGAGTTAAGAACTAGAAAAATGAAAGCCAGTTTATTTCAACAAATTCTCAAAATGGAGCTTCACATCACTAGCAACTTGACAACTACCAGATCAAAACTCAAAAGCATACTAGATTTTGCAGAACCATAAAAGGCATAGCAAACAGCCCGATTTTATTCTCAAGAAAGCTAACCGATGTCTATTAACTTAGTTGAGTTTGAATCATGAATGTGATTAAAGCCAAATCGTGGATCAACTTTAAGCAACAAAGAAGAATGCAATGCATCCTCGGTTGATCTCTAAATGTGTATCGTAACTATCGTCCAAAGGAAAATACCTTTGCACAGAAAGGTTAAATTAGTATTACATTTGCACAAATGAAGGTGGACAAAATTAAGTGAAGAAATGTAACCAGTCGATCCTATTGAGAAAAGATTATAGGATAAACAAAGATCGAAAATAGAAGCGTGCTTACAATCAATTGGAAGTATGGTTCGTTGAATCAAATATACACAATTTGCCTTGATTAATATAGGATCCAATTGATCAAAGTTTCCAATTCTTTTCGTACTAAAATCTTAATATCATTCTTCTAAGCATTATTTCCTTCCATCTTATTTTCTAATCTTAGGATAATTAGTTTTTCTCTATAAAAGAAACCTCTCTTAAAGAGAGCTCAAGTTGAGAGAAAATATAGAGCTCAAGTTTATTCTTTGTAGCTTTGTGACTATTATCTAAGCTAAAGGATGATTAAACTCACGTGGCGAAAATGAAGAGCGATGGATGCAAGTAATGCAAAAACGGCAGCTACAACAGAAACCCATGGCAAATCAAACCGGTAGAATAATCCAGCACCAAACCCGCAGCAAGCAACTACTACAAGACAGATGACACCTTCTCGCCAGGTTGAAGAAGACACCTGACTGGCTGTTTTGTCTTTCCAACGCAGGGTGACAACACAAGCTGAGACAACAGAGTAGCCGGTCTGAACCCAGCAGCAACAAAATAGAGCTCAAGTTGCATAAAAGGTTAATTAATAATACGAATTTAGAACCAAAGAGTATCTAACATACCAAGGTGCCAACTGAAAGAATACGAGAGAGTGAACGTATATTAAATAGTCCAGCCAACACGCCAGCTACAATACCAACCCAGACTTGAGAAGTGATAGGAGTGTGGCGTTTGGGGTCCACTTCAGAAAAAAGAGAAGGCAGCAAACCATCTCTCCCAAGCCCAAGATATAGACGAGACTGTTTTGCACACACCATCAGTTGACATAAGATACAAAATGTGAAGTAAACAAATCAATTGTTATTGAGTCTGAAATAAATCACCTGAACATATAGTCCAACAAGAAGGGTTGTCGTAAGTCCAGCGATAGCACCAATGCTTATCAAAAAAGAAACAAATTTCAAGCCTTTGGATGTAAAAGCCTCAGCTAAAGGAGCATCTTCCCCAAGAAGATAATAAGGAACCATTCCAGTGATCACTAAGCAGACACCAATATATAGAGCAATGCAAATGAGAAGACTTCCGATTATGCCAATTGGTAAATCCCTCTGAATGGAACAATATGGAAAGGGAAAATTAATTGCTTTAAAACTTCCAAAGGATATATTGCTATTTTAACTTTAAAAAATTGATTGAATGGTGGTAATCAAACATAAAGGGAAGCAAATTAGTTTTATATACCCTCGGACTTTTTGATTCTTCAGCTGAATTTGCAACTGCATCAAAGCCTACATATGCGAAGAATACCACAGTAGCTCCAGTTAACACCGCATGAAAACCATTCGGATTAAAAGGAGACCAATTTGAAACATCAACCTCAAAAGCACCAGCAAAGATGACACACACGACAATGATGACCTGCAGACAAGTTCCAAACGTCAAATGTTTATTACATATATTTTCATTCTCATCAAACCTTTCACAAGTCCTTGATATCTGAGATTGGCACAATTCTAACAAAAAATTAAAAGTAATGTCGGATAGGGAAGGTTTTTTCATTAATATTGAGTTTCATTCTATGTCAATCAATAGTGTAAAATAAAGAATAGGTAAACTGTCCAATTGTAGATAATTTCCTTTCTTTTTTCCCCTTAATGTTTGCTTGTATTTTCTCTTATAAGAAGAAGCATTGTACGTTGTGTGATTCTTCAGCATTTTACCCTTACAATCTTCATCAAACTAATTTTTCCAATCTTGATGGCCTTTTTTGGCCTCCTTAACCTACCAGCCAAACTAGTTTGCAAGATTTTGCACTTGCCTCTTTTTTTCCTATATTGATTCCCACTTGTACAAATCTCTGCAATCTGCTTCAATGATTATGATTTCTTCAGGTAGTCTCAATCTGTACGGATGTTATACCAAAGGGAGAGGAAACATGCTGTCTTACGAAGATAAAGAAAGCTCCAGCACTAGAAGATCCTACTTTTGCATCTCGGGATAAAAAAAGTTCAATGGTGATGACTTGGCTTGTGTATTCCATGGGGAAAAGACATTAGCTACAACTCTGTGTTACACTTCACCACCAAAGAATTCTGTGAGAATGTGAGCCAAACATACTCTGGGTTGGAAAAGAAATATTGGGAAGTTCAACAAAAGAAATATTAAATTACCAAATATTACAATTCCTTGAAGCAATTATGGCAGAATTTGGATTTATTCAGTATGAGTCGATAAATGCCAAGGATGCTAAACACAATAAAAAGAACTATGGAAGCTCAGCACAATAATAAATTTCTGGAGGGCCTCAATGTAGATTCAATGAGGTTTAACAAAAAAAAAAAAAAAAAAAAAGAAAGAAAGAAAGAAAGAAACATTGGTTGAAAACCTCTTCCCTTCAATTAATGAGGTGTTTGCTGAAGTTCGAAAAAGAAGAGCCAAAGGCCTGTGATGTTAGGAAAGAAGGGTGCAATGGAACCTACGGAGGGATCTGCTTCTCTAACTGAGGCAACTGCGAAGAGACCAACAATATTCCAATGGAAAACAGGTAAACACCAGTTTGGGTGGCAGATCTAATAAACCACACAATGCTCAAGAAACATGCTGAAAAACTCATGGAAAAACTAGTAAACTGGAAGAGCAACCACTATACACCTGATACTTCCATTGAAGCTGAAGCAAGCTCGTTAATCAAAAGGCTTGTAATATCACCTTTTGAATCTTCTGACATCCAGTTCTGGTATTTCTAATGCTCTCTTCCTCATAGAGTTGTGCACTTCAGAACCTTTCTTGTGATTTATATCTCATTTCTCGGATAACTGATTATCTATTTCAACTCTCTGTTTCTAATTAAACAATAAAATAAAATCTGCTCAATATCTGTCGAAGAACTCCCAACTCACATGGTCATTAGCTTCCAAGATTTCTACCTTGAAAATAATGCTGCCTTCATCTGATAATCTTCTAGAGACTCTTTAGAGAACAGAACCTGATCTAAAATTTTGCTTCCATAAACGAAGCCCCCTTGTTTCAAGGAAAGGGTGCTAGGGAGTATCTTTTTCATTCTTTCTGCCAAAATCTTGGAGTTGATCTTATAAAGGCTGGTGGCTCAACCAATCGACCTAGAACTCTTGGTTCTTTTCTTCCTGCTCCAATCTTTGTTGAGAGGAAGAAAACCTAGGCCTTATTCATTGTAGCATCCACTTCTATGAAAGAATTTGATGAACACCCGATTCAAATAATCCTTCATCAAATCCCAACCATCTAGAAAGAACATCAATAGAAAAGTTATCAAGGCTAGGAGTCTTGTCCACAACACACAATTAAACAAAGTAAAGGGCTGTCCATGAGACTCTAGCTCTATAAGGTAGCAGTGATGAGCGGAGCATACAAGGGCTATGAAAAACTCTCAAGATCTTTTCCTCTATTGCTCTATCTTTCAACACTAGGCTTCCATTCTCAAATTTTATGGTTGAGATATAATTCTTGAGTTTCCTAACATTAGCTATTCAATGGAAGTAGGAAGTACTAAAATGACCTTCTTTATCCATTTGTCCTTTTCTTTTTGCCTCCACCTTTTCTCTTCTCTCCTACTTAAATTTTTCAAGTCCCCTTTGAATTTGATTATTTCCAACCACCCCTCTTCTCTCAAGGTTGCTAAATATTCATGCTCATCAAGACTTTGATTCTCAATATCATCCCTTGTTTCCAATTTTTGGGGTCACTAAACCTTCTCATGGTTCAATCATTTAGCTTGGGTTTACAAGCCTCAAGTCTTCCCACCAATCTCAAGTCTTTCAGGGAATGTTGAGGCCACATATTTTTTAACTTAAAGAGGGGCTAGGTTCCCAAGCCATATATTGACGCTTGAGGTTTAAAAAAGAATCTGAAGCCGTCTCACTCCACTCTCCATCTACATTCCTAGGCCACCAACCCCTCAAATGAAAATGCAAAGGCATCAAAACCAAACATTTCCAAACTTAAAGAGACAAGGTCACCAAGTGACATGTCCATCGCAAAAACTTATCGGCCAATAATCAGAGGTGGTTCTAAGACATGCTAATTGTCTAACATTTCCAATGATCCATCCAGCCTTTTGAAACCCCCCCCCCCCCCCTCCCAAAAAAAAAAGCATCTAACCTACGAGAAACAATACGAACACACACATTAGACCAAGTAAATCTAGCATTCAGTAGACGAGTATCAAAAAGATTGAAGTCATCAATATAACATTAAACTAAAAGAAGCTGTCAAAGATCTAATAATAGCATCGCTCGATGATCTCTCTATGCCACAAACCTAACCACATTGAAGTCCCTTGCTAAGTACCAACAAGACCCCCAAAAACCAAAAGATCACCCAGTTGTTCAATTGTATATAGTTTCATTTCTTGTTTCCTTATTCCTTAACTTTTGCTTGTCTTTTCTCCTACAACAAGTATTGTATACAATGTGAAAGAATGAGAATTCGTACTATCTTATTCCAATACATATATAAGTTGAATGGAAGAATACCTTCAATGATGTCATGATGGAGTTTATAGTAGAAGACTCTCCAACGCCCCAACAAAGAATAAATGTCAACAGAGCTAGAAGAACTGGAGCCAATACATTAATAGAAACAACCCCTCCGAAGAACTCTTGCCCATTTCCAAGCCAATTTGGAATATTATCTTTAAAAAAGGGAAAGATCTCTAGAAATGAAACTATATAACCAGCTAAGCTCCGTGCTATACTGGCTGCCCCAATATGGTAGTCAAGCATCAATTGCGCAAAAACAAGAAAAGCAGTGAGCTCGTTGAAAGCTGTATATGCATACAAGTATGCACCGCCCACAACAGGAGGAAAGCGTGTAGCTAGCTCAGCATAGCAGAGTGCATTTAAAATACATGATACTCCAGCCAGTGTGAAACTAATGGTGACTCCTGCATCAAAATAAAATGCTTGTAAAATTTTCTCTTGCAACATGAAGAAGTCCACGAGCAAGACAAATATTCCATAGGTCTTGCTTTGGAATTTAAGAAATTATGACATATCTCCACCCCTATCAGTTTCAAGAATAACAATAAGAACGAAACCAAATTTTAGATAAAAATCTACGAAACAAGATATGAGGTCCACGTCCACCTATGAAATGGAACATTAGTTAAATAAACCGCAACATCCATTTCAAAATTCGACAAAACAATTCAAAACCTCCTAGAATTCGAAACTTCGTCACACGATTTAACGCTCAGTAAACAAAAAAAAATCCGAAAATTTAAGGCCGTATACAAAACGAACACATACTTCGCCAGGTCGAACAATCGTAACGCACGGAAATCATTAGCGCACACAAAACTTATCACTCATGTAAAACCATAAATAAACGTCAGATGGATAAAAGAACGACAATAACTCACCAGGACCAGCGTCCCGAGCGACAGTACCGGTGACGACGAAGATGCCGGCTCCGATGGACGCGCCGACGCCGAGGAGAACGAGGTCAACGACGCCGAGCCGGCGTACGAGGCCTTCGCCGGAGTTGGTACGGTTGGAGAAGGCATCGGAGGGGGAAATCAATGGCTTGGTTCTCAATGCAGAGGAACAAAAGTGGGAGAAAAATGAAGAAGAAGAAGAAGAAGAAGAAGAGATGGTTTGTATACTTCGGCCTCCCATGATTTGCCGATACCACGTGAATCAGGATTCAGGAACATTAGAAGCGCAGACTTGGGAAGTGATATTTATAGTTATGACTTTATGGAAGAAAAAAAAATCAATAATACATTTTTATTTTTATTTCTTTTTTTTTTCGTGGGTGAAATGTAAAGACAGAAGAGAATGAAATAAAGAAAAAACTTGTCTACATACTGTGTGGTATGTGGGGATGTCCTTAGATACCATCATTAAAACACTGACAACTAAGAGAGATAACAAAAAATTCTCATTTTCTTCCCTCTTCTTTTTTACTTGTCAAGATCCCTACATACAGACAAGTTTTTTCATGAAATAATTAAGGGTAAAATACCTTTTTGGTCCCTCATGTTTCAGGTTCGTTTTCAATAGGTCCTTAGGTTTCAAAATCGAACAATCAAGTCCCCACTGTTTCGAAAATAGTTCTATTGAGTCCCTACACCGTTAATTTTTTTAACGGTGCTGACGTGGCAGTTAACGGAGGCTGACGTGGCACGTTTAAAAAATAAAATAATATATTTTTATTAATTAAATTAAATTATAAAATAATTAATAAAAAAAAATCTCTCTCTCTCATCCCTTCTCCATCCACGCAAAAAATCATCCCCCTCTCTCTTTCATGGTTTTCTTCCCACCACCAAATCCCTCCCTCCCCTTCTCCGGTCACCGCCGCCGCCTTCATCGCCGACAGCCACCACCACCCCTTCCATTTTCTTCTTCCTCAACAAACCCTCCCTCACCTCTCAAACCCTCCCCCAATCCCCTTCCCCCATCTTCAAACTTACGAAAAACCCAAAAAAAGAAGAAGCAAAACCTCCCTCATCTTCAGATCTGAGCAAACAAAAAAAGAAGTCGCCGGCCAGATCTAAGCAAACGAAAAAAAAAAAAGAAAAGAAGGAGAAGAAGTCGTCGGTCAGATCTGAGCAAACGAAAAAGAAGAAGAAGAAGACGTCGCTGAGATCCGAGCAAACGAAAAGAAAAAAAAAGCCGCCGGCCAGATCTGAGCAAACGAAAAAAAAAAAGAAGAAGAAGAAGTCGCCGGCCAGACGAAAAAAAGAAGAAGAAGAAGAAGCCGCCGGCCAGATCTGAAGAAAAAAAGAAGAAGAAGAAGTTGTCGGCGACAAGGAAGGAGAAAGAAGGGAAGCGGCGACGGCTGAGCAAACAAAAAAAAATAGAAGAAGAGATCCGTCGCCGGCGGGAAGGAAGGGAAAGAGATAGAGAAAGAGAAAGAGGGGGGTTCGTGGATTGGGGAGGGAAATTTTTTAATTTTTTTAATTTAATTAGTATTTAATTTTAAATTTATTATTATTTTAATTAAAAAATAATAATATTTTATTTTTTAACTGCCACATCAGCATGGTTAGTTTTTTTTAACGGTGGAGGGACCCAATAGAATCATTTCAAGAACAGTAGGGACTTGATTGTTCAATTTTAAAACCTAGGGACCTATTGGAAACGAACTTGAAACATGAGGGACCAAAAGGGTATTTTACCCAATAATTAATATGTGTCTTGTTGCGAACGATAAATTTTATATTTTTATTTGTTAAAAAAAAAATATATTTATGTTTCCTATGCATATTTTCTATTTTTTATATTTTGTTCTTCATTTTTCTAAAATCACAATATGCTTATTTTTTTTTTCCTTTTTGGGCTGTTTGGGGCGCTGAATTGATTATAATAGTCTGGGAATTATAATAGTTTGGGGTTATAATAGTCTCTGTTTGGGTGTAGATTATTATAGTCTGAGATAAAATAGTCCGGGTGCAAATTATTTTAGTCTTGCATAGTCTGTGTTTGGGATGCATATTTATTTTAGTCTGGGTTAAAATAGTATGTGTTTGGAGTGTTGATCTGTTTAACATTGGGTTCGTAATCAAAGGTTCAAGCTTACGGTTCTTTTTTTCAGACTTTTTTGTTTATTTTCCTCATACAACTTTGTACGTCAAATATCATATTTTTCAAATATCAACAAAAAAAAAATGTTTGGATTTAGTCGTAAAAAAAAAAAAAATTTGGGTATAGGTGTTAAACTATGTGTTTAACTTAAAAGTAAACAAAAATAACCTAAGGTAAGTGTTGATTTTCTTTATTTTAGAGTCATGGTTTTTTCACAAAATAAGTCATTTTATGATTTCATATGGAAAAATCATATTTGTGTTCATTTCTATATTTCCAACATAAAAATGGTAAATGCTTATTGAAAACTCATTTTTGAAGGAGTGAAGAACACTCGAGCAGAAGCGATTGATGATCTTAGGCACTGATTTTCATTAATTTCTTCGATTAAAGCATGCAGTCAATTAAAACGAAAAACAGAGGAATGAGAAAACCAACCTTGAAACCTTGAATTCGTGGATCTCTTCGGTTGTTTCTCTACACGATCGCCTCGTGGATTACCGTTAGAGCCTTCCCCGCTATTCTCCGGCCATAGAACGGGCTTGTGGGAACCCGAGCATAATGAATTTTGGAAAACAATGATGGGTTTGATAGCTTGAATGTCATGGCTTTTTGGGAGAGTTTTCATTTGGTTTTGAGAAACTTTGCATGTTGTGTTCATCCATCTTCTCAACCTTTAAAACTCACCATTTTAAAGATAATGAACATGCATATTTTTCTTCCAAAGATTGACAACAGGCCAGGATTGTATTACTCATAGTTCATGTGGCAAAGCCACAAATTTGCAAGCTTTTTTATCTTAAAATTGAAAATCAATTTTCATATTTAATTTAACTTAATTTAAATTAATTTTCAGAAATTAAAATTAAACTAAATAAATATTAATTAATTAAATAATTATAATTAATTATATTTATTTAATTTGAGTATCAAATACCAAATTCAATATTTGCATCAATCCCGACTTTTCTCAATCTCGATGAATATGATTATCTCAAATATGAATTTGTATTCATATGTATTATATTTAAATCATATTTAAATAATAATAACTCTCTCAATTGTGGTTTAATTCGCAATTAAATCGATACGTTAAATTATATCAAATATAATTAACAATATCTCCCAAAATCGAATTTCAACGTTTTCAAATTCTTTCATCACTCTATTCTAAGGTTTATTCCGTTTGAGCTAGCAAGGTGACCTAATGGACCTACAGATCATGGGTTCCAACGATCCGAGATTAACCGGTTGAACTCTTTCAATCCTAGTTAACCAACATTCGTTAACTAACAGGACACTTCACTATAGCCCGTAGTTGCACTCCCCTCACTGTAGATATATTTTTGTCCACCCGATATAACCGTGATCAGTAAGTCAATCATTCACAGGTTGTTCGTAACTATAGCTAGGTCAAAATTCCATTTTACCCCTATAACACTTCTTGTTCCTTAAGCCCCCACTGAGTCCCTAATGAACAATTGGTTTGTGGTCCGACCACTAAACCTAAAACCTCTCGGGCTAATGAGAGGGCGACGTGCCTTTGTTCACGTCCCAGAGTCAACACTTAAGGGAACAACCTCTCTATTATCCCTAAAGTCGGGTAGGAGTGAATTCCATCTTTCAGGACTATGTCTCCAGCTATCTACTCAGTCTTATCCCCAAAGTGGTAGGCTTGTTGAGTGGCTCTGTTGTGCCACTCTCACCCATGCAAATCAAAAGATAATCCCAAATAAACAGGAGTTCATAGTTAGCTCAGGATTAAGATTGAGTTACCTAGGTTATCGCTTGAAATAGTCAGTTTCACAATAAACGATGTTTTAAAGTGAAAGCGAATTATTTCGCGTTCCAGTCTTATACAAACTCTTTTGCATAGGACGCCCCTATTCGCATGTCTACATGAACGATTTAGGATCACATCGTTTTATACTAAAACAAAGTGGGTTGCATCACATAGTTTTTCCTAGGATAAGCTATCCAGTCTTATCCCTATACTATATACCGTTTAAGCTATCACTCGAACTCGATCCACTTTTATGTCACTACATATAGTTCGAGTGTTTCATATCATAGCTAAGGATTTTAGATTATTGGATTTGGGTTAATAAATGCATAGTTAAATTAACCTTTCGACAACCAGAAATTGAACCATTTCAAAACCGTTTTATAATTAACTTTGTTACATTTACTATCCACGAGTTTTAGGACATAAACCTCAACAATTTTACCTTCATTGTCAAAAGAGTCAAATAAAATAAAAACTTGAGTAGTATTTTTTTTAATTATTATTATCATAGTAAACTTGAATATGATAAGTATAATTTGGAATGAAAAATATGGTACGATGAAGGTAAACATTTATATACTTCATTATCAAAAGTAATTGTGTAATAAAACTTCATATTTATATATGTACAAATACAACCTAGTATCTAACTCCCTAGAATTTTTTCGATTTTTTCGGCGATCAAAATTTTTTTCCTTTTTTTTTCTTTTCTTTTCTTCTACCTCTTTTCTTTTTTTTCTTCATTTTCGTTTTTTATATTTTTTGAAATGAAAATGAGAAGAAAGATAAAAAATAAAAAATAAAAAAAGGTCGTCGAAAAAGTTGTCGACCGACCGTCGCCAAAAAAGTCAAGGAGTCATTGTTGGGTTTTATGCCCTAAAACTCGTAAATAGTGAATGATGACAAATTGTTCACTTGTCTCAATAACTTGTTATTGAGGTTTGTACAATAAAGAGTTATTGTTACTAAAATTGAACAATTTGACCCAAATCCAATAAACTAAGATCCTAGGTTGTTTAGATGAAACTTGGACTAGTATGTGGGGACATACAGGGATCAATGTTCAAGTAACAACCTAAATGGTCTATAGTATAGGGATAATGTTGGGTACCTTATCCTGGTAACACTATGTGATCATACGGCCCACTTTGTATTCGATATAGATGCAATTATCCAAAGCATCCATGTAGGAGACATGCGAGTGAGGGTATCCTGTGCAATGAGTTTGCATAAGACTAGACCAGGTATGGAGGGTTTATCTGGGGGCGATTGCGAGAAAGGAGAAAGAGATCCAATATCTAAGTTCCAGACATGATCTGCAAGGGTTAGGGGAACTGAGAGAAAAAAAAAGAGCTTAAGAAACTTCTAAATGACGATGAAGTGAATTGGAGACAGAGATCGTGAGAGAAGTGGCTGCAATGGGGTGACCGAAACACTAGATGGTTCCATATGAAGGCGAATAAGAGGAGGAAAACCAATCGTATTATGTGGTCTTATGGAAGATAGAGGGTGTTGGAGAGAGGACGAGTCATGGATAGAAAAGGTGGCCAATAGTTATTTCATCAAGTTGTTCCATTCGTCAGATCCAGATATGGCAGCAATTGATAAGGTGTTAGGTTCTATCCAGTCTCAAGTGTCAGAGGAGCAAAACAATGAACTTTTGAAGAGATTCACGAGGGAAAAATTTATGAAGTAGTTATAGCATGAGACCGACAAAAGTACCAGGCCTAGATGGATTGCAAGCGATCTTTTATCAGCACTATTGGGATATTGTGGGAGATGATACTTGTCAATTATGCCTAGAGTACCTTAATGGGGGATCCATGGCGAGTCAAGTAAATAAAACCCACTTAGTTCTAATTGAAGGGATAAAAGCCCCACACAGCGGAAAGTATTACCGAACTAGCTACTCAGAGTCTTAGATTCTAATTGAAATACCAATACAATTTGTAAAATATTACAACAATAAATCTATATTTAATGGGTTGTACGTAGGCTATAAACATGCTAAAAGATCAACTAGATTGATCCTAGTGATCAAGGATTTCATAGAAAACTTACTTTTGTAGAAAACCTTGATCAATTCGCCTTTTCTTGCCAATAAGATTGAAAACGCAGCAACCCTCTTGTGCGAACACCACCAATCGGCTACACTGGTATATCTCTAAGACTTCTTGAAGCAGGAGACTTGTGTGAGTCTTTTGGGAGAAATCTCTAAGAGAAGGAGAGACAATGAGATGCCTTTCACCCCACCCCAAGGGTCCTATATATAGGTAAAGGCCAAGACCTTTTCCTAATAGGAAAAGGTCTAGGAATAAGGTCAAATCTATTATCTAAACAATATCTAATTTTAATAAATAATTAATTAATTTCACAATTAATTAATTATCCAATTAAATATCACATATTTAATCTTTAGGGATTTTATTAAAATTAAAATTAATATGAATCCAATTCATATTAAATTTATTTGAACTTTTCAAATTTTCTCTCATGAATTAATTTTTGAAATTAATTAAAAAATTATATTATAAAGTTTCATAAACTTTATATTATAATGCATCAATATACATTATACGATTCCCCAAATAAATTGAACACTTTCAATTTACAATTTATATTTGTTTGCTTCAAGTCTTTTTACGGGCTACCAGTGGGACCTAATGGACCTACAGATCAGAAGCTCCAACGATACGAGACTAATCGACTTAAACTCATTAACCAAGTTAGTCTCCATTCGTTAACTGTGGGTCATTCCACTAAAGACCCTCAACTAACGGTAACAGTTAGTGGTTAACTATTTTGCGGTCCGGTCTTATGCAAACTCATTGCATAGGATACCCCCACTCGTATGTCAACTACATGAACGCGTTGGATTATTGTGTTTGTATCATAATACAAAGCGGGTCGTATCCATAGTGTCACCAAGGATAAGGTACCCAGCCTTATCCTTGTACTATAGACCTTTTAGGTTGTTACTTGAACATCGATCCCCGTATGTCCCCACATACTAGTTCAAGTTACATACAAACAACCTTGGATCTTAGTTTATTGGATTTGGGTCAAATAGTGCAATATTTAACAATAACATTTTATTGCAAAAACTAAATAACACTTTATTAAATACAAGTATAAAATTTGTTTACATTCACTATCTACGAGTTTTAGGGCATAAAACCCAACACTAATCTCCAAAATTAAGGATCCTAAGGCTATGAAAGACTTTCGTCCTATAAGTTTGTGCATTGTGCTATATAAGATTATCGCTAAGACCCTGACAAAAAGATTGTAGAAGGTTTTAGATCAAATCATTTCGCCTAATCAGTCGACATTTGTACCAGGGAGATTGATTACTGATAATGCGATCTTAGGATTCGAGTGCATTCATGCGATAAAAAACAGAAGATCAGGCAAGGTTGGCATGGTAGGGCTGAAACTAAACATAAGTAAGGCCTATGATAGAGTGGAATGGATCTATCTTAGGAAGATCATGGAAAAAATGGGTTTTCACAACCAATGGATTAACCTTGTTATGGGTTGTGTTGAGACTGTTAACTTCCAAGTTCTTCTTAACGGCTTTCCCCGCTCTTTCATTCAACCTAAAAGAGGCCTTCGACAAGGAGATCCGTTGTCATCGTATTTGTTTCTTATGTGTGTTGAGGGCCTTTCCAGTCTTCTCAACAGTGCAGAGGAAAACAAGGAGTTTACAGGTTTGCGTATCAATAAACATTGCCCTTCTTTATCACATTTATTTTATGCAGATGATAAACTTTTTTTTTAAAGCTACTAACAAGGATTGCAGGACCATCCAAAGTATTCTTGAGATCTATGAGAAGGCATCAGGTCAAACAGTGAATTTTGATAAGTCAATGTTCATGACTAGTCCAAATACAAGCAATTCGTTGAAAGACTTCATCAGAGATGTGTTAAAGGTTTCTTATACAGAAACGCTAGGGCAATACCTCGGTCTCCCATCTCAGAATGAAAGGAACAAGAAGGAAATTTTTAACAACATCAAAGATCGGGTGTGGCGAGCTCTACAAGGTTGGAAAGGAAAGTTTTTCTCGGCGGCTGGAAGGGAAATTCTCATTAAATCTGTAGCTCAAGCTATTTCGAATTATGCAATGTGTTGTTTTAAATTCCCGTCTAATCTCTGTAATGATCTTAATTCTTTTTGTGCCAGATTTTGGTGGGACGGCTTGGAGGCAGGAAGAAAAATCCATTGGAAAAGTTGGAAAAAACTTTGTATGCATAAGCTTCAAGGGGGAATGGGCTTTAGGGATATAAATGTCTTCAACCAAGCTATGTTGGCTAAACAAAGTTGGAGACTTCTTAAATACCCAGAAAGCCTTTTAGCAAAGGTGTTGAGAGGCCGATACTATAAAACGAGCCACTTTTTAAAAGCTACTCTTGGGCATAATCCTTCATATACATGGAGAAGTATTCTTTGGGGAAGAGAGTTGTTTAAAAAGGGCTATAGGTGGAGAATTGGCAATGGGTTGAATGTAGATGTTGCTTCGGAGCCATGGATTCCTAATGGGAGCCTGTGCAAGCCTTTGACCATCCACCCGAATGCTCAAAGATTTACAGTAGCTCAATTTATTAACCAATATGGTCAATGGAATGAAGATATGGGTCGATGATACTTTATGCACCAAAATGCGAAATTGATTTTGAATATTCCTATTAGCCGGAGACAAAGGGAAGACGAAGTCATATGGAACCTAGATCCTAAGGGTATCTTTTCGGTTAAAAGTGCTTATAGATTGGGCACATGGATTCACCAAAGCAAAGAGGCCCTTGTATCTAGTTTTTGCCATCAGGAAAAACTTTGGAAATTTTATTGGAAAGCTCAAATCCCCTCCAAAATTAAAATATGCGGTTGGCGTATTTATAATGATATCCTCCCGATCCTTTCCAATCTAAATAAACGTGGGATGGATATTAATCCTACCTGTTTGTTTTGCAGGTGCAAAGAGGAGACAACCACTCATCTATTTTGGGAGTGCAAACTCATCAAAGGTTTGTGGAAAAAAAATTTCAATCCTACTGAGATAGTTTTTTTTTGGATGGCAGGAGGGGTTGGAACACTCCAGACTACGGTGGGAGGCTATGGAAAAGTCCGAACGGAGATATGCTTGAGGAGAACAAATTGATTCGTAGCCTTATCATTTGTTGACTGATATGGGGACATAGGAACGCTATTTATCACAACAAACAGAAATTGGAGCCTGAAAGGTTGCAGTCTCAAATCCAGCAATACATTGAAGAGTTTGCTAAGGAGAGAGGCACTCACTTGGAGCAGACGACCTCTGACTTTCGCGAACGATCGATGACAGTGCAGCCGGTGTCGAAGTGGATTCCACCGCCAACTGGGACCTGGAAGCTGAGCTGCGATGTGGCGTGTGGAACGAGGAGAATATTCAAGGCGGGCTAGGTTGGATCCTTCGACAAGAAAATGGATCTCTCATCGCTGCAGGTTGCAAATGTATCAATCGTCAGTGGCGTATACCATGGATGGAAACGATGGCGATTTGCGAAGGTGTACGAAATCTCCCTGCGAATTCACCCAAAACTTTCGTGGAGACAGATGCGATTCAAGTGGTTCGGTTATTGAATCAGCAAGGAATGGATGAGACTGAACTGGTATTTTTCATTGAAGAAGTTCAAGCCCTAAGTTTAGGCAAGAATATTGAGGCTTTTGGATTCGTGGCGAGGTCGCATAATAGGGTGGCCCACTGTCTGGCTAGAAAGGCTTGTTTAATGAGTTTGTCTGAGAGGTGGTTTAATACTTTTCCAGATTGGTTAGTTGAATTAAATCAAACTGATGTTGGGCTTGGTGATTCTATCATTGGGGGTTCATGTCCCACTGGTGGCAACCAAGAGGTTATTTGTAGGTTTTAATTTACTTTTGGTATGTTTTCTCAAAAATAAATAAATAAATAATGTATGATATATATTTATCATATGAAGAAAGTCTACAAGCAATTGAGTGATTCGATGTAAATAGGGTTAATGTGAAAAAAATATATATATAATTACAAACATCTCATGTCATTAGATATTAAAAAAAAAAAAATACATACCATATGGTTGGATGGTCCGTTGCAAAATTGTTTTTGACAAAATCAAACCAAAAATGAAAGGAAAAAAATATAAACATATTGTTTGACATAAAATGGTGTTATGGTTATTAATTAACAACTTCCCGTAAGAATGAGCAATATAAAATGTGGAAAAAAAAATTCTACTCATATTGTTTAACCAAATAAAACAAAAAAAAATATATTGGTTAACAACTTCAATTTGACGGCAATTAGTTGAAGTTTTTTGTGAAATGTATTTAGGGTTAGGGTCGAGTATTGGTAAATCTTAATAGTAGTTTTTATTATGGAAATAACCGAACCAAAATTGAATGTGCAAAATTTTGAAGGGCAAAATAGGAAAGATTTAGTTGAAAAATCTTGAGCCAAGACAAAGCCAAATTTTTTTTCATAACTCGACATTTGTGAAATATTGGTTCCAATTCCCATAATTTTTGTTGATTAAATGATCCATTTGGCCTTAAAATTTTATAATTGGACAACTTTGTCTTCAAATTAAAATGGTAAAACATGTCAGTTTATAATTGGTCCCAAATTTTATTATTTGTAATTTCGTCATTAATTTTAAGTAATGACGTGACAATTTGTGATTAGTCGAAATTTCTCATTCAACAGTCTCAAATTTATGGGAATGTTGATGAAAATATCGAAAAATATCGATGTAATGGGCATTTCTTAAAAATTCATAAATATAAAAAAAAAAAAATCATTAAAAATATCTGTATTAACAAATGAGTATTTCACATTTTTTTAAATAAGTTTAAATTTCTTATCATTAATATTAAGTAAAAAATCGTAATACTTTAGTTATATTTCACCAATTTTCTTTGATATAATAGAAATATGGTTGACATGTACCATCGACCAAGAGGTCAATGTCAAATCTCCTATCCCTAAATATTGTTTCAACTCTTAAAAAAATAAAAATATTGATTCACCTCTTAAGTGGATGTCGAACAATAAATGCATATAGAAGTACATAAATTGAAACCCTACTGGAAACAAGAAAACGAAATATTATATAGTAAACCACATGAAAAGAAAAAAAAGATGTCTGTGGGAGGTATGGAAGGACCAATCACACAATTTCAAAAGTTAAAATACATCCACCACACGAGAATCAGCCCTTGTGTTATTATAAAGTTTAATTTTGTTGTCCATTACATATAGCACCAGTGGTCTAGTGGTAGAATAGTACCCTGCCACGGTACAGACCCGGGTTCGATTCCCGGCTGGTGCAAGAGAGTTGCGTGATTTTGAACATGAAGGACAAGATGGTGTTTTAACTTCTTTTTCTTTTTTGTTTTTTTTTTCTCAAACATGCATTTAGTTTAATGGAAACTATTTCTATTATTTTACAAAGCACTATAAAAACTAAATTCAAAGACAATGACTAATTTTAAGAATATATTGAAAGTACATAGATTAAATTTGAAAGTTTGAAATTGCAAGAACTAAAATGAAATGAGTAGTATAGAGACAAAAACAGTATTTCAACCTAAAAAATTAAGGTTAATGTTATGGATGAATTTGGACCTAGCTCTAAGATAGAAGCGAGAAACAAGCTCACGGAGGCCGCTACTCCTTCAAATGGTTTCATTCTGTGGCTGTTCTATGTTACTTCTTCGTTTCGTATCACAAGCCCCATTAAAACCCATGAACGATTCTGGCCCAATCAGTCTGGTTCTTTATATAATCACTAGCTTTCATTGAACCTGCAAAAGTGTGTATAAATATCTCATCTGTGTTTTTAGAACCTTGTTCAGGTTCAATTTTGGTGTTTGCAAATACTTCACTAGATTAGTCGGTCTCATTATTTGTGGATAAGTTTATTCGAAAGTCAGTATTTTCCATTGTGTGTTTGGAGATTATTAATGAGAATCAATCACTTAGAATTTTGTGGGGGTCCTGCGTTCGTAAAGAACAAGCTTCCTCAAGTTTTGAGTTTTATTTATATGTTATTAAAACTCAAATAAATCAAATTGAGTTGAAAAATTATTAGAATTGATAATGCAATTGCTTCAGCGATATTAAGACTGATTCAAAAAAATGGATAGAGATAAATCTAGGATTAGAAGTGATTCAAATTAAGTTTAGATTTGTGTTTAGATAAATTGTCTATATCCAAAAGTTAGATTTAAGCTTCATCATATATGATTCAATTCAAATGAAAAGATTTGGTCGCAAAAGATTTGATTTGGTCTCTAATTTATAAATTAGATATTTCATTGAAGATATTTTGTTGATAATTCATATTTTAGATTGGATTTATCCAATTTAAAAATTGTAGATTTGATGTATCTATCATTTTGGACATTTATTCAATTATTCAATGAATTGTCATTATAAATGGCTTGGACCGAATTAAAAATCGAACTTATATAAATAAGTTTTTATTTACCTGCATAAAAACTCTTCTATGCCATCTTCAAATTACAAAGACTTTTATTTCTAATTTTGAATACAACAACATGGAGTGAGGAATTCAAATTGGTTGAAGATGGCTCAAGAAAGTCTTTATCACTTTATAAGCTCTGGGTACGTTTTCCACCTACTCTTATTTATTAAATATCTATGTGTTATTACACAATTCGTAATTGCGAGTTCTGATACATTCTTTTTACTTTATGTGTATCTATTGATTTATTGAATGCAAACTGTTCATAATTTGCAAGCTACTCATGACATATTTATGTTTCAATCAATGATTAGTCTTTTTCTTGTATCAACATAATGTTATCTACTAACATTGTGAGAACATGACATGCATAAACCCCGAGGTTAGCAAATTATCAAAAGGTCATTGGGAGTGGCAACGCCTATACTCTCAAGGTTCCTCGTGGGAGTAGCAATGTCTATACTCCCCGAGGTTAGAAAATTATCAAAAGGTCCTTGGGAGTGGCAACGCCTATACTTCCAAGGTTTCTCGTGGGAGTGGCAACGCCTATACTCCTCGAGGTTATCAACTTATCAAAAGGTCCTTGGGAGTGGCAACGCCTATACTCTCAAGGTTCCTCGTGGGAGTGGCAACGCCTATAATCTCAAGGTTCCTCGTGGGAGTGGCAACGCCTATACTCCCCGGGGTTATCAACTTATCAAAAGGTCATTGGGAGTGGCAACACCTATACTTCCAAGGTTCCTCGTGGGAGTGGCAACGCCTATACTCCCCGGGGTTATCAACTTATCAAAAGGTCCTTGGGAGTGACGACGCCTATACTCTCAAGGTTCCTTGTGGGAGCGGCAACACCTATACTCCTCGAGGTTAGCAAATTATCAAAAGGTCCTTGGGAGTGGCAACGCCTATACTCTCAAGGTTCCTCGTGGGAGTGGCAAGGTCTATACTCCTCGAGGTTAGCAAATTATCAAAAGGTCCTTGGGAGTGGCAACGCCTATACTTCCAAGGTTCCTCGTGGGAGTGGCAACGCCTATACTCTCAAGGTTCCTCGTGGGAGTGGCAACACCTATACTCCCCGGGGTTATCAACTTACCAAAAGGTCCTTGGGAGTGGCAACGCCTATACTTCCAAGGTTCCTCGTGGGAGTGGCAACGCCTATACTCCCGGTGTTATCAACTTATCAAAAGGTCCTTGGGAGTGACAACTTCTATACTCTCAAGGTTCCTCGTTGGAGTGGCAACGCCTATACTCCCCGGGGTTATCAACTTATCAAAAGGTCCTTGGGAGTGGCAACGCCTATACTCCCCGGGGTTAGCAACTTATCAAAAGGTCCTAAAGGCAAATTAATTAATTCTAGGCCGGAAATTAAATATGTGATATTTAATTGGTGGTTAATTAATTAAAGAATTCATTAACTGGGAATTGATCAATTATGGAAATAATTAATCACTTAAGGAAGTGATTAATCATTTATGGAAATGATCTAATCACTTATGGAAGTAATTAGTCATTTGTGGAAAAGATTAATCAATTATGGAATTGATTGATCATGATTGATTAATTAAGGAATAAGATTGAATCAATTTTGGAAAAGATTGATTTAATTGAATATTTTATTCATGGTCTCTCTTCTATAAATAGAACACTAGACCTAATTGGTCCAAGATACTTGACACTTCGCTCTTGCTCTTAGACTCTCAAGACAAGACCTAGAATTCTCTCTAGCCTCCCTCTTAGAGAAAGACTCCCACAAGTCTTTTGCCTCCTAGACTCAGAGTCATACCGGTGTAACCTCTGTGGTTATTGTGCCATTCAAAGAAGGAATTTCCAGGGAAGAAAATCAAAGGCAGCTACTGCGTTTCGTTCGTTGGAGTGTTGTTGGCGAAGAACGGTCAAGTCTACAACGAAGGTATGTGACGGTTCTTCCCATTTTCTTTAGAAAAGAATGAAAATAAATTTAGATTTATTTTTAAGCATGTTTAAACTGAATATCCAACAACTTTAAAGAGAGTTTAAAGTTTGTTTGAGTTTTCGTAACGGTATTTTAATGTTAATTAATATACGGCGTAAGGTCCAATCGATGCGCTTCCGCTGTATGGGGACTTTTATTCCCTTCATGTATATGCTTGGTGTGGTATGTATATGCTTGGAAAATGCCACATAACTCTTAAATCATCCCTGAAACTAAGAGAAGTTATACATATCGACTGGCCAGACAAACACATAATAAAGAATAAGCTCAACAAGTAATCAAGATGCACAAAATCAACAGGAATTGCTAGATCAATAAAAGATGACAATTACATGGTTCTAAAATGTGCCTAAAGTGAATTAGTTCATAAAAACAGACATAACACACGTTACAATTTGATTAAGCACATCCATACTATAAATTCTACAAGAAAGTACTATTCTCCTTGAAAGAATCCACAGAATGGTCTTCTTGGGTCTCCAATCGGTTTGATCTCCAATTTGCTTCTAAAGAATGGAATGAATTGACTTTATACGACTACTCTTATTTATAAGGTGAGGCTTAACCTAATTAGGTCAAATGTGACACGTGCAACACTTCCCAAGTTTGATAAATCCGAGATCTATACTGAAAACGCCACCTCATTTAATGAATCACGTGCAGCTCACGTGGCCCACTTTGCTAATACTTCGCTGGATCAACAAACTTTGCTCTTTCAAACTGATCAACATTCATTCTTCTGCAAAAGAAACTCCAAAGCATCAATTCTTATAATTAAGCTAAAACACAATAAATTTATCTAAGAACACATCCAAATGACATAATTAACATATAAATCATCATGTAATAGGGTATAAATAACTCCCTTTTGGAGAGTTATCAACTCTTCTCACTGTAGATATATTTTTGTCCACTCGATATAACCACGATTAGTAAGTCAATCCTTCACAGGTTGTTTGTAGTTACACCTGGGTCAAGATTACCGTTTTACCCCTATAATTACCTTTTGTTCCTTAAGTCCCACTAATCCTCTAATAAATAATTGGTTTGTGGTCCAACCATCAAACTGAGTCCCTCTTGGGCCAATGAGAGGGTGGAGCCCCTTGTTCAAGATCTAGAGTCAGCACTTAAGGGAACAACCTATCTACTATCCCTAAAAACGGGTAGGAGTGAATTTCTTCTTACAGGACTATGTCCCCAACTATCTACTCGATCTTATTTCCAAAATGGTAAGCTTATTGAGTCGGCGAACTCAGGCCACTCTCGCCCATGCAAATCAAAGGATAATCCCGAATAAACAGGAGTTCATAGTTAGCTCAAGATTAAGATCGAGTTACATAGGTCATCGCATAAAATAGTCAGTTTTAACAATAAACGGTGTTATAAAGTAAAAGTGACTATTTCGCGGTCCTAGTCTTATGCAAATTCATTGCATAGGGCAACCCCACTCATGTGACGCCTCGTGCATTTTAGTGTATTTAAATTTCATGTATTTAGTCAAATTAGATGTAAATTTTATTTGGACTTGTATTATGAAACTATTAATTTTAAACTAAGGTGTTTGGGAAAATCATTTTTGGATCACGCGTTATATTAAGTTTAATTCCTCCCTTAAGCTCGATTAAAATTGGTTAGTGTTAGTTATCAGGTCGGTTGAAGCATTGAAAATTTTGGGGGAAATAAGTTGGAGAGTGTCTATTATTGGGTTTTTTGTGATTAAAGGAAATTAAGAAAAGAAAAGAAATTAAGGAAAGAAGAAACCCTCACCTCAAAACCCTCTCTTCCTCCTTCTCTTTCGTGCAGCCCCCCTAGTGTGTAGTCGCCGACTAACCAAACTCGTCACCGCCCCAGCAAGGTGTTGCTTGCTTTGTGGAGTTGAAAGGTAACAATGGTCCTTGGACTCTTTTCTAGCATATCTTAAAGATCTTTAGGTTGGTTCTAACCTTTTAAACTACCTTTGTGATTTAGAAGCTTATCTTGGTTGCTTTAGGCTTATTGAGGTTGTGTAGGAGCGTCCTGAAATATGTAAATAGTTTCTGCTTGTTGGGTTATGTTTGACTGCATGTAGCATGTTTGCTTGTTAATTGCTTTACTTATATATTTGTGCAAATTATGAACTGTTGAGATGTACTGTTGTATTGCTTGGGATGAACATGTACTGTTTTATTGCTTAGGATGAACATGTATTGTTGTATTGCTTGGATGTTTTGTTGTGTTTAAACATGATGAATGTGGTGTTAAGCATGATGAGTCTGGCTAGCATGCTGCATGAGGATGTGTAGCATGAGTCGAGTGAGAGGCACAACACATGGCGCGTAATTCATGTATAGCGGAGCGTGACGCGAAAATCACGTATGGGTGTGAGTGCAGAGCGTGATGTAGAAATCACGTGAGAGTGGCGCTACACATGACGCGTAATTCAATGACGCGTAATTCACGTGGGGTAATTGTGAAACATGACGCGGAAATCATGTAATTGCGTAGCATGACGTGGAAATCATGTAATTGCGGAGCATGGCGCAGAAATCAAGTAGTTGTGGAGTATGACGTGAAAATCATGTGGTGTCTAGTGCGTTCGTTGCATAGTGTGAGATGCATTTGCATGGTTGTTTTATTGCTTTTTAAGCAGATGATTGTTTGTGGCTTTATAAACATGTTGGATGCGTGTGAGAAGCATGATGATTGTAATTGTTTGTTGTTTGTGAAGGAAATAAAAGTCCCCACGCAGCGGAAGCGCATCGATTGGACCTTACGTCGTATATTAATTAACATTAAAATACCGTTATGAAAACTCAAACAAACTTTAAACAAACTTTAAAGCTGCTGTAAAATTGGTTTAAACATGCTGAAAAATAAATCTAAATTTATTTTCATGCTTTTCTAAAGAAAAGGGGAAGAACCGTCACATACCTTCGTTGTAGACTTGACCGTTCTTCGCCAACGACGCTCCAACGAACGAAAACGCAGCAGCCTCCTCGCCTCTTGATCGCTGGAATTTTCTTCTTGATCGACACAATAACCACAGAGGTTACACCGGTATGTCTCTAAGTCTAGGAAGCAAAAGACTTGTGGGAGTCTTTCTCTAAGAGGGAGGCTAGAGAGAATTCTAGGTCTTGTCTTTCAAGAGAGTCAAGTATCATGACCAATTAGGTATAGTGTTCTATTTATAGAAGAGAGGCCATGAATAAAATATTCAATTAAATCAATCTTTTCCAAAATTGATTCGATCATATTCCTTAATTAATCAATCATGATCAATCAATTCCATAATTGATTAATCTTTTCCACAAATGACTAATTACTTCCATAAGTGATTAGATCATTTCCATAAATGATTAATCACTTCCTTAAGTGATTAATTATTTCCATAATTGATTAATTCCCGGTTAATGAATTCTTTAATTAATTAACCACTAATTAAATATCACATATTTAATTTCCGGCATGGAATTAATTAATTTGCCCAAACACATTTTAGCCCTTAAATTAATTAATTCATTTATTTTGAACTCTTTCAAACTTCCATAAATTTATATTTGAACTTTTCAAATATTAATTTCTCTCATAATAATATATCAATATATATTATATTTATTTCCCTTAATAACTTGAACATTTTCAATTTACTTTTATTACTTAGTTGCCTCAAATTACTTTACGAGCTACCAGTGGGACCTAATGGACCCGCAGATCAGAAGCTCCAACGAAGTGAGATTAATTGGTCAAACTCATTAACCACATTAATCAATATTCGTTAACTATGTGTACATTCCACTATAGACTCACAGTTGCACTCTTCTCACTGCAGACATATTTTCTAAGTCCACGGATCTAGACCAATATCGACTAATTAGTCCTTCACGAGTGTCCGTAAAACCAGCTGGGTCAAATTACCGTTTTACCCCTGGGTTACCTCTATTTCCTTAAGTACCAATTCTCCTCTAATGAACAACCTGTTTGTGGTCCAACCATCAAACAGAAAACCCTCTCGTGCCATTGAGAGGGTAGGGCCCTTTGTTCAAGACTCGGAGTAACCACTTAAGGGAACACTCATCTGCTTCCCTAAAGTCGGGAAGGAGTGAATTCCATCTTGGACGATTATGTTCCCAGCTCCCCATTCGGTCTTGTCCCCAAAGTGGTAGGCTTATTGAGTCGGCGTATTGGCCACTCTCACCCATACAAATCAAAGGACAATCTCTCATGAGCAGGCGTCCATAATCAACTCAGGATTAAGACTAAGTTGTCTAGGTCGTCCTAGTGAAATAGAAAACCAACTAGTTAACGGTGTTATAACCAGTGGTTACTATTTCGCAGTTCGGTCTTATGCAAACTCATTGCATAGGATACCCCCACTCGCATGTCTCCTACACGAACGCGTTGGATCGCAGCATTTGTATCAAATACAAAGTGGGTCGTATCCATAGTGTCACCAAGATAAGGCACCCATTCTTATCTCTATACTATAGACCCTTTAGGCTGTTTCTTGAACAATGATCCCATATGTCGCTACATATTGTTCAAGACTCATATTACAACCTTGGATGTCTAGTTTATTGGATTAGGGTTATTATTAGGCAAAGACAATGGTCAGAAGCTCCAACGATGTGAGATTAATTGGTCAAACTCATTAACCACATTAATCAATATTCGTTAACTGTGTGTAGATTCCACTATAGACTCACAGTTGCACTCTTCTCACTGCAGACATATTTTCTGTGTCCATGGATCTAGACCAATATCGACTGGTTAGTCCTTCACGAGTGTCCGTAACACCAGCTGGGTCAAATTACCGTTTTACCCCTGGGTTACCTCTATTTCCTTAAGTACCAATTCTCCTCTAATGAACAACCTGTTTGTGGTCTAACCATCAAACAGAAAACCCTCTCGTGCCATTGAGAGGGTAGGGCCCTTTGTTCAAGACTCGGAGTAACCACTTAAGGGTGAAGGGAATAAAAGTCCCCACGCAGCGGAAGCGCATCGATTGGACCTTACGCCGTATATTAATTAACATTAAAATACCGTTACGATAACTCAAACAAAACTTTAAACTAACTTTAAAGTCGCTGTAAAAACGGTTTAAACATGCTAGAATAAATCTAAATTTATTTTAAAAACTTTTCTAACGAAAAGAGGAAGAACCGTTACAAACCTCCGTTGTAGACTTGACCGTTCTTCACCGACAACGCTCCAACGAACGAAAACGCAGCAGCCTTCTCGGCTCTTGATCGCTGGATTTTCTTCTTTGAATGACACAATAACCACAGAGGTTACACCGGTATGTCTCTAAGTCTAGGAGGCCAAAGACTTGTGGGAGTCTTTCTCTAAGAGGGAGGCTAGAGAGAATTCTAGGTCTTGTCTTTCAAGAGTGTCAAGTGTCATGACCAATTAGGTTTAGTGTTCTATTTATAGAAGAGAGGCCATGAATAAAATATTCAATTAAATCAATCTTTTCCAAAATTGATTCAATCTTTATTCCTTAATTAATCAATCATGATCAATCAATTCCCAATTGATTAATCTTTTCCATAAATGACTAATTTCTTCCATAAGTAATTAGATCATTCCCATAAATGATTAATCACTTCCTTAAGTGATTAATTATTTACATAATTGATTAATTCATGGTTAATGAATTCTTTAATTAATTAACCACCAAATTAAATATCACATATTTAATTTCCGGCCTTGAATTAATTAATTTTGCCCAAACACTTTTAGGACTTAAATTAATTAATTCTTTCAATCTTCCACAAATTTATATTTGAACTTCTTCAAATATTAATTTCTCTCATAATAATATATCAATATATATTATATTTATTTCCCTCAGTAAATTGAACATTTTCAATTTAATTACTTAGTTGCCTCAAATTACTTTACGAGCTACCAGTGGGACCTTATGGACCTGCAGATCAGAAGCTCCAACGATGTGAGATTAATTGGTTAAACTCATTAACCACAATAATCAATATTCGTTAACTGTGTGTACATTCCACTATAGACTCACAGTTGCACTCTTCTCACTGCAGACATATTTTCTGTGTCCATGGAACTTAGACCAATATCGACTAGTTAGTCCTTCACGAGTGTCCGTAACCCCAGCTGGGTCAAATTACCGTTTTACCCCTGGGTCACCTCTATTTCCTTAAGTACCAATTCTCCTCTAATGAACAATCTGTTTATGGTCCAACCATCAAACAGAAAACCCTCTCGTGCCATTGAGAGGGTAGGGCCCTTTGTTCAAGACTCGGAGTAACCACTTAAGGGAACACTCATCTGCTTCCCTAAAGTCGGGAAGGAGTGAATTCCATCTTGCACGATTATGTTCCCAGCTCCCCATTCGATCTTGTCCCCAAAGTGGTAGGCTTATTGAGTCGACGTATTGGCCACTCTCACCCATGCAAATCAAAGGACAGTCTCTCATGAGCAGGAGTCCATAATCAACTCAGGATTAAGACTAAGTTGTCTCGGTCGTCCTAGTGAAATAGAAAACCAACTAGTTAACGGTGTTATAACTAGTGGTTACTATTTCGCGGTCCGGTCTTATGCAAACTCATTGCATAGGATACCCCCACTCGCATGTCTCCTACACGAACGCGTTGGATCGCAGCGTTTGTATCAAATACAAAGTGGGCCGTATCCATAGTGTCACCAGGATAAGGCACCCAGTCTTATCCCTATACTATAGACCCTTTAGGCTGTTTCTTGAACAATGATCCCATATGTCGCTACATATAGTTCAAGACTCATATTACAGCCTTGGATGTCTAGTTTATTGGATTAGGGTTATTATTAGGCAAAGACAAATATAAAATAACTAATAACAATTAATGGAAAAATATATCAATATTATTTCATTAATATCCGGTCAACGGTTACATTCACTATCTACGAGTTTTAGGGCATAAAACCCAACAAACTCCCACTTGAACTAAAACACTAGTTAGTGGGATGTAAATGCAATAATCTAAAGCTGGAAATACAATGAACTAGGGCATCCTTATACCTATTATACATTTCTCCCACTTGCCCTAGATTAGATGGCATACATATCTCGTAGACCTAGACCTTCTAGATGACCCTCAAACACTTTAGCCGTGAGAGCCTTTGTAAATGGATCAGCGATGTTGTGCTCCGAGGTGATCTTAGTGACGATCACATCTCCTCTTTGCACAATCTCCCGTATCAGGTGATACTTCCTCTCGATGTGTTTACCCCGTTTGTGGCTACGAGGTTCTTTTGAGTTGGCTACAGCCCCACTGTTGTCACAGTATAGTGTTATGGGCACGTTCATATTCGGAACTACTTCCAGATCAGTCAAGAACTTTCTGAGCCATACTGCCTCCTTAGCTGATTCGCAAGCTGCTACATACTCAGCCTCCATGGTTGAGTCTGCTATGCATCCTTGTTTGATGCTTCTCCACACTACTGCTCCTCCATTGAGGGTGAATACTGACCCTGATGTGGATTTCCTAGAATCCTTATCAGCTTGAAAGTCAGAATCAGTGTATTCAGTAAGAATCAAATCCTTAGCTCCATACACAAGCATGTAGTCCCTCGTTCTCCGAAGATACTTGAGGATATTCTTAACCGCTCCCCAGTGGTCCAACCCTGGATTAGACTGATACCTACTGACTACTCCCACTGCATAACATATGTCAGGCCTAGTGCAGAGCATGGCATACATTAAGCTGCCCACAGCTGAGGCGTAGGGAATGTGTCTCATGTTCTCAACTTCTTGAGGTGTCTTAGGAGATTGTTCCTTAGACAGGTGTACCCCATGTCTGAAGGGTAGGAGTCCCTTCTTGGAGTTTTGCATCGAATATCGAGACAACATCTTGTCAATATACGTTGCTTGAGACAGAGCTAGCGTTTTGTTCTTACGATCCCTAATGATTTGGATTCCCAGAACATATTGAGCCTCTCCCAGATCTTTCATTTGGAATTGGGCAGCTAGCCATTTCTTAATGTCAGTGAGGTATCCTACATCATTCCCAATGAGTAGGATATCGTCTACATAAAGTATTAGAAAAGCTACTTTCCTTTTGTTGATTTTCTTGTATACACAAGGCTCATCAACGTTTTGGTCAAAGCCAAAAGATTTGATTGCAGTATCAAATCTAATGTTCCATGATCTGGATGCTTGTTTCAATCCATAAATGGATCGATTTAGCTTACAAACTTTTTGTTTCTGACCTTGGGCTATGAACCCTTCGGGTTGAGACATAAAGATATTCTCTTCAAGATTACCATTCAGAAAGGCAGTCTTGACGTCCATTTGCCATATTTCATAGTCATAATATGTGGCAATGGATAAAAGAATTCTTATGGACTTTAACATGGCTACAGGAGAAAAGGTTTCCTCATAGTCAACCCCCTCCTTTTGGGTATAACCCTTTGCCACTAGTCTAGCTTTGAAGGTCTGTACCTTTCCAGCTGCATCTCTTTTTCTCTTATAGATCCATTTGCACCCTATGGGTTTTACCCCATTTGGTAGATCTGCAAGTTCCCATACAGAATTGGAGTACATTGACTCCATTTCCAGGTTCATGGCTTTGACCCATTCATCCTTATCTTCGTCATTCATTGCCTGTCGATAGGACAATGGATCCTCAATGCCATCATTAGGTATGACAACCTGAGTTTCAGTTAAACCCAAGTAGCGATCAGGTTGTAACACAACCCTCCCACTGCGTCGAGGCATTCCCAACGTTTGAGATGGACGGGATGGATCTGAAGAACTAGTTCCTTCATCAACTCTTGTTGAAGGTCCAACTTCATCAACAACTCTTGATGATTCTTCAGTAGCTTCTCCTAATATTATTTTGCTTCGTGGTTTATGATCTCTCATGTGGTCTTCCTCTAAGAAAGTGGCGTTTGTCGATACAATCACCTTATTTTCTTGTGGGTCGTAGAAATAACCACCTCTCGTTTCTTTAGGGTAACCAACAAATTGGCACAGTTTTGAACGAGGTTCCAGTTTCTTAGGATTCGTCACAAGCACGTGTGCTGGACAACCCCAGATGCGAAAGTGATGCAAACTAGGTTTACGCCCCTTCCATAACTCGAAAGGTGTTTCAGAAACACTTTTCGAGGGAACATTGTTCAAGATGTATACTGCAGTCTCTACTGCATATCCCCAAAACGAGTTAGGCAATTGAGCATAGCTCATCATTGATCGAACCATGTCTAACAAGGTTCTATTTCTCCTTTCTGACACACCATTCTGCTGAGGTGTACCAGGGGCTGAGAGTTGAGATTGGATTCCATGTTCTATCATATAGTCCTGGAATCTTTGATCCATATACTCCCCTCCTCGATCAGATCGAAGTATTTTAATAGATTTACCTAATAGGTTTTCAACTTCAGCCTTAAACTCCTTAAACTTTTCAAGGGCTTCAGACTTATGTCCCATTAGGTATAAGTAACCATATCTTGAATAATCATCTATAAATGAGATGAAATATTCGTACCCTCCTCGAGCTTTTACATTCATTGGACCACATAGATCCGAATGTATTAACTCTAAGGGTTCTTTGGCTCTGTAACCTTTTCCTGTAAAGGGTCTTTTGGTCATTTTTCCCTCGAGACAAGATTCACAAGGTGGTAGTGAATCATCTTCTAACTTGCTTAGAAGTCTATTCTTTACCAAACGACCGATCCTATCGATGTTTATATGACCAAGTCTAAGATGCCAAAGATGAGTATTGTTACTTGATGGAGAAATCTTTTGCCTTTTACTTTGAGTTTCAGCAGTTTTAAATAATTCGTGATTTAAAAGTGCTTTGTTTTCGGTTGGTCTTAAAACATACAAGTTATTTTCCAATTTGGCTGAACAAATAAGTATACCATTTTTATAAATGAACGCTTCATTCATATCAAAAGTAACTGTATACGATTGTTCAATCAAACATGAAATAGAAATCAAGTTCCTCTTAATCTTGGGAACGATTAACAAACTTTCTAAAAGCAAGAATCTATTTCTAAAAAATAACTTCGCAGCTCCCACTGCTTTAGCTGAAATGACTTCTCCAGTTCCGACCCTGAGTGTGATTTCTCCATCGTTCAAACATGAAATAGAAATCAAGTTCCTCTTAATCTTGGGAACGATTAACAAACTTTCTAAAAGCAAGAATCTATTTCTAAAAAATAACTTCGCAGCTCCCACTGCTTTAGCTGAAATGACTTCTCCAGTTCCGACCCTGAGTGTCATTTCTCCATCGTTCAACTGCCGAAAGGAACTATTTTCCTGAAAAGAAGAGCAAACATGATTAGTTGCTCCTGAATCAAACATGAAATAGAAATCAAGTTCCTCTTAATCTTGGGAACGATTAACAAACTTTCTAAAAGCAAGAATCTATTTCTAAAAAATAACTTCGCAGCTCCCACTGCTTTAGCTGAAATGACTTCTCCAGTTCCGACCCTGAGTGTCATTTCTCCATCGTTCAACTGCCGAAAGGAACTATTTTCCTGAAAAGAAGAGCAAACATGATTAGTTGCTCCTGAATCAAGTATCCAGGTAAACTCATCATGTTCTACCAGGCATGTTTCTAAAACCAGTAAATCAAATTTACCTTCCTTTTCCTTCTTTTTCTCAGCAAGGTACTTTGGGCAGTTTCTCTTCCAATGTCCATCTACATTGCAGTGAAAACACTTGCCCTTGTCTGCCACAACTTTGGCTTTTCCCTTGCTTTTAGCAGCAGTACTGGGAGCTTTCCCCTTGTTTCCTTTCTTCTTCGTTTTCTTTGAAGAAGTGGCTACAGATTTAGTTCCAGAGGATGAACCCTTCTCGTGAAGGGAATAAAAGTCCCAACGCAGCGGAAGCGCATCGATTGGACCTTACGCCGTACATTAATTAACTTTAAAAAACCGTTACGATAACTCAAACAAATCTTTAAACTAACTTTAAAGTTGCTGTAAAACGGTTTAAAACATGCTAAAATAAATCTAAATTTATTTTTAAAACTTTTCTAAAGAAAAGAGGAAGAACCGTTACAAACCTCCGTTGTAGACTTGACCGTTCTTCGCCAACGAAGCTCCACGAACGAAAACGCAGCAGCCGCTTCAAGGTATTCTTCGCTGGAAATTCTTCTTTGATTGACACAATAACCACAGAGGTTACACCGGTATGTCTCTAAGTCTAGGAGGCCAAAGACTTGTGGGAGTCTTTCTCTAAGAGGGAGGCTAGAGAGAATTCTAGGTCTTGTCTTTCAAGAGTGTCAAGTGTCATGACCAATTAGGTCTAGTGTTCTATTTATAGAAGAGAGGCCATGAATAAAATATTCAATTAAATCAATCTTTTCCAAAATTGATTCAATCTTTATTCCTTAATTAATCAATCATGATCAATCAATTCCCCAATTGATTAATCTTTTCCATAAATGACTAATTTCTTCCATAAGTAATTAGATCATTCCCATAAATGATTAATCACTTCCTTAAGTGATTAATTATTTACATAATTGATTAATTCGTGGTTAATGAATTCTTTAATTAATTAACCACCAATTAAATATCACATATTTAATTTTCGGCCTTGAATTAATTAATTTTGCCCAAACACTTTTAGGACTTAAATTAATTAATTCTTTTCAATCTTCCATAAATTTATATTTGAACTTTTCAAATATTAATTTCTCTCATAATAATATATCAATATATATTATATTTATTTCCCTTAGTAAATTGAACATTTTCAATTTAATTACTTAGTTGCCTCAAATTACTTTACGAGCTACCAGTGGGACCTTATGGACCTGCAGATCAGAAGCTCCAACGATGTGAGATTAATTGGTTAAACTCATTAACCACAATAATCAATATTTGTTAACTGTGTGTACATTCCACTATAGACTCACAGTTGCACTCTTCTCACTGCAGACATATTTTCTGTGTCCACGGAACTTAGACCAATATCGACTAGTTAGTCCTTCACGAGTGTCCGCAACACCAGCTGGGTCAAATTACCGTTTTACCCCTGGGTCACCTCTATTTCCTTAAGTACCAATTCTCCTCTAATGAACAATCTGTTTATGGTCCAACCATTAAACAGAAAACCCTCTCGTGCCATTGAGAGGGTAGGGCCCTTTGTTCAAGACTCGGAGTAACCACTTAAGGGAACACTCATCTGCTTCCCTAAAGTCGGGAAGGAGTGAATTCCATCTTGTACGATTATGTTCCCAGCTCCCCATTCGATCTTGTCCCCAAAGTGGTAGGCTTATTGAGTCGGCGTATTGGCCACTCTCACCCATGCAAATCAAAGGACAGTCTCTCATGAGCAGGAGTCCATAATCAACTCAGGATTAAGACTAAGTTGTCTCGGTCGTCCTAGTGAAATAGAAAACCAACTAGTTAACGGTGTTATAACTAGTGGTTACTATTTTGCGGTCCGGTCTTATGCAAACTCATTGCATAGGATACCCCCACTCGCATGTCTCCTACACGAACGCGTTGGATCGCAGCGTTTGTATCAAATACAAAGTGGGCCGTATCCATAGTGTCACCAGGATAAGGCACCCAGTCTTATCCCTATACTATAGACCCTTTAGGCTGTTTCTTGAACAATGATCCCATATGTCGCTACATATAGTTCAAGACTCATATTACAGCCTTGGATGTCTAGTTTATTGGATTAGGGTTATTATTAGGCAAAGACAAATATAAAATAACAATTAATGGAAAAATATATCAATATTATTTCATTAATATCCGGTCAACGGTTACATTCACTATCTACGAGTTTTAGGGCATAAAACCATACAAACTCCCACTTGAACTAAAACACTAGTTAGTGGGATGTAAATGCAATAATCTAAAGCTGGAAATACAATGAACTAGGGCATCCTTATACCCATTATACATTTCTCCCACTTGCCCTAGATTAGATGGCATACATATCTCGTAGACCTAGACCTTCTAGATGACCCTCAAACACTTTAGCCGTGAGAGCCTTTGTAAATGGATCAGCGATGTTGTGCTCCGAGGCGATCTTAGTGACGATCACATCTCTTCTTTGCACAATCTCCCGTATCAGGTGATACTTCCTCTCGATGTGTTTACCCCGTTTGTGGCTACGAGGTTCTTTTGAGTTGGCTACAGCCCCACTGTTGTCACAGTATAGTGTTATGGGCACGTTCATATTCGGAACTACTTCCAAATCAGTCAAGAACTTTCTGAGCCATACTGCCTCCTTAGCTGCTTCGCAAGCTGCTACATACTCAGCCTCCATGGTTGAGTCTGCTATGCATCCTTGTTTGATGCTTCTCCACACTACTGCTCCTCCATTGAGGGTGAATACTGACCCTGATGTGGATTTCCTAGAATCCTTATCAGCTTGAAAGTTAGAATCAGTGTATTCAGTAAGAATCAAATCCTTAGCTCCACACACAAGCATGTAGTCCCTCGTTCTCCGAAGATACTTGAGGATATTCTTAACCGCTCCCCAGTGGTCCAACCCTGGATTAGACTGATACCTACTGACTACTCCCACTGCATAACATATGTCAGGCCTAGTGCAGAGCATGGCATACATTAAGCTGCCCACAGCTGAGGCGTAGGGAATGTGTCTCATGTTCTCAACTTCTTGAGGTGTCTTAGGAGATTGTTCCTTAGACAGGTGTACCCCATGTCTGAAGGGTAGGAGTCCCTTCTTGGAGTTTTGCATCGAATATCGAGACAACATCTTGTCAATATACGTTGCTTGAGACAGAGCTAGCGTTTTGTTCTTACGATCCCTAATGATTTGGATTCCCAGAACATATTGAGCCTCTCCCAGATCTTTCATTTGGAATTGGGCAGCTAGCCATTTCTTAATGTCAGTGAGGTATCCTACATCATTCCCAATGAGTAGGATATCGTCTACATAAAGTATTAGAAAAGCTACTTTCCTTTTGTTGATTTTCTTGTATACACAAGGCTCATCAACGTTTTGGTCAAAGCCAAAAGATTTGATTGCAGTATCAAATCTAATGTTCCATGATCTGGATGCTTGTTTCAATCCATAAATGGATCGATTTAGCTTACAAACTTTTTGTTCCTGACCTTGGGCTATGAACCCTTCGGGTTGAGACATAAAGATATTCTCTTCAAGATTACCATTCAGAAAGGCAGTCTTGACGTCCATTTGCCATATTTCATAGTCATAATATGTGGCAATGGATAAAAGAATTCTTATGGACTTTAACATGGCTACAGGAGAAAAGGTTTCCTCATAGTCAACCCCCTCCTTTTGGGTATAACCCTTTGCCACTAGTCTAGCTTTGAAGGTCTGTACCTTTCCAGCTGCATCTCTTTTTCTCTTATAGATCCATTTGCACCCTATGGGTTTTACCCCCATTTGGTAGATCTGCAAGTTCCCATACAGAATTGGAGTACATTGACTCCATTTCCAGGTTCATGGCTTTGACCCATTCATCCTTATCTTCGTCATTCATTGCCTGTCGATAGGACAATGGATCCTCAATGCCATCATTAGGTATGACAACCTGAGTTTCAGTTAAACCCAAGTAGCGGTCAGGTTGTAACACAACCCTCCCACTGCGTCGAGGCATTCCCAACGATTGAGATGGACGGGATGGATCTGAAGAACTAGTTCCTTCATCAACCCTTGTTGAAGGTCCAACTTCATCAACAACTCTTGATGATTCTTCAGTAGCTTCTCCTAATATTATTTTGCTTCGTGGTTTATGATCTCTCATGTGGTCTTCCTCTAAGAAAGTGGCGTTTGTCGATACAATCACCTTATTTTCTTGTGGGTCGTAGAAATAACCACCTCTCGTTTCTTTAGGGTAACCAACAAATTGGCACAGTTTTGAACGAGGTTCCAGTTTCTTAGGATTCGTCACAAGCACGTGTGCTGGACAACCCCAGATGCGAAAGTGATGCAAACTAGGTTTACGCCCCTTCCATAACTCGAAAGGTGTTTCAGAAACACTTTTCGAGGGAACATTGTTCAAGATGTATACTGCAGTCTCTACTGCATATCCCCAAAACGAGTTAGGCAATTGAGCATAGCTCATCATTGATCGAACCATGTCTAACAAGGTTCTATTTCTCCTTTCTGACACACCATTCTGCTGAGGTGTACCAGGGGCTGAGAGTTGAGATTGGATTCCATGTTCTATCATATAGTCCTGGAATCTTTGATCCATATACTCCCCTCCTCGATCAGATCGAAGTACTTTAATAGATTTACCTAATAGGTTTTCAACTTCAGCCTTAAACTCCTTAAACTTTTCAAGGGCTTCAGACTTATGTCCCATTAGGTATAAGTAACCATATCTTGAATAATCATCTATAAATGAGATGAAATATTCGTACCCTCCTCGAGCTTTTACATTCATTGGACCACATAGATCCGAATGTATTAACTCTAAGGGTTCTTTGGCTCTGTAACCTTTTCCTGTAAAGGGTCTTTTGGTCATTTTTCCCTCGAGACAAGATTCACAAGGTGGTAGTGAATCATCTTCTAACTTGCTTAGAAGTCTATTCTTTACCAAACGACCGATCCTATCGATGTTTATATGACCAAGTCTAAGATGCCAAAGATGAGTATTGTTACTTGATGGAGAAATCTTTTGCCTTTTACTTTGAGTTTCAGCAGTTTTAAATAATTCGTGATTTAAAAGTGCTTTGTTTTCGGTTGGTCTTAAAACATACAAGTTATTTTCCAATTTGGCTGAACAAATAAGTATACCATTTTTATAAATGAACGCTTCATTCATATCAAAAGTAACTGTATACGATTGTTCAATCAAACATGAAATAGAAATCAAGTTCCTCTTAATCTTGGGAACGATTAACAAACTTTCTAAAAGCAAGAATCTATTTCTAAAAAATAACTTTGCAGCTCCCACTGCTTTAGCTGAAATGACTTCTCCAGTTCCGACCCTGAGTGTCATTTCTTCATCGTTCAACTGCCGAAAGTTACTATTTTCCTGAAAAGAAGAGCAAACATGATTAGTTGCTCCTGAATCAAGTATCCAGGTAAACTCATCATGTTCTACCAGGCATGTTTCTAAAACCAGTAAATCAAATTTACCTTCATTTTCCTTCTTTTTCTCAGCAAGGTACTTTGGGCAGTTTCTCTTCCAATGTCCATCTACATTGCAGTGAAAACATTTGCCCTTGTCTGCCACAGCTTTGGCTTTTCCCTTGCTTTTGGCAGCAGTACTGGGAGCTTTCCCCTTGTTTCCTTTCTTCTTCTGAGTTTTCTTTGAAGAAGTGGCTACAGATTTAGTTCCAGAGGATGAACCCTTCTCGAACTTTCTTTTGGAGTGAACAACGTTTGCTTCTCCTTCTATCTGTCCCTTGTTCTTAAGAAGAGACTGATAGAGCTGTAGCTCATTAAGGAGGCTAGTCAGGTTGAATGTTATTTTATTCATCATTGCATTGCTTCGAAACTGCAGAAAACTCTTCGGAAGAGATTCTAAGATGAATGCAACCTGACTACGCTCATCTATGACCGCCCCGTTTGCCTCTGCCACGTTGAATTGGACCATCATATCCAGGACATGCTCCCGAACAGACGTGCCCTCTTTCATGCGACAACTATAAACGTATTTGAGAGCGTCATGGTGGAGTTGGTAGGACGGTTGTCCAAACATCTCCTGGAGAGAGTTCATAATCTCCCTCGCTGTTACCATGCCCTCATGCCTTTTAGCCAAAACTTCAGATAAGCTGGCTAAGATATAGACGCGAGTCTTATCATTGGCCTTTGTCCAGCGGTCATAAGCATCCTTAACTGCCTGGGATGCATTACGAGCAGGGGCTGGAGGACAATCCTCCGTTAAGACGAACCGCAGATCATCGACAACAAGAATCGTATTCAAGTTCGACTTCCACGTAGCATAATTTTCGCCGGTTAATTTCTCATTTTTAAGCAGAGAGACAATTGAGGAAGACATTACTGAAATTTAAACAAACAATGACCGTATTAGTTATCTTTGCCTTAACCCATCATACAAGCAAACAATTGTATACAATCCAATCAATTTAGCAAAACAGACAATCACAGAACCCTAAAACTATTGATTTAGTTTTGCAACGACGTTTCAGAGGTTTAGAATATCAGCCACCGAAGGGTGATCAGGTACTCCTCCTTTGAAATGAGACGCCTCTCAGCTAATTCTAATTCCAGAATAACTCATATTCCTATAGACATTAGCCACCGTTGTTCGGTCAAGGATTTGTTAACAATTTTAACTCATCCTCGTAAGTGTAACCCTCCCACTTTCAGATCTCAGAGGCACGCACCAACAGGCTACCGAAGGGAAAGACAACTGTTGGTGATTAGCCTAAGAGCTCCTATCCTTTTCAGGAGTTCACGATGTTCCGAATCCTATGACCAGGCCCTCCGAAGGGATGGATGCGCCAGGGCAACCTGCAGGCGGATCATAGGACTCTCACGGTGTGAACTATGGGCGGAGACCGAGGGATACGTTGACACGTGTCCCGCTCCCACTTACTCTGGACATTTTTCCCATTCACCTTGATATTGACCCATGCAAACACTTTCCGAAGGGAGGCCGCTCCTAGGGCGACTCGAAGCCGAGCATGAATCTCACGTTGTGAATATAGGGACGTAGGAGCAAAACTTGATTTAAATCTCGTTTTGTAATTTTCCTCCCACTGAAAATGTCCTAAGGTTAATATAGGGTTGTTTAACTTAGATAGTATTCGGCTAAGTCAATCTATCTTCTTTGAATTAAAAGCAACAAGATTTTAAGGTTTCCTCTCTGTATCTCACGATTTAATCTCTCCTTCTCTGTCGAAATCTCCCTCTTCTGTTGGCGAACTTCCTAAAATCAAGTAAGAGAATCAAAAGCAACAAGATTTTAAGGTTATGATTTTTTTAAGAAATTTTTTAGGGTTTAGATCACTCCATGTGATCTATGGCGGTTCAAAGTTCATAAGAATCTCACATACAGAAAATCAATGGCTTCCCTTTCTCAAATTTCATGTCTTTTTGGAGTTCCCTGGCTTGTATCTTAACCAAAACTTCAGATAAGCTGGCTAAGATATAGACGTGGGCCTTATCATTGGCCTTTGTCCAGCAATCATAAGCATCCTTAATTGCTTGGGATGCATTACGAGCAGGGACTAGAGAACAATCCTCCGTTAAGACGAACCGCAAATCATCGACAACAAGAAATGTATTCAAGTTCGATTTCCACGTAGAGTAGTTTTTGCCGATTAATTTTTTCACTTTTAAGCAAAGAGACTATTGAGGAAGACATTGCTGAAATTTAAACAAACAATGGTCGTATTAGTTATCTTTGTCTTAACCTATCATACAAGCAAACAATTGCACACAATCCAATCAATTTAGCAAAACTAGCAATCACAGAACCCTAAAACTATTGATTTAGTTTTGCAACGATGTTTTAGAGGTTTAGAATATCAGCCACCGAAGGGTGATCAAGTACTCCTCTGCTGAAATGAGACATTTCTCAGCTAATTCTAATTCCAGAATAACTCATATTCCTATAGACATTAGCCACCGTTGTTCGGTCAAGGATTTGTTAACACTTTTAACTCATCCTTGCAAGTGTAACCCTCCCACTTTCAGATCTTAGAGGCACGCACCAACAGGCTACCGAAGGGAAAGACAACTGTTGGTAATTAGCCTAAGAGTTCCTATTCTATTCAGGAGTTCACGATGTTTCGAATCCTATGATTAGGCCCTTCGAAGGGATGGTTGCGCCAGGACAACTTGCAAGCGGATCATAGGACTCTCACGGTGTGAACTAGGGGCGGGGACTGAGGGATACGTTCACACGTGTCCCGCTCCCACTTACTCTAGACATTTTCCCATTCACCTTGTTTTTTATTCATGCAAACACTTTCCGAAGGGAGGTCGCTCCTAAGGCGACTTGAAGCCGAGCATGAGCCTCATGTTGTGAATATAGAGACGTAGGAGCAAAACTTGATTTAAATCTCGTTTTGTAATTTTCCTCCCATTGAAAATGTCCTAAGGTTAATTTAGGGTTGTTTAACTTAGATAAAATTCGGCTAAGTCAATCTATCTAAGTCTGATCCTATTATAACAATTATGGAAATGATTCAACCGCAATGTTTTAGGTGAATTAAACTTCTTTTAATAAACTCAACATTGCAAGTCAACATTATTATGGTTAATTCAACTCAAGGTTCGAGTCAGTTCCCAGGTAGGAGGTGTTTCGTAAACCATCAACTTAAATACTCCCAACCTTAGACAGAACTTTACCGAGAGAGTTCCCTTATAACCACAGTAATGTAAGGTCTTTACTCTAAAGATCTAGGTGCATTAAACACTTTTAGCAAACCTAGTGACATTGCATGCTAACATTTAACTATGATTAATTCAACTCCGATATTCTGGGTTAGTTCCCAGGTAGGAGGTGTTCCGTAAACCGTCAACTTAAATACCCCTCAACCTTAGACAGAACATTACCGATGGAGTTCCCTTATAATCATAGCAATGTTTTTCCTACTTAGTCAATTAAAACTATTTTTAATTATAAGTAAGAAATAATTCTAATCCTATTAGAAACTGATCTAGGTCTAATTAATTTTAAAAAATTTAAAATTAATCCAATTTATCCTATGATCTTATGTTTGCATGCAATTCTTGATTATAGATTGACGATTTCTAATCATTAATATTAAGGAACTATTTCAAATTTTAATGATTTTTTTTTTAAATAATTTCAAATTTTAATGATTAATCCTATAATCAAGAATCTAGGGTTTAATTCATTCAACAATCTCAGTCAAATTAAATAATTAAACCATACTAATTTCATAGCATGAATAATATAACAATTATATTAATAACTATGAATGTTTCATGCTTCATGCAATATTGATTTTCTTTTAATATAACAATTATAAGTCAATCAAGAAAATCAATCAAGCATGTTGCATTCATTACATTATAAACATAACTATTTATATTTAATCTATGTAATGACATGCTTCATGCTTTATTATTTTTCATATAATTAATATACACTTATATTAAAAAATATGAAAACAATTCCATGTATTTAAAACATACATTATAACAATTTATAATATATAAATAAATGCATGAGCATGTTTATAACCTAAGGTGGGATTAAAAATTCTATATGACATCCATAAAACATATAAATAGCAATTGAACCGGTTAATTTTGGCCCCTAGGATAAAATAAAGCATTAAATTACATTAATTTTAGCTAAATTCTATCCTAAAATCCTTCTGCAGCTCCAAAAATTTGTCTAGACAGCACGAACCGCCCCGAACAACCTCAAACCGGCCTCCAAAATCACGAACCAAGCCAAAAATCAGCCGAACCGAACCAAATAGGTCCCAACCCAGTCGAATTGGACCAATCGTCGAACCAAACCGCATCAAATTTCTTGAACCGTTTCTTTGTGAAACCCTGATGTGCACCACAATCGGGGACAGCGTCGAGACGCTAGTAACACAACATCCCGACGTTGCGCCTTCATCTGGTCTTCAGCGTCTGCGGAATCGGGACAGCATCGGGACGCTTTGTGAACAGCGTTCCGACGTTGTTACGTCTGGAGCTCGATCTGGGCAAAACAACAGCATTTTTCTTCGATTTTGGCCTCAGATTTCAAGGCGATTTCATCGATTTTCATCTCATAAAAACCTATTCTAGACCCGGACTTACATAGGATTCCATTTTACATAAAATACCCGAAACACCGGGCCCTTACATGATCAAAATCACATAAAAATAAAATCTATGACCATAAAATTAACCTAAACAGTTCAATGCAAATCGAACATACATTTTGCATAAATCCCACCTATTAGAGCCTATCGAAAATTTTAATATCAATTAATAGGGACAACGATGGCTCTGATGCCGATTGAAGGGGATGAAAGCCCCTACGCAGCGGAAGCAAATTGATAGGACCTTACGCCGTATATTAATTAACATTAAAATACCGTTACGAAAAGGCATAATAAACTTTAAACATACTTTAAAGTTGCTGGAAATTGCTATAAACATGCTGGAAAATTAAATATAAATTTATTTTCATGCTTTTCTAAAGAAACGGGAAAGAACCGTTACAAACCTTCGTTGTAGACTTGACCGTTCTTCGCCAACGATGCTCCAAAGAACGAAAACGCAACGACTCCTTCTTGATTTCTTCACTGGAAATTTTTCTCTTCAAAGACACAATAACCACAAAGGTTACATCGGTATGTCTCTAAGTCTAGGAGGCAAAAGACTTGTGGGAGTCTTTCTCTAAGAAGAAGGCTAGAGAGCATTTTAGGGTCTTGTCTTGTGAGTCTAAGAGCAAGAGGACTACTATACCAATTAGGTCTAGTGTTCTATTTATAGAAGAGTAACCATGAATAAAATATTCAATTAAATAAATCTTTTCCAAAATTGATTCAATCTTATTCCTTATTTAATCAATCCAAGTGTAGCCACGTATTTTGTCCGGGTATTAATTGATTAATATTAATTATTGATATTAATTATTAATATTAATATTAATTATTAGTATTATGCATGTGTAATTAAATTATTCAATTTGATTAATTTAAGATTAATATCTTTAACCCTTGTTAATTTCTTGTCCATTTGTTATTTAGTTAGAGGAACCAATTTGGTTAGGTTTAGTTACAAAAAATGATGAAAATGGGAGGATTTTGACATTTTGGGTGGTGAGCCAAAAAAATCAGTTTGCTCTTTCATGAAAGCTCATTTTGGGCAATGAATTTCAAATTTTGAACTCTTGTTCAACAAGATTGGAGCTAAAAGGAGTATTTAGTGGGTCTTTAATACCCCCATTTTGTTTCAGCTTAAAGAAGACACTCTTCATAAAAAAAACCCTAGAGCACATCCAATATTCTACACACACAGAGCCTCACCACAAAAAAAAAGCCAGAACCCAAAAAGCCAAAACTACGTTGGAGGTTGCACTTGGTAGGGATTTTGTCCCAAGGATCTGCACCTCAATCAACAAGTTGGTTTAGTGTTCTTCACGTTTTTTTTTTCTTCTTTGAACACCCTGAAAAAGAGAAAGAATAAGGTATTAGAGTTTTCTTTCGTTATTGATGTTCCTTTTCCCCTTTCATTTATTTGTTATTATGAAGTTCTAGCATGTTTGAAGCTTGTTTTTGTTCATTTTACGTCTTGTTCGTTTATGGTTTATCTCCGAGTTTTTTTTTTCTCCTCTCTCCTCTAAGCTTTTCTTTTCTTTTTTTATGTTATTTTTATTTAGTAAGAAAAAGAAGCTTAAAAAAAAGGGAGGCGAGTAAAAATACGTGTAAGAAAAAAAAGGGGGTAAAGAGTAGAGTGTACATACCTTATTAAAAAAAAGGAAAAATACACTTTTGGTCCCTGAGGTTTGGGTTAAGTGACACTTGGGTCCCTGAGTTTTCAAACTCAACAAAAATACCCCTGAGGTTTGAGATAAGGAGCACTTTGGTCCCTGCCGTCAAATTTTCTGTTAACTTTTAACGGTTGCTGACGTGGCACTATTATTTTAAGATAAAAAATTATTTTTGTTTTATTTTTTAAATAAAAAATATTAAAAAATTAAAAAATTAATATTTAATTATTTTTTTATTCTTTCTCTCTTTCTCTCTCATCTTCTTCTTCTCCATCTTACTTCTTCTCCATCTTCTCCCTCCTCCTTCTTCTTCTTCCTAAGTCCGGCGACCGGCGGCCACCACACGCCGACCGCCGGCGACTGATTTTTTTTTTTCTTCTTCTTTCTTCTTCTTCCCTTCTTTCTTCTTCTTCTTCCCTTCTTTCTTCTTCTTCTTTTTTTTAAAAAAATAGAAAAGGGAGGGAGGAGGGACCTCCCTCCTCCGTCTCCGGCGCCGGAAACAGAGGAGGGAGGTCCCTCCTCCTTCCCCCGTTCCAGATCTGGGACGGGGGAGGGAGGAGGGAGGTCCCTCCTCCCTCCCCCGGCCGCGGCGGTGCTTAAGGTTTTTGATGCGGTTCATGGCCTTGAACAGTCTCTGTTATCGGACCCAAGAAATGATGTGCCTGGTTATTTATCGGTGTTGAAACGTATGGAAGAGGCATTGAGGTTTTTGGGGGATAACTGTGGACTGGCAATCCAATGGTTGGAGGATATAGTTGAGTATTTGGAAGATAATACTGTTGCTGACGAGAGATATCTTGCAAATTTGAAGAAGTCGTTGAAAAATCTGAGGGATTTGCAGAGTGATGAGGAGAGGACTCGGCTTGATGGGGGGCTTTTGAATGCTGCTTTAGACAAACTAGAGAATGAGTTTAGGCGTCTTTTAATGGAGCACAGTGTGCCTCTTCCCATGTCTTCTTCTCCGTCTCTTGGCGAGCAGGCTTGCATTGCCCCATCTCCATTGCCTATGACTGTTATTCAGAAATTGCAGGCCATTCTTGGGAGATTGATTGCTAATAAAAGGCTTGAGAGATGCATATCCATTTATGTCGAAGTTCGTAGTTCTAATGTTAGGGCTAGTTTGCAGGCTCTTGATTTGGATTACTTGGAGATATCGGTTTCCGAGTTCAATGACGTGCAGAGCATTGAGGGGTACATTGCAAAATGGGGAAAGCATTTGGAGTTTGCTGTGAAACACTTGTTTGAGGCTGAGTTTAAGCTTTGTAATGATGTTTTTTAGAGGATAAGATTGGATGTTTGGATGGGCTGTTTTGCAAAGATAGCGACTCAAGCAGGTATTCTTGCATTTCTTCAATTTGGGAAAACTGTAACAGAGAGCAAGAATGATCCTATTAAGCTATTGAAGTTGTTAGATATATTTGCATCTTTGAACAAACTCAAACTGGACTTTAATAGGCTTTTTGGCGGGACTGCGTGTTTAGAAATTCAGAATCTGACTAGGGATCTCATTAAGAGGGTTATCGATGGTGCGGCCGAAATTTTCTGGCGGCCGGCGGCGGTGGAAAAAAAAAAAAAAAAAGTCACCGGCGGCCGACGGCGGCGGCGAGCGGTGGCCGTCGGCTACCGACCGCCGGTCGCCGGACATAGGAAGAAGAAGAAGGAGGAAGGAGAAGGTGGAGAAGGTGGAGAAGATGGAAAAGAAGAAGAAGAAGAGAGAGAAAGTGAGAAAGAATAAAAAAATAAAAAAATATTAATATTATATATTTTTTAAATATTTTTTATTTAAAAATAAAATAAATAATTTTTTATATTAAAATAATAGTGCCACGTCAGCAACCGTTAAAAATTAACAGAAAAATTGACGGCAGGGACCAAAGTGCTCCTTATCTCAAACCTCGGGAGTATTTTTGTTGAGTTTGAAAACTCATGGACCAAAGTGTCATTTAACCCAAACCTCAGGGACCAAAAGTGTATTTTTCCCTTAAAAAAATAGCAGCAATGCAATGATGGTGAGAGAGAAGAGTTGAAGAAGAAGAAAAACAAAACCAAAATGAGTTGAAAAAGAGAAAGGCAGTGAGTATGAGAAAAGAAAGAAAAGAAGACAGAAAAATGAGAGAAGAAGGTTGGATTGTTAGGTTTAAAAGAGTCTCTTTTAAGTTGTAAAAAAAATGGTTACTTTAAAATTTGAAAATAATTTATCAGAAAAAAAATCATTTGCCGCCCAGTACTTTCTTCCTTTTATTTATTATTATTTTTTATTTATTCTGTGTTGTCTTGTCACCGAATATCTATGGTCTTTTAAGTTGTTATTTATTTATTTGTTTATTTATTATTATTATTATTATTATTGTTATTATTATTTTTATTATGTTAATAATAAGTACTAGTCAGCCACCCATCTTTTCTCATCTTTTCCATCTTTGTATGGCGTCAGTGCACTGACGAGCTTTTTTTTTCATTTGTTTGTTTTCTTTGTGTTTTATTTATTTGCATTTTATTTATGTTTTATATTTTATGCCTGATTTCAATTTTGGGAGTTTTTAGTTTAGTTTTAATTCATTTATTATTATTATTATTATTATTATTATTTATTTCTTCGAAAGTCATCTTGTCACACCTGTGGCAACAAGGTTTTTCTCATCTTTTACTTTACTTTTCTTTTCATTTTTTCTACTAGTATGTATTTCTTTTCCCATGTTTAGTTTAATTCTCTATATATAGTTTGTTTTAACATTTTCTATTTATCTTGCTTTATTTTTTTGTACTGTACATATTTCAACTTTTCTATTTTACATGTATTTATCTTTCCTATTCTAAATCAAACTGTGACCCATTTTGTTTCAAAAGCTATTAGCCTGTTTTTTTTTTTTAAGCATGCTATTCAAATTGTGTTTGTATTTGGTTTAGCAACTGTGACAAGTTTTTATGTATATGTTTAATGATATGTTATAGTATGCATGGTGCTAATCCTTTAATCCATACCTTTTTATAATCAAATATCCGACGACGGAATCTAGAAATATTTGGGAGTCCGATTTTCTAGTTTTCCTGAGGTGAGGAGTCGATTCTTTGGGAGTCCGAGATCGACTCCAATATGTTTTTCTTAAATTTTATCATAGTTGAATATGTATCTTGCTTGTTTGTTTATTGTTTAATTATGTCACTTTATTATGTACTAAAATTGTAATCTTTTGTCCATTGTGTTTGTGCATGTTAATTTTGTACCGTTATATTTTATTATTGTTGTTGTTTGTTTTGTTAATTTTATTCTTACTGTTATGGGCAAAATTAGCCTTCAATATCTTATGCAGGAAGGCCCAGGTTCTTCGGGTCCGAAAGCGGAGGGAACTCAACCAACGGGACAAAGGGCCGGAGCGCAAAGACCCTCGACCTCGGTCCAAGGGAGAGGCCGAGGGTCATGGTCGGCCTCGGCTGACCCAGGCCAAAGGCCCAAGATCCCCTTCTGGAGTTAGGAAGACACACAACCCTAGAAATCCCTATAAGAGGAGAGGCCGCACACACTCACGGGTAAGCAAACACCAGTCCCTAAATACATTCTACGTGCTTTTCGGCCGAAGCTAACTTAAGCATCGGAGTGTGTGTGGACTACACCACACCGGTGTGCAGTGTTTGCTCGTCTTGCAGGTCACACCTTCCCGCTATCTTGCAAATTCACCGTTGACCGTCACGTGGAGCGGAGGATAGAATCCTAAGCAAAATCTGACCATCAACACTTACCATTATCGACATCATTAGTATTATTATTGTTCTGACTTTTGCAATATTCTCAATTTCCTATCTATTTTTGAGTATCCTCCTGGATTTATTTTAAACTCATTTCCAAATTATTATTATTATTATTATTATTATTATTCCTACTTTTGTTCCTTTTAAACTTAAAAGTTTTATCTCTAAAAATGTTATTTTCAAAAGATTTTTATAATCTTTCCCTAAAAGTATAATTTTTTTTAAGACCGTTTTTCCTAAAGAAAATCCTATGATGGAATCTAGAAATATTTGGGAGTCCGATTTTCTAGAATTCCTAAGGTTAGGGATCTTAATCTTTGGGAGTCCGAGATTTTGATCCCAAGAAAAAATTAACTTAATTAAAAAAAATGTTTTAAAAAATCTTTCCCTTTGGAATGCAATCCTATGACGGAATTAGGGAATGGTAAAATTCTCTAACCTTCTCGAGGTGAAGAATTTATATTCTAATATAGCAAAATCAATGAATAAAATCTCACTTATTTTATGAGATCATTACTCTAAATATTGAAGTAATAAGGGGTAAAATAAGACATTGTTTTAAAAATATCATTTTTCCTAAATAATATATTTCTTTCAAATTTATTTTTTAATTCAAGATAAAATTTTGGCCACCTTTTTTTTAACGGGTGTTGTGGGGTGCTAACACCTTTCCCATACACAAACAACTCCTGAACCCAAATCTGGTTTTCGCAAACCGTTTTTTTTAATTATTTTTGTTAAAATGCTAGTTTTATCGTATTTTGGTGTCCAATCACACCATAAAAAAGATTGGTGGCGACTCCTTTATTTTTATCCCTTTTCGAGGACGCCGGGCGCTCCGCGTCGCAGGCACGTGGCGACACCAAGATCAATCAATTCCATAATTGATTAATTTTTTCCACAAATGACTAATTACTTCCATAAGTGATTAGATCATTTCCATAAATGATTAATCACTTCCTTAAGTGATTAATTATTTTCATAATTGATTAATTCGCGATTAATTAATTCTTTAATTAATTAACCACCAATTAAATATCACATATTTAATTTTTGGCTTTGAATTAATTAATTTCCTGAATAGATTTTAGGCCTTAAAATTAATTAATTCATATTTGAACTCTTTCAAACTTCCATAAATTTAATGTGACTCAAATTTAAATTAATATTTTATAATAAAAGAAAAAATAACAAAACAAGATTATATTATCTATAATTTTTTCAAAAACTATAATAAAAAAAACAATATTATTCTATTATTCGAGAATCTATAAAGAGTTTAGTTTTCTATCATTTCTATCAAAAGAAAGTATACAAATTTATAAAATTTCTAATATATTGATTAAATGAAATCTCAAAGAATCCCACGATTCAATCTATTATTCAGTAAATACATGTATATTTTTTTGAATCGTTTCATTCGCGTGGAGCTGGATGAGAAGAAACTCTCATGTCTGGTTCTGTAGTAGAGATGGAATTGAGAAATAACCATCAACTATAACCCCAAAAGAACCAGATTTCGTAAACACCATAGAGGGAGAATGAAAGGAATATCTTCTCGTGGAAATCATATTTGCTTCGGTAGATACGCTATTCAAGCACTTGAACCCGCTTGGATCACATCTAGACAAATCGAAGCGGGACGAAGGGCAATGACACGAAATGCACGATGCGGCGGAAAAATATGGGTGCGTATATTTCCAGACAAACTCTCTCATAATAATATATCAATATATATTATATTATTTCCCTTAGTAATTTGAACACTTTCAATTTACATTTATTACTTAGTTGCCTCAAATTACTTTATGAGCTACCAGTGGGACCTAATGGACCTGCAGATCAGAAGCTCCAACGATGTGAGATTAATCGGTCAAACTGATTAACCAAATAAATCAATATTCGTTAACTGTGTGTACATTCCACTATAGACTCACAGTTGTGAAGGATTGGAATTCCCAATTCCATTACAGCAGAAGCAATTGGACCATTCGTAAATTAATTTTGTTTTACAAAATACCAATACATTGGCAAAAAGTTAAACGATGAGAAACATACCTCCGTCTGACGACTCTGAATTCTTCAAGAACACCACCGCGAGGCTACCCTGCTATTCTCTGAGATTAGGAACGTAGTTGTGGGACTACCTAATCTTGAATGAGAAAAACTCTTAGAGAGAAATATTCTCTCTAGAGTTCTTGAGTTGAGAGAATATGAGAGAGAGGCTAGAATGAGACCTTAGGGTTACGGTTCTCATAACATTTCCCTTTATAAGAGAGGAAACCCTAATGTGAGGTTAGGAAACAATCTTGACCGTTAGATCAAGATCAATTATTTAATTGATTAAATCAATTAATTAAATGTTAATTAATTAATCATATTAATTAATTAACTTCATGTACATTTAAATCTTATTTAAATGTAATTCCCTCACATAATATATAGTTTAATTAAACTTAATTAAATCACATTTAATTAATTCAATTAAACTAATTAATTAATTAATTCCAATAATTAATTAATTTCATAATTAAATATCGCCCATATTTAATTAATTACACATTAGAATCATATTCTAATAATTCCCTCATAGATTATAGTTTAATTAAATCTCATTTAATTTAAAACTAAATTGAATAATTAATTAATTAGTTTAATAATTAAATATCATACATTTAATTGAATATATATTTGAACTCTTTCAAATATATTATTCTTTCATTAACGTTTAATCACAAATTAAACTATATTATAATGTATCACTATACATTATATTAATTGTATCTCATATAATTAATTTGATTCACAAGATGAATTTGAACTATTCAAATTCTTTCAAGATAAATTGTTCCCAATTACTTTTTATGAGCTAGCAGGGGAACCTAATGGACCTACAGATCAGAAGCTCCAATGATATGAAGTTAACTGACTAAACTCATTAATCGGATTAACCAATATTAAAGACCCACAGCTGAACTCTTCTCACTGTAGAATGTTTCTATGTCCATGGATATTGACCAATAACGATAAGTCAATCACTCACGAGTGTTCGTAACTTCAGTTGGGTCAAATTACCATTTTACCCCTGAGTTACCTCTAACTCCTTAAGTACTAGTGCTCCTCTAATGAACAACCTGTTTATGGTCCAACCAGTAAACAGAAAGTCCCTCTCGGGCCAATGAGAGGGCGAGATCCTTTTGTTCAAGACCCGGAGTCACCACTTAAGGGAACACTCATCTACTTCTCCTAGAAGTGGGAAGAAGTGAATTTCATCTTGTGTTGTCATGTCCCCAGCCCCCCACTCGGTCTCGTCCCCAAGAAGGTAGGCTTATTGAGTCGGCGTGCAGGCCACTCTCACTCATACTAATCAAAGGACAATCCCTCGTGAGAAGGAGTTCATGACACACTCAGGATTAAGACTGAGTTTACCAAGGTCATCCTATTGAAACAGTAACTTAACTACTTAACGGTGTTACATCTAGTGGTTTACTATTTTGTGGTCCGGTCTTATACAAACTCATTGCATAAGATACCCCCGCTCGCATGTCTCCTACATGGACGCCTTGGATCAATACGTCTGTATGGAATACAAAGCGGGTCGTATCACATAGTGTTACCAGGATAAGGTACTCAGCCTTATCCCTGTACTATAGACCTTTTAGGTTGTTACTTGAACACCTATCCTCGTATGTCCCCACATACTAGTTCAAGTCACATGTAAATAACCTTGGATCTTAGTTTATTGGATTTGGGTCAAATTGTGCTATATTTAAAAATAACACTTTATTGTAGAAACTCAATAACACTTTATTGAAACAAGTATACAATTTGTGTACATTCACTATCTACGGGTTTTAAGGCATAAAACCCAACAAGTTGTACTCTTCTCACTGCAGACATATTTTATGTGTCCACGGATATAGACCAATAACGACTAGTTAGTCCTTCACGAGTGTCCGTAACACCAGCTGGGTCAAATTACCGTTTTACCCCTAGGTTACTTCTATTTCCTTAAGTACCAGTTCTCCTCTAATGAACAACCTGTTTGTGGTCCAACCATCAAACAGAAAACCCTCTCGTGCCATTGAGAGGGTAGGGCCCTTAGGGAACACTCATCTGCTTCCCTAGAGTTGGGAAGGAGTGAATTCCATCTTGTACGATTATGTTCCCAGCTCCCCACTCGGTCTTGTCCCCAAAATGGTAGGCTTATTGAGTCGGCGTATTGGTCACTCTCACCCATACAAATCAAAGGACAATCCCTCATGAGCAGGAATCCATAATCAACTCAGGATTAAGACCAAGTTGTCTAGGTCGTCCTAGTGAAATAGGAAACCAACTAGTTAACGGCGTTATAACAAGTGGTTACTATTTTGTGGTCCGGTCTTATGCATACTCATTGGATAGGATACCCCCACTCGCATGTCTCCTACACGAACGCGTTGGATCATAGCGTTTGTATCAAATACAAAGTGGGTTGCATCCATAGTGTCACTAGGATAAGGCACTCAGTCTTATCCCTATACTATAGACCCTTTAGGCTGTTTCTTGAACAGTGATCCCCATATGTCGCTACATATAGTTCAAGACTCATATTACAGCCTAGGATGTCTAGTTTATTGGATTGGGGTTATTTTAGGCAAAAACAAATATAAAATAACTAATAACATTTAATGAAAAATATATCAATATTATTTCATTAATATTCGGTCAACGGTTACATTCACTATCTACGAGTTTTAGGGCATAAAACCCAACAATTACATCTAGTAGTTACTATTTCGTGGTCCGATCTTATGCAAACTCATTGCATAGGATACCTCCACTCGCATGTCACCTACACGAATGCATTGGATCATTGCATTTGCATCAAATACAAAGTGGGTCATATCCATAGTGTCACCAGGATAAGGTACTCAACCTTATCCTTATACTATAGACCCTTTAGGTTGTTACTTGAACATTGATATCTGTATGTCTTCACATACAGTTCAAGCTACATAAAACAACCTTGGATGTTTAGTTTATTGGATTCAGGGTTAACTAATGCAATTATAGAATAACAAATTCAATAACACCTTATTGAATAACTTCAATAACACTTTATTGATATGAACTAATTTATTACATTTACTATCTACGAATTTTAGCGCATTAAACCCAACACTAAGAAGCAGACCACACTATCTCGAAGCTCCACGGAGGCTGAGATTGTGCTCCTGCCTCTACAACTACTGAACTATTTTGGCTTTGCCAAATACTAAGGGGGTGTTTAGGGGAAGGGTTTGGATTTTGGAAGTGGGGGTTTTGGAAATAGGGTGATATAGGAAATTTGTGGGTTTTGGAAGTCTGTGTTTGGGGTGTTGATTTCTGAAGTCTGATTTAGGAAGTCTGTGTTTGGGGTGCTGATTTCTGAAGTCTAAGTTTATATTAACTGTTTTTTTTTTTAAAATATATCTATACATTTTTTTTTTCAAATTGAATTAATGAAAATGTTTTCCCATCAATGGTAAAATTGAGATTTTAAGTATGATTTTCCATTTTCCTTTTAAGTCACAATTTTGATGAAAATGAACAATTTTTTTTTTTTTTTAAAAGTTAGATTCGTAACATTCAAATATTGTAGAAAACTTTCTACTAATTAACATTTCATCAAACATGTTCAAGAGTACGTCTAGGAGTGCTTAGCTCGAAATTGCAACAATTTAGAGAACTTTCTACTAATTAACATTTTCACAATACAAATTTTCTTTTTTGGGTAAAATACTCTTTTGGTCCCTCATGTTTCAGGTTCGTTTCTCATAGGTCCCTAGGTTTCATACTCCGACGATCAAGTCCCTACTGTTTCAAAAATAGTTCTATATAGTACCTAGATCGTTAATTTATGTAACGGTGCTGACGTGACAGTTAAAAAATAATAAAATAAATCTAATTTCTTAAATAGAGAAGAAAACCAGTAGAGAAAGAGAATGAGAAAACAGAAGAGAGTTTTTCAAAAAAAAAAAAAAAAAGAAAAAAGAAAAAAGAAAAAAGAGTGATCTTGGAAAATGGAGAGAGAAAGGGGGAACGATCTGTGAAGTGGGGGTTTGGGAAACAGGTTTTTCTAAAAATGGGGGTCCAAACACCAACTTCCAAAAAAGAGGTGTTTTCCAAAACCCCCACTTCCAAAAAAGGGGCCCAAACACCCCCTGAAGGATCTTCATGTTCTTAGTAAGCAAACCGCCTTTGTTGTGGTGTGACAACATTTTAGCCAAGTAACTAGTTTGTAATCCAGTGTTTCATGGCCGAACAAAACATGCTGAAATTGATTTTCATTTCATCCGTGAATGTGTTGTTCGTAAAGATATTGATCTCCAACATATTTCTTCAATGAACCAACTTGTTGGTTTACTTACAAAGCGTTTTCCATATGATTGTTTGCTCTTCTTGCGGTCCAAACTTCTGCACTCCTGATCTCCTTCAGTTTGAGGGGACATAATAATAACTAGGGGTGAAAAAGCTCGAACCGAACCGGCGAACCGAACCGAACCGTTTCGGTTCGGTTTTTATTTAATTACTGATGGAACTGAACCGAACCGATAAGTTCGGTTCGGTCCTTGTATATTCTTTACCCAAACCGACCGCAGTTTCCCTAGGGTTCCATCGCATTTATATATCTTCTTCTCTCCTCTCCTCAAAGTCGCAGTCGCAGTTCGCCTCTTCAGCACATCGATTTCTCCTCTTCTCTTCTCTCTTGCCTTGCCTCTTCTCTTCTCTCGTTAACCGAACAGCTTGTTGTAGGTAGTGTTCTCTAGGTTTCCGCCGCCGTCGAAACTGTGTCGTCTGGTTTTATTCGCCATCGCTGTCGAAGCGGTGTCGTTTGTTTGGGGTTTTGCCACCGTCTCAGCTTTCTGTCTGGTTTAAGTTTGTGTTTGTCTGATTTTTTTCTCATTTTTTTCATGAATAAGGTTAGTCTTTGTGTTTAATTTGAACGATGTTGTGATTTTCGTTGAAATCGAATTACAGAGTGTTGTTGAATGGATTTCTCCTTTGTTTATTGCAATTGGGTTTGCGATTGTTGAATTGTTTAATTGAGCAAGGAAATTATGTATAATTAATTTGCTTTTGTATATTGCAATTGGGTTTGCGATTGTTGGATTTCGCTTTTAAACTCTGTATTTTAGCTTTTTGTCGAATTCTTCTTCATGCAAGGACTCTTTCCGTGCTGTTGGTTTCTGGGTTTGATTTTATTTTAGATTTTTCGTTGAAATCGAATGACAGAGTGTTCTCCTCGATTGTGTGTATTTGCTACCTGGGTTTTGGTTTTTTGGTGTGTTTATTAAACTCAAGAGGGAGGAAAGAAGAAGAAGAAGAAGACGACCCGACCCGATTCGGGGCGACACTGAATCAGGTTGGGTCGGCTTGTCCGTACAACCGACCTCAGGTCGGGTCGGGTCGTTTTGTCCGTACAACTGACCCGACCCGACCCGAAAATTTTACACCCCTACTAATAACTAATCAATGTGCGTATTATGTTTATGATTAGTTATGGGTTTCTGTTGTAATTCCTTAGCTGGTTTTTTATTTGTTATTTCTTATATTCTTCTGATTCTCTCAACCTAAATATAAAGCATGTATCCGTTATTTCTAAATATAAGAAGAACTCTTTCAAACTCTTGAGACATTATTTCAATGTAAAACAATAAATAAACGTACGGTTGGAGAAGGCATCGAAGGGGGATATCAGTGGCTTGGTTCTCAATGTAGAGTAACAAAAAATGGGAGAAAAATGAAAAGAAGAAGATATGGTTTGTACATTTCGACCACTCATGATTTGCCGATGCCACGTGAATCAAGAAGATTAAAACCAGACTTGGGAAGAGTGATATTTATAGCTTTATGTAAAAAATTAAGGTTAAAAAACAAATTTGGTTAAAATAATTAACCTTGAACTATGTTGTAGTATAAAATTTCAAAAGTTTCATTTTATTCCTTCAATTTTAAAGTTTGTTTCAAAATTATCTTTGGAGACATTGAAAAATGATGTGTTTGCATGTGTTTTTATTGTTTTTTTCATGTATGTGTTCAAATTCTATTCACATAAACAACAATACATATGCAAACACACCAACAAACTTCAAACTTAAAGAACTAAAATGAAACTTTTGAAAGTTTAGGGTTACAATTGAAACCAATCCCATGGTTCAAGGATAATTTTAATAATTTAACCAAACAAATTTTGTCCTTGAACTTTCGTAAAAGTAACCATTTAGACTATCAGCTTTAATTTGTAACGATTTAGTTCTTGTACTTTCAATTTGGTAACTATTTAGTCATAAAATTTAATATGTATCAATTTAGTCCTTCAACTTTAAAATTTCTAACGATTTAAACTTTGTCATGAAAATTTGTATTAAGATTTAATATAATTTCTCACATATAATGATTGATAATTTGATTATGACCATGTGTATTTGTAAACTACAAAGATTAAGTCATTAGACAATAAAAATTTGTACTTAATTTCAGTGAAATTTTCATGATAGAATTAAATTGTTATAAATTGTTACATATTAAAGTTCATGGATTTTACTGATGACCACAAGGTCTGTGGTTCGAATCCCCCCACCCCACATATTGTAAAAAAAAAAAAAAAATTAGAGACTAAATTGTTACAGATAAATTTTCATAAAAGTTTATGGACTAAATTATTACTTTTCAGAAAGTACAAAGACTAAAAGTGTTTTTTAACCAAAAATTAAATAATAAATTTTGATTTTCCTTTTGTTTCTTTTTTTTCGTTTTTTTTTTTTTTGGTTGAAATGTGAAAAAAAATGAAATAAAGGGTTGGTAATAATTAATATGGGTCTTATTGTGAAAGAGATCTTTTTTTACTATGCATATTTCTATTGCTTATATTTTATTCTCACATTTTTATAAATCATAATATCGTAATTTTTAGATTAAACTATTGTTATAGGCAATTTTGGACCACCCCGATATACAAGGAGCTGACGAGGACAACCGGGGAGGAATCGGGCTGAAAGATGGACCAAGGAGGAAAAACCGGCAAGCGAGACGGGCCAAGACCGAAGGGGTCGGGTTTTAGGCCCGACCCCCTGCTCGGCCTCGGCCCATGGCCGAGGCCGAGCACAGCCGAGGCCGACCCCCGGCCCGCTCGAGCGGGCCGAGCTCGTTCGGTCCCGTCTGGTCCCCACCCAAGGAGGCAAAACCGGCAAGCGAGACGGGCCAAGACCGAAGGGGTCGGGTTTTAGGCCCGACCCCCTGCTCGGCCTCGGCCATGGGCCGAGGCCGCCCCCCGGCCCGCTCGCGCGGGCCGAGCCCGTTCGGTCCCGTCTGGTCCCCACCGCCTCTGGATGCCCCGGTTTCGCCTGGTTTGACCTAAAACGCCTCCGAAACCCTAAAAAGGCTAGGAGGATGAACAGGTATTTATATCCCTCTTCGCCACTGAAGAGGGAATCCCGAATTCAATCCCTAAACTCTACTCTCTATTCTTTGCTTTCTCCTCTTGCTCTTACTTTTCCACGCCCTACCGTTCTGCTTGCTGACTTAAGCATCGGAGCCGGTGTGGCGAGCACCACACCGGTGTGCAGGTTTACTGTCTTGCAGGCCACGTCTTCCCCCCTCAACTACAAATTTACCGTTGGTGGCACGTGAAAGTCAGGTGAGATCCTCTGGCCAAAATCGACCATCAACAACTATCATTTTTTTTTTTTTAGTTTAACAACACTTGAAGGGAAGATTTGAACAACTTCCTTTTGGTCAAGTGTACGTGCAAAATATCGTTGAACTACACTAACTTTGACTTAATGCATTTATTTATACATAATTTTTTTTAAAAAAAATAAATAGTTTCATATCCTAGACAAACATGCATTGTAATTTTTTTTTTTTAGAAAAGTCTGTCAATAATTAAAATTATATATATATATATATATATATATATTTAATTATTTTATTCCTTAAAAACACAATAGGATATATATTTTCAAACTTGAAAGTAGCTTAGGCAGGAAAATTTTAATTTTCTCTTTTGTTCATTTAGTATTTAATCACAATTTTAGCTATCTAATAAATGTGTTGAGTATTTAAAATTTGAATTTATTATAAATACATATATTACAAATATCAGATATTTAAATTATTTAGAACTCGAAACCAAGATTTCAAAGGTAGTCCATGTTGATGCCAAAATCTGGCCAAGCGCTCACATGTCCTTCACGTGACACCAACAATGAATTTGTTGAGATATGGGGAAGACGTGACCTGCAAAGAAGGAAAGTGAGCACTGCACACCGGTGTGGTGCTTGCCGCACACGCTCCGATGCCTAAGTCAGTGATCGGAAAATCTCCGGCCGGTCTCCCAGTCCAAAACCGTAGTTCAATGGAGTTCAGAGTTCAGATATCAGTTACCTCTTGCCTAGATCATCTCTAAGACTTTATACCCCTCCCCTTGCTAGGGTTTTTTCCTCCCGACGTTGTGCACCGCACGTGACTCCCTGCTCCTGGGCCCAGGGGGACTGATCCAGGTGGCCTTGACAACAGACGGGCGGATTAGCCCGGTCGGCCTCGGCATTGGGCCGAGGCCGACCAGACCCTCGGCCTCGGCTTTGGGCCGAGGCCGAGGTATAAATCCACCTTTGGTGGGTCTCTTCTTCCTTGGGCCGGTCTCAACTGGGTCTGAAGTCCTTCCTCTCTGGTGCACCTGCTAAGCCAAAATTACCCATAACATTAAGCCCCCGCTCTCTTATCTGGGTTGTGAGTGTCTTGCCTCAGTCTGGGGTGGTAAAGTTAATAGAAAAGAGAAAAAGACAAACGATACAAAAGAGAAAGGAGAGAGAGAGGGAAAAAGACAAACGAGGACCGAGGCTTATCTGCCTCGGTTTGGTGTGTCAGGCAACGTGCCTGACACGCCTGCTGGGCTGCAGGCACGCCTCTGCCTCGGCAAAAGGCCGAGGCCGACGTGACCCGACGGGACCCTCTGGTCCCGTCACGTCAGCTGCTCCATCAAGATTCTGAAATTTCAAAATTTGAATTTTGAACTTTCCCACCATTTCGACCGATTTCGGCTTATAAAAGCCCCCTTTCCTCCTTCACTCTTCTCCACCAACACCTTCATTCCTTGCTTGCTCTCTTGCTGACTTCACTTTGACCACGGTAGGCTTCTAGCAAGAGCTTTACTTTTTACTCTCTTTTGCTATTTGTATGGCTAGCGAAGACTCTATTACCTCTCCTGATGTGGGGGAGTCTTATTCCGATGACGGTCCTTCAAGCTCGGGCTGCTTTGTGGACCCGGAGATTTCAGATGACAGTGATGGGGAGCCTCCTGCACACTCATCAGACTTATCATCCTCGTTGACCGCAGACCGCCTAGAGTTCCTGCGGCACAAGTATGATATTCCCGATGATGTGCATCTTCGGCTTCCCAATGCTGGCGAGAACTTTGAGAATCCCCCGGATGGAGATGTCGCTTTTTACCATGCCATGTTTAAATTTGGGGTTCGCCTGCCACTGCCATTATTTTTGCAAGATTTCTTAGTCTGCACAGGTTTAGCCCCTGCCCAGCTCGCCCCAAATGGGTGGTGCCACCTCATCGGCTGTTTCACTCTTTGGGCGATGCACGGTGGGGGGTCTCTTATGACTGTTGATGATTTTTTATCTTTGCATACCATCAATCGCAACCCCGCATTTGGTGACCTTTTTTATTACGCAAGTGCCAAAAAAGGCACCTTAATCAGCGGACCCACTTCCGTAAAAAAGTGGAAAAACGGTTGGTTCTTTGTTAGTGGCAACTGGCTTGAAAAAACAGAAGAAGGTTGCTTTTTCGGGGTTCCAATGAGGTTTGGAGAATATGGTGAGCTCTCTATTCTCCTCCCCATTGGAATCCAATTCTCATCGCTTCTTTTTTCCTTTTCTAACTTTTCTCTTCGCTTTTCAGTGCCCCGTAACGTTCGACGCTCCCCAACAGCTAGGAAGTTTGCCAAATACGTCCTGACCCCCGAAATGATTAACCGCCACGACCCTTTTCTAGTTGACCAAAGCGTCCTTGAAGCATCTGGGTTAGCAAGGCGTCGCACCATCAGCTCAGAAGGTAAACTCCCAATGCATTTTCTTTCTGGTCGGCCTCGGCATGGTCGGCCTTCTGGTCGGCCTCGACCTGCTCTCCATGAAAGTGACCTTGCTCTCTGCATTCTTTCACAGAAATGGCTTTCCGTGGAATGTACGACTCCCAGCGGAAGAGACGTGAAGCACGCAACAGAGCTGGAACCTCCCGGGCAGCCTCTGTGGACTTAACCGAGGATGAGGCTCCACGAGTTGTTGCTGAGACCTCTCGCCGACCTGCCCCTTCTACTCGCAGAACTTGGTATCAGACGCGTTCCTTGGTCACCGAGACAGACCTTAGCACAGGCATCTCGGTTTTTGCCCTCCTCGAGGACTACGGGAGTGGTGGCAATGAGGCAGAGATCTTAACCCAGAACTTCATGTGCTGGCAAATGTTGCAATCCCGGAGGCCAGAAGGTGAGTTAGGGGTTGAGGATCATGCCCAAGGAATGCGAGAATTCCAGAGGCACCTCCGAGATGTAAGCCCTTCTGACCCTTCGCCTCAGCTCTTGCTACTTTCCCCCCTCACCTGGCTTTTTGCTTTTGGGTACAGGCTTTCACGAAGGCCACCGCTTCTGCAATTAGCCTAGCGAATAAAATTAATGAGCTTCAATTGAATAGCGTCCCGCGGAGTGAGCTCATTCAAGCCCAAGAGAGGCTCAATGAGGCCAATCGCCTGCTGGAGGAAGTGCGAACGAAGCTCAAATCTAGGGATGCTGAGTTGGAGTCCACAAAAGCTCAACTTATGGAGGCTAAAGCCCATTTAGCCAGCGCTGATTACCTAGCTGATGAGTTCAAGAAAACCAGCGATTTCTATGCCATTCAGGACGAAATATGGAATGATGGCATCAAGTGAGCACAAAAGAGATACAGTAAGCACCACCCCACCATGGATGGTTCATTCATCCAAGAAGATCTCGCTACTCTCGCCAATAACCCTGATGCCTTTGTCTCTTCTGATGAGTCCTCTGGCAGTAGAGACCATATGGACCTCTTAGGGTCTTGGACTCCTATGCTGCCTTTGCTGTTACTTGTCTCTGCTTTTCATGATGTAACCTTGTGTAACCCTCATGTGGCTTAACTAGATCTTTAATGAAAATGTCCACTCTTCCCTGGCTATCCCCGCTTACACCTAACTTAAAAGAAAGTTAAACTTAAACAAACGAACATGGTCGGCCTCGGGAAAATGCCGAGGCCGACCATCGGCTCAGTCAATTGTCAATGCAAGTAACATAGACGTGCATCAGATCAGTTTAGTCATATGCAACAACAGAAACTTAGAAATAGCAAATAAATTAAACTTGTGCGCAAAGTTAAATCGACCTCGGCTCGGTCGGCCTCGGCTTGCTCGAGTGTGATTCATGCACAAAACTTTGGTTATCGACTATCCGACAATCTCGACAACCTTCCTATCCCTTGCCCCCTACTCAAGTGTTATTCACATTTAACGAATTATACTTGAGTAAGAAATACCTTGGACATTACTTACTTCACCGTGAAGCCTTACGATCCCTACAAGGACTTTTGGGTGAGCAGTCGCCTTTGGGGCACGCCCTAGGAGTATAGGCATTGCCACTCCTACAAGGACTTTTTGATAAGTAGACGCCATTGGGGCACGCCCTAGGAGTATAGGCATTGCCACTCCTACAAGGACTTTTCGATAAGTTGACGCCATTGGGGCACGCCCTAGGAGTATAGGCATTGCCACTCCTACAAGGACTTTTCGATAAGTAGACGCCATTGGGGCACGCCCTAGGAGTATAGGCATTGCCACTCCTACAAGGACTTTTCAATAAGTAGACGCCATTGGGGCACGCCCTAGGAGTATAGGCATTGCCACTCCTACAAGGACTTTTCGATAAGTAGACGCCATTGGGGCACGCCCTAGGAGTATAGGCATTGCCACTCCTACAAGGACTTTTCGATAAGCAGACGCCATTGGGGCACGCCCTAGGAGTATAGGCATTGCCACTCCTACAAGGACTTTTTCTTTGCTTGATAAAACGTCTGTTATAACGAAATCAGCTAAAAGACTTTATTAATGAACAAAAATTGAAGTTCAATTCTAGCCACATCCACTATCGAATGAGGCTCATGGAAAAAATGGGAAACAAAACTATTCTATGCAAGAAAGCGATAAATGAAGATGGAAAAGCTTCAATCAGAATTCCATTGGTGAAGAGCGTTCTTCTGCTCGGCCTCGGCCTGGTCGGCCACGGCCTTCGCTCGCCCACGAGCCGTGCTGCCCTGTTTGCTCGCTCGCTCCTCTAAGCGCAGTGAAGTAGCATTCGCGTGAAGCTTGTTGTTCTCCCCGCACAATACCTACACCGTTGTCAGTTGGGAACTTCATCACTTGGTGGTAAGTTGATGCCACAACTTTCAACTCATGCAACGCTGGCCTTCCGAGAATGGCGTTATAAGCGGATACACAGTCTACTACCAAAAAGTTAACCATCTTTGTCACTACATCCTGCCCCTCCCCATAGGTCACCGGCAACTCTATGCTACCCTCGGGCAGCACCTTTTCTCCTCCGAAACCAACCAGCGGAGCAGCGCTCATCTTTAGCCACCCCTTCCCCAATTTCATGGCCTCGAACACTTTTATGGACAAGATGTCTGCTGAACTTCCGCCATCAATCAAAATCCGACAGACCCGTGTGTTGGCGATCATCAGACTTACCACCAGTGCATCGTTGTGAGGCTGGTGTATACCGGAGGCCTCTAGCTCAGTGAATTCCACTGATGGCAACCCCTTCGAAACCCACACTGAGCATACCCTTCGCTCTTCAAGTTCAAACCTTGCCTCTCGGGCGGCTGCTTTCCTTTTCCGATTCGAGTCACCTCCTACCGGTCCTCCCAAAATCGTTTTAATTTCTAGCGGCGGGTCATTGCATCCCTCATTGTGACCCCCCCGGTCGGCTTCGGCTTCTTCCCTTCCTCTCCCTTCACAAATTCCTTCAGATACCCCTCCCTGATCAGACTCTCTATCTCGTCTCGAAGTTGTATGCAATTGCGTGTTGCATGACCATGATCTCGGTGGAAGTGACAATATTTGCTCTTATCCCTTCTATCGGGGCCTATTTTCAGTCTATCCGGATGCTTCAACAAATCTGTGTGGTGAACCGCAGCCAGAACCGCAGCCAAAACTATCCGGACGCTTAAACATACTGGAAATTGCTTATAAAACATGCTAATACAGCCCTAAAATATAGATCTAATCTATATAAAAGGATCCTATTGATCCTAGGCCGAGAGATAATTACCTTTGTAGAAACTTTTGATCGTTTCGCCAAATTTTCTCCGAATTGCTCCCAAAAACAGCAGCAAGTGATCCTTGTTTTCGCTGGAAAAATTGCCACGAACACCACCACGAGGATTCACCGGTATTCTCAAAGGGGTACACGTTGAGAGCTTGTGGGAACCGAAAACTCTAAGGATTTTTCTGGAAAAAACACTCTGTATTCTCAGAGAGAGAGTAGAACGAGAGAGAGGGCGAGAGAGAGGGAGAGAGGCGTGAGACTGAGAGTGATCCTCTCTGAGTGATCCTCTCTAAAACTGAAATTCAACCCCTTACCTATCGATCAGGAGAATAACTGCACGCCTAATTTCTGGTAACTGAAGTTCAGTTACCAGATAATTAATTATCAATTTAAAAAATAAAATTTTAAATTATAATTAATTAAAATTCAATTAATCAATATTAATTGAAATATCATTAATTTAAATCTTATTTAAATTAATCCCTCTTTAACCTATAGTTTAATTAAATCAATTTTAATTAAACGTAATCAATTAATTAATTCAAAATTAATTAATATAAAAATAATAAAATTGAACATCACATATTCAATTATTATTTTCCCTCTCAAAACTATAGTATTAATATACATCCAATGCATATTAATTATAACCTATAGTTTTAATATGAATCAAATTCATATTTTAGTTTAATATTCGAATACTTTCGAATATTCAATCCTTCCTTAGAATTTCACCTCAACGCCCTAAATGAGCTACCAGTGGGACCTAATGGACCTACAGATCAGAAGCTCCAACGATATGAGATTAGTTGGCTAAACTCATTAACCAAGATAATCAATATTCGTTAACTGTGGTTCACTCCACTAAAGAACCACAACTGCACTCTTCTCACTACAGATATATTTTTGTGTCCACGGATATCGACCGTCAACATCAAGTTAGCCCTTCACGTGTGTTCGTACCCCAGCTAGGTCAAATTACCATTTTACCCCTGGACTACCTCTTGGTCCTTAAGTACCAGTGCTCTTCTAATGAACAACCTGTTTGTGGTCCAACAAGCAAACAGAAATCCCTCTCGTGCCATAGAGAGGGTAGGGTCCATTGTTCAAGACCCGGAGACACCACTTAAGGGAACACACCTCTACTTACCCTAATATCGGGAAGGAGTGAATTCCATCTTGTAAGACTACGTTCCCAGCTCCCCACTCGGTCTTGTCCCCAAAATGGTAGGCTTATTGAGTCGGCGAACATGCCACTCTCACCCGTAAAAATCAAAGGTCAATCCCTCATGGACAGGAGTCCATAATCCACTCAGGATTAAGGCTAAGTTGCCTAGGTCATCCTAGTGAAATAGAAACCGAGCTAACTAACGGAGTTACAGTTAGTGGTTAACTATTTCGCGGTCCGGTCTTTGTGCAAACTCATTGCACAGGATACCCCCACTCGCATGTCAACCACATGAACGCGTTGGATCACTACGTTTGTATCAATATACAAAGCGGGTCGTATCCATAGTGTCACCAGGATAAGGTACCCAGCCTTATCCCTATACTACAGACCCTTTAGGCTAAAACTTGAACATTGATACCCGTATGTCCCTACATACTAGTTCAAACCTCATTCTATTAGCCTTGGATGTTTAGTTTATTGGATTAGGGTTAATAAGACAAGATATAATACAAACACTGAATAATACATCACTTTATTAATGTTCGGTCAAATGTACATTTACTATCTACGAGTTTTAGGGCATAAAACCCAACAGAGTGTACTTTCCAAACTTACCCCTGAGCTCTGGTCGGCCTCGGCCTTCCCTTTGGTTTGGCTGACTCGGACCAGTGGAATACCTAAGGTGGCCCCGGTCTTCGTCATCTTCCTGCAACCTCTTGCCCCTTTCATCTTTTCTTCTGCCTTTATCGATTGTGGTTACCCTCTGCGCTTCTCTCTCCGCCCGCTTAGACTTCATCAACTCCTCCGCGTTTATATACTTTTGCGCCCTAGAGACGAACTCAGCGTACGTTCGTGGTTGATCTTCCCCTACGGAATTCAACAGTTTTTCATCCTGCAACCCTGAAATAACTGCAGTTAGTGCTACTCCATCATCGTACCCCTCTACCTGCACAACTTCGTTGCTGAAACGCGTGATATACCCATTCAGACTTTCCCCCGGCCTTTGTTTGATGGTCAACAAATTGAACTGTGGCTTTCTTCGGTCGCTTGTACCCAAAAATTGCGTGGCAAAAAGGCGTGACAACTCTTTGAATGAATCAATTGACTTAGGTGGTAACTTGTCGTACCACTGTTGTGTTATCCCGGTTAAGGTCAAAGATAATGCACGAAACTTTGTTGCCTCAGTAGCCCCATGAAACCCCATCCATGACCGGTAGGTGTCCAGGTGTTGAATCGGGTCTTTCTTCCCATCATACTGCGGAAAAGTGGGTAGTCTAAACTTATGCGGAACTTCTGCTTGAAAAATCTCATCAACAAAGGGATGGTCGGCCTGTCCTATCAGGCTCTCTAGGTTTTCTTTATCCACATCCTTGGGCTGGGTGCTTCCTTGGGTACTAATCTTGACCCGTGCCTCAGCCTCGACCTCGGCCTTTGCCTTGGCCGCAGCTTCGGCTTCGGCTCTCAGCTTACCTTCAATCTCGGCTCGGATCCTTGCTTCAAGCTCTAACTTTTCCCGTGTCTTGGCCTCAGCCTCAGCTCCGACCTTCCCATGCGCACCCACTGTACTGACCTCATTTGCGACATCCAGTGCACCTTTGCGCTCTATCCTTCTGCTTGGACCTGGCTCCTTCAAGGCCAGTTCTTTGTCATCCCTCAACTTGCGCGGTTTGCTGGTTGCACTATCTGTTTCCTATTCTTCCTCGTCATAAACCCTTTTTCCCTTCTCACGATCTCACGCGAAACTCTTTTGGTACTTTGTGCTCGTATTCGGTTGCTTTAAGATACCCAAAATCTCGGCCAAACTCTGCCCCATCTCATTCATTCTTCCTCTAAGGACTTCCATCTCGGTGTCCGAGGTGTCTGTCTTGGGCTGACGACTTCCTTCCCCCAATGGATTTCCTGCTCCATTCTCCTAACTCCAAACCTCCGCACCGACCCGCAATGCTCCCTAGCCAACTCCCGTCGTTCCCACAGACGGCGCCAACTGTTGATGCCAAAATCTGGCCAAGCGCTCACCTGTCCTTCACGTGACACCAACAATGAATTTGTTGAGATATAGGGAAGACGTGACCTGCAAAGAAGGAAAGTGAGCACTGCACACCGGTGTGGTGCTTGCCACACACGCTCTGATGCCTAAGTCAGTGATCGGAAAATCTCCGGCTGGTCTCCCAGTCCAAAACCGTAGTTCAATGGAGTTCAGAGTTCAAATATTAGTTACCTCTTTCCTGGATCATCTCTAAGACTTTATACCCCTCCCCTTGCTAGGGTTTTTTCCTCCCGGCGTTGTGCACCTCACGTGACTCCCTGCTCCTGGGCCCAGGGGGACTGATCCAGGTGGCCTTGACAACAGACGGGCGAATTAGCCCGGTCGGCCTCGGCCTGACCCTCGGCCTCGACTTTGGGCCGAGGCCGAGGTATAAATCCACCTTTGGTGGGTCTCTTCTTCCTTGGGCCGGTCTCAACTAGGTCTGAAGTCCTTCCTCTCTGGTGCACCTGCTAAGCCAAAATTACCCATAACAGTCCACATAAATGTAAGGATCGTAATTTTATGGAAATGTTGATGGAAATATCAATGTGATGAATATTTATGGAAAAATTATAAATAAAAAGAATTCATTAAAATATTTCACCTTTTTAAATAAGTTTAAATTTCTTATTATTAATATTAAGTAAAAATAGTGATATTTTAGTTATGTTTCTATGATATAATAAAAATATATTAATTGTTATTATATATAAAAAAATAGAAATATTAATTGACATGTATACTTGACCAAGATGTCAAAAGCTGAAATAATTTGAATATTTCGAATTTGTAGCTGAAATAAATTTTTCACGGCAACGTTTTCGGAGCTGCAACGAAAATGTACATTACGTCTCAAGCATTGCATCGTATTTACCATTTCGTCGCATGGTTAGCGATGTAACACAAATTTTGTCGCAAGGTTGCGACTAAATATGTTTTTCATCGCTAAGTTGCGACGATATGATTTGCGTCGCTGACGTTTCGCCGCTAAAACATTGTTTTTTTTGTAGTGAAGTTTGAATTGTCCACTCCAAATATTGTTAGACTAAAAACGTAATGGAAATATTGATTCACATCTCATGTCGATGTGGAACCATAGACGCATAGAAATATCGATGAAAATGTCGACAAAAATTTAAAACCCTTCTCGATTGAAGAAAAAGAAATATCATAGAGTAAACCACGTAAAAAGAAAGAAGGTTTTTACCAATCACACGATATCAAAATTGGAAGACATCCACTTGACGAGAATCAAATCTAATATTATTAAAATATTTTATTATATTTAGAATTACATAAAGCACCTGTGGTTTAGTGGTAGAATAGTACCCTGCCATGGTATAGACCCGGGTTCAATTCTTGGCTGGTGTAAAGAGAGTTGCTATACCAGAGAGTTGCTATGATGATTTTTAGCGTCTTAACTGTGATGAGTTTGGTCTCTGGTAACACAACCGTCTTCGTATCATTTTGGTTCTTGTACTTTGGTTTTTTTTAATCAAAATTTTAAAAAATAATAATAGTTTTCATACAAAAAAAAAAAAGACACAATGTGAACATATTTCTAAATTTATAGAAAGAATGCTAATAGAAACTAATTTTTTTATAGAAAAATTAACAATAAACTAACTTAGGGACCAATTTAAAGTTTTAAGGGAAGTACTAGGACTAAAATTAGAAAATTGAAAGTATAGGGACTAAAATGGAACAAAACTTGAAGTATAGACATCAAAATGATATTTTAGAAAAAAAAAATTAATATTCTATTTTTTTAAAATAAAATATTTGAATTAGAAAAAAGATAGATTATAAGTTTATTCCTAAACTTTAACCTTGTATTTATTTCATTTTCATTTTTAAAATAAGGTCTAATGCATGTATGAACTTAAATAGTTTTCATTTTTTCTATTTTTCTTTTCTCCTGAATAAACGTGAATTTTATCATTCTAAAGGAAACAAAACTTCTTGATGTTTTTTGAGAAAATATTTGAATTAAAAAAATAATAATTACAAGTTTGTTCCTAACCTTTTTATATCCTTGTAATTATTTTATTTTTATACATATATCCTTGTATATCTATTTAACTTTCATTTTAAAAGAATTTTTAATTAGAAGTCCGTGAGCTTTTGTTAAGTTTATTATTTTCTATATTTTAAAAAGCCTCTTCCTCTATTATTTTTCTTTTCTCCTTAACAACGTGAATAGGCCATATGGTTAAAGAATGCCCAAACAAGGAGGAAACAGAGTGCAACGACAAGGAAGGGTTCGAGTTCGCGTCTTGACTGAGATTTAATGGCTTTCAAAGAATAGAAAGGAAAGAGGAAGTCCCGGTGAGAAAAGAAACAAATGTTGATGCAGAAAAAGAAGGAAATAAACAAGAAAATGGAGAAAAATGTACCTAGAACAGAAGAAAGCTATCTAGAGGTGACAAACATTTGAAAGCTATCTATTTTTCTTTATTAAAAATGAAGAAACGGAAACAAGAAACGAGAACGTTACCAAACGGGCCCACAATGACTCGTTTTCTTTGGCAGAGGTTGCCCTGCCAATTATTATGAAAATAATATGTTTGAATGCTCGGAGATTGGGGAACCCAAGAGCATTCAGAGCACTCAAAAACCTAGTGACATCTAGGAATCCCCAAGTTTTACTTTTAGCTGAAATTAAATGCGGAGAAGATATCGCAAGTAGAATTAAGATTCAAGGCAACTTTGACGAGTGTCTAACAATTAAAAATCTGGGAGTAAAAGGAGGGTTATGTTTACTTTGGAAAGAACCAGATTTAATCTCTATTAAATCATAAAAAACAATGGCATCTGGGATGGTAATGAAGTATTTTACCCTTCTTTATCAAAAAATCTTCTAAACTGTTCTAAAGCTCTTATGAATATGGGTAATGTCATTAATGCAGAGAGGAAAAACAAAATTTCAGACCCTAAAAGAAGCCTATGACAACACCCCTTCTATTAATTTTGATAGGATCCATGAGATTGAATTTCAACTTGATAAACTCTTAGAGGAAGAGGAAACCTATTGAAAACAAAGATCTAGGGAAGAGTGGCTAAAAGGGAGGACAAAAATACAAAATGGTTCCATAAAAAGCCTCCATGAGAGGGAAAATGAATGAAATTAAGGGCATTCTAGATAATAATGGTTTCTGGTCTGATGACCCAAATATTATTGAAAATAAATTCCTAGACTATTTTAAAACTCTATTTGAATCATCTCTCCCAGACCAAAACAACATTAACCGACCCCTTAGGAACCTCCAAGCTAAAGTCACCACAAACATGAATAATAAGCTTCTAGCCCCCTTTTCGAAATCTCTTATAGAACAAGCAATTAAGAAAATGTTTCCTACAAAAGCCCCGGGACCCGATGGGTATCCAGCCATATTTTACAAAAAATACTGAAATATTGTGGGGAAGAAAACCATTGATGAATGCCTAATATTCTTAATAACAGTAAAGAGTTAGATGACTAGAATAAAACTAACATTGTCCCTATTCCAAAAAATTTTAACCCTAAGGATGTGGCTGATTTTAGACCTATAAGCCTATGCAATGTTAATTACAAAATAGTTTCAAAAGTCATCGCTAATAGACTAAAACTAGTTCTAAAAGATATTATATCTGACTCCCAATCGGCCTTCATCCAAGGAAGATCAATAACTAATAACATTTTGATTGGGTTTGAATGTATAAATGCTATAAAGAACCATAAACACATCGATAGAGACATGGCAGCCCTAAAACGTGACATTAGCAAAGCTTATGACCGTATTGAGTGGCCCTATCTCAAAGAAATAATGATTAAGCTAGGTTTCGACATCTCTTAGGTAGAGTTAATAATGAGATGCATTTCTTCCGCTACCTTTTCAGTCCTTATAAATGGAGAACAAAAAGGTAACTTTAGAGCTGGTAGAGGGCTTCGCCAAGATGGTCCCATTTTGCCTTACCTATTTTTGTTCGTAGTCGAAGGTCTCTCCCATCTTAGTAAAGAATCCAATAGTAATGAATCCTTAGCGGGTATAAGGTGCTCAAATGGTCCTTTGATATCCCATTTTCTATTTGGAGATGACAGCCTGATGTGGACTTTTCCTTACCGCAAGCACACGAGTCAAGTAATAATAAAGAGTTCGTATAAACGAGTGTCGTCCTCTGGATTGGATTTTTAAGCAAATCAAGTGTTGTGAATTATCTTGCCCAATTTTATTTAGGGATCAAAAAGTGATGAATGAATGATAAGAAAACCAAATCAAAGCAAGTAAAAGTGTGGAATTTCAATTGGGAAAACTACTTAGGGAATTGATTTCGCCGATTTAGTTTAGGATTGATTTCAAGGAGTAAGTTATTATTGCACAATGAAATTATGAGCCAAAGACCCTTTAATCACAACTACCTCTCCCGAGTATAATTGATTCTCATGCAAATTAACCAACTTGATATCCCTATCTAAGTTTATTAATCATGCAAGGCAATGAGATCTTTTAACCAATTCTAAAGTTAATCTAAAACCGTCACGAATTAGAAACTAAACTTTAGTCATGCAATCTTGAGTAAGTCTAAATCAAATCCCCTCTCCCGAGCTAGATTCGAAACTTAAATCATCCAACTAATGGCCAATTAATTGAAAGCATTAAATCAAGATTACAAACATAATAACATTGCACAACTTAAACCATAAATCAATCCATAAACACAATCAACTACATCAATCCCTAAGCTTACAAGTTTAGCTACTCATGATCAAAATTACAAGCTCAACTAAACATGTAAAAGCCATAAAAATCTAACTAAAGTGAGGGAAAGAAGAATTAAACTCGTTGTAGGCCGAGACCGAACGTCCCCGTCACGATCCCCACGAACAATGGGTTGATTTCCGAATTTTCCCCTTTGCTTCAGCCTTGAATTCCTCTGTTTTTCCTCTGTTTACGGCTCCAAGAAGTCCCAAAATTGATTCCTCCAAAAACCTAGCTGAAAAGAACTATTTATTTTGAAATTTCATTGTAGCGTCGAGACGCTGTCAAGACAGCGTCTCGACGCTGCCTCTAAACACGCGCGTTCTGGAAAGGAAATTACGGTAACGTCGAGACGCTAAGGTCGTAGCGTCTCGATGCTGCGACGATTTCGCGCCTATCCGAATAAGGAATGCTAGCGTCAAGACGCCTAAGGACTAGCGTCGAGACGTTAGTCACCTTTTGACCGAATTTTGACTTTTTTCCCATTTGATTCTTTTCCTTCCTTTGCATCTTTTCACGTCCCGAGCACCCGATTACTTCCACTATTGCATTTTAGCTCAGATCAACCTTTTCCTACAAAATAAACATTAAAGCACAATAAAATGGCCCAGAAATCATAAAAGACTAGCTAAATTAAATAATTAAAGATAGCTAGCTATGCTCGCTATCACAGCCTCATCTTTTGTCGGGCAAATGAGCAGGAATTAATAAATCTAAAGAATATCCTGAAAACCAATGAGATAGCTTCTGGGGAAAGCATTAATTTCTCTAAATCGGCCATCCTCTTCTCTAAAAAGGTTAGCAAGGACAAAAGAGTCTTCCTTAGCAGTATTCTAGGGGTTAATTGTGTGGAGGACTTCGAAAAGTATTTAGGAGTCCCTTTGGCCCTATCTAGGAAGAAATCCAGAGAGTTTGGGTATATATTGGATCGGGTTTGGAGGTCTGTCCAAGGTTGGAAAAAAAAAACCTTTTTCTCCACTGCAGGCAAAGAAATTTTGATAAAAAGTATAGGTCAAGTCATTCCTTCATACGCGATGAGTGTATTTAGACTCCCTAAACGCCTGTGCAATGACATCACAAAGAGCTTCTCTAAGTTTTGGTGGGGTACTAGTGAGAACAAAAGAAAAATTCACTGGTTTAAATGGGAAAAACTATGTTATCCAAAAAGTGTAGGGGGCCTAAACTTCAGGGATGTAGAAGGTGAAGGGGATAAAAGCCCCTACGCAGCGAAAGCGCATCGATTGGACCTTACGTTGTATATTAATTAACATTAAAATACTGTTACGAAATGGCAAGATAAAACTTTAAACATGCTTTAAAGTTGCTGAAAATTGATATAAACATGCTGGAAAAATAAATCTAAATTTATTTTCATGCTTTTCTAAAGAAACGGGAAAGAACCGTTACAAACCTTCATTGTAGACTTGACCGTTCTTCGCCAACGACGCTTCAACGAACAAAAACGCAGCAGCCTTCTTGTAGTTTCTTCGCTGGAAATTTCTTCTTCAAAGACACAATAATCACACAGAGGTTGCACCGGTATGTCTCTAAGTCTAGGAGGCAAAACACTTGTGGGAGTCTTTCTCTAAGAGAGAGGCTAGAGAGAATTCTAAGGTTTTGTCTTGTGAGTCTAAGAGCAAAAGGGCTATTAAACCAATTAGGTCTAGTGATCTATTTATAGAAGAGTGGTCATGAATAAAATATTCAATTAAATCAATCTTTTCCAAAATTGATTCAATCTTATTCATTATTTAATCAATCCAAGATCAATTAATTCCATAGTTGATTATTTTTTTCCATAAATGACTAATTACTTCCATGAGTGATTAGATCATTTCCATCACTTTGATTAATTATTTCCATAATTAATTAATTTCCACTTAATTAATTCTTAATTAATTAATCACCAATTAAATATCACATATTTAATTTCCGGCCTTGAATTAATTAATTTTGCCCAAATAGATTTTAGGCCTTAAAATTAATTAATTCATATTTGAACTCTTTCAAACTTCCATAAATTTAATGTGACTCAAATTTATATTAATATTTGAATTTCTTCAAATATTAATTTCTCTCATAATAATATATCAATATATATTATATAGTTTACCTTAGTAAATTGAACATTTTCAATTTACATTTATTAATGATAAGGCAACCCTAATTCTCAGCCCAAAGATCCAAGCTATTGAGGAGCAAGAACCCTTGAAACTAAGAGATTAACTCATCCTTACACAAATTAGAACCAACCAAGAGAAAAGGCTAGAAATTGATTACCTCTTATGATCAATGATCTAGAAGCAAGATTGGAAATCTTGTTCTAGATTGAGTCATTCCACAATCAAACTTGATCAAGGCCGGATTGAATGGCTCAACATGAAATCTATCACAAGAATTGCAAGAATCCTAGAAAAGGTATTTCTAAGAAAAATCTAAAATATGAGAGTTCATATTTCATTCATCTCAAATCTCAAATCTGAACTTTACATGCTAGAATGAGGCTTTTTATAGCCATTGTGTGAATGAAACCTCCAACCTTTCAAATCCTCAAAATAAAACCACAAAGCATTCATGACCATTATTGGCCTACAAAGTAACTCCCCACTAATAAATCTAACCTTGAAACCACGTTTTGGAAGCCCAAAAGTTACAAAATTACAAATTAAAGTTAATTACTTAGATATTAAATGTGTCTTCAAAATACTGGCAATTGGAACACCATGATTCTTATCAACTTAGTTGCCTCAAATTACTTTATGAGCTACGAGTGGGACCTAATGGACCTGCAGATCAGAAGCTCCAATGGTGTGAGATTAATTGGTCAAACTCATTAACCAATTTAATCAATATTCATTAACTATGTGTACATTCCACAATAGACTCATAGTTGCACTCTTCTCACTGCAGACATAATTTCTGTGTCCACGGATATAGACCAATATCGACTAGTTAATCCTTCACGAGTGTTCGTAACACCACCTGGGTCAAATTACCGTTTTACCCCTGGGTTACTTCTATTTCCTTAAGTATTAGTTCTCCTCTAATGAACAACCTGTTTGTGGTCCAACCATCAAACAGAAAACTCTCTCGTGTCATTGAGAGGGCAGGACCCTTTGTTCAAGACTCGAAGTCACCACTTAAGGGAACACTCATATGCTTTCCTAAAGTCGGGAATGAGTGAATTCCATTTTGTACGATATGTTCCCAGCTCCCCATTCGGTCTTGTCCCCAAAATGGTAGGCTTATTGAGTCGGCGTATTCGCCATTCTCACCCATACAAATCAAAGGACAATCCCTCATGAGCAGGAGTCCATAATCAACTCAGGATTAAGACTAAGTTGTCTAGGTCGTCCTAGTGAAATAGAAAACCAACTAGTTAACGATGTTATAACAAGTGGTTACTATTTTGTGGTCCGGTCTTATGAAAACTCATTGCATAGGATACCCCCACGCGCATGTCTCCTACATGAACGCGTTGGATCATAACGTTTGTATCAAATACAAAGTGGTTCGTATCCATAGTGTCACCAGGATAAGACACACAGTCTTATCCCTATACTATAGACCCTTTAGGCTGTTTCTTGAACAATGATCTCCATATGTCGCCACATATAGTTCAAGACTCATATATTACTACCTAGGATGTCTAGTTTATTGGATTAGGGTTAATTTAGGCAAAGACAAATATAAAATAACTAATAACATTTAATGGAAAAATATATCAATATTATTTCATTAATATCTAGTCAATGGTTACATTCACTATCTACGAGTTTTAGGGCATAAAACCCAACAGAATGATTCAATCAAGCCATATTAGCCAAGTAAGTATGGAGGATTTTAACTGATCTGAGCTCTCTGGTTTCTAGGTTCCTCAAAAGTATATATTTCAGAGGGGATAATATTCTCAAAGCTGAGCTAGGTTCTAATCCTTCCTACCTTTGAAGGAGCCTCATTTGGGGTCGAGACCTCTTAAATAAAGGGATTAGATCTAGAATAGAAAACGGAAAATTTGTTCTAATGTTCAAGGACTCGTGGACTATAAGAGAAACAACATTTAAACCAATATACACAAATATGGAGGTCCCAAATGAAAAAGTTTTGGATTTCGTAACTCCCTTTGAGAATTGGAACTATAGAAAACTCAGTAGTAGTGTTATGGAGGAAGACATGGAACATACTAAAAGAATCTCAATCAATTTGAATTTAGAAGACAAATTTATCTGACATTATGACCGTACGAGAAAATACACTGTAAAAAGCGAGTATAAACTATTCATAAACTCAAAATTTTGTGAGGCATCTTCCAGTAACAATAGAATGAATGCAGTTTGGAAAACTCTATGGAAACTCCAAATCCCTCTTAAAGTTAAACATTTCTGCTGGAAAGCGTTAAACGAAATCTTACCCACAAAAATTAATCTAAGGAACAGAGTTACTGATATCCCTACAGTATGCCCTTTTTGCCCTAACCAAATGAAATCTACAGACCATATTATTTTTTCTTGCAGTCGAGCGAAGGAAATCTAGAGGAATACCTGCAATCGCGTATTCTTGGAGGAGGATTTCAACAATTGCTTTATTGAAAGATGGCTGAAAATTAATTTATCCCTTTCCATGGTCGAAATCGAGCTCGTAGCTACCGGCCATCTGGATTGATAGAAATAAGAAAGTCCACAATCAATCAATTCCGTTGGAATCTATTCGAAACAGATGGGTGCTAGACTATCTTAAAATATACAAAGATGCCAATTCAAAAGTTGTGGACCAAGTACCTCCCCACATCAACGATGATCAACCCCCTTTGAGATGGATCCCTCCTCTAGAGAATTACTGGAAATTAAATGTAGATGTTGCATGGAAGTCGGACCCTGCTTCGACTGGAGTTGGTGTAGTAATCAGGAACCAGCTGGGAGAGATAATTGGAGCAAAATCATCATTTGTGAAAGTGGATTACAAAGCTCCTTTGGTTGAAGTTAAAGCTATCTACGAAGGCATTTGTTTTGCCAAAGATCAGGGCTGCTCGAAATTGATTGTGGAAGCTGATTGTGCCCTAGCAATCAACTTAGTGTAAAAAATCACCAATATCTGGGGTGACGTGGAAGTGTGGGTTGAAGCCATTTGAGCAATGATGCCATTTTTTACTGATATTAAATTTGTGTACATATCTAGGAAATTTAATCAAGTAGCTGATGGTATAGCTAAGAGAGCTAGATTGCTTAAGTTGAATGAATCTTGAGTAGACTCTATCCCGGGATGGTTGTATTATTTGGTCAATTATGACTGTTCTTCTTTTGCCCAAGTGGCGTAATGAATTTACTTCTCAAAAAAAAATGAAAAACATCTTTAAAGTTTTTTTAGAAAAGATTTGAATTTCAAAAGAGGTTGGATCTCAAGTTTGTTTCTAAATTTATATAACTACATTTATTTCGTTTCCATTAAAAAGATTCTAAATAAGTCTGAACTTTTAAGATTAGTCTATAGATTTTTTTTTTTTTTGGAAAAATACACTTTCAATCTCTGAGTTTTCAAACTCAACAATTTAACCCCTGAGGTTTGGTTTTAGTTTCATTTTGGTCCCACCATCCATTTTTCCGTTAAATACTAACAGGTTGATGATGTGGCACCCTTTTTTGTTTTCAAAAATATTTTTTTAATTTTTAAAATAAAATTAATATTAAATTAATAAAAAATCATTATTTTTTAATATTTTATTTCTTTCTCTCTCCCTCATTCTTCTTCTTCACCACCCACCATCCATATAACCGCCGATGGCAACACCAGCCACTGCCGCTCGCTAGCGGCAATTGTTTTTTTTTCCAATTTTTCTCCTTCCTTTCTTTTCTTCTTCTTCTTCTTTTCTTTCCTTCTTTCTTTTTTTTCTTTCTGTTTATTACTTCTTAAAAAAATAAAAAAATTAGTTTCATTTTTGGGTTTGCGAGCAAATCGGTGACGAGGTCGGTTCGGAAGCAGCGTCAGCGCGATTTTTGGGTTCGTTTCTCTTGGGTTTTTCGTTGCAGGCCCGACCCTCTCCCTCGTTTGATCCCTCTCTATCTCGCTCTCTCTGATTCGAGCCCAAATCTAGAAGACGGAGATCGTCGCTTGAGGTTGTTGAAGCGCGAATCCAAAGTTGCTGGAGTGTGGGGCCGCGAATCTGATGTTGCTGGAGCGTGGGTACTAGTCGGAGATCACAAACAGAGGTTGCTGGAGTGCGAATCCGACGTTTCCGGAGCATGGGTACTGGTCGGAGATCGCTGTCGAAGGTTGAGGTGCGTGGGTACTAAGCGTGAATCCAAAGAGATGAGAGATGAGATGAAGAGAGGAAGAGATGAGAGAGGGAGAACGAAATAAAGAAGAAAAAAAGAGAGAAAAAACATCTCCAACGGTTGGCAGCAGCGACAAAGGCGATTGGTTGCCGACAGCTATAGTGATGGTGGCTATGGTGATGGTTTAGGGTTTGAAGAAGAAGAATAGAAAAAGAAGAAAGAGGAAAGAAAGAAAGAAAGAATAAAAAATGAATAATATTTTTATTTTAAAAAATTTAAAAATAATTTTTTAATAAAAAAATAATGTCACATCATCAATATGTTATTATTTAACATAAAAATGGATGGAGGGACCAAAATGAAACTAAAACCAAACCTCAGGGGCTAAATTGTTGAGTTTTAAAACTCAGGGACCAAAATGAAACACAATCCAAACCTCAGGGATCAAAAGTGTATTTTTTCCCTTTTTTTAAAAAAAAAAATAGTTTATAGAATGTTTCTCTAACTTTTAAAGTATTTTTTATATTTAATTTTTAAATTATTGTTTTATTATCTATCTAAACATTATGCCAATTACTTAGGTGTCTTTTTTTTTTTTTTTTTAAGAAATGCCTTCACTTAAATGTCCTTTTTTTCATAGCCATCTCAAACTCATTGTTTCATTAAAGGAAAAATTGCACAAACCACCCTAAACTATGGGTTTGTTACAATTATACCCATGAACTTCTAATTTGATCAATCAATCCCTAAATTTTCTTAAGTGTTGCAATCAATCCTTCATGTTAAACTACTATTTAATTGAGATGACTTGAAAATTTTTTTGAATTGTAACGAGAGAAAAATAATGTACGGTGGAGAGTGTGGACAAAGAAAAAAACCCACAAAGGTTTCTTCTCCAAACTTCTTTGAGACTTATGAGGTGTACAAAGGTTTGTATTTTTCTTCAAACTCTAATCTTTTGTGTTTGTACATTGTTTTTTCTTTGAGTGATTGTAAAATCTATATTTAAACCATTATATATAATTGTGTTGTGAGTATCAACCATGAATATTGGTTGTTGTCATACTAACATTTGAAGAATGAATGTATTTTTCAGTTTGAAAATGATTTGTTGATATTTTCACTATGAATAAATATTTATTTTTGGGAAAAATACACTTTTAGTCCCTGAAGTTTGGGTTAAGTGACAGTTTGGTCCCTGAGTTTTCAAACTCAACAAAAATACCCCTGAGTTTTGAGATAAGGAGCATTTTGGTCCCTGCCGTCAACTTTTCTGTTAAATTTTAACCGTTGCTGACGTGGCACTATTATTTTAATAAAGAAAATTATTTTTAAAATTTTTTAAAATAAAAAATAAAAAAAATTAAAATATTATTATTTTTTTAATTATTTAATTTTTTCTCCATCTCTTTACTTCCCTTCTTCTTCCTCTTCATCCTTTCATTCTTCTTCTTCATATCTCCGGTGGCCGGCGGCCGGCGGCCACCGCTCGCTGCCGCCGGCCCCGCCCCCCGCCACTTTTTTTTTTTTTTTCCTCCCTCTCCTTTTCTTTTTATTCCTCCCTCTTTTTACTGTAAAAAAAAAATAAAACGAAGGGGGAAAACCCCTTTCGATTCCGGCGCCGGAGAGGGAGGAGGGAGGAGGGTCCTCCCTCCTCCGTCTCCGCGCGCCGGCGTCGGCGAGCGGTGGCCGCCGGCCGCCGGCCACCGAAGATATGAAGAAGAAGAATGAAAGGATGAAGAGGAAGAAGATGGAGAAGAAGAAGGGAAGTAAAGAGATGGAGAAAAAATTAAATAATTAAAAAAATAATAATATTTTTTATTTTTTTATTTTTTTATTTTAAAAAATTTTAAAAATAATTTTCTTTATTAAAATAATAGTGCCACGTCAGCAACTGTTAAAATTTAACAGAAAAGTTGACGGCAGGGACCAAAATGCTCCTTATCTCAAAACTCAGGGGTATTTTTGTTGAGTTTGAAAACTCAGGGACCAAACTGTCACTTAACCCAAACCTCAGGGACTAAAAGTGTATTTTTCCCCTTATTTTTCACTACTCATCAAACCCCTTTAAAGAGATTTCTTGCCTTCTTTGCATACAATGTTTTTGCATTCTGACACGTAATTTTTTATACTAATTGAGTAAGTACTTTTTTATACTATCCAAAGCATTTTGACACGTATCATCTCATTCAAAACTCGCATTCTTTCTCATCAATCTTTGAAAGGGTTGAATCGACCAGCGAGGTTGGATATGAATCTTCTAATGTAGGCCAAACGACCCTGGAGACTTCTCAACTCATGTAGGTTTCTCGGACTTGACATTTTTTTTAATAACATCGATTTTGGATTGATCAATTTCAATTCCTCGATATCTTACAATAAACCGAAGAAATTTTCCTAATGTCACACCAAATGCACACTTGAGAGGGTTCATTCTCAGGTGATATTTTCTCAAGTGATTGAAGACTACCTTTAGATCCCCTAGATGATCTGATCGTTGTTTGGACTTGACCACAAGGTCATCAACGTAACATTCCACATGTTTGTGCAGCATATCATCAAATATTTTCTGCATCGCACGTTGATAGGTAGCACCGGCGTTTTTCAATCCAAAGGGCGTTACTTTGTAGCAATATATTCCTTTTGGAGTTCGAAACGTTGTTTTCTCCTCATCCTCAAGGGCCATCCGAATTTGGTTGTATCCCAAAGATCCATCCATGAAAGACAAAGTTTCATGTCCCATGGTTGCATCAACCATGATCTCGATAATGGATAGTGGAAAGTCATCCTTCGGGCATGCATTATTTAAATCACGAAAATCGACACATATACGAAGTTGCCCATTATTTTTCCTAACGGGGACAATATTTGCTATCCACGTTGGATATTTGACTTCACGGATGAATTCTGTCTCTATCAACTTATTGACTTCAAATTCAATTTGAGGGATGAGTTTTGATCGAAAGCGTCGTTGAGCTTGCTTCACTGGCCAATATCCTTGTTTAATTGCAAGGCGATGGACAACCACTTTTGGGTCAAGTCCTGGCATTTCCTTATATGACCAAGCAAAAATGTCTTTGTATGATATGAGTAGACTCATATAATTGCCTTCTTCCTCGGGAGTAAGTGATGAACTTAATAAAGGTCGAACGTGGCTCCTCTATCGTACCAAGGTTGATTTCCTTAAGTTCTCAACTGTCGATTGACCGCCATCTTCAAGTGACAATGGAGCCTCCTCTGCATCTTCTTCGGACATTTCAAACTCTGATTCCTCCCCTATGGTGATGTGGTAACATACAACTATCATCTTCATCATCAGGGCTTTTCTCTCTAGGTCTTGTGATGACGACATCATTTCGCTTTATTTTTAATGAGCCCTCTGTATTTACGGAAACAAGCAATTTTCTCTTCATTCTTGAGGGGACACCGCTGCAAATTTTCTCATCACCTTTTTCCTTGATGGTAGTCTCTGTTATGTTAGAGATTGGTATAGGGGACCATTCTTTACTTCTTTTTGTGGGTTCACTCAACCTTTGGAAAGCCGACAGTTGTGTGGTAGGAGTTGAATGCACATTTTCTTTTTCTTTAGAAGCCATACTTAACCTTTGGAAGGCTGAAGTTCGTGTGGAGCCAGAAGTTGGATGCTGACTTTCACCCTCTACTGCAATTGTCTTTGAAAAATCGAAGATCGTGTAACAGACGGTTCAATGCGATCAAAAGTAGAAGTCCTGTGATTTTCGCTTCTTTTACCTTTTTCGGGATCATCAATTTCTTCCACTGTAATGTGAAGTGAATCTACAACTTTTGCTTTCCTTTTTCTTGTGATTCGAACTGGCTCAGGAGACTTATATCCAAGTCTAGCCCTTGAGATGGGTATAACATAACCTTCTTTTTGAAGTTTCTTCTACATTGAGGAAAGTTCAGGTCTTTGATCAAAGATCCATAAACTTTTAAACTCAATATGGGTCATGAAATCATAGCTGGCCTTTGTCAATAGTTTGTATGCTTTAGGGTCAAACCCGTCTTTTGTTCGTCTATCAGGCAAAGTTGCTTCTATTTTTCCATCTTCAATCCTCTCGGCCTCTTGTTTTTCTATCTTTGTAAGAGGTGTGACAAAACTCTCTTTTAAAATTTCAACGTCGCCAACTCTTAAATTATTGGAGCATTCTGCAAATGGTGAATCACCCTTCTTATGTCGAGATAAAGGAACATAGCGCAAGACAAGAGCGTTTGTCTTCTTCTCTTTTGAACATAGTATTTTCTCATTTTTCACCACTTCAGCTTCTTTTTGGCTAAGAGATACTTTGCTTTCTTGAGAAGTTCTTTTTTTTCATTCAACTCTTTTCGCATGCTTGTTTGTCGCTTCGATTTGTTACTGCCCATTATCAGAGGAACTTCTGACGGCATAGCCTCCCCTACACTGTTATCTTCATATAAAACTTCGCATCTGCATAATGAGACTCAACTTCTGAGAATGAGTTGGTATCAACGTCAACCTTCTTGATGTCATCTTGATAGAATTTAAAACACTGGTGCAACGTGGAAGTGACCACTTTGTTTTCATGAATCCAAGGGCAACCTAGTAATAACTTGTAGGTGGTCCTAGAGTATATAACGTGAAATAGAGTGTTAGCCTTTAAATCTCCAATAATGAGCTCTAGGCAAATCATGCCAATCGCTCGTTGCCTATCTTGGTTAAAACCTTGAATTACTAACTTACTATTTGATAATTCTTGCATCAGAATGCCTAGTTGATTCATGGTAGACTTGGGTATTATGTTGACGGCAGAACCATCATCAATGAAAATTCGGCTAACCTTTTACTCTCTGATGTAGTCTGAGACGAACAAAGGCCTATTATGAGGTTTTGATCAAAGTAGTAGATCTTTATCAGTAAAAGCTATGGACATGCAACATGAAGCAACAATAGATGTTTTACAATCCTTTAACACTTCGATAAGAGTATTCTTCGTCTCTTGAGGGAACGATAGTAAATCATCTACACAAAAGGAAGGTAGGTCTTCCAGCTTTGTGATGGCTTATGACGCGGTTGAGGTGACATTATCATCTTCTATCACATTGACAACGTGACATGTAATAGTTTGATCGATTTCTGCTAGAAAAGTTCTTGGGAAAAATTCTTTTAGAGTTATTGGCTGTGGAGGTTGGATACGCTCCTCACTTTCCTCTAAGATAGGCTTGAGCCTTCTCGTATACTTCTTCATCTTTTTCCTTCGAGACATGTTTTTTCTTTTGTGTTCTTGAAACAAGTGAGATTCCTTGTGAACCCAATTTTGCTTTCGGTTCTTTCATCGAGTTACGAGTGTCCAACCTCTATCTTCGTCTTCAATTTGCCTAATCTTTTCTTGAAGATCTTTTTCGTAGATGACCCTTTCTAGGAAGTCATTTCCTAGGGCTTCTAGTTGAGACCAAACAATAATAGGTTCGAAGGTGCCGAATTGGATTAAGCTTCCTCTCTGATCATAAGGTAAACTTGTAGGCGACTGGACATTAGGACGAATTATTACAACAACGTGATTTGCTTGAGCTACTTCATCAAGATCTAGCTCAATTTTCCTTTCCCGAGCTAACTTTAAGATTAACTCCTTTAACACGAACCATTTCTCCATTGGATGACTAACGACTCACTGATATTTACAATAGTTAAGATCATTTACTTTTCCCATCTCTTCAGGTCGTTTGCATTTAGGGAGCTCGACAAGTCTCTTTTCCAACAACTGCTCTAACATATCTGGAATGTCAGTGTCTGGAAAAAGGGTAGACTTTTCTCTTGTCTTTCTTTCAAAGTTAGGTGACGTTTCTGGCCTTCATTTTGACGCTTCTCTATTTTCTTTTCTCTTCCGTTAGAAGTAAACTTTAGAGGGTTCGTATTGACGACCATGAATTCTCTTGTAGCACCCTTCAAAGCTTTCTCGGTGCTCTTCACTTCTTTCTTCTCCTTCTTCACATTGGGGACTAGAAAGTCTTTATTCCCTCTAGTAGCAATACTTAGCTCCATGTCATGAGCACGGGTTGCTAATTCTTCGAAGGTGCGAGGTTTTATGCCCTGCAATATATAAAGAAGTTCCCAGTGCATTCCTTGAATGCACATTTCAACAACAGATAACTTAGTGAGTCGGTCTTTGCAGTCAAGACTTAGAGCTCTCCAACGATTAATATAATCAATGACAGGCTCACCCTTCCATTGTTTTGTATTTGTGAGCTCCATCATGCTGACAGTTCACCTAGTGCTATAAAAGCGATTTAGGAACTTCCTTTCAAACTGTTCCCAACTGTCGATCATATCTCTGGCTCTAAGTCGGTATACCAATTAAAAGCATTGCCCTTTAGGGTTCGGATGAATTGTTTAACTAGGAGATCTTCACAAGTCCCATCATTCTCGCATGTCTCAACAAAGTGAGCACCATGCTGCTTAGGATTCCCTTTTCCATTAAATTGTTGAAATTTTGGAGGTTGATATCCAATATGCATCCTCAAGTTGTCAATTCTCTTAGTGTATGGTTTGGAGTACATAAGAGAATTTTGAGTAGGTCCACCATATCGAGCTCTAATGGAGCTCATAATCATATCTTGGAGTTGCTGAACAGACAGTGAATCAATCGAAGTGGAATGCTGAGGCTGGTTTTCTTGCATGACAACATTCCCTTTGTCATTATTCTTTGCAGCGGGTGTTTGGCTTGACTTAGCGGCATCACGACTTTCTATGTGATTCTTCAGAGATGCGATTCCATAATCTCTCTCTTCAACCACCTTCATCAGCATGCTGACCTTTCTTTCCAGTTCAACCATTTTTTCTTCGCATGTACCTATATCGGCCATCATTACAGACATCACGTCAGGATCTGATGTCTCCTTTGCCTGCTCAGAAGATGAAGTAGAATAGTCAAATAAAGGATTTTCCTGCATGACCATCTCGTCTTGGTTTGGCTCTACCATTTGAGTCCATATCTTATTTGCAATGACAGAGACTTGTTCTTCTTCTGATTTCTGAATTTCCTTGGATCGTCCGCGAGTAACTGGTCCCACGTAGGAGTCATTTGAAGTCTTGGAAGTAGCTTTCTTAGATGCCATTATTTCTTTAGAACTTTTTTCATAGATCTTGAATGAGAGAAAGAGATGAAAGGTAGAGAGGTCCCACTGGACGTGCCAAAATGTTCACATGAGATTTTTAGGGAGAAATTTGGTTCATGAAACGACTTCAAGTGTGTATTGGTTTATGTATACATGTAGTGGAGTACAATCTCTAGTTATAATCCTTTGATGCTTTCTCAAGAGCTTTAATCTTTAGAGTCTTTTAAGAGCTTTCTCTTCTTCCTTTCTTTTTGTCGTCCCCTAAATGAGAGGTCTTGCGGGCTTGAGCTTGGGCTTGGTTGCATTTCCAAAGGCCCTTTGTGGGCTTGGGCTTGGGCTTGGTTGCATTTGGGCCATTTCATGGGCTTGGACTTAAAATGCATTTAGACCCATTTCATGGGCTTGTGCTTGAAATGCATTTGGGCTCATTCATCGGCTTGGACTTAAAATGCATTTGGGGCCATTCATGGGTTTGAGTTTGAAAATTTGGACTTCTGGCCCAATTACATTATTGAATTCGATTTTAAATTGAACTCAATTCAATTTATTTCATGAAATTAGCATATTTTAATTTCACGAACTTAGACAATTATTTGAAGAAAAATTTTCATGCCAACACAACCATACTAAAAGCATGATTTTTTTGTAATTTCAAAGCTTATTTGACCATACTATTTATAAAATAGCCAAAGCGAGCATAACTAAGCATAATTCAACATAATTGACATGTACCCTCGACCAAGAGGTTATAGGTTCGAACCCCATCCCTAAATGTTGTTAAACTAAATATATATGAATATAAACCATTTAGAATTAAATAATAATAATAATAATAATAGAAATAATAATAATAATAGAAATAATAATAATAATAATAATAATTGTAAATAGTTTTTTCCCTAAAAAAGACTCTCTAAATGAATAAATTAATTACAAAAAAATTAATTATAAAAAGATTGGTTTATTATTTGAAAATTACAAAAGATTATTTGATATTTCTATGAATATAAAATTAATAACTAAAAAAAGGATTTTCACCCCTAATTTAATTTTAAATAATGACCTGACAATTTGTGATTGACCGAAATTTCTCCTTCAAAACCTTCATCTTTTTAAATATTAATTATGCATTTTTCAACACTTGCGTATTTGAAATACACTCTTCAACTTGTATAACATTCATCATTTTCATGCTTATCTTTTCGAACACAAATTCCGAACACCTTTATGTCAGTTGAGTTATGCTCTTGTTGACGAGAAAATGTATTATTGTTTAAATATAAAGAGACCAAATTGGACGTTGATATTAATAATATAAAGAGAGAACGGGGAAAATTACTAGTGCAACCGTAGTACCATATACTTCCTTTTTTTATATTATAATTTTACCTTCATAAATATATCTTTAATACTGGTGGATTACATTATTTTACAAAAGATGATGACGTGACAAGAAATAAATACATGAAAGGAGTATTCGTATTAAGACAGTACCAGATATTTCGCCAGAGAAGATGGAAGGATGATGAGTGAATTGTTGAAGAGATCGAGAAAAACAAGTTGGATTTGCCTCAAAATGGAAGGTTCTAGATTTGGTCAACAAACGTAAGAAAAGGGACAGCTGAGATTAGGAAGAGAGTTGGTTTTCACAAAAACTCTCCCGTTGACCTTTTCAACTTCTTCCTTCTTTTATTGGGAAAAATAAAGATTGTTTTATTTGATATTTAATTTTGTTCTTCACTAAACACAATAAACACTGTTATGTTGATGAATTAATCATTAAGAAAAAAAGGAAATATAGGTTTAATTATAAAAATAATATAATTACAAGAACAAAAATAATATATAGCCAACATGAGTCTAGCTCAACTAACTAATGACGGAGAGATATGTGGTGTTGATGGTCGATTTTGGTCAGAGGGAACTCACCTGACCTTCACGTGCCACCAACGGTAAATTTGTAGATGAGGGAGAAGACGTGGCCTGCAAGACAGTAAACCTGCACACCGGTGTGGTGCTCGCCACACCGGCTCCGATGCTTAAGTCAGCAAACAGAACGGTAGGGAGTGGAAAAGTAAGAGCAAGAGAAGAGAGTAGAGAATATAGAATAATGTTTAGGGATAGAATTCGGCGTCCCTTCTTCAGTGGTGAAGAGGGGTATAAATACTTGTTCATCCTCCTAGTGTTTTTAGGGTTTCGGAGGCGTTTTAGGTCAAACCAGGCAAAACTGGGGCTGACGGAGGCGGTAGGGGCCTAACGGCATCGAACGGACTCGGCCCGCGCGAGCGGGCCGAGGGTCAGCCTCGGCAGGGGGTCGGGTTTAAACCCGACCCCTTCGTTCTTGGTCCGTCCCACTTGCCGGTTTTGCCTCCTTAGTCCATCTTTCAGCCCGATTTCTCCCTGGTTGTCCTCGTCAGCTCCTTGTATATCGGGGTGGTCCAAAATTTCCTATAACATGTGGTTCGAATCCTCCACCCCACATGTTGTAACAATAGAAAAAGATAAAAATAATATAAAAATATAATTATTCATAAGAATATGCATGCATTACCATTTGTAGAAATCATTGAAATAACTTTTTCCTTCTCAACTCAATTTCCGAAAATCTTTACATTCATTCATTTTAACTAAACTATGTTTTAAAAACTTTATATAATACAAATAGTATCAAACTAGTACTAAAAAAAGGAAAACACTTAAAAATAGCTCTTCATCATTTGCAAATCTATCTGTTCAGATCCTTCCCACCCTTGTTTTCCCTTTTTAATTAGCTGTCTTACCCTCTCCCTATCTCATTTTTTGTATTTTTTTTTTTCTTTATAATTTGGACAAGTCTTTGTTGCCTTCAGTTCAGGCACTGCTGAGCTCAAACAAATGGTTAGATTTTTTCTTTTCTTTTCTTTTTTCCACATTGGTATATAGTTTACTCCAATTAACATTGTTGTTCATGCCATTGATTTTTATTTCTATAGAAGATAAATCATTTAAGATTGATTATTGATTCATGGTTAGAATATTTTCTTTGTTCTTCATATAGTTCGAATCTATTCATAAAAATTCGTTTTATTATTATCTTTTTCCTCATTCTTGCATTCTAGTACAAATTACGAGAACCCAACCAGTTTTAGGTTATACAAGATTGACCTGTTTCTTGAAAAATAGTTTTTAGGAATCCATGTCTGAAAAAAAAAATCTTAAAGAAAAAGTCTTTAGTAAAGTTGTTTCTCGGTCACCTTTCCAACTAAGGTGGCAACAAGGTGAACTTTGAAGTTTCTTAACCATACACAGTAGAATGAGGACATTAAAAAAAAGAAAAAGAAATTGGTGGAGAAGAATGAATGAGTCATAAAAACTATTTTTTTTTTAAGGGATGTGTCAATCTTCTATAACCCAAAACTTTTTGGTCGGACATTACTCCTAAAATATTCGAGGATGATTTTGGTGAATTCATTTTACTATTTTTATTTTCGTGAATAAAATATGATGAAATATTTTCTTTTTCTGATTCTTAATAAAAAAAATTCAAATATATTCATTCTAAAAATATAATAAAGATCTCATAAATCTATTAATTTAATAATATATATATATATGTTTTGATGCTTGGCATTGTTCATCTTCTTGTTCTTCATTTCTTCATCTTGGCCTCTCTCACTGTCTCACATCCAGTGGCGGATCCAGAAATTTTGTTCAGGGGGGGCTTCATTTAGAATTTCGTAAAAGTAATTTACAAGTAAATAATTCCAAAATTTTCATAAATGAAACTGAACTATTAATTTAATTCATTGCAATTCTTCTCTATACATTTTTATATCATGAGATCAATTTTAAAAAAAATAAATTTAAAATATTTTTATCCATTTTCATTTATTTTGATATAAAAATAATATTTAAAGAAAAAATTCAAATAAATATTGTAATATTATTTATTTGTTAGGTTGTATTACAAGTTTAATCTTGAAATTTTTACATTTGTGTCTTCTAATGGATTCTTGAACTTTCAATTTTTAGTGATTGTCAAACACTATAATTTTATTACAAGATTAAAAACTTGAAAAGTTAAACCAAACCTATCCTAAGTTTATGGAACAAATTTGTTATCACATTTGTAAGTAATTATTTTTAGACAAAATATAGCCTACAATTAAAATCTATGAAAAATAAAACTTTGTGTATTTATAAAAGTCAAATTTTAGAAATGGGTTTTGTATATATTTTTTAAATCGACAAGTTTTAACTTTGTTGAATATATTGTAAAAGAGAAAAAGAATAAATATTAAAGGAGTGAGAAAAAAAAATTGAGTCAAAAATTGAGAGAACTCAGACTCAATCAGGGACCGCACGACATGAGGGGAAAAGTTGGAGTCAGAAAAAAAAAATAAAATTAAAAAAACAGTGGGTAGTAAGGGTCGATCCAAGGACCGCACTGTGTAAGGGGGGGGCTTAAGGCGCTCATGCCAACGAAGCCAACTATTACTTTTGATAATAAAGTTGGAATTACATATACAAATATAAAATAGCTAAAATTTCAGGGGGGGCTCGAGCCCCCCCTGGGCCCATGCTGGATCCGCCGCTGCTCACATCTGTTCGTTATTCAAAAACATTTCAGATTAAGGATGTTTTCCAGAACACCGACGACGTTCCTCGTTTCAGATCATGTTTTTGAGAACTCAAATTCAGCTTACGGATGCTTGAATTGGCATCCTTCCTCATCCGTTGGGTTTCTCAGATAACAATCCGACAATTGGATTGAATAACACACAATCAATTTCTTTTCAGCAAGAATTTCAACAAATTCAGCCCTAATCCTACATTCTCAAATATGCATTGGCAACACACATCCTGATTTCGATTCGTAAATCGGAATGAAAAGCCAATAAGTTTCTGTTAAACTCATTGAGCTTTTGAGTTTTCTATCTGCGTAGAATGGGTTCCGAGGCGTTTGATTGGTACTGTCGACCAGTCGTTGGTGGCGTGTGGGCGAAGGCAGTGAAGAACAATGCCTTCGGAGCTTACACACCATGCGCTGTCGAGTCTGTGGTGGTTTTTATTTCTCACATTGTTCTTCTAGCTCTTTGTATTTACAGAATCTGGCTCATCCAGAATCGTTTCAAAGCACAAAGGTTTCGGTTCAAGTCTAACATCTACAACTATCTCTTGTGTTTATTGGCTGCTTACTCTGCATTTGAGCCTGTATTCAAGTTGATCTTCAGAATTTCACTCTTCGATTTAGATTCCCACCAACTTCCTCCATTTGAGGTACACAATCTTTTCGTTTTTCTCGGTTCATTTTCATAATCTTGCAACCCTTCATTTTCTCTTTTTACTTCAGGTTCTTGCCTTGATGATTCAGGCTCTTGCTTGGTGCTCCATGCTTTTATTGTTGCTTCTCGAAACCAAACTCTATATTTTTCAGTTTCGATGGCCGATTAGGTTTGGAGTTCTTTATGCCTTTGTAGCTAATGCTGTAGTGTTCAATCTAATTCTTCCCGTCAAGGACTTGTACAACAGGTACTATGGATTTTGGAGTAGAAAAAATTAACCAACTACATCCAGACTTAACATGGATTTTGACACTTGTGTTTTTTTGTTTCTCTTCCTCTTCAGATCTGTTCTACATTTGTACATTAGTGAAGTCTTCTTCCAGGTACGTACATTTGTCTTATGCCTCCTACTTGCTCAGCAAAGAGTAGTTCGATGAATCATGTTCGTAAGGGCTAAAGTCAAAATGTTTAGCAATATCCAGTTAACTGTGTGATTAATCCAATATGGAATGGAAACCGAAATAGAACATTTTAGGTCCCATTTGATAACCATTTGTTTTTTGAAAATTATGTTGTTTTCTCCCAAATTCCCTACAATGGTTTTCATCTTTGTTAAGGAACCATCTGAATTCGTTGCCAAATTTCAAAAACAAACACAAGTTTTTGGAAACTACTTTTGATAGTGTTTATAAGCTTAATTTTCAAAAACCAAAAACCAAATGGTTATCGGGGCCTTAATTTTTTAAGGAGAGAAACGAATTTTATTGAAAAATGAAAGAAAGTTCTCTACTCCTTTCGTCCCAAAGGAGCTAGAGGAAAATCCTCTTTAGAGCAAGCCATAAGATCTTCTTCAGATCTTCTTCACTCCTCGAGAGGGACGTTGTCCCACAACAATGGAAGCAAGAATATCATAGATATTGTTTGGCAAAGTCAAGGACCATCCAAAAGAATGAACAACCATTGACCAATATCATAGATATGATGATTTTATTTATGAGCTGATATATTGTTGCTGTAGGCTTTATTCAGTGTTCTGTTGCTGACATATTTTCCGGGCGTGGATCCCTGCCCTGGTGATACCGATAAGAGTAGTGAACTTGTTGACGATGCTGAAAATGAAGAACTTCTTGAAGAATATATATGTCCCGAGCAACATGTGAACTTATATTCAAGTAATTAAGTATCAATTTCATGAAATCCAACATTATTACCTTTCTGGAAAAACAATTGATATAGCTACATTCATATCTTACTTTATATTAATATTCTTATTATGTGTAATTGTGACTAATTTTATAAGTATATATTCCTTTGTTTTTGTTTTTTTTTTTACTAGAAATGACTTTTGCGTGGATGAATCACATATTGAAGTTAGGATACAAAAGGCCACTCACAGAGAAGGATATATGGAAATTGGATACGTGGGACCGAACTGAAACAGTATACAATAAGTCTGTCTATGTCTCTCATTCAAAATGATTTAGTCATTTAGTGCATGTTTGGGAAATGACTAAAATCATTTTTGGCATGTTCGAAATCACCTCGAAACATACCGTTAATTATTCAAAATCACTACCAAACATGCACTTAGGTGGTTTCTTGGACATTATTTTTTTGATCTTATTTTAACTGTTCTTTGTAGCTTCCAGAAGATTTGGGAGAAAGAATCTCAAAAATCCAAACCACGGCTTCTTAGAGCATTACACAGTAGCTTTGGAGGAAGGTAAGTAGTGGATGTGTGGCAATAGTTTCTATTGAATGAAAAATATTTGGGTAAACTGGTAATTTAGACCCAGTTTGATAACCGTTTCTAGTTTTTGGTTTTTGAAAATTAAGCTTATAAACATTATTACTTTCATCCACAACTTTTTTTTTTTGTTTTGTTATCTACATCATTCCCTTGTTTTCAAGAGCCAAGTCAAGTTTTGAAAACAAAAAAAAGTAGTTTTCAAAAGCTTGTAGAATTTGGCTAAGAACTCAAATGTCTTACCTAACAAAAATGAAAACCATTGTAAGGAAATTGAGGAAAAACAAGCATATTTTCAAAAACCAAAAACAAAAAACCAAATGATTATCAAACGGGGCCTTAGTTGTAGTTTTAATGTCCTCTGCTCCTGTTCGTTCTGTCGAAGATGAGTTACTTAGGATTAATGCATCAAAAGTTATTCTCTCGAATCTTTGGCTGGAAAGAAATCAAAGAATTTTCGAGGACAAGTATCTTGAATGGGTGGATCAATTTGAGCTTATCAATGTTAAAAGCTTCCAATCAATGTTTGTATCCAATATCTTTGATATTTAAATTACATAAACTGTGCTTGAAATTTCATTTGAGAGGGTTACATCACAAACATGTTCTTTTAGATTTTAACTAGAAGTGAATTCTGTGTAGTAGATGAATTGAATGTGTTCTACTTTTATCAGAATAAAACATAATTCTACTAGTTTTGCAGCTCAATAATCTTTGTATTGCCTTTCATTAATTTTGTTGTCTTTTCCATTTATAGGTTTTGGTTGGGTGGCCTTTGGAAGGTAATATGATCTCTATCTCAGTATCTCTTGATATAACTTGCACATTTTGTAAAACAAATTTTGGGAATGTATTCACCCATCAGTAAAACAATTTTTTCTATTTGCTGATTTAATTTTATAACAACATTGTTTGAGATTCCCCAACCCTCCTCTTGAGCTAAAGTTGGCATTTTTTAGTAACATTAGTTATTGCTATTGATTGAAGCTTTCACCTAATTAACCTTTAAGCTTGAAGAAACCTTTGAAGTTTGAAGACTTCAATAAGATGAACCAAATTATCTACCATAGAATTATATGATTACCTATTGCAAAACCTTCAAAGTCACTATTTGAGACCCTTTTTCAAACAATATGCTCATTTCTATTTTTTTATTTATTTAATTTTTGGATAAGAAACATTTCATTCATGTGATGAAATTACAAAAGGAGTCAAGAAAAACCCCATGCCAAAGAAAGACTACAAAATAACTTTTCCACTGGGTAATAAGAGCAAAAGAGTGGAGCCGTTTCTTCGAGGAATTCGGCTTAAGCTTGGCTAGACATAGAGGTTGCAAAGAGATGATCTAAGAGTTCCTTTTCTATCCTCCCTCTTGTGAGAAGAGAGTTTTTGTAACAAGTGGGAGTGTGTGCTGTTTTGTGGGGCCTTGGGGAGAGAGGAACGACAAATTCTTTAGAGGGCTTTAGAGATCTTTGAGTGATGCTTGAACATTTATTAGGCTTAACATCTTTTTGTAGGTTTCTGTGGTAAAACTTTTTTTAATTATCTATTAGGTCTTGTCGTACTTGGTTGCAGACTATGTCTTTAGTTTGACTCTTTTTGTAGGCTCTATTTTTGTATGCCTTATAGTCTTTCATTTTTTTTAATTGAAAGTTGATCGTACATATTAAAAAATAGAACAAGTAAGCTATACCATAAAAGTGGAGACAATTTACACTAAGCGAGAGGATTGCATTATTGCAGTTTATGAGCATGTATTTGTGTAGTTTTAAGTTGTGGTTTTTTTCACTTTTGAGCGTTGGGGTTTGGAGTGAGCTGTTTTATCTTTCTGGTTTTTCGGTTGAGTTTGGGTGGATTATGTAGGCCCCGTTTGATAACCATTTGGTATTTGGTTTTTGGTTTTTGGTTTTTAAGCTTATAAACACTACTTTCAACTCTAAGTTTCTTTGTTTTCCTATCTACCTTCTTCCCATGTGTTTCAAAAACCAATCCAATTTTTAAAATCTAAAAAAACCAAAAACTTTGTTTTTGTTTTTAGAATTTGGTTAGGAATTCAAGTGAGGTTACTCTAAGGAAATTTAAAGAAAACAAGTCTAATTTTTTTTTTAAAAAAAAAACAAAATCTTTTAAAAAAATAAAAAAAACCAAATGATTATTAAATGGAGTTGTAATTTTTGGTTGGTAGATGGGCCGTGTTTGTTTTATTAACGAAATTTTATTTTCCACGTCACAAAGTTAATAAGAAATTCTACCATGAATCCATCTTCTTTCTTCCTTACCTTTGAATAATCCACTGAATTTCCTAGCTCTAGATCCTTTTTTTTCTTTTTTTTTTATACCTTAGAAAAATCCAATCACCTTATTCTCAATTATTTTATTTGGATTACTAATAATAGGTTTTCTTTTTTCAATTAAAGAAGCTATTTCAGTTTATGTTTTTTCTTGTTTTTGCTTCCTTTATTTGACTAACAAGGAGTTAACACTTGCAGATTGGCAATGATCTTTCTCAATTTGTGGGACCTATCATTTTGAGTAAACTTCTCGAGGTTGGTGGGCATTTTTTTTTCCAGTGATACGTTACAATAATTTTCTTGCTAGTGATACATTTGATGCTTGGTAGTTCATAATGTGAAAATGCACGACATACCATTGCGGAATGGGCATGCTCGTTGAGGATCTCACATTGAAAAGATAAGTGGAGACCTTACGATTTATAAGATAGATGAGTTACTCCACCTATTGTCAATTGGTTTTGAGATGAAATCTCATTCTACTCTATGGTTTAAGAGTCCATAAAACCCAAACGGGTATTCGATCTAAGAAAAAAAAGGAGCAGTTGCATAGATGACAAATTGGACAAAATTAATCGCAAATATAATATAGTCAAAAAGTTATCGTCAGATTCTATTCGTGTCTATCACTAATAAACTCTGATTATTTAAAATTTATCCGTGTCTATCGCTGATAGACTCCTATCCATGATAGTCACTGATAGATTTCGATTAATCAAAGTCTATCCATGATAGTCACCGATAGATTTCGATTAATCAAAGCCTATTAATGATAGTCACTGTTAGATTTCGATTAATCAAAGTCTATCCATGATAGTCACCGGTAGATTTTGATTAATCAAAGTCTATTAATGATAGTCAATGATAGATTTTGATTAACCATAATATTGATTTATTTTTCTCTAAACCTTATCGTTAGGAAGTAATTACACATGGTATTACTTTTTTTTAAACCTAATTATTAGAAAATAATTATATTATCATTTTATCCTAATTATATGAGTTTTATGTTTTTCTTTTTCTTTTTTATTTTTGAAACAGTTTTTCTTTTTAATTTATAATCTTGTTTTTTTCCTCCAAAAGTTGATCTAACTAAATTATCAAAAAATTTATACATATTGAGTTTAACTTATAAAAGTTTGGGATAAAAAAATTAAAGGAAAATATATGACCACAAATTGTAAAATTATTGATTTTTTTTTCTTTCTAAAAATTGATCTACAACTTGTAAAATTATTTTTATGAAATTATATTTTTATTAAGAATTTTGAAAATTATTATTTTTAATTTAAAAATTTTTCATTTTAACCTTTTGTTTTAATTTTTAATTTTTAATATATCTTTTTTTTTGTAAAACAAATGATTGAATATTATTATCGATAACATCTTTGATTGAGGTGGGGGATTCAAACCTTTTACTTCTGGTCAAGAGCACATGTTAATTACTGCAGAGTTATGCTCACTTTGGCTACATGAACCAAACTATTAAGTTTTATTCAAATTAAACTCTCGAACTATAAAAATTGACAATCAAATATAAATTATTTAGTGTTTGGTGGCTATTTGATTTTTGAAAATTAAACTTATTAAATAGTACTTCGACATATAAGTTTCTTTATTTTGTTATCTACCTTCTTCCCTTGTTTTCACAAAGTAGTTTTTTTTAAAAACTTGTTTTAGTTCTTGGAATTTAGCTAAGAATGTTAAAAAAAACACAAAATACAAAACACAAAAAAAAATATTGAAAATCACTTTTTAACGACGTTTTCAACCTACTTGATTAGAATTTCAAAAAATAAATTGTAAAAAGGAAGAAAACATGAGTTAAGCCAATTTTTTTTTAGAAACAAAGGTCCCATTTGGTTTGTGATTTGAAAATTGTTTCGAAAATAGAGAATGTATTTTCAATATATCTGAAAACATGTTTGGTTCCAATTTAAAATTTTTAAATTTGAATTCAAAATTTGAAAATTGTGTTTGGTTATAAATTTGAAAAGGCAGGAAAAGATTGTTTGGTAAAATGCATTTTTTTTTAGAAAAATTAATTTAATAAGATTATTTTTCTACTCGAGTTTCATTCATTTTTAGAGAGATATTAGAAATTAATGTTGTTGAAATTGATTCTTCAAAAAAACATTTGTTGGATTTTTAGAGAGATATTAGTAATTAATGTTGTTGGAATTGATTGTTAAAAAAACATTGGGAAAAATACACTTTTGGTCCCTGAGGTTTGGGTTAAGTGACACTTGGGTCCCTGAGTTTTCAAACTCAACAAAAATACTCCTGAGGTTTGAGGTTTGAGATAAGGAGCACTTTGGTCCCTGCCGTCAAATTTTCTGTTAACTTTTAACGGTTGCTGACGTGGCACTATTATTTTAATATAAAAAATTATTTTTGTTTTATTTTTTAAATAAAAAATATTAAAAAATTAAAAAATTAATATTTAATTATTTTTTTTATTCTTTCTCTCTTTCTCTCTCATCTTCTCCTTCTCCATCTTCCTTCTTCTCCATCTTCTCCCTCCTCCTTCTTCTTCTTCCTAAGTTCGACGACCGGCGGCCACCACACGCCGCCGCCGGCCGCCAGCGACTGATTTTTTTTTTTTTTTTTTTCTTCTTTCTTCTTTCTTCTTCTTCCCTTCTTTCTTCTTCTCTTCTTTTTCTTCAATATTTTTTTTTAAAAAAAAAATAGAAAAGGGAGGGAGGGGGACCTCCCTCCTCCCTCCCTTTTCTATATTTTTTTTTAAAAAAAAAACAATGAAGAAAAAGAAGAGAAGAAGAAAAAAAGGAAGAAGAAGAAAGAAGAAGAAAGAAGAAATAAGAAAAAAAAAACATTCAGTCGCCAGCGGCCGGCGGCGACGGCGGCGTGTGGTGGTCGCCGGTCGCCGGACTTAGGGAGAAGAAGGAAGATGAGAGAGAAAGAGAGAAAGAATAAAAAAAATAATTAAATATTAAATTTTTAATTTTTTAATATTTTTTATTTAAAAAATAAAACAAAAATAATTTTTTATATTAAAATAATAGTGCCACGTCAGCAACCGTTAAAAGTTAACAGAAAATTTGACGGCAGGCAGGGACCAAAGTGCTCCTTATCTCAAACCTCAGGGGTATTTTTGTTGAGTTTGAAAACTCAGGACCCAAGTGTCACTTAACCCAAACCTCAGGGACCAAAAGTGTATTTTTCCCAAAAACATTTGTTAGAATTGAAATTATATATATATAAAAAGAAAGATATACCAAATAGTTATTGTATGAAGTTTTTGATTGGTAAAGTGGAAGAGTATATCAAAATTGATAGAATTATGTAAAAAAATAAAAATAATAACCAAAGCATTAGTATCAATCATACACACTATTTACATAACAGTAATTTTGTGATTTTTTTTAGTCGGGGAGAATTTGGATATAAAAAATAGGAAATATTGTTGGTAGATAATGCTGATGGAAAGAATGATATATTATGTGTTTTCAAAACAAAATTGGAAAACAATGAAAACAAAATTTTATCGTTTTTGAAAATGTCATTTTTTTGAGTTGTTTTTTAAAATTGTTTTTATAAATAGGTATACCAAACACATTTTCATTGTTTCATTTGTATTTTTTATTTTTGAAATGCATAAAAAAAAAAAAACAGATCATGAACCAAATGAGCCAAAATGACTTTCAAATTAAACTTTGAAAACGACAAAATTTTGACCTTTAATAAAATCTCTCAAACATCCGTACTTCAAAAAAAAAAAAAAAAAAAAAATCTCTCAAATATCCGCATCCGGAAAAGAGAAGAAAATCACCATAAGATTGAAAGGGGGATTTTATTTTCAATTTCTTTTTAATAAAAAGAGAGTTTTTTTTTTGCATCAGATATTATTCTAGGGTTTGATGAGGAGTTATGATTCAATGCATCAATGCTAAAAAATGAAAATATTACAAAACATTTGGTTCCAACTTTAAATTTTGAAATTCCTCTTAAAAAAATAAAAAAAAAACTTTAAATTTTGAAATTGAAATTTCTCAAAAAAAAAAATAAAAAAATTGAAATTGTGAAAAGTCAAAATCAACCTGACGTCGCTGACGCACCGCTCGAACGTGTAATGAATCTGTTCCTTGTAGGAACGGATTCTAACTTCGGTCAGCGCCGTTCCTTGACCGGTTAGCATACCCACGTGAATGCGTTTGTGTCAGACGCGTATTCTGGTTGAATCCGCCTCTCAAACTGACGGAAAGCAAGGACAAAAAACCCACCAATTTTTTTTTTTTTTTTGCAATTATAAACTAATTAACCCGAAGGTCTGCTTAATGCAACTTCATTTTGGAAAAGAACCAATTTCGTTACATATGGATAACAAACTAGCTATAAGAAAGCGAATCACTGGATACATACATATGTTATTATGTTGATTAGCATATAACCAATGGAGTTTTAAGGAGGAAAATTAATTAAGGAGTTTATGTTAGCTGCACGAGAATCTTTATTTGTCAACTAATTTTAGAAAATTTCTCTATTTAAGTTTACATGTCTCATTCGAATATCTGCAGTCCATGCAGCATGGAGATCCATCTGGAATTGGTTACGTTTATGCTTTCACTATATTTGCAGGAGTGGTATGTGACCCATACTCTTTTTTCTCTTTTGGCAACACCTATGTGTAGGAATAACCATGTTGGTTTTTGTTTTAACTTCATTGAAATAACGAAAAGAGACCCGTGCTAAAAAATAAACCCTAAATGGGAAAGAAAGAACAAAAACAACCCTAGGAATATGTTGGTTTTTATTTTAACTTGTTAACACAATTGATATGTGACAAATACTAGTTGTACAAAGTCAATGTAGTGTTGGAAGGTGGTGGGGCACAACACTCACAAACCAAATAGAGAAAGAAGAAGAGGAAGCTTTTGATTTTTCAAGAAAGGACTTCTTACTTTCACTCTTGAAAAGATCTCAACACTATAAGGGTATTTATATTAGTTTTGGTACATGGATTTAGACTCTATATTAATTACTAATTCATGAATCACCAACTCCTAGATACATGAAACATAATATTTGATAAATTCAAGGATACATGTACCAATAATAATTATTAGGATAAGAGTGTTGCAAGTTTAATAATTAACACTCTCCCCTAAATTTGCACAATTTTGAACTCCAAACTGCAACCAAAGTCTTTGAAAATTGTCATACTTTAAGGGCTTTGTAAAGATGTCAGCAACTTGGTCCATAGACTTGACATACTCGAGCTCCACTTCTTTCATCTCAATACATTCACGAATAAAGTGATATCGGGTGTCAATGTGCTTGCTGCGGTCATGGAACACAAGATTCTTAGCTAAGGTTTGAGCTGACTTGTTGTCAATCAGGATCCTCATAGCATCCCCTTGCTCCATATGAATCTCTTTCAACAATCTTCGTAGCCATATAGCATGGCAAGTACAAGATGTGGTTGCAACATACTCACTTTCACATGTAGAGAGTGTTACAATTGGTTGCTTCTTTGAACACCAAGAGATTGCATTATTTCCCATAAAGAACACATAACCAGTAGTGTTTTTTCTATCATCAATATCTCCAGCAAAGTCACTGTCACAATAACTCATCAACTTGAAATCATTAGAGGATGAATAAAATATCCCATAGTCAAGAGTACCTCTAATGTAGCGCTTTTTCTATCATCAATATCTCCAGCAAAGCCACTGTCACAGTAACTCATCAACTTGAAATCATTAGAGGATGAATAAAATATCCCATAGTCAAGAGTACCTTTAATGTAGTGAAGTATCCTCTTGGCTGCCATCAAGTGAGATTCAGTAGGAACCTCCATGAAACGACTCACGACCCCAATTGAAAAAAGAATATCAGGCCTTGTGCAAGTCAAGTATCTCAAACTTCCAACAAGACTCTTGAACATGGTAGAATCAACCTTTTCTTCATCTGTTTTCATCTTGGACAACTTTGCTCCACACTCCATTGGAGTGTTGACTGACTTGCAATTAAGCATGTTGAATTTCTTGAGTAACTCCTTTGCATAGACTTCTTGTGAAACAAAGATGCCCTCCTCCATCTGATTTACTTGGATTCCCAACTAATAGGACATGAGGCCCATGTCACTCATCTCAAACTCTCGAGCCATGGCCTCCTTAAAGTCTACAAACATCTTTGGACAGTCACCTGTAAAGATAAGATCATCCACATAGACACAAACAAATAAAACATGTCCATTTTCTTCTCTTCCATAGAGGGCGCATACTCATGTTGGCATTTGGAAAAACCATTTTCTTGCAAATACTTGTCAAGTCGACTATTCCAGGCTCTTGGTGCTTGTTTGAGCCCATACAATGCTTTTTTTAGCTTCAATACCTTGTCTTCATGTTCTTTGACAACATAACCCGTCGGTTGTTCGATGAGACATCCTCGTCAAAATAGCCATTAAGAAATGCGGACTTCACATCTAATAATTGGTGGATCTTCCAATGATTTTGGGTAGCAAGGGAGATCAATAGACGAATTGTTTCCATACGAGCAACTGGAGCAAACACCTCTTCATAGTCAACGCCTTATCTTTGCTTGTAGCATTTGGCAACAAGCCCTTGCCTTATATTTCTCAACTTCACCTCTAGCATTTTTCTTTGCCTTGTATACCCATTTGACACCAATAACTTGATGATTAGAGGGAGGAGATACCAACTCCCAAGTATCATTCTTTTCAATGGCCTTCATTTCTTCATCCATGGCTTGAACCCATTTCTCCTCACACATGGCTTCTTCAAAACTTAAAGGTTCAGAATCAACAAATAAGCAATACAAATTATCATCTAACCTTTGAGTTGTTTGATAAAGATCATCAAGGCTTCGGTATCTTGGAGTTTTCTCATTTGAAGAAGATGATAGTGACGATGATGATGAACTTGGTGAAGATGAAATTGGTGTGGTTGGTGGAGTAGCTTCAATTTGGACTTCTTGGATTGTCGTTTCTTCATCTTCAAAGTAAGGAAGGAAATCATAAGATTCTTCTTCTTTGGAGTTCCAATCCCATGATGCATGTTCATCAAACTCCACATCTCTGCTGATCACAATTTTTCCATACTCTGGGTTGAACAGCTTGTATCCCTTGGAATCCTCATCATATCCAATGAGAACAAGCTCTCTGCTTCGATCATCAAGTTTGGACCTCTCTTGCTCAGGAACATAAGCATAAGCAATGGATCCAAAGACTCTGAAATGAGAAACACTCGGTTTTCGTCCACTCCATGCTTCTTGTGGTGTCACATTCTTCAAGCTCTTGGTTGGGCATCGGTTTGAAAGATAGACTGCACATGCAACTGCTTCAGCCTAAAGCTCCTTTGGCATGTTCTTTGACTTTAACACATGCACCTTGCCATGTTGAGGATTGTTCGGTTCTTCCTTTCAGCAACTCCATTCTGTTGGGGTGACCTGGGAACTGTCAAAGGACGCCGAATACCATGCAACTCACAAAAATCTTTAAAATCATTAGAAGTAAATTCACCACCCCTATCAGTTCTCAATGATTTAATTTCATATCTACTCTCTTTTTCAACATCAGCTTTAAACTTCTTAAATGCATCAAATGCCTCAGATTTTCTTTTCAAGAAATGAATCCATGTTTTTCTACTATAATCATCAATGAAAAGCACAAAATAAGAGCTTTTACCAAGAGATTGAGGCTTGATGGGTCCATAAACATCGGCATGAACAAGTTGGAGTGGCTTGGTAGATCTTGAGGTGGATTGCTTCGGAAAGCTTCTTCTTGAATGCTTGCCCAGTAAACATGCTTTACACAATTGATTGGGATGATCAATCATCAGAATACCTTTAACCATCTTCTTATCTCCCAAGGCTTTAAGTCCTTCAAAATTCAAGTGACCAAATCGCATGTGCCAAATCCATGATGGATCATCAACACAACTCTTCAAGCACTTGGCACCACCATTCTTCAAGTTCAACAAGAACATCCGGTTTTTGGTCAATGGCACTTTGGCTACAAGTTTGGACTCTTGGTCTCTAAGCCAAACATACAATTCTCCATGTGAATCTTGTAGCCTTTTTCCAAAAGTTGACCAATACTTAGAATATTACTAGTCAACTTTGGAATGTAATAAACATCACATCTTTTGTCTCAAGCAAAACTTTACCTTTGTCCATGATCTCCACCTTTGTGTTGTCACCAAAGCTTACAAAGCCTTTCTTGCTTGTATCAAGTTCCACAAATTTGCTTTTATCATCCGTCATATGATTGCTAGCACCATTGTCAAGATACCAGGTGCTTGTCTCATCAATGGAATCAACCTTTAAAGCTAGAAGCAGTGACTCCTCCATGATGTCTTCTTTGTACTCTATAAATTTGGCCTCCTCCTCAACCTTCTTGGATCGACATTCCCATGCATAGTGACCAAGCTTGTTACAAGAGTAACATTCAACTTGGGATTTGTCATGCTTGTCACCTTTTCTTCTTCCTTGACCACGACCCCTCATAAATGGTTGACCTCTTTTCTCAATTGGTGAAAATTGCTCATCTCGTTCTCTTCCTTGCCCACGACCTCGTCTGCGGCCTCGCCCTCTTCCATAACCTTGACCACGACCTCTACCACCATCTCCTTTGAAAGTTGTCTTTGCTTGCAAGACTTGTTTCGGTTGCTCTTGGTTGCCACAGTTCATCCTTTCCTCATAGGCTTGCAACGATCCATTCAATTCATCAATGGTCATGGTTTCCAAGTCTTTTGACTCCTCGATTGCTACCACCACATGGTCTAACCTTTTATTTAGAGAGCGGAGAATCTTCTCGATCACACGAACATCTTGCATGGTCTCTCCAAGCCGCTTCATTTGGTTCACCACCGTCAAGACTCTTGTAAAGTAGTCTTGAATTGATTTACTTTCTTTCATGCAAAATGATTCAAACTCTGCCCTTTGAGTTTGAAGTCGAACTTTCTTCACCTTCTCGACTCCCATGACGGAGTACGAAGCGTCTCCCACGCTTGTTTGGAGGTGGTCTCATTTGCAATCTTCTCGAACATATCATCATCCAAGCCTTGATGGATGATCATGAGGGCATATTGATCTCTCTTCCATTCCTTCTCCAATGCTTCCCTCTCGTTTCGCGGAAGAGCACTTTCATCTTTCGGTACTTCATAGCCTTTCTCAACAATTTCCCAAACTCCTTGGGAACCAAGTATGGCCTTCATCCTAAGTGCCCAATTCTCATAATTGAGCTTGGTGAGCCGTGGATATTGGAAAGAAAGGGAGGCTTTGGAATTCATCCTTGCTCTGATACCACTTTGTTGGAAGGTGGTGGGGCACAACACTCACAAACCAAATAGAGAAAGAAGAAGAGGAAGCTTTTGATTTTTAAACATGAAACATAATATTTGATAAATTCAAGGATACATGTACCAATAATAATTATTAGGATAAGAGTTGCAAGTTTAATAATTAACATGTAGGTCCATATCGAACCCTTGTTAAGTACACTAAATAGACATAATACTAAATAACAAAAATAATAAATTTTAAGAGTGAAATACAGCAAGTTCATTTTTTTTAAGCATACAAATGCATAAACTTATTGGTTTTAAATTTCCTTCTTATATAAAAATGATATATATTTTGAAAAATGTATATTTTACTAAACGTGTCTGTGTCGTGTGTCCATGTCCTAGATTTTAAAAAAATGACGTGACACTATGTTCGTGTCGTGTCGTATCCGTATCTGTGCTTCTTAGTCCCCTACTTCCAAATGTTGTCGAACTCAAAAAAGGTGGTGGTAAAAAGTTCAATGAAAAGACAAGAGCTTTGCAAGTAAACCCCAATTAGTTGCACCTTACAAGTTAATGAAAATTTGTATTAAAAGTCTTGTAGCTTTTCTACCCATGTCTTGTAGGTCTTCAATATTGTACTTAATTTTGGGCATGAGTTGCATATAACAACAGTTTTATTATGCATATTGGCACTGATATATATTTTTTGTTTTGATATAGCTATTTGGAGTGTTATGTGAAGCACAGTATTCTCAGAATGTGATGCGTGTTGGTTTTCGAATGAGGTCAACCTTGGTAATCTTTTCAATCCTCTTTAATTCCTTTTACTCAACTAAACTAGAATTTGGACCACTCCTTCAATCTTGAAATTAAACTTCTCACAATGTGCTAAGACATTAATTTCTTTATAACTCCAATAAAACAATTAATTAAACTATAAAGTTCAATGTGTTGCCTTGGAGTATTTTTCTGAGTGCATTTACTATTGAAAAAATTTATTTATTTTGCCTTGTTCACCATCATGACCTATCAATCAAGGTCATAAAAGTGCTTCTAAAAAAGGGTTATATTGATCCATTTTTAGGTTGCTTCAGTTTTTCGCAAATCAATGAGGTTAACCCATGAGGCTCACAAGAAGTTTGCTAGCGGAAAGATAACCAACTTGATGACTTCTGACGCTGTGGCACTTGAGGCACATTCCAAATTTCATATTCTCAATCATTTAGGCTCTGTTTGATAACTATTTGGTTTTTGAAAATTAGGCTTGTTTTCATCCAATTTTCTTTATAGTAGTTTTCATCTTTATTAAGGACAAATTTGAGTTCCTAGCCAAATTCCAAAAACAAAAACAAGTTTTTGAAAACTACTTTTTCTAGTTTTCAAAACTTGACTTAGTTTTTAAGATTAGAAAACAAAGAAACTTACCTGTGGAAGTAGTATTTTTAAACTTAATTTTTGAAAATCAAAAGCCAAATGGTTATCAAACGGGACCTTATTTATTTAAGAGCATGTCCCTATAGAAACAATTTTTATTCTCAATTATATTTTTTATTAAATTCTAATACTTACAACATTATTTATTCTGTGTGGCTTCTTTGGTGTGTCAATATCCAGGGAGCAGCTCAGTTATTTCACATATTATGGTCAGCTCTTTTTCGTATAACGCTTGCAATGATTCTTCTTTACCGGCAGTTGGGCGTTTCATCACTTATTGGCACATCACTGCTAGTTCTTTTGTTTCCCATGCAGGTACAAATCTAACAACTCTTAATATTTTGAAATTGTTTCCAAAGAAAAAGCCTAAGAATTGAGTTAGAAGAACCCATTGTCATACATATACGAGAGTTGATCAGTTAGGTACCCGAACACAGAAAACTCATGATAGTAATATATTGCAATATCAATAGCCTTTCGAGAAGGCTATCTCTCTCCCAAGAGTGTCCCACAATGGACGCTACCTCTAAAATTCTCCACACCCTGATAAGACCCTTAACTTCCCTATTTATAACCAAGACACCCTAGCTTTTTTCATTGATTAATGCAATTGTCACGAGGTCATTGTGATGCGGAGCAACGGCCGTCCTCTTTCAAAGATCTCCTAAAATAAAAGAGTTTTGATCTCGCCACCAATCATATATTGAATGGGTCATTATTGCTATATCTGAATGAATGAACTAATTTTAATGTTATTATGGTGTGTGGTTACAGAAAGTTGTGATCAGCAGATTGCAGAAACAATCCAGAGGGGGGTTGCAATGTAAGGACAAGAGAATTGGTCTCATGAATGAGATTTTAGCTGCAATGGACATAGTGAAGTATGCAATATAGGAATAAAATATTCAGTCTTTATATCATCTAATTAAAACTTGTTGGAAATTTTTTTGATGGCTCCTTTGGACATGGAACAGATGTTATGCCTGGGAGAGTAGCTTTCAGTCCAAAGTACAAAGCATTCGAAAGGACGAATTGTCATGGCTCCGAAAGGCATCGCTGCTTGAGGCGGTACGTTATAATTTTTTTTTTAGATTTTAAATATATATATATATATATATATATATTAGTGGCTGTTTGGCCCAAAGGGTTGGTTTGGATGGGCTTGGATTGGAAAGAGATACCCTTGTTTGGTGGGCCGGATTTGGATGGGGTTGGGATGGAATAGTGGACATGTGGATTCCAATCCATTTCCCACATTTTGATGGGTCCCACTATTTTTGTCTCCATTTTTCTTCATAATTTTGATAGGACCCACCATTTCTTTTTCTATTTTCCCATATTTTGGTGGGTCCCACTATTTCTTTCCTCATTTTTCTTCATAATTTTTATGAGACCCACCATTTCTTTTTCTATTTCCCTTATAATTTTGGTGGGTCCCACTATTTCTCTCCCCATTAATTCCAACCCAAATCCAGCGCACCAAACACATGCATCGTGATTCCCAGGAATCCAGATGCCAACAAAATATTTCCATGAGAATCACATTCCATTCCATTTCAAACCTATTCAATTCCAGTGCACCAAACGGCCCCTTAGAAGTTTATTTATTTATTTATTTTTTATTTTTATGTAGTTGTGTATTTGAATGATTTTATTGGTTTTTGCAGTTGAACAATTTCACAGTGAATACCATTCCTGCTTTGGTGCTTGTGACTTGTTTTGCATTATTCACAGCTTTTGGAGGAGACTTGATTCCATCGAGGGCATTTACGTCAATTTCACTACTCTCAGTGCTGTTTTTTTCTCTAGCCATGTTTTTTTTTACACTACCTCAGGTTCCTTCTTACTCACCTTTCCAGCTTTATTTTTATAATTTTTTTTTAATTTCTTGTCTTTTTCTAGCTTTTATTATAAGATATAGGTAATTGCAAGGTTATAGTTTTGATATTTAGATGGCAGAGCATTGATTGACAGGTTACAAATGCCCATGTATCCTTAAAGCGTCTAGAGGAGCTATTTGTAGCAGAAGAGAAAATTCTGCTTCCCAATCCACCATTAAATCCAAACCTTCCGGCCATTTCAATCAAAAATGGATACTTTGCTTGGGATTTTGAGGTTTCTCTTTCTCTCTCCCTTTAGTAAGGATATTGTTTAATTTTCAAGGTTTTTTGGGCTGAAATACAAAAATACAAGGTTTCTTTTTCTTTTTCTTTTTCAACCACATTCTCGGCATTGTTCTAGTTGACCTTGAGAAAGAGGCTACTTGTGTTTATTGAACACTTCCTGCTTTTTGGCTTGATAAAAAAACTTTGAGACATCACTCCTATTTATACTAGTTCCCACGTTCTCGACTTATGGTTAGAATTATGCCAACACACATCTATAATCTTGTGGCTACAAATGATTCTCTAGAATATACAAAATTTTCTCTAATATTCTAGAGAATTCTACCTCACACTCCAAAGATCTTCTTGAGAGATTTCTCTAGATTTTTCCTCTACTTAAAACATTTCTAAAATTTGGGCTTTTATTTGGGCTAATTATCCAAAATCAAGTTTATATTTCAACACCATGCAGATAATTTTGATTGAATTTGGTTATTGGATGAAATTATTGGGGGAAGTTTTTGTTTAAAGTGTATTTTCTTTATATTGCTTTTCATTGTTCAAATTTATTATTATTTTTTAACTAGGCTGAGTGGCCCACATTGTCAAACATTAATTTGGACATACCAGTTGGTAGCTTAGTGGCAGTTGTTGGAAGTACAGGGGAGGGAAAGACATCACTAATATCAGCCATGCTTGGAGAACTTCCACCAGTTGGAGATGCTAGTGTTATTATTCAGGGAACTGTTGCTTATGTTCCACAAGTCTCTTGGATTTTTAATGCAACAGTAAGTTGGAATAACTTAGCTTGCTACAAAATAATGATCGTTTAATGTTTTATGGGTCAAATACACTTGGTCTCTCGGATTTTAACTTATTTTCTATTTGGTCATTGAGTTTTCAAAAGTAACGTACCTATTTTAATGACCCAATAGACAAAAGTCTATTAATGACCTAATAGACACAAAATTGAAAGTTTAAGGACCTATTAGATATTTGTAATAAGTTTAAGAAACGTATTAGACACAAAATTAAATGTTACACTTTTCAAAGTTGAGGTACCTTTTTAACAACTATGTAGGTACGTGATAATATTTTATTTGGTTCTACCTTTGAATCTGCCAAATACGAGAAGGCAATCAATATGACTGCATTGCAGCACGACCTTGACTTACTACCCGTAAGCATTTTTAATAGCTTAATATTATCACTATCACTAGTCCTTAAAGGTAATTATTTTATTTGCTTCTTTGTTTTTGTTTTCTGCTAGGGCGGCGATCTTACTGAAATTGGGGAAAGAGGAGTGAATATCAGTGGTGGCCAAAAACAAAGAGTTTCCTTAGCCAGGGCAGTCTACTCCAATTCTGATGTCTACATTTTTGATGATCCTTTGAGCGCTCTTGATGCTCATGTGGCTAGTGAGGTACATGATTATGATTTTGATTTTGATATATTCTTTTTTATATCTGTGAGTGTTCGGACTACCTTGCCTGCACCTCGACTAATCTCACAAGACAACTGTCTGACCTTACTACATTGTCAGGTTTTCGAAAAATGCATTAGGGGAGGATTGGGAGGGAAAACAAGAGTTCTTGTGACCAACCAACTGCATTTTCTGTCACAAGTTGACAGAATTATTCTCCTTGATGGAGGTGTGGTGAAGGAGGAAGGAACGTATGAGGAACTTCATGAAAATGGCAAGTTATTCCAAAGGCTAATGGAAAGTGCAGGTGTTTCGCAAGAAACTAGTAAGGAAAAAGAAGACGGTGAAGCCACCGGTACTAAAAAATCATCTCAACTTCCTGTGGAAAATGATTTTGCCAAGGATGCTACTCCTTCAACCGAGAAAAAATCTCTTCTTATCAAGAAGGAAGAAAGAGAAACTGGTGTAGTCCGTTGGGATGTTTTAGTAAGGTATTCTTTTCATAACATGAATCCCATTATCCAATTTTGTGATTTTTTTTAAAGCAAGCAAGCATATACATACACTTTTACATATATACAATTCGTATATGTCTACTTAAGAAGCACAGACACTTTAGTTTGGCTAGCGTGTCCGTGTTCAACACGTGTCGGACACTTGGACACTCTGACACTTGTTGGACATGTATTGGACACTTGTTAGCACAATTGATATGTGGCAAATACTAGTTGTAGGTTAATTTCAAACTCTTGTTAAGTATACTAAATAGACACAATGTTTAAATGACAAAAATAATGAATTTTACAAGTAAAATACATTAAATTCATTTTTTCAAGCATACTAATGCATAAACTTATGATTTTGAATTTCCTTCATGTATGAAAACAATATATCATATATTTTTCTAAACGTGCCCATGCCGTGTCCGTGTCCTAGATTTTAAAAAAATGACGTGTCACTGTGTCTCTTGTCGTGTCGTATCCGTGCTTCTTAGATGTCTACAAATAGACGGATAAACAATAATAGAAAGAACTTAGAAGAATTCCACTATGTCAAATATCTCTCCAAAGTTCAATAAGCTCGAAATATTAGAGATATTATTAGGATACTAGAGTACATATTTTTGAATGTAGGTTATATTTCATGTGTTATTTGTGTCTCTCCCTTGGATTGGTTTGTCTCCCTAAACCAAATGACTCCCTCTTGTCATCATCCAACTCTTTTCTTTTGGTTCCTTTCAGATACAAGAATGCATTAGGAGGCCTATGGGTGGTTATTGTACTCTTCCTATACCTTGTCTTGTCAATCACTCTTCAGATTCTTGAAAGCCTATGGTTAAGGAACTGGACCGACCAACGCAATGTGGGACGGAGTAGAACTTTATACTATAATGCCATATATGCAAGCCTGTTATTTGTTCAAGTATGAGTATATCCAACTAATAATCTAACACATAAGAGTATAGGCTCTAGCTTAAACAAAACAAAACAAAACATTACCTTTTCGCTTTTCTTTAATTTATACCTTAAACTTTTGATGTCAGGTATTGCTGAAACTGGTAAATTCTTCATGGTTCATCGTGTCAAGCTTATACGCAGCCAGAACGTTGCACGACCAAATGCTTACATCTGTTTTAAAAGCTCCAATGGTGTTCTTCAACACCAACCCTCTTGGGAGGATCATTAATCGATTTGCAAAGGATACCAACGACATTGATAGTGATGTTCCTTCTTACATCGACCTGTTTCTGAATCAGATTTCACAACTCCTTTTTGTTTTCATCTTGGTAGGGGTTATCAACACGTTATCATTATGGGCCATCTTTCCTCTTCTGTTATTGTTTTATGCAGCCTATTTATACTACCAGGTAATTAACTACAAATAATTTCTTCTATTATTACTCAACTCTTACTTGTTTAATTATTATCTTCAAATACATCTAACTTCTCTAATCTATGGAGCACAAACACTTTAGTTTAGGTAATGTGTCCGTGTCCATGTCCAACCTGTATTGGACACTCTTACGCATGTTGGGCATGTGTCCAGTACTTGTTATACTCAATAGACACGTGTTAGATGCTAGTTGAATAAATTGAGCTAGTAGCAGTCTAATACTTATTAAACCATATCTAACACTTGTTAAACACAATAAACATGTTCTGACACTTGCGAACACTTGGCAAACAATTATTAGATACACGACATTAAAGTGCTCCATCTTTGATCGGTTTATTTAATTTAAAAAAGTGAGGATAGTAATGAATAGAAATATAAGACATATAGATGGTATTAGAGCCATTTTTACCAAGAATCGATTGAACTGTGCTGATGTTAGTCATTATGCCCGTTTGGTAACGTTCTCGTTTCTTGTTCCCGTTTCTTCATTTTTAATAAAGAAAAATAGAATTTCATGACCCTAACACTTATACATTCAATAATAATAAACCTATATTCTTATTTATGTTTGGAAAAAATTGGAAACAAGAAAAAAAAAGAAAAACTAGTTTTAGTTGTTTCCAAAAGTTCTATACAAATTTTGGGAGTGTTTCTAAAAAATGAGAAACAAGAAACATACAAAGTTATTAAATGCTTAGATTTCTTAATAAAATTAGAAACAAGAAACAAGAAACAAGAAACGAGAACGTTACCTAACGAGCCCTATATTTATCAATGTTGGGATCATAATGTTCAAGGGTTGACCTTTTTTTTTTCTTTTTCTTTATTACAGAGCACATCTCGAGAAGTACAACGGCTAGACTCCACAAGTAGATCTCCCGTTTATGCACAATTTGGTGAAGCTCTAAATGGCCTTTCAACTATCCGTGCATACAAAGCTTACGATAGAATGATGGAGATTAATGGGAAATTGATGGACAACAATATTAGATTTAGCCTTGTGAACATGAGCGGAAAGCGATGGATTGGGATTCGTTTAGAAACCGTGGGTGCTCTAATGATATGGTTTATAGCAACCTTTGCTGTGATGCAAAATAGCAGGGCCAAAAACCAGCAGGCATTTGCATCCACCATGGGGCTTCTACTCAGTTATGCTTTAAATGTTACTTCTTTGTTAACAGATATACTACAACTCAGCAGTATGGTTGAGAACAGTTTAAACTCTGTAGAACGTGTTGGTACCTACATAGATTTACCTTCAGAAGCTCCACCAATTATTGAGACCAACCGTCCCCCTCCTGGATGGCCATCGTGTGGGCATATCGAATTTGAGGATGTCCTGTTGCGTTACAGGCTTGACCTCCCACCTGTCTTGCATGGTCTTTCTTTCACGGTTCTCTCCGCTCACAAGGTTGGAATTGTTGGACGAACTGGTGCTGGGAAATCCAGCATGCTAAATGCCTTATTCCGGATTGTTGAACTCGAAAGGGGACGGATATTAATCGATGGCTTCGATATAGCACCCTTCGGATTGTTGGATTTGAGAAAAGTTCTTGGGATCATACCACAATCACCTGTTCTTTTTTCAGGTAATAAGCAATCTATAACCGTCAAGAATTTCATTACTGTTTCGTTTGCACTTGCTATATTAACCCTCTCACCGTTGAGCTAAGCTAAGAAACACGGAGACACGTCAATTTCCAAAAAAATAGGACACGACACATTGGGGACACGCTAATATATATATATATATAAGTGTGCATATTTTGACATAATGTGAATATTTAATGCTTTTAATGTAAATTTGCTGGTGGGCAGAGAAGGGATGAGTAGTCGCTGTGTCGCCAGTTGTGATGGTGAAATGTCGACCCTCGCTTGTAGTTGAAGTCTTGCTTGAGAAGGATTGACTGACTGTCAATTGTGATGGAGACCGAGTGTGTGGCCACTTTGTGCTTCTGTTTGAAAGTGTGGTCTCAGATCTTTGGGAAGCTCTGGAGAGGGCACATTTAAAGGATGTCATAAGGAAGAATACGTTTGGCTTGGATGCTGAGGTACGTTTCAACGAGCTTTGTGAGAAATGTATGTGTGTATGGTAATGGGAATTAATGAAATACATCTCAAATCTGTTTGCAATTTGATAGTTTCATGTCAGTGATTGATTTCTATTAAAATACTTTAGTTAAGATTTTATTAGACAATCTTGAGATGGATATCAACACTTGTCAAACATTGGGGGGCAGTATATTAACTTTTGGTGAACAACTTAAGATGAAACATTATTAAAATTATGACATAACAGTTAAGTTATTCAGAGTCTTTGGAAAGAAGTATGTATAAAATTAAAGGATTTCTAGAAATATATAAAATTATTTTTGGCTTTATTTTGGGTTCTTGTTATCTAGCTTTGCAACAAACTATTTGGGATTTTAGCTGTATAATGCAATGTTTTGAATGTACAATTTATCCCCCTTCTTCTCTGGTAAATAAAAGAATCCTGATGGATGGTTTTGGATATATTAAGGATATGTTTGGTTTAACTTTTCAAGTGTTTAATTTTGAAAGAAAATCATTTTGATAAAAATTATAGTATTTGGCAACCACTGAAAACGACTTGTTAAAAAAATGAGCTTGAGAAATAAACCATTTTGAGTGAAATTGTTATTTCTTGCAAAACACAAAATAACAACACAAACAACGCAAAGGATACCAATAACAACACAAACAACGCAAAGGATACCCAAACACTATTGTATTCCACTGATAACAATGCAACAGTGATCAACTAAGCCTTAGATCAACCAGCAGATAGTTCAATACAAGAGAGAAAACTTAGAACAATAGTCGTCCCCAGAAGTTTGAGAGTCTGGGTCACCTCTCCTCTAGAGACTAATTCTCACCAAAAGCATAAAATGAAAAAGCACACCAAACCCTTACATAAACCCTGAGCCTGCACACTCACGCAAACCGTACAAGACGTCCACAATCTCTAACGGTCCCCACTACCTTCCCCCAGGTTGTTATTTGCTGCCACATTCTCCTTTTTTCCCCTCCGAGTATACGTCTTTAATATTGGAGGCCTCACAATACCCCCGGTTGAAGATCTACCTTGTCTTCAAGGTGAAAATCAGGAAATTGCCTTTGGATCATTTCAGCTTCTTCCCATGTTGCATCACAATATGGACGGTCTTGCCACTTCACCAACTACTCCTTCTTATTCTTCTCTGTGTTCCACTTCATCCCTAGAACATCTTTAGGATCCACAAGCCATTCAAAGTTCTCAGTCAAGGAAGGAGCACATGACTGGATGTTGTCCCACTCACCAACTACCTTCTTCAATTGGGACACATGAAAAACATTATGAATTGTTGTGGAGGGGGAAGTTTGAGACGGTAAGCCACGGTGCCAATCTTTTCCAGAACTTCATACGGACCAAAGAACTTTGGGGATAACTTTTCACATCTCTTTTTAGCTAATGATTTCTATCGATGGGGTCGTAGCTTCAAAAATACCATATCACCCACTTCACAGTTCACCTCCCTTCGTTTCGCATCTACATACTTCTTCATTCTATTCTGAGCCACCGCAAGCTCTTCCTTCAAAGATACTAAAGCCAAATCACGAGCAATCAATTGCTGATCCAGCGTGCCATTGACGGTTTTCCTGTCACCATATTATAAGAGAGGGGGAGGTGGCCTGCCATATACCACTTGGAATGGTGTCATATTAATAGCTGCATGGAAGGTGGTATTGTACCAATACTCGACCCACATCAACCAGCTTTCCCATTTCTTAGGTTGTTCCATACAATAGCAACGCAGATAGTTTTCAGTGCAACTATTCACTATTTCAGACTGTCCATCAGTTTGGGGATGGAGGAGGTGTTCTTCTTCAACTTCATGCCTTGGAGCTTAAGCATTTCATTCCAAAAGTGACTTACGAATATCTTGTCATGGTCTGAGACGATGGACTGAGGAAATCCGTGGAGCTTGACAACCCCTTTGATAAAAACCATGATAAAAACCACAAATATTGTGTCATACCCATTGGACTTTGGTAAGCCTTCAATAAAGTCCATGGAGATGTCATCCCATATGCGGTCAGGAATGACAGAGGCTGCAACAAACCGGCTGGTGAAACAGAGTTGGCCTTATTCATCTGACACACTTGGCATTTTGCCACATAGTCTTGGACGTCCTTCTTCATATTCTTCCAAAATAATTCTCCCGTGAGTCTTTTGTAAGTTCTTAGGAAGCTTGAGTGTCCTTCCACCATGGAATCGTGATAGGTGTGCATTATGGTTGGAATCAACACCGATTTACGTGACAAGACCATCCTATTCTTATAGAACAACCTCCCTTGCTCCACGGTGTATTTAGGGTGCATCAAGGGATCTAAGAACAACTCCTCCATCAATTTATGTAATTCAACATCTTGTTCCACCTCCTTTTGAATAAGCTCAATATCTATCGAAGCTAGCACTGATATTGACGCTAACTCTACCTCTTGGGGAAGTCTTGACAATGCATCAGCAACTTTGTTTAACAGTCCCCGATTGTACTTGATTTCAAAATCATATCCTAGAAGCTTAGTTAGCCACTTTTGGTACTTTGGTTGAATTTCCCTCTGTTCTAGCAAGTGTTGCAAAACCCTCTGATTCGTCAACACAAGGAACTTCTTTCCCAACAGATAATGCCGCCATTTTTGCACCGCCAACACTATGGCCATCAATTCTCTCTCGTATACCCATTTCAATTGTGCTCTATCAGACAAGTTCTGGCTAAAATAGGCTATTGGTCGTTGCTTTTGGCTTAAAACAGCTTCTAACCCGGTCTCTGATGCATCATTTTCAATCACGAAGGGCAAGGAAAAATCCGACAAGGCTAGCACTGGTAAAGTCACCATGGCTCGTTTCAACGTGCTGAATGCTTTAGTAGCTGCCTTATTCCATTGAAATGCATCTTTCTTGAGTAGTTGAGTCAACAGAGCAACCATTACACCATAGTTCAACACAAACTGACGGTAGTATCCTATCAATCCAAGGAATCCCCTCAGCTTCTTGATGTTTCTCGGGATTGGCCAATTAACCATGGCTTGTATCTTCTCTTGATTAGCCTCTACTCCCTTTACTGATACCCAATGGCCTAGATAAGCCACCTTGGACTGGGTGAAAACTCACTTCTTGCGGTTCGCATACAACTCATGTTCCCTCAACACTTTTAATATTAACTCCAGGTGGTTTAGGTGGGATTCCAAATCAAGGCTGTAAACCAATATATCATCAAAAAACACCAGAATAAACTTGCGCAAATAAGGGCGGAATACCTAGTTCATGATTGATTGAAAAGTGGTTGGTCCGTTCATAAGTCCGAATGGCATCACTAGGAATTCATAATGTCCCTCGTGTGTTCGAAATGCTGTCTTAGACACGTCTTCCTCTCTCATTCTGATCTGGTGGTAACCGGATTTCAAATCTAGCTTGGAATACACTTTGGACCTATGTAATTCATCCAACAACTCTTCTATGACTGGTATGGGGAACTTGTTGGGAATGGTTACCTGATTCAAGGCGCGGTAATCTACACAAAACCGCCATCCCCCGTCTTTTTTCTTCACCAAGAGAATTGGGCTCGAAAACGGACTGTTGCTGGGTTGAATTATCCCGGATGTCAGCATCTCATGGATGAGCTTTTCGATCTCTATTTTCTACACATGAGCATATTTGTAGGGCCTCACATTCACGGGTCCCTGTCCTTCCTTGAGCACTATTTGATGGTCGACATCCCTCGCTGGAGGCATCTCGAAAATGTCTGAGTATTGACTCAATACCCCTTGTACCTCCCTTGTCTCTTCCATGGTCACCTCAGCTTCAGCTCTATCCTCTAACGTTAGATCACGTAGCTCAACTAGAAATCCTTGATCATCTTCCTACCACGACTTAGCCATCATTTTAAGAGAAACCTCAATCCTTGTTAGCGCTGGATCTCCACAGATGGTGACCTTCTGACTGTTCGATTCAAAATTCATAACTAACGTGCCCCAATCTACCTCTATAGGCCCCATCGTTCTCAGCCACAACATTCCCAAAATCACGTCTATGCCACTGAGTTCCCACGGTAAGAAGTCCTGGGTAATGGTCAGCTTAAGTAACTCTAACACTATCGATTTACACACTCCCCTACCTTTCGAAGCCACCCCATTACCCAACACTATTCCATAATGGGTAGTATTGACCATGGGTATCTCCACCTCCTCCACCAATTTCATGGACACGAAATTGTGGGTAGCCCCACAGTCAATGAACACGACTACTTCCTTCCCTTGTATCGTCCCTTTCAGTTTCATGGTTCCCGGAGTTGAAAATCCAATCACAGACTTAAGATCCAACTCAACCACCTCTCCGACTTCTGGAATGTCTTCTTCTAGTTCTTCTTCAGTATCTTGCCCCTGCACGATTTCGATCTCTTCAGCCCGTTTACTAAGAGAACTCTCAACTCCCTCACTTCCTTACTTTTGCATCGATGCCCTGGGCTATACTTCTCATCACATTTAAAACACAAACCCTTTTCTCTTTTGGTTTGGAACTCAGCGTCAATCATCCTTCGTTGTTGCGGGTCTCTTTTCCCTAAAATTCCTTTTTCCAGTAAGGTCATGGATCAATAACCAGATGCTTCTCCTTTTCGCTCGTGTGATTTGAATCCCGCGCCCAAATAACCTTTTCTCCCTCTATTTGGGCTCACTTTCCCTTCACTAATGGACCTTTATCCTGCCAGCTCACAGGCCTTTTGGATCGCTAGATCTCGATCCTCAATCAATTGGGCCTCATTCATTATCTCCTCTAACCCAACCGAACGTCGACTAACCACCGCTGCTTTTAGTTCTGGTTTCAGTCCTTTGAGAAAAGTGTTCTCTAACACTGTCTCTGGCATCTCCGACAACGGTGCAAAGTAGGTTTCAAACTTTTTTCGATATTCCTCCACTACTCCTTGTTTGATAGCTAGGAAGTGCGCACACAAACTCCCTTCTTGCGAAGGTCGGAATCGCTTGAACATTTGTGCCTTCAAATCTCCCCATGAACGGATCCTCTTGCGATTGTGAGACCAACGATACCAGTCGACCACATATTCATCGAAACTAATGATCGCTGTTGTGATCTTCTCCCACTCAGTCAGCTCTCGGCTCTAAACAACCACGAATCGGGATTCTCTCCAACGAACACAGGCATTTCTAGTCTCTTAAACTTGCTTTTATCCCCCACTGTCTTCGGTGCTCCTATCCAGTCCCCTTCCTCTTCCGCCTTCTGTCCTCCTTCCTCTGTTTTGATCCCTGTTTTGGTCATCTGAGAAGAGCCTTCCACCACCTCTGACGTTGCCTTCCCTTCGTTGGCCATCAAGTCGGCCATCATCATCATCATTCTTTCCATACATTTCTCTATCCGTTGCACAGTGTCTTTCAGGACCGATATGTCTTTCTTAGTCGTTTCAACCCTTTCCTCAAGCTGTTTCTATGCCATACTTCGAGTTCGCCCCAGGATTACATGCTCTGATACCAATTTGTTAGGTATCTAACCAAATATTTCCTGCAAAACACGAAATAACAACACAAACAACACAAAGGATACCCAAACATTGTTGTATTCCACTGATAACAATGCAACAGTGATCAATCAAGCCTTAGATCAGCCAGCAGATCAATACAAGAAAGAAAACTTAGAATAATAGCCAAATGGGTAACCTCTCCTCTAGAGACTAATTCTCACCAAAAGCATAAAATGGAAAGGCACACCAAACCCCTACATAAACCCTGAGCCTGCACACCCACGCAAACCGTACAACATGTTCCACAATCTCTAACGGTCCCCACTGCCTTCCCCCAGGTTGTTATTTGCTGCCACATTCTCCTTTTTGCCCCTCCGAGTATACGTCTTTAATATTGGAGGCCTCACAGAAACACTTGAAAGTAAATTTTTAAAAAGAATTTTTAAGTATATAATAACTTGGGTATAGAAACACTTGTGATGAAATGTAACCAAACATGTAGATGTTTAAATCCTAAATTTTTTTTATAAAAAATGTTTAAATAAAAATGCATTATTGAAAAATACTTAAACTAAAAGGTATTCCAAACAGATCCTAAGGGTTCGTTTGGAATACGTTTTAGTTTGAGTGTTTTTCGAGAATGAATTTTTTAAAAAAATATTTTGAACAAAAATTGTTTAGAATTTAAATACTCATATGTTTGGTTATACATTTCCTCATAAGTGTTTTTATACATACTTAAAAACGATTTTTTTTTAGAAAATTGTTTTCAAGTGTTTCTCTCAAAATTGTATATTTCTCAATTTCATTTCTAATAAGTCATTTTAAGTGGTTGTTAAACACTAATTTTTTTTTCAAAATGATTTTTTTTTTCAAAATGTTATAGTAAAAGGCAACACGTACTAACTATATCTAGAAGCTTCTTGAAGTATCTATATAGATGTATATAATTAGCCCTCTCTAGATTTATCATGAATATTATAAATAGATATCTAAAAGAAGGTCTAGAATTATCTTACCTTTAAGCTCCAAGGAGAATTCCTTTGGACAAGGATAGATATAGAAATATCTAGGATATTTTTAGATCCAAGAAAAACCTAGAAAAATCCTTTTGCTTGGGCTCCAAGAATCTTATATCTATAAACTGGGAGTGTATCCTCCATCAGTATCACAACTTAGAGGAAGTACCAAATGTTAGAGTAAGCATCAAGAGTGAGTGAGAAAGTGGGAGAGTCTTTTCCTAAAAGTGTCCATCTTTGTACTTTCCTAATAAAAGTTTCTTTCTTTCAAAGTGTCTGGCTCTCCCCTTTTGTGCTAATTTCTTCAAAATTAAACACTTGAAAAGTTAAACCAAACATACCCTAACTGTTGCAACGTGTTTTATTAACACAAAATTTACTTCATGTTAAAGAGAAAAGATGAGGAATCAATAATCTAATGATCTCTAAAGTGGTAGCTTATTTGATTTTTAGGTTTTAGAGTCTGGAGAGAACTTCAGCATTGGACAGAGGCAATTGTTAAGCCTTGCTCGAGCACTACTTCGAAGATCAAAAATACTAGTTCTTGATGAAGCAACAGCAGCGGTTGATGTTCAAACTGATGCTTTGATTCAAAAAACTATTAGTAAAGAGTTTAAATCTTGTACTATGCTCATTATTGCACACAGATTAAATACCATCATAGATTGTGATCGGATCCTCCTACTTGAAGCTGGTCAGGTATGTTTGTGTGGTAAAAGATTTCAAGTTATTGTAAATTACTTCTTTTATTTTCTTTTAATAAAACCCAGAGAGTAAATAATTCCTGCTTGAGATTTATTGATAAGCACGGCTATAAATAAGCCATCAAGATACAAGTAGTTGAGATAACAGAATAACAACTCAACTAAAATATAAACTTCTTTCTTATAACTAATACTCCCCCTCAAGATGGAGCCATGATGTTAAGCAATCCCATCTTGGACAACAAGGAGGAAAAAGAGACAGATGGTAAAGCTTTTGTGAAGACATCAGCCAACTGAGATGCTGACCGGATAGGCAGCAGTTTTATAACACCAGTGATCACTTTCTCACGAACAAAGTGGCAATCAAGCTCGATGTGTTTAGTCATTTCGTGAAAAATGGGGTTGGAAGCTATGTGGATTGCAGCATTGTTATCACAAAAAAGCAGAGAAGGAGAAGGAGAATCAATCTGTAAATCCTTTAACAATTGACACAACCAAACTAGTTCACAAGAAGTAGCTGCTAAAGCCCGGTATTCTGCCTCTGCAGAAGATCTGGAGACAGTAGTTTGCTTTTTCGCTTTCCAAGACACAAGGGAATCACCAAGGAAGACACAGTAGCCCGTGGTTGATTTCCGAGAGTCTGAACAAGACGCCCAATCGGCATCAGAGAAACCACGAAGCTGAAAAGTGGTAGTGGCGGTCAGAAGTATTCCTTGAGCAGGACAACCCTTCAAATATCGAAGGAGGTGATTCACGGCAAGCATATGAGTTGTTCGTGGCTTAGCTACATATTGGCTGAGTTTGTGAACGACGAAGGCAATATCTGGCCTGGAGGCAGTGAGATAAAGCAGACGTCCAATGATTCTTCGATAGTTAGAATAATTGGAAAGCAACTCGCCATCAGTAAGACTCAGCTTTGCGTTTGGATCCATAGGCAGGGGAGCAGGTTTGGCAGACAGCAAACCAGCATCCTCAATAAGTTGCAAAGTGTATTTTCTTTGAGAAAGAAGAATACCCTTGCCAGACCGAGCGATTTCCAATCCTAAGAAATACCGTAAGGATCCCAAGTCTTTGAGTTTGAAAGTAGTGTTCAAATGTGCTTTCAAGCTCTCAATATCCTTGGAAGACGCCCCGGTAATTATGATGTCGTCCACATACACCAAGAGAGCAATGAAGGAGGGACCAGAACCTTTTGTAAAAAGGGAATAATCGGATTTGGATTGCCTGAAGCCAAGAGACAGTAAGGCAGACGAAAATTTGTCAAACCATTGTCTTGAAGCCTGCTTAAGGCCATAGATAGACTTATGTAGTTGGCAAACCAGACGCTCCCCCTGAGACTTAATAATGTCATGTTTATATCCTAATGGTAGATCCATGTACACCTCCTCAAACAAATCACCATGGAGAAACGCATTATTGACATCTAGCTGAATAAGAGGCCAATTAAAGGACACTGCCAAGGTTAACAATACCTTAATTGTGACAAGCTTGGCAACAGGAGAGAACGTTTCAACATAATCAAGTCCCTCTGTCTGTGTGTATCCTTTTGCAACCAAGCGAGCTTTGAAGCGCTCAATGGTCCCATCAGCATTATGCTTGATTTTGTAAACCCATTTGCAGCCTATAGAATGTTTCCCTTTAGGTAATTGAACAACCGACCAGGTGCGATTAGCCTCCATTGCTTTTAGTTCAACGGCCATGGCATCTCTCCAGTGGGCAAAAGGCACGGCTTGATGATAATATTGAGGTTCGTACTCAGAGGAAATATTAAGAACAAACCGCCTATAATCAAAGGATAAACCATCATAAGCTAGATACCTCTGTAAGGGAAACTTTGCCGCTGTGGGAGGACAAACCTTGGCCTTAAGCAAACTGCAGTGAAAGTCCTTTAAATAAGAAGGTTGTTTAGTAAGTCTGGATGACCTCTGTGGAACAATGTTCGCAATAGGAACAACATCTGTGGATGGAACATCACCAGGGACATGTGGAGGTGGAATATTATTCGAAGAGTTATCAACTGAATTACTGTGAATGGTGTCTGAGGAGGAAACACCTATAGCATTCGGAGGTGAAAGCATAGAAACCTCAACATTGGAGGGAGCCAATGTGTTGGTTCTGTCGTCGGAAACAGATGCATCAAAAACAGTATTGTTACCTGCCAAACCTTTAGGTGGAATACCACCATAGTCAAAAGACTTTGGGAGGACCAAGTCTGGAAAAGGATCATAAGAGTCCTGGTAACCAGCGAGTTGGTGAAAAGGGAACAGCTGTTCGTGGAAGACAACATCTCGAGATATAAAGAAACGTTTTTCTTTAATATCATACAGCTTATATCCTTTTATCCCCTGAGGATATCCAACAAACACAGAAGAAATTGCTCTCGGTTGAAACTTTGTCCGGTGAGAAGATAAAGTAGAGGCAAAGCACAAGGTGCCAAAAACACGCAGGTGCGAGTAGTCGGCATTCTTGCCATATAGTCGAAAGTAAGGGGTGCACCAAGACAACACCGAGGATGGAGTTCGGTTAATGAGGAAGGATGTGGTTAAAATGCATTCGCCCCAAAACTGTATAGGCACTCTGGATTGAAACATTAATGCCCTTGCAACATTTAACAAATGTTGATGCTTCCTTTCCACAACAGCGTTTTGTTCGGGACATTCAACACAAGAATACTGATGAAGAACTCCTCTGGAGTGAAAGAACTCAGTGAAGGAAAGCTCTGGGGCGTTATCAGACCGAAAACACTTTATGGGAACTCCAAATTGTGTATCAACAAGTTTAAAAAACCGTGGAACTATAGACAGAGCATCAGACTTGGTCTTCATGAGGAAAGTACATGTATAGCATGAAAAATCGTCCACAATGGTTAGGAAATAACGATAGCCAGAGTGTGTGGGAGATTGATAAGGACCCCATGTGTCACAGTGTATTAGCTCAAAAGGATGGCTAGCTGTCCTACTGTTGGAGGTGAAAGATAATCTCCGCTGTTTTGCTAAAGGACATACTAGACACGGTTGAGAAAAATCTTTAGTAGACTTGAGGGACAAGAGATTCTTCAATGTATTCAAATGTTTGAGGGATGGATGACCAAGGCGATCATGCCATATCAAATGGTTACACTGTGAACGAGAATTACAAACAACAATGCTATTGACATTATTTCTATGAGATAGAGATTCAAAGCATAAGAGATATAATCCCTGCCAGAGGTTAGCCTTGCCAATCATCTTCAAAGAGGACCTGTCCTGAAGAAGACAAGAATTCCCAACAAATGAGACCAAAATAGGTGAACAAGCTGTGAGGGCACTGACAGATATAAGGTTGAACCGAAAGTCTGGTACATATAGTACATTTTGTAAAATAAGGTCAGAAGATAGCCGAACTTCTCCAGCAAACTTAACTACTAATCGGTTCTGATTTGGCAAAGTAACAGAATATCCAGAAACCGGCAATAGAGAAGAAAATAGGCTTTTAGAATAGCATATATGAGTAGAGGTTCCTGAGTCGACTACCCAATTATTAGAAGCAGGTATAAGAGTAGAACAGGTACCTGCAACATGGGCAGTGCTAGTCGATGAGGAGGAAGATCCACTGTCGTGAGACTGCAAAACGACAAGGAGACTTTGGCATTGTTCTGTAGTTAGACTCGCCAGAGAAGAACTATCAGGTTTGGCACTGGGTGGGACAGTAGAAGACCTCTGATTGCGGTATCCCGAAGGATATCCGTGTATCTTGTAACATTTGTCAACGGTATGGCCTTGGATATTACAATGGGTACATACCGGACGTCCTTTCTTGGTTGAGGTAGAATTGTTCTTGCCAGAAGAATTCGTGATAGAGGACTTTGCAATGAGCGTCGTTGCTTCAGTATTTACCGAAGAAACCTTCACAGTCTCAGTAGAAGATCGTTGCTCTACCTCTTGGACAACAAGAGAAAAAGCTCGGGTAATACTCGGTTCTGGTTCCATCAAAAGCAGTTGAGTTCGTACCTGGCTAAAAGATTCATTGAGGCCCATTAAAAAGGCCATCACATGTTCTGTCTGAAAATAGTCAGCAAGATCCTTCACTCCTCCACAGGTGCATCGACCACATGAACAATTGGGACGGTAGGAAATAAGCTCGTTCCAAAGCGTCTTCAATTTCGCATAATAGGTGGTGACGGAGTTCTGATCTTGTGCTAAATTGGAAATTTCGCGTCGAAGTTGAAAAATTCGAGGGCGATTTTTCCGTTGATACCGCTGCTGGAGATCTAACCACATGTCTCGAGCAGAATCGGCAAAATTGATGCTCGCCGAGATTTCCTTCGACAGAGCATTCAAGATCCAGGCCTTCACAATACTATTGCATATCTCCCAAGAACGTTTCAGAGTACCAGTTTGTCGAAGAATGGTGCCGTCGACGAAACCCATCTTGTTTTTAACGGTGAGCCCTAGTGTCATAGCTTGACTCCAAGATGTGTAATTGGACTCTGTAAGAGGCTCAGACACAAGAATGAGGTTTGTTCCGTCAGAATGATGAAGGTAATATGGATTCTCATAGAGATCAATTACCGACTGGCTGGTAGGTTGGCTTGCGGAAGAAGAGATTGGATCAGGGTTCGCAGATGAAGTATCGTCGGCCATGGATAATCGCAAGAAAAAACTCTCTAAGAAAGATTAAGGAAATCAACTGATACCATAATAAAACCCAGAGAGTAAATAATTCCTGCTTGAGATTTATTGATAAGCACGACTATAAATAAGCCATCAAGATACAAGTAGTTGAGATAACAGAATAACAACTCAACTAAAATATAAACTTCTTTCTTATAACTAATAGCTTTCTAGATTTAATTTCAAGTCTGTTGATGTTGCATTGATTTTTAGGTTTTGGAGTATGATACTCCGAAAGAACTTTTATCAAATGAAGAAAGTGCTTTTTCAAAGATGGTTCAGAGTACAGGAGCTGCCAATGCTCAATACTTGCGCAACTTAGTGCTTGAAGACGAAGAGAAGAGAGCAAACCAATAGATGGACAAAGGAAATGTTTCTCAAGCTTTAATGGTGGTTTCTTCATTTTATATATTTGGTGAAAATATCATTTTGATCTCTCTGCTTTAGGTTTTATTCGATTTTAGGTGATTAAAAAAGAATCTTAACCGTTTTTAGCGTTTGGCAAAATAGATTATAAATTAATTTTTATAAATTACCTTTCCAATCCAATAGCGTTGATTTGTAAAATCCAATAATTGTATCTTTTCAGTTTAGCTTCTCTAGAAATCTAACTTATAATTAACTATTTATCTCTCTATAGTCTATACGTTGTTGAGGCATGATTCATGTCAAACTTTTTTTTTTTTTAATTTAAGTTAAATATTTTTATTCTATTATCTTATACTCAATTGTAATTATTTGTTTTTATTTTTATTTAAATTGAAATAATATTTTTTTTGGTTAATTATATTTCTTAGTAAAATATAAAAATATCCTAGATTAAAGATAGTATTTTAAATCATATGAAATTTAAAAGAATTATCTTATATATTTCAGAAAAAAAAATATTTCTTATAATAATTTTGAAATTATCTTATAAAACTTTGAAATTAAATATCAACATTGAATTTATTTATTGAAAAAATTAGTTAAGCTGCAACAATTTAGAATTTTAATTTACCAAACCTCAACCTGCTTTTTCATCTATAAAACTAAATTTTACCAAACACTAATTTAGTATAGCCGATTTTCTTACATGCACAGTTAACAACAATTATTTTGAAAGCTACAACAATCTCAAACTAAGTTTTAGTCCCTATATATTGTCAAAAAAAAAAAAAAAAGTTTTAGTCTCTATAGTTTCAATAAAGCTTGAAATTGGTGTATTTCAAAAATTCTCTTAAAATCTCTCTTATTTTTTTTTTTCCAAATTTCCATAAAAAAAAATCTTCAGATTTTCTCCCTCCTATCGCATCCACCATTACCAGTTGGTTCAATCATCGTCTTTTCGCCTGCATCACTGTAGTTCGCATCGTTCTACTCTGTTTGTCGCATGTTTACGTTGTTGATCAAACTGGTGTTGTTTCAGGTTGATTCACGTCACAACTCCATGATTTACTAACAATGGTGCAACTCAAGATTGACATTGTTTCATGTCATCGCTAATAGTCGATTCACGTCGGTGTCTGTGTTCAGGTCGATCGTCACAACCAGACTTTTCGCATCCACCGGCGTTTTGGGTTTATAAAAATTATACAGACTTAGGGTTTAGAAAAAATCATAAGGCGTTTATTTTCATGGCTTCCTGTTATCAAGATAGGGGGTTGTGTAGTAAAATAGATTTAGTATACTTGCAATTCTACTGTGCGTGAAGGCAACCAAGTTCATAAAAGATAGAGAAAGAGGTTCATAAAAGATAGAGAAAGAGGTTTGTTTCATGGCTTTTATTATTATTTACTAAGCTATTAGGGGTTATTTGGTTAAGGTTTTATAAATGTCAGGATGTTTGGAAATACTATGTCTAGGAATATAAGATTGTTGGAAATAAAAAATAACTGTGTTTGGTTGTACATGAGAATGTCATTAAGACTTTATGAAAACCAATTATGTTAATTTAGGTCTCATTTGATAACCATTTTGGTTTTTTTTTTTTTTTTTTTTTTAATTAAGCTTATAAATCATACTTCCACCTACGAGTTTCTTTGTTTTTCTAATACCTTTCTTTCCTTGTTTTTAAAAACCAAGCAAATTTTGAAAACAAAAAAATAGGTTTCAAAAATTTGTTTTTGTTTTTAGAATTTGCCTAGAAATTCAAATGTGCCATTGACAATATGAAAACCATGGTAGGGAAATTGGTAGAAAACAAGCCTAATTTTAAAAAACCAAAAACAAAAAACCAAATGGTTATCAAACGGGACCTTAATAATCATGAAATAATTTTAATTGAATGAACTATGTTAATTTAACCAATTAAAATTATTTAATTAATTTTTAAAATAAATATCCTTAATTACAGTAATTTAATATATTTTTATTCATAAATATTTTAATAATAATATGATTATTTATTTATTATAAAGAAATAAAATAAATAATTAATGGATTATAAATAATCGATAAGTAATTAATTATAATGATTGAAAGATGAATTTTTATACTAAATTCATTTAAATAATTTTAATTCAATAATTAAATATATTTTGGATAATGTTAACTAATTAATTATAATTTTAGTAAATATGTAATTGCATTCATTTAATAAAATTGGACTAAGTATTTGTTTAGTAAAAACTTGAAAGTCTTGACAAATTATTATTTATTTAATCTAATTAAATTATTTATTATATTATTTTTAAATTTAGTATCCATTATTTAATTAATTAACTATATTCAAAATAAAATTGCATATCAAAAATAAATAAATAAATAAATAAGAGATGGGCAAGAGAAAACTCATGCTTTTGCGATGGCATAGAAAAATCCTTACCTATGGGCATATATGATTCCTGAGAATGCTTTATTTTCAGGGTCCACCACAGAAACCTTGAAACAAACAAGGGTATCAAAAACCTTTGTCCATTTACATCCAAACATCCCCTTAGGGGCCGTTTGGTTTAAGGTTTTATAGATGTCTGGGAATAAAAGATGTCTGTATTTTTTTTTAGAATTAATCATGTAAACTTTATGTAATTTTAATAAATTAATCAATAAAGTAATCAAAATTAATCCAAACTATTAATAAAAATTAATGAATTAATAATCATGAAATAAATTTAATGGGATAAACTATGTTAATTTAACTAATTAAAATTATTTAATTAATTTTTTTAATAAATATCTTTAACTACAATAATTTAATATATTTGTATTTATAAAAATAATTTTAATTCAATAATTAAATATATTTTCGATAATGTTAACTTATTAATTATAATTTTAGTAAATATGTAATTACATCCCTTTAATAAACTTGGACTAAGTATTTGTTTAAAAAAAATTTGAAATTCTTGACAAATTATTATTTAATCTAATTAAATAATTTATTATATTATTTTTTAATTTAGTATTCATTAGTTAATTAATTAATTATATTCAAAATAAAATTGCATATAAAAATAAAAAAGAAGAGATGAGCAAAAAGAAAACTCATGTTTTTGCAAGGGCATAGAAAACCCTTGTTTATGAGCATAAATGAGGCTTGGGAATGCGTTATTTCCTAGGCCCACCACAGAAATCTTGAAACAAACAAGGGCATACAAAATTCTTGTCCATTCCCATCTCCAAAACCCTTGTACCAAACGACCACAAACGACCACAGGTTTAAAAAAAATTCATACATCCTTTATTTCCATGTTAACAAATATATTTGGGTTCATAAAATATATAAGAGTGCTTATCGATATCAAACATAGGGTTCTATTTGATGGAAAAAAATCATATGTTTATTTTATGTATATATATATATATATAATATGTTAGATTCGAATGTATGAATTTTATGAATGAATCAAATTCCTAGCGAAAGCAATGTGAATCAAACGTAATTTAATTCGGTTTTTTCGAAACCAGTACATTATGCAACAGAGAATTAAACAAAACAATTTCTATGTAAATTATATGGTTAAGCATGTTGATTTCTCTACAAAAGTGTTAGAAAGTTTACTTACTTTTGTAGACTCAAGTTACAACAAGAAGAGAGATCCCTTGAACAATATTTCAAGAACACAACAAACTTTCTGAGACTAAAATACAGAGACACCACCACCAAATCTTCAATACTATTCTCTAAGATCTAGAACCGAATTGTGGGAACTGTTGATGCCAAAATCCGGACAGAGGACTCACCTGACCTTCACGTGACACCAACAGTGAATTTGTAGAAGCTGGGGAAGACGCGACCTGCAAGACCAGCAAAAATTGCTGGACACCGGTGTGGTGTAGGCCACACCGCCTCCGATGCCTAAGTCAGAAAACCGAGGAGAAGCTAGAGAGTAAAAGGAGGAGTCGAGAATAGAGTTTCAGAACCCTTCTTCAGTGATGAAGAGAAGTTTTTATACCTGTTTTGCCTCCTAGGGTTTTCAGGAATTCGGAGGTGTTTCGGAACGAACCAGGCGAAACCGGGGCGGAGGGAAATGACCGAACGCGGGCCGAATGGTCGGCCTCGACCTTTTGCCGAGGCCGACCATATGGGTCGGGCTATGTTGGCCCGACCCATTGGTCCGATCTTCCTGTGGGTCGGTCTTCTGGTCCTACCTCTGCCTGATTATCCTTGTCAGCTCCCCTCGTCAGTGTGGTCCAAAATTACCTATAACATTAAGCCCCCACTCTTGAATTGGGATTCATGTGTGACTTGATGCTATAGGCTGAGCTCCTTAAGCCCGATTTAAGAGTACGACTCATGCATGACTTCTTGTTATCCTGCAAGACAGGACAAACTAGACAAAGTAGAAACTCCCTGAATAGGGGTTAGATGAAATGGAAATGAGAGGAGAGAAAGGTTACAAAAAGTAGCTGAAGGGCCTCTCTGGTCGGCCTCGGCCCCGGGTAGAGGTCGAGCACATCACTTTCCCATTTTAGCTTAGGGGGCGTTGCCCCCGAACCCCCACCGGGCGCTTCGCCCCTGGACCCCGACTCTAATTAACAATATGAAAAACAGAAGACTTCACAATCCTGCATTGAAAAGTTAATTTCTGCAAAATAAAAGCGAGGGAGGAGGCTAGGATCGGCCTTGGCCTCTGGCCCTTGTTAGCTCAGTACTTATCCCCCTATATTCATATGTCAGTCCTTACTGGAAAATAATGGGAGAGTTGCATGACGATTACAACAAAGGAATGGAATAGCCTTAACCTATCCCTATTCCTAGCCCCCACTCAACATGCACATTTATTGCTTCAAGCGTTGCATTTTTCGAGCAAGAATGACTAATTTCATACCTGGCCTTTTGAAGGTGAATGGTCGGCCTCGGCCTTGGCATGAGGCTCGACCAGCTTCTCTGTACTATTTGTTTGTCGACGGCTAGGCTTATGTGTAGATTTGCCCGGCCCTACCTTAAGCATCCCCTTGCGGCTTTGAGCGCCTCGACTATGCTAAAAAGTAAAGTGACTGAGAGCTCGAAACAGTCACGCTGTTTTGAATGTGTGCCTAATGGTTGGCTTCAGAGCTGGGATGCTTGACCTCGGCCTTGGCATGAGGCCGAGCATTTCTTCTATTTTGCTTGCCAATCTGCTCTGCTGTATCCATCCTGATGGTGCGTACACTCAGTCAGGGGAAGCTTGGGGAGGCCTAGGAAATTCTTGAGCCTCTCTTCAAGCTATCATGGTCATCCCAAGGGTGCGTACACTCTTCTGGGGAAAAGCTTGGGGAGGCCTAGGAAATTCCCAAACCTCTCTTCAAGCTGTCATGGTCATCCTAGGGGTGCGTACACTCTTCTGGGGAAAAGCTTGGGGAGGCCTAGGAAATTCCAGAGCCTCTCTTCAAGCTACTGTGTTCATCCCAGGGGTGCGTACACTCTTCTGGGGAAAAGCTTGGGGAGGCTTAGGAAATTCCCGAGCCTCTCTTCAAGCTATCATGGTCATCCCAGTGGTGCGTACACTCTTCTGGGGAAAAGCTTGGGGAGGCTTAGGAAATTCCCGAGCCTCTCTTCAAGCTATCATGGTCATCCCAGGGGTGCGTACACTCTTTTGGGGAAAAGCTTGGGGAGGCCTAGGAAATTCCCAAGCTCTCTTCAAGCTGTTATGTTCATCCCGAGGGTGCGTACACTCAATCGGGGAAAGTACGAAAGTCTGGCCTCTACAAGGATTGTTCCTGTCTAGCCAAACACGTTACATCCTATGGAAAAAGCACTTTATGCAAAATACATCGCAAAGAACTTTATTAAATTTGCAAGTGTCGACATCGTAGAAATGAAAATAGATGATCTTATGAATAGCTCTACCGTTATTCATAACGCAATTCTAACTTGGATAAGCAAGAAAAGAAAGTCGAACTCATTACAACATGACCATGATTATGATGGACTTGACTTGTTCTTACCCTCAACCCCCCACTCAAAATGTGCATTCAATATCTTCGACATGCATTTTTTGAGTGAGGAGAAACTAACTTCGTACCTGGGCCTCTAAAGGTGGAGCTCGACCTTGGCCTCTGGATGGTCGGCCTCGGCCTTGGCATGAGGCCGACCAGCTCCTCTATGTTGTTTGCTTGCTTGTTTTCCATCCCAAGGGTGCGTACACTCTGTTGAGGACCTGGGGAGGTTGAGGACATGCGTCAACCTCTCTGCAGGAATTTAGTCTCCGCAAGAATCATTCTTGTCTGGGAAAGTGCGAGAGTTTGGCCTCTGCAAGAATTATTCTCGTCTGGCCGTATGCGTCACATCCTACTTTATGCAAAACACAATATAATAGATTTTATTGAATTCACAAATGTTTGTGTGTTTTACAGTGAGATAAATGATAGACAATCTCTATGCAAAGTAAACATAAGTAGAAAAAGCCATTATCCCTGGTCGGCCTCGGCCTTCTGCAGTGGTGGCGTTGCCTGCCACTTGTTTCTGCTATGGCTACTAATAGTAGATCTTTAAGTGTTCTGCATTCCATGGGTGTGGAGTTGGTTTCCCGTTTTCATCAACCAAGGCATAGGTGCCGGGGCGGACCACTTTGCTAACTTGATAAGGTCCTTCCCATGCTGGTCCCAATGCACCGTGCATTGGGATCTCTGGTGTTTTGCAAGAAAAACAGTACAAGATCTCCTTCTTTGAAGGTGCGCCTTTTCACTCTTGCGTTATAATATCTGGCAACCCTATTTTTATATTCTGCAACCCGGAGTTGAGCCATTTCACGATGCTCGCCTAGGAGGTCCAAGTTCAACCTCATAGCATCATCATTCCTTTGCACACTAAACTGCTCTGTCCTGGGGGAGGGGATGCCGATCTCCACTGGGACTACCGCCTCTGCCCCGAATGAAAGGGAAAATGGTGTTTCCCTTGTGGAGGTCCGTGCTGTCGTCCGATAAGCCCACAGTACACGCGGGAGCCCATAATCCTTTTAGCCCTTCAAGCATCGTTTTCAGATTCTGCTTGATTATTTTATTCACAGCCTCCACCTGGCCATTAGCTTGCGAATGGGTTGGGGATGAACAACCGTGCGATATGCCCAAATCTGAGCAAAACTTCCTAAAAGCGGCATTGTCGAATTGCCTACCATTATCTGATATAATGGTGTTAGGAATCCCAAAACGGCACACAATATTCTTCCATACAAAGTCAGTAATCTTCTTTTCAGTTATAGTTGCTAGCGGTTCTGCCTCCGCCCATTTTGTGAAATAATCCACAGCCACAACTGCATATTTGATCTATTCCCCATTGTGCGAACGACCACAGGTTGATAATGCTCGTTAAAGGCTCAGGCAGTTGCCTTGGAATGGGTGCAAAGCTTTGACATTGGTCGCAAGATCTCGTGAAATGCCTAGCGTCTTGCAACATGGTTGGCCAGTAGTAACCTTGCCTGACTATCTTGTGACACAACGACCTTGCCCCTGAATGATTTCCACACACCCCCTCACGTATCTCTCTCATAACCTAGTTAGCATCACTAGGGGAAAGACACCTCAACAACGGCATCGAGTAGCCTCTTTTATACAGTTTCCCTTCCCTTAACACAAAATGCGATGCTCGCCTCTGAATCTTTTTAGCCTCTGTCTTCTCTGTTGGCAGCTCGCTTTTCCCCAAGTAATCAAGGATCGGATCCATCCATGAAACTTCTCCTGCTTCAGGGGAGGGTTCAGTTTCAATTGATGGGATGCCCTCCCCATCTGCAGGACTCTTGACCTCAAGCCTTGGATCTTCGGCCTCGGCCTCAGACTTATCCTCAGGCTCAGCCTCAGCCTCGGACTTATCCTCAGGCTCGGCCTCTGCTCGACCACCTGTCTCGAGAACCTCCTCAACACACACCGCAGGCTCAAACAAAACCTCAATTGGTACAGTCCTGCTCAACTCTGTATCATAGGCAGCCGCCAAGCGAGCCAGTGAATCTGCGTTGGCATTCTAAGACCTCAGGATTTGCTTGATCTCCCACTTCTCAAAGCTGGACAGCAGATCCCTAGCCTTGGATAAGTACTTACTCATTCTCTGCTCCCTAGTCTGATATTCTGCCAACACTTGCTTCACGATTAGTTGTGAATCGCTTTGGACCATGATGTCTGAGACTCCGATCTCCCTTGCCAACCTTAATCCTGCAAGGAGTGCCTCGTATTCAGCCTCATTATTTGAGGCCTTGAAGTTGAATCTCAGGGCGTACTCAAATCTTCCTCCATCAGGGGATTCTAGCAAAATTCCTGTTCCACAACCCTTGGTGTTATAAAACCCATCTACAAAGAGTGTCCAAGTATGTTTTACCTCCCTTATACTCAGCATATTGACCTTTGTGCCTGACTTGCTCTGCTCGGCCTCGGGCCTCTGAGGGTCGGCTTCCTCCTCGGAAGTCATTAATTCTGCCAGGAAATCTGCCACAGCTTGCCCTTTCATGGCAGTTCGGGGTTTGTAGTGGATGTCATACTCACTCAACTCAACTGCCCACTTCATGAGGCGACCCGAGGCATCTGGCTTCTGCAATACATGTTTTAGAGGAAAATTGGTCAAAACTGTTACCTTGTGGGCTTGGAAATACGGACGCAATCTTCTGGCCGACGTAACTAGAGCCAGAGCGAGCTTCTCCACTTGGGGGTATCTAGTTTCTGCTCCAACCATCGATTTATTGGTATAATACACGGGTCGCTGGAGTTTTCCTTCTTCTTTGATTAGTGCAGAACTTACAGCCGTATCCGAGGCCGCGACATAGAGCAGTAGCTTGTCGCCAGGGAGTGGCTTGGCCAAGAGCGGGGCCAAGCTCAGATAGTCCTTCAGCTCTCGAAAAGCCTTTTCGCACTCCCCAGTCCATTCGAAACGTGATCCCTGTCTCAAAATTTTAAAGAAGGGTAAACACTTGTCAGTTGATCTACTAACAAACCTGTTCAAGGCTGCAACCCTCCCGTTCAAGCTTTGAAGCTGCTTGAGACTGGTCGGGGAAGACATTTGCATGATTGCTCTGATTTTGTCTGGGTTTGCTTCTATCCCCCTCTGATGTACCATGAACCCTAGGAATTTTCCAGACGTTACCCCGAAAGCGCATTTAGTCGGGTTTAGTTTCATTCAATACTTTCGGAGTATCTGGAAAGCTTCACTAAGGTCAGACTTATGGCATTGAGACTTCAAGCTCTTCACTAGCATGTCATCCACGTATACCTCCATGTTCTTTCCCAATAGCGGAGCGAACATGTGGTTTACCATCCGTTGGTATGTCGCTCCGGCGTTCTTTAGACCGAACGACATGACCTTGTAACAATACAACCCTCGACTGGTGATAAATGAAGTCTTTTCCTGATCGGGCTCGTGCATTCTAATCTGGTTGTACCCTGAGTATGCATCCATAAAACTCAGCATTTCGTGCCCTGCTGTGGCATCAACCAACTGGTCGATCATTGGCAGAGGATAGCTGTCCTTTGGGCACGCCTTATTTAGGTCAGTGAAGTCGATGCACATTCGCCACTTCCCGTTAGGCTTCTTTACCAGTACCACGTTAGACAACCACTGGGGATAATGAACTTCTCGGATGAACCCCGCCTTAAGCAACTCATCCACTTGACTGGCAATAACCTCATTCCTCTCCGAATTAAATGCTCTTCGTTTCTGCTTTATCGGCTTGAAATCCCTGTCCACGTTTAACCGGTGAACCATCACTTCCGGGTCAATCCCTGGAATATCTTCGTGTGACCATGCAAACAGATCCACATTAGCCCTCAAGAAGCCAACCAGTCTATCCCTCTGCTCAGCCCCTAGTTTGGTGCCGATGTTCACTCTCCTTTCCTCAGACATTAGTGGTACAGACTCCAGTTCCTCCGCTGGCTGTCCCCTTGGGTCAAGTCCAACAGCATCGTTGACATGCGGAACCTTGCAACAGCCTCCGGAGTTAGGGTCGGCCTTTTCCATACCGAGGCCGACCTCCGCTGGCTGTCCCCGTGGGTCAAGTCCAACAACATTGTTGACATGCGGAACCTTGCAACAGCCTCCGGAGTTAGGGTCGGCCTTTTCCATACCGAGGCCGACCTCAGTCTGGTTCAGTGCTTTCTTCTCATACCCGGAATTTCTTTTTGGTTTCTGAACCTGATTCATCCTGCAGACCCCCACCGATGTGCGGCCTGAACTGGCAAGCACTCCCTCCCCACAGACGGCGCCAACTGTTGATGCCAAAATCTGGACAGAGGACTCACCTGACCTTCACGTGACACCAACAATGAATTTGTAGAAGCTGGGGAAGACGCGACCTGCAAGACCAGCAAAAACCGCTGCACACCGGTGTGGTGTAGGCCACACCGCCTTCGATGCCTAAGTCAGAAAACCGAGGAGAAGCTAGAGAGTAAAAGGAGGAGTCGAGAATAGAGTTTCGGAACCCTTCTTTAGTGATGTAGAGAAGTTTTTATACTTGTTTTGCCTCCTAGGGTTTTCAGGAATTCGGAGGTGTTTCGGAACGAACCAGGCGAAACCGGGGCGTCACGGGTCGGAGGGAAGTGACCGAGCTCGGCCCGCGCAAGCGGGCCGAATGGTCGGCCTCGGCCTTTTGCCGAGGCCGACCATATGGGTCGGGCTATGTTGGCCCGACCCATTGGTCCGGTCTTCCTGTGGGTCGGTCTTCTGGTCCTACCTTTGCCCGATTATCCTTGTCAGCTCCCCTCGTCAGTGTGGTCCAAAATTACCTATAACAGGAACCATTTTTGAATTAAGGGAGCTTTAGAATTTTTCTTCTATAAATTCTTTTAGAGAGGATTGAGAGAATTAGAGAGTTTAGAGACCTTATGTGTTCTTCAGTGTGGCAACCAACCAAAGAGCTCTTTTTCTTTTTTTTCAGGCATGAGAGAGATAAAGGGAAAGTGGGTGGTTTAATCTCGTATCGGATAATTCACAACAACTGTGGGGAGTTATTTTAATTAACTTAATTTTACTTTAATCTAATTAATTTTACCTTAATTAATATAATCATTTATATCATATTTAAATGAATATCTCTCACATAACCTATAGTTTTAATTTAATTTAATTAATTAACTAATTCACCAATTAATTAATTACAAAATTAAATATCTCATATTTAATTTAAGCCTACATCTGAATCATATTTAATTATATATCTCTCATAACCTATAGTTTTAATGTGCATCCAATACGCATTAAATTTAACCAATAGTTTAAATATGAATCCAATTCATATTAAATTAATATTTGAACTACTTCAAATATTTAATTCTCTCATAAATTAATTTTGGAAAAAATACACTTGTAACATTGGCAAATTGAGGTAAGGGTTAACTATATAGATAGACCATATTGGATTCAAAATTTCATAAATGTTTAATCTTGAAAAAAATTTCAGCTTTGTCCTAAGCCAAGCCAAAATAGATGTTAATTTACATCAATGGCCATTATATTATAATTAAGAAAATAAATATGGTTATTATCAATATATTTTCCCAAAATATCTTTTCGTAATAATTAGCTATGACTGCAAAAATCTTTTCAAATCCTCCCTCCAAATAACTCCTCGATTCCCTCCATATTTTATTTTCAAACCCCAACAAATATATCTCTCAAATAGTCGTTTCTTCTTCACATTGGTCTCCCTCCCTCGTGATTTTCTGCTTAACGCTCACTCCCTCACGATTTTCTGGCCATTGATGCTCACTCCCTCTGTGTTTCGTCGTCCATCCTCCGACCGTGCGCCGTTCTGTTCCCGCCGTCTCATCCTTCAAACATCGTGTGTTTTGTTGCCGTCTCATCCTTCAAACGTTGTAAGTGTTCCCGTCGTCTGTATTGTCGCCACGTTTGCTAGCAGCGACACTTCTACCAATGGATGCTTCTTTTTTCGGTTTTATTTTTCTTTTTTTGGTGTGGTTCTTATGTTTTTCTTGTTTAGACAAAATTTTTTCAATCTGTCGGTGGCATTGTCTTCGTTGGCTGTTGGAGTTTATTCGAAGGTATATTTGGGTTTGTTAGGTAGTTTATATAAAATATAAGGTTAGCTTGTTTACTTAGTTTTGGGTTTATATAAATCATTCTGTGGTAGCATATGAAATATACTGTGTTAGTTTGATATATAAAAATCATTCGACCAAATTTACTTAGTTGTGGGTTTATAAAAATCAATCAGGTCATGGTTATTGAGTTTTTGTGGTGTATAAAAAGTATTATGTTAGTTTGGTATATTTGGGTTTGTTATGTGGGTATAAAAAATTATATAATCTGGATAATATATTATTTAGTTGTAGGTTTATATACTATATTTGGTGGTTTATATAAAACAAACTGATGGTTGATCGAATGGTTTATATATATATTAGATAGTTTCTGTTAAGGATAATATATTTTATATGATTGTTATATTTGAATATATTCGTGGTCAATAGAAATAGAGTTGTGCATTTTTTTTAAATTTAAATTTATTTAGAGAATTGCATTTGAATAATACAAAGCACTACTACAAATTTGACTTCTCATGACATTGAAAAAATGTCAAAAATATATTTCTTGACATTTTTTTGTAGTCATTGAATCAACCCTCAAGAAAGCTCAATACATGACGGTTTAGAAAAAATTGTCACAAATTTATTAATTATGACAATTAAAAACTGTCAAACCACAAATTTTTCTTGACATAATTTTAACATCACGGTAAGTTGTTTAAGGAAAAAATACACTTTTGGTCCCTGAGGTTTGGGTTAAGTGACACTTTGGTCCCTGAGTTTTCAAACTCAACAAAAATACCCCGAGGTTTGAGATAAGGAGCACTTTGGTCCTTGCCGTCAATTTTTCTGTTAACTTTTAACGGTTCTTGACGTGGCACTATTATTTTAATATAAAAAATTATTTATTTTATTTTTTAAAATAAAAACTATTTAAAAATATAAAATATTAATATTTTAATATATTTTTTTTATTCTTTCTCCCTTTCTCTCTCATCATCTTCTTCTTCTTTTCCATCTTCTCCACCTTCTCCTTCCTCCTTCTTCTTCCTATGTTTGGCGACCGACAGCCACCGCTCGTCGCCGCCACCGGCGACTCCTTTTTTTTTCCTTCTCTCTTCTTTTCTCTTTTTCTCTTCTTTCTTCTTATCTACATTTTATTCACTGATTTTTTTTTTTTTAAAAAAAAAAAAGAAAGGGGAGGGAGGAGTTCCTCCCCCGTTCCTTTTTTTATTTTTTTATTTTTAAAAAATCAGTGAATAAAATGTAGAGAAGAAGAAAGAAGAGAAAAAGAGGAAAGAAGAGAGAAGGAAAAAAAAAAAGGAGTCGCCGGCGGCGGCGACGAGCGGTGGCCGCCGGTTGCCGAACATAGGAAGAAGAAGAAGGAGGAAGGAGAAGGTGGAGAAGATGGAAAAGAAGAAGAAGATGATGAGAGAGAAAGGGAGAAAGAATAAAAATAAATAAAATATTAATATTTTATATTTTTTAAATATTTTTTATTTAAAAAAATAAAATAAATAATTTTTTATATTAAAATAATAGTGCCACGTCAGCAACCGTTAAAAGTTAACAAAAAAATTGACGGCAGGGACCAAAGTGCTCCTTATCTCAAACCTCGGGGGTATTTTTGTTGAGTTTGAAAACTCAGGGACCAAAGTGTCACTTAACTCAAACCTCAGGGACCAAAAGTGTATTTTTCCCTTTGTTTAATGACAATTTTACAATATCATTAAAAACCTAATAAAAACTAATTTACTGTCAAGATATATATATTAATGATAGTTCACTAGCATCAATAAAAAAATTATAATGACATTTTTAAATTGTCATGTCAATTTTTTTCCGTCAATTCTACAATATCAATAAAAAATATGACATGATAGTTTTGAACGTCACAAAAATACTTATAATGATGGTGAATAGTTGTCACCCAAATAACTTTTATGACTTTGATGAACTATCATAAATAGTGATATATCACTATTTATTTATTTCTTCATTTATCAACCTATACACAATAAAATCCCAAAAGTATTTTTACACAACAACTAACTCAACAAACATAGATTTAATTAATAAAATATAATAGTGTATATACATGAAAGTTTCCGTTCATCCACAAATCACATCCATGATCCAATTTACAAAGAAAAAGTAAACTTGCTAAACAAAATAGGTACACAACTCTAAAATATTTCAACTTTGAACTAAAGACTAATCAAGTGAACTAGAGGGATATTGGTGTCAGTCGTGTTTGCTATAGCTACCTCCTTAAGCCTCTTGTGTCATAGGTTAACTTTCTCAAATACATTGATGGGTCGATATTCAGATGTCCTCAAAGATAATTCCACTAAGCATAAAGATGTCTACTCCTGATAGTTTAAATACAAATAAGTGTTAGCTATTGAAAAAACATTGACGATATCATAGCTAATGCTCAAGGTCCAATCGAATCATCTCGAATTTTGAATGATTTGGAATTCTATAATACGGGAAAGATATGACAAAAGGGATTCAACCAAATAATTCCATATGAAATAAGTCAGACAGAAAATTAGCATAACATGTACAGACTTGCAAACATATATAAATAAGATGTTGGGCTTTCACAAAGTTCACAAAACTTCATAATTTTTCTAGAAAAAGAAGGGTCAATACCTTGAGACTTGGGGCCAAACGAAAGAAGTCCTCTTTCACGAAATCTATCTGATCTTCAACACCATAAATAGTAAGCATTATGTTGTGCACATCTAATCTTTATTGGATCAATATCAATTGCGATAACATGTTTGGCCCTCTACCATCATTAACAAGTTAATTAGACAAAGATGTTGTCAAAAATATTCTATTAAATATATTTTAGAAGTTGTAAAAGAGAATAACACATCAATCTGATCCCACTGGTATGCATGGAAAAATAAACTATACAACATCCTAACCAATTATCTGATACATGCAAGTCCAACTATCCATGTAAACTTATAAAAATGAACAAAGATAAAATTAGTTGAACATCACCTTTGGGAAAACTGGATGGCATTTCCACCAACCCCAGGAACTGAAGCTGACAATGTCAAAAGTGTCATCCCCTGCAGATATATCACAATTTCCCAATGAAACTTGAACTCTCAAACATCATTCCAAGCTTCCAAACAGGTAAACAACACAATACTTCAAAGTTCAATGCAATAAGGGCATGTTTGAAAGTGATTTTAAAATGACTAAAATCACTTTTATCAATGGAGTAGAACCATGGGATAAACAACACTGGGGATTGAAAAAGAAATCCACCCACAAGTAAGAGAATACTCATCTCCAAAATCTCTCGTTATGGAATTCTAACATACAATTAAAAAGTATATTCAAGTTCGATCTCCAAGAAGCAGAAACCATGAGAAACAAAAGTATTCAAAATGAAGAAAGAATAGAATCAAACAAAAGGCAAAGAACATTAATCCTGTAAATGGCAGAAACACACACCTTTACAGACTTGTCACCAACAAGAAGTCCATGTATGGCCTCATACCTCCGCTGCATATTTCTCCCATGGCCTCTAGCAGATCCTTGATAACGAGATTTGTTTGTCGATCTCTTTCCTTTGTTTTTCATTCTCTATTCTTCCCATTCTTTTTCTTTTCTATTCTAGTTACACTCTAAAACTAAGTAGTACAACAGAGGAAGGACGCCATAGCCACCATCGATATTGCAACACAACATTGGTTCAATCTGATTATTTATGAAATTAAACTAAGGACATACCAAGACCACCAAGTAAACAATAAAAAGGAGGATATACCAACATAATTTCCTCAAAATTAAAGTTATTTCATATTTGAGTCATACCTTCCCATTTTAGTTTCTTTGCACATTTGACACATGCTGTTGAGAAAGCTCCATACTTTGCCGATCCTAATAACAAAATACATAACAAGAGTAAACAACTACATGACAATCATTTCTTGTATAACAATTACATTAACAACAAAATTCATTTAAAACCCAAAAGGAAATACTAAATAGAAAGGAAAAAAGGAAGTTAGGATTATTAGGATGAGAATTGAAGTCTACATGACTATCCAAAAAAAAAAAAAAAATGTCAAGAAGGTTAAGATAAGCAAAGAGTATACACATGGAATAGGATAGCTAGCCTAAGTAACATTACAATCTACAAGTGTTTGATGTAAAGTTACTCTCATGCTCCAAAGAAAAACAAACATCAAGAGTAGAGAAGGGGTGTACAACATTAATAAACAAGAATATGATGTGTAAGTACATAAGCTTATGCAAAACTCACACAAGGATCTTTCTACAATTTGGAAGTTGATGTGTTAGCACTTAGCATGTACAGTTGTTAATCAATATCAAGTCCGACATAATTTGTTGGCTACTATTCTCCAAAAGTCACTTGAATAAAATTAAAAACTTGCCTCATATGTCAAACTACCAGCTTGCATTAAAGGTTGGTGAAAAGTAACATTGTAGACAACACCATGGACAGGGAGAATACAAAAAGTCTGCAACCTTTGCTATGAAAATGCCATAACTTTTGAGGCAATATCTTGCCAATCAATAAAAGGCATCTTAAAGTACACCGCCCTAAACAAAATATCTTCTTCAAAGTTTAGTCATCTTATAATTTTGTTTATAAAAGGTTGACGAAGAGCAGAAAAATGTGAAAAAGATTATTATAATAAATGCTTTTAAATTCTGAATTCAACAAGTAACTCAATAAATTTTGAATTCTAAAAACACAATCAGAGATGCTAGTCAATGAGTTCCACTGAAGTCAAACCAGTACTTGGCAAGTCCATACTACTGAACTCCTACCTTAGAGGTTTAAAGTATCACAACCCTCACTATCTATTGCCAATTTATATCAAATATAAGCTCTTTCATTCCAAGCTCAACATAGAAATTCCTCTCATCAACACAAACTAGAAGAACATGGCAAGTGAACAAAGAACAACAGTTAAAAGAGAGAGCACAAACCTCAAATTGGCAGAAACAAAACTCGAAGGAGAAACTCTAATATCCTAAACTACAGTGTCAGCATCCTCATTTATGGACCCATCCACTACATTTTAGCAACAAATTAATCAAACCTTACCAAAAGGATTCAAATCATTGTTGAAATATTCTTGAATGATTCTAAAACTAACTCGAGCCTAAAAGCATAACAGTTCCAACGATTATAAACAAATTTGAATACATAATCGAATAAAAAGTGAGGTTAGAGCAATCTATTACCCATTAAATCTCATCGAAAGCTTGGGCCTTTGTTGAAAAGGTGTTCAAAGAGGATTGAACTCATAGATCTAGACTCCTTATGCCACGGGTGTTCCAATTTGAGTTTGAAGAATGAGTCATTCACAACTCGCTGTACAACACTGTTGAAGGAGGAAGGTTTGCGCACTTCCGCGAGTTGCTTAGAGAATGAGATGGTGAGGGGAAGAAGATGTTGCTTGTCCGTAGGAGAGCTAGAGGTTCATAAATGAGGGTTTTAGAATGGGGATTAATATTATATTATATGGGCTTCTATCTCAAAACCAATTGGCAATGAGTGGAGTGACTGTTGTAGTTTATATATTGTGAGGTCTCCACCAATCTTTTCAATGTGGGATCCTCAACATGCCCCCTCAAGATGGTGGGTTCACCATTCTTTGATCGGATCCCAATTTTTTTTTTTAATCCGTTTGGGTTTAATGGACTCTGATACCATATTATATTATATGGGCTTCTATCTCAAAACCAATTGACAATGAGTGGAGTGACTCTTGTAGCTTATATATTGTGAGGTCTCCACCAATCTTTTCAATGTGGGATCCTCAACAATTGAGAGAGCATAGATGAAAGAACATACAATTGGAAATAGATAAACAAGAGGGTGGTCGACTTTCAAGCCTCGGAAACTATCCTGTAAGGGCAACATTCAGGGCACTGTGCACGTCGACTCCGATTTGGGCTTCGGCTTTCTCCAAGTCTGTCAAGGCAGAGTTCAACTTCTGGGTGAATTCGACAAGACTCTTCTGTACTTGGCTGGCGTCGATTTGGTCTACAGGCACAACTTCAACGCCGATTATGAAACCAGGGTTTGAGAGGAAGAGACGGAGGTTTAGAGACGAAGCTTGTTATCGAGAGTTCGACTTTTTTTCTCTTTTTCCTTTTTCTTTAAAATAAAAATTACTTAATAAAAATGTTTTTTTTAATTGATGACATTTAAACAAAGTCATAGATTTATGACATTGAAAAACTGTCATAAATTTTCGAAAATACGAAAATCTCCGTTTTTTCCCGGCAAAAACGCACCCATATCTATTTATGACATTTTTTTCCTTTATTCCATTTGTTTCCTTTGTCCCTTGGTGTCATGGAAACTCAAAATTGTTGTAGTGTACAAAGGTGTGAACATAGCATGCTCTTTATTTACTAAAATATAGTTTTATGTGTATGGAGATAACAGATTAGGCAATGGGGAGAGAAAAAAAAATCTTCAAATAAGAATCCAACTCGCAGAAGTCAAAGATTGTTGGGGTCGCCCAGAAAAAATGTGTATAAAAAAGAAAAGGAAGTAGAAGTTTTAACTATTGACTCTGAGGTATATTTTACGATTTATGCACTTGTTTTTACATTAATGTATACTAATAAATATATATATTTTTAACAAACCGACAGTTCTAAGGAAACAACAAGTTATCTATCAATGTATAATTTTGAACTAGCCGAAACAATAGAAGTGATATTAACTCAGTTAGTAAATACCATTTGGGTTACAACTTCAATCAAATTAGTGAACGACATTTCTTCATGAATACACATTTGAGAAACTTGGTAATCAATATAGTTATTAATCTCATTCCAACGATCACCAAACACCATCAGTATGAGAATGAGATTATTACCTATAAAAAATGTATGAAAAATATTTAATAAGGATTATGTTGCATGACATTTATTTATAATTATGAAAATTCACTTATGAACTTTACAAATCATGACGTATATACACTATATACAAATGTTTATATAATATAATTCCAAGTATATATTTATGATACAATATACAACCTAGTATATATTTATTCTTCTGACGTTTGATTTATGAACTGAATACACAATGATGAATATATAATATATAATGGGTTCAGTATATTGATTATATATTATAATGCATAGTATATATTTATTATTTGAATAAACATTACATTCTACAATCAAATGGGTGATTAGATGTAAATAAGGGTTAGTGTAAATTAGAAACATCTTATTGAAGGGTTGAAATCCCTTTGGCAGCGGAAGCAAACAAGAACAATCTCGAATTAAAATTTCAATTTTAGAAAAACCAATACGTTGGCAACAAAATTCAGAAACTAATTTCTAAATCAAATAGATTAAGCATGCTAATATTTTAGATCTAAAAACTATTTAGATCTAGAAAAAACTTACTTGGTTCGAAGAACACTGCACAATGCTCCAAGGATCCCGTTCTTGGGACTTCCAACGGACACCACCACTCGAATCACCCGCTATTCTCTTGGGTCGCTGAGATATGGCTTGTGGGAACGCAAATTCAGTCTTGGAAGGGAATTTTCAGCAAAGAACCTTGCTGTTTTTGAGAGAGAAGAAAGAAAAGAAAGAACTTTCTTTCTCTGTGTAAAAACGTGAAAAATGAGAGGAATGAAAGATCCATCGGGAACTCCCTATCCCCTGTACGATAAGTGGGGAGGGAGTTATCTCCCTACTAGATCTAGACCGTTAGATCTTAATCAAAACGATCTCTGCCATTAACTAATTAAATAATAAATATTAAATTAATTAATTAATTATAATTAATTTAATCAAATTAAAAGAATTATAATATATAGTTTTTAATTCAATTTGAATCATATTCAATTAAATTAAATTGGCCATTCAATTAATTCTAAATTAATCGATCCCACATTAATTAAATATCAAATATTTAATTAATTTTATAATTGAATCATATTCAATTTAATTTCTCTCATTTAACCTATAGTTTTAATGTGCATCAAAATGTACATCAATATAAACTATAGTTTTAATTTGATTAAATCACATTTAACCAAATTAAAATTAAATTAATTAATTCCCCAATTAATTAATTCATGAATTAATTAAATATCACATATTTAATTAAATTCATAATTCTCTCATTAATTAATTTTGAATCATATCCAAAATTAATTTTATTATAAAGTTTAATTCATTAATTAAACTTATACTATAATGTATCTCCATACATTATATTAATTGTATCAAAACACAATTAACTTATATTCCCTTTAATAATCAAGACTATATTATCTCAGAACCCGTTATGAGCTAGCAGGTGGACCTAATGGACCTACAGATCAGAAGCTCCAACGATACGAGATTGATTAGTTAAACTCATTAACCGAGTCAATCAACATTCGTTAACTGTGGGTCACTCCACTAAAGACCCACAACTGCACTCTTCTCACTGTAGAATATTTCTGTGTCCACGGATATCGACCAATGTAGTAAGTCAATCCTTCACGTGTGTTCGTAACACCAGCTGGGTCAAATTACCGTTTTACCCCTGGGTTACCTCTGGATCCTTAAGTACCACTGATCCCTCTAATGAACAATTTGTTTAGGGTCCAACCTCTAAACAAGAGTTCCTCTCGGGCCAGGAGAGGACGACGTGCCTTTGTTCAAGACCCGGAATCAGCCCTTAAGGGGACACACATCTACTTGCCCCAATAGGGGAAAGAGTGAATTCCATCTTGTATTGTCATGTCCCCAGCCCCCCACTCGGTCTTGTCCCCAAGAAGGTAGGCTTATTGAGTTGGCGTACTGGCCACTCTCACCCGTACTAATTAAAGGACAATCCCTCGTGAGAAGGAGTTCATGACACACTCAGGATTAAGATCGAGTTACCTAGGTCATCCTATTGAAACAATAACCTAACTAGTTAACTGATAACTGCCCAAAAGGTAGTTATTTAGGCCTCATTTATATAAGGATTTGTGTGTCTTTTATGTTTATTAGGGTTGGTTTTAGAGAGATATTACATGATTTAACCCATTTGGAAGAATGGAAGCTTTGGAAATCACTTTATGCAGATTATGCTGCTGAGCGGCCAGAGGGAGCAAATTCTATGCTGCAGCAAAACTGAAAGCAGAAACTGCCACATCACAGCTCGTTAGCCAACTTCATGAACCGACTTCTATTGAGATATTTTCGGGATAAAGGATCAAGGAGAGCCTTACACGTGTCCTAGTTGACCTAATTCAAGCCTCCCATCCTTCTATAAAAGGAAGTAGCCGTCAAAGTCAATTTCATTCCATGTTTTCCCTTGGAAGCCGAATAGTATAGGGAGATTGAAGATCATCAAGAACACCATCAACCGCAAGCTGATTAGGGAGTTTACCTTCTTTTTTAACTTGTAGTGATGGACATGCATACTCAGATTGTAATTCGTATTCCTATGCTTATTATGAACTAAGTAGCTTAAGGTGTTGGTTAGGAATAATGTGATTACTGTGCTTCATCTCTAGTAATAAATTGACTATTGCATTTTGGTTAATTGTTGTGCTTATTCTTATTTCATGCCCGCCTGGCCAGCCGGTATGGATAGCTCTCTCTAGTTTCAGGGATGATTTAGAGAGTGTGTGGCAATTCTCCACATTACGATCATTGTGTATTGGTGAACGCCAGTGACTGAGCTAGGGATAGCCAGTTGCCTAGTGCTCAATCGGTCTCTCTTCATTGGGGTTGAAACATATCCCAAAAGATCCGGAGTTTCGGGAGGAATCCGCTAATAATACTGCGAGAAATGCATGATCAATAATATTGCTAGAGCATATCTTCAACAAAAATCACTAAAGCCTAACCAGCGCCTGTCTTTAATCTATCTATCTATTTGTTTACTCGTTGTTCTGTCATTTATTTTGCCTTAGCATAATTCCGATAAAACCCAACATTTTTATTATCTCTGAAACCATTAGAAAGTTATACAAAATAGATAAAGTAGAAACTCATTCAGACCTTGGATTGATAATATTACTTGCTGCAGACTGTGTATACTTGCACAGGAATTCTAGAGTATTTCATATCATATTTTTACTCACTCTAGGAACCCAACAAGTTTTTGGCGCCGTTGCCGGGGACTTGAATAAGTTTTTATCTGATCTGTTTTGTGTATGTGTTTTAGTGGTTTGGTGCTAGAACTTTTTGATTGTTTCTTTTGTTTTTGCAGGTGTGATTTTGGTGCATGAGCGATCCGCCTGGGGTACGGTTTGAGCTTGACCCAGAAATTGAAAGGACATTTAGGAACAGAAGGAGGGAGCAGCGCAGAAACCAGATGGAGAACGTGCCGCAACTCCCGCAGGTTCCTGAAGGTCCAGTAGCAGTGAACCCCCAATAGAATCCGTTGCTGCAGCAAAACCCACTGTTTGAGCAAAATGAGCAGCGAAATAATCAGGCTGAGAATCCTATCTTGATAGCGAACGATAGGACCAGAGCCATTCGAGCATATGCTGTCCCGATGTTTAATGAGTTGAATCTAGGGATTGCACGTCCCCAAATCCAAGCGGCGAATTTTGAAATGAAACCGGTAATGTTTCAGATGTTGCAAACCGTGGGGCAATTCCATGGTTTGTCATCTGAAGACCCTCATTTACATCTTAAGTCTTTTCTAGGAGTTAGTGATTCTTTTGTAATTCAGGGAGTGCCGAAAGATGCTCATAGATTAACTTTGTTCCCGTATTCTCTTAGAGATGGAGCAAAATCATGGTTAAACTCTTTTGCTCCAGGATCAATTAGGACATGGGATGAGTTAGCTGAAATTTTTTTGAGTAAATATTTCCCACCTAATAGAAATGCTAAATTAAGGAGTGAAATAGTAGGGTTTAGGCAACTTGAAGATGGGACTTTTAGTGAGGCTTGGGAGAGGTTTAAGGAGCTTTTGCGAAAGTGTCCCCACCATGGGTTACCTCATTGTATTCAAATGGAAACATTTTATAATGGTTTGAATGGAGTAACCCAAGGTATGGTCGATGCTTCGGCTGGAGGGGCCCTTTTGGCAAAAACTTTTGATGAAGCCTATGAAATTTTAGAAAGAATATCTATTAATAGTTGTCAGTGGTCGGATGTTAGAGGCACAAATAAAAAGGTTAAGAGTGTGTTAGAGGTTGATGGTGTGTCCACCATTAGGGTCGATCTTGCTATGGTTGCTAACGCTCTTAAGAATGTGACAGTGATTAGTCATCAGCAGCCACCAGCTATGGAGCCTGCAGCAGTGGTGAACCAAGTCACGGACGAAGCATGTGTCTATTGCGGTGAAGATCACAACTACGAGTTTTGCCCCAACAATCCAGCTTCTGTGTTTTTTGTAGGTAATCAGAGGAACAACCCTTATTCTAACTTCTATAATCCAGGTTGGCGCAACCACCCCAACTTCTCATGGGGAGGTCAAGGAAATAACGTACAAGCGCAACAAAAGGTGAACCAGTCGGGATTTGCTAAAGCGCAGGTAATGCCCCAGCAAAATAAGCCGGCTTTGCCCCAGCAAAATTCGGGAAATTCTCTCGAGGCAATGATGAAAGAATTTATGGCTCACACATACGCCGCAATTCAAAGTAATCAAGCTTCGATGAGGGCCCTGGAATTGCAAGTGGGTCAGCTAGCTAATGAGCTAAAGGCGAGGCCTCAAGGGAAACTTCCTTCAGATACTGAACACCCTCGAAGGGAAGGTAAGGAGCAGGTAAAGGCAGTAACTCTTAGGAGTGGTAAGCCATTAGAAGAGTCTAGAAAGACCCAGGATTTAAATAGTAATAGTGATAATATTGTTGTTGTTGAAAAAAAGTTGGAGTCTGGTCAGGGTGCTGGAGGCAGCAAAGAAAATGCTGGAGCATCTGGTTCTGTGCCAGATGTAGAACCACCATATGTGCCGCCCCCACCGTATGTACCACCTCTACCTTTTCCACAAAGGCAAAAGCCTAAGAATCAGGATGGTCAATTTAAAAAGTTTTTAGAGATTCTTAAGCAGTTGCATATAAATATCCCTTTAGTAGAAGCTATTGAGCAAATGCCTAATTATGCTAAATTTCTTAAGGATATTTTGACTAAAAAGAAAAGGTTAGGTGAGTTCGAAACTGTATCTCTTACTGAGGAGTGTAGTGCTATTCTTAAGAATGGGCTACCCCCAAGGCTAAGGATCCAGGGTCATTTACTATACCTGTGTCTATAGGTGGAAAGGAATTAGGTAGAGCACTCTGTGATTTAGGTGCAAGCATTAACCTTATGCCTCTTTCGGTCTATCGGAAGTTAGGTATTGGTGAAGCTAGACCTACCACAGTTACGCTCCAATTAGCTGATAGGTCTATCACATATCCAGAGGGTAAAATTGAGGATGTCTTAGTAAAAGTTGATAAATTCATATTTCCTGTTGATTTTATTATTTTAGACTATGAGGCTGATAAAGATGTCCCAATTATTCTAGATCGTCCATTTTTGGCTACTGGTAGGACATTAATAGATGTTCAAAAAGGAGAATTAACAATGAGAGTCTGTAATGAGGAAGTGAAATTTAATGTGTTTAAAGCCATGAAATATCCAGATGAAATGGAGGATTGCTCCTTCATCAGGATTCTGGAGAGCACAGTTATTGAGACAGCAATACAGGATTCGGTTGATAAGCATTCAGAAAAGTATGGAGAGGTTAGTATAGAAGATTTTGAGTTTTGTTCTTTAGATAGAAAAAATGAAAAAGAATTGTTTAAATGTGAGGATGTTTTTGAGTCTTTAGATTTAGATCAAAGAGAGACTCCCCCAATTAAGCCATCCCTAATTGAGGCACCCACTTTAGATTTGAAACCTTTACCGGATCATCTAAAGTATGTGTATCTTGGGGAGAGTGATACGTTGCCCATTATTGTTGCATCAGATTTAATGCCGGAGCATGAGGAGGCCTTAATAAAATTGCTGCAGCAATACCACAAAGCTATAGGTTGGACATTGGCTGATATTCAAGGGATTAGCCCATCTTTTTGTATGCACAAAATCACTCTAGAGGAGGGATCCTTTAGGAGTATTGAGCAACAAAGAAGGCTTAACCCTGCAATGAAAGAGGTTGTTAAAAAGGAGGTAATTAAATGGTTGGATGCTGGGATCATTTATCCAATTGCCGATAGCAATTGGGTAAGCCCTGTCCAATGTGTTCCTAAGAAAGGAGGTGTCACTGTGGTGAGCAATAAAGATAATGAGCTGATTCCAACCAGGACAGTAACTGGCTGGAGGGTTTGTATGGATTACAGAAGGCTTAATAAAGCCACCCGAAAGGATCATTTCCCTCTACCATTTATCGACCAGATGTTGGATCGATTGGCTGGTCAGGCCTATTACTGTTTCTTGGATGGTTATTCTGGGTATAACCAGATTACTATTGCTCCTGAAGATCAGGAGAAAACCACTTTCACCTGCCCTTATGGGACATTCGCTTTTAGGAGAATGCCTTTCGGCCTTTGCAATGCTCCAGCAACATTTCAGCGGTGTATGCTAGCAATTTTTTCTGATATGATTGAGTCCACTGTTGAAGTCTTTATGGACGATTTTTCAGTGTTTGGAGGGTCTTTTCAGAGTTGTTTAGATAATTTAGGAAAGATATTAAAAAGATGTGAGGATACCCATCTAGTACTTAATTGGGAGAAGTGCCACTTCATGGTGAAGGAGGGCATAGTGTTAGGTCATAGGATTTCTAAAAATGGTCTAGAAGTTGATAGAGCAAAAGTTGAGGTTATCGAAAGACTAGAGCCACCGAATTCAGTGAAGGGAATTCGGAGTTTTTTAGGACATGCTGGATTTTATAGGAGGTTCATAAAGGATTTTTCCAAAATCAGTAAACCTCTTTGTAACTTATTGTGCACTGATCATGTTTTTGACTTTAATGCAGATTGTAGGAAGGCTTTTGAAACATTAAAGGCTGCTTTAATCTCAGCACCCATTCTCTGCGCACCTAATTGGAATTTGCCATTCGAGGTAATGTGTGATGCGAGTGATGCTGCGGTAGGAACGATGCTGGGGCAAAAGCAGTGCAAATTTATTCATCCTATATATTATGCAAGCAAGGTTTTAAATGAAGCACATGTCAACTACACAACTACTGAAAAGGAGTTGTTAGCTGTTGTGCTTGCTTTTGAGAAATTTCGGCCATATTTGGTTGGATCTAAAGTCACGGTGTTCACGGATCATGCAGCAATAAGGTATTTAATGTCTAAGAATGATGCAAAGCCGAGACTAATTCGTTGGATTTTATTACTGCAGGAATTTGACTTGGAGATAAAGGACAAGAAGGGATCAGAGAATGTCGTTGCAGATCATTTATCTCGTCTTGATCCATCATCATTTTTGCTGGAGCAATCTGCCATTTCCGATTCTTTTCCAGATGAGCAGCTTTTTGCTGTTCAGGTAAAGGTAGTCAGGGATGTCCCTTGGTATGCTGATATTGCCAACTTTTTAGTAAAGGGAGTCACCCCTATTGATATGGATTTGAGGCAGAAGAAAAAGTTTAAGCATGATGCGAAAATTTTCTTTTGGGATGAGTCGTTTATGTATAAGCAATGCTCTGACGGTATTATTCGTAGGTGTGTTTCAGGTGCTGAAGCAAAAGAAATCCTGGAGCAATGTCACTCTTCGCCGTATGGAGGTAATTTCAGCGGACAGAGGACGGCTATGAGGATTTTGCATTGCGGATTTTTCTGGCCTACGTTATTTAAGGATGCCCATTGGTTCTACAAGTGATAGCGAGCAGAAATGTCGCTATTTTAGTCTCAATTTATTAAGATTTTTGGTGCTTTAATCGTGTTTTTAATGAATATATTTAATAAATTTTGTTATTTGGTCCTTAGGAGCTAAGTTGGTGATTTTGGGAGAAAAAGAGCCAAAATTGAAGTAATTATAGCCCAAATCCTAGCTTGATGCAATTGAAGGCCCAAAAGAAGACATTCATAAAGAAAAGACCAAGAGAAATGAAGGAGAAGGCCAAAAAATCAGCCCAAAAGGAAGCTGAAAAATCTGGAAAATCGCAGCAGCGTCGAGACGCTTAGCAAGGCAGCGTCGCGACGCTGCCCTTTCTTGTTGCCCAAGCCGCGTGCGCAGCAGCGTCGCGACGCTTAGCAAGGCAGCGTCGCGACGCTACCCCTATTCCAGGCCTATAAATAGGCGCCCTTGGTGCCTCATTTCTCATCAATCAATCAACCATCACTCAATCCTTTCTTTCCTTTCTTAAGACTCCTTTTTTTTGGAGCCCCTTTCAAGGCTTTTGAGCCTTTTTGAGAGGGTTCTTCTAGTGGGGAAATTTTGGGGAATTTTGGGAAGCAATCCTAGAGGCTCGAGGAGTAATCAACGGGGGCTCCAAGCGTCAGCAAGGGGTTTTTCGACGGTCAATTCCTTTCCTTTATGCTTTTTAATATGCTTTTCCTTGTAATTATTGTGGATATTATGTGTAGCTAAACCCCAATTTGGGGTCTTGAAATGAAATGATAGTGGAAATATTGTTATAATTTCTTGTCTCTTGCCCATGTCCTAATTATTTGTATGGATATGCTTAATGCTTTACTCAATCTGGCCAATTGTGTAATGATTCGTTTCTTAATGGAAACTCGACGGAGAGAAATTAGGATAGATTAAAATCCATGCAACTAGTTTAATTGCCCGTTGTGACACTGGGATTAGTTGATTAAACTTAGATTCCTAAAATGAATCAGAGCGTAATAATTAATGATTTTTAATAGCGCTAAGGACACTTAGGTTGTTAAAATGAATTAATTACAATTAGGGGAAACCGACAGGAGAACCTATGTGATTAACGGAGATTCTAGGATTATAATTAGTTGGGCAATGAGATAGGATAATTATAGCAATTATTTAGCTAACCATTGATTTTCAAGACCCCTCTTCCCATTTCAAGAAAACTCTTTCTCCACATTTTAAATTTGATTGATCAAATTTGTTTTCATTAGTCATTTTGAATTCAAGTTCTTTTTATCATATGAACGTAGTCCCTAAATATTATTTCACCTAAGTATTTTCAGTGCTCAAGAGAATTTTAATTATTTGCTTAAGTTTCGCTTCGCCTCCCTGAGGATTCGATACTCGGAATACTTTCCGTTTTATATAACTTGTGACGACCCGTGCGCTTGCGGATAATCGTTTAGTACAATCGTACACACAACAACAAGTTTTTGGCGCCGTTGCCGGGGAGGCTTGATTTTTAAGCAAAAAATTAATTTTTCTTGACATCAAAAAGAAAGGGTAAATGGTAATTTAGGTGTAAATATTTTTCTTTCATCATTTTGTGAATACTATTTTTATTTTCATTTTTGTTTGGTTCTTTTTGTTATCTGGGAGCATTGTATGCGAAGAAACAAGGTGGTTGATCTTTTTCCGTTAGATCTTGAGATTAACAGGACTCTAAAATTCATTAGAAAAGAAAAAAGATTAGCAGAAACGATGGCCCACCAAGAAGAAGCTCCCAAGGCAATTAGAGATTTTCTGCAGCCAGTTCTTCCTACCGAGAATTCTGGAATTGTTTACGCCCCCATCCAAGCTACAAATTTTGAGCTCAAAACAGGGTTGATTCAGATGGCGCGCGATAACTCGTTCAAGGGACATCCTTCCAAGGACCCCCACTCTCATCTGCGATCATTCCTAGAAATATGCGGGACAATAAAGATGAACGGAGTTCCGGCCGACGCAGTCAGATTAAGGCTGTTTCCATTTTCCCTACTGGATAAAGCAAAAGATTGGCTCGAATCAGCCGAGACGGGCAGCATCAGTACTTGGGACGAGCTTGCCCAGGCTTTTCTGACAAAATTTTTTCCACCAGCTAAGACTACCAAGCTGCGGACTGAAATTGGAACATTCAGACAGCTTGACGAGGAGCAATTATACGAAGCGTGGGAAAGATATAAGGAAATGCTTAGGCGATGCCCCCAACACGGATATCCTGATTGGCTTCAGGTATAGTTATTCTATAATGGATTAAACCCCTCCACGAAGACAGTCCTTGACACATCAGCAGGAGGGAGTTTTCTTTCAAAAACAGTGACAGAAGCCAAAGACCTGCTTGAGGAAATGGCGGCAACAAGTTATCAATGGCCGACGGAGAGAGGAACAGTTACAAAAAAGGCTGGATTATATGAATTGGATGAGTCAAGTTCACTGAAAGCGCAACTGGCATCTCTGACCAATGCACTAAACAAATTAACGTCATCTGAGGTGGTTAAGTCCATTTCCACCTTAGCTGAAGGACATTCAAAGAAAGAAGGTCAAGATGTGGAAGAAGTTCAATACATAGGAAATAGATCATATACTCAAGGAGTACCAAACTTCTACCACCCCAGTCTGCGCAATCACGAGAACTTCTCATATGCGAATACGAAGAATGTTTTGCAGCCACCCCCAGGTTTTGCATCAACGAGTACTCCTGAGAAGAAAAATAATCTGGAGGAGATGGTGGCTTTATTCATCAAGGAACAAAGAATATTGAATGAAAATCTCCAGACATCAGTGAACAACCACGACGCAGCTCTAAAGAATATGGAAGTGCAGATAGGTCAGATTGCTTCAGCAGTAAATGCCCTGTAGAAGGGAAAATTTCCAAGCGATACTAAGCCTAACCCGAAAGAGCAGTGTAAGATGGTGGTTCTAAGAAGTGGCAGAAGACTGGAAGACAGTATAGAGAAGAAAAAGGAAGAAGAAAAGAGAAGGGATGAAGATGAAGGGGCTGAGGCACAAAAAGCCTCCTCTGAAAGGTTCCAACATCCTCCCAACTCTATTGAATTAAAATGTGATTTTTCTAACAGCTGTGCAGGTAAATAAGAAGAAGAGAAGCAGAATGACAATAAAAAGATGACTGAGGAAGAAGTGGTTCCATGCAACCACCATGACAGAGGTTCGCATATTAGCCCGCCCAAGCGGAGGGGCGAATGTCCAACCTTTGATTTCAGGGAGTTACCTTTTCCTCAAAGATTTAAAAATGTCAAATTAGATGAACAATTTCAAAAATTTTTAGAAATGTTTAAAAAGTTGTATGTGAATATTCCATTGGTAGAAGCTTTGTATAATATGCCAAATTATGGAAAATTCATGAAAGAAATGCTTTCTAAAAAGAAAAGTCTGAAAAAAGAAGTTTTTAATTTATCTGAGAGTAGCAACACCATTATTTCTGGTAGGATACCCTCTAAGCAGAAAGACCCAGGGAGTTTTACTGTTCCCTGTACCATAGGAGAGGTATCCTTCGATAGGGCCTTATGTGATTTAGGAGCAAGTATAAATTTGATGCCCTACTCTGTATACATGAAGATTGGTTTATCAGGTATGACAGACACCGACGTCACTCTCCAGCTTGCCGACAGATCGATTACCCACCCGATGGGTGTTGTGGAGGACGTGTTGGTGAAAGTCAACAAATTCATCTTCCCTGTAGATTTCGTGGTACTGGACATGAAGGAGGACAAAAATGTGCCAATTATCTTAGGCAGACCTTTCCTAGCCACTGGTAAGGCCGAGATTAGCGTACATACAGGTAAGCTTACCTTGAACATTGATGATGAAAAAGTCGTGTTTAGTATTTTTGGCCAAGATGAATCTGTTTGTAGCTTGCATACATGTTTTTCTGTTGGACCTGAATACTTGACTGATGACGATGAAGAGGTAGACTATAATCTTGGCCTAGGCTTAGGAGAAATGCTTGTTGATAATATGGATTTTGATCATGATGTATATATGGATAATCCTCTGTTTGAAAATGATTTGGATCTGCCTGACTTTGAAAATGAATTAGACTTGCCTGCTTGTGACAATGAAAGATCTGCAGTTGATGATTTACCTTCCTTTGAAAATGAATTGCCTGAAATGAATAATTTTGATGATGATATTGAATTGCCTGACATTGAGCATGAACATAAAAGGCATAAAAAAGATTGCTCGATAGATAATTTTGAGTCTGACCATGATTACAGTGAATCTATTGAGTCTGATCTTGACATTCCTGAATGCATGAATCCTGACAATGTGAATACTTTCTTTTCATGTCCTGATGATGTGTATAGCATAGAAACTGACCCAGAAGAACTTGAATCTGTGCATAGTATAGAATCTGATCCTGAAATTCTTGAATTCTTTAATTCTTCTGATGATGAGTCATGTGATAGCTTAGTTGAATCATTTTTTAATTCTGAGTCTGAAGGATCTACTGAGCATGTAGATATTTTTTCTGATGAATGGACTGGCATGATTGATAGGCCATCTCTAGATCCTAGACCAGTAGATATTATAACGCTTGATGACTCTGTTAACAACTGTTTTGAAAATAGAGATTTAGAAAAGAGATTTGATACAGCTGATTATTTTCTAAAATGTTATTATAAGAATCTCTTTAGTGAAGATGGGCCAGGGGAAAGTTTTTTTTCTCCCCTGTTTGTAGTATGCAATTCGGTGCGTGATTTCTTGCAGGGCCCGGAGGATGATGAAAATTTTTATTTTGAGCCTCCGTAAGCGTGCCGAGCCTAGTCTAGCTAAAGACGTTAAAGAAAGCGCTGCTTGGGAGGCAACCCAAGGATTAAAGTAGTTAGTTGTTTTTGCAGTAAATAATTTTCTTTGCTCCGTGATCCTATTTTGTTTTGCAGGATCACCTTAGCAAATCCCAAAATTCCACATTTCCCATTTTTCATGGATCCAAAGGAAGAGGATGAAGCGCTCCTAGCTCAGGGAAGTCTCAGTATCTCTCTTTATGCTTTTCTATTTTAAAACATTGGGGACAATGTTTAGTTTAAGTTTGGGGGGGGAGGTTTCCGCTGTGTTGAGCATATTTAAATTCTGTTGGATGCATGATTAGATAGCCATGATAGCCAAGGATGCGATTTTTGAAATTTTGGGAGAAAATGGTTTATATGTTGTGGAATCTGGGAGCACGGCAGAAATTGTGAAATTTTAAAATTTTTTGATACTTAGTTTTGATGTCTAAAGCATGCAATAGTCTTATCTAATGACGTCTTTGAAAATCTAGATTCTTATTATGGTTTTCAAAGTTGTTGTCACCCCGATAGGCTTAGTTTCTAATATTAGGAAGTTCATGCTTGATTGCTCTAAAGAACTAGGTAGAAAAAAATGCTATGCCTGCTGAGAGAAAAGCAAAAGCAACAAAAGAAAAAGTGAGAAAAAGAAAATCTGTTGAAAAAGAATTTTTGCTTGCTCAAAAGAAAAAAAAGCCTAGGGGTAAAAAGAGCTACCTGCGGTGTGATCAGTTAGGCCAACCAAAGAATAAAATTCGGGTTAAGGGTCCCTGCACCGTAGTGTGAAAGCTAGTACCATTAGATATCAAAATGCAAGTTTGGGGGAGGAGCAAAAGAGCAACAAAAGAAAAAGATGAGAAAAAGAAAAATCATGTGAGAATTCTGCTCCCCCATGAAAAAAGAAAAAGATGACAGGCACCCTAGTTACTTTTTTTTGCATGATAGAAGGACTCCGAAGTATTAGGGGCTCTTAGCCAGTGTAGGGGGAAAACAAATGGAGAAAGCCATAAGACTAATCTAGGTTAGTAAAAGAATCAATAGATAAGTCTTGAGCATGCTATTCATTAATCTTAAGTTCAAACTAGTTTAAGATTTCTTCAAGAGTATGCGGTGCTTGCTTATTCCACTTGCATGTTTTCCATTCGATCCTAAGAATTCCAAAATCATTGAGGGATTGAGCGATTCTATTTCATGCATCTTTAGAATTTATTTTGCTCGGGACTAGCAAAAGCTTAAGTTTGGGGGTGTGATAGCGAGCAGAAATGTCGCTATTTTAGTCTCAATTTATTAAGCTTTTTGGTGCTTTAATCGTGTTTTTAATGAATATATTTAATAAATTTTGTTATTTGGTCCTTAGGAGCTAAGTTGGTGATTTTGGGAGAAAAAGAGCCAAAATTGAAGTAATTATAGCCCAAATCCTAGCTTGATGCAATTGAAGGCCCAAAAGAAGACATTCATAAAGAAAAGACCAAGAGAAATGAAGGAGAAGGCCCAAAAATCAGCCCAAAAGGAAGCTGAAAAATCTGGAAAATTGCAGCAGCGTCGAGACGCTTAGCAAGGCAGCGTCGCGACGCTGCCCTTTCTTGTTGCCCAAGCCGCGTGCGCAGCAGTGTCGCGACGCTTAGCAAGGCAGCGTCGCGACGCTACCCCTATTCCAGGCCTATAAATAGGCGCCCTTGGTGCCTCATTTCTCATCAATCAATCAACCATCACTCAATCCTTTCTTTCCTTTCTTAAGACTCCTTTTTTTTGGAGCCCCTCTCAAGGCTTTTGAGCCTTTTTGAGAGGGTTCTTCTAGTGGGGAAATTTTGGGGAATTTTGGGAAGCAATCCTAGAGGCTCGAGGAGTAATCAACGGGGGCTCCAAGCGTCAGCAAGGGGTTTTTCGACGGTCAATTCCTTTCCTTTATGCTTTTTAATATGCTTTCCCTTGTAATTATTGTGGATATTATGTGTAGCTAAACCCCAATTTGGGGTCTTGAAATGAAATGATAGTGGAAATATTGTTATAATTTCTTGTCTCTTGCCCATGTCCTAATTATTTGTATGGATATGTTTAATGCTTTACTCAATCTGGCCAATTGTGTAATGATTCGTTTCTTAATGGAAACTCGACGGAGAGAAATTAGGATAGATCAAAATCCATGCAACTAGTTTAATTGCCCGTTGTGACACCGGGATTAGTTGATTAAACTTAGATTCCTAAAATGAATCAGAGCGTAATAATTAATGATTTTTAATAGCGCTAAGGACACTTAGGTTGTTAAAATGAATTAATTACAATTAGGGGAAACCGACAGGAAAACCTATGTGATTAACGGAGATTCTAGGATTATAATTAGTTGGGCAATGATATAGGATAATTATAGCAATTATTTAGCTAACCATTGATTTTCAAGACCCCTCTTCCCATTTCAAGAAAACTCTTTCTCCACATTTTAAATTTGATTGATCAAATTTGTTTTCATTAGTCATTTTGAATTCAAGTTCTTTTTATCATATGAACGTAGTCCCTAAATATTATTTCACCTAAGTATTTTCAGTGCTCAAGAGAATTTTAATTATTTGCTTAAGTTTCGCTTCGCCTCCCTGAGGATTCGATACTCGGAATACTTTCCATTTTATATAACTTGTGACGACCCGTGCGCTTGCGGATAATCGTTTAGTACAATCGTACACACAACAACAACAAGCAATGTGACGCTTTCCAAAGGAGAGGAAATTTGGGGCCTAGAGATGAAATGCCTCTTACTTACATTTTAGAAATTGAATTATTTGATGTATGGGGTATTGACTTTATGGGACCATTTCCCCCTTCTAATGGCAATGTTTTTATCTTATTGGCAGTTGATTATGTGTCCAAGTGGGTGGAGGCCATCGCATGCCATCAGAGTGATGCCAAGACAGTAGCAAGGTTTCTTCAATCGCACATCTTTGCGCGGTTTGGGACACCTAGGGCTCTAGTGAGTGATGAGGGTACACATTTTGTTAATAATATCTTAACTAAGCTTTTAGCTAAGTATGAGATTAAGCATAGGATAGCTACCCCTTATCACCCACAAGCAAATGGTCAAGCTGAAATTAGTAATAGGGAAATTAAAGCTATTTTAGAGAAAATAGTCCATCCATCTAGAAAGGATTGGTCCTTTAGGTTGGATGAGGCTCTTTGGGCTTATAGGACAGCTTATAAGACTCCTTTAGGCATGTCTCCCTATAGGTTAGTATATGGGAAAGCTTGTCATTTACCATTAGTGCTTGAGCACAAAACATTTTGGGCTTTGAAAAAGTTAAATTTTGATCTGAGTCGTGCATGAGCAATCAGAATGCTGCAGCTTAATGAGTTAGAAGAATTTCGTCAATTTTCTTATGAAAATGCGAAAATGTATAAGGAAAAAACTAAGCTGTGGCATGACAAAAAAATTAAATCTAAGGAGTTTGTCAAGGGTCAGAAAGTTTTGCTTTATAATTCTAGATTAAAATTATTTCCTGGAAAATTAAAATCTAAATGGTCAGGACCGTTTATTGTGATTGAGGTTTTCTCCAATGGAGCAATTACTTTGCAGGATGAAAAAGATGGGAGAGTATTCAAGGTGAATGGACAGCGTGTGAAGCATTATTGGGGTGAGGAGTTTCAGTCGAAATATCCTTCCCTAAGGTTGGTCGATGTTTGAGAGAGCAGGACTTTTGCGGGAGCATTTCACAGAGTAAAATTTTGAGCTCCCGAAGTTTGAATTGATTTTATTTTTCGTTAATTTGATTTCGGTTAGGATAGATGTAATTTTGAATGATGTATTAGATTTTATCTTTTAAGTATTTTTATATTTTTGGTAGGTTAGATTTGATCTATTTTTTTTATTTGATTTTCCGGTTCTTTATTTAAATTATCTTGCAATTATCTTTTAGTTAGTTAGATTTTATTTTATCTAGATTTTATTTTCGGTTATTTGAATTCTAGTTTTAATTAATAGAGATTTTCTCTAAGTTATTCAGCTTCTTTTGAGAATAACAGGTTAAGTTTGCTTTGATTGGTTTAATTTGAAAGGATTTGATTTGTCTATTTTAAAATTCAAATTCCGTATCTAAGATTCTTCAGGTTCGGCAGATTGTTGCGGCAAAGATATTGCTGGAGCAAAATATGCCGAGTTAGAAGGGTTTCCGTTGGAATTTATTATTGTTACCGTTGGGTTTGACTTTGAATTCTTGCAGAAAATGTGTGTGCATCGTCTGATGAGACCACGTGGCGCAGAGTAATTATCCAACGACTTCAATGATGACAGTACATCAATTTTACCATGGGCGTCTGGAATCTGCAATTTTACTGTTGGTAGTTTTTGAATTTCAGGTTTGCATTTTTAAAATTACAACGGCAATAATAGTTATGGCAGGGCAAATCTTTTCGGTTAGGATTCTTGTTTGCTGCAGCCCTATTTATGCATAAACGCTGGTAAGCTTCTCCACTTCATCTTCTTGATCAAATCTGCGTGTGAGTGTTATTCTTTCTTTCTCTGCATTCTCTGTCAAAACCCTTTTACACCTTCAATGGCTAAAACAAGAGCTTGAAAAGAAAGGGAGAGTGAGGAGGAAGAGATACATGTGACCCCCGAAGTTCAAAAAGGAAAAACCAGAAAGAAAAGAACGCCAGAAGAGAAGGAGGCTAAACGAAGAAGAAGACAACAGAGAGTTGAAGAACAAGAAAGAGCGAGAGAGGAGGAGGCTGTTGCAAGAGAAGACGAAGACCCAAAAGAATTTGACAAACCGAATCAAGAAGAGGATGGACAGGAAGTGGCGACTATAGAAGAGGCTCGAGAGGACATTCAGACGAAACTGAGTGAGGTTATCCATACGGAGGCTGTAGAGGAAGAAGACAGAGAGCCAGTTCAGGAGGCTCGGGTGGAGGTTATCATACCTGAACCTCCGAAACGACGCCGCATTAAGCGGAAGGCTGGGCGCATTCCAGTGATCAGGACTGATACCCCATCGCCTCCATCATCAGATTCCGAGAGAGAGAAGACCGAGCAAGAGGAACGAGAGAAAAAAGAGGCTGAGGAAAAAAGGCGAGAAGAAGCAGAGAAACAGGCAGAGGAGGAACAGTTGCTGAAGCGGAGAGAAGAAAAGGGCAAAAAGATTGCTGAAGCATCAGAGGAGCACGATGAATTAGCAGAGCGACAGGTGTCGTACGATCGCTTCATCAATAATTTTGCTAGAGCAAAATACACTGAGCTCCTGAAAAGGGATTTTCTGTTCGAAAGAGGTTTCAGCGATGATCTTCCACCATTTCTAAGGACCGGCATAGCTGACCACAGCTGGGAGCTATTTTGTGCTAAGCCAGAGGCTGTGAACGCACAGGTGGTGCAAGAATTCTATGCCAACATTGATAAAGAAGAGGGTTTCCTGGTAATTGTCAGAGGGGTCGAGATAGATTGGAGTCCAAGTGCGATCAACGCACTGTACCATCTTCAAAACTTCCCCCACGCGACATTCAATGAAATGGCAGTCGCGCCATCTGAGGAGCAGTTAAGTAATGCTGTGCGGGAGGTAGGAATTGAGGGGGCACAGTGGCAACTATCTATGACTCAGAAAAGGACATTCCAATCGGCTTACTTGAACAAGGAAGCGAACACATGGATGGGTTTCATCCGAAAGAGGTTGCTTCCAACAACGCACGACTCGACAGTATCCAGGGAACGAATTCTTTTGGCTTTTGCTATCTTGAGGTCTCTCAGTATTGACGTAGGAAAAATTGTTTGTAATGAAATTGCTTGCTGCTGGAAGAAAAAGGTGGGGAAACTGTTATTCCCGAATACAATTACTATGCTGTGCAGACAAGCAGGGGTTCCAGTGGAGGAGAGTGATACAATTCTATTTGATAAAGGGATCATTGATACGCCCAATTTGGCGCGGCTCCAGCGCACGCAGGAGATACGTCAAGGTGGGCTTATCCACGACATCAATACGATTCTAGAACAACTGGCACTTTCGGCCAGTCGGCAAGAGTTTGCTGAGAGGAAAACTTTAACCTTCTGGAACTATGTTAAGAATCGGGATGCCAGCTTAAGAAGGGCACTGCAAGAGAATTTTTCCAAGCCGTATCCAGCCCTTCCTACATTCCCTGAAGATCTGTTGAACCCCTGGATTCCGCCCCCACCTGTTGAAAGAGGAGAAGAGGATGATGAAAATGAACCGGGCCAAGAGGACTGAAGGATGAAGTGGCCCGAAGCGAGCATGATTTTTGTTCTGACTTTTTGTTTGCTCGCGCATTTTCTACTTTCCTTTTTTGTTGATGTTATGCTTGTTTCTGCTTCTTAAATATATATATATATATATATATATATATATATCTGCTGATGTAATTTCTTTTTCTATGTTTTTAATGAATTTCTGATTGTTTCTATTCCATGAGCACTGACTAACTCTAACTTAACTAATTTTCTTCTGAATTTTTGAAGCTCAGACTGATTACGCTTAATTAGATCAAGGTATTCTGATCTCCAGAAACCTTTTGCTTGAGCATTTCTTCTAGCCTGGACTGTTGCTGCGGCAAGAAGATTTTGACGGTAGTATTGACTTATATGATCCATTTTAAGCTTAATCCTAGTCTCATGTTTAGTTTAAAAATTCAAATAGAACAATTTAAGTTTGGGGGTATGCTTACTTAATTAATGATTCATTAGGGACAATGAATAATTCAAGTTTGGGGGACTTTTCGCTACTCCAATTATTTTGCTCGAGCATTCCTCTCCTTCAAAATTAAAATTTGCTAGGTTATTGAGTAACCGGGGACATTTGTGATACCCACAGTTTGTCTTCGCGTCAAAAGATGACCTAGGAAATGTGAAAAATGAGAAAAAAATTAAGAGAAAAATTATTTGCTGAAAAATTATTTGTTGAAAATTTTGCTGAAAAAATTGATGGAGCAAAAGTTTTGAAGGATGAATGATAATCCAGCAGTTTTTCTGTCTCTCATAACTTAGGTGAGCTTCATCATAAAATGTCGCCATTCTGAGGGGCAAGAGATGGAATAACTAAGGATTTTTTAGCTTTATAATGAGTATTGAGCCTAGTTGGTGATGAGCTTGAGGCAAGGGTATACTGCACCATAAAGTGGGTCATCCCATGTTTAAGAGCTTATGACTGTAAGGCTGCTTTAAGTCTGATAAATAATGTTATAAACCCCTTTAAAAATATGTTTTGAAATGTCTGATAATAGAGATAGGCTGTGGTGAGTTCTTAGAATTAAGTTGAAAAGTGGTGATTATTTGTCCCTGCTGAAGGAATCATTTTGCTGCAGCAGAGCTTGGTCTTGCAGAATGCTCAGGTAAAGGTTAAAGGTAGTGTTGGACTGTCTGGTTTGATTAAGCTAATTCTTTGTCTAATGTTTTGAAATTCTTGAAGGAAGGTTGGTTAGTATTGCTCGGGACGCACAATAGTTCAAGTTTGGGGGTATGATAGCTGCCCAAAAGGTAGTTATTTAGGCCTCATTTATATAAGGATTTGTGTGTCTTTTATGTTTATTAGGGTTGGTTTTAGAGAGATATTACATGATTTAACCCATTTGGAAGAATGGAAGCTTTGGAAATCACTTTATGCAGATTATGCTGCTGAGCGGCCAGAGGGAGCAAATTCTATGCTGCAGCAAAACTGAGAGCAGAAACTGCCACATCACAGCTCGTTAGCCAACTTCATGAACCGACTTCTATTGAGATATTTTCGGGATAAAGGATCAAGGAGAGCCTTACACGTGTCCTAGTTGACCTAATTCAAGCCTCCCATCCTTCTATAAAAGGAAGTAGCCGTCAAAGTCAAATTCATTTCATGTTTTCCCTTGGAAGCTGAATAGTATAGGGAGATTGAAGATCATTAAGAACACCATCAACCGCAAGCTGATTAGGGAGTTTACCTTCTTTTTTAACTTGTAGTGATGGACATGCATACTCAGATTGTAATTCGTATTCCTATGCTTATTATGAACTAAGTAGCTTAAGGTGTTGGTTAGGAATAATGTGATTACTGTGCTTCATCTCTAGTAATAAATTGACTATTGCATTTTGGTTAATTGTTGTGCTTATTCTTATTTTATGCCCGCCTGGCCAGCCGGTATGGATAGCTCTCTCTAGTTTCAGGGATGATTTAGAGAGTGTGTGGCAATTCTCCACATTACGATCATTGTGTATTGGTGAACGCCAGTGACTGAGCTAGGGATAGCCAGTTGCCTAGTGCTCGATCGGTCGCTCTTCATTGGGGTTGAAACATATCCCAAAAGATCCAGAGTTCCGGGAGGAATCCGCTAATAATACTACGAGAAATGCATGATCAATAATATTGCTAGAGCATATCTTCAACAAAAATCACTAAAGCCTAACCAGCGCCTGTCTTTAATCTATCTATCTATTTGTTTACTCGTTGTTCTGTCATTTATTTTGCCTCAGCATAATTCCGATAAAACCCAACATTTTTATTATCTCTGAAACCATTAGAAAGTTATACAAAATAGATAAAGTAGAAACTCATTCAGACCTTGGATTGATAATATTACTTGCTTCAGACTGTGTATACTTGCACAGGAATTCTAGAGTATTTCATATCATATTTTTACTCACTCTAGGAACCCAACATTAACGGTGTTACATCTAGTGGTTTACTATTTCGTGGTCCGGTCTTATGCAAACTCATTGCATAGGATACCCCCGCTCGCATGTCTCCTACATGGACGCCTTGGATCAATACGTCTGTATCGAATACAAAGCGGGCCGTATCACATAGTGTTACCAGGATAAGGTACCCAGCCTTATCCCTGTACTATAGACCTTTTAGGTTGTTACTTGAACACTGATCCCCGTATGTCCCCACATACTAGTCCAAGTCTCATGGAAACAACCTTGGATCTTAGTTTATTGGATTTGGGTCATATTGTGCAATTCTAGACTTAATATGACAATAACACTTTATTGCATAAACCTCAATAACACTTTATTGATACAAGTGTATAATTTGTTAATCATTCACTATCTACGAGTTTTAGGACATAAAACCCAACACTTATAACATAAGATATTAATAACAAAAAACATCTATTGATAACAAAATTGAAAAAAAAAATGCAAACCATGTAATTGGATTCCTATTCATACTGTTTGACAAAAATTTTTTAAAAAAGGAGAGAGAGAATAGACAAATATAATCTCATGATATTCATATTGTTTAACAAAAAAAAAAAATAAAAAGAAGAAGAAGAAGATGAATAAAGGAATACTCATGTTGCTTCAAATTGACGGCAAATAGAGGTGGAGTTGCAGAGAAATTTGAGATTATCCCACCGCTAATGGAGCCGCAAAAAAAACTTCAAATGTGGCAATTGGAGGAAGAATTTGGTGACGACAATTGGAGAAAATTTTTGGTTAAACATATTTAAGGTTAGGGTTGGGTATTGGTAAATCTTCATAGTAGATTTTATTAGGGAAAGAATTAATACAAATCAATTTTTGATGTGCAGAATTTTGGACGGCAAAATAGGGAAGATTTAATTGGAAAATCTTGAGCCAAGACAAAGCTGAAATTTTTTTCATAATTGGACATTTGTGAAATATTGGTTCCAAAACGGTCTATTTCCTATAATTTCTGTTGAGGTAAAGCTCGATTTTTCTAATTTTGAGTATAATTGGGTTTTAAATTAAGGGCTTTGGTGGATGTATGTTTCATTTTTGTTGGGTTTTTCTTTTTGTAATAGTTGAAGGGCATTTTGGTAATAAACTTGAAGTTGGAGTTGCCCTAGTTCCCTTCTATTCTTTGAGCCGCACGCACCAGCCCATGTCTCCCTTATCTCTCGTGAATTCATCCACGAGCCTTCCTTCTGTGTACATTTCTTCTTCTTCTTCGGCCGCCAGCAACAACTCCTCGTCTCCAGCGCCGCCGACGACCTTTCTCCGGCCGGTCATCTTCGTTCGTCTTCTCTGACGACATGGACAACAGGTGCAGCGTGGTGGTTAGTTTTTGGCTGCAGCAGGTACGTTTCGTTTTGTTTTTTTCCTTCCACCTCGAGGTCCCGTCTCTCATGCTCACTCTTTCCCCTATTCGCGTCGTTTTCCGGCGTTCCTCCAGCGTGCGACACGCGTTTCAACTGGCATTGCAGCGCGGTGGTGGTCGGGCATTGGTGTTTCTCTGGCAAGCAGTCTGTGAGGCGCGACCAACAATGTTTAGGGGTGTTTTTCCGGCATTTCGCTCAGTGGGTAAGTTCCTAGAAGTTGTTTCGTGGTTAGTTTTTGAATTTAGTTGATCCCATTCATTATTCCTTCCGCTCTGCAAGCCTTCCTCTTGTTTCGGCGATTCACGCAGTGGGTCTTCAAATTTCAGTGTTGAGGAGCATTGTAAGTAGTCGTTGGATTTAACTCTATGCATTGTATCATGTGATGGAAATGTGGCAAGACCTGCATGGTTTAAGTTTAAGCTTAAGTTTTGTCTTTGGTGTAAGTAGCTATTGGACCTTACTTTCAAGCTTAGTCCCCATTGCATGTTGTTGGATTTGATAAACACCTAGCCCGAACCTTGAACTAGTTTCTTTTGAGAAATTGGCATGCTAGCATGAGTTTAGTTGTGAGCCTTGATCTTGCCTTTGGATTCCAATGGGTATGATAGTTTATTGCAAAGCATGTTGTTGGCATGGATTATAGCATGTTTGAGATTGCTTTTTGGATGAATTAGCATCTTTTAGATTAATTGAAAACATGCTTGATTGTATGGTTTGGTTGCTCTAAATATCTGGTTAGTTGTGGATGCGAGGTTTGTCTCACTTTGGTTATGGTTTCAGAGCACTATGAAGTTTGTGGTTGGGCGGTGTTGATTTTTGAAGTGTTTTACCTACTTTTCAGGTGATAGGAAAAATTTGGGTTTCATATACGTGTGCTGTTATTCTGCCCAATTTTCGGTAGAATCGCGATGGTCATAAAACTAAGTTTAAATACCTTTGGGTATTAGTGTACTAGAGTACCACGTGATTGATAACGACCAAACCTAGTGTAGGGACCTTAGTCTCGATTAGGGCCTCAGATGGACTTAAAAGATCCTTAAGTCTTATGTTAACTAGAGTGTTTCATTCCCATTTCAGGACTGATAGAACCCAGTTTTCAGGCACGTTATCATGCGTTCTATCAGTTGACTGTTAGAGCCCAGTTACAGGCACGTTATCGTGTGCTCTCTCAGTTCAAGACGGTGTTGAGCCCATGTTCAGGCACGTTTTCGTGCACCATCACTCCATCGAGTTTTCAATGTTGAGCTCATATTCAGGCACGTTTTCGTGCACCAGCCGCTTCATCGAGTTTTCAATGTTGAGCTTATGCTCATGCATGTTTTCATGCACCAGATTGCTCCACTGTATTTTCATGATTCAGGGATGTTGTGTTGGGATAAGTGTAGTTCTGCTAGAGGTTGCCAACTAGTCTTTAGTATACTTGTCTTACCCGACTGACCCACACAACACTCTAGTTGGCACAGGTTGGGGATAAGTAATCACACTAGATAGAACATTTCATGAACCCAGTTATGGCCCTAGGGTTAGAAACCTGAATGATTGTTCCAGTTAGGTTCCTACGATGTTAAAACTCAAACTCAAGTTTCATGCTATTAGATTTCATGTTATTAGATCTCATGTTATCAGTTTCAACCCTTAAGTGGGCTACTTACTGAGTATATTCTTATATACTCACCCATGCTACATGACTTTCCTTTTCAAGTGGTACTTGGTGACATCAGGCGAGTGGCGATGGTAGTGACTTCGCTAGGCTATGGGGTACAGCTGCAAATCATGTCTCTAGAAGTCTAGGATTGAGTTTCTTAGTCTCATGTTTTCAAATGTTTTAATTGTTCAATTTTACGAAAGTTGTCTATAATGTTTTGACTATTATGATATTGTAAATTGACTCATGGTTTTGGGCCCGGTTTATTAAACAAAAGATGTGTACTTATGATCTCTTCCGTTTTAATGTTTTCAAAGTTTTACGTTCACGTGCATGTAGTAGCGACCCTTAGTATGATTTTAATCCTTTTTTATTCGGGTTGTTACAACACTTTTAGTCCCTGAGGTTTGGGTTAGGTTTCATTTTGGTCTCTGAGTTTTCAAACTCAACAATTTAGCTCCTGAGGTTTCGTTTTAGTTTCATTTTAGTCATTTCATCCATTTTTCTGTTAAAAACTAACGGTGAGCTAACATGGCACTATTTTTTATTAAAAAAATTATTTTTGAATTTTTAAAATATAAATTATATTAAAAATAATAAAATATTATTATTCTTTTAATTTTTTATTTCTTTCTCTCCCATCCTCTTCTTTCTTTCTTACTTTCTTTCTTCTTCTTCAAAGAACCATCGGAGTTGCATCGCCATTCATTGTCGTCGTTCGCTCCACCAGAACCACTCGCCGCTGTTCGCTCCACCGGAGCCGCCAACGCCGTTTGCTTCTCTCTCATTGTTCCTCTCTCTCCCTTACCATCCCTCTCTCTCTTTCACCATCCCTCTTGCTGGAAAGCTCCCACACACGCTAAGATCTTGTCGGACTGTTCCAGATCTCGCCACACATACTGCTATTTAGACCATGACCGAACTTTTTGTAAGGATTTGGAATTCCTTAATTCCGATAAAGTGGAAGCGTAATTGGGACCGATTCGTAGTTAATTTTGTTTATCCAAAAATACTATTACATTGGCAAAAAAAACATAGAACAAATTCTATATAAACTTAAGGTTAAATATACAAAAATTATTAGATCTAAATCTAAAGGGGAGAAGCAAACATACTGTCGTTGACGACTCTGAATACTTCAAAGGACACCATTCTTGATTTTGGACCAAGCGTCAACAATTGGGACACCACCAATTGATCTTCCCTGCTATGACTCTAAGATTAGGAACGTAGTTGTGGGACTACCTAATCTTGAATGGGAAAAACTCTAGAGAGAAAATTCTCCCTAGAGTTCTTGGGTTGAGAGAATATGAGAGGGAGGCTAGAGAGAATATAAGAGTGCATACTTGTGGCCTTATGTTGTTGTACCTAAACCCTAGGTTTAGTGTTCTATTTATAGGAGAAAGACCATGAATAAAATATTCATTTAAATAAATTATTTCCATAACTGATTTAATCTTTTCTATAATTAATCAATTCCATGACCAATCAATTCCATAATTGATTAATATTTTCCATAAATGATTGATCACTTCCATAAGTGATTAAATCACTTCCATAATTGATTAATTTCCAATTAATTAATTCTTTAATTAATTAATCATCAATTAAATACCATATATTTAATTTCAGACCTTCTATTAGTTAATTAATTAATTACCCAATTAAATATCATATATTTAATTTCAGGCCTTCAATTAATTAATTCTATAATATGAATCAAATTCATATTAAAATTTGAACTCCTTCAAATTCCCTTATATCCTATAAATCTAATATGAATCAAATTCATATTAATATTTAAACATCTTCAAATATTTATTTCTCTCATAGACTATAGTTTAATTAAATCTCATTTAATTTAAACTAAATTAAATAATTAATTAATTCATCTTCTAATTAAATACCATATATTTAATTAGACATATATTTGAACTCTTTCAAATATATCAATCTCTCAATATAATAAATTTTAATCTCAAATTAGATTTTATATTTTAATGCATATACATTATATTAATTTGTATCTCATACAATTAACTTAATTCCCAATATGAATTTGAACTATTCAAATTCTCTCAAGATATAATTGTTCCTAATTACTCTTTACGAGCTAGCAGGGGGACCTAATGGACCTACAGATCAGAAGCTCCAATGATATGAGGTTAACCGATTAAACTCATTAATCAAGTTAACCAATATTCATTAACTGTGGGTCATTCCACTAAAGACCCACAACTAAACTCTTCTCACTGTAGAACATTATTGTGTCCACGAATATAGATCTATACCGATAAGTCAATCCTTCACGAGTGTTCGTAACCACGACTGGGTCAAATTACCGTTTTACCCATGTGTTACATCTGTCTCCTTAAGTACCAGCGCTCCTCTAATGAACAACCTGTTTATGGTCCAACCATTAAATAGAAAGTCCCTCTCGGGCCAGTGAGAGGGCGAGATCCCTTTGTTCAAGTCCCGAAGTCACCACTTCAGGGAACACGCATCTACTTCATCTAGAAGCGGGAAGGAGTGAATTCCTTCTTGTGTTGTCATGTCCCCAGCCTCCCACGTGGTCTTGTCCCCAAAAAGGAAGGCATATTGAGTCGGCGTATTGGCCACTCTCACCCATGCTAATCAAAGGACAATCCCTCGTGAGAAGGAGTTCATGATACACTCAGGATTAAGACTGAGTTACCTAGGTCATCCTATTGAAACAGTAACCTAATTAGTTAACGGTGTTATAACTAATGGTTGACTATTTCGTGGTACGGTCTTTTGCAAACTCATTGCATAGGATACCCCCACTTGCATGTCTACTACATGGACGTTTTGGATTAATACGTCTGTATCAAATACAAAACGGGTTGTATCTCATAGTGTGTTACCAGGATAAGGTACCCAACCTTATCCTTGTATTATAGACCTTTCAGGTTGTTACTTGAACATCGATCCTCGTATGTCCCCACATACTAGTTCAAGTTACATACAAACAACCTTGGATATTAGTTTATTGGATTTGGGTCAAATTGTGCAATATTTTACAATAACACTTTATTGTAGAAACTCAATAACACTTTGTTGAAACAAGTATACAATTTGTTTACATTTACTATCTACGAGTTTTAGGGCATAAAACCCAACACTTTTCACGCCCAGATCTCACCATCCCTCTCGTCGGACTCTTTCAGATCTCACCACACACGCCAGCGAGACTGCGGGTTGCGGCTGTACAGTGGTGAATGTGCGAGCGACTGGATTGTCTACGAGTTTCAGATCTGGGTTGCTAAGGAGAAGAAGAAAAACTCATGGGTCCTTCTCCTTCTCTCCTCCATTCCCCAAATCTTCTTCTCCTTTCAAAACCCCTTTCCCCATTTCATCCAATTCCTCCTCCAACCCGTCAAATCCATCTCCCATTGATGCCTTAGATTCCTTCACTGTCGCTTCGCCGACCGCCAATCAAACATTGAAGTCCCGTCTCTGCAATGGCGAAACCCTCTACGGCCTCTTCCTCCTCTCGTTCTCCCCTACTCTCGTTGAGATCGTCGGTCTCTTCGTCTATGACTTCGTCGTCGTCGTCGTGGAGCGCGACTACGGAGAAATCTCCAACGCTCTCCCCTTTTTCCCCTCCCTCGTCGCCGCTCAAACTCCAGCCATTCTTCAGATCCCCGAGAGCTCCGTCACCTGGGCAAAAAAAGCCCTAGATTTAGGTCTGCAGGGGATCGTATTTCCGATGATTGATTCGACAAAAGAGGCAAAAAAGTCATCTCATATTGTAGATTCCCACTCGTCGGAGTTCGAGGATCGGCCCATCCGGTGGTTAGAGCATCGAAATACAACATTGACGAAGGGTATTTGACAAATTATTAGGGCTGTTGATGTGGGTTTGTTTCGAAATGCTGCTATTGATGATGTGAGGAAGTTTAGAATGAGTCAAATGGATGGCTCTGTGGATTTGAATCGACCTCTCACTCACAAGGAAGAGGATGAAAAAGATAAGTACTGGAGCGAATGAAGTAATAACTTTTATTGTTTTGATCGTTTTGGCATTCTTCTTTTTCTTTCAAGTACATAAGTAGAGCTTGGAGTTGCATTTCTTGACGTGGTTATATTTGAATTATGCTCATATGTGCATATGCACTTTCTGATGTGTTCAATTTTTGTTTGTACACACATTTTTAGTCAACAGTTAATGCTGAGAGTTTCTCGTCACATGTTTTCCTCCCTTCTCGTCCAAAGGGACCTCCCTCCTCTATTTTAAAAAAAGAAACAAAAAAGAGGAGTGGAAGAAGAGAGAAGAAGATGAAGAGAAGAGAAGGAGAATTAAAAAAAAAAACCAGTCGTCGGTGGTCAGCAGCCGAAGTTGAAGAAGATGAAGAATAAGAAGAAGGGGGGAGAGAGAAATAATATGTAACGCCCCAACTTTTTAAAACCTAAAGACTGCGTAGGGACGTTACTATATGCATGAATTATTCAAAGAACTATGAAGTAAATTTTTTTCCTAGAAATCTTGAATGCATAAAATAGGTATATAACTTTAGTAAAACAATTGTTTGGGATCCCAAGAAAACTTGTAAAACATAAAAATAATTGAATGCCTCAAATGCAACAAAATAAATAAGTTTTTAAATATTTACATAGAAAATTCAAATAACAAAAACTAATGTGCGGAAGTAAAATATGTTGAGACCGTTCGCCATGGCACCACCAGCAAGTGCTTTTAATCAGTCGCCTAACACGTTCTCGCCCTTGCCTAAAAACAAATTTAAAATAAACAAAGAATGAGTATTAAAAATACTCAGTAAGTAACCCCTTCTACCAGGGTTGTTTACACAAGCACAAACATTTATGAGGAGACCTAAACTTTGCTTTTAAGAAAAAACTTTATTTCTTGGCCATAACGCCAATCGTGACCCTATCGCCACGAAAATTTTTATTGTGACCATATCGTCACCTGTCATCATGGCCATACCACCAAGTTTTAAGAAAATAAGTACTAAAACCAATCCTTGACCATATCGCCAAATTTTAAGAAAATTATTAAGACCATTCCTTGACGATATCGCCAAGCCTTAAGAAAATTCTTGGCCATACCGCCAAGCTTTCCAACGACAAACTTTTAAGCACGTACGTCACCGTTGGTCATACATATGCACCTAAGATCCCCTAACTAACTTTAAGATAATGCCACGTAACATACTTCCATTCAATTGCAACGATAACAAGAATATCAATTCCTAATTTTCATGTTCATCACTCAACATTCAAAAATATAACATAATAAATTTCACAGGATAACATCCCAATACATGGTCCACCATCAAAATAGATTAGTACCCAATATAATGATTTTTCAAATATTCAGACAAACAACAATCACATTTAACAATAAAATTTTCCAACATGCTGATAGGGGAGTCACTTACACAGTACTGCCCAAGGATTTTACTCAAAATTCTTACTCTAATGACTTTCTAAAACCTTAGCCAATAATGCCCACAACTACACATAAATGGTTTTCCAAGATTAGAAATTTCGATTCAATAATTCAATTAAAACTCAACCATTCTTAACTCTTGAATACTCACCCAAAAATTCCAACACAGTGGCTGGACAGTGCTTTAATTTTGTGAGATTTCTCGAATACAACGCTAGAATGGAATGGGTAAAGCTAAAACGAAACCAAACAACCAAGGGTCACCTCAGATTACGAAAATAAACACTAATGGGGCTCAATTGAAGAAGGAAACTCACCCAAATTGATAATTTATCTGTTGGACAACAACTAAGATGATTAATATTCGAATTCCAACATCACAAATGTGGCCACGAGTTTGAAATCGAGATGGAGAACTTATGAGCAATTTTCTAAGTAACTCAACAATCGCCAAAACCCAATCGGACAAGAAATCTTATCAAAAGCTACCTCAATCCATACCAAAGCGAGATTTATGAATTGATACTAATCCTCACCGGCGGCGACGACACGAGTAGAGGGGTGCAAGGGCGACGGCGAATTTGGGCAGCGCGACTAGCGGCAGATCTGGACGGTACAACGACAGATTGAAAAAGAGAGGGAGGTCGACGACTGCGCTATTGACCTAAGCAAGGAGGCGGCGCGCCAAGTTAGGAGGGGTACATGAATGAACCAAGATCACATTCGAATGAGAGGGATCTTGAGGACATGGTCAAGATAAGCTTAAAAGAATTGATAGATACTACCTATACCAACAAGGTGCACCTACCTTTTCGGTGGCTCAATCATAGGAACTTTGAAGTTAAGTGCTTGGCTTGGAGAAGTTTTATGTTGGGTGACCTCCTGGGAATTTTCCTAGCAAGCATGTGAGTGAGGACAAAGTATGCTAAAAGGACCCCGTGTTGGTTGTGGGGACAGTCTTCACTCTTGGAAGCAATTTAAGACGAGTATGGTAACGTGGCCAGGTTGCAGGGGAATGTCGGGGCCGTTAGGTGCCGAATCAAGATTTCGAATCCTGGGCTTGTGGCGTTACATAATAAAAATAAAAATATTTTATTATTTTAATAGTTTATCTTTAAAAAAATTTTAAATTTTTTTTTCATAAAAAAATAGTTCCACGTCAGCAAACCGTTAGTTTTTAACGGAAAAATGGATGGAGGGACTAAAATGAAACTAAAACCAAACCTCAGGGGCTAAATTGTTGAGCTTGAAAACTCCGGGACCAAAATGAAACCTAACCCAAACCTTAGGGACTAAAAGTGTATTTTTCCCTTTAATTTTGAATCATATTCAAAATTAAATTTATATTATAAAGTTTTAATTAAATATATGAACTTTATATTATAATGTATCACCATCCATTATATTAATTCCGTTAATGAATTTGAACATTTTAAATTTCATTCAAGACTAATGTTTTGGATTACTCTTTACGAGCTAGTAGTGGGACCTAATGGACCTACAGATCAGAAGCTCTAACAATACGAGGTTGTTGTGCAAAATGCTTACCGTAAGTGTATGGGTCAATTTTTTAATATGGTGATAAATATCAAGTATTGTCCTCTGGATTGGTTTTCAAATCAATTAATTATCGTCCTCTAGATTGTTTAATTTTATTTAGAGAGAAATACGTAGTGAGAATGATGAATCAAACAATGAAAACTAGAAAAGATGGAAATTAAATTGGAGACGATCCTTAGGGAGTTGATTTCATCAATTGATCTTTAGGATTAATTCATTGGATATGGTTTTTGGACGTGCAATTATTTTATAAGTCAAAGAAACTTAATTGACTATTATCTCTCTCGAGCATAATCTATTCTCATGCATAAATAAGAACCCAATATTCATGTCTAGATTCAAATATATGTAAGGTCCTAAGTCTAGTCCTTTTTACAGCCTCTAAAGTCATCCTAAATCTCCCGATCTTAGAATTCTTTAGTCATGCAATTAAGTTCTAATCCAAGCCCCCTCTCTCGAACAAGATTTAGAACAATATCATTTAATCTATGGTCGGTAGACTAAAAGCATTAAGCCAATAATCACATAAATAAAATAAAAGCACAATCATTCCATAAATCAATCCATAAATTCAAAAAACTACATCAATCCCTGAGACAGTCAAGCTAGCTACTCATAGTCATAGAACTACAAACACAACTTGAAAGAAAAGCCATAAAAACAACAAGAGATAAGGAAAATAAAGGAAAAAACTATACGTCCCCGTCACGATCTCCACCAGCTCTAGCCTTGAATCCTGCTCATTGTCCTTGCTCTAGCTCCCACCAAATGTCTCTAGTCGAAATTACGGCTAAAAGGTCTCCAAAAGAACTCCCCTTTTCCGTGTGAAAATCTCTTCATCTATATAGAAAAAATATGATAGCATCTCGACGCTGTGCCTTTGTCGCACGTTTTATTTAAGGGAAATCGCCCAACGCAGAGACGCTCTCAAGCCAACGTCTCACACCGAGGCCTGGGTTTTCAGGCTTGGAGGACATCTGCAGCAGCATTGAGACGTCTAAATGGAGCGTCTCGATGCTTTGCTATCGGGTCTTCAAGCTGCTGCAATCCTCTTTTTTAATTCTTCTTCAATTCTGCCTCTTTTTGGATCCCGAACACTCGATCAACTCCAAATTCTCAATTTCATTACAAAACTTGATTCCTACAAAAGAAACATAAAAGTGTATGATTTTGGCTAAATTAATCTCAAAGAATAGCAAATAAACATAGGGAAAAATAGTTCATTTTGTGAGCTATGAGAAGTTAATTGGTTAAACTCATTAACCAGATCAACCAACATTTGTTAACTGTGGGTCACTTCACTAAAGACCTACAACTGCACTCTTCTCATTGTAGAATATTTCTGTGTTCACGGATATCGACCAATAATAGCAAGTCAGTCACTCACGAGTGTTTGTAGCACCAGCTAGGTCAAATTACTATTTTACCCTTGGGTTACCTCTGTGTCTTTAAGTACAAGTGCTCCTCTAATAAACAACCTATTTATGGTTCAACCATTAAACAAAAGTTCCTCTTGGGCCAATGAGAGGGTCGGGCCCTTTGTTTAAGTCTCGAAGACACCACTCAAGGGAACACTTACTACTTATCCTAAAGATGGGAATGAGTGAATTCCATCTTGTGATGTAATGTTTCCAGCTCCCCACTCAGTTTTGTCCCTAAAATAATAGGCTTATTGAGTCGGTGATCTGACCTCTCTTCACCCATACAAATCAAAGGACAATCCATCGCAGACGAGAGTCCATAACACACTCAGGATTAAGACTGAGTTACCTAGATCATCCTATTGAAATAACAACCTCATCTAACGGTTTCTATTTTGCGGTTCGGTTTTATGCAAACACATTGCATAGGATACCTCTACTCACATGTCCACTACATGAATGCGTTGGATCATTGCATTTGTATCAAATACAAAGCGGGTTGTATCCATAGTGTCATCAGGATAAAATATTCAACCTTATCCTTATACTATAGGCCCTTTAGGCTGTTTCTTAAACATTGATCCTCATATGTCCCCACATACTGTTCAAGCTACATAATACAACCTAGGATGATAGTTTATTGGATTTAGGGTTATTTAATGTAAATCTAATACAACAAATTTAACAATCATATATTGAATAACCTCAATAATTGATAATATTAAAATGTTTACATTTACTATCTACGAGTTTTAGGGCATAAAACCCAACATTTTAGAGAATATTTTATCATTAGATTAAGTGTAATTTCTTACTATGTATCGACTACGTTATTTCATTTATATTCTATGTATTATGAGGTGATTCGAACTTCTTTTTTATATTTTTGAGTTCGAGATGATTCAAACATAGTTCATCATGGTAGTCACAGAACTCATAGAGTATAAAAATTTTTATTTGCATTGAGATTTGATTACACTAGAGAAGTCATATTTATAGCTTGAGTACATGTAACAAATTAGCCTAATTTAAGTAAAGCCTATAAGTAAATGCTAGTTTAAGTAAAGCCTAACTTAGGTAAAACTAATAATAGAAAGGCCTAATTTGAGTATAGCTAATAATTGATCAAGTTACAACAATGAGCTAATTATTCTCACCGACAAGATGGAGCTTCAAGAGGAGAGACCAATCTTGGAGAGTAAGTGATTGCATTGCATGCGGGGTAGTGGTTTGGTCAATGCATCTTGATAACACTCTTATTGTGCTATTTAAATATCGTTAATTAGATCTAGATCTTCTTTAATTTGTGTTTAAATTGATGATTTGTAGGTTAATTGAGAAAAGAGGCCATTATGAAATAATAGGCCAAAGAGGAGCTAAAAAGATTAAAGGAAAAAAAGAGTCAAGGCTTAGCCAATTTGAAGATCAAGAGAAAGCCAAGGAAAAATATTCTCAAGAGCTAAGCGTGTAAACGCTCAAAATGGCGTCAAAACACTCCAAAAATGAAGACATTCTCCCTTGGACCTGAAAGGGTAGCGTTGAGATGCTACCCTAGATTGTCTCAATGCTTCTAAGTGATCAACAACATCGTGGAGCACAACGTGCGTTTTCCATCGGCAGCGTCGAGACGTTGGCCTCAGAGTCTCGACGTTGTGGGCAAGCGAACACACATGTATGCATTTCCGTCCAAGGCATTGAGATACCATTCTCAACGTCTCAACACCGTTGTCTGGCCATATATAAGCTTATTTTTCCCACTTAGCCAAATTAGGTTAGATTTTTTAGTTTATGTGTATTATGGTGTAGGAGGTAAACAGAACCAAAACGATTCAGTTTGGTTTGGATCGGTTCGGTTTTCAACTTTAATTCTGACTGAATCGAACGAATAGGGTTCTGTTTAATCGTCGCCTCTTCCTTGCCCAAACCGATATACACACGTTTTTTTTAACTTAGGGTTTCATTCTCATTCAAACGTCTTCGTCTTTGTAACACCCCCAAAATTTTGTCTAAACTAGGAGACAGTACTAAACATTTACCCTAGTGCCAACTTAATGCCCCGAACATTTCGGCAGCATAACAGTGTACCTATAACTAACCAGAAATTTTAGACACCTGGAAAACAAGAATATACACTTCTAATTTCAGATCACAACTCTACTTCACTTGACAACATCCTGACATACTCCCTGAATTAAAACCTAACTTCAAATCTCAAGCAGATATAATAGTACCAATTAATAAAACTACTACATCCCAGATAAAAGAGACTACAAGAGTAAATCTATTACATATTGAACAAATTAACCACAACTGTTAAACAAGTTAATCAATAACTAAATCAGTTTAACTAACTCCAATAAGCATTTGGACACAATAGTATATAGGAACAATGATAGCGAGCATTGCTAGCTACTTTTACTTATTTAATTTAGCTAGTCTTTTATGATGTTTGGGCCATTTTATTGTGCTTTATTGTTTATTTTGTAGGAAATGGTTGATTGGAGCTATAATGCCATATTAGAGTTAATCGGGTGCTCGGGGCGTGAAAAGATGCAAAGGAATGAAAAGAGTAAAAGAGGAAAAAAGTCAAATTTCGGTCATCAGCAGGCTAGCGTCTCGACGCTAGCTCTTGAGCGTCTCGACGCTCACATTCCATATCAGATTAGGCGCGTAAAGCTTACAGCGTCGAGACGCTGTGATAGGAAGCGTCCCGACGCTACCGTTTTTCCCTTATTCAGAACGCGCGTATAAGAGGCAGCGTCGAGACGCTGTCTTGACAGTGTCTCGACGCTATCGGCAGAATTTCCCTATTTAATCTTTCTTACTTGCTACGGATTGGGGGAGGCCAAATTGAGAGAATTGAACCCTAATTTCGACTAGAGACCTACTGTGGGAGCCGAAGCAAGGACGAGGACCGGGAATTTCACTTGGTGGCGTGGATATCGAGACGGGGACGTGCCGGGATCGACGACATTAAGTGTTTCCTTTCCTTTTACTTCTCTCTAGCTAGATTTTATGGCTTTTACATGTTTTAGTCAAGCTTGTAAGTTTATTCATGAGTAGCTAAACTTGTAGCTTAGGGATTGATGTAGTTGATTAAGTTTATGGATTGATTTATGGTTTAAGTTGTGCAATGTTATTATGTTTGTAATCTTGATTTAATGCTTTTAATTAATTGGCCATTAGTTGAATGATTTAAGTTTTGAATCTAGCTCGGGAGAGGGGATTTAATATCGACTTACTCAAGATTGCATGACTAAAGTTTAATTTCTAATTCATGACGGTTTTAGATTAACTTTAGAATTGGTTAAAAGATCTCATTGCCTTGCATGTTAATAAACTTAGATAGGGATATCAAGTTGGTTAATTTGCATGAGAATCAATTATACTCAGGAGAGGTAGTTGTGATTAAAGGGTCTTTGGCTCATAATTCCATTGTGCATAATAACTTATTCCTTAAAATCAAGCCTAAGTTAAATCGGCGAAATCAATTCCCTAAGTAGTTTTCCCAATTGAATTTCCATTCTTTTTACTTGCTTTGATTTGGTTTTTATTATCATCTATTCATCACTTTTTAATCCCTAAATAAAATTGAGCGAGATTATTCACAATACTTGATTTGCTTAAAAATCCAATCCAGAGGACGACACTCGTATTTACGAACTCTTTATTATTACTTGACTCGTGCGCTTGCGGTTAGGAAAAGTCCACATCAAGTTTTTGGCGCCGTTGCTGGGGATTGGCACATTTAGCTAGATTGATATTGTGAAAAAATTGCTTGATCTTAATTTAGGGTGTATTTTTATTTTTTTAGTTGATTGCATTTTTTTCCTTATTTGTTTTGCTTTCCATATTAGGTTACTTTGTTTCCTTTTCTAGATTATATTTTCCATACTTAAATTAGTTGTTTTCTTTTCTTTATTTTTTTCCATAATTGTTTTTCTTTTCTTTTTAGGGTAGTTTTAATTTTGCATGCGTAGTAGTAGAGAAGTGATACCATTTGATCCCGAGATAGAAAGAACAATTCATAGGCTTCGAAGGGAAAATAGAGAAATTATTCAAATGGCAGACCAAAATCAACCTGAGGAGCCTAGGCCTATTAGAGATTATTTTCAGCCTGTGTTTCAGGGACAACAGTCGGGGATTGTCTATGCACCGATTAATGCCAACAACTTTGAGCTGAAGACCGGCCTCATTCAGATGGCTCGAGACTGTGCATACAGAGGATCGCCCACTGAGGATCCAAATTCTCATCTTAAATCATTCTTGGACATTTGTGGGACGGTAAAGATTAATGGAATCTCTGAGATGCTATTCGCTTACGCTTATTTCCTTTTTCTTTGCAGGATAAAGCACGAGATTGGTTGCAGTCTATTACTCCTGGGAGCATCACCACCTGGGATGCTTTGGTCCAGGCCTTTTTAAAGAAATTTTTCCCTCCTGCAAAGATGGTCAAGCTGAGGACCGAGATTGGGACATTCCAACAACAATATGATGAGCAGCTGTTCAAAGCTTGGGAGCGATTCAAAGAGCTACTGAGGAAGTGTCCTCAGCATGGTTACCCCGATTGGCTTCAGGTACAGTTGTTTTATAATGGTTTAACTCCTAGTACAAAAACGATTGTCGATGCAGCCGTAGGTGGGACTCTGTTGTCCAAGACCGTGGAAAACGCTCGCACACTTCTAGAGGATATGGCCACCAACAACTATCAGTGGCCATCTGAGCGGTCTACACCTAAAAAGATTGCTGCTGGGGTGTTTGAGGTTGATAAAGTAAGTGCACTCCAGGCCCAGATGACTTCCCTCGCTAATGCTTTTATGAAATTTTCAGGTACAGGGAGTGCTCAATCAATTGAATCAGCTGCTGCTTTAGCATCCAGACCTCAGGAGGAGACCATCGAGCAGGTTCAGTATGTATCAAATTTTAATTCTAGGGGATATAATAATAGTTCTACACCTACACATTATCACCCTAACAATAGGAACCATGAAAATTTCTCTTATGCTAATACTAAGAATGTTCTTAATCCTCCTGGGTTTGCCCCTCAAACTCAAGAAAATAAAAAGTTAGAAGATCTTGTTGGAGCTTTCATTGCAGAGTCAAGTAACAGGACAACCAAGTTAGAGGAGGCAGTCATTGCCATCAACACCACAGTGAATGGCCACAGTGCAGCCATAAAGAACATTGAGACTCAGTTGGGACAGTTGGTAAATGTTGTAAGTACCATGAATAAAGGTAAGGCCCCAGCTGAACAAGAGAAACCTCAGATGGAGTACTGTAAGGCAATCACTGTGCACCAGGAGGAATCTGAAGAGGAATCTGAATCTGAGGACTATGAAACGCCTACAGGGGAAGTTGAGGAGGACACATCATCTGATGAGGCTGAAAAGCCTAACCTTGAGCCTCCTATTCCTTCTCCCACACTGTTGGTTCCCAAGGAAAAGAAAAAGAAAAAGAAGAAAAAGAACAATCAGGTTCAGTTTGATAAATTTATGAATGCTTTTATGAATCTGAATATTAATATTCCTTTTGCAGAGGCATTAGAGATGCCCCAGTACAACAGGTTCATGAAGGAGTGGTTAGCAAAGAAGCGAAAAGAAAAGAAGGTTGACATTGTTTATCTTGCTTCCACATGCAGCACCAGAGTACTGCAGAAAGTACCTGAAAAAGTAGCAGATCTAGGGAGTTTTTCTGTTCCTTGTAGTTTTGGTACTTATTCTTTCAGAGCATTATGTGACTTAGGTGCTAGCATTAATATCATTCCTCTATCGTTGTGTAAAAAGTTAGATATAGGTGAGATTAAGTCTACACCTGTAAAGCTCCAATTGGCTGATCAATCTGTGGTGAGACCAGTTGGTATTGTAGAAAATGTGTTAATCAGAGTAGGTAGATTTTTTCTCCCTATTGACTTGTATGTTATGGACATGGTAGAAAATCCTTCGATGCCTGTCATATTAGGACGACCATTCCTCGCTACTGGGCGAGTGATTATAGATATTGAGCGCAGGGAGCTCACTATTAGAGTCAAGAACGAAAAAGAAATCTTTAAAGCAGTTGAAGACTCTAAAGATGAAGTGCTTTTCATGGGCTACAGGAAAGGTGCAAGAAAGAGCACCTCTGTTGGATTCACAGAACAAAAGCCTCCTTGAAGCACGTTCAACACGTCGAGCTAATGACGTTAAACAAGCGCTTATGGGAGGCAACCCAAGTAAGTTTAATGTGTTTTCTTTTTGTTTTTGATTTATTGTTTGTTTTTGTTTTGTAGGTCTTGTTTTCTTTCTCTCCTGTGCTTTCAAGCTTTCAAGATTCCAAGATCTCAAGCAAGAAGTCATCATCATTCCAGGCCAGTGTTGTTCACTCCTGTCATTCTTTTATTGTTCTCATGCTTGTTTATGCCTGATTTTCTTTATACATTGAGGACAATGCATATTTTAAGTTTGGGGGTGGATTAACATGTTTGTGGAGCCCTTGAGCATCTGAGTTCGGGCTATAGTTTTGAGCTTTCTTTGAATTATGCATATGGTTGTTTTCTGGATGCTATTTTTGCATGATTATGATGTCCTAGGATAGGCTTTCTTGTCAATTTTAAAGCTTGTGATGAGTTGTAAGCATAAGTGCCCAAAAAGGGAGACTTTTTAAAATTTTTCTAGGAGATGGCTTGCATGAGTAGAGTATTTTTCTTGGCTAGATTTGGATTTGAATGCTTAGGAGCGAATTATTGGGTTCTTATGCTTGTTGTCACCTCGATAGGTGTAGGGAAGAGCTAAAAAGTTAATGTTTTGCAAATTAGCATGTTTGATCTTGCTTAGGAGGAAAGAAAAGAATATTTGCTATTTATGCTCATAAATAAAAATCATTCTTGTTGTTACTGTTGAAAAGAAAATTATTATGCCATGGCCTGTGCACAGTTTGCATTGTTTAATAAAGATTAAGGCAAAAAGAGCTACCCCTGTTGTGATCAGTTAGGCCAACCAGAGAAATCTCAGGTTAAGGGTCCCTGCAATGGGTGTGTGAAAGCTAGTGCCAGATATACATGCTTAATTTGATTGTTAATTATAAGCACCTAAGTATGGAGATAAACAAACTAATTTGTTCCATTAACTCATTAGTGAAGCCTTAGTGCCAGTGTAGAGGGAAGATGAGCTGAGAGTTTAATAAATCAATCCAGGGCTAGGAGAGTCTGATCTTGTTGAGTTAGATCTCGCTTGTGCAAGTTAATTTTGGAAAAATTTTAATTTGTCTCCCTCATTGGTCCTTGTGTGCATGTCTCTTGCTTGCTTGGTTATTGACTTTTGAGCTTTGAGGATCGAGTTATGATTGTTGCATCCATTCTTCCATTGTATGTTTGATTTGTAGTTTGCTCGAGGACTAGCAAAAGCTTAAGTTTGGGGGTATTTGATAGCGAGCATTGCTAGCTACTTTTACTTATTTAATTTAGCTAGTCTTTTATGATGTTTGGGCCATTTTATTGTGCTTTATTGTTTATTTTGTAGGAAATGGTTGATTGGAGCTATAATGCCATATTAGAGTTAATCGGGTGCTCGGGGCGTGAAAAGATGCAAAGGAATGAAAAGAGTAAAAGAGGAAAAAAGTCAAATTTCGGTCATCAGCAGGCTAGCGTCGAGACGCTAGCTCTTGAGCGTCTCGACGCTCACATTCCATATCAGATTAGGCGCGTAAAGCTTACAACGTCGAGACGCTGTGATAGGAAGCGTCCCGACGCTACCGTTTTTCCCTTATTCAGAACGCGCGTATAAGAGGCAGCGTCTCGACGCTATCGGCAGAATTTCCCTATTTAATCTTTCTTACTTGCTACGGATTGGGGGAGGCCAAATTGAGAGAATTGAACTCTAATTTCGACTAGAGACCTACTGTGGGAGCCGAAGCAAGGACGAGGACCGGGAATTTCACTTGGTGGCGTGGATATCGAGATGGGGACGTGCCGGGATCGACGACATTAAGTGTTTCCTTTCCTTTTACTTCTCTCTAGCTAGATTTTATGGCTTTTACATGTTTTAGTCAAGCTTGTAAGTTTATTCATGAGTAGCTAAACTTGTAGCTTAGGGATTGATGTAGTTGATTAAGTTTATGGATTGATTTATGGTTTAAGTTGTGCAATGTTATTATGTTTGTAATCTTGATTTAATGCTTTTAATTAATTGGCCATTAGTTGAATGATTTAAGTTTTGAATCTAGCTCGGGAGAGGGGATTTAATATCGACTTACTCAAGATTGCATGACTAAAGTTTAATTTCTAATTCATGACGGTTTTAGATTAACTTTAGAATTGGTTAAAAGATCTCATTGCCTTGCATGTTAATAAACTTAGATAGGGATATCAAGTTGGTTAATTTGCATGAGAATCAATTATACTCGGGAGAGGTAGTTGTGATTAAAGGGTCTTTGGCTCATAATTCCATTGTGCATAATAACTTATTCCTTAAAATCAATCCTAAGCTAAATCGGCGAAATCAATTCCCTAAGTAGTTTTCCCAATTGAATTTCCATTCTTTTTACTTGCTTTGATTTGGTTTTTATTATCATCTATTCATCACTTTTTAATCCCTAAATAAAATTGAGCGAGATTATTCACAATACTTGATTTGCTTAAAAATCCAATCCAGAGGACGACACTCGTATTTACGAACTCTTTATTATTACTTGACCCGTGCGCTTGCGGTTAGGAAAAGTCCACATCAAGTTTTTGGCGCCGTTGCCGGGGATTGGCACATTATTGTTGCATCAGATTTAATGCCGGAGCATGAGGAGGCCTTAATAAAATTGTTGCAGCAATACCGCAAAGCTATAGGTTGGACATTGGCTGATATTCAGGGAATTAGCCCATCTTTTTGTATGCACAAAATCACTTTAGAGGAGGGATCCTTTAGGAGTATTGAGCAACAAAGAAGGCTTAACCCTACGATGAAAGAGGTTGTTAAAAAGGAGGTAATTAAATGGTTGGATGCTGGGATTATCTATCCAATTGCCAATAGCAATTGGGTAAGCCCTGTCCAATGTGTTCCTAAGAAAGGAGGTGTCACTGTGGTGAGCAATAAAGATAATGAGTTGATCCCCACAAGGACAGTAACTGGCTGGAGGGTTTGTATGGATTATTGAAGGCTTAATAAAGCCACCCGAAAGGATCATTTCCCTCTACCATTTATCGACCAGATGTTGGATCGATTGGCTGGTCAGACCTATTACTGTTTCTTGGATGGTTATTCTGGGTATAACCAGATTACTATTGCTCCTGAAGATCAGGAAAAAACCACTTTCACCTGCCCTTATGGGACGTTTGCTTTCATGCGAATGCCTTTTGGCCTTTGCAATGCTCCAGCAACATTTCAGCGGTGTATGTTAGCAATTTTTTTTGATATGATTGAGTCCACTGTTGAGGTCTTTATGGACGATTTTTCAGTTTTTGGAGGGTCTTTTCAGAGTTGTTTAGATAATTTAGGTAAGGTGTTAAAAAGATGTGAGGATACCCATCTAGTTCTTAATTGGGTGAAGTGCCACTTCATGGTGAAGGAGGGCATAGTGTTAGGTCATAGGATTTCTAAGAATGGTCTAGAAGTTGATAGAACAAAAGTTGAGGTTATTGAAAGATTAGAATCACCGAATTCAGTGAAGGGAATTCGGAGCTTCTTAGGGCATGTTGGATTTTATAGGAGGTTCATAAAGGATTTTTCCAAAATCAGTAAACCTCTTTGTAACTTATTGTGCACTGATCATGTTTTTTACTTTAATGCAGATTGTAGGAAGGCTTTTGAAACATTGAAGGCTGCTTTAATCTCAGCACCCATTCTGTGCGCACCTAATTGGAATTTACCATTCGAGGTAATGTGTGATGCGAGTGATGTTGTAGTAGGTGCGATGCTGGGGCAAAAGCAGGGTAAATTTATTCATCCTATATATTATGCAAGCAAGGTTTTAAATGAGGCACATATCAACTACACAACTACTGAAAAGGAGTTGTTAGCGGTTGTGTTTGCTTTTGAGAAATTTCGACCATATTTGGTTGGATCCAAAGTCACGGTGTTCACGGATCATGCAGCAATAAGGTATTTAATGTCAAAGAAAGATGCAAAGCCTAGACTAATTCGTTGGGTTTTATTACTGCAGGAATTCGACTTGGAGATAAAGGACAAGAAGGGATCAGAGAATGTCATTGTAGATCACTTGTCTCGTCTTGATCCATCATCATCTTTGTTGGAGCAATCTGCCATTTCCGATTCTTTTCCAGATGAATAGCTTTTTGCTGTTCAGGTAAAGGTAGTCAGGGATGTCCCTTGGTATGCTGATATTGCCAACTTTTTAGTGAAGGGAGTCACCCCTATTGATATGGATTGGAGGCAGAAGAAAAAGTTTAAGCATGTTGCAAAATTTTTCTATTGGGATGAGCCATTTATGTATAAGCAATGCTCTGACGGTATTATTCGTAGGTGCGTTTCAGGTGATGAAGCAACCAAAATCCTGGAGCAATGTCACTCTTCGCCGTATGGAGGCCATTTCAGCGGTCAAAGGACAGCTATGAGGATTTTGCATTGCGGATTCTTCTGGCCTACCTTGTTTAAGGATGCCCACTGGTTCTACAAGCAATGTGACGCTTGTCAAAGGAGAGGAAACTTGGGGCCTAGAGATGAAATGCCTCTTACTTTCATTTTAGAAGTTGAACTATTCGATGTATGGGGTATTGATTTTATGGGGCCATTTCCCCCTTCTAATGGCAATGTTTTTATCTTATTGGCAGTGGATTACGTGTCCAAGTGGGTGGAGGCCATTGCATGCCATCAGAGTGATGCCAAGACAGTAGCAAGGTTTCTTCAATCGCACATCTTTGCGCGGTTCGGGACACCTAGAGCTCTAATAAGTGATGAGGGTACACATTTTGTTAATAATATCTTAACTAAGCTTTTAGCTAAGTATGGAATCAAGCACAGGATAGCTACCCCCTATCACCCACAGGCTAATGGTCAAGCTGAGATAAGTAATAGGGAAATTAAATCAATTCTAGAAAAAGTAGTCCATCCATCTAGAAAGGATTGATCCTTTAGGTTGGATGAGGCTCTTTGGGCTTATAGGACAACTTACAAGACTCCTCTAGGTATGTCTCCCTATAGGTTAGTATATGGGAAAGCTTGCCATTTACCATTAGAGTTTGAGCATAAAACATTTTGGGCTTTGAAAAAGTTAAATTTTGATCTAAGTCGTGCAGGAGCAATAAGAATGCTGCAGCTTAATGAGTTAGAAGAATTTCGTCAATTTTCTTATGAAAATGCGAAGATATATAAAGAAAAGACTAAGCTGTGGCATGACAAGAAAATAAAGTCCAAAGAATTTGTCAAGGGTCAAAAAGTTTTGCTTTATAATTCTAGATTAAAATTATTTCCTGGAAAATTAAAATCTAAATGGTCAGGCCCGTTTACAGTGATTGAGGTTTTCCCCCATGGAGCAGTTACTTTGCAAGATGAAAAAGATGGGAGAGTATTCAAGGTGAATGGACAGCGTGTAAAACATTATTGGGGTGAGGAGTTTCGGATGAAATATCCTTCCCTAAGGTTGGTTGATGATTGAGAGAGCAAGATTTTTGCAGGAGCATTTCACAGAGCAAAATTTTGAGCTCCCAGGATTTGTATTGATTTGATTTTTTTTGCGGTTAGGTTAGATTTGATTTTGCGAGATTTATTAGATTTTGTCTTTAAACATTTGATTAGATCTTATCTATTTTGTTTTGAATTTGATTTTATTTTCGGGTTATTTATTTAGATTATCTTTGAATTATCTTTTTATTGGTTTGATTTTATTAGATTTTATTTTCAGTTATTTGAATTCTGTTAGTTAATAAAGATTTTCTCTAATTGATTCGGCTTTAAGAATAAAAAAAAAATTAATTAAGTTTGATTTGATCGGTTAAGTTCAATTTGAATTTAAAAGATTGATTTTCCTATTTTGAAATTTAAATTCCGTATCTAAGATTCGGCAGGTTCAGAAGATTGTTGCAGCAAAGATAATGCTGGAGCAAATTTCTCGTATGCATAGGAAGGATTTTAGTGTGAGTAATTATTTTTACCGTTGGGATTTTTGAATTTCTATGGGCAGGTGAATTGCAGGGATGTTGCCACATGTCGTGAAGGGACAATCCAACGGTTTAGCCGTTGACAACATGCCGTTATTTCCCATAGATGATTGGAGTTCCACAATTTTACCGTTAGGGATTTGAATTGCAAAGTAAATATGAACGGTAAAACCATTTATTACGGAGCAAATCCTTTCGGTTAGGATTTCAAATTGCTGGAGCCTTATTTATTTGCAGACATTGGTACGTTTTTCCTCACTTCGTCTTCTTGATTCTATCTTGCCATCTGCATTCTTTCTTTCTCCTTTTCATTCTCTGCAAAACCCTTTGAGTTATCCATGGCCAAAACAAGAGCGAGGAAAGAAAGAGAGAGAGAGAGTGAAGAGGAAATACCCATTACCCCCGAAGTTCCAAAAGTAAAAACTAAGAAGAAAAGAACACCGGAGGAGAAAGAAGCTAAAAGAAAAAGGCAACAACAGAGGGCGGAAGAACAGGAAAAAGTGATAGAGGATGAGGCTGCTGCAGTGGTTGAAGAAAACCTGGAAGAACTGCAAGAACAGACCCCAGGAGAGGCTGATCAGAGACTTGCGGATACAGATACGGCTCGAGAGGAAAATGTTGAGGAGAATCAAGAACAGCAGGCTGAGATGGTGAGAGACGAGCAGGTAAACACAGTGTCTGAAAGAGGAAACGAGTAGGACCAAGAAGCTCGTGTTGAGGTAATCATGCCCGAACCGCCGAAACGTCGCCGCATAAAAAGAAAGGCCGGTCGTATTCAAGTAATTCGGACTGATACCCCATCACCACCATCATCAGATTCTGAGAAAGAAAAGGCAGAGCGAGAGGAAAGAGAGAAGAAAGAAGCTGAGGACAAAGAAAGAGAAGAAACAGAGAAGAAGACTGAGGAAGAGCAGTTGCTCAAGCACAGGGTAGAGAAGGGCAAAAATATTGCTGAAGCATCGGAAGAACACGAGGCGATAGAAGAACAGCAGGTTCCATTTGATCGCTTCGTCAACAATTTTGCCAGAGCAAAATACGTTGAGCTTCTGAAAAGGGATTTCTTGTTCGAGCGCGGTTTCAGTGGTGATCTTCCACAGTTTCTGAGGACCGGTATTGCAGACCACGGCTGAGAGTTGTTTTGTGCGAAGCCTGAATCTGTAAACGCACAAGTGGTGCGTGAATTTTATGCTAACATTGTCAAGGAGGATGGTTTCCAGGTAATTGTCCGAGGAGTCGAGGTGGATTGGAGTCTAAGTGCTATCAATGCACTGTACAACGTTCAAAACTTCCCCCATGCGGCATATAATGAGATGACTGTGGCGCCATCTGATGAGCAACTAAGTGAGGCTGTAAGGGAGGTAGGAATTGAAGGGGCACAGTGGCAGTTATCCAAGACTCAGAAGAGGACATTCCAGTCGGCTTATTTGAAAAGGGAAGCGAACACATGGATGTGATTTATTAGACAGAAGATGCTTCCAACAACACATGACTCGACAATCTCCAGGGAACGGGTTCTCCTAGCTTTTGCCATCTTACGGTCTCTCAGTATTAATGTAGGGAGGATCATTGCGAATGAGATTTCTGGATGTTGGAAAAAGGTGGGGAAACTATTCTTTCCAAACACAATCACGATGCTGTGCAGAAGAGCAGGGGTTCCGGTGGATGAGGGAGATGTGATCCTGTTTGATAAGGGGATCATAGACACGCCCAATTTGGCACGGCTCCAGCGTGTGCAGGAGGTACGTTAAGGTGGGCTTATCCATGGCATCCACTCGATTCTAGAACAGCTGGCACTTTCGGCCAGTAGGCAGGAGTTTGCTGAAAGGCAAACTTTAACCTTCTGGAACTATGTTAAGAATCGGGATGCCAGCTTGAAGAAGGCGCTGCAAGAGAATTTTTCAAAACCTTATCCAGCCCTTCCAGCATTCCCTGACGATCTGTTGAACCCCTGGATTCCGCCCCCACCTGTTGAAAGAGGAGAAGAGGATGATGAAAATGAACCGGGCCAAGAGGACTGAAGGATGAAGTGGCCCTGGGCAAGCATAATTTTTGTTCTTAAATTTTTGATTGCTCGTGCATTTTCTAACCTCCTTTTCTATTACTGTTATGTTTGCTTTTCTTTTTACTTTTCTGCTGCTTGAAAAAAATATATCTGATGTGTAATTTCTTTTCTTATTTTTAATGAAATTTCTTGATGTTCCATTCCATGAGCACTGAGTAATTCTACCTTAACTAATTTTCTTCTGAATTTTTGAAGCTTGGACTGATTACGCTTAATTAGATCAAGGTATTCTGATCTCCATAAACCTTTTGCTTGAGCATTTCTTCTAGCCTGGACTATTGTTGTGGCAAAGAAGATTTTCAAGGTAGTATTGACTTATACGATCCACTTTAAGCTTAATCCTAGTCCCATGTTTAGTTTAAAAATTCAGATAGAAAAATTTAAGTTTGGGGGTATAATTGCTTAATTAATGATTCATTGGGGACAATGAATAATTCAAGTTTGGGGGACTTTTTGCTACTCCAATTATTTTGCTCGAGCATTCCTCTCCTTCAAATTAAAATTTGTTAGGTTATTGAGTAACCGGGGACATTTGTGATACCCGCAGTTTGTCTTCGCGTCAAAAGATGACCTAGGAAATGTGAAAAAATGATAAGAAAAATTATTTGCTGAAAAAATTATTTGTTGAAGATTTTGCTGAAAAAAATTGACAGAGCAAAAGTTTTGAAGGATGAATGATGATCCAGCAATTTTTCTGTCTCCCAGAACTTAGGTGAGCTTCATCATAAAATGTCGCCATTCTGAGGGGCAAGAGATAGAATAACTAAGGATTTTTTAGCTTTATAATGAGTATTGAGCCTAGTTGGTGATAAGCTTGAGGCAAGGGTATACTGCACCATAAAGTGGGTCATCCCGTGCTTAAGAGCTTATGACTGTAAGACTGTTTTAAGTCTGATAAATAATGAAATAAACCCCTTTAAAAATATGTTTTGAAATGTCTGATAATAGAGCTAGGTTGTGGTGAGTTCTTAGAGTTAAGTTGAAAAGTGGTGATTATTTGTCCATGCCGGAGGAATCATTTTGCTGCAGCAGAGCTTGGTTTTGCAGAGTGCTCAGGTAAAGGTTAAAGGTAGTGTTGGACTGTCTGGTTTGATTAAGCTAATTCTTTGTCTAATGTTTTGAAATTCTTGAAGGAAGGTTGGTTAGTATTGCTCGGGACGCGCAATAGTTCAAGTTTGGGGGTATGATAACTGCCCAAAAGGTAGTTATTTAGGCCTCAATTATATAGGGATTTGTGTGTCCTTTATGCTTATTAGGGTTGGTTTTGGATAGATATTACATGATTTAATCCATTTGGAAGAATGGAAGCATTGGAAATTATTTTGTGCAGATTATGCTGCTGAGCGACTGGAGGGAGCAAATTCTGTGCTGCAGCAAAACTGGGAACAGATCTGCCACATCACACCTCGTTAGCCAACTTCATGAACCGACTTCTGTTGAGTAATTTTCGTGATAAAGGAGCAAGGAGAGCCCTACACGTGTCCAAGTTGACCTAATTCAAGTCTCATCTCCTTCTATAAAAGGAAGTAGCCGTCCAAGCCAAACTCATTCCATGTTTTCCCTTGGAAGCCGAATATTTTAGAGAGATTGAAGATCATCAAGAACACCATCTACCGCAAGCTGATTAGGGAGTTTACTTTCTTTATTAACTTGTGGTTATGGACATGCATACTCAGATTGTAATTCTTATTCCTATGCCTATTATGAACTAAGTAGCTTAAGGTGTTGGTTAGGAATAATGTGATTATTGTGCTTCATCTCTAGTAATATATTGACTATCACATTTTGGTTAATTGTTGTGCTTAATCTCATTTTATGCCCGCCTGGCCAGCCGGTATGGATAGCTCTCTCTAGTTTCAGGGATGATTTAGAGAGTGTGTGGCAATTATCCACACTACGATCATTGTGTATTGGTGAACACCAGTGACTTAGCTAGGGATAGCCAGTTGCCTAGTGCTTGATCGGTCGCACTTCATTGGGTTTGAAACATATCCCAAAAGATCCGGAGTTCCGGGAGGAATCCGCTAATAATACTGCGAGAAATGCATGATCAATAATATTGCTAGAGCATATCTTAGAACAATCACTAAAACCTAACCAGCGCCTGTCTTTAATCTGTCTATCTATTTGTTTACTTGTTGTTCTGTCATTTATTTTGCTTCAGCATAATTCTTATAAAACCCAACATTTTTATTATCTTCGAAACCATTAGGAAGTTACGCAAAATAGATAAAGTGGAAGCTCATTCAGACCTTGGATTGATAATATTACTTGCTGCAGACTGTGTATACTTGCACAGGAATTCTAGAGTATTTTATACTATATTTTTACTCACTCTAGGAGCCCAACACCACTCTCTACGCGAGACGACCCTTGATAGGCCTAGAATGCATGTTAAAGGTTGTAGGAATTAGATTTGAATTGCATTTGAATTTAGTTCATAAAATTTCGAACCCACGAACCTAAAGCGAATAGTTTAATAGGCGATTGTGAAATTGCGTAATCTAAAACTAGTTAGATATAATTAGTAGTCGTTGTAGAGGTCTCGAATGGTTGTTATTTTATGAATAAGGGGTGGCAAGTGAAAAAGTTAATATTAATTAATCTTGTTAATTGCATAATTCATGGTTAGCAAGTTAATTAGCACAGGTTAGTGTAGGGGTCCTCCGAGTAACCCAGAAGCCGACCGGACTAATGAATTCAGCATAGAACGATTATTAGAGAAAACTAGGAAGCCAACGAATTAGAATCAAGTATAAGAAATCTCAATCCAACGATCCCTTTCATGTTATTGATTCCCGTTTTATTTATGTTCTGCATGCTTTATTTTGTGTCGTTTTAAATTCAGTATTTAATTATTTTTTGCTTGTCATTCATTCCAAAAATCCCCCTATGTTCATAAGCACGAGGTTATACACTTGTCAGATCCCCCTTCCCTGTGTTCGACCCCGACCACTATTTCTACAAAATAGTTGATGTTGCCAACGACTTTTTCGGCAACCAACGGTGGCCGAAGGTTGTTGGAAAAGTCAAGGAGTCGCATGGACGAAGAGAGAAGAGAGTTACTGTAGAAAATGGATAGAATAATCAGGTGGGTTGAATGATGGTTACTGTAGAGAATAGATAAAATAATCGGGGTTAAAAATAACCCACCTCACCATTTATTTTTGTTAATGCCCCAAACACTGAATAGGTTATAATAACGGGGGTTATTATAACCTATTCAGTGCCCCAAACACCCCCTTAATATGAATCTGATTCATATTAAATTTATAGGATATAAGAGAATTTGAAGGAGTTCAAATTTTAATATGAATTTGATTCATAATATAGAATTAATTAATTCAAGGCCTGGATATTTAATTGGGTAATTAATTAACTAACTAATAGAAGATCTGAAATTAAATATATGATATTTAATTGGTGATTAATTAATAAAAGAATTAATTAATTGGAAATTAATCAATTATGGAAATGACTAATCACTTATGGAAGTAATTAATCATTTATGGAAATGATTTAATCACTTATGGAAGTGATCAATCATTTATGGAAAAGATTAATCAATTATGATTGGTTATGGAAGTGATCAATCATTTATGAAAAAGATTAATCAATTATGATTGGTTATGGAATTGATTAATTATGGAAAAGATTAAATCAGTTATGGAAATAATTGATTTTAAATGAATATTTTATTCATTGTCTTTCCCCTATAAATAGAACACTAAACCTAGGGTTTAGGTACTACAACATAAGGCCACAAGAATGCACTATTGCATTCTCTCTAGCCTCCCTTTCATATTCTCTTAACCCAATGACTCAAGGGAGAATTTTTTCTTTAGAGTTTTTCCCATTCAAGATTAGGTAGTCCCACAACTACGTTCCTAATCTCAGAGTCATAGCGGGGAAAATCATTTGGTGGTGTCCCAATTGTTAACGCTTGGTCCCTATGAAATCAAGAAAGGCATTCTTGATATTTCAGAAACGACAACGACGGTATGTTTGCTTCTCCCTTTTAGAATTAGTTCTAAGGTTGTATGTTTAGCCTTAAGTTTGTGTAGAATTTGTTCTATGATTTTTGTCAATGTAATGGTATTTTTGGATAAACAAAATTAACTACGAATCGATCTCAATTACGCTTCCGCTTTACTGGAATTAGGGAATTCCAAATCCTTCAGCCACACCTGACTGTCCCCCTAGATTCCCCGATGTCTCTGATAAGTTTTCTATTTCTTCTGGCAAATTTTCTTCTTTAAATTTAAATGATAAAGATTCTTTTCGTACTTCACCTATGAACTTCATTGACCTTGCTACTCCAAGTGTGCAGGACGATTTAGATGTTTTCAGAAAAGTCAAGGTGAATATTCCATTACTTGAGGTAATCCTGAAAATCCCAGCCTATGCTGAGTTCTTAAAGACTTGGTATGAAGGTAAGGAAAAGTCCTCAGGTAAAGAAGAGGTTAGCGAAAATGTAAGTGCATTACTTTCTGAAGACTTGCCTGTAAAGTGTTCTGACCCTAGCATGTTTACTTTACCGTGTATGATCGGAGATTGCAAGATAAAATATGCCATGTTAGATCTAGAAGCATCGGTTAATGTTATGCATGTGTCTGTTTATAAAAGATTAAATTTAACTGACATTAAAACATCTGACATAGTCATTCAGCTAGCAGATAAGTCTTGCATTAAACCTCTAGGAATAGTTGAAAACGTTTTAGTTAGGGTGGAGGATTTGGTTTTTCCTACTGACTTCTATGTTTTAGATACACCTAACCCTGATTACAATCCATCTTCTGTTACGATACTTCTTGGTCGTCCCTTTATGAAGATTGCCAAGACAGTTATCGATGTTGATAAAGGTGTTGTATCAGTAGGATTTCAGGATAAAACCCTGTACTTTAAAATCTTTGACGATATTGAAAATCCTCATGCATCTTTTGTTGAATACTATATGCTTGAACCTAACCCAGTGAATGATCGCACTTTAAATTCTAAATCATGCATGGTCACCGATAATGAGATGCATTCTTCTGCTGTTAGATGCTCTGACTTAGATGGAGAATTGACTGATGTAGTCGATGAGCACCAGATAACCCTTACTGATAAATCTGGTGGAGTCACCAAGTGCTCATCTTCTAGGATTAGGGCTGAGCGCATTTTCTGTCAGCCCACCTCTACTTCCAATATTCTTTCTACTTCAACTGATTCTTTCTTACAGGCCTCGAAATTACTAAAACAAGACTTTTCCAAAAACAATGTATTCTGGACCAGTGGAGAGAAGCCCCCATAAGAAGAAATAAAGGAGAGCGTGGTCAAGCAAACGACCTTAAACATTTGCACCCTATAATTTTACTGCTTTATGTTGTTTCATTTGTTAGATAGGTTTTATCTTTATCAGTTGCTTTTATGTTTGTTTCCTTGTTTTTATTTCTCTTTTAGGAATGGCGATACCAAAGCGAAGCTTCTACATTTATAAGAGAACATGATTCACCACCCATGAACGCAATATTTAGGGAAGCTCTACTCTTTACCTATGCATTGTCTTGATTCTTCATGATTTATTACATTGAGGGCAATGTAAATTTTAGGTTGGGGGTGGCGAATTGTACCTTATATTTTTGTTGGTTCTTGAGCATCTGAGCGTCAGGCCAACGTTTGTGCTTAATGAATGTCTTGCATGCTTGTTGTGTATATGCTTGTTTAAGTGATGATGATTTCCTAGGATTGACTCAAATTTTTTTCGAAATTGCTTTCAATGAGTTGTGACAGAGAGTGTTCAAAAAAGCAGCCTTTTCAAAACTTTTCTAGGATATGTCTTGCACACGTTGGGTGTCTTTCTTGCTTTAAAGTAGGACTTAAATGCTTAGGAGCGTGTTACTTAGCTCATATTTCTTTTGTCACCCCGATAGGTGTAAGGTTAAGCGAGAAAGTCTAATTTTTTTGCAAAATAGTGTGTGGAGTCTTGTCTAGGAGAGAAAAAGAAAATATGCCTGCAATAAGAAAAAAAGTGGAAAAATAAGTCAATGAGCGCGAGTCAAAAGAAAAATCATATGCTCGTCATTTTTATTTTGAAAGAAAAAGCATGTTTGCATTGAGCTTAAACTCTTAGGGGTAAAAAGAGCTACCTACAGTGTGATTAGTTACGCCAACCAAGAGTTAAACTCGGGTTATGGGTCCTTGCATTGTAGTGTGAAAGCTAGTGCCCCATCCAAAAGAAATGCAAAAAAAAGAGAGAGAGAGAGAGCAAAAGAAAAGCAAAAGCAAAAGAAAATAAAAAGGAATTCCTTGATCAGGCACCTAAGCAACCTAATTTGTTCCATTTGGGCCTTTTAGCAAGACCTTAGTGCCAGTGTAGGGGGAAGATGGGATGAGAGTCAAGTAAGCCAATCCCGGGCTAGTAAAGTCTTCTTTAGGTATGGTGGAGCTCTCTTGTGCAAGATAATCCTTGAAAAGTTTTGATTTGTCTCCTCATTTGTCTCTCTTGTGAATGTCTCTTGATTGCTTAAGTTTTTGGAATATTTGAGTCTTGAGGATTAAATCACTTTTCGATTATATGCCCAACATCTTTTTCTTTGGTCTGTGTGTGCCTTGCTCAAGGACTAGCAAGATTTAGGTTGGGGGTATTTGATAGGACGTAAATAGTCATATTTTATCACCTCTAATCTAAGCTTGTTAGAGTTATTTTATGCTTTACTTGTCCCATTGATGACATGCAAAAATGTCATCATTTTCCTATTAATTTTAGCTAGTTTAATGCTTGAATTGTGTGCTTTAATGCTATTTTCTGTTTAAATTTCAGAAAACCGAGTCAAGGAAGCAAAACCGGAATTTTGAGAGATTTTAGATGATTTTGGAAGCTTTTGGAGCAATTTGGAGAATTACATTGAAGATCCGAGTCCAAAAAGCCAAGAAGAATGAATTAGAAGCCCAAATTCATGAATTTCAAGTCTTAAAGTATCAATTTGGGTCAAGAAAAGTGCCCAAAATCCATTACAAGAAGTATTTGGGCCAAAAGAAAGTTGGAGGCCCAAAAATTGAGTCAAAATCGGGCCTTTATTGAAGATTCAGGGCCTAGCGTCTCGACGCTAAGACTGGAGCGTCTCGACGCTAGGCAGCTGCGTGGAAAGATCCAAAATCGCGAGAGCGTCGCGACGCTGTCCAAGTAGCGTCTCGACGCTGCGACGTCTTGGAGCCCAAGAAAAGATGACGTCAGAGCGTCTCGACGCTGTCCTTGTAGCGTCTCGACGCTGAGCCTGCTTGGAGCCTATAAAAGGAGCCTTTTGCATCCATATTTTGTGTGCCAATTTGTGGGTTTTCACCCAATTCTAGAATCCACACTAAAGTTGGGGATTTTTGGGAGAGTTTTGGAGCTTTGTTGAAGATCTTTGGAGCTCGGGATCGAAGGAGATCGGCGCGGGATCGAGGAGATCGACACTTTTATGAGCATTTCTCTTCCCTTTTCCTTTATGTTTTAGTTTCTAGAATTGTTGTGATTAGGAATTATTGAATTTTAGTGATTATGAGTAGCAAATTCCTAAATTCTATGAGATTGATTTAGATGTTGAACCTCTGCTGAATTAATGAATTGATGTGGTTTAATTGTCATTATTGTTCATTTGTGCATTTTGTCCGTAATGCTTTTAATCAACTGATCACTGATTAAATGAATCGTTACTAAGTGGAAACTCGACGGAGAGAAGCTTAGACTAGAACTGAATGCATGACTAACGGTTATTTACCCGGGTGACACGGGACAAAATAAATAACGTTAGAGGTTGTACTGAAGGGTCGTAATGCCATACTAAGTAAATAAAGATGAGACTGAAAGGAGATTCTTTATTGAACGGTATGAGATAGGAGGAGACCGACAGGAGAGTCCTTGTTATTAGGCTTCTAGACTTATGAATCAAATGATTTGTTAATCCATATTAGTTAATTGATTATGCATTAAAGGTCCAATTGATAAAATCAACAACTCTAGAATTATCCCTCCAAATTGTGTCACCATTTATCTTTTGCTTTCTAGATTAGCTTTTTGTTATTCTTTCCGGCATTAGATTTTGTTCTCTAAATAAAGCTAAGCAAGATTATTCGCGGTACTTAATTGAATAAATCCAATCCCTGTGGAGACGATACTCTATACTCAAAATCACTATATTACTTGTCACGACCCGTACGCTTGCGGAATTTAAAATCGTCCTTAACAAGTTTTTGGCGCCGTTGCCGGGGATTGGTTAATTTCATTCAATTAATATTGTGAAGAAATTGCTTGCTTTAGATTAGAGATTTTATTTTGCTTTCTTTGTTTTATTTTTATCCTGGTCCATTGTTCTTGTTGTGCATTTAATTGGTGTTTGCATCTGACTGAAAGCCTGATTATTATTGATTTATTGTTTTTAAATGGCTTTTTATAATTTTGGGTGGCCCTTTAGGGAATCTGAGCCCGAAGAACCAACACCATCATCCAATTTTTTTTATTCAAATTATCCCCCTTTAGAAGAAAAATCTCCCCTAGAAAGTTTGCTTCAAGATTTTATTGAGGATACTAGAGCCACTCAATTAGCTCTAGAAAAATCCCTAGGGAGATTGCATCCCCAAGAGGATGAGAGTGAAGTGCAATCCGCTTCCACAGAAGAAAAATCTTCTTTAGAGAGCTTGCTTGAAAATTTTATCCAAGAGTCTAGAGCCATGAATTTAGAATTAGAAAAATCTATGGAGAGACTCAATACCCAAAAGGAAGATAGGGAAGTAGGATCCACTTCCATAGAGTGTCTAGTGAGTCATGTGGCCACTGATTCATTAGCACCCATTCAAGAGCCTAATCCTTTCGATTTTGCTGAGTTTGAGCATATAGGGGTGGGTTGTTTAGGCAGTGAGGAAGAATTGGATAATTCTAGCACCCATCAAGAACAAGTTTGTGAGGAAGAAAAAGAAAATGAGCCTATAGTGTTTGAGGAGTTTCAAGAGGTAGAGTTTAAGGTTGAAAGGCCTTTGTCTGTTCTATCCCCCCCATCCTCTCTTGATAATGAGTGTTCTTTTTCTTGTTCTCACGAGTCAGTGTCAGAGTCAGAGTCCATTTATTTTGATCTTTCTCCTTTTATGCTTTTATTAAAAGAAAATCCCAAAAATATTTCTGCTTCAGGGTCCCATGAAAAGCTAGTAAGCTTACTAGCAATAGTCTGCTTCATCGATTCAAGGAAGAAGGGCCCGAAGAAATACGAGAATTTTTATGTGCCTTGAAAGACCGCACAAACTCGTCTAGTTAAGAGACGTTAAACAAGCGCTTCTTGGGAGGCAACCCAAGTTTATTTTTCCGTTAATTTCCTTTTTCTTTGTTTTTCAGTTTTTTTGTAGTTAGAGCATGTTGATCTTTCGTTCCGGTTGATCAATTTTTGAAGGAGCTCGAGACCACATTTTCTTCCAAAAACAACCCCAATGAATGTTGAAGGCTGACATCCATGGTTTCTCTCACACTTCAGGGCAGTACCGTTCTCCCTTTATTTTTTAATTGTCCTTAAGCATGCTTAATTGGTCTGAAAAATTTGATACATTGAGGACACTGTATGATTTAAGTTTGGGGGGGAGGCTTTGCTGTTCTGATCTGAGCGTATTGAAAATTTCATGATGATTCTATTGCATCTGTTTTGATGAGGACGGTCTATGATATGATCTAGATAATGAATTTTGTTCAATTTCTGTGAAATATCAAAGCATGTTCAAGATTTATGTAAATTTAAATTTTTTTCTTTGATTTCCTTGCACATGTTGAGCACTTAGCCTACTTATATGGTTTTGAATGCTTAGAACTGGATTATATTATCTAGATGTTTGTTGTCACTCCGATAGGCTTAAGATCTAATTTGAAAGATGAACGACATGAGAGTCTGTAATGTTTTACTTGGGAGAAAAATCATGTTTATTAGCCTACAAATAAAAGAAAAGTGTGAAAAAAAAAATATATGAAAAAAAAGGGGAAAAGAAAGAAAATAAAAAAAAAAAAAAAGAAAAAAAAAAGAATGCTCCACTTTCTTGAGAGCGTTAGTAACCAGGGGCATTCATGACACCCATCGTTTGCCTTTGCATGAAAGCGCTGGAAAGAAATGAGCATGCTTCGGCATCCTGAAAGATGAGGCGCTCGTAGTTGGATGCTTTCATCACCAATGTTGGCAAGCCAGAACGAAGGCGCTACATCTAAAAGGATTCTAAAAAAAAAAAAAAAAAAAAATGCAAGTTTCGGGGAGGCATACCCCATTGTTTCAGGCACCTTAGTGGGATATTGCTTTCTTGATTGTTGGGAAGCTGGATAATTAGAGCTTATGACCAGTGTAGGGGGAAGATGAACTGAGGATTTTATAAACCTTTTCTAGGCTAGTAAAGACCTAATAAGGAAGCTCGCACACACACACGCAAGGGATGAAGAGCTTAAATTTAAATTTTGTGATAAAAGAATATGTTTTAATATTTCCTTTAATTGTTAGAGTTCATTATTTTGATCATTGAGCTTAGAGTCATGCATTTGCAATAGTTGATTCATATATAAGGTTTTAGCTTTGCTCGGGACTAGCAAAGATTTAAGTTTGGGGGTGTGATGACATGCAAAAATGTCATCATTTTCCTATTAATTTTAGCTAGTTTAATGCTTGAATTGTGTGCTTTAATGCTATTTTCTGTTTAAATTTCAGAAAACCGAGTCAAGGAAGCAAAACCGGAATTTTGAGAGATTTTAGATGATTTTGGAAGCTTTTGGAGCAATTTGGAGAATTACATTGAAGATCCGAGTCCAAAAAGCCAAGAAGAATGAATTAGAAGCCCAAATTCATGAATTTCAAGTCTTAAAGTATCAATTTGGGTCAAGAAAAGTGCCCAAAATCCATTACAAGAAGTATTTGGGCCAAAAGAAAGTTGGAGGCCCAAAAATTGAGTCAAAATCGGGCCTTTATTGAAGATTCAGGGCCTAGCGTCTCGACGCTAAGACTGGAGCGTCTCGACGCTAGGCAGTTGCGTGGAAAGATCCAAAATCGCGAGAGCGTCGCGACGCTGTCCAAGTAGCGTCTCGACGCTGCGACGTCTTGGAGCCCAAGAAAAGATGACGTCAGAGCGTCTCGACGCTGTCCTTGTAGCGTCTCGACGCTGAGCCTGCTTGGAGCCTATAAAAGGAGCCTTTTGCATCCATATTTTGTGTGCCAATTTGTGGGTTTTCACCCAATTCTAGAATCCACACTAAAGTTGAGGATTTTTGGGAGAGTTTTGGAGCTTTGTTGAAGATCTTTGGAGCTCGGGATCGAAGGAGATCGGCGCGGGATCGAGGAGATCGACACTTTTATGAGCATTTCTCTTCCCTTTTCCTTTATGTTTTAGTTTCTAGAATTGTTGTGATTAGGAATTATTGAATTTTAGTGATTATGAGTAGCAAATTCCTAAATTCTATGAGATTGATTTAGATGTTGAACCTCTGCTGAATTAATGAATTGATGTGGTTTAATTGTCATTATTGTTCATTTGTGCATTTTGTCCGTAATGCTTTTAATCAACTGATCACTGATTAAATGAATCGTTACTAAGTGGAAACTCGACGGAGAGAAGCTTAGACTAGAACTGAATGCATGACTAACGGTTATTTACCCGGGTGACACGGGACAAAATAAATAACGTTAGAGGTTGTACTGAAGGGTCGTAATGCCATACTAAGTAAATAAAGATGAGACTGAAAGGAGATTCTTTATTGAACGGTATGAGATAGGAGGAGACCGACAGGAGAGTCCTTGTTATTAGGCTTCTAGACTTATGAATCAAATGATTTGTTAATCCATATTAGTTAATTGATTATGCATTAAAGGTCCAATTGATAAAATCAACAACTCTAGAATTATCCCTCCAAATTGTGTCACCATTTATCTTTTGCTTTCTAGATTAGCTTTTTGTTATTCTTTCCGGCATTAGATTTTGTTCTCTAAATAAAGCTAAGCAAGATTATTCGCGGTACTTAATTGAATAAATCCAATCCCTGTGGAGACGATACTCTATACTCAAAATCACTATATTACTTGTCACGACCCGTACGCTTGCGGAATTTAAAATCGTCCTTAACACCCATTTGCAGGATAATTGAGCTTAGGCTATGTCGGGAGCCGATCACACTAATTAGTGTTAATTCGGGCCAATTACGGAGTTTTGAAGCCATCTCGACGTCTCGACGCCAACGCGAAATTCATCCAGAGTGTAAGGTTTGCAATGCCGAGACACTGCCCTTGGCGTCTCGATGCTGCCAAGTTTTCTATAAATATATAGCCTCGGTTTAGTCCGTCGTTATGTTAGAATTTTGGTCCTTTTACGATTTCCTTTGTTCCTTTTATTTTCCAGCACTGTTGTAGACCTTTGTAGGTCATATTTTATGGATTCTTTCATGACTTATGTTGTTTTTACTTCATCTATGCATAGCTAATCGTATTTAGATCGTTGGATTGGGTTTATGCTTTGATCTCTACTAAGATTAACTTAGTTTTCTGGTTTATCTTGTTGTTCCTGCTGTCTTTTTCATTCAGTTTTGCATGTTGTCTCGTTTAAACCAATACATGAGGCTAGTCTATTAGGATTGATGCCCTATGTGATTACCACTTGTGTATTCTATCAGTTATTTTTAGATAGCCACTAGGTTGAGGCAAGCCACACTCTACGCGAGACAGCCCTTGATAGGCCTAGGATGCATGTTAAAGGTTGTAGGAATTAGATTTGAATTGCATTTGAATTTAGTTCATACAATTTCGAACCCACGAACCTAAAGCGACTAGTTTAATAGGCGATTGCGAAATTGCTTAATCTAAAACTAGTTAGATATAATTAGTAACCGTTGTAGAGGTCTCGGATGGTTGCTATTTTATGAATAAGGGGTGGCGAGCGATAAAGTTAATATTAATTAATCTTGTTAATTGTAGAATTCACGATTAACAAGTTAATTAGCACCAGTTAGTGTAGGGGGTCCTCCAAGTAACCCAGAAGCCGATCGGGCTAATGAAATCAGCATAGAACGATTATTAGAGAAAACTAGGAAGCCAATGTATTAGAATCAAGCATAAGAAATCTCAATCCAATGATCCCTTTCATGTTATTGATTCCTGTTTTATTTATGTTCTGCATGCTTTATTTTGTGTCATTTTAAATTCAGTATTTAATTATTTTGTGTTTGTCCTTCATTCCAAAAATCCCCCTATTTTCATAAGCACAAGATTCTACACTTGCTAGATTCCCCTTCCCTGTGTTCGACCCCGACCACTATTTCTACAAAATAGTTGTAGTGTCGTGGATTATAAATTTTATTTGACGATAGAGCCTCGTTACACACTTCCGTCAGGGCCCTACCCTTTCATTGGCACGAGAGGGTCTTCTGTTTGGTGGTTGGACCACAAACAGGTTGTTCATTAGAGGAGCACTGGTACTTAAGGACATAGAGTAACCCAAGGGTAAAACGGTAATTTAACCCAACTGGTGTTACAGACACTCGTGAAGGACTAACTTGTTGTTATTGATCTATATCCGTGGGCACAGAAATATGTCTGCAGTGAGAAGAGTGCAATTGTGGGTCTATAGTGGAATGTACCAATAATTAACGAATAATGATTAATTTAGTTAATGAGTTTAACCAATTAATCTCATATCGTTGGAGCTTCTGATCTACAGGTCCATTAGGTCCCACTGGTAGCTCGTAAAGTAATTTGATGCAACTAAGTCATAAATGTGAATTGAAGATGTTCAATTTACTAAGGGAAACAATATAATATATGGTGAGGCATTATGGATAAATTATGAGAGAAATTATATTTGAACAAGTTCAAATATTAATATGAATTTGATTCATATTAAATTTATAGGATATTAGAGAATTTGAAGGAGTTCAAATTTTAATATGAATTTGATTCATATTATAGAATTAATTAATTGAAGGCCATAAATTAAATATATAACATTTAATTGGGTATTTAATTAATTATTAATTGAAGGCTCGAAATTAAATATATGATATTTAATTGAAAAATTAATTAATTGTAGAATTAATTGATTGGATAATTAATCAATTATGGAAATGATTAATCAATTATGGAAATAATTGATTATTTGTGAATATTATATTCACGACATTTCTCCTATGAATAGAACACTAGACCTAGGGTTTAGTACACACATATTACACAAGACAAGATTGAAGGCTCATTCTTATGTTCTCTCAAACCTCCCTGTTAGAGAAAGACATTCACCAACCCATTGCCTCCTAGACCTAGAGTTATACCAGTGTAACCTTAGTGGTAGTGTGTTTTTGGAGAAGAAAAGTTCCAGCGAAGAAACTTTGTGGCTGCTTCATTTTCAACAGAAGTGCGGTGTTGGTGAGAATCATTCAAGTCTACAACGATTCTCTCTATTCTCTTTGGAAAAGCATGTAAATAAAATAGGTTTTTATTTTCTGTTTTTCCAGCATGTTTTATACCGATTTACAGTAGCTTTATGTATGATAAAAGTTGTGTTTTTGCCTTTTGTATTGATATCTAATATTGATTAATATACGGTGTGAGATTCTTCGAAACGCTTTCGCGGCGCTAAGGCTTTCATCCCTACAAGCATGTGATTTCCGTGTCACGCTCTGCACACACACCCAGCTCACCTCTCAATGAGCACACAGACTATGCAATCATGACTCACATGCTACATAGCCCAAGAACAATAAAACAGCATGCTTAAAACACGAATAGATCATCATGCTTTAAATCGATCAGAATAATGTGCTTATCACATATAACAAGTCATATATCAATCAACAAAGCATATTAGAAAAGTGGTAAACAATCAACATGCTCATGCAGTCAAACAGACTCAACAGGTAGAAACTACTTACCGAAAGCTCTAAATCTCCTAAATTAGATGAAAAGCTCCAAGGATAATCCAAGAGCTCTTAAACCAATCTAGGAAAGCTCTTAATAGCAAGGATAACATATAAAGATCAGAATTGAGCTTAACCACCTTCTTTGAACCTAAAAGATTGATAGCGAGCATAGCTAGCTATTTTTCTCTGATTAATTAAGCTAGTCTTTTACAATTATTTGCCCAAATTTATGCATTTTTATGTTTTATTTGTAGGAAGTTTGTGTTTGAAGCTTAATTCAGCAATTGGAGTTTTCAATCTATAAAAAAAAAAAAAAAAAAAAAATCATAGCGTCGCGACGCTATCTATAAATTTTCCAAAATTGCAGATCGCGACAACGTCGCGATGCTGTCTGTAGCGTCTCGATGCTGTCTGTAGCGTCTCGACGCTATCGACAGATTTTCTATATAATCTTCTTGTAGAGCACTATGTGATCTAGGGGCTAGCATAAACATTATTTCATTATCTCTGTGCAAAAAGCTTAATATAGGAGAAATAAAATCTACCTTTGTTAGACTTCAGTTGGCTGACCAGTCTGTGGTTAGTCCATATGGGATTGTTGAGAATATTCTGATTAAAGTAGGTAGATTTTTCATTCCTGTTGATTTCTTTGTGCTAGATATTAAAGAGAATCTTGCTATGCCTATCATATTAGGGAGACCATTCCTTGCTACAGGGAGGGTTATAATTGATATTGAACGTAGGGAGCTAATCATAAGAGTCCAACAGGAGAAGGAAGTTTTAAAAGCTTTTGAGGACCCCAAGAACACATCAGATACAATGATGGTGGGCTACAGGAGAGGTGCTAAGAAGAGCACCAATGATGGAAAATCTGACAGGAGACCACCCTGATGCATATTTGGTCAACACGTCGAGCTAATGACGTTAAACAAGCGCTTATGAGAGGCAACCCAAGTGAGTTAGTTATTTCTTTCTTTTGAGGTTTATTTATTGTTTGTGTCTGTTTTGTAGGTCTTGTTTTCTTTCTCTCCTTTGCTTTCAAGCTGTCAAGATTCCAATCATTCAGTCAAGAAGTCATCATCATTCCAGGCCAGTATTGTTCACTCTTTTCATTCGTTTATTGTTCTCATGCTTGTTTATGCTTTATTTTCGTTATACATTGAGGACAATGCATATTTTAAGTTTGGGGGTGGATTAGCATGTTTGTGGAGCCCTTGAGCATCTGAGTTCGGGCTATAGTTTTGAGCTTTCTTTGAATTAAGCATATGGTTGTTTTCTGGATGCTATTTTTGCATGATTATGATGTCCTAGGATAGGCTTTCTTGTCAATTTTCAAGCTTGCGATGAATTATAAGCATAAGTGCCAAAAAAGGGAAACTTTTTAAACTTTTTCTAGGAGATGGCTTGCATGAGTAGAGTATTTATCTTGGCTAGATTTGGATTTGAATGCTTAGGAGCGAATTATTGGGTTCATATGCTTGTTGTCACCTCGATAGGTGTAGGGTAGAGCTAAAGAGTTAATTTTTTTGCAAATTAGCATGTTTGATCTTGTTTAGGAGAAAAGAAAAGAATATATGCTTATCATGTTCATAACGAAAAATCATTCTTGTGTTATTGTTGAAAAAAATAATAATAATAATGCCATGGCTTGTGCACAATATGCAATGGTTAATAAAGATTAAGGCAAAAAGAGCTATCCCTGTTGTGATCTGTTAGGCCAACCAGAGAAATCTCAGGTTAAGGGTCCCTGCAATAGGTGTGTGAAAGCTAGTGTCACATTTAAATGCTAAAGTTAATTGTATTTTATAAGCACCTAAGTATGGAGGAAAACAAGCTAATTTGTTCCATTAACTCATTAGTGAAACCTTAGTGCCAGTTGTTGGGTTCCTAGAGTGAGTAAAAATATAGTATAAAATACTCTAGAATTCCTTTGCAAGTATACACAATCTGCAACAAGTAATATTATCAATCCAAGGTCTGAATGAGTTTCCACTTTATCTATTTTGTATAACTTCCTAATGGTTTCGAAGATAATAAAAATGTTGGGTTTTATAAGAATTATGTTGAAGCAAAATAAATGACAGAACAACGAGTAAACAAATAGATAGATAGATTAAAGACAGGCGCTGGTTAGGCTCTAGTGATTTTTTCTAAGATATGCTTTAGCAATATTATTGATCATGCATTTCTCGCAGTATTATTAGCGGATTCCTCTCGAAACTCCGGATCTTTTAGGATATGTTTCAAACCCAATGAAGAGCGACCGATCAAGCACTAGGCAACTGGCTATCCCTAGCTCAGTCACTGGCGTTCACCAATACACAATGATCGTAGTGTGGATAATTGCCACACACTCTCTAAATCATCCCTGAAACTAGAGAGAGCTATCCATATCGGCTGGCCAGGCGGGCATAAAATAAGAATAAGCACAACAATTAACCAAAATGCGATAGTCAATTTATTACTAGAGATGAAGCACAGTAATCACATTATTCCTAACCAACACCCTAAGCTACTTAGTTCATAATAGGCATAGGAATACGAATTACAATCTGAGTATGCATGTCCATAACCACAAGTTGATAAAGAAAATAAACTCCCTAATCAGCTTGCGGATGATGGTGTTCTTGATAATCTTCAATCTCCCTATACTATTCGGCTTCCAAGGGAAAACATGGAATGACCTTAACTTTGACGGCTACTTCCTTTTATAGAAGGATGGGAGGCTTGAATTAGGTCAACTAGGACACGTGTAAGGCTCTCCTTTATCCTTTATCACGAAAATAACTCAACAGAAGTCGGTTCATGAAGTTGGCTAACGAGCTGTGATGTGGCAGTTTCTGTTCCCAGTTTTGCTGCAGCATAGAATTTGCTCCCTCCAGTCGCTCAACAGCATAATCTGCACAAAATAGTTTCCAATGCTTCCATTCTTCCAAATGGGTTAAATCATGTAATATCTCTCTAAAACCAACCCTATTAAGCATTAAAGACACACAAATCCTTATATAAATGAGGCCTAAATAACTACCTTTTGGGCAGTTATCATACCCCCAAACTTGAACTATTGCGCGTCCCAAGCAATACTAACCAACCTTCCTTCAAGAATTTCAAAACATTAGACAAAGAATTAGCTTAATCAAACCAGACAATCCAACACTACCTTTAACTTTTACCTGAGCACTCTGCAAAACCAAGCTCTGCTGCAGCAAAATGATTCCTTCAGCAGGGACAAATAATCACCACTTTTCAACTTAATTCTAAGAACTCACCACAGCCTAGCTCTATTATCAGATATTTCAAAACATATTTTTAAAGGGGTTTATTTCATTATTTATCAGACTTAAAGCAGCCTTACAGTCATAAGCTCTTAAGCATGTTTGTGGAGCCCTTGAGCATCTGAGTTCGGGCTATAGTTTTGAGCTTTCTTTGAATTAAGCATATGGTTGTTTTCTGGATGCTATTTTTGCATGATTATGATGTCCTAGGATAGGCTTTCATGTCAATTTTCAAGCTTGCGATGAGTTATAAGCATGAGTGCCCAAAAAGGGAGACTTTTTAAACTTTTTCTAGGAGATGGCTTGCATGAGTAGAGTATTTATCTTGGCTAGATTTGGATTTGAATGCTTAGGAGCGAATTATTGGGTTCATATGCTTGTTGTCACCTCGATAGGTGTAGGGTAGAGCTAAAGAGTTAATTTTTTGCAAATTAGCATGTTTGATCTTGTTTAGGAGAAAAGAAAAGAATATCTGCTTATCATGTTCATAACGAAAAATCATTCTTGTGTTATTGTTGAAAAATAAAATAATAATAATAATGTCATGGCTTGTGCACAATATGCAATGGTTAATAAAGATTAAGGCAAAAAGAGTTACCCCTGTTGTGATCAGTTAGGCCAACCAGAGAAATCTCAGGTTAAGGGTCCCTGCAATAGGTGTGTGAAAGCTAGTGCCACATTTAAATGCTAAAGTTAATTGTATTTTATAAGCACCTAAGTATGGAGGAAAACAAGCTAATTTGTTCCATTAACTCATTAGTGAAACCTTAGTGCCAGTGTAGAGGGAAGATGAGCTGAGAGTTTAATAATCCAATCCCGGGCTAGTAGAGTCTGATCTTGTTGAGTTAGATCTCGCTGGTGCAAGTTAATTTTGGAAAAATTTTAATTTGTCTCCCTCATTGGTCCTTGTGTTCATGTCTCTTGCTTGCTTGGTTATTGACTTTTGAGCCTTGAGGATTGAGTTATGATTGTTGCATCCATTCTTCCATTGTATGTTTGATTTGTAGTTTGCTCGAGGGCTAGCAAAAGCTTAAGTTTGGGGGTATTTGATAGCGAGCATAGCTAGCTATCTTTACTTATTAAATTTAGCTAGTCTTTGATGATTATTGGCCATTTTATTGCACTTAATTGTTTATTTTGTAGGAAAGCGTTGATTAGAGTTAAAACGTGGAATAAGAGTTAATCGGGTGTTCGGTACGTGAAAAGATGCCAAAGAACCGAACAGATTCAAGTAACAAGGAGCCAAGAGAGGTGGAGGACCGCAAAGTGCACGGGCCGCAAGTAATATAAAACGGAAAGTATTCCGAGTATCGAATCCTCAGGGATTGGATTTATTCAATTAAGTACCACGAATAATCTTGCTTAGCTTTATTTAGAGAACAAAATCTAATGCTGAAAAGAATAATAAAAAGCTAATCTAGAAAGCAAAAGATAAATGGCGACACAATTTGGAGGGATAATTCTAGAGTTGTTGATTTTATCAATTGGACCTTTAATGCTTAATCAATTAACTAATGTGGATTAACAAATCATTTGATTCATAAGTCTAGAAGCCTAATGACAAGGACTCTCCTGTCGGTCTCCTCCTATCTCATACCGTTCAATAAAGAATCTCCTTTCAGTCTCATCTTTATTTACTTAGTATGGCATTACGACCCTTCAGTACAACCTCTAACGTTATTTATTTTGACCCGTGTCACCTGGGCAAATAACCGTTAGTCATGCATTCAGTTCTAGTCTAAGCTTCTCTCCGTCGAGTTTCCACATAGTAACAATTCATTTAATCAGTGATCAGTTGATTAAAAGCATTACGGACAAAATGCACAAATGAACAATAATGACAGTTAAACCACATCAATTCATTAATTCAGCAGAGGTTCAACATCTAAATCAATCTCATAGAATTTAGGAATTTATTACTCATAATCACTAAAATTCAATAATTCCTAATCACAACAATTCTAGAAACTAAAACATAAAGGAAAAGGGAAGAGAAATGCTCATAAAAGTGTCGATCTCCTCGATCCCGCGCCGACCTCCTTCGATCCCGAGCTCCAAAGATCTTCAACAAAGCTCCAAAACTCTCCCAAAAATCCCAAATTTTAGTGTAAACTCTAGAATGGGGTGAAAACCCACAAATTGGCACCCAAAATATGGATGCAAAAGTCTCATTTTATAGGCTCCCAGCAGGCGCAGCGTCGAGACGCTACAAGGACAGCGTCGAGACGCTCTGACGTCATCTTTTCTTGGGCTCCAAGACGTGTTGGGTTTTATGCCCTAAAACTCGTAGATAGTAAATGTATATTTGACCGAACATTAATAAAGTGATGTATTATTCAATGTTTGTATTATATCTTGTCTTGTTAACCCTAATCCAATAAACTAAACATCCATGGCTAATAGAATGAGGCTTGAACTAGTATGTAGGGACATACGGGGATCAATGTTCAAGTTTTAGCCTAAAGGGTCTGTAGTATAGGGATAAGGCTGGGTACCTTATCCTGGTGACACTATTGATACGGCCCGCTTTGTATACTGATACAAACGTAATGATCCAACGCGTTCATGTGGTTGACATGTGAGTGGGGGTATCCTGTGTAATGAGTTTGCACAAAGACCGGACCGCGAAATAGTTAACCACTAACTGTAACACCGTTAGTTAGTTTGGTTTCTATTTCACTAGGATGACCTAGGCAACTTGGCCTTAATCCTGAGTGGATTATGGACTCCTGTCCATGAGGGATTGTCCTTTGATTTGTACGGGTGAGAGTGGCCTGTTCGCCGACTCAATAAGCCTACCATTTTGGGGACAAGACCGAGTGGGGAGCTGGGAACGTAGTCTTACAAGATGGAATTCACTCCTTCCCGATACTAGGGTAAGTAGAGGTGTGTTCCCTTAAGTGGTGTCTCCGGGTCTTGAACAATGGGCCCTACCCTCTTCATGGCACGAGAGGGATTTCTGTTTGTTGGTTGGACCACAAACAGGTTGTTCATTAGAGGAGCACTGGTACTTAAGGACCAAGAGGTAGCCCAGGGGTAAAACGGTAATTTGACCTAGCTGGGGTACGAACACACGTGAAGGGCTAACTTGCTGTTGACGGTCAATATCCGTGGACACAGAAATATGTCTGCAGTGAGAAGAGTGCAGCTGTGGTTCTTTAGTGGAGTGAACCACAGTTAACGAACATTGATTAACTTGGATAATGAGTTTAACCAACTAATCTCATATCGTTGGAGCTTCTGATTTGTAGGTCCATTAGGTCCCACCGGTAGCTCATTTAGGGCGTTGAGGTAAAATTCTAAGGATGGATTGAATATTCGAAGTTGTTCGAATATTATACTAGAATATGAATTTGATTTATATTAAAACTATAGGTTATAATTAATATGCATTGGATGTATATTAATACTATAGTTTTGAGAGAGAAAATAGTAATTGAATATGTGATGTTCAATTTTATTTTTATTAATTAATTTCGAATTAATTAATTGATTTAGTTTAATTAAATTTGATTTAATTAAACTATAAGATAAGAGGGATATTAATTTAAATTGGATTTAAATTAATGTTATTTTAATTAATTTAGATTAATTAAAATATAATTAATTATAATTTAAAATTATGATTTTAAAAATTATAATTAATTAAGTTATCAGATAACTGATATTTCAGTTATCTGAAATTATCTTTTTCCTTTTTTAAATAAAGAGACGTGGTCAGTGGGTGGTTGCAAATATCTCTCCCAATCTCACGCCTCTCTCCCTCTCTCTCGCTCTCTCGGTGTTTTTTTGGTTTTTTCTGGGAAATCAGTGTGTGACTCCAGAGAAGAAAAAAAAAATCCTTAGAATTTTTCAAGTTCCCACAAGCTCTTGACGGGTATCCCTTTTGAGTATACTGGTGAAACCTCGTGGTGGTGTTCGTGACAATTCTTTCCAGCGGAGAACCAAGGAATTTTGGTGAAGCAATTCAAGAAATCTTCAAGAGTAAGTTATTCTTGAATTCTAGGATCATTAGGATCCAATTTAGATTAGATCTAAATAAGGTCAAGCATGTTTTATTATTATTAAAAATTCAGTAGTTTTATTTTGATTTTACTGCTGTAATTTTTATTATTTTGCCAAACGTATTGGTATTTTGTTCCAAATTAAATTTGAGTAAAGGTTCTGTAAGTTTTCGCTGCGCAAGGGCTTTTATCCCTGCAATTGGTATCAGAGCCTTCTCTGTATTTTAATTTGTGAATTAAAATTTGCGTTGGTTATAGGTGGGATTTAATTGCATTATGAATGTTAATTTTCTGTGAACTGGAGATTAACTGGCCTTAGATTTACAATTTTTTTGATGTGATCAAATGTAAAGGCCCCTGCGTTTTTGGGCAATTAAATTGTAAATCGAGTCTCTGTAAGTCCAAGTCTAGTTTAGGCTGAAGAACGATGAAGATCGGGACCAAAATTGGCCAAAAACGGCGGAAAACGGCGAGGAATTGCGGCTGGAACAGTGCAGGATTTTCCAGAAATTTCGAAAAAAAAAAAAAAAAAAAAAAAAAAAATTCGAAATTCAGACGAGGGCTGACGTCAGCATGGAGGACGCTGACGTCATGAGGCGCGGTCCAGGGAGCGGTCCAGTTTGCGTCGCCCGGTTCTTCGGATTCGTGCGGTTCGCGCTTGGTTCGTTGACTGGCGTCCGGTTCGTTGACTGGTCCGCGTGGTTCGTTGACTGGTTCGCCTGGTTCGTTGACTGGGCGGTTTTTGACACTGGCTTCGTGTTTTTCCGGTCCGGTTCGAGCGGTTTTGAGCTGGTTCGAGCGGTTTTGGCGATTTTAAAGCGGTTTTGGTCCGGTTCGGGGCTGCAGCAAGCTGTAATAGGATAGAATTTTGCTTTATTATTGTAATTTAGCTTTAATTTTGTCCTAGAGGCCAATTAATCGGTTCATATGCTATTTTATATGCTTTATGGATGTCATATAAAAATTAGAAATCCCACCTTAGGTTATAAAGCATGCTCATGCATTTATGTATGTTATAATTAGATTATAATATATGATTGAAATGCATGGTTTGATTTTCATGAGTTATTAATATATAATTGAGTTATATTAAATTCATGAAAATGGAAAAGTATGGTGCATGCAATTACATAGTTTTAATATAAGAGTTATATTAAAAATAATTTGTTTGCAGCATGCTAAGTTGATTTTCCATATTTTGGCTATAATAAAATTGTTTATTATTTAAAATGGAAATCAAGTTGCATTGAGCATGATACATCCATAGGTTAATATAAAGGTTATATTAATTTTCATGCAATGCAAAATACTATAGTTTGAATTTCATTAACTTGAATATGATTGTTAATTGTTTTAAAAACTATAGTATGCATGATTATAGGGCTAATCATTAAAATTTTGAAATAGTTTAAAATTTTATGATTAGAAACCGTCAATCTATAATCAAGATATGCATGTTCACATAGGATCTTAGGTTAAATTGAATTAATTTTAATGGGTTAAAATTAATTAGACCTAAGATCATTCTCTAATAGGATTAGAATATCTTACTTAGTTTTAAAATAGTTTTAATGAACTAAGTAGGACGAACATTCCTAAGATTATAAGGGAACTCTACCAGTGAAGTTCTGTCTAAGGATTGGAGGTATTTAAGTTGACGGTAAACGGAACACCTCCTACCTGGGAACGGATCTGGAACACCGGAGTTGAACTAATCTCAGGTTAATGTTAGAATAATGTCGCTAGGTTAATTAAATTGGTTTAATACACCTAGACATTAGGTCTTATTATAATAGTTATAATAGGACTAGACTTAGATAAATGACTTAGCCGGATTTATCTAGGTTTAATCCAACCCTAAAATTAATAATAGGTTACTTTAGTGGGAGAAAAAATTACAAAACTTGATTTAAATCGAGTTTTGCTCCTGCGTCCCTGTGATGTTCACACCGTGAGATCCATGCTCGGCTTTGTGTCGTTTTAGCGCGGCCTCCCTTCGGAGAGTGTTTGCATGGGTCAATACCAAGGTGAATGGGGAAAGTGACTATAGTAAGTGGGAGCAGGACACGTGTCAACGTATCCTTCGGTCTCCGCCCCTAGGTCACAACGTGAGATTCCTATGATCCGCCTGCGTGTTGTCTCGGCGCAACCATCCCTTCGGAGGGCCTGATCATAGGATTCGGAACACCGTGAACTCCTGAATAGGATAGGGTCACTTAGGCTAATTACCAACAGTTGTCTTTCCTAACGGTAGCCTGTTGGTGCGTGCCTCTGGGATCTAAAAGTGGGAGGGTTACACTTACGGGGAGGAGTTAATTTGTTAACAAATCCTTGACCGAACAACGGTGGTTAATATCTAATGGAATATGAGTTATTCTGGTATTAGAAATTGACTGAGAAGAGTCTCATTTTAGAGGAGGAACAACTGATCATCCTTCGGTGACTGTTCTTCTAAACCTCTAAAGCATCGTTGCGAAACACAATCATAGTTTCATTAGGGTTCTTTGATTGTTGGTTTGCAAAATTGATTGGATGTATGCAATTGTTTGTATTGCTTGTGTGATGGGTTAAGGCATAGATAACTAATACGGTCACTTGTTTGTTTTTCAGCAATGTCTTCCTCTATAATATCCCTGCTTAAAAATGAACAACTTACCGGCGAGAATTTTCCTCAATGGAAATCAAACCTCAATACAATACTCGTGGTTGAGGACTTAAGATTCGTCTTAACGGAGGAATGTCCTCCCGTTCCCCCTCGCACTGCCTCTCAGGCAGTTAAGGACGCCTACGAACGCTGGACCAAGGCCAATGAAAAGGTCAAAGTCTATATTCTGGTCAGCTTGTCTGAAGTGTTGGCCAAGCGTTACGAGAACGTGGGAACTGCTAGGGAGATTATGAATTCCCTGCAGGAGATGTTTGGACTCCCGTCCTACCAGCTCCACCACGACGCCTTGAAGAACGTCTTCAATGCCAAGATGCCTGAAGGTCAATCTGTTCGGGAACACGTCCTGGACATGATTAACCAATTCAACATAGCTGAGGCAAATGGCGGGGTTGTCTGCGAGCGCAGTCAGGTTGCGTTCATCCTTCACTCGCTCCCAGCGAGCTATCTGTCTTTCAGGACAAACGCGAGCATGAATAAGATTCAGTTCAACCTGACTACCCTCCTCTCGGAGTTACAGATTTATGAGTCCTTGCAAAAGAGCAAGGGCAAAAATGTGATTAAAGGAGAGGCCAATGTGGCCCATTCCAAGAAGAAGTTTCTGAAGGGTTCATCCTCAGGGACTAAATCTGTACCTCAGGCTTCTTCATCGAAGCAGATCCAAAAGAGGAAGGGAGACAAGGGGAAGGCTCCTGCACAGGCTGTGCAAGGGAAGGGGAAGGCCAAGGTCGTGGCCGACAAAGGTAGATGCTTCCACTGCAATGCAGATGGTCACTGGAAGCGCAACTGTCCCCGCTACCTTGCTGAGAAGAGAAGAGAAAAAGAAGGTAAATTTGATTTACTTGTGTTAGAGACTTGTCTCGTTGAACATGATGAGTTTGCCTGGATACTAGATTCGGGAGCCACTAATCATGTTTGTTCTTCTTTTCAGGGAAATAATTTCCAGCAGCTGGCAGAGGGTGAAATGACGCTCAAGGTCGGAACGGGAGACGTCGTTTCAGCTCGTGCAGTGGGAGCTGCAAAATTATTCTTTAGAAATAGGTTTTTAATTTTAGAGGACTTGTACTTGGTTCCTAGAATTAAAAGGAACCTTATTTCTGTTTCAGCTTTGTTAGAACAATGTTATTCAATTTCCTTCTTGCTTAATGAAGCTTTAATTTCAAAAAATGGAGTTTACATTTGTTCAGCTAAGCGTGAGAATAATTTATTTGTGTTAAGACCAAATGATGTTAAGGCTATTTTAAGTCATGAAATGTTTAAAACAGCCGAAACGCAAAACAAAAGGCAAAAAGTTTCTCTTTTAAGTAACAACACGTATCTTTGGCATCTTCGTCTTGGTCATATTAATATCGATCGGATCGATCGTTTGGTTAAAAATGGACTTCTAAGTGACATAGAAGATACATCTTTACCACCCTGTGAATCGTGTCTCGAGGGTAAAATGACCAAGAGGCCTTTTACCGGAAAAGGTTATAGGGCCAAAGAACCACTTGAACTGATACATTCGGATCTTTGTGGTCCAATGAATGTAAAGGCTCGAGGTGGTTTTGAATACTTCATCTCTTTTATAGATGATTATTCACGATACGGTTACTTGTACCTAATGGGCCATAAGTCTGAGGCTCTTGAAAGGTTCAAAGAGTTTAAGGCTGAGGTAGAAAACCTGTTAGGTAAAACGATTAAAACACTTCGATCAGATCGAGGTGGAGAGTATTTAGATCAGCGATTCCAGGACTATATGATAGAACATGGAATTCAATCACAACTCTCAGCACCTGGTACACCTCAGCAGAATGGTGTATCAGAGAGGAGAAACAGAACTTTGTTAGACATGGTTCGATCTATGATGAGCTATGCTCAGTTGCCTAGCTCGTTTTGGGGGTATGCAGTAGAGACTGCAGTACATATTCTTAACAGTGTTCCCTCAAAAAGTGTTTCTGAAACTCCTTTTGAGTTATGGAGGGGGCGTAAACCTAGTTTACGTTACTTTCGAATCTGGGGTTGTCCTGCACATGTGTTAGTGACAAATCCTAAGAAACTGGAACCACGTACGAGAATATGCCAATTTGTTGGTTACCCGAAAGAAACGAGAGGTGGTCTTTTCTATGACCCTCAAGATAATAAAGTCTTTGTATCGACAAATGCAACTTTCTTGGAGGAAGACCACATTCGAGATCATCGACCACGAAGTAAGTTAGTATTAGGAGAAGCTACAGAAGGGTCAACAAGGGTTGTTGATGAACCTGGTCCTTCAACAAGAGTTGTTGGAGAATGCAGTTCTTCTCGTCAATCTAGTCCTCCTCACGTAGTGGGAGAGCTTCGACGCAGTGGGAGGGTTGTGACACAACCTAACCGCTACTTGGGTCTAACAGAAACACAAGTAGTCATACCTGATGACGGCGTAGAAGATCCATTGTCTTATCGTCAGGCAATGAATGATGTAGATAAGGACGAGTGGGCCAAAGCCATGGACCTTGAGATGGAGTCAATGTACTTCAATCAAGTTTGGGAACTTGTAGATCTACCTGAGGGGGTCAAACCCATTGGGTGTAAATGGATCTATAAGAGGAAAAGAGATGCTGCTGGGAAAGTACAGACTTTCAAAGCAAGACTTGTAGCAAAGGGTTATACCCAACGAGAAGGAGTGGACTATGAAGAAACTTTTTCTCCAGTTGCTATGCTTAAGTCCATAAGAATCCTCTTATCCATTGCCACATTTTATGATTATGAAATTTGGCAAATGGATGTCAAGACAGCTTTTCTGAATGGCAATCTTGACGAGAGTATTTTTATGTCTCAACCTGAAGGGTTCATATCCCAAGGTCATGAGCAAAAAGTTTGCAAACTGAATCGATCCATTTATGGGTTGAAACAGGCTTCTCGATCTTGGAATATTAGATTTGATACTGCGATCAAATCTTTTGGTTTTGACCAGAATGTTGATGAGCCTTGTGTATACAAGAAGATCGACAAGAATAAAGTAGCTTTCCTCGTACTTTATGTAGACGACATCCTGCTCATTGGGAATGATGTAGGGTATCTGTCTGACGTAAAAGAATGGCTAGCAGCTCAATTCCAAATGAAAGATTTGGGTGAGGCCCAGTATGTTCTTGGCATCCAGATTATTCGGGATAGAAAGAACAAATCGCTAGCTCTGTCTCAGGCAACGTATATCGACAAGATGTTGGCTCGATATTCGATGCAGAATTCCAAGAAGGGCTTGTTGCCTTTCAGGCATGGGGTTCACTTGTCTAAGGAACAGTCTCCTAAGACACCTCAAGACGTTGAGGATATGAGACGGATTCCCCACGCATCTGCAGTGGGTAGCTTAATGTATGCCATGCTATGCACCAGGCCTGACATTTGTTACGCTGTAGGGATTGTCAGCAGATATCAGTCGAATCCAGGGTTAGACCATTGGACCGCCGTTAAAGGAATCCTCAAGTATCTTAGGAGAACGAGAGATTACATGTTGGTGTTTGGGGCTAAGGAGTTAGTTCTCACGGGTTACACCGACTCTGACTTCCAAACTGACAAGGATTCTAGGAAATCTACGTCAGGGTCAGTTTTCACCCTTAACGGGGGAGCTGTAGTTTGGAGGAGTATAAAGCAAGGATGCATAGCAGATTCCACAATGGAGGCTGAGTATGTAGCTGCTTGTGAAGCAGCTAAGGAAGCTGTTTGGCTAAGGAAGTTCTTGACAGATTTGGAAGTTGTTCCAAATATGAACTTGCCCATTACGTTATACTGTGACAACAGTGGGGCAGTAGCCAATTCAAAGGAACCTCGCAGCCACAAAAGAGGTAAACACATAGAGAGGAAGTACCATCTAATTCGAGAAATTGTGCAAAGAGGAGATGTGGTCGTGACCAAGATCGCTTCCGAGCACAACATTGCTGATCCGTTTACGAAGGCCCTCTCGGCTAAAGTGTTCGAGGGTCATCTAGAAAGTCTAGGTCTGCGAGACATGTATATAGCCTAATCTAGGGCAAGTGGGAGATGTGTAATGGGTGTTAGGATGCCCTAGTTTATTGTATTTTGTAGATTTATTGACTACAATAAATCACCCACTCTCGCAGCGTCGAGACGCTACTTGGACAGCGTCGAGACGCTCTCGCGATTCTGGATCTTTCCATGCAGCTGCCTAGCGTCGAGACGCTCCAGGCTTAGCGTCGAAACGCTAGGCCCTGAATCTTCAATAAAGGCCCGATTTTGACTCCATTTTTGGGCCTCCAACTTTCTTTTGGCCCAAATACTTCTTGTAATGGATTTTGGGCACTCTTCTTGACCCAAATTGATAATTTTAAGGCTTGGACTTCATGAATTTGGGCTTCTAATTCATTCTTCTTGGCTTTTTGGACTCGGATCTTCAATGTAATTCTCCAAATTGCTCCAAAAGCCTCCAAAATCATCCAAAATCTCTCAAAATTCTGATTTTTCTTCCTTGACTCGGTTTTCTGAAATTTAAACAGAAAATAGCATTAAAGTACACAATTCAAGCATAAAACTAGCTAAAATTAATAGGAAAATGATGACATTTTTGCATGTCATCAAGAGGGCATTCTGCCCATTAGCGTCGAGACGCCACTCTTGGAGCGTCTCGACGCTACGTTTCCTTAATTTGAATACGCGGCACACTCACAGCGTCGAGACGCTATAATAAGTAGCGTCCCGACGCTACCGCATTTCCTTTTCCAGACACGGGCGTACAAGAGGCAGTGTCGAGACGCTGTCTTAATAGCGTCTCGACGCTATGACGAAAAAAAAGAATATAAGCTTCTTTTCGGCTAGGTTTTTTGGGGACTTCGATTTGGGACTTTTTGGAGCCGACAATAGAGCAGAAATTTGGCATTCTTGAGCTAAAGAAAAGGGGGCAAGTTGGAAATCAACCCATTGTTCGTGGGGATCGTGACGGGGACGTTCGGTCTCGGCCTACAACGAGTTTAATTCTCTTTTCCCTTACTTTAGATAGTTTGATGGTTGTTTTAGACTCTCGCTATATTGTAACGTTGTGTATGAGTAACTAGGCTTTAATTCTTAGGGATTGATGTAGCCGTTGGGCACGTTATGGATTCATTTACTGTTTTTATGCTATTGATTTCATTTATGCATATGTTGTATCCTTAATGCTTTCGATTTACCGGCCATAAATTGATTGATGTTTATATTTGAATCTAACTCGGGAGAGAGGATTTAAATTAGTAATCAGTATGCATAACTAGAATTTAGCTAAAAATCGGGAGATTAAGGTTAGTTCTAGAAATTGTTATAAAGGTTAGCCTTATTGCCTTGTATGTTTATTGGATTTATATAGGGATATCAGGTTCAATTGCATATGGGAGAATCATGTATGCTCGGGAGAGATATGTGTGATTTTAGTTGCCAAGATTTATGAATCATAGTATTTGTTAATTCGTTTATTAATCCATAACTCCGATTGGTGAAATCAAATCCCTAAGACCAATTTTTTCCATTAGATTGTCACTTTTTGCTTGAGTTTTGTGTTTGATTTAACTATATTCTCATCCAATATGATTCCCTAAATAAAATAGGCCAAGAGTATTTTCGGTAATTAAAATTTGGCTAGACACCAATCTAGAGGACGACATTTGATTGCAAAATCACTATATTATTACTTGACCTGTACACTTGCGGTAAGCAATTTGCACATCAAGTTTTTGGCGCCGTTGCCGGGGATTGGCATATTTAGTCAATTTTAATATCGTAGAAAAATTGTCCGGTCTTAGTTTAGGGTGTATTTTATTTTTATTGTTATTTTTTGTTATTTTTTTTTAGGTAGTTTGCATAGTTTTTTTCTTTTGTTGATTGAATTCCATATTTAGATTTTCTTTTCCATATTTGTTTGATTGTTTCCATTGTTAGACTTTTTTAGTTTTTCCCTTTTTAGAGTAGTTTTTCCTTAATTGTTAGTGTCCTTATTTGATTTTTGCCATATTTTTTTTTGCATTCCTTATTTGTTATTTTTTTTTCTTTCTTTTATAGATTATATTTTCCTTATTTAGATTCACTACTTTCCTGTTCTTGTTTCTTTCCTAATTTATTTTCGTTTCGTTTTCTTTTATTGTTCTTAGGTCAGGTTAGATTGTGCATGCGAAAGATTAGGGAATTGGCCTTAGTTCCCTTAGATCCAGAGATCGAAAGAACTTTCAATAGACTTCGAAGGGAAAATCAAGAAAACATCCAAATGGCCAATCCTAATCCTGAAGAACCTAAGCCCATCAGGGACTATTTTCAGCCGATCTTTCAAGAGCAACAGTCGGGGATTGTCTATGCCCCAATTAATGCTAATAATTTTGAGTTGAAAACAAGTCTCATTCAGATGGCTCGAGACTGTGCCTACAGGGGATCACCCATGGAGGATCCAAATTCTCATCTGAAATCCTTCCTAGACATCTGTGGGACGGTAAAGTTAAATGGTGTTTCTGAATATGCCATTCGCTTACGCTTATTTCCTTTTTCGTTGCAGGACAAAGCGAGAGACTGGTTACAATATATTCCACCTGGGAGCATTACCACTTGGGATGCTTTGGTCCAGGCATTCTTAAAGAAGTTCTTTCCTCCTGCCAAGACGGTCAAGCTGAGGACCGAAATTGGGACATTCCAGCAACAATTCGATGAGCAGCTGTTCGAGGCTTGGGAGAGATTTAAAGAGCTCCTATGGAAGTGCCCTCAGCACGGATACCCTGACTTGCTACAGGTTCAATTATTTTACAAAGGATTAACTCCTAGCACGAAAACTATTGCTGATGCAACTGCATGTGGGACTCTGTTGTCTAAGATTGTTGAGAGTGCTAGGACTTTGTTAGAGGATATGGCCACCAACAGCTATCAGTGGCCATCTGAGCGGTCGGGACCCAAAAAGATTGCTGCTGGAGTGTTCGAGGTTGACAACGTAAGTGCACTTCAGGCTCAGATGTCTTCCTTGGCTAATGAATTTTTAAAGTTTTCAGGTTCAGGGAATGCTCAATCAATTGAGTCTGCAGCCGCCGTTGCATCCCAGACTCAGGGGGAAAATCTCGAGCAGGTTCAGTATGTTTCGAATTTTAATTCTAGGGGTATAATTATAATTCCACACCTACACATTATCACCCTAGCAATAGAAATCATGAGAATTTTTCCTATGCTAATAATAAGAATGTTTTGAATCCTCCTGGCTTCACTCCTCAAAGTCAAGTAAATAAGAAATCTTTAGAAGACCTTGTTGGAGCTTTTATTGCAGAATCAAGTAACAGGTCAAATAAGCTTGAGGAGGCCGTGATTGCAATAAACACTACTGTCAATGGTCATTCTGTAGCAATCAAGAATATAGAGACTCAGCTGGGACAACTGGTAAGTGTTGTCAACTCTATGAATAAAGGTAAAGCACCAGTTGAACAGGAGAAATCTTCTTTGGAGTACTGCAAGGCTGTATCTGTGCATTATGAGGAGGAGACTAAATTAGCTGAAGAGGAGAAAACTACTGAACCAGAGGAACTCACAAGAGGAGTTGAAGAAGGCACCACATCAAACGAAGCTGAAAAGCTTAATCCTGAGCCTTCTATCCCTTCTCCTACTGTTTTAGTCCATAAATCAAAGAAAAAGAAAAATTCTAAGGTTAAGTTTGACAAATTTTTAGATGCTTTTATGGGTTTGCATGTTAATGTTCCTTTTTCAGATGCTCTGGAGCAGATGCCTCATTACAAAAAATTCATGAAGGAATGGCTCAACAAGAAGAAAAAGGAAAAGCAGTTGGAGACTGTATATTTAGCATCAACATGCAGTGCTCATGTTCAGCAGACAATACCAAAGAAATTGACTGATCCAGGGAGTTTTACTATTCCTTGTAATTTTGGTACTTATGCTTGTAGAGCACTATGTGATCTAGGGGCTAGCATAAACATTATTCCATTATCTCTGTGCAAAAAGCTTAATATAGGAGAAATAAAATCTACCTCTGTTACACTTCAGTTGGCTGACCAGTCTGTGGTTAGTCCATATGGGATTGTTGAGAATATTCTGATTAAAGTAGGTAGATTTTTCCTTCCTGTTGATTTCTTTGTGCTAGATATTAAAGACAATCCTCTTATGCCTATCATATTAGGGAGACCATTCCTTGCTACAGGGAGGGTTATAATTGATATTGAACGCAGGGAGCTAATCATAAGAGTCCAACAGGAGAAGGAAGTTTTAAAAGCTTTTGAGGACCCCAAGAACACATCAGATACAATGATGGTGGGCTACAGGAGAGGTGCTAGGAAGAGCACCAGTGATGGAAAATCTGACAGGAGACCACCCTAATGCATATTTGGTCAACACGTCGAGCTAATGACGTTAAACAAGCGCTTATGGGAGGCAACCCAAGTGAGTTAGTTATTTCTTTCTTTTGAGGTTTATTTATTGTTTGTGTCTGTTTTTTAGGTCTTGTTTTCTTTCTCTCCTTTGCTTTCAAGCTGTCAAGATTCCAAGCATTCAGTCAAGAAGTCATCATCATTCCAGGCCAGTATTGTTCACTCCTTTCATTCGTTTATTGTTCTCATGCTTGTTTATGCTTTATTTTCGTTATACATTGAGGACAATGCATATTTTAATTTTGGGGGTGGATTAGCATGTTTGTGGAGCCCTTGAGCATCTGAGTTCGGGCTATAGTTTTGAGCTTTCTTTGAATTAAGCATATGGTTGTTTTCTGGATGCTATTTTTGCATGATTATGATGTCCTAGGATAGGCTTTCTTGTCAATTTTCAAACTTGCGATGAGTTATAAGCATGAGTGCCCAAGAAGGGAGACTTTTTAAACTTTTTCTAGGAGATGGCTTGCATGAGTAGAGTATTTATCTTGGCTAGATTTGGATTTGAATGCTTAGAAGCGAATTATTGGGTTCATATGCTTGTTGTCACCTCGATAGGTGTAGGGTAGAGCTAAAGAGTTAATTTTTTGCAAATTAGCATGTTTGATCTTGTTTAGGAGAAAAGAAAAGAATATTTGCTTATCATGTTCATAACGAAAAATCATTCTTGTGTTATTGTTGAAAAAAATAATAATAATAATAATGCCATGGCTTGTGCACAATATACAATGGTTAATAAAGATTAAGGCAAAAAGTGCAACCCCTGTTGTGATCAGTTAGGCCAACCAGAGAAATCTCAGGTTAAGGGTCCCTGCAATAGGTGTGTGAAAGCTAGTGCCACATTTAAATGCTAAAGTTAATTGTATTTTATAAGCACCTAAGTATGGAGGAAAACAAGCTAATTTTTTCCATTAACTCATTAGTGAAACCTTAGTGCCAGTGTAAAGGGAAGATGAGCTGAGAGTTTAATAATCCAATCCCGGGCTAGTAGAGTCTGATCTTGTTGAGTTAGATCTCGCTGGTGCAAGTTAATTTTGGAAAAATTTTAATTTGTCTCCCTCATTGGTCCTTGTGTTCATGTCTCTTGCTTGCTTGGTTATTGACTTTTGAGCCTTGAGGATTGAGTTATGATTGTTGCAACCATTCTTCCATTGTATGTTTGATTTGTAGTTTGCTCGAGGACTAGCAAAAGCTTAAGTTTGGGGGTATTTGATAGCGAGCATAGCTAGCTATCTTTACTTATTAAATTTAGCTAGTCTTTGATGATTATTGGCCATTTTATTGCACTTAATTGTTTATTTTGTAGGAAAGCGTTGATTAGAGTTAAAACGTGGAATAAGAGTTAATCGGGTGTTCGGGACGTGAAAAGATGCCAAAGAACCGAACAGATTCAAGTAACAAGGAGCCAAGAGAGGGCATTCTGCCCATTAGCGTCGAGACGCCACTCTTGGAGCGTCGAGACGCTTCGTTTCCTTAATTAGAATACGCGGCAGACTCACAGCGTCTCGACGCTGTAATAAGTAGCGTCCTGACGCTACCGCATTTCCTTTTCCAGACACGCGCGTACAAGAGGCAGTGTCGAGACGCTGTCTTAATAGCGTCTCGACGCTATGATGAAAAAACAGAATATGAGCTTCTTTTCAGCTAGGTTTTTTGGGGACTTCGATTTGGGACTTTTTGGAGCCGACAATAGAGCAGAAATTGGGCATTCTTGAGCTAAAGAAAAGGGGGCAAGTTGGAAATCAACCCATTGTTCGTGGGGATCGTGACGGGGACGTTCGGTCTCGGCCTACAACGAGTTTAATTCTCTTTTCCCTTACTTTAGATAGTTTGATGGCTGTTTTAGACTCTCGCTATATTGTAACGTTGTGTATGAGTAGCTAGGCTTTAATTCTTAGGGATTGATGTAGCCGTTGGGCACGTTATCGATTGATTTACTGTTTTTATGCTATTGATTTCATTTATGCATATGTTGTATCCTTAATGCTTTCGATTTACCGGCCATAAATTGATTGATGTTTATATTTGAATCTAACTCGGGAGAGAGGATTTAAATTAGTAATCAGTATGCATAACTAGAATTTAGCTAAAAATCGGGAGATTAAGGTTAATTCTAGAAATTGTTATAAAGGTTAGCCTTATTGCCTTGTATGTTTATTGGACTTAGATAGGGATATCGGGTTCAATTGCATATGGGAGAATCATGTATGCTCGGGAGAGATATGTGTGATTTTAGTTGCCAAGATTTATGAATCATAGTATTTGTTAATTTGTTTATTAATCCATAACTCCGATTGGTGAAATCAAATCCCTAAGACCAATTTTTCCCATTAGATTGTCACTTTTTGCTTGAGTTTTGTGTTTGATTTAACTATATTCTCATCCAATTTGATTCCCTAAATAAAATAGGCCAAGAGTATTTTCGGTAATTAAAATTTGGCTAGACACCAATCCAGAGGACGACATTCGATTGCAAAATCACTATATTATTACTTGACCTGTACACTTGCGGTAAGCAATTTGCACATCAAGTTTTTGGCGCCGTTGCCGGGGATTGGCATATTTAGTCAATTTTAATATCGTAGAAAAATTGTCTGGTCTTAGTTTAGGGTGTATTTTATTTTTATTGTTATTTTTTGTTATTTTTTGTTTTAGGTAGTTTGCATAGTTTTTTTTTTGTTTTGTTGATTGAATTCCATATTTAGATTTTTTTTTCCATATTTGTTTGATTGTTTCCATTGTTAGAATTTTTTAGTTTTTCCCTTGTTAGAGTAGTTTTTCCTTAATTGTTAGTGTCCTTATTTGATTTTTGCCATACTTGTTTTTGCATTCCTTATTTGTTATTTTTTTTCTTTCTTTTATAGATTATATTTTCCTTATTTAGATTCACTACTTTCCTGTTCTTGTTTCCTAATTTATTTTCGTTCCATTTTCTTTTATTGTTCTTAGGTTAGGTTAGATTGTGCATGCGAAAGATTAGGGAATTGGCCTTAGTTCCCTTAGATCCAGAGATCGAAAGAACTTTCAATAGACTTCGAAGGGAAAATCAAGAAAACATCCAAATGGCCAATCCTAATCCTGAAGAACCTAAGCCCATCAGGGACTATTTTAAGCCGATCTTTCAAGAGCAACAGTCGGGGATTGTCTATGCCCCAATTAATGCTAATAATTTTGAGTTGAAAACAAGTCTCATTCAGATGGCTCGAGACTGTGCCTACAGGGGATCACCCATGGAGGATCCAAATTCTCATCTGAAATCCTTCCTAGACATCTGTGGGACGGTAAAGTTAAATGGTGTTTCTGAAGATGTCATTCGCTTACGCTTATTTCCTTTTTCGTTGCAGGACAAAGCGAGAGACTGGTTACAATATATTCCACCTGGGAGCATTACCACTTGGGATGCTTTGATCCAGGCATTCTTAAAGAAGTTCTTTCCTCCTGCCAAGACGATCAAGCTGAGGACCGAAATTGGGACATTCCAGCAACAATTCGATGAGCAGCTGTTCGAGGCTTGGGAGAGATTTAAAGAGCTGCTAAGGAAGTGCCCTCAGCACGGATACCCTGACTGGCTACAGGTTCAATTATTTTACAATGGATTAACTCCTAGCACGAAAACTATTGTTGATGCAACTGCATGTGGGACTCTGTTGTCCAAGACTGTTGAGAGTGCTAGGACTTTGTTAGAGGATATGGCCACCAACAGCTATCAGTGGCCATCTGAGCGGTCGGGACCCAAAAAGATTGCTGCTGGAGTGTTCGAGGTTGACAACGTAAGTGCACTTCAGGCTCAGATGTCTTCCTTGGCTAATGAATTTTTAAAGTTTTCAGGTTCAGGGAATGCTCAATCAATTGAGTCTGCAGCCGCCGTTGCATCCCAGACTCAGGGGGAAAATCTCGAGCAGGTTCAGTATGTTTCGAATTTTAATTCTAGGGGGTATAATAATAATTCCACACCTACACATTATCACCCTAGTGTTGGGTTCCTAGAGTGAGTAAAAATATGATATGAAATACTCTAGAATTTCTGTGCAAGTATACACAGTCTGCAGCAAGTAATATTATCAATCCAAGGTCTGAATGAGTTTCCACTTTATCTATTTTGTATAACTTTCTAATGGTTTCGAAGATAATAAAAATGTTGGGTTTTATAAGAATTATGCTGAAGCAAAATAAATGATAGAACAACGAGTAAACAAATAGAACGACAGATTAAAGACAGGCGCTGGTTAGGCTTTAGTGAATATTTTAAGATATGCTCTAGCAATATTATTGATCATGCATTTCTCGCAGTATTATTAGCGGATTCCTCCCGGAACTCCGGATCTTTTGGGATATGTTTCAAACCCAATGAAGAGCGACCGATCGAGCACTAGGCAACTGGCTATCCCTAGCTCAGTCACTGGCGTTCACCAATACACAATGATCGTAATGTGGAGAATTGCCACACACTCTCTAAATCATCCCTGAAACTAGAGAAAGCTATCCATACCGGCTGGCCAGGCGGGCATAAAATAAGAATAAACACAACAATTAACCAAAATGCAATAGTCAATTTATTACTAGAGATGAAGCACAGTAATCACATTATTCCTAACCAACACCCTAAGCTACTTAGTTCATAATAAGCATAGGAATACGAATTACAATCTGAGTATGCATGTCCATCACTACAAGTTAAATAAGAAGGTAAACTCCCTAATCAGCTTGCCGTTGATGGTGTTCTTGATGATCTTCAATCTCCCTATACTATTCGACTTCCAAGGGAAAATATGGAATGACTTTGACTTTGACGGCTACTTCCTTTTATAGAAGGATGGGAGGCTTGAATTAGGTCAACTAAGGCACGTGTAAGGCTCTCCTTGATCCTTTATCACGAAAATAACTCAACAGAAGTCGGTTCATGAAGTTGGCTAACGAGCTGTGATGTGGCAGTTTTTGTTCCCAGTTTTGCTGCAGCATAGAATCTGCTCCCTCCAGTCGCTCAGCAACATAATCTGCACAAAATAATTTCCAATGCTTCCATTCTTCCATATGAGTTAAAACATGTAATATCTATCCAAAACCAACCCTAATAAGCATAGAGGACACACAAATCTCTATATAATTGAGGCCTAAATAACTACCTTTTGGACAGTTATCATACCCTCAAACTTGAACTATTGCGCGTCCCGAGCAATACTAACCAACCTTCCTTCAAGAATTTTAAAAATATTAGACAAAGAATTAGCTTAATCAAATCAGACAGTCCAACACTACCTTTAACCTTTACCTGAGCACTCTGCAAAACCAAGCTCTGCTGCAGCAAAATGATTCCTTCAGCAGGGACAAATAATCACCACTTTTCAACTTAATTCTAAGAACTCACCACAGCCTAGCTCTATTATCAGACATTTCAAAACATATTTTTAAAGGGGTTTATATCCTTGTTTATCAGACTTAAAGCAGCCTTACAGTCATAAGCTCTTAAGCATGGGATGACCCACTTTATGGTGCAATATACCCTTGCCTCAAGCTCATCACCAACTAGGCTCAATACTCATTATAAAGCTCAAAAATCCTTAGTTATTCCATCTCTTGCCCCTCAGAATGGCGACGTTTTATGATGAAGCTCACCTAAGTTATGGGAGACAGAAAAATTGCTGGATCATCATTCATCCTTCAAAACTTTTGCTCCATCAATATTTTTAGCAAAAATCTTCAACAAATAACTTTTCAGCAAATAATTTTTTCTCATATTTCTCATTTTTTCACATTTCCTAGGTCATCTTTTGACGCGAAGACAAACTGTGGGTATCACAAATGTCCCCGGTTACTCAATAACCTAGCAAATTTTAATTTGAAGGAGAGGAATGCTCGAGCAAAATAATTAGAGTAGCAAAAAGTCCCCCAAACTTGAATTATTCATTGTCCCCAATGAATCATTAATTTTGCAAATTATACCCCCAAACTTAAATTTTTCTAACCGAATTTTTTAAACTAAACATGGGACTAGGATTAAGCTTAAAGTGGATCATATAAGTCAATACTACCGACAAAATCTTCTTTGCCGCAGCAATAGTCCAGGCTAGAAGAAATGCTCAAGCAAAAGGTTTCTGGAGATCAGAATACCTTGATCTAATTAAGCGTAATCAGTCCAAGCTTCAAAAATTCAGAAGAAAACAGTTAAGTTAGAATTACTCAGTGCTCATGGAATGGAACATCAAGAAATTTCATTAAAAATAAGAAAAGAAATTACACATCAGATATATTTTTTCAAGCAGCAGAAAAGTAAAAAGAAAAGCAAACATAACAGTAATAGAAAAGGAGGTTAGAAAATGCACGAGCAATCAAAAATTTAAGAACAAAAATTATGCTCGCCCAGGGCCACTTCATCCTTCAGTCCTCTTGGCCCGGTTCATTTTCATCATCCTCTTCTCCTCTTTCAACAGGTGGGGGCGGAATCCAGGGGTTCAACAGATCGTCAGGGAATGCTGGAAGGGCTAGGTATGGGTTTGAAAAATTCTCTTGCTGCGCCCTCGTTAAGCTGGCATCCCGATTCTTAACATAGTTCCAGAAGGTTAAAGTTTGCCTTTCAGCAAACTCTTGCCTACTGGCCGAAAGTGCCAGCTGTTCTAGAATCGAGTGGATGCCATGGATAAGCCCACCTTGACGTACCTCCTGCACACGTTGGAGCCGTGCCAAATTGGGCGTGTCTATGATCCCCTTATCAAACAGGATCACATCTCCCTCATCCACCGGAACCCCTGCTCTTCTGCACAGCATCGTGATTGTGTTCGGAAAGAATAGTTTCCCCACCTTCTTTTTCCAACATCCAGAAATTTCATTCGCAATGATCCTCCCTACATTAATACTGAGAGACCGTAAGATGGCAAAAGCTAGGAGAACCCGTTCCCTGGAGATTGTCGAGTCATGTGTTGTTGGAAGCATCTTCTGTCTAATAAATCCCATCCATGTGTTCGCTTCCCTTTTCAAATAAGCCGACTGGAATGTCCTCTTCTGAGTCTTGGATAACTGCCACTGTGCCCCTTCAATTCCTACCTCCCTTACAGCCTCACTTAGTTGCTCATCAGATGGCGCCACAACCATCTCATTATATGCCGCATGGGGGAAGTTTTGAACGTTGTACAGTGCATTGATAGCACTTGGACTCCAATCCACCTCGACTCCTCGGACAATTACCTGGAAACCATCCTCCTTGACAATGTTAGCATAAAATTCACGCACCACCTGTGCATTTACAGATTCCGGTTTCGTACAAAACAGCTCTCGGCCGTGGTCTGCAATACCGGTCCTCAGAAACTGTGGAAGATCACCACTGAAACCGCGCTCGAACAAGAAATCCCTTTTCAGAAGCTCAGCGTATTTTGTTCTGGCAAAATTGTTGACGAAGCGATCAAATGGAACCTGTTGTTCTTCTATCGCCTCGTGTTCTTCCGATGCTTCAGCAATATTTTTGCCCTTCTCTGCCCTGCGCTTGAGCAACTGCTCTTCCTCAGTCTTCTTCTCTGTTTCTTCTCTTTCTTTGTCCTCAGCTTCTTTCTTCTCTCTTTCCTCTCGTTCTGCCTTTTCTCTCTCAGAATCTGATGATGGTGGTGATGGGGTATCAGTCCGAATTACCTGAATACGACCGGCCTTTCTTTTTATGCGGCGGCGTTTCGGCGGTTCGGGCATGATTACCTCAACACGAGCTTCTTGGTCCTGCTCGTTTCCTCTTTCAGACACTGCGTTTACCTGCTCGTCTCTTACCATCTCAGCCTGCTGTTCTTGATTTTCCTCAACATTTTCCTCTCGAGCCGTATCTGTATCCACAAGTCTCTGATCAACCTCTCCTGGGGTCTGTTCTTGCAGTTCTTCCAAGTTTTCTTCAACCACTGCAGCAACATCATCCTCTGTCACTTTTTCCTGTTCTTCCGCCCTCTGTTGTCGCCTTCTTCTTTTAGCTTCTTTCTCCTCCGGTGTTCTTTTCTTCTTAGTTTTCACTTTCGGAACTTCGGGGGTAATGGGTATTTCCTCTTCACTCTCTCTCTCTCTTTCTTTCCTCGCTCTTGTTTTGGCCATGGATAACTCAAAGGGTTTTGCAAAGAATGAAAAGGAGAAAGAAAGAATGTAGATGGCAAGATAGAATCAAGAAGACGAAGTGAGGAAAAACGTACCAATGTCTGCAAATAAATAAGGCTCCAACAATTTGAAATCCTAACCGAAAGGATTTGCTCCGTAATAAATGGTTTTACCGTTCACAATTAAGTTGCAATTCAAATCCCTAACGGTAAAATTGTGGAACTCCAATCATCTATGGGAAATAACGGCATGCTGTCAAAGGCTAAACCGTTGGATTGTCCCTTCACGACATGTGGCAACATCCCTGCAATTCACCTGCCCATAGAAATTCAAAAATCCCAACGGTAAAAATAATTACCCACACTAAAATCCTTCCTATTCGTACAAGAAATTTGCTCCAGCATTTATCCTTGCTGCAACAATCTTCTGAACCTGCCGAATCTTAGATACGGAATTTAAATTTCAAAATAGGCAAATCAAATCTTTTTAATTCAAATTAAACCGATCAAAGCAAACTTAACCTGTTATTCTCAAAAGAAGCCTAATGAATTAGAGAAAATCTCTATTAATTAAAACTGAAAATAAAATCTAGATAAAATAAAATCCAACTATCTAAAAGATAATTGCAGGATAATTTAAATAAATAACCCGAAAATAAAATAAAATCAAATCAAAAATAGATCAAATCTAACCTACCAAAAATAATAAAAATACTTAAAAGATAAAATCTAATAAATCATGCAAAATTAAATCTAACCTAACCGAAAAATAAAATCAAATTAACGAAAAATAAAATCAATTCAAATCCTGGGAGCTCAAAATTTTTCTCTGTGAAATGCTCCCGCAAAAGTCCTGCTCTTTCAATCATCAACCAATCGTAGGGAAGGATATTTCGACTGAAATTCCTCACCCCAATAATGTTTCACACGCTGTCCATTCACCTTGAACACTCTCTCATCTTTTTCATCCTGCAAAGTAATTGCTCCATTGGGGTAAACTTCAATCACAATAAACGGTCCTGACCATTTAGATTTTAATTTTCCAGGAAATAATTTTAATCTAGAATTATAAAGAAAAACTTTTTGACCCTTGACAAACTCCTTAGATTTAATTTTTTTGTCATGCCACAACTTAGTCTTTTCCTTATACATCTACGCATTCTCATAAGAGAATTGGCGAAATTCTTCTAACTCATTAAGCTGCAGCATTCTTATTGCTCCTGCACGACTCAGATCAAAATTTAACTTTTTCAAAGCCCAAAATGTTTTGTGCTCAAGCTCTAATGGTAAATGACAAGTTTTCCCGTATACTAACCTATAGGGAGACATACCTAGAGGAGTCTTATAAGCTGTCCTATAAGCCCAAAGAGCCTCATTCAACCTAAAGAACAAATCCTTTCTAGATGGATGGACTACTTTCTCTAAAATAGCTTTAATTTCCCTATTACTAATTTCAGCTTGACCATTTGCTTGTGGGTGATAAGGGGTAGCTATCCTATGCTTAATCTCATACTTAGCTAAAAGCTTAGTTAAGATATTATTAACAAAATGTGTACCCTCATCACTCACTAGAGCCCTAGGTGTCCCAAACCGCGCAAAGATGTGCGATTGAAGAAACCTTGCTACTGTCTTGGCATCACTCTGATGGCATGCGATGGCCTCCACCCACTTGGACACATAATCAACTGCCAATAAGATAAAAACATTGCCATTAGAAGGGGGAAATGACCCCATAAAGTCAATACCCCATACATCAAATAATTCAACTTCTAAAATGAAAGTAAGAGGCATTTCATCTCTAGGCCCCAAATTTCCTCTCCTTTGACAAGCATCACATTGCTTGTAGAACCAATGGGCATCCTTGAATAACGTAGGCCAAAAAAATCCGCAATGCAAAATCCTCATAGCCGTCCTCTGACCGCTGAAATGACCTCCATACGGCGAAGAGTGACATTGCTCCAGGATTTCCTTTGCTTCAGTACCTGAAACACACCTACGAATAATACCGTCAGAGCATTGCTTATACATAAACGGCTCATCCCAAAAGAAAAATTTCGCATCATGCTTAAACTTTTTCTTCTGCCTCCAATCCATATCAATAGGGGTGACTCCCTTTACTAAAAAGTTGGCAATATCAGCATACCAAGGGACATCCCTGACTACCTTTACCTGAACAGCAAAAAGCTGTTCATCTGGAAAAGAATCGGAAATGGCAGATTGCTCCAGCAAAGATGATGATGGATCAAGACGAGATAAATGATCTGCAACAACATTCTCCGATCCCTTCTTGTCCTTTATCTCCAAGTCAAATTCCTGCAGTAATAAAATCCAATGAATTAGTCTAGGCTTTGCATCTTTCTTAGACATTAAATACCTTATTGCTGCATGATCCGTGAACACCGTGACTTTGGATCCAACCAAATATGGCCGGAATTTCTCAAAAGCAAACACAACAGCTAACAACTCCTTTTCAGTAGTTGTATAGTTGACTTGTGCCTCATTTAAAACCTTGCTTGCATAATATATAGGATGAATAAATTTGCCCTGTTTTTGCCCCAGCATTGCACCTACTGCAGCATCACTCGCATCACACATTACCTCGAATGGCAAATTCCAATTAGGCGCGCAGAGAATGGGTGCTGAGATTAAAGCAGCCTTCAATGTTTCAAAAGCCTTCCTACAATCTGCATTAAAGTCAAAAACATGATCAGTGCACAATAAGTTACAAAGAGGTTTACTGATTTTGGAAAAATCCTTTATGAACCTCCTATAAAATCCAGCATGTCCTAAAAAACTCCGAATTCCCTTCACTGAATTCGGTGGCTCTAGTCTTTCAATAACCTCAACTTTTGCTCTATCAACTTCTAGACCATCCTTAGAAATCCTATGACCTAACACTATGCCCTCCTTCACCATGAAGTGGCACTTCTCCCAATTAAGAACTAGATGGGTATCCTCACATCTTTTTAACACCTTTCCTAAATTATCTAAACAACTCTGAAAAGACCCTCCAAACACTGAAAAATCGTCCATAAAGACTTCAACAGTGGATTCAATCATATTAGAAAAAATTGCTAACATACACCGATGAAATGTTGTTGGAGCATTGCAGAAGCCAAAGGGCATTCTCCTAAAAGCGAATGTCCCATAAGGGCAGGTGAAAGTGGTTTTTTCCTGATCTTCAGGAGCAATAGTAATCATGTTATACCCAGAATAACCATTCAAGAAACAGTAATAGGCCTGACCAGCCAATCGATCCAACATCAGGTCGATAAATGGTAGAGGGAAATGATCCTTTCGGGTGGCTTTATTAAGCCTTCTGTAATCCATACAAATCCTCCAGTCAGTTACTGTCCTTGTGGGTATCAACTCATTATCTTTATTGCTCACCACAGTGACACCTCCTTTCTTAGGAACACATTGGACAGGGCTTACCCAATTGCTATCGGCAATGGGATAAACGATCCCAGCATCCAACCATTTAATTACCTCCTTTTTAACAACCTCTTTCATTGCAGGGTTAAGCCTTCTTTGTTGCTCAATACTCCTAAAGGATCCCTCCTCTAGAGTGATTTTATGCATACAAAAAGATGGGCTAATTCCCTGAATACCAGCCAATGTCCAACCTATAGCTTTGCGGTATTGCTGCAGCAATTTTATTAAGGCCTCCTCATGCTCTGGCATTAAATCTGATGCAACAATAATGGGCAACGTCTCACTTTCCCCAAGATACACATACTTTAGATGATCCGGTAAAGGCTTCAAATCTAAAGTAGGTGCCTCAATCAGGGATGGTTTAATTGGGGGAGCCTTTCTTTGATCTAAATCTAAAGACTCAAAATCATCCTCACACCTAAACAATTCTTTTTCATTTTTTCTATCTAAAGAACAAAATTCAAAATTTTCTACACTAACCTCTCCATGCTTTTCCAAATGCTTATCAGCCGAATCCTGTATTGTTGTCTCAATAACTGTGCTCTCCAGAATCCTAATGAAGGAGCAATCCTCCATTTCGTCTTGATATTTCATGGCTTTAAACACATTAAATTTCACTTCCTCATTACAGACTCTCATTGTTAACTCTCCTTTTTGAACATCTATTAATGCCCTACCAGTAGCCAAAAATGGACGACCTAGAATAATTGGGACGTCTTTATCAGCCTCATAGTCTAAAATAATAAAATCAACAGGAAATATGAATTTATCAACTTTTACCAAGACATCCTCAATTTTACCCTCTGGATATGTGATAGACCTATCAGCTAATTGGAGTGTAACTGTGGTAGGTCTAGCTTCACCAATACCTAACTTCCGATAGACCGAAAGAGGCATAAGGTTAATGCTTGCACCCAAATCACAGAGTGCTCTACCTAACTCCTTTCCACCTATAGACACAGGTATAGTAAATGACCCTGGATCCTTAGCCTTGAGGGGTAGACCATTCTTAAGAATAGCACTACACTCCTCAGTAAGAGATACAGTTTCAAACTCACCTAACCTTTTCTTTTTAGTCAAAATATCCTTAAGAAATTTAGCATAATTAGGCATTTGCTCTATAGCTTCTACTAAAGGGATATTTATATGCAACTGCTTAAGAATTTCTAAAAAAATTTTAAATTGACCATCCTGATTCTTAGGCTTTTGCCTTTGTGGAAAAGGTAGAGGTGGTACATAAGGTGGGGGCGGCACATATGGTGGTTCTACATCTGGCACAGAACCAGATGCTCCAGCATTTTCCTTGCTGCCTCCAACACCCTGACCAGACTCCAACTCTTTTTCAACAACAACAATATTATCACTATTACTATTTAAATCCTGGGTCTTTCTAGACTCTTCTAATGGCTTACCACTCCTAAGAGTTACTACCTTTACCTGCTCCTTACCTTCCCTTCGAGGGTGTTCAGTATCCGAAGGAAGTTTCCCTTGAGGCCTCGCCTTGAGCTCATTAGCTAGCTGACCCACTTGCAATTCCAGGGCCCTCATCGAAACTTGATTACTTTGAATTGCGGCGTCTGTGCGAGCCATAAATTCTTTCATCATTGCCTCGAGAGAATTTCCCAAATTTTGCTGGGGCAAAGCCGGCTTATTTTGCTGGGGCATTACCTGCGCTTTAGCAAATCCCAGCTGGTTCATCTTCTGTTGCGCTTGTACGTTATTTCCTTGACCTCCCCATGAGAAGTTGGGGTGGTTGCGCCAACCTGGATTATAGAAGTTAGAATAAGGGTTGTTCCTCTGATTACCTATAAAAAACACCGACGCTGGATTGTTGGGGCAAAACTCGTAGTTGTGGTCTTCACTGCAATAGACACATGCTTCGTCCGTGACTTGGTTCACCACTGCTGCAGGCTCCATAGCTGGTGGCTGCTGATGACTAATCACTGTCACATTCTTAAGAGCATTAGCAATCATAGCAAGATCAGCCCTAATTGTGGACACACCATCAACCTCTAATACACTCTTAACCTTTTTATTTGTGCCTCTTACATCTGATGTGGACTTTTCCTACCGCAAGCGCACGGGTCAAGTAATAATATAGTGAATAGTAAATTCGAATGTCGTCCTCTGGATTGGATTTTTAAGCAAATCGAGTATTGTGAATTATCTTGCCCAATTTTATTTAGGGATCAAAAAGTGATGAATATGTGATGATAAAAACAAATCAAAGCAAGTAAAAAGAATGAAAATTCAATTGGGAAAACTACTTAGGGAATTGATTTCGCGATTTCGTTTAGGATTGATTTTAAAGAATAAGTTATTATGCACAATGAAATTATGAGCCAAAGACCCTTTAATCACAACTACCTCTCCCGAGTATAATTGATTCTCAAGCACATTAACCAACTTGATATCCCTATCTAAGTTTATTAACATGCAAGGCAATGAGATCTTTTAACCAATTCTAAAGATAATCTAAAACCGTCAAGAATTAGAAAGTAAACTTTATTCATGCAATCTTGAGCAAGTCTAGATCAAATCCCCTCTCCCGAGCTAGATTCGAAACTTAAATCATCCAACTAATGGCCAATTAATTGAAAGCATTAAATCAAGATTACAAACACAATAACATTGCACAACTTAAACCATAAATCAATCCATAAACTTAATCAACTACATCAATCCCTAAGCTACAAGTTTAGCTACTCATGGATGTAAATACAATCTCAACTAAACATGTGAAAGCCATAAATCTAACTAAAGAAAGAAAAGGGAAAAGAAAACTCAATGTAGGCCGAGTCCCGACGTCCCCGTCACGATCCCCACGAACAATGGGTTGATTTCCAAGTTCCTCATTTGTTTGCAGCCTCAAAATCTTCTATTCTGTCCTCTTTACGGCTCCAAAAGGTCCCAAATTGATCTCCTCTAAAACCTAGCCGAAGTGAAGATTTTATTCTGATTTTTCGTCTTAGCGTCGCGACGCTGCCTCTTAAACGCGCGTTCTGAATAAGGAAAAACGGTAGCGTCGGGACGCTTCCTATCATAGCGTCTCGACGCTGTAAGCTTTACGCGCCTAATCTGATATGGAATGTGAGCGTCGAGATGCTCAAGAGCTAGCGTCTCGACGCTAGCCTGCTGTTGACCGAGATTTGACTTTTCTCCACTTTTACTCTTTTCATTCCTTTGCATCTTTTCACGCCCCGAGCACCCGATTAACTCTGATATTGCATTATAGCTCCAATCAACCATTTCCTACAAAATAAACATTAAAGTGCAATAAAATGGCCCAAACACCATAAAAGACTAGCTAAATTAAATAAGTAAAGATAGCTAGCTATGCTCGCTATCAAATACCCCCAAACTTAAGCTTTTGCTAGTCCTCGAGCAAACTCTAAATCAGACATATAATGGAAGAATGGATGCAACAATCATAACTCAATCCTCAAGGCTCAAAAGTCAATAACCAAGCAAGCAAGAGATATGCACATAAGGACCAATGAGGGAGACAAATTAAAATTTTTCCAAAATTAACTTGCATAAGCGAGATCTATCTCAACAAGATCAGACTCTACTAGCCCGGGATTGGATTATTAAACTCTCAGCTCATCTTCCCTCTACACTGGCACTAAGGTTTCACTAATGAGTTAATGCAACAAATTAGTTTGTTTATCTCCATACTTAGGTGCTTTTAATTAACAATCAAATTAAGCATGTATATGTGGCACTAGCTTTCACACACCCATTGCAGGGACCCTTAACCTGAGATTTCTCTGGTTGGCCTAACTGATCACAACAGGGGTAGCTCTTTTTGCCTAAACTTTATTAAACATTGCAAACTGTGCACAGGCCATGGCATACAAATTTTCTTTTCAACAGTAACAACAAGAATGATTTTTCATTATGAACATAATAAGCAGATATTCTTTTCTTTTCTCCTAAGCAAGATCAAACATGCTAATTTGCAAAAAATTAACTCTTTAGCTCTACCCTACACCTATCGAGGTGACAACAAGCATATGAACTCAATAATTCGCTCCTAAGCATTCAAATCCAAATCTAGCCAAGACAGATACTCTACTCATGCAAGCCATCTCCTAGAAAAATTTTAAAAAGTCTCCCTTTTTGGGCACTTATGCTTACATCTCATCACAAGCTTGAAAATTGACAAGAAAGCCTATCCTAGGACATCATAATCATGCAAAAGTAGCATCCAGAAAACAACCATATGCATCATTCAAAGAAAGCTCAAAACTATAGCCCGAACTCAGATGCTCAAGGGCTCCACAAACATGCTAATCCACCCCCAAACTTAAAGTATGCATTGTCCTCAATGTATAAAGAAAATAGGGCATAAACAAGCATGAGAACAATAAAAGAATGACAAGAGTGAATAATACTGGCCTGGAATGATGATGACTTCTGGACTGAAAGCTTGGAATCTTGAAAGCTTGAAAACAAAGGAGAGAAAGAAAACAAGACCTACAAAACAAAAACAAACAATAAATCAAAAGCAAAAAGAAAACACACTAACTTACTTGGGTTGCCTCCCATAAGCGCTTGTTTAACGTCATTAGCTCGACGTGTTGCACGTACTTCAAGGAGGCTTTTGTTCTGTGAATCCAACAGAGGTGCTCTTTCTTGCACCTTTCATGTAGCCCATGTAAAGCACTTCATCTTTAGAGTCTTCAACTGCTTTAAAGATTTCTTTTTCGTTCTTGACTCTAATAGTGAGCTCCCTGCGCTCAATATCTATAATCGCTCGCCCAGTAGCGAGGAATGGTCGTCCTAATATGACAGGCATTGAAGGATTTTCTATCATGTCCATAACATACAAGTCAATAGGGAGAAAAAATCTACCTACTCTGATTAACACATTTTCTATAATACCAACTGGTCTCACCACAGATTGATCAGCCAATTGGAGCTTTACAGGAGTAGACTTAATCTCACCTATATCTAACTTTTTACACAAGGACAATGGGATGATATTAATGCTAGCACCTAAATCACATAATGCTCTGAAAGAATAAGTACCAAAACTACAAGGAACAGAAAAACTCCCTGGATCTGCTACTTTTTCAGGTACTTTCTGTTGTACTCTGGTGCTGCATGTGGAAGCAAGATAGACAGTGTCAACTTTCTTTTCCTTTCGTTTCTTTGCTAACCACTCCTTCATAAACCTATTGTATTGGGGCATCTCTAATGCCTCTGCAAAAGGAATATTAATGTTCAGATTCATAAAAGCATTCATAAATTTATCAAACTGAACTTGATTATTCTTTTTCTTCTTTTTCTTTTTCTTTTTCTTGGGAACCATCAGTGTGGGAGAAGGAATAGGAGGCTCAAGGTTAGGCTGTTCAGCCTCATCAGATGATGTGTCCTCCTCAGCTTCCCCTGTAGGTGTTTCATAGTCCTCAGATTCAGGTTCCTCTTCAGATTCCTCCTGGTGCACAGTGATTGCCTTACAATATTCCATCTGGGGTTTCTCTTGTTCAGCTGGAGCCTTACCTTTATTCATGGTGCTCACAACATTCACCAACTGTCCCAGCTGAGTCTCAATGTTCTTGATGGATGCACTGTGGCCATTCACTGTTGAATTGATGGCAATGACTGCCTCCTCTAACTTGGTTGTCCTGTTACTAGACTCTGCAATGAAAGCTCCAACAAGATCTTCTAACTTTTTATTATCTTGAGTTTTAGGGGCAAAACCAGGAGGGTTAAGAACATTCTTAGTATTGGCATAAGAGAAATTTTCATGGTTCCTATTGTTAGGGTGATAATGTGTAGGTGTAGAACTATTATTATATCCCCTAGAATTAAAATTTGATACATACTGAACCTGCTCAATAGTCTCCTCCTGAGGTCTAGATGCTAAAGCAGCAGCTGATTCAATTGACTGTGCACTCCCTGTACCTGAAAATTTCATAAAATCATTGGCAAGGGAAGTCATCTGGGCCTGGAGTGCACTTACTTTATCAACCTCAAACACTCCGGCAGCAATCTTTTTAGGTGTAGACCGCTCAGATGGCCACTGATAGCTGTTGGTGGCCATATCCTCTAAAAGTGTGCGAGCGTTTTCCACGGTCTTGGACAACAGAGTCCCACCTGCAGCTGCATCAACAATCGTTTTTGTACTGGGAGTTAAACCATTATAAAACAATTGAACCTGAAGCCAGTCGGGGTAACCATGCTGAGGACACTTCCTCAGTAACTCTTTGAATCGCTCCCAAGCTTCGAACAACTGCTCATCATACTGTTGTTGGAATGTCCCAATCTCGGTCCTCAGCTTGACCGTCTTTGCAGGAGGGAAAAATTTCTTTAAAAAGGCCTGGACCAAAGCATCCCAGGTAGTGATGCTCCCAGGAGCAATAGACTGCAACCAATCACGTGCTTTATCCTGCAAAGAAAAGGGAAATAAACGTAAGCGAATAGCATCCTCAGAGACACCATTAATCTTTACCGTCCCACAAATATCCAAGAATGATTTAAGATGAGAATTTGGATCCTCAGTGGGCGATCCTCTGTATGCACAGTCTCGAGCCATTTGAATGAGACCGGTCTTCAGCTCAAAGTTGTTGGATTTAATCGGTGCATAGACAATTCCCGATTGTTGTCCCTGAAACACAGGCTGAAAATAATCTCTAATAGGCCTAGGCTCCTCAGGTGGATTTTGATCTGCCATTTGAATAATTTCTCTATTTTCCCTTCGAAGCCTAAGAATTGTTCTTTCTATCTCGGGATCAAATGGTATCACTTCTCTACTACTACGCATGCAAAAATAAAAATACCTTAAAAAGAAAAGAAAAAAACAAATATGGAAATAAATAAAGAAAAGGAAACAACTAATCTAAACTAAGGAAAATATAATCTAGAAAAGGAAACAAAGTAACCTAATATGGAATGAAAAAATCAATATGACAAAATGCAAATAAGGAAACTGACCTAGAAAAGGAAAAACAAGAACAAATAAGGAAAAGATTACACCACTAAAAGAAAACTAACCTAGAAAATCAAATATGGAAAGAAAAACAAATAAGGAAAAAAAATGCAACAAACCTAAAAAAGTAACAATACACCCTAAATTAAGATCAAGCAATTTTTTCACAATATCAATTTAACTAAATGTGCCAATCCCCGGCAACGACGCCAAAAACTTGATGTGGACTTTTCCTACCGCAAGCGCACGGGTCAAGTAATAATATAGTGAATAGTAAATTCGAATGTCGTCCTCTGGATTGGATTTTTAAGCAAATCGAGTATTGTGAATTATCTTGCCCAATTTTATTTAGGGATCAAAAAGTGATGAATATGTGATGATAAAAACAAATCAAAGCAAGTAAAAAGAATGAAAATTCAATTGGGAAAACTACTTAGGGAATTGATTTCGCCGATTTCGTTTAGGATTGATTTTAAAGAATAAGTTATTATGCACAATGAAATTATGAGCCAAAGACCCTTTAATCACAACTACCTCTCCCGAGTATAATTGATTCTCAAGCACATTAACCAACTTGATATCCCTATCTAAGTTTATTAACATGCAAGGCAATGAGATCTTTTAACCAATTCTAAAGATAATCTAAAACCGTCAAGAATTAGAAAGTAAACTTTATTCATGCAATCTTGAGCAAGTCTAGATCAAATCCCCTCTCCCGAGCTAGATTCGAAACTTAAATCATCCAACTAATGGCCAATTAATTGAAAGCATTAAATCAAGATTACAAACACAATAACATTGCACAACTTAAACCATAAATCAATCCATAAACTTAATCAACTACATCAATCCCTAAGCTACAAGTTTAGCTACTCATGGATGTAAATACCATCTCAACTAAACATGTGAAAGCCATAAATCTAACTAAAGAAAGAAAAGGGAAAAGAAAACTCAATGTAGGCCGAGTCCCGACGTCCCCGTCACGATCCCCACGAACAATGGGTTGATTTCCAAGTTCCTCCTTTGTTTGCAGCCTCAAAATCTTCTATTATGTCCTCTTTACGGCTCCAAAAGGTCCCAAATTGATCTCCTCTAAAACCTAGCCGAAGTGAAGCTTTTATTCTGATTTTTCGTCTTAGCGTCGCGACGCTGCCTCTTAAACGCGCGTTATGAATAAGGAAAAACGGTAGCGTCGGGACGCTTCTTATCATAGCGTCTCGACGCTGTAAGCTTTACGCGCCTAATCTGATATGGAATGTGAGCGTCGAGACGCTCAAGAGCTAGCGTCTCGACGCTAGCCTGCTGTTGACCGAGATTTGACTTTTCTCCACTTTTACTCTTTTCATTCCTTTGCATCTTTTCACGCCCCGAGCACCCGATTAACTCTGATATTGCATTATAGCTCCAATCAACCATTTCCTACAAAATAAACATTAAAGTGCAATAAAATGGCCCAAACACCATAAAAGACTAGCTAAATTAAATAAGTAAAGATAGCTAGCTATGCTCGCTATCAACATCCGACCATTGACAACTATTAATAGATATTCTTTCTAAAATTTCATAGGCTTCATCAAAAGTTTTTGCCAAAAGGGCCCCTCCAGCCGAAGCATCGACCATACCTTGGGTTACTCCATTTAAACCATTGTAAAATGTTTCCATTTGAATACAATGAGGTAACCCATGGTGGGGACACTTTCGTAAAAGCTCCTTAAACCTCTCCCAAGCCTCGCTAAAAGTCTCATCCTCAAGTTGCCTAAACCCTACTATTTCACTCCTTAATTTAGCATTTCTATTAGGTGGGAAATATTTACTCAAAAATTTGTCAGCTAACTCATCCCACGTCCTAATTGATCCTGGAGCAAAAGAGTTTAACCATGACTTTGCTCCATCTCTAAGAGAATACGGGAACAAAGTTAATCTAAGAGCATCTCTAGGCACTCCTTGAATTACAAAAGAATCACTAACTCCTAGAAAAGACTTAAGATGTAAATGAGGGTCTTCAGATGACAAACCATGGAATTGCCCCACGGTTTGCAACATCTGAAACATTACCGGTTTCATTTCAAAATTCGCCGCTTGGATTTGGGGACGTGCAATCCCTGGATTCAACTCATTAAACATCGGGACAGCATATGCTTGAATGGCTCTGGTCCTATCGTTCGCTATCAAGATAGGATTCTCAGCCTGATTATTTCGCTGCTCATTTTGCTCAAACAGTGGGTTTCGTTGCAGCAACGGATTCTGCTGGGGGTTTGCTGCTGCTGGACCTTCAGGAACCTGCGGGAGTTGCGGCACGTTCTCCATCTGGTTTCTGCGTTGCTCCCTCCTTCTGTTCCTAAATGTCCTTTCAATTTCTGGATCAAGCTCAAACCGTACCCCAGGCGGATCACTCATGCATCAAAATCACACCTGCAAAAACAAAAGAAACAATCAAAAAGTTCTACCACCAAACCACTAAAACACATACACAAAACAGATCAGATAAAAACTTATTCAACTCCCCGGCAACGGCACCAAAAACTTGTTGGGTTCCTAGAGTGAGTAAAAATATGATATGAAATACTCTAGAATTCCTGTGCAAGTATACACAGTCTGCAGTAAGTAATATTATCAATCCAAGGTCTGAATGAGTTTCCACTTTATCTCTTTTGTATAACTTTCTAATGGTTTCGATGATAATAAAAATGTTGGGTTTTATAAGAATTATGCTGAAGCAAAATAAATGACAGAACAACGAGTAAACAAATAGACAGACAAATTAAAGACAGGCGCTGGTTAGGCTTTAGTGAATGTTTTAAGATATGCTCTAGCAATATTATTGATCATGCATTTCTCGCAGTATTATTAGCGGATTCCTCCCGGAACTCCGGATCTTTTGGGATATGTTTCAAACCCAATGAAGAGCGACCGATCGAGCACTAGGCAACTGGCTATCCCTAGCTCAGTCACTGGCGTTCACCAATACACAATGATCGTAATGTGGAGAATTGCCACACACTCTCTAAATCATCCCTGAAACTAGAGAGAGCTATCCATACCAGCTGGCCAGGCGGGCATAAAATAAGAATAAACACAACAATTAACCAAAATGCAATAGTCAATTTATTACTAGAGATGAAGCACACTAATCACATTATTCCTAACCAACACCCTAAGCTACTTAGTTCATAATAAGCATAGGAATACGAATTACAATCTGAGTATGCATGTCCATCACTACAAGTTAAATAAGAAGGTAAACTCCCTAATCAGCTTGCCGTTGATGGTGTTCTTGATGATCTTCAATCTCCCTATATTATTTGGCTTCCAAGGGAAAATATGGAATGACTTTGACTTTGACGGCTACTTCCTTTTATAGAAGGATGGGAGGCTTAAATTAGGTCAACTAGGGCACGTGTAAGGCTCTCCTTGATCCTTTATCACGAAAATAACTCAACAGAAGTCGGTTCATGAAGTTGGCTAACGAGCTGTGATGTGGCAGTTTTTGTTCCCAGTTTTGCTGCAGCATAGAATCTGCTCCCTCCAGTCGCTCAGCAGCATAATCTGCACAAAATAATTTCCAATGCTTCCATTCTTCCAAATGGGTTAAAACATGTAATATCTATCCAAAACCAACCCTAATAAGCATAGAGGACACACAAATCTCTATATAATTGAGGCCTAAATAACTACCTTTTGGGCAGTTATCACCTAGCAATAAAAATCATGAGAATTTTTCCTATGCTAATAATAAGAATGTTTTGAATCCTCCTGGCTTCACTCCTCAAAGTCAAGAAAATAAGAAATCTTTAGAAGACCTTGTTGGAGCTTTTATTGCAGAATCAAGTAACAGGTCAAATAAGCTTGGGGAGGTCGTGATTGCAATAAACACTACTGTCAATGGTCATTCTGCAGCAATCAAGAATATAGAGACTCAGCTGGGACAACTGGTAAGTGTTGTCAACTCTATGAATAAAGGTAAAGCCCCAGTTGAACATGAGAAATCTTTTTTGGAGTACTGCAAGGCCGTATCTTTGCATTATAAGGAGGAGACTAAATTAGCTGAAGAGGAGAAAACTACTGAACCAGAGGAACTCACAGGAGGAGTTGAAGAAGGCACCACCTCAAACGAAGCTGAAAAGCTTAATCCTGAGCCTTCTATCCCTTCTCCTACTGTTTTAGTCCATAAATCAAAGAAAAAGAAAAATTCTAAGGTTAAGTTTGACAAATTTTTAGATGCTTTTATGGGTTTGCATGTTAATATTCCTTTTTCAGATGCTCTGGAGCAGATGCCTCATTACAAAAAATTCATGAAGGAATGGCTCAACAAGAAGAAAAAGGAAAAGCAGTCGGAGACTGTATATTTAGCATCAACATTCAGTGCTCATGTTCAGCAGACAATACCAGAGAAATTGACTGATCAAGGGAGTTTTACTATTCCTTGTAATTTTGGTACTTATTCTTGTAGAGCACTATGTGATCTAGGGGCTAGCATAAACATTATTCCATTATCTCTGTGCAAAAAGCTTAATATAGGAGAAATAAAATCTACCTCTGTTACACTTCAGTTGGCTGACCAGTCTGTGGTTAGTCCATATGGGATTGTTGAGAATATTCTGATTAAAGTAGGTAGATTTTTCCTTCCTGTTGATTTCCTTGTGCTAGATATTAAAGAGAATCCTACTATGTCTATCATATTAGGGAGACCATTCCTTGCTACAGGGAGGGTTATAATTGATATTGAACGCAGGGAGCTAATCATAAGAGTCCAACAGGAGAAGGAAGTTTTAAAAGCTTTTGAGGACCCCAAGAACACATCAGATACAATGATGGTGGGCTACAGGAGAGGTGCTAGGAAGAGCACCAGTGATGGAAAATCTGACAGGAGACCACCCTGATGCATATTTGGTCAACACGTCGAGCTAATGACGTTAAACAAGCGCTTATGGGAGGCAACTGATGTGGACTTTTCCTAACCGCAAGCGCACGGGTCAAGTAATAATATAGTGAATAGTAAATTCGAATGTCGTCCTCTGGATTGGATTTTTAAGCAAATCGAGTATTGCGAATAATCTTGCCCAATTTTATTTAGGGATCAAAAAGTGATGAATAGGTGATGATAAAAACAAATCAAAGCAAGTAAAATGAATGGAAATTCAATTGGGAAAACTACTTAGGGAATTGATTTCGCCGATTTCGTTTAGGATTGATTTTAAAGAATAAGTTATTATGCACAATGAAATTATGAGCCAAAGACCCTTTAATCACAACTACCTCTCCCGAGTATAATTGATTCTCATGCAAATTAACTAACTTGATATCCCTATCTAAGTTTATTAATAAGCAAGGCAATGAGATCTTTTAACCAATTCTAAAGTTAATCTAAAACCGTCAAGAATTAGAAAGTAAACTTTATTCATGCAATCTTGAGTAAGTCTAGATCAAATCCCCTCTCCCGAGCTAGATTCGAAACTTAAATCATCCAACTAATGGCCAATTAATTGAAAGCATTAATTCAAGATTACAAACACAACAACATTGCACAACTTAAACCATAAATCAATCCATAAACTTAATCAACTACATCAATCCCTAAGCTACAAGTTTAGCTACTCATGAATGTAAATACAAGCTCAACTAAACATGTGAAAGCCATAAATCTAACTAAAGAAAGAAAAGGGAAAAGAAAACTCAATGTAGGCCGAGTCCCGACGTCCCCGTCACGATCCCCACGAACAATGGGTTGATTTCCAAGTTCCTCCTTTGTTTGCAGCCTCAAAATCTTCTATTCTGTCCTCTTTACGGCTCCAAAAGGTCCCCAATTGATCTCCCCTAAAACCTAGCCGAAGTGAAGCTTTTATTCTGATTTTTCGTCTTAGCGTCGAGACGCTGTCAAGACAGCGTCGCTACGCTGCCTCTTAAACGCGCGTTCTGAATAAGGAAAAACGGTAGCGTCGGGACGCTTCCTATCATAGCGTCTCGACGCTGTAAGCTTTATGCGCCTAATCTGATATGGAATGTGAGCGTCTCGACGCTAGCCTGCTGTTGACCGAGATTTGACTTTTCTCCACTTTTACTCTTTTCATTCCTTTGCATCTTTTCACGCCCCGAGCACCCGATTAACTCTGATATTGCATTATAGCTCCAATCAACCATTTCCTACAAAATAAATAATAAAGCACAATAAAATGGCCCAAACATCATAAAAGACTAGCTAAATTAAATAAGTAAAAGTAGCTAGCTATGCTCGCTATCAAATACCCCCAAACTTAAGCTTTTGCTAGTCCTCGAGCAAACTCTAAATCAGACATATAATGGAAGAATAGATGCAACAATCATAACTCAATCCTCAAGGCTCAAAAGTCAATAACCAAGCAAGCAAGAGATATGCACATAAGGACCAATGAGGGAGACAAATTAAAATTTTTCCAAAATTAACTTGCATAAGCGAGATCTATCTCAACAAGATCAGACTCTACTAGCCCGGGATTGGATTATTAAACTCTCAGCTCATCTTCCCTCTACACTGGCACTAAGGTTTCACTAATGAGTTTATGCAACAAATTAGTTTGTTTATCTCCATACTTAGGTGCTTTTAATTAACAATCGAATTAAGCATGTATATGTGGCACTAGCTTTCACACACCCATTGCAGGGACCCTTAACCTGAGTTTTCTCTGGTTGGCCTAACTGATCACAACAGGGGTAGCTCTTTTTGCCTTAATCTTTATTAATCATTGCATATTGTGCACAGGCCATGGCATAATAATTTTCTTTTCAACAGTAACTACAAGAATGATTTTTCTTTATGAGCATAAATAGCAGATATTCTTTTCCTTTCTCCTAAGCAAGATCAAACATGCTAATTTGCAAAAAATTAACTCTTTAGCTCTACCCTACACCTATCGAGGTGACAACAAGCATATGAACCCAATAATTCGCTCCTAAGCATTCAAATCCAAGTCAGGTCAAGACAGATACTCTACTCATGCAAGCCATCTCCTAGAAAAATTTTAAAAAGTCTCCCTTTTTGGGCACTTATGCTTACATCTCATCACAAGCTTGAAAATTGACAAGAAAGCCTATCCTAGGACATCATAATCATGCAAAAGTAGCATCCAAAAAACAACCATATGCATCATTCAAAGAAAGCTCAAAACTATAGCCCGAACTCAGATGCTCAAGGGCTCCACAAACATGCTAATCCACCCCCAAACTTAAAATATGCATTGTCCTCAATGTATAAAGAAAATAGGGCATAAACAAGCATGAGAACAATAAAAGAATGACAAGAGTGAATAATACTGGCCTAGAATGATGATGACTTCTGGACTGAAAGCTTGGAATCTTGAAAGCTTGAAAACAAAGGAGAGAAAGAAAACAAGACCTACAAAACAAAAACAAACAATAAATCAAAAGCAAAAAGAAAACACACTAACTTACTTGGGTTGCCTCCCATAAGCGCTTGTTTAATGTCATTAGCTCGACGTGTTGCACGTGCTTCAAGGAGGCTTTTGTTCTGTGAATCCAACAGAGGTGCTCTTTCTTGCACCTTTCCTGTAGCCCATGTAAAGCACTTCATCTTTAGAGTCTTCAACTGCTTTAAAGATTTCTTTTTCATTCTTGACTCTAATAGTGAGCTCTCTGCGCTCAATATCTATAATCGCTCGCCCAGTAGCGAGGAATGGTCGTCCTAATATGACAGGCATTGAAGGATTTTCTATCATGTCCATAACATACAAGTCAATAGGGAGAAAAAATCTACCTACTCTGATTAACACATTTTCTATAATACCAACTGGTCTCACCACAGATTGATCAGCCAATTGGAGCTTTACAGGAGTAGACTTAATCTCACCTATATCTAACTTTTTACACAATGACAATGGGATAATATTAATGTTAGCACCTAAATCACATAATGCTCTGAAAGAATAAGTACCAAAACTACAAGGAACAGAAAAACTCCCTGGAGCTGCTACTTTTTCAGGTACTTTCTGTTGTACTCTGGTGCTGCATGTGGAAGCAAGATAGACAGTGTCAACTTTCTTTTCCTTTCGTTTCTTTGCTAACCACTCCTTCATAAACATATTGTATTGGGGCATCTCTAATGCCTCTGCAAAAGGAATATTAATGTTCAGATTCATAAAAGCATTCATAAATTTATCAAACTGAACCTGATTATTCTTTTTCTTCTTTTTCTTTTTCTTTTCCTTGGGAACCATCAGTGTGGGAGAAGGAATAGGAGGCTCAAGGTTAGGCTGTTCAGCCTCATCAGATGATGTGTCCTCCTCAGCTTCCCCTGTAGGTGTTTCATAGTCCTCAGATTCAGGTTCCTCTTCAGATTCTTCCTGGTGTACAGTGATTGCCTTACAATACTCCATCTGGGGTTTCTCTTGTTCAGCTGGGGCCTTACCTTTATTCATGGTGCTCACAACATTCACCAACTGTCCCAGCTGAGTCTCAATGTTCTTGATGGCTACACTGTGGCCATTCACTGTTGAATTGATGGCAATGACTGCCTCCTCTAACTTGGTTGTCCTGTTACTAGACTCTGCAATGAAAGCTCCAACAAGATCTTCTAACTTTTTATTATCTTGAGTTTGAGGGGCAAAACCAGGAGGATTAAGAACATTCTTAGTATTAGCATAAGAGAAATTTTCATGGTTCCTATTGTTAGGGTGATAATGTGTAGGTGTACAACTATTATTATATCCCCTAGAATTAAAATTTGATACATACTGAATCTGCTCGATGGTCTCCTCCTGAGGTCTAGATGCTAAAGCAGCAGCTGATTCAATTGACTGTGCACTCCCTGTACCTGTAATTCAAGATTACAAACACAACAACATTGCACAACTTAAACCATAAATCAATCCATAAACTTAATCAACTACATCAATCCCTAAGCTACAAGTTTAGCTACTCATGAATGTAAATACAAGCTCAACTAAACATGTGAAAGCCATAAATCTAACTAAAGAAAGAAAAGGGAAAAGAAAACTCAATGTAGGCCGAGTCCCGACGTCCCCGTCACGATCCCCACGAACAATGGGTTGATTTCCAAGTTCCTCCTTTGTTTGCAGCCTCAAAATCTTCTATTCTGTCCTCTTTACGGCTCCAAAAGGTCCCCAATTGATCTCCCCTAAAACCTAGCCGAAGTGAAGCTTTTATTCTGATTTTTCGTCTTAGCGTCGAGACGCTGTCAAGACAGCGTCGCGACGCTGCCTCTTAAACGCGCGTTCTGAATAAGGAAAAACGGTAGCGTCGGGACACTTCCTATCATAGCGTCTCGACGCTGTAAGCTTTATGCGCCTAATCTGATATGGAATGTGAGCGTCGAGACGCTCAAGAGCTAGCGTCTCGACGCTAGCCTGCTGTTGACCGAGATTTGACTTTTCTCCACTTTTACTCTTTTCATTCCTTTGCATCTTTTCACGCCCCGAGCACGCGATTAACTCTGATATTGCATTATAGCTCCAATCAACCATTTCCTACAAAATAAATAATAAAGCACAATAAAATGGCCCAAACATCATAAAAGACTAGCTAAATTAAATAAGTAAAAGTAGCTAGCTATGCTCGCTATCAGCAACCCAAGTGAGTTAGTTATTTCTTTTTTTGAGGTTTATTTATTGTTTGTGTCTGTTTTGTAGGTCTTTTTTTCTTTCTCTCCTTTGCTTTCAAGCTGTCAAGATTCCAAGCATTCAGTCAAGAAGTCATCATCATTCCAGGCCAGTATTGTTCACTCCTTTCATTCGTTTATTGTTCTCATGTTTGTTTATGCTTTATTTTCGTTATACATTGAGGACAATGCATATTTTAAGTTTGGGGGTGGATTAGCATGTTTGTGGAGCCCTTGAGCATCTGAGTTCGGGCTATAGTTTTGAGCTTTCTTTGAATTAAGCATATGGTTGTTTTTTAAAGGAATTGAATCCTCTAGCGGAAGCGGTTTTCACCGTTTGTGATTTAATATAAGGATTTGTGTGTCTTTAATGCTTAATAAGGTTGGTTTTAGAGAGATATTACATGATTTAACCCATTTGGAAGAATGGAAGCTTTGGAAATTACTTTGTGCAGATTATGCTGCTGAGCGACTGGAAGGAGCAAATTCTATGTTGCAGCAAAACTGGGAGCAGAAACTGCCACATCACAGCTCGTTAGCCAACTTCATGAACCGACTTCTATTGAGATATTTTCGGGATAAAGGATCAAGGAGAGCCTTACACGTGTCGTAGTTGACCTAATTCAAGCCTCCCATCCTTCTATAAAAGGAAGTAGCCGTCAAAGTCAAAAGTATTCCATGTTTTCCCTTGGAAGCCGAATAGTATAGGGAGATTGAAGTTCATAACGAACACCATCATCCGCAAGCTGATTAGGGAGTTTATTTTCTTTATTAACTTGTGGTTATGGACATGCATACTCAGATTGTAATTCGTATTCCTATGCTTATTATGAACTAAGTAGCTTAAGGTGTTGGTTAGGAATAATGTGATTACTGTGCTTCATCTCTAGTAATAAATTGACTATTGCATTTTGGTTAATTGTTGTGCTTATTCTTATTTTATGCCCGTCTGGCCAGCCGGTATGGATAGCTCTCTCTAGTTTCAGGGATGATTTAGAGAGTGTGGCAATTCTCCACATTACGATCATTGTGTATTGGTGAACGCCAGTGACTGAGCTAGGGATAGCAAGTTGCCTAGTGCTCGATCGGTCGCTCTTCATTGGGTTTGAAACATACCCCAAAAGATCCGGAGTTCCGGGAGGAATCCGCTAATAATACTGCGAGAAATGCATGATCAATAATATTGCTAGAGCATATCTTAGAACAATCACTAAAGCCTAACCAGCGCCTGTCTTTAATCTGTCTGTCTATTTGTTTACTCGTTGTTCTGTCATTTATTTTGCTTCAGCATAATTCCGATAAAACCCAACATTTTTATTATCTTTGAAACCATTAGAAATTTATACAAAATAGGTAAAGTGGAAACTCATTCATACCTTGGATTGATAATATTACTTGCTGCAGACTGTGTATACTTGCACAGGAATCCTAGAGTATTTCATATCATATTTTTACTCACTCTAGGAACCCAACAAGTTTTTGGCGCCGTTGTCGGGGAGCTTGAATAAGTTTTTATCTGATCTGTTTTGTGTATGTGTTTTAGTGGTTTGGTGCTAGAACTTTTTGATTGTTTCTTTTGTTTTTTTCAGGTGTGATTTTGGTGCATGAGCGATCCGCCTGGGGTACGGTTTGAGCTTGACCCAGAAATTGAAAGGACATTTAGGAACAGAAGGAGGGAGCAGCGCAGAAACCAGATGGAGAACGCCCCGCAACTCCCGCAGGTTCCTGAAGGTCCAGTAGCAGTGAAACCCCAGCAGAATCCGTTGCTGCAGTAAAACCCACTGTTTGAGCAAAATGAGCAGCGAAATAATCAAGCTGAGAATCCTATCTTGATAGCGAACGATAGGACCAGAACCATTCGAGCATATGTTGTCCCGATGTTTAATGAGTTGAATCTAGGGATTGCACGTCCCCAAATCCAAGCGGCGAATTTTGAAATGAAACCGGTAATGTTTCAGATGTTGCAAACCGTGGGGCAATTCCATGGTTTGTCATCTGAAGACCCTCATTTACATCTTAAGTCTTTTCTAGGAGTTAGTGATTCTTTTGTAATTCAGGGAGTGCCGAGAGATGCTCTTAGATTAACTTTGTTCCCGTATTCTCTTAGAGATGGAGCAAAGTCATGGTTAAACTCTTTTGCTCCAGGATCAATTAGGACATGGGATGAGTTAGCTGAAAATTTTTTGAGTAAATATTTCCCACTTAATAGAAATGCTAAGTTAAGGAGTGAAATAGTAGGGTTTAGGCAACTTGAAGATGAGACTTTTAGTGAGGCTTGGGAGAGGTTTAAGGAGCTTTTGCGAAAGTGTCCCCACCATGGGTTACCTCATTGTATTCAAATGGAAACATTTTACAATGGTTTGAATGGAGTAACCCAAGGTATGGTCGATGCTTCGGCTGGAGGGGCCCTTTTGGCAAAAACTTTTGATGAAGCCTATGAAATTTTAGAAAGAATATCTATTAATAGTTGTCAGTGGTCGGATGTTAGAGGCACAAGTAAAAAGGTTAAGAGTATGCTAGAGGTTGATGGTGTGTCCACCATTAGGGCCGATCTTGCTATGATTGCTAACGCTCTTAAGAATGTGACAGTGATTAGTCATCAACAGCCACCAGCTATGGAGCCTGCAGCAGTGGTGAACCAAGTCACGGACGAAGCATGTGTCTATTGCGGTGAAGATCACAACTACGAGTTTTGCCCCAGCAATCCAGCTTCTGTGTTTTTTTGTAGGTAATCAGAGGAACAACCCTTATTCTAACTTCTATAATCCAGGTTGGCGCAACCACCCCAACTTCTCATGGGGAGGTCAAGGAAATAACATGCAAGCACAACAAAAGATGAACCAGCTAGGATTTGCTAAAGCGCAGGTAATGCCCCAGCAAAATAAGTCGGCTTTGCCCCAGCAAAATTCGGGAAATTCTCTCGAGGAAATGATGAAAGAATTTATGGCTCGCACAGACGCCGCAATTCAAAGTAATCAAGCTTCGATGAGGGCCCTGGAATTGCAAGTGGGTCAGCTAGCTAATGAGCTAAAGGCGAGGCCTCAAGGGAAACTTCCTTCGGATACTGAACACCCTCGAAGGGAAGGTAAGGAGCAGGTAAAGGCAGTAACTCTTAGGAGTGGTAAGCCATTAGAAGAGTCTAGAAAGACCCAGGATTTAAATAGTAATAGTGATAATAATATTGTTGTTGAGAAAGAGTTGGAGTCTGGTCAGGGTGCTGGAGGCAGCAAAGAAAATGCTGGAGCATCTGGTTTTGTGCCAGATGTAGAACCACCATATGTGCCGCCCCCACCTTATGTACCACCTCTACCTTTTCCACAAAGGCAAAAGCCTAAGAAACAGGATGGTCAATTTAAAAAGTTTTTAGAGATTCTTAAGCAGTTGCATATAAATATCCCTTTAGTAGAAGCTATTGAGCAAATGCCTAATTATGCTAAATTTCTTAAGGATATTTTGACTAAAAAGAAAAGGTTAGGTGAGTTTGAAATTGTATCTCTTACTGAGGAGTGTAGTGCTATTCTTAAGAATGGGCTACCCCCCAAGGCTAAGGATCCAGGGTCATTTACTATACCTATGTCTATAGGTGGAAAGGGGTTAGGTAGAGCACTCTGTGATTTAGGTGCAAGCATTAACCTTATGCCTCTTTCGATCTATCGGAAGTTAGGTATTGGTGAAGCTAGACCTACCACAGTTACACTCCAATTAGCTGATAGGTCTATCACATATCCAGAGGGTAAAATTGAGGATGTCTTAGTAAAAGTTGATAAATTCATATTTCCTATTGATTTTATTATTTTAGACTATGAGGCTGATAAAGATGTCCCAATTATTCTAGGTCGTCCATTTTTGGCTACTGGTAGGGCATTAATAGATGTTCAAAAAGGAGAATTAACAATGAGAGTCTGTAACGAGGAAGTAAAATTTAATGTGTTTAAAGCCATGAAATATCCAGACGAGATGGAGGATTGTTCCTTCATTAGGATTCTGGAGAGCACAGTTATTGAGCCAGCAATACGGGATTCAGCTGATAAGCATTCAGAAAAGCATGGAGAGGTTAGTATAGAAGATTTTGAGTTTTGTTCTTTAGATAGAAAAAATGAAAAAGAATTGTTTAGGTGTGAGGATGTTTTTGAGTCTTTAGATTTAGATCAAAGAAAGGCTCCCCCAATTAAGCCATCCCTAATTGAGGCACCCACTTTAGATTTGAAACCTTTACCGGATCATCTAAAGTATGTGTATCTTGGGGAAAGTGAGACGTTGCCCATTATTGTTGCATCAGATTTAATGTCGGAGCATGAGGAGGCCTTAATAAAATTGCTGCAGCAATACCGCAAAGCTATAGGTTGGACATTGGCTGATATTCAGGGAATTAGCCCATCTTTTTGTATGCACAAAATCACTCTAGATGAGGGATCCTTTAGGAGTATTGAGCAACAAAGAAGGCTTAACCCTGCAATGAAAGAGGTTGTTAAAAAGGAGGTAATTAAATGGTTGGATGCTGGGATCATCTATCCGATTGCCGATAGCAATTGGGTAAGCCCTGTCCAATGTGTTCCTAAGAAAGGAGGTGTCACTGTGGTGAGCAATAAAAATAATGAGTTGATCCCCACAAGGACAGTGACTGGCTGGAGGGTTTGTATGGATTACAGAAGGCTTAATAAAGCCACCCGAAAGGATCATTTCCCTCTCCCATTTATCGACCAGATGTTGGATCGATTGGCTGGTCAGGCCTATTACTGTTTCTTGAATGGTTATTCTGGGTATAACATGATTACTATTGCTCCTGAAGATCAGGAAAAAACCACTTTCACCTGCCCTTATGGGACATTCGCTTTTAGGAGAATGCCCTTTGGCTTCTGCAATGCTCCAACAACATTTCATCGGTGTATGTTAGCAATTTTTTCTAATATGATTGAATCCACTGTTGAAGTCTTTATGGACGATTTTTCAGTGTTTGGAGGGTCTTTTCAGAGTTGTTTAGATAATTTAGGAAATGTGTTAAAAAGATGTGAGGATACCCATCTAGTTCTTAATTGGGAGAAGTGCCACTTCATGGTGAAGGAGGGCATAGTGTTAGGTCATAGGATTTCTAAGGATGGTCTAGAAGTTGATAGAGCAAAAGTTGAGGTTATTGAAAGACTAGAGCCACCGAATTCAGTGAAGGGAATTCGGAGTTTTTTAGGACATGTTGGATTTTATAGGAGGTTCATAAAGAATTTTTCCAAAATCAGTAAACCTCTTTGTAACTTATTGTGCACTGATCATATTTTTGACTTTAATGCAAATTGTAGGAAGGATTTTGAAACATTAAAGGCTGCTTTAATCTCAGCACCCATTCTCTACGCGCCTAATTGGAATTTGCCATTCGAGGTAATGTGTGATGCGAGTGATGCTGCGATAGGAGTGATGCTGGGACAAAAGCAGGGCAAATTTATTCATCCTATATATTATGCAAGCAAGGTTTTAAATGAAGCACAGGTCAACTACACAACTACTGAAAAGGAGTTGTTAGCTGTTGTGTTTGCTTTTGAGAAATTTAATGTATTTAATGTCACGGTGTTTACTTCAATATTTGGTTGGATCTAAAGTCACGGTGTTCACGGATCATGCAGCAATAAGGTATTTAATGTCTAAGAAGGATGCAAAGCCGAGACTAATTCGTTGGATTTTATTACTGCAGGAATTTGACTTGGAGATAAAGGACAAGAAGGGATCAGAGAATGTCGTTGTAGATCATTTATCTCGTCTTGATCCATCATCATTTTTGCTGGAGCAATCTGCCATTTCCGATTCTTTTCCAGATGAGCAGCTTTTTGCTGTTCAGGTAAAGGTAGTCAGGGATGTCCCTTGGTATGCTGATATTGCCAACTTTTTAGTAAAGGGAGTCACCCCTATTGATATGGATTGGAGGCAGAAGAAAAAGTTTAAGCATGATGCTGATAGCGAGCAGAAATGTCGCTATTTTAGTCTCAACTTATTAAGCTTTTTGGTGCTTTAATCGTGTTTTTAATGAATATATGTAATGAATTTTGTTATTTGGTCCTTAGGAGCTAAGTTGGTGATTTTGGGAGAAAAAGAGCCAAAATTGAAGTAATTATAGCCCAAATCCTAGCTTGATGCAATTGGAGGCCCAAAGAAGACATCCATGAAGAAAAGACCAAGAGAAATGAAGAAGAAGGCCCAAAAATCAGCCCAAAAGGAAGCTGAAAAATCTGGAAAATCTGGACAGCGTCGCAACGCTGCCCTTTCTTGTTGCCCAAGCCGCGTGCGCAGCAGCGTCGCGACGCTACCCCTATTCCAAGCCTATAAATAGGCGCCCTTGGGTGCCTCATTTCTCATCAATCAAACCATCAACCAATCCATCCTTTCTTTTCTCTCTTAGGCTCCTTTCTTGGAGCCCCTCTCAAGGCTTTTAAGCCTTTTGAGAGGATTCTTCTAGGGGGAAAATTTTGGGGAATTTTGGGGAGCAATCTTAGAGGCTCGAGGAGTAGTCAGCGGGGGCTCCAAGCGTCAGCAAGGGGTTTTTCGACGGTCAATTCCTTTCCTTTTATGTTATTTAATATGCTTTCCCTTGTAATTACTGTGGATATTATGTGTAGCTAAACCCCAATTTGAGGTCTTGAAATGAAATGATAGTTGAAGTATTGTTATAATTTCTTGTCTCTTGCCCATGTCCTAATTATTTGTATGGATGTGCTTAATGCTTTACTCAATCTGGCCAATTGTGTAATGATTCGATTCTTAATGGAAACTCGACGGAGAGAAATTAGGATAGATCATAATCCATGCAACTAGTTTAATTGTCCGTTGTGACACTGGGATTAGTTGATTAAACTTAGATTCCTAAAATGAATCAGAGCGTAATAATTAACGATTTTTAATGGCGCTAAGGACACTTAGGTTGTTAAAATGAATTAATTACAATTAGGGGAAACCGACAGGAGATCCTATGTGATTAACGGAGATTCTAGGATTATAATTAGTTGGGCAATGTGATAAGATAATTATAGCAATTATTTAGCTAATCATTGATTTTCAAGACCCCTCTTCCCGCTTAAAGAAAACTCTTTCTCCGCATTTTATTTTTTTACGATTGATCAATTTGTTTTCATTAGTTGTCTTGAATTTAAGTTCTTTTTATTGCATGAACGTGGTCCCTAAATATTATTTCACCTAAGTATTTTCAGTGCTCAAGAGAATTTTAATTATTTGCTTAAGTTTCGCTTCGCCTCCCTGAGGATTCGATACTCGGAATACTTTCCGTTTTATATTACTTGTCACGACCCGTGCGCTTGCGGAAAATCGTTTATACCAGCAGACAGATGCGAAAATTTTCTTTTGGGATGAGCCGTTTATGTATAAGCAATGCTCTGACGGTATTATTCGTAGGTGTGTTTCAGGTGCTGAAGCAAAAGAAATCCTGGAGCAATGTCACTCTTCGCCGTATGGAGGTCATTTCAGCGGACAGAGGACGGCTATGAGGATTTTGCATTGCGGATTTTTCTGGCCTACGTTATTTAAGGATGCTCATTGGTTCTACAAGCAATGTGACGCTTGCCAAAGGAGAGGAAATTTGGGGCCTAGAGATGAAATGCCTCTTACTTATATTTTAGAAGTTGAATTATTTGATGTATGGGGTATTGACTTTATGGGGTCATTTCCCCCTTCTAATGGCAATGTTTTTATCTTATTGGCAGTTGATTATGTGTCCAAGTGGGTGGAGGCCATCGCATGCCATCAGAGTGATGCCAAGACAGTAGCAAGGTTCCTTCAATCGCACATCTTTGCGCGGTTTGGGACACCTAGGGCTCTAGTGAGTGATGAGGGTACACATTTTGTTAATAATATCTTAACTAAGCTTTTAGCTAAGTATGGGATTAAGCATAGGATAGCTACCCCTTATCACCCACAAGCAAATGGTCAAGCTGAAATTAGTAATAGGGAAATTAAAGCTATTTTAGATAAAGTAGTCCATCCATCTAGAAAGGATTGGTCCTTTAGGTTGGATGAGGCTCTTTGGGCATATAGGACAGCTTATAAGACTCCTCTAGGTATGTCTCCCTATAGGTTAGTATATGGGAAAGCTTGCCATTTACCATTAGAGCTAGAGCATAAGACGTTTTGGGCTTTGAAAAAGTTAAATTTTGATCTGAGTCGTGCAGGAGCAATAAGAATGCTGCAGCTTAATGAGTTAGAGAAATTTCGCCAATTTTCTTACGAGAATGCGAAAATGTATAAGGAGAAGACTAAGCTATGGCATGACAAGAAAATAAAGTCTAAGGAGTTTGTAAAGGGTCAAAAAGTTTTGCTTTATAATTCTAGATTAAAATTATTTCCTGGAAAATTAAAATCTAAATGGTCAGGACCGTTTATTGTGATTGAGGTTTTCTCCAATGGAGCAATTACTTTGCAGGATGAAAAAGATGGGAGAGTATTCGAGGTGAATGGACAGCGTGTGAAGCATTATTGGGGTGAGGAATTTCAATCGAAATATCCTTCCCTACGATTGGTTGATGATTGAGAGAGCAGGACTTTTGCGGGAGCATTTCACAGAGCAAAATTTTGAGCTCCCAGGATTTGAATTGATTTTATTTTCCGTTAATTTGATTTTATTTTTCGGTTAGGTTACATTTAATTTTGCATGAGTTGTTAGATTTTATCTTTTAAGCATTTTTGTTGGTAGATTAGGTTTGAGTTATTTTTTTTATTTGATTTGATTTTCGGGTTCTTTATTTAAATTATCTTTGGATTATCTTTTAGTTAGTTAGATTTTATTTTATCTGGATTTTATTTTCAGTTATTTAAATTCTAGTTTTAATTAATAGAGATTTTCTCTAATATATTCGGCTTCTTTTGAAAATAAGAGATTGGGATGTTTGGTTAAATTTAATTTAAAGAAAAAAACCTTTGATTTTTCTGTTTTTGAAATTTGACTTCCGTATCTAAGATTCTTCAGGACCAGCAGATTGTTGCGGCAAAGATTTTGCTGGAGCAAAATATTCCGAGTTAAAAGGGTTTCCGTTGGAATTTATTATTGTTACCGTTAGATTTAGCTTTGAATTCTTGCAGGTAAATGTGCGTGCATCGTCTGATGAGGCCACGTGTCCTAGAGCAATTATCCGAAGGCTTCAATGATGACAGCACGTCGATTTTACCATGGGCGTTTGGAATCTGGAATTTTACCGTTGGTAATTTTTGAATTTCAGGTTTGCATTTTTAAATTTACAACGGTAATATTAGTTATGGCAGGGCAAATCTTTTCGGTTAGGATTCTTGTTTGCTGGAGCCTTATTTATTCGCAAACGCTGGTAAGCTTCTCCCACTTCGTCTTCTTGATCAAATCTTCGTGTGAGTGTTATTCTTTCTTTCTTCGCATTCTCTGTCAAAACCCTTTTACACCTCCAATGGCTAAAACAAGAGCTCGAAAAAAGAGAGAAAGTGAAGAGGAAGAGGTGTCGGTTACACCGAAAGTGCAGAAAGGAAAAACGAAGAAAAAGAGAACGCCGGAGGAAAAAGAGGCTAAACGAAGAAGGAGGCAGCAGAGGGCTGCGGAGCAAGAAACGATTCAAGAAGAGACGGTGAATGTCGCGGATACAAAGGGAACTACACATCCTAAGACAGGACCGATAATTTCTGTTGCGGTTCAAGAAGGGAATGTCGAGAAAAATCAAGAAAAAGAGGGTGAAGAGCAGGTCGAAGGTGAGCCTGGCGAGGAGAAAACACCGGAGCAGGAGGCTCATGTTGAAATCATTATGCCTGAACCACCAAAGCGTCGCCGCATCAAGAGGAAGGCGGGTCGCGTGAATGTGGTTCGGAACACGCCATCGCCTCCGGCATCGGACTCTGAGGAAGACAAAAGGGAAGCTGAGAATAAGGAAAAAGAAGAAGAGGCAAGAAAGGCGGAAGAAGAACGTTTGCGCGAACAGAGAGAAAGCAAGGGCAAAGGAATTGCCGAAGCATCGGGAGAAATTGAGGAACCGAGGGCACCATTCATTCGCTTCGTCAACGAACTTGCCAGAGCAAAATATCAAGAAGTACTGAAGCGTGATTTCTTATTCGAGCGAGGATTTGGCACTGATTTGCCCAGGTTCTTGGAGTCCGGAATAGCGAGCCTTGGGTGGAGACAGTTTTGTGTGAAGCCTGATCCTGTCAATGCCAATATCGTTCGGGAATTCTATGCTAATCTTGATGTGAAGGATGATTTTGAAGTCATAGTGCGAGGAGTGCCTGTCCAATGGAGCCTAGAGGCCATTAATAATTTGTTTGATCTTCAGGACTTTCCACACGCAGTTTTCAATGAAATGGTGGTTGCCCCAGACCAACTAAGTGCGGCTGTCCGGGAGGTAGGCATTGAGGGGGCCCAATGGAGGGTGTCGCAGACGCGGAAGCATACGTTTCAAGCTGCTTATTTGAAGAGTGAAGCCAACACTTGGATGGGCTTCATTAGGCTCCGTTTGCTGCCAACAACGCATGACTCCCCAGTGTCTCGGGACAGGGTATTGCTTGCCTTTGCTATTCTTCGCTCGATGAGTATTGATGTAGGAAAAATTATTTCTTCTGAGATTGTAGATTGCTGGAAAAAGAAGGTGGGGAAGCTGTTCTTTCCGAACACGATTACGATGTTATGCAGCAGGGCAGGAGTGCCCACGGTTCCAGAAGATATGATCATGATTGATAAGGGAATCATTGACACACCTAATCTGGCGCGGCTTCAGCGTATGCAAGAGGTTCGCCAGGGAGGGCTGGTGTATGGCGTTAATCAAATCCTAGAGCAACTGACAGTGTTGACTAGTAGGTTAGAATTTGCTGAAAGGCAAGCTCAGACCTATTGGACTTATGCTAAAAGGAGAGATGATGCGCTAAGGGGGGCCTTGCAAAGCAATTTCTCAAGACCGTATCAGGCCTTCCCAGTGTTTCCCGATGATTTGTTTAATCTTTGGATACCACCCCCGCCTGTTGAACGAGAAGAGGATGTTGATGAGGAGCAGGGTCAGGAAGAGTGATTGATCGAATGACCTGGAGCGAGCATTACTTTTGTTTTCTCATTTTTGTTTGCTCGCACATAATTGACCCTGCTCATTGTTATAACTGCTTGTCTTTCTTTTTAATTTTCTGCTTCTTTGACAAAAATATATATCTGTTTGTAATATTTTTCTATGATTTTAATGAAATTTCTAGATGTTTCTATTCCATGAGCACTGACTGACTCTAACTTAACTATTTTCTTCTGAATTTTTGAAGCTTGGACTGATTACGCTTAGTTAGATCAAGGTATTCTGATCTCCAGAAACCTTTTGCTTGAGCATTTCTTCTAGCCTGGACTGTTGCTGCGGCAAGAAGATTTTTGACGGTAGTATTGACTTATATGATCCACTTTAAGCTTAATCTAAGTCCCATGTTTAGTTTAAAAATTCAGATAGAAAAATTTAAGTTTGGGGGTATAATTGCTTAATTAATGATTCATTGGGGACAATGAATAATTTAAGTTTGGGGGACTTTTTGCTACTCCAATTATGTTGCTCGAGCATTCCTCTCCTTCAAATTAAAATTTTCTAGGTTATTGAGTAACCGGGGACATTTGTGATACCCACAGTTTGTCTTCGCGTCAAAAGATGACCTAGGAAATATGAAAAAATGAGAATTAGTAAGAAAAATTATTTGCTGAAAAAAAATTATTATTATTTGTTGAAGATTTTGCTGAAAAAATTTGACAGAGCAAAAGTTTTGAGGGATGAATGATGATCCAGCAGTTTTCTATCTCCCATAACTTAGGTGAGCTTCATCATAAAATGTCGCCATTCTGAGGGGCAAGAGATGGAATAACTAAGGATTTTTTAGCTTTATAATGAGTATTGAGCCTAGTTGGTGATGAGCTTGAGGCAAGGGTATACTGCACCATAAAGTGGGTCATCCCATGCTTAAGAGCTTATGACTGTAAGGCTGCTTTAAGTCTGATAAATAATGTTATAAACCCCTTTAAAAATATGTTTTGAAATGTCTGATAAAAGAGCTAGGCTGTGGTGAGTTCTTAGAATTAAGTTGAAAAGTGGTGATTATTTGTCCCTGCTGAAGGAATCATTTTGCTGCAGCAGAGCTTGGTTTTGCAGAGTGCTCAGGTAAAGGTTAAAGGTAGTGTTGGACTGTCTGGTTTGATTAAGCTAATTCTTTGTCTAATGTTTTTAAATTCTTGAAGGAAGGTTGGTTAGTATTGCTCGGGACGCGCAATAGTTCAAGTTTGGGGGTATGATAACTGCCCAAAAGGTAGTTATTTAGGCCTCATTTATATAAGGATTTGTGTGTCTTTAATGCTTAATAGGGTTGGTTTTAGAGAGATATTACATGATTTAACCCATTTGGAAGAATGGAAGCTTTGGAAATTACTTTGTGCAGATTATGCTGCTGAGCGACTGGAAGGAGCAAATTCTATGCTGCAGCAAAACTGGGAGCAGAAACTGCCACATCACAGCTCGTTAGCCAACTTCATGAACCGACTTCTATTGAGATATTTTCGGGATAAATGATCAAGGAGAGCCTTACACGTGTCCTAGTTGACCTAATTCAAGCCTCTCATCCTTCTATAAAAGGAAGTAGCCGTCAAAGTCAAAAGTATTCCATGTTTTCCCTTGGAAGCCGAATAGTATAGGGAGATTGAAGTTCATCAAGAACACCATCATCCGCAAGCTGATTAGGGAGTTTATTTTCTTTATTAACTTGTGGTTATGGACATGCATACTCAGATTATAATTCGTATTCCTATGCTTATTATGAACTAAGTAGCTTAAGGTGTTGGTTAGGAATAATGTGATTATTGTGCTTCATCTCTAGTAATAAATTGACTATTGCATTTTGGTTAATTGTTGTGCTTATTCTTATTTTATGCCCGCCTCGCCAGCCGGTATGGATAGCTCTCTCTAGTTTCAGGGATGATTTAGAGAGTGTGTGGCAATTCTCCACATTACGATCATTGTGTATTGGTGAACGCCAGTGACTGAGCTAGGGATAGCCAGTTGCCTAGTGCTCGATCGGTCGCTCTTCATTGGGTTTGAAACATACCCCAAAAGATCCGGAGTTCCGGGAGGAATCCGCTAATAATACTGCGAGAAATGCATGATCAATAATATTGCTAGAGCATATCTTAGAACAATCACTAAAGCCTAACCAGCGCCTGTCTTTAATATGTCTGTCTATTTGTTTACTCGTTGTTCTGTCATTTATTTTGCTTCAGCATAATTCCGATAAAACCCAACATTTTTATTATCTTTGAAACCATTAGAAATTTATACAAAATAGGTAAAGTGGAAACTCATTCAGACCTTGGATTGATAATATTACTTGCTGCAGACTGTGTATACTTGCACATGAATCCTGGAGTATTTCATATCATATTTTTACTCACTCTAGGAACCCAACAGGAACACACATCTACTTGCCCCAATAGAGGAAGGAGTGAATTCCATCTTGTACTGTTATGTTCCCAGCCCCCATTCGGTCTTGCCCCTGATATGGTAGGAATATTGAGTCGGCGAGCAGGCCACTCTCACCCATACAAATCTAAGGACAATCCCTCCTGAAAAGGAGTTCATAACAGACTCAGGATTGAGATTGAGTTACCTAGGTCATCCTATTGAAATAGAAACCTACACTAGTTAACGGCGTTACATCTAGTGGTTACTATTTCGCGGTCCGGTCTTATGCAAACCACTTGCATAGGATACCCCCACTCGCATGTCTCCTACATGGATGCTTTGGATCATTGCATCTGTATCGGATACAAGGTGGGCAGTATCACCTAGTGTCACCAGGATAAGGTACCCAGCCTTATCCCTATACTATAGACCATTTAGGTTGTTACTTGGACACTGATCCCCGTATGTCCCTACATACTAGTCCAAGTTTCATTTAAACAACCTCGGATCTTAGTTTATTGGATTTAGGGTTTATTAATACAAACTCGATTTATTCAATAACCAAATTACTGAATCACTCAAATAACGACTTATTGAGATCGATTAATTTGTTTCATTTACTATCTACGAGTTTTAGGGCATAAAACCCAACAATTTTTGCATGATTATGATGTCCTAGGATAGGCTTACATGTCAATTTTCAAGCTTGCGATGAGTTATAAGCATAAGTGCCCAAAAAGGGAGACTTTTTAAACTTTTTTCTAGGAGATGGCTTGCATGAGTAGAGTATTTATCTTGGCTAGATTTGGATTTGAATGCTTAGGAGCGAATTATTGGGTTCATATGCTTGTTGTCACCTTGATAGGTGTAGGGTAGAGCTAAAGAGTTAATTTTTTTCAAATTAGCATGTTTGATCTTGTTTAGGAGAAAAGAAAAGAATATATGCTTATCATGTTCATAACGAAAAATCATTCTTGTGTTATTGTTGAAAAAAATAATAATAATAATAATGCCATGGCTTGTGCACAATATGCAATGGTTAATAAAGATTAAGGCAAAAAGAGCTACCCCTGTTGTGATCAGTTAGGCCAACTAGAGAAATCTCAGGTTAAGGGTCCCTGCAATAGGTGTGTGAAAGCTAGTGCCACATTTAAATGCTAAAGTTAATTGTATTTTATAAGCACCTAAGTATGGAGGAAAACAAGCTAATTTGTTCCATTAACTCATTAGTGAAACCTTAGTGCCAGTGTAGAGGGAAGATGAGCTGAGAGTTTAATAATCCAATCTCGGGCTAGTAGAGTCTGATCTTGTTGAGTTAGATCTCGCTGGTGCAAGTTAATTTTGGAAAAATTTTAATTTGTCTCCCTCATTGGTCCTTGTGTTCATGTCTCTTGCTTGCTTTGTTATTGACTTTTGAGCCTTGAGGATTGAGTTATGATTGTTGCATCCATTCTTCCATTGTATGTTTGATTTGTAGTTTGCTCGAGGACTAGCAAAAGCTTAAGTTTGGGGGTATTTGATAGCGAGCATAGCTAGCTATCTTTACTTATTAAATTTAGCTAGTCTTTCATGATTATTGGCCATTTTATTGCACTTAAATGTTTATTTTGTAGGAAAGCGTTGATTAGAGTTAAAACGTGGAATAAGAGTTAATCGGGTGTTCAGGACGTGAAAAGATGTCAAAGAACCGAACAAATTCAAGTAACAAGGAGCCAAGAGAGGGCATTCTGCCCATTAGCGTCGAGACGCCACTCTTGAAGCGTCGAGACGCTACGTTTCCTTAATTAGAATACGCGGCAGACTCACAGTGTCTCGACGCTGTAATAAGTAGCGTCCCGACGCTACCGCATTTCCTTTTTCAGACACGCGCGTACAAGAGGCAGCGTCGAGACGCTGTCTTAATAGCGTCTCGACGCTATGACGAAAAAACAGAATATAAGCTTCTTTTCGGCTAGGATTTTTGGGGACTTCGATTTGGGACTTTTTGGAGCCGACAATAGAGCAGAAATTGGGCATTCTTGAGCTAAAGAAGAGGGGGCAAGTTGGAAATCAACCCATTGTTCGTGGGGATCGTGACGGGGACGTTCGGTCTCGGCCTACAACAAGTTTAATTCTCTTTTCCCTTACTTTAGATTGTTTGATGGCTGTTTTAGACTCTCGCTATATTGTAACGTTGTGTATGAGTAGCTAGGCTTTAATTCTTAGGGATTGATGTAGCCGTTGGGCACGTTATGGATTGATTTACTGTTTTTATGCTATTGATTTCATTTATGCATATGTTGTATCCTTAATGCTTTCAATTTACAGGCCATAAATTGATTGATGTTTATATTTGAATCTAACTCGGGAGAGAGGATTTAAATTAGTAATCAGTATGCATAACTAGAATTTAGCTAAAAATCAGGAGATTAAGGTTAATTCTAGAAATTGATATAAAGGTTAGCCTTATTGCCTTGTATGTTTATTGGATTTAGATAGGGATATCGGGTTCAATTGCATATGGGAGAATCATGTATGCTCGGGAGAGATATGTGTGATTTTAGTTGCTAAGATTTATGAATCATAGTATTTGTTAATTCGTTTATTAATCCATAACTCCGATTGGTGAAATCAAATCCCTAAGACCAATTTTTCCCATTAGATTGTCACTTTTTGCTTGAGTTTTGTGTTTGATTTAACTATATTCTCATCCAATTTGATTCCCTAAATAAAATAGGCCAAGAGTATTTTCGGTAATTAAAATTTGGCTAGACACCAATCCAGAGGACGACATTCGATTACAAAATCACTATATTATTACTTAACCCGTACACTTGCGGTAAGCAATTTGCACATCAAGTTTTTGGCGCCGTTGCCGGGGATTGGCATATTTAGTCAATTTTAATATCGTAGAAAAATTGTCCGGTCTTAGTTTAGGGTGTATTTTATTTTTATTGTTATTTTTTGTTATTTTTGTTTTTAGGTAGTTTGCATAGTTTTTTTCTTTTGTTGATTGAATTCCATATTTAGATTTTCTTTTCCATATTTGTTTGATTGTTTCCATTGTTAGACTTTTTTATTTTTTCCCTTTTTAGAGTAGTTTTTCCTTAATTGTTAGTGTCCTTATTTGATTTTTGCCATATTTTTTTTTTGCATTCCTTATTTGTTATTTTTTTTCTTTCTTTTATAGATTATATTTTCCTTATTTAGATTCACTACTTTCCTGTTCTTGTTTCTTTCCTAATTTATTTTCGTTTCGTTTTCTTTTATTGTTCTTAGGTTAGGTTAGATTGTGCATGCGAAAGATTAGGGAATTGACCTTAGTTCCTTTAGATCCAGAGATCGAAATAACTTTCAATAGACTTCGAAGGGAAAATCAAGAAAACATCCAAATGGCCAATCTTAATCTTGAAGAACCTAAGCCCATCAGGGACTATTTTCAGTCGATCTTTCAAGAGCAACAGTCGGGGATTGTTGATAACTCTTAGTAAAAGAGTTATTTATCTTATCTTTTAGCTTGGATTCTTTAATATGGGGGTAATTGACTAGCATATTTTGGTATTATTCCTCTATAAATCTCATGCTTTGGTCTGAATCATCTTTGAGGAAATAGTTAATATTTTGCTACTGTTTTGAAGGTGAAATGCATTAAATTTGGTGTACTTTTAGTGCAGATCCATTAAGCCATTGTGGTAGCAGACTAAAGGCAGCATGTGTAGAGTTGAAGTGATTGAGGAGCTGGAGATGAAATTGCTGGATCAATTCTGGAGCAAAGCTTGCACGTGATTCACACGAGGGAAAAATCAATTCATTAAATGAGCTGGCACTTTTTAGTACAATCAGCTCTTTCATCCAATGGGAGGCTGCCATCTTGCTGAAAAGAAGCTGATGTAGCCCTGAAATCAATGAAGAGAAGAGTATATTTTTAGGGCAACCATTTTTTGTGAGGGGATATAAAAGGAAAAGAGGGGGGAGAGACATCAAGACAGCAGTGTGGAGAAATCGAGAAGGGAAGAGAAGGAGATTCGATAGAAGAAGGAGAAGCTGACATTTGGAAGGAGCATCTTCAGCAACCTTTCCATTTCCGGCTACTTCTTCCTTTATTTTTCTTTCTTCTTCTCTTGAACTTTGTGTAGCTGTGTTTTAGTTTTCTTCATGGCTTTTTCTGGTTGTTTTATTTTGTTTTCAGCTTGTAACATGAACTAATCACCTTAAGGTGAGGATTAGGATACTTTTGTATTAATCTAAACATTGGAGCTGAGCTCCTTGGCTTTCTTAATCTGGTTTTGAGGGTGTTTATTGCTTAAGCAAAGATTTCGTCCGGCCAACCATTTCTTTGCTCTGTCATCTTTAGTTTTGGGAAAAACAAGGGTGGCTGAATACTCAAAATCACATTAGCTCCTTGTTAGGGTTAGTAGCTAGCTAAGTGAAGGAGTTAGGGATAACACTTCACCTAATGCACATAATACATCATGTTTAAAATGAAGTGGGTTAATGGGAGTTAATCTGCTATTTTCAGAGATCTGGGAAGATTCTGTGAGAACCTGCTGTGTGAATTGAGAGAGCAAAGTTCTTGCTCCAGCATTCAATGTTTAGAGAGATACAAATAGTTCCTAATCCGAGCCTACTTTATTAACCTTGTTGCAAGTTTCGTTTCATTGAGCATTCTGCATTTACTTGTTTATGTTTGTTTCTGCAATTTATTTTATCAAAGTACCTTAGTTTAGACATTACTAAAATTTATCGGTTACCATCTTGAATTTGCTAGAAATTAAGTTTGAACATAGGAATTTTCTTGTTCTAATCCCTGTGGAGACGATATTAATATACTTATCACTTGCTGCTGGCCGTGTATACTTGCACGTGCATTGTGTGGATTTCATTGAATATTTTAACCCCACCTTACAAGGCAACAAGTTTTTGGCGCCGTTGCCGGGGATTAGTTTGAATTTCACTGTGTTTGAACTTATTTTTGGTAAATTGGAGCTGAAATTGCATTCTAACTTGGCTGTTTGTTACTTTTCAGGGGTTGGTTTGGTAGTGGTGTATGAACGAGTTTCCTGATCTAGAATTTGAGCTTGACCCTGAGATTGAAAGGACATTTCATAAGAGAAGGAGAGAACAGAGGAATAGGAAAAACTGCATGGACCTACCTCCTCTTTTACCTCCTGCCCACCCGAGAAATCCTCAAGAGCAAGAGAACCCACAACAACCTAACCCTGAAATGGACCGACAAGCTAGAGTAGATAATCCGGCTGAAAACCCTGTCCTTCTAGCCAATGATAGGGGAAGAGCCATTAGAGCCTATGCACTCCCTATGTTTGATGAATTAAACCCCGGGATACTTAGGCCAGAAATAGAGGCACCTAATTTCGAAATGAAGCCTGTGATGTTCCAAATGTTACAAACGGTGGGGCAATTTCATGGATTACCTTCAGAGGATCCCCACCTTCATCTAAAATCCTTTTTGGGAGTGAGCGACTCATTTAGGATGCATGGAGTTTCTAAGGATGCACTTAGATTAACTCTTTTTCCTTATTCCTTGAGGGATGGAGCAAAAGCTTGGTTGAATAGTCTTGCTCCAGGATCCATCACTTCTTGGAATGAGTTGGCTGAGAAATTCCTTATCAAGTATTTTCCTCCCACTAGGAATGCTAAACTTAGAGCTGAAATAGTTTCCTTTAGGCAGTTTGAGGATGAATCTTTTAGTGAGGCATGGGATAGATTTAAAGAGTTGTTAAGAAAATGCCCTCACCATGGACTTCCCCATTGTATCCAAATGGAGACTTTCTACAATGGATTGAATCTGACTACGCAGAACATGGTTGATGCTTCAGCAAATGGTGCTCTGCTGTCAAAAACTTTTAATGAGGCATATGAAATATTGGAAAGAATTTCAACCAACAGCAGCCAATGGTCTGATGTGAGAAGTGTGGCTGGAAAGAAAGGTAAGGGAATGATGGAGGTAGATACTGTTACTGCTTTCAATGCAAGGTTTGATACTATGGAGAATATGATGAAGAAACTGGCTTTAGGATTTGAAAATTCGAATTTAACTCCTAGTGCAAACAAAAATGTAGCAGCAATCAATATAAGTCAAAATACTCCAGACTCTTGTGTGTATTGTGGAGAAGAGCACACCTTTGAATTTTGCCCCAGCAACCCAGCTTCAGTGTGCTATATTGGGAATCAAAACAATCAGCAAAATAACCCTTATGCTAACACCTATAATCCAGGGTGGAGGAACCATCCTAACTTTTCTTGGAGTGGCCAAGGAATTAATTCGCAAGGCCTCCAAGGACAGCAAAAGATGAATGGTCCACCTGGATTTGGGAAGCAAAATCAGCAGACTATGCCCCAACAAAAGAATTCTGTCAATCAGTCCAACCAAGGAACAAGTTCTCTCGAAAATCTTTTTAAGGATTATATGGCAAGAAATGATGCTGCCATGAGAAACTTGGAGATACAAGTGGGACAATTGGCAAGTGAGATGAAGGCTAGACCCCAAGGAAAATTACCTGCTGATACTGAGGTCCCAAAGAGAGAAGGTAAGGAGCAAGTTCAGGCTATTGAATTGAGGAGTGGTAAACCTCTTGCTGAACCCAAAGTTTTGATCAAGCAAAAGCAGAAAAGTAAAGAGACTGCTGTACAAACAGAAGGTGAGAATATTGCTGAAAAAGATTCAGGAGTTGAAGAGGTTGAAGAGATCCCAAAGACAACACCCATAGAGCCACCTAAGCTAGTCCCAATCTCCATCCCTGAGTTTAAACCACCTCCACCACCTTTTCCCCAAAGATTGAAACAAAAAAATCAAGAAGTGCAATTCAAGAAATTTTTGGAAGTATTGAAGCAACTTCACATAAATATACCCTTGGTTGAGGCTTTGGAACAAATGCCTAATTATGTGAAGTTTCTTAAGGACATCCTAACCAAGAAGAAAAGGTTTGGGGAGTATGAGACTGTCTCTTTAACCGAGGAGTGCAGTGCTATCTTGAAAAATAACTTCCCACCTAAGGTTAAAGATCCTGGTTCTTTTACTATCCCTGTTTCTATAGGTGGTAAAGAGCTAGGGCGAGCTCTATGTGACCTCGGTGCCAGCATAAACCTTATGCCATTATCTATATTCAAGAAATTGGGCATAGGTGAAGCTAGACCCACAACGGTTACATTGCAACTTGCTGATAGGTCCATAACTTACCCAGAAGGAAAGATTGAAGACATCTTGGTTCAAGTGGATAAGTTCATATTCCCAGCCGATTTTATTATTTTGGATTATGAAGCGGACAAGGAGGTCCCTATAATTCTTGGAAGACCATTTTTAGCCACCGGGAGAACTTTAATAGATGTCCAAAAGGGAGAGCTAACCATGAGGGTAAATGACCAAGAGGTGAAATTTAGTGTTTTTGATGCACTGAAATACCCTCCTGATATGGAAGAGTGCTCTGTTATTCAAATCTTGGATGAATTAGTTGAGGAAAAATTTGCTTTGGATTTGAGAGAGCAACACACCCAGGCATTTGGTAAAGTTACAGTAGAAGAGTTAGAGATTACTGGGCTGAAACAAGAGTCAGAAAGTGTTTGGGAAATGCAAAAGTTGAACAAAGTTTTTGAGTTGCTGGATTTAGCTGATAGGAAGATCCCACCTATGCAGCCATCTATAAAAGAACCTCCCAAACTTGAGTTAAAACCATTGCCCATGCATCTGAAATATGCATATTTAGGAGAGAAGGAAACTCTTCCCATAATCATATCAGCAAGTCTAACGCTTGAAAATGAAGGATTGTTGCTTAATTTGCTGAAGCAATATAAGAAAGCAATAGGCTGGACTTTAGCTGATATTCAAGGGATAAGTCCTTCGTTCTGTATGCATAAAATTAATTTGGAAGATGGAAATTTTAAGACAGTGGAGCAGCAGAGGAGACTTAACCCAGCTATGAAGGAAGTAGTGAAGAAGGAAATAATCAAGTGGTTAGATGCGGGAATCATCTACCCTATCTCGGATAGCAATTGGGTAAGTCCGGTCCAATGTGTACCCAAGAAGGGAGGCATGACAGTAGTGGTTAATGAAGCTAATGAACTGATTCCCACTAGAACAGTAACCGGTTGGAGGGTGTGCATGGATTACCGAAGGCTTAATAAAGCCACACGTAAAGACCACTTCCCTCTACCGTTTATTGATCAAATGTTGGATCGATTGGCGGGGCACGATTACTATTGCCTTTTAGATGGTTATTCAGGGTATAACCAAATAACTATAGCCCCACAAGACCAAGAAAAAACCACTTTTACATGCCCCTATGGTACATATGCTTTTAGGAGAATGCCTTTTGGGCTCTGCAATGCTCCAGCAACGTTTCAGAGGTGCATGTTGGCTATATTTTCAGATATGATAGAAACCATGATGGAAGTCTTTATGGACGACTTTTCAGTGTTCGGGGAATCCTTTCAGAATTGCTTGGAGAATCTGAGAAAGGTGTTGAAAAGATGCATAGAAACCAATTTGGTCCTAAATTGGGAAAAATGTCATTTCATGGTCAAAGAGGGCATTGTTTTAGGACACAAGGTTTCTAGGAAGGGAATAGAAGTGGATAAAGCTAAAATAGAGATCATCGAGAAATTGGATCCTCCAACTTCAGTAAAGGGTATTAGAAGTTTCTTAGGACATGCCGGCTTTTATAGGAGATTCATTAAGGACTTTTCTAAGATTTCCAAGCCCCTTTGTTTGTTGTTAGAGGCCAATCGACCATTTGAATTTGGAGAGGAGTGTTTGAAGGCATTCAACACCTTGAAGTCTGCATTAGTCACTGCACCTATCGTCTCTAGTCCAAATTGGCAACTACCCTTTGAATTGATGTGCGATGCAAGTGACTATGCAGTGGGTGCAATGCTTGGGCAAAGGTATGGCAAGATTATTCATCCTATTTACTATGCTAGCAAAACCCTTAATGGAGCACAGTTGAATTATACCACCACTGAAAAAGAACTGTTGGCTATAGTATTTTCATTTGAAAAATTTCGGCCATATTTAGTGGGATCTAAAGTTACTGTATTCACAGATCATGCTGCCATTAAGTATTTGCTAGCTAAAAAGGATGCTAAACCAAGGTTGATAAGGTGGGTATTGCTACTACAAGAGTTCGATTTAGAAATTAAAGACAAAAAAGGAACTGAGAACTTAGTAGCAGACCACTTGTCAAGAATTGAGAGAGCAAATGTTATGCTTCCTCAAAATGAGATCAGAGATTCCTTCCCAGATGAACAGCTTTTAACAGTAGCTCACATTAAGGATATGGAAGCACCTTGGTATGCTGATATTGCTAATTATCTTGCTTGTGGAATTTTGCCCTCTGATTTATCAAAACAGCAGTTAAAGAAGTTTTTGCATGAAGTGCGGTTTTATTTTTGGGATGAGCCTTATGTGTATAGACAATGTGCAGATGGATTAGTGAGAAGATGTGTATCTCAAGAGGAAGTTCCTGAAATTTTGGAGCACTGTCACACATCACCTTATGGAGGGCATTTTGGTGGTCAAAGGACAGCAGCTAAAGTTTTTCAATCTGGATACTATTGGCCCTCAGTTTTTAAGGACTCTCATTGGTTTAGTAAAACTTGTGATAGTTGTCAGAGGAAGGGAATTATTGGCTTGAAGGAAGAGATGCCCCTTACCTATATTCTAGAGATAGAGCTCTTCGATGTATGGGGGATCGACTTTATGGGACCCTTCCCACCTTCCTTTGGTAACATATACATTCTCTTAGCGGTTGATTACGTGTCTAAGTGGGTTGAAGCCATTGCTTGCCCCTTAAATGATGCTAAGACAGTTTTGAGATTCCTCCACAAGTACATTTTCACAAGATTTGGCACCCCTCGTGCATTGATAAGTGATGAGGGATCTCACTTTGTTAACCGGTTAATGAGTAGCATGTTGGCCAAATATAACATTAAGCACAAAATTTCCACTCCCTACCACCCCCAAGCCAATGGCCAAGCCGAGATTTCCAATAAGGAGATAAAAGGAATTTTGGAAAGGGTAGTTAGTCCCAATAGAAAAGATTGGTCTCTTAAGCTTGAGGATGCTCTTTGGGCTTATAGGACAGCTTTTAAAACTCCCTTAGGAATGTCTCCTTATAGGCTAGTCTTCGGTAAAGCTTGTCACTTACCTTTAGAATTAGAACACAAAGCTTTTTGGGCTCTTAAGAAATTAAATTTTGATCATGTGGCAGCTGGATCATTGAGGAAGTTGCAATTGGTGGAATTAGAGGAGTTCAGGCAGACTTCCTATGAAAATGCCAAGATGTATAAAGAAAAAACCAAGATATGGCATGATAGGAAAATTTTGCCAAAGCAATTTGAAAAGGGACAGAAGGTGCTTTTGTTTAACTCCAGACTTAAACTTTTTCCAGGAAAACTTAAGTCTCGTTGGTCTGGTCCTTTCACAGTTTTGGAAGTATTTCCCTACGGAGCAATCATGTTGAAGGATGAAAAAGATGGTAGGGAATTCAAGGTTAATGGTCAGAGAATTAAGCATTATTGGGGAGAAGAAGTTCAAAGAAAGTTAGCTTCTCTCCAATTAGCTGGGGATTGATGTAGTAAAAATTTTGAGGGAGCATTGTGGCTTTAACAGTGGGTTTTCAATTGAGCTCCCGAAGTTGGTTGTTTTTCTTTGAGTTTATTTATTGCTTGTTTAGTTAATTTTTTTTTTATTTGATTTCTTTTAATTTCTTGTCTTTCTTGGTTGCAGATTTTTTTTTTTTAAGAAGGCAAGGGTTTTAATATTCATCATCATTTTGGAAAAGAGGTTGATATGATTGAATTGACTGATTTTTGGAAGAACGTTGAAAAAGGAAAGAGGAAGTTATGGTGAGATGAAGTGCTCGTGCCTTGGATCCCCCACCTTCCAGAAGAGAATCAAGAAGAGAATGAAGAAGAGGTCGATGCAGATCTCAATGTTTGATCAGGGATGTTGTTGAATCCCTTGCTATTTTATGTTTTATGTTATTTTGTGTTTATTGTCTGCTCCTTTAGTTTGTTTCCTTTTTATCTTGTTTTGTGGCTGTCTAATTTAAGATGTATGTGAAAAAGAATTTGAATTAAATGAAATCTGCTATGTTGGGCTGCATTATTGTGTTGTGCTCGTGCATGAGTTCTGATTTATAGAAAAAAAAAGAGAGGAGAATGAATCTGCTGTATAAAGAATCGATGAATGCGTTGAATGAAAATCTGTTTAGCTTTGCTGGATCAATGATGTCCTTTGCTAGGGCAAAGTAGTAAGCATTGTCTAAATCTGGTTAGTTTGTGTTGCTGCTTTGAATCCCTTAGTTTGTTGTAGATCATTCAGATGATATTGTTGTTGTTGTGGCTGAAAATTTGTGCTGGATGAGTGTTCTGAATTGCCCATAGCTTAGAGTATCTTTGTAGCAATATCATCACTCTTTTGCACAATAAGTCCTTGTGTAGTCCATGATTTTAGAGCCTTACTTATCTCAGCTAGTGTCTTAGGAGAGTTGCCTTCGTTAATCAAGATCTAACTAATTGTAACTCTCAAGCCTTAAATTCTAGCTTAGAAATAAGTTTGGGGGTCTCTCCTAGCTAATTTTCTCATTGGGGACAATGAGTAATTTAAGTTTGGGGGTGTGGTGATTCCCTTTGAAAAAAAAAAAAAAAAAAAAAAGCAATAAAATAAGCCCTTGTGAGAGCACTCCTCTTTTCCTTAGAAGATGCACTCAATCCTTTCCAAATAAGAGAATCTATCTTTTTCTTAAGTAGCCGAGTAACCAGAGGCATTTATGATACCCATAGTTTGCCCTTGCGTCAAAAAGTGGCTTAGGAAAAAGAAGATTCCTCTTAAAAAAAAAAAAAAAAAAAAAAAAAAAAAAAAAAAAAAAATCTAAGAGAAAGGATGAGTGTAGCCCTGCTAGTTGCATCCCTCCCAGGACTTAGGTGAGCTTCATCATAAAATGTCGCCATTCTGAGGAGCAAGGGGGAAACAACTAATAGGATATCTTTATGGGAAAATGAGTGTTGATCCTTATAAGGTGATGAACCTAGAGGCTAGGGTGCACTTCATCATAAAATGTTGTCATTCCTAGATTAAGGGTTGTGACCTTGGGGACTCTCTTAAGGTATATATATTTATAAAAAAAAAAAAAAGAAGGCTAGAATTAGGTAAAAGGGTTATGGATGGTAGAGGTTGATTATCGGATTGCATGGTTGGCTTGAGGATTTGGATGCTAGTTGAGTTAGTTTAGGAGCTTGAATCTGTGGATAAACATCTTGGCATGTGCAAAAGAGTGGTGTGAATTTGGTGCAGTGTATAAGCTAAGTTAGGGGTAAAAAGTACAGGACAGCATTTAAGTCTTCCAAGAGCCTTTTGTTTGAAGGAAGTTTGTGTTGATCTTTTAGTGAGCTTTGGGAGTCAAAAGTGGCAGCGCAAATTTCTTGTTTGAGAGGATGATATCTAGATGATTGGGTTATTGGCAAAGGGTGATGATTTGATCTATGCTAGCATTACTCGAGGACGAGCAATGATTCAAGTTTGGGGGTTTGATAACTCTTAGTAAAAGAGTTATTTATCTTATCTTTTAGCTTGGATTCTTTAATATGGGGGTAATTGACTAGCATATTTTGGTATTATTCCTCTATAAATCTCATGCTTTGGTCTGAATCATCTTTGAGGAAATAGTTAATATTTTGCTACTGTTTTGAAGGTGAAATGCATTAAATTTGGTGTACTTTTAGTGCAGATCCATTAAGCCATTGTGGTAGCAGACTAAAGGCAGCATGTGTAGAGTTGAAGTGATTGAGGAGCTGGAGATGAAATTGCTGGATCAATTCTGGAGCAAAGCTTGCACGTGATTCACACGAGGGAAAAATCAATTCATTAAATGAGCTGGCACTTTTTAGTACAATCAGCTCTTTCATCCAATGGGAGGCTGCCATCTTGCTGAAAAGAAGCTGATGTAGCCCTGAAATCAATGAAGAGAAGAGTATATTTTTAGGGCAACCATTTTTTGTGAGGGGATATAAAAGGAAAAGAGGGGGGAGAGACATCAAGACAGCAGTGTGGAGAAATCGAGAAGGGAAGAGAAGGAGATTCGATAGAAGAAGGAGAAGCTGACATTTGGAAGGAGCATCTTCAGCAACCTTTCCATTTCCGGCTACTTCTTCCTTTATTTTTCTTTCTTCTTCTCTTGAACTTTGTGTAGCTGTGTTTTAGTTTTCTTCATGGCTTTTTCTGGTTGTTTTATTTTGTTTTCAGCTTGTAACATGAACTAATCACCTTAAGGTGAGGATTAGGATACTTTTGTATTAATCTAAACATTGGAGCTGAGCTCCTTGGCTTTCTTAATCTGGTTTTGAGGGTGTTTATTGCTTAAGCAAAGATTTCGTCCGGCCAACCATTTCTTTGCTCTGTCATCTTTAGTTTTGGGAAAAACAAGGGTGGCTGAATACTCAAAATCACATTAGCTCCTTGTTAGGGTTAGTAGCTAGCTAAGTGAAGGAGTTAGGGATAACACTTCACCTAATGCACATAATACAGCATGTTTAAAATGAAGTGGGTTAATGGGAGTTAATCTGCTATTTTCAGAGATCTGGGAAGATTCTGTGAGAACCTGCTGTGTGAATTGAGAGAGCAAAGTTCTTGCTCCAGCATTCAATGTTTAGAGAGATACAAATAGTTCCTAATCCGAGCCTACTTTATTAACCTTGTTGCAAGTTTCGTTTCATTGAGCATTCTGCATTTACTTGTTTATGTTTGTTTCTGCAATTTATTTTATCAAAGTACCTTAGTTTAGACATTACTAAAATTTATCGGTTACCATCTTGAATTTGCTAGAAATTAAGTTTGAACATAGGAATTTTCTTGTTCTAATCCCTGTGGAGACGATATTAATATACTTATCACTTGCTGCTGGCCGTGTATACTTGCACGTGCATTGTGTGGATTTCATTGAATATTTTAACCCCACCTTACAAGGCAACAATTGTCTATGCCCCAATTAATGCTAATAATTTTGAGTTGAAAACAGGTCTCATTCAGATGGCTCGAGACTGTGCCTACAGGGGATCACCCATGGGGGATCCAAATTCTCATCTGAAATCCTTCCTAGACATCTGTGAGACGGTAAAGTTAAATGGTGTTTCTGAAGATGCCATTCGCTTACGCTTATTTCCTTTTTCGTTGCAGGACAAAGCGAGGGACTGGTTACAATCTATTCCACCTGGGAGCATTACCACTTGGGATGCTTTGGTCCAGGCATTCTTAAAGAAGTTCTTTCCTCCTGCCAAGACGGTCAAGCTGAGGACCGAAATTAGGACATTCCAGCAACAATTTGATGAGCAGCTGTTCGAGGCTTGGGAGAGATTTAAAGAGCTGCTAAGGAAGTGCCCTCAGCACGGATACCCTGACTGGCTACAGGTTCAATTATTTTACAATGGATTAACTCCTAGCACGAAAACTATTGTTGATGCAGCTGCAGGTGGGACTCTGTTGTCCAAGACTGTTGAGAGTGCTAGGACTTTGTTAGAGGATATGGCCACCAACAGCTATCAGTGGCCATCTGAGCGGTCGGGACCCAAAAAGATTGCTGCTGGAGTGTTCGAGGTTGACAACGTAAGTGCACTTCAGGCTCAGATGTCTTCTTTGGCTAATGCATTTTTAAAGTTTTCAGGTTCAGGGAATGCTCAATCAATTGAGTCTGCAGCCGCCCTTGCATCCCAGACTCAGGGGGAAAATCTCGAGCAGGCCGGTTCAGTATGTTTCGAATTTTAATTTTAGGGGGTATAATAATAATTCCACACCTACACATTATCACCCTAGCAATAGAAATCATGAGAATTTTTCCTATGCTAATAATAAGAATGTTTTGAATCCTCCTGGCTTCACTCCTCAAAGTCAAGAAAATAAGAAATCTTTATAAGACCTTGTTGGAGCTTTTATTGCAGAATCAAGTAACATGTCAAATAAGCTTGAGGAGGCCGTGATTGCAATAAACACTACTGTCAATGGTCATTCTGCAGCAATCAAGAATATAGAGACTCAGCTGGGACAACTGCTAAGTGTTGTCAACTCTATGAATAAAGGTAAAGCCCCAGTTGAACAGGAGAAATCTTCTTTGGAGTACTGCGAGGCCGTATCTGTGCATTATGAGGAGGAGACTAAATTAGCTGAAGAGGAGAAAACTACTGAACTAGAGGAACTCACAGGAGGAGTTGAAGAAGGCACCACCTCAAACGAAGCTGAAAAGCTTAATCCTGAGCCTTATATCCCTTCTCCTACTGTTTTAGTCCATAAATCAAAGAAAAAGAAAAATTCTAAGGTTAAGTTTGACAAATTTTTAGATGCTTTTATGGGTTTGCATGTTAATGTTCCTTTTTCAGATGCTCTGGAGCAGATGCCTAATTACAAAAAATTCATGAAGGAATGGCTCAACAAGAAGAAAAAGGAAAAGCAGTTGGAGACTGTATATTTAGCATCAACATGCAGTGCTCATGTTCAGCAGACAATACTAGAGAAATTGACTGATCCAGGGAGTTTTACTATTCCTTGTAATTTTGGTACTTATTCTTGTAGAGCACTATGTGATCTAGGGGCTAGCATAAACATTATTCCATTATCTCTGTGCAAAAAGCTTAATATAGGAGAAATAAAATGTACCTCTGTTACACTTCAGTTGCTGACCAGTCTGTGGTTAGTCCATATGGGATTGTTGAGAATATTCTGATTAAAGTAGGTAGATTTTTCCTTCCTGTTGATTTCTTTGTGCTAGATATTAAAGAGAATCCTGCTATGCCTATCATATTAGGGAGACCATTCCTTGCTACAGGGAGGGTTATAATTGATATTGAACGCATGGAGCTAATCATAAGAGTCCAACAAGAGAAGGAAGTTTTAAAAGCTTTTGAGGACCCCAAGAACACATCAGATACAATGATGGTGGGCTACAGGAGAGGTGCTAGGAAGAGCACCAGTGATGGAAAATCTGACAGGAGACCACCCTGATGCATATTTGGTCAACACGTCGAGCTAATGACGTTAAATAAGCGCTTATGGGAGGCAACCCAAGTGAGTAAGTTATTTCTTTCTTTTGAGTTTTATTTATTGTTTGTGTCTGTTTTGTAGGTCTTGTTTTCTTTCTCTCCTTTGCTTTCAAGCTGTCAAGATTCCAAGCATTCAGTCAAGAAGTCATCATCATTCCAGGCCAGTATTGTTCACTCCTTTCATTCGTTTATTGTTCTCATGCTTGTTTATGCTTTATTTTCGTTATACATTGAGGACAATGCATATTTTAAGTTTGGGGGTGGATTAGCATGTTTGTGGAGCCCTTGAGCATCTGAGTTCGGGCCATAGTTTTGAGTTTCTTTGAATTAAGCATATGGTTGTTTTCTGGATGCTATTTTTGCATGATTATGATGTCCTAGGATAGGCTTTCATGTCAATTTTCAAGCTTGCGATGAGTTATAAGCATGAGTGCCCAAAAAGGGAGACTTTTTAAACTTTTTCTAGGAGATGGCTTGCATGAGTAGAGTATTTATCTTGGCTAGATTTGGATTTGAATGCTTAGGAGCGAATTATTAGGTTCATATGCTTGTTGTCACCTCGATAGGTGTAGGGTAGAGCTAAAGAGTTATTTTTTTTTGCAAATTAGCATGTTTGATCTTGTTTAGGAGAAAAGAAAAGAATATATGCTTATCATGTTCATAACGAAAAATCATTCTTGTGTTATTGTTGAAAAAAAATAATAATAATAATAATGCCATGGCTTGTGCACAATATGCAAAGGTTAATAAAGATTAAGGCAAAAAGAGCTACCCCTGTTGTGATCAGTTAGGCCAACCAGAGAAATCTCAGGTTAAGGGTCCCTGCAATAGGTGTGTGAAAGCTAGTGCCACATTTAAATGCTAAAGTTAATTGTATTTTATAAGCACCTAAGTAGGGAGGAAAACAAGCTAATTTGTTCCATTAACTCATTAGTGAAACCTTAGTGCCAGTGTAGAGGGAAGATGAGCTGAGAGTTTAATAATCCAATCCTGGGCTAGTAGAGTCTGATCTTGTTGAGTTAGATCTCGCTGGTGCATGTTAATTTTGGAAAAATTTTAATTTGTCTCCCTCATTGGTCCATGTGTGCATGTCTCTTGCTTGCTTGGTTATTGACTTTTGAGCCTTGAGGATTGAGTTATGATTGTTGCATCCATTCTTCCATTGTATGTTTGATTTGTAGTTTGCTCGAGGGCTAGCAAAAGCTTAAGTTTGGGGGTATTTGATAGCGAGCATAGCTAGCTATCTTTACTTATTAAATTTAGCTAGTCTTTCATGATTATTGGCCATTTTATTGCACTTAAATGTTTATTTTGTAGGAAAGCGTTGATTAGAGTTAAAACGTGGAATAAGAGTTAATCGGGTGTTCGGGACGTGAAAAGATGTCAAAGAACCGAACAAATTCAAGTAACAAGGAGCCAAGAGAGGGCATTCTGCCCATTAGCGTCGAGACGCCACTCTTGAAGCGTCTCGACGCTACGTTTCCTTAATTAGAATACGCGGCAGACTCACAGCGTCTCAACGCTGTAATAAGTAGCGTCCCGATGCTACCGCATTTCCTTTTCCAGACACGCGCGTACAAGAGGCAGCGTCGAGACGCTGTCTTAATAGCGTCTCGACGCTATGACGAAAAAACAGAATATAAGCTTCTTTTCGGCTAGGTTTTTTGGGGACTTCGATTTGGGACTTTTTGGAGCCGACAATAGAGCAGAAATTGGGCATTCTTGAGCTAAAGAGGGGCAAGTTGGAAATATGTGTGATTTTAGTTGCTAAGATTTATGAATCATAGTATTTGTTAATTCGTTTATTAATCCATAACTCCGATTGGTGAAATCAAATCCCTAAGACCAATTTTTCCCATTAGATTGTCACTTTTTGCTTGAGTTTTGTGTTTGATTTAACTATATTCTCATCTAATTTGATTCCCTAAATAAAATAGGCCAAGAGTATTTTTGGTAATTAAAATTTGGCTAGACACCAATCCAGAGGACGACATTCGATTGCAAAATCACTATATTATTACTTGACCCGTACACTTGTGGTAAGCAATTTGCACATCAGGAGCTAAACAAGGCCAAGGAGCGGGAATCAAGCGAGAAGATGTGGAGATCGTGACGGGGACGTGCCGGTTTCGACAGATTCGAGTTTTCCTTACTCTTTCCCTTACCTTTTGTAGTTTTTATGGTTTTTCTTTCAATTAGTGTTTGTAGTTTAAAGACTATGAATTGCCAGTTGTTTGTCTTAGGGATTGATGTAGTTGTTTTAGTTTGTTGGATTGGTTTGTGGTATGAATATGCATTTATTTTACCTATGCAATTATGGTTAAATGCTTTCAATTACTTGATCACTAGTTGAATGATTTGAGTGTTGAATCTTGCTCGGGAGAGGGGATTTTGCCTAAGACTTACTTTATTTAATTGCATGACTAAAGTAGAAATTCTAAGTTTGTGACGGGATTTGGAATAACTTTAGAAGTTGCTTGAAGAACTAAACTCAAAGCCTTGCATGTTAACGAACTTAGATAGGGATATCAAGTTGATTGCATGCATGAGAATCAATTATGCTCGGGAGAGATAGTTGTGATAATAGGTTCCTAGACTTGGTAGAATAATTGCATGTTAAATTCATCCCATTAATTTATCCTCAATCTCAACAATGAAATCAATTCTCTAAGAGTCTTTCCATTTGAGTCCCCACCTTTATTTTATGCTTTTTGTCTTTAGATTTATCTTTCTCATCAAGTTTTGCTCCCTAAATAAAATTGAACAAAAGTATTCACGATACTTAATTTGCTTGAAAACTAATCCAGAGGACGACACTCGTTTTACACGAAAACACTATATTATTACTTGACCCGTACACTTGCGGTAAGAAAATTGCACATCAAAGATACATAAGAAAGAATTTCTTACCAACCAACACTCAAACAGCCTTGAATACAAGCTGGTTTGTGTTCGAGACTACCCAACAATCAAGATCCCAAGCTGACAGGTTATGGGTAACCCGATTTAAGGTCATTTGGGTTATGGGTATTTGTCGAAAACCAATTTCGAGCCCAAACACTCGCTATTTGGCTTTCAAGGAACCTTAAACTTGTAATTAGAAGTCGTTACTAAATGTGTATCTTGATTTTGAGGTCGGATAAGCATGGGTAAACCATATTGAGGCCATTTGGGTTATGGGTAACTAAAATTCGAAGTTTATAGAGTGAAGGCTCAAGCGAAAACTTACCTACACGCTAAAGCGGAGAAGGATCGGCTAAAACTCACGGATTGAAGCCGAATGGAGGAAGAAAATGCACTGTAACCACTACTTGCGCGCTGAAAATCACGAACTATCATGGGTTTCACACCACCGTGCTCCCCGCCAGAGGAGAAGGTCGAGAATGGAAAACCCACATGCTGGCCGGCGGAATCAAGAGAGAGAGGGAGGAAATTGCGAGGCTCGATCTGCTTATTGCACACTGGAGAGATGAGAACGATAGGAGGGAGGATTCGCAGCTAGTCGATCCTTGCGGCACGACGAAACGAGAGAGATGAGGGAGGTGATAACTCTCCAAAAGGGAGTTATTTAGGTCTTAGTTCTATAGTGTGTTGGTGTGTCACTTGTGTCAAATAGGTGTGTTTTTAGATGAATATTATATGTTTTAACCCATTTGGAAGAATGGAGGCTTTGGAAGTTATTTTGTGTAGAAAATATTGTTGAGCGACTTGAATGAGCAAAATCTATGATCCAGCAAAGCATGGAGCAAAACTGCCACATAAGCAGTTCGTAATCCATTTTATAAAGTGGCATTAGCTGAATTAATTACGGATCTAAGAAACTTGGAAAGCCTGCCATGTGTCCAATTTAACCTAATTAGGTTAAACCTCATCTTATAAAAGGAGGAGTCGTCAAAGATAAATTCATTCACGATTGGGAGACCGAATCAATCGGCTGGAGGCCGAATTGACGGAAGAATGGAGATCTAAGAAGACCAAGTGTGATTCCTCTCAAGAAGATGAAGTTCTTCCATGTTCTTGGTGGTTTGGAGCAGCCGTTTCATCTCCCCAATTACTAAAAGGATTAGTATTTCTTGCGTATTTCGCATTATGGATGTGCTTATCGAGATTGTAACGTATTTTATGTTTTCAATCATGAACTAATTTCTTTGTAGGCATAGGTTAAGAATTATGTGATTGTTATATTGTTAAAATTTGGAAATTCTATTTGATTATGATCATCTTGAGTTATCGTTGTTCTTCAATTTCATTATGTGGCCTATCTAACCGGTATGTATAGTTTCTCCTAGTTTCAGGGATGATTTAGGAGTTGTGTGGCGATAATTCACGTTAGACCATTATGAGTTGGTGAACGCCAGTAGTTGAACTAGGGATAGTCAATTGCCTAACGCTAGATCGGTAGAGCTTCATTGGAGTTGAAACATATTGATAGCGAGCATAGCTAGCTATCTTTTCTTATTGAATTTAGCTAGTCTTTGATGATTATTGGCCATTTTATTGCACTTTATTGTTTATTTTGTAGGAAATGATTGATTGGAGCTATAGCGCAATAATGGCGTTAATCGGGTGCTCAGGACGCGAAAAGATGCAAAGGAAGGAAAAAGAATCAAAAAGGAAAAAAGTCAACATTTGGTCAAATATAGACCAGCGTCGAGACGCTGCTTCTTTAGCGTCTCGACACTGGCATTCCATATCAGAGGAGGCGCGAAACTGTCGCAGCGTCTCGACGCTGCGAGAATTCCTTTTCCAGAACGCGTGTTTTAGAGGCAGCGTCTCGACGCTACAACGAAATTTCAGAATAAAAGCATCCTTTCGGCTAGGTTTTTGGGGGAACCAATTTTGGGACTTCTTGGGGCCGTAAACAAAGCAAAAAGAGAGGAATTCAAGGCTGAAGTAAAGGGGAAAATTCGGAAATCAACCCATTGTTCGTGGGGATCGTGACGGGGACGTTCGGTCTCGGCCTACAACGAGTTTAATTCTTCTTTCCCTCACTTTAGTTAGATTTTTATGGCTTTTACATGTTTAGTTGAGCTTGTAATTTTAATCATGAGTAGCTAAACTTGTAAGCTTAGGGATTGATGTAGTTGATTGTGTTTATGGATTGATTTATGGTTTAAGTTGTGCAATGTTATTATGTTTGTAATCTTGATTTAATGCTTTCAATTAATTGGCCATTAGTTGAATGATTTATGTTTCGAATCTAGCTTGGGAGAGGGGATTTGATTTAGACTTACTCAAGATTGCATGACTAAAGTTTATTTTCTAATTTGTGACGGTTGTAGATTAACTTTAGAATTGGTTAAAAGATCTAATTGCCTTGCATGATTAATAAACTTAGATAGGGATATCAAGTTGGTTAATTTGCATGAGAATCAATTATACTCGGGAGAGGTAGTTGTGATTAAAGGGTCTTTGGCTCATAATTTCATTGTGCATAATAACTTACTCCTTAAAATCAATCCTAAACTAAATCGGCGAAATCAATTCCCTAAGTGGTTTTCCCAATTGAAATTCCACACTTTCTACGTGTTTTGATTTAGTTTTCTTATTATTCAATCATCACTTTTTGATCCCTAAATAAAATTGAGCGAGATAATTCACAATACTTGATTTGCTTAAAAATCCAATCCAGAGGACGACATTCGAATTTACTTTCACTATATTATTACTTGACCCGTGCGCTTGCGGTAGGAAAAGTCCACATCACATATTCCAAAAAACCCGGAGTTCTGGGAGGATCCCACTGATAAGACTGCATGAGATTGACGGATCAAAAGAATTTCTGGATCATCTTTATAAGCAATTACAGAAGTCTTAACCTGTGTCTGTTTCCATTCTATTTTCTCCAGTCGTAATCATTTATTGCTTTCGTATTTCTTATGTTTCAGCATTTCAAAAACCCATCAATTTAACCAACCATTTGAAATCACTAAAAAGGCAAATTAAATCAATAGAGGTAGGCAATTTCAAGACCTTGTGGATACAATAAATACTTATCACTTGCTGCTAGATTGTGTATACTTGCACAGTATTTTGGAGTTAATTTATCTCATATTTTTAACCACTTCAGAATTGCAACAGGAGGCTGAGACGATGATGCAGAATGTAGACCAAGGGGGGTCTTCAGCGACGTGGAGTGGATGAAGGAAAAAAGAGATTTTTCTTTTAGGGCTTTTTTCTTGATTTATTTTCCTTCCTTATCTTTTCTTTTAAACAAAACTCTAAGAAAGAAAACCCATTTTAAATAGGAAGTAGATCTTTTCTAGGATTTTATCTTAAAATTCCAAACTTAACTCCTAAAAGATTTGGGAAAGAAAATAACCCAATTGATTAAGGATTTAGGTATTTTGAAATTTGAAATAAATATCGAATATTAAACCTCCAAACTTTAGGAAATTAAAGATTTATTTAAAAATCTCTTTTCTCCTAAATTATAGGAATTTAATTTAACGACCCAAGACTAAGCTTAAATTCTAATTATCCAAATTAGAATAAGAACACTCAATAATTCCCAAAATGCTTCGATTTCAAAACGCAGGGCATTACACCTATTCATTAGGGGTTGTCCTTTGATTTGTATGGGTGAGAGTGGTCAATTCGCCGACTCAATAAGCTTACCATTTTGGGGACAAGACCGAGTGGGGAGCTAGGAACATAATCACACAAAATGGAATTCACTCCTTCCCGACTTCAGGATAAGTAGATGAGTGTTCCCTTAAGTGATGTCCATAGGTCTTGAATAAAGGGTCCTACCCTCTCACGGGCACGAGAGGGGTTTCTGTTTATTGGTTGGACCATAAACAAGTTGTTCATTAGAGGAGCACTAGTACTTAAGAATATAGAGGTAACCCAAGGGTAAAACGATAATTTGACCCAGCTGGTGCTACGAACACTCATGAGGGACTAACTTGCTATTATTGATTTATATCCGTGGACATATAAATGTATCTACAATGAGAAGAGTGCAGTTGTGGGTCTTTAGTGGAGTGTACCCACAGTTAACGAATATTGATTAGTGTGGTTAATGAGTTTAGCCAATTAATCTCTTATTGTTGGAGCTTCTGATCTGTAGGTTCATTAGGTCCCACTGCTAGCTTGTAAAGAGTAATCTCAAATAATTAGTCTTGAATGAAATTTGAAATGTTCAAATTCATTATGGGAATTAAGTTAGTTGTATGAGATACAATTGATATAATGTATGTAATACATTATAATATAAAGTTTGATTTGAGATTAAACTTTATTAATTGAGAGAATAATATATTTGAAGGAGTTCAAATATATGACTAATTAAATATATGATATTTAATTAGTAAATAAATTAATTAATTAGTCAATTTAGTTAAATTTAATTAAATCAAACTATAGTATATGAGAGAAATATATTAGAATATGATTCTAATATATAATTAATTAATTAATTGCTTGAATTAATTTAGTTAAATGTAATTTAATTTAATTAGAAATCTATAGATTTTATTTGAATGTGAATTGGATTCATATTAAAACTATAGGTTATAAGGGAGATGTACATTTGAATATGATTCAAATGTTAGGTTAATTAAATATATTTAATTAATCATATGGTTAGTTTAATTAATTTAATTAAATTGAATTAAAACCATAGATTATGTGAGGAATGTGCATATAAATGTGATTTAAATGCACATATATGTTGGGTTTTATGCCCTAAAACTCGTAAATAGTAAGTGTAAACTATTGACTGTTCTCAATAAAACGTCATTGATTGTTGTTCTATAAAGAATTATGGAATTATTAGTTGTTCTGTCTAAAATAAATCCAAATCCAATAAACTAACATCCTAAGTTGTTGTATGAGTCTTGAATTGTACGTATGTAGAGACATGTGGGGATCAGTGTTCAAGATACAACCTAAAGGGTCTATAGTATAGGGATAAGGTTGGGTACCTTATCTTGGTAACAATATGGATAAGATCCACTTTGTATTTGATACAAATGTAATGATCCAACACGTTCGTGAATGGGACACGCGAGTGAGGGCATCCTATGCAATGAGTTTGCATAAGATCGAACCGCAAAATAGTAACCGCTAGATGTAACTTCGTTGACTATACTAGTAAGGTTTTTATTTCACTTGGATGACCTAGGCAACTTAGTCTCAATTCTGAGTGTGTTATGAACTCCTATTCATGAAGGATTGTCCTTTGATTTGTATGGGTGAGAGTGGCCAGATTGCCTACTCAATAAGCATACCATTTTGGGGACAAGACCGATTGGGTGGATGGGAACATAATCACACAAGATGGAATTCACTCCTTCCCGACTTCAGGGTAAGTAGATGAGTGTTCCCTTAAATGGTGTCTTCACCGACACGAGAGGGGTTTTTGTTTATTGGTTGGATCATAAACAAGTTGTTCATTATAGGAGCACTGGTACTTAAGGATATAGAGGTAACCCAAGGGTAAAATGGTAATTTGACCCAGCTGGTGTTACGAACACTCGTGAGGAACTAACTTGTTGTTATTAATCTATATCTATGGACACAAAAATATTCTGTAGTGAGAAGAGTGCAACTGTAGGTCTATGGTGGAATGTACCCACAGTTAACGAATATTGATTAATTTGGTTAATGAGTTTAGCCAATTAATCTCATATTGTTTGAGCTTTTGATCTGTAGGTCCATTATGTCTCACTGGTAGCTCGTAAAGGGTAAGTGAGGAAATTAAGTTTTGATTGTAAATTAAAGTGTTCAAATTTAATAAGAGAAATAATATAATGTATTATGATACATTTAATTTTAGATATGATTTAAAATTAATTAAATATTTTAAAGATTTTCAAATATTAATTTTAATATGAATTGGATGCATGTTAAAACTATATGTTATGTGGGAGATGTTCATTTAAATATGATTTTAATGAAATAGTTAAAATTTATTTATTTAATTAATTGTTATTAATTAATTAAATAAATCTCAATCCTATTACAACTAGGAAGAGTAATTAATTATTATTAATTAATTAAATATATCCCTAACCTATTACGAATAGGAAAGGGATATGACATTCTATATAAACCATAGAATTCCTCCCAGTTGAATACACTCACTTCACTCAATTCTCCCTAAAAATCAAGAAGAAGGTTTCCACTGTCTTGCCCTCAAATTTCCCATAGAATACTAGTGTTTCTCTGTGGTAGTGTGGTGCGTGGCTAGCTGAATGGATGAAATGTGAGATAAGATGGATAATAATAAGAAAGAAATATTCAACCAACACTTAAGTGCAAGTATACACTGTTGCACGTAGTAATAAAAAAAACCTCAGAAAGTATTCCAAGGGTATCGATCCCACGAGGACTAAATTGGAAATTCATATTTGATGAAGAAACTGCTCAAATGATTGCTTTTGAAAAAGGTTGATTGATTAGGTTTTTGAAAAGATAAATAAAACATGCAAATAACTAATAAAGAATAACAATAAGATAAAACGAGGTATTCAACATGGATTCATCCCTAGGGTAACAACTATACTTATGCAATATCTAACTTAAGAGTGTTTAATGCATTGGGTCAGATTTAACTTCCTTTTGGCCCTTGTTTCCAAAAACCGTAAGAAGGCTAAGCGAGTACCCTTATGCACATTTCTGTGACTTGACTCTGACATAGATAATTCACGAATGCAACCTATAACCCTATAGTCGATATAGGGTGCCTTAGGCAGCTTGCCCTATATCGTCGAACAATCTCTTTCGAGCTTTTTCTCCTATATCACCTTTATGAGAATCGATATCGTTTGTCCCTTTCGAGATCAAACTCCCATAGCATGCAAAGTCTAAGTGATCAAATTGAACTCAGCAAGATTAGAGTGATAATCAATAAAGAATGACATGCATTAAACCCTACTTAAGCAAATAAAACACTTTCAAGCCATTAAACCCTAAGGGAATTCACCACATTGAACCCCTCAATGGGATTTAGCTACTCATGATGGGATAAAAAGCAAATTAACACATTTTCATTGAAATAATGATGTAAGGAATACAAAATAATGAAAAGATTCAAGAGCTGGAAATAAAAGAGATAGCTAAATATTATGGGTTTTTTGTTTACACAATCCTTCTAAAGTTCGCTAAGACACTCCACTCTCTCACTTTTACAAGATGAGAATGGGTGAAACTCTCTACAAACTACAATGTTTGATGTCTAACTCTCTCTCGGGTTAGAATTTGGTCGTCAAAGAAGGACCTCGGGCATCCCTACTCATTGGCGTCAAGCCAGGATTCTGTCACCACCCTTTTCTTCCAAGTGAGTTCTGCTTGGATTTGGCTTCGAATCCTGAGCTTATATAGTGTAGAAATTGGTTGATGAGATGTGATATAGGTGCTGGAAGGTTGCCCAGTCAGTTTCGGGGTCAAAACAATTGGTTAGGTGCGAAGAAGACTCATCAACAATAACCCGCGTGCGACTCGGAACGGCCTCTGTTTTTCCAAAAATGCGATCGCATTTCAATTTTGCCTTCCCAGAAATGCGATCGTATTTCTGGGGAATTCCAGCTTCTCCTCTGTTTTTCTACACAATAGCAAACTAAGTCAAATTTGTTTCAAATCAATTTTTGTAGGCACAATTAAGCATAATTCAACAAAAGTGACTCTCAACACCCTAACTTATCAAATTAACATGTTTTGAGCTCGGAAATAGTGAAATTGACCTAAACACTCAATATTTGACCAAGAAATGAGCTAAATATAAGGGTAAAATAGGTATATTTTTTACCCTTATCATAGTATTCCAAGTTATTCGTGATTATACCAATCCTTCACTTCTAAGAAATTAAATGATCATCAAAGCCAGGGATTTTTGGTTGAAAAGGAACAAGAACTGGAAAATCTCCTTGAAGATGATGAAATATATTGGAAGCAGAAAGCAAGGGAGGAGTGGTTGCAATGGGGTGATAGAAATATCAAATGGTTCCATATGGGAGATAATAGGAGGAGAAAGGTTAATTAAATTTGTGGCCTGTACGATGAGAAGAGAAATTGGAAAACGGCTAACTTTAAGTTGGAGGGGATTAATAATCAATATTTCCAGCAGTTGTTTCAATCCTCCAAGCCTATGATGGTGGGCATTGATACCACCTTGGGCTTAATCCCTTCTACTATCTCCGAGGAGTAGAATTTACACCTAACTCGAAGTTTTACAAAGAAAGAGATGGGTGGAGTACTGATAACTGCCCAAAAGGTAGTTATTTAGGCCTTAATTATATAGGGATTTGTGTGTCCTTTATGCTTATTAGGGTTGGTTTTGGATAGATATTACATGTTTTAACCCATTTGGAAGAATGGAAGCATTGGAAATTATTTTGTGCAGATTATGCTGCTGAGCGACTGGAGGGAGCAAATTCTATGCTGCAGCAAAACTGGGTGAAAGACTGCCACGTCACAACTCGTTAGACAACTTCATGAACCGACTTCTGTTGAGTTATTTTCGGGATAAAGGAGCAAGGAGAGCCCTACACGTGTCCAAGTTGACCTAATTCAAGCCTCCTATCCTTCTATAAAAGGAAGTAGCCGTCGAAGCCAAAAGCATTCCATCTTTGTTTGGAAGCCGAGTAGTATAGAGAGATTAGAGATTACCAAGAACACCATCATTCACAAGTGATTAAGGAGATTATTATTTTCTTTATTGTCTTGTGATTATGGACATGCCTACTCAGATTGTAATTCATGTTTCCATGTTTATTATGAGCTAAGTAGCTTAAGGTGTTGGTTAGGAACATGTAGTTGTTGTGCTTAAACTTTAGTAATATATTGATTATTGCATCTTGGTTAATTGTTGTGCCTATTTACATTTTATGCCCGCCTGGCCAGTCGGTGTGAATATCTCTCTCTAGTTTCAAGGATGATTTAGAGAGTGTGTGGCAATTATCCACACTACGATCATTGTGTATTGGTGAACGCCAGTGACTGAGCTTGGGATAGCCAGTTGCCTAGTGCTTGATCGGCTGCATTTCATTGGGGTTGAAACACATTCCAAAAGATCCGGAGTTCCGGGAGGAATCCGCTAATAATACTGCGAGAGTTGCATGATCAATAATATTGCTAGAGCATCTTTTTAAACAACTATTAAGCCTAACCAGCGCCTGTCTTTAATCTGTCTGCCTATTTGTTTATTCTTTGTTCTGTCATTTATTTTGCTTCAAGATAATTCTTATAAAACCAAATCATATTTTTACCGTCTTCCATTAGAAAGTTACACAAAATAGGTAAAGTGGAAGCTAATTCAGGACTCGGATTGATAATATTACTTGCTGCAGACTGTGTATACTTGCACAGGAATTCTAGAGTCTATTATACCATATTTCTACTCACTCTAGGAGCCCAACAAGTTTTTGGCGCCGTTGCCGGGGACTTGAATAAGTTTTTATCTGATTTGTTTGGTGTGTGTGTTTTAGTGGTTTGGTGCTAGAAATTTTTGATTGTTTCTTTTGTTTTTACAGGTGTGAGCTTGGTGCATGAGTGATCCGCCTGGGGTAAGGTTCGAGCTTGATCCAGAAATTGAAAGAACATTCAGGATAAGAAAGAGAGAGCAGCGCAAAAACCAGATGGAGAACGCGTCGTGCCTCCCGGAGGGCCCTGAAGGTCCAGCTGACCCCCAGAATTGTTTGCTGCAGCAAAACCCACTGTTTGAACAAAATGAGCAGCAAAATAATCAGGCTGAGAATCCTATCTTGATAGCGAACGATAGGACCAGAGCCATTCGAGCATATGTTGTCCCGATGTTTAATGAGTTGAATCCAGGGATTGCACGTCCCCAAATCCAAGCGGCCAATTTTGAAATGAAACCGGTAATGTTTCAGATGTTGCAAACTGTGGGGCAATTCCATGGTTTGACATCTGAAGACCATCATTTACATCTTAAGTCTTTTCTAGGAGTTAGTGATTCTTTTGTAATTCAAGGAGTGCCTAGGGATGCTCTTAGATTAACTTTGTTCTCGTATTCTCTTAGAGATGGAGCAAAGGCATGGTTAAACTCTTTTGCTCCAGGATCAATTAGGACATGGGATGAGTTAGCTGAAAATTTTTTGAGTAAGTATTTCCCACCTAATAGAAATGCTAAATTAAGGAGTGAAATAGTAGGGTTTAGACAACTTGAAGATGAGACTTTTAGTGAGGCTTGGGAAATATTTAAGGAGCTTTTGCGAAAGTGTCCCCACCATGGTTTACCTCATTGTATTCAAATGGAAACATTCTACAATGGTTTAAATGGAGTAACCCAGGGTATGGTCGATGCTTCGGCTGGAGGGGCCCTTTTGGCAAAAACTTTTGATGAAGCTTATGAAATTTTAGAAAGAATATCTATTAATAGTTGTCAGTGGTCGGATGTTAGAGGCACAAATAAAAAGGTTAAGAGTGTATTAGAGGTTGATGGTGTGTCCACCATTAGGGCTGATCTTGCTATGATTGCTGATGCTCTTAAGAATGTGACAGTGATTACTCATCAGCAACCACCAGCTATGGAGCCTACTACAGTGGTGAACCAAGTGGCAGAGGAAGCATGTGTCTATTGTCGTGAAAATCACAACTACGAGTTTTGCCCCAGCAATCCAGCTTCTGTGTTTTTTGTAGGTAATCAGAGGAATAACCCTTACTCTAATTTTTATAATCCAGGTTGGCGCAACCACCCCAACTTCTCATGGGGAGGTCAAGGAAATAACGTGCAAGCGCTACAAAAAATGAACCAGTCGGGATTTGCTAAAGCGCAGGACTTGCCCCAGCAAAATAAGCAGGCTTTGCCCCAGCAAAATTTGGGAAGTTCTCTCGAGGCGATGATGAAAGAATTTATGGCTCGTACAGATGCTGCAATTCAAAGTAATCAAGCTTCGATAAGAGCCCTGGAATTGCAAGTGGGCCAGCTAGCTAATGAGCTGAAGGCAAGGCCTCAAGGGAAACTTCCATCTGATACTGAACACCCTAGAAGGGAAGGTAAGGAGCAGGTAAAGGCAGTGACTCTTAGGAGTGGTAAGCCATTAGAAGAAAGAATTGAGCCTAGTAAAACCCAGAGTGTAGATAAAAATGGTGATAAAAATAATAATCTGGTTGTCGAGAAAGAGTTGGAGTCTGGTCAGGGTGCTGGAGGCAGCAATAAAAATGTTGGAGCATCTGGTTCTGTTCCAGATGTGGAACCACCTTATGTGCCGCCCCCACCTTATGTACCACCTCTACCTTTCCACAAAGGAAAAAACCTAAGAATTAGGATGGTCAACTTAGGAAGTTTTTAGAGATTCTTAAGCAATTTCATATAAATATCCCGTTAGTAGAAGCTATTGAGCAAATGCCTAATTATGCTAAATTTCTTAAGGATATTTTAACTAAAAAGAAGAGGTTAGGTGAGTTTGAAACTGTATCTCTTACTGAGGAATGTAGTGCTATTCGTAAGAATGGGCTACCCCCCAAAGCTAAGGATCCAGGGTCATTTACCATACCTGTGTCTATAGGTGGAAAAGAATTAGGTAGAGCACTCTGTGATTTAGGCGCAAGCATTAACCTTATGCCTCTTTCGGTCTATCGGAAGTTAGGTATTGGTGTAGCGAGGCCTACCACAATTACACTCCAATTAGCTGATAGGTCTATCACATATCTAGAGGGTAAAATTGAGGACGTCTTAGTAAAAGTGGATAAATTCATATTTCCTGTTGATTTTATTATTTTAGACTATGAGGCTGATAAAGATGTCCCAATTATTCTAGGTCGTCCATTTTTGGCTACTGGTAGGGCGTTAATAGATGTTCAAAAAGGGGAATTAACAATGAGAGTTTGTAATGAGGAAGTAAAATTTAATGTGTTTAAAGCCATGAAATATCCAAACGAAATAGAGGATTGCTCCTTCATCAGGATTTTTGAGAGCACAGTTATTGAGACAACAATACAGGATTCAGCTAGCAAGCATTCGGAAAAGCATGGAGAGGTTAGTGTAGAAGATTTAGAAATTTGTTCTTTAGAAAGAAAAAATGAAAAAGAATTGTTTAGGTGTGAGGATGTTTTTGAGTCTTTAGATTTAGATCAGAGGAAAGCTCCTCCCATTAAGCCATCCCTGATTGAGGCACCTACTTTAGATTTGAAGCCCTTACCGGATCATCTAAAGTATGTGTATCTTGGGGAAGGAGAGACGTTTCCCATTATTGTTGCATCAGATTTAATGTCGGAGCATGAAGAGGCCTTAGTAAAATTGCTGCAGCAATACTGCAAGGCTATAGGTTGGACATTGGCTGACATTCAGGGAATTAGCCCATCTTTTTGGATGCACAAAATCACTCTAGAGGAGGGATCCTTTAGGAGTATTGAGCAACAAAGAAGGCTTGACCCTGCAATGAAAGAGGTTGTTAAGAAGGAGGTAATTAAATGGTTGGACGCTGAGATCATTTATCAAATTGTCGATAGCAATTGGGTAAGCCCTGTCCAATGTGTTCCTAAGAAAGGAGGTGTCACTATGGTGAGCAATAAAGACAATGAATTGATTCCAACCAGGACAGTAACTGGCTGGAGGGTTTGCATGGATTACAGGAGGCTTAATAAAGCTACCCGTAAGGATCATTTCCCTCTACCATTTATTGACCAGATGTTGGATAGATTGGCTGGTCAGGCCTACTACTGTTTCTTGGATGGTTATTCTAGGTATAACCAGATTACTATTCCTCATGAGGATCAGGAGAAAACCACTTTCACCTATCCTTATGAGACATTTGCTTTTAGGAGAATGTCTTTTGGCCTCTGCAATGCTCCAGCAACATTTCAGCGGTGTATGTTAGCAATTTTTTCTGATATGATTGAGTCCACTGTTGAGGTATTCATGGACGATTTTTCAGTGTTTGGACGGTCTTTTCAGAGTTGTTTAGATAATTTAGGAAAGGTGTTAAAAAGATGTGAGGATACCGATCTAGTTCTCAATTGGGAAAAATGTCACTTCATGGTGAAGGAGGGCATAGTGTTAGGACATAAAATTTCTAAAAATGGTTTACAAGTTGATAGAGCAAAAATAGAGGTTATTGAAAGACTAGAACCACTGAATTCAGTGAAGGGAATTCGAAGTTTTTTAGGACATGCTGGATTTTATAGGAGGTTCATAAAGGATTTTTCGAAAATCAGTAAACCTCTTTGTAAATTATTGTGTACTGATCATGTTTTTGACTTTAATGCAGATTGTAGGAAGACTTTTGAGACTTTAAAGGTTTCTTTAATCTCAGCACCCATTCTTTGTGCACCTAATTGGGATTTACCATTCGAGGTAATGTGTGATGCGAGTGATGTTGCGGTAGGTGCAATGTTGGGGCAAAAGCAGGGCAAATTTATCCATCCTATATATTATGCAAGCAAGGTTTTAAATGAAGCACAAGTCAACTATACAACTACTGAAAATGAGTTGTTAGCTGTTGTGTTTGCTTTTGAGAAGTTCTGGCCATATTTGGTTGGATCCAAAGTCACAGTGTTCACGGATCATGCAGCAATAAGGTATTTAAAGTCTAAGAAAGATGCAAAGCCTAGACTAATTCGTTGGATTTTATTATTGCAGGAGTTCGACTTGGAGATAAAGGACAAGAAGGGATCAGAAAATGTCATTGCAGATCACTTATCTCGTCTTGATCCATCATCATCTTTGCTGGAGCAATCTGTCATTTTCGATTCTTTTCCAGATGAACAGCTCCTTGTTGTTGAGGTAAAGGTAGTTAGAGATATCCCTTGGTATGCTGATATTGCCAACTTTTTGGTAAAGGGAGTCACCCCTATTGACATGGATTAGAGGCAGAAGAAGAAGTTTAAGCACGATGCGAAATTTTTTTATTGGGATGAGCCATTTATGTATAAGCAATGCTTTGACGGTATTATTCGTAGGTGTGTTTCAGGTGCTGAAGCAAAGGAAATCCTGGAGCAATGTCACTCTTCGCAGTATGGAGGTCATTTCAGCGGTCAGAGGACAGCTATGAGGATTTTGCATTGCGGATTTTTCTGGCCTACGTTATTTAAGGATGCCCATTGGTTCTACAAGCAATGTGATGCTTGCCAAATGATAGGAAACTTGGGGCCTAGAGATGAAATTCCTCTTACTTACATTTTAGAAGTTGAATTATTCGATGTATGGGGTATTGATTTTATGGGGTCATTTCCTCCTTCTAATGGCAATGTTTTTATCTTATTGGCAGTTGATTACGTGTCCAAGTGGGTGGAGGCCATTGCATGCCATCAGAGTGATGCCAAGACAGTTGCAAGGTTTCTTCAATCGCACATCTTTGCACGGTTTGGGACACCTAGGGCTCTAGTGAGTGATGAGGGTACACATTTTGTTAATAATATCTTAACTAAGCTTTTAGCTAAGTATGGGATTAAGCATAGGATAGCTACCCCTTATCACCCACAAGCAAATGGTCAAGCTGAAATTAGTAATAGGGAAATTAAAGCTATTCTAGAGAAAGTAGTCCATCCATCTAGAAATGATTGGTCTTTTAGGTTGGATGAGGCTCTTTGGGCTTATAGGACAGCAATAAGACTCCACTAGGTATGTCTCCCTATAGGTTAGTATATGGGAAAGCTTGTCATTTACCATTAGAGCTAGAGCATAAAACATTTTGGGCTTTGAAAAAGTTAAATTTTGATTTGAGTTGTGCAGGAGCAATAAGAATGATGCAGCTAAATGAACTGGAAGAATTTCGCCAGTTTTCTTATGAAAATGCGAAAATGTATAAATAAAAGACTAAGCTGTGGCATGACAAGAAAATAAAATCTAAGGAGTTTGTCAAAGGACAGAAAGTCTTGCTTTATAATTCTAGATTGAAATTATTTCCTGGGAAACTAAAATCTAAATGGTCAGGACCGTTCACTGTGATTGAGGTTTTTCCCCATGGAGCAATTACTTTGCAGGATGAAAAAGATGGGAGAGTGTTCAAGGTGAATGGACAGAGTGTGAAGCATTATTGGGGTGAGGAGTTTCAGTCGAAATATCCTTCCCTAAGGTTAGTTGATGATTGAGAGAGCAGGATTTTTGCGGGAGCATTTCACAGAGCAAAATTTTGAGCTCCCAGAGTTTGTATTAATTTTATTTTTCGCTGATTTATTTTTAATTTCGATTAGGATTAGGATTTGATTTTGCATGGTTTATTAGATTTTATCTTTAAGTATTTTTATTGTTTTTGGTAGTTTAGATTTTATCTTTTTTGTTTTGAATTTAAATTGATTTTCTGATTATTTATTTGGATTATCTTTGAATTATCTTTTCATTAATTAGATTTCATTTTCAGTTATTATGTTTAGTTTAAAATAATAAAGATTTTCTATAAATTAATTCGGCGTCAAGAAGGATTAAATTTGATTTGATTTGATTGGTTATTTTTAAATTTTGAAGATTTGATTTTCCTGTTTTTAAATTTGAATTCTGTATCCAAGATTCCTCAGGTTCATAAGATTGTTGCGGCTAAGGTCTGGCTGGAGCATTTCGTCCGAGAAAAAAAGATTTTATTGTGAGTTAATTATTTTTACTGTTGGGATTTTTTTTTATGTGAGTAGGTAAATTTCCAGGATGTTGCCACATGTCACGCAGGGATTATCCAATGGTTTAGTCGTTGACAGCGTGCGGTTATTTATCATGGTTAATTAAAATTCAAAGATTTTACCGTTGGGAATTTGATTTGAAAATTAAAAGTGAACGGTAAACCCATTTAATACGGAGCAAAATCATTTAGTTATGATTCGATTTGCTGCAGCTATTTATTCAGGAACCTTCGTAAGTTCTTCTCACTTCATCTTCTTGATTCATCCCTTGCCATTTGCATTTTTCTTTCGTTCTCTGTGTGCGCTATAGAATTTCGTCTGAAACTCTTCGATGGCTAATACGAGAGCGAGAAAAGAGAGAGATAACGAGGAAGAGGAGGTACCCGTTACCCCCGAAGTTCAGAAGGTAAAAATGAAGAAAAAAAGAACGCCAGAGGAAAAAGAAGCCAAGAAAAGGAGAAGGCAGCAAAGGGCTGCAGAACAGGAAGAAGTTCAGGAGGTGGCAGAGGTTGTTGCCACTGCAGCGGAAGAAGGAAATACTCAAGAACCTGAAGTGCAAAACCAGGTTACGATTCAAGAAGAGAATGTTAGGGAAAATCAAGAAACAGAGACTGACGAAGTTCGAGGCGAAAAGACCGCAGAGGTGCCTGAAGAAGGGAATGAACAGGGATCGGTGCAGGAGGCTCGGGTTGAAGTCATCATGCCTGAACCACCAAAGAGGCGCCGCATTAAGCGGAAGGCAGGCCGCATCAGGGTGATTCGGAATACCCCATCGCCTCCATCATCGGACTCTGAGGAAGAAAGAAGGGAAAGAGAGAAAAAAGAAGCTGAGGACAAAGTGAGAGAAGAAACAGAAAAGAGAGCTGAGGAAGAACAGTTGCTCAAGCGCAGGGCGGAAAAGGGCAAAAACATTGCTGAAGCATCAGAGGAACACGATGCAATAGAAGAACAACAGTTACTATTTGATCGCTTCACCAATAATTTTGCCAGAGCAAAATATGCTGAGCTTCTGAAAAGAGATTTCTTGTTTGAGCGCGGTTTCAGTGGAGATCTTCCACAGTTTCTAAGGACCGGTATTGCAGACCACGGCTGGGAGCTGTTTTGTGCGAAGCCTGAGTCTGTAAACGCACAGGTGGTGCGTGAATTTTATGCTAACATTGACAAAGAGGATGGTTTCCAGGTAATTGTCCGAGGAGTCGAGGTAGATTGGAGTCCGAGTGCTATCAACGCACTGTATAATCTTCAGAAGTTTCCCCATGCGACATATAATGAGATGGTTGTTGCGCCATCTAATGAGCAACTAAGTGATGCTGTGTGGGAGGTAGGAATTGAAGGGGCACAGTGGCAGTTATCCAAAACTATGAAGAGGACATTCCAGTCGGCTTTTTTGAAAAGGGAAGCGAACACGTGGATGGGATTTATTAGACAGAGGATGCTTCTAACAACACATGACTCGACAATCTCCAGGGAACGGGTTCTCCTAGCTTTTGCCATCTTGCGGTCTCTCAGTATTAACGTAGGGAGGATCATTGCGAGTGAAATATCTGGTTGCTGGAAAAAAAAGGTGGGGAAGCTGTTCTTCCCAAATACAATTACAATGCTTTGCAGTAAAGCTAGGGTTCCAGTGGATGAGGGAGATGTGATCCTGTTTGACAAAGGGATCATCGACACACCCAATTTGGCACGTCTCCAGCGCATGCAGGAGGTACGTCAAGGAGGGCTTATCTAAGGCATTAACACGATTCTAGAACAACTGGCACTTTCGGCCAGTAGGTAGGAGTTTGCTGAAAGGCAAACTTTAACCTTCTGGAACTATGTTAAGAATCGGGAAGCCAGCTTAAGAAGGGCGCTGCAAGAGAATTTTTCCAAACCGTATCCAGCCCTTCCTGCATTCCCTGAGGATCTGTTGAACCCCTGGATTCTGCCCCCACCTATTGAAAGAGAAGAAGAGAATGATGATGAAGAGCAGGGTCGGGAAGATTGATGGATGAGATGATCTTCTGCGAGCATTATTTTTTGTTCTTGTCATTTTGTTTGCTCGCGCATATCTGACCCCGCTTGCTAAATATGTTTGCTTGTTTCTTTTAATTTTTCTGCTTCTTGGAAAAAATATATCTTTGCTTTCGTAATATCTTTTTAGGTTTTTAATGAAATTTCTGAATGTTTTTCATTCTAGATGCACTGAGTTTCTCTAACTTACCTAATTTTCTTCTGAATTCTTGAAGCTTGGACTAACTACGCTTAATTAGATCAAGGTATTCTGATCTCCAGAAATCTTTTGCTTGAGCATTTCTTCTAGCCTGGACTGTTGCTGCGACAAAGAAAATTTTGAAGGTAGTGTTGACTCTTATGATCCACTTTAAGCTTAGTTCTAGTCCAACGCTAGTTTAAAATTCAGAAAGTAAAATTTAAGTTTGGGGGTATAATTTGCAAAATTAATGATTCATTGGGGACAATGAATAATTCAAGTTTGGGGGACTTTTTGCTACTCCAATTGTTTTGCTCGAGCATTCCTCTCCTTCGAAGTAAAAATTTGCTACGTTATTGAGTAACCGGGGACATTTGTGATACCCACAGTTTGTCTTCGCGTCAAAAGATGACCTAGGAAATGTGGAAAAAATGAGAAAAAATTATTTGCTGAAAAAATTGATTGTTGAAGTTTTGCTGAAAAAAATTGATGGAGCAAAAGTTTTGAAGGATGAATGATGATCCAGTAGTTTTTCTGTCTCCCAGAACTTAGGTGAGCTTCAGCATAAAATGTTGCCATTCTGAGGGGCAAGAGATGGAATAACTAAGGATTTTTTAGCTTTATAAAGAGTATTGAGCCTAGTTGGTGATGAGTTTGAGGCAAGGGTATACTGCACCATAAAGTGGGTCATCCCATGCTTAAGAGCTTATGACTGTAGGGCTGCTTAAAGTCTGAAAAACAAGAATATAAACCCCTTTAAGAAAAAAAAAAGTGTGTTTGATAACATAGCTAGGTTGTGGAGAGTTTTTAGAATTGAGTTGAAAGTGGTGATTATTTGTCCATGCAGGAGGAATTATTTTGCTGCAGCAGAGCTCGGTTTTGCAGAGTGCTCAGGTAAAGGTCAAAGGTAGTATTGGATTGTCTGATTTGATTAAGCTAATTTTTTGTCTAATGTTTTTAAATTCTTGAAGGAAGGTTGGTTAGTATTGCTCGGGACTCGCAATAGTTCAAGTTTGGGGGTGTGATAACTGCCCAAAAGGTAGTTATTAAAGGCCTTAATTATATAGGGATTTGTGTGTCCTTTATGCTTATTAGGGTTGGTTTTGGATAGATATTACATGTTTTAACCCATTTGGAAGAATGGAAGCATTGGAAATTATTTTATGCAGATTATGCTGCTGAGCGACTGGAGGGAGCAAATTCTATGCTGCAACAAAACTGGGTGAAAGACTGCCACGTCACAGCTCGTTAGCCAACTTCATGAACCGACTTCTATTGAGTTATTTTCGGGATAAAGGAGCAAGGAGAGCCCTACACGTGTCCAAATTGACCTAATTCAAGCCTCCTATCCTTCTATAAAAGGAAGTAGCCGTCGAAGTCAAAAGCATTCCATCTTTGTTTGGAAGCCGAGTAGTATAGAGAGATTAGAGATTACCAAGAACACCACCATTCACAAGTGATTAAGGAGATTATTATTTTCTTTATGGTCTTGTGATTATGGACATGCCTACTCAGATTGTAATTCATGTTTCCATGTTTATTATGAGCTAAGTAGCTTAAGGTGTTGGTTAGGAACATGTAGTTGTTGTGCTTAAACTTTAGTAATATATTGATTATTGCATCTTGGTTAATTGTTGTGCCTATTTACATTTTATGCCCGCCTGGCCAGTCGGTGTGAATATCTCTCTCTAGTTTCAAGGATGATTTAGAGAGTGTGTGGCAATTATCCACACTACGATCATTGTGTATTGGTGAACGCCAGTGACTGAGCTAGGGATAGCCAGTTGCCTAGTGCTTGATCGGTCGCACTTCATTGGGGTTGAAACACATTCCAACAGATCTGGAGTTCCAGGAGAAATCCGCTAATAATACTGCGAGAGTTGCATGATTAATAATATTTCTAGAGCATCTTTTTAAACAACTGTTAAGCCTAACCAGCGCCTGTCTTTAATCTGTCTGCCTATTTGTTTATTCTTTGTTCTGTCATTTATTTTGCTTCAGCATAATTCTTATAAAACCAAATCATATTTTTATCGTCTTTGAAACCATTAGAAAGTTACACAAAATAGGTAAAGTGGAAGCTAATTCAGGACTCGGATTGATAATATTACTTGCTGCAGACTGTGTATACTTGCACAGAAATTCTAGAGTCTATTATACCATATTTCTACTCACTCTAGGAGCCCGACAAGTACTGATAACTCTCCAAAAGGGAGTTATTTAGACCTTATTTCTATAGTGATTTGTGTGTTTTTTGTGCTAAATAGGGTTGCTTTTAGATGTATATTATATGTTTTAACTCATTTGGAAGAATGGATGTTTTGAAAGTTATTTTGTGCAGAATAAATTGTTGAGCGACTTGAGGGAGCAAAATCTGTGCTACAGCAAAACAGGGAGCAAAACTGCCACGCCACAGCTCGTTAGCCAATTTAATGAACTGAAATTAGTTAAGCTAATCTCGGATTTAAGGAGCAAGGAGAGCCATCCACGTGTCTAGGTCAACCTAATTCAAGCTTGTCTTCACTCTATAAAAGGGAAAAGCCGCCCAAGTCAAATTCATTCCACTAGTGAGGAAGAGATCATTTCTCATTTCCATTATTGGGAGCCAAATAAAGGAGAAAGATTGGAGACCTTCGTAAGACCATCAATTGCGAAGTTTATTAAGGGAAATAGTATTTTCTTATAATATTTTGTAATTATGGATGCATTTACTCAGATTGTAACGTGTGTTACTATGCACTTTATGAACTAAGTAACTTTAGGTGTTGGTTAAGAAATATGTAATTGATGTGCTTAATCTCTATGCAATATATATTGATTTGATGCATCTTGATTATTTGTTGTGCTTATTTACATTTTGTGCCCGCTTGGGCAATCGGTATGAATATCACTTCCTAGTTTCAGGGATGATTTGGGAAGTGTGTGGCAATTAATCACACTAGATCATTGTGTATTGGTGAACGCCAGTGACTGAGCTAGGGATAGCCAGTTGCCTAGTGCTTGATCGATAGTGCGTCATTGGAGTTGAAACATATTCTAAAAAATCCAGAGTTTCGGGAGGATCCTGCTAATAAGACTGCAAGAGTTTTGCCTGATCAATAATATTGCTAGAGCATCTTTTAAAACAATTACTAAATCCTGACCAACGCTTGTTTCTAATTTGTCTGCTTATTTGTTTACTTTCTATTCTGTCATTTCTTTTGTTTCAGGATTCTATAAAAATCAATCATTTTAACCACTTTTGAAACCATTGAAAAGCAAAACAAAATAGATAAAGTGAGAGCTAATTCAGACCCTAGATTCGATAAATACTTATTACTTGCTGCGGATTGTGTATACTTGCACAGAGTTCTAGAGTCTATTTACATTTTATTTTTACTCACTCTAGAAGCCCAACAAGTACTAAAATAGATGCATCCTACGAAAGCCCCTGGTGTGGATGAGATGCAGGCAATCTTCTACCATAAATACTAGAATATTGTTGGGGAAGATGTTAGCAACTGGGTGCCTGAATTTCCTCAATGAGGAAGCTAGTCTGCATGAAATAAACAAAACACATATAACTTTTGATTCAAAAGTGAAAGATCCCAAGTCCATGAAGAATTTCCAACCTATCAGCCGTAAACAGGATAAAATAGGTGTAAGGTTGATTATTTCTCCAAGTCAGTATGTTTTTGTGCCTAGGCATTTAATTTTGAACAACACAATCTTTGGTTTTGAATGCACTCATGTAGTTAGAAATGAAAGGAAAGGCAAAGAAGGGTTGTTGCACTTAAGCTTCATATGAACAAAGCGTATGATCGAGTGGAATGGATTTTCATTCAGAAAGTTATGGAAAAGATGAGTTTTAGTGATAGATGGATTGGTCTGATTATGAGATGCGTGGAGTTAGTTAGTTTCAAAGTTCTTCTTAATGGGATACCACATTTTGAGTTCGTTGATAACTTGCAAAAAGCAAGTTATTAGTCCTTTAAACTTAGGCTAAAACAAGGCCAAAAGAAACAAAGATGTGTTACTTCAGCGCATAAAGAAAGGAAAATGTGATAAGTTTATGCGGCGAGCTATATTCATATATGCGATGAGAAATTATAAAATGTAGGGCACTAACGCAAACTAATTCAGTTGTTTTTAAGTTCTTCTTAGCGTAGGCACACATCCCAAGATGATCAAGAGACAGCTAAGATGATGAAAAGACAGCGCTGACACAACTAACGCAAGTGGGCGAAAAAAGGGGAGAAAAACTAAGCAAGTTGACTAATGATGATTAACGCAAGTTGCTAATTACTTGGAGAAGTCATTTTCCCTTGCCTATAAATAGAGGCCACACACTCAAAGATGAGAATCATTCATTCATACATTTTTTGCCTCGGAAGAGAGAAGAAGGAAGATTAACAGAGAAATCACAGATAGAGCTGTGATTAGGAGCAAACTTATGCTTGTAATGTTTTATTTTATGATGTCTTGTTTTGCTCGCCTGAGCTAAATTCTTCTTCAAGGCTTAGCGCAAGCACCTCATGCGGTGATAAGTATATCTTGTAAGCTCATATTTTGAGTTAAATGAACCATTAATTGCTTTCTATTTAGTTGCGATACTATTTTCATTATTAACTCCCGCTTGGCCAGCCGGATGCGGTAACAGCATGCTAAATCCCTAACAGGTAACACATGCAGACATCTCTAAGTAGAGCAAGTTAGCACATGACATGTAGTCTTGGTAGCATTAAAATACTGCAGCTAAAAGATAGTGCATGTATGAGCTTAGATTGTGTTGTGACTAATGCAATCCCTTGTAAGTTTTAGAGAACTACACCGAAAGCATGAACTAGCCAAATAACCAATTGATAGTTTGTGCCAAACGCATAAGGAGTACCAGAAGGAAAACTTATGAATTTTTCTCACTTAGGCATTAATTGATCAATTACTCAAAATATGCGCTACAAGGTTCTTGTAGACGCATGAGGTTGCGACCGCAACAGCCTTGATTTTATTCTCCTTGCAGATTTTCCTTTCACTCTCGTCGCATGTTTTGTTTTATGCAAGTATTTACTTTTCAAATATACCAAACCTCTTGTTTATTCTTTTAAAATAGTATCATACGTTTTTTAGTTTAAATCAGTAAATGTTGTTAAAAACTTTGTGAATATCCCTTCCCTGTGGATTCGACCTTGGATTTACCAGGTACTACTTGATTTTGGCAATTTATACTTGGATTGACTATTATCTACGATTATATTTCTGAACATACTAACACGCAAACATTCGTTCCTAGGCGAGGTCTTAGACAAGGAGGCCCTTTTCCCCATACTTATTTTTGATCCGTGCGGAAGGCTTGTCAAGTCTTCTAAATAATTACTATCCTTTTATTACACATCTATTTTATGTTGATGACGGCTTATTATTTTTGAAAGCTTCTAAAAGAGAATGTAGGGCCAGCAAAGATATTTTGGGTACTTATGAGTGAGCCTTGAAACAAATAACTATAAATCTTGAGAAGTCCAACTTCATGGTTAGTCCAAATACAAATGGTGTCCAGATTAACAAGATCCAGGAGATTCTCGGAGTTCATCATAAAGAAAACTTGGGCCAATACTTAGGTCTCTCTTCTCAAAATACTTGGAACAAGAAGGCAATCTTTGACAACATTAAAGACAAAGTTTGGAAAGCGTTGCGAGGATGAAAAGAGAGGTGTTTTTCTTCTGCTGACAGGGAAATTCTCATTAAATTTGTTGCACAAGCAATTCCAAATTATGCTATGAGTTGTTTTCCTATGTCCTTTTGTAACGAGTTAAACTCTATGTGTGCGCTAGGTTTTGGTGGGGCTCTTCGGACTCTGGAAAAAAGATCAATTGGAGAAGTTGGAAGAGATTATGCATTAACAAGAGTTAAGGCGGGATGAGCTTTAGGGATCTAACTATCTTCAATCAAGCTATGCTTGCAAAGCAATGTTGGAGGATAATTAGATACCCTGAATGCCTTTTGGGGCGAGTTATCAAAGGCAAATATTTTAAGACGGGTCATTTCCTGAATGCATCTACGGGGCATAATCCATTTTACACTTGGAGAAGCATTATCTGGGGTCGTGAACTGTTCAAAGGGGGCTACCGATGGAAGATTGAGAATGACTTAAATGTGGATGTGCTTACTAAGCCATGGATTCCAAAGGAAACCCATGACAAGCCCATCCTAGTGCATCCCGACAGTCAAAATTTCACTATGGCTCAGCTTTTAAATTCACAAGGATCATGGAATGAAGAGTTACTGAAAGCTTCTTTCATGGAAAGTGACACGGAGGCTATTTTGAATATCCCGATCATTCCAAACAACAAGGAGGATGAGATCATGTGGGATCTTGATTCAAAAGGAATTTTCTCTGTAAAAAGCGCGTATAGATTGGGTATTCAACTCCAATCAGCTGGTGAAGCCTCTGTTTCAGACTATCACCAGTAGGAACTGCTCTGGAAATGATATTGGAAAGCTAATAACCCGTCAAAAATAAAAATATGTGGATGGAGAATCTACAATGATATTCTTCCTGCTCTCTTTAATCTCATAAATTGGAAAATGGATTTGATCCTTTTTTGTTTTCTTTGCAGGAATAAAGTGGAGACCACCAACCATCTAGTTTGGGAGTGTAAAGTGTCTAAGGTAATCTAGGATCGATATTGTCCTCTATCTAATGTCTCTGTTTCTGGTGACAGGGTATGGTGGTCTCCATCAGATTTCTTGGAATATATTTGAAAGACAAACATGGATGATGATAGAGTTAATATTAAGCATGCAAAAGCAATTAGGATCTAAGACACTTAATCCACATCAATTTTAGAGATTTAGCATGCTAGTTCTATGAATCAAAAACAGGGATATGTGGTACCAACCTTTTGTAGCTCCAAATTAATGCAACTCGTGGGTTGTTTTTGTACACCAATCGATCACGGATTATTGCTATGATCTTCCCTGCTATTCTCCAACCTTAAAATGGATTGTGAGATCCAATTGTGATGGGAGTTTTAGGGAGGAATGGAAGTATGTATGAGTTTGAGAGAGTTTGGGACTTTGATCTTTGGAGAGAAATTCTAGCAGCATAACAGTAATACCAAACCCTGAATCTTCCCACGTCTTCTTGCTCTATATAAGGAGGAATCCATGCTTCAAAGTGCAAGGAAAGATTGACACCAAATTGGGATGTAATTAAGGTGTCATCAGGAGGCTTTATCATGAGTTCTGTCACCAAATCCCACCACCTCCAAAATTTAGGTAATTATTTGATTTCTTTAATTAATTTTAATTACAAAATTAATTTCCAAAATCAATGAATTTCCTAAATTTAAATTTAAATAAAATTAATTCAAATAATTAAATTTAAATAATTAATTAAACAATTTAATTAATTATATTAATTTAATATCAAATATCAAATTAATAATTCACACCAATCTCGACTTCTCTCAAAACCAAGCTTTTGAATATGAATCCCGATTCATATGTGCTAAATTTAAATCATATTTAAATATGTCAAACTCTTTTAAATTATAGTTTAATTCATAATTAAACCATTACGTTAATAATATCACATATAATTAACGTTAACTCCCTAAACTGAATTTGAATGATTCAAATTCTTCCATCACACTGTTCTAAGGTTTAGTCCGATATGAGCAAGCAGAGGGACCTAATGGACTTACAGATCATGGACTCCAATGATCCGAGATTAACCAGCTAAACTCTTTAACCTAGCCAACCAACATTCGTTAACTATCAGGACACTCCACTATAGTTAAGTAGTTGCACTCCCCCTCACTATAGATATATTTTCGTCCACTCAATATAACCATGATTAGTTAATTGATCATTCACAGGTTGTTCATAACTATAGTTGGGTCAAATGTCCGTTTTACCCCTGAAATTGTCTCTTACTCTTTAAGTTCCATTAATCCTCTGATGAACAATTGGTTTTTGGTCCAACCATCAAACTGAGTCCCTCTCGGGCCAATGAGAGGGTGGGCCCCTTGTTCAAGACCTGAAATCAGCACTTAAGGGAAGAATCTCTCTACTATCCCTAAAACGGGTAGGAGTGACTTTCGTCTTGTAGGAATATGTCCCCAGCTATCTACCCGGTCTTATCCCCAAAATGGTAGGCTTATTGACTCGGCGAACTCGGGCCACTCTCACCCATGCATATCAAAGGATAATCCCGAATAAACATGAGTTCATAGTTAGCTCAGGATTAAGATCGAGTTACCTAGGTCATCGCATGAAATAATCAGTCTCAACAGTAAAACGACGTTATAAAGTGAAAGTGACTTATTTCGCGGTCTGATCTTATACAAACTCATTGCACAGGACGCCCCCACTCGCATGTCTCCACATGAATGATTCATGATCACATTGTTTGTACTAAATATAAAGTAGGTTGCGTCTATAGTGTCCCAAGGATAAGGTACCCTACCCTATCCCTATACTATAGACCGTTTTGGCTATATACCTAAACTTGATCCACTATTATGTCTCCACATATAGTTCGAGTATTCATATTATAACCAGAGGTTCTTAGTTGATTGGATTTATGTTAAACAACATGCTAGGGGTGTGCAGCGGTCGGTCAGGGGGGTTTGAATCGGTCGGTGGTCGTCGATTCTTGATGGGTTGGTGACGCCGACTGATCGACTACACCAACGGTCGGTCAGATTTTGTCGGTTTTGTGACTCCAACGAACTTGAGAACGAAAAAATGTGGATTTTTTTTTACTCTGGCGAGCTAGAGAACGAAAAAAATGGAAATAAAATAGAAGGAAGAAGTCCGTTCGCAACCGATTCAGAAAAAAGAGAAGAAAAAAAGAGAAATGGAGGGTTTTGTTACTCCGACCAACTAGAGAACGAAAAAAATAGAGTAGTTCGTTCGCAACCGATTCAGAATATGAAAAGAAAAAAGAGAAGAGAGAAGAGAGAAGAGAAATGGAGAGGAAGCTAAGGGAAAAAAAAAGAAGAAAAGAATATAGATGGAGATGAAGAGAAAGAGAGAAGAAACTTGGGGAAGAAGAAGAAAAACGTGGCTGGTGGGATTGGTAGGGAAGGAAAGTAAAAGAAAAGTAAAATTAAGAATAATATATATATATTTTTTCATATTCCTTGGGAAGACCATATGGTCTTCGTAAAGGTGGTTGCATGTACAGACTGCAACATGCCATTAATGCTACAGCAGCGGGCAACTCAACGTTTCAATTTCTTTTTTTTGTATACATAATATTAGTCATTGTCGGTCGGGTTCGGCCGGTTTCGGTCGGTCGGATCAATTTATCGAAATATTTTGCTTACCCCTACAACATGCAACTCATTCAATAACATCTTTACTGAATAAACCTCAATAACATCTTTATTGTCAAATAGAATATGTTCACCATTTACAAACTACGAGTTTTAGGACATCAAACTGATAGCGAGCATAGCTAGCAAGTTTTCCCTAATTAATTTAGCTAGTCTTTTATAATTTATTAGTCAAAATTGTGCATTTATGTGTTGTATTTGTAGGAAATATAGTTTTGAGCCAATTGGATGTTCGGGATGCGAAAAGAAGCCAAAGAATGAAAAATAATCAAAGTTAGAAGATTGAAGATAGGCCCATCCACAGACCAGCGTCGAGACGCTGCTCTTTGGGCGTTTCGATACTGACATTCTATATTTGGAGTTTCAATCTAAAAAAAATTCATAGCATTGCGACGCTCTCGGTTGCAAATTTCCAGATTCGTGGTATCGCGACAACGTCGCGACGCTATCCCTACAACGTAGCGACGCTACAACCAAAATTTTTCCTATTTATATTTTGCGATTAGGGCTTTTTGGGGGACTTCTTTTGGGGGAAATTTTGAGCCGAAAATAGAGAGAAAAAACCCTCTTTGGAATCTGAAGCAAGTGGTGAAGAGCGAGATTGAAGACTTTGTTCATGGAGATCGTGATGGGGACGTGCGATCTCGGCCACCTAGTGTTTAATCTTCTTTCCCTCTTACTTTAGTTAGTTTTTAATGGCTTTTTCATGCTTAGTTTATCTTGTAACGCCATGTATGGGTAGCTAAGTTTGTTACTTAGGAATTGATGTAGTCTTTTTAGTTTATGGATTGATTTATGGGTTGAATTTGTGCAATTGTTTTATGTTTGCATTCTTAATTTAATGCTTTCAATTAATTGGACATTAGTTGAATGATCTAAGTGTTGAGTCTTGCTCGGGAGAGGGGATTTTCCGTAGGCTTAATTAAGATTGCATGACTAAAGTAGAATTTCTAAAATCGTGACGGAATTTAGAGTAACTTTAGAATTGGTCAAAAAGAACTAAATGTCTTGCATATTAAAGAACTTAGATAGGGATATCAAGTTAGTTAATTTGCATGAGAATCAATTATACTCGGGAGAGGTAGTTGTGATTAAAAGTTCTTAGACTCATAAAACCATTGTGCGTTATAATTCATTCCCTAAAATCAATCCTTGATTAAATTGACGAAATCAATTCCCTAAGTATTCTCTCAATTGAATTTCACATCTTTAATTTGCATTACCTTAGTTTCTCAAATTCACTACTTTTTGGTCCCTAAATAAAATTGAACAAGAATATTCATGGTAGTTAATCTAACTTAAAAATTCAATCCAGAGGACGACACTCGATTGCAAAATCACTTTATTAACCCGTGCGCTTGCGGTAGGAAAATTTCACATAAAAAACCCAACAGATGATGCAATTGAAGAAGACAGAATGATGACGAGTTTAGTAATCTATGGGCAAATATGAAGTTATCTCAGTGTAGTAGTCCATAACAAACAATACACAAACCTAGATAAATTGGACTATCAAATTCAAATTGCGATGAATTCATTAAGAGCAGAGATGAGCACTTTTGGTTAACGACAAGTACTGTGAGCGAAGAAGTAACAGTTTAGAAAGCTACTTGGATTCCGGTGCCTGTTGGGATGTGGAAGCTCAATTGTGATATTTCTTGGAGTGACACAACAACCAAAGGAGCAATTGCTTGGATCCTTCGAGATGCCGCAGGAGTACTGGTGCGAGCGAGATGCAGAACAACAAATCGCAAGTGGAGAGTCTCTTGGCTTGAAGTGTGGGCTGCGTTCAAAGCTTTGAAGTCTATCCCCTCAAACGCTCCTCCGATTCATGTTGAGCTTGATGCCTCCATGTCGTGAAGTTGTTGCTTGATGAAAAGGAAGATGCTTTAGAACTGTCTAACTTCATAAAGGAAGTCAAAACCCTAATTGCTACTAGGAGTGTTGAGAAGATAACTCATACTCCAAGAATAACTAATGGTATGCCCCAAAGGGCTTTCTGCTTTAAATGTATTTGAGAGTTGGGATAACTTTTTTTCCTATTTAGTTGTTAGCTTTTAATGCTATAGACAGTTGTAATGGTTATTCCACTAATGGAGGTTCCTGTCCCACTAGGGATTTTCTTTCGGGGGCTTTTGCCCATTTTTAATTTTTATTGATGTATTATTTTCAAAAAAAATTTAGCTAAAATAAAATTTTTGAAAATTCAGAGGTATAATTGAAACCAACCCATAATTAGGGTATTTTTGATAATTTAATCTACAAAAATGAACCTTTTTTTTTTCTGCCATTTCCCCGATTTATTTTGGATCTAACACGAATTTGGGTAATGAGTAATGACTTGCGAGTAAAGACATCCACGAGAGGGAAGGGGGCGGTGGGGGTCTAAGTACCAAATAACAATAACAACTTTTTGGGTGTGGTGCTGTGCGTTCGACTCTCAACTCACTGCTCTGAAGAACCCTAAGCCAGGCCACGACAGATCAAAATTCTGAAGCTTCTTCGCCTGATTTCTTGCTGTTTCGACTCATCTCGATGATCCAATCCCTTTGGCTTGCTCCCTGATTTCAATCCCCCTTCTCGTTTGTATCTGTTTCACCATTCTTTTTGTAGAATCTTCATTTGCTCAAAAATGGATATTGAGCAGAAGCAAACCGAGTTCATCGATCAGTTTGTAAAGCAAGCTTCGTCTCTCAAAGGCCCCGCACTTGCGTCTGTTGTCACCGAGGCCACTTCTCACCCCTCCCTCTTCGCTTTCTCTGAAATTCTTGCCGTTCCCAACGTCGTCGAGGTTCGAATATAATGATTACTATTTTTCTCCCCCTACCTTTTGACTGCTAGGTTCATTTTGTACGAATTATTATTGTTTTTTTTTTCGTCTCTGTAATTCTTCTGTTTGATTGGAGAGAAAGATACAGGTAAATTAAGCAAAATTTGAATTAAGTAGGAAAATATTGGATGTATGTATTTATTTTTTTGCTGTATTGTTGGTTTTTTATTCTATCTGATCAATTACATCGATAGGAATATGAATAATTTCTGTTGATTGCTCAAGAAACCTGGACGATGGGCTACGAAATTCTTTTGTTCCAAAAATGAATGTCTCCCTAACTTATGTTATCCAAACTGTGGAGTGCCGTTAGATTTGTCATACATTTTAAAGTTCCACATATATTATTTTCGGTAAATTACCACTTCTGTTAAGAAGAATGTGCTCCCCCGCTTTCTTTGGGTTTTCTTTGGCCCCTCACTAGTCGTGAGTCGTCTCTAGAGATGATCAGGATCTTCCAGGGAAAAGGGATTTGCGAACTTGGGATCCTAGCCGTTTGAGGGCTTCTCTTCTTATTCGTTTTTCTCATTCGATTGTTTCCCCTTTCCCATTCAGAGGGCGTCAGTGTTCTCTTCTTCGTGGAAGATTAAAACTATTAAAATCCCTAAGTGTAGTTTTTTGCCTAGCAAGTCTTACATGGTAGAGTCAACACCTAGGACTGTATCCAATGGCACTCTTCTTTGGTTTTGCCTCCGCAGTGGTGTGTTCTTTGTAGACAGCAGGAGAAAGATCCTGACCATCTTCTGTGGGGTTGCCAATTTGCTTATTCCCTTTGGAGTTGTTGTTTTAGTTTGTTTGGGGTTGCTATGGTGTGTAATATGAACCGACGGTCTTTGTTTGAGGAGATCGTGATGAACTTGCTGTTGTTGTGCTATTTTGTGGGGAGTGTGGATTGAGAGAAATAGTATAATTTTTAGAGGGATGGAGAGGTCTTTGGAATAGGTTTGGGAGGAAGGGGTTAGGTTTAGTGCTTCTTTATGAATGTTCATTTGTTGAACTTTTCGTAATTATTAGCTTAATATTATTCTTTTAGATTGGAGCCCGTTCTTGTAGGTAGTTGAGGGCTCCTTGTACATTCTCTCATTTTTCTCAACGAAAGCTCAGGTTCGTACCAAAAAAGAAAACCCAAGGCTAATTACTCCATCAATTTTCTTGGTTCATTTTTCCTTGATGCTTTTCGGCTACTAGAGTGGTGGTGGTGGTGGGTTTATTTATTTATTTTATTTTATAAATAAATAAATATTATTATTTTTGTTTGCTATGTATTTATTTTTAAATGAACAGTCCATTGATAATGTGTTTTTTTTGGCTGACTAGAGTTGTGATGTCAATATCAAGTTTTTAGTGGATTGTTCTAACTCCTTTGAATTGTAAAGTAAAATTATTGTTCTACCTTTTGCAGCTAGAAGGAACTGAGCATTCGGTATATCTTGACATGCTTCGCTTGTTTGCATATGGAACATGGAGTGATTACAAGAGTAAGTTGAAAGTTTATAAGATTTGTGATATAATTGGAATTTTATCGTTAGTTTTATGTCAAGAATGTTATGATATTTTATTCATTTATTTCATTTTGTTTTGTTAAGAACACCCAAATTGACAATTAAATTAGGCTTGGGAAAACTCATGCTTTCTTCATAGGGGAGTAAGCCTCAAACTCTTATTATGCCCAAGCCTTGATTTTGTAAATGTATGTTCAACGATATGAACTCCCATAAGGAGTCAAACGAAACAAGAACAAAATTGCAAACCTTCTAAGGAGCATAAAAAATGCTACAAGCTCCCAATTAAAACAAATTTTACTGAAGTATAACAAACAATGAAGATAGAGAACAACTCACAATTGCGTCCGTGTCCTTTAGTTCTAAGGAAACTAAGTGGGTATTGGTTGGTTCCTTATTAGACATTAGTTAAGGGCTAAGAAGCATAGATACAGACACGAGACACAGATACGACATGACACGGATACGAAGACACGCATTTTTTTAAAATCTAGGACACGGACACGACACGAACATGTTTAGTAAAATATACATTTTTCAAAATATACATCATTTTTATACTAGAAGGAAATTCAAAATCAATAAGCTTATGCATTTATATCCTTAAAATAATGAATTTAACGTATTTCACTCTTAAAATTTATCAAGGTTCTAGATAGACCTATATTGACATTGTTCAACTAGTGTTTGCCACATATCAATTATGCTAACAAGTGTCCAATAAGTGTTGGAGTGTCCAAGTGTCTGACACATGTTGGACATGGACACGCTAGCCAAACTAAAGTGTTCGTGCTTCTTAGGTTAAGGGGGTTGGTTAATAAAAAGTGGTTGTAAATTGAGTGGGCAAGAAGGGTGAAGGTAGCAGTTTCTGCACTTGCGAATACTAAATCCATCCTTCACGTGAAATGTTTGTACTTTCGTGAGTCTTGAAATCCAATTTTCTTTTCATTTTCACACTTGAAATCATATATTCCATTTTCGAAGCTCTTATTTTAACCCTTTGAGTCTCATCATAAAGCCATGTCCAGGTCAACCTTGAATGGGGTTTTGAGACCACCAATTCTCCATGATCCCACAAAAAGAATTAATTTTCAACCAAGAATTCTTGAACCTAAAAGGGCACGTGCCCAAGAGAGATCCTCGAAGGACAGAGTCAAAGGATAATGATCCAATGTAACCCTGTCAAGTCAGTGTAAATGAGCGGCTCCAAATTTGTTAAGACAAACATTCGTCATAAAAAATCTATCTATTAGAGAGCAGTATTGATTAGTACCAAAACTAGACCATGTGTAGCAAGCATTCTGTAAAGGAATGTCAAAGAGGTGATAATCAGCAATCCATTGATTAAACGTGCACATACTTTGAGCCATTGGTCGAGCATGAGATTTTTCCCAAGACCACCTAGTGACATTGAAATCTCCTCCAAGAATCCATCAATCACCCCCTAAACTAGCCAAGTCGTGTAGTTTGTTCCAAAAATCCGAACAATGTTCATATCTGGATGGTCCATAAATAGTCGATAGCCAAAAAGAGAAATTGTTTGTCGTTTCGAGAGGAAGCGAGATTTCTGCGGCAAGCAGGGATGTGTGCTTTGTTTTGGAATCTTTGGGGAGAAAGAAATAATAGAGTGTTTAGGGGGCGGAAGAGGGATCCAGATGATGTGTGGTCCCTCACTAGATTTCCTGCATCTCTTTGGGCATTGGTTTCTAAGGTGTTTTGTAATTATCCGTTAGGTCTTATTTTGCTTGATTGAGCCCCTTTCTCTAGTTGGACCCCTTTTGTGGGCTTGTTTTTTGTACGCCCGTGTATTCTTTCATTTTTTTCAATGAAAGTTGGTTCTTTATAAAAAAAAAAAAGAAGAGAAATTGTTTGCCATAAAAATGTGAACAAGAGAGAGAATTAACCTAGTATGCCTCCAGAAGCTCCCACAGAATCAAGAGAGACCCAATCGATATGTGAAGAACTCCAAATAGATTTGATGAGGTTGTTGCTGATGGATGATTTTTTAGTTTCCACATAATTGTTTGTGTGTGTGTGACCAACCATCATTTTTCTTTTGTTGGCTTGTGGGCATATTTCTGTGAGGTTCTTCTAGCAAGTCTTGTGCTAGTAAAGTCTGAGTAGGTTGTGAGGAACATGGACGAATTATTTAAAAAATGGGAAAAAGTGAGGGGAAAAAAAAGAGAATAAAGAGTTTGTCACATCTGATGAGTTTTGCTCCAAAAGTTTTTGAGTGCGAGAGGATGAGCTTTCCTATGGTAGTCCTCGTGCGGCCTCAATAGTCCATCTCTTCTTTTCATGGGAATTGGAAAGTGAGTTGATTACACTTTTTGGGGGCGGAGCAATTTTAGAGTATTAGTACGAAATTATTGGTAATATTATTAGAATATTAGTAGTAGCATAATCATAATTGCTTAGGGGGTGTTTGGCCCAAGAAGTTGGAGTTATGAAATTTGGAATTGTTTTGCTTAGGAATCATAGTAGGAGTTAATAAGTTTGTGGGGCCCTTTCTCTAGCGGGGCTCTTTTTTGTGGGCTTGTTTTTTGTATGCCCATGTATTCTTTCATTTTTTCTCAATAAAAAGTTGGTTTTTCATCAAAAAGTTTGTGGGACCCACAATAGAATGTTGTAATTGGTTAATAAGTTTGTGGGTCCTATTGGGTGTTGTATGTCCTTGGGGTAGGGTGGTTATAAAGGGAGGGAGTCAGGGGGATGGATTACAAGTCCATCATCGAGGTCCTTAGCTAACTCCCTCTAAAGCCTTTGAGGTGGGAGAAAAAGTAGAAACTTTAGAGGGTTCAGAGGTCTTGGGAGGGGGTTTGGTTCTTTGTTAGGTTCAATGTCTCTTCCTGGGCCTTGATGGGTAAGGATTTTTTAATTTCCCTTTATGTCTTATCTTGCTTGACTTCCCCTTTTTGTTTTAGTTTGGCTTTTTTCGGGGGTTGGTTATTTTTGTATGTCCCTTGTATTCTTTCATTATTTCCTCAATGAAAGTATGGTTTATTATTATTTTTTTAAAAAAAGAGAGATTAGAGATGGGCAGAATTTGGAGACTAGTTATTTTGGGAGAGTCTAGGCCTTCGCCTCAAACTGCTTGGTGTTGTTAGTTCTGTTTCCCAGAAAAGTGTATTATGTATCATGGTTATATAACCATAACCTTGCTTTTATCCATTAATTTTCTTTAGCTACAAATTTGTTGTAATATTTCAAAAAAGTGTATTGTGTATGATAACTTATATAACCTTGCTTCCATCAATTAATTTTCTTTAGCTACAATTTCGTTGTTACACTTCAAGTTGAAGTGTGTGCTATTGATGACTGCACTAAATGCAATTCAAGTTTTGTCAATAGTTATATTATATTTGCAGGTAATTCCAGCCGCCTTCCAGAATTGGGCTCTGATCAAGCCCTCAAACTAAAGCAACTTACTGTCCTTACATTGGCTGAGACAAACAAGGTATTCTTGCTCCCCACTCTATCACGTTTCTTTAACCCACTTGCAGACATTATATCTGGCTGATTTAAAACAGTTTGTCTTTCTGTTCTGCCTCACCTTTGAGGATCTAACAACTTGTTGGAGTTCCTTACAAAAAAATAGAAAAAACTTGTTGGAGTTGGTGTTACAACTTATTGGTTCCTGTGGCCTATAGTTGATTTCCTGAGAACAAACCATTTAGCTGGATTTAGTGTTGCGATAGTCTGTGGGTACATTGAATCTGGCAAGTTTGAAAGGTTCTGGAAAAAACGTTAATTGGGAAAATTATTTTGAAATTCTGAGAGCTAATTATTATTTTTAGTTTTTTTTTTTATTGGAAACAAATTTCATTGGTGTATGAAATTTACAAAAGAAGGGCAAAGCCCAAACCAAAGGAGTTTTTTTTTTTTTTTTTTTTTTTTTTTTTTTTTTTTTTTTTTTTTTTTTTAAGGAAACAGTTTCATTCATCAAAAGAAGGCTAAAGCCTAAACAAATGGAGTTAAAGACATAACAAGAAATGATCAAATCAAAGGAGTTACAAAAGACTTCTCCAATTGGTCAAAAGGGTGGAAAGATTGTAAGAGCTAAAGGAGGGCGTGCATTTACATCAAGACATAGCAAGGAAAACAGTCTTTTCAAAGAAGCTATTAAAAGAACTTTCTTTCTCATTGAAGAAACAGTTGGTAAGTTCCATCGAAGTCGACCACAAAAAAGCCCGAACTAGATGCATCCAAAGAACTTTCTTTCCATAAAAAAAGGATGCCCATTAAGCGTATGGGTAAGAAGGCTGTTGAGCTCTCTAGGTAAAGCAGAGTGCCGGCTAGAAAAAGATGAAATCTCCTCCCAAAATCTGATGGTGTATTAGCAAGAAATGAATAAGTGGCTTTGAGTTTCATGGGCTGTTTTACAGATTGTACCATAGTGAGGAGATAAAGCCTTGTGAGGTAAACGGCGTTGTAGTCTGTCATATGTGTTAATGGCATTGTTGCTAAGCTCCCAGAAGAAAAACTTAATTTTCTTTGGGTTAAAATCTGACCATTTTGCTTCATGGAGGGGGGTGTATTGTTGCTGTCATGTTACTGTATAGGTCATGCAGGAGAGACTTTGGGGAGAAAGAGCCCTCTGTGTCCAGTTTCCCATATCCATTGATCCTTGGATAGAGTAAGATGAACACTATTCATGAGATCTAATAGTTTAACCCATTCTTCAATTTCATCTTCCGTGAGGTTTCTCCTCAAATTTAAATTCCACCCACCATGTTTGTTGTTCCATGAGCCTCATATGGAGATATCTTTGTGCAGAGACAGAGTCTAACCTGGGAAATTGATTGGCCAAGGTGTCTTCATTCAACCAGCAATCTTGCCAAAAGGATGTATGGAGTCCATTCCCCACCTTCTGTTCTTACTTTGTGATTTAAATGTTTCATAATATATTTCCAAGGCCCCCTAAAATATGCTGGAAAACTGTCATTCGGCCATGATTCCAAAGGATGTTTTCCATATCTAGCATCAATCACTCGTCGTCATAAAGCATCTCCTTCATGATAATATCTCTAAATCCGTTATATGGAGATATCTTTGTGCAGAGACAGAGTCTAACCTGGGAAATTGATTGGCCAAGGTGTCTTCATTCAACCAGCAATCTTGCCAAAAGGATGTATGGAGTCCATTCCCCACCTTCTGTTCTTACTTTGTGATTTAAATGTTTCATAATATATTTCCAAGGCCCCCTAAAATATGCTGGAAAACTGTCATTCGGCCATGATTCCAAAGGATGTTTTCCATATCTAGCATCAATCACTCGTCGTCATAAAGCATCTCCTTCATGATAATATCTCTAAATCCGTTTGGCTAATAAAGCTATGTTCTTTTCTACTATTTCTTGTAACCCAAGGCCTCCATGATGTGTGGATATAGAGACAATATCCCATCTAACAACTAACAAGATGTGATCCAGTTTGGGAGGAACTCCCTTTCCATAGGAAATTTCTATATAATCTTTCTATGTTTAGAGCCACCTGCAATGGAACCTTGAAGAGAGATAAATAATAAGTGGGAAGATTTGATAATGTGGCTTGTAACAGAGGTGACCCCCCTAGATATGTATGAGTGATTCCATGACTGGAGTCTTCTTTCAACTTTTTCAACAATAGGGACCCAAAAGGATGAAGTAGTAAGCTTACCAAACGGAGGAAGCCCGAAGTAGACGTTCGGCCTTTGACTTTGTCTACAATCAAATTTGTTTGCTATGTATTCCACCTCCTCACAGACGATGTTTATCCCAATAATCTTTGACTTTTGAGGATTAATATTCAATCCAGAGGTCTTTTTAAATATGTCAACCAGGCCAAAAAGGTTGTCAAGTGACAAGATATCTGAAGTTGAAAAAAGTAGTGTTGTCTTCAAATGGAAGGTAGTGGATTTGTAAGGATTCTCTTCCAATCTCAATGTCTTTAATAATGCTAGTGGAGCTTGCTTCTATCATCATCCTGCCAAAGCAATCCATTACAAGGATAAAAAGAAAGGGTGAAAGGAAGTCCATCTTGTCGAAGGCCCCTTGTGGGAAGGACTTTTCCTCTGGGACAACCATTGATAATGATAGAGAAATTTGGGGAGGAAATATACCCTCTAATCCACTTTCTCCCTGTTGTTCCAAAACCTTTTACTATAAGAATAAGATCAAGAAATGAAACGTTACTTGAATTTTTAGAGGGGTTCATAGCTCTTTGAAGCCTAAGCGCATCAGTGAAGTTGAGGTGTTTTATATATAAGCAACAGTAAATACTTGATTTATAAAATATAGTAGTTTAAACTATGAGGTAAAGAAAAGAAAAGGAACGTGGTCCTTGTTTAAGGATTGTTAATCTTTTTGCTAAGAAACATGCTTCCGGATAGTTTCTAATGAAATTCATGTTTCCTTTAAGTCTTCCTTTTGCAGATAACTGTTAGTATATACAAAATATCATTTTATTTCTCACAGGTTTTTTAGAAAGGCTTTTAGTAGTTGATGATATGTAGATTCCTGGCATTCACCATTAAATTATTTCTCTATTCTGACTATTGATTTCACGCCCAGGTGCTAGCCTATGACCAATTAATGCAGGAATTAGATGTTACAAATGTACGAGAACTGGAGGATTTTCTTATTAATGAATGCATGTATGCGGTATGTTCTACGGTCATGTACTTACTTGATTTTTCTAACCAGTATTAGGATACTATCATACTAGTACCTATCCGGGCTTAATTGATTCTTCTTACCAGTATTATGATATTAGTACCAATCTGGAATTAATTGATTATTCTTATCAGTATTAGGATTTCAGTACCTGGAAAAGAAATCCTTGAACCTAATACCTGGACATGTGCTTGATCAACTTTCTTCTTATCTTCCTCTGCTTGTCCTCATTTGTGCTAGAATACACATTTATTTAATATATATTATTTTCCTGCAAGAAGGAATATATTATTTTTATACAAGAAGGTAATTTAAAGTTGAAGCAGTTATATCTTAAAAAAAACAAGTTTGATGTAATCTACCCTCAACATTCATTTTTTTTTCTTATATTTCTGTTTCTGTCTAACTTTTTAGAAGTAAATACATGAATAAAAGTTCATGTTTTCGTTTCTTGTTTTTTTTTTTTAAAAAAATTGAAGTTCATGTAAAGACAACTGTTTGTCTTATGTGTATGAGTATTACCACTTGTTTATTGTACTAAACAAGTGTTAGACACTTCGTTTCTTGTTTTTTTTTTTTTTTAAAATAGAAGTTCATGTAAAGACAACTGTTTGTCTTATGTTTATGAGTATTACCACTTGTTTATTGTACTAAACAAGTGTTAGACACGTGTCCAACAAGTATTGGATCATTCAATTTGTTCAACTAGTGTTTGATATATATATATATATATATATATATATATATATATTGTGTAAACAAATGTTTGACACATGGTATACGTGTTGGACATTGAAACATGATCCAAACTAAAGTGTTAGTGTTTCTTCGGTTATGCTTTGAATTATGCTCATCTTTAGACCCTATTATTGACACTGATTGGTGGAATGTTGACGTAACACTATTAGACAAAATTTGAATGCCTGAGGTGATTTGGCCAACCAAATGGACGAACAATAAATCAATTGATTTATTTGGAATTTGTGGGGTAAGAGGAATAACAGAGTGTTTAGGGGTTTGGATAGGAGCCCGAGTGATATTTGGTACCTTTCCAAGTTCCATGTATCTCTTTGGGCCTCAGTTTCAAAATTATCTTGTAATTTTCCGTTAGGTTTGACTTTGCTTGATTGGAGTCCCTCCATCTAGGGGGCCTTTTGGTGGGCTTGTTTATTTTATGCCCCTGTAATTCTTTCGTTCATTCTCAATGAAAGCTGGTCTTTTTATAAAAGAAAAAACAATAAATCAATGGACAAATATAATTAGGGTTGAAATAAATTTCAAACAAGCATTGGGCTCATGCAGGTCAAATTAGAGCCAAAATGTGAATGATGGGTTTTAGAGTCCATTCAACTAGTTGCTAGATCATGCCACTACATCCAAATTTCATCTTAGGGAGAGCTACATTAACATTGTGTTATTTAGTATTAACAACGGTGACTACATGTTAAGCATAATGATTATTATTTTTTTAATAGGAAACAATTCCATTTATGAATGAAATTTACAAAGGGCAAAATTTCCTTGTAATTCACCTTTGGGTGTTTGGAGTTTCTATTCCTCTATTTCATTCGTCAATGGAATTTGTACCTCTTCTCAAGAAGAAAAAAAAAAAAAAGGCAAAGCCCAAACCAATGGAGTTACAAAAGATTTCTCCAGTTGGTCAAAAGAAAGGAGAGACTATAAGAACTAAAATAAGAAGAGCATTTACACCAAGATATAGCAAGAAAGATGACTTGTTCAAAATAATTATCAAAAGTACTCTCCTTTTCCTTGAAGAGGCAGTTGTTTCTTTCATTCCAAGTAGTCCATAAGAAAGCCCGAATAAGGTGCATCCAAATAATCCTTTTGTCATCTGTAAATGGGTAACAGTGGGGGCGTATATAAGGAGGCTGTTAATCTCGATAGGTAGTGCTGTGGACCATCTAAATGATGTAGTTAACTCCCTCCAAAATCTGTCAGCAAAATGACTAGTGATGAACAAATGGCTCTGAGATTCATGTGCTGTTTTACATATAGAGAAATAGTGTGGGGACAATGCCATGTAAGATAAGGGTCGCTGTGGCTGAGCTCCCAAGTAGTGAGGCTGATCGGTCTAACCCACAGTTTTGGCACCAATCTTCTTTGGGAGGAGGCAAATGTATGTCTCATTAACACTAGCATTAATGATTCCATTCTTGAAAAAATCATTGAACAACCCTTTGATGTCTTCCTTGAGGATGTTCCACGATTTTTTAAAGAATTTAGCTGTGAAACCGTCAGGACTCGGGGTTTTATTAGTGCCTAAATCAGTCAATGCTCTATAGATCTCAGATTCTGTGAATGGCTACTCCAAAGAAGCTTGCTGGTTGGCTGAGATAGGGCTCCAATCAGGAATATCAGGCAATGGCTTCCTACCATCTTTTTTTGGAGAAAAGATTCTTGTAAAAAAGAATGAATTCTTTTTCAATATCTTCATCAATAACAAAGTTGTCTCCGGTTGCTTTTTTTTTTTATTTTTTTATTTCCACAATGGTATTAATCCTTCCGGTAGCAACCACCATTCTATGAAAGAAAGCTGTGTTGGCATCACCCTTTGAGAACCATTTAGCCTTACATCTCTGGCGCCACATAGTTTCTTCATCTGCTGATAAGATAATAAGTTCAGCTTTGATATCAACCCTTCTTTGTATATCATGCACTGTTAATTGGTCTTGTTCCTCTTTGTAATCAATAACAGTAAGCTCTTGGCAAAGCCTAGGTTTCTGCTCCATCTGTTGTCCAAAAGTATTGTGATTCCAAAGCTTCAATTCTTTCTTCAAGCCCTTTAGCTTTTGGGTAAAGTCATGACCTGGCCAACCTTGTGATGGAGCAATTTCTAACTGTATGCAGAAAGCTATTGTGGGATAGCCAAGCGTTTATAAATTTGAAAGGAGATGGGCCCCAAGATTCCTTACCCAACGTAAGACAAATTGGAAACTGGTCTGAGGTGACTCTTTCCAACTTGTGAGCCTTGGCCGATCCAAATTTGTAGGGACTGTTGTCAGTTATCATAAACCTGTCAATGAGTCATTGAAGGTGTTGGGCGGCAACTGGACCATGTATATTTATCGTTTGCGAGGGGATGTTCAGGAGAGATGTTGAGTTTATAAATTTGGTAAATTTTTTCATGCCACAAGTAGGGGCTGATGGAGTCGATTTTTCCCAAGACCATCTAGTGATATTAAAATCTCCTCCCAGAATCCAGTTGGGGAGGCATAAAACTTGCAGATCAATGAGCTCCTTCCAAAAGGACTTTTTGTCAAGGGAAGAATATGGTCCATAGACCCCTGTGATCCAAAACTAGGATCCATCAGCAAGAGCTAGGTGAATAGATAGAGAATAAATACCTTCCACAACCTCTAAGACATTGAAGGTGGGTTCGTTCCAAATAATGGCAATGCCCCCTGAAGCACCTGTGGCATCAATCGAAGACCAAGCAATATTTTTGGAGCTCCAAATATATTTAATAAATCTTCTGTCAATAGATGACTGCTTGGTCTCTTGCAAAATGAGAAGGGAGGGATTGTGTTTTGCAAGGAAATTCTTGATGAGAGCTCTTTTTTTTTCAAGAGCCAAGACCCCTAAAGGCCCGTTTGGTACAAGGTTTTTGGAGATGGGAATGGGCAAGGGTTTCTAATACCCTTGTTTGTTTCAAGATTTCTGTGGTGGGCCCAGGAAATAACGCATTCCCAGACATCATTTATGCCCATAAGCAGCAAGAGTTTTCTATGCCCTTGCAAAAGCATGAGTTTTCTCTTTTCCCATCTTTTCTTTTTTATTTTTATATGCAATTTTATTTTGAATATAGTTAATTAATTAACTAATGGATACTAAATTAAAAATAATATAATAAATTATTTAATTAGATTAAATAATAATTTGTCAAGAATTTCATTTTTTTTAAACAAACACTTTTTTCTATGACTTTTAAACAAATACTTAGTCCAAGTTTATTAAAGGGATGTAATTACATATTTACTAAAATTATAATTAACTAGTCAATATTATCGAAAATATATTTAATTAATTAATTAAAATTATTTAAATGAATTTAGTATAAAAAATCATTTTTCAATAATTATAATTAATTACTTATCGATTATTTATAATCAATTAATTACTTTTTTAAATTTCCTTATAATAAATAAATAATCATATTATTATTAAATATTTATCTAAATAATTTTTATGGATACAATATATTAAATTATTGTCGTTAAAGATATTTATTAAAAAATTAATTAAATAATTTTAGTTTGTTAAATTAACATAGTTTATCCCATTAAAATCATTTCAGGATTATTATTTCATTAATTTTTATTAATAGTTTGAATTAATTTTGATTATTTTATTGATTAATTTATTAAAATTACATAAAGTTTACCTGATTAATTCTAAAAAATAAATACAGACATAATTTGTTCTCATAAAATCCTGCTGACATTCCCATGCACAACCAAACACAGTTATCTTTGATTCCCAGCAATCTTATTCCCAGGCATAGTATTCCCAGGCATCATGTATTCCCAGGCATCTATAAAACCTTAAACCAAACGGGCCCTAACATTCCATGAAAAAATAAAAATCATCTGGAACCACTCGACCCCATTGATTGTTGGCTATCTGTGATTCTGTTATAGTTCACCGAGTAATGCAAGTTTTGTAATTCTCTCACCCATTTGGTCTTCATCTTGATAGCATTTGAGTTCTTTTGCTTGTTTGGCATAGGCATATGCCATGTTCTGTCAACCATGGAAAAAGATACGGTAAGAAGAAAACGGTTGGATCATATACTTCTTCTTTTTCCAAATCACTAACCTCTTCCACATTTATATCGACAAGAGAATTTTCCTCGTTACTGATGGCTAGTTGCAAATTCATGAGGGGATCCACATCAAGATTTGGGTCTTCGATCCTTAGGGGGATTGGATTTTCCACATGAAATTGTTAATCATGATTCTCCTCATGAAATTGTCAAATAGGACAGATATATTGGGAGGAGAATCCATAAAATGATGTGCTAACATACGGTCTTTTGAGGGAGAATCTTCCATGGATTGCGAGCACGGAGAAGATAGAGCCCCTTCTGTATCTAATGAAGGAAAGTTGTTATTGGTTGAATGAATAGTACCCATGAGCAGTAAGGTCTCCTTGTTGTTAATGATGATGGGTTTTTTCCAGCCTTGGTGATTTGATTTGGTAGGAGATGGGCTTTGCTGTGTATGGGTAGTAGGGAAATGGGAGATATCAGGCAAGCTTTTTGGAGTGGGTATAATGGGTGGTAAGTGGTCATTGGGCTTGGCCTTTTTTGGAGGTGGAATGTTGATCACCGAAGAGTGGGACCCAACTTGGTTGGGAAAAACGATTTTTGGGGATTGAGGTTTCATGATTATGGGTGGGTTTTGTTGATGCCGACTGAAGGAGGGATATGGGTTAAGATATAGGGATTTGAATGGGGTCAACTAGGGCGGCTTCTAGGTACGGATTCTGAGGGCTCTGTGGGTTTTGGTACGGCTTCAGAGGGGTTTTCCCTTTTGTATCTGTAGTAACACTTTCGACGCGTGTGTGGTTGTCCCCTTCGCAATCCATGGTTTTTTCTTTGTCGGCGCATGGCTTTTCCATAGTCGGAGGGGAGGGGATTTTTCCATGAACTCTGGCCATGTAACCGATGTTGTAGTCTTCCACAAAGAAAGGATCAATTCTTATGACTGTAGGTAAATGAGAAGATGACGGTAAATGTACTTCGGCCGGAAGGAATCCAGTGGGGTTTTCTTTTACCTTTATACTGACCTCCATCATGTCCATTCTGAATAATGTTCTGTTGGCTCATGGCTGTTTCTAAATAACCTCCACATTCATCTCCAATCTTCTTGAAAGTTTCAATGGACCATTTGTCCAAGGGGAGGTTCCTGATTTTAATCCATCCTCCATATGATGGAATCTTTGGATCTCCAAGCATGTTTTCTGCACTCCATGGATAAAATCGGACATGGAAATTTCCCACCTTGTACCAATCTTTGATGTTTGCAAGGACTCGAGCTTGTTCATTGTCTTCACATGCGAGGAGAGCTTTGTCTGGTTGAAGAGGGCTAATTGAAGAGAAAGTTGAGAGATTTTGTTGGAGAGCCCTCAGAATGTCATGAAAATTTTGCCTTTGCACGATGATTGCTGATGATAGATATAAGACTGCAAGTTGTGAGGGTCGAGAGCTGTCTTCTGTGGTTTTCAATTCTTGGCTCGTGTGGTTGGTGGGATTCTTTTGATTCTTCTTTAGAACTTCTTTGAATGATGGGGCCTCATTTATTGCTCTCGGGTTGGAAGTGGTGAAAGAGTTAATGCTAGTAATGAGACTTCGCCATCCTTTTTTGTCTTCACCTACCGGTACAATAAGTTTATTTAAGCCCCCATTTGCTTCAAGCTTTGTAACTTCAGCAGAGTGTCCCTTTTTGTTTGAGATTTTGTCACCAAAATAGTCTCCTCTATCCTTGTTTCGTTGAAGAATTTATGGGTCAGGGGGAGTTCACATAATCTAGTGAAACAAGCATGTAGCCATGTTAAAGCTTCTTTGGATAAGGTGAGGGTATAGCTTTTGTGAGGCAAAAATGGTTTGGAATTCTGGGTCCTTTTCGATGGAGAAAGTTTTCCTTTCAATCTTGAAATGGTGGGATGGGGATGTCATCTTGTATAGTGTGGGTGGGTGTTTCGGTCTGTGGCGTGGGGAATTATGGTGTGAGGGAAGGGGGAGAGGGCGGTCGACGAGGAAGAGAGGGTGGAGAGGGAGAGGGAAAGGCCATACAATTACTTATCAAAAAACCGAAGTTTCAGTTTTTATTATGTCACTATTTAGTTTTGTGGTATAAACACTTTTTGAAATAGTGGTATAAACACATTTGATCCTTAATCTTTTTGTCAATTCGAACATAGTTAAGCGAATCAAGCGCCAATTATTATTCCAAAGCAATGTTGTTAAAAATGTACGATACGCGATACGTATCGTACGATTCAGAACGAAACTAAAGCAAAACGATTCAACTCGTATTTTGAATCGGAAAATATCATGTATCGTGCGTTTCCAGTGATTGAATCGGAAAACATGGAACGAATCGCAACGGTGCGATTCAAAAAAGAAACAAAAAAATTAGGGTTTTTTTACTCACCTAGTCGTGGAGATCCATGCCATTCCGAAAACGAAGCAGAAGAAGAAAAAACAAAGCAAAGAAGAAGAAGAAGAAGAAAAGAGCAAGCGGATAATTGCAAAGAGAAGACGAAGATACCAACGAAGACGAGGTCAGTTGAAGAAGACGAAGACGAAGCCAGACGAAGCGTGATTTTTTCATTTTGATTGAAGAAGACGAAAAGATGAAAAGTAAATGGGAAGAAAGAGGGAGTTAAAGAAGAAGACGAAGAGATAAAAACTGAAAAGTAAATGGGAAGAAAGAGAGAGTTAAAGAAGAAGACGAAGAGATGAATTCTGAAAAGTAAATGGGAAGAGAGTTAAAGAAAAATAAATAAATAAATAAATAAATAACTGAAACTATGAACTTTAATTTACACATGCCCTTTCATTTTCTTTCTTTTTTTTCAAATGACATTCTCCCTCCAAGTGAACTTTTTTTTTTTATTGGTATAAAGATAAAAACTCAGAAACAGTAAAAGAGTAAACACCATTGCCATATTTATTTATATTTAAATAATACTTATCAAATTGAAACTTACGATACACGATACCTTAAAATTTGATTTCGATACGTGTTACGTTTTACGATTTAACAACCTTGTTCCAAAGGTGTTTGATCTTCCACCCCTACCCTTGTTGAAAATGTGTGTATATATATATATATAAACCTGACTTGATTGTGCTTTATGGAAAAAAATATAAAAGTAAAACATAAATATCAACACATACAATAAATTTTTTGTTTTTAAAAAACAAAAAATGTAATACAGTTATCTCTATATTTTTAAATTTTTATTTTCATGTGTCTACATATTTTTATCTCCCTAAAAATCTCTTCATCTCTCATTATTCTTTTTAAAAAAAAACAGAAAACCAAAAACATTTGTCAAACAAGTTTGGTTTTCTGTTTTTTAAAAACAAAACAAAAAAAAAATATTGTTACCAAACATATATGGTTTTTGTTTTCCAAAAACAGAAAAGCCAAAAACCAAAAACTGAAATGGTTATCAAATGGGGCCTAAGATTTTCATTTATTGATTTGTTCACTAATTTTTTGGGAGGGAGTATAAGCAATGCCCTTAAAATATCCTGGACAAGGAGTGTATCTACCCTGAAAATTTTCTTATTTGCTTTCAGGGTATAGTCAGAGGAAAGTTGGATCAGTTGCGAAGGTGCTTTGAGGTCTGTGTTTATTTTTGTAGCCCTGCTCTCTGAATGTGGGCTTTATAAATCGTCCATTGAAGTCCTTATATGAACATGCAGGTCCAATTTGCTGCAGGGAGAGATTTAAGACCTGGGCAACTTGGGAGCATGATACGAACACTATCAAATTGGTAATTTACTCGTTCAAGTTTCATGGGGTCCCAGCCCCTTTTAAGGAAAGCACTTGCACAACAAGTTTGTGTATGCAAGGAACGATCAATTGTGACCTTACCAAGTTTTAACCTAAATTGCTGAGATTCTAGTTCTTTTGCAACCTGAAGTATCAAGCGTTTTACTATTATTTGCAACTTCATTTGACATTTTTTAAATTATTTGTATTTTCATAGTTCTATGTGTGTGTATGTGTGTGTATGTGTGTGTTTTTTTTTTTAATTTATTAATTTTAAATTTTTTATTAGTTGATTTCAAACTTCTTTATTGACAATGAGTTGGTTTTATCACACCCTTCTCTTGTCTGTATTTGGCTGGGTGCACATCTATTCGAAATCTGACTGTTTCTGCGTGGATCTAGGTTGACTACGTCAGACAATTTATTGGTCTCAATTCAAGAAAAGATAAAATGGGCCGATAATATGAGTGAATCAGACAAGAAACACCGAAAGGATGTTGAAGAAAGGGTGGAAGAAGTAAAGAAGTCACTTTCCTTGAAGGTCAGTTGAAATAAGTTTTGTCTTAACTGCTGTTGGTGGTTGAATACTTTATCTTTTTATGGAAAACCAATATTTATTGAGAAAATAATATACAAGGATAGGATGGAAGAAGTAAAGAAGTCACTTTCCTTGAAGGTCAGTTGAAATATGTTTTGTCTTTATTGCTTTTGATGGTTGAACAGTTCTACCACTATTTATTGACAAAATTATTTTACAAGAATAATGCATGAGCAATTTTCTTAGAACTAAAATAAGAAAAGAAAATTACATTGGTAAAACCCAACTGGTATAGAATGAAGCGAAGGTAAGCTAATTTACTCGAAAGATTCGGTAAGTTTATGTTCTCTGCCCATCGGAATGTGTAGAAAAGCGCCCTATCAAAGTTCTCATTCATCTTATTTGTTTTTAACAATCTCAAGGGAGAGCTGAAATTTCACACTTCTAAAATGCCTTGATTCTTTTGCAATCCTAACCTCCAATAACATCCCAACAAATTAAACGTTGACTGAAAAGAAGAGAATCTGAAAAGAAGAAAAAGGTTCTTGATTACAATTGGCTCAGGTTCTCTTCTTTAGTGTTTCGAAAGCCTAATCTCCAATAGCATCCCAACAACCACTTTGGTAGCTGAAGTTCCACTCTTATTTTCTTTTTATATATATGAAAAAAGTTTTTCACTCTATTCAGATTTGGTTCTGATATTTTCAAATATTATATGTTACAGTCCCTATTTTGCATAAAAATTTGTTTTTTTTTCCTTCTTAATGTTTGGTAGTGTATTTAAGAGAATTTTTAGACAGCAGCCACATGAGCTTGTATTGTCATATAATTCACAGGAATGTTCATGGGTCAGTTAATGGAGGTCCTCTTCTTTGGTTATGGTTGCATTGTGAGGGTTTGCTTGGCGGGAATTTTAAATTAATTATTTATTTATTTTATTTTTTTATCCTTTTAACTTTTTGTGCAAAGGAGCAGTTTTTCCTTGGGAAAAGTTGATGTTTGGATTCTCGGGTGCAACTGATATTGAATGCTAGAGGAAACTGCTGGGTCGTAGCTTTGAAGTTCTATAGGGGGAAGGTCTTCTCTAATTATTTCGAAAGGCTTTGTAGCAGATAGGTCATAGGAATATAATCTTCAAGGAGACGTTAGAAGTGTTTCTACTGTGGAGTTTGAAATTCGAACCACCTTCTTGACATCCATCTCCTGTCATCTCCCTTTATTGTGCAAGTGGTCAAGGAATTCGAACTCAAAAAAGAAAAAGAAAAGGTGGTCAAGGAATTCCTTTGTTTCACCAAGGGGAAGGATGTTTGTTGGAGGAGGGTGAGGTTGAGTTCAATTTTGATATTGGGAGCATGCTAAAGGAACTCTTGTTGATTTTTTTGTAGCCCATGCTTTCAAAAGCTGGGGAGGCTGTTTTGCATAATATTTTAAAGGAAACAAGTCCATGGAACACCAAGTCTGTATACTTCTTAATTCTTATATCGATCAATCTCTGAACGTACAGTCCTCCCTACATCATCTAACTCCATGGTTAGAATCGGTCTGCTCGATCACCTATCTCTTTTTAGGATCCCAGTGTTGGTGAGTAAATTGTTGGAGAAGTTCATGAGAGATTTTCTTTTGGAAGGGTTTATGAGAGATTTTCTTTTGGAAGGGTTTATGAGAGATTTTCTTTTGGAAGGGTTTGAGGAAGGGGGTTGCATTTAGTTAGGTGGGAGGTGATGTTGAAACCCGTGGTTGAGGGGGTTTGGAAATAGGAAATTTAGGAGCCCGTAACAGTGTGCTCTTGGCTAAATAGCTTTGGTGTTTCCGTCTTGAGTCTAGTTCTCTTTGGCATAAGGTGGTTGTGAGTAGATATAGACCTTTCCCCTTTGAGTGATTGGAGGATAGGCTAGACTCTAGAGGCACTCCCGAGCCCCCTTAGAAAGGTATAGTTGAGGGTTTCTTCTTCTTCTTGTGGTTAGGGGATAAACCCCTGCTCCAATTTTTGCGGTTGTATTGTTTATCTTCTATGAGATATGAGAAATTAGTTGGTGGGCAAATGTGTTGCTTTACTCTCTGTTCTTCCTTTGCCCGTTTTAGGGTTCTGGTGTGCTTTGTCCAAAAGGGAAACGTCGGATGTTGACCTCTCATTGATTGGGGAGTTTTGTTGCAATCCCAAGAGAAGGGATGTTCGTCTTTGGAGACCTTCTCCCTCTGAAGACTTCTCGTGTAAATCCTTCTTTCTTTGTTTGGTCAATCCCTCTCCTTTGAATGGTGTCTTTGCCTTGTGGAAAGTGAAAATCTCAAAGAACGTTGAGTTTTTTGTTTGACTAGTTTTCCATGGAAGGGTTAACCCCTTGGATGGGGTCTCATCCTCTCAAGGAAGTAGGTCATGTTGATTGAACCACTTTGTTGCCTTCCTTGTAGAAGGGTTGTTGAAGACCTTGATCATTGTGAGGATACTAGTATGGTATATATGGGGAAATAGTATTAGATTAGGAATAAGGACATATTAGTAATTGGATAAGGAGCCATGGTTATAATAGAAAAGTTAGGGGGTCTTAGAAGGGGTGAAGAATTTTAGTAGTAGTGTCCATTGTGGGACTCTTGGGAGTGAGATAGCCCTCTCGAAAGGCTATTGGTATATTATAGTTCCTTTTGATATTGCAATATATATCTAAGTGTGTTTTCAGTGTTTGGGTTTCTAACAAATTGGTATCAGATAAGGGTGAGCAAGAAAAGTCGAAAAATTGAGTCGACCGACCGAAACCAACTGAACTGACGTCGGTCGGTCGGTTTTTTAATAATCTCGGTCGGGGTCGGTTTTACATCTTGTAAAACCGACTTTTCGGTCGGTCGGCTTGCCCAAAAGAGGCAAAAACCGACACCATCGACCCGAAAAAAAAAAAAAAAAAAAGTTAAATGCGCTTCTGATGACTAATTGCATACTGCTGCAGCGCATTTAATGCGCCTGTAGCAGCCGCCCTTGGGAAGACCATCAGCCGATGGTCTTCCCAAGTAAAAATTCAAATTATATATATATTTTTATATTTTTTTTTCCGAATCTCTTTCCATCTTTCTTAATTCTTTCAGACTTTAGTTTATTTTTTTTTCTTAAATCCTCCCACTTCTCTCATTTCAGGTTCTAGGTTCCATCTTCATTTCTTCTTTACACTTTGTTCTTTTTCTTTTATCCTTCTTCCTCTTTTCTTTTTTGTAATTTCTTTTTCGTTTTCTTTCTTTTTCTTCTTATTTCTTCGGTATGTTTTCATCCTTCTCCATTTCTTCTTTTTTTTATATCCTTCTTCTTCTTTCAGAATGTTCTCTTCACCATTTTTTTTTCTGTTTTTTCCTTCTTTTTTTTTTTTAAAAAAAACAATTCTTCTTCACGATCCACTTTTAAAACCCATCCCAACCGACCGACCGCTGGTGTTATCGGTCGGTCGGCGTAACCAATCCCTCCCAAACCGCAAAAACTGACAGTCGAAAATCGGCACGTCGGTGATCGGCGTCGGTTTGAGCCCAAAACCGACGCCGACCGACCGATGCTCACCCCTAGTATCAGAGCATCGGTTCTGGCCTTGGATTGGGATCGTATGCTGGGGTTAGTGTTGAAGTTACAACAATCTTTGATCGAACAAAAAGAAGAGTGGAAAGCATTTCGGCAAGGGTTGGAGGAATCACAAAAGAAACTAGATGAAATGCGAGTGGAAAGAGGAAAAAAACCAAAGAAGGAAGAGGAGGAAGCAGTGAAGAAAAAAGAGCACAAGAAAAATCCGATTGGATAAAAAAAGATTAATCCGAAAGCAAAGCCGAAAAGTTGCAAGAAGATGTTGATCGTACGCAACAATACCTCTGAAAACGCTAGGGAAGGCCGTTTGAGGAATTACAAAAATGTTCTCGAGCACAGAATCTTTGGGCGCATACAAGAACTATCGATCAAAGGTTGGGTGGTTGGTCACGGACAACGTCGAGGTTGTAAGAAGAAGCTAGAGGGGCAATCGAAGATGAAAGAGGTCGAAGCAAAACGAGGGAGGGAGAAAACTGGAAATAGAAAATGACGAATGATGAAGGCTATCCAGAGGTTGTGCACAAGGGGGCTGGAAAGAGACTCGATACAACTGGGGTGGCAGTTTTGAGGAGAAAACAATCGATGAAGATGTCGTGGGAAGAAGTGAAGTTGTGGAGGGGGCGATGCTTCATGACGGCAAAAATCGAGAGGAGGCAAATGATCACAAGAAAATGGAGAGAATAAGATACAAAGGTTAGTTGAAATCATGGCTGGCGACAAAGATTGGTATGGTCGGAGATGAAAGCCTGGTGGAAGCACTAGTTGGAGGAAGACGAATAGGTGGCAGTGTAGGAGGGCAAGCACGAAGGAAAGAATACATGGGTAAGAGAAGCTAGCCTTAATCAAGTGGGCTAGATATTCGTGGATGAGCCGCTTGGAGAAGAATCCAGAAGAAAGGGGAGGGGTAAGTTGATTACTGGGCTTAATTCAAACCAGATATTCATGGGTGGGCAACTTGGAGAAAATTCCAGAAGCAAAGGGAGGAGTAGGTTGATTACTGGGTTGAATTCAAACCAGATATTTGTGGGTGGGCAGCTGGGAAAAGAATCCAAAAGAAAAGAGAGGGGTAGGCTGATTACTGGGCTGGATTCAAATAAAATGAGGCCCAATTGCTTCCAAAGACAAAAAAAAGAAACTATTAAGCAAGATTGGGCTTTGTGCTGGACTTTATTTTAAAGCCAAGGTCTAGCCAGCTTATCATCCTCTTCACGTGAAAAACCCTAGTCACCATTTTCCTACTTCTCTACAGCCATCTTCACGGGACAAGCTCACGAATTGCCGCCACTGGCAATGTCACAAACCGTCGTCGCTTGTCAGCGCCATCGTCGACCACCACGGTTCACCACCGTTGCCACTACACTGCAAACCGTCGCCTGCAGCACCACAAACCATCGTTTCGTTGCTCGTAGCATCACCAATGACCACCGTCGCTGCCTACAGAGTCGCTGCCAACCACTCAGCTCACCACCACCGCCACAACGGGCCGTTGGAATGTTGATCACCTAGGTTGTTGAGTTATATGTTTTAAATTTTTTTTTTTTTTTAAAAAGTTGCCCGGTTTTGAGAGTATGTTTCAAGCACACCTTGCGAACAAGGTGTCTTTGAAGGGCAGGGTAATGTGAGGATACTAGTATGGTATATATATAGGGGAATAGTATTGGATTAGGGGTAAGGGCATATTAGTAATTGGTTAAGAAGTCTTGGTTATAAATGGAGAAGTTAGGGGGTCTTAGGAGTGGAGAATTTTAGTACTAGTGTCCATTGTAGGACTTTGTTAGGTATCCAAACTAAGAAAAGACACCAAACACTAATATATTATATTGCAATATCGAAACGAAGTTACAATATAAAACCGATAGCCTTTCGAGAGGGCTAACTCTCTTCCAAGTCCCACTATGAGACAATACTAAAATTCTCCACACCCTAAAGCTCCCTACTATTCCCTATTTATAACCAAAGCACTCCTATCTAATTACCACTATACCCTCACTCATCTTCCATTACTATTCCCAATATATCTCTAACTAGTACTCTCACAATACTCCACCCTTAAAAGACACCTTGTCCTCAAGTTGTGCTTATAGAACACAATCTTAAAATTGGAACTTTTTTTTTTCTCGAAATAAAAAACACATAACCCAACACCCTAAGTGGTCAATGCTCCAACAACTCAGTGTGGCAGTGATGGTGAGCTGGATGGGTCGGCAGTGACTCATCAGGCGGCGGCGGCTGAAGACACTGCAGCGACGGCGGTAGTTGGAGACGTTGTAAGTGACAATCGTTTGTAGCACTGCAAGCAGTCGCTGTTGGTGAAGTACAACGACAGTTTTCATGTGGGTAGAAACTTGCACAAATTAGGTTAGCTTTTGGGTTTAAAATAAAATGCAGCCCAGCCCAAGGTTTATGTTTTAAATCCTCTAGATTTTCTTCGATGGGCAAAGAATGAGCCTCCCTCCAGCTATTAAAAACCAGCCCATTGAAAGCCAACTGATTAAACCCAAGCCTAAGAAGCCCATTGTCCCACCCCCTTCTAAACTCATTTGATCTCACGTGATTAGGGGGTTAGGGTTTAACAACTCGCCCACGTGATTCATCGACTTGTTCCCTACCAACGCACGCCGTTTCCATCGACTTTTTCCCCGCGTTTTTGTCTTCAACCCCGCTTGCCTTCACCGCCGATGATGGTCTCCTTCACGAGTCTCTTCCTAGCGGTGTCTCTTGATTCCTTCCACCATTTCTACGCAACATTTGAGTGGGTGCCTCGGGGACTGTTTCTCCGTCCAACCCAGAAAATGCCGCCGGCGATAGACTCTGTTAGACTCCATTGTTGTCCGTTCTCCATTTTTTTGTCGTCTCTTCAACCATGTCTTTGCCTCTAAGCATACAAGCAATAGTCAATCATGGCTTCTGTTGTCACTTTCTTTTTTTTTTCTTTCGAGCCTTGCGATTGCTGAGTTGTCCCTCCTTCAAACTTGGCCGAAAATCTCGTTTCCCAAATCTAGCATTTGATATTCTAGAAAACTCTCTAGCCCGTTCACAGGAGGTTTTTGAGTTGTCGGTAGATTGTACATCTACCACCCTTCTTCCCACTCTGATATTGACCTCTCATCAGTTGCTTCCGTTTCTTAATTCTTTTCATTAGCTTCTCATTCCTTTCAATTTTGTTCTTCTTCCTTTTACGAACGCCATATTTTTCGATACCTCCTTCATCTTTCTTTCTCACTTCCGACCACTTCTTACCTTTTCTACTTGACTTCTTTTTGACTTTGCTCCTCCTTCGAGAATTCCTATGCTCCATACTTTTTCGCTTATGTTCTCTCTGTTTCTCTTCTTTTTGCTTTTTTTCTCTCTTCATCCTTGGCGATTGTATTCCTCATATTGATTTTGCATTCTTTCTAAGATTTGATGCACCTTCTTGATCTCTTGTTGCATTTCCTTGATCCCTTGTTGCATTGTTTTCCAATGTAGTTCCATTCTACGAGCCACCTCCATTGTGATCATGTTTGTTCCAAGACGAACGTGCTCTGATACCAATTTGTTAGGTATCCAAACTAAGAAAAGACACCAAACACTGATATATTATATTGCAATATCGAAATGAAGTTACAATATAAAACCGATAGCCTTTCAAGAGGGCTAACTCTCTCCCAAGTCCCACTACGAGACAATACCAAAATTCTCCACACCCTAAAGCTCCCTACTATTCCCTATTTATAACCAAAACACTCCTATCTAATTACCACTATACCCTCACTCATCTTTTGGGAGAGAGATAGTCCTCTCAAAAGGCTTTTGATATATTGTAGTTCTTTTTGATGTTGCAATATATTATCTAAGTGTATTTTTAGTGTTCGGGTTCCTAACAATCATATCCTCTAGAATTGTGGTTTCTCCTAGACCGTACAGAATTAACTTTTTGAGGAGTTTGGCTTCAACCTTGCTAGACTTGGTGGTTGCAAAGAAATGATGGTGGAGTTTCTTCCTCACCCTCCTTTTCATGAGAAAGAAAGTAGGGGGTGTGATATTCATGGGAGTCTTTGGGTGGGGGAGAGGAATAACAATCTTTAGTGGACTTGAGAGTTTGCAAGAGATGTGGGGACACTTGTTAGATTTAATGTGTCTTTGTGGGTTTGATGGCTAAACCATTTTGTAATTATCCATAAGGTCTTATTTTGCCGTATTGGTGGTCTTTCCTATAGGTTACCTTTAGCTTTTGTGGGGTATATATATATATATTTTATGCCCTGGTACTATTTCATTCCCTTTATTTGTAACCAATTCCTGGTCTATTCACTAATATACCCCTTAATTCCCCCAATAATATTCTTAACTAACCGAATTGCTTTCCTTTCACTCTTCATGAGTCAATGTTGGGCTTAAGCGGGAGAGCTTCTAGATTATGGGCAAGTTATCCTCGATTAAGTTGATTTTAGAAGATTGGAATCCTAATGTTTCGGCAAGAGTTATGAAATGAAGCATCCAGTATTTGGGACTATGGTTTGTAACGAAGGCTAAACAATGCTTGATTCCCGAGGCTTTTTCCTCCGCCCTCAGAAAAAAGCAATGATTATAAACCTTCACACGCACTTCTTTTCTTGTTTTCACCCTCTACCATCATTTTTCTGCGGAATATATTGTTTTGGATTATGAAAGTAACAAGCAGATTTTTAATTTCAAATCCCAACTGACCTGAGTTTTCTTATTTTGATGTTCATTTTAGAGACAAAATAGTTATCAAATAATGTTCATATATTTTCTTATTGTGATTTTATTCATTATACATTGAAGTGTCAAGTGGTGGTTCACTGGTTATCATTGGCGTAATCTAGTGCACCTACAAAGATCTGAAGCTTTCTTGATAGAGAAGAACGAAATTCGTTTTGGTTTTTTAGTTCAATGGAAAAAATGCCATTGCTTTTGTACAAACAAGTCCTATTTTCAAGACGTAATTAATATTAACATCAACACCATATCCTATAACCTCTGAATCATCAGTGGCTAAAATATTGAAATAAAATATAAAACCAGTGACTTTTTACTCGAATACTGGGATATATTGGTCGATGTGTCTTACTTACATTGTGGCAGAAGTTACAAACTGTAAGCAGGCCGACATTGACTTCCGAGGGCATGAGGAGATCTACTCTGAACCTGGTGGAGTAATGGACTATGAAGAAGATCGAAGTCGACCAAAGAGGTAATATTTCACCTTCTTATGCTGCATCTAAGAAATGTTAAAATGTTTAAAACCATTAGGTTGAACTATAAGTTTAATCCTTGAGCTGTATCTATTTAGTAGGTGCATGGATTTTGAGGGCCTGTCTTTTTGGTTCCTACAAGGATATACGTGTTAAACTAACCTAACCGCGTTAACATAAGGAGTCTATTAGATATAAAATTGAAAGTTCAATGTCTTTTTAGAAACCTTTTAGAACATAGGGACTGAATAGACACAACTTCTAGAACTGCATTTATAAATGGCTTTTTGAATATACGGTAGAGTAGTAGAGTTCTAATTTTTTCCGAAATTGTACGTACAGGAGACGACATCCAATTTCTTAGAGACGTGCATATGGGAGTTGAACTACAACCTCCTTTAAGATGGGTGTCTAAACAACTGCCTGATTTTTGTTCGTGGCAAAAAAAAAAAAAAAAAAAAAACAGATGATCTCCCTAAGCCTTTTCTTAGAATGGTGAACATGTTGCTTTAGGTTCCTGTCTGGTAAACAGTAGCTTGTCTTTAAATTTAATTTAATTCGTTCTGATGAGTTGGAGAACCGAACAATTATCGAAATGCTGCACAGCAGCTTCACAATTTTCATGGACTTGTATTTTATGTCGTCCTGCTTTCTTTCTGATGCTGCACTTTGTTTTTAAATGTATTGCTTGGGTTTCAAAATATCATTAGTTCATTTTGCACTGTATTCAAATGAGTTGGTATACACAACCCAAAAAAAAAAAAAAAAAAAAAAAGAGTTGGAATACAGCTTACGAGTTGATTTTATGTTTTTAGAAAAGAGATTAAGGATATGTTTAGAAAGGTTTAATTGATTTTACTTCTTTATTTTGGCTAGGAAATAATTCTTTTAGTAGCGGATTGGTTTAAGGTTTTATTGGATGCTTATAGGAATCAAATGTTTGGGAATCGGTTATTTTTTTAATTTTTTTTTTGATAACAATGTTAATATGTTTTTATTTACTTCAATTAAAGAACATATTAAAATTAATTTAAGTCCATGTAAGTTAATTTATTTTTAATAATCAATTAATAATTTTAATTAAACTTTAATTATATGAATATTTCTACCAAACTATTTAATTGTATAAATTTTATGTATTAATAAGTTAAATAAATAATTAATTCCATTAATTTAATATGTTTTATTTTACTAGTAAAATTATTTTGAGAAAAATGGCTTTTGAACTTTTAGGTACAAGTGTTGCTGGTTCTTGAGTTTTCCAAATGGATTTTTTTAGTCTTTGAATTTTTAGAAATTGATTTAAAAGATTCCTGAGTTTTTAAAACGAACCTATTTAGTTTAGAAAAACAAATTTAAAAGGTTTCTCATATTATTTTTTCAAAATATTAATTCAAATTTTCAATTTTTCAATTTTTCAATTTTTTAAAATAATTTTTTAATATTGAATGGTTTTTAAAATTATATATATATATATAAAAGAACTCTACCATAATATCTCTCTTCCCCCATTTTCCAACATTCTCTTCTTCTTTTCTCCTTGATATCTTCTTCTCCTAGCATCATGGTCAGACTAGATTGGGTTTTGGGAGGATCGGGAGAGGAAGAAAAAAATGTCGAGGAGAAAACATTTTTTAAATTTTGAAAACCGTTCAATATTAAAAATTAATAAAAAGAATATTTATTTTATATAAAAAATTTGAAATAATAATACTTTTTTTACCTATTTCTCAAAACTCATGGATTAAAAAGCTTCATTTTGAAAACTCAAAACATTCTAAACATATTTTTCAAAATCCACGAACTAAAAATGTCTATTTTGAAAACTTAGGGATCAAATACACTTATTCTTGAAAACTTAGGACCAAAATAATATTTTCCAAATATTATAATAAGTAAATAAATATTGCGTTAGTGAGTTACTATTTCTTATGAAATGATTAATATGGTTAATTTTAAAGAAATTATGTTAAATAGTCCATTTTGGGAATCTATTTTTCATAAATGGCAAGGTTTAGAAAAAAGTTGGTTCAAATTTTTGTAGTCATTTTCTTTCAATTTGTCCTTGAAATTTCTGCATATTGATGATATTGTTGTATAGAATAATTTCCATAGGTAAAAGATCACATAATTAATTACATATCAATTTGTTTATTATAGGGATATTTGTTTGTCCTCAGGGCAAGGCCTGTGGGGACCCACCCCTAATGGGGTAGGGAATTCACGTTTAAGTGGAGAATGGGGGACGGAGTGGGGACAAAAATTCCCCTTAGCTAAATGGGAGGTGGGGAATGTAGTTTTCATCCTCGTTCCCAATTCCCAACCCCATATATTTATTTACTTATTTATTTATTTATTATTATTATTATTATTATTATTATTATATATATATATATATATATATATAGTATTAATGATTTAGCAAATGTATAGATAATTAGATAATTTAATATGAGATATTATTTTGTTTCTAATGGGAGATTTATTTATTTTTTTTTTGGAAGAGAAACAGATTTCTAATGGGAGATTTAAGAATCTTGTCTTTAAATATAGATTTTTTTAAAGAAATTAACTATTTAAATGAAGATTTCATGTGAATAATTAACTATATCTAGTGGAAAATTAATGAATGCATCCTATGAAAAGTAAACTATTTGAAAATTTATTAAAAGAATTATTTGATTTGAAATAAAAAAAAAAAACAAAAGGAAAAACTAAATGGAGAATAATTTTTCATCGGGAATATGATCCTTGCAAATTTCGGGGAGAATCCCCACCTCATTCCCCACGAAATTTAATGGGAACGATAATAAAGTTTTTGTTGTAATAAAATAGCTATAGGTTTCTCTATCTCGAACGGGGATCAAACTCAATTCTTCGTAAAAAATTAGATGCAAGAAGAGTTTTTTTTTTTTGTTACCATAATATGATTTGGATGAGCTGCTTCACATGGGTCTTGCTCAATTTTTCTTTCTTGAGCTAACTTTAAATTTAGCTTCTTCGAGACAACATTGCTTCAACGAATGATTGATAACTCATACGTATTTGTAGTAGTTGAGGTTATTTACTTCTTCTACCTCTTCCAATTGTTTACATTCGAAAGAGTTTGATCTATTGATTTTCTAGCCATTGTTCTAACATGTCATAATTCAGAAAAGGATAAACCTTTTCAATATTTCTTTTAGAGTTAAGTGACGTCTCTCGCGCCTATCTTTTCATTTCTCTATCATTCTTTTCCTCTTGATAAAAGCTTTAAAAGGGTCGTGTTAACAACTATAAATTCTTTTGTTGTATCTGGGGAAGTTTTTGATATTCTTGACTTCTTTCTTTTCCTTCTTTAGATTTCAGTGTAAGTTCGTTCTTATTCCCACTACAACCAATACTTTGTTTAATGTCACAAGCATGAGGAGTTAGTTCTTCGAAAGTGTGGAACTTTGTGTCTTGAAGGAGATAAATCCCCATTCGGAAAAATTTCTAGTACTACAGTAGTACATACTCCCTCCATTGAGTATTTGACACGTCTTTTAATTATCATTTAAGAATATAATATTTTATTTCATTGGTCTCACACCATTCTTAAATGTTCCTTACATGTCAAACAATAAATGGAGGTAGTATGAAATTTTTTTCATAGTACTAGAAATTTTCCCGTATTATAAGAATAAGACAACCAACCTTATCCATATACCATAAACATTTTTTGTTATTTCTCGAACATAATATTCCCATGTGTCAACCATATACTACTCAAGATTACTCTAGTAATCTTGGATTTTTCATGTAAGGGATAATATAATACTTCAAATAAATGAAGAAAAAATATAAACAATTATTAAATAATAAAATATTAATTAATTACGACGCTTTAGAACATAGATCCCAATAAGTATGATATCTCCGAGTAAAACAAAAAAACAAAATCATAATTCCTAAAGCTTAAAATAGACTATTTCTTATCTTAGATATCATCATACTTTTATCGATCCCTAAACTTATAAATTTCTATTTTAATCACTCGACTTTTAAAATATTTCATTTCATTTCCTAAACTTTGCCCACATAATAATTTTATAGTCGTTAGTTCTTTTTAACTAATTATTCAACGTAAATTTAAATTTAATTTGTCAACTAATGAACTATTTGTGGCATGAAAACTTTTTTTTGTTTTTTAATGTTTAAGGTGCAAAACAAAATGTTTAGAAGTTTCAATATAAAAGGTATGAAGTTTCTAATTTCTCTCATGTTTGTGACAAGAAAATAATACCACAAAAACAAAAGAAATAAAAATATTTTGTTTGCTTGAATTAAATTCGCATTTATATATAGAGAAATTACAACACTCAATTCTTTGAGCAAAGTGCTTGAACTACCAATCTTGCAGATAGATTTGTAACATTATGGCCTAATCCAAACTATTTTGCAAATACATCAATCGAACAATTTCTCATACCAATGCAAGCCTTTTGCACCAAAAGAGCGCTCTCTGTCACATCTCATGAGCCTTGCTTAAATGAACCACATTTTCCATTTGAATTTTCATAGCTAACAAATTGGATTTCTAATATGACACGCTCTCCCTGACAAGACAAATCTATGGTACTTCCTTATTAACATTTCCACATATCATTTCGATGATGATGGTTTGAACTGACACCTGTTGAGGATTTTCACCAATTTCTTCCAATAAAACCAATGTGTTTATGTCATCTGAAAGAAACGATCTTGGAACGTGATATCATCTTTGAGAAGGATTCCCACAATTTCCAACATCGCCCATTTACTCAAGCTTGGTCTTTTTCCATTCCTTGCATGTCCAACACTACTGGTCAGCTTCTTAGAGGGGTTTTAAGACTTGTTTTGTACCATGTCCTTTGCCTTCCAATAGATTTTTGAATTATTGTGCTCCATTTTATTCTCTTTGAGAACCTTGGATTATAAAGTCGCTTCATTTATCCATTTAATCCACTCTTATAGGACCATAAATTTGACGACAAATCAATTGTGACATTTCCATCTCCAATTAGATAAATGGGACCTCGATCAATTCCCATTGGCACTATGTCATAAAATGCATCGTAATTCTTCAATCTGATCGTGACACTCAAAAGGGTTTTGGTATTGGTTCCCAATTTTAGTAGAACGAGTTTCGTTAACACAAAACTCTGATCATTGCTCCCCCATCGTGATCCAGTGTACCTTCTATTTATGAAAGCATGAAAAATATGACCATTTGTATTCACTTGGAGAGTCACATTTTGAAGAGAAGATGTTGCATTGGTATCGACATTATTTGTCATATACCACTAGTAGTTGCTAAAATCGACCAAAAAAATGTTAGCCTTAAATGTACCCTTTCCTTGTAGAATGTCTGTCATGGGCTCCAAAGCCCAAGTCCATGAAAGTTGTGCATTTTCTTTCTCATTTTGTTCCTTCACAAACATAGATATTTGAGAATTAACCTTTGTAGTGTTGTAAACCTCCTTATTACAACCATCAAGAATGCTCACAGACCAAGCTTGGAACAAAATATTCTCCATCTATCTGTAAATCTATTGTGGCATCCTTGCTTCCATATGCATTGCTCAAAAAGAAAAACCTTTCCTCTGTAGTTGGGTTAAAGAATTTCATTAAAGTCACAAGGTTACCAAAATCTTGGTTTGAGTGAGTGCCATTAGTGAGAATCTTTTCTCCCAATTTGATTGATGCATGAAGTTGTTTGAGATGCCCCCATTTTGATTGATTCAAAGTTCTCATATTCATCAAGTAGGGCGTTGTAATCATAAGACGTAGTGATGAATAGACCTCTTGATGTTCTTCCAAAATTGGTGCCTCCATGGTACATGCAATAATTGTTGAATTACACCACCAGATTGAAAAAAAAAATCTTGCCACAAAAAATGTTACGTCTTCTAGCAGTTCTGTAAGGGTCTTTGTCGTCCCATTTCTTGAACCATCCCACCCAATTTTCATTAAAAAATTTTTGGCTAATAGAGCGCTATTAGGAGTAAAGTTATCACAGTAGAATCTAGTGCATGTATTGATCATATGTTGTGGGGCATCACTCTGTTGGCACATAATCCATGGAATGCCAATATTAAGAGATTCAATCATTTGAGCACACCAATTGATATATATGTTTTTCTTGCATCTCCATAAGAAGTCATCACATTTCCATACTCATTATCGATTTGAGCTAAGATTATTGGCCCTCCTTGGGATGCAAAGAAGTTGGCTTGTTTACACCTATTCACTATTTTTGTCGTGAAAGTTTGCATTTCGTTCTTGTAGATTTGATTGTCAGTTCGAAGTAAGATTCCAGGCATATTGTGCAACCATAGTGGTAAGCCTCCATAGTTCCACCCGGCACACACATAAGAACCAATCCTCATGACAACGTAAAGTCAATTGGTAAGAGTTGAACCCAAGCTTCATCTCATTAGTTTGATACTCATGGCATTCCATCATTGGAAGACAATAGTTGGTTGTTTTCAAGTGCTAATCCAAGTAGTTCTCAACACGCATGACCCTAGCTCTCCCCATTGACATTTATTCTGATTAGTGTGGGTAATAACACTTAGTTATGAGAGTTATTTAGCTCTTAAATCTTAAGTTTATTATTTGAATGGATGAATGAACTGATGTGTTTCTGATTAAATGTTGCAAATTTAGGCAAAAACAAGTGAATCATATAATTTTAAGCCTTGAGTTGTTAAATGCACTATATAGGGTGTAAAAGCCTCATTTTATGAAGAACTATAAAAGGTGTAGCTCTTGCCTCCAAAGAAAGGATCAACCATCATGGAAAGATTCTAACCTAAGTCCATAGTTATCATACCGAGTCAAGAAAGGTCCTAGGTTTGCACTCGAATGAAAGTTCTTGTCGTTGCTTCTCTGAGCTTAATCAAGGACCTATTCGAAAGAATAGGTTTGTAAAATCCAATCTCATTGAAGAAGGTTGAACAGGATGAGATCGAGAAACAATCTAGAGTTCTTTGATGTCCTTACATTCTTTCTCTTTTCTTGTAATTTCTAGTTTCGTTCTTTTGAGTTAGTGTTAGCTATTCCAGTTTTTTTTTTTTTCATCTCTATTTCTTGCAACTCTTTATACTATTATTAATATGAAGTTCATGTTATTTAAAGTTTATATTTTTACTTTTTAAGCATGAGGTAAATCTCTTTGTGGGATTCAAATATTGAATGCCCTAAGGGAGGGAATAAAGTCTGTTAAAAATAGGATTGATTGATTGTAATTAGTCTTTTTTGTTGCTAGTCTTTAGGTTCCTATTCTTTAGGCTAGTCTTATGGTATTTGTTTGGGTGGTTAACTTGCTATTTTGTATGTACTTTGAGCCTATATAAGGCCTATTTGGAATGAAATTTTATGTACTTGAGTTTTACATCTCTTCCTCTATTCTACTAGTTCTCTCCATTGTTTTCTACAAGTGGTATCAGAGCTTTGTTGTGGCATCTTCTTCTTAGCCATTAAACCAACTTTCATTCCTCTATCTTCTAAAATAGCTAGCAAGCATAGACGATGGCCTCAGACAACTATGTGCAACCAGCAATTCCCCGCTTTGATGGTCATTATGATCTTTGGAGCATGTTGATGGAGAATTTCTTGCGATCCAAAGAGTACTGGACCGTTGTTGAAGCAGGAGTGAATGAACCAGCTGTTGGAGTTGTCTTGTCAGAAGCTGATCAAAAGAAGCTAGAGGAACGAAAATTGAAGGATCTCAAGGCAAAGAATTATTTATTCCAAGCCATTGATCGTGTCATCTTGGAGACCATTTTGCAAAAAGATACATGCAAGCAAATTTGGGACTCCATGAAGAAAAAGTATCAAGGCACAACGAGGGTGAAAAGACAGCAGCTCCGAGCTCTTCGCAAATAGTTCGAGATTCTTCAAATGAAGCAAGGTGAGTCCGTGGATGGGTATTTCTCACGGACCTTGGCTATAGTAAACAAGATGTGGATCCATGGAGAGAAGATTGAAGATGTAGCTGTGGTTGAGAAGATTCTTTGGTCGATGGATTCTAAATTTGCGTATGTGGTTTGTTCAATTGAGGAATCAAAAGATATTGATACATTATCAATTGATGAATTACAAAGTTCTTTACTTGTGCATGAGCAGAGAATGACGTCAAATACAGGTCCAACCGAAGAACAAGCCCTAAAAACTTTAACTCATGGTGAAAACTCTGCAGGGACAGGATCAAATAGAGGACGTGGTCGAGGTCGTGGAAGGTGGCAAGAAAAAGGACGAGGTGGTGGACATGATCAACACAAGCAAACATCCAACAACAACTCGAGATTTGATAAGTCCAACATTCAATGTTATCATTGCCATAAGTTTGGTCATAACAAGTTTGAATGCACAACCAACTTCAACCATGAAAAATGAGAGCAGTCCAATTTTATAGAGAAAAATGAGCAAGAAACACTATTGATGACGTGCCACCATAACGAAGAGCTTGGACCTAACATATGGTATATAGACACTGGTTGCAGCAATCAATGTGTGGTAACAAGTCTCTCTTTTCTCATTTGGATGAAAGTTATCATTCTACCATGACATTTGGTGATAATTCTAAAGTAAATGTTGTGGGTAAAAGAAATATTCAAATTAAGACCAAAAAAGGCAGTGTTGAAACCATATCAAATGTGTTTTATATTCCTGATTTGAGAAGCAACTTATTCTTTAGGCTAGTCTTATGGTATTTGTTTGGGTGGTTAACTTGCTATTTTTTATGTACTTTGAGCCTATATAAGGCCTATTTGGAATGGAATTCTATGTACTTGAGTTTTACGTCTCTTCCACTATTCTACTAGTCCTCTCTATTGTTTTCTACAAAGTCAACAATGTGATCCACAACTTTGCTCATATATTTAGCATTGTTTGCATTTATTGATTATAACTCTCAATGCTAGACTAGATTGTTCACCTAGAACAACACACTATGTGCATGATATGGTTCTCACACATGCAATATAGATAAAAGAAACTAGAAATAGGTGTTTGCTTTGACCCTAGACATAGGGCAAAAATCTATAGGATCAATGGTTGTGCGTTCACTAACCTAAGTTAAATTAACCACATAAATATAGGTTTAATTGCTTAAGCGCTCTTGAGAGCATGGTTGTTAACAACTAAATAGGTGGTGAACTCAATTCATTGTATGAATTATTTGAGTAAAAATTGTGATTGTATTCTAGGTCGTCGCATTTCTCTTGGGGCAAAAGTATATTTGAGTCTCTTCTTTATCTATTGTTTTAATCGTATCTAAATCAGTATCATCCTATTCCTAACTCTTGTCAACTTGTTACTTTTATCTCAAAGTTTACTCTCAATTTTACTTATTGAGTTTTGTTACAACCTTCTAGTGTGGCAAAACGAGTGCATGTATACACTGTCAACCATGTAGTAAAGGAGGGTACTTCGAGTATCAAATCCTTAGGGAATAGGTTTGCAAAGAAATTCAGTTTTGGAAACAAGGACTTCCTCTAAGTTTGCAACCGAGGGGTAACAAAAAATAGTAAGAACGATTGAGATTTTTATATTGAAAATAAACAAAAACATAATGCAAATAAACTAGAAAAACAATTAGGGAAAAGAGAGAATTCAAAGCGGTTTCAACTCCAACAAGATTATGCATCCACTTTTGCGCCCACAAACTGCTCACTTGGTTTTGTTCAGTCAGTGATTACTGCCCATTTGTGCATGCATCACAACTCTTTTGAGTTATATATGATTCGAGCAGAATGCACCCGACTTACACCCACAACCTACCCTTTTGATACTTTTGTCCGTGAGTTAGGTTCAAATCTTATTCAACTCCGCTTTTGGTGCATTTAGGAGACTAAACAATCAAAACTCCTATATGTCTAGCGCTAATTCTAATTTAGATAATGAAAAACACAACTTTAGCAACTCTAATAGTTTTTGTCCTATGTCTAGGCTCAAGAAATTACAAAGTCCTATTTTTAGGATCTTTTCCAAAGATTGCTTTTGTGAAAATACGTGATCAATCCAACCTTTCCAGTATTGAGTATCACATAAGCTATGCTAACCTAATTCATCAATTTAAGCTAACAGTGAAACTTAAACTCAACAAAAGAAAACGATGCTAAGTGTGAGCAAAGTTACTTTTGCAAAAGATGGGGCTTTCCTTCTATTTAAAGTATCCACATAGTTTGAATCCCCAAGTAGGCTTAGAAAAGAATAAAACATAAAAGTAAAGGCAAAACTTGAGAAAATAAGAACATGATTCATATTAATGGAATAAAATAATACAATAAAGTTCTGAATGAAAGAATACAAATGCTAGAAGTATAGAACAAAATACTAGAACATAAACTAAGACTCATACAAGGAATGGAAAATACAAGAAAAACCTAACTTCTTCCTCTCTATCTAGTTTGTTCAACCTTTTTCAAGGAGAAACAATCAGTTTCACTCTTTTTCTTTTGAATGGAGTGACCAATAGAGATTGAACAAGGCTAGGAAACTCAGAGTGACCGATGAAAAGTAAAACAACTGAAAGAATTCTAAAGTGACAATATGAAATCCAAACTTGTTGAAGTGGAACTTGAGCCGCCTTTTATAGACCTTCAAAGATAGGTTTTTATCCCAAGATCAGCGTGGGAAACCATTTTCAAGCGTGATTCCTTAATTTGAGGAAATTTATTGGAGAACCTATCAAATCAAGATTTGTTGAAAGATTAAATACAGTTGCGGCCACATCCTCAACACATTTCTTCTTCAATCGTCTTGGTGATTTGCAATCACATGTGTAGCACAATCTTGACTCTGCACTTAACCTTTTCTAGCTTCCTTTTTCAAATGCGGACACAAAGTATGCACATTTGGATCCTTTTATGACTTCTGCACAATACCATTAAAATTAACATTTTTCTTACGAAAAATGACTCTATTTACACTGCTTTATTGAAATTTACAAAATCAAGGATTTTAAGACATGTTTTTCTTCTTTTTGTCTAAATTCACCCAAAATGATATGAAATATGACATAAATTACTTATTTTTCACTAAATAAGCTCGATTATTAGGGTTAAATAACACTCATAAATGAGCGTTGTTGATGCCAAAATCCGGACAGAAGACTCACTCGTCCTTCACGTGCCACCAATGGTAAATTTGTATGAGAGGGGGAAGACGTGACCTGCGAGACAAGCAAACACTGCACACCGGTGTGGTGCTTGCCACACCGACTCCGATGCTTAAGTCAGAAAACTGATAGAAGAGCAAGAGGTAAAGCAGAGAGTTCAGAGAATGAATTTTTGGATCCCTTCTTCAGTGATGGAGAGTGGTTTAAATACCTGCTCATGCTCCTAGGTTTTTTAGGAATTCGGAGGCGTTTCGGGCTGAACCAGGTGGAACCGAGCGTCCAGGGACAGCAGGGACCGAACGGAGGCGGAGGAGCTCGGCCCACGTGGTCGGCCTCGGCCTCGACAAGAGGCCGACCATTATGCTCGGCCTCGGCCTTGGCAAGAGGCCGACCATATGGTTCGGGCCAAGTTGGCCCGACCCTTTGGTCTGGTCTTCCTCTGGATCGGTTGGTAGGGTCTAGGAGACACTTAAAGGGTTGTTTGGTGAGTGTTTGTTTGGTAATTCATTTCTTGTTTCTTGTTTCTCATTTGCTCTCTTTTAATAAAGAAAAAACCTAACTATGTTTGGTAGTTGTTTCTTGTCTCTTGTTCTTTATTTTCCTTTTCTCTTTTTATTAAAAAAAGAAACATAAACATATTTGGTAATCATTTCTGGATTCTTGTTCTTTAAATTTTAAATTAAAAATGTAAAATATTTACATGAAAATTATTTTTAAAATTAAAATTTCAAACATTTTATGTTATATTTATTTTTAAATATTAATTGTGCATTTTATAGGTCTAGAATGATATTTAAAAAATAAATAAATAAACCTTGATTGGGTTGTTTCCAAAATTTATGTATATTTTGAAATCGTTTTTGGAAAATGAGTGATAAGTATCATTCATACCATAAATTTGCCCATGAAAGTTAGTTTATTTCTGGTTAATTTGACTATGTGTCAATCATATTTGTGTTTTAGCCAATGTGAGCTTAGCTTAGCGAGCCAACAAGAGCATAGTTCAACTAGCATAAAGTTGTACCGATAACCACGAGGTCCGTGGTTCAAATCTCTCCACCCCATATTGTCAAAAAAAAAAAAAAAAACTTAGCTCAATGATAATTGGCATGTACTTCGACCAAGAGATCAGAGGTTCGAATCTATCACCTTCAAATGTTGATGTACTAAAAAAAGAAGAAATCATATTTGTGTTTTATCGAACTAAAATGAGTAAAAGTGAGCAAGTTAGGTGTTGAAAGTCAAAATATGCTAATTTAAACATATTTCAGAGTCAAAGAGTCGTTTTGGTAAAGAGTTAATCGGTTTTTGGTATTTTGTAGAAAACTACCTTAGTGCCCAAATTGCATTGCATATCTTCAAAGGCAAAATAAAATGCAGGTGCAATTTTGCCTGAAACTGTTCGTCCAGAATTTTCACAAGTCAACAACCGTCAAGATATTTTCGCACTTTCATTGTTGATTTGACTCTGATAGTTCAAAGTCAAGCTAAAAGCATAAATTTAGGAAACTATGGTCCCGTTTGATAATCATTTAGTTTTTGGTTTTTGGTTTTTGAAAATTAAGCTTAAAAACTCTATTTCCACCTTTAGGTTTATTGGTTTTGTTATCTACCTTTTTCTCATGTTTTCAAAAACCAAGTAAGTTTTGAAAACTAAAAAAATAGTTTTCAAGAACTTGTTTTTGTTTTTAGAATTTGGCTAAGATTTCAAATGTATCCTTAACAAAGATGCAAACTATGGTAAGGAAGTTAGGAGAAAACAAGATTAATTTTCAAAAACTAAAAACAAAAAACCAAATAGTTATCAAACGGGCCTACATAATTGATTTGAAGCTATAAAAGGAGCCTTAAAGTCTTAAACATCAAATAAACGTCAAATATGAGGGAACTGTGGGGTGAGCTGTGAAATCGTAGATTGTTCCTTGAAGGCATGATCAACTTTCCTCACTCAAAAACTACTAATTTTCATTTAGTTCAACCCTTGACCATATAATTCACCTTTAAAGAGGTTGAATTAAGTAGAGAAAGCTCCTTGAGTGATAAACCCTAGTTTGTGCATGCATTTAATTTTTTGTATTTATGTTATTTTCTAGATTTGTTGAGCTTTGATTCATTTTTGTAATTATGAATTCCTTTTTAATAAAGTATTTGATTTCCATTCATTTCATTAGGAGTAGAAGCTAGATTCTTTGATGGATTTGATTTGGTGAATGTCGTTAAGGATGGGTTAGCTTTGTGAATTGTCTCACTTGTTGCTCATTTCATTTGTGCATTTCTTCCTTTACTGAATTTAATGCTTAAGTGTTGATTTAAATTGACCACCTAAATTAGCATGAAAAGTGAGTATGATACTGAAAGGGTTGGATAATAACGGTTTTTGTAAAGGGGATATAGAAGAAGATCAGTTTGGACATAGGACTTCATTGTTGCCTTAAACATAAATAAGAATGCTTATAGGATCAAAAGGCTAGATGCTTAATTATCTAAGTTCAAATTAGTCATAGACATATAGGTTTAATAGCTTAGTTTCCTAAAGGTGCTTGACACAAGGTTGAATAAGAGTTAAACCTAATTCATGGCACAAACTAGAAATGAGGTAGCTATAATGGGTGCAATCTGCAGGTTATTCTAACTTAGGATTGAAACTAAATTGAATCTCGTCTTTTTAACTTGTTATTTTCTTTACTTTCATCATACCAACATTCTCAACTTTTCATCAACTTTTTATTGGTTACCTTGTTACAGTTGTAAACAATTTTATGTAAGTCTAAATTTGCAAATAGTCTTTTGAGATTTGATACTTGGAATACTTTTAAGTTTCTACTACCTGTGGTTGTGTGTGCTTGTACTTGGCTGAATTCGATTTATCTAAAATCTTTTCTTCAATTCATACATTTCAATCATCAATGAGAAACAAGACGAGTTATCAAACACTTTTGTTTTTCAAAAACTAGAAACAAGAAATATGAAATGAGAAAGAAAGGAAGAAGATAAAAAAAAACTACTAAATAGGCCCTAGTGTTATTGTTTCCCATTTCCTGTCCCTAGCTTTTCATATTTTGGAAATATGAACATTTGACAAATAGTCCTATTTCTAGTTTCTCATTTTTAAAAAGCGTTTCCAAAAGTCTTTACAAATTTAGTTACAACAAAATCAAGTTTCACATCCTTGTTCATGTTTTTTCAGTTTTTCGAAAACATAAATAAAAACATTATTTCATCATTTTTACTTTTTAACTGCAAAATAAATATTAAAATATATATATATATATAGATTTTTAATATTTGATTAACAAAGCTAATTTTCCTATAAAATTTAATTTTTTTAATTTAATATTCAAAGAACCAAAAATGGTTAAGTCACAAACTTGGTCTGGAGAAAGTTAGAAATTAGTTCCTATGGTTTTAGAAGTTAGAATTTCATCCCCATGGTTTGATAAATCCTAACAAATAGTCCTACTATCAGAAGTCACTAACATATTGAATACGTGATAGTTAGCTATCTATGTGTCAAGGAATTGCTCTTTTGTATTTAGCTCATTATTCCAATTATCATAACTATGTCATCAACATAGATAAGAACATAATAACCATTCAAAACCCTTTTTTTGTTTTTTGTCGCAACAAGATGGAACTATCAGTCTTTGAGCTAACAAAACCAACGACAACAAAAAAAAAAACCTTTCAAACCAAGCTCGAAGAGTCTATTTCAATCCAAACAACACAAGGAAACTTATAAACCATGGATTGTGAAGTACAATAAAACCAAGATAATTTGGTTCCATAAGCATATTATGTTAATGTCATACAGAAAAGTATTGTTAATATCGTAAACATCAACCTCGAGCTAAAGCAAGAGTAAAAAACACTTCAATAGTAACCAATTTCACCACTGGACTAACAGTATTAGTATAGTCCACATCGATAGCTTGGTGAAAGCCTTTTGCAATTAATCGTGCTTTATATCTTGAAATAGAACCATCCAAATTCCTTAAGATTTTAAATACTCATTTGTAAACTATGACGTTTTGATTGGAGCTAAAGACCAAGCCTCATTATGTATTAGAGCATCATACTCCACTTGCATAACACGAAACCTATTATAACACTGTAAAACTGTCCCCAACCGTTGTGGGCTTTGTTTCAGCATATTCAGAGAGAACCCATGGTTTGAAAATGCCATTTTTTGAACGAGTGACCATAAAATGAATGTAAGTGGATAAAAAAGTTGCTCTAGATGATGAAGATATCTCATTAGTAAAAGTAAAGTATTGAGGGTTGGAGATATATGAGGATATGATTGAGGTAACAATTGTCATAGTTATCTCTTAAAAGTTGTCGGTTTTTTTTTTCTTTTAACTAACATGGAGGGATAAGAGGATTCGAACCACAAACATGACAGTTTTATATCAGATGTGCTATTTTCTTGTTGGTAAAAGCTGTCAAGTCTTATTAAAATCCTTCTTGCTATTATTGTATTCCAATCTACTTTCTCAATAAAGAACCCTACAAGAATCCGATTGGATTTGTAATCTCCAATTGAATTTGGAATTATTTATCAAGTGAAGATAATAATTTTAATACTTATTCAAGTATATGATTCAATCTGATAAAATAAAATTGAAATAATAAAACTTAGGTTAAATTACCATTTGTCTTTGAGGTTTGTATCTATTTGGTCTCTAAACTTTCAAATGTGTCTAATGGTCTCTAAACTTTCTATTTTATGCCTACTTCAACTTCATTTTGTCTAATAGAACCTTGATAAATTCAAGGGAAATTTTTATAAATGGCCATATATACACTATTTTTGAAAAATGGCCAAACAAGTTTTTTCAATGAAAAATGACTAAACTGTTTTTTTAACCTATTTTCGTGAGGATCGTCTTTCCAATTATACCTTTGAGTCAAGTTTCACATTCACACCCTATTTTTAGGAAGCCACTATCTAATTTAATTTTTAAAAAAACAAAACAATTTATCTCATAGATCATAGGGGTGAGCATCGGTCGGTCGGAGTCGGTTTTGGGCTCAAACAGACACCGATCACCAATATTTCGGTTTCCGGCGGTCGGTTTTTGTCGGTTTAGGAGGGATTGGTTACACCGACCGACCGATAACACTGGCGGTCGGTCAGTTGGGATCGGTTTTAAGAGTGAATCGTGAAGAAGAATTTTTTTTTTTTAAATAAATAAATAAAAAAATAAAAAAAAAATAATAAAAAAAAAAGGAAAAAACAGGAAAAAAAAATGGTGAAGAGAACATTCTGAAAGAAGAAGGATATATAAAAAAAAAAAAAAAAAAAAAAAAAAAAAAAAAAAAAAGAAGAAATGGAGAAGGATGAAAACATACCGAAGAAATAAGGAGAAAAAGATAGAAAACGAAAAAAAAAATTAAAAAAATAATAAAAATAAAAATAAATAAACTAAAGTATGTGAAAAAAAAAAAAAAAAAAAAAAAAAAAAAAAAAAAAGTGAAGAAGATGAATTGGAACCTGAAGGCTCAAATGAGAGAAGAAGAAGAAGGGATCGGATTTAAGAAAAAAATAAATAAACTAAAGTCTTGAAAGAAAGATGGAAAGAGATTTGAAAAAAAAATTAAAAATATGTATAATTTGAACTTTTACTGATGGTCTTCCCAAGGGCGGCTGCTCGCATTAAATGTGCAGCATGCACACGCGCTTTTAACTCTTTTTTTTCGATCGGTGGTGTCAGTTATCGCCTCTTTTGGGCGAGCCGACCAACCGAAAGGTCGATTTTACATCTTGTAAAACCGACCCCGACCTAGATTATTCAAAAACCGAGCGACCGACATCGGTAGGTCGGCTCGGTTTTTTGACTTTTCTTGCCCACCCCTAATAGATCAAAGAATTACAATATCTATCTTCTCTCTCATATCTTTCAAAATTCAAATTCAGATTTTATTTTTATTAAAAGTGAAAAATTACATAAAAATTAGGTTTTCATTTTTAATTTTCGATTAGATTCTTAGATTTTAATTATCTAATCAGCATCTTCATCGTTTTTCCCAACTTTTTGTCATCCATCGATTTTTTGATCTGTCATTCTCATCACCATTGAAAGGGTTATTGATCTAATATCATAGGTATGTTAAATATTGTATTTTGTATTTATCTATCATTATTTTCCTCATAGTATCCTATTTTTCAACACAAAGTATTTTTCATTTTTTTCAAAGTCTTCAATGGTTTCAAAATGAAAACTCTTGGAGGAAGATTAGAATAGAGAAAGGTGCCCAAAAGAAAATCGGATGTTTCTAAAAAATTTCGTTTGTAATGGTTCGAAGAAGATGAGAATGGAAAAAAACCACACGAACTAAAGAAAATCGGGAAAATCTCAGGGGTTTCAAAATTTTTTTAGAAAACAAGGTGAATACTAAATTCCAATTTTCGAATTAAACTTAAGGAAATAGTGAATAATGATTTATTTTCGTTTTCTTAGATGATTTGATGTTTACCATAGTGAAATTATTTGCACGTTGTCTAATATGTTAGTTTACTTACTGTATTTGCATAATTTGTTTACTAAATACATTGTATTTGCATAATTTTCTTTTTATAAACTTGAACGTTTTTTATTGTTCTAGTAACATTCGTGATTTCTTCCCATTTTTCAAGATTTTTCAAGATGATTGAAATTATTTACAAGTTTGCTAAATACATTGTATTTGCATAATTCGTGATTTCTTTTTATACACTTTGAAGTTGACAATATCTGGTGAGGGTTTGAAAAAAAAAAAAAAAAAAAAAGGAAAAGTACATAGATAGCCCAAATTTGGACCCTATATTTCATAAATTTCCAAGTTTCCCATTTTTTACCGAAAAAGCCTAATGGTCAAACTTTTTTTCATAAAAATCATGGTCCTTTTACGATTCAACCCTCATATCCACTACTAACTATTTAAAAAAAAAAAAAATAAATAAAATAAAACCAAAAAAGAAACACAAACCATGGGTGAGAGATAGTGAACGGAAAAGGAAAGATATTTTTTAATTACTTTCCAATTTGAAAGATCCCTAAAATCACTCCCAATCTTTCAAAAAAAAAATCCCTAAAACCACTCACTATTTTTCCCAATTCACACACGGTTCCGATCTTTTTCTTGCCGCCGACGACCAACCACCACCGGAAGTGCCGCTGTCGTCCAACCATCGCCATTGCAAACTCGAATAAGCAGAACTCATGCATCAATGGATACCACCAACTCAATTATTGCCCTCAAATTATCGTTGTTTTATCGTGGGTATCGTTGAATTTCATCAACGTCATGGTATATTTAATATATACATCTGTATATATTATTTAAAAAAATAAGGTTTTTTTATAGTTATATACATGCTTTTTTTCCCAATATCTATATTTCTCCTAAATGCATTGGTATATTTAATATACATACATGTATATATATAATATATATTGACAAATAACTAAATATACAAGTGTATATTTAATACTATAGTAATAAAACAAGGTATACGTGGCTACGATAATGAGTAAAAAAAAGGAAAACTTATGTACATAGTATATATAAGCTGGTATATATGAAGTTATATATAAATATAAATGTTTTTCTGTAAAATGAAAAAATCTAAAAAAAAGTAGTAGACTATGGGACATATATACTAAACTATTATATATTGAATATTAACCAGAATATATAATAATCAATGCAATATATGCATATATTATAAACAGTATATTACTAGGAATATATATATATATATATATATATATATATATATATATATATAAAATAACCGAAATAGTTATGTCAGTAAAATAAATATTAATCGAAATATATACACAGTTTTTAGATATTCCAACGAATATGTTATATATACTGCTGTCGGGAAGAAAAAAATCGATTAGCTTTTGTTCGACTAATAAAGTAAATAGAAAACTGTTGCCACGAAGAAAAAAAAAACGTGAAGGAATAAATCGACAAAGAAGGAAAAAAAAGAGAAAAAAATGGATAAACCAAAAATTAAAGAAAAAAAAAATAGAAAATACGTTGGAATCATTATGGCAAGAAATCAAATCTTATAAAAAGAAAAAAAAAAAGTAAATTCTATTGAATGAAATAAAAAGAAAATACATTGGAATCATTATGACAAGAAATCAAATCTCAAGAATCAAAATTTTAAAATATTAAAGATTTAGTTAAGATAATATCTTATAAAATCTTATAAAATATGACAAGGGTAAAATGGTAAGAAAAAATGTTGGAAATCTAATGTTGGAAATCTACAAAACTATGGACTTTTATGAAAATATGTATATAAAACAATCTATCTACCAAAATTTCTCAAAAAAAAAAATAGAGTTTTGTATATAAATAAATTTAGTAATTTAAATACAAACAAAGTTAACCAATTCAATCATGTGCACTCAAGGTAAGAGTTAACATCATTTTTTTATTTAAATTCTATAATTTTCTCTCTTGATTCGTGCTAAATTGTAGGTAAACCCTAGATTCTCTCCTAAATTTACGATGTATTTGTATTTATAGTTCCCTGAATTTACGCTATATTTGACTTTCACTATATTTAGATTTCATTTAGGGACTTCGTCCAATACATTGTAAAAAAAAAAAAACCTACTAAAAATAGCAATTGACCATTCTTCAAATGACAAAATCATATGGCCATTTTTCAAAATGCCCAATTAAAAATAGCTATTTATCTAGTTGTCCCAATTCAAAATTTTCAAAAATTAATGATCTATTAATTCTAAATTTCAATTTTATCTAGTAGATCCATGAATTTAAAAAGATTTGAAAGTTCAAGGACTAAAATGGTAATTTTAAAAAGCCAAAAGACCATGGAATTAAACCTATGAACAGAGGTAAAATAAAATTTTCCTGAAAGATCTTAAAGACAAGGAAGAAAATATGATATCCAAATGTCAAAATTACATCACCTTGGAAACTAAGTACAAAAGCTCAAGGGGATCTGTGGAAGTGTGACTTTGATTCAATAACTGTTACAAGCCAAGCTATGCCATTACACAAAAGACACTGGCAAGTATTCCAATCAAAGATGAAATGTCATTATTCTACTTGGTTGTTTCAAAATTTATTGCCTATCATCAGACAAATAATTATAATAATAATAAATGAAAAAGAAAGACATTATATATTTTGGGTACTATGACCAAATGCATCAAACTACTCTACTCAGCTGGCTTACTGCCTTTGTAGTTGCTTACTAATTGCATTTGGACATCATTAGAAACTGGTAAATGCTCTTTGTACTCCATGGTGAACTCTCCTTTACCCTGAAAATGTTTGAATATGAGCAATATCGACACTGACATACTAATGAAAATGAGTGATGTTCAATTCCGTACACACAAAACATTTATATAACAAACCTGAGTCATCGAACGGAGAGATGTTGAGTACCCAAACATATTATTTAGTGGAACCTGCAACACGAGAATGATCTTTAAGTGTACTAATTTTGAATATAACAATAACATGAGAAGGAACTAACAAAGCTTTGTGTTTCCTTCCAGCCAAGAGAAATGTTCAGAGAAATAAAGTCAACAGAGATTGTTTAAAAATTTACAGGAAACTGAGTCAATTGAAAGCAAATTTCCCAAAGAGGCTCTAAATGCTTGAGGGCCATACAGGAGATATAAGATACTGAAAAACTAACAAATCTATCTTAGATATGGCGCACGCCCTATCCAAACTGACATCCCCAAAGGATACGGCATTAAGTCCTCAGAAGCTTTCCTACAAATAATGCACCAGTTCGGCCTCAACAAAAAGTAAAAATGCCTTTGCACCCAATCCATAGTGTCAACCTCCCAGGCAAGAATTGCCACAAAAAAACAAAATTGGCCTACTTAGAAATTTTAAATTCCCATAACAAAAAGAATGAAGGGGAAAGAGAAGCAAGGTTGCACAAAAGACTGAAGAACGATCTAGAGGAGAAAGCTTCTGAAGGATTAGGGGACCAAAATTGAACGTCCCTCCTAGGCGAATTCAATAAAGATCAATGGCCAGGTAATTGGCACTAAGCAGACACAAAATTCTATGAATTCACAACACTTTTAATTGTTAGGGTTCTGAGCAAGCTGCGCTTATAAAAATAAAAATATTTTAAAATATTAAATAAATAATAATAATTTTATTTACAAAAAAAAAAAAAAAAAAAAAACCCTACTGCGACAAAACTTTTTGTACAAGACTTGCTGACTACATGGTCAATTGACATTTCAGTTTTCAGTTTGTGTTGCAAACTTAATAATTTATAGCTGGATATGGATTGGTTACTTGCTCCTCTTTTTTAATTAGAAACAGGCCAATATACCATTCAAGAGGCATCAACCAAAACGACCTTGAGAAGACGTCCCTTCTCCAAAACAAGGATTACATGAATGCCCTTCTCCAAAGAACTTGTGTTGAGCACCCCAATACGAGGCCATGAACGGTATAAGGTCACAAAAAAGAAATCAATAGAACGGAACTTGCGCTAATCAATTATGCTCCTAAAGAAACAACATTATTTATTTTCAAATCTACATGTTCAGTTCTTCAAAAGTATTAAATGCATCAAAATATATAGATATACTTTACTACAATATTCATGTGTCACTAACGTGTGTACTGTGTACAACTTCAGAAATTTACAAGTCGTGTTTGTGTCCCAACTCCCTACTTAGATAACCACAAATACTCAAATACACAGAATAGTTTGACATACAATAAAAAAAATTCAAATAAAAATGACGAAAAAGTACACAAGAGTCGGATAATTCCAATCAATGATGAGATTTTCATAAAACCATGCAGAAACATAAAAGAAAAATTACGTACATTTGCAGTAATTATAGAGTCATCTCCATCCTGGTCATTTCCTACAATAACACCTTTTCGCCTGCCATAGTAAAGTGAGAAATGCTTTCAGAAAAGTAGAAAAAATGGTAAAGAACCTGGATTTCTCAGGTAGAAACAATAAACCACTCACTTGTTGATATCACCACCAACCGTGCCCTGAAATTCTGTAGGTACTTTTACTTCCACCAGCATAACAGGCTCCAAAATCACCGGTCTTGCAGCTGTATAGCACTGGCATAGAAGGAAAAAAAATGAATTCAAGATATTTTGAGGGCTTTTTTTAATCCTATGGTGGTGGCCTGAGGGGGTAAATGAAATATCTGAGGCATGAAGAACTATAATTACTTAAGGATAAAAAGTCCCAAATTAGGGAACTGCCCTCTGAATAAAAACATGGGGTAAAGAGATATACCTGTCTAAATGCATATATTGCAGCTAATTTAAATGCAAGTTCGCTGGAATCAACAGCATGAGAAGCACCATCCATCAAGACAACACGAAGGTTCTCGACGGGATGACCAATTAATGAGCCACTGAGCCAAGTATTTTAAAAAATCAAATATAAGTTGTTGTAAACAAGTACAATATGATCTATTCAATCAGATTTAAAAGACAACTATATCATATTCCTCCAATAATTTTAGAAAAGAAATATGCATACGAGTTGGCAGCTTCCCTAAAACCCTTCTCAATTGCAGGGATAAAATTTGATGGTATAGCTTGTCCGACAATTATGTTCTCAAACTCAAATTTAGTTGCTGATCCTTGAGGAAGTGGTTCAATATATCTGCCAACATAGATAACAAACAACAGTGATGTTAAAACTACTATGCCACTGCACTCAAATAATATACAAGGATAGACATTAGACAGTATCAGTTTCATTATAAACAGTACTACACAAACAGAAGTTAACCAAGATTGTTAAAACCGAATATGGTAAAGTGAAAATATATTGTTTTGGGAGAGAATGTACAGAACTAAGTAAATTAGGGAACTAGGATAGATATGAAGCTCTCAAAATCTTTATTGGCTTGTAAAATTCAGCATTTTGATTCTATTCTATTTCGAGTTCTATCAAAGTGGTAATAGAGTTAGTTGCAGTTCTCAGCAAGTCAGCATTTTGATTCTATTCTACTTTGAGTTCTATCAAAGTGGTAATAGAGTTAGTTGCAGTTCTTGGGAATTATTTCAAGAAAGAAGATTAAAGAAGTGTCTAGAAGTAAACCACATGCTCGGACAAGATGTGATACAACAACATTAACATGTTATTTTCTAAATATCTAAGACATGAATACAGCAAAGACACATTTACTTTTCTAATAAGGACACATTTGTTAAATATAACTTTCTTAAGTACGTATATGTCCATTTTTCAGAAAGTAAATAAACAAATAAAAGTTGAGTACTATTCAAGGGTCTAAAAATCGTTTGACATTATGTTCACAAATGACAAATGTACAACACATGTCTATCATGCTGTGAGGCCTCCCATACTAAAGACATATACACGGAAGGGCAAAAAAGAGAATGTGACAGGGAATAACAACCTTGCAGAAGGCAGTGGGGACCGTTACGGAATGTGGGAATGTGTTGTATGGTTTGGATTGTGCGATTGTGCGGGTTTAGGGTTTATGTAGGGGTTTGTGTGTTTGCTTTCATTTTATGCTTTTGGTGAGGATTTTCTCAAGGGAGAGGTTACCCAGACTCTCGAATACCTGGGGTGTTTGGTTATCGTTTTAGTTTCCTTATTGTGTTGAACATTTAGCTACGTTTCCAAGCTGAACTATCCACTGTTGTTTGATTATCAGTTGAATACAACAGTGTTGGCATTGCTCTGTGTTCTGTGTGCTGTGTGATTGTTGTTTTGCAGGGAATACTTGGGTAGATACCTAACAAATTGGTATCAGAGCACGTCAACCTGGGGCAAACTCGAAGTATGGCACAGAAACAGCTCGAGGAAAGGGTCGAAACGACTGAGAAGGATATATTTGTGTTGAAGGAAACAATGCAACAGATAGAAAAGGGGATGGAAAGAATGATGATGATGATGATGGCCGATTTATTGGCTAACAAGGGGAAGTCGACGTCCGAAGTGGCAGAAGGATCTTCTCAAATGACAAAAACAGGGGTCGTAACAAAGGAAGGAGGAGATAAGGCCGAGGATGAAGGGGATTGGATTGGGGCACCGAAAACAGAGGGCGATAAAAGCAAGGTCAAGAGATTAGAGATGCTCGTGTTAGCTGGAAAGAATCTCGATTTGTGGTTGTTTAGAGTCGGGAGATACTTTGAAATCCATCAGTTAACAGAGTGGGAGAAGATTACCACGACGATCATTAGTTTCGATGAATGTGGTTGACTGGTACCGTTGGTCACATAACTACAAGAGGATCCAATCATGGGGGGATTTGAAGGCGCGTATGTTTAAGCGTTTCAAGCCTTCACAAGAGGGGAGTTTGTGTGCGTGCTTCTGAGCCATCGAACAAGAGGGAACAGTGGCTGAATACCGGAAATGTTGAACGTGTATGCACATTCAATTAGAGTCCAATACATATCTATAATGCTTAACAAATGTCCAACAAATGTCTGAATGTTCAAATGTCCAATCCAACATGTGTAGAACACAACACATCACCTAAACAAAAGTATATGTGCTTCATGTTTTTTTTTTTAAAAAAAAAAAGTACATGTGCTTCATGTCTAGAGGAAATCAATATGTAGAAGAAAAGCACCTGATGAAAGAAAATGACCAACTATGGAGGATATGATGAAGAAGGTTGAAGACATGTTTAGATAGGCAACACTAGCACACAATTCAAGTAACTAATCAATGGAAAGCTCTAAGAGACCAGTGACCAGAATAATTGTTGGAGGAAGCAAGTATGCCGAACAGAAGAGTAGAAGGTTCTTTTTGAGGTTTGGATTAAAAACAAAGAGGGGATATCTGAAGGAGAATCACAAGGAACAAAGAATACACAGAAAGTGTGTCAGAATCTGAAGGAGAATTAGTCCGAAACTAGTAGAGGGGGTGTCCAATTAATCAAAATTTGTTGATGTAACAAAGGATCTCACTCACACTTCTCAACAAAGTTTCAGAATTAGTTGACTAAATTGGAGAGAAAATTGATCAGGTAACCAAAATAGGTTTTAGTTTCAAAGTTAAATGAAACTAAAGGAAGCTTTTCTAATTAACAAAACCAACCAAACTAACTCTTTTCAATTGTTTTAATCAATTTTCTTTAATTTTCTCCATTTTGACTACACCACTAGTTTCTATGTGCTTTCAAAAAATTGTTTTAAAAATTTGCTTTCCAAACTATTCTAATACTAGTATCTTTTGTTTTCAATATAAAATACTGGGATAGTTGCAACTCTTGATTTTCAATTATTTTTGTTGTTGTTTATTTAAAGATACAGTATATTTCACTTAATACTTTAAAAAAATAATTCAATGTTCATTACTGAACAATATATAAATAAATTATAGCTAATAAAACACGAGAAAATACAGTATTTTTGCTTTTTCCCTGTTCTGAAAACTATTTAAAAATTTTGCTACAGAAAAATTCTTCAATAAAGAATTATAGATGCAAACTATTTATAAAAAAAACACGAGAAAATACAGAATAATTCTTCAATATAGCATCCAAACAGCGTGGAGTCTCTAATTCAAAATTATAGTTAGCTCATCTTTATGTGCATAACTGTTATTTTCAAGAAGGCACGAAGCAGAAGATCATTACAGTTATGCCCATGAACATAAGTGGAACTTACCCACATACTCGTCCATACTGGCCTTGGCCTCCTGTCTGTTTTTTATGTAAATAATCAAATTCAGCACGTTGAGTGACAGTCTCTCTGAAGTTCACACGAGGCTTTCCAACAGTTGCATCAACCTATGGAGCAAGTCCACCCAAAAAAATTATTCAATTTAGAGTTTTAATTCCAAATACAAACAAGGAATCTTTTTTATTCAGATGACAAAAAACCAAGAAATGTAAAATAAACAAGAGAACGTGGGAAACCTTGTACTCTCTCCTGATGCGTTCAACATAAATATCCAAATGCAACTCTCCCATCCCTGAAATTATTGTCTGCTCACACAAATAGTTTAAGAAATGCATTAAGATATGTATGAAGAATTCCTGGAATTCTAGAAATGAAAAATTCTATGGTACCTGCCCGCTCTCTGGGTCTAACCCAACACGGAAAGTAGGGTCCTCTTTTTGAAATCGATTCAAAGCCTTTGAGAACTATTCAAAGTGTCCAAAATAAAGGTTTAATTAAACAGTGATACTACTATGATCCCAATCACCCTCACAGCGAAAACAACTCACCTGTCCTCCAGAATCTTTTGAAACCGGTTGTACTGCCAATGACATCACTGGCTCAGGGACGTTCATAGAGGTCATGGTGTATTTTACTGACCCGTCTGTAAATGTATCTCCTGATAACGCAATAGTGTAGAATATCATGAAAGATTTGAATAGGAAACAATTAAACATCTCCTGTCCCCCATCCTCACATAACTAAATTCAATACCCCCTAAAATTTTCTAAAATATGTCCTGTGTAAAATATCAATCAATTTCAGGATCAATGCTTCTCTAATTATCAAAATTTTGAAGTCCTAACATAATTCCTTTCTCAATACAAGATTACTCTGCTCATCATATAAAATGGATTGCTCGGGCAAAATACTAGCTGGTGGAAGTATGCATTGGATAAGAGACACACCTGATGCACAATCTACACCAAAAACTGCAACTATTTGCCCAGCATGTGCCTCTTGAATATCCTGCAAGCAAAGAAATATATTTGAGGGAGAGAGAGACGGAACTGGTGGATAGGATTTGAGAAAAGCTTCAAATACAACAATGAAACGTATCTTAATACTATTTATTATAAAAAGCGTTTATGCACTAATGAAAAAGACCTTCATCTTCTTACCACCAAAATCAAGTCTAGAGGTCAACTACTAAAAGAGAAGGCTTTAATAAAAAGGTCAAATGTCAAAGTTCATTTAAACATTGCTAGAATGAAAGTTAAAGAAGTCAACCTCCATCTCATCAGAATGCATCCGGACCAAGCGAGGAACCTGCAGAACATGAAGATAAAATTCCATCAGATATAATCTGAAATAGTCATCAGGTTTCCATTTTGGGAAGCAAAAGGACATGAACACGTTCTCTTATCTTAGTTCCAAAATTTAATAGATTGCTAAATGTAACCCTGACGCCTTCATAGATTCTTTATTGCCTATAAAACTGACCTTAATCTTCTTGCCTGTGTTTACATTGACAATAAACTCTCCCTTCTTGATGACGCCTTCATAGAGTCTTTATTGGAGGGAAAAATATGTTAGCATCAGTAATCAAACGTGCAATGTAGAATGTAATTATGTATAAGCATTAATATACATTCATAATCATGTTAACTAAAACAAGAAGATAACTTCACGCCAACTCTGCTATTTGAAACTTGAGATTGTTTGCCTATATAGCCACTTAAAAGCAAACAAATTTAATTAATTGCAAAACTGATATACCTTGTGAAACAAGGTGAAAAGGAAAATTTTTTAAAAACAAATATAGAACCAAGTTAGTGATAAAACAAAAGAAAGAAAAGAAAAGAATAAATCCTATTATATATCCAAGTCCCATTTCATCAAAATATATTGAAGACTGAAGTCCCACAAAATAGACACCCACGAAAATAAAATAATTTTTCCACTTAAGCTAGAAGCATAATGTACTCAACTATGGATTATCCCAACTCCCCGTTTCTTTTCATTTTAATTTCCATTTTATTTTCCCTTGTGCTCTTTTAAGTTGAACATAGCACGTAGAATACCTCAAATATGTCAGCTGACCAAAACGACCTTCCTCCAACTTAAATGCTAATGCCACAAGCCGTCCATCTGGAGTACCATTCAACGTAATCTAAAATACAGCAGAATAGCATATTTCAATCTTCAAATCAGCATAGGAAATTATCTTGAACAAGAATTGTTTTTTAGACCAGATACCTTCTCTTCATTCTTCGTTTGGTCCAACGCAAAATTACTAACTTCAGTTGGACAAGGCAAGTAACTAAGTACTCCATTTAGAAGTGGTTGTACTCCCTGTAATCCATACATAAGAAACATGAAAAAACAATTAACACGCAGCAGTAAGATATATAGTTTATTGGCAGTGGGGCATACATACAAACAGCAAATTGACCGAGCAATGATTTGAGTTATAAAAAACAAATGAGGCATACTACATAAAATAAGTATGTAGATTCATTGCTGGAAGGCAAATCCGCAATCAGGTTTTGATTGCTAACAAAGCTATTCAGGCCTACAAGAAGAGGAAAGAGGGAGGAGTGATCTTCAAGGTTGACTTTGAGAAAGCGTTTGACCATGTGGATTGGGATTTCCTAGATAAGGTCCTGGAAAGGAAAGGGTTTGGGTTCAACGCCTGGATTTGGAACTATATTAGATCGGCTAATTTCTCCATCTTGCTTAACGGGAAGCCCAAGGGTAAGATCTTTGCTTTGAGAGGCCTTAGGCAAGGAGATCCTTTATCTCCCTTCTTGTTCATTCTGTTGGTGGATGTTTTGAGTAGGTTTGTCTCATCTGGAGTGAATCAAGGTATGATAGAGGGTTTTAAGGTGGGTTCGAATGCCATTTCTTTATCTCATCTTCAATTCGCTGATGATACCCTTTTCTTTTGTTCGGCCTCGACGAAGGAAGAGTCTTTTAAGAATTTAAATGGCTTCTTTTCCTTCTTTGAAGCTATCTTTGGGCTCAATATCTTTTTTTTTTAAGAAGAAACGATAACTTTCATTCACAAAAGAGCCACAAAAACAACCTAAGGACAAAGGGATAAGGCATCCCTTCTCCAAAAGGAACTACAAAAAAGCCTTCCAATGAAGGTTGATCATGGCAGCAGAATAATTTGAAAAAACACTATCTTGGGCACTCCAATTGGAGGCCGAGAGCTGTATAACATCACAAAAAATATTGAAAGGCAGATACTTATCAGCAAAGACTTTTGAATTTCTTTCCTTCCAAAGATGCCAAAAGATTGCCCTAGATCTCTGGGCTCAATATCAATCGTCAGAAAAGCTCAATTTTTGGGGTTAACTGTGAGGCTGTGAAATTGAGAATTGGTTGTGAGGTGAGTGAACTTCCCTGTTCCTACCTTGGCCTTCCCTTGGGAGGAAATCCAAATTCGTTGGTTTTTTCGAATCCTGCGGTGGAAAAGGTCCAAAAGAGGTTGTCTTCCTGGAAAAAAAGCTTTCTTCTCTAAAGGGGGCAATTGACTCTGATTCAGTCTGTTTTGAGTGGGATCCCTCTCTACTTTCTCTTCCTCTTTAGATTGCCCTCGTCAGTGTGCAAGATTTTGAAAAATCTAATGAGGAACTTCTTGTAGAAAGGAGCGGAAGATTTTGAAAAATCTAATGAGGAACTTCTTGTAGAAAGGAGTGGATGAGGGAGGAGGAGCTCACCTGATTAGGTGGGATGTTGTGTGTGTGTGTGTGTGTGGGGGGGGGGGGGGGGAAGCATCCATTTGAGGATTCGCAACAAGCCTTGTTAGGGAAATGGTTATGGTGTTCCTTTAACGAGCCGAACACCCTCTGGTGGAAGATTATTGAGAGCTTGTATGGTCCACGCCCTTTTGAATGGATTTCTAGTGGTAGGTTGAAAGGTTCTTCTAGCAAAAACCTTTGGTCTGCAATTGTCTTGGGATTTCCCCTATTCTTTCCGTTTGTTAGTTGTTCTATTGGAGATGGTTCCAATACCTACTTCTGGGAGGATTCTTGGGTTGGTGATAAACCTTTGAGCGTGTTATTCCCTCGTCTTTACCATTTGTCTGATAATAAGATGCATTCGGTGGCTTCCATTTTTCCCAACCCTGATTTCTCTTGCCCTTCCCTTGGATTTCGTCGCTCCCTCTCTAATGGAGAGGTGGCTGAGGTCGTCAGTCTCCTTTCCCTCTTGGCCAACCAGTCGTTTCGTCTTGGGAGAAAGGACACTAGGTTCTAGACCCCTAAGCCCTCTAAGGGTTTCTCTTATGCCTCTTTTTTCCAATCTCTCTCCTCTCCCCACCCTCCTCTGGGAGCCTCCATTTTCTCCTCCTTGTGGAAGGTCAAAATTCCCAAGAAAGTGAAGTTCTTTGCCTGGGAAGTCTTACATGGTCGAGTGAATACTCAGGATCGAATCCAAAGGTTCTCTTCCTTCGTGTTGCGGCCGCAGTGGTGTGTCCTTTGTAGGAGGTAGAAGGAAGACCTTAACCACATGCTTTGGGATTGTTCATTCGCCAGCTCTAGGTTGCTTGGGCCCGTAACAGTTATTGCTCCTCTATTTTCGAGGAAGTTCTTTGACATCCCCTTTCGTGACAGAGGGAGAATCCTTGGGCAGTCTTGTTTTTTTGTTATCTTGTGGGGTATTTGGCTCGAGAGAAACAATAGAATTTTGGGAGGGGTGGAGAAATCCACAAGTGAGCTGTGGGAGACGATTAGATTTAATATGTCTCTGTGGGCCTCGATTTCTAAGTTTTTTTTAATTATCACCTAGGTCTTATTCTTTTGGATTTGGACCCGTCCTTGTAGTTTGGCGGGTGTTCTTGGTTGGGCTTGTTTTTTGTATGCCCTCTTGTATTCTTTCTTTTTTTTTTCTCAATGAAAGTGTGGTTTCTTATCCAAATAAATAAATAAAATAAGTCATTGAACTAAGCACTCTGTTTTTGTTATTGGTTAATAAAATTATAAAGTACAACTCTTATTTGAGTTAACAAATTCGTAGAATTCTTATGCATCCTACTAGATTAACTTAGGGGAAAAAAAAGAAAAAATAAGAAAATCAGCTACTATTAATGAGTAGCTTGGCGGACCGTGTTGAGGATAGTGATCTTGTATTAGTTGCAATTAGTAATTAATTGTTGTTAGGTGGTACAAGCCAATAAGTGAAACCATTGACCACCTTTTTCTTCGTTTTTCTTTTACTTTGAGAGGATGGGACCAGATGTTAAAAACTTTTGGTCTTTCTGCCTGTAGCCCAAATCAAATTGAGAATTGGCTTATTGAAGCCTTAAGTGGCTAGAACCTTAAAGGAAAGCAGCGTGTCTTGTGGAGAAGTGTTGCTCAAGCCTACATGTGGGAAATTTGAAAGGAAAGAAATAGGACTTTCAAAGATAAGTCTCTTCCTTTTAATTTTATTAACCAAGTTGCTTCTCTTGTAAATCTATGGTTCGGAATTCGATTAATCGCTCGCCTAGTATCTGTAAGTCTATTGTTGGGCAAATTTGGAAGCATCTCTCTCCCAAAAAGGTGAAAATATTCCTATGGTCGGTGGCGTATAGGAGCCTGAACACAGATGACAAAGTGCAAAGAAAGCTCAGAAATTGGTGTCTTTCTCCATCGGCTTGGAGACTTTGCCATAGGGAGACAGAGACCATAGACCACTTATTCTTACATTGTGTGTTTGCTCAGAGGGCCTGGAATTTTATTGCTAATCTTTTGGGGCTGTCCTTTTGTTTGCCAAAGACCATAGAAGGTTGGTTAGCCGAGGGCTTGATTGCATGGAACCTTAAGAATAAGGCTAAAGTGATTGGTGGTTGTGCGTTCCGAGCAACTACATGGCTATTGTAGAAAGAGAGAAACACTAGAACTTTCGACGATAAATCGTCCTCTTTTGAGTTTTTTTCTAATATTGTAAAGAACACTGCCTCTTGGTGGATTTCCTTAAACAAAAAGATTTTTTGTAATTATAGCTTGCTTATGATTATTAGCGATTGGCAAGCCCTTTTGAGATAGTTCTTGGGCGGGGCGATCTCCACCCCGGCCCTTAGGTTGTTTCTCCTTTTTGTGTTTTATACAAATCTCTTGATGTTTCTTATCAAAAAAAAAAAAAAAAAAAAAAAAAAAGTACTAATATACAAATTACTGCTTACTTCCTTTTGGTGTCTTAGAAACAGAAAATTCTTTTGTAATTATAGCCCAGCTCAAATCCTCCATAATTGGAAGGTCGTGGCCCATTAGCTTTAGTTCAAGGAGGGGGATCCTCGCCTCTTTGCCTTTAGGCTATTTTCTTTTGTTTTTCTCCTGATATATCTTCAAAAAAAATTATTGGTTTAAAAAAATTAAATTTTGAAATTTTGAAAAAAAAAATTCAACCATTAAATTTATTTTTGGCTAAATATACGTTTTAGTCCCTAACGTTTGGATGGGACCAGATGTTAAAAACTTTTGGTCTTTCTGCCTGTAGCCCAGATCAAATTGAGAATTGGCTTATTGAAGCCTCAAGTGGCTAGAACCTTAAAGGAAAGCAGCGTGTCTTGTGGAGAAGTGTTGCTCAAGCCTACATGTGGGAAATTTTCTCAATGTAGTCTCTCACCATTGGTAAATGCTAAAATTGACTAATGATAAACTTACAAGACTTACTTAGTGAATTGACAAAAATTTAGGCGAGGAAAAAGGTCGTCTAAGAGAGGAAAGTTTCTAATTTCATCCTCAAATTCGGGTAATCTCTTATCACTTTACTATTCTTCTTGAAGCTGGAAGTATTGTGAGGGGGTCCTTCACCTTTTCGTTTTTATAATATAATTCATGGCTAAAGTAGGAGACTTGTACCAAGTTTATTGAGAAATCATTGTTATAAGATATTTCCTCTGATTGGGCAGGCTATACCATTTCCTCCAAGCTTAGAAATTTATAAAACTGGTTCATAAAGTATGGAATATCAAGCAACAGCGCTAGAAACCAATGGTAGTTTTGAACCTCTTAAAATTATAAATGGGAACTCTATTTAAGAGTAACCCAGCTATCATCCAAAGAAGTACATTGAAGAAGCATGAGTACCTTGTTTTTAAATGCACTACCCATGAATACAGGTATAAACTTCCGTGCAACAGTAGCCCTACGAACTGCAGCCTATTTATCAAAGAGAGAGACATTGATTAAAGAAAGCTACAAGTATCTATTGAAAATAACATATAACAGCCTCGTTAATTTGATAAAACAATAAATTAAAGGAAGACCAAAACAAAGCAATGGATCTACATTTACTTTAAATTCAATAGAACGTACAAGCACAAAAGACCCACCTCCTAGTGCTCCCATAGAATAAAATATGTTCGTGGGTAAATGGAAAACATGAGTATACGAATTTCATTCACCAATCAATAGATTAGATTAGAATATTTGGGGAACCATAGTCTTTTGTATCCCTAAGCATCATTATGGAAAAATAAATAAATTATTCCTACTATATTCCTTGAATAAGCACCTCAAGATCTGCAGGTGATATAGGTTCATCACTAAGAAATGCTTCTGCAAGTTTATCATCGACCTCTGAAACCATTTCTATTAGTTCACGCCTCTTTTCTGTGACTAAAGCTTCCATGTCCGCAGGAACTTCTTCAGTGGTAACTTTCTCACTGCATTGTAATAACCAAACCATGAGAAGAGGAAGACTGGAAATAAATATTAAATGTAGCAGGTTTGGAAACGTACCCACTGGAACCATGAAAATAGTAAGCTTTAAGTTGTACAAGGTCAATAAGACCCTTAAACTCCTCTTCCAAGCCAATTGGGACTTGCACAGCAGCACTATGATGCCGGAGTTTAGACCTTGCCTTCAAGACAAACCAATCTAATTCAGTTCAAAGATTAGTACTCTACTCATTATCACCGACGACTAAATTATTGACTAGCTGCATTCATTAAACTCCAAAGGAACCACCGAATCTGCAGCAAACTTTTCATGACTAGTACCAGCACAGTGAGACCATGCAAATCAACTGAAAGAAAAATATAGGAACTAATCTACCTTCATTTTGACCACTATGAAAAAATATTATCTTACATTCATTAATTAAAATGATATGTCCTACTTAGGAGAAAGTTTTGATAAAATATTATTTAATCAAACTTCAGATGATGAAAATTTGTATAGTTTTCTTAGGTTTCTGGACTCAGGATTGTTTCTTTCTAACATCATTAACTAGTGCCTTTCTAATGTTGACCAAAACTTCATAAGATATTATTTCCAATTTAGTTTACAATTTACATTGAGGATTATTTATAATTTTTTTCTTTCCTTTTCAAAAAAATTAGGGGAAAACCTCGTAAAAAATTAGGGAAATCATAATTATTAAAAAAAAGAAAAAAAAAGAGAAACAACACTTGAATGGTACTGGCATGTTGTTATTTCCACGTAATGCATCATCTGCAATGATGTGTGTGCGTGTGTTTAAAGAAAAAATTGAGAGAGAGAGAGAGATACATTCAATAATTTGTAATCCATAAAGAAAAAAATATAAAATTCAATAAAAATTAAGAATATAAGCATTCTTTTTGATAATCACCTGATTCAAAACCTTCCACGGATCAGCACCCATCCTATCAAGTTTATTAATAAATGCAAGCCTGGGAACTTCATATCTTCTCATCTGCCGATCAACTGTAATAGACTGACTCTGCACACCACCAACACTACAAAGGACGAGAATAGCACCATCAAGAACACGCAAAGCTCTTTCTACTTCGATTGTGAAATCAACGTGACCAGGGGTGTCGATAATGTTAATCTGCAATAAAATATGAAAGAAACTAGTATAAAAAATCTTTATGCGGACTACAAGTTTCTTCACGAAACAGATCATCACACCAAAAAAGTACAAAAATCACATATAAATGTTCTCATTTGCATTCATTTTGACCTGAAATTATAAAAATAGAGAAGAGAAGAAGAAATTATAAAAATAGACAAAATAATTAATAGGAAATGCAAATCTTCTGTCCAACTTGTCTTGTGAAATTAGTTGAGATGCATAGAAGTGGTTTGAATATCATGGTTATCAAATAAAAGTTCGAAAAATACTTCGCTGATTCAAATCTCCTTGACACTAGAACTAGTATCAAGGCTATCTTTATGAAAAATGACAGATACTATCATTTCTTTCTCTCTGAATTTTACATCTAGCAGAATAAAGTAGTAACAGACACTAAACGCATCCTCCTAACTAGCTTCAACTTCTAAGCCAGACCAACTCCTAAATTCAGTAAAATGACGTATCTTTCGAGTATTCCATAATTATACCTGGTAACCGTTCCACGTACAGTAAGTGGCAGCGGACTGAATTGTGATCCCCTTCTCTCTCTCCAAATCCATAGAATCCATCTTGGCACCAACCCCATCTTTGCCTCTAACCTCGTGGATTTCATGAATTCTACCCGTGTAATACAGAACTCTCTCAGTCAGCGTCGTCTTGCCCGAATCAATATGCGCCGAGATCCCGATGTTGCGGAGCTTCTCCATGGATTCTTTCCACCATGGCTCCTTGTCCTCCTTCACACGGGCCGCATTTGAAGAGTGGCGGAGATGGAAATTTCCGAGGAGAAGAGCGGCGGCGGGTGAGGGAGATGAAGAGATCGTCGAACGTGAGAGGGAAGAGGAATAGAAGGAATAGAGGAGGCGCGGTGTGGAGGTCCTCCGGAAGCCGGCCATGGCGACGGAGCTGGGGGTTTAGAGGGCTAAACCCTAAACCCTTCGTTTGTATTCACTGTGTTCTGTGTGTTGTGGACCTTTCACGAATTGAACTGACTTCGTTCTTCTCTTTTATTTTGCTGTTCGACGATGGAGATTACGGGGTTTGAATATAATATTGCATATATATTTTTGGAAGTATTACATATATATATATATATTTGTTGTTTTTTGTTGTTTTTTTTTTTTTTTTTTTTTTTTTTTTTTTTGCTTTTATATATATATATATATATATATATATATATATATATATATATATATATATATATATATATATATATTTGTTGTTTTTTTTTTTTGAAATAATATATATATTTGTTGTTTATGACTAGAGTTAAAATGTCGATATGGTATAAAAAAACTAAAATCTATAATCTATATCTATAATATCTCTAATCTATAATTATCTATAATTATATTAAAAAACAATGATTCGTCAAAAAAAAACATTTTTAGACTAAAATACCCCTTCAAATTTATTTATTTCTTTTTTTTAGAAAGAAAACAATGCATTAAAGAGAAATAAAAGAGTCAGATACAACTGCCTCCTTACCAATTAAGAAAATCAACCAAGAGGGGGGTAAGAGGACCAAAACCAATACAGACCTTCCAGCATGGAAGGAGTCCCTGCACATCATCAAAAAAACTAGAATCAGAATAACATAACGTGTCCTGACGAGCAATGGAGTGAGCCACCCCATTTCGATTTCTAGGGCAGTGCTTGAAAGATAGCACTCCTAATTTGGGAGCCACATCTAAAATGGCTTCAACAAAAACCTTGATCTCATACAAATCTACACAATCCTTGTTCAAGCAGCGGACGAGCTCCAAGGCATCAGATTCAACTTCAAGCTCCATAGAATTTCTGAATTGCTCACGAAATCATTTGAGACCAACCCACATAGTTTTGGCCTCGAGAACTTTGATCGGCCAATCCCCTTTGGACAACTGCAAGCCCGCTCAAATCAAAGACATGCCAGAATCACAAACCACCCAGCCAAGACCTCCAACCTTCAATTCAGCGTTCTAGGAAGCGTCTGAATTAAATTTCCATCGGTTTGGGCGAGGAGGAATCCATGATTTGTGATTCTGATGGCTCTCAGGTTTCTGTCGACGAGCGAACTTCAAGTAAGTCTCTGGTTTCCCTTGTTGTTCAAAAAAATCTAGATATATGACTGTATAATTGTGAACGATCTGGATTTTTTGTGGTCTTGAGTATTCGATTTCGATTTCTAGAATCTCAAATGCACCAAATCAGCAGCACCACCTTCTCCAACTCCTCGTCGGATAAACTGCTGTAACACCAGCTCCAGTAGTCCAGGCAAGCCCACCCATTCCTGAATAATTGAAAAAGCAACAACATTTTAGGAATAAAATTGATCCAAGTCTTCTTGACCAATTTACACTCCCAGATAGCATGGATGTTCAATTCAATTTACTTCCTACACAAAAAACAGTTGGGATTAATATCAATTTATTTAGATTGAAGATTAGAACAACAAGGAAGGATGTTGTTAAAGAACTTCCAGGCACAAATTTTTGCACGGGGAATGATATTGAGGCCCCATAGCTTCTTCCACTCTTTAGCAAGGTTTAGGATTCGAAACCGAAGTCTCCACAGGGGAAGAGACTGAAATCGCCAGCTGATAAGCACTCCTAACCGAGAATATCCCATTTTTTTCATGACTCCAAATGATTTCATCCTTCACATTAGGGCCCCCTAGAGGAATATTGAGAATATCTGAAGCGTCAGCTTGGATGAAATTCTCCATAATTTTGCTCTCCATCCACCTGTTATTGTCATCTAGGAGGGTTTTGACCTTACGCCCTTTCAAAGTCTCTGGAGTGAGGATGGGAGACTTAGCCCCCAATCTATTAATCCATGGATCATTAGCAATATCAATGTACTCCTCATTGCCAACTCGCCATCGATAGCCTTTTAAAAACAGATCTCTTCCCCAAATTATGCTTATCCACGTAAGAGATGCATTGTTCCCAACAGTGGCATTCAAAAAGTTTCGGTCTTTGAAGTATCTTTCTCTTAGAATTCTGGCTAGGAGACTATTCAGATTTTTAATAAGTCTCCAACTTGTTTTGGCAAGTATTGCTTGGTTGAAATTGATGATATCCCTAAAGCCCATTCCTCCAGAATCCTTGCTTTTACGAAGAGTCTTCCAGCTTTTCCAATGGGTCTTCCTTGTATTACCAGTGGAACCCCACCAGAACTTAGTGCACAACCTATTAATCTCCTCACAAATTTTGTTAGGAATCCTGAAGCAACTCATGGTATACACAGGAATTGCTTGAGCCACCGCCTTTATAAGAATTTATTTGCCTCCCGAAGAAAACAACTTTCCTTTCCAGTTCTGAAGAGTCTTCCACACGTTGTCTTGTATCTTGGAAAACAAATGACCTTTGTTTTTGTTGTTAAGGGAAGGCATGCCTAGGTAATAACCCAGGGAATTAGTGATAAGGACTCCAAGAATTTCACCACAAGAATCACTTAAGCTTTTTCCCACATTTTTGCTAACCATAAAAGCCGATTTAGCTAGATTAACCACTTGTCTCGAGGCATTTTCATAGATGGATAACACCTTCTTGACTGAGTTACATTCTTTCTCTGATGCATTGAAAAAGATAAGACTATCATCTGCAAAAAAAAAAAAAAAAAAAAAAAAAAAAAAAAAGTGGGTGAGAGAATGGCAAAACTTATTAATTTTAAAGCCTTTAAGATTAAAGTTCGATCCTTCCCTGTTTAGTAGCGCTGATAACCCTTTTGCACAAAGTAGGAAAAGATGAGGAGATAAGGGGTCTCATTGACGAATGCCTCTATTTGGACAAAACTCCTCGCTTGGAAAGTCGTTGATATGGACCGAGTAAGAGACCGAATGCACACAATTCATCACCCTGCCTCTCCATTTTTCGCTAAAGCCCATATGCTCCATTATATTGTCATTATAGCACCATTCAACCCTTTTGTACGCCATGCTCATATCTAGCTTCAAAGCTATGTTACCAACTTTCCCTTTCCTTTTCTATTGATCGAATGTACACATTCAAAACCAATAACCACGTTGTCATTTATAAGCCTCCCAGGAACGAAGGACGACTGATTTGGAGATATGATCAGATTAAACACTTCTTTTAGCCTATTAGCTAAAGCCTTAGCAATGAGTTTGTACACGACACTGCACAAACTTATAGGTCTCCAATCTGCCATGGACTTGGGATTTTTGCATTTGGGAATGAGGGTAGTATGAGTCTTATTAAGACCATCAAGGGTGTGACCCAAGTTCAACACTCCCAAGCAAACCGTAGTGATGTCTTTGCCAACAAACCACTAAGCCTTTGTTTGTTCCAACCTGATAGCTTCTTTAAACAATGTTGGATCTTGTTTGTAATATTGAGCACATTTGAGGGGGAAGAAACTTGCCAATGATTTTGGATAATTTTGCCACACTTCTCAAAGTGAGCCTAGGATTCTTCAAAACGGCATGACCTAGCCTTGGGGTTCCCTCCACTCGCCACAGGACTTGAAACCATCTCCAACAGGATGGGTCTATGGTCAGAATTATGGAGGTTAAGATGCTTAACTCGCAAACTTCCTAAGTTCAATTTATCAGTATTGGCCACAAATAATCTGTCCAGCCTTTCCTTAATGGAATTCCTATTTTTGGGGATTTTAAACCAAGTATAAAGATCTCCAGAGAAGGCTAGATCTTCTAAACTGCGCTGATCAACAGCTTCCTTAAAACTGTCCATATAATTATCTTTTCTTCGTTGATCGCCCCATTTCTCATCTTCAAAGAGGATTCATTAAAATTCCCACCCACAATCCAATAGAGATCAAAAAGACACTTTAATCTAAGGAGGAGCTTCCAAGACTCTTTCCTCTCCTCCGCTTTGGGATTACCATAAAATCCTGTAAACTTCCAATCCCCGGCACCATCTTTGATAATGGAATCAATGTGGCCCTTGGAATAAGAGGTAATTGTCAACTTTGTATCCATATTCCAGAACAACGCTAAACCATCACTTTTGCCAATGCAATCAACACTAAAGCAACAGTCAAAATCCAGAAGATTATAACACTTAATTTCCGAAAAAAACTATCTGAGGGGAATGACTTCGCACCTCATGGCGCAAAGCTCAGAACGCTCGGGAATTCCCCAACCCCCGAACGTTCCAGCATAGAATTTTCATGGCGTCCGGGTGGGGTTGTTCCACAGCCTCCACCGATATCCCTCCTACATTATCGGAGTAGAATTTGCACACTCTCTTTCCTCCCTAGACTACTTCTTCCTCCTGTCTACCGTGTTTCTTGTTGTTTATTTTAACCCAATCCATTTCACAGTCAACACTGCTAACAATCTCTTTGCGGGCTCTTCTTTTCCAAGCTTTCAGGCCTTTGATATCTTTTGTTGTTGATCATGATTTAGGCCCATCATGCCCACTCTCTTTCTCTTTTACCTAATTTTCTAGCTTCGGGTTTTGGATAGATTTGTCTGGTAACAAAACATGGCTCTTTAGGACATTTGGTGGGCCAAAGTCCATATTTTTTGTGGGTCCCATGAAAGCTTTTTCCTTCTTCACTGCACAGGAATTTGCTGACATATAGGATGTACCTTCTACTGCTTTTTACCCAATCGGTGCCAACTAACCATCAAACTTGTCTTTTCTGTCCTCATCATGTTTGCCTCTGACATCCCTAGTACCATCGTTCTCCCTAGGAATTTTCGCTTCACTACCTTTCGACAACGGCTCCTTTTGTTCAAGCTCATGTTTCTCCAGTGACCTTGCCGCCGCTGGATCGGACGAACATGATGTTCGTTTTGGAGGTGCCACAAATTTCCCCTGAGTCCTCTTCTCCCATTGGTGAATCATTGGATGCCCCCCATGCTTCTACCTGTTCTATCTCCATACTTGCCTGTCCATTTTCCATGTTGGTGACTTCTTTTTGTTTTCCAGTTTTTGGGTTTCTAGGATCTTCATCATACTTTTTGAAAGCTTATTGATTTTTTGCTTGGTTTTCATCACTGTTACCATGGTGCTCTGTATTCTTAGTATTTCCCCTACCTTCAGTTTTCCACCACTGGTTAGAACTTCTGGCGTTCTCACCACAGCCCCTACCTCTGCCTCTATACGAGTATCCCCTGTGTTTCCAATTTTCCGATTGTCTTCATTTGTAAAACCCTTTGCTCGCCTGAGTTTCTCTCAACTCAATACCATAAACCTTCTCTCCATTACCCTCTGCCTCCACTTGGTCGCATTCATGAATAACATGGCCAACTTTTCCACAATGATAGCAAAAGTCGGGGAGTTTCTCATAAGTAACCGGGAACCAAGTGTTCGGAGCTCCTGACCCAATTCTGATATTAGTTCCTCACTTTAAAGGTTTAGTGATGTCCATTCTGATCCTAATCCTTAGCTCTTCCCCACTTATATTCCCTTTGTCGTCTGTGTCCACATCTTCAAATATTCCTATTGAATTACCCAGAGCTTCTGCATATTTCCTACGAAAGCAGACACGAGGTAATTTATAAAAATGAACCCAAAAGGATGCGTACCTGAACTCTAAGAAGCTTGTGCAACACTTCCCTTGTGGCTCTTCCATCAGAATGATTGAGTCGCCGAAAATCCAAGGACTTCCTTTTATAATCCTGATTTTATCTCTTTTATATTTGAACTTGCAGAGGAAAGTATTTCTTCCCGCCTTCTCTACTATGACTCTCTCTTCCACTGCCCATATTCTCAGCATAATATCATAGAAGACTTCCCATAGGATAAGCTGCATAATATCAGAGAAGACTTCCCATAGGATAAGCTTGGTTGAGAGGATCTTACAAGCCACCGCTCCAGTGAGATCCCTATCAGTTTCTTCAATGTCTTCATCATCAATGGCCACTACTCGTCTTCCTTCTTGTTCAGCTAAGCTGAGTTTTTCGATCTGGTTGTTTAGGTCCTCTGTGATTTCCTCCTTAGATGTTTGTTAACGATCCAAGTTGGGGTTGTTCCCTTGCTGATCACCATCGGATCCCACCAGGCAAACCTGATGTTGCCCCTGATTTTCCATAGCTCTTCCCACTCGACAGGCGAGAGAGACAGAGCTAGGACCCTTTCTCCTTTAGCCACTCTATTTCAACTTTTTTTTTAAAAAAAAAAAACCTATAATCCCTTCAAATTTAAGATAATTACTTTAGTTAAAATCTAATTATTTTAATTAAAAAATAAAAGAAAAAATAAGAAAAAAAAAAACAAACATAATGATAAAAAAACAATTGACTTTCACGATTGGATAAAAAAATTTTAAAACCAATATGAAATTTTGAAAAAAAATCTTAAGATAATTATTTTAGTTAAATCTAATTGTTTTAATTAAAAAGAAGAAAAAATAAGAAAAAAAAAACAAACATAATGATAAAAAACATTTGACTTACACGATTGGATCAAAACTTTTAAAAACCAATATGAAATTTAATATGAACTTTTGAAAGAAAAAATCGTAAGATAATTATTTTAGTTAAATCTAATTATTTTAATTAAAAAGAAGGTGGAGGATCTCATAAATCTGTACCTGGTCCATTAGAGGCTTTTTTAGGAAGGCTAAGCAGCACACACACGCGAGTTTTCTTGGAAAGTTTTTTTATTTGTTTCATATTTTGCTAGCTTGTGATCATTTCTCTTAGGCTAAAAGCTGAGTAGATGTAGTGCATGATCGTGAGTATGATTAATTCCCCATGAAGCTCTGCTATTGGTGCCTCATTTAGTGGGAATGAATTGCATGTGAATTGATGGGTTTTAGTTTAGGGGTGTTGGGTTGCGTTTTCTTCCCACTAAACTACTTACCTCATTGATGTCTTAAGATGCTCTATCCGGGTGGTATTTTTGATGCAGGTGGCAAGCCTAAGGCTATAAGCCTGCATGGAACAAACCATAAATTATATAGGAAGCAAGAGGACGGAGGCTTGGAAGGCTAGCTGAATCCATGTAATCTATGCTGGGAATGCGAGTCCATGAATTCAGGTATTTTCTTTTTGGGACGTGTTAAGTTTTGTTGTTCTACCTTGACAGTCTCTTAATATATTTGTTCTATAAAACTTTAAATAACAATTGAATAAAATTTTAAAACTTAAAGGTTATAGATTTAATATCTCCCATAACTTCACTTTTTGCTAAAAGAAAACTGATCATAGTTATTTTAGATGATTACTTTTATTTTAGAAAATATAAATAAAATTTACAGAATAATATTGAAATAAACTCTGGATTCTTCGAAAACAAGTATTGAAAATTAAAAAATAAATGAAAAATAAATAAATATATTTTTTTAAGTTTTAATGAATATAGCTTAAATTTTGGCTAAAAATATTAAAGTTGGTTGATGTGGATTTTTTCTACCGCAAGCGCACGGGTCAAGTAATAATATAGTGAATGTGAAATTCGAATATCGTCCTCTAGATTGGATTTCTAATCAATTTTAATTACCGAAAATACTCTTGTCCAATTTTATTTAGAGAACCAAACAAAGTGAGAATAAATATAAATTAAACACAAAACAATGAAAAAGTATGACAATCTAATGGAGACAACGGTCTTAGGGATTTGATTTCACCAATTGGGATTATGGATTAATTCATGGATTAATGACATGCTATGATTCATAAATCTTGGAATACTAAAGTCACACATATCTCTCCCGAGCATACATGATTCTCCCACATGCAATGAACCTGATATCCCTATCTAAATTCATTAAATATGCAACGCATTAAGGTTATCTTTTTTAACGATTTCTAGAATTAACTAATATCTCCCGATTTCCAGCTAAATCCTAGTTATGCATAATGAGTTCTAAGCTAAATCCTCTCTCCCGAGTTAGTTTTGAGCACAAACAACATTCAATTCATGGCCGGTAAATTGAAAGCATTAAACAAATATTATGCATAAATGAATCAATAACAACAATCCATAAATTAAATCCATAAAGCGCCCAACGGCTACATCGATCCCTAAGAATTACACTTAGCTATACATAACCCGCGTTACAATATAGTACAAGTCTAAACAAGCCATAAAAACTACAAAAGTAAATGGTAAAGAGAATTAAACGCTACGTAGGCCAAGATTGCACGTCCCCGTTACGATCCCCACGAACAATCGTTTGATTCCCATTTTTCCTCCACTTGTTTCAGCTTCCTCAACCTCTTTTTCCTCTGTTTTACGACTCCAAATCGTCCAAAAAAAAGCCCCCCACGACTGACCTAATCGAAAAATACTTATAGGCTGAAAATTTGTTGTAGCGTCGCTACACTACCGCAATACTGCGAATCTGGAAGATTGAAGCCGAGAGCGTTGCGACGCTATAACCTTTTCGCGCGTACTCCAAATTTGGAATGCCAACGTCGAGACGCCCAAAGAGCAGAGTCCCGACACTGGCTCTCGGCTGAGCAAATCTTGACTTCTTCCAACTTGAATCTTTTTCGATCTTTACCTCTTTTCGCATCCCGAGCACCCAATTAGCTCCAAAACATATTTCATACAAATAAAACATATAAATGTATAATTTTTGTCAAATAATTGTAAAAGACTAGCTTAATTAATTAGAGAAAAATAACTAGCTATGCTCGCTATCATTGGTATAAAATACTAATTATTTATAAACATTTAGATTTTTCAGTCTCAACTATAACAATTCTTCCAAACTATTTATTTTTCAACAATTGGATATTAACCGAACCATTAATTTTTTTAGAGAAAAATTAAATTTTTGAATATTGCATAAACGCTGGATTCTTAAAGACAATTGACTTTCACGATTGGATAAAAAATTTTAAAAACCAATCTGAAATTTAATATGAAATTTTGAAGAAAAAAAATCTTAAGATAATTATTTTAGTTAAATCTAATTATTTTAATTAAAATATAAAAGAAAAAACAAATAGGTTATTTACTATTCGTTTATAAATTTTAATAATTTACTGATCGGTTTGTAATGAACTTACTGCGGGCAGACCCAATCTCCCTTCTTCATTTCAATTTCATCAACATTAATCTTCTTCGGCCCCTCTGTTTTACACTTTAAGTAGAATATATACCTGTAGGAGTTCATAAATTTACACCTATTACAAAACCAATGGAATATGTTAGGGGCGTATTTGATGGTTTTGAAAGCAGCATCGGAAAATCATCATAAATTGCCTATTATCAGAAAGATGAGCTTTAGTCCTCTAATATTGCTTGATATCATATTAGAACAGCAGAAGCTATACTTAAAACTCTTGCAACAGTAGTTTTAGGCAGAGGAAATTAATGTTCAATCAAACAATATTTCCAATGTGTAAATACACACACCTAATAGATCATTTGTATGATAATAGTTTATATTTATTGCCTTATTGAACTCATTAGAAAATCACTATGTCTATCAAATAAGGTCAGTAGAGAATTACAGACATTCAAAAACCAAAGAATTTATGGATCGGTTTGTTTGTTTTTTTTTTCTTTTTTTTTTTAATAAAAAAGTTTTTTTATCTTTTATTTTTTTAATTAAAACAATTACGAAATTCGATTTCCACTTTTTTATTTTGTTATCTTTTATTATCATTTTGGTTTGATGACTTAGAATAATAGTTTATTTATTAAAATATAAATGTAATCTATGCTGGGAATTCTATGAGGACTTGAGTTTGTAGGGTTGACACTTTTTTTTTTTTATTTGACAATAAATGTCTGGAAACTAATGAAGAAATTTAGTCACTTTTTCACAATGAAAACTAAAGAATTTTCTTTTTAGGATGTGTTAAACTTTGTCGGCAATTTGAAATTTTGAAAAAAAAATATAGATAAATAATTTTATAATTATCTATAATAAATGATTAAAAAATAAAAAATAAAAATTTGTAATCGGTACAAAATTAAAAAAAAAAAAATAGGGTAATGTTGTCTCTGCATTAAGATTGGAGAGTCTGTTTGTAACTAAAGCATTATTTATCTTTAAGATTGGAAAGCCAACATTATTCAGAAGAATATTTTGGGACATATTAGATTATAGTTTATGTGGGAAGCATTTTTTATAGTATTTTGGGACATATAGTTTCTGTGGGAAGTTAAAGATTTTCTAGAAGAATATTTTGTGAGATATTTCACAATGGAAAATTGTTTAGAAAGTTCATAAGGATGCAAACAACATTATTAAGAAGGAAATTTTATGGCTATATGGAGAGACAACATGCTCTCCAATCTTAATGAAAATTTGAATACGTTGTTTGGAGAGCCTGTTTTTAATTTTTTATCTTTTATTTTCATTTTAATTAATATCTTAATATAGTTAAACCATTTTAATATTTTGGTTTTCCAATTAATTAATTTCAATTATATGATAAAATATAAAGTTTAACATATCAATCACATATTACATTATTCATCCACATATATAAACTTTACATATATTATTGTGTTATTTCTTATAAGTTTGATTGTTTAAATTAAATAGTTTTACAAATACAATTATCCTACTATTTTTTAAAAAATAATTAATTAATTTCTATAAATTTTTTTAGCAAGGAAATATAGATGACGATAGAAAAAGAAAAATTTACTCCAGACTCTCACAAGAAGAAAGAAGAAAACGATTGAATTGACTGTGGAATCAAGAAAAAAAAAGACAACTTCAAGGAAAGCAGCTTTGCAGTAAAATAAATCATTATTTTGGTATAGCAACATGTAAAGAAATGAATGAATTCGAAGCTAATATTATATTTTTATGTCTTCGAAATAATATATTTTAGAAAAAAAATTACAAAAGTCACTTCTAAAATATAAGTATTTGTTATAAACCGTTAAGAACAAGAACAAAAAAACTAAAAAACTAACACTAAAAGAGAAATAGAGAGAAAAGGTAGAGAGAAAAGTGAACAAATGAATTGCATTCAATTGTGTTGTTGTGTTTAACCCTTCATACACATCCCTATTTATACCATTACAATAGGGATGGTTTACGACCTTAAAAGACCTAAAATAGGAGGGAGAGAGAGTCTTGTGCCTAAAGTTAAGGAGAGTCATGGGGAAAGTCCTAAAATAGTGGGTTTTTTTTTAAAAAAAAAAAAAGAAAAAAATGGATATCTGTAAATACATTTATAGTGTATTTCTAACACTATTGTTATATTTATTATTGTAACACATTTTTATTAACATTAGTTTTACATGATTGTTTATTAAAAAAAGTTTAACATTATTGTAATTTTAAAATGTACTTTTTCAATTTTACTTACATTATTGTAATATCATTTTTATTAACATTGATTTTACATATTCATTAATATATATCGTCTCATGTTTGAATGGTGAAAATATATGCGAACCCTTTCATTCTCCAATACACGAGCTTAAAAAGATAAAATCATGTACATTTTGCAAGGCAATAAAATTTGAGCATGAAACTCCAACATTTTGTTGCTTCAATGGGCAGGTAACATATCCATCCCTTTGATATTTTAGAATTTAGAATGTAAAATGTAGAAAAGACTGTATATTTAAAAAATTAATTAATTAGATACTTATTTTTTATATATAGGTGCACCTTGCTGAAACTATGGTACATAATGATCTAAAGTATTTATTAACATCACAGTTTGAGGAAGGAATTTTATTTAGGAAGAATATTCGAGCTTATAATAGTATTTTCTCCTTCACATTATTTGGGGTGAATTTAGATAAAGATTTGGCATCTTCACATAAAGGAGTGTACACATTTAGAGTTCAAGGACAAATATACCATGACCTCCCAAGTCTATTACCGAAGATAAATCAATATTCTTTCAACTATATTTTTATGATACCATGAATGAAATTCAAAATCGGATTGGAAAAATTGAAAGATGCTAGGTTGGATAAAAGTGTTACTGAAAAATTAGTAGAAATTTAAAAGACAATCCATATGCCCAGTTTTTTCGAAGCATAAAAGACCTCCAGTCAATTGAAGATGCTCATATACATATTGCTACAAATATACAAGTTGATCAACGTGTTTATAATTTACCTGGAGTGGATCAAGTTGCTGCTATATGGATTGAAGGAAACAATAACAATATTCCATTTAAGAGAGATATTGTGGTGCATGCGCATACTGAAAAACGACACAGAATTCAACATTATTTTAGTTGTTATGATCCACTTTAATATCCATTACTTTTACTAAATGGAGAGGCAGGTTGACATTAAGACATTAAACGAAAGTCTACGCCAAACCATAATAACAATGGTAGCCACAACATTTTGACAGAAGAAACATCTGATGTTCGACAATTTCATAACATTGAAGACATCATCAACGATGAAAATCAAGGTTTGTGTTTTATATCCCACTATAAATACAATAATTTTTTTTCATTTTAAAATTGTGAGTTTATTCATAGTATAACATTTAATTTTGAAAATTTAATAGGAGTTTCAAAAGGTCGATCGCCCAAAGTTTCATGCAGAGAGTATTACTGTTATAAGTTACAAATGCGTCAGCCTACTCATTCGATATTGCTTTTAGCTAGTCGACTTTTTCAACAATATGTTGTGGATATGTTTATAAAGTTTGAAACAACTAGACTTGACTTCTATAAGACTCAACAATCACACATTCGATCAGAGTTGTATCAAGGGATTGCTGATATCGTAAATGCAGGAGAAACAAGAGGAGGCAAAGTTGGAAAACGTATAGTTCTTCCTTCAACATTTATTGGTGGCCCAAGAGATATGCGACGTCGATATTTAGATGCTATGAATTTAGTACAACATTTTGGAAAGCCAGATTTATTTATAACAATGACATGCAATGCTGAATGGAAGAAAATAAGGGAAGAGTTAATGGAAGGTCAAATTTCTGAAGATAGGCCAGATCTAACTTCAAGTGTAACACCCGAGTTAGGAGGGGTACATGAATGAACCGAGGCCACATCCGAATGAGAGGGATCCTGAGGACATGAAAGTATGGTCAAGATAAGCTTAAAAGAATTTATAGATACTACCTATACCAACAAGGTGCACCTTCCTTTTCGGTGACTCAATCATAGGAACTTTGAAGTTAAGCGTGCTTGGCTTGGAGAAGTTCTATGTTGGGTGACCTCTTGGGAATTTTCCTAGGAAGCATGTGAGTGAGGACAAAACATGCTAAAAGGACCCTGTGTTGGTTTGTGGGGACAGTCTTCAATCTTAGAAGTAGTATCAGACAAGTATGGTGGCGTGGCCAGGTCGTAGGGGAATGTCGGGGCCGTTAAGGGTCGAATTCAGATTCCAAATCCTGGTCCTGGGGCGTTACAGATGGTATCAGAGCGGAACCTCTCCCAGTAGGATGTGGTTCGGGGACGAACCAAGGCGAAAGCTGGTGGGCATGTAACACCCGAGTTAGGAGGGGTACATGAATGAACCGAGGCCACATCCGAATGAGAGGGATCCTGAGGACATGAAAGTATGGTGAAGATAAGCTTAAAAGAATTGATAGATACTACCTATACTAACAAGGTGCACATTCCTTTTCTGTGACTCAATCATAGGAACTTTGAAGTTAAGCGTGCTTGGCTTGGAGAAGTTCTATGTTGGGTGACCTCCTGGGAATTTTCCTAGGAAGCATGTGAGTGAGGACAAAGCATGCTAAAACGACCTCGTGTTGGTTTGTGGGGACAGTCTTCAATCTTAGAAGTAGTATCAGACAAGTATGGTGGCGTGGCCAGGTCGCAGGGGAATGTCGGGGCCGTTAAGGGTCAAATTCGGATTCCAAATCCTGGGCTTGGGGCGTTACATCAAGGGTTTTTAGAGGAAAATTATTGGACTTAAAAGACCAAATTGTGAACAAAGAAATATTTGGAAAGGTTGCTGCTTTTGTGTATGTAATTGAATTTAAAAAAACGAGGACTTCCACACATGCATATGTTGGTAATATTGGAAAGAGACAACAAGATCACTAATCTTGACCAATATGACAACTATGTTAGTGCAGAAATTCCAGATAATCAATCAAATCCTCCTCTTCACAATGTTGTTGTAAAACACATGCTCCATGGCCCGTGTGGCAAAGATAACAAAGTGTCTCCGTGTATGATTAATGGAAGATGTAGATTTCATTATCCAAGACAATTTTGCTCGAAGACAATGCAAGGAAAGGATGCATACTCAATATATAGGAGAAGAAACAACAAAAATGAGGTATTTATAATAATTTAAGTATTATATTTACATATATATTTAAATATTTATAATATACTTTATATGATAGTGATTTTGTTAGAAAAGTTAGTGTTTAAAAATAATTTTCTAATTATATTATATAAAATTTTTTTGAAGGTAATTGTTAGGAAGAAGACTTTTGATAATCGATGAGTGGTCCCTTATAACCCATATCTACTCTTGAGATACAATTGCCATATAAATGTAGAAATATGTTCAGGGTTGAAGGCAATTAAATATTTATACAAATATATCTACAAAGGACATGATAGAGCTGGAGTTTATATATCTCATGACAATGATAGTAAAAGTATTGATGAGATAAAGGATTATTAGGATGTGAGATGTGTATCTTCATAAGAAACCTTATGGAGAATTTATGATTATAGATTGATTGAGATATCTCCCGTGATAAACTTACAACTTCATCTTCTAAATATACAATGTGTTTCTTATTAGGAAAATCAGGATTTGAAGAAACTAATTCATTGGGATCATGTATCAAAGACAATGTTAACAGAGTACTTCCATGTGTCAAAAATATGAAACTGCTCGAAATCTTTTATACAAAGAATTTCCTGAACATTATGTGTGGGATAAACAACTTCGAGTATGGAAAGAAAGGAAAAAAAGGAGTAGCTATATCACGCATTGTTGGAGCAAATCCAAGAGAAGGAGAAAGATATTACTTACTTTTATTACTAAACCATGTTAGGGGGCCAACATCATTTGAGTCCTTATTGATTGTTAATGGAAAAAGAGTATCGACATTTAAAGAAGTAGCACAAGAAAGAGGACTTTTAGAGTCTGACCAAAGTATTCTAGAATGTTTAGATGAAGCAGTATCATTTGAGATGCCTTATGCTTTTAGAAGACTCTTTGTAATATTGTTAGTATATTGTGAACCAGTTGATGTTAGAAAATTATGGGAGGATTATTTTCAATTCTTATCAGAAGATTATAGAAAAGATTAGCCAGATAATTTGGAATATCAAATGCAATGTACTTTACAAGATATGAAATTATTCCTTGAGTCAATGGGCAAAGAAATTACCATGTATGATTTACCAAAAATCAAAGACATGGCAATACATGGACATGAACACTATATAAAAGATGTGTTGGATGAAAAGTCAATTGAAGTCTCAGACGAAGATATTCAAGCTTCATTAAAGTTGAATGAAGAACAAAAATTGGCATATGATATTATTATAGAAAGAATCATGAATAATAAAAGTGGTGTTTTTTTATGGGAAAAATACACTTTTAGTCCCTGAGGTTTGAGTTAAGTTTCATTTTGGTCCCTTAGTTTTCAAACTCAACAATTTAGTCCATGAGGTTTGATTTTAGTTGCATTTTATTTCCTCCATCCATTTTTCCGTTAAAAACTAATGGTTTGCTGACGTGGCACCTATTTTTTTTTATTAAAAATTTATTTTTCAAATTTTAAAAATAAAATAATTAAAAAATATTTCTTTTTAAAATTTCATTTTTCCTCTTCTTTCCCCCCCTCATTTCTTCTTCTTCTCAACCTAACTATCATCATCTTCTTCCTCTCAACTACCATCCTTCTTCTTTAACTCTGACAGCCGGCGGCCAGCGATCGGCGACTGACGACCCGCCGACACTTTTTTTTCCTCCTCCTCATCCTCTTCTCTTCTCCCACTTTTTTTTTCTTCTTGTTTTTTTAAAGAAAATAGAGGAGGGAGGGAGGAAGGACCTTCCTTCTCTCCGATTTCCAGCATATTTTGATGATCTGGAAGGTATATAACTCTCTTGAGTTCTTGCATATTTTGATGATGTAACTTGATAAATTTTGTCTTTAATTTTTACTTTGTTCATGAACTTGTGAAGTTTCAAACTTCCAATATATTTTTCTAATACTTATTTTATGAATCATCTGGAAAGCTGGTTATGGTTGGAAACTAAATCTAACTCCCATGCTGCTAGCTTTTGATGTATTACATCTCTTCATAACAAGGGATGCAAAATAGAAGAACGGTACCTCAGATTCATGAAGAGGGAGCGAGGAGAAGACAAATCTAAGAAGAGATCACAGATCTGAAATCAAACGTCCCTCCAAAACCAAAGAAGATACGCATGCGATCCAAGAGCCGAAGATAGCACGAAATGAGAGTAAGGAAGATCGTATATGAAAAAAAAAATAAGAACGAAGAACACAAATCTTAGAGGAGATTAGAGATCTGAGTAGGAAACCCCATCAGAAAAAACAAAAAAAAACTCACCTCCAACATGCCATCTGAGTGCCAAAGATACTAGAGAAGGACAAAGGGAAGGAAAATGTGAAGAACGTAAGTAAAACCATTTGAGAGAACGAATGCCAGAGAGAAAACCAGACGAGAGAAGGAAAACGAGAGAGAGAACTGCAAAGTGAACAAAAGTGGGGGATCCAAGCGGGGTGGAGGGTTACAAAACCCTAAAGACCGTTTTCTAAGAACCGGGCCCCAAACACTGAGTTTGGATTTTTTGTAACCCTGGGCTTCCAAAGTTGGAGGCCCAAACAGGCCCTAACTACATATCTTGGATAGTTTTTTTTTTTTTTTTTTTTTTGTTGACAATAGATAGTTTTAATTTGTGTATCTTGATAAACTTTTAATGTTCATTTTTTTTTCTCTCTCAGGCACTGATAATCAGGGATCTCTGATCGCTAGATTTTCACCCTCAACTTAGCTTGTGGGAGTGGATTTGGATCTTTTGGTCCAAGTTTCTCATTGTTGGACGAAGATTTTTCTGTTGCGTGGATTTGGCTCGTTTGCTCTGAGGATTTGAAACGTTTCAGCGAATCTTCTTGGAGTGTAAGCGGTGATTTGGCGCATGAATCCCTGGTGCACTTTTCCATTTTGATTTCTATTTTTCACTTCAACCTTTGGGAAGCGTTTAGACCCCGATTAAATATGAAAATTACCTGAATTTTGTACTTTTTGTGGTCTTATTGGTCATAATTCGAAAAATTGTGGATCGTTCTATCTAGCGGATGGTCCTTCATCACAGACACATCAGTATGAGATGTGGATGCAATTTTCAGGTCGATCTCCAAGTCTGTATCGGTCCCCTAGCATTAGTCCCTTGGGGTGAAACACGATAATGGTAGATGCTCCTGTTGCCGATCAGAATACTCCGGGGGTCGAGAAGACGATTCACACTGGACGGTTTGTTGAATCTTCGACTGCCGAAATTGGGTCGCAGACAAACGAGTCCAGTAGTCGTCCGATGGAGATTTCGCCGGTGCTTATGGAAGACGTGATCCATGCAGTAATGACTCAACAATCTGATATTAATGCTCAACAATTTGCAATGAATGTGCCCGATTCACCTAAGGCGAAAAAGAAGCTCGATTATGGGGGTTTCAATTTTATCTATTCCACGTTACATCTGAACGCCTCAAATCACGAAGCTGCTGCTGTGGGTGGAATTAATTCTACTACGATTGAGTCCTCATTACCAAAAAGTAATTTCGAGGCTGTTACGGGTAATGGACTTACTTTTATTCCAGCCCATGATGTGGCCTTTGCCGAAGGATCTATCCAATTGGGCTTTAGGGGAATCAAAACCCTCAGCAAGGTGGGAGTCAATCTTGTATTGCACATGAACTTTCTGGAGGAGGCGGAACTGAACAACAGCTGCAAAAGGATCCAAAAGAGCATGGGCCCATTATAAAAGGATGGAAGCGGCGGGCAATGAAGATGGTTCTTGGCCAAACAGTTCTAGATCCGACAGAAAAATTTAAGAAGAGAGTGGGTGATGGTCTAACAGGAGGCTCCAAAAAGAGAGTGCATGTTGATGAGAAGAGTTTTGTTAACTCAACTGATGAAATGGTGGAGGCTGGTGAACAACCCCACCGAACGATATGAAAACCCTTTGTTGGAATGTCCGTGGACTAGGGGACCCTAGGACATTCCGAGCCATGTGTGACGGGGTACGTGTTGGGTTCCTAGAGTGAGTAAAAATATGATATGAAATACTCTAGGATTCCTGTGCAAGTATACACAGTCTGCAGCAAGTAATATTATCAATCCAAGGTCTGAATGAGTTTCCACTTTACCTATTTTGTATAAATTTCTAATGGTTTCAAAGATAATAAAAAAGTTGGGTTTTATCGGAATTATGCTGAAGCAAAATAAATGACAGAACAACGAGTAAACAAATAGACAGACAGATTAAAGACAGGCGCTGGTTAGGCTTTAGTGATTGTTCTAAGATATGCTCTAGCAATATTATTGATCATGCATCTCTCGCAGTATTATTAGCGGATTCCTCCCGGAACTCCGGATCTTTTGGGATATGTTTCAAACCCAATGAAGAGCGACCGATCGAGCACTAGGCAACTGGTTATCCCTAGCTCAGTCACTGGCGTTCACCAATACACAATGATCGTAATGTGGAGAATTGCCACACACTCTCTAAATCATCCCTGAAACTAGAGAGAGCTATCCATACCGGCTGGCCAGGCGGGCATAAAATAAGAATAAGCACAACAATTAACCAAAATGCAATAGTCAATTTATTACTAGAGATGAAGCACAGTAATCACATTATTCCTAACCAACACCTTAAGCTACTTAGTTCATAATAAGCATAGGAATACGAATTACAATCTGAGTATGCATGTCCATAACTACAAGTTAATAAAGAAGGTAAACTCCCTAATCAGCTTGCGGTTGATGGTGTTCTTGGTAATCTTCAATCTCCCTATACTATTCGGCTTCCAAGGGAAAACATGGAATGCTTTTGACTTTGACGGCTACTTCCTTTTATAGAATGATGGGAGGCTTGAATTAGGTCAACTAGGACACGTGTAAGACTCTCCTTGATCCTTTATCACTAAAATATCTCAATAGAAGTCGGTTCATGAAGTTGGCTAACGAGCTGTGATGTGGCAGTTTCTGCTCCCAGTTTTTGCTGCAGCATAGAATTTGCTCCTTCCAGTCGCTCAGCAGCATAATCTGCACAAAGTGATTTCCAAAGCTTCCATTCTTCCAAATGGGTTAAATCATGTAATATCTCTCTAAAACCAACCCTATTAAGCATTAAAGACACACAAATCCTTATATAAATGAGGCCTAAATAACTACCTTTTGGGCAGTTATCATACCCCCAAACTTGAACTATTGCGCGTCCCGAGCAATACTAACCAACCTTCCTTCAAGAATTTAAAAACATTAGACAAAGAATTAGCTTAATCAAACCAGACAGTTCAACACTACCTTTAACCTTTACCTGAGCACTCTGCAAAACCAAGCTCTACTGCAGCAAAATGATTCCTTCAGCAGGGACAAATAATCACCACTTTTCAACTTAATTCTAAGAACTCACCACAGCCTAGCTCTATTATCAGACATTTCAAAACATATTTTTAAAGGGGTTTATAACATTATTTACCAGACTTAAAACAACCTTACAGTCATAAGCTCTTAAGCATGGGATGACCCACTTTATGGTGCAGTATACCCTTGCCTCAAGCTCATCACCAACTAAGCTCAATACTCATTATAAAGCTAAAAAATCCTTAGTTATTCCATCTCTTGCCCCTCAGAATGGCGACATTTTATGATGAAGCTCACCTAAGTTATGGGAGACAGAAAAACTGCTTGGATCATCATTCATCCCTCAAAATTTTTGCTCCATCAATTTTTTTCAGCAAAATCTTCAACAAATAATTTTTCAGCAAATCATTCCATTATTTTTTATATTTCCTAGGTCATCTTTTGACGCGAAGACAAACTGTGGGTATCACAAATGTCCCCGGTTACTCAATAACCTAGCAAATTTTAATTTTGAAGGAGAGGAATGCTCGAGCAAAATAATTGGAGTAGCAAAAAGTCCCCCAAACTTGAATTATTCATTGTCCTCAATGAATCATTAATTAAGCAATTATACCCCCAAACTTAAATTTTTCTATCTGAATTTTTAAACTAAACATGGGACTAGGATTAAGCTTAAAGTGGATCATATAAGTCAATACTACCGTCAAAATCTTCTTGCCGCAGCAACAGTCCAGGCTAGAAGAAATGCTCAAGCAAAAGGTTTCTGGAGATCAAAATACCTTGATCTAACTAAGCGTAATCAGTCCAAGCTTCAAAAATTCAGAAGAAAATAGTTAAGTTAGAGTTAGTCAGTGCTCATGGAATAGAAACAATCAGAAATTCATTAAAATCATAGAAAAAGAAATTACATCAGCAGATATATTTTTTGTTTAAGAAGCAGAAACAAGCATAACATCAACAGAAAAGGAAAGTAGAAAATGCGCGAGCAAACAAGAAGTCAGAACATAAATCATGCTCGCTCCGGGCCACTTCATCCTTCAGTCCTCTTGGCCCGGTTCATTTTCATCATCATCTTCTCCTCTTTCAACAGGTGGGGGCGGAATCCAGGGGTTCAACAGATCTTCAGGGAATGTAGGAAGGGCTGGATACGGCTTGGAAAAATTCTCTTGCAGTGCCCTTCTTAAGCTCGCATCCCGATTCTTAACATAGTTCCAGAAGGTTAAAGTTTGCCTCTCAGCAAACTCTTGCCGACTGGCCGAAAGTGCCAATTGTTCTAGAATCGTATTGATGCCGTGGATAAACCCACCTTGACGTATCTCCTGCGTGCGCTGGAGCCGCGCCAAATTGGGCGTATCAATGATCCCTTTATCAAATAGAATTGTATCACTCTCCTCCACTGGAACCCCTGCTTGTCTGCACAGCATAGTAATTGTATTCGGGAAGAACAGTTTCCCCACCTTTTTCTTCCAGCAGCAAGCAATTTCATTACAAACGATTTTTCCTACGTCAATACTGAGAGACCTCAAGATAGCAAAAGCCAAAAGAATTCGTTCCCTGGATACTGTCGAGTCGTGCGTTGTTGGAAGCAACCTCTGCCGGATGAAACCCATCCATGTGTTCGCTTCCTTGTTCAAGTAAGCCGATTGGAATGTCCTTTTCTGAGTCTTAGATAATTGCCACTGTGCCCCCTCGATTCCTACCTCCCTCACAACATTACTTAACTGTTCCTCAGATGGCGCGACTGCCATTTCATTGAATGCCGCGTGGGTGAAGTTTTGAAGATGGTACAGTGCGTTGATCGCACTTGGGCTCCAATCTATCTCAACTCCTCTGACAATTACCAGAAACCCTCTTCTTTATCAATGTTGGCATAGAATTCACGCACCACCTGTGCGTTCACAGCCTCTGGCTTAGCACAAAATAGCTCCCAGCCGTGGTCAGCTATGCCGGTCCTTAGAAATGGTGGAAGATCACCGCTGAAACCTCTTTCGAACAGAAAATCCCTTTTCAGGAGCTCAGTGTATTTTTCTCTAGCAAAATTATTGACGAAGCGCTCGTATGGCACCTGTCGCTCTGCTATTTCATCGTGCTCCTCTGATGCTTCAGCAATCTTTTTGCCCTTCTCTTCTCTTCGCTTCAGCAACTGTTCCTCCTCTGCCTTTTTCTCTTCTTCTTCTCGCCTTCTTTCCTCAGCCTCTTTTTTCTCTCGTTCCTCTTGCTCGGCCTTCTCCCTCTCGGAATCTGATGATGGAGGCGATGGGGTATCAGTCCTGATTACTGGAATGCGCCCAGCCTTTCGCTTAATGCGGCGTCGTTTCGGAGGTTCAGGTATGATAACCTCCACCCGAGCCTCCTGAACTGGCTCTCTGTCTTCTTCCACTACAGCCTCCGTCTGCATAACCTCACTCTGTTCCGCCTGAATTTCCTCTCGAGCCTCTTCTATAGTTGCCACTTCCTGTCCATCCTTTTCTTGATTCGGTTTGTCAGATTCTTTTGGGTTTTCATCTTCTTTTGCCACAACCTCCTCCTCTCTCGCTCTTTCTTGTTCTTCAACTCTCTGCTGTCTTCTTCTTCGCTTAGCCTCCTTCTCTTCTGGCGTTCTCTTTTTCTTAGTTTTTACTTTCTGAACTTCCGGTGTGACTGGTACCTCCTCCTCTTCACTCTCCCTCTCTTTTCGAGCTCTTGTTTTAGCCATGGAAGGTATAATAGGGTTTTGACAGAGAAGGTAAAGAAAGAAAGAATAATACACGCACAAAGATTCAAGAAGACAAAGTGAACCGTGCTTACCAGAGTTTGCGAATAAATAAGGCTGCAGCAAACAAGAATCCTAACCGAAAGGATTTGCCCTGTCATAACTAATATTACCGTTGCAATTAAAAAAATGCAAACCTGAAATTCAAAAATTGCCAACGGTAAAATTTCGGATTCCAAACGCCCATGGTAAAATCGACGTGCTGTCATCATTGAAGCCTTCGGATAATTGCTCTGGGACACGTGGCCTCATCAGACGATGCACGCACATTTACCTGCAAGAATTCAAAGCTAAATCTAACGGTAACAATAATAAATTTCAACGGAAACCCTTTTAACTCGGAATATTTTGCTCCAGCAAAATCTTTGCCGCAACAATCTGCTGGTCTTGAAGAATCTTAGATACGGAATTCGAATCTCAAAATAGACAAATCAAATCTTTTTTTAATTCAAATTAAACCAATCAAAGCAAACTTAACCTGTTATTCTCAAAAGAAACTGAATAAGTTAGAGAAAATCTCTATTTAATTAAAACTAGAATTCAAATAACCGAAAATAAAATCTAGATAAAATAAAATCTATCCAACTAAAAGATAATTCAAAGATAATTTAAATAAAGAACCCGAAAATAAAATAAAATCAAATAAAAAAAAATAACTCAAATCTAATCTACCAACAAAATCTAATAACTCATGCAAAATCTATCCTAACCGAAGATAATAAAAAAAATCAAATTAACGAAAAATAAAATCAATACAAACTCTGGGAGCTCAAAATTTTGCTTTGTGAAATGCTCCTGCAAAAGTCCTGCTCTCTCAATCATCAACCAACCTTAGGGAAGGATATTTCGATCGAAACTCCTCACCCCAATAATGCTTCACACGCTGTCCATTCACCTTGAATACTCTCCCATCTTTTTCATCCTGCAAAGTAATTGCTCCATTGGAGAAAACCTCAATCACAATAAACGGTCCTGACCATTTAGATTTTAATTTTCCAGGAAATAATTTTAATCTAGAATTATAAAGCAAAACTTTTTGACCCTTTACAAACTCTTTAGACTTTATTTTCTTGTCATGCCACAGCTTAGTCTTCTCCTTATACATTTTCGCATTCTCGTAAGAAAATTGGCGAAATTCCTCTAACTCATTAAGCTGCAGCATTCTTATTGCTCCTGCACGACTCAGATCAAAATTTAACTTTTTCAAAGCCCAAAACGTCTTATGCTCTAGCTCTAATGGTAAATGGCAAGCTTTCCCATATACTAACCTATAGGGAGACATACCTAGAGGAGTCTTATAAGCTGTCCTATATGCCCAAAGAGCCTCATCCAACCTAAAGGACCAATCCTTTCTAGATGGATGAACTACTTTCTCTAAAATAGCTTTAATTTCCCTATTACTAATTTCAGCTTGACCATTTGCTTGTGGGTGATAAGGGGTAGCTATCCTATGCTTAATCCCATACTTAGCTAAAAGCTTAGTTAAGATATTATTAACAAAATTTGTACCCTCATCACTCACTAGAGCCCTAGGTGTCCCAAACCGCGCAAAGATGTGCGATTGAAGAAACCTTGCAACTGTCTTGGCATCTCTCTGATGGCATGCGATGGCCTCCACCCACTTGGACACATTATCAACTGCCAATAAGATAAACACATTGCCATTAGAAATGGCCCCATAAAGTCAATACCCCATACATCAAATAATTCAACTTCTAAAATGTAAGTAAGAGGCATTTCATCTCTAGGCCCCAAGTTTCCTCTCCTTTGACAAGCGTCACATTGCTTGTAGAACCAGTGGGCATCCTTGAATAACGTAGGCCAGAAAAATCCGTAATGCAAAACCCTCATAGCTGTCCTCTGACCACTGAAATGGCTTCCATACGGCGAAGAGTGACATTGCTCCAGGATTTCCTTTGCTTCAGCACCTGAAACACACCTACGAATAATACCGTCAGAGCATTGCTTATACATAAACGACTCATCCCAAAAGAAAAATTTCGCATCATGCTTAAACTTTTTCTTCTGCCTCCAATCCATATCAATAGGGGTGACTCCCTTTACTAAAAAGTTGGCAATATCAGCATACCAAGGGACATCCCTGACTACCTTTACCTGAACAGCAAAAAGCTGCTCATCTGGAAAAGAATCGGAAATGGCAGATTGCTCCAGCAAAGATGATGATGGATCAAGACGAGATAAATGATCTGCAATAACATTCTCTGATCCCTTCTTGTCTTTTATCTCCAAGTCGAACTCCTGCAGTAATAGAATCCAACGAATTAATCTAGGCTTTGCATCTTTCTTAGACATTAAATACCTTATTGCTGCATGATCCGTGAACACCGTGACTTTAGAGCCAACCAAATATGGCCGAAATTTCTCAAAAGCAAACACAACAGCTAACAACTCCTTTTCAGTAGTTGTGTAGTTGACCTGTGCTTCATTTAAAACCTTGCTTGCATAATATATAGGATAAATAAATTTGCCCTGCTTTTGCCCCAGCATCGCACCTACCGCAACATCACTCGCATCACACATTACCTCGAATGGCAAATTCCAATTAGGCGCGCAGAGAATGGGTGCTGAGATTAAAGCAGCCATTAATGTTTCAAAAGCCTTCCTACAATCTGCATTAAAGTCAAAAACATGATCAGTGCACAATAAGTTACAAAGAGGTTTACTGATTTTGGAAAAATCCTTTATGAACCTCCTATAAAATCCAGCATGTCCTAAAAAACTCCGAATTCCCTTCATTGAACTCGGTGGCTCTAGTCTTTCAATAACCTCAACTTTTGCTCTATCAACTTCTAGACCATTTTTAGAAATCCTATGCCCTAACACTATGCCCTCCTTCACCATGAAGTGGCACTTCTCCCAATTAAGTACTAGATGGGCATCCTCACATCTTTTTAATACCTTTCCTAAATTATCCAAACAACTCTGAAAAGACCCTCCAAACACTGAAAAATCGTCCATAAAGACTTCAACAGTGGACTCAATCATATCAGAAAAAATTGCTAGCATACACCGCTGAAATGTTGCTGGAGCATTGCAAAGGCCGAAAGGCATTCTCCTAAAAGCAAATGTCCCATAAGGGCAGGTGAAAGTGCTTTTCTCCTGATCTTCAGGAGCAATAGAAATCTGGTTATACCCAGAATAACCATCCAAGAAACAGTAGTAGGCCTGACCAGCCAATCGATCCAACATCTGTTCGATAAATGGTAGAGGGAAATGATCCTTTCGGGTGGCTTTATTAAGCCTTCTGTAATCCATCAAACCCTCCAGCCAGTCACTGTCCTTGTGGGGATCAACTCATTATTTTTATTGCTCACCACAGTGACACCTCCTTTCTTACGAACACATTGGACAGGGCTTACCCAATTGCTATCGGCAATCGGATAGATGATCCCAGCATCCAACCATTTAATTACCTCCTTTTTAACAACCTCTTTCATTGCAGGGTTAAGCCTTCTTTGTTGCTCAATACTCCTAAAGGATCCCTCCTCTAGAATGATTTTGTGCATACAAAAAGATGGGCTAATTCCCTGAATATCAGCCAATGTCCAACCTATAGCTTTGCGGTATTGCTGCAGCAATTTTATTAAGGCCTCCTCATGCTCCGGCATTAAATCTGATGCAACAATAATGGGCAACGTCTCACTTTCCCCAAGATACACATACTTTAGATGATCCGGTAAAGGTTTCAAATCTAAAGTGGGTGCCTCAATTAGGGATGGCTTAATTGGGGGAGCCTTTCTTTGATCTAAATCTAAAGACTCAAAAACATCCTCACACCTAAACAATTCTTTTTCATTTTTTCTATCTAAAGAACAAAACTCAAAATCTTCTATACTAACCTCTCCATGCTTTTCTGAATGCTTATCAGCTGAATCCTGTATTGCTGTCTCAATAACTGTGCTCTCCAGAATCCTGATGAAGGAGCAATCCTCCATCTCGTCTGGATATTTCATGGCTTTAAACACATTAAATTTTACTTCCTCATTACAGACTCTCATTGTTAATTCTCCTTTTTGAACATCTATTAATGCCCTACCAGTAGCCAAAAATGGACGACCTAGAATAATCGAGACATCTTTATCAGCCTCATAGTCTAAAATAATAAAATCAACAGGAAATATGAATTTATCAACTTTTACTAAGACATCCTCAATTTTACCATCTGGATATGTGATAGACCTATCAACTAATTGGAGTGTAACTGTGGTAGGTCTAGCTTCACCAATACCTAACTTCCGATAGACCGAAAGAGGCATAAGGTTAATGCTTGCACCTAAATCACAGAGTGCTCTACCTAACTCCTTTCCACCTTTAGACACAGGGATGGTAAATGACCCTGGATCCTTAGCCTTGGGGGGTAGACCATTGTTAAGAATAACACTACACTCCTCAGTAAGAGATACAATTTCAAACTCACATAACCTTTTCTTTTTAGTCAAAATATCCTTGAGAAATTTAGCATAATTAGGCATTTGCTCAATAACTTCTACTAAAGGGATATTTATATGCAACTGCTTAAGAGTCTCTAAAAACTTTTTAAATTGACCATCCTGATTCTTAGGCTTTTGCCTTTGTGGAAACGGTAGAGGTGGTACATAAGGTGGGGGCGGCACGTATGGTGGTTCTACATCTGGCACAGAACCAGATGCTCCTGCATTTTTATTGCTGCCTCCAGCACCCTGACCAGACTCCAACTCTTTCTCAATAACAACAATATTATCACTATTACTATTTAAATCCTGGGTCTTTCTAGACTCTTCTAATGGCTTACCACTCCTAAGAGTTACTGCCTTTACCTGCTCCTTACCTTCCCTTCGAAGGTGTTCAGTATCCGAAGGAAGTTTCCCTTGAGGCCTCGCCTTTAGCTCATTAGTTAGCTGACCCACTTGCAATTCCAGGGCCCTCATCGAAGCTTGATTACTTTGAATTGCGGCGTCTGTGCGAGCCATAAATTCTTTCATCATTGCCTCGAGAGAATTTCCCGAATTTTGCTGGGGCAAAGCCGGCTTATTTTGCTGGGGCATTACCTGCGCTTTAGCAAATCCTGGCTGGTTCATCTTTTGTTGCGCTTGTACGTTATTTCCTTGACCTCCCCATGAGAAGTTGGGGTGGTTGCGCCAACCTGGATTATAGAAGTTAGAATAAGGGTTGTTCCTCTGATTACCTACAAAAACACAGAAGCTGGATTGCTGGGGCAAAACTCGTAGTTGTGATCTTCACCGCAATAGACACATGCTTCGTTCGTGACTTGGTTCACCACTGCTGCAGGCTCCACAGCTGGTGGCTGCTGATGACTAATCACTGTCACATTCTTAAGAGCGTTAGCAATCATAGCAAGATCGGCCCTAATGGTGGACACACCATCAACCTCTAGCACACTCTTAACCTTTTTATTTGTGCCTCTAACATCCGACCACTGACAACTATTAATAGATATTCTTTCTAAAATTTCATAGGCTTCATCAAAAGTTTTGCCAAAAGGGCCCCTCCAGCCGAAGCATCGACCATACCTTGGGTTACTCCATTCAAACCATTGTAAAATGTTTTCATTTGAATACAATGAGGTAACCCATGGTGGGGACACTTTCGCAAAATCTCCTTAAACCTCTCCCAAGCCTCACTAAAAGTCTCATCTTCAAGTTGCCTAAACCCTACTATTTCACTCCTTAATTTAGCATTTCTATTAGGTGGGAAATATTTACTCAAAAATTTTTCAGCTAACTCATCCCATGTCCTAATTGATCCTGGAACAAAAGAGTTTAACCATGACTTTGCTCCATCTCTAAGAGAATACGGGAACAAAGTTAATCTAAGAGCATCTCTCGGCACTCCCTGAATTACAAAAGAATCACTAACTCCTAGAAAAGACTTAAGATGTAAATGAGGGTCTTCAGATGACAAACCATGGAATTGCCCCACGGTTTGCAACATCTGAAACATTACCGGTTTCATTTCAAAATTCGCCGCTTGGATTTGGGGACGTGCAATCCCTGGATTCAACTCATTAAACATCGGGACAACATATGCTTGAATGGCTCTGGTCCTATCGTTCGCTATCAAGATAGGATTCTCAGCCTGATTATTTCGCTACTCATTTTGCTCGAACAGTGGGTTTTGCTGCAGCAACGGATTCTGCTGGGGGTTCACTGCTACTGGACCTTCAGGAACCTACGGGAGTTGCGGCACGTTCTCCATCTGGTTTCTGCGCTGCTCCCTCCTTCTGTTCCTAAATGTCCTTTCAATTTCTGGATCAAGCTCAAACCGTACCCCAGACGGATCGCTCATGCACCAAAATCACACCTGCAAAAACAAAAGAAACAATCAAAAAGTTCTAGCACCAAACCACTAAAATACATACACAAAACAGCTCAGATAAAAACTTATTCAAGTCCCCGGCAACGGCGCCAAAAACTTGTTGGGTTCCTAGAGTGAGTAAAAATATGATATGAAATACTCTAGGATTATTGTGCAAGTATACACAGTCTGCAACAAGTAATATTATCAATCCAAGGTCTGAATGAGTTTCCACTTTACCTATTTTGTATAAATTTCTAATGGTTTCAAAGATAATAAAAATGTTGGGTTTTATCGGAATTATGCTGAAGCAAAATAAATGACAGAACAACGAGTAAACAAATAGACAGACAGATTAAAGATAGACGCTGGTTAGGCTTTAGTGATTGTTCTAAGATATGCTCTAGCAATATTATTGATCATGCATCTCTCGCAGTATTATTAGCGGATTCCTCCCGAAACTCCGGATCTTTTGGGATATGTTTCAAACCCAATGAAGAGCGACCGATCGAGCACTAGGCAACTGGCTATCCCTAGCTCAGTCATTGGCGTTCACCAATACACAATGATCGTAATGTGGAGAATTGCCACACACTCTCTAAATCATCCCTGAAACTAGAGAGAGTTATCCATACCGGCTGGCCAGGTGGGCATAAAATAAGAATAAGCACAACAATTAACCAAAATGCAATAGTCAATTTATTACTAGAGATGAAGCACAGTAATCACATTATTCCTAACCAACACCTTAAGCTACTTAGTTCATAATAAGCATAGGAATACGAATTACAATCTGAGTATGCATGTCCATAACTACAAGTTAATAAAGAAGGTAAACTCCCTAATCAGCTTGCGGTTGATGGTGTTCTTGGTAATCTTCAATCTCCCTATACTATTCGGCTTCCAAGGGAAAACATGGAATGCTTTTGACTTTGACGGCTACTTCCTTTTATAGAAGGATGGGAGGCTCGAATTAGGTCAACTAGGACACGTGTAAGACTCTCCTTGATCCTTTATCACGAAAATATCTCAATAGAAGTTGGTTCATGAAGTTGGCTAACGAGCTGTGATGTGGCAGTTTCTGCTCCCAGTTTTTGCTGCAGCATAGAATTTGCTCCTTCCAGTCGCTCAGCAGCATAATCTGCACAAAGTGATTTCCAAAGCTTCCATTCTTCCAAATGGGTTAAATCATGTAATATCTCTCTAAAACCAACCCTATTAAGCATTAAAGACACACAAATCCTTATATAAATGAGGCCTAAATAACTACCTTTTGGGCAGTTATCAGTACGTCACTATAATCCCCATTTATTATTTTTGATGGAAACAAAATGTACTGCGACAACAAGTTATCTTAATAAAATAAAGCTCGGTTTGAATTATGTGGGTTGTTTTGTGGTTGATTGTAAAGGCAAAAGTGGTGGTTTGTGTTTATTGTGGAAGGAGGAGGTTAAGGTTATCATTCACTGTTTTACCCATTTTCACATTGATGCGGCAGTTAAATGGCAATCTAAATTATGGCGATTCTCGGGTGTGTATGGTAATCCTAATGCGAATCATCGAAAACACACTTGGGAGCTAATAAGATGTCTATATAACCAAGATGATTCGGCTTGGATAATTGGTGGAGATCTCAATGCTACACTTTTAGTTGAAGAAAAAGAGAGTGGTATTCCTGCTAGAGCAATTGCACTTGCAAATTTCAGGAATGTTTTGGATGATTGTAATTTGTGAGACCTTGAATATAGAGGCGATATGTTCACTTGGTCTAATAGACAAAAAGCTTTAGATCAAATAAATGAACGGTTGGATCGGTTCATGGCGAATGAAGCTTTTTGGAGCTTGTTTCCTAATCTGTCCATCACTCATTTGAATTGGGCAAGATTTGATCATCGTCCAATTCTTCTTGATGTTATGCCTATTGTGGGGCCCGGACAATCTCGTTACAGGAATAATCAGATATTTCGTTTTGAAGAAGTTTGGACTCAACAACATAATTGCAGAAACATAATTGCTGCTAATGGTGGATGGAAGGTTAGGCCACCAGGATTTCCACGTTTGGAAGACTGCCTAAACAGATGTAGGTTGCATTTACAAAAGTGGGGAAAAGGTACTCTGGCTTCCATTCAAAGAGATGTTTCAAAACTTCAGGCATAATTACAAGATCTGTACGAAAAGCCACCACCTTGGGATTTTGATGCGATTAAAAGGATTGAAAATCAATTAGACAAAGCATTAGAGGGCGAGGAGATATATTGGAAGCAACGATCTCGGGAAAATTAGCTTAAGTGGGGAGATCGGAACACTAAATGGTTTCATTCTCTTGCTACTATGAGAAGAAGGCAGAATGAAATTAGCGGTATTGAGGATGGTAATTGGATATCTGATCACCAGGAGATGGAAACGATATTTCAATCTTATTTTGAAAATTTCTTTTCATCCACTATCCCTAATCCAGATGTCATGGATAATGCTTTACAAGATATTCAGCAGAAGGTCGCCTTAGATATGAATGCAAAATTATTGGCACCATTCACTCGTGGTGATATTGAGCGTGCAATCAAGCAAATGTACCCGTCTAAGGCACCTGGCCCAGATGGTTTTACAACACTTTTCTATCAGTAGTACTGGTAGGAGGTTGGTGATGCAACTGTTTTGAATTGTTTGGAAATATTAAACCAATCTCGCTCAGTGAGAGACTGGAATTCTACATATCTTGAGCTCATTCCAAAGCTATCTAATCCTAAAAAGGTGTCAAATTTTAGACCAATCAGTTTGTGTAACGTGGCTTACAAGATCATTGCCAAGGTGTTAGTTAACAGAATGAAAAGGCTTTTGCAAGGTATAATTTCATAAAACCAATTAGCTTTTGTTCCTGGGAGGTCCATTTTTTATAACATCATCATGAGTCATGAATGTCTTCATACGATTAAGTCACGACGACGAGGTCGGAAGAGGTGGATAGCTTTAAAACTCAATATGAGTAAAGCTTATGGTTGGGTTGAATGGCAATTTCTGGAACGCTTGATGCTAAAATTGGGTTTTCACACAAAATGGGTGGCATTAATTATGGACTGTGTTCAGACTGCAAAATTCTCAATGCTTCGAAATAGGCAGTCGACAAGTAACATAGTACCTCAGAGGGGTCTAAGACAAGGTGACCCACTATCTCCCTATCTGTTTCTTCTTTGCTCAGAAGCTTTTTCTTCCATGATAACTGGGGCTATTGCTCGAAAGCAAATGATAGGTGTTAAGGCAAGCAAGCTGTGCTCGGAGATTTCTCACCTTTTCTTTGCTGATGATAGCCTGGTATTTTGCCAAGCTTCCATTAAACATGTTTGGACTTTTCGATCTATCCTCTATCGATATGAGATGGTTGGTAACTCTCCAAAAGGGAGTTATTTAGGCCTTAGTTTTATAGTGATTTGTGTGTCATTTGTGCTAAATATGGTTGCTTTTAGATGAATATTATATGTTTTAACCCATTTGGAAGAATGAATGCTTTGGAAGTTATTTTGTGCAGAATATATTGTTGAGCGACTTGAGGGAGCAAAATCTGTGATCCAGCAAAGCAGGGAGTAAAACTGCCACGTCACAGCTCGTTATCCATTTTAATGAACTGAAGTTAGTTTAGCTATTTTTGGATTTAAGAATCAAGGAGAGCCATCCACGTGTACAGGTTGACCTAATTTGGGCTTGCCTTCATTCTATAAAAGGGAAGAGCCGTCCAAGTAAAAACATTCCACTTTTGGGGAAAGATCATTTCTCATTTTCATCATTGGGAGCCGAATAGAGGAGCATTGGGAACCGAATAGAGGAGGAAAGATTGGAGACTTCAAGAAGACCATCAATTAAGGATTTGACCAAGGGAATTAGTATTTTCTTGTAATTTCTTGTAATTATGGATGCACATACTCAGATTGTGGTGTGTGTTATCATGAGCTTTATCAACTAAATTTGCTTAGGTGTTGGTTAGGAGTCATGTAATTGTCGTGCTTTATCCTCTATGCAATATATGTTGATTTGAGTTTCTTGATTAATTGTTGTGAATATTTATATTTTGTGCCCGCCTGACCAGTCGATATGAATACCACTTCTTAGTTTTAGGGATGATTTGAGAAGTGTGTGGCATTTAATCACACTAGATCATTATGTATTGGTGAACGCCAGTGACTGAGTTAGGGATAACCAGTTGCCTAGTGCTTGATCGGTAGAGCGTCATTGGAGTTGAAACACATTCCAAAAAATCCAGAGTTCCGAGAGGATCCTGCTAATAAGACTACAAGAGTTTTGCCTAATCAATAATATTGCTAGAGCCTCTTTCAAAACAATTACTGAACCTAACCAACGCTTGTTTCCAATCTGTCTGCTTTATTTGTTTACTTTCTGTTCTGTCATTTCTTTTGCTTCAGCATTATATCAAAATCAATCATTTTAACTACTTTTTGAAACCATTAAGAAGTTATACAAAATAGATAAAGTGAGAGCTATTTAGCTCCATGGATTCGATAAATACTTATTACTTGTTGTAGATTGTGTATGCTTGCACAATGTTCTAGAGTCTATTTTTACTATATTCTTACCCACTTTGGAAATCCAACAAGTTTTTGGCGTCGTTGCCGGGGAGTTGAATAAGTTTTTATCTGATCTGTTTTAGGTATGTGTTTTAAGGGTTTGGTGTTAGAACTTTTTTATTGTTTCTTTTGTTTTTGCAGGTGTGAGTTTGGTGCATGAGCGATCCGTCTGGGGTAAGGTTCAAACTTGATCCAGAAATCGATGGGACATTCAGGAGAAGAAGAAGAGAGCAGCGTAGAAATCAAAATCCAATGGGTGACGTGTCGCGTCTCCCGCAGGTTCCAGAAGATCCACTTGATCCCCAGAATCGTGTGCTGCAACAAAATCCACCGCTGGAGCAAAATGGACAACAAAATAATCAGGCTGAGAATCTTACCTTGGTAGCGAACGATAGGGCCAGAGCCATTCGAGCGTATGCTTTTGATAGCATAATTTATTGAGCTATATTTTATACTATTTTAGTGTTAGTCTTGAGGTTTATTTGGTCGATTTTATGTCTATTTGGTTTTGTTTTGTAGGAATCAAGTATGTCAATGGAAATTGATGTTTTTGAAGATTACCGATGAATTAGGAGCAAGAGCGTCTCAACGTTGGACCATAAAGTCCGGAGGCGCGCAAATGAGGCAGCTTCGAGACGCTACCTCCACAACATCTCGATGTTGCAGGCTTTCCGGAAATAATTAGGGCAACTCGACACAGCCTCGCGACGCTGTGTCCATAGCGTTGCAACGCTGTCGCGCAGAATGGACTGTATAAATTCTTTGTGATGCAGTCTGATTGGGGGAGTTCTTTTGGAGAGAGAAAGACGATTTTAGAGAGGGAAAAACGGACATAACAATGAGGAGACCAAGAGAAGTTAATTTTGGGAGCTTGGTTCATGAGGATCGTGACGGGAACGCGCGGGAATCACAGATAGCGAGTTTAATCTTTCTCCCTTGTTTCTTGTACTGATTTTAGCATGTTGATAACTGCCCAAAAGGTAGTTATTTAGGCCTCAATTATACAGGGATTTGTGTGTCCTTTATGCTTATTAGGGTTGGTTTTAGAGAAATATTACATGATTTAACCCATTTGGAAGAATGGAAGCTTTGGAAATCACTTTATGCAGATTATGCTGCTGAGCGACTGGAAGGAGCAAATTCTATGCTGCAGCAAAACTGGAAGCAGAAACTACCACATCACAGCTCGTTAGCCAACTTCATGAACCGACTTCTGTTGAGTTATTTTCGTGATAAAGGATCAAGGAGAGCCTTACACGTGTCCTAGTTGACCTAATTCAAGCCTCCCATCCTTCTATAAAAGGAAGTAGCCGTCCAAGTCAAAGACATTCCATGTTTTCCCTTGGAAGCCGAATAGTTAAGGAGATTGAAGATTATCAAGAACACCATCAACCGCAAGCTGATTAGGGAGTTTACCTTCTTTATTAACTTGTAGTTATGGACATGCATACTCAGATTGTAATTCGTATTCCTATGCTCATTATGAACTAAGTAGCTTAAGGTGTTGGTTAGGAATAATGTGATTACTGTGCTTCAACTCTAGTAATAAATTGACTATTGCATTTTGGTTAATTGTTGTGCTTATTCTCATTTTATGCCCGCCTGGCCAGCCGGTATGGATAGCTATCTCTAGTTTCAGGGATGATTTAGAGAGTGTGTGGCAATTCTCCACACTACGATCATTGTGTATTGGTGAACGCCAGTGACTGAGCTAGGGATAGCCAGTTGCCTAGTGCTTGATCGGTCGCTCTTCATTGGGTTTGAAACATATCCCAAAAGATCCGGAGTTCCGGGAGGAATCCGCTAATAATACTGCGAGAAATGCATGATCAATCATATTGCTAGAGCATATCTTAGAAAAATCACTAAAGCCTAACCAACGCCTGTCTTTAATCTGTTTATCTATTTGTTTACTCGCTGTTCTGTCATTTATTTTGCTTCAGCATAATTCCGATAAAACCCAACATTTTTATTATCTTCGAAACCATTAGAAAGTTATACAAAATAGATAAAATTACTGCAGCAATATCGCAAAGCAATAGGTTGGACATTGGCTGACATTCAGGGAATCAGCCCGTCGTTCTGTATGCATAAAATCACTCTAGATGAGGGATCTTTTAGGAGTATTGAGCAACAGAGAAGGCTTAACCCTGCAATGAAATAGGTTGTTAAAAAGGAGGTGATCAAATGATTGGATGCTGGGATTATTTATCCAATTGCAGATAGCAATTGGGTAAGCCTTGTCCAATGTGTTCCTAAGAAAGGAGGTGTCACAGTGGTGACTAATAAAGATAATGAGTTGATCCCAATCAGGACAGTAACTGGCTGGAGGGTTTGCATGGATTACAGGAGGTTTAATAAGGCTACTCGTAAGGACCATTTCCCTCTACCATTTATTGACAAAATGTTGGATAAATTGGCTGGTCAGGCCTACTACTGTTTCTTAGATGGTTATTCTGGGTATAACCAGATCACCATTGCTCATGAGGATCAGGAAAAAACCAGTTTCATCTGCCCTTATGGGACGTTTGCTTTCAGGTGAATGTCTTTTGGCCTTTGCGATGCTCCAACAACACTTCAGAGGTCTTTTAGAGTTGTTTGGATAATTTAGGTAAGGTGTTAAAAAGATGTGAGGATACCCATCTAGTTCTTAATTGGGAGAAATGTCACTTCATGGTGAAGGAGAGCATAGTGTTAGGTCATAAGATCTCAAAGAAAGGTCTAGAAGTTGATCGAGCAAAAATAGAGGTTATTGAGAGATTAGAACCACCGAGTTCAGTGAAGGGGATTCAGAGTTTTGTAGGTCATGCTGGATTTTATAGAAGGTTTATAAAGGATTTTTCAAAAATTAGTAAACCTCCTTGTAACTTATTGTGTACTGATCATATTTTTTACTTTAATGCAGATTGTAGGAAGGCTTTTGAAACTTTAAAGGCTGCTTTAATCTCAGCCCCTATTCTTTGTGCACCTAATTGGAGTTTACCATTTGAGGTAATGTGTGATGCGGAGTGATGTTGCAGTAGGTGTTAGGGGTGGTCACGGTTCGGTTCGGTCCGGTTTTGGATCGAACCAAGAATCGAACCGAGGAGGTCGGTTCCCTGACCTCCTAAACCGAACAAAACCGACACCTATCGGTTTTGGTTTTTGAACCGAACTGACCTTCGGTTCACGTCAGTTCGGTTCGGTTAAAACCGTTTTCCAATTCCAAGCTCAAAAAACTAAGAATTTTAAGAGAAGAAGGCTCAATAAATGGAAGAAGGCTCAATATTTTAAAAATAAATCCTCCATTGGAGAGGAAAATAAGAACATAACCAACTTGCAAACATAAATAGTTTAAGAAAATTAAATAGATAAAAAGAAAACTGGCCTTAAATGAAAGGGGAAGTCTAGCGCTTCAATTCGACAGCACCGACAAATGAGAGCTTGAGCTTGGAAGTTGAGCGTTTCCCTTTATTAGAAAATGGAGGTGGAGGCGAGGGGTGTGGCTTCACGAGAAAGAAAACTAGGGTTTGGGGATATTATTTTAATAAAAGGGACCGAATGGAATGGGGAAATTTGGGTGGAGAAGTTGGCTGGAAAGGTGAAGTGGGTTGGAGAAGTGGAGAAGTGGGCTGGAGAATCATATAGCATGTTTTTTGGGCTGGGTTAACTAAAATATATGAATGAATTATACAACTTCGGTTTTGTTCGGTTTTTTTCAATTTTTTTGTGTATGAATCGAGAACCGAACCGATGGTCTCGGTTTTCTGTATTTATGAACCAATGGACTGATTTATTTTAAAAAAACTGGACATAACCAGCCGGTTCGGTTCGGTTTGCCGGTTCAGATCGGTTTTTGCACACTCCTAGTAGGTGTCATGTTGGGGCAAAAGCAGAGCAAATTTATCCATCCTATATATTATGCAAGCAGGGTTCTGAATGAGGCACAAATCAACTATACAACTACTGAAAAAGAGTTGTTAGTGGTTGTGTTTGCTTAATGTCTAAGAAAGATGCTAAGTCTAGACTGATTCGTTGGGTGTTGTTATTGCAGGAATTCGACTTGGAGATAAAGGATAAGAAGGGATCAGAGAATGTCATTGCAGATTATTTGTCTCGTCTTGATCCAACATCATCTTTATTGAAGTAATCTGCCATTTCAGACTCATTTCCAGATGAACAACTCTTTGTTGTTGAGGTAAAGGTGATCAAGGATATCCCTTGGTATGCTAATATTGGCAACTTTTTGGTAAAGGGAGTCACTCCTATTGATATGGATTCGAGGCAGATGAAAAAGTTTAAGCATGATGCGAAAATTTTCTATTGGGATGAGCCATTTATGTATAAGCAATGCTCTGATGGTATTATTCGTAGGTGTGTTTCAGGTGATGAAGCAAATGAAATCCTGGAGCAATGTCATTCTTCGTCGTATGGAGGCCATTTCAGAGGTTAGAGGACAGCTATGAGGATTTTGCAATGTGGATTCTTCTGGACTTTCTTATTCAAGGATGCCCATTGGTTCTACAAGCAATGTGATGCTTGCCAAAGGAGAGGAAATTTAGGACCTAGAGATGAAATGTCTCTTACTTACATTTTAGAATTAGAATTATTTGATGTGTGGGGTATTGATTTTATGGGGTCATTTCCCCCTTCTAATGGTAATGTTTTTATCTTATTGGCAGTTGATTACGTGTCCAAGTGGGTGGAGGCCATTGCATGCCATCAGAACGATGCCAAGACAGTGTCAAGGTTTCTCTAATCGCACATTTTTGCGCGGATTGGGACACCTATAGCTCTTGTAAGTGATGTGTTGGGTTTTATGCCCTAAAACTCGTAGATAGTGAATGTAACTGTTGACCGGATATTAATGAAATAATATTGATATATTTTTCCATTAAATGTTATTAGTTATTTTATATTTGTCTTTGTCTAAAATAACCCTAATCCAATAAACTAGACATCCTAGGCTGTAATATGAGTTTTGAACTATATGTAGTGACATATGGGATCATTGTTCAAGAAACAGCCTAAAAGGTCTATAGTATAGGGATAAGACTGGGTGCCTTATCCTGGCGACACTATGGATACGACCCATTTTGTATTTGATACAAACGCTATGATCCAACGTGTTCGTGTAGGAGACATGCGAGTGAGGGTATCTTATGCAATGAGTTTGCATAAGATCGGACCGCGAAATGGTAACCACTGGTTATAACACCGTTAACTAGTTGGTTTTCTATTTCACTAGGACGACTTAGACAACTTAGTCTTAATCCTGAGTTGATTATGGACTCTTACACATGAGGGATTGTCCTTTGATTTGTATGGGTGAGAGTGACCAATACGCCGACTCAATAAGCCTACCATTTTGGGGACAAGACCGAATGGGGAGCTGGGAACATAATCGTACAAGATGGAATTCACTCCTTCCCGACTTTAGGGAAGCAGATGAGTGTTCCCTTAAGTGGTGACTTCGAGTCTTGAACAAAGGGTTCTACCCTCTCAATGGCATGAGAGGGTTTCCTGTTTGATGGTTGGACCACAAACAGGTTGTTCATTAGAGGAGAACTGGTACTTAAGGAAATAGAAGTAAACTAGGGGTAAAACGGTAATTTGACCCAGCTGGTGTTACGGACACTCGTGAAGGACTAACTAGTCGATATTGGTCTATATCCATGGACACAGAAAATATGTCTGTGCAACTGTGAGTGTATAGTGGAATGTACACACAGTTAACGAATATTGATTAATTTGGTTAATGAGTTTGACCAATTAATCTCACATCGTTGGAGCTTCTGATCTGCAGGTCCATTAGGTCCCACCGGTAGCTCATAAAGTAATTTGAGGCAACTAAGTAATAAATGTAAATTGAAAATGTTCAATTTACTAAGGGAAACAATATAATATATATTGATATATTATTATGAGAGAAACTAATATTTGAAGAAATTCAAATATTAATATAAATTTGAGTGGCATTAAATTTATGGAAGTTTGAAAGAGTTCAAATAATGAATTAATTAATTTTAAGGCCTAAAATCTATTTAGGCAAATTAATTAATTCAAGGCCGAAAATTAAATATGTGATATTTAATTGGTGGTTAATTAATTAAAGAATTCATTAACCAGGAATTAATCAATTATGGAAATAATTAATCACTTAAGGAAGTGATTAATCATTTATGGAAATGATCTAATCACTTATGGAAGTAATTAGTCATTTGTGGAAAAGATTAATCAGTTATGGAATTGATTGATCTTGGATTGATTAAATAAGGAATAAGATTAAATCAATTTTGGAAAAGATTGATTTAATTGAATATTTTATTCATAGTCTCTCTTCTATAAATAGAACACTAGACCTAATTGGTTCAGTACTCTTCTCTTGCTCTTAGACTCACAAGACAAGACCTTAGAATTCTCTCTAGCCTCCCTCTTAGAGAAAGACTCCCACAAGTTTTTTGCCTCCTAGACTTAGAGACATACCGGTGTAACCTCTGTGGTTATTGTGTCCTTCAAGAAGAAATTTCCAGCGAATAAAAGACAAGAGGGCTGCTGCGTTTTCGTTCGTTGCAGAATCGTTGGCAAAGAACGGTCAAGTCTACAACGAAGGTTTGTAACGGTTCTTTCTCGTTTCTTTAGAAAAGCATGAAAATAAATTAGATCTAATTTTCTATCATGTTTATAGCTATTTACAGCAACTTTAAAGCATGTTTAAAGTTTATTTTGCCTTTTCGTAACGGTATTTTAATGTTAATTAATATACGGCGTAAGGTCCAATCGATGCGCTTCCGCTGCGTAGGGGCTTTTTTATCTCCTTCATGATGAGGGTACACATTTTGTTAATAATGTCTTAACTAAGCTTTTAGCTAAGTATGGAATTATGCATAGGATAGCTACCCTTTATCACCCACAAGCAAATGGTCAAGCTGAAATTAGTAATATGGAAATTAAATCAATTTTAGAGACAGTAGTCCATCCATCTAGGAAGGATTGGTCTTTTCGGTTAGATGAGGCTCTTTGGGCTTATAGGACAGACTATAAGACTCCTCTAGGTATGTCTCCCTATAGGTTAGTGTATGGAAAAACTTGTCATCTACCATTAGAGCTTGAGCATAAAACGTTTTGAGCTTTAAAAAAATTGAATTTTGATCTGAGTCGTGCAGGGCAATAAGAATGTTGTAGCTTAACGAATTACATGAGTTTCGTCAATTTTCTTATGAAAATGCGAAAATGTATAAGGAAAAGACTAAGTTGTGGCATGATAAGAAAATTAAGCCTAAAGAATTTGTCAAAGGTCAGAGAGTCTTGCTTTATAACTCTAGATTAAAATTGTTCCCTGGGAAACTAAAATCTAAATGGTCAGGGTAATTTATTGTGATCGAAGTTTTTCCCCATGGAGCAATTACTTTGCGAGATGAAAAAGATGAGAGAGTGTTCAAGGTTAATGGACAGCGTGTGAAACATTCTTGGGGAGAGGAATTCCAGTCGAAATATCATCCCCTAAAATTGGTTGATGAATGAAAGAGCATGAGTTTTGCGGGAGCATTTCACATAGCAATATTTTGAGCTCCCAGTATTTGTTGCGATTTTATTTTTCGCTATTTTGGTTTGATTTCAATTCGAGTTATTTTGAATTAGATTTGGTTTTTTTAAATCTTATCTGATTTATTTTAATTCATTGTTATTTTTTTGAAGATTTTATTTTTGGTGTATTTTTATTTTCGCCAGGTTAATCTATTTCTATTTAATCTGATTAGTTTAGTTTAGATTTTATTTTAGTTTGTATTTTTTTCGTTATCATTTATGTGTAGATTTAGATTTTAATAATTTTTTTTCCTGATTTATTCGGTTTAAATAAAGAAAGAGGAAATTTGATTCTGGCGGGTTAAATTTGAATTGGCGTTTTTCCGTATAAAAGATTCTTCTAGAAGGAAATCTTTTGATGATTAAGTTGTTTTTGCAATCTTTTGGTTAGAGCAACCATATCATCAGAATATTACGGGATTTGGTTAAGAATTAAATATTTTTACCGTTTGGATTTGAATTTCCCGTGGGCAGGTAAATTGCATGGGAAATCTGATGCTGCCATGTGTCACGCAAGGGAAATCCAATGGTCTAACAGTTGGACAGCACATCAACATTTACCATGGGCCGATTGAACTTCAATTTATTATCGTTTGATGGGTTTAATTTTTCCGATTACATGCAAAATAAACGGTAATATTATTTAATTGGAGCAGATCTTTTCGGTTAGGATCATTAGTGCTGGAGCCCTATTTAATCAAATCAATGGTACGTTTTCCTTCACTTCATCTTCGTCCACTTTTATTTCGTGCTTCAGTTTTTCTTTCGTTTATCTTCCGTTTCTGTGAGTAAAAATACGTTGTAAGCTTGAGATGGCTAAGACTAGGGGAAGAAGGGAAAGAGACAATGAGGAAGAAGAGGTGCCAGTTACCCCTGAGGCACCAAAGACAAAGGCGAAGAAAAGGAAAACGCTGGAAGGAAGAGAGGCTAAGCGAAGAAGACGACGACAGAGGGCTGAAGTCGAAGAAGTTGTACGAAAAGTAGTGGAAGACGTTGCTGATGTTGTGGTTGAGGAAGAGAACCCAAAGGAACCTGAGGAAAAAAATCTTGAGCAAGATAAGTCGATTATTGAGAATCTGCAGGAAGTTCAAGAGCAGCAAGCGGAGGATACACAAGAGGAAGGAAATGGACAGGAGGTTCAAGAGCAAGAATCTTAGGTTGAAGTCATTATGCCGGAAGTACCGCGTCGGCTTGGAATCTGAAAGCGAACAGCATCAAGGTAATCCGAACGGATACTCCTTTGCCGTCAACATCTGATTCTGAACAAGAAAATACAGAAAAAGAAGAGCATGAGAAAAAGGGGTCCGAGGACCAGGTAAGAGAGGAAACTGAAAAGAAGGCAGAAGAAGAAATTTTGGCGAAGCAAAGAGAAGACAAGGGCAAAGGAGTTGCTGAAGCTCCGAGAGAGACAGAGGAGGTTGATCCTGAGGAACCAAGACTGCCATATAATCGCTTCATCAATAATCTTGCCCGAGCAAAGTATATAGAGATGTTGAAAAGAGATTTTCTGTTTGAAAGGGGATTTGGTGATGATCTGTCGCATTTCTTGAGAGTTGGAATAGCAAATCACGGATGAAGTCTATTATGCACAAAGTTGGAGCCGGTAAATTCAAATGTTGTTCGAGAATTTTACGCGAACATAGATGATCAAGAAGGATTCCAAGTGATAGTCCGAGGGGTGGCCGTTGATTGGAGCCCAAGAGCAATCAATTCTCTCTTCAACCTCCAAGACTTTCCGCACGCGAGATTCAATGAGATGGTGGTAGCACCATCTAACGATCAATTAAACGCGGCTGTCAGGGGTGTTGGTATCGAAGGGGCTCAATGGAGGCTATCGAAGATGGAAAAGCGCACGTTCCAAGCGACTTATCTGAAAAGCGAAGCCAATACATGGATGGGCTTCATCAAGTTGTGCTTGCTTCCGACAACTCATGATTCAACGGTGTCTCGGGAGCGGGTGCTGCTGGTATTGGTTATTCTTCGTTCTATGAGTATTGATGTGGGAAAAATTATTTCTAGTGAGATTTATGATTGCTGGCGGAAGAAGGTGGGGAAGCTGTTTTTCCCAAACACCATAACAGTGCTATGTCAAAGGGCAGGGGTTCATATGAATACAGACGATGTCACTCTAATGGACAAGGGAATAATCGACATGCCAAACCTGGTTAGGCTTCAAAGGACACAAGAGGCACGCCAAGGCGATTTGGTGTGCGGCATCCATCAAATGTAGGAGCAATTACAAATGCATTCCAGCAAGATGGAGTTTGCCGAAAGGCAATTCCAAACCTTCTGGAATAATGTGAAGAGAATGGATGTCGCGTTGAGGGGGCCTTGCAGTCTAATTTTTCTAAACCATATCTGGCCTTTCTAGTATTCGACCTACTGAACCCTTGGATTCTGCCACCGCCAGTAGAGAGAGAAGGAGATGAAGAAGAAAATCCTGGTCAGGAGGATTGAAGAAGGAAAAGTTGGGCGAGCATTATTTTTGTTGAAATATTTTTGTTGCTCGCGCATTTCTGACCACAATCTTTTGTCTGTTTCTGTTTTTGCTTAATTTTAATTTTATGTTTCTAGGCCACCAAAAATATATCTGCTGATGTAACTTTCTTTTTCTTATGTTTTTAATGAAATTTCCAATAGTTGTTTCTGTTCTATGACACTGAGTATTTCTAACTTAACTAATTCTCTTCTGAATTTTTAAAGCTTGGACTAGTTAGCTTAATTAGATCAAGGTATTCTGATCTCCAGAAGCCTTTTGCTTGAGCATTTCTTCTAGCTTATTCATCGCTGCGGCAAGAAGATTCTGAGGTAGTGTTGACTTATGTGATCCACTTTAAGCTTAATTCTAATCCCACGCTTAGTTTAAAATTCAGATATAAATATTTAAGTTTGGGAGTATAATTCATAATGTTAATGATTCATTGAGGACAATGAATAATTCAAGTTTGGGGGACTTTTTGCTACTCCACTTGTTTTACTCGAGCATTCCTCTCCTTCATTAAATAATCTTCTGGGTTATTGAGTAACCAGGGATATTTGTGATACCCACAATTTGTCTATGCGTCAAAAGATAACCTAGGAAATGTGAAAAAAAATATATCTGCTGAAGAAAATTAATTATGAAAAGTTTGCTGAGGAAATTCATGGAGCAAACATTTTGAAGGATGAATGACAATCCAGTAGCTTTCTATCTCCCAGGACTTAGGTGAGTTTCATCATAAATTGTCGCCATTCTGGGGAGCAATGGATAGAATAACTAAGGATTTTTTTAGCTTAACAATGAGTATTTAGCCTAGTTGGTGATGAGTTTGAGGCAAGGGTATACTGCCCCATAAAGTGGGTCATCCTATGCTTAAGAGCTTATGGCTGTAGGGCTGCTTTAAGTCTGAAGAGCAAAAATATAAACCCCCTTAAAAATGTGTTTTAATATGTCTGATAATAGAGCTAGGCTGTGACAAGTTCTTAGGATTGAGTTAAAGGTGGTGATTATTTGTCCCTACCGAGGGAATTATTTTGCTGCAACAGTACTTGTTTTGTAGAATGCTCAAGTAGAGGTTGAAGGTAGTGTTGGATTATCTGTTTTGATTGAGTTGTGCTTTGTCTGATGTTTTGAATTCTTAAGGGAAGGTTAGTTAGTATTGCTCGGGGCGTGCAAAAGTTCAAGTTTGGGGGTATGATAACTCTCCAAAAGGGAGTTATTTAGGCCTTATTTTTATAGTGATTTGTGTGTCATTTGTGCTCAATAGGGTTGCTTTTAGATGAATATTATATGTTTTAACCCATTTGGAAGAATGGATGCTTTGGAAGTTATTTTGTGTAGAATATATTGTTGAGCGACTTGAGGGGGCAAAATCTGTGATCCAGCAAAGTAGGGAGCAAAACTGCCACGTCACAGCTCGTTATCCATTTTAATGAATTGAAGTTAGTTGAGTTATTTTTGGATTTAAGAATAGAGCCATCCACGTGTACAGATTGACCTAATTTGGGCTTGCCTTCATTTTATAAAAGGGAAGAGTCGTCCAAGTAAAAAACATTACACTTTTGGGGAAATATCATTTCTCATTTCCATCATTGGGAGCCGAATAGAGGAGGAAAGATTGGAGACTTCAAGAAGACCATCAGTTACGGATTTGACCAAGGAAATTAGTATTTTCTTGTAATTTCTTGTAATTATGGATGCACATACTCAGATTGTGGCGTGTGTTATCATGAGCTTTATGAACTAAATTTGCTTAGGTGTTGGTTAGGAGTCATGTAATTGTCGTGTTTTATTCTCTATGCAATATATGTTGATTTGAGCATCTTGATTAATTGTTGTGCATATTTATATTTGGTGCCCGCCTGGCCAGTCGGTATGAATACCACTTTTTAGTTTTAGGGATGATTTGAGAAGTGTGTGGCCACTAATCACACTAGATCATTGTGTATTGGTGAACGCCAGTGACTGAGTTAGGAATAGCCAGTTAGTTGCCTAGTGCTTGATCGGTACAGCGTCATTAGAGTTGAAACACATTCCAAAAAATTCAAAGTTCCGGGAGGATCCTGCTAATAAGATTGCAAGAGTTTTGCCTAATCAATAATATTGCTAGAGCATCTTTCAAAACAATAACTGAACCTAACCAACGCCTGTTTCCAATTTGTCTGCTTTATTTGTTTACTTTATGTTCTGTCATTTCTTTTGCTTCAACATTATATCAAAATCAATCATTTTAACCACTTTTTGAAACCATTAAGAAGTTATACAAAATAGATAAAGTGAGAGCTATTCAGCCCCGTGGATTCGATAAATACATATTACTTGCTGCGGATTGTGTATGCTTTGTTGGGTTTTATGCCCTAAAACTCGTAGATAGTGAATGTAAACAAATTTTATACTTGTATTTAATAAAGTGTTATTTAGTTTCTGCAATAAAATGTTATTGTTAAATATTGCACTATTTGACCCAAATCCAATAAAATAAGATCCAAGTTTGTTTGTATGTAACTTGAACTAGTATGTGGGGACATACGGGATCGATGTTCAAGTAACAACCTAAAAGGTCTATAGTACAAGGATAAGGCTGGGTACCTTATCCTTGTGACACTATGGATACGACCCGCTTTGTATTATGATACAAACGCAATGATCCAACACATTCATGTAGTTGACATGCGAGTGGGGGTATCCTATGCAATGAGTTTGCATAAGACCAGACCGTGAAATAGTTAACCACTAACTGTAACATCGTTAGTGGGCTTGGTTTCTATTTTACTAGGATGACCTAGACAACTCAGTCTCAATCCTGAGTGGATTATGGACTCCTGTTCACGAGGGGTTGTCCTTTGATTTGTATGGGTGAGAGTGGCTAGCACGCCGACTCAATAAGCCTACCATTTTGGGGACAATACCGAGTGAGGAGCTGGGAACATAATCACACAAGATGAAATTCACTCCTTCCCGACTCTAGGGTAAATAGAGCTGTGTTCCCTTAAGTGGTGTCTCTGGGACTTGAACAATGGGCTCAACCCTCTCTATGCCATGAGAGGGACTTCTGTTTGTTGGTTGGACCTCAAACAGGTTGTTCATTAGAGGAGTACTGGGACTTAATGACAAAGATGTAAACCAGAGGTAAAACGGTAATTTGACCCAACTGGGATACGAACACACGTGAAGGACTGACTTGTAGTATTGGTTGATATCCGTGGACATATAAATATTCTGCAGTGAAAAGAGTGCAGTTGTGCGTCTTTAGTGGAGTGACTCACAGTTAACGAATGAAGACTAACTTGGTTAATGAGTTTAAGTTGATTAGTCTCGTATCGTTGAAGCTTTTGATCTGTAGGTCAATTAGGTCCCATTGGTAGCTCGTAAAAAGACTTGAAGCAAACAAATATAAATTGTAAATTGAAAGTGTTCGATTTATTTGGGGAATCATATAATGTATATTGATGCATTATAATATAAAATTTATGAAACTTTATAATATAATTTTTGAATTAATTTCAAAAATTAATTCTTGAGAGAAAAATATTTGAAAGAGTTCAAATAAATTTAATATGAATTGGATTCATATTAATTTTAATTTTAATAAAATCCCTAAGATTAATATATTATATTTAATTGGGAAATTAATTAATTATGGAATTAATTAAATTATTTATTAAAATTAGATACATTTTCCTATTAGAAAAAGGTCTTCCTTTTCCTATTAGGAAAAAGGTCTTGGTCTTTACTATATATATAGGACCCCTGGGGTGGGGTGAAAGGCATCCAATTGTCTCTTCTTTTCTCAGAGGTCTCTCCCAAAAGACTCCCACAAGTCTCTTGCTTCAAGAAGTCTTAGAGATATATTGGTGTAGTCGATTGGTAGTGTTCGCACAAGAGGGTTGCTGCGTTTTCATTCTTATTGGCAAGAAAAGGCGAATTGATCAAGGCTTTCTACAAAAGTAAGTTTTCTATGAAATCCTTGATCACTAGGATCAATCTAGTTTATCATTTAGCATGTTTACAGCCTACATACAGCCCATTAAATATAGATTTATTGTTGTAATATTTTGCAAATTGTATTGATATTTCAATTAGAATCTAAGACTCTGAGTAGGTCCTGTTAAATTCTTCCGTTGCGTGGGGCTCTTATCCCTTCATGCTTGCACAGTGTTCTAGAGTCTATTTTTACTATATGTTTACCCACTCTGGAAACCCAACAATGGCCTCGGGTCAGGTTGTTAATACTGACAAGTCTGCTCTATTTTTTCCCCCAAATGTATCTATGGATTTCCGAGCAACTCTATCGAGTTTATTAGTAATGCCTATGGTTGATAATTTGGGAAAATATCTGGGGGTCCCTTGTTCTTTTTCCAGGAGTAGAATAGAAGATTTTAAAAGCATTAAACAAAGAGTTTGGAAGACGCTACAAAATTGGAAGGGGAACTTATTTTCTATTGGTGGTAAGGAGACTCTATTAAAAAGTGTGGCTCAAGCTATACCAACGTATATAATGAGCTATTTCAGGATCCCGCAATTAATAGCGAGCATAGCTAGCTATCTTTACTTATTTAATTTAGCTAGTCTTTGAGGATTATTGGCTATTTTATTGCACTTTATTGTTTATTTTGTAGGAAATGATTGATTGGAACTATAGCGCAATATTGGAGTTAATCGGGTGCTCGGGACGTGAAAAGATGCGAAGGAAGAAAAAAGAATCAAAATAGAAAAAAGTCAACATTTGGTCAAATATAGACCAGCGTCGAGACGTTGCTTAGCATCTCGACGCTGGCATTCCATATCAGAGGAGGCGCAAAATTGTCGCAGCGTCTCGACGCTGCGAGAATTCCTTTTCCAGAACGCGTGATTTAGAGGCAGCGTCTCGACGCTACGACGAAATTTCATAATAAAAGTATCCTTTCAGCTAGGTTTTTGGGGGAACCAATTTTGGGACTTCTTGGGGCCGAAAACAGAGCTAAAACAGAGGAATTCAAGGTTGAAGCAAAGGGAAAAATTTGGAAATCAACCCATTGTTCGTGGGGATCGTGACGGGGACGTTCGGTCTCGGCCTACAACGAGTTTAATTCTTCTTTCCCTCACTTTAGTTAGATTTTTATGGCTTTTACATGTTTAGTTGAGCTTGTAATTTTAATCATGAGTAGCTAAACTTGTAAGATTAGGGATTGATGTAGTTGATTGTGTTTGTGGATTGATTTATGGTTTAAGTTGTGCAATGTTATTATGTTTGTAATCTTGATTTAATGCTTTCAATTAATTGGCCATTAGTTGAATGATTTAAGTTTCGAATCTAGCTCGGGAGAAGGGACTTGATTTAGACTTACTCAAGATTGCATGACTAAAGTTTAGTTTCTAATTCGTGACGGTTTTAGATTAATTTTAGAATTGGTTACAAGATCTCATTGCCTTGCATGATTAATAAACTTAGATAGGGATATCAAGTTGGTTAATTTGCATGAGAATCAATTATACTCGGGAGAGGTAGTTGTGAGTAAAGGGTCTTTGGCTCATAATTTCATTGTGCATAATAACTTACTCCTTAAAATCAATCCTAAACTAAATCGGCGAAATCAATTCCCTAAGTAGTTTTCCTAATTGAAATTCCACACTTTCTACGTGTTTTGATTTAGTTTTCTTATTATTCAATCATCACTTTTTGATCCCTAAATAAAATTGAGCAAGATAATTCACAATACTTGATTTGCTTAAAAATCCAATCCAGAGGACGACATTCGAATTTACTTTCACTATATTATTACTTGACCCGTGCGCTTGCGGTAGGAAAAGTATCTTTATGTGATGATATCCAACAAATGATGGGCCATTTCTGGTGGGGCTCTACATATTCGAAAAGGAAAATCCATTGGAAAAAATTGGATTCTGTATGTCGCCCAAAGGAGGCTGGAGGATTAAATTTTAGAAATTTGCTGCATTTTAATAAAGCATTGCTAGCTAAGCAAGTTTGGCGATTGTATAACAGTCCACAGTTACTTGCTTCTAAAGTGATTGGGGGAAAATATGCTCATCAGGATTCTCTCTTGACCGCCCCCATAAGGAATAATTGTTCTGTTTTCTGGCGTGGTTTTGTATGGGCTCGGGGTGTTATTCGGTTAGGCATTCGCAAAAGAATAGGGAATGGCAAATCCACAGATTTCTTCAATGATCCGTGGCTACTGATAACTGCCCAAAAGGTAGTTATTTAGGCCTCATTTCTATATTGATTTGTGTGACCTTTGTGCTTAATAGGGTTGGTTTTAGATAGATATTACATGCTTTAACCCATTTGGAAGAATGAAAGCTTTGGAAATTATTTTGTGTAGATTATGCTGTTGGGCGACTAGAGGGAGCAAATTCTGTGCTGCAGCAAAACTGGGAGCAGAACTGTCACATCACAGCTCGTTAGCCAACTTCATGAACTGACTTCTGTTGAGATATTTTCGGTATAAAGGAGCAAGGAGAGTCTTACACGTGTCAGAGTTGACCTAATTCAAGCCTCCTATCATTCTATAAAAGGAAGTAGCCGTCCAAGTCAAAAGCATTTCATGTTTTCCTTGGAAGTCGAGTAGTATAGAGAGATTGGAGATTACCAAGAACACCATCATCTGCAAGCTGATTAAGGAGATTATTTTCTTTATTATCTTGTGATTATGGACGTGCCTACTCAGATTGTAATTCGTGTTTCTATGCCTATTATGAACTAAGTAGCTTAGGTGTTGGTTAGGAATAATGTGATTGTTGTGCTTCATCTTTAGTAATATATTGACTATCACATTTTGGTTAGTTGTTGTGCTTATTTCCATTTTATGCCCGCCTGGCCAGCTGGTGTGAATACCTCTCTCTAGTTTCAGGGATGATTTAGAGAGTGTGTGGCAATTATCCACACTACGATCATTGTGTATTGGTGAACGCCAGTGACTGAGCTAGGGATAGCCAGTTGCCTAGTGCTCAATCGGTCTTACTTCATTGGGGTTGAAACACATCCCAAAAGATCCGGAGTTCCGGGAGGAATCCGCTAATAATACTGCGAGAAATGCATGATCAATAATATTGCTAGAGCATCTTTTAAAACAATCACTAAATCCTAACCAACGTCTGTCTTTAATCTGTCTACCTATTTGTTTATTCTTTGTTCTGTCATTTATTTTGCTTCAGCATAATTCTTATAAAACCCAATCATTTTTATTACCTTGAAACCATTAAAAGATTCATACAAAATAGATAAAGTGGAAGCTAATTCAGGACTCGGATTGATAATATTACTTGTTGCAGACTGTGTATGCTTGCACAGAAATTCTAGAGTCTTTTTATACCATATTTCTACTCACTCTAGGAGCCCAACAAGTTTTTGGCGTCGTTGCCTGGGAACTTGAATAAGTTTTTATCTGATTTATTTTGTATGTGTTTTAGTGGTTTGGTGCTAGAACTTTTTGATTATTTCTTTTGTTTTTGCAGGTGTGAGTTTGGTGCATGAGCGATCTGCCTGGGGTAAGGTTTGAACTTGATCCAGAAATCGAAAGGACATTCAGGATAAGAAGGAGAGAGCAGCGCAAAAACCAGATGGAGAACGTGTCGCGTCTTCCGGAGGGTCCTGAAGGTCCAGCAGACCCAGAATCGTTTGTTGCAGAATGAGCAGGCTGAAAATCCTATCTTGATAGCGAACGATAGGACCAGAGCCATTCGAGCGTATGCTGTCCCAATGTTTAATGAGTTGAATCCAGGGATTGCACGTCCCCAAATCCAAGCGACAAATTTTGAAATGAAACCGGTAATGTTTCAGATGTTGCAAACCGTGGGACAATTCCATGGTTTGTCATCTGAAGATCCTCATTTACATCTTTAGTTTTTTCTAGGAGTTAGTGATTCTTTTGTAATTCAAGGAGTGCCTAGGGATGCCCTTAGATTAACTTTGTTCTCGTATTCTTTTAGAGATGGAGCAAAGGCGTGGTTAAATTCTTTTGCTTCAGGATCAATTAGGACATGGGATGAGTTAGCTGAAAAATTTTTGAGTAAATATTTCCCACCTAATAGAAATGCTAAATTAAGAAGTGAAATAGTAGGGTTTAGGCAACTTGAAGATGAGACTTTTAGTGAGGCTTGGGAAAGGTTTAAGGAGCTTTTGCGAAAGCCATGGTTTACCTCATTGTATTCAAATGGAAACATTTTACAATGGTTTAAATGGAGTAACCCAAGGTATGGTTGATGCTTCGGCTGAAGGGGCCCTTTTGGCAAAAACTTTTGATGATGCCTATGAAATTTTAGAAAGAATATCTATTAATAGTTGTCAGTGGTCAGATGTTAGAGACACAAATAAAAAGGTTAAGAGTGTGTTAGAGGTTAATGGTGTGTCCACCATTAGGGTTGATCTTGCTATGATTGCTAATGCTCTTAAGAATGTGACAGTGAGTAGTCATCAGCAGCCACCAGCTATGGAGCCTGCTGCAGTGGTGAACCAAGTCGCAGAAGAAGCATGTGTCTATTGTGGTGAAAATCACAACTACGAGTTTTGCCCCAGCAATCCAGCTTCTGTGTTTTTTGTAGGTAATCAGAGGAATAAACCTTATTCTAACTTTTATAATCCAGGTTGGCGCAACCACCCCAACTTCGCATGGGGAGGACAAGGAAGCATTGCGCAAGCACAACAAAAGGTGAACCAGTCAGAATTTACTAAAGCGCAGGTATCGCCCCAGCAAAATAAGCAGGCTTTGCCCCAGCAAAATTCGGGAAGTTCTCTCGAGGCGATGATGAAAGAATTTATGGCTCGTACAGATGCCACAATTGAAAGTAATCAAGCTTCGATGAGAGCCCTGGAATTGCAAGTGGGTCAGCTAGCTAGTGAGTTGAAGGCACGACCTCAAGGGAAACTTCCATCAGATACTGAACACCCCAAAAGGGAAGGTAAGGAGCAGGTAAAGGCAGTAACTCTTAGGAGTGGTAAGCCATTAGAAGTAAAAAATGAGCCTAGTAAGACCCATGATATAAATAGAAATAGTGGTGAAAATCACACTTCTGCAGTGGTGAACCAAATCGCAGAAGAAGCATGTGTCTATTGTGGTGAAAATCACAACTACGAGTTTTGCCCTAGCAATCCAGCTTTTGTGTTTTTTTGTAGGTAATCAGAGGAATAAACCTTATTCTAACTTTTATAATCCAGGTTGGCGCAACCACCCCAACTTCGCATGGGGAGGACAAGGAAGCATTGCGCAAGCACAACAAAAGGTGAACCAGTCAGAATTTACTAAAGCGCAGGTATCGCCCCAGCAAAATAAGCAGGCTTTGCCCCAGCAAAATTCGGGAAGTTCTCTCGAGGCGATGATGAAAGAATTTATGGCTCGTACAGATGCCACAATTGAAAGTAATCAAGCTTCGATGAGAGCCCTGGAATTGCAAGTGGGTCAGCTAGCTAGTGAGTTGAAGGCACGACCTCAAGGGAAACTTCCATCAGATATTGAACACCCCAAAAGGGAAGGTAAGGAGCAGGTAAAGGCAGTAACTCTTAGGAGTGGCAAGCCATTAGAAGAAAAAAATGAGCCTAGTAAGACCCATGATATAAATAGAAATAGTGGTGAAAATCACAACTTCTGCAGTGGTGAACCAAGTCGCAGAAGAAGCATGTGTCTATTGTGGTGAAAATCACAACTACGAGTTTTGCCCCAGCAATCCAGCTTCTGTGTTTTTTGTAGGTAATTAGAGGAATAAACCTTATTCTAACTTTTATAATCCAGGTTGGCGCAACCACCCCAACTTCGCATGGGGAGGACAAGGAAGCATTGCGCAAGCACAACAAAAGGTGAACCAGCCAGAATTTACTAAAGCGCAGGTATCGCCCCAGCAAAATAAGCAGGCTTTGCCCCAGCAAAATTTGGGAAGTTCTCTCGAGGCGATGATGAAAGAATTTATGGCTCGTACAGATGCCACAATTGAAAGTAATCAAGCTTCGATGAGAGCCCTGGAATTGCAAGTAGGTCAGCTAGCTAGTGAGTTGAAGGCACGACCTCAAGGGAAACTTCCATCAGATACTGAACACCCCAAAAGGGAAGGTAAGGAGCAGGTAAAGGCAGTAACTCTTAGGAGTGGTAAGCCATTAGAAGAAAAAAATGAGCCTAGTAAGACCCATGATATAAATAGAAATAGTGATAAAAATGTTGTCGTTGAGAAATAGTTAGAGTCTGGTTAGGGTGCTGGAGGCAGCAATAAAAATGCTGGAGCATCTGGTTCTGTTCCAGATGTGGAACCACCTTATGTGTCGCCCCCACCTTATGTACCACCTCTACCTTTTCCACAAAGGCAAAAGCCTAAGAATCACGATGGTCAATTTAAAAAGTTTTTAGAGATTCTTAAGCAATTGCACATAAATATCCCTTTAGTAGAAGCTATTGAGCAAATGCCTAATAATGCTAAATTTCTTAAGGATATTTTAACTAAAAAGAAGAGGTTAGGTGAGTTTGAAACTGTATCTCTTACTGAGGAATGTAGTGCTATTCTTAAGAATGGGCTACCACCCAAGGCTAAGGATCTAGGGTCATTTACTATACCTGTGTCTATAGGTGGAAAAGAGTTAGGTAGAGCACTCTGTGATTTAGGTGCAAGCATTAACCTCATGCCTCTTTCGGTCTATCGAAAGTTAGGTATTGGTGAAGCTAGGCCTACCACAGTCACACTCCAACTAGCTGATAGGTCTATCACATATCCATAGGGTAAAATTGAGGATGTCTTAGTAAAAGTGGATAAATTCATATTTCCTGTTGATTTTATTATTTTAGACTATGAGGCTGATAAAGATGTCCCGATTATTCTAGGTCATCCATTTTTGGCTACTGGTAGGGCGTTAATAGATGTTCAAAAAGGGAAATTAACAATGAGAGTCTGTAATGAGGAGGTGAAATTTAATGCGTTTAAAGCCATGAAATATCCAGACGAAATGGAGGATTGCTCCTTCATTAGGATTCTGGAGAACACAATTATTGAGACAGCAATACAGGATTCAGTTAGCAAGCATTCGGAAGAGCATGAAGAGGTTAGTGTAGAGGATTTAGAAGTTTGTTCTTTAGAAAGAAAAAATGAAAAAGAGTTGTTTAGGTGTGAGGATGTTTTTGAGTCTTTAGATTTAGATCAAAGGAAGGTTCCTCCAATTAAGCCATCCCTGATTGAGGCACCTACTTTAGATTTGAAGCCCTTGTCGGACCATCTAAAGTATGTGTATCTTGGGGAAGGTGAGACGTTGCCCATTATTGTTGCATCAGATTGAATGCCAGAGCATGAAGAGGCCTTAATAAAATTGCTGCAGCAATACCGCAAGGCTATAGGTTGGACATTGGCTGACATTCAGGGAATTAGCCCATCTTTTTGTATGCCCAAAATCACTCTAGAGGAGGGATCTTTTATGAGTGTTGAGCAACAAAGAAGGCTTAACCCTGCAATGAAAGAGGTTGTTAAAAAGGAGGTGATTAAGTGGTTGGATGCTAGGATCATTTATTCAATTGCCGATAGCAATTGGGTAAGCCCTGTCCAATGTAATCCTAAGAAAGGAGGTGTCACTGTGGTGAGCAATAAAGACAATGAGTTGATCCCAACAAGGACAGTAACTGGCTGAAGGGTTTGCATGGACTACAGGTGGCTTAATAAAGCTACCCGTAAGGACCATTTCCCTCTACCATTTATTGACCAGATGTTGGATAGATTGGCTGGTCAGGCCTACTACTGTTTCTTAGATGGTTACTCTGGGTATAACCAGATTACTATTGCTCCTGAGGATCAGGAGAAAACCACTTTCACCTGCCCTTATGGGACGTTTGCTTTTAGGCGAATGACTTTTGGCCTTTGCAATGCTCCAGCAACATTTCAGCGGTGTATGCTAGCAATTTTTTCTGATATGATTGAGTCCACTGTTGAGGTATTCATGGACGATTTTTCAGTGTTTGGAGGGTCTTTTCAGAGTTGTTTAGATAATTTAGGTCAGGTGTTAAAGAGATGTGAGGATACCCATCTAGTTCTTAATTGGGAAAAATGTCATTTCATGGTGAAGGAAGGCATAGTGTTAGGTCATAGGATTTCTAAGAATGGTCTAGAAGTTGATAGAGCAAAAATAGAGGTGATTGAAAGATTAGAACCACCGAATTCAGTAAAGGGAATTCGGAGTTTTTTAGGACATGTTGGATTTTATAGGAGGTTCATAAAGGATTTTTCCAAAATCAGTAAACCTCTTTGTAACTTATTGTGTACTGATCATATTTTTTTACTTTAATGCAGATTGTAGGAAGGCTTTTGAGACTTTAAAGGCTTCTTTAATCTCAGCACCCATTCTGTGTGCACCTAATTGGAATTTACCATTTGAGATAATGTGTGATGCCAGTGATGCTACGGTAGGTGCTATGCTGGGGCAAAAGCAGGGCAAATTTATCCATCCTATATATTATGCAAGCAGGGTTTTAAATGAGGCACAAGTCAACTACACAACTACTGAAAAGGAGTTGTTAGCTGTAGTGTTTGCTTTTGAGAAATTCCGGCCATATTTGGTTGGATCCAAAGTCACGGTGTTCACGGATCATGCAACAATAAGGTATTTAATGGCTAAAAAAGATGCAAAGCCTAGACTGATTCGTTGGGTTTTATTATTGCAGAAGTTCGACTTGGAGATAAAAGACAAGAAGGGATAAGAAAATGTCATTGCAGATCATTTATCTCGTCTTGATCCATCATCATCTTTGCTGGAGCAATCTGCCATTTCAGATTCTTTTCCAGATGAACAGCTTTTTGCTGTTGAGGTAAAGGTAGTCAGGGATGTCCGTTGGTATGCTGATATTGCCAACTTTTTGGTAAAGGGAGTCACTTCTATTGACATGGATTGGAGGCAGAAGAAAAAATTTAAGCATGATGCGAAGTTCTTCTATTGGGATGAGTCATTTATGTATAAGCAATGCTCTGACGGTATTATTCGCAGATGTGTTTCAGGTGCTGAAGCAAAGGAAATCCTGGAGCAATGTCACTCTTCGCCGTATGGAGGTCATTTCAGCAGTCAGAGGACAACTATGAGGATTTTACATTGTGGATTTTTCTGGCCTACCTTATTCAAAGATGCCTACTGGTTTTACAAGCAATGTGATGCTTGCCAAAGGAGAGGAAATTTAGGGCCTAGAGATGAAATGCCTCTTACTTACGTTTTAGAAGTTGAATTATTTGATGTATGGGGTATTGATTTTATGGGGTCATTTCCCCCTTCTAATGGCAATGTTTTTATCTTATTGGCAGTTGATTATGTGTCCAAGTGGGTGGAGGCCATCGCATGCCATCAGAGTGATGCCAAGACAGTAGCGAGGTTTCTTCAATCGCACATCTTTGCGCGGTTTGGGACACCTAGGGCTCTAGTGAGTGATGAAGGTACACATTTTGTTAATAATATCTTAACTAAGCTTTTAGCTAAGTATGAGATTAAGCATAGGATAGCTACCCCTTATCACCCACAAGCAAATGGTCAAGCTGAAATTAGTAATAGGGAAATTAAAACTATTCTAGAAAAAGTAGTCCATCCATCTAGGAAAGATTGGTCTTTTAGGTTGGATGAGGCTCTTTGGGCCTACAGGACAACCTATAAGACTCCTCTAGGTATGTCTCCCTATAGGTTAGTATATGGGAAAGCTTGCCATTTACCATTGGAGCTAGAGCATAAAACGTTTTGGGCGTTGAAAAAGTTAAATTTTGATCTGAGTCGTGCAGGAGCAATAAGAATGCTGCAGCTTAATGAATTAGAGGAATTTCGCCAATTTTCTTATGAGAATGCGAAAATGTATAAAGAAAAGACTAAGTTGTGGCATGACAAGAAAATTAAATCTAAAGAGTTTGTCAAGGGTCAGAAAGTCTTGCTTTATAATTCTAGATTAAAATTATTTCCTGGGAAGCTAAAATCTAAATGATCAGGATCGTTTATTGTAATTGAGGTTTTCCCCCATTGAGCAATTACTTTGCAGGATGAAAAAGATGGGAGGGTGTTCAAGGTGAATGGACAGCGTGTGAAGCATTATTGGGGTGAGGAGTTTCAGTCGAAATATCCTTCCCAAAGGTTGGTTGATGATTGAGAGAGCAGGATTTTTGCGGGAGCATTTCACAGAGCAAAATTTTGAGCTCCCAGTGTTTGTATTGATTTTATGTTTCGCTAATTTGTTTTTAATTCCGATTAGGTTAGATTTGATTTTTGCATAGTTTATTCGATTTTATCATTCAGTATTTTTATTATTTTTGGTAGTTTAGATTTTATCTATTTCGTTTTTTAATTTGAATTGATTTGATTTTCGGACTATTTAATTTATTTAAATTATCTTTTAATTAGTTAGATTTTATTTTATCTAGATCTTATTTTCAGCTATTTGAATTCTGTTTAAATTAATAAAGATTCTCTCTAATTTATTTGGCTTCTCTTGAAAAAGATTAAATTTGATTTGGTCAGTTAAAATTAAATTTAAATTTAAAAGATATGATTTTCCTACTTCGAAATTTGAATTCCGTATCAGAGATTCTTCAGGATTCAGCAGGTTGTTGCAGCAAAAGTTATGGTGGAGCAAATCGTCCGAATAGGAAGGGTTTGTTGGAGTAATTATTATTTTTATCGTTGGGATTTTTTCTTTGAATTTTTGCAGGTAAAATTTGCATGAGTCATCTGATGAGGCCACGTGTCAAAACAGCAATCATCCAAGGGCTTTAATGGTGGACAACGCATCGTGAATTACCATGGGCGATTGAGATTCATAAATTACCGTTGATGGTTTGAAATTCCGAATTTGCATACAATTAAAATTAAACGGTAAGATAATTTAAGAAGAGCAAATCTTTTCGGTTGGAATTTCAATTTGCTGAAGCCCTATTTATTAGCAGCCTCTGATAGGTAAGTTTACTTCATCTTCTTGATTTGAATCTTTGTTGCGTGCATTCTTCTTCTTTCTTTCTTTGTATTCTCTGTCAAACCTCTTGCACCTTCAATGGCAAAAACAAGAGCTAGAAAAGAGAGGGAGAGTGAGGAGGAAGAGATATCTGTTACCCCCGAAGCTCAGAAAGTAAAACCAAGAAGAGAAGAACACCGGAGGAGAAAGAAGCTAAAAGAAGAAGACGACAACAGAGGCCTGAAGAACAAGAAAAGGCAACAGAGGATGAGGCTGTTGCAATAGAAGAAGGAGACCCGAAAGAATCTGATAAACAGAATCCAAAAGAGGATGAGCAGGGAATGATGGCTACAGAAGAAGTTCGAGAGGAAATTCAGGAGAAACAACGTGAGGATGTACAGGCAGAGGCTGAGATTGAAAGAGAACCAGTTCAGGAGGCTCGTATTGAGGTTATCATTCTTGAACCTCCGAAACGTCGCCGCATTAAGCGGAAGGCTGGGCGCGTTCCGGTGATTAGGACTGATACCCCATCGCCTCCATCGTCAGATTCTGAGAGAGAGAAGGCAGAGCGAGAGGAACGAGAGAAAAAAAAGGTTGAGGAAAAAGTGCGAGAAGAAGGCTGAGGAGGAACAGTTACTCAAGCGCAGGGCAGAAATGGGCAAAAACATTGCTGAAGCATCGGAGGAACACGATGAAATAGAAGAACAACAGTTACCATTTGATCGCTTCACCAATAATTTTGCCAGAGCAAAATACGCTGAGCTTCTGAAAAGAGATTTCTTGTTTGAGCGCGGTTTCAGCGGTGATCTTCCACAGTTTCTGAGGACCGGTATTGCAGACCACGGCTGAGAGCTGTTTTGTGCGAAGCTTGAGTCTGTAAACGCACAGGTGGTGCGTGAATTTTATGCTAACATTGACAAGGAGGATGGTTTCCAGGTAATTGTCCGAGGAGTCGAGGTAGATTGGAGTCCGAGTGCCATCAACGCACTGTATAATCTTCAGAACTTCCCCCATGCGGCATATAATGAGATGGTTGTGGCGCCATCTGATGAGCAACTAAGTGATGTTGTGCGGGAGGTAGGAATTGAAGAGGCACAGTGGCAGTTATCCAAAACTCAGAAGAGGACATTCCAGTCGGCTTATTTGAAAAGGGAAGCGAACACGTGGATGGGATTTATTAGACAGAGGATGCTTCCAACAACACATGACTCGACAATCTCCAGGGAACGGGTTCTCCTAGCTTACGCCATCTTGCGGTCTCTCAGTATTAACGTAGGGAGGATCATTGCGAGTGAAATTTCTGGTTGCTGGAAAAAGAAGGTGGGGAAACTGTTCTTCCCAAATACAATTACAATGCTTTGCGGAAGAGCAGGGGTTCCAGTGGATGAGGGAGATGTGAATCTGTTTGACAAGGGAATCATAGACACATCCAATTTGGCACGGCTCTAGCGCATGCAGGAGGTACGTCAAGGTGGGTTTATCTACGGCATCAACTCGATTCTAGAACAACTGGCACTTTCGGCAAGTAGGCAGGAGTTTGCTGAAAGGCAAACTTTAACCTTCTGGACCTATGTTAAGAATCGTGATGCTGGTTTGAAGAGGGCGTTGCAAGAAAATTTTTCAAAGCCATATCCAGCCCTTCCCATATTCCCTGACGATCTGTTGAACCCCTGGATTCTGCCCCCACCTGCTGAAAGAGGAGAAGAGAATGATGATGAAGACCAGGGTCAAGAAGATTGATGGATGAGATGATCTTCAGCGAGCATTACTTTTGTTCCTAAAATTTTGTTTGCTCGCACATATCTGACCCCGTTTGCTTGTTTCTTTTTAATTTTATGCTTTAAAAAATATATCTCGACTATGTACTTTCTTTTCTTATGTTTTTAATGAAATTTCTAGATGTTTCTGTTCCATGAGCACTGAGTGACTCTAACTTAACTAACTTTTCTTCTGAATTTTTGAAGCTTGGACTGATTACACTTAATTAGATCAAGGTATTCTGATCTCCAGAAGCCTTTTGCTTGAGCATTTCTTCTAGCCTGGACTGTTGTTGCGGCAAAGAAGATTTTAGAGGTAGTGTTGACTTTTATGATCCACCTTAAGCTTAGTTCTAGTCCCACACTTAATTTAAAATTCAGATAGAAAAATTTAAGTTTGGGGGTAAAATTGCTTAATTAATGATTCATTGGGGACAATGAATAATTCAAGTTTGGGGGACTTTTTGCTACTCCAATTGTTTTGCTCGAGCATTCCTCTCCTCCAAGTAAAAATTTGCTAGGTTGTTGAGTAACCGGGGACATTTGTGATACCCACAGTTTGTCTTCGCGTCAAAAGATGACCTAGGAAATCTGAAAAAATGAGAATTATTATTTGCTGAAAAAAATTATTTGTTGAAAATTTTGCTGAAAAAATTCATGGAGCAAAAGTTTTGAAGGTGAATGATGATCCAACAGTTTTTCTGTCTCCCAGAACTTAGGTGAGCTTCATCATAAAATGTCGCCATTCTGAGGGGCAAGAGATGGAATAACCAAGGATTCTTGAGCTTTATAAAGAGTATTGAGCCTAGTTGGTGATGAGTTTGAGGCAAGGGTATACTGCACCATAAAGCGGGTCATCCCATGCTTAAGAGCTTATGACCGTAAGGCTGCTTTAAGTCTGAAAAACAAAAATAAACTCCTTGAAAATATGTTTTAAGATGTCTGATAATAGAGTTAGGTTGTGGTAAGTTCTTAGAATTAAGTTAAAAGTGGTGATTATTTGTCCATGCCGGAGGAATCATTTTGCTGTAGCAGAGCTCGATTTTGCAGAGTGCTCAGGTAAAGGTCTAAGGTAGTGTTGGACTGTCTGGTTGGATTAAGCTATTCTTTGTCTAATGTTTTGAATTCTTGAAGGAAGGTTGGTTAGTATTGCTCGGGACGCACAATAGTTCAAGTTTAGGGGTGTGATAACTGCCCAAAAGGTAGTTATTTAGGCCTCATTTCTATATTGATTTGTGTGACCTTTGTGCTTAATAGTGTTGGTTTTAGATAGATATTACATGTTTTAACCCATTTGGAAGAATGGAAGCTTTGGAAATTATTTTGTGTAGATTATGCTGCTGGGCGACTAGAGGGAGCAAATTCTGTGCTGTAGCAAAACTGGGAGCAGAACTGCCACATCACAGCTCGTTAGCCAACTTCATGAACCGACTTCTGTTGAGATATTTTCGGGATAAAGGAGCAAGGAGAGCCCTACACGTGTCCAAGTTGACCTAATTCAAGCCTCCTATCCTTCTATAAAAGGAAGTAGCCGTCCAAGTCAAAAGCATTCCATGTTTTCCTTGGAAGTCGAGTAGTATAGAGAGATTGGAGATTACCAAGAACGCCATCATCTGCAAGCTGATTAAGGAGATTATTTTCTTTATTATCTTGTGATTATGGGCGTGCCTACTCAGATTGTAATTCGTGTTTCCATGCCTATTATGAACTAAGTAGCTTATGTGTTGGTTAGGAATAATGTGATTGTTGTGCTTCATCTTTAGTAATATATTGACTCTCGCATTTTGGTTAGTTGTTGTGCTTATTTCCATTTTATGCTCGCCTGGCCAGCCGGTGTGAATACCTCTCTAGTTTCAGGGATGATTTAGAGAGTGTGTGGCAATTATCCACACTACGATCATTGTGTATTGGTGAACGCCAGTGACTGAGCCAAGGATAGCCAGTTGCCTAGTGCTCGATCGGTCGTACTTCATTGGGGTTGAAACACATCCCAAAAGATCTGGAGTTCCGAGAGGAATCCGCTAACAATACTGCGAGAAATGCATGATCAATAATATTGCTAAAGCACCTTTTAAAACAATCACTAAATCCTAACCAGCGCCTGTCTTTAATCTGTCTACCTATTTGTTTATTCTTTGTTCTGTCATTTATTTTGCTTCAGCATAATTCTTATAAAACCCAATCATTTTTATTACCTTGAAACCATTAAAAGATTCATACAAAATAGATAAAGTGGAAGCTAATTCAGGACTCGGATTGATAATATTACTTGCTGCAGACTGTGTATGCTTGCATAGGAATTCTAGAGTCTTTTTATACCATATTTCTACTCACTCTAGGAGCCCAACAGCTACCTAAAGAAACCACCTTCAAACCGATACCCATTTCGACAGTCTCCACTCAAGAGGTAATAAGAGTTTAAGAGTTCATCACACCAACTAATGGATGGCAATTGGATAAAATTAAAGATATGGTCCATGCAGAAGATGCGAAACTCATAGCTACTATTCCTATTAGCGATAGAGATGAGGAGGACAAATGGATATGACATTATACTTCTAATGGTGAGTATTCGGTTAAAAGTGGATATAAATGTGCTATAAACATATTAGGGGACCAGGTGTCTTATAGCGAAAATACTCAAAGAAAGTGGTGGGCTACATTATGGAAAGCGAAGTTACCATCTAAAGTTAAGCTTTTCATTTGGAAAGCTTGTAATGAATGCTTGTCAGTTAATTGGTGTCTAATGAAACGCGGTATGGATGTGTCGCCGTTGTGTAGGATGTATATGTCTAAACAGGAGACAGTGGATCATGCTTTGTGTGGATGCAAGAGGGCAAAATTCATATGCAATCAAATTTTTCGTAGGGTTGATAAAGGTATTGGGATCCGAAATAATTTTGCAGATAGGCTAATTTGCCTCGCTGATCATTTGCAGGATGAGGAATTTGAAAAGGTTTGTATCACCTTTTGGTCCATTTGGAATGATAGGAATTGTGTGTCCAAAGGATTGAAGATTATGGATGGGAGTCAACGTTTTGAATGGATTCAGAGTTATTGGAAGGAGACACGACCTGATTCAAATTTTGTGACTAGTGGTAACGCACTCTGTGAGGTGGTTCAAGAAAACCAGATGGGAGGATACTCTTTATTCACTGATGCCACAGTTAATACACAACATGTTGGTGCAAGATATGGCATGGTGGTTATAGGACCTTCTGGCAATTTGTTAGCTGCTATGGAAATGTCAGACCCAATGCACTTCACACCACTTGCGGTTGAAGTCCAAGCGATTTTGCATGGTATCCGTCTGTTACAACGTTTGGAATATAAGACGACTCAAATCTTCTCGGACTCCTCAAATGCGATTAACATGATAACAAGAGAGCTGCATGCGTCACCGGATGTATATCATTGGATTGTTCAAATACGTGATATGATTACTCAGTTTTACAGTTTAAATTTCTCTCGTATTTCTAGAAATAGTAATTGGAGATCAGATATTTTAGCCAATGATACATTGGCTAAAAATCGTTTCATGTTATGGTTATCGGATTTTCCATCTTGGTTGTTAACGGTGGAATTGCATAACCATGACAAATATTCGTTGTATTGTGACTCATTTAATGATAACATGTTTTTGAGTATCAAAAAAAAAAAAAAAAAAAAGAAAGAAGAAGAATGAATTGAAAACAATACTATTATTACCAAATAAATTATATTAATGTTGGTTTAATAATCAAAACACATCATCTTATTATTGAATTATGAATTATGTAGTTGTTGGTTAAATTTTAAAATTATTGAAGTTTATACTTATTTTACCATATTTAATACTATATATTATTATATCAATGCATATATTTGTCTTATAATTATTAATATATGCTTAAAGTAGGAGTCTATTACTTAAAATGAATTTAGGGCAAAAATCAGTTTTGACCCCTAAACTTCACCCATTGTATCAATTTTAACCCTGAACTTTCAATTTCAGCAAATTAGACCCCAAAGTTATATGAGTGTTGCAATTTTAACCTTCTGTTGTCCTCCCTTCCAACCACCGTTAGAATCACGTGCTTGTCCATTTCTTTTCTTTTTTTTTTTATTCTTCATTTTTTTTCATTTACACGTGTGGATTGAGTTTGCATGAAAGAAAACTTGTTGGAGAAGCTTTTTCTTTGGAAGGGACTTGAAGAGGCACAACGGGTTTTCTTCAATCAGTCTAAGAAGAGGGACAAAGAGAAGACATTCAATCAATTAAGGAGGAGGTGAAAAGTTGTTCAATCAGTGTGGGAGGAAAGTTTCGTTTGTGAAAAAAGTGAGAACCAAGTTTTCTTTTACTGCTAAGAAGAAGAATATCAAAGAATACAAAAATTTGGGGATTTTTCCTCTCATTTTTTGGGGTTTCATCTAGTATTTCCTTTTTGTTAGGATTTTGTTGTTGGTGAGAAGTTATACATGATTTTCCTTTCATTTTCCTCCATTGTGTTTGTGGGTTTTGTTGCTTTTTTTAGTTAGTCAGGAGCATATTAATGGGATGATAGGAAATTATTTCTCCTTCCAATTTCATGGTTGCATGTGTTGTCTTAAGAAAAAAATTATTGAAATAAAATGGTTCTATTTAGGCTGCATTTCCCGTCAGTATCATCGGATGAGGTGAAAGCATGCTGAATCAATTTTTTGGTTTTAGTTCTATTTTCACTACAAAATGATCTGTAAGTAGGTGCAATTTAAAGCAATTGCCTCTCTAGCAATTGCACATGATATACTTTATAGAAACTGTAGAACTTCATTCTTCACAATCAAGGATTTGATTTCTGCTGACATGGATGACTTGCCAAATCTAATGAATATGCATTATGTTTTTTTTTCCTTCTAATGTTTGATGGTTTTTTCTTGTTGCCTAAGCAATTTTTTTATTTTCTTTTCTAATTAGAAGAACATGAAGTGTAGGAAATGAAATAAAAAAAAATTGGGTTTTTTCTTTTTCTTGTCTTTTCTAATTAGAAGAACATGAAGTGTAAGAAATGAACAGTCACCCTCATATTTTCATTTTTTTTACAAATATATCAATGTTCTTGTTGCTAAGAACTTTGTGGAGTTTTCTTGGGTTTGTCAAGGATTAATTTTAACTTAGTTATGGATTAGTTAGATTTCAACTTTTCATGTTTTCGATGTAATTTGATAATATACACAATAGATCTTTGCAAATTTGTATAAGGTTGTTTATACTACTGTTGTTTTCTTTTTGGGTCATTAAATTATTTAATTGAACAATTTTTATGAATGTTGTTTATGTTGGCTAGTACTAAATAATAATTTGCTTAATATGTTGTTTATTGCAGATGAATGAAATATTATTTTCTATGTTTATGCATTATGGAGGACATTTCGTAAATAGAGATAGATGTTTGTACGTTGGGGGTGATGTTAGAGAGGCGGTAAATTGTAGTACAAACGAGATATCAATTCCAGAGGTTGAGGGGATGCTTAGGGAGTTTGGTGTGAAACATTGGACTAAATTATATTATTTGATACCCGGGTTAGATTTTGAAAACGGACTTAGATTGTTATTAACTGATGGTGATATTATAAGCATGATAAATAGTATTACTTCAGTTAAACAACTTCACATATATGTTGACCATGTTGATAGTGATAATACACTAGAGTCAAATATTTCTTGTCAAGCAGAAAAAATAGGTGAACATGGAGGGAGGAAAAGTATTGGAAGTGGGATAGAAGGTGATGAGGTCTATGATATTCATGTAGGATTATATGAAGATTTTTCTTATGGAGAAGACTCTAGTGATAGGAGCATTGAGATGAATGATATTGTTGATAGTGATTATGAAATGTTGGATGATGATATCTTGTTTGATGAGAATGTGGATACTACTGAGGTTGCTTTTGATGAGAACACAAATCATGAGGAAATTCATAGAGGTGATAACAAAGAAACAAAAAATGGCTTTAATAAGGACATGCTAGATTCTTCAGGATCACAAGAAGAGATGCAATCTGATTATGTTGATAGTGATGAGCTACACTCACCTCATAACTCTAGCGATGAAAGAGAAAAATGTTGGCATGAGTTCAACCCTTTAGACAAGGATGTAAAATTCACATTAGGTATGAATTTTGGATCAAAGGATCAATTGAGGATAGCCGTGAAGGAGTATGGCTTACAAAATGGCTATGAGTTGAAATTTGTAAAAAATGAAAAGATGAGGGTGACTGTTTTGTGTCAAGATGGATGTACTTGGAGATTACATGCTTAAAAAATGCAACAACAAAGTACTTTTCAAATTAAAACATTGATGAATGAGCACACATGTCATAGGAAGGTGACTAATCGTATGGCTAAATCTAGTTTGATTGCAATGGCCTTCTTAGATAGGTTCAGAAGCCAACCTAATTGGGAATGGACGTCAATTGTTGATGTTGTGAGGAAGGAGTACAACATAAATATTTCACGTCATCAAGCATATAGAGCAAGGAAGATAGCAATAAAGGTAATTGAGGGTACTTCTAAAGAACAATATGCTAAATTATGGGAGTATTGTGAGGAAATTCGAAGGTCAAATCCTGGGTCATCATGTATTATGAGTGTAGACACACAAGTAAATACGATTCAACCAGTGTTTAAGAAACTTTATATGTCTAGATGCATGTAAGAAAGGATTTTTGAGTGGTTGTAGGCCCATAATTGGCTTAGATGGTTGTCACTTAAAGGGACAATGTCAAGGACAATTATTGGCTGCTATAGGGATTGATGCAAATGATGGAATTTTTCCAATAGCGTATGCAGTAGTTGAAAGTGAGTCTAAAGAGTGTTGGGTTTGGTTCCTTGAGTTGCTCTTTGATGACATTGGAGATGGAAGACAACATGGCTGGGTATTTATTTATGACCAACAAAAGGTAATTGGAGATCTATTCTTTTAATTTTCAATTCTTACTAAATTGCCTACTTCAATATATTATTACTTTCTTTTAGGGTCTCATTCTAGCAATCGAAATGGTTGCACCAGGATGTGAGCATCGATTCTGCGTAAGGCATTTGTATGCAAATTTCAAGGCAAAATTTAAAGGTTAGGAAATCATCAATTTATTAATTTCAAACGTTGTTATGAGTTATGTTTATTAGGTGTTTAACTACATAATTTCATTTATGCATTCTTTTAAGGTAAATTGTATAAGGATGCACTTTGGAATGCTGCAAAGGCTACTACACTGACTGATTTTGAGAAAGAACTTAAAAAACTCAGTCAAGTTGATATGGCAGCATACAATTGGTTGAAAGCAATTCCATCTACCCATTGGTCAAGACATGCATTTCGTTCTCATGCCAAATGTGATATGCTTCTTAATAATTTGAGTGAGTGTTTCAACTCTTATATCCTCCAAGCTAGGAGCAAACCTATATTATCTATGATGGAGATGATTAGGAAGAATCTTATGGGGAGGGTTCACAAAAAAAGAGAGCAACTAGATAAACATTCTGGTGTTTTATGTCCAAAAATCCAAATGAAATTAGAAAGGAATAAAGATCTTGCAAGGAATTGGGCACCTCGATTATCTGGTGAAGAAAGGTTTGAAGTTGAGAATGAGAGATATCAATATGTTGTCGATTTGGCTAAGCACACATGTAGTTGCTACAAATGGGAACTTACCGGGGTGCCATGTCCACATGCCATTCAATGTATTTGGTTTGCCAGAGGAAGCTCGGAGAATTACGTCCATAAGTATTTCCACAAGGAAACTTTCTTTTCATCATATTCTCATTATATTCAACCAATCAACGGGATAGATATGTGGCCATCTACTGACATGGAACCTGTACTTCCTCCAATGATAAGGAGACTACCCGAGAGGCCTAAGAAACAAAGAAAAAGGGCAATGGATGAGGTAAGTAAACCTCATAAACTTGGTAGGACAAAAACTACCATGACTTGTAGTAGATGCGACAAAGATGGTCACAATGTAAGGGGATGTAAGGGCATTGTAGGACAAAATAGAGGTATACCTCATCACACCATTAAATCTTCACGGATGAAGATGCCAGTAAGTTTCAATTGATTCCAAATTTCTTTTCTTTTTTTCTCTCTCAATAGCATCACTAATTTTTTGATCAATTATTTTAGATAAAAAGAAAAGGAGGTCAATTCATGGGGTTTGTTCCTACACCAGAATTTGATACAATTCAAACACAACAGGTAGTTAAAATTCTATCTTTTAAATTCACATTTAAACTATTGACAGCTAATTGTTTCTACTTTTGTTGTGGGGTATCACAGTTACAATTTGGGGGAGTCAGCTATGATAATCCATCTTCAAACGAACAATCTTGCCAGCAAATTCCAACACAAGTAAGTTAGTCTTCGAGTTTGAAGAACTGTTTTTAATTTGTGGCTGGAGGATTATTAACCATGTTCTTAATTTATATAATCGTGGCCTGAATTTTTTGAAATTTCGTGGTTGAAACAAAATAGTTTGTGGCATGATTGTTGTTAATTGTGGGCTAGTCTTTTAATTGGAAACATTTTTTTTTCTCTTTTCTGGTAAAATTGCATCGGTAATCAAAATTTCTCTTTGGAAGAAGATGAACTTTTCAAACAAACTTATGTTGAATTTTGCAGGTTATGACACAATTGACTACATTTGCAAGGCAACAATCTTCCCAACCCAATTTTATAGGTCAATAATCATCTCGATCAACACAACAAGTAAATATTTTCGAATGGTTGGGTACTTTCTACTTTCTAGATTTGATAAGATACTTAATCTTAGTGGTTGTTTAGGTAAAAAATTTGAAATATGGTTGTTTTTCAATGTATGTTTAATTTTGATACTTAATGTCTACTTACAGAGTCACACCTTACATTCCAATTAATGACCAAGTGAATGACCAAGCATATCAGGCAACAGAACTGAAGGGTAGAAAAGAACTGAAGGGTAGAGAGGAAGAGAAAGGAATCGATGACAACACTTGTTCATTTTGTAAAGGAAGCTTTGTGAATTTTGCAACTTTTGGATTCACAGAGTTCTTATTAATTTTGTAGTCAAATGAATGACATCGAATTATGCTAAGTGATTAAATGAAACATATCAAAGGTGTATTTTGTGAATTTTAGCTCCAAGCTAAGGATAACACTTTATATGTTTGAAGTGCTACTTGATTATTTTGTTATTGAATGTTCCTTTTAATGATATAGGTTCCTTTGAATGTTGTACATATTTTGTGAAATGAAAACAACATTTTGAATGGTTTCTATTATCATTTGACAAAAGAATCAAATTACTTTGGCCCCGTTTGATAACCATTTTGTTTTTGGTTTTTGGTTTTTGGTTTTTAAGCTTATAAATACCACTTCCAACTGTAAGTTTCTTTGGTTTTTCACCTACCTTCTCCCCATGTTTTAAAAAACCAAGCCAATTTTTGAAAACTAAAAAAAAGGAGTTTTCAAAAACTTGTTTTTGTTTTTAGAATTTGGTTAGGAATTCAAGTATGTCTTTAACAAAAATGAAAACCATGGTGAGGAAATTTAAAGAAAACAAGCCTAATTTTAAAAAACCAAAAACCAAAAACCAAATGGTTATCAAACGGGGCCTTTGTTATATACTTTAATTAAATTGAAATTTTTAATATAATATTCAAGAATTAATGAAGCATATATCCGAGTTAAATGAAATGGAGCTAACAAGACATTTTACATTGAATTGACTTAAAGAAAATTTTGCAAAAGAAATATAAGTCCTAGCAAATCAATTTTACAAATTTAACCATTCAACAAGGAAAAAAAAAAAACAATAGAAAGAAAGAAAGAAACAAAACTCCACTAGTACAAACTGAATGCACCTACAAAACAGGTCCACAAAACAAGAGACTCTTCTCGTCAAAAAAAAAAAAAAAAAAAAAACTCAAGTTTACCCACATCAGAAAAACATAATACTTGATTTTCTGATTTCATTGCCCTTACCCATGCCCATTCCATACACAGATCGACGAGAATGTCTACAGGTTTGGAATCAATCATTTTCCCTTGTTATTACCTTTTATTTAATTATTAATTATTTCTCTTCTTTGTAGATTTTTCCCTCTCACGTGCTTTAACGAAAATTCTAACAGAAACTTAACAGAGGGTATACATTGCAACACTTATGTAAGTTTAGGATTCAATTTGCTGAAATTGAAAGTTTAGGGTTAAAATTGATACAATGTGTAAAGTTTAGGGGTTAAAATTGATTTTTTCCCATAAATTTATTATAAAGTTTCACAAAAAAAAAAAAAAAAAATACAACATTTTTATAAATTTTTGTGATATCCATGATTTTTTTTCTTTAGAATATCCATCAACATAAATCTAAATTATTGATATTGCTACAATATGGATATTTTTGTCCTCTATATACATATATACCTGTTGAGCTACGCTCTTTTTGTGACTCCATACCTAGTCGATTCGGAAATTTCCTGACCCAAATTGAATCATACGAATATTTATGGCCCGGTTGCAAGAATAGCAATATGGGCCAAAATAATTGCAAATCTAGCAACCCACAAAAAAAAAATTGCAAAAATGGCAAAATCTAATAGTTTGTGTGTTGCATTTACTAAAATACCCCTCCAGATTTTCTTTCACTGATAGAAAGTTTTTCTATACTGATAGATTCTATCAGTGATAGAAAGATTTTCTATAAGTGATAGAAACTGATAGAAAGATTTTCTATCAGTGATAGAAATTTTCTATCACTGATAGATTCTATCGGTGATAGATATTTTCTTTCACTGATAGATTCTATCGGCGATAGATATTTTTCTATCACTTGTTCGGTGTTCTATCAGTGTTTGGTTGTTGTTATTTGATTTTCTATCAGTGTTTGGTTTTTGCTTTTCAGTGTTTGATTTCTATAATCGTTCGTTTTTGCTTTATTTTTCAATGTTCGATTTCACCATGTATCACCATCGCTGATAGAAACAAAAGATCTTCTATCACTGATAGAAAAGTATCAGTGATAGAAAGATTTTCTATAACTCACGAAAAGTTTTTCTATCAGTCTCAGTGATAGAGATAGAAAGTTTTTCTATCACTCATAGAAAAAAATTCTATAAGTGATAGAAGATTTCTATCACTGATAGGTTCTATCAGGGATTGAAAGATTTTCTATCAAGATTTTTCTATCATTGATAGAATATCTTTCTATCACTGATAGAATAGTAAAAATTTCTATCAGTGATAGAAATCTTTTATCACTAATAGAAAGCTTTTCTACCGGTGATAGAAAGTTTTTCTATCACTTATAGATTATATATCGGTGATAGAAAGATTTCTATCGGAGATAGAAAGATTTTTTTATGGGTGGTCAGAGATTGAAAGATTTTTTATCAAAAGTTTTTCTATGATTTTCTATAAAAAGTTTTTTTATCACTGATAGAACCGATCTCAGTGATAGAAATCTTTTATCACTGATAGAAAAAGTTTCTATTAGTGATAGAAATCTTCTATTCTATCAGTGATAGAAACTTTCTATCACTGATAGAAAATTTTTCTACCACTGATAGAATCTATCAGTCATAGAAATATTAGTGATAGAAACTTTCTATCGCCGATAGAAAATTTTTCTACCACTGATAGAATCTATCAGTGATAGAAATATCACTGATAAAAACTTTATTCTATCAGTGATAGAAACTTTCTATCACTGATAGAAAATTTTTCTACCACTGATAGAATCTATCAGTAATAAAAAGACTTTCTATCAGTAAGAAAAAAAAAAAAAACTGATGAGGAAGAAGAAGATGGGCACACAGGGACAATTTAGGAATATAAAAAATTAATTAAAAAATTTTGCCATATTTGCAAATATTTTTAAAAATTGCTATATTTGTAATTATTTACCTTCATGTTGCCACCCATTACAATTATCCAATATTTATTTGCCATCTCTAGCCCAATATAAAATTTAAATTCATTTTTCAAATTTTAAATCACATGACAGTGAAAATTAAAAAAAAAAAAAAATCACATGATAGATAATTTCTTGATTCGAAACAGATGGCAAGGGTTTCAATTCAATTCTACACAATTCATCGCTCTTACATGGACGATTGATTTCTGAAGTGAAGAGTTACCAGAACCATTTAGCATTCCCCACTCCCAACTTACTTTTTCACTGTTGCGTTAACGCCGAAGCTCTCTTGCAATTCGAAAATGGCGAAGGCCGCTCCCGATTCTCAGAGCAACAGAGCAGCAGTGCAAGCCACCAACGACGACGCCTCTGCAAGTAAATTGTGAGCAAACCCCTTTAACGTATTATTCTGTCACTATCTTTACGCGTTAGTGATCCCTCCGTCGCCTTCTCCAATTTGCAAATTCGGTGCTTCAAACTTCTCTTTAGATAACCATTTTTCGTGCCTTCTCAACGCCGTCGAGGTGGTCTTTTGTTTTCATGATTCGATATTGATTGCATGATGGCACTTTACACCCTGAAGGAACTTTCCTGTTGTTCTTGCTGTTCCATTACTCGATAGGATTTTGTTATTTTGTTTGGCATTCGGTGACGTCTTACCCTTTCATGCAATAAATTTTAACTCTGTCATATGGGATGCAATCATGCCAGAATTAATTGTAGTTCTACGCTTGCAAGAGAACTTTGTTCTCTCAAAGACAATTTTGATCCATCATTTATTTATGAACTTTGAATCTGGTCCATCCTTTGGCAGAGTTCAAAAATGAACTGAATTTTAATATTTATGCATTGGGATTTAATATTAGCTGCCCCTGTTTGGTGAACAGATCATGTGTTAGAAAGGGATACATGAAAGATGATTACATACACTTTTTCGTAAGAAAGCCTGTCAAGAGATCTCCAATTATTAACCGAGGTGCAATCTTGTTGCTTCGCTTAAATTCGACATTTTTTAGAACTTCTCTTGTTATCCACTTTGTAGTAATTTTCTTAACGTTGTTGCTAATAAGGTTATTTTGCCCGTTGGGCTGCACTGAGGAAGCTCCTCTTCCAATTCCTCAATGTTGGAAGTAATACAGAGGAACATACAAAGAAGCAGATATTGTCGCTTGGAGCTGGCTTTGACACGACGTACTTTCAATTGCAGGCAAGCTGCTTAATTAGGTCACGGGCTGACATCTTTAGTGTAGATTCATTCATTCTTCTATATATATGTATATTGAATCTTCTATATTGTACCGATATATTTATATCTTTCCTACCACATTTCTACCATTTCTTAGGTTGGAGTTGAAGATTGATTCTTTCTATCTTATTATTTATGTTTATTTCAATCATGAATTGATAAGTGGTCTCTCTGTCACTTGCTTTGCTTACTTTCTTCGTTTGCTCCAATTATCCTCCCATTTGGAGTTGATGCATTTATATTATGCTTTTACAGAAAGAGGGTAATGCACCACACTTATATGTGGAGTTGGATTTTAAGGAGGTGCGATTCTGAAACCTTCTTCTCCCTACTTTTTCAACAGTTCATCACTTACTTTTGCAGCAATATCTACATGGGTTTAAATTTTAATACAATGGGAAGAAAGAAATTTAGGTCAACTGCCAATATATTGTCTTAGTGGTTATCCCTTAGCAATGAATCTTCACATTCTCTATGTATGTTCTACACGTTTCTCTAGGATTTAGGGTTATGCATTTTTTAATTTATTTATTTTCGTGTAGGTGACTAGTAAGAAAGCTGCAATAATTGAAGCCTGTAGTCAGTTGAGAGAAAAAATTAGTGGAACGGTATCTATATCCCAAGGTAAGTGGTCTGTGCTATACTTCGATATCTTCCATTTTTATATTATTATTAGAGGGTCGCACAAATCTCAAACTTGTTATCTATCTGTTAATTTTTTGATAAGAAACCTCAAAAGAGAATTTATTTCATCAAAAGAGAGAATACAGCCTATGGAAAATCCTATAAAAAAAAATACAGCCTATGGAAAAAAGTTCCTCATATATTTTTTTTTGTTTCTTAACTTAATTATATTCTTTCTATCTTTTTTCCACGTTATTGCGATATTTATGGTTGTTTTTAAGGATTTTCCTGGACCACAATGTTAACTTATAATATTATTTCTGATTTCATGTGATACAGAACATAAATTCTCTATACCTAGCCCACTGAGGTCAATTGAACGTGACATAATCTCCCATCTCCCACCTAACCAAATGAGACATCCCACCCTCTTGGATGACATTCCATAAGAAATCCCTCAGTGATCTTTTCCACCCTTGACTATCAATTTTTTTGAGAAGCCACCCTAGACTATCAATGAAATGAAGGAATCATAGTTTCTTATAAAAATAAAATCTTTTCCACCCTTGGGTTCTAGAAAGACAAACGATTAAGATAGTCTCCCAAAGGCTGGCCCATATACTTAAAAAGGAAGGGTACCGACCTGACAACTTGCTAAGCGGGAGCCCAACTCTCAAGCTTGGAGGTCTCAATTATATCGAAAAGGGAACTCTTGTCTCTATTAATCAAGCCTTGAAATGGTTTTCAATAGAGAGCCCTTTCCCCTCAACTTGCACCAAGAACTCTTGATATCTCTATCTAGTTATGGTCAAGGGTTGAAATGTCGATATCTCAATTTTATGGAAATTTCTAATAGAAATATCTACAAGATGTCGATGTCGATGGATATTCATGGAAAAATATTTAATTTATTATTATTATTTTTTAAAAAGACTTGATAAATCAACTTTTTACATTTTAAAAATAAGTTAAAATACTTATTATAAACATTATTTCCACATAAGTTATTGTTATTTTGTTTATATTTTATCGAATTTTTATGGTACAATGGAAATGTTGATTCATCCCTCATGTCGATGTCAAACCCATGAACATGTGGAAATGTTGATGGAATTGTCGACATGTCGATGGAAATTTAATACATTGGTTATGGTACTGCTGTCTCCATAAGGAAAGGCTACATATTTATTTATAAAAGATCTAGGGTAGATAAGGGTTTCAGACCAACTAGTTTTATAGTAAGTGTGTGCAGAATATTAGCTGAAGTCTTAGAAATATCAAACAAGTACTACTGTCCACCATTTCTCCAAATCAGTATGCTTTCATTAAGGTAAAATTATTGGTCCTGTAATGGTGGTAAATTTTTATTTATTTATTTTTTTTTTGGGATAAGAAACAAGAACCACTTTATTCCCAAAAAACCAACTATACAACCTAACAGCAGAGGGACAAGGAGTCTCTCCCCGAAATGGTAGTAATTACCAGAAAACCTGCCAATCTAAGTTGATGATGTAAGTGGTGTAGTTACAAAAAAGACTGTTGGCTGTAATGGTGGCAAATAAAGCAGAGAAAGGTTATAGAATATGAAAAAAGAAAGATTGATAATGACAGAACAATATTAGTTGCAAAGTTGGCAATGGCAGAACAATTATGTTTTGGCAGGATGCTTGGGCTGTCCATAGGCCCCTTGCTATCAAGTTCCCTTTGCTGTTTTCCCTTTCAGCCTCTAAGGAAGCCTCTGTCTCTGATAGATGGGATCAGCTGAGCTCACTAGTCACTATCTCTTGGGTGATGGATTTCCGCAGAAATCTCAAAGATGCTGAAATTGGAGAGTGGGCTGGTTTGTTGAATGTTATTTCTCCTTTCTCCCCAAACAACCAGCCAGATAGATGGTCTTGGACTTTGGACAATAGAGGTTTTTTTCACCACAAAATTTCTGTATGTAAAACGTTGTTAGAGATGGCTCTTCAGATTCTAATGAGCTCTATGTCCACATTGGGAAAGATTCTTACCCTAAGAAGGTCAAATTCCTTATTTGGGAGCTTTCTCAATCTTGCCTCAACATGAATGACCATATTCAGCGAAGAAGCCCTTGAATTCATCTCTCTCCAAGCTGGTGTAGCCTTTGCAAAGCTGATAATGAATCTCCAAGGCATCTTTTTATTCACCGTCCTTTACTGCCTGCTATTTGGCTGTCTTTTTTGAAGGCTTTTGACTGGCTTTGGCTCATCCTCACTCAGATGAGGATTGGCTGTATCTTCTGCTCAAGGATCGTCCTTTCAAGGGTCACACGAAAGTTCTTTGGTTGCATATCAACAAGGATTTTATCTGGGTTATGTGGATTGAGAGAAATGCAATAATTTTTCAAGAAAAGGAAAGATGAACTAAAGCTTTGTCGGATGCTATTCTTCTTTTGGCTCTTTTTTGGTGCAAAAAGGATCCTCCTTTTTCTAATTCCAGCTTAAGTTCTCTTATGTTCAGCTGGAGATCCTTTTTGTAATTATCCTTGGATGAGTTTTCCATCTTTTGTATCATTTCATTTAATCAATGAAATTGTTTCCTATCCAAAAAAAGAAAAAAGAAAGATTGACTACCTTGAAAGGATTTTATAGATTGAATCGAGAATTTCTAATTGAAATCAGGAAAAAAGAAAGGTTTTGGGAAAAGGTGGATGAAAGGATGTGTTTATGGCACCAAATAGAGGTAAAATTTCTGCTTCAAGGGGTTTATGACAAAGGCAATGGAGATGTTGAGGGATCTTTGGAGGGTAATAAAAGGGTTCAAATGCTACTTATAATTTGGTAATAATGCTATCCTTTTATGTTTAGAAAGGAAACAGATTTCCACATGCAATGTACATTCCCTTTGAATTCCATTATGATACTATTCTTTTATTAATGATATGGTTGTGGAGGTTTGGTTAATGAACCTGAAGTTGTGGCATGACGTGGTAGTAAGTTCGTGTGGGAACTAGAAGGTTCAAAAAGAAAAAGGGGAGTTGAAAAATCCTACGATGGATTACCATGAAACTCAAAGAAATCTGTGAAAGCATTTCCTCAATTAGGGTTGAAGATGGTGTAAGAACTTCTTTTCTGAAAGGTAACTGAGTGGGAAATCTCATCCTCTATACAGAAAATTCCCAATAATTTTTTGGCTGTCAGATAAAAAAGACTTTAAGGTGTGTGATGCTTGGGAATCTTCTTCAAATTTCAGGAAGATTACTGTGAGAAAAAAATTGAAGGAAGAAGATGTGGGTGCGTTATGCACTTTGCTGGAATTATCAGATAATTTGAGGATCACAAGTAGAGAAGATGTGTCTTGGAAAAATTGGGAAGTTTTTCAGTTATTTATTTTGTAAAAGAGCTGAGTAGTTTTCATCTGTTATTCATGGGCTTTATGAAAATTTTGTAGAAGACAGAGTCCCAGAAAGATGAACTTTTTGATCTTGGCTTTCCAGGAAAACTTGAATGTGGCTGACGAACTTCAAAAAAAATGCTCCTCTTGGTCTTTGAACCCTAATATGTGTATTTTATGCTTGATAACAGAAGAAGCTATCAATTATGTTCTTTGTCACTGTCCTCTGACAGCAGAAAATTATATTGGATAATTAATCTCAAGGTGCTTATGACTAACATCCAAAATCTCGAAATATTTTTAATAACCTGACCGAGAAATTGTTTCATAATTGTAGATACCAAGTTCATGCCCCTGATATTATTTGTATTTCCTAATTTTCTACAATTAATTGGATTAGATGCCAACATAACCTTTTATTATTGATCACAAATACAAATGATGTATTTGTAATTTCCCTCATATTCATCTATTTTCAATTGTCACCATTTTCCTGCTTCTCAAACTATATTAACTTATTTTCAAATGTCATACCTATAATTGTTTTGTAGAAAAAGGAGAAGTTCATAGCGATCATTACAAGCTACTCCCTGTTGACCTGCGTGATATCAATAAATTAAATGATGTTTTGGCTATTGCTGGTATGGATCCCAGGTATGGAAGTGCAAGAGGTTTTCTTCCTCGTGAGTCGTGCGTTTCAAGTGTGCTTTAAATGTCCTTAAATATTTGGTGGATCATTTCAAATTATTAGATATCATTTCTAGCCCTAAGTATTATAATCTAGGGCCATCTGCTACTTTTTGGTCATTAAGGTCATATTTAGATCTTCATTGTTGTCTCAGCAATGTCGTATTTCATTCATGAGAATTGTTCTTTTATTGTCTTTTGTGATATGCTGACTCATCTCATAACTCGGTTTTTTAAAAAAATATTATTATTATTATTATGAGAAACAATATTTCATTAATATGATTGAAATATACAAAAGAAGGGGAGGAATCCCAGGGTGGGAATTACAACAAGTCCTCGAACTCATCAAAAGGGTCATTAAGACTATAGTTTGTAAAGGGGAACTCATCTCATAACTCATTAGTTGTACGTTCTGTTTAGTTATGGTGTCTCTGAGCCTGTGGGTCCTTGCTCGGGTATTGTTGGGGGGGAGGGGGGGGGGATATTTGGATGGGTAAGTTGCCTCTTTTGGTGAAATGTAAGAGTGGGCTTCAACATCTGAAAAATCCAACATTTTCCCTACCCTATGGCTTCACATGGAAATTATTAATATCTTCTATCCTGATATTGTTATCAGTTTGCCGACATTTATAATTGCAGAATGCGTTTTGATATACTTGGATCCAGATTCGAGTCATGCTATAGTTGGTTGGGCATCAAAAGCATTTTCAACAGCAATATTTTTCTTATATGAGCAGGTTTTACTTATCTGAACTCATACAAGTTTTGTATGCTTACAATTGTTATGGAATTTCTTTCCTTTTAAATTCATTTGTATTATTGGCATCTCCAATGTACATCGATTTGTTTTAAATTATGGTTCGGTAAACTTGCGACTGCAATCTTTTAACAGATTCATCCCGATGATGCCTTCGGCCAACAAATGATCAGAAATTTAGAGGTAAAACTATCTAACTAGTCCATGAATTATGAATCTTTTCGTAGGCTTTTCTTCCATTTCTTTAGCAAATATGTATTTTCAACTGTTTATTTATTTATTTTTTTAAGATAAAAGGCCAACTTTCATTGAGAAAGAGTGAAAGAATACAAGGGCATAAAAAAAACCCCACAAAAGGGACCCTCATAAAGGGGCTCAAGTCAAGAATAATAAGACCTAGCGAATAATTACAAAAGGCCTTCGACACTGAAGCCTAGAGAGAAACATGGAAACTAGTGAGGGCCCATACTAGGGGTGTACACGGGTTGGGTTGGGTTGAGGGGTTTTTTTGGACCAACCCGAAAATTCGGGTTGGTCGGGTTGTCAACCCGAATGAACCGAATGAATATGGCAACCCAACCCAACCCAACCCTTCTATTTTCGGGTTGGGTTCGGTTGGGTTGCCGGGTTGTCTTGTTTTTTAAAAAACAAAAAATTATTATTTTTTTTTTATACATTTATGCTTATCCACAGCACTATAATGTAAATCTAAGATATAAAAGTCTAAATTATTTAGATTAAATAAAAAAGAAGTTGAAAAACATAAAAAAATTAATATTAAAAAAAGAAAACAAAATTTGGCATCTATGAAGCTCGAACTTTGGCCAAGCACAAACACAGAAAGGACTACAACCGCTGTACCACATCCATTAATATAAACAATTTTGACCTATATAATATATGTTTCGGTTCGGTTCGGGTTGAACCGAGCCAAATTTCCTTAAACCCGTGAACCGAACCGAATTTTCGGTTTTATAAAAATTCAACCCAACCCAAACCGAAAAAAATTCAAACCCAACCCAACCCTTACGGTTTGGGTTGGGTAGTCCGGGTTGTTCGGGTTGTCGGGTTTTTTGTACACCCCTAGCCCATACATCAAACGGGGACCTCTCCAAACCTCCAAAAGCCCTATTATTTCACTCTCTCCCCACAAGCCTCACAAAACAACAACATCCCAACAAGCCATAACACCCTCCCTTTGTCTCTAAACGCGGATGGAGAAGGAACTCCTCGATCATCTTCCTGTGATCTCTAAAACTCCTGATCTGCAACCCGAAAGCATAAAAAAACAAACTTCAGACAGATCGAGCAAAAACACAACTCCACAGGAAGTGGTCCAGATCTTCTTCCGCCCTTCGACGAAGGATACAACAGAAAGACCCAACCAACGAAGGCATCTTCCTCGTAAGTTTATCAATCGCATTGACTCTTGCATGGATAACTTACTAGGTAAATAATCTAATCTTCTTAGGAATTTTCACCCTCCAAAGAATAGAGAAAATAGATTCACTATGGGGAGGGGTTAAGCAACCACCGAAAAAAGGAACTACAAGAGAAACCCTTGGAAGGCTTAGACTTCAACACCAAACATCCCTCCTCTCCTCCCTAGATAACTCCTTGATCAAGAGCTATGACCTCCATTGTTTTTCTTTTGGTCAAAGAATGATGGAAACCCAAAGAAGATGAAGGAGAGCCCCCGAAAACATTCATGACCTCAGAAATCACCCAACTTTTCATGGAGGACAAGTGGTAGAGATTAGGAAATCTAGAGCAGAGGGGATTATCCCCCACCTACTTATCCTCCCAAAAATAAGTATCCCTCCCATCTCCCCCACACAAAGGACCAGGCTAGAGAAATCGGGAGCTCATAAGTAATTTCTTTCCACGGGTTTCTGGACATACCTTTTATTATTAGATAACATGAGGTTCCATCTCAAAACCAATTGACAATGAGAGGAGTAGCCTATACATCTTCTAAATTGTGAGGTCTCCACTTTTCTTTTCAATGTGGGATCCTCAACATGCCCCCTCAAGATGGTGCCTCTTTTGGGTTCACCATTCTTGGATCGGATCCCGATTTTTTTTTTCTTCTTGGACTGAATACCCGTTTGGGTTTAATGGACTATGATACCATATTAGATAACATGGGGTTCCATCTCAAAACCAGTTGACAATGAGAGGAATAGCCCATGCATCTTATAAATTGTGAGGTCTCCACTTTTCTTTTCAATGTGGGATCCTCAACACCTTTAACCCCACTCGATAGCCATATTTACTCACAATGATCCGACGCCACAAAGAGGTCGATTCAAGCGGGAATCGCCACAACCATTTAGCTAAGAAAGCTCTATTTCTCAGTCTCAAGTTTCCTAATTCCAACCCGCTAAGACCCATAGGTTTTCCCACCATCTCCCAACTAACAAGGTGGGCGTGGGTACCTCTCCCTTATTTATTTATTTTTATTTTTTATTTTAGGGGAAACAAAGACCATTTATTGATGGGATGAAATGGATTACAAAAAGGGTCCTATTGAAAATTATTTACAAAAAACACCTCCATTGGTTAATGAGGGTAGTAAGACTATAATTACAAAAAGGAGGCAATTTGCTCCAAGATACAGCTAAAAGGGAAGTAGATTCATTAAAGTAGCCAATGTCCTTGTTCTTAACCGTGAAGATACGACCATTACGCTCCAACCAAAGGCTTCAAAAGAAAGCACGCACATGACAAAGCCAGAGGATCTTTTTGTCATTTTTGAAAGGGTGGTCCATAAGTAAAACAGATAAAAGGGAGAGAATATCACCCGGTCTAGGGAAGAGCCATTCAAATGCTGATTGTAAGAAGTTCCAAAACTTAGAAGCATATGGACAGTTGCTGAATAAATGAATTAGGGGACCTTCTCTAGAGCTTATCATATGTGTTGATGCAGGAATGACTAACCTCCCAAAGGAAGAATTTCACCTTTTTAGGGAAGCGACCAGCCCAAATGTGTTTATATAATTCAGAGGAATCACTAGTCCTCGAGGATGATAATAGCTTGAGATTAGAGGTGAAGGCTTGATTACTCTGAAGGTCCTAACACCATGAATCACCTTTGTTGTGATTGATCATCGGTTGCAAGTTCGATAATAGGGAAATTCACTCCTCTGTCTCAGCATCCGTTAGGTTTCTTCTTGGATAGAGCACCCAAGATTGAGATTGTGGGCACCAAAAATGAGCAATGGGAGTGTCTTTTTTGGTTGATAGATGATATAACCAAGGATATATTTGCTGAAGGCTAGAGTTCTCCATCCATTCATCTTTCCAAAAATATGTGCTTTTACCGTCACTAACCTTGATTGATATGTTTGAATAAACCAATAGCTTGATACTGTCAATAGATTTCCAAGGGCCTCTGGATGAGTTTAAGGATTTGGAATTTGGATTTAGGTCGAAATGCGTGGTCCCATATTTTGTAGCAATGATCCGACGCCAAAGAGCTCCTTTATCTTCATGAAAACACCAGATCCATTTAGCTAGGAGGGAGGAGTTTTTTCTGTTGAATTCCCATGATACCTAAGCCACCCTCCTCAATCAGGGCCATATCACGATCCCATTTTAAAAGGTGAATGCCTCTGGAGTCATTTTTGCCTCACCATTAAAAATTCCAAAACAGGAGGGAGGAGTTTTTCTGTTGAATTCCCCTCATCTGTTTCTGATATTACCATACTTCTGTTATATAACTTAAACTTGCTACTTACAATTTTTTTTACCGTTTGTTTAGATTTGCAAGGCAACCCGTTTGTAAGAAATATGTAAGAAGTGCTAAAAAGTTAGTTATTAATTTGGAGTTGGTTAATGAGCCGGAAGGTTATTATTAAAGTTAGAGGAGCGCACAAAAGAGAAGTGAGATTTACAGGGAGGGCGCATGAGAACATAGGATGGAGAAACCCAGCAGCTAGGTAGGAAGCTGTTAAATACCCGAACACGGAAAACTCAAGATAGAAATATATTACAATATCAAAAGGAACTACAATATACCAATAGTCTTTCGAGAGGGCTATCTCTCTCCCAAGAGTCCCACTATTGGACACTACCTCTAAAATTCTCCAACCCCTTCTAAGACTCCTAACTTTCCTATTTATAACTGAAACACTCCCAACTAATTACCATTGTACCCCTAGCTAATATTCTACTAGTACTCTAACATAATCCCTATTAGTACTCTCACATTACCCGATCCTTCAAACACACCTTGTCCTCAAGGTGTGGGTACAATACAAATTCGGGTAATGAACAAAATATTACTCTTTTTTTTTTAGAAAACACAAAAAAAAAAAAAAACCAAACTCATCCTAGCTGGTCTGTGCTCTGACAGCCTCGTGCAACGGTGGTAGTGAGTTGTGGTGGCGCCAACAATTGATGGAGTACCATGGTGGCAGCTTGATTATTATTATTATTATTATTATTATTTTATTTTTTTTTAAATGTAGGTAGGACCTTGAAAAATTGAACCAATTTCTGGTTACTGTCTCTGCAAAATAATGGGCCTCCACCAATTCATTTAGAATCAGCCCATTGAATAGCCTACCACAACACTTCAGTCTTCTAGATTTTTCTCCAAGTCGCATTGAATCTTTGCCTCCTTGGCTGGCCCACCCCATAACCACGGCTGCTTCCTCAAACAATTTGTATTGATGCCATCTTTGAGCTTTCCTCTCAGCCACACATGCATCTGCTGCTGGTAATGGTCTCCATCGATGGATTGTTCATGGTTGACCCTCTCCAATTCTTTCTCCATTTCTTTCCGACACTTGCATTGGCACGTCCCCGAAATTTTCAGCTCCAACAACATTCATCGACGTTTTTCCCCTTGAACTACCTACCCCCTCGTTGCAGACGACATTCTAGCCCACTTGTGCAGTTCTTTGAATTTTGGCAGAATATAGGTTGGCTTTCCCTCGGGCACTTCCTTCTGACCTTCCTTCTTGATTGTTGCCCCGACTTTGTCTTCCCACCTTGACATTTCTTGCACTGCCATTGCCCTCTGCCCAAGGATTCGGTGCCCGAGAACATTTTTGGAATCTCTTGGACAATTTTTCCTCACACTTTTGGAGGTATTGATCGACGTCTTTCCGCAACTCTCCGACTCTGCTTCCGATTAATCTTTTTTGTTCCAATCGGGTTTTCCTTGTGCTCTCTTTTCTTCACTGCTTCCTTTTCTTTTTTAGTTTCTATTCTCTTTCCATCCGCCTCTCTTTCCACTTCTTTTGTGTTTCCTCAATCCCTCACTGTATTGCTTTCCACTCTTCTTTTTGTTCGATCAAAGATTGTTGTAACTTCAACACTAACCCCAACATACGATCCCAATCCATTGCTAGAATCGATGTTTTGATACCAATTTGTTAGGTATCCAAACATTGCTCAAGATAGTAATATATTGCAATATCAAAAGGAACTACAATATACCAATAGCCTTTCGAGAGGGCTATCTCTCTCCCAAGAGTTCCACTATTAGACACTACCTCTAAAATTCTCAACCCCCTTCTAAGACCCCTAACTTTCCTATTTATAACCAGAACACTTCCAGCTGATTACTATTTTATACCTAGCTAATATTCTACTAATACTCCAACATAATCCCTATTAGTACTCTCACAGAAGCTTGAGAATTGGTACATCTCAGTAACTCAATAGTCGTTCAAGAAACTAAAATGACACCACCTTTGTTAAGTTCAAGAACCTTCTTTACACAATAGGTTTCTTTTCTTTAAAGTTCGTATACCACTTCATTAAGTTTAACATAGCTGATAACCTGTAACTTTCTTGTTTGAAATAACAAGTCAAAAACACTGAAAGAATAAGAATTCCCTTTTTGGATCTTATGAAGTATGTCAACATCCCAAATCTTCTCTATGAACTTGGCTATGGAGAAAGGTTTTGAGTGGTCGAATACTTGAAGTATCATTACAATTCATGAAAGTATGTATCATTACTATTCATGAAAGTATTGTCAACATGTACAATTAGTAGGATTTAAACATAAAAGATCACACTTGGATAATTTTACTTTTATTGGTGCTGATCTAGTTTCATGGAACTTGGAAGAAGTAGAAATATAATGATCTCATCCCAAGTGCTGAATTAGTTCTTGAAATAATATGGTTAGATTTCAATGTGACAAGATTTATGCCTGCTTCATGAAAATTGAAAGCTTCTTAGTTAAGGTGGTCATCTACTGCTCTCTCCCTCCAATGAGGGCTGGGTAGGGGTCCCCCCTTTTGACAATAATAGAAATGAAAAGGTTTTCATGTAAGAGGGATGATGGTTCAAGATTCAATCTTTATGTGGCTTATGGCTGTCATTTTGTAGGTTGTTTAGGGAAACCTTTGTTGATTGTTCTTGAAGGTAAAGAGCAAGATGGCTAGAGGGTGTTTAACCAGAATTTGACTTTGTTGCTGCTGCATGTTTCTTCTATCTCGTGGCATTGTGCAACCCCGTTGAAATCCTTTTCTATATTGGCTTCTTTGGTAGCTCAAATGTTAAATTACACGGGGGTTCAGTTTCAGGGGCAGGGGATTCTCACTTGGAAGAGGAGGCTGAGTTTGCATTTGGTGTCAAGTAGAGTGTTCTAGTGGTGAAGGAGAATGTAAGCAACCATTGATTGAGACTTGAGTATTGGGAGGGGTGTATGTAGGTTGTTAGAAGGGATTTGTTTAGAGTGAGTGGGGAATGATGAAGCCGACAATTGTTTATTGTACTGTTTTATCTTTTATATTTCAATGCTATTTTAGTTGTTTGGGTTCTATCAGAGTCAGCATCAAGATTTTCAGATAGCTACATGATGTAGACTTCTGCTTTCTCAAAAATGTCATCTAGATATTTCCACTCAATGTTGGCGTTTTATAGTCAGCTGGCATCTATCTTTTTTTGTGATTCCAAGATTGTGCGATCTACAAAGTTGAAAAAATTTAATATATTTATGAATGTTATTGATTCAGAGTCGAGGCTGTGCTTTGCTGGGTATCAATGCTACACCAACATTACTTGCAAAGAAAAAGCTTTTTCTTGACCAAGGATGGCAGGTAATTTTTGTGAATGAAACTTTCTTTGTGATAAAATGAGGCTGACATACTGCATGTCTTCCTTCTTCTCGGCCAAGTTCATTCTATTATTTAATTAGTTGTGTGATAGGAACCAAACAATTGAAATAATATAATTTTGGGCAAAATACATTGTTGGTTCCTGATGTTTTGAGTTGGCGTTTATTTGGTCCTTGAGATTACAAAATGGACATTCTTTTTTCTCTTTTTTTGGGATAAGAAACCGAAAAAAATGAAAGAATACAAGTACATCCAAAAAACCAAGTCCACAAACGGAACCCAACTAAAGAAAGGGGTTCTAATAAAGTAAAGTAAGATCAAACAAATAATTACAAAACATAAATAAATATATATATATAAAAGAAAAAATAGGGAGGGGGATGAGATGGTTGAAGAACTTGTTTGAGATTAAGAAAGACAAAGAACCCACCAGAGAATTCCAACTCCAGCAACAAGAAGGAAAAAAAAACCCACTTCTAGACGCTGAACTCTGCAACAATCTGGCAACAATATTGCAATGTTGAATTTATTGTTCTACTCGGATTGGAGTCATTGAGGTAGAGGGAGTTAGGAATTGCGAACAAAATTTTTGAGCCGTGGAGAGTAGAACTGAAATAACAGTTTGAGATTGAGGGTTTTGTTGACAATGAAGGCTTGTCGGTGGGTGCTGAAGTTTGGAAATGAGAGCTTAAAGCTTGGATTTTGGCTTGACTATAGGGTGACGATTTAACAGCGGAATGGAAATTGAACTCCACAAGAGGATGCATAGAGATGGCAAGTTTTCTTGCCAAAGATTGGGTTTTTGTAAAATTGATCATTTTGGGAAAGAATTTGCTGACAGTCAAATGAGTTCAATGACCATTTAAAACCATTTCTTAATCGTCATGGACTAAAAGATTCCTTTTGAAACCTCAGGGTTCAAAATTGTATTTTTCCTTCTAATTGTTTTAATCAACAAATGTGGGATGGGGATTTGAATATTTGACCTCAAGGGAAGGAGTAGATGCCTTAACCACTTAGCCGTGTTCATGTTGGCAAAACAATTGAAATAAAATTGAGAGATAAAAGAACTACGACTCCAAGTATTTGAGATACTTAGAACCTCCCTTTCTGAGCATTCCCATTCAAAGCCTAAACCAACTAAACTATTTGTAGGTTTTATCTCCTATTCCCTCTCAAGTCTAAACTAACTAAACTATTCCCCAGCTTCATTTCCTCTCATTTCGTCTACTTATAACAAATTCCTTGGCTAATGACTAGTGTACCCTTAATATCCAAATAATAATATCTTGGGAAAAATACACTTTTGGTCCCTGAGGTTTGGGTTAAGTGACACTTTGGTCCCTGAGTTTTCAAACTCAACAAAAATACCCCTAAGGTTTGAGATAAGGAGCACTTTGGTCCCTGCCGTCCAATTTTCCGTTAAATGCTAACAGATTGCTGACGTGGCCAAATTTTTTTAATTAAAAAATTATTTTTTTAATTTTAAAATAAAAATAAATAAAAAACAGTAAAAATATTATTATTTTAATTATTTTTAAAATCTAACCCTCCACCCTCTTCTTCATCTTCTTCCCTCAACCCCTCCATCTTCTTCATCTTCTTCCCTCAACCCCTCCATCTTCTTCATCACATCTCCGGCGGTCGGCCACCGCCGTCGCAGACAATATTTTTTTTTCTTTTCTTTTCTTCTCCTTTCTTCTTCCCTTTTACCCCATTTTTCTTCTTTTCTTTAAAAAAAAAAAAAAATCAAGAGGGAGGAGGGATCCTCCTCCCTCTTGATTTTATTTTATTTTATTTTTTATTATTATTATTATATTTATTTTTTTAAAGAAAAGAAGAAAAGTGGGGTAAAAGGGAGAAGAAAGGAGAAGAAAAGAAAAAAAAAAAAATTACAGTCGCCAGCGGCGACGAGCGGTGGCCGGCCGCCGAAGATGTGAAGAAGGAGATGGAGGGGTTGAGGGAAGAAGATAAAGAAGAGGATGGAGGGTTAAGTTTTAAAAATAAAAATATTTTTATTGTTTTTTATTGTTTTTTTATTTATTTTTATTTTAAAATTAAAAAAATAATTTTTTAATTAAAAAAATTTGGCCACGTCAGCAATCTGTTAGCATTTAACGGAAAATTGGACGGCAGGGACCAAAGTGCTCCTTATCTCAAACCTCAGGGGTATTTTTGTTGAGTTTGAAAACTCTGGGACCAAAGTGTCACTTAACCCAAACCTCAGGGACCAAAAGTGTATTTTTTCCTAATATCTTTTATCCTTATAGTATAAGTAAGGCTTGTGGGGCCTATGGAGACAGAAATAGCAATATTTCGTGGCCTTGATAAGAACCCATCTGATGTTTGGGCGCTTACTAGGTTCTATGTTTTTCTATGGGCCTCGGTGCCAAGACTTTTTGTAATTATAGGTACTATCATTCTTGATTGGTGGCCCTTTCTTTAAAGGGGGTCTCTTTTGTGGGCTTGTTTTTGTGGACGTCCTTGTATTTTTTTCATTTTTTTTCTCAATGAAAGTTGGGTTTTTCTTAAAAAAAAAAAAAAACCACTAACGCTTTGATTATTACACATCATGCTCATGGTTGTAGTGAATTTTCAAAGCTTTTATTGCAGAGGAATTTGATGTCTTAAACCATGTTGGCTGAAATGTAAATAATTGTTCTCAATTGTTTACACATGGTAAAAGCCTTGCAAAAATGCTTGCCCAACAATTTTTTTTTTTTGGCTATATAGTGATAACTGATATCATGTTGAGAATAGATAATATGATTATCAATCATCAAGCCTAGTGATCAATAAGAGTCCATGTAAATAATAAAGGATTTAGAGGGGACATGATACGAAATCAAAGGCACCGAGAAAGCTCTGCAAGATAATGTACTCAACCCTAGCACAAGTGGTTTAGGCAACCCTTGTCAAAACAAGCACCTCCTAGTACGCACACAGAGAATCACTTGAGGGGAGGAAGAAAGGACTAAACTTGATAGTCAAGCCTTTGGAAAGGAAAACTTATTCTCAATCCACAAGTTGAAACACTCCACAAGTTTGATGATCAGTTAAACTTGAATGTTCTTACAAACCTAAGCGAGGATGTCACATGCTCTCAATTTGGAGCAAAGAGAGGAAACTCCCCCATTTTCATTTCACCAAAATGTCTACCCTCAAATTTACCAATGAAGGTTTTAGAGAGTCTCATGTGGTTGGCCAACTAAAGAAACTAAAAGTAACTAAAGAAAATCCTAAACTAACCTAATTAGAACAGTGCTTAGTTATAAGTTGGGAGGTTCTCAAATGGGCCAATCAAACACACTTGGTTCCACTCTTGGGCCTAATAACTATCAAATAAATTACACATGAAATACAAAAGAAGGTTGCCTGAGAAGTACATGGAAAACACTGCTTTAGGGTTTTAAACTTTCAATAACCCTAATCATCCCCTAAATTAAGCTCTTTGATGGTGTCTTTATGTTGCCTTAATGTTCTTCCCTCCACTTGTTCTCCTTTCTCGTGAAGCTTGATATTTTAAATGTTGTAGTGGAAATCACCTTCTTCGGTTTTCCCTCATGACATGATGTGCTTTACTCGAAGCATATTAGAATGAGTTCAAGACTTGATGGTCATCTACTTAGGATTTTATATCCTACGAGTTTTCTTGGCAATCAAATGTAGTAGAGTCCAATAGTTGTCTTGTGAGAATGGTCGAGGTGTACCAAGTTGGCTTGGGCACTTATGGATGTGTAAAAAAAATAATATGGTTATTGATATCATATAATTTAACTGAATTGTCTAATGTAACTGAATTGTCTAATGGATAAATGACCAATTGGCATAAAGATGTGGTATGAAGAGCTCATCCTTGCTTCAAATTTCCCCACTTCTTTTTCCTTTGACTAAAATTTTATTGTATGCATAATATCTTTTCCTGGCTTATTTAATCTGTTTTCCGTCTAATTTTTTTTTTTTATTGAAGATGCTATTTGAATATTCTCTCTTTTGCCTCATAGACAGCTGCAGCATGGGACATGCTGAAAGTGTATAATACCTTGATAGAAGCTCAAGAAAGACGAAGGTTTGTGTTTTAGAGTGTATTTTAGCAATCACATTTGCTTATCTATTGTTGTCAATCTGATGCCACGGTTTTTTTAGTGGTTCATTCATATGATGTTTGATTCATTTATAAACTTTCTTGTGGAAGAAAAAGTTAGAATCAAATATTTGAAATATATGAACGATGTATATATATATATATATATATAATTGAAAAGGAATGATATTTTAATATCTGTTCAACAAAAAACTTCATTCTTACTAGCTATATTTATCATTATATCTAGTTAAATAGAAGGGGATTTTGTTTTATGTATAGATAAAATTATGTCGCAAACTAACGTAGTGTTCTATTTGTGATTACTTCTATTGTTTCTTCTATTTGTTTCAGTAAGCTTTCTAGTTACCCTGGGTCAAAATTATTTTACCCCGTAATTGGTTCCTATTCCTTTAACCTAGATTTATATTAAGACATGACATGGGTTCCCTATTGTATACTTTAACTTTGAAGTTAATAAGATAACCTAATTTTCAGAGTTTCCCTCTCAACTTTCAGTGTTTCACCTTGAGGACGAGGTGGCTATTTGGGGTTTGGAAAGTGATAGTGGTGTAGCCGAAACTTGTTGTTAATTAGAATGAATGAATGATGATTTATTAATGAAGTTCCAGCCTTTAAATATGCAAAGGAACTAACTAAAAATGGATACAAGGCACATGCTACTCACATGGCATACTAAAGAGATAACTAACTAATAGACATATAATCGGCTACATCAGATAGGCCTTCTATTAGAGACATTATTAGAGGAAGCGCACAAGAAAATAGAGTGGGGCTGAGGGGATGTAGTCTTACAAGGGCAACTAGGTATAGGTAGTGTAACTAGATATGGCTGATATAATGAGCGTGAGTTTGGGATACCAATAGGGGAGAGATTGGTAGGTGGAGTTATGCTTTCGAGACCGTTAGTAAGAGGGACTGGGGAGAGACGGGAAGCTCTTGAATTCTTTCCTTGGGTGTAACCTTTGTTGATAGATAATATTCAAGGTTTATCATGCTCTTACTTATTCATTTGGATAAATATGTCCAAAAGAACCAATTGGAGGGAAATATCCAACTTTGTTATATATATGACATCTATGGAATGGAGTTCCTCATGTGGCATGCATCGTGCTTTATGGTACATTAGATGAATGAAATGTGTAAGTCTAGATGTTTTTATTGTGTTTATATCAAGTGCATCATTCACAGTTACTCTTTTAAGGTTTTGTTATGCAGTAGGCTTTTGTCTAAAATAAAAGAAGCTGTATGCAGACAATTTGAGAAGTCCATATAATTCTTTATTAGAGTGGGGAATATCTTACCTTTTCTTTTTCATTTTACTGAGTTTGGGAGTGCCTTGGGCGGCAGCAATGGTTTTAACAAAATAAATATTGTAGTATTGCTAGGATCTCGGATGCTAACATAGCAAGCAAGAATTCATTCAATTGAAGATAAAAATATTGCTTTGGAATTTAAATGGTATTGACTGAGAACAGAAATTAGATCTGTGATGAAATATATGTACTTTTCTTTTGGATTTGCAAAATCTTTCATGTGGTTATGTAAATAACCACTCAAGATTCACTTTGAAGAATGAAGAGCTAAACAGTCTTGCTCTCTACAATTTGTACAGTGATAAACCACAGGTTTAAACTAGTTTCTGTATCAATGTCGTATAATCTAAGAATTTAACAGATGTCATGCATTCAGCATAGCATATACCTTTTTGAAGGTTTTTAGTGATGTTTTCTTTTCTTTCATATAATTTTTCCTTCTTTGATTTTGCCAATTTGTTCAAGGTGTATTTTATGGAAGATTTTCATGTTTGACACTTTGTTCTTTAGGATTGAACGGCTGGAGTTATTTGATGAATTTGAGGAGTGGCACATGATGCAGGCAAGTTTAAAACCTATTGTTTTAATGAGTAAAGGCATGGACGTTTGAATTCCCTTTCTTCTTTTCTTGTTGTGTTCCCTGCTCAAACTGTTGAGATTCAAGTTTTTTCTTTAACTTATTTTCAATTTATTTCTTCAATGCCAAGATTTATTTTTCAATTTGTCGTCTTGTCTTTGAGTTTCCACTTTCAAACATCCACCATTATTGTTGTTTTATAGTTTTTAAGTTGGTCGATCTTAAATAAGTTTAATTCTCACTCCTAAAGAAGTGTACTTTGTGTGAAGTTTGTACCACCACTTTTTGTATCACTTCAATTAGAGGTTGTTTCTTGCCTCTATTGGATTCCATTCTCATTTTTCCATCTCTTTTGTTCAACAAACATTGAAATTTTTATTATAGCTTTCCCCTCTATCTCTATCTTTTATTTACTCAACACAAACAAATCTATAGTACAGAAATAGCAGTCAATTAGGCTTGGAATTTGTGAGCATACTTCATTTAAGGAGGTGGACCTTCCTCCTTTCCTCTCATATGCCTTGTGAGGAGCATGTGGTCCAGCCATCCGTAGGTAGGACGGACCACCCATAGGCATCACTACTGGTGATTAGTGGTTTTTTCCCTATTTTCTTAAGATGCTTGGATGAAAATTAATATGAATGAATTAGACTAATAGTTTCCAACAGTCATTCTATTACTTTTGTAGATCTTTTTATCAAATTACTTTTTAAAATCTTCCTAATTGGATGGTTTTCAGGAGCATTACTGCGTGGCTTATGCAATCAATGATTCCCTGGTGCGTTTATTTCCTTGCCAAATTTGCTTTAATATTTTCTGTTATGATTCCTTGTTAAGCCACTCCTTAGAGCACCCTCTAAGAGCACCCTTCCTTTGAGAGGCTTTTTTGTATGCCCTTGTATTCTTTCATTTTTCAATGAAAGTTGGTTTTTCATTAAAAAATAATAATAATAATAATAAATAAATGATCTTGCAACATACTTTTAATTTTATATAATAACGCTGATATTAGACATATTTAGTCATTTTACATTTTATTCATTCCTCGAATCCAATTTGCTCATTCTTCTGGTGCTATTTACTTTCGGTCCATATTCTTTGCGGAAGTGGTTCTATTTTACAAAAGTAAGATATTGAAAATTCGTTGATGGATGGCTGCATTGCAGGGGAAAAAGTTTGATCTTTATCATGATTAATACTGGCTCATAAGTTGAAGCACATGCGCAACTGGCCTCTTTTTGTGACCCATTTTACTAGCTTATAGACTTTGATTCTCATTTGTGCTCACTTTTCCTTTACATATGTTGTGAACTGGCCTATCATGGATCTGTTTGTCATGACTAATGTCGGCTTATAAATTCCACCGATCACCTTTCTCATTTAGTAGCATTTTCCTTTGAATCTAAACACTTGAGCACTCCTTGTCAAAATGAAGAAAACGTCCAAAATGATTGAATTATAGCAACATGAAATTTTTTTGTATATATTTTGATGGCTTTGATTATTTAATGATGAAACTTGACGTATGTGTAATGTACTGGCACATAGTGGACAATGTGAATGGCTTAGCTAGATATTCGTGTCTTCTTGTCTTCATTTCATTTACTTTTTCTTTCCTTTCCCGTTTGAGGGGGAAGAGTAAGACTAAGACCACAACAAGGACACAGTGTCTTATAACTCTTCATCTGTTGCTTTCCTTTTATGATCCCTCAGGGGCTTTTCGGGAATTTCGGCTTTCCCGGGGACCAGCACGTGCTTGACCCCCCTCCCCCACCAGCATGAGATGTAAAGAGCTTCCTTCAAGCTGCTGCTGCTGCTGGTGGCAATGTTCTGACTGACCCTTCCAAGATTTGTTGAAGAATTGAATACTTGGAGGAGCACGTGCTCTCCACACGTGCCACTACCTACACAAGCTGGGGAGATTATTTGCCAGGTTAAAAGACAAAGGTATCTTCTGGAGGACTTGACTCTTATAAGATATAACTCTCTCTCTCTATAAGGATTATGATTCTCATGGTGTGGAAAATGTCTCTCTATTTATATTTGTTTGTTTGAGCTGCTGGGAGTTTGAGATTAAATAAATCTTCTTTTTATTTTTCCCCTCTTGTGGTTGATTGAGTTGAGCCAGCTGTTTGGCAAATAGAACATGGTGGGTCCCTTGAGTTAAAGAATGTAGTAATGCCTATTGACTTGTGGGGACTGTGCCATGTGCCAAACATAATTTGCATTGTTGGCCCCTTTTCTTTATTACTCCACTTCTCTTTTTTCTCATCAATCTGTTTTTAGTTTGTTGGGGATTGGATGAAAGAAATGGTGCTACAATTTCACACTTGTTTATATATGCTTTATTATGCTTACATTTTTATATGTTCTACTTTTTTTAGTCTATAAAGTTTGATGAGTCTTTTGGATATTTATTGTTAGATTCATGTTTTGTGTGTTTTGCTTGAATAGTGGGCAATTTGTTTCCATATTTGTGGTAAGATTGAAACTGAAACAACAAATGTATTTGATGTTAGGTGAGATTTTGGTAAAATATGATCAAATTTAACAAAAGTTGAAAATAATAAGTTGAAACTTGAAAGTTCAAATTTTGCCACCCAAAAGATTGCAAAAATAAAAAATTTTGCCCATTATTTTTGGGTTGGTAGAACTGAGTCAGAATCTTTATAAGAAAGAGTGCTTTTCAGTGGAATCCAAGAATCAAGATATGTATGAAATGTTGTAAGCTTTTGATGTTTATGATAGTATCTAAATCTAGGGTGTGTTTGGTTTAACTTTTCAAGTGTTTAATTTTGAAAATAAATCATTTTGAAAAAATTTCTAGTGTTTGGCAACCACTAAAAATGACTTATTAGAAAATGAGATTGATAAATAAGGGTCCGTTTGGAATATATTTTAATTTAAATGTTTTTCAATAATGCATTTTTTAAAAAACATTTTCTATAAAAATTGTTTAGAATTTAAACACTCATATGTTTGGTTGCATTTCTTCACAAATGTTTTTATACATAAGTTATTGTTTACCTAAGAAGTCTTTTTTAAAAAGTTGATTTCAAGTGTTTCTCTCAAAATGGTTTATTTGTCAATCTCATTTTCTAATAAGTCATTTGTAGTGGTTGTCAAATATTATATTTTTTTTCAAAATTAAACACTTGAAAAGTTAAACAAAACACATCCTAAATCATTTTAAGAGAAACACTTGAAACCAACTTTTTAAAAAAGTCTTCTTAGGTAAACAATAACTTGTGTATAAAAACATTTGTGAAGAAATACAACCAAACATATGAGTGTTTAAATTATAAACAATTTTTATACAAAATGTTTTTTAAATAATGCATTATTTAAAAACATTTAAATTAAAATGTATTCCAAACGGATCCTTAATGGGAAAGAAAAATAATTGGTGTTTTGTAATTTGGGATGCATTGAATTATCCAAGTCCAAGAGATGTTTATGGGGAATATGTGAGCATATTTCTTTTGGTTAATTTACAAATCAGCCCCTCAATTATATAGTTGTAACTTTTTTTAGTTCAATTATATAGTTTATTTAGTCATCTTTAAATTTTTTTTAATTTAATTACGTTTTTTAATTTGATTCTATATGTAGTTTTTGTCATTAAAATACACTACAAAGAATGATGTGTGACATACTTGTTTGACAATTGTTGATGGATTTAGCGATATTAGGGTGTTAGAAGTAAGTGAATGGTTAAGATAAAGTAACACATGAAACTTACTTCCTTTTATAAAGATCACATATCAAATTTCTTTTTGAATTCTGTAGAGGTAGCACAGAATTACGATTTAAAGTTAAAGAGACAATGAAAAATTGTTGAAATTTAATAACTATGCAAACACAAAAATCGTTCCGGCGCCGGGGAGGGAGGGAGGGACCTCCTCCCTCCGTTCCGGCGTCGGAAAACGGAGGAGGGAGCTCCCTCCTCCTTTCTCTTTCATTTAAAAAAAAAAAAAGTTGTTGAAACTTTGAGGAAGGAGAGGAAGAAGAGAAGAAGAAGGAAGAAAGAAAGAAAGAAAAAAAAAAAAAACTTTCGCTGCCGGCGACGGCATGTGGGCGGCGCGACCATGGAGGTTTGAAGAAGAAGATGGAGGGGATGAGGGAAGAGGATGAAGAAGATGAGATTGAGGGTTGAGTTTTAAGAATAATTAAAATAATAATATTTTTATTTATTTTTATTTGTTTTTATTTGTTTTTATTTTAAAATAAAAAAAAATAATTTTTTTATTAAAATAATAGTGTCACGTCAGCAACCGTTAGTATTTAACAGAAAAATAAACGGCAGGGACCAAAGTGCTCCTTATTTCAAAACTCAGGGGTATTTTTGTTGAGTTTGAAAACTCAGGGACCAAACTGTCACTAAACCCAAACCTCAGGGACTAAAAGTGTATTTTTCCCTAGAAAAAATATTCATAAACTTAATTTTCAAAAACAAAAAATCAAATAGTCATCAAACGTGATCTTAAGTTGAGAGGATCAAACTTTGGAATTGAAGTTATTTTATATGATTGAGCAGCAGAATTGACAATGGATATAGCAAATGGGAGCAATGTCTTTGAATATAATGGTCTATTTTAAAGTAATTCAAAGATGACCATGGAGTTAATTGTTTCACTTATAATTTAAAGCATATTTTTAGTTTTCAACTTGTAGTTGTCATAATGTTTTGATTCTAAGTCAAAAGAAAAATATGAGTTTTGACACATGAGATTCTTTAATTTAGGAAAATGAAAAAAGAAAGATCCTTTACAACCACACACCCATTTGTAATTGCATGTATTTTTTTTTTTTTTTTTTGTTAAAAGTAGAAGGAATTAATTGTGCACGAAGGAAAATATTTGAAAAAAAAAAAAAAGACCTCCTTTATACCTACTTTTTCTATAAAAGAAAAAAAAAATTGGTGAAATGGAATTGCAATAATTTAGGATGGACTATTGAGAAGATTTTGTGAGGTCCAAAGAAGGTTTTATTTTTATTTTTATTTTTCTAAATGTCCAATGAAGTTTGAAGGATATGCAAAAGAAGAGTTGGATTTGGGTCCACATTTTTAATGAAAGTTTGTTGTTATTATTATTATTATTATTATTAATATTATGTTTGATTAATTTGGGGGAAACAAGGGAGTAGAAGTCTCAAGTGCTGGGACCCACCACTTTGTCCACAAAGGAAATCAAAAACACCTTTCTATGCCATATATCATTCATTATTTATTCCCTTTGGATTGCTGCCAATCCTTGGTATGTATATCTCTCCTTTTGGCTACTTCTAATTTCTAAATATAGCACAATTTTAATAAAATATAATTATGATTATAATTAAAGTATATCAATATAAATATGTAGTTTAATAAGACATTAGTAATTTCTTTTTGAAACAAGCAAAAGAAACAAGTGGTTACTATGATTACAGTCAATATGAGTATAGTTCAACTGATATAAAGCTTGTACCTTCTATCAAGAAGTTAGATGTTTGAATTTTTCACCCCATATTGTTGTTAAACTTTAAAAAAAAAAAACGGATGGAACAAAATCGAAGTTATAAACGATAAAATATAAACATATTTATTATCGTGAACTAATATTTTTTAAAAAACATAATATATTTGTATTCTAGAATAACATGACATACTTATAATTATGTTTTTTTTTAAATGTTATATTTTTTAATTTCTTTCACAAAAGTACTTATAGGTACATATGCAAAATTTTCAACCTTCCCTGTGGATTGGTGTCCTGCCAGTTCGATTTTCAATATTTTCCTTTTTTTTTTAAAAGTATTTTTCTTTTTTTTTTTAATTTTTTTTTTCTTTTGGGTTTCTACTGTTTTGATTGGTGCTCAAAATCCAAAGTGGAAGAAAATTATCTGTATGTTGACTATTTGCTTGAGGAATGTTTTGTAGGGTACACATTAAAAAAAAAAAAATCATTTACAAAAAAAAAAAAAGTGAATGCTTTAACTGAAATATTTATTATAGAGTAAAATGAAATGGGGAAAGAGGAGTTACAAAATAAATTAATCATTAAACTTAATTTTATGATTAAATTTGGTAATCAAATTTGGCTGCTATGAGATTTTATTTTATTTATTTATTTATTTTTTGAGAAGTATGAGGTTTTGAAATCTAGGATTTAATTTCTGAGGTTTGATATAAATGTTGTGAATTAATTGAAGGGGAAAGGTTTTTTTTTTTTATTATTATTATTTTTTATTTTTTAAATAAAAAAATCAATTCAATTTTCAAAAGTTAAAATTCTGGTTTAAAAATAATTCAGTGTTATCTTATGATCTAACTTATGCTTTTGCTTTAGTGTGAAAACCACTACTAGAAAGCTATCTCTTTTCAAAGACTTCATGTTTTATTGTCTTATTAATATAAGAAAGTTTTTTTTCTTTCTTTTTTCTTTTCAACTTTGTGAATACACTTTAGGCTTAGATTCCTTGTTCATTAGAACATTACTTTGAAGCTAAAACATTATTTGTTGTTCGGTCATTTTAAGATTTTTTTTAGTTTAATTTCTTACTTTCAAATGTCTAAATTTAATCTCCGTACTTTTGATAAATCTTAAAATGATAGTTTCCTGAAGTCCAACCATTGAATTCATACTCTTCGTACTGTATTGATAGTTTCATTGAATACTTAATTACATCAATTTAATATATTTTTATAAATGAGAATTTATCCAGTATATTTTTAATCAATCAATTAATTATTATTAATTTATTACTCTTCAATAACTAATTAAGTTAATTCAATACCTTATTATAACTTTTTTTTATATATAATCTCACTAATTATGAAAATTAATTTAAGTAATATAATTAATTTTAATTAACTAAATTTAAATGAATAAATAAATGTATTTAAAAGAAAGTAAACAATGGATTATATGTATCCTTTATTCATTCTCACCCTTATTTTCATCCTTGTTATAGGCAATTTTGGACCACCCCGATACACAAGGAGCTGACGAGGACAACCGGGGAGAAATCGGGCTGAAAGATGGACCAAGGAGGCAAAACCGGCAAATGGGACGGGCCAAGACCGAAGGGGTCGGGTTTTCGGCCCGACCCCCTGCTCGGCCTCGGCCCATGGCCGAGGCCGACCCTCGGCCCGCTCGTGCGGGCCGAGTCCGTTTGGTCCCGTCTGGTCCCCACCGCCTCTGGATGCCCCGGTTTCGCCTGGTTTGACCTAAAACGCCTCCAAAACCCTAAAAAGGCTAGGAGGATGAACAGGTATTTATATCCCTCTTCGCCACTGAAGAGGGGATCCCGAATTCGATCCCTAAACTCTACTCTCTATTCTTTGTTTTCTCCTCTTGCTCTTACTTTTCCACGCCCTACCGTTCTGTTTGTTGACTTAAGCATCGGAGCCGGTGTGGCGAGCACCACACCGGTATGCAGGTTTACTGTCTTGCAGGCCACGTCTTCCCCCCTCATCTACAAATTTACCGTTGGTGGCACGTGAAGGTCAGGTGAGATCCTCTGGCCAAAATCGACCATCAACAGTTGGCGCCGTCTGTGGGGAAGAAAGCTTGCTAATCTGCACATCGGTTATTCCATGAGTAAGGGTATGGAAAAGAAGGACCAAGACGTAAACATAGAGAATTCGGATGGTGACCGCCACCAGCGGAGGTCACGTGACGATGACAGCATCCGGGGGTCACCGAGACAAGCAGGCCGAGGCCGAGCAGAGGATGCCGACACCAAGATTGCCGCCCTTGAGGATGAGGTGAAGGGAATGAATCGGAGTTTATCCAAAATACTCCAAATCCTGGATAAACCCGGCCCTAGCACCAAAGTCCATGAGGGGAGCTTGATTAGAGACCCGAGGAAGGGGAAGGAGCCTATGGAGCACACTGCAGAGTCAGGGACGAGGTCAAGAGGAAAGAAGACTGACAGCATGACCAGCAAGGTCAGGGGGCTCAAACCCACTGATCGCACGATTTTGAGGAGCCCAGAGTCAAGCACACTTAAGGGGCGTCACTACACAGTTTCTACCCCAAGCTACGGTCATACTAAGACAGACCTGAGGAATCTGATCGTTGAGAAGCGAAGAAGTGCCAAAACTGCCGAGTCCGAGGCCAAAGCCGCCGTAGCTGAAGCTCGGGCTGCCGAGGCCGAGGCCAGAGCAGCCGAGGCCGAGGCTAGGTTGGCCGAGGCCGAGGCCAAGAAAGACGACCTCCCTTGGAAGACCGAGCTTCTTAATGCACTAAAGGAGCTCGGAAATCCTCAGGGAGACCAGCAGAGGTCAAAGAACTTTGGAGATCAAAACTTGGAGGAACTAGCCGACCAAGTTGATCCGCCCTTCACAGAAGAAGTCATGAAAGCCGAGGTGCCTCAAAAGTTTAAGGTACCCACGTTCAAACAGTACGATGGCAAGAAAGACCCCGTGCAACATCTAAATGCATACAGAAGTTGGATGGACTTCCACGGCGTCTCAGATGCAATCAGGTGCCGGGCATTCTTTTTCATCCTGATAGGATCAGCTAGGCACTGGTTTGAGAGGCTGAAAAGGAGATCCATCAGCTGTTTCAAAGAGTTAGCCCAAGCATTCCTTGCACAGTTCATGGGAGCTAGAGAGCAGCGCAAACCTCACATCAACCTCTTGACGGTCAAACAACAGCCAGGTGAGAGCTTGCGTGATTACATAACTCGTTTTAATGATGAGGCACTACAGGTTGAGGGGTACAGCGAGGGAGCAGCCCTGGTAGCCATAACAGCCGGTCTGGAAGACGAAAGACTGCTCAATTCAATAGGTAAGAGCCAGCCTCGAACCTATGCGGAGTTCGTCTCCCGGGCACAGAAGTATATGAGCGCAGAGGAGTTACTGAAGTCAAAAAGGTCAGAACGAGAATACAAGAGGTTTTCTTCATCTAGCTATGACAGTAAAAAGGACAAAAGGCAGCGGACCGACGAAGGAGGCCGGGGCCGAGCAGACCATGGCCGAGGCCGACCAGACAATGGCCGAGGCCGACCAGACCAAGGAGCACCTCCTTTCGGTAAGTTTGAGAAATACACCCCAACTGCTGTTCCGCAGGAGCAAGTACTGATGGAGATCCGAAATACGGGCCTCCTGAAATTTCCAGGGAGGATGAAGTCGAGTGCCGATAGAAGAGACAAGAGCCAGTATTGTCTTTTCCACCGGGACCACGGGCATTCAACCAGGAATTGTATTCAGTTGAAGGATGAAATCGAAGCACTGATCCAGAATGGGTATTTGAAAGAGTTCGTCGGTGAGCCAAAGGCCGAGGCCGACCACGGATGGCCGAGGCCGAGCCTTACCAAAGATGGCCGAGACAAAGAAGAACCCCTACGGGAGATCAGAACCATCTTTGGAGGACCAGCAGGAGGAGGTTCGAGCAGGAAGAGGAAAGCTATGGTCAGGGAAGCAAGGTCCGAACCAGAATATCGAGGTATGTACTCTGTCCATCTATCAAAGGCACACCCCTCTTTGGAGTTCACTGAGGCTGAGGCAGCGAGCATTCATCAGCCACATAATGATGCTCTGGTGGTCACTCTAATTGTAGCCAATGTGAAAATCCATCGGATCCTAATTGATGGGGGAAGCTCAGTTGATGTCCTTTCTCTAACGGCCTGTAAAGCAATGCGGTTAGGGAGGGAACTCTTAAAGCCAATCCTTACCCCACTTGTAGGATTTGGAGGAGAGAGAGTGACCCCAGAAGGTAGCATAGAACTTCCCGTGACCTTTGGGGATGGACAGAATGCAGTGACAAAGATGATAAACTTCCTAGTTGTGGATTGTATGTCAGCCTACAATGCAATCCTAGGAAGACCAACCTTGCATGAGATGAAGGCCATAGCTTCAACTTACCATCAGTTACTGAAGTTTCCAACTCCGAACGGTGTGGGAGTCGTCAAGGGAGAGCAGAAGGAATCAAGGGAGTGTTACTGGACCGCACTAAAAGCTGTCAAGCCACAGAGGGCCGAGGCTGACCAGGCCGAGGCCGACCAGAGAATGAGCCGAGGCCGAGCAGCACACACTTCCACCAATACTGAATCTGAACTTATGGAGTTTTAGGGTTTTTTGTTTATTGCATTCTATCATGTAATTAGACATTGTTTACTTTGTTGCTGCCTCTAGTATAGGTTCAATGTTTTTTCTTCATTCAAAGTGTGAAAGTTTAATTAATAGCCTTACAGTTTCGCCATTAAAGTTCAGTATTCAGAAGTGTGCACAAGGCAACCGACTCAAGCATCTTTACACCGGGCGAGCCTGGACTGTCGAAGTCTACCTCGCCTCATCCAGAGTGAGACCATGTGAGCCTGGACCGACGAGTCTACCTCACATCCTCTGGCTTGAGCATCTTTACACCGGGCGAGCCTGGACTGCCGAAGTCTACCTCGCCTCATCCAGAGTGAGACCATGTGAGCCTGGACCGACGAGTCTACCTCACATCCTCTGGACTGAGCATCTTTACACCGGGCGAGCCTGGACTGCCGAAGTCTACCTCGCCTCATCCAGAGTGAGACCATGTGAGCCTGGACCGACGAGTCTACCTCACATCCTCTGGCTTGAGCATCTTTACACCGGGCGAGCCTGGACTGTCGAAGTCTACCTCGCCTCATCCAGAGTGAGACCATGTGAGCCTGGACCAACGAGTCTACCTCACCTCCTCTGGCCTGAGCATCCTTACACCGGGCGAGCCTGGACTGCCGAAGTCTACCTCGCCTCATCCAAAGTGAGACCATGTGAGCCTGGACCAACGAGTCTACCTCACCTCACCTGACATGAGTCCATACACTTCATCTAAGCCAAGCTCACCCTGCAGAAGCCAGGACCGAGCACCTCTTGCCAAGGCCGAGCACCTCTTGCCAAGGCCGAGCACAAACTTTAAAGGTATTCTCCTATTTACTCAACTATACTTTGTGTTTTAATAAAGTTTTTCTTGAGATTGGAGGCTGTAAAGGGGATATGCACTCCCTATTAAACAAAAAGCACCCAGGTTGAAGCTAACATATGGATACATGTTCAAACCTATTCTCTTGTTATTTCCCTACAAGGACTAACATAGGGATGCAGGGAGCCAAATTTTAGGCTAACAGGGGGCTTGAGGCCGAGGCCGACCCTAGCCTTTCCCCTAACTTTTCTCTCGCAGACACGAACCTGAAATGAAGCACTCCGAATGACCCAGTACGGGGGTCTCGCTGACCGGTCAGCGAGTCGGGGTCCAGGGGCGGAGCGCCCGGTGGGGGTTCGGGGGCAACGCCCCCTAAGCAAAATTACAAAATATGATGCTCGGCCTCTTCCCGAGGCCGAGGCCGACCAGGCAAGCAGAAAGATAGATAGCTGTGCTCGGCCTCCTCCCGAGGCCGAGGCCGACCAGCACCACTTTTGTAATCTCTCACCCCTTTTTCATTTCCATTTCATCTAACCCCTATTCAGGGAGTGTCTACTTCTATCCTACTTTGCAGGATGACAACAAAGCTACACGTAAGCCAGCCCAGGGCAAGGGTCATTACTCTTAAATCGGGCTTGAGGAGCTCAACTTATAGCAATAAGTCACCTCGAATCCCAATTCAAGAGTGAGGGCTTAATGTTATAGGCAATTTTGGACCACCCCGATACACAAGGAGCTGACGAGGACACCGGGGAGAAATTGGGCTGAAAGATGGACCAAGGAGGCAAAACTGGCAAATGGGACGGGCCAAGACCGAAGGGGTCGGGTTTTCGGCCCGACCCCCTGCTCGGCCTCGGCCCATGGCCGAGGCCGACCCTCGACCCGCTCGTGCGGGCCGAGTCCGTTTGGTCCCGTCTGGTCCCCACCGCCTCTGGATGCCCCGGTTTCGCCTGGTTTGACCTAAAACGCCTCCAAAACCCTAAAAAGGCTAGGAGGATGAACAGATATTTATATCCCTCTTCGCCACTGAAGAGGGGATCCCGAATTCGATCCCTAAACTCTACTCTCTATTCTTTGTTTTCTCCTCTTGCTCTTACTTTTCCACGCCCTACCGTTCTGTTTGCTGACTTAAGCATCGGAGCCGGTGTGGCGAGCACCACACCGGTGTGCAGGTTTACTGTCTTGCAGGCCACGTCTTCCCCCCTCATCTACAAATTTACCGTTGGTGGCACGTGAAGGTCAGGTGAGATCCTCTGGCCAAAATCGACCATCAACAATCCTCATGCCTTCAATCCAAACGGCCTTAGAAGTATATTTTTTTTTTTTAGAATTAGAAATTAAATATCATTTGGATCACTCATTTTTAAATTTTAATAAAAGGAAAATTTGTAATTCTATTCAATGTGGTCAAACATATACACTTGGAAGGAATTTTTTTTTGTTACAACCTATTTTGTCTTAAAACATTTATTTCTTAAAAAATAGTTGGAACAAATAAATACCCTATTTTCCCTAGATTTTTACTCCTATCATCATCATTATTATTTTGCATGGGTACTCTCTTATTATTAATTATTACTCCTTTTTTAAATACTTGTTTGGACCTTGAGGTTTGGGATAGCTAAGCATTTTGGTATCTGAGTTTTCAAAGTCAACATTTTTATCCCTAAGGTTTGGATTTCGTTACGCCATTGGTCCCTCCGTTAATTTTTTCTTTAAACACTAACAAATTGTTGAAGTGAGATTAGCTTTTATTAAAAAAAATTTTTTTTTTTTTAATTTTTGAAATAAAATAAAATATTAAATACTTTTTTTTTTATTTTTTCTTTTTCTTCTTTCATCTTCTTCTCCACTATTATCATCTTCTTCTCTATAACCCTAATTATTGACGGCGAGACGCCGACAACTAATTTTTTTTAATCTTTCCTTTTGTTTTCTTCCTCTTCTTTTCTTTTTTTTTTCTTTCTAATTGGTTTCATTTTTTTTAAATCGAAAGGAGGGGGGAGCTCTACCTCCCTCCCCCCACTTTTGTGCCGGAAATGGGAGGAGGGAGCTCCTCTTCCCTTCACAGGGAAAGAAAAAAAATGAAAAGAAGAAGAAAAGAAGAGAAAGAAAATGAAAGGAAAGATTAAAAAAAAAAATTCAGGTCAACGACAGTGACAATTGGTGGCTGTGACTGCAACAATTAGAGTTATGAACAAGAAGATGATGATAGAGGAGAAGAAGATGAAAGAAGAAAAAGAAAAATGAAAAAGAAACCGAAGAAGAAATAATAGAAAAATATTCGATATATTATTTTTGTTAAAAAAATTAAAAATATTTATTTAATAAAAAATTAATGCCACGTCAACAATATTGTAGTGTTTAACGGAAAAATTGACGAAGGGACCAAGGATGTAGCAAAATCCAAACCTCAGGAGTAAAAATGTTGAGTTTGAAAACTCAAGGAGAAAAATGCTACCGATCCCAAACTTCAGGGACCCAAATAGTATTTTTAATTTTTTTTTATTATTTTTTTTCAATATGGCACTTTGTGTCTCACACACACAACCTTATTGGATTTTGATGGTTTTTTTTTTTTTTCCTTTTTTTGTCTAGTAATTGATCCTACACATTAAATTAACTTTTTCAGATTCCTTTTCAACATAAATGATCTCATTAGTTAACATGGGAATGGGTTATGAATTTAGACGGTCTAAAATGAATTAATCAAACTTTTTAGTTCAATTAATTCTTATTTATTAATATAAGATTGTTGAGGGTCAAATTTTGCTTAGGAATTTGCTCTTCGCTCCACGTGCCGATCAACAGTGAATTTATAAGATAGCGGGAAAGACGTGACCTGCAAGACGAGCAAACGCTGCACACCGGTGTGGTGTAGACCACACGCACTCCGATGCTTAAGTTATCCTTGGCTGAAAAGCAAGTAGAATGTATTTAGGGATTGATGTTTGCATACCTGAATGCGTGTGCGGTCTCCCTTTTTATAGACTTCCCCTTAGGGTTTTCGTCGACGCCAAACTTCAAATGATTTCCGACCTTTGCCGAGGCCGACCTCATCCTCCTAGGGTCTTTAAGAATTTGGAGGTGTTTCGGGACGAACCAGGTGAAACCGGGGCGGTTGGGGACATCAGGGACCGAAGGGAGGTGGTCAAACTCAGCCCGCGCCCACGGGCCGAATGGTCGGCCTCAGCCTTATGCCGAGGCCGACCATTATGCTCGGCCTCAGCCTTATGCTGAGGCTGACCATTATGCTCGACCGACCATATGGGTCGAGCAAAATTGGCCCGACCCTTTGGTCTGGTCTTCTTCTAGGTCGGCTTTCTGGTCCCACCTCTACTCAATTGTCCTCGTCAGCTCCCTGTGCGTCAGTGTGGTCCAAAATTACCTATAACATTAAGCCCCCACTCTTGAATTGGGATTCAGGTGCGACTTACTACTATAGGTTGAGCTCCTTAAGCCCGATTTAAGAGTACGACTCTTGTCTCGTGCCGACTTATGTATGACTTCTTTGTTATCCTGCAAGATAGGACAAATTGGACACAGTAGAAACTCCCTGAGTAGGGGTTAAATGAAATGGAAATGGGAAAAATGAGAGGTTACAAAAGCGGCCGAGGGGCCTTTCTGGTCAGCCTCGACTTCGGGAAGAGGCCGAGTACAACATTTTCCCATTTTAGCTTAGGGGGCGTTGCCTCCGAACCCCCACCGAGCGCTCGCCCATGGACCCCGACTTGCTGACCGGGCAGCGAGACCCCCGTATTTGGTCATTCGGAGTGCTTTATTCCAGATCCAGGGCTTATCCACAATTAAAAATGGGAGAAACAGAAAACTTCACAATCCTGCATCGAAGAGTTAATTTCTACGAAGGAAGAATAAGGGAGGTGGCTAGGGTCGGCCTCAGCCTCAGGCCCCTATTAGCTCAACACTTAGCCCCCAACATTTATTCGTTAGTCCTTGCTGGAAAATAATGAGTGAATAAGCTAAAACATGTACTAATTGGTTAGACATGCTAAGCTAACGTGCCTTTTGTTTAATAGGGAATGCATATCCCTTGTTACTTGCTTTTTGTTTAATGAGGAGTGCATATCACCTTTGCAGCCCCCAATCTCAGGTAAAGCTTCATTTAAACACAAAGTGTAGTTGGGTAAAGAGAAGAATACCTTTAGGGTTTGTGCTCGGACTCGACAAGATGTGCCCAACTAGATGAGTTGAGATAACCTGTGGCCCTGGGGAGGTCGTGGAGATGTGTCAACCTCTCTGCAAGAATTAGTCTCTTCCCAAGGGTGCGTACACTCTGTTGGGGACTTGGGGAGGTTGAGGACATGCGTCAACCCCTCTACAGGAATTAGTGCATGTTTGGGAGTGATTTTAAAATAATTAAAATCACTTTTGGCATATTCAAAATCACTCAGAAACACGTCTTTAATAATTAAAAATCAATTTTAACGGTATGAAAATTATATTTAAAAGTGTAAAATCAAACATGAAATTGATTTTGAATAATTAAAAATATGTTTCGAGATGATTTTGAACATGACAAAAGTGATTTTAGCTATTTTGAAATCACTCCCAAACATGCACTTAGTCTCTTCCCAACCGGGAAAGTACGAAAGTTTGGCCTCCACAAGAATCATTCTCGTCTGGCCACACACGCTGATGTGGACTTTTCCTTACCGCAAGCGCACGAGTCAAGTAATAATAAAGTGTTTTCGTGATTAAACGAGTGTCGTCCTCTGGATTGGTTTTCTAGCAAATTAAGTATCGTGAATTATCTCGCTCAATTTTATTTAGGGATCAAAAAGTGATGAGTGATTAATGGAAAACTAAATTAAAGCAAGAACAAAAAGTGTGGAAATTCAATTGGGAAAAATACTTAGGGAATTGATTTCGCCGATTTAGTCTAGGATTGATTTTAAGGAATAAGTTATTATGCACAATGGAATTATGAGCCAAAGACCCTTTAATCACAACTACCTCTCCCGAGTATAATTGATTCTCATGCAAATTAACCAACTTGATATCCCTATCTAAGTTTATTAATCATGCAAGGCAATGAGATCTTTTAACCAATTCTAAAGTTAATCTAAAACCGTCACGAAATAGAAACTAAACTTTAGTCATGCAATCTTGAGTAAGTCTAAATCAAATCCCCTCTCCCGAGCTAGATTCGAAACTTAAATCATCCAACTAATGGCCAATTAATTGAAAGCATTAAATCAAGATTACAAACATAATAACATTGCACAACTTAAACCATAAATTCAATCCATAAACTTAATCAACTACATCAATCCCTAAGCTTACAAGTTTAGCTACTCATGATCAAAATTACAAGCTCAACTAAACATGTAAAAGCCATAAAAATCTAACTAAAGTGAGGGAAAGAAGAATTAAACTCGTTGTAGGCCGAGATCGAACGTCCCCGTCACGATCCCCACGAACAATGGGTTGATTTCCGAATTTTCCCCTTTGCTTTAGCCTTGAATTCCTCTGATTTTCCTCTGTTTACGGCTCCAAGAAGTCCCCAAAATTGGTTTTTCAAAAACCTAGCCGAAAAGAACTATTTATTCTGAAATTTCATCGTAGCGTCGAGACGCTGCCTCTAAACACGTGCGTTTTGGAAAGGAAATTACGGCAGCGTCGAGACGCTAAGGTCGCAGCGTCGAGACGCTGTGACGATTTCACGCCTATCCGAATAAGGAATGCTAGCGTCGAGACGCCTAAGGGCTAGCGTCGAGACGCTAGTCACCTTTTGTCCGAATTTTGACTTTTTTCCCTTTTGATTCTTTTCCTTCCTTTGCATCTTTTCGCGTCCCGAGCACCCGATTAACTCCACTAATGCATTTTAGCTCCAATCAACCTTTTCCTACAAAATAAACATTAAAGCACAATAAAACGACCCAAAAATCATAAAAGACTAGCTAAATTAAATAATTAAAGATAGCTAGCTATGCTCGCTATCACACGCCATATTCTATGGAAAAATGCTTTGCACAAACACAGTATAAAGAACTTTATTAAATTTGCAAGTGCCTGCAATGTACCATGGGGAAAAGCTATGGACATGTGTTATGCAAAATAAAAATAAATCAGCTTAAAAATAGCCCCACTGCTATTCATAACGTAATCCTGACTTGAATAAGTAAGAAAGGAAAGTCAAAATCATTGCAATATGACCATGATCATGATGGACTCGGTTTGTCCTTATTTCCAACCCCCACTCAAAATATGTATTCAATATCTTGGACATACATTTTTTTGAGTAAGGATAAACTAACTTCGTACCTGAGCTTTCGTGGCTGAATTTTGGACTTGGCCTCAAGGTGGTCAGCCTCGGCCTTAGCATGAGGCCGACCAGCTTCCTTATGCTATTTGCTTGCTCCCTAGTTGGGCTTATGTGCGGACTCACTTTCTATTTGAACATTTCTTTGCTGCTTTGGATATTTTGGTTGTGCAAGTCGAGCCAGTCGAGCCTCACAACAAGCCCCCACAATCGTCCTTAGGGCTAGAATGCTCGGCCGGGCATTTTTCCTGGATTGCTTGTTATTTTGCTCCTCAAGCTGCTGCATTCATCCCAAGGATGCATACACTCTTCTGTGGAAAAGCTTGGGGAGGCCTAGGAAGTTCCCGAGCCTCTCTTCAAGCGTCGTGCTCATCCCAAGGGTGCGTACACTCTTTTGGGGAAAAACTTGGGGAGGCCTAGGAAGTTCCCGAGCCTCTCTTCAAGCGTCGTGTTCATCCTAGGGGTGCGTACAATCTTTTGGGGAAAAGCTTGGGGAGGCTTAGGAAGTTCCCGGGCCTCTCTTCAAGCGTTGTGGTCATCCCAAGGGTGCGTACACTCTTCTGGGGAAAAGGCTTGAGGAGGCCTGGGAAGTTCTCGAGCCTCTCTTCAAGCATCATGGTCATCCCAGGGGTGCGTACACTCTTCTGGGGAAAAGGCTTGGGGAGGCCTAGGAAATTCTCGAGCCTCTCTTCAAGCATCATGGTCATCCCAGGGGTGCGTACACTCTTTTGGGGAAAAGGCTTGGGGAGGCCTAGGAAGTTCTCGGACCTCTCTTCAAGCATGGTGGTCATCCCAGGAGTGCATACACTCTTTTGGGGAAAAGGCTTGGGGAGGCCTAGGAAGTTCACGGGCCTCTCTTCATGCTGTTGTAAAATTCTTAAACGAAATTCGAAGTACTTTATTTCAAATGAGTCAATCGATTACATTCTGAATAACACGTTGCTAAAAATAAAAGAAAACTGAACATGGTCCCAGCGGACTGGAAAACATAACCAAAAGAAATCAATGCTCAATTGGAAGGGGATAACTTGATCCCTCAAATGCTCGGCCTCGACCATCTCCCGAGGCCGACGTTGCTTGAACCTTTCTGTCGATGTTCCTGAGCGCCATAAAGTAACATTCCCTCGATATCTTTTGCTCGCCATACACTGCTCCTACACCTTCTTCGGTTGGGAATTTCAGGACTTGGTGGTAGGTTGACGCTACAACTTTAAGTCCATGTAGGGTGGGTCGTCCCAAGATGACATTATATGCTGGGACACAGTCTACCACTAGAAAGTTGATCATTCTTGTTACTGTCTGCAGTCCTTCCCCAAACGTCACTGGCAGTTCGACGCTTCCTCTTGGGCTTACTTTTTCTCCGCCAAACCCCACCAGCTGCGTGAGGCTCGGCCTCAGGCGATCGCTTCCCAGCTTCAAGGCGTCGAACGCAGTGGTTGAGAGTACATCAGCAGAACTCCCCCCCATCAACGAGGATCCGATGAACTTTTGCGTTGGCAATCGTTAGAGTGACCACCAGGGCATCGTTGTGCGGATGATGTATCCCCGCGACCTCTTTCTCTGTAAACTCTAACTTTGGTGAGTTTTTATCGAGTAGGAGCGAGTACATACCTTGCTCTCCGGACTCTTGTTGTGCCTCTCGAATTGCAGCCTTTCGCTTTCTACTTGACTCTCCTCCGGATGGTCATCCTAAAATTGTTCGTATCTCGAGCGGTGGGTTGGCACCGCCCTTACCTTGATCTACTGGCAGTGGTCTCTTGCTTCTGTCATTCCCCACGAACTCCTTGAGGTAACCTTCTCGGATTAGGGCTTCTATCTCGTCCCTCAATTGTATGCATTCCCGGGTTGTGTGACCGTGGTCTCTGTGGAACATGCAGTATTTGTTTCTGTTCCTCCTGTCGGGGTCTAATCTCAACTTTTCTGGGCGTTTCAACAGATTCGTGTCCTATATTGCGGCCAAGACCTGTTCAAGCGAAGCTGTTAGTGGTGTATACCTGTCGAATCTGGCTTTTGGTTTCGCATGACCCTGCGGCTCCTTGGCCTCTGGTCGGCCTTGGCCATTGGCCGAGGAGTGCTCAAGTCGACTCCGGCCTCTTCCCTCGACCTGGTGCCTCTTTCCTCTGTCTTCTCAATGCCGGTCTGATATAGACATCCCCCGACTCTCTCTTTCTTCCTGTTTGGATCTCAATAGTTCCTTGGCGCTTATGTACCTTTGTGCTCGGGTCATAAACTCCACGTATGTTCGTGGCTGGCTCTCTCCGATTGAGTTGAGCAACGTTTCATCTTGCAAACCTGAAATCATCGCGGTCAAGGCAACCCCGTCATCGTAACCTTCCACCTGCAAAACTTCGTAACTAAATCTGTTAATATAATCCTTCAGGCTTTCTCGGGGCCCCTGCTTTACTGTCAGCAGGTTGATCTGAGGCTTTTGTCGGCTACGGGCTCCTAGGAATTGCGTAACAAACGGTCGGGCCAGCTCTCTAAAAGAATCAATTGACTTTCGTGGGATCTTGCCAAACCATTGCCTTGCCAAACCTGTGAGTGTTAGTGCAAAGACTCGACACCTTGTCGCTTCGTTCGCCCTGTGAAAATCCATCCAAGTTAGGTATGCATCTATGTGCTGTTTCAGATCTTTCTTTCCATCATACTGCGGGAAGTTTGATATTTTGAATTTATGCGGCACCTCTCCTCCCATTATTTCATTGGTGAAGACTGGCCCCACCTGCCCGATTAACCCTTCTATGTCCTTGTTCTCTGTCCTCCTTTGGGAGTTGTGATGACTATCTTCCTCTTTCAGCCACTTGGATAACTCCCGCTCTCACCTCTTTTGGCCGTGCTCGGCCTCGGACCTTTCTCGAGCCTCCAACGTTTCCCTGCCATTGTTCCCTATGTACATACCTGGCGCTGGCTTTTGTGGCGAATCTCTGCGGGTCTTTTTGCAACTTGGTCCAGCTTCCTTCTGGGTTTGGTCATCCTTTGGAGGGTGCATCCGACTAGTTACACTCTCCGAATCTCCTACCTCCTCGTCGTCTATTCCTTTACCCTTCTTGGGGTCTCTGCTTAGATGCCCTTCCTGGCGCCTGCTAGACTCGGGCTTCTTCAACAAAGTGAGGATTTCAGTCAAGCTCTGCCCCATTTTGTTCATCCTCCCCTTAATCTCTGCCATCTTGGTCTCTTGGGCTTGGAGCCGAACCAAGGGGCTCACCACATCTGCTACCGACTGATTCTCGTGATCCATTGTCGCCGTGCTTACTTGTTGCACACAACGTTTTCTTGTCAACGCTCTTTCCCACAGACGGCGCCAACTGTTGATGGTCAAATTTTGCTTAGGAATTTTCCCTTTCGCTCCACGTGACGATCAACAGTGAATTTATAAGATAGCGGGAAAGACGTGACCTGCAAGACGAGCTAACGCTGCACACCAGTGTGGTGTAGACCACACGCACTCCGATGCTTAAGTTAGCCTTGGCCGAAAAGCACGTAGAATGTATTTAGGGATTGATGTTTGCATACCTGTATGCGTGTGCGGTCTCCCTTTTTATAGACTTCCCCTTAGGGTTTTTGTCGACGCCAGACTTCAAATGATCTCTTGGCCTTTGGCCCTAGTCGGCCTCGGCAATGGGCCGAGGCCGACCTCATCCTCCTAAGGTCTTTAAGAATTCGGAGGTGTTTCGGGACAAACCAGGTGAAACTGGGGCGGTCGGGGACATCAGGGACCGAAGGGAGGTGGCCAAACTCAGCCCGCGCCCTCGGGCCGAACCGACCATATGGGTCAGGCCAAATTGGGTCGACCCTTTGGACCGGTCTTCCTCTAGGTCGGCTTTCTGGTCCCACCTCTGTCCAATTGTCCTCGTCAGCTCCCTGTGCGTCAGTGTGGTCCAAAATTACCTATAACAAAGATTATCCTACTAAATGCTCAAAAATGTACTTTCATCCTATTTTTCTTTGGGTCAGTGAGAGGGCAAGATATCATTGTTAACCGTCTTTGACCAAAACTTAAGGTCTCGTTTGATAACCATTTTGTTTTTGGTTTTTGGTTTTTGGTTTTTGAAAATTAAGCATATAAACACTATTTCTACTTATAAGTTGCTTTGTTTTGTACCTATATTCTTTCCATATTTTTAAAAACCAACTCAAAGTTTTGAAAACTAAAAAAATTAGTTTAAAAAACTTGTTTTTGTTTTTGGAATTTGGCTAAAAATTCCAATATGTCCTTGACAAAGATGAAAACCATGGTAAGAAAATTACGAGAAAACAAACATAGTTTTCAAAAATAAAAAATAAAAAACCAAATGGTTATCAAACGGGGCCTAAGAAACTCTATTATCCTAATGTGAAAAAAAATCAACTTCATTTGATTGGCATTACATTACCAACTCTTCAATTTTTGTTGTGTCATGATAGGTCTTTGAAATAGATTTTGTTTTTTTGTTAAAGAATAATACATCTCAACTAGGATAACAAAATTTTGAACCTACAACCTCTTAGACATAACTCTCTACATAAGCATTTTTTCAATGGATTAAGGGTCCGTTTGGAATGCAATTTGAATTAAATGTTTTTCAAGAATGTATTTTTTTTTTTAAAAAACATTTTGTATAAATTTTTTTTAGAATTTAAACACTTACATGTTTGGTTACATTTTCTTATAAGTGTTTTTATACACAAGTTATTGTATGCTTAAAAACTCTTTTTTAGAAAAGTTGGTTTCAAGCGTTTCTATCAAAATAGTTTATTTCTCAATCTCATTTTTAATAAGTCATTTTTAGTGGTTGCCAAACACTATAATTTTTTTAAAATGATTATTTTTCAAAATTAAACACTTGAAAAGTTAAACCAAACACACCCTAAGTCATTTTCACCTATGTAAATCAAAGACATATCCTCATAGATAAGTTTTTCTTTTCTATAATTCCCTTTGAATTATAATAGAGTCCTATCCAAGGATATAATTTTCTTTTTTTAAAAATGAACTAGAAAAAGAAAAAAGACAAATTGCCAAAAAAATACTTAGCTGTTGTTGGAGGAGAAATTTTGGCCAATGACAAATTGCCACGTCATTATTTAAAATTAATGACAAAATTATAATTAATTAAATTTGGGACCAACTATAAATTGACATGTGTCCCAAATTTAATTTAAAGACAAAGTTGGCCAATTATAAATTTTTAGGGCCAAATGTCCATTTGATCAATTAATTAAAAATAAATTATTTTGATCAGATTAATTGATTTAACCAATTAATTAAAGAAAATAATTAATTGGATCAAATTTGGGTCTTTTAAATATTTGGATCATATGGTTTTGGGTCAAATATAAACTAGACTCAAGCCCAATAAAGCCCAAGCCCAAGTTGTTAGGCCCAAAAGTCACCAGGGCCCATCCAGCGAGAACTCTATAAATAGAGGGGTTCTCCTCCATTTCAGGGGTTCAGAAATTCTACACTCCCACAAAGACAAGAGTTTAGAGTTTCAAAGCTCTCAAGCAGAACCAGAGAATTCAGAGAGACTCCACCAAGTCGGAAGACCGAAGACTCTCTGCAATCCATAAGTCCAAGTGTTGAACACTTCTTGAAGACCAAACACTCCTCAAGACTTCAACACTTCTTGAAGACCCAACACTCTTCAAGACTTCAACACTCCTTGAAGATCAAAGACTCTTCAGGACATCAACACTTCTTGAAGATTGAAGACTCCTTCAAGACTGGAAGACTTCAAGCTCCAAGAATCCATTGAAGCTTCAGACTCGAGATCAAGCGTTCCAGCCCTCGAGTGAAACACACCCACACACATAAGAGAGAGAATCAGAGGATTAAAGTTAGAGATTGTACACTCACACGCATACAATATCAATACAATATATTATTTATTCCACGTGTCTCCATCTCCGAAGTTACGTGTGAACAAATTGGCACGCCCAGTGGGACAATCTCTACCTCTCATCTCTCTCTCTTATCTCAAAACACAAGTGTAAACATGTCGTTCAAGACTTCTTCAATGGTCGCTGTCATGAACAAGTTTTACATGAGTTCTACTGCCCATTGTTGCTTCAATGAACTGAGGTTGCAAGAAGATAAAACTTCTATCATTGCAAGCGAAGAAACAACCTTGCAGGGGGCATATACCAATGACAAGTTTCTTGTTAAGTATAACCCTCTGTTTGAACCTGATTCTGACGTAGTGACTGTCATGATGACTGAGACAAGAACTACGGAAGAAAGAATGACTGAGATGCAAGAACACATCAACAATTTGATGAAGGCGATTGAAGAAAAAGATTCTCAAATCGCGCAACTAAAGTGCCAAATTGAGAACCAACATATCGCCGAATCAAGTCAAACCCAAGTCATAAAAAATCATGACAAAGGAAAGACTACAATGCAAGATGATCAGCCACATTGTTCTGCTTCGGTCGCTTCACTATCCATCCAACAGCTCCAAGATATGATCACAAACTGTATCAGAGCTCAGTACGGTGGACCTACTCAAGATTCCCTCTTATATTCCAAACCTTATACTAAGAGGATTGATAACTTGAGAATGTCAATCGGGTATCAGCCACCAAAATTTCAGCAGTTTGATGGAAAAGGCAATCCTAAACAACATATTGCCCACTTCGTTGAGACATGCGAGAACGCTGGTACTCGAGGGGACCTGCTAGTCAAACAGTTCGTTCGAACACTTAAAGGAAATGCTTTTGATTGGTACACTGATCTAGAACCTGAGTCAGTAGACAGTTGGGAGGAACTCGAAAGAGAGTTTTTGAATCGCTTCTACAGCACTAGACGAACTGTTAGCATCTTCGAGCTCACCAACACTAAACAAAGAAAAGGTGAACTCGTTGTTAACTATATAAATCGTTGGAGAGCCATGAGTCTAGATTGCAAAGATCGTCTCACTGAACTCTCTTCTGTTGAGATGTGCATTCAAGGCATGCACTGGGAACTCCTCTACATCCTTAAAGGTATAAAGCCTCGCACCTTTGAGGAACTAGCAACTCGCGCCCACGATATGGAGCTAAGTATTGCTAGTCGAGAAAACCAAGACATTCTCCTCCCTAACATGAGAAAAGAAGGAAGAAACGACGAAGAGACTATAGAAGAATCTATGGTCGTCAACATAACCCTTCCCAAGTTGTCATCAAAAGAAAAGCGACAAACAAATGGAGCGCATCACTTAACTTTAAAGGAAAGACAGAAGAAAATATATCCTTTCCCTGATGCCGACATCCCTGATATGTTGGAACAACTATTGGAAGCGCAACTGATAGAGCTTCCTAAGTGTAAACGGCCAGAAGAGATGGAGAAAGTCGATGATCCCAAGTATTGCAAGTATCATCGAGTTATTGGTCATCCAGTGGAAAGATGTTTCGTCCTAAAGGACTTAATTTTAAAGCTGGCTAAGGAAGGCAAAATTGAGCTTGACCTTGATGAAGTAGCTCAATCAAATCTTGCTACAATCAAAGGAAAGAGCAAGCATCAAAGAAAGAAGGATCCTAAGAAACTTCAAACCAAGAGGAAGAGAAGTAAAAAGTTTTCTCAACCTCGAAAACCGGTGACTGTGAAGGAGATCTTCTCCAAAACTTTCCACAAAAAGAAAAAAGAGAACTTTGTGACTTCCTACTGCATCGACGTAGAAGAAGTTGACAATCCTGAGAGGGTGAACAAAGGACCTCCGTTTTCGATCGCATCAAGCCTCCAACTACTCGTCCTTCAGTATTCCAAAGAATGAGTATGGCCGTGACAAAAGAAGAAAATCAATGTTCGATGTCCACCTCCACTCGACCTTCAGCTTTCCAAAGGCTAAGTGTCTCCACATCAAAGAAAAGTCGATCTTCAACATCTGTCTTTGATCGCCTCAAAGTAACAAACGATCAACCTAAAAGAAAGATGAACAACTTGGAGTTGAAACTTTTCGATGAAGTAAACAGTGACAAGAAGCTTCATAGTAGCATCCCGTCACGAATGAAGAGGAAGTTTTCTGTTCTCATAAATACGGAAGGTTCCTTGAAGGTGAAGCCAAATCTCATTATCTTGACCAATCCTGCAAATGAAGGATCTGATCAAGACCATGACAAAAATGAGAGCTTTTAAATGTAAAAGCTCCTTGTCGCCAGAGCCTAAACTGCATGATGCTCCTAGCCCACACGAGCTAAAAAGGTGAGTGCAAAAAAAAAAATCTTGAACTACGTTATGACTTGATCCCTTTTCTTCAAAGGGTACGTAGGCAGCTTAAAGAAAACTTTAAGTTCAGTCTCTGCAAACAAAAAAAAAAGGAAAGTGCAACAAATATTGAAGCACGACGATATAAATTGAGGAAATTCATCACTAGTGGGGGCAACACAGCGAATGGAAGTTGCTTCCTCCAAGTTCGAAGGTTCCCACGCGCTTCGCTGCAGTTCCTTCCCCCCAAATTCGAAGGTTCTCACGCGCTTCGCTGCAGTTCCTTCCTCACAGTTCGAAGGTTCTCACGCGCTTCGCTGCAGATCCTTCCCTCAGAGTTCGAAGGTTCTCACGTCGCTTCGCTGCAGTTCCTTCCTCACAGTTCGAAGGTTCTCACGCGCTTCACTGCAGTTCCTTCCCCCCCAAGTTCGAAGGTTCTCACGTCGCTTCGCTGCAGTTCCTTCCTCCAAGTTTGAAGGTTCTCACATCGCTTCGCTTCGCTCACGCGCTTCGCTGCGTTCCTTCCTCCAAGTTCGAAGGTTCTCACACGCTTCGCTCTGCAATTCCTTCCCCAAAGTTCGAAGGTTCTCACGCGCTTCGTGAGTTCCTTCCTCCAAATTCGAAGGTTCTCACGCGTTTCGCTGCATTTCCTTCCCCCCAAATTCGAAGGTTCTCACGCGCTTCGCTGCAGTTCCTTCCCCCCAAGTTCGAAGGTTCTCACGCGCTGCACTGCAGTTCCTTCCTCAAAGTTCAAAGGTTCTCACGCGCTTCGTTGCAGTTCTTTCCTCCAAGTTCGAAGGTTCTCACGCGCTTCGCTGCAGTTCCTTCCCCCCAAGTTCGAAGGTTCTCACGCGCTTCGATGCAGTTCCTTCCTCCAAGTTTGAAGGTTCTCACCCGCTTCGTTGCAGTTACTTCCTCACAATTCGAAGGTTCTCACGCGCTTCGCTGTAGTTCCTTCCCCCTAAGTTCGAAGGTTCTCACGTCGCTTCGCTCCGCTCATGCGCTTCGCTGCAGCTCATTCCTCCAAGTTTGAAGGTTCTCACGTCGCTTCGCTGCGCTCATGCGCTTCGCTGCAGCTCCTTCCTCCAAGTTTGATGGTTCTCACATCGCTTCGTTGCGATCCTTCCTCCAAGTTCGAAGGTTCTCACGTGCTTCGCTCTGCAATTCCTTCCCCAAGTTCGAAGGTTCTCACGCGCTTCGTGCAGTTCCTTCCTCCAAATTCGAAGGTTCTCACGCGCTTCGTTGCATTTCCTTCCCCCCAAGTTCGAAGGTTCTCACGCGTTTCGCTGCATTTCCTTCCCCCCAAACTCGAAGGTTCTCACGCGCTTCGCTGCAGTTCCTTCCCCCGAAGTTCGAAGGTTCTCACGCGCTTCGCTGCAGTTCCTTCCTCCAGGTTCAAAGGTTCTCACGTCGCTTCGCTGCGCTCATGCGCTTCGTTGCAGTTCCTTCCTCCAAGTTTGAAGGTTCTCACATCGCTTCGCTGCGATCCTTCCTCCAAGTTCGAAGGTTCTCACGCGCTTCGCTCTGCAATTCCTTCCCCAAGATCGAAGGTTCTCATGCGCTTCGTGCAGTTCCTTCCTCCAAATTCGAAGGTTCTCACGCGCTTCGTTGCATTTCCTTCCCCCCAAATTCGAAGGTTCTCACGCGCTTCGCTGCAGTTCCTTCCTCCAAGTTCGAAGGTTCTCACGCGCTTCGCTCTGCAATTCCTTCCCCCAAGTTCGAAGGTTCTCACGCGCTTCGTGCAATTCCTTCCTCCAAATTCGAAGGTTCTCACGCGCTTCGTTGCAGTTCCTTCCCCCCAAATTCGAAGGTTCTCACGCGCTTCGCTGCAGTTCCTTCCCCCCAAGTTCGAAGGTTCTCACGCACTTCGCTGCAGTTCCTTCCTCCAAGTTCAAAGGTTCTCACGCGCTTCGCTGCACTCCAGCGCTACTTCCTAAAGTCCAAAGACGTCAATTGTCCTCACGCTGCGCTGCTTCCTTCTCCAAGTTCGAGGGTCCTCATGCTATGCTCGGCTACATTGCTGCGCTACTTCCTAAAGTCCAAAGACGTCAATTGTCTCTGCACTCATGTTGAAAAGGGCATGGCGGCGACACAAGTCCAAGGACATGTCCCAAAGCGAGAAACATGTCCCTGTACTCATGCTGAAAAGGGCGTGGCGGCGACACAAGTCCAAGGAACATGTTCCAACTCAAGGAACATGTCCTTGCACTCGTGTTGAAAGGCGTGGCGGCGACACAAGTCCAAGGAACATGTCTCAACTCAAGGAACATGTCCGTGCACTCGTGCTGAAAGGCGTGGCGGCGACACAAGTCCAAGGAACATGTCCCAACTCAAGGAACACGTCCTTGCAACTCGTGCTGAAAGGCGTGGCGGCGACACAAGTCCAAGGAACATGTCCAAACTCAAGGAACATGTCTGTGCACTCGTGCTGAAAGGTGTGGCGGCGACACAAGTCCAAGGAACATGTCCCAACTCAAGGAACATGTCCGTGCACTCGTGCTGAAAGGAGCGACGGCGGCACAAGTCCAAGGAACATGTCCCAACTCAAGGAACATGTCCGTGCACTCGTGCTGAAAGGCGTGGCGGCGGCACAAGTCCAAGGAACATGTCCCAACTCAAGGAACACGTCCTTGCAACTCGTGCTGAAAGGCGTGGCGGCGACACAAGTCCAAGGAACATGTCCCAACTCAAGGAACATGTCCGTGCACTCGTGCTGAAAGGCGTGACGGCGACACAAGTCCAAGGAACATGTCCCAACTCAAGGAACATGTCCTTGCACTCGTGCTGAAAGGCGTGGCGGCGACACAAGTCCAAGGAACATGTCCCAACTCAAGGAACATGTCCGTGCACTCGTGCTGAAAGGCGTGACGGCGACACAAGTCCAAGGAACATGTCCCAACTCAAGGAACATGTCCTTGCACTCGTGCTGAAAGGCGTGGCGGCGACACAAGTCCAAGGAACATGTCCCAACTCAAGGAACATGTCCGTGCACTCGTGCTGAAAGGCGTGACGGCGACACAAGTCCAAGGAACATGTCCCAACTCAAGGAACATGTCCTTGCACTCGTGCTGAAAGGCGTGGCGGCGACACAAGTCCAAGGAACATGTCCCAACTCAAGGAACATGTCCGTGCACTCGTGCTGAAAGGCGTGGCGGCGGCACAAGTCCAAGGAACATGTCCCAACTCAAGGAACACGTCCTTGCAACTCGTGCTGAAAGGCGTGGCGGCGACACAAGTCCAAGGAACATGTCCCAACTCAAGGAACATGTCCGTGCACTCGTGCTGAAAGGCGTGGCGGCGGCACAAGTCCAAGGAACATGTCCCAACTCAAGGAACACGTCCTTGTACTCGTGCTGAAAGGCGTGGCGGCGACACAAGTCCAAGGAACATGTCCCAACTCAAGGAACACGTCCTTGCACTCGTGCTGAAAGGCGTGGCGGCGACACAAGTCCAAGGAACATGTCCCAACTCAAGGAACATGTCCTTGCACTCGTGCTGAAAGGCGTGGCGGCGACACAAGTCCAAGGAACATGTCCCAACTCAAGGAACACGTCATTGCACTCGTGCTGAAAGGCGTGGCGGCGACACAAGTCCAAGGAACATGTCCCAACTCAAGGAACATGTCCTTGCACTCGTGCTGAAAGGCGTGGCGGCGACACAAGTCCAAGGAACATGTCCCAACTCAAGGAACACGTCTTTGCACTCGTGTTGAAAGGCGTGGCGGCGACACAAGTCCAAGGAACATGTCCCAACTCAAGGAACACGTCCTTGCACTCATGCTGAAAGACATTGTACCTGCAAATTGAAAACAAGGATATGTATGCCTAAAAAAAAATCACTTACCTACGTACTTACCTTTTTGATGGTGGATGAAGGCACTGTGCTTATAATTGAAATATAGGCAAGGTAAAAAAAAAAAAAAAAAAAAAAAAAAACGAAAATTCAAAAAAAAAAAAGAAAAAAATCGAAAATTAAAAAAAAAAAACGAAAAAAGGAAAAAAAAGGAAAAAAAAAACAAAAATTCAAAAAAAAAAAAAGAGAAGAAAGTTTCCTACTTGAATCCTTTCTTGAATGCTCCCCTCAATTGATGTGTGCTCTCCCCTGCTGAGGTTCAACCTTATTTATAGAATGGAAAGTTGGATTCAAATAGATAAATCTTGTCTCCAACGACAATCTTTATCAATTTTGGGATGAGTTCAAATATAGATCTTATCTCCAACGACAATCTTCATCAATTTTGGGATAAGTTCAAATATAAATCTTATCTCCAACGGAAATCTTCATCAATTTTGGGATGGGTTCGAATATAAATCTTATCTCCAACGAGAGTCTTTGGTTCAAATTTTAACCCAAAGATATGATATTTGATTTAAATCAAATTGAAAAATAAAAAATTTGAAGATTTTGTTTCAAATTTTAGTCCAAAGTATGAGATTTGATTTAAATCAAATTGGAGATAAATTCAAATTGATTTGATAAACTCCTATATAGATTTGGATTGAATTCAACTGAATTTGAGTGTAATCAAACTCTTATCCCAAATCAAATTTTCTAAGTTCCATATGAAAATTTTATTCCAAATTCCCACCAAATTTTGGATGCAGCCTTAAATTTACTTAAATTAATTTTTGGGCATAATCCAAATTTTATCCCAAATGAACCAAAGTCAAAACCTCAAATTCTATTCCAAATATGAATTAAAATTGGGTAGGATTTTACCTCAAATCGAAATTTGGGTATAAACCAAAATTTGCCCAAACTTCAAATCAAAGTTTGTTGCCAAATGGAAAAAAATCAAAATTTTGACCAAAATTCATATTTTGATTAAATTGAAACACCAAATGGAGTCAAGATCAAGAACAAATATCTTGCATTTTGATCCCAAAATATCTTTTTCGAGATTCACTCACACATAACTTGTGACTAACTCTCGAAAAGGGGGCATTTGTTGGAGGAGAAATTTTGGCCAATGACAAATTGCCACGTCATTATTTAAAATTAATGACAAAATTATAATTAATTAAATTTGGGACCAATTATAAATTGACATGTGTCCCAAATTTAATTTAAAGACAAAGTTGGCCAATTATAAATTTTTAGGGCCAAATGTCCATTTGATCAATTAATTAAAAATAAATTATTTTGATCAGATTAATTGATTTAACCAATTAATTAAAGAAAATAATTAATTGGATCAAATTTGGGTCTTTTAAATATTTGGATCATATGGTTTTGGGTCAAATATAAACTAGACCCAAGCCCAATAAAGCCCAAACCCAAGTTGTTAGGCCCAAAAGTCACCAGGGCCCATCCAGCGAGAACTCTATAAATAGAGGGGTTCTCCTCCATTTCAGGGGTTCAAAAATTCTACACTCCCACAAAGACAAGAGTTTAGAGTTTCAAAGCTCTCAAGCAGAACCAGAGAATTCAGAGAGACTCCACCAAGTCGGAAGACCGAAGACTCTCTGCAATCCATAAGTCCAAGTGTTGAACACTTCTTGAAGACCAAACACTCCTCAAGACTTCAACACTTCTTGAAGACCCAACACTCTTCAAGACTTCAACACTCCTTGAAGATCAAAGACTCTTCAGGACATCAACACTTCTTGAAGATTGAAGACTCCTTCAAGACTGGAAGACTTCAAGCTCCAAGAATCCATTGAAGCTTCAGACTCGAGATCAAGCGTTCCAGCCCTCGAGTGAAACACACCCACACACATAAGAGAGAGAATCAGAGGATTAAAGTTAGAGATTGTACACTCACACGCATACAATATCAATACAATATATTATTTATTCCACGTGTCTCCATCTCCGAAGTTACGTGTGAACAGCTGTAATGATTGCATCCCTAAACTTTGAAGTTTAAAAAATAACTCCTCAAACTAAGTTAAAGAATTGGAAAAATTCTTACAATTATGATAGTTTGATGGTTTAATTTTATCACTCAAAGTTTAGGGATCTAATTTTTTTTGTTCACTTTTGAAAGTTTGAGGGTTTATTTTTTACACTTAAAAGTTTAGGGGTACAACCACCATGCTTCATGGGTGGTTTTGCAATTTATCGAAAGAAAAAAAAATATCGTGGACAAATCTTTATTGTTAAAAATGAACACTTCACACAACGACAGACGTTTATGGTTTCCAAGGCTTGTGGGAACCTCTTGAAGGAAAACGGATAAATATTCGGGAGGAAAGTTTCAGAGAGAATTGTGAAATTTCTAGGAGATTTTTGTTTTGGCTCAATCCAAGGGCCCTATTTATAGGAACTAGGGGCCGAATCATTGTCAAAATAAAATAATATATTTTAAATATCATATATATTAAAAAAATATATTTAACATATTTAAATCTCATTTAAGTTTCCTAACATATATTTATCTATTTAAATCTCATTCAAATTTCTTTTTTATTTTAATGTATCTAATACATTTACATATTATTCTCTTTAATATTTAATGTATCAAATACATTAAATATATATATATATATATATATATATATATTTTCTAATTTAATATATCTAATATATTAAATTTTAATTTGAACATTTTGAATTTTCTTTCAACAAAATTGATCTCTTCAATGTTCTTATGAGCTAGCAAGGAGCTCTTATAGATCTACAGAATATAAGCTCCATGCATATAACCATTTTATGCAAGTCAATCCTTCACTAGTTGTTTGTAATTACAACTAGGTCAAAAGTATGTTTTACCCCGGTAATTACATTTATACCTTAAATACCATTGATCCTCTAATGAACAATCTGTTTATGATCCAATCATAGACTAAGTCCCTTTTGGACCAATGAGAGGGTGGATCCCATTGTTGAAGTCCTGAAATCAGCACTTAAAGGAACTACTCATCTACTTTCCCTATTTGAGAATGAGCGAATTCCATCATGTGAAACTTGTGTTTCTAGTTCCCTATTTTGTCAAGCCTCCAAATTGCAGGCTTATTGAATCGACTACAAAAGTTACTCACAACCATAAAAATCAAAGGAAAATTCATTATAGGTAGGAGTTTATAACTCACTCAAGATTAAAATCAAAGCACAAAGGATCATCCTGTAAAATGTTTATCTTCTCAATTAATGAATTTCTAAAGAGAGATTAAATATTTCATCGTCTAGTCATATACAAACTCATTTAATATGATATCACTACTCACATGTCTCCACATGAACGATTTGAATTAAACCATTTGTAACTATTACAAAGTAGTGTAGGGATAATAGCCCTAGGCAGCGGAAGACGTCAGAGACCTTTTTCGATTTAAACGCTGATTGGGATACCAATACGACGACAAATAAAATTTACAGCAGAAAAACATATTAAACATGCTGTAAAATAGGTATAAAACATGATAAGATCAATAGGAAAAAATCTAGATCTAATCTAAATTGGATCCTAATGATCCAAGATCAAGAATTACTTACTTTTGAAGATGTTCTTGATTGATTCACCTAATTCTCCAACGGAATGCGAAAAATACAACAACCTTTTTGTCCTCTTTCTGGCTGGAAAAACCCAACCAACACCACCAAAATCGTCACACCGGTATCCTCTCAAAGGTATATGCGTTGGTAGCTTGTGGGAGCAAATTCTCTAAGGGATTTTTAGAGTAAACAAGTCTCTGTGTTTCTAGGAAGGAAAAACGCAGAGAACTTCTTGGGAGAGAGACTGTTTCGTGAGAGAGGGAGCGAGAGATTGATCTAATAACCAATCGTGAAACTATTAAGGGGAAGGTTGAAAACCAACAGATGAAAGAGACCCACTCCTCTTAATTTTCTCATTTTCACGCGTGTAGGGTTGGGCAAGTGGAAAACTGATGAGTCAATTAATTATTAAAAATAAATTAATTTGAATTAAATTAAATCATTATTTAATTTAATTACATTTACATAAAACAATTTCATGTATATGATCCACTTAACCTATTTGTTTCAAAAAGAAAAATGATCCACTTAACCTATAGTTTTAATAAAACTTAATTAAATCAAAATTTAATTTAATTAAATTAAAACAGTAATATTAATTAATTCACCAATTAATTAATATTACAATTAAATATCATATATTTAATTATGTTTCTCTCAAATAAACTATAGAATTAATATACATCATATGTGCATTAATTTTAACTTATAGTTTTTAATACGAATCAAATTCATATTTTAACTAAATATTCGAACCCCTTCGAATATTCAATTCTCCCTTAGAAATTTACCTCAACGCCCTTAATGAGCTACCGGTGGGACCTAATGGACTTACAGATTAGAAGCTCCAACGATATGAGGTTAATTGGCTAAACTCATTAACCAAGTTAATCAATATTTGTTAACCACACTTACAAAATTGAGTATACACTACACTTTAATTTAGACATAAGACCATAGTTTTTTAAAAACCATGGTATGATGTGGTAGAGATTGAACTAACCGTAGTCTAAAATAAATACACTCATTTAGAGACCATGTTTAATAAAAACCATAGTTTAAAAGTATGTTATAGACTATGAGTTTTTAAAACCATGGTGTAAATACTATCTTCACATCATGGTCAATAAAAACCATGGTCTAAAAGCATATCATAAACTACAAGTATAAAACATCATGGTTTAAAAGGCAACTATAGACTACATTTAGTAAAAACCATGGTCTAAAGGTATACTATAGATTAAAACCGTGGTGTAAATCTTATCTTTACATTATGGTCAATAAAAACCATGGTCTAAAACCATATCATAAACTAAAAGTATAAAAAACCATGGTTTAAAACCCAACTATAGACTACAATGTCAACAACCATAGTCTACAAATTAAAATGACACTATGGCTAATAGTAACCATGGTTTGTAGTCAAATTATTGTCTTACTTTAGGCCATGGTTTCTAACTACATGGTTGGAATTGTATCTTTATACCTACTTTACACCATAGTCAATAAAAACCATTTTCTAAAATCATACTATAGACTATAGGTATATAAAAGCATGGTCGAAAAATGAAATTTACACCATAGTGAATTAAAACCGTGGTTTTAAAGTCACCTATAGACTACCGTGTCCACAACCGTGGTCTAAAAATTAACTTTACACCATAGTTAACATTAATCGTGGTCTATGATATTATTGTTTTACTTTAGACCATGACTTGTTAACACCATGGTTAAAAGCATATCTTTATGTCAAGCTTTTAGTCTACATGTTTTTTCACCATGGCGTAAAACTTTATAGACTACGGTGTCCACAACCGTGGTCTAAAAATTAACTTTACACCATAGTTAACGTTAATTGTGGTCTATGATATTATTGTGTTACTTTAGACCATGACTTGTTTACTCCATGGTTGAAGACATATTTTTATGCCATTCTTTTACACTACATGTTTTTTAAATCATGTCTAAACGCATACTATAAACTATAAAGTACATTATTAATATTTAATTTAAGAAATCTTTTAGAATTTTGTATGATTAACATATAGTTATATTATTATATTATTGTAGCAACCGGATTTAGAAAAAAAAAGGAAATAGGGGGAAAAGGCGGGCACATGCCCGGTCAAAGGGGGAGTGGGGGGAAATTTTCCCCCCACATTTTTCGGTCAAAGGGTTTTTTTTTTTTTTTTTAAAAAAAAGAAAAAATCCCAGCCCCCTCTCTCTCCCTCTCTGACTCCCTCTCTTTCTCCTCACCACAGTTCACCGTCCGCACACCGCCGTCGTGCCTCCGCCGTCGCCGTTCACCTACGCTCTCTCTCCCGCGCCGCTGTCGTACCGTCGCCACCTCCTCCGTGAGCTCTCTCTCTCTTTCTCTCTCTCTCTCTCGTCTCTTCCTCCCTCGATCTCACTCTCTCTCAACCCACTCTCTCTTTTGTAGCAGATCCGTGCGCCGCCCTTCTCCGACTCCAGACCTGCACGTCGCCGCCATCGCCGCCGCGAACCGCCGCCGGTAAATCTCGTCTCCCCTCAGATCTTTCTCTCTCTCGGATTTCTCTCTCTACTGTGTTAATAATGGCCACACTTTTTCCGTTCAGATTCGAGCAGCCACTGCCGCCCTCGGGCTCGTTCGTCTTTTTCAGATCTGCTCGTTCGCTCTTTTCAGATCTGTTCGTTGCCTCCACTTGAAGCTTTAGCTTTGCTTCTAAAGAATTATTTGGGGTAAGGAATTAAGTAAGATTTAGTTTTTAGCATCCTTGATTTGGGGCGTACTGTGTTGGGGCCTAACTTTAGTATTAAATTGTTAGGAATTGTGAAATTGCTTGAAAGATCTGTGGGCCAAGCTGTTGTATCTTATATTGAGTAGTTAAGGTAAGTAACTTGTTGCATTGGAATGAAATGTGTATGTTTTGAAATAATTGTTTACTCCTGTCATGAGAATGTGTATAAGTTGTTCGGATTGAGACTGAGGTGATATGTTGCGTTAATTTCAAGAATATGGCTATTGCTTATATATTTGTGTTGTGTGATAGAAACGAGTGTATGACTGTTGTATATTTTAAAGCTGGCTGACATTGTTTGTGGGCAACGAGAAATTGTGGTTTTTCTCTGTTTAGGAGTGTTGGTTGTCGCCTCCATTTCTTATTCTTGAGATGTGACTGAGTTGGGATGGTACATATCTGATAGCCTGTCAGTATTCGATGAAAAGAAACCGATTGTATTAAATAGGTTGCAGATAAAAATTAGTAAGTGTTAAGGGGACCTAAAGGGTAAAGGATTAAGAAAGGGAAAAGGATAGGCTAGTTGCCTCAGTTGATGGCCATGTCAATTAAACACCTAGGACTGAGATGTATTAGACTGAAATGAGGGGCTTAATGGGCGGAACTTGGCTTCGCAGACTAGGTGCCATTTACTAACTGTGGAAGTTAAGTTCTGACCTAATCCCATGAACGCCCCACCAGTGAAATGGTAGTTTAGAGTGCTACGCGCACATTAGTGCCTTGAGGGATGAGACTCAACTCCACTGACTGGGTGCCTTCTACCATCAGTAGGAGTATAGATCTCCCAAAACACCCACATGTGCACTACCAGTGAGTTGGCAAACTTATATATATAGGTGAGTTAATTGATCACGAGTCTCAAACTACAGTTAAATGAAATGAAATGAATGAGAATGAGATGACCTAACCCTTATGCCCTTAGCTCGGATTAAATGTTGAAACTTTGATTGTTGCAAGTGTCTAGTAGTATTGTTACTTCCTGAGTATTTTCTTAAATACTCGTTCTTTTCCCTAACATATAACTGCAGGTAGAGGTAAAAGCGTACAGAACGCGTGACGGAGTGTTGCTAAACGAGCCATGGATTTCCTTAGGATAGCCTTCCGCATCTCACGTTTTTTTTTTCTCTCTCGAAATTCTTCTTTTTGAACTTGTATTGCGAATGATTTAAGGTTTATTCCGCTTTAAGTTTTGTTTGAATGACTAAAGTGTTCTTCTGTTTTGTTTTAACTGGGATTCCAGGCTGAAAAGTTTTCGCAAAAATTCTAAGTGTGTCTTCTTTGAATGATATTTCCTCGCTGTTCTTAGAAGTAGAATGAAATGTATGTAGTAACGGCCCTAGGATCTAGGCATGAAAAGTGGGGTCGTTACAATTATTATATGTAGAATATATTTTTTAAAATAATAAGATTGTGTAGGAATCTAAAGCAATATACTCAATAGGAGATGTAATTTTAAAAAATAAATTTAGGGCACAATAATACTAAACATAATATATATATTTTTTTTGACAACATAAGGGGATGGGAAAATTTGAACCATTGACATCAGGGTTATTAATACAAGTTTTATGTCAGTTGAGCTATGCTCATGTTTTCATACTAAACATAAGTTTAGTTTACTTTAAATTATTATTTTAAAAAATATGTAATTTTTTTTTTTTGAAAAAAATAATTTATTTGTAATTAATTTATTTTAATTAATATTTTCCATAAAAAAAATTCATTTAAAACTAATAATAATAATGATGACGACAATGATGATAATCAAATTTCTTGTTATGTTCGGTGTTTTTTTTAGAGAGTTATGTTCGGTGTTTTTAAAGTTAAAAAAATCAATGAATAATCATATACTACAAATTTTATGTTAAAAGTTTTAAGTATGTAGAAGCTTAAATTTTAGAGTAATTATTATCATTGTTTTCTTTTTTGCAAAATTATTATCATTATTATTCTCTTTATTCTTATCTTTAATAAATAATCTATAATATGTTTATATATATATATATATATATTAAAAAGCCACGATCTTTGAAAATCTTTTTTGGAATATATTACCCTTTGACAAATTTTACAATTTTAAATCATACTATAAACAACTAGTTACTAATAATTATTGAATAATATATTTAATTTAATTCACATTATGACATTTAAATGGTTGGAATATAACATTCATTTATGTTTCTTTTATGTTTCCACATTCTTTTTTTCCTTTTAAGTAAAAATGAAGCAAGAAAAAAAACCACACATTCTTTGTAACGTTTAAATATTAAAATGAAAAAAATGAAAAAAGTATTAAAATTAAAAATATCCCACGATGTACTAAAAAAACAAACTTCAATCTCATGATTTCAAAATTTTTTTTCCAAAAAAAGAAAAACTCCAATCACATGCTTTTGTTGAAGATTTTCTTTTTAGTTATATTTAATTATATAATAGTGAGTATCTATTTAGAAAAATATGTGGTTTTTCATTTTTAAATTGAATTGGTTGAATTTGGTTGAATTTGGTTGTCTTTTGAAATTTCATTTTCAATAGCATTAATTTTAATAAATGTCATTTAAAACATTGAAATATGAAAGAAAAAAAAAACTCTTTATCATTTAATTATATTTAATTATTGAACATTAAAGTTTTAGAATCACAAAGATTTTTCAACCTCTCCATTTTCTACAACTATAAAACAACTCTCTTCTACCCATTAGAACAATTTAAGCTTCATGATCAACTTCTTTTATTTTTATTTTTACATTTTCTCACACACTTTTTCATCATTTCCTAAAACTATAAAAGAGTCTCTCATTTTTAACAAGTTCTTATATTCTTCTTCTTTACATATTTTTCTCTTTCAGAAAAATGACATCACCTTCCCTAAAATCTCTCTTCCTCACCCCATGATTGCCATAAACCAATAAGCATTCATTCCAATTTCTTTTTGGTATTTCTATATATGGATCCATAGCACGATACTAGAACCATTTATAAATGTATTTCTTAATTCACTTTTATATTCTTTCCCTTTCCATTTTTGCGTCAAATTTTTATGGATATGCATGTGTATTTTTTCTATTTTTTTCCTTTTTTTTTAAGACAAATGCAAGGATTTAATAGATAACTATTTTGTAATTTTCCATCCACAACCACACAATGACAAGAAGTTTCCAACTAGAACGAACACCAAACGCTCCATGATTGTTAATGTTTGGATGACCAACAATCATGCATGATAACGTTGTTTATAGTAACTGTTGTTGTATTGAGATGAACGAAGAAGTGTTGTAACGCCCCAGGATTTTCAAAGCTAACCCAGCGACATTACTAACTCCTAGACCAAAACAAACCGTGAGCACCGAAAATTTCGGCAGCATAACGGCGTACATTGGACTAACCCAAAATTTTTCTTTAACCTGTTATGCACAAAACACTTCTAATTAACAGATTAAACGACTCCGCCATTCTACAACGCAACAGAATATCCACAGAACCAACAGCCTGCCGGGTCTCGCAATAACGCTAATCATCTAAACAGGGTATTTATAACTTAGAAGCTCAATTAAACACAACTAACTTTAACTCCAGTTAATTGAAACAACTTAACTGATACTAACTAAATAAATAGGTAGAGTTTATTAGCACCAACACAGCTCAACCTAACATTCAACACGAACAACTCAAAGACTAAACTAAACAGGACAACAGCTGTCCAACCAACTAAGCAACAACTACCCAACATGGAAATAAAGGAAACCCGAACAACTAGCTAAGGTCCTTCCTCATACGCCTCCTCCGCATCACCACGGTCCACGCAGTCCTCATAACCTGCAAAATCTGGTAGTTGGGGGGAGAGAGAGGGGAGGGGGTCAGTACACTAAGGCACTGGTAAGCAGCCCCTACCTGGGAAGCCATCAAACAGCAAACAACAAACAACATGCTCTTCATGCGCAAACAACATGCTTTTCAAAGCGGTAAACATAATAATATCATGCTCAAAAGCTAGTAAAACAAATGACTCTTCTAAGCCATAACTCATGCATCCTTCTATATGCAACTTGCTAACCACTCAAGCTCCACGAGCTCGCTCAACGCTCTTATTTAGCCCTCACATGGCTCTCCAAGACTGATCCTTCGAGTCGCACTGTCCCCTGACCATTTGTACCCAGGGCCACAATGCTCTCTACGGAGCTCGGCGTTTGACCCTTGACCATTTGTACCCAAGGCCTCAAACTGTGCATCGCCCCTTGACCATTTGTACCCAAGGCGCACCGATGACTTAGCAAAGTATTGGCCCTTCCCCAGGCACCCAACACATGCTTTCTAGACTCATCACACCGACCCTTGACCATTTGTACCCAAGGCCTCGATGCTCCTCTTAAACCACTGGTGACGTGTCACCCCTCGACCATTTGTACCCGAGGTGCACTGACACTCACCCAACTTTCTTTTCTTACACACTTTAGGTCCCTGACCTATAACTCACATCTACTAGAATGCATATGCCCTGCAACATGCTTCTAGACTCATGCATCATGCCCACTAAGCATATACGTGCAACTACACATGCTCTCGTCCATGCTTAACTCATATGCAACAAACCAACATGCTTACAACCAATCAACACGCAACAACAGTCATGCTTTACAACTAGTCATTAAGCAACAAAAGTCATGCTTTTCAACGGTAACATACATATATACGTATACTCAGAGAAGCACGAAACATAAGAGAAATTATAAAGCGAGTAAACATTTAGCATGCATCACACAGTCAAACAGACTTCAACAAGTAAGAACTACTTACCGGAAGCTCAAACGCTCCTAAACAATCCTAAAGGACTAATGGAACAACTGGAAGAGCCTAAAGAGCTCCAACTACAAGCAACAATTACCATGGGTTAGGAATTGATAAACAACACCCTAGAGACTTAATAAAGGAAGGTAAAGGGTGCTGGAATTTACCGCTTAGTGCTCAAACAACCTTGAGAACAAGCTGACTTGTGTTCGAAACGACCCAACAACCAAGATCCCAAGTCACCGGGTTATGGGTAACCAAAATCAAGGTCTTTCGAGTTGTGGGTATTCGCTGAACACGATATTTGAGACCAAACGCTCGCTGAACAGCAACCGAATACACCTAATTCTGCAATTATAAGGCCGATAACAAATGGGTATCGATTAAAACATGGTTTAAGGCTTGGTTAACTATTGGGGAGCAACCCTTAACACTAAAAGCAATGGAACAGCAAGGAAACTCACCCAAACGGACCCGCTTCTGCGCTAGACGGGTTACACCAACCACAACCAATGAGCTAGAACGCTCTTTAAGCAGTGGGTACCCAAGTTGAAGTGTTTCGAACTTAATCGAACACCTAGACGGCGCTGCAGATCAGAATATTGAACACAATTTAGCTTTCAGCACCTAAAACTAATGGGTAATCAAATTTCAAGCTCGAATAAGCATGGGTAAACTATATTCGAACTCAAACAAGCATGGGTCATCGCTGAAACTTACCGAAAGAGTCCGAACATGCTGAAACGGACCTTAAATCAGCCCGAACACGCCCAACACGCCAGAACGACGAAGACTCCAGCCACTACACACTAGCCCAGCCGAAAACAAGAGAAATCAGTGGCTGCTTGCGAAACTTGAAAGAGATCGAGGGAAAAGAGACCTTACACGCGAGCTTGAAGGAGAAAAACTGAAGCTGTGGGTGCTGGCCGGCGCTCGCGGATGCAGGGGTCACGGACCTACTGCTGTTGGCGTCAGAACACGGGAGAGAGAGAGATCCGCGAAGAGGCTCGCGAAGGGAGGTGGCTGCGCGACGAGAACGGTGACGGCGGCGCTGGAGCACGAGCGGCGGCGCGGCAGTTGGGAGGGCTGGCGGCTGAAACACACGGGCAGGGGGCGGCTGCTGGAGGCTGCTACACGAGAAGAGAGGGAAGAGAAAAGGGTTAGGGAAATTAGGGCTTTTCTCTCTTAAGCTTCATTAAATCCAACTTAACCCAATTCCTTTCCTTTTAAAAGAAACTAAGAATGAAAACCCACTCTAATTAGGATTTAGAATTCTAATTAGAATACAAATCCCTAAAAGGTTTGGGAAAGAAATTAACCCAATTGATTTAGGATTTGGGTCTTTTGATATTTAAAACAAATATCAAATATTAAACCTCTAACTTTAGGAAACTCAAAGATTTAATTAAAAATCTCTTTCCCCTAAATTTTTAGAAATTTAGTTTAACGACCCAAGGCCAAAGTTGAATTCTAACTTTCCCAAATTAGAATAAGAACGCCCAATAAATTCAAAAATGGCTCGATTCGAAACGCGGGGCGTTACAAGTGTTCATTGTATTTCTTCTTTCATGTTTTTGGTTATTTTATAAAGTTTTTTTTAAATTTTTTTTTTTTTTTTATTTTAGTTTATAATCTTTGTTTTTTCTTTTTACGACAAGTTTTTATTTAATTTTATGTTTCCTAATTTCTTTATAAAAATTAACAGTAAATGCATTTATAAAATTGAGAAATGAAAAGAATGTGAAAAGTCAATAAATATATATATATATATATATACACGATCTAAAATATTATATTTAGTTCTCTCTAGATTTTGTATGCAACATCAGTTGTCAATATGTTATTTTTATTAATTATATGATATATATATATATATATATATATATATATATATATATATATATATATATATATATATATATATATAATTTGAAGTTTTCAAATCTTCTACGAGACATGTATATATATCTTTCAGATCTAAAAGTTTATTTAAATACAATTATAAAATTGACAAATAAAAAATTAGAATATGAAAAGCTTTAATATAAAAGGTTTGGTAAATTTATTCTTAAAAAATGAACTCCAAATGTTATGTTTTTACCTTTAATTACAATTAATATTGGAATCTTAAAAAGTTTTAGAAATTTAATAGTTAAAACATTTTAAAAATTAAAAGCACAGGAATACATTCAAATTAATAATTTAATTAAATGACTAAAATTAATAAATAATGAGTTTTATGACTATATTTAATTATAATCAATTATGAAAATGTGAAACCTTTGAAAGGTTAATTATCAAGGTCTACTTGGAGTGTGTTGAAATTAATTTTTGATTGATGAACATGTATAATTTATTCATAATATTGTTTTTCTATTAGTTCTTTTTTTTTCTCTATTTTATAGTAGTTGTATACTAATAATTTTACTTTTGCAGAGTACTCAAATTCAAGTCATAATAATTTTATTTTAAGAACTCTTTATATAAAATTATTATTGTATGAAGATTAAATCATTTATAAATCCAGATTTTGCTTTATCATATACTTCTTGTTTTCTTTTTACTTCCAATTTGCCATCCACGGTTAAAAGTTCAAATTTGAATCTCTACAACTTAGTTAAGATTGTGTTTAGTTAAGATATTTGTTTTGCTTAGATAGGATGATCATAATTCTTTCTTATAATTTTTCAATTACATTTTATCTTGATCTTTTTTTTTTGAATCGTTATCTTGATCTAAGACCAAGAAACTCACCGTTGCTTTTAATGTCTTTTGTTTATGTACTCAGTATCACGCCACACCTTTTATATTATATAGTAAGAGCTAATGAATATAAATATATTTAAATTAATTAATTTAAATAATGATTTATTAAAATTTAATAAGCTAAAATTTTTAATATTTTAAGGTGATTTTATTTTTAAATTTAAAAATAATGAATTTAATACCATAAAAAAATGAAATCAAGTAATATATCTCTCTCCTCAAACACACGTAGAACCAACTTATTAATTTCCCTTAATATATTTCATACATTGTGATCTTTTTGTTATTTTAATGCTAACATGGATAATTAAAAATAAAAATAAAAATAATAACAAACAACTTTTATCCCTCTCTTAGAAACTCAAACAATATCTTAATTTTTTATTATTAAAAACAAAATATCTTAATTTTAATTTGAAATTGTTGATATCTTAAATCTAATATTTTAATTTCAATTAAAATAGTTGATATCTTAAATCTAATTTTAAATAATTCTTTTAAATTAAAAAAAGTCAAATAACAAAAAAAAAAAAAAAATCAAATATTTTTAAAATTAACAAGTAATTAAAAAAAAAGTTAAACCTAACAGTTAGGATTTTGTGAGATAGACCGAACGATTAGAAGAACGCAAGAGGGAGTGCCATTTTCATCCTGTTGCCATTGCCAATTGCAAACTGTAAGTGTTTATTTGTATGTTTTATTTTTTTTAATAATTCCTTGCTTGCTTCTTCAAAGGGGGAAGAGAAAATTTCCAAAAAAGTTACTTAGCTTTTTAGTTGGTGTTTGTAGCTTTTTTTCTCTCCTTGAATTGAGTTTAAATTAGATCATTCGTTCTACTAATGAACAAAGTTCAGTCATGATTTGATTGCAAAAGTGGTTTGAATTTCGATGGAATATATATTGACCAATTTTTTAATGTATTGATTCCCTTGGTTTCTTCTAATTATTTTGTTTTTTGAATGTACTGGGAGCAAAAGGATAAAAAAAAATCTTGAAAATAACAGTGGGCATTCAAGAAAGAAAATGTACAAACATTCCTAACAAATAATATGAGGCAGTAAACAACTTACATAAGCTAATAGATTCCCTATATTATTGAATAATTTTATTCTATACACATTTGACTCTACAAAATTGTTGGATAGAATTTTGTTGTCGCCCAAGGTCACTTACCTTCGAGATTTAGGAAGCTGTAATCTTTTCCTCCATGAATTACAATGAAATCCCCATAAATATTCATCATTTCTTTACTGAATTTATTCTCCGATGAACAAACATCTTCCAAGGCTAATTCCAAGCATAAGACGTTTCATTTCCAAGCATAAGAAGTTTCAATACATCTTCTACTCTTCTATATTCATTTAATGGATTGATTTACGGTATAAGTTGTGCAATAGTTATTATGTATGCAATCTTGATTTAATGCTTTCAATTAATTGGCCATTAGTTGAATGATTTAAGTGTTGATTCTTGCTCGGGAGAGGGGATTTAATGTAGACTTATTCAAGATTTCATGACTAAAGTTTATTTTCTAAGCTTGTGACGGTTTTTAGAGTAACTTTAGAATTGGTCAAAAGAACTCATTGCCTTGCATGTTAATAAACTTAGATAGGGATATCAAGTTGGTTAATTTGCATGAGAATCAATTATACTCGGGAGAGGTAATTGTGACTAAAGGTTCTTAGGCTCATAATTCCATTGTGCATAATAACTTATTCCTTAAAATCAATCCTAGACTAAATTGGCGAAGTCAATTCCCTAAGTGTTCTCTCAATTGCATATCAACTGTTTGCTTGTTTTGATTTTAGTTTTCGATCTATCACTCACTACTTTGTGTTCCCTAAATAAAATTGAGCAAGATGATTCACAATACTTGATTTAGCTTAAAAATCCAATCCAGAGGACGACACTCGTTTATACGAACACTTTATTATTACTTGACCCATGCGCTTGCGGTAGGAAAATTCCACATCAAGTTTTTGGCGCCGTTGCCGGGGATTGACACATTTAGTTAGATTGATGTTGTGAAAAAATTGTTCGATCTTAATTTAGGGTGTATTTTTACTTTTCTAGGTTGATTGCATTTTTTCCTTATTTGTTTTTCTTTCCATATTTGTTTTTCTAGTTTAGTTTTATAGTTGTGTAATTTTTTCCTTATTTGTTTTTTTTATTATTTTTCTTTGATTGTCCTTTTCTCTTTAGTTAGATATTTTCCTTGTTAGAAATTTGCCTTAATTGTACTTTTCCATATTTGTTTCTTGTTTTCCTTAATTAGATAGTATTTTACTTTTCTAGATTATATTTTCCATATTTAGATTAGTTGTTTTCTTTTCTTTATTTCTTTCCTTATTTATTTTCTTTCCTTTTTAGGATAGTATAGGTTGTTTATGCGAAGGAATAAAGATTTAATTTTAGCACCTTTGGATCCCGAGATCGAGAGAACAATTCATAGGCTTCGAAGGGAAAATAGAGAAATTATTCAAATGGCTGACCAAAATCCACCTGAGGAGCCTAGGCCTATTAGAGACTACTTTCAGCCCGTGTTTCAGGGGCAACAATCGGGAATTGTCTATGCCCCGATCAATGCCAACAACTTTGAGCTAAAGACCGGTCTCATTCAGATGGCTCGAGATTGTGCATACAGAGGATCGCCCACTGAGGATCCCAATTCTCATCTAAAATCCTTTTTGGACATTTGTGGGACAGTAAAATTTAATGGAGTTTCTGAGGATGCTATTCGCTTACGCTTATTTCCTTTTTCTTTGCAGGATAAAGCACGAGATTGGTTGCAGTCTATTCCCCCTGGGAGCATCACCACCTGGGATGCTTTGGTCCAAGCCTTTCTAAAGAAATTCTTCCCTCCTGCAAAGACGGTCAAGCTAAGGACCAAGATTGGGACGTTCCAACAACAATATGATGAGCAGCTGTTCGAGGCCTGGGAGCAATTTAAAGAGTTTCTGAGGAAGTGCCCTCAGCATGGATATCCCGACTGGCTTCAGGTTCAATTGTTTTATAATGGTTTAACTCCTAGTACAAAAACGATTGTTGATGCAGCTGCATGCGGGACTCTGTTGTCCAAGACCGTGGAAAATGCTCGCACACTTCTAGAGGATATGGCCACCAACAGCTACCAGTGGCCATCTGAGCGGTCTGCACCTAAAAAGATTGCTGCTGGAGTGTTTGAGGTTGACAAGGTAAGTGCACTCAAGGCCCATATGACCTCCCTTGCTAATGCTTCTATGAAATTTTCAGGTATAGGGAGTGCACAGTCAATTGAATCAGCTGCTGCTTTAGCATCTAGACCTCAGGAGGAGACCATTGAGCAGGTTCAGTATGTATCAAATTTTAATTCTAGGGGATATAATAATAATTCCACACCTACACATTATCACCCTAACAATAGGAACCATGAAAATTTTTCTTATGCAAATAATAAGAATGTTCTTAATCCTCCTGGTTTTGCCCCTCAAACTCAAGAAAATAAAAAGTTAGAAGATCTTGTTGGAGCTTTCATCGCAGAGTCTAGTAACAGGACAACCAAATTGGAGGAGGCAGTCATTGCCATCAACACCACAGTGAATGGCCACAGTGCTGCCATCAAGAATATTGAGACTCAGCTGGGACAGTTGGTAAGTGTTGTAAGCACCATGAATAAAGGTAAGACCTCAGCTGAGCAAGAGAAAACCCAGATGGAGTACTGTAAGGCAATCACTGTGCACCAGGAGAAAGTTGAAGAGGAGCCTGATTCTGAGGAGTATGACACTCCTACTGGGGAAGCTGAGGAGGACACATCATCAGATGAAGCTGAAAAGCTTGAACCTTGATGTGCAAATTGCTAACCGCAAGTGTACGGGTCAAGTAATAATATAGTGATTTTGAAATCGAATGTCGTCCTCTGGATTGGTGTCTAGCCAAATTTTAATTATCGAAAATACTTTTGACCAATTTTATTTAGGGAATCAAATTGAATGAGAATATGAATTAATCAACACAAAACTAAAGTAAAAAGTGACAATCAAATGGGAATAATTGGTCTTAGGGAATTGATTTCACCAATTGGAGTTATGGATTAATAAACGGATTAACACATGCTATGATTCATAAATCTTGGCAACTAAAATCACACATATCTCTCCCGAGCATACATGATTCTCCCATATGCAATTGAACCCGATATCCCTATCTAAATCCAATAAACATACAAGGCAATAAGGCTAACCTTTATGACAATTTCTAGAATTAACCTTAATCTCCCGATTTTTAGCTAAATTCTAGTTATGCATATTGATTACTAATTTAAATCCTCTCTCCCGAGTTAGATTCAAATGTAAACATCAATCAATTTATGGCCAGTAAATCGAAAGCATTAAGAATACAACATATGCATAAATGACATCAATAGCATAAATACCGTAAATCAATCCAAAACATGCCCAACGGCTACATCAATCCCTAAGAATTAAACTTAGCTACACATAATCCTCGTTACAATATAAACTAAGTCTAAATAAGCCATAAAAAGTGTCTAAAGTAAGGGAAAAGAGAAATAGACTCGTTGTAGGCCGAGACCGAACGTCCCCGTCACGATCCCCACGAACAATGGGTTGATTTCCAACTAGTCTCCTTTGTTTCAGCTCAATTCTGTCCTCTTTCTGCTCTAATGTCGGCTCCAATAGTCTCCAAATCAAAAGTCTCCAAAACCTAGCCGAAACTAAACTTATATAGCAGATTTTCGTCGTAGCGTCGAGACGCTATTAAGACAACGTCTCGACGCTGCCCCTTTTACGCGCGTGTCTGAAAAGGAAAAGCGATAGCGTCGGGACGCTTCCTATCACAGCGTCGAGACGCTGTGAGTCTGCCGCATCTTCTCATTAAGGAAACGTAGCGTCGAGATGCTCCAAGAGTGGCGTCTCGACGCTAATGGGCAGAATGCCCTCTCTTGGCTCCTTGTTACTTGAATCTTTTCGGTTCTTTGGCATCTTTTCATGTCCCGAACACCCGATTAATTCTTATTCCACGTTTTAACTCAAATCAACGCTTTCCTACAAAATATACAATTAAGCACAATAAAATAACCCAAACATCATAAAAGACTAGCTAAATTAAATAAGTAAAAGTAGCTAGCTATGCTCGCTATCAAATACCCCCAAACTTAAGCTTTTGCTAGTCCTCGAGCAAACTACAAATCCAACATACAATGGAAGAATGGATGCAACAATCATAACTCAATCTTCAAGGCTCAAAAGTCAATAGTCAAGCAAGCAAGAGACATGCACACAAGGACCAATGAGGGAGACAAATTAAAATTTTTCCAAAATTAACTTGCACAAGCGAGATCTAACTTAACAAGATCAGACTCTACTAGCCCGGGATTGGATTATTAAACTCTCCTCTCATCTTCCCTCTACACTGGCACTAAGGTTTCACTAATGAGTTAATGGAACAAATTAGTTTGTTTATCTCCATACTTAGGTGCTTATAATTGACAATTAAATTAAGCATTTTTATGTGGCATTAGCTTTCACACACCTATTGCAGAGACCCTTAACCTGAGTTTTCTCTGGTTGGCCTAACTGATCACAACAGGGGTAGCTCTTTTTGCCTTAATCTTTATTAAACATTGCAAACTGTGCACAAGCCATGGCATAATAATTTTTCTTTTCAACGGTAACAACAAGAATGATTTTTCTTTATGAGCATAAATAGCAAATATTCTATTCTTTTCTCCTAAGCAAGATCAAACATGCTAATTTGCAAAAAATTAACTCTTTAGCTCTACCCTACACCTATCGAGGTGACAACAAGCATATGAACCCAATAATTCGCTCCTAAGCATTCAAATCCAAATCTAGCCAAGATAAATACTCTACTCATGCAAGCCATCTCCTAGAAAAATTTTAAAAAGTCTCCCTTTTTGGGCACTCATGCTTACAACTCATCACAAGCTTGAAAATTGACAAGAAAGCTTATCCTAGGACATCATAATCATGCAAAAGTAGCATCCAGAAAACAACCATATGCATAATTCAAAGAAAGCTCAAAACTATAGCCCGAACTCAGATGCTCAAGGGCTCCACAAACATGCTAATCCACCCCCAAACTTAAAATATGCATTGTCCTCAATGTATAACGAAAATAAAGCATAAACAAGCATGAGAACAATAAACGAATGAAAGGAGTGAACAATACTGCCCTGCAATGATGATGGCTTCTTGACTGAATGCTTGGACTCTTGAAAGCTTGAAAGCAAAGGAGAGAAAGAAAACAAGACCTACAAAACAGACACAAACAATAAATAAAACTCAAAATAAAGAAATAACTAACTCACTTGGGTTGCCTCCCATAAGCGCTTGTTTAACGTCTTTAGCTCGACGTGTTGACCAACTATGCATCAGGGTGGTCTCCTGTCAGATTTTCCATCACTGGTGCTCTTCCTAGCACCTCTCCTGTAGCCCACCAACATGGTATCTGATGTGTTCTTGGGGTCCTCAAAAGCTTTTAAAACCTCTTTCTCCTGTTGAACTCTGATGATTAGCTCCCTACGCTCAATATCAATTATAACTCTCCCTGTAGCAAGGAAAGGTCTCCCTAATATAATAGGCATAGCAGGATTCTCTTTAATATCTAGCACAAAGAAATCAACAGGAAGGAAAAATCTACCTACTTTAATCAGAATATTCTCAACAATCCCATATGGACTAACCACAGACTGGTCAGCCAACTGAAGTCTAACAGAAGTAGATTTTATGTCTCCTATGTTAAGCTTTTTGCACAGAGATAATGGAATAATATTTATGCTGGCCCCTAGATCACATAGTGCTCTACAAGAATAAGTACCAAAATTACAAGGAATAGTAAAACTCCCTGGGTCAGACAATTTCTCTGGTACTCCCTGTTGGACACGAGCACTGCACGTTGATGCTAAATATACAGTCTCCAACTGCTTTTCCTTTTTCTTCTTGTTGAGTCATTCCTTCATGAACTTTCTGTAGTGAGGCATCCGCTCCAAGGCTTCTGAAAAAGGAATATTAACATGCAAACCCATAAAAGCATCTAAAAATTTTTCAAACTTAACTTTAGAATTTTTCTTTTTCTTTGATTTAGGAACTAAAACAGTAGGAGAAGGGATAAAAGGCTCAGGATTAAGCTTTTCAGCTTCGTTTGAGGTGGTGCCTTCTTCAACTCCTCCTGTGAGTTCTTCTGGTTCAGTAGTCTCATCCTCCTCAGCTAATTGAATCTCCTCCTCGTGATGCACAGACACGGCCTTGCAGAACTCCAATGAAGATTTCTCCTGTTCAACTGGGGCTTTACCTTTATTCATAGAGTTGACAACACTTACCAGTTGTCCCAGCTGAGTCTCTATATTCTTGATTGCTGCAGAATGACCATTGACAGTAGTGTTTATTGCAATCACGGCCTCCTCAAGCTTATTTGACCTGTTACTTGATTCTGCAATAAAAGCTCCAACAAGGTCTTTTAAAGATTTTTTATTTTCTTGACTTTGAGGAGTGAAGCCAGGAGGATTCAAAACATTCTTATTATTAGCATAGGAAAAATTCTCATGATTTCTATTGCTAGGGTGATAATGTGTAGGTGTGGAATTATTATTATACCCCCTAGAATTATAATTTGAAACATACTGAACCTGCTCGAGATTTTCCCCCCGAGTCTGGGATGCAAGGGTAGCTGCAGACTCAATTGATTGAGCATTCCCTGAACCTGAAAACTTTAAAAATGCATTAGCCAAGGAAGACATCTGAGCCTGAAGTGCACTTACGTTGTCAACCTCGAACACTCCAGCAGCAATCTTTTTGGGTCCCGACCGCTCAGATGGCCACTGATAGCTGTTAGTGGCCATATCCTCTAACAAAGTCCTAGCACTCTCAACAGTCTTGGACAACAGAGTCCCACCTGCAGCTGCATCAACAATAGTTTTCGTGCTAGGAGTTAAACCATTATAAAATAACTGAACCTGGAGCCAGTCAGGGTATCCGTGCTGAGGGCACTTCCTTAGCAGCTCTTTAAATCTCTCCCAAGCCTCGAACAACTGCTCATCGAATTGTTGTTGGAATGTCCCAATTTCGGTCCTCAGCTTGACCGTCTTGGCAGGAGGAAAGAACTTCTTTAAGAATGCCTGGACTAAAGCATCCCAAGTGGTAATGCTCCCAAGTGGAATAGATTGTAACCAGTCCCTTGCCTTGTCCTGCAACGAAAAAGGAAATAAACGTAAGCGAATGGCATCTTCAGAAACACCATTTAACTTTACCGTCCCACAGATGTCTAGGAAGGATTTCAGATGAGAATTTGGATCCTCCATGGGTGATCCTCTGTAAGCACAGTCTCGAGCCATCTGAATGAGACCTGTTTTCAGCTCAAAATTATTAGCATTAATTGGGGCATAGACAATCCCCGACTGTTGCTCGTGAAAGATCGGCTGAAAATAGTCCCTGATGGGCTTAGGTTCTTCAAGATTAGGATTGGCCATTTGGATGTTTTCTTGATTTTCCCTTCGAAGTCTATTGAAAGTTCTTTCGATCTCTGGATCTAAGGGAACTAAGGCCAATTCCCTAACCTTTCGCATACACCGACTACACTAACCTAAAAAGGCAAAGAAGAGGAAATAACACAAATTAGGGAAGAAACAAGAAAAGGAAAATAACTAAATCTAAATAAGGAAAATATAATCTATAAAGGAAGAAAAATAAACTAATAAGGGATGCAAAAATAAATATGGCAAAAAAAAAAAACAAATAAGGAAACTAACAAATAAGGAAAAACTAATCTAAAAAAAAATATCTAACAATGGGAAATAACAAAATCTAAATATGGAAAAATTTATGAATGGAAAAGAAAAACAATAAAGGAAAAATGCAATCTACCTAAAAACAAAAATAGCAAAAATAGCAACAAAATAGAATACACCCTAAACTAAGACCGGACAATTTTTCTTCGATATTAAAATTGACTAAATATGCCAATCCCCGGCAACGGCGCCAAAAACTTGATGTGAAAATTGCTAACCGCAAGTGTACGGGTCAAGTAATAATATAGTGATTTTGAAATCGAATGTCGTCCTCTGGATTGGTGTCTAGCCAAATTTTAATTATCGAAAATACTTTTGACCAATTTTATTTAGGGAATCAAATTGAATGAGAATATGAATTAATCAACACAAAACTAAAGTAAAAAGTGACAATCAAATGGGAATAATTGGTCTTAGGGAATTGATTTCACCAATTGGAGTTATGGATTAATAAACGGATTAACACATGCTATGATTCATAAATCTTGGCAACTAAAATCACACATATCTCTCCCGAGCATACATGATTCTCCCATATGCAATTGAACCCGATAGCCCTATCTAAATCCAATAAACATACAAGGCAATAAGGCTAACCTTTATGACAATTTCTAGAATTAACCTTAATCTCCCGATTTTTAGCTAAATTCTAGTTATGCATATTGATTACTAATTTAAATTCTCTCTCCCGAGTTAGATTCAAATGTAAACATCAATCAATTTATGGCCAGTAAATCGAAAGCATTAAGAATACAACATATGCATAAATGACATCAATAGCATAAATACCGTAAATCAATCCAAAACATGCCCAACGGCTACATCAATCCCTAAGAATTAAACTTAGCTACACATAATCCTCGTTACAATATAAACTAAGTCTAAATAAGCCATAAAAAGTGTCTAAAGTAAGGGAAAAGAGAAATAGACTTGTTGTAGGCCGAGACCGAACGTCCCCGTCACGATCCCCACGAACAATGGGTTGATTTCCAACTAGTCCCCTTTGTTTCAGCTCAATTATGTCCTCTTTCTGCTCTAATGTCGGCTCCAATAGTCCCCAAATCAAAAGTCCCCAAAACCTAGCCGAAACTAAACTTATATAGCAGATTTTCGTCGTAGCGTCGAGACGCTATTAAGACAGCGTCTCGACGCTGCCCCTTTTACGCGCGTGTCTGAAAAGGAAAAACGATAGCGTCGGGACGCTTCCTATCACAGCGTCGAGACGCTGTGAGTCTGCCGCATCTTCTCATTAAGGAAACGTAGCGTCGAGACGCTCCAAGAGTGGCGTCTCGACGCTAATGGGCAGAATGCCCTCTCTTGGCTCCTTGTTACTTGAATCTTTTCGGTTCTTTGGCATCTTTTCATGTCCCGAACACCCGATTAATTCTTATTCCACGTTTTAACTCAAATCAACGCTTTCCTACAAAATAAACAATTAAGCACAATAAAATGACCCAAACATCATAAAAGACTAGTTAAATTAAATAAGTAAAAGTAGCTAGCTATGCTCGCTATCAAACCTGAGCCTCCTATTCCTTCTTCCACCTTGATGATCCTCAAAGACAAGAAAAAGAAAAAGAAGAAAAAGAACAATCAGGTTCAGTTTGATAAATTTATGAATGCTTTTATGAGTCTGAACATTAACATTCCTTTTGCAGAAGCATTAGAGATGCCCTAGTACAACAGGTTCATGAAGGAATGGTTAGCAAAGAAGCGAAAGGATAAGAAGGTTGACACGGTATACCTTGCTTCCACATGTAGCACCAGAGTACAATAGAAGGTACCTGAAAAAGTAGCAGATCCAGAGAGTTTTTCTGTTCCTTGCAGTTTTGGTACTTATTCTTTTAGAGCATTATGTGATTTAGGTGCTAGCATTAATATTATTCCTCTATCTCTATGCAAAAAGTTAGATATAGGTGAGATTAAATCTACTCCTGTAAAGCTCCAATTGGCTGATCAGTCTGTGGTTAGACCAATTGACATTATAGAAAATGTTTTAATCAGAGTAGGTAGATTTTTCCTCCATATTGATTTATATGTCATGGATATGATGGAAAATCCTACAATGCCTGTTATACTAGGAAGACCATTCCTCGCTACTGGGCGAATGATTATTGATATTGAGCGTAGTGAGCTCACTATTAGAGTCCGGAATGAAAAAGAAATATTTAAAGCAGTTGAAGACTCTAAGGGACACTCTGAAGTGCTTATCATGGGCTACAAGAAAGGTGCAAGAAAGAACACCTCTGCTAGATTCACAGAAAAGAAGCCTCCTTGATGCACGATCAACACGTCGAGCTAATGACGTTAAACAAGCGCTTATGGGAGGCAACCCAAGTAAGTTTAGTTGTGCTTTTCTGTTTGCTTTTGATTTATTGTGTGTTTTTGTGTTGTAGGTCTTGGTTCCAGTTTCTCCTTTACTTTCAAGCTTCCATGAGAAAGGTCATCATCATTCCAGGGCAGTATTGTTCACTCCTTCTATTCTTTCATTGTTCTCATGCTTGATTATGCCTGATTTTCTTTATACATTGAGGACAATGCATGTTTTAAGTTTGGGGGTGGAATAACATGTTTGTGGAGCCCTTGAGCATCTGAGTTCGGGCTATAGTTTTGAGCTTTCTTTGAATTGAGCATATGGTTGTTTTCTGGATGCTATATTTGCATGACTATGATGTCCTAGGATAGACTTTCTTGTCAATTTTCAAGCTTGCGATGAGTTGTAAGCATGAGTGCCCAAAAAGGGAGATTTTTTAAACTTTTTCTAGGAGATGGCTTGCATGAGTGGAGTATTTGTCTTGGCTAGATTTGGATTTGAATGCTTAGGAGCGAATTATTGAGTTCATATGCTTGTTGTCACCTCGATAGGTGTAGGAAAGAGCTAAAGAGTTAAGTTTTTGCAAATTAGCATGTTTGATCTTGCTTACGAGGAAAGAAAAGAATATATGCTTATCATGTTCATAAAGAAAAAATCATTCTTGTTGTTACTGTTGAAAAAAAAAACTATTATGCCATGGCCTGTGCACAGTTTGCAATGTTTAATAAAGTTTAGGCAAAAAGAGCTACCCCTGTTGTGTTCAGTTAGGCCAACCAGAGAAATCTCAGGTTAAGGGTCCCTGCAATAGGTGTGTGAAAGCTAGTGCCACATATAAATGATAAATTTAATTGTAATTTATAAGCACCTAAGTAATGAGGAAAATAAACTAATTTGTTCCATTAACTCATTAGTGAAACCTTAGTGCCAGTGTAAAGGGAAGATGAGCTGAGAGTTTAATAATCCAATCCCGGGCTAGTAGAGTCTGGTCTCGTTGAGTTAGATCTCGCTTGTGCAAGTTAATTTTGGAAAAATTTTAATTTGTCTCCCTCATTGGTCCTTATGTGCATGTCTCTTGCTTGCTTGACTATTGACTTTTGAGCCTTGAGGATTGAGTCATGATTGTTGCATCCATTCTTCTACTGTGTGTTTGATTTGTAGTTTGCTCAAGGACTAGCAAAAGCTTAAGTTTGGGGGTATTTGATAGCGAGCATAGCTAGCTATTTTTCCCTATTTAATTCAGCTAGTCTTTTATGATTTATTGGCCATTTTATTGCACTTAATTGTTTATTTTGTAGGAAAGTGTCGATTAGAGCTAAAGTGTGGATTTGGAGTTAATCGGGTGTTCGAGACGTGAAAAGATGCCAAAGAACCGAAAAGATTCAAGTAACAAGGAGCCAAGAGAGGGCAATCTGCCTACCAGCGTCGAGACGCCACTCTTGGAGCGTCTCGACGCTCGCTTTCCTCATTTATTTTGGGCGGCAGCAGTCTCAGCGTCGAGATGCTGTGACAAGAGCGTCTCGACGCTCTCGATTTTTCCATAACCAGAACGCGCGTTAAAGAGGCTATCAGCAGCGCTATCGGCAGAATTTCCTATTTATACTTCTTTTCATGCTACGGATTAGGGGAGACCAAATTGAGAGATTTTAGCCCTAAATTCGACTAGAGACCTACTGTGGGAGCTGAAGCAAGGAAGAGGACCGGGAATCTCACTTGGTGGCGCAGATATCGAGACGTGGACGTGCTGGGTTTGACGATATTAAGTGTTTCCTTTCTTTTTCCTTATCTCTAGCTAGATTTAATGGTTTTTTCATGTTTAGTTGAGCTTGTAACGCCATGTATGAGTAGCTAAACTTGTGGCTTAGGGATTGATGTAGTCGATTTAGTTTATGGATTGATTTACGGTATAGGTTGTGCAATAGTTATTATGTATGCAATCTTGATTTAATGCTTTCAATTAATTGGCCATTAGTTGAATGATTTAAGTGTTGATTCTTGCTCGGGAGAGGGGATTTAATGTAGACTTATTCAAGATTGCATGACTAATGTTTATTTTCTAAGCTCGTGACGGTTTTTAGAGTAACATTAGAATTGGTCAAAAGAACTCATTGCCTTGCATGTTAATAAACTTAGATAGGGATTTGCATGAGAATTTCATTGTGCATAATAACTTAACTTGTCAAGAATTGATCAAGTTGGTTAATTTGCATGAGAATCAATTATACTCGGGAGAGGTAATTGTGACTAAAGGTTCTTAGGCTCATAATTTCATTGTGCATAATAACTTATTCCTTAAAATCAATCCTAGACTAAATTTGCGAAGTCAATTCCCTAAGTGTTCTCTCAATTGCATATCCACTGTTTGCTTGTTTTGATTTTAGTTTTCGATCTATCACTCACTACTTTGTGTTCCCTAAATAAAATTGAGCAAGATAATTCACAATACTTGATTTAGCTTAAAAATCCAATCCAGAGGACGACACTCGTTTATACGAACACTTTATTATTACTTGACTCGTGCGCTTGCGGTAGGAAAATTCCACATCAGTGGTTTTGCTAATTCATTCACTTTGATAGTGATATGTGCATGCTTTTTTTTTTTTGTTTTTTTTGTTTTTTTCTTTTTTGTGATATGCTTGTTGAAAGAGAAATACAATGCTAATCTTTGTTTTTCTGGATGAGATCAAATTTCTATTTTTTATATTTCTCAATTAAGATTTCTTTTCAACAAGTGGATGAATTTTGTATTTTAGTTAAAATATAATACCTTGAGTTAGGCTATGCTCATGTTAGCTAAAAAACAATTATTATGATCCTTAATTTTATTTTCTTTTATAACAAATATATAACGGACTTTGACTTTGTGCGAATATGTGTTAATATGAGTATATATTGAAATCACATAAGTTGGCTAAGACCAATATTGGAAGAATAAACATTCTAAAGTTGTATTTCAAATGTTTATTTTTTTTAAAAGTGATTGCACCAAAATGAACATTTTAAAAGTACTAAACAAAAAATGGAGAAATGTTAAAATGTTAAAAATCAAGAAAATATTAAGAGATTTCTTTGTGAATCTTATTATGCCATTATAAGACTATTAATTAACTTGTTTATATCAAACTACTATTTTTAATTCATATATTTTTTTTAGACTTAATTTTAGAATAAAACAAAATTTTAAACGATGCAATTAGTTAGCTTCTTAACAAAATAAGTTATTTAAAAATATAGTAAAGAATTTGATTATACTATAAGTTTTTCTGATGTATTATAAAATATTATTTATTTTTTAAATTAATAATAAAAATATATCACAAAAAAAAAACAACAATGGTAGAAAAAAGAAAAATGATATATTTTCATGACACAATTTTTTTTAAAAATGTAATTCCTCCTATACCACTTTATGTCAAATTAAATTTACCACGTTCTACAAAATTATACTTCAAACCTGTAAGACTACTAACAAACTATGAAAAACAAAACTAAAGAAAAAAAATAAAGTTAACTTACAAAATAATAACATTATATATTATAAAGTTACCGGAAAAAAAAGATCATGAAGAGTTTCTTTTTTCTTTCTTTCTTTATTTTTTTTCCTTCCCACCCAATAATAATCCAAGTAGTCAATTTTACATTATATTTTTTTACGAAAATAATTACTTTAAGAATAGTATTGGCAAATTACTAAAATAGAAAAAGGTAAAATGGAGAGAAAATGTGTCTCCCCTACGATGCCTTTTATATATAGTATGAATATAGATTTGGAGAATGAATATTTATACAATGCATGTCATTATTCTTTGTAACGACCCTACTTTTCATGCCTAGATCCTAAGGCCGTTACTACATGCATTTCATTCTACTTCTAAGAACAGCGAGGAAATATCATTTAAGGAAAACATACTTAGAAATTTTGCGAAACTTTTCAGTCTGGGATCCCAGTTAAAACAACACAAAGAACACTTTAGCCATTCACACAAAACTTAAAGCGGAATAAATCTTAAATCATTCGCAATACAAGTTCAAAAGGAGAATTTCAAAACATAAATGCGGAAGTCTATCATAAAGGAGGTCCATGGCTCAACAGCTCTCCGTCACGTGTTCTGTACACCTTTACCTCTACCTGCAGTTGTATGTAAGGGAAAAGAATGAGTATTTAAGAAAATACTCAGTAAGTAGCAATCAAGGTTTTAACATTTTATTCGAGTTAAGGGCCTAAGGGTTAGGTCATCTCATTCTCATTCATTTCATTTCATTTCATTTATCTGCAGTTCGGGTCTCGTGTTCAATTAGTACACCTATAAATATATAAGTTTGCCAACTCACTGATAGTGCACGAGTGGGAGTTTTGGGAGGTCTCTACTCCTACTAATGGTAGATGGCACCCAGTAAGTGAAGCTAAGTCTCATCCCTCAAGGCACTAATGGGCGCGTAGCGCTCTAAACTACCATTTCACTGGTGGGGCGTTCATGGGTTTAAGTCAGGAATTAACTTCCACAGTTAGTAAATGGCACCTAGACTGCGAAGCCAAGACCCGCCCATTAAGCCCCTCATTTCAGTCTATTACATCTCAGTTCTAGGTGTTTAATTGACACGACCCTTTTCCAAGGCACTAGCCTATTCCTTTCCCTTTCTTAATCCTTTCCCTTTTTAGACCCCTTAACTCTTGCTATTTTTTTTTTTAACGGCGACCCTCCTAAGCAGTGAAAAACCCAAACTCCCAGTTGCCCACAACAATGATAGCCAGCTATAAAATATACATCAGTCATACACTCGCTTCTATCACACAACACAATTATACATATTTTCATGCCAGGAGTAACCAAATCATTCCAAACATACACATTTCATTCCAATGTAGCATGTTACTTACCATGCATCAGCTACCATATAATGCACTTAAAACACGAAATATTGAATACAATTAGCTACTTAAATTCCAAGGGGCAACTCTAGGATTTAACCCAGCTCATGCTATCGCAACCCATACTCAACATAAATGAGTGTAAAACAGAGAATTTATTCCAAAGGCTACTTACGTTAAGGCTAACTCAACATATGCTACAACTAACCTTAACATTTTCATACTATCCTCTTGCTTCAAAGTAAATCAATCATGCTTATTGGAACCCAAGGGTAAGACTTAGATTTTAAATCCAACTCATGCTTCCAAAAGAGTAAAACAATCATGTTCCCCAATTCTAAGGCTAACAATTCATACTTATCTCATGCTAGCATAGTGACATAAAAAATACATGGGTCCAAAGCATACGACATAAACCAAAAAACTACTTACTTTAGCCCAACAAATCCTTGATCGACTTCTAACCAATTTTCCTTTAAATTCCAAGACTTCAAGCAACCAAAGCAGAAACTTAGCTTGCTGTCCGGGCTCTCAAATCCACCTAAATCCAACAATTTAATCACCAAACGCAATGAGCATCTTAAATTCAATAGCCAAAATCAATGGGTATTCATCTAACACACATAAATCATTCCAAAACTTGACTTAATTCACTTACCCAATGACGAACTCGCTCAAAGAGGCTGAAAATTTCGAAAGACGACGACGAACAGATCTGTCACAGAGAGAGAGGGGGGTGCTGAGAGCAAAGAACGCGAGAGAAAAACACCACAACTCGAAATAAAACTCACCGATGACAGCCCGTGTGTGGCGCGACAGCGATGGGTGGCGTGTGGCAGCGTCGACGGAGAGAGAGAGCTGCGGGAGAGAGAGAGGCTGAGAGAGAGAGAGAGAGAGAGAGAGAGCGAATGCCGAGAGATGAAGCGAGGGAGAGATTACCGACGGCGAGCGGCGGAGACGGAGGCGGCGGTGTGGAGGCGGCGCGGTGTCGTGGTGCATACGGAGAGAGAGGGGGATGTGAGGGAGAGAGAGAGCGCGAGGGAGATGGAACAGAGAGAATGAGAGGGAGTTGCGTGAGGGAGAGGGAGAGCTTCAGATTTTTTTTTTATAAACACCCACTTTGACCGAAAATTGGTGGGGGGGGGGGAAAGTTCCCCCCCCCCCTTTTTTTTCCCCTTTGACCGGCAGCCACCTTCCCATTTTCCTTTTTTTAAAAAAAAAAAAAACAAAGCAACCGACTGCTACATTCTTATTATCACTTGATGACTCTACTTTAATTTTATTTATTTTTTAACCTCCAATATGGCAAGCATGACTAGAGTATATTACATTGAATTATGAAAATATAAGATTTATTAAAATATTTTTTTTAATTATATTTGACAGATTTCACATATTTTCGATATGGATAAATCTTGGATGAAAACAAATAGATTATCAAAAGAATATGAGTTGGGTGTGAAAGGATTTATGGAATTTGCCCTAAGACATGGAATTTGCCCTAAGACATGCAGATGATCCTTCTAGAATTCGTTGTCCATGCTTAAAATGGAAACATTGATATGCATGAAGGACAAGAAGTTGGAGACCATTTAATTATAAATGGAATAGATCTAAGTTATACCGTATGGTTTTGGCATGGTGAAAAACTTCCTGAGAAGTCATATGAAAACAACACAAAGACTTTCAACACATTAAAAAATGATGAAGAATATTGTGTTAATGAGACAATTGAGATGGTGCAAGCAGCACATGAAGATTTTTCTCAATCAGAAGAAAATTTTGAAACTTTACTTAACAATGCTGAAAAGCCTCTATACAAAAGGTGTAAAATATTTACTAAACTATCAGCATTGGTGAAGTTGTACAACTTAAAAGTTAAATATGAGTGGAGCAATGTAAGTTTTTCAGATATGTTGGGTCTTGTAAATGAGATGTTACCTGAAAAAAAATGCTCTCCCTCGATTAATGTATGAAGCAAAAAAGTTATTATGTGCATTGAGGATGGATTATGAGAAGATTCATGCATGTCCTAACGATTGTTGTCTATATAGAAAAGAATATGTGGACATGAATAAATGTCCCGTGTGTGGAGAGTCAAGATGGAAACAACAAAAAAATTCAAATGAAGAGAAAATTGGGGTTCCTAGAAAGGTTATATGGTACTTTCCGCCAATTCCTCGTTTCAAATGAATGTTTAGAAATAATGAATATGCTAAAAGATTAGCTTGGCATGCTGATGAGAGAGAAAATGATGGCTTGTTACGTCATCCAGCCGATTCACCCTCATGGAAATTAGTTGATTATTTATGGCTTAATTTTGGTAGGGAATCACGAAATCTTCGTCTTGCTTTATCTACAGATGGGGTGAATCCACATGGTGACATGAGCAGTAAGTATAGTTGTTGGCCAATGATAATGGTGATATACAATCTCCCACCATGGTTATGTATGAGAAGAAAATTTATGATGTTAACTATGTTGATGTCTGGACCCAAGCAACCTGGTAAGGACATCGATGTTTTTTCTAGCTCCTCGATATGCCTGGTAAAATAAGAGATGGGTTAGCAACAAGATGAGATTTGGTTGATTTAAAAATTCAACCAGAATTAGCGCCTAAAGTTGGACAAAAAAACACTCATATCCCTCCTGCAAGTTATACATTATCAAGAGATGAAAAACGTCAGGTGTGCAATTAAAGTGAAATTAAAGTTCCAGAAGGTTACTCTTCTAATATCAGGAATTTAGTGTCACTTAAAGACTTGAAACTTGTGGGACTTAAAAGTCATGATTGTCATGTACTTATGCAACAATTAATACCCGTTGCTATACGCTCAGTTCTACCAAAACATGTGAGGCATGCAATCACTAGGTTGTATTTTTTTTTTCAACAAAATATGCAACAAAGTCTTCTCAGCACCTCAGTTGGATGCATTACAAACTGATATTGTTCATACTTTATGTTTGTTGGAGAAATATTTTCCTCCGTCACCAAGGTAAGGTACCTAGCCTTATCTCTATACTATAGACCCTTCAGGCTATCTCTTAAACAACGATCCCCGTATGTCTCCACATATTGTTTAAGACTCATCCCACAACCTAGGTTGTTTAGTTTATTGGATTAAGGTTATTTTAGGCAAGATGTACATAATATAGACAATAACTCTTTATTGAAAAAAACATCAAACAATACTTTATTTATATTCAGTCAATTGTTACATTTACTATCTACGAGTTTTAGGGCATAAAACCCAACACTACTAACTTGCGCATAAAGTGAATGTTTATTTCTAAACTCCCCACTAGCTAGATGCTACTTTAAAACAAGCTAATGTAAAGAAAAGTAATCGGTTATCATTCTTTTTCCCAAAACAATGATAACATTGCTAAATAATTGTTGGCCAAACGAAAATCTAGCATTAAATATTAATAAAATTTTACTTTAAACTGGGAATTATAGAATTTACTTTTGTTCTACAATTGGTTCAAGTACAAAGCTCCCTAATCATCACCTAAAGAGGATTAGCTCATGATCAGGGAAGAAACAAAATTAATACAGTAAGAACAAACCATAACATTCATATTCACAACCTTACACAAACTAATACAAGAGAGATGAAAGAAAATAAGAAGAGAATACTAAAGGAGAGAGTTCTAATGGATGATACAACTTTTCCAAGTTGAATAATCTAATTTCAGCTTCTTCTCTATTGTCGTTTCCTCTTTCCCGCAAAGTGCAGCAACTCCCCAGGTCATTTCCTTCGTTTTCCAGTCGATCCCTCCCAAAATTGTATCACCTTCCTTTTATAGCTTCCAATCTTTGTGGATTTTAGGGCTGATTGGACAGATGGGCTGATAACTGCCAAATATGTATGTATTTGGCCCTTATTCTTAGCTCATTTCTTGTGAAAATGATTGTGTATTGAGTAAATTTGCTTTGTCTCGAGTCTTAAAAGTGTAAGATTTGGTGAGATGAGTCTTAGGGAGTCTAACTTATCAAATAATACTTATTTGTGCTTAAAATGATAGATTTTATATGAATTTGATCCAATTTTGGTATGTTGTAGAAAATAGAGGAAAAATAGAGGAAGGGATAGAAATGCGATCGCATTTCTGCCAAGGCAAAATGAAATGTGACCGTTTTTTTTTGCAGAAACTACCTTTCTCCCATTTTTACGAATCAGCATTGAACGAGCTTTCCACGCACCTACCAGCTGCTTTTTACTCCGATTCAACTTGAACACTTGCTAGCATAGATTTCACAACCTCCCAACCGATTTCACTCTATATAATGGTCAGAAAACATGAAAAAAACTCAAGCAGAACTCACCTGGAAGATTTGGTTGGTGACAAAATCCTTATTCACGCCCTACAGTCGTGATGGCCACATTCTCTCAAATAAAACCAAATTCTAAGTTAGATTAGACCCAAGCCTTCATGTTTTGAAAGAATACCACCCTTTCCCCTTGTAAAAAGGAAGATTAGAGTGGCGTGAGAGCTCTTGAGGGATTGAAACCCTAGTTTTCTATTTACTTTCTACATTGACTTTATTTCCACTTTATTCTTTCTATTGTTTTGTATTTATGGATTCTTGTTCAATGAAAAACCATTTTATCATTTCATTTGTCGTTATGAGTAGCTAATTTTCTTTAAGAGATTCAGTTTAATGTACCCTTGTGGATGGATTAGCTTGAAAAGTAGTTTGCTTGAACTTTGGTTAATTTATGCATTTCTCTCTTTATGGATTATAATGTTGTCTTGTTAAGCTTAAAGTGGCCATTTAGACTTAGCATGTAATGTGAGTCTTGTACTGAAAGGGTCAGACAATAATGATTTTCATAAAGGGGATATAGGAGAAAAACCTAGACACAAGGAATTCACTGTTACGAGGAGTAACAACTATAGGGTTATAGGTTGCATGCGTGATTTATCTATGTCAAATTGGAGCCACAAACATGTGAAGCTACCTCGCTTAGCCTTCTAACGGTGCTTGAAATCAAGGCTAAATAGAAGTTAAACCTGACCCAATGCATGAATAGACTTAGGTTGCAAACAACCTAGTAATTAGGATTAATCTTACTTGAGTTGAACCGAGTCTCTTATTATTCATTATTGTTTTCTTTATTAAAATCAAACTTCAAAACCATTCAACTTATTTTGTTACTGATTGTTGTGCTTAAGAGCAGTTTCTTCTTCAAATCTGAATTTAAATTTAGTCTCTGTGGGATCGATACTTTGGAATATTTTCATACTTGCACTCTGATTGAAATCATCTTTACATTATATTTTTCATCAACACTTTTCACCATTGAATTCAGTCCTGCATCATGAGCACACCTAGGACCTCTCCCATTGGCTGGAATCTTCTGATTCGGCCTGAGAATTGCCAGCTCAATTAATGAGATTCTTACATGTGAAGCCCCATGTGAACACTTAGGCTCCCAGTTCCTTAGATCTGTTGCTGCTGTCTTTATGCTACAACAATTCCCTGATAAGAACACAACCCCAAATCAACTTTAAAAACCAAAATATGAATCCAAAAACTACCAAACTTATGCAAACTGCTTTAACTAGCTCCTAACTCAGTATTCACACAATTATGCTGTTGGGTTTTATGTCCTAAAACTCGTAGATAGTGGATGTTAACAAATTGTATACTTGTGTCAATAAGTGTTATTGTTAATTTAAGTATAAAGTTGCACAATATCACCCAAATCCAATAAACTAAGATCCAAGGTTGTGTACATGTAACTTGAACTAGTATGTGGGGACATACGAGGATCAGTGTTCAAGTAACAATCTAAAAGGTCTAGAGTACAGGGATAAGGTGTTGGGTTTTATGTCCTAAAACTCGTAGATAGTGAATGATAAAAAAAATTGTATACTTGTTTCAATAAAGTGTTATTGAGTTTCTACAATAAAGTGTTATTGTTAAATATTGCACAATTTGACCCAAATCCAATAAACTAAGATCCAAGGTTGTTTGTATGTAACTTGAACAAGTATGTGGGGACATACATGGATTGATGTTCAAGTAACAACCGAAAAGGTCTATGGTACAAGAATAAGGCTGTGTACCTTATTCTGGTAACACTATAAGATACGACATGCTTTGTATTTGATACAGACGTATTGATCCAAAAGATCCATGTAGCAGACATGCGAGCGGGGGTATCTTATACAATGAGTTTGCATAAGATCGGACCACGAAATAGTAAACCACTAGATGTAACACCGTTAACTAGTTAGGTTACTGTTTCAATAAAATGACCTAGGTAACTCAGTCTTAATCCTGAGTGTGTCATGACTCCTCATGAGGGATTGTCCTTTGATTAGTATGGGTGAGAGTGGCCTGCACGCCGACTCAATAAGCCTAACTTCTTTGGGACAAGACCGAGTGGGGGGCTAGGGACATGACAACACAAGATGGAATTCACCCCTTCTCGCTTCTAGGAGAAGTAGATAGGTGTTCCCTTAAGTAGTGACTCCGGGTCTTGAACAAAAGGATCCCGCCCTCTCACTGGCCTGAGAGGGACTTTCTGTTTACTGGTTGGACCATAAATAGGTTGTTCATTAGGGGTAAAACGGTAATTTGACCCAGTTGTAGCTACAAACACTCGTGAAGGATTGACTTACCAATATAGGTTTATATCCGTGGACACAGAAATGTTCTACAGTGAGAAGAGTTCAGCTGTGGGTCTTTAGTGGAATGACCCACAGTTAATGAATATTGGTTAACCTGATTAATGAGTTTAATCAATTAACCTCATATCATTGGAGCTTCTGATCTGTAGGTCCATTAGGCCCCCTTGCTTGCTCGTAAAGAGTAATTAGGAATAATTATATCTTGAGAGAATTTGAATAGTTCAAATTCATATTGAGAATTAAGTTAATTGTATGAGATACAAATTAATATAATGTATAGTGATACATTATAATATAAATTTTTATTTTGTGAATAAAATTTAATGAGAGAATAATATATTTGAAAGAGTTCAAATATATATTCAATTAAATATATGATATTTAATTAATAAATTAATTAATTAATTATGAATTAATTAATTATTCAATTTAGTTTATATTAAATGAGATTTAATTAAACTATAGTCTATGAGGAAATTATTAGAATATGATTCTAATGTGTAATTAATTAAATATGGGTGATATTTAATTATAAAATTAATTAATTATTGGAATTTATTAATTGATTAGTTTAATTGAATTAATTAAATGTGATTTAATTAAGTTAATTAAACTATATATTATGTGAGGAAATTAAATTTAAATAAGATTTAAACGTGCATGAGATTAATTAATTAATATGATTAATTAATTAACATTTAATTAATTGATTTAATCAATTAATTAATTGATCTTGATCTAACGGTCAAGATTGTTTCCTAACCTCACATTAGGAGTTCTTCTCTTATAAAAGGAAAGGTTATGAGAACCCTAACCCTAAGGTCTCATTCTAGCCTTCCTCTCATATTCTGTCAACTCAAGAACTCTAGAGAGAATTTTTCTCTCTAAGAGTTTTTCCCATTCAAGATTAGGTAGTCCCACACCTACGTTCCTAATCTCAGAGTTATAGTGGGGAAGCCCTTGTGGTGGTGTCCGTTGAAGAATTCAGAGTCGTTAGACGGAGGTATGTTTCTTATCGCTTAATTTTTTTTGCCAATGTATTTGTATTTTGTAGAACAAAATTAATTTACGAACGGTCCAATTGCTTCCGCTGTAACGGAATTGGGAATTCCAATCCTTCATAAGGCTGGATACCTTATCCTGGTAACACTATGTGATACGACCCGCTTTGTATTCGATACAGACGTATTGATCCAAGGCGTCCATTGATGCGCAATTTGCTTACCGCAAGTGTACGTGTCAAGTAATAATATAGTGTTTTCGTGATTAAATGAGTGTCGTCCTCTGGATTGGTTTTCTAGCAAATTAAGTATCATGAATAATCTTGTCCAATTTTATTTAGGGAGCAAAACTTAATGATAAAGATAAATTTAAAGACAAAAAGCATAAAATAAATGTGGAGACTCAAATGGAAAGACTCTTAAGGAATTGATTTCACTTAATGGAGTTGTGGATTAATCGCTAGAATATGTGAACATGCAAAGATTCATAAATCTAGGATAAACTATTATCATAGCTATCTCTCCCGAGCATAACTAATTCTCATACATGTAATAACCCCAATATCCCTATTTAAGTTCATTAACATGCAAGACCTTAAGTCTAATCCTATAACGATTTCTAGGACTATCTCTCATCTCGTGATCTCAAGATTATCTTAGTTATGCACAACATGATCTAAACTAAATAATCCCCTCTCCCGAGCAAGACTTAAAGAAAACATCATTCAATTCATGGCTAATGAATCAAAAGCATTTAAGGGTCGTTTGGTACAAGGTTTCTGGAGATGGGAATGGACAAGGGTTTATAATACCCTTGTTTGTTTTAAGATTTCTGTGGTGGGCCCAGGAAATAACTCATTCCCAGGCATCATTTATGCCCATAAGCAAGGGTTTTCTATGCCCTTGCAAAAGCATGGGTTTTCTCTTTTCCCATCTCTTCTTTGTTATTTTTATATGCAATTTTATTTTGAATATAGTTAATTAATTAACTAATGGATACTAAATTAAAAATAATATAATATATTATTTAATTAGATTAAATAATAGTTTGTCAAGAATTTCAATTTTTTTAAGTAAATACTTGTTTTAGGACTTTTAAACAAATACTTAGTCCAAGTTTATTGTAGGGATGGTAATTACATATTACTAAAATTATAATTAATTAGTTAATATTATCGAAAATATATTTAATTAATGAATTAAAATCATTTAAATTAATTTAGTATAAAAATTAATTTTTCAATAATTATAATTAATTACTTATCGATTATTTATATTCCATTAATTACTTTTTTTGGATTTCCTTATAATAAATATATAATTATATTATTATTAAATATTTATCTAATTATTTTTTTTTTTGAAAAGTTATCTAATTAATTTTTATGGATACAATATATTAAATTATTGTAGTTAAAAATATTTATTAAAAAATTAATTAAATAATTTTAAGTTGTTAAATTAACATAGTTTATCCCATTAAAATTATTTCATGATTATTATTTCATTAATTTTTATTAATAGTTTGAACTAATTTTGATTATTTTATTGATTAATTTATTAAAATTACATAAAGTTTACCAGATTAATTCTAAAAAATAAATACAGACATAATTTGTTCTCATAAAATCCTGATGACATTCCCATGCACAACCAAACACAGTTATCTTTGATTCCCAGCAATCTTATTCCCAGGCATAGTATTCCCAGGCATCATGTATTCCCACGCATCTATAAAACCTTAAACCAAACGGGCCCTAAGAGTAGATTATGCATAAATGAATTCAAAGCAATACATAACCAAGAAATAATCCATCAACGCCCAAAGGGCTACATCAATTCCTAAGACAATCAAGCTAGCTACTCATAGTCAAAGAACTAAAAATAAAACTTGAAAGCAAAGTCATAAAAACAACAAGAGATAAGGGAAAGAAAAGGAAAACTCTTGAATCCGTTGAAACCGACACGTCCCTGTCACGATTTCCAGGATTTCAAGCTTGGTTCCCACTCCTTCGCCTTGCTTCAGCTCCCACCGAAGGTCTCTAGTCGAAATTAGGGCTAAAATCTAACTAAATGGACTCCCCTAATCCATAGCACAAAAGATTGTATATATAGGACAATTGTCACACCCCTTCCCGGACCACCTGCTAGCTTAGCCCGAAAGACGGCGTGAAGCCAACAGACATCGTCACCTCTAACGATCCCTGTTGACCCTATTGAAACGTTGAACCTGATAAACATACTAATCATAGATATAAAACATTCTACATGAAACACAACACAGTGGAATCCACGAAAACCTTTTAACATACACGAGGTGCAACCCTGACAAAACTTGGTTTGGAAGATAACCTGATATAGATATCAGAACCAAAAACATCTACAACTAGGGTTTATACAACGATGACCTCTAGGACGATATTATCCAATCCTTGCAAAACATCTACAATATGAACAGACTCAATATACAACTCCACCCATGTACTGGAGCTTGATCCGGAACTTTCAGCAGACGTTGGCAGTGTATCAGGCACCGGGAGCTCGATCTCTACCTGAAAAGTTGAAAACATTTTGAAAGAATGAGCTACGAAGCCCAGTGAGTGACTAACTTTAAAATTCTATATCTGGAAGTCAAAGTACGTGATAAACCTTTAAACGTATAAATATGCTCAAACAAAGCGTTTAACATAAACGTGTAATGAATAAGGCTTTCTAGAATATCTCGCAAGTTCGTCATCAAAAATCTAGCAAGGCATATGAAATACATCAAACGTTTTAACTAACATGACCGATCTACGTTGTGTAGGGCACGCCCAGTACAACCAACGTTTACTAATCCTACGATGTAGTGGGGCCCGCCCAGCACTCACGACAGCATCGCTGTCACGAAGTACACTCAACGTCGACAACGGAATATAACCTGTGCGCACACGGTACCATATAGCCTCGAGCTCAATATCTCAGTCATGTAGTCAATAGAAATCTCATAAAATCACATGAAAACATTAAAACATGCCTGCTTATCGTTATCTTTCGTAAAACTCAAGCTTACTCAGCTTGCTCGTGAAAAACTGAAATTCATTTAAAAGTACTTGCTAATACATACTTTATTTTAAAAGATATCGTTTCAGCTACTTTTCATAAAGTCATTAGCCACGTGCTCGTATATAAACCTCATTAGAAAATCCAAGCTCAAAACTTATGTCTGAAACCATTCATAGAAATCATATATCATTCATGGAAAAGCATATAAAACGTCTAAACATGAACAACCATTTGAAACAATTTTCGCAATTCATTTTGTCACTCACTGTCTTATCTAGTTCCCCGGTTTGTAGACTCGGACTATTTCCTCTTGGCCTGTCAAACAACAAAAACCGAGCATTAGAACCATAGATAGCTTTGTCTTTCCATGCTCATGAATTTTCTAAACAATTGGATTAAGAATCACATTCACATCCTACTTTCCAGATTTTCCAGATTCTATACCCTAACTTCAAACACCCATAACTTCCTCAATACTTAATTAAAATTAATGAAATATACATCGAACTCTTCATTTTCGAACAATCTACAACTTACGTGAAGAAATGAAAACAAGATTCTCAACCAATTAGCCCAGAATTTCCCTGAACACAGACAATACATAATTCAAGGTTCTCTGCTACCCTTTATCTTCCTTCTGAAATTAAACCTACTTCAAGTAATTTTTGGCTCATGAATTCTTCATGAAAGTTGCAGAATATTGAATAATATTTCCAACCATACCAAATAGAACTTCTGATTCGACTTGTGCACTCCAGAATACTCAAAACATCAGAGAACACTAGAGATCCTCCTGGTTTGCTCAAAAATCCTGTGTCCTGTTTTCCATTCCAAAAACTATTAACTTATCATACGATTTAGCTCAAGCTTCCTTCATGAAATTTGTTGGAAAATGAACTAACTTTCAAGAACATCAAACCTAACCTCTTAGTTCCTTCTGTGTAGCTCAAATCGAACAAAAAACCAGAGGTTGACAGTTTGCACCCAGATTCTGCAATGGCTGGCTTTGCATGAACTTTTCCTATCTTCTTCAACCTCAAACCACGAAATTCTTCTTCTTCTTCTTCCTTCACTCTCTCTTTAAAGTGCTCTGAAAGTTTGGATGGAAAATGATGGAGAAATGAAATGAAATTGGGCTGAAAAATGAGCTTGTCGGTGGTGGGCTTTGTGCTTTCCATTTCCACTTCCTTTCTTTTCTTTTTTCTTTTTTCTTTCTTTGCGGATTTCTTTTTTTTTTCGTTTTTCCTTTTCCTTTTTCCTTCCTTTCTTCTTTTAACTTAGTAATCCCAACAATAGATGACAAGAGAAAATGATCCTAGAGAAGTCTCGGGTTTACAAAAATTGTCGGTAGCGTCGCGGCTGTCTCTGCCACCGCCAAAAACAGAAAAGGAAAACCAGCGTTGAAACGCCCAGAAAGCAGTGTCTTGACGCTAGCTCTTGGCTTTGCCTCAAACTTAAGCCTCCAACTTTGATTCTTTTTGCTTCTTTTGCTATTTTTAGGTCCCGAACACCCGATAAACTCTAATTTCACCAATTTATCTTCAATATTCAATTCCTACAAAATAAACATTAAAGTGCATAATTCAGCCAAATAATACTCAAAGACTAACTCTAATTAACCAGGAAAAATAGCTTGCTATGTGTGCTATCATCCATGTAGGAGACACACAAGCGAGGGTATCCTATGCAATGAGTTTGCATAAGATCGGACCACAAAATAGTAAATCACTAGATGTAACATCGTCAACTAGTTAGGTTATTGTTTCAATGTGATGACCTAGGTAACTCAGTCTTAAGCCTGAGTGTGTCATGAACTCCTTCTCACGAGGGATTGTCCTTTGATTAGTACGGATAAGAGTGTCTTGCACACCGACTCAATAAGCCTACCTTTTTGGGGACGAGACCGAGTGAGAGGTTGGGAACATGACGAAACAAGATGAAATTAACTCCTTCCCGCTTCTAGGAGAAGTAGATGAGTGTTCTCTTAAGTGGTGGCTCCGGGTCTTGAACAAAGGGATCCCACCCTCTCACTGGCCCGAGAGGGACTTTCTGTTTACTGGTTGGACCATAAACAAGTTTTTCATTAGAGGAGCACTGGTACTTAAGGAGCTAGAGGTAACTCAGGAGTAAAACAGTAATTTTACTCAGCTGTAGTTACGAACACTTGTGAATGATTGACTTACCGAAATTGGTCAATATCCGTGGACACAGAAACATTCTACAGTGAGAAGAGTGCAACTGTGGGTCTTTAGTGGAGTGACCCACAGTTAATGAATATTGGTTAACTCGATTAATGAGTTTTGTCAGTTAACCTCTTATCATTGAAAGTTCTGATCTGTAGGTCCATTAAGTTCCCCTGCTAGCTCGTAAAGAGTAATTGGGAACAATTTATCTGGAAAGAATTTGAATAGTTCAAATTCATCTTGGGAATTAAGTATATATTAAACTTTATTATATGAGAGAATTATATATTTGAAAGGGTTCAAATATATAACTAATTAAGTATGCGATATTTAATTAGTAAATTGATTGATTAATTATGAATTAATTAATTATTCAATTTAGTTTAAATTAAATGTGATTTAATTAAACTATATTATAGGAGAGATATATATTAGAATATGATTCTAATATGTAATTAATTAAATATTGTAGATGTTTAATTAGTTATAAAATTAATTAATTTTGAATTAATTAATTGTTCAATTTGATTTAGTTGAATGTGATTTAATTAAATTAAATCTATAGATTAATTTAATGTGAATATAATTCATATTAAAACTATAGGTTATAAGAAAGATGCACATTTAAATATGATTCAAATGGTTGATTAATTAAATATGTGGTATTTAATTGATCAAAGAATTAATTAATTATGAATTAATTAACTGTGTAGCTTAATTAGTTTAATTAAATGTGATTTAGTTAAATTAATTGAAACTATAGCTTATGTGAGGAATGTGCATTAATATGATTTAATGCACATATAATTAAATATTAGATATTTAATTATATTACTAATTAATTAAATTGTTAATTAATTAATTAATTAATATACTTAATTAATTAAAATTTGTTTTAATTAATTAATTTTTTTTCCTCACTCTAAGTTCACACAAAAGGGGGTCTCTTGGGATCACGCTCATTCTGCAGATTTACAAGAAAGACATCTCATCTCTCTCTAATTTTTCTCTCTTTTCTCTCAACTTCAAGAATACAGAGAAAACACTTTTCTCTCTAGAAAATTCTCTTTTTCAAGATCAGAGTCTCACCACTCTGTTCCCAACCTCAGAGTCGTAGCGGGAAACCAAATGGTGGTGTTCGTTGTAGCGACATAATCAAGAAGTGTTCTAGATTCTCAGAGTCGTCAACAAAGGTTTGTGCTTCTTGTTCTTATTAGATTTAGATCTAAATTTATATATGCTTAGCCTAGTGCATTTAGAAATCTGTAACTTTTTGCCAATGTACGGTATTTTATAGAACGAAATTAAATTGTGAATCGGTCCAATTGCGCTTCCGCTAACGGAATTCAGAATTCCAATCATTCAATTGGTATCAGAGCCGATCGTATGCTTAATTTTGTTTTTTCAAAATTTGCATTGGTTGATTAGTGGGATTAATTTATGCATTTGATGTATGAATTTTTCTAGTAGATGGTTAGGGTTTTTGACATTTAGAATTTGTAAATTCATTGATATGATCATGTAAAGGCCTGTTGTTTTTGGACAATTTCGTTGCAAATTCGAGTTTGTAATTCAGTGTCTTTAATATTGTATCAGTTGAGGAAGAAATTCGGAGTATTTTGATACAATTTGGAGCAAAATCAAGCAAGAACAACACTAGAATCGAAGATTTTCTGGATTCTCGAGGGCCAGTGTCGAGATGCTGGATCAATGGCATCTCAACGCTGACGGATGAACACGAAAATGCTTGAAAAATCGTGAAAAAATAAAAAGGAAAGGAAAGCCGCGTTCGCTGGGGCTCGAACTTGGGCGTGAGCGTCGCGGAGCAGTTCAGGGAGCATGTCAAGTCGTGCGTCAGGCGTGGGCGGCAATTCATCCGTGCAGTTATTCGAAGTGGGCCTGAAATCAGTGTGGGCCGTTTTTTTAATTTCTAGATTCGTGTGGGCAGTTGAATTTCCAGATGCGTCGTTGGTTCTAGCGTATCGGCGGTCCGGTTTCAGTCCGGTTTTTGGCTTTCACGCGGCTCAGTGTGTGTTGACCGGTTCGATGGAGATTTGACCCGGTTTAGAGCGGTTCAGCTTGATTTTGGGCTGGTTCAAGCTGTTTTAAGTGTGGTTCAGCCCGTTTTCTTGCCGGTTCGAAGGGTTTGGACGTGGTTCGAGGCTTGTTCAGGCTGGTTCACGTCAGGATAAAACTTAAATAGATTGATTAATGTAATTTTTCTATTGTTTTGAGTCCTAGGATGCATAAACCTGTCTACTTAGCTATTTAAATTTCTTTATGAATATCATATAGTTTATAATCCCACCATAGGTTAAGCATATTCATGCATATTTATTATATAATTGTTATAATTATGTAATATTTATGGATTTAATTTTCATGGATGTTTAATATAAAGTGTTATATTAAATGGATGAAAATTGAGAAGGCATTGAGCATGAAATTACTTTAGTTAAAATATAAGAGTTATATTTATATCAGTAATTTATATGCTTTAATTAATTTTCATGAGCGATTAATGTAAAGAGTTATATTAATGTATGAAAATAGTCAATGCATGTAATTAATTTTCTTGTATAATTATTTTAAGAGTTAAATTAATTAAAGGAAATTAAAATTGCATTGAGCATAACATTACCTTAGAATTAATATAAATGTTATATTATTTAATGTCATTAATGCTAAGGTATGGTAATAAATTAATTAGAACTTGATTGTTAATTTATTTAACCATAGTAGCATGTTATAGGTCTAATTCATTAAAATTTATAATAGTGATAAAATTAATTATTAGAAATTTATTAACCTATAACAAAGAGTTGCATGCAAACATAGGATCTTAGGGTAAATGAATTAATTTTAAAATTGTTTAAAATTAATTAGACCTAAGATCACTATTTCTAATAGGATTAGAAATTATGTCTTGCTTAGTATTTTAATAGATTTAAAATATGGTAAGTAGGACAAAAAGAATTTTGGTTATGAGTGAACTCTCCCGGTGAGGTTCTGTGTAGGCTGGAGTTATCTCCTACCTGAGAACTGACCCGGTACTTAAGTTGAATTAACCAATATCCTATTAGCATGCAATGTTACTAGGTAATTAAAATGGTTTAATTAACCTAGACATTAGTGTAAAAACCTTGATTATAAGAGTTAAAATAGGCATAGACTTAGATAGATTGACTTAGCCGGGTTTATCTAAGTTAAATAACCCTAAAAATACGGTAGGACATTTCAGTGGAAGGAAAAATATACAAATGAGATTTTCATATCGAGTTTTACTCTCACGTCCCCCTGTGTTCACACTGTGAGATCCATGCTTGGCTTCGTGTTGCCTTGGGTGCGGCCTCCCTTCAAAAAGTGTTTGCATGAGTTAATAATAAGGTGAATGAGGAGAATGTCTATAGCAAGTGGGATCAGGACGTTGTTGGGCATGACTACACCGTTACTAATACCACAAGTGCACGAGCCGCAAGTAATATAAAACGGAAATATTCCGAGTATCGAATCCACAAGGAGGCGAAGCGAAAATTAAGCAAAGCAAAAATTCCTTGAACACAAAAATACTTGGGAGAAATAATATTTAGGGACCAAAACATGCAAATAAAATGAATTTAAAAATTAGAGCGATTAAGGAAATCAAATTGATCAATCAAGAAATAAAAATATGGAGAAAGAGTTTTTAAGTGGGAAGTTGGGTCTTGAAAATCAATTAATAGCTAAATAATTATTACAATTATCCTATCTCGTTGCCCAACTAATTATAATCCTAGAATCTCCGTTAATCACATAGGTTCTCCTGTCTGTCTCCCCTAATTATAATTAATCCATTTTAACAACCTAAGTGTCCTTAGCGCCACTAAAATTCGTTAATTATTATGCTCTGGTTCATTTTAGGAATCTAAGTTTAACCAACTAATCCCGTTGTCACGACGGACAATTAAACTAGTTGCATGGATTATGATCTATCCTAATTTCTCTCCGTCGAGTCTCCATTAAGAATCAGATCAATATACAACTGGCCAGATTGCATACAACATTACGAGCATCCAAACAAATAATTAGTAAACAGGGCAAGAGATAGACAATTATAACAACATTTAACTATAATTTCATTTAAAGACCCCAAGTTGGGGTTTAGCTATACATAGCTAAAATATCCACAAAATTTATAATGGAAAGAATAAATATGAGCAAAATAAAAGGGAAGAAATTGACCGTCGAAGACCCCGTCGCTGGCGCTTGGAGTCCCTCCGAGCACACCTTGAGCCTCATAAAGTGCTCCCCAAAACTCCCCAAAATTTTTCCACTAAAGAACTCTCAAAAAGGCTAAAAAGCCTTGAGAGACGGCTCCAAAGGAGCCAAGGAAAGGAAAGAATAGAAGGATTGAATGATGATTGATGGTAAAAAATGGCACCAAGGGGCGCTATTTATAGGTCTGATAGCGAGCATAGCTATCTATTTTTCCCTATTTAATTCAGCTAGTCTTTTATGATTTATTGGCCATTTTATTGCACTTAATTGTTTATTTTGTAGGAAAGTGTCGATTAGAGCTAAACCGTGGATTTGGAGTTAATCGGGTGTTCGGGACGTGAAAAGATGCCAAAGAACCGAAAAGATTCAAGTAACAGGGAGCCAAGAGAGGGCAATCTACCTATCAGAGTCGAGCCGCCACTCTTGGAGCGTCTCGACGCTCGCTTTCCTTGTTCATTTTGGGCGGCAGCAGTCTCAGCGTCTCGACGCTGTGACAAGAGCGTCTCGACGCTATCATTTTTTCCTTTTTCATCAGGCGCGCTAGGCGACAGCGTCGAGGCGCTGTCTCCTTAGCGTCTCGACGCTATCGGAAAATTTCCTATTTATACTTCTTTTCATGCTACGGATTGGGGGAGGCCAAATTGAGAGATTTTAGCCCTAATTTCGACTAGAGACCTACTGTGGGAGCTGAAGCAAGGATGAAGACCGGGAATCTCACTTGGTGGCGCAGATATCGAGACGAGGACGTGCCAGGTTCGACGACATTAAGTGTTTCCTTTCTTTTTCCTTATCTCTAGCTAGATTTAATGGCTTTTTCATGTTTAGTTGAGCTTGTAACACCATTTATGAGTAGCTAAACTTGTGGCTTAGGGATTGATGTAGTCGATTTAGTTTATGGATTGATTTATGGTATAAGTTGTGCAATGGTTATTATGTATGCAATCTTGATTTAATGCTTTCAATTAATTGACCATTAGTTGAATGATTTCAGTGTTAATTCTTGCTCGGGAGAGGGGATTTAATATAGACTTATTCAAGATTGCATGACTAAAGTTTATTTTCTAATTCGTGACGGTTTTTAGATTAACTTTAGAATTGGTCAAAAGAACTCATTGCCTTTCATGTTAGTAAACTTAGATAGGGATGTCAAGTTGGTTAATTTGCATGAGAATCAATTATACTCGGGAGAGGTAGTTGTGATTAAAGGTTCTTAGACTCATAATTCCATTGTGCATAATAACTTATTCCTTAAAATCAATCCTAGACTAAATTGGCGAAATCAATTCCCTAAGTGTTCTCTCAATTGCATATCCACTGTTTACTTGTTTTGATTTAGTTTTCGATCTATCACTCACTACTTTGTGTTCCCTAAATAAAATTGAGCAAGATAATTCACAATACTTGATTTAGCTTAAAAATCCAATCCAGAGGACGACACTCGTTTATACGAACACTTTATTATTACTTGATCCGTGCGCTTGCGGTAGGAAAATTCCACATCAAGGCCCGTAAATAGGACAACGTGACGTCAGCCAACTTGTTCGCCAAGAAATGGGATAGCATCGTGACGCTGTCCCCACAGCATCTCGACGCTGTGCAGATTCCAGAACTGGGCAGGCGTAGATTGGGCTTGAAATTGGGCCTTTCTTCATTTCTTTTTGGATCTTCTTCATATGGTTGACTTCTTGGGCTTCCCCTTGACCCATGCATGGAAATTTGGGCTTGGATGGCTCATTTTAGGGCATTTTCCACCAAAAATCCATAAAGTGCTCCTAAAGAAAAAATAATGAATTATTTAAGATTTCTTCAATAAAAACACAATTAAAGCGCCCAAAAGCTTAATAAATTAGGACTAAAATAGCAACATTTCTTCCCGCCATCAGACGTGTGTCAACGTATCCTATGGTCTCAGCCACTTGGTTGCACCGTGAGATTCTTATGATCCGCTCGTGTGTCGTCTTGGAGCGACCATCCTTTCGGAGGGCCTGATCATAGGTTTTGGAACACCGCGAACTCCAAAAATGGATGGGGTCACTTAGGTTAATTACCAACAGTTGTCTTTCCTAACGATAGCCTGTTGGTGCGTACCTCTGGGATCTGAAAGTGGGAGGGTTACACTTATGGGGATGAGTTAAATGTGTTAACTAATCCTTGACCGAACAACGGTAACTAAACTCTAACGGAATATGAGTTATTCTGGTGTTAGAGTTTGGTTGAGATTGTCTCAATTCAGAGGAGGAGTAGCTGACCACCCTTCGGTAGCTGTTTTTCTAAAGCTTTGAAGTATTGTTGCAAAAACTAAATCAATAATTTTATAGGGTTTCTTTGATTGCTTGTTTGTTTTTGCAGAATTTGATTGGATTATAGTAATGAGTTAGTGCGATTAATAATACAAGTAATTTGTTACTTCAACGATATGTATAATAATTTTTATGTGCGTTGTATGATGTTTATTAATAACTGTAATGATACAACAAGCTTAAACGAAAAATTGTGGCAGATAAGTCTAGGATTAGTCTTAAGAATTGTTCTTGGTGAATATGACATAGAACTCTACTTAGCAAAAGAGAACTTGTCCAAGACTGTAATTTTCATTTACTTGTCATGAAAACGTGATTAGTGAAGAATAGTGATTCTCTCTAAATACTTGATTCAAGGGTCACAAATGACATGTGTTCTTCTTCTAAAGGAATGAGTTCCTGGCAACAGCTTGCTGTTGATGTAATAACTGTCAAAGTTAAAACTAGAGAGGTTATTTTGGCTATAGCAGTGGGGAACATTAAGTAAAAGGCAAAAGATTTCTCCTTTAAGTAACAATAGATATCTTTGGCACCTACGTCTTGGTCATATTAACATCGATCAGATCGGTCGTTTGGTGAATTGATTTAGAAGATGATTCTTTACCACCCTGTGAATCGTGTCTCGAGGGTAAAATGACCAAGAGAGCTTTTACTGGAAAAGGTTATCGTGCCAAAGAACCTCTTGAACTGATACATTCGGATCTTTGTGGTCCAATGAATGTAAAAGCTCGAGGAGGTTATGAATATTTCATCTCTTTCATAGATGATTATTCTCGGTATGGTTACTTATACCTAATGGGTCATAAGTCTGAAGCTTTTGAAAAATTCAAAGAGTTTAAGAGTGAAGTAGAAAACCTATTAGGTACAACAATTAAAACACTTCGATCAGATTGAGGTGGAGGGTACATGGATCAAAAATTGATAGAACATGGAATCCAATCCCAACTCTCAGCACCTGGTACACCTCAGCAGAATGGTGTATCAGAAAGAAGAAATAGAACCCTGTTAGACATGGTTCGTTCTATGATGAGCTATGCTCAATTGCCTAGCTCCTTTTGGGGGTATGTAGTAGAGACTGCAGTTCATATTCTAAACAACGTTCCCTCGAAAAGTGTTTCTGAAACACCTTCTGAGCTCTGGAGAGGACGTAAACCTAGTTTGCGTTACTTCCGTATCTGGGGCTGTCCTGCACACGTGCTAGTGACAAATCCTAAGAAACTGGAACCCCGTTCTAGAATATGCCAATTCGTTGGTTACCCTAAAGAAACGAGAGACGGTCTTTTCTACGACCCTCAAGAAAATAAAGTGTTTGTTTCGACAAACACTACTTTCTTGGAGGAAGACCACATTAGAGATAAAAAACCACATAGTAAACTAGTATTAGGAGAAGCTATAGTAGAGTCAACAAGAGTTGTTGATGAAGCTGGTCCTTCAATAAGAGTTAATGCAGGAGCCAGTTCTTCACGTCAATCTCATTCTCCTCACATAGTGGGAGAGCCTCGACGCAGTGGGAGGGTTGTAATTCAACTTGACCGTTACTTGGGTTTAATTGAAACGCAAGTAGTCATACTTGATGACAGTGTTGATGTTCTATTATCTTATCGTCAGACAATGAATGATGTAGATAAAGACGAATGGGCCAAAGCCATGGACCTTGGGATGGAGTCTATGTACTTCAATCAAGTTTGGGAACTTGTAGATCCACCTGAAGGGGTCAAACCCTTAGGGTGTAAATGGATGTATAAGAGGAAAAGAGATGTTGTTGGGAAAGTACAGACTTTCAAAGCAAGACTTGTAGCAAAGGGTTATACCCAAAGAGAAGGGGTGGACTATGAGGAAACTTTTTCTCTTGTTGCTATGCTAAAGTCAATAAGAATTCTCTTATCCATAGCCATATATTATGACTATGAGATATGGCAAATGGATGTCAAGACCGCCTTTCTGAATGGTAATCTTGAAGAGAATATCTTCATGTCTCAGCCTGAAGGGTTCATAACCCAATGTTAGGAGCAAAAAGTTTGTAAACTGAATCGATCCATTTATGGGTTGAAACAGACATCCAGATCTTGGAATATTAGATTTGATATTGCTATCAAATCTTTTGGCTTTAACCAAAATGTTGATGAGCCTTGTGTATACAAGAAAATCAACAAAAAAAAAGTATCTTTCCTAGTACTTTATGTGTATGACATCTTACTCATTGGGAATGATGTAGGATATCTGTCTGACGTAAAATATTGGCTAGCGGCCCAATTCCAAATGAAAGATTTAGGAGAGGTCCAATATGTTCTTGGAATCCAGATTATTCGGGATCAAAAGAACAAAATGCTAGCCCTGTGTCAAGCAACGTATATCGACAAAATGTTGTGTAGATATTTGATGCAGAACTCCAGGAAGGGCTAATTGCCTTTTAGGCATGGGGTTCACTTGTGTAAGGAACAGTGTCCTAAGACACCTCAAGAAGTTGAGGATATGAGACAGATTCCCTACGCCTCAGCTGTGGGCAGCTTAATGTATGCAATGCTCTGCACGAGGCCTGACATTTGTTATGCTGTAGGGATTGTTAGCAGATATCAGTCAAATCCAGGGTTCGACCATTGGAATGCCGTTAAAGGAATCCTCAAGTATCTTAGGAGAACGAGGGACTAAATGCTGGTGTATGGGACTAAAGAGTTAGTTCTCACTGGATACACTGACTTTGACTTCCAGTCTTACAAGGATTCTAGAAAATCCACGTCAAGGTCAGTGTTCACCCTTAACGGGGGAGCTATAGTTTGGAGAAGCATCAAGCAAGGATGCATAACGGACTCAACCATGGAGGCTAAGTATGTAGCTGCTTGTGAATCAACTAAGGAAGCAGTTTGGCTAAGGAAGTTCTTGACTGATTTGGAAGTTGTTCAAAATATGAACTTGCCCATAACATTATATTGTGACAACAGTGGGGCTGTAGCCAATTCAAAGGAACCTCGCAGCCACAAACGAGGCAAACACATCGAGACGAAGTATCACTTGATTCGAGAGATTGTGCAACAAGGAGATGTGGTCGTGACCAAGATCGCTTCAGAGCACAACATTGGTGATCCATTTACGAAAGCCCTCTCGGCTAAAGTGTTCAAGGGTCATCTAGAAAGTCTAGGTCTGCAAGATATGTATATAGTATAATCTAGGGCAAGTAGGAGATGTGTAATGGGTGTAAGGATGCCCTAGTTAATTGTATTTTCTATATATTACCTTTTATGTAATGTACAACATACATTTACCATTTCCAGCTTAGGATTATTTTGTATATACTTTCCCATCATCTTGAGTTTTAGTTCAAGTGGGAGTTTGTTGGGTTTGTTCCCTAAAACTCGTAGATAGTAAATGTACCTTTTGACCGAACATTAATAAAAGGATGTATTATTCATTTATATGTGTTTGTATTAAGTAATCTTGTCTTATTAACCCTAATAAATTAAACTAAACATCCTAGGCTGATTGTATGAGGCTTGAACTAGTATGTAGGGACATACGGGGATCAATGTTCAAGATTCAGCCTAAAGGGTCTATAGTATAGGGATAAGGTTGGGTACCTTATCCTGGTGACACTATGGATACGACTCACTTTGTATTATGATAAAAACGTATTGATCCAACGCGTTCATGTAGTTGACAAGTGAGTGGGGGTATCCTATGCAATGAGTTTGCATAAGACCGGACCACGAAGTAGTTAACCACTAACTATAACACCGTTAGTTAGCTTGGTTTCTATTTCACTAGGATGACCTAGGCAACTTGGTCTCAATCCTGAGTGGATTATGGACTCCTGTTTATGAGGGATTGTCCTTTGATTTGTACAGGTGAGAGTGGCATGCATGCCGACTCAATAAGCCTACCATTTTGGGGACAAGACCGAGTGGGGAGCTGGGAACATAATCACACAAGATGGAATTCACTCCTTCCCGACTCTAGGGTAAGTAGAGGTGTGTTCCCTTAAGTGGTGTCTCCAGGTCTTGAACAATGGGTCATGCCCTCACTATGGCACGAAAAGGACTTCTGTTTGCTGGTTGGACCTCAAACAGGTTGTTCATTAGAGGAGCACCGGTACTTAAGGATAAAGAGGTAGCCTAGGGGTAAAACGATAATTTGACCTAGCTGGGGTACGAACACACGTGAAGGGTTGACTTGCTGTTGATGGTCAATATCCGTGGACACAGAAATATATCTGTAGTGAGAAGAGTGCAACTGTGGTTCTATAGTGGAGTGAACCACAGTTAACAAACATTGATTGATTTGGTTAATGAGTTTAGCCAATTAATCTCATATCGTTGGAGCTTCTGATCTGTAGGTCCGTAAGGTCCCACTGGTAGCTCACTAAGGGCATTGAGATAAATTTCTAAGGGAGAATTGAATATTTGAAAGGGTTCGAATATAAAATTAAAATATGAATTTGATTCATATTAAAACTATAGGTTATAATTAATGCGCATAAGATGTACATTAATACTATAGTTTATTTGAGAGAAATATAATTAAATATATGATATTTAATAATAATATTAATTAATTGGTGAATTAATTAATTATTTGTTTTAATTTATTTTAATTAAATTTGATTTAATTGAATTACATTTAAACTATAGGTTATGTGGGAATATTTTTGTAAATAAGGTTTACATAAATAATAATTAGTTTAATTGTTAAATTAATTATATTATTAATATTAATTTTATTTGTTAATATTAATTTGATTAATCATTTATCTGTAACTGATAGATTTTTTCAACCCACTAACTGAGGGTGATGCACGATGGAGAGAGTTTTTAAGAAGGGTTGGGTATTCTACCGTAAACTCAACTTTTGGTTCCCCATTCTATCGTGATAGCTCTCTGAAACCCCAAAAAGGTTCTCTCAACCTCTCTCATTCTCTCGTGCATCACATAGAAGAAAAAAAAAACTCTCTTAAACCTCTTAGAAATCCTTTCTCCCACACGCTCCTCAACTGTTGATTCTAGGAGAATACCAGTGTACCCTATTGGTGGTGTTTGTGGTGCTTTTCCAGCAAAACAAAGAAGATTTCGCTGCTGTATTTTCTGCAAACCGATGAACCTTGATCGTTAAGATCCATTAGTATATTGATCTAGGGTATTTTATAATTAAGTACAACATGTTTTATAACAGTTTCCAACAAGGTTTATCTTTATATTTTGTTGCTGTAAATTGTTTTGCGAACCGTATTAGTATTTTAATCATGATAAAAAAACAGTGTGGTTCTGTAATTCTTCCACTACGTAGGGCTTTAATCCCTTCAAAAATGCCACCTCATTTAATGAATTACGTGCAGCTCACGTGGCTAGTTATGCTAATACTTTGTTGGATCATCAGACTTTGCTCCCTTAAACTGGTCAATATTTACATTTTTCGGCCAAAGAAACTCCAAGGCATCAATTCTTATAATTAGGCTAAAACATCATAAATCCATCTAATAACACATCTAAATGTCACAATTAACATATAAATCATCAGATAATAAGGTATAAATAACTCCCTTTTGGAGAGTTATCAAAAAGTCATTCTCCACTATCACGGTCAGACCAATGCACTAAACCGATACTAAACTAAAGTTAATTAATTGGCCGATTAATTAACCTAGATGCATTGAGAGATAGTCGAATTATTAGACCTGATAACTAGGGATAATGCGCCTAAATTATCGCTAATAAATATCTACAATAGGTGAGTCTTAACTTATTCCTTGTGAAAGTTATGATGTTTTAAGCATATTTGCTATCTCCTAAGCCTTAAAAGTGCAAAAATAGGTGAGCCGAGTCTCTGTAAGTCTAACTTATCAAATCATGCATATTTGAGGTTAAAAATGTTGTTTTTATAAGAATTTGATCAATTTTTTGTGTGCTGCAGAAAACATAGGAAAAAAGAAGTGCGACCGCATTTCTAGGTAGAAATTGCCTTCCCCAATTTGTGTGAGTCAGCGTAGAACAGGCTTTTTACGCACATACCAACCATCTTTGGACTCCAATTCAGCCTAAGCTACTTGCAAGCATGGAATTCGGCAACCTCCTAACTATTTCACTCTATAAAAGGGCTCACAAACGTGAAGAACTCAAGCTAAACTCCTCGGGAAGATCTGAGTAGTGACAGAACCCTTATTCAAGCCCTAGAGTCGTGACACCCACATCCTCTCAAAGAATACCTTTATTTAACCTTGATTAGACCCAGACTTGTGAGTTTGGCTTGAATACCACCTTTCCCTCTTGTGAAAGGAAAATTTGAGTGCAGTGAGAGTTCTTGACAGATTGAAACCCTAGTAACCATTTACATTCTGCATTACTTATTTTCTAGCTTTGTATTCTTTACATTCTTTTGTACTTATGAATTCTTATTCAATATGAAAACTTGTTTTGTTATTTCATTCTTTGTTATGAGTAGCTAAATTTCTTTAAGGGATTCAGTTTAGTGAATACCCTTATGGATGGATTAGTTTGAAAAGTAGTTTGTTTGCACCAAAGATTGTTTATGCATTTCTCTCTTTATTGATTTCATTGTTGTCTTGTTGAGCTTAAACTGACCATTTAGACTTAGCATGTAATTTGAATCTAATACTTAAAGGGTTAGGCAATAACGATCTTCATAAAGGGGATATAGGATAAAAGCTTAGACATAGGAAATTTAAGTGTTACGAGGAGTAACAACTATAGGGTTAAAGGTTGCATGCATGATTTTTCTATGTCAAAGTGTAGCCACAGACATGTGAGTCGACCTCGCTTAGCCTTCTAACGATGCTTGAAATCAAGGCCAAATAGGAGTTAAATCTAATCCAGTGCAAGAATAGACGTAGGCTGTAAGCAAGCTAGTAAGTAATGTTAATTTTACTTGGGTTGAAACTAAAATGAATTCCTTGTTATTCATTATTGTTATTCATTTCATTCAATTCACTTGGTTACAATCGTTATGCTTAAGAGAAGTTTATTCTTAAAATCTAAATTTACACTCAGTCTCTGTGGGGTCAATACTTTGGAATATTTCCATTATTTATTACTACATATGATAGTGTATACTTGATGTGAAAAATCTACACCATACCGCAAGTGTACGAGTCAAGTTTTAATATAGTGTTTTTGTGATTAACTAGTGTCGTCCTCTGGATTGGTGTTCTAGCTAATTAACTACCGTGAATAATCTTGCCAAACTTAGTGAGAATGATAAATCAAACACAAAAGCTAAAAATATGGGAATTCAATTGGAGAAAGCTCTTAGGGAATTGACTTCACCTATTGGGGTTGTGAATTAATAACTTGAATGTGTGAACATGCAAGGACTCATAAATCTAGGACAAACTACTATCATAGTTATCTCTTCCGAGTATAACTAATCATCATACATGTAACAAATCCAATATCCTTATCTAGATTCATTAACATGCAAGACTTTAAGTCTAATGATTTTAACGATTTCTAAAACTATCATAAATTTCTTGATCTTAGGATTATTCCAGTTATGCAATTAAGGTCTAAACTAAATCCCCTCCCCCGAGCAAGATCTAGAGATAAGGACAATCAATTCATGGCTAATAAACTGAAAGCATTAAGGGTATAATTTGCATAAATGAGTTAACAGCAATAAGCATCTAAACATTAATTCAACAACGCCCAAATAGCTACACCAATCCCTAAGAATTTCGTCTAGCTACTCATGATCCTCGTTACAATATAATCTAGAAGAAAAATCCATAACAACAACTAAAGATTAAGGAAAGAAAGGAGAACTCTATCTCGTTGATGTTGCACGTTCCCGTCACGATCTCCATGAACTATCGTCTTGAATCCCGCTCCTTGTCCTTGCTCCAGCACCCACAAGAGGTCTCTAGTCCAAATTAGGTCTAAAATCTCTCCAAAAGAATTCCCCTTGGTCGGCCAAAATCGCAATGTATTTATAGTAAAAATCTGTGCAACGTCGAGACATTAGGGACAACGTCTCGACGCTGTCCTTTGACGCGTGAAAACATAATAGGAAATTGCCCAGCATCAAGACACTCTCAAACCAACGTCTTGACGCTGAGCTCTCGGGTTGCTTGGCTGCTGCAGCTCCTTCTTTGATTCCTCTTCATTATTTTTGCCTATTTTCAGATCCCGAACACACGATCAACTTCCAATTGCTCCAATTTATCCTCATACCTCAATTCCTACAAAAGAAACATAAATGTGTATGATTTAGGCCATTTATTCTCAAGGACTAACTAAAATATACCGGGAAAAATAACTCATTTTGTGAGTTATCAATACTTGCACTTTGACTGAAATCATCATCATATATTTTTCACTATCAAATTTAGTCTACAACAAGTTTTTTTCGCCCTTGCTAGGGACTATTTTTTAAACTTGTGATTGAGTTGCAATTACATTTTTGTCTTGGAAAAAATTTGACTTCGGTTTGCAATTTTCTTTTCAGGTTGAAGTTGGTGCATGAGCAAAGAGCACCGTCTCTTTGAGCTAGATCTTGAGATAGAAAGTGTAAGGATGAAATCCCCACGCAGCAGAAGCAAATCAGATATCCAACTCAGTTTATAATTAATGATCAAAATACCAGTACAATTGGCAAACAATTTACAGTATACATAACCATTCTATTTACTGTAATTTAGGCTAAAAGCATGCGGTAAAAACATGTAAAAGATCTAATCCTATATACATACATGCTTTTACAGAGAAGAAAGATCTAAGAAAACTTACTCTCGTTTGACGACCCAACCAAAAACACCAACTCCTTGGAATAAAGATCTCCTTCTCTACAAATCTCCACAAGAAACCACAACAATAAGACACCACCGCTAGGTATTCACCAGTATGACTCCAAAGGATTCATGAGGATGCTAGTGGGAGCACTTTTCTAGAAAGGGAATCTAGGGAGGATTTTTGCTAGGAAGAGAATTTTCTTTCTGGAGAGGAGTTTCTCAGAGAGTTGATTCACACATCTGAATCAGAGTGTGCCTCTCCAAACCATGCCTAAGGAGGAGGAAGTTTACCTATTGTGCATACTACGGTCAAGGGAGCAAGACTGCATTGATGCTTGTCATGTGTCCATTTTGATTAGTTGCCATAACTGATTGTAAAATTAATAAATCAAATTTACTAATTAACTTAATTTAATCAATTAAAATAAATATTAAATCAATAATTAAATCAATATTTTTTTGAGAAGTAATTAAATCAATATTTAATTAATTATTTCATATAAATCATATTTAAATGAACATCTCCCACATAACCTATAGTTTTAATTCAATTAATTTAATTAAATCAAATTAAATCAATTTCAATTAAATTAAAAAATTAATTAGTTCACTAATTAATTAGTTAAATAACTTATATAATTGAATAATATTCCATTATACTTCTCTCATATAACCTATAGTTTTAATGTGCATCTAATGTGCATTAATTTTAACCTATAGTTTAAATATGAATCTAGTTCATATTAAACTTAATATTTGAACTCCTTCAAATATTTAATTCTCCTGTAAATTAATTTTGAATCAAATTCAAAATAAATTTATATTATAAAGTTTAATTGATATACAAACTTTATATTATAATGTATCACTATACATTATATTATTTCCCTTAATAAATTTGAACAATTCAAATTATGTTAAATACCTCAATACCTTTTATGAGCTACCGGTGGGACCTAATGGATGACGGTGCCCGTGCTGCTAATGTGCAAGCATACACTATCAAGTAATAAAGTGGAAAGTATTCTGGATATCTTACCCGAGGCAGATGGTGACTAGTTAGGAAACACATGATTCTGTAAAATGGGAATCTCCTCTAAATTTGCAGCCACGGTTGGTAACCAAGAAAAATAGTTTGATTGAGGTTTTGGTTTTAAGACAGAAATAAATGAAGCAAGAAAATAAAGACAAATAAAATCTATGAGATAAACGGAAGAATTCAAATAGTTTCAACTTAAGCTTTAGATTACACCCACCTATGCGTCTGCAAATAACTTAGGCATTGCAGTCGGTTGATGTTGCCCACATAGACATGGTGTAGATAGCATCTCTCAGTTGCGCCTGCAACTGCCCTGACAACTAGATTGTGAGTGAAGTTTAACTTCTATTCAGCTCCGCTGTAGGTGCCTTTAGAAGACTAAGCCAACTAGACATCTATTTCTAGGGCTAGTTGAAACTAAGATGAATAACGCTCACGACTCTTAAAACTCTAGTGGTTCCAGTCCTATTTATAGGATGCAAGAAATCAAAGTCCTATTTCTAGGATCTTTTCCACTATTGTTTTGCGAACTCGCGTCTTTAACTCCAACCTTTCGACCATCAGCTAAATACAAACTATGCTAATCTAAGTGATTAGTTTAAGCTAACAATAAACTTTAATTTCAACAACAACAAACAATGCTAGAGGGAGCAAATTTTCTTTTGCATAGGCGGAACTTTCTTCTACTCAAGGAATCCACATAATTGAACCCCCAAGTAGAAGCTTAGCTCATAATTGAGAATAAAGTGCAAAACATAAAAGAAAGCAAACTCGACATAGAGAAAAGTAAATGAAAACAATAACAAAACTGTTGGAAATTAAAGAATGCTAAACAAAAGTAAAAACAAGACTCTATAAAAGAATGCTAGACAAGTCATTCTCTTCTTCTTCTTCTTTCGAATAGAAGAGCAGATAGAGGTTGAAAGACCCGAAACTCAGAGTGGTTACAAGGTGAGAAGAGAAAAACTTAAAAATCTATCCTAAGGACGGAAACTCCAAGCTCTCTTTGCTTCTTGCATCTTGGTCCCCTTTTATAGACCTTGGAAGGTGAGATTGGCTGCCGAGATCAGTGTAAGAAGACCTTGAAAGGTAAGAATCTACAATCTTCAGAGATTTGATACCAAATTGGGGATTTTTAGACAAATTTGTGAAGATCTCGCGAATTTCAGTATTCTGTCGGAAAGCCAAGTTGCGACCGCATATTGGGCGTAATTCTTCCTCTGCATGGCTTTGACAAGTTTGTCTTGAGCATGGGGCTTCTTTCCTTATTTGGCTTGTGGGCGCATTTTGATCGCATATCCCACATCCTCAGGTCCAGATGCAGGCACAATTCTTCAACTTTAACTTCTTTGCTCTGCTACCTTTAATCTCCTCTTGCAGGCGCTTCTTCCTCGCAAAGTCCTCTGCACAAAAACATTAACTTGGATAAATTCCTAAAAAAATAATCTCCTTTTGGACATTTTAAGCTAAAATTCTATAATTCTAAGATTTTCTTCATGATTCTACAACTTTTGCTAAAATGACTCAAAATGATAAGAATTTAAACACAAATTCTTTGTTTTTCAAACAATAACCTAGGTTTTTAAGGCTAAATAATGCACATAAATGAGAGTTACCAAAGGACCTACAAATCAGAAGTTCCAAATGACACTACAAGAAGAATAGTCTCTCCCGACGCATACAACCGTCGGGAGAAGCTCAAAAACGCATCGGGAGAACCTCTCCCGACGCATAACTTAGTGTCGGGAATATAGTTGGCAGAACCTAGTCGGGACAACCTCTCCCGACGCCAAAAAATACAATCGTCGAGAGTTACATAAACTCCCGACGCACGAATGGGATTGGAGATTTCCCGACACTAAATGCCTAGCTTCGGGAGTTAACCCATCTACCGACGCCACTTACGTTGGCGTTGGGAGGAGATTCATGCCGACGCATGTTGGATGCGTCGGGGATCATGCCATCTCCTGACGCTACTTGTGCGACGTCGGGAAGTGGGATTAATTCATTATCGCCGACGCTTTTGAAAATAGCGTCGGCATTTAGGCTTACTCCCGACACTTATAGTGGTGTCAGGAGTTCTTCATTTTTTTCCCATCCAATATACTACCTGACATTGAAGTTCCTATTTTCTTTCAAGAACGTTTACATTGAATTGGTCAAATAGTGCAAATATTTTCATTCAAAATAGTGCAAATATTTCATTAAAAATATTACAAATATTTGGTCATACAACAGCGTTGATAAGTGAAAGTTTTGCAATTAAACATAAACTTTAGAGAAAAAAAAACTTGTAATTTGAACAATCTTCCATAGTTTCCAGAGTTGTTGCTCTTACATTATCAACAAGAAAACAAAAGAGCTTGATCTTTCGAATCTCAAAAACATCACTCAGCCCTGCAATTGAAACAAGAATGATTTATCAAAACTTTGAACTAACTTAAATGCTTACAACTTCGTCAAAACTAATTTAAACACAAATAATATAAACAAATGAAAACTGACTTAACATTAAACTCAAGAAAACAATTGAGTAAATAAATTAACAAAATTTAAGAATCTCTCATCCAATCCAAACAAAAACGATAATAACTACACTTTAACCAAATGAAACAAAAATGTGAAATGAGCCCTTTGGAAAAAGGAAACTAAATCTAAACTAATGCTCCAAACTTAATTATAAAGATACATAGGAATGAGAAATAACACTTGTTATCATCCACCCCTCACACCAATCTTAACTTAAGTAACATGAAAACTTAGAAATGAGCCCTTTAAGCAAATGCAACAAACCGAATGAAGCAAACATGTGAAATGAGCCCTTTAAACATATTGTACTAGATCTAAACTAATGCACCAAACTTAATTAGAAAGATACAGAGGAATGAGAAATAACACTTAATTAGAAACATGTTAAAGGAACTTTATGTTGCTACCATAATTGGATGATAGCAACATATACCTTGAACCAACATCTATCAAATGCAGACAAATTAAAGTCAACGTAAGGAACTTTATGTTGCTACCATAACTGCAGGATAACAACATATATCTTCCACTCATATGTTTATTACACAAAGGACGAAGTTCATACCTAGTTTGATGTTCCTCCTCCTTGTGACTACATGAATTGTTCGACGATTCCTCTCAAGCTATCTAGCTGAGCTTTCATTTCAAGTCTTGCACTTCTCTCTACAACTTCGTTTAAAACACCATAAAAGTTGTGATCATCACCTCCACCTTCACTTTCTCCAGGAACCATGATTCCCCTATTCTGTGTAGCCTGATGATATATTGATTAGTTAAGTTATACTTAAGTTTGACATTGAAATCTACTAATAAAAACAATAAAATCTAAACTTTCTAAGAAGCATAATACAAGGTTTTAACATAAAAGGTATAAAATAACTTTCATGTTAAAGTTTAACCATGAAAAATAGAACATACAAACTATCATAAACAAAACAAAAAATTAGATAATATATGATACCATACCACGGGGGGAAGTGACACACAAAGGGTAAAAGAAGCAAGAGAGGAGGCACTCCATATCAAAAGAAGTCAGAGAGTGCTAGTATAAGGGTTTTGAACGTATCTCTCCATACTCCAAAATGATATGATCTTGTCTACTTTAAAGTTAAGCTAACATAATTTTACTTTCAATTTCTAATTGAAAAGAACCATATCAATCAAAATATTCTTAAATAATTGGGATAAATGAGTGATATGTACATTCAAATTTCTATCAACGAATCAATGATTTCACAAGAATAACCTTATCTTAAAAGAACAAAAAAAACTTAAAGAAAACAGGAAAAAAAAAAAACAACTGTTGGAAAACATTTAAAGAAAAAAAAATCCATTTTTCAATTTCACAAGAGTGAACTCTAAACTTAGCCAAAATGCTACGATTTTACCCCACTACCCAAAAAAAAGTACAAGAACCTACAAAATATAGTCTGATATCTATACAAACACAACTATTAAATAACTCTCAAAACTCATAATTTTAACAAATTCCAACCTTATTGTCAAAGGTCCATCACTTTCCATATATATTTCTTATAACTCACGGAACATACATGAGGATATTTTTCAAATAAATCCATAAAAGGAAAAAAAAATGCAACACTGAGAGCCAAGAGGACTAATTTGATAAAACTGAAAGCTCAAAAACTTAATTATATAATGAGATACCAGATCAAATGGACAGTCTAAAGAATGCTCAATCTCAGATTCTCAACACAACCTTAACACACGATACAAAGATAAAAATAAAATAAATACACAAGTCAGGGAATAAGATGTACAAAAAAGAAAACATGAATGTGAAATGAGAGAACAAAGAAGAACAAAGCCTCAATCAACAAACATGGACAGAGATTGCAACAAATCAAACATGACCAAAGAGAATACTCGGTACTACTCTAACATCATTACTAAACTCATAGGCCTCATAAACAAAATGTTAAAATCAATCAACAAAGTGTTTCAGTTCATACTTGCCCGATGAAAAAGACACAAAACTTTCCACTAACATGCACATACACATACAGTGATTCCAACATCACCAGCACAAACACACAACGACAACCATTTGTGTAAAATTATACTTGGTATGAAAACTAAAATTATTAAAATCAAATAACACAAACACGACAAACATTTTGAATTTTGACCACAACACCAACACAAACATAAAACCACAACCATTTTTGTTTTGTTCCACAACTCACTCTCATTGTCCACTGAAGCTTCGGCCTTCTCCAGAGATTCCCACGTCAAATCATTCTTCTAACAATATTTCACTTTCAATTCAACACTTCTGTAATTTTTTTTTAATACTTCTACATCATTTTAATAACCATGATTTCACTTTGAATTCAACAATAAACCTCAAATACAGCAATAGAGAAACAAAAACAAGAGATTCGATACATGCAACTTTGTTTTTTTCTTCAAAACTGCCAATCTCAGTCTGTTGCTTAAATTATATTTAATAAATTTGGTTAATTAACATGAAATGCATCAATTATATGGAGCTAAGCGAATTGGAGGAGAAAAGGCGAAGAAAACTTATCGCAGGCGAATAATAGCTAAAAAATGACGACGACTACTGGCACGGAGGCGAACGGTGGCGACACTGAAACCGGTGGCGGGATCTGAAACCGACGGCGATGATAAGAAGCGGTCGGACGGTGAGAACAACGACAGTCGGCTGACGGAGCTGCGTTTTTCCGAAGAAGGGGGTTGCGTTTTTGTGGAAAGAATGAAAAATTAGGGCTTTAAAAACCCTCTCCCGATGCACATTATAAAGGTGTCGGGAGAGAGCCGAACTCCCGACGCTATAGTTTATAGCGTCGGGAGACATGCCACGTTATAATACGTTATTTTTTTTTCTTTCTGACAGTGTATTAATAGCATCGGGCGTTACCATATCTCCCGACGTCTATTTAAGTGTGCGTCGGGAGTAATAAATGTCGTCTGTCGAGGAATTCGTTATGTTCCCAACGCTTACTTCGTAGCGTCGGGAATGACTATATAGGCCGACGTTTTTTTCCCGTCGGGAGAAAGTGCGTCGGAAAAGACAATTTTTCTTGTAGTGTGATATGAGATTAATTGGCTAAACTCATTAACCAAGTTAATCAATATTTGTTAACTGTGGGTACACTCAACTATAGACCCGCAGTTGCACTCTTCTCATTGCAAATGTATTTCAGTGTCCACGGATATCGACCAATAACAACTAGTCAATCCTTCACGAGTGTTCGTAACACCAGTTGGGTCAAATTACCGTTTTACCCTTGGGCTACCTCTACATCCTTAAGTACCACTGCTCCTCTGATGAACAACCTGTTTGAGGTCCAACCACCAAATAGAAAACCCCTCTTGGGCCAGTGAGAGGGTAGGATCCTTTGTTTAAGACCTGGAGGCACCACTTAAGGGAACACTCATTTACTTCCATAAAGTCGGGAAGAAGTGAATTCCATCTTGTGTGATTATGTTCCTGACAAGTGCTGTGACACAAGACACTTCTAAGTGCAAGTATACACTATCAAGTAATAAAGTGGAGAGTACTCCGTTTATCGTACCCAAGGGAGATGGTGACTAGTTGAAAAACACTCAATTTTGCAAAATAAGAACCTCCTCTAAATTTGCAACCAAGGATGACCAAAGAAATAATTTGATTGAGGGTTTTTGTGATTGAAGACAAAATGATAAAATAAAGCAAGTAAATGAAAGTGGTAAAGATATATGAGATAAGCGGGGAATTCAAATAACATCAACCAAGAGCTTTAGATTGCACCCACCTTTGCACTAGCAGCTAACTTAGGCATTGCACACGGCTGGAGAATGCTATCTATAGTGCCCACATAGACATGATGCAGATAGATTCCTCCAGTTTGCACCCATCAAATACCCTGACAACTAGATTGTGAGTTAAGTCCTACTCCTATTCAGCTCCACTGTAGGTGCCTTTCGAAGACTACGCCAACTACACATCTATTTCTACGGCTAGCTAAAACTTAGATAATTATTGCACACGACTCCCAAAACTCTAGTGGTTCTAGTTCTATTTCTAGGATGCAAGAAATCAAAGTCCTATTTCTAGGATCTTTTCCACTATTGTTTTTGCGAACTCGTGCATTCAACTCAAACCTTTCGAGCACCACCTGAACACAAACTATGCTAACTTAAGTGATCAGTTGAACCTAACAATGAAACTTAAACTTCAGCAAAAACAAACAATGCTAAGAGGAAGTAAGGTTGCATTTGCATAGGTGGAGCTTTCTTCTACTCAAGGTATCCACATATTTGAACCCCCGAGAAAAAGCTTAGCTCATTCAAGAAATTAAAATGCAAGACATAAAGTAAAAATTGTACAAAGTAGAAGAATAAACTGAATTCATATTAAGTAATCAAAAGAGTACAATAATAAGAACTTACAGCTGAAAAGTAAATGAAAATAGAAAATACAGTAACTATTAAAATGACTAAACATAAAGTAAACACAAGGCTCAACTAAAGAATCGTTCCCCTCTCTATCTAGCTTGCTCTTAACCTTTTTCAATGGGAGACAAGTCTTTCTCTTCTTCTTCTTTCGAATGGAAGAGCCGACAGAGGTTGGAAGATCCGAAACTCAGAGTGGCTACAAGATGAGAAGAAAGAAAAACTAAAAAAACTATCATAAGGACGAAATTTCGAGCTCCTTTTGCTTCTTGCACCTTGGTCACCTTTTATAGACCATGGAAGATAGGGTTGGTGATAACTCTCCAAAAGGAAATTATTTGTGTCTTATTCTTTGATGATTTATATGTTATTTGTGCCAAATGAGTGTGTTAATGCATTGATTAAAGCATTCGAAACTTGATCAAGTCCACTATAAAAATGCCTGATGATAATGCAGGCAGGAAAACCATGATGAGGACACTTCTGGAATCTCTCACATGCTGCAACCAGAGGTTCATTATAGGATTGTCTAAAAGCAATGATCTCCACTCTACATTTTGAATTCTTGTTGGATGAAAAAAAAAAAAAAAAAAAAAAAAACTTCTCTAAAAACTTCTCTGCTAAGTCATTCCAAGATGTGATGGAGTTTGGTGGAAATGAATCTAAGCACGCCTTTACATCTCCCTATAACAAAAAAGGAAAAGGTTTAAGTTTCAACGTATCTTCTGAAACTCCTGTAACTTTGAATGAACTACAAATTCTTAAAAACTGTTTAATATGCTTTCAACAACTGAAGCCGAATTCATAGCCCTTTCATAAGCAATTAAAGAAGAAATATGGTTAAAGGGATTATTCCAAGACTTTGGAATACAACAACCAAAGATTAAAATCTATTGCGACAATCAAAGCACTATATTCCTAACGAAGAATCCTCAGTTTCACAATAGAACAAAACATATCGACATCAAGTATTGATGCGCAATTTGCTTACCGCAAGTGTACGGGCCAAGTTATAATATAGTGATTTTTTAGATCGAATGTCGTCCTCTAGATTGGTTTCTAACTTGATTAATTACCATGAATAATTTCGCTCAATTTTATCTAGGGATCAAGTTTAATGATGCAAAAGAATGTAATGCAAGAATTTAAAAGATTGGTAATTCAATTGGAGAGCAAACTCCTAGGGAATTGACTTCACTTATTGAGGTTATGAATTAATTACTTGGATGATTTAACATGCTAAGTTTCATAAATCTAGGAGTAACAAGATTCATACTTATCTCTCCCGAGCATAAATAATTTTCTAACATGTAATGAATTTAATATCCCTATCTAAACTCATTAGCATGCAAGACATTAAGTCTAATCCTTTTTAACGATTTCTAAGATTATCTTAAATCTCCCGATCTTAAGACTATCCTAGTTTTGCATATCAAGATCTAAGCTAAACCCCCTCTCCCGAGCAAGATTTAGACTAAACATCATTCAATTCATGCTCAATAAATTGAAAGCATTAAGAGAAGACTATGCATAAATGAAATCAAAGCATACATCCAAAATTAATCCATAACGCCCAAAGGCTACATCAATCCCTAAGAATTAAAGGCCTAGCTACTCATAATTTGCGTTACAATGTAAGCTAGATACGATAAAAGTCATACCAACAACTAAAAGTCATACGATAAAAGGCCTAGCTACTCTAGTCCCGTCAATGCCGCACGTTCCCGTGACGAACCCCTTGAGCTATTGTCTTCAATCCCGCTCTCCAAGCTCCCTCTAGCTCCCACAAGAGGTCTCTAATCAGAATTAGGGCTAAAAACTCTCTAAAAGAACTCCCTTTGGCCGACCACAATCGCATAGTATTTATAGAAAATCTATCAACAGCGTCGAGACGCTATGGGCAGCGTCGTGACACTGTCGCATTACCTCCCATTCTGTTTATGGAACAATTGAGAGCGTCGAGACACTATAGTCATAGCGTCGAGACGCTGTGACCTTTGCCGCCTAATTCACTTATGGAAATTACTAGCGTCGAGACTCTAGCTCTCAGATGTGCCTCATTTTAGAAGCCTCCAACTTGATTCTTTTTGGATCATTGGCCTCTTTTCACGTTCCGAACACCCGATCAACTTCATTTTCTCAATTTAGCTCAAATAATTGATTCCTACAAATAAAACATTTAAGTGCATAATTTTGGCCAATTTAATCTCAATGACTAACTAAAATAGATAGGGAAAAATAGCTTGTTATGCTTGCTATCAAGCATCATTTTGTTCGAGAAGAAATTGAAAAAGGAGAAATCGTGGTCGTAAAAGTCCATACCTCAGATAACGCAGCAAATATCTTGACGGAGTCGTTGTCTCAGCTGAAATTCCAACATTGTCTTGAAATGGTAGGATTTTACCTACCAGAAAAATGGTGAACATGGTCAAACAAAGGAAGGGAGCTACTATTCAGAATTGTTTGATTTGAAAGGTGGAGATCTATGAAGAAGATTACTTGAAGTTCCGGTTGCAATCAACCAATTCTTCTTCCCCTGTCATAATCGAAAACTAATTCTCAGTAGTATATAAGTGCTCATTGAACAAACATAAGATGAGAGAGTAAAAATAAAATTAGTGAGAGTGAAGTCACCTTGTAATTCTGATAGTAAATGAAACCAGCTCCTTTTGCACAATGGACGTAGGCCTTAGCTTTTCGAACCACTTTACATTGTGTGTCTTCTTCTTCTTCTCTGATCTGTGTATGGTTTTCTTGCGTGTGGATGATCTTCTTCTTCGTGAGAGAATTGGTGAGAATTTTGCCTTGAGAGTTCTTTGATTGATTTTGGTATTTTGTCCAAGACTTGCATGTTGTTTGAGTGAGTGGGACCTGGCTCTTTACACGCGTAATCGTTGTTGAAGGAAACGTGTAAAAGTAACACTGGTATCAGAGCTTCATAAATTAATGAAGAACAAAAATCTTGAAGACAAAATGGCTATGGCAAGATACGATATTGAGAAGTGTCGCGACGTGGAGCGACCGACGTCCTTTCCTAAGGATCTCTTTCAAGAGGAGAAGTTTGGAGTCACCACCAATCATCTTGGAGTGTGATTGGTCCCCATTTTAAAAAACAGAACTGGTCTTAGAAACCAAAGTTGGGTTTGGGGGTCAGTTGTGTGTAGGGAAGGTATTAACACCCTACAACACCCGTTTGAAAACATTTTAATTATTACTCAAATTCATTAATCAAAGGTTTATATCTTAATAAAAATAAGTAAATAAAATTTAAAAAAAAATGAAAATTAAATGTCTCACTAATTTCACAAGCAAGACTTTATTTTAACTTGTGTTTATAAGCCCAATATGTGGGGTTATGTGTTTAGCCCAATTGGGACTAAATGGGTTGGCTTGTCTTGAAAGCCTAAGGTTTTTCCTTTGATATGGGATGACCTAAGAAAAGAGACAGTAGTAGAAAAATACAGAAAAACAGGGAGAAGCATGAAGAGCAGTGCAGTTTGGATTTTCAGCGACAACTTCCACAAAGTTGTCGATTTCCAGAGTTTCAGCCGTTGGATTTTGCTGCAATTTGGCCAGCCTGTTGGGGAAACATAAGCCTCATTTGGGATGGTTGGATCGTCGTTTTGAGCTCTACTTTGTTCGTAATCGTTGCTGGACAGAACCTGTAAGACTGGAGATATTTTCCATCTCTTGTTATCTCAAGTGTTGATCTCTTATGTATGAAAGTATTGGTGGGTTATGAATCTTTGTATGACTGATTTGGATTCTTTTCCCTCAATTTAATCATAATAAGAGAAGGTGACAAGGGTAGACTCCTCACAAGTCCTGTGGTTTTTACTCTTCACACCGAAGGGGTTTTCCACGTATAAATCGTGTGTTATTTGCGTCTTAGTCTTCTAAATTTTATGGTTGATTGTTGTCCATTATTGGTTGATTGTTAGGTGATTAATTGGTGATTTATTTGTTGTGTTTTGGAACATTATTATTTGGTTGATTATCTTGGAGGTGATCCTAGTGGGTTGTTGATATACTACTTGGGTCCTATCAAAATCTTGACAACTAAGAAAGAAAGGTAGAAAATGTGAAAATAACTTTTTTATCTCTCATAGTTGTCAACATTTTAATAGTAGTATGTAAGGAGAACCGGTATGTAGCCAAGTATTTTCCATCAATTTTATCCCTCATGGTTGTCAAGAATTTAATGGCGGTAGGTAGGGAGATCCCTACATACCCGTATACAGTCAAGTATTATCATTTAAATAAACAAAAAAATAAAATTTCAAATTAATTCTTACAAATTAAATTTCATTAACACAAACCAAACATAAAGGTTGTAAATTTCCAAACCACGCTTAAACGAGCAACGAACCTGTTTTTTAAATTCTACTATTACAATTAGTATAATAAAGAGAAAGGAAAAAATAAGGTGAATTCCATTTTCATTTTTTTTTAAAAAAAGCATCATTTAGAGAAGCTTTTTCTTAGAATTTTTAAGATGTAAGAAGAAGAATCAGATGCTAAGCAGATGAACCGATTCAATTTTTGTTGCCTTTTTTTTCTCTCAAAAAGTTCTTTGTTCCATATTTTTAGGGTTTTGAGGTTGTTTTTCAAGAAAAGGAGTGAACATCACTTGGAAAAAAGCACAATGGAATACAAAAGGATTTTTTTTTTACACCAAAAAGATTGAAACACCTAATTTCTTTCATTTATGTCTTTTAAGGTTTTAGAGTATATTCCAAACTTCTATCTCACACCATTTTTAATCCTTTTTCCTTTCCTTCTTTCTTTTTTTTTTTTTCTTTTTTTAATTGTTAACATGAAAAGAAAAGGTTATTTCCTTATAATCTTTTAGATATTTCAATTTTTGTCTAAATTAGATCTTTTTTTGTTATCAAGATGTTTAGAGGATATGATATACAAATTTAAAACATCGATACTCCTTATGAGATTGTCAAGCGTTACTATAATAGCAAATCTAATAGATTCAATTTTTAAAACAATAAGATTACTGGGGTTCAAATATAACTGTGTGTTGGAAATAAGATTGTTGGGAATCAAAGATAACTGTGTTTGGTTGTGCATGAGAATGTATCGAGATTTTATCTGAACGAATTATGTCTGCATTATTAATCATGTAAAATTTATGTAATTTTAATAAATTAATCAATAAAATAATCAAAATTAATTCAAACTATTAATAAAAATTAATGAATTAATAATCATGAAATAATTTTAATTGGATTATTTATTTATTATAAAGAAATCCAAAAAAATAATTATTTGATTTTAAATAATCAATAAGTAATGAATTATAATTATTGAAAAATGAATTTGTATACTAAAATCATTTAAATAATTTTAATTCAATAATTAAATATATTTTCGATAATGTTAACTAATTAATTATAATTTTAGTAAATATGTAATTACATCCCTTAATAGACTTGGACTAAGTATTTGTTTTTAAAAAATTGAAATTCTTGACAAATTATTATTTAATCTAATTAAATAATTTATTATATTATTTTTTAATTTAGTATCCGTTAGTTAATAAAATTGCATATAACATGTTTTTTCAAGGGCATAGAAAACCCTTTGCGTATGGGGATGCCTAAGAATCCGTTATTTCCCGGACCCACCACAGAAACCTTGAAACAAACAAGGGTATCTCCTTTTCAAAAAAAAAAAAAAAAAAAAAAAACAAGGGTATCTGAAACTCTTGCCCATTCCCATCTCGAAAACTCTTGCACCAAACGGCCCCTAAGTCTATTTTAGTCAAATAAGTTACTATATGTCAGGTCATAGGAGTGAGAATGTTTCAATTTTAACGGTGGATAATGCTATTTCATCAAATTAAAATGTATTTTCAATTCAATAATTAATAAAAATTTATTCTTCTATATTCATTTCATCATGGGGTTGATTTTTTTTTTTTTTTTTTTTTGACAACATGTGGAGTGAGGGGATTCGAATCAAATACCTCTTGATCATTAGTATAAGCTTAGACCAGTTGAACTATACTCATGTTGACATTATGGGGTTGATTTGGTGATAATAACAACTTGATTAGAAAAATGCAATTAAGATTTTGATTTAGATTAGGAATGAGATTAAAAAACCTAAAGAGTAAGGGTAATTTATAAATTTAGTCAAAGAAGAAAGAGGGGGAAAAGAGAAAAAGTAAGTAAAATAGGTTTGAATTTTTGATACATGTGCATTTAGAATCAAACATTTTTAGAGAGAGGAATATAATTTGAAATATGTTACTTTAATTATATTGTTTTTATTTTTCCCTCCCAATCTCTTTTATTTATGCTTTGCAGCTTTGCTTTTTCATTTTTTCTCACCCAAAAGGTTCCACTTATTGCAAGAATATCCTCTCTCTTTCTCTCTCTCTCTAAATGTTTTTGCTTTTCATTTTGGTTTTAGGGTTTCTTTTTGCAAAAAGAAAAGAAAATGAAATATATATATATATATATATACATACATACGAAGTTGGATCCAATCCATCCAAACCCCACCTTCTGTGTGTTTTTGTAACTAACTAAATAAAAAATAAAGTGTTCAGTAAACGACGTCGTTTTCTTCGTAAACAACTTGATTCCAATTCATAAAGAAAACAACAGCAAAAGGTGTAGAAAATGATGTTGTTTTTTCTTTTTTTTTTTTTTTTTTTTAATAAGAAAATGATGATGTTGTTCTATGAATTTTGATTTCATGGATGATTTAATTTAATATATGCATTTAATATCTACTTCATATAGCTTTACTATATTGAAAAAAATAAACACAAGTGGTTTAATATCTTGTTAAATTAAAAATGTTTTTGAAATTTTCATCAAAGTTTTGTAGGTCAGTTTGATAATTATTTGATTTTTTATTTTTTATTTTGAAAAATTATGTTTATTTTCTTTCTATTTCTTTATAATGATTTTCATTTTTTTTTTTTAAGAATGATTTCCACGTTTGTTAATGAAACCTTGAATTCTTAGTCAAATTTTAAAAATAAAAACATTTTTCTAAAAACTACCTTTTTTGGTTGAATTTTTTTTTAAAACATGGACATAGATAAAAGAAAAAAGAAGAAATGTTTTTATATAATTTTTAAAAACCAAAAATCAAATGTAAATGAAGTCTAACTTTTATAGGCTTAGTTTTTAAAAACTTATATTGTTTTTCGTATTAGCTCATGTATTTTTTAGAATAATAACTTTTTAAACAAATTGTCAAACACTAGAATTTTTTTTTAAATGTTTTTTTTTTAAATTAAACACTTGGAAAGTTAAACCGCATACTCTAAGAAATCGAATCAAATTGTGTCATCTCTACATGGTGATATAAGTTGGTCCAATCATATTGCATCATGACCATCTAAAGACACAATTTAATCAACGAGACTACGGGTGCGTTTGGCGTTGATTTTAGAGAAGGTTGGAGTGATTAAAAAATAATCTTAATTGTTTTTCTCGTTTGGTAAAACAAATTATAAATTAATTTTTATAAAAGTTTTTTCAACTAAGTTGATTTGCAAAATTCAAAAATTGTAGTTTTTAATTTAGCTTCCCTAAAAATCTAATTTGTAACTAACTATTTATCTTTCTCTACACGTTGTTACATGATTCTTTTTTTTTTTTTTTTTGTGTTTGTTTTTTTTTTATTTTGTTTTTTTGAAATATATGTCAACCATTTTTTAATTTAAGTTAAAAATTTGTATTCTATTATCTTATACTCAATTGAAATTACTTTTTTTTATTTTATTTAAATTGAAATAATATTTTTTCAATACAAGTAACAAATTATATTTCTTAGCAAAATATAAAAATATCTTAGATTAAACATAACATTATATTTTAAATCATATGAAATTTAAAATAATTATCTAATATGTTTCAAAAAAATAATAATTATCGTATAATAATTTTGAAATTATCTTATAAAACTTTGAAATTAAATATCAACTTTAAATTTATTTATTGAAAAAAATATAGTTAAATTGTAACAATTTAGAATTTTAATTTACCAAACACCTCAACCTACTTTTTCATCTATAAAACTAAAATTTACAACAATTATTTTAGAAGCTACAACAATCCCCCAAACTAAGCCTACATCATGTCTATATAGATGACATGAGATAATTTAACCCGATTATAAATTGATCCAATCAAAGTTTCTCATGTTTGCATAATGACACAAGTTAATTTAATTAAGGGTTCGTTTGGAATACATATTTATTTAAATGTTTTTCAAGAATGCATTTTTTAAAAAATATTTTGCATAAAAATTGTTTAGAATTTAAACACTCATATGTTTGGTTACATTTCCTTAAAGTGTTTTAATACACTAGTTATTGTATACTTAAAAACTCTTATTGAAAAAGTTGGTTTCAAATGTTTCTCTCAAAATGATTTATTTCTCAATCTCATTTTTTGATAAGTCATTTTTAGTAGTTGTGTCAAACACTAGAAATTTTTTCAAAATGATTTTTTTCCAAAATCAAACACTTAGAAATTATGTCATGTCTACATGATAGACATAAATTGGTTCGTTTAGTCAAAGTTTGTTATGATTGTCAAAATTAGCATGATTCAGCGGTCATTAGTATGTACCTTCGATTGAAGGGTTCCCAAATATTGTTGAACTAAAAAAAAATTGTCATAATTATTTGGTAACATATATAAGTTCGGTCTAACGAAATTGTGTTACATGGCAATGAGTTATAAATTAGATAGGTCCAATATCTCACTAAAGTCCTATAAATAAAGGAAGGGTGCATTTGGAATACCTTTTAATTTAAGTGTTTTTAAAGAATGCATTATATTATAAACATTTTGCATAAAAATGGTTTAAAATTTAAACACTCGTATGTTTGCTTACACTTGTTCATAAGTGTTTTTATACCCAAGTTAATATATGCTTAGCAACTCTTTTTAAAAAAGTTACTTTTAAGTGTTTCTCTCAAAATGTATTATTTCTCAATCTCATTTTTTAATAAGTCATTTTTAGTGGTTGCCAAACACTATAATTTCTTTCAAAATGATTTTTTTTTTCAAAATTAAACACTTGAAAAGTTAAACCAAACACACCCGAGTGGTTTCTCATTTTCCCATTAAGAAGATTCAAATATACAAAGAAAATTCCTAAGAGATTAAAAGCTTTCTGAAACTTAAAAGACATCTTTAAGACCAAGGACTTGAAAGAGTTTGAAGATTAAAAAAAAAAAAAAAAATCACCTCTTTGTAAAATTGAAGACCTCAAGACATATAATTGACTCTTCAATAAATTGGATCAGTAGAAGATTCACTCTCGAGAACAAGTTGTTTAGACCTTCAACTAAATTTACATTTTAGAGAAAGAATTACATATTGTAAAACTTAAATATAAATAAAATCGAGTTTTATATCACAAAAAATAAATTTATTTTGAAAGCCGGTGGGAACACTAACATTAATACATCAAATTTAATACTAATAATATATAGGTTTAAATCTCGTTTTAGTCCATAAAGTTTAGGATTTGCTCCATTTTGGTCCTTGAACTTTCACAGTTTTCATTTTTTTGGTCTCAACGATTTTAGATTTGTTTCAATTTGATTCCTAAATTTTCAAAATGTGTATTTTAATCATTAATTTTGGAAAAGTAACCCATTTTGGTTTTAATTTGCTTTGAACAAACTGATATTGTGACTTTGATGATATCTACTAACATATAAGCATGAGCATATATTCAAATCACACGGATGTTGAAAATAAATATTGGGTAAGAGAATATTAAGTGACAAGATATATTGAAAATTGTTCCCTTTTGAAAGTTTAAAGACCAAAATGGAACGAACATAAAAATTTAGGCTCCGTTTGATAATCATTTGGTTTTTGGTTTTTAGTTTTTGATAATTATGCTTGTTTCCTCCTAATTTGCTTACAATGGTTTTCATCTTTATTAAGGACACGTTTGAATTCCTAGCCAAAGTCTAAAAACAAAAACAAAATTTTGAAAACTATTTTTTTTTAGTTTTCAAAATTAGACCTGGTTTTTGAAAACAAGGGAATGACATAGATAACATAATAATGAAGAAAGTTGTAGATAAAAGTATTGTTTATAAGCTTAATTTTCAAAAACCAAAAACTAAAAACGAAATGGTTATCAAATGGGATCTTAGGAACCGAAATTAAACCAATTACATACTTCACTTATTTTAGTAAATGTCGTAAAACATTTTTCAATAAAAGACTTCACACGTGGTGAACCTTGCAATAATGAGAGAAGAGAACTCGAAAGGGGTAGGAAAATGACAAAGTATTATGACATTTTCAATGCCATGGATTGGCCTACTTCACTCAAATGTAATTGGAGAAATTTCAAGTTTTTTCCTACATGACAAATATCTAGTCATTCAAATTTTGAAACCCTTAATTTCCTACCTAGTAAAAAGATTAGGTTAAATTACACCAAATATCCCGAAACTTTAAAGTAGTTTTCAATTATGTTCCTTAACTATGAAAAGTTTCATTTTAACTCTAGGACTTTGAAATTATTCCAAAAAATGCTCTTAGAGATTTTTCCATTACATGGTAGTTGATGTATAAAAATGAGAAGGTATACACGATTGATCATTTACAATTTCATTCATGTAAATTATTCCTAACAATTGATGAATAAAAATTGATTTTGTGAATAATGATGAAAATGTTGTTAACGATATCTTTTGATCAGTTGAAATAAATGGTAACCACGATCTTAATCTATTATATAGTTGAAATTGAATTGTAAATGATCTTATATACACACCTAATTTTTACAACAAGTTGCCACTTCAATTTAATGAAAAAAAAACTCTACAGTGGTATATTTTGGAATAATTTCAAAGTTCAAGAGTACAAATGAAACTTTTCAAAGTTTTAAGAGGACATAATTAAAACTTATCCCAAAGTTTAAATATATTATGTGTAATTTAACTCGCAAACTATATCCTTTATGCATATCTTAACTCTCAGCTATAAGTTCAACATTAGTAGGGAGAAGTACGCTATATATTAAAAACTAACACTAGCTAATAGATTATAAGTAGGGTGTGTTTGATTTAACTTTTCAAGTGTTTAATTTTGAAAAAATTTCTAGTGTTTGGCAACCACTAAAAATGATTTATTAGAAAATGAGATTGAGAAATAAACTCTTTTGAGAGCAACCCTTGAAACCAACTTTTTAAAAAAGACTTCTTAAGTAAACAATAACTTGTGTATAAAAACATTTGTGAGGAAATGCAACCAAACATATGAGTGTTTAAATTCTAAGTAATTTTTATACAAAATGTTTTTTAAAAAATGCATTCTTTAAAAACATTTAAATTAAAATGTATTCCAAACGGACCCTAACTCTAGCCGAACACAACAACTTTAAACTAATTGGGTATGGTAAAATTGTTTGACATTTGCTCTCAAGAGGGAGAAGAAACTGGAAGTTGAGATGTTTGAGATTCCTTGACATGAGGAAATTCGATTTGATTTAGAATAAGGTCTCTGGACCAAAGAGCTAACAAGCACATTACACATTACTCTTATAATTCATGTGCATTCAGGAGTAAGTTGCAAGCATTTAACTCATGAATTAATGAAAGTATAATAAATCATCTAATTAAAATAATGAAAGTATAATGAGATTTTCTTTTTTAAAATAAAAAATAAAAAAATTTAGCTGATGACAATTTGATTCCTTGAGTAACTTGAGATTCAAAATAAAATTATAAGTCATAATTATGTTTTGAATATTGCTCCTTTCCATTATTATTTGTTGGTTGAATTTTTTGATAAGTCTTTTTTTAATTTAAAGAAAGAAAAAAAAGACAACTTTTCTTAATGTAATCACAAGAAAATAAACTGAAGACTGAATTATATAAAAATATCCCTAAACTTTGGGTTAGGTTTCAATTATGCTTCTAGATTTTAAAATTTTTCATTTTAGCACTTGAGCTTTGAAATTTTTCCAAAAAAAAAAAAAAAAGAGAAACAAGGTTGATTTCTCTGTTATAATGAAGGATATGGAAATGAATATGGCAACTATGTAAAAATGGGAAGACATATACATGAGATTGTTTACAATATCATCCATGTAAATTGACATGAAAACTAATATATAAAAATTTATTTTGTGAATGACATTGTAAATGACGATGTTGACAATATCTTTTGAGTCAAAATGAACTGTAACATTAATTTTAATCTTCTACATAGTTGAACTTTAATTGTAAACGATATCACGTATGTCTTTCAATTTTCACATATCAGTTGTCATGTCAATTTTTATCCATACATTATTTTAACACAAAAAGTTTAATTTAAAAAAAAAAAAAAAAAGAACTCCATTAAGATTTTTTATAACAATTTCAAAGTTAAAAGAGTAAAAATAAAAACCTTTTCAAAGTCTAAAGACGTAATTGAAACCTTCCTGGTTCAAAGATATTTTAGATCTATAAAATTTAACCTAACCGAAATTGAATTTAAGTCTCTTCTAATATAAAATTTTGGATCTACCATGGTCTACGTTTGGAGAATAATTTTTTTTTCTTTTTTTTTACTTCCCTAATACTATATTAGTTGAATTTTCAATTGAGTTTTTAATCGGTAAAAGTGAGGTGAAGATATATATCTACTTTTTTGAATAAGTAAAATTAAAACAAAGAACAGCACAAAAAATAAAGTATATGCAAACTATAATTATGATAAATTCCAACAGAAAGAAAAGTTAAAAAAAATAAAATCAAATCAAATATGTAGCAAAAGTTTAGAACACCTTTGAAATAATAATGAGTATAATTCGAGTAAAATTCAACTAACTAACGCATTGTAAGCCTCTTTTAAAAGTTAGAGATTTAAATTCTCACCTATATCCTTTTGTTAATTTTAATTTTTATTTTTAAAAATTATGACAATCATAATTAATTAATAATTGATAGATTTAAAAAATGTTATGTAATTATTTTTTAAATTTTTATATTTATAAAAATACACATTTATAAATATTTTAGAAAATAATGTGTATTTACAAATATTTTCTTCTCAAATAATTTTTTTTTTTTAAAAAAGCTATAATAATAGATTTGTTAGCTAAATGACTACACAATGAATATTGTTATAAAAGCATGCTTGCCTTTTATGAACAAAATTATTAATAAAAAAAATAAATAAAGCTTGAATTGGACATCAAGAAAGCAACTTTGAATTTTATAGCTTCAAAAGATACAAAAGTGGTAAAATGATGTGAAATATAATTTAATTTACATGTTTTAAATGAAAAGAAACTATTTATTGCAAATAATTGATAATCATCTTGGAAAAAGCCACACATATACACAAACATTTTATCTCCTTTAGAATGTGGCCAAAGTTAGGTTTTTTTTTTTTGGAAAAAACCAAAGTTAGGTTTTCAATGATCCTTTGCATGTTCAAAACTTTGTTAAGATTTTCTGGGAAAAAACAATATATTTTCTTGGTCATTTTCAAATAGTGGTTCTCATGAAATTATATAATTTAGGATTCGTTTGGGATTACAATAGCTTTAAAACTAATTACTAGCAATTTTGCTTTTAAAAAAAAATAGTTTTTTTTTAAAAAAAAAAAAAAAACCGAGTTTTTTGCTTGCCTAACCTTATTTTATTTGGTTTGTCTATTCTCTTATATTATTTTGAGGCAAATTATCATGTTTTAGTTCAATTAGCGTGTCATGTCAACATTTAGATAAGAGACATAATTAAAACTTTTTTTTTAATAAGACATAATTAAAACTTTTTAAAGTTTAGAGACTAAAAATGTATGATTGACTTAAGTTTATAATTTTTTTTTTAAATAAATACATACAAGGGAAAATAAATTATATATTTACTCTTTTGTTGAAATTGAAATGTTATCCTATTAATTAGATGAATTTTTGTTTTTAAGGATATAACATTACAAATGTGAATAGAAATTGAAATTTTTGATGGACTAAATTACTAATACATTAATTAGTTTAATTTAGCTAGCTTGACAGCCAAAAGATACTATTTATTTTTTTAAAAAAAGTTTGAGAAATTAAATTATCTTTAAAAAGATAATTAAAAACACACACACACACAAAGATTCCATCTACTTTACAATAACCAAAAGGGGTTTTCAAATAGTATTAAGTTATTAGAAAAAAAAAATGCTTGCTTTATTGTGAAATAGTGATTTCCTTAAATATCCTTTAAATTCTTTTATAAAAATACTATTAGAAATTTAGAATGTAAATTAAGCATCATTCCAACATATAAAAAGAGAGAGGAGTTGTTTTTCTTTTTTTCTCCCCTTTTGATAAGAGAGAGAGAGAGAGCTTAAAGATTGAAGATCCCCTTTCCAAACATTATCAAAAAACAAAAACAAAAGAAGAATCAGAAAAAAAAAATATCTATAAAAAAAAAGAAAAAAGGATAAAGAATAAAACTAAAAAAAAAAATATTCCATAACCAAGCACCAAAAAGGAGACAAAAAGCCAACTAAGGTCACAGCCCACAAGGGTGATATAACAGTTAAAGCCCCTAAAAATAATCAGCTTGTGGGACCCACTTAATTTGCACATCTGCCATACCATCTTCCATACCTTCTATATCAGCTGCACATATCACTTCTCCACTTTTTTTTTTTTTTTTAAAAAAAATATTTAGATATTTATTTTTAAAAAAATATATTTAGATATTTATTGATAATGCATATATATATGATGAAATGTTTTTTTTTTTTTAACAATGTGCACAGGTAGAAGAATTCAAATCTCTAATGTTGATGGTCAAATTTGTTCAGAGAGAATTCACCTGACCTTCACGTGCCATCAATGGTAAATTTGTAGATGAGGGGGAAGACGTGACTTGCAAAACTGTAAACTTGCACACCGGTGTGGTGCTAACCACACCGTCTCTGATGCTTAAGTCAGAAAACGGAAGTAGGAGGACTAGAGAGCAAGAGAGAGAGTAGAGAGTTCGGATCTCCTTCTTCAGTGCCAAAGAGGGGTATAAATACATGCTCATCTTCCTAGGGTTTTTAGGAATTCGGAGGCATTTCGGAACAAACCAGGCGGAACCGGGACGCCCAGAGGTGGTAGGGACCATACGGAGCCAGAAGGGTTCAACCCGCGTAGGCGGGCTGAGGGTCGGCCTCGGCCGACCATAAGCCTCGGCCTCGACCTTGGGCTGAGGCAGAGCAGGGGGTCGGGCCAAAAACCTGACCCCTTCGGTCTTGGCCCGTCCCACTTGCCGGTTTTGCCTCTTGGGTCCATCTTCCAGTCTGATTTATGCTCGGTTGTTCTCGTCAGCTCCTTGTGCATCGAGGTGGTCCAAAATCACCTATAACATCTAACTTTTCGATCGAGAATATATGCCTTAATCAGTTGAATTATGTTCAAGTTGCCAATATTGTAGGGATAAGAGCCCTAGCGCAGCGGAAAACGTTCAGAGACCTTATCGGTTTTAAAAATGTTTGGGAAACCAATATGACGGCAAAAACCATAAATTACAGCAAGACATAAATAAAATAAATGCTGTAAAACTGATATAAGCATGCTAGAAAAAGAGAAAAAATTCTAGATCTAATCTAGAATTGGATCCTATTGATCCTAGGGTTCAAGAATCATTACCCTTGAAGAGTTCTTGATAAACACCGCATTTTCCCTCGTGAACTTGCAGAAAAACAACAACAAAAGGAGACTCCTTTTTCGTTGCAAAACCTTGTGAACACCATAAAAAAGAAACACCGGTATCCTCCTAGGCGTATGCGCTGAGTGGCTTGTGGGAACCAAAATTTCTAAAACCTTTTGGGGAAATTTTCTTGGTCTCTGTAAACTCAACCAAAACCAGAGAAAAAAAAGAACTTCTGCAGGAGAGTCTGAGAGAATGTGTGAGAGAGGGAGAGTGAATTATGTGAGATCAGTTAAAATAAAACCTCCCACTCCCTTAAAACCCTCATACCAACGTGAATAGGGTTAGGGGAGTGGTTGACTGGTCAGTTCTTTAACTGACCAGTTAATTAAATTAAATATATAATAAAAAATATTTAATTTAATTAATGGCACATGAACACTTTCATGTACATATCCCACATAACCTATAGTTTTAATATAACTTAATTAAATCATAATTTAATTAAATTAAAACATCAACATTAATTAATTCACCAATTAATTAATATTTTTATTAAATATCATATATTTAATTATATTTCCCTCAATAAAACTATAGAATTAATATTCATCATATGAGCATTAATTATAACCTATAGTTTTTATTATGAATCATATTCATACTTTAATAAAATATTTGAACCCCTTCAAATATATAATTCCCCTTAGAAATTTATCTCAACGCCCCAATGGAGCTACCGGTGGGACCTAATGGACCTACAGATCAGAAGCTCCAACGATATGAGATTAATCGGTTAAACTCATTAACCAAGTTAATCAATATTCGTTAACTATGGTTCACTCCACTATAGAACCACAACTGCACTCTTCTCACTGCAGATATATTTCTGTGTCCACGGATATCGATCGTCAACAGCAAGTTAGCCCTTCACGTGTGTTCGTACCCCAGCTAGGTCAAATTACCGTTTTACCCCTGGCTACCTCTTGGTCCTTAAGTACCAGTGCTCCTCTAATGAACAACCTGTTTGTGGTCCAACCAGCAAACAGAAATCCCTCTCGTGCCATAAAGAGGGTAGGGCCCATTGTTCAAGACTCGGAGACACCACTTAAGGGAACACACCTCTACTTACCCTAATATTGGGAAGAAGTGAATTCCATCTTGTAAGACTATGTTCCCAGCTCCCCACTCGGTCTTGTCCCCAAAATGGTAGGCTTATTGAGTCGGCGAACAGGCCACTCTCACCCATACAAATCAAAGGACAATCCCTTATGGACAGGAGTCCATAATCTACTCAGGATTAAGGCCAAGTTGCCTAGGTCATCCTAGTGAAATAGAAACCGAGCTAACTAACGGTGTTACAGTTAGTGGTAAACTATTTCGCGGTCCGGTCTTTGTGCAAACTCATTGCATAGGATACCCCCACTCGCATGTCAACTACATGAATGTGTTGGATCATTACGTTTGTATCAATATACAAAGCGGGCCGTATCCATAGTGTCACCAGGACAAGGTACCCAACCTTATCCCTATACTACAGACCCTTTAGGCTAAAATTTGAACATTGATCCCCGTATGTCCCTACATACTAGTTCAAGCCTCATTCTATTAGCCTTGGATGTTTAGTTTATTGGATTAGGGTTATTAAGACAAGATATAATACAAACATTGAATAATACATCACTTTTATTAATGTTCGGTCAAATGTACATTTATTATCTACGAGTTTTAGGACATAAAACCCAACAAATATATGATGAAGTTAATATCAATATTTGTAATAATGTAAAGTTATTTGAGTGAATAATTTGTTTATGTCATTATAGGTGTAATATAATAAGTGAAATTTTTATTGTTTATTTGACTTTTATGTATTATTAAGATTACAATTATATATCATGAATGACATTATATGCTCTTTATATTGTTTACTATAGTAGCTTACAATCAAACCAACTCCATAGGCAACATCCATGTATCAATTACCACTTAAATCAGCTTGGCTCCAAGTTTAACACAAAATATTCCTTTAAAGCATATTCTTAACTTGATACACGTAGGTACATATCTATTTTTTTATCTATCAATTGGCTTGTCATAGAATTTAGCTTAATTTTTATAACAAGTTTATAATACCTTTTAGTTTAAGTGTTTTTCAAGAATGCATTTTTGTTTAAACATTTTGTATAAAAAATGTTTAGAATTTAAACACTCATAAGTTTGGTTACATTTTTTCATAAGTGTTTTTATACACAAGTTATTATATACCTGAAAACCCTTTTTAAAAAAAATACTTTCAGGTGTTTATCTCAAAATGATTTATTTCTCAATCTCATTTTTTTAATAAGTCATTTTTAGTTCTTTCCAAACAATAGTTTTTTTTTTTTTTTTCAAAATTAAACACCCGAAAAATCAATGAAAAGAAGAACTAATTGAGAGGGAGGAAGCACAAGTCTTTGGATGATTGCTTGTTCTTGGAGTCAAATTGCTTCTACCAAAACTTATTGAGGGAATGGTGGATGACTTTTACAATAAGATCCTTATTATCCTTGAATGACCATAGAGATTTGAGCAAAATGTTGACCATAGGGAAAGTCTTTTCTTTCCGATGTGGGATCCTCAACACTACCCATTCGATTCTTATACTAATTTTGGAGTTTGAAACGTTTGAGTACCATATTGGGTCTCTATTATTGTGTAACATAGAATACATCATTATTTTAGTGTATTATCATAAGCACATTAATTAGAGTTATTCAAGTGTTAGTTTGACATTAATGAGCTACCCTGAAGAGATAATGAAGCAATGAATGACATTCCCTCGCAAACTTCAAGAATGACAATCTCATTAAGAGTTGAAAGTAATCTCATATAACACGAGAAAACCTTCAATTTGTGAAGAGTTAACTACATAGTAGTTTTATCTACCGAAGATTTCTAACCTGTTAATCATCATGAGTTGGCCTAGTGGTCAATTAGGGCTATAGGAAAAATAAAGGACTTAAAAAGGAAATGAGTTCAATCCATAATGGTCACCTACCTAGGATTTAAGCAACGATCATCGTTCTTATTACAGTGAAAACAACAAAAACGTGCTTACCACATTATCCATCAAAATTTGAAATGCTAGCATGAATAGATGCAACATCATAGAATGTACAACACACTCATGTTTTTTACCCACTAGAGGGATTTTTGTGAGGGTAATGACTTTGTCCTTGTTAGCCAAGCTTCATCTAGCTTTTATTCGTGGAACACCACAAGAGTTGTATTATTTCCAATATGACCTTTTCATTTCTAAGATTCAACTTCTCAAATTGTTTTGACACTTTTACGAGTCCAATAAAATTTGATTGAAGGGTATAAATTGAGACAAATTAAGCGTTTTGGTTGATAATTATTAGTCTAGAATTTTATTTGATTCAATTTGCAAAATTCACGATTTTAATTGATGAAGTTATTACTCCAAGGCTTTAATTGACTCAGCCTATGAAGTAGGGATGTAAATTTGATTTTTTTTTTTTTTTTTTGACAATATGGAGTGGGGGATTTGAACCACAAACCTCATGGTTATCAGTACAACTTTATATCTGTTGAGCTATACTCTTTTTCGCTATTTTTTCTATCTTTTATTAGTCATTGCAACAAACATAATATGAAAACGAAATAAAGTTGTGAAAAAAAATATATTTTATTATGTTTATTTAAAAATTTATTTTAACAAATTTAAAATAACAATTATATATAACGTGTTTAAACAAATGTTTAATGCAATTTTTCTTTATCTCTCACGTATATGGATCGATTAATAAAAATTAAATTACAAGTTTAGTCCTCTAAACTTTCACCATTGTATCTATTTTGGTCTCTAAACTTTAAAAATGTAAAATAGGTTTTCAAACTTTTAATTTTGCATTCAATAGATCTCTTAACTTTAAAAAGCTTCTAGTAGATTCTTAAATTTTCATTGTTGTGTCCAATAGGTCCTTCAACTTTTAATTTTATGTCTAATAGATCCTTGACCTATTTGGTATTTTTTTAAAAAATTTCACAGACCTAATAGACACAAAATTGAAAGTTTAGAGTCTCTTTAGGCATAAAATTCAATTTTATATCTAATAGATTGATTAATTTTTTAAAATCTTGAATGTGTTAGGGACCTATTAGACACAAAATTAAAAATTTAGGGACCTATTAGGTATTTTTAAAGTTCATAGACCTATTAGACAAAAAATTGAAAGTTCAGTGATGTATTAGACACTTTTTAATTAAAATTCGGAGACCAAATAGATACAAACATGAAAGTTCAAGAACTAAATTTGTAATTTAACCTGTAATAAAATTCAAATTAGAACCTAACATGAACATATCTAAACCAATCAACTTCAATAATAAAGTAAGAAGTTTGAATCTTCGCTATCACACGTTTTCAACTTAAAAAATAATCAATGAATTATTATTATTTTTTTGAACAAAATAATCAAGGAATTATAAGTTTTGTTATATTTAATCCATTTTTATATTTTTCTATAATTGCATCTATAAATTTTTATTTTTTGATTTTTATAAATCTTTGTTATTCATAGGATCACGTTAAAGGATAGGCATGACAAGTTAATTGGACTAATAAGAGTAACTTGGTTGGGCCAAAAAAATAATGCAAGAGCCAAAATATTTGAATATTTTGGATGAAAGCCAACTAAAATGTCGTATGAATACTCAAATAATAAAATTAATGACATAGACTCCCTAGAACCAAAATTGAAAGTTGAAGATAATATTGTTCACACGTAAATTCAAAGATGAGACACGTGAAATAAATGTGTATTTATATCTTTAACAATCCAAATAAAAAAAAAAAAAAATAGGGAAATGGGGGGACTTTTTCCCCCAAAATTTCGTTAAAGACAAAAAAAAGGGGCAATCTCTCTCCCTCTCACGTTCTCCCTCTCCCTCTCGGCACTCTCCCTCTCTCCCCCTCTCGCTGCCGCCTTAAGCTCACTGTCGCCGACCGTCGCGCCTACGCCTCTGCCGTTCGCCACGCCGCCGCCACTTTCTCGTTTTCGTCTCTCTCTCTCTATCTTTCTCGTTTTCGTCTCTCTCTCTCTCTAACCCATTTCTCTCTCTCTCTGTTCGCTGCCTCCACGCGTCGCTGCCCTCTGCTGCAGATCCCCACGCGGCTGTCGCCGCTTACCTCACATTGTCGCCGCCGTGAGTTCCTTTGCAACCAAATAGCCACACGTCGCTGCTGTCTTCAGACCCGATCACGCCGCCCTCCATTCACTCTTGCCACCATCTGCTCTGCCATCGTAGTCGCCGCGTTGTGCAAGTGGTGCGGACAACAATGTTTTTGGGTCGCTTTTAGCATTTTCCAGCGAGCTTCAGCAGTGGGTAAGTGAATTAAGTCTATTTTTGGTTGATTAAAGCGATTTAGAAAAATACCCATTAAGTTTGGTTAATGATTTTGAGGTACCCATAGTGATAAGAGACCGAATTTTAGAATTAAGGTGAAATTGGAAGCCCGGACAGCAAGCATCGATCTCTTTTAGTGAGTCTTGGCCTCCTCATTTTAAGTTGGATCTAAAGAAAATTATGAGAATTTGATGCCCCTAATTTTTAGACCTTTCTTGTGATTTTTTTTAGATTTGAGTTGCTTGTGGCGTGAGCGGTGTCGCATTGAATTAGTTGGTGGGTGCTTAAATCAAGTATATTTTTCACTATGTAAGTAACCTTACTACTTGGAAAGTCTTGGCTAGGCTAGACTATTTATTATGAATTGTTACATGCTTTGAATAGTACAGAACATGAGACATCGTTTATGTATGGATGGAATATGGAATGTTGGATATTATGTGTTCTGGCGATATTAAATCTTCTGGTTATGAGTGTGTTCGTCTATATTGAATGCTCAGAATGTTTTGTGTTGGTAAGTACAGAATATTCTGCTTGGGTAAACCTTGAATGCTCTGAATGCTCTATGTTGGGTAAGATAGGATGTTCTATGTAGTTGGGTTGTGGATGCGAGACCAGACTCGCTTTGTTTTGTGGAAGTACGGAGTCTTTTCTATTGTTCAGAAGTGTTATGGAAGTTTGTAGTTGGGCAGTTTTGAATATGGAAGTGTATTCTCTTGGTTACAGGTGATAAGAAATTTGGGAACAACTATACGTATGTCGTTATGCTGTCGACTTTTCGGTAGCATTACAAGGAAGAACGAGGCTAAGTGTCGTGCTATCACTTGGATTACGATGTGCTAATATTGGTTGCTGGTCGTTTAAAATATGCGCCTTTTCTACTTAGTGTTTTGGATGTTGGTTCGATAATTACGCGTGAATGAGACGAAAGGCGAGGTGGTTAAAGCATGTGAAATTAGCCCTTCAGAGACCTTTATGGGAAAGAAACTTGATGGGTAGGTTGCAAGCTAAATCAGACTCTGTTAACAGGGGCCTTAACACGAAATGAGGATAGGTTACTTATTCCAGTAGGGACTGTGTCAATTAAACAACTAGGACTGAAATGTTTATAGACTGAGATGAGGAGATAAATGGGCGGGACTCGGCTTCGCACACTAGGTGCCATCTACTATGAAATGAAACGAGATGGAATGACTATTAGGCCCTTTAATAGCAACTAACCCTCAAATATCCATGTAATGCTTGTAAATCTCCTCCCAATAGTAGTGTTACATACTGAGTATTTTTAATACTCATTCTTTTCAAAACGTTTCCTTTCAGGTACAAGCAATGACATACTGAGCGCGTGGTGGACTGCTGCTGACGAGCCATGGATTTCCTTAGGATAGACTTCCGCATTTTATGTTTTCAAAATTCATTCTTTTGGAACTTGTTATGTGATGTTTTTAAGATTTATTCCGCTTAAAGTCTTTTGCTTGAATGACTAAAATTTCTTCTTGTTCTGTTTTAACTGGGATCCCAGGCTGAAAAGTTTCACGTATTTTTTAAGCATGTTTTACTTTAAATGTCATTTCATCGTTGTTCTTAGAAGAAAAAGAAATGAAATGTATGTGGTAATGGCCCTAGGAATTTGTCATGAGAAGGTGGGTCGTTACTCTCTAATATTTATCCTCTGATTCTCTCTCTTGTGTGTGAGTGTGTTTCACTCGAGGGTTGGATCGCTCGTTCTCAAGTCTGAAGCTTCAATTGATTCTTGAAGTTTTCAAGTCTTGCAGTCTTGCAGTCTTGGAGTCTTGAAGAGTTTTTGGTCTTCAAGGAGTATTGGAGTCTTCTAGTCTTGGAGTCTTAGGGTCTTGAAGTCTTGAAGAATCTTTGGTCTTTTAATAAATGTTTAGATCTTGAAGAGTGTTTGGACTTCAAGGAATGTTGAAGTCTTGAAGAGTGTTTGGTCTTCAAGTCTTCAAGAGTGTTTGGTCTTCAAGAAGTGTTGAAGTGTTAAAGAGTCTTTGGTCTTCAATGAGTGTTCAACACTTTGAAACTTATGGATTTCAGAGAGTCTTCAGTCTTCAGTCTTGGTGGAGTCTCTTTGAATTCTCTAGTTCTGGTTGAGAGCTTCAACCTCTTGTCTTTCTGAGAGTGTAGAATTTCTGAACCGATTTGTTGGCTTGATGATCTCTTAGATAGGTCAGTTGTCTTGTTGACTTTCTTGGATCGGCCTGTCGGCTTTGGTGATCTTCTTGGATGATCAGTCTGCTGGCTTGTTGATCTTCTTGGATGATCGACCCGCTGGCTTGATGATCTCTTAGATTGACATGTTAGCTTGTTGATCTTCTTGGATGATCGGCTTGTTGACTTGTTGATCTCTTAGATTCAGCCTGTTAGCTTGTTGATCTTCTTGGATGATCGGTCTGTTGACTTGTTGATCTTCGTAAAAGTCTTCTAGGTCTTGAAGGTTTGTTCAATCTTTGAGGGATCTAAGTTCTCCTGGATGAGTTGAAGTAGATTTCAGGCTTCAGGTCTTCAGTCTTCTAATTTTTAGAAGAACTTCATTTCAATCTTCAAGTTCGCAAGATGATCTGGACTTCGATCTTCAGTTTTGCAAAACGATATGAGATTCAATCTTCAGAGTCTGGCAGAGGCTTTAATCTTTGGAGTTTTGAGAGGCTTCAATCTTCAGAGTCTTGCAAGAGGATTAGAGCTTCAATCTTCGGAGTCTTGTAGAGAGCTTCAATCTTCTGATCTTGTAGAGGCTTCAATCTTTAGAGTCTTGCAGGAGGATTAGAGCTTCAAACTTCTGAATCTTGCAGAGGCTTCAATCCTCAAAGTCTTGCAGGAGGATTAGAGCTTCAATCTTCAGAGCTTTCTGAGAGCTTCAGTCTTCCTCCTCTTTCTTTCTTTTTGTCCCCTTCAATGAAGGCCAAACCTTCTTATTTATAGGTTTTAGAAGGTTTTCGTGGGCTTGGGCTTGAATTGGGCTTTGGCCGATCCATGGACTTGGATGAATTCTGGGCTTTAGGCTCAATTACCTTAATAATCTTGGATTTAAATTGAACTCAATTTAATATAACTTTATGAAATTAACATATTTTAATTTAATTTCATGAACTTAGGCTAAATTATCATTCGAGTTTAACATCGTTGGATTCAATCAAACCCATTAGTGTGATTAGAGGACCACAAAGAGGACATGTGACCTATTTGATTTTTCCATAATTAATTTTGGGATATGTGTTATTTTGTGACACATCTCAAAATTAAATAAAAACATTTTGTCATAGTGATGTGGCAATTTCTAATTGCTTTGAAAATTTTCTATGCATGGCATGCATACATATTAAAACAATATAACACTTAGAGACTAAACCTATTAAACCATCAAAATTTAATTGCTATATTTATAATTGTTTTAAATTCTATATCTAGAACTTGAGGTTGATTCTATTTTAGTCCAACATTCAAACCATCTATTTCAATCCCTCATTTTTTAAGTTTATTTCATTTTGGTTTCTAAACTTTCCAAATATTTATTTTACTTCCAACACTTCAAACAATAACTATTTTAGTGTTCATGTTTTTTTTTTTTTAACAAAGAGTGACTTCAACTTCAAGCATGTGTATTGACATACTTAACGTGGGTATTTGTTTATGTTACACAGCTTGGTTGAGATGAATGTTAGAGAACCAAAATTGTTAGATGGAAAAATTATAATAATTATCAAAATAGTTATTTTTTAAAGTTCAAAAACTAAAACAAACCTTGTAAAAATATAGGACTAAAATAAAATAATCAACATGAGGCTAACTAACTGATTAAAATATTTATTTTTCCCGTCGAAGTTAGAGGTTTAAATCTTCATCCATATAAATGAAAAACCAAAATAATTTTTTTTTTGAAAACCCACTTTTTAAAAGTTTACGTGAGTAACAAACAACGATCAAAATGAGATTTAAACCAGTACAATTTTAATGCTTTAAATTAAATATTTAAATCTAAAATGAAGATATTAATATAATTAAGATATTCCCCGCAACGCCCACAAGTTGCAAAACAAAATGGTCCAAATTTGATCTCTCAAAGAGAAAAAAAGAAACGAGAGAGACCCAAAATGGGCGCTGGAAGAGCCAAAGCATCGTGTAGAAAATTAGTCCCATAGATTCATTCTTCACTTCCCACTCCACTCTCCAACAACGCCCCCTCTCACTCTCCTCCCCCACCGCCACCGCCGTCGCCGCCGCATAGGTTCGACAAATGGGCTGTACAGCTTCAAAGCTCGACCACGAAGACACTGTACGGCGGTGCAAGGAGCGCCGCCGCCTCATGAAGGAGGCAGTCTATTCTCGCCACCACTTGGCCGCCGCACATGCCGACTACTGCCGCTCTCTTCGCCTCACCGGCTCCGCCCTCTGTGCCTTCGCCGCCGGCGAACCCCTTTCCGTCTCCGACCAAACCCCGGCCGTCTTCATTCACAACGCCCAAAACCCTCCCCAGCCACACACGCCGCCGCCTCCGCCGCCGAGGCGAGGAGTTTTCGGTACGAATTCCGTCCCGCTGAGTGTTCCGTCGCCGTCGCCTTCTCTCCATCCTCCTCCGGCGCCGCCGTCGTTTTCTACCTCTCCGTCGCGCACCATAGCGAGCTCCAAGCTTCCGCATATTCTCTCTGCGTCGAGTATTCCGTCTTCCGTTCCGCACCGGCAGCATCGCCGCCGTAAACAGACGCCGAAGCTCCCTCATATTCTCTCGGAATCGGATCCTTCGTCTTCTCCAAGGAGTGAGAAATCTAGCTTTTCTGCTTCTTTTCCCACTGCTTATCCTAATTCCACTTACTCCAGTACTCCTTCTCAAGCCTCCTCTGTCTGGAACTGGGAGAGCTTCTATCCTCCATCTCCACCTTCCTCCGAATTCTTCCAGAGTCGATCCGAAACTCAGGTACAACCGAAGCCTCATCGAAACAATGATTACAACGACTACGATGATGAAACCGAGCAATCGGAGTACAACTTCTTCCATGGGAAATCCGAGAGCAAAAAAGACAACGCTCATCAATTCCAGCAACAGAAGCACCATCTCGACGACACAGAGACGGAAAGAGAAGAGGTTCAATGCAGCGATTGGGGAGATCACTACAGCACCACCAGCTCATCCGACATTGATGAGATTGACGGTACAGACGCGGATTTGAGATCAGAGGCTGATACTCGGTCAAATTTCGAATCCTCGATCCGAACGGAGTCAGTCCCGCCCGAACCAGTGACTCCTCCTCCACCGGCCAAATATGCAACGCAGATGGAGAAGTTCGACGACGCTGGTTCCTCCGCAGGAAGCTACCGGACCGGTGAGATCTCGGACCTGAGAATGGTTGTGAGGCACAAAGATTTGAAGGAAATTGTTGAAGCTCTGAAAGAGAACTTCGAGAAGGCGGCTGTAGAAGGAGATGCAGTCTCGACGTTGCTAGAGATTGGTAAAGCACAGTTGGATAAGAGCTTTCGACAGCTAAAAAGTAAGTTCAAAGTTATTTTCATTTTCCATCTCTTTAACTACTTACAAATTTCGCATTAAAGAACCAAAATGCTGCAATTCTGGATCAAATTGTGGTAATCGAACAACTTCTCAAAGATCAATTCAGCCATTTCCGATCATATTAGCAAAGATTTTTCATGTGAATTGGAAACTCATAATCACTCCCAATTTTTCTCGCAATTTCTCAGGAAACAAACACAAAACCTAATTTCTTCATTTTGAACGGAAATTCTTAATTTGAAAGTTGTTCTTCTCTTCCATCATTTGAATTGAAATTCGATTGTTACAATTTGCAGAGACGGTGTACCATTCGAGCAGCATGTTGAGCACCTTGAGCTCGACCTGGACCTCGAAACCGCCATTGTCGGTCAAGTACCGGCTCGACACCGGTTCGCTCGACCAGCAGGACGGTTCAAAGAGTCTCTGTTCGACATTGGACCGGCTTTTGGCTTGGGAGAAGAAACTCTACCAAGAGGTGAAGGTAAGAAAAAAAGATTAGATACCGACCTTTTTTTTTTTTTTTTCACAAATTCCTAAATTTCGTCTTTTTTTTAAAAATAATTATTTAATGTGAAAAAGTAGTTTATTTTTCAAAAAGGGGTTTTTAGAAATGTGACTCAGCAATGTCTCTGCTACATGTTAGCGTGAGTCCACAGCAGAGATTGAAAAATGACGTAAATGCCGCTGGGTGTTTGCTTTTATGACGATAATGCCCTCTGTGGGGAGGCCATTTGACTATGGGGGCGTGGTATTTTCGTGATTTGGGAGGTCGTCTTGTCTGAATGACAAACATCTTTCGGTGCAATTATTTTTTAATGACCATAATACCCTTGGATATTTGTCTTATTGACAAATGGGTCGGCCTAATTCACTGTTTCTAACCTTTGTCCTTGTTGTCGGCTGGCGCCTTGAATGAAATTTTTTAATGAGACGCTGTAATTAGACTACACTATGTTTTTTTCTTTGAGGATGTGTGGGGATTTGAATCTTCAGAAGTTACTATAGGTTTAACTGATGAAACGATTTTGCTCGTTTAATATTTTATGAAACTATTTGTATGTCTTATTACTTACTGCATTTTGATCTCAAAAGTAAAAAAAGTTTATAGACTGGAAAGCCTACACATCTGTTTGTGATGTAATGATCTTAAAAAAAACTGCATTTTATGGTTACATGCCAAACTTTATTCTATTTTTATTTTGTTTCATGGTATGCTGCTAATTTAAGCACTGGTCAGATTGTAGAGTGTTTTTTTTTTTTTTCTTTTTTATATAGTATTACAAATAGGGGAGAGCCGGAGAGGAGTCGAACCTGTAAGGGATGTGTTAATGTCTCACTATTTAGTACACCGTGGAATGTATGATATAGTTTGTTTCTTTTAACTTTGAAAAACAGATTGATTTGCAGAATAAGTGTACTTGTTTTTGTGACTATAATGTGTACCCACGACCATTATTTAAACGTTTGTACTTTTACATGGGCACAATTCTCTCTCTCTTCTAATGTGATGGAAAAGGATAGATGTTCTTATTTTTTTATTCGTTCGAAACCACCCTTGAAAGTTACAGGCCGGTAGTCCATGCCTGTTCTTGCACCTTAAATTATGTATAGAAACTCTATGTGTGGTGTTTTTGATGGTTGATGTGTTCTTTAAAAAATCTTTTCAGGCCAGAGAAGGTGTGAAGATTGAACATGAAAAGAAGTTGTCGTCATTGCAGAGTCAGGAGTACAAGGGGGAGGATGAAAGCAAGCTTGATAAGACGAAGGCTGCTATAACTAGACTGCAGTCGCTAATTATTGTCACATCTCAGGCTGTCACTACAACTTCTACTGCCATAGTTGGTTTAAGAGATTCAGATCTTATTCCTCAGCTAATTGCACTTTGCCATGGGTAATTCCACTCTCTTCAGCATGTTATTGTGAGAATTGTTTTGGTGCAAAATTATGAGGTGAAAACTGTGCAGCAATAAGATTGACAAGAGAATGCAGCTTACACATCCTTTCTTTCCCTGAATTTTAAATTTGCTAGCATCAGTCAGATTCCAGGATACATGTGAATTTATGCCTTTTTAATTTGTACTGTTTTAATATTATTTTTTATTTAAAACTTAAAATGTTTTGTGTGCTAATTTTGAAGCTTCAAGGTTTTTCTAGCTAAGAAATTAGTCGTAATAGCTTGAGTTCATCATTCTGAAGACACTTTTTTCTTGCATGAGTGCCACTTGCTTTAACCCTGCACTACTATTGCACGTGCTGATTGCCTCATAATTGCTTATTTGATGTATAGCTGATAATTTACTAGCCTACGGTTGATATTTCATTTTAGCTGTTGACTTTAGGGTCAGTGTGATGTGTTTCAAGCTATGCAATGGGATTAACTGTCCTATGATCTAGTATCTTCTGTTTATGATGGACCCTGTCTAACCATGTCCGTGAATGCAAGGCTTGTATAGTGACCGAGTTTTGTCAGCCGACTCTTTTGGCAAATAAAAGAAAAGGTCTATTTAACTCTAACGCCCCCACCCTAAGAGTGAACTGCTAAAGAATTCCTGGGATTATCTGGTGTATCACTTTTGGATTGTGAGTTGTTTGCTATGGACTTCAGTCTTATTATGATCTTATCTCTCTGATATATGAACTCATCTTAAGAGTTTCCTTGAGATATTAACTCCTATTTTGTCTACCCTCAATCTCTTCTTAACGAGATCAACAGGCAGTTTAGAACGCCTTGGAGGTTACTTAATACATAAGAGGAATAAATTGAACTAACTTGTGTGAGGAACCCTAGCCTTTTCCACTACAAGAAACTACTGGAGGAGGCCACCATAATGTGGCCAACAGTTTTACACTCAGATGTATGAGAGAAAAATCACAAAAGTATTTTGAATATGTATCTAGTGGTTAGTATGGAGCATATAGTTTTTTGGATCTACATCCAACAATTATTGCGAGGTAGCTGTATTGTGGTGGCCTCGTTCAATAATTTCCACGTTCTTCCAATTCCTTTCCCCTGTAATTTCTCACAACGCTGGTTCTCACAGCAGTGCTTTTACTAGGTTTTCTCAAAGGTTCCTTTAGACATTTGTTCCTAAACCTGCAATGAAACAAAATATGCTATTGGCTTTCTTCCTTGGTCTTACATGAAACACATCAGTTGGAAGAAAGTACTCAATTTGGACACTTCATCTGCAACTTATGTGAAGTATTTAAAGCTTCACCTTGTTTCGTTTTTTTTTCCTTTCCAGATCAGATTTATCTTCTCTTACAAGCCTTCCTCTTCTGTCAACTTTCGGACGACTGTATCTGGTTGAGAAAATACCTGAAGTTTCCAAGGTCCATATCTTTCTGTCAACCTGTTATTTGGCGTTATTCCAGCCAGCCTTTGAAGTCTGCGTCTGTGGATGTGCTCGAAATGAAAACCCACGAGCCAATCATATATGGAAACCTAAATTATAGCAGATAATCCAGATTGTGTAAAGGGCTTACACTTGGGAGGGGGAGGGGGCTGGATTATATCAATTCTTTGCCATTCAGTCTGGTTTTATGGACGTGGATGCATACTCCTACGCTTGGATCTTGAATCTTGTTATGTCATTGGTAAATTTCTAGACCGAGAAATAGTTGTCCAACCAGAGATTTCATACTACAGGTTATAGTATGATAAAGACCCTTGAGTAAGTGATTGGTGGTTTCATTTTCTTCACAGATCAAAGGAACAAAGAGTTGTTATAATCTGAGTGTCACATTTTGCATCCATCTCTAATTATAGACTCTGATTTTGGCTATTGATACAAACTCTCTGATGATTAGTAAATCTGTTACAATTTGAAACCTGGAAATCTGCACTGATAAGCTGTGAAGGAGGTATGAAGGATTGAAGAACTTTGGTCTTTATCTATTTTGTTGCATAAATGATAAAAGCCTCATTGTATTCTTTTATAAAACACATGGACATTTTTCTCTTGATATAGGAAATGAGACTCGACTGTTGGGTTATCCTCTTCTATATTTGATTTTTTATTATTTTTTTCACTTGAAAGCCAAGGTCTGATTTTTTGTGGAAACAGGAATTCTGCCATGCAATACTGTCGAGTATACGTTTGGGCTATTAATAGGATAATGTAATTGGACTTAATTTTCTTAATCATGTGATACAGGTTTATGTACATGTGGAAACGGATGCACCAGTACCATGACATCCAGAACAACATTGTGCAACAGGTTCGAGGCCTAGTTAACCAAACAACTCATGGTGACTCAACTTCTGAATTGCACCGCCAGGCGACCCGTGATCTCGAATCCACCGTGTCAGCTTGGCACTCCAGTTTTTGTCGCATGATTAAGTTCCAACGAGACTTTATCAGATCCCTCCATGGTTGGCTTAAACTCTCCTTTCTTCCAGTCAACAATGACAACTTACCTGACAACAAGGAACCTTCTGAGATATTTTGTGATCAGTGGAAGCTTGCTCTGGATCGTGTTCCCGACACAGTTGCTTCCGAGGCAATCAAAAGTTTCATTAATGTTGTTCATGTGATATCCGCAAAACAGACTGAAGAGATGAAGATAAAAAAACGTACTGAATCAGCATCAAAGGAGTTTGAGAAAAAATCTGCATCAATCATGAACTTAGAGAAGAAGTTTTACAACTCTTACTCCATGGTTGGCATAGGACTACCAGACACTGGGCCTGACAATGGGCATATTTTAGATGCTCGAGATCCTCTAGCCGAGAAAAAAATCGAGCTTGTCGCTTGCCAAAGACGAGTTGAAGAAGAGAAGATAAGGCATTCCAAAGCAGTAGAAGTGACAAGAGCATTGACGCTTAACAATCTCCAAACTGGATTGCCTGGGGTTTTCCAGGCCTTGACCAGCTTCTCGGCCTTGTTCACGGAGGCGCTGGAGTCGGTTTGTACTCATTCTTATTCTATCAAATAGACACAATTTTCCCCTTCTGGTCTCTTTTTTGTTGCAGAATGAATGGAGTTGGAACAAGGCTGGAGGGGATTTTCTTTAGATGAGGGAGGGGGCTCTGATATTAATCATTATTGGTAAGTAAGTAATACATTTTGGGAAATTTTATTAATCTGTAAATATCTGGAATTTTTGCACTCTGATCTTTTTTGCTTTTTTCCATGTTTGTTGGGGTTAAACAAAAGATTTGCCTGTATAGGAAATTGCTTGGATTGTTGTATCAAATTCACATTTTCAGCCAAATTAATAAATACAAAGCATCTTGCTTTTCTTCCATTCCCCTCACTCCACTTACCTTAGAAACCACTTCTTTGATGATATTTTGCTTCAATTTATGCTTTATCATTGGCTTTCTAGAGAGATACTTTGGACCAAGGATATTTATATTTTGACCCCAATTACTTGCAGTGGTTTTAGTAGTTTTGTTACTTTTGGTTATGGAACTGTGCACAAAAAAGGAAGAAAGCATGGATTGTGAACTTAATATCAAAGTTTGGCAAAAAAATTTAGAAAAGAAAGATCCTTCTCTTCTTCCATGGTTAAGTGTTGGAATAAATATTATATTACAGGTGAGATTATTGGTTTTAGGAAGTTCCTTCGCGAGAACTATTGTCCATCAAGATTCAAAACAACTTCTATCATAACTACTTTAATGAAAAGTGCATAATAATGAAATATCTTCGTTCAGTTCCATTGATATAGTTCTGAATGACTGAAATTTTATTTGCAAATATTTTCATTATTGAGAGAAAATGTAAGTCTGGACTCTGAAGCTGGTGGGAGAGAGAGGTGTGATGAAAGAGATTAGTGAGAAAAAATGTGTGATAATATAGTGAAAAGAAACGTATGTGTAGAGAGAATTTAGTGTTGAATATTTAAGCTACAAGTATTTGATAAAATTTTTGCATGGTTTCCTCAACTAAGAGCATAGCTCAACTGGCATAACCTTGTACTTATAACCACAAGGTCTATGGTTCGAATCTTTCACTTCCACATATATTGTCAAAAAAAAAAAAAAGAAATTAAGACATATATTCTCTCTTTTAAATACTTTTATATGCAACTTATGTATGTTTATCTTATATAAGTTTTTAGAGAAGAAAAGAAAATTTTATTTTATTTTTCTTAACATGCACCATGCACGTGAATGCACCATGCACGTGAAACATGCGTGCAGTGGCTGTTAAAATAGGTAGAGACAAGACTCAAAGAAACATTTATACTTGAAACGAAATAGAGACACTGCAGCAGATACTGTTTTCCCACTGTTCAATGTCCATTATTTTATGAGTCAATTTTCTGTTATAAAAAGCTGAAATTGAGCATAGGGTTCTTTTAATATATATATTAGGACACATTTTTAAAACATTTTTCTTTAAAATATTGTAGTTCAGAAACTTATTTAAAAAGATGTGGTTCTACTTGTAAGCAATGAAGTAAAGTATGCCATAAAACTTCTTTTTTTTATTCAATATATCTATGTCAAATAAATAATTTATGAACTATATGTTTTTTATATGTTTTTTTTTATAAATAAATTAAGTAAGTTCACTGAGCATGGGGTTCTTTTTAATCTTTACAATAGGGACATTGTTTAAAATATTGCCCATCAAGCCTTTTTTCTTTTTTCTTTTTCCTTTTGTTCAATGTAATTATGTAAAAGAAATAATTTATGACTCTATGTTATTTATGTAAGGGCCGGTTGCAAGGATAGCAATATGTGCCAAAATAATTGCAAATCTAGCAACCCACAAAAAAAATTGCAAAAATGGCAAAATCTAATAGTTTATGTGTTGCATTTACTAAAATACCCCTCCAGATTTTCTTTCACTGATAGAAAGTTTTTCTATCACAGATAGATTCTATCAGTGATAGAAAGATTTTCTATCAGTGATAGAAATTTTCTATCTATCAGTGATAGAAAATTTCTATCACTGATAGATTCTATCATGATAGAAATTTTTTCTACTACTGATAGATTCTATCGGTGATAGATATTTTTCTATCACTTGTTCGGTGTTCTATCAGTGTTTGGTTGTTGTTATTTGGTTTTCTATCATTGTTTGGTTTTTGCTTTTCAGTGTTTGATTTCTATAATCGTTCGTTTTTGCTTTATTTTTCAATGCTCGATTTCACCATGTATCACCATCGCTGATAGAAACAAAAGATCTTCTATCACTGATAGAAAAGTATCAGTGATAGAAAAATTTTCTATAACTCACGAAAATTTTTTCTATCAGTCTCAGTGATAGAGATAGAAAGTTTTTCTATCACTCATAGAAAGATTTTCTATGAATGATAGAATTTTTTTCTATCACTCATAGAAAAAATTTCTATAAGTGATAGAAGATTTCTATCACTGATAGGTTCTATCAGGGATTGAAAGATTTTCTATCAAGAGTTTTCTATCATTGATAGAATATCTTTCTATCACTGATAGAATAGTAAAAATTTCTATCAGTGATAGAAATCTTTTATCACTGATAGAAAGCTTTTCTATCGGTGATAGAAAGTTTTTCTATCACTTATAGATTATATCGGTGATAGAAAGATTTCTATGGGTGATCAGGGATTGAAAGATTTTTTATCAAAAGTTTTTCTATGATTTTCTATAAAAAGTTTTTTTTATCACTGATAGAACCTATCAGTGATAGAAATCTTTTATCACTGATAGAAAAAGTTTCTATTAGTGATAGAAATCTTCTATTCTATCAGTGATAGAAACTTTCTATCACTGATAGAAAATTTTTCTACCACTGATAGAATCTATCAGTGATAAAAAGACTTTCTATCAGTAAAAAAAAAAAAAAAAAAAGAGAGATGGGCACACTGGGGCAATTTAAGAATATAAAAAATTAATTAAAAAATTTTGCCATATTTGCAAATATTTTTAAAAATTGCTATATTTGTAATTATTTACCTTCATGTTGCCACCCATTACAATTATCCTTTATGTAATGGTTTGGTTTAGTAATTTCATAAATTTTATTTAGTGGATGATTCCTTTCACATTAAATAGGTTTTCTTTTTTGAAATATCTGTGTCTTTATAAATGACTTACAAACAAAAATAATAATGATGGAGCTCTCGTTTCTCTCGTGAAGAGCGACTATGAGCAAACGGACAACGGTAAAGTTTGCTAAAGAGATCAAATGGTGATCGTCGAGTGGTTAACGGAGCGTTCCAGTTCGTGGAAGAATAGAACAGGAAGCAGAGTATAATCAACTTCAGAAATTAAAGATAACAGAAAAGGAAAAGGAAAGCAAAGTGAGAGTGGAAGAAGATGATTTAGAGAATGTCAAGAAAGAGTTTCAAAGCACGGTGGCATGTAAAATCTTAACCACCAAGACCATAATAGATGTCTTCATATCCTCTACTCCAGGAGGCACATAGATGTAACCATTAAAGGTTCTGATTTTTGGTGAAGATTCACAGGTTTTTATGGAAATCCAAATTCGGATAAGAGAAGTGAGTCTTGGAAGCTGCTTAATCGCCTCAATAATTGTTTAGATCTCCCTTGGATCATTGGAGGGAATTTTAACGAAATCCTATTTAGGCACGAGAAGGATGGAGGGGTGGAAAGAAAGCGAGAAATTAATGGATAACTTTCGAGAAGTAGTTGACCAATGTGGATTGGTGGACACTGGATATATTGGGAGCAAATTCACGTGGTACAGGGGAACAAAAAGGAAAAAAAATGATTAAAGTGAGAGGTTGGACAGATTCTTTGTTAATCAAGAGTTTTTGTCAAAATTCAAAGAGGTGAGAACTACCCACCTAAATTATCACGCCTTCAACCACAAACAGATCCTGGCTCACATAATCTCCCATGATATCAGGCGGAGAGCTTGTTAAATTTTAATGAAGTTATAGAGAACATTATCAAGACTTGGAGCGAAGTTAAAGGAAGTGGGGTGACTTTTATAAACCATAGAATTTCCCTCTGTATTAGAAATCTCACAAGGTGGAATAAGCAATGGCTGAATGGATCCATTTGTTGGGTTTTATGCTCTAAACCTCGTAGATAGTAAATGGTAATAAATTGATTTTATCAATAAAGTTTTTATTGAAGTTATTCAATAAAGTTGTTGAATTTTGTTTTAGAATGACATTAAATAATCCTAAATTCAATAAACTAACATCCAAGGTTATATTATGTAGCTTGAACAGTATGTGGGGACATACAGGGGATCAACGTTCAAGTAACAACCTAAAGGGTATAAGGATAAGGTTGAGTACCTTATCTTGGTGACTCTATGGATATGACCGACTTTGAATTTGATACAAACACATTGATCCAACGTGTTCATGTAGTGGACATGCGAGTGTGGGTATCCTATGCAATGAATTTGCAAAAAACCGGACCGTGAAATAGTAACCATTAGATGTAACTCTGTGACTAATTAGGTTATTGTTTCAATAGAATGACCTAGGTAACTCAGTCTTAATCTTGAGTGTGTTATGGACTCTTGTCTGTTAGGGATTGTCCTTTGATTTGTATGGGTGAGAGTGGCCAAATTCGCCAACTCAATAAGCCAACCATTTTGGGGACAAGACCGAGTGGGGAACTAGGAATATAACAACACAAGATGAAATTCACTTCTTTTTGCTTCAGGGTAAGTAGATGAGTGTTCCTTTAAGTGGTGTCTCCGAGACTTGAACAAAAGGTCTGACCCTCTCATTGGCCCAAAAGGGATTTCTATTTAATGGTTGGACCATAAACAGGTTGTTCATTAGAGGAGCACTAAAACTTAAGAACACAAAGGTAACCTAGGGGTAAAACGATAATTTGACCCAACTGGTGTTACGAACACTCGTGAAGGATTGACTTACTGTTACTGGTTGATATCCGTGGACACAGAAATAATCTACAGTGAGAAGAGTGCAGTTGGGGGTCTTTAGTGGAGTGACCCACCATTAACGAACGTTGATTAATGTGGTTAATGAGTTTAGTCAATTAATCTCGTATCATTGGAGCTTCTGATCTGTAGGTCCATTAGGTCCCCCTACTAACTCGTAAAGGGTATTGAGGTTAATTAGTCTTGAATTGAGTTTGAAATGTTCAAATTCACTAAGGGAAGTAATATAATGCATGTTGATACATTATAATATAAATGTTATTTATTTAATTAAACTTTATAATATAAATTTAATTTTGGATATGATTCAAAATTAATTTATGAGAAAATTAAATATTTGGAGGAGTTCAAATATTAATTTCATAATTCACATTAAAACTATAGATTAAATTTAATGTGAACTAGATTCATATTAAAACCATAGGTTAGGAGAGAAATATACATTTGAGTATGGTTCAAATGTAACTTTAAATTAAATATGAAATATTTAATTTAGTAATTAATTAATTGGTGAATTGATTAATTAATTAAATTAATACTCTAGGTCATAAGAAAGATATTCATTTAAATATGATTTAGATGATATAATTGATTAAATATGATTTAATTAATTATTAATTTAATTAGTTATTAAAATTAATTAAATTAACTCCCTACAGTTATGCAGGGAGTGGGGGAGTGGGTACGTGTAACTCCCTCCCTCATTCTTGTAATCTATACACCTGGAAAAAAATGTAGGATTCATTCAGTGGTATCAGACAAAAGCATCCCAGAAAAATTTATCTCTAACATTCCCTCATCTATCAAAAGAAAATACAGACCATTCTACTGTATTTTTTCCTCTTGTGATTCAAGTTTTTGGTCCCACAACCAAATCTCTAACGCCGAGAGAATAACAGAGGTTCTATGTGGTGGTGTTCATATGGTATTTGGTTCCCAAGACTTGTTGTGTTCGTGACAGTTCTTGTACGAGGGAAGTCTTTTCTGTAAACTCGGGTCTTCTAACGTAAGTAACACTAAACCTGTAGAGAAAGCATGCTTAATCCTAGATTAATATATAGAAAATGTTTTTGTATTGTTCTATTTGTACAATGTACTGGTTTCCTTTAATTATCAATTGAATTACAAGGCGATCACTCGCTTCCACTATAGGATTTAATCCCTTCACCATCCACACGACCATCAAAAGAAAATTAAAGGAGCTTTAGGGGCTTTATATTTTGGATGATCCAAGAAAAGATGAGCTGATTGTTAAAGTTGAAAATAGAATTGGCTTGCTAGAAGAGGAAGAGAAATTCTAGAAGATTAATTCGAGAGAGGATTGGTTTGCGTGGGGGGATCGTAATACCAAATGGTTCCATGCGAAAACCTTTCAAAGAAGGAGGAAAAATAATATTGAAGGGGACTTTGATAACAATGAGAATGAGGTGGAAGGGGAGGAAAACATTGGTGAGGTAACTACAAGTTACTTTAGACATCTCTTCCAGCCTTCAAATCCAAGCCATGGGGTGATTCACAGACGGTTGGAGCGTATTGATAGCAAGGTATCTGAGAGCCAAAATCAGGATCTTAGCAAACCTTTCACAAGAGTTGAAGTTGAGCTGGCGGTTAAAGATTTAAGTCCGAGCAAAGCCCCGGAGATTGATGGGATGCATGCTATGTTCTATCAAAATATTGTACATAATGGGAGATGAAACTACTAGAGCATGTCTCCAGATTCTAAACGCGAGGGGGGAGGGGGGGGGGGGAGAGAGATTAAGCACCTAAATAAAACGATCATCACTTTCATTCCTAAGGTGCGAAAACCTAAAAGAATGGGAGATTTTAGACCAATTAGCTTATGCAACGTCTTTTACATGATTATAGCCCAAGATGATAGCTAGTAGGCTTAAGAAGGTGTTGGATTTGATTATATCCCCCACCCAATCAACTTTTGTTCTAGGGAGACAAATCACTGACAACATTCTAATTGGGTTCGAGTGTATCCATGTCATATCAAGCAAATCGAAAGGGAAAGAAGGGTATATGGCTATGAAACTCGATATGAGGAACGCGTATGACAAGGTTGAATGGTGTTTTGTCAGAGGGGTGCTGCTTAAATTGGGCTTTTATGCCGCCTGGGTGGAGAAAATTGTGGAGGTGTTGAAGGAATTGAATCCTCTAGTGGAAGCGGTTTTCACTGATCGTGATTTAATTTCAGTCAAAAGAATACCAATACGTTGGGCAAATAGAAACGATTTCTAGAAATACAGACTAAGCATGCTTAAAAATAAATCTAAAACCTATTTAGATTTAGATAACTTACTTGAATAATGCTGGAAAATTCTGCACAATACTCCTCAATCATGTACAGTAATTTTCTCCAATGAACACGACCACCCCGGATCACCCGTTATCCTCTAGGCTGTGAGATAAAGATTGTAGGATCCTAAACGTCGTCTTGAAGGGAAAAATTGCAGCAAGATGATTGCTGTTTTTTTTTAGAGAAAATTAGAGAATCAGAGATTTCTCTCTATGTCTTCGCGTGAGAATGAGAGAATGAGAAGCCGAATGGCCAAATCCCATCAGCCAACTACGTAGGATTAGGTTAGGAAGTTATCATTAACTCCCTAACCAATCCTGTCCATTGATCTAAATCAATGAGATCTGGATCGTTTAATTATTATCAAATAATAATTAATAATTTAAATAATTAATTATAATTATTAAATAATAATAATTAGTTATCTAATTAATTATAATTAATTTAATTAAACCAATTTCAATTAAATCAATTATAACATATAGTTTTAATTCAATTAAATCACATTCAATTGAATTAAATAGGTCATTCAATTAATTTAAATTTATTGATTGCACATTAATTAAATATCAAATATTTAATTAATATTACAATTGAATCATATTCAATTTTATATCTCTCTCATTTAACCTATAGTTTTAATGTGCATCAATATGTACATTAATTATTTAACTATAGTTTTAATTGGATTAAATCACATTTAACCAAACTAAATTAAATTAATTAATTCTCAATTAATATATTCATGAATTAATCAAATATCACATATCTAATTAATTCATAATTCTCTCAACAATTAATTTTGAATCATATCCAAAATTAATTTTATTATAAAGTTTAATTCACTAATTAAACTAATACTATAATGTATCTCCATACATTATATTAATTGTATCAAAATACAATTAACTTAAATTCCCTTTAATATCAAGACTAAATTATCTCAAAACCCGTCATGAGCTAGCAGGTGGACCTAATGGACCTACAGATCAGAAGCTCCAATGATACGAGATTGATAAGCTAAGCTCATTAACCGAGTTAATCAACATTCGTTAACTGTGGGTCATTCCACTAAAGACCCACATTTGCACTCTTCTCATTGTAGAATATTTTTGTATCCATGGATATCTACCAATACAGTAAGTCAATCATTCAAGTGTGTTCGTAACACCAGTTGGGTCAAATTACCGTTTTACCCCTAGGTTACCTTTGGATCCTTAAGTACCACTGATCCCTCTAATGAACAAGTTGTTTAGGGTCCAACCACTAAACAGGAGTTCCTCTCGAGCTAGGAGAGGACGGTGCGCCTTTGTTCAAGCCCTAGAATCAGCCCTTAAGGGAACACACATCTACTTGCCCCAAATAGGGGAAAGAGTGAATTCCATCTTGTACTGTTATGTTCCCAACCCCCATTCGGTCTTGCCCCTGAAATGGTAGGATTATTGAGTCGGCGTGCAGGCCACTCTCACCCATACAAATCTAAGGACAATCCCTCCTGAAAAGGAGTTCATAACAGACTCAGGATTGAGATTCTTGAAAAGGAGTTCATAACAGACTCAGGATTGAGATTGAGTTACCTAGGTCATCCTATTGAAATAGAAACCTAAACTAGTCAACGACGTTACATCTAGTGGTTACTATTTCGCGGTCCGACCTTATGCAAACTCATTGCATAGGATACCCCCACCCGCATGTCTCCTACATGGATGCTTTGGATCATTGCAACTGTATCAAATACAAGGTGGACCGTATCACATAGTGTCACCAGGATAAGGTACCCAACCTTATCCCTATACTATAGACCATTTCGGTTGTTGCTTGGACACCGATCCCCGTATGTCCCTACATACTAGTCCAAGTTTCATTTAAACAACATTGGATCTTAGTTTATTGGATTTAGGGTTTATTAATGCAAACTCGATTATTCAATAACCATATTATTGAATCACTCAAATAGCGACTTATTGAGATCGATTAATTTGTTTCGTTTACTATCTACGAGTTTTAGGGCATAAAACCCAACAGGTGTGTGTAGGGATAAGAACCCCACGTAGCGAAAATTTTACAAAGGACCTCATACTGTATTTTAGTATAGATTAAAAAACCAATACGAAAGACAAAATTACAACATACATTCAATAAGAAACTACTGTAAATGGAGATTATAAACATGTTTTACAGGTTGTAAAAAATAAGATCTAATCTAATTTTTACAAAAAAGACAGAGAATAAAAGAAACCGTTACAAACCTACGCTGACGACTTGAGCGATTTCCACCAACTCCTTGGTTCTTCTATGTAAAATTACAGCAGTCTCGAACACGATCTCTACTATATCTCCCTCCAGAAACGGGAACACAACCATTAGAAAACCATTGGTATATCTCTGTAGGAGGCTTGAGATTGTGAGATTCTCTGTATTTTGGGAGAAGGGAAGTCTAGGAGAATTGCTTGAGAGTATTATGAGAGATTGAACACCAGAGGAAAGATCTGAGATCACTCTTTCAAAAAACTAGAATCGTCTCCCACTCTCATTGGCGTGCAACTTGGTCAGTTAGGAAAAGTTAGAGAGGAGAACGTGTACAACTTTACACGTGTTAATGAGAATCTCCCTCATCAGTTATGTTAATTGATGATTTAAAATTTAATATAAATTAAATTTAAATAAATTTAATTAATTAGTAATTAATCCAATCAAATTTAATTAATCAAATCATTTAAAACAAATTTAAATGAATTTCCCTTATAACCTATACTTTTAATCCAATTTAATTAAAATAAACTAAGTGATTAATTAATTCACTAATTAATTAATCACCAAATTAAATATCACATATTTAATTTAAACTATAATTGAATCATATTCAATTATATTTCTCTCATATAACCTCTAGTTTTAATGTGCATTTAATGCACATTAATTTTAACCTATAGTTTTAATATGAATCTAGTTCATATTAAATTTAATATTTGAACTCCTTCAGATATTTAATTCTCCCATAAACTAATTTTGAATCAATATTCAAAATAAATTTATATTATAAAATTTAATCAAAATATAAATTTTATATTATAATGTATCACCATACATTATATTATTTCTCTTAGTAAATTTGAACATTTCAAATCACATAAATTACCTCAATACCCTTTATGAGCTACCAGTGGGACCAATCTCGATCACTTTCGAAATGTAATTTTTCAACCATGAATCCCTATTCACGTGCTCGATATTTAAATCATATTTAAATATATTAAACTCTAAAAAATTAGGTTTAACCAAAAACCCGACGTGTCGGTAATATCCAATATGACTGATCATTTCCCTAAACCGAATTTAAACTATTCGAATTATTTCCATCATATTGTTCCAAAGTTTATTCCTTAAGCTAGCAAGGGGACCTAATGGACCTACAGATCATGGGCTCCAACGGTTCGAGGTTTAACCTGTTAAACTCTTTTAACCTAGTTACCAACATCCGTTAACTACCAGGTCACTCCACTATAGCCTAGTAGTTGAACTCCGTTCAGTATAGATATATTTCTGTCCACTCGATATAACCATGATTAGTATGTCAACCTTTCACAGGTCGTTAATAACTATAGTTAGGTCAAAAGTTCGTTTTACCCCTATAGCACTTCTTGATTCCTTAAGTCCACTGGTCCTCTAATGAACAATTTGTTTATGGTCCTAACACGAAACAGAGTCCCTCTCGGGCCAATGAGAGGGTGGGGCCCCTTGTTCAAGCCTCGGAGCTAGCACTTAAGGGAAAAACCTTTCTACTATCCCTGATTCGGGTAGGAGTGAATTCCATCTTACAATACTATGTCCCCAGCTATTCATCCAGTCATTTCCCCAAAATGGTAGACTTATTGAGCGACGCTATTTTGCCACTCTCACCCATGCAAATCAAAGATAATCCTAAACAAACAGGAGTTCATAGTAAACTCAGGATTAAGATCGAGTTACCTAGGTCATCGCATGAAATAGTTAGTCTTAACAGTAAACGACGTTATAAAGTAAGAGTGACTCATTTATTGGTCTGGTCTTGTGTAAACTTCTTTCACACAAGATGCCCCTACTCGCATGTCTCGACATGAACGATCTAGGATCACGTCGTTTTTCTTGTTCACAAAGTAGGCTGCATCCATAGTGTCACCAGGATAAGGTACCCAACCTTATCCCTATACTATAGACCATTTAGGTTATATACTAGAACTTGATCCCTGTCCATATTCATAATATAGTTCGAGTATTTCATATTATAACCATGGATGTTTATATATTGGATTTAGAGTATACAAACAAACAATTCACTAAATAACATCTTTATTACAAAAGGATTACAAATTTGAGTTTTAGGACATAAGACTCAACAAATGAAACTCAACCTCTGAGAAGGGGTTGGTATCGGTGTCAACCTTCTTGATGCCATCTTGATAGAATTTAAAATACTGGTGCAACGTGGAAGTAACCACTCAATTTTCATGAATCCAAGGACAACCTAGTAATAACTTGTAGGTGGTCCTAGAGTCTATAACATGAAATAAAGTGTTAGCCTTTAAACCTCCAATAATTAGCTCTAGGCAAATCATGTCAATCGCTTGTTGCCCGCCATGGTTAAAACCTTGAATTACCAACTTACTATTTGACAATTATTGCATCAGAATGCTTAGTTGGTTCATGGTAGACTTGGGCATTATGTTGACAGCAGAACCATTGTTAATGGGAATTCGACTAACCTTTTGCTCTTTGATGTAGCCTGAGAGGAACAAAGGCCTATTATGAGGCTTTGATCCGAGTAGTAGATCTTCATCAGTAAAAGCTATGGACATGCAACATGGAGCAATAATAGATGCTTTACAATCATTTAACACTTCGATAAGAGTATTCTTCGTCTCTTGAGGGAGCGATAGTAAATCATCTACACTAAAGGAAGGTAGGTCTTCCAGCTTCGTGGTGGCTTCTGACGCGGTCGAGGTGACATTATCATCTTCTGTCACATTGAAAACGTGACATGTAAAAGTTTGACCGATTCTTCTAGAAAGGTTATTGGGAAGAATTCTTTTAGAATTATTGGCTGTGGAGGTTGGATATGCTCCTCACTTTCCTCTAAGATAGGCTTGAGCCTTCTCGTATACTGATAGCATGCATAAATATTACTATCAATTTATCCTTAGATTTAAGAGTTTTTGTTGGGTTTTATTGTGGATTTAATGTCTAAATATGTTAATTTAAGCAATTATGTCCTAGAGGAGCTCTATCATCAATTTTGGAGAAAAAGATGAAGTTTTGGCCCAAATAATTAAGAACAGGGTCAAAGAAGGAAGATTCAAGAGCTTAAAATGAAGACCAAAGGCCAAAAATTCAGAAAGAAAGGCCCAAAACCAGCCCACAAGTTGAAATAAGGAAGTCTAAAAGGAAGATTGGCGTCTCGACGCCGAGGCTACTTGGGCAACATGAAGGTGACGTCACGACGTTGAGACACTGTGGCGTCAGCGTCTCGACGTCAAGCCGGCTGGAGCACTTTATAAAGGAGTGTTTGGCCTCGATTTTCAAGCATCAAGCAGCAAATTGAAGTGTTTTCCAAAGGCTCCTAGAGCCTCTTAGAGGGAGAGATTGAGAGATATCTTTTAGAGAGTTTTGTGAGCATTTTTGGGGTGATTCAGACTTGTGACGGGGATTCAATCGAGGCTTTCCAACGGCGGATCAAGGCGTAAGCAAGGATTCGACGTCAAGATAAGTTCTATACCCTTTATCTTGTTCATATTACTGTTTTAATACATGTATTTGCTGGAAGTTTTGTTTGTTCATATGACGATGTATAGCTAAATCCCAGCTTTCGGGTCTTGAATGAAAATATACAATTGAAGGATATTTTGACTACTATTGTTGTGTCAAATTACTGATTATTTAATTGAGTGATCGTAATGCCGCCTAATTTATATTGATTTGTTACTTAGTGGAAACTCGACGAAGAGAAACTAAGTTAGGACATAGCTCAATTAACTAGACTTAATTGCTTGTAGTGACAACGAGAGTAGTTGGTTAGGCCTAGAGATCTAAAATGAATCAGGACTTAAGACTTAACCCAATTAATAGCACTAAGGACACTTGGGTTATTAATTTGAGTTAACAATAATTAGGGGAAACCTGTTGAGTTTTCTGTCCTAAAACTCGTAGATAGTGGATGATTAACGAATTATACACTTGTATCAATAAAGTGTCATTGAGGTTTATGCAATAAAGTGTTATTGTCATATTAAGTGTAGAATTGCACAATATGACTCAAATCCAATAAACTAAGATCCAAGGTTGTTTACATGAGACTTGGACTAGTATGTGGGGACATACGGGGATCAGTGTTCAAGTAACAACCTAAAAGGTCTATAGTACAGGGATAAGGCTGGGTACCTTATCCTGGTAACACTATGTGATACGACCCGCTTTGTATTCGATACAGACGTATTGATCCAAGGCGTCCATGTAGGAGACATGCGAGCGGGGGTATCCTATGCAATGAGTTTGCATAAGACCGGACCACGAAATAGTAAACCACTAGATGTAACACCGTTAACTAGTTAGGTTACTGTTTCAATAGGATGACCTAGGTAACTCAATCTTAATCCTGAGTGTGTCATGAACTCCTTCTCACAAGGGATTGTCATTTGATTAGTACGGGTGAGAGTGGCCAGCACACCGACTCAATAAGCCTACCTTCTTGGGGACAAGACCGAGTGGGGGGCTAGGGACATGACAATACAAGATGGAATTCACTCCTTCCCCTATTGGGGCAAGTGGATGTGTGTTCCCTTAAGGGCTGATTCTGGGTCTTGAACAAAGGCGCGCCGTCCTCTCCTGGCCCGAGAGGAACTCCTGTTTAGTGGTTGGACCCTAAACAACTTGTTCATTAGAGGGATCGGTGGTACTTAAGGATCCAGAGGTAACCCAGGGGTAAAGCGGTAATTTGACCCAGCTGGTGTTATGAACACACGTGAAGGATTGACTTACTGCATTGGTCGATATCCGTGGACACATAAATATTCTACAGCTGTGGGTCTTTAGTGGAGTGACCCAAAGTTAACGAATGTTGATTGACTCGGTTAATGAGTTTAGCTGATCAATCTCGTATCGTTGGAGCTTCAGATCTGTAGGTCCATTAGGTCCACTTGCTAGCTCATAACGGGTTTGAGATAATATAATATTGATATTAAAGGGAATTTAAGTTAATTGTATTTTGATACAATTAATATAATGTATGGAGATACATTATAGTATAAGTTTAATTATTGAATTAAACTTTATAGTAAAATTAATTTTGGATGTGATTCAAAATTAATTAAGGAATGCAAAAAACAAGGGTGTTTATGGTCGTCTGAAGGTTGACATTTAAGACCTTCTGTTCCTTGATGAAGAGTGTCACCATCTCCTCCAGGTTACTCTTTTTCTCTTATTGACCTGATGTGGATGCAAAACCTGGGGGTGACTGCAAAACATTCTTGGAGTTAGCGTACGAAAAATTCTTGTGATTGCGCAAACTTAGGTGGTAAAAGTTCGGTAGGTTTTGGTTGAATCCTCGATTGCCAATGAACTGAGCTTTCTCTACCTACAGGTCTTCCTTCTTTGAGTGGCTTTCAGGTAAAGTGGCAATCGACTTAACCACTTCTGAAGCTGTAAGCTTGTTCAGGGCACTGGTTAAGGAAACCATTTGCACTTTCAAAGAGTTTGATTCATCTAACTCATAAATTATAGCCTTCTTTATCGGGGTCCTCTCTGTGGACCACTGGTAGCTTGTCGACGCCATCTCTTCCAATAGTTCCTTTGCATCTTTTACCATCTTGGAAAGGAAACTTCCACCTGCAGAAGTATCTAAGATAGTTTTAGTGGAACTATTAAGCCCATTGTAAAATAATTGTTCCTAGAGCCAGTCTGGATAACTGTGCTGAGGGCATCTCCTTAACATTTCCTTGTATAGCTCCCACGCTTCGTAAAGTTGTTCGTCATCGCTCTGCTTAAACGCCACAATCTCCGTGCGGAGCTTGGTGGTTTTAGCAGGTGGGAAAATTTTGGTAAAGAACACCTAGGCTAGCTCATCCCAAGTATTTATGCTTCCAGGCTCCAAAGATTCCAGCCAGTCCTTTGCTTTGTCTTGCAGGGAAAAAGGAAAGAGTCTTAATCTGATGGCATTTGTCGTTACTCCATTCATCTTCATGGTCCCACAAATCTCCAAAAATGACCAAAGGTGGGAATGCGGATCCTTAGAAGGATGCCCCTTGAACGAGCAGTCCCTCACCATTTGTACCAGTCCCGTCTTCAATTCGAAGTTATTGGCTTGGATGGGAGCGTAGACAATTCTTGAATTTTCAGTATGGAGTATAGGTTGTAAGAAGTCTCGAGATACCAATCTGAGGAAAAGCTTACAACTTACAAAGAAAGTCTTAGGATCGACTAGCTTACAAAAGAGGGCAAGAGAGAAGATTTCTCACTTTGATGCCTTGGTAATACAACTTGGAAGTCGTTTATAGACCCCGGATTTCAAAACTAATTGAATAAAGAAAATTAAAAGATAAGATTGAATCATCAGGACAGGACCCCTAATAGATTCGTTGGAAGATACATATTACATTATTTGGATAAATCCTAACAATCTACCACGTGAAAATTACAAAACATATAAACCAAAAAATGCACAAAGGAATAAAAGTGTACAAAGAAAAAGGTAAAGACAAAAGTGAAAAACAACAAAAGGTAAAATCAAAGAAAAAGTAAAAGACACAATGATCTTGCATAGGAAGGAAGCAAGATATTGCTTATACGCAATTTTTACATGGAAAAGATAAGGATGGAAAAGATAAGGATGCCAGTCAATATTGGAGAAGATCATGCAGCTTTTATTTTGATCTGATTTGATATCTTGTAGGCTAAATTATTGATTCTTCTCTTCATTTGATCACCCTAGACTGATTACTTGCTTACCAACGGACTCACTGCCTCATCATTAGGACTTATTGCCTGGAACACCAAACTAGGTCCTCACAAACTAACAAACTAGGAGAATTACCAACGATCTTCGTCTTCAAGATCTCATAATCTTCACTTTAATTGCTCTGCTGCTTCAAAATAACTTATTCAAAATGTTGACTGGCAGAAATGTATTTACAGTGTAAACTTAGAATATTTACAAAGTTTACACGTATTAATTCTAAAGATGAGAATATACTATTTTTTAATTATAATTTTTACAATTATGATGGAAGTACTTCTTTATGAAACACCCCTTATGAACACCATTTGTTTCTTTGTGAAACAGGAAATTTTAATTGATTCGGAGCTCACATGGGTTGTGAGTCGAGGTATGGATCATCCAGATCGTAGTCTGGTTCGTTCTCTTCTCCTTGTGCCGAAGAAGTAGGTGATTCGCTTGTGGTGGAGGCTGCCATTTAAAGAATCCTATGGAAGTCTGCATCAGAGGTTGTCTGTGCTAGGGCTGCCAGAAGTTTAGACTTGTCATTAAGGAATTTTGCATTTCTTTTTTATGTCGATATCTTGTAGATAACTGTTCTGTGCGAACCATTCTTTAATTTGTTTGAGGGTGGCATGTTGGAAATTATATTTTTCCCACCACTTGATCTTCAAGATCTTTGTGACTGTCTTGTATTGTGGATGATTGCTTGTAGAAAAATTCCAGCAAATTATCCAAGGAATTTCAAAATATAAACAAAATCTCATTGAATTATGAAACGCTGTTTTTTGAATGTTCCTTGCAAAATGATAGTATGATTCTTGCAAGGGTGTTGGTAAAATATCATCCGTCATTCCGAATGTATTCCACCATTGAATGAACCAAAGAGGAAATGTGATTTTGTAGGCATTTTGACAAAAGGATATGAACCAAGAATGATTGTAGTTTGAATACCACATAACATTATACCAGGCTCCTACATAGTCCCGATATGAGTATGTTTGTGGTGCGAATGGTTTTGAAAAGGATTTATCGGTATAAAGACCTTGATTCCAATGGGTTGGATTTAAGGCTTTGAAGATTTTGAATTTGGAATAAGCGATCTTAGATGGATCGTTCTTGTCTGGAATATGGATTATTTCTGCTGACTTGGTGTCAACAAGAATAAACTCATAAAAGGTTCTTGTTTTTTGAAGGTCTTCAGGCATAAAGTTAAAGCATGATGGATACATATTTGAAATGGTCTCTTCAAGGTTGAGACCTTGAAATTTTGGTTCAATGATGGGTTTAGTGATAACCAGAGATTTTTGAAAATAGGATTTGATCTCAAGACGAGGTAAAAATCTCTTTTCTGGTGTAACAACCTGAGAATAAGAAGAAGGTGATGGGGTTGATGACCCTATCCTTGAATCTAGTGAGACTGGAGGTCTCAATTGAACAACTCCGCCAGAAGGACGGACTAGGTTGGCCGAAGGCCTTGGTGGAGTGGATGACTCCATTGGAGACATTGGATGTATGACGCCCGTTCTTGCTCTAGATCGGGTTACCGGAGTAAACCTTAAATTCATAGCGTATAGATCAACACTCATAGGTGGAGGTGCTGAAGAAGAAGAAGTTTGGCTTTTGCCCTTTGAAGAGGACATTTTTGCCTTATTTTCGCTCATTCACTCTTTTTTCTTTTAGAGAGAGGGAGAGAGAGAGGAGAGAGTTTTGGAGTTAGAAACTGTCTTGAGAGATAATCTGCGAAATGATTTTGTTCTCCTTTTATAGGCAAAACTTCAAAATCAAAACATGAGAGAATTGTTTGCCATCTGGCAAAAATTTGTTTTGAAACAAGATTTTTTACATCTTTTTCTAAAACGAATTTCGACGCTCTAGAATCTGTTTTAATTGTAAATGTTTTATTAATTAATTCTCCTTGGAACTTTTGAACACAAAGGACAATTGCAAGTAATTCTTTTTTTACTGTTGAATAATTTTTTCGAGTATCATTCTAGACTCCTGAGTGGAATCAGATTATTGATTCGTTCTTATCTATACACTGTTTGAGGATTCCTCCATATCCTAAATCTGATGCATCTGTTTCTACTATCAGGCTAGCTTTAGGATTGATTAGACTCAAACTGGGAATTGATTTGACTAAAGCTTTTATTTTTTGTACAACTTTAGTATGCTTATCTAACCATGGCTCTGGATTTTTCCTAAGACTTTGAAAAAGTGGTTTGCAAATGGGTTTGAGGTTTTGGATAATGTCAGACACATAATTTAAACAACCCAAAAATCTTTGTAGTTGGATTCTATCTATTATTTGATCTGGAAAATTTGTAGCAAAGTTTGTGGACCTTTGAATGGGTTTTATTAGGCTCATATGTATATCAAAGCCAAAAAATCTAATTTTGGTTTGAAATAATTTGACTTTTGGTAACGACACCACCAAACCATTTTGTTTGATAATGGTAATAAAAATATTAAGGTGTTTGAAATGTTGATCAATATTTGATGAGAAAACTAATACATCGTCAATATAGACTATTGTAAAATTTTGAAAATCATTGAAAATATCATTCATAATTTTTTGAAATTCAGAAGGGGCATTTTTAAGCCCAAAAGGCATTACATTCCATTCGTATTGTCCGAATGACACATTGAAAGCAGTTTTATATTTGTCTTCTTCGAAAATTTGAATTTGCCAAAATCCAGATTTCATATCAAATTTGAAAAATATCTTCTGAGTAAATCTTGTTTATTTGGAATTGGATATCTTATCCATTCTAAAACTTTGTTCAAGGGTTTATAATTGATTACTAACCTTGGCACACCATGCTCCTGTTCGGCTGCGTTGTTGACGTAGAAGGCTACACATGACCATGGGCTCTTTGATGGCTTGATCAATCCTCTATTTATTAATTCTTATATTTCTTTTTTACAGAATGTTAGTAGTTCTGCATTCATTTGTATTGGTTTTGCCTTTGTTGGAATATTTGATTCATTGAAATCTTTAATATAAGGAAGATTTACTATATGTTTCTTTCTATCCCAAAAAGCATTTGGCAGGTTTGAACATATCTCTTTTTCAATTTTGTTCTCTATTTCTTTTATTTTTAATTTTATTGAGTGGTCATTGAGATTTTCTTCTATTCTTTTGTAACTTATTTCTTCTTTAAGAAATAGAATTTGCTTTTGCTTTCTTTTGATTTCTTCTGTTTTTAATTCACTTATTTCCATAATATCATATGGAAGAATTGGAGTTATAAATTCAAAGATTATTTCTTTGTCATGAATTTGAATAACTAAACCTTTTTCGGTTATTTTGATTGGGTAGAGTTGTGTTAGGAACGGGGTTCCTAGAATTAATTCTTGCTTTAAATCTTTTACTAGTAGTAGGGAATTTATAAAACATAATTCTTCATTACAAATATGTACATTTGAAAGTTTATATTGAATATTTAGGCTTTGTCCATTTGCATTACTTAATTTTTCAGTAGTTTTTTCAAAGTATTTAGTTGGTATTAATCCTTATTGTATGCAATTTCGATAAGCTCCTGAATCTATAAGAGCCTTTAAAGTAATTTGAAAATCTTCTATTTTTAAGGTTACCAATGAATACCATTTTTGATATTGTGATTTTGTTACTTGATTTACTAAGAAATCTTCTCCTTCATTATCTGGATTATTAGTACTTATTTTGAGATTATTTATCTCTTGTTTGATTTGTTCAATTTCATTTTTATTTTCTTGAATTTCTTTTTTGAGATTGTTGATTTCAAATTGTAGATCTTTAATTGAAGTTGGTTTGAAGTCTTCTTTTATTTGAAGTATTTCTTTAAGACTCCTAGATCTATTTTTTTTTTTTTAATTTGAATTTCAGAATTACCAGAAGATTCTAAAGATTGCTTTAGTGTTTTTAAGATTGTATTTTTCATTTCTTCGTCTTTGATATGATCTATAGATTTCAAGAGTACTTCTTATTCATTGGTTAGGACATTTATACATTGTCTCTCACATGTTTTTCCACATGCTTTGACTCCTTCATATTCTTCACTTTCACTTTGACTCGATATTTCTGAGTCAGTTTCATCTAGCTCTTGAATTCTAAGTTCATATTCAGAGTTGCCTGAATAATCTGATGAATATTCTTCATCTTGATCTAGTTCATTTACTCTCTTGTTTGGGCAATTATTTGCATAATGTCCTTCTCTTTGACATTTGTAACGAGAGATTTTCTTTTTACCTTTTGATTTATTATTTTGATTTGGACGGGTGTTTTGTCTTGAATTTTTTCTTTTATAATATTTTTTCGGGATGTATTCTCTTTGAGGAGGTCTTTGTATATATTGTCTTTGGTAATGGTCTTTATAATATCTTCTATTATTGTTTTTTCTAACAATTTTTCTTCTAGAGGAATTTGGTTCTTCTATTCTTTCACATCCATATTGAGAGCAAAAGGCTTTCATTTCTTTTACTTTTAATTTTCCATTCTTTTGAACTTTCTTTTGGACCTTTATCTCATTGCAGATTTCCAAGCCGCAATTAATGATATAGGCTGTTATTTGTCCAAACGATAATTTGTCTCATTCTATGCCATTCTCATAATGTTTATTGAGGGCTGTATATACCCTTTCCGCCAAAAAATTGGGAAGTCCATCTATGAACTTTTCTTTCCAGTGTTGTGTATTGATGTCTGTCATATAATAAACTCTTGCTAAGAACATATCTTTATACCATTTAAAATTTGCTAGATTTGTGCACCTTAAATTCTTTAGATTTTTTCTTTGATTGTCTTCGAAAAGGGTATTGGATCCTGTAGTAAAATGGAAGGATATTGCATAGATCAGTGTTTCTATTGCGTTTTCTATTTCTTCTTCTACTTCTATTGTCTTAGTAGTAGAAGTTGACGGTCCGCTTTGGAGGACGTTAGTGGTTTCAATTTTGACTTCTTTGGTTCTTTTGACCTTAGATTTGTGTCCTTTTATATTGCCTTTTGATTCAGTAGACAGATCTTCCCACCAGGCTTTCAGCATTCCTGAAAACCCATTTACAATCATTTTTGCTGCTTCATGATTCGTATGATTAGTAGCTTCATAAGCAGCTGTTGCTATTAGCATTTCGGTTAGCATGTCTGTAATTTGTTTATCAGACATTCCATCTATATTCCAAACATATAGGGAATTGCCATCGTATTGAGTATTTCTCAGAAATTTGTAATTTTGTTTGTAATTTAAATCTTGCATAGTAGGTTTATGGTACCAGTTTAAATTATCATTTGGATTGGTTGTTCTATAATTTATAATTCGGTTTAATCCTTGAGATTCTTCTGTTTGAAGGACCGAAAATTGTTCTATTATTGAGTTTATTTCACTATCATTAAGGACGTTTATTTGATTTGAAGTTTCTCTTGAGGTTTATCCTCCTAGGTTTAAGGCTTTTAACCTTTTATCAATTTCTTCCATAATTTGAGTTTTTGATGTTTTTAATCTGACCTTGTCTAGAGGGCTAAACAATGGTTTTACTATTGGTTTTGGAGGATCTATTAATTCTTCTAACTTATATACTTGTTCTGCTATTGAAGTTAGCATTTTATTTGAATAATTATTTTGAACTTGTATACTTTTAATTTCTTTATTTGTTGGAGGCTTAGTTTCTTCTGCTTTAATTAATTGAAAGGGCTTGGCTATAATTTTCTCATTATAGAAGCTATCAAATTCGACGTCTTCCATTGGAGGAAAATCACTTTGAATTTCTCATCTTCTTATTGTTTTCCATTTTTCTTTTTCTTTTATGGTGCAAATATGAGAATATTCTTCTCTTTGATTGAACCATCTAAAAAATGATATATGTTCTTGGAGTTTTTCTAGAGTCTTAAAATACTCTTCTTTAAAGTTTTTTCTTTGTTCTTATGTATATGATTTAAAGAAGTGTTTTCTGTCTTCTTTGTTTTCTTGAGCCATAAATTCCTGTTGTAAGGCTTGTTTGTCTATTTTGAATTCATTTTCTGAAATTATGACATTCAATTGACTTTTAAATATTGATTCTGTTTCCATATCAGTTTGGGTTGGAGAAGGTGGTTTTTCTTCTTCATATTGAAGATTTGGGATTCCGTGTTCTAATTTTACTGACTTAATTCTTAATGAATTTGTCCTATTTAAATTTTGATAGGCTTCTTGCCTTATACCAGAAGTACTTGGTCTTGAACTCATGAATTCTTTTTTACTCGTGTTTTCTTTCACCACAGGAAATTGAGGTATTTCATCTTCAAATTTTATTTCTACTCTCCCATCTGGATGTTCTATTATATGGGAAAGTTCTTTTTCTCTTTTTTGAGGGATGATAACTGCCCAAAAGGTAGTTATTTAGGCCTCAATTATATAAGGATTTGTGTGTCCTCTATGCTTATTAGGGTTGGTTTTGGATAGATATTACATGTTTTAACCCATTTGGAAGAATGGAAGCATTGGAAATTATTTTGTGCAGATTATGCTGCTGAGCGACTGGAGGGAGCAGATTCTATGCTGCAGCAAAACTGGGAGCAGAAACTGCCACATCACAACTCGTTAGCCAACTTCATGAACCGACTTCTGTTGAGTTATTTTCGTGATAAAGGATCAAGGAGAGCCTTACACGTGTCCTAGTTGACCTAATTCAAGCCTCCCATCCTTCTATAAAAGGAAGTAGCCGTCAAAGTCAAAGATATTCCATGTTTTTCCCTTGGAAGCCGAATAGGATAGGGAGATTGAAGATCATCAAGAACACCATCAACCGCAAGCTGATTAGGGAGTTTACCTTCTTTATTAACTTGTAGTTATGGACATGCATACTCAGATTGTAATTCGTATTCCTATGCTTATTACGAACTAAGTAGCTTAGGGTGTTGGTTAGGAATAATGTGATTACTGTGCTTCATCTCTAGTAATAAATTGACTATCGCATTTTGGTTAATTGTTGTGTTTATTCTTATTTTATGCCCGCCTGGCCAGCCGATATGGATAGCTCTCTCTAGTTTCAGGGATGATTTAGAGAGTGTGTGGCAATTATCCACACTACGATCATTGTGTATTGGTGAACGCCAGTGACTGAGCTAGGGATAGCCAGTTGCCTAGTGCTTGATCGGTCGCACTTCATTGGGTTTGAAACATATCCCAAAAGATCCGGAGTTTCGGGAGGAATCCGCTAATAATACTGCGAGAAATGCATGATCAATGATATTGCTAGAGCATATCTTAGAAAAAATCACTGAAGCCTAACCAGCGCCTGTCTTTAATCTGTCTATCTATTTGTTCACTCGTTGTTCTGTCATTTATTTTGCTTCAACATAATTCCGATAAAACCCAATCATTTTTATTATCTTCGAAACCATTAGGAAGTTACGCAAAATAGATAAAGTGGAAACTCATTCAGACCTTGGATTGATAATATTACTTGCTGCAGACTGTGTATACTTGCACAGGAATCCTAGAGTATTTTATACTATATTTTTACTCACTCTAGGAACCCAACAAGTTTTTGGCGTCGTTGCCGGGGACTTGAATAAGGTTTTATCTGATCTGTTTTGTGTATGTGTTTTAGTGGTTTGGTGTTAGAACTTTTTGATTGTTTCTTTTGTTTTTGCAGGTGTGATTTTGGTGCATGAGCGATCCGCCTGGGGTACGGTTTGAGCTTGATCCAGAAATTGAAAGGACATTTAGGAACAGAAGGAGGGAGCAGCGCAGAAACCAGATGGAGAACGTGTCGCAACTCCCGCAGGTTCCTGAAGGTCCAACAGCAGCAAACCCCCAGCAGAATCCATTGCTGCAGCAAAACCCACTGTTTGAGCAAAATGAGCAGCGAAATAATCAGGCTGAGAATCCTATATTGATAGCGAACGATAGGACCAGAGCCATTCGAGCATATGCTGTCTCGATGTTTAATGAGTTGAATCCAGGGATTGCAGTCCCCAAATCCAAGTGGCGAATTTTGAAATGAAACCGGTAATGTTTCAGATGTTGCAAACCGTGGGGCAATTCCATGGTTTGTCATCTGAAGACCCTCATTTACATCTTAAGTCTTTCCTAGGAGTTAGTGATTCTTTTGTAATTCAAGGAGTGCCTAGAGATGCTCTTAGATTAACTTTGTTCCCGTATTCTCTTAGAGATGGAGCAAAGTCATGGTTAAACTCTTTTGCTCCAGGATCAATTAGGACGTGGGATGAGTTAGCTGAAAATTTTTTGAGTAAATATTTCCCACCTAATAGAAATGCTAAACTAAGGAGTGAAATAGTAGGGTTTAGGCAACTTGAGGATGAGACTTTTAGTGAGACTTGGGAGAGGTTTAAGGAGCTTTTACGAAAGTGTCCCCACCATGGGTTACCTCATTGTATTCAAATGGAAACATTTTACAATGGTTTAAATGGAGTAACCCAAGGTATGGTCGATGCTTCGGCTGGAGGGGCCCTTTTGGCAAAAACTTTTGATGAAGCCTATGAAATTTTAGAAAGAATATCTATTAATAGTTGTCAGTGGTCGGATGTTAGAGGCACAAATAAAAAGGTTAAGAGTGTATTAGAGGTTGATGGTGTGTCCACCATTAGGGTTGATCTTGCTATGATTGCTAACGCTCTTAAGAATGTGACAGTGATTAGTCATCAGCAGCCACCAGCTATGGAGCCTGCAGCAGTGGTGAATCAAGTCACGGACGAAGCATGTGTCTATTGTGGTGAAGACCACAACTACGAGTTTTGCTCCAGCAATCCAGCTTCTGTCTTTTTTGTAGGTAATCAGAGGAACAATCCTTATTCTAACTTCTATAATCCAGGTTGGCGCAACCACCCCAACTTCTCATGGGGAGGTCAAGGAAATAACGTACAAGCGCAACAAAAGGTGAACCAGCCGGGATTTTCTAAAGCGCAGGTAATGCCCCAGCAAAATAAGCAAGCTTTGCCCCAGCAAAATTCGGGAAATTCTCTCGAGACGATGATGAAAGAATTTATAGCTCGTACAGACGCCGCAATTCAAAGTAATCAAGCTTCGATGAGGGCCCTGGAATTGCAAGTGGGTCAGCTAGCTAATGAGCTAAAGGCAAGGCCTCAAGGGAAACTTCCATCAGATACTGAACACCCTCGAAGGGAAGGTAAGAAGCAGGTAAAGGCAGTAACCCTTAGGAGTGGTAAGCCACTAGAAGAGTCTAGAAAGACCCAGGATTTAAATGGTAATAGTGATAATAATGTTATTGAGAAAGAGTTGGAGTCTGGTCAGGGTGCTGGAGGAAGCAAAGAAAATGCTAGAGCATCTGGTTCTGTTCCAGATGTGGAGTCACCTTATGTGCCGCCCCTCACCTTATGTACCACCTCTACATTTTCCACAAAGACAAAAGCCTAAGAATCAGGATGGTCAATTTAAAAAGTTTTTAGAGATTCTTAAGCAGTTGCATATAAATATCCCTTTAGTAGAAGCTATTGAGCAAATGCCTAATTATGCTAAATTTCTTAAGGATATTTTGACTAAAAAGAAAAGGTTAGGTGAGTTTGAAACTGTATCTCTTACTGAGGAGTGTAGTGCTATTCTCAAGAATGGGCTACCCCCCAAGGCTAAGGATCCAGGGTCATTCACCATACCTGTGTCTATAGGTGGAAAGGAGTTAGGTAGAGCACTCTGTGATTTAGGTGCGAGCATTAACCTTATGCCTCTTTCGGTCTATCGGAAGTTGGGTATTGGTGAAGCTAGACCTACCACAGTTACACTCCAATTAGCTGATAGGTCTATCACATATCCAGAGGGTAAAATTGAGGATGTCTTAGTAAAAGTTGATAAGTTCATATTTCCTGTTGATTTCATTATTTTAGATTATGAGGCTGATAAAGATGTCCTGATTATTCTAGGTAGTCCATTTTTGGCTACTGGTAGGACATTAATAGATGTTCAAAAAGGAGAATTAACAATGAGAGTCTGTAATGAGGAAGTAAAATTTAATGTGTTTAAAGCCATGAAATATCCAGACGAAATGGAGGATTGCTCCTTCATTAGGATCCTGGAGAGCACAGTTATTGAGACAGCAATACAAGATTTGGCTGATAAGCATTCAGAAAAGCATGGAGAGGTTAGTGTAGAAGATTTTGAATTTTGTTCTTTAGATAGAAAAAATGAAAAAGAATTGTGTAGGTGTGAGGATGTTTTTGAGTCTTTAGATTTAGATCAAAGAAAGGCTCCCCCAATTAAGCCATCCCTGATTGAGGCACCTACTTTAGATTTGAAGCCTTTACCGGATCATCTAAAGTATGTGTATCTTGGGAAAAGTGAGACGTTGCCCATTATTGTTGCATCAGATTTAATGCCAGAGCATGAGGAGGCCTTAATAAAATTGCTGCAGCAATACCGCAAAGCTATAGGTTGGACATTGGCTGATATTCAGGGAATTAGCCCATCTTTTTGTATGCATAAAATCACTCTAGAGGAGGGATCCTTTAGGAGTATTGAGCAACAAAGAAGGCTTAACCCTGCAATGAAAGAGGTTGTTAAAAATGAGGTAATTAAATGGTTGGATGCTGGGATCATTTATCCAATTGCCGATAGCAATTGGGTAAGCCCTGTCCAATGTGTTCCTAAGAAAGGAGGTGTCACTGTGGTGAGCAATAAAGATAATGAGTTGATCCCCACAAGGACAGTAACTGGCTGGAGGGTTTGCATGGATTACAGAAGGCTTAATAAAGCCACCCGAAAGGATCATTTCCCTCTGCCATTTATCGACCAGATGTTGGATCGATTGGCTGGTCAGGCCTATTACTGTTTTTTGGATGGTTATTCTGGGTATAACCAGATTACTATTGCTCTTGAAGATCCGGAAAAAACCACTTTCACCTGTCCTTACGGGACGTTTGCTTTCAGGAGGATGCCTTTCGGCCTCTGCAATGCTCCAGCAACATTTCAGCGGTGTATGTTAGCAATTTTTTCTGATATGATTGAGTCCACTGTTGAAGTCTTTATGGACGATTTTTCAGTTTTTGGAGGGTCTTTTCAGAGTTGTTTAGATAATTTAGGTAAGGTGTTAAAAAGATGTGAGGATACCCATCTAGTTCTTAATTGGGAGAAGTGCCACTTCATGGTGAAAGAGGGCATAGTGTTAGGCCATAGGATTTCTAAGAATGGTCTAGAAGTTGATAGAGCAAAAGTTGAGGTTATCGAAAGACTAGAGCCACCGAATTCAGTGAAGGGAATTCAGAGTTTTTTAGGACATGCTGGATTTTATAGGAGGTTCATAAAGGATTTTTCCAAAATCAATAAACCTCTTTGTAACTTGTTGTGCACTGATCATGTTTTTGACTTTAATGCAGATTGTAGGAAGGCTTTTGAAACATTAAAGGCTGCTTTAATCTCAGCACCCATTCTCTGCGCGCCTAATTGGAATTTGCCATTCGAGGTAATGTGTGATGCGAGTGATGCTGCAGTAGGTGCGATGCTGGGGCAAAAGCAAGGCAAATTTATTCATCCTATATATTATGCAAGCAAGGTTTTAAATGAGGCACAAGTCAACTACACAACTACTGAAAAGGAGTTGTTAGCTGTTGTGTTCGCTTTTGAGAAATTCCGGTCATATTTGGTTGGATCCAAAGTCACGGTGTTCACGGATCATGCAACAATAAGGTATTTAATGTCAAAGAAAGATGCAAAGCCTAGATTAATTCGTTGGATTTTACTATTGCAGGAATTTGACTTGGAGATAAAGGACAAGAAGGGATCAGAGAATGTCATTGCAGATCATTTGTCTCGTCTTGATCCATCATCATCTTTGCTGGAGCAATCTGCCATTTCCGATTCTTTTCCAGATGAACAGCTTTTTGCTGTTCAAGTTAAGGTAGTCAGGGATGTCTCTTGGTATGCTGATATTGCCAACTTTTTAGTATAGAGAGTCACTCCTATTGACATGGATTGGAGGCATAAGAAAAAGTTTAAGCATGATACGAAATTTTTCTTTTGGGATGAGCCATTTATGTATAAGCAATGCTCTGACGGTATTATTCGTAGGTGTGTTTCAGGTGCTGAAGCAAAGGAAATCCTGGAGCAATGTCACTCTTCGCCGTATGGAGGTCATTTCAGCAGTCAGAGGACGACTATGAGGATTTTGCATTGCGGATTTTTCTGGCCTACGTTATTCAAGGATGCCCATTGGTTCTACAAGCAATGTGACGCTTGTCAAAGGAGAGGAAACTTGGGGCCTAGAGATGAAATGCCTCTTACATTTTGGAAGTTTAATTATTCGATGTATGAGGTATTGATTTTATGGGGCCATTTCCCCCTTCTAATGGCAATGTTTTTATCTTATTGGCAGTTGATTATGTGTCCAAGTGGGTGGAGGCCATTGCATGCCATCAGAGTGATGCCAAGACAGTTGCAAGGTTTCTTCAATCGCACATCTTTGCGTGGTTTGGGACACCTAGGGCTCTAGTGAGTGATGAGGGTACACATTTTGTTAATAATATCTTAACTAAGCTTTTAGCTAAGTATGGGATTAAGCATAGGATAGCTACCCCTTATCACCCACAAGTAAATGATCAAGCTGAAATTAGTAATAGGGAAATTAAAGCTATTCTAGAGAAAGTAGTCCATCCATCTAGAAAGGATTGGTCCTTTAGGTTGGATGAGGCTCTTTGGGCTTATAGGACAGCTTATAAGACTCCTCTAGGTATGTCTCCCTATAGGTTAGTATATGGGAAAGCTTGCCATTTACCATTAGAGCTTGAACATAAAACATTTTGGGCTTTGAAAAAGTTAAATTTTGATCTGAGTCGTGCAGGAGCAATAAGAATGCTGCAGCTTAATGAGTTAGAAGAATTTCGTCAATTTTCTTACGAAAATGCGAAAATGTATAAGGAAAAGACTAAGTTGTGGCATGACAAGAGAATAAAATCTAAAGAGTTTGTCGAGGGTCAAAAAGTTTTGCTTTATAATTCTAGATTAAAACTATTTCCTTGAAAATTAAAATCTAAATGGTCGGGACCGTTTATTGTGATTGAGGTTTTCTCCAATTGAGCAATTACTTTGCAGGATGAAAAAGATGGGAGAGTGTTCAAGGTGAATGGACAGCGTGTGAAGCATTATTGGGGTGAGGAGTTTCGGATGAAATATCCTTCCCTAAGGTTGGTTGATGATTGAGAAAGCAGGACTTTTGCGGGAGCATTTCACAGAGCAAAATTTTGAGCTCCCAAAAGTTTGTATTAATTTTATTTTTCGCTGATTTGATTTTCGGTTAGGTTAGATTTGATTATGCACAGTTTATTAGATTTTATCTTTAAGTATTTTTATTATTGTTGGTAGTTAGATTTTATCTATTTCGTTTTGAATTTGTTTTGATGTTAGGATTATTTATTTGGATTATCTTTGGATTATCTTTTAATTAATTAGATTTAGTTAGATTTTATTTTCAGTTATTTGAATTTTAGTTTTAATTCATAGAGATTTTCTCTAATTTATTCGGCTTTTTTTGAAAATAAGAGATTGGGACGATTGGTAAAAATTTTAAAGAAAAAATCTTTGATTTTTCGATTTTTTTTTTTTTTGAAATTCGACTTCCGTATCTAAGATTCTTCAGGACTAGCAGATTGTTGCGGCAAAGATATTGCTGGAGCAAAATATTCCAAGTTAGAAGGGTTTTTGTTGGAATTTATTATTTTTACCGTTGGATTTGGCTTTGAATTCTTGTAGGTAAATGTGCGTGCATCATCTGATGAGGCCACGTGTGGCAGAGCAATTATCCGAAGGCTTCAATGATGACGGTACATCAATTTTACCAAGGGCGTTTGGAATCCGAAATTTTACCGTTGGTAATTTTTGAATTTCAGGTTGCATTTTTAAATTACAACGATAATAATAGTTATGGCAGGGCAAATCTTTTCGGTTAGGATTCTTGTTTGCTTCAGCCCTATTTATTCGCAATCTATGATAAGCACGTTTCACTTCATCTTCTTGATCAAATCTTTGTGCGTGTATTATTCTTTCTTTCTTTCTTTGCATTCTCTGTCAAAACCCTATTACACTTTCAATGGCTAAAACAAGAGCTCGAAAAGAGAGGGAGAGTGAAGAGGAGGAGGTACCGGTCACACCGGAAGTGCAGAAAGGGAAACCTAAGAAGAAAAGAACGCCAGAAGAGAAGGAGGCGAAGCGAAGACGGAGGCAGCAGAGGGCTGCGGAACAAGAAGTCATCCAAGAAACAGAGGCTGTTCAGAATCTTGAGACGGAATCGATAGTTTCTGCTACAGTTCAGGAAGGAAATACTGAGAAGGAACATGAGACAGAGGTCGAAAGACAAGTCGCAGGTATGCCTGGAAAAGAGAAAACACCAGAGCCGATGCAGGAGGCTCATGTTGAAATCATTATGCCTGAACCGCCCAAGCGCCGCCGCATCAAGAGGAAGGCGGGTCGCGTGAGGGTGATTCGGAACACTCCATCACCTCCGACGTTGGACTCTGAGGAAGAAAAAAGGGAAGCTGAGAATAAGGAAAAAGAAGAAGAGGCAAGAAAGGCAGAAGAAGAGCGTTTGCGTGAACAGAGAGAAAGCAAGGGCAAAGGAATTGCCGAAGCATCGGGAGAAATTGAGGAGCCGAGGGCACCATTCATTCGCTTCGTCAACGATCTTGCTCGAGCAAAATACCAGGAGGTGCTGAAACGGGACTTCTTGTTCGAACGAGGATTTGGCAGTGATTTGCCCAGGTTCTTGGAGTCTGGAATAGTGAACCTCGGATGGAGGCAATTTTGTGCGAAACCAGAACCTGTCAATTCCAACATTGTTCGAGAATTTTATGCCAATCTTGACGTTAAGAATGATTTTGAGGTTATCGTTCGAGGAGTGCCTGTATAGTGGAGTCCTGAGGCCATTAATGAATTGTTCGATCTCAAGGATTTTCCGCATGCCGTTTTTAATGAGATGGTGGCTGCACCATCTAGTGATCAACTGAGTGCGGCTGTCCGGGAGGTAGGCATTGAGGGGGCTCAATGGAGGGTGTCGCAGACGCGGAAGCATACGTTTCAAGCTGCTTATTTGAAGAGTGAAGCCAACACTTGGATGGGTTTCATCAGGCTACGCTTGCTGCCGACAACACACGACTCCACAGTATCTCGGGACAGGGTATTGCTTGCTTTTGCCATTCTTCGCTCGATGAGTATTGATGTAGGAAAAATTATTTCTTCTGAGATTGTTGATTGCTGGAAAAAGAAGGTGGGGAAGCTGTTCTTTCCGAACACGATTACGATGTTATGCAGCAGGACAGGAGTGCCCACGGTTCCAGAAGATATGATCATGACTGATAAGGGAATCATTGACACACCTAATCTGGCGCGGCTTCAGCGTATGCAAGAGGTTCGCCAGGGTGGACTTGTGTATGGCGTTAATCAGATCTTAGAGCAACTGTCAGTGTTGGCCAGTCGGTTAGAATTTGCTGAAAGGCAAGCTCAGACCTACTGGACTTATGCTAAAAGGAGAGATGATGCGCTCAGGGGGGCCTTGCAAACCAATTTCTCAACACCGTATCCGGCCTTTCCAGTGTTTCCCGATGATTTGTTTAATCTTTGGATACCACCCCCGCCTGTTGAACGAGAAGAGGATGTTGATGAGGAGCAGGGTCAGGAAGACTGACTGATGGGATGACCTGGAGCGAGCATTATTTTTGTTTTTCCATTTTTGTTTGCTCGCGCATATTGACCCTGCTCACTGTTATAACTGCTTGTCTTGTTTCTTTTTAATTTTTATGCGTTAAAAATATATCTTTGCTTTGTAATGTTTTTCTATGATTTTAATGAAATTTCTGAATATTTCTATTCTATGAGTACTGAGTAACTCTAACTTAACTAATTTTCTTCTGAATTTTTGAAGATTGGACTGATTACGCTTAGTTAGATCAAGGTATTCTGATCTCCAGAAACCTTTTTCTTGAGCATTTCTTCTAGCCTGGACTGTTGTTGCGGCAAGAAGATTTTGACGGTAGTATTGACTTATATGATCCACTTTAAGCTTAATCCTAGTCCCATGTTGAGTTTAAAAATTCAGATAGAAAAATTTAAGTTTGGGGGTATAATTGTTTAATTAATGATTCATTGGGGACAATGAATAATTCAAGTTTGGGGGACTTTTTGCTACTCCAATTATTTTGCTCGAGCATTCCTCTCCTTCAAAATTAAAATTTGCTAGGTTATTAAGTAACCGGGGACATTTTTGATACCCACAGTTTGTCTTCACGTCAAAAGATGACCTAGGAAATGTGAAAAAATGATGAGAAAAATTATTTGCTGAAAAATTATTTGTTGAAGATTTTGCTGAAAAAATTGACAGAGCAAAAGTTTTGAGGGATGAATGATGATCCAACAATTTTCTGTCTTCCAGAACTTAGGTGAGCTTCATCATAAAATGTCGCCATTCTGAGGGGCAAGAGATAGAATAACTAAGGATTTTTGAGCTTTATAATGAGTATTGAGCCTAGTTGGTGATAAGCTTGAGGCAAGGGTATACTGCACCATAAAGTGGGTCATCCCGTGCTTAAGAGCTTATGACTGTAAGGCTGCTTTAAGTCTGATAAATAATGAAATAAACCCCTTTAAAAATATGTTTTGAAATGACTGATAGTAGAGCGAAGCTGTGGTGAGTTCTTAGAATTAAGTTGAAAAGTGGTGATTATTTGTCCCTGCTGAAGGGATCATTTTGCTGCAACAGAGCTTGGTTTTGCAGAGTGCTCAGGTAAAGGTTAAAGGTAGTGTTGGACTGTCTGGTTTGATTAAGCTAATTCTTTGTCTAAAGTTCTGAATTCTTGAAGGAAGATTGGTTAGTATTGCTCGGGACGCGCAATAGTTCAAGTTTGGGGGTATGATAACTGCCCAAAAGGTAGTTATTTAGGCCTCAATTATATAAGGATTTGTGTGTCCTCTATGCTTATTAGGGTTGGTTTTGGATAGATATTACATGTTTTAACCCATTTGGAAGAATGGAAGCATTGAAAATTATTTTGTGCAGATTATGCTGCTGAGCGACTAGAGGGAGCAGATTCTATGCTGCAGCAAAACTGGGAGCAGAAACTGCCACATCACAACTCGTTAGCCAACTTCATGAACCGACTTCTGTTGAGTTATTTTCGTGATAAAGGATCAAGGAGAGCCTTACACGTGTCCTAGTTGACCTAATTCAAGCCTCCCATCCTTCTATAAAAGGAAGTAGCCGTCAAAGTTAAAGATATTCCATGTTTTTCCCTTGGAAGCCGAATAGGATAGGGAGATTGAAGATCATCAAGAACACCATCAACCGCAAGCTGATTAGGGAGTTTACCTTCTTTATTAACTTGTAGTTATGGACATGCATACTCAGATTGTAATTCGTATTCCTATGCTTATTACGAACTAAGTAGCTTAGGGTGTTGGTTAGGAATAATGTGATTACTGTGCTTCATCTCTAGTAATAAATTGACTATCGCATTTTGGTTAATTGTTGTGCTTATTCTTATTTTATGCCCGCCTGGCCAGCCGATATGGATAGCTCTCTCTAGTTTCAGGGATGATTTAGAGAGTGTGTGGCAATTATCCACACTACGATCATTGTGTATTGGTGAACGCCAGTGACTGAGCTAGGGATAGCCAGTTGCCTAGTGCTTGATCGGTCGCACTTCATTGGGTTTGAAACATATCCCAAAAGATCCGGAGTTTCGGGAGGAATCCGCTAATAATACTGCGAGAAATGCATGATCAATAATATTGCTAGAGCATATCTTAGCAAAAATCACTGAAGCCTAACCAGCGCCTGTCTTTAATCTGTCTATCTATTTGTTCACTCGTTGTTCTGTCATTTATTTTGCTTCAGCATAATTCTGATAAAATCCAATCATTTTTATTATCTTCGAAACCATTAGGAAGTTACGCAAAATAGATAAAGTGGAAACTCATTCAGACCTTGGATTGATATAATATTACTTGCTGCAGACTGTGTATACTTGCACAGGAATCCTAGAGTATTTTATACTATATTTTTACTCACTCTAGGAACCCAACAAGGGACAAAGGCATTATTGATTGTCCATTTTTTATTTTTTGTTATATCATCCCATGAAAGCATTTTTGGAATACTAACAGAGGATTTATTAATATTTGTTTCTATAAGCATGGTTTTACCCTTTGGGGATTTGACCAATGCTTTTGGTTTTATTGAAGATGTTAATGTTTTATACGTTATTTTGTATAAAAGTGTCATCTTTTTAACACCTTCTTCAAAGTTTTATCCTTGTCCTGTAATATCAAGAATTAAGGTTTTGAGAATATGGGGGTCATCTAGAGCCACCATAAAATTTGGATAGCAGGTGAAATATACTGGTCCTTCTACTAAATTTGATTATATTATTCCTAATATAGAATTTGTAAAGTCTTTATGACATTTGTCCCTAAGGATAGCTAGGACAGGAGTATCTAATCCTGTTTTGAACATTGGTCTAAGAGCAACTTGAACTACTCCTATATGTAAAAATTGAAAATCTTTCCTATGTTTTAGGATATCATCTTTTGGAAATAACTGAATAGAATCAACGTTTCCATATACAGGAATTTTTCTTTCAACAATTTTTATACATTGTTGTTCTCTAAAATTGAGTGTATTATGAATATAAATTGTTTTGTTGTCAAGCTTGGGTAGTCCCCACATTTGAAGATTATTTTTTATCTTTGCCTATATGCAAAGCTTCATTTGAAATTTTTCCAGAGCTTGAAGAGGCCATATGTTGGTCCTCTACTTCATTTTGAGTTAGTTCTTTTGAAGAAAGATTTTTAAATAGTATCTTTCTTAGGAGAGACATTGATTTAGTTATTGAAAATCATTTAATTAGATTTTACTAAAATAATTTTCAATCTAATATAAATATCTTTCTAAAAATAGATTATTAGAAGATTTTTACCTCTGATCATTGTTCCGGCAAGAAGGCAAGGTAGGCTTACCAGCAGCTTTACTGCGCGTCAACGTGTCTTACAACCTGGAACACCAACCGCAACAGTCCTTCGCAGCTGTCTGTCTCAGCGATTGAGCATAACAATATTCCAACGATCTAAACTTTTGAAAGAAAGCTTAATTGGATTGATAATAATTTGAATATCACCTAAAAGAATGATATTCTAACTCTCAATCTCTTCCTCCCCAGAAAAGAATTTGAAATAAAAAATTGTAATTGAAAATAAATGAATTGAATTCAGTTGGCTCTGATACCTGAAAAACTTCAAAAAAGCATTAGCAAGAGTAGACATCTGGGCTTGGAGGGCACTTACGTTGTCTATTTCGAATACTCCAACAACAAACTTTTTCGATGTAGACCGCTTAGATGGCCACTGATAGCTGTTGGTGGCCATATCCTCCAGTAGTGTACGTGCATTTTCCACTGTATTGGACAACAGAGTCCCACCTGCAGCTGCATCAATAATGGTTTTAGTACTGAGATTTAGACCGTTATAAAAGAGTTGAATTTGTAACCAATTAGGATATCCGTTCTGAGGGCACTTCCTCAGCAACTATTTGTAACGCTCCCATGCCTCGAACAACTGCTCGTCAAAATGCTGTTGGAACGTCCTAATCTCGGTCTTCAGCTTGATCGTCTTAGAAGGAGGGAGAATTTTCTTTAAGAATGCCTGGACCAAAGCATCCCAGGTGGTAATGCCCCTACGTGGAATAGAATGCAACCAATCCCTCGCTTTATCCTGCAAAGAAAAGGGAAATAAACGTAAGAGAATGACATCTTCAGTAACACCATTGATTTATAATGTCCCACAGATGTCTAAGAAAGATTTCAAATGAGAGTTTGGATCCTCTGTGGGTGATCCTCTTTTAGCGCAGTCTCGAGCCATTTTAATGAGACCACTTTTCAACTTGAAATTGTTGGCAATAATCGGGGCATAAACAATCCCTGACTGTTGCCCTTGAAAAACAGGCTGAAAGTAGTCCCTTATGGGCTTGGGCTCCTTCTGAGGATTTGGGTCGGCCATTGGGGTAGATTCTTTAAGTTCCCTTCGAATCCTACTAATTGTCCTCTGATATCGGGATCCAAAGGTACTAAGGTCAAATCCATCCTTTCACATACAATGTCTAATCTAACCTAAAAAGGAAAATAAAAGAAAAGGAAAAAAACAAATAAGGAAAGAAACTAGAAAAAGAAAGAACTAAATCTAAATAAGAAAAATATATTCTAAAATAAGAAAAGACAAACAATTAAGGAATGCAAAAAACAAATATAAAAATGGTAAAAACAATTAAGGAAACTAACTAATAAGGAAAAATTAATCAAATAAGGAAGGAACTAACAAAGAAAATTACAATTATGGAAACAAAAATAACTAAGGAAAAACTAAATATGGAAAGAAAACAAATAAGGGAAAAAAATGCAATCTACCTAAAAATAACAATAAAAAATAAAAATACACCCTAAATTAAGCCCGATCAATTTTTTTTCACAATATTAATTTGACTAACTATGCCAATTCCTGGCAACGACGCCAAAAACTTGATGTGCAAATTTCTAACTGTAAGTGTTCGAGCCAAGTTATAATATAGTGATTTGTTAGATCGAATGTCGTCCTCTGGATTGAGTTTCTAATCAAATTAAGTACCACAAATACTTATGTCCAATTTTATCTAGGGATCAAACTTTAGTGAGAATGAATGAAATAAGACACAAAGTTTAAATTAAGGAAATTAAATGATGGAAAACTCTTAGGGAGTTGATTTCACCAATTGGGATTATGAATTAATTAATGGATGATTTAACATGCTATGTTTCATAAATCTAGGAATAACTCAATTCATATTTATCTCTTTCGAGCATAAATAATTCTCTCACATGCAACGAAATATTCAATATCCTTATCTAAACTCATTAACATGCAAGGCCTTAAGTCTAATCCTTTTGAACGATTTCTAAGATTATCTTAAATCTCCCGATCTTAAGACTATCCTAGCAAGATTTAGACAAAACATCATTCAATTCATGGCCAATAAATTGAAAGCATTAAGGGAAGTCTATGCATAAATGAAATCACAACATACATCCAAAATTAATCCATAATGCCCAAAGGGCTACATCAATCCCTAAGATAATAAACTCAGCTACTCATACACGGCGTTACGATATGAATAGAGTTGCTTAATAAAATTTAAAACCTTTTGTTTTTGCTAAATTAAACTAACTTAATTTAATTTAAACTAATTTAATAAACACTCTAAAATATGCTAGAAATATTTGACAATTTTCCTAGGCGTGTAATCTACTCATATAAATAAAATAGCAAAAACTAAAAGAGTAGAGAGAAAGGGATAACACCGGAAAATTTTATAGTGGTTCGAAAGTCCCTACTCCACTCCCCAAGACTCCTTCTTGGGTATTTTACTGCAATGGCTCTCTTACGGGTGAGAATCAAACCGACTCTTTTTCCAGGTTCAAGAGTAAACCTCTACCGATCCTTTTACAAGTTCAGGACCCAACCTATACCGATCTTTTTAAACGGGTTCAAGATCAAACCACTACGATCGTTTTAATCAGGTTTAAGATCAAACCACTACAAATCCTTTTTCGAGTTTAGGATTAAATCACTCACTCAATTCCCAAGATGCACCCACACCTTATTACAAGTTCCCAATAATAAATGAAAGTAGAAGAGAACCTCACAAAATAAAATACCTCTTGAAGGCAAGATACACAAGAATGATCACTCACAATTCTCACTCAAAAATTCATCACAAAATTGAAATATGTCGGATTAAGAATATGAGAAGATTTTGGAGAAGGAGAGTAAAAGACTTGAAGGCTTAAATTTGATCAATTGAGTGTGAGTTGGAGGAGAAGAGAATGGCTCAATTTATAGATGGAGAGATTGAATTTTGGCCATTGGATTAAATTCAAAATCGATGGTGGAGATTTGATTTAATGAAAAAGGAAAGGATTTGAATTTAAGAATGAGATTGAGAATATATTGAAGTTAAGAGAATTTGACATTTGAATGAGGATTTGAAGGAAACCAAATTTGGAAGAGATTGGATTTGAAAATGAGTTGTAAAAGAATGAATCTTAGGAGAAATTTGAGAATTAAAAATGAGATTAAAATATGAGATTTGAAAAGGATGAGAATCAAAGAGGATTAAAAATAGGAGTCAAATGGTAGGAATTGATTCAACCAACCCACGTCAGTTGCCACATCGGATGCCACGTAAGTGCCACGTCACGACCACGTAGGCATTTTTTTTTATTCCAATCTTCTTTTGCTTATAACTTTTTTGTTTGAACTCCGATTTGAGCGATTCAAAATGCGTTGGAATCGTCTTTCCGAGCTCTAAAAGATGAAAAATTTTAAACACTAAAATTGTCAATAAATCACCGACACGTCATGGTACCACGTCATCATGGTGTCATTGTCATGTAGGATTTGCCCTTCCAATCTTCTTTTGCTTGTAACTTTCTCGTTTGAACTTCGATTCGAGCGTTTCAAGTTGCGTTGGAATCGTCTTTCCAAGCTCTACATTATGAAAACTTTAAAACACTAAAATCATTAGTAAATTAAAGTTTGTTATCATCAAAACATATAGTATGATTGAAGCTCGTAAAGCTAACACTTTGGCCTCTTTTCGTGTCCCGAAAACCCGATTAACTCCATTTTCTCGAATTAGCTCCAATAAATGATTCCTACAAATAGAATATTAAAATACATAAATTTGGCCAATTAGATATCAAAGACTAACTAAAATAGATAGGGAAAAATAGCTTGTTATGCTCGCTATCACATTCTCATTAATTTTAGTGTTTAGAATCTATGCTTGTCTAAGTCACGCTACTCCCTGAGGAATAGGACATTCGGTTTACTTACCGTCTTTATTACTTGCGGCCCGTGCACTTTGCGGTCATCAAGTATTTTGGCGTCGTTGCCGAGGAGTAGTAATTAATTTAGGCAAATTAAGTTTCTAACATTGAGAGGAAAAGAAGGAATGTTAATGTAGGTTGTATATAGTTGAGTTTTAAGTTTTTGTGAATAGTTTATTTTCTTGTTTGGTAATTTTGGGGCGATGAATGCACAGGCATAAGGAGGTTAATCTTCTTCCGTTAGATCTTGAGATAGACAGGACTCTTAGAGCTATTAGAAGAGGAAGAGAAGTAATAGAAGAGATGGCCCAGCAAGAGGAAGCGCCCAAAGCTATTCGAGACTTCTTACAGCGTGTACTCCATACTGAAAATTCGAGAATTGTCTACGCTCCCATCCAAGTCAATAACTTCGAATTGAAGACGGGACTGGTACAAATGGTGAGGGACTGCTCGTTCAAGGGGCATCCTTCTAAGGATCCGCATTCCCACCTTTGGTCATTTTTGAAGATTTGTGGGACCGTGAAGATGAATGGAGTAACGACAGATGCCATCAGATTAAGACTCTTTCCTTTTTCCCTGCAAGACGAAGCAAAGGACTGGTTGGAATCTTTGGAGCTTGGAAGCATAAATACTTTGGATGAGCTAGCCCAGGTGTTCTTTACCAAAATTTTCCCACCTGCTATAACCACCAAGCTCCGCACGGAGATTGTGACATTTAAGTAGAGCGATGACGAACAACTTTGAAGGGAATAAAAGTCCCCACGCAGCGGAAGCGCATCGATTGGACCTTACGCCGTATATTAATTAACATTAAAAACCGTTACGAAAACTCAAACAAAACTTTAAACTAACTTTAAAGCCGCTGTAAAATCGGTTTAAACATGCTAAAATAAATCTAAATTTATTTTAAAAACTTTTCTAACGAAAAGAGGAAGAACCGTTACAAACCTCCGTTGTAGACTTGACCGTTCTTCGCCAACGAAGCTCCACGAACGAAAACGCAGCAGCCGCTTCAAGGTATTCTTCGCTGGAAATTCTTCTTTGATTGACACAATAACCACAGAGGTTACACCGGTATGTCTCTAAGTCTAGGAGGCCAAAGACTTGTGGGAGTCTTTCTCTAAGAGGGAGGCTAGAGAGAATTCTAGGTCTTGTCTTTCAAGAGTGTCAAGTGTCATGACCAATTAGGTCTAGTGTTCTATTTATAGAAGAGAGGTCATGAATAAAATATTCAATTAAATCAATCTTTTCCAAAATTGATTCAATCTTTATTCCTTAATTAATCAATCATGATCAATCAATTCCCCAATTGATTAATCTTTTCCATAAATGACTAATTTCTTCCATAAGTAATTAGATCATTCCCATAAATGATTAATCACTTCCTTAAGTGATTAATTATTTACATAATTGATTAATTCATGGTTAATGAATTCTTTAATTAATTAACCACCAATTAAATATCACATATTTAATTTTCGGCCTTGAATTAATTAATTTTGCCCAAACACTTTTAGGACTTAAATTAATTAATTCTTTTCAATCTTCCATAAATTTATATTTGAACTTTTCAAATATTAATTTCTCTCATAATAATATATCAATATATATTATATTTATTTCCCTTAGTAAATTGAACATCTTCAATTTAATTACTTAGTTGCCTCAAATTACTTTACGAGCTACCAGTGGGACCTAATGGACCTGCAGATCAGAAGCTCCAACGATGTGAGATTAATTGGTTAAACTCTTTAACCACAATAATCAATATTCGTTAACTGTGTGTACATTCCACTATAGACTCACAGTTGCACTCTTCTCACTGCAGACATATTTTCTGTGTCCACGGAACTTAGACCAATATCGACTAGTTAGTCCTTCACGAGTGTCCGTAACACCAGCTGGGTCAAATTACCGTTTTACCCCTGGGTCAAATTACCGTTTTACCCCTGGGTCACCTCTATTTCCTTAAGTACCAATTCTCCTCTAATGAACAATCTGTTTGTGGTCCAACCATCAAACAGAAAACCCTCTCGTGCCATTGAGAGGGTAGGGCCCTTTGTTCAAGACTCGGAGTAACCACTTAAGGGAACACTCATCTGCTTCCCTAAAGTCGGGAAGGAGTGAATTCCATCTTGTACGATTATGTTCCCAGCTCCCCATTCGATCTTGTCCCCAAAGTGGTAGGCTTATTGAGTCGGCGTATTGGCCACTCTCACCCATACAAATCAAAGGACAATCTCTCATGAGCAGGAGTCCATAATCAACTCAGGATTAAGACTAAGTTGTCTAGGTCGTCCTAGTGAAAATAGAAAAACCAACTAGTTAACGGTGTTATAACTAGTGGTTACTATTTCGCGGTCCGGTCTTATGCAAACTCATTGCATAGGATACCCCCACTCGCACGTCTCCTACACGAACGCGTTGGATCGCAGCGTTTGTATCAAATACAAAGTGGGCCGTATCCATAGTGTCACCAGGATAAGGCACCCAGTCTTATCCCTATACTATAGACCCTTTAGGCTGTTTCTTGAACAATGATCCCATATGTCGCTACATATAGTTCAAGACTCATATCACAGCCTTGGATGTCTAGTTTATTGGATTAGGGTTATTATTAGGCAAAGACAAATATAAAATAACTAATAACAATTAATGGAAAAATATATCAATATTATTTCATTAATATCCGGTCAACGGTTACATTCACTATCTACGAGTTTTAGGGCATAAAACCCAACAAACTCCCACTTGAACTAAAACACTAGTTAGTGGGATGTAAATGCAATAATCTAAAGCTGGAAATACAATGAACTAGGGCATCCTTATACCCATTATACATTTCTCCCACTTGCCCTAGATTAGATAGCATACATATCTCGTAGACCTAGACCTTCTAGATGACCCTCAAACACTTTAGCCGTGAGAGCCTTTGTAAATGGATCAGCGATGTTGTGCTCCGAGGCGATCTTAGTGACGATCACATCTCCTCTTTGCACAATCTCCCGTATCAGGTGATACTTCCTCTCGATGTGTTTACCCCGTTTGTGGCTACGAGATTCTTTTGAGTTGGCTACAGCCCCACTGTTGTCACAGTATAGTGTTATGGGCACGTTCATATTCGGAACTACTTCCAAATCAGTCAAGAACTTTCTGAGCCATACTGCCTCCTTAGCTGCTTCGCAAGCTGCTACATACTCAGCCTCCATGGTTGAGTCTGCTATGCATCCTTGTTTGATGCTTCTCCACACTACTGCTCCTCCATTGAGGGTGAATACTGACCCTGATGTGGATTTCCTAGAATCCTTATCAGCTTGAAAGTCAGAATCAGTGTATCCAGTAAGAATCAAATCCTTAGCTCCATACACAAGCATGTAGTCCCTCGTTCTCCGAAGATACTTGAGGATATTCTTAACCGCTCCCCAGTGGTCCAACCCTGGATTAGACTGATACCTACTGACTACTCCCACTGCATAACATATGTCAGGCCTAGTGCAGAGCATGGCATACATTAAGCTGCCCACAGCTGAGGCGTAGGGAATGTGTCTCATGTTCTCAACTTCTTGAGGTGTCTTAGGAGATTGTTCCTTAGACAGGTGTACCCCATGTCTGAAGGGTAGGAGTCCCTTCTTGGAGTTTTGCATCGAATATCGAGACAACATCTTGTCAATATACGTTGCTTGAGACAGAGCTAGCGTTTTGTTCTTACGATCCCTAATGATTTGGATTCCCAGAACATATTGAGCCTCTCCCAGATCTTTCATTTGGAATTGGGCTGCTAGCCATTTCTTAATGTCAGTTAGGTATCCTACATCATTCCCAATGAGTAGGATATCGTCTACATAAAGTATTAGAAAAGCTACTTTCCTTTTGTTGACTTTCTTGTATACACAAGGCTCATCAACGTTTTGGTCAAAGCCAAAAGATTTGATTGCAGTATCAAAACTAATGTTCCATGATCTGGATGCTTGTTTCAATCCATAAATGGATCGATTTAGCTTACAAACCTTTTGTTCCTGACCTTGGACTATGAACCCTTCGGGTTGAGACATAAAGATATTCTCTTCAAGATTACCATTCAGAAAGGCAGTCTTGACGTCCATTTGCCATATTTCATAGTCATAATATGTGGCAATGGATAAAAGAATTCTTATGGACTTTAACATGGCTACAGGAGAAAAGGTTTCCTCATAGTCAACCCCCTCCTTTTGGGTATAACCCTTTGCCACTAGTCTAGCTTTGAAGGTCTGTACCTTTCCAGCTGCATCTCTTTTCCTCTTATAGATCCATTTGCACCCTATGGGTTTTACCCCATATGGTAGATCTGCAAGTTCCCATACAGAATTGGAGTACATTGACTCCATTTCCAGGTTCATGGCTTTGACCCATTCATCCTTATCTTCGTCATTCATTGCCTGTCGATAGGACAATGGATCCTCAATGCCATCATTAGGTATGACAACCTGAGTTTCAGTTAAACCCAAGTAGCGATCAGGTTGTAACACAACCCTCCCACTGCGTCGAGGCATTCTCAACGTTTGAGATGGACGGGATGGATCTGAAGAACTAGTTCCTTCATCAACCCTTGTTGAAGGTCCAACTTCATCAACAACTCTTGATGATTCTTCAGTAGCTTCTCCTAATATTATTTTGCTTCGTGGTTTATGATCTCTCATGTGGTCTTCCTCTAAGAAAGTGGCGTTTGTCGATACAATCACCTTATTTTCTTGTGGGTCGTAGAAATAACCACCTCTCGTTTCTTTAGGGTAACCAACAAATTGGCACAGTTTTGAACGAGGTTCCAGTTTCTTAGGATTTGTCACAAGCACGTGTGCAGGACAACCCCAAATGCGAAAGTGATGCAAACTAGGTTTACGCCCCTTCCATAACTCGAAAGGTGTTTCAGAAACACTTTTCGAGGGAACATTGTTCAAGATGTATACTGCAGTCTCTACTGCATACCCCCAAAACGAGCTAGGCAATTGAGCATAGCTCATCATTGATCGAACCATGTCTAACAAGGTTCTATTTCTCCTTTCTGACACACCATTCTGCTGAGGTGTACCAGGGGCTGAGAGTTGAGATTGGATTCCATGTTCTATCATATAGTCCTGGAATCTTTGATCCATATACTCCCCTCCTCGATCAGATCGAAGTACTTTGATAGATTTACCTAATAGGTTTTCAACTTCAGCCTTAAACTCCTTAAACTTTTCAAGGGCTTCAGACTTATGTCCCATTAGGTATAAGTAACCATATCTTGAATAATCATCTATAAATGAGATGAAATATTCGTACCCTCCTCGAGCTTTTACATTCATTGGACCACATAGATCTGAATGTATTAACTCTAAGGGTTCTTTGGCTCTGTAACCTTTTCCAGTAAAGGGTCTTTTGGTCATTTTTCCCTCGAGACAAGATTCACAAGGTGGTAGTGAATCATCTTCTAACTTGCTTAGAAGTCCATTCTTTACCAAACGACCGATCCTATCGATGTTTATATGACCAAGTCTAAGATGCCAAAGATGAGTATTGTTACTTGATGGAGAAATCTTTTGCCTTTTACTTTGAGTTTCAGCAGTTTTAAATAATTCGTGATTTAAAAGTGCTTTGTTTTCGGTTGGTCTTAAAACATACAAGTTATTTTCCAATTTTGCTGAACAAATGAGTATACCATTTTTATAAATGAACGCTTCATTCATATCAAAAATAACTGTATACGATTGTTCAATCAAACATGAAATAGAAATTAAGTTCCTCTTAATCTTGGGAACGATTAACAAACTTTCTAAAAGTAAGAATCTATTTCTAAAAAATAACTTCGCAGCTCCCACTGCTTTAGCTGAAATGACTTCTCCAGTTCCGACCCTGAGTGTCATTTCTCCATCGTTCAACTGCCGAAAGGAACTATTTTCCTGAAAAGAAGAGCAAACATGATTAGTTGCTCCTGAATCAAGTATCCAGGTAAACTCATCATGTTCTACCAGGCATGTTTCTAAAACAAGTAAATCAAATTTACCTTCCTTTTCCTTCTTTTTCTCAGCAAGGTACTTTGGGCAGTTTCTCTTCCAATGTCCATCTACATTGCAGTGAAAACACTTGCCCTTATCTGCCACAGCTTTGGCTTTTCCCTTGCTTTTAGCAGCAGTACTGGGAGCTTTCCCCTTGTTCCCTTTCTTCTTCGTTTTCATTGAAGAAGTGGCTACAGATTTAGTTCCAGAGGATGAACCCTTCTCGAACTTTCTTTTAGAGTGAACAACGTTTGCCTCTCCTTCTATCTGTCCCTTGTTCTTAAGAAGAGACTGATAGAGCTGTAGCTCATTCAGGAGGCTAGTCAGGTTGAATGTTATTTTATTCATCATTGCATTGCTTCGAAACTGTAGAAAACTCTTCGGAAGAGATTCTAAGATGAATGCAACCTGACTACGCTCATCTATGACCGCCCCGTTTGCCTCTGCCACGTTGAATTGGACCATCATATCCAGGACATGCTCCCGAACAGACGTGCCCTCTTTCATGCGACAGCTATAAACGTATTTGAGAGCGTCATGGTGGAGTTGGTAGGACGGTTGTCCAAACATCTCCTGGAGAGAGTTCATAATCTCCCTCGCTGTTACCATGCTCTCATGCCTTTTAGCCAAAACTTCAGATAAGCTGGCTAAGATATAGACGCGAGTCTTATCATTGGCCTTTGTCCAGCGGTCATAAGCATCCTTAACTGCCTGGGATGCATTACGAGCAGGGGCTGGAGGACAATCCTCCGTTAAGACGAACCGCAGATCATCGACAACAAGAATCGTATTCAGGTTCGATTTCCACGTAGCATAATTTTCGCCGGTTAATTTCTCATTTTTAAGCAGAGAGACAATTGAGGAAGACATTGCTGAAATTTAAACAAACAATGACCGTATTAGTTATCTTTGCCTTAACCCATCATACAAGCAAACAATTGCACACAATCCAATCAATTTAGCAAAACAGACATTCACAGAACCCTAAAACTATTGATTTAGTTTTGCAACGACGTTTCAGAGGTTTAGAATATCAGCCACCGAAGGGTGATCAGGTACTCCTCCTTTGAAATGAGACACCTCTCAGCTAATTCTAATTCCAGAATAACTCATATTCCTATAGACATTAGCCACCGTTGTTCGGTCAAGGATTTGTTAACAATTTTAACTCATCCTTGTAAGTGTAACCCTCCCACTTTCAGATCTCAGAGGCACGCACCAACAGGCTACCGAAGGGAAAGACAACTGTTGGTGATTAGCCTAAGAGCTCCTATCCTTTTCAGGAGTTCACGATGTTCCGAATCCTATGATCAGGCCCTCCGAAGGGATGGATGCGCCAGGGCAACCTGCAGGCGGATCATAGGACTCTCACGGTGTGAACTATGGGCGGAGACCGAGGGATACGTTGACACGTGTCCCGCTCCCACTTACTCTGGACATTTTTCCCATTCACCTTGATATTGACCCATGCAAACACTTTCCGAAGGGAGGCCGCTCCTAGGGCGACTCGAAGCCGAGCATGAATCTCACGTTGTGAATATAGGGACGTAGGAGCAAAACTTGATTTAAATCTCGTTTTGTAATTTTCCTCCCACTGAAAATGTCCTAAGGTTAATATAGGGTTGTTTAACTTAGATAGTATTCGGCTAAGTCAATCTATCTAAGTCTGATCCTATTATAACAATTATGGAAAGGATTCAACTGCAATCTTTTGGGTGAATTAAACTTCTTTTAATAAACCCAACATTGCAAGTCAACATTACTATGGTTAATTCAACTCAATCCGGTTAGTTCCCAGGTAGGAGGTGTTCCGTAAACCGTCAACTTAAATACCCCCAGCCTTAGACAGAACTTTACCGAGAGAGTTCCCTTATAACCTCAGTAATGTAAGGTCTTTTCTCTAAAGATCTAGGTGCATTAAACACTTTTAATAAACCTAGTGACATTGCATGCTAACATTTAACTATGATTAATTCAACTCCGGTATTCCAGGTCAGTTCCCAGGTAGAAGGTGTTCCGTAAACCGTCAACTTAAATACCCCCAACCTTAGACAGAACATTACCGGTGGAGTTCCCTTATAATCATAGCAATGTTTTTCCTACTTAGTAAATTAAAACTATTTTTAATTCTAAGTAAGAAAAGATTCTAATCCTATTAGAAATCGATCTAGGTCTAATTAATTTTAAACAATTTAAAATTAATTCAATTTATCCTATGATCTTATGTTTGCATGCAAATCTTGATTATAGATTGACGGTTTCTAATCATTAATATTAAAGAACTATTTCAAATTTTAATGATTAATCCTATAATCAAGAATCTAGGGTTTAATTCATTCAACAATCTCATTCAAATTGAATAATTAAGCCACATCAATTGCATGAATAATATAACAATTATATTAATAACTATGGATGTTTCATGCTTCATGCAATTTTGATTTTCTTTTATTATAACAATTATAAGCCAATCAAGAAAATCAACCAAGCATGCTTCATTCATCACATTAAACATAACTGTTTATATTTAATTTAAGTAATGACATGCTTCATGCTTTCCAATTTTTTCATATAAATTAATATACACTTATATTAAGAAATATGAAAACCAATCCATGCATTTAAACATACATTATAACAATTTATAATATATAAAAAATGCATGAGCATGTTTATAACCTAAGGTGGGATTAAATAATCTATATGACATCCATAAAGCATATAAATAGCAATTGAACCGGTTAATTTTGGCCCCTAGGATAAAATAAAGCATTAAATTACATTAATTTAGCTAAATTCTATCCTAAAAAATCCATGTACAGCTCCGGAATTGGCCTAGACAGCACGAACCGCCCCGAACCACCTCGAACCGGCCTCCAAAATCACGAACCATGCCAAAAATTGGCTGAACCGGACCAAATAGGTCCCAGCCCAACCGAACCGGTCCGAACCGGACCGGCCTCGCTTGAACCGCGCCTGTTGAAACCCTAGTGCGCGCCTCCATCGTGACAGCGTCGAGACGCTGTGTAGATTAGCGTCCCGACGCTGTGCGTTTTCCATATCTGGCGCCTGCGTAATCGAGACAGCGTCGAGACGCTGTTGAGGTAGCGTCCCGACGCTGTGTGCTTTCCTTACCGAGCACCTTCGGTATCGAGACAGCGTCGAGACGCTGTTGAAGGAGCGTCCCGACGCTGTTGCGTCTGGAGGCAGAATCTGGGCAAAAACAGCAACGATTTCTTCGGTTTTGGCTTCGATTTCAGCGGCGATTCCTTCGATTTTCATCTCATAAAAACCTATTCTAGACCCGGACTTACATAGGACTCGATTTTACATAAAATACCCGAAACACCGGGCCTTACATGATCAAAATCACATAAAAATAAAATCTATGGCCATAAAATTAACCCAAACAGTTCAATGCAAACCGAACATACAATATGCATAAATCCCACCTATTAGAGCCTATCGCAACTTTTTAAAATTAATTAATAGGGACAGCGATGGCTCTGATGCCGATTGAAGGGAATAAAAGTCCCCACGCAGCGGAAGCGCATCGATTGGACCTTACGCCGTATATTAATTAACATTAAAAACCGTTACGAAAACTCAAACAAAACTTTAAACTAACTTTAAAGCCGCTGTAAAATCGGTTTAAACATGCTAAAATAAATCTAAATTTATTTTAAAAACTTTTCTAACGAAAAGAGGAAGAACCGTTACAAACCTCCGTTGTAGACTTGACCGTTCTTCGCCAACGAAGCTCCACGAACGAAAACACAGCAGCCGCTTCAAGGTATTCTTCGCTGGAAATTCTTCTTTGATTGACACAATAACCACAGAGGTTACACCGGTATGTCTCTAAGTCTAGGAGGCCAAAGACTTGTGGGAGTCTTTCTCTAAGAGGGAGGCTAGAGAGAATTCTAGGTCTTGTCTTTCAAGAGTGTCAAGTGTCATGACCAATTAGGTCTAGTGTTCTATTTATAGAAGAGAGGTCATGAATAAAATATTCAATTAAATCAATCTTTTCCAAAATTGATTCAATCTTTATTCCTTAATTAATCAATCATGATCAATCAATTCCCCAATTGATTAATCTTTTCCATAAATGACTAATTTCTTCCATAAGTAATTAGATCATTCCCATAAATGATTAATCACTTCCTTAAGTGATTAATTATTTACATAATTGATTAATTCATGGTTAATGAATTCTTTAATTAATTAACCACCAATTAAATATCACATATTTAATTTTCGGCCTTGAATTAATTAATTTTGCCCAAACACTTTTAGGACTTAAATTAATTAATTCTTTTCAATCTTCCATAAATTTATATTTGAACTTTTCAAATATTAATTTCTCTCATAATAATATATCAATATATATTATATTTATTTCCCTTAGTAAATTGAACATCTTCAATTTAATTACTTAGTTGCCTCAAATTACTTTACGAGCTACCAGTGGGACCTAATGGACCTGCAGATCAGAAGCTCCAACGATGTGAGATTAATTGGTTAAACTCTTTAACCACAATAATCAATATTCGTTAACTGTGTGTACATTCCACTATAGACTCACAGTTGCACTCTTCTCACTGCAGACATATTTTCTGTGTCCACGGAACTTAGACCAATATCGACTAGTTAGTCCTTCACGAGTGTCTGTAACACCAGCTGGGTCAAATTACCGTTTTACCCCTGGGTCACCTCTATTTCCTTAAGTACCAATTCTCCTCTAATGAACAATCTGTTTGTGGTCCAACCATCAAACAGAAAACCCTCTCGTGCCATTGAGAGGGTAGGGCCCTTTGTTCAAGACTCGGAGTAACCACTTAAGGGAACACTCATCTGCTTCCCTAAAGTCGGGAAGGAGTGAATTCCATCTTGTACGATTATGTTCCCAGCTCCCCATTCGATCTTGTCCCCAAAGTGGTAGGCTTATTGAGTCGGCGTATTGGCCACTCTCACCCATACAAATCAAAGGACAATCTCTCATGAGCAGGAGTCCATAATCAACTCAGGATTAAGACTAAGTTGTCTAGGTCGTCCTAGTGAAAATAGAAAACCAACTAGTTAACGGTGTTATAACTAGTGGTTACTATTTCGCGGTCCGGTCTTATGCAAACTCATTGCATAGGATACCCCCACTCGCACGTCTCCTACACGAACGCGTTGGATCGCAGCGTTTGTATCAAATACAAAGTGGGCCGTATCCATAGTGTCACCAGGATAAGGCACCCAGTCTTATCCCTATACTATAGACCCTTTAGGCTGTTTCTTGAACAATGATCCCATATGTCGCTACATATAGTTCAAGACTCATATCACAGCCTTGGATGTCTAGTTTATTGGATTAGGGTTATTATTAGGCAAAAACAAATATAAAATAACTAATAACAATTAATGGAAAAATATATCAATATTATTTCATTAATATCCGGTCAACGGTTACATTCACTATCTACGAGTTTTAGGGCATAAAACCCAACAAACTTTACGAAGCGTGGGAGCGGTACAAGGAAATGTTAAGGAGATGCCCTCAGCACGGTTATCCAGACTGGCTCTAGGTACAATTATTTTACAATGGGCTTAATAGTTCCACTAAAACTGTCTTAGATATGTCTGCAGGTGGAAGTTTCCTTTCCAAGATGGTAAAAGATGCAAAGGAACTATTGGAAGAGATGGCGTCGACAAGCTACCAGTGGTCCACAGAGAGGATCCCGATAAAGACGGCTAGAATTTTTGAGTTAGACGAATCAAACTCTTTGAAAGCACAAATGGCTTCCTTAACCAGTGCCCTGAATAAGCTTACAACTTCAGAAGTGGTTAAGTCAATTGCCACTTTAGCTGAAAGCCACTCAAAGAAGGAAGACCAGTAGGTGGAACAAGCTCAGTTCATTGGCAATCGAGGATTCAATCAGAACCAGAACCTACCGAACTTTTACCACCTAAGTTTGTGCAATCACGAGAATTTTTCGTACGCTAACTCCAAGAATGTTTTGCAGTCACCCCCAGGTTTTGCATCCACATCAGGTCAGTAAGAAAAAAAGAGTAACCTGGAGGAGATGGTGGCACTCTTCATCAAGGAACATAAGGTCTTAAATGTCAACCTTCAGACGACCGTAAACACTATGGTAACCTCTGTTAACAATCATGGTGTTGCTTGGAAAAATATGGAAGTTCAGATGGGACAAATAGCAACTGCAGTAAATTCCCTTCAAAAAGGGAAGTTTCCCAGCGACACAAAAGTTAACCCGAGAGAGCAATGTAAGGTTATCACGCTTCGGAGTGGAACACAACTGAAGGATGAGTCGGATGAAGAAAGAAAGAAGAAGAAGAAAGAGAGCAAAGATGAAGATGGAGGGGCTGAGGCAAAAAAAACCTCAAGGACAGGTCCCAAAATCCTCCTAGCTCCTTTGATTATTTTTTGAAAACTAACCCCAATGCAGGAATAAAAAAGAATGAAGAGAATGAAGAAAAGATTGAAGAGAAGCTACAAGAGGAATCTAACGAAAAGGTACCATGCAACCACCACGATCGGGGATCTCACATCAGCCCACCCAGGAGGAGGGGCAAGTGTTTGAACTTCGACTATAGGGAGTTACTTTTTCCTTGGTGCTTTAAAAATGTTAAATTAGATGAACAGTTCTCAAATTTTTTTGGAAATGTATTGGAAGTTGACGGTTAACATCCCCATAGTTGATGTTTTATCGAATATGCCTAACTATGGTAGGTTTATGAAGGAGATGTTAGCTAGGAAAAAGAAATTGAAAAAAAAAAGTTTTAAGATTATCTGAGAGTAGTAGCACGATAGTCCAGGGAAAGATGCCTCTAAAGAGAAAGGACCCATGGAGTTTTACTGTTCCCTGCACTAAAGGAGATGTATCTTTTGATAGGGCATTATGCGATCTAGGAGCTATTATAAATTTAATGCTCTACTCTCTTTTCAGGAGGAATCGGACTTACAGGTTTGAAAGAGACCGAGATCACCCTACAGTTGGCAAATCAATCTGTGACCCAACCCATGGAGATTGTGGAGGACGTCTTGGTCAAAGTAAACAAGTTCATTTTCTCGGTTGACTTCGTGGTACTAGACATGGAGGAGGATAAGGATGTTCCCATCATCCTAGGTAGACCCTTCTTGGCCATAGGTAAGACCGAGATCAGTGTGCATTAAGGTAAACTAACTCTGAACATTGATGATGAAAAAATGGTCTTTAATATTTTTGGTCAAGATGAATCAGTTTGTAGTATTCATACTTGTTTTTCTGTTGGCCATGCATTTTTGTCTAATGAAGAAGATGAAGAGTTAGATATAGCATTAGAACTAGAAGGTCTGCCTGATATGAGATTCGATCCTAATGAGTTCTTTAATGATGATATGTTTGAGGATGAGGAAATGTTAGAAGAGTTTGAATTGCCTGTTTTGTTGGACTATAATGAGCATGATTTAGATGATAGCATCATACAGTCTAATGTAGATAATGAATCTCATGTAGATATGCCTGTACAAATGAATATGTGATAACTCTCCAAAAGGGAGTTATTTTGGCCTTAGTTCTATAGTGTTTTGTGTGTCTTTTTTGTTAAATAGGGTTGTTTTTAGATGAATATTATATGTTTTAACCCATTTGGAAGAATGGATGCTTTGGAAGTTATTTTCTGCAGAGTATATTGCTGAACGACTTGAGGGAGCAAAATCCGTTATCTAGTAAAGCAAGGAGCAAAACTGCCACGTAACAGCTCGTAATCCATTTTAATGAAGTGTCGTTAGCTGAATTAATTTAGGATCTAAGAAGCTTGGAGAACCTTCCACGTGTACAATTTGACCTAATTAGGGTTTGACTCCACTCTATAAAAGGGAAGAGCGGTCTCAAGTCAAAAACATTCCAATTTCCATCTTTGGAAGCCGAATAGAGGAGGAAAGATTGGAGACTTCAAGAAGACCATCAACTACGGATCTAATCAAGGGAATTAACCTTTTCTTGTAGTTTCTTGTAGTTATGGATGCACACACTCAGATTGTAGCGTGTGTCATGATGAACCTTATGAACTAAATTTGCTTAGGTGTTGGTTAGGAATCATGTAATTGTTGTGCTTTATTCTCTATGCAATATATGTTGATTTGAGCATCTTGATTATTTGTTGTGTATATTTCTATTTTATGTCTGCCTAGCCAGCTGGTATGAATATCACTTCTTAGTTTCAGGGATGATTTGAGAAGTGTGTGACATTTAATCACACTATACCATTATGTGTTAGTGAACGTCAATGACTGAGTTAGGGATAACCAGTTGCCTAGTGCTTGATCGGTAGCACGTCATTGGAGTTGAAGCACATTCCAAAAAATCCAGAGTTTCGGGAGGATCCTGCTAATAAGACTGCAAGAGAATTGCCAAATCAATAATATTGTTAGAGCATCTTTTAGAACAATTACTAAAATCCTGACCAACGTCTGTGTCCAATCTGTCTGCTTTATCCGTTTATTTTCTGTTCTGTCATTTCTTTTGCTTCAGCATTTTATCAAACTCAAATAGTTTAACCACTTTTGAAACTATTAAAGAGTTACACAAGAGAGATAAAGTGAGAGCTATTCAAACCCCGTGGTTACAATAAATTACTTATCACTTGTTGCAGATTGTGTATGCTTGCACAGTATTCTAGAACTTATTTTTGCTATATTTTTACCCCACTCTAGAAGGCAACAAGTTTTTGGTGCCGTTGTCGGGGAATTGAATAAGGTTTTATCTGATCTATTTTGTGTATGTGTTTTAGTGGTTTGGTGCTAGAACTTTTTTATTGTTTCTTTCTTTTGTTTTTGCAGGTGTGAGTTTGGTGCATGAGCGATCTGCCTGGGGCAAGGTTCGAGCTTGATCCAGAAATTGAAAGGACATTCAGGAGAGGAAGGAGAGAGCAACGTAGAAATCAAAATCCAATGGATAACGTGTAGCGTCTCCCGAAAGTTCTAGAAGATCTAGTTAATCCCCAGCAAAATCGTGTGCTGCAGCCTAATCCACCGCTGGAGCAAAATGAACAGCAAAATAATCAGGTTGAGAATCCTATCTTAGTAGCGAACGAAAGGGCCAGAGCCATTCGAGTGTATGCTTTTCCGATGTTTGATGAGTTTAATCCAGGAATTGCACGTCCTCAAATTGAGCCAACAAATTTTGAAATGAAAACAATAATGTTTCAGATGTTGCAAACCGTGGGGCAGTTCCATGGTTTGTCATCTGAAGACCTTCATTTACATGTTAAGTCTTTTTTAGGAGTTAGTGATTCATTTGTAATTCAAGGAGTGTCTAGGGATGCCCTTAGATTAACTTTGTTCCCGTATTCTCTTAGAGATGGAGCAAAGGCATGGTTAAATTTTTTGGCTCCTGGATCAATTAGGACATGGAATGAGTTAGCGGGAAAATTTCTTAGTAAATATTTTCCACCAACTAGGAACGCCAAATTGAGGAGTGAGATAGTAGGATTTAGGCAACTCGAAGATGAAACTTTTAGTGATGCTTGGGAGAGGTTTAAGGAGCTTTTGCGAAAGTGTCCCCACCATGGTTTACCTCATTGTATCCAAATGGAAACATTCTACAATGGGCTAAACATGGCAACCCAAAGTATGGTAGATGCCTCTGCGGGAGGGGCCCTTTTGGCAAAAACCTTTAATGAAGCCCATGAAATTTTAGAAAGAATATCAACCAATAGCTGTCAGTGGTCGGATGTTAGAGGCTCAAATAAAAAAGTTAAGAGTGTGTTAGAGGTTGATGGTGTGTCTACCATTAGAGCTGATATTGCAATGTTAGCTAACGCTCTTAAAAATGTGACAGTCTAGTCATCAGCAGCCGCCAGTTGTGGAGCCTACTGCAGTGGTGAACCAAGTTGCAGACGAATCATGTGTCTATTGTGGTGAAGAGCACAACTACGAGTTTTTCCCCAGTAATCCAGCTTCTGTGTTCTTTGTAGGTAATCAAAGGATTAACCCTTATTCTAATTTTTATAGTCCAGGTTGGCGCAACCACCCCAACTTTGCATTGGGAGGTCGAGGAAGCACTTCGCAAGCCCCTCAAGCACAACAAAAGGTGAGCCAGTCGGGATTTGCTAAATCATAGGTATTGCCCCACCAAAAGAAGCAGGCTAGGGGAATTGGGTGAATGACGAGACCGACTTAACCTAAAGTCGACGACTCTCCCCTCTCTTGTTGGCGAATCTTTTTGCCCCAACAAAATTCGGAGAGTTCTATTGAGGCAATGATGAAAGAATATATGGCTCTTAAAGATGCCGCAATTCAAAGTAATCAAGCTTCAATGAGAGCCCTGAAATTGCAAATGGGCCAGCTAGCTAATGAGCTAAAGGCAAGGCCTCAAGGAAAACTTCCTGTGGATACTGAACACCCTAGAAGGGAAGGTAAGGAGCAGGTAGAAGCAGTGACTCTAAGGAGTGGTAAGTCACTAGAAGAGAGAAAAGAGCCTAGTAAACCCCAGGATGTAGAGAAGAATTGTGATAAAAATGTTGTTGTTGAAAAAGAGTTGGAGTCTGGTAAAGGTGATGGAGGCAGCAACAATGATGCTGGAGCATCTGGTTCTGTTCCAGAATGGAACCACCTTATGTGCCTCCCCCACCTTATGTACCACCTCTACCTTTTCCACAGAAGCAAAGACCTAAGAATCAGAATGGTCAATTTAAGAAGTTTTTAGAGATTCTTAAGCAATTGCATATAAATATCCCTTTAGTAGGGGCCATTGAGCAAATGCTTGATTATACTAAATTCCTTAAGGACATTTTAACTAAAAAGAAAAGGTTAGGAGAGTTTGAAACTGTATCTCTTACTGAGGAATGTAGTGTTATTCTTAAGAATGGGCTACCAACCAAGGCTAAGGATCCAGGATCATTTACTATTTCTATCTCAATAGGTGGAAAAGGGTTAGGTAGAGCACTTTGTGATTTAGGCGCAAACATTAACCTTATGCCTCTTTCGGTCTATCAAAAGCTAGGTATTGGTGAAGCTAGGCCTACCACAGTCACACTCCAACTAGCTGATCGATCTATCGCATATTCAAAGGGTAAATTGAGGATGTCTTAGTGAAGGTAGATAAATTCATATTTCCTGTTGATTTTATTATCTAAGATTACGAGACAAACAAAGATGTCTCAATTATTCTTGGTCCTCCATTTTTGGCTACTGGTAGAGCATTGAAAGATGTTCAAAAAGGGGAATTAACAATGAGGGTTTATGATGAGGAAGTAAAGTTTAATGTTTTTAAGGCCATGAAGTATCCAGACGAAATGGAAGATCGTTCTTTCATTAGGACTCTGGAGAACACAATTGTTGAGACAACAATGGAGGATTTGGCACACTAGCATTTGGAAGACCATGGAGAGATTAGTATAGAGGATTTAGAAGTTTGTTCTTTAGAAAGAAAAAGTGAAAAAGAAGTGTCTAGGTGTGAGGATGTTTTTGAGTCTTTAGATTTGGATGAAAGGAAGGCTCCTCCTATTAAGCCATCCCTGATTGAGGCACCCACTTTAAATTTGAAGCCCTTGTCGGATCATCTAAAGTATGTGTATCTTGGGGAGGGTGAAACGTTGCCCATTATTGTTGCATCATATTTAATGTCGGAGGATGAAGAGGCCTTAATAAAGTTGTTGCAGCAATATCTCAAAGCAATAGGTTGGACATTGGCTGACATTCAGGGAATTAGCCCATCTTTCTTTTTGCATAAAATCACTCTAGAGGAGGGAACCTTTAGGAGTATTGAGCAACAGAGAAGGTTTAACCCTGCAATGAAAGAATTTGTTAAGAAGGAGGTGATTAAATGGTTGGATGCTGGGATTATCTATCCAATTGCAGATAGCAATTGGGTAAGCCCTGTCGTCCAATGTGTTCCTAAGCAAGGAGGTGTCACAGTAGTGTCTAATAAGGACAACGAGTTGATCCCAACCAGTGTTGCACGATTTTCCGCAAGCGCACGGGTCGTCACAATTAATATAAAACGGTAGGTAATACCGAGTATCGAATCCTCAGGGAAATTGAATTAATTCCATTAAGTACCAAGAATCATCATGTTTTAATTTTATTTAGAAGATCAACTCGAATGATAGTGCGAAAATTAAAGAAATTAAAAAAAAAATAAACATGCAATAGTGAAATGTAAATATCCAATTAAGGGGGCTTGACCTAGGGTGTTATCTAGCTTTCTTGGATTTGTAGCTCAATTACATGGATGCATGAAACTAATAATCATCAATTCCATAAATCTAGAAGTAATTTTAAGCGGATTTCTCTTTCAAGTTCCTCCACATCTCATACTAGCATAACTAATTCATGTGTCCATCTCCTTAGTTAATCATAGTATGACATTAAGCAACTCCATAATCAATTTCTAACAATTCCTCTTTCACTCTCGTGTTCCAAGCAATCGTTAGCCATGAAATTAGGATCTAATCTAAATTCTCTCTGTCGAGTATCAATTTAGACCAACATAACAATTAATCCGTGATCAAGAGATTAAAAGCATTAAGCAAAAATTGCATAGATGAAATATGTAGAAATTCATTACATAATCCAAGTAATTGCGCTACAATATCCAATTAGCTAGAATAACGACCCTAGGTCTCAAGATCTACTCACAATTGGAAGTAATTTTGCCCAAGTGATCTTGATCCATAGGCCTAACTCAAATTACAACAAGGAATTATAAAGAAATAAGGAAGAAATAACCGATGTGGCGATCCCAAGCTCCCGCTACGATCATCTCGAATCTTGAGCCTTGAAATCTCGCTCAATTCCAACCTTTTTTTCTTCACAATTCTTCTCCCTTTTTTCTCTCTATTGAGCTAGGGGAGAGCTCCCCAAAAATGGGATGATTTGAACCAAAGGGAAGGGGCCTTTTTATAGTGAAAGGGGCTGGAAATTTCTTGCTGAACAAGTCGACAGCGTCTCGGCGCTACGTCACAGCGTCTCGACGCTGTGACGTCATGTTGTCTTGGGGCAGAAGTCGTCGTAGCGTTGCGACGCTATCGCGATTTTGGAGCGCGTTTTGCTGATCACCTAGCGTTGAGACGCTACGGTCCCAGCGTCGCGACGTTAGGCCTTCTAGAAGCCTTATTTGCGAATTTTTGCCTCATTTTTTCAAACTTTTGGGCTTTTTGGGCCTCCCACTTTAATTATCTTCTCTTCTTTAGACCTTAGGGCTTGGATCTTCAATGATTATTCTTTAAATTGCCCAAAAAGTCTTCAAATTCATCCAAATTCTCTTAAAATCTCAGTTTTGCTTCTCGAACCCGGTTTTCTGTAAAATCAACATAAAAATACATTAAAACTCTCAATTCATGAACAAAACTAGCTGAAATTAATAGGAAAATGAAGACATTTTTTCATGTCATCACACCCCCAAACTTAAAGTTTTGCTAGTCCCGAGCAAAATAAAGTAATACATATGAATCATAACTTGCATGCTAACAACTCTATCCTCAATGCTTCTAGACATGAATACAAACTATTGAAACAAATAAGTAAGCATGAACAAGCATCAAGAAGTTTAAAATCTAATCCTATCCTCCCTTGCAAAAATGAATCATCAATTGCCTTATCACAATTTTTACTAGACCGGAATCATGTATATACTCCTCCATTCATCTTCCCCCTACACTGGTACTAAAGCTTGCCCTTTTAGCCATCATACATATCTAGCAAGCACTACCTTACTGAGGTGCCCATAATTCCCTTTTATTTTTTTTAGATGAGAATCCTTTTAGATGTAGCGCCTTCGTTCTGGCTTGCCAACATTGGTGATGAAAGCATCCAACTACGAGCGCTTCATCTTTCAGGATGCCGAAGCATGCTCATTTCTTTCCAGTGTTTTCATGCAAAGGCAAACGATGGGTGTCATGAATGCCCCTGGTTACTAATGCTTTCAAGAAAGTGGAGCATTCATTAATTTTTTATTGAGCAAATCATTTCTTTTTCCCAAAGCTCAGTATTACTAACTATTACGTAAGAAAGCTATCTAGACAAACTTTACACCTATCGGAGTGACAACAAACTTCCAAAGCATATAACTTTCATCTAGGCTTTCAAAATCATAATAAAACAAGTGAATCATCATACTTTGCAAGGGGATAAAAAAAAAAAAATTTCTTGAATTTAGACATGCTTCCAAATTTACAACAATAAGAGAGAATCATGGCTACAAACAAATTATCAAATGTCATCATCCTCAACATGCATTTAATTCATCATAAACATTACTTACGCAAAACCTAAGCAGAGTAAATCTCCCCCCAAACTTAAAATATACATTGTCCCCAATGTATGAACATTTAATCAGATAAAGAGAGATCGATACTACCCTGAAAAAGTGAGAGAATCCGAACGTCTTGAATTTTCGTCCGAGGAGAGAATGAGAAGCCAGGTAGGAATTCGCGAGCTTCCTGCACAAGGATCGATCTCAAAGGAGCATTAGGATCAACACAAAAACTAAATTAAAATCTACAAAAACTAAAACAGCTTGGGTTGCCTCCCAAGAAGTGCTTGTTTAACGTCTCGAGCTAGACGGGGCTCGATCACCCTGGATCCGTTAAAATTATTTTTTCGACCTTGCGCTCTTCGAATCCACAATAGTGCTTCACTCTTTGAGCATTGGCTTTAAAAGTTAACCCACTGTTATCCATTAATTCAATTGGCCCATATGAGGATACTTCCTTGATTATGAATGGACCAGACCATCTTGACTTTAATTTTCCTGGGAATAATCACAATCGAGAATTGAATAGAAGAACTTGTTGTCCTGGCTCAAAAGAACGCTTCTGGACTATATGATCATGCCATCTTGTAGTTCTTTCCTTATAGAGCTTTGCGTTTTCATATGTCTGGCTCCTAAATTCTTCTAATTCGTTGAGTTGCAGAAGACGTTGTTCCCCAGCCTTCTCTGCGTCCAAGTTCAAATTCTTGATAGCCCAGTATGCTTTGTGCTCAAGTTCCACAGGTAGGTGACAGGCCTTACCATACACTAATCGATACGAGGATGTACCGATTGGAGTTTTGAAAGCTGTCCGGTAGGCCCACAAAGCATCGTCCAACTTGTATGCCCAGTCCTTCCTGTTGATACGAACTGTCTTCTCCAGAATTTGCTTAATCTCCCTGTTAGAAATCTCAGCTTGCCCATTAGTTTGGGGATGATAAGCTAAAGAAGTCTTATGCTTGACACCATATTTTTTAAGTAATGATTCAAACAATTTATTGCAAAAATGGGACCCCTCGTCACTAATTATAGCCCGTGGTGTGCCAAATCTAGTGAAAATATTTTTATGCAGAAAACGTAACACAACACGCGCATCATCTACTGCCTCCACCCATTTAGATACGTAATCGACAACAACTAAGATGTATGAGTATCCATTGGAAGAGGGAAAAGGGCCCATAAAGTCCATGCCCCACACATCAAAAAGTTCAACTTCGAGAATAGGGGTTAGAGGCATTTCATGGCGTCTAGAAATATTACCTGTCTTTTGGCATCTATCACATGTTCTCACGAAGGTATAACAATCTTTAAATAAAGTAGGCCAATAAAAACCAGATTGAAGTACCTTTGCTACAGTACGAGTTGGTCCAAAATGACCACCATAAGGAGAGGCATGGCAATCATGAATAATCCTACCTACTTCTTCTGTGGGAATGCACCTTCGAATTATTTGGTCAGAACATACCTTAAAGAGAAATGGGTCATTCCACAGGTAGGATTTCACATCATGGAAAAATTTCTTTCTTTTTTGAGCATTTAAGTCTGGAGGTATTTCTTTTCCTGCAAGAAAATTTACAAAATCGGCTTACCAAGGGAAAGAAGTTTTAACAGCATATAACCTTTCATCAGGAAAAACTTCTTTAATGGGAAAGGTTGCGATATTCTTTTCATGCTCTATCCTAGACAAATGGTCTGCGACTACATTCTCACAACCTTTTCTATCCTTGATCTCGTAGTCGAACTCTTGCAATAACAGAATCCATCTTATGAGTCTGGGTTTGGAATCCTTTTTACTACTTAAATAACGAATAACAGCGTGGTCAGTGTGCACTATAACCTTTGTACCAAGCAAATAGGGCCTAAACTTATCGAAAGCGAACACAACAGAAAGCATCTCCTTTTCTGTAGTGGTGTAGTTTTGCTGAGCACTATCTAGAGTTCTACTTGCATAATAAATTGCCCTAAAGAACTTATCTCGACGTTGCCCTAAGAAAGCTCCTAAAGCATAATCACTAGCATCACACATGATTTCAAACGGTTGACTCCAGTCAAGAACAACAATGATAGGTGCAGAAATCAATTTTTCTTTCAAAAGATTAAACGCTAGCAAACATTCTTTTGAAAACACAAATGGAGCATCCTTTTCAAACAAATGGCATAGGGGTTTAGCAACTTTTGAAAAATCTTTTATAAAACGCCTGTAAAACCTTGCATGGCCTAAGAAACTACGAACTTTTTTAACATTAATGGGTGGAGGAAGTTGCTCAATAGCAGAAATCTTGGCTTTATCAACCTCCAAACCCTTTTCAGGTAGTTTGTGGCCTAGGACTATCCCCTCTTTTACCATAAAATGACATTTTTCCCAATTTAAAACAAGGTTAGTCTCTTCGCATCTTTGCAAAACACGGGAGAGATTATGAAAACAGTTATCAAATGATGAACCGAAAACGGAAAAATCATCCATAAAAACTTCCATAATCTCTTCTACAAGGTCTGAAAATATGGCCATCATACAACGTTGAAAGGTAGCTGGAGCATTACACAGTCCAAATGGCATATGCCGGAAAGCATAAGTGCCATAGGGACAAGTGAATGTTGTTTTCTCTTGGTCTTCGGGCGCAATCGCAACTTGATTATAGCCCGAATAACCATCCAGAAAACAATAATACGGATACCCTGCTAGCCTATCAAGCATTTGATCGATAAAGGGGAGAGGGAAATGATCTTTTCTAGTGGCTTTGTTTAACTTCCTATAATCAATACACACACGCCAACCAGTGACTGTTCTAGTAGATATTGACTCATCCTTCTCATTCTTAACAACAGTCATCCCTCCTTTCTTAGGCACTACTTGAACAGGACTCACCCAAGGGCTGTCGGATATAGCATAAATAATTCCTGCATTCAATAATTTTAACACCTCGACTTTTACCATTTCCTTCATTGCTGGATTTAATCTCCTTTGGTGTTCTACTGTTGGATTAAAGGCATCTTCCATTAAGATTTTATGCATGACAATTGAAGGACTAATACCTTTGATATCACTAATGGATTAACCTAAGGCAGATTTATGCTTTTTTAACACATCCAACAATTTTTCCTCTTCTACTTTACTTAAATCAGCAGAAATGATAACGGGAAGAGTAGAAGATTCTCCTAAGAAAGCATAAAGTAGGTGAGCAGGCAATTGTTTTAGTTCGGGGGAAGGGGCATCGATTTGAGCACAAATATCTAATGATAATTTTTCTTCCCTTCCTAAAGATCTGTCAATTATAGCATTTTCCTGATTAACATCTATTAATTCATCTCCAAACACGTCAGGCATGCTTATTTCATAATGATCAACAGACTTTGACTCTACACATGCATTGATAATAGTGTCAACTGAGTCAATCGAAGAGCAAGAACTAACCTCTTCTCGGTGTTTCAATGCATTAAAAAGGTTGAACACTACCTCGTCATCTTCCACTCTGAGAGTCAGGGTTCCTTTCTGTACCTCAATCAAAGCGCGGGCGGTCGCCAAAAACGGTCTCCCAAGAATGATTGGGACTTCGGGGTCTTCCTCCATGTCTAAAACTACAAAGTCTGCAGGGAATATGAATTTGTCAACATTGACCAGAACATCCTCTAACACACCTTTAGGGTATGTCATCGAACGATCTGCCAATTGCAGAACAATTGTAGTTGACTTTAATTCCCCCAAACCAAGTTTCCTGTAAACACTGAATGGCATTAGGTTTATACTTGCCCCTAAATCGCACAAAGTTTTTTTTATAAACAAACTACCAACAGTACAAGGAAGAGTAAAACTCCCTGGATCCTTTAATTTTGGCGGTAGATGTTTCTGGATTATGGCACTGCACTCGGCTGTCATATTCACTGTCTCATGGTTCTCGAACTTCCTTTTCTTTGATAAGATTTCCTTCATAAACTTGGCGTAGTGTGGCATATGTTCCAAAGCATCAACAAATGGAATGTTAATATGGAGCTGTTTAAAAATATCAAGAAATTTTGAAAATTCAGCATCCAACTTTTTCTTTTGAAATCTCTGAGGATATGGAATTTGATTAAGAACTAAAGGAATAGAATCAGAAGACTTATCTGGCACTGGCGGTGTTGTCTCTTCCTTTGGTTTGTTTTCATCATCCTCTTCCAATATCCTTCTAGTGCTGGGCTTTGTTTCTTCTTTTCTTTCAACTTCTTTCAACTGCTTCCTACTTCTGAGAGATATGGCAGGGCATTGCTCTTGTGGGTCCATGGTGACGACTTTGGATAAATTTCCTTGCTGGATCTCCTTCATAAATATTTTCATTTGATCTATTTTTGCTTCCATCTTACTAATGACAATATCTTGTTTTACTGATAAATTCCTAGTCTCATTTATGAAATTGCCTAGCATTTCCTCCAAAGGGTTTTTCTTCTCTTGAACTATTTTTTCAGGTTTAGGTTCCACTTCAACCTTGGGAAAATTTGGCATTTCTGCCCCTGTAAGCTTGGTTAGAACCTTGGTTAGAGCTTCGACTTGCAACCTTAAAGCACTCACTTCTTCAATCTCACATGGTTTCTCCTTAATTTTGGATTTTGGTTGCTCCGACTGCCACTGATAACTTGTTAAGGACAATTCTTCTACTAGGGTTCGAGCATCCTTGACAGTTTTGGCTAAGAAGCTTCCTCCAGCCGCAGTGTCAAGAATTGTCTTAAAATCACTTTTTAACCCATTGTAGAAAAATTGTATCTGAAGCCAGTCAGGGTATCCATGTTGTGGGCATTTCCTTAACAAATCCTTATATCTTTCCCAAGCTTCATACAATTGCTCTTCCTCGAATTGTTTAAATGTTCCAATTTCAGTTCTAAGCTTGGTAATTTTGGCTAATGGGAAAAACTTTGTAAGGAAGGCTTTGACTAAATCATCCCAACTGAGAATGCTATTTGAGGTTAACGAGTCTACCCAATCTCTAGCTCTATCTTGTAAGGAAAATGGAAACAATTGCAAACAAATAGCGTCAGAGCTAACTCCTCCTATTTTTACCGTTCCACAGATATCCAAAAATGATCTTTGGTGATTGTGTGGATCCTCCGATGGGTAGCCTTTGAAAGCATTTTTTTTTCACCATTTGAATGAGACTAGCTTTGAGCTCAAAATTATCTATCGCGATCGGCTCGTAAGCTATTCCAGAGTAATTTAATGGAAATTCAGGCAAGAAATAATCTCGGATTGCTTTGTCCTCTTGATCTGCCATGGTTGAATCTCAAAGAAACGATTTATCCACCTTATAGCTTCTCAAAATTTGCCACCACTTTCTAAAGTTAAATTGCAAAATAAAATTTCTAAATTAAAATCAAACACTTAATTCTCAATATTAATTGAAAAAAATTGCAAAGTCCCCGACAACGGAGCCAAAAACTTGTTGCACGATTTTCCGTAAGCGCACGGGTCGTCACAAGTAATATAAAACGGTAGGTAATACCGAGTATCGAATCCTCAGGGAAATTGAATAAATTAATTAATAGGGACAGCGATGGCTCTGATGCCGATTGAAGGGAATAAAAGTCCCCACGCAGCGGAAGCGCATCGATTGGACCTTACGCCGTATATTAATTAACATTAAAATACCGTTACGATAACTCAAACAAAACTTTAAACAACCTTTAAAGCCGCTGTAAAATTGGTTTAAACATGCTAAAATAAATCTAAATTTATTTTTAAAACTTTTCTAAAGAAAAGAGGAAGAACCGTTACAAACCTTCGTTGAAGACTTGGCCGTTCTTCGCCAACGACGCTCCACGAACGAAAACGCAGCAGCCGCCTTTGTTTTTCTTCGCTGGAAATTTCTTCTTTGATTGACACAATCACCACAGAGGTTACACCGGTATGTCTCTAAGTCTAAAAGGCAAAAGACTTGTGGGAGTCTTTCTCTAAGAGGGAGGCTAGAGAGAATTCTAGGTCTTGTCTTTCAAGAGTGTCAAGTGTCATGACCAATTAGGTCTAGTGTTCTATTTATAGAAGAGAGGCCATGAATAAAATATTCAATTAAATCAATCTTTTCCATAATTGATTCAATCTTATTCCTTAATTAATCAATCATGATCAATCAATTCCATAATTGATTAATCTTTTCCACAAATGACTAATTACTTCCATAAGTGATTAGATCATTTTCATAAATGATTAATCACTTCCTTAAGTGATTAATTATTTCCATAATTGATTAATTCCCGGTTAATGAATTATTTAATTAATTAATCACCAATTAAATATTCCCGGCCTAGAATTAATTAATTTGCCCAAACACATTTTAGGCCTTAAATTAATTAATTCATTATTTTGAACTCTTTCAAACTTCCATAAATTTATATTTGAACTTTTCAAATATTAATTTCTCTCATAATAATATATCAATATATATTATATTTGTGCCCTTAATAAATTGAACATTTTCAATTTACTTTTATTACTTAGTTGCCTCGAATTACTTTACGAGCTACCAGTGGGACCTAATGGACCTGCAGATTAGAAGCTCCAACGATGTGAGATTAATTGGTCAAACTCATTAACCACATTAATCAATATTCGTTAACTATGTGTACATTCCACTATAGACTCACAGTTGCACTCTTCTCACTGCAGACATATTTTCTGTGTCCACGGATCTAGACCAATATCGACTAGTTAGTCCTTCACGAGTGTCCGTAACACCAGCTGGGTCAAATTACCATTTTACCCCTAGGTTACCTCTATTTCCTTAAGTACCAATTCTCCTCTAATGAACAACCTGTTTGTGGTCCAACCATCAAACAGAAAACCCTCTCGTGCCATTGAGAGGGTAGGGCCCTTTGTTCAAGACTCGGAGTAACCACTTAAGGGAACACTCATCTGCTTCCCTAAAGTCGGGAAGGAGTGAATTCCATCTTGTACGATTATGTTCCCAGCTCCCCATTCGGTCTTGTCCCCAAAGTGGTAGGCTTATTGAGTCACTCTCACCCATACAAATCAAAGGACAATCTCTCATGAGCAGGAGTCCATAATCAACTCAGGATTAAGACTAAGTTGTCTAGGTCGTCCTAGTGAAATAGAAAACCAACTAGTTAACGGTGTTATAACCAGTGGTTACTATTTCGCGGTTCGGTCTTATGCAAACTCATTGCATAGGATACCCCCACTCGCATGTCTCCTACACGAACGCGTTGGATCGCAACGTTTGTATCAAATACAAAGTGGGTCGTATCCATAGTGTCACCAGGATAAGGCACCCAGTCTTATCCCTATACTATAGACCCTTTAGGCTGTTTCTTGAACAATGATCCCATATGTCGCTACATATAGTTCAAGACTCATATTACAGCCTTGGATGTCTAGTTTATTGGATTAGGGTTATTATTAGGCAAAGACATATATAAAATAACTAATAACAATTAATGGAAAAATATATCAATATTATTTCATTAATATCCGGTCAACGGTTACATTCACTATCTACGAGTTTTAGGGCATAAAACCCAACAATACTAGCATAACTAATTCATGTGTCCATCTCCTTAGTTAATCATAGTATGGCATTAAGCAACTCCAAAATCAATTTCTAACAATTCTCTTTCACTCTCGTGTTCCAAGCATTCGTTAGCCATGCAATTAGGATCTAATCTAAATTCTCTCTGTCGAGTATCAATTTAGACCAACATAACAATTAATCCGTGATCAAGAGATTAAAAGCATTAAGCAAAAATTGCATAGATGAAATATGAAGAAATTCATTACATAATCCAAGTAATTGCGCTACAATATCCAATTAGCTAGAATAACGACCCTAGGTCTCAAGATCTACTCACAATTGGAAGTAATTTTGCCCAAGTGATCTTGATCCATAGGCCTAACTCAAATTACAACAAGGAATTATAAAGAAATAAGGAAGAAATAACCGATATGGCGATCCCAAGCTCCCGCTACGATCATCTTGAATCTTGAGCCTTGGAATCTCGCTCAATTCCAACCTTTTTTTCTTCACAATTCTTCTTCCTTTTTTCTCTCTATTGAGCTAGGGGAGAGCTCCCCAAAAATGAGATGATTTGAACCAAAGGGAAGGGGCCTTTTTATAGTGAAAGGGGCTGGAAATTTCTTGCTGAACAAGTCGACAGCGTCGAGACGCTACGTCACAGCGTCTCAACGCTGTGACGTCATGTTGTCTTGGGGCAGAAGTCGTCGTAGCGTCGCGACGCTATCGCGATTTTGGAGCGCGTTTTGCTGATCACCTAGCGTTGAGACGCTACGGTCCTAGCGTTGAGACGCTACGGTCCTAGCGTTGAGACGCTACGGTCCTAGCGTTGAGACGCTAGGCCTTCTAGAAGCCTTATTTGCGGATTTTTGCCTCCTTTTTTCAAACTTTTGGGCTTTCTGGGCCTCCCACTTTAATTATCTTCTCTTCTTAGACCTTAGGGCTTGGATCTTCAATGATTATTCTTTAAATTGCCCAAAAAGTCTTCAAATTCATCCAAATTCTCTTAAAATCTCAGTTTTGCTTCTCGAACCCGGTTTTCTGTAAAATCAACATAAAAATACATTAAAACTCTCAATTCATGAACAAAACTAGCTGAAATTAATAGGAAAATGATGACATTTTTGCATGTCATCAACCAGGACAGTAACTAGCTGGAGGGTTTGCATGGATTACAGGAGGCTTAATAAAGCCACCCATACGGACCACTTCCCTCTACCATTTATTGACCAAATGTTGGATAGATTGGTTGGTCAGTCATACTACTATTTCTTAGACTGTTATTCTGGGTATAACCAGATTACCATTGCTCCTGAGGATCAGGAAAAAACCACTTTCACCTGCCCTTATGCGATGTTTGCCTTTAGGCGAATGCCTTTAGGCCTGTGCAATGCTTCAACAACATTTTAGCGGTGTATGTTAGCAATTTTTTCTGATATGATTGAGTCGACTGTTGAGGTATTTATGGACGATTTTCAGTTTTTGGAGGTCTTTTTCAGCATTGTTTGGATAATTTAGGTAAGGTGTTAAAAAGATGTGAGGATACTCATTTAGGTCTTAACTGGGAGAAATGTCACTTCATGGTGAATGAGGGCATACTGTTAGATCATAAGATTTCAAAGAAAGGTCTAGAAGTTGATCGAGCAAAAATAGAGGTTATTGAGAGATTAGAACCATCGAATTCAGTAAAAGGGATTCGAAGTTTTTTAGGTCATGCTGGATTTTATAGAAGGTTCATAAAGGATTTTTTCAAAATTAGTAAACTTCTTTGTAACTTGTTGTGTGCTGATAGTGTTTTTGACTTTAATGCAGATTGTAGGAAGGCTTTTGAAACTTTAAAGGCTACTTTAGTCTCAGCTCCCATTCTTTGTGCACCTAATTGGAGTTTACCATTTGAAGTAATGTGTGATGCCAGTGATGTTGCAGTAGGTGCAATGTTGGGGCAAAAGCAGGGCAAATTTATCCATCTTATTTATTATGCAAGTAGAGTTTTGAATGAGGCACATGTCAATTATACAACTACTGAAAAGGAGTTGTTAGCGATTGTGTTTGCTTTTGAGAAATTCAGGCCATATTTGGTTGGGACCAAAGTCACGGTTTTCACAGATCATGCAGCAATAAGGTACTTAATATCTAAAAAAGATGCAAAGCCTAGATTGATTTGTTGGGTTTTTTTATTGCAGGAGTTCGACTTGGAGATAAAAAATAAGAAGGGTTCAGAGAATGTTATTGCAGATCATTTGTCTCGTCTGGATCCAACATCATCTTTGCTGGAGCAATCTGTCATTTCAGACTCTTTTCCAGATGAGCAGCTTTTTGTTGTTAATGTAAAGGTAGTAAAGGATATCCCTTGGTATGCTGATATTGTCAACTTTTTGGTGAAAAGAGTTACTCCTATTGACATGTATTGGAGGCAGATGAAAAAGTTTAAGCATGATGCAAAATTTTTCTATTGGGCTGAGCCATTTATGTATAAGCAATGCTCTGATGGTATTATTCGAAGACGTGTTTCAGGTGATGAAGCAAAGGAAATCCTAGAGTAATGTCACTCTTCGCCGTATGGAGGTCATTTCAGCGGACAGAGGATAGCTATGAGGATTTTGCAGTGTGGATTCTTCTGGCATTCCTTATTTAAGGATGCCCATTGGTTCTACAAGCAATGTGATGCTTGCCAAAGGAGAGGAAATTTAGGACCTCGAGACGAAATGCCTCTTACTTACATTTTGGAATTAGAATTATTCGATGTATGGGGTATTGATTTTATGGGATCATTTCCCCCTTCTAATGGTAATGTTTTTATCTTATTGGCAGTTGATTATGTGTCCAAGTGGGTGGAGGCCATTGCATGCCATCAGAATGATGCTAAGACAGTGTCAAGGTTTCTCCAATCACACATTTTTGAGCGGTTGGACACCTAGAGCTCTAGTGAGTGACGAGGATACACACTTTGTAAATAATGTCTTAACTAAACTTTAAGCTAAGTATGGGATTTAGCATATGATAGCTACTCCTTATCACCCACAAGCACATGGTCAAGCTGAAGTTAGTAATAGGGAAATCAAATCTATTTTAGAGAAAGTAGTCCATCCATCTAGGAAAGATTGGTCTTTTCGGTTAGATGAGGCTCTTTGGGCTTAAATGACAGCCTATAAGACTCCTCTAGGTATGTCTCCCTATAGGTTAGTATATGGAAATGCTTGCCATTTACCATTAGAACTTGAGCATAAAACGTTTTGGGCTTTAAAGAAATTGAATTTTGATCTGAGTCGTGCAGGTGCAATAAGAATGCTGCAGCTTAATGAGTTAGAAGAGTTTCGCCAGTTTTCTTATGAAAATGCGAAAATATATAAAGAAAAGACCAAGCTGTGGCATGATAAGAAAATAAAGCCTAAAGAATTTGTTAAGGAACAGAGAGTTTTGCTTTACAATTCTAGATTGAAATTATTTCCTGGAAAATTAAAATCTAAATGGTCTGGGTCATTTGTTGTGATTGAGGTTTTTTCTTATGGAGCAATTACTTTGAGAGATGAAAGAGATGAGAGAGTGTTCAAGGTTAATGCACAGCGAGTGAAGCATTATTGGAGTGAGAAATTTCGTTTAAAATGTCATTCCCTAAAGTTGGTTGATGAATGAGCGAGCGAGAGTGTTGCGGGAGCATGAAGGATTGCAATATTTTTGGCTCCTAGTGTTGGTTGAAATTTTATTTTCATAGATTGTATTCTGATTTATTTTGATTCGGATTCAACGTTGGTTGATTTTATTAGAGTAATTTTAAATTTTCGTTGGTTTTATTTTTAGCAGATTTTATTTGTTTTAAATTCAATTCAGTTTTATTTCTTTCGAATTTTAAAGTTTGTTCGGATTTTATTTGTTGTATTTTCGTTATTTAAATTTGTATCTAGTATAGGTTTTAATAAAATTCCTAATTTATTCGGCTAGAAATAAATAAATAAAAAAAGAGATTGGATTTGATTCGAGATAATTTTGAATTTTGAATATTGATTTTTCCGTACAATATAGGATCTTCTATAAGAGAATCTTGTTGAGTGGTTTGTTTCTGCATTCTGTTAGAAGGATCAAATATTTCGTCCGATTGAGAATTGGTTGGGAACCAATATTTTTACCGTTTGGGATTTAAATTTTCAGTGGGCAGGTAATTTGCATTAAGATCAGGTGCTGCCACGTGTCAATGCAGGGAAATCGAACGGCGGAGCCTTTGGACAACACATCATTATGGTAAAATCTTACTATTTCGAAAATTTAATCTGATTAATTACTTGCAGGTTTAAACGGTAAAAGATATTAATGGGGGAAGATTTTTTCGCTGATTATTTTATTTGCTGAAGCCCCATTTAAACCCCACTCAGGTTTGTTTCTTCTTCCATTCGTTTTTCCTTCTGTAAATTTCTGGTCCATTCCATTCTTCAAGTGAAAAATTTCTTCAATTCTATAATGGCGAAAACAAGAGGCCGCAAGGGGAGGGATGTAGAGGAAGTTGAACCCACTGCAAATCACGTTTGTTCTTCTTATTAAAAGGAATGAATTCCTGGCAATAGCTTCATGCTATTGAGATAACTCTCAAAATTTTGAATTAGAGAGGTTGTCTTGGCTGTAGCAATGGGGAACGTTAAGTTATTTTTCCTAGTGGGAGCAAATACATATTATTAGATAATGTGTATATAATTCCTAAGATCAAAAGAAATTTTATTTCTGTATCTTATTGGCTGGAACAATGTTACTCTTTACCTTTCCCTGCTAACACAATTCATCTCAAGAAAGGGAGTTAACTTTTGTTCAGCTGAACTAAAAAATAACATAAATGTTTTTAAGACTAATCAAGAGTTAGGCAGTCATAAACACTGCGTTGCCTGAGGCTGCTACTACTCAAAGAAATGAAAGGCAAAAGATTTCTCCTAAAGGAAATACCTTTCTTTGGTTCTTAAGGTGTTAGGCTAGTTTTGATCTCAATATGATTGGGAGCTTAGTCTAGAGTATACTTCTAAGTTAGTTAGAAGAACACTCTCTAATACCAATTAAGTCATGCCTTATGGGCAATATGACTAATAGATCTTTTACTGTAAAAGAGTTAAAAGAGCCAAAGAGCCCTTAGAGCTTATACATTAGGATCCTTGTGGTCTAATATGTTAAAGCAGTGGGAGGGCATGAATAATTCATCTATATTATAGATAATTATTCTAGGTATGTGTATCTCAACCTAATGCAACTTAAGTCTAAAGCTCTTGAGAAATTCAAAGTGGTTTGAGACTAAAGTTGGAAACTTGTTAGGTGAGATGATAAAAACACTTCAATCTGATCGAGGTGTAGAGTAGATGAGACTTGAGATTCCAAGACTATCTGATAGAACATAGAATACATCTCAACTACCCCTGAAGCACTTTAAGGAAACGGTGTATCAGATAGGAGAAATAGAACCCTATTGGATACGGTTCGATTCATTATGAGCTATGCTCTTTTGCCTGACTCGTTTTGGGGTCATGCAGTGTTGACTGCAACACATATTTCGAACAACGTTCCATCAAAAGTGTTTCTGAAACATCTTTTGAATTGTGGATAAGACGTAAAAGTAGTTTACGTTATTTTTAGGGAGTTCAACACACGTGCTTGTGGCTAACCCAAAAGTAAATTGGAACACTGTTCAACAATATACCTATTCGTAGGCCCCCCCATGAAAACGAAAGATGTGGATACTTCTTCAATCCGCAATAGAATAAAGAATTTGTACCGACAAATGCTACATTCTCAGAAGAATACCGCATAAGAAATAATAAGCCACAAAGTAAGGTCATTTTAAGTAAATTAACTGATGAAGCTACAGAAATATCAACAAGAGTTGTTGATCAATCAACAAGGGTTGTTGATGATGCTGGACCTTTAACAATAGTTGTTGATAAGGCCAATACAACTGGTTAGTTACATCTATCTCAAGAGTTGAGAGTGCCTCAATGAAGTGGGAGGATTGTTCTACAATCTGACCGTTACATGGGCTTAATTGAAGCCCAGATCGTCATACTTGATGATGACTTTGAGGATTCATTGCCTTAGAGCAAGGCAATGATTGATGTTAACAAGAACCAATTGGATTAAAGCAATGGACCTTTAACAAGAGTTGTTGATAGGGCCAACACAAGTGGTTAGTTACATCTATCTCAAAAGTTGAGAGTGCCTCAATATAGTGGGAGAATTGTTCTACAATCTGAACATGACATGGGCTTTATTGAAGCCCAGATCGTCATACCTGATGATGATTTAGAGGATTCATTGTCTTAGAGCAAGAGAATGAATGATGTTAACAAGAACCAATTGGATTAAAGTAATGGACCCGAAATTGAAATATGTGATTTCAATTCCATCTAGATGAAGGTGTTCATCTAACACATGCAGAAGCAATTGAAGATCGAAAGCACTTAACTCTATTAATTTTACTCCTAAAGCACGCTGGTTTAGAAAAGACAGAACAGAAAGAAAAGAGTACCAACCTCTTTGTAGCTCAAATGAGTTGATCTCCTTGTGGTGTTTTCCTTCTCCAACTTCTCATGGACAACCTCTAGAGTCTTCCCTACTATTCTTCAGGCTAAGGACGACTTGTGGGAGTCTTAAAGAGATAGGGAATGGGAAGGGAATGCTTGAAGGTACAAGCTCTTGAGAGATCTATGGAGGTGAGTGAGTTTGAGAGTAAATTCCAGCAACATAACAGTAAGTAATTCACTCTCTTGCCTTTGAATCTGATTCATACTCTTTATATAGACATCTTCCATGCAAAGAGAAGCCTCATGACACTAGACACATGGTGAAATTGCAACTCAAAGTGGATTCTAGGTGTTTAATTCACAACACATGCAACTAGTGCATGGTTGTGTTGTTTTCCACTATTCATCAACATGCAAGAGTGGGAATCCCACTAAATACACTAAATTGAATCTCTAATCTGAATTTTCAGCTTGCAATTCACTCTTATTTCAATTCTAAATTGAAATTGATTTCTAGGCAATTAATTTGGGACATTTCCAAGTAATTTGATATGATTAATCTAATTAATCATTGTCATCTTGTGCCATTCATTATATATGATTCCTAATTCATATATATGGTATTTAAAACACTTTTTAAATACATTATCTCTCAATTTCTAATTTAATTCATAATTAAATCATTGTGTCAAACACATTTTACGATAATACCCCATTTCCCGTTTTTTGAACGTTTCAAAGATTCCTATCAATATGTTCTAAGCTTTAATCCGATATGAGCTAGTAGGGGGACCTAATGGACCTATAGATCATGGGCTCCAACGATTCGAGGCTAACCAACTAATCTCATTATCTAAGCTAGCCAACATTCGTTAACTACCGAGACACTCCATTATAGCCCGATAGTTCCACTCCCCTCACTATAGATATATTTTCGTCCACTTGATTTAACCATGTTCAGTAAGTCGATCCTTCACAGGTTGTTCGTAGCTATAGCTAGGTCAAATGACCGTTTTACCCCTATAGCACTGTTGGTATGTACGATTATCCGCAAGCGCACGGGTCGTGACAAGTAATATAAAACGGAAAGTATTCCGAGTATCGAATCCTCAGGGAGGCGAAGCGAAACTTAAGCAAATAATTAAAATTCTCTTGAGCACTGAAAATACTTAGGTGAAATAATATTTAGGGACCATGTTCATGCAATAAAATGATTTAAATTCAAAATGACTTAATGAAAACAAATTGATCAATCAGAAATAAAATGTGGAGAAAGAGTTTTCTTTAAGCGGGAAGAGGGGTCTTGAAAATCAATGATTAGCTAAATAATTGCTATAATTATCCTATCTCATTGCCCAACTAATTATAATCCTAGAATCTCCGTTAATCACATAGGATCTCCTGTCGGTTTCCCCTAATTGTAATTAATTCATTTTAACAACCTAAGTGTCCTTAGTGCCATTAAAAATCATTAATTATTACGCTCTTATTCATTTTAGGAATCTAAGTTTAATCAACTAATCCCGGTGTCACAACGGGCAATTAAACTAGTTGCATGGATTATGACCTATCCTAATTTCTCTCCGTCGAGTTTCCATTAAGAATCGAATCATTACACAATTGGCCAGATTGAGTAAAGCATTAAGCACATCCGTACAAATAATTAGGACATGGGCAAGAGACAAGAAATTATAACAATACTTCAACTATCATTTCATTTCAAGACCCCAAATTGGGGTTTAGCTACACATAATATCCACAATAATTACAAGGGAAAGCATATTAAAGAGCATAAAAGAAAAGGAATTGACCGTCGAAAAACTCTTCGCTGACGCTTGGAGCCCCCGCTGACTACTCCTCGAGCCTCTAAGATTGCTCCCCAAAATTCCCAAAATTTTCCCACTAGAAGAATCCTCTCAAAAGGCTTAAAAGCCTTGAGAGGGGCTCCAAGAAAGGAGCCTAAGAGAGGAAAGAAAGGATGAATTGGTTGATGGGTTGATTGATTGATGAGAAATGAGGCACCCAAGGGCGCCTATTTATAGGTCTGGAATAGGGGTAGCGTCGCGACGCTGCCTTGCTAAGCGTCGCGACGCTGCTGCGCACGCGGCTTGGGCAACAAGAAAGGGCAGCGTCGCGACGCTGCCTTGCGAAGCGTCTCGACGCTGTCCAGATTTTCCAGAAAAATCAGTTTCCTTTTGGGCTGATTTTTGGGCCTTCTTCTCCATTTCTCTTGGTCTTTTCTTCATAGATGTCTTCTTTGGGCCTCCAATTGCATTAAGCTAGGATTTGGGCTATAATTACTTCAATTTTGGCTCTTTTTCTCCCAAAATCACCAACTTAGCTCCTAAGGACCAAATAACAAAAATTCATTAAATATATTCATTAAAAACACGATTAAAGCACCAAAAAGCTTAATAAATTGAGACTAAAATAGCGACATTTATGCTCGCTATCAAGCACTTCTTGTTCCTTAAGTTCCACTAATCCTCTAATGAACCGGTTTGTGGTCCAACCATCAAACCTAAGTCCCTCTTTATCCAACGACAGGGTGGGGGCCCCTTGTTCAAGTCCTGGAGTTAGTACTTAAGGGAACAACCTCTCTACTATCCTCGAAATGGGTAGGAGTGAATTCTGTCTTGCGAGACTATGTCCCCAGCTATCTATTCGATCTTATCCCCAAAATGGTAGGCTTGTTGAGTCGGCGAAGTTGGCCACTCTCACCCATGCAGATCAAAGGATAATCTCGTATAAACAGGAGTTCATAGTTAGCTCAGGATTAAGAACGAGTTATCTAGGTCATCTATGAGAAATAGTCAGTTTCTTCAATAAACGACGTTATAAAGAGAAAGTGACTTATTTCGTGGTCTTGTCTTATGCAAACTCATTGCATAGGACGCCCCCACTCGCATGTATCCACATGAACGACTTAGGATCTCATCGTTTGTACTTAATACAAAGTGGGTCGCGTCCATAGTGTCCCTAGGATAAGACACCCAACTGTATCCTTATACTATAGACTATTTTGACTATAAACTTGAACTTGATCCTACGATATGTCTCTACATATAGTTTGAGTATTCATTTTATAGCCAAGGATCTTAGTTTATTGGATTTAGGTTAATCATTCGCAATTTACATATTCAATAACATCTTTTACTGAATAACCTCAATAACGTCTTTATTGGAAATAGAATATGTTTAATGATTTACAAACTACGAGTTTATATGACATTAAACCCAACACTAGAATCTTGTATATCTATCTAATGGGTAACACCTATGGATTACAAATGAATCACTACTACAAAAACAGCCTTTAATGACAGACAGAAAAAAGGGGGCGGGACCTTTAATGACAGACGGAAAACGCGCGCCACTTTTAATGTCGGACGCGCATTTTTCAGAAAAATAGACCTTTAATGACGGGCATTGCCCGTCATTAAAAACTACCTTTAATGGCGGGCAATGCCCGCCATTAAAAGCTCGGTTATATTTTTTATTTTTTTTATTTTTTTTAAACGGTAAAACGCCCAAAATACATTTTTCTCTCTCCCCGAAAATTTTTTAAAAGCCCTAGCCTCCCTTCTTCAACCTTTGGTCGCCGCAACTTCCAAGTCTCCCTTCTTCAACCTTTGGTCGCCGCAACTTCGAAGCCTCCCTTCTTCAACCTTTGGCAGGTTCGATTCATCCCTTCTTCAACCTTCGGTCGTCCAACTCTTCTTCAACATTCGGTCGCCGCAGCCGTTTTTCGTCCATTCTTCAACCGTTCGGCCGTCGGATCTCTCTTCCCCTTGTCTTCAACCCACGAAATTTGTTACATCATTTCTGCAGGATTTTGAGTATGGCAGGGAGAAATCGTTCATCACGCCACATTGATGGTTACCGAGTTTTCCGTGATGTCCCTAGACCCTACATAGACCGAGTGCCAGCACCCCTGCCTATTCATCCTGCAGCTTTGGAGGAGGAACTTGAATTGCAACGTAGGGAAATGCAGAGAATTATTTCAGATAATCGCATGGTTATTTATGATAGTACATTACTTCAAAGGGAATTATCAGCTGCAAAAGAAGAAATTCAAAGATTGAACCAGGCTATACCCAAAATTCTATCCGAGAAAGAAGCACAATCCAGGGAGTTGCTTGAAAGAGGTTTGAAGCTAGAAGCTGAGCTTCGTGCTTCTGAGCCTTATAAGTCTGAGGTTCTGCAATTAAGATCTGAGATTCAGAAATTTAATACTTTGAGGCAGGATTTGTCTGCTCAAGTCCAAAGCCTCACAAAGGATGTTACTCGATTGCAAGCTGAAAATCAGCAGCTCAATGCTATGAGAGCTGATATGGATGGATTGCACAATGAGCTTATTGAGGCCGGGTTTGAAATGGAATTTTTAATTGATTGGTGTTGGATCCTAGTCTATGTTTTGTTCTTTTTCTAGTTAGGATTTGGTTCTATATGGCAAGTCAAGATAAACTTCAAGACCACATTAATTAGTCTATTCCATGATTGAATTGATCGTGCACAATGTTTTTAGGAGGGCTTATGAATATGAAAAGAAAGCCAATGAAGAACAAATTGAACAAAAGCAAGCAATGGAGAAGAACCTTGTTTCAATGGCTCGTGAAATAGAGAAACTGCGAGCAGAGAAGCTCAACATAGAGAGAGCACGGGGATTAGGTTATTTCTGTCTTTCTCTAATTTTTCTTTCTTTTCCTTTAACAAAATTTTATCAACATGTGGACGTCTGGTTTCTTGCAACAATGGTAGCTAGTTGGTTTTAACCTTCTGTTATACCTTTATACGTGCCGAGGGTTATGGGATCTTGAACAGAAGTCCTGAAAGGAGATATGCAGGTGGTGCATATGGTAATAACTATGGTAGTTCTTGGGCACCATATGAGAAGCGTAGCCGACGTTAAGTTTCAAACTTTCTCTTAGATGCCCTTCATTGGAGTTCAATATCTGGCTTAGCATCTTTACTTTTGTCAGAGGAGAAGCTGCATATGAAAAGTACCATTGTCATGGTGTTAAGTATCAACTAGTTAAGATTGTATCTGTAGCTACCTTTCAAGTACATTTTTCTCTATGTTACTAAAGTTCTACTTTCATTGCATTTTACTATGAGTTATTTTTATGCAAGTTTATTTAGTGGTTGCTGTAGCAGAAAAAAATACAGAATAGGAATCCATGACCTATTCATTAAATTTGTCCCTTTTTATTTTCAAAGAGTAGGATACTAGATTTCCTCTCACAGAAAGAGACTGTCTAGGAATCCATGACCTTCTTTCTCCACGAGTGATATCATTTGAGCAACAATATGCTCATTTCAGAATAGGAATCCATGACCTATTCATTAAATTTGTTCTTTTACCATTCTGTGTGTTTTGGTTACTTTCCATATTAAGTGATTTGGACTGCAATTTTGAGCAATCATATCGTGTTGTTGAATGCTATAATTTTCTATCATAATTGAGCTCAGTTTTGCCGCTACTTTACTCGTACTTCTTGAGCTTATTTTAGTTTAAGGATTTGATTGGAGATGTGTGTCGGTTGTATTTTACTTACATTTTTGCTTTGTATAAGGTTTGGAATTCATCTTGTTAAGTGAAAACTGTTGCAGATGATGGGATATTCTCAAAAAGGAGCTCGAAGAGGAACTTGGAAAAGAGCGTATAAGGAGTTGTGTACTTATTTTGTTTAGTACTATAAGACCCATTACAACAGGTACTCTTTTCTTTTCTTCTAACTTGCTTAGTTTTAGGATATTTGGGGTCTTGTTGTGAATCTGAAGTGTTGTGAGGCTGTAGTTGAGTGATTTTTTTCATATAGAAGTATGTTTCTCTTGTTTAACAGGTTTAAAAATTTTTGGGTTAGTCATATGTATGTCGTTATGCTGTCGAAATTTCTGGAGCAACCGGTTAGAATTAGGATAGAGACTTTAGTAATGTCTCTAGGTTAAGTATAAGAAACCTAGAGCTTTATAGGTTCTCTGAAGGGGTTATACTTGATCTCTTGAAGTTTGTAAGCTTTTGGAGTTTATTGGGTTTTCTAACAATTTTTTTCGATACTCGTCGATATTGATTTTTTTTGTGTGTGTATTTTATTGTTAACTAAATTTGTTTTTCTTAGGTTTCTCGAGTTGTTGGACATATGTTTGTTATGTGAATTCTTGTTTTGGTTGTATCGAACCTAATTACAATTTGTTTTTCTTAGGTTCTTCAAGTTAACTTAAGTTAGTCTTGTTTACTTTTAAGTTCACAATTCAGCGACGTGCCTAATACAACAAAGATCAAGCTGCAACAAAGACTTTTTCTACAGTAAAAAATGGTTGGAAGCTGCTGAAGGTATGTATGATAAATGGTTCAAGGATACTAGACTTGCTACTTTGCATAGCTCCTCTGTATTTCATTATTCTTTCAGTTTGGTAGCTCTGTTGTTAGCTCCTCTTTTTCTTTTTGAAAAAACAGGCTTTTCTCCATTGTCTTTAGCTTGTAAGGCTCGTCTTTGCTTCTACTCGTTAAAGGGGAAGTGACTTTGAGAATTTGGTCATTAAAGTTTTTGTATGTCATGTCCAATTACGTTGCAGACAAGTTTGCTCCCGATGCAAACAACAAGGTTTGTTTATAAATCTTGGTTCTTATCTATTTCTCAAACCAATGCAGTGCTTAGAAACACAAGCTTGCTGTTTAATTTATTTTCTTTGCCACATGATGAAGATTGAATGGCTTAATATTTGTTTTCCTTTGCATTCTTGATTGCAAGTTTCATATGGAGGCTTGGTTTCTTGGTTAGATTTCTGCAGGAGTTCTTATTTTCCTCTCTGAGTTTTTACTTTCTTGAGCTCTTAATTACTTTTACTAATAGAACATTGTTGTAATTTCAGAATCTGTTGTGAACATATACCTGGTTGAAACCCCAAACTGAATTGTAAGGGAAAAAGTTTGAGGGTAAGAAAGATTTTGCGGTTCGTATCCTGTTTCCTTTGCATCCTTTCTTGTTCATTTTGATAATAATTGTTTGGTTATTGCAGTGACGTTGTAAACTTCTCTAACTTCCTTTTCATTTCAAACTTTCTTATTTGAATGCAAAATATGTTTATGTTTGTATCCCTTTTCGTTTCGTGTGGCTTTTTACGTGTTGCTTACTTTGTTCTTCATCTTGGCTCACATATTGAATACCTTGTTGGTTTGCATTGACAGTGGTTTGGACTTGGGGAAGATCAAGTGCTAGTTCTTGTGCAAAAAAAATGACTATCGGCTTAAGTATTAACAGATTGCTCCTTAAGTGAAGGATTACAAGGTCAACTCTTTCTTTCATATTTTGTTGATACGTTTGCATGAGATAGTGCTCAAATTTTTTGGGTGTTGATAGATGGGGTGCATGTAGTAGTTTCTTTTGTTGTGATTCTGCTGGAATTTTGCTTTGTTTATGTTATTGAAGAATTGTTTTACTTGGGAGCTTACTGCGATTTTGATGAAATTTTAGGTTATAACTAACTATTGTACTGAAGTATAGGAGCGAACATACTTCAGTACAAATTTCCTTTTTTTGGAACCATATTGATGGGGTTGACAATGATTGAACTCTTTGTTATATTTCTTGATATTATTTTGTTGACTATCTTGCAATGTCCTTTAATGATTGTTTAGATTTAGGTTGTGCTTGATGCAAAACCTAACTTGCTTAGTTTTAGGATATTTGGGGTCTTGTTGTTACTTTGAGGATACAATTTTTGTCCTAATGTGGTCTTGCATGATTCAGACTCTAACACTGAGGAACTTGAATTGTTGGATCCATCACCTGCATTAAATTTTTGTGTCATGTTTTGTCGAGGTGTGCTTAGTTAGCTCAAACACACTTATTAGTTTTTCATATGCTTAGTTTTAAGGATATTTGGGGACTTGTTATGAACCTAAAGTGTTGTGAGGTTATAGTTGGGTGGTTTTTTTTTCATATAGAAGTGTTTCTCTTGTTTAACAGGTTTAAAAATTTTTGGGTTAGTCATATGTATGTCGTTATGCTGTCGAAATTTCTAGAACAACCGGTTAGAATTAGGATAGAGGTTTTAGTAATATCTCTAGGTTAAGTATAGAAACCTAGAGCATTACAGGTTCTCTGAAGGGGTTAAAAACTTGATATCTTGAAGTTTGTAAGCTTTTGGAGTTTATTGGGTTTTCTAACAATTTTTTCCGATACTCATCGAGATTGGTTTTTTTTTTTTTTTTTTGTATTTTATTGTTAACTAATTTTTTTTTCTTAGGTTCTTCGAGCTGTTGGACATATGTTTGTTATGTGAGTTCATGTTTTGGCGTTGTATCGAAACTAATTACAATTTGTTTTTCTTAGGTTCTTCAAGTTTGATGTACGAGCAAGATTATGGTGACAGGAATGAAAGCGGCATGTACGAGAAAATTTGTTTTTTAGTGTAGGTGTAGACTTTAAATCATAGGTGTTTAGTAATTTTGAGGCTTTTAAGTGTAAGTGTTTGTAATTTTATTTTTATATCAAATTTATATGAATAAAAATTGTATGAACAAATTTGGTTCATTGGCTTATTGGAATGAAAATTGACAAATATTTGATTTCTATACAATTTTGCATATTTAAAATTAAGATTACTTTCTTTACAAGTTGACAAATGAAAAAAATACTGTTCGTATGCCCACCGGGCAACCAACAATTTTTTTTATTAGATTATGAACAAAATGATGACGGGCAATGCCTGTCATTAAAAAATATATTTAATGACGGACATTTAATGACGGACACATTTAATGACGGACACCTTTAATGGCGGGCATTTGGTTGGAAAATACACTTTTGATGACAGACTTTTAATGACGGACGCCTTTTAATGAGGGGCAATGCCCGTCATTAAAAGTCGTCTGTCATTAAAAGCTATAATGACACTCGTATAGATCACGGACGTCGCCCGTCATTAAAAGTGATTTTTGTAGTAGTGAATCTACAAGAAGAAACGAGACATAATCTTATGGTTAGACTTATGGCAAAAGGGTTATACCTAGAGACAGGGGACTGTAAGAAATTCTTACCTCCTGTCGTCATGTTGAAGTCTGTTAGAACTCTTTTCCATTTAGAATGGATGTCAAGACTACCCTTTTGAATGGTAATCTTGAGAAGAGTATCTACATGTCTCAAGCAGAATGGTTCATTTAACAAGATCAGAAGCAAAAGGGGTTTGCAAGCTTAAGTGATCCATTCATGGATTGACCTAAGCAATTCGATCTTGGAATATAAGATTTGATATTGTGATCAAATCTTTTGGCTTTGATCAAGAACATTGATGAATCTTGTCTTTACAAGAAGATCGTCAATAGTTTAGTAGCTTTATTAGTGTTGTATGTGATTGATATCCTAGTCATTGGGAATAATGTAGGTTATCTTACTGACTAGTAAAATAAGCTAGCAGCTCATTTCCAAATGAAAATTTGGGAGAAGTGATAACTCTCCAAAAGGGAGTTATTTAGACCTTATTTCTATAGTGATTTGTGTGTCTTTTATGCTAAATAGGGTTGCTTTTAGTTATATATTATACGTTTTAACCCATTTGGAAGAATGGATGCTTTGGAAGTTATTTTGTGCAGAATGTATTGCTGAGCGACTTGAGGGAGCAAAATATGTGCTGGAGCAAAAACTGTCACCTCACAGCTCGTTAGCCAATTGAATGAACTGAATTCTGTTAAGCTATTCTCGGGATAAAGGAGCAAGGAGAGCCATCCACGTGTCTAGGTCAACCTAATTCAAGCCTCCTATCCCTCTATAAAAGGAGATGGCTGCCCAAGTCAAATTCATTCCACTTTTGGGGAAGAGATCATTCTCATTTCCATTTTGGGAGTCGAACAGAGAAGAGAGATTGGAGACCTACAAGAAAACCATTATTTGCAAGCTGATCAAGGGAATTAATATTTTCTTGCATTATTTTGTAATTATGGATATGCTTACTCAGATTGTAACGTGTGTCTCTATGCACTTTATGAACTAAGTAGCTTTAGGCGTTGGTTAGGGAACATGTGATTGTCGTGCTTAATTTCTAGCAATAAATATTGTTTTGATGCATCTTGATTAATTGTTGTGCTCATTTCTATTTTATGTCCGTCTGGCCAGCCGGTATGAATACCACTCTCTAGTTTTAGGGATGATTTAGGGAGTGTGTGGCATTTAATCGCACTAGATCATTGTGTATTGGTGAACGCCAGTGATTGAGCTAGGGATAGCCAGTTGTCTAGTGCTTGATCGGTAGTATTTCATTGGAGTTGAAACACATTTTAAAAAATCCGGAGTTCTGGGAGGAATCTACTAATAAGACTGCGAGAGTTTTGCATTATCAATAATACTGCTAGAGTATCTTTTAAAACAATTACTAAATTCTGACCAGCACCTGTTTCTAATATGTCTACCTATTTGTTTACTTTATGTTCTGTCATTTCTTTTGCTTCAGCATTCTATAAAAACCAAATCATTTTAACCATCTTTGAAACCATTAAAAAGCTAAACAAAATAGATAAAGTGAAAGCTAGTTCAGACCTTGGATTCGATAAATACTTATTACTTGTTGCGGACTGTGTATACTTGCACAGAGTTCTAGAGTGTTTTTATATCTTATTTTTACTCACTCTGGAAATCCAACAAGAAGCTAAGTTTGTTCTTCGGATCCAAATCGTTAGGAACCGTAAGAACAAAAGGTTAGCCTTGTCTCAAGTGTCGTATATCTACGAGATGTTAGTTAGATATAAGATGCAGAATTCCAAGAAGGATTCACTACCTTTCAGGCATGGAATTCATTTTGTCTAAGAAACTGTTTCTTGAGACACCTCAAGAAGTTGAGGACATGAGACGAATGCCCTATGCAATAGGGATTGTCAGTAAGTACAAATATAATCCAAGATTTGATCACTGGAAAATCGTTAAGAATATCGTCATGTATCTGAGGAGAAAGAGGAACTATATGCTCGTGTATGGGACTAAGGATTTGATCCTTACAGGATACACTGACATAGATTTTAAGACTGATAAGGATATCTGTCTGACGTAAAAGAATGGCTAGTGGCCCAATTCCAAATGAAAGATTTAGGAGAGACCGAATATGTTCTTGGAATCCAAATAATCTGGGATCGGAAGAACAAAATGCTAGCCCTGTCTCAAGCAACGTATATTGACAAAATGTTGTATCGATATTTGATGCAGAACTCCAAGAAGGCCTTATTGCCTTTCAAGCATGAGGTTCACTTGTCTAAGGAATAGTGTCCTAAGACACCTCAAGAGATTGAGGATATGAGACAGATTCCCTATGCCTCCGCTGTGGGCAACTTAATGTATGCAATGCTCTGCACGAGGCCTGACATCTATTATGTTGTAGGGATAGTCAGCAGATATGAATCAGTATCCATGGTCAAACTTTACAAAGGAGCTATAGTGTGGCATAATTACAGTCTTGACCATATAGGCAGAAAATATAGCTGCTTGTGAAGCAGCGATAGAGACTGTATGGCTTAGAAAGTTCTTGACTGATTTGGAATGTGTTCCAAATGTGAACTTGCCCATCAGACTTTATAGTGATACAGTGGTGCTGTGGCAAATTCATAAGAACTTTGCAGCCCAAGAAAAACAAGCACATTGAATTAAATTGAAATATTCATGAAGGCTCTCTTGGATAAAGGGTATGAGGGTCTTCTAGAAGGTCTAGGTCTATGAGTTATGTACAAAGATGAAATCTAGGGCAAGTGGGAGAAATGTAATGGGTATAGTGATACCATTATGTAATGGGTATAGTGATGCCCTAGTTTATTGTATTTGTACATTGTATATATTTTGTACATGTATTTATACACCCACTGCTGAATAGATTGTTGTACATCCCACTAAACTAGAGTTTTAGTTCAAGTGGGAGTTCGTTGGGTTTTATGCCCTAAAACTCGTAGATAGTGAATGTAAACAAATGTTATACTTGTGTTTAATAAAGTGTTATTTAGTTTCTGCAATAAAATGTTATTGTTTAATATTGCACTATTTGACCTAAATCCAATAAACTAAGATCCAAGGTTGTTTCTATGTAACTTGAACTAGTATGTAGGGACATACGGGGATCGATGTTCAAGTAACAACCTAAAAGGTCTATAGTATAAGGATAAGGCTGGGTACCTTATCCTGGTGACACTATGGATACGGCCCGCTTTGTATTATGATACAAACGCAATGATCCAACGCGTTCATGTAGTTGACATGCGAGTGGGGGTATACTATGCAATGAGTTTGCATAAGACCGGACCCCGAAGTAGTTAACCACTAACTGTAACACCGTTAGTTGGCTTGGTTTCTATTTCACTAGGATGACCTAGACAACTCAGTCTCAATCCTGAGTGGATTATGGACTCCTGTTCACGAGGAGTTGTCCTTTGATTTGTATGGGTGAGAGTGGCCAACACGCCGACTCAATAAGCCTACCATTTTGCGGACAATACCGAGTGGGGATCTGGGAACATAATCACACAAGATGGAATTCACTTCTTCTCGACTCTAGGGTAAGTAGAGGTGTGTTCCCTTAAGTGGTGTCTCCGGGACTTGAACAATGGGCCCAACCCTCTCTATGGCACGAGAGGGACTTCTGTTTGTTGGTTGGACCTCAAACAGGTTGTTCATTAGAGGAGCACTGGGGACTTAAGGACAAAGATGTAAACTAGGGGTAAAACGGTAATTTGACCCAGCTGGGATACGAACACACGTGAAGGACTGACTTATAGTATTGGTTGATATCCGTGGACACAAAAATAATCTGCAGTGAGAAGAGTACAGCTGAGGGTCTTTAGTGGAGTGACCCACAGTTAACGAATGGAGACTAACTTGGTTAATGAATTTAAGCCGATTAGTCTCGTATCGTTGGAGCTTCTGATATGTAGGCCCATTAGATCCCATTGTCTCTCCTTCTCTCAGAGATCTCTCCCAAAAGACTCCCACAAGTCTCCTACTTCAAGAAGTCTTAGAGATATATCGGTGTAGCCGATTGGTGGTGTTCGCACAAGAGGGTTGCTGCGTTTTCAATCTTATTAGCAAGAAAAGGCGAATTGATCAAGGCTTTCTACAAAAGTAAGTTTTCTATGAAATCCTTGATCACTAGGATCAATCTAGTTGATCTTTTAGCATGTTTATAGCCTATGTACAACCCATTAAATATAGATTTATTGCTGTAATATTTTACAAATTGTATTAGTATTACAATTAGAATCTAAGACTCTGAGTAGGCTCGGCAATAGTTTCCGCTGCGTGGGGCTTTTATCCCTTCACCCACTACACCTGATGCTCTGAAAAAGAAAACTAAAAAGAAGAGAACCCCAGTGGAAAGAGAAGCCAAGAGACTGAAAAGGCAACAGGAAGCAAATGTTTTAGAAATATTGGAGAAGACGATAGAAGATATTGCAGAAGCAGTGATCGCGGAAGAAGGACCGAAAGAATCAGAGGCCGAAAAGGAAACATTTCCTGAGAAAGAAGTGGAGGCAGAACCAAAAGATCAAGAAACAGAGCAAGTCCGAGTAGAACAAGTGGTGCACGAGGTCCGTGAGGCAGTGGTTCCGAATCCAGTGCATTCTCGCCGTCGGAAGGAGAAAGCAGGGAGAGTAAAGGTAATTCGAACTGACACTCCATCTCCCCCTACATCGGATTCAGAAAAAGAAACGAAAGATCAGAGAAAAGAAGGAACAGGGGACTAGGAAAAAAAAGAAACGGAAAAGAAAGCAGAAGAGGAAGCCTTGATGAAGCATCAAGGAGACATGAGAAAGGGGTTGTCGAAGCAACGGACGAAGCTGAGGATGAAAAAGCAGGAATGCCATTTATTCGCTTCATCAATGACCTTGCCAGAGCAAAGTACAGAGAGATGTTGAAAAGAGATTTCTTGTTTGAAAGAGGTTTCGAAAATGATCTACCACATTTCTTGAGGGTCGGGATCGCGAATCATGGTTGGAGTCAATTCTGTGCAAAGCCAGAACCATTAAATTCAAACATTGTTCGTGAATTTTATGCGAACATTGACGACGAGGAGGGATTCCAAGCCATGGTCCGATTGGTTGTTGTCGATTGAAGTCCAGGAGCAATCAATTCTCTCTTCAACCTCCAAGACTTCCCACATGTTGGATTTAATGAGATGGTAGTGGAACCATCTAACGATCAACTGAATGCAACCGTCAGGGAAGTTGGTATCGAGGGGGGTCAATGGCGATTATCAAAGATGGTGAAATGCACTTTCCAGGCAGCCTACTTGAAGAGTGAGGCTAATACGTGGTTAGGCTTCGTGAAATTGCGTTTGCTTCCAACAACTCATTATGCGACAGTGTCCCGAGACCGAGTGCTTCTGGTATTTACTATTTTGCATTCTCTGAGTATTGATGTTGAAAAAATTATCTCGAATGAAATCTATAATTGCTAGCGAAAGAAAGTTGGTGTGGTTCTTCCCTAACACAATCACAATGTTGTGCAGTAGGGCAAGAGTGCCCATGGTTCCAGAGGATGTTGTTTTGATTGACAAGGGGATCATAGATATGCCCAATTTTGCTCGGCTTCAGCGCACGCAGGAGGCACGCCAAAGTGAGCTAGTGTGCAGTATCCACCAAATTCTAGAGCAACTGGCACTTTCAGCCAATAGGCTAGAGTATGCGAAAAGGCAGGATCAAACCTATTGGACTTACGCTAAGAGGAGGGATGCTACACTGAGGAGGGTCTTGCAATCAAATTTTTCAAAACCATATCAGGCCTTCCCTATGTTCCCGGATGATCTATTTAATCCCTGGATTCCGCCACCGCTAGTAAAAAGAGAAGAAGAGGTGGAAGATGAACAGGGTCAAGAGGATTGACGGATATGATGACTTTGGGGCGAGCATTAAATTTGTTCTTATAATTATGGTTGACTCCACTCTATAAAAGGAAGTAGTCGTCTCAAGTCAATTCATTCCATTTTGGAGACTTACTTTCCATCTTTGGAAGCCGTTTAAAGATAGGAATGATTGGAGACTTCAAGAAGACCATTAGCTACGGATTTCTTTAAGGGAATTAATCTATTCTTGTAAAAATTCTTGTAGTTATGGATGCACATACTCAGATTGTAGCGTGTGTTGCTTTTTACTCCATGAACTAAATGAAGGGAATAAAAGTCTCCACGCAGCGGAAGCGCATCGATTGGACCTTACGCCGTATATTAATTAACATTAAAATACTGTTACGAAAGCTCAATGAAACTTTAAACTCTTTTAAAGCTGCTGGAAATTCAGTTTAAACATGCTTTAAAAATAAATCTAAATTTATTTTCATGCTTTTCTAAAGAAAAGGGGAAGAACCGTTACATACCTTCGTTCTAGACTTGACCGTTCTTCGCCAACGACGCTCCAACGAACGAAAACGCAGCAGCCTCCTCGCCTCTTGATCGTTGGAATTATCTTCTTGATTGACACAATAACCACAAAGGTTACACCGGTATGACTCTAGGTCTAGGAGGCAAAAGACTTGTGGGAGTCTTTCTCTAAGAGGGAGGCTAGAGAGAATTTTAGGTCTTGTCTTTTGAGAGTCTAAGAGCAAGAGCAAGAGTGTCAAGTGTCATGACCAATCTTATTCCCTAATTAATCAATCATGATCAATCAATTCCATAATTGATTAATCTTTTCCACAAATGACTAATTACTTCCATAAGTGATTAGATCATTTCCATAAATGATTAATCACTTCCTTAAGCGATTAATTATTTCCATAATTGATTAATTCCCAGTTAATGAATTCTTTAATTAATTAACCACCAATTAAATATCACATATTTAATTTCCGGCCTAGAATTAATTAATTTGCCCAAACACATTTTACGCCTTAAATTAATTAATTCATTATTTGAACTCTTTCGAACTTCCATAAATTTATATTTGAACTTCTTCAAATATTAATTTCTCTCATAATAATATATCAATATATATTATATTTGTTTCCCTTAGTAAATTGAACATTTTCAATTTATTATTTAGTTGCCTCAAATTACTTTACGAGCTACCAGTGGGACCTAATGGACCTGCAGATCAGAAGCTCCAACGATGTGAGATTAATTGGTCAAACTCATTAACCACATTAATCAATATTCGTTAACTGTGTGTTCATTCCACGATAGACTCACAGTTGCACTCTTCTCACTGCAGACATATTTTCTGTGTCCATGGATATAGACCAATATCGACTAGTTAGTCCTTCATGAGTGTCCGTAACACCAGCTGGGTCAAATTACCGTTTTACCCCTAGGTTACCTCTATTTCCTTAAGTACCAATTCTCCTCTAATGAACAACTCGTTTGTGGTCCAACCATCAAACAGAAAAACCTCTCGTGCCATTGAGAGGGTAGGGCCCTTTGTTCAAGACTCGGAGTAACCACTTAAGGGAACACTCATCTGCTTCCCTAAAGTCGGGAAGGAGTGAATTCCATCTTGTACGATTATGTTCCCAGCTCCCCATTCGGTCTTGTCCCCAAAGTGGTAGGCTTATTGAGTCGACGTATTGGCCACTCTCACCCATACAAATCAAAGGACAATCTCTCATGAGCATGAGTCCATAATCAACTCAGGATTAAGACTAAGTTGTCTAGGTCGTCCTAGTGAAATAGAAAACCAACTAGTTAACGGTGTTATAACCAGTGGTTACTATTTTGCGGTCTGATCTTATGCAAACTCATTGCATAGGATACCCCCACTCGCATGTCTCCTACACGAACGCGTTGGATCGCTACCTTTGTATCAAATACAAAGTGGGTCGTATCCATAGTGTCACCGGGATAAGGCACCCAGTCTTATCCCTATACTTAGACCCTTTAGGCTGTTTCTCGAACAATGATCCCATATGTCGCTACATATAGTTCAAGACTCATATTACAGCCTTGGATGTCTAGTTTATTGGATTAGGGTTATGATTAGGCAAAGACAAATATAAAATAACTAATAACAATTAATGGAAAAATATATCAATATTATTTCATTAATATCCGGTCAACGATTACATTCACTATCTACGAGTTTTAGGGCATAAAACCCAACACTAAATTTACTTAGGTGTTGGTTAGGATCTATGTAATTGTCGTGCTTCATACTTTATGCAATTGATATTGATTTGAGCATCTTGATTAATTGTTGTGCTTATTATTATTTTATGCCCGCCTGGCCAGCCGGAGTGAATACCACCTCTTAGTTTCAGGGATGATTTGAGAGGTGTGTGGCATTTAATCACACTAGACCATTATATGTTGGTGGACGCCAGTAACTGAGTTAGAGATAACCAGTCACCTTGTGCTTGATCGGTAGTATGTCATTGGAGTTGAAACACATTCAAAAAAATCCAGAGTTCTGGGAGGATCCTGCTAATAAGTCTGCAAGAGAATTGCTTAATCAATATTATTGCTAGAGCAACATTTTAAACAATTAGAGAAATCTTAACCAACACCTGTTTTCAATCTGCCTGCTTTATCTGTTTACATTCTGCTCTGTTATTTCTTTTGCTTCAGCATTATTTCAAAATCAATCAATTTAACAACCTTGAAACCATTAAAAAGTTACACAAGATAGGTAGACTGAAAGCTATTCAATACCTCGTGGATACGATAAATTACTTATCACTTGTTGTAGATTGTGTATACTTGCGCAGTATTCTAGAGCTCATTTTTATCATAGTTTTAACCCACTCTAGAAAGCAACAAGTAGGCATCCTCAAGTTTTCAATTCTCTTAATGTATGGTTTGGAATACATAAGAGAATTTTGAGTAGGTCCACCATATTGAGCTTTATGGGAGCTCATAATTATGTCTTGGAGTTGTTGAACGGACAGCGAAGCAATCGAAGTAGAATGCTAAGGTTGGTTTTCCTGCATGACAACCTTCCCTTTGTCATTATTCTTCTCAACGGGTGTTTGGCTTGATTCAATGGCATAATGACTTTCAATGTGATTCTTTAAAGAGGCAATTTTATAATCTTTCTCTTCAACCGCCTTCATCAGGATGTTAACCTTCCTTTCCAGTTCAGCCATTCTTTCTTCGCTTGTACCTATGTCAACCATCATTACAAACATCACGTCAGGATCTTATGTCTCCTTTGTCTGCTCAGAAGATGAAGTAGAATAGTCAAATAAAGGATTTTCTTGGATGACCATCCCGCCTTGATTTGGCTCTGCCATTTGGGTCTGTATCATATTTGCAATGATAGAGGTGTGTTCTTCTTCTGATTTCTGAATTTTCTTTGAGCGTCCATGAGTAACTAGTCCCACGTAGGAGTCGCTTGAAGTCTTGGAAGCAGCTTTCTTGGATGCCATCGCTTTTTTAGAACTTTTTTCATAAATCTTGAATGAGAGAAAGATATGAAAGGTAGATGGTCCCACTGGACATGCCAAACTGTTCACACGAGATTTCTGGGGAGAAATTTGATTTGTGAAACGACTTCAAGTATGTATTGATTTCTATATAAGTGTAGTGGAGTACAATCTCTAGTTACAATCTTTTGATGTTTTCTCTCACAAACTCAAGTTAGCTTGATCTTCAGAGTCTTCAGGACACCTTAGTCTTCAGAGTCTTGAACGTTTGTTCTTCAAAAGGATTTGAATTCTTCTAGATGGATTGAGGTAGACTTCAGTCTTCAGGTCCGCAAGAGGTTCTGAGCTTCAGTCTTCGGTTTTGCAGGAGGATTTGTAGAGGATCTAAACTTTGATCTTCAGTTATGCAGCAAGACTTGAAGAGGATCTGCGCTTCGATCTTCAGTTCTGCGGCGGGATTGGAAGAGGATCTGAGCTTCGATCTTCGATTTTGCAGCAGGATTTGAAGAGGACCTAAAGCTTTGATCTTCGATTCTGCAATGGGATTTGAAGAGGATTTGAGCTTCGTTCTTCAGTTCTGCGGTAGGATTTGAAGATGATCGGAGCCTTTTTCTTCAGTTATGCAGCTTAATTTGACGAGGATCTGAGCTTTGATCTTCAATTTTGCAAAAGGAGCTTCAATCTTCAGAGTCTTCTGAGAGCTTACTCTTTTTCCTTTCTTTCTGTCGTCCCCCAAATGAAAGGTCATGCCTCCTCTTTATAGAGTTTCCCAAAGGCCTTCGTGGGCTTGGACTTGGTTGCTTTTGAGCCCATTCGCGAGCTTGGGCTTGAAATTCTCGGCTTCAGGCCCAATGGGCTTGGGTTTGAAATTTTGGGCTTCTAGCCCAATTACCTTAATGAATTCAAGTTTAAATTGAAAAACCAATTCAATCTATTTCATGAAATTAACATATTTTCATTCTATGAACTTAGACAAATATTTGAAGAAAAATTTATATGCCAACTACCCCATCTTGAAGCATACTACAAAATTCTCATATTCTAAGCCTCTATTAAGGAGAAGGAATTTTAACTATTTAATAAATAATCTTTATATATTAGATTTCACACAGATAGAAACTCACATTTAATCACTCAAATAAAGAAAACTAAATATAACTAAATGTCCTATAATTGTGAGATTTTGTTTAAACTAAAAAAATATTTTAAAATAAATAAAAATTAAAAAAATGAATAAAATAATACTAATTAAGAAGGGGTAAAAAGAAAAAAAAACTATATTATTTATGGTGGTAACGTGAGAGTGAGGGAGAGAAAGAGAGGGAGTGTGTGGGATAGAGGAGAGAGAATAAGTTCTTTTTGGTCAAAGAAGTGCTTTGACCAACAATATATATAAAAAAAAAAAAAAAAAAAAAAAAAAATCTACCCCTCTATCCTCAAAACTCAAATTTCACATTTTTTCTTAACTGGTCTATGATTTTCAATCTGTCTTTCCCTGTGGTTTAGACAACTATTTGTAGAGTTTAATAATTAAATAAAAAAGACAAATGAGGATTTTGAAGATTAAAAAGGGGCAAAAAGAAAATCAAGAGTTTTTCCCCTTAGGCCCCTTATATATATATATAGACAACTATTTATAGGGTAGGGGTGATCATCGGTTGGTCGGCATCGGTTTTGGGCTCAAACCGGCGTCAACTACCAATACATCGGTTTTAGTCGGTCGGTGGATGTCAGTTTTTGGAGGTTTTATGGAACTGACAGATCGATCACAAAGCAAATATCGGTCGGTTTTGGAACTTCTGGTGAGAAGAGGACGTTTTTCGGTGAGGCGAAGGAGAAATAAAGAATGGAGAAGAGAGTGTTGATGCTACTTACAAGTAAAGAAAAAACGGGGAAAGAGATGAAGGAAAAAAAACACATGACTGTCCGTGGTGGCGCTAAGCTCCAGCAAAGAGAGAAGGTTGCTCCGGCGAAGTGAAAAGCAGGTTCCTTCGGCCAACAAAGATAAAAAGAAAAATATGGAAATCAGAGTGAAAAAAAAGAAGAGGAAGAATGAAAGTATGGAAGAAGAGAGAGGAAGATGTAGAGGCTCGGTGTGACTTATTGGGGGATGAAAAAAAAATATTTTTTTAAAAAAAATAAGTAATGATTACCTATATAGGTAATCATTACCTATATATAGGTAATTATTAGGTGTGACTTGTGATGGAGATGATCGTTGACATGCAACAGGTTTCCTTTTCTTTTATTATTTATGATTACTTTTTTTTTAATTTAAGGTTCGGTCGGTTTTTCTTTCCGACCGAAATTGCTAGAAAATCGATCGACCGACGTCGGTTCGGTCGGTCAGATCAGTTTTTCGGTCTTAGATGTTGACCCCTATTATAGGGTTTACTAGTTAGGGAAATTGGACTGAATGGCCAATTCAAGGATGTTGTTTTGAAATATGGCAAAAAATAAAAATTTACTGGAATATGGCTACACGTGATGTTTGCGTGATTCTTGAATGGCATCCACACTTGCATTATACCCATTTTTCCCCCATTGTAAGATTATTGGGATATCATCCATCCATAAATTCTCCCTTAACAACCGTAACATCCACTCGCAAACCCCAACAACTGTATCTGGTTTCCCCCACAACAAACTGAATCATTTTTTAAAAAAATAATAATAATAAATTCAAACTGTATCTCTTCAAATCCCATACTTGTGTGCAATGTATAGACTTCCAACAAACAAAATCTCTTAAAGATAAACAAATATTTTTTCTTATCAGCCGCAAATTTGAATTAATTGAACTGATCATCAACATCGATCGACGCAATCATCAACATATTCCAGGTACATTGTGATCCATGTTATCCCTTCTGATATTTTCAGGTTTGCCACATATGTCTCTATCAAACATTACGGTACTGTTCAACAGAAGGTGGGATGAAAACAACCGCTACCATGATTTCATGTCTACTAATGTGTCAATCTCCCTGGAATGCACAATAGGAATGTTTACTAAATGCATTCGGAGCAAGATTTTTGCGTCTGGTAACCAAGTGATCACGCGCTTAACCATGTATAGGAATGGGATCAATAAATCAAACATAATCAGGATCACTAACGACAGAAATGTTGTATGGTTCATGTCAAACATCATTGATGGGATGCCTAGTGATATTTGTGTCGTTGTCGACCATTGTGAAATCAATGATTTGGCTTCAAATACAATGTCTTTGCAGCTTGATAACAACAAATCATCATCGCAGCCAAAAAGTAGTGAAAAAAAGTATAAGATTATTGATTACATTGATGTTGATTCGTTGGCATCTTCAGTACCACTAAGTGAAGATTCAACTTTTGAAAGAGTTGAAGAAAGCAATATACTTACTTGCTTTAAAGAATAGTTTTCAGCTACGTACCATTAAATCAAATCAGAAATCATTTGTTGCTGGGTGTAAGGACACATTTCATGTTGTTGGTACATCCGATCATCTCGATATTTGGACAGGGACATGTGGATGGTCCGTAAATTCGTGGACAGGCATGAATGCTCCATTGATATTGTAAAAAATGACCACAGACAAGCAACATCCTGGATTGTAGGGGAGTGTGTGAAGTCCCTTCTGAAGATAAATGACAAGATTATATTCGAATTCGCCCTCGTGACATTACTGATTACATGAGGAGAAAATATGGTGTTAACATTAGCTACGACAAGGCTTGGAGGGGTTGTGAACTTGCACTCACATCTATTAGGGGATCACCTGAATCTTCATATGCACTAATTCCAGCATTCTCGGCAACCTTAATTGAGAAAAATCCAAGTTAAATGTCTTACACATTACACACATAATTAGGATCGATAAATATTTTATGGAATTAGATTCTCTTTGCTTCTCTATGTCTTTATAAGCCAATTTACTGTTTTAAAATTAAAATAACCATCCATGCGAGATTTTTTTAAATCAAATTCTAAAAAATTGTGAATGCACGCAATCAGGATCAATAATCTTTTTTTTAATGCACACAATTTAACCATTATATACCCCATATATCCAAATATAGAATATACAATTATAATTTTCAAACTCACACACACAGTAGCTTCAGAATTTTTTTAAATGCCCACAAGTACCCAGTAGTCAAATTATGTACACACACAGAGTAAATGCATACTTTTTTTTAATGCACACAAAATACCTAGTACTAAATTCAAACTAATACACACACTCAATATTCAACATATCACACTTTTGCATCACATACATTGTATTTGTTAGTATATGATCGTTTAACACGCGGTACTATTCATGCAGGCACATATAAAGCTTATGATGTTGACGATGAAGGTAGGTTCAAATACTTTTTTTATGTGTCTTTCTGCTTCTATACATGCATGGAAATATTGTTTTCCGGTAATCTCATTGGATGGAAACTCGCAAATTGTCCCATTGGCAATTGTCATTGTAGATTCTGAGAACGATGCTTCATGGACATGGTTTTTATGAAACCTAAAAGCTGCATTAGGTGAGCATAAATATCTAGTTATAGTGTCGGATGGACATCTCAATATCCCTAATGGTGCTAGGAATAGTTACGTTTCTGCAGAGCAAGGACTTGTGCATTCCATTAACTGAAAAATCTAAAAAAAAAAGCTACAAGACTAAGTTGCTTGACAACCCATTTATAATGTGTGTGAGGGCGTACACAACCTTGGAGTATGAATACTACATGAGACACAACTAGAAGATATAGTCCCATCAATTAGGACAGAGTTAGAAGGACTAGGGAAAGCCAGGTGGGCAAGATCATTTTTTTGCAAGGAAGAGATACTCAATAATGACAACCAACGTATCCGAGAGCATAAATGCAATCTTGAAGGATGAACGCGAACTTCCTATTATTCCTCTTCTTGAATCTATACGAGATTTGATGCAAAGATGGTTTTATGAACGTCAGACTTTTTCAAATTTTCAACGTACAGATTTATGTCCATGGGCAGAGAATATGCTTCGATCTTCATTAAATGAAAGTCGGACAATGGATGTATGTATTGCATTTATTACAAATAATTACTCCGAAAAACTCTTATTCTAATTTTGTCTAATAGATCTATGTGTTGATTGTTTCAAATATATAATATCAACCAATATCAATTTGAAGTACATGATCGCACGAAGCAGTTTGAGGTCAACATCCTTTCCCAGACATGCTCCTGCAGGCGGTGGGACTTGGACCTAATACCATGCCCTCATGCATGCCTTGCATTATCTTAGAGAAATCTGGAATTTCAATCATATTCACATGAGTTCTATCGACTTTTCAATTTAGTTCAGTTATACAATAAAGACGTTCGTCCGATTGGCAATGTTGACCAATTCGCCAATTACACTGTTGTTAGTGATGATCCTGTTCTCCCACTCACAACAAAACGATTAGCTGGTCAACCTAAAAAGAAGAGGATTTTGTCCTGCATTGAAAAGAGGGCATTTAAAAAGTGTGGGCATTGTGGAAAAGTTGGACACAACCGCAGGTCCTGCAAAAACCCCATACCTAATTGATTTGTTTAGTTGAACAACATTTTTGTGTGTTTTTTTTTAAACCTCCTGTATTTTTTAGGTTGGATAGTCAATAGGTACTACTATTTAGGTTGTCAGGGGGGTTGTCGTTTTGCATCGTGGTACTAATATTTTAGTCATCAATAATTTTTTGTTGTCTTTAATTTTAATGAAAGTTTTTCAATTATCTTCATTTTAACGGTTTACAAAGTATGTATTTTACTCAACCCAATATCTAGCAAACACACTATGCTTAGCCTTATAATTATTGACTACCTGGCAAAGACTCATGGATATAACCAGAACCCATGGTTTATAATTATGTTGTAACCTTTTTAGTGGATAGTCAGACATAGGGGCTTTTTTTATGGGAACATCGTTGGTGTCTATACAATTATTTAGGCTCTCAAATCCACAATGTAATTGTTACAATTTGACGAAACGTAAATGCAACACATAATTCAATAATCTTCAGTAACCAATGGTTCATAATTATTCTCGGGACATTTAATTTTTTAGTGTAGTGTCAGGCATGGAGGTGGTTTTTTTACGAGAACATCGCGTGCATCTACGAGAAAACACCAATGATAACACACATCCTTGTGAAGACAAATAATAACACTAGATATAAATGAAATGCGGATAGTGTATTTTCTACACACCAAGTCTAATCCATAACCCATCCATAAAATACAACATTTCATAACTAATCCAACTAACACAAAAATATTCCAATTCCATAAATATCACCAATCCTTAGGAACACAAAACATTGGTCTCTGTAAACTAAAATTCAAAACTCTAAACTAAGCAAGCAGAGTAAGAGTACCATGTACTAAACTAAAATAGCAAGTGCTCCATAATTTTAAAGATCCTTGTTCATTTCCTGAGTCAGTTTAAGATTGAAAGAAGGGGCACAGTCGGCAGATTGATTGGACTTTGCGTTTGGTGTCCAAGTTCCCCGAAGAGCATCGATATACGCGTGATCATTCTTCAAAGTTAACCTCCTTGGAGGGATGCTTGGTATTAATGAAGTTGGCTTAAATTGTCGTTTGATGGTGGTATTTGTATTGATCTGATAAGAAATACAAATAAGTCACAAGCTAAATTCAAACAGAAACAAGATTCACAGGGAAACACAAAATCAGTATATAAACCTCTGCAAGCGCCTTCCTTGTAGGCCTGAGATCTTGTCTCACTTCTTGTCCATGCATCTTACTTTGCAACTTGTTCCAACAAAAAATGATGTTTTAGTTTCATAGTATATAGATTGTATACCAATATATTCAAAAATATTGCATAGCACACAATACCCCAATCGATTGATGGGACGACACGTGGTTCACACCACTTGGTCTATGAACCACCACCCCTCGGTCGATTGTGTCGCACGATGGCATGTCATCCTAGAACAAAAAAAAAACAATATGTCATAACAATATACAATCTATAGAGACCAGCCTATGTAAGGAGGCACCTTTAAACTCTTTTGCCCTTCAGATCGCGCTTGTAGTTCTCATAAACTTCCCTTTTATCTATTGAACAGATGACTTCATCAGAGACCTCATCTACATTGTCACACTTATCCTTTGTCTGGATCAAATAATATTTTTGCATCAAGGCATATTTAATGTTAAAAATCGTGTGTAATTAGACATACCTCAGTTCGTTTCTAGTTTCACTAACTCCCAAATCTTTGATGTTTGTAACGTCGGACATCCCAACGACATTTTCTTTGGTTGTTTGCCCTTGTGGATCGTCGTCATCCTCATCCTTTCTAAACTTGAATTGTTGGTCATGTTGGGTTTTATGTCCTAAAACTCGTAGATAGTGAATGTAAACAAATTGTATACTTGTTTCAATAAAGTGTTATTGAGTTTCTACAATAAAGTGTTATTGTTAAATATTGCACAATTTGACCCAAATCCAATAAATTAAGATCCAGGGTTGTTTACATGTGACTTGAACTAGTATGTGGGGACATACAAGGATCAGTGTTCAAGTAACAACCTAAAAGGTCTATAGTACAGGGATAAAGTTGGGTACCTTATCTTGGTAACACTATGAGATACGACCCGTTTTGTATTAGATACAGACGTATTGATCCAAAACGTCCATGTAGTAGACATGCAAGCGGGGGTATCCTATGCAATGAGTTTTCATAAGACCGAACCACGAAATAGTCAACCATTAGTTATAACACCGTTAACTAGTTAGGTTACTATTTCAATAGGATGACCTAGGAAACTCTGTCTTAATCCTGATTGTGTCATGAACTCCTTCTCATGAGGGATTGTCCTTTGATTAGCATGGGTGAGAGTGGCCAATACGCTGACTCAATATGTCTTCCTTTTTGGGACAAGACCGAGTGGGAGGCTGGGGACATGACAACACAAGAAGGAACTCACTCCTTCCCGCTTCTAGGAGAAGTAGATGAGTGTTCCCTTAAGTGGTGACTCCGGGACTTGAACAAAGGGATCCCGCTCTCTCACTGGCCCGAGAGGGACTTTCTGTTTAATGGTTGGACCATAAACAGGTTGTTCATTAGAGGAGCGTTGGTACTTAAGGAGACAGATATAACACAGGGGTAAAACGATAATTTGACCCAGCTGTGATTACGGACACTCGTGAAGGATTGTCTTTCCGGCATAGGTCTACATCCATGAACACAGAAATGTTCTATAGTGAGAAGAGTTCAACTGTGGGTCTTTAGTGGAATGACCCACAGTTAATGAATAATGGTTAACTTGATTAATGAGTTTAATCAGTTAACCTCATATCATTGGAGCTTCTAATCTGTAGGTCCATTAGGTCCTCCTGCTAGCTCGTAAAGAGTAATTAGGAACAAATATATCTTGAAAGAATTTGAATAGTTCAAATTCATATTGAGAATTAAGTTAATTGTATGAGATACAAATTAATATAATGTATAGTGATGCATTAAAATATAAAGTCTAATTTGAGATTAAACTTTATTATATTGAGAGATTGATATATTTGAAAGAGTTCAAATATATGTTTAACTAAATATATGATATTTAATTAGAAGATGAATTAATTAATTATTCAATTTAGTTTAAATTAAATGAGATTTAATTAAACTATAGTCTATGAGAGAATTATTAGAATATGATTCTAATATGTAATTAATTGAATATGGGAGTTATTTAATTAATTTTAAAATTAATTAATTATTGAACTTAATTAATTGATTAGTTTAATTGAATTAATTAAATGTGATTTAATTAAGTTTAATTAAAATATATTATGTGAGGAAATTACATTTAAATAAGATTTAAATGTGCATGAGATTAATTAATTAATATGATTAATTAATTAACATTTAATTAATTAATTTAATCACTTAATTAATTGATCTTGATCTAACGGTCAAGATTGTTTCCTAACCTCACATCAGGGTTTCCTCCCTTATAAAAGGAAAGGTTATGAGAACCTTAGCCCTAAGGTCTCATTCTAGTCTCCCTCATATATTCTCTCAAGAACTCTAGAGAGAATTTTTCTCCCCAAGAGTTTTTCCCAATCAAGATTAGGTAGTCCCACAACTACGTTCCTAATCTCAGAGTCATAACGGGGAAAATCAAATTGGTGGTGTCCCAATTGTTGACGCAAATCAAGAAGGCGTTCTTGAAGAATTCAGAGACGACAACGACAGTATGTTTGCTTCTCCCCTTAGAATTAGTTCTAAGGTTGTATGCTAAGCCTTAATAATTGATTAAGAATAGTTTTCTAAATTTTGCCAATGTATTGGTCTTTTGGTGAAAACAAAATTAACTACGAAACGGTCCAATTGCGCTTCTGCTAATGGAATTGGGGAATTCCAATCCTTCAGATCATCCTCATCATCTTTTAGGTTGAGTTCATCATCCTTCTCCTCCTGTTCATTCTCCAAATCATTTAGCTCCTGAACGAAATCATCTGCTCCCTGTATGGATATAACAAAATTAAAAGTATTCATCCACCATAAAGCATATATACAGTGTAAATAGAACAGATACTACATGGAAAATATATCAAAATTAAGAGAACTTATCCACCACAAAACGAATATACAATGTAATTAAAACACATACTCTATAATCGTCAGAAACGTCATCCACAAAACTGTTTGTTCTTGTCTCTCGTCTAGTTTTCATGTAATCCACCATTAGGTTTACACTTGCAACAAGTTCATCTAATCTTTCGTTCATAATTGTTTGGTTCTTTTCCATCATGTTCAACCTCTCTGCCATTAACTCCAATGTTCCCCTTATGTGTTTACCATCAACTACCGATGTTGCACCCATATTAAATGTCAAGTCAGCTAGATGGTGTCCAATGTGCTCCATAGACAGTTGGGTATGTACTTCACGTCTCAAAACGATCTCTCCATCAACAAACGGCTTGAAAAATTCCTCACTCACCTCAGGGGACAAATCTCCAACTAATATGTCAAAAAGGTTAAATACATTTAGTTAACAAGAATTGTAAAAGAGTAATTGAAATCAAAATTTAACTAGCAATTAGCTTTGGTGATTCAAAAACTTTGTGCTCTAGGTCCTTCCACTTTGGTTGGGTATCTACAACCCAGTTTATCATTCGTAATATTCCAGTAGACATTTTTTCGTGCAAAGAAATTATCGGTGGAGCTTAGCGTTGGTATGACCTCCACGCAAAAATTGGAAATATGAAACCGCCCATTGTTATACCAGTTGCGCCCTTACTTACTAAGGCTTTGTGCATGTAGTCAACTAGCAGATCGAAAGCACACCACCCTCATGGATAAGCGTTAAACAACTCCTCATCGTCCACCATCTCAATATGCTCCATGTTTGCGTTCACAATGTCTTGCCTTGGTAGTAGGAAACTTTCCAAGAAATATAGAAGTGTTATCTTCAACATATCATCGTCTATTGCATTTTTGTTTACGTTGAAAGCCATGTTTAAATATCTCCGGCTAACATTCTTCTCACCCTCAAAGTATTCGTTTTTAATGTGTTGCCCCTTTATCTACGACTTGTCTATTTTTGGGATTGGCCCACAATTCAGTCTCGTGATCAATGCAAATTTCCCAAGTCCAAACTTTAGTACCCTCTCGCCTATCAAAAAAATTATTTCAGAAGCACTCTTAGGCCTACACTGCCTCTGTATTAAATGCACCAATAATTGGGAAGACTGTGTTGTTATTGCAAAGTCCAAGTAGCTTCAAAAACAACTTTGTCTAAACCTCCCCAAAACTCTCTCCGGTAGATTTGCCTCGATCCTGTCTATCACATCCGCTTTTGTGTGCAAATTAATCCTCAGGGGCTGGATTCTCTTTTCCTTTGGCATTTAGTACATAGTATCCTAGTATACCATTCAAAAGTGGTTAAAATCAATATTCTGAAAACAGATTACAACATTTAAGAAAGTTTTTTTTACAAAGTACCTTCGTTGTTTCTCCATACTTTTGCTTTGCCCTAGATTGATGCGATGCAACAACTTTTACCACTGTTGCCTTGGTCTTTCCTTTATCCCCTTTAGGGGCAACCTAACAAATTTAAATTGGATGACCCAACATGTTTACTTTTGTATACATTATAGCAAATTATAAATAATGCATACCTTCTTATCGAGACTAGGTTCCTCGGTGTTCTTTTGCAACGCATTTTGGCTGCTTAATTATAGACCCAGTCTCAGTTCTAGACTCAGTGGAAAAATTTTTATTGAAGTCCTCGTCGCTTGGTTTCTCCATTTGGGAACTCTTTTCATCCTATTTTTTGAATGCACACAATTTAACTATTATGTACCCCATATACACAAATACAAAATATGCAATTATAATTTTCAAACTCACACACAGTGGCTGCATAATTTTTTTAAACGTCCACAAATACCCAGTACTCAAATTGTGTACACACACAGTAAATGCATACTTTTTCTAATGCACACAAATACCCAGTACTAAATTCAAACTAATATACACACTCGTACTTTTTAGTACATAGAGGAAGAGAAAAAACGAGATGGGGCTGCCTGAAGAACCAACACATGATGATACATGTATATAAAGAATGAAATTGAAGGGTAGGTTTCAATGTGCACTTATTGCACCCAACCAGATATCCAATGGTACATGAATGTGTAGAAGTATATTGTCAAATCCAATTGACATTTTCAAGCATTTATGAAGAGCAATCATCATTAAAAAAAAAAAAAAAGCAAATGTCAACTCAACAGTGCATTAGCAGATGTTATTTTTTTCAAAAAAGCAAATGTCAACTCAACAGTGAAATCATATTTTAATGCATAGAGTGGAAAAATTGGCCGGCCTCAGGTCTGTGAAATTCACTCATGAATATTGAATTTCATGTACAATGTTGGAAAACAGAAACAAAGATCTCAAATATTGTCATGAATCAGGGAACAAGATCATGGTAAACATACACAAACAAGACAGAGATCTCAACTATGGTAAACAACATTTCATGTACAATGTTGGAAAACATAAACAACAATCTCAAATATGGCCATGAACTAGAGAACAATTATGCAAAAGAAAAGAAAAGAAAAAACTTCATTACTGACTGGAAAAAAAGGGGAAAAGGAAACTTTGAATCAAAGAACCATTATGCAGAAGACAAAGAAAGAAAATACTGATCATCGATTGGAAAAAAATAGAAAAAATTAACATACGAATCAGAGAACAATTATGCAGAAGAGAAAAAAAACTTCATCACTGACTGCAAAAAAAGAATAAGGGGAAAAGGAAACTTGGAATCAAAGAACCATTATGCAGAAGAAAAATAAAAAAAAAATACTGATCATCGACTGGAAAAACATAGGAAAAATAAACATACGAATCAGAGAACAATTATTAAAAAAAAAAAAAAAAAAACCTCCATCAGTGACGGTAAAAAAAACAAGGAAAAGGAAACTTGGAATCAAAGAACCATTATACATAAGAGAAAGAAGAAAAATATTGATCTTCGACTGAAAAAAAAATAGGAAACAAAACATACGAATCAGAGAACCATTATGCAAAAGGAAAAAAAAAATCATCATCGACGGCGAACCGTGAACATTCGAACAAGAGAACGATTATGCAAAGAAAAAAAAGGAAACGGAAACATTCATCAAACAACAAACGACAATGGAAGAAAAAAAAAAAGAGCAGACAGAGAGCACGGAGGCATTCATCATCGGCCGACCAAGGATAGAAAACTAACCTTCAAAAACCACCCCCACCAGGCTCGAAAGGACTCCGACCATCCCCTACCACGCAAATCCCAAGTCCCAACCCATGAAATCCAGCATGCAACATCGAAGAGACGAAGGAAAAGGGGCAAGAGGGGGAACCATACTTAGAGCGGCAAGGGAATCGTAAAAAAACAACTCCGACCACCCCCTAGCACGCAGATCCAAAGTCATAACCCATCAAATCCAGCATGCAAAATCGAAGAGACGAAGGAAAACGGGCAAGAGGGGGAACCCTATTCAGAGCGGCGAAGGAATGGTGAAAAAAGGTTTCAGATCTGGTGAAAAACACCGATCTGGAAACCTATAGAGAAGAGAAACGAAGAGATCCGCTTCAGGAAGAAGAGGGAGACGGAGAAGACGACCAACCGCACAAACCCTAGATCCAAAAGGGCGAGAGAAGCGAGGATGAGAGAGAGATTACTGTGGGAATTGAATAAGGAAATCAGGCGAACACTGTGCATAATGAATAAGATAACCGAGATGGATTTTTTAATTTCCCATCGTGTAAATTACTCAGCGGGCCAAACGGAGATTTGGATACAATAACCCAGGTTAAAATAACCTATTCGGTGGGCCAAACGGGCCCTCAGTATTCAACATATCATACCTCCGTATCACCTGAATCTTCTTTAGAAGCTTCCCTCTCTGACTCATTATCCCTTTTCTTAGATTCAGGCATACCTTGTCTCTCTTAACTTTCTTTGTCAGTGGTCTCCTGTCGACAAACAAACAATTAATGATAGAGGCATAAAGTAAAAAACTATCATAAAGTATCACAAAGTAAAAACTATTCAAAATATCATAAAGTGAAAATTATTCAAACCTCCTCAACACTTCTCAAATCAATTGTCTCTTTGGCATGATCTGTTCCCTTATCTCTCTTTTTCGAGGTTATCCCAGCAGCTAGCAAACGTGCACTAGCCCTTACCATTGCTATCCTACAACAAATATAAACAAGAAAGGTAAGGAAGTTTTGGATACACTAAACAACGGGGCAAAAATCTCGCATGGATGGTTATTTTAATTTTAAAACAGTAAATTGACCTATAAAGATACAGAGAAGCAAAGATAATCTAATTCCATAAAATATTTTTACCCCCCCAAAAAAAATCCAATGACAACACACAATATTCGGAAGAGATGTACTACCAACTGATCATTAGAAAACCTTATTTAAGAATCATCTCCAACTCTCTATCTTCCTCGCAGTGGTCAAGATGGGTATACAAATGCAAAACAACAAGGAACATACCAGCGAAAAGCGAGCAGCAGTCAAATATCAAGGCAACGAGGGGTAAATCGAAGAATGAAGCTAAAGGGCTAGTGCAAAGAACGAAGCTTAAGCGAAGAACGAAACTGAAAGGACCAGCAAAGAGGGAGTGGTGTTCACACTGCCATTGCATTTAGAGTGAACCAGTAGAGGTGGGAGGTGGGAAAAGAACGAAGGTGGGAGATTGGAAAAATTGAATGAAAAAGTTTTTGTAGCTGGACGGGCGATTTCAAATCCCTTCTTAATTTTTTTTTATAAGTTCAAAACCCTTCTTAAATTTGATTTGACACTTGGGAAAATTTAATTGGGATGATTCAAATACAGTATTACTTTAAATTTTGTTGCATTTCATTGTTTATTTTTGTTCTTGAAGAATGGTTTCTTGTGTAGTTTAAAGGATTTCAAAACAGAGTTAGAAAATGAGAGATAAAACTCTCTATGCTCAGCCACTTTATTCATTGCACTCATGGACCATTTATACAGTAGTTCAAGCATAACAAGATTAACAACTTCTAAACTGTCATTCTAAACTATCATTTAACAGTAAATTACAACCAAATAACTAATCAATAAGAATACACTTAATATGCCCCCTCAAACTGATGAAGACTTCTTCAGTAGTTTGCCCGAAAACTGAAGAAATGTAGCAGTGGTCAATGACTTTGTAAACAGATCAGCAGGTTGAGATGAAGAAGATACATACTGAACTTGAAGATCACCTCGGATTACCTTTTCACGTACAAAATGGTAATCTATTTCAATATGTTTGCTTCTAGCGTGAAACATTGGATTCTTGGCAAGGGCAAGAGCTGAGGCATTATCACACCACAAAACAGGGGGTTTAGAAAGAAATATGCGTAAATCACATAGAAGTTGTCGAATCCAGTAAAGTTCAGCAGCTGTCTGAGCTAAGGAACGATACTCTGCTTCAGTCGATGACCTGGAAACTGTATTTTGTTTCTTGGCAGACCAGGAAACAGGAGAGTTTCCAAGAAAGATAACATAGCCAGTTGTCGACCGTCGATCCAAGGAGTCACCGGCCCAATCTGCATCGCAATAGGCATTGAGTTCCAACTGCCCGTTGGAAAATAATTTGCCAAAGTCACGAGTACCATTCAGGTAGCGTAAGATACGCTTGACTGCCATAAAATGAGACTCAGTAGGATGTTGCATAAACTGGCTGACCTTGCTGACTGCGAAAGTGATATCAGGTCTGGTAAATGTAAGGTATTGAAGAGAACCAACAACTTGTCTGTATAAGTAAGGGTCTGAAAATGTAGGAGACTGACTGTAAAAGTCATGTGATGTCGAGATAGGAGTGCTACATGACTTTGCCTCGAGCAGACCTGTTTTCTGTAACAAATCTTTAAGATACTTAACTTGGCTAACATGAAAACCATCATTACAACGTTTTACCTCAAGGCCAAGAAAATATTTAAGAGCACCAAGATCAGTTATTTGAAACTCGGTACCAAGACAGGCCTTTAAGTGGGATATGTAAGAGGAGTCCGACCCTGTGATGATAATGTCATCAACGTATAACAACAAATAGGTGCACGAAGTACCCTCAAGTCGCACAAACAGAGATGAATCCGCAAGAGATGCCACAAAGCCAAGTGTTAGCAAATAAGTTGTGAAACGTTCAAACCAAGCCCTAGGGGCCTGTTTTAAACCATAGAGGGATTTGTGAAGCTTGCAGACAAAGGAAGGATGAGAATGATCCTTGAAACCGGGAGGTTGTACCATAAAGACATCTTCCTTGAGATAGCCATGTAAAAAGGCGTTCTTAACATCCAGTTGCTGCAAATCCCAACCGAACTGTGCTGCCAAAGTGAGAACAATACGAACTGTCGTTTTCTTAATCACGGGACTGAAGGTCTCTTCGAAATCAACGCCTTCAAGTTGATTGTACCCTTTGGCTACTAATCGTGCCTTATACCGTGCCACGGATCCATCTGGATGAAACTTGGTTCTGAAGACCCATTTACAACCAACAATGTTCATGTTATCAGTTGGTGGAACTAAAGTCCAAGTGTTCTGGCTTTGAAGGGCAAGAAACTCATCAAGCATTGCCTGTCTCCATACGGGTACTTTGGATGCAGCAGTGAAGGAAGTGGGTTCAGGAATGGTTTGTGGAATAGAGGCTTGGAATACTTTCTTCTTTACAATACCAGATTTTGATCTTGTGACCATGGAGTGATTGTTAGTGGTCAAAGGTACTGAAATGGGTTGATTGGGTTGGACAGGAACAATGGTTGTATCAGGGAGAGTAGGTAAGGACGAGTTGGATGTATCAGAAGAAGGCAAAGGAGAAGAGGAAGGCAAGGGAGAAGGCAAGGGAGGCTGGGAGACAATGTTTGGAGTAGACATGGACTGTCTAGGCTGGGAAGGTTGTTGGTTAGTTGTAGAAGGTGGTTTATTAAAGAGAGATAGTAGTAAGGGAAGGTTGGGACAGTGGAAATGAGGGTTGGGATCAGAGTGCTCAAGAGCAGGCTTATGGTTAGCAAAAGGGAAGACATTCTCTTGAAAGAGCACATGTCTAGATACAAGCATTTTCTTGGTCTTGATATTGTAGCATAGATACCCTTTATACTCAAGGGTATATCCTAAAAAAACATGTTGATCAGTTTTAGGTTGGAGTTTGTGGGTGTTATATGATTTCAGAGAGGAATAACATGCGCATCCAAAGACCCGTAGGTGAGACAAATCTGGAGCAAAGCCATGTAACTTCTCAAAGGGAGTCATAAAGCCTATGGAGCTAGACGGCAGTCTGTTAAGCAAGAAAATGGCTGTGGCGAAGGCATGATACCAAAAATCAAGGGGTATTGAAGCATGAAACAATAAGGATAGAGTTGTATCCACAATAGACCTATGTTTTCGTTCTGCTACACCGTTTTGCTCAGGTGTGTAAGGACAAGACCTTTGGTGAATAACTCCTTTACTTAGAAAGTATTCATGGAGAGTTTTGTTAACAAACTCACCACCACCATCAGAACGAAAAGTCTTTAAAGAACAAGAGTATATATTTTCAGCAAATGGCACAAAATTTTTCACAACAGTAGGAACGACAGACTTAGAAACAAGTGGAAAGATCCACGTATATTTGCTAAAATCATCGACAATGCTCACATAATATCTAAACCCTGAAACAGAAGTAACAGGGGATGGCCCCCAAACATCACTGTGCACTAATTCAAAAGGGGATCTCGAGACTGAAGTAGAGATGGGAAATGGTAGCTTTGTCATTTTTCCCTTCAAACAACTAATACAATCACTAGTACGTATTTTATCCTCACAAGGGATGGAATATGCAGCCAACAGTTTGTTAAGAACAACAGTGGATGGATGGCCTAAACGAAAGTGCCACAATTCAGTACTAGACAATTTAGCTAAGCAAACAGATGCATAAGGAGCTGAGAGCAAACCAGGACCAACAGCAGACTGTGAGAAGTCACCAGTGGAGATTGGATAAAGGCCATCCCTACTCTTGCCCTTGTAAATTGTTTGCCCCGTGTCCTTGTCCTGGATAGAAAACCAATCAACATCAAATATGAATATACAATTATTGTCAGCACAGCACCGAGACACAGACAACAGGTTTGTAGACAAGTCAGGAACGCATAAAAGTTTGGATAGCTGAAGAGACCCATGAGGAGTGGAAACAGTACCAAAGCCAGTCTGTGCAATCGGTAGATTTTGTCCATTGGCAACGGTAATGGCATCCTCCCCATTGTATCCAGAATTCAAATTCAGATTGCCCATGTCAGGAGTGACATGAGTATTGCAACCGCTATCAGCCAGCCAAGTTGCAGTCGTATTTGTTGTATCATAAGCTAACGCCATAGCCGCTAACTTGGAGGGAGGATGTCGTCCTTGGTAGGAAAGATTCAAACGGTTGAAGCAGTCAAGGGCACCATGACCAGGCTTTATGCAGATTTGACAGACAACACGGCTACCCTGGCCTATATTGGTCGCACCAGGAGCTTGATTGATCGGAGAGCTATTAAAACTACCCCGATTCTGATTAGGTACCTGACTTTGGCCCTGAAACAGGCCTTGATTTCCACGACCACCTGGAGACTGAAATTGTCCTCCCTGATTTCCCCTTCCTTGATTGTAAAAGCCACGGCCACCTGTTTGATTGAACCGTCCACGACCTCGAAAATTTGCTTGATTCATTCCACGAGCAAACATAGCAGTAGGATTAAGATTTTGCACAGGTGATGACTTATTTTGTTGCTCGATGAACTTGGCCTCAGACTTCAGCAAGGAATGAAGTTCTTCAAGCGTAACTGACTCTCGACGAGTACGTATTGAGGTTCGAAAGGAGTTGTAATCAGCCGGCAATCCATTTAGAGTATAAAGCAGCACATCTTCATCATCGATGCTAACCGAGACAGTAGCTAATTTGTCAACCAGATCTTTAATTCGAACAAGATAGTCATCAACAGACTCAAATGGTCCCTTAGAGATAGTGTGCAATGCAGATTTAAGTTCGTGGATATGTGATCTAGTGAGTGAGGAAAAACGTTTCTCAAGAGCAATCCAAACTTCTTTAGCAGACTTACAGCCAATTACATAGGAGAAGGCGACCTTCGACAGCGTAGCATTGATCAGTGTGATGAGAGCTCGATCCTGAGCGATCCACTGCAGATACGCCGGATTGACTGTGGTAAGAAGTGCACCAGAGTCATCGCGCAAGAACTGAGGAGGACATGCATTCGATCCATCGACGATATCGAACAAGGAGTGGGCTCTGAGCATTGATTCGACTTGGAATCGCCAAAAAAGGTAATTCGTTGAATCCAACCGTACCGGAACAAGATTACATATATTGGACAGAAGAAAGATCGAAGTGTTGGATTGAAGAGAGCTGCCGGAAATTGCTTCAGAAGCAGTCGAGGAGGAAGAAGCCATTGAAGAAGATGAAGCCATGGTTGACGTTGGTCAAAAGTAGCTCTGATACCATAAAGGATTTCAAAACAGAGTTAGAAAATGAGAGATAAAACTCTCTATGCTCAGCCACTTTATTCATTGCACTCATGGACCATTTATACAGTAGTTCAAGCATAACAAGATTAACAACTTCTAAACTGTCATTCTAAACTATCATTTAACAGTAAATTACAACCAAATAACTAATCAATAACAATACACTTAATATAGTTTCGGTGTGTACAGATTTTTTTGGGGGATTTTGATGTGTTTTTCTTTTCGTTCTTTACTATAATGTTAGGTTTTTTCAGATTTTTGTGTTAGATTTTTTTTTGGATTGAATAGATTTAGATGGTTTTGAATTTTCAAAACTGCATCCTCGATTTGGCCGGTAACAGATTTAGATGGTTTTGAATTTTTAATATTCAGATATTATAACGATCATTTTTCTACTTAAAACTAATTATATTGTTTTTTTCATTGAGGGGCATTTTAGTCCGTTTATATGAATTAGCGAATTTCCTATTATATCCTTTTGCCATTTTCGCAAGAATAAAGATTCTTTTTGCCAAAACCACCTTTTTATTTTAGTCATACCTGCGGTTATCCCTAATAGTTAAATAAAAATGACAAATGAGAAATTTGAAGATTAAAAAGAAGCAAAAAAGAAAATCGAAAGTTTCTCCTCTTAAGCCCTATTTATACATACATATATAGATATAGATATATATAGACTATAGATTATATTTAATGAGAGAGTATCAAAACTCTTCCAATCTTAAATTTTAACAATTTTAACATATCATACATTTAATTTAAATCATTTAAAATGTTAAAATATGACGTTTTCTCTTTATATATTCATCAATTTAAGAAATTATCACTTTTAATTATATCTAAAAAAAAGAAATAATTAAAAGAAGATCAAAAGACTTAGAAATCTCAAAAGTATTACCATTCTTTCACATCCTACCATTATAATATGGGGCAATAGGGATTTTTGGGCCCTTTTAAATGTTGGTTTGTATAAATGGGCCCAAGGTTGAGATTCACTTATTTGGGGACCCTTGATTAATGGAAAAGACTTAAATGTCCTTCTCTTAAAAAATTTTCTCCCTCTATCGACCGTTGGCTTTCTTCCTTACTCTCACCCTTCTCCTCACGACGACTGCTCCATTCCTCACGATCGTTTACATTTTTCCTTGCAAATCTTCAGCGAAATCAAGCTTAAAGCAACACGAGGTAAGTAACTACTATCATTTTCCATTTTATTAGGGTTTTAATCGCGCGATTTCGACCTTCGGTAGTTGTATTTTTGGGTTTTATTAAAAATCTAGGTTTTTTCGATATTCGTTGGTTTCTGATTAAGTTTTAGGGTTTATTTAAGTGTGTCAGCGGTTTCTGAGGAGGGTAGAGGGAAGAAGAAGACGATTTTGTGGTGTTTATGACTGAGTTTTCTGGAAAAACGATGAATCCCGACCGGGATTCATCCTCTGTAATTTCTCGGTCAACCGAGAAATATGGCAGACCTCGAAGCCTTTCACGGTTGCCCGAGAAATTACAGAGGATGAATCCCGGGGCTCGATTTCGACCGGGACTTTCTCGGTCACCCGGGAAATATGGCAGACATCGAAGCCTTTCTCGGTTGGCCGAGAAAGTACACGTACCAATCCCCAACCCTCGATTTAAACCGAGAATTTCTCGGTCGACCGGGAAATATGGCAGAATTTGAAGCCTTTCTCGGTTGACCGAGAAACTACACATACCAACCCAACCCTCGATTTCGACCGGGAATTCCTGCAGAGTGATTGTTTTTAGTTTTTTTTTAGTTTTTTTACTTTGTATATATTTTAAATGTTGAATATGTATTGTTGTAATTTGATAGGTCTAGTATGGAAATCACCGAGAAAATCCCCATCACTGACCATTTTCCTGCTGCGTTGACATGTTGCTCACACCTAAACAAAACCATTAGCAATATTAAGTCAACCCTAAGTCCTACCCAATTAAACCTCTTTAGGAAAACATGTTTCGGGCCTTTAATAGACGTGAATGTTATTTTTAATGGCCAATTAGTACACTACATCCTCCTTAGGGAAGTAGAGGAGAATAGGGCAAATGTGATGAGTTTTAAATTGTTAGGTCAGAAGGTCTCATTTGGTAAGAGAGAGTTTGACCTCATAACCGGCCTTCGTCATTCATTTAGACCAATGAGGAGAGATATAGAGGGCCCTCCCAATAGACTCCTAAGATTATATTTTAGGGAGAATGTAGGTATGAAGGTGGAGGAGTTAGATAAGTCGTTTCCGACCCTTCAGTTTGAGAACGACGAAGATGCAGTTAAGATCGCATCGTTTTATTTTTTTGAGTTGGCTTTGATGGGGAGGGAACGCAAACAACAAGTAGATGCCAGCACTCTAAACTTGATGGATAACTGGGTTGCATTCTGCAATGAGGACTGGAGTACCATCGTGTTTGACAAGACAATAAAAAATCTAAAAAAGGCACTGAAGGGGAAGGCTGAGTCGTACAAGCGCAAGGGCGGTGGTCCAAAGAAACAGGAGACATACAGTCTGTACGGTTTCCCGTTTGCTTTTCAGGTTAGTAGATAATTAAACTTTTGAAATGTAATCTTCATATAGTTTGGTACGGTTTCCCATTTTTTTCTTTTATTGTTTATTTACACAGATATGGGCTTACGAGACCGTTTCATCTCTCATCGGACGTGTTGCCAATCGTATAAGTGAGACGGTCATCCCACGCATTCGTCGATGGTCTTGCTCCCACTCCCCATCATACACAATCATTGCTGATGAGGTTTTTGGATCCCGAGCGGTTAGTTATTTTATTTTTTAAAATGTTTTGTCTTCATTATTATTTGTAAACTTTTGATGGTAACTAAGTCATTTTTTCAGGCAAGAGTTACGTTGAGTCTTGTTTCTTCTGCAGAGGAGAGTCAATTCATGAATCGAGTGATGGAGCCTCCACGTGCACCGGAGCCGGTGCCTGAGCCAATATTAGAGCCGGAGCAAGAACCAGATCAAGAAACAGAGAGACAACCTACTGTATCTGAGGCTATACTCCCTGTTGTAGAGGAGGCTACTGTAGCAGATACTGAGATGTTGGATGTCACCGAAGCTTCTCCAGAAGTTTCAAATAAAAGAGGAAGGGAACAAGATGACAAAAACAAAGGAAAAGAGAAAGAGAATGAAGTAGAAAAAGAGGATGAGAGCACGAAGGAGAAGAAAAAGAAAAAGAAGAAAAAAACAAAGCAGACTTGTGAATGTAGCCAGTGGCTACATCTTATGGATAGCCGGATGGAGAGAATGGATGCTCGCATGTCTGATATGGAGACATCCCTCAAGTCTATTACCAAGTTCTTGTGTCGTCTATCTAAGGTATTCTGGTAGTTGATCATTGTTATTGTATTGGTTGGTTTTATTTCTTATAACATTTGTAAACTTTCAGGGTAAATTCGTGGACCCTGAGAAGTATTTTGGACCCAAAGATGGTCCGGATGATGAGGGTGGTCCATCAAAAGGACCAGATGACGTCGGTGGTCCATCGAAAGGACTCGATGACAAAGGTGGTCCATCGAAAGGACCGGATGACGATGGTAGACCAGATGACAATAAGGAAGGACATGAAGGAGGAAGAAGCGACAGAGGAGAGGACGTGAAGGAGAAGGACGTTGATGAAGCGCACGACATAGAGCATATTACGGTAATAATATTTCTTACCCTATCATATTTTAAATTTAACATTTCCATAAATAAATGTGTCGGGATTTACAGGAGTTGGAGTCTCAACTAACCACTGACGTATCGTCTCACTCCATTACTGACATGGAGTATCAACCAAGTACAGACCCAGTCGAGTTCATTGTACCTAAGGCTGAGGTAATCATTTGTCTTAATATAAACAATATTATATAAATTTGACTAATGTATTAAATGTATGTTTGTAGCCTGTTGAGTTAAGTGATGAGGATGTTGAGGAGGTTGATGAGGTTAAAGTTATTGGGCCGCATGAATTGGTAAAAAGACGGGGAAAGCGGACCCGACAAATTTCTTGGAAGCTTCGGTCTCCATGGGCTGACACCAGATCGGACGGCAAAAGGAGGAAAGTTAAGCGATACGATCCCATGCGTTCCATTCCTGAGGAGTACGAGACCAAGTTCCAGAAATGGTTGGATGACCCATTGTCTGATGGATCGGAGCGCAAGACAGTCTATGCATACAGAAGTAAACAATGGTTCAAGACGTTACTCACATCGTCTCATTAGATGAGTGATGAGGTACAACCCATTTTATCACTGATGTTGATTTGTAAATGTTATGGTTTATGATTCTACAATTCACTATTCTTCTGATTCTATAGGTGATTGACTCTCTCTTCCTCTTTGTTCGAAAGAAGATGGATACTCGTCCTGACTTATGCCATCGAAAGTTCGTCACGGCTGATGTATTTGTAACAGTACGAATTTTCATCTTTATAGAATGACAATTAATCTGAATTGTACTAATATTGGATGTTGTGCAGGAATTTTTGAGGCGCAAGGATGTGTACGAAGAACTCCTTCATAGTGACCATTGGAACGACACGTTCGATTGGAGTAGATTCAAGACGGTCACTAAATACGTAAAGGGAGAACACACAGACTATAATGTTCATTGGAGTTCGGTTGATGTTGTCTATATGCCCTTCAACTTAGGTAGAAACCATTGGATTCTACTGTGCGCTGACTTGGAAATGGGCGAATTTGTGTTGACAGACTCCCTAACGGCACTGAATTCAGATGCAGACATAGCGAAGCAGATGAATACGGTATGCACCATTTTCCCTAGGCTGCTACTGAGGTGCGACGTTATGAAGGATAAGCCGTCTCTTCCAAGACATCCATGGCGATTCAGAAGGAAGACCCAAGTGCCACAACAACAAGATAGTGGAGATTGTGGGGTTTTCACTGTAAAGTTTTTAGAATATGATGTAACTAAATCAGATTTAGGTAGTCTTAGTCAAGAGAAAATGGAGTTTTGTAGGCGTCAATTTGCTGTACAACTTTGGGCCAATAGGCCGTTCTTTTAGTAAAACATGATTTAGTTTACATTTCAATACCATTGTAGTTAAAATGTCACTTATATACTTATCGTATACGTTAATAAACAGACTATGCAACGTAATTTTTTTCCAGTATTTTTTTTTAATTTGATGTACGCTATATAAAGTAAATGATGAACGGGGAAAATAGATACTTCAAAATATATAAATGTAATAAAATTCATGTCTAAAACATCTCCATGATACAAATATTCATGTCAAAATAGAGAAATGTACTAAAATTGTCTAAAACATCAAGAATTGTTCAATGATTGTCTGCATGTTTTTCTGTTATGACCCCTATTCCCGCACCGGCTGCATTTGCGGACATGCCGCACTTCTCCCGTAGACGGTATTCTCAACGTCTGACGACGACCAACTCTAGTTACTCTTCGAGGAGGCAAGACTTCCACATCGACAAATTGAGGTGACCTCTTCCACTCCGACTCATGCCCAAGAGGTTGTATGGGTTGTGCATATGCATCTATCAAAGAGTCCACATGGTAGACTCTGGAACAAAGTGTATGATATTCAATATGTCGATAAGTGCATGCAGCGATCGCATGGGAGCATGGAAGTTCGCAATACTCAAATTCACGACATGTGCATGTTCTAGCGTGAAGGTTGACACGTCCACCCAAATGTCCGTCATCGACATTAAACTCATATCGAGCAATAGGTTTGACAACGTGCCTCCGTGACTTCTCCTCTGCTTTTTCCAAAACTTCCGTTGCAAACTTCGACCACTGACCCGGGTTACTGGAGTGCTTATTCCTGCGTTTGTAGTATTTTGCTTGGAGCCACCCTCTGATATGATCCATGAATGCGGTGATTGGGAGCTCTCGTGCTTCTTTCAACACTGAGTTAGTGCACTCCGCAAGATTGGTGGTCATTTGGTTATACCGACGACCACACTGGTATGCTCGAGCCCACCTCTCAATTCCGACCCCTTGTAGGTATGTCCTGACATTTTCTGGGAGTTGCTGCCAATACTCATTGAATTCAACCACACGAAATGCCCTTGCAGCTCCGTCAAATAGTTTCATAAAGTTCCCAGTCTTGAAATGCGTCATCAGGTTCTCCCCTAAGTGCCGGATACACACGCAGTGAAATGCATTAGGAAATACAGTTTTGACTGCCTTACCAATGCTGGCATGTCTGTCAGACACGATGACCAGACCAGGAACTTGTCCAACTGCACGTTCCATCTGTCGAAAAAAGTACGTCCATGACTGATCAGTTTCTCCCCCAGCCAAGGCCCACCCTACAGGATATAACTGGTTGTTACCATTTACACCAGTCGCAATAAGGAGCTTCCCACAGAATTTTCCTCGTAAGTCTGTTCCATCAACCACTAAAACTGGACGAATAGAGCTTTTGAACCCTCCAATAGAAGCACCTAGTGCCATAAACACATGCTTAAAGTGTCCATCGTCTTCAAGTTCTAAGTCGAACACTGTACCGGGGTTTTCAATTTTCAATGCTTCACCAAATTTTGGTAACAGTCTGTAAGATTCTTCTGGAGATCCTCTAGCAAGAATAAAAGCTTCTTCTCTAGCCCGCCAAGCCTTGTCGTAGCTTAAATTCACACCAAAATCTTGTCTAATATCGTTCACAATATCCTTTGGCCTATAAGTATGACCGACGTCTTGGAACCTCGACTTGATCAAATTTCCAATAACCCAACTCTTCGCTTGTCTATGATCATGGGTTAACATTTCACGTACACAGGTGTGGATATTACAATACTTCGTGATCTTAAATATTTCACACCCCTTAGTAACAGTCATAGCTCGAACCCTCCATTTGCATTCTTCAATTACACACTCAGCTACCCATATGTTCTTCTTTGACTTATTAACCCTAAACTGGAAGTTCCTTCTCATTGCAATCACAAACATCCTCATGTACAAGTCTCTCTTACACATGAATACTTCTCCAACTTCTACATCTTCAGAAGAGGAAGACTGAGTTGTCATGATGATTGCCTTGGATGAAGTACTCGGAACGGAAGAGCATGTCGCCACTTGTTCAGACGCAGAAGGATCCTCATTGTACTGTACGTGAATCTCTTCCTCATCATCACCCACAGCTACATCAACCTCTGTGTTCATGTCCTCATCTTCGTAGTCCCCCCAATCTTGGCCACCATAAAGTTCACTACCATAGTCTTCATCATCCCCCAAGTTATACGAAGGAATATTTTTGGATTCATCGCATGGGAAGGATGTAGATGCCGATGGTATATTGTTTGGGACTGATGTTGATGATACATTCGGCTCCACCTTATTTGGCATGACGCATGGGATGGGAAATGGTCGTGAGGCTTGGTTACTAGGACACTTTGGGATTGTGGATATGTATATGGGTACATCAGAGACCTTATTCCAGGTCAAAAAGGTGTTAAGGCCTTCATCGTTCCTAATAACAAACGCAGGGGCCCTAGACATCAATTGGACTACACATCTTATTCTAAGGTCAAATTCCTCTGAACTTATACAGGTTAATCTATATAATCGACTTAAGAAGTCACTGTATGCAGTACCAATGTCTATGTCGAAACCCGTCAACTCTCCACCCTCATATTCATTTTCCCTCTCCTTCCACAAGCCACCATAACAAACCCACACACGAGGCATTATCTGCACGAACAGGGAAAAAAATGAAAAAAAATAAAATAAAATAATGAAACAGGCAAAATTCCCGGTCGAAATCGATTTCCCGGTCTCGGTCGATTTTCCCGGTCTCGGTAACGTTTCCCGGTCTCGGTGGCATATGATTCCCGGCCAGGAACAACGAAAATCGACCGAGAATTCGAGCAGCACGACGCAAAAATAAGTCCCAAACCCACGAACGTACTCTTAAACGTAAAAAATTGAACGATCAAAACTTGAAAGTGTAGTAATCACGTACCTCCTTCAGAAACTCGAATGTCGGAAGTGTTTTGAGTGTGATTGGCCAATCCTAAACGTGATGATGTGGTGAAATCGTGTTGGAACGTGATGATGGGGTGAAATCGTGTTGGGACCAAAGAATATTGTATGGGGACAAAAAGGACTAGAAGAATTAAGAATGAAAATGCGAATAGGAATGGGAATGAGAATAGGAAATTTTTTCTCATTCCAAATTCCTTATTCATTAAGGAAAATAATGGAAAATTGGTGGGAAATCTATTTTGGTGGTGTAGAAAATTAATTTCTTTTTTTGAAAATTGAACAAAGGCTATAATGGTCATTTAACCTCATTAAAATCAACAAAGGGTCCCCAAATAATAGATTTAAAAAAAGGGGCCCATTTATACAAACCAACATTTAAAAGGGCCCAAAAATCCCTATTGCCCTATAATATGACCCTCTTTCACTCATTTTCTAGTTTCTACAACAATTTGTGATTTTTTTTTTTAAAAAAAAATTAATTTTCTTTCTCTCAGTATTTTTATTTTTATATTTTGATGTTTCTAAAATTAATGTGAAATTGAACCTTAGTAGTTCTAATTTTTCAGAGCTATATAACAATGATCAATATCAAGTATTATAATTAATTAGACGTAAAGACATAAATCTATTTTAACAAAATTGTGCAATACAATCTCCATTCTCTCGTCAAAGCAAGAATAGCTCAGCGATAATTGACATGTATCCTTGATGAGGTCAGAAGTTTGAATCACCTCACCTCCAAATGTTGTTGAACTCACAAAAAAAAAAAACCTAGATTTTCTCCTTCATCGTTGATATTCTTCAATTATTTTAGATTTATTTTCAATTATTTTATTTTTGATCTTAAAGATTATTATTTTTTGTTTTGAAAATATATGCCTGCTTAAAATTGGCAGATTTTATTTATAGTGTTAAATTTTGTCAGCTGCTATGTTCTTGTTGGGAGCTTTTCTTTCCTTGTATTTTTAACATTTGTAAGTGCTTAAAATTCGATAAAACATTGATATTTTACATAGAATTAAAAACATATAATTCACTTTTTCTAAAGGCACGTAATCATAAATCACTTGTTACTTGTAATAAAATATAAATTATATTGTATCGTAATAATTAATAATTTTTTCAATTAAATTGCTTTTTTTATTGAATATAATCCAACTTATTCTACAGATTGACGATGCAATCTTCACCTCACACGTTATAGTTCTTTTCTTTCATGGTTAATTGCACTTCACTTGGAAAAACTTTGGGTACAATTGCATATTTGTGGTTTGGTATTCCTTTAGAATGAAGGTTCACGTAATTTTTTTTTTTTTTTTGACGACGTTGATTGATTAAAACTTATTTGAGGGAAGACACATTTTTATGGTTTTACGTTCTTTTGGAATGAAGATTCATGTGCACTATTGACTCACATGGTCTTACACTTAAGTAATTGTATGGAAGTTTATTTGTGAGAATCTTGAGGACTTGAGAATCTTGAAACATTTAACTTTTTGCCACAAGTCGAGCTTTAAATGTTTGTACCTTTCCAGTTGTGTCTTGTTTCCTCTTGTAGATCCATTTACACTCTATGGGTTTTACCCCTTCAGGTTGATCTACAAGGTCCCAGACTGAATTGAAGTACATAGACTCCATTTCAAGGTCCATAGCTTTGACCCACTGGTCCTTATCCACGCCATTCATTACTTGTTTATAGGTCAATGGATCATTGATGTCATCATCAGGTATGACGATTGGAGTTTCAACTAAATCCAAATAGCGTTCAGGTTGTATAACAATCCTCCCACTATGTCGAGACATTCTCAACTCTTGAAAAGGATGAGACTGACTGGATGTACTGGTCCCATCAACAACTCTTGTTAAAGGTCCATTGTTGATATATCTGTAGCTTCATTTGAAAGCTCACTTAACAAAATTTTACTACGTGGCTTATGATCTCTAACGTGGTATTCTTCTAAGAAAATAGAATTTTTCGATACAAATACTTTATTTTCTTGTGGATCGAAGAAGTATCCACCTCTTGTTTCCTTGAGGTAGCCTACTGATAACTCTCCAAAAGGGAGTTATTTAGGTCTTATTTCTATAGTGAGTTGTGTGTCATTTGTGTTAAATAGGGTTGCTTTTAGATGGATATTATATGCTTTAACCCATTTGGAAGAATGGGTGTTTTGGAAGTTATTTTGTGCAGAATATAATGTTGAGCGACTTGAGGGAGCAAAATCCGTGATCCAGCAAATTAGGGAGCAAAACTGCCACGTGAGCTGCACGTGATTCATTAAATGAGGTGGCGTTAGCTGAATTAATCTCGGATCTAGAAGCTTGGAGAGCCCTCTACGTGTAAAGTTTTACCTAATTAGGGCTTGGCTCCACTCTATAAAAGGAAGGAGTCGTCTCAAGTCAAAAACATTCCAATTTTGAGAAAGGAATGTCTTATTCCATTCGTGGAGGCTTACTTTCCATCTTTGGGAGCCGAATAAAGGAGGAAAGATTGAAGACTTCAAGAAGACCATCAACTACGGATCTAATCAAGGGAATTAATCTTTTCTTGTAAATTCTTGTAGTTATGGATGCACATACTCAGATTGTAGCGTGTGTTGTGATGAACCTTATGAACTAAATTTGCTTAGGTGTTGGTTAGAAATTATGTAATTGTCGTGCTTCATTCTCTATGCAATATATGTTGATTTGAGCATCTTGATTATTTGTTGTGTCTATTTCTATTTTGTGCCCGCCTGGCCAGCCGGTATGAATATCACTTCTTAGTTTCAGGGATGATTTTAGAAGTGTGTGGCTTTTAATCACACTAGACCATTATGTGTTGGTGGACGCCAGTGACTGAGTTAGGGATAACCAGTTGCCTAGTGCTTGATCGGTAGCACGACATTGGAGTTGAAACACATTTCAAAAAATCCAGAGTTTCGGGAGGATCCTGCTGATAAGACTGCAAGAGAATTGCCTAATCAATAATATTGTCAGAGCATCTTTTACAACGATTACTGAAATCCTGACCAACGTCTGTTTCCAATCTGTCTGCTTTATCCGTTTTACTTTTTGTCCTGTCATTTCTTTTGCTTTAGCTCAATCATTTTAACAACCTTGAAACCATTAAAAAGTTACACAAGATAGGTAAAGTGAGAGTTATTCAAAACCTCGTGGGTACGATAAATTACTCATCACTTATTGCGGATTGTGTATGCTTGCACAGTATTCTAGAGTTTATTTTTACCATATTTTTACCCCACTCTAGAAGGCAACACCTACAAATAGGCATAATTTCAAACGAGGTTCCAGTTTCTTTGGGTTCGTCTCCAACACATGTGCAGGACAACCCTAAATTATGAAATGACGTAAACTAGCTTTATGCCCTCTCCAGAGCTCAGAAAGTGTTTCATAAACACTCTTTGATGGAACTACATTCAGAATGTAAACTGCAGTCTTTACTGCAAAATTCCAAAACGAGTTAGGCAACTGAGAATAACTCGTTATTTAACGAACCATGTCTAACAAAGTTTTGTTTCTCCTTTATGATACACCATTCTGCTGAGGTGTACCAGGTGCTGAGAGTCAGGACGTGATTCCATGTTCTATCAAAAGTTCTGGAATCTTAAGTCCACATACTCTCCACTTCGATCAGAACGAAGTGTTTTAATGGTTTTACCTAACAAGTTCTCAACTTCAGCCTTATACTCCTTGAACTTTTCAAGGGTTTCAGACTTATGACTCATTAGGTATAAATAACAATACCTCAAATAATCATCTATGAAAGAGATGAAGTATTCATACCCTCATTGAGCTTTAACATTCATTGTACCATAGAGATCCGAATGTATGAGCTGTAAGGACTCTTTGGCTCAATAACCTTTTCCAGTAAAATGTCGTTTTGTCATTTTACCTTTGAGACAAGACTCACATGGAGGAAAATAATCATCTTCTAACTTGTTTAGAAGTCCATTCTTGACCAATCTCCCAATCCTATTGAGATTAATGTGGCCAAGTCTCAAATGCCAAAGATAGGTATTTTGAGAATTTTTTTGCTTTTTAGGTTGAGTCTCAGCAGTTTTAAATATCTCATGATTTAAAATTGCTTTTGACTCTATTGGTCTTAAAACATATAAGTTGTTTTCTAGTTTTGCAAAACAAATATCAATTCCCCTTTTGTAATGAATGCTTCATTAACTGAAAAGGAAATGGAATAGTTCTGTTCTAGCAAACAAGATATAGAAATCAAATTTCTTTTAATCTTTTGAACTATATACACATTATCTAATAACATGTATCATTCCTTGGTGAAAAATAACTTTATATCTCCCACTGCCATAGTTGAGATGACTTCTCCTGTTCTAACTCTGAGAGTCATCTCACTAGCATTTAGCCGTTGCCAAGAGCTCATTCCTTGAAATGAAGAGCACACGTGATTAGTGACACCTGAATCAAGGATCCAGGCTGAATCACCATTTTCCACTATGCACATTTCAATGACAAGTAAATCACATTTACTGTCACTGGTTTTGGATAGGCAGTTATTGTCATATTGTAACGCCCCGAACATTTCAATGGGTTAATCTCTTGTATTTAAGACCAAGGTTAATTTAATTGTAGCCTGGCTTGTACTTTGGGAGTTAATAAAAATCTTATTGGTTGAATGTTCTTCCCTTGGGTACTAAGTGTTATTAAAAATAAATCCCTCCCTAAAGTTGTTGGACTTGGTTTGTTCTCGATTGAGGAATTTCAACGTAAAAATTCATTTATGCGTTGAATAATGGGTTTTGGTTGAGAAATGGCTATTTTTGGGTTTTGTGAGATAAGGAGAAAGAATTAAAAAGAAGAAGGAAAAAACATATCTCTTCATCTCTTCCTTCTCTTCACGCGTGACCCCTAGTCGAATCTGCGCTGCCGCCGCCTTCCCTCGCTTCGCCGCCCAGATCATGTCGCCGCCGCCGTCGACTCGCCGAACCGTCGGTCGCTTTCTCTCCACGAGCTCTCTCTCTGCACCATCTCCCTTCATGAGCTCCCTCTCCGTCCAGCCCAAGCACGTGTCGCCGTCGCCGTTTTTTGAGCTGCGTCGTGCCCAATCAGAGCCACCGCCTCTCTCTCTCTCTCTGTTCGCGCGATCTCGGCCAAAGAAGTTTGTGGGTGAGTCCCTCTTCTCATGATCTAGTTAGTTTAAGGCTCGATCTAACTATTTCCACTATCGTTCAATTTGATCCATGTGCGTCTAGCAACTCGAGCTTTATTTTCGAGCATCCTCGCCTCTATCCAGCGGTGTTTTGACTTCGTTCTAGATCGTTGCAGCGTCATCTAGTCTTATCGGTAAACTTTAGTGCTAACCCTCGCTCCTTTGGTTCAAAAATCAGTTTACCCATTCGTTTTAGGTGTTGGAAAGTTAAGTTGTGTTGATATTCTGATCTGCAGCACCGTCTAGGAAGCATTCGGCCTCGATTATCTCTAGTTTGGTGAGGTTTCAACCTTCCTTGGGTGTTTTTGGGCACCCTCCTGTAAGTCTAGCTTGGTCCATTGTGTATTCACTTTAAATCTCGGTTACCGAAGCTATAACGACTTCCAAATTACAGGTTCGGGCCATTTGCAGCCATTGTAAAGCACTTAATCGGGTTTTTTTTGGTGCTAATCGGTAAGTCTCTGTGCCCAAAAACCTTTGATAATTGTCGTGGTTGGCTGTAGTGCGGTTTCTAACCCTTGGGTGCCATTTGGTATCAGTTTCGTGTGATTTTGGACTCTGAACAACACCCATTTAAGGAGTTTCAATGTTGTGTTAGGTTTTTCCAACAAGGTTCAGCCTCTGTTTGGGTGAGTTTTAGATCCTTGTTGTTCGTTTTAGTCTCCCTTAGGCGTTTGGAAGGTTGTGGAGTTATTCCCTAATCACTAAGAGCCTTGGTTGTGCTTGTAGGTTCGTTAGAGCTTGATCCTATAGTTCCAGCTAGTGTGGGTTTAATTTTAAAGTGATTGGTAAGTAGTTTCTACTTGTTGGGTTTGTTTGATTGTGTGAAGCATGTTTTTTTTTTATGTTTTATCTTTGTATTTGTGTACAGCATGTTCGATTGTTTATAAATGCACTGAAATGCTTGAGATGAGCATGTGTTGATGATTGTTTGCGATAAACATGAAATATGTGACTACTGAGTTGTGGTTGATGATTAAGCATGTTGTGTTTGGGTCAAGCATGTTTGGTTAGGCTAGCATGTGTCACGGGAAGTGTAGCATGAGTCTAGCGGTTGCATTGCATGACGCGTAATTCATGTGTAGGTGCGTAACATGGCGCGTAACTCACGTGTTTAGTTTTGCATAGCATGGCATGTAATGCATGTGAGTGGTTTTGCATAGCATGACGCGTAATGCATGCGATTGGTTTGCGTAGCATGGCGCGTAATGCATGTGAATGGTGTGTGCAGCGTGGTGCGTAATTCACGTGTTGGTTTGTGCAGCATGACGCGTAATTCATGCATTAGGTGTAGAGCATGACGCATAAATTGTAGGTGTACATATTACACATGCGGAAGCAATTGAAGATCAAAAGCACTTAAGACATTCGATTTTGTACCTAAAGCATGCATGTTCTAGAAAGGGTAGAAAGAGAGTAAATGAGTACCAACCTCTTTGATGCTCACTTGTAAGGAACTCCTTGTGATATTATCTTTCTCCAACTTCTCTTGGACAACCTTTAGTGTCTTCCCTACTATTCTCTTGAGCCTAGAAAGACTTGTGGGAGTCTATAGAAGAAAGAAATAGGAAGGGAATGCTTGATGGTACAAGCTTTTGGAAGGAGATGAAATGAGAGAGAATTTGAGGGAGAAAATTTTCAGCATAACACTAAAAATGAAAGCTTTCCCTCTTGAATCTAATTCAAGCCCCTTTTATAGATCTCTCTCATGCAAAGACAAGCCTCATGACACTTAGCCACATGGTCAAGATGCAACTCAAAGTGGATTCTAGGTGTCTACTTTACAACACATGTATCTAATGCATGTTTGTGTTGTTTTCCACTATGTATCATTATGCAAGAGTGGAAAACCCACTAAATCCACTATGAATTGAATCCTAATTGTGAATTTTCAGCTTTCAATTCATTTCAAATTCAATTCAAAATTGAAATTGATTTCTAGGAAATTAATTGGGACATTTCCAAGTAATTTTGATATGATTGATCCAATAAATCTTTATCACCTAATGTCATGAATTATATATGATTCCTAATACATATATATGGTATTTAAAACACTTTTAAATACCTCATCTCTCAATTCCTAATTTAATTCATAATTAAATCATTGTGTCGAACACGTTTTACGATAAAACCCTATTTCCCGTTTTGAACAATTCAAAGTTTCCTATCAAAATATTCTAAGCTTTATTCCGATATGAGCTAGTAGGGGGACCTAATGGACCTATAGATCATGGGCTCCAACGATTCGAGGATAACCGACTAATCTCATTATCAAAGTTATCCAACATTTGTTAACTACCGAGACACTCCACTATAGCCCGATAGTTGCACTCCCCTCACTATAGATATATTTCCGTCCACTTGATTTAACCATGTTTAGTAAGTCGTTCCTTCACAGGTTGTTCGTAGCTATAGCTAGGTCAAATAACCGTTTCACCCCTATAGTACTTTTTGTTCCTTAAGTTCCACTAATCCTCTAATGAACAATCGGTTTGTGGTCCAACCATCAAACCTAAGTCTCTCTCGATCCAACGAGAGGGTGGGGCCCCTTGTTCAAGTCCCGGAGTTAGTACTTAAGAGAACAACCTCTCTGCTATCCCTGAAAGGGTAGGAGTGAATTCCGTCTTGCGAAACTATGTCCCCAGCTATCTATTCGATCTTATCCCCAAAATGGTAGGCTTGTTGAGTCGGCGATGCTGGCCACTCTCACCCATGTAGATCAAATGATAATCTCGTATAAACAGGAGTTCATAGCTCGCTCAGGATTAAGAACGAGTTACCTAGGTCATCTATGTGAAATAGTCAGTTTCTACGGTAAACGGTGTTATAAAGAGAAAGTGACTTATTTCGTGGTCCTGTGTTATGCAAACTCATTGCATAGGACGCCCCCACTCGCATGTCACCACATGAACGATTTAGGATCTCATCGTTTGTACTTAATACAAAGTGGGCCGCGTCCATAGTGTCTCCAGGATAAGGCACCCAACCGTATCCTTATACTATAGACTATTTTGACTATAAACTTGAACTTGATCCTACGATATGTCCCTACATATAGTTCGAGTATTCATTTTATAGCCAATGATCTTAGTTTATTGGATTTAGGTTAATCATTCACAATTTATATATTCAATAACATCTTTTACTGAATAACCTCAATAACGTCTTTATTGGAAATAGAATATGTTTAATGATTTACAAACTACAAGTTTATAGGACATTAAACCCAACATAAATCATGTGTGATCTAGTAGAGTGTGGGTGCATAGTGTGGGAAACATATGCATGATATGGTTATTTGTTGCTTGTGAGCATGATGTGGTTTTTATTGCTCAGTGAGCATGATGTGATCTTATTGCTTTTTGAAGCATGTTGTATGCGTGTGAGAAGCATGTTGTTTGCCATTGTTTGATGTTTGTGATCTAGCTCGTGTGAGCTACTTACTAGTACCGCGGTTGTACTGATACTCCTTTCCCCACCTTCCCCCCAACATTTTAGATGTTTCAGGTATCAAGGATGATCCGAACCCTGGTGGCGAGGAGGAGGACCACGAGGAAAATTCCTAGAGTGTTGGTTTTGCCATTGTTATTTTTTCTTAATGGCTTTAGTAAGATAGCTTGATTTGTTTCATTTTGTAGTTCTGTGATGGTGAGGGATTCACCAGAGAAAGGCTAAGATTATGTACCTAGACTGGATAATTTTGGATAAGTTTAATAAAGATGTTTTGGCTAGTGGATTACCTATTCCTGTTAATAAAATGCCTTTTGTTCCGCTGCATGGTTTTCGTTTATTGTATGTTGCCATAGGATCTGTCTCGTCTAGAGGAGATAGGTTTGTGAAATCTAGTTGTAGTTTGGTGGAGTTTGGCTTTTTGCATATATAGAAGTGTTAAATTTCTTTATCAGATGTTGTAAAATTTTGGGATAACCAGTTTTACGTCGTTATGTGGCCGGAATTTCGGTACATTCGATTTAAAGAGAGTTGTCCTAGTTGGTTAAGAGTCTAGAGTGAGTAGTAACGTCGCTAGACTAGAGGTTGGAAAACCTGGGGCGTTACACATATTCTTCACTACGAACAATTCGTGATGAATAAGACATTAGGGCTTGAGGACTTTCCTCAGTTAAGACTAAACCTGAATTATTTGTCACGAGTTTAGTGTCTAAGTTCGATTTCTTTGTTGTATATGATATACCATTATTACATTTGACGTTGGAAAATGCATTCATAGAACTAAACATGTTGATATCAAACAAATTAATTTGAATTAATTATCTTGCAATACCCATTAACACAAGCTATATAAGCATCCAATCAATTTTAGCAAAAACAAGCAATCAAAGAACCCTAATGAAACTATTGATTTAGTTTTTGCAACGATACTTCAGATGTTTAGAGCAACAATTACCGTAGGGTAGCCAGCTACTCCTCCCCTGAATTGAGACAATCTCAGCCAATCTCTATTACCAAAATAACTCATATTCCAATAGTTTTTAGCTACTGTTTTCGATCTAGAAATCATTAACAACTTAATAAATTCTCGTAATTGTGACCCGCCACTTTCAGATCCCAGAGGTTTGCCCCAACAAGCTACTGTAGGGTAAGACAATGTTGGTGCAAAACCTAAGAAATCCTATCCATTTCTGGAGTTTGCGTTGTTTCGACTCCCATGCTCAAGCCCTCCGTAGGGTGATTGCTCCCAGGGCGATTTGCAGGCGGAACATGAGAATCTCACGGTGCAACCCAATGGAAGAGACCGTAGGATACGTTGACTCGTGTCCTTCTCCCACTTACTATAAATACTTTCTTCATTCACCTTGTTATTGACCCATGCAAACACCATCCATAGGAGGATGCTCCCAGGGCACCTCGAGGCCAAGCATAGATCTCACGGTGTGAACTCTTGGAGACGTGAGAGCTAAAAATTGATATATCATTTTTCTCCCACTAAGTATTTTAAAGATTAGGGTCTATTACTTAGGTAAATTTCGGCTAATAATGAATTTATCTAAGTCTATGCCTTATATAACTCTTATATGAAGGTTTTAATCTAATGCCTTAGGTGAATTAAACTCTTTTAATTAACCTAGCAACATTGCATGCTAACATAACTATGGTTAATTCAACTCAAGTTCCGGGTTAGTTCCCAGGTAGCAGGTGTTCTGTAAACTATCAGCTTAAATACTAGGGGTGAGCATACAACACCGAAAAACCGATCTGACCGACTGAAACCGACCGAACCGACGTCGGTCGGTCGGTTTTATATTCCTTTCGGTCGGTTTCGGTTTTGCTTCTCGCAAAACAACATGTCAGTCGGTCGGTTCTCTCGGGGTGTCGAGAACCGACCAAATCGACCGATTAATTAAAAAAAAAAATCATAGCCAGTCTAGCCCATTTCTTCCCCTACGACCTTACCAGTTCCAATGTCCAGCCCAGCCCATTTTACCTTCGATTTCTTTTTATTTTTAATTATTTCTCTCTTCCACCGCCTTGGCCCCATTTCTTTCTTCTTCCTCGTCTCAGACTCATCTCTCAAACCCTCAACCTCCATAGACCATAGCTCCACTCCACCCTCAATTTTTTCTCCCTCACAAAGTCATATGGTGTTGATAAATTTTTCCACAGCCCGTCACAACCGCCGTTCTCTCCATCGCTTGCACCGTCGTCTTCTTTCTCTTCTAAGCCTTCCTCGTCGCGCCTCCGTTGTGCTTCGACACCAGTGCCGCCACCCTCGTGCTGTCGTGCCGTCCGATTTGAGGTAACAACTCACAGTCACACCCTAAGCCCCCCATTTTTGTTTCGATTTTGGTTAGCTGCACAGAATTTGTGAAAATTGACCTTTTTTTTAAACATATCGGTTTAAACCGACCGAACCGACCGATCGGTCGGTCGGTCGGCGAAAATATTGGTTTTTAAAAAATCGGTTTCCAGAAGTTGGAAACCGATTTTCGTCGGTTCGGCGTCGATTTGGGGCCGAAACCGACCCCGACCGACCGATGCTCAGCCCTATTAAATACCTACAACTTTAGATAGAACCTTGTTGGGAGAGTTCCCTTATAACCAATAGTTATGTTTGTCGTACTTAGTCATATTAAAACTATTTTAAAAACTAAGCAAGACTTAATTCTAATCCTATTGGAATTAATGTGACCTTAGGTCTAATTAATTTTAAACATTTTAAAATTAATTCATTTTCCTATGATCTTATATTTGCATGCAACTCTTTATTATAGGTTGATGGTTCCTAATCATCAATTTTATAACTTTTACAAATTTTAATGATTAGCCCTATAATAAACTTTCTATGGTTTTAATTAATTAACAATCAAAATCAAGTTAATTAATAAACTATAACAATTGCATTTCATGGCTTAATATAACAATTATATTAAACTATGGATGTGTCATGCTCAATGCAAATCGATTTTCATATTTTATTAATATAACTCCTTATATTAAATAAATCATGAAAAACATACAAATATCCACAAGACATTAAATTAAATATACCTCTTTATATTTAAACTATGTAATGTCATGTTACATGCTTACTCAATTTCATATAATTAACATAACCATTATATTAAATTACTCATGAAATTCATCCATCATGCATTAATACCATATATTAAACATTTATAATATACTAAAATGTATGATCATGTCTAACCTAAGGTGAGATTTTAATCTAAATAACATCCATAAAGCATTTAAATAGCAAATGAATAGATAATTTGGCTCCGAGGATAAAATAAAGCAATAAATTACAATAATTTAGCAAAATTTCATCCTAATAAGTCTTCTACCAAACCAGAACCAGATCAAAACAGCCCGAATCAACTCGAACCGGCTGCCAAAACCTTGAACCAAGCCAACCCATCACGAATTGGAACTGAACCATTCAAAACCAGCCGAACTGAACCGCTCGCACCACTTAAAAACCCTAGCCACCACCGCTGGACTCGACATAGCGTCGAGATGCTGTGTGGCTAGGATTTAACACAGCGTCGAGACGCTAACTGATAGCAAATCTGGGAAATCTTCACGACTGTTTCTTCCGATTTTGGCAAAATTGGTCTCGATCTCCATCGATTTTTTAGCCTAATCTAAACCCGAACTTACATAAGACTCGAATTTACAATTAATTGCCCAAAAACACAAGGGCCCTTACAATTTTGATCATATCAAAGCAGTAAATTCTAAGGCCAAATTTATCGAAAACATTCATTCGCAAAATTACATCCACCATGCAATTAATCTCACCAAACCAATGCAAATTTTAGAAAACTAAAATTAAACATACGAAAAAGGCTCTTATACTAATTGAATGATTGGAATTCCTAAATTCCGAGCGAAAGCGTATAGGTCCGATTCGTATTTTAATTAAGTTTTCTAAAATACTAGTACATTGGCAATCCATACAGAACGATTCTATATATAAATTAAGCTAAGCATGCATTAGATCTAAATCTAATAATTGAAACAACTGAAATACTTACTTGTTGAAGACTGTCTTAAATGAACTCCCACCAAGAACAATATGAACACAGTAGGGACGACACTACCACCGAGATCTTCGACTGTTATATCTCTGGGACTAGGAACCAAGTTGTGGGACTTGGTGTTCTTGAATTTTGGGAAAAAGAATTTCACTAGAATGTTGTGAAAGTTTTAGAGAGAAATTTTGCTTGAGAGAAAAGTGTTGAACCTTATCAATTGGGAAGACATTATGTGCTTTATATAAAATGTCATACCTCTTTCCCAGTCATAATAGGATAAGGATTTAATTAATTAATAATTAATTACTTTTTCCAATCGTAATAGGATGAGGACTTATTTATTTAATTAATAATAATTAATTAATTAAATGAAATTTAATTAATTTTATTTAAACCATATTTAAATGACACATCTCCCACATAACCTATAGTTTTTAATTAAATCAAATTTAATTAAATTAAATAATTAATTAATTCTCCAATTAATTAAGGGAAAAATACACTTTTGGTCCCTGAGGTTTGATTTAGATTTTGTTTTGGTCCCTGAGGTTTCAAACTCAACATTTTAGTCCCTGAGGTTTGCATTTAGTAGCATTTTGGTCCCTCCATCCATTTTTCCGTCAAAAGTTAACAGATCGCTGACGTGTCACTTATTTTTTTTTTTATTAAAAATTTGTTTTTTTATTTTTTAAAATAAAAATTAATAAAATTAATAAAAAAATATATATTTTAATATACTTTTAATTCTTTTACCTTCATCTTCTTCAATCCTTCACCACCACCCTCTTTCTTCTTCAACACCATCCTCACCACCAACCTAATGCCGGCGACCGGCCGCCGCCGACAGTTTTTTTTCTCTCTTCTTTTCTCTTTTTTTCTTCTTCCCCACCTCATTTTTTTAAGTGGAACGAACTAGCCCTCCTCCCGATTCAGATTTGATCCTGGGTAGATGCAAATCTCTACCCTCGACACCACGCGAGCATGGGTAGATGCAGATGCCCTCGACACCACCGCTTCTCCTTCGCGTCTCCTGCAAGTTGTGGTGTCAAGGGTGTTCTTCGACGATTTCTTCAGCGCGTTAAGGTATAGATCTGAAACTGATCCTCCTCCATCTTTTTCCTTCTTCCGTCAAGCTCGTCGCCGCCAACGCCCAAGTCCAAATCCAACCAAAAATTCTCAGATCTAGTGTCGCTGCCCCAAAATCGGTCAAATTTGGTGTCGCCGCCCCAAAATTGGTCAGATCTGGTGTTGTCGCCCCAAAATCGGTTAGATCTGGTGGGTGAGGGTCTCGTTTCTGGCGCCGATTCCGGCAGACGCGCGTGGGTCTTTCGAGCACAAACACAGATGTACTGGCTCTTCAAGCTGTGGATCTTCTGAGCACAAACACAGATGGCTTCTCCTCCTTTGTTTTTAGAAAAAGGGAAATGAAGAGAGAAAAAGAAAAGAAGAAAGGAAAGAAGAAGAATAGAAGATTGGAAGGAAAAAAGTGTCATCGGCCGCCGGTGAACGGCGGATGCCTACGATCGGAGCTGCGGCAGCCATACCTGTTGGTGATGAAGAGTGAAGATGAAGAAGAAGGTGAAAAGGAAGAAAGAGGAGGAAGAAGGAGAAGGAAAAAAAAATAAAAAAAGTAATAATATTTTTATTATTGTAATATACTTTTATTTTAAAAAGTTAAGATTTTTTTTTAATAAAAAAAATGGTGCCACATCAGCCCTCCGTTAGTAAACAAAAAGTGGATGGAGGGACCAAAATGCTACTAAATGCAAAACCTCAGGGACTAAAATGTTGAGTTTGAAACCTCAGGGACTAAAACGAAACCTAAACCAAACCTCAGGGACTAAAAGTGTATTTTCCCATTAATTAATTACTAAATTAAATATCTCATATTTAATTTAAGTCTACAATTAAATCGTATTTAATTGTGTTTCTCTCAATTAATAAAGTTTAATCTCAAATTAAACTTTATATTATAATGTATCACATACATTATATTAATTGTATCGCATACAATTAACTTGATTTCCCATAATAGATTTTGAACTATTCAAATTTCTTTCAAGACTAATTGTTCCTAATTACCCTTTATGAGCTAGCAATGGGACCTAATGGACCTACAGATCAAAAGCTCCAATGATATGAGGTTAATTGACTAAACTCATTAATCAGATTAATCAATATTCATTAACTATGGGTCACTCCACTAAAGACTCACAACTGTACTTTTCTCACTGTAGAATGTTTTTGTGTCCACGGATATAGACCAATACTGGTAAGTCAATCCTTCATGAGTGTTCGTAACGCCAGCTGGGTCAAATTACGGTTTTACCTCTGGATTACCTCTGTCTCCTTAAGTACCACTGATTCCTCTAATGAACAACCCGTTTATGGTCCAACCAATAAACGAAAGTTCCTCTCGGGCCAGGAGAGGATGAGCGCCCTTGTTCAAGACTCGGAATCAACCTTTAAGGGAACACTCATCTACTTGCCCTAAAGACGAGAAAACGTGAATTTCATCTAGTGTTGTTATGTTCCCATCCTCTACTCGGTCTTATCCCTGAAATGGTAGGCTTATTGAGTCGGCGAATCCGGTCACTCTCACCCATACAAATCTAAGGATAATCCCTCATGAAAAGGAATCCATAACACACTCATGATTAAGATTGAGTTACCTAGGTCATCTCATTGAAATAGAAACATAACTAGTCAACAGTGTTACATCTAGTGGTTACTATTGTGCGATCTGGTCTTATGCAAACTCATTGCATAGGATACCTTTACTCGCATGACCACTGCATGAACGCGTTGGATCAATGCGTTTGTATCGAATACAAAGTGAGTCGTATCACATAGTGTCACTAGGATAAGGTACTCAACCTTATCCCTATACTATAGACCCTTTAGGTTGTTACTTGAACATTGATCCTCGTATGTCTCCACATACAATTCAAGTTTCATAAAACAACCTTGGATGTTTAGTTTATTGGATTTAAGGTTAATTATTGCAAGACTAAGAATAATAAATTCAATAACTCCTTATTGAATGATTTCAATAACTCTTTATTAATATTAATTAATTTGTTACATTTACTTTCCACGAGTTTTAGGGCATAAAACCCAACACCTCCCTCCCTCCCTCCCTGTTTCCGATTTTCGCCGGTGACATCTCCACCTTCTCTAGTAAGCCTCCAACATAGACGGTAGAGTGCTCTAGTGGCCTTTCTCTCCTTTGTTCCGACAACCATGCAAACAACGCCTCAACATCTTCTCCGACATCTGGGGTTTTTTCCCACGACCGCACGTGGCGGCTAAGTTCCAGCAACCTCCAACGATGTTTTCCCAATCCGGTGAATCTTGCTTGGGAGAGAGAATGTAGCTTACACTTTGATTGCATGACTGTTGGGTTTCTAGAGTGGGTAAAAATAAGATATAAAAAGACTCTAGAACTCTATGCAAGTATACACAGTCCGCAACAAGTAATAAGTGTTTATCGAATCCAAGGTCTGAATTAGCTCTCACTTTATCTATCCTGTATAACTTTTTAATGGTTTCAAAGGTGGTTAAAATGATTGATTTTTTAGAATGCTGAAGCAAAAGAAATGGCAGAACAGAAAGTAAACAAATATAGCAGGCAGATTAGAAACATGCGTTGGTCAGGATTTAGTAATTGTTTTAAAAGATGTTCTAGCAATATTATTGATCATGCAAAACTCTCGCAGTCTTATTAGCAGATTCCTCCCGGAACTCCGGATTTTTTGAAATGTGTTTCAACTCCAATGAAGCACTACCGATCAAGCACTAGGCAATTGGCTATCCCTAGCTCAGTCACTGGCGTTCACCAATACACAATGATCTAGTGTGATTAAATGCCACACACTCCCTAAATCAACCATGAAACTAGAGAGTGATATTCATACCGGCTGGCCAGGCGGGCACAAAATGTAAATTAGCACAACAAATAATCAAGATGCATTAAATCAATATTTATTACTAGAAATTAAGCACGACAATCACATGTTCCCTAACCAACGCCTAAAGCTACTTAGTTCATAAAATGCATGGAAACACACGTTACAATCTGAGTAAGCTTATCCATAATTACAAAATAACACAAGAAAATATTAATTCCCTTGAGCAGCTTGCAATTGATGGTCTTTTTGTGAGTCTCCAATCTCTCTCCTCTATTCGGCTCCCAAAGGTGGAAGTAACCTTTTCAAGAATGGAATGTTCCTCCCAAAGATGGAATGAATTTGACTTGGGCGGCTATCTCCTTTTATAGAGTGATAGGAGGCTTGAATTAGGTTGACCTAGACACGTGGATGACTCTCCTTGATCCTTTATCCCGAGAATAACTTAACAGAATTCGGTTTGTTAAATTGGCTAACGAGCTGTGACGTGTCAGTTTTGCTCCTCGCTTTGCTCCAGCATAGATTTTGCTCCCTCCAGTCGCTCAGCAATATATTCTGCACAAAATAACTTCCAAGGCATCCATTCTACCAAATGGGTTAAAACATATAATATATAACTAAAAGCAACCCTATTTAGCATAAAAGATACACAAATCACTATAGAAATAAGGTCTAAATAACTGCCTTTTGGAGAGTTATCAATGACTAAGGTAGAATTCTAAGATCGGGAGATTTAGAATAACTTTAGAAGTTGTAAGAAGAACTAAACTCAAAATCTTGCATGTTAATGAACTTAGATATGGGTATCAAGTTTTTTGTATGCATGAGAATCAATTATGCTCGAGAGAGATATTTGTGATTGATAAGTGCCAAAAATATACCTATTTTTCCCCTTATTCTTAGCTCATTTCTTGTGAAACTTGTATGTTTTTGGTCAAATTTACTATTCACGAGCTTAGAAAGTGTGAGAGTTGGTGAGTTAGGTCTTTGAGAGTCACGTGTGTCAAATTATACATATTTGTGCTTAATTGGACTCAGTTTGGTAGGAATTTGACTTATTTTCATGTGTTGTAGAAAAACAGAGGAAACAGGATAAAACAACAAAAATGCGATCACATTTCTGCCAAGGCTAAACGAAATGCAACCGCATTTTGGAGCAGAAATAGAAAAATACGATTCTGTCTTGGGTAGTTTTGAACGAGCTTTCCACGCACCTAAACAGCTAATTTGACTCCGAAACTGACTAGGAAAATGGAAGTAGAACTCACTGGGAAGAAGAGGGTAGTGACAGAACCCTGGTAGACGCCCATGAGTCGTGATGTCTGAGGTCCTTGCTAGAAGACTAAATTCTAACCTTAGTTGGACATCAAACCTTTGTGCTTGTAGAGATTTCACCATATTCCTTCCTTGTAAGGGAGAGTAGAGTGTCATGAGAACTCTAGAGGGATTGGATATATTGAAAAAACCCTAGTTTTAGCTACTGCACCATATCTTCCAACACCTATTTCTTTTCATTATTTCTTGTACTTCTCATTTATTTATTCAATGGAAAGTTATTTGTTTGCATTTTTATCCATCATGCGTAGCTAAATTTCATTGAGGGGTTCGGTATAGTGAATTTCCTTATGGATTGAGTAGCTTGAAAGTTGTTTATTTACCTAAGTTCTATTTTATGCATGTCACCCTTTATTGATTATCATTCCAATCTTGTTGAGTTTAACTTGATCACTTAGACTTAGCATGCTATGTGAGTTTGGTATTGAAATAATCAAACAATATCGATTTTCATAAAGGTGATATAGGAGAAAGGGCTCGAAAGAGTGTATTCGTTGTTATAGGGGATGGTCGCTTATAACAACTACATGGTTAAAGGTTGCTTGCGTAATAATCTATGTCGAATTCGAGTCACAGAAATGTGCATAACGGTACTCCCTTAGTCTTCTAACGGCTCTTGGGAGCAAGGCCAAATAGGAATTAAACTTGACTCAATGCATATCGAGACTTAGATTAAATAGGTTATTATTAGAGTTATTTGCCTTAGGGTTGAAGCTTTACTGAATTCCTTGCTTTTATTATTGTTTGTTTGCTTTATTATTTTTCAAAAACCCCATCATCAATTATTTTTACTTGGTTACCTATTTCGCAATTTAAGAGCAGTTTCTTCTTCAAATCTGTGTTTAAATTAGTCTCTGTGGGATCGGTACTTTTGGAATACTTCAAGAGTTTTTATTACTACATGTAATAGTGTATACTTGCACTTAACTAGACTAACTTCATCTTTAATTATTATTTTCCATTTTATTCCTACATCCACCTTTAGTCCACATCGCATCAGTGATTTAAGGTTCTTAGAATTATAAGATAATTGCACGTTAAAAATTCATTCCCTTTAATTAATCCTAAATCTAAATTGACAAAATCAATTTCCCTAAGAATTCTTCCAATTGAATTTCCATACTTTAATTTGCATTACCTTTTGATCATAATTTTCATCCTAGTGTGATCTCTAAATAAAATTGGGCAAAAGTATTCACGGTAATTAGTTTAACTAGAAAACAAATCCAGAGGACGACATTCGATTTTCAAACCACTATATTATTACTTGACCCATACGCTTGCGGTAGCAAAATTGCGTATCAAGTTTTTGGTGCCATTGTCGGGGATTGGCATATTTAGTAAAATTGATATTGTGAAAAAATTGTTCGGTCTTAATCTAAGGTGTATTTTTACTTTTTTAGGTAGTTGCATTTTTTTCCTTATTTGTTTTATTTCCATATTTGTAGTTTCCTATTTTAGTGCTTTTTTTTTTATTTTTCTTTGATTTTTTTCTTTTTAGTTAGTTTTTTTTCCTTGTTTGATAATTTCCTTAATCATTTTTTCCTTATTTGATTTTGCATTCCTTATTTGTTAGTGTTTCGTTTCTTAGTTTATCTTTTCCTTTTTTGTTTTAGTAGTTTCCTTTTCTATTTTCTTTCCTTTTTTATTATTTCCCTTTTTAGGTTAGGTTAGATTGTGTATGCAAAAGGATAGGGAGTTGGCCTTAGTTCTCTTTGATCCCGAGATTGAGAGAACATATAATAAGCTTTGAAGAGAGACTAAAGATCTTGTCTAAATGGTCAATCCAAATCCACCTGAGGAGCCTAAGCCCATTAGAGATTATTTTCAGCCCGTGTTTCAGGGGCAGTAATCGAGAATAGTCTATGCCTCGATCAATGCCAACAACTTTGAGCTGAAAACCAGTCCGATTTAGATGGCTCGAGATTGTTCTTACGAAGGATCGCCTATTGAGGATCCAAATTCCCATCTCAAATCTTTTCTTGATATTTGTGGGACAGTTAAAATCAATGGTATGACTGAGGATGCCATCTGCTTACGCTTGTTTCCTTTTTCGTTGTAGGACAAAGCCCGAGATTGGTTGCAGTCTATTTCCCTTGGAAGCATCACCACCTGGGATGCTTTGGTCCAGGTCTTTTTTAAGAAGTTCTTCCCTCCTGCTAAAATGATCAAGTTGAGCACTGATAACTGCCCAAAAGGTAGTTATTTAGGCCTCAATTATATAGGGAATTGTGTGTCCTTTATGCTTATTAGGGTTGGTTTTGGATAGATATTACATGTTTTAACCCATTTGGAAGAATGAAAGCATTGGAAATTATTTTGTGCAGATTATGCTGTTGAGCGACTGGAGGGAGCAAATTCTGTGTTGCAGCAAAACTGGAAGCAAAAACTGCCACTTCACAGCTCGTTAGCCAACTTCATGAACCGACTTTTGTTGAGTAATTTTCGTGATAAAGGAGCAAGGAGAGCCCTACATGTGTCCAAGTTGACCTAATTCAAGCCTCCTATCCTTCTATAAAAGGTAGTAGCCGCCCATGTCAAAGGTATTCCATGTTTCCCCTTGGAAGCCGAATAGTATAGAGAGATTGAAGATCATCAAGAACACCATCATCCGCAAGCTGATTAAGGAGTTTATTTTCTTTATTAACTTGTGATTATGGACATGCCTACTCAGATTGTGATTTGTATTTCCATGCCTATTATGAACTAAGTAGCTTAGGTGTTGGTTAGGAATAATGTGATTGTCGTGCTTCATCTTTAGTAATATATTGACTATCGCATTTTTGTTAATTGTTGTACTTATTTCCATTTTATGCTCGTCTGGCTAGCCGGTGTGAATAACTCTCTCTAGTTTTAGGGATGATTTAGAGAGTGTGTGGCAATTATCCACACTACGATCATTGTGTATTGGTGAACGCCAGTGACTGAGCCAGGGATAGCCAGTTGCCTAGTGCTTGATCGGTCGTACTTCATTGGGGTTGAAACACATCCCAAAAGATCCGGAATTCCGGGAGGAATCCGCTAATAATACTGCGAGAAATGCATGATCAATAATATTGCTAGAGCATCTTTTAGAACAATCACTAAATCCTAACCAGCGCCTGTCTTTAATCTGTCTATCTATTTGTTTACTCGTTGTTCTGTCATTTATTTTGCTTCAGCACAATTCTTATAAAACCAAATCATTTTACCATCTTTGAAACCATTAGAAAGTTACACAAAATAGGTAGAGTGGAAACTAATTCAAGACTCGGATTGATAATATTACTTGCTACAGACTGTGTATACTTGCTCAGGAATTCTAGAGTCTTTTATACCATATTTTTACTCACTCTAGGAACCCAACAAGTTTTTGGCATCGTTGTTGGGGATACTGAATAAGTTTTTATCTGATTTGTTTTGTGTATGTGTTTTAGTGGTTTGGTGCTAGAACTTTTTGATTGTTTCTTTTGTTTTTGCAGGTGTGAGTTTGGTGCATGAGCGATCTGCCTGGGGTAAGGTTTGAGCTTGATCCAGAAATCGAAAGGACATTCAGGAACAGAAGGAGGGAGTAGCGCAGAACCAGATGGAGAATGTGCCGCGTCTTCCGGAGGCTCCTGAAGGTCCAGCAAACCCCCAGCAGATTCCGTTGCTGCAGCAAAACCCGCTGTTTGAGCAAAGCGAGCAGCAAAATAATTAGGCTGAAAATCCTATCTTGATTGCAAACGATAGGACCAGAGCCATTCGAGCGTATGTTGTCCCAATGTTTAATGAGTTGAATCCAGGGATTGCACGTTCCCAAATCCAAGCGGCGATTTTTGAAATGAAACTGGTAATGTTTCAGATGTTGCAAACCGTGGGACAATTCCATGGTTTGACATTTGAAGACCCGCATTTACATCTTAAGTCTTTTCTAGGAGTTAGTGATTCTTTTGTAATTCAAGGAGTGCCTAGGGATGCTCTTAGATTAACTTTGTTCCCGTATTCTCTTAGAGATGGAGCAAAGGCATGGTTAAACTCTTTTGCTCCAGGATCAATTAGGACATGGGATGAGTTAGCTGAAAAATTTTTGAGTAAATATTTCCCACCTAATAGAAATGATAAATTAAGGAGTGAAATAGTAGGGTTTAGGCAACTTGAAGATGAGACTTTTAGTGAGGCTTGTGAGAGATTTAAGGAGCTTTTGCGAAAGTGTCCCCACCATGGTTTACCTCATTGTATTCAAATGGAAACATTCTACAATGGTTTAAATGGAGTAACCCAAGGTATGGTCGATGCTTCGGCTGGAGGGGCCCTTTTGGCAAAAACTTTTGATGAAGCTTATGAAATTTTAGAAAGAATATCTATTAATAGTTGTCAGTGGTCGGATGTTAGAGGCACAAATAAAAAAATTAAGAGTGTATTAGAAGTTGATGGTGTGTCCACCATTAGGGCTGATCTTGCTATGATTGCTAACGTTCTTAAGAATGTGACAGTGATTAGTCATCAGCAGCCACCAGCTATGGAGCCTACTGCAGTGGTGAACCAAGTGGCAGAGGAAGCATGTGTCTATTGTGGTGAAAATCACGACTACGAGTTTTGCCCCAGCAATCCAGCTTCTGTGTTTTTTGTAGGTAATCAGAGGAATAACCCTTACTCTAATTTTTATAATCCAGGTTGGCGCAACCACCCCAACTTCTCATGGGGAGGTCAAGGAAATAACATGCAGACACAACAAAAGATGAACCAGCCGGGATTTGCTAAAGCGCAGGTATTGCCCCAGCAAAATAAGCAGGCTTTGCCCCAGCAAAATTCGGGAAGTTCTCTCGAGGCGATGATGAAAGAATTTATGGCTCGCACAGATGCCGCAATTCAAAGTAATCAAGCTTCGATGAAAGCCATGGAATTGCAAGTGGGTCAGCTAGCTAATGAGCTGAAGGCAAGGCCTCAAGGGAAACTTCCATCAGATACTGAACACCCTAGAAGGGAAGGTAAGGAGCAGGTAAAGGCAGTAACTCTTAGGAGTGGTAAGCCATTAGAAGAAAGAATTGAGCCTAGTAAAACCCAGGTTATAGATAAAAATGGTGATAAAAATGTTGTTGTCGAAAAAGAGTTGGAGTCTGGTTAGGGTGCTGGAGGCAGCAATAAAGATGCTGGAGCATCTGGTTTTGTTCCAGATGTGGAACCACCTTATGTGCCGCCCCTACCTTATGTACCACCTCTACCTTTTCCACAAAGGCAAAAGCCTAAGAATCAGGATGGTCAATTTAGGAAGTTTTTAGAGGTTCTTAAGCAATTGCAAATAAATATCCCTTTAGTAGAAGCTATTGAGCAAATGCCTAATTATGCTAAATTTCTTAAGGATATTTTGACTAAAAAGAAGAGATTAGGTGAGTTTGAAACTGTATCTCTTACTGAGGAGTGTAGTGTTATTCTTAAGAATGGGCTACCCCCCAAGGCTAAGGATCCAGAGTCATTTACCATACCCGTGTCTATAGGTGGAAAAGAATTAGGTAGAGCACTCTGTGATTTAGGCGCAAGCATTAACCTTATGCCTCTTTCGGCCTATCGGAAGTTATGTATTGGTGAAGCTAGGCCTACCACAGTTACACTCCAATTAGCTGATAGGTCTATCACATATCCAGAGGGTAAAATTGAGGATGTCTTAGTGAAGGTAGATAAATTCATATTTCCTGTTGATTTTATTATTTTAGACTATGAGGCTGATAAAGATGTCCCAATTATTCTAGGTCGTCCATTTTTGGCTACTGGTAGGGCGTTAATAGATGTTCAAAAAGGAGAATTAACAATGAGAGTTTGTAATGAGGAAGTAAAATTTAATGTGTTTAAAGCCATGAAATATCCAAACGAAATGGAGGATTGCTCCTTCATCAGAATTCTGGAGAGCACAGTTATTGAGACAGCAATGCAGGATTCGGCTGATAAGCATTCGGAAAAGCATGGAGAGGTTAGTGTAGAGGATTTTGAAATTTGTTCTTTAGATAGAAAAAATGAAAAAGAATTGTTTAGATGTGAGGATGTTTTTGAGTCTTTAGATTTAAACCAAAGGAAGGCTCCTCCCATTAAGTCATCCCTGATTGAGGCACCTACTTTAGATTTGAAGCCCTTGCCGGATCATCTAAAGTATGTGTATCTTGGGGAAAGTGACCCATTATTGTTGCATCAGATTTAATGCCAGAGCATGAAGAGGCCTTAATAAAATTGTTGCAGCAGTACCGCAAGGCTATAGGTTGGACATTGGCTGATATTCAGGGAATTAGCCCATCTTTTTGTATGCACAAAATCACTCTAGAGGAGGGATCCTTTAGGAGTATTGAGCAACAAAAAAGGCTTAACCCTGCAATGAAAGAGGTTGTTAAAAAGGAGGTAATTAAATGGTTGGATGCTGGGATCATTTATCCAATTGCCGATAGCAATTGGGTAAGCCCTGTCCAATGTGTTCCTAAGAAGGGAGGTGTCACTGTAGTGAGCAATAAAGACAATGAATTGATCCAACCTAGGACAGTAACTGGTTGGAGGGTTTGCATGGATTACAGGAGGCTTAATAAAGCTACCCGTAAGGATCATTTCCCTCTACCATTTATCGACCAGATGTTGAATCGATTGGCTGGTCAGGCCTACTACTGTTTCTTGGATGGTTATTCTGGGTATAATCAGATTACTATTGCTCCTGAGGGTAGCTTTTACCTGCCCTTATGGGACGTTTGCTTTTAGGCGAATGCCTTTTGGCCTTTGCAAAGCTCCAGCAACATTTCAGCGGTGTATGTTGGCAATTTTTTCTGATATGATTGAGTCCACTGTTGAGGTCTTTATGGACGATTTTTCAGCGTTTGGAGGGTCTTTTCAGAGTTGTTTAGATAATTTAGGTAAGGTTTAAAAAGATGTGAGGATACCCATCTAGTTCTTAATTGGGAGAAATGCCACTTCATGGTGAAGGAGGGCATAGTGCTAGGTCATAGGATTTCTAAGAATGGTCTAGAGGTCGATAGAGCAAAAATAAAGGTGATTGAAAGATTAGAACCACCGAATTCAGTGAAGGGAATTCAGAGTTTTTTAGGACATGCTGGATTTTATAGGAGGTTCATAAAAGATTTTTCCAAAATCAGTAAACCTCTTTGTAACTTATTATGCACTGATCATATTTTTTACTTTAATGCAGATTGTAGGAAGGATTTTGAGACTTTAAAGGCTGCTTTAATCTCAGCACCCATTCTTTGTGCACCTAATTGGGATTTACCATTCGAGGTAATGTGTGATGCGAGTGATGTTGCAGTAGGTGTTATGCTGGGGCAAAAGTAGGGCAAATTTATCCATCCTATATATTATGCAAGCAAGGTTTTAAATGAAGCACAAGTCAACTATACAACTATTGAAAATGAGTTGTTAGCTGCGGTGTTCGCTTTTGAGAAGTTCCGACCATATTTGGTTGGGTCCAAAGTCATGGTTTTTACGGATCATGCAGCAATAAGGTATCTAATGTCTAAGAAAGATGCAAAGCCTAGACTAATTCGTTGGATTTTATTATTGCAGGAGTTCGACTTGGAGATAAAGGACAAGAAGGGATCAAAAAATGTCATTGCAGATCACTTATCTCGTCTTGATCCATCATCATCTTTGTTGGAGCAATCTGCCAATTCCGATTCTTTTCCAGATGAACAGCTCTTTGTTGTTGAGGTAAAGGTAGTTAGGGATGTCCCTTGGTATGCTGATATTTCCAACTTTTTGGCAAAGGGAGTCACTCCTATTGACATGGATTGGAGGCAGAAGAAAAAGTTTAAGCACGATGCGAAATTTTTCTATTGGGATGAGCCATTTATGTATAAGCAATGCTCTGATGGTATTATTCGTAGGTGTGTTTCAGGTGCTGAAGCAAAGGAAATCCTGGAGCAATGACACTCTTCGCCGTATGGAGGTCATTTCAGCGGTCAGAGGACAGCTATGAGGATTTTGCATTGCGGATTCTTCTGGCCTACGTTATTTAAGGATGTCCATTGGTTCTACAAGCAATGTGATGCTTGCCAAAGGAGAGGAAATCTAGGGCCTAGAGATGAAATGCCTCTTACTTACATTTTAGAAGTTGAATTATTCGATGTATGGGGTATTGACTTTATGGGGACATTTCCCCCTTCTAATGGCAATGTTTTTATCTTATTGGCAGTTGATTATGTGTCCAAATTGGTGGAGGCCATCGCATGCCATCAGAGTGATGCCAAGACAGTAGCAAGGTTTCTTCAATCACACATCTTTGCGCGGTTTGGGACACCTAGGGCTCTAGTGAGTGATGAGGGTACACATTTTGTTAATAATATCTTAACTAAGCTTTTAGCTAAGTATGGGATTAAGCATAGGATAGCTACCCCTTATCACCCACAAGCAAATGGTCAAGCTGAAATTAGTAATAGTGAAATTAAAGCTATTTTAGAGAAAGTAGTCCATCCATCTAGAAAGGATTGGTCCTTTAGGTTGGATGAGGCTCTTTGGGCTTATAGAACAGCTTATAAGACTCCTCTAGGTATGTCTCCCTATAGGTTAGTATATGGGAAAGCTTGTCATTTACCATTAGAGCTTGAGCATAAAACATTTTGGGCTTTGAAAAAGTTAAATTTTGATCTGAGTCGTGCAGGAGCAATAAGAATGCTGCAGCTTAATGAGTTAGAAGAATTTCGTCAATTTTCTTATGAAAATGCGAAAATGTATAAAGAAAAGACTAAGTTGTGGCATGACAAGAAAATTAAATCTAAGGAGTTTGTCAAGGGTCAAAAAGTTTTGCTTTATAACTCTAGATTAAAATTATTTCCTGGAAAATTAAAATCTAGATGGTCAGGACCATTTATTGTGATTGAGGTTCTCCCCAATGGAGCAATTACTTTGCAAGATGAAAAAGATGGGAGAGTGTTCAAGGTGAATGGACAACGTGTGAAGCATTATTGGGGTGAGGAGTTTCGGTCGAAATATCCTTCCCTAAGGTTGGTTGATGATTGAGAGAGCAGAACTTTTGCGGGAGCATTTCACAGAGCAAAAATTTTGAGCTCCCAGACTTTGTATTAATTGTATTTTTCGCTGATTTGATTTTAATTTCGGTTAGGTTAGATTTGATTTTGCATGATTTATTAGATTTTATCTTTAAAATATTGGTATTTTTGGTAGTTTAGATTTTATCTATTTTTGAATTTAGTTTGATTTTATTTTCGGGTTATTTAGATTATCTTTGAATTATCTTTTAATTAATCAGATTTTTAGGATTAGATTATATTTCCGGTTATTTAATTCTGTTTAATTTGAATTAATAAATATTTTCTATAATTTATTCGGCTTCTCTTGAGAATAAAAGATTAAATTTGATTTGGTCGGTTAAATTTAAATTTGAAAGATGTGATTTTCCCATTTTTTTTAAATTTAAATTCTGTATCAAAGATTCTGCAGGGTCAGAAGGTTGTTGCAGCAAGATTATGGCTGGAGCAAAATAATCCAAATTAAAAGGATTTCCGTTGGAAATTTATTATTTTTACCGTTGGGATTTGGCTTTGAATTTTCGCAGGTAAATTTGCATGCATCATCTGATGAGCCACGTGTCGCAGAGAAATCATCTGAAGGCTTCAATGATGGACATCACATCAATTTTTACCATGGGCGTTTGGAATCCACGATTTTACCGTTGCTGGTTTCAAATTTTCAGGTTACATTCACTTCAAATGAAACGGTAATATTATTTAATGCAGAGCAAATCATTTCGGTTAGGATTGCATTTTGCTGGAGCCTTATTTATTCACAACCGCTGGTAAGTTTCTTTCCACTTCGTCTTCTTGATCCAATTTTGGTCGTCTGCATTCTTTCTTTTTCCCTTCCATTCTCTGTAAAATCGTTGAGTCCTCCATGGCAAAGACTAGAGCTAGGAAAGAAAGAGAGAGTGAAGAGGAGGAAACACTGGTTACTCCGGAAGTGCAGAAAGGTAAAACTAAGAAAAAGAGAACGCCAGAAGAAAAAGAGGCTAAAAGAAGAAGGAGGCAGCAGAGGGCTGAGGAGCAAGAAGCCATTCGAGAAGAAACAGTGGATGACGTGGATACAGAGAGAGCTAAAAATCCTGAGGAAGAACCGAGAATTTCTGATACGGTTCAAGAAAAGATTGCTGAGAAAAATCAAGAAACAGAGGTTGAGGAGCAGGCCGCAGGTATGCCTGAAAAAGAGAAAACACCGGAGCCGGTGCAGGAGGCTCATGTTGAAGTCATAATGCACCACCAAAGCGCCGCCACATCAAACGGAAGGCGGGTCACATGGGGGTGATTCGGAACACTCCATTGCCTCCGACGTCGGACTCTGAGGAAGAAAAGAGGGAAGTTGAAAATAAGGCAAAGGAAGAATAGGCAAGGAAGGCAGAAGAAGAGATTTTGCACGAACAAAGAGAAGACAAGGGCAAAAGAATTTCCGAAGCATCGGGTGAGATTGAGGAACCAAGGGTACCGTTCATTCGCTTTGTCAACGAGCTTGTGAGAGCAAAATACCAAGAGGTGCTGAAGCGTGATTTCTTGTTCGAGCGGGGATTTGGCAGTGGTTTGCCAAGGTTCTTAGAGTCTGGAATAGCGACCTTGGGTGGAGGCAGTTTTGTGCGAAACCTGAACCTGTCAATGCCAACATTGTTCGAGAATTCTACGCTAATCTTGACGTTAAGGATGACTTTGAAGTTATAGTGCGAGGAGTGCTTGTACAATGGAGCCCATAAGCCATTAATAGTTTGTTTGATCTCCAGGATTTTCCGCATGCAGTTTTTAATCAGATGATGGTTGCGCCATCGAGCGACCAATTAAGTGCAGCGGTTCGAGAGGTAGGTGTTGAGGGGGCTCAATGGAGGGTGTCGCAGACGCGCAAGCACACATTTCAAGCTGCCTATTTGAAGAGTGAAGCCAACACTTGGATGGGTTTCATTAGGCTACACTTACTGCCGACAACACACGACTCCACTGTATCTCGGGACAGAGTATTGCTTGCCTTTGCCATCCTTCGCTCAATGAGTATAGATGTTGGAAAAATAATTTCTACTGAGATTGCTGACTGTTGGCGCAAAAAGGTGGGGAAGTTGTTTTTTCCAAACACGATTACGATGTTATGCAGCAGGGCAGGAGTGCCCATGGTTCCAGAGGATATGATTATGCTTGATAAGGGAATCATTGACACACCTAATCTGGCGCGGCTTCAGCGTACGCAAGAGGCTCGCCAGGGTGGGCTTGTGTATGGAGTTCATCAGATCCTAGAGCAACTGACACTGTTGGCCAGTAGGTTAGAGTTTGCTGAAAGGCAAACTCATACCTATTGGATTTATGCTAAAAGGAGAGATGGTGCGCTCAGGAGGGCCTTGCAAACCAATTTCTCAAAACCATTTCAGGCCTTCCCAGTGTTTCCCGATGACTTATTTAATATGTGGATACCACCCCCACCTGTTGAAAGAGAAGAGGATGTTGATGAGGAGCAGGGTCAGGAAGATTGACTGATGGGATGACCTGGAGCGAGCATTACTTTTGTTTTTCCATTTTTGTTTGCTCGCGCATATTGACCCTGCTCGCTGTTATAACTGCTTGTCTGTTTCTTTTTAATTTTTCTGCTTAAACAAAAATATATCTCTGCAATGTAATTTTTCTTTGAATATTTTTAATGAAATTTCTGAATGTTTCTGTTCCATGAGCACTGAGCAACTCTAACTTAACTAATTTTCTTCTGAATTTTTGAAGCTTGGACTGATTACGCTTAATTAGTTCAAGGTATTCTGATCTCCAGAAACCTTTTGCTTGAGCATTTCTTCTAGCTTGGACTGTTGTTGCAACAAAGAAGATTTTGAAGGTAGTATTGACTTATATGATCCACGTTTAGCTTAATCTGAGTCCCATGTTTAGTTTAAAAATTCAGATAGAAAAAATTAAGTTTGGGGGTATAATTGCTTATATAATGATTCATTGGGGACAATGAATAATTCAAGTTTGGGGGACTTTTTGCTACTCCAATTGTTTTGCTCGAGCATTCCTCTCCTTCAAAGTAAAAATTTGCTAGGTTATTGAGTAACCGGGGACATTTGTGATACCCACAGTTTGTCTTCGCGTCAAAAGATGACCTAGGAAATATAAAAAAAAATGATGAAATGATTTGCTGAAAAATATTGATTGTTGAAAATTTTGCTGAAAAAGATTGATTGTTGAAAATTTTGCTGAAAAATTTGACGGAGCAAATGTTTTGAGGGATGAATGATGATCCAGCAGTTGTTTCTGTCTCCCAGAACTTAGGTGAGCTTCATCATAAAATGTCGCCATTCTGAGGGGCAAGAGATAGAATAACTAAGGATTTTTTAGCTTTATAATGAGTATTAAGCCTAGTTGGTGATGAGCTTGAGGCAAGGGTATACTACACCATAAAGTGGGTCATCCCATGCTTAAGGGCCTATGACTGTAAGGCTGCTTTAAGTTTGATAAACAAGGATATAAACCCCTTTAAAAATATGTTTTGAAATGTCTGATAATAGAGCTGGGCTGTGGTGAGTTCTTAGAATTAAGTTGAATAGTGGTGATTATTTGTCCATGCCGGAGGAATCATTTTGCTGTAGCAGAGCTTGGTGTTGCAGAGTGCTCAAGTAAAGGTTAAGGGAAGTATTGGATTGTCTGATTTGATTAAGCTAATTCTTGGTCTAATGTTTGTAAATTCTTAAGGGAAGGTGAGTTAGTATTGCTCGGGACGTGCAATAGTTCAAGTTTGGGGGTATGATAACTGCCCAAAAGGTAGTTATTTATGCCTCAATTATATAGGGAATTGTGTGTCCTTTATGCTTATTAGGGTTGGTTTTGGGTAGATATTACATGTTTTAACCCATTTGGAAGAATGGAAGCATTGGAAATTATTTTGTGCAGATTATGCTGCTGAGCGACTGGAGGGAGCAAATTCTGTGCTGCAGCAAAACTGGAAGCAAAAACTGCCACTTCACAGCTCGTTAGCCAACTTCATGAACCGACTTCTGTTGAGTAATTTTCGTGATAAAGGAGCAAGGAGAGCCCTTGATGTGCAATTTGCTTACCGCAAGTGTACGAGTCAAGTAATAATATAGTGTTTTTGTGTAAAACGAGTGTCGTCCTCTGGATTGGTTTTCTAGCAAATTAAGTATAGCGAATACTTTTGTTCAATTTTATTTAGGGAGCAAAACTCAATGATAAAGATAAATCTAAAGACAAAAAGCATAAAATAAAAGTGGAGACTCAAATGGAAAGATTCTTAGGGAATTGATTTCATTGATTAAGATTGAGGATTAATTAATGGGATGAATTTAGCATGCAATTATTCTACCAAGTCTAGGAACTTTTTATCACAACTATCTCTCCCGAGCATAATTGATTCTCATGCATGCAACCAACTTGATATCCCTATCTAAGTTCATTAACATGCAAGGCTTTGAGTTTAGTTCTTCAAGCAACTTCTAAAGTTATTCCAAATCCCGTCACAAACTTAGAATTTCTACTTTAGTCATGCAATTAAATAAAGTAAGTCTTAGGCCAAATCCCCTCTCCCGAGCAAGATTCAACACTCAAATCATTCAACTAGTGATCAAGTAATTGAAAGCATTTAATCATAATTGCATAGGTAAAATAAATGCATATTCATACCACAAATCAATCCAACAAACTAAAACAACTACATCAATCCCTAAGACAAACAACTAGCAACTCATGGTCTTTAAACTACAAACACTAATTGAAAGAAAAGCCATAAAAACTACAGGAGTTAAGGGAAAGAGAAAGGAAAACTCGAATCCGTCGAAACCGGCACGTCCCCGTCACGATCTCCACGTCTTCTCGCTTGATTCCCGCTCCTTTGCCTTGCCTTTAGCTCCCACAAAAGGTCTCTAGTCGAAATTAGGGCTAAGATCTCACCAATTGGGCTCCTCAAATCCGTAGCTGAAAAGAGGAATTTATAGAAAATCTGGCGACAGCGTCGAGACGCTATGGACAGCGTCGAGACGCTATGGACAGCGTCGCAACGCTGTCGCGATACCGCATTTTTGGAAAATTTATCGATAGCGTCGCGACGCTATGAATTTTTTTATTATTTTTTTTTTTTTAGATTGGAAGCTCCATTTGACTCCAATTGAGGAATTAAGTTTCAAGCACATACTTCCTACAAATAAAACATAAAAATGCATAAATTTGGGCAAATAATTGTAAAAGACTAGCTTAATTAATCAGAGAAAAATAGCTAGTTATGATCGCTATCAAATACCCCCAAACTTTAGCTTTTGCTAGTCCTCGAGCAAACTAAAAATCAAACATACAGTGGAAGAATGGATGCAACAAACATGACTCAATCCTCAAGGCTCAAAAGTCAATAGTCAAGCAAGCAAGAGACATGCACATAAGGACCAATGAGGGAGACAAATTAAAATTTTTCCAAAATTAACTTGCACATGTTGGGATTGGTGCCCTAAAACTCGTAGATATTGAATGTTAAACGAATTATATACTTATTCGATAAAGGTGTTATCGAGATTGATTCAGTAAAAGTCATTACTGAATAAATTAAATTGCACATATAAGAACCCAAATCCAATAAACTAAGATCCATGGCTATAGGATGAACACTTGAGCTTTATGTAGAGACATAAAAGTGGATCAAGCTTGAGTAATAGCCAAAACGGTCTATAGTATAGGAATAGGGTTGGGTACCTTATTCTGGAGACACTATGAGACGCGGCCCACTTTATAGATGGTATAGACGATGTGATCCTAAATCGTCCATGTAGAGACATGCGAGTGGGGGCGTCCTATGCAATGAGTTTGCATAAGACCAGGACCGAGAAATAAGTCGCTCTCGCTTTATAACACCGTTTACTGACGAGACTGACTATTTCATGTGATGACCTAGGTAACTCGATCTTAATCATGAGCTAACTATGAACTCCTGTTTATTCGGGCTTATCCTTAGATCTGCATAGGTGAGAGTGGCTCAGTATCGCCGACTCAATAAGCCTCCCATTTCAGGGATAGGAACGGGTAGATAGCTGGGGACATAGTCGTGCAAGAAGGAATTCACTCCTACCCGAATAAGGGATAGTAGAGAGGTTGTTCCCTTAAATGCTGACTCTGGGGCTTGAACAAAGGGATCCCGCCCTCTCATTGGCCCGAGAGGGACTCGGTTTATTGGTTGGACCATAAACCAATTGTTCATTAGAGGATCAGTGGGACTTAAGGAACTAGAAGTACTATAGGGGTAAAACGGCTTATTGACCTAGCTATAGCTACGAACAACCTGTGAAGGATCGACTTACTAATCATGGTTAAATCAAGTGGACAGAAATATATCTATAGTGAGGGGAGTGCAACTATCGGGCTATAGTGGAGTGTCCCGATAGTTAACGAATGTTGGCTAGCTTGGACAATGAGATTAGTCGGTTAGCCTCGAATCGTTGGAGCCCATGATCTATAGGTCCATTAGGTCCCCCTACTAGCTCATATCAGAATTAAGCCTAGAACAAAAGATAGGAAGCTTTGAATCGTTCAAAATCGGGAAAAAGGGTATTATCGTAAATTGTGTTTGACACGATAACTTAATTATGAATTAAATTAGAAAATGAGAGATGAAGTATTTAAAAGTGTTTTGAATACTATATATATGTATTAGGAATTATATATATGGAATTGCACAAGATAACAAAGATTAATTAGATTAATCATATCAAAATTAATTTGAAAATTTTCAAATTAATTACCAAGCAATCAATTTCAATTTAGAATTGAAATTGGGGGTAATTTGCAAGCTTGAAATTTGATTTCAATTTGAATTTAGTGGATTTAGTTGGAAATCCACTTAATGCATGATCATTCAAAGTGGAAAGACAACTCACTCATGCATTGTTGCATGTCTTGTGTAATGTACACCTAGAATCCACTTGAGCTTGCAAATACACCATGTGTCTTGTGTCTTGAGGCTTGGCTTTGCATGGAGAATGTCTTTAAAAGGAGTTTGAATCATATTCAAACATAAGAGAGTCATTTCCTTAATGTTATGCTGCTGGAATTTGGACTCAAAGTTCTCTCATCTCTCATTCTTCTCCATTGTTTGATGCTTCAAGCATTCCCTTCCCATTCCCTATCTTATATAGACTCCCACAAGTCGTTCTTTGCCCGGAGTATAGTAGGGAAGACTCTAGAGGTTGTCCAAGGAGCATAGGAGAGGCAAACACCACGAGGAGTTCAACATAAGTGAGCTACAAAGGTTGGGGTTTTCTAAACTCTCTATTCTGTCTTTTCTAGAACATGCATGCTTTAGGAGTAAAATTGAATGTCTTAAGTGCTTTCGATCTTCAATTGCTTCCGCATGTGTAATATGTACACCTTCAATTGGTATCAGAGCATGATTAGAGCACTTAATTCGTTTTAATTTTGCTTTGGTGGGTACCATTTTGAAATTGAATTTTCTGTGTGCTAAAATGGAAGTGTTCTGGTTTGGCAATTCAAACCTTCATGAAATTGTAATTGCTCGGATATGTAAGAGCGTTAATGTGTGTACTATAGTCTGTAATTTTTATAGTCATATAGGCTGTAAAATTGAAGAAAAACCAGAGAAGACGCAGCAGAAAATGAAAATTCCAGCAGCAGTTTTTTTTTTAATTCCGGTTCAGCTGCTGCCTTTTGGTCCGGCTCGGTCTGTTGCAGCCTCATTTCACTCATTGCATGGCCGGTTCATTGCTAGGATGAGCGATTCGGGATGGTTCGTGAAGCTCGGGCGTGTTGCAAGTTTATTTATTAATTATTATTGTAATAATTAGTGAAATTGGTTGTGTTTTTTTTTTAAATTGCCAAACTATTCCATTTTAGCTTGATTTAATTACTTTATGCATTTTGAATGTATGATTTAATTAAATGGATGTATGTGCATTATGAGCATGCCATATAGTTTTAAAACCCCACCATAGGAAAGCATGTTCATGCATTTGTTTAATTTTAATAAGTGTTATTGATTAATTCAAATGCATGAGGGAAATTTCATGTTTAATTAATATAAGTGTTGTATTAATTTAGGGAGATTCATGCTTGAATGGTTAATTAAAATTGATTATTCTTATAATAGTTATAATTATTAATTGATAAAATTAACCAAGCATGAAGCATGAAATTTCATTAGTTTGATTATAAGTGTTATTCTCAAATTAGGCTTGTTATGGATTGTTTTTATAATTGTTATAAAAAGAGATAGAAATCTAAAATCTATAACAAGATTAAGTGCATGCTCACTTAGGTTAATGAACCTTCAACGATTCGATCAACTTGCATAGTTTAGGTCGATATCTTGTAAAACAATGGTTACAAGAGAACTCACCCGACAAGATGCTGTCTAAGGCTGGAGGTATTTAAGTTGACGGTTTACGGAACACCTCCTACCTGGGCATCGAGTCGGTTCTTGAGTTATGTTAACTCGAGTTTTATGAGCATGCGTGAGCGGTGTGAGGTTTTAAAGTGTTATCACCTAGACATCGTAGTATAAAGCGTTATACAAACCTAGACATAGGTTGTTTCTAAATGGTGCTTTTCTTATAACTTGAATGATTGATTGTTATATGCTTTTAAACACCATTAGAAAGCATGTTATAGGGTTAATTCATTAAAAGTTATAAGAGTTATAATAGTTCATGAATACAATCCATAAAACCTATAACAAAGAGTTGCATGCTAACATAGGATCTTAGGATCTTATCATTCTTTAAATGGTTTAAAATGAAATAGATCTAAGATCGCCTTTTCTAATAGGATTAGAAATATGTCTTACTTAGTTTTTTTTTTAAAATAGTTTTAAAATTTGAGTAAGTAGGACATAAGACCTTGGTTATAAGGGAACTCTCCCGGCAAATGGTTCGGAACCTGAGTTGAATTAACCAAAGTCTTACTAGCATGCAATGTCACTAGGTTATTAAAAGAGTTTAATTCACCTAGACATTTAGTGTAAAGACCTTGTTTAATAAGGCATAGACTTAGATAGATTCATTTAGCCAGAATTTACCTAAGTAATAGACCCTAAAACTTTACGACACTTTACTGGGAGGAAAATTATAGAAACGAAATATTCATATTAAGTTTCTACTCTCATGTCCCCCTGAGTTCACACCGTGAGATCCATGCTTGGCCTCGAGGCGCCCTGGGAGCGTCCCCCTACGGATGGTGTTTGCATGGGTTAGTATCAAGGTGAATGGGGAAAGTGTTTGATGACATGCAAAAATGTCATCATTTTCCTATTAATTTTAGCTAGTTTTGCGCATGAATTGTGAGCTTTAATGTATTTTTATGTTGATTTTACAGAAAACCGAGTTCGGACAGCAAAACTGAGATTTTAAGAGAATTTGGGTAAATTTGGAGACTTTTTGGGCAAATTAAAGAATAACCATTGAAGATCCAAGCCCCAAGGTCCAAGAAGAAAAGACAATTGAAGTGGGAAGGCCCAAAAAGCCCAAAAGATTAAAGAAAGGAGGCTAAAATCCGCAATTCAGGCTTCTAGAAGGCCTAGCGTCGAGACGCTAGGACCGTAGCGTCTCAACGCTAGGACCGTAGCGTCTCAACGCTAGGACCGTAGCGTCTCAACGCTAGGTAATCAGAATAGCGCGTGCCAAAATCGCGACAGCGTCGCGACGCTGTCTGCGTAGCGTCGCGACGCTGCAACAACTTCTGCCCCAAGACAACATGACGTCACAGCGTCGAGACGCTGTGACGTAGCGTCTCGACGCTGTCGACTTGCTCAGCAAGAAATTTCCAGCCCCTTGCACTATAAAAAGGCCCCTTCCCTTTGGTTCAAATCATCCCAAATTTGGGGGAGCTCTCCCCTAGCTCAATAGAGAGAAAAAGTGAGAAGAATTGTGAGGAAAAAGGTGGAATTGAGCGAGATTCCAAGTCTCAAGATTCGAGATGATCGTAGCGGGAGCTTGGGATCAACTTATCGGTTATTTCTTCCTTACTTCTTTATAATTCCTTGTTGTAATTTGAGTTAGGCCTATGGATCAAGATCATTTTGGCAAAATTATTTCCATGTGTGAGTAGATCTTGAGACCTAGGGTCGTTATTCTAGTTAATTGGATGTTGTAGCACAATTGCTTGGATTATGTAATGAAATTCTCCATATTTCATCTATGCAATTCTTGCTTAATGCTTTTAATCTCTTGATCACGGATTAATTGATATGTTGGTCTAAATTGATACTCGACAGAGAGAAATTAGATTAGATCCAAATTGCATGGCTAACAATTGCTTGGAACACGAGAGTGAAAGAGAATTGTTAGAAATTGATTATGAAGTTGCTTAATGCCATACTATGATTAACTAAGGAGATGGACACATAAATTAGTTATGATGGTATGAGATGTGGAGGAGCTTGAAAGAGAAATCCGCTTAAAATTACTTCTAGATTTATGGAATTGAAGATTATTAGTTACATACATCCATGTAATTGAGCTACAAATCCAAGAAAGCTAGACAACACCCTAGGTCAAGTTCCCTTATTTGGTAATTTTCATTTCATTATTACATGTTTATTTTTATTAATTCCTTAATTTTTCGCACTATCATTCGAGTTGATCTTCTAAATAAAATTAAAACATGATGATTCTTGGTACTTAATGGAATTAATTCAATTTCCCTGAGGATTCGATACTCGGTATTACTACCGTTTTATATTACTTGCGGCCCGTGCACTTTGCGGTCATCAAGTTTTTGGCGCCGTTGCCGGGGAAAATTGTAATTTTTTCCGTTAATATTGAGAATTAAGTGTTTGATTTTAATTTAGAAATTTATTTTTCTGCATTTTATTTTTTTAGCTATAAGTTGGATAATCTGTTCTTTTGAGATTTAATCATGGCAGAAGACAAAGCAATCAGAGATTATTTCTTGCCTGAATTTCCATTAAACTATTCTGGAATAGCTTATGAGCCAGTCACTGTCGATAATTTTGAGCTCAAAGCTAGTCTCATTCAAATGGTAAGAGAGAATGCTTTCAAAGGCCACCAATCAGAAGATCCACACCATCACCTAAGATCATTTTTAAATATATGTGGAACTGTAAAAATGGGAGGAGTGAGCCCTGACTCAATTCGGTTGCAGTTATTTCCATTTTCTTTGCAAGACAAGGCTAGAGATTGGTTAGACTCGTTAACCTCAAATAGCATCCTTGGATGGAATGATTTAGTTAAAGCTTTCCTTGCAAAATTTTTTCCATTAGAAAAGATTACCAAGCTTAGAGCTGAAATTGGAAAATTTCAACAATTAGAGGAAGAGCAATTATATGAAGCTTGGGAAAGATATAAGGATTTGTTAAGGAAATGCCCACAACATGGATATCCTGATTGGCTTCAAATTCAACTTTTCTACAGTGGGTTAAATAGGAATTTAAAGACAATTCTCGACACTACGGCTGGAGGAAACTTTTTAGCCAAAACTGTCAAGGAGGCACGAACCATAGTAGAAGAGTTGGCTTTGACAAGTTACCAATGGCAACCAGAGTCCAAAATTAAGGAGAAACTATGTGAAAATGAAGAAGTGAGTGCTTTAAGGTTGCAAGTCGAAGTTCTAACCAAGGTTCTAACCAAACTCACGGGATCAGAAATTCCAAATGCACCGAAAGCCGAAGTAAAAGAAGAACCTAAGCCTGAAGAAAAGAAAAGCCCTTTGGAAGAAATGCTAAGAAACATCATGAATGAGACTAGAAATTTGTATGAAAATATGCAAGCCAAAGTAGATATTGTCATTAATAAGATGGAAGCAAAAATGGATCAAATGACAATATTTATAAAGGAAATCCAGCAAAGAAATTTATCTAATGTCATCGCCATGGACACACAAGAACAATGCCTGGCCATAACTCGGAGAAGTGGAAAGCAGGAAGCAGAGAGAAAAGAAGTCAAACAGACCAACACTAGGAGGATTCTGGATGAAGATGATGATCAAAACACAGAAGAGGAGGAGAAAGCGCCGCCATCTCCACCTGAAAAGACGTCCCATGAGTTCGTGGACTGCTCCAGTGGAAATTGCATGGAACCTTATACCTCACTACCCGAGGAGACTTTGATTGAAAGCTTCTATGAAAGGTTAAAGATGCTAGATTCAGTTGTTGATGGTGATGTGCTTGTTACGACACCCAATGAGGCATGGGAGATCAATGAAAATCTGACAGAAACTACTCAATTCCATGCCACTCCTCATGATGAGCCAGAATGCCAAGTTTCAGAGCAGCAGCAAGAAGGTAAATTAAAAGAAAATCCCATCAAGGTCAGTGAGCTTGAACTTAATTTTCCCTATGAGCCTTGTTCATATAGTAATCCATGCAAGTTAGGAGAATGGGATATTGAGAAAAATTCATATCATTCCATGCTTATTTCTTTGTCTCCTAAGAATCATAACTCTGAAATGCATGATTTAGGCTTAGTGTTTGCAGTACCTGATCCCCTTGCTGTTAGGCTTAGATGGTATCTAAATAATATGTTCAAGAAAGCGGAGGATTACTTGATTAAAATTTCTTATGCTGTGCACCCAATGTGCAAGTTGAAATTTTTTATGCAGGATCTGAGAAAGAAAAAGAAGAAAGATCCTCTGAGGATCAAGGAAGTGGACTTCGGTTGAAAACACCGAATCCCGTCTAGCTCAGGACGTTAAACAAGCGCTTCTTGGGAGGCAACCCAAGCTTTTAAAGTTTTTTGAAGATTTCATATTAGTTTTTGTGTTAATCATAAGGCTCCCATAAGATCAATCCTTGAGCAGGGAGCCCGTAAAATGACACCTATCCGCTCATTCTCTCTTCGGACAAAAATTCAAGACGTTTCAGACTCTCTCGCTTTTTCAGGGCAGTATCGATCTCTCTTTATCTGATTAAATGTTCATACATTGGGGACAATGTATATTTTAAGTTTGGGGGGGAGATTCGCTCTGCGTAGGTTTTGCATAAGAAAAGAAATGCTTATGATGAATTAAATGCATGTTGATGATGATGACGTCTGATGATTTGCTTTTAGCCATGATTCTCTCTTATTGTTGCAAATCTGGAAGCATGTCTAAATTCAAGAAAATTTAAAATTTTTCTTTGATCCCCTTGCAAAGTATGATGATTCACTTGTTTTAGTATGATTTTGAAAGCCTAGATGAAAGTTATATGCTTTGGAAGTTTGTTGTCACTCCGATAGGTGTAAAGTTTGTCTAGATAGCTTTCATGCGTAATAGTCAGTAATACTGAGCTTTGGGAAAAAGAAAATGAATTGCTCAAAGGTTAATAATAATAATAAATGCTCCACTTTCTTGAAAGTGTTAGTAACCAGGGGCATTCATGACACCCATCGTTTGCCTTTGCATGAAAACGCTGGAAAGAAATGAGCATGCTTCGGCATCCTGAAAGATGTGGCGCTCGTAGTTGGATGCTTTCATCACCAATGTTGGCAAGCCAGAACGAAGGCGTTACATCTAAAAGGATTATCATCTAGTTAAAAAAAAAAAAAAAAAAAAAAAAAAAAAAAAAGGTTTGGGGGACACCTCAAGAAATTTGAGCACCTAAGTAAGGTAGTACTTGCTAGATAAGTATGATGGCTAAAAGGGCGAGCTTTAGTGCCAGTGTAGGGGGAAGATGAATGGAGGAGTTTATAAATGATTCCGGGCTAGTAAAAATTGTGATAAGGTAATTGATGATTCATTTTTGCAAGGGAGGATTGGATTAAATTTTAAAACTTCTTGATGTTTGTTCATGCTTACTTATTTGTTTCAATAGTTTGCATTTATGGCTAGAAGCATTGAAGATAGAGTTGTTAGCATGCAAGTTATGATTCATATGCATTACTTTATTTTGCTCGGGACTAGCAAAACTTTAAGTTTGGGGGTGTGATGACATGCAAAAATGTCATCATTTTCCTATTAATTTTAGCTAGTTTTGCGCATGAATTGTGAGCTTTAATGTATTTTTATGTTGATTTTACAGAAAACCGAGTTCGGACAGCAAAACTGAGATTTTAAGAGAATTTGGGTAAATTTGGAGACTTTTTGGGCAAATTAAAGAATAACCATTGAAGATCCAAGCCCCAAGGTCCAAGAAGAAAAGACAATTGAAGTGGGAAGGCCCAAAAAGCCCAAAAGATTAAAGAAAGGAGGCTAAAATCCGCAATTCAGGCTTCTAGAAGGCCTAGCGTCGAGACGCTAGGACCGTAGCGTCTCAACGCTAGGTAATCAGAATAGCGCGTGCCAAAATCGCGACAGCGTCGCGACGCTGTCTGCGTAGCGTCGCGACGCTGCAACAACTTCTGCCCCAAGACAACATGACGTCACAGCGTCGAGACGCTGTGACGTAGCGTCTCGACGCTGTCGACTTGCTCAGCAAGAAATTTCCAGCCCCTTGCACTATAAAAAGGCCCCTTCCCTTTGGTTCAAATCATCCCAAATTTGGGGGAGCTCTCCCCTAGCTCAATAGAGAGAAAAAGTGAGAAGAATTGTGAGGAAAAAGGTGGAATTGAGCGAGATTCCAAGTCTCAAGATTCGAGATGATCGTAGCGGGAGCTTGGGATCAACTTATCGGTTATTTCTTCCTTACTTCTTTATAATTCCTTGTTGTAATTTGAGTTAGGCCTATGGATCAAGATCATTTTGGCAAAATTATTTCCATGTGTGAGTAGATCTTGAGACCTAGGGTCGTTATTCTAGTTAATTGGATGTTGTAGCACAATTGCTTGGATTATGTAATGAAATTCTCCATATTTCATCTATGCAATTCTTGCTTAATGCTTTTAATCTCTTGATCACGGATTAATTGATATGTTGGTCTAAATTGATACTCGACAGAGAGAAATTAGATTAGATCCAAATTGCATGGCTAACAATTGCTTGGAACACGAGAGTGAAAGAGAATTGTTAGAAATTGATTATGAAGTTGCTTAATGCCATACTATGATTAACTAAGGAGATGGACACATAAATTAGTTATGATGGTATGAGATGTGGAGGAGCTTGAAAGAGAAATCCGCTTAAAATTACTTCTAGATTTATGGAATTGAAGATTATTAGTTACATACATCCATGTAATTGAGCTACAAATCCAAGAAAGCTAGACAACACCCTAGGTCAAGTTCCCTTATTTGGTAATTTTCATTTCATTATTACATGTTTATTTTTATTAATTCCTTAATTTTTCGCACTATCATTCGAGTTGATCTTCTAAATAAAATTAAAACATGATGATTCTTGGTACTTAATGGAATTAATTCAATTTCCCTGAGGATTCGATACTCGGTATTACTACCGTTTTATATTACTTGCGGCCCGTGCACTTTGCGGTCATCAGTGTTCATAGTAAGTGGGAGAAGGAAACGTGTCAAACGTATCCTGCGGTCTCCATCATTAGGTTGCACCGTGAGATTCCTATGCGCTGCCTGCGAGTCGCCCTGGGAGCGATCACCCTACGGAGGGCTTGCGCATGGGATTCGGAACAACGCAAACTCCATAAATGGATAGGGTTTCCTAGGGTCATTCCCAACATTAGCTCTTCCCTACGGTGGCATTGTTGGGGCCGCCCTCGGCAATCTGAAAATGATGGGTAACACTTACAAGATGGTCTTGACCAAATTAACGTTAGCTAATAAATATTGGAGTAAGAGTTATTCTGGGAATAGTATTTGGCCGAGATTGTCTCGATTCAGAGGAGGAGTAGCTGACTGCCCTACAGTAGCGGTTATTCTAAACCCCTGAAGTATCGTTGCAAAATAAATCAATTGTATATATGGGTCGATGATTGCTTTTGCTAAATCTGATTGGATAAATGTGATTAATGGGTTTAGTGCATGTTTCTAATAGAGATTAATTTGTTTGTTTCAGCAATATGTCGAAAAACGTATGTGCTTTGTCAAATGCCAAATTAAACGGTTTAGTACATTCGACTAAGAATACTTGCTTAAACGCTAAACACGTGGCAAAGAATTTAGGTTTGGTCTCAACTGAGGAATGTCCTCAAACTAACTGCGTAGCCAAGAAAAACATGATCCACGACTCTAAATGTGATTTATTAGTCTTGGAAACGTGTTTAGTGGAAAACGACAATTCTGCCTGGATACTTGATTCAGGTGCCACTAATCACGTATGTTCTTCATTTCAAGGAATGAGTTCCTGGCAACAGCTAATAGCTGGAGAGATGACTCTTAAAGTTGGAACAGGAGAAGTCATCTCGGCTATTGCAGTGGGAGACATAAAATTATTCTTCACCAAGGAACGCTACATGATATTAGATAATGTGTACATAGTTTCGAAGATTAAAAGAAATTTGATTTCTTTATCTTGTTTATTAGAACAAGGTTACTCAATTTCTTTTTCTGTTAATGAAGCGTTTATAACTAAAAGAGGTATTGATGTTTGCTCTGCAAACTTGAAGAATAAATTATATGTTTTGAGACCAATTGAGTCTAAAGCTATTTTAAATCACGAGATGTTTAAAATTGCTGAGACTCAACCTAAAAAGCGAAGAGTTTCTCAAGATACCTATCTCTGGCACTTGAGGTTAGGCCATATCAACCTCAATAGGATTGGGAGATTGGTCAAGAGTGGACTTCTAAACAAGTTAGAAGACGACTCGTTGCCTCCTTGTGAATCATGCCTTGAGGGCAAGATGACAAAACGACCTTTTACCGAAAAAGGTTATCGTGCCAAAGAGCCCTTAGAGCTCATTCATTCGGACCTCTGTGGACCAATGAACATTAGAGCTCGAGGAGGGTACGAATATTTCATCAGTTTCATTGATGATTATTCGAGGTATGGCTATCTCTACCTGATGCATCATAAGTCTGAAGCTTTTGAAAAGTTCAAGGAGTATAAGGCCGAGGTTGAGAACCTATTAGGTAAGACGATAAAAACACTTCGATCCGATCGAGGTGGAGAGTATATGGACTTAAGTTTTCAAGACTATTTGATAGAGCATGGAATTACGTCCCAACTCTCAGCCCCTGGTACACCTCAGCAAAACGGTGTATCAGAAAGGAGAATAGAACCTTGTTGGACATGGTTCGTTCAATGATGAGTTGTGCTCAGTTGCCTAACTCGTTTTGGGGTTATGCAGTAGAGACTGCAGTTTATATCTTGAACGTAGTTCCCTCAAAGAGTGTTTCTGAAACACCATTTGAGCTCTGGAAAGGTCGTAAAGCTAGTTTACGACATTTCAGAATTTGGGGATGTCCTGCATACGTGCTAGAAGCAAACCCAAAGAAATTGGAGCCTCGTTCTAGATTTTGCCTATTTATAGGCTATCCCAAAGAAACGAGAGGTGGATACTTCTTCGATCCAGAGGAAAATAAAGTACTTGTATCGAAAAATGCTACATTCCTAGAAGAATACCACCTCAGAGATCACAAGCCACGTAGTAAAGTCGTTTTAAGTGAACTATCTAACGAAGCTACAGAAACATCAACAAGAGTTGTTGATGATACTGGCACCTCGAGTCAATCACGTCCTTCTCAAGAAATAAGAGAACCTCGACATAGTGGGAGGGTTGTTAGACAGCCTGATCGCTATTTGGGTTTAACTAAAACTCCAGTCGTCATACCTGATGACGGGATCGAGGATCCACTAACCTTTAAACAAGCAATGGATAACGTTGACAAGAACGAGTGGATTAAAGCCATGGACTTAGAGATCGAGTCCATGCATTTTAATTAAGTATGGGATCTTGTAGATCAACCTGAAGGGGTTAGACCCATAGGGTGCAAATGGATCTACAAGAGAAAACGAGACGCTGCTGGAAAGGTACAGACCTGTAAGGCACGACTTGTGGCAAAGGGTTTTATCCAGCGGGAGGGGATTGACTATGAAGAAACCTTCTCTCCTGTTGCCATGTTAAAGTCGATCCGGATACTTTTATCCATTGCCACGTTTTACGATTATGAAATATGGCAAATGGATGTCAAGACTGCCTTTCTGAACGGTAATCTTGAAGAAAGTATCTACATGTCTCAGCCAGAGGGGTTCATAGCTCAGGATCAAGAGCAAAAAGTTTGCAAGCTTAAACGATCCATTTATGGATTAAAACAAGCGTCTAGATCCTGGAATATGAGATTTGATATTGCGATCAAATCTTATGGCTTTGAACAAAACGTTGATGAGCCTTGTGTTTACAAAAGGATCATCAACAACTCTATAGCTTTCTTAGTACTGTATGTGGATGATATCCTACTCATCGGGAATGATGTAGGTTATCTAACTGACATTAAACTATGGCTAGCAACTCAATTCCAAATGAAAGATTTGGGTGAGGCACAATTTGTTCTAGGAATCCAAATTTTTCGAAACCAAAAGAACAAAACGCTAGCCCTGTCTCAAGCGTCTTATATCGACAAATTGTTGGTTAGATATAAAATGCAAAATTCCAAGAAAGGACTATTACCTTTCATGCACGGAATTAACTTGTCTAAGGAACAATGTCCTCAGACACCTCAAGAAGTTGAGGACATGAGACGTTTTCCCTATGCCTCTGCAGTAGGTAGCCTAATGTATGCCATGTTGTGTACAAGGCCTGACATTTGTTATGCAGTAGGGATTGTCAGTAGATATCAATCCAATCCAGGATTTGATCACTGGACAACCGTTAAAAGTATCCTCAAATATCTAAGGAAAACGAGGGACTATATGCTCGTGTATGGTTCGAAGGATTTGATCCTTACAGGATACACTGATTCTGACTTTCAAACTGATAAAGATTCGAGGAAATCTACATCGGGGTCAGTATTCACTCTAAATGGAGGAGCACTAGTATGGCGCATCATCAAGAAAGGATGCATTGCAGACTCGACCATGGAGGCCGAATATGTAGCCGCTTGCGAAGCAGCAAAAGAGGCAGTATGGCTCAGGAAGTTCCTAACTGACTTGGAAGTCGTTCCAAATATGCATCTGCCTATCACCTTGTATTGTGATAATAGCGGCGCAGTTGCAAACTCAAAGGAACCTCGCAGCCATAAGAGAGGCAAGCACATCGAAAGGAAATACCATCTCATTAGGGAGATTGTGCACCGAGGAGACATGATCGTCACGAAGATAGCGTCGGAGCACAACATTGCTGATCCATTCACGAAGGCTCTCACGGCTAAAGTGTTCGAGAGTCATCTAGAAGGTCTAGGTCTGCGAGATATGTACGAGAAATAATCTAGGTCAAGTGGGAGAATTGTAACCGGTATATCGATACCTTAGTATACTGGGTATTTAGATGCCCTAGTTTATTGTATTTTTACTCCGTTATTAATACAAGTATTTATTCATCCACTGCAGTTATAGATTATAGTACATCCCACTAAACTAAATTTTTAGTTCAAGTGGGAGATTGTTGGGATTGGTGCCCTAAAACTTGTAGATAGTGAATGTTAAACGAATTATATACTTATTCGATAAAGGTGTTATCGAGATTGATTCAGTAAAAGTCATTACTGAATAAATTAAATTGCACATATAATAACCCAAATCCAATAAACTAAGATCCATGGCTATAGGATGAAAACTTGAGCTTTATGTAGAGACATAAAAGTGGATCAAGCTTGAGTAATAGCCAAAACGGTCTATAGTATAGGAATAGGGTTGGGTACCTTATTCTGGAGACACTATGAGACGCGGCCCACTTTATAGATGGTATAGACGATGTGATCCTAAATCGTCCATGTAGAGACATGCGAGTGGGGGTGTCCTATGTAATGAGTTTGCATAAGACCAGGACCGAGAAATAAGCCGCTCTCGCTTTATAACACCGTTTACTGACGAGACTGACTATTTCATGTGATGACCTAGGTAACTCGATCTTAATCCTGAGCTAACTATGAACTCCTGTTTATTCGGGCTTATCCTTAGATCTACATAGGTGAGAGTGGCTCAGTATCGCCGACTCAATAAGCCTCCCATTTCAGGGATAGGAACGGGTAGATAGCTGGGGACATAGTCGTGCAAGAAGGAATTCACTCCTACCCGAATAAGGGATAGTAGAGAGGTTGTTCCCTTAAGTGCTGACTCCGGGGCTTGAAAAAAGGGATCCTGCCCTCTCATTGGCCCGAGAGGGACTCGGTTTATTGGTTGGACCATAAACCAATTGTTCATTAGAGGATTGATGTGGACTTTTCCTACCGCAAGCGCACGGGTCAAGTAATAATATAGTGAATAGTAAATTCGAATGTCGTCCTCTGGATTGGATTTTTAAGCAAATCAAGTATTGTGAATTATCTTGCCCAATTTTATTTAGGGATCAAAAAGTGATGAAAAGATGATGATAAAACCAATAATCAAAGCAAATAAAAAGAATGGAAATTCAATTGGGAAAACTACTTAGGGAATTGATTTCGCTGATTTCGTTTAGGATTGATTTTAAAGAATAAGTTATTATGCACAATGAAATTATGAGCCAAAGACCCTTTAATCACAACTACCTCTCCCGAGTATAATTGATTCTCATGCAAATTAACCAACTTGATATCCCTATCTAAGTTTATTAATAAGCAAGGCAATGAGATCTTTTAACCAATTCTAAAGTTAATCTAAAACCGTCAAGAATTAGAAATTAAACTTTATTCATGCAATCTTGAGTAAGTCTAAATCAAATCCCCTCTCCCGAGCTAGATTCGAAACTTAAATCATCCAACTAATGGCCAATTAATTGAAAGCATTAAATCAAGATTACAAACACAATAACATTGCACAACTTAAACCATAAATCAATCCATAAACTTAATCAACTACATCAATCCCTAAGCTACAAGTTTAGCTACTCATGAATGTAAATACAATCTCAACTAAACATGTGTAAGCCATAAATCTAACTAAAGAAAGAAAAGGGAAAAGAAAACTCAATGTAGGCCAAGTCCCGACGTCCCCGTCACGATCCCCACGAACAATGGGTTGATTTCCAAGTTCCTCCTTTGTTTTCAGCTCCAAAAGTGCTCTATTCTGTCCTCTTTACGGCTCCAAAAGGTCCCAAATTGATTCCCCCAAAAAACCTAGCCGAAAGGATGCTTAAATAGCAAAATTTCGTCATAGCGTCGAGACGCTGTCAAGACAGCGTCGCGACGCTGTCAAGACAGCGTCGCGACGCTGTCGAGATCCGCATTTTTGGAAATTTTGTTTATAGCGTCGCGACGCTGGTCTTAGCGTCGCGACGCTATGATTTTTTTTTTTTTTTTTTTTTTTTTTTAGATTGGAAGCTCCATTTGACTCCAATTGATGAATTAAGCTTCAAGCACATACTTCCTACAAATAAAACATAAAAATGCATAAATTTGGGCAAATAATTGAAAAAGACTAGCTTAATTAATCAGAGAAAAATAGCTAGCTATGCTCGCTATCAAGGATCAGTGAGACTTAAGGAACTAGAAGTACTATAGGGGTAAAACGACTTATTGACCTAGCTATAGCTACGAACAACCTGTGAAGGATCGACTTACTAATCATGGTTAAATCAAGTGGACAGAAATATATCTATAGTGAGGGGAGTGTATCGGGCTATAGTGGAGTGTCCCGATAGTTAACGAATGTTGGCTAGCTTGGACAATGAGATTAGTCGGTTAGCCTCGAATCGTTGGAGCCCATGATCTATAGGTCCATTAGGTCCCCCTACTAGCTCATATCAGAATTAAGCCTAGAACAAAAGATAGGAAGCTTTGAATCGTTCAAAATCGGGAAAAAGGGTATTATCGTAAATTGTGTTTGACACAATAACTTAATTATGAATTAAATTAGAAAATGAGAGATGAAGTATTTAAAAGTGTTTTGAATACTATATATATGTATTAGGAATCATATATATGGAATTGCACAAGATAACAAAGATTAATTAGATTAATCATATCAAAATTAATTTGAAAATTTTCAAATTAATTACCAAGCAATCAATTTCAATTTAGAATTGAAATTGGGGGTAATTTGCAAGCTTGAAATTTGATTTCAATTTGAATTTAGTGGATTTAGTTGGAAATCCACTTAATGCATGATCATTCAAAGTGGAAAGACAACTCACTCATGCATTGTTGCATGTCTTGTGTAATGTACACCTAGAATCCACTTGAGCTTGCAAATACACCATGTGTCTTGTGTCTTGAGGCTTGGCTTTGCATGGAGAATGTCTTTAAAAGGAGTTTGAATCATATTCAAACATAAGAGAGTCATTTCCTTAATGTTATGCTGCTGGAATTTGGACTCAAAGTTCTCTCATCTCTCATTCTTCTCCATTGTTTGATGCTTCAAGCATTCCCTTCCCATTCCCTATCTTATATAGACTCCCACAAGTCGTTCTTTGCCCGGAGTATAGTAGGGAAGACTCTAGAGGTTGTCCAAGGAGCATAGGAGAGGCAAACACCACGAGGAGTTCAACATAAGTGAGCTACAAAGGTTGGGGTTTTCTAAACTCTCTATTCTGTCTTTTCTAGAACATGCATGCTTTAGGAGTAAAATTGAATGTCTTAAGTGCTTTCGATCTTCAATTGCTTCCGCATGTGTAATATGTACACCTTCAGCACAAGCGAGATCTAACTCAACGAGACCAGATTCTACTAGCCCGGGATTGGATTATTAAACTCTCAACCCATCTTCCCTCTACACTGGCACTAAGGATTCACTAACGAGTCAATGGAACAAATTAGTTTGTTTTCCTCCATACTTAGGTGCTTATAAGTGAAAATTAAATCAAGCATTTATATGTGGCACTAGCTTTCACACACCTATTGCAGGGACCCTTAACCGGAGTTTTCTCTGGTTGGCCTAACTGATCACAACAGGGGTAGCTCTTTTTGCCTAAACTTTATTAATCATTGCATTGTGCGCATAAGTCATGACTTTTTTTTTCTCTTTCAAATTGTAACAACAAGAATGATTTTTCTTTATGAGCATGATAAGCATATATTCTTTTCTTTCCTCCTAAGCAAGACCAAACATGCTAATTTGCAAAAAATTAACTCTTTAGCTCTTCCCTACACCTATCGAGGTGACAACAAGCATATGAACCTAATAATTCACTCCTAAGGATTCAAATCCAAATCTAGCCAAGATAAATACTCTACTCATGCAAGCCATCTCCTAGAAAAAGTTTAAAAAGTCTCCCTTTTTGGGCACTCATGCTTACAACTCATCGAAAGCTTGAAAATTGACAAGAAAGCCTATCCTAGGACATCATAGCCATGCAAAAATAGCATCCAGAAAACAACCATATGCTCAATTCAAAGAAAGCTCAAAACTATAGCCCGAACTCAGATGCTCAAGGGCTCCCCAAACATGATAATCCACCCCCAAACTTAAAGCATGCATTGTCCTCAATGTATAAAGAAAATAAAGCATAATCAATCATGAGAACAATAAAAGAGTAGGAGGAGTGAACGATACTGCCCTGGAATGATGACCTTTTCATGATTTCTTGGCAAAGACAAGAGCACGGGAACTCCTACAAAACAAAAACAACAAGACAAAAAAAAAACAATAACAAAATAACTTAGGTTGCCTCCCATAAGCGCTTGTTTATCGTCTCTAGCTTGACGTGCTCGTGCAGTCTGTCAAGGCACATAAAAATTCTCGTATTTCTTTGGACCCTTCTTTCTTGAATCAATAAAACTCACTATTGCTAGCAAGCTTACCAGCTTCTCATGGGCTTCTGAAATAAAATTATTTTTGGTATTTTTGACTAAAATAAACATAAAAGGAGAAAGATCAAAATAAAGAGACTCTGACTCTAAAACTGACTCGTGAGAATAGAAAAATGAATAATCAAAATATACAAAGGATGGAGAAGATAAAACAGACGAAGACTTTTCAACCTCAAACTCTACCTCCTGAACTTCCTCTGACACTACAAGCTCATTTTCTTTTTCTTCCTCACAACCATGTTCTTGATAGGTGCTCCAACTCTCCAATTCATCCCCACTATTCATGCAACTCACCCCTAACTGCTCATCCTCATCAAGATCGAAAGAACTACGCTCATGAATGGGTGCCAATGAATCATCGGCCACATGACTCACTAGACAACTTATGGAAGTGGATCCCACCTCACTAACTTCCTGTGGAGCTTGAAGTCCTCTTATGATTTCATCAATTTTTAGACTCCTTGCTCTAGACTCCTCAATATAATTTTGAACTATGCTTTCCAAGGAAGAATTTTCATTTAAAGGGGTATAACTTGAAGATGAAAATTTGGAATATGGTGTTGAATAAAAAGCCATTCAAATCAATTAAAGCAACAATGATAATTAGGCTTCCAATCAAACAATAACCCAAAAAGAACAAATGACAAAGACTCAAACAAAAAAAATCTAATATGGACAAAATCTAATATGGAAAATATAATCTAGAAAAGGAAAGTACTATCTAATTAAGGAAAACAAGAAACAAATATGGAAAATTACAATTAAGGCAAAAGACTAACAAGGAAAAATATCTAAATAAAGAGAAAAAAAAATCAAGAAAATAACACAAAAAACAAATAAGGAAAATATTACACAACTAAAAGAAAAACTAAATTAGAAAAGCAAATATGGAAAGAAAAACAAATTATAAGGAAAACACTAAAATAGGAATGCAACAAATATGGAAAATAAAAACAAACAAGGAAAAATGCAATCTATCTACAAAATAAAAAAATAAATAAAATACACCCTAAATTAAGACCGAACAATTTTTCCACGATATTAATTTAACTAAATATACTAATCCCCAGCAACGACGCCAAAAACTTGATGTGCAATTTGCTTACCGCAAGTGTACGGGTCAAGTAATAATATAGTGTTTTTGTGTAAAACGAGTGTCGTCCTCTGGATTGGTTTTCTAGCAAATTAAGTATAGCGAATACTTTTGTTCAATTTTATTTAGGGAGCAAAACTCAATGATAAAGATAAATCTAAAGACAAAAAGCATAAAATAAAAGTGGAGACTCAAATGGAAAGATTCTTAGGGAATTGATTTCATTGATTAAGATTGAGGATTAATTAATGTGATGAATTTAGCATGCAATTATTCTACCAAGTCTAGGAACCTTTTATCACAACTATCTCTCCCGAGCATAATTGATTCTCATGCATGCAACGTACTTGATATCCCTATCTAAGTTCATTAACATGCAAGGCTTTGAGTTTAGTTCTTCAAGCAACTTCTAAAGTTATTCCAAATCCCGTCACAAACTTAGAATTTCTACTTTAGTCATGCAATTAAATAAAGTAAGTCTTATGCCAAATCCCCTCTCCCGAGCAAGATTCAACACTCAAATCATTCAACTAGTGATCATGTAATTGAAAGCATTTAATCATAATTGCATAGGTAAAATAAATGCATATTCATACCACAAATCAATCCAACAAACTAAAACAACTACATCAATCCCTAAGACAAACAACTAGCAACTCATGGTCTTTAAACTACAAACACTAATTGAAAGAAAGGCCATAAAAACTACAGGAGTTAAGGGAAAGAGAAAGGAAAACTCGAATCCGTCGAAACCGGCACGTCCCCGTCACGATCTCCACGTCTTCTCGCTTGATTTCCGCTCCTTGGCCTTGCCTTTAGCTCCCACAAAAGGTCTCTAGTCGAAATTAGGGCTAAAATCTCACCAATTGGGCTCCTCAAATCCGTAGCTGAAAAGAGGAATTTATAGAAAATCTGGCAACAGCGTCGAGACGCTATGGACAGCGTCGCGACGCTGTCGCGATACCGCATTTTTGGAAAATTTGTCGATAGCGTCGCGACGCTATGATTTTTTTTTTTTTTTTTTTTAGATTGGAAGCTCAATTTGACTCCAATTGATGAATTAAGCTTCAAGCACATACTTCCTACAAATAAAACATAAAAATGCATAAATTTGGGCAAATAATTGTAAAAGATTAGCTTAATTAATCAGAGAAAAATAGCTAGCTATGATCGCTATCAGCCCTACACGTGTCCAAGTTGACCTAATTCAAGCCTCCTATCCTTCTATAAAAGGCAGTAGCCGCCCAAGTCAAAGGTATTCAATGTTTCCCCTTGGAAGCCGAATAGTATAGAGAGATTGAAGATCATCAAGAACACCATCATCCGCAAGCTGATTAAGGAGTTTATTTTCTTTATTAACTTGTGATTATGGACATGCCTACTCAGATTGTGATTTGTATTTCCATGCCTATTATGAACTAAGTAGCTTAGGTGTTGGTTAGGAATAATGTGATTGTCGTGCTTCATCTTTAGTAATATATTGACTATCGCATTTTGGTTAATTGTTGTACTTATTTCCATTTTATGTCTGCCTGGCCAGCCGGTGTGAATAGCTCTCTCTAGTTTCAGGGATGATTTAGAGAGTGTGTGGCAATTATCCACACTACGATCATTGTGTATTGGTGAACGCCAGTGACTGAGCTAGGGATAGCCAGTTGCCTAGTGCTTGATCGGTCGTACTTCATTGGGGTTGAAACACATCCCAAAAGATCCGGAGTTCCGGGAGGAATCCGCTAATAATACTGCAAGAAATGCATGATCAATAATATTGCTAGAGCATCTTTTAGAACAATCACTAAATCCTAACCAGCGCCTGTCTTTAATCTGTCTATCTATTTGTTTACTCGTTGTTCTGTCATTTATTTTGCTTCAGCACAATTCTTATAAAACCAAATCATTTTACCATCTTTGAAACCATTAGAAAGTTAGACAAAATAGGTAGAGTGGAAACTAATTCAGGACTCAGATTGATAATATTACTTGCTGCAGACTGTGTATACTTGCACAGGAATTCTAGAGTCTTTTATACCATATTTTTACTCACTCTAGGAACCCAACAAGCACCGAAATTGGAACATTCCAGTAGCAGTTCAATGAATAGTTGTTCGAAGCATGGGAGCGCTAAAAGGAACTACTGAGGAAGTGTCCTCGGCATGGATACCCTGACTAGTTGCAGATTCAATTATTTTATAATGGTTTAAATCTAAGTAGTAAGACTATTGTTGATGTAGCTGCAAGTGGGACTCTGTTGTCCAAGACCGTGGAGAATTGATAACTCTCCAAAAGGGAGTTATTTAGGCCTTATTTCTATAGTGATTTGTGTGTCATTTGTGCCAAATAGGTGTATTATTAGATGAATATTATATGTTTTACCCTATTTAGAGGAATGAATGCTTTGGAAGTTATTTTGCAGAGAAAATAATGCTGAGCGACTTAAGGGAGTAAATTCCACGATCCAGCAAAGCTAGGAGCAAAACTGGCCACATGAGCTACACATGATTCATTAATGAGGTGGCGTTTTTAGAAGCAATCTTGGATATAGGAAGCTTGGAGAGCCCACCACGTGTAATCTTTGACCTAATTAGGGTTGACTTCACTCTATAAAAGGAAGTAGCCGTCTCAAGTCAATTCATTCCGAGTTGGAGACTCACTTTCCATCTTTGGAAGTCGAATAAAGGAGGAACAATTGGAGACTCAAGAAGACCATCAACTACAGATTTTTTCAAGGAAAATTTTCTTTTCTTATAAAAGTTTGTAGTTTGTTGCGCGTCACCGCTACTAATACCGCAAGTGCACGGGTCGCAAGTAATAAAAAACAGAAATATTCTGAGTATCAAATCCACAGGGAGGCGAAGCGAAAATTAAGCAAAGCAAAAATTCCTTGAACACTAAAAATACTTGGGGGAAATAATATTTAGGGACCAAAACATGCAATTAAAATGAATTAAAAAATTAAAGCGATTAAGGAAATCAAATTGATCAATCAAGAAACAAAAATATGGAGAAAGAGCTTTTTAAATGGGAAGTGGGGTCTTGAAACTCAATTAATAGCTAAATAATTATTACAATCATCCTATCTCATTGCCCAACTAATTATAATCCTAGAATCTCCGTTAGTCACATAGGATCTCCTGTCGGTCTCCCCTAATTGTAATTAATCCATTTTAACAACCTAAGTGTCCTTAGCGCCATTAAAATTCGTTAATTATTACGCTCTGATTCATTTTAGGAATCTAAGTTTAATCAACTAATCTCGTTGTCACGACGGGCAATTAAACTAGTTGCATGGATTATGATCTATCATAATTTCTCTCCGTCGAGTCTCCATTAAGAATCAGATCAATATACAACTGGCCAGATTGCATACAGCATTACGAGCATCCATACAAATAATTAGTAAACAGGGCAAGAGATAGGCAACTATAACAACATTTAACTATAATTTCATTTCAAGACCCCAAATTGGGGTTTAGCTATACATAGCTAAAATATTCACAAAATATACAATGGAAAGCATAAATATGAGCAAAATAAAAGGAAAGGAAATGACCGTCGAAGACCCCGTCGCTGGTGCTTGGAGTCCCTCCGAGCACACCTTGAGCCTCCTAGAGTGCTCCCCAAAACTCCCCAAAATTTTCTCACTAAAGAACTCTCAAAAAGGCTAAAAAGCCTTGAGAGAAGGCTCCAAAGGAGCCAAAGAGAAAGCAATGAAAGAATGGAATGATGATTGATGCATAAAATGGGCACCAAGGGGCGCCTTATATAGGCCCGAAAATGGGACAGCGTCGTGACGCTGTGACGTCAGCCAACTTGTTCGCCAAGAAATGGGACAGCGTCTCGACGTTGTGCAGATTCCAAAACTGGGCAGGCGCGGATTGGGCTTGAAATTTGACCAACTTCAATTCTTTTTGGACCTCTTCTACATGGTTGACTTTCTTGGGCTTCCCCTTGACCCATACATGGAAATTTAGGCTTGGATGGCTCATTTTAGGGCATTTTCCACCAAAAAACCATAAAGTGCTCCTAAAGACAAAATAATAAATTATGTAAGATTTCTTCAATAAAAACACAATTAAAGCGTCCAAAAGATTAATAAATTAGGACTAAAATAGCGACATTTGTGCCTGCTATCATAGTTATGGGTGCACGTGATCAGATTGTAGCGTGTGTTGCTTTTCATTCCATGAACTAAATTTACTTTAGGTGTTGGTTAGGACTATGTAATTTTCGTACTTCATAATCTAACAATTAATATTGATTTTGAGCATCTTGATTACTTGTTGTGTTTATTTTTATTTTATGCCCGCCTGGCCAACCGGTGTGAATGTCATCTCTTAGTTTCAGGGATGATTTGAGAGGTGTGTGGCTTGTAATCACACTAGACCATTATGTGTTGGTGGACGCTAGTGACTAAGTTAGGGATAACCATCCGCCTAGTGCTTGATCGGTAGAGCGTCATTGGAGTTGAAACACATTCCAAACAATCCAGAGTTCCGGGAGGATCCTGGAGATAAGACTGCAAGAGAATGCCTTATCAATATTATTGCTAAAGCATCTTTTTAACAATTACAGAAATCTTAACCAACGCTTGTTTCCAATTTGTCTACTTTATTCGTTTACATTATGCTCTCTTATTTCTTTTACTTCAACATTATTTCAAAACCCAATCATTTTTACAATCTTGAAATCACTAAAAAGTTACACAAGATAGGTAGAGTGAAAGTTATTCAAAACCTCATGGATATGATAAATTACTTATCACTTGTTGCGGACTATGTGCACTTGCATAGTATTCTAGAGCTAAATTCTATTATATTTTTAACCCACTCTAGAAGGCAACAAGAATACACGAACTTTATTGGAGGATGTGGCCACCAACAACTATCAGTGGCCATCTGAGCGATCTACACCAAAGAAAGTTGCAGCTGGGGTGTTCGAGATTGATAATGTAAGTGCTTTATAGGCCCAGATGTCCTCCATTGCTAATGCTTTCTTGAAATTTTCAGGTACAGGGAGTGCACAATCCATCGAGTCAACAATTGCCATTACGTCTCAATCTCAGGAGGAGACCACCATAGAACAGGTTTAGTACGTATCAAATTCTAATTTTAGGGGATATAAAAATTCTACACCCACACACTATCACCCTAACAATAGAAACCATGAGAATTTTTCTTATGCTAACAATAAGAATGTTTTAAATCCTCCTGGATTTGCCCCTCAAAAGCAAGAAAATAAAAAAATCTCTTGAGGATCTTGTTGGAGCCTTTATTGTAGAATCAAGTAACAGGACAAATAAGCTGGAGGAGACAATGATCGCCATTAACACCACGATGATTGGCCACAGTGCAGCGATAAAAAACATTGAAACTCAGTTGGGGCAACTTGTAAGTGTTGTCAACACCATGTAGAAAGGTAAAGCCCCAGCTGAGCAGGAGAGACCTCAAATGAAGTACTGTAAGGCCATCATTGTGCACCAGGTGGAGGAGATTGAAGAAGCTGAGGAGTAGAAGACTACTGAACCAGAAGGCCCCACTAGAGAACCTGCATAGGGCACATCCTCAAATGAAGCTGAAAAGCTTAATCCTGAGCCCTTTGTCCCTTCTCCTACTGTGTTGGTTCTCAAAAAGAAGAAGAACAATCAGGTTCAATTTGAAAAATTTATGAATGCTTTTATGAATTTAAATATTAATATACCTTTTGCAGAAGTATTAGAGATGCTGATAGCGAGCATAGCTAGCTATCTTTACTTATTTAATTTAGCTAGTCTTTTATGGTGTTTGGGCCATTTTATTGTGCTTTATTGTTTATTTTGTAGGAAATGGTTGAGTGGAGCTATAATGCAATATCATAGTTAATCAGGTGCTCGGGGCGTGAAAAGAAGCAAAGGAATGAAAAGAGTAAAAGTGGAGAAAAGTCAAATCTCGGTCAACAGCAGGCTAGCGTCGAGACGCTAGCTCTTGAGCGTCTCGACGCTCACATTCCATATCAGATTAGGCGTGTAAAGCTTACAGCGTCGAGACGCTACGATAGGAAGCGTCCCGACGCTACCGTTTTTCCTTATTCAGAACGCGCGTTTAAGAGGCAGCGTCTCGACGCTAAGACGAAAAATCAGAATAAAAGCTTCACTTCGGCTAGGTTTTAGGGGAGATCGATTGGGGACCTTTTGGAGCCGTAAAGAGGACAGAATAGAGGCTTTTGGAGCTGAAAACAAAGGAGGAACTTGGAAATCAACCCATTGTTCGTGGGGATCGTGACGGGGACGTCGGGACTCGGCCTACATTGAGTTTTCTTTTCCCTTTTCTTTCTTTAGTTAGATTTATGGCTTTCACTTGTTTAGTTGAGCTTGTATTTGCATTCATGAGTAGCTAAACTTGTAGCTTAGGGATTGATGTAGTTGATTAAGTTTATGGATTGATTTATGGTTTAAGTTGTGCAATGTTATTGTGTTTGTAATCTTGATTTAATGCTTTCAATTAATTGGCCATTAGTTGGATGATTTAAGTTTCGAATCTAGCTCGGGAGAGGGGATTTGATCTAGACTTGCTCAAGATTGCATGAATAAAGTTTACTTTCTAATTCTTGACGGTTTTAGATTAACTTTAGAATTGGTTAAAAGATCTCATTGCCTTGCATATTAATAAACTTAGATAGGGATATCAAGTTGGTTAATTTGCATGAGAATCAAGTATACTCGGGAGAGGTAGTTGTGATTAAAGGGTCTTTGGCTCATAATTCCATTGTGCATAATAACTTATTCTTTAAAATCAATCCTAAACGAAATCGGCGAAATCAATTCCCTAAGTAGTGTCCCAATTGAAATTCCATACTTTTTACTTGCTTTGAGTTAGTTTTCATATCACCTATTCATCACTTTTTGATCCCTAAATAAAATTGAGCAAGATAATTCACAATACTTGATTTGCTTAAAAATCCAATCCAGAGGACGACATTCGAATTTACTATTCACTATATTATTACTTGACCCGTGCGCTTGCGGTTAGGAAAAGTCCACATCAAGTTTTTGGCGCCGTTGCCGGGGATTGGCACATTTAGCTAGATTGATATTGTGGAAAAATTGCTTGATCTTAATTTAGGGTGTATTATTACTTTTTTAGGTTGATTGCATTTTTTTCCCTTATTTGTTTTTCTTTCCATATTAGGTTATTTTGTTTCCTTTTCTAGATTATATTTTCTATATTTAGATTAGTTGTTTCCTTTTCTTTATTTCATTCCATAATTGTTTTCTTTCTTTGTTTATTAGGGTAGTTTGTTTGTTTATGCGTAGGGATAAAGATTTAATTTTAGCACCATTTGATCCCGAGATAGAAAGGACAATTCATAGGCTTCGAAGGGAAAATAGAGAAAATTTTCAAATGGCTGACCAAAATCAACCTGAGGAACCTAGGCCTATTAGAGATTATTTTCAGCCTGTGTTTCAGGGACAACAGTCGGGGATTGTCTATGCCCCGATTAATGCCAACAACTTTGAGCTGAAGACCGGCCTTATTCAGATGGCTCGAGACTGTGCATACAGAGGATCGCCCACTGAGGATCCAAATTCTCATCTTAAATCATTCTTGGATATATGTGGGACGGTAAAGATTAATGGTGTCTCTGAGGATGCTATTCGCTTACGTTTATTTCCCTTTTCTTTGCAGGATAAAGCACGTGATTGGTTGCAGTCTATTACTCCTGGGAGCATCACCACCTGGGATGCTTTGGTCCAGGCCTTTTTAAAGAAATTCTTTCCTCCTGCAAAGACGGTCAAGCTGAGGACCGAGATTGGGACATTCCAACAACAGTATGATGAGCAGCTGTTCGAAGCTTGGGAGCGATTCAAAGAGCTACTGAGGAAGTGTCCTCAGCATGGTTACCCCGATTGGCTTCAGGTACAGTTGTTTTATAATGGTTTAACTCCTAGTACAAAAACGATTGTTGATGCAGCTGCAGGTGGGACTCTGTTGTCCAAGACCGTGGAAAACGCTCGCACACTTTTAGAGGATATGGCCACCAACAGCTATCAGTGGCCATCTGAGCGGTCTACACCTAAAAAGATTGCTGCTGGAGTGTTTGAGGTTGACAAAGTAAGTGCACTTCAGGCCCAGATGACTTCCCTTGCCAATGCTTTTATGAAATTTTCAGGTACAGGGAGTGCACAATCAATTGAATCAGCTGCTGCTTTAGCATCTAGACCTCAGGAGGAGACCATCGAGCAGGTTCAGTATGTATCAAATTTTAATTCTAGGGGATATAATAATAGTTCTACACCTACACATTATCACCCTAACAATAGGAACCATGAAAATTTCTCTTATGCTAATACTAAGAATGTTCTTAATCCTCCTGGTTTTGCCCCTCAAACTCAAGATAATAAAAAGTTAGAAGATCTTGTCGGAGCTTTCATTGCAGAGTCTAGTAACAGGACAACCAAGTTAGAGGAGGCAGTCATTGCCATCAACTCAACAGTGAATGGCCACAGTGCAACTATAAAGAACATTGAGACTCAGTTGGGACAGTTGGTGAATGTTGTAAGCACCATGAACAAAGGTAAGGCCCCAGCTGAACAAGAGAAACCTCAGATGGAGTACTGTAAGGCAATCACTGTGCACCAGGAGGAATCTGAAGAGGAACCTGAATCTGAGGACTATGAAACGCCTACAGGGGAAGCTGAGGAGGACACATCATCTGATGAGGCTGAAAAGCCTAACCTTGAGCCTCCTATTCCTTCTCCCACACTGTTGGTTCCCAAAGAAAGGAAAAAGAAAAAGAAGAAAAAGAATAATCAGGTTCAGTTTGATAAATTTATGAATGCTTTTATGAATCTGAATATTAATATTCCTTTTGCAGAGGCATTAGAGATGCCCCAATACAACAGGTTCATGAAGGAGTGGTTAGCAAAGAAGCGAAAAGAAAAGAAGGTTGACACTGTGTATCTTGCTTCCACATGCAGCACCAGAGTACAACAGAAAGTACCTGAAAAAGTAGCAGATCCAGGGAGTTTTTCTGTTCCTTGTAGTTTTGGTACTTATTCTTTCAGAGCATTATGTGATTTAGGTGCTAGCATTAATATCATTCCTTTATCATTGTGTAAAAAGTTAGATATAGGTGAGATTAAGTCTACTCCTGTAAAGCTCCAATTGGCTGATCAATCTGTGGTGAAACCAGTTGGTATTGTAGAAAATGTGTTAATCAGAGTAGGTAGATTTTTCCTCCCTATTGACTTGTATGTTATGGACATGATAGAAAATCCTTCAATGTCTGTCATATTAGGACGACCATTCCTCGCTACTGGGCGAGCAATCATAGATATTGAGCGCAGGGAGCTCACTATTAGAGTCAAGAATGAAAAAGAAATCTTTAAAGCAGTTGAAGACTCTAAAGATGAAGTGCTTTACATGGGCTACAGGAAAGGTGCAAGAAAGAGCACCTCGGTTGGATTAACAGAACAAAAGCCTCCTTGAAGCACGTGCAACACGTCGAGCTAATGACGTTAAACAAGCGCTTATGGGAGGCAACCCAAGTAAGTTTAGTGTGTTTTCCCTTTTGTTGTTGATTTATTGTTTGTTTTTGTTTTGTAGATCTTGTTTTCTTCCTCTCCTTTGCTTTCAAGCTTTCAAGATTCAAAGCTCTCAAGCAAGAAGTCATCATCATTCCAGGCCAGTATTGTTCACTCCTGTCATTCTTTTATTGTTCTCATGCTTGTTTATGCTTTATTTTCTTTATACATTGAGGACAATGCATATTTTAAGTTTGGGGGTGGATTAGCATATTTGTGGAGCCCTTGAGCATCTGAGTTCGGGCTATAGTTTTGAGCTTTCTTTGAATTAAGCATATGGTTGTTTTCTGGATGCTACTTTTGCATGATTATGATGTCCTAGGATAGGCTTTCTTGTCAATTTTCAAGCTTGTGATGAGATCTAAGCATAAGTGCCCAAAAAGGGAGACTTTTTAAAATTTATCTAGGAGATGGCTTGCATGAGTAGAGTATTTATCTTGGCTAGATTTGGATTTGAATGCTTAGGAGCGAATCATTAGGTTCATATGCTTGTTGTCACCTCGATAGGTGTAGGGTAGAGCTAAAGAGTTAATTTTTTGCAAATTAGCATGTTTGATCTTGCTTAGGAGGAAAGAAAAGAATATATGCTATTTATGCTCATAAAGAAAAATCATTCTTGTAGTTACTGTTGAAGAGAAAAATTATTATGCCATGGCCTGTGCACAGTTTGCAATGTTTAATAAAGGTTAAGGCAAAAAGAGCTACCCCTGTTGTGATCAGTTAGGCCAACCAGAGAAAACTCAGGTTAAGGGTCCCTGCAATGGGTGTGTGAAAGCTAGTGCCACATTTACATGCTTAATTCAATTGTTAATTAAAAGCACCTAAGTATGGAGATAAACAAACTAATTTGTTGCATTAACTCATTAGTGAAGCCTTAGTGCCAGTGTAGAGGGAAGATGAGCTGAGAGTTTAATAATCCAATCCCGAGCTAGTAGAGTCTGATCTTGTTGAGTTAGATCTCGCTTGTGCAAGTTAATTTTGGAAAAATTTTAATTTGTCTCCATCATTGGTCCTTGTGTGCATATCTCTTGCTTGCTTGGTGATTGACTTTTGAGCCTTGAGGATTGAGTTATGATTGTTGCATCCATTTTTCCATTGTATGTTTGATTTCTAGTTTGCTCGAGGACTAGCAAAAGCTTAAGTTTGGGGGTATTTGATAGCGAGCATAGCTAGCTATCTTTACTTATTTAATTTAGCTAGTCTTTTATGGTGTTTGGGCCATTTTATTGTGCTTTATTGTTTATTTTGTAGGAAATGGTTGAGTGGAGCTATAATGCAATATCAGAGTTAATCAAGTGCTCGGGGCGTGAAAAGAAGCAAAGGAATGAAAAGAGTAAAAGTGGAGAAAAGTCAAATCTCGGTCAACAGCAGGCTAGCGACTCGACGCTAGCTCTTGAGCGTCTCGACGCTCACATTCCATATCAGATTAGACGCATAAAGCTTACAGCGTCGAGACGCTACGATAGGAAGCGTCCCGACGCTACCGTTTTTCCTTATTCAGAACGCGCGTTTAAGAGGCAGCGTCGCGACGCTAAGACGAAAAATCAGAATAAAAGCTTCACTTCGGCTAGGTTTTAGGGGAGATCGATTGGGGACCTTTTGGAGCCGTAAAGAGGACAGAATAGAGGCTTTTGGAGCTGAAAACAAAGGAGGAACTTGGAAATCAACCCATTGTTCGTGGGGATCGTGACGGGGACGTCGGGACTCGGCCTACATTGAGTTTTCTTTTCCCTTTTCTTTCTTTAGTTAGATTTATGGCTTTCACTTGTTTAGTTGAGCTTGTATTTGCATTCATGAGTAGCTAAACTTGTAGCTTAGGGATTGATGTAGTTGATTAAGTTTATGGATTGATTTATGGTTTAAGTTGTGCAATGTTATTGTGTTTGTAATCTTGATTTAATGCTTTCAATTAATTGGCCATTAGTTGGATGATTTAAGTTTCGAATCTAGCTCGGGAGAGGGGATTTGATCTAGACTTGCTCAAGATTGCATGAATAAAGTTTACTTTCTAATTCTTGACGGTTTTAGATTAACTTTAGAATTGGTTAAAAGATCTCATTGCCTTGCATATTAATAAACTTAGATAGGGATATCAAGTTGGTTAATTTGCATGAGAATCAAGTATACTCGGGAGAGGTAGTTGTGATTAAAGGGTCTTTGGCTCATAATTCCATTGTGCATAATAACTTATTCTTTAAAATCAATCCTAAACGAAATCGGCGAAATCAATTCCCTAAGTAGTGTCCCAATTGAAATTCCATACTTTTTACTTGCTTTGAGTTAGTTTTCATATCACCTATTCATCACTTTTTGATCCCTAAATAAAATTGAGCAAGATAATTCACAATACTTGATTTGCTTAAAAATCCAATCCAGAGGACGACATTCGAATTTACTATTCACTATATTATTACTTGACCCGTGCGCTTGCGGTTAGGAAAAGTCCACATCATATGCCCCAATACAACAGGTTCATGAAGGAATGACTTTACAAGAACAAAAAGGAAAAGCAGATAGACACAGTGTACTTAGCCTCGACATGCAGTGTCCGATTATAGCACAAAGTACCTGATAAATTAGTAGATCTAGGGAGTTTTATGTTCCTTGTAGCTTTGGTACTTACTCCTTTCGTGCATTGTGTGATTTAGGTGCTAGTATTAATATCATTCCTCTATCCTTATGCAAAAAATTAAACATAGGTGAGATTAAATCTACTTCTGTTAGGCTCCAGTTGGCTAACTAGTTTGTGGTTAGTCCATATGGAATTGTAGAAAATGTTTTAATCAAAGTAGGTAGATTTGTCCTCCCTATTGATTTGTTTATTATGGATATTATGGAAAATCCTTCAGTACCTGTCATTCTAGGGAGACAATTTCTCGCTACTAGGCGAGTTATTATTGACATTGAGCACATGGAGCTCACTGTTAGAATCTAACATGAAAAAGAAGTATTCAAAACTTTTGTGGACTCTAAAGATCGTTTTGAAGCGCTCGTGATGGGCTCAAGAAGGGTGCAAGCAAGAGCACCATTGGTGGATCCCAAGACAAAAGACCTCCTTGATGCATACACGGTTAACACGTCGAGCTAAAGACGTTAAACAAACACTTATGGGAGGCAACCCAAGTGAGTTTGTTTTTGTTTTGATGTTTTTGTTGTTTTTTTTTTGTAGGTGTTCCCGTGTTCTCGTCTTTGCTAGCTCTCATGAGAAGGTCATCATTCCAAGGCAGTATTGTTCATTCCTTCAATTTTTTTCTTGTTCTCATGCTTATTTAGGCTTTAGTTTTCTATACATTGAGGACAATGCATGTTTTAAGTTTGGGGGTGCTTTGCTTGTTGAGCCCTTGAGCATCTGAGTTCGGGCTATATTTTTTAGTTTATTGTGAATTTGACATATGGTTGTTTTTTAATGCTATTTTTGCATGATTATGATTTCCTAGGATAGGCTTTATTGTCAATTTTTAAGCTTTTGATGAGTTGGTAAGCATGAGTGCCCCAAAAAGGGAGACTTTTTAAACTTTTTCTAGGAGATGTCTTACATTAGTGGAGTTTTTTCCTTGGTTTAGAGTTAGATTTGAATGCTTAGAAGCGAATTATTAGGTTCATATGCTTGTTGTCCCCTCGATAGGTGTAAGTAGAAGCTAAAGAGTTATTTTTTTTTGCAAATTAGCATGTTTAATCTTGCCTAGGAGGAAAGAAAAGAACACTTACTTATATTGCTTGAAAAGAAACATCATTCTTGTTTTATTTTGAAGAAAAATAATGACGCGTCCTATGAGCTCAATATGCAATGAATAATAATGTTTTAGGCAAAAAGAGTTACCCCTGTTGTGATCAGTTAGGCCAACCAAGAGTTAAACTCAGCTTATGGGTCCCTACAATAGTTGTGTGAAAGCTAGTGCCACTTTCAAATGCTTAATTCAATTTTAATTTAAAAGCACCTAGGTATGGATAAAAACAATTTAATTTGTTCCATTGGCTCATTAGTAAATCTTTAGTGCCAGTGTAGAGAGAAGATGAGTTGAGAGTTTAATAATCCAATCTCGAGCTCGTAGAGTTCAATCTAAGTAAGTTAGGTTTCTCCTATGCAAGTTAATTTTGGAATAATTTTGATTTGTCTCCTTCATTGGGCCTTATGTGTGTCACTTAATTGCTTAATTAGTGACTTTTGAGCCTTGAGGATTGAGTTATGTTTGTTGCATCTATTTACAACCTATGCTTAATTTTTAGTTTGCTTGAGGACTAGCAAAAGCTTAAGTTTGGAGGTGTTTGATAGTGCGTGATAGCGAGCATAGCTAGCTACTTTTACTTATTTAATTTAGCTAGTCTTTTATGATGTTTGGGCCATTTTATTGTGCTTTATTGTTTATTTTTTAGGAAATGGTTGATTGGAGCTATAGCGCAATATTAGAGTTAATTGGGTGCTCGGGATGTGAAAAGATGCAAAGGAATGAAAAGAGTCAAATTTTGGTCAACAGCAGGCTAGCGTCGAGACGCTAGCTCTTGAGCGTCTCGACGCTCACATTCCATATCTGATTAGGCGCGTAAAGGTCACAGCGTCGAGACGCTGCGACCTTAGCGTCGAGACGCTGTGTTATTTCGCTTACTGAAACGCGCGTTTTGAAGGCAGCGTCTCGACACTACGACGGAAAAAAACAGAATATAGGTCTTTTGCGGCTAGGTTTTTGGGGGAAGCTTTTGGGACGTTTGAGAGCCGTAAAACAGGGCAGAATAGAGGTTTTGAAGGCTGAAACAAAGGGAGCAAAGTGGAAATCAATCCATTGTTCGTGGGGATCGTGACGGGGATGTTCGGTCTCGGCCTACAACGAGTTTAATTCTTCTTTCCCTCACTTTAGTTAGATTTTATGGCTTTTTCATGTTTAGTTGAGCTTGTAATACAAATCATGAGTAGCTAAACTCATAGCTTAGGGATTGATGTAGTTGATTTTGTTTATGGATTGATTTATGGTTTAAGTTGTGCAATGTTTATTATGTTTGTAATCTTGATTTAATGCTTTCAATTAATTGGCCATTAGTTGAATGATTTAAGTTTTGAATCTAGCTCGGGAGAGAGGATTTAATATAGACTTACTCAAGATTGCATGACTAAAGTTTACCTTCTAATTCATGACGATTTTAGATTAACTTTAGAATTGGTCAAAAGATCTCATTGCCTTGCATATTAATAGACTTAGATAGGGATATCAAGTTGGTTAATTTGCATGAGAATCAAATATACTCGGGAGAGGTAGTTGTGATTAAAGGGTCTTTGGCTCATAATTCCATTGTGCATAATAACTTACTCCTTAAAATCAATCCTAGACTAAATCGGCGAAATCAATTCCCTAAGTATTTTTTCCAATTGAATTTCCATTTTTTTACTTGTTTTGATTTAGTTTTCATACCATTCATTCATCACTTTTTGATCCCTAAATAAAATTGAGCGAGATAATTCACAATACTTGATTTGCTTAAAATTCCAATCCAGAGGACGACATTCGAATTACATTCACTATATTATTACTTGACCCGTGCGCTTGCGGTAGGAAAAGTCCACATCAAGTTTTTGGCGCCGTTGCCGGGGATTGGCACATTTAGCTAGATTGATATTGTGAAAAAATTGTTTGATCTTAATTTAGGGTGTATTTTTATTTTTTTTAGGTTGATTGCATTTTTTTCCTTATTTGTTTTTCTTTCCATATTTGTTTTTTTTTTTAGATTAGTTTTTCCTTATTTGTTTCTTTCCTTATTTGTGTTTTGCCATATTTATTTTTTTGCATTCCATATTAGGTTATTTTGTTTCCTTTTCTAGATTATATTTTCCATATTTAGATTAGTTGTTTTCTTTTCTTTATTTCTTTCCATAATTGTTTTCTTTCCTTGTTAGGGTAGATTTGTTTTTGTATGCGTAGTAGTAGAGAAGTGATATCGTTAGATCCAGAGATTGAAAGAACAATTCATAGGCTTCGAAGGGAAAACAGAGAAATTATTCAAATGGCTGACCAAAATCCACCTGAGGAGCCTAGGCCTATTAGAGATTACTTTCAGCCCGTGTTTCAGGGGCAACAGTCGGGGATCGCCTATGCCTCGATCAATGGCAACAACTTTGAGCTGAAGACCGATCTCATTCAGATGGCTCGAGATTGTGCATATAGAGGATCACCCACCGAAGATCCAAATTCTCATCTTAAGTCATTTTTGGACATTTGTGGGACGGTAAAAATTAATGGAGTTTCTGAGGATGCTATTCGCTTAGCTTATTTCCTTTTTCTTTGCAGGATAAAGCACGAGATTGGTTGCAGTCCATTCCCCCTGGGAGCATCACCACTTGGGATGCTTTGGTCCAGGCTTTTTTGAAGAAATTTTTCCCTCTTGTAAAGACGGTCAAGCTGAGGACCGAGATTGGGACATTCCAACAACAATATGATGAGCAACTGTTCGAAGCTTGGGAGCGATTTAAAGAGTTGTTGAGGAAGTGTCCTCAGCATGGATACCCCGACTGGCTTCAGGTTCAATTGTTTTATAATGGTTTAACTCCCAGTACAAAAACGATTGTTGATACAGCTGCAGGTGGGACTCTGTTGTCCAAGACCGTGGAAAATGCTCGCATACTTCTAGAGGATATGGCCACCAACAGCTATCAGTGGCCATCTGAGCGGTCTACACCCAAAAAGATTGCTGCTGGAGTGTTTGAGGTTGATAAAGTAAGTGCACTCCAAGCCTAGATGACCTCCCTTGCTAATGCTTTTATGAAATTTTCAGGTATAGGGAGTGCACAATCAATTGAATCAGCTGCGGCTTTATCATCCAGACCTCAGGAGGAGACCATTGAACAGGTTCAGTATGTATCAAATTCTAGTTTTAGGGGATATAATAATAATTCTACACCTACACATTATCACCCTAACAATAGGAACCATGAAAATTTCTCTTATGCCAATACTAAGAATGTTCTTAACCCTCCTGGTTTTGTCCCTCAAACTCAAGAAAATAAAAAGTTAGAAGATCTTGTTGGAGCTTTCATTGCAGAGTCAAGTAACAAGACAACCAAATTGGAGGAGGCAGTCATTGCATCAACTCAACAGTGAATGGCCACAGTGCTACCATCAAGATATTGAAACTCAGCTGGGACAGTTGGTAAATGTTGTAAGCACCATGAATAAAGGTAAGGCCCCAGCTGAGCAAGAGAAAACACAGATGGAGTACTGTAAGGCAATCACTGTACACCAGGAGGAAGCTGAAGAGGAGCTTGAGTTTGAGGATTATAACACGCCTACAGGAGAAGCTGAAGAGGACACATCATCAGATGAGGCTGAAAAGCCTGAAACTGAGCCTCCTATTCCTTCTCCCACACTGATGGTTCCCAAAGAAAAGAAAAAGAAAAAGAAGAAAAAGAACAATCAGGTTCAGTTTGATAAGTTTATGAATGCTTTTATGAATCTGAACATTAATATTCCTTTTGCAGAGGCATTAGAGATGCCACAGTATAACAGGTTCATGAAAGAGTGGTTAGCAAAGAAGCGAAAGGAAAAGAAGGTTGACATTGTATATCTTGCTTCCACATGCATCACTAGAGTCCAACAGAAGGTACCTGAAAAAGTAGCAGATCCAGGGAGTTTTTCTGTTCCTTGTAGTTTTGGTACTTATTCTTTCAGAGCATTATGTGATTTAGGTGCTAGCATTAATATTATTCCTTTATCCTTGTGTAAAAAGTTAGACATAGGTGAGATTAAATCTACTCCTGTAAAGCTCCAATTGGTTGATCAGTATGTGGTTAGACCAGTTGGCATTGTAGAAAATGTTTTAATCAGAGTAGGTAGATTTTTCCTCCCTATTGATTTATATGTTATGGATATGATAGAAAATCCTTCAATGCATGTCATATTAGGAAGACCATTCCTCGCTACTGGGCGAGTGATTATTGATATTGAGCGCATGGAGCTCACTGTAAGAGTCAGGAATGACAAAGAAATATTTAAAGCAGTTGAAGACTCTAAGGGACACTCGGACGTGCTTTTCATGGGCTATAAGAAAGGTGCAAGAAAGAGCACCACTGTTGGATTCACAGAAAAGAAGCCTCCTTGAAGCACAGTCAACACGTCGAGCTAATGACGTTAAACAAGCGCTTTTGGGAGGCAACCCAAGTAAGTAGTGTGTTTTCTTTTTGTTTTTAATTTATTGTTTGTTTTTGTTTTGTTGGTCTTGTTTTCTTTCTCTCCTTTGCTTTCAAGCTTTCAAGATTCCAAGCTTTCAGTCAAGAAGTCATCATTATTCCAGGCCAGTATTGTTCACTCATTCCATCCTTTCTTTGTTCTCATGCTTGATTATGCCTTATTTTCTGTATACATTGAGGACAATGCATGTTTTAAGTTTGGGGGTGGATTAGCATGTTTGTGGAGACCTTGAGCATCTGAGTTCGGGCTATAGTTTTGAGCTTTCTTTGAATTATGCATATGGTTGTTTCTGGATGTTATATTTGCATGATTATGATGTCCTAGGATAGGCTTTCTTGTCAATTTTCAAGCTTGTGATGAGTTGTAAGCATGAGTGCCCAAAAAGGGAGACTTTTTAAAATTTTTCTAGGAGATGGCTTGCAAGAGTAAAGTATTTGCCTTGACTAGATTTGGATTTGAATGCTTAGGAGCGAATTATTGGGTTCATATGCTTGTTGTCACCTTGATAGGTGTAGGGTAGAGCTAAAGAGTTAATTTTTTTTGCAAATTAGCATGTTTGATCTTGCTTAGGAGAAAAGAAAAGAATATCTGCTTATCATGTTCGTAACGAAAAATCATTCTTGATGTTACTGTTGAAAAAGAAAAAAAGTCATGACTTATGCGCGCAATATGCAATGGTTAATAAAGATTAAGGCAAAAAGAGGTACCCCGGTTGTGATCAGTTAGGCCAACCAGAGAAAACTCAGGTTAAGGGTCCCTGCAATGGGTGTGTGAAAGCTAGTGCCACATATACATGCTTAATTCAATTGTTAATTATAAGCACCTATGTATGGAGGAAAACAAACTAATTTGTTCCATTAACTCATTAGTGAAACCTTAGTGCCAGTGTAGAGGGAAGATGAGCTGAGAGTTTAATAATCCAATCTCGAGCTAGTAGAGTCTGATCTTGTTGAGTTAGATCTCGCTTGTGCAAGTTAATTTTGGAAAAAATTTAATTTGTCTCCCTCATTGGTCCTTGTGTGCATGTCTCTTGTTTGCTTGACTATTGACTTTTGAGCCTTGAGGATTGAATTATGATTGTTGCATCCATTCTTCCAGTATATGTTTGATTTGTAGTTTGCTCGAGGACTAGCAAAAGCTTAAGTTTGGGGGTATTTGATAGCGAGCATAGCTAGCTACTTTTACTTATTTAATTTAGCTAGTCTTTTATGATGTTTGGGCCATTTTATTGTGCTTTATTATTTATTTTGTAGGAAATGGTTGATTGGAGCTATAGCGCAATATTAGAGTTAATCGGGTGCTCGGGACGTGAAAAGATGCAAAGGAATGAAAAGAGTTAAAGAGGAAAAAAAGTCAAATTTCGGTCAACAGCAGGCTAGCGTCGAGACGCTAGCTCTTGAGCGTCTCGACGCTCACATTCCATATCTGATTAGGCGCGTAAAGGTCACAGCGTCGAGACGCTGCGACCTTAGCTTCTCGACGCTGTGTTATTTTGCTTACTGAAACGCGCGTTTTGAAGGCAGCGTCTCGACGCTGTCTTGACAGCGTCTCGACGCTACGACGAAAAAAAACAGAATATAGGTCTTTTGCAGCTAGGTTTTTGGGGGAAGCTTTTGGGACGTTTGAGAGCCGTAAAACAGGGCAGAACAGAGGCTTTGGAGGCTGAAACAAAGGGAGCAAAGTGGAAATCAACCCAATTTTCGTGGGGATCGTGACGGGGAGGTTCGATCTCGGCCTACAACGAGTTTAATTCTTCTTTCCCTCACTTTAGTTAGATTTTATGGCTTTTTCATGTTTAGTTGAGCTTGTAATACAAATCATGAGTAGCTAAACACATAGCTTAGGGATTGATGTAGTTGATTTTGTTTATGGATTGATTTATGGTTTAAGTTGTGCAATGTTTATTATGTTTGTAATCTTGATTTAATGCTTTCAATTAATTGGCCATTAGTGGAATGATTTAAGTTTTGAATCTAGCTCGGGAGAGGGGATTTAATATAGACTTACTCAAGATTGCATGACTAAAGTTTACCTTCTAATTCATGACGGTTTTAGATTAACTTTAGAATTGGTCAAAAGATCTCATTGCCTTGCATATTAATAGACTTAGATAGGGATATCAAGTTGGTTAATTTGCATGAGAATCAAATATACTCGGGAGAGGTAGTTGTGATTAAAGGGTCTTTGGCTCATAATTTCATTGTGCATAATAACTTACTCCTTAAAGTCAATCCTAGACTAAATCGGCGAAATCAATTCCCTAAGTATTTTTCCCAATTGAATTTCCATTTTTTTACTTGTTTTGATTTAGTTTTCATACCATTCATTCATCACTTTTTGATCCCTAAATAAAATTGAGCGAGATAATTCACAATACTTGATTTGCTTAAAATTCCAATCCAGAGGACGACATTCGAATTACACTCACTATATTATTACTTGACCCGTGCGCTTACGGTAGGAAAAGTCCACATCAGTGTGCATAACGAGCTATTTTTTCCAGCCTCTCTCATTCACTATATTATTACTTGACCCGTGCGCTTACGCCAGCCGCTGTAGCCCCACCGTCGACATCGTGGGTTTCTCGATTCAACCGTGAGTTTTTCGATTCAACATGGGTATCGATTTCGCATGAGTTCCGGCGCCAAGAATGGGGAGGAGGTAGGTCCTCCCTCCTCCTCTTATCTATTAAAAAGAATGAAGACAAAGGAGAAAGAAAGAAAGAAAGAGAAAAAAAAATTATTCCTCGACAATGGGCGACGGTCGCCGGTGTTGAAGAAGAAGAAGGGTGTTGATGAAGAAGAAAAAAAGGAGAAGGGGTGAGGAGAAGGAGAGAGAGGGGGAAAAGGAATAATATAAAATAATAATATTTTATTATTTTAATATATTTATATTTTAAAGAATTAGAAATCTTTTTTTAATAAAAAATTAGTGTCACATCAGCAATCCGTTAATTATTAACGGAAAAATTGGATGGAGGGACCAAAATGAAATTAAAACCAAACCTCAGGAGCTAAATTGTTGAGTTTGAAAACTCAGGGACCAAAATGAAGCCTAACCGACTAAAAATGTATTTTTCCCAAGAAAAAATGAATTTCAAAGTTTAATGTGAAAATTACTTATTGAGTTTGTACTCGTTTTTTTATTAATAAAGGGTCAAAATGATAGTTTTGAAAGAAGTAAAGTTTAGTACTATAGCACTAGAGGTTGAAAGTTGTTGTCAAGGATTCAATAGTATACTTTAGAAATCTATTATAATAAATTGTTTCAGCTAAGGCCTTGTTTGATAACAATTTGGTTTTTTGTTTTTGGTTTTTGAAAATTAGGCTTGTTTTCTTCCAATTTTCCTACAATGGTTTTCATATTTGTCAATGATACATTTGAGTTCCTAGCCAAATTCTAAAAACAAAAACAAGTTTTTGAAAACTACTTTTTTTAGTTTTTCAAAATTTGCTTGGTTTTTAAAAACAAGGAAAGAAAAGTATTAGCAAAACATAGAAACTCCTAGGTGGAAGTAGGATTTATAAGCTTAATTTTCAAAAACTAAAAACCAAAAATCAAATGGTTATCAAACGGGACCTAAGTTGTTTGAGTTTGTTTTAGTTTATGGTGGGGTAGGCTTTTGTATTATTGTTAAGAACGATTGTATTGGAAAATGAACGATTCAATTTCATCAAATTGAACTCTAAATTAAACAAGTGTTTGCAATTTTTATCCTCTATTCAATTTTCACTAATTCACTCACTAATTTTTAACAAAAAAAAAAACAATAATATAAAAATATTCATAATATCATTAATTTCAATAAAAATCAGATTTTGTACAAAATTAAATTTGATCAATGTACAAATTAACCATTGAATAACTTTACCAAAACTCGCAATTTTAAAATAATTTTAAGCTCTAAAGTTGAATTCTTTGAAATTTCGTACCAAAAATAAGTTTTATAATTTATTGGATGTATATGAGTATTTTTTTTTTAATGATTTCTAAAAAAAAACTAATATTTCATTTGAATTTGAGGTGCAAAATGATGAAATCAAAAGTTTAGGATAAAAATGTTGTTAAAAAAAGTTTAAGATAAAACTTGATAAAGTTTTGACAAGTTTAGCGAAAAAAATGATACATATATATATATATATATATATATATATATATATATATATATATATATATATATATAATCCAATATTTTTCTATAGCTAAAAACATAGTTTAACGGGTATAAAGTTTTCAAGAGGTTTGTGGTTCGAATCCCCCTATCCGATATATTTTCAAAAAGAAATAAAAAAATGGAGAAAAAAAAATAATTTTTAACCATAAACGTAGCATGTTGTATCAAAAGTTTCAATTTCATCCAATTGAACTCTAAACTTAGCAAGTTGTATCAATTTCAACCTGAACTTTCAATTTCATCAAATTGAACCCTAAACTTATCTTAACCTTTGGTTAACTTTCCATTTGAACCACCATACGCAATTGATTATGAAAAAAAAAACATCTTTTTTGCTCTATGTGCTATCAAAAATTATGAAAACAAAGCAACTTTGGAGGTTTTTTTTTTATCTTCAAATATTTGTTGGTTTTTCTTGTTGTTAAGAACTTTGTAGGTTTTTTTTTCTTCTCTTGCTCTTTTTTCTTGCTAATTAGATTTTTTTTTTAAATACAAACTCAAGTGTAATGTGAATTAAAAAAAAAACTTAACAATTCAAATGAAAAGTTGACCAAAGGTCTACAATGCAACACTTATACAAGTTTAAGGTTCAAATTGATACAGTTTGATAAGTTTGAGATTCAATTGGATAAATTGAAACTCCAAAAATTTCAACGGTCAAAATTGATTTTTTCTTAAAAAAAAAAAAAAAACTAGAAATTTTGCCACAGTCAACTTGCTCAAAGTCTCAACTTTGGCGCGCAACGTGTTGAATGAAATTCGACCTCCATAGACACCTCTTCCTTCCTCGGGACCTTTCATCGGAAAACTCCGCCCGCCGTCGCACGCCAGATGAACTCACAGTCGATTCTTCATCGGTGCGTTTTCTTTTGCTGAGGACTTGAGAGAGAGATGAATTACGAGAGAAGGCTAAAAGCAGCGGCGAAGCTCATACTTCTCGACGATTCTCGCCCCGACAACTCGCTGGAACCCTGCCCGGACTTCGGTGTTACGGCGACTCTGAAACCCTACCAAGTCGAAGGAGTCCTATGGCTCATTCGGCGATATCATCTCGGCGTCAACGTCATTCTCGGTTGCACTTCCATCTCATTTTTTTAGGACTTGTGGATGTTGAATGTTCAATTTGATTTAATTTTGTTTCAGAAATGAATTGACTGAGACTAGTTTCCTGAAATAGGGTAGTATGTACTATATGGTGTTGATCATCTCTTCGTTTTGTACTAGTGGCAGAAATTTGACAAATTCTGATTTAAGAAGTCATAGTAATTTGTACAGACTCTGTTTCCAGTCCAGTAGCGAACTGAAAATCCGGGAATTTTGACTGTGCTTCTATAGTTTGTAACATAATTTCTCCTATTTGTATCAATTTGATAACCAATTTTATGGATGAAAATTTACTGTATATTCGTAACCAAATCTTGAATTCAATAAAAACCCTATTGTGCTCTTTGAGTTCTAAAGTTAGCTGGGGCAAGTCTCTAGTGAGTTTAGTACCTTCAACTTAACTGTGCTCTGTTTAAGGCTTTAGATGCTAAAGTTTCTGCCTGCTTTGCACTTAATCCATGCTTGTCCTTTTGTTTAAAATATTCTTTGGTTCTTGTAATTTCAATAAACCATTTGAAATTCGAATGTAGGTGGCAAATTGAATTCTGCTCTAATTCTAAAAAATGGTGAACTGTAAAGATAAACATATTGCGTGTGCAAATTCTTTGTTAACAAGTTTTTTTTTTTTTTTTTTTTTCCTTTGCTAATGCTTACAACTTCGCTGTATTAGCTGTTTGGGCGCCATCTTTTTCTTACTTTTTTGACTTTGTAGAAATTATTTTTAATTTTTCAATTAAACATCCAGTGGGTTAACTTGTTAAAGGGAACTCTTGTTTGCATGAACCTGGAGTCCTGAATGAATTTCTTTCGCACATATTTTATATGTTTCCAGCACTCTCATGCAGTGATTCTTTTCCTTTTTCATAATTGACCTTGCATCTATATGCAGTTTACAACTTATGTTTTGGTTGGAAAGTGCATTTTGATAATGACTTTTTTTTTTCTTCCTCCAGGTGATGAGGTATGGACGTATGGTTTCTTTACTGTCATGATGTTGGAGTATAGTTGCATTACAGTCAATGCACTTTATGCTTGAAAATAGTCCTTGAAATTTAGGATCGTGCTTGGGCACTTATGAGTTGTAATTTTGATTCACAGCTTGCAATTTTATTTATTTATTTATTTTTTTTTTTAAATTTTTTCTTGGAGCTGAGAAATACACAAAAGATATTTCTTAAAGTGAAGTGAGGTGATGTTTTAAAATGGGAAAATTATGTTTTTCAAAAAAAAAAAAATGGGAAAGTTATGTACGTAAATAGAGGATATAATATACTATAACATTATATGAAATATATGATTTTGCATAAACACACTTCTTTGGTGACAACATGACAATCAAACAATGGAAGAGGATATCTTAGTGAACTTCCTCAATTACATGATTAAACATAAGTTTATAACTTTCCTTAATATTATATGGTCATATCCATTCCTTTAAAGAAAAATAAGTAAGGCTAAAGCAAGCGAACTTGATTGGAAAACCAAATGGATCCCTCTTTCACTGTCTCTCATGTGATTTTTTCTCCCTCTTGACTATGAAAACGGAGGCTAAATGACGATGTTTGGCAGTTGTCGTGCAGAAAATTAGTCATTTTCTATTACTTCAGTTTCTGGTTATTGTGGTGTTGAGTTCAAACCAGAGGAGAAGAGAAAGTTTTCACCTTTTTATATTAAATTACTTTAGGAGCAAGTACACTGGCTGGAATGGTCTCTAATTTAGCTTCTTCAACGTCCTTTTAGGTTTAGGTTTGTTAAGTCTTAGTTGTCTTAGGTTAATTGGTTTTATCCTTGTAATTTAATCCTCTTACCTGTAAGCGTAGCTGGGACTTCCCTTTTACACTACTTGTTGAAGATTAAGAAAATTACTTGGTTTGACATTACCAATATGCCTAGATGTTAGTTTAGTAGTGAATAAATTTAGCCCATTCCTCATGAATCCAACCACACCTCATTGACAAGCACTGTTTAGGGTCCTCCAATTCTTCATTAGAATTTTTGGCTGTGGGATTAATTTGATCCTTTAAGGAGACTCAACAACATGGAGTATTCAATTGCTTATTGGACGTGATGATTGGAAAATCAATCAGGGAATACTGTGTTTACTTTGGGAGAAAATTATAAGTTCCTAGTCTTTGTAAAAGCAAAGTGGGTCTCAATATTTGGTGTGAATTCTAGCATAGGGTGTCAGTGGCCGTAGAATAACTGCTATCTGATAAGATAGCTAACGCCAGTCAGACACCCAAAGTGCAGCTCTACTGGCTGCAATTCCAATGTAGTATTCCCAAAAATGTTTGTTCCTTTGTTGTTTGGTTGCAAATCTTCCATGTTGAGGTTTGACTTGTAATCTTGTAAGATTGCACTAGAAAATAAAAATAATGATTTTTCCTTCATAAAGTTTTATTCATCTTGTTCCTTTTTATTTCTATATACCTCTTGAATTTCAATGAGTTATGAACAGATGGGGCTGGGGAAGACCTTGCAAGCTATTTCTTTTCTAAGTTACTTGAAGGTCCATCAGATATCACCTGGCCCATTTTGTGAGTTCAGTACATCTTTCAATTTTATTGCATTATTGATTTTAAAGACCTTAAATCGGTTACTTTTGCACAGGTTTGAATTGATACACTTTTTATTTAATGATTTCCATAGTGGTAGTATGTCCTTTAAGCGTGACAGATGGTTGGGTATCTGAGATTGTCAGATTTGCTCCATGTCTAAATGTTCTTCAGTATGTTGGAGACAAAGATACTAGACGAAATGCTCGCAGGCGCATTTTTGAGCATGCAACATCACGATCAGTATCTCATGTGAGTTTGATGGTATTCTATGCATTATCTTCTTGAAGAAAAAGTTATTTGAATTCAACATGGTATACTTTTGATGTGCTAAGTAATTGGAGATATTGACAGGTTGTATTCCCTTTTGACGTTCTGTTGACGACGTATGACATAGCATTGATGGATCAGGACTTCCTTTCTCAGATACCTTGGCAATATGCTGTCATTGATGAAGCACAGAGACTTAAAAACCCTTCAAGTGTACGTAAAGGCATCATATGCTCCTCCTTTTTACTCTTGAACAAATACTTACCCCAATTTGGAAGAGGATTTTAGTTAAAGAATCGAGGAAAAAAATATTATGAAGGGGGTTACAATTTGAAAAGGGCATGCAATGTAAAATCCAGACCCACAAGAATATAATAGGACAAGAAAAATAGCTTTGTAGAAGTACATTATAGTATATGACAAAAGAAGAGATAATATTGCCAATTGCAAGAACTTCCGTTCTTAACAAATGGATAGGTCACATTAATTCTGTTCTCAGAATACGCAAGTGGTTTGCTTCAAAAAAAAGAAAAAAGAAAAAAGAAAAAACAAATGGAAAAATAGAATATACCTAATTTGCATGTACGACCTATAAAGAAGTGTTGAAGCAATCTAGTCCAACGTTCTCCAAAATATTCAGGCCCATTTCTTCAAAGAGACGTTTGTTATTTTGGTTAAAATTCCAGTTTGATGAACACAAAATTAGTGAAAAATGAGCCCTCTTCAAGGACCAAGGTGAATTCTTGTAATTACAAACTGATTTCATGCAACGGTCTGCTTAATGTCACATAGTTATACTTATAGCCTTTACATTATTGTGTATTTATGAAAATATTTTAGTTATAGATATCCATTAGTGACCTGTCTTTTATTATAATTTTTCATTGTATTAGTTACATGCTATCAAAACTTCAGTTTTTCTTCCCTAGGACTGCGAGGGATTTCTTTTAGTAAGATCTAGGATTTGGAGTTTGGATCACCATTGTGGGACAGCAACTAGCTGTCATAGTCCATAGTGTGAGGAAGCATATCTCAAGATCGGTCAATCAATACCATTTTAATATAAGAGCAGATGCACTATGGCCCAGACACAGGATGTTTGATTTTCATTTTCTCTTGCACCCCGGTGTAGGAGCAAATTCCTTTCAGAAAATTGAACTGATTGTCATTTTGTAAAAGATAAAAAAAGAAAATCCTAGGCTTAGTATCCATGTAATATGTGAAGATTAGAATGTAATTGAAAGATATATTCACAAAGGCATCAAATGGTGCACAAATAAAATCTTTATAACATTAATAAGTTGAGTATGACTAACATATATGCTCAACTTAGTGGGGAGTGTTATATTACATGAACTATTGTATAGTATGTAAAGTTGGCTAATTAATGAAACTTATTCTTTTTATAGTTTTACATTTTTAGGCAGGGTTCCCGTGAATATGTCTAATAAATGAAATATCGATGAGGTTTTTCTCTCAAATCTCTCTCACTTTTTGTAAGATTACAAACAGAACTTAAGTATCAGAACCTTTAATTTTTCTGATGTTGGTCAATCTGTTTACAAAATGGCTACTGAATTGAGTTTTACCATGCATGGACAATGACCTTGCCAAGGTAACCTGTCTAACATTCTTCATTTCGAGTAGATAAGTGTTGTATCTAATTATTTTAGTTAGCTAGTAACCTTGAGTTTGGAATTACTTGCTGACTGGAAAGAAAGTGCTTCCTCTTTTACAGTTCTTGTTTCATAGATGTGTAATATTATGTGGAAACAGGTTCTATACAATGTACTTAAACAGCGTTTTCTTATCCCAAGGCGGCTATTGATTACTGGAACTCCTATCCAGAACAATCTCAGTGAACTTTGGGCTTTATTGCATTTCTGCATGCCTTCAGTCTTTGGAACACTAGATCAGTTTATTTCTACGTTCAAGGAAACTGGAGATCTTACTTCTGGTGATCCATCTTACTTTCTACTCTATTAGAACATTTTTTCCCAAGCCCTCTGGGACAACACATGTTAGTTTAGAGAATGAATGTATATGCTATATATAAAGTTTTTTGAGTTACAAATTGTATTGAGCATGATAAAAGTAAAAAAGGAATTGAATATTTTAAAACTTTTCTTGGTATTTTACCTCTCTTTTGAGTGATGAAAAATAGTTATAACATAAGAATGACTTAGACTTCTCTTCCTTTAAATGATTACATATCTAGGTTTGTTGTTGCTTGAAGTAGTGGAAATTCTAATTCTGTGTGAGGCCACTTGTGTTCGTTTCAGCCTTGTTTACTTAATGATCAGGATACTATTTCAATTTGGATTATAGCGTTAGAAGAGGCAGAAGTTAACAGTATTCTTTCTCAATTCATAAGTGCGTTATGTTGTTATTTTACAGGTCATGGCAAAATTAAAGGAAATGGACAATTTAAGAGTTTAAAGTATATACTATCAGCCTTCCTTTTGAGAAGAACAAAAGCAAAGCTTAGTGAATCTGGAGTTCTGTTGCTACCACCTCTTACTGAGATAACAGTGTAGGCATTGTGTTAACTGCTTCTATAGATACTCATATAATTAGTTAAAGTTTAATATCTGATTGCTTTTCCCTATAGGATGGTACCATTAGTTAACCTTCAAAGGAAGGTTTACATGTCAATATTGAGGAAGGAGCTGCCTAAACTACTTGCGCTTTCTCCTGGATCCTCAAACCACCAATCCTTGCAAAATATTGTATGTCATTTTCTTGAACTTCCATGTCTTCTGTCAGTTATAGTAGGTGAATGACTGTTTATAATAGGTCAGTGCCAAGATTTCTTAGTCTTGAGTTAACTGAGGATAGCGACTGTGATTCCTTGCCCTTTCTTAGGAGTTTTAAGTTAAAATGAAATAATCTAAGGCAACAAGTTCTACATGACCTGCATAAAATCTAATAAATTATCTTTTATTTAGTTATTGATTTTTTTTTTTTCACATTTTATGGATATGAAAATATTTTGTTTTTCATTTTCAAATCAGTGACAATAGTTTTATCAGCAGATATTGGTGGACTGTGTTGCAGTGTTCTTGTGTTACTGCAAATATTGTTTGAATATTTTAGCTCTTACTATGCAGGTGATTCAACTTCGAAAAGCTTGTAGCCATCCTTATCTATTTCCTGGCATTGAGCCTGAACCTTATGAAGAAGGCGAGCACCTGGTTCAGGTAACCTGTTCTTTATTTTGTGAGTATGTGTCTGCCTTTGTTGGGGGGAGAAGGAAGAGAGAGGGAGAGTAACCTGCATTTTCTTTAATTATGAATGTGGGAGTGGCCAATTTTTTTAGAAGAAAATTATTTTTTTTTAAAATTCAACCTTCGGGATGAGTTACATGTTTAGTCCCTCAGTCGTCAGCTTTGTGCCTATTTGCTCCTTGAATTTTGAAAATCGTATTATTTAATCTCTTCGTTTTGTCATGCCAACATTATAAAAAATACAAATTAATTTTTTATTGTCATGTCAGAATTATTAATATTATAAAAGTAAAAAATGTGTGTGAGCTTTTCATTCTTGTAGCTAATGGAAAAACAACAATAAATATCAAGTGGAACTATTTTGAAAAAAAGTAGGGTTAAATTGTGTATTTTGAAAATTTAGGAATGAAATAGACACAAACGTGAAACTTCAAGAACTAAAGTGTAATTTACCATTATTTATTTGTTGTCTTGTTAATGTGTATGTGGTTCGGTAAAGTTTTTAATAGACAATTTCCACGTACCTTTTTGCACTTAGGGATTATTAATGTATCTAAAAATGAAAAAAGAACTGGGTTTACTTTTTATTGTTACTATATGTTTGCCTGATCCTAAAAGAAGCAGATTTGAGTTCGATTTCATCAGTTTCAAATTATTGAGAATTTTCAACTTTGTTTTCTGGCTTTTCTGACTTTCCAATTGCTTTTGGTTCATGACTTTCTAATCAGGCTAGTGGCAAGCTTGTGGTTCTAGATCAACTACTTCAGAAACTACATGATTCTGGACATCGTGTCCTCTTATTTGCTCAGATGACCCATACGCTTGATATATTACAGGTTCGAGGTCCCTCTGAACACCTTCACACAAATTAGCTTACATTTTCATTTAGCATTTAAAAATGATTTTATGCTTAAAGTTAAAACCTCCGTCATGTTTCTCAAATATTAGGACTTCTTGGAGTTGCGGAACTTTTCCTATGAGCGTCTTGATGGATCAATTCGAGCTGAGGAGCGTTTTGCTGCAATAAGGAGCTTCAGCTTGAATTGTGGGGGGAGTTCTCAAACAACCCGTAATGATGCTTTTGTTTTTTTGATCTCTACAAGAGCCGGGGGAGTTGGTTTGAATCTAGTATCGGCTGATACAGTGAGCTTTTAACTTTTTATATGTTTTATATTAATTTAAACATAGTAATTTTTATGAAACTGTCATGTTATGCCAATATTGACAGTTTTCTATAATAACCATCCATTTTGAGTAAAATAAAAGTTTTTTTTTTTTTCCTGATACGACTTAAATAGAAGTTACTACATACTACTAAGTCATATAAAATGAGTCATTCTTAATTTTTTGTAAGTAAAATTGGTTGGTGTGTTTATTTCATTAAACTAAATCATAGAATATTTCTAACCTAATTAATAAAGTGTATTTTAACATTACATCTTCATTTTGTGAGTCAATTTTAAAGTTTGTGACAATAAGAACATGATTGAGAAAAAATCAATACTTGAAAGAATAAAATTGAAACTTCATAAACTAGGGACCAAATTGAAAAAAATACTCAAACATAGGTGGGACAAGGGTGTTACTGTTACATAAAGGGTGAGATGTTCTTGAGAGTGTATGTAATTTTCGTTACTTTTTTTTGTTTAATCTTCATCATTTTAGTAAAACTTATAGAATCTGTAAAAGATAGGGAGTAGCCCACATAGGGTGAACTTATATAAATTATGAGTGTACTTTTTATTCCCTTCACTTTTTTTTCTTTGCTCATATTCTTCTTATTTATTGTTTATCGTGTTTGTGAAAGGGAAATTTAGGATCATTCTCTTCGTTCCCAACATTGCCTTCCACCGATATTACGAACAAAGCCATTGCTTCTTTGTTTTGTATTTGATTTCTTGTTGACAGGAATCCTCTGTAATTTTTCTAAAACCTACTGTCTCTCTCAGATTCAACTTTCTGGTTGTCTTTTGGGCAACTTCTGAAAGCCTTCCTGATATCCACAAACAACTCTTAGCAATAAGTTCTATTTGATCATTTGTACATGACAAAATTAACTGTATAATAGAATAATCTGTTTAGTTTTTGAAAATTTTATTTAAAATGTGATTAATTTGTTGCCAGTATTCTACCTTAAAATTTCAATTAACACAACATTTCTTATGCAAACTAGAAGCCTTCACATTTTCGTCAGTATTGTCATTCTCAGCCAAGCATGTGCTTTTATAATTGTTATTACTTAAATTTGTTTATTCATCAATGTTCATATATTGTAGGTTACATTCGATGAACAAAATAATTGTTATTACTCAAATTTGTTTACTCATCAATGTTCATCATACTGTAGGTAATATTCTATGAACAAGATTGGAATCCGCAGGTGGACAAGCAAGCTTTACAACGGGCACATCGAATTGGTCAAATAAATCACGTGTTGTCTATTAACCTAGTTACAGCCCAAACTATTGAAGAGGTAAGATCTGCCACATAATATTTGAAACAAATGTGGTCACCTTAGTCCAGTCGTTTTTCATTTTAGTTTCTTTATGCAGGTTATTATGCGAAGGGCAGAAAGGAAGTTGCAACTTAGCCAAAAGGTTGTAGGTGAAGATTATATTGATCAGGAAGCAGAAGAAACTGCAGCAAATGAAACTAGTGACTTGCGATCTATCATATTTGGTTTACATATTTTTGATCAAGGTCAAATAGACAGTGAAAAATCAGGAGAGTTTGAGGTGTCAAATGTCAGTGCAATGGCTGAAAAAGTTATTGCTTTGCGCCATAAAAACTTATCAAACAAGGATGATGAAAGATTTTTGGTTAATCCAATGACACTATCAAATGGTTGCGATCTTTCTATTCGAGAAGGTACTACCTCTGTCAATTTTGACCCAGGCCTTGATGAAGTTTCGTATCGTTCTTGGATAGAGAAGTTCAAGGAAGCATCCCATTCTGGTGCTAACCAAATCATGGAGTTGGAAAACCAGAAAGCTTTATCTAGAGATAAGAGTCTAAAACTTGAGGCTGTAAAGAAGAAAGCAGAAGAAAAGAAACTGGCTAAATGGGAAGCCCTTGGATACCATTCATTATCTGTTGAAGACCCAATCTTACCTCTTGACAATGATCTAATTTCAGATGCTGGCTCTGTTTACTTTGTCTATGGAGATTGCACACATGCGTCAATGAATTGTTTATCTGAGCCTACAATCATATTCAGGTTTGAGGTTTATGCCTTTGAAACTTGGGCAAAATAAATTATATCCCCCTTTTTTTGTTTCCTCGATTGTTTTATCACGTACAAGTTAATCTTTGTGCCTCTTTGCTTTCTTATCTTGTTGATATTGTGTAAAGTGAATAGTGTTCCAAACTAGCTTTAACTTGCAATAACTAAATCAACTAGAAGCATTATCTACCACAATTACTTACAAGCTAAATATTCTTTAACTTTTAGTATTGCAAGAGCGCACATATACTAGTGGAAAATAGTTCTGGCTAGGAAGAACACAAATAACGACCAAAACTTGTGAAAAATGGTACCAAGAACGTCAAAACTCAAAACCTAGTGCAAGCAAACCTCTGAAAGTAATAGAAGTTGCGCTGTTGATCATGGTTATCCTGGAGTATCTATCATCGGTTTAGATAAACATCTAGTCATCAAAACTGTGGTTTGATCAAGATCAACTGTGCCATTATTCCGTGGGGGGGGGGGGGGGGGGGGGGGGGAGTATTTAGGAATGTTTAGTAAAATCTCGTATGAGGTGAACTAAAAGCGCATACTAACAGGTCTAATGTGCTTAAATGCAGATATCAAAATATTTATCTTCTATGATTATCTGGTTGACAGTCAAACTTAAGGTATTTTGCATGCTCTTCCAAAAATAATACCTACGCTCATGCTAGAGCACTAATGGACTCAAGTATTGTTACTTGTAAGTAGAGTTGTGAGCTTCTCCAAGTAGGAATACCTCAGCTTAGTCTGGTAAGCTTTGGTTATTTGATTGTCATCTAGTTTCTAAGGTACTTTGGAAACTCATCCAATACTCTCAAGATTCATGCTAAAATACTATGAGCTTAAGAATATTTTCTCCTAAGTGGTCATGACATGTGAAACTCCAAGAAGAAATGAGCTGGCAACCATAATTGGCCCAAAGAAGGTCTATAGATAAAGTTCATACTTGCAGTAATGGACGAAAGTGGTTCACTAGTGGTGGTGGTTTGAGCCTCCCTTAAAATAAACTAAGTCTGCGCTATGAACTTGGTAAGAACCTCACTAATTGCGTTTTTGCCCCAAGTGCAAAGATAGTTTTTATTCTTTTTTAAATCATTATTATTCTTTTTTGTATTTTATTTTCGTGTTTTTGTGGGAAGGAGAGAAGATGGAATGATCTCATCTGTTCCACTTTACGTACCTATTCACAGTTGTGTTGATGATTCTGGAAGCTGGGGGCACGGAGGAATGTTTGGTGCGTTGGAAAAACTTTCTGAATGCATCCCTTCTGCATATGAAAGAGCTTCTGAATTTGGAGACCTACATCTTGGTGATCTTCATCTCATAAAACTTGGTCAGTATTTTCTTTTCCGCTCTCAGTGCTAAGATTTCTATAATATTCAAATACAAGTTTATTTATTGAAACTATCTAGCTTCACCGAAAAGGAAATATATCTAGGGAAAAAATGTAATCCAGTGTTTACAAGTAAAATAATTATACTCTTAACCGTTACTTCCACATTAATGGGGAATACTTAGTTGGGGGTGAGTTGGTTATAAATAGGAGTTGGGAGCTTAGAGCACGACGGTTATGATTTATGAAGAATCAGTTTATAGCATATGGATTGTGGGAGAAAAATAGCCTTCTCACAAGGCTGTTGATATTATAATCTCTCTTGATATTATCATATAGTTTCATTGTTTTCTTGATTTAGAGTTTGATTTTGAGTCTGAAATGGGAGGAAATGATTGTGTCCTGGAATGGAAAGTATTGTGGAATCGATGCCAGCAATAAGAGCATAGATACAATCATGGAGGATTCAACGTGATGACCCGAACGAACCCACCCCTAACTATTTACCACAATGCCACAACTAATATTCCAATCACATTCCCAAATATGCCTCATTAATATCCAACAGCCACTTCTGACTACTTTTTCATTGAATACAACCTAGCTAGCTTGACTACCCAAAGAACTGCTCAATCGAACCAAATTGAAAATAGTTTAATGGGGGAGGTAGAACTGTATTCCCAAAACGGTCCTCTTATTCCTGTCTGTTCCCCTCCTTGTGGCTTAATGCAGAAGACAACAAACAACAGAGTGATAATGTTCCTCAATGGGTTGCTTTGGCCGTTGTACAATCTTATAATCCGAGGCGAAAAGTCCCAAGAAGCAAGATTTCTCTTCCAGATTTGGAGAACTGCATATCGAAGGCATCATCTTCAGCAGCACAACATTCTGGTAACCATTGCAATGTTTAGTTCTTGATCTATGCCTTGCCCTTGAGGCTATGGCCATGCATACAAAATGGGAGAATGTTGTTTACAAGCTGTACTGTCATGTTTACTTTTGTTCTGTTTCTTTTATCTGATGAAATTTCTTCAATATGCCATGTCTTCTGAAACTTGCCAACTATTGTTTTTCTGTTATTTTATTGAAATGGTCATTCATTTATTTTCTGAAAGCTTCAATCCACATGCCACGGATTGGTTACCAAGACGGATCGGATCGCTCCGAGTGGTACACTGTGGAACGTCTTCTTCGAAAATATGCCTCCATCTACAACATTAAAATCTATGTGTATGTTTCTCTTGACTCGGTTTCCACACGATTTCCTTGTTGGTGCTGATATTAGTTGGATTTTCTTGCAGGTACTACTACCGAAGGACATCTTGAATCTGCCTACCTTGTTGAAAACATGGCCATTCTTGGCAAATGTTGTATGTATATTTGTAATTTGTATAGTATCTAGCCAAGAGGTTTTCTGGATCAGAAGCTTCCACTTTTTATTTCACCACCTCAAGTATCTCGGAGCATGAAACGTTACCTTTTTTTTTTCTTTCAATTTAATTAGAAACCTGATGAAAAGAGATTCAATGAAAACAAAGTTGTATTATATGTTTTCAGATGTGTATTTAGTAGCAGATTCAAAAATTAGATTTCAATTTAAACCATGGTTCAGAATGTGTTTGATAATATATTGAAAAATCATAAACTATTTGTAGTTAGTAACTAAATACTAAATTGAATATAAACTATTATTAATTAATTTATAAACATATACGTTATCAATTTTGTATAATTATTATTTCATAATATCATATAATTTATAATACATTATATTATACAAATTTTAATTTTACAAAAATGAATTGAATTTATCACATGAAATACTATAGGGAAAATTGCAATGGGTAGTAAAAAATATGATATTTGCAAATTTAGTCATGCTTTTTGTGATTTGCAAATATAGTAAAATTTTTAAAATTTGATTTTCGTTTTTTTGTATTATTTCAGTTTTACCCTCGTTGATATATCAACTGATTTATTAGTAGTATATTTGATATGCTTTATATTTAGAGGGATTTGTACAAATAGCAAAAATCGGCAAAAGTATTGCAAAAATAGCAAAAAAAATAAAATTATTTGCGGAAATAGCAAAAAATACGTTAAATTACGAAAATACCTTTAGTATCTCCAATAGTCTATCCGTCTCTATTATTGATAGTCACTGATAGACTTCGATTAATCAGAGTCTATCAGTGATAAATACTGATAGACTTTGATGATAAGCTTTAATTAATCAGACTCTATTAGTGATAGACACTGATAGACTTTGATTAATCGAAGTCTATCGGTGTGTATCACTGATAGACTTTGATAATCATAATCTATAGATTTTTATCATGTTTAATTCAAGTCTATCAGTGATAGCCACTGATAGAAAACAATTTAATTAAATGCTATCAGTTTCTATCCATCGTTTAATTTAAGTCTATCAGTGATAATCTGATAAAGAGACTACCTCAATTATGTTTGAGAACTCCCCTTATTTTAGGTGAACCCCCACAACAATAATAAGAATAGCCCCATTAACAAAATGATAGACAACCCTATAATTAATTCCTTCTTTTTGAGTGAAACCTTTAGCTACAAGACACGCTTTAGACCTTTCCACATTATCTTTTGCATCCTTCTTGGTTTTCAAAATCCATTTACAACCAATATGTTTTGCTCCTTCTGATAATGAGACAAGTTTCCAAATTTCATTGTCTTGCAGAGACTTATTGATAAGGAAATAAGCAATCAAGAAGAGCAAGAAGAAGAATTCCAAGCTCCACCAGCTCAAGAGGAAGAACTTGAAGCTCCACTAGCTCAATCAAGCTCGATTGAAGCTCCATGGGTGTCAACTCCAATTGAATCCAATCATGAGGAGATCATTATGCCACAAGCTCCAATGACAAGATCTAGAGCTAAAAGACTACAAGAGGCATTAAATAGTTACTTCCAAGCTAAGGTGACTATCCATGACCAAAAGTTGCATCCATTCAAGCTTGGAAAGACACCCATTCAACCAAAAGACAATGAATCTAAAAATCCAGATTCATTCACATATTTAATGTATTATGTATCTTTTGGATTCATGAATTTGTATTTATGAAGATTCATGAATGAACTTGAAAGGTTAGGGGTTGAATTTAGACCACATAGATGAAGGGTTGTATCCTTTTCATGGTGTCTTTTCACTTACTATAAATAGGGATGTAATTTTCCATTTGAACACAAGTTGAATTTGAATGAAATTTTTTATTGAGTTTAGTCTCTCTTAAGCTTTTAAGCTTTCTTTGTGTTCTTGTGTTTAGAATGTATGCCTAGGACTTTCAATCTAGTTTGACCAATTAGATTGTGAAGAGTTCGAAATCTTGAAGTTAGGAACAAGTTCTCCTTTCTTCTTGATCTTTGATCATCCTTCCAAGCCAAATCTGTTTAGCTTTCTTGGGGTTGTCTATCATTTTGTTAAATGGGGTTATTCTTATTATTGTTGTGGGGGTTCACCTGGAAGAAGGGGAGTTCTCAAACGTAATTGAGGTAGTTCCTTTTATCACTTATATTCTTCATTCATGACCTCAATCCACTTTTGAGAATTTGAACCTTGCATGGCTTGATGAAAGTTGATTGGATCATCTCTCATCAGTCCACTATTATCTTCATGTTCTTGGAGAAAGACAATAAAATCATATGGAATGACTCTTCTCCTTTATCTAGTGGATCGCTTTAAAGGTATTGGTTCTGGAGGTTGTTGAGTTTGCTCATGAGGAACAATTATCTCATTTTGAATAGATGTTTGTTCAACATTGTTTGGTTGATGATTCTGATATGCTTCTTCTTCAATGACAAGTATAGAAACCAGTACATTGTCAAAAGCAACCAATTCTTCTTCATCAAAAGCAATGTTTCTAACTTTATTTCTCTCCCCAAACTCAACATCCTAAAATAATGTTGCAGTTCCCGTTTCAAAAATTTTCTTAAGTGTGGGATCATAAAACTTATACCCCTTGGATCGCTCAGCATATCCAATAAAGTAGCTGCTTTGTTTTGGATTCTAGCTTTTTCTCATGTGGCATATATGGCCTAGCCTCAGCTGGACATCCCCAAACATGAAAATGGTTTAGACTAGGTTTCTTTCCTATCCAAAGCTCATAAAGTGTCTTTGCAACTGCTTTAGTTGGCACTCTATTTAGAATATAAGCAACTGTTTTAAGTGCTTCACCCTATCCTTAAGAGTACGGTTTCGTCTTTGCAACGTCTTTCTTGATTTTGGACCAAACATCAACAATTGGGACACCGCTAATTGATCTTCCCTACTTTAACTTTGAGATTAAGAACGTAGTTGTGGGACTACCTAATCTTGAATGAGAAAAACTCTAGAGAGAAAATTCTCCCTAGAGTTCTTGAGTTGAAAGAATATGAGAGAGAGGCAAGAATGACCTTATGGTGGCCATATGTTGTAGTCACTAAACCCTAGGTTTAGTGTTCTATTTATAGGAGAAAGGTCATGAATAAAATATTCATTTAAAATCAATTATTTCCATACCTGATTTAATCTTTTCCATAATTAATCAATTCCATAACCAATCATTTCCATAATTGATTAATCTTTTCCATAAATGATTGATCACTTCCATAAGTGATTAAATCATTTCCATAAATGATTAATTTCCAATTAATTAATCACCAATTAAATATCATATATTTAATTTCAGACATTCTATTAGTTAATTAATTAATTACCCAATTAAATATCATATATTTAATTTCAGGCCTTCAATTAATTAATTCTATAATATGAATCAAATTCATATTAAAATTTGAACTCCTTCAAATTCTCTTATATCCTATAAATTTAATATGAATCAAATTCATATTAATATTTGAACTTCTTCAAATATTTATTTCTCTCATAATAATAAAGTTTAATTTCAAATTAGACTTTATATTTTAATGTATCATTATACATTATATTAATTTGTATCTCATACAATTAACTTAATTCCCAATATGAATTTGAACTATTCAAATTCTCTCAAGATATAATTGTTCCTAATTACTCTTTACGAGCTAGCAGGAGGACCTAATGGACCTACAGATCAGAAGCTCCAATGATATGAGGTTAATCGATCAAACTCATTAATCAGGTTAACCAATATTCATTAACTGTGGGTCATTCCACTAAAGACCCACAACTGAACTCTTCTCACTGTAGAACATTTCTGTGTTCACGAATATAGACCTATACCGATAAGTCAATCCTTCACGAGTAACCGTAACCACAGTTGGGTCAAATTATCGTTTTACCCCTATGTTACATCTGTCTCCTTAAGTACCAGTGCTCCTCTAATGAACAACCTGTTTATGGTCCAACCAACAAACAGAAAGTCCCTCTCGGGCCAGTGAGAGGGCGGGATCCCTTTGTTTAAGTCCTGGAGTCACCACTCAAGGGAACACTCATCTACTTCTCCTAGAAGTGAGAAGGAGTGAATTCCTTCTCATGTTGTCATGTCCCCAATCTCCCACTCGGTCTTGTCCCCAAAAAGGAAGACATATTGAGTCGGCGTATTGGCCACTCTCACCCATGCTAATCAAAGGACAATCCCTCATGAGAAGAAGTTCATGACACACTAAGGATTAAGACTGAGTTACCTAAGTCATCCTATTGAAACAGTAACCTAACTAGTTAACGGTGTTATATCTAGTGGTTTACCATTTCATGGTCCTGTCTTATGCAAACTCATTGCATAGTATACCCCTGCTAGCATGTCTACTACATGGACGCTTTGGATCAATACGTCTGTATCAAATACAAAGCAGACCGTATCACATAGTGTTACCAGGATAAGGTACCCAACTTTATCCTTGTACTATAGACCTTTTAGGTTGTTACTTGAACATCGATCCCCGTATGTCCCCACATACTAGTTCAAGTTACATACAAACAACCTTTGATCTTAGTTTATTGGATTTGGGTCAAATTGTGCAATATTTAACAATAACACTTTATTGTAGAAACTCAATAACACTTTATGGAAATAAGTATACAATTTGTTTACATTCACTATCTACGAGTTTTAGGGCATAAAACCCAACATCCATTCCAAGAAGCTGTAGAGAATGGTCTACAAATATCTGTATGAATCAATTCTAAAACGTATGTGGCTTTATTGGCACCTACATTCTTTACTTTCGTTTGTTTTCCCTTGATGCATTCAATACAAGTTTCAAAGTATGTAAAGTCAAGGGAACATAAAATTCCATCAGACACAAGACATTCAACTCTAGACTTAGAGATGTGACCCAAGTGTCTGTGCCACAGAAAAGCAGAATTTTCTTGACTTCTTTTGCATTTTGAACCACATGACTCCTAATGTAGTGATTCATTATAGGAAGAAATTGTGTCAAGCATATATAAATTATCGAGGGCATTTAACTAACCAGTTCCAACATTATTTGAATTTAAAGACAAAGTGAATATATTGTTTCCAAAGGAACAACTAAAACCAAATTTGTCCAATAAGGAAATTGAAACCAAATTCCACCTAAAAGATGACACAACAAAAGTGTCTTTTAAGTCCAAATAAAAACCAGTGGATAGTAGCAATCTAAAATGCCCAATTGCCTCTACTGTTACCGATTTGCCATCACCCACAAAGATGTTTCTTTCAGCATCAGTTGGCTTTCGGTAATTCAGGCAACCCTGCATAGAAACAGTAACATGAGTAGTTGCACCAAAGTGTAACCACCATGTGTTTCTAGCCTCTAAAGTTAAATTTACTTAAGAACAAACCATAATAAGAAATGTACCTTTCTTTTTACGCCAAACATGGTACTTGATACATTATTTCTTTGCATGTTCAGATTTTCCACAAAAGAAACAACCTTTATTTTCTGGTTGTTGATGTTACATTGTTTCTTAGGAGCTGGATTAGCAACTTCATATTTCTTTTCCTTTTTCCCTTTTACTTAGAGGTGCTTGACAAATGAGCACTTTCTGTCCTGTCTTGCTTTAATCTTTCTTCCTCTTGTACACAATTTGAAATGAGCTCATTGAGAGTCCATTCATCCTTTTGACAATTATAACTAACCTTAAACTGGTTAAACTGTGTAGAAAGAGAGATCAATATCAAGTGCACAAGCAAGCCATCAGATAGCTCAAGCTTAAGTGTCGTTAGTTTTGATGCCAGATAGGACATTTCTATAATGTACTCCCTCATATTTCCATTTCCCTTATATTTCATTGAAATCAAGTGTTGTAATAACATGCATGTTTTAGCCTGATCGTTTTTAGCAAAACGATTTTCTATTTCAATAAGGAAATCTTTGGCATTGGTTATCCCTTCAAATACCGCACCTCTAAATGCCTCGGGAATGCCACGCTTTATGATCATTAAACACATGCAGTTTGAGCGGTTCCACTTCTCAAAAAGTTTTCTTTCATCAAGAGAACTCTTAACTGAAAGAGAAGGGGGTTGCTCCATTCTTAGTGCAAGGTTTAGATCCATGCAACCCAAGATTATAAAAATATTTTCTTTCCAATATTTGAAGTTTAAACCATTAAGAATGGGAACATTGTTGAGGTTAGCAGATATTGTAGTAACATTAGCTGTTAAGAAAACAAATTTAAACATACAATAATGCCCACATCAGTGATGATCAATATTAAACAATAAACCATAATTAATCATAAAATTCAAATAAAGGTTAATCCTATCACAAGATACTTAACACAACATCAACATCAAGTATTTGGACAATAATATTGATTGTAAGTAGTAATCTTGGTGTAGTGATCAAATATTGACAATAACTGCATGTTAAATAATAAAACTATATTTGGATTGAATTATTATTTACACACCCAAAAGACCTTTACAATTGCCACAAATTTATCACCACAAGTATGTTTGTAGTTCATAAGTATTGATCTACCTTTGGGTTGATTAATATTTACATAAACATACAAACATTCAACATTAAACATCCTTATGAATAATCTCCACAAGAGAGGTTACTTTGGTAACATCAAATTTCAATTGTTCAATATTATGTTTAACACAACTTTCATTAACCTTAAAATTAAATGTACCAAAATTTGAATTTATGATCTAACGCCTTGATTTACCACATATAAAACAAGAATTAAAAAAAAAAAGTATTATGCAACATAAAGTTAGAAACAATAATGGTGCATCACATTAAAGGTTTCCACAAACAATTTTCTTTAGTAGTCATTTTTCTACGGTGGAAACTTTATGGAATTAAAGAAGAACGCATTTTAATTGTAATAACAACCAATTGCCCCAAAAATAACCACTAATGCAAAGAAAAGAAACATATTTGCAAATTTACTTCATAGTTTTTCACAGCTTCACATCAACAGTTAAGTAATTACAAAATTGTGTAAAGTTGAAGCAATAAATGCAAATGAAACATTGAATTGTATTCAATTAACAATTTAATAGAGTAATGCTACAAACAGTATGAATTCCATAACATGCTTATGGAAGCAATCGAACTTAATAACACCAAATTAATTTGAAGGGATGCACATACTGAATGGAACTATCCAATGAAATTCTTATGATGGAAAATTATTATTATTAATAATCAAATTTAAACATAATTCTCAAGAATTAACAACAGGATGACTCTGATGTCATTTGTTGGTAATTTTATGGAACTCTAAATCAATAAACTTAAAATCAAAGATCAATTTCCCATGTCAAATTCAAGAGAACTAAGCTTCAAAAAGCGGAAGCGAAAGCATTACCTGAATCCGTTGTGGAAAGCTGCTAATAGTAGATATGAACTTCCAAGTCTAGATAGATCAAGTTTTCTTCTTATGTTTTTATCTTCATGTTTTCTCCCCCTTTTATAGGGAGAAGAAGAAGCAAACCTCTCTGATGGGGATGAGAAGAAAAATAACGTGAAAAGTATCTGACATGGGAACCATAAATGACTTTGTAACCAACCATAAATTAAATAGGGAAAATTCTTATGGTTAATTACAACGTTTCTAATTTGGCCCCTTCATCAAATTAGAAAATAGTAATGAATTGCTTATATGTTTTCATGGTTATTAACGTTTTCATAAATTTTCATCTCTCTTGGTTTTATAGCAAAAGAACACATTTGTACATGTGACCCCATATTGTAGAAATTTCCAACAAATTCATTAAAAACATCAACAAAATTACTTGAAGTCTTTAAGTGAATTGATGTATTTTGCCATCTCAAGTTTAATTAAAACTTGTCTCTCTCTCTCTCCCTCCTCAACCCTATTCTTTATAATTTGAGCAATACTTCTTTGTTGGTAGATGTTTATTTTCTTGAAAAGAAGTCTATCATTTCTTCCTTTGCTTTCTCTGTTCAATTTGTCAAAAACTTAGTGGTATTATTCAGTAATTAAGTGTTGTCTTTATAATTTTTGTTTTAACTCTCTAATTACGCTATTACTCTCACTAATTACTCCCTATAGTTCCTCGTCTCCTTAATTACTCCGTATAATTACTTCTTGTTTTAACTACGACTCTTTCTTTTCCTCATTTTTCTCTTTAAAGTTACACTGTCTCACTCTCCCTTTCCTCTCTCTTACCTCCTCATTTCTAATTTTTTTAAAATCGATATGAGAAGAGACAATTTTATTAAGACTTGAAAAAACCGTCTCATGTTCTTTTCAGAGTAACTTAATTCTTTAGTAAATGCTAACAAATAAAAAAAAAGAAATCTTTTATAAATAGATTTTAAAAATAATAATCTTTTTTAAAAACTTTCCTAAGAAGAATGTATATATAACAATTGCAAAAGATTTTAAAAAAATTTAATAATGATCTTCTTCAACAAACTAGAAAAGATATATATATTTTTTTCGAGTTCAAAAAAATTTGGGGTGAGGGAATAGAAAAGAATTTATTATAAGAGTTCTTAGATCGAGTCAGGTAGAGATAGAAAAAACATCCCACAGTCCGTTTCAAAAAAAAAAAAAAAAGAAAGAACATCTCGAGTTTGATTTTTTTTCTTTAATTACAGAAAAATTTTCCTTGTTGACTAGCTCACAAATCCTTAATGTTGGTGTTTAATTTTGGTTGTCATTAATGTTCTTTCGTTAGCAAATTTTGAGACAATCATAAATGTTGGAATAAATGGTATGTGACTCTTCGATGAGTTGCATCTTTTCATGTAACACCCCAAACATTTTGATGTTGTTAATTTCGTGTATTTAAGTCCAAGGTTAATGTAATTTTATCTTGGCTTGTACTTTGGAATTATAAATAAATATCATGATGTGTGAATGATAATTTGAGGGAATTAAGCGTTATATAAATTTAAATGCCTCCCTAAAGCTCGATTGATTTGGTATGCGTTGGTTAGAGATGATTAAGCGTTGAAAATTTATACGCTGAATGAGGGAAGTGAGTTGGAAGTCTATTCTTGGAAAGCCTTTTTCTTAGGGTTTTCTATCAAGGAAAAGAAGGGAAATTAAGAAAAAGAAAAGAAGAAGTTCCAAACCCTCTCTTCATCTCACCTGTGCCTCCCCCTTTTGCCGAGAGTCAGCCGCCCAGCTCCCATCGCCGCTGCCTGCTTGGGTTGCCGCTTTCGTTGTCACAGCAAGCACACCGTCGTCGTGGGTTTTCTCTCTCTCCATCTTGCACGATCTCTCTCTCTCTCCACGACTTTCTCTCTCCCTCATGGTGTCGTTGTCGTGGAGCCCACGTCACTGTCCCTTTCCAGAAATCAAAGGTTGTCTCGCTGTCGTGGCTTGTTCCGTAGCCAATCACGTCGCCGCCACCTTGGATCCCACCCTCTTTGCACGATTCAGGCTTCAAGCAGCAAGAACCCATTCGTAAGCCTCTTTCCTCCTTCATTCATAATCGTATAAGGTCGATCTAACTCCCTTCGCTCTCGTTTCAGTTAGTTTTGTGTGCATCCAGCAGCTTGGGTCCCGTACTCCTCGCAGTTTCGCCTTTGTCCAGCGCCGTTCAGTTTTAATCGTGGGTGTTTCAGCACTGTTTAGCGATTCTGGTAAGCTTTAATGTTGACCCACGCTCGTTTGGTTTTGAAATCAAAATAACATTCGTTTGAGTGTTGGAAATTAAGCTTTGTGTTGAAATCCTTATCTTGAGCGCTGTCTAGAAAGCGTTTGGCCTCAGATATCTCTAGTTTGGTGAGATTTCAGCCTTCTTTCGGTGGTTTTGGGCAACTCCAGTAAGTTTTGCTTGACCCATTGAGTGTTCGCTTCAAATCTCGGTTACCCAAGCCATAACGACTTCTAAATTATAGGTTTGGGCCATTTGCAGTCACTGTACAATGTTTAATCAAGGTTGTTTGGTGCTGATCGATAAGTCTCTGCGCCCTAAAACCTTTGGTAATATTCGTGGTTGGATTTAATGTAGCTTCTAACCTTTGGGTGCCATTTAGTTTCAGTATCGTGTGATTTTGGACTTCGGACAACACCCATTTAAGGAGTTTTAGTGCTGTGTTAGGTTATTCCAGCAAGGTTCAACCCCAATTTGGGTAAGTTTTAGTACCTTGCAGTTCGTTTTAGTTTCCTTTAAGTTACTTTAGGTGTTTGGAAGGTTGTTGGGTTATTCCCTAACCTCTAGGAGTCCTTGGTTTTGTTTGTAGGTTCACTTTGAGCTTGCTCCTATATTTTCCAGCAGCGTTGGTAATTTAAAAGTGGTTTTGTAAGTAGTTTCTACTTGCTGGGTTTGGTGTATTGCATGATGCACGTTGTTGCTTTTGTTTTGCTCTTTGTTTGCCCTTTAAGCATGACTTGTTATGTTAAACTTCAATGAGATGTTGAGTTAAAGCATGATTTGTTGTGCCTTATAGCATGATGTGTTGCTTGAGATGAGCTTGTTTGGTGTTGTTTTAGCATGATGGGACGTCGTGTTAAGCATGTTTAGTTGGGCTAGCATGTTGTCACGGGATGTGTTGCATGAGTCTAGTGGTTGTGTTACATGATGCGTAATTCATGTGTAGGTGCGCAGTGTGGCACGTAATTCATGTGTTTGGTTGTGCGTTACATGGCGCGTAATGCATGTGTTTTGTTTAGTGTAGCATGTAGCGTAAAACATGTGTTTGTTGCGTGGCATGACGCTGAAATCATGTGGGCTAGGTGCGTAGCATGGCGCGTAATTCATGTGTTGTTTGCGCAACATGGTGCGTAATTCATGCGTTAGGTGTGGAGCATGACTCGTAAATCATGTGATGTTTAGTGGAGTGTGTGTGCATAGTGTGGGAAGCATGTGCATGGTGGTTATTTATTGCTTTGTGAGCATGTTGGGTTTTTATTGCTTTTAAAGTATGTTGTTTGCGTGTGAGAAGCATGCTCTTTGACATTGGTTAATGTTTGTGACCTAACATGTGTGAGCTACTTACCAGTACCGCGGTTGTACTGATACCCCCTTCTCCATCTCCCCCAACATTTTAGATGTTGTAGGAATGGAAGATGATCCGAACCTTGGTGGCGAGGAGAATTACGAGAAAGATTCCTAGGGCATTATGGTTTTATTTTGTTTTGCTTATGCTTGGATAGGCTAGTTTAGTGTTGGTTAAGTTGTGGCTTCTATTATGGTGAGAGATTCACCTGAGTTGTTATGGTTCTGTGAACTCGCGATTAGCGTTGTGGTTAGTTTGTTGAAAGAATAACTTGTATTAGCTACAATGTTGCTAATTGAGTAGTTATTCTTAATAATGAGATGTCTTATGTTCTGCTGCATGGTTTTTAGTTAATTGCATGATGCTACGAGACCTGACTTGTATAGAGAAGCTAGGTTGTGTAAATTGCTTGAAGTATGGTGGAGTTCGGGTTATGAATGCTTAGAAGTGTTGGATGTGTTATGTGACTGAAAATTTTGGGTTAGCCAGTTTTACGCTGTTATGGTGCCGAAATTTTTGGTGCATTCGGTTTAAAGTGGTTCAGAGTCGTGGTTAAGAGTTTAGAGTTGTAGTAATGTCGCTAGGCTAGTGGTTGAAAAACCTGGGGTGTCACTACAAGAAAAAAGCCTTTTTTTTTATAGCTTTTTATTATAACATTTTTGAAAATAGGCTATGAAAAAAGGAAAAAAAAATCGGTCTGCGTGCGTGTAAAGGACCCAAATTTCTGGAAGACTCTTCCCTCTCTTTTTTTTCCCGCTTGAACCTTCATGTCTCTCGCGCTCCTCTCTCTGTGTCTTTCCCTCGATTGAAGGCTTTCCCTCATCTCTCTCATTCCTCTCCGTGTCTCGTGCCATCGCTTCCTCCCCCTCACCAAACGCCCAGCACGTCGCTGCTCTCCTCCTTCCGACCATCGTCAGCGAGCACAGCGGCCACGCCATTTCCTTCTCTCTCAAACCCTAGCAAAGGAATCCTCACATCCCAAATCCACTTCAGAACTCGACAACGACCAATCCTCACCGTCCGATCCTCCGGCGACAATAGCAACAACTCCGTCGACGGTCCCGACCGCCTCATCTCCGCCATCTGCTATTTCTACCCCTTCTTCGACGACGTCCAGTACAACAAGTATGTTATCACTCAGTATGCTCCCTTTCAGGTTTTGATTCAGTCCTTGGTTCCCACCATTCGAGTTTTCAAGAGCTTTCCATTGAATGATTTTTTGGTGTTCTTGACTCTTTACTTCATTGTTGTCAGAACCCTAATTTCAATCGCTATATTAGTTTCAATATTATGCAAGCGATTATTCTAGATGTGCTCCTAATTTTGCCTGATCTTTTGGAGAGGAGCTTTAATCCCAGAGGGGGATTTGGGTTGAATTTGGTCATGAGTTTGGATAGTACTGTGTTTCTGTTTCTGTTGGTTTGTTTGATTTATGGCTCTTCTTCTGTGTTTTGTACTGGTTTTAGTCTTTCATTTTAGTCTCCAATTGGAAGAATCCCTAAACATTTTTGTACTTTTCAATGAATGTGTAATTTTTTAGCCCCTTTCTTTCGCTTTTGTTTGATTCTTTGACGGTAATGAGTATCGAATCCACTTGTTAACTGTTTCTTGGAAAGATTCTGTGGATGTGTACTTTTTAGTGTTTTTATGGCTTTCGAAATTGTTATTTTTGTATTTTGAATCTCATCTACTTGTACAATTGATGTTGTAGTATAGTGAATTTCAATTCGTGCTCAATTAATTGAATGGCCGGTAAATTAATAGTTCGACTCTGAAATTATCTACAGTTCTTTTTCATGAATCAGATGAATTTGTGAAAGAGGCTAGATTTGAATCTTGTGGAGTGGATGAATTTGTTTGGTTTTGTAGGTTATAATTATATGAGTGTTTTAGTGGAGAGAATAGAAACGGACTAGCTTGGTACGCTTTTGGAGAATCATTGTCATCCCAAATGGTTGATGAATAGGTATGAAGTTAATGATAATTATTGCATCTATATATAAGCAATGAAAATAGTTTATGTTGGTGGGAAGAAAATGATGTCGGATGAGTATCATATCATTTTTGCACTACCAATTGAGAATAGACTAACTTACACTTGGGCTGGATTTCAAGAACACAACGAAAATTCTGTATAGTGATGCAATCCTCTCTTTTTCTCTCTTTCTGGAAATTTGTTTGGCATGAAAAAAAGAGTTGTTGACAATAAGGTGAATAGTTTTTCAAGACATTTTGGATGGGGTTGTTATTGAAATTACCTACGGACTAATTGTTAGTTGTTACTAAAGAATTTTGTAAGAACTCTTTAGTTTTATTTCAATCGATTAGAGGTCGTTTTTTTTAGTCCTTTAGCCTTGGAGAAAATTTAATATGCTTGTATTTCTTTCATCATTTTCACACATTACTTTATAACTGAGTTAGGAGATATGTCATTATTGTTGTTTGATAGCGAGCATAGCTAGCTACTTTTACTTATTTAATTAAGCTAGTCTTTTATGATTTGTGCGCCATTTTATTGTGCTTTATTGTTTATTTTGTAGGAAAGCGATGATTAGAGCTAAAACGTGGAATTGGAGTTAATCGGGTGTTCGGGACGTGAAAATATGCCAAAGAACCGGAAAGTTCAAGCAACAAGGAGCCAAGATAGGGCATTCTGCCCATCAGCGTCGAGACGCCATTCTTGGAGGGTCTCGACACTGGTTTTCCTTAATTAGAAGAGGCGGCAGCGTTACAGTGTCTCGACGCTGTGACAATAGCGTCTCGACGCTATCGTTATTTCCATTCCAGACGCGCGTGTTTTAGAGGCAGCGTCGAGACGCTGTCTTGATAGCGCCTCGACGCTACGACGAAAAATCAGAATATAAGCTTCCTTTCAGCTAGGTTTTTGGGGGGGATTCAATTTTGGGACCTTTTGGAGCCGTAAACAGGGCAGAAACAGAGAGGATTAAGGCTGAAACAAAGGGAGAGATTCGGAAATCAACCCATCGTTCGTGGGGATCGTGACGGGGACGTTCGGTCTCGGCCTACATTGAGTTTTCTTTTCCCTTTCCTTTTCTTTAGCTAGAGTTTATGACTTTATTATGTTTAGTTGAACTTGTAATCATATTCATGAGTAGCTAAACTCATAACTTAGGGATTGATGTAGTTGATTTTGTTTATTGATTGATTTATGGTTTAAGTTGTGCAATGTTTATTATGTTTGTAATCTTGATTTAATGCTTTCAATTAATTGGCCATTAGTTGATTGATTTAAGTTTTGAATCTAGCTCGGGAGAGGGGATTTAATATAGACTTACTCAAGATTGCATGACTAAAGTTTACTTTCTAATTCATGACAGTTTTAGATTAACTTTAGAATTGGTCAAAAGATCTCATTGCCTTGCATATTAATAGACTTAGATAGGGATATCAAGTTGGTTAATTTGCATGAGAATCAATTATACTCGGGAGAGGTAGTTGTGATTAAAGGGTCTTTGGCTCGTAATTCCATTGTGCACAATAACTTACTCCTTAAAATCAATCCTAGACTAAATTGGCGAAATCAATTCCCAAGTATTTTTCCCAATTAAATTTCCACACTTTTTACTTGTTTGATTTATTTTTGATACCATTCATTCATCACTTTTTGATCCCTAAATAAAATTGAGCGAGATAATTCACAATACTTGATTTGCTTAAAAATCCAATCCAGAGGACGACATTCGAATTACATTCACTATATTATTACTTGACCCGTGCGCTTGCGGTAGGAAAAGTCCACATCATTGTTGATTGAAAATGTTTAATTCATTCTGTTTCCCTATTTTCATTTCATTTTATACTCTCATACACTGCAGGGTGAATTTCCTTCTAGTCTATAGAGGAGATGATGGATGAGTATTCATCGAAGAAGGCTCTTATACTCTTTTGATTGATACCCTTCTCGAAAAAAAAGAAAGATGGTGCAATTGAGAAGGTTAGTTTTTCAACTATTTTTGTTGAATTTGGCTTTGTACATTTTCTTTACTTATGCATTATGGTTTATGGATGGTTCACGATACCAACAGAGAACCATTGTTGTTTGTTGTGTAAAAGAAACTACTTGTTTTGTAGATTCAATAAGCTATTATTTCTTTCTTCAATGGAAAGGTATATATTGGAACCGGACTGTGTTGTATACAAATAAAAACCTAAATGGTTAGCTCCAAGAGAAACTCCAAATGAAATTTTATTGGTGTTTTGTGAGGCGTCCTTTTGCTTGTCTTAGTCAAATTGTTAGTAGTTAGTACAATATTTCCTCGTGCATATAGATTTTGTTTCTCTTTTATTGAGTGTTTTTTTAATCGAACTTTGATTCATAATATTTCTACCGTTTGTGTCAATTGGAAAGTGTGTTTGTGGATCTGTTGGCCTCTTATATTTCAATGTATATATGGCTGTGATATTAAGTTTCTGCATTGAATGAATAAGATTTGAGGTATTTCATTACTTGTGTGCATTAGAGCATCTCTTAGATTACGACATTTGACATACATATCAATTAGCCAACCTTGACAAAAAGAACGAAACCCAAACCCCATCTTAAAAACACCACAGTGGACTTGTCTACCATAGATAACATCCCCCAACCTAGAACAAGCTGATAAAACCATCGCAAATGTGAACTCGTTAGGCCACACCCCATGGTTCCACATTGAAACAAAAGATTCAATAACAGTTGCAAATAAACCATGCTTCGAGTACATAGAAAGCATCGAGTTCCAGGCAAATACATATTATTTTTCAAGCCGGGAAAATGCCTTCTGAGCGAAGTCCACATTGTCGCATTTGACATAAAGGTCAACAATGGCATTGCCTAGAAACCCTTTGAGCCCAACTCCAAACTTCAAACTCTTCGAATGGATGACCTTCGTGGTTCTCAATGCTTGAAGAATTGGCTTAGGCTTTTCGTCAAACAGGTTGTGGGCTTCGATTCTCCTGCATTGTTGCAAGCAAACTTGCAGAAGTTTTGAATAGAATTCGTGATTTTTCTGTAAAAGCTTGTTCTGAATGGGATTTGGAGTCGAATACGACGTGATTCTGGCAACATCAGGACGATTAAAGAATGATGGGAGTCTGGAAGAACATGTAAAGGTATTGAGACGCATTGACTTGATACGGCTTCCACATGACGTGGGGTTAATGAGTCTGCTTCTCTTTCTTTCACTACAAGAAATAACAGATATAATAGCTAATAAAAAAGCTATAAAAGACCTATTATAGCTTTTTTCGAAAGTCCTGACAGCCCATGTTATTAAAAGTCTAGGACTTTTTATAGCGTTTTTGTATAGCTATAATGGGTGTTATAATAGAGTATGAAGGAATAGCTTATATACATTGCTATGAAAACTTTTAATAGTGTTTTTTATGGAAGCTATAATATGTATAGAACATAAAATAGGCTGCCATAAAAGGCAAAAGATATATCAATTCACATGTGTATTAGCTAAATTAGATATTATATAATCCAAGCACACTCAAATAACTCACAGAACAGAAGATAGAAATTAAGATTAACAATAACTCACACAAAACACTAGCTTTGGAAATATGCTTGAGCTACAAAAGAAATGTCATTTTAATGTTGTATTACCATATTATAACTTATAATCACTTAGTTAAGCTCACTGCAACATGGTATTAATAAGGTTAAACACCTCTACTGTTATGGTTCTACATCTACCACATGACACACCTTGAACTCCAACTACATTTCATTGAGTTATCTTGTCAAAACAGCTAATTGACAATGTTCAATCATTGGAAAGAATATATAGGCTGGAAAATAACTAATTCACTCTAACTAACTAATTTACAGTAGTGAAAGCCTTTTACTATAAGGTAAAAACTTTAAATAAATGAAAAGGTAAATGATTTACCATACACAGTAAAAGTAAAAGATCTTTAATAGATCCTACATCAAACCCCTCCTACCCAAATAAAACTCGACCGCGAGTTTAATCGGCCAAAGAAAATTGATCTGGGGCATGGTAGGCATAGATGTCCGACACATTAAAGGTGGAACTGATGCGCATAGATGGGGGCAAGTCAATCTTGTATGCGTTATCTCCAAACTTATCCAAAATAGGAAAAGGTCCAATCTTCTTGTTGGTAAGCTTGGTATGAAGGCCACGAGGAAGGTGATTCTTGCTCAAGTGGACCATAACTAAGTCTCCAATTTCAAAAGATTGTGATCGACGATGCAAATCTGCATTGTGCTTGTACTTGGTGTTAGACTCCTCAAGATGGCGGCGAACTTCTTCATGTAGTTGCTGAATTCGATTTGCCATGACATCCGCTTCCGCACTAAGATCAACATTAGAAGGGATATTAGAAAGATCTATAGTTAGCCTAGGGAGTTTAGTGTAAACTATTTCAAATGGTGACTTCCCTGTCGATCTATTGGCCATATGATTGAAGGCAAACTCCGCTTGAGCCAAAGCAAGATCCCATTGACGTGGTTTATCACCACTAAGACATCGCAGTAAGTTCCCCAAAGTGCGATTGGTTACCTCCGTTTGGCCGTCCGTTTGAGGATGACTTGAAGAGCTAAAAAGTAATCATGTGCCAAACTTTTTCCACAAAGACTTCCAAAAGAAACTCATAAACTTAACATCTCTATCAGAAACAATAGTTTTTGGAATTCCATGGAGGCGAACAATTTCTTTAAAAAACAAATTAGCTACATTCAAAGCATCAGTAGTCTTTTTACAAGCCAAAAAATGTGCCATTTTACTAAAACGATCAACAACAACCAACACCGAATGATTACCTCGTTGTGTTCGTGGAAGCCCTAACACAAAATCCATAGAAAGATCCTCCCAAATTGAATTAGGTATGGGTAACGGGGTATAGAGTCTTGTGTTTTGACTAGATCCCTTTGAAGTTTGGCAAACATAACATAGTTTAACAAAGTTAGAAACATCCTTTTTTAATTGAGGCCAAAAAAATCTTTCATTTAATGAAGTAAAAGTTTTATCACGGCCAAAATGACCCGTAAGCCCACCACCATGTGTTTCTTTAATTAAAGATTCTCGTAGAGAAGTGTGAGGTATACAAAGATTATTACCCTTAAAAAGAAAGCCATCAAGTATATGAAAATCATTGCAAGGAATATGGTGGGTGCATTTGTACCAAGTATCACCGAAATCGACATCTAACTCATACAAGTCTTTTAGATGGTAAAAAGCAATAATTTCAGATTGCAAAAAGGTTAGAAGAGAACCTTTTCGACTTAAGGCATCGGCTACTTTGTTGCTTTTACCCGTTGTATGACGAATAAGGAAATCAAACCTTTGCAAAAACTGCAACCATCTAGCATGCATGCGGCTAATGTGCTTTTGGGATTGTAAAAATTTCAAAGAAAAATGGCCAACAAGTAATATAAACTCTTTCCCAATTAGATAATGTTCCCAAGTTTTTAACGCTCGAACAAGAGAATACAATTCTTGCTCATAGGTTGACCATTTTTGGCGTGCACAACTTAGTTTCTCACTAAAGAACTCAATTGGGTGGCCATCTTGGGATAAAACAGCCCCAATACCTATACCCGAAGCAACTACCATTACCTCAAATGGTTTTGAAAAATCTGGAAGAGCAAGCACGGGAGCTGAAGCTAGGTGCTGTTTCAGCTCTTGAAAACTGTGTATTTTCTCGGTTTCCCAAACAAAACTCCCTTCTTTAAGGCAATTAGTTAGGGGGGAAGCAATGGAGCTGAAAATTTTAATGAATTTTCTGTAAAATGATGCCAAACCAAGGAAGCATTGGACATCACGAACATGTTTAGGAGTGGGCCAATCCTTGATTGCTTCAATTTTCCTAGGATCAACTGAGATACCATTTTTGCTAATGAGGAAACCCAAAAATGAGATTTGAGATTGTAAAAAACTGTACTTTTTAAGATTTATAAATAGCTTATTTTCAAGTAAGAGAGAAAAGATAAGAGATATATGGGTGATATGTTCATCATGGGAATGACTATAAATAAGGATGTCATCAACATAAACAACAAATTTGTTCAAATATGGTTGTAAGACTTGATTCATAAGACGCATAAAAGTACTAGGGGCATTTGACAATCCAAAGGGCATAACGAGCCATTCACAAAGACCCTCGTTGGTTTTAAATGCCGTTTTCCATTCATCACCCGGTTTTATGCGAATTTGGTGGTATCCACTTTTAAGATCAACTTTGGAAAAGATAGAGGCGCCTCCTAATTGGTCCAAAAGATCACTAAGGCGAGGAATAGGGAAACGGTATTTAATTGTAATCTTATTTATAGCACGACTATCGACACACAACCGCCAAGAACCATACTTTTTGGGAGCTAGAAGTGTCGGAACAGCACATGGACTTAAGCTTGGTTGAATATGGCCTTTGTTTAGTAATTCTTGGATTTGGTCATGGAGAATAGCATATTCTTTAGGGCTCATGCGATAGTGTGCTAAATGAGGTAAAGTGCTACCGGGAATGAGGTCTATTTGGTGTTGAATGTAAAGGGAATAAAAGTCCCCACGCAGCGGAAGCGCATCGATTGGACCTTACACCGTATATTAATTAACATTAAAATACCGTTACGATAACTCAAACAAAACTTTAAACAACCTTTAAAGCCGCTGTAAAATTGATTTAAACATGCTAAAATAAATCTAAATTTATTTTTAATACTTTTCTAAAGAAAAGAGGAAGAACCGTTACAAACCTTCGTTGAAGACTTGACCGTTCTTCGCCAACGACGCTCCACGAACGAAAACGCAGCAGCCGCCTTTGTTTTTCTTCGCTGGAAATTTCTTCTTTGATTGACACAATCACCACAGAGGTTACACCGATATGTCTCTAAGTCTAGGAGGCAAAAGACTTGTGGGAGTCTTTCTCTAAGAGGGAGGCTAGAGAGAATTCTAGGTCTTGTCTTTCAAGAGTGTCAAGTGTCATGACCAATTAGGTCTAGTGTTCTATTTATAGAAGAGAGGCCATGAATAAAATATTCAATTAAATCAATCTTTTCCATAATTGATTCAATCTTATTCCTTAATTAATCAATTATGATCAATCAATTCCATAATTGATTAATCTTTTGCACAAATGACTAATTACTTCCATAAGTGATTAGATCATTTCCATAAATGATTAATCACTTCCTTAAGTGATTAATTATTTCCATAATTGATTAATTCCCGGTTAATGAATTCTTTAATTAATTAACCACCAATTAAATATCACATATTTAATTCCCGGCCTAGAATTAATTAATTTGCCCAAACATATTTTAGGCCTTAAATTAATTAATTCATTATTTTGAACTCTTTCAAACTTCCATAAATTTATATTTGAACTTTTCAAATATTAATATCTCTCATAATAATATATCAATATATATTATATTTGTTTCCCTTAATAAATTGAACATTTTCAATTTACTTTTATTACTTAGTTGCCTCAAATTACTTTACGAGCTACCAGTGGGACCTAATGGACCTGCAGATCAGAAGCTCCAACGATGTGAGATTAATTGGTCAAACTCATTAACCACATTACTCAATATTCGTTAACTGTGTGTACATTCCACTAAAGACTCACAGTTGCACTCTTCTCACTGCAGACATATTTTCTGTGTCCACGGATCTAGACCAATATCGACTAGTTAGTCCTTCACGAGTGTCCGTAACACCAGCTGGGTCAAATTACCGTTTTACCCCTGGGTTACCTCTATTTCCTTAAGTACCAATTCTCCTTTAATGAACAACCTGTTTGTGGTCCAACCATCAAACAGAAAACCCTCTCGTGCCATTGAGAGGGTAGGGTCCTTTGTTCAAGACTCGGAGTAACCACTTAAGGGAACACTCATCTGCTTCCCTAAAGTTAGGAAGGAGTGAATTCCATCTTGTACGATTATGTTCCCAGCTCCCCATTCGGTCTTGTCCCCAAAGTGGTAGGCTTATTGAGTCGGCGTATTGGCCACTCTCACCCATAAAAATCAAAGGACAATCTCTCATGAGCAGGAGTCCATAATCAACTCAGGATTAAGACTAAGTTGTCTAGGTCGTCCTAGTGAAATAGAAAACCAACTAGTTAACGGTGTTATAACCAGTGGTTACTATTTCGTGGTCCGGTCTTATGCAAACTCATTGCATAGGATGCCCCCACTCGCATGTCTCCTACACGAACGCGTTGGATCGCCGCGTTTGTATCAAATACAAAGTGGGCCGTATCCATAGTGTCACCAGGATAAGGTACCCAGTCTTATCCCTATACTATAGACCCTTTAGGCTGTTTCTTGAACAATGATCCCATATGTCACTGCATATAGTTCAAGACTCATATTACAGCCTTGGATGTCTAGTTTATTGGATTAGGGTTATTATTAGGCAAAGACAAATATAAAATAACTAATAACAATTAATGGAAAAATATATCAATATTATTTCATTAATATCCGGTCAACGGTTACATTCACTATCTACGAGTTTTAGGGCATAAAACCCAACAGAATGTTGTGGAGTGGAGGAAGTTCATTGGGTTCTGCAGCAAGGGTGGGAAATTTGGACAGTAATTGGGCAATTTCAGGATGCATAGGTGCTGGATTTTCTGAAAAGCAATCTTTTGTTACTACAAAGGCTACTAAAGGTTGTGTATTTTCAGGGAAATCTTTTCTATGAAGTAAGGTGAATAATTGGGAGTTTGTGGTTGGTTTCTTACCCTCACCTTTCCCTAAAGGTAAAAGAACTACCCGTTTTCCCGTCCACATAAACTCATAGGTGTTATCTCTACCTTTATGGATTGTTTGGTTATCATATTGCCAAGGCCTACTGATAATTGCCCAAAAGGTAGTTATTTAGGCCCCAATTATATAGGGATTTGTGTGTCCTTTATGCTTATTAGGGTTGGTTTTGGATAGATATTACATGTTTTAACCCATTTGGAAGAATGGAAGCATTGGAAATTATTTTGTGCAGATTATGCTGCTGAGCGACTGGAGGGAGCAAATTCTATACTGCAGCAAAACTGGGAACAGGACTGCCACATCACAGCTCGTTAGCCAACTTCATGAACCGACTTTTGTTGAGTTATTCTCGTGATAAAGGATCAAGGAGAGTCTTACACGTGTCCTAGTTGACCTAATTCAAAGCCTCCCATCCTTCTATAAAAGGAAGTAGCCGTCAAAGTCAAAGATATTCCATGTTTTCCCTTGGAATCCGAATATTTTAGAGAGATTGAAGATTGTCAAAAACACCATCTTCTGCAAGCTGATTAGGGAGTTTATTTTCTTTATTAACTTGTGGTTATGGACATGCCTACTCAGATTGGAATTCGTATTCCTATGCCTATTATGAACTAAGTAGCTTAACGTGTTGGTTAGGAATAATGTGATTATTGTGCTTCATCTCTAGTAATATATTGGGACTTCTTGGAGCCGTAAAGAGGGCAGAAACAGAGCAATTGAAGGCTGAAACAAAGGGAGAGATTCGGAAATAAACCCATTGTTCGTGGGGATCGTGACGGGGACGTCGGACTCGGCCTACATTGAGTTTTCTTTTCCCTTTCCTTTCTTTAGCTAGATTTATGGCTTTCACCTGTTTAGTTGAGCTTGTATTTACATTCATGAGTAGCTAAACTCAAAGCTTAGGGATTGATGTAGTTGATTGTGTTTATGGATTGATTTATGGTTTAAGTTATGCAATGTTTATTATGTTTGTAATCTTTATTTAATGCTATCAATTAATTGGCCATTAGTTGAATGATTTAAGTTTCGAATCTAGCTCGGGAGAGGGGATTTAATGAGCTAAAGGCAAGGCCTCAAGGGAAACTTCTATCAGATACTGAACACCCTAGAAGGGAAGGTAAGGAGCAGGTAAAGGCAGTTACTCTTAGGAGTGGTAAGCCATTAGAAGAAAGAATTGAGCCTAGTAAAACCCAGGTTATAGATAAAAATGGTGATAATAATGTTATTGTTGAGAAAGAGTTGGAGTCTGGTCAGGGTACTAGAGGCAGCAATAAAGATGCTGGAGCATCTGGTTCTGTTCCAGATGTGGAACCACCTTATGTGTCGCCCCCACCTTATGTACCACCTCTACCTTTTCCACAAAGGCAAAAGCCTAAGAATCAGGATGGTCAATTTAAAAAGTTTCTAGAGATTCTTAAGCAATTGCATATAAATATCCCTTTAGTAGAAGCTATTCAGCAAATGCCTAATTATGCTAAATTTCTTAAGGATATTTTGACTAAAAAGAAGAGATTAGGTGAGTTTGAAACTGTATCTCTTACTGAGGAGTGTAGTGCTATTCTTAAGAATGGGCTACCCCCCAAGGCTAAGGATCCAGGGTCATTTACCATACCCGTGTCTATAGGTGGAAAAGAATTAGGTAGAGCACTCTGTGATTTAGGTGCAAGCATTAACCTCATGCCTCTTTCGGTCTATCGGAAGTTGGGTATTGGTGAAGCTAGGCCTACCACAGTCACACTCCAATTAGCTGATAGGTCTATCACATATCCAGAGGGTAAAATTGAGGATGTTTTAGTAAAAGTGGATAAGTTCATATTTCCTGTAGATTTTATTATTTTAGACTATGAGGCTGATAAAGATGTCCCAATTATTCTAGGTTGTCCATTTTTTTGCTACTGGTAGGACGTTAATAGATGTTCAAAAAAGGGGAATTAACAATGAGAGTCTGTAATGAGGAAGTGAAATTTAATGTGTTTAAAGCCATGAAATATCCAGACGAAATGGAGGATTGCTCCTTCATCAGAATTCTCGAGAGCACAGTTATTGAGACAGCAATACAGGATTCGGCTGATAAGCATTCAGAAAAGCATGGAGAGGTTAGTGTAGAGGATTTTGAAATTTATTCTTTAGATAGAAAAAATGAAAAAGAATTGTTTATGTGTGAGGATGTTTTTGAGTCTTTAGATTTAAATCAAAGGAAGGCTCCTCCTATTAAGCCATCCCTGATTGAGGCACCTACTTTAGATTTGAAGCCCTTGTCGGATCATCTAAAGTATGTGTATCTTGGGGAAAGTGAGACGTTGCCCATTATTGTTACATCAGATTTAATGCCAGAGCATGAAGAGGCCTTAATAAAATTGCTGCAGCAATACCGCAAGGCTATAGGTTGGACATTGGCTGATATTCAGGGAATTAGCCCATCTTTTTGTATGCACAAAGTCACTCTAGAGGAGGGATCCTTTAGGAGTATTGAGCAACAAAGAAGGCTTAACCCTGCAATGAAAGAGGTTGTTAAGAAGGAGGTAATTAAATGGTTGGATGGTGGGATCATTTATCCAATTGCCGATAGCAATTGGGTAAGCCCTGTCCAATGTGTTCCTAAGAAAGTAGGTGTCACTGTGGTGAGCAATAAAGATAATGAGTTGATCCCCACAAGGACAGTAACTGGCTGGAGGGTTTGCATGGATTACAGAAGGCTTAATAAAGCTACCCGAAAGGATCATTTCCCTCTACCATTTATCGACCAGATGTTGGATCGATTGGCTAGTCAGGCCTACTACTGTTTCTTGGATGGTTATTCTGGGTATAACCAGATTACTATTGCTCCTGAGGATCAGGAGAAAACCACTTTCACCTGTCCTTATGGGACATTCGCTTTTAGGAGAATGCCTTTTGGCCTCTACAATGCTCCAACAACATTTCAGCGGTGTATGTTAGCAATTTTTTCTGATATGATTGAGTCCACTGTTGAGGTATTTATGGATGATTTTTCAGTGTTTGGAGCGTCTTTTCAGAATTGTTTAGAAAATTTAGGAAAGGTGTTAAAAAGATGTGAGGATACCCATCTAGTTCTTAATTGGGAGAAATGCCACTTCATGGTGAAGGAGGGCATAGTGTCAGGACATAAAATTTCTAAAAATAGTCTACAAGTTGATAGAGAGAAAGTTGAGGTTATTGAAAGGCTAGAGCCACCGAATTTAGTGAAGGGAATTCAGAGTTTTTTATGACATGCTGGTTTTTATAGGAGGTTCATAAAGGATTTCTCCAAAATCAGTAAACCTCTTTGTAACTTATTGTGCACTAATCATGTTTTTGACTTTGATGCAGATTGTAGGAAGGCTTTTGAGACTTTAAAGGCTACTTTAATCTCAGCACCCATTCTTTGAGCACCTAATTGGAATTTACCATTTGAGGTAATGTGTGATGCGAGTGATGCTGCGGTAGGTGCGATGCTGGGGCAAAAGCAGGGCATATTTATCCATCCTATATATTATGCAAGCAGGGTTTTAAATGAAGCACAAGTCAACTATACAACTACTGAAAAGGAGTTGTTAGCTGTGGTGTTCGCTTTTGAGAAGTTTCGGCCATATTTGGTTGGGTCCAAAGTTACGGTTTTTACGGATCATGCAACAATAAGGTATTTAATGTCTAAGAAAGATGCAAAGCCTAGACTAATTCGTTGGATTTTACTATTGCAGGAATTCGACTTGGAGATAAAGGACAAGAAAGGATTAGAAAATGTCATTGCAGATCATTTATCTCGTCTTGATCCGTCATCATCTTTGCTGGAGCAATCTGCCATTTCCGATTCTTTTCCAGATGAACAACTCTTTGCTGTTGAGGTAAAGGTAGTTAGGGATGTCCCTTGGTATGCTGATATTGCAAACTTTTTGGTAAAGGGAGTCACCCCTATTGACATGGATTGGAGGCAGAAGAAAAAGTTCAAGCATGATGTGAAGTTTTTTTATTGGGATGAGCCATTTATGTATAAGCAATGCTCTGATGGTATTATTCGAAGGTGTGTTTCAGGTGCTGAAGCGAAGGAAATCCTGGAGCAATGTCACTCTTCACCGTATGGAGGTCATTTCAGCGGTCAGAGGACGGCTATGAGGATTTTGCATTGCGGATTTTTCTGGCCTACATTATTCAAGGATGCCCATTGGTTCTACAAGCAATGTGATGCTTGCCAAAGGAGAGGAAATTTAGGGCCTAGAGATGAAATGCCTCTTACTTACATTTTAGAAGTTGAATTATTCGATGTATGGGGTATTGACTTTATGGGGCCATTTCCTCCTGCTAATGGCAATGTTTTTATATTATTGGCAGTTGATTATGTGTCCAAGTGGGTGGAGGCCATTGCATGCCATCAGAGTGATGCCAAGACAGTTGCAAGGTTTCTTCAATCGTACATCTTTGCGCGGTTTGGGACACCTAGGGCTCTAGTGAGTGATGAGGGTACACATTTTGTTAATAATATCTTAACTAAGCTTTTAGCCAAGTACGGGATTAAGCTGAATTCTTAAAGGAAGGTTGGTTAGTATTGCTCTCTCTAGTTTCAGGGATGATTTAGAGGGTGTGTGGCAATTATCCACACTACGATCATTGTGTGAGCTAGGGATAGCCAGTTGCCTAGTGCTTGATCGGTCACACTTCATTGGGTTTGAAACATATCCCAAAAGATCCGGAGTTCTGGGAGGAATCCGCTAATAATACTACGAGAAATGCATGATCAGTAATATTGCTAGAGCATATTTTAGAACAATCATTAAATCCTAACCAGCGCCTGTCTTTAATCTGTCTATCTATTTGTTTACTTATTGTTCTGTCATTTATTTTGCTTCAGCATAATTCCGATAAAACCCAATCATTTTACTATTCTTGAAACCATTGGAAAGTTACACAAAAATAGGTAGAGTGGAAACTAATTCAGGGCTCGGATTGATAATATTACTTGCTGCAAACTGTGTATACTTGCACAGGAATTCTAGAGTATTTTATATCATATTTTTACTCACTCTAGGAACCCAACACCTACCAAGTAAAATATGACACACATCCATATCTATAACATCACAAACAATTTGATCTTTATAAAAGTTTCCTATAGACAATGGTATAGAACAAATTTCATGCACATTTGCTTCACCACCTTTTTTTATCCAACTAACTTTGTATGGGTTAGGGTGTTGTTCAGTTTTTAGTTTTAGGGCAGTAACTAATTTTTTTGAAACGATATTTTCAATACTACCACTATCAATTATTACCTGGCACACCTTACCGTTTATAGTGCAACGAGTTCTGAAGAGAGTGTGTCGTTGAGGGTCCCTCTCGGTTTTGGGTGCGAGCAAGACTTTTTGGAGGATGCAAGAAAGTTGATCTCCATCATCTGGGGCTGCAATTTGTGTGTCATCCTCTGAATAATCCGATTCTTGATCATCAAGATTTGTTCCTCCTTCATTTATGGTTAAAGTTCTTCGTTGGGGACACTCGTTGGACAAATGTCCTTGCTGTCCACACCTAAAACACTTGCCAAGAGTAGGACGATTGTAGGGATTAGTAATCTTTGTAGGATTAGAAGTGTCCAAACCTTTGTTTGTAACTACTCCCTTTGTAGATTGATCATCCTTCTTTGTTTGGTGAGTGTTAGATGAAGAAGATCCTTGCTGGAAAATTTTATTGTTATCAAGATCTTGTCTTCTTGAACTTGTTTGTTGTTTCTCCCACGTGTTCCTTCTTTGATAAGTTTTGGTGGGCTTTGGATCTTCCTTTTGTTCAACTTTAGTAGCCAAATTATGGCATCCGCTAGGTAGGCTAATGGATGGAGATTTAATATTTCCTCGATGTCCTCCCGTAAGCCATTGACAAATCTTGAAATTTGTTGTTGTTCATTCTCGGGTAGGTTGTTTCTTGCACCTAAGCGATGAAATTCCTCGGTGTAGTCAAGAATTGATTGATCCCCTTGTCGACATTGTTGATATTGATTGTAGAGGATTTGTTGATAGTTGAGTGGTAGGAATCTTTTCTTCATAAGCCGTAGCATTTTGGGCCAACTCTTGATCAGTTGTTTTCCATAATACCTTCGGTTTGTTTGTAGTTGATCCCACCATGTCGAGGCCCCGCTTTGAAGTTTGAAGGCCACGAGTTTAACCTTCTTGTCCTCGGGTGTATTGGCATATTCAAAAAAATGTTCAACATTTTTTACCCAATCAAGAAATCTTTCCACATCCATTCGACCATTGAAGCTTGGGAGATCAATCTTCATTCGAATTTCTGGGGCATCTTGGTAGTAATTTTTACGATTGAGTCTTCTTGGATGCCATCGTCATCGGAAGACTCTGAATCTTGGGCCATAAAACCGGGAATGAAGGCATTTGGAAGTTGGGCCAAAATTTGTGGTTCTTACCTTCTGTTAGGTGCTGGTTCTTGCCTTCTATTGGGTGTTGGAAGTTCTGGAAAGGCTGGTGGATTAGCAGCTGGTTGGGCGGTGGAGAGGGCAACAAGTTGTTGGTTAATTTGCTCAATAGCCCTAGAAAGTGTGGCCAGATTTTGATTGATTTCTGCAATGGATGTTTCCACCCGTTGCAGTCGGCGGTCATTGGTGTTGGTGGAGGCTTCCGCGTCCATGAGGGAGGGTGGAATGATCCAAAAAAAATCGTCAAGCCTTGGATCGGGTTGCTCTGATACCAATTGATGCACACAAGTAATGAAATACCTCAAATCTTATTCATTCAATGCAGAAACTTAATATCACAGCCATATATATAGGCTGGAAAATAACTAATTCACTCTAACTAACTAATTTACAGCAGTGAAAGCCTTTTACTATAAGGTAAAAGCTTTAAATAAATGAAAAGGTAAATGATTTACCATACACAGTAAAAGTAAAAGATCTTTAATAGATCCTACATCATGCTCACTTGGTGTTTGATGGGGCACTCAATTTAGATATTGTTTCATGGACGACTTTGATTGTAGGGTATGTTCAAGATGGCTTTCCTGAGGAGGCAATCAAGGTGTTCGATAGAATGCGGAGAGTTGGCCATGTACTTGATCAGGTAACGCTTGTGACTGTTATAAATGCTTATGTGGCTCTAGATAGGTTTGTTGATGCTTGTGAGTTGTTTGCCCGGATGCCCAACCCTTATATTGTAGCTTGGAATGTGATGATTTCAGGGCATGCTAAGAGAGGAATTTCAGAGGAATCTATCTCATTTTTTCTGAAATTAAAGAGAGCTGGCTTAAAAGCCACTAGATCTACTATAGGAAGTGTTTTAAGTGCAATTGCCAATTTCGATGCTGAATTACGGCTTAATGGTTCATGCTCAGGTGATTAAGGAAGGGTTGAATGCTAATGTGTATGTAGGAAGTGCATTAGTGAACATGTATGCCAAATGTGAAAAAATGGATGCTGCAAAAGAAGTGTCCAATTCTTTAGATGAGAGAAATATTGTCTTGTGGAATGCTATGCTTAGAGGTTTTTCACAGAACGGGCTTGCCCGTGAAGTGATGGAATTTTTCTCATGTATGAAACAGTTTGGACCACAACCTGATGAGTTTACCTACACTAGTATTTTCAGTGCATGTGCCTCCTTGCAGTATCTTGATTTCGGTCGTCAACTTCACACTGTTATGATAAAGAACAAATTTGCATCTAATATATTTGTTTCAAATGCATTGGTAGACATGTATGCTAAATCAAGGGCTTTAAAAGAAGCAAGAAAACAATTTGAGTTGATGAAGGTTCATGACAATGTTTCATGGAATGCAATAATTGTAGGGTATGTGCAGGAAGAGTATAATGATGAGGCGTTTTTCATGTTTCAAAGAATGGTTTCAAATGGGGCTGTTCTAGATGAGGTGTCTTTGGCTAGCATAGTGAGTGTTTGTGCAAATGTTCGAGAGTTTAAACGAGGGCAACAATGTCACTGTCTCTTAGTTAAAGTTGGTTTGGATATAAGCATTTGTTCTGGAAGTTCCCTAATTGATATGTATGTCAAGTGTGTGGTTCTTTCGGCAGCCCATGATGTCTTTTATTCTATGCCCTCTAGAAGTGTTGTCTCAATAAACGCTCTGATTGCTGGCTACACTATGAACCACTTAGAGGAAGCCATATATTTATTTCAAGAGATGCAGATGGTTGGACTTAAACCCACAGAAGTTACATTTGCAGGGCTTTTAGATGGATGTCATCGAGCATCTATGCTAAAACTAGGAAGGCAAATTCACTGTCAAGTTATGAAGTGGGGCTTTCTATTTGGTAGTGAAATGGTGTGTGTGTCTCTCTTGTGCATGTATATGAGCTCCCAAAGATTCTCAGACTCAGAAACTCTCTTCTCTGAGTTGCAGTATCCAAAAAGTTTAGTGTTATGGACTGCTTTCATTTCAGGATATTCTCAAAACAATCACTATGAGCAGGCTTTGCGATTCTATCAACATATGCGATCAGAGAATATCTTATCGGACCAAGCAACATTTGCCAGTGTTCTTCGAGCATGCGCTGGATTGTCTTCTTTAGAAAATGGTTAAGAGATCCATTCCCTTATCCTCCATACTGGCTTTAACATGGATGAAATAACCTGTAGTGCTCTTATAGACATGTATGCAAAATGTGGCAATGTTAAAAGCTCCATTCAGGTTTTTCATGAAATGGGAAGTAAAAACAGTGTCGTTTGTTGGAACTCCATGATAGTTGGACTTGCTAAGAATGGCTATGCTGAAGAAGCACTAGAAATATTTACTCAAATGGAGAAAGAATCCATCCTGCCTGATGATGTCACATTCCTTGGTGTTCTTTTTGCTTGTAGCCATGCTGGGCGAGTGTCGGAAGGCCGAAAGATCTTCGACCTGATGGTTAGCCATTACAGGATACAACCAAGAATTGATCATTTGGGCTGTATGGTAGACATTCTTGGGAGGTGGGGTTTCCATAATGAAGCAGAGGACTTCATCAATAGACTTGGATTCGAAGCAAATTCGATGCTCTAGTCAACTTTGCTTGGCGCTTGCAGAAAACATGGAGGTGAAGTTAGGGGGAGGCGTGGAGCTGAGAAACTTATGGAGTTGAAACCACAAAGTTCTTCACCCTATGTGTTGCTTTCTAGCATATACGCTGCATCAGAGAATTGGAAAGGAGCTCACTCTTTAAGGAGGGAAATGAAATCAAAGGGAGTGAAAAAGTTGTCGGGATATACATGGATAGAACCAGGAAGAGGTGTACAAGGCAGCTCATGTACGGTTTGGGAGCCAAACCCCAACACTAGGACTTAAAGTCAATATTTATTTAATAGTTTGGCATCAATTGAGAGTGGGCAAGATGATGATAAATTGTGATTGGTTCAAACCTTCTACTAACTTCTTAACTGAAGAAGGTTTGAACAAGATGATGATAAATTGCGATTGGTTCGAACATTCAATCAGTGACTTATTGACGGAAGAATGTACAATGGAGACAATGTTTGGAGAACCAAAGGAATTAGGGAGCCTATCGGTCTCCAGTTTAAGGTAACATTTTTTACAATGTCATCTCGAGGACACTTCAAACCCATAATCTACAGATTTTCTATTAGAATCTTGGAGAAAATTTGTGTTTCATTTGGTTGTAGAGGAGAGGAATTACTTTAAGTGTTTAAGTAGTGCCTTATTTATAGGTTTGTAAATACAAAATTGCTTAGATATTTTCTTTAAGTGATGGCCTCTTGTGACATATATGTACAAAATTAGCTTTAGCATTCTTAGATACAACATTAGGAATGTTAAGTTTAGGCACAATAGAAGATGCTTTAACAAATTTAGTTTTAGAATTTGAAGTAGTAGAGCAAATTGTTAAGTATAACCCTTTGTTTGAATTTGATTCTGACGTAGTGGCTGTCATGATGATTGAGACAAGAACTATGGAAGAAAGAATGGTTGAGATGCAGGAGCACATCAACACCTTGATGAAGGCAATTGAAGAAAAAGATTCTCAAATTGCGCACCTAAAGAGTCAAATTGAGAACCAGCATATTGCTGAATCAAGTCAAACCCAAGTCATAAAAAATCACGACAAGGGAAAGACTATAGTGCAAGATGATCAGCCACAGTGTTCTACTTCGATCACTTCACTATCCATCCAACAACTCCAAGGTATGATCACAAACTGTATCAGTGCTCAGTACGGTGGACCTACTCAAGATTCCCTCTTATATTCCAAACCTTACACTAAGAGGATTGATAACTTGAGAATGCCAATCGGGTATCAGCCACCAAAATTTCAGTAGTTTGATGGAAAAGGCAATCCTAAACAACATATTGCCCACTTCGTTGAGACATGCGAGAACACTGGTACTCGAGGGGACCTACTAGTCAAGCAGTTTGTTCGAACACTTAAGGGAAATGCTTTTGACTGGTACACTGATTTAGAACCCGAGTCAATAGATAGGTGGGAGGAAGTTGAAAGAGAGTTTCTGAATCTTTTCTACAGCACTAGACGAACCGTTAGCATGTTCGAGCTCACCAACACTAAACAACGAAAAGGTGAACTCGTTGTTAACTATATAAATCGTTGGAGAGCCATGAGTCTAGATTGGAAAGATCACCTCACTGAACTCTCTTCTGTTGAGATGTGCATTCAAGGCATGCACTGGGAACTTCTCTACATCCTTCAAGGTATAAAGCCTCGCACCTTTGAAGAACTAGCAACTCACGCCCACGATATGGAGCTAAGTATTGCTAGTCGAGAAAACCAAGACCTTCTACTTCCTAACTTGAAGATAGAAGGAAAGAATGCCGAAGCAACTAAATCAGAATCTATGGTTGTAAACATAGTTCTTCTGAAGTCGTCTTCAAAAGAAAAACGACGTGAAAATGGAACATGTTGCTTAACCTTAAAAGAAAGACATAAGAAAATCTATCCTTTCCTTGATTCTGACATCCCTGACATGCTGGAACAACTACTGGAAGCACAACTGATAAGCTTCCTAAGTGTAAACGACCGGAAGAGATGGAGAAAGTCGATGATCCCATGTATTGCAAGTATCATCGAGTTGTTGGTCATCCAGTGGAAAGATGCTTCGCCCTAAAGGACTTAATTCTAAAGCTAGCTAAGGAAGGAAAAATTGAGCTCGACCTTGATGAAGTAGCTCAATCAAATCTTGCTACAATCAAAGGAAAGAGCAAACATCAAAGAAAGAAGGATCCTAAGAAACTTTAACCCAAGGGGAAGAGAAGTAAAAAGTTTTTTCAACCTCAACAACTGGTGATGTTGACTAAATCCTTCTCTAAAACTTTCCACAAAAAGGAAAAAGAAAACTTTGCAACTTCCTACTGCATCGAAGTAGAAGAAGTTGACAGTTCTGAGAAAGGTGAACAAAGGACTTCCGTCTTTGATCGCATCAAACATTTAACTACTCACCCTTCTATATTCCAAAGAATGAGTATGGCCGCGAAAGAAGAAGAAAATCAATGTTCGATGTCCACCTCCACTCGACGTTCAGCTTTCCAAAGGCTAAGTGCCTCCACATCGAACAAAAGTCGATCTTCAATATCTGTCTTTGATCGCCTCAAAGTAGCAGACGATCAACCTCAAAGAAAGATAGATAAATGATAACTGCCCAAAAGGTAGTTATTTAGGCCTCATTTACATAAGGATTTGTGTGTCTTTAATGTTTAATACGGTTGGTTTTAGAAAGATATTACATGATTTAACCCATTTGGAAGAATGGAAGCTTTGGAAATCATTTTGTGCAGATTATGCTGCTGAGCGACTGGAGGGAGCAAATTCTATGTTGCAGCAAAACTGGGAACAAAACTGCCACATCACAGCTCGTTAGCCAACTTCATGAACCGACTTCTGTTGAGTTATTTTCGGGATAAAGGAGCAAGGAGAGCCTTACACGTGTCCTAGTTGACCTAATTCAAGCCTCTCATCCTTCTATAAAAGGAAGTTGCCGTCAAAGTCAAAAGTATTCCATGTTCTCCCTTGGAAGCCGAATAGTATAGAGAGATTGGAGACCACCAAGAACACCATCATTTGCAAGCTGATTAAGGAGTTTATTTTCTTTATTAACTTGTGATTATGGACATGCCTACTGATAACTGCCCAAAAGGTAGTTATTTAGGCCTCAATTATATAGGGATTTGTGTGTCCTTTATGTTTATTAGGGTTGGTTTTAGAAAGATATTACATGATTTAACCCATTTGGAAGAATGGAAGCTTTGGAAATTATTTTGTGCAGATTATGCTGCTGAGCGACTGGAGGGAGCAAATTCTGTGCTGCAGCAAAACTGGGAACAGAACTGCCACATCACAGCTCGTTAGCCAACTTCATGAACCGACTTCTGTTGAGTTATTTTCGGGATAAAGGAGCAAGGAGAGCCCTACACGTGTCCAAGTTGACCTAATTCAAGTCTCCTATCCTTCTATAAAAGGAAGTAGCCGTCGAAGTCAAATTCATTCCATATTTTCCCTTGGAAGCCGAATATTTTAAAGAGATTGAAGATCATCAAGAACACCATCTTCCGCAAGCTGATTAGGGAGTTTATTTTCTTTATTAACTTGTGGTTATGGACATGCATACTCAGATTGTAATTCGTATTCCTATGCCTGTTATGAACTAAGTAGCTTAAGGTGTTGGTTAGGAATAATGTGATTACTATGCTTCATCTCTAGTAATATATTGACTATCGCATTTTGGTTAATGATGACAGGCAAAAATGTCATCATTTTCCTATTAATTTTGGCTAGTTTTATGCTTGAATTGTGTGCTTTAATGCTATTTTTTGTTTAAATTTCAGAAAACCGAGTCAAGGAAGCAAAACCGGAATTTTGAGAGATTTTGGATGATTTTGGAGACTTTTTGAGCAATTTGGAGAATTACATTGAAGATCCGAGTCCAAAAAGCCAAGAAGAATGAATTAGAAGCCCAAATTCATGAATTTCAAGTCTTAAAGTATCAAGTTGGGTCAAGAAAAGTGCCCAAAATCCATTACAAGAAGTATTTGGGCCAAAAGAAAGTTGGAGGCCCAAAAATGGAGTCAAAATCGGTCCATTATTGAAGATTCAGGGCCTAGCGTCGAGACGCTAAGCCTGGAGCGTCCCGACGCTAGGCAGCTATGCGAAAAAATCTGGAATCGCGAGAGCGTCTCGACGCTGTCTATGTAGCGTCTCGACGCTGCGACGTCTTGGAGCCCAAGAAAAGATGACGTCAGAGCGTCTCGACGCTGTCCTTGTAGCGTCTCGACGCTACGCCTGCTGGGAGCCTATAAAAGGACCCTTTTGCATCCATATTTGGGGTGCCAATTTGTGGGTTTTCACCCCATTCTAGAGTCTACTCTAAAATTTGGGATTTTTGGGAGAGTTTTGGAGCTTTGTTGAAGATCTTTGGAGCTCGGGATCGAAGGAGGTCGGCGCGGGATCGAGGAGATCGACACTCTTATGAGCATTCCTCTTCCCTTTTCCTTTATGTTTTAGTTTCTAGAATTGTTGTGATTAGGAATTATTGAATTATAGTGATTATGAGTAGTAAATTCCTAAATTCTATGAGATTGATTTAGATGTTGAACCTCTGCTGAATTAATGAATTGATGTGGTTTAATTGTCATTATTGTTCATTTGTGCATTTTGTCCTTAATGCTTTTAATCAACTGATCACTGATTAAATGAATTGTTACTAAGTGGAAACTCGACGGAGAGAAGCTTAGACTAGAACTGAATGCATGACTAACGGTTATTTACCCGGGTGACACGGGATAGAATAAATAACGTTATAGGTTGTACTGAAGGGTCGTAATGCCATACTAAGTAAATAAAGATGAGACTGAAAGGAGATTCTTTATTGAACGGTATGAGATAGGAGGAGACCGACAGGAGAATCCTTGAAATTAGGCTTCTAGACTTATGAATCAAATGATTTGTTAATCCATATTAGTTAATTGATTAAGCGATTAAAGGTCCAATTGATAAAATCAACCACTCTAGAATTATCCCTCCAAATTGTGTCGCCATTTATCTTTTGCTTTCTAGATTAGCTTTTTATTATTCTTTTCGGCATTAGATTTTGTTCTCTAAATAAAGCTAAGCAAGATTATTCATGGTAATTAATTTAATAAATCCAATCCCTGAGGATTCGATACTCGGAATACTTTCTGTTTTATATTACTTGCGGCTCGTGCACTTTGCGGTCCAATAGTTAATTGTTGTGCTTATTCTCATTTTATGCTCGCCTGGCCAGCCGGTATGGATAACTCTCTCTAGTTTCAGGGATGATTTAGAGAGTGTGTGGCAATTATCCACACTACGATCATTGTGTATTGGTGAACGCAAGTGACTGAGCTAGGGATAGCCAGTTGCCTAGTGCTTGATCGGTCGCTCTTCATTGGGTTTGAAACATATCCCAAAAGATCCGGAGTTTCGGGAGGAATCTGCTAATAATACTGCGAGAAATGCACGATCAATAATATTGCTAGAGCATATCTTAGAACAATCACTAAAGCCTAACCAGCGCCTATCTTTAATCTGTCTATCTATTTGTTTACTTGTTGTTCTGTCATTTATTTTGCTTCAACATAATTCCGATAAAAACAAATCATTTTACTATTCTTGAAACCATTGGAAAGTTACACAAAAATAGGTAGAGTGGAAACTAATTCAGGGCTCGGATTGATAATATTACTTGCTGCAGACTGTGTATACTTGCACAGGAATCCTAAAGTATTTTATATCATATTTTTACTCACTCGAGGAACCCAACAAGTTTTTATCTGAATAAGTTTTAGTGGTTTGGTGCTAGAACTTTTTGATTGTTTCTTTTGTTTTTGCAGGTGTGATTTTGGTGCATGAGCAATCCGCCTGGGTACGGTTTGAGCTTTATCCAGAAATTGAAAGGACATTTAGGGCCAGAAGGAGGGAGCAGCGCAGAAACCAGATGGAGAACGTGTCGCATCTTCCAGTGGATCCTGAAGGTCCAGCAACAGTGAACCCCCATCAGAATCCGTTGCTGCAGCAAAACCCACTGTTTGAGCAAAATGAGCAGCAAAATAATCAGGCTGAGAATCCTATCTTGATAGCGAACGATAGGACCAGAGCCAGCGAGCATATGCTGTCCCGATGTTTTATGAGTTGAATCCAGGGATTGCACGTCCCCAAATCCAAGCGGCAAATTTTGAAATGAAACCGGTAATGTTTCAGATGTTGCAAACCGTGGGGCAATTCCATGGTTTGTCGTCTGAAGACCCTCATTTACATCTTAAGTCTTTTCTCGGAGTTAGTGATTCTTTTGTAATTCAAGGAGTGCCTAGAGATGCTCTTAGATTAACTTTGTTCCCGTATTCTCTTAGAGATGGAGCAAAGTCATGGTTAAACTCTTTTGCTCCAGGATCAATTAGGACGTGAGATGAGTTAGCTGAAAAATTTTTGAGTAAATATTTCCCACCTAATAGAAATGCTAAATTAAGGAGTGAAATAGTAGGGTTTAGGCAACTTGAGGATGAGACTTTTGGTGAGGCTTGGGAAAGGTTTAAGGAGCTTTTGCGAAAATGTCCCCACCATGGTTTACCTCATTGTATTCAAATGGAAACATTTTACAATGGTTTAAATGCAGTAACCCAAGGTATGGTCGATGCCTCGACTGGAGGGGCCCTTTTGGCAAAAACGTTTGATGAAGCTTATGAAATTTTAGAGAGAATATCTATTAATAGTTGTCAGTGGTCGGATGTTAGAGGCACTAATAAAAAGGTTAAGAGTGTGTTAGAGGTTGATGGTGTGTCCACCATTAGGGCTGATCTTGCTATGATTGCTAACGCTCTTAAGAATGTGACAGTGATTAGTCATCAGCAGCCACCAGTTATGGAGCCTACTGTAGTGGTGAACCAAGTCACGGACGAAACATGTGTCTATTGTGGTGAAGACCACAACTACGAGTTTTGCCCCAGCAATCTAGCTTCTGTGTTTTTTGTAGGTAATCAGAGGAACAACCCTTATTCTAACTTCTATAATCCAGGTTGGCGCAACCACCCCAACTTCTCATGGGGAGGTCAAGGAAATAACGTACAGGCGCAACAGAAGATGAACCAACCGGGATTTGCTAAAGCGCAGGTATTGCCCAGCAAAATAAGCAGGCTTTGCCCCAGCAAAATTCGGGAAACTCTCTCGAAGCGATGATGAAAGAATTTATGGCTCGCACAGATGCCGCAATTCAAAGTAATCAAGCTTCGATGAGAGCCCTGGAATTGCAAGTGGGTCAACTGGCTAATGAGCTGAAGGCGAGGCCTCAAGGGAAACTTCCCTCGGATACTGAACACCCTCGAAGGGAAGGTAAGGAGCAGGTAAAGGAAGTAACTCTTAGGAGTGGTAAGCCACTAGAAGAGCCTAGTAAAACCCAGGATTTAAATAATAATAGTGATAAAAATATTGTTGTTGAGAAAGAGTTGGAGTATGGTCAGGGTGCTGGAGGCAGCAATAAAAATGCTGGAGCATCTGGTTCTGTGCCAGATGTAGAACCACCTTATGTGCCGCTCCCACCTTATGTACCACCTCTACCTTTTCCACAAAGGCAAAAGCCTAAGAATCAGGATGGTCAATTTAAAAAGTTTTTAGAGATTCTTAAGCAATTGCATATAAATAACCCTTTAGTAGAAGCTATTGAGCAAATGCCTAATTATGCTAAATTTCTTAAGGATATTTTAACTAAAAAGAAGAGGTTAGGTGAGTTTGAAACTGTATCTCTTACTGAGGAGTGTAGTGCTATTCTTAAGAATAGGCTACCCCCCAAGGCTAAAGATCCAGGGTCATTTACCATACATGTGTCTATAGGTGGAAAAGAATTAGGTAGAGCACTCTGTGATTTAGGCGCAAGCATTAACCTTATGCCTCTTTCGGTCTATCGGAAGTTGGGTATTGGTGAAGCTAGGCCTACCACAGTCACACTCCAATTAGCTGATAGGTCTATCCCATATCCAGAGGGTAAAATTGAGGATGTCTTAGTAAAAGTGGATAAGTTCATATTTCCTGTAGATTTTATTATTTTAGACTATGAGGCTGATAAAGATGTCTCAATTATTCTAGGTCGTCCATTTTTTGCTACTGGTAGGGCGTTAATAGATGTTCAAAAAGGGGAATTAACAATGAGAGTCTGTAATGAGGAAGTGAAATTTAATGTGTTTAAAGCCATGAAGTATCCAGACGAAATGGAGGATTGTTCCTTCATTAGGATTCTGGAGAGCACAGTTATTGAGACAACAATAAAGGATTCGACTAGTAAGCATTCGGAAGAGCATGGAGAGGTTAGTGTAGAAGATTTAGAAGTTTGTTCATTAGAAAGAAAAAATGAAAAAGAGTTGTTTAGGTGTGAGGATGTTTTTGAGTCTTTAGATTTAGATCACAGGAAGGTTCCTCCTATTAAGCCATCCCTGATTGAGGCACCTACTTTAGATTTGAAACCCTTGTCGGATCATCTAAAGTATGTGTATCTTGGGGAAAGTGAGACGTTGCCCATTATTGTTGCATCAGATTTAATGCTAGAGCATGAAGAGGCCTTAATAAAATTGCTGCAGCAATACCGCAAGGCTATAGGTTGGACATTGGCTGATATTCAGGGAATTAGCCCATCTTTTTGTATGCACAAAATCACTCTAGAGGAGGGATCCTTTAGGAGTATTGAGCAACAAAGAAGGCTTAACCCTGCAATGAAAGAGGTAGTTAAAAAGGAGGTGATTAAATGGTTGGATGCTGGGATCATTTATCCAATTGCCGATAGCAATTGGGTAAGCTCAGTCCAATGTGTTCCTAAGAAAGGAGGTGTCACTGTGGTGAGCAATAAGGACAATGAGTTGATCCCAACCAGGACAGTAACGGGCTGGAGGGTTTGCATGGGGTACATGAGGCTTAATAAAGCTACCCGTAAGGACCATTTCCCTCTACCATTTATTGACCAGATGTTGGATAGATTGGCTGGTCAGGCCTATTACTGTTTCTTAGATGGTTATTCTGGGTATAACCAGATTACTATTTCTCCTGAGGATCAGGAGAAAACCACTTTCACCTGTCCTTATGGGACATTCGCTTTTAGGAGAATGCCTTTCGGCCTCTGCAATGCTCGAGCAACATTTCAACGGTGTATGTTAGCAATTTTTTCTGATATGATTGAGTCCACTGTTGAGGTATTTATGGACGATTTTTCAGTGTTTGGAGGGTCTTTTCAGAATTGTTTAGAAAATTTAGGAAAGGTGTTAAAAAGATGTGAGGATACCCATCTAGTTCTTAATTGGGAGAAATGTCACTTCATGGTAAAGGAGGGCATAGTGTTAGGTCATAAAATTTCTAAAAATGGTCTACAAGTTGATAGAGCAAAAGTTGAGGTTATTGAAAGACTAGAGCCACCGAATTCAGTAAAGGGAATTCAGAGTTTTTTAGGTCATGCTGGATTTATAGGAGGTTCATAAAGGATTTTTCCAAAATTAGTAAACCTCTTTGTAACTTATTGTGCATTGATCATGTTTTTGACTTTGATGCAGATTGTAGGAAGGCTTTTGAGACTTTAAAGGTTGCTTTAATCTCAGCACCCATTCTTTGCGCACCTAATTGGAATTTTCCATTTGAGGTAATGTGTGATGCGAGTGATGCTGCGGTAGGTGCGATGCTGGGGCAAAAGCAGGGCAAATTTATCCATCCTATATATTATGCAAGCAAGGTTTTAAATGAAGCACAAGTCAACTATACAACTACTGAAAAGGAGTTGTTAGCTGTGGTGTTCGCTTTTGAGAAGTTCCGGCCATATTTGGTTTGATCCAAAGTCACGGTTTTCACGGATCATGCAGCAATAAGGTATTTAATGACTAAGAAGGATGCAAAGCCTAGACTAATTCGTTGGATTTTATTATTGTAGGAATTCGACTTGGAGATAAAGGACAAGAAAGGATCAGAAAATGTCATTGCAGATCATTTATCTCGTCTTGATCCATCATCATCTTTGCTGGAGCAATCTGCCATTTCCAATTCTTTTCCGGATGAACAGCTTTTTGCTGTTGAGGTAAAGGTAGTTAGGGATGTCCCTTGGTATGCTGATATTGCAAACTTTTTGGTAAAGGGAGTCACTCCTATTGACATGGATTGGAGGCAGAAGAAAAAGTTTAAGCATGATGCAAAATTTTCCTTTTGGGATGAGTCGTTTATGTATAAGCAATGCTCTGACGGTATTATTCGTAGGTGTGTTTCAGGTGCTGAAGCAAAGGAAATCTTGGAGCAATGTCACTCTTCGTCGTATGGAGGTCATTTCAGCGGTCAGAGGACAGCTATGAGGATTTTGCATTGCAGATTTTTCTGGCCTACGTTATTCAAGGATGCCCATTGGTTCTACTAAAGGGAATAAAAGTCCCCACGCAGCGGAAGCGCATCGATTTTCCGATTTTACGCCGTATATTAATTAACATTAAAATACTGTTACGATAACTCAAACAAAACTTTAAACAACCTTTAAAGCCGCTGTAAAATTGGTTTAAACATGCTAAAATAAATCTAAATTTATTTTTAAAACTTTTCTAAAGAAAAGAGGAAGAACCGTTACAAACCTTCGTTGTAGACTTGACCGTTCTTCGCCAACGACGTTCCACGAACGAAAACGCAGCAGCCGCCTTTGCTTTTCTTCGCTGGAAATTTCTTCTTTGATCGACACAATCACCACAGAGGTTACACCGGTATGTCTCTAAGTCTAGGAGGCAAAAGACTTGTGGGAGTCTTTCTCTAAGAGGGAGGCTAGAGAGAATTCTAGGTCTTGTCTTTCAAGAGTGTCAAGTGTCATGACCAATTAGGTCTAGTGTTCTATTTATAGAAGAGAGGCCATGAATAAAATATTCAATTAAATCAATCTTTTCCATAATTGATTCAATCTTATTCCTTAATTAATCAATCATGATCAATCAATTCCATAATTGATTAATCTTTTCCACAAATGACTAATTACTTCCATAAGTGATTAGATCATTTCCATAAATGATTAATCACTTCCTTAAGTGATTAATTATTTCCATCATTGATTAATTCCCGGTTAATGAATTCTTTCATTAATTAACCACCAATTAAATATCACATATTTAATTCCCGGCCTAGAATTAATTAATTTGCCCAAACACATTTTAGGCCTTAAATTAATTAATTCATTATTTTGAACTCTTTCAAACTTCCATAAATTTATATTTGAACTTTTCATATATTAATTTCTCTCATAATAATATATCAATATATATTATATTTGTTTCCCTTAATAAATTGAACATTTTCAATTTACTTTTATTACTTAGTTGCCTCAAATTACTTTAAGAGCTACCAGTGGGACTTAATGGACCTGCAGATCAGAAGCTCCAACGATGTGAGATTAATTGGTCAAACTCATTAACCACATTAATCAATATTCGTTAACTGTGTGTACATTCCACTATAGACTCACAGTTGCACTCTTCTCACTGCAGACATATTTTCTGTGTCCATGGATCTAGACCAATATCGACTAGTTAGTCCTTCACGAGTGTCCGTAACACCAGCTGGGTCAAATTACCGTTTTACCCCTGGGTTACCTCTATTTCCTTAAATACCAATTCTCCTCTAATGAACAACCTGTTTGTGGTCCAACCATCAAACAGAAAACCCTCTCGTGCCATTGAGAGGGTAGGGCCCTTTGTTCAAAACTCGGAGTAACCACTTAAGGGAACACTCATCTGCTTCCCTAAAGTCGGGAAGGAGTGAATTCCATCTTGTACGATTATGTTCCCAGCTCCCCATTCGGTCTTGTCCCCAAAGTGGTAGGCTTATTGAGTCGGCGTTTTGGCCACTCTCACCCATACAAATCAAAGGAAAATCTCTCATGAGCAGGAGTCCATAATCAACTCAGGATTAAGACTAAGTTGTCTAGGTCGTCCTAGTGAAATAGAAAACCAACTAGTTAACGGTGTTATAACCAGTGGTTACTATTTCACGGTCCGGTCTTATGCAAACTCATTGCATAGGATACCCCCACTCGCATGTCTCCTACACGAACGCGTTGGATCGCGACGTTTGTATCAAATACAAAGTGGGCCATATCCATAGTGTCACCAGGATAAGGCACCCAGTCTTATCCCTATACTATAGACCCTTTAGGCTGTTTCTTGAACAATGATCCCATATGTCACTACATATAGTTCAAGACTCATATTACAGCCTTGGATGTCTAGTTTATTGGATTAGGGTTATTATTAGGCAAAGACAAATATAAAATAACTAATAACAATTAATGGAAAAATATATCAATATTATTTCATTAATATCCGGTCAACGGTTACATTCACTATCTACGAGTTTTAGGGCATAAAACCCAACATCTACAAGTAATGTGATGCTTGCCAAAGGAGAGGAAATTTGGGGCCTTGAGATGAAATGTCTCTTACTTACATTTTAGAAGTTGAATTATTCGATGTATGGGGTATTAACTTTATGGGGCCATTTCCTCCTTCTAATGGCAATATTTTTATCTTATTGGCAGTTGATTATGTGTCCAAATGGGTGGAGGCCATTGCATGCCATCAGAGTGATGCCAATACAGTAGCAAGTAGGGGTGTTCAAAAAGAGACCGAAAACCGATCCGACCGACCAAAACCGACCGAACCGATGTCGGTCGGTCGGTTTAATGAAAGAATCGGTCGGCGTCGGTTTTGCTCTATGCAAAACCGACTGGTCGGTCGGTCGAAGGAGTCAGAAAAATATTTTCGACCGACCGACCGAACTTCATGTATCTGTTAATGAAAGAAAAAAAAAAGAAGCAAATGAATGGTTGTGGGAATGACTGACGTGACTGGTGACTGATGCATAGGAGAATGTGTTTTGTTTTCATTTTCAAGACTATTGTAATGATTACATTTTTAAAAAATTTATTTATTTTATTATCTCTTTCTCTTTCAACTTTCCCACGTCCTTTCATTTTCCTTTATCTCCCTCCTATTCTCTCTCTTCTCTCCCTCCAACCACCACCATTTTCTTCTCTCATTCCTTTCCCTTTCTCCTTTCTCTCTCCACTCTTCTCCCTTTTCTCTTAATTCACTGCTCTCCTCCGTCGACCACCGCCTCCCCCTTCTCTCTTCACTGACCTCCTCCGTCGATCACCGTCTCCCCCTTGTCTATTTACTGCCCTCCGTCGACCACCGCCTCTGCTACCACACTTTTCCATATTTCTTATTTTCTTCCTTTTTTTTCTCATATTTTTCTGGTTTCTTTCTTCCACTTATCACCATTTTTTTCCTTTCCTTTTCTCCTGCTCCCTCTGTTGTCTAACTCACCGAAGTTCGTAAAACCGATCAAAATCGACCGACCGACCGAGTGTCGGGCGGCCGGCACTACCAACACCCCAAAAACCGATAGAAACCGACCGACGAAACCGACACAGTCGGTGGTCGGCGTCGGTTTTAGCCCAAAACCGACTCCGACCGACCGATGAACACCCCTAGTAGCAAGGTTTCTTCAATCGCACATCTTTGCGCGGTTTGGGACACCTAGGGCTCTAGTGAGTGATGAGGGTACACATTTTGTTAATAATATCTTAACTAAGCTAAGTATGGGATTAAGCATAGGATAGCTACCCCTTATCATCCACAAGCAAATGGTCAAGCTGAAATTAGTAATAGGGAAATTAAAGTTATTTTAGAGAAAGTAGTCTATCCATCTCGAAAGGATTGGTCCTTTAGGTTGGATGAGGCTCTTTGGGCTTATAGGACAGCTTATAAGACTCCTCTAGGTATGTCTCCCTATAGGTTAGTATATGGGAAAGCTTGCCATTTACCATTAGAGCTTGAGCATAAAACGTTTTGGGCTTTAAAAAAGTTAAATTTTGATCTGAGTCGTGCAGGAGCAATAAGAATGCTGCAGCTTAATGAATTAGAGGAATTTCGCCAATTTTCGTATGAGAATGCGAAAATGTATAAAGAAAAGACTAAGTTGTGGCATGACAGGAAAATAAAATCTAAAGAGTTTGTCAAGGGTCAAAAAGTCTTGCTTTATAATTCTAGATTGAAATTGTTTCCTGGAAAACTAAAGTCTAAATGGTCAGGACCATTTACTGTGGTTGAGGTTTTTCCCCATGGAGCAGTTACTTTGCAGGATGAAAAAGATGGGAGAGTGTTCAAAGTGAATGGACAACGTGTGAAAAATTATTGGGGTGAGGAGTTTCGGTTGAAATATCCTTCCCTAAGTTGGTTGATGATTGAGAGAGTAGGACTTTTGCGGGAGCATTTCACAGAGCAAAATTTTGAGCTCCCAGAAGTTTGTATTAATTTTATTTTTCACTGATTTGATTTCAATTGCGGTTAGGTTAGATTCGATTTTGCGTGGTTTTTATCTTTAAGTATTTGTTTTGATTTTATCTATGTCGTTTTGAATTTGATTTGATTTTAGGATTATTTATTTAAATTATCCTTAAATTATCTTTTAATTTGTTAGATTTTATTTTATCTAGATTTTATTTTCAGCTATTTGAATTCTGTTTAAATTAATAAAGATTCTCTCTAATTTATTTGGTTTCTCTTAAAAATATAAGATAAGATTTTATTTTGGCGGTTTGAATTTGAATTTTTCGTGTGAAAAGATTCTCCTAGAAGAAAATCTTGTTACCCAGTTTGTTTTTGCAATCTTCTGGTTATGGTGAATATAGCATCAGAATATTACGGATGTGGTTAAGAATATTTTTACCGTTGGGATTTTCGGTGAGCAGGTAATATTGCATGAAGATCAGGTGCTTCCATGTGTTGCATAGGGAAATCGAACGGTAGAGCCGTTGGACAGCACATCATTATGTTAAAATCTTACTGTTTTGAAAATTTAATTTGATTAATTACTTGCAGGGTTAAACGGTAAAAGATATTAATGGGAGAAGATTTGTCACTGATTATTTTATTTTCTGAAGCCCCATTTAAACACCACTCAGGTTTGTTTCTTCTTCCATTCGTTTTTCCTTATGTTTCTTTCCATTCTTCGAGTGAAAAAATTTCTTCAAGTCTATAATAGAGAAAACGAGAAGCCGCAAGGAAAGGGATGTAGAGGAAGTTGAACCTAATACACCTGATGCTCCGAAAAAGAAAGCTAAAAAGAAGAGAACCCCAGTTTTTTTCTTTTTCTAGGTGACAAAAATATTTGCTGGTGTATATTTTTCTCTGTTCTTAATGAAATTTCCGGTTGTTTTTTGTTCCATGAGCACTGGGTAACTCTAACTTAACTAATTTTCTTCTGAATTTTTGAAGCTTGGACTGATTACGCTTAATTAGATCAAGGTATTCTGATCTCCAGAAACCTTTTGCTTGAGCATTTCTTCTAGCCTGGACTGTTGTTGCGGCAAAGAAGATTTTCAAGGTAGTATTGACTTATATGATCCACTTTAAGCTTAGTTCTAGTCCCACGCTTAGTTTAAAATTCAGAAAGAAAAATTTAAGTTTGGGGGTATAATTTGCAAAATTAATGATTCATTGGGGACAATGAATAATTCAAGTTTGGGGGACTTTTTGCTACTCCAATTGTTTTGCTCGAGCATTCCTCTCGTTCAAGTAAAAATTTGCTAGGTTGTTGAGTAACCGGGGACATTTGTGATACCCACAGTTTGTCTTCGCGTCAAAAGATGACCTAGGAAATGTGAAAAAATGAGAAAAACTATTTGCTGAAAAAATTATTTGTTGAGGATTTTGCTGAAAAAATTGATGGAGCAAAAGTTTTGAAGGATGAATGATGATCCAGTAGTTTTTCTGTCTCCCATAACTTAGGTGAGCTTCATCACAAAATGTCGTCATTCTGAGGAGCAAGAGATAGAATAACTAAGGATTTTTTAGCTTTATAATGAGTATTGAGCCTAGTTGGTGATGAGCTTGAGGCAAAGGTATACTGCACCATAAAGTGGGTCATCCCATGCTTAAGAGTTTATGACTGTAAGGCTGCGTTAAGTCTAATAAACAATGATATAAATCCCTTTAAAAATATGTTTTAAGATGTTTGATAAATAGAGCTAAGCTGTGGAGAGTTCTTAGAATTTAGTTGAAAGTGGTGATTATTTGTCCCTGCTGAAGGAATCATTTTGTTGCAGCAGAGCTTGGTGTTGCAGAGTGCTCAGGTAAAGGTTAAGGGAAGTATTGGATTGTCTGATTTGATTAAGCTAATTCTTTGTCTAATGTTTTTAAATTCTTAAGGGAAGGTGAGCTAGCATTGCTCGGGACGCGCAATAGTTCAAGTTTGGGGGTATGATAACTGCCCAAAAGATAGTTATTTAGGCCTCAATTATATAGGGATTTGTGTGTCCTTTATGTTTATTAGGGTTGGTTTTAGAAAGATATTACATGATTTAACCCATTTGGAAGAATGGAAGCATTGGAAATTATTTTGTGCAGATTATGTTGCTGAGCGACTGGAGGGAGCAAATTCTGTGCTGCAGCAAAACTGGGAACAGAACTGCCACATCACAGCTCGTTAGCCAACTTCATGAACCGACTTCTGTTGAGTTTTTTTCGGGATAAAGGAGCAAGGAGAGCCCTACACGTGTCCAAGTTGACCTAATTCAAGTCTCCTATCCTTCTATAAAAGGAAGTAGCCGTCGAAGTCAAATTCATTCCATGTTTTCCCTTGGAAGCCGAATATTTTAGAGAGATTGAAGATCATCAAGAACACCATCTTCCGCAAGCTGATTAGGGAGTTTATTTTCTTTATTAACTTGTGGTTATGGACATGCATACTCAGATTGTAATTCGTATTCATATGCCTGTTATGAACTAAGTAGCTTAAGGTGTTGGTTAGGAATAATGTGATTACTGTGCTTCATCTCTAGTAATATATTGACTATCGCATTTTGGTTAATTGTTGTGCTTATTCTCATTTTATGCCCGCCTGGCCAGCTGGTATGGATAGCTCTCTCTAGTTTCAGGGATGATTTAGAGAGTGTGTGGCAATTATCCACACTACGATCATTGTGTATTGGTGAACGCCAGTGACTGAGCTAGGGATAGCCAGTTGCCTAGTGCTTGATCGGTCGCTCTTCATTGGGTTTGAAACATATCCCAAAAGATCCGGAGTTCCGGAAGAAATCCGCTAATAATACTGCGAGAAATGCATGATCAATAATATTGCTAGAGCATATCTTAGAACAATCACTAAAGCCTAACAAGCGCCTGTCTTTAATCTGTCTATCTATTTGTTTACTTGTTGTTCTGTCATTTATTTTGCTTCAGCATAATTCCGATAAAACCAAATCATTTTACTATTCTTGAAACCATTGGAAAGTTACACAAAAATAGGTAGTGGAAACTAATTCAGGGCTCGAATTGATAATATTACTTGCTGCAGACTGTGTATACTTGCACAGGAATCCTAGAGTATTTTATATCATATTTTTACTCACTCTAGGAACCCAACACCTACTCAGATTGTGATTTGTATTTTCATGCCTATTATGAACTAAGTAGCTTAGGTGTTGGTTAGGAATAATGTGATTGTCGTGCTTCATCTTTAGTAATATATTGACTATCGCATTTTGGTTAGTTGTTGTACTTATTTCCATTTTATGCCCGCCTGGCCAACCGGTGTGAATAGCTCTATCTAGTTTCAGGGATGATTTAGAGAGTGTGTGGCAATTATCCACACTATGATCATTGTGTATTGGTGAACGCCAATGACTGAGCTAAGGATAGCCAGTTGCCTAGTGCTTGATCGGTCGTACTTCATTGGGGTTGAAACACATCCCAAAAGATCCGGAGTTCCGGGAGGAATCAACTAATAATACTACGAGAAATGCATGATCAATAATATTGCTAGAGCATCTTTTAGAACAATCACTAAATCCTAACCAGCGTCTGTCTTTAATCTGTCTATCTATTTGTTTACTCGTTGTTCTGTCATTTATTTTGCCTCAGCATAATTCTTATAAAACCAAATCATTTTACCATCTTTGAAACCATTAGACAGTTACACAAAATAGGTAGAGTGGAAACTAATTCAGCACTCGGATTGATAATATTACTTGCTGCAGACTGTGTATACTTGCACAGGAATTCTAGAGTCTTTTATACCATATTTTTACTCACTCTAGGAACCCAACAAGTTTTTGGCGCCGTTGTCGGGGACTTGAATAAGTTTTTATCTGATTTGTTTTGTGTATGTATTTTAGTGGTTTGGTGCTAGAACCTTTTGATTGTTTCTTTTGTTTTTGCAGGTGTGAGTTTCGTGCATGAGCGATTCACCTGGGGTAAGGTTTGAGCTTGATCCAGAAATCGAAAGGACATTCAGGATAAGAAGGAGAGAGCAGCGCAGAAACCAGATGGAGAACGTGTCGCGTCTTCCAAAGGCTCATGAAGGTCCAGCAAACCCCCAGCAGAATCCGTTGCTGCAGTAAAACCCGTTGTTTGAGCAAAATGAGCAGCAAAATAATCAGGCTGAGAATCCTATCTTGATAGCGAACGATAGGACCAGAGCCATTCAAGCGTATGCTGTCCCGATGTTTAATGAGTTGAATCCAGGGATTGCACATCTCCAAATCCAAGCGGCAAATTTTGAAATGAAACCGGTAATGTTTCAGATGTTGCAAACCGTGGGGCAATTTCATGGTTTGACATCTGAAGACCCTCATTTACATCTTAAGTCTTTTCTAGGAGTTAGTGATTCTTTTGTAATTCAAGGAGTGCCTAGAGATGCTCTTAGATTAACTTTGTTCCCGTATTCTCTTAGAGATGGAGCAAAGGCATGGTTAAACTCTTTTGCTCCAGGATCAATTAGGACATGGGATGAGTTAGCTGAAAAAATTTTGAGTAAATATTTCCCACCTAATAGAAATGCTAAATTAAGGAGTGAAATAGTAGGGTTTAGGCAACTTGAGGATGAGACTTTTAGTGAGGCTTGGGAGAGATTCAAGGAGCTTTTGTGAAAATGTCCCCACCATGGTTTACCTCATTGTATTCAAATGGAAACATTTTACAATGGTTTAAATGGAGTAACCCAAGGTATGGTCGATGCTTCGGCTGGAGGGGCCCTTTTGGCAAAAACTTTTGATGAAGCTTACGAAATTTTAGAAAGAATATCTATTAATAGTTGTCAGTGGTCGGATATTAGAGGCACAAATAAAAAAGTTAAGAGTGTATTAGAAGTTGATGGTGTGTCCACCATTAGGGCTGATCTTGCTATGATTGCTAATGCTCTTAAGAATGTGACAGTGATTAGTCATCAGTAGCCACTAGCTATGGAGCCTACTGCAGTGGTGAACCAGGTGGCAGAAGAAGCATGTGTCTATTGTGGTGAAAATCACAACTACGAGTTTTGCCCCAGCAATCCAGCTTATGTGTTTTTTGTAGGTAATCAGAGGAATAACCCTTATTCTAACTTTTATAATCCAAGTTGGCGCAACCACCCCAACTTCTCATGGGGAGGTCAAGGAAGTAACGTGCAATCACAACAAAAGGTGAACCAGCCAGGATTTGCTAAAGCGCAGGTAATGCCCCAGCAAAATAAACAGGCTTTGCCCCAGCAAAATTCGGGGAATTCTCTTGAGGCGATAATGAAAGAATTTATGGCTCGTACAGATGCCGCAATTCAAAGTAATCAAGCTTCGATGAGAGCCCTAGAATTTCAAGTGGGTCAACTAGCTAATGAGCTGAAGGCAAGGCCTCAAGGGAAACTTCCATCAGATACTGAACACCCTAGAAGGGAAGGTAAGGAGCAGGTAAAGGCAGTAACTCTTAGGAGTGGTAAGCCATTGGAAGAAAGAATTGAGCCTAGTAAAACCCAGGTTATAGATAAAAATGGTGATAAAAATGTTGTTGACGAAAAAGAGTTGGAGTCTGGTCAGGGTGCTGGAGGCAGCAATAAAAATGCTGGAGCATCTGGTTCTGTTCCAAATGTGGAACCACCTTATGTGCCGCCCCCACCTTATGTACCACCTCTACCTTTTCCACAAAGGCAAAAGCCTAAGAATCAAGATGGTCAATTTAAAAAAGTTTTTAGAGATTCTTAAGCAATTGCATATAAATATCCCTTTAGTAGAAGCTATTGAGCAAATGCCTAATTATGCTAAATTTTTTAAGGATATTTTAACTAAAAATAAGAGGTTAGGTGAGTTTGAAAATGTATCTCTTACTGAGGAGTGTAGTGCTATTCTTAAGAATAGGCTACCCCCCAAGGCTAAAGATCCAGGGTCATTTACCATACCTGTGTCTATAGGTGGAAAAGAATTATGTAGAGCACTCTGTGATTTAGGCGCAAGCATTAACCTTATGCCTCTTTCGGTCTATCGGAAGTTGGGTATTTGTGAAGCTAGGCCTACCACAGTCATACTCCAATTAGCTGATAGGTCTATCACATATCCAGAGGGTAAAATTGAGGATGTCTTAATAAAAGTGGATAAGTTCATATTTCCTGTTGATTTTATTATTTTAGACTATGAGGCTGATAAAGATGTCTCAATTATTCTAGGTCGTCCATTTTTGGCTACTGGTAGGGCGTTAATAGATGTTCAAAAAGGGGAATTAACAATGAGAGTCTGTAATGAGGAAGTGAAATTTAATGTGTTTAAAGCCATGAAGTATCCAGACGAAATGGAGGATTGTTCCTTCATTAGGATTCTGGAGAGCACAGTTATTGAGACAACAATAAAGGATTCGACTAGTAAGCATTCGGAAGAGCATGGAGAGGTTAGTGTAGAAGATTTAGAAGTTTGTTCATTAGAAAGAAAAAATGAAAAAGAGTTGTTTAGGTGTGAGGATGTTTTTGAGTCTTTAGATTTAGATCAAAGGAAGGCTCCTCCTATTAAGCCATCCCTGATTGAGGCACCTACTTTAGATTTGAAACCCTTGTCGGATCATCTAAAGTATGTGTATCTTGGGGAAAGTGAGACGTTGCCCATTATTGTTGCATCAGATTTAATGCCAGAGCATGAAGAGGCCTTAATAAAATTGTTGCAGCAATACCGCAAGGCTATAGGTTGGACATTGGCTGATATTCAGGGAATTAGCCCATCTTTTTGTATGCACAAAATCACTCTAGAGGAGGGATCCTTTTGGAGTATTGAGCAACAAAGAAGGCTTAACCCTGCAATGAAAGAGGTTGTTAAAAAGGAGGTGATTAAATGGTTGGATGCTGGGATCATTTATCCAATTGCCGATAGCAATTGGGTAAGCCCTGTCCAATGTGTTCCTAAGAAAGGAGGTGTCACTGTGGTGAGCAATAAGGACAATGAATTGATCCCAACCAGGACAGTAACTGGCTGGAGGGTTTGCATGGGGTACAAGAGGCTTAATAAAGCTACCCGTAAGGACCATTTCCCTCTACCATTTATTGACCAGATGTTGGATAGATTGGTTGGTCAGGCCTATTACTGTTTCTTAGATGGTTATTCTGGGTATAACCAGATTACTATTTCTCCTGAGGATCAGGAGAAAACCACTTTCACTTGTCCTTACGGGACGTTTGCTTTCAGTCGAATGCCTTTTGGCCTCTACAATGCTCCAGCAACATTTCAGCGGTGTATGTTAGCAATTTTTTCTGATATGATTGAGTCCACTGTTGAGGTATTTATGGACGATTTTTCAGTGTTTGAAGGGTCTTTTCAGAGTTGTTTAGATAATTTAGGTAAGGTGTTAAAAAGATGTGAGGATACCCATCTAGTTCTTAATTGGGAAAAATGTCACTTCATGGTGAAGGAGGGCATAGTCTTAGGTCATAGGATTTCTAAAAATGGTTTGGAGGTCGATAGAGCAAAAGTTGAGGTTATTGAAAGACTAGAGCCACCGAATTCAGTGAAGGGAATTCGGAGTTTTTTAGGACATGCTGGATTTTATAGGAGGTTCATAAAGGATTTTTCCAAAATCAGTAAACCTCTTTGTAACTTATTGTGTACTGATCATGTTTTTTACTTTAATGCAGATTGTAGGAAGGCTTTTGAGACTTTAAAGGCTGCTTTAATCTCAGCACCCATTCTTTGTGCACCTAATTGGAATTTACCATTCGAAGTAATGTGTGATGCGAGTGATGCTGCGGTAGGTGCTATGCTGGGGCAAAAGCAGAGCAAATTTATCCATCCTATATATTATGCAAGCAAGGTTTTAAATGAAGCACAAGTCAACTATACAACTACTGAAAAGGAGTTGTTAGCTGTTGTGTTTGCTTTTGAGAAATTCCGGCCATATTTGGTTGGATCCAGAGTCACGGTGTTCACGGATCATGCAGCAATAAGGTATTTAATGACTAAGAAGGATGCAAAACCTAGACTAATTCGTTGGGTTTTATTATTGCAGGAATTCAACTTGGAAATAAAGGATAAGAAGGGATCGGAAAATGTCATTGCAGATCATTTATCTCGTCTTGATCCATCATCATCTTTGCTGGAGCAATCTGCCATTTCATACTCTTTTCCAGATGAACAGCTCTTTGTTGTTGAGGTAAAGGTAGTTAGGGATGTCCCTTGGTATGCTGATATTGCCAACTTTTTGGTAAAGGGAGTCACCCCTATTAACATGGATTGAAAGTTTAAGCATGATGCGAAATTTTTCTATTGGGATGAGCCATTTATGTATAAGCAATGCTCTGACGGTATTATTCGTAGGTGTGTTTCAGGTGCTGAAGCAAAGGAAATCCTGGAGCAATCTCACTCTTCGCCGTATGGAGGTCATTTCAGCGGTCAAAGGATAGCTATGAGGATTTTGCATTGTGGATTCTTCTGGCCCACCTTATTCAAAGATGCCCATTGGTTCTACAAGCAATGTGATGCTTGCCAAAGGAGAGGAAATTTAAGGCCTAGAGATGAAATGCCTCTTACTTACATTTTAGAAGTTGAATTATTCGATGTATGGGGTATTGATTTTATGGGGTCATTTCCCCTTCTAATGACAATGTTTTTATCCTATTGGCAGTTGATTATGTGTCCAAATGAGTGGAGGCCATTGCATGCCATCAGAGTGATGCCAAGACAGTTGCAAGGTTTCTTCAATCGCACATCTTTGCGCGGTTTGGGACACCTAGGGCTCTAGTGAGTGACGAGGGTACACATTTTGTTAATAATATCTTAACTAAGTTGTTAGCTAAGTATGGGATTAAGCATAGGATAGTTACCCCTTATCACCCACAAGCAAATGGTCAAGCTGAAATTAGTAATAGGGAAATTAAAGTTATTTTAGAGAAAGTAGTCCATCCATCTAGAAAGGATTGGTCTTTTAGGTTGGATGAGGCTCTTTGGGCTTATAGGACAACCTATAAGACTCCTCTAGGTATGTCTCCATATAGGTTAAGACTCCTCTAGGTATGTCTCCATATAGGTTAGTATATGGGAAAGCTTGCCATTTACCATTAGAGCTTGAGCATAAAATGTTTTGGGCTTTGAAAAAGTTAAATTTTGATCTGAGTCGTGCAGGAGCAATCAGAATGCTGCAGCTTAATGAGTTAGAAGAATTTCGTCAATTTTCTTATGAGAATGCAAAAATGTATAAAGAAAAGACTAAGTTGTGGCATGACAAGAAAATTAAATCTAAGGAGTTTGTCAAGGGTCAAAAAGTTTTGCTTTATAATTCTAGATTAAAATTATTTCCTGGAAAATTAAAATCTAGATGGTCAGGACCATTTATTGTGATTGAAGTTTTTCCCCATGGAGCAATTACTTTGAAGGATGAAAAAGATGGGAAAGTGTTCAAGGTGAATGGACAGCGTGTGAATCATTATTGGGGTGAGGAGTTTCAGTCGAAATATCCTTCCCTAAGGTTGATCGACGATTGAGAGAGCAGGATTTTCGCGGGAGCATTTCACAAAGCAAAATTTTGAGCTCCCAGTGTTTGTATTAATTTTATGTTTCACTGATTTGTTTTTAATTTCGATTAGGTTAGATTTGATTTTGCATGGTTTATTAGATTTTTATCTTTAAGTATTTATTTATTTCTGTTAATTTAGATTTTATCTATTTCGTTTTGAATTTGATTTGATTTTATTTTCAGGTTATTTATTTAAATTATCTTTGGATTATCTTTTCATTAGTTAGATTTTATTTTATTTGGATTTTATCTTCAGTTATTTGAATTTTGTTTAGTGAATAAAGATTGTCTCTAAATTAATTCGGCTTCAAAAAAAATAAAGGATTAGATTTGATTTGTTCGATAAAATGTAAAATTTGAATTTAAAGGATCTGATTTTCCTGATTTGAAATTTAAATTCTGTATCCAAGATTTTTCAGAAGGTTGTTGCAGCAGCAAGATTATGGCTGGAGCAAAATAATATGAATTAAAAGGGTTTTCGTTGGAAATTTATTATTTTTACCATTGGGATTTGGCTTTGAATTTTCGCAGGTAAATTTGCATGCATCATCTGATGAAGCCACGTGTCGCAGAGCAATCATCCGAAGGCTTCAATGATGGACAACACATCAATTTTTACCATGGGCGTTTGGAATCCACGATTTTACCGTTGTTGGTTTCAAATTTTCAGGTTACATTTGCAGGGATAAAAGCCCTTGCGCAGCGAAAACTTACATAACCTTTTCTCAGTATTTAATTTGGAATAAAATACCAATACGTTTGGCAACATAAAAAAAATTACAGTAGTAAAATCAAATTAAAACTACTGAATTTTAATAATAAAACATGCTAGTTCTTATTTAGATCTAATCTAAATTGGATCCTAATGATCCTAGAATTCAAGAATGACTTACCCTTGAAGATTTCTTGAATTGCTTCGCCAAAAATCCTTGGTTCTCCGCTGGAAAATATTCACGAACACCACCAAAATGGTTGCACCGGTATTCTCTTGAAGGATGTGCGAAGAGTGCTTGTGGGAGCAAAATTTTCTAAAAGGTTTGGGAGAATTTTTTCTTCTCTGTATCCTAGAGAGAAAATGCAGAGAGATCTGGAGAGTCAGAGGGAGAGAATGGCGTGTGAATGAGCCCCGTAACCAACTCAACAAAATGGGATTAAATTGGGGAGTGGTTATTTTTTTACCGATGAAACTTCCCACTCCCTAATTTAACTCCCCTTCACACGTTCACATTTATCAGTTCAACTAACTGATAATTTAAATAATTAATAATTCTAAATCATTAACCAATTTATAATAATATAATTAATTTAACAATTAAATTAACTAATCATTATAATTAATGTAAATCATATATTTACATAACATTCCCACATAACCTAAAGTTTTAATCTAATTCAATTAAATCAAATTTAATTGAATTGAATTAAAACAATAACTAATTAATTCTCTAATTAATTAATATCATAATTAAATATCTCATATTTAATTATATTCCTCTCAAAAATAAATTATAGTATTAATGTACATCTAATGTGCATTAATTATAACCTATAGTTTTATAATATGAATCAAATTCATATTTTATTTTACTATTCAAACCACTTCGAATATTCAATTCTCCCTTAGAAATTTACCTCAACGCCCTTATAGAGCTACCGGTGGGACCTTATGGACCTACAGATCAGAAGCTCCAACGATGTGAGATTAATTGGCTAAACTCATTAACCAAATTAATCAATGTTCGTTAACTGTGGTTCACTCCACTATAGAACCATAGCTGCACTCTTCTCACTGCAGATATATTTCTGTGTCCACGGATATCGACCGTCAACAGCAAGTTAGCCCTTCACGTGTGTTCGTACCCCAGCTAGGTCAAATTACCGTTTTACCCCTGGGCTACCTCTTGGTCCTTAAGTACCAGTGCTCCTCTAATGAACAACCTGTTTGTGGTCCAACCAGCAAACAGAAATCCCTCTCGTGCCATGAAGAGGGTAGGGCCCATTGTTCAAGACCCGGAGACACCACTTAAGGGAACACACCTCTACTTTCCCTAATATCGGGAAGGAGTGAATTCCATCTTGTAAGACTACGTTCCCAGCTCCCCACTCGGTCTTGTCCCCAAAATGGTAGGCTTATTGAGTCGGCGAACAGGCCACTCTCACCCGTACAAATCAAAGGACAATCCCTCATGGACAGGAGTCCATAATCCACTCAGGATTAAGGCCAAGTTGCCTAGGTCATCCTCGTGAAATAGAAACCAAGCTAACTAACGGTGTTACAGTTAGTGGTTAACTATTTCGCGGTCCGGTCTTTGTGCAAACTCATTGCACAGGATACCCCCACTCGCATGTCAACCACATGAACGCGTTTGATCACTACGTTTGTATCAATATACAAAGCGGGCCGTATCCATAGTGTCACCAGGATAAGGTACCCATCCTTATCCCTATACTACAGACCCTTTAGGCTAAAACTTGAACATTGATCCCCGTATGTCCCTACATACTAGTTCAAGCCTCATTCTATTAGCCTTGGATGTTTAGTTTATTGGATTAGGGTTAATAAGACAAGATACAATACAAACATTGAATAATACATCACTTTATTAATGTTCGATCAAATATACATTTACTATCTACGAGTTTTAGGGCATAAAACCCAACAAACTCCCACTTGAACTAAAACTCAAGTTACAGGGAAAGTATATACAATATAATCCAAAGCTGGAAACGGTACATGTATGTTTGTACATTACATAAAAAGTAAATATACAAAATACAATAAACTAGGGCATCCTTACACCCATTACACATCTCCCACTTGCCCTAGATTACGCTATATACATGTCTCGCAGACCTAGACTTTCTAGATGACCCTCGAACACTTTAGCCGAGAGGGCCTTCGTAAACGGATCAGCAATGTTGTGCTCGGAAGCGATCTTGGTCACGACCACATCTCCTCTTTGCACAATTTCACGAATCAGATGATACTTCCTTTCTATGTGTTTACCTCTTTTGTGGCTACGAGGTTCCTTTGAATTGGCTACAGCCCCACTGTTGTCACAGTATAACGTAATGGGCAAGTTCATATTTGGAACAACTTCCAAATCTGTCAAGAACTTCCTTAGCCAAACAGCTTCCTTAGCTGCTTCACAAGCAGCTACATACTCAGCCTCCATTGTGGAGTCTGCTATGCATCCTTGCTATATACTCCTCCAAACTACAGCTCCCCCGTTAAGGGTGAAAACTGACCCTGACGTAGATTTCCTAGAATCCTTGTCAGTTTGGAAGTCAGAGTCGGTGTAACCCGTGAGAACTAACTCCTTAGCCCCAAACACCAACATGTAATCTCTCGTTCTCCTAAGATACTTGAGGATTCCTTTAACGGCGGTCCAATGGTCTAACCCTGGATTCGACTGATATCTGCTGACAATCCCTACAGCATAACAAATGTCAGGCCTCGTGCATAGCATGGCATACATTAAGCTACCCACGGCAGAGGCGTAGGGAATCCGTCTCATATCCTCAACTTCTTGAGGTGTCTTAGGAGACTGTTCCTTAGACAAGTGAACCCCATGCCTGAAAGGCAACAAGCCCTTCTTGGAGTTCTGCATCGAATATCGAGCCAACATCTTGTCGATATACGTTGCCTGAGACAGAGCTAGCGATTTGTTCTTTCTATCCCGAATAATCTGGATGCCAAGAACATACTGTGCCTCACCCAAATCTTTCATTTGAAATTGAGCTGCTAGCCATCCTTTTACGTCAGACAGATACCATACATCATTCCCAATGAGTATGATGTCGTCTACATAAAGTACGAGGAAAGCTACTTTATTCTTGTTGATCTTCTTGTATACACAAGGTTCATCAACATTCTGGTCAAAACCAAAAGATTTGATCGCAGTATCAAATCTAATATTCCAAGATCGAGAAGCCTGTTTCAACCCATAAATGGATCGATTCAGTTTGCAAACCTTTTGCTCATGACCTTGGGATATGAACCCTTCGGGTTGAGACATAAAAATACTCTCGTCAAGATTGCCATTCAGAAAAGCTGTCTTGACATCCATTTGCCAAATTTCATAATCATAAAATGTGGCAATGGATAAGAGGATTCTTATGGACTTTAGCATAGCAACTGGAGAAAAAGTTTCTTCATAGTCCACTCCTTCTCGTTGGGTATAACCCTTTGCTACAAGTCTTGCTTTGAAAGTCTGTACTTTCCCAGCAGCATCTCTTTTTCTCTTATAGATCCATTTACACCCAATGGGTTTGACCCCCTCAGGTAGATCTACAAGTTCCCAAACCTGATTGAAGTACATTGACTCCATCTCAAGATCCATGGCTTTGGCCCACTCGTCCTTATCTACATCATTCATTGCCTGACGATAAGACAATGGATCTTCTACGCCGTCATCAGGTATGACTACTTGTGTTTCTGTTAAACCCAAGTAGCGGTTAGGTTGTGTCACAACCCTCCCACTGCGTCGAAGCTCTCCCACTACGTGAGGAGGACTAGATTGACGAGAAGAACTGCATTCTCCAACAACTCTTGTTGAAGGACCAGGTTCATCAACAACCCTTGTTGATCCTTCTGTAGCTTCTCCTAATACTAACTTACTTCGTGGTCGATGATCTCGTATGTGGTCTTCCTCCAAGAAAGTTGCATTTGTCGATACAAATACTTTATTATCTTGAGGGTCATAGAAAAGACCACCTCTCGTTTCTTTCGGGTACCCAACAAATTGGCATAATCTCGTACGTGGTTCCAATTTCTTAGGATTTGTCACTAACACATGTGCAGGACAACACCAGATACGGAAGTAACACAAACTAGGTTTACGTCCCTTCCATAGCTCAAAAGGAGTTTCAGAAACACTTTTTGAGGGAACGTTGTTAAGAATATGTACTGCAGTCGATACTGCATACCCCCAAAACGAGCTAGGCAACTGAGCATAGCTCATCATAGATCGAACCATGTCTAACAAGGTTCTGTTTCTCCTTTCTGATACACCATTCTGCTGAGGTGTACCAGGTGCTGAGAGTTGTGATTGAATTCCATGTTCTATCATATAGTCCTGGAATCGCTGATCTAAATACTCTCCACCTCGATCTGATCGAAGTGTTTTAATCGTTTTACCTAACAGGTTTTCTACCTCAGCCTTAAACTCTTTGAACCTTTCAAGAGCTTCAGACTTATGGCCCATCAGATACAAGTAACCGTATCGAGAATAATCATCTATGAAAGAGATGAAATATTCATAACCACCTCGAGCCTTTACATTCATTGGACCACAAAGATCCGAATGTATCAGTTCAAGTGGTTCTTTGGCCCTATAACCTTTTCCGGTAAAAGGCCTCTTGGTCATTTTACCCTCGAGACACGATTCACAGGGTGGTAAAGATGTATCTTCTAAGTCACTTAGAAGTCCATTTTTAACCAAACGATCGATCCGATCGATGTTAATATGACCAAGACGAAGATGCCAAAGATACGTGTTGTTACTTAAAAGAGAAACTTTTTGCCTTTTGTTCTGCGTTTCGGCCGTTTTAAACATTTCATGACTTAAAATAGCCTTAACATCATTTGGTCTTAACACAAATAAATTATTCTCACGCTTAGCTGAACAAATGTAAACTCCATTCTTTGAAATTAAAGCTTCATTAAGCAAGAAGGAAATTGAATAACATTGTTCTAACAAAGCTGAAACAGAAATAAGGTTCCTTTTAATTCTAGGAACCAAGTACAAGTCCTCTAAAATTAAAAACCTATTTCTAAAGAATAATTTTGCAGCTCCCACTGCACGAGCTGAAACGACGTCTCCCGTTCCGACCTTGAGCGTCATTTCACCCTCTGCCAGCTGCTGGAAATTATTTCCCTGAAAAGAAGAACAAACATGATTAGTGGCTCCCGAATCCAGTATCCAGGCAAACTCATCATGTTCAACGAGACAAGTCTCTAACACAAGTAAATCGAATTTACCTTCTTTTTCTCTTCTCTTCTCAGCAAGGTAGCGGGGACAGTTGCGCTTCCAGTGACCATCTGCATTACAGTGGAAGCATCTGCCTTTGTCGGCCACGACCTTGGCCTTCCCCTTTCCTTGCACAGCCTGTGCAGGAGCCTTCCCCTTGTCTCCCTTCCTCTTTTGGATCTGCTTCGATGAAGAAGCCTGGGGTACAGATTTAGTCCCTGAGGATGAACCCTTCAAGAACTTCTTCTTGGAATGGGCCACGTTGGCCTCTCCTTTAACCACATTTTTGCCCTTGCTCTTTTGCAAGGACTCATAAATATGTAACTCCGAGAGGAGGGTAGTCAGGTTGAACTGAATCTTATTCATGCTCGCGTTCGTCCTGAAAGATAGATAGCTCGCTGGGAGCGAGTGAAGGATGAACGCAACCTGACTGCGCTCGCAGACAACCCCGCCATTTGCCTCAGCTATGTTGAATTGGTTAATCATGTCCAGGACGTGTTCCCGAACAGATTGACCTTCAGGCATCTTGGCATTGAAGACGTTCTTCAAGGCGTCGTGGTGGAGCTGGTAGGACGGGAGTCCAAACATCTCCTGCAGGGAATTCATGATCTCCCTAGCAGTTCCCACGTTCTCGTAACGCTTGGCCAACACTTCAGACAAGCTGATCAGAATATAGACTTTGACCTTTTCATTGGCCTTGGTCCAGCGTTCGTAGGCGTCCTTAACTGCCTGAGAGGCAGTGCGAGGGGGAACGGGAGGACATTCCTCCGTTAAGACGAATCTTAAGTCCTCAACCACGAGTATTGTATTGAGGTTAGATTTCCATTGTGGAAAATTTTCGCCGGTAAGTTGTTCATTTTTAAGCAGGGAAATTATGGAGGAAGACATTGCTGAAAAAATCAAACAAGTGACCGTATTAGTTATCTTTTGCCTTAACCCATCACACAAGCAATACAAACAATTGCATACATCCAATCAATTTTGCAAACAAACAATCAAAGAACCCTAATAAAACAATGATTGTGTTTCGCAACGTTGCTTTAGAGGTTTAGAAGAACAGCCACCGAAGGGTGATCAGTTTGTTCCTCCTCTAAAATGAGACTCTTCTCAGTCAATTTCTAATGCCAGAATAACTCATATTCCATTAGAAATTAACCACCGTTGTTCGGTCAAGGATTTGTTAACAAATTAACTCCTCCCCGTAAGTGTAACCCTCCCTCTTTCAGATCTCAGAGGCACGCACCAACAGGCTACCGTTAGGAAAGACAACTGTTGGTAATTAGCCTAAGCGACCCTATCCTATTCAGGAGTTCACGGTGTTCTGAATCCTATGATCAGGCCCTCCGAAGGGGTGGTTGCTCCAGGGCAACACGCAGGCGGATCATAGGAATCTCACGTTGTGACCTAGGGGTGGAGACCGAAGGATACGTTGACACGCATCCCGCTCCCACTTACTATAGTCACTTTCCCCATTCACCTTGGTATTGACCCATGCAAACACTCTCCGAAGGGAGGCCGCTCTACGACGACACGAAGCCGAGCATGGATCTCACGGTGTGAACGTCACGGGGACGTAGGAGCAAAAACTCAATTTAAATTAAGTTTTGTAATTTTTCCTCCCACTAAAGTAACTTATTATAAATTTTAGGGTTTCATTTAACCTAGATAAATCCGGCTAAGTCATTTATCTAAGTCTAGTCCTATTATAACTATTATAACAAGACCTAATGTCGAGGTGTATTAAACCAATTTAATTAACCTAGCGACATTATTCTAACATTAACCTGAGATTAATTCAACTCCGGTGTTCCAGATTAGTTCCCAGGTAGGAGGTGTTCCGTTTACCGTCAACTTAAATACCTCCAATCCTTAGACAGAACTTCACTGGTAGAGTTCCCTTATAATCTCAGGAATGTTTGTCCTACTTAGTTCATTAAAACTATTTTAAAACTAAGTAAGATATTCTAATCCTATTAGAAAGTGATCTTAGGTCTAATTAATTTTAACCCATTAAAATTAATTAAATTTTAACCTAAGATCCTATGTGAACATGCATATCTTGATTATAGATTGACGGTTTCTAATCATAAAATTTTAAACTATTTCAAAATTTTAATGATTAGCCCTATAATCATGCATACTATAGTTTTAAAACAATTAACAATCATATTCAAGTTAATGAAATTTAAACTATAGTACTTCGCATTGCATGAAAATTAATATAACCTTTATATTAACCTATGGATGTATCATGCTCAATGCAACTTGATTTCCATTTTAAATAATAAACAATTTTATTATGGCCAAAAAATGGAAAATCAACTTAGCATGCTGCAAACAAATTATTTTTAATATAACTCTTACATTAAAACTATTTAATTGCATGCATCATACTTTTCCATTTTCATGAATCTAATATAACTCAACTATATATTAATAACTCATGAAAATTAAACCATGCATTTCAATCATATATTATAATCTAATTATAACATACATAAATGCATGAGCATGCTTTATAACCTAAGGTGGGATTTCTAATTTTATATGACATCCATAAAGCATATAAAATAGCATATGAACCGATTAATTGGCCTCTAGGACAAAATTAAAGCTAAATTACAATAATAAAGCAAAATTCTATCCTATGACAGCCTTCTGCAGCCCCGAACCGGACCAAAACCGCTTTAAAAATGCCAAAACCGCTCGAACCAGCTCAAAACCGCTCGAACCGGACCGGAAAAAAAAACACGAAACCAGCGTCAAAAACCGCCCAGTCAACGAACCAGGCGGACCAGTCAACGAACCACGCGGACCAGTCAACGAACCGGACGCCAGTCAACGAACCAAGCGCGAACCGCACGAATCCGAAGAACCGCCTTGACGCAAATCGGACCGCTCCCTGAACCGCGCCTCATGACGTCAGCGTCCTCCATGCTGACGTCAGCCCTCGTCTGAATTTCGTTTTTTTTTTTTTTTTTTTTTTTTTTTTCGAAATTTCTGGAAAAAACTGCACTGTTCCAGCCGCAATTCCTCGCCGTTTTCCGCCGCTTTTGGCCAATTTTGGTCTCGATCTTCATCGTTCTTCAGCCTAAACTAGACTTGGACTTACAGAGACTCGATTTACAATTTAATTGCCCAAAAACGCAGGGGCCTTTACATTTGATCGCATCAAAAAAATTGTAAATCTAAGGCCAATTAATCTCCAGTTCACAGCAAATTAACATTCATAATGCAATTAAATCCCACCTAAAACCAACGCAAATTTTAATTCACAAATTAAAATACAGAGAAGGCTCTGATACCAATTGCAGGGATAAAAGCCCTTGCGCAGCGAAAACTTACAGAACCTTTTCTCAGTATTTAATTTGGAATAAAATACCAATACGTTTGGCAACATAAAAAAAATTACAGCAGTAAAATCAAATTAAAACTACTGAATTTTAATAATAAAACATGCTAGTTCTTATTTAGATCTAATCTAAATTGGATCCTAATGATCCTAGAATTCAAGAATGACTTACCCTTGAAGATTTCTTGAATTGCTTCGCCAAAAATCCTTGGTTCTCCGCTGGAAAATATTCACGAACACCACCAAAATGGTTGCACCGGTATTCTCTTGAAGGATGTGCGAAGAGTGCTTGTGGGAGCAAAATTTTCTAAAAGGTTTGGGAGAATTTTTTCTTCTCTGTATCCTAGAGAGAAAATGCAGAGAGATCTGGAGAGTCAGAGGGAGAGAATGGCGTGTGAATGAGCCCCGTAACCAACTCAACAAAATGGGATTAAATTGGGGAGTGGTTATTTTTTTACCGATGAAACTTCCCACTCCCTAATTTAACTCCCCTTCACACGTTCACATTTATCAGTTCAACTAACTGATAATTTAAATAATTAATAATTCTAAATCATTAACCAATTTATAATAATATAATTAATTTAACAATTAAATTAACTAATCATTATAATTAATGTAAATCATATATTTACATAACATTCCCACATAACCTAAAGTTTTAATCTAATTCAATTAAATCAAATTTAATTGAATTGAATTAAAACAATAATTAATTAATTCTCTAATTAATTAATATCATAATTAAATATCTCATATTTAATTATATTCCTCTCAAAAATAAACTATAGTATTAATGTACATCTAATGTGCATTAATTATAACCTATAGTTTTATAATATGAATCAAATTCATATTTTATTTTACTATTCAAACCACTTCGAATATTCAATTCTCCCTTAGAAATTTACCTCAACGCCCTTATAGAGCTACCGGTGGGACCTTATGGACCTACAGATCAGAAGCTCCAACGATGTGAGATTAATTGGCTAAACTCATTAACCAAATTAATCAATGTTCGTTAACTGTGGTTCACTCCACTATAGAACCATAGCTGCACTCTTCTCACTGCAGATATATTTCTGTGTCCACGGATATCGACCGTCAACAGCAAGTTAGCCCTTCACGTGTGTTCGTACCCCAGCTAGGTCAAATTACCGTTTTACCCCTGGGCTACCTCTTGGTCCTTAAGTACCAGTGCTCCTCTAATGAACAACCTGTTTGTGGTCCAACCAGCAAACAGAAATCCCTCTCGTGCCATGAAGAGGGTAGGGCCCATTGTTCAAGACCCGGAGACACCACTTAAGGGAACACACCTCTACTTTCCCTAATATCGGGAAGGAGTGAATTCCATCTTGTAAGACTACGTTCCCAGCTCCCCACTCGGTCTTGTCCCCAAAATGGTAGGCTTATTGAGTCGGCGAACAGGCCACTCTCACCCGTACAAATCAAAGGACAATCCCTCATGGACAGGAGTCCATAATCCACTCAGGATTAAGGCCAAGTTGCCTAGGTCATCCTCGTGAAATAGAAACCAAGCTAACTAACGGTGTTACAGTTAGTGGTTAACTATTTCGCGGTCCGGTCTTTGTGCAAACTCATTGCACAGGATACCCCCACTCGCATGTCAACCACATGAACGCGTTTGATCACTACGTTTGTATCAATATACAAAGCGGGCCGTATCCATAGTGTCACCAGGATAAGGTACCCATCATTATCCCTATACTACAGACCCTTTAGGCTAAAACTTGAACATTGATCCCCGTATGTCCCTACATACTAGTTCAAGCCTCATTCTATTAGCCTTGGATGTTTAGTTTATTGGATTAGGGTTAATAAGACAAGATACAATACAAACATTGAATAATACATCACTTTATTAATGTTCGGTCAAATATACATTTACTATCTACGAGTTTTAGGGCATAAAACCCAACAACATTCACTTCAAATTAAACGGTAATATTATTTAATGCAGAGCAAATAATTTCGGTTAGGATTGCATTTTGCTGGAACCTTATTTATTCACAACCGCTGGTAAGTTTCTTTCCACTTCGTCTTCTTGATCCAATTTTGTCGTCTGCATTCTTTCTTTTTCACTTTCATTCTCTGTAAATCCCTTTGAGTTATCTATGGCCAAAACAAGAGCTAGGAAAGAGAGGGAGAGTGAAGAGGAGGAGGTACCGGTCACGCCAGAAGTGCAAAAAGGGAAAACCAAGAAGAAAAGAACGCCGGAGGAAAAGGAAACAAAGAAAAGGAGAAGGCAGCAAAGGACTGCAGAACAGGAGGAAGTTCAGGAGGTGGCAGAAGTTGTTGCCACTATTGCGGAGGAAGGAAGTACTCAAGAACCTGAAGTGCAAAACCCAGATACGGTTCAAGAAAAAATTGCTGAGAAAAATCAAGAAACAGAGGTTGAGGAGCAGGCCGCAGGTATGCCTGAAAAAGAGAAAACACCGGAGCCGGTGCAGGAGGCTCATATTGAAGTTGTAATGCCTGAACCACCAAAGCGTCGCCGCATCAAACGGAAGGTGGGTCGCGTGAGGGTGATTCGGAACACTCCATCGCCTCCGACGTCGGACTCTGAAGAAGAAAAGAGGGAAGCTGAAAATAAGGCAAAGGAAGAAGAGGCAAGGAAGGCAGAAGAAGAGATTTTGCGAGAGCAACGAGAAGACAAGGGCAAAGGAATTGCCGAAGCATCGGGTGAGATTGAGGAACCAACGGTATCGTTCATTCGCTTTGTCAACGAGCTTGCGAGAGCAAAATACAAAGAGGTGCTGACGCGTGATTTCTTGTTCAAGCGGGGATTTGGCAGTGATTTGCCAAGGTTCTTAGAGTCTGGAATAGCGAACCTTGGGTGGAGGCAGTTTTGTGCGAAGCCTGAACCTGTCAATGCCAACATTGTTCGAGAATTCTACGCTAATCTTGACGTTAAGGATGACTTTGAAGTTATAGTTCGAGGAGTGCCTGTACAGTGGAGCCCAGAAGCCATTAATAATTTGTTTGATCTCCAGGATTTTCCGCATGCAGTTTTCAATGAGATGATGGTTGCGCCATCGAGCGACCAATTAAGTGCGGTGGTCCGAGAGGTAGGTATTGAGGGGGCTCAATGGAGGGTGTCGCAGACGCGCAAGCACACATTTCAAGCTGCCTATTTGAAGAGTGAAGCCAACACTTGGATGGGTTTCATTAGGCTACGCTTACTGTCGACAACATACGACTCCACTGTATCTTGGGACAGAGTATTGCTTGCCTTTGCCATCCTTCGCTCAATGAGTATAGATGTTGGAAAAATAATTTCTACTGAGATTGCTGACTGTTGGCGCAAAAAGGTGGGGAAGCTGTTTTTTCCAAACACGATTACGATGTTATGCAGCAGGGCAGGAGTGCCCACGGTTCCAGAGGATATGATTATGCTTGATAAGGGAATCATTGACACACCTAATCTGGCGCGGCTTCAGCGTACGCAAGAGGCTCGCCAGGGTGGGCTTGTGTATGGAGTTCATCAGATCCTAGAGCAACTGACACTGTTGGCCAGTAGGTTAGAATTTGTTGAACGGCAAGCTCAGACCTATTGGACTTATGCTAAAAGGAGAGATGATGCGCTCAGGAGGGCCTTGCAAACCAATTTTGCAAAACCATATCAAGCCTTTCCAGTGTTTCCCGATGACTTATTTAATCTGTGGATACCACCCCCACCTATTGAACGAGAAGAGGATGTTGATGAGGAGTAGGGTCAGGAAGATTGACTAATGGGATGACCTGGAGCGAGCATTACTTTTGTTTTTCCATTTTTGTTTGCTCTTGCATATTGACCCTGCTCGCTGTTATAACTGCTTGTCTGTTTCTTTTTAATTTTTCTGCTTTGACACAAATATATCTCTGCTATGTAATTTTTCTTTGAATATTTTTAATGAAATTTCTGAATGTTTTTGTTCCATGAGCACTGAGCAAGTCTAACTTAACTAATTTTCTTCTGAATTTTTTAAGCTTGGACTGATTTCGCTTAATTAGATCAAGGTATTCTGATCTCCAGAAACCTTTTGCTTGAGTATTTCTTCTAGCCTGGATTGTTGCTGCGGCAAAGAAGATTTTGACGGTAGTATTGACTTATATGATCCACTTTAAGCTTAATCTGAGTCCCATGTTTAGTTTAAAAATTCAGATAGAAAAAATTAAGTTTGGGGGTATACTTGCTTATATAATGATTCATTGGGGACAATGAATAATTCAAGTTTGGGGGACTTTTTGCTACTCCAATTGTTTTGCTCGAGCATTCCTCTCCTTCAAGTAAAAAATTGTTAGGTTATTGAGTAACCGGGGACATTTGTGATACCCACAGTTTGTCTTCGCGTCAAAAGATGACCTAGGAAATGTGAAAAAAATGATGAATGAAAAAATTATTTGCTGAAAAAATTATTTGTTGAAGATTTTGCTGAAAAATTTGATGGAGCAAAAGTTTTGAAGGATGAATGATGATCCAGCAGTTTTTCTGTCTCCCAGTACTCAGGTGAGCTTCATCATAAAATGTCGCCATTCTGAGGGGCAAGAGATGGAATAACTAAGGATTCTTGAGCTTTATAAAGAGTATTGAGCCTAGTTGGTGATGAGTTTGAGACAAGGGTATACTGCACCATAAAGTGGGTCATCCCATGCTTAAGAGCTTATGACTGTAAGGCTGCTTAAAGTCTGAAAAACAAGAAAATAAACCCCTTTAAAAATATGTTTTGAAATGTCTGATAATAGAGCTAGGCTGTGGTGAGTTCTTAGAATTAAGTTGAAAAGTGGTGATTATTTGTCCATGCCGGAGGAATCATTTTGCTGCAGCAGAGCTTGGTTTTGCAGAGTGCTCAGGTAAAGGTCAAAGGTAGTATTGGATTGTCTGATTTAATTAAGCTAATTCTTTGTCTAATGTTTTTAAATTCTTAAGGGAAGGTGAGTTAGTATTGCTTGGGACGCGCAATAGTTCAAGTTTGGGGGTGTGATAACTGTCCAAAAGGTAGTTATTTAGGCCTCATTTACATAAGGATTTGTGTGTCTTTAATGCTTAATAGGGTTGGTTTTAGAAAGATATTACATGATTTAACCCATTTGGAAGAATGGAAGCTTTGGAAATCATTTTGTGCAGATTATGCTGCTGAGCGACTGGAGGGAGCAAATTCTATGCTGCAGCAAAACTGGGAACAGAACTGCCACATCACAGCTCGTTAGCCAACTTCATGAACTGACTTCTGTTGAGTTATTTTCGGGATAAAGGAGCAAGGAAAGCCTTACACGTGTCCTAGTTGACCTAATTCAAGCCTCCCATCCTTCTATAAAAGGAAGTAGCCGTCAAAGTCAAAAGTATTCCATGTTCTCCCTTGGAAGCCGAATAGTATAGAGAGATTGGAGACCACCATGAACACCATCATTTGCAAGCTGATTAAGGAGTTTATTTTCTTTATTAACATGTGATTATGGACATGCCTACTCAGATTGTGATTTGTATTTTCATGTCTATTATGAACTAAGTAGCTTAGGTGTTGGTTAGGAATAATGTGATTGTCGTGATTCATCTTTAGTAATATATTGACTATAGCATTTTGGTTAGTTGTTGTACTTATTTCCATTTTATGCCCGCCTGGCCAGCCAGTGTGAATAGCTCTCTCTAGTTTCAGGGATGATTTAGAGAGTGTGTGGCAATTATCCACACTACGATCATTGTGTATTGGTGAACGCCAGTGACTGAGCTAGGTATAGCCAGTTGCCTAGTGCTTGATCGGTCGTACTTCATTGGGATTGAAACACATCCCAAAAGATCCGGAGTTCCGGGAGGAATCCACTAATAATACTGCGAGAAATGCATGATCAATAATATTGCTAGAGCATCTTTTAGAACAATCACTAAATCCTAACCAGCGCCTGTCTTTAATCTGTCTATCTATTTGTTTACTCGTTGTTCTGTCATTTATTTTTCCTCAGCATAATTCTTATAAAACCAAATCATTTTACCATCTTTGAAACCATTAGAAAGTTACACAAAATAGGTAGAGTGGAAACTAATTCAGGACTCGGATTGATAATATTACTTGTTGCAGACTGTGTATACTTGCACAGGAATTCTAGAGTCTTTTATACCATATTTTTACTCACTCTAGGAACCCAACAATAACTTAGAGGTGAAACTGTTCAATGAATTAAGTAGTGACAAGAAACTTCAAAGTATTGTCCTATCACGTATGAAAAGAAAATTCTCTGTTCTCATAAATACAGAAGGTTCTTTGAAGGTGAAGTCAAATCTCATTATCCTGACTAATCCTACAAGTGAAGGATCTGATCAAGACCACGATGGAGATAAGGGCTTTTAAAATGTAAAAACTCCTTATCGTAAGAGTCTAAACTGCATGATGTTCCTAGCCCACACGAGCTTAAAAGGTGAGTGCAAAAAAATTTCTCGAACTACGTTATGACTTGATCCATATTCCATAAGGGTACGTAGGCTGCTTAGAGAAAACTTTAAGTTCAGTCTCTGCAAACAAAAAATAAAGTGCAACAAATATTTAAGTACGACAATATAAATTGAAGAAACTAATCACTACTAAGGGCAACACAACAAACTGAAGTTGTGCACCGTTGTGAATGTGAAGTTATGAGTTGGATGAATAAAAGAAGACTTCATTCTTCCAAATTCAATGTCTCGCTCGCCTCAAGTTTGATGTTCCATTCACCTTAAGTTCGTTGCTCCCTCTTCTCTCCAAGTTCGAGGGTTCTTACGATGTGCGCTACTGTGTTGTTCCCTCATCTTCAAGTTTGAAGGTTCTCACAGTGCTTTGTTGTTGTTCCTTCTTCAAGTTTGAAACTTTTCTCCAAGTTCAAAGGTTCTCACGCTCTTCGCTGCAATTCCTTCTCTCCAAGTTCGAAGGTTCTCACGCATTTCGATGCAGTTCCTTCTCTCTAAGTTCGAGGGTTCTTACGTTGTACCCTACTGTGTTGTTCCTTCTCCAGGTTCGAAGGTTCTCATGCATTTCGCTACAGTTCCTTCTCTCAAAGTTTGAAGGTTCTCACATGTTTCGCTACAGTTCCTTCTCTCCAAGTTTAAAAGTTCTCACGCACTTCATCGCGATTCCTTCTCTCCAAGTTTGAGGGTTCTTACGTTGTACGCTACTGCATTGTTCCTTCTCCAAGTTTGAAGGTTCTCTATTGCACGTTTACTGCGTTGTTCCTTCTCCAAGTCTGAAGGTTTGCACGTGTTGTTACGCTGCTTCGCTGTTTGTTCCTCCTCCAAGTTTGATCACTCTCATGTTGCTTCGTAGCTTGTTCCTTCTTTCCAAGCTTGAAGGTTCCCACGCTGTTTCGCTGCCTGTTCAGTTCGTTCTCTTCAAGTTCGAAGGTTCTCACGCGGGTTCTCAAGCTGCTTCATTGTAGTTCATTCTCTAAGTCGCTGCTTCATCGTTGTTCCTTCTTCAAGTTTGAAACTTTTCTCCAAGTCCGAAGGTCGGCATGAGTTGTTACGTTGCTTTGTTGCAGTTTCTTCTCACCAAGTTTGAAGATTCTCAAGCTACTTCGTTGTTTCTTCTCCAAGTTCGAAGGTTCTCATGCCACGCTGCTTCGTTGTTCCTTCTCCAAGTTCGAAGGTTCTCATACTGCGCTGCTACGCTACTTCTTTCTCCACGTTTGAAGGTTCTCATGCTAAGCTGCTTTGGTGTTCCTTCTCAAAGTTCGAGGGTTCTGCTTTGTTGTAGATGTTGTAGCAGTAAAGGAGCTCAAGTGGAAATGACATCATGTGTCCTTGGGGCGAGGAACGTTGTAACAAAAAAAGTCCAAAGACGTCATATGTCCTTGTACTAATGTTGAAAGACGTTGCAGCAGTAAATGAGCCCAAGTGGGAATGACATCATGTGTCCTTAGGCCGGGGAACGTTACAACAACAAAAGTCCAAAGACATCATGTGTCCTTGTACTAATGTTGAAAGACATTGCAACAACAAAGGAGCCCAAGTTGAAATGACATCATCATGTGTTCTTGGGTTGGGGAACGTCATAGCAACAAAAGTCCAAAGATGTCATATGTCATTGTACTAATGCTGAAATACGTTGCAGTAGTAAAGGAGCCCAAGTGGGAATGACATCACATGTCCTTGGGCCGAGGAGCGTCGTAACAACAAAAGTTCAAAGACGTCATATGTCCTTGTACTAATGTTGAAAGACGTTGCAACAGTAAAGGAGTCCAAGTGGAAATGACATCATGTGTCCTTGGGCCGAGGGGCGTCGTAACAACAAAAGTCCAAAGACGTCATATGTCCTCGTACTAATGTTGAAAGACGTTGCAACGGTAAAGGAGCCCAAGTGGGAATGACATCATGTGTTCTTGGGCTGGGAAATGTCATAGCAACAAAAGTCCAAAGACATCATGTGTCCTTGTACTAATGCTAAAAGACGTTGCAACAGTAGAGGAGCCCAAATGGGAATGAAATCATGTGTCCTTGGGTCGGAGAACGTCATAACGGCAAAAATCCAAATGTCCATTTGATCAATTGATTAAAAAATTAATTTGATCAAATTTGGGTATTTTAATATTTGGTTCATACAGTTTTTTGGTCAAATATAAGCCAAAACCAAGACCAAATAATTGAACTCATAACCAATGAAGCCCAAGTCCAAGTTGTTTGGCCCAAAAGTCACTAGGGCCCATCCATGGAGAACTCTATATATAGAGAGGTTCTCCTTCATTTCAAGGGTTCAGAAATTCTACATTCTCATAAACACAAGAGTTTAGAGTTTCAAAGCTCTCAAGCAGAACCATAGAATTCAGAGAGACTCCACCAAGCCTGAAGACTGAAGACTCTCAGAAATCCACAAGTCTTGAAGACCAAATACTCTTCAAGATTTCAACACTCTTTGAAGACCAAACACTCTTCAAGATCTAAACATTTCTTGAAGACCAAAGACTCTTCAAGACCCCAAGACTTCTTGAAGACTAAAGACTCTTCAAGACCGAAAGACCTCAACAATCCTTGAAGACCAAAGACTCTTCAAGACTCCAAGCAATTGATTAAAGCTTCAAACTCAAGATCAAGCGCTCCAGCCCTCGAGTGAAACACACTCACACACATAAGAGATAGAATCAGAGGATTAAAGTTAGAGATTGTACACCCACACACATATTACATCAATACAATATATTGTTTATTCCACGTGTCTCCATCCCTGAACTTACACACACAAAAGCATTTCATCATTTAATTTTGATTTTGATAAATCATTTTCACAAACATACAAAATATCAAAATCAATAGCAAGCAAAAAGGTTTTCATTCTATGGTTCCAAACATCATATTTTTTACCATAAAAGAATGAAAGTTTATCAATACAATAACTTTCCATAAAATCTAAAGTTGTCATAGCTCTAACAATTAAGCTTTTCAAATACATTTTTCAAAACTAATAAAATACTAGTATCAAAATAAAATTTGAAAAATAGTTTATGTAGAAGAGCGAACCTCGCTCTGATACCAACCCTAGGGGAGGTGACTAGGGTTTAATGAAATTTTGTAAATTTTTTACTACGGTGGGCCCAATTTAAACAAATAAGAGAACTTCTTACAAATAACTAATTTTAACACAAATTGATCAACAAATTAGAAATATATTTCAAGCACCATAAATAATTCCAATGTAAATATTGTTCATAAGCATGAAGAACAAATATTAACAATCAATTTCATGCAATTTTTTATAAAGAAAATTAACTGCAAAAATTAAATATGAGAGGATTAGGGAAAATTGACACCGGAAATTTATAGTAGTTCGGCAACGCCTACTCCACTCTCCAAGCTCCTCTTGGGTATTCAACTAAGAACGAGACTCTTTCCACGGCTTAGAGTCCAACCGTACAATGTTCCTTTTCCGGGAGCAAGAACAAACCCGATCCTTTCCCCGGTTTAGGATCAAACCGTTATAACCGCTCCTTTTCGGGCTCAAGAGCAACCCTTACAAGATTTAGAAATTTTAAGAACAAGATTACAAACTCTCTCAAAGAGTGGATATACAAATTTTCGCACACAAATTTGTAAGAAAAATTCTTACAAATTAATGCCCTTAAATGGTTAAGAAAAATAAAATTGAATAGCTCAAGAATCTCTCAAAATAAAACTCTCACAATAAATTTAAAGTAACATTGAAGAATTGGATAGAAGAAACATGTAAAAATTAGAGAGAATTTTGAGAGAGAAATTGTTGTATGATTTTGTGAGAGAATGGGTGTATAAATAGGAAGGAGATGAAGTTGAAAGAAATCTAAAATTGAACTTAATTTGGACCATTGGATTTGAGTTAAAGAAAAATAAATGGTGGAGATTAAAAGAAAATAAAAGTAAAAAGAAATTTAAAATAATAATATAATATATAATACAAATAAAATATTTATTATTTATTTTTATAATTTGGAGCCCACAACGGTAAATACATACATACATAATTTGGAGCCCACAACGGTAAATACATACATACATACATATATATATACATACATACATACATACATACATATATATATACATACATACATATATATATATATACATACATATATATATATATTAAAACCTTACCAACGGTTGTTGACGGCATTAAAAGAAGTTCATTTTTTTTTTATAAACGTTTGACACATAATATTTTTAAATAAAATAATATATATATATAACCAAAAAGCTCCATGCGTCACACTCTCATCCTTCCACGTGTCAGGTTCAGATTGGTCCAAGAAGCTGACTCAGCCGCCACGTCATCGTATTTTTCGTTAAAACTTGTTTCGGCTATAACTTCTTCGTTTTAGCTCTGATTTGAGTGATTCAAGAGGCGTTGGAATTGTTGTTCCGAGCTCTACGCTATGATCATAATAAAACACTAAAACTTTCAGTAATTAAAAATTTTATTTGTTATCATCAAAATATTGATTAATTAATTAATTAAAATTAATTAATTTGAGATTAAGGGCCAAAAAGCCAACAGAGACGCTGAGGCTGGCATCTCTGAAGTTCGTAGCGTCGAGACGCTATCTCTCGGGTCTTGCTTGCTTCTTTGCTTCCCACTTGCTTCCAATGCTCGGGATTTGATCCAATTTGCTTCTTTTTAAGTCCTTTTTGCTCCAAAGTACTCCCGGGAAGCTCTAGCACAAAATACCTACAAAATAATACGATCAAGCACATAATAAATTATAAAACTAGCATGATTTAGACTAAATATATAGGACCAAATTGGTCCTATCAGTGATCAATATAATTACACTCTCTCCTCTATTCTCCTTTGTCATTACTGAGGGTTTCAAGCTTTCTCTCTCAAGAAAACCTCTCTCTAGTTTTCACCATCACTTCTATGTGAGATTCATTTTTTTTTCAGAGTCTTCGCTAGGAAAATGAAGGATTCTTGAGGGAAAAATAACAACTGAATAAATGGTTGTCCATAAACTGCCATTGGGCCACCCTACTTCAGTCTTTTTTTTTTCTTTCTAAAAGAAAAATGAATGATTGTTTATGTAATTTTACAATTTCATACTCTTGAAAATATAGAGTAAAGTTATTACATTTATATCAAATTAGCATCAATATAATCTCAAAAGAGAGCTTGTTATAATCGTCATGCAATGGTCATATTCATGTTGTTGTACTCGACCTAACCAATTTCTAAAGAGAGAAAGCTTGAAATCGGCATGAAATGGTGGAGGGGAGTAGAGAAGAGAGAGCAGGAAGTCGTCAGGAAGAGAAGAATAACGTCAAACTCCTTATTTGCTTCATTTTTAGGCTAACTACTGAAGGGAGGGAAATGAAGAGGGGAGGGAGAGAGAGAAACTAGAGTGGAATGAGAAGATAAGAAAAGTAGGGAGAAGATGAATATGAGAGAGAAATATAGTATAGATCCAATTTTTACATTTGTGATAGCTTGAGGATTTAATTTTACCATTCAATGTTTAAGAATCTAATTTTTTTTCTCTTTTGAAAGTTTGAGGGTTTAATTTTCACATTTGAAAGTTTTAGGGTGTAATTGTTACAACTACCATACTTCACTGATGGTTTATGCAATTGACCCTTATTATTATTATTTTCTAAATTAAAAAGTTAGGAACTGTCTATCTTTTTAATCAGACAATATAAGATAAAATGTTGTAACCGGTTTTCAAATGGATGTTGTAGGGGTGCTAATACCTTTCTTATACTCAAATGACTCCCAAGCCTAATTTCTAGTTTTCTAAGATTGATTTTTATTTTAAAAGGTAACTCACACCTTTAGTGGCTGATGACGACTCCAATTTTTTTAAAAAAAAATAAAAAGATCCAAAGAGGACATTGGTCGCTCATCGTCGCGACAGCTTGGCGACACTGCTTGGGAGTCTTGAGAGTCAAGCCATGAATATCTTTGTTATCCTTTAATTGCACTTTTTCTTTGGGTCCTTTCATTATTATTATTATTCTTTCCCAGCTTTGTAATATGATTTTGTGTATTATATTGTTTATTACTATCTTTTTATGTTGTTAAATGTATTTTATCATAGTTATTTTATTCATTTGTATATTATCTTATCAATCATGCATTTCACTAGCCTCCTACCCAGGCTCTACCTTAAGACTAGATTCAAAGTTTGGGTAGTGGGACCTTCGTGGAATTTCAATTCTCGTGCGAGCGCATGAAATTCTCCACTCAAGCTAACTACAACGTTGAATCGATAGGGAGGCTTAGAGACCTTAGATGTCTTAGAATCAAACTTCACTCATATAGTTCTAGGATTTGACCTTGTTGCATGCATTATTGTCAGAGTTATTTTTCCCTCTTTATATATCTCTTTATCTCAAATTTCAATTTTCTCTCTCATTGAAAATATCTTTTCAAATCTCCTTCAATTTTCTTAGGAAAATTGTGCAAATTAAGTTAATAAAATTTTCAATTATTTATATTGGCGGAAAACTAAAGTATGAGTAAAATAAAATCGCTCCCTTTAGTACAAAAAATGAGTATAGAGGATCAGGCAACAGTACGCCAGTGGTCAGAAAGTGTACAACAAACCCATGGGGATTCTTTAGCAGAAGATGTTATTTCACACTTTAAGAATGTTAGTTTCTCGAAAAGTCAATTAGAATCACTGAAACAAGCTTGGGAATGTTTAATTGTAAATAGAAAGGCTAAATTTACAAGTATAACCATCTAGCTCACTCTTGTATGTGCAAGTCAACTATTCTGTATTAAAAGCATTGGCTCGACATTGGAATCCAACCTATAGATGTTTCACGTTTGGTTCCATTGACATGACTCCTACAATAGAGGAATATCAATCCCTTCTGCATATGCCAACACACACAAAGATCGAAACCTACTCTTACGACGAATAACTTACGATGAAAAGGGCATTATCTACTCTTCTGGGCAAAGTTCGTGCAAGCGAAATTGATAAATAAGTAAGGGTAAAGGGAGAGAACACATATCTGCCCATGGACTACATCCTAACTCTTTGACAAAAATTTGAAAACAAAGACAAGGAATTAACATTGCTAACATTGTGTATCTTTAATGTCATTTTGTTTCCTAAAGTGTGTGGGTATGTTGAGGAACGAGTGGTAAAGTTGTTTGCCAAGATGGAAATAGGAGTCGATCCCATTATTCCTATATTGGTAGGAACTTTAAGCTCATTGAATTATTGCAGAACAAAAGGAACATGAAGATTTATAGGGTGTGCACCATTATTGTACATTTGAGTCTTTAGTCATGTGAAGTGTCCACCAGAATTCAAATGTCTAGAAATCAAATTTTCAAGTTCATGTAAATAAACTGCAAAACCCCATCTCAAAGTTCATACAATCAGGTTGGAGTTCATCTTTCCGTGAAAGAAGAACTTGGGAAACCTTTTTCTCAGAACTAATGGTAGAATAGGTAGTATGGAGAGCCCCTTGGATGTCAACTAGGCCAATGATCTATAAATGTGGTAAATTTCTGAAGTTACCTCTTTTAGACCCCTAGGGATGTATAGCCTATGCTCATTTATTAGGAGTATGCCAAATTTGGGTCCAACAATTCATCCCTGCTACGCATGAGTTAAAGGACTTCGAATTTGTTTCTCAACTTTTCTTGTACAAACTTTGCCCAGAAGAGTAGATAATGTCCTTTTCATTGTAAGTTCTTCTTCGTAAGAATAGGTTTCAGTCTCTATTCATGTTGGCATATGCAGAAGGGATTGATATTCCTCTATTGTAGGAATCATGTCGATAGAACCAAACGTGAAACATCTGTAAGCTGGATCCCAATTGTCGCAACGTCATCACGACGCAGAGCAACCGACGTTCTCTTTTGGTTTTTTTTAAAGAAGAAAATTAGACGTCGGCCGCTCCGCATCGCAATGACGTTGTGACAGCTTGACGTCTCCACTAGGGACTTTTAAGGGTCAAGCCATGAATATCTTTATTGTCCATTAATTGCATTTTTTTTTAACAACATTAATTGCATTTATTTCTTTAGGTCTCTTCGTTATTATTTTATTTATTTATTTATTTATATATTTTTCCTTACTTTGTAATATGATTTGTTTATTATATCGTTATTCACTTGTAATTTATTACCATCCTTTTATGTTGTAATTGTACTTTGTCATAGTTATGTCACTCATTTGCATATCATCTTATCAATCAAGCATTTCACACACTTTCACTACCCTCCAACCACCGCTCTACCTTAGGACTAGACTCGGAGACTAAGTAGTGTGACCTTCGTGGAATTTTGATTCCCAAGTAGGTGCATGAAATTCTCCACTCAAGCCAACTATATCCTTAAATTAGTGGATAAGCTTGGAGACCTTTTCTAGGATGCCGAAGAGTTAAACTCCACTCATATAGTTCTAGGATTTGACCTTATTGCATGCATTATTGCCAAATTTTATTTTTCCATGTATCTTGTCTCAATTTTCTCTCTCATTGAAAATGTCCCTCTTTTAATGTAGTTAAGAAAATTGTGCAAATTAAATTAACAAAATTTTCAATTATTTACATTGACAGAAACTAAAGTAGTAAAATAAAAATCACCCATTCTAGTACAAGAAATGGGTATAGAAGATCAAACAACAGTACGTCAATGGTTAGAAAATGTACAACAAACCCACGAAGATTCTTTAGCAGAAAATGTTATTTCTCAATTTAAGGATGTCAGTTTCCCAGAAAGTTAATTAGAAACACTGAAACGGGCTTGAGAAAGTTTAACTGTAGATAGAAAGACTAAATTTACAAGCAAATATGGTCATCTAGCTCAACTCATGAATGTACAGGTCAATTATTTTCTATTAAAAGCATTGGTTCGACATTGGGATCCAACCTACAAATGTTTCACATTTGGCTCCATCGACATGACTCCTACAATAGAGAAATATCAATCCCTTCTGCATATGCCAACACGAACAGAGATTGAAGCCTACTCTTATGATGAAGAGCTTACAATGAAAAGAGAATTATCTACTCTTCTAGACAAGGTTCGTACAAGCGAAATTGAGAAACAAGAAAAGATAAAGGGAGAGAACACATGCCTACCCATGGACTACATCCTTACTCTTCGAAAAAAAATTTGCAAACGAAGACAAGGAATTAACTTTGCTAGCATTGTGTATCTTTAATGTTGTTTTGCTTTCCAAAGTGTGCGGATATGTTGGGGAATGAGTGGTCAAGTTGTTTGCTAAGATAGAAATAGGAGTCGATACCATTGTTCCCATATTAGTAGAAACTTTTTGCTCATTAAATTATTGCAGAACAAAAGGAATAGGAAGATTTATAGGGTGTGCACCATTATTATTGTACATTTGGGTCCTTAGTCATGTGAAGTGTCCACTAGAATTCAAATGTCCGGAGATCAAATTTTTTTAGTTCCTGGAATATAAGCTGCAAAACCCCATTTCAGAGTTCATGCAATCAGGTTGGAGTTCATCCTTCCCTGAAAAGGGCGCTTGGGAAATCTTTTTCTCAAAACTAAAGGTAGAAGAGGTAATATGGAGAGTCCCTTGGATGTCAACTAGGCCAATGATCTACAAATGTGTTAAATTTCAAAGTTTACCTCTTTTAGGTCCCTGAGGATGTATAGCCTATGCTCCTTTATTGGTAGTACACCAAATTTGGGTCCGATAATTTCATCCCTGCCATGCATGAGTTGAAGGATTTTGATTTTTCTTATGATAAAGGCTTCTGTAAAGATAGAATTCTGCAAATCGTGAAGGCATGGAAATGATCACTAAAATCCAGAGTGGTCAGTTTCATGATGTTACCTTGGAGGCGTACAAAACATTGCATGTGAATAGATCTAAAACCGTGCTTGTATCACCAAACATTAAAGCATAGGTAAAACTTAATACAGAGGTGATACCATATCAACATACAGAACAAGTAGCACGCGAGAAAGAATGTGATAAGTTGAGAAGGGCGAATCTATAATCAGTTCAAGAAAATGAAAGGTTGCAATTAGAGGTAAAGCAAGGATTGTTGCGCAATGCTGAATTAGAAAAAGAGTTGAACTGATTAAGGGGTGGTGTCAACAAACAAGAACAATTAGAAAAAGAAATTTTAGCTATAGACACAGAGGCCTTGACTTGAATAGAAGAATGCATCGGTTGAGAAGAGATAATGAGGTCTCCCAAGAAACTCTCAATTCAAGGAATGACTAAGTTTTGAAGCAACAATCTGAAATTGCCTCGCTCCATGAGTTGATGAAAGAGATCGAAGAATGCATTAGTTCGAGGAACCAAACGATTACTAAGGTAGAAGAAAAGAATGGAACGTTATGTCGAACAGTTGACAACTTGCAATTAACGCTCAAGATTAGAGAGGATCAACTAGGAGAGCTCATCAACAACAACAAGAGTCTAAGAGAGTCAGTTCATTCACTCAATGTCCGCCTTAATAAGTATCAGGATGCCACTGACAGATTAATGAAGGACTATATCTATCTAAAGGAGCAGTACGACAGATTGAACGATGATTTCGGGTTTGTGAGACAGAACCACACGACACTGCGAAGATGTGTACTTTCTCTAAATTCATTGCACCTACACAGTCGAATAACAAGAATATGCTCAAGTTTTTTGGAAAGCTTTGTATAAATTTAGAATAATGGGGGCAATTTTATTGACTTTTTTTTTAAATAAAATTTATTGACTTCTTACTTTAGTTCATGTCTTTTTAGATAGTTGAAATATCTTAATTCAATTTTGCTCCTACTACATTGTTTTATCATTCTTCAATTTAATATCAAAGTGTTTTTTCCTCTTCAATTGTTTAAATGTTTATCTTTTTTTCTTACACTAAAATCTCTTTTTATTTTTACTTTCATTAAAAAATATAAATAGAGTCATGATAGCTCGGGCACCTCGAATCCGCCGCACCTACATCACAAGATACAGGACAAAGATCATGGAAGAGCAAAATACTGAGCGGAAAAAACGAAGAAAGATATTTAGGAGTTATTTGTTTTCATAGGATTAGATTTATTTGTTTTTCTTAGGATAAATTTGTTTGCTTTCATAGTCTTGTCTTTTGTTTGTTTTATTGACAACACTATCAAATGAATTTCTTTCCACTTTGCACAAGCATGGTCAAAAATCAGAATTTCAAAACAAGTTTGCAAAGATGTTTTCCTTAGATTTTTTGTTTTGAAAATTTGAGAATCTATTTGACACTTTTTAAAGTGAGACTAAACTGACACAACTTTAACACAAGGTAAAATTTAAAGGTAAAAACCCTATTATAATCTTTTTTAAGTATAAAAACTAAATAGACACCATTTGAAAATTAAATACTTATCAAAGACATTTCAAAATATAAGAACTAAACATATACAAACCTGAATATTCACATACCAATCTTATAATCTGACCTAAATACTTAAAACCCACTTCTTTCTTTCTCATTCCATTTTGTAGTACTAAAAGAGGCATACACGATTTGCAACTTACAAAACCTTCTACAGAATAAATATATCAACGACAAACTTTGGACATCAGTTAAAGTAGACAATCTCCAAGAAATATAGCCTGTTATTTCAATAAACAAAGGGAATTCTTCTCCCAGTTATTAGTATAAAAAAGCTAAATTACAAATTTGATCCCTCAATTGTGACTATTATCTATATATAATTCTTCAAGTTTAAAAGTTTTCAATTACACTTTGAATTGTAATCCTATTTAGTCCTCATAGCGTAACATGTCTCATGGATACACGTTAGCTAATTTGACAACATGACAAACAATAGAAAGAAGTCGATAATTAGATGGAATAAAATGACACTAGAACCTACGATCTTCTCGTGTCACCTAATTTTATCTAGCTGACCACCTCCTTTCACCGTCTATCTACCATTTCAGGCCAGATCAATGAAAACAGAATCACAGATGTAACTAAAGAAATTTTAAACTGGAGCTAAATTTGAAGTTCAAGATTCATCAATAACCTGAACAGAGGTTGTTAAAAGGTTTATTGCAACAATGGTAATTGATCAAACTTTTTTGCAATAAGAGGAATGAGTTTTTGCTGCAACAGTTGAGTAGCAAACTAAGAAATTCCCATTAAGCAATATGGCTGTTAAGGAGCAACTGTGAGCTCCATGTTATGTTACAGAGAACCACAAAGAATCCTTGTGCCCAAACTAAGACTGATAGAAAGAAATGGCAAGACTAGACTTCCAAAGGCAAAATATATCCAAAGAGGGTACCATTTAGACCCCAGGCTGTGTATGTACAAGAAGCAGAGGGTCAGCCTGCATTTGCAGAAACATCAGATGTGAAATATCCCACACGTATGTATAATTCGATCTGCATCATTCAAACATGTTCGAAGCGTCAGGCAGGATTCAAGTAACTACCATCGAAAGCAATAAAGAAATGTCGGTCTATTATCTACATTTACTAAATAGAACCTTATACAATGTGCTCGCTATATGAATGAGACATGGATCAGGCAATTTATCTCAAGTCTTCCTATTACTAATTGTGCTACGAATTCACAAATGATTAACCAAAAAACGGAATTGACACTTCAAAATATCTCTGATTTTAAAAGTGTTTCGAATGGACTACTTTATCATTAGTAAACGTGTAGTTAAGGAGTGCCAATGATTGAGCAGTTAATCGCACCAACACTGAAAGGAAAATTCTTAAGTGTATGTATGCTTGATAGAGAGGTTGATGAATTCTCTGAAGAAATAGGCTTATTTCAACAGGAGAAAGTAGCTGAAAACTCAACAAAGTTACAGTCGAAATATTAGTACAATGGTACAATGGTGATGATGATGAAAATATCATTTGAAACATACCGAAGTCTAATAACAATGTAGACAAATAATACTAAGAAAAGAGACGTATAATCTGTATAGAATCTGTGGATGCATGCAATTTACTTAACCCAAAATCAAACTAAAATAAATAAATGCTAAAAATAATAATAAGCAGCAATTTTTAATGAAATTAAGATGCTGGAAGCTGAAAAAGAATTAGGACCCTGTTGTGCTCACAATGCTTATCAATCCCAGTTATCGACTGCTAGGGCCTCCAAGATCAAAGTCCATAGTATAGTCATATTCAATAGTCGGAATAACTGATGCAACAAATTTTAAGAACAAGAAAAGATACCTACAAAAAATAAAAAGAAAAGGATTAATGAGTAGAAGAGCTCGAGATGCTTAGCTAGGAACTAACATAGATTATCTCCATAACTAGATCTGTTGTTTTAAGTGGAGTTTGAAATACTTACTTGTGAACTTCAGGTTCTACGCCCCGGGACATTAGCACATCAATGATCTTTTTCATCACAGCCCCATGTCTGCAGGGATGTACAGACGCATGCTTTCCAGGCAGGTGGGGATGGTCCTCAATGGTCACCTGTATCCCAAAGATTGAATTTAAAACATAATTGAAAACCCATGTTCCACATGACAGTTTGGGAGGGCAAATTTGTACGCAATAAAATACATGCATGGGTCATCCAGATTCCCCATATGAGTTCAGCATACAACACCATAAAGGGATTCTTGCTGGTAATCTTAACCATGTGTAAATTGTGGATTGTCCCATCCCGGATCCAAATTCGACAATTCATAAAATCTGAGAACTTGAATAGAACACATGCACACGCACACACACAAGGTTTCAAGTTCAACATTTCATAAACAAGGATCCAAATTCAACAATCAATAAAATATGAGAACTTGAACATAACACACACAAAAGAAAGAAAGAAAGAGAGAAGTAAAATCTTCTTAGTAAGCACTCATCTTTGCTTTCCCCCCGTTGTAAAAATTCCTTAGCTGCATCTTCTCTATCTAATGAAACATATCTCAAGTACCACAGCTAAAAACCAAAATGAAAATGGCTATAAACGAGTAACTCACACCACATCCAGAAAGGAAGGCTAGGTAATGGTAACATTTCATTTTGGACAGATTTGCAACCCAAACAACTGAATTGGATACAAGAAGTTCTTTAACTCAACTCAGCACTAAAAGCCCCTTCTCCTTTGGTCCCTTTCATAGATTCATATATAAAACTCTAGGCATCTTAATGGACATCAAATTATAAAGAGTAACAGGAAATTTTATTTCAAGTTCCCTTTTCTTTTCTCTTGTGAACTACTTGGAGCAATAATTATATTTCCTATTGTAACATTTTGTGAAATAGATGTAATATTTTTTTTGACTATATTGGAACCAATTCTTGTACAGAATTCAACTAAATTCACTTGATGGAAGTCAAATTAATTCAGTCTAAATTCATCTCTTATTTCAAACCAAACATGAAAGATAAAAAAATTAAATTGAGATCATACTGCTCATTTAAAAGTGTTCCCTGTTTCCCATGATACTCTGTTGTTTTAACTTCATATATTTATAATTGATTAAATAAAATACACTTCACATATTTTGAATCATATTCGAGATTTTTTTTTAGAGTAATCTAATATCGGGGTAAATAAAAAAGGAAAAGCAAAAACAAGTACGTCTTTAAGCCTACCATTTTCTTTTCATATTTACACTGAATTTAAAATAATAAAGCACTAACATAATTTGTAACTTTGATGATCGTAGACTTGAAATCTTAAAAGCAATATTTGTAGTAAACAATATTGTAAAATTATGAATGACTTCCACACCAAAATTTATGGGTTCAACTGTCAAGCAGGCCCTATAGGTTCACTTTGATATGAAGTCAACTAATGTGTTGAGGTTGGTTCCTCATCCAAGAGATATTAATGTCTTCTAAGGGGAAAGCTAATCACTCGTTCTTGCTTTTTTTTTTCTTTTTTAAATGTTCTTTTTCTGTTTTTCTTTGAATGACGTGGTGTAGCAAGACGTACAACATTAAGTTAATCCTAAGCATACAATTCAGCTGAAAATAACATACATAGAATAAATGATGGGCCTCACGTCAGGATCAATTTATTGCAGATGCCGTGACTACATTATTACATATTGGCAACTTACTGTTTTTCGTGCATGATCTTGACTAACATCTTCAAGCACAAGTTCTGGCTGTAAGAGCATCCTTGACTGACATAGTTCACAGAGATATGATTTAAATATGTATATGCTATTAAAAGTTGCGTAAAAAGCCATTAAAAGAACTTGTATAGCAATAGGAAAAGAAGTGCCGCCCATTGTAAAGGTTTCTATTAAGTTGGTCATAGGTGCAGTATAGTATATCAATACTTTGATATATTAATGAATGAAAGGTCATTATTAAGTAGAAGTCATACATAAATTATTGAACTATTGGGGGATAAATAATCAAGAAATAAGAAGACATTTCATTTAACAATAAGCATAAAAACTAGAAATGCAGGTAAAAAGGTTGGTCCGACTTAACGTTATATCCCGCACTAATGATGAACTTAAAAATTCAATTTCACTCAATCGCTTTCATTGTCTAGATCTTCACAGTTAGCGTATCACACATCTATCTCTTCTACCCATTAAACCCATTAACAAAGTCAAGATCAAGAACAAGTATCCAAGATGTGCTGGTAAAACTTAAATTTTAAAACCAACATTTTGCTATCAGTTAAATCACATTTACATACATATAGAAATACACACACATATACATACATACATAAAAACATGCATGCATACATATACGCAGAAATGAAGCATGCGCGGGACCGTGAGCACACCACACTAGTTCAATATCGCATCTACACAAAAACTACAATTGCATATCATTTCTAATGGAACAAATCTTAATAAGACAGACTAATATTACAACTAAAATTGTCTAATACATTATACATGTTCTTTTTATATCCATGAGTATCCGAGCTAATTTTCATGCACCTCATCCAATAATATCTTAGATATTAAATTTTTTTATGTTAGTAAATTTTATATTTCAATCATTTAACATGTAATTAAATAGAAGCACTAAATGAATTTAAAATACAAAATTACACCATCCTATCCATACAGACATATACGAACTTATTATATACATAAAATTTCAAACTAAAGACTCGCTTATAATAATTTTTTCTGGTCATAAATTTTTGAAAGATTAGTTTTTAAAATTTATTACTTCACAATTTCAAAGAATATTTTTGAAAAGAATAAAAATTTTAGTTTAAAAATATTTTCTACTAATTTTTATAATAAGGTTAAAAATTAAAATGAGAAAAAAATATATTATTTCTTTAAATCGGCATTTAAAAAGAATTTTTAACAAACATGTAGTCCCTCAGTTGAATACTATTAAGATATTTTATCTATCTAATTTAAATGTATATTGAGTTACTTTCTGAAGATTTTGGAAAGTTTTTTTGCATAACTTTCTATCCTTGCTAAAAATGGTAATTTATCTAACATGAAAAGTTTTAACTAGTAAATATACTAAGAGCAAAGTCAATAAGTATAAAATAATTGGATAAAGGACATTTCAAAATTTGTAATTAAAGATTAGAAAAAATAGTCCAAAAACTATTAGATCCACTTGCTCACCCAAAATGCCAAAAAAAGTTTTCGGAAAATCTCATAAGCCTGCCCACTGGAAGACGTATACTCAACTCTGTGCTCTTGAAGAAAGAAAGGAAGTCCATTTATCCAGGAGTATCTTTCAACATGGTTTGTTGGTTGCTATGTCATTCATTACTTTCTAAGGTAGGGAAAAAAATTGATGTAGGATCTATTAAAGATCTTTTACTTTTACTGTGTATGGTAAATCATTTACCTTTTCATTTATTTAAAGCTTTTACCTTATAGTAAAAGGCTTTCACTGCTGTAAATTAGTTAGTTAGAGTGAATTAGTTATTTTTCCAGCCTATATATATGGCTGTGATTTTAAGTTTCTGCATTGAATGAATAAGATTTGAGGTATTTCATTACTTGTGTGCATCAAATTGGTATCAGAGCAACCCGATCCAAGGCTTGACGATTTTTTTTGGATCATTCCACCCTTCCTCATGGACGCGGAAGCCTCCACCAACACCAATGACCGCCGACTGCAACGGGTGGAAACATCCATTGCAGAAATCAATCAAAATCTGGCCACACTTTCTAGGGCTATTGAGCAAATTAACCAACAACTTGCTGCCCTCTCCACCTCCCAACCAGCTGCTAATCCACCAGCCTTTCCAGAACTTCTGGCACCCAATAGAAGGCAAGAACCAGCACCTAACAGAAGGCAAGAACCACAAATTTTGGCCGTCCAAATGCCTTCATTCCCGGTTTTATGGGCCAAGATTCAAAGTCTTCCGATGACGATGGCATCCAAGAATTTCAAGAAAGACATCCAAGAAGACTCAATTGTGAAAATTACTACCAAGATGCCCCGAAAATTCGAATGAAGATTGGTCTCCCAAGCTTCAATGGTCGAATGGATGTGGAAAGATTTCTTGATTGGGTAAAAAATGTTTGAACATTTTTTTGAATATGCCAATACACCCGAGGACAAGAAGGTTAAACTCGTGGCCTTCAAACTTCAAAGCGGGGCCTCGGCATGGTGGGATCAACTACAAACAAACCGAAGGTATTATGGAAAACAACCGATCAAGAGTTGGCCCAAAATGCTACGGCTTATGAAGAAAAGATTCCTACCACTCAACTATCAACAAATCCTCTACAATCAATATCAACAATGTCGACAAGGGGATCGATCAATCCTTGACTACACCGAGGAATTTCATCACTTGGGTGCAAGAAACAACCTACCCGAGAATGAACAACAACAAATTTCAAGATTTGTCAATGGCTTACGGGAGGACATCAAGGAAATAGTAAATCTCCATCTATTAGCCTACCTAGCGGATGCCATAACTTTGGCTACTAAAGTTGAACAAAAGGAAGATCCAAAGCCCACCAAAACTTATCAAAGAAGGAACACGTGGGAGAAACAACAAACAAGTTCAAGAAGACAAGATCTTGATAACAATAAAATTTTCCAGCAAGAATCTTCTTCATCTAACACTCACCAAACAAAGAAGGATGATCAATCTACAAAGGGAGTAGTTACAAACAAAGGTTTGGACACTTCTAATCCTAAAAAGATTACTAATCCCTACAATCGTCCTACTCTTGGCAAGTGTTTTAGGTGTGGACAGCAAGGACATTTGTCCAACGAGTGTCCCCAACGAAGAACTTTAACCATCAATGAAGGAGGAACAAATCTTGATGATCAAGAATCGGATTATTCAGAGGATGACACACAAATTGCAGCCCTAGATGATGGAGATCAACTTTCTTGCATCCTCCAAAAAGTCTTGCTCGCACCCAAAACCGAGAGGGACCCTCAACGACACACCCTCTTCAGAACTCGTTGCACTATAAACGGTAAGGTGTGCCAGGTAATAATTGATAGTGGTAGTACTGAAAATATCGTTTCAAAAAAACTAGTTACTGCCCTAAAACTAAAAACTGAACAACACCCTAACCCATACAAAGTTAGTTGGATAAAAAAGGGTGGTGAAGCAAATGTGCATGAAATTTGTTCTATACCATTGTCTATAGGAAACTTTTATAAAGATCAAATTGTTTGCGATGTTATAGATATGGATGTGTATCATATTTTACTTGGTAGACCTTGGCAATATGATAACCAAACAATCCATAAAGGTAGGGATAACACCTATGAGTTTATGTGGATGGGAAAACGGGTAGTTCTTTTACCTTTAGGGAAAGGTGAGGGTAAGAAACCAACCACAAACTCCCAATTATTCACCTTAGTTCATAGAAAAGATTTCCCTAAAAATACACAACCTTTAGTAGCCTTTGTAGTAAAAAAAGATTGCTTTTCAGAAAATCCAGCACCTATGCATCCTGAAATTGCCCAATTACTGTCCAAATTTCCCACCCTTGCTGCAGAACCCAATGAACTTCCTCCACTCCGCAACATTCAACACCAAATAGACCTCATTCCCGATAGCATTTTACCCCATTTAGCACACTATCGCATGATCCCTAAAGAATATGCTATTCTCCATGACCAAATCCAAGAATTACTAAACAAAGGCCATATTCAACCAAGCTTAAGTCCATGTGCTGTTCCGGCACTTCTAGCTCCCAAAAAGGATGGTTTTTGGCGGTTGTGTCGATAGTCGTGCTATAAATAAGATTACAATTAAATACCGTTTCCCTATTCCTCGCCTTAGTGATCTTTTGGACCAATTAGGAGGTGCCTCTATCTTTTCCAAAGTTGATCTTAAAAGTGGATACCACCAAATTCGCATAAAACCAGGTGATGAATGGAAAACGACATTTAAAACCAACGAGGGTCTTTTTGAATGGCTCGTTATGCCCTTTGGATTGTCAAATGCCCCTAGTACTTTTATTCGTCTTATGAATCAAGTCTTACAACCATATTTGAACAAATTTGTTGTTGTTTATTTTGATGACATCCTTATTTATAGTCATTCTCATGATGAACATATCACCCATATATCTCTTATCTTTTCTCTCTTACTTGAAAATAAGCTATTTATAAATCTTAAAAAGTGCAGTTTTTTACAATCTCAAATCTCATTTTTGGGTTTCCTCATTAGTAAAGATGGTATCTCAGTTGATCCAAGGAAAATTGAAGCAATCAAGGATTGGCCCACTCCTAAACATGTTCGTGATGTCCAATGCTTCCTTGGTTTGGCATCATTTTACAGAAAATTCATTAAAAATTTCAGCTCCATTGCTGCCCCCCTAACTAATTTCCTTAAAAAAGGGAGTTTTGTTTGGGAAACCGAGCAAATACACAGTTTTCAAGAGCTGAAACAGCACCTAGCTTCAGCTCCCGTGCTTGCCCTTCCAGATTTTTCAAAACCATTTGAGGTAATGGTAGATGCTTCGAGTATAGGTATTGGGGCTGTTTTATCCCAAGATGGCCACCCAATTGAGTTCTTTAGTGAGAAACTAAGTTGTGCACGCCAAAAATAGTCAACCTATGAGCAAGAATTGTATTCTCTTGTTCGAGCGTTAAAAACTTGGGAACATTATCTAATTGGGAAAGAGTTTATATTACTTACTGACCATTTTTCTTTGAAATTTTTACAATCCCAAAAGCACATTAGCCGCATGCATGCTTGATGGTTGCAGTTTTTGCAAAGGTTTGATTTCCTTATTCGTCATACAACGGGTAAAAGCAACAAAGTAGCCGATGCCTTAAGTCGAAAAGGTTCTCTTCTAACCCTTTTGCAATCTGAAATTATTGCTTTTGACCATCTAAAAAACTTGTATGAGTTAGATGTCGATTTCGGTGATACTTGGTACAAATGCACCCACCATATTCCTTGCAATGATTTTCATATACTTGATGGCTTTCTTTTTAAGGGTAATAATCTTTGTATACCTCACACTTCTCTGCGAGAATCTTTAATTAAGGAAACACATGGTGGTGGGCTTGCGGGTCATTTTGGCCATGATAAAACTTTTACTTTGCTAAATGAGCGATTTTTTTGGCCTCAATTAAAAAAGGATGTTTCTAACTTTGTTAAACGATGTTATGTTTACCAAACCTCAAAGGGATCTAGTCAAAACACAGAACTCTATACCCCTTTACCCATACCTAATTCAATTTGGGAGGATCTTTCTATGGATTTTGTGTTAGGGCTTCCACGAACACAACGAGGTAATGATTCGGTGTTGGTTGTTGTTGATCGCTTTAGTAAAATGGCACATTTTTTGGCTTGTAAAAAGACTACTGATGCTTTGAATGTAGCTAATTTGTTTTTTAAAGAAATTGTTCGCCTCCATGGAATTCCAAAAACTATTGTTTCTGATAGAGATGTTAAGTTTATGAGTTTCTTTTGGAAGTCTTTGTGGAAAAAGTTTGGCATAGGATTACTTTTTAGCTCTTCAAGTCATCCTCAAACGGAGGTAACCAATCGCACTTTGGGGAACTTACTACGTTGTCTTAGTGGTGATAAACCACGTCAATGGGATCTTGCTTTGGCTCAAACAGAGTTTGCCTTCAATCATATGGCCAATAGATCGACAGGGAAGTCACCATTTGAAATAGTTTACACTAAACTCCCTAGGCTAACTATAGATCTTTCTAATATCCCTTCTAATGTTGATCTTAGTGCGGAAGCGGATGTCATGGCAAATCGAATTTAGCAACTACATGAAGAAGTTCGCCGCCATCTTGAGGAGTCTAACACCAAGTACAAGCACAATGCAGATTTGCATCGTCGATCACAATCTTTTGAAATTGGAGACTTAGTTATGGTCCACTTGCGCAAGAATCGCCTTCCTCGTGGCCTTCATACCAAGCTTACCAACAAGAAGATTGGACCTTTTCCTATTTTGGATAAGTTTGGAGATAACGCATACAAGATTGACTTGCCCCCATCTATGCGCATCAGTTCCACCTTTAATGTGTCGGACATCTATGCCTACCATGCCCCAGATCAATTTTCTTTGGCCGATTAAACTCGAGGTCGAGTTTTATTTGGGTAGGAGGGGTTTGATGTAGGATCTATTAAAGATCTTTTACTTTTACTGTGTATGGTAAATCATTTACCTTTTCATTTATTTAAAGCTTTTACCTTATAGTAAAAGGCTTTCACTGCTGTAAATTAGTTAGTTAGCGTGAATTAGTTATTTTTCCAGCCTATATAAATGGCTGTGATTTTAAGTTTCTGCATTGAAGGAATAAGATTTGAGGTATTTCATTACTTGTGTGCATCAAAAATACCCCAAAACTTGAGATATCTGTCTTAATTCAAATGTCTTGGTAAATGAATGCATGGTGATTAGATGTACAATATCAAAATTTCCCCCAGAAACCAAAAAATGGAAACAGAATACAAATACAAACCTCATCATATCCTGTAAGCCAAACACGTGGTGTCTGATAATATTTATCATACCTGATATGAGAGAAAAATAGCATGATTGACAAATTGTTAGTCAACAATCTGCTTTCCACAGTCTAGAAAGCACAATTATAGGCCATAAATTAACCCCCTTATTTTAGGTCATACATGATATGATACAATAATAATACACACTTATCATAGGATAGCTATTGTAGATATATTTTTAGCATAAAGTTATTTCACATGCTATCGGTAGTAATCTGATGGAAAGCTAAAACTTCATTTTAATAACAATAATTTCCCAAGTCCTTGACATTCAGTAGATTTTAAACTGAGTTTTACCATCTTCTCAAAAGGATTTTAAAGCCAGGACCACTAAGTTTGAAGCCAAGATCATTTACCAGTATGCCTAATTCTTAAAATTTTAAATCCAGCACCACTAACATAGAAGCCACGAGCATGCCCAACCCTGAAGGGTTCAGGTGCGGCAATGATAATTTCCTACTCGATAGAAGTGACAAGGATTTGATTCCCTAAGTAATACAACAATGCTCTAAATAATAAACTTGCTAATAATTATTGCCAAAAGTTCTTAATAATAACGATGCCTTTCTAAAAATAACAAACACAAAGTAACCTGCTTCTAGGCTATCTGATGCAGATCTTTTACAACTCTCCCTTCAGAGAAAAGACTCTTTGGATTAATGCACCCTTTGGAATACTTCAAATATTTGGAGTAGAAGAAAGTCTAGGATTTCATAGACAGGAAAATTTTTATAAGTGGTCTCGAATTGCATTACAATTCAAGCTTCATATTGAGGTGTCCATTTCCAAGAAGTTTCCAACTATCTTCTACTACTATTTACTCCCATTGCATCTCTTTTTCTTTTCATAACTTCCTTGTTTGGCTCGACAGAAGGATTCTGTCACCAACCTATGAATTCTAATTTATTTCTATTCAATAGATACATTACAAAAGATTCTTTTTAAGAATTAAGAAAAAGGTCAAAAGAACAACAGAACAGCCTTACGTGATGCTGACATCATAAGTTCGTGTTCGTAGGATATTATCGTCATCAGGTTCTTGGGCAATTTGATAGGTCAATGGTAGAGTGGCCTACAATGAAAATGAAAATGTGAACATGAATGCCTTATCAAAATCACAGCTACGTAGGATGTGAGCATAAAGGGTTTTTTAATTCGAAATGCTAAATATGTATATGATGATAATGAAGCAAGAACTTCCTTGATCAAAGCCAAGAGACTTTTTTCAAGATGAGATGCCACAGAAAGGATCCAGATTATCTTCCACATTCCATGCATCGCAAATTAAGAGAGCATGGGTTAAAGCTGAACCTTTAGTTTATTTTGTGGGGGTGGGGGCAGCGGTTATATAGGCCCTTTATAAAGCTGAATATTTTTTTAAGTCACATTTTCTCATAAATTTGTGGATCATAAAATTTACATACTGCATCAGTTCCAACGACGTTATCAGTTTCTTCAATATCAGCCAGGTCAGGAATATCATCTTCATCTTCACCACCAAAATAGTTCGGAATTGACTTAATAACCTTGGTCCTGCTGATTTCAAGAGTTTCCAATGAAGGTAAATCTTCCTCTTCATCGCTTTTTTCTTCTGCATGAAAGAGGACATGTTATTTACCAAATGTAAATCCCTTGCTTCACACCGAAAGATAAAGAGGTACCCTTTGGTTTTCCATGGGTTGCCAGCCAGCCATCACCATCTTCATTATCAAGAAGAACTTCACCACCTGCAGCTTCATACTCCTCTTCTACAGAGGCAGCCCGGCGCAGGCAAGGAACTGGAAAGAAAGTGAACAATCATCCTTACTTTTGATAATGACTCAACAAAGTTGAAGTCTAGATATGCCAAGGAATTCATTCTCTCTTTTTTTTTTTTTTTTTTTTTTTTTGAGGTCAGCAACATTTGGGGGTGGGAGATTTGAACTAAACTCTTGATCGAGGGTACATGCCAATTACCATTGGGCTATGCTCACTTTGGCTCATTCAATATTTATAAAATTGATAGTTTAAAATAGTGAACGCAGTGGCATGGCATATAGACAAGCCACAACATAATGCCAAATCATTAGCTGCTAAAGGTATAAATGACCGCATATGGACAAGCCACAACCACAACAAAATGCCAGAGCATTAGATGCTAAAGGTATAAATGACCTGGTGCTGAAATAGTTACCAAAGAATTCTTTTCGTAACTAGCAACAGGTTAAATACAAATTACTAGAAATGATACACATACAAACTTGAATTTCGCATCTCAAGGGTGCAAAAAATGTTGAGAATAAGTAATTCATCTTTGGCATCGACATTTCCTAAAAACTTGAGTTGTTTCTAATTATTGGGGTTCCCTGCCACTAAGTCTTGTCATGGAGAGCCACTTAAAATTTTGAAGAATGAGTAGAAACAGTGAGGTTTAAGGAAACGAGGTCCGAAATTGTGTACATTTATGGCACTATTTGAAAGCAATGCCCATAAATCAATAGAAGGGTATGGGAAGGAGAAGTGTAAATGTCAAAAGCACATAAACTACAAGGTATTAATAGCAAAATTTCCGGACAAGACAACAAGGTTCTGACTGTAACCCCTAGAATTACAATAAAACAAGAAAGTTAATGATTGTGCAGTTATACCATTTCTGGTTATCAAGAATTGCTTATCTGGCGGCAAGTATGATTTCCTCTTGTTCAGATCACCAGACTCCCTAAAATCATGAAAAATAAATAATATTTAACACATATTAGAAAAATTTAAGACACTTCCAAGACTTAAAGAATAGAGGAAATGAGAAAATTAAGAGAGAACAACTGTACAAGTCAGCCACCAATAACGTCAATTTTCATGGGATTGTGGAAAGATCCACATTGTCCTTTGCCCAAAAAAAGGGACAGTACAGGATACAATATACACTGGAAAATCAACATTTGGGTTATGATGACTGTCGTTCCAAATTATGAAGAACCTAAAAGTAAGTATGAAAACAGAAGCTATGGATAACGCTCTGATTTTGTTCCACAGAATTTTATACTTCAGAGAAAATTACCAACTTACTTCTCAACAAAGATCGTAGACATAATTCCAGAAAAATAAGAAAAACCAATGGGATGCCACTTTTATAATGTCCTTTCTACGTACCCAACATGTACCAGCCTCCTCTCTAGTTCTGAAGAACTTCTGATTCTACGGGCATTTAACAATTTCTTTTTTTAGTTCAATAGGGGTGGGGGATTCAAACCTCCAACCTTTAGGGTGGTAAGTAATGTCTCAACCAATTGAGGTATGCACATATCAGCAAGGGCATTTAATCAAATCTTTGAAGGTCTTTTCCCAACCATTCCATAGCTCTACCATCCACGAAAATGGAGATGACTACACTCCATCGAAGTCTCAATTGAAATGTCTATAGAGACCTCACCTCATAGACCCCTCTAAACTAATGAATTACAAGGACCGAAACAAGACTGATAATTATTCAACTTCCAACTACAGTAATTGACCCTGAGATCCTTCGAAGAACCATAAACGACCTCCATCCACTTTCTCCGAAAATAGAAATGACAAAAATTGCAGGATTTAGAATAGAGAATTGATATAATTCGTGAGTAAACTGAATCCTCTAATAGAGACATCCGTTGAATTCAGCAGTTGAAGAATACAAGTCTCTAATGATTTCGAATATCGCAAAAGAACAAATCTACAAATATTGAAAATTAACAAATTCGATCATCGAACTGGAGAGAATTCACATGAAAATACCAAGACCAGGTGGGACACTTGGAGACGAGATTATCACCGGCGATGATGAACTCAGAGACACTGAGAACGCCTTTCTCTTTGAAGGCGGAGACGGTTCGAGGCCCTGTGATCCTCTCGACAGTTCCTTTGAAGGCCTCGTGAAGCTTCTGCGACAAAACCATGATCTCAATCTCTCTGAAATTGCAGAATTGAGACGAAAGATTTTGGAAATTGGAACAGAAAATTTGGAATCCCAAGCAGAAGCTTGACTCTGATCGACCAGCGAAATTGGGCTTTCTATGGAGAGGACTGAGGAGAGACGTGAAGTTTGTTTTCTCGTTAAAAATGACGATGTTAAAAAGTTAATTTTAAAATGCCAGATTTCAGATGAGGATAAATTTCAAATAGATGCTATTTCTTTCCATCTTTTTTTTATAGTTATCAGTACAACTTTATGCCAGTTAGGTTATGATCTTGTTGGCTATATATTATGCCAATTATCACTAAGCTATGCTTGTTTTGACATATTTTTCTCAATTTCAACCACATTTGGAGATGAAATTCAAATTTCATATTTTGGTCGAGATTACAGTCAATTATTATTCAACTAAAATTTCTTTATGAAAAATTATATAAAATTCATAAATGTGACAGACTATAAAAGATCGATAAAATGTTAATTTTCCTAGATATTTATGAAAAGTTATATAAATAAAATATCATTAAAAATTAAACTTACAATCAATACTTAATTGCCTCAATACCATTTACAAGCTACCAGTGGGACCTAATGGACCTACAGATTAGAAGTTCCAACTATATGAGATTAATTCACTAAACTCATTAACCAAATTAATCAATATTCGTTAACTATGGGTACACTCCACCAAAAACCAATAGTCGCACTCTTCTCACTGCAGATGTATTTCTGTGTCTACAGATATCGACCAATAACGGTAAGTCGATCCTTCACGAGTGTTCGTAACGCCAAATGGGTCAAATTATCGTTTTACTCCTAGGTCACCTCTGTCTCCTTAAATACCATTGATTCCTCTAATGAACAACTTGTTTATGGTCCAACCAATAAATGGAAGTTTCTCTCGGGCCAGGAGAGGATGGGCGCCCTTGTTCAATACCTGGAATTATGAAACATTCATCTACTTGCCCTAAAGATGAGAAATAGTGAATTTCATCTTGTGTTGTTATGTTCCCAACTCCTCTCAGTCTTATCTATGAAATGGTAGACTTATTGAGTCGACGAATCGGTCATTCTCACTCATACAAATCTAAGGATAATCCCTTATGAAAGGAGTTCATAACACACTCAGGATTAAGATTGAGTTACCTAGGTCATCCTATTGAAATAGAAATCTAACTAGTCAATGGTGTTATATCTAGTGGTTACTATTTCGGGATCCGATCTTATGCAAACTCATTGCATAGGATACCCCCACTCGCATGACTACTACATGAATGCGTTGGATCAATGTGTTTGTATCGAATACAAAGTGGGTTGTATCACATAGTGTCATCGGGATAAGGTACCCAACCTTATCCCTATACTAAAAACTCTTTAGGTTGTTACTTGAACATTGATCCCCATATATCTCTACATACAGTTCAAGTTTCATAAAACAACCTTGGATGTTTAGTTTATTGGATTTAAGATTAATTATTGCAAGACTAAGAATAACAAATTCAATAACTCTTTATTGATATTAATTAATTTGTTACATTTACTATCCACGAGTTTTAGGTCATAAAACCCAGCAATTCTCTCAAGCAAAACTACAATTGCACCAAACGTCTCACATCCTTGTCCCTCGATCGATCAAACAAGAGGTAAGCTATGTCGGAATCGTCTCATCAACAGGAGGAGGAAAGCCATAATGTTAGATCGTTTCCCTGCGAAGAACGTGTGATCATAAACCATGCAAACAATAATTAAAAACACAAAATCCAAAAAATACTAGAAAAACGTCTTTCCCCGGCAATGGCGCCAACTTGACGGGACCGCTAGGAGGGTGTCGAATTCTCCCTAAGTCGTCAAATAAAATTTATAATCCACGACACTACTACCAATTTTGTAGCAATAGTGGTTGGGGTTGAACACAGGGAAGGGGAATCTAGTAAGTGTAGAATTTTGTGCTTATGAAAAAAATGGGGATTTTTATGATTGAAGGACAAGCAAAAAAATAATAATAATAAATGCATAATTTTAAAAAGCATAAAGCTAAGCATGCAGAATGGAAATAAGACGGGATCAATAACATAAAAAAATGGATAGTTGGATTAAGATTTATTATGCTTGATTCTAATTCATTGGTTTCCTAGTTTTCTCTAATAATCGTTCTAAACTGATTTCATTAGTCCAGTCAGCTTCTGGGTTACTCGGAGGACCCCCTACACTAACCTGTGCTAATTAACTCGCTAATCGTGAATTCACACAATTAACAAGATTAATTAATATAGACTCTATCGCTCGCCACCCCTTATGCATAATGTAGCAACCATCCGAGACCTTTGCAACGGTTATTACTTATATCTAACTAGTTTATTAACAAGCAATTTTGCAACCACCTATTAAAACTAGCCGCTTTGAGTTCGTGGGTCCGGAATCATAAGAACTAAATTCAAATATAATTTAAATCTAATTCCTACAACCTTTAACATGCATCATAGGCCTATCAAGGGTCGTCTCGTGTAGAGAGTGGCTTGCCTCAACCTAGTGGCTATCTAAAAATAACTGATAGAATACATAAGTGGTAATCGCATAGAGCGTCAATCCTAATTGACTAGCCTCATGTATTTGTTTAAACGGGATAACATGCAAAACTTAATGAAAATACAATAAGAACAGAAGGTATAAACTAGAAAACTCAGCCAATATTACTTAGAATCAAGACATCAATCCAATCCAACAATCTAGACAAGTTTAGCTACGCATAGATGAAGTAATAACAAAAAATAACATAAAAAAATCCATAGGATATGACCAACAATGGTCTACAAGAGTGCTGGAATGTAAAAAAAGCAAAGAAATCAGAAAAGGGACCAAAATTCTAACCTAACGGGGGACTAAATCGAGACTACTTATATATAGAAAACACGTCGGCGTCGAGACGCTAAGGTGCTGCGTCTCGACGCTGCGAACATTCTTCTTCGGCCTGAACTTGCATCGACGTCGAGACGCCAAGACCGACGTCTCGATGCCAGCCTCATGACTCGACTTCCTGCTTTATTTCTCTGCTTCGTCTCGCTTCTTCTCGTTTCGGGGCTTTAATCTTTGGTTTTTGGTGTTACAATTCAGGTCCGCTTCAGCACAATTGGGTCACTTCACCTCCTCGTTGTCCAAGACATCGAGATTGCTCCAAAAACTCCGTAATTGGCCTGAATTAACAACAATTAGCGTGATCGGCTCCCGACACTGCCTAAGCTCAATTAACTTGTAAATAGGACAAGTAAAGCGTAAAATGACTCTAACAAGCTTAGATTAGAGGCGATAAAATAAGACTACTTAGGTCCTATTTGTCGTCCTCTAGATTAGGTTTCTAACCAAATCAATTACTGCGAATAATCTTGTCCAGTTTTATTTAGGGATTTAAACATAATGATAATGAAAAAAATCAAGACACAAAAGCTAAAAAGTGTGAAATTCAAATGGAGACAGCTCTTAGGGAAGTGATTTCACCGATTGGGGTTGTGAGTTAATTATATGGATGAATGGACATGCAAAGACTCATAAATCAAGGATTAACAATAATCATATTTATCGCCAAAGCGAGCATAGCTCAGTGGTAATTGGCATGTACCCTCGACCAAGAGGTCAGAGGTTCGAATCTCCCACCCCAAATGTTGATGTACAAAAAAAACAATAATCATATTTATCTCTCCCGAGCATAAATAATTCTCAAGCATGCTATGAACTCAATATTCTTATCTAAATTCATTAACATGCAAGGCCTAAACTCTAGTCCTTTTATCGATTTCTAAGACTATCTTAAATCTCTCGATCTTAGGATTATCCTAGTTATGCAATTCAAGATCTAAACTAAACCCCCTCTCCCGAGTAAGATTTAGAGAACACATCCAATAATTTATGGCCAGTAAATTAAAGGCATTTGATAGGACCAATTTGGCCCTATTTATTTGTTCCTAATCATGCTAGTTTTATGTTTAATTGTGTGCTTAATTGTATTATTTTATAGGTATTTGGCGTTAAAGTTTCTTGGGAGCCAATATTCCAAATTGACATTAATTCGAGGAAATTAACATGGTTTTGATCCAACTTGAAGTCCACGAGATGTCGAGGAGGTGAAAAGACCAAAGCGAAACACTCAAACCTCGAAAGCAACGTGAAAAAGAAGCAACATTGAAGCAGCCAATTGGAAGACCCGAGAGGTAGCGTCTTGCGTCTCGACACTACGGATACAATGCGCAAGCCAAATTACCGTCAGCGTCTCAACTCTGACTCGTTGTTTAAATAACAGTTTTTTCGATTAGGTCACAAAACTCAACCATTTTCCTTTTCTCTCATATTCCTCTGTTCTTTCTCTGTATTTCTTAGTTTTAGGTTAGATTAGGTTGGTTTCTCAAGTCTTGGGCTTAGATTAGGCTTGTCTATGGCCGTTTAAACGATGTTCGTTGTAGTTGGGACCTCGGTATTGTAAGTACACTTTGGTTTTATGAGATTCTATGAGCATTCTGTGTTGAATGTACGATTTATTAAGTTTTTTGTTATGTATTGCATGATTTCTTTATTGTTCGTAATTTTAGATTCTCGTTTTATAATTAGCATGCACAGTAGGTTAGATTGACACCTTAACTCACACCTTGCATGTTAATAACTTGCTAAGAAATTAATTTCCACGTCACGAATGAAATTTTATTTAATTGTTAGCAATAGGCCAATTCATGGGCACGAGTCCCAAGAGCAGTTCTCTGACATCGTAGTTTTCATGATAGATCTAGGGTCTAAATCAATGTTCGTAATTAATTTAGGCTTTTCCTAATTAATTAGAGCATTCTAGCCTAGAGCAACAATTTGGTTAATTTATTAATCACTGCAGGGTTAATTATTTAATTAATTGTATGTTGGTTCGACGGACTAGTAAGGTTAACGCTCTAGGGGTATCTTGGTCATAATGCAGTTATTCAGTTAGTTAATCTCGACGGATTAGTAGGGGTTAATTAATTAGTAATTAGTAATTGAGTCAATGTACGATGAGATCGAGTCAATTGATTTAGAGTACCAATTAGGCATTAAGCATTTAAATCATTATCTACTAATCAATGAGTAAAAACAAATGTACTAAATCTGAGTGTCTCCAACTATAGTGATCGCCAAGGTGATATTAACCAACCGCCCTTTAAATCATTATCTGCTAATCAATGAGTAAAAAAAATGTCGGCGCTAGCTCTCGGGTTTGCCTCATTTGTAAGCCTCCAACTTTGATTCCTTTTCATTTCCTTGGCCTTTTTTAGTGTCCCGAACACCTGATCAACTCCAATTTCTCGATTTTAGCTCCAATAATCAATTCCTATAAAAAGAACATGGAAGTGCATTAAAATGGCCAAATATTACTCAAAGACTAACTAAAATTAACTGAGAAAAATAGCTCACTATGCGCGCTATCAATAAGATGCAGATGTACCATTCGAGAAGGAAGATAAGGAAGACAACAAGACAGAGTGAGCCCACTACGAATGAAGGCTCATCTCATCCCCAAGAGCCTGAACAAAAAGGAATAGCTGCCCAACAAACACCTTGGGAAAATCTTGTTAGGGCAGCAATTGAAGAGGCCAAGTAAATTGCAGACGAGTATAATGCTCGAAAAATGGCACCAAAGGATTGAGAGAAGAAGAAGAAGATAGGAAGGCTGAGAGATTGCCTCCCAGAGTAGAGTTGGTGGCCAGGCTTGCGGGCGTAGAATCTGAGCAACACATTCCCAATCCAGAGGCAATGGGAAATGAAGAAGAAATTGGCCACCAATGCCAAAGAGAACAACAGGTTACACAGACAGACATGGAAGATGAAATCAATGGCTAGGAGGGCCAAGAAAAAGAAATGGCTACTGAAACAGCCAATCAAGAAGAAAGGAGGACCATGGTGTTATGGAGGCCCACCAAATAAGAAGAAGAAATGGCTGTCAAAACAAAATAATGCCTGAGGAAACAACTACATCCTCAACAGTAGGTAATGAAGATAGACCCTCTGTGGGTCAGTCAATAGAAAACACCTTGATGACCTGTTCAAGAGTGGAATCGAAAAGGCGAGCGCGAGCCTAAGGTGCCTATTCAGACTTCATCTTCCCCAGAAATCAAGGTGCAAAGGGAAACCACTGCACGAGCCTCCAGGTCTGCTAGGAGACAACAACCAGAGAGGAGGGTTAGGCAGCAAGCTAAGCCTAGCCCATCTTCTCAAGAAAAGAATAAACAAAAGGGGAAGGCAATCAAGGCGCCCACATCCCCTATTGATGCCAAGGCTCGTGTTGTAGCACTCAAGGGCAGAGCAGTGTTGTGTGAGAAGGGATTCTCCACGAAAGCAGGGCCAATTCCCCCATTCTTCACAAACGTCATCCACAAATACAAATGGTAGAAGTTTTGTGTCCAGCAAAAGGATGCAACAATCCTAGTTGTGCGAGAATTTTCTGCCCTATATATTAATTGTGCTTACAATTTTCCTTTTGTGCGAGAGCCTACAGAAAATTTAGCCGTGGAAGAACCCACGGATGAGCAGTTGGTAGAGGCACTGGAATTAGTGGCACACCTTGGCACTAAATGGAAGATCTCACCCACAAATGTGAGAACCCTTGTACCGACGAATATATAGCTAGAGCCAGCTATGTGGCTATAATTCCTTAAGAATTGCCTGATGCCTACAACACATGATTCTACAATATCACAAGAACAAATCATGTTGTTGTACATCGTTTACAAGGGGTTGAAGATTAATGTGGGTTGCATATTCAAGACCGAGAAAGAAGCATGTGTCTGAAAGGTAGTGGGGAAGCTTTTCTTTCCATCCCTCATCACCAATCACCAAACTCTGCAAGGGGGTAGGATTAGTGCCAAAGAAGGGTGATGAAATGGCCACAACAAAAGCAACAATTGATACTCAGCTTATCAAGAAGTTGATGGCCCCGAAAATGGCACCCCGCAAGCCTCCTGCACATCCAGATGTGGCTAATACATTTGAGGCAACACCTTCCATAACACCTCAACAAGAAGATGAAGGAGCGGAGGGATTGCGATTCACTAACATCGTCCCTCCTCAGCAAAAATTAGAACCATCTCCTCCACGACAAGAAGAGAAAGAAGAAACGCAAGAGGAGACAACTGCATGTCATCAACAGTAGCCACCATCGCAAGAGCAAGCTACTGATCAACCCTCAACCTGAGCTCAACCACGGATTCATGAAGATAGCCTTCATGAGCTGAGGTTGGACCATGAGCACCTGATGTAGCAGGCGCAAGCATATCTCATATATGCTTGGAACAAAGACCATGCCATTTGAGAAATCTTTGCAGCATTTGTGGAGAATATTGACAAAATCCTGTCGCCATTCCCACACATCAGGCTATTCCCACCTTCAGATGATGAGGGAGGACCCTTCGAAACATAGAGGAGTACTCTTTCCTTCTCTTAAATTCTCTGTAAATATTGTTTTTGGTTGGGAAGCTGTTTTCTGTTGTGCATATTATTAGGCTACTCTAAACTGTGAAATGCATGTTCAATAATTTGTTTAGATTATTCTTCAACCGTGCTTTTACTGTTTAATTTGTTTCGGTTGTTCTTCAACTATATGATGCATTTCAATAATCTGTTTTGGTTATTCATCAACCTTGAGCTGTAATGTATAATTTTTTTTAGGTTGCTCTTCAAATATGAGGTGCATATGAATTTTAATTGATTGCTTTTTTTCCTTGCTATGACTGTCAATAATCTATTTTGGCTGCTTTTTCATTGCGTGTGCAGAATTTGTTTAGGTTGTTCTTCAACTCTGCTGAGGTTGTAAATTCTAGATTTGTAGGTTGTAAATTCTAGTTTTTAGTGATACAAAATCTGGTTTTTTGTGCTAGTTGGAAAGTTCATTCTCATGTTTGTGTTCGAATTGATAATCCTTGATGATGAATTTAGAGTTGGTCTTATTGCTAGGTATTAACTACAATGGATACTTAAACTTCATCGCCTAAACTATCCTTTATGTTTAAGTCATCCGAAGTTGAATTCCCTGAAATTTTTATCTCATTCGACCTAGGAAAGCTTAGTCCCTAAACTTTATCATTGTCAAGTTCTGCTTTCCTTTTTACATGTCAATGAGGACATTAACCCTTAAGTTTGAGTGTGTGTAGGTTTGAAAGTATGTAAGTCGTTTCTTCTTTAAAAAAAAAAAAAAGAGGTACTCCTCCTTAGTTAAGTAACCAAGTAACCATGTGTGGTCATGACACCCATGATTTCCCTTGCATGAAAGGTTAGTTGACAAAATGAGTATGCGATAGCAGTCCTAACAATGAGTTGTGCTGGTAGTCATCCTCTTTCACCACAAGTGTTAGTGAGTTGGAATGAAGGCACAAGTGATTTTGGGAAAGCCTCTATATCTTAAAAAAAAGGGTAAAAATAAAATGCAAGTTTGGATGAAAAGTTTGATGAGGAATTGCAGTAAGTGAAAGTGTGTAAGAAAGGGGACTCCATACTAAGCTTTAGGAATAGAAGATGGACTGAAGGTTCTAGAGGAAGGTTTAGCTGAAGATGACCTGAACATGAAAAGATAAGTTAAGCACATGATGAGATGAATTAGGCAATGTACTGAGTATCTACAGTATGACCACCCTCCTGAAAAGGAAATATCTTTTATGACCAAGGATGCATGCATTTGAATTGATCTTTACATATTATTTTGTTCTGAAATATTTGAATTGCTTGAGGACAAACAATGAGCTAAGTTTGGGAGTGTGATGACACTCGAGTTCTTAAAGAATATTTCCCCTAAAAAGCATGGTTCATTGTGTTTTGAGTGAAATTTTTGTAGGATTAATTTAATAAATTTAAAATGAAATAATAAAGAAGATTAGGTTGAATGTATAATCTTTGATTTATGGATTTATGACAAGTTTGGAATGTAGATTCCATGTTTATTGCTGGAAATTAATGGATTTGTGCAGGATTTGGAATCCCTTGATTCACGGCAACATAAGAGTGGACCGATGATAACAAGTTGTGTTGAATAAGGAAAGAAATGCAGGCGGAAAAACGAAGGAACTGATTGTTCCTGCAATTATGGAGAAGAAAAGGGTTTGAATTAGCATACCGACCTCGGCAGTTTAAGGAACCTTGCAGCTATAAAAGGAGACCCTCATGCTTCAAAGAAAGAGAAGACGATCTGAGAGATTTACGAAGAGATTTTGAAGCTTGGTCACCACTTCGAGTGTCGATAGTTTAGCGAACTAGAACCAACAAAGTGCGAGAGTATTTGCTAGGAGCTTAATCCCAATCGGACACTGACCTTGAGAGAGGACGTGTAAAGATCCAATGCCCTTGAGAGAGGTAAGTTGGATTAGATTGGGGGAGCCCCTAGTTCTCTAAGTTGCTGCACGTTTTTGTTTTTTTGTTTTTTTTTGAAGTTTCGTATTCAAGTGGATTCTTTATTTTACTATCATATTCCTTCTATTGTATTTTTCTTTATATGTTAGAACATTTCTATATTAATATAATGAGTCGTTTCTTCAATTGTTTAAGGTTTACCATTTTTACAGTTAAGAACAAATTTTCCTTTGGGATTCAAACATGTGAATGCTCTAGAGGAAGTGTACTGCTCACTGTATAATCGAAGCCTTACTGATTTAGCATTGGTTGCTTTTATTGAATGAAAGGCTTATTATTAGTTTAGACTGATCACCTAAATTAATATACAATGTTGAGTTTAATATCGAGAGAGTTAAACAATAAACGGTTGTCATAAAAGCAATGTAGCAAAAAGAAACTAGAGATGGTAATTCGCTGTTGTGCCTAGAGATAGGGCGACATCTATAGGACCATTGAATTGTGTACTTAATTACCTAAGTTATCATTAGTCATAGATATAAGTTTAATGGCTTAGCTTCTCAAAGGTATTTCATAGAAAGTCGAATAAGAGTTGAATTCAGTTCACAATACTACATTCTGTACAAGCCTTACGGGCGCATAGGCAAGTAGTACCGTGACTCTAGAGCAGAAGTAGGGTTTGGATCCCTCTTTTTCTTTTTGTTGAATTTCCCCACAAAGTCTTTTGCTGTGTTTTTATCCATTTATTTACTATTTTATCATTGGTTACCGTGAGTTCAGCTTGGTTTTGAGGTATTTGTCGTTCCCTTGGATTCGATACTATGAATATTTCAATTTTATACTACTTGTGACAGCGTATACTTGCGCACGCACATGTTTGCCCATCAGTTGTTGTGTTCATGGACCATCTGTTTGTGAGGAAGAAAGAGTTGTTGTATTTTGGTCATCAAAAGTAAGTTCATTTTCTCCTAAAAAATCATGCTTAGTTTAGCTAGTAGAATTATAGAAATAGTTCTGTAATTTTGTTATTTCTTATATTGTGTATTGGTTTCTAAATTAAAATTGAAACACACGCAATCAAACACACTTCCACTAGGGATTCAATCCCTTCATGAGTGAATTTCATCTTGTGTTGTTATGTTCCCAGCTCCCCACTCGGTCTTGAACCCAAAATGGTAGGTTTATTGAGTCAGTGAATCTAGCCACTTTCACCCACACAAATCAAAGGACAATCCGTAGCAGACAGGAGTTCATAACACACTCAGGATTAAGATTGAGTTACAAGGTCATCCTATGAAATAATAATCTACTTAGTTAGCGACGTTGCATCTAATGACTATCATTTTACGGTCTGGTCTTATGCAAACTCATTGCATAGGATACCACACTCGCATGTCAACTACATGAACGATTTGGATCAATTCGTTTGTATTTAATACAAAGTGAGTCGTATCCATAGTTGTTAGGGGTTGAAATCCCAGTGGAAGCAATTAGATCGATCTCGCAATTTAAAATTGTTTGTGAAAAACTAATACACTGGCAAAATTTAAACGCAGAGAACAATTCTACTGTAAAATCTTAGATTAAGCATGCTAGATTAATTAATTTAGTCTACAATAAAGAATAAAACACGTACTCTCGTTGTAGACTCTGGAATAAACACCAGAAAGTTCCTTTGAAGAAAGATCACGAACATTGTGAATTGGGGACCAAAAGTAAAACTTCTGTGAACACCACCAACAAAGAACCTTTCCTATATCTCTGAGAAATCAAGGGCAAAGGTTGTGGGACCTTTCTTGAATTTTGGGGAAGAAAAATTCACAAGAATGGTGTGAATATCGGAGAGAATTCGTGAGAGAATTATTCTTGGGAGTATTTTGAGAGGTTACAAGATTGTAGAACCCATCTCCTCTGTATACCTACTTCAAGCGTGTAGATGGTTATTGGAGAGAGAGAGTATGGTGGGGTGAATTCCACGATTCACCAACTTTTAGCAACTGCTGGGAGTTACTTAATTATTTTAATAATAAAAATATTATTATTAGGAAAAAATACACTTTTGGTCCCTGAGGTTTGGGTTAGGTTGCACTTTGGTCCATGAGTTTTAAAACTCAACAAAATTACCTCTGAGGTTTGGATTTCGTTACACTTTTAGTCCCTCCGTCCAATTTTCTGTTAAATCATAACAGTTTGCTGAAGTGACACTATTATTTTAATAAAAAAATTACTTTTTAATTTTTCACCATCCCTCTCGTCGGAAAGCTCCCACGCACGCTTAGATCTCGTCGGACTGTTCCAGATCTTGCCACACATGCCTCTATTCAGACCACGACTGGACTATTCACGCCCAGATCTCCCATCCCTTTCGTCGGCCTATTCCAAATCTCACCACGCACGCTGGCGGGGCTGCGGGTTGCGGCTGTACAGTAGTGAACGCGCGAGCGACGCTGACGAACAATGGCTCGAGTAGGGCTTCAAATGGGTTGTTTCATATCTGGGTTGCTAAGGAGAAGAATAAAAACATGTGGGCCCTTCCTCAGCTGGAACCATTTTACTCTCGAGCTTCAATGGAGCCTCCATGAGCTCGTCTCTCTCACTATCGAGCACAAATGAAGAAATTGAGGCCGACCCATAGTTAGCGCAGAAGCGATTGTAGGAGTAAATCCACGAGAAGTGTCCCATGAGGGAAAGTGCCCTGAAGGGAAAATTGAGAAGGCCAATGGGAGTTTGAAAGGACAGTTGGCTTGGCAGTGAGTTACAGAAGAAGATGGGAGAAAGGAGATCATATGGGTGGTTTTAGAAATGGAGAATTAGAAAGGGGAAGGTTGTTGGATGAAGAATGGGGTGGCAAACAGAGAGATCTTGAAGGTGCGTTAATGGCGAGTGAGTCAGCGTCCAATATGAAAACCTCCCTCTTTGATTTTCCAGCGAAACCACGTTTTTTTTTTAAAGAAGGGTTGGAGAATAGGAGAAAAAACGAAGAAAAAAGAGGAAAAAAAAAAGTCGTCGGCCGCCGGCAAAGAAGTATGAAGAAGATGTTGAAGAAGAAATAAGAGAGAGATAGAAAGAATTAAAAAAATAATAAAATAATAAATTTTTTATTATTTTAATATATTTTTATTTAGAAAAATTAAAAAGTAATTCTTTTATTAAAATAATAGTGTCACTTCAGCAAACTGTTATGGTTTAACAGAAAATTGGACGGAGGGACTAAAAGTGTAACGAAATCCAAACCTCAGAGGTAATTTTGTTGAGTTTTAAAACTCAGGGACCAAAGTGCAACCTAACCCAAACCTCAGGGACCAAAAGTGTATTTTTTCCTAATAATAATATTTTTATTATTAAAATAATCAAGTAACTCCCAGCAGTTGCTGAAAGTTGGTGAATCGTGGAATTCACCCCACCATACTCTCTCTCTCCAATAACCATCTACACGCTTGAAGTAGGTATACAGAGGAGATGGGTTCTACAATCTTATAACCTCTCAAAATACTCCCAAGAATAATTCTCTCACGAATTCTCTCCGATATTCACACCATTCTTGTGAATTTTTCTTCCCCAAAATTCAAGAAAGGTCCCACAACCTTTGCCCTTGATTTCTCAGAGATATAGGAAAGGTTCTTTGTTGGTGGTGTTCACAGAAGTTTCACTTTTGGTCCCCAATTCACAATGTTCGTGATCTTTCTTCAAAGGAACTTTCTGGTGTTTATTCCAGAGTCTACAACGAGAGTACGTGTTTTATTCTTTATTGTAGACTAAATTAATTAATCTAGCATGCCTTGGCGTTGAAGAAGCAGGAAAGAGACTTGAAGAAGTTCATGATGGTGAGGGAGAGAGAAAAGAAAAAGAAAAAAAGAGGAAAAAAACACAGCATACGGCGACGAGTGGCTCCGACAGAGTGAACGGCGGGGGCGGCTGTAGTGGAGCGAACGACGGCGAGCGGTTCTGAAACTGATAGGGAAGAGAGCCTCCCTCCTCCCGTCGCCGGCGCCAGAAAGGGAGGAGGAGCCTCCTCCTCCCTTTCCCTCTTCTTTATTAAAAAAAAAAAGAAAAGAAAAGGTAGAGAAATGGAGGAGAAGAGAGAAGAAAAGAGAGAAAGAAAAAAAAATCTTGTTGGCGGCGGCTGACCGGCGAACGACGATGGCCGCCTGCCACTGGAGTTGGAGAAGAAGAAGTTGAAGAATAAAGGGAAGAAGAGAAAGAAGAAGAAGAAAGAGGGGGAAAAAGAATTTAAAATAATTAATAAAATAATAAAATTTTTATTATTTTAATATATTTTTATTTAAAAAAATTTAAAATTAATTTTTTAATTAAAATAATAGTGCTACGTCAGCATTCTGTTAGTATTTAACGGCAAACTGGACGACAGGGACCAAATTGCTATTTATCTCAAACCTCAGGGGTATTTTTGTTGAGTTTGAAAACTCAAGGACCAAAGTGTAACTTAACCCAAACCTCAGGGACCAAAAGTGTATTTTTTCCTTATTATTATTACCAATTAAATTATATATATATATATATATAATTAATAATTAATTAAATCATATTTAATTAATTTTTTTCATTCAAATCATATTTAGATGAATGTCTCTCACATAATCTATAGTTTTAATTCAATTAATTTAATTAAATCAAATGAATTAATTAATTACCAAATTAAATATCACATATTTAATTTAAAGGAAAATACACTTTTGGTCTCTGAGGTTTGGGTTAGGTTTCATTTTGGTCCCCGAGTTTTCAAACTCCACAATTTAGCCCCTGAGGTTTGGTTTTCGTTACATTTTTAGTCCCTCCGTCAAATTTTTTGTCAAATACTAACAAATGGCTGACGTGACATTAGTTTTTATTACAAAAATATATATTTTTTATTATTTTATTATTTTTCTTTTTTTTTTTTTTTTTATGTTCTTCATCCATCTTTTTCTTCCCCAAACATCAAACCCTAAACAAAGCTTGCAACCATCATTACCGTCGACAGTCGGCCGCCACCGCTGGCAACCACTCGTCGGTCGCCGCTCGCCGAAAATTGTTTTTCTTTTTTTCCCCTCCCTCCCTGGCGTCGGAATCGAAGGAGGGTTTCCTCCTTCAGTGAAAAGAGGAGAAGAAGAAAAAAGAAAAGAAAGAATGGAAAAGAGAAAAAAGAAGAAAAAAGAAAAGAAAGAATGGAAAGGAGAAAGAAGAAGAAGAAAGAAAGAGAAAAAAAATTTCGGTGAGCAGTGGGAGGTGAGCAGTTGCCGGCGGGCGGCGGCCGACTGCCGACAACGGTGATGATTGCAAGGTTTGTTTAGGGTTTGATGTTTGGGGAAGAAGAAGATGGGAAGAATATGGATGAAGAAAAGAAAAGAAAAATAAAAGAAAAATAATAACATAATAAAAATATTTAATATATTATTTTATTTTAAAAATTAATAAAAAAAATATTTTTTTAATAACTAATGTCACGTTAGCCATCTGTTAGTATTTGACAGAAAAAACTTAACGAAAACCAAACCTTAGGGGCTAAATTGTTGAGTTTGAAAACCCAAGGACCAAAATGAAATCTAACCCAAACCTCAGGGACCAAAAGTGTATTTCCCCCTTAATTTAATCTACACTTGATTCATATTCAATTGTATTTCTCTCATAACCTATAGTTTTAATGTGCATCTAATGCGCATTAATTTTAACCTATAGTTTTAATACGAATCTCATTCATATTAAATTAATATTTTAACTCCTTCAAATATTTAATTCTCTCATAAATTAATTTTGAATCATATCCAAAATTAAATTTATATTATAAGGTTTAATCAAAATATAAACTTTATATTATAATGTATCACCATACATTATATTAATTCCCTACGCAAATTTGAACATTTCAAGTTCAATTCAAGACTATATTACTTCAACCCTTTACGAGCTAGGAAGGGGACCTAATGGACCTACAGATCAGAAGCTCCAACGATATGAGATTAATTGGCTAAAGTTGTTAACCACCATTAATCAATATTCATTAACTGTAGGTACAATCCACTAAAGACCCACAGCTGCACACTTCTCACTGCAGATATATTTCTATGTGCACAAATATAAACCAATAACAACAAGTTAGTCCTTCACGAGTGTTCGTAACACCAGGTACATCAAATTGCCATTTTACCCCTAGGTTACCTCTATGTCTTTAAGTACTGGTGCTCCTTTAATGAACAACCTGTTTATGGTTCAACCATTAAATGGAAACCCCTATCGAGCTAGTGAGAGGGTAGGGTCCTTTGTTCAAGCTCGGAGACACCACTTAAGGGAACACTTATCTACTTACCCTAAAGTCGGTGACGGACGACTTGTCGAGGGTCGTGTCAAATAAATTTATAATCCACAACCTCTAAAGCTAACTTGTAGCAGTAGTGGCCGTGGTTGATCACAGGGAGAAGATTATAATTTATTTATCTTAGATTTATTGTGATGACCATACTAATGATGGGTTTTATATTTGGAAATGAAATAATTATGGAAAATGCACTAGTTATGGAAAGAAAGCTAATTATGGAAAATAATAGAAAAAGAACGTAGGAGCAAGAAATAGAAAGAATGAAATCATTACCTTAGGAATCATGTAACCGGGATTGTCATAGTAAGTTCAATTAAATTAAATCATTAATCTCACTAAATAGTCAAAAACAAATTTAAGTTCGACGTACTCCGGGAACAACCTGAGAGCCGTGATCCAACTATCACAAACATGCAAACGCTAAGTTTGATTCTAGTTTAAACTAATTAATTGGCCGATTAGCTAATCTAAACGGCATTGGGATCTAGACAAATTAATTCACATGCAACGGACAACAAACCACAATTACAATTGATTAAATTCTTTAGTTCTAGGGACACATGAGGAATATAAAACCTTAAGCTATTTGCTACTTAGATTTAGCAATTAAATTTAGATAGGACGCGGTCAAGGTTGTCAATCTTTCCTGCCACAATCTAAACTTATATGCAAAGAACTAAATTCACATAAACATGCTTTTGAGAATTAAAACACAAGAGATTTCATTAAAAGAAATTGAACTTACACTTTGACGTCCCGATTACATGAAGGAAGAGTCTAGCCGCTCATGGAATAAGAATCTTGGAATACATCATGGAAAGCAAGAAAATAAATCTACAATATGAAGAATGGTGGAGAAAGGGAAGAAGAATGGACTACAAGATTGTAGTGTGGGATGAATTGAGAGATGATTCTAAACCTAAACCAAGACACTCTAGTTATAGGACTTCTTGGCCATCAATTCGTGGAAACTTGGTGCTAAAGGGAGCCTCAAATTTGGAGAATTCATGGAGCCAAATATGGAAAACATTAATTCTGGAAAATCGATAGTGTCGAGATGCTGTGGGTTAGCGTCTCGACGTTGTCCCTTCAGATAAGGAAAGTAGTCGTTGAATCAGCCTAGCTTTGCTTTCAGTGTCTCGACGCTGCTCCTCGGTTTTGGGCTTCAAACTTTCCTTATTTGAACGAAGTTCCGACGTTGGATGTGAAGGGGATAAAAGCCCCTACGCAGCAGAAGCACATTGATTGGACCTTACGCCATATATTAATTAACATTAAAATACCGTTATGAAAAGGCAAAATATAAACTTTAAACATGCTTTAAAGTTGCTGTAAATAGCTATAAACATGCTTAAAAATTAAATATAATTTATTTTCATGCTTTTCTAAAGAAACGGGAAAGAACCGTTACAAACCTTCGTTGTAGACTTGATCGTTCTTCGCCAATGACGCTTCAACGAATGAAAACGCAGCAGCTCTCTTGTCTTTTATTTGCTGAAAATTTCTTCTTGAAGGACACAATAACCACAGAGGTTACACCGGTATGTCTCTAAGTCTAGGAGGCAAAAGACTTGTGGGAGTCTTTCTCTAAGAGGTAGACTAGAGAGAATTCTAGGGTCTTGTCTTGTGAGTCTAAGAGCAAGAGGAGAGTACTGAACCAATTAGGTCTAGTGTTCTATTTATAGAAGAAAGGCCATGAATAAAATATTCAATTAAATCAATCTTTTCCAAAATTGATTCAATCTTATTCCATATTTAATCAATCTAAGATCAATCAATTCCATAATTGATTAATCTTTTCCACAAATGACTAATTACTTCCATAAGTGATTAGATCATTTCCATAAATGATTAATCACTTCCTTAAGTGATTAATTATTTTCATAATTGATTAATTCCCGATTAATGAATTCTTTAATTAATTAACCAACAATTAAATATCTCATATTTAATTTCCGGCCTTGAATTAATTAATTTGTCCAAATAGATTTTAGGCCTTAAAATTAATTAATTCATTATATGAACTCTTTCAAACTTCCATAAATTTAATATGACTCAAATTTATATTAATATTTGAATTTCTTCAAATATTAATTTCTCTCATAATAATATATCAATATATATTATATTGTTTCCCTTAGTAAATTGAACACTTTCAATTTACATTTATTACTTAGTTGTCTCAAATTACTTTATGAGCTACCAATGAGACCTGCAGATCAGAAGCTCCAACGATGTGAAGATTAATTGGTCCAACTCATTAACCAAATTAATCAATATTCGTTAACTGTGTGTACATTCCACTATAGACTCATAGTTGCACTCTTCTCATTGCAGACATATTTTTTGTGTCCACGGATTTAGACCAATATCGACTAGTTAGTCCTTCACGAGTGTCCGTAACACCAGTTGGGTCAAATTACCGTTTTACCACTGGGTTACTTCTATTTCCTTAAGTACCAGTTCTCCTCTAATGAACAACCTGTTTGTGGTCCAACCATCAAACAGAAAAATTCTCTCGTGCCATTGAGAGGGTAGGACCCTTTGTTCAAGACTCGGAGTAACCACTTAAGGGAACACCCATTTGCTTCCCTAAAGTTGGAAGGAGTGAATTCCATCTTGTACGATTATGTTCCCAGCTCCCCACTCGGTCTTGTCCCTAAAATGGTAGGCTTATTGAGTCGGCGTATTGGCCACTCTCACCCATACAAATCAAAGGATAATCCCTTATGAGCAGGAGTCCATAATCAACTCAGGATTAAGACTAAGTTGTTTAGGTCGTCCTAGTGAAATAGAAAACCAACTAGTTAACGGTGTTATAACCAGTGGCTACTATTTCGTGGTTCGGTCTTATGCAAACTCATTGCATAGGATACCCCCACTCGCATGTCTCCTACACGAATGCGTTGGATCATAGCGTTTGTATCAAATACAAAGTGGGCCGTATCCATAGTGTCACCAGGATAAGGCACCCGTCTTATCCCTATACTGTAGACCTTTTAGGTTGTTTCTTGAACAGTGATCCCCATATGTCGCCACATATAGTTCAAGACTCATATTGCAGCCTAGGATGTCTAGTTTATTGGATTAGGGTTATTTTAGGCAAAGACAAATATAAAATAACTAATAACATTTAATGGAAAAATATATCAATATTATTTCATTAATATCCGGTCAACGGTTACATTCACTATCTACGAGTTTTAGGGCATAAAACCCAACAGGATGGTGGAGTCTCGATGTTGGCAAGGCTCCAAGGGCAAAATGGTCATTTTAAGCTCCGATTTCGCTCGTTTAAGCCCTGAATTGCTTCCAAAGCTCCGCTGAGGACCTATACACATTATACTCATTTGAAAGCATTTTTCGCAAGGAATACAACAAAGATAAGAAAATTGGGAGATTATAAACATATAACAAATTAGACTTATCAGTCGGGAAGAAGTGAATTCCATCTTGTGTTATCATGTTCCTGGTGTTGGGTTTTATGCCCCAAACTCGTAGATAATGAATGTAACAAATTATATACTTGTTCAATAAAGCCGTTATTGAAGTTTATTCACTACAATTGTTATTGAGTAAGTAATTGCATGTTAAATAACCCAAATCCAATAAATTAAGATCCATGGCTATAACATGTATACTTGAGCTTTATGTGGAGACATAAAAGTGGGTTAGACTTGAGTAATAGCCAAAACGGTCTATAGTATAGGGATGGGGTTGGGTACCTTATCTTGGGAACACTATAAGACGCGAGTGGAGACATGCAAGTGGGGGCATCCTATGCAATGAGTTTGCATAAGACCAAGACCGAGAAATAAGTCACTCTCACTTTATAACGTCGTTTACTGTATGTTTATTCGAGATTATCCTTTGATTTGCATGGGTGAGAGTGCCTCATCATCGCCGACTCAATAAGCCTACCATTTTGGGGATAAAACCGGGTAGATAGTTGGGGACATAGTTCTGAATTCACTCCTACTCGCTATTAGGGATAGTAGAAAGACTGTTTCCTTAAGTGCTGACTCCAAGGCTTGAAAAAGGGATTCTGCCCTCACATTGGCTCGAGAGGGACTCGGTTGGTGGTTGGACCACAAACCAATTGTTCATAAGAGGATCAGTGAGACTTAAGGAACAAGAGGTAACTTCAGGGGTAAAACGAACATTTGACCCAACTGTAGTTACGAACAACCTGTGAAGAATCAACTTACTAATCATGGTTATATCAGGTGGACAAAAATATATCTATTGTGAGGGGAGTGCAACTACTAGGATATGGTGGAGTGTCCTGGTAGTTAACGAATGTTGGTTAACTAGCTTAATGAGTTTAACCAGTTAATCTCGGTTTGTTGGAGCCCATGATCTATAGGTCCATTAAGTCTCACTGCTAGCTCATAGGAACTAAACCTTAGAACAGTGTGATGAGAGAATTTGAAGCATTCACATTCAATATAGGGAGTGGGCGTTAATTATATACGATATACTTAACGTGTTAGTTTAATTATGAATTAAACTATAATTTAAGAGAGTTGGACATATTTAAATATGATTTAAATATTGGACACGTGAATGAGGATTCAAGTACGAGAAGTCAGTGTAGAGAAAAGTTGGGATTGATGCAAAATTGATTAATTTAATATTTGATATTAAATTAATATAATTAATTAAATTTGTTAATTAATTAATTATAATTAATTTTATTTAAATTTTATTATTAGAATTAAGTTTATTTAAAATTAATTTAAATTGTTTTTTTGAAATCGATTAAAGAAAATGGAAATTAATTTTTCAATTTCTTATTTTCTTTTGCAACTCAAGAGGCAAAATACAAGGTGTTGACACCTTGGTAAGTGAGTAATTTAGGGACCGTTTGGTAACGTTCTCGTTTCTTGTTTCTGTTTGTTCACACGTAACTTCGGAGACGGAGACACGTGGAATAAATAATATATTGTATTGATGTAATATGCGTGTGAGTGTACAATCTCTAACTTTAATCCTCTGATTCTCTCTCTTGTGTATGTGTGGTTGTGTTTCACTCGAGGGCTGGAACGCTTGTTCTCGAGTCTGAAGCTTCAATTGATCATTGGAGCTTTTGGAATCTTCGGATCCTGAAGTCTTGGAGTCTTGAAGATCTTTTGGTCTTCAAGGATTGTTGAAGTCTTCTAGTCCTGAAGGGTCTTCAGTCTTCAAGAAGTCTTGGGGTCTTGAAGTCTTAAAGAGTCTTTGGTCTTCAAGGATTGTTGAAGTCTTCCAGTCTTGAAGGATCTTCTTGGGTCAGTTTGTTGAGCTTCTTGGATGATCAGTCTGCTAGGTTGATGATCTCTTGGATCGGCCTATTGGCTTGTTGATCTTCTTGGATGATCGACCTGTTGGCGTGATGATCTCTTGGATCGGCTTGTTGGCTTGTTGATCTTCCTGGATGATTGGTCTGTTAGGTTGATGATCTCTTGGATCGGCCTATTGGCTTGTTGATCTTCTTGGATGATCGGCCTGTTGGCGTGATGATCTCTTGGATCGGCTTGTTGGCTTATTGATCTTTTTGGATGATCGGTCTGTTGACTTGATGATCTCTTGGATCGGCCTGTTGGCTTGTTGATTTGTTGGATCGGTTTGTTAGCTTGTTGATCCTCCTGGATGATCGGTCTGTTGACTTGATGATCTCTTGGATCGGCCTGTTGGCTTGTTGATTTGTTGGATCGGCTTGTTAGCTTGTTGATCCTCTTGGATGATTGGCCTGCTGACTTGTTGATCTTCTTGATCGGTCGGTTGGCTTGTTGATCTCTTTTTAGAGTCTTCTAGTCTTCAAATCTTCTGAGTCTTGAATCCTTTGAATTCTGAATCTCGGATCCTTGAATTCTCTAGACTCTTTGGATTCTTACGACTCTGAATCTTGGGAGAATGCTCTGGACTCTGCCCTCTCTGCCTCTAGTTGAATTCCCCTTAAATGAATGGTGGCCTCCTCTATTTATTGAGTTTGATGGACCTCGTATGGGTTTAGGCTTGGGTCCAATTGCCACATGGCATAATTTGATTGGACCTGGCTTATGTCATCTGGTCGATCAATAATAAACAAGTGGCACTATTTGATTTGCCAAATTTTGATGTCTACTAATTTAACTTAGGCACACATGTAAATTTGTAATTGGTCCCAAATTTATTTTATCATTGATTTAAATTAATGATGTGGCAATTTTTGATTGGCCGAAATTTCTCATTCAACAAATGCCCCCTTTTCGAGATTTATGCACAAGTATGTGTGGATGAATCTTGAAAAAGATAGTTTGAAATCAAAATTTAGAATATTTGTTCTTGATTTTGATTTCATTTGATGTGTCAATTTAATCAAAACATGAAGTCAATTCTTAGTTTTGATTTTTTTTCTTGCTTGACACATATTTTACGCCAATTAATCAGAATTTGAATTTAGGACAAAATCTTGACTTTCTTGTTTGGCAGCAACTTTAATTTGAACTTAAATTTGGGACAAAAATTTGATTATGCCCAAACTTTAATTTAAGTAAATTTAAGATTGCATCCAAAATTTTGTGGTAATTTGGGATAAGAATTTTCATATGGAACTTAGAAAATTTGATTTGAGATAAGAGTTGGATTATACTCAAATTAAGTTTAATTCAATCTAAATCAACTTAGGAGTCTGCCCAATCAATTTGAATTTATCTCCTAATTTGATTTAAATCAAATCTCATACTTTTGGGTTAAAATTTGAACACATCCCAAAATTGATGAAAATTGTCGTTGGAGATAAGATTTATATTTGAACCCATCCCAAAATTGATTAAGATTGTCGTTGGAGATAAGATTTATATTTGAACTCATCCCAAAATTGATGAAGACTGTCGTTGGAGATAAGATATATATTTGAACTCATCCCAAAATTGATTAAGATTGTCGTTGGAGATAAGATTAATGTATTTGAATCCAAACTTTCCCTTCTATAAATAGGGTTGAGCTTCAGTAGGGGAGAGCACACATCAATTGCAGGGAGCATTCAAGAAAGGATTCAGGTAGGAAACTTTCTTCTCCCTTTTTTTTAAATAGTTTTCTTTTTTTGTTTTTTTTTATAATTTTCGTTTTTCTTTTCTTTTTTTTTTTCTGAATTTTCGCTTTTTTTTTTTTTGCAATTTGTTTCTTTCTTGCTTGAATGTGAAAACATCGTGCAACAGTTGTCACCAGATTCGCCTTCAGTGATGCACTCCTGCTAGACCAGTCCCCATTTTATTGGGTGATCTGAGTAACCTGCAGGGGTATTCACCATATTCGCCTACAGTGATGCACTCCTACTAGACCAGTCCCCATTTTATTGGGTGATCTGAGTAACCTGCAGGGGTAGTCACCAGATTCGCCTTCAGTGATGCACTCCTGCTAGACCAGTCCCCATTTTATTGGGTGATCTGAGTAGCCTGCAGGGGTAGTCACCAGATTCGCCTTCAGTGATGCACTCCTGCTAGACCAGTCCCTATTTTATTGGGTGATCTGAGTAGCCTGCAGGGGTAGTCACCAGATTTGCCTACAGTGATGCACTCCTGCTAGACCAGTCCCCATTTTATTGGGTGATCTAAGTAACCTGCAGGGGTAGTCACCAGATTCGCCTTCAGTGATGTAGTCCTCTAGACCAATCCCCATTTTATTGGGTGATCTGAGTAACCTGCAGGGGTAGTCACCCGATTTGCCTACAGTGATGCACTCCTGCTAGACCAATCCCCATTTTATTGGGTGATCTGAGTAACCTGCAGGGGTAGTCACCAGATTCGCCTTCAGTGATGCATTCCTTCTAGACCAGTCCCCATTTTATTGGGTGATCTGAGTAACCTGCAGGGGTAGTCACCAGATTTGCCTTCAGTGATGCACTACTGCTAGACCAGTCCCTATTTTATTGGGTGATCTGAGTAGCTTGCAGGAGTAGTCACCAAATTTGCCTACAGTGATGCACTCCTACTAGACCAGTCCCCATTTTATTGGGTGATCTGAGTAACCTGCAGGAGTAGTCACCAGATTCGGTGATGCATTCCTGTTAGACCAGTGCCCATTTTATTGGGTGATCTGAGTAGCCTGCAGGGGTAGTCACCAGACTTGCCTTCAATGGTTCACTCCTGCTAGACCAGTCCCCATTTTATTGGGTGATCTGAGTAGCCTGCAGGGGTAGTCACCAGACTTGCCTTCAGTGATACACTCCTGCTAGACCAGTCCCCATTTTATTGGGTGATCTGAGTAGCCTGCAGGGGTGGTCACCAGACTCGCCTACAATGGTCGTCATCAGATTCACTTGTAGTGACTTCACCACCTGTCTAGACCAGTCACTTTGATGACTGTAGTTTCGTGCAGGGGTGGTCACAATTTTTTAACAACACATTTATTGTCTTTCTTTCTCTTTTTTTTTGTGGTTTGATATCAAGCATTTTTTTAACTTGCAGCTAAGATGCATCTTCCAACTTGGAGAAGGAGTAGTGGAGAGAAGCGCCTTCGAACTTGGAGAAGGAGCAGCGGAGAGAAGCGCCTTCGAACTTGGAGAAGGAGCAGTGGAGAGAAGCACCTTCGAACTTGGCGAAGGAGCGAGCAAAGCGCGTGAGGGAACCTTCGAACTTTGAGGAAGGAACTGCAGCAGCGCGTGAGAGAACCTTCGAACTTGGAGGAAGGTGGCAGCGAAGCACATGAGAAACTTCAAACTTGGAGGAAGGAACTGCGCAGCGAAGCGCATGAGAACCTTCGAACTTGGAGGAAAGAACTGAAACGAAGCGCAGCGCGTGAGAACCTTCGAAACCTTCGAATTTGGAGGAAGGAACTGTAGCGAGGCGCGTGAGAACCTTCGAACTTAGGGAGGAAGGAACTGTAGTGAAGCGCGTGAGGACCTTCGAACTTAGGGAGAAGAAACTACAGCGAAGCGCGTGAGAACCTTCGAACTTGGAGGAAGGAACTGCAGCGAAGCGCGTAAGAACCTTCGAACTTGGGAGGAAAGAACATCACCGAAACGCGTGAGAACCTTCGGACTTGGAGGAAGGAACTTCACCGAAGCGCGTGAGAACCTTTTAACTTGGAGGAAATGAAGTGTAGCGAAATGAGTGAGAACCTTTGAACTTGGAGAGAAGGAACTGCAGCAATGCGCATGAAAACCTTCGAACTTGGAGGAAGGAATTGCAGCGAAGCAACGTGAGAAAACCTTCGACTTGGAGGAGAGAACCTTCGTACTTGGAGAGAAGGAACTACGGCGAAGCAACGTGAGAACCTTCGACTTGGAGGAGAGAACCTTCGTACTTGGAGAGAAGGAACTGTAACAGAACGCGTGATAACCTTTGAACTTGGAGAGAAGGAACTACATCGCAGCAATGTAAGAGCCTTCGAACTTGGAGAAGGAGCACCTTCGTACTTGGAGAAAAGAAACTGCAGCAAAACACGTGAGAACCTTCGAACTTGAAGAGAAGGAATGCACGAACTTAGGGTGAGTGAAACACCGTACTTGAGGCTAGCGAGGCATTGAATTTGGAGGAATGAAATCTTCTTTTATTCATCTAACTCGTAGCTTCATATTCATAACGGTGCACAACTTCAATTTGTTGTGTTGCCCCCAGTAGTGATTAGCTTCTTCAATTTGTATTGTCGTGTTTCAATGTTTGTTGCATTTTTTTTGTTTGCAGAGACTGAACTTAAAGTTTTCTTTAAGCTGCCTACGTACCCTTTAAAGAAAAGATAGTCATAACGTAGTTCAAAATTTTTTTTTTGCACTCACCTTTTAAGCTCGTGTGGGCTAGGAGCATCATGCAGTTTAGGCTCTTGCGACAAGGAGCTTTTACATTTTAAAAGCCCTCATCTTCATCGTGGTCTTGATCAGATCCTTGACTTGTAGGATTGGTCAAGATAATGAGATTTGGTTTCACCTTCAAGGAACCTTATGTATTTATGAGAACAGAGAACTTCCTCTCCATACGTGACAGGATGCTACTTTGAAGCTTCTTGTCGCTGTTTACTTCATCGAAAAGTTTCACCTCCAAGTTATCCATCTTTCTTTTAGGTTGATCGCTTGTTACTTTGAGCCGATAAAAAACAGATGTCGAAGGTTGACTTTTCTTCGATGTGGAGACACTTAGCCTTTGGAAAGCTGAAGGTTGAGTGGAGGTGGACATCGAACATTGATTTTCTTCCTCTGTCGCGACCATACTCATTCTTTGGAATACCGAAGGACGAGTAGTTGGAGGCTTGATGCGATCGAAGACGGAAGTCCTTTGTTCACTCTTCTTGGAATTGTCAACTTCTTCTACGTCGATGCAGTAGGAAGTTGCAAGGTTCTCTTTTTCCTTTTTGTGGAAAGTTTTGGAGAAGGATTTATTCAACATCACCAGTTGTTGAGGTTGAGAAAACTTTTTACTTCTCTTCCTCTTGGGTTGAAGTTTCTTAGGATCCTTCTTTCTTTGATGTTTGCTCTTTCTTTTGATTGTAACAAGATTCTATTGGGCTACTTCATCAAGGTCGAGCTCAATTTTTCCTTCCATAGCTAGCTTTAGAATTGAGTCCTTTAGGACGAAACATCTTTCCACTGGATGACCAACAACTCGATGATACTTGCAATACTTGGGATCACCGACTTTCTCCATCTGTTCTGGTTGTTTACACTTAGGAAGCTCTATCAGTTGCGCTTCCAATAGTTGTTCCAACATATCAGGGATGTCGGTATTAGGGAAATGATAGATTTTCTTCTGTCTTTCCTTTAAAGTTAAATGATGCGCTCCATTTGTTCGTCGCTTTTCTTTCGAAGACAACTTGGGAAGGGTTGTGTTGACAACCATAGATTCTTCTATAGTCTCTTCGTCGTTCCTTCCTTCTTTTTTCACGTTAGGGAGGAGAAAGTCTTGATTTTCTCGACTAGCAATACTTAGCTTCATATCGTGGGCGCAAGTTGCTAGTTCCTCAAAGGTGCGAGGCTTTATACCTTTAAGGATGTAGAGGAGTTCCCAGTGCATGCCTTGAATGCACATCTCAACGGAAGAGAGTTCAATGAGGCGATCTTTGCAATCTAGACTCGTGGCTCTCCAGGGATTTATATAGTTAACAACGAGTTCACCTTTTCGTTGTTTAGTGTTGGTGAGCTCGAACATGCTAACGGTTCGTCTAGTGCTGTAGAAGCGATTCAAAAACTCTCTTTTGAGTTCCTCCCAACTGTTTATTGACTCAGGTTCTAGATCAGTGTACCAGTCAAACACATTTCCTTTAAGTGTTCGAACGAACTGTTTGACTAGTAGGTCCCCTCGAGTACCAGCGTTCTCGCATGTCTCAACGAAGTGAGCAATATGTTGTTTAGGATTGCCCTTTCCATCAAACTGCTGAAATTTCGGTGGCTGATACCCGGATGGCGTTCTCAAGTTATCAATCCTCTTAGTATAAGGTTTGGAATACAAGAGGGAATCTTGAGTAGGTCCACCGTACTGAGCTCTGATACAGTTTGTGATCATATCTTGGAGCTGTTGGATGGATAATGAAGCGATCGAAGCAGAACATTGTGGTTGATCATCTTGCACTATAGTCTTTCTTTTGTCATGATTTTTTATGACTTGGGTTTGACTTGATTCGGCGATGTGTTGGTTCTCAATTTGGCTCTTTAGTTGCTCGATTTGAGAATCTTTTTCTTCAATCGCCTTCATCAAGGTGTCGATGTGCTCCTTCATCTCAGCCATTCTTTCTTCCATAGTTCTTGTCTCAGTCATCATGACAGTCACTACGTTAGAATCAGGTTCAAACAAAGGGTTATACTTAACAATAAACTTGTCATTAGTATATGCCCCCTGCAAGGTTGTTTCTTGGCCTCCAGCGATAGAAGCTTTATCTTTTTGCAACGTCAGTTCATTGAAGCAACAATGGGCAGTAGAACCCATGTAAGACATGTTCATGACAGAGACCATTGAAGAAGTCTTGAACGGCGTGTTTACACTTGTGTTTTGAGATAAGAGAGAGAGATGAGAGGTAGAGATGGTCCCACTGGGCGTGCCAATTTGTTCACACGTAACTTCGGAGACGGAGACACGTGGAATAAATAATATATTGTATTGATATAATATGCGTGTGAGTGTACAATCTCTAACTTTAATCCTCTGATTCTCTCTCTTGTGTATGTGTGGTTGTGTTTCACTCGAGGGCTGGAACGCTTGTTCTCGAGTCTTAAGCTTCAATTGATCATTGGAGCTTTTGGAATCTTCGAATCCTGAAGTCTTGGAGTCTTGAAGATCTTTTGGTCTTCAAGGATTGTTGAAGTCTTCTAGTCCTGAAGGGTTTTCAGTCTTCAAGAAGTCTTGGGGTCTTGAAGTCTTAAAGAGTCTTTGGTCTTCAAGGATTATTGAAGTCTTCCAGTCTTGAAGGATCTTCTTGGGCCAGTTTGTTGAGCTTCTTGGATGATCGGTCTGCTAGGTTGATGATCTCTTGGATCGGCCTATTAGCTTGTTGATTTTCTTGGATGACCGACCTGTTGGCGTGATGATCTCTTGGATCGGCTTGTTGGCTTGTTGATCTTCCTGGATGATCGGTCTGTTAGGTTGATGATCTCTTGGATCGACCTATTGGCTTGTTGATCTTCTTGGATGATCGGCCTGTTGGCGTGATGATCTCTTGGATCGGCTTGTTGATCTTCTTGGATGATCGGTCTGTTGACTTGATGATCTCTTGGATCGGCCTGTTGGCTTGTTGATTTGTTGGATCGACTTGTTAGCTTGTTGATCCTCTTGGATGATTGGCCTGCTGACTTGTTGATCTTCTTGATCGGTCGGTTGGCTTGTTGATCTCTTTTTAGAGTCTTCTAGTCTTCAAATCTTCTGAGTCTTGAATCCTTTTAATTCTGAATCTCGGATCTTTGAATTCTCTAGACTCTTTGGATTCTTACGACTCTGAATCTTGGGAGAATGCTCTGGACTCTGCCCTCTCTGCCTCTGGCTGAATCCCCCTTAAATGAATGGTGGTCTCCTCTATTTATAGAGTTTGATGGACCTCGTATGGGTTTGGGCTTGGGTCCAATTGCCACATGGCATAATTTGATTGGACTTGGCTTATGTCATCCGGTCGATCAATAATAAATAAGTGGCACTATTTGATTTGCCAAATTTTGATTTCTACTAATTTAACTTAGGGACACATGTAAATTTGTAATTGGTCCCAAATTTATTTTATCTTTGATTTAAATTAATGATGTGACAATTTTTGATTGGCCGAAATTTCTCATTCAACATCGTTTCTTCATTTTTAATAAAGAAAAATAGAATTTCATGATCCTAGCACCTATACATTCAATAATAATAAACCTATATTCTTGTTTATGTTTGGGAGTATTTCAAAAAAATGAGAAACAAGAAATATACATAGTTACTAAAAGCTTAGATTTCTTAATAAAATTAGAAACAAGAAACAAGAAACAAGAACGTTACCAAACGGGCCCTTAATTCCCATCTTTGCTGTATTCTCCTTGTAAATCAAGCTGCATGTTTTAATCCTTTAAAAGTGTAAGGAGAATGCTGACAGCTTGTTGATCACTTGCTGGAATTTTGCCAAAAGATATGACAACTTTAACTGTAAGTGTTAATATTAAACACGCGGAAGCAATTTGAGATCTTAGGCACACAATTTCATCAATTTGATTCAAGAAGACATGTTGTTCATATTGAGAAAAACAGAGCAACGAAGCACCTACCTCTTGTAGCTCCCAATTCGCGCAACCCGAGGCTTATATCTTCACACCAATGGATCTTGGACAACCACTTGGATATTCTCTACTATCCTCAGGCCTTGGAACGGATTGTGGGATCCTAAATTGATAGAGATTATGGAAGGGAGAGCTTGAATACTCAAGTTTAGAGAGTTTATGAGAGGTTGTTTTTGAAGGAAAAATTCTCCAGCATTTCAGTATGTAAAAGCCATGCAATTCCCTTCTCTCTGAATCCTCTATATATAGAGGAAGTTTATGCATCAAGAATGCACAAAAAATTGACACCTTAAGGAGGTGATTAAGCTTGGATTAGGGAGGTGGCTTACATGGGTTTAGTGCATGGAGGTGGTGAACTCCACCACCTCCTTAAATTCAAAGATTTATTTAATTCAAAATTAAATTCTATTTTCAATTTAAAAAATGATTTTCATTTTGTAATTTTTAAATAATATTAATTCCAAAATTAATATTAAATAAAAGTAAATTCAAATATTAACTAAACAACTTTAATTAAATATATTAATTTAATATCAAATATTAAATTAATATTTTACACCTCAATCCCGACCTCTTTTAATCCGACACCTCGAACATGAACCCCTATTCATGTGTTTAATATTTAAATCATATTTAAATACAACCATCTCTTATTTTTAGTTTAATTCAAAATTAAACCAATATATCGTTAAATATCACATATAACCGACTTTTGTATCCTATTCCGAATTTGAATGTTTCAAATGTTAACCTATCATGTTGTTCCAAGTTTTATTCCTATTGAGCTAGTAGAGGGACCTAATGAACCTACAGATGATGGGTTCCAACGATACGAGAATAACCGACTAAACTTATTAACCCAGTTATTCAATGTTCATTAGCTTTCGGGACACTCCACTATAGCCCGTAGTTGCACTCCCCTTATTGTAGATATATTTCTTGTCCACTCAATATAACCATAATTAGTAAGTTTATTTCTTGTCATCTCAATATAACCATAATTAGTAAGTTGACCCTTCACCGGGTTTTTGTAGCTAGAGTTGGGTCAAATGTCCGTTTTATCCTTATAGTCACGTCTTGTTCCTTAAGTTCTATTGATCCTCTAATGAACAATTGGTTCGTGATACAATCACTGAATCAAGTCATTCTCAAGATAATGAGAGGGTGAGGCAACTTTTCCAAGACTTGGAGTCAGTACTTAAGGGAACAACCTTCTTACTAACCATAAATCGGGTAGTAGTGAATTCCATCTTACGAGACTATGTCCCCAGCTATCTATTTAGTTTTATCCCCAAAATGGTAGGCTTATTGAGTCGGCGATGATAGGTCACTCTCACTATTGGGTTTCCAGAGTGGGTAAAAATATGGTAAAAATAGACTCTAGAACAATGTGCAAGCATACACAATCCGCAACAAGTGATAAGTAATTTATCATATCCACGGGGCTTAATAGCTCTCACTTTATCTATTTTGTATAAATCTTTAATGGTTTCAAAAGTGGTTAAAATGATTGATTTTGATAAAATGCTAAAGCAAAAGAAATTACAGAATAGAAAGTAAACAAATAAAGCAGACAGATTGAAAGCAGGCGTTGGTCAGGATTTTAGTAATTGTTTTAAAAGATGCTCTAGCAATATTATTGATTAGGAAATTCTCTTGTAGTCTTATTAGCATGATTGATATGAATTCTACCAATAAAGAATTCAAATAAAGTTGAAGGTATTGATTTCAGTTACTTTATGTGTAGAAGAGCTTCAAGATGGAAGGCATTAAATGCACTCCGGGTTCATGAAAGCTGCATTTAATGCAAATCAAGCATCAATTAATGGAACTATACTTTAAGCTACTTCAAAGGGAAGCTTAATTAATTCATGGAATGTTACACACAAAATGAAGGTTGACCAAGACTTCAATTCTTGGATTTATAAAGTCCATTATGTAATTTTTCAGTTTTTTTAGTCTTTTCAATGTTACTTAGGTTACTTTTTTTAGTGGCTCTTTAATACATTAAAGTTAGGAACGTTACACACTTTAATGTGACCTAGTGGCTGAATTTAGGTTATATTTTGGAGGTTATAAAAAGGCATCTTTGATGTAACACAAATTAGATTTGTTTTTATGATGTTTCAATGAAATTGAGTCTTTTGAGCCTAAAGGCCACGAAAAACTTTCTTTGCCAATCTTGTGTTTAGATTTTCATGCTAGGATCATTCTAGTAGCTTTGATCGAACTACTTGTGGAGTGATTCGAATCTCGAGTTTAGAAACGAGTTTTCTCTACTCTTGATCTTGATCATTGTTGGGTTCCTAGAGTGAGTAAAAATATGGTATAAAATACTCTAGAATTCCTATGCAAGTATACACAGTCTGCAGCAAGTAATATTATTAATCCGAGCCCTGAATTAGTTTCCACTCTACTTATTTTTGTGTAACTTTCCAATGGTTTCAGGAATAGTAAAATGATTTGGTTTTATCGGAATTATGCTGAAGCAAAATAAATGACAGAACAATAAGTAAACAAATAGATAGACAGATTAAAGACAGGCGCTGGTTAGGTTTTAGTGATTGTTCTAAGATATGCTCTAGCAATATTATTGATCATGCATTTCTCGCAGTATTATTAGCGGATTCCTCCCGGAACTCCGGATCTTTTGGGATATGTTTCAAACCCAATGAAGCACGACCGATCAAGCACTAGGCAACTGGCTATCCCTAGCTCAGTCACTGGCGTTCACCAATACACAATGATCGTAGTGTGGATAATTGCCACACACCCTCTAAATCATCCCTGAAACTAGAGAGAGCTATCCATACCGGCTGGCCAGGCGGGCATAAAATGAGAATAAGCACAACAATTAACCAAAATGCGATAGTCAATTTATTACTAGAGATGAAGCACAATAATCACATTATTCCTAACCAACACCTTAAGCTACTTAGTTCATAATAGGCATAGGAATACGAATTACAATCTGAGTATGCATGTCCATAACCACAAGTTAATAAAGAAAGTAAACTCCCTAATCAGCTTGCGGAAGATGGTGTTTTTGATGATCTTCAATCTCCCTATACTATTCGGCTTCCAAGGGAAAACATGGAATGAGTTTGACTTGGACGACTACTTCCTTTTATAGAAGGAGAGGAGACTTGAATTAGGTCAACTTGGACACATGTAGGGATTTCCTTGCTTCTTTATCACAAAAATTACTCAACAGAAGTCGGTTCATGAAGTTGGCTAACGAGCTGTGATGTGGCAGTTCTGTTCCCAATTTTGCTGCAGCACAGAATTTGCTCCCTCCAGTCGCTCAGCAGCATAATCTGCACAAAAATGATTTCCAAAGCTTCCATTCTTCCAAATGGGTTAAAACATGTAATATCTATCCAAAACCAACCCTAATAAGCATAAAGGACACACAAATCCCTATATAATTGAGGCCTAAATAACTACCTTTTGGGCAGTTATCATACCCCCAAACTTGAACTATTGCGCGCCCCGAGCAATACTAACTCACCTTCCTTCAAGAATTCAGAACATTAGACAAAGAATAGCTTAATCAAACCAGAAAGTCCAACACTACCTTAACCTTTACCTGAGCACTCTGCAAAACTAAGCTCTGCTGCAGCAAAATGATTCCTTCGGCATGGACAAATAATCACCACTTTTCAACTTAATTCTAAGAACTCACCACAGCTTAGCTCTATTATCAGAAATTTCAAAACATATTTTTAAAGGGGTTTATATCATTATTTATCAGACTCAAAGCAGCCTTATAGTCATAAGCTCTTAAGTACGGGATGACCCACTTTATGGTGCAGTATACCCTTGCCTCAAGCTCATCACCAACTAGGCTCAATACTCATTATAAAGCTAAAAAATCCTTAGTTATTCTATCTCTTGCTCCTCAGAATGGCGACATTTTGTGATGAAGCTCACCTAAGTTCTGGGAGACAGAAAAACTGCTGGATCACCATTCATCCCTCAAAACTTTTGCTCTGTCAATTTTTTCCAGCAAAATTTTCAACAAATAATAATTTTTTTCCTTAATAATTTTTCTCATCATTTTTTCACATTTCCTAGGTCATCTTTTGACACGAAGACAAACTGTGGGTATCACAAATGTCCTCGGTTACTCAATAACCTAACAAATTTTAATTTGAAGGAGAGGAATGCTCGAGCAAAATAATTGGAGTAGCAAAAAGTCCCCCAAACTTGAATTATTCATTGTCCCCAATGAATCATTAAATAACCAAGTATACCCCCAAACTTAAATTTTCCTATCTGAATTGGTAACTAAACATGGGACTAGGATTAAGCTTAAAGTGGATCATATAAGTCAATACTACCTTTAAAATCTTCTTGCCGCAGCAACAGTCCAGGCTAGAAGAAATGCTCAAGCAAAGGGTTTCTGGAGATCAGAATACCTTGATCTAATTAAGCGTAATCAGTCCAAGCTTCAAAAATTCAGAGGAAAATTTAGTTAAGTTAGGCATTACACAGTGCTCATGGAACAGAAATATTCGGAAATTCATTAAAAATATTCAAAAATATTACAAAAGTAGAGATATATTTTTTTAAAGCAGAAAAATTAAAAAGACAAGCAAACGGGGTCAGATATGAGCGAGCAAACAAAATTATAGGATCAAAATTAATGTTCGCCGAAGATCATCCATCAATCTTCCTGACCCTGTTCTTCATCATCATTCTCTTCTCCTCTTTCAGCAGGTGGGGGCGGAATCCAGGGGTTCAACAGATCGTCAGGGAATATGGGAAGGGCTGGGTATGGGTTTGAAAAATTCTCTTGCAGCGCCCTCTTTAAGCCGGCATCCCGATTCTTAACATAGTTCCAGAAGGTTAAAGTCTGCCTCTCAGCAAATTCCTGCCTACTGGCCGAAAGTGCCAGTTGTTCTAGAATCGTATTGATGCCGTAGATAAGCCCACCTTGACGTACCTCCTGCACACGCTGGAGCCGTGCCAAATTGGGCGTGTCTATGATCCCCTTATCAAACAGGATCACATCTCCCTCATCCACCGGAACCCCTGCTCTTCTGCACAACATCGTGATTGTGTTCGGAAAGAATAGTTTCCCCACCTTCTTTTTCCAACATCCAACAATCTCATTCGCAATGATCCTCCCTACGTTAATACTGAGAGACCGTAAGATGGCAAAAGCTAGGAGAACCCGTTCCCTGGAGATTGTCGAGTCATGTGTTGTTGGAAGCATCTTCTGTCTAATAAATCCCATCCATGTGTTCGCTTCCCTTTTTAAATAAGCCGACTGGTATGTCCTCTTCTGAGTCTTGGATAACTGCCACTGTGCCCCTTCAATTCCTACCTCCCTTACAGCCTCACTTAGTTGCCATCAGATGGCGCCACAACCATCTCATTATACGCCGCAAGGGGGAAGTTTTGAACATGGTACAGTGCATTGATCGCACTGAGACTCCAATCCACCTCGACTCCTCGGAAAATTACCTGGAAACCATCCTCCTTGACAATGTTAACATAAAATTCACGCACCACCTGTGCGTTTACAGATTCAGGCTTCGCACAAAACAGCTCCCAGCCGTGGTCTGCAATACCGATCCTCAGAAACTGTGGAAGATCACCACTGAAACCGCGCTCGAACAAGAAATCCCTTTTCAGAAGCTCAGTGTATTTTGCTCTGGCAAAATTATTGACGAAGCAATCAAATGGAACCTGCTGTTCTTCTATCGCCTCGTGTTCTTCCGATGCTTCAGCAATATTTTTACACTTCTCTGCCCTGCGCTTGAGCAACTGCTCTTCCTCATTCTTCTTCTCTGTTTCTTCTCTTTCTTTGTCCTCAGCTTCTTTCTTCTCTCTTTCCTCTCGCTCTGTTTTTTCTCTCTCAGAATCTGATGATGGTGGTGACGGGGTATCAGTCCGAATCACCTAAATACGACCAACCTTTCTCTTTATGCGGCGGCGTTTCGGTGGTTCGGGCATTATTACCTCAACACGAGCTTCTTGGTCCTGCTCGTTCCCTCTTTCAGACACTACGTCTGCCTGCTCGTCTCTCACCATCTCAGCCTGCTGTTCTTGATTCTCCTCAACATTTTCCTCTCGAGCCGTATCTGTATCCGCAAGTCTCTGATCAGCCTCTCCTAGGGTCTGTTCTTGTGGTTCTTCCAGGTTTTCTTCAACCACTGCAGCAGCCTCATCTTCTGTCACTTTTTCCTGTTCTTCCCTCTGTTGTCGCCTTCTTCTTTTAGCTTCTTTCTCCTCCGGCGTTCTTTTCTTCTTAGTTCTTACTTTCGGAACATCGAGGGTAATGGGTATTTCCTCTTCACTCTCTCTCTCTCTTTCTTTCCTCGCTCTTGTTTTGGCCATGGATAACTCAAAGAGTTTTGCAGAGAATGAAAAGGAGAAAGAAAGAATGTAGATGGCAAGATAGAATCAAGAAGACGAAGTGAGGAGAAACGTACCAATGTCTGCAAATAAATAAGGCTCCAGCAATTTGAAATCCTAACCGAAAGGATTTGCTCCGTAATAAATGGTTTTACCGTTCATATTTACTTTGGAATTCAAATCCCTAACGGTAAAATCGTGGGATTTCAATCATGTATGGGAAATAACGGCATGTTGTCAATGGCCAAACCGTTGGATTATCCCTGCACGACATGTGGCAGCATCCCTGCAATTCACCTGCCCATAAAAATTCAAAAATCCCAACGGTAAAAATAATTACTCACACTAAAATCCTTCCTATTCGTACGAGAAATTTGCTCAAGCATTTATCCTTGCTGCAACAATCTTCTGAACCTGCCGAATCTTAGATACGGAATTTAAATTTCAAAATAGGAAAATCAAATCTTTTAAATTCAAATTGAACTTAACCGATCAAATCAAACTTAATTAATTTTTTTTTCTTAAAGCCGAATCAATTAGAGAAAATGATCTTTATTAACTATCTAAATTCAAATAACTGAAAATAAAATGCACATAAAACAAAATCTAATTAACGAAAAGATAAATCCTAAAAATAATCTAAACAAATAACCTGCAAAATCAAATCAAATTCAAAACGAAATCCCAAATACACAAATACTTAAAGATAAAAATCTAATAAACCATGCAAAATTAAATCTAACCTAATCAAAATTAGAAACAAGACAGCGAAAAAAAAAATCAATACAAAGCCTGGGAGCTCAAAATTTTGCTCTGTGAAATGCTCCCGCAAAAGTCCTGTTCCCTCAATCATCAACCAATCTTAGGGAAGGATATTTCGACCGAAACTCCTCACCCCAATAATGCTTCACACGTTGTCCATTCACCTTGAACACTCTCCCATCTTTTTCATCCTGCAAAGTAATTGCTCCATTGGGGAAAACCTCAATCACAATAAACAGTCCTGACCATTTAGATTTTAATTTTCCAGGAAATAATTTTAATCTAGAGTTATAAAGCAACACTTTTTGACCCTTGACAAATTCTTTGGATTTTATTTTCTTGTCATGCCACAACTTAGTCTTTTCCTTATAAATTTTCGCATTTTCGTAAGAAAATTGACGAAATTCTTCTAACTCATTAAGCTGCAACATTCTTATTGCTCCTACATGACTCAAATCAAAATTTAACTTTTTCAAAGCCCAAAATGTTTTATGCTCAAGCTCTAATGGTAAATGGCAAGCTTTCCCATATACTAACCTATAGGGAGACATACCTAGAGGAGTCTTATAAGCTGTCCTATAAGCCCAAAGAGCCTCATCCAACCTAAAGGACCAATCCTTTCTAGATGGATGAACTACTTTCTCTAAGATAGCTTTAATTTCCCTATTACTAATTTCAGCTTGACCTTTTTCTTATGGGTGATAAGGGGTAGCTATCCTATGCTTAATCCCATACTTAGCTAAAAGCTTAGTTAAGATATTATTAACAAAACGTGTACCCTCATCACTCACTAGAGCCCTAAGTGTCCCAAACCGCGCAAAGATGTGCGATTGAAGAAACCTTGCAACTGTCTTGGCATCACTCTGATGGCATGCAATGGCCTCCACCCACTTGGACACATAATCAACTACCAATAAGATAAAAACATTGCCATTAGAAGGAGGAAATGGCCTCATAAAGTCAATACCCCATACATCGAATAATTCAACTTCTAAAATATAAGTAAGAGGCATTTCATCTCTAGGCCCCAAATTTCCTCTCCTTTGGCAAGCATCACATTGCGTGTAGAACCAATGGGCATCCTTGAATAACGTAGGCTAGAAAAATCCGCAATGCAAAATCCTCATAGTCGTCCTCTGACCGCTGAAATGACCTCCATACGGCGAGGAGTGACATTGCTCCAGGATTTCCTTTGCTTCAGCACCTGAAACACACCTTCGAATAATACCGTCAGAGCATTGCTTATACATAAATGACTCATCCCAATAGAAAAATTTTGCATCATGCTTAAACTTTTTCTTCTGCCTCCAATCCATGTCAATAGGGGTGACTCCCTTTACAAAAAAGTTTGCAATATCAGCATACCAAGGGACATCCCTAACTACCTTTACCTCAACAGCAAAGAGCTATTCATCTGGAAAAGAATCGGAAATGGCAGATTGCTCCAGCAAAGATGATGACGGATCAATACGAGATAAATGATCTACAATGACATTTTCTGATCCTTTCTTGTCCTTTATCTCCAAGTCAAATTCCTACAATAGTAAAACCCAACGAATTAGTCTAGGCTTTGCATCTTTCTTAGACATTAAATACCTTATTGCTGCATGATCCGTGAAAACCGTGACTTTCGATCCAACCAAATATAGCCGGAACTTCTCAAAAGCGAACACCACAGCTAACAACTCCTTTTCAGTAGCTGTATAGTTGACTTGTGCTTCATTTAAGACCTTGCTTGCATAATATATAGGATGGATAAATTTGCCCTGCTTTTGCCCCAGCATCGCACCTTCCGCAGCATCACTCGCATCACACATTACCTCAAATGGCAAATTCCAATTAGGTGCGCAAAGAATGGGTGCTGAGATTAAAGCAGCCTTTAAAGTCTCAAAAGCCTTCCTACAATTTGCATCAAAGTAAAAAACATGATCAGTGCACAATAAGTTACAAAGAGGTTTACTGATTTTGGAAAAATCCTTTATGAACCTCCTATAAAAACCAGCATGTCCTAAAAAACTCCGAATTCCCTTCACTGAATTCGGTGGCTCTAGCCTTTCAATAACCTCAATTTTCGCTCTATCAACTTGTAGACCATTTTTAGAAATTTTATGTCCTAACACTATGCCCTCCTTCACCATGAAGTGGCATTTCTCCCAATTAAGAACTAGATGGGTATCCTCACATCTTTTTAATACCTTTCCTTAATTATCTAAACAATTCTGAAAAGACCCTCCAAACACTGAAAAATTGTCCATAAATACCTCAACAGTGGACTCAATCATATCAGAAAAAATTGCTAACATACACCGCTGAAATGTTGCTGGAGCATTGCAGAGGCCGAAAGGCATTCTTCTAAAAGCGAATGTCCCATAAGGACAGGTGAAAGTGGTTTTCTCCTGATCCTCAGGAGCAATAGTAATCTGGTTATACCCAGAATAACCATCCAAGAAACAGTAATAGGCCCGACCAGCCAATCGATCCAACATCTGGTCGATAAATGGTAGAGGGAAATGACCCTTTCGGGTAGCTTTATTAAGCCTTCTGTAATCCATGCAAACCCTCCAGCCAGTTACTGTCCTGGTTGGAATCAACTCATTATCTTTATTGCTCACCACAGTGACACCTCCTTTCTTAGGAACACATTGGACATGGCTTACCCAATTGCTATCGGCAATTGAATAAATGATCCCAGCATCCAACCATTTAATCACCTCATTTTTAACAACCTCTTTCATTGTAGGGTTAAGTCTTCTTTGTTGCTCAATACTCCTAAAGGATCCCTCCTCTAGAGTTATTTTGTGCATACAAAAAGATGGGCTAATTCCCTGAATATCAGCCAATGTCCAACCTATAGCCTTGCGGTATTGCTGCAGCAATTTTATTAAGGCCTCCTCATGCTCCGACATTAAATCTGATGCAACAATAATGGGCAACATCTCACTCTCCCCAAGATACACATACTTTAGATGCTCCGGCAAGGGTTTCAAATCTAAAGTAGGTGCCTCAATCAGGGATGGCTTAATGGGAGGAGCTTTTCTTTGATCTAAATCTAAAGACTCAAAAACATCTTCACATCTAAACAATTCTTTTTCTTTTTTTCTATCTAAAGAACAAAATTCAAAATCTTCTACACTAACCTCTCCATGCTTTTCCGAATGCTTATCAGCCGAATCCTGTATTGTTGTCTCAATAACTGTGCTCTCCAGAATCCTGATGAAGGAGCAATCCTCCATTTCGTCTGGATATTTCATGGCTTTAAACACATTAAATTTTACTTCCTCATTACAGACTCTCATTGTTAATTCCCCTTTTTGAACATCTATTAATGGCCTACCAGTAGCAAAAAATGAACGACCTAGAATAATTGGGACATCTTTATCAGCCTCATAGTCTAAAATAATAAAATCAACAGGAAATATGAACTTATCAACTTTTACTGAGACATCCTCAATTTTACCCTCTGGATATGTGATAGATCTATCAGCTAATTGGAGTGTTACTGTGGTAGGTCTAGCTTCACCAATACCCAACTTCCGATAGACCGAAAGAGGCATAAGGTTAATGCTTGCGCCTAAATCACAGAGTGCTCTACCTAATTCCTTTCCACCTATAGACACAGGTATGGTAAATGACCCTGGATCCTTAGCCTTGGGGGTAGCCCCTGGATCCTTAGCCTTGGGGGGTAGCCCATTCTTAAGAATAACACTACACTCCTCAGTAAGAGATACAGTTTCAAACTCACCTAATCTTTTCTTTTTAGTCAAAATATCCTTAAGAAATTTAGCATAATTAGGCATTTGCTCAATAGCTTCTACTAAAGGGATATTTATATGCAACTGCTTAAGAATCTCTAAAAACTTTTTAAATTGACCATCATGATTCTTAGGCTTTTGCCTTTGTGGAAAAGGTAGAGGTGGTACATAAGGTGGGGGCAGCACATATGGTGGTTCTACATCTGGCACAGAACCAGATGCTCCAGCATTCTCTTTGCTGCCTCCAGCACCCTGACCAGACTCCAACTCTTTCTCGACAACAACATTATTATCACTATTTCTATTTACCTCCTGGGTTTTACTAGGCTCAATTTTTTCTTCTAATGGCTTACCACTCCTAAGAGTTACTGCTTTTACCTGCTCCTTACCTTCCCGTCTAGGGTGTTCAGTATCTGATGGAAGTTTCCCTTGAGGCCTTGCCTTCAGCTCATTAGCTAGCTGACCCACTTGCAATTCTAGTGCCCTCATCGAAGCTTGATTACTTTGAATTGCGGCATTTGTGCGAGCCCTAAATTCTTTCATCATCGCTTCGAGAGAGTTTCCCGAATTTTGCTGGGGCAAAGCCGACTTATTTTGCTAGGGCAATACCTGTGTTTTAGCAAATCCCGGCTGGTTTATCTTCTGTTGCGCTTGTACGTTACTTCCTTGACCTCCCCATGAGAAGTTGGGGTGGTTGCGCCAACCTGGATTATAGAAATTAGAATAAGGGTTGTTCCTCTGATTACCTACAAAAAACACAGAAGCTGGATTGCTGGGGCAAAACTCGTAGTTGTGGTCTTCACCACAATAGACACATGCTTCGTCCGTGACTTGGTTCACCACTGCAGTAGGCTCCATAGCTGGTGGCTGCTGGTGACTAATCACTGTCACATTCTTAAGAGCGTTAGCAATCATAGCAAGATCAGCCCTAATGGTGGAAACACCATCAACCTCTAACACACTCTTAACCTTTTTACTTGTGCCTCTAACATCCGACCACTGACAACTATTAATAGATATTCTCTCTAAAATTTCATAAGCTTCATCAAAAGTTTTTGCCAAAAGGGCCCCTCCAGTCGAGGCATCGACCATACCTTGGGTTACTCCATTTAAACCGTTGTAAAATGTTTCCATTTGAATACAATGTGGTAAACCATGGTGGGGACACTTTCGCAAAAGCTCCTTAAACCTTTCCCAAGCCTCACTAAAAGTCTCATCCTCAAGTTGCCTAAACCCTACTATTTCACTCCTTAATTTAGCATTTCTATTAGGTGGGAAATATTTACTCAAAAAATTTTCAGCTAACTCATCCCACGTCCTAATTGATCCTGGAGCAAAAGAGTTTAACCATGACTTTGCTCCATCTCTAAGAGAATACGGGAACAAAGTTAATCTAAGAGCATCTCTAGGCACTCCTTGAATTACAAAAGAATCACTAACTCCTAGAAAAGACTTAAGATGTAAATGAGGGTCCTCAGATGACAAACCATGGAATTGCCCCACAGTTTGCAACATCTGAAACATTATCGGTTTCATTTCAAAATTCGCCGCTTGGATTTGGGGACGTGCAATTCCTGGATTTAACTCATTAAACATCGGGACAACATATGCTCGAATGGCTCTGGTCCTATCGTTCGCTATCAAGATAGGATTCTCAGCCTGATTATTCTGCTGCTCATTTTGCTCAAACAGTGGGTTTTGCTGCAGCAACGGATTCTGCTGGGGGTTTGCTGCTGCTGGACCTTCAGGAACCTGTGGGAGTTGCGACACGTTCTCCATCTGGTTTCTGTTCTGCTCCTCCTTCTGTTCCTAAATGTCCTTTCAATTTCTGGATCAAGCTCAAACCGTACCCCAGGCGGATCGCTCATGCACCAAAATCACACCTGCAAAAACAAAAGAAACAATCAAAAAGTTCTAGCACCAAACCACTAAAACACATACACAAAAATAAATCAGACAAAAACTTATCCAAGTCCCCGACAACGACGCCAAAAACTTGTTGGGTTCCTAGAGTGAGTAAAAATATGGTATAAAATACTCTAGAATTCCTGTGCAAGTATACATAGTCTACAACAAGTAATATTATCAATCTGAGCCCTGAATTAGTTTCCACTCTACTTATTTTTGTGTAACTTTCCAATGGTTTCAGGAATAGTAAAATGATTTGGTTTTATCGGAATTATGTTGAAGCAAAATAAATGACAGAACAATAAGTAAACAAATAGATAAACAGATTAAAGACAGGCGCTGGTTAGGTTTTAGTGATTGTTCTAAGATATGCTCTAGCAATATTATTGATCATGCATTTCTCGCAGTATTATTAGCGGATTCCTCCCGGAACTCTGGATCTTTTGGGATATGTTTCAAACCCAATGAAGCACGACCGATCAAGCACTAGGCAACTGGCTATCCCTAGCTCAGTCACTGGCGTTCACCAATACACAATGATCGTAGTGTGGATAATTGCCACACACCCTCTAAATCATCCCTGAAACTAAAGAGAGTTACCCATACCGACTGGCCAGGCGAGCATAAAATGAGAATAAGCACAACAATTAACCAAAATGCGATAGTCAATTTATTACTAGAGATGAAACACAGTAATCACATTATTCCTAACCAACACCTTAAGCTACTTAGTTCATAATAGGCATAGAAATACGAATTACAATCTGAGTATGCATGTCCATAACCAAAAGTTAATAAAGAAAGTAAACTCCTTAATCAGCTTGCGGAAGATGGTGTTTTTGATGATCTTCAATCTCCCTATACTATTCGGCTTCCAAGGGAAAACATGGAATGAGTTTGACTTGGACGGCTACTTCCTTTTATAGAAGGAGAGGAGACTTGAATTAGGTCAACTTGGACACGTGTAGGGATCTCCTTGCTTCTTTATCACGAAAATTACTCAACAGAAGTCGGTTCATGAAGTTGGCTAACGAGCTGTGATGTGGCAGTTCTGTTCCAAGTTTTGTTGCAACACAGAATTTGCTCCCTCCAGTCGCTCAGCAGCATAATCTGCACAAAAATGATTTCCAAAGCTTCCATTCTTCCAAATGGGTTAAAACATGTAATATCTATCCAAAATCAACCCTAATAAGCATAAAGGACACACAAATCCCTATATAATTGAGGCCTAAATAACTACCTTTTGGGCAGTTATCAATCATCAACGTAAATCCGTTTCTATCTTCTTCCTTGGGATGAAATCATCTTGGTTTTGGGGTTTTTGATATTGAGTTCTATGGGTCTTGTTTGCTAGCAAAGTTTTTAGATCCCATCATCAAGAGTTTCTTAACAAGGATCCTCCCAGAACTCTGGATTTTTTGGAATGTGTTTCAACTTCAATGACGTGCTACCGATCAAGCACTAGGCAACTGGCTATCCCTAACTCAGTCACTGGCGTTCAACAATACACAATGATCTAGTGTGATTAAATGTCACAAACTTCTCAAATCATCCCTGAAACTAAGAAGTGGTATTCATAGTAGTTGGCCAGGCGAGCACAAAATATAACTATGCACAACAGTTAATCAAGATGCTCAAATCAACATATATTGCATAGAGAAATAAGCACGACAATTACATGATTCCTAACCAACACCTAAATAAATTTAGCTAATAAGGTTCATGACACACGCTACAATCTTAGTACGTGCATCCATAACTACAAGAAATTACAAGAAAAGGTTAATTCCCTAGAGTAGATCCGTAGTTGATGGTCTTCTTGAAGTCTCCAATCTTTCCTCCTCTATACGACTCCCAAAGATGGAAATGAGAAATGACCTTTTCCCAAAAATGGAATGTCTTTGACTTGAGACGACTATTCCCTTTTATAGAATGAAGCAAGCCCTAATTAGGTCAAATTGTACATGTGACATGCTCTCAAAGCTTCTTAGATCCGAAAATAGCTTAACTAACTTCAGTTCATTAAAATGGATTACGAGCTGTGACGTGGCAGTTTTGCTTCCTTTTTTGCTAGATCACAGATTTTGCTCCCTCAAGTCGCTCAACAACACAGTATGCACAAAATAACTTCCAAAGCATCAATTCTTCCAAATGGGTTAAAACATATAATATTCATCTAAAAGCAACCCTATTTAGCACAAACGACACACAAAACATTGTAGAACGAAGGCCTAATAACTTCCTTTTAGAGAGTTATCACTCACCCATGCAAATCAAAGGACAATCCTAAATAAACAGGAGTTCATAGTTAGCTCAAGATTAAGATCGAGTTACTTAGGTCATCGTATGAGATATTCATTTTCAGCAATAAACGGTGTTAGAAAGCGAAAGTGAGCTATCTCCTTGTTTGATCTCTATGCAAACTCATTGCATAGGACACCCTCACTTACATGTATGTACATGAACGATTAGGATCACGTCATGTGTCTTAGAAACAAAGTGAGTCACGCCAATAGTGCCCCCAAGATTTAGGTACCCAGTCTTATCCATATACTATAGACCATTTAGGCTATTTATTTGAATTTGATCCATATTTATGTCATCCACAAAATTCAAGTATACATAATATAGCCAGGGGTTCTTAGTTTATTGGATTTGTGGTTATTTTTAGGCAAAACAAATATATAGAATGAATAACGCTTTATTATAGCAAGCCAAGTGTTACATTTACTATCTACGAGTTTTAGGGCATAAAACCCAACATTAACTCTCTCTCAAAAGAAAAAAAAAAAACAACGAGTTCTCTCACATTTTCACTCCAAAATTCATCACTTCTTAGACTCCCACAACTAAGGCTGGAGGATAGTAGGGAAGGCTTCGGTGGTTTTCCACATCACGTTCGAATTCAATTACAAGCCATGGAGTTGTTTAGTTTAGCACCAAAAGGTTGTTTTAATTTAAACTCTGTTTTCAGTTCATGACATCCATGTTTTTCTTTTGTAAAATTAAAAGAATTAGGTGCTTTCGATCCAAATCGCTTTCGCACGAGTGTTGTACACTCCTTCACCCAGCTCCCCACTCGATCTTGTCCCCAAAATGGTAGGCTTATTGAGTCGACGAATTGGCCATTCTCACCCCTATAGATAAAAGGACAATTGATAAGGGTAAAAAATATACCTATTTTACCCTTATATTTAGCTCATTTCTTTGTCAAATATTGCATGTTTAGATCAATTTTACTGTTCCCGAGCTCAAAATATGTTAAAGTTGATAAGTTAGGGTGTTGAGATTCACTTTTGTCAAATTATGCTCATTTGTGCTTAAAAAGACTTAATTTTAAGGGAATTTGACTAAGTTTATTGTTGTGTAGGAAAACAGAGGAAAAGCTGGATTCTGCCCAGAAATGCGACCACATTTCTGGGAAGGCAAAATGAAATTTGACCGCATTTCTGGAAAAACCGAGGCAGTTCCAAGTCGTTCGCAGGTCATTGTTGACGAGTCTTCTTCGCACCTAACCGACTATTTTGACCCTGAAACTGACTGGGCTATCTACCAACACCTATTTCGTAACTCCTCAACCATTTCCAACACTATATAAGCTCAAGATTCGAAGTCAAATTCAAGCAGAACTCATTTGAAAGAAGAGGGTGGTGACAGAACCCTAGTTGACGCCTATGAGTAGGGATGCCCGAGGTCTTTCTTAGATGACTAAATTCTAACCTTAGTTAGACATCAAACCTTAGGGTTTGTAGGGATTTTCACCCATTCCCACTTGTAAAAGCGAGAGAGTGGACTGTCTAAGCTGGAAGGATTGGATAAATAGAAAACCCATAGTATTTGGTTACCTCCATTATTTCCAGCTTTTGATACTTTTCATTTATCTGTATTCTTTACATCTTATTCTCAATGAAAATGTATTCATTTGCACTTTATCTCACCATGAGTAGCTAAATTCCGTTGAGGGGTTCAATATGATGAATTCCCTTATAGTTCAATAGCTTGAAAGTGTTTTATTTGCTTAAGTTTTGTTCAATGCATGTAATTCTTTTTTGATTATCACTTAAATCTTGTTGAGTTTAACTTAATCAATTAGACTTTGCATGCTATGTGAGTTTGATCTCGAAAGGGACAGACGATATCGATTCTCATAAAGGTGATATAGGAGAAAAAACTCGAAAGAGATTGTTCGGCGGTATAGGGCAAGTTGCCTAAGGCACCCTATATCGACTATAGGGTTATAAATTGCATTCGTGAATTATCTATGTCGGAGTCGAGTCACAGAAATGTGCATAACGGTACTCGCTTAGCCTTCTAACGGTTCTTGGGAGCAAGACCAAATAAAAGTTAAATTTGACCCAATGCATTGAATAGGCTTAAGATTAAATAATCCATGATTAAGGTTATTGCCTTTGGGATGAATCCATGTTGAATACCTCGTTTTATTCTATTGTTATTCTTTTATTCATTTGCTTGTTTTATCTATTTTCTAAAAACCAATGATCAATCTTATTTCTTTGGTTACCTATTCTTTAAGCAATTAACTTGAGCAGTTTCTTCTTCAAATTTGAATTTTCAATTTAGTCCTCGTGGGATCGATACTCTTAGAATACTTCTAAGGTTTTTTATTACTAAGTGCGACAGTGTATACTTGCACTAGGGTTGGCTGAATTTATCTTATTATCATTTATTATCTTATCTCACATCCATCCATTCAGCTGACGATGCACCAACAATCCCTCGTGAATAGAAGTTCATAATACACTCAGGATTAAAGCTAAGTAGCCTAGGTTATCCTATTGAAATAGAAACCTAATTAGTCAACGAAATTACATCTAGTGGTTACTATTTTGTGGCCCGACACTATAAGAAAAATTAAGTTACTTGACGTTTTCGAAATGTCAAGTAACTTTATACTTGACGTTTTTATTAGCGTCGATGAACCGACCATCAAGAATAAGATTGTTAAAACTAGACTATGGGCACGCGTCAAGTTATACAATTCTTGATACTTCAGTCATGTCAAGGTTGGCTTCATACTTGACGTTTATTAACTGTCAGAGAATCAAACGATAAAATGTCATGTTTATAAGAGCTTGACACTTTTTAAGTATCAATAATACTATAACTTGACATTCTATGACCGTCAAATTAATTGTTATCTTGACATATTTTACATGTCATATCATTTTTTCTTTTTTTTTTTTAATATTATTTTTAAAAATATGTCTCATACTATATTGAATTTCCTGTCTTGCATTCCAACAAATCTGATAACTTTAGAACTATAATATTTCTATCAACCAACAATAAAAAATGTATATTTAATACTTATTCAATATCCATCAACAAAAAATATTAACAATTTCATACCCAATAATAATATTAACAATGCTGTCATAACATATATAATTGTATCTTCCCCTCCTTAGGAAATATCAAGAACTATCAACCATATGAACATAATTCCAAAATTACAAGAACTATCTACCATATGAACAAAATTACAAGGACTATCAACCACATCAAACTATTCCAAAATTACAGACATCTATCCCCTCCATAGTAGGAAATATTTTGAAAATGATAAAAACTTCATAAACCCTATAATAAACATTCCAAAGAAACACAAAAGAAGTATATGATGCTCTCATTCCGCTATCCAAAAAAATCCACTTGAATAATATTTCAAACTAGTCCTTAATCATCATATGTAGTGAGCTAGAAATTCAGCCCACTCTACCCGCACTTCATCCAACTCAAGTTGTGAGTATGAGGTCCTTGAATCAATCTAGAAACATTGAAGGTCAAATAATATTTATGATAAATAATCAATTATTGTTGTCCTACTTGAGCCATTATAATGAAAATAGTTTCAATAACATACCACATCCATGTCTAAAGTGCTTCCATTGGTCAAGATATCTCTCATATATCTCATCACGTAATATCCACATTCAAAAGTACCCGGTTGAAAAGGATGCTACATTACGATCAAAACAAATAATATATGTTACATATGCACTAGATATGTGGACATGTTCGAATAAATTTAGTAATAATGTTTATACTTACTTTTACTATATTCCAAAATGTAGCTTTTCGACTCTTTTCATATTCTTTTGAGATCGAAAGATTGCTATTGCCCTACATTAGTAAAAGAATCACAAGAATATTCAAAATGAAGTAAACTTTAAAGGGCACAAAAACTATTTAGCTTACATATCTGTTATGTATTTGATATCTTCTCGCGAATTTGTTCTTAGTGAATCAAGATAGTAAACCATGTGAGTATGAATTAATAATAATCAATGACCAATGACCACTACATTATAAAAAAAAAACACTAATTAGTATTTTTTACTACTGTTGCAAGTTTCTTGCCTAATACATCCAAGTTTGATATGAATGCAACTTTGCTTATCCTGGATTATATGAAGCAACAACTAATTGATTTTCTTCTGAAACCATTAGTCTACTACAGAGGTTTCAAGCCCTAATTTCTGGAGTGTTTTGTCCAGCATATATAAGAGATTGATCTACAAAATCATACTTTGAAACTCGATTTGACTCTCAAAATATGGGTGTAAGTACCTACAAAAGATATGACACATGTTTTTTAATTTATACCAAAATAATTTATAACAATGACATACGATAAAATCATGAATAATGAATAATATCACTTACACCATATAAGCCACCATAGATAAGGTTTTAACTTTTTGCATGTTGCAGAAGTCAATTACATCCTCTCGCAAGACACAAGTCCTTCGACTGAAACCAAAAAGCTTAACAGGTAGTTGGAAAGAAATACTAGTCTCATCGGCCATTACCTTTTCAGCAAATCTAAGAATAAGCTTCAAAGATATGGGTAAATTAGTTGTTGGCTCACTAATAACTTCTTTCTCCTTGGTCAACTTCCTTGAAACATTCTCCTAAACAATCAAGTTATATTTTCGTAAGTTGTAACTTACATAATATATAAATTTTCAAATTGAGATTGATTAGTTTGATGTTTACCTTTCTTTCTTCATTAATAATGACCAAATGTCATGGCCATGGGACATGGGACCCTACAGCTTGCTTTATTGTTATAAGATCATTTCTTATCTTTATTGGTAAAGCCACATCAACAATAGCAACATCAACTAAGACCCTTACATTATCATCTCCAAGTGGAATTCCATGTACGGTAGATTGTAGTCCGTCATTTTCAAGTAAGAAGCTAGAGGCAACAACATTATTTATATCCCCCAGTGCTAGCAAACATGATTTTCCCTTTAAATAAGATAGAACAAAGAGTTCACACCATTCCACTCAAGTATAAAGAAGTAAAATATATCATATTTCACATCATGTATACATTTAATTTTACCTTAATCAAAGCTTGTTTTTCCTGACTTCCACTCTTGATATCCTGCAAAGTTTTCTTAGTACAAGTCACCTTTGGGATCCTCACATCTTGATCATTGTTGTCCAAATTTTCAATAGATATGAGTTTAATTCTCAGTAATTGTTCAATAACATACAAAAAGTCAAATGTAAATCAAATGGTACTTGTGCTTAGATAAAATTCTAATGTACCTTAATCAATGTTTGTTTGTTATGGAATTCGTCCTCATCTTCCAAAACTTGCTTGGAGCAACTTCCATGTTCAGATGTTGGTGTAAATTGCGATTTTTTAATTTGGTCTTCCAATTCTTTAATACGCAGACGAAGTGCTTTGTTCTCAATATCAATTTCTTTGTTTTTATCCATCCCTTGTTTTGAATTACATTTCTCTGTATGGAAGTAAGTAGTAGGAGTAATGAAAGCACCCACCCCATGCACATGTCCTGCGTATTCTGTGAAGGGAATAAAAGTCCCCACGCAGCGGAAGCGCATTGATTGGACCTTACGCCGTATATTAATTAACATTAAAATACCGTTACGAAAACTCAAACAAACTTTAAACAAACTTTAAAGCTGCTGTAAAATTGGTTTAAACATGCTGAAAAATAAATCTAAATTTATTTTCATGCTTTTCTATAGAAAAGGGGAAGAACCGTTACATACCTTCGTTGTAGACTTGATCGTTCTTCGCCAACGACGCTCCAACGAACGAAAACGCAGCAGCCTCCTCGCCTCTTGATCGCTGGAATTTTCTTCTTGACCGACACAATAACCACAGAGGTTACACCGGTATGTCTCTGAGTCTAGGAAGCAAAAGACTTGTGGGAGTCTTTCTCTAAGAGGGAGGCTAGAGAGAATTCTAGGTCTTGTCTTTCAAGAGTGTCAAGTGTCATGACCAATTAGGTCTAGTGTTCTATTTATAGAAGAGAGGCCATGAGTAAAATATTCAATTAAATCAATCTTTTCCAAAATTGATTCAATCTTACTCCTTAATTAATCAATCATGATCAATCAATTCCTTAATTGATTAATCTTTTCCACAAATGACTAATTACTTCCATAAGTGATTAGATCATTTCCATAAATGATTAATCACTTCCTTAAGTGATTAATTATTTCCATAATTGATTAATTCCCGGTTAATGAATTCTTTAATTAATTAACCACCAATTAAATATCACATATTTAATTCCCGGCCTAGAATTAATTAATTTGCCCAAACACATTTTAGGCCTTAAATTAATTAATTCATTACTTGAACTCTTTCAAACTTCCATAAATTTATATTTGAACTTTTCAAATATTAATTTCTCTCATAATAATATATCAATATATATTATATTTGTTTCCCTTAATAAATTGAACATTTTCAATTTACTTTTATTACTTAGTTGCCTCAAATTACTTTACGAGCTACCAGTGGGACGTAATGGACCTGCAGATCAGAAGCTCCAACGATGTGAGATTAATTGGTCAAACTCATTAACCACATTAATCAATATTCGTTAACTATGTGTACATTCCACTATAGACTCACAGTTGCACTCTTCTCACTGCAGACATATTTTCTGTGTCCACGGATCTAGACCAATATCGACTATTTAGTCCTTCACGAGTGTCCGTAACACCAGCTGGGTCAAATTACCGTTTTACCCCTGGGTTACCTCTATTTCCTTAAGTACCAATTCTCCTCTAATGAACAACCTGTTTGTGGTCCAACCATCAAACAGAAAACCCTCTCGTGCCATTGAGAGGGTAGGGCCCTTTGTTCAAGACTCGGAGTAACCACTTAAGGGAACACTCATCTGCTTCCCTAAAGTCGGGAAAGAGTGAATTCCATCTTGTACGATTATGTTCCCAGCTCCCCATTTGGTCTTGTCCCCAAAGTGGTAGGCTTATTGAGTCGACGTATTGGCCACTCTCACCCATACAAATCAAAGGACAATCTCTCATGAGCAGGAGTCCATAATCAACTCAGGATTAAGACTAAGTTGTCTAGGTCGTCCTAGTGAAATAGAAAACCAACTAGTTAACGGTGTTATAACCAGTGGTTACTATTTCGCGGTCCGGTCTTATGCAAACTCATTGCATAGGATACCCCCACTCGCATGTCTCCTACACGAACGCGTTGGATCGCAGCGTTTGTATCAAATACAAAGTGGGTCGTATCCATAGTGTCACCAGGATAAGGCACCCAGTCTTATCCCTATACTATAGACCCTTTAGGTTGTTTCTTGAACAATGATCCCATATGTCGCTACATATAGTTCAAGACTCATATTACAACCTCAAATGTCTAGTTTATTGGATTAGGGTTATTATTAGACAAATACAAATATAAAATAACTAATAACAATTAATGGAAAAATATATCAATATTATTTCATTAATATCCGATCAACGGTTACATTCACTATCTACGAGTTTTAGGGCATAAAACCCAACATTCTGGAGTACCCAAAGCTTGAGTCAAAGCATCATTAGGTGAGGGATATTTGTTGGAAAGTGGGAAAGAAAATAATATATATAATTTCATAATATATGTATATGTTTCATACATTTATCATCCTAACATATATGTTTCATGTGAATGTAACACTTGTCTTACTATTCGATTAGCCACTTGCTGGACATTTTCACTAACATATTCTCCTTTTTTTTTTATTCATCCGAGCTCTTTTCCATAAATTAGCTCTACAAAAATCACTTTTATTGGATGTCGTTTTCTTCTACAGCTAGATAAACAGAAAGTAAGATACATAATTAGTTTAAGAATGTCAATAACATAAATTAATATTCTTACCATTTCTTCCACAAGATTAGCATAACCTTTTCTTGAAAGTCAATGATTGTACTTATTGTTAGCTCGTTGGTTTTGTTGTAAGCGTCTTAGTCTCTTCATATAAATAATAGTTATTAGCAATAATGATATGAAAATTGAAGAAAGTAACAACAATTTAATATAATAAAAAGAAAACTAATAAGTACCTCAAACTCCTCAGTTAATCTTGAACTAACAAACTCGAGCCAATGGTGTCGCTCTATGTGAGAGTATATTGCTGGTGGATTTAAAAAAATTTTAGGTTGATCCTTAAATGGCAGAATATGTTTCCTTGTTAACCAACTCTTGAATTGACGAAAGACCACGCCCGCAATTTTGAGAATGTCTCTTTTAGATCTACCATCGATTATAAAGGCAGCCTAAACATTAAAAAAGCTAAGTTATTCTTCAACTGAAACATACATATACCTCAATAATAATAAAACTAATAAATACATACCTCAACCATATTATCTATTTTTTCTTTCAACTCAACAGGTACATGAGTCCAAGAAGCGTATGTAACTCAATAATAATAAAATTAATAAATACATACTGTTCACACGTAACTCCGGAGATGGAGACACGTGGAATAAATAATATATTGTATTAATGTTGTATGCGTGTGGGTGTACAATCTCTAACTTTAATCCTCTGATTCTCTCTCTTAAATATATAAACTTTGATCTTCTTGGGTTGGTTTGTTGAGCTTCTTGGATGATCGGCTTGCTAGGTTGATGATCTCTTGGATCGGCTTGTTGGCTTGATGATCTTCTTGGATGATCGGCCTGTTGGCTCGTTGAGCTTCTTGGATGATCGGCTTGCTAGGTTGATGATCTCTTGGATCGGCCTGTTGGCTTGATGATCTTCTTGGATGATCGGCCTACTGGCTTAATGATCTCTTGGATCGGCCTGTTGTGACTTGTTGATCTTCTTAGATGATCGGCCTGTTGGCTTGTTGATCTTCTTGGATGATCGGCTTGCTAGGTTGATGATCTCTTGGATCGGCCTGTTGGCTTGATGATCTTCTTGGATGATCGGCCTACTGGCTTAATGATCTCTTGGATCGGCCTGTTGTGACTTGTTGATCTTCTTGGATGATCGGCATGTTGGCTTGTTGATCTTCTTGGATGATCGGCATGTTGGCTTGTTGATCTTCTTGGATGATCGGTCTGCTGACTTGTTGATCTTCTTGATCGGTCGATTGGCTTATTGATCTCTTCTTAGAGTCTTCTAGTCTTCAAACCTTCTGAGTCTTGAGTTGGTTGAATTTTGAATCTTGGATCTTTTGAATTCTCTAGACTCTTTGACTTCTGATGACTCTGGACTCTGGCAGAATTCTCTGGACTCTGAGTTCTCTAATCTGAATCTCCCCCTCTCTGAATGAATGGTGACCTCCTCTATTTAAGAGTTTAATGGACCTCATATGGGCTTGGGCTTGGGTCCAATTGCCACGTGGCATAATTTGATTGAACTTGGCTGATGTTATCTGATGGATCACTAATAGACAAGTGACATTCTTTGATTTGTCGAATTTTAATGTCTATTAATTTAATTTAGGCACACGTGTAAATGTGTAATTGGTCCCAAATTTATTTTATAATTAATTTATATTAATGACGTGGCAATTTGTGATTGGCCGAAATTTCTCCTTCAACAAATGCCCCCTTTTCGAGATTTAGGAACAAGTTATGTGTGAGTGAATCTCGAAAATATATTTTGGAATTAAAATGCAAGGTATTTGTTCTTGACTTTGACTCCATTTGGTGGGTCAATTTAATCAAAATATGAATTTTGGTCAAAATTTTGATTTTTTTATTTGACACACTTTTATCGCATATTAATCAAAATTTGAGGTTTGGTCAAAATTTTGATTTTCCTTGTTTGGCAGCAAACTTTGATTTCAAGTTTGGGCAAAATTTGGTTTATACCCAAATTTTGATTTGAGGTAAAATCCTACCAAATTTTAACTTGCATATGGAATAGAACTTGAGGTTTGGAATCTAGTCCATTTGGGATAGAATTTGGATTATGGCCAAAATTTAATTTGAAGTAAAATTCTATCCAATTTTAACTTGGATTTGGAATAGAATTTGAGGTTTGGACTCTGGTCCATTTGAGATAAAATTTGGATAATGTCAAACCTTTGGCTTGAGGTAAAATTCTATCCAATTTTAACTTGCATTTGAAATATAATTTGAATTTGGGACTTTGGTTGATTTTGGGCTTGACAAAATTTTGATTGAGAATAATATGAGTTCACCGAATAGCATATATGTATATATTAACAAGCAAATGTTAACCACAAGAAATGAATGGTCTATTGGTTTAATAGCCAAGCTACATATTTAAAGGTCATGGGTTCGAGTCCCAAAATTGTTAATCTTAAATTTTAAGATACATATTTCCCATGAGAGCCTTTGAAGCTCAGGAGAAACCTTTCCAGACTTGGGGAGAAAAACTGCAAGAACCTTCAAACTTGAACTTGGAGGAGCGAAGCGTGTGAGACCCTTCGAACTTGAACTTGGAGGAAGGAACTACAGCGAAGCGACGTGTGAAACGTGACCTTCGAACTTGGAGGAAGAAACGAACTGCAGCGAAGCGGCGTTGAGGACCTTCGAACTTGGAAGAAGTAACTTGAACATATGGAGGAAGGAACTACAGCGAAGCGACGTGTGAAACGTGAACCTTCGAACTTGGAGGAAGAAACGAACTGCAGCGAAGCGGCGTGAGGACCTTCGAACTTGGAAGAAGTAACTGCAACGAAAAGCGGTGTGAGGACCCCGGCGTGAGGACCTTCGAACTTGGAAGAAGTAACTGCAACGAAAAGCGGTGTGAGGACCGTGGGGACCTTCGAACTTGGAAGAAGGAACAACGGCGTGAGGACCGTGGGGACCTTCGAACTTGGAAGAAGGAACAGCGGCGTGAGGACCGTGGGGGGACCTTCGAACTTGGAAGAAGGAACAGCGGCGTGAGGACCGTGGGGACCTTCAAACTTGGAAGAAGGAACTGCAGCGAAAAGCGGCGTGAGGATCGTGGGGACCTTCGAACTTGGAAGAAGGAACTGCAACGAAAAGCGGCGTGAGGATCGTGGGGACCTTCGAACTTGGAAGAAGGAAGCGAAGCGGCGTGAAGACCTTCGAACTTGGAAGAAGGAACTGCAGCGAAGCGGCGTGACACGACCGTGAGAACCTTCGAACTTGGAGGAAGGAACTACAGCGAATCGACATGAACACCTTCGAACTTGGAGGAAGGAAATGCAACGAAGCGCGTGACAACCTTCGAACTTGGAGGAAGGAACTGCAGCGAAACACGTGAGAACCTTCGAACTTGGAGGAATGAACTGCAGCAGCGGATAACCTTCGAACTTGGAGGAAGGAACTGCAGCGAAGCGCGTGAAAACCTTCAAACTTGGAGGAAAAGGAACTGCAGCGAAGCAACATGAGAACCTTCATGCTTGAGGAAGGAACTGCAGCGAAGCGCGTGAGAACCTTCGAACTTGGGGGGAAGGAACTACAGCGAAGCGCGTGAGAACCTTCGAATTTGGAGGGAAGGAACTGCAGCGAAGCGCGTGAGATCCTTCGAACTTGGAGGAAGCAAACTTCCATTCGCTGTGTTGCCCCCACTAGTGATGAATTTCCTCAATTTATATCGTCGTGCTTCAATATTTGTTGCACATCTTTTTTTTTTTTTTTTTGTAGAGACTGAACTTAAAGTTTTCTTTAAGCTGTCTACGTACCCTTTGAAGAAAAGGGATCATGTCATAACGTAGTTCAAAATTTTTTTGCACTCACCTTTTAAGCTCGTGTGGGCTAGGAGCATCATGCAGTTTAGGCTCTTGCGACAAGGAGCTTTTACATTTAAAAGCTCTTATCTTTGCCATGGTCTTGATCAGATCCTTCATTTGCAGGATTGGTCAAGATAATGAGATTTGGCTTCACCTTCAAGGAACCTTCCGTATTTATGAGGACAGAAAACTTCCTCTTCATACGTGACGGGATGCTACTATGAAGCTTCTTGTCACTGTTTACTTCATCGAAAAGTTTCAACTCCAAGTTGTTCATCTTTCTTTTAGGTTGATCGTTTGTTACTTTGAGGCGATCAAAGACAGATGTTGAAGATCGACTTTTCTTCGATGTGGAGACACTTAGCCTTTGGAAAGCTGAAGGTCGAGTGGAGGTGGACATCGAACATTGATTTTCTTCCTCTGTCGCGACCATACTCATTCTATGGAATACCGAAGGACGAGTAGTTGGAGGCTTGATGCGATCAAAGACAAAAGTCCTTTGTTCACTCTTCTTAGAATTGTCAACTTCTTCTACGTTGATGCAATAGGAAGTCGCAAGGTTCTCTTTTTCTTTTTGTGGAAAGTTTTGGAGAATGATTTATTCAACATCACCAGTTGTTGAGGTTGAGAGAACTTTGTACTTCTCTTTCTCTTGGGTTGAAGTTTCTTAGGATCCTTCTTTCTTTGATGTTTGCTCTTTTCTTTGATTGTAGCAAGATTTGATTGAGCTACTTCATCAAGGTCGAGCTCAATTTTTCTTTCCATAGCCAGCTTTAGAATTAAGTCCTTTAGGACGAAACATCTTTCCACTGGATGACCAATAACTCGATGATACTTGCAATACTTGGGATCATCGACTTTCCCCATCTCTTCTGGTCGTTTACACTTAGGAAGCTTTATCAGTTGCGCTTCCAATAGTTGTTCCAACATATCAGGGATGTCGGCATCAGGGAAAGGATAGATTTTCTTCTGTATTTCCTTTAAAGTTAAGTGATGCGCTCCATTAGTTTGTCGCTTTTCTTTCGAAGACGACTTGGGAAGGGTTGTGTTTACAACCATGGATTCTTCTATAGTCTCTTCATCGTTCCTTCCTTCTTTTCTCATGTTAGGGAGGAGAAGGTCTTGGTTTTCTCGACTAGCAATACTTTGCTCCATATCGTGGGCACGAGTTGCTAGTTCCTCAAAGGTGCGAGGCTTTATACCTTTAAGGATGTAAAGGAGTTCCCAGTGCATGCCTTGAATGCACATCTCAACGGAAGAGAGTTCAGTGAGGCGATCTTTGCAATCTAGACTCATAGCTCTCCAACGATTTATATAGTTAACAACAAGTTCACCTTTTCGTTGTTTAGTGTTTGTGAGCTCGAACATGCTAACGGTCCGTCTAGTGCTGTAGAAGCGATTCAAAAACTCTCTTTCGAGTTCCTCCCAACTGTCTATTGACTCAGGTTCTAGATCAGTGTACCAATCAAACGCATTTCCTTTAAGTGTTCGAACGAACTGTTTGACTAGTAGGTCCCCTCGAGTACCAGCGTTCTCGCATGTCTCAACGAAGTGGGCAATATGTTGTTTAGGATTGCCCTTTTCCATCAAACTGCTGAAATTTTGGTGGTTGATACCCGATTGGCGTTCTCAAGTTATCAATCCTCTTAGTATAAGGTTTGGAATACAAGAGGGAATCTTGAGTAGGTCCACCGTACTGAGCTCTGATACAGTTTGTGATCATATCTTGGAGCTGTTGGATGGATAGTGAAGCGATCGAAGTAGAACACTGTGGCTGATCATCGTGCACTATAGTCTTTCCTTTGTCATGATTTTTTATGACTTGGGTTTGACTTGATTCAACGATATGTTGGTTCTCAATCTGATTCTTTAGCTGCTCAATTTGAGAATCTTTTTCTTCAATCGCCTTCATCAAATTGTTGATGTGCTCTTGCATCTCAGTCATTCTTTCTTCCATAGTTCTTGTCTCAGTCATCATGACAGTCACTACGTCAGAATCAGGTTCAAACAAAGAGTTATACTTAACAAGAAACTTGTCATTGGTATATGCCCCCTGAAAGGTTGTTTCTTCGTTTGCAATGATAAAAGCTTTATCTTCTTGCAACCTCAGTTCATTGAAGCAACAATGAGCAGTCAAACCCAAGTAAGACTTGTTCTTAACAGCGGTCATTGAAGAAGTCTTGAATGACATGTTTACTTTTATGTTTTGAATTAAGAGAGAGAGATGAGAGGTAGAGATGGTCCCATTGGGCGTGCCAATTTGTTCACACGTAACTTCGGAGATGGAGACACGTGGAATAAATAATATATTGTATTAATGTTGTATGCATGTGGGTGTACAATCTCTAACTTTAATCCTCTGATTCTCTCTCTTAAATATATAAACTTTGATCTTCTTGGGTTGGTTTATTGAGCTTCTTGGATGATCGGCTTGCTAGGTTGATGATCTCTTGGATCGGCCTGTTGGCTTGATGATCTTCTTGGATGATCGGCCTGTTGGCTCGTTGAGCTTCTTGGATGATCGGCTTGCTAGGTTGATGATCTCTTGGATTGGCATGTTGGCTTGATGATCTTCTTGGATGATCGGCCTACTGGCTTAATGATCTCTTGGATCGGCCTGTTGTGACTTGTTGATCTTCTTAGATGATCGGCCTGTTGGCTTGTTGATCTTCTTGGATGATCGGCTTGCTAGGTTGATGATCTCTTGGATCGGCCTGTTGGCTTGATGATCTTCTTGGATGATCGGCCTACTGGCTTAATGATCTCTTGGATCGGCTTGTTGTGACTTGTTGATCTTCTTGGATGATTGGCCTGTTGGCTTGTTGATCTTCTTGGATGATCGGCCTGTTGGCTTGTTGATCTTCTTGGATGATCGGTCTGCTGACTTAATGATCTCTTGGATCGGCCTGTTGTGACTTGTTGATCTTCTTGGATGATCGACCTTTTGGCTTGTTGATCTTCTTGGATGATCGACCTGTTGGCTTGTTGATCTTCTTGGATGATCGGTCTGCTGACTTGTTGATCTTCTTGATCGGTCGATTGGCTTGATGATCTGTCGAATCGGCTTGTTAGCTTGTTGATCCTCTTGGATGATCGGCCTGCTGACTTGTTGATCTTCTTGATCGGTCGATTGGCTTATTGATCTCTTCTTAGAGTCTTCTAGTCTTCAAACCTTTTGAGTCTTGAGTTGTTTGAATTTTGAATCTTGGATCTTTTGAATTCTCTAGACTCTCTGACTTCTGATGACTCTGGACTCTGGCAGAATTCTCTGGACTCTGAGTTCTCTAATCTGAATCTCCCCCTCTCTGAATGAATGGTGGCCTCCTCTATTTATAGAGTTTGATGGACCTCATATGGGCTTGGGCTTGGGTCCAATTGCCACGTGGCATAATTTGATTGAACTTGGCTGATGTTATCTGATGGATCACTAATAGACAAGTGGCATTCTTTGATTTGCCGAATTTTAATGTCTATTAATTTAATTTAGGCACACGTGTAAATGTGTAATTGGTCCCAAATTTATTTTATAATTAATTTATATTAATGACGTGACAATTTGTGATTGGTCGAAATTTCTCCTTCAACACATACCTCAACCATATTATCTATTTTTTCTTTCAACTCAACAGGTACATGAGTCCAAGAAGCGTATGTAATAGGAATATGGTGATGCACACAAGACCCAATAAAAGATTTTAACTTAATTCCATTGACACCAATTGGTACTCCATCGTCATTGTATTCAACCAACTTTTTTTCTCCTGCACTCCAAATGCGTGTTACAACAAACATAATAGTAGGTCCTTGTGATCTTTTTCTTTGAGTGAGATGTTTCATCTGTCTTTGCATTACTATTCTCATTATCCATGCCAAGTTTCATGCTATCAAAATCCAAGTTCTCATTACTTAAATTGGTATGCTCCATGGTGAAAAAATTAAACTGCAAAGCAAAAAATATATAAACAATCAAATATCAAATTAAGAAAAGTTAGAAAAAATGAAATAAGATTGATAAAACGCCAATAAAAAAGTCAGAACAATTAATAATGAAAACCCACCCAAAGATTGTTATTTAGGAATTCATGTGCCATCGCAATCTATTCGTACATACGCTGAGATGTTTTCATCCAAGTCATTACTAGATTCAATATTTGGCATGTCATTCGGTATTCCTTGACAATGTAGTATTGTATCTCCAAGTTAATCGTCATTACATTGATCTTCAATATCTCTTTGTGGTGGAGTAAGTACAACTGACCATTTGACATCACTTAGGTCTTGAAAAAAAAATTCTTGTCTTGCCTGGGTTGCTAGTAAAAAAGAATCAAACTTGTGGCCTATTGATAGCGAGCAAAAATGTCGCTATTTTAGTCCCAATTTATTAGGCTTTTCTGTGCTTTAATCGTGTTTTTATTGAAAATATTTAATGTATTTTGTTATTTGGTCCATAGGAGCAAAGTTGTGGATTTTGGGGAAAAAATGCCCAAAATGAAGCCAATCAAGCCCAAATTCCAAGATTGGACCAAAAGGTGAGTCAAAGAGATCAATCATGAAGAAAAAACCCAAAAAGAAATGAAGAGAAGGCCCAAAAAGAAGCCCAAACTGTACCTGGAAAATCTGGAAAATGGCACAGTGTCGAGATGCTGTGAAGATAGCGTCGCGACGCTGTCCATTTCTTGGGCGCCAAGCCGATTGCGTCACAGCGTCGCGACACTACCCCCTGTCCAGGCCTATAAAAGGCGCCCCATGGTGCCTTATTTCACCATCAATCATCCACCAATTCTTCCATCCTTCCCTTCCTTCCTTTGGCTCCTTTGGAGCCTCTCTCAAGGCTTTCTAGCCTTTTTGAGAGCTTTCTTTAGTGGGAAATATTTTGGAGAATTTTGGGGAGCATCCTAGGAGGCTCAAGAAGTGTTCGGCGGGACTCCGAGCGTTAGCGAAAGGGTTTTTCGACGGTCAACTCTTTTCCTTTTATGCTCTTAACTATGTTTTCTATTGTAAATCTTGTGGATATTTTAGCTATGTGTAGCTAAACCCCAATTTGGGGTCTTGAAATGAAATTATAGTCAAAATGTTGTTATAATTTTCTGTCTCTTGCCCTTTTTCCTAAATATTTGTATGAATGTGCTTAATGCTTAATTCAATCTGGCCAATTGTGTAATGATTCGATTCTTAATGGAAACTCGACGGAGAGAAATTAGGATAGATCGTAATCTATGCAACTAGTTTAATTGTCCGTCGTGACACCGAGATTAGTTGATTAACCTTAGATTCCTGAAATGAATCAGAGTGTAATAATTAATTATTTTTAATGGCGCTAAGGACACTTAGGTTGTTAAAATGAATTAATTACAATTAGGGGAAACCGACAGGAGAACCTATGTGATTAACAAAGATTCTAGGATTATAATTAGTTGGGCAATGAGATAGGATAATTATAATAAATGTTTAGCTAATAATTGATTTTCAAGACCCCTCTTCCCATTTAAAGAAAACTCTTTCTCCATATTTTATTTTTGTTCGATTGATCAAATTTTCTCTTTAATTGCTTTGAATTTTAAATTTCTTTGATTGCATGAGCTGTTCCCTAAATATTATTTCGCCCAAGTATTTTTAGTGCTCAAGAGATTTTTGCTTTGCTTAATTTTCGCTCCGCCTCCCTGTGGATTCGATACTCGGTATTACCTACCGTTTTATATTACTTGTGACAACCTGTGCGCTTGCGGTAATTGTTCTAACCCGTCAACAAGTTTTTGGCGCCGTTGCTGGGGAGGCTTGATTTTTTAAGCAAATCAATTTTTCTTGACATTGAAAAGAATGGGATAAATAGTAATTTAGGTGTAAATATTTTTCTTTCATTAATTTGTGAATATCATTTTATTTATGTTTTTGTTTGGTTCTTTTGATTGATTGGGAATATTGTATGCGAAGCAACAAGGTGGTTAATTTGTTTCCGCTAGATCTCGAAATTGACAGGACTCTTAGAACCATTCATAGAGAGAAAAGATTAGCAGAAGCAATGGCCCATCAAGATGAAGCTCCCAAGGCAATCAGAGACTTCTTACAGTCAGTTCTTCCCACCGAAAATTCTGGAATTGTTTACGCCCCAATCCAAGCTACCAATTTTGAGTTAAAGACAGGATTGATTCAGATGGCACGCGATAACTCTTTTAAGGGACATCCTTCTGAGGACTCACACTCACATTTGCGATCATTCTTGGAAATTTGTGGGACGGTAAAGATGAACGGAGTTCCGGCAGACGCTATAAGATTGAGGTTGTTCCCATTTTCTCTACAAGACAAGGCAAAGGATTGGCTCGAATCAGTCGAGACGGGCATCATTAGTACATGGGACGAGCTTGCCCTGGCTTTTCTGACAAAATTTTTCTCGCCTGTCAAGACTACCAATCTCCAGACTGAAATCGAAACATTTAGGCAGCTTGACTAGGAGCAATTGTACGAAGCATGGGAGAGATACTAGGAAATGCTTAGGCGGTGCCCCCAACATGGATATCCTGATTGGCTCCAAGTGTAGTTGTTTTACAATGGATTGAATCCCTCCACCAAGATAGTCCTAGACACATCAGCATGAGGAAGTTTTCTTTCCAAGACAGTAACAGAAGCCAAAGATCTATTGGAGGAAATGGCGGCAACCCATCAGTGGCCGACCGAGAAGGGAGCAATTTCAAAGAAGGCTAGAATTTATGAATTGGATGAGTCGAGTTCGTTGAAGGCACAGATGGCATCTCTGACCAATGTGCTGAACAAGCTGAATTCATCTGAGGTGGTCAAATCCATTTCCACCCTAGTTGAAGGTTATTCAAAGAAGGAAGGTCAAGATGTGGAGGAAGTCCAGTACGTGGGAAACAGACCATTTACTCAAGGAGTACCGAACTTCTACCACCCCAGCCTGCGCAATCACGAGAACTTCTCATATTCAACTACAAAGAATGTTTTGCAGCCGCCGCCAGGTTTTGCATCATCTAGTGCACCTGAAAAAAAAGAATAACCTGGAGGAAATGGTGGCTCTGTTTATTAAAGAACAAAGAGTGTTGAACGTGAATCTCCAGACGGCAGTTAATAACCATGACACAGCTCTGAAAAACATGGAAGTTCAAATAGGACAGGTCGCTTCAACGGTGAATGCCCTTCAGAAGGGAAAATTTCCTAGTGACACTGAACCTAACCCAAGAGAGCAGTGCAAGATGGTGACACTAAGAAGTAGTAGGAAGCTGGAGAACAGTTCAGAAAAGAAGAAGGAAGAAGAAAAGAGCAAGGATGAAGATGAAAGGGTTGAGGCACAAAAAGCCTCCTCTGAAAGGTCCCAACATCCTCCTAACTCTATTAATTTGAATTGTGATTTTTCTAACAATTTTGCAGGAAGAAAAGATGAAATGCAAGATGACAGGCATAGAGAGAAACTGAACGAGGAAGAAGTGGTTCCATGCAACCATCATGACAAAGGCTCGCACATAAGCCCGCCCAAGCGGAGGGGCGGATGTCCTACCTTTGATTACAGGGAGTTACATTTTCCTCAACGCTTAAAAAATGTTAAATTAGATGAGCAGTTTTAGAAATTCCTAGAAATGTTTAAAAAATTGTCTGTGAATATTCCCTTAGTAGATGTCTTGTATAACATGCCTAATTATGGGAAATTCATGAAAGAAATGCTTTCTAGGAAGAAAAGTTTGAAAAAATAAGTTTTTAAATTGTCTGAGAGTAGTAGTACCATTGTTTCTGGAAAGATGTCGTCTAAACAAAAAGACCCAGGGAGTTTTACTGTTCCCTGCACCATAGGAGAAATATCTTTCAATAGGGCCTTATGTGATTTAGGAGCTCGTATAAATTTAATGCCCTATTTTGTTTACAGGAAGATTGGTTTAACAAGAATGAAGGACACCTACGTCACTCTCCAGCCTGCTGATAGATCGATTACCCACCCAATGGGTGTTGTAGAGGACGTGCTAGTGAAAGTCAACAAATTTATCTTCCCCGTAGATTTTGTGGTACTGGACATGCATGAGGACAAAGAGGTACCTATTATTCTAGGCAGACCCTTCTTAGCGACTGATAAGGCTGAGATTAGTGTCCATACAGGTAAGCTTACCTTGAATATTGATGATGAAAAAGTCGTGTTTAGTATTTTTGGTCAAGATGAGTCTGTTTGTAGTTTGCATACATGTTTTTCTATTGGTCTTGAATACTTGACTGATGATGATGAAGAGGTAGAGTATAATCTTAGCCTAGGCTTAGGAGAAGTGCCTATGGATGATGGGGATTTCGATCATAATGCATATTTAGATGACCCTCTGTTTGAGAATGATTTAGAATTGCCAGACTTTGAAAATGAATTAGACTTGCCTGCTCGTGAGAATGAACGATCTGTAGTTGATGATTTACCTTCTTTTGAGAATGAATTAAATTTACCTGAAATCGATGATTTTGATGATGATATTGATTTGCAAGACATTGAGGATGAGCATGAATTGCATAAAAAAGATTACTTGATAGATAATTTTGAGTTTGATCATAATAACACTGAATCTATCGAGTCTGATCTTGATATTCCTGAATGCATTAACCCTGATAATGTTAATACCTTTGATTCGTGTCCTGATGATGTATATAGCAAAGAATCTGACCCAGAGGAACTCGAATCTGTGCATAGTATAGAATCTGATCCAAAAATTCTTGAATTTTTTAATTCTTCTGATAGTGAGTCATATGATAGCCTAGTTGAATAATTTTTTAATACTAAGTCTGAGGAATCTTCTGAGCATATAGATATTGAATTTGATGAATGGACTGGCATAGTTGATAGGCCATCTTTAGATCCCAGACCGGCTGATATCATAACGCTTAATGACTCTGTTAACAATTGTTTTGTGAATAGAGATCTAGAAAAGAGATTTGATGCGGCCTCTTATTTTTTGGAATGTTGTTATAACAATCTCTTTAGTGAAGATGGGCCAGGGGAAAGTTTTTTTTCTCCCCTGTTTGCAGTGTGCAATTCAGTGCATGATTTTTTGTAGAGCCCAGAAGATGATGAAAACTTTTATTTTGAGCCTCCGTAAGCATGCCGATCCTCGTCTAGCTAAAGACGTTAAAGAAAGCTCTACTTGGGAGGCAACCCAAGGATTAAAGTTTAGGTAGTTGTTTTTGCGGTGAATAATTTTTCTTTGCTCCGTGATCCGATTTTGTTTTGCAAGATCACCTTAGCAAATCCCAAAATTCCAAAAATCCCATTTTTCTGGATCCAAAGGAGGAGGATGAAGCGCTCCTAGCTCAGGGAAGTCTCAGTATCCCTCTTTATGCTTTACTGTTTTCAAAACATTGGGGACAATGTTTAGTTTAAGTTTGGGGGGAAGGCTTTCGCTGTGTTGAGCATATTTAAATTCTATTAGATGCATGAATAGATAGCTATGATAGTCAAGGATGTGATTTTAGAAATTTTGGGAGAAAATGGTTTATATGTTGTGAAATCTGGGAGCACGGCAGAAACTATGAAATTTTAAAATTTTTTGATAGTTAGTTTTGATGTCTAAAGCATGCAATAGCCTTATCTATTCTTTCAAGCTTAATGGAGTATCCAATGAAACTTTGCGTTTGAAACTTTTTCCAGTTTCTTTGCAGGGTAATCCAGAAGCATGGTTAGATTCTTTTCCACCAGATAGAATCACCACATGGGATGAGCTTGCTGAAAAGTTTCTTTTGAAATATTTTTTGCCTACTAAGAATGCAAAAATTTGAGGGGAAATTATCACTTTTAAACAGGGACCTCAAGAAGAAGTAGACATGGCCTGGGAGCGCTTTAAAAAGTTGATTAGGAAATGTCCACACTATGGTTTGCCTGCTTGTCTTCTTGTAGAGCATTTTTACAACGGTTTGACCCAAGCTTCCAAAGTAGTGGTCAATGCATCAGTTAATGGTTCGTTGTTTAAAAAGACTTTCAATGAGGCAAATGAGATTCTTGACCCAATTGTTGTAAACAATAGTCAATGGGGAGAAGAAGAAACACCATCTAGAAGCAGTGTCAAAGTCCAAGAAGTAAATCATCTTGAGACATTATCGGAGCGGATGTTAACTATGGACGATATGTTTGTTGGGTTTTATGCCCTAAAACTCGTAGATAGTAAATGTAAACAAATTGTATACTTGTTTCAATAAAGTGTTATTGAGTTTCTACAATAAAGTGTTATTGTTAAATATTGCACAATTTGACTCAAATCCAATAAACTATGATCCAAGGTTGTTTGTATGTAACCTGAACTAGTATGTGGGGACATACGAAGATCGATGTTCAAGTAACAACCTAAAAGGTCTATAGTACAAGGATAAGGTTGGGTACCTTATCCTGGTAACACTATGAGATACGACCCACTTTGTATTTGATACAGACGTATTGATCCAAAACGTCCATGTAGTAGACATGCAAGTGGGGGTATCCTATGCAATGAGTTTGCATAAGACCGGACCACGAAATAGTCAACCATTAGTTATAACACCGTTAACTAATTAGGTTACTGTTTTAATAGAATGACCTAGGTAACTCAGTCTTAATCCTGAGTGTGTCATGAACTCCTTCTCATGAGGGATTGTCCTTTGATTAGCATGGGTGAGAGTGGTCAATACGCCGACTCAATATGCCTTCCTTTTTGGGGACAAGACCGAGTGGGAGACTGGAGACATGACAACACAATAAGGAATTCACTCCTTCCCTCTTCTAGGTGAAGTAGATGAGTGTTCCCTTAAGTGGTGACTCCGGGACTTGAACAAAGGATCCCGCCCTCTCACTGGCCTGAGAGGGACTTTCTGTTTAATGGTTGGACCATAAACAGGTTGTTCATTAGAGGAGCGCTGGTACTTAAGGAGACAGATGTAACATATGGGTAAAACGGTAATTTGACCCAACTGTGATTACGGACACTCGTGAAGGATTGACTTACCGGCATAGGTCTACATCCATGGACACAGAAATGTTCTACAGTGAAAAGAGTTCAGCTGTAAGTCTTTAGTGGAATAACCCACAGTTAATGAATATTGGTTAACCTGATTAATGAGTTTAATCTATTAACCTCATATCATTGGAGCTTCTGATCTTTAGGTCCATTAGGTCCCACTGCTAGCTCGTAAAGAGTAATTAGGAACAAATATATCTTGAGAGAATTTGAATAGTTCAAATTCATATTGGGAATTAAGTTAATTGTACGAGATACAAATTAATATAATGTATAGTGATGCATTAAAATATAAAGTCTAATTTGAGATTAAACTTTATAATATTAGATTGATATATTTGAAAGAGTTCAAATATATGTCTAATTAAATATATGGTATTTAATTAGAAGATGAATTAATTAATTATTCAATTTAGTTTAAATTAAATGAGATTTAATTAAACTATAGTCTATGAGAGAAATAAATATTTGAAGAAGTTCAAATATTAATATGAATTTGATTCATATTAAATTTATAGGATATAAGAGAATTTGAAAAAGTTCAAATTTTAATATGAATTTGATTCATATTATAGAATTAATTAATTGAAGGCCTCAAATTAAATATATGATATTTAATTGGGTAATTAATTAATTAACTAATAGAAGGTTTGAAATTAAATATATGATATTTAATTGGTGATTAATTAATTGGAAATTAATCAATTATGAAAATGATTAATCACTTATGGAAGTAATTAATCGTTTATGGAAATGATTTAATCACTTATGGAAGTGATCAATCATTTTTGGAAAAGATTAATCAATTATGGAATTGATTGGTCATGGAATTGATTAATTATGGACAAGATTAAATCCATTATGGAAATAATTGATTTTAAATGAATATTTTATTTATGGCCTTTCTCCTATAAATAAAACACTAAACCTAGGGTTTAGGTACAACAACATAAGGCCACAAGAATAAACTCTTGCATTCTCTCTAGCCTTCCTCTCATATTCTCAACCCAAAAACTCTAGAGAGAATTTTCTCTCTAGAGTTTTTCCCATTCAAGATTAGGTAGTCCCACAACTACGTTCCTAATCTCAGAGTCATAGCGGGGAAGATCAACTGGTGGTGTCCCAAATGTTGACGTTTGGTCCAAAATCAAGAAAGGTGTCCGTTGAAGTATTCAGAGTCGTCAACGACGGTATGTTTGCTTATCCCCTTTAGATTTAGATCTAATAATTTTTGTTTGCTTAGCCTTAAGTTTGTATAGAATTTGTTCTATGTTTTTTTTTTTTTTTTTTTTGCCAATGTAATAGTATTTTTGGATAAACAAAATTAACTACGAACTGGTCCCAATTACGCTTCCGCTTTAACGGAATTGGGGAATTCCAAATCCTTCAATTGGTATCAAAGCCGGTCGTAGATTTAATTTTGTTTCTCTAAAATTAGCATTGGTTCAATGGTTGGTATTTTAATTTCATATATGTGATATGTGGTTTAATTTATAAAATTGATTATTTAGGCATATTTGTTGGGATTAGATTTATACTTTTGATTAGATCAATTGTAAATGCCAAAAAGGAAAAGATTTGAAGACCAAGATATGTCTTGGATTTAAAGTATTGTAATTTAAATTGCTTTTAATTCCTTAGGATATGCCAAATATGCCGGTCAATTTTGGTAGTTTTAATTTAATTATGCATGTGATGTATGTATCAAATTAATTGATTGTTGCATAAAGTATGTCATTTAGCTTAATTTTATTTTTTGAACAAATGATTTAGCTTAAAATCCCACAATAGGTTAAGCATATTCATGCATATTTATTATTATAAATGTTATAATGTATGAAATATGTATGAATTTTATTTTCATGAGTATTTAATATAAATTGTTATGATTAAATGGATGAAAATTGAGAAGCATTGAACATGAAATTACTTTACTAAAAAATATAAAAAAGTTATATTTATGAAAGTAATTTATATGCTTATTTATTTTCATGAGCAATTAATATAAAGTGTTATGTTAATGTATGAAAATGTGAATGCTTATTTTAATTTTCTTGTATAATTAATTTAAGAGTTAGATTAATTGAAGAAAATTAATTTGAAATGAGCATGAAATTACTTTAGTTTAATAATATATAAGTGTTATATTTATATAAGTAATAATTAACATGCTTAATTAATTTTCATGACATATTAATATAAAATGTTATGTTAATGTAGGAAAATGTGAATGCTTATTTTCTTGGCAATTAATTTAAGAGTTAGATTAATTGAAGAAACTTAATTTGCATTAAGCATGAAATTGCTTTAGTTTAAAAATATAAGAGTTATATTTATATTAGTAATTTACATGCTTAATTTCCATGAGTTATTAATATAAATGTTATGTTAATGTATGAAAATGGTAATGCTTAATTTTAATTTTCTTGTATAATTAATTTAAGAGTTAGGTTAATTGAAAGGAAATTAAATTGCATTGAGCATGACATTACCTTAGATTAATATAATTGTTATATTTTTGGTATGTCATGTATACTAATGTACGGTTTTATAAATTAATTAGAATTTGATTGTTAATTTATTCACCATAGTAGCATGTTATAGGGTTAATTCATTAAAATTTATAATAGTTATAAAATTAATGAATAAAAACCGTTAACCTATAACAAAGAATTGCATGCAAACATAGGATCTTAGGATAAATGAATTAATTTTAAAATGTTTAAAATTAATTAGACCTAAGATCACATTTCTAATAGGATTAGAATTATTCTTACTTAGAATTAAAATTAGTTTTAATTGAATAAGTAGAAAAAACATTGCTATGATTATAAGGGAACTCCACCGGTAAAGTTCTGTCTAAGGCTGGGGGTATTTAAGTTGACGGTTTACGGAACACCTCCTACCTGGTAACTGACCCGGAATACCAGAGTTGAATTAATCATAGTTAAATGTTAGCATGCAATGTCACTAGGTTTGTTAAAAGTGTTTAATGCACCTAGATCTTTAGAGTAAAGACCTTACATTACTGTGGTTATAAGGGAACTCTCTTGGTGAAGTTCTGTCTAAGGTTAGGGGTATTTAAGTTGACGATTTACGGAACACCTCGTACCTGGGAACTGACCCGAACCTTGAGTTGAATTAACCATAGTAATGTTGACTTGCAATGTTGGGTTTATTAAAAGAAGTTTAATTCACCTAAAACATTGCGGTTGAATCCTTTCCATAATTGTTGTAATAGGATCAGACTTAGATAGATTGACTTAGCCGAATTTTATCTAAGTTGAACAACCCTAAATTAACCCTAAGACATGTTCAGTGGGAGGAAAATTACAAAACGAGATTTAAATCAAGTTTTGCTCCTACATCTCTATATTCACAACGTGAAGTTCATGCTCGACTTCGAGTCGCCTTAGGAGCGGCCTCCCTTCGGAAAGTGTTTGCATGGATCAATAACAAGGTGAATGGGAAAAATGTCCTGAGTAAGTGGGAGCGAGACACGTGTCAACGTATCCCTCAGTCTCCGTCCCTAGTTCACACCGTGAGAGTCCTATGATCCGCCTGTAGGTTGTCCTAGCGCAACCATCCCTTGGGAGGGCCTGATCATAGGATTCGGAACATCGTGAACTCCTGAATAGGATAGGAACTCTTAGGCTAATTACTAACAGTTGTCTTTCCCTTCGGTAGCCTGTTGGTGCGTGCCTCTGAGATCTTAAAGTGAGAGGGTTACACTTACGGGAATGAGTTAAATGTGTTAACTAATCCTTGACCGAACAACGGTAACTAAACGCTAATGAAATATGAGTTATTCCAGTGTTAGAATTTGGTTGAGATTGTCTCAATTCAGAGGAGGAGTAACTGATCAGCCTTCGGTGGTTGTTGTTCTAAACCTTTAAAGTATCGTTGCAAAAACCAAATCAATAGTTTTATAGGGTTTCTTTGATTGCTTATTTGTTTTTGAAGAATTTGATTGGATTATTTGTGATGGGTTAGTGCAAATAATAATGCAAGTAATTTGTTACTTCAGCAATTATATAATAATTTTATGTGTATTGTCTTACGTCATTTTATAAATAACGGTAATACAACAAGCTTAAACGACAAATTGTGGTAAATAAGTCTAGGATTATTCTTAACTGAGGAATGTCCTCATGCCCCATACGTTTAATTCATTAAGAATTGTTCTTGGTGAATATGAAATAGAACTCTGCTTAGCAAAAGAGAACTTGTTCAAGACCGTAATTTTCATTTACTTGTCTTGAAAACGTGATTAGTGAAGAATAGTGATTCTCCCCGAATACTTGATTCAGGGGCTACAAATCATGTGTGTTCTTCTTTTAAGGGAATAAGTTCATGGCAACAACATACTGCTTGTGTAATGACTCTCAAAGTAAGAATTAGAGATGTTATTTTGGCTATAGCAGTGGGGAACATTAAGTTATTTTTCTCAGTGGGAGAAAGTACATATTATTAGATAATGTGTATGTAATTCCTAAGATCAAAAGAAATTTGATTTATGTGTCTTATTTGCTGGAATAATGTTACTCTTTACCTTTCTCTGCTAACGCAGTATTGTTTCAAGAAAGGGAGTTGACATTTGTTTAGCTTTACTGGAAAGTAACCTAAATGTTTTAAGACTAATCAAGAGTAAAGCAATCAAGAACATTGGGTTGTTTAAAACTGCTACTACTCAATGTGAAAAGAGACAAAGGATTTCTCCTAAAGGAAAATACCTTTCTTTGGTTCTAAGGTAGACCATATTAATCTCAATTTGATTGGGAGATTGGTCAAGAGTGAACTTCTAAGCGAGTTAGAAGATGACTCTCTACTACCTTGTATGTCATGCCTTGTGGGCAATATGACTAATAGATCTTTTACTAGAAAAGATCTAAGAGCCAAAGAGCCCTTGGAGCTTGTACATTTGGATCCTTGTGGTTCAATATGTTAAAGCAGTGGAAGGGCATGAATAATTCATCTCTTTTGGATGATTATTCAAAGGTATGAGTATCTTTACCTAATGCAACTTAAGTCTGAAGCTCTTGAGATATTCAAAGGGGTTTAGGATTGAAGTTGAAAACTTGTTAGGTGAGATGATAAAAACATTTCGATCTGATCAAAGTGTTGAGTAGGGATTTGAGATTCCAAGACTATTTGATAGTACATGAGATCACACCCTAAATCTCATTTAGGAGAAATATAACCCTATTGGATATGGTTCATTCCATGTTGAGCTATGCTCAATTGTCTGGCTCGTTTTGGAGTCATGCAATGTTGACTGCATTGCATACTGCAGTAGGCAACCCCAAAGGAAACGAGAAGTGGATACTTCTTCAATTCACAAGAGAATAAAGAATTTGTATCGACAAATACTAAATTCTCAGAAGAAATCCACATCAAAAATCATAAACCACAAGAGTAAAGTCAGTTTAAGTAAGTTAACTAATGAAGCTACAGTAACATCCACAAGAGTTGTTGATGAGGCTGACTGTTCAACAAGAGTTGTTGATGGATCAGTGCATCTAGTCAGTCACATCCATCTCAATAGTTGAGATTGCCTCAATGTAGTAGAAGGGTTGTTTGATAACCTGAACGTTACATGGGCTTGTTTGAAGCCTAGGTCATCATACCTGATGATGGCATAGTGGGTTCATTATCTTTTAGAAAGAAAATGAATCATGTTAAAGTCATGGACCTGTAAATGAAGTCTTTTGTATTTCACTTCCATTTGGGATCTTGTAGATCTGCTTGATGGGTAACACCTATTAGTTACAAGTGGATTTACAAGAGAAAACGAGACATTAAAGGTCTTAACCAGAAGGGTTGATACAACAAGATCGAAAGCAAAAGGGTTTGCAAGCTTAAGTGATCCATTCATGGATTGACCTAAGCATTAAGATCTTGAAATATAAGATTTGATATAGTGACCAAAATCTTTTGGCTTTAATCAGAACATTAATGAGTCTTGTGTGTTTACAAGTAATCATCAATAGTTCAGTAGCTTACTTAGTGTTGTATATGATTGATATCCTAATCATTGGGAATGATGTAGGTTATCTTACTGACATTAAAGAAGCTAGCAGCTCATTTTCAAATGGAAATTTGGGAGAAGCCGAGTTTGTTCTTGGGATCCAAATCGTTGGAACCGTTAGAACAAAAGCTAGCCTTGTCTCAAGTGACTTATATCTACAAGATGTCAGTTAGATATAAGATACAAAATTCCAAGAAGGGTTCACTACCTTTCAGGCGTGGAATTCTTTTTTTCTAAGAAAACGTTTCCTAAGACACCTCAAGAAATTGAGGAGATGAGACGAATGCTCTATGCAATAGGGATTGTCAGTAAGTATCAATCTAATCCAAGATTTAATCATTGGAAAACCGTTAAGAATATCCTCAAGTATTCGAGGAGAACGAGGAACTATATGCTCGTGTATGGGACTAAGGATTTGATCCTTACAGGATACACTAACACATATTTTAAACTGATAATGATTTGAGGAAATGTACATAAGTATCTGTGGTCACTCTTTACGATGGAGCTATAGTATGGCATAGTTACAGTCTTGACCGTATAGGCCGAAAAAATAGCTACTTGTGAAGCAGCGATAGAGATTGTATGGCTTAGAAAGCTCTTGATTGATTTGGAATGTGTTCCAAATGTGAACTTGCCCATCACACTTTATAGTGATATAGTGGTGTTGTGGCAAATTCAAAAGAACATCGCAGCCTAAGACAAGCAGACACATTAAATTGAATGAAATATTGCTGATTCATTTACAAAGACTCTCTCAGCTAAAGTGTTTGAGGGTCATCTAGAAGGTCTAGATCTATGATATATGTACAAAGGTGTAATCTAAGGCAAGTGGGAGAAATGTAATGGGTATAGTGATACCATTATGTAATGGGTATAGTGATGCCCTAGTTTATTGTATTTGTACATTGTATATGTTTTATACATGTATTTATACACCCACTGCTGTATAGATTATTGTACATCCCACTAAACTAGAGTTTTAGTACAAGTGGGAGTTTGTTGGGTTTTATGCCCTAAAACTCGTAGATAGTAAATGTAAATAAATTGTATACTTGTTTCAATAAAGTGTTATTGAGTTTCTACAATAAAGTGTTATTGTTAAATATTGCACAATTTGACCCAAATCCAATAAACTAAGATCCAAGGTTGTTTGTATGTAACTTGAACTAGTATGTGGGGACATACGAGGATCGATGTCCAAGTAACAACCTAAAAGGTCTATAGTACAAGGATAAGGTTGGGTACCTTATCCTAGTAACACTATGAGATACGACCCGCTTTGTATTTGATATCGACGTATTGATCCAAAACGTCCATGTAGTAGACATGAAAGAGTTCAAATATATGTCTAATTAAATATATGGTATTTAATTAGAAGATGAATTAATTAATTATTCAATTTAGTTTAAATTAAATGAGATTTAGGCTTAGTTTGGGATTGCAGTAGCTTTCAAAATAATTGCTGGTAACTTTGCTTTTAGAAAAATCAGCTTTGAAATGAAGTAAAATAGTGTTTGGTAAATTTCAATTTTAAATTAGACAGAACTTGTTCCAGTGTTTGGTAAATTAATACTAAATTATTGGGATTTAATTATAAGGATCATAGTAGACTTACTATTTCAAATATTTTTTTTAATACTTAATTTATCATTTATTATAAGATAATTATTTAAAAGTTTGTATAATTTAAATTGCATCTAATTATGTTTAATTAATAAAAAATATTTGATAAAAATGTAAGAAAAATAATTATTATAAAAATTGAATTAATCAAATTTTTATTCATATGAGAGTGAGCATATGTAAAATATATATAAGAAGATAAATTTGAAATTTAAAAATCGTTAGAAAATGTGATAGATTTTTAGAAAAGCTAAATCTAAAAGCTGGTATTCAAGAGCTTTTGCACGGTAGAGTAAACTAAAAAGTGATTCTCGATAGATTAATTAATAATCTGTTTTACCAAACAGTTTAGGCGGTTAAGATTCTCCCATAATAGCTTTTTACGCTAGCAAACGCAACCCCAAACGGGACCTTAATTAAACTATATAGTCTATGAGAGAAATAAATATTTGAAGAAGTTCAAATATTAATATGAATTTGATTCATATTAAATTTATAAGATATAAGAGAATTTTAAGGAGTTCAAATTTTAATATGAATTTGATTCATATTATAGAATTAATTAATTGAAGGCCTCAAATTAAATATATGATATTTAATTGAGTAATTAATTAATTAACTAATAGAAGGTCTGAAATTAAATATATGATATTTAATTGGTGATTAATTAATTAAAGAATTAATTAATTGGAAATTAATCAATTATGAAAATGATTAATCACTTATGGAAGTAATTAATCATTTATGAAAATGATTTAATCACTTATGGAAGTGATCAATCATTTATGGAAAAGATTAATCAATTATGGAAGTGATCAATCATGGAATTGGTTGGTCATGGAATTGATTAATTATGGAAAAGATTAAATCCGTTATGGAAATAATTGATTTTAAATGAATATTTTATTCATGACCTTTCTCCTATATATAAAACACTAAACCTAGGGTTTATGTACAACAACATAAGGCCACAAGAATGCACTCTTGCATTCTCTCTAGCCTTCCTCTCATATTCTCTCAACCCAAGAACTCTAGGGAGATTTTTCTCTCTAGAGTTTTTCCCATTCAAGATTAGGTAGTCCCACAACTACGTTTCTAATCTTAGGGTCATAGCGGGGAAGATCAATTGGTATCCCAATTGTTGACGCTTGGTCCAAAATTAAGAAAGGTGTCCGTTGAAGTATTCAGAGTTGTCAACGACGGTATGTTTGCTTATCCCCTTTAGATTTAGATCTAATAATTTTTGTATGCTCAGCCTTAAGTTTGTATAGAATTTGTTCTATGTTTTTTTTTTTTTTTTTTGCCAATGTAATAGTATTTTTGGATAAACAAAATTAACTACGAACCGGTCTCAATTACGCTTCTGCTTTAACGGAATTGGGGAATTCCAAATCCTTCAATGCTGATGAATCTTACTTTAGGGAATGAAGTTCAAGTTGCAATTGTGAGCCAAGCTTCAACCCCCATTTGCACTACTTGCAAATGAAGAAAATGTAGGAATGAAAATCCTACGCAGCGGAAGCGTATATTAGATCGAATCGTTGTTAATTGGGTTAATACAAAAACACCGATACATTGGCCAACAAATTTCAGAACAATTCTAAAACATAAATAGATTAAGCATTCTGATTTCTAAAACTAAACTAATTAGGATTAGAAACCTACTTGTTGAAGAACAGATTTCTTCTCAGCACTATGCTCCTCAACGAACAGTTCGTCAACGATCTCTCCAACGAACACAACCATTCGGATCACCCACTAATCTCTGAGTTCTTGAGGTTTGAGTTTGTGGGAACTCCCCTGTCTTGAAAAAATGAGAGTTACAGCAATAATGATCATTGTATTTTTCCATGAGAGATGAGAGAGTTTTTGAGAGAGAGATCATTAGAATCTCTTCTCTGTAAAAATTAAGAGAGTAATCTACAGTTACCTCCCCTGCAGATTTCTTTTCACCCAAAATTGGGAGTGGAAAAAATTAACTCCCCACTTGGCATTATCCCAATAATTGGGATTTAATTATTATCAAATAATAATTAAAACCATAACCATATGTTATGCAAAATTAATTTAATTAAATCATATTTAACTAAATTAATTTTACTATATAGTTTTCAACTAACCAATTCAATTAAATCTTATTTGATTGAATTAATTCTAGCCAACCAATTAATTCAATAATTAATTGTTCCAAATATTAATTAAATATCATATACTTAATTAATATTGCATTTGAATCATATTCAAATGTGTCTCTCTCTTTTATCCTATAGTTTAATATGAATCAAATTCATATTTAATATTTGAACTCTTTCAAATATTTAATTCTCTCATTAATTAATTTTGAATCATATCCAAAATTAATTTATACTATAAAGTTTAATTAAGCAATTAAACTTATATTATATAATGTATCTTCATACATTATCTTAATTATAACAAATACAATTTAATTCCCTTAACGAATTTGAACATACTTCAAATTCTATTCAAGACTATTTAACCTCAGAACCCTTTACGAGCTAGCAGGTGGACCTAATGGACCTACAGATCAGAAGCTCCAACGATACGAGATTGATCAGCTAAACTCATTAACCGAGTCAATCAACATTCGTTAACTGTGAGTCACTCCACTAAAGACCCACAGCTGCACTCTTCTCACTGTAGAATATTTCTATGTCCACGGATATCGACCAATGCAGTAAGTCAATCCTTCACGTGTGTTCGTAACACCAGCTGGGTCAAATTACCGTTTTACCCCTGGTTTACCTCTGAATCCTTAAGTACCACTGATCCCTCTAATGAACAATTTGTTTAGGGTCCAACCTCTAAACAAGAGTTCCTCTCGGGCCAGGAGAGGACGGCGTGCCTTTGTTCAAGCCCCGGAATCAGCCCTTAAGGGAACATACATCTACTTGCCCCAATAGAGGAAGGAGTGAATTCCATCTTGTATTGGCATGTCCCCAGCCCCCCACTCGGTCTTGTCCCCAAGAAGGTAGGCTTATTGAGTCGGCGTACTGGCCACTCTCACCCGTACTAATCAAAGGACAATCCCTCGTGAGAAGGAGTTCATGACACACTCAGGATTAAGATCGAGTTACCTAGGTCATCCTATTAAAACAGTAACCTAACTAGTTAACGGTGTTACATCTAGTGGTTTACTATTTCGCGGTCCGGTCTTATGCAAACTCATTGCATAGGATACCCCCGCTCGCATGTCTCCTACATGGACGCCTTGGATCAATACGTCTGTATCGAATACAAAGCGGGCCGTATCACATAGTGTTACCAGGATAAGGTACCCAACCTTATCCCTGTACTATAGACCTTTTAGGTTGTTACTTGAACACTGATCCCCGTATGTCCCCACATACTAGTCCAAGTCTCATGTAAACAACCTTGGATCTTAGTTTATTGGATTTGGGTCATATTGTGCAATTCTAGACTTAATATGACAATAACACTTTATTGCATAAACCTCAATAACACTTTATTGATACAAGTGTATAATTCGTTAATCATTCACTATCTACGAGTTTTAGGACATAAAACCCAACAGAAAATTATCCTCAAAATCCAGCTTCAGTATATTTTGTAGGTGCACAGAGCATAATCAATCCTTACTCCAACACATACAATCCAGGATGGAGACAACACCCTAGCTTTTCATGGGGAGGACAAAACGCTAGTACTTCCAATATAGTCTCTTTCGTTAAGTAGGGAGGACCACTCAAATTCAATGGGCAAGTTTAACTAAAGATTGCACAACTTTTGCAACTGCAAATGCAGTAGCGATCGATGCAAATGCAACCCCAATCAACTTCAAATTTTGAGAATCTTATTAGGGAGTTCATGACCAAGAACGACTCTATAATTCAAAGTTAAACAAATTCCTTGAGGAATCTTGAACCTCAAATTAGGCAGTTAATTCAAGAGATGAGAAATAAACCAGTAGTGACATTGCTACAAAGAGAAAGTGCATAACAAAGAGAAGGAAAAGAGCATTGCAAAGCCATAACTCTGAGAAGCGGATTATAATATCAAGAGCCGAAATTGCCTATGAAGCATGAAAAGGAGAAAGTTTTTAATAATGCAGGTTGTCCCACTCAAGATGTTGAGCAAGAAGAGATGGAATCGGATCAAGGCCAAGAAGATAGTGTTGCAGGGAACTTGGCCCAAAATGCACCCGCAAAACCTTCATATATCAACAGAAAATATGAAGGAACCAGCCAAGAAACCTGAAAATTTGTATCAATATGCAAGGCCACCTCCACCATTCCCTTAAAGACTTATCATGAAGAATCAAGATGAGCAGTTCAAGAAGTTTTTGGATATCCTCAAGCAACTCCACATTAATATTCCATTGGTAGAAGCTATTGAGCAAATGACAAACTATGCCAAGTTCTTGGAGGATATCCTATCAAAGAAGCACAAGATAGGAGAATATGAAACTGACACTCTTACAAAGAACTGTAGTGCTTTGATCACAAGCAAAGTGCCACCCAAGCTTCAAGATCCAGGCAGTATCCCGATTCCTTGTGTGATTGGAGGAAGGAGTGTTGGACGAACTCTATGAGATCTAGGGTCCGACATCAACTTAATGCCTCTATCAATTTTCAAACAATTAGGCATCGGGGAAGCAAGACCAACCATTGTGATTTTACAGCTGGCGGACAGGTCAACAACAAGGCCCATAGGGAAGATTGAAGATGTACTTGTAAAAGTAGATAAATTTGTTTTACCTGAAAATTTCATCATCCTTGACTGTGAAGCTGATAGAGAGGTTCCAATCATCCTAGGAAGGCCATTCCTAGCCACTGGTCGAACAATCATAGATGTCCAAAAAGGATAGCTAACAATGCGAGTGAATGATCAAGAAATCAAGTTTAATGTGTTAAACGCATTGCACTACCTTGGGGAATTGGAAGATTGCAACAAGATTGAGATTTGTGACACCATAGAAGAACCAGACAAGGATGATTGTGAAGAGCAAAGTTCTGATGAAGAATTTGCGACAGAAGATGCAGCTGCAATTGAGGAACTAAAGCCTATGAATGGAGATCCGAAAAAGATAATTTCACGTTTCCTACTGCTGTAGCAAAGACAACCTCTCCAATTCCAACTCTGAGAGTCATCTCTCCAGCTCTAAGCTGTTCCTAGGAACTGATTCCTTTAAACCAAGAATAAATGTGATTTGTGGCCCCTGAATCGAGTATCCAGACAGAACTGTCATTCTCCACTAAACACGTTTCCAAGATTAGCAAGTCTTTGGTTAAGTTCTCGTTAGCTAAGTAGTTTGGCCAAGGATTTTCCTCGTTTAAGACCAATAAGTCGTTTGCCACTTGTTTAGTGTTTAAGCGTGTATTCTTAGTACAATGATCTAAACCATTTAATTTGGCATCAAACAAAGCACATACATTTTTCAACATATTGCTTAAATAAAAAAATAACTTGCATTAAATTTTTTGCACTAAACTCATTTATACATAATATCCAATCAATTTAGAAAAAGTAATTAAGCACACTATAATTTATAATTCTTTTGCAACGATACTTCAGAGGTTTAGAGCAACAGCCACCGAGGGGGTGATCAGCTACTCCTCCCCTGAATGGAGACGCTCTCAACCAAACTCTAACACTAGAACATCTCATATCCTGTTAGTGTTTAGTTACCGTTGTTCGGTCAAGAAATTATTAACAATTTAATAATTTCCAGTAAGTATGACCCGCCATCTTTCAAAACCCAAAGGTCTGCCCCAACAAGCTACGGTCAAGAAAGACACTGTTGGGGCAAAATGTAAGAAACCCTATCCACACTACTACAAATTTGACTTTTATTGACCGCCAAAAAGTATATACTTTTTGGCAGTCATTGACGCTTTTTGGCAGTCAATAATGTCGATGTCAATAAAACTAAGGTGTCAACATTACTGTTACCGTTGGCGTCTATTGAACGACAATGAATATGTCTTTGTTGACGTTTATTAGCCATCAACAAATATCATTATTGACACGTTTTATTCGTCAATTGTATGCATAACACGTCAACTTAGACACATTTATTGATATTTATGGAGCGTCAATATAGACTTATGTTGATGTTTTTTTATTGTCAATTATAAAAACTAAAATGTCAATATATCTATCTTTATTGACACCTTTACACTGTCAATATAGTTTTTTATTGACATTTTTTAGCCGTCAACTATAGATATTTGAGAAGAAAAAAAATACTTCCCGATTATTTTTATCCCTCCTCTACAACTTGCATTTACATAAAAATAGCTAGCAACCTCAAATTTGCATTATCACAACTTGCTTGCTAGCAATTACCAATCACATTTTTTCATTCAGAAATAGAGTTCGAGAAAGAACCTACAAAAACTCTATATTCAACCACAACCTAATCTAAAAATATAATCATAATGAACTAATAGATTCCCATTAACCAATAGTAAGTTGTCTAAGTATTAAAAACCAACTAAAGCAAGACATAACATTAACCTCATCAAACTAAAAAGATATCACATGATCTAACAGATATTCTTCTATGAATAAAGAATTTGCCGTGTGCTTGGTAGTTGCTCCAACTCTCCAATTTTCTTTAACAACATTTCTTTTACTTAGTAGTCGCTCTAATTCTTTAGCTTCGTCCTGAAGTGTCTTCTTGTAGTTGTCCTCTGGAGTCTGCAATGACAGGGGATCAACCGAGGAGCAACGAGTTGGCATGAATAATCAGTGGTCAGCATGTAAAAATGAGATACCTTTAATTTATTCTTTTCACTTTTAATCCTCTTGACTTCCTTCAATGTGTTGTTCAATGTGCACCAAGAAGCCGTGAAGTGCACAACAATCTACAAAAATCAAAGAGAAAAATGAAAACTTGGAACTTCGACATTAGTTGATTAGAATGAATTACGAACCAACCTCCCATCAAAATAGAGAACATATTTCATTCTAACAATATCACATACTCGTCCATTATAAATAGGAACTTATTTTGCAGTGACTTACTTGTTTTTACCTCCACTGCCGGTGTTACTCCAAATTGAATCTGCAGTTGCAACTATTGAGCCAACACAACCAAACAGATATTCACATTCAAGTTAGAACCCAAAGAGAAGAGAGATAAATCAAACTTCAAATCTTTCAACATCTACATTTTGTTGGAATAAAAAGTGTCGTAAACAAAGGGTTTCAAATATGAACCTTGGCAAGATTAATAAAATCTCTGTTTATATCCATCGTTCCGAAGAAATCGAATGAATTTACAGGTAACTGGCAAGGTGAGAAAACTTATAGACAGATAAAAACAAAAATTACCAATCATGAAGTCAAAGATAAGAAGATTACATAAATAGGAAGTTCACATTTCTCATATTTCTCAACAATTACCTGCAATTATAATCAGAACATCAAAAGAAAAACAAATATCACTGACATGGATTTCAGAGGAAATGAATATCTATGTTGGGAGTGCGACCAAAGTCCCACATTGGCTAGATAAGGGGTTGATCATGGGTGTATAAGGGAGGACAAGTATCTCCATTGGTATGAGGTCTTTTGAGGTGAACCAAAAGCAAAGTCACGAGGGTAAGGTTTATGCCTAAATCTCGCATTTACATCTCAAAAAGATAAGAAGATCGCATAATTGAGTCTGGATATTATTTTTCGTGGTATTGTATTTTATTAGGAACAAAAATAGTGAATGGTTTCTTCTATAGCTTTGTCCAAGGCTACCAAAATTGAAGTCACCTTGCACCGCTTTAATACAATCATCAAACAGGTTCTATCCACAAGTTTGTGGGAAAATCCACGTACAATTTTGATCTTATATAACTAAGGAAACATTGAGAAAATGTAGGAAGATGACAAAAATCATATGATAACTATACTATTGCACTCTGATGAAATGATTTAACCCCGTGAGTGCACAGCCAAATATTGATCATATTCAAGGCAAACAATATATAAGTTTGTTATTTACCCCTACAATCATGTTTGAAGTATAGAACTTTGAAGAATTAGAAGTGAGTTTGGCTTTTAAAAAAATAACCTATCGAATTAAAATGAGATTACATCGGATAAGTTTTGTTTCAGCTTACTTCTTCTTTATATATTATTTACCTTGGTTGGTTGATTTTACATTTTTTTTTTTGTCTTTTCTTCGCTTTCTATTTAATACAAACGATGTGATCCTAAATCATTCATGTGAAGACATGTGAGTGGGTCATCCTATGCAATGAGTTTGCATAAGACCAGGACCATGAAATCAGTCACTTTCACTTTATAACGTCGTTTTCTGTTGAAACTGACTTATTTAGTGTGATGACCTAGGTAACTCGATCTCAATTCTGAGCTAACTATGAACTCTTGGTTATTCGAGATGATCCTTTGATTTTCATGGGTGAGAGTGACCCAACATCGCCGACTCAATAAGCCTACCATTTCGGGGATAAGACCGGGTAGATAGTTGGGGACATAATTATGAAAAATGAAATTCACTCCTACCCGCTTTTAGAGATAGTAGAGAGGTTGTTCCCTTAAGTGTTCACTTCGGGTCTGGAATAGGATGCCCACTCTCTCATTCGCCCGAGAGGGACTCGATTTGGTGGTTGGACCACAAACCTCAATGTTAATTTGTAACGACCCGACTTCTTAATAAGCCTAAAAGGGACCGTTACGACAATGCATGCTTTGGAGGCCTTTTTAAATAACAATAATTTGAAACAGAAAACTAATTTAAACAAAACTTTAAAGCAAAACTTTTACTCGGGATCCCTAATTTCAAAGGTTTTAAATAAGCTTAAATAATTTCTAAAACATGAATGTATCAGGCCTCTAGAAATTTCCTTAAAACAACTTTACAATTCAAATAAAGTAAAACATGGTTCTTAACGCGGAAGAAAATAGAATATGAACTCGTGTCCTCCCATGGTTGCCTAACGAATTTTCATCAATCGCCCTTCATCTGCCCTTACCTTTACCTGAAAAAAAAATATTTTTGAAAAGAATGAGTATTTTAAATACTCAGTAAGTGACCCTACTGTTGAGGTTGGGTCACGCTTTAAAAGCATTTTAAAGATCAACAACATATATAATTTTGGTGGCTCTAAACTTTATTTTAAACTTTAAAATTAGAGAGAAGATATACATCAATTTCATGCATACCCTAGACACATCAATTTCATATGTCTCCTACGGAGATTGTCAATTTCACGAAACCTCGAGGTATACAATTTCACAAACCTCAACTTAGGTACATCAATTTCATGTCCCTAAGCCCTTTGTAGGCATCTCCGAACGTACATCAATTTCATGCACGCTAATTTAAACTGATAAATAATTTAAACTAATTCCTTTAATGGAATTTCAAGAGACCACCAACCCAACTATTTTAAACAACCAATAATAATTTTCATGCTTTCAATAACTTTTCACAAACTCATGCATAATTGAAATATGCTCAACTTTCATGTTTTTAATAAATATTAATAAATTTCAAGAACAACTCATAAACACGAATATTTTAGAAAATCAAATATTCGCACCTAATAAAAAATAGTTCAACAGGAAGTTCACTAACCTGGGTTTTTAACTTCTTGAACAACACTAATCACCTCTTTAACTTCAAGGCCAAAACAGAAATACACTTGTTGTCCGAGGTCTCCAAAAACGCTCCAATCCGACAAATAAACTTCTAATGCCAAAAGAACCTTGAAATCGAAAACTACAACTAATGGGTAATCGCTTAAATTGCTTAAAACAACCAATTAAACTCTCAAAACAACTTACCCAATCCAAAAATCACCTACAAACGAGCTTACAGCCGCTGGAAAACGCCCAAGGAAGAAGACCCTCGCGAAAACGTTGTTGGCCGCTGACGGAACTGCTCGAAACGCCGCCAACTAAAACCTCCCCCCTGTTGCTGCTTGCTGTCGCCGGAGGACGCCGCTGCTTGCTGCTGAAGACTCACGCACAGTAACCCCGCACCTGTCTGTGCAAAACGGAACGAGAAAAGACGTCGTTGAACCGAAGTGCCACCTATACCGCGAACTAGAGAGCCGGAGACCCACGCGACCAGCAACCCACATCGAACTGCTGCTGAAACCGCACCCACACCACTACGACGCCGGAACTCGCGGGAGGGAACATGCGAGTGAGGGAGAGGGTCGGCCGGAGATCCGCTCGACGACGCCGGAGATGGGTCTTGGATTTGCTGGCCGTCGAGGATGAAAATCGGGAATGGGGAGGCTGTTCGCGGCTGTCTTGGAGAAGGAGGGAGAAGAGGGATGAAGAGGAAAATATGAAGACCTAGGGTTGCGTGAGTGGCTAAAAAAATAAACCTAATGGGCTTGGGCTTGGCCCTAACTTCAGCCTATTTACAAAAATGCCACTCAACCCCAAATTTTAATATTTCTCCAAATTTTCAAATTTCCCTCTCAACCAAAGTTAACACCCCAAACTAAGTGAAATTTGAATTTTCTTACGGACGTTACAATCTTCCCCCCTTAAAGAACTTTCGTCCTCAAAAGTTGTTCGTCCTGGAAAACTCTAAACCCTTGATTCTCATCCCTTTTAAACACAACGATGCCCACTTATTTGCAAGGTAAGCATGCATGATTAAAAGGAATGTGCTGACTTGGCATGCGTAATGCCCTAAGTTTTAAACTCACTTAGCGACATTACTTAAACTTTTATCTTAATATTAAACGAATGCTTCGAAAAGTTTGGAAGCGTGACGACATAAATCACAAGTTGCTACTAGAAGAAGAAATGAAACATCAATTTGAAAATTCGTTAGGCAGCCATGGGAGGACATGAGTTCATATTTTATTTTCTTCCGTGTTAAGAACCATGTTTTACTTTATTTGAATTGTAAAATTGTTTTAAGGAAATTTCTAGAGGCCTGGTACATTCATGTTTTAGAAATTATTTAAGCTTATTTAAAACCTTTAAAATTAGGGATCCCGAGTAAAAGTTTTGCTTTAAAGTTTTGTTTAAATTAGTTTTCTGTTTCAAATTATTGTTATTTAAAAAGGCATCCAAAGCATGCATTGTCGTAACGGTCCCTTTTAGGCTTATTAAGAAGTCGGGTCGTTACAGATGGTATCAGAGCAGAACCTCTCCCAGTAGGATGTGGTTCGGGAACGAACCAAGGCAGAAGCTGGTGGGCATGTGATGCCCGAGGTTAGGAGGGATACATGAATGAACCGAGACCACATCCGAATGAGATGGATCCTGAGGAGATGAATACATGGTCAAGATAAGCTTAAAAGAATTGATAGATACTACCTATACCAATAAGGTGCACCTTCCTTTTCGGTGGCTCAATCATAGGAACTTTGAAGTTAAGCGTGTTTGGCTTGGAGAAGTTCTATGTTGGGTGACCTCCTGGGAATTTTCCTAGGAAGCATGTGAGTGAGGACAAAGCATGCTAAAAGGACCCCGTGTTGGTTTGTGGGGATAGTCTTCACTCTTGAAAGCACTTTAAGACGAGTATGGTGGCGTGGCCAAGTCACAGGGGAATGTTGGGGGCCTTAGGTGCCGAAGTCGAATTCCGAATCCTGGGCCTAGGGCATTACATCATTAGAGGATCAGTGGAACTTAAGAAACAAGAAATAACTTCAGGGGTAAAACAGATATTTGACCTAGCTGTAGTTACGAGCAACCTGTGAATGATCAACTTACTAATCATGGTTATATCGAGTGGACAAAAATATATCTTCAGTGAGGGGAGTGCAGCTACTGGGCTATAGTGGAGTGTCCCGGTAGTTAATGAATGTTGGTTAACTAGGTTAATGAGTTAAGTCGGATAATCTCATATCGTTTGAGCCCATGATCTGTAGGTCCATTAGGTCCCCCTACTAGCTCATACGGACTAAACCTTAGGAAAATGTGATAAGAGAATTTGAATCGTTCAAATTCGTTTTAGGGAATTAACGTTAATGATATACAATATACTTAACGTGTAATAATTTAATTATGAATTGTATTATAAGAGAGAGTTGGAAATATTTAAATACAATTTAAATATTGCAAATATCATTAATAGGTATGTGATACGTATTTTGGTTTGAATTTGAATACTGATTCATATTCATCATTTTTTAGAGAGGTTGGGAATGTATTGAATTCAATATTTGATATTGAATTAAGAAATTATAATGAATTAAAAAGTTTAATTAATTAAGGTTAATTTTATTTAAATTCAGTTCTTTGAATTAATTTTTTTAAAATTAATTAAGGTTTAATTATGAAAATTTGGTTTTAATTTGAAAAACAAGTTTTCATGCATAATTCCATATGAGGACACCTATTTTGGTGACTAAACATTCCAAGATTCATTTTGGCTGAGTTGGGATTCTCTGTGTCTTCCCAAGTGCATGGGTGGGTTGGGGTTCCGTAATATGGAACTTTTTGACCAAGCCCTGCTGGCTAAATAGTGTTGGCATGTTCTCCAGGATCCTTCCTCTCTTCTGTGCTCTATGCTGAAAGGCCGCTATTTTCCCTAGTCGGGTTTCTTGGAGGCAGATCTTAGGTCACGTCCATCATTTGTCTGGCGCAGCTAGTTATGGGGGCGTGAGCTCTTAGTTCGTGGATGTCGCTGGAGGATTGGTAATGGGCGTGTTACGCCCATCTATGGCTCGAATTGGCTGCCAAATGAGTTCTCACTTCAAATACAGTCGGCTCCAGTACTTTCCCTTGCTAGTACGATGAGTGAGTTGTTCTCTATGTCTGGTGGATGGAATGAGGCTATGCTCAGAGCCATTTTCAATGAGAGTCTGATTGTGAGGCTCGGGGGAGGATCGCTTAATTTGGCACTTTGAGAACCATGGGAATTTTTTGGTGAAGAGTGGGTATCGGCTTGCTCATATACTGCCTACCTAGGATCGGCCTGGCTCCTCGAACTCCGAGAGAATGTGCGCGTGGTGGTCCGCCCTTTGGAGGTTGAATGTGCCCAATAAGCAAAGATTTTTCCTCTGGTGACTGTGTCATGACCTTTTGCCAACTAAGGTAAACCTTCTCAAACGTGGACTCAGTGTATCTAGTCTGTGTGTTTTGTGCGATGATGATGTAGAGGATTGTCTCCATCTGTTCTGGAACTGCCCTGTGGTCAAAAGTATGTGGTTAGGCTCCAAATTTGCTCTCCTCCACCAATCCTTTTCCCATTTCAGGTTTGAGGAATTCATTGGGGCGATGAAGGACAAACTTACAGGGCCAGATTTTGAGCTTGTGGTCATTTTTTGGTGGTCCGTGTGGAATCTTCGAAATAACCTGAGTTGGGGTGGCCAGTCAGACAGTCGAGATCTTTGTGCATATTCGAGTGATTACCTCAGTGCCTTCCATGTTGGTGGGAGGCGTTGTCCAGCAGGGGACTGTTTACAGACTCAATCGAGTGACCAGGAGGAGCGTTGTGTATGGAGACCGCCCCCTAATAGGGAGCTGAAACTTAATATCGATGTTGGATACAGGGGAAGCGAGGGGGTGGTTGTGTGCTGCATGGGGATGATGGTGAGGTCTTTATGGCAGCCTGTTTGAGCTTACAGAGTTGTTGGAGTGTGGATTTGGCTGAGGGTTGGGCTGTGTATAAAGGGGTCCAACTTGCTCGACAGTTGGGGTTTGCAGAATTTGTGGTGGAGACTGACTCCCTGAGGCTGGTCAAAATCCTACATGGTGAGCTGCATGATGTGTCGGAAGTGGGGTTGCTGATGGATGTCATCCGAGGAATCCTCCGTCCTTGGGACAACGGTAAGGTTTTGTTTACACCACGTCAGGGAAACAAGGTGGCGCATGTTCTGGCTAGCTTGGCCTTTTCATATGTTGACCGTGTTTGGCTAGAAGAGTGGCCTAGCAAAATCTCGGACGTCCTGAGGGGTGATGTTGTTTCAGCTGTGTGAGATGGGCTTCTTAGTGCGATAATGGTGTTCGAGCTAAGCATCTTCAGTCTCTCCTGATCGTTGTGCCTAAACCGGCCAGAGAAGGTTTTCTGTTTCCCTTTCACTTGTTGTCTTTATACATTGTCCTTATGGCTGCATGGTAGATTATGTTGGGGACATTGTATGATGTCGGTTGGGAGTGGTAACATGTGCATACTAGTGGTAACTAGGTCTTGAGTCTAGATGCATCTGTGCGTCAATTTGTGTTTTGCATGTTACATTTTTGGTTTCTCCCTATTTAGTTCTGGTTTGTGGTCATGTGTTTGTGCACTGGGCCTGTTTTGAGCTGACTTTGGTACTTTGACCCTTTAGAGTGGAGGTGGGGTGTTGGTCTTTTGTGATAATTTCTGTATGTGCTGTTATGCTCTATTTTGCTTAGGATTGAGGTGATGACTGATAGCATATTGTGAGCCTGGTTTTAAATTATGTCTTAATTATTCTTGCATATCTGTGCACGTGGCCTCCCTTTTAGCTAGTCTCGAAAGTCTAGGTTTGCTTTATGAGTTTCCTCAAGTCTGTTGTCACCTCGATAGGATATGGGGTTGAGCTAGATAGTCTATTTGCATTTCAGATTATAGCTGTTTGCACGAGGCACAAGATAAGGGGTAAAAAGAGCTGCCTGTAGGGTGTTCGGTTAGGCCAACCAGGAGTAATGCTCGGGTTAGGGGTCCCTACTCTGCAGGAAAGCTAGTACCCTGCTTCAGAGTGGAAAAAGAAAATGGTGAGTATGGAAAGCTTGAAAATGATTGAGAAAGAAAGAAGAATGAAAAGAAAAAAAAAAATGAGCTTGACAAGAATGTCTGAAAATGAGAAAGAAAGTTTGAGAGAGAAAAGAGTTTTGCCCATGCTTCTGGGTAGCGCGCTAGCAGCCTAATTTGTTTCCTTTAGCTTTTAGGCGAGACCTTTGTTCCAGTGTAGGGGGAAGATGGATGGTGGGTGCTTATAAATGTTGCCAGGATTATTAGGGCTGCTCTAGGAGAGGCTTGTCACACACTCACGTGAGAATTCTCTGGATAACTTTGGCTTGCTTCATTTCTGTTGCCATGTATGTTCGCTTCTTTTGGGCAAGATTTAACATTCGTCATGCAGGGTGTTATCCATGAAGGTTTCCGACTCTAGAGCCCCTTCAGGGCAAATTATACTGCCTAGGCCTACTTGGGGCTTTCATGTTGGGTGGTTGATCGTGTAATAATAGTCCTAAGTTGTTTGTTTGACCCTTTCTAAGTTGTTTTTTTTTTATGATTTATTTATGCAATTTGCTTCACTTTCTGAGGGTAATGTTATGCAGGCTTATTTGTGCACGTTTTGCGAAGATGGTCTAATGAGTGTATGATTGCTTTTGCTAAAATGCTATCTTCTATGATTTCTTGCTGGGTGCTCAAGGTGCTAGAGGCGTGATTTGGTAGATGGGTGTGTGGATAAGATGGACCATAGCAATGTACCACCTTGCCATATCTTGCCATAGTTTGAGGGTCCAATGCCTATGAATTGTGGTTATTCTGACATTGAGTACAAGCCAGTCTGAAACAAGGCAGTGGCTAGTTTGGAAGGAAGATGATCATGTTTTGGCAGCTAGCTGCATTAGGGAATCCAATCTGATTGTTTTTGCTTAGTTCTGGACTTATTTCTTGGGTGGCTATACCTTTTCTTTGTATCAAAAAAAGTATAAAAGCTTGTTTCTTCTTCAAGCTGCTTTTTTTTTTTTTTTTTTTTTTTTTTTGAGAAAGTTTCTTCTTCAAGCTTGATTAATGGAGTTGGCTGAATTTTACATGCAAAATAGAATGCAAATTTCTCTCTCAAAACAACCACCATTTTCTCTCTAGTTTTTGCTTGAGTATTCAAGTAAGTATTTTTTTTTCTAATTATTTTTTCCTTCTTTTTTTAGACAAAGGCAAGATTCGGACAATTTTAACAAACAACGTGATACTTTTCTTCCAACCACAGTGATAAGAAGTCTACAACAATAATGCATGCCAAGCACTCCATAATCGTCAATGTTTGGATGACCACCAATCATGATAACATTGTTTATATCAAACGTTGTTATATCATAAAGAATGAGGAAATGTTCATTGTATTTATTTTTCATGTTTATGACTATTTTATAAAGTTCTATTTATTCGAATTTTTGAATTTATTTTATTTTGTTTCATTTTATTTTATAACGTTTGTATTTTTTTTTTTTTTTTTTTGGTTTATGAAAAGTTTGAATTTTAATTTTTTTTTTTTGTTAACTTCTTTTTAAAGATTAATAAAATTTAAAAACATTAAATTACAAAAGTTAAATACTCTTTTAGAATGAAAGTATTAAAATACATCGAAACTAATAATTTAAATGCATTTATATAATTGACAAATGAAAAGAATGTGAGAAGTTAAAATATGTATATATATATATATAGTATAGATTCGGAAACATATTCAAATTACCTATATGTAATATAATTAATAAAAACATCAATATCGACAAATAATTTTTTATACCAAATCTAGAGATCTAAATCTAATATTTTAGATCCAATATAAGATATAAATACAATTATAAATTTTTTCAAAAAAAAAATACAATTATAAAATTGACAAATAAGAAGTTAGAATATGAAAAGCTTTAAAAGGTTGATCAATTTATTTTTAAAAAATACTCCAATTAAAAGTTATGTCTTTACCTTTAATTACATTTAATCATGGAATTCTAAAAGTTCTAGAAATTAAATGAATTAAGAATTCACGTTAGAAAATAGGAAAATTTTGAATAAAAAAAACAATAATTTGTTTATGAAATTTAATGATGAATTTTATGATTATATATTTAATTAGGAAATTTTAAAAAGTTTTGGAAATCTTAATAATTTTGAAATTTTCCTCAATTACATAACTCAACCAAAAAGTCAGATATTCGAATCTCCTATTCCACATATTGTCAAAAAAGAAAAAAAAAATCTATAATTGCAAAAGATCACTCTCTATCTATTTTTTTCTCGTAAATGAAAACTAACATTTCTTTCTTTTAGTTAGTTTTTTTTTCCATTAACGACCTAATGTTCTAAGTATGTTATATGAATTATAATATATTTTTATCTAAAAATGCCTATTGCTTTATAAATAATTTATTTTGTTGTAGTATAAATAATATAATATTTTATACATCCTCAAATTTGTAGAAGAAAGATAATTTTAACATGTGCTAAAATAAAATGAAAATACTATTAAAACCAAATCATCAAACAGTTCTTAAAAATTAGAAGATTATATTCATTTTATGTTTAATACTTATGGTTAGTATCATATGCTAAAATATTACTCTCCGTTATCGATCGATATTTCAATTGTCTAATAAAATCATACTTCAAATTTCAAGTTTTAAGTCATCTTACTTGTTAAACTATTTACTCCAAATCTTTTAACATTTCCACACTCTACTTACACATACATATTTATTTCCACACCCCACTTAGTTATTGCAATAATTAAATTTAATGTGACCAAAACATTTGAACATTTCCCCACTTCAAAGTATATAATGCATATTTATTGAGTAATTGAGCAACATGTAAATTAATTCAACTTCTCCAATCAAAAAAAATATTTTTTTTTTCTAAAAAAGTTAATTACTTTTTGTATTCTCACATTTTCCACCATCAACCCAATGTGTATATATATATATATCGATAGTCTTAGGTTTTATTTTTATGTCTTCCATATATATATAGATTTCCTGAAGAATAAGTATTTTCAATTTGACCATCTATATTTGTAAATGCTTAGACACACAGAATGAAGAATGAAATCAGCTCACCAGGAGCAGGAAACAACATTGAATTAAATAACCACCAGAGAGCCACGTGTCTGAATACAATAGGGAAAATAATAACCAACAAAATAATACAGGAAATAAGAAGGAAAAATGCCAAAATACAGAGAGCATAGTACTAATAGCTAACATCCCCCTCCTAAGCTAACAAGGTCTAGAGACCACAGTGAGCTTGGTCCTTAAGTTGATAAACCGAGGAGAATGCAATCCTTTAGTCATAATGTCTGCCAATTGGTCTTCTGAAGGTACGAAACGATCAACAAGTTGCTTATAAGCTACCTTCTCACGAATAAAATGATGGTCTATCTCAATGTGCTTTGTATGGTTGTGCATAACCGGATTTGAGGTACGTAGCACTAATGTTGTCACACAACAACAAAGGAGGAGAAGTGGCAACACCAAGCTCTTGGAGAATTGATTGAACCCAAGCAATATTAGCGGCGACATTAGACATACCTCTGTATTCGGACTCTGCACTAGAATGGGAGACAACTCGTTGCTTGAAAGAATTCCAAGAAATGAGATTGGAGCCGAGGAATGTGCAGAAACCGCTAGTTCTCCGTTTGTCATCAAGGCAACTGGCCCAATCTGCATCTGTGTAGCATGTTATTGAAGAGGAGGAACACGAAGAGAAAGTCAAACCAAGATGGACAATACCTTTGAGATATCGAAGAAGCCTCTTAACTGCTTGCATATGAGAAGAAGTCGGAGCATGGAGAAATTGGCATAATTTGTTGACAATGTAGCTGATGTCAGTGCGAGTTAATGTACAATACTGGAGGGCTCCGACAAGGTTGCGATACTCAGATGGCGAATCCAAAGGTTGTCCATCATGCAAGGAAAGGGGAGTGTCAGCAGCGATGGGGGAAGCAACTGGCTTACTTGAGTCCAAATGTGTCCGAGCAACAATATCAGCAATGTACTTTTGCTGCGACAAAATCATACTAGAACTCGTGCACACAACTTGAACACCAAGGAAATAAGATAACTCCCCCATACCCTTAAGAGAAAACTGATGATTCAAAGCTGAAATATATTGTTGAATAAGAGATAAATTTGAATCGTAAACCAAAATATCATCAACATAAATTAAGAAAACGACAATATGCAAGCCAGACTTATAAACGAACATAGATGTGTCAGCCTTCAAAGCAATGAAGCCCCACTGGAGGAGACAAGAGCTGAGTTTTGAGAACCACGCACGATGACTCTGTTTGAGCCCATACAAAGCCTTGTGAAGCCGTAACACATGATTAGGATGCTTAGAGTTTTCAAAACCAGTTGGTTGTCTCATGTAAACCTCCTATTTAAGCTCCCCATGAAGGAAAGCATTATGGACATCTAGTTGCCAAATGGATCACCCTGAAGAAACAGCAAATGAAAGAACGATATGGATTGTAGTCGGTTTCACCACAGGACTGAAAGTCTCAAAGTAGTCAATACCATAGGCTTGTGTGTAACCTTGAGCGACTAAACGAGCCTTGTACTGATCAATATCACCACTTGGCTTAAGTTTCAACCGAAAAACCCATATGCAGCCCACAAGCTTATGGTCAGGAGGTAAGGGAACAAGAGACCATGTTCCATTCCTAATTAAGGCTTCATATTCTGCTTGTATAGCAGCCTTCCAGTGGGAGTCAGCCAAAGTCAGCTTATAATTTTTAGGTTCCATAGCTAAAGCTTGAGTAGAAGCTAACCAAGCCTTTGGTTTAAAAATGTCATCTTTGGATCTGGTGATCATACGATGAGCATTAAGAGTAGATGAAGATTGAGCTAAAGGCAGAGGAGCAGGAGGGGAGGGTGAAGGAGAAGAAGAAACAAACGATGAAGAGGAAGAGTTAGAGGAGGGGGAAAAGGAATGAGAAGGAGAAATAGAAGGCACGATTAACAGAGAACATGAAATAGGCTGAAAGGAGGGAGCTAAAGGATAAACGGGAGTGGAAGAATGGGTCGAGCGATGGGAGTTGTGGTAATCGGCAAAGGGACAGACGCATGTGTAGATTTATAAGAAGGAAAGGAAGAAACATATGACAGAAGTGGCCCAAAAGGATAAAAGGAATCAGAGTAGAATTGCTTGATAGAAGAGACGTTAGTAGACTGCATATTACTGAAGGGAAAAGAAGTCTCATTGAAAACGACATGACGAGACACGAACAATCGGCCAGAGGATGGATCCAAGCACAAATAGCCTCTGTGAGAGGTGTTATACCCCAGAAAAACACACTCTCGAGAACGAAATTATAGCTTGTTATCATTATATGGTCGTAGGAATGCAAAACGTGAGCAACCAAAACACTTTAAGAGCTTGTAATCAGGTGAATGACGAAACAAAACTTTATAAGGAGAGCAAAAAATTAGTAAAGGAGTAGGTAGTCGATTGACCAAAAAAACAGCTGTTTGAAAAGCATATGACCAGAAACTTTGAGGGACTGAAGAATGAGCCAAAAGGGATAATCCAACCTCTACAATGTGCCTATTTTTCCTTTCAGCACTCCCATTTTGCTGTGGAGTGTAGGGACATGAAATTCTATGTATTATACCCATAGCAGTGAGCAGAGGTAACAAAGGTTTGTATTCAGAACCACCATCTGTTTGTAAGCCTTTGATTGAAGTATTAAATTGAGTTTTAATCAATAAGGCACAAAAATTACGAAAGATAGACAAGATATCATGCTTGGATTGAAGAAGATACAACCATGTAAACTTAGTGCAATCATCGATAAATAAAACAGAGTAGCGGGCATCATTTATAGATTGAATAGGGGAAGGACCCCAAACATCTGAGTACACTAAATCAAATTGTTCAAGAGACCGAGAATGGGAAGATTGAAATGGAAGTCGATGGCTTTTTGCCAATTGAAAAGAACTACAAAATTGTTCAGAAGAGGAACTAAAAGACAGATTGCAAACCTTAAGCACCCTTCGAACGACAACAAATGAGGGATGGCTGAGCCTACGGTGCGACAGAGAGGAATCTTGAATTGTGGAGAGAAAAGCAGCAGGCTGACACGAAGAAGCAAAATGCAAGGTTGGGAAAGGCACAGACAATTTGTAGAGGCCTCCCTCAAGATGTCCCCGAAGAAGTATGCTCTTGGATTGAAGATCCTTCACAAGAAAATGAGTGGAATGAAATTCTACCAAAGCACGGTTATCATGACAGAGTTTTGCTATGATAATGAGATTGTGGGAAAGCTGAGGAGCATGTAAAACAGAACGAAAATGAATAGGAAAACAAGGTACATAAGAATTTAAAGAGGTAGAACCAACATGAAGCACAGAGAGGGACTTACCATTGTCGATAACGATTTGCTCACCATTGAGGTAAGAAGTAGACTGCTACAGGTTGTTTAAGTCTGGTGTCATGTGGTGTGTTGCACCGGAGTCCATGAACCAAGCTTCATCAGGATGAGATGGATGTGATATTGAAGCTGAATCCAAGGGGGCAACGGTCGTAGAGATAGGTTGGGAAGATTGGGAAAATTGATTGAAAAGAGCTTGAGGAGAGGCAGTAGAGGGGGCTTGATACAGGGGATTGTGCCTATTATAACAAACTAAGGTTGTATAGCCCATTTTACTTCAAATTTGACATTGAGGGCGATTTTGGTTTTGAGGCCAACGAGTGGCGGCCAAGAACCCTAGGACCCGAGGAGGGAGCTGAAAAATTAGAGGGAAAGGAAAAATTTGAAGGAAAGAGTGCTGGTGGTCGAGGGGGGATTGGGTTTGGTATTAGACGCAGGGCGAGAGAAACGTCTTTGATTAAAGGGCAGGGATAAGTTGGCAAAGTTAGCTTAGACTAAGTTCAAACTATCAACCGACGATTGTTTTTCAAGACTAGCTTCATAAGCATGAGTAAGCTACAGATGTCAGCAAGGGAAGGTCTATCAGTGCGATTCTGTATGGTGGTCACAAATGGATTATACTTTGTTCCAAGTGTAAGGGATTACGGGACACTACACATATCTCCACAATGGTATGATATTGTCCACTTTGGGCATAACCCTCATGGCTTTTTTTTTGGTTCACTCCAAAAGGCCTCATACTAGTGGAGATAGTTTTCCTCCCTTATAAACCCATGGTCATCCCCTTATCTAGCCGATGTGGGACTTTGGTCGCACTCCCAACACCAAGCCCTTCTAGTATGTATGCTAAGTGATCGCGATAGGACAGGGGCTCACCGATGGCTGAGAACTTATCCGTAATGTCTTTGATTTGGGCAAGGTATTGAGACACAGATAATACATCCTTCCTAAACTTTTGAAGTTGTGAGCGAAGACCCATGATTCTAGCCGCAGAAGAAGACTCGTAAACAACTCTAAGGTGTTCCCAAATTTAAAATACAGAAGAACAACCAATAATCTCTCCCAATTTATCCTCAGTCAAAGAAGAGTATATCCAACTCATAAGCATACGATTATATTTTTGCTAAACCAGAAATTGAGGATTTACCTGAGTCTGACCAGCTTCGAGAAACTTTGAAGGAGCAGGCGTACTGTTAATGAAATTCTCCATGTCGGACGCAATGATTTGATTCAACAACTGATTTTTCCACAATAAGTAGTTGGAATCAGAGAGCTTGACGTTTAGAGGGGGAGTTAAAGAGGGATATGGTGAAGGGGACGACTAAGTTTGAGGGTAAATCGAGGTGGTAGGATTATAGTTCGGGAAAAAGGGCAGGGAGGTAGAAAATGGTGGTGGGTAGACGAACCCCACTGGAGTTGACGGATTCAAAGGAATAGAGGTTAGACTAGGGTTTTGAAGAAACCTAGTGTGAAGGCCAGAGGCAAACATGGGAACATAGGGATTGAGAGGTCGGGTGGGAGCTGAAGAAAAAGGGGTCGACGGATTTGGGTTTAGACGTTGGGAGGTCACAAGAGTAGTGACCGGAGTAGCTGTCGTAGAACTAGAAGATAAGACACACCTGATCATTGCCTACGGATGATGTGCTCGAGGGAGATGCCATGAGATTGAGGAAAACAAATTCAGAGAGAATAGAGCCAAAAGCTCTGATACCATGTAAATGCTTAGACACACAAAATAAAAAAATGAAATCAGCTCACCAGGAGCAGGACAACAACACTGAATTAAATAACCATCAAAGAGCCACGTGTTTGAATACAATTAGGAAAATAATAACCAACAAAATAATCCAAGAAACTAAGAAGGAGAAATGCCAAAATACAGAGAGCATAATTCTAATAACTAATAGTTAACAATATTAACATGAAAAAGCTAAATATTTGAATGAGATATATACATCTAATGTCTAATATACATATTCAATAGTAAAAGTATATTGTTAGGTTAAATCATATAATAATCCCTAATTTCTCAATTATTTTATTCAATTTAGTTTTTAAAAAAGGAAACCCCGTGCAATGCACGTTCAAAAAATCTAGTAATAACAAATATATTTAATAAAACTTTTAGACTTTTAAATCTCTATTATTATTATTATTATTATTATTATTATTATTATTATTATTTTGTCTTTTTTATCATAATTTTTCAAGTTAAATAATTTTTATAGTTTTTCTTTTTGCAGAATATATATTGCACCATAAAAGTAGAGTTATATGATTTGTATTTACAATTCATAATATGGATGCTATGGAGTGGAAAAAACGGTGTGAGTGGATACTTTCATATTGGGAAGCGATAAGACATGGCACAAACCCATGCGATGACACAACAGCGCCAATGGTGAAACGGAGCAGTGAGCGGCAGCGATTTCATGGTGTGAAGCTCTTCACGGACGCGACAGTGGGCTCTTCTGGTTATGGAGCGATCATTATGGATGAGGCGGGATGTCCACAAGCAGCTATGGAATTTTTTGATCAAGCATCTCACACACCTTTAGCAGCTGAGGTACAAGCTATTATTCATGGTATGCGGCTGTTACAGAGACGGAATATATCCACTGCACGTGTGTTTGTTCGGATTTAGTCAATGCCATTAAAATGATCAAGGGTCACATTCAAATTACATCGGATGTGCATCATTGGATTTTACAAATCCAAAATATGGTTCATAATTTTGAGGATTTATCCTTTCACTATGTATCGCGAAATTGTAACAGGAAAGCAGATTATTTAGATAGACATGCTTTAACAAAGCAGTTTTCTATGTAATGGCTAGACAATCTCTTGGAGGAGCTTCATTCAGTGAGTAATAGTGCTCATTGCAAATGTAATATTTCGTGTATTTCGAATTAATGAATGAAATGATACTTTTCTTCTTAAAAAAAAAAGAATAGGTAAAGATACATCATCATGATTAGTGATGGTAAGGTTTTCTAGTAGTTTTTATTTTACTTTTTTTTTTTTTTTTTTAAGCTTTCATGTTAAAACTTGTCTTTTACTTTTACACTTGTATTATACACTTTTGTGGATCAACTATATATGGGAGCGTTGCTCATTGAATATATCAACATTCAACTCCTTCCAAAATCTAATAAACACAAGGTTTTTTTTTTTAAAAAAAAAACATAGATTAAAGTATATTTATATTCCTATAATAGTTGAATCAATTTGGTCAACTAATTTTAGAAGTTCCATGATTAAAATTTACCAATCATATCTCTTAATTATGGTTAAGAAATATTCAAAATAACATGTTTTATGTGGTACGTAAGTTAACCTATGATTTATTATGTGTTGTTTTATTTTGATAAAGTTGAGATCAAATATGCCACATTAATGGAAAAACATATATATGAGTCAACTTTAAAAAAAAAAAAAAAAAACTTTTCAAACATTTATTTTGATTTAAGAGGCAATGAAAATGTTAAGTTTAATCTCATTTCAGAGTGTGATCGATAATATACCCATTGAATTTATATAACTATTTTGAACGATTTGCCAAAAAAAAAATAATAATAATTCAATCTCATTTACGCTACGTTAAATAGGAAGAACTTTGACTTCAATTTTATAACAGAGGCGATAATTTAAAAAAAATAAATAAATAAAGTAGAAGGAATAATAATGTAATTTGAGTCGATGGAAAATTAGAAGAAAGTAAGAACCAAAAGGATAAAAACATTTTCAATTCCCTTTTTCCTCATTGATAGTCCATGTTTTGGTTCTTAGTGCTCACATGTGATGTGGTAAGGTACGACATTCATGTTACTTTGTCTATTAAGGTTCTTAGGTCTTACAATTGTTACAAAATTAGCACATGTGATATTATGGGTAAAGAGGAGCATTGCTTGTGGAACTTGAATGTATAATCAAAATGGATAAACAATTATTAGTAACTTTTTATAGGTTAAAAACTTCTTTTTGTATTCTTGATAAAAACAAATTGTTATCTTTTCGTCCCTGAAATCTAGGATAATAGGACAATTTAGGTCCCGTTTGATAACCATTTGGTTTTTGGTTTTTGGTTTTTCAAAATTAGGCTTGTTTTCTTCCAATTTTCCTACCATGATTTTCATATTTGTCGATGACACATTTGAATTTCTAGCCCAATTCTAAAAACAAAAACAAGTTTTTGAAAACTATTTTTTTAAGGTCCCGGTTTTTTGTTTTTGGTTTTTGAAAATTATACTTGTTTTCTTCCAATTTTCTTATCATGGATTTCATTTTTGTTAAGGACACATTTGAATTCCTAGCCAAATTTCAAAAACAAAAACAAGTTTTTGAAAACTACTTTTTTTAGTTTCCAAAAATTGGCTTGGTTTTTAAAAACATGGGAAGAGGATAGATAAGAAAACAAAGAAACCTAGAGATGAAATGAGTGTTTATAAGCTTAATTTTCAAAAACTAAAACCAAAAACCAAATGGTTATCAAATGAGGCCTTAGTTTTCAAAATTTGCTTGGTTTTTAAAAACAAGGAAAGAAAGGTATTAGAAAAACAAAGAAACTTGAAGGTGGAAGTAGGATTTATAAGCTTAATTTTCAACAACCCAAAAACCAAAAACCAAATGATTATCAAACGGGGTCTTAGTTCCTATGTTTCAAAATCTTATAGTTTTGTGTCCTTGAACTTTTATATGACATGACAATTGTCACCAACATCATCGTCCCACCTTCGCCAATCACCCACCTTCCTCTCTCTCGTCTCTCTTCTACATTGTGCCCTCTCTTCTCTTTTCTCACCAAAATCCAAATTCAAATTCAAGTAAAGACGGTCACCAACACAAGTCTTTTCAATATGCTTTGTCCTCACTCACATGGTTCTTATGAAATTTCCAAGAGGTCATCCAACATAGAATTCCACCAAGTCGAACAGGTTTAACTTTGGAGTTCCTATAATGAAGCCACTGAAAAGGAAAGTGCGTCTTGTTGATATAGGTAGTTTACTATCAATTCTTCTAAGCGTATCTTGACCATATTTTCATATCCTCAAGATCTCTCTCATTTGGATATGGTCTTGGTTCATTCATGTACTCTTCCTATACTCGAATGTAACATTTTGAAACACAAGGATGAAACTAAAGATTACATACCCATAATTCAAATACCTAAAAGGTAAATTAAAAAAAAAATGACCGATAGCTCCTTTTTGGTCTTTATAAGCTTGTGTGAATGTTCAACAATGGTGGCTTAATTATCTATAAATTTGACCCATTTTAAAGACTTTGTAGTAGAAGTTTAATTGTTTATTTCAAATTCACATGTTTTTAAGGTGCTAGTTTGATTAATAATTGAATCATGTTTTTTTGGTAGTTTTTTATTTTTAGTTTTTCATGTTTCAATTTTTTTATTTCTTGTTTCTCAAAAAACAACAATCCAAAATGTTTAACCACTACCTTTTTAAACACATGTGAGTGATCAATAATGGTGGCTTTGTGGTCCTCCTATAAATTCCAATAACATTTATAATTATTTACAAATTTAATGCATTTTGGAGCTTTTGTTCATTGTACTTATTTTTCAGTAATTCATTGGGAAAAACATTGGCTTACCATTTTCTTATCCATGTTCTATAATCTATGACGAATTTAAAGATTTTTTTTCTCTCTATACGAAGGCAATTGAATATATTTTCCTTAAATTTATTAATCCCAATGAGAACCTTTTATTATTATTTTTATTTATTTATGTATTTATTTTTTATTTTTTTATTCTAAACTGGGAGGACCTTTTTATATACATACAAAAGATAAATTGCTAATATAAAGCCAAAACTCTTGCGTCTTTTTTTTAAATGTTTTTTTGGTGCCTACGATTTCGAAGTAGTTTTTAATAGGTCTCTAGGTTTCAAAATCGGACAATCAAGTCCCTACTGTTTCGAAAATGTTTCTATTAAGTCCCTCAACCGTTAATTTTATTAACAGTGTTGACATGGCACATTAAAAAATATTAAAATATTAATTTTAAAATTAAAAATTTTAAAAATTAAAAAATACATGCATATAGATTTATTGAATTATTTAGAACAAAGTCTTTGAAAGTTACAAAGAATTACCTCTATTTTCCAATGATGGATCCAGAATTTTACGTAAAAAAGGAACACAACTTCATATAAGTGATTTCATAAAAATTAAAGTTTTCCTAATCAAAATGAATTCTTTGAGATACTTACTCATTTAATTTTGTAGTTTTTTATTTCGTTTATTTTTGAATCAGTATCAAGACTATATTAGTAAACTTTTTTTTTCTTTTTGAAAATTAAGCAAGATATTAGATATTGATGTAATTACTATGTTAGTTACTTTGTTATTTCTAAGTTCAACTAATTAACAATTGGACGTTATCTGGAGGTTTATCTTTATGTTGATATATTTGTATATATACTCTTGAGAGATTCATTAATAAAACACATTTGTCATTCCCTTCAGTTTGTAAACGAACTTTATTCTACTGTTCAAGCCCAAATCTTGGTAATGAAGTCAATTTTGACAATCGATCAAGTTTTTTCTTTGATCATTCAAGAAGAACATCAGTGTCCAGAAGATATTGTTCCTCCTACAGAATCAATTTCTCTTCTTGCACCCACTGCAGATTCTTCCAAGAAGGTTACACATGATAAGTCGCGCAAGAAAGAACCACAAAGTTCTATTTGCACTGGAATCAAAGGCATGTGGTGGATAAATGCTACAAGCTCCATGGATATCCTCTCAGATACAAAAATCAAAATCGAAGTCAAACTGCTGAATCAGTTCCTAAAATTGTGCCATCTTAGACTAATTTCTTTCAAAGCCTTAATACAAATCAGTATTCTCAGCTGATGGAGATGCTTTCATCTCATTTACAAGCTGCCAAAACTGAACCAATTGCTGCTACAGTAACTCATACAGCAGGTATTTGCGCTCTTACTTCAAGTTTTCCTGATTGTAATGTTGATTCTTGGATTCTAGACTCTGGAACCTCTAGGCACATTTGCAATAGTTACTCTATGTTCAAAAATTGGCGCCATATACAAAATGTCACAATAGTTCTACCTACTTTCTTTCGTGTCAAAGTTGATTTTGTCGGGGACATTGCTATTTCAAGTCATTTCTTGTTGAAGAATATCCTATTTATACCAAAGTTTGCATATAACTTGATATTTGTGAGTTGTCTTTTACAATCAGGAGACATTACCCTTAATTTTTCTGTTGACCATTGCTTAATATAGGACAAGTTGCAATTGAGGACGATTGGCAAAGCTGACTGTTATAATGGGCTTTACATTTTTAAACCTGCAGATTAGCAAATTTGTTCTGTCTCTTTGTCTCCTACTCGTATTGTCAATATAGATACATGGCATCATCGATTAGGGCATTTGTCTTCAAAAAGGTTATTACCTTTAAAAGATGTACTTGGTTTACAACATACTGCTCATAGTAGTCCATGTCATATATGTCCATTGGCGAAACAACACCGTTTGTCTTTTGATTCGAATAATAAGGTTTTTGAAAATATATTTCACTTGGTCCATTGCGATGTCTGGGGTCCTTTAAGCTTTCTACTCATCAAGGTCATAGATATGTTCTTACCTTATAAGTAGATGACTGCTCAAGATTTACTTGGACCTATCTCATGCGTAACAAATCAGATGCCATTTATATTATTCCTCGATTCTTTGCACTTGTCGAAACTCAGTTTTCTAAAACTATCAAAGTGTTTCGATCTGACAATGCACCAGAACTTCGTTTTACTGAATTCTTTGCTTCTAAAGGGACTGCCCATCATTTTTCTTGTGTTGAGAGACCACAACAAAACTCTGTTGTTGAGCACAAGTATCAACATTTGCTATGTTGATGAATCAACAAAAGTTGTTGATAAGACTGGTTATTCAACAAGAGTTGTTGATAAGGCCAGTGTTTTTGGTTAGTCACATCCATCTCAAGAGTTAAGAATGCCTTGATATAGTGGGAGGATTGTTTTATAACCTGACTGTATGGGCTTATTTGAAGCTCAAGTCGTCATTCTTGATGATGACATAGAGGATTCATTGTCTTTACAAAAGAAATGAATGATGTTGATAATGATAAAAGGATTAAAGCCATTTACTTGGAAATGGAATCTTTGTATTTCAATTCCATCTGGGATCTTGTACATCTGCTTGATGGGTAACACCTATTGGTTACAAGTGGATATACAAGAGGAAACGAGACATTTAAGGTCTCAACCAGAAGGGTCCATTGAGCAAGATCAAAAGCAAAAAGGTTTGCAAGCTTAAGTGGTCCATTCATGGATTGACCTAAGCATTTCTATCCTGGAATTTCAGATTTGATACAGTGATTAATTTTTTTGGATTTAATCAGTACATTGATAAGTCTTGTGTTTACAAGTAATCATCAATAATTCAGTAGCTCACTTAGTGTTGTATATGATTGATATCTTAATAATTGGAAATGATGTAGGTTATCTTACTGACATTAAAAGAGGCTAGCAGCTCATTTCCAAATGAAAATCTGGGAGAAGCTGAGCTAGCCTTCTCTCAAGTGTCTTATGTCCACAAGATGTTAGTTAGATATAAGATGCAGAATTCCAATAAGGGTTTACTACCTTTTCAGGAATGGAATTCTTTTGTCTAAGGAACTATGTCCTAAGACACCTCAAGAAGTTGAGGACATGAGACATATGTCCTATGCAGTAGGTTTGTCAGTAAGTATCAATCAAACCCAGGATTTGATCTCTGGAGTGTCGTTATGTACATCCTCCAGTACCTTAGGAGAACGAGGTTCTATATGCTCTTGTATGGTGCTGAGGTTTGGATCCTTATAAAATACACTAACACAGATTTTAAACTGATTAAGATTTGAGGAAATCTACACCAGTATCTGTGTTCACTCTTACTGGAGGAGCTATAGTACGACTTATCTGCAGTCTCGACCATATAGGCCGATAAGTAGTTGCTTATGAAGCACCGATAGAGACTATATGACTTAGGAAGTTCAAGCCTAATTTGGAAGGTGTTCCAAATATGAATTAGCCTATTGCAAGACAAGCAAGCACATTGAATCTAAAGGATATATTGTCGATTCATTCACGAAGGCTCTCTCAGCTAAAGTGTATGAGGGTCATCTAGATGGTCTAGGTCTACGAGTTATGTACAAAGATGTAATCTAGGGCAAGTGGGAGAAGTGTAATGGGTATAGTGATACCATTATGTAATGGGTATAGTGATGCCCTAGTTTATTGTATTTGAACATTGTAAATGTTGGGTTTTATGCCCTAAAACTCGTAGATAGTGAATGTAACCGTTGACCGGATATTAATGAAATAATATTGATATATTTTTCCATTAATTGTTATTAGTTATTTTATATTTGTCTTTGCCTAATAATAACCCTAATCCAATAAACTAGACATCCAAGGCATTGAACTATATGTAGCGACATATTGGATCATTGTTCAAGAAACAGCCTAAAGGGTCTATAGTATAGGGATAAGATTGGGTGCCTTATCCTGGTGACACTATGGATACGGCCCACTTTGTATTTGATACAAACGCCGCGATCCAACGTGTTCGTGTAGGAGACATGCGAGTGGGGGTATCCTATGCAATGAGTTTGCATAAGACCGGACCGTGAAATAGTAACCACTGGTTATAACACCGTTAACTAGTTGGTTTTCTATTTCACTAGGACGACCTAGACAACTTAGTCTTAATCCTGAGTTGATTATGGACTCCTACTCATGAGAGATTGTCCTTTGATTTGTATGGGTGAGAGTGGCCAATACGCCGACTCAATAAGCCTACCACTTTGGGGACAAGACCGAATGGGGAGCTGGGAACATAATCGTACAAGATGGAATTCACTTCTTCCCGACTTTAGGGAAGCAGATGAGTGTTCCCTTAAGTGGTTACTCCGAGTCTTGAACAAAGGGCCCTACCCTCTCAATGGCACGAGAGGGTTCTCTGTTTGATGGTTGGACCACAAACAGGTTATTCATTAGAGGAGAATTGGTACTTAAGGAAATAGAGGTGACCCAGGGGTAAAACGGTAATTTGACCCAGCTGGTGTTACGGACACTCATGAAGGACTAACTAGTCGATATTGGTCTAGATCCGTGGACACAGAAAATATGTCTGCAGTGAGAAGAGTGCAACTGTGAGTCTATAGTGGAATGTACACACAGTTAACGAATATTGATTAATGTGGTTAATGAGTTTGACCAATTAATCTCACATCGTTGGAGCTTCTGATCTGCAGGTCCATTAGGTCCCACTGGTAGCTCGTAAAGTAATTTGAGGCAACTAAGTAATAAAAGTAAATTGAAAATGTTCAATTTATTAAGGGAAACAAATATAATATATATTGATATATTATTATGAGAGAAATTAATATTTGAAAAGTTCAAATATAAATTTATGGAAGTTTGAAAGAGTTCAAAATAATGAATTAATTAATTTAAGGCTTAAAATGTGTTTGGGCAAATTAATTAATTCTAGGCCGGGAATTAAATATGTGATATTTAATTGGTGGTTAATTAATTAAAGAATTCATTAACCGGGAATTAATCAATTATGGAAATAATTAATCACTTAAGGAAGTGATTAATCATTTATGGAAATGATCTAATCACTTATGGAAGTAATTAGTCATTTGTGGAAAAGATTAATCAATTATGGAATTGATTGATCATGATTGATTAATTAAGGAATAAGATTGAATCAATTATGGAAAAGATTGATTTAATTGAATATTTTATTCATGGCCTCTCTTCTATAAATAGAACACTAGACCTAATTGGTCATGACACTTGACACTCTTGAAAGACAATACCTAGAATTCTCTCTAGCCTCCCTCTTAGAGAAAGACTCCCACAAGTCTTTTGCCTCCAAGACTCAGAGACATACTGGTGTAACCTCTGTGGTGATTGTGTCAATCAAAGAAGAATTTCCAGCGAAGAAAACCTTAAAGCGGCTGCTGCGTTTTCGTTCGTGGAGCATCGTTGGCGAAGAACGGTCAAGTCTACAACGGAGGTTTGTAACGGTTCTTCCTCTTTTCTTTAGAAAAGTTTTAAAAATAAATTTAGATTTATTTTAGCATGTTTAAACCGATTTTACAGCGACTTTAAAGTTCGTTTAAAGTTTTGTTTGAGTTATCGTAACGGTATTTTAATGTTAATTAATATACGGCGTAAGGTCCAATCGATGCGCTTCCGCTGCGTGGGGACTTTTATTCCCTTCAGTGGCTTTCTTGCTGCAAAACTAGTTTCCCATCCTATGCTTCCAAATATGAAGCTTTCGGCTACAATTGGTGTTCCTCTTAATAATGATTCAGCATCTAACTATAGAAGACTCATTGGAAGATTTCTTTACTTACAAATATCCACACCTGACATTTACTTTACTGTACATAAGCTAAGCCAATACATTTCCCAGCCTTATTCTGGACACCTAGATGTTGCTAATCACTTGCTGAAATGTTTAAAAGGAACTGTTGGGCAAGGAATTTTACTTGATGGCACAAATACTTTCCAATTAAAGGCTTATGTGGACTCTGATTGGGGATCGTGTTTGGATTCCAGGAGATCAGTCACTGGTTTTTGTATCTTCCTTGGACAATCTCTTATATCTTGGAAATCTAAGAAACAAACTACTGTTTTAGATCATCAACATAAGCTGAATATGTCCTTACTATGGTGTCCAGTGAACTTACTTTGATATCTCATCTACTTAAAGATCTCCACATTGATTTGGTATATTGTGATAATGTTGCTGCCATAGCTATTGCTACCAATCCAACTTTCCATGAGCGCACGAAATACAACGAAAAAGATTGTCATTTTGTTCGAGACTTAATTGATCGAGGACAATTAAAAGCCATGCCTATTCGATCCAGTGTCCAACTTGCACACATGTTCACTAAGGCCTTGACATCTTCTATTATTCAAAGTCATGGTCAAGATGGGTATTTTAAATTTGTGTTGTCCATCTTGAGGGGGGCATATCAGATATTGATGTAATTACTCTGTTAGTTACTTTGTTATTTCTAAGTTCAACTAATTAACAGTTGGACGTTATCTGGAAGTTTATCTTTCTGTTGATATATTTGTATATATACTCTTGGATTCATTCATAAAACACATTTGTCATTCCCTTCAGTTTGTAATACAATATAAAAAGTTTCAAATCATTTCTTAGATTTCAAATCATAAGATTTAATTCATTCATTGAAATATCCAAGGATTTTAAATCTGAATGGACTTTTAAATTAATTTATTGTTTGTTACAATGTTAACTTTGAATTAGAAGAATGATTTCAAATTTCATCAATTGAAATATAAGACACCAATTATGTGGATGATTTCAATCCTCACCCTATAATTGTTCAACAAAAAAAAGTAAATAATAATTTCAAATATTCTTTTTAACTTCAAAAAAAGGAAAACCATACTATAATGTTTGGATATTGCATAATTTGGTTGAATTTTAAGGGGGTGTTTGGAGCACTGAATAGGTTATAATAACCTCATTTATTATAACTTATTCAGTGTTTGGGGCATCAACAAAAATAAACGGTGAGGTGAGTTATTTTTACCCCCGATTATTTTATCCATTCTCTACAGTACCCATCTTTCAATCCACCCGATTATTCTATCCAGTTTCTACGGTAACTCTCTCCTCTCTTCTTCCATGTGACTCATTGACTTTTTCGACGAAAGACGGCCGTCGTCGACCGATGAAGTTTTCGGCGACTTTTCCGACGGTCGCTGACGACTTTTCCGGCCACCGATTTTTTTTTCTTTTTTCATATTTCTTCTCATTTTCATTTTGAAAAATATAAAAAATGAAAATTAAAAAAAAACGCCGAAGGTTGTCGGAAAATTCGTTGACAACATCGAAGGTTAACCAACTTAAAAAAAAAAAAAAACATTCAAATGAAATTGTATTTACCACACTCAAGTTTATTTCAAATGATTTTATTGATAAAAAAAAATAATAAAAAAACTAATATGATTTTTGAACTAAACATTTACAATTTTTATTTTGGCAATACTAAAAGTTAACTAATATGATTTTTCTGTACCAAATTCTAAACTTTTTTGTTTTGTTAAAAAAAAAAACATAACCCTAAATCAAAGTGAATCATATATCATAAAAAAAAATAATAATAAAAAAAAATAGAAAAAGAAAACAATCAGTTTGAACCTCTTATTCAGAACCCATGTTAAAACAGATCAGCACTCTAAACACATGTCATTTTATCCCAGACTAAAATAATCTGCACCCCAAACACAGATTATTTTATCCCAAACTATAATAATATGCACCCCAAACACGGATTATTATAACCTCAGACTATTATAATCCCCAGATTATTATAACCACCATATATTATAACCAATTCAGCGTTTCAAACAGCCCCTAAGTGATGAATTTTTTTTTTATCATTGAATATGTATATGTGATTAGTTTAGCTGTAATTAGCATGTTAACCAAAAAGTTAGAAATTCGAATCCCCACCACTAAGTTGTTGAACTTAAAAAAAAATAAAAAAAAATTATAAATCCTTGAAATTTCAATTAATTTTGTGTTCAATAAGTTCTTTAAACTTTTAAATTTATGTTTAATAAATTTTAGAATGTTTATCTTTGTGTCGAGTAAGTCATTAACCTATTAGCTCAACAATGATTGACATGTATTCCTATCGTGAGATGCAAGGATCCAATCTTCAAACCTCATATTTGTCGTACTAAAAAAAGAGGGGAAAAAAAACTATTAGACTTTGTAAAAAATTCACATACCTACTAACGCATGAAATTAGATTTTTTTTTTTTTTTTTTTGTTTTTTGACAATAATGAAATTAGAAATGTTATAGGTGATTTTGGACCACACAGATGGACAAGGAGCTGACGAGGACAATCGGGCAGAGGTAGGATCAAGAGACCGACCCAGAGGAAGACCGAACCAAAGGGTCGGGCCATTGGTCGGCCTCGGCAAAAGGCCGAGGCCGACCATTCGGCCCGTTTGCACGGGCCGAGCCCGGTGACCTCTTTTCGGTCCCTAATGCCCCGAATCGCCCCGGTTTCGCCTAGTTCGCCCCGAAACGCCACCGAATTCCTAAAAAACCCTAGGAGGACAAACAGGTATAAAACCCCCTCTTCACCACGGAAGAAGGGTTCGGAAACTCGATTCTTGACTCTCCCTTTTACTATCTGTAGCTTCTCCTCGGTTTTCTGACTTAGGCATCGGAGGCGGTGTGGCCTACACCACGCCGGTGTGCAGCGGTTTTTGCTGGTCTTGCAGGTCACGTCTTCCCCAGTTTCTACAAATTCACTGTTGGTGTCACGTGAAGGTCAGGTGAGTCTTCTGTCCGGATTTTGGCATCAACAAGAAATTTAAGAATCTTAATTATTAGACCCAAAATTGAATTTTATGTTTAATGAATTTAGTTAATTTTTAAAACTAAGAACCTTGGAATCATTTCTAAAGTTCAATAGTATATCTCATATAAAATTGAAATTTTGTGAACATAAATAATTGAAATTTCAAAGACCGAATTTGTAATTTATCCCATGTTTAACCTATTCATATGGTAAATTTATAAAAATTTACTTCAAAATTTTTAATTATAGAAAATTTCCCCTTTTTTTGGGCTATCAAACTCTAACATTCTTTTATGAATTTGATTATAAAGATCAAAATTAAAAAAGTAAATCAGTAAAAGATTTTTTTTTTTTTTTTTTTTTTTTGAGTAAAGAAAAAGAACTTATTATGTATGCAAATGACAAATCTTTAGTTGAATAGATAAGATACAGGCCGAACTTGGTAATCCGGGTTCACAAAGCCCATCTAGCTTTCCCACGTGTTACATCGCTATAGGCTAAAGGAACAAAAGCGTGGAACGATCAAAAATTAGAAAAAAACAATGGCCCATGCAGGTTTCGAACCTGCGACCTTCGCGTTATTAGCACGACGCTCTAACCAACTGAGCTAATAGGCCACACGTTCATTTTAGATAAAATTATATATTAAACTTTGTATAATTTCTGATTTTTGTATTTATTTTATATATGATATGGTTTATTTTCAGGAACCATAAAGTAATTTTTACTCCTTTTTTTTTCTTGTTATGTTGACTAATATAGAGGAAATTTTGTCCTTTTCTCCCAAGTCTAAAATTGATCCAGGCTTTTTTTTTTTTTTTTTTTTTTTTTTTTTTTTTTAATTTCAATCTTTCCAAAAAAATAATCTTAATTGACCATCCAATTTAACAACTAATAGAAACATTAAAAGAAGACTAAATTGAAAAGTGTATTACCGAGTAGCGATAATTGACACTGATAAGAGATTTAAATCTCTCCCTCTATGCTAAAAAAAGAGAGAGAAAAAAAAAAGAAAAAAAAAAGCTTTGCCAACTATTTTTTTAAAATTGCTTTGACGAAAAAAAAAAACTCCTATATTTTTCCAATGAAGTCCTTATAATCACTTAATATTAAAAGAATGATGATATATGAATTTCAAATTTTCAAAATATTTATTTTATTAGTTTTCAAATTATTAGCACATTGAATTAATATTTTATAACAACGAGCAATTGGGCTCGTTTGATAACGTTCCTGTTTCCTGTTTCTTGTTCCTGTTTCTCTTTTTTTAAGAAACAGACTTGTTTGATAACTCATCCCTATTTCTTGTTTCTAAATTTCTAGAAACGTTTCTAAAAAAGAGGTCAAATTTGAGAAACTACAAAATGTTGTTTCTCAAATTCTGTTTCTGTTTTTTTTCTCTATCTTTCATGCATGTATCCATCTCTCCCTCCCATTCCTACACCAATCTCTTCTCTTCCTCTATTTTTTTAACCACTTCCTCGTCTTTTTTTTTAATCTTTTTTCGTTATTTCGTTCTCTTTCCTTTTTTTTCTTTTTTCGTTAATTCTTTCTCTTTCATTTTTTATTATTTGTGTTATTTCTTTCCTTTTTTCCTTTTATTATCACCTCCACGATCTCAAACTACCGCCTACCATCGTTGACATCTGACTATCAATCGTCGCCGACCAGTCGTCATTGTCAACCTCCGACTATCAGTTGTCGTCGACAGACCGCCTCCGTCGAACTTCGACTATCGACCGCCACCGACCTCCATCGACCAACCGCCACAGACCACCTTCTACTACTGGTCGTCGCCGACCTCCGTCGATCGACCACCATTGTCGACCTCCGACTACCGGTTGTGGTCGTCCGCTACCGTCAACCTTCGACTATCGACCTTCGCTAATAGACCATCATCGTCGACCTCCGAATACCGCCCGCGACCGATCGCTACCGTCGACCTCCGACAACCGACCGCCTCGACCTCTACCGACCAACCGCCACTGTCCACCTCCGACTACCTGTCGCGGCCAACCGCAACCGTCAACCTCCGACGATCGGCCGCCATCGGCCTCCACTAACCGAACGCCACCATCCACCTCCGACTACTGGTCGTCGTCGACCTTCGTCCACGGGCCACCATTATCGACCTTCGACTACTGGCCGCTGTCGACCTCCGCTGACCGACCATTACTGTCGACCTTTGACTACTGGTTGTTGTCGACCTCCACCAACCGACCGCCACCGTCCACCTCAAACTACCGATCATCGCCGACCTCCGTCGACCGACCGTCGTCGTCAACCTCCCACTACCGACCACAACCAACAGCAACTGTCGATCGGTCGCCGTCGACTTCTGCCGACCGACTGCCACCGTGCACCTCTGACTACCGATTGTCGTTGACCTCCAACTACCGACTGCGGTCGGCCGCTACTGTCGACCTCTGACAACCGGCCGCTATCAACCTACACTGATCAGCCTCCGTCGACTGACCGCTACCATCGACCTCAGACTACCAGACGCCGCCGACCTGCCACTACCGTCGACCTCTGACTACCGACAACCGCCGACCACCACCGAACGACTGCTACCGTTGACCTTTGACTACCAGACGCCGTCAACCTCTTATTACCGTCGACCAACCACCGCCGACTGCCCGCAGTCGTCGACCTCCGACTATCGGCCACCATTGATCGACGATTTTGTCGACCCCCGCTCTATTAACCAGCTTCCAGCGACAGACCGTTACCGTCGACCTCCGACTACCTGGCGCCGTCGACCAACCACCATCGTTGACCTCTAACTACCGAGCGTCGTTGACCTCTGTTGACCAGCCTCTGCCGACTGACCGCTACTGTCGACCTCAGACTATTGGGCGCCGCCGATCATCCACTACCGTCGATCTCTAACTACTGACAGTCGCCGACCTCCATCGAACGATTGCCACCGTCAACCTTTGACTACCGGGCATTGTCGACCTCTACTGACCGTCGATCAATCGCCATCGTTGACCTTCGACTACCGGCCACCACCGACCAACCGCTACCGTCAACCTCTGACTACCGACCTTCGTCGACCGACTGCCACCGTCGATCTCGGACTACTGTCAACCTCCGACCAGCCGCTACCGTCGACCTCTAACTATCGAGTGCCACCGACCTCTGCTGAACGACAGCTATCATCGACCTCTCACTACTGGGCACCATCGACCTCCGACTACCAGTCGTGGTTGACCTCCGCTGATCGGCCTTCGCCGATTGACCCCCACCGACCTTTGTCGACCAGTTTCTACAGTCGACCTGTGACTACCAGATGCCACCGTCGACCTCCGACTACCAAAACTTGTTCCTTTTTTCTTATTTTCGACAACCGCCACCACGCTCCGTCGACTTTTCCAACATTCGTCGCTGACTGTCTGCATTCGCTCAGTGGTCGAAAGTCGGTAGCGATGGCCGATGATTAACGATGGTGGGTGATCGGTAACAATGGTGGTAGTGATGAGGAAGAAGAATGAGAAATAAAAAAATAATCGTTGAAAATTAATATAGTTTTATATTATATGTACTAAATTTTATTTTAACTAAAAAAACAAGAAACAAGAATCGATTATCAAACATATTTTGTGTTTTTGTTTCTTTTTTCAGAGAAACAAGGAACAGGAATAGTTATCAAACATGTTTCTGTTTCTACTTCTTAAAAAACAAGAAACAAGAAACAGGAAACAAGAAACGAGAAACGAGAAACAGGAAACGAGAACGTTATCAAACGGGGCCTTAAAGTTAATTAAATAAGTAATTTTTTTCAACCATCTCAAATGAGTGAATATCTCAACAATTAAGTTTGACTTATATTGGAGAGGTCAAATAAGTTACTACGTGCTAAGTCATATGTAAATAGTAATACTGTATCAATTTTCATTATAAACTTTTAATTTCATCAAATCTAAGGGAACATTTTTATCTTTTATTCAACCTATACTAATTCATTCACTATTTTTTATAAAATTGTAATAATAAATTTAAAATTAAGATGGCAACCTTTTATTTGAGTGTGATGTAAAATGGGATGAAAAAGAACCTAACAAGATGGAGTAAATGCCAAAGTGAACTTAGCTCAAAGGTAATTGACATGTACCCTCGACCATGAGGTCAGAGGTTCGAATCTCCCCACTACCAAATGTTGATATACTCAAAAAAAAAAAAAAAAAAAAAAGAACAAGATGGAGTAATGTTTTTTTTTTCTCTTCCAAACACTACTTGGCGCTCAACCACCCCTCTCTCCCATCAGCGTAGACTCACGTTGTACCCCGCCCTGCCGTAGCCGCTCTCACACTCCCTCACATTGACAATTTTAATGTGATTATTTTTAATTATTTTTTTTAAAAGTCCAAGCGAGCATAGCGCTCAACATAATGTACATATACCTTCGACTATGAGGTTAGAGGTTCGAATCCTAATATTAATGAATGAAATCAAATTTAATTTAAAATTATATTTTAAACTAAATATATGTTTATCAATAAAGAAAAGTTATGCCAAACCGAGCATATTAAATTAAATTTGATTTCATTCATTAATGTTTTTTTCTTTTTTTTGAAAGGATTTCATTCATTAATGTAAGGACTTTTTAGTAAGAGAAATAAACTAATTAATGGATAGAAACCTATCTATAATAATTATGTTAATTAGGGGCAAATTTTTTTTTTTTTTTTTTTTGAATCAATTAGGGGCATTTTTTAAATTTAGCCAAACCCATATGTTTATAATTTCTGCTAAAAATTTAGTCAACTTTATATTACATTTAAATTTATTTTGAATAAATTTTACTTAAAATTAATGTGTTTGACATTTTCTTTGATAAAATTAAATGGAACGGAAACCAACAAGCCAAGCCAAAGTCATTTTTGACCTTTTCGAAATGGTCTATAAATAATAGAAATTGAACGGAAATTAGTGTGTTTGAATTTTTGACAAAAGAAAAAAAGTTTTTTTATTCTTTTAAAATTTTAGTCAATTTTTATTTACATTTAAATTGATTTTGAATAAAATTTTCTTAAAATTAATGTGTTTGACATTTTCTTTAAGAAAATTAAATTGGTAATTGAACCTATTTTGCAATTAACCAAAATTGAAATTTACTCTCATAAATAACTATTTTTATGATAGTAAATTTATAATTAACCTACAAATTTTATGCAAGTTAAGGTATGTTCATATTTGACATCACAATAGGTGAATCGAATAGTAAGAATATTCTTAACCATTTGAAATTTTTATTTACTAATTTAAATAGTTTTCATTAACTTTATATTTAATTATTTTCTTAGACATATGTGCTGAGATTTTCACTCACATTTGTGTAAAATCAAAACTTTTTCATTTTAATCAACATTCATATTTAAATCCTTGATATTCTTTCAAAATTGTTTAATAAGCTATATATATTCTATAACTCTAGCTAGCACAAGTACTATAGGATTTTATTTGTGTGTTAAAAAAATTTAAGAAATTATATGAAGTGACTTTTTAAGTGCTTAAAAATATTTTTTTACACTTACTTTTTTTTATACTTAAAAAGTCATTGTAAACCGAACATATTAAAAAATACGACTAAAAGAACATTCCATTAATTATTGCAAAATATGATCAAAGAAGGGAGTTCTTTTTTCATGCATTAGTCACTAATATTGATTGTAGTTAGTCGTAATTACCATTATTAATTGAATTATTTTTACTTTCTAAACTGCGTTGAAAACTAAATCACATCAGCTTCAAAAATAATAATAATAATAATGAAAATCACATTAAAAACCTCGATGTTTTTTTTTTTTTTTTAACCTTTTTCTGTTCGATAAGAGTACAATTGTTGTTTTTCTCGTGGTTGCCAACGAAAACATTACTTAGTTTAAGGATTGTATCAATTTTAATCTTAAACTTTCAATTTCATAATCTCAAACTCAACGGATTGTATCAATTTTAACTTCAAACTTGTACAAGTGTTACAATGTAGACTTTATCGATTAACTTTCCATTTGCATTGCCATTAAAATATCTATGTGATTGACGATTTTCTTTTTTCTTTTTTTTTTTTGAAAAAAAAAATCACATTGCACCCAAGTTACGATGGTTTCTTATAAAAAATTCGTTAGAGAAACTCTTTATTTGAAGAAATTAAACACTTCAAATTGATTCTTCCTATTGTTATTGGCCTCCCCTAACGAAAATTTAAAGCTTACAAAAGTTATTAGCAACAAGAAAAATCCAGCAAATTTGAGAAAAAAACGTGAAGTTGCTTTGCTTTCATTTACTACACTTGTATATTCTAATTAGTAGAGAAAAAAAAACAAGAAAATAAGAAAAAAAACACCCCACCAAATGCGTAGCAACAAGAAAATACCAGCAACACTTCAAGAAGAAAAAACTCCAAAATTGCTTGTTTTCCTAATTCTTTGACAGCAACAAAAAAACCTACAAAAGTTCTCAATAATAAGAAAAAGTCATCTAAATGAAAAGAAAAAACTGATAAGGAATTACGGGACACTACACATATCTCCACAATCGTATGATATTGTCCACTTTGGGCATAACCCTCATGGCTTTGCTTTTGGTTCACTCCAAAAGGCCTCATACTAGTGGAGATAGTTGTCCTCCCTTATAAACCCAAGGTCATCCCCTTATCTAGCCGATGTGGGACTTTGGTTGCACCCCCAACAATCCTCCCCTCGAACAAAGTACCACCCGAGCCTCCCCTCAACTAGTCATCTATCCGCCAGACTCTTCAAAGTCCGTCAATATTCTGGGTTCCAACTCTCTAGGCCCCATTTGCTTTACCGAGAGTTTACTCTCATCCAGGACACAACTTCTTTCCTCCGGAGTATACTGCCTGCCCAGACCTCAACAACGAATTTCCCCATGACTACTTAGGCTCACAACTTCTTTGTTCGGTACTTGAGGATTTTATCCGACACGGCTATGTTTGGGGTATGGCTCTGATACCAGATGATAAGGAATTACGGGACACTACACATATCTCCACAATCGTATGATATATATTGTCCACTTTGAGCATAACCCTCATGGCTTTGCTTTTGGTTCACTCCAAAAGGCCTCATACTAGTAGAGATAGTTGTCCTCCCTTATAAACCCAAGGTCATCCCCTTATCTAGCCGATGTGGGACTTTGGTCGCACCCCCAACAAAAACTCCAAAATTGTTTTCATATCATCCCATAGTTGCATGTTCTAATTTTAAGTAGCTAAAAAGAGAACAAATTAAATGCTCAAACGTAATGAGAAGAAAATGAGATGAAACTCGTGTACAACTTCTCAACCACAAACATTTATTCAAATAAAAAGTTTCTCCCATTATAAATTTCTTACAAGAAACCAACTCAAGTGCAATGAGAATTAAAACATGAAAAGTGAGGAAATATAATCAATTATGTGCTTTAACGGCGGTTCAAATAGAAAGTAATCGAAGGTCTACATTGCAACACTCATGCAAGTTTGGGATTAAAATTGATACAACTTGCTAAGTTTGAAAAAATTGATACAACCGGCTAAGTTTAGGGTTCAATTTGATGAAATTGAAAGTTTAGGGTTAAAATCGATACAACTTACTAAGTTTGGAGTTCAATTTGATGAAATTGAAAATTCATGGTTAAAATTGATACAATTTACTAAATTAGGTCAAAAATCATTTTCTTCCCTAGTTTTTTTTTTTTTTTTTTTTTTTTTTTTTGAGAAGATTTTTTCCCTAGTTTCTTTTTTTTTTTTTTGATATTGAACATCAGAACCTTACATCAAGCCAAAAGGCCACACAGAGCACAACACAAAGGAAAATCAGATATAAGCCCCACCCTCCACACACGGAGGCCTACTCAAAGAGAAACCAAAACACCACCCTTTGTACAGCACTCTTCCCCACACGAAGCGCAAGACCCTATCCATGAAGACACCTGATAAGGCAACCCTAATTCTCAGCCCAAAGATCCAAGCTATTGAGGAGCAAGAACCCTTGAAACTAAGAGATTAACACCTCCTTACACAAATTAGAACCAACCAAGAGAAAAGGCTAGAAATTGATTACCTCTTATGATCAATGATCTAGAAGCAAGATTGGAAATCTTGTTCTAGATTGAGTCATTCCACAATCAAACTTGATCAAGGCCGGATTGAATGACTCAACATGCAATCTATCACAAGAATTGCAAGAATCCTAGAAAAGGCATTTCTAAGAAAAAATCTCAAATATGAGAGTTCATATTTCATTCATCTTCAACTTGTTGTTCAAATGAGAAATTACATCCATATTTATACTAATTGAAAAGACACCATGAAAGGATACAACCCTTCATCTATGTGGTCTAAATTCAACCTCTAACTTTTCAAATCCATGCATGAACCTTCATAAATACAAGTTCATGAATTCACAAGATACATTATACATTAAATATGTGAATGAATATGAATTTCTAGATTCATTGTGTCTTTTGGTTGAATAGGTGCCTTTGTGAATCTTGAAAGGATGCAACTTTTCACCATAATAATTGATTGAGTTGGTTGGTCACTCGTTTCATATTCCAATCAGCAACCTCTAAACTTTGTAATAATCTTGGGTTTTTGTAGCTTGATTAAGACACCTCGGTTCATATCATCCTCCCCTTCTTCAAGAGGATTCGTCCTCGAATCCAAGGATCCCCTTGTAGTGCAAACTTGAAATCTTTTGCATCTCGCAGTCTTCCTCTCCTTATGTTCTTCACGCTTGACCATCGTCCTTGAGTGAATGATGAAGAAATATATGAGCATTTCTTCTTACATAGCTTGTTGATAGTGCACTTTCTTCGTGGTTGGCTTTGACTCATATTTGAAACAAGCTTTGGATCTTTCTTTTCAATAAGGAGTTTAATTTCCTGCAAGAACTCATTAGTAAAAGTAGGTACACTTGGTTTAAGTGCACCCGTCAGAAAACAAGTCCTTTCAGTTACAAGTTCTTGTATGTATCGTTTTGAACACAAGACATGAGTCTCCTCACATACTTTAATAAATGAACTATCTTTCTCTCCAATCTCAATATAAGCTTCAAATATTTCTTTCTCACACTCTTTCTCTTTTTCACTTTCCTCACTTTTTGTGTCAAAGGAAGGATCAACATATGTTTGCACATTTTCTTCGTTGGTCACCACGTCATCAACAACAACGTCATCATTTGAAACATCATCTTTAGGCATGGGACATTCTTCTTCTTCTTGAATGGATTTTGTGATTTGTGTCTCTCTTGCTTGATCCCGCAATTTCAATTCGTGATATAATTCGGTCATGTACTTTATGGATTTATGTAATTCATCCATATTTTCACGAAAAGCCTTCCGAAGTGGATCATCACGGACGTGTTTCTCGGAACGTTTTTGTGCTTGATGAAACATGGATTTGTTTGAACTCCTTGTTTGAAACATGCTCTTATGATCAAATGGATGAAGATTGAATACTAATGGGCATGAACAGTTCAAGAACTCAACATGAACAACTTCAGGATTTTTTTTTTTTTTTTTTTGCTTATCAAGATCTCAACGTGTTCTTTAAGATGGGAATGAGAATAGAATCAAAAGATGAAGAACAATGGATGAAATGAAGGAAACGGATAGAATGGACAGAACATGAAAAGAAACAAAACAATGAAAAATCGAAATGGAAGGCTACAAAGATGCAACCTAGGCTCTGATACCAAAAATGATAAGGCAACCCTAATTCTCAGCTCAAAGATCCAAGCTTTTTATGGAGCAAGAACCTTTGAAACAAAGAGATTAACACCTCCTTACACAAATTAGGACCAACCAAGAGAAAAGGCTAGAAATTGATTACCTCTTATGATCAATGATCTAGAAGCAAGATTGGAAATCTTGTTCTAGATTGAGTCATTCCACAATCAAACTTGATCAAGGCCGGATTGAATGGCTCAACATGCAATCTATCACAAGAATTGCAAGAATCCTAGAAAAGGTATTTAGAAGAAAAAATCTCAAATATGAGAGTTCATATTTCATTCATCTTCAACTTGTTTCCAAATGGAAAATTACATCCCTATTTATACTAATTGAAAAGATACCATGAAAGGATACAACCCTTCATCTATGTGGTCTAAATTCAACCCCTAACTTTTCAAATCTATGCATGAACCTTCATAAATACAAGTTCATGAATTCACAAGATACATAATACATTAAATATGTGAATGAATATGAATTTCTAGATTCATTGTGTCTTTTGGTTGAATAGGTGCCTTTATGAATCTTGAAAGGATGCAACTTTTCACCATAATAATTGGATTGAGTTGGTTGATCACTTATTTCATATTCCAATCAGCAACCTCTAAAGATTGTAATCATCTTGTGTTCTTGTGGCTTGATTAAGACACCTCGATTCATATCATCCTCCCCTTCTTGAAGAGGATTCGTCCTCGAATCCAAGGATCCCCTTGTAGTGCAAACTTGAAATCTTTTGCATCTCGCAGTCTTGCTCTCCTTAAGTTCTTCACGCTTGACCATCGTCCTTGAGTGAATGATGAAGAAAAATACGAGCATTTCTTCTTACATAGCTTGTTGATATTGCACTTTCCTCGTGGTTGGCTATGACTCATATTTGAAACAAGCTTTGGTTCTTGCTTTTCAATAAGGATTTTAATTTCCTGCAAGAATTCATTAGAAAATGTAGATACACTTGGTTTAAGTCCACCCGTTAGAAAGCAAGTCCTCTCGGATACAAGTTCTTGTATGTATCGTTTTGAATACAAGACATGAGTCTCCTCACATACTTTAATAACTGAACTATCTTTCTCTTCAATCTCAATATAAGCTTCAAATATTTCTTTCTCACACTCTTTCTCTTTTTCACTTTCCTCACTTCTTGTCTCAAAGGAAGGATCAACATACGTTTGCTCACTTTCTTCGCTGGTCACCACGTCATCAACAACAACGTCATCATTTGAAACATCATCTTGCGGCATGGAACAATCTTCTTCTTCTTTAATGGATTTTGTGATTTGTGTCTCTCTTGCTTGATCCCGCAATTTCAATTCATGATATAATTCGGTCATGTACTTTATGGATTTATGTAATTCATCCATATTTTCACGAAAAGCCTTCCGAAGTGGATCATCACGGACGTGTTTCTCGCAACATTTTTGTGCTTGATGAAACATGGATTTGTTTGAACTCTTTGTTTGAAACATGCTCTTATGATCAAATTGATGAATATTGAATACTAATGGGCATGAACAGTTCAAGAACTCAACATGAACAACTTCATTTTTTTTTTTTTTTTTTTTTTTTGCTTTCCAAGATCTCAACGTGATCTTTAAGATGAGAATGAGATTAGAATCAAAAGATGAAGAACAATGGATGAAATGAAGGAAACAAAAAGAATGGACAGAACATGAAAAGAAACAAAACAATGAAAAATCGAAATGGAAGATAGAATCAATTCTAGAGTAGGATACAAAGATGCAACCTAGGCTCTGATACCAAAATGATAAGACAACCCTAATTCTCAGCCCAAAGATCCAAGCTATTGAGGAACAAGAACCCTTGAAACTAAGAGATTAACACCTCCTTACACAAATTATAACCAACCAAGAGAAAAGGCTAGAAATTGATTACCTCTTATGATCAATGATCTAGAAGCAAGATTGGAAATCTTGTTCTAGATTGAGTCATTCCACAATCAAACTTGATCAAGGCCGGATTGAATGGCTCAACATGCAATCTATCACAAGAATTGCAAGAATCCTAGAAAAGGTATTTCTAAGAAAAAATCTCAAATATGAGAGTTCATATTTCATTCATCTTCAACTTGTTGTTCAAATGAGAAATTACATCCATATTTATACTAATTGAAAAGACACCATGAAAGGATACAACCCTTCATCTATGTGGTCTAAATTCAACCCCTAACTTTTCAAATCCATGCATGAACCTTCATAAATACAAGTTCATGAATTCACAAGATACATTATACATCAAATATGTGAATGAATATGAATTTCTAGATTCATTGTGTCTTTTGGTTGAATAGGTGCCTTTGTGAATCTTGAAAGGATGCAAATTTTCACCATAATAATTGATTGAGTTGGTTGGTCACTCGTTTCATATTCCAATCAGCAACCTCTAAACTTTGTAATAATCTTGGGTTTTTTTAGCTTGATTAAGACACCTCGGTTCATATCAACACCCATATGACTTTATCTGCAATCCAGCTAGCCTCCAAGCTCCTCACTCACTTTCACCCCAAGTCACCCTTACAGGCCGTTCGAACCAACCACCTCCAGGACGGGACCTATAATCAACATGTAAACTTGCCACCAAAATTACCATCAAAAGCATCTTTGAATATAAACAAAAATAGAGTTAAGGAGGAGCTAAGCATAACAAACTCAACCCCACCCCCCAACACTACCCTGCACCTAACCAAGTTCACCGCTCTATAGCATGACTGGCCCAGCTTCAGTGCTGACATTTATCATTCCCAAGGCCAAGAGCTAAATATGCTAGGCCCTAAACCTGTGAGAAGCAATTGCAAGCAAACAAAAAGAGACATGTCCAAGCTTCCCAAGGAAACCTCTCGCAGGAGAGTAAAGCCTCACCTAAAGCAACCCCTACTAGCCCAGAACTAATTTATAGGCCCATCCACCTATCTTCCCCCTACACTGGAAACAAAGCCCCACATGGAAACTAAAACAACCAAACTAGGATGCTACCCCCTTACCCAGGCCAGGCAAAAGGACCATTCCTCCCTTTTTAACTTTCCCTTAATCTTTTTTCTTTTTTTTTTTTTTTCCCAAACCCTTTTCCAACCCAGGCTTTATTTACAGGGTACTAGCTTTCACACTACAATGCAGGGACCCATACCCAAGGAAATCCTTGGGTGGCCTAACTGGTCACACTGAAGGTAGCTCTTGTTACCCCTAAAACCCTACTCACGTATAAACCTCACCCCACTTTTTTTTTTCTCCCAAACCCTTTTCCAACCCAGGCTTTATTTACAGGGTACTAGCTTTCACACTACAATGCAGGGACCCATACCCAAGGAAATCCTTGGGTGGCCTAACTGGTCACACTGAAGGTAGCTCTTGTTACCCCTAAAACCCTACTCACGTATAAACCTCACCCCACTTTTGAAGACCCATCTACCACCCTCCCTAGGCAAGCCTCACATACTAGAAAGCCAGAGATATATTCCACACAAAACCTTGAACCTATCGAAGTGACAACAGACTTATGGGACCCATAAAACCGTCCTAGCCTTTCGAGACAGCTAAGGAAGACCCAACGCTCACACATGCAAGGAACCCTCAAAGGAAGCTTTAAAGTCTCAACAGTCGCTACACACGCCTCATTTTAACACAAGCTAAAGGACATAACATACTAGCACATAAGCCCTGCCATGCTGAAACACCTCACCACATCCTCACAGCCATTAAACTTATATTTTGAGCATTGCCCCACCAGAATACCTAGGCCCACTGCATAGTTGCAAGGCCCTCAAACCAATCAACCCAGGCAACACAAAGAAACATACATAAGAGAGGGTCGATGCTCAGGCGCACCCAACCTCAACCTAGGCTCCACTAAAACATGCAAACCAGCCAAAGATCACAAGGTAACCTACACAGGTAACCAAAGGAAACCTGATGTTCGAAAAACATCCAGCCCCCACCTAGAATCCACAACCATACAAGATGCCCCTCCTTAAACCCAACACATACCCCACCCACCCAAGCACACTAAACATGCACTACAAAAATTCCAGAATTCAAGGGAACAGAAAACCCCTGCTATCTGCACACCGGTATTGGGTGGTGGTTGTCGCAACTTAGTCTGGTCGTATTCCAGTACAGATAGTTCCTTGGATCGCTCCCACTCTCGAACTGCCCAAACTCGACCGCCACCTGCAAGAACATTAGCACAAAGAAAACCCAGATACAAGGACAACATATCTTCCTCAACCAGAAGGAAGGAACACACAAGAACTGACTCCATCCAAACCCCTCACCCGAACCCAGGCAGGACAATTAAACATACTCAAAATGAGGAAAGAAAGAAATTGGCGCTCAGTTGCAACCAGCATCAGCCTATGATCCACTAGCATATAAACCACCCACCCCCGCTAACATCATACAAAACTCCTCAAGTAAACCAGACAAGCACACCCAAATATCAAGGAAAAGGAAAACAGAAAGCCTTCCCCGACTTCAGGCATAGATGATGAGTGTCGACTGGAAACTGCTTAGATTGCTCACTCTCTACTTTAGGGGTGTCCTCCCTGACACAACCCGACATCACAAGCCAGCACAGCAGAGATTTCATTAGGCCACTCCTCCAGCCACACACACTCAGAATAGGAGAAGGACAAACAGGCTAGAGCATGCGCCACTCTATTCCCGTTCCGTGGCGTAAAAAGAACCTTTCCGCTCACACAAGGATGCAGAAGACGTCGGACATCACCCATCAATAGGCCTACCTCTGAAGAATCAGTCACCTCCCCATGTAGAATTTGAACCAGCCTTAATGAATCCACCTCGACACAGAAACTTAAGAAACTCATCTGTAACGCTAACTCCACGCCCTTCACCAATGCCCAACCTTCAGCCAGATCCACACTCCAGCACCTGGGCAGGTCCAAACATGCCGCTAAAAGCACTGCACCAGACACATCCCGAAGAACACAACCTCCCCCCGCTTCACCCGTATCAGGCCTAACCGAGACATCGGTGTTCAGCTTGAATCCACCACCCACTGGGGGAGTTCATGAAGACTGCTCAGCCGGCCGACTGGGACAAGGCTGCAACTACAGCGAGACTCCCGCCGCCCGACAACATCATAGTACGCCCTCAGATACTCTTCAGACCATGACCACAAATCTCGACCATCAGATTCTCCCCTCCAACACAAATTGTTACGTAAATTCCAAACTGACCACCAGAACACCGTCACAAGCTCAAAGTCTAATGCGCCCAACTTCTCCCTCAATGCCCAGATGACATCAACAAGATCCAGATGGTATAATGACTGGTATAGCTGAGAAAATTTCGAGTAGAGCCACATTTCCCTAGTCACGGCGCACTTCCAGAAAAGAAGGAGACCATCCTCCACAACAGAACTACACAACACACACAAAGGAGACACCTCAACTCCTCTTTTAAGGAGATTTACCTTTGTGGGCAGCCGTTCCAGGACGAGACTGAAGGGATAAAAACCCTATGTGCAGCGGAAAAACACAGAGACCTTTTCGAATAATAAAACGTCGATTGGGATACCAATACGACGACAAAAATCATGAATTTACAGCAACAATAATGGATTAAAAAACTGCTGTAAAACAGATACAAGCATGCATAAAATAATAGGAAAAATTCTAGATCTAATCTAGAATTGGGTCCTATTGACCCTAGTTCAAGATAATCTTACCCTTGAAGAAAACCTTGATCGTTTCGCCAAATTCTCTGATTTTCACCCAAAAATACAGCAGCAATTACTCTTGGTCTTGCTGGAAAATCACCACGAACACCACCACAACGGTACACCGGTATTCTCTGATAGGATTTTGCTTTGGGTGCTGGTGGGAGCAAAAATTCTCTGGATTTTTTCTCTGGATCAGTTCTCTGAGAGATCTCTGGAAGAGAATGCAAACTGAGAGAGAGCTATTGGTGAGGAAGTCAGGCGTGAGACCAGGGAGTCAGTTCTGCAACTCCCTGACCACGTCTTTTTAAAAATAAAAAAATCAGATAACTGATAAATCAGTTATCTGATATTTTAATTAATTATAATTTTAAAACAAAATTTTAAATTATAATTAATTATATTTTAATTAATCTAAATTAATTAAAATAACATTAATTTAAATCCAATTTAAATTAATATCCCTCTTATATTATAGTTTAATTAAATCAAATTTAATTAAACTAAATTAATTAATTAATTCGAAATTAATTAATAAAATAAAATAAAATTGAACATCACATATTCAATTACTATTTTCTCTCTCAAAAACTATAGTATTAATATACATCCAATGCATATTAATTATAACCTATAGTTTTAATATGAACCACTTCATATTTTAGTATAATATTCAAACACCTTTGAATATTCAATCCATCCTTAGAATTTTACCTCAACGCCCTAAATGAGCTACCGGTGGGACCTAATGGACCTACAGATCAGAAGCTCCAACGATATGAGATTAGTTGGTTAAACTCATTAACCAAGTTAATCAATATTCGTTAACTGTGGTTCACTCCACTAAAGAACCACAACTGCACTCTTCTCACTGCAGATATATTTCTGTGTCCACGGATATTGACCGTCAGCAGCAAGTTAGCCCTTCACGTGTGTTCGTACCCCAGTTAGGTCAAATTACCGTTTTACCCCTGGGCTACCTCTTGGTCCTTAAGTACCAGTGCTCCTCTAATGAACAACCTGTTTGTGGTCCAACCATCAAACAGAAAACCCTCTCGTGCCATAAAGAGGGTAGGGCCCTTTGTTCAAGACCCGGAGACACCACTTAAGGGAACACACCTCTACTTACCCTCATATCAGGAAGGAGTGAATTCCATCTTGTAAGACTACGTTCCCAGCTCCCCATTCGGTCTTGTCCCCAAAATGGTAGGCTTATTGAGTCGGCGAACTGGCCACTCTCACCCGTACAAATCAAAGGACAATCCCTCATGGACAGGAGTCCATAATCCACTCAGGATTAAGGCCAAGTTGCCTAGGTCATCCTAGTGAAATAGAAACCGAGCTAACCAACGGTGTTATAGTTAGTGGTTAACTATTTCGCGGTCCGGTCTTTGTGCAAACTCATTGCACAGGATACCCCCACTCGCATGTCAACCACATGAACGTGTTGGATCACTACGTTTGTATCAATATACAAAGCGGGCCGTATCCATAGTGTCACCAGGATAAGGTACCCAGCCTTATCCCTATACTACAGACCCTTTAGGCTAAAACTTGAACATTGATCCCCGCATGTCCCTACATACTAGTTCAAGTCTCATTCTATTAGTCATGGATGTTTAGTTTATTGGATTAGGGTTAGCAAGACAAGATATAATACAAACATTGAATAATACATCACTTTATTAATGTTCGGTCAAATGTACATTTACTATCTACGAGTTTTAGGGCATAAAACCCAACAAACTCCCACTTGAACTAAAACTCAAGTTACAGGGAAAGTATATACAAAATAATCCAAAGCTGGAAACGGTACATGTATATTTGTACATTACATAAAAGGTAAATATACAAAATACAATAAACTAGGGCATCCTTACACCCATTACACATCTCCCACTTGCCCTAGATTACGCTATATACATATCTCGCAGACCTAGACTGTCTAGATGACCCTCGAACACTTTAGCCGAGAGGGCCTTCGTAAACGAATCAGTAATGTTATGCTCAGAAGCGATCTTGGTCACGACCACATCTCCTCTTTGCACAATCTCTCGAATTAGATGGTACTTCCTCTCTATGTGTTTACCTCTTTTGTGGCTGCGAGGTTCCTTTGAATTGGCTACTGCCCCACTGTTGTCACAGTATAACGTAATGGGCAAGTTCATATTTGGAACAACTTCCAAATCTGTCAAGAACTTCCTTAGCCAAACAGCTTCCTTAGCTGCTTCACAAGCAGCTACATACTCAGCCTCCATCGTGGAGTCTGCTATACATCCCTGCTTTATGCTCCTCCAAACTACAGCTCCCCCGTTAAGGGTGAAAACTGACCCTGACGTAGATTTCCTAGAATCCTTGTCAGTTTGGAAGTCAGAGTCGGTGTAACCCGTGAGAACTAACTCCTTAGCCCCAAACACCAACATGTAATCTCTCGTTCTCCTAAGATACTTGAGGATTCCTTTAACAGCAGTCCAATGGTCTAACCCTGGATTTGACTGATATCTACTGACAATCCCTACAGCATAACAAATGTCAGGCCTCGTGCATAGCATGGCATACATTAAGCTACCCACGGCTGAGGCGTAGGGAATCCGTCTCATATCCTCAACCTCTTGAGGTGTCTTAGGAGACTGTTCCTTAGACAAGTGAACCCCATGCCTGAAAGGCAACAAGCCCTTCTTGGAGTTCTGCATCGAATATCGGGCCAACATCTTGTCGATATATGTTGCCTGAGACAGAGCTAGCGATTTGTTCTTTCTATCCCGAATAATCTGGATCCCAAGAACATACTGGGCCTCACCCAAATCTTTCATTTGGAATTGAGCTGCTAGCCATTCTTTTACGTCAGATAGATACCCTACATCATTCCCAATGAGTAGGATGTCGTCTACATAGAGTACGAGGAAAGCTACTTTATTCTTGTTGATCTTCTTGTATACACAAGGCTCATCAACATTCTGGTCAAAACCAAAAGATTTGATCGCAGTATCAAATCTAATATTCCAAGATCTAGAAGCCTGTTTCAACCCATAAATGGATCGATTCAGTTTGCAAACCTTTTGCTCATGACCTTGGGATATGAACCCCTCGGGTTGAGACATAAAAATACTCTCGTCAAGATTGCCGTTCAGAAAAGCTGTCTTGACATCCATTTGCCAAATTTCATAATCATAAAATGTGGCAATGGATAAGAGGATTCTTATGGACTTTAGCATAGCAACTGGAGAAAAAGTTTCTTCATAGTCCACTCCTTCTCGTTGGGTATAACCCTTTGCTACAAGTCTTGCTTTGAAAGTCTGTACTTTCCCAGCAGCATCTCTTTTTCTCTTATAGATCCATTTACACCCAATGGGTTTGACCCCTTCAGGTAGATCTACAAGTTCCCAAACTTGATTGAAGTACATGGACTCCATCTCAAGGTCCATGGCTTTGGCCCACTCGTCCTTATCTACATCATTCATTGCCTGACGATAAGACAATGGATCTTCTACGCCGTCATCAGGTATGACTACTTGTGTTTCTGTTAAACCCAAGTAGTGGTTAGGTTGTATCACAACCCTCCCACTGCGTCGAAGCTCTCCCACTACGTGAGGAGGACTAGATTGACGAGAAGAACTGCATTCTCCAACAACTCTTGTTGAAGGACCAGGTTCATCAACAACCCTTGTTGATCCTTCTGTAGCTTCTCCTAATACTAACTTACTTCATGGTTGATGATTTCGTATGTGATCTTCCTCCAAGAAAGTTGCATTTGTCGATACAAATACTTTATTATCTTGAGGGTCATAGAAAAGACCACCTCTCGTTTCTTTCGGGTACCCAACAAATTGGCATAATCTCGTACGTGGTTCCAATTTCTTAGGATTTGTCACTAGCACATGTGCAGGACAACCCCAGATACGGAAGTAACACAAACTAGGTTTACGTCCCTTCCATAGCTCAAAAGGAGTTTCAGAAACACTTTTTGAGGGAACATTGTTAAGAATATGTACTGCAGTCGCTACTGCATACCCCCAAAACGAGCTAGGCAATTGAGCATAGCTCATCATAGATCGAACCATGTCTAACAAGGTTCTGTTTCTCCTTTCTGATACACCATTTTGCTGAGGTGTACCAGGTGCTGAGAGTTGTGATTGGATTCCATGTTCTATCATATAGTCCTGGAATCGCTGATCTAAATACTCTCCACCTCGATCTGATCGAAGTGTCTTAATTGTTTTACCTAACAGGTTTTCTACCTCAGCCTTAAACTCTTTGAACTTTTCAAGAGCTTCAGACTTATGGTCCATCAGGTATAAGTAACCGTATCGAGAATAATCATCTATGAAAGAGATGAAATATTCATAACCACCTCGAGCCTTTACATTCATTGGACCACAAAGATCCGAATGTATTAGTTCAAGTGGTTCTTTGGCCCTATAACCTTTTCCAGTAAAAGGCCTCTTGGTCATTTTACCCTCGAGACACGATTCACAGGGTGGTAAAGATGTATCTTCTATGTCACTTAGAAGCCCATTTTTAACCAAACGATCGATCCGATCGATGTTAATATGACCAAGACGAAGATGCCAAAGATACGTGTTGTTACTTAAATGAGAAACTTTTTGCCTTTTGTTTTGCGTTTCAGCCGTTTTAAACATTTCATGACTTAAAATGGCCTTTGCATCATTTGGTCTTAACACAAATAAATTATTCTCACGCTTAGCTGAACAAATGTAAACTCCATTCTTTAAAATTAAAGCTTCGTTAAGCAAGAATGAAACAGTATAACATTGTTCTAGTAAAGCTGAAACAGAAATTAGGTTCCTTTTAATTCTAGGAACCAAATACAAGTCCTCTAAAATTAAAAACCTATTTCTAAAGAATAATTTTGCAGCTCCCACTGCACGAGCTGAAACGACGTCTCCCGTTCCGACTTTGAGCGTCATTTCACCCTCTGCCAGCTGCTGGAAATTATTTCCCTGAAAAGAAGAACAAACATGATTAGTGGCTCCCGAATCCAGTATCCAGGCAAACTCATCATGTTCAACGAGACAAGTCTCTAACACAAGTAAATCGAATTTACCTTCTTTTTCTCTTCTCTTCTCAGCAAGGTAGCGGGGACAGTTGCGTTTCCAGTGACCATCTACATTGCAGTGGAAACATCTACCTTTATCGGCCACGACCTTGGCCTTCCCCTTCCCTTGCACAGCCTGTGCAGGAGCCTTCCCCTTGTCTCCCTTCCTCTTCTGGATCTGCTTCGATGAAGAAGCCTGGGGTACAGATTTAGTCCCTGAGGATGAACCCTTCAGGAACTTTTTCTTGGAATGGGCCACATTGGCCTCTCCTTTCACCACATTCTTTCCCTTGCTCTTTTGCAGGGACTCGTAAATCTGTAACTCCGAGAGGAGGGTAGTCAGGTTGAACTGAATCTTATTCATGCTCGCGTTCGTCCTGAAAGACAGATAGCTCGCCGGGAGCGAGTGAAGGATGAACGCAACCTGACTGCGCTCGCAGACAACCCCGCCATTTGCCTCAGCTATGTTGAACTGGTTAACCATGTCCAGGACATGTTCCCGAACAGATTGACCTTCCAGCATCTTGGCATTGAAGACATTCTTCAAGGCGTCGTGGTGGAGCTGGTAGGACGGAAGTCCAAACATCTCCTGCAGGGAATTCATAATTTCCCTGGCAGTTGCCACGTTCTCATAACGCTTGGCCAACACTTCAGACAAGCTGACCAAAATATAGACCTTGACCTTTTCATTGGCCTTGGTCCAGCGTTCATAGGCGTCTTTAACTGCCTGAGAGGCAGTGCGAGGGGGAACGGGAGGACATTCCTCCGTTAAGACGAATCTTAAATCCTTAACCACGAGTATTGTATTGAGGTTTGATTTCCATTGTGGAAAATTCTCGCCGGTAAGTTGTTCATTTTTAAGGAGGGATATGATAGAGGAAGACATTGCTGAAAAACAAACAAGTGACCGTATTAGTTATCTTTGCCTTAACCCATCACACAAGCAATACAAACAATTGCATACATCCAATCAATTTTGCAAACAAACAATCAAAGAACCCTAATAAAACTATGATTGTGTTTCGCAACGATGCTTTAGAGGTTTAGAAGAACAGCCACCGAAGGGTGATCAGTTGTTCCTCCTCTAAAATGAGACACTTCTCAGTCAATTTCTAATACCAGAATAACTCATATTCCATTAGACATTAACCACCGTTGTTCGGTCAAGGATTTGTTAACAAATTAACTCCTCCCCGTAAGTGTAACCCTCCCACTTTCAGATCCCAGAGGCACGCACCAACAGGCTACCGTTAGGAAAGACAACTGTTGGTAATTAGCCTAAGTGATCCTATCCTTTTCAGGAGTTCACGGTGTTCCGAATCCTATGATCAGGCCCTCCGAAGGGGTGGTTGCTCCAGGGCAACACGCAGGCGGATCATAGGAATCTCACGTTGTGACCTAGGGGTGGAGACCGAAGGATACGTTGACACGCATCCCGCTCCCACTTACTATAATCACTTTCCCCATTCACCTTGGTATTGACCCATGCAAACACTCTCCGAAGGGAGGCCGCTCTACGACGACACGAAGCCGAGCATGGATCTCACGGTGTGAACGTCACGGGGACGTAGGAGCAAAACTCAATTTAAATTAAGTTTTGTAATTTTCCTCCCACTAAAGTAACTGATTATTAATTTTAGGGTTTGATTAAACCTAGATAAATCCGGCTAAGTCATTTATCTAAGTCTAGTCCTATTATAACTATTATAATAAGACCTAATGTCTAGGTGTATTAAACCAATTTAATTAACCTAGTGACATTATTCTAACATTAACCTGAGATTAATTCAACTCCGGTATTCCAGATCAGTTCCCAGGTAGGAGGTGTTCCGTTTACCGTCAACTTAAATACTTCCAATCCTTAGACAGAACTTCACTGGTAGAGTTCCCTTATAATCTTAGGAATGTTCGTCCTACTTAGTTCATTAAAACTATTTTAAAACTAAGTAAGATCTTCTAATCCTATTAGAAAAATGATCTTAGGTCTAATTAATTTTAACCCATTAAAATTAATTCAAATTTTAACCTAAGATCCTATGTGAACATGCATATCTTGATTATAGATTGACGGTTTCTAATCATAAAATTTTAAACTATTTCAAAATTTTATAATGATTAGCCCTATAATCATGCATACTATAGTTTTTAAAACAATTAACAATCATATTCAAGTTAATGAAATTTTAAACTATAGTACTATGCATTGCATGATAATTAATATAACCCTTATATTAATCTATGGATGTATCATGCTCAATGCAATTTGATTTCCATTTAAATAATAAACAATTTTATTATAGCCAATAATGGAAAATCAACTTAGCATGCTGCAAACAAATAATTTTTAATATAACTCTTATATTAAAACTATGTAATTGCATGCATCATACTATTCCATTTTCATGAATTTAATATAACTCTACTATATATTAAACAAATCATGAAAATCAAACCATGCATTTCAAACATATATTATAATCTAATTATAACATTCATAAATGCATGAGCATGCTTTATATCCTAAGGTGGGATTAAATTTAAATGACATCCATAAAGCATTTAAATAGCGAATAAACCGATTTAATTGGCCCCTAGGATAGATTAAAGCAAAATTACATTAATAAAGCAATAAATCTATCCTATTACATAATTCTGCAGCTCCAAATCCGGTCTACTAGCCTTGAACCGACCCGAACCACTTCGAACCGGACTTGAAAAACTTGAACCGCACCCAAAACGGGTCAAACCGGACCGAACCGGTCCCAGCTGACCCAAAACGCTCGAACCGAACCGGCCAAATTAGGGCACCATCACGTTCTCGCGAAAATTCTGGCGCCGCACGAAATCGTGACAGCGTCGAGACGCTGCGAAGAAAGCGTCCCGACGCTAGCGCGATTTCAACCGTCTAGAGCGTGGAATCGCGACAGCGTCGAGACGCACAATGCCTAGCGTCCCGACGCTGTTGCGTCTGGAGCTGTTTCCTGGGCAGAACAGCGGCTGTTCTTCATGAAATTCACAAATTTCTTCTGCGATCTTCATCGATTTTCAAGCCTAAACCTGACCCGGACTTATACAGACTCGATTTACACAATTTTGCCCAAAAACGCAGGGGCCTTACACGATCAAATCAAGTAAAATTGCGGTAAATCTATGGCCAAATTAAATCTAAACAGTTTATCGCAAACCCACATTCATAATGCATAATTAATCCCACCATACAGCCATTCGCAAATCTCAAAAACAACGTTTTAATTCGATAGGGCTCTGATACCAATTGAAGGGATAAAAACCCTATGTGCAGCGGAAAAACACAGAGACCTTTTCGAATAATAAAATGTCGATTGGGATACCAATACGACGACAAAAATCATGAGTTTACAGCAACAATAATGGATTAAAAAACTGCTGTAAAACAGATACAAGCATGCATAAAATAATAGGAAAAATTCTAGATCTAATCTAGAATTGGGTCCTATTGACCCTAGTTCAAGATAATCTTACCCTTGAAGAAAACCTTGATCGTTTCGCCAAATTCTCTGATTTTCACCCAAAAATACAGCAGCAATTACTCTTGGTCTTGCTGGAAAATCACCACGAACACCACCACAACGGTACACCGGTATTCTCTGATAGGATTTTGCTTTGGGTGCTGGTGGGAGCAAAAATTCTCTGGATTTTTTCTCTGGATCAGTTCTCTGAGAGATCTCTGGAAGAGAATGCAAACTGAGAGAGAGCTATTGGTGAGGAAGTCAGGCGTGAGACCAGGGAGTCAGTTCTGCAACTCCCTGACCACGTCTTTTTAAAAATAAAAAAATCAGATAACTGATAAATCAGTTATCTGATATTTTAATTAATTATAATTTTAAAACAAAATTTTAAATTATAATTAATTATATTTTAATTAATCTAAATTAATTAAAATAACATTAATTTAAATCCAATTTAAATTAATATCCCTCTTATATTATAGTTTAATTAAACTAAATTAATTAATTAATTCGAAATTAATTAATAAAATAAAATAAAATTGAACATCACATATTCAATTACTATTTTCTCTCTCAAAAACTATAGTATTAATATACATCCAATGCATATTAATTATAACCTATAGTTTTAATATGAACCACTTCATATTTTAGTATAATATTCAAACACCTTTGAATATTCAATCCATCCTTAGAATTTTACCTCAACGCCCTAAATGAGCTACCGGTGGGACCTAATGGACCTACAGATCAGAAGCTCCAACGATATGAGATTAGTTGGTTAAACTCATTAACCAAGTTAATCAATATTCGTTAACTGTGGTTCACTCCACTAAAGAACCACAACTGCACTCTTCTCACTGCAGATATATTTCTGTGTCCACGGATATTGACCGTCAGCAGCAAGTTAGCCCTTCACGTGTGTTCGTACCCCAGTTAGGTCAAATTACCGTTTTACCCCTGGGCTACCTCTTGGTCCTTAAGTACCAGTGCTCCTCTAATGAACAACCTGTTTGTGGTCCAACCATCAAACAGAAAACCCTCTCGTGCCATAAAGAGGGTAGGGCCCTTTGTTCAAGACCCGGAGACACCACTTAAGGGAACACACCTCTACTTACCCTCATATCAGGAAGGAGTGAATTCCATCTTGTAAGACTACGTTCCCAGCTCCCCATTCGGTCTTGTCCCCAAAATGGTAGGCTTATTGAGTCGGCGAACTGGCCACTCTCACCCGTACAAATCAAAGGACAATCCCTCATGGACAGGAGTCCATAATCCACTCAGGATTAAGGCCAAGTTGCCTAGGTCATCCTAGTGAAATAGAAACCGAGCTAACCAACGGTGTTATAGTTAGTGGTTAACTATTTCGCGGTCCGGTCTTTGTGCAAACTCATTGCACAGGATACCCCCACTCGCATGTCAACCACATGAACGTGTTGGATCACTACGTTTGTATCAATATACAAAGCGGGCCGTATCCATAGTGTCACCAGGATAAGGTACCCAGCCTTATCCCTATACTACAGACCCTTTAGGCTAAAACTTGAACATTGATCCCCGCATGTCCCTACATACTAGTTCAAGTCTCATTCTATTAGCCATGGATGTTTAGTTTATTGGATTAGGGTTAGCAAGACAAGATATAATACAAACATTGAATAATACATCACTTTATTAATGTTCGGTCAAATGTACATTTACTATCTACGAGTTTTAGGGCATAAAACCCAACAGAGACGCCATAGGAAAACCTTGTGCTTATTCGGTATCCCAAGTCTCCATAGACTAGACCACCAAATCCGCCAGGGCTCAGACTCAGAAGAAGACGGACACACCTGGGACGCCAAGGAGAAAGCCAGCCTATACCCACTCTTCACAGAGAACACACCATGCTTCTCAAAATGCCAAATAAGTCGATCCTCAAGCAGACCAGAGCGCAAGGGAATCCTTAGAATGGCCTCACACTCAGGCCCCAAAAAATGGGCACGCACCTTAACCTCGTCCCACTGTCCCGACGGAGAAAACAGATCACAGACCCTACTTGATAAAGGAAGTGAAGGAGCAGACTGCACACGCAGAGACGGATTATCCGGCACCCAATTCGAACCATATATGGGAATAGATCGACCATTCCCAATCCTCCACCTGCACCCTCGAACCAGCAGCTCCCGACCCCACAACAGACTGCGCCAGATGAACGAAGGCCGATGACCCAGAGACGCCTCCCAAAACTCAGAATGAGGAAAATACCTACCCTTCAGAACGACACCCAAAAGGGATTCAGGATCCTGGATTACTCGCCAGCACTGTTTAGCCAAAAGCGCTTGATTAAAAAGCTCCATATTACGGAAACCCAAACCCCCATACACTTACGACGACACATGTGGTCCCAACTCACCCAATGGATCCTCTTCCCCTCCTCAGACTCATTCCACCAGAACCTGCCCATGGCCCGATGGATTTCTCTAATCAGGCAACGAGGCAGACGAAAGCAATTCATCGTGTAACAAGGGATGGCCTGAATGATAGATTTTAGAAGGACTTCCTTACCACCCAAGGAAAAAAACTTTCCTTTCCAACCCTGGATCTGCTTCCAGACACGGTCCTTAATAAACATCAACGTTCCCGACCGATTCCTAGGCATAAATGAGGGGAGCCCAAGATATTGTTGGTGACACGAACACCGAGATACCGAGAGCACATGACTGATATACTGTTGTGAGTCCTCACCAGTGTTTGGACTGAACGCAACCACTGACTTCTCATAGTTAATCATCTGACCCGAGGCTCGTTCATAGCGAATCAACAGATCCCGGATAGTCACTGCTTCATTAACGTTTGCTCTGAAGAAAAGGAGACTATCATCCGCAAAAAATAGATGAGAAATCGGGGGGCTACTCCGCGCAACCCTGAACCCAGATATCAAAGCTCGACGTTCAGCTCCCCGCAACAAGCTCGACAAACCCTCCGCACAGAGCAAAAACAGATACGGGGACAGCGGGTCTCCCTGCCTGAGCCCACGGGAAGGGATCACATTCCCCAACCTCTCCCCATTCAGGTTAAACGAGAAGGAGACCGAGCTAACGCACCGAAGAATCAAATCAGTCCACTGTTGAGCGAAACCCATTCTATCCATAACTGACCGTAGAAACGACCACTCTATCCTGTCATATGCTTTGCTCAAGTCAAGTTTTAGAGCAGCCCATTTAGATTTTCCTCCAGTCCGTCTCCTTAACTCATGAATGCATTCAAACCCCAAGATGGCATTATCCACCACACACCTCCCAGTGACAAAGGCACTTTGGTTGGGCGAAATAAGTTTTGGAAGGATATGCTTCATCCTATTAATCACTGCCTTCGAAATCAACTTATAGCTAAAATTGCATAGAGAGATGGGCCGAAAGTCAGAAACTCGACGAGGTACCTTGATCTTCGGAATGAGAACAATCATAGTCTCATTAATTGAAACCGGGGAACATCCGTGATTTAAAACAGCCAGGCAACTCTGAACCACTGAAGGCCCCACTATCGACCAGTGATTCTTATAGAAACTGCCAGATAGCCCATCTGGACCTGGGGCCTTGTGAGGATGAGATTGCTTCAGAGCCCGAAGAATCTCCTCCTCAGTAAAAGGTCGCAACAACTCCACATTCATCTCATGGTTCGGAATGAGATTTATTGGACATTTGTTTAATATAGTTTTTTTTTAGATCCATTGTTTTTTTTTTTTTGAACAATCATAGTTTCTACTTTCAGTTACATGGTTCATATTTAATAATTGAATTATTGGACATTTGTTTAATATAGCTTTTTTTTAGATCCATTGTTTTTTTTTTTCGTTTTTACCATAGGTGGGAGGGGATTCAAACCACAGACCTTGTAGTTATCAGTCCAATTTTATGTCATGACGAGTTCACTATTTAATATGGCTTGATGGTATGAAATCCTCACGAAGTTATAAAATAAATTTTTTAATGATTTATTATTATTATTATTATTATTATTATTATTATTATTATTATTATTATATGAGTACAATGATTAAATATTTTATTTTTGAGTACAATGATTAAATTTTATTTGATTTATCAGGTTTCGATAATTATTAAATAGAATTAAACAACTACTTATTATAAATATTAAGATATAGATGACCATATGCTTAGTGGCCTAATTATATTGTATTCTCTGAGGATTATTAAATCTATACTATATATAAAAGGGGCTAAGAGGGGAGAATCTTTACTTTCCTCTTTTGCCCCTACAATTTTAATAAATTCCTATTTTAACCTTCACTCTTTGTTGATGGGGTGCGACTCTTCGGGTCAAGGTGTTTATGGGGAAAAATTTGTACAATGAAGGTAATCTTTAAAACATGACTATTCAGATTATTCTATATATGAAAAGTTGAATTTTAAAGTAATATTATTTCATTAGATCGAATAGAGTTGCAATTTATAAGTTGTCGGGATGCGACTATAAAAGGGGCTAAGAGGGGAGAATTTTTACTTTCCTCTTTTGCTCCTACAATTTTAATAAATTTCTATTTTAACCTTCACTATTTGTTGATGGGGTGTGACTCTTGGGGTCAACGTGTCTGTTGGGAAACATTCGAACAATGAAGGTAATCTTTCAAACATGACTATTCGGATTATTCTATATATGAAAAGTTGAATTTTAAAGTAATATTATTTCATTAGATCAAATAGAGTTGCAATTTATAAGTTGACGAGATGCGACTATTTGGGTGGAGGTAGTTAAACATTGAATCATTTATCCAATATTTGTGCATAGGTGCATTCATTTAATGATTTAAATTAAAATATTTTTTTTAAAAAAAAAAAACTGGGCATTGATCATGTCCTTCCCAAAAGCATTAATAGTATATATATAAAATAAACGTATTAGTGTAAAATTGTTATTTTTTTCACTTTTTTCTTAGAAGTTTCTTTTTACATTCCCGCCGTCTCATGAAGGGAAATTAACAATAATCCACACTAATATGAAATTGTAAGTCTTCAATCATTTGAATGATTTAATTTCTTTTTGAATTTTTTGTAATTTATCTTATAAACTCTTCTTTTCTTCAATTTCATTCAATAGAATCTTCATGTTTATCACTCAAATTCAACAAAACATTTACACATTAAGTATACATACAAAGTGTTTAAACAACAGAAAATCATTTTGCTCAGTTATTTTACTCAAAATATTTTTTATTATGGTAAAAAATAAAAACTTTAGTTTCTCATCAACAATTAAAAAAAATAATAAATGAACATATAACATAACTCTTTTGTGTAAAGTTTCAAACTCTATTTGTTTGTAAAAGGGAGAAACTTTATTTCCCTTTACTTAATGGTGAGTTGGAAGAGAAAAGAAAACAATGAAGTTGTGAAAGAGAACCTTTTTAAACTTGTGAATTAGTGGATAGAAGACAAATAAATTGTAAAATAGATGGGAGAAACATTAAAAAAGATGTATAAATAGTGAAACATATTTATAATATATATATATATATATATATATTACATAATTTCAAAATAAATCTAAAGAATAATTGCATAAAGAAACCTTATTAAAATTCTATTACATGCATATAATAAACATTTTGTAGATATCCAAAGTTAATTTGTTTCTTTTGTCAAATGTGATTGACATGATATGATTGTCATATTTAAAAAATTTTCTTAAAATGTGTCTAATGAATAAATAAATAAATAAGGTTTAGCTTTGATGATATATATTATTATTGTTTTTTTTTCAATATATTATGTTAGAAATTCTATTTTGTGTATTTATGCTTTCTTTTCCAAACAAAATAACTAAATTAAATTAAAAATTATATATTTAAAATAGAATCGATTTGTTAATAAAACATTAAAAAAAAGATAGACATATTTTTTACTTTTGAAAAAAAATACTTAATTTAAACTTTCATATTCATTATAAAAGACAACAATGAAATTTTACGTGCATTGCACGGGTTTTTTAACTAGTTATATGAAATATGTACTCTTTTCCTTCACTAGGATTTTTTCTCATTGGATTTTTTCCTAGTAAAGGTTTTTAACGAGACATATTTCATATATGGACATCTAAGGGGGAGTATTATAAATATTAAGATATAGATGCCCATATGCGTAGTGGCCTAAACCATGTGTCAATATTCAAATTGTCCATGTGTCAATATTCAAATTGTCCATGTGTCTTGTATAGATTGATGCTTAGTGCTCTTTCCTAGCCACATCCTACTTGCCAAATAGCCTATAAATAGTGGCTTTTGGTGGTATTAAAATTGCAACTCAATTGGTGAAAAAAATTCCAATCCATATTCCTCCACTTTGGCTATTTTGTTATTTTAATTTAATGTTTTTATTTTAATGCTTTTATTTATTTTAGAATTATTATTATTATTATTATTATAATGTTATATTTTATCCAGTTCTATGTTCTCGTTGTGTACCGTTGTGCTGATCAATTTTACAACACTACTATAGTTTTTTTGTTTAAAAAAAAAACAACTACTATAATTAATAATGTAAATAAAAAATTCCAAATAACCTATTTATTAGTCATCACATCAATTTTATTATTTATACACTATTTTGGTAAAAAAGAAAAATAATATATTTTAATCACAAAATAAATATATGATATCAAATTTTAATTTTATATTTGAATAATCCATTTTTTCTTGAGACACTATTCGTGAAAATAATTCAATAATTATTGAGTATTGCACTGATAAAACATTTTAGGTGTTGATCTTTTTAAAGAAAGAATAATAGTATATATTGGACCTTGTGCTACTAGCTATAAGCTCAAAAAAATAAAAATAAAATAAAAAAATAAATAATCATTACAAAAATTTTCTTTTACTTCCTTCAATATTTTGACTTTTTTTTTTTCACAAACAACATGCTGCCTCACATCTTTAAAATAATATAATATTTCCCTTTAATTTCTCCGTCTAAATTCACTTAGGGGTTGTTTGGGACGCTGGATTGGTTATAATAATCCGTGGTTATTATAACCTGGGGATTATAATAATCTGTGGAGTTAAATAGTCTGCGTTTGGGGTGCAAATTATTTTAGTCTGGGATAAAATAATCTGTGTTTGGGATGCAGATTATTTTAGTCAAGGATAAAATAGTCTGCTGATCTGTTTTAACATGGGGTTCTGAATCAAAGGTTCAAACTGACTGTTTTTTTTCTGGTTTTTTTTGGGATATACGATTCACCCTAATTTAGGGTTATGTTTTTTTTTTTACAAAAAAAAAAAAAAATTTAGGATTTGGTATAGAAAAATCATATTAGTTAACTTTTAGTATTGCCAAAATAAAAATTGTAAATGTTTAGTTCATAAATTATATTAATTTTTTTTTTAATCAATAAAATCATTTGAAATAAACTTGAGTGTGGTAAATACAATTTCGTTTGAATGTTCTTTTTTTTAGTTGGTTAACCTTCGATGTTGTCAAAAGTTGGGAAGAAATTTGACCTAAAAAAATTGTGAGTGCTTAGTTCAAAAACCATATTAGTTTTTTGGGAAAATACATTTTTGGTCCCGAAGGAGGTTAGGTTTTATTTAAAAAAAAATATTTTTTTGAATTTTTTAAATAAAAAATATTTTATTATTTCATTATTATTTATTTTTTCTTTTTCTTTGTTCCTTCTTTTTCATTTTCTTCCTCCATCTTTATCTTCTTCCTCCATCTCCATCATCTTCATCTTATTCCTCCATATCCATCTTCATCTTCATCATCTGATTCCTCCATTTCCATCTTCATCTTCATCATCTTCTTCCTCCATTTCCATCATCATCTCCATATTCTTCCTCAACCGCAAACTCCATCTTCATCATTTTCTTCTTCCTCTAACCCTAATGCCAGCAACGTTTTCAACGACTTTTCTGGCGGTTGCCGACAAATTTTTCGACTACCAAAAGTTTTTTTTCCTCGTTTTCTTTCCTTTCTTCTTTTTTTTCTTTATTTTCATTTTTTATTTTTTCAAAATGAAAATGAGAAGAAATATGAAAAAAAATGAAAAAAAATCGGTTTTCGAAAAAGTCGTCGGCGATCGCCGAAAAAATGGTCAGCAGCCGTCGGAAAAGAAGCCGGAAACTTCGTCGACCGACGGCGACCGGCGGTCGTCGAAAAAGTCAAGGAGTCGCATGGAAGAAGAGAGGAGAGAGTTACTGTAGAAAATGAATAGAATAATCGGGTGGGTTAAATGATGGTTACTGTAGAGAATAGATAAAATAATCGAGGGTAAAAATAACCCACCTCACCATTTATTTTTGTTGATGCCCCAAACACTGAATAGGTTATAATAAAGGGGGTTATTATAACTTATTGAGTGCCCCAAACAACCCCTTAATTTTACTTTTACAAAGGATTTTGAGGTTGTAAGAATATCGGAACATGTTCCACGTTTAACTACTGCGATTAATATGTGAGGTGTTGATAGCGAGCATAACTAGCTATTTTTCTCTGATTAATTAAGCTAATCTTTTACAATTATTTGTCCAAATTTATGCATTTTTATGTTTTATTTGTAGGAAGTATGTGTTTGAAGCTTAATTCAGCAATGAGAGTCAAATGAAGTTCAATCCTAAAAAAAAAAAAAAAAATCATAGCGTCGCGACGCTCTCGACAAATTTTCCAGAATCGCGACGCTGACGCTGTCGCCAGATTTTCTATAAATTCATCCTTTTGTGCTACGGATTGAGGGAGTCCAATTGGTGAGATTTTAGCCCTAATTTCGACTAGAGACCTTTTGTGGGAGCTAAAGGCAAGGCCAAGGAGCGGGAATCAAGCGAGAAGACGTGGAGATCGTGACGGAGACGTGCGGTGTTGATGGATTCGAGTTTTCCTTTCTCTTTCCCTTAACTCTTGTAGTTTTTATGGTTTTTCTTGCAATTAGTGTTTGTGTATGAATTGCTAGTTGTTTGTCTTAGGGATTGATGTAATTGTTTTAGTTGTTGGATCGATTTTTAGGTATGAATGTGTTTTTATTTTACTCATGCAATTTTGTTTAATGCTTTCAATTACTTGATCACTAATTGAATGATTTAAGTGTTGAATCTAACTCGGGAGGGAGGATTTGGCCTGAGACTTACTTTGTTTAATTGCATGACTAGAGTAGAAATTCTAAGTTTGTGACAAGATTTGGAATATCTTTAGAAGCGTAACAAGGACCGAATCGAATAATGCCTCACATGTTAATGAACTTACATAGGGATATCAAGTTAGTTTATATGCATGAGAATCAATTATACTCGGGAGAGATAATCGTGATAAAAGTTTCCTTGGCTTGTAGAATAATTGCACAGTCAATTCATTTCTATTAATCAATCCTCAATCTTAATCAATGAAATCAATTCCCTAAGAGTTTTTCCATTTGAGTCTCCATTTTTATTTTTATGCTTTTAGTCTTTATTTTTATCTTTATCATTGAGTTTTGCTCCCTAAATAAAATTGAACAAAAGTATTTGTGGTGCTTAATTTGGTAGAAAACCAATCCAGCGGACGACACTCGTTTTACACGAAAACACTATATTATTACTTGACCCGTACACTTGCGATAAGCAAATTGCGCATCAGGTGTTAAACCTAAATATAATTTAACTCATTGAAGTTTTATACATTTCTCTAAAACAAAAACGTTAGAATCTCCCACATGGATGCCAAAACGAGCTTAGTTCTACGGTAATTGACATATACCTTTGACCAAGAGGTGAATTGTTGAACAAAAAAAAAAAAATCAATGTATAGGGTTCATATTATCTCAACAATAATTACTATAACGTTTTCATTATTATGTTGATAGTTTAGTCGGTTAATCTTGGATCGTTGGAGCCCAATGATCTGCCCCAGGTTTTTCAACCACTAGCCTAGCGACGCTACTACAACTCTAAACTCTTAACCACGAAATTGAACCACTTTTAACCGTATGCACCGAAAATTTCGACAGCATAACGATGTAAAAACGACTAATCCAAAATTTTCTCAAACACCTGATAAATAAATCAAACACTTCTAAATGCTCCCAAACCAACTCCACCAAACTACAATTCAGATTCCACAACCTAACTTCACTATACGAGTCAGATCTCGTAGCAACAAGCGTTAATAAAACATTCAACATATCACATTACTAATTCAACTTTTACTCTTTACCAAACTAACAAAACTAATCTCAAGTTTATCAAAAACATCAACAACTCAGGTGAGTCTCTCACCACAACAGAATCAATAATTAACTAACAAAACTAGGCTATTCAAACATTGAAAAAGAAACGCAATCATCCTAGGATTCCTCCTCGTAGTTCTCCTCCTCATCACCAAGGTCCAGCTCATCGTCCAAACCTGCAACATCTAAAATGTTGGGGGAAGATGAGGAAGGGGGTATCAGTACAACCATGGTACTGGTAAGCAGCTCACACTTACTAAGTCACACACATCAAACAATTCAACCAACATGCTTCTCACATGCATCCAACATGCTTATACAACAAAAAACAACCAACATATTTTTAGGCCATAAACTATCAACATGCTTAAAAACAATATACGACCATGTAAATACATCTCACAATATGAAATGCACTAGACACTACATGATTTCCGCGTCATGCTCCGCAACTACATGATTTCCACGTCATGCTCTGCTATTACATGATTTTCGCGTTATGCTCCGCAAATACATGATTTCCGCGACATGATCCGCACCTACCCCAAATGAATTTCGCGCCATGTGTTGCGTCACTCATATGTGATTTCCGCGACACGCTCCGCACTCACATCCACGTGATTTCCACGTCACGCTCTGCTACACATGAATTACGTGCCATGTGTTGCGCTTCACACCCGACTCATGCTATGATTAAATATAGGTTTGAAATATAGTTTATAAACTCTCTTTCATACCTATGAGACGATGGTCGATGGTGTAGAATCACCCACTATAATATTTCACCATTCAAATAATTTCTTCATAATAAAAAGATGGTTAAAATCAGTTCTATTGATTATGCATGTTATGTACATAGGTTATGATAAATTCAATTATACCAACATTTTAACATTTATATCAGTATATAAATGTTAAAATGTTGATATAATTGAATTTACCATAACCTATCAACTTAAGTTTTTGAAAATTTGTCGAAGCTGAAAATCTTCGTGGAAGCCATTCTTGAATTGGCTCAGGTCCTCGACCTGTCTCATTTCAAGCATTGCCTTAGAATGCACAATGGTGCAACTCACTCCATCGTGTGCGAGGGTGGTTTTATCCATTGCTATTCTGATTTTTGGATGTCAGATTAGAGGCTTCCTTCCACGTTGGAAGGTGTTATTCGTTTTTTTTCCTCTGAGTTCCCATTGTCTCTCTTTCCTCTCGTCTTGAAGAGGATTTTTGTAATGAACTTTTTCCCGTTTGTGTCTTATGAAGTATTTCTTTTTGAAAAAAAAAAGTTTTTGAGTTGATTGTCCTAAAAAAAAAGTTTTTTGGTTGATTGGTGATTTAATATGGTATCAAAATAGAAGGTTTTGTGTTCGTGAAGGAGAGAATTTTAAACCATGGATATAATTACATTTATCATAGTTCATCCACTTTATTTATTTTTTTTTTAGAGTGAATGATGATTTAATAATAAAAATGAAATATTAATGTTATAGGCAATTTTGGACCACCCCGATGTACAAGAAGCTGACGAGGACAACTGGGGAGAAATCGGGCTGGGAGATGGACCAAGGAGGCGAAACCGGCAAGCGGGACGGGCCAAGGCCGAAGGGGTCAGGTTTTTGGCCCGACCCCCTGCTCGACCTCAGCCACCCTCGGCCCGCTCGCGCGGGCCGAGCTTGTTCGGTTTCGTCTGATCCCCATCGCCTCTGGCTGCCCCGGTTTTGCCTGGTTTGTCCCGAAACGCCTATGAATACCTAAAAACCCTAGGAGGATGAGCATGTATTTATATCCTTCTTCGCCACTGAAGAAGGGGACCCGAACTCTCTACTTTTTTCCCTTACTCTCTAGCCCTCCTACCTCCGTTTTCTAACTTAAGCATCGGAGTTGGTGTGGCTAGCACCACACCGGTGTGCAGGTTTTCCGTCTTGCAGGCCACGTATTCCCCCATCTACAAATTTACCGTTGGTGGCACGTGAAGGTCAGGTGAATTTCCTCTGACCAAAATCGACCATCAACAATTAACCATATGAATTTTCAACTCATCCGAAGAAAAGCTATGAAGTTAAATACTCCATTATTAATTCAAATACTATTTCATGAATTTCTTAACTATTTTCTTAATTTGTTTTTCATTAATATTTTGAAAATATGGATGATAAGTTTAGTGCGTGGCTGTTTGAAGTTGTCTTTTTCAAAAAATACACAAAAAACTAATTGGCGACTTGCGGCTTACCTAAACTTGTTCCCCGCCGGATTTTGCCTCTTTCTCACGTCTTCTCTTTCAATAATATTACTTTTTTTTTTCTTTTTAATTCATTTGCTGTATTTTTATTTTAAAAAAATTATTTGTATCGCTAAAAACTTCAGGATTTCATCAATACAAACTCCAAACTAATAATTATATCGATTAAAACCATGAGCTTTTTTAATTAGATTTTGTTTGAAAAACGTTAGTTTACATGCAAGCTTATAATTATATCAATAAATCAATTTAGATTATTTGTTTCAAATAATGGATGATTTTCAAATGAAGTTTCTATTATGAGATTTGTGCCTGGGCAATTAATTGAATGTCTAGATTGACTCGTTTATGACGGTTTAGAAATCTAATTGATAGAATTATAAATTTTCAGTGGTATGATTTATTTTGGTTTTTACTATTATTTCATCGTTAATTGTTTAATGGACAGATAGTATAACTTCAAATATATATGTACACTAACATACTAACATGCATATGTATTATAACCAAACAAGTATCGGAGTAAACTTAATATTAATTGCTAGAATAACATGAACAACATCCAATATAACTATTTTTAAAAGTTGAGAGGTTTTGAACAAAAAAGGAGACTAAAATTAAAGTACAATAGAGCAAAAATAATATATTTAGGGAAAGGGTAATAATTTATTTATTATTATTATTTTTTGGTTATTATATGCTTAGAATAATTTGATACTAAGATGTAGAAATATTAAAAGAGGATGGAAAAAAAAAAAAAAAACATGAGGGACAGAGATGTGGCAGAGACAGGTTGGGACATAAATAGTCAAATTGAAGAAGACATATCAACAAAGCTTTGGATACCCTATTGATATGATTCCATGGTTATGCATTCTTCTACTTCAACTAAAATTACTTTTAAACTAATAAAGATTATTTCTAATCCTTTTTAATTTTTCTTTTTTTTCTTTTTTTTTTTTTTAAAAAAAGGACCTTAGGAGCCTTCTCTTATTGGCTAATTTATATACTAACTAAAAGAACATACTGACTTTTTTAATAATGCAAATTGTTAGTAAAAAAGTTTTTATTACTTTTTTTCCCAAAGAAGGCATGTGCCTTTTTTTAAGGTCCTTTGTTTTGTTGGTTGGACTTTTATTTATTTATTTATTATTATTATTATTATTATTAACACAACACTGTGAGACAGTCAAAAGATTAGTTGACAAGTCAGGAAAACAAAGCAGATTGGACGATCAAAATTTGCTCTGAGAAGCTAAGAGAGTACCGAAACCAACCTGAGTGATAGGCAATCCTTGACCATTCACAACTGTTATAGCATCCTCACTATTATAGTCTAAATTCAAACTCAAATTAGATACATCAGGAGTGACATGAGTGTTGCATCCACTATCAGCAAGTCAAGTTGTTGTATTTGGAGAAGTGTCATAGACAATAGCCATAATTGCAAGTTTGGAAGGAGGATGTCTCCCTTGATAGGAAAGATTCAGCCGATTATAACAATTTAAAGCACCATGGCTTGGCTTGGTGCAAATCTGTCAAATGATACGTCCCTGACCACCATTAGAACCACTAGAGAACGCATTCAGAGAAGAATTTCATCCATTGAAACCACCACGACCCGAGTTATACTGTCCTTGATTATCTTGATTTGGTCTTGAGTTAAAAGAGACAATGCTTCAAACCATCAACAATATCAAAAAGTGATTAAAATAAATAACTATTAGATTTGATGATAAACAATTTCATTATTGTTTTCTAATAGACTTTTTAACAATGCAACAAAACTAATATATCCTACGTTCTTTTATATATTTATATTTATTCATGTTTTAGCCGAATTTGTACTTGAGTAATGAAATTGGCTTGAGTACTACAAATAAAGCGTAATTGAAATAAATATTTCAAAAACAACCATTCAAAAAATAATGATGAATATAGCAAAAATTAGAACATACATGAATAATTATTTATATAATTACAATTAATAAATATTTTTTTTAAAAAAAATTTCAACAGCAATAAAAGTGGAGAGATTTGAACCTTTGATCTACCATTTACCATTGAACTATACTCATTATAACAATTAAGAAATATAAATTAATCAATTGTTACTATAATTATAAATTAATTGATATCTAATTTTTTTTTTTTTGAAAACAACATAAATTCAATAACCAATCAAAGAGGAAATGTTTGTTACAACCAACTCCTCTCCCTCTCCCATTGAGGAGGATAACTAGAAAAGAGAGTTAGACGACCAAAATCAACTAAGGCCTTCCAACATGGAAGTAGTCCCCTACTCCAAAACTAAAAAACTCGAATCTAGGGTGCGAAGTGCACCTCATCCTGAATTTTAGGGTCGTGCTTGAAAGATCGCACTCCTAGACTTGGAGCCAATTCGATGATGGCTTCGACGACCAAGCTCTTGATTTCCGTAAGATCTTTATCTTTTTTGTTCAAGTAACAGTTGAGTTGAAGAGAATCTGATTCTATTTCCAATTTCAGCAATTCCAAACAACCCAACCCAACCCAACCCAACCCACAACGCTCTTCCTCTGCGAACGAGGAGGCATCAGAGTGAGGGGGAATCCATCTGGGTTGACTTGGGCGGTAGTTCTCGACTTGCTTCCGGACCGTCCATTAATTAGATTGTTAAGGATTTTGTTTTCTATGCTCCCAAATGCTCCACATGATCACTACTGTTGTTTCCAGCTCCTATGTACTAAGGTTCTTGCACCACCAAGCCCAATAACTATCACACTTAATTAGAATCAATCCCTTTGGATATAAGATTACTAGATATCATTAACGATTGATTTTGTGTAGACCAATAACTATCACATCAACTTAAAACATATTTATTGTAAATGAGGATATTATTTCAGTTTTTTGAAGAAATGTAAATGTATTCCAAACGGATCCTTAATACAAAATGTTTGTGAGGAAACAATAACTTAATTTGTGAGGAAATGTAACCAAACATATGAGTGTTTAAATTCTAAACAATTTTTATACAAAATGTTTTTTAAAAAATGCATTATTGAAAAGCATTTAAATTAAAATGTATTCCAAACGGACCCTTAATTTCCAAGCATGGATGGTTGTCTAGTTTAGTCCCATCTCTCAACAGTTTGATTTTAATTTTAATAAGTCACTACTATTAACATTATTACTTAAATGTGTTTGATGTGGCATGTAAAATTTGATTAATGAATGATGATTTGGCAGGACAAACCACTTATTTTATTTAGTTGCCTTATTTTCTCTTATGTCACATCATGCCAAATCATCATCCATTATTAACCTTGTTAGCATATAAAACATCAACAGTTAACTAGCAATAATGTAAATGAAGAGATATATAATATATATAATGAGAGGGAAAATACATTCCTTGCTACTAACTATAGAACAAGAATTTTGAACTGACTCATCACTAAGTTTGTTTTTTTTAGTCCCCAACTTTTGAGTTTGTTTCTATAAAATTTCTATAAGTGTCTAATGGACCCGAATGTTAAAAATATGTTAATAAGTCTCAAAACTTTTAATTTTGTGTTTAATAGGTCATTGACATAGAATCTAAATTTTTTAAATTTTAACTAATCAATTAAATTTAAAATTGAATTTTATGTCTAATAGAATAATCCTAAACTTTCAATTTTGTGTCTAGAAAGTTTGTGAATTTTTAAAAACATCAAATTGGTCAAGAACTTATTAGACACAAGATTGAAAGTTCTAAAACTTGTTAGACACAAAACTGAAAGTTTAAAGACTTATTAAAACATTTTCAAAGTTTAAGGAATTGTTGAACACAAAATTGAAAGTTTAGAAACTAAGCTTGTAACTTAGGTCTCGTTTGATAACCGTTTGGAGTTTTTTGTTTTTTAAAATTGTATTTGTTTTCTCACATCTTCTTCACAACAGTTTTGACATTTCTTAAGGAAACCTTTGTATTCCTAGTCAAATTAAAAAAAAAAAGTTTTTATAAATTAATTAGTTTTAAAATTTTCAAAACTTGACTTAGGTTTGGAAGACATTAATAAAAAAAAATTAGATAACAAAACAAAGAAACTTATAGAGTATGAGTAGTGTTTATAAACATAATTTTCAAAAACTAAATGACTATCAAACAACGATATAACTCTATTTTTTTTTTTTCCTTGTGGGTAAAAAATTTAGTAGTGAGTAATAGAAAATAAAGTAGTGTTGCAATGAGAGAGTGGAATTAATGAAAGAGTTAAAAAGAGAAAAGGGTTGAATATATGAAATTAGTTGTCTCCTATATATATATATAAACTGTGTATGGTATTATATATATTATGAAGTAGAAGTAGTACCCACATGGGAAACAAACTAGCTGCTCAACTGTCATCTACCTTATATATATACCCCACCACACCCCTCTCTCTCTTCAAAATAAAAAACAAAAATTCCACATCATAAAAACTAAAATAAAAATTAAAAAAAAAAAAAAAAAACCAACACACACAACACCTCTTTCTCCAAGTCTCCAATTTATAATGCACACAACTCATCACTCTCTCTCTCCCTAAACAACAAACAAATCCCTCCATTCCATTCCCACAATGACCACAAACTCCCACCATTCTCACCCCACCACCACCACCACCTCCTCCTCCGCCTCTTCTTCCTCCGTCTCTTCGGGTGGAAACACCCGAAAGAGGCAGAGGAGCGGCCCAACAAGCAGCACCGAGAGCGAGAGCGAATCGACTCACTCGGTAACGACCAAGTATCGAGGGGTTCGCCTTAGGGCATGGGGCAAATGGGTGTCCGAAATAAGAGAGCCAAGAAAGAAGTCTAGGATATGGCTAGGCACATATCCGACCGCCGAGATGGCGGCGCGTGCACACGACGTCGCTGCGCTTGCCATCAAAGGGCGTGGCGCGTTCCTCAACTTCCCCGAAATCAAACACCAACTCCCCCGTCCCGTGTCCCTCTCCGCCAAGGACATCCAGGCGGCCGCCGCACAGGCTGCCGCCGTGGAAGTACCAATGGCGGAGCGGGACGAGGAGTTGAGCCAATCCGAAACGACGACGACGACGTCGTCGTCGGTGGAAGAGACATGGTTTGATTTACCGGATCTTGTGGTAGAAGGGAGCGATGGGTTGTTGTTGGGTTATGATTATTCTTCATGTTGTTCATCGCCATGGCAGTTTGGTGAAGATCAGGAGCTCCAATGGCACTGGGATTATTCTCATACTATTTTTCCTGGTTGAGCTTTTTTTTTTTGAGGGTTTTTTTGGTCTTTTTCTCTTTCTCTTTCTTCTAAGTTAAATTGTGCTTTTTGTATTATTCTCTCTTTGCCAAAAGGGAAAAAGGAAAAAGGGGGAATTATACTGAGGAAGCTTGCTTGGAGAAGTTATATATATATGTGTATGTTTCAAATTCAATATATATTTTTTCTTCTTTTGGTTACTTCTTTTCTTTTCTTTACTTTATTATTTAATATTGTGGAAAATATTACTAATATAGAGATTAAAATATCATTTTAGTCCCTGTTTTTTGGAATTTTTTTTTTATTTTTTTTATTGCTTTCAATAAAAAAAACAAAAAACAAAAAACAAATAATTAGTCTTTATTATTAGTTTATGGTTAACTTTAAAAAATGGTCTCCATAAAATCTTGAGAAATATATTCATATGGTACATTTTATTGAATGATAGTAATAATTATTATTATTTTGTCAAATTGAATAAAGTTTAACTTAAAATTAACATATGATCAAATTGATTTTGAGATTTATCAAAAGCACAGAGATGACTTAATTTTAAACATTGAAAATATAGAAGCTAAAATAGAACAATTTTCAAAGTATTAGACTGAAAATGATATATTTTTTTTTCTTATGGTCAATTTAGGATTTACAATTCTCTCACACTTTTTTTTTTCTTGTTGTTGTTGTTTTTTTTTTTTTGGGTTAGAATTATAGAAAGGTGATGGTTATTTTTTCTGGTCAAAGGGGTGGGAAGGCATTAGGCATATTTTTTTTTGCATATTTTTCTTGTTTTTCTTTGTTTTTTTTTTTTTTTTCTTTTTCCTCTTTTTGTTTCTATAAAGTTTGTGGGAACTGAGAAGTAGATGAATATATGTGGATGCAGTTATCTCAATTAATTTGGTACATAAAGTTATAATGTGAACATTTTTATCAATCCAACATTCCAACATTCCAACTCATTCCAACAAATTATTAAGGTTTAAAAAAGAAAATGCTGAAAAGTTATATATATGAGTTAATTACTAAACTATATTTAATTAAGGCTAAATTATAAAAAATATCCCTGAACTATGGGGTTTGTTTCAAAAATACCTCTGAACTTTAAAAAGTTTCAATAATACCCATGCAGAACTTTACAAAACGTTTCAAAAATGTCCTTGCAGTTAATTTTTGAATGGGAACCGTTAAAACCGTGAAAAATATTTCAAAAATACCGTTGCCGAAAATCTAGTCAAGCTCTTGGGATGATGTGTTGAAAGAGAAGAAAAACTCCTAGTGTATGAATGCATGAAAAATAGGTAAAACTTCTCATTATTTTCATGGAAGAAGAATTTACGGTGAGAGAATGAAAAAAAAAAAAAGAAGAAGCATTTTCTAATAAGGTTATTTTTTAAAATCTTTTGAAAGTTAAAAGAGTATTAATGAAACTCAAATTTGTAATGGTTTCCATCCAAAAATTAAAGACAAGGGTATTTTTGAAACATTTTTTAAAGTTCAGGGATATTTGTGAAACTTTTTAAAGATTAGAGACTTTTTTGAAACAAATCTCATTGTTGAGGGACATTTTTTATAATTTAGCCTTAAGTAATTAAGAGAGTAAACTTAATTAGATATTTATTCTAAACTAAACACCTAGAGTATAAGAAGATGGTCAATAAATGGCTCTCCAATCATTAATGATGATGGTTTTAAAGTCCCATAATCATGTTGCTTAAAGTTGTAGACAAAAGTGAGAAATTGGATTAGATTTAAAATGAACTCTAAACTTAAATGGATAGATAAAATTTGTTGACTTTCCAATTTTTATTTTTCTTTTTATTTTCATTGAATTGAGCATTTTTTATGTGTTTGAATTTAAAGCTAGATTTAGTATTTTCATGTTTGGAGTGAGATGTTTTTATGGCTTAATTTTGAGTACTTTATTGGTTGAATTTTTAAATTTTGTATGATTTACAAGTATGATAAGCATTTTCTTTTTAAGTTGATTTGGTCATTAGTACTCAACTAGACATGATATCAATAACCTCTCTAAAATTTTGAGGTTCAAATCTTGGTTTCTTTTCAAATGGCAGTATCTAAGAAAAAAATGGTTTTACCCCCTTATTCAAATTCAGAGTTTAATAATGAAATTGACTCTCAAAGGCTTTAAGGAAAAGTACAGGGGTATATATATATATAAATTTACTTTATATCATAATAACAGTCAACAAATACGTAAATATACTTATATATTCTTGATTTAGCCAAAGTAAGCATAGTTCAGTAATAATTGACATGAACATTCGACCAATAGGTTGGAAGTTTTAATCTCCTACTCCCAAATGTCTGTGAACTAAAAAAAAAAATTATATTCTACACAAAAAATAGATAGTATTTAGCAACTAGGAAAATTCTTTAATTAAAAAAAGTACAATCATATTCTACCAACTCTTTACAATCATTTTTCCACATTTTGATATTTAAACATTATTTCTAATTTCTCCACAATTAGATCAAAATGATTTCTTTCCCTACCAAAAATCTTATTAGCTCTGAAACTATTAATTTCAGGATGACATGAAAGAGACCATTACTCTTTTAGTTGGTCTTAGATCCAAAAAGAAAAAAAAAAGCATATAAAAAAAGTTTGAATGTTTTTGCTTTTTTTTTTTAAGAAAATAAATTTTTAGCTCTTCTAGTTCACATCTAAATTAAAGAGTTAGTACCATATGTGAGATTCCCTAAGCAATGTATATATCTCTATTTCTAGACCCATTGGGATTTACCACACTCCACACGAATGTAATTAAATTTCTGTCGATATGTGACAATTCTATCGACATTTTTACAAATCCATAGGCTTGACATCGACATAAAGAACAAATCAACAATTCTATTATAAAAAAACTAATAAAATATAAACAAAATAACACCAAAATGTAACTATTTTGGATATAATATTTATAATAAATATTTTAATTTATTTTTAAAACCTAAAATATTTATTCATTAATTTTTTTTTAAATTTTTTTTATTAAATATATTTTCAGAAATACCCATCAACATCGACATTTTGTTGATATTTCTATTGACATTTCCATAAAATTGAGACCTCGATATTTTCGTCAACATCGATGTTTTAACCCTTATTCGACACATGTCTATTATAACAGAAATAGTTACCTACAATATATTCCACAGATTTTGAATTACGTCTTACCTTTAGTACTTACCACCAACACTTATTGATAGAATACAAACATGATACTTGTTTTTTAAAATTGAGATGAAGAATGATTACGACAACCAATTAGATGGATTTGAAATCAACCGACACCTGATGGGGTCACGGTCTCCTTTTTAAAGATAAATTCTCAAAATTTCACTTGTCCAATCAAGCCTCTCCATCTAGTTAGCAAATTACACCACCTCATTCCAATTTCAAAAGTTAAGGGACCGTTTGATAACCGTTTCAGTTTTTGGTTTTTGGTTTTTGGTTTCCTGTTTTCTAAAAACAAAAACTATATATGTTTGATAACTGTTTTTGGTTTTCAGTTTTTTTAAAAATTAGAAAGATGAAAAGATGTTTTAGAGAGGAAAAAATGTGTAGAGACGTTGAAACAAAAATTTAGAGACACAAATATAAATGTTTTCAAGATAAGTTTTTTTTTTTAAAGACGAGAAAAGTTATACATAGAAAATTTAGAGAGATGAAAGAAAATATTTAGAGAAAGAATATTAGTTATTAGACTCGAGAAAAGATTTTAGTTAGAGGAAAAATAGAAAACAAGTAAGAGTAAAAGTGATAAATTTTATATTAAACAAATTAAATTAAAAAAAAAAAGAATATTTAGAGAGATAATAAGGTTAAGAGTAAAAGATTTGCTAAAGAAATAACGAAAAATGAGAAAAATAAAGAAAAGTTATAGCGATAGAAAATTTTGGTGACTTTTTTTTCAAAAGAAAAATTAGAACATGTTAATTAAGGAGAGAAAAATTATTGATAAGTTTTTAGAAATAGACAAAATATAGAGAAAAAAAAAGTTTTGAGAGAGAACATTTTTTGAGAGAGAAAAATAAATTTTATAGAGTAAAAAACGTGAGAAAAAAAAAATAGAGAAAGGAATTTGTTGGAGAAAGATAGGTAAAAGAGAAGAAAAGTAAGCATTAGACGAAAAATGAGTTTTTGAAAAAACAGAGATCTGTTTTTAAAAACTACTTTTTTTGGTTTTTGAAATTTATTTATAACTTCAAAAGCGTTTTTTTTTTAAAAAAAACAAAAAACAGAAATGGTTATCAAACACCCCTGTTTTAAAAAAATGAAAAACAAAAACAGAAAACAGAAAACGAAATGGTTATCAAACGACCCCTAAGTGATGCACTTAGAATTTTGTCAAGTCAATGCTAACGATAGTATATAGGAACTAAGTACAATTATAGTTAAGAATCATATAAAGAACAGGATTAAACACTTTGAAAACTCGAGAACTAAATAATGCAAAGCGAGGCAACCCATGGTTTGGAAAAGAAATCCACAGGGGAATGACATATAGATTAGAGATGCCTTGCATTTTGGAGAAACTTTGAGGAGAAATTGACTCTAAAGCCAACCATTACTACATTGCATTCCTACTCTCTTTAAATTCATTCATATGAAGATATTCTTTTTACTTTTCCTTTATTTTCTCAACTTTCTTTGCTTTGCTTTCTTTTTCTTTTCTTTTCTTTTCCCAAAAAAGATTCCTCAAGAAGAAATTCCAATCAATATAATAATAGTAATAATAATAATGCCTTCATTGAGCACACAAAAACAACCAATAATAATGCCTTGAACAAACCTTTCAAGTTTTAATGCTCTTCTTCTTCTAGTTCCTTTTCTTTAATTAAAAGTCTTAAACATATCATTCTTTTTTTAATTTCTAGTCTCGTTTTCAATTTGGTCATCGACTTTTCAAAAAGTTTTAAACTTTATCTTTGATGTATTGATTTCTTTTTCCGATCAAGTCTATACAATGTCAGAGTTTATTAACAGAATGATAGTGCTAACATCAAAACTAATCTGGTTATTTATTTTTCTTTTTTGAGTTCAACAATATGGAGTTGGAGGATTCGAACTTACGATATCTTGGTCATAACCATACGCATTATGGCAGTTCGACAATAAAAATCTGGTTAATTTTAGTTGGAAATAACATATGTTTTCATTTGATGGAAAATGACGGGTCTAATCATAAAACAAAAACTTACTCACTGTTGATGGTTGATTTTGGCCAAGGGAATTCAACTGACCTTCACGTGCCACCAACGGTAAATTTGTAGATGAGGGGGGAATACGTGGCCTACAAGACGGTAAACCTGCACACCGGTGTGGTGCTCGTCACACCGGCTCCGATGCTTAAGTCAGCAAACAGAACGGTAGGGGTGAGGAAAAGTAAGAGCAGGAGGAGAAAGCAGAGAATAGAGAATAGAGTTTAGGGATAGAATTCGGGATCCCCTCTTCAGTGGCGAAGAGGGATATAAATACCTGCTCATCCTCCTAGGGTTTTTAGGGATTCGGAGGCGTTTTAGGTCAAACCAGGCGAAACCGAGGCGGCCAAAGGCGGTGGGGACCAAACGGCATCGAACGGACTCGGCCCGCGCAACCGGGCCGAATGGTCGGCCTCTTCCTTTTGCCGAGGCCGACCATATGGGTCGGGCCATGTTGGCCCGACCCTTTGGTCCGGTCTTCCTCTGGGTCGGTCTTTTGGTCCTACATCTGCCCGTTTGTCCTCGTCAGCTCCTTGTGTGGTCCAAAATCACCTATAACACTCACTCCATAAGACTTGATTCTCTGAATAACTTATTCAATTAGAAATGACTTTTTGTTATAGAATAGACTTCTTAAAAATGCTAGTATATACTTCATTTAACGTGTTAATGACGATAAAGATTTGATTGAGAAAGTACTTAATACATGAATAATAAAATTGAAAATTTTAAAAGATGGAGGACTAAATTATAGGTTTAGTCTAATTAAAAAAATATATATATTTTAAAGGGGAAGAAAGCAATGGTGGAATATTGTTTTTCTTTTGTAACCCAACTTTTTCTTTTGTCCCCCACTTGCTTAAGATAGTAAGATCTCTATCTCTAATTATTATTTTATTTTTTTTTGTGATTTTTTAAAGATGTGGTTCCGATTTGGGGGGAAAAAAATAAAGGAGTAAAGTAAATGTTACCATCACAAATTCAAAAAGAAAAATAGTAAAAAAAATGTGACAAAATAGAGATTGAAAGAAAAGAAGGCATTGGCAAAGGGGTTTTGTACTTAGCCAATGGGAGTGATTGTAGAACATTGCCTAAGCTCACGTTTGGAGAATGTTTTATTACTCATTTCACTTGAAAATACCTTAAACAATAAGGTTAAAAAAATAAAAATAAAATAAAAATATTTGCTAAGAACGAGGACACGACATAGATCTCCACAATGGTATGATATTGTCCCCTTTGGACATAAGTCCTTGTGGATACTTGTCATCCCTTATAAACTCATGATCATTCCCTTGTCTAGGCAATGTAGGACTTTGGCTGCACTCTCTAATTCCCAACAATAATTACATATATTTATGTAAATTCATCATTTTTGTCATTAAACTTTCAAGATTATATCATTTTTATTTATGAACATTTAAAATGTCTATTTTATAATTCTTAGATTTCAAGTTTAGTTTCTAAACCTTGAAATATATATTTTGACGTCTCAACATAAAATAATAATAATAATAATAATTTTGATTTTCTTGTTAATTATTTTCTCTCATCATTCTAAAGTTTAGGATTTAAACCAAAGTTATTGTTATTGTTGTTTTTTTAGTTCAACAATATTTGGGTTGGGAGCATTCAAACATTTGACTTCTAGGTGGAAGGTGCATGCCAATTGCAATTGAATTATGTTGATTTTGGCACTTAAATTAATCATAATTAAATCGAGTTCTATTACAAATGATTGAGGGAAAGAGGAGGAAATTTGTTTCTATATTTGATAGGATGGTTGTTACATTTTCATATTTATTGCTAATTTTAGAGAAGTTTTAACTTCTAAATGAGATAGTATTTTTGAGTTGTTTTTCTCTTATCAAATTAAGTGTAAAAACGTATATGTTTTTATGTTAATTGAGGAGGTGTTAGAAGTTGTCATAAATTTCTAGATCTATAATTCTCCCTATAAAAACTTCTCTCACACAAACTGCCTCAATACACAAAATTTCAAACTTCTCTTCTTTCTACTTTATAATGTTTCTCTCTTTTAAAAGCAATTGGTCAAAAGAGCGATGTTAATTGTCAGCCAACTTTTAAGTGTAGAGTGGTTTGGGTTATGCACAACGTTTTAGTTGGGTGTTGTTGTCTCCTAGAGAGCACAAGAGGACATGCTAGAGAAGATCTATTGTACCGATTGTTAATAAATAAATATACATCGCAGAGGACTTGAATCTCCTTAAAGAAAGACACCTCGACCTAACTTTCTAAGCCTTTATTTCTCTCAATATTTACTCCATATTTTCCTCTATCATTTATAATATCTCTCCTAAAATATATTTATGACGGTATATGGATGTATCTGTATTTGCATGTTTAGTTTTAGGTTTGAGCTTGGTTGCTCTTGAGCATCAGTCTGCCTGGTATGCATATTATTTCTGTTGAGTTTATACTATTACATGTGGTTTTGAGGCTTGCATTTGAGTAGTGGACCTGAGTTGAATATTGGTTTGGTTATACTTGATTTTGCTCTGTCAGGTTTTGTTTTGATTGCTCTGGTCTTTTAAGCAAAATGCTTTCTTTGTGAATTTAGGTGTGAAGTTTAGTTGTTGGGTTTTGGGAACTATGAACAAGGTCTTTATGTGATTTATGCTCTGTCTTGTGGTTTTGCGTTGAAGTGAAGCTGGTTAGATTATTTTTTGAGCTTTTTCATAACTTTCTGAGGCTTTTCTTGCACACCTGATCACTTTGGCCTGTCCTGTAGATAGTCTAGAAGGTATTGAGCTGCTTTATGAATTTCATAGATCTGTTGTCACCCCGATAGGTGTAAGGTCTTTAGCTGGTAAGTCTAATTTTCTTGAAGTTAGTGAGTAAGCCTTGCCTAGGAGAAAAAAGAGATGATATGCATGTTGCAAAAGAAAATGAGTGGTATTTTGTGTGAGGGAGTTTGAGCTTGATAGTCAAAGTTATGCTCTTCCCTTGTTTACTATGTATATAAGGTAAAATTCGCATGCAATAGTCAGGATTGGATTAGGGTAAAAAGAGCTACCCACAGTGAGATCAGTTAGACCAACCAAAGGGTTAAACCCGAGTTATGAGTCCCTTCATTGTGGTGTGAAAGCTAGTACCCTGCCTTATGATTATGTTTTGAGGAAAAAGAAGAAGGAAAAAGAAAAAGAAAAAAGAAAAAGAAAAGAGAGAAGAGAAAGGGAGAGGAAAAGTTGTACCTATCCAGGCTCATAGGTTTGAGTTTGGCTTCCTAATTGATAGTTTCTTAGCCTTTCTTGCAAGACCTTAGTGCCAGTGTATGGGGAAAATAGGTAGAGGGTTTTATAAACCTTCTCCGGATCTTAGGGGCTGCTCTTAGGAAAGACTAATCACACACACACGCGAGATTTGTTCTCTTGGAAAGTTTTGAATTGTCTCATTATTTGACAGCTTGCTGTAGCTTCTCTTAGACACAAGGCTTAGTATTTTTTTCGCAAGGACTTGTGCATGACAATATTCAACATCTGAATCTCTGGCAGTTATATTGCTTAGGCCTAGGAGTTTTTTCAAGGGGTAGTAAGTTTAGATGGGAGTTTTCGGTGGATCAATTGTCTGTTTTGGTTCTAGTTCTCTCCTTCTACTTACTAGTAGTGATTTCTATAGTAAAGGTGCTTTACCATGATGGTTTTTTATAGCAGGCTTAAAGTATGCGCATGGGGGCAAAGTCGAGCTGGGAACGAGCGAGGATGGAGCAATTTTGGTAGCTAGCCTAGTTTTGAGATGATCGAGGATAGTGTTTTCGGGTGGAGGATTAGTGTTGAGCGCCTGGTTATGACGTGTTTTGGCTCCGATTGCTGATGAAGGACGGATTGAAACGAGAGGCTGTCCTCTTAGCTTGTGGTGGTTCTTTTGGGTTTTGTTTTCTCATTTTCCTATGTAATGTCGCAAATGTGATCTTCTTGGCTTTGTGATTGAAAGAAAGTTATGTTGTTGAAAAAAAAAAAAAAGTTAAGCGTAAATATATAAAATAACTTCTGAAAATAATATAGTAAGAATATATACACACAATCGAGTACTCTTTTGAAAGAAGGTTAAATATTTTTAGAATATTTTAAAAATATGTTTAGAATTTTTTAACATTGGCATGAATGGCAAAAGATAAACTTCACTCACTAACCATAGCCAACTGATGTCAACTTTTGACCCACAAATAATAATGGTTCAATTGATAAAATCATACATTTAAAAGTTCCAATCCTTGTGTGCATCTGTCAAAGTATATAACAATAATTTTATTGCACATGAGGATGTGCTTGATTGTTTTATAATATTTAAAAATGATTAAAGATACAAGGACAAATTTTAAAAAAGATTGTATAATATAATATTAAAAAATTTACCCAATCAACATATCACAAACATCAAACTTTTTCCTTGCATAAATAAATTAGTGGTAAGTGACCTCAGCCATTATATTGATCATCTCTTTGATTTTATTTTATTTTATTTTATTTTTTTGACTTCATCAAGAGTGTTCACTAGCAATATATGTATTGCTCTCCCAAATATCTGTTGCCCACTTTCCCTCATACAAATCAAATCCAGCATTCCTTTGACAATCTATGCATTATACATGTGCTTTCTCTTTATTTGTTTGGATTATTTCAATCCCTTTGTCCACAATCAATAATGCATTTATCTACCAAAAAAACTCAATGATATTTCAAAACTTTTGTGTGTAAGGTTGGATTAACAATATTTTGGTCCCTATAGGTTGAGTTTGAGTTTTAGTTTGGTCCCTTGTATGGAATTTTAAAGTTTTGTTACAAGTTCGTACGATTTGGTTAAGTCTTTCAAAATAATCGTATTATTTATACTAGTTGATAGTGACTTTCTTACCTGACACATTTTCCTTTGGATCTGATAGAGAGAGAAGTGTGATGAGCTGACGTTTTATGTAAGCTATGTGTGAAGATTAAATTGGTTAACTGTATTAAGATTTGAGTTAGATAAAAACAATAAAGGAAACTAATAGACATGTTTTTTTTTTTAAGTAAAGAGCGAATGGTTTGTGTGGAAGGAAAAAAAAAAAGAGTTATGATGCATATCTTTATAATCTTCAAAATCAACCCATTGTTTCTTTGTCATGTTTAAAGATGAGTTACATAAAAAATTTTGTGAACCTTGACCAATCATAGAGATGTTTTGGGAGATTTAGTCAAACTATAAAGACTATAATAAAACTTTAAAAATTAGGTTAAATTATATATATATATATATATAAAACTCCTGAATTATGGGGTTGATTTCAACTATACCCCTGAACTTTCAAAAATATCATTTTAGCCCTTGAAGTTTGAAATTTTTTTCAAAATGATTCTTGAAAACTTTTTTTCGTTAAATTCATAGACGGAAAATGACGTGTTTGTATATGTATTGTTGCTTATGTGCATATAGATATAAACATATATGTGAAAAAACAATAAAAACACAGCAAAACACATCGTTTTTTGTCAATTAATTAAACGAAAATATCTCCAAATGTCGTTTTGAAACAAACTTCAAACTTCAAAGATTAAAATGAAACTTTTGAAAGATCTCTGGTATAATTATGAAACCAACCCCATAGTTTAGGGATATTTTTGATAATTTAACCTTAAAATTATAAGGACCAAATTGAATATGAGCTCAAACCATAAAAACTAAAAACAATAATTTAACCTATACATAATTCAAAATGCACGCATAATAATTTACTATGGTAATGCTAGAACTTTTCAATACAATAAATTCCTTCTTCTATGTCGATATACCGTCTATAATTAACACAATAATCTACATATGAACTTACATTTTTTTTTGCCAACAAGAGCATAGTTCAATTGACATAAAGTCTGTATCATGACCAAGAGATCAGAGATTCAATCTCCCACCCCTACATGTTGTCAAAAAAAAAAAAACTTACATTTCCTTTTTTGCTTTCTTTCCATGGTTTGCTCTACTTTTCTGAATTCAAATAACTCACAAAAATACATAACATACATAAATGAAAAGAGATAGAAATATTATTTTAATATGAAAGTTCTAGAACGACCGCGGGTAATACCATCATAATGAAACTTCATTTTCATTTTCTTTTTCTTTTTCTTTTTTTAATTCTCAAAGTAGCTAGAAAAAGGAAATAGAGTTAAAAAGACATATGGTAGGTTTGGCTAGAAGGAAAAAGAAGAAAAAATAACAAGATAAAATCAATTATTGTGTATCTAAAGAGCTATAGCTAATTAGCTGATCCATAGCACACTAAGCCAAGACATACACTTTTGTTTTCATTGAGTTGATACAATGTTTTAACAGAAATGAAAGGTAATGTGTTCAGTCAATTGTTTGTTGAGAAGACATTGATTGATTGCAAGTGTAGCTATTGGCCAATTTCTTGAGGCTTTTCTTAGTTTATGTGTTTTTTCTTCTCTATTATTTTCATTTTTAGGGCATTGTAATTTATTTATATTAATTTTCAGCTTTTGTCTCATAATTTTACCTCTAATCATGATCCACATTATTGTCCATTTGCCAACTTTTGGTTTTTTTTTTTTATTGCTTCAATGTACCTTCTTTATTTATTTTAATTTTTTATTCATACTTTAATATAGAACAACATATTGAATAATAGTGACATTATTATCGACGGACTTGTTAGTAATTTAAAGATCCGTTGGATTCTAAATTCTCTTACTGTATCAATAATTAAATGATTTAAAAATAAGTAAAGAAACAAGACGTCACATAAAATGTCATCATTACTTCAATTACTTCAACTGTGTTTTCATCGTGTCAACCATAACTTATATATGGTCCAATATGAAAATTGAAAATTAATATTACAAATGGGATCGAGAAGAACAACCGTAGAATAAAATCGTGTGCACGTACTCCTTTAAGAATATGATGGCAAAACGTTGTATAAGTGAAGAGGACTCTTACTACTCATGTTGTAAACCTTGTATCGCTACCACCACAAATGAGACAATCTTTCTATGATGTTTGCTTCAATTTAAAGTTATCCTTATTCTCATTCTCCAACTTTATTTAGATTTATGACATTTCTTATAACAATAATAGCAATTAATGTCTATCTTGACATTTTGCTTACCTTGTTATGTCACTAGTGGTTTCTTTTGTTTGAAATAATTTCTCTCTCTAGTTATGTATTTTGATGCTAATCATGTGATATAAATTAAATCCCATCAATGTACTATATTGAATTTAATTCTTTTGCAAAGAGCAATATCTCAAGGCATTTGAAAATTTTAACCTTTTTTTTTTCACCTAATGAGTTATTGGATAAGGATGCCTTTATTGGCAGCTTTCAATTTGTTAAGCAATAATCTCAACAAAAAGGACAATTAAGGTTTTAGCTGCATTAGCGGACTAACCTAGCTTAAAATTAAATTTCATTTTTTTTTTGACAACACGTAGAGGTAGAAAATTTGAACCACAGACCCTTCGGTCATTAGTACACATCTTATGCCAGTTGAGCTATACTCATGTTGGCTAAAATTAAATTTCATTTAAGTGTTGAAAAGAAGCCACAACATATATTTAGCCAAATTGGAGGGCTTTGTGTTGCAATATGTAAACTTTTGTGTTGGCAAAAGTCTCTTCATGCTTGTTTGAAACAAGTTTAATTTATTTAGTCAAACTTGTGGTGTTGTCTCATTTGGCATGTATATGCAGATAATATTTTATTACATCACCATTATTCTTACTCTCATCTTTAATTTGTCTTAAAATTGCTTCTCATTTTTATCTTTCATATCATTTAGCATCTCTCTAAATAGTAGCTAGGTTTAGCTTTTTACTGAACAAATGACCTTTTAAGAGATCTTTTAAAAAGGAAAAAAAAAAAAAAAAAAAAAAAACAGAAGCAAAATTTACCCTATGCATAAAAATAAATTAATGGAGGAGCATAGGGATAACTTGTAAAAATTATATCTTTTAGAAATTTGTTAAAGGTTATTATTTATAATTTTATATTTATATACACTAAACAAGTATTAATTTTTTTTAAAAAAAAAACTTGACTGTATAACTCTCTACACATACTACCATTCAAATGTTGACAATTACCAGAAATTAATTTTTTTTTTCTTATTTTCTACCTTTCTCTTTTTTTTTGTTGTCAAGATTTTAACATCTCAACTTTATTAATTTAATGTTTTCATTTTTATATTAATTTTGTAGAAAATATTTATTTATATTCATCTAGGATTTTTATAAGTATTAATTCAAATTTTAACTTGAAAAAAATTCGATAATTATAAACTTTTTTTTAGAGGAATAATATTTGCGTGTGATAGAAAATCAAATAACAAAAAATAAATTTTAATAAATATATAAATAGAGAAAACTCACTAAATATAAAATATTGGATGACTATTGGAAAAGTAAAATAAATGGAGGAGGATTGTACTCAAATTTCATTAGAAATATTTTTTTTCTGAGAAAATTAGAAATAAATTAAGACATCATTACCTCTTAACTAAAATTTATTTTATATCTAAATTAAAGTTTATTTTGTATGTAATCGTATGTCTGCATATATCAATTTGAGCGTATTTGTTAATGTCTCTTGATATAGTTAATTGCATATAGTTGTTTATTAGTAAATATATAATAAAAAAATAAAAATAAAGAAAATTGATGGAAATATAAAATATAAAATATAAAAATATTATGAAAACCTGCCCTCAACATGAAAATCTTAGATTTAAGAAGACACCAAAAGCTCCTTAGATTTCTTCCATTTTACTTTTAAGATTGGTCATTTCTGTTTAAAAAAAAATTGAAATCTAGAGACTAAATCCATATAAATTTTGGATTTGGATAAATGATTATTATTATTTTTTTTTTTTGACAAAATCGAATGAGAGATTAAACCACATACCGTGGTCATTAGTATAAAGTTTATGTTAGTTGAGCTATACTCATACATCGAACAAATGGTTTCTTCAATTTAAAATTGTACTCATTTAAATTTACGATTTAATTGGATGAAATCAAAATAAGTTAAAATCAATTAAAATAAGTACAATGTTGCCACTTTTCTCTATTATTATTTAATTAATGAAAAATCATATAATGAGACCAACATATAATCAGACATGACATGTACTTGCCTATCATAGATTATAAAAATTAAATCAGACTTATATTCTTTAGCATATTGATTTAATTTGAGATTTAAAATGATAAGAACAAAATTAAATAAACAATACAACCTAATATTTATTTTTCTTTTTCTGAAGCAAGAAAAAAAAAATCAAAAGAAGGGTATCAAGCACTTTAGAAGCTCTAATAATGAGATACTTTAATTTGTATGCTTTTGATGCATGTTCCTCTTCCTTTTGTTTTGTTTTGTTTTGTTTTTTTTTAAGAATTATTTATTTTCTATTTCCCTCTGAAGCAAATTGTGAAGTACATAATTTCTATAATGAATTGTAATGATTGAAAATTTGAAATTTCATTAACAAATTAAAGCTGTCTCAGAAAAATAATTGTTAACACTGTCAGAGATTAATTTAGACACTAAGACCTGTTATTACTTTTATATATTTGATTAATCAACAACAACAATTTGGTCTAAGATCTTAGTGGCAAATCTTACTATTTAGTTTAGTTTTTAAGATCTATATGATCAAATTGTTTAATATTTTATATTTACATGGAAATAATTAATCTCATTAATTAAAATATTGGGCAATAATGCATACTGAATATCTCTTCTTTGGCTTTGTTAATATTATTATTATTTTTTTTTACAATTGGCCATATCAAATCAAGCCTGCTTGTTTCTCTTTATTTATTTATTACTTATTTAAGGAAATGCACTGGCAAAGAAAGTACATCTGTAAAATAGGTGAAAGTATGGTTTTGTTCCTCTAATTATTATTTGATTTAAACTTTATTTTAATCCCTCAATTTTTAAAGGGAAATTGATAATTATGGATCCTTTTAAGTTTTGGGGCAACTAGATAAATGACCATTTTTAATAAGCCATTTTGAAAAAGGGACATTCGAATTTTTCATTCGAAAAATAGCCAAATGCTATTTTAAGTAAGTTTTCTTTATCACGAATTAGACAAAAATGCCCTTAATCGAAATCTAAATCTAAAGACTAATTAAATTAAAATACACTGTAAAATATGGGAGGATTTGTTGCCCAGAAATCTAAATCTAAGGACTAATTAAATTCAAATATACTATAAAATAGGAAGAGAATCTATGATTTTAAGCCAAATTAAATCAATGAATTAAAAAGAAAAAAGACTCATACTATCTATCTCAACCGAATAATTTGAAAACAAAAATTTAAACTAAAAAAAATCTTATACTGAATTAAAATCATGATTTATGGGTATATCAAAGAAATACAATATATTGAGAAAGAAAAATCATGCAAATACAGGGACTTCTCATAATTCACACTGTATTTGAAGTATTTATAGTCTCAGAATATAGGGATCTAATTTTACAAAAAAAAAAAAAGAATAGTAATAAAAAAAAAAGAATACAAATATGAGGCAACGTTGGAAAGAAGTGAAGATCAAGAAATCAATCCAGTGGAAGATGATTTGTTGATTAAAAAATCTAGGGTAAAATACCTTTTTGGTCCTTCATGTTTCGGGTTGGTTTCCAATAGGTCCCTAGGTTTCAAAATCGGACAATCAAGTCCCTACTGTTTCGAAAATAGTTCTATTAAGTCCCTGGACCGTTAATTACTTAACGGAGTGATGACGTGGCAACCTTTTAAAATAAAATAATAATTTTTAATTAAAATAATAATAAAAAACATTAAAATAATAATTAAAAGAAAAAAGAAAAATAATCTCTTTCTAGTATTCTTTCTCCCTCAACCGATTCCCCCTCCTCTTCCTTCCCTTTCCCCTTCCTTTCTCCTCACCGGTTGCCGCTGCCGCCATCGTCGTCGCCACCGCCGCCGTCGCCGCTCTCCCTTACTCCCAATCCCTCACTACCAAGTCCATTCCCTCCTTCAAAATCAGATCTGAAACTTAAAAAAAAAAAAAAAAAAGACCCACCTCCCCTAGAAATCAGATCTGAAACTAAAGAAAAAAAAAGGAAAAAAGACTCACTTAAAATCAACTCTGAAACGAAAATAACCCTCCCCATCTTTAAATCTGAGAAAAACCCACACGAGTAGAAAAAAAAAGAAAGCAAAACCCCCTCCCCATCTCTAGATCTGAGAAAAAAACAAAAAGAGGGAAGGCGACAGACACGAAGAAGAAGAAGCCGCGACGGGAAGGAAGGGAAAGGAAGGAGAAGAGAAAGAAGGAGAGACGGTGGCGGCGGCGGAAGGAAGAGAAGGAGAAAGAGAAAGAAGGGAAAGAAAGGAGAAACCGAGAAAGAGAAAAAAAAAGGGAGGCGACGGGAAGGAAGGGAAAGAAAAAGAAGGTGAGGAGGCGGCGGCGACGTGGCGACGACAATCGCATCCGGCGAGAAGAGGAGGAAAAGAGGGGACAAAAGAAAACCAGATGGGGGAGGGCTTTTTCATGGAAGGGGAGAGAGAAGAGGGAGGGGGAGAAGTTTTTGTTTTTTTGTTTTTTTTTGTTTTTATTATTTATGATTTAATTAATATTTTAATTTTAATTTATTATTATTTTAATTAAAAATTAATATATATATATTTTCTCTCACTGCCACGTCATCAACGTTAAATTTTTAACGGTCAAAGGACTTAATAGAACTATTTTCGAAACACTAGGGACTTGATTGTCCGATTTTAAAACTTAGGGACCTATTGGAAACCAACCCAAAACATGAGGGACCAAAAATGTATTTTACCCAAAAATCTACTTGAAAATTGAAATAAAAACCTAAATTTTGAGTAATCTAACAGATTCCAAGATAAAATAGATAAGAGAGAGAAGATATATGTTGTAACTACGTTTGCTTGATTATTCATGGGATAACTAACTTTTTTTTTTTTAAATTAAATCAGATAGGGGCTTTCTCAAATATTGGATGGGTCTTGGAAATGAACTTGAAGAGTCCATTTAAAGAATAATTTGAAAATGAAACTTTAAATTAAGAAGTCTTATACTAAATTAAAATCATGATTTATGGAGGAAAAAATAGGGGTACATAAAAGAAATACTTAGAAAAAGAAATCATACCGATTGAGGCTACAACTTCATCATGAATTGACGATCTCAAAAATCACTTAAAGCACATCAAATCAATTTAACATTTTCAACTAAAGAAATTGAAATAAATAATAAAAGGAGAATTTGAAAACCTTACAAAATCTTTCGCATGCTCCTCTTCATCACGCACATACAGAGACTTTACACACTGTAATTGAAGCATTTACAATCTCAGAATACAAATATCTAATTTTACAAAGGTAGGTAAAATTACTTTTGGGAATAAAAGGATGAATAGGAATAAAATAAATCATTCGAATATGAGCCAACATACCTATAATCAATAGCCTTCTCAATGTTGGAAAGAAGCAAAGACAAGAAATCAATCAAAGTTGAGAACTAGTGGAAAAGATATGAAGATGATGATTTGTTGATTAAAAATATAAACATTTAAATAGATAAGAGAGAAGATATAAGCTGTAACTATCGATCCCATGATTCATGGGATTAACAGTTTTTTTATGATTATCATTTTTTTTAAAAAAAAATTAAATCAAACATATTTCCTCAAATATAGGATGAGACGTGAAAATTGACTTGATGGTATAATTGAAAGAATAATTAACGTGAAAATAGGTTAAAAAATCGGTTTGACCATTTTTCATTAAAAAAACCGTTTGACCATTTTTTAAAACTACCCTGCAATTTTTGGCCATTTCTGAGGATTTCCCTTAAGTTTTCATTTTAGAAAATAGGCCCATTTTGTAGAAAATTGTTTTTGAGAACCCCTTGTTGATGAAAGTGATGTCAGCATGAAGTTGAGATTACAGTTATACCCTTTTTGTTAAAAACTAGTGAAATTTTGAATTTCTACACCAACCTTCATTAATTTTGTTCATCAACTTATTTAATGAATGGATTAATGTTGAACAACCTGATTTTTTTTTTTCACATTTTATTCATATTCCATAACTCAACAATATTTTCATTATACACAACTCACGTTTTTCATCTTTTCCACAATTTTTTTTCCAACTAAGAATACTTGAGGTATGTCATTTGATTTTGTGGATATATTACTTAGATTTGTTGTTAAAATGGTTGAACCTTTATGTTTAAATGCATTTACATTCATGAATATTTCGTTGAATTCATAAGCATTTGAGTTAATCCACGTTTTTTTGTTAGTTTTCTAGGTTTATCTCATTAATTTTGGTCTAAAACTCGGTTAAAATGCATAAAACTTGGTTTAAATGCATAAAAATTGGTCTAAATCATGATTTCCAACATTCTGCCAAAAAACTTGGTCTCGATCCTGGCCAAGATTTTCCCATGCACGTAGATTTCGAATAGTTCCCATGCAAAAAGATTTCCTTACGTGATATGGAATGAGAGTGAAAAGGAGTACGAAGGTGGGGAGTTGAGAGGGTTCGATGTAGATATTGGAATTACACATGTCGACTTCTTAGGTCGGGTTTATAGAATAAGTTGTATAAATCCCTCTGAGTTTGACCTTGTGATAAGATGTGTACTCCAACTAAAGTCCAAAGCTCTAGCATTTGTTATCCGAGATGACGAAGACCTTCATACGTTCCTGACGTGGGAAGAGGTCTCTGTAATACCTCTCTACGTATCGACTGTGCCAAAGTTTTCGAGTAATGAGAGACATAGGTCACTTCCTATTCCATACACACTATCAAATAACTCTAATCAATGTAATCTTTCCTCATCCTTCCCATATAACCAATGACAATATATCCCCTCTACAAACATCTCTAACCAAGGACAAAGTGCAGTAGCATCACTTACTCCAATGTCTAATAATGTATCTGCATATAACTTGGGAGATGATGTAGACCATGCTTGGGGAGAATTGAGAGAAGAAGTGTTGGAAGTAGATGAAGATGATGACTGGAGTGTGGATAGAGACGATGAGTCAAATGTGGATGTAGATTACGATGAGGATGAAGATGATGGACTTGATGAGCCAGAGGCAAATGGATATGGTCATGGGGAGGCCCCACCTGCTAATGCACCTGAAGCTCCACCTGCTAATGCATCTGAGGCTATGCATGCATCAGTTTCGGTCGTCCCACGAACTTCTGTGACAACTCCATTAGGTAACTCAATTTTCATGCCTCGTTCAGTCTTTTGGTTCTGATGATATATGATAACTCTTGGAAACAAGAGTTATTGGCCATGACTTTAGGTTTTAAGGTTTAGATTTACTTTGAGAAATTGCTAATTGTGTTGAATTTTGCTAAATTTAGAGACATTTAACGAGAATTTTAATTGAGGGCTTAGGTTGGTAATTTTTGTGCAAATTGTTTAATTAAGCTGATCTGGAGCTCTAATTTGCGCAGATATTGCTATAGTAGCTGAGCTGGCAAAGGATTGTAAAAAAAGCTGAATTTCGTTGGTTGTTGGAGCTACTTTCCATGTGGAGGACTTCATTAATTGATGTGACATTCCCAACTGATGACTTAAAGCTCTTTTCAGCCATTAGAAAGAAAATAGTCCAAGTTTGGAAAGGAGGCTGGAGAATAGAGATGATGTGCAATTTGCTTACCGCAAGTGTACGGGTCAAGTAATAATATAGTGTTTTCGTGTAAAACGAGTGTCGTCCTCTGGATTGGTTTTCTAGCAAATTAAGTATCGCGAATACTTTTGTTCAATTTTATTTAGGGAGCAAAACTCAATGATCGATAAAGATAAAATCTAAGACAAAAAAACATAAAATAAAAGTGGAGACTCAAATGGAAAGATTCTTAGGGAATTGATTTCATTGATTAAGAATGAGGATTAATTAATGGGATGAATTTATCATGCAATTATTCTACCAAGTCTAGGAACCTTTTATCACAACTATCTCTCCCGAGCATAATTGATTCTCATGCATGCAACCAACTTGATATCCCTATCTAAGTTCATTAACATGCAAGGCTTTGAGTTTAGTTCTTCAAGCAACTTCTAAAGTTATTCCAAATCCCGTCACAAACTTAGAATTTCTACTTTAGTCATGCAATTAAATAAAGTAAGTCTTAGGCCAAATCCCCTCTCCCGAGCAAGATTCAACACTCAAATCATTCAACTAGTGATCAGGTAATTGAAAGCATTTAACCATAATTGCATAGGTAAATTAAATGCATATTCATACCACAAATTAATCCAACAAACTAAAAACAACTACATCAAATCCTAAGACAAACAACTAGAAATTCATAGTCTTAAAACCACAAACATTAATTGAAAGAAAAGCCATAAAAACTACAAAAGTTAGGAAAGAGAAAGGAAAACTCGAATCCGTCGAAACTGGCACGTCCCCGTCACGATCTCCACGTCTTCTCGCTTGATTCCCGCTCCTTGGCCTTGCCTTTAGCTCCCACAAAAGGTCTCTAGTCGAAATTATGACTAAAATCTCACCAATTGGGCTCCCCTTGGCCGTAGCATGAAAAGATGAATTTATAGAAAATCTGGCGACAGCGTCGCGACGCTGTCGCGATACTGCGTTTTTGGAAAATTTTTCGACGCTATTTATTTATTTATTTTTTTTTTTATTATTTTTTTTAAGATTGGAAGCTCCATTTGACTCCAATTGCTGAATTAAGCTTCAAGCACATACTTCCTACAAATAAAACATAAAAATGCATAAATTAGGGCAAATAATTGTAAAAGACTAGCTTAATTAATCAGAGAAAAATAGCTAGCTATGCTCGCTATCAAATACCCCCAAACTTAAGCTTTTGCTAGTCCTCGAGCAAACTACAAATCAAACATACAGTAGAAGAATGGATACAACAATCATGACTCAGTCCTCCAGGCTCAAAAGTCAATAGTCAAGCAAGCAAGAGACATGCACATAAGGACCAATGAGGGAGACAAATTAAAATTTTTCCAAAATTAACTTGCACAAGCGAGATCTAACTCAACGAGACCAGACTCTACTAGCCCGGGATTGGATTATTAAACTCTCAACTCATCTTCCCTCTACATTGGCACTAAGGATTCACTAACGAGTCAATGGAACAAATTAGTTTGTTTTCCTCCATACTTAGGTGCTTATAAGTGAAAATTAAATCAAGCATTTATATGTGGCACTAGCTTTCACACACCTATTACAGGGACCCTTAACCGGAGTTTTCTCTGGTTGGCCTAACTGATCACAACAAGGGTAGCTCTTTTTGCCTAAACTTTATTAATCATTTCATTGCGCGCATAAGTCATGACTTTTTTTTTTCTCTTTCAAATTGTAACAACAAGAATGATTTTTCTTTATGAGCATGATAAGCATATATTCTTTTCTTTCCTCCTAAGCAAGATCAAACATGCTAATTTGCAAAAAATTAACTCTTTAGCTCTTCCCTACACCTATCGAGGTGACAACAAGCATATGAACCTAATAATTCACTCCTAAGCATTCAAATCCAAATCTAGCCAAGAAAAATACTCTACTCATGCAAGCCATCTCCTAGAAAAAGTTTAAAAAGTCTCCCTTTTTGGACACTCATGCTTACAACTCATCCAAAGCTTGAAAATTGACAAGAAAGCCTATCCTAGGACATCATAGCCATGCAAAAACAGCATCCAGAAAACAACCATATGCTCAATTCAAAGAAAGCTCAAAACTATAGCCCGAACTCAGATGCTCAAGGGCTCCACAAACATGATAATCCACACCCAAACTTAAAGCATGCATTGTCCTCAATGTATAAAGAAAATAAAGCATAATCAATCATGAGAACAATAAAAGAGTAGGAGGAGTGAACGATATTGCCCTGGAATGATGACCTTTTCATGATTGCTTGGCAAAGACAAGAGCACGGGAACTCCTACAAAACAAAAACAAGACAAAAAAAAAAAAACAATAACAAAGTAACTTGGGTTGCCTCCCATAAACGCTTGTTTATCGTCTCTAGCTCGACGTGCTCGTGCAGTCTGTCAAGGCACATAAAAATTCTCGTATTTCTTTGGACCCTTCTTTCTTGAATCAATAAAACTCACTATTGCTAGCAAGCTTACCAGCTTCTCATGGGCCCCTGAAATAGAATTATTTTTGATATTTTTTACTAAAATAAACATAAAAGGAGAAAGATCAAAATAAAGAGACTCTGACTCTAAAACTGACTCGTGAGAATAGAAAAATGAATAATCAAAATATACAAAGGATGGAGAAGATAAAACAGACGAAGGCTTTTCAACCTCAAACTCTACCTCCTGAACTTCCTCTGACACTACAAGCTCATTTTCTTTTTCTTCCTCACAACCATGTTCTTGATAGGTGCTCCAACTCTCCAATTCATCCCCACTATTCATGCAACTCACCCCTAACTGCTCATCCTCATCAAGATCGAAAAAACTACGCTCATGAATGGGTGCCAATGAATCATTGGCCACATGACTCACTAGACAACTTATGGAAGTGGATCCCACCTCACTAACTTACTGTGGAGCTTGAAGTCCTCTTATGATTTCATCAATTTTTAGACTCCTCGCTCTAGACTCCTCAATATAATTTTGAACTATGCTTTCCAAGGAAGAATTTTCATTTAAATGGGTATAACTTGAAGATGAAAAATTGGAATGTGGTGTTGAATAAAAAGTCATTCGAATCAATTAAAGCAACAATGATAATTAGGCTTTCAATCAAATAATAACCCAACAAGAACAAATGACAAAGACTCAAACAAAAAAGGAAAGAAAAAAAAAACAAAGAAAACTAAATAGAAAAGGAAAACAAAAACAAAAAAGGAAATAAAACAAATAAGGAAAAAAATCAAACAAATAAGGAAAACACTAAAATAGGAATGCAACAAATATGGAAAAAAAAATTGCAATCTACCTAAAAAAAATAAATAAAGGAAAAAAAAAACAAAAAAGGAAAGAACTAAAATAGGAAACTAAGAAATATGGAAGGAAAACAAATAAGGAAAAACAAAATGCAAACTATCTACAAAATAAAAATACACCCTAAATTAAGACCGAATAATTTTTCCACAATATTAATTTAACTAAATATACCAATCCCCGGCAACGGCGCCAAAAACTTGATGTGCAATTTGCTTACCGCAAATGTACGGGTCAAGTAATAATATAGTGTTTTCGTGTAAAACGAGTGTCGTCCTCTGGATTGGTTTTCTAGCAAATTAAGTATCGCGAATACTTTTGTTCAATTTTATTTAGGGAGCAAAACTCAATGATAAAGATAAAATCTAAGACAAAAAAAACATAAAATAAAAGTGGAGACTCAAATGGAAAGATTCTTAGGGAATTGATTTCATTGATTAAGAATGAGGATTAATTAATGGGATGAATTTAGCATGCAATTATTCTACCAAGTCTAGGAACCTTTTATCACAACTATCTCTCCCAAGCATAATTGATTCTCATGCATGCAACTTGATATCCCTATCTAAGTTCATTAACATGCAAGGCTTTGAGTTTAGTTCTTCAAGCAACTTCTAAAGTTATTCCAAATCCCGTCACAAACTTAGAATTTCTACTTTAGTCATGCAATTAAATAAAGTAAGTCTTAGGCCAAATCCCCTCTCCCGAGCAAGATTCAACACTCAAATCATTCAACTAGTGATCAAGTAATTGAAAGCATTTAACCATAATTGCATAGGTAAAATAAATGCATATTCATACCACAAATTAATCCAACAAACTAAAAACAACTACATCAAACCCTAAGACAAACAACTAGAAATTCATAGTCTTAAAACCACAAACATTAATTGAAAGAAAAGCCATAAAAACTACAAAAGTTAAGGGAAAGAGAAAGGAAAACTCGAATTCGTCGAAACCGGCACGTCCCCGTCACGATCTCCGTGTCTTCTTGCTTGATTCCCGCTCCTTGGCCTTGCCGTTAGCTCCCACAAAAGGTCTCTAGTCGAAATTAGGGCTAAAATCTCACCAATTGGGCTCCCCTTGGCCGTAGCATGAAAAGATGAATTTATAGAAAATCTGGCGACAGTGTCGCGACTCTGTCACGATACCGCGTTTTTGGAAAATTTGTCGATAGCGTCGCGACGCTATGAATTTTTTTTATTTTTTATTATTATTATTTTTTTTAAGATTGGAAGCTCCATTTGACTCCAATTGCTGAATTAAGCTTCAAGCACATACTTCCTACAAATTAAACATAAAAATGCATAAATTGGGGCAAATAATTGTAAAAGACTAGCTTAATTAATCAGAGAAAAATAGCTAGCTATGCTCGCTATCAAGAGAGTAGCTACGATTGGGAGCTGAAATTAGAGGAAAAACAAAGGATAAAGAAAAGGGGAGCTGCTGTGGAGCCAATATTCAGCTTGGAAAAGCTGGATTTGATCTTGGAAGTTTCTTCTTTAGTCTTTTCTTCTCATCTTTTATCTTCTCATTGGTATTAGTCGAGTTAGAAGCTGAAAACATGTTGTGTATGAGCATTTTTTGCTGTACTGAATTTGTTTCACCTTTGAACATGAGCTAATCCTCTTTAGGTGAGGATTAGGGGTTTTTATATTGTAACGAGGGGTTGAATGTAGTTGAACCTTGCATATTTCATCTTAAAGTAAAGTGTTCTTCATTGTTAAAGTTGGAATTTCGTTTGGCCAACCATTTTCTAGCATTGTTATTGAGTGTTTGGGAAAACAATTAGTAACCGATTACTTTGCTTTACCTTAGTCCTTAAGATCATGAAAATGAGTAGGTATTTAGGGATAAATAACCACCTAAAGCACTAATCAGTTGAACTAAAAAGGAGGGGTTAAATGGGAGTTTAATCGCCTTAATCTATGGAGAATTGGAAAATTCCCGTGAGTAATCTGAGTGAGATGAAATTAGCACAAGTTTACCTACAACAATCACTGGAAGCAGTATAGAAAATCCCTAATCCGAACCTCTCTTCTCTCTTGCATCCAACCTTTTTTCTTGCTTCATTTACTTTGTGTTATCTTTAGTTTCTCTAAAATTTGTTTACATTTGTGCAATTGAGTTAGTGAATAATATTTTGTCGTCGATTACTTTGAATTTCATCAAAAAGTCAAGCTTAGAAGTAGTAAAATTCCTTAATTCAATCCCTGTGGAGAACAATCTTAAATTACTTATCACTTGATGCCATGATGTGTATACTTGCACGTTTTTGAGCTATTTGATGCATATTTAGCTTCACTTTGCACAAGGCAACAAGTTTTTGACGCCGTTGTCGGGGATTGAGTTGATTTTCTCTATTTTTAAGTTGAAATTCAGTGAGATTGGTGCTAAAACAGAATCTAACGTAGTTGCTTGATTTTGCAGATGCGAGTAGCTGTGTATGAACGAGTTTCCTGATTTGGAATTCAATTTTGATCCTGAGATTGATAGAACTTTTCATAGGAGGAGAAGGGAGCAAAGGGAAAGAAACAATAGGATGGATCCACCACCTCTTTTACCTCTATGAAACCAAGGAAACCAGCAGCCTAGTCTTGAGATAAATCAACAATCGAGGGATGAAATTCAAGCTGAGAACTCTGTCTTGATAGCTAACGATAAGGGAAGAGTTATTAGAGCTTATGTCATCCCTACTTTCAATGAGTTGTATCTAGGGATAGCTAGACCGAAGATTCAGGCACAAAATTTTGAGACGAAACCTGTAATGTTCCAAATGTTACAAACGGTGGGACAATTTCATGGATTACCTTCTGAGGACCCACATTTACACCTTAAATCCTTTTTGGGAGTAAATGATTCATTTAGAATCCAAGGAGTTTCCCAAGATGCTTTGAGGTTAACCTTGTTCCCTCATTCTTTGAGAGATCACTACATTGAATGAGTTAGCCGAGAAGTTCCTTATTAAGTACTTCCCTCCCACTAGGAATGCCAAGCTTAGAGCGGATATAGTGTCTTTTAGGCAATTTGATGATGAATCCTTTAGTGAAGCTTGGGAAAGATTTAAAGAGTTGTTGAGAAAATGCCCTCATCATGGTCTACCCCACTGTATTCAAATGGAGACTTTTTATAATGGGTTGAATACGGCTACTCAGAATATGGTAGATGTTTCAGCTAATGGTGCTTTATTATCCAAGACTTATGATGAGGCTTATGCCATTTTGGAGAGAATTTCCACAAATAGTTGTCAGTGGTCTGATTCAAGAAGCATGGCTGGGAAGAAAAATAAAGGTATGATTGAGGTTGATACAGTTACATCTTTCAATGCAAGATTTGATTCAATGGAAAGCATGATGAAAAAGTTGAATTCAGGATTTGAGAGCTTGCAACTGATGAATTCGAATGCAACCCAGAATGCTATAGCAATTAATATAAATCAGAATGCTACAGATTCTTGTGTGTATTGTGGAGAGGACCATACTTTTGAATTTTGCCCAGAGAATCCAGCTCCGGTGTGTTATGTTGGAAACCAAAATGCCCCTAGGAATAACCCTTACTCCAATACCTACAATCCTGGTTGGAGAAATCATCCAAATTTTGCTTGGGGAGGCCAAAGGAGTAACTCCAACAACTAACAAGCTCAACAAAAGATGAATGTACCCTCTGGATTTGGACATCAGAATTAGCAAAACCAATTCCAAAATGCTAATATGAACCAACAAGCCACTGGGTTCTCTTTTGAGAACAAGTTGAAGGAGTACATGGCGAAAACGGATGCTACCATTCAAACTCATCAAGCTTCTTTAAGAAATTTGGAAGTGCAAATGGGTCAAATAGCTAATGAATTGAAGGTAAGGCCGCATGGTAAACTCCCTTCGGATACTGAAAGTTCAAAAAGGGAAAGAAAAGAGAAAGTTCAAGCTATGAAATTGAGAAGTGGTAGGACATTGGTTGAAAAGAAAGAACCCACCCAACCAAAGAAAGTTGGACAACAAGTTGATGTGCAAAATGACGGTGAAAATAGTGCAGAAAAACCAAGTGAAAAAATAGATGAAAATGAGGGAATTGAGGAGACACTTAGGACAACCCCTTTAGCACCAACCAAGATTGTTCCCATACCTCCCCCCAGTGTTTAAACCACCCCACCACCCTTTCTCCAAAGGCTTAAGCAAAAAAATCAAGATGGTCAGTTTAAGAAATTCCTTGAGGTTTTGAAGCAACTTCATATTAATATACCACTAGTTGAGGCCTTGGAACAAATGGCCAACTATGTTAAGTTCCTCAAGGATATTTTAACCAAGAAAAAGAGCTTGGGTGAGTATGAAACTGCGTCTTTGACTGGGGAGTGTAGTGCCATTTTGACAAACAAAATTCCTCCCAAAGTGAAAGACCCTGAAACTCTTACCATTCCTATTTTTATAGGAGGTAAGAAATTAGGAAGAGCTTTGTGTGACCTTGGAGCTAGCATAAACTTCATGCCATTGTCCATTTACAAGAAATTGGGAATAGGAGAGGCTAGGCCAACCACTGTGACTTTGCAACTTGCTGATAGGTCTATCACTTATCTCGAAGGAAAGATTGAAGACATTTTGGTGCAAGTAGATAAGTTTATCTTCCCGACTGATTTTATCATTTTGGACTATGAAGCGGACAAGGATGTCCCCATAATTCTAGGAAGGTCCTTTTTAGCAAACGGGAGTGAAGGGGATGAAAGCCCCTACGCAGCGGAAGTGCATCGATTGGACCTTACGCCGTATATTAATTAACATTAAAATACCGTTACGAAAAGGCAAGATAAAAATTTAAGCATGCTTTCAAGTTGCTGGAAATTGATATAAACATGCTTGAAAAATAAATCTAAATTTATTTTCATGCTTTTCTAAAGAAACGGGAAAGAACTGTTACAAACCTTCGTTGTAGACTTGACCGTTCTTCGCCAACGACGCTTCAACGAATAAAAACGCAGCAGCCTTCTTGTAGTTTCTTCGCTGGAAATTTCTTCTTCAAAGACATAATAACCACAGAGGTTACACCGATATGTCACCAAGTCTAGGAGGCAAAAGACTTGTGGGAGTCTTTTTCTAAGAGGGAGGCCAGAGAGAATTCTAGGGTCTTGTCTTGTGAGTCTAAGAGTAAGAGGGCTACTAAACCAATTAGGTCAAGTGTTCTATTTATAGAAGAGTGACCATGAATAAAATATTCAATTAAATAAATTTTTTCCAAAATTGATTCATTCTTATTCCTTATTTAATCAATCCAAGATCAATCAATTCTATAATTGATTAATCTTTTCCACAAATGATTAATTACTTCCATAAGTAATTAGATCATTTCCATAAATGATTAATCACTTCCTTAAGTGATTAATTATTTCCATAATTGATTAATTCTCGATTAATTAATTCTTTATTAATTAACCACCAATTAAATATCACATATTTAATTTCCGGTCTTGAATTAATTAATTTTGCCCAAATAGATTTTAGGCCTTAAAATTAATTAATTCATATTTGAACTCTTTCAAACTTCCATAAATTTAATGTGACTCAAATTTATATTAATATTTGAATTTCTTCAAAATATTAATTTCTCTCATAATAATATATCAATATATATTATATTGTTTCCCTTAGTAAATTGAACATTTTCAATTTACATTTATTACTTAGTTGTCTCAAATTACTTTATGAGCTACCAATGAGACCTAATGGACCTGCAGATCAGAAGCTCCAATGATGTGAGATTAATTGGTCAAACTCATTAACCAATTTAATCAATATTCATTAACTGTGTGTACATTCCACTATAGACTCACAGTTGCACTCTTCTTACTGCAGAAATATTTTATGTGTCCACGGATATAGACCAATATCGACTAGTTAGTCCTTCATGAGTGTCCGTAACACCAGCTGGGTCAAATTACCATTTTACCCCTGGGTTACTTCTATTTCCTTAAGTACCAGTTCTCCTCTAATGAACAACTTGTTTGTAGTCCAACCATCAAACAGAAAACCCTCTCGTGCCATTGAGAGGGTCGGACCTTTTGTTCAAAACTCGGAGTCACCACTTAAGGGAACACTCATATGCTTCCCTAAAGTCGGGAATGAGTGAATTCCATCTTGTACGATTATGTTCCCAGCTCCTCATTCGGTCTTGTCCCCAAAATGGTAGGCTTATTGAGTTGGTGTATTGGCCACTCTCACCCATACAAATCAAAGGACAATCCCTCATGAGCAGGAGTCCATAATCAACTCAGAATTAAGACTAAGTTGTCTAGGTCGTCCTAGTGAAATAGAAAACCAACTAGTTAACGGTGTTATAACCAATGATTACTATTTCACGGTTCGGTCTTATGCAAACTCATTGCATAGGATACCCCCACTCGCATGTCTCCTACACGAACGCGTTGGATCATAGCGTTTGTATCAAATACAAAGTGGGTCGTATCCATAGTGTCACCAGGATAAGGCACCCAGTCTTATCCCTATACTATAGACCCTTTAGGTTGTTTCTTGAACAATGATCCCCATATGTCGCTACATATAGTTCAAGACTCATATTACAGCCTAGGATGTCTAGTTTATTGGATTAGGGTTATTTTGGGCAAAGACAAATATAAAATAACTAATAACATTTAATGGAAAAATATATCAATATTATTTCATTAATATCCAGTCAACGGTTACATTCACTATCTACGAGTTTTAGGGCATAAAATCCAACAGGGAGAACCGTGATAGATGTCCAAAAGGGTGAGCTAACTATGAGGGTGAATGACCAAGAGGTGAAGTTTAGTGTCTTTGATGCCATAAAGTCCCCAACTGATATTGAAGAGTGTTCTGTCATTCAAGTGAAAGATAAGCTGGTTGATGATCAAGTTGAGAAGGAAATGAGAGAGCAACACATACAACAGTTGGGAAAAATTGGAATTGAGGATTTGGAATTAAACAAATTGGAGCTTGAACTTGAAAGTACTGTAGGTGAAGTTTTTGGTTTTAATAGGACTTTTGAATTCTTAGAGTTGATTGATAAGAAAAATCCACCTACAAAACCATTTAGTTCTTTGAAATTATTTCAGCAACCTAAGTTTGAAAATTATTTCCTTGATGAACAGTTTTTTACAGTAGCTTACACCAAAAAAATGAAAACACTATGGTATTTGACCTTACCAATTACCTTGCTTTTGGAACATTGCCCCATGATTTATCAAAGCAACAATTGAAAAAGTTTTTCCATGAGATAAAGTTTTATTTTTGGGATGATTCATTTGTGTTTAAACAATGTGTTGATAATGAAGGCAGGGAGTTTAAGGTAAATGAGCAAAGGTTGAAGCATCATTGGAGAGAAAATTTCCAAAGATTTCATGCCTCTTGCATTTTAGCTGAAAATTGAGTTGTGAGCTAGAAAGGGGCAGTGAGTTTAAAGTTCTATTTTTGTGAATGCCCAATGAGGTGGTTTTGAAAAAGTCGATTTCAATTTTTGTTATTTTTGCATTGTTCGTTGGTAGTTGATTTATTTTCAAATAGGTAATTTATAGCTTTATTTTGTTATTTTATTTTTGTCTAGCTTAATGCTTTAATTGTTTTGCTTAAGTTTTGGTTTTGTAGAAAATTTCAGCAATTTTTGGAAGAAATCAATGGTGTAGCAAGAAAAGTGGAGCATATTAGGCAGTTTAGGAAAGCTGTGATTTGATGGGAGAAATTTTCAGATTTGGCTATATTCAAGGGAGGAAGTTTTAAGTTTGCTTGTCTGCTGTCTATCATGCTTTCTGTTAGCTTTTGTTTGGAAGAAAAAGAAAATGTGTATGAATGAGAGTTCTATAGGTGTGCATGTTTTAATGTTCAAATCATTTGAATGCATATCAAATTTAGAAAATGTTATGGTGCAAAGGCTAAAGTAGTTGAAATATGCAAAATTTCTAGCATTCCTCAAAGTGTAATTTAAAAAGTGTATGTGGCTGAGTGTGTGTTTGCTAGTTGTACCCATGATCCAATGAAGTTTAATGAATTTATCTTTTATGGAGTTGTTGGAATATGCTTGAATGGTAAAAATTTGCAATTGGGCTATGGTCCTGTTTTATCTTATTGCAATTTGTTAGATGTTGTGATGAAGTGCCATTAATGCTTGAGAGGTGTCATGCTTGCTGAAAATACTATTTGAGTTCTAAGTAGTTACTTGGCGCATAATTGTAATGCTTGCTCATAAAGTGATCTGATGCTTATTTGCTACATTTAATGCAAAATTCTAAGATTGGTGAGCTACTGAATGCTTTGAGCTTATTTAGAAATCATTTTAGTTGAGAAATTGAATCATCCAGCTTGTTTAGAATTGGTTTAGGGCCTAGTTCTAGCTATTGGTTATTCTTTTGGTTAAGCCTAACCTTCCTTACTTGGTGAAAAGAAAAAAATCTGTTTTAATATGCAAACGTAGTGTTCTGTCAAATGATCCCCGAAAGCTTAGCTGATAAAGGAACTATCTCAATTATGTTTGAGAACTCTCCTTATTTCAGGTGAACCCCCACAACAATAATAAGAATAACCCTATTTAACGAAATGATAAACAACCCCAAGAAAGTTAAATAGATTTGGCTTGGAAGGATGATCAAAGATCAAGAAGAAAAGAGAACTCGTTCCTAACTTCAAGATTTCGAACTCTTCACAATCTAATTGATCAAACTAGATTGAAAATCCTAGGCATGCATTCTAAACACAAGAACAAAAAGAAAGCTTAAAAGCTTGAGAGAGACTAAACTCAATATGAAATTTCATTCAAATTCAATTTCCACTTGTTGTTCCAATGACAAATTACATCCATATTTATACTAATTGAAAAGACACCATGAAAGGATACAACCCTTCATCTATGTAGTCTAGATTCAACCCCAACCTTTCAAATCCATACATGAACCATCATAAATCCAGATACATGAATTAAATAGGTACATAATGCATTAAATATGATGAATGAATCTAGATTTTTAGACTCATTGTGCCTCTTGGTTGAAAGGATGCTTTTGTTAAGCTTGAAAGGATGCAACTTTTCACCATAGTAATTGATTGAGTTGGTTCATCACTTATTTCCTTATCATTAGCCTATTGTTTAGTTAGATTATCTTATTGTGCTTTAAGTCATTAGGTAGATGGGAAGCTGTTTCCAATACTGCAAGTGCACGGGTCGCAAGTAATATAAAACGAAAATATTTCGAGTATCGAATCCACAGGGAGGCGAAGCGAAAATTAAGAAAAGCTAAAATTCCTTGAACACTAAAGATACTTGGGGGAAATAATATTTAGGGACCAAAACATGCAGTTAAAATGATTTTCAAACTTAAAACAATTAAAGAGTAAAATTTGATCAATCAAGAAATAAAAAATATGGAGAAAGAGCTTTTTAAATGGGAAGTGGGGTCTTGAAACTCAATTAATAGTTAAATAATTATTACAATTATCCTATCTCGCTGCCCAACTAATTATAATCCTAGAATCTCCGTTAGTCACATAGGATCACATGTCGGTCTCCCCTAATTGCAATTAAACCATTTTAACAACCTAAGTGTCCTTAGCGCCATTAAAATTCATTAATTATTACGCTCTGATTCATTTTAGGAATCTAAGTTTAATCAACTAATCTCGTTGTCACGACGGGCAATTAAACTAGTTGCATGGATTATGATCTATCCTAATTTCTCTCCGTCGAGTCTCCATTAAGAATCGGATCAATACACAATTGGCAAGATTGCATAAGGAGGGGTTAAATGGGAGTTTAATCGCCTTAATCTATGGAGAATTGGAAAATTCCCATGAGTAATCTGAGTGAGATGAAATTAGCACATGTTTAGCTACAACAATCACTGGAAGCAGTATAGAAAATCCCAAATTCGAACCTCTCTTCTCTCTTGCGTCCGACCGTTTTTCTTGCTTCATTTACTTTGTGTTATCTTTAGTTTCTCTAAAATTTGTTTACATTTGTGCAATTTAGTTAGTGAATAATATTTTGTCGTCGGTTACTTTGAATTTCATCAAAAAGTCAAGCTTAGAAATAGTAAAATTCCTTAATTCAATCCCCGTGGAGAATGATCTTAAATTACTTATCACTTGATGCCATGATGTGTATACTTGCACGTTTTTGAGTTATTTGATGCATATTTAGCTTCACTTTGCTCAAGGCAACAATATACAAGTTGGGGATGTATTCATGTGAAAAAAAACCTGTCCATGAGATTATTTGTTCTAGTGATGAGGAGAAACTTCGAGTTTAGGGTTAAGAAGTCCAAAAAAGATATATACTTAGTTGTCTGTCGCACTGATGAATGTAAATGGAAACTTCGAGCCATGAGATTGAAAGGGTGTGATGTTCTTAAAGTTTCAAACTATTGCAACATTCATACATGCCGACATTTAATGTTAAGTCACAGCCATAGATAAGCTACAAGTTCGGTTCTTGTTCAATATATGAAGTCGAAACTTCAGGATGTTGATACTACGTATAGTTGAAAGACATTATACGGGATATTCGACAGGACTTGGGTGTGAACATGAGTTATGATAGAGCATGACAAGCGAGAGAAGAAGCATTAAAGCTTGTTCGTGAGTCACCAAAAGAGTCGTACAAACTTTTACCGAGGTTTGGTGAAGCATTAAAGATTGAGAATCCAGGTTCAATGTTTGAGTTTGAACTTGAAGAATAAATATTTCAAATCGTGTTTTATGGCCTTAGATGCATCCATCAGGGGATTTAGGAGTTGCATTCGCCTAGTTCTAGTGGTTGATGGAGCTCACCTACGAGGAAAATACAATGGCAAAATGTTACTTGCAACCGGTGTGGATAGTAATAATCATATATACCCAATTGGGTTTGGAATAGCCGATGGGAAGACCGATGAATCTTGGAGTTATTTTTTCCGACACATGGAACGCACAATTGGACAACTTCTTAATCTAGTAATAGTTTCTAACAGACACCCTAACATTCGAAAGGGAATAAGAACGGTGTTTCCTAATGCATTTCACGACATATGCATGCAACATTTGGAAGAAAATTTGAGGAAAAAATTTAAGAAAGAAAACATTGTACCAATTTTCAAACTTATTGCAAAAGCATTTCGTGATTGCAAGTTTAATGAAGGCTATAAAGACGAAGTCAATAGTGGACGACTAACAATGACTAGAATATTGGGTTGATCTGCTGTTCAAGTTCCACCATGAACCGTTAGAATATTGAATAAATGGTTTAATCAAAATGTAGTCTAACCTATTTTAAGTTAAAATATTTGGTTTATTGGTCTTTGAGTTCCTATTTAATCTGATATGTTTTCAACTTTTGTTTGTTTTAGTCTTAGATTTACTTTTGAAACATATGTTTTGGTTTTTGTAGTTTTAAAAGGTTATTGTTTTAGTCTTTGTGTCCTTTTCCTTTAATCTTCTTGTCCCAATCACAACTTTAGCACAATGTTACACTTAATAGATCATTTATAATTTTATCAAAGTTTTGTATTTAAGAGTTTTCGTTGTAGATATAATTTGTGTTAAAACTTTGCAAACATGGACCAAAATGATCACTTTATAAAGTATGGGACCGATCATTGACTTATTATTGCAAATGTAATGCCCTGATCATTGACTTATTAAAAGTGTAATGCCCTGGAAATTTACTTATTATAAGTGTAACGCTCCCAAAATTTCGACAGCATAACAACATAACTATAAGCTACCCTAAATTTTTAAACACCTGCAAGATAATATATACACTTTGCTAAGCTAGATCAACCAACCAGTCATACACCCTCACTCCACGACAACCAATCATACACCAAAAACAGGGATATCATAAGAATATAAGTCAAATAACTATCTACAAAAACAAGTCTACAAGACATGTTACAAAACATAAAACCCTAAACCATACAGTTTTCAATGAACTAAAAAAATGGCGTGTTACACCATAGTTGCACAACATACTTTCGTCTACAAAAATTCATCCTATCCTCACTAAGAGAACCCATGTCCACCCCATTTACATCATACTCGAGGAATTTTGCAGCGGAGATCTCACAATCTCCATTATCTACCTGCTGGGGAACTCCAATCCTCCTCTTGAATGTCCATGTAGTGCGTGGTAGTGACGATTTCACCTCCATGACACCACCTGCTTCTAGAAGCCATGGAAGGATGGTGCATACTATATTCATTTCCTTCTCCAACTCGATGTCGGACGTAAGAGCCACTAGTGAATCTGTGACGGCCACCTCACCTACCTTCAGGTCCGCACATAACAAAACCTAGTGTTCTCTTCCTAGGAGGAAAGGCATGTACATGACATCTACCGTACTCCATGGAACATTATAATTCGTGTGCTCGCCCCGAACATATTTGAGGACGGACTTGAACCTACTCCAGTCGAAGGACTCAGGGTTGCCTCCTACAAGTTGTTCATATACGTCCCATCGCCTTAAGAACTCCTACAAAGCAAAACGAAATGAAAAGAAGATCATCATAACAAATAACAAACCATAAACCCTAAACTGTATTTTGAATAATAAAAAAACATACAAACATCGTACCGTAACAACTATGTCACAATAACGAACCTCCAACGACATAAGTCGGGACGATTTGTCCATCTTCTTACAGATGAACATGAAAAGAGAGTCAATTACCTGGAACAATCTCCACTATTTAGTGTTTACATGCATGCATGAAAATAGCATGTAATGGGTTTTAGTGTACCTCATCGCTCGTCCAATATGACGAACTTATCAAAATTTTAAACCAGAACTTGTTCCTGTATGAATACACGACCTTTCACTCTAATTCGTCGGATGTCGGGTCATCCAACCAGTTCCGAAATGATTGTTCAAACTCATCTGGGATGGAACGCATAAGGTCATACCTCTTCGGATTCTTTCATTTACCATCAGGTCTGATTTCAGTCCATGGAGATCGTAGTTTCCAAGATATTTGACGAACACACTTTCCACGACGCACGAAGGGTTCGTCCAGTCCCGTTACGTCCACTTTGTCCTCCCTGTCCTCAAACTCAATAAGCTACACAGTAAGATAAATATCATCATCTACGCCTTAAACTACATAATTTAGAAACTCAAAGATGACTTACCTTCGATTTAGGTATCATGACGTCACCCCCTTCCCATTGATTCCTATGTCGTCATTAGCGTCACGTTCCCCGGTCACGTCATCATGTTTTTGGTGGGTGGACCCTTGTCTTCATCACCAACCCCCTTCCCACTACTAGGTATGTTGTCCTCGGCGTAACGCTCCCGGGTGGCGTCGTCATGTTTTTTGGTGGGTGGACCCCCATAATCGACATCATCGTCAGGTCCAATATACTTAGTCGGGTCTACACCTTTATCCTGTATATAACACACTCATTAATTGTCGTGAAAAAAAACATAAGAAATAAAAAGAACACATGTAATCAAATGATACCTTAGCAAGCTTTCGTAACAACTTGTGCATGTCGTGTAACTCGGCCTCCATCCCTAATAGAACCTCCGTACATTCGCAACTCCGCTTCTTCTTCTTCTTCTTCTTCTTCTTCTTCTTCTTCTTCGTCTTCTCTTATCGTTCGATCACTTGTTCCTCGACTGCTTTCTCTTTGCCCTTATCTCCTTCAATATCTTTCTCTTTCACTTTCTCTGTCTCCACCTCATTCTCTTTCCCTTTGTTCTTCTTATTCTTTTCTTGTTCGATCACTTCTTCCTCCACTACTTTCTCTTTACCCTTTTCTCCTTTAACATCTTTCTCTTTCACTTTCTCCATCTCAACTTCATCATTCTTTTTCCCTTTTGTCGTCTCGGCCTCTTGAGGGATAAAGTGAGTGGATCCAAAGCTTTCTTTTTCCACACCCAAGTAATCCCCCACTTCGAATGGATCCAACTTCATATCATCCAACACTGCACCCCCTCCACCCGAGGGATAACAGTAGGGGGAAGGGAAAGGTCAGGTTCTACATGTGGAGCCTCTTGCGTTCGAGACAGAAATTCTCTCTTCGTCGGTGGGAGTAAGATGTATCGTGACAACAATCTACAAAAATTATCGATAATCAAGTTATTTTATAACAACATCAATTTAATTAACGAACAAAATAAACTCTAGTACTAACCGCCATCGATGCAAACATCTCAGTTTCAAGTTGGGTGTACGAAGGAGAGAGTGAGCATGACCATCTTCGAATGTGCGGCATGGCAGTATCACTCAAGCGATTTGCAACCCATCCAGTCAACGAGGAAATGGTTTCATATGCCCAAACCTGCATCATAATATAAATTAGTTTGAAAAATGAAAAAAAAACACTTTAAAAAAGGGAAAAATACACTTTTGGTCCCTGAGGTTTGGGTTAAGTGACACTTTGGTCCCCGAGTTTTCAAACTCAACAAAAATACCCCCGAGGTTTGAGATAAGGAGCAATTTGGTCCCTGCCGTCAATTTTTCTGTTAAACCCTAACGTTAAGCTGACGTGGCACTATTATTTTAATTAAAAAAATTAATTTTTAATTTTTTTTAAATAAAAAATATAAAAATATTAAATATATTATTTTTAAAATTCTCTCTCTATCTTCTCCATATTCTTTCTTCTCCACCTTCTTTCTCCCCGAAACTCTCTTCTTTTAAAAAAAAAAAAACAGAAGAAAGGAAGAGAAAGAAGAAGAAGGGAAGAAGAGAAGAAGAGAAGAAGAAGAAAGAAGAAAAAAAAAAATTCCGACGACCGCCGCCGTTCGCCGGCAGCCAATGGAGGGGGAAGGAAGAAGATGGGAGGGGGAAGGAAGAAGATGGAGGGAGAAAGAAGGTGGAGAAGAAAGAAGATGGAGAAGAGAGAGAGAATTTTAAAAATAATAATAAAATAATAATATATTTAACATTTTTATATTTTTTATTTAAAAAAATTAAAAATTATTTTTTTTAATTAAAATAATAGTGTCACGTCAGCTTACCGTTAGGGTTTAACAGAAAAATTGACAGTAGGGACCAAAATGCTCCTTATCTCAAACCTCGGGGGTATTTTTGTTGAGTTTGAAAACTCGGGGACCAAAGTGTCACTTAACCCAAACCCTAGGGACCAAAAGTGTATTTTTCCCTTAAAAAAATTAAGACACTAAATTCAACATATGCCAACCTGGAACTCAAAAGGAGATCCATATAAACTATAAGTTGCCTGCTTTTTTGAATTTGATCCTTTTGCCTTGTACGACTTTGCCTTTCCTTTCAATTCTTTCTTGAGGCTCGTTATAGTCTTTTGGAATATCATGGTGCTCCAATCCTCATTACAAAAGGCAACCCAATCGACGATTACATTCAACAGGGATGTGTCAATTTATCCTTTTTTACGATGTTATTTAGGTGGGAAAAACACGTTAACGCTTCTGGAAAATAATCGGCTGGAGAGATTTTAGGTACCATTTCCATGGTGATTCACCTATAGATAAAAAATTAACAAACAAACCTTAATTAGAAGTTAACATGCAAAAAAAAATATATTTTCTAAGTGGAACCGAGCTCACTGCCCAAAAACTCGGTCCAAAACATGGTCAGAATCGAGATATAGTTGTTTGGAAGAGAGTTGTGCATTGTTTTAAAAAGAAATCGTGGTACTGCCCAAAATCTTGGTCCAAATCCTAGTTTTCGGTTCAAAAACACAGTAAAAAAATATGTGCAAATCATTGTGTCGGTCCAAAATTTGGTCTTTAACATGGTATAAAACTCGATAGAAATTAGGTTTCAAGGAAATCAACAAAACTTGATTCAAAATCATGGTGTTGGTAAAATATCTGGTCTAAAACTTAGTGTAAAACTCGATAGAAATCGTGCTTGAAGAAAAAAAACAACAAAACTCGATTCAAAGGTGTCGGTCCAAAACTCTGTCTAAATCATGGTGTCGCTCACAAATCTCGTCTAAAACTCAGTAGAAAACTCGGTAGAAATCGGACTTGAAAAAACACAACAAAACTTGATTCAAAACTCGATAAACATCAGGGTTTCGCTTCAAATCTCCCTAAAGTTCTCCCTATCTATGAATCTCGACCGAGATTCATCGTCTGCACTTCGACTCCTTCGATTTTTCATCCAAACACGATGATAAAAAGTTTCAAAATGCAGACCACACACACAGAGAAGATCGAAGGTCGAAACAGAAGATAAAAAACACCCCTTCCCACTATTGATTAACCGAAATAGTAGCCTTTTGGTTGAAATCTAATGTTCAAAACCCTAAAAAACAACTGAAATAAACCATACCTCGTTGATCAATTGTGGACAGAAGAGGGACACTTCCAACCAAGAGGCTTGAGTTCTTTATCAGAGAAACGAAATGAAACGTAAGAGGGAGATTGGGCTCGAGTTTTCTACTGAGAGGGAACTGAAGAGACAATAAAAAAAATGAGTTCTTTATCAGAGAAATGAAACGAAACGTAAGAGGGAGATTGGGCTCAAGTTTTCTACTGAGAGGGAACTGAAGAGACAATAAAAAAAATGAGTTCTTTATCAGAGAAATGAAACGAAACGTAAGAGGGAGATTGGGCTCAAGTTTTCTACCAAGAGGGAACTGAAGAAATGGTAAAAAAAAAAAGGCAAACGTTTGAAAGTTCTGTGAGAGTATTAATGACATTTCAAATGTCTTGGGGTCCTTAGAAACAATGTTTAAGATAATGGACCCAATTTTTTGAAAAGAAAACTTTAAGGGCCCATTATTATCAATTTCTCATTTTTAAAAGGATAATTGTAATGGGTGGCAACATGAAGGTAAATAATTGCAAATATAGCAATTTTTAAAAATATTTGTAAATATGGCAAAATTTTTGAATTAATTTTTTATATTCCTAAATTGCCCTTGTGTGCCCATCTCCTTCTTTCTCGTCAGTTCAGTTTTTTTTTTTTTTTTTTTTTTTTTTTTTTTTTTTTTTTATTTTTATTTTACTGATAGAAAGTCTTTTTATTACTGATAGATTCTATCAGTGGTAGAAAAATTTTCTATCAGTGATAGAAAGTTTCTATCACTGATAGAATAAAGTTTCTATCAGTGATATTTCTATCACTGATAGATTCTATCAGTGGTAGAAAAATTTTCTATCGGCGATAGAAAAATTTTCTATCGGCGATAGAAAGTTTCTATCACTAATATTTCTATGACTAATAGATTCTATAAGTGGTAGAAAAATTTTCTATCAGTGATAGAAACTTTCTATCACTGATAGAATAGAAGATTTCTATCACTAATAGAAACTTTTTCTATCAGTGATAAAAGATTTCTATCACTGATAGGTTCTATCAGTGATAAAAAAAAACTTTTTATAGAAAATCATAGAAAAACTTTTGATAAAAAATCTTTAGATCCCTGATCACCCATAAAAATCTTTCTATCTCCGATAGAAATCTTTCTATCACCGATATAATCTATAAGTGATAGAAAAACTTTCTATCAGTGATAAAAGATTTCTATCACTGATAGAAATTTTTACTATTCTATCAGTGATAGAAAGATATTCTATCAATGATAGAAAACTCTGGATAGAAAATATTTCAATCCCTGATAGAACCTATCAGCGATAGAAATCTTCTATCAGTTATAGGAAATTTTTCTATGAGTGATAGAAAAACTTTCTATCATTCATAGAAAATCTTTCTATGAGTGATAGAAAAACTTTCTATCTCTATCACTGAGACTGATAGAAAAACTTTTCGTGAGTTATAGAAAATCTTTCTATCACTGATACTTTTCTATCAGTGATAGAAGATCTTTTGTTTCTATCAGCAATGGTGATACATGGTGAAGTCGAGCATTGAAAAATAAAGCAAAAACGAACGATTATAGAAATCAAACACTGAAAAACAAAAACCAAACACTGATAGAAAACCAAATAACAACAACCAAACACTGATAGAATACCAAACAAGTGATAGAAAAATATCTATCGCCGATAGAATCTATCAGTAGTAGAAAAATTTTCTATCATATGATAGAATCTATCACTGATAGAAAATTTCTATCACCGATAGAAAATCTTTCTATCAGTGATAGAAAATTTCTATCACTGATAGAAAATCTTTCTATCACTGATAGAATCTATCAGTGATAGAAAAACTTTCTATCAGGAAAGAAAATTTGGAGGGGTATTTTAGTAAATGCAACACACAAATCATTAGATTTTGCCATTTTTGCAATTTTTTTTGTGGGTTGCTAGATTTGCAATTATTTTGGCCCATATTGCTATCCTTGCAACCGGCCCTTTTTAAAATTGTTTTGTTTGGTTCTTTAGAAATTTTAAATCTTTATTTTGGTTCTTAAGCTTGGAAGTTTATTTGATTTTGATTTCGTAACTTTTTTAAAATATTCATTTTTAGTCACTATTGGTCATTCATGATATTTTGTTGTTTAACTGTTTAAGAAATAGATAATGTAATTTAATAAATGTTGATTAATATAGTGACGTGTACATATATCAAAACCACAAAAAATAAGTCTTATTTGAACATGATGACTTTGTTTAAGCCTACCAGTAGATATCAAAATTCATGAATGATTTATTGACATATCCAGGTTATTATTAAATAGTAGTGTTCACACGAGACTTCGGAGATGGAGACACGTGGAATAAACTTTGATTTGTATTAATATTTGTATGCGTGTGGATATACAATCTCTAATGTTGATCCTCTGATTCTCTCTCTTGTGTGTGGAAGTGTCTCACTCGAGGGCTGGAACGCTTGATCTCGAGTCTGAAGCTTTAATGGATTCTTGGATCTTGAAGTCTTCCGATCTTGAAGGAGTCTTCAATCTTCAAGAAGTGTTCAGCACTTTGAAACTTGTGGATTTCAAGGAGTCTTCAGTCTTCAGTCTTCAATCTTGATGAAGTTTTCTCTGAATTCTCTGACTCTGGCTTGGAGCTTCCAAAATTCTGACCTTTTGAAATGGTGGTGAACCCCTCTATTTATAGAGTTCTCGCAGGATGGGCCCTGGTAACTTTTGGGCCTAACAACTTGGGCTTGGGTTTTATTGGTCTTGGGCTGAACCATTTAGTCTTGGACTTGGTTTATATTTGACCCAAAACCATATGACCCAGACATTTAAAAGACCCAAATTTGATCCAAATAATTATTATTTTTAATTAATTGGTCAAATTAATTAATTTGATTGAAATAATTTAATTTTAATTAGTTGATCAAATAGAAATTTGGCTCTATAAATTTATAATTAGCCAACTTTGTTTTCAAATTAAATTTGGGACACATGTCAATTTATAATTGGTCCCAAATTTAATTAACTTGAATTTCGTCATTAATTTTATGTAATGACGTGGCAATTCGTGATTGGTCAAAATTTCTCCATCAACAAATGCCCCCTTTTCGAGATTTAGACACAAATTATGTGTGAGTGAATCTCGAAAAATATATTTTGGAATTAAAATGCAAGGTATTTGTTCTTGACTTTGACTCCATTTGGGATAAAATTTGGATTATGCCCAAAATATTATTTGAGGTAAAATTTTACCAAATTCAAACTTTCATTTGGCATAGAATTTGATGTTTGAATCTCAAATTTTGATTTGGAAGAAAAAAAAAATTTGGAGTATGCCCAAATAAAATTATTTGATAAAATTTGAATTCCCAAATTGATTTGAATTGAAATAATCTTTTAGGAATTTTAATTTAATTAAGTTGGTTCAGATAAAGATAAAGATTATCTCATAAAATTTTGAACCGGAGATAGGATTTCATTTGAGTCAAATCTTTATCAAAATCTTTATCTAAACCTTTGATTTGAACTTAAAACTCCCCTATAAATAAGACTGAACCTCAGTAGGGAGAGCACACATCAATTGCAGAGAGCATTCAAGAAGGGATCCAGGTAGGAAAATTTCTTCTCTTTTTATTTATTTATTTTTATTATTTTTTTTTCGTTTTTATTTATTTATTTATTTTTTTACTTTTCGTTTTTTTTTTTTTTTTTTTTTTATTTTCGTTTTTTTTTTTTTATCTGCATATATATTCCATGTATGTCCTTATTGGATTTCGCTCATATGAATTGCTTTGATTGTACTATAGAGCTTTTGGCTTCCATTTTTTTCTTTGCACATATATTATTGCAATTTGTTTCTGTAGGGGTAGTCACCAGATTCGCCTACAACGATGCACTCCTGCTAGACCCAGTCCCCATTTTATTGGGTGATCTGAGTAACCTGCAGGGGTAGTCACCAGATTCGCCTTCATGCACTCCTGCTAGACCCAGTCCCCATTTTATTGGGTGATCTGAGTAACCTGCAGGGGTAGTCACCAGATTCGCCTTCATGCACTCCTGCTAGACCCAGTCCCCATTTTATTGGGTGATCTGAGTAACCTGCAGGGGTAGTCACCAGATTCGCCTTCATGCGCTCCTGCTAGACCCAGTCCCCATTTTATTGGGTGATCTGAGTAACCTGCAGGGGTAGTCACCAGATTTGCCTACAGCGATGCACTCCTGCTAGACCCAGTCCCCATTTTATTGGGTGATCTGAGTAACCTGCAGGGGTAGTCACCAGATTCGCCTTCATGCACTCCTGCTAGACCCAGTCCCCATTTTATTGGGTGATCTGAGTAACCTGCAGGGGTAGTCACCAGATTCGCCTTCATGCGCTCCTGCTAGACCCAGTCCCCATTTTATTGGGTGATCTGAGTAACCTGCAGGGGTAGTCACCAGATTCGCCTTCATGCACTCCTGCTAGACCCAGTCCCCATTTTATTGGGTGATCTGAGTAACCTGCAGGGGTAGTCACCAGATTCGCCTACAACGATGCACTCCTGCTAGACCCAGTCCCCATTTTATTGGGTGATCTGAGTAACCTGCAGGGGTAGTCACCAGATTCGCCTTCATGCACTCCTGCTAGACCCAGTCCCCATTTTATTGGGTGATCTGAGTAACCTGCAGGGGTAGTCACCAGATTCGCCTACAGCGATGCACTCCTGCTAGACCCAGTCCCCATTTTATTGGGTGATCTGAGTAACCTGCAGGGGTAGTCACCAGATTCGCCTTCATGCACTCCTGCTAGACCAGTCGTTTTGATGACTATAGTGTCTTATAGAGTTGGTTATATATATATTTTTTGTATGATTGATTATTCATGCATCACTTTCTTGCCTTCATAACTTCTTGGATAAGATTGACATTTTTTTTTTCTTGTGTAGAAAAACTTATCTCCATCATGGTGTATTTTACTGAGCATCCTGATCCTGAGAAAAACTGCTTAGTCATCTTGAAGGACAAAGATCAGCCTGTTGAAAATGGTGTTATACTTCCTGTAGGAGAGACAATATGCGGTAATCTTAGGGGATCACAACATTGCTTGAATAATTCAACCTCTTTGTCTAGATGGTCAGAAGAAAGACTTTTGAGTCACGAGTCTTCATTGAAGGCGTGGTTTTTAGAGTCTCCAATTCATAGCAAGGTGCCAGGCGAAAATCCAGAATCAACTTTAGGTCGTCGAATTATTGGAGACGAACAAGTTCGTTGGGGTAATTCAATAAGAATTCATGGAGAATTCTTTTATATACCTGATTATTGGGAATGGTTAGAGGTCGTAATTTCTTCAAATACACCGATACTGAGAAGGCTTGTTTGTTTGATGCTGTAATGGCCTCCTTATACACTTATGACCGCAATAATGATATAGTTCGAGCTTTTTGTGAAGCATGGAGTCCATCCACAAATACACTTCATACATCATCAGGAGAGTTATCTATCTCTCTATGGGACATGTGGAAATTAGGAGGCCTTTCCATCAAGGGTAGGTTTTATGATGAAGTTGTTCCTTGTTGTAAGGAATTATTAGGTTCGCCTGATCGAAAGGATGAAGATTGCCCAAAAGTTTGTGAGTACCTTTTTGCTGCGTACTATCACATTGCATCTCAACAACGCGATTGCCTTCAAATTCCTATTAAATCGTGGATTTCTTTCTGGTTTAAAGGAGATTCGAAATATGAAAAACCTCCTCCCCGAAAGCCGAAGAAGACTTCTCGTCCACGCCAGACCCATAATCCGAATGGGGCTCCTACCAAGCGTCACAGCTGGTCCGAAAAAGAAATGGACTTATTTTGCATGTTGGGCGTAGAAGATGAACTGAAAGATAAGGCATACTTGGCTGCCTTTCTTTCTTGTTGGTTGTGCGCATTTGTATTTCCCGACCAACGTACTTCTCTTCGTCCAGAAGTTTTTAAAGTCGCCAGTCTTATGGCTGAAGGTTACGTTTTCAGTCTTGCTGTTCCTGTTTTGGCCAATATTTATCATGGACTCGGCCAGATCCACAGTGCATCTCCTTCTGCTGGATTTTCAAAGGCTTGTTTTCCTTTGCACTATGTCCATGCTTGGCTGGCTTATTATTTTAACACGCATTACAAAGTCCCAGCACCTGTCATTGGCCCAATGATGGTTGAGTTTTCTGGCGAGGGTGGGGCTAAGTACTTTAACGATTTTGAAGCCCGTGTACATATTCACAAAGGTAAATATGTGTCATGGTATGCGAGTCTTCAAGCCAGAAATACAGGCGAGCTTTTGAAAGATGACGGGAAATTATCGTTTTGGCTTTCTTCATTCTTCATAAGCATTCGGTCGTGTTTCTTGTCTTCACGCTGTGGATCGTTGATGGTTATTGAAGCTTATAGTCCTTGTCGATTTAGTCGACAATTTGGATTCTATCAAGACATACCGAATGACTTGAGTATAGAAATTCCTGAGGCAAATTTAGCGAATGTGTTTCGTCTTTGGAGGATATGCACTCAAAGAGGAACATTATCCCAAGTATACCTTCCTGCTCGTGCAACGAAACCACACACTCAGGTTACTCAACGCTACAGAAGTTGGTGGTTAGCCAAGCATGGGAATTATCTTGAAGAAGGCATACAAAAGTTGGCGGATAGCGCTTCTCCTCTTCTCTCTAAGCCAAAATTTCCTAAAAAGGTTGGCAATGACAACGGAGGCAAAAGGATTCGCATGTTTGAACCTGGTGAATTTTGCTCCAAGGATAATGATGGTAGTCAGAGCAGTAGCGACGATCATCATTGGAAAAGGTCTAAAAAGTCCAAACAACCATCAGTATGTGAAGATGAATATTTCGATGGAGTCCCTAGCTCATCACAATTTCCTGAACTCCCTACACCACTGGTAAGTTTTTTTTTTTTTTTTTTTTTTGAATAATATTTTACTATTATTATTATCATCATTGCTTCCCCCTTTTCTTTGCAGTCACCCTTAAATGATCCCCTTATAGAAGTCGAAGGGCATCATAGTCCTTCTTCTTTTGTGAGTCCCGACATCTTTGACTCTGTAGCTGCGCGTGTGGACAATTCCAAAGCGCCAACGGATAGAGTCGCGATTCAATCTTGTCATCCTGCAATTGATGAAGTTCCTGAACAAAAGAAGACAACGACCCATGCAGCTGCGTCTGAGATCTCTGATTACTTTGCTGACGATGTTATTTCCAACTATAGGAAACAATCTTCCCTTGCCCTGTGGGAGAGCATACACCAGAAGATCATACGCACTCCGTTCGACAAAATACCTCGCCTTAAACAAGAGGCAGTCAAAATACTTCATACAATTTCTGAGATTCGTGTACCCGGCTTGGATTCTCTTAAAGAAATTGTAAGTGCGTATTTCAAGAAGGTAGAGAAGTATAACCAGCTGCAGTCATCATTTTCTTCTCAATTAACTTTGGAGAGTAAGAATCGCCAACTGGGAGAGACTAGGTTTAGCTTGGAGAAGATACTATATAGTGAAAGTGAACTACTCACCGCGAAAGGTTCACTTCAGCAACAACATCTGCAAGCATTGCGAGAAGAAGAAGAATTGGAAGCTAGGCTTGAAACTGTGAAAGCTAAGCGAGTTGAGATTTCTAAATCGATTATTGAGAAGGAGGATCTTCTAAAACAAAATCAACTTGAGGCTTCCAAACTGCGAGGAACTATAAGTAGCATTGAAGATGCCCCTGTTCTTACTGATGCTGATGCTAAAACTCTGACGATACTTCGTGAAATGTTGGAAGATGCACAAGAAGAGCTGAAGAATTACAAGTGGATACCATAATCAGACTTCATTATTTTTTTTTTATATCATCATATTTTTATCGAAAATATCTCCATTTTTTTTTTGTAATAGGCAAGATTTTTTTTATTCATTATCGTACTTGTTTCGCATATTGGAATAATGATTTTTTTTTATTTTATGGACTGAGCTTAAAGTTTCCTTTAAGTTGCCTACGTACCCATTAATAAACGGGATCAAGTCATAACGTAGTTCATAATACAAATTTGATTTTTTTTTTTTTATGTTTTGGCCGTTCACCTTTTTAACTCATGCGGGCCAGGAGTATCATGCAGTTTAGGCTCCTGCGATATGGAGCATTACATTTCACGCATAAAACTTTTTAAGAAATTTGCCATTTATCGGGCCTATTCTTAATCCGTCTTTATCCACGATCTTGTATGCTCCATTTGTGTAGACTTCCTTGACGACGTAGGGTCCATCCCATTTAGGTGTGAACTTGTTCCCTGTGTGTCGTGTCGTGATGATGGGTCTTCGAACAGCTAGCACAAGATCACCAACTTGAAAAGATCGAAGCTTCACATTCTTGTCAAAAGCTTTAGACATCCGTGCTTGGTAGCATTCCAATGCTTGTTGAGCCTCTAACCTTCTTTCATCAAGTGCTTCTAACTCCTGAAGGCGCAACCTAGCATTATCTTCTGTTGTCAACCCTTCTTGGACAGCCATCCTTAATGAAGGAATCTCTCTTTCTAACGGGAGCACATCTTCTACCCCATAAACAAGTGAATAAGGTGTGACTCCTGTAGGAGTGCGATGAGTAGTTCGGTAGGCCCACAACACTTCACCGATCTTTTCTTGCCAATCTCTCTTTGTCTTGGAGACTACTTTCTTCAATAAGTTACACAACGTCTTATTGAATGCTTCTGCCAACCCATTTGCCGCAGCATTGTACATAGAGGACTTGTATTGTTTGAAGTTAAACTTCTCACACAACTTGTCCATTAGGCCGTTGGAGAATTGTCTTCCATTATCTGTCACAATACGATGAGGGATACCGTACCGATAGATTATATGAGTTCGAATGAAATCCACAACATTTTCTTTCTTGGCTTCTTTCAATGCGACAGCTTCAGCCCATCTTGAGAAGTAATCTGTCCCTGCAAGAATGTAAGAATGTCCTGCTGAAGACTTAGGTGTTATAGGGCCAACAAGGTCAAGTCCCCAAGCTTCAAAAGGCCATGAAGCTACAGTCGGATGAAGAGGCTCCGGCGGCTGATGTATGAAGTTTGCATGGAATTGACAGGCTTCACACTTCTTTGCATATTCCATTGAGTCTTGAATCATTGTAGGCCAATAATAACCCATCCTTTTTAATTGAAACTGGAGTTTTGGACCCGACTGATGGGCGCCACAAACACCTGAATGTGCCTCATTTAATGCCTTTGCTGCTTCTTCCTTTCCAAGGCATCGAAGGAAGAGTCCCTCATAAGAACGACGATAAAGGATCTCCTTGTAGTAGATAAATCGGGCACCTCTTCTTCGTATATCGGCCCTACGCCTGGGATCTGTGGGCAGTCTTCCATGTTGAAGATAATCTATAATGGGCTGTCGCCAGTCCTCTTCTTCAATTGCAAAGACAGAAATCATATTTACTTCTAGGCATTGGTCTTCTATTGGCGGCACGATCCACCTCTGACAAAGTGAGATGTTCATCGACATATCTTCCGGAATTGTTAGTGCAGTGGCTAAATTTGCTAGAGCATCTGCCTTTTTATTTTCTGATCTTGGAACATGCTCCAGTACTATACTGTCAAACCTTTCTAGCAGTTGTCTTGCATAGATGAAATAAGGCTTCAAGTCTTTATGCTTCACTTCATACTGGAGTAAAAGTTGGCTAACGACCAATTTTGAATCACCATAGGCCTCTATATATCTTATGCCAATCTCCAAGGCCATTTGGAGGCCAATTATTAGCGCTTGATATTCAGCAACATTGTTTGAGCACAATTCACCAAGCACAAAGCTATAGGGGAGCATGTGTTTCTCAGGCGAAACAAAGACGATTCCTGCCCCTGCTCCACTTCTTCGTGCTGCACCATCAAAGTACATAATCCAGGGCTCCGTAATTTCAACATAGAAGACTTCTTCATCAGGAAGATCTTCACATAACTTCCAATCTGAAGGAATTGGATGATTTGCCAAGAAGTCGGCTAATGCCTGCCCCTTGACTGCCTTTTGAGGTATATATACGATATCATATTGCTGAAGTATGATGGCCCACTTAGCTAAGCGTCCAGAAATAACTGGCCTTGATAGAACATACTTGATAGGATCAGCTTTCGCGACCAGGTGCACTGTGAAAGCTTGCATGTAATGCCTTAACTTGTCAATAGCGAAGAAAAGAGCAAGGCACATTTTCTCAATAGGTGAGTAATTTATCTCAGCTCCATTTAAGGTCCTGCTTAAGTAATAAAGGGCTCGTTCCTTTCCTTTCTCACTTTCCTGTGCCAATAACGCTCCCAGTGATCTTTCTTGAGCAGCGATGTACAGAATCAATGACTTTCCAGCTATGGGGGCTTCTAAGACAGGAGGGTTAAGCAAATATTTCTTAATGCTTTCAAAGGCGTTTTGACATGCTTCATCCCACTCGAATTTTTCTCCTTTCCTCATTAGCCTTTGAAAAGGTTGGCATCGACCGGCTAAGTTAGAGATGAATCTTCGAATGTAGGCCAGACGACCTTGCAGGCTTCTCAACTCATGTAAGTTTTTAGGTCTTGGCATTTTTTGAATGGCGTCAATTTTTTATTGATCTATTTCGATTCCTCGATGTCTAACGACGAACCCCAGGAACTTCCCAGAAGTAACACCGAATGCACATTTGAGAGGGTTCATCCTCAATTGATACTTTCTCAAACGATCAAAGACCACTTTTAGATCCTTCAAGTGATCTTGTCGTCTCTTCGACTTAACAACAAGATCATCGACATAGCACTCGACATGTTTATGTAGCATATCATCGAAAACCTTTTGCATAGCACGTTGATAAGTAGCTCCAGCGTTCTTTAATCCAAAGGGCATCACTTTGTAACAGTATATCCCTTTTGGAGTTCGAAAGGCTGTCATTTCTTCATCTGCAAGAGCCATTCGAATCTGGTTATAGCCTGATGACCCATCCATAAAAGACAAAGCTTCATGCCCTGTGGTGGCATCCACCATGATTTCTGTGATTGGCAGTGGAAAATCGTCTTTGGGACATGCATTATTTAAATCACGAAAGTCAACGCAAACGCGAAGCTGTCCATTCTTCTTTCTAACAGGAACGATGTTGGCTATCCACGTAGGGTATTTTACCTCACGGATGAATCCTGCTTCTATCAATTTATTGACCTCTATTTCGATTTGAGGGATAAGTTCTGGGCGAAAGCGTCGTTGAGCCTGTTTGACCGGCCGATACCCCTCTTTAATTGCGAGATGATGGACAGCTACTTTTGGGTCAAGTCCAGACATCTCTTTATATGACCAGGCGAAGATATCTCTATATGAAGCGAGTAAACTCATGTATTCACCTTCTTCTTCAGGAGTCAGTGACGTGCTTATAAAAGTTGGGCGTGGCTCTTCTGGTGTACCCAGGTTTACTTCTTTAAGCTCATCAACTGTAGACTCGCTACCGTCTTCAAGTGATAAAGGTGCTTCGTCCTCATCTACTTCAGACATTTCGACCTCTGTTTCTTCTTCAACCGTGATGTGAAGGCAAGAGGCTTGTTCTTCTTCCTGATCACTATCTTCTTCTGAAGGATTGGTGATGACAACATCACGTCTCTTTACCTTTAAAGAACCATCCGTATCGACAGTAACAAAGGTTTTTCTTTTCATTCGTGAAGGAACTGCACTTCGAATTTCTCCATTAGCCTTCGCGATCTTTTCAATTTTCATCACATCTTCATGTTGAAGTCGGTGAGAAGTTGACGAAGCAGGCTGCTCTCTTTGGTTTCTTCTCGTGGTAACACTTAACCTCTGAAAAACTGATTGTCGAGTCACATCCGGACTTGAAAATGTGCCATCTTCTTCCGCAACAGACATATTTAATCTTCTAAAAGCTGAAGGTCGTGTAATATCCGGAATTGAAATTGTACTCTCTTCTTCCCCAACGGACATTTTTAATCTTTTAAAAGCTGAAGGTCGTGTGATATCCGGAATTGAAAGTGTACTCTCTTCTTCCCCAACATACATATTTAACCTTCGAAAAGCTGAAGGTCGCGTGGAGTTATTGGTAGGTTGTACGCTTTCTTCTTCTGTTTCATTCACAATTAATCTTTGAAATACTGAAGCACGAGCAACTGGTGGCCTGATGCGCCTAAAAACAGAAGCTCGTTTGTTGACGTTCTCTTCTTCTTTTGAGTCATCGACCTCCTCTGCTGTTATATGATTTATGTCTGCCACTTTCGCCTTCCCTTTTCTTGTTATGCGAACTGGTTCAGGCGACTTATATCCAAGTCCTTTTCTCGTCGTAGGCAGACTATAGCCTTCCTTTAGAAGATTCTTCTGTGTTGCAGAGAGCTCAGATCTTCCATCAAAAACCCTCAGACTTTTAAACTCAGTGTGAGCTGTGAAGTCATAACCTGCTTTCGCTAGAAGTTTGTATGCCTTCGGGTCGAACCCGTCTTTAGTTCGTTTTTCAGGCAAAATTGCTTTTATCTGGTCATCCTCAGGTTTCCTAATCTCTTGCTCTGTGATCTTTGTAAGAGGCATAGTGAAACCTTCCTTCAGAATTTCAACGTCACTGACCTTTATGCTTTTCGAACATTCAGTGAAAGGTGATTCACCCTTTTTACGCTGGGACAAAGGGATGTATCGTAGAACAGGTGAACATTTCTCATCCTCTACAACTTTAGATTTCTCAAGGCTTGTAGATACTTCACCCTTCTTCGGGTTAGATGCCTTCACATTCTCAACAACTTCCTTCCCTGCATCTGCTTGTGGCTCTAAATCGAGTTTATCATTCTTTTTTATCAAGGGGATTTCTGTAGGTATAGTTTCTCCTATGTTGTCGCTCTTCATATAAAATTTTGCATCAGCGAAATGGGATTCTGCTTCTGAAAATGGGTTAGTGTCAGCTTCAACTTTCTTAATGCCATCTTGATAGAATTTGAAGCACTGGTGCAATGTAGAAGTTATCACTCCATTGCCGTGGATCCAAGGACGACCTAATAGCAACTTATAAGTGGTCTTGGAGTCTATCACATGAAACAAAGTATCGGCCTTCAAATCTCCGATGATGAGCTCGAGACGTATCATGCCAATCGCCCGTTGTCCGCCTTGATTGAAACCTTGAATCACCAATTTACTGTTTGATAATTCTTCCATCGAGATGCCTAATAGCTTCATAGTTGACTTAGGCATTATATTGACAGCTGATCCATCGTCGATGAGGATCCGACTTACCCTCTGTTCTCGGATGTATCCCGAGACGAATAAAGGTCTATTGTGAGGCTTTGACCCTAGCAGCAAATCTTCATCGGAAAATCCTATAGTCACGCAACACGAAGCACATGTGCGTGCCTCAGAGGTTGGAATCTTTGTACCATCGGACTCTATCAATGCGTTAACAAGGACGTTTTTAGCTTCCTGAGGAAGTGACAGTAAGTCCTTTATGCTGAAAGAGGAATTTCAAATTTGTTGATGGAGAAATTTTGACCAATCACGAATTGCCACGTCATTACATAAAATTAATGACGAAATTCAAGTTAATTAAATTTGGGACCAATTATAAATTGACATGTGTCCCAAATTTAATTTGAAAACAAAGTTGGCTAATTATAAATTTATAGAGCCAAATTTCACGTGAACTACCCATGAGTGCAAAGACAACCCTTCCATTCGTTTATTCCACGTGTCTCATGTCCCACTGGACTATGACACGTGGAATAAACGATATACTACTCATTTTTTTTTGTAATAGGCAAGATTTTTATGTTTTGACTCTATTTATAGAGTTCTCGCAGGATGGGCCCTGGTAACTTTTGGGCCTAACAACTTGGGCTTGGGTTTTATTGGTCTTGGGCTGAACCATTTAGTCTTGGGTTTGGTTTATATTTGACCCAAAACCATATGACCCAGACATTTAAAAGACCCAAATTTGATCCAAATAATTATTATTTTTTTAATTAATTGGTCAAATTAATTAATTTGATCAAAATAATTTAATTTTAATTAATTGATCAAATGGACATTTGGCCCTAAAAATTTATAATTGGCCAACTTTGTCTTCAAATTAAATTTGGGACACATGTCGATTTATAATTGGTCCCAAATTTAATTAATTATAATTTTGTCATTAATTTTAAATAATGACGTGGCAATTTGTCATTGGCCAAAATTTCTCCTTCAACAAATGCCCCCTTTTCGAGAGTTAGTCACAAGTTATGTGTGAGTGAATCTCGAAAAAGATATTTTGGGATCAAAATGCAAGATATTTGTTCTTGATTTTGACTCCCTTTGGTGTGTCAATTTAATCAAAATATGAATTTTGGTCAAAATTTTGATTTTTTTTTTTTATTTGACGCACTTTTATGGCCAATTAATCAAAATTTGAAGTTTGGTCAAAATTTTGATTTTTTTTTTCTTATTTGACAGCAAACTTTGATTTGAAGTTTGGGCAATTTTAACTCATATTTGGAATAGAATTTGAGGTTTTGACTTTGGTTCATTTGGGATAAAATTTGGACTATGCCCAAAATTTAATTTAAGTAAATTTAAGGCTGCATCCAAAATTTGGTGGGAATTTGGAATAAAATTTTAGAAAATTTGATTTGGGATAAGAGTTTGATTACACTCAAATTCAGTTGAATTCAATCCAAATGAGTTTATCAAATCAATTTGAATTTATCTCCAATTTGATTTAAATCAAATCTCATATTTTGGACTAAAATTTGAAACAAAATCTCCAAATTTTTATTTTTCAATTTGATTTAAATCAAATATCATATCTTTGGGTTAAAATTTGAACCAAAGACTCTCGTTGGAGATAAGATTTATATTCGAACCCATCCCAAAATTGATGAAGATTTCCGTTGGAGATAAGATTTATATTTGAACTTATCCCAAAATTGATGAAGATTGTCGTTGGAGATAAGATCTATATTTGAACTTATCCCAAAATTGATGAAGATTGTCGTTGGAGATAAGATCTATCTATTTGAATCCAACTTTCCATTCTATAAATAAGGTTAACCTCAGCAGGAGAGAGCACACATCAATTGAGGGGAGCATTCAAGAAAGGATTCAAGTAGGAAACTTTCTTCTCTTTTTTTTTTTTTTAATTTTCGTTTTTTTTTTCCCCTTTTTTTTTTCTTTTTTCGTTTTTTTTTTTTAATTTTCGATTTTTTCCTTTTTTTTTTGAATTTTCGTTTTTTTTTTTTTTTTTTTTTTTTTTTTTTTTTTTTTTTTTTTTTTTACCTTGCCTATATTTCAATTACAAGCACAGTACCTTCATCCACCATCAAAAAGGTAAGTACGTAGGTAAGTGATTTTTTTTTTAGGCATACATATCCTTGTTTTCAATTTGCAGGTACAATGTCTTTCAGCATGAGTGCAAGGACGTGTTCCTTGAGTTGGGACATGTTCCTTGGACTTGTGTCGCCGCCACGCCTTTCAGCACGAGTGCAAGGACGTGTTCCTTGAGTTGGGACATGTTCCTTGGACTTGTGTCGCCGCCACGCCTTTCAGCACGAGTGCAAGGACGTGTTCCTTGAGTTGGGACATGTTCCTTGGACTTGTGTCGCCGCCACGCCTTTCAGCACGAGTACAAGGACGTGTTCCTTGAGTTGGGACATGTTCCTTGGACTTGTGCCGCCGCCACGCCTTTCAGCACGAGTGCACGGACATGTTCCTTGAGTTGGGACATGTTCCTTGGACTTGTGCCGCCGCCGCGCCTTCCAGCACGAGTGCACGGACATGTTCCTTGAGTTGGGACATGTTCCTTGGACTTGTGTCGCCGCCACGCTTTTCAGCACGAGTGCAAGGACGTGTTCCTTGAGTTGGGACATGTTCCTTGGACTTGTGTCGCAGCCACGCCTTTCAGCACGAGTGCAAGGACGTGTTCCTTGAGTTGGGACATGTTCCTTGGACTTGTGTTGCCGCCACGCCGTTCAGCACGAGTGCAAGGACGTGTTCCTTGAGTTGGGACATGTTCCTTGGACTTGTGTCGCCTTGCGCCTTTCAGCACGAGTGCAAGGACGTGTTCCTTGAGTTGGGACATGTTTTTTGGACTTGTGTCGCCGCCACGCCTTTCAGCACGAGTGCAAGGACGTGTTCCTTGAGTTGGGACATGTTCCTTGGACTTGTGCCGCCGCCACGCCTTTCAGCACGAGTGCACGGACATGTTCCTTGAGTTGGGACATGTTCCTTGGACTTGTGTCGCCGCCACGCCTTTCAGCACGAGTGCACGGACATGTTCCTTGAGTTGGGACATGTTCCTTGGACTTGTGTCGCCGCCACGCCTTTCAGCACGAGTGCAAGGACATGTTCCTTGAGTTGGGACATGTTCCTTGGACTTGTGTCGCCGCCACGCCTTTCAGCACGAGTGCAGGGACAATTGACGTCTTTGGACTTTAGGAAGTAGCGCTCGAGTGCAGCGAAGCGCGTGAGAACCTTTGAACTTGGAGGAAGGAACTGCAGCGAAGTGCGTGAGAACCTTCGAACTTGGGGGGGAAGGAACTGCAGCGAAGCGCGTGAGAACCTTCGAATTTAGGGGGAAGGAACTGCAACGAAGCGCGTGAGAACCTTCGAATTTGGAGGAAGGAACTGCACGAAGCGCGTGAGAACCTTCGAACTTGGGGGAAGGAATTGCAGAGCAAAGCGTGTGAGAACCTTCGAACTTGGAGGAAGGAACGCAGCGAAGCGCGTGAGAACCTTCGAATTTGGAGGAAGGAACTGCACGAAGCGCATGAGAACCTTTGAACTTGGGGAAGGAATTGCAGAGCGAAGCGCGTGAGAACCTTCGAACTTGGAGGAAGGATCGCAGCGAAGCGATGTGAGAACCTTCAAACTTGGAGGAAGGAACTGCAGCGAAGCGCATGAGCGCAGCGAAGCGACGTGAGAACCTTTGAACTTGGAGGAAGGAACTGCAGCGAAGTGCGTGAGAACCTTCGAACTTGGGGGGAAGGAACTGCAGCGAAGTGCGTGAGAACCTTCGAATTTGGGGGGAAGGAAATGCAGCGAAACGCGTGAGAACCTTCGAACTTGGGGGGAAGGAAATGCAACGAAGCGCGTGAGAACCTTCGAATTTGGAGGAAGGAACTGCACGAAGCGCGTGAGAACCTTCGAACTTGGGGAAGAAATTGCAGAGCGAAGCGCGTGAGAACCTTCGAACTTGGAGGAAGGATCGCAGCGAAGCGATGTGAGAACCTTCAAACTTGGAGGAAGGAACTGCAGCGAAGCGCATGAGCGCAGCGAAGCGACGTGAGAACCTTCGAACTTGGGGGAAGGAACTACAGCGAAGCGCGTGAGAACCTTCGAATTGTGAGGAAGGAACTGCAACGAAGCGCGTGAGAACCTTCAAACTTGGAGGAAGGAACTGCAGCGAAGCGCGTGAGAACCTTCGAACTTGGGGGGAAGGAACTGCAGCGAAGCACGTGAGAACCTTCGAACTTGGAGGAAAGAACTGCAACGAAGCGCGTGAGAACCTTCGAACTTGGAGGAAGGAACTGCAGCGAAGCGACGTGAGAACCTTCGAACTTGGAGGGAAGGATCTGCAGCGAAGCGCGTGAGAACCTTCGAACTGTGAGGAAGGAACTGCAGCGAAGCGCGTGAGAACCTTCGAATTTGGGGGGAAGGAACTGCAGCGAAGCGCGTGGGAACCTTCGAACTTGGAGGAAGCAACTTCCATTCGCTGTGCTGCCCCCACTAGTGATGAATTTCCTCAATTTATATCGTCGTGCTTCAATATTTGTTGCACTTTCCTTTTTTTTTTTTTTTTGTTTGCAGAGACTGAACTTAAAGTTTTCTTTAAGCTGCCTACGTACCCTTTGAAGAAAAGGGATCAAGTCATAACGTAGTTCAAGGTTTTTTTTTTGCACTCACCTTTTAAGCTCGTGTGGGCTAGGAGTATCATGCAGTTTAGGCTCTTGCGACAAGGAGCTTTTACATTTAAAAGCTCTTATATTTGTCATGGTCTTGATCATATCCTTCATTTGCAGGATTGGTCAAGATAACGAGATTTGGCTTCACCTTCAAGGAACCTTCCGTATTTATGAGAACAGAAAACTTCCTCTTCATACGTGACGGGATGCTACTATGAAACTTCTCGTCACTGTTTACTTCATCGAAAAGTTTCAACTCCAAGTTGTTCATCTTTCTTTTAGGTTGATCGTTTGTTACTTTGAGGCGATCAAAGACAGATGTTGAAGATCGATTTTTCTTCGATGTGGAGACACTTAGCCTTTGGAAAGCTGAAGGTCGAGTGGAGGTGGACATCAAACATTGATTTTCTTCCTCTGTCGCGACCATACTCATTCTTTGGAATACCGAAGGACGAGTAGTTGGAGGCTTGATGCGATCAAAGACGGAAGTCCTTTGTTCACTCTTCTTGGAATTGTCAACTTCTTCTACGTCGATGCAGTAGGAAGTTGCAAGGTTCTCTTTTTCCTTTTTGTGGAAAGTTTTGGAGAAGGATTTATTCAACATCACCAGTTGTTGAGGTTGAGAAAACTTTTTACTTCTCTTCCTCTTGGGTTGAAGTTTCTTAGGATTCTTCTTTATTTGATGTTTGCTCTTTCCTTTGATTGTAGCAAGATTTGATTGAGCTACTTCATCAAGGTCGAGCTCAATTTTTCCTTCCATAGCTAGCTTTAGAATTAAGTCCTTTAGGACAAAACATCTTTCCACTGGATGACCAACAACTCGATGATACTTGCAATACTTGGGATCATCGACTTTTTCCATCTCTTCTGGTCGTTTACACTTAGGAAGCTCTATCAGTTGCGCTTCCAATAGTTGTTCCAACATATCAGGGATGTCGCCATCAGGGAAAGGATAGATTTTCTTATGTCTTTCCTTTAAAGTTAAGTGATGCGCTCCATTTGTTTGTCGCTTTCCTTTCGAAGACGACTTGGGAAGGGTTGTGTTGACAACCATAGATTCTTCTATAGTCTCTTCGTCGTTCCTTCCTTCTTTCCTCATGTCAGGGAGTATAAGGTCTTGGTTTTTTCGACTAGCAATACTTAGCTCCATATCGTGGGCGCGAGTTGCTAGTTCTTCGAAGGTGCGAGGCTTTATACCTTTAAGGATGTAGAGGAGTTCCCAGTGCATGCCTTGAATGCACATCTCGACGGAAGAGAGTTCAGCGAGACGATCTTTGCAATCTAGACTCATGGCTCTCCAGCGATTTATATAGTTAACAACGAGTTCACCTTTTCGTTGTTTAGTGTTGGTGAGCTCGAACATGCTAACAGTTCTTCTAGTGCTGTAGAAGCGATTCAAAAACTCTCTTTCGAGTTCCTCCCAACTGTCTACTGACTCAGGTTCTAGATCAGTGTACCAGTCAAAAGCATTTCCTTTAAGTGTTCGAACGAACTGCTTGACTAGTAGGTCCCCTCGAGTACCAGCGTTCTCGCATGTCTCAACGAAGTGGGCAATATGTTGTTTAGGATTGCCCTTTCCATCAAACTGCTGAAATTTTGGTGGCTGATACCCGATTGGCGTTCTCAAGTTATCAATCCTCTTAGTATAAGGTTTGGAGTACAAGAGGGAATCTTGAGTAGGTCCACCGTACTGAGCTCTGATACAGTTTGTGATCATATCTTGGAGCTGTTGGATGGATAGTGAAGCGACCGAAGCAGAACATTGTGGATGATCATCTTGCACTATAGACTTTCCTTTGTCGTGATTTTTTACGACTTGGGTTTGACTTGATTCGACGATATGTTGGTTCTCAATTTGGCTCTTTAGTTGCTCAATTTGAGAATCTTTTTCTTCAACCGCCTTCATCAAGTTGTTGATGTGTTCTTGCATCTCAGCCATTCTTTCTTCCATAGTTCTTGTCTCAGTCATCATAACAGTCACTACGTCAGAATCAGGTTCAAACAAAGGGTTATACTTGACAAAAAACTTGTCATTAGTATATGCCCCCTGCAAGGTTGTTTCTTGGCCTGCAACGACAGAAGCTTTATCTTCTTGCAACGTCAGTCCGTTGAAGCAACGATGGGCAGTAGAACCCATGTAAGACTTGTTCATGACAGCGACCATTGAAGAAGTTTTGAACGACATGTTTATACTTGTGTTTTGAGATAAGAGAGAGAGATGAGAGGTAGAGATGGTCCCACTGGGCGTGCCAATTTGTTCACACGTAACTTCGGGGATGGAGACACGTGGAATAAATAATATATTTGTATTGATGTTTGTATGCGTGTGGATGTACAATCTCTAACTTTAATCCTCTGATTCTCTCTCTTATTTGTGTGGGTGTGTTTCACTCGAGGGCTGGAACGCTTGATCTCGAGTCTGAAGCTTCAATGGATTCTTGGAGCTTGAAGTCTTCCAGTCTTGAAGGAGTCTTCAATCTTCAAGAAGTGTTGATGTCCTGAAGAGTCTTTGATCTTCAAGGAGTGTTGAAGTCTTGAAGGATGTTTGGTCTTCAAGGAGTGTTGAAGTCTTGAAGAGTGTTTGGTCTTCAAGAAGTGTTCAACACTTGGACTTGTGGATTGCAGAGAGTCTTCGGTCTTTAGACTTGGTGGAGTCTCTCTGAATTCTTTGGTTCTGCTTGAGAGCTTTGAAAACTCTGAACTCTTGTCTTTGTGAGAGTGTAGAATTTCTGAACCCTTGAAATGGTGGTGAACCCCTCTATTTATAGAGTTCTCGCAGGATGGGCCCTGGTAACTTTTGGGCCTAACAACTTGGGCTTGGGTTTTATTGGTCTTGGGCTGAACCATTTAGTCTTGGGTTTGGTTTATATTTGACCCAAAACCATATGACCCAGACATTTAAAAGACCCAAATTTGATCCAAATAATTATTATTTTTTTAATTAATTGGTCAAATTAATTAATTTGATCAAAATAATTTAATTTTAATTAATTGATCAAATGGACATTTGGCCCTAAAAATTTATAATTGGCCAACTTTGTCTTCAAATTAAATTTGGGACACATGTCGATTTATAATTGGTCCCAAATTTAATTAATTATAATTTTGTCATTAATTTTAAATAATGACGTGGCAATTTGTCATTGGCCAAAATTTCTCCTTCAACAAATAATTTGTTCACACGTAACTTCGGGGATGGAGACACGTGGAATAAATAATATATTTGTATTGATGTTTGTATGCGTGTGGGTGTACAATCTCTAACTTTAATCCTCTGATTCTCTCTCTTATGTGTGTGGGTGTGTTTCACTCGAGGGCTGGAACGCTTGATCTCGAGTCTGAAGCTTCAATGGATTCTTGGAGCTTGAAGTCTTCCAGTCTTGAAGGAGTCTTCAATCTTCAAGAAGTGTTGATGTCCTGAAGAGTCTTTGATCTTCAAGGAGTGTTGAAGTCTTGAAGGATGTTTGGTCTTCAAGGAGTGTTGAAGTCTTGAAGAGTGTTTGGTCTTCAAGAAGTGTTCAACACTTGGACTTGTGGATTGCAGAGAGTCTTCGGTCTTTAGACTTGGTGGAGTCTCTCTGAATTCTTTGGTTCTGCTTGAGAGCTTTGAAAACTCTGAACTCTTGTCTTTGTGAGAGTGTAGAATTTCTCCATTAGCCTTCGCGATATTTTCAATTTTCATCACATCTTCGTGTTGAAGTCGGTGAGAAGTTGACGAAGCAGGCTGCTCTCTTTGGTTTCTTCTCGTGGTAACACTTAACCTCTGAAAAACTGATTGTCGAGTCACATCCGGACTTGAAAATGTGCCATCTTCTTCCGCAACAGACATATTTAATCTTCTAAAAGCTGAAGGTCGTGTAATATCCGGAATTGAAATTGTACTCTCTTCTTCCCCAACGGACATTTTTAATCTTTTAAAAGCTGAAGGTCGTGTGATATCCGGAATTGAAAGTGTACTCTCTTCTTCCCCAACATACATATTTAACCTTCGAAAAGCTGAAGGTCGCGTGGAGTTATTGGTAGGTTGTACGCTTTCTTCTTCTGTTTCATTCACAATTAATCTTTGAAATACTGAAGCACGAGCAACTGGTGGCCTGATGCGCCTAAAAACAGAAGCTCGTTTGTTGACGTTCTCTTCTTCTTTTGAGTCATCGACCTCCTCTGCTGTTATATGATTTATGTCTGCCACTTTCGCCTTCCCTTTTCTTGTTATGCGAACTGGTTCAGGCGACTTATATCCAAGTCCTTTTCTCGTCGTAGGCAGACTATAGCCTTCCTTTAGAAGCTTCTTCTGTGTTGCAGAGAGCTCAGATCTTCCATCAAAAACCCTCAGACTTTTAAACTCAGTGTGAGCTGTGAAGTCATAACCTGCTTTTGCTAGAAGTTTGTATGCCTTCGGGTCGAACCCGTCTTTAGTTCGTTTTTCAGGCAAAATTGCTTTTATCTGGTCATCCTCAGGTTTCCTAATCTCTTGCTCAGTGATCTTTGTAAGAGGCATAGTGAAACCTTCCTTCAGAATTTCAACGTCACCGACCTTTATGCTTTTCGAACATTCAGTGAAAGGTGATTCACCCTTTTTACGCCGGGACAAAGGGATGTATCGTAGAACAGGTGAACATTTCTCATCCTTTACAACTTTAGATTTCTCAAGGCTTGTAGATGCTTCACCATTCTTCGGGTTAGATGCCTTCACATTCTCAACAACTTCCTTCCCTGCATCTGCTTGTGGCTCTAAATCGAGTTTATCATTCTTTTTTATCAAGGGGATTTCTGTAGGTATAGTTTTCCCCTGTGTTGTCACTCTTCATATAAAATTTTGCATCAGCGAAATGGGATTCTGCTTCTGAAAATGGGTTAGTGTCAGCTTCAACTTTCTTAATGCCATCTTGATAGAATTTGAAGCACTGGTGCAATGTAGAAGTTATCACTCCATTGCCGTGGATCCAAGGACGACCTAATAGCAACTTATAAGTGGTCTTGGAGTCTATCACATGAAACAAAGTATCGGCCTTCAAATCTCCGATGATGAGCTCGAGACGTATCATGCCAATCGCCCGTTGTCCGCCTTGATTGAAACCTTGAATCACCAATTTACTGTTTGATAATTCTTCCATCGAGATGCCTAATTGCTTCATAGTTGACTTAGGCATTATATTGACAGCTGATCCATCGTCGATGAGGATCCGACTTACCCTCTGTTCTCGGATGTATCCCGAGACGAATAAAGGTCTATTGTGAGGCTTTGACCCTAGCAGCAAATCTTCATCGGAAAATCCTATAGTCACGCAACACGAAGCACATGTGCGTGCCTCAGAGGTTGGAATCTTTGTACCATCGGACTCTATCAATGCGTTAATAAGGACGTTTTTAGCTTCCTGAGGAAGTGACAGTAAGTCCTTTATGCTGAAAGAGGATAAGTCTCCTGAACCTACCGCCACTCCTGAGGAGCTAGCGAGGACGTCATCATCTTCCACCACGTCCACAACGTGACATGTGACAGTTTCAAGTGCCTTCTCTTTACTATCATCGAGAAAGCTTCTTGGGAAGTATTCTGCCAAAGTTATGGGTTGTGGAGGGCAAAAGAAATCTTCACTTTCCTTCACGACAGGCTTTGACCTCCCCGACTTCTTTTTTCCCTTCTTCCTTTGAGACTTAACTTTTCTTTTACTATCTCGATATAGGCGGGACTCTTTCCGTGCGTAACTTTGTTTTTGCTTTTTGCGGCGAACGACAAGGGTCCAGCCTCCGTTCTCATTTTCAACGGAATTATATTTTCCTTGGGGTCCCCTCATTGTGGCTTCTTTTTTAAATCGAACCATTACGGGATCAAGGGTCCCAAATTGAATCAGCCTCTCTTCATAATCACACGAGGAGGTTAGAGGATTTTCATTCCCTACATTTGCCATTACGGTTGCATGATTTGTTTGAGCCACCTCATCAAGGTCCAGCTCAATTTTCTTTTCACGAGCCAACTTAAGGATTAGCTCCTTCAATACAAAACATTTCTCCACTGGATGACTAACAACTCGGTGATACCTGCAGTAGTTAGGATCATTGACTTTCCCTAACTCTTCCGGTCGTTTGCATTCGGGGAGTTCAATTAATTGCTTTTCCAACAATTGTTCCAACATATCTGGGACATCGGAGTCTGGAAACGGATACACTTTTTCTTGTCTTTCTTTTAAAGTTAGGCGACGTCTTTCGCCTGTCTCTATTTGCTTACTGGATTTACTTTCTTTTCCTTTGGAGGAAAATTTCAACGGGGTCGTGTTGACGACCATGGATTCTTTCGTGGCACTCTTCGCAACTTTCTCAGTGCCCTTGACCTCCTTCTTTTCTTTCCTCATATCTGGGACTACAGGATCTTTGCCCCCTCTACTAGCGATGCTCAACTCCATATCATGAGCACGAGTCGCCAACTCTTCAAAGGTCCGGGGTTTTATCCCCTGCAAGATGTAAAGAAGTCCCCAGTGCATACCTTGGGTGCACATTTCAACAGAGGACACCTCAGAAAGTCTATCTTTACAGTCAAGACTCAAGGCTCTCCAACGATTGATGTAGTCAATGACTGGCTCACCCTTTCGCTGCTTTGTGCTCGTGAGTTCTGTCATACTAACTATTCGCCTCGTACTGTAGAAGCGATTCAGGAACTCTCTCTCCATCTGTTCCCAGCTGTCAATTGTATCAGGCTCCAGGTCAGTGTACCAATCGAACGCGTTTCCCTTCAGTGTTCGGACAAATTGCTTAACAAGCAAATCTCCCCGAGTACCGGCGTTCTCACAGGTTTCAACAAAGTGGGCGATGTGTTGCTTTGGATTGCCCTTTCCGTCAAACTGCTGGAATTTGGGGGGCTGAAACCCAGTGGGTAGTCTGAGATTGTCAATCCTCTTTGTATAAGGTTTAGAATACAAGAGGGAACTTTGAGTCGGTCCACCATACTGAGCCCTGATGGAATTCATGATCATGTCCTGCAGTTGTTGGACAGACAAAGAGGCAACTGATGCGGAGTGTTGTGGTTGGTCCTCACGGATGACAGCTTTCCCCTTATCATTCTTTCCTGCAGCAGGGGTCTGGCTAGACTCAGCCGTTTCTCGGTTTTGCAGCTGGTTCTTCAAATAGGCAATCTCAAGATCTCTCTCATCAACTGCCTTCATTAAGAGATTGAGTTTCCTTTCCATCTCTGCCATTCTTTCATCCTGATCTACATCAGCCATCATGACGGACATTACATCAGGACTTAGCGTATCCTTTGGCTGCTTAGATGTTGAAACGACAGATTCGAACAGTGGGTTGTCTTTGACTGCAACCTTATCCTTAGAGGATTCTTCAATCAGCTTTGAGATCTTGCTTGCAACAGCTAGAGGAGTATGATCCTCCTTGATCTCAATTCCTTGGGAGCGACTACGAGTGACAGGACCAGTGTAAGAGTCGCTTGATGTGGTAACCTTCGCGGGAGCTTTCTTTGGTGCCATCACGTTGGTTGGATCTTTAAACAAGAGAAAGAGATGAGAGGTAGAGACTGTCCCACTGGGCGTGCCAATTTGTTCACACGTAACTTCGGGGATGGAGACACGTGGAATAAATAATATATTTGTATTGATGTTTGTATGCGTGTGGGTGTACAATCTCTAACTTTAATCCTCTGATTCTCTCTCTTATGTGTGTGGGTGTGTTTCACTCGAGGGCTGGAACGCTTGATCTCGAGTCTGAAGCTTCAATGGATTCTTGGAGCTTGAAGTCTTCCAGTCTTGAAGGAGTCTTCAATCTTCAAGAAGTGTTGATGTCCTGAAGAGTCTTTGATCTTCAAGGAGTGTTGAAGTCTTGAAGGATGTTTGGTCTTCAAGGAGTGTTGAAGTCTTGAAGAGTGTTTGGTCTTCAAGAAGTGTTCAACACTTGGACTTGTGGATTGCAGAGAGTCTTCGGTCTTTAGACTTGGTGGAGTCTCTCTGAATTCTTTGGTTCTGCTTGAGAGCTTTGAAAACTCTGAACTCTTGTCTTTGTGAGAGTGTAGAATTTCTGAACTTGGAGGAAGGAACTGCAGCGAAGTGCGTGAGAACCTTCGAACTTGGGGGGAAGGAACTGCAGCGAAGTGCGTGAGAACCTTCGAATTTGGGGGGAAGGAAATGCAGCGAAACGCGTGAGAACCTTCGAACTTGGGGGGAAGGAAATGCAACGAAGCGCGTGAGAACCTTCGAATTTGGAGGAAGGAACTGCACGAAGCGCGTGAGAACCTTCGAACTTGGGGAAGAAATTGCAGAGCGAAGCGCGTGAGAACCTTCGAACTTGGAGGAAGGATCGCAGCGAAGCGATGTGAGAACCTTCAAACTTGGAGGAAGGAACTGCAGCGAAGCGCATGAGCGCAGCGAAGCGACGTGAGAACCTTCGAACTTGGGGGAAGGAACTACAGCGAAGCGCGTGAGAACCTTCGAATTGTGAGGAAGGAACTGCAACGAAGCGCGTGAGAACCTTCAAACTTGGAGGAAGGAACTGCAGCGAAGCGCGTGAGAACCTTCGAACTTGGGGGGAAGGAACTGCAGCGAAGCACGTGAGAACCTTCGAACTTGGAGGAAAGAACTGCAACGAAGCGCGTGAGAACCTTCGAACTTGGAGGAAGGAACTGCAGCGAAGCGACGTGAGAACCTTCGAACTTGGAGGGAAGGATCTGCAGCGAAGCGCGTGAGAACCTTCGAACTGTGAGGAAGGAACTGCAGCGAAGCGCGTGAGAACCTTCGAATTTGGGGGGAAGGAACTGCAGCGAAGCGCGTGGGAACCTTCGAACTTGGAGGAAGCAACTTCCATTCGCTGTGTTGCCCCCACTAGTGATGAATTTCCTCAATTTATATCGTCGTGCTTCAATATTTGTTGCACTTTCCTTTTTTTTTTTTTTGTTTGCAGAGACTGAACTTAAAGTTTTCTTTAAGCTGCCTACGTACCCTTTGAAGAAAAGGGATCAAGTCATAACGTAGTTCAAGGTTTTTTTTTTGCACTCACCTTTTAAGCTCGTGTGGGCTAGGAGTATCATGCAGTTTAGGCTCTTGCGACAAGGAGCTTTTACATTTAAAAGCTCTTATATTTGTCATGGTCTTGATCATATCCTTCATTTGCAGGATTGGTCAAGATAGCGAGATTTGGCTTCACCTTCAAGGAACCTTCCGTATTTATGAGAACAGAAAACTTCCTCTTCATACGTGACGGGATGCTACTATGAAACTTCTCGTCACTGTTTACTTCATCGAAAAGTTTCAACTCCTAGTTGTTCATCTTTCTTTTAGGTTGATCGTTTGTTACTTTGAGGCGATCAAAGACAGATGTTGAAGATCGATTTTTCTTCGATGTGGAGACACTTAGCCTTTGGAAAGCTGAAGGTCGAGTGGAGGTGGACATCAAACATTGATTTTCTTCCTCTGTCGCGACCATACTCATTCTTTGGAATACCGAAGGACGAGTAGTTGGAGGCTTGATGCGATCAAAGACGGAAGTCCTTTGTTCACTCTTCTTGGAATTGTCAACTTCTTCTACGTCGATGCAGTAGGAAGTTGCAAGGTTCTCTTTTTCCTTTTTGTGGAAAGTTTTGGAGAAGGATTTATTCAACATCACCAGTTGTTGAGGTTGAGAAAACTTTTTACTTCTCTTCCTCTTGGGTTGAAGTTTCTTAGGATTCTTCTTTATTTGATGTTTGCTCTTTCCTTTGATTGTAGCAAGATTTGATTGAGCTACTTCATCAAGGTCGAGCTCAATTTTTCCTTCCATAGCTAGCTTTAGAATTAAGTCCTTTAGGACAAAACATCTTTCCACTGGATGACCAACAACTCGATGATACTTGCAATACTTGGGATCATCGACTTTTTCCATCTCTTCTGGTCGTTTACACTTAGGAAGCTCTATCAGTTGCGCTTCCAATAGTTGTTCCAACATATCAGGGATGTCGCCATCAGGGAAAGGATAGATTTTCTTATGTCTTTCCTTTAAAGTTAAGTGATGCGCTCCATTTGTTTGTCGCTTTCCTTTCGAAGACGACTTGGGAAGGGTTGTGTTGACAACCATAGATTCTTCTATAGTCTCTTCGTCGTTCCTTCCTTCTTTCCTCATGTCAGGGAGTATAAGGTCTTGGTTTTTTTCGACTAGCAATACTTAGCTCCATATCGTGGGCGCGAGTTGCTAGTTCTTCGAAGGTGCGAGGCTTTATACCTTTAAGGATGTAGAGGAGTTCCCAGTGCATGCCTTGAATGCACATCTCGACGGAAGAGAGTTCAGCGAGACGATCTTTGCAATCTAGACTCATGGCTCTCCAGCGATTTATATAGTTAACAACGAGTTCACCTTTTCGTTGTTTAGTGTTGGTGAGCTCGAACATGCTAACAGTTCTTCTAGTGCTGTAGAAGCGATTCAAAAACTCTCTTTCGAGTTCCTCCCAACTGTCTACTGACTCAGGTTCTAGATCAGTGTACCAGTCAAAAGCATTTCCTTTAAGTGTTCGAACGAACTGCTTGACTAGTAGGTCCCCTCGAGTACCAGCGTTCTCGCATGTCTCAACGAAGTGGGCAATATGTTGTTTAGGATTGCCCTTTCCATCAAACTGCTGAAATTTTGGTGGCTGATACCCGATTGGCGTTCTCAAGTTATCAATCCTCTTAGTATAAGGTTTGGAGTACAAGAGGGAATCTTGAGTAGGTCCACCGTACTGAGCTCTGATACAGTTTGTGATCATATCTTGGAGCTGTTGGATGGATAGTGAAGCGACCGAAGCAGAACATTGTGGATGATCATCTTGCACTATAGACTTTCCTTTGTCGTGATTTTTTACGACTTGGGTTTGACTTGATTCGACGATATGTTGGTTCTCAATTTGGCTCTTTAGTTGCTCAATTTGAGAATCTTTTTCTTCAACCGCCTTCATCAAGTTGTTGATGTGTTCTTGCATCTCAGCCATTCTTTCTTCCATAGTTCTTGTCTCAGTCATCATAACAGTCACTACGTCAGAATCAGGTTCAAACAAAGGGTTATACTTGACAAAAAACTTGTCATTAGTATATGCCCCCTGCAAGGTTGTTTCTTGGCCTGCAACGACAGAAGCTTTATCTTCTTGCAACGTCAGTCCGTTGAAGCAACGATGGGCAGTAGAACCCATGTAAGACTTGTTCATGACAGCGACCATTGAAGAAGTTTTGAACGACATGTTTATACTTGTGTTTTGAGATAAGAGAGAGAGATGAGAGGTAGAGATGGTCCCACTGGGCGTGCCAATTTGTTCACACGTAACTTCGGAGATGGAGACACGTGGAATAAACGATATACTTTGTTCCCATTGCACTCATGTTCCAATATAAACATAAACGATATACTACTCATTCCACGACGAGTGCAATGGAATAAACGATATACTTTGTTCCATTCGTTTATTACTCATGTGTTCACAAAGTTGTCCCAGCGTAAAAAGGGTGAATCACCTTTCACTGAATGTTCGAAAAGCATAAAGGTCAGTGACGTTGAAATTCTGAAGGAAGGTTTCACTATGCCTCTTACAAAGATCACAGAGCAAGAGATTAGGAAACCTGAGGATGACCAGATAAAAGCAATTTTGCCTGAAAAACGAACTAAAGACGGGTTCGACCCGAAGGCATACAAACTTCTAGCGAAAGCAGGTTATGACTTCACAGCTCACACTGAGTTTAAAAGTCTGAGGGTTTTTGATGGAAGATCTGAGCTCTCTGCAACACAGAAGAATCTTCTAAAGGAAGGCTATAGTCTGCCTACGACGAGAAAAGGACTTGGATATAAGTCGCCTGAACCAGTTCGCATAACAAGAAAAGGGAAGGCGAAAGTGGCAGACATAAATCATATAACAGCAGAGGAGGTCGATGACTCAAAAGAAGAAGAGAACGTCAACAAACGAGCTTCTGTTTTTAGGCGCATCAGGCCACCAGTTGCTCGTGCTTCAGTATTTCAAAGATTAATTGTGAATGAAACAGAAGAAGAAAGCGTACAACCTACCAATAACTCCACGCGACCTTCAGCTTTTCGAAGGTTAAATATGTCTGTTGGGGAAGAAGAGAGTACACTTTCAATTCCGGATATCACACGACCTTCAGCTTTTAGAAGATTAAATATGTCCGTTGGGGAAGAAGAGAGTACAATTTCAATTCCAGATATTACACGACCTTCAGCTTTTAGAAGATTAAATATGTCTGTTGCGGAAGAAGATGGCACATTTTCAAGTCCGGATGTGACTCGACAATCAGTTTTTCAGAGGTTAAGTGTTACCACGAGAAGAAACCAAAGAGAGCAGCCTGCTTCGTCAACTTCTCACCGACTTCAACACGAAGATGTGATGAAAATTGAAAATATCGCGAAGGCTAATGGAGAAATTCGAAGTGCAGTTCCTTCACGAATGAAAAGAAAAACCTTTGTTACTGTCGATACGGATGGTTCTTTAAAGGTAAAGAGACGTGATGTTGTCATCACCAATCCTTCAGAAGAAGATAGTGATCAGGAAGAAGAACAAGCCTCTTGCCTTCACATCACGGTTGAAGAAGAAACAGAGGTCGAAATGTCTGAAGTAGATGAGGACGAAGCACCTTTATCACTTGAAGACGGTAGCGAGTCTACAGTTGATGAGCTTAAAGAAGTAAACCTGGGTACACCAGAAGAGCCACGCCCAACTTTTATAAGCACGTCACTGACTCCTGAAGAAGAAGGTGAATACATGAGTTTACTCGCTTCATATAGAGATATCTTCGCCTGGTCATATAAAGAGATGCCTGGACTTGACCCAAAAGTAGCTGTCCATCATCTCGCAATTAAAGAGGGGTATCGGCCGGTCAAACAGGCTCAACGACGCTTTCGCCCAGAACTTATCCCTCAAATCGAAATAGAGGTCAATAAATTGATAGAAGCAGGATTCATCCGTGAGGTAAAATACCCTACGTGGATAGCCAACATCGTTCCTGTTAGAAAGAAGAATGGACAGCTTCGCGTTTGCGTTGACTTTCGTGATTTAAATAATGCATGTCCCAAAGACGATTTTCCACTGCCAATCACAGAAATCATGGTGGATGCCACCACAGGGCATGAAGCTTTGTCTTTTATGGATGGGTCATCAGGCTATAACCAGATTCGAATGGCTCTTGCAGATGAAGAAATGACAGCCTTTCGAACTCCAAAAGGGATATACTGTTACAAAGTGATGCCCTTTGGATTAAAGAACGCTGGAGCTACTTATCAACGTGCTATGCAAAAGGTTTTCGATGATATGCTACATAAACATGTCGAGTGCTATGTCGATGATCTGGTTGTTAAGTCGAAGAGACGACAGGATCACTTGAAGGATCTAAAAGTGGTCTTTGATCGTTTGAGAAAGTATCAATTGAGGATGAACCCTCTCAAATGTGCATTCGGTGTTACTTCTGGGAAGTTCCTGGGGTTCGTCGTTAGACATCGAGGAATCGAAATAGATCAATCAAAAATTGACGCCATTCAAAAGATGCCAAGACCTAAAAACTTACATGAGTTGAGAAGCCTGCAAGGTCGTCTGGCCTACATTCGAAGATTCATCTCTAACTTAGCCAGTCGATGCCAACCTTTTCAAAGGCTAATGAGGAAAGGAGAAAAATTCGAGTGGGATGAAGCATGTCAAAACGCCTTTGAAAGCATTAAGAAATATTTGCTTAACCCTCCTGTCTTAGGAGCCCCCATAGCTGGAAAGTCATTGATTCTGTACATCGCTGCTCAAGAAAGATCATTGGGAGCGTTATTGGCACAGGAAAGTGAGAAGGGAAAGGAACGAGCCCTTTATTACTTAAGCAGGACCTTAAATGGAGCTGAGATAAATTACTCACCTATTGAGAAAATGTGTCTTGCTCTTTTCTTCGCTATTGACAAGTTAAGGCATTACATGCAAGCTTTCACAGTGCACCTGGTCGCGAAAGCTGATCCTATCAAGTATGTTCTATCAAGGCCAGTTATTTCTGGACGCTTAGCTAAGTGGGCCATCATACTTCAACAATATGATATCGTATATATACCTCAAAAGGCAGTCAAGGGGCAAGCATTAGCCGACTTCTTGGCAAATCATCCAATTCCTTCAGATTGGAAGTTATGTGAAGATCTTCCTGATGAAGAAGTCTTCTATGTTGAAATTACGGAGCCCTGGATTATGTACTTTGATGGTGCAGCACGAAGAAGTGGAGCAGGGGCAGGAATCATCTTTATTTCGCCTGAGAAACACATGCTCCCCTATAGCTTTGTGCTTGGTGAATTGTGCTCAAACAATGTTGCTGAATATCAAGCGCTAATAATTGGCCTCCAAATGGCCTTGGAGATTGGCATAAGATATATAGAGGCCTATGGTGATTCAAAATTGGTCGTTAGCCAACTTTTACTCCAGTATGAAGTGAAGCATAAAGACTTGAAGCCTTATTTCATCTATGCAAGACAACTGCTAGAAAGGTTTGACAGTATAGTACTGGAGCATGTTCCAAGATCAGAAAATAAAAAGGCAGATGCTCTAGCAAATTTAGCCACTGCCCTAACAATTCCGGAAGATATGTCGATGAACATCTCACTTTGTCAGAGGTGGATCATGCCGCCAATAGAAGACCAATGCCTAGAAGTAAATATGATTTCTGTCTTTGCAATTGAAGAAGAGGACTGGCGTCAGCCCATTATAGATTATCTTCAACATGGAAGACTGCCCACAGATCCCAGGCGTAGGGCCGATATACGAAGAAGAGGTGCCCGATTTATCTACTACAAGGAGATCCTTTATCGTCGTTCTTATGAGGGACTCTTCCTTCGATGCCTTGGAAAGGAAGAAGCAGCAAAGGCATTAAATGAGGCACATTCAGGTGTTTGTGGCGCCCATCAGTCGGGTCCAAAACTCCAGTTTCAATTAAAAAGGATGGGTTATTATTGGCCTACAATGATTCAAGACTCAATGGAATATGCAAAGAAGTGTGAAGCCTGTCAATTCCATGCAAACTTCATACATCAGCCGTCGGAGCCTCTTCATCCGACTGTAGCTTCATGGCCTTTTGAAGCTTGGGGACTTGACCTTGTTGGCCCTATAACACCTAAGTCTTCAGCAGGACATTCTTACATTCTTGCAGGGACAGATTACTTCTCAAGATGGGCTGAAGCTGTCGCATTGAAAGAAGCCAAGAAAGAAAATGTTGTGGATTTCATTCGAACTCATATAATCTATCGGTACGGTATCCCTCATCGTATTGTGACAGATAATGGAAGACAATTCTCCAACGGCCTAATGGACAAGTTGTGTGAGAAGTTTAACTTCAAACAATACAAGTCCTCTATGTACAATGCTGCGGCAAATGGGTTGGCAGAAGCATTCAATAAGACGTTGTGTAACTTATTGAAGAAAGTAGTCTCCAAGACAAAGAGAGATTGGCAAGAAAAGATCGGTGAAGTGTTGTGGGCCTACCGAACTACTCATCGCACTCCTACAGGAGTCACACCTTATTCACTTGTTTATGGGGTAGAAGATGTGCTCCCGTTAGAAAGAGAGATTCCTTCATTAAGGATGGCTGTCCAAGAAGGGTTGACAACAGAAGATAATGCTAGGTTGCGCCTTCAGGAGTTAGAAGCACTTGATGAAAGAAGGTTAGAGGCTCAACAAGCATTGGAATGCTACCAAGCATGGACATAGTGCAAAGGAAAACAAGCCTTTGAAAATCCAGCAGAAGGAGATGCACTGTGGATCTGGCCGAGTCCATGATAAATATTGGCCAAAACAGGAACAGCAAGACTGAAAACGTAACCTTCAGCCATAAGACTGGCGACTTTAAAAACTTCTGGACGAAGAGAAGTACGTTGGTCGGGAAATACAAATGCGCACAACCAACAAGAAAGAAAGGCAGCCAAGTATGCCTTATCTTTCAGTTCATCTTCTACGCCCAACATGCAAAATAAGTCCATTTCTTTTTCGGACCAGCTGTGACGCTTGGTAGGAGCCCCATTCGGATTATGGGTCTGGCGTGGACGAGAAGTCTTCTTCGGCTTTCGGGGAGGAGGTTTTTCATATTTCGAATCTCCTTTAAACCAGAAAGAAATCCACGATTTAATAGGAATTTGAAGGCAATCGCGTTGTTGAGATGCAATGTGATAGTACGCAGCAAAAAGGTACTCACAAACTTTTGGGCAATCTTCATCCTTTCGATCAGGCGAACCTAATAATTCCTTACAACAAGGAACAACTTCATCATAAAACCTACCCTTGATGGAAAGGCCTCCTAATCTCCACATGTCCCATAGAGAGATAGATAACTCTCCTGATGATGTATGAAGTGTATTTGTGGATGGACTCCATGCTTCACAAAAAGCTCGAACTATATCATTATTGCGGTCATAAGTGTATAAGGAGGCCATTACAGCATCAAACAAACAAGCCTTCTCAGTATCGGTGTATTTGAAGAAATTACGACCTCTAACCATTCCCAATAATCAGGTATATAAAAGAATTCTCCATGAATTCTTATTGAATTACCCCAACGAACTTGTTCGTCTCCAATAATTCGACGACCTAAAGTTGATTCTGGATTTTCGCCTGGCACCTTGCTATGAATTGGAGACTCTAAAAACCACGCCTTCAATGAAGACTCGTGACTCAAAAGTCTTTCTTCTGACCATCTAGACAAAGAGGTTGAATTATTCAAGCAATGTTGTGATCCCCTAAGATTACCGCATATTGTCTCTCCTACAGGAAGTATAACACCATTTTCAACAGGCTGATCTTTGTCCTTCAAGATGACTAAGCAGTTTTTCTCAGGATCAGGATGCTCAGTAAAATACACCATGATGGAGATAAGTTTTTCTACACAAGAAAAAAAAAATGTCAATCTTATCCAAGAAGTTATGAAGGCAAGAAAGTGATGCATGAATAATCAATCATACAAAAAATATATATATAACCAACTCTATAAGACACTATAGTCATCAAAACGACTGGTCTAGCAGGAGTGCATGAAGGCGAATCTGGTGACTACCCCTGCAGGTTACTCAGATCACCCAATAAAATGGGGACTGGGTCTAGCAGGAGTGCATCGCTGTAGGCGAATCTGGTGACTACCCCTGCAGGTTACTCAGATCACCCAATAAAATGGGGACTGGGTCTAGCAGGAGTGCATCGTTGTAGGCGAATCTGGTGACTACCCCTGCAGGTTACTCAGATCACCCAATAAAATGGGGACTGGGTCTAGCAGGAGTGCATCGTTGTAGGCGAATCTGGTGACTACCCCTGCAGGTTACTCAGATCACCCAATAAAATGGGGACTGGGTCTAGCAGGAGTGCATGAAGGCGAATCTGGTGACTACCCCTGCAGGTTACTCAGATCACCCAATAAAATGGGGACTGGGTCTAGCAGGAGCGCATGAAGGCGAATCTGGTGACTACCCCTGCAGGTTACTCAGATCACCCAATAAAATGGGGACTGGGTCTAGCAGGAGTGCATGAAGGCGAATCTGGTGACTACCCCTGCAGGTTACTCAGATCACCCAATAAAATGGGGACTGGGTCTAGCAGGAGTGCATCGCTGTAGGCAAATCTGGTGACTACCCCTGCAGGTTACTCAGATCACCCAATAAAATGGGGACTGGGTCTAGCAGGAGCGCATGAAGGCGAATCTGGTGACTACCCCTGCAGGTTACTCAGATCACCCAATAAAATGGGGACTGGGTCTAGCAGGAGTGCATGAAGGCGAATCTGGTGACTACCCCTGCAGGTTACTCAGATCACCCAATAAAATGGGGACTGGGTCTAGCAGGAGTGCATCGTTGTAGGCGAATCTGGTGACTACCCCTACAGAAACAAATTGCAATAATATATGTGCAAAGAAAAAAATGGAAGCCAAAAGCTCTATAGTACAATCAAAGCAATTCATATGAGCGAAATCCAATAAGGACATACATGGAATATATATGCAGATAAAAAAAAAAAAAACGAAAATAAAAAAAAAAAAAAAAAAAAAAAAAAAAAAAAAAAACGAAAAGTAAAAAAATAAATAAATAAATAAAAACGAAAAAAAAATAATAAAAATAAATAAATAAAAAGAGAAGAAATTTTCCTACCTGGATCCCTTCTTGAATGCTCTCTGCAATTGATGTGTGCTCTCCCTACTGAGGTTCAGTCTTATTTATAGGGGAGTTTTAAGTTCAAATCAAAGGTTTAGATAAAGATTTTGATAAAGATTTGACTCAAATGAAATCCTATCTCCGGTTCAAAATTTTATGAGATAATCTTTATCTTTATCTGAACCAACTTAATTAAATTAAAATTCCTAAAAGATTATTTCAATTCAAATCAATTTGGGAATTCAAATTTTATCAAATAATTTTATTTGGGCATACTCCAAATTTTTTTTTTTCTTCCAAATCAAAATTTGAGATTCAAACATCAAATTCTATGCCAAATGAAAGTTTGAATTTGGTAAAATTTTACCTCAAATAATATTTTGGGCATAATCCAAATTTTATCCCAAATGGAGTCAAAGTCAAGAACAAATACCTTGCATTTTAATTCCAAAATATATTTTTCGAGATTCACTCACACATAATTTGTGTCTAAATCTCGAAAAGGGGGCATTTGTTGATGGAGAAATTTTGACCAATCACGAATTGCCACGTCATTACATAAAATTAATGACGAAATTCAAGTTAATTAAATTTGGGACCAATTATAAATTGACATGTGTCCCAAATTTAATTTGAAAACAAAGTTGGCTAATTATAAATTTATAGAGCCAAATTTCTATTTGATCAACTAATTAAAATTAAATTATTTCAATCAAATTAATTAATTTGACCAATTAATTAAAAATAATAATTATTTGGATCAAATTTGGGTCTTTTAAATGTCTGGGTCATATGGTTTTGGGTCAAATATAAACCAAGTCCAAGACTAAATGGTTCAGCCCAAGACCAATAAAACCCAAGCCCAAGTTGTTAGGCCCAAAAGTTACCAGGGCCCATCCTGCGAGAACTCTATAAATAGAGGGGTTCACCACCATTTCAAAAGTTCAGAAATTCTACACTCTCACAAAGACAAGAGTTCAGAGTTTTCAAAGCTCTCAAGCAGAACCAAAGAATTCAGAGAGACTCCACCAAGTCTAAAGACCGAAGACTCTCTGCAATCCACAAGTCCAAGTGTTGAACACTTCTTGAAGACCAAACACTCTTCAAGACTTCAACACTCCTTGAAGACCAAACATCCTTCAAGACTTCAACACTCCTTGAAGATCAAAGACTCTTCAGGACATCAACACTTCTTGAAGATTGAAGACTCCTTCAAGACTGGAAGACTTCAAGCTCCAAGAATCCATTGAAGCTTCAGACTCGAGATCAAGCGTTCCAGCCCTCGAGTGAAACACACCCACACACATAAGAGAGAGAATCAGAGGATTAAAGTTAGAGATTGTACACCCACACGCATACAAACATCAATACAAATATATTATTTATTCCACGTGTCTCCATCCCCGAAGTTACGTGTGAACAAATTGGCACGCCCAGTGGGACCATCTCTACCTCTCATCTCTCTCTCTTATCTCAAAACACAAGTATAAACATGTCGTTCAAAACTTCTTCAATGGTCGCTGTCATGAACAAGTCTTACATGGGTTCTACTGCCCATCGTTGCTTCAACGGACTGACGTTGCAAGAAGATAAAGCTTCTGTCGTTGCAGGCCAAGAAACAACCTTGCAGGGGGCATATACTAATGACAAGTTTTTTGTCAAGTATAACCCTTTGTTTGAACCTGATTCTGACGTAGTGACTGTTATGATGACTGAGACAAGAACTATGGAAGAAAGAATGGCTGAGATGCAAGAACACATCAACAACTTGATGAAGGCGGTTGAAGAAAAAGATTCTCAAATTGAGCAACTAAAGAGCCAAATTGAGAACCAACATAAAAAAAAAAATCAAATTTGTATTCTGAACTACGTTATGACTTGATCCCGTTTATTAATGGGTACGTAGGCAACTTAAAGGAAACTTTAAGCTCAGTCCATAAAATAAAAAAAAAATCATTATTCCAATATGCGAAACAAGTACGATAATGAATAAAAAAAATCTTGCCTATTACAAAAAAAAATGGAGATATTTTCGATAAAAATATGATGATAAAAAAAATAATGAAGTCTGATTATGGTATCCACTTGTAATTCTTCAGCTCTTCTTGTGCATCTTCCAACATTTCACGAAGTATCGTCAGAGTTTTAGCATCAGCATCAGTAAGAACAGGGGCATCTTCAATGCTACTTATAGTTCCTCGCAGTTTGGAAGCCTCAAGTTGATTTTGTTTTAGAAGATCCTCATTTTCGATAATCGATTTAGAAATCTCAACTCGCTTAGCTTTCACAGTTTCAAGCCTAGCTTCCAATTCTTCTTCTTCTCGCAATGCTTGCAGATGTTGTTTCTGAAGTGAACCTTTCGCGGTGAGTAGTTCACTTTCACTGTATAGTATCTTCTCCAAGCTAAACCTAGTCTCTTCCAGTTGGCGATTCTTACTCTCCAAAGTTAATTGAGAAGAAAACGACGACTGCAGCTGGTTATACTTCTCTACCTTCTTGAAATACGCACTTACAATTTCTTTAAGAGAATCCAAGCCGGGTACACGAATCTCAGAAATTGTATGAAGTATTTTGACTGCCTCTTGTTTAAGGCGAGGTATTTTGTCGAACGGAGTGCGTATGATCTTCTGGTGTATGCTCTCCCACAGGGCAAGGGAAGATTGTTTCCTATAGTTGGAAATAACATCGTCAGCAAAGTAATCAGAGATCTCAGACGCAGCTGCATGGGTCGTTGTCTTCTTTTGTTCAGGAACTTCATCAATTGCAGGATGACAAGATTGAATCGCGACTCTATCCGTTGGTGCTTTGGAATTGTCCACACGCGCAGCTACAGAGTCAAAGATGTCCGGACTCACAAAAGAAGAAGGACTATGATGCCCTTCGACTTCTATAAGGGGATCATTTAAAGGTGACTGCAAAGAAAATGGGGAAACAATGATGATAATAATAATAGTAAAATATTATAATGAAGAAAAAAAAAACAACACTTACCAGTGGTGTAGGGAGTTCAGGAAATTGTGATGAGCTAGGGACTCCATCAAAATATTCATCTTCACATACTGATGGTTGTTTGGACTTTTTAGACCTTTTCCAATGACGATCGTCGCTACTGCTCTGACTACCATCATTATTCTTAGAGCGAAATTCACCTGGATCAAACATGCGAATCCTTTTGCCTCCGTTGTCATTACCAACCTTTTTGGGAAATTTCGGCTTAGGAGGAGGAGGAATAGCACTAGCCACCAATTTATCTCTGCCTTCTTCAAGGTAATTTCCATTTTTTGTCAACCACCAACTCCTGTAGCATTGGGTAATTTGGATGTGTGGCTTCATCGCATGCGCAGGGAGAAAAACTTGGGACAATGTTTTTGCTCGAACGCATATCATCCAAAGGCGCAATACATTATCTAAGTTGACCTCAGGAACTTCTTCACTTAGATCGTTTGGCACATCTTGGTAAAATCCGAATTGTCGGCTAAATCGACAAGGACTATAAGATTCAATGACCATAGAAGACCCACATCGGGAAGATAAGAAGCATGATCGAATACTTATAAAGAATGAGGAATGCCAAAATGATAATTGGTCATCATCTGTCAGAACCATGCCTTTGTTGCGGGGAGGGAGATTTGCATACCACGATACATATTTACCTTTATGAATATGTATACGAGCTTCAAAATCATCAAAATACTTAGCTCCACCCTCTCCGGAAAACTCAACCATCATTGGGCCCCTAACTTTCTCTGGAACTGCATAGTGCGTGTTAAAATAATAAGCGAGCCAAGCGTAAACATAATGCACTGGAAAACAGGCTTCTGAACGTCCTGCCGAAGGAGACGCTTTATAAATCTGGCCCAAGCCATGATAAATATTGGCCAAAGCTGGGACAGCAAGACTAAAAGCATAGCCTTCTGCCATAAGGCTTGCAATTTTGAAGACCTCTGGACGAAGAGAAACCTGCTTATTAGGAAACACAAATACACATAACCAACAAGAAAGAAAAGCAGCCAAGTAAGTCTTTTCTATCAAATCGTCTTCTACACCAAGCTCATGAAAGAACTCGAGTTCTGTTTCAGACCAGTCAGAACATTTGATAGGAACTCCATTTGGATTATGAGTTGAACGAGGACGACTGGCTTTCTTCGCTTTTCGAGAAGGAGGCTTCTCATACTTCAAATCTCTCTTAAACCAAAAAGAAATCCATGAACTAATGGAAATCTGGAAATGATCACGGTTCTGAGAGGCTATATGATAATAAGCAGCAAAAAGGTACTCACAACTTTTCGGGAGGCCTTCGTTGTTTTGGTCAGATGACGCTAACAATTCCTTGCAGCAAGGAATAACTTCATCATAGAACTTCCCTTTAATGGAAAGGCCCCCTAATCTCCACATGTCCCATAAGGAGATAGATAATTCTCCAGACGATGTATGAAGAGTATTTGTTGAGGGACACCATGCCTCACAAAAGGCTCGAATTATATCAGTGTTGCGATCATAGGTGTATAGGGAAGCCATCACAGCATCAAACAGACGAGCCTTCTTAAGTGTCGGCTCATTGCGAGCGGCCACAATTTCCAACCATTCCCAATAATGGCGAGTGTAACTGAATTCTCCATGGATTTTAAACGATGAACTCCAGCGAGCTTTACCCTCAATAATTTGACGACCTAGTGTTGACTCTGAATTCTGACTTGGCTCTTTATTATGTATTGGTGATGCTAGGAACCACATTTTTTGGGATGATTCTCGATTCAAGGACCTCCCCTCTGACCATCTAGATAGGACTCTAGAACTATCTAAGGAAGGCTCCAATGTCCTAAAGTTTCCATGCACCGCCTCTCCTACATGAAGAATGACTCCATTTTCAACAGGTTGATCTCTATCCTTCAAGATGACTAAGCAGTTCTTCTCAGGATCAGGATGCTCAGTGAAATACACCATGATGGAGATAAGTTTTTCTACACAAGAAAAAAAATTATGTCAATCTTTTCCAGTAGGCTATGAAAGCAAGAAGGTGCCAATGCAAAAATAATCAATCATAAAAAAAGGGCAAGTGAAGCTGATGACGACCGTGGTGACCACCCCTGCAGGAAACTACAGTCATCAAAGTGACTGGTCTAGACAGGTGGTGAAATCACTGCAAGTGAAAGCTGATGACGACCGTGGTGACCACCCCTGCAGGAAACTACAGTCATCAAAGTGACTGGTCTAGACAGGTGGTGAAATCACTGCAAGTGAAGCTGATGACGACCGTGGTGACCACCCCTGCAGGAAACTACAGTCATCAAAGTGACTGGTCTAGACAGGTGGTGAAATCACTGCAAGTGAAAGCTGATGACGACCGTGGTGACCACCCCTGCAGGAAACTACAGTCATCAAAGTGACTGGTCTAGACAGGTGGTGAAATCACTGCAAGTGAAAGCTGATGACGACCGTGGTGACCACCCCTGCAGGAAACTACAGTCATCAAAGTGACTGGTCTAGACAGGTGGTGAAATCACTGCAAGTGAAAGCTGATGACGACCGTGGTGACCACCCCTGCAGGAAACTACAGTCATCAAAGTGACTGGTCTAGACAGGTGGTGAAATCACTGCAAGTGAAGCTGATGACGACCGTGGTGACCACCCCTGCAGGAAACTACAGTCATCAAAGTGACTGGTCTAGACAGGTGGTGAAATCACTGCAAGTGAAAGCTGATGACGACCGTGGTGACCACCCCTGCAGGAAACTACAGTCATCAAAGTGACTGGTCTAGACAGGTGGTGAAATCACTGCAAGTGAAGCTGATGACGACCGTGGTGACCACCCCTGCAGGAAACTACAGTCATCAAAGTGACTGGTCTAGACAGGTGGTGAAATCACTGCAAGTGAAAGCTGATGACGACCGTGGTGACCACCCCTGCAGGAAACTACAGTCATCAAAGTGACTGGTCTAGACAGGTGGTGAAATCACTGCAAGTGAAAGCTGATGACGACCGTGGTGACCACCCCTGCAGGAAACTACAGTCATCAAAGTGACTGGTCTAGACAGGTGGTGAAATCACTGCAAGTGAAGCTGATGACGACCGTGGTGACCACCCCTGCAGGAAACTACAGTCATCAAAGTGACTGGTCTAGACAGGTGGTGAAATCACTGCAAGTGAAAGCTGATGACGACCGTGGTGACCACCCCTGCAGGAAACTACAGTCATCAAAGTGACTGGTCTAGACAGGTGGTGAAATCACTGCAAGTGAAAGCTGATGACGACCGTGGTGACCACCCCTGCAGGAAACTACAGTCATCAAAGTGACTGGTCTAGACAGGTGATGAAATCACTACAAGTGAAAGCTGATGACGACCGTGGTGACCACCCCTGCAGGAAACTACAGTCATCAAAGTGACTGGTCTAGACAGGTGGTGAAATCACTGCAAGTGAATTTGGTGACGACCGTTGCATGAAGCTTACACATTCAAGTAAAAAAAAAAAAAAAAAATTGCAATAATATATGTGCCAAAAAAAAAACTACCCAAAAAAAAATTGCAATAATCTATGGCACAATCAAAGCAGTTCATATGTACACATCCAATAAGGACACCGATGGAATATATATGCAAATTCAAAAAAAAAAAAATATGTATATACCTTTCAAGTAGGGGACAAAAGATTAATGTTGTATCGTCCTAGGAGATCGTCAAATAACTTTGATAGCTCCAAATCCTACAGAGAAAGGATGAAAATTAGCAAAAAAAAAGAAAAAAAAGAAAAAAGAAAAGAAAAGAAAAAGTAATGGTAAAGCAAGTTTGAAGAAAAAAAATGCATCGACAAAAAAAAAAAATGCAGTTTGCGTTAATAACAAAAAGTTATATATATATATATATGAGCATTAACGCGAAGTTATATATGATCTTTTGTGAGAAGTTGCAAGCGAAGTTCTATAGGGGAAGAGAGAATCCAGAAATTATCTCAATCCTTTCAAAATATATAGCACATTATATATTTAAGAGGCATAATAATCTAGCTCCATCAATTTTACATGAGGATAACCACTGTTTCCTTTCAACAAATCCACAAGCTTAAAGATCAAATATAATAAGAAGCAGTAAACATACGAAAACCAAGCTTGATAAATGACTCCAATCGTGAAGACCCATCAACTATGCTTGAAGACCCCATACTTGGGTGTATATATATGAATTTGGATTGGCAGAGGATCATCCCTATTAGGAATAAGTTTTGGATTCACGGATCACGAGAATTTCAAATTAAAATTGGATTTTATAAAGATAAAACCAAAATACTTTGTTAAATCGTAGGCTTATTTTTTTAAAAAAAAAATCTCTCAGGCTACAATCTTTATAAATTTAAAATTACCTTAATAAGAATTTTGATACCATCTAAATCTTATTCCAAATCAAATTTTGACCAAAATTTAAATCCAAATTTTATTCCAAATTTAAGCTAAATTTTGGATAGACTCCTAAATTGATTTAGCTTGAATTAAATTGAATTTGAATATAAGCCAACTCTTATCCCAAATCAAATTTTCTAAGCTCCATATGAAAACTTTATTCCAAATTCCCACCAAATTTTGGATGCAATATTAAGTTTACTTAAATTAAAGTTTGGGCATAATCAAAAAACATTTCCCAAACTTAAGTTCAAATTAAAGTTGCCTCCAAACAAGAAAATCAAGATTTTGTTCAAAATTCAAAATTTGATTAATTGGAGTAAAATACGTGTCAAACAAGAAAAAAAAAAATCAAAACTAAGAATTGACTTCATGTTTTGATTAAATTGACACATCAAATGGAATCAAAATCAAGAACAAATACTCCGCATTTTGATTCTAAAGTATCTTTTTCGAGATTCACTCACACATAGCTTGTGCATAAATCTCGAAAAGGGGGCATTTGTTGAAGGAAAAATTTTGACCAATCACAAATTGCCACGTCGTTACATGAAATTAATGATGAAATTATAATTAATTAAATTTGGGACCAATTATAAATTGACAGGTGTCCCAAATTTAATTTGAAGACAAAGTTGGCCAATTATAAATTTATAAAGCCAAATTTCTATTTGATCAATTAATTAAAATTAAATTATTTCAATCAAATTAATTAATTTGACCAATTAATTAAAAATAATAATTATTTGGATCAAATTTAGGGTCTTTTAAATGTCTGGGTCATATGGTTTTGGGTCAAATATAAACCAAATCCAAGATTAAATGGTTCAGCCCAAGACCAATAAAACCCAAGCCCAAGTTGTTAGGCCCAAAAGTTACCAGGGCCCATCCTGCGAGAACTCTATAAATAGGGGGGTTCACCACCATTTCAAGGGGTGAGAATTTTGAAGCTCAAAGCCAGAGTCAGAGAATTCAGAGAACTTCATCAAGATTGAAGACTGAAGATTGAAGACTGAAGACTCCTTGAAATCCACAAGTTTCAAAGTGCTGAACACTTCCTGAAGACTGAAGACTCCTTCAAGATTTGGAAGACTTCAAGCTCCAAGAATCCGTTGAAGCTCCAGACTCGAGATCAAGCGTTCCAGCCCTCGAGTGAAACACATCCACACACAAGAGAGAGAATCAGAGGATCAACATTAGAGATTGTATATCCACACGCATACAAATATTAATACAAAGTATATCGTTTATTCCACGTGTCTCCATCTCCGAAGTCTCGTGTGAACAAATTGAATTTGTTCACACGTAACTTCGGGGATGGAGACACGTGGAATAAATAATATATTTGTATTGATGTTTGTATGCGTGTGGGTGTACAATCTCTAACTTTAATCCTCTGATTCTCTCTCTTATGTGTGTGGGTGTGTTTCACTCGAGGGCTGGAACGCTTGATCTCGAGTCTGAAGCTTCAATGGATTCTTGGAGCTTGAAGTCTTCCAGTCTTGAAGGAGTCTTCAATCTTCAAGAAGTGTTGATGTCCTGAAGAGTCTTTGATCTTCAAGGAGTGTTGAAGTCTTGAAGGATGTTTGGTCTTCAAGGAGTGTTGAAGTCTTGAAGAGTGTTTGGTCTTCAAGAAGTGTTCAACACTTGGACTTGTGGATTGCAGAGAGTCTTCGGTCTTTAGACTTGGTGGAGTCTCTCTGAATTCTTTGGTTCTGCTTGAGAGCTTTGAAAACTCTGAACTCTTGTCTTTGTGAGAGTGTAGAATTTCTGAACCTACCGCCACTCCCGAGGAGCTAGCGAGGACGTCATCATCTTCCACCACGTCCACAACGTGACATGTGACAGTTTCAAGTGCCTTCTCTTTACTATCATCGAGAAAGCTTCTTGGGAAGTATTCTGCCAAAGTTATGGGTTGTGGAGGGCAAAAGAAATCTTCACTTTCCTTCACGACAGGCTTTGACCTCCCCGACTTCTTTTTTCCCTTCTTCCTTTGAGACTTAACTTTTCTTTTACTATCTCGATATAGGCGGGACTCTTTCCGTGCGTAACTTTGCTTTTGCTTTTTGCGGCGAACGACAAGGGTCCAGCCTCCGTTCTCATTTTCAACGGAATTATATTTTCCTTGGGGTCCCCTCATTGTGGCTTCTTTTTTAAATCGAACCATTACGGGATCAAGGGTCCCAAATTGAATCAGCCTCTCTTCATAATCACACGAGGAGGTTAGAGGATTTTCATTCCCTACATTTGCCATTACGGTTGCATGATTTGTTTGAGCCACCTCATCAAGGTCCAGCTCAATTTTCTTTTCACGAGCCAACTTAAGGATTAGCTCCTTCAATACAAAACATTTCTCCACTGGATGACTAACAACTCGGTGATACCTGCAGAACTTAGGATCATTGACTTTTCCTAACTCTTCCGGTCGTTTGCATTCAGGTAGTTCAATCAGCTGCTTCTCCAACAGCTGTTCCAACATATCTGGAACGTCAGAGTCTGGAAATGGATATACCTTTTCTTGTCTTTCTTTTAAAGTTAGGCGACGTCTCTCGCCTGTCTCTATTTGCTTACTGGATTTACTTTCTTTTCCTTTGGAGGAAAATTTCAACGGGGTCGTGTTGACGACCATGGATTCTTTCGTGGCACTCTTTGCAACTTTCTCAGTGCCCTTGACTTCCTTCTTTTCTTTCCTCATATCCGGGACTACGGGATCCTTGCCCCCTCTACTAGCGATGCTCAACTCCATATCATGAGCGCGAGTCGCCAATTCTTCAAAGGTCCGGGGTTTTATCCCCTGCAAGATGTAAAGAAGTCCCCAGTGCATACCTTGGGTGCACATTTCAACAGAGGACAACTCGGAGAGTCTATCTTTACAGTCAAGACTCAAGGCTCTCCAACGATTGATGTAATCAATGACTGGCTCACCCTTTCGCTGCTTTGTGCTCGTGAGTTCTGTCATACTAACTGTTCGCCTCGTACTGTAGAAACGATTCAGGAACTCTCTCTCCATCTGTTCCCAACTGTCAATTGTATCAGGCTCCAGGTCAGTGTACCAATCGAACGCGTTTCCCTTCAGTGTTCGGACAAATTGCTTAACAAGCAAATCTCCCCGAGTACCGGCGTTCTCACAGGTTTCAACAAAGTGGGCGATGTGTTGCTTTGGATTGCCCTTTCCGTCAAACTGCTGGAATTTGGGGGGCTGAAACCCAGTGGGTAGTCTGAGATTGTCAATCCTCTTTGTATAAGGTTTAGAATACAAGAGGGAACTTTGAGTCGGTCCACCATACTGAGCCCTGATGGAATTCATGATCATGTCCTGCAGTTGTTGGACAGACAAAGAGGCAACTGATGCGGAGTGTTGTGGTTGGTCCTCACGGATGAAAGTTTTCCCCTTATCATTCTTTCCTGCAGCAGGGGTCTGGCTAGACTCAGCCGTTTCTCGGTTTTGCAGCTGGTTCTTCAAATAGGCAATCTCAAGATCTCTCTCATCAACTGCCTTTATTAAGAGATTGAGTTTCCTTTCCATCTCTGCCATTCTTTCATCCTGATCTACATCAGCCATCATGACGGACATCACATCAGGACTTAGTGTATCCTTTGGCTGCTTAGATGTTGGAACGACAGATTCGAACAGTGGGTTGTCTTTGACTGCAACCTTATCCTTAGAGGATTCTTCAATCAGCTTTGAGATCTTGCTTGCAACAGCTAGAGGAGTATGATCCTCCTTGATCTCAATTCCTTGGGAGCGACTACGAGTGACAGGACCAGTGTAAGAGTCGCTTGATGTGGTAACCTTCGCGGGAGCTTTCTTTGGTGCCATCACGTTGGTTGGATCTTTAAACAAGAGAAAGAGATGAGAGGTAGAGATGGTCCCACTGGGCGTGCCAATTTGTTCACACGAGACTTCGGAGATGGAGACACGTGGAATAAACTTTGATTTGTATTAATATTTGTATGCGTGTGGATATACAATCTCTAATGTTGATCCTCTGATTCTCTCTCTTGTGTGTGGAAGTGTCTCACTCGAGGGCTGGAACGCTTGATCTCGAGTCTGAAGCTTTAATGGATTCTTGGATCTTGAAGTCTTCCGATCTTGAAGGAGTCTTCAATCTTCAAGAAGTGTTCAGCACTTTGAAACTTGTGGATTTCAAGGAGTCTTCAGTCTTCAGTCTTCAATCTTGATGAAGTTTTCTCTGAATTCTCTGACTCTGGCTTGGAGCTTCCAAAATTCTGACCTTTTGAAATGGTGGTGAACCCCTCTATTTATAGAGTTCTCGCAGGATGGGCCCTGGTAACTTTTGGGCCTAACAACTTGGGCTTGGGTTTTATTGGTCTTGGGCTGAACCATTTAGTCTTGGACTTGGTTTATATTTGACCCAAAACCATATGACCCAGACATTTAAAAGACCCAAATTTGATCCAAATAATTATTATTTTTAATTAATTGGTCAAATTAATTAATTTGATTGAAATAATTTAATTTTAATTAGTTGATCAAATAGAAATTTGGCTCTATAAATTTATAATTAGCCAACTTTGTTTTCAAATTAAATTTGGGACACATGTCAATTTATAATTGGTCCCAAATTTAATTAACTTGAATTTCGTCATTAATTTTATGTAATGACGTGGCAATTCGTGATTGGTCAAAATTTCTCCATCAACAAGTAGAAATGCAATAGGGAAAATATGGGATAAAACTGAATTTTTTTTTTTTTTTTTTTTTTTACAACGGATAGGACTGAAACTTGCAGGTTTTAGAAATGACATTAAATATTAAAATTCAATTACCACTCATAAATGTTTAATATATATATTTACTTCAACAACATTTACGGTGGAGGATTCGAACTTTGAACCCCTCGGTTGAGGGTACATGCCAATTACCGCTGAGCTATGCTCGCTTTAGCCTCATAAATGTTTTAATAAACTGGTATAGTTTTATGTAATAGTCTTTTAAACTGAATTGAATCGAAGAACCAAACCGAACCGATCGGTTCGGTTTAAAAGACTATTAAACTCAAGACCGAACCACGGTTTCAGTTTTCCTTTTTCTAAACTGAGATGTGTTATGTTGCCCTAAATCCATCTTTAAATTCAGTGCCGTCTCCCTCTTTCTCAACAACCCTCTCAGATGATATCTCATCTCTCTCTACTCTCTCTTTCTGTTCGCCTTTTTCTAAATCGAGATGTCGGCATTGTTGCTCGTGGTTTCCTCGGCGGCGCCATTGGTCGTGCTCGCGCTCTCCTCACCGGTGTCGGTTTTAGATTTACATGGAAACAAACCCATTGTTCATGCTCATGGTTTTGTTGCCAGCGCCATTGCTCGTGCTCATGCATGCTCAATTTCACCTCGTTGGTGCTATTGCTCGTGCTCGTGGGTTCCTCGCTAGCTGTGACGCCTGAGGGTAGGAGGGGTACATGAATGAACCAAGATCACATCCAAATGAAAGGGATCTTAAGGACATGAAAGCATGGTCAAGATAAGCTTAAAAGAAATGATAGATACTACCTATACCAACAAGGTGCACCTTCCTTTTTGGCCTTGTTGGTGGCTCAATCATAGGAACTTTGAAGTTAAGCGTGCTTGGATTGAAGAAGTTCTATGTTGGGTGACCTCTTGGGAATTTTCCTAGGAAACATGTGAGTGAGGACAAAACATGTTAAAAGGACCCCGTGTTGGTTTGTGGGGAAAGTCTTCACCCTTATAAGCAGTTTCAAACAAGTATGGTAACATCGTAGGGGATGTAGGGGAATGTCGGTGACGTCAGGTGCCGAATCCGGATTCCAAATCTTGGACATGAGACGTTACAGATGGTATCAGAGCGAAACCTCTCCCATTAGGATGTGGTTCGAGGACGAACCAAGGCGGAAGCTAGTGGGCATGTGACGCCCGAGGTTAGGAGGGGTACATGAAAAACCGAGATCACATCCGAATGAGAAGGATCTTGAGGACATGAAAGCATGGTTAAGATATGTGGTGCCCGAGGTTAGGAGGGGTACATGAATGAACCGAGATCAAATTCGAATGAGAGGGATCCTGAGGACATGAAAGTATGGTCAAGATAAGTTTAAAAGAATTGATAGATACTACCTATACCAACAAGGTGCACTTTCCTTTTCGATGGCTCAATCATAGGAACTTTGAAGTTAAGCGTGCTTGGCTAGGAGAAGTTCTATGTTGGGTGACCTCTTGGGAATTTTCCTAGGAAGCATGTGAGTGGGGACAAAGCATGCTAAAAGGACCTCGTGTTAGTTTGTGGGGACAATTTTCACTCTTAGAAGCAGTTTACGACGAGTATGGTGACATCGCCAGGCCGCAAGGAATGTAGGAGAATGTTGGGTCGTGAGGTGCCGAATCCAGATTGTGAATTCTGGGCCTGGGGCGTTACAAGATAAACTTAAAAGAAATTATAGATACTACATATACCAACAAGGTGCACCTTCCTTTTCGGTGGCTTAATCATAGGAACTTTGAAGTTAAGCGTGCTTGGTTTGAAGAAGTTCTATGTTGGGTGACCTCCTAAGAATTTTCCTAGAAAGCATGTGAGTGAGGACAAAACATTCTAAAAGGACCTTGTGTTGGTTTGTGGGGAAAGTCTTCACTCTTATAAGACATTTTAAACAAGTATGGTGACGTCACCAGGTCGTAGGAGATGCAAGGGAATATCGGTGCCGTCAGGTGTCGAATCTAGATTCCAAATCCTGGACATGGGGCGTGACACTGCCGTTGGTTTTAGATTTAGATGGAAACAAACCCACATGTAGATCGCAAACTGAAATCTAATGTGATGTTGTTCTTCTTCTACTTTTGTGATTTTTCAAATGGGATTTGAGTTTTTCTTTGCTTTCTTCTTCAATTGGGATTTGGATGTTGATTTGTTCATTTTTATCTGATTTGGAGCTTTTTTTTTTTTTTTTTTTAGAATCTATAATGCTTTGTGGAATAAAGACTTTTTTGCTTCACATGGATTGGATTACAGAAAAATGAAATTTATATCTAGGTTCATAATTCAATTAGGCAATGAAAATTTGGGATTTTAGTTTTAGAATTGAAAAATGTTGGTTGAAAATTTAGGGTGTGTTATAATAGAATCTTAGTTTTTTTGTTTTTTTGAAGCCTAGATGGAAGATGATACAGTGAAAGAAGAAGAGCAAAAACAGAGATGTTATTACAAAAATAAAAAAAATAAAACCAAAACAAAAAGTGACCCCTACTCGAACCCAAACTAGAGTCAAGTCAGGTCATTTTTTTCCATACAACCCACCTAGGTCGAATCGGGTCGGTTTGTCCGTACAACCGACTCGACCAAAAAATTTTACACCCCTAGTTTTATGCTAACTTCAACATAATTCAACTAATTTAAACATTATTCCATCAACTTAAAAGTTAGGGACCTGTTTGATAACGTTCTCGTTTTCCATTTCTCGTTTCTTGTTTTCTGTTTCCTGTTTCTTGTTTTTTAAAAACTAAAAACAGAAACAAGTTTGATAACTATTTATGTTTCTTGTTTCTCTAAAAAAAGAAACAGAAACAGAAATGTGTTTGATATAAAAAAATAAAAAACTTAGTACGTATAATATAAAAAATAATATAACATACATTAAAATAAGGGGGCTTTGCACAGATAGCAAAAAAAGGCAAAAATATTGCAAAATTAGCAAAAAAATAAAATTATTTGCGAAAATAGCAAAAAATACGTTAAATTACGAAAATACCCTTAGTATCTCCAATAGTCTATCAATCCCTATTATGGATAGTCACTGATAGACTTCGAGTAATCGGAGTCTATCAGTGATAAATACTGATAGACTTTGATGATAAGGTTCAATTAATCAGAGTCAATTAGTGATAGACATTGATAGACTTTGATTAATCGGAAGTCTATCAGTGTGTATCACCGATAGACTCTGATAATTGTAATCTATAAGTTTTTATCGTGTTTAATTCAAGCCTATCAGTGATAGCCACTAATAGAAAACAATTTAATTCAAGGCTATCAATTTTTATCCATCAGTTTAATTTAAGTCTATCAATGATAATCACTAATAGAAAACCGTTAAATTCGAGGTTATCAGTTTCTATCACTGATAGAAATCAATTCAATTCAAGACTATTACTTTTTATCCCAATTTAATTGAAGTTTATCAGTTTCTATCAGAAATCAATTTAATTGAAGTTTATTGACTTGTATCACTGATAGAAATTAGTTTAATTCAAATCTATCATTTTCTATCGATGATAGAAATCAGTTAATTGAAGTCTATCAGTTTCTATCTCTGATAGAAATCAGTTAATTATCAATTAATTGAAGTCTACCAATGATTGTTACTGATAGAAATCAATTTAATTGAAATCTATCAGTAAATTACTTTCCATTGCAATTCATCTCGGTAATTCGAAACTCATCCAAAATTATTATACTACAATCATAAATTGAACAAAAATTTTAAGTCTCTTGTGGTAATTAAAACATAAAATCCAAAAATAACTATTACGAACAAGCGACTCTTAATCAACAATATAATTTTTAAAGCCTACCACACAAGCTCCATGACCACCACCATAAAATTGCTATTCTTGTATTCTTTGTATTTCATTATCTATCAATTATAGCCCTGATAGACTTCGACCAGTGATAGTTAGTGATAAACTACGATTAACCAGAGTATATCAGTGATATACTTTGATATATACCTATACAAACACTCACCAAAATTGCTATTTTTGTATTCTTGGCATTCTTGAATTAAAAAGAAGGCCAACAAGAGCTTAGCTCAATTGGCATAAAGTCGTACTGATAACCACAAGGTCCGTGGTTCGAATTAAAAATAAGAAGAAACAATCATAACAATACCTTGTGGGAAGAAGAGGGAAAAAAAACATATTAATCACACAAGAACTCTACCCTCATAAATGCACAAAAAAAAAAGAAGGTAAATGGGAAGGGAGAGGAAGAGAAGGGTAAAATGGGAATATTCTAATTTTTTTGCCATATTTGCAATTCTTTTTACTTGGTGCTAAATTTGTTATTATAGATAATTAATTTGTCACCCATTGCAATTACTCTTAAAATAAAGTATTTATTCAGCTCCAACACATAAATTTTATCCTTCAAATGTTTTCAAATTTCATTTGCAATGTCGTCTCTTGCTCCAACCAATTTATCTTTAACGATGTTGGTTAACACGAGTTAGTTAAATAAAACTAATTTGTTATTTACAAACTTTGTAAATTTTCAATGATCGTTAATTTGTTGCACAACATGCTATTGAAATATATATTTTTTGTGTCTGTGGTAGTGAGACATTTATTTAAGGTTAGAAATCGAGCTTATATACCTACATTTCTTGAATTGAATAATAAAATTTATTTTTTTCCTTTAAAAAGGAATCTACTTCTCATATGCCAATGATCTCAACACGTAAAATCAGAAAGAGAGAAAGAAAAATATTTTTTGACAATTAATGGCAAACATGAAAGATCTTATTAATTAATTTATTAAAAACATACTAAAATTAACGAAACATGCAAACTCATTGCATAGGATACCACCACTCGCGTGTCCCCTACACAAAACAGTTGGATCATTGTGTTTGTATCAAATACAAAGTGAGTCGTATTCATAGTGTTACCAAGATAAGGTACTCAGCCTTATCCCTATACTATAAACCCTTTAGGTTGTATCTTGAACACTGATCCCCGCATGTCTCCACATACACTTCAAGACTCATGCAACAGCCTAGGATGTTAGTTTATTGGATTTTGAGTTATTTAAGACAAAACAACTAATAATTCCATAACTCTTTATAGAATAACAATAAATGACGTTTTATTGAGAACAATCAATAATTTACAGTTACTATCTACGAGTTTTAGGGCATAAAACCCAACAAACTCTCACTTGAACAAAAACTCTAGTTAGTGGGATGTACATTAGAATAAATAATCCAGAGAAATGGAGACATTAAATGTATAAGTACATTACATACAAATACAATAAACTAGAGCATCCTCATACCCATTAAACATCTTCCACTTGCCCTAGATTATACTATGTACGAATATCGCAAACTTAGACTCTAGCATTTACTTGTCCCAAAAATAATACTGCCTCCAAATAATATATAATTGAAGATTATGGCTCTTTGGAGGCAAAACCAGCCTCTTATCCAATGGTTCCTAACCTCAAATTGCCAGCAACCTCTGGTATTCCTCTCATTACAGAAGAAGCCTCCAATTATTGTCGGTTAGTTGGTAGATTATTATATCTACAGATTTCAAGGCCGAATATTTGTTTTGTTGTTCACAAGTCAAACTATAACATTTCTCAGCCATTTTCTCATCACTTGGTTGCTGCTAATCATCTCTTAAGGTACTTAAAAGGCACACAGGCCAAGACATTCTATTACGATGTCCAAATACTTTCCATTTTGGGGCCTTTCTAGATTACGATTGAGGATCGTGCTTAGATACAAGGAAGTCTGTTACCAGATTCTATATATTTTTGGGCAATTCACTAATAACTTGGAAAACGAAGAAATAGGGCACAGCCACTTGGTCCTCTCTTGAGGACGAATATCGAGCCCTCGCCATTGTTTGTAGTGTAATTAGTTGGCTAACTCATGTGCTTAATGATCTCTTTTTTAAAAAAAAAAATGTGCTAAGTACCTATTGTTGTTCTCGTTTTAGTATATTGTGACAATCAAGCTGCTAACTCCATTGCCAATAATCAAACATTCCACAAAAGCACCAACCACATAGAAATTGACTTCCACTTCGTTCATGATAGACTTTTAAAAGGCATCATCAAACTTTTGCCCATTTGATCTCATTCGCTACTTGCCAACATCTTCACAAAGCTATTGGGGAACAACTCTTTAGCCTTTTATGATCAAGATGAGTATAATGAACATTTATAGTCCATCTCGAGGGAGGCATATTACATATATGATTTGTTATTATAACCTGTAAAACTACTTTAGTTACTTTATTTCAAAAAAAAAAAAAAAAAAAAAAAAAAAAAAACCTACTTTAGTTACTTCTGTTATCCTTTGTAACTTCACATGCATATAACTTGTATTTAAGGAGAGGATTCGGCTTCTAATCCTATAAGGTAATAAAATCAATATGCCTCTCCAGTATTTTAGAAAGTGATTTCAAAAGATTACTTTTCTATTGTTATTAATTTTATCATTTTGTTTGTAAGATTGTTTTTTTTATTTGTTAATATATTAATTTATATATACATATAACACAACTAAACCAAGCTATATCTGAAAATAAATTCGATTATATGTAAACAACTAACCGAGAAAATAGAAAACAACAAAGTACGTTCTTTTATATATTTTTTCATTTGAAAATTATTTTTCAAAATTATGTTTAAGAATTTTTAAAATAAAAGACTAGTTTTAAACACTATTTCCAATCAACCTCACTCTACTGAAAAGTGGTATGTGATGCATTTTCAAACAACCTGTCTCCACTAAATAGGTTTATGTACTAATTCTTTTGTATATATTCAATCCTCTGTTTTTTTTTCTTTTGTTGTTGAAGAACGTTAGTATTCAATCTTTTGTATACCTCCAAGGCAAAAAAAAAATAATGGGTAGGGAAAAGACATATATAAGACTAGAAAGTAGGAGGGTAAGTAAAAAGTTTTGAAAATCTAGAAAATAGATGGAACTTTTTTTAGGGAAAAGGTAGGGACGATAATTAGAAATAAAGTATGAGAGGAAATAAAAAGGTCTTAAATGAAGATACCTAATATTCTCATTAATGGTACTTCAATAAGGAAGAAAACAGAAAACTAGAAACTAAGGCATCGTTTGAGAATCATTTGTGTCCTGATTGACAACCATTTGGTTTTTGAAATTAAGTTGGTAAACACTACCTTCACCCATAAGTTTTTTGTTTTCTTTTTATCTACCTTCTTTCCATGTTTTAAAAAATCAAAGTCAAATTTTGAAAACTAAAAAAAAGTAGTTTTCAAAGACTTGCTTTTGTTTTTTTTTAAGTTGGTCAGGAATTCAAATGTGTCCTTAACAAAGATTAAAACAATAGTAAGGAAACTGGGTGAAAACAAGCATAATTTCCAAAAATCAAAAACAAAAAACCAATGGGGTCTTGGTTTTTGAAAATGATGCTATGATTTCTTCCTATTTTCTTACTATGGTTTTTTATCTTCGTTAAAGACACATTTGAATTCTTAGCCAAATTCCAAAAACAAAAATAAGGGTTTGAAAACTACTTTTTTTAGTTTTTAAATCTTGATTTGGTTTTTTAAAACATGGGAAAGAAGGTAAATGACAAAACAAAGAAACTTACTTTATAAAAATCAATGGTTAACAAGGGGACCTAAGAAATTGATAGATAACTTTTGAATAATGATACTTTGATACTTGAATGGAATGATGATTGTTTGTTAAGTAGAAGACAAAAATAAGGGATGAGTAGGGAAAATATTGAAAGAACAATCATGTATTCAAGATACAAAAACCCAGAATGATATAAAGTTACTAGGCCCGTTTGGTAACGTTCTTGTTTCTTGTTTCTTGTTTCTAATTTTATAATTAAGAAATCTAAGCATTTAATAACTATGTATATTTCTTGTTTCTCATTTTTTAGAAACACTCCCAAAATTTGTATAGAACTTTTGGGAACAACTAAAACTAGTTTTTTTTTTTTTTGTTCTTGTTTCCAATTTTTTCCAAACATAAATAAGAATATAGGTTTATTATTATTGAATGTATAGGTGTTAGGGTCATGAAATTCTATTTTTCTTTATTAAAAATGAAGAAACGGAAACAAGAAACGAGAACGTTACCAAACGGGCCCCTAGGAATACCGATTCTAAGGTTATAAAAATACCATGCTATCATTATAGTGAACATTTTTTTATCCATCACAACAATGGTCAAACTTGTTGTAGTGTCAACCTTTAGGACTCATTTATAATTCAAAAGAAGTTAAGTGGTAAAGATTTATGTATTGTTTTGACGATGAAAGATATCAATGAAATATTACAAAACTCTTGATGTTATACACCTTTAAATTAATAAGGAAAGATTTTTTTTTTTTTTTGAAAGATAAGTAGTATTGCAAAGGATCAGAAAGAAGGTACATCCTAAACACAATTCTCTCGACCTCACTCGGAGATCCCTCAACCCATACAAGGTCCCAACAATTTTTAACAGCAAGGCGTGCCAAACGATCTGTCGCCTGGTTCCCTTCTCTCGGTGTGAAAACAACCTGAATGTTTCTGAGATCAAGTTGCTGACGGAGGACCGCCATCATTGAGCCAACTTCCGATATGTCCTCTCTTTCCTCTTGGAGCAGATGGAAAACCCTTCATGAGTCTGTTTCTAAGATAACTGGAGAAAGCCCCACTTTAGAGCTTAAGCGGACTCCCTCAACTGCTGCGGTTGCTTCAGGAAGATCCACCGACGTCAAGCTCGAACAAAATTTGGCCGCTGTCATCATAACTTGTCCCTGAGCATCGTGAACTATTATTCCCAAGCCTACAGTATGAGCATTCTTATCAAAAGCAGCATCAATGTTGAGTTTGAAAACCCCTCATCTGGAGCCTTCCATCTCACTGCTGACCGGTTTAGTCGTGAAGACCCACCATATTCCTGTCGAGTCATTGCCTCCTGGAAAATCCTTACGTACTGATTCGCCCAAGTGCCGATATCTGGGTTTGGCGGAGACCCTTGAAAGCGAAGTCGGTTATGGACAGACCAGATTCCCTAAAAAAAGGTAGCTAGCACCCCAAACTTTTCCCATGACATTTGGTCCTTTATATCCTGCAACAAAGAGAATGTTGAGATTGGATTCGACCCCAACGCTGTCTGAGAGAAAGGAGATTGGGTCCATTAACTTCTCGAGAACTTACAGACCCAAAATACATTCAGGGCGTTTTCTCCATGTCGGCCACAGAAAGTGCAGAGGTTTAGGAGGTCCAAACCTCAATAGTTCAGGTTTTTGAATGTAGGGAGCCGGTCCTTGACTAGTTGCCATAATTTTTTTTTCCCTGGGATCCTCATTCCCCAGAAACTCTTCCACCATGCAACCAACTGATCACAGTTTGAGGTAGATGCTCTCTGAGTCAACGAATCTCTTAGACCCACTTTGTATCCACTTTTTACCGTGAACTGACCGTCCTTTTCATGATGCCATATCAGCCTATCTGCCCGAGGAGAAGGAGCTATTGGAATACCAAGAATTAAGCTAGCTTCTTCAGGATCAAAGTGTTGCCGAAATTTTTGGTTCATCCCAAGCCCATGATGCTGAGAACAACTGATACGCAAATTGCTAACCGCAAGTGTACGGGCCCAAGTTATAACATAGTGATTAAAAATCAAATGTCGTCCTCTGGATTGGTTTTCTAGTTCCCCTAATTATTAAAGGTATAATCGCCCAATTTTATTTAGAGAAAATAAACGAGAAATATGCAAATCAATGACAAACTAATCAAAGCACTAAAATATGGAAACTCAATGGAGAAAGGCCTTAGGGAATTGATTTCACCTATTAGATGCATGAATTAATTTAAAGAATAATTAGGAACAACCTCGTAACAAGTTCATAAACCAAGGATTAACGATACTTAAAAGCCTCTCCCGAGTACAATTAATTCTTTATGCAAATTAAGAAATTGATATCCCTATCTAATTTCAACAACAAGCATAAGCAATAAGAAAAATCCTTATAACGGTTTCTCAAGCAATCCCAAATCTCCCGATTAAAGAATCACCTAAGTCATGCAATCGATAGTCTAATCTAAACTACACTCTCCCGAGCGATTAGTTCAAAACAACAACATACAATCCGTGATCAAGAGATTATAGACATTAATCATACAATTGCAAAAATAAACCACGTTACGAAACGTCCTAAAAAACCGTAAATTAATCCATACAAACTAATGGCTACATCAAGCCCCTAAGAAACGATTAAACTCGCTAGCCATGATTCCCGTGTGTTCCCGTCACGAGCCTCCCGATCCAAGCTCCGAAAATGAAGCTCCCTTTGTTTCTTCTCTATTCTGTGCGTTTTACCTCTCTAAAAATCGTCTTTCTCCCTCCAAAACAGCTCCCAAAATCAGATGGCATCGCAAACTATAAATACTGTCCATTCTGCGCGACAGCGTTGAGACGTTGAGGACATAGCGTCGCGACGCTGTCGCGCGCGTGACCTAATTAATTCTGGAAAATTTGCAGCGTCGAGACGCTGTGGAGGTAGCGTCGAGACGCTGCCTTGATCTCGCGTCTCTCCTGATTATTGGCTAGCGTTGAGACGCTCCAAGGGCTAGCGTTGAGACGCTAGGCCCAAAATTGTTCTTCCTTTGCTGTTTTCTTGGCTCGAATTTATTCTTTAGCTCCTAAATCACCGATAATGTTCAAAAACGTCGATTTCCATTGAAATGCTTGATTCCTACAAAACAAAACCAAATAGACATAAAATTGGCCAAAAAGTACCCAAGACTAACGATAAAATCATATAAAAATATAGCACAATAAATTGCGCTATCAACAACTCACTGACAGTGTTGTTTAAAGGCAGTAGCGTCGCGGATTGGACTCTGAAAGTAGGCTCTCGGGGAAGCCAATTTGAGGAGTAAATACGTACTGCCTGGCCATCTCCAATCCTCCAACGTAAGCCCATTTGTAAAAGGTCTTTTCTCCACATCAAGCTGCACCAAATAAAGGACGCATGTGGGCTAGCCTGGGCCTCAATGAATCCACTGTTTGGGAAATATCGACCCTTTAGCACTCGAGAAAGAAGGGAGTCAGGATCATTTAGGATTCTCCAGCATTGTTTTGCAAGAAGAGATTGATTGAAAATTTCTAGATCTTTAAACCCCATTCCGCCCAAAGATTTTGGTAGACACATTTCACTCCATTTAACCCAGTGAATACGATGATTACCTTCAACTTCATTCCACTTGAATCTGGCCATTATTTGGGATATAGGTTTTAGCAAATTTTTTGGCAGGCGAAAGTAATTCATGGAGAAGCAGGGGATTGCTTGTATTACTACTTTCAATAGAATCTCTTTACCTCTTATAGAAAATATTTTTCCTTCCAACCCTGCAGATATTGCCAGATCTTGTCTTTAATAAAATTTAGAGTACCTGTCCTGTTTCGGGGCATAAAAGTTGGGGGGCCTAAATAGATCTGATGAATAGAGCTGACCTGAATATCAAGCACTTGTCGAATCTCCTCTTAGGGCTGGTGAATAGAGCTGGCCAAAATTAGGGTTGCACCATCGTCTCCACGAAGAAAGCCAACCGCCGCACAAAATCGCGACAGCATCGAAACGCTTTAGGAACAGCGTCCTGACGCTGGCGCGATTTCAACTGTCCGAAGCGTGAAATTGCGACAGCGTCGAGACGCGCGATGAGAAGCGTCCCGACGCTGTTGCGACTGGAGCTGTTTTCTGGGCAGAATCGCGACTGTCTTCGTGTTTTTGGCTTCGTTTGGCCGCGATCTCCATCAACAAACAACCTAATTCTAGACCCGAACTTACAAGACTCGATTTACAGAATAATGCCCAAAACGCAGGGGGCCCTTACATGATCAAATCAATGAAAAAACTGTAAATCTATGACCAAATTAAACCTAAACAATTTATCACAAATCCATAATCATACATTATGCATAAATCCCACCAAATAATAATCCACAAATTTCAATTTAAAATAAAATTACAAAGATGACTCAGATACCAATTGTAGGGATAAAAGCCCTAACGCAGCAGAAGAACAATCAAACCATACTGTATTTTTATTCTAAATGAAAAAAACCAATAAGATTGCAAAAAGTTTACAACAACAAAAACATAAAATAAACTTGCTGTAAAATGATTATTAAACATGCTAGATCTATTAGAAAATACCCTAAAACTATTCTAATAGATCCTATTGATCAAGGGATTAAAAAATCTTACTGTGTTTGAAGATCTTGACCGATTTCGCCTAATTCCCTTGATTTGTTCACCAAAAACCATCAGCAAAACCCTTTCCTTCTGTTGTAAAAACGCCCAGGAACACCACCAAATAGATTACATCGGTATTCTCCTTGGGAATAATGTTGAGGATGCTTGTGGGAGCAAAAATCTCTAAGGTTTTTGGGAGAGATTTAGTCTTTGTGTTACTAGTGAGAAAACGCAGAGGAACTGAGATAGAGGTAGAGAGATTGCGTGAGAGAGACCTAAGAGATTACAGTAAAAAACTGAAGAAATGAGTTACGGATGAAAACCAACTCTCCTTAATAATCTCTCTTAATGCGCGCAAAAGCCAGGAAAAAGTGGAAGACCACGTTTCCATCAGTTAACTTAACTGATGGAAAAATCAATTAATTAATAATTAATATTATTAATTAAATTAACATTTAATTTAATTTAATTTCCTTTGTATAAACATATTTATACAAATATTTCACTTAACTTTTAGTTTTAATGCAATTCAATTAAATCAAAATTTAATTAAATTAAATTAAAACAATAATTAATTAATATTATATGAAATATTTAATTATATTTCTCTCATATAAACTATAGTATTAATGAACATCTAATGCACATTAATTATAACCTATAGTTTTAATATGAATCAAATTCATATTTTAAACTTAATATTCGAACCCCTTCAAATATTCAATTCTCCCTTAGAAATTTACCTCAACGCCCTAAATGAGATACCGGTGGGACCTAATGGACCTACAGATCAGAAGCTCCAACGATATGAGATTGATTGGCTAAACTCATTAACCAAGTTAATCAATGTTCGTTAACTGTGGTTCACTCCACTATAGAACCACAACTGCACTATTCTCACTGCAGATATATTTTTGTGTCCACGGATATCGACCATCAACAGCAAGTCAGCCCTTCACGTGTGTTCATACCCCAGCTATGTCAAATTACCGTTTTACCCCTGGGTTACCTATTTATCCTTAAGTTCCAGTTTTCCTCTAATGAACAACCTGTTTGAGGTCCAACCAACAAACATAAGTCCATCTCGTGCCATAGAGAGGGCAGGACCCATTGTTCAAGACCCGAATACACCACTTAAGGGAACACACCTCAACTTACCCTAAATTTTGGAATGAGTGAATTCCATCTTGTGTGATTATGTTCCCAGCTCCCCACTCGATCTTGTCCCCAAAATGGTAGGCTTATTGAGTCGGCGTGCAGGTCACTCTCACCCATACAAATCAAAGGACAATCCCTCACAGACAGGAGTCCATAACCCACTCAAGATTGAGACCAAGTTGCCTAGGTCATCCTAGTGAAATAGAAACCATGCTAACTAACGGTGTTACAGTTAGTGGTTAACTACTTCTCGGTCCGGTCTTATGCAAACTCATTGCATAGGATACCCCCACTCGCATGTCAACTACATGAACGCGTTGGATCATTACGTTTGCATCATTATACATAGCGGGCTGTATCCATAGTGTCACCAGGATCATTACGTTTGTATCATTATACATAGCGGGTTGTATCCATAGTGTCACCAGGATAAGGTACCCAACCTTACCCCTATACTATAGACTCTTTAGGTTGAATCTTGAACATTGATCCTCGTATATGTTCCTACATACTAGTTCAAGCCTCATACTATCGACCTAGGATGTTTAGTTTATTGGATTAGGGTTAATAAGAGAAGATTACAGAATACTAACACAAAGAAATGAATAATACACCATTTTATTAATGTTCGGTCAAAAAATACATTTACTATCTACGAGTTTTAGGGCATAAAACCCAACAACTAATACATCGCATCATGAGATTCACCCAAGAGGAATCAAAACCCATACATAGCATAATCTGTTCGAGAAAACCCCACTCGACCAATAGGGAAAGAAAATTGGTGTTTGCACAAATAGAAAAATAGACTACAATAATTGTAAATATAGCAAAATCTACAACTATTTGCAAATATAGCAAAATTGAAATCTATCAATAATAGAAGTCTAATAGCGATAAACTTCAATCACAAGTGTAATTATTGCTGATAAACTATTCAATTAATGATAGTGGTCTATCATTGATAGACTACATGCATTGTGATTGAAGTTTATCGGTGATAGATGTATATCACTAATAGATTTGTCAAAACTATTTGCAAATAAGACAAATTGAAGTCTATGAATGACAAAAATCTATCAATGATAGAATTTAACCACAAATGCAGTTATTGTTGATAGACTATTCTATCAGTGATAGTACTATATACTGCATGCAAATTTGATTGAAGCCTACTAGTGATAGATATCTATCATTAATAGATTTGTCATATTTGCAAATTGTTTAAAAATTTTCTATATTTGTAAATAACAAGTCCTAAATTGCTACCCATTAAAATAAGAATAATTGTAATGGGTGGCAACATGAAGGTAAATAATTGCAAATATAGCAATTTTTAAAAATATTTTCAAATATGACAAAATTTTTGAATTAATTTTTTATATTCCTAAATTGTCCCTGTGTGCCCATCTTCTTCTTTCTCGTCAGTTTTTTTTTTTTTTTAATTACTGATAGAAAGTCTTTTTATTACTGATAGATTCTATCAGTGGTAGAAAAATTTTCTATCAGTGATAGAAAGTTTCTATCACTGATAGAATAAAGTTTCTATTAGTGATAGAAAGTTTCTATCACTGATAGAATAAAGTTTCTATCATTGATATTTCTATCACTGATAGATTCTATCAGTGGTAGAAAAATTTTCTATCGACGATAGAAAGTTTCTATCACTAATATTTCTATGACTGATAGATTCTATCAGTGGTAGAAAAATTTCCTATCAGTGATAGAAAGTTTCTATCACTGATAGAATAGAAGATTTCTATCACTAATAGAAACTTTTTCTATCAGTGATAAAAGATTTCTATCACTGATAGGTTCTATCAGTGATAAAATTTTTTTTTATAGAAAATCATAGAAAAAATTTTGATAAAAAATCTTTCAATCCCTGATCACCCATAAAAATATTTCTATCTCCGATAGAAATCTTTCTATCTCCGATAGAAATCTTTCTATCTCCGATAGAAATCTTTCTATCACTGATATAATCTATAAGTGATAGAAAAACTTTCTATCAGTGATAAAAGATTTCTATCACTTATAGGAATTTTTACTATTCTATCAGTGATAGAAAGATATTCTATCAATGATAGAAAATATTTCAATCCCTGATAGAACCTATCAGTGATAGAAATCTTCTATCACTTATAGAAATTTTTTCTATGAGTGATAGAAAAAATTTCTATCATTCATAGAAAATCTTTCTATGAGTGATAGAAAAACTTTCTATCTCTATCACTGAGACTGATAGAAAAACTTTTCGTGAGTTATAGAAAATCTTTCTATCACTGATACTTTTCTACCAGTGATAGAAGATCTTTTGTTTCTATCAGCGATGGTGATACATGGTGAAATCGAGCATTGAAAAATAAAGCAAAAACGAACGATTATAGAAATCAAACACTGAAAAACAAAAACCAAACACTGATAGAAAACCAAATAACAACAACCAAACACTGATAGAACACCGAACAAGTGATAGAAAAATATCTATCGCCGATAGAATCTATCAATAGTAGAAAAATTTTCTATCATATGATAGAATCTATCAGTGAAAGAAACTTTCTATCACTGATAGTAATTTTATCACTGATAGAAAATCTTTCTATCACTGATAGAATCTATCAGTGATAGAAAATCTTTCTATTAGTGAGAAAATTTGGAGGGGTATTTTAGTAAATGCAACACACAAACTATTAGATTTTGCTATTTTTGCAATTTTTTTTGTGGGGTGCTAGATTTGCAATTATTTTGGCCCATATTGCTATCCTTGCAACCGGCCCTTAAAATAACCTAAAAAAAATTTGAATCTCTTAAAGGATCTTATTGAAATAGCTCTGTTTGATAGCCTTTAGAGATGAACACTTTGTTTTACCACATGGTAGAATACCATAAAACTTTCTTTAGAGCAGGGTATTAAATGTCATTCGACATGACCGACATGTAGTTCAACATGTCGAGGAGGGAAAGTTTCGATCTTCTCCCAATGTTGATGTCATGTCGTGTTGACATCTTGACATGTTGACGACATGTCGTTCTGTGTTGGTTTTTATTTCTGTATTTTTTAAACAGTTTTTTAAGTTTAAAATTTAATTTTGAAGATCTAAGTTGCATGAAGTTTGTGTGACTTTGTGGATGTAGCGCTCACCTATGGATTATTATATTTGATCTTGGGTTTGAACCCTCTTGCTCCATTTTATTATTTTTATTTTTAATTTGAACTTTTGTTTTTTTAATTTTTAATTTAAACCAGCCGACCTTGACTCACTCGTTCAATCCTAACGTTTTTTTTTTTTTTTTTTTTTGTATTTTTTTAAATAGGGTATTTTTATATATATTTTTTTAATTTTGTAACCCACGTTTTTTTTTCTTTTTTAACTTTTTTACCTTCTTCTTTTGCTTTTCACTTATCAATTTTCCCATAAAATTTCTCATCAAAACAATACAAATTCTCAAATTCAATTTTTACGACAAAAATTATTTTTAATTAATTATTTTAATTTTACATTTTTATTATTTTATTGTTTTTACCATCTATAAATATATCTTCATTCCATTACAATTTCTTGACACCTCAATTCTCAAATTCTCAATTCTCCCAAATTCTTCAAAAATATTCTCCAATTTCTTTCTTAAATTAGGAGTTTTAGACTTCTAGCTTTCTAACCCACCCCTAGTTATCTATCTTTCACTTGTTAAGTATTTTTTTTTTTTTTTTTTTTTTTTTTTTTTTTTTTGTGATAAGATTTCACTTGTTAAGTTATGGTTAAAGGTAACCATCTTTCTTTACATTATTAGTTAATTTTTGTTTTATTAACTATATACTTATCAATTATCCTTAGTTAATTATATAGTTTCTATATACTTCTTATTTGTAACTAAAGTCCCATTTTATGATTCTAATAATTTCTATTAATTAGCATAATCTTAATTAACAACAACATCCTATTACATGTTAATATAAATATTATAAATAATTGTCATCAACTTCTCTATTTCATTTAATAAAGTTGCATTTAATATAATTAAGTCACAATTAAATTTGCAATTAATTTTTTTTTTTTTTTTTGGAGTATTAAATTTGCAATTAATAATTCAAACCATTTTCACCAATTTTCATATTTTTTCTCGAAATTCCTACACTTATCAACATTTAGATCGAAAATTCCATCTAAATATTGTCTTAATTTTTAAATATGATGATTAAAAAAAGGTCAATTATAGTCTAATCAAGCAACAATTAAAGTTTTATTGACTAATTCAAACAATTTCCATAAAGTTTCAAAATTTTCGTAAATTTTCTCGAAATTTCTATCGACATTTCCATTGACATAGACATTTTCATAAAATCTGGACCTCAACATTTCCATCAACATCGACATTTCGATCCTTGCTTTTAGAGTACTCATAACTTTGAATTAAATAAAAGAAAAAGCTACAGTTGATTGGTGATCTAAGAATAAGAATTAAAAAATAAAGAGATTTAATGGCAAACAGAGTTGTAATACCATGTCCTCAAACTGTTATTGAATGTGTTTAGTAGCATATACTAAATTGAAAAACTATATATAAAATTTAGTTTTAAAAAATTTCACACTTCGAGTTGTAAAATCTAAATCTACTTTCTAGAAATAAACTCACCCAAAAAAAATCTTACTGGATTCACTTCATCCATTAAATAAAAATAAAAAAAAAAAAATCCATAGGAGATATTAAAAGTTTTTTATTTTATTTTTTGAATCTCCCATTTCACATGTGGTAAAAAAACAAAAAACAAACAAAAAAAACTTTTCTTTTTGAGTATGGCTCACCACAAGATAAGTGGTCAACTCTTTTAAAGAAATTAGGAAAATTTTTACCATCAATATTATGACAATACTTTTGTCTGTCCTAAAAGTGGAATGGAATTTGTAGTCTAACAACAGAAAGAAACCCTAGCTAGTGTCTTAGGTGCCAAACCCTTTGTCCTAATGTCTTGTTTATAGACTCTTGAAGTAATTATATTCCCCTATCTTTTAACATAGGACAAGCTAGTTTAAGGCAGTACTAACTAATTTCTAGAATATGTTGGCTTTCTTCAAATTTAGAACTATTCAAACTAACTTCTCAAATAAAAATTTTTCTGTCAAAGCGAGCTTAGTTCAACAGTAATTGACATGTATCCTTGACCAAGAGGTCAGAGATTCGAATCTCTTCCACTCCCAAATGTTGATGTACTAAAAAAATATATATATGAAAATTTTCCTTCATTGAATTTCATCAAACATAGTTATTTTAAAGTAAAATACATTTTTAGTCCTTGAGTTTTGAGGAATAAGTGTCTTTGGTCCCTGAGTTTTCAAAATGAATCTTTTTAGTCCCTGTGTTTTGAGAAATAAGATTAAAAGGTTTATGGTATTATTTTTTTCAACTTTTTTAAATTAATAATTTTTTTTTGTTATTTTGTAATATTAAATGGTTTTTTAAATTAAAAAAATTAAAAGATATTAGTTAAAAAAAAGTTGAAAAAATAATATGAAGGACCTTTTAAACCTATTTCTCAAAACTCAAGGACTAAAAATGTCAATTTGTAAAACTTAGCGATCTTTTAAACCTATTTCTCAAAACTCATGGACTAAAATGGTCTATTTTGAAAACTCAGCGACCAAACACACCTCTTCTTCAAAACTTATGGACTAAAAAGGTTTATTCCCTTATTTTAATCAATTTAAAAGGTATAATTCTTCTTCTTTTCTACCTTCACTTTAATCCAATATTTGTATTAATTATGTATTATTTAAAATTTGATTTAAAAAGTTACATTATGTTTGAATCTTATAAGATTTTGTTTTAGGACAAAATACAGTTTTAATTCTTAAGGTTTAAGTTTGATGTCTATTTGGTTCTCGAAGTTTCAAAAGCGACATTTTAGTGTTCAAGTTTTAAAAAATAGTACTAAATTTTCATTGATTTAATTTGACCATTAGTCAACTAACGAACAAAAATTGTGTGTCATGTTGATGTGACAAATTTAAATGAGTTCATCAATTTAACAATTTAATATTTTTTTTTAGATTACATGTCATTTTGAATTTTTTTTACTCCTTTTTTCGTTTCTATCTCTTCACCTTCCTCTTCAAACCCTGTCTTTCTTATCTTCTTCCTCAAACCCACCTTTCCATTTTTCCCATCTCAATCTCTCTATTGCACCTTCAATTTCACACCCTCCAAAATGACGAACCCCTCACACAACGGATCCAAAATCTCCCACGATGGCTACGATTTCATTTCAATGTCATCTAAGAAGTCAATAGAATCATTATCCTCTTCGACGAAGCCCTGCGTGTGATCAATGTTAGTCAAATATCTTGACTACCATGAGAACAGTTGTTACTAGAATTAGGGGCAAATCCAGAGGTTGAAGACAAAGAAGGTAGGATGCTATTTTGGCTTGCAAGGGAGATTTTGAAAGCCAACAAGAGCATGACTCAATTGACATAAAGCTTATACTCGGACTAAGAGGCTGTGGACTCGAGCAGAGGGGATGGAGAAAATTTTGGAGTAGTATTGGATGAAAGGAGGAAGAAGGTCAAGGGAAGAGAAACGAAAAGAGTGAGGAAAAAAAATTGGAAATGCTAGGTAATCTTAAAAAACAATATTAAATTATTGAGTTCGTCACTAATTTGAAATTTGCCAGCTTAACATGACAAGCCATTCGATAGTGAATGACTAACATTCAAATTAAGACCATTTAGAAAGCTAACAAGAGCATATGTAAAGCCCCAGGATTTTTAAACTAATCCTAGCGACATTACTAACTCTCAACCCAAACTAACCGATTGCACCAAAAATTTCGGCAGCATAACGGCATACATAGGACTAACCCAAAATTTTTCTTTTAACCTGCTAAACATAAAACAAACTTCTAAATAACATTCAACCCACAACTACACTCCACAACTCCACTTTTTCACAACAGAAACCCATCCTCCACAATAAAGCGAGTCAGACCTCGCATTCACAACTAACTTCAGAAATATAAACTTACTAGGTAAAAGCATGCAACTCGATTATTAGCACGACATAGCTTTATCAAAATAAGGCATCGAACTTCAAGTAAAACTTCTCAAAAGCTAAACCTATCCTCTCAAAACAAAACAACTAAACGAGCCTCTGAAAGAAGAAACATAACACTATCCCTTACAACCAGAAGAATAAAATTACTTTAATAACCAAAATAGAAAAACTAATTTCTAGATAACAAAAATGCCTAGGCAGTGGAGTCACTCCTCGTGTGTCTCCTCGTCAGCACCACCGGGCTCATAATATCCGCCAACACCTGCATCATCTAAAATGTTGGGGGAAGAAAGGGGAGGGGGTCAGTACAACCACGGTACTGGTAAGCAGCTCACACCCGGTGAGCCATCAAGCATCAAACAACAAAATCAACATGCTAGGCACACGCATCCAACATACTCTTAAGCAATAAACACATAATCATGCTCCACAAAACGATAACTCATCAACAAAACTCATGTTAACTCAAAAGAATGGCTCATGTAAACACACGACATGCTTTGCAACCCACATGGATTCCGCGCCATGCTCGCTTTCTTAGCACATGATTTACGCGTCATGCCACGCACCAATGCACATGAATTCCACACCATGCAACGCAACTTAACACGTGATTTCCGCGTCACGCTCCGCACCAAAACATGATTTCCGCGTCATGTAACGCACTCACACCAGCACATGAATTACGCGCCATGCTTAGCGCACACTCGCACGTGATTTACGCGTCACGCTCCGCACTCACAACCCACACGTGATTTACGCTTCATGCTCCGCACCAATAACATGATTTCCGCGTCATGTAGCGCAATCTTAACACGTGATTTCCGCGTCACGTAACGCACACACAGCCCAACTCACCTCTCTATGAGCATACAAGACTATGCAACTTTGACTCTTATGCAACGTAGCCAGAATCAATGAACATGCTTAACAGGAATCAACAGATCATCATGCTTTTCAAACAAACAAAACAACATGCTTGTCACATATCACAAGTTATATATCGATCAACAAATCATATTAGAAAGCGATAAACAACCAACTTGCTCATGCAGTCAAACAGACTCAACGAGTAGAAACTACTTATTGAAAAGCTTACGAGCCTCCTAATAATATTTACTAATTAGCTATCAACATGTTATACCCTTTTGATAGTTAGTATGCATATAAAAACGATAATTTTACTAGGATGTTGACGCAAGCAAAATGACATATATCCTTGTTTTGAAAAGGTAGGAATTTATCATTTTCGTCTATTTTAGAGAGTCTTCCGTATAAAAATCCCTTAAAACAATTGCTAGCAGCTGTGCTTCATGAAAATCATATGTTATATGAAGCGAATTAGCGTTTGGCAACTTTCAATTTTAAACACAAAAAAGTAGTTCATAGCGTTTGGTAAATTCAAATGAACTTGTTGTGATTTAGTTATAATGACCAAAGTAGACCTATTATTTTAGTTATTTATATTTTGATTTTAAGTATATGAATTTTTATAAGTTAATTATTTATAATTTTTTTTTAAATTACAAATTATATTTTCTTATTACTTTTTTTTAAAAAATAATTTTCTTATTACTTTAAATCATAAGATGAAAGGCTAAAGAAAATAGTTGTTCTATACTATTCTAATAAACAAATGTTATTCCAATTTATTTAAGTACCAACAAAATGTAAGACAAATATAAAAACAATAGTATCTATTTTTGTTCTCATAAAACTTGTAGTTGTATTGTACCTTAGAGCATACAAATATTGAATATGAAAATAATTATTTATATGACCAAAGTAGACAAATTATTTTAATTATTGATATGTTGACATCCAATTTGAATTGTAATAAGTTAATTATTTAGAATTCTTTATAGTTCATGTTGATGGTCAAATTTGGCTAGGTGATTTTCCTAACTTCCACGTGCACCAATAGTAAAATTATTGAAAGGGGGAAGATGTGACCTGCAAGACGAGCAAACGTTGCACACCAGTGTGGTGCCAACGACACGCACTTCGATGCTTAAGTCAGTTTCTGGAGGAGAGAAAATAACAATCATCCAAGAGTAACAGAGTTGTACCTGCTATATTCTCTTTTCTTTTTCGGATCCCCTTCCTTAGGTGGCTTAGATGTGTATTTATATTCTTTCTTGCAAGGGTTTACCTCGGAGCTCTAGGAGACGAAGACGGGCCGCTTCACGATGGGTCCGAGCCCATGCATCTGATCGGCCTCGACATTGGGTCGAGACCGACCTTCTCCTCGGCCTCGGCCCAGAGGAGCGTGGGTGGGCCATGTGCCTCCCTTTTCCTCCACTTGTGACAGGCCGCTCTTTGATAGTTAGGCCTGCTATTTTCGAGTATTCTATACCATTGGGCCAACGATGATTTTACCCATTCCAGTTCAAATTATAAATTTTATTTTCTAATTTTTAATATTTTCGCTTGAATTTGCTTCAAGTTCAATGATGATAAAATTATACATACGTTTTGATATGTGACAAGACTAGAGATTGAAAAAAAAAAATCTATCGAAGAAGCTTCAATATGTTAAAGAGAAATTGGAAAAAAAAATACAAAAGGATCTAATGAGCATTTTGAGAAATTGTTAGAAATTGAGGAGATTTTAGAAATCAATGGATTTAAAAAAAGTGATTTTCTATAAATTTTAAAAAAATATGTATTACCAAACACAAAACGGTTAGGATTTTTTCAAAATAGATTTTATGGGTTGCAACTGCAATCCCAAACGCACCCTAAATTTGTTTGGTTTGTTCTGCACTCAAAATGTTTTTATTAATGTCAAATTACTATAAAGGATGACTATAAAACATTATGAATTAATAGGTTCAAATTTGTATTTAAAACATTGTGAATAGCTAACCAAGAAAGGGGTTGTCGAAGTGGTAGCTAGTGGTAGTCGTCGAAGTGGTCATCGACGATTTGCACTGGTTACGAACATGTGGCGGTGACGATGGTCGCCAATGTAACGACCCAACTTCTCATGACTAATTTCTAGGGTTGTTACCACATGCATGCCTACTTACTTTTAGGAAAAGGGTTGTTGGAAAATAAACATTAACGCAAAACATTTGACGTTTCAAAGAAAGAAAGCCTTTCGGCCTGGGATCCCAAATAAAACAAGAATCTTGCAAAAATTTCATTAAAACAAAGGTTTTCTAAAAAACAATATACGAACATATTTAAACCCTCAAGAACCACCATTTACAAATCTGACTAAAAGAAAAAAAATGAGGAACTAAACTACGCGGAAGTCATGTTCACATATTTTCCATGGTTCGTCAGCAGCAATCCGTCACACGCTTTGTATGTCCTTGCTCGTACCTGAAAGGAAACATTTTGAAAAGAATTAGTATTAAAAATACTCAAGAAGTAACACTACTGTTGGGAGGAGATTTACAAGCATTACATGGATAACTTGAGGTTAGTTGCTATAAAAAGGGCCTAATAGTCATTTCATTTCATTTCGTTTCATTTATCATGACGTACGAGTCACGTGGACAATTAACCAACCTGTCACATGCTTACCAACTCACCGGAGGTGCACAGTGGGAATAACGAGAGATCTCTACTCTTACTGATGGTAGAAGGCACCCAGTCAGTGAAGCCAAGTCTCACCCATCAAGGCACCTATGTGTGCATAGCACTTTAACTACCAACTCACTGGTGGGGCGTCCATGAGTTTTTAGTCGGAACTTTACTTCCACATATAGTAGATGACACCTAGTCTGCGAAGTCGAGTCCCACCCATTTAGCTCCTCATCTCAATCTATAAACATCTCAATCCTTGACACTTAATTGTCAGTCCCTACTGGGATAAGTAACCACTACAACAATTTGAGGCTACGATGTCGGATTGTATTTTTACAACAATGACGGATTGACTCTAAGATGACGGATTGTGAAAAAAACGTCACTTTCTCCCAAAAAAATGTTAACTTTCGAAAATTTGGGGTACAATGACGGTTTCTAATCGTAATTAAAGAAGACCCTTCCACGACGGTTCTTACCCGTCATCTAACGTTTGTAAAAAAACAGAAACCTACGAAGACAATTTTAAACCGTTATTATATGACGGATTGCTCATCGATGTCGGTTTAAAACCGTCATCAAAGGAAGACCTTCGATGTCGGTTATTGCCCGTCATTAAAGATGTGTATAAAAAAGGTGCCGCGTTTTTCGGAGAAAGACGGAAATTTTCGTAAAAATTTCTCAACGATGTCGGTTTAAAACCGTCATCAAAGGTAAACCTTCAATGTCGGTTTTTGCCCGTCATCTAACATGTCGGGATTCAATAACGGTTTAGACCTGTTATCGTATGATGGCCTTTTATGTCAGTTTTGGTCCTATTTCATTAAAGTATTGGGCCAACCTATAGATGGCGGATTTAAACCGTGTTTAAATGATGGCTTCAATGACGGTTTTGGCCTGTGATCTAACATGAGCTTTAATAACGGTTAGGACCTATTATTGTATGTTGGGTTTTAATAATGGTTTCAATCCTTTAAACGACGTCGTTTTGTTTGTTTTATTAAAAACTAAGGTCAAAACGACGTCGTTTTGTTTTTCGTTTAATTCATGGTAATGGTAAAGCAAACTATGAGTTTTAATCACGGTTTGGGCCCTTTTTTCCTTTAATCACGGTTTAGGCCCTAATTTTTTGTCTTCTTCTCCACAAATGTTTTTCTTCTCTATGATTTTTCCCTAAGTATACGATTTGGTATTTTACTTTCCGTATTTCCTTCTTCGCACCATTGACCTGAACAGCTGACGGTGGACGGCATTTAACGGCGGCGAGCTGATCGATTTCTTCGTCCGCGCGGTTTGTTCTTCTCCACAGCTTTTGAATGGCAGCGTTGGTATTCTTCTCCACAGATGTTGAACGGCAGCGTTGGGGAGCCTCTGTCGTTGTTCCAATTCCCTAAGGTTCGCTCTATTTTCTCTCAATTTATGTTGTTTTCCCCTTGTTCTGTTTCTATGAATTCCAATACTTGTCAATGCATGGCGCCATTATATTGCTGTAATTTGAGTTCAGATCCAACTGTTTAGAAAACTTGTCTTGGGATTATTTTGGCCAAAAATGAAAACTTTTCTTCGAACTCACTGAGTTTTATATAAATAGAAAAACGATACCAATTCGCAGTTCATAAAGGCTCAACTTTCTGTTCTCAACTTGTAGAAGAAGTTTTCTGGAGCTTGTTCCTTGAAGAAGAAAAATGGAGTCTTCGAAGACCATACCCCATGAAATTGGTGGGATCCAGAATGATGCCCTTCGATTTGGCCTCCAAGGCGTTAAGAGCGACCTCGTCAGATCTCATCCTGTCGAATCCCTCTACGAAACTGTAATTTCCTCTCTCGCTCTAGCTATCGCCCTTTTGTATAATGCAGAAAAGTGAACTAGAACTAAATTTCTTCAATCTAAGTTGGCCTATTTAATCTCTGTATGGATTTCCCTGTTTAGTAGTTGCAGTTGGACTAGATTGTTATTGGAAATAGAATCTAGGTTCGACGGAGCTAATGAACTCACTGTTTGCCTAAGTTGCTCGGATTAGGAACTTGATGTTCTATTTGTTGGCTAGTGATTAATTTTCTTTATTATACCCTTATTATGAATTTTTTTAGAGTCTCATCCTTTAAAATTAATTTTGTAAATAGTGGTGGCATCTGCCGACTTTCAATGTCTTCAAATTCATCTCTTCATACTGAAATGTGCATGACAGAGTGATTTCCTCACATGCGATTCGACATTTATATGAGAAAAACATTCTAAGAATTCCAAATTTCTTGGTAAAGGACAGTGGTGCCAATAGGTTATGCTCTCAATTAGATTGCCATGAAGAGGACATAAGCATTGAAAAGCCTCTTTTGTCTTGAGTACAGGGTTGGGATGCTTCTCTCTTTGTTTTTTCTTTCTTCATTTGCTTAAAATCTTATGACAGCACCAGAGAACATTAGTTTGCACTCAGAACAGTTATGAGATAAACCCATAATTCTTTCAAACAAATTCTAGACATCGAATTTGGTTTAGTTGCATAATAACCATGAGGCATCCACCAAGAAAGGTGTATCAAAGATTTTAGTTTCTTTCATATATTTCTGTCTACCAAATCATTGCCCAAGGAGAGGGGTAAAATATATATAATGTGCTAAATTTTTTAGTTTAATTTATCTATGACTGGGGAGGGTTAAGAATACTTAAACCTTTGAAATCATAATAAAATCCCTTGGCTAGAATTCTTAGAAAATTCTCCTCTTTAGTTATTTAAGCTACTACACCAATATAGAATAAATTTCTTGACCCAAGTTACTTTCAATTATAGAGATAAAGTTCTCTATAACTATGTTTACGAGTCTATAAAATAACTTTCTAAAAACTAACTCAGTAGTTAAGGTACCTTTATCTCTTATAATTAAGGTAATTTTACCACTTTACCAAAGGTCGCAAGTTCAAAATGTGCACCTTTAGTACGAATTACTTTCTAGGGAGAGAGAAAGTAGAGAGGTGCCAAAAACACAAGGGGGAGCTATTTTCTGAGGCTTTAAATCTGGGTTGTGAATGGTAACTTGAGAGCTTTAACATTTGTAAGACAAAAAAATAAAAAAGGCAGTGAGGGTAATGTGTTTTTTTACATTGTTTGTAATAAAAACTCCAATATTGTAAGCTTCAACCCCATGTGACATTGAGTGCATTTCTCATGTACAAACACTCTGTCATATCTCACACTTACTTTTCTCTTTCATACACAATCCCAAAAGCTTCTTCCTTTTTTAAGTCTTCCACTTCTCTTCTTTGTGTATGACTATATTTCAATAAAAACAAATTTCAATAGAACCCAAAATTCAACACCAGAGTTGTACATGTCTTCATTATTATGGACAAAGGAGAGTATTTTTACGCATGTGCTAATGGCTCAATCTTTCTTTTGTCTCGTTGGACAAATTCTTCCTTCATTTCCTGAGAGAATTTACAAATTCTCCCCATAGTAACATCTCCCTACAACATAATACAACATAATAATGGTATCGTTGCTGTTTGTAGCTTTTTCTTGTGCAGGTTGATTCACTTTTGGATAAAGATTCATTTTGTCCATTGACAATCTAGAATAATCCCACCAACTGTGTTGTGGTTTCTACCACCAAGAACCTTGTTAACAGAAGCAGCACGATCAACCCTATAAATGCTAGGATGAAAATTGTAGCTTAATTGCTTGAGTATCTAACTCTCACTTGGAGTTGGCTAAATTAAGTCATTGTTAAGCCTAGTATGTACTATTGTACGTTTGTCATTACTTATGTATGTTCTTTGTATGTTTAATTTATTTTTAACTTCACATATATATAGAGCATTGAGAATTTATATGACACAAAATACATTGAAGCAACAACGAAAGACTTTTTTGGATACCTGTAAAGGTAAGTAGTAAATTTAATTTTAAATATATTATATAATAAGTGTACTATATGGGTTTGAATAAATTTTAAATACTGTTATGGTTTTTTTTAAGTGTCCTCGCCAACAAGGTTGTGTTGAATGTGATACTACGTGATGAAGTTTATGAGAGAAATTATACATAATCCAGAGAAGCTTATCACTGCTCTCGTAAGTTTTGGATGTTTCTAAACTTAGACTTTTGTATTATTTATACGGTAAGACACTTTTCCTTAAATATAATAGTAATATCTTTTTTTTTTTTTTACAGTTTAATACTAAGAATCCCTTGACACAAGAACAGCTGGATGAGGTGCGAGTTGAATGGGTGACACATGTGTCAAACTTCACGTGAAGTGTATTCATCATTGTGGTAGCTAGCTGTGTTTCCTTTTAGACGATATAGGATATGTGTAGAGTTTTCATGACATATATATATGTGGTAGTTTGAATTGACAACAAGGCGATCGTGCCTTACATTTTATTCTTTTTGTAAATCTCTTAGTTTACTATATAGTTTAGAACAATTTAGTGGTTTTGGATATTGTATTGTGACGTTTGGAGTTTTTTTGGATCGAATGAAATAAAGTATTTGATGTTTTCTTATTGTTGTGGTTGGATTGAATATTATTCTCGAATGTTCGTTTTAAATATCTGTAAATTATTGGATCAATTAAAATATTTTGCATTGCAATAATAGGTATTCAGGATGTGGGATTTGAATTACTGCAATAAATATGTTGCAGGCAGTATGAGGAAAGATGTCATTTTAAAACCGTCATTAATGTAGTCTTATATGTCGGTTGTAAACTGTCATTGTTGTAATCTGTGATTGTAGGGGTCGACAAAGATGTCGGGTTTAAACTGTCATCGTTGTAATCCGTGATCGTATAGGAAAGATCACAGAGGCGTTTGATGACGGTTTGAAACTGTTATTGTTGTAATCCGTGATCGTAGGGGTTAGATCACACCCAAAACAACCACGGTGTTAAACCGTGATTGTTGTAATCCGTGATCGTAGGGGTTCAATCACACTCAGAACAACCACGGTTTTAAACCGTTATTGTTGTAATCCGTGATTATACATGAAAGATCACGGAGGCGTTTGATGACGGTTTTAAACCGTGTTATTGTTGTAATCCGTGATCGTAGAGGTTAGATCACACCCAGAACACAACGGATTCAAATCTGTGATCATAAGGGTTTAATAACGGTGCAGAACTGACATCTAAGCCCAAATTTGTTGTAGTGAACTTATCCTCATTTCGTATTAGGTCCCTTGTGCCAACATAACCTATCTTAATGCAATTCATGCAACATGGTGCCTCATCTACATATCACACACTCGCCTTTCACCTCATTCAAGAATAGATATCATATCCAACATCCAAAACACTAAATAGAAAAGGCATATGCATATTTTAAACAACCAGCAGCCAATATCAACACATTGTAATCCAAGTGACATCACTAAACTTAGCCTTGTTATTCATTGTACTGCTACCGAAAATTTGACAGCATAACAGCATACATATAACTACAAATTTTCTAGTCATCTGTAAACAAGAGAATACATTTTTATATTCAAAATTGCCCAACTACAAACTTCCACAACACTTCCAGTCAATAGAACAGACTCAAAACTTCCACAAACAAAGCGGGTTAAGTAACGCATCCACAACTCAACCATATGAAACCTCTTATCTTCCCCCAACATGGAGCATTCAGAACATTCAAGATCTAACCAAGCAGAATATTGCATACTTCTCAACACAAAGCATTTAGAAAATTCAAGCACATCTGGAATATTCCTCATACTATTTTTAAGTCAAAGCTATTCAGGGCATTAAGCATACCATACAGACCAACACAAATAACCAAGGTGTTCAATATCGCCAAAACACACATAAACCAACATCCCATATCTCAAACCATACATAATCGCATTCAAAGCATGAAATAATTCATAACAAGTAATCTCAGCCTAGCCAAGGCTATCTAAGCAGTAAGGTTACTTACCTAAGTGAAGAAGATACTTAATTTAAGCACCAACCAACTAATTCAATGTGACACCGCTCATGCCACAAACAACCCAAATCTAAAATCACAAGAGAGGTCTTAAAATTAGAGGCATCCAATTCTCATCATTTTCTTTAGATCCAACTTAAAATAAGGAGGTCGAAACTCACCAAAAAGAGATCGATGCTTGTCCGGACTTCCAATATAATCTTAATTTGAAAATTCAGCCTCCTATCACTATGGGTACCTCAAAATCATTAACCAAACTCAATGATTATTTCTCTAAATCACTTTAAACAACCAAAACTAGGCTTAATTTACTTACCCACTACTGAAGCTCACCGAAAAATGCCCAAAACAACCCAAAAACGCTGCTCCTCGCGCTACTCTACACACCCACTGGAATTCGGGATTAGAAGACAATGAAAAATGAGTGGAAAAACGGAGAGAGAGAGAAACCGACCAAAGGAGCAACAACTCGAGCGAAAATGAGACGAAAAACGTGAGGAAGACATACCCCTACTGATTCGAGTTTGATTGCACGTCTCCTACACTCTGCCTCGAGTGGAAATCACCGGAATCGAACCCCCATGTGCACTAGATGAAGAAGGGGATGCGTCAACTGGTCTTGTGTTGGCGGGTTCGTGCGGCAATGGCGGCGACTTCAGACGACGGCGTGCAGTTCGTGAGCAGCGGCGGAGAGCGATTGACAAGAGAGATGGAGAGGGGGTGACGACGGCGTGGGGTGCTGCAGACCGAGAGAAGACAGAGTGAGAGTTGGAGATGAGGGTGTGAAAGAGGGGGAAAATCGAGGAGAGAGAGAGAGAATAACTTTTTCTTTCTTTTTTTTTTAAAAAAAAAAACACTCTTTTGCCCAAAAATTTGTGGGAAAAAAGTCCCTGCCTTTTCCCTTCTTTATCGGACAAAAACAACCAGACCACTTTTTTTTTTCAATTTGGATTCTTACAGCAAGGTGTTCAAGAAGAGTATCGTTGGCGGTGAGTGGTGGTCGTTAGAGTGATGCTAGTGGTGGTATAAGTCATTGGAGTGTTCGTTGCGACGGATAGTGATCACAAGCGACAGCGATGGTAAAAGTGAAGGTACAATATGAGAGTATTTTGGTAATTTTTATATATTATGGAATTTCAAGTTAAACACCACCAAAAAAAAATCCTTTTTCTAAAATTTGATTTTAAGGGTTTCATTTAAAATAACTTATTTTTCAAACTCATTTTTTCAAAAGTTGTTGAAAATGATTTTGAAACATTACAAATTTTGTTAAAATGACTTTATTTAAAAAACTAGACAGTTGAAAAGTTAAACGAAACATTTTTTAAAAACCCTTTTTACTAAACACACTTTCAATTTTTCTAATTAAATAGTTTAACTTCCTTTTCATTAATCATAAATACAATAAGTTTTAATATTTATATTTAAATGTATGCAATTGGTTTTAGTGGAATTTTTTTAATACTATAATTTAGAGTAAGTCTGTAATCTTTATTGTTTTGTATTATAAGTTTTTTTAATCTTAGAAAAGACAATTTAACATATAGTAACTTACTTAATTTTAAAAGTTACTTGACTTTTTAAAAATTAATTATTAGTAGAACTTCATATTTGTTATAAAACGTGAAGAACAATAACAAGAACACTAAGAACACTTAGAGAGAAAAGAGAGCAAAATGAATTGCATTCAATTGTGTTGTTGTTGTTCAACTCTTCATAAACCTCCCTATTTATACTAATACAATAGGGATGGTTACAACTTAAAAGACCTAAAATAGGAGAGGGAGGGAGAGTCTTGAGCCTAAAGTTAAGCAGAGTCATGGGGAGTGCCCTAAAATGGTGAGGTTGAATGCCCTAAAAATAGATACCTATAAATACATTTACAGTGTATTTGTAACACTCCCCCTTAGATATTCACACATTATCAAGTAAGTCATTTTGATTATTGACTACTTTTCTTTTTCGAGGATTTTTATCTTTGGAACCCATTGGTCTACCACGCTTCTGGCCTGTCGCAGAATCATTAGTTATGATAACTTGTTGCGTTGGGATATCAAATTTTGATGGTGTATTTGCAGCTGGTATATGTGACTTGGTCACTTTCTTAGCATCTGTAAATGCATCTGGCATTTGATTTGCAATATTTTGCAAATGAATTATCTTTTGAACTTCTAATTCACATTGATTTGTACGGGGATCTAAATGAGACAATGGTGATGCATTCCATGTAATTTCATTTTCCAACTTCTTAATCTCTCCCCCTAATGTTGGAAAATTTGTCTCATTAAAATGACAATTAGCAAATCGTGCAGTAAATACATCACTCGTCAGGGGTTCAAGATATCTAATAATTGATTGGGAATCAAATCCAACATATATTTCTAGCCTCCTTTGAGGACTCATCTTAGTACGTTTGGGTGGAGCAATTGGAACATATACTGCACTTCCAAAAGTTCGTAAGTGAGATATATTTGGTTGTTGGCCATAAGCTAATTGTATTGGAGAGTATTTATGATAGGTTGATGGCCTAATGCGTATAAGCGATGCAGCATGTAAAATTGCACGACCCCATACATATATTGGAAGTCTTGCTCTCATAAGCATCGGTCTAGCAATTAATTGCAGATGTTTTATAAATGATTCAACTAGACCATTTTGTGTATGAACATGAACTATAGGATGTTCAACACTTTTCCCAATTGACATACAATTATTAAACGATTGAGATGTAAACTCACCAGCATTATCAAAACGAATGTTCTTGATTACATAATCAGAAAATTGTGCTCTTAACTTAATTATTTGAGCAAGAAATCTTGCAAATGCAAGGTTTCGACTTGATAATAAACACACATGTGGCCATCTACTAGATGCATCAATTAGAACCATAAAATATATAAATGGTCCACTTGGTGGATTTATAGGTCCACATATATCACCCTGGATTTTTTCTAAAAATGTGGGGGATTCAATCCCAATTTTAGCTGGTGAGGGTCTAATAATTAATTTTCTTTGAGAGCAAGCAACACATGATAATTCATTAGATTGAAAATCTTCTGGTTCTTCAATGGATGTTCATGTGAGTTTTCAATAATCTTTCTCATCATTATTGAATCAGGATGACCCAATCGATCATGCCAAACAGAAAATATATCTGGATCATTGAACTTCAGGTTCATTGTTGCATATGTTTCAATAACACGAATATGTGTGTAATATAATCCAAAAGAAAAGACAGGCAACTTTTCTAATATACGTTTTCCATGTGAGACAGTAGATATAATATAAAGATACTCTATATTATTCTTTTTATCAGTCTCTATATGATAACCATTATCACGTATATCTTTAAAACTCAGTAGGTTTCTTCTTGATTTACTAGAGAACAAAGCATTATCAATTGTAAATTTTATTCCTCTAGGCAAAATAATATTTGTTTTTCCAAAACCTTCAATCAAGTTTGCAGGACCTGATATTGTATTGACTTTTGCTTCTAGCATTGTCAATTCTGAAAAATATTTCCTGATATTGTATTGTAGTGTGTGTTGTTGCACTATCTGCATGATAGTGTGTGTTGTTGCGCTATCTGCCAAACATAAATATTCATTGTTCATCTTGGAGTCAACCAAAATATGTGAAATAGTCATGTTTCTTCAGGAAAATAAAATAACACATAGTGAGCCCCATAATAAGAAATTGAATATAAAATCGAACTTAATAAATAAACATAAATTAAACATTAAATGAAAAGGATATTCATATAATCTAATATAACATTTGTTGCTCATTTAATGATGTTCATTTTCTCTTCAGGAGATTTAATAAGATTTACGACATTTATCTCATATTTCCAAGATTAATCATCTCTTTAAGAGATTGCAAAGTATGCTTTCACACATGATTCTCATTTTCGTACAACAGGTACAAAACTAATGCATCTTTTATATCATATCTAAAATATGAAACTTTTCTTTCAGTAACCACCACTAGATGAGTATTTGCTTCTTCCTTTAATTTATTATTAATCATGATCTCGATATTGACCATTATTATTCGATATAACCATATTCATTTCAGGGAATGATATTTAAACAATTGGTTGAGATTCATTATTTTTCATCAAATGCTCATTTGATTGATTTAATCTCAATAAGATATGATGTTTGCTCATCACATATTTAAAATTTTCTTTCTCAATATTGCTACTACAGGAGCATAATCTATAATTGAGAAGAAATAAACATTATTCTTAACATATGCTTACTTTGTTTAAAATCACTTATTGATTAAAATTATGCAACTACAAGTGCATGTAATTATAGTGAGCATTAAAGTTGTGCAACTACATGTGCATTTAATCATGAGCAATTCTTGATTTGAAAACGATACAACTTCAGGTGCATTAAATCAAAAGAAGCATTTTTATGCAACTTTGTGTGCATAACATCAAAATTAACTTTAGGAAGAGCAACTAACTACTATACATATAAGTCTTGCAAACTTTGCCATAGGAAAATTTGAACTAATGCGTGTGTCTATTATGAATTTCAAAAGTTAATCAATATAAACAAAAATATTCAAACATACGTATGAAACCCAAATAATAAATTGTTGGTAAACAACATGTTCCAATATTCGTATAAAATATATAACACTGTATATAACATGTTCTGTATATAAAGCTGTGACAGTATAGCAAATACTCTGTATATATATTAAATGCACATGATATAAAATATACAGAAGATCATGTGAAAATTAAACCGAACAAAGAATACATAAACTAACGAGATCAATCTACAGTAGCAAAGTAGGAAATTTTAGAATTAAGATACACATGATTTAAAATTGTAACATATACAGGGTATATATGTGCATCATGTTCATTGAATATGCATTAAACATTCTAGATTATTACAGAAAAAATAAGCATATAAACATACTATCTTAGCATCTCAATTATTTGGATAATGTAATTAACATAATTATCATTGCCAAATATAGAATCATGAACTAGAAAAATGATGTAAATGTTAATATCATCAATACATAAATATGATACTTTACTAATCGCATATAGTATGCATAATAACAAATAATACGATAATCATGCATATAACATATGTTGTCAACGTTCAATACACAGTGTTTATACGAGGTATTTATAATACATATACACTGTATATGTGAAACGTACAGAAGACAAGTGCAACCAATAATAGAAAGTAAAATGAACCCTACCTTCAAATGGACAAAAATGGAAGAGAATCACGCTGATAACGTGTTATAAAACGTGAAGAACAATAACAAGAACACTAAGAACACTTAGAGAGAAAAGATAGAGAGAAAAGAGAGCAAAATGAATTGCATTCAATTGTGTTGTTGTTGTTCAACCCTTCATAAACCTCCCTATTTATACTAATACAATATGGATGGTTACAACTTAAAAGACCTAAAATAGGAGAGGGAGGGAGAGTCTTGAGCCTAAAGTTCAGGAGAGTCATGAGAATGCCCTAAAATGGTGGGGTTGAATGCCCTAAAATGGTGGGGTTGAATGCCCTAAAAATGGATATCTATAAATACATTTACAGTGTATTTGTAACAATATTATTTTATTTCTATTTGTCGATGTTTAAATTAAAAATATATATATATATATGTGCAATGTACGTGTGTGCTAATATTTTGGTTGGTAGTAATATTATTATTTTGAAACAATTTCCTCTAAAATTTGATTCAATATTAAGTATAATTTTATTTGACAACTTAAATTGTCACATCTTACGAGATTTGATTTGATTTTAGTTTTGGGCCAATTTCATCAATTCGTTTTCAACAAACAACAATCACTGCCCATGAATTATACTTTACAAAAACTTTTAAGCTAAATTAAAACAGGAAAATAGAATCTTATCTTATCTTGGCTATTTTAAAAAGTATCTAGGATCGGAGAAGAATCATTTTTGGACCATTTTATTCCTTTGTCGAACTTTGAATTTATAAAACATGTCATTAATCATAAAAGCGTGAGTGTAGAAAAATAAAACTTTTTTGAATAATATTATCTTTTGTTTTTAAGATAATACCTAAAATTTTCTTATTAAACTGATTTAACATTAAAAAATTGATAATTAAAACAAATCTACTCACCACACGTACTAATGGTTTCTTAAAAAAAAACTATTTATTATATATTTTTTATAATTGCGTTTATTATTTATTATTATTTAATTAAAATAAAAAGTTAATATTTACACTAACTATTTAATCTTCTTTTCACATTCTCATCACTATACCTAACGTAAAAGTATTTTAAAAATATATATATTAGAATGTGAAAAGTTCTATCTTTTTATTTTTATAAATAAATTTCTAAAATTTATGATTTAATTGTCATGAATATATTACAATATGAAAAGTTTTATCTCTTTATTGCTCTAATTTAATTTAAAAAATTTATGATTTTATCTTTAAGTATATTTAATGATGAGATTTTAAAGATTTCCTAACTTTCATCTCCTACAACTATAGAAAGAATCTTCTTCAACTTTTTTTTTTTACAAATATTTCAACATTCTCTTCTACTTAGGTTTTCATTTTTTTTTTTTTTACATTGTGTTGCTTTGCCTTATTAAGTTTTATTAGATTACTTAATATCTAACCCTTTTCTTTAGCTTTACTTTTTTGTTGCAATACTAATATTTTATAATATAAGAGAAGACTTGAAGATATGTAAAAATAGGTTTTTTCGTTGCAATACTAATATTTTATAATATAAGATAAGACTTGAAGATATGCTAAAATAGGGAAGTTTGAAAATGATATAATGTCAATCGAGGTCGGACCAAATAATGCTTTTAAGTTAAGCGCACAAGTATATTCTCTTTTATAAATATATTCAGATTCGTTTAAATAATAATAATTGTAGCACATGATTATATTTATTGATCTCCCCATAAAATCAAAATAATAGAAAATGATTCTATTATCTTTATGTTTTTTTAAAGTAAATATTCATTTTTTAAAGTATTAAATAACAAATAACTAAAAATTAAAAATATTTTCTTAAAATAAATAAGATTTCTATTTATTATAATCGGTAAGACTAAGAATACAAAATTTTTAATATATATTATATCTCATTAATTACATCAAAATTGATTTAGGTTATTACAGGTTTTGTCAATTTATTCCTAAAAATGAATTAATTAAAAAATTTATGAATTTATCTATAACCATATAATAGAAATTTAAAAGTTTGTAAATTTGAATAATTTTTAACTTCCACAACTATATAAAGAACTTTTTCCTCTACTTTCTAACACAAATTTTGTTGTCTCTCCTCTATACTCTAAGAAATTGTTGTTTGAAAAAGTCATATATTAATTTATAATTCATTTATTCTATTGTAAGTATAAATGAGAGTGTCAAATTCATATGCAACTTTTTTTTTTATAAAAAATATTCTTATGTGTATATGTGATGAAATGAAAAGAAAATACTATCAACATCATAAAATAGCACGCGTTAAAAAACTCGTCCCTTAAAAAGTGGTTATGTAAATAGCCCTTCACCGAATCAAAGGTGGTTGATCACATAAGTTACTTTAGGTGAGCTACCATTATAGACTCAACTTTAGCTAAGTGTTCAATTCTTTGGCCTACATGGTCCTAGCCCTTATGGTTCAAATTAGACCTCTTGACCTTGTGAATGATTGCGGTTGAAACCAACTAAACTTGGGTAATTGTTCATATATTGACTTATAAAGCTAGTTAATTAAATGAATAAGTATAAAGGTGTGTTTGGTTTAATTTCCAAGTGTTTAATTTTGAAAAAAAAAAAAATCATTTTGAAAAAATTTCTAGTGTTTGGCAACTACTAAAAATGAGTACTTATAAGAAAAGGAGATTGAGAAATAAATCATTTTGAGAAAAACACTTGAAACCAACTTTTTCAAAAAGAGTTTTTAAGTATACAATAACTAGTGTATAGAAACACTTTAAGGAAATGTAATCAAACATATGAGTGTTTAAATTCTAAACATTTTTTTTGCAAAATGTTTTTTAAAAAATGCATTCTTGAAAAGCATTTAAATTAAAATGTATTCCAAACGAACCCTAAGTAACCATCATACTCAAAAAGGAGAGTGTGAGTGTGTTTACCTTTGTAATCCTTATTCCTACATACCGTCATTATAATGGAGGTAGGCTTTCTTGACTAAACCACTTAAACATTGCATATTCTACTCTTCCTTGACTCTCTTTGCTCTCTCCACTCAAAACTAACATCAAAATCATAATGTTTATTCTCAAGATCATGACAAACCTTTATCATTATTGGGTTTGGATTTTGGACTATCTATTCTATTGACTTCCAAAAGCCTAAAGTCTAAATTTTTTATTAGGTTTATGTGTCTTTCTTTTCCAATAAATAATTAACATCCACCTTTTAGCACATGAATCTAAATCTATCAAGTAAGGCCCGTTTCATAACCATTTGGTTTTTGGTTTTTGGTTTTTGAAAATTAGGCATGTTTTCTCTCAAATTCCCTACAATGGTTTTCATCTTTGTAAAGGAACCATTTGAATTCCTTGCCAAATTTCAAAAACAAAAACAAGTTTTTGGAAACTACTTTTTTTGGTTTTCAAAATTTGACTTGGTTTTTGAAAACAAGGAAGAATGTAGATACTAAAACAAAGAAACTCATAAGTAGGAATAGGTGTGTATAAGCTTAATTTCCCAAAACCAAAAACCAAAAATCAAATGGTAATCAAACAAGGCCTAAGTAATTTAATTTTGAATCATTATTCACCTACGTAGTTCTTCTAGATTCTTAACTAAACTCGTTCTTTTACTTTTGCTATTACGACCTTCTAAGTTAGATTATCAAATATTGTATGGAAAACACCACAAACGTGTTAGTGAGGACCACGTGTAACAATCTGCTTCATCCACGAATTAAGTCACACAAGCACTCAACTCAGGTCATGCAAATCACATCTAATCTTTGACTAACCAAGAACAAGAAATTGGAGAGGAAAAATTAGGAGAAAATGGCGATCAATACCCACACGAAGACTAGAAAACAAGGTAGAGAAGAAGAAGACGAATGAAGAGTACACAAGGATGTAAGTGGTTTGGCAACGTCCACTAGAAGGGAGGTATGTTTCTAATACTCATAGTACTACAGAGATTATTACAAACACTCAAATCTATCACTGATATCACTCACTATTTCTGAATACAAGGATCTGCCCTTATATAGGTTTTGGAGCTAAGGTATTATGAGTTTTGACCGAAGATCAGGTTGGTTTCAATCGTTAATTCAAGTACTCAGTCTTTCAATCTCCACTTTTGAAATCAATCGTGATCTGAACGATAAACCTCCCTTCTTCCTAATTTCTTCATCAACCTTTTTCTGGCAAGTGGAAACCCACCATTTCCAGACAGTGCTGGAACTTTGATTGAGTCAATGTCTTTATTAGGAGATTTACGGCATTATCTGAGGTATGGACTTTAAGCACTTCAACTTCTCCTTTCTCTATTTCTTCCATGACAAAATGATACTTAATGTCGATGTGCTTAGTACGATTATTGAATTGTGAATTTTTAGTCAAGAATATAGGGCTTTGGTTATCGCAATATATTTTGACTTTTTGCTGTTTTATTCCAAAATCATGTAATAGACCCTTTAGCCACAGTCCTTCTTTAATAGATTTTGAGAGAGCTATAAACTCAACCTTAGTGGTAGATAAGACTACTACTGATTGTAAATTAGCTTTCCAACTTAGGAGGTTCTGTCCCAATAAGAAAAAGTACCCTGAGAGGGACCTTCTACGATCCAAATCTCTTGCAAAATCAGAATCTACGAACCCAAAGATTTCATCTTCTGATTGATTATTTATCTTATAGTGTAGAGTAGCCTTTGTTGTACCCTGTAGGTACCTTAGAATCCACTTAACCGCTTGCCAATGTCGTTTTCCAGGATTAGACATATAACGGCTCACCAATGTAGCATACGCCAAGTCTGGTCTAGTTGACACCATAAGGTACATTAGACTGCCAATTGCTTATGAATATGGAATTTTGGACATGAAGGCTTGATGTTCTGGCTCATCTTCTTTGGGAGAATTCTCGGCTGATAGCTTAAAGTGATGTGCTAGGGGTGTGGAAACAACTTTTGCTTCTGTCACATTAAACCTCTTAAGCATTCTATCACAATAGTTTGCTTGGTGTATAAGGAGTATTGAGTCACTTCTTCTTCTATGTATTTCTACCCCCAATATTTTCTTTGATTATCCCAGATCGTTCATGTCAAATTCCTTCTTTAGAAGAGCTTTTACTTTCTGAATATCTTCCTTGTTCTTACCAGCCAGCAACATATCGTACACATAAAGTAAAAGGAAGACTATTCCCTTAAAAGACTTGCCATTTATGTATACACAATTATCATAGGAGCTTTTCTGAAATCCTATTCTTGAAATAGTATCATCAAACCGTTTATACCAGCATTGTGGTGACTGTTTTACGCCATAGATGGATCTATTTAGGAAACAAACCAAGTCTTCTTCTCCCTTTGTCACATATCCTTGCGGTTGTTTCACATAAATGGTTTCAGAAAGAAAACCATGGAGAAATGTTGTCTTCACATCAAGTTGGTCCAACTCCATATCTTCTTGGACCACTAGTGAGAGAAGCATTCTAATAGAAGTCATCTTTACAACAGGGGAGAACACTTCATTATAATCCATTCCCTCCCTTTGAGTGTAGCCTTTAGCTACTAACCTGGCTTTGAACCTTGGTTTGATGACCCATTCTATTCCATCCTTTATCTTGTAGATCCATTTGGAAGCTATCGGTTTGTATCCTTTTGGTAAAGGCTTCAGGGTCCAAGTATCATTGTCTTCTAGTGATTTCATTTCCTCATTCATTGCCTCCACCCACTGTTTTCCATGTGGTCCATTCACGGCCTCTTCGAAATTGCTAGGCTCATCAAGGTTTAGGGAATCAACTACTTTAAGAGCCAAAGATATGCAATCTGCCTCATTGAATCTGGCAAGTGGTACAATCTGCCTTCTTTGTCGATCCCTTGCAAGAGAGTAGTTTTGTAGGTCTTGAGTCTCATGAGTAGTCTCAACATTTTCTTCTTCTTCCTCGGTTAACTCTTCTACCTCTTGTATCTCTTCGGATCTATTTTCAGAAGTTGAAGGAAGTAGATTGTGCTCCACCTCAATTTGAGGATACGGATTAGTTGAGCTTTCTCCTTTTTGTTTATTTTGAAGCATGAACATTTCTTCTTCCCTAAAAGTCACATCTCGACTATTTATGCACCTCTTTTCAATTGGGTGCCACAACCTGAAGCCTTTAACACCCTCAGTGAATCCCAGAAACATACACTTAACAGTCGTGGCCTTTAATTTTCCCTGATTCTGATGCACGAAGCCAACACAACCAAATAATTTCAAATGTTCTAGTCTTGGAGGCTTGCCAAACCATTTTCTTCTAGAGTTAGGAAATTTAGTGAAGTGTGAGGGCATCTATTCAAGGTGTATACAACGTAAGAGTCTGGTTCAACCCAGTACTTTTCTGCCACCATTACATCTATCAACAAACATCTAACTCTCTCCATAATGGTCCTGTTGAGTCTTTCTGCTATTCCGTTTTATTGTGGGGTATACCTCACTGTCTGATGCCTTAGTATTCCATGTTCCTTGTAATAGTTACTGAAAATTTCATTACAATACTCTAATCCATTGTCTGTTCTCAGACACTTCAAGGATTTGCCCGATTGCTTTTCAACTAATGTTCTCCATTCTTTAAACTTGTCAAATACCTGGTCTTTTTTTTTTTTAAGAAAAAGATCCAGCTCTTCCTAGAGTAATCATCTATAAAAAGTCAAAAAATACCTGGAATTGCTCAAAGGATTTGTTGAAATTGGCCCCCAAAGGTCAGAGTGTACATAATCCAGAATTCCTTTGGTTGTATGTTGTGATTTTGTGAAGCTCTGTCTTCTAGCCTTTCCAACTACACATTGCTCACAGAATGATAAATCATTACCAGTGCCCTATGGGAGAACTTGATTCTTCGCAAGGACTTGAAGCCCTTTAATACTGATGTGAGAGAGTCGTTTGTGCCAGAGACCACTTTTAGTTAGCCGCTTGTCTGAAATCACCAGTGTTGTTTGGACCATTTGAACATCTCTGACTACATATAGGCCATTAATTTTCTCCCCAATCAGGATAGTTCTTGATTCTCTCTTGACTTCAATAGTGCCTTCTTTTTCTCTATAAGTGCTGTTGGGTTTTATGCCCTAAAACTCGTAGATAGTAAATGAAACAAATTAATCGATCTCAATAAAGTGTTATTTGAGTAATTCAGTAATTTGGTTATTGAATAATCGAGTTTGCATTAATAAACCCTAAATCCAATAAACTAAGATCCAAGGTTGTTTAAATGAAACTTGGACTAGTATGTGGGGACATACGGGGATCAGTGTCCAAGTAACAACCTAAAAGGTCTATAGCATAGGGATAAGGTTGGGTACCTTATCCTGGTGACACTATGTGATACGACCCACCTTGTATTCGATACAGATGCAATGATCCAAAGCATCCATGTAGGAGACATGCGGGTGGGGGTATCATATGCTATGAGTTAAGACCGGACAGCGAAATAGTAACCACTAGTTGTAACGCCGTTAACTAGTTTAGGTTTCTATTTCAATAGGATGACCTAAGTAACTCAATCTCAATCCTGAGTATGTTATGAACCCCTTTCAGGAGGGATTGTCCTTAGATTTGTATGGGTGAGAGTGGCCAGTTCGCCGACTCAATAAGCCTACCATTTCAGGGGCAAGACCGAGTGGGGGCTGGGAACATAATAGTACAAGATGGAATTCACTCCTTCCCCTATTGGGGTAAGTAGATGTGTGTTCCCTTAAGAGCTGATTTCAGGGCTTGAACAAAGGCGCGCCATCTTCTCCTAGCCTGAGAGGAACTCCTGTTTAGTGGTTGGACCCTAAACAACTTGTTCATTAGAGGAATCAGTGGTACTTAAGGAACTAGAGGTAACCCAGGGGTAAAACGGTAATTTGACCCAGCTGGTGTTACGAACACACGTGAAAGATTGACTTACTGCTTGGTCGATATCCATGGACACAGAAATATTCTACAGTGAGAAAAGTGCAGTTGTGGGTCTTTAGTGGAGTTACCCACAGTTAACGAATGTTGACTAAACTTGGTCAATGAGTTTGGCCAATTAGTCTCGTATCGTTGAAGCTTCTGATCTGTAGGTCCATTAGGTCCCACTGGTAGCTCGTAAAGAGACTTGAGGCAATTAAGTATAAATTGTAAATTGAAAGTGTTCAATTTATTTGGGGAATTGTATAATGTATATTGATGCATTATAATATAAAGTTTATGAATCTTTATAATATAATTTTTGAATTAATTTCAAAAATTAATTCTTGAGAGAAAATATTTGAAAGAGTTCAAATAAATTTAATATGAATTGGATTCATATTAATTTTAATTTTAATAAAATCCCTAAGATTAAATATATGATATTTAATTGGGTAAATTAATTAATTATGAAATTAATTAATTATTTATTAAAATTAGAGACCTTTTCCTATTAGGAAAGAAAATATTTGAAAGAGTTCAGATAAATTTAATATGAATTGGATTCATATTAATTTTAATTTTAATAAAATCCCTAAGATTAAATATATGATATTTAATTAGAGAAATTAATTAATTATGGAATTAATTAATTATTTATTAAAATTAGAGACCTTTTCCTATTAGGAGAAGGTCTTCCTTTTCCTATTAGGAAGAAGGTCTTGGCCTTTACCTATAAATAGGACCCCTGGGGTGGGGTGAAAGGCATCCCATTCATTCTCCTTCTCTCAGAGAATTTCCCTCAAGGCTTCCTCTAGACTCCCACCAGTCTCCTGCCTCTAGAAGTCTCAGAGTCATACCGGTGTAGCTATAGTGGTGGTGTTCACACTAGTTCGTGATTAATTCACATGCAGTTGGTGAATTTAATCTGAGTCGTCAACGAGAGTAAGTAATTTGTTACTTTATAAATTAGATTTAGATCTAATATTTTTGTATGCTTAGCCTTAATATATATTTAGAATAGTTCTAATATTATTGCCAATGTATTGGTATTTTAGATTAAACAAAATTAATTACGAATCGGTCCCAATCACGCTTCCGCTTTACGGAATTACGGAATTCCAATCCTTCAAGTGCAACCTATTGAATCAAGCATACCTAGAGAGATTAAGTTCCTTTTAAGGTTTGGTACATGTTAGACGTTCCTTAGAAGTTTTATTGAACCATCTCTCAGCTTTAAAAAGGCAGATCCAATACCAACAACCTTGCAAGTGTGATTGTTTCCCATATACACTATTCAACCATCCCATTCTTTGTATGAACTAAACCAACCCCTTGAAGAAGTCATGTGGAATGAGCATCGGGAATCTATGACCCAATCATGCTTTTCATCTGTTGTATCTAGATCACTAATCTTGTCTAATGCAGCCAATGCATTTGTGTAAGTGATGGAATTCTCCCCAACAGCAGCTTCAGATTGTTTGCTCTTATTCTTAGATCGATGGTACTGATTTTTCCTTTTCAAGGAATAACACTCTCTTTTAATATGCCCCTTCTTGTGGCAATAGTTACACTTCACCTTTGGCTTGGGTTTATCCTCTATTTGGTGTTTATTCTCTCTATTTCTTGACTTGCCTTTCACGAAAAGACCTTCTGATGATTCCTTCTTGAGTGACATTAGTTTTAATTCTTTTGTCCTTATGGCTGAAATTATAACATCAGTTGTAATTGATTCCCTTCCATATTTCAAAGCATTCTTGACTTCTCTATATGCCTCTGGAAGTGAATTTAGAAGGACAAATGCCTCATTTTCATCACCTATCTTCTCTCCAAGATTCTTGAATTCACATGTCATCTTCTTGAACTCATCGAGGTTTTCTGACTAAGATTTTTCAGCATCCATCTTATATGTAAAGAACTTTTCCCTCATATACATTTGGTTGTGAGTGTCCTTTACTTCATAGAGCTTATTCAATTTCTACCAGATCATAAAAGGAGTCTCTTCGTCAATAACTGGCCATAAGACACATTTACTTAGGTTCAAAATAATAGTGCCATACGCAGTTGATAACTGCCCAAAAGGTAGTTATTTAGGCCTCAATTATATAGGGATTTGTGTGTCCTTTATGCTTATTAGGGTTGGTTTTGGATAGATATTACATGTTTTAACCCATTTGGAAGAATGGAAGCATTGGAAATTATTTTGTGTAGATTATGCTGCTGGGCGACTGGAGGGAGCAAATTCTGTGCTGCAGCAAAACTGGGAGCAGAAACTGCCACATCACTGCTCGTTAGCCAACTTCATGAACCGACTTTTGTTGAGTTATTCTCTTGATAAAGGAGCAAGGAGAGCCCTACACGTGTCCTAGTTGACCTAATTCAAGCCTCCCATCCTTCTATAAAAGGAAGTAGCCGTCAAAGTCAAAAGCATTCCATGTTTTCCCTTGGAAGCCGAATATTTTAGAGAGATTGAAGATTGTCAAAAACACCATCTTCCGCAAGCTGATTAGGGAGTTTATTTTCTTTATTAACTTGTGGTTATGGACGTGCCTACTCAGATTGTAATTCGTATTCCTATGCCTGTTATGAACTAAGTAGCTTAAGGTGTTGGTTAGGAATAATGTGATTACTGTGCTTCATCTCTAGTAATATATTGACTATCGCATTTTGGTTAATTGTTGTGCTTATTCTCATTTTATGCCCGCCTGGTCAGCCGGTATGGATAGCTCTCTCTAGTTTCAGGGATGATTTAGAGGGTGTGTGGCAATTATCCACACTACGATAATTGTGTATTGGTGAACGCCAGTGACTGAGCTAGGGATAGCCAGTTGCCTAGTGCTTGATCGGTCGCACTTCATTGGGTTTGAAACATATCCCAAAAGATCCGGAGTTCCGAGAGGAATCCGCTAATAATACTGCGAGAAATGCATGATCAATAATATTGCTAGAGCATCTTTTAGAACAATCACTAAATCCTAACTAGCGCCTGTCTTTAATCTGTCTATACTATTTGTTTACTTGTTGTTCTGTCATTTATTTTCCTTCAGCATAATTCCGATAAAACCAAATCATTTTACTATCTTTGAAACCATTAGGAAGTTACACAAAATAGGTAGAGTGGAAACTAATTCAGGACTCGGATTGATAATATTACTTGCTGCAGACTGTGTATACTTGCACAGGAATTCTAGAGTCTTTCATACCATATTATTACTCACTCTAGGAACCCAACAAGTTTTTGGCGCCGTTGCCGGGGAACTGAATAAGTTTTTATCTGATTTGTTTTGTGTATGTGTTTTAGTGGTTTGGTGCTAGAACTTTTTGATTGTTTCTTTTGTTTTTGCAGGTGTGATTTTGGTGCATGAGTGATCCCCCTGGGGTACGGTTTGAGCTTGATCCAGAAATTGAAAGGACATTTAGTAATAGAAGGAGGGAGCAGCGCAGAAACCAGATGGAGAACGTGCCGCAACTTCCACAGGTTCCTGAAGGTCCAGAAGCAGCAAACCCCCAGCAGAATCCGTTGCTGCAGCAAAACCCGCTGTTTGAGCAAAATGAGCAGCAAGCTGAGAATCCTATCTTGATAGCAAACGATAGGACCAGAGCCATTCGAGCGTATGTTGTCCCGATGTTTAATGAGTTGAATCCAGAGATTGCACGTCCCCAAATCCAAGCGGCAAATTTTGAAATGAAACCGATAATGTTTTAGATGTTGCAAACTGTGGGGCAATTCCATGGTTTGTCCTCTGAAGACCCTCATTTACATCTTAAGTCTTTTCTAGGAGTTAGTGATTCTTTTGTAATTCAAGGAGTGCCTAGAGATGCCCTTAGATTAACTTTGTTCCCGTATTCTCTTAGAGATGGAGCAAAGGCATGGTTAAACTCTTTTGCTCCGGGATCAATTAGGACATGGGATGAGTTAGCTGAAAAGTTTTTGAGTAAATATTTCCCACCTAATAGAAATGCTAAATTAAGGAGTGAAATAGTAGGGTTTAGGCAACTTGAGGATGAGACAATCTGAGTAGGCATGTCCATAATCACAAGTTAATAAAGAAAATAAACTCCTTAATCAGCTTGCAGATGATGGTGTTCTTGATGATCTTCAATCTCTCTATACTATTCGGCTTCCAAAGGGAAACATGGAATTCCTTTGACTTGGGCGACAACTTCCTTTTATAGAAGGATAGGAGACTTTTATTAGGTCAACTTGGACACGTGTAGGGCTCTCCTTGCTCCTTTATCACGAAAATTACTCAACAGAAGTCGGTTCAAGAAGTTGGCTAACGAGCTGTGACGTGGCAGTTTTTACTTCCAGTTTTGCTGCAGCACAGAATTTGCTCTCTCCAGTCGCCCAGCAGCATAATCTACACAAAATAATTTCCAATGCTTCCATTCTTCCAAATGGGTTAAAACATGTAATATCTATCCAAAACCAACCCTAATAAGCATAAAGGACACACAAATCCCTATATAATTGATGCCTAAATAACTACCTTTTGGGTAGTTATCAATATGCCAGGTTTAGACATTGATATTGTGGTTCACCGTCTTCCGTTGAAACCCGAATGCAACCCAGTAAGGCAAAAACTACGTAAGATGAAGCCTGATGTATTGATTAAAGTCAAAGAAGAAGTTATAAAGCAAATTGAAGTAGGGTTTCTTACGGTGTCAAAATATCCTGAATGGGTGGCAAATATCGTCCCAGTACCAAAGAAAGATGGGAAAGTAAGAATGTGTGTGGACTATAGAGATCTAAATAGAGCTAGTCCAAAGGATAATTTTCCGTTACCTCACATTGACATGTTAGTGGATAACACAGTAGGATACTCTACCTTCTCCTTTATGGATGGCTTCTCAAGATATAATCAAATCAGAATGGATGAAGAGGATCAGGAGAAAACAACTTTCATTACACTCTGGGGAACATTCTGCTACAAGGTAATGCCTTTTGGTTTGAAAAATGTTGGGGCAACATACCAGCGGGCCATGGTCACACTTTTTCATGACTTGTTGCATAAGGAAATAGAAGTATATGTGGATGATATGATTGCAAAATCAAAGGTAGGTGAAGACCACACAACCACCCTTCAAAAGTTGTTTAAAAGATTGAGAAAGTATCAATTGAAATTAAATCCATCTAAATGCACATTTGGGGCAACCTCAGGGAAGTTGTTGGGGTTTGTTGTTAGTGAAGAAGGAATCAAAGTAGATCCTGATAAAGTAAAGTCCATTATGGAAATGCCACCCCCTCAAACAGAAAAGGCGAAGTTAGAGGATTTTTTGGAAGATTGAATTACATATCAAGATTTATCTCGCACTTGACGTCTACATGTGAACCAATCTTCAAACTTTTGCGGAAAAATAACACAGGAAAATGGGATGATGATTGCGAGGAGGCATTTAGAGAAATCAAACAATACTTGCAAAACCCACTTGTGTTGGTACCTCCAACTCCAAGACGTCCACTCATCTTATATCTAACTATGTTAGAGAATTCCATGGGTGGTGCTTTGGGGCAACATGACTTATCTGGAAAGAAAGAGCATGTCATATATTATTTAAGCAAAAAGTTCACCAGTTATGAAGCTAAATATTCAATGTTAGAAAGAACCTGTTGTGCATTATTGTGGACTACGCATCGCTTGAGACAGTATATGTTGTACCATACCACATGGCTTATTTAAAAAATAGATCCAATAAAATATATTTTTGAAAAGTCTTCCTTATCAGGAAGGATTGCCAAATGGCAAGTGTTGTTGTCAGAATATGATATTGTATATGTCACTAAGAAGGCAATTAAAGGAAGTGCACTCGCTAACTACTTAGCAGCCCAACCAGTCAAGGATTACGAGCCAATGAGAGTGGATTTTCCAGACGAGAATATATTTCTAATAGAAGATGATAATCTAGATAATGAAACATGGACTATGCTCTTCGATGGTGAATCAAATGAGTAAGGACATGGGATTGGGGTTGTGCTAATCTCGCTTGAAGGGAAAGTTTTTACTCTAATAGCCAAATTGCACTTTGAATGCACTCACAATACTGCTGAGTATGAGGCCTGCATCATGGGGCTCCAAGCGGCATGTGAAATGAATATTAAGAATTTGTGGGTTTTCGGTGATTCAATGTTAGTGATCCATCAAGTCAAGGAAGAATGGGAAACTAAAGACTCCAAGTTAGTCCCTTATAGCCAGTACATAACAAAGTTATCCAAAAATTTCGAAGAAATTACATTTGACCATGTGCATAGAAAAGATAATCGAATGGTAGATGCATTAGCAACCTTGGCATTTATGTTTGATCTTGATCTTACATGTGAAATTTATTCGATCAAGATTACAAAGCGGGATGTACCAACTTATTGCATGACTATCGAAAAAGGAGTTGATAACAAGCCCTAGTACTTTGACGTCCGACGGTACATAAAATCCAGAGAATATCCACTTGAAGCCTCTGAGAATGATAAACACACACTAAGAAGATTAGCCATGAAATTTTTCTTAAGTGGTGAGGTTCTTTATAAAAGAAACCATGATATGGTATTCCTCAGATGTGTTGATGCGGATGAAGCAAAACAAATCATGACAGAAGTCCATGAAGGAATATGTGGAACACACGCCAATGGACATTTGATGGCTAGACAAATACTTAGAGTTGGGTATTATTGGACAACAATGGAATCAGATTGCATAAGATATGCAAGAGAATGCCAAAAATGTCAAATTTACATGGACAAGATCCATGCGCCATCATCCCCATTGCATGTTTTATCAGCACCTTGGCCTTTCTCTATGTGAGGAATGGATGTTATTGGGCCCATTGATCCTAAAGCTTCAAATGGTCATCGATTTATTCTTGTGGCTATTGATTATTTCACTAAATGGATCGAAGTTATGTCTTATCGCAATGTCACAAAAGGAGTAGTGCTCAAGTTTATCGAGAAAGAGTTGATCGATCGTTATGGTCTCCCAAAAAGCATCATTACAGATAATGCAAAGAATCTTAACAACAAAATGATGAGTGAGCTTTGTGAGCAGTTCAAGATAAATCATCGAAATTCAACTCCATATCGTCCAAAAATGAATGGTGCAGTAGAGGCAGCCAACGAGAATATTAAAAAAAATCATTGAGAAAATGACTGAAGGTGTACATATTACACATGCGGAAGCAATTGAAGATCGAAATCACTTAAGACATTCAATTTTACTCCTAAAGCATGCATGTTCTAGAAAAGACAGAATAGAGAGTTTAGAAAACACCAACCTTTGTAGCTCACTTATGTTGAACTTCTTGTGGTGTTTGCCTCTCCTATGCTCCTTGGACAACCTCTAGAGTCTTCCTTACTATACTCCGGGCCAAGAACGACTTGTGGGAGTCTATATAAGATAGGGAATGGGAAGGGAATGCTTGAAGCATCAAGCAATGGAGAAGAATGAGAGATGAGAGAACTTTGAGTCCAAATTCCAGCAGCATAACATTAAGGAAATGGCTCTCATTGCTTTGAATCTGATTCGAGCTCCTTTTAAAGACATTCTCCATGCAAAGCCAAGCCTCAAGACACAAGACACATGGTGTATTTGCAAGTTCAAGTGGATTATAGGTGTACATCTCACAAGACATGCAACAATGCATGAGTGGGTTGTCTTTCCACTTTGAATGTTCATGCATAAGTGGATTTCCAACTAAATCCACCAAATACAAATTGAAATCTAATTTCAAGCTTGTAATTTGATGTTCATTTCAATTCCAAATTGAATTTAACATTATGTAATTGATTTTGAGGCATTACAAAATGATTTCTTATGATTAATCCAATTAATCATTCTAATCTTGTGCAATAAATCATATATGATTCCTAATACATATATATGGTATTCAAAACACTTTTAAATACTACATCTCTCATTTTCTAATTTAATTCATAATTAAATTATTGTGTCAAACACAATTTACGATAATATCCTTTTTCCCGATTTTTGAACGATTCAAAGCTTCCTATCTTTTGATCTAGGCTTAATTCCGATATGAGCTAGTAGGGGGACCTAATGGACCTATAGATCATGGGCTCCAACGATTTGAGGCTAACCGACTAATCTCATTATCCAAGCTAGCCAACATTCGTTAACTACCGGGACACTCCACTATAGCCCGATAGTTGCACTCCCCTCACTATAGATATATTTTTGTCCACTTGATTTAACCATGATTAGTAAGTCAATCCTTCACAGGTTGTTCATAGCTATAGCTAGGTCAAAAAACCGTTTTACCCCTGTAGTACTTCTAGTTCCTTAAGTCCCACTGATCCTCTAATGAACAATTGGTTTATGGCTCAACCAATAAACCGAGTCCCTCTCAGGCCAATGAGAGGGTGGGATCCCTTTGTTCAAGCCCCGGAGTCAGCACTTAAGGGAACAACCTCTCTACTATCCCTATTTTGAGTAGGAGTGAATTCCTTCTTGCACGACTATGTCCCCAGCTATCTACCCGTTCCTATTCCTGAAATGGGAGGCTTATTGAGTCGGCGATACTGAGCCACTCTCACCCATGCAGATATAAGGATAAGCCCGAATAAACAGGAGTTCATAGTTAGCTCAGGATTAAGATCGAGTTACCTAGGTCATTTCATGAAATAGTCAGTCTCGTTAGTAAACGGTGTTATAAAGCGAGAGTGACTTATTTCTTGGTCCTGGTCTTATGCAAACTCATTGCATAGGACGCCCCCACTCGCATGTCTCTACATGGACGATTTAGGATCACATCGTCTATACCATCTATAAAGTGGGTCGCATCTCATAGTGTCCCCAGAATAAGGTACCCAACCCTATTCCTATACTATAGACCGTTTTGGCTATTACTCAAGCTTGATCCACTTTTATGTCTCTACATAAAGCTCAAGAGTTCATCCTATAGCCATGGATCTTAGTTTATTGGATTTGGGTAATTATATGTGCAATTTACTTTATTCAGTAATAATTGTACTGAATTAGTCTTGATAACGCCTTTATCGAATAAGTATAAAAATCGTTTATCATTCACTATCTACGAGTTTTAGGACACCTATCCCAACAATGACCACAACATATAAAGATTGGCATGAAATATTTCCATTTGCATTACATGGATATCGCACGTCAATGCGTACCTCAACTGGGGCAACGCCATTTTCTTTGGTTTATGGTATGGAAGTTGTCCTTCCTTTGGAGGTGGAGATACCTTCCTTAAGAGTTCTCATGGAAACTAAATTAGAAGAAGTTTAGTGGATTCGAGGTCGGTGTGAACAATTGAATCTTATTGAAGAAAAGCGACTAGCGGCATTAAGTCATGGTCAACTTTACCAAAAGAGAATAATGCGTGCATATGATAAGAAAGTGCACCTTCGATGTTTTCAAGAAGGGGACCTAGTATTGAAACGGATACTCCCTTTCCATCAAAAGGATTATCGAGGAAAATGGACTCCTAACTACGAAGGTCCATTCATAGTAAAGAAAGCTTTCTCGGGGGGAGCTTTGCTTCTTACCACGTGGATGGAGATGAGTTGAGGAGCCCTGTGAATGCAGATCATGTTCGAAAATATTATGCATGAAATCATGAACCTTAGAAGACTCTCTGGTGTTTAAAGATGTCTGTGAAGACTAATATTAAATTCTTTGAATATTGTGGCTCCGATTACTTTTCTCAAGTGTATCCCTCTACTCATCTGTTTCTTTGTCCTTTCTTATCAAACATTGTTATTATTTCGATGATGTCCCCAATTACATCCTCTACTTATACCTCTCTCTGTTCTTTCTTTTAAAGCGTTGTTAACAAGCCTTGAATTCATCTTTCTATTCTTATGACTTTGTCTTCCTATAACTAGCAAGAATAAAGTAACACTTGTTGAAGTCATAACTAAAATAATGTTATGAATTACTCTTGTAAAACTTGTGAAATTAAGCTTGCATAAAGATCTTTGTGCAAGGACAATGAAAATATCCATGGATTGAGATAATGAGCTAACCACGATGGCAAGGTACATAAAAATGAAGTTTTGTATTATGAAAGGGGGTTGTTATGTTTCATCTCCTTAATTAAGGAAGGAAAGGCAAAGGTTAATTAGAGGTTATACGATCAAGAGAGGTCATTTCTCAAAATATAGTGTCTTGTTCTATCCTATGATCAATTTAATCAATTTCTAGTAAGGATGGTGAAGTGTGATAGTGACCTTCCTTTCAAAAAAATATATACTCATAATTCTAAGAAAAGAAATTTTGGTTAAATCGAACCCAGTCCTGGAACGAAGGTCGAAGCCTGTATCCATCAGGTTCAATATATTTCGAACCCAGCCCCAGAGTTGAGGTCGAAGTCTTCTCAAATTTTGGTTAAATCGAACCCAGTCCTAAAACTGAGGTCGAAGCCTGTATCCATCAAGTCCAGTATATTTCGAACCCAGCCCTAATTTTGGTTAAATCGAACCCAGTCCTGGAACTAAGGTCGAAGCCTGTATCCATCAGGTCCAATATATTTCGAACTCAGTCCTGGAGCTGAGGTCGAAGTCTTCTCAAATTCTTGTTAAATCGAACCCAGTCTTGGAACTGAGGTCGAAGCCTGTATCCATCAGGTCTAATATATTTCGAACCCATCCCTAGAGCTGAGGTCGAAGTCTTCTCAAATTCTGGTTAAATCAAACCCAGTCCTAGAACTGAGGTCGAAGCCGGTAACCATCAGGTCCAATAAATTTCGAGCTCAGCCTTGGAGCTGAGGTAAAAGCTTTCTCAAATTTTTGGCTAAATTGAACCCAGTCCTTGAACTGAGGTCAATATATTTTGAACTCAACTCTAGAGCTAAGGTAGCTATTTTTGTAAAAATTTCACCGACAAAATACTTTATCTTTTCCTTTGTCCATCCTTAAGTTCCTTCAGGACGAACAAAGGGGGGCAAACTGTTGATACCATATTTGGTCCGGTTCATTTTCTTATTTTTCTTATTATTTTAGTGTTTATGTTTATTTTATTATATAGAATGAGATTGTTGTTATTTTTGTTATCATTTATTTATTTATTTTTATCATTAATTTTTATTATTATTATTATTATTATTATTATTATTATTATTATTATTATCATAACCACTTTTTCCCTAACGTATTTTATTCCCTTCCCATTCTCTCTCCATATCTTCAATCCTCCATAGTCTTCCCTGCTGATCTGGTCATTGCCCTTTAGTTTCTCCTTCCCTCAACCTCCTCCCAGTTAAACGTTTCCTTACCTATCGAGATATTGGTGGAAGCTCTCTGGCCTATTTAAATCAATTGATTTCCTGTGGATTAGGAAGGTAAGACTCTTGGCTAAATTTATTTATTTTTTTCCATCATTCATTTTTTTTGTCCAATTGGTGCAAAGAATTCCTTGCAACCCAAAGAGTTTTTACTGCATTACCATTAAAGGTTGGGATTTTTTTCTTCATAATAATGGAATTTTGCTTTGTGATTTAATAGCATAAGTCAATTCCATTTGTTTGTTTAGAATAGGTTTGGTTGATTTGCAGCCTTTTGTATTCTGTGGATTGGGATAGATTTGATTCATGGAAATAAGGTTTAGAATGGGTTAGGTTGATTTACAGGCCTGTATTTTGTGGAGCATACTGCCTTGTTTTTTTTTTTTTTTTTTTAATTTTACTTTTGATCTTAAAATTTTCGCAAGGTTAGAATAATTGATTAATGGGCAATTGTTTGTATTTTGTGGAGCATGCTGTCCTTTTTTTCTTTTTCTTTCTTTTCTTCCATTCTTTTGTATTATGCATAAAATTTTCTAACTAGATTTGGTTAAATTCAATCGCATATTTGAATTTGTGTTTACTGGGATCTTGTTGATTTGCAACTTATTATTATCTTGGACAATTTGTTTTGCAGAAAGCTTTAAAAAGATCCAGCTATAATTATTTTGTTTATTTTGTTTATCAATCTTTTTTTTTATTTTATTAGATTTGATTGCATACCAAGATGTGTATTTAGTTTGAATATTAAGATATTATGTATAAAATTTTGCTTTGAATCTGTGTTTATTGGGACTTTTGATTTGCAGCTTATTATTATCCTGGACCATTTGTTTTGCAGAAAGCTTTAAAATGATCTAACCATAATTTTATTTATTTTGTTTTTTTATATCTATCAATCTCTTTTTTATTTTATTAGATTTGATTGCATACGTATATTTAGTTTGAATATCAAGATTGTGTTTTAAAAATTGGTATAGCAGTATATTTAAAATGGTATTATCTAGATATGATTTGATTTACAATTTTTTTGTAGTTTTGTAAAGTCCTGCAGTATGAATATTGTTATTATCATTTGAAAATTGAAGGATTATATTTGGTTTTAGTATTAGTTATGCATAACAAATTGTTTTATTTAATTGGTTACTATGAAAGAATTTATTTTTAATTAAAGCAACTTGGCACTCATTGTTGTTCTGTATAATCTTCATGTTTCTAATAGTATGGATAAACTGATGTTATTTCTTTATTATTATTATTATTATTATTATTATTATTATTATTATTATTATTATTATTATTATTATTATTATTAGTATTAGTATTATTATTATTCTCTAAGTTTTGTGTTTAGTTTTGTAGCATTTTAATCTAATTTAATTTCATGTGTCCCTACTTTAGAATTTCTAAAATTTTAAATAACCAATGATCTTTTCCCAATTTGAAAACTTGAGACTAAGGGGCCGTTTGATAACCATTTTGTTTCCTGTTTTCTGTTTTTGTTTTTCATTTAAAAAAAAAAGAGTTATTTGATAACCATTTCTGTTTTTGGTTTTTTGTTTTTTTAAAAATGCTTTTGAAATTATAAGCAAATTTCAAAAACAAAAAAAATAGTTTTTAAAAACAGATTTCTGTTTTAACAAAAACTCATTTTTTTTCTAATGCTTATTTTTTTCCCCTCTTTTACCTCTTTCTTTCCGACAATTTTTTTAAAATATATTTTCTCTCTCTACAACATTTTTCTCTCTACAAAATTTCTTTTTCTCTCTCAAAACTTTTTTTCCTCAATGACTCATCTATTTCTAAAAATTTATCCATATATAACTTTTATATTCATACTAAACATATTCTACATTTTCTTTTGGAAAAAAAATCTCCGAAAATTTTCTCTCGCAACACCTTTTCTTATTTATGTAATTTATCGTTATTTTTTCTAGCATGTTTTTTACTCTTAACCTTGCTATCTCTCTTAAATTTCTCTTTTTATTTAATTCTTCTATCTAAAATTAATCTCTTCTACCCTAACTTTTTTTTTCTTTTTTCTATAACTAATATCTTTTACGGAGTCTAACTAATATTCTCTCTCTAAACATTTTCTTTCACGTCTCTAACTTTTCTATGTTTAACTTTTCTCTCGAAAATATTTATAGTTGTGTTTCTAAATTTTCGTTTCAATGTCTCTACACCTCTTTCTCTCTCTAAATCATCTTTTCATCTCTCTAATTTTTTAAAAACAGAAAACCAAACACAGTTATCAAACAAGTTTGGTTTCAGTTTTTTAAAAACAGAAAACAAAAAACAGTTATCAAACATATATGGTTTTTGTTTTTAAAAAACAGAAAACCAAAAACAAAAAACCAAAAACAGGAAAACCAAAAACCAAAACCTGAAATGGTTATCAAACGAGGCCTAAGCTTTTATGATTTTTGGGGTTGAGTAGTGTTTCTTTATGGGTTTTGGTTAAAATTCCATAAATACATGAAATTCCCAATTGAAAATAATTTCAACTATTTTTTAAAAGGGATTATTAAAGTTTTAAATTTGAGATTGAGTAGTGTTTCATGTTTTAGAATTTGTTTGAATAAATTCTTTAAATGCATGAAAAATCTCCGCAATTTTTGAGAAAAAAAGTAGTGTTCTCTTTATGGACCTTCAATTTCATAAATACATAAAATTTCTCATTAATTGTGAATTTTCAAATTTGGGGATGTTTTTCATAAATTTCCAAAAATTGTTTTTCTTTAATTTGTCATGTTTTTCTAAAAGCGAGATTGAGTAGTGTTCTCTTTTTGGAATTTATTTGATTAAATTCCTTAAATACATGAAATTTCTCACAATATCCGATGATGGAAATTAGAAAATTAAAAATTTGATTTTCTAATATTCTTGAGGTGAGGAAAGTTATTTTGGTAAACCAAAATAAATTTTCAATATTTTTTTTAATGGCCTTTGTACCACTCATACTTGTTGGTTCATATTTTGTCTCCAAAATATGGATTAATAAATATAGGACATTTAAAAATAAAAGAAAATAAAATTTTGTGGACCAATATTTACTTATTTATAATTGGATAATAAAAGATAAAATTTGGTAACCGTTTTCACGTGTGTTAGGGTGCTAATACCTTCCCTACACACAAATGACTTCCAAACTCGAATTTGATTTACGCAGACGATTTTTTTTTTATTATTTTTTTGTTAAACTGGGTTACCAATCACACCCTTAATATAATTGGTGGCGACTCCAAAACTTTTTTCCAAGAGACCCTTAAAAGAGGATGTCGGCCGCTCCGCGTCGCGATCTCGTTGCAACATTAAGAATCCAATATTCCTATCTAGATTCGTTCATATGCAATGCCTTAAGTCTAATCCTTTTTACAACTTTTAAAGCAGTCCTAAATCTCTCGATCTTTGAACTACATTAGTCATGCATTTAAGTACTAATCTAAATCCCCTCTCCCGAGCGTAAAGATTCAGAACAATCAATAATTAATCATTGACCAGTAGATCAAAAGCAATTAGCAAATAAACACATGAATGGAAGTCAAGCATAATAGAACATTCAATCAATTAATTCATAAAACCAATGATTACATCAATGCCTAAGAATATAAGGTTTAGCAATGCATAATCACAATATAAGGACAAAGTCTCATGCTAAATTCCATAAAAAGTAGCAAAAAGTAAAGAGAAAGGGGAAGAAATAAATGTCGTTGTGTCGATTTCAGCTCAATCTCCATGATCTCGAGCCTTGAAAATCCCATTTCTTAGCCATCTAATGGTCTCCTAGTCTTCCAATTGGTTTTTTTTTTTTAAGACTGTCTTCCAATTTGGCCAAAAACATGAACGGCCAACTTTTCCCATCCAAAATTCCCCTTGCGGCTAAAACTAAAACCCTACTTTATATAAAAAACACAGTGTGACATTGTTAAGACGCTACGATAAAATTGCAAGGACTTTTTTTCGTACATTTTTCAACGTTTTGACACTATAAATAGTGTCTCAGTGCTATTTCCTCAGCCTTTGAAGCTTGAATTCTTCCTTTCTTTATAAGCAACCTCAATTTACCTTTAATTAGCACTATTTTTTCAATAACTTCTTCAAGGTCTCGGTTTCAATCCAAATGTTTGATTTCTACAAAATATAAATAATTGTGCATGAAAATAGTCAAATAAGCCTCAAGACTAACAATAAATCAATGGTATAAATAGCACACAATGTTCGATATCAAATACCCCCAAACTTACTCAACCCTCAAAGCTCGAGTTTCTATAACCAAGCAATCAAGAGACTTGTACATGAGACCCAATGGGGAGACAAATCAATTTTTTTGTCAAGATTATCTTGCATAAGAGAGTTCTAACTTATTTAGATGGATTCTACTAACCCAGGATTGGTTTATTAGACTTTCAACCAATCTTCCCTCTACACTGGCACTAAGGAATTACTAATGAGCATATAGAACAAATTAGACAGTTTTTCTCCATACTTAGGTGCCTGAATATTAAAATAAGGAGCTCCTCACTTTTGCAATATTTTATGGCGAGGCACTAGCTTTCACACTCAATATAGGGACCCATAACCCGAGTTTAATTAATCCTTGGTTGGTCTAACTGATCACACCGAAGGTAGTTCTTTTTACCCCTTATCACTCATGACCAAATATATCAAGAATGTAAAGCCAAAATACATTTTCTTTCAAGAACATGCTCATTAAACACTCATTTTTTCTACTCTTTTCTTTCAAGAGAGGCAAATTTTCTTTTTATCTCCTAGGAAGAATCTAACATGCTAATTTGCAAAAAAAAATAACTATCTAGCTCATCCCCACACCTATCGAGGTGACAACAAGAATATGAACCAAATAATTCGCTCTTAACCATTTTATTACAACTCTAAAACAAGAAAGATACTCAACTAATGCAAGACATGTCCTAGAAATGTTTTAAAAAGGCTCTCCCTTTTGGGAAATTCATGCTTACAACTCATCGAAAGCTCAAAATTTGACAAAAGAGGTTATCCTAGGGAATCATAATTATGCAAAAGACATCCAAAGACGACCATTATGCAAAGCAAACAATAAAGCAAAGAAATAGACCAATGCTCAAATGCTTATTGTAACGAGCCCCCCTTGGTATGTTTTTTTATCCATTTTTAGTCGGGTCGTTACAGTTTGTATCAGAGCCCAGTTTCTAGGTTCTGTAGGCTCGCTTACATCGTAAGCATCAGATTTCACATAGCCAAGTACAAGTAAGCACCCCTCGTCATCGCCAGGTATGTTAGTACCAAGTAGGAAAGAGTGTTATGAATGACAATCTATATTATGCATGAAACTTGAATATATATAATCTTGTTATCTGGGTTAGTGTGAATTGGTTCTCGTTACTCTTGGCAAAGAAGATCTAGCCTGACCCTTTTAATGTTTTTTTAATGTTAGACTATGCCTCCACGTATTCGAGGTCGAGGATGGGGTCATGGACGTGTTAGGGGTCATGTTCCTCTAGAGCAAGTAGACCCTCAAGTGGGTCATCAAGCTGGAAATGAGCCCAAGATTCAAATGCTTGCACCGCCTGCACCCCCAGTGCAGACACAAACAGTCACCTTGACATTAGAAACTCTTCAAGCCCTCTTGAGTAATGTTACGGCCAATCAGACAACTCAAGCGATATAGAACCAGAATCGAGCGGGGTCGACCAAGAGCTCCAATTATTTGATAGACTTCAAAAGATATGACCCGCCATCGTTCAATGGGAAGATGCTGGACTGCAGCGGAGGCTTGGATGGCCACAATGGAGGAGATCTTTCGTTACATGGGGTGCCCCGAGGCTCAGCAAGTCCTATGTGTCGTGTTCATGCTGAGGGAGGACGCGCTGATGTGGTGGAGGTCAATAGAGAGATATATCGATACCACCGCAGGTCCTGTCACATGGCTCCAGTTCAAGGAGACATTTTTCCAGAAGTATTACTCTGCGATCATCCAGTACTGGAAGGAGGCAGAGTTCCTGGCTTTGAAGCAAGGTGACAAGTTCGTGGATGAGTACGAGCTGGAGTTCACACGTTTGTCCTGTTTCGCCCCAGAGATGGTGGATACTGAAGCAAAGAAGACGAAAAGGTTCATCTTGGGCCTCAGAGACAATGTGCAAAGAGTGGTAGGGGCCCTTGCCCCAGTTGATTATGTGGCGGCCCTTCGAGCAGCCACGTTCATGTTGGGTTTTATGCCCTAAAACTAGTAGATAGTAAATGAAACAAATTAATCGATCTCAATAAAGTGTTATTTGAATAATTCAGTAATTTGGTTATTGAATAATCGAGTTTGCATTAATAAACCCTAAATCAAATAAACTAAGATCCAAGGTTGTTTAAATGAAACTTGGACTAGTATGTGGGGACATACGGGGATCAGTGTCCAAGTAACAACCTAAAAGGTCTATAGTATAGGGATAAGGCTGGGTACCTTATTCTGGTGACACTATGTGATACGACCCACCTTGTATTCGATACAGATGCAATGATCCAAAGCATCCATGTAGGAGACATGCGGGTGGGGGTATCCTATGCAATGAGTTTGCATAAGACCGGACCGCGAAATAGTAACCACTAGATGTAACGCTGTTAACTAGTTTAGGTTTCTATTTCAATAGGATGACCCTAATTCCAGGGCTTAAACAAAGGCGTGTCGTCCTCTCCTAGCCCGAGAGGAACTCATGTTTTGTGGTTGGACTCTAAACAACTTGTTCATTAGAGGAATTAGTGGTACTTAAGGAACCAGAGGTGACCCAGGGGTAAAACGGTAATTTGACCCAACTGGTGTTATGAACACACGTAAAGGATTGACTTACTGCTTGGTCGATATCCGTGGACACAAAAATATTTTACAGTGAGAAGAGTGCATCTGTGGGTCTTTAGTGGAGTGACCCACAATTAATTCTTGAGAGAAAGTATTTGAAAGAGTTCAAATAAATTTAATATGAATTGGATTCATATTAATTTTAATTTTAATAAAATCCCTAAGATTAAATATATGATATTTAATTGGGTAAATTAATTAATTATGAAATTAATTAATTATTTATTAAAATTAGAGACCTTTTCCTATTAGGAAAGAAAATATTTGAAAGAGTTCAGATAAACTTAATATGAATTGGATTCATATTAATTTTAATTTTAATAAAACCCCTAAGATTAAATATATGATATTTAATTGGGAAATTAATTAATTAAGGAATTAATTATTTATTTATTAAAATTAGAGACATTTTCCTATTAGGAAAAAGTCTTCCTTTTCCTATTAGGAAAAAGGTCTTGGCCTTTACTATATATAGGACCCTTGGGGTGGGGTGAAAGGCATCTCATTCATTCTCCTTCTCTTAGAGAATTCCCCTCAAGGCTTCCTCTAGACTCCCACCAGTCTCCTACCTCTAGAAGTCTCAGAGTCATACCGGTGTAGCCATAGTGGTGGTGTTCACACTAGTTCGTGATTAATTTACATGCAGTTGGTGAATTTAATCTGAGTCGTTAATGAGAGTAAGTAATTTGTTACTGTATAAATTAGATTTAGATCTAATATTTTTGTATGCTTAGCCTTAATATATATTGAGAATAGTTCTAATATTATTGACAATGTATTGGTATTTTAGATTAAACAAAATTAATTACGAATCGGTCCCAATCACGCTTCTGCTTTACGGAATTACTGAATTCCAATCCTTCAGTTCATGGGTATACCGGCTGTGAGGGCAACCTCGATGGCCAAGGAGACAAAATCCAGCGCAGGCTAGAAGAGGAAGTTTAATCAAAGTTTCTTCAAGCCGCAGCAGAACTCTCAGAATCGACGGTCCCCGCGTCAGAGAAATGCAGGCAAGGAAAAGCACCTGTGTCCTAAGTGTGATCGACGTCATGAAGGTCAATGTTTGGCGGGCATGGGAGTATGCTTCAGATGTGGAAAGGGTGGGCACATGGCTGCAGAGTGCCCCCGAGGCAAAAACTCAGATCCTAGACGACCCTTCGGCTCAAATCAGGTCAGCACCAGCACCCAGAAAGGTTCAGGCCATGCCTATACCAGCAAGAAAGCTAGTGATTCCATTGCAGTGGTGACAGGTACATTACTGGTTCCTGGGCATTATGCACACGTTCTTTTCGATTCTGGCTCTACGCATTCATTTATATCGGATGTGTTTGTTAAGCATGCTTGGATAGAGTTAGAGCCATTAGGTTTTAACCTATTAGTTTCTACCCTGGCTGGAGTAGAGTTGTTAGCTAGGGAGAAAGTTAAAACCTGTCAGGTGTTAGTGTCAGATCGTCCGTTAGATGTGACACTAATTGTGCTCAAAATGAGGGATTTTGATGTTATCATGGACATGGATTGGTTAGCCGAGAATCATGCCATCATTGATTGCCATCAGAAGGAAGTATTATTCAAGCCACTAGAAGGGGCAAGTTTCAAGTTCAAAGGGATCAGATTAGAGACTGTCCCTAAGGTGGTATCTGCGATAAAGGCAAGGAAACTCGTGGGTCGAGGAGCGTGGTGTTTTTTAGCCAATGTGTCAAATACTCGAGTTGAAAAGGCGGGAATAAGCTCTGTACCATTGGTTAGTGAGCTTATGGATGTATTCCTTAAAGATCTTCCGGGTTTGCCTCTAAATCGAGAAGTGGATTTCAGCATCGAGCTTGAGCCAGACACAACTCCTATTTCTAAGGCACCCTACAAAATGTCTCTAGCAGAACTGAAGGAACTCAAGGTGTAGGTACAAGAACTCCTGGACAAGGGTTTTATTCGTCCTAGTGTTTCACCTTGGGGAAGCTCGAGTCCTTTTAGTGAAAAAGAAGGATGGATCAATGCGTTTATGCATTAATTATCGTGAGTTAAATAAGGTGACGATTAAGAATAAGTATCCACTTCCTCGCATAGATGATTTGTTAGACCACTTGCAGGGGGCGTCAATATTTTCAAAGATTTATCTTACGATCAGGTTACCACTAGTTGAGGATAAGAGAAGAAGATACTCCCAAGACTCCGTTCAGATCTAGGTACGAGCACTATGAATTTACAGTGATGTCTTTTGGGCTGACAAATGCGTCTGTGATATTCATGAACTTGATGCACAGGGTGTTTAAGGAATATCTCGACACCTTTGTGATCGTGTTCATCGACGATTTTTATGTTTACTCCAAGTCAGATGAGGAACACGAGACACGCCACAGAAGGGTTTTGACGACCCTAAGATAAAATCAATTATATGCCAAGTTCTCTAAGTGTGAGTTTTGGCTCCAGCAGGTGTCCTTTTTAAGGCATGTGGTGTCGAGTGGTGGAGTTTCAGTTGATCCAACAAAAGTTGAAGCGGTTACCAAGTGGCCTCGCCCGTCCACTGTCACTAAAGTTTGAAGTTTCCTGGGATTAGCGGGTTACTATTGTCGTTTTGTGCAAGACTTTTCCAAGATAGCCACACCACTGACACAGTTGACCCGAAAGGGTAGTTCGTTTGTGTGGAATAGTGCTTGTGAAGCAAGTTTTCAGAAGCTCAAGCAGATGTTGGTTTCAGCTCCAATGCTCATTGTTCCAGATGCATCGGGTTCTTTTGTCGTTTACAGTGATGCTTCCAAGAAAGGGTTAGGTTGTGTTCTTATGTAGCATGGTAAGGTCTTTGCCTACGCCTCCCACCAGCTAAAGGACTATGAACGCAACTACCCGATGCATGATATGGAGTTAGCAGCGGTAGTTTTTGCCCTGAAGATTTGGAGATATTATTTGTATGGTGAGAGGATCCAAGTCTTCACAGATCACAAGAGCCTAAAGTATTTCTTCACACAGAAAGAGCTTAATATGAGGCAGCACAGATGACTTGAGTTGGTGAAGGACTATGATGTTGAGATTCTTTACCACCCGGGCAAGGCGAACGTGGTTGCAGATGCACTCAGTAGAAAGGTAGCCCATACCTCAGCCTTAATCACAGACCAGACTCACATAAGGACTGATTTGGAGCGTGCAAGGATAGCAGTTCTAGTAGGAGGAGTTGCCTTATAGTTTGCCCAGTTGTCAGTTCAGTCGATGTTGAGACAACGTATCATAAGCGTTCAGAGGGAGGATTCCAACCTTAGTGACCTCTTCCACCAGGTAAAGATAGGTCAGGGAGATGAGTTTTCTCTATCCTCAGATGATGGCCTTCTCTTTTCGAGGGTGATTATGCGTGCTTGAGAGTGATGGGCTTAAAAATGAGGTTCTGACTGAAGCTCACAGTTCCTCTTTTTCAATGCACCCAGGCAACACGAAGAAGTACCAAGACCTGAAGCAGTACTACTGGTGGCATGACATAAAGAGGGATGTAGCAGAGTTTGTGAGCAAGTGTTTGGTTTGCCAGCAAGTTAAACCTCCTAGATAGAAGCCAGCGGGGTTATTGCAACCTTTGGATGTGCCTCAGTGGAAATCTATAATCTATAATCTCTAATATATAAAAAGTCAGGATCTTGAAAAAAAAAATTTGGACATATTTACCCTCTCATTTTTTTACATAATTACAAATATGCCCTTGTGATTTATTTAACACTACAATAATTATATAACTATAAAAACCGATATTGCATTCAAATATTTAATAAAGTAATGGATAAATAGGAATTGATTATTAATTATTTAATAATTTTTTTTACCTAAATGTGATAATTATATAACTATAAAAACCAATATTGAATTCAAATATGTAATAAAACTAATGGATAAATAGGAATTGATTATTAATTATTTAATAATTTTTTTTATCTAAATGTGATATTTAAACTAAAATGAATATTAAATGTTTTAAAAAATGATATTTTTATTTCACAAAATGTATATTGCCTTCTTTTAGTGATAAAATCATAGTAGGAAAAATTTTAACCATTGTTAAAAGAAAACTATAATTTAAATAAATTCTACACCATCAAGTTTTATATATAATAAATTAGTAGAATAATAGTTTTTTTTTTTCAATGAAGGTATATATAAGAATGTGAAAAGTTGGTAGGTGAAGAGCTTGAATATAAAAGGTTTTATTCATTAAATTTCTATGAATTAATTATAAACTTTATAACTTCAATTTTAATTACAATCAATAGTGGGATTTTAAAGGTTTTGGAATTGCAAGAGTTTTGTAACATTCTTCAACTCCACTATATAAAGAACTCTCTCCCTACTTTCTTCTACACAAACTTGGGTATCCTCTTTTTAGTTTTTTTTTTCCCTCTCCAATTTGTTCTATATAAGTTTATTAGTTTATTTGAATTATAAAGTCGTGTTAACTACCAAAAAAGGACGAAAATACTTCAAAACGATCTTCAACATAGGTATCTATTTCTAACATATATATGTTTTCATTCTAATACTTTTTGTTTTTTTGAAAAAAATCATTCTAGCTAACACTATTATTCATTGATTTTCTTTTATTCTAATCCTAATAACTAATGTAACACTATTATCCTTAATTTAAAATTTGTTTAAGGTAATTTTCGATAGTTTTAAAATTAAAGTTAGTTTTATTTAGTATTCATAAAAGTTGTATGATGTAAAGGTATTTTTTTCTACAACAATTTAGCTTTCTCATTTTGATTTGTTTTTCTTCTTCTATTAGTTCCTTCATATATTTTTAGATTTAGAAGATTGCATTGCATATTGGTATAACAAACTATGTTATGGGAATTGCTATGCGATGTTGTTTGTATTATAGATGTTGTCGTTGTATCTTGAAAAATGGTTTGATCTCAAATACCAACCAAAGGTGAACCTATTATCAGATAATCGTATGAAGAGGTATCAATATCTCTTAGATGTTTTTATATTATTTTATAATTAACCCTCTTATTGTATTTGTTGTTTATGTATGATTTTTATTAAAAAAAAAAAAATTATTTCCTACACAATTTTTTATCCAATGAATCAAAAACAAAAAAATGAAAGTTTGATATTAAGTATAGTTAGTTGTAAAATTAATTATCAATTGATTTTTAACTCGTTTAAAAAACTCAACTTTATAATTTCCATGAAAATTATAAAAAATTGAGTCAAACTCATAAACAGAATAATATCAATCGAGTAAGTATGATCATTGAATCACGTTGATCCATTCAAGCAACTAAATCGTTTAAAATTCAAATTGCCATTATTTTTTTTTTTTTTTTTGTTAAAGATAAGTTAAAACATATTTAAACATAAATTACTAAAATAAAACATTTTATACCATAGTGATTGAATTGATAAAACAGTTACACATATCCTAAACTATAAAAATATGTGACCGACTATATAAGACTACATAAAATTTATATTAAGTAATTTTAAAAAAATTATTGTATTGAATAATATTTTATCCAAATTATATATAATTATAAATATTTTTAAATTTTTTTAAAAAAATTACACATGCAATGCATGTGGTAAAACACTAGTATATTAAAAGGTGAGGATGTTTGAAAAACTTTTTTGGACACTTTTGTCCTTGCTTTGATTTACTAATTTACAAGTTGTGTCATTGACAATTAAATTTAAATAGTAAATTAATTAATTAATACTTAATTAACAATAATAAATACATATGGAACTACTAAAAGGTTGGAATATAAAAAGTTTTTCCTACAATTTTCTTTAATTATAACTCATGATAGAATTATAGAATTATAGAATTCAATGGGTTTTGTAACTATCATATTCCACTACTATAAAATAGGATTTTTTTCACAATTTCCTTCCCCAACACTTAGGGTCCATTTGGAATACATTTTAATTTAAATGTTTTTCAAGAATGCATTTAAAAAACATTTTGTATAAAAATTGTTTAAAATACAAACACTCATATGTTTGGTTGCATTTACTCACAAATGTTTTTATACACAAGTTATTGTTTACTTAAGAAGACTTTTTTTAAAAGTTGGTTTCAAGTGTTTCTCACAAAATAGTTTATTTATCAATCTCATTTTCTAATAAATCATTTTTAGTGATTGTCAAACACTACAATTTTTTTCAAAATGAATTATTTTCAAAATTAAACACTTGAAAATGTAAACCAAACACGCCCTTAGTTTCATTCTTTCTTCATTTTTTTTTCTCTTTGTTTTCTTTGCTCTCATAGGCTCTCCAATCTTCAAAACATCTCAAGGTGTTGGTAATGGTATATTCAAGTCGTTGTAAGGGGATGTATGTGTTGAATCCATCCGGATCCAAGACTTTTTACGTTACAACTCCAATTTGATGAAGTCGAATAGTTGTATTTGTATACAACTCTGATAGCGAGCATAGCTAGCTATTTTTCTCTGATTAATTAAGCTAGTCTTTTTCAATTATTTGCCCAAATTTATGCATTTTTATGTTTTATTTGTAGGAAGTATGTGCTTGAAGCTTAATTCAGCAATTGGAGTCAAATGGAGCTTCCAATCTAAAAAAAAAAAAAAAAAAAAAAAAAAAAATTCATAGCGTCGCGACGCTATAGAAAATTTTCCAAATTTGCGGATCGCGACAGCGTCTCGACGCTACAACGAAATTTTGCTATTTAAGCATCTTTTCGGCTAGGTTTTTGGGGACTTCGAATTGGGGACTTTTGGAGCCGACATTAGAGCATAAAGAGGACAGAATTGAGCTGAAGCAAAGGGGATTAGTTGGAAATCAACCCATTGTTCGTGGGGATTGTGACGGGGACGTTCGGTCTCGGCCTACAACGAGTCTATTTCTCTTTTCCCTTACTTTAGACACTTTTTATGGCTTATTTAGACTTAGTTTATATTGTAACGAGGATTATGTGTAGCTAAGTTTAATTCTTAGGGATTGATGTAGCCGTTGGGCAAGTTTTGGATTGATTTACGGTATTTATGCTATTGATGTCATTTATGCATATGTTGTATGTTTAATGCTTTCGATTTACTGGCCATAAGTTGATTGATGTTTATATTTGAATCTAACTCGGGAGAGAGGATTTAAATTAGTAATCAATATGCATAACTAGAATTTAGCTAAAAATCGGGAGATTAAGGTTAATTCTAGAAATTGTCATAAAGGTTAGCCTTATTGCCTTGTATGTTTATTGGATTTAGATAGAGATATCGGGTTCAATTGCATATGGGAGAATCATGTATGCTCGGGAGAGATATGTGTGATTTTAGTTGTCAAGATTTATGAATCATAGCATGTGTTAATCCGTTTATTAATCCATAACTCCAATTGGTGAAATCAATTCCCTAAGACCAATTATTCCCATTTGATTGTCACTTTTTACTTTAGTTTTGTGTTGATTAATTCATATTCTCATTCTATTTGATTCCCTAAATAAAATTGGCCAAGAGTATTTTCGATAATTAAAACTTGGCTAGACACCAATCCAGAGGACGACATTCGATTGCATAATCACTATATTATTACTTGACCCGTACACTTGCGGTTAGCAATTTGCACATCAAGTTTTTGGCGCCGTTGCCGGGGATTGGCATATTTAGTCAATTTTAATATCGTAGAAAAATTGTCCGGTCTTAGTTTAGGGTGTATTTTATTTTTTTGTTATTTTTGTTATTTTTGTTTTTAGGTAGATTGCATTTTTCCTTTATTATTTTTCTTTTCCATTCTTAAATTTTTCCTTATTTAGATTTTCCCATTTTTGTTTGATTTTTCCATTGTTAGATTTTTAGTTTTTCCTTTTTAGATTAGTTTTTCCTTATTTGTGAGTGTCCTTATTGGTTTTTGTTTTATCTATTTTTGCATTCCATATTAGTCAATTTTTTTCCTTTTGTAGATTATATTTTTCCTTATTTAGATTTAGTTATTTTCCTTTTCTTGTTTCTTTCCTAATTTATTTTATTTCCTTTTCTTTGCCTTTTTAGGTTAGTGTAGTCGGTGTATGCGAAAGGTTAGGGAATTGGCCTTAGTTCCCTTGGATCATGAAATAGAAAGAACATTCAATAGACTTCGAAGGGAAAATCTAGAAAACATCCAAATGGTCAATCCTAATCCTGAAGAACCTAAGCCCATCAGGGACTATTTTCAGCCGATCTTTCACGAGCAACAGTCGGGGATTGTCTATGCCCCAATTAATGCTAACAATTTTGAGCTGAAAACAGGTCTCATTCAGATGGCTCGAGATTTCGCTTACAGAGGATCACCCATGGAGGATCCAAATTCTCATCTGAAATCCTTCTTAGACATCTGTGGGACGGTAAAATTAAATTGTGTTTCTGAAGATGCCATTCGCTTACGTTTATTTCCTTTTTCGTTGCAGGACAAAGCGAGGGACTGGTTACAATCTATTCCACCTGGGAGCATTACCACTTGGGATGCTTTGGTCCAGGCATTCTTAAAGAAGTTCTTTCCTCCTGCCAAGACGGTCAAGCTGAGGACCGAAATTGGGACATTCCAGCAACAATTCGAAGCTGTTCGAGGCTTGGGAGAGATTTAAAGAGCTGCTAAGGAAGTGCCCTCAGCACGGATACCCTGACTGGCTACAGGTTCAATTATTTTACAGTGGATTAACTCCTAGCACGAAAACTATTGTTGATGCAGCTGCTGGTGGGACTCTGTTGTCCAAGACTGTTGAGAGTGCTAGGACTTTGTTAGAGGATATGGCCACCAACAGCTATCAGTGGCCATCTGAGCGGTCGGGACCCAGAAAGATTGCTGCTGGAGTGTTCGAGGTTGACAACGTAAGTGCACTTCAAGCTCAGATGTCTTCCTTGGCTAATGCATTTTTAAAGTTTTCAGGTTCAGGGAATGCTCAATCAATTGAGTCTGCAACTGCTCTTGCATCCCAGACTCAGGGGGAAAATCTCGAGCAGGTTCAGTATGTTTCTAATTTTAATTCTAGGGGGTACAATAATAATTCCACACCTACACATTATCACCCTAGCAATAGACATCATGAGAATTTTTCCTATGCTAATAATAAGAATGTTTTGAATCCTCCTGGCTTCACTCCTCAAAGTCAAGAAAATAAGAAATCTTTAGAAGACCTTGTTGGAGCTTTTATTGCAGAATCAAGTAACAGGTCAAATAAGCTTGAGGAGGCCGTGATTGCAATAAACACTACTGTCAATGGTCATTCTGCAGCAATCAAGAATATAGAGACTCAGCTGGGACAACTGGTAAGTGTTGTCAACTCTATGAATAAAGATAAAGCCCCAGTTGAACAGGAGAAATCTTCTTTGGAGTACTGCAAGGCCGTATCTGTGCATTATGAGGAGGAGACTAAATTAGCTGAAGAGGAGAAAACAACTGAACCAGAGGAACTCACAGGAGGAGTTGAAGAAGACACCACCTCAAACGAAGCTGAAAAGCTTAATCCTGAGCCTTCTATCCCTTCTCCTACTGTTTTAGTTCCTAAATTAAAGAAAAAGAAAAATTCTAAGGTTAAGTTTGACAAATTTTTAGATGCTTTTATGGGTTTGCATGTTAATATTCATTTTTCAGATGCCTTGGAGCAGATGCCTCACTACAGAAAATTTATGAAGGAATGACTCAACAAGAAGAAAAAGGAAAAGCAATTGGAGACTGTATATCTTGCATCGACGTGCAGTGCTCGTGTCCAACAGGGAGTACCAGAGAAATTGTCTGACCCAGGGAGTTTTACTATTCCTTGTAATTTTGGTGCTTATTCTTGTAGAGCACTATGTGATCTAGGGGCTAGCATAAATATTATTCCATTATCTCTGTGCAAAAAGCTTAATATAGGAGAAATAAAATCTACCTCTGTTAGACTTCAGTTGGCTGACCAGTCTCTGGTTAGTCCATATGGGATTGTTGAGAATATTCTGATTAAAGTAGGTAGATTTTTCCTTCCTGTTGATTTCTTTGTGCTAGATATTAAAGAGAATCCTGCTATGCCTATCATATTAGGGAGACCTTTCCTTGCTACAGGGAGGGTTATAATTGATATTGAACGTAGGGAGCTAATCATAAGAATCCAACAGGAGAAGGAAGTTTTAAAAGCTTTTGAGGACCCCAAGAACACATCAGATACAATGATGGTGGGCTACAGGAGAGGTGCTAGGAAGAGCACCAGTGATGAAAAATCTGACAGGAGACCACCCTGATGCATAGTTGGTCAACACGTCGAGCTAATGACGTTAAACAAGCGCTTATGGGAGGCAACCCAAGTGAGATAGTTATTTCTTTATTTTGAGTTTTATTTATTTTTTGTGTCTGCTTTGTAGGTCTTGTTTTCTTTCTCTCCTTTGCTTTCAAGCTGTTAAGAGTCCAAGCATTCAGTCAAGAAGTCATCATCATTCCAGGGTAGTATTGTTCACTCCTTTAATGCGTTTATTGTTCTCATGCTTGTTTATGCTTTATTTTTGTTATACATTGAGGACAATGCATATTTTAAGTTTGGGGGTGGATTAGCATGTTTGTGGAGCCCTTGAGCATCTGTGTTCGGGCTATAGTTTTGAGCTTTCTTTGAATTATGCATATGGTTGTTTTCTGGATGCTACTTTTGCATGATTATGATGTCCTAGGATAGGCTTTCTTGTCAATTTTCAAGCTTGTGATGAGTTGTAAGCATAAGTGCCCAAAAAGGGAGACTTTTTTAAATTTTTCTAGGAGATGGCTTGCATGAGTAGTGTATTTTTCTTAGCTAGATTTGGATTTGAATGCTTAGGAGCGAATTATTGGGTTCATATGCTTGTTGTCACCTCGATAGGTGTAGGGCAGAGCTAAAGAGTTAATTTTTTGCAAATTAGCATGTTTGATCTTGCTTAGGAGAAAAGAAAAGAATATATGCTATTTATGCTCATAAAGAAAAATCATTCTTGTTGTTACTGTTGAAATAAAATAATAATGTCATGGCTTGTGCACAATATGCAATGGTTAATAAAGATTAAGGCAAAAAGAGCTACCCCTGTTGTGATCAGTTAGGCCAACCAGAGAAAACTCAGGTTAAGGGTCCCTGCAATGGGTGTGCGAAAGCTAGTGCCACATATACATGCTTAATTTAATTGTTATTTATAAGCACCTAAGTATGGAGATAAACAAACTAATTTGTTCCATTAACTCATTAGTGAAACCTTAGTGCCAGTGTAGAGGGAAGATGAGCTGAAAGTTTAATAATCCAATCCCGGGCTAGTAGAGTCTGATCTTGTTGAGTTAGATCTCGCTTGTGCAAGTTAATTTTGGAAAAAATTTAATTTGTCTCCCTCATTGGTCCTTATGTGCATGTCTCTTGCTTGCTTGACTATTGACCTTTGAGCCTTGAGGATTGAGTTATGATTATTGCATCCATTCTTCTACTGTATGCTTGATTTTTAGTTTGCTCGAGGACTAGCAAAAGCTTAAGTTTGGGGGTATTTGATAGCGAGCATAGCTAGCTATTTTTCTCTGATTAATTAAGCTAGTCTTTTTCAATTATTTGCCCAAATTTATGCATTTTTATGTTTTATTTGTAGGAAGTATGTGCTTGAAGCTTAATTCAGCAATTGGAGTCAAATGGAGCTTCCAATCTAAAAAAAAAAAAAAAAAAAAAAAAATTCATAGCGTCGCGACGCTATAGAAAATTTTCCAAATTTGCGGATCGCGACAGCGTCTCGACGCTACAACGAAATTTTGCTATTTAAGCATCTTTTCGGCTAGGTTTTTGGGGACTTCGAATTGGGGACTTTTGGAGCCGACATTAGAGCATAAAGAGGACAGAATTGAGCTGAAGCAAAGGGGATTAGTTGGAAATCAACCCATTGTTCGTGGGGATTGTGACGGGGACGTTCGGTCTCGGCCTACAACGAGTCTATTTCTCTTTTCCCTTACTTTAGACACTTTTTATGGCTTATTTAGACTTAGTTTATATTGTAACGAGGATTATGTGTAGCTAAGTTTAATTCTTAGGGATTGATGTAGCCGTTGGGCAAGTTTTGGATTGATTTACGGTATTTATGCTATTGATGTCATTTATGCATATGTTGTATGTTTAATGCTTTCGATTTACTGGCCATAAGTTGATTGATGTTTATATTTGAATCTAACTCGGGAGAGAGGATTTAAATTAGTAATCAATATGCATAACTAGAATTTAGCTAAAAATCGGGAGATTAAGGTTAATTCTAGAAATTGTCATAAAGGTTAGCCTTATTGCCTTGTATGTTTATTGGATTTAGATAGAGATATCGGGTTCAATTGCATATGGGAGAATCATGTATGCTCGGGAGAGATATGTGTGATTTTAGTTGTCAAGATTTATGAATCATAGCATGTGTTAATCCGTTTATTAATCCATAACTCCAATTGGTGAAATCAATTCCCTAAGACCAATTATTCCCATTTGATTGTCACTTTTTACTTTAGTTTTGTGTTGATTAATTCATATTCTCATTCTATTTGATTCCCTAAATAAAATTGGCCAAGAGTATTTTCGATAATTAAAACTTGGCTAGACACCAATCCAGAGGACGACATTCGATTGCATAATCACTATATTATTACTTGACCCGTACACTTGCGGTTAGCAATTTGCACATCAAACTCCACTTTTGTTTTTTTTTTTTTGAGAAATATACAACTCCACTTTGATGAAGTAGAATAATTGTATTTGTATATAAATGTTTATCAAGTGAGCAAATCTAGAAATGGGTGTATATTTTGGATCTTGATTTTTTTTATTACTATTTGATTTTTTTATCGTTCTTATATTATTAGTGTATTTTTTTATTAGTAATATTCGTTAAAAAATTAAATTGTGTTGCATCAATTACAAGCTTATGTTTATTTTGCTGAGAAAAAAATATAATGTATAACTTAATGTCTCACAAATTTTTCAATTGATTATAAATAAAAATTAATTACTTAATTAATTATCAATAATAAATTAAATTAATTATTGTGAATGAATTAAATCTATAATCTTATCTTATCTTATATCTTATATCTTATATTTTATATCCTTATATCTTATATCTTATACTTATACTACATTAAAAAGTGGCTAAGAAGGAGAATCATTTTTGGACCATTTTGTCCATTTGCCAAATTTTAAATTTACAAAACATGCCATTAGGTGGAAAAAAAAAACGTTTTTTGGACAATATTATCTTTTGTTTATAAAATAATACCTAGATTTTCCTTATTAAATTGATTTAGCACAAAAAAAAAATAATTAAACACAAATCTATCCGCCAACCATACTAATAATTTTTTAAAAATTTTATTTATTACATTTTTTAACAATTGTTTTATTATTTAATTAAAATAAAAAAAAAATTTACTACGAAGAGCATCGGAAGCCACTCTTTATATAATAATAATAATAATAATAATAATAATAATAATAATATTAACTATTTAATTTTCTTTGCATATTCTTACCTCCATACATAACCTATAAGTATTTAATATTAACATCAAATATTTAATTTTCTTTTCATATTATCACCTCTACACTTACCGTATTTAAGAAAATATGTATTTAAGAGAAGAGGTTAGAATATGAAAAGTCATATCTCTCAATTTATATGATTTTAATTTCTAAAATTTATGATTTTATCTTTAAGAAAATGTTAGAATTATTATGAATATTACAAATAGATGCCCACTAGTTTGCTTAGTGTCCTAAAGGCCATGTGTCACTATTCAAATAGTCCATGTGCCATGTAAATATTGATGCTTAGTGCCCATTGCTAGCCACATCCTACTTGCCAAATTGTCTATAAATAGTGGCTTTTGGTGGTATTAAAATGACAATTCCATTGGTGAAAAACTTCTCATCCATCATTCTCCACTTAGCTTTTTATTTTTTTATTTTATTTAATTTCATGCTTTTATTTATTTTATTTATATTAGAATATTATTATTATTATTATTATATTATATTTTATCTATTGTCGTATTTCCGAGTTCTATTGTGCTGCTCAATTTCACAACACGTTATCAGCACGAGCTCCCGTTGCTTCCTTCACTAAAGTGTTACCATGACAAATCTTACGAAATTAGAATTCTTAGCCCTTGACATTAATGGTAATAATTATTTGTCATGGGTGCTCAATGCGAAATCCACCTGGATGCTATGAACTTGGGAGAAACAATTAAAGAAGAAAATACGACATCCAGGCAAGATAAAGCCAAAGCTATAATTTTCCTTCGCCATCATCTCCACGAGGGATTGAAAATGGAGTATCTTACAATAAAAGATCCCCGTATCTTGTGGAAAAATTTGAAAGAAAGGTATAATCATCAGAAAATAGTTATTCTTCCTAAAGCTCGTTATGAATGGATGCATTTGAGGCGACAAGATTTTAAATCAGTAAGTGATTACAATTCCGCATTATTTAAAATCAATTCAAAATTGTTGTTATGCGGAGAGAAAATTACTGATGCTGATATGTTAGAGAAGACATTTTCTACATTTCATGTCTCGAATATGCTCCTGCAGCAGCAATATCGAGGGAAAGGTTTTAAACAATATTCTGAACTAATTTCATGTCTTCTCGTGGTCGAACAAAATAACGAGTTATTGATGAAAAACCATAAATATCGACCAACTGGAACAACACCATTCCCTGAAGTGAATGTTGTGAATTTTAATAATAATCGTGGCCGAGGTCGTGGTCGTGGTCGTGGCAGAGGAAGAAATAACAATTATTTTTATGGTGGTCGTTCTAATTTTAAAAGAACCACCCATGATGATCACAGAGGGAAAACTCCACAAGAAAAGAGTTCAAAAAGTGTTGAAAATAAATGTTTCCGATGCAGAATGACTGGGCATTGGTCACGTACCTGTCGTACGTCAAAACACTTAGTTGATCTCTATTAAGCCTCCCTGAAGGAAAAAGGAAAAGTTGTGGAAACAAATCTTGCATACCAGGATGATGATATATTTGACCCATCCAATATGACAAATTTGGATGTGGCAGATTTTTTTGAATCTCTTGAAGAGAAGATCGACACAACCGGTGGAACATCAAGTGCTTCTTTTGACTTTGAGAATATCTAATGTTGTTGTTTTTATCTTTATGTTTTCCTTAGTAAAATTAACTTTTGTATATTTCAAGTGTTATTTTCTTATTATAATTATTCTCTTTTAATGAAGAAACATGGAATCTTTTCATATGTTTGATGATTCGAAAATGAGCAAAGAAGATTTATGTCTGGCAGACAGTGCAACTACGCACACAATACTTACGAGTAGAAAATATTTTTCCAAACTGACAATGCTGGAAGCAAAAGTCAATACTGAGGGAATAAAAGTCCCCACGCAGCGGAAGCGCATCGATTGGACCTTACGCCGTATATTAATTAACATTAAAATACCGTTACGAAAACTCAATCAAACTTTAAACATTCTTTAAAGCTGCTGGAAAATTGGTTTAAACATGCTGAAAAATAAATCTAAATTTATTTTCATGCTTTTCTAAAGAAAAGGGGAAGAACCGTTACAAACCTCCGTTGTAGACTTGAACGTTCTTCGCCAACAATGCTCCAACGAACAAAACGCAACAGCCTCCTTTGTCTTGTGATCGCTGGAAAATTCTTCTTGAATGACACAATAACCACAGAGGTTACACCGGTATGACTCTAGGTCTAGGAGGCAAAAGACTTGTGGGAGTCTTTCTCTAAGAGGGAGGCTAGAGAGAATTCTAGGTCTTGTCTTGAGAGTCTAAGAGCAAGAGCAAAGTGTCAAGTGTCTTGGACCAATTAGGTCTAATGTTCTATTTATAGAAGAGAGGCCATGAATAAAATATTCAATTAAATCAATCTTTTCCAAAATTGATTCAATCTTATTCCTTAATTAATCAACCATGATCAATCAATTCCATAATTGATTAATCTTTTCCACAAATGACTAATTACTTCCATAAGTGATTAGATCATTTCCATAAACGATTAATCACTTCCTTAAGTGATTAATTATTTCCATAATTGATTAATTCTCGGTTAATGAATTCTTTAATTAATTAACCACCAATTAAATATCACATATTTAATTTCCGGCCTAGAATTAATTAATTTGCCCAAACACATTTTAGGCCTTAAAGTAATTAATTCATTATTTGAACTCTTTCAAACTTCCATAAATTTATATTGAATTTCTTCAAATATTAATTTCTCTCATAATAATATATCAATATATATTATATTTGTTTCCCTTAGTAAATTGAACATTTTCAATTTACTTTTATTACTTAGTTGCCTCAAATTACTTTATGAACTACCAGTGGGACCTAATGGACCTGCAGATCAGAAGCTCCAACGATGTGAGATTAATTGGTCAAACTCATTAACCACATTAATCAATATTCGTTAACTGTGTGTACATTCCACTATAGACTCACAGTTGCACTCTTCTCACTACAGACATATTTTTTGTGTCCACGGATCTAGACCAATATTGACTAGTTAGTCCTTCACGAGTGTCCGTAACACCAGCTAGGTCAAATTACCGTTTTACCCCTAGGTTACCTCTATTTTCTTAAGTACCAATTCTCCTCTAATGAACAACCTGTTTGTGGTCCAACCATCAAACAGAAAACCCTCTCGTGCCATTGAGAGGGTAGGGTCCTTTGTTCAAGACTCGGAGTAACCACTTAAGGGAACACTCATCTGCTTCCCTAAAGTCGGGAAGGAGTGAATTCCATCTTGTACGATTATGTTCCCAGCTCCCCATTTGGTCTTGTCCCCAAAGTGGTAGGCTTATTGAGTCGGCGTATTGGCCACTCTCACCCATACAAATCGAAGGACAATCTCTCATAAGCAGGAGTCCATAATCAACTCAGGATTAAGACTATGTTGTCTAGGTCGTCCTAGTGAAATAGAAAACCAACTAGTTAACGGTGTTATAACCAGTGGTTACTATTTCGCGGTACGGTCTTATGCAAACTCATTGCATAGGATACCCCCACTCACATGTCTCCTACACGAACGCGTTGGATCGCAGCGTTTGTATCAAATACAAAGTGGGCTGTATCCATAGTGTCACCAGGATAAGGCACCCAGTCTTATCCCTATACTATAGACCCTTTAGGCTGTTTCTTGAACAATGATCCCATATGTCGCTACATATAGTTCAAGACTCATATTACAGTCTTGGATGTCTAGTTTATTGGATTAGGGTTATTATTAGGCAAAGACAAATATAAAATAACTAATAACAATTAATGGAAAAATATATCAATATTATTTCATTAATATCCGGTCAACGATTACATTCACTATCTACGAGTTTTAGGGCATAAAACCCAACAAACTCCCACTTGAACTAAAACACTAGTTAGTGGGATGTAAATGCAATAATCTAAAGCTGGAAATGTCATGTATATTAAAAATAATACAATGAACTAGGGCATCCTTATACCCATTATACATTTCTCCCACTTGCCCTAAATTAGATGACATACATATCTCGTAGACCTAGACCCTCTAGATGACCCTCAAACACTTTAGCCGTGAGAGCCTTCGTAAATGGATCAGCGATGTTGTGCTCAAAGGCGATCTTAGTGACGATCACATCTCCTCTTTGCACAATCTCCCGTATCAGGTGATACTTCCTCTCGATGTGTTTACCCCGTTTGTGGCTTCGAGGTTCTTTTGAGTTGGCTACAGCCCCACTGTTGTCACAGTATAGTGTTATGGGCACGTTCATATTCGGAACCACTTCCAAATCAGTCAGGTACTTTCTAAGCCATACTGCCTCCTTAGTTGCTTCGCAAGCTGCTACATACTCAGCCTCCATGGTTGAGTCTGCTATGCATCCTTGTTTGATGCTTCTCCACACTACTGCTCCTCCATTGAGGGTGAATACTGACCCTGATGTGGATTTCCTTGAATCCTTATCAGCTTGAAAGTCAGAGTTAGTGTATCCAGTAAGAATCAAATCCTTAGCTCCATACACAAGCATGTAGTCCCTCGTTCTCCGAAGATACTTGAGGATATTCTTAACCGCTCCCCAAAGGTCCAACCCTGGATTAGACTGATACCTACTGACTACTCCCACTGCATAACTGATGTGCAATTTGCTAACCGCAAGTGTACGGGTCAAGTAATAATATAGTGTTTTCGTGTAAAACGAGTGTCGTCCTCTGGATTGGTTTTCTAGCAAATTAAGTATCGCGAATACTTTTGTTCAATTTTATTTAGGGAGCAAAACTCAATAATAAAGATAAATCTAAAGACAAAAAGCATAAAATAAAAGTGGAGACTCAAATGGAAAGATTCTTAGGGAATTGATTTCATTGATTAAGAATGAGGATTGATTAATAGGAATGAATTGACCGTGCAATTATTCTACAAGCCAAGGAAGCTTTTATCACGATTACCTCTCCCGAGTATAATTGATTCTCATGCATATAAACTAACTTGATATCCCTATCTAAGTTCATTAACATGCAAGGCATTATTCGGTTCGGTCCTTGTTATGCTTCTAAAGATATTCCAAATCCCGTCACAAACTTAGAATTTCCACTTTAGTCATGCAATTAAATAAAGTAAGTCTTAGGCCAAATCCTCTCTCCCGAGTTAGATTCAACACTTAAATCATTCAATTAGTGATCAAGTAATTGAAAGCATTAAACACAAAATTGCATGCATAGAATAAAAGCACATTCATACCAAAAATTAATCCAACAAACTTAAACAATTACATCAATCCCTAAGACAAACAACTAGCAATTCATAGTCTTTAAACCATAAACACTAATTGAGAGAAAAGCCATAAAAACTACAAGAGTTAAGGGAAAGAAAAGAGAAAACTCGAATCCGTCGAAACCGGCACGTCCCCGTCACGATCTCCACGTCTTCTCGCTTGATTCCCGCTCCTTAGCCTTGCCTTTAGCTCCCACAAAAGGTCTCTAGTCGAAATTAGGGCTAAATTCTAACCAATTGGCCTCTCCAAATCCGTAGCTGAAAAGAGGAATTTATAGAAAATCTGCGGGTAGCGTCGCGGCGCTGTGTACATAGCGCCGCGACGCTGTCACAGCGTCTCGACGCTAAGGAGATAGCGTCTCGACGCTGTCTCTGTTGCCGCCCAATTCAGAAAAGGAAAGGCAGCGTCGAGACGCTCCAAGAGCAGCGTCCCGACGCTGGCCTACGGATGGCTCTCTTTTGACTTCTTCTTGGTTGAATCTTTTCCGTTCTTTAGCCAATTTTCATGTCCTGAACACGTATTTAGCTCCAAATTCTTGATTTAACTCCGAAACATGATTCCTACAAAAAGAACATAAAAATGCATAATTTTGGCCAATTAAATATAAAAGACTAGCTTAATTAATTAGGGAAACATAGCTAGTTAAGCTCGCTATCAAATACCCCCAAACTTAAGCTTTTGCTAGTCCTCGAGCAAACTAAAAATCAAACATACAGTAGAAAAATGGATGCACAATCATAACTCAATCCTCAAGGCTCAAAAGTCAATAACCAAGCAAGCAAGAGACATGCACATAAGGACCAATGAGGGAGACAAATTAAAATTTTTCCAAAATTAACTTGCACAAGCGAGATCTAACTCAACAAGATCAGACTCTACTAGCTCGGGATTGGATTATTAAACCCTCAGCTCATCTTCCCTCTACACTGGCACTAAGGCTTCACTAATGAGTTAATGGAACAAATTAGATTGTTTTCCTCCAAACTTAGGTGCTTATAATTAACAATTAAATTAAGCATGTATATGTGGCACTAGCTTTCACACACCCATTGCAGGGACCCTTAACCTGAGTTTTCTCTGGTTGGCCTAACTGATCACAACAGGGGTAGCTCTTTTTGCCTTAATCTTTATTAAACATTGCAAACTGTGCACAGGCCATGGCATAATAATTTTCTTTTCAACAGTAACTACAAGAATGATTTTTCTTTATGAGCATAAATAGCAAATATTCTTTTCTTTCCTCCTAAGCAAGATCAAACATGCTAATTTGCAAAACATTAACTTCTTAGCTCTTCCCTACACCTATCGAGGTGACAACAAGCATATGAACCCAATAATTCGCTCCTAAGCATTCAAATCCAAATCTAGCCAAGACAAATACTCTACTCATGCAAGCCATCTCCTAGAAAAATTTTAAAAAGTCTCCCTTTTTGGGCACTTATGCTTACAACTCATCACAAGCTTGAAAATTGACAAGAAAGCCTATCCTAGGACATCATAATCATGCAAAAGTAGCATCCAGAAAACAACCATATGCATAATTCAAAGAAAGCTCAAAACTACAGCCCGAACTCAGATGCTCAAGGGCTCCACAAACATGATATTCCACCCCCAAACTTAAAACATGCATAGTCCTCAATGTATAGATCAATAAAGCATAATCAATCATGAGAACAATAAAAGAGTAGGAGGAGTGAATGATACTGCCCTGGAATGATGACCTTTTCATGAATGCTTGGCAAAGACAAGAGCACGGGAACTCCTACAAAACAAAAATAACAAGACATAAAAAACAATAACAAAGTAACTTGGGTTGCCTCCCATAAGCGCTTGTTTATCGTCTCTAGCTCGACGTGCTCGTGCAGTCTGTCAAGGTACATAAAAATTCTCTTATTTCTTTGGGCCCTTCTTCCTTGAATCAATATAACCAACGATCGCTAGTAAGCTTACTAGTTTCTCATGGGCCCCTGAAACAGAATTATTTTTGGTATTTTTGAATAAAAGAAGCATAAAAGGAGAAATATCAAAATAAAGAGACTCTGACTCTGAAACTGACTCGTGAGAATAGAAAAAAGAACAATCAACATCTATAAAGGATGGAGAAGATAAAACAGACGAAGGCTTTTCAACCTCAAACTCTACCTCCTGAACCGTCACTACAAGCTCATTTTCTTTTTCTTCCTCACAAACATGTTCTTGAAAGGTTCTACAACTCTCCAATTCTTCTCTACTATCTATGCAACTCACCCCTGACTGCTCATCCTCATCAAGATTGAAAGAACTAAGCTCATGAATGGGTGCCAGAGAATCATCGGCCACATGACTCACTAGACAACCTATGGAAGTGGATCCCACCTCACTAACTTCCTGTGGGGTTTGAAGTCTTCTTATGATTTCATCAATTTTTAGACTCCTCGCTCTAGACTCCTCTATATAATTTTGAATTATGCTTTCCAAGGAAGAATTTTCATTTAAAGGGGTATAACTTGAAGATGAAAAATTGGAATATGGTGTTGAGTAAAAAGCCATTCAATTAAAGCAACAATGATAATTAGGCTTCCAATCAAACAATAACCCAACAAGAACAAATGACAAATACTAACAACAAAAAAATCTAATATGGAAAAAATCTAATATGGATAAATCTAAATATGGAAAATATAATCTAGAAAAGGAAAGTACTATCTAATTAAGGAAAACAAGAAACAAATATGAAAAATTACAATTAAGGCAAAAGACTAACAAGGAAAAAATATCTAAATAAAGAGAAAAAATCAAGAAAATAACACAAAAATCAAATAAGGAAAAGATTACACAACTAAAAGAAAACACTAAAATAGAAAAGCAAATATGGAAAATAAAAACAAAAAAGGAAAAAAATGCAATCTATCTAAAAAATAAAAATAAAAAAAAATAAAATACACCCTAAATTAAGACCGAACAATTTTTCCAAGATATTAATTTAACTAAATATACCAATCCCCGGCAACGGCGCCAAAAACTTGATGTGCAATTTGCTAACCGCAAGTGTACGGGTCAAGTAATAATATAGTGTTTTCGTGTAAAACAAGTGTCGTCCTCTGGATTGGTTTTCTAGCAAATTAAGTATCGCGAATACTTTTGTTCAATTTTATTTAGGGAGCAAAACTCAATAGTAAAGATAAATCTAAAGACAAAAAGCATAAAATAAAAGTGGAGACTCAAATGGAAAGATTCTTAGGGAATTGATTTCATTGATTAAGAATGAGGATTGATTAATAGGAATGAATTGACCGTGCAATTATTCTACAAGCCAAGGAAGCTTTTATCACGATTACCTCTCCCGAGTATAATTGATTCTCATGCATATAAACTAACTTGATATCCCTATCTAAGTTCATTAACATGCAAGGCATTATTCGGTTCGGTCCTTGTTATGCTTCTAAAAATATTCCAAATCCCGTCACAAACTTAGAATTTCCACTTTAGTCATGCAATTAAATAAAGTAAGTCTTAGGCCAAATCCTCTCTCCCGAGTTAAATTCAACACTTAAATCATTCAATTAGTGATCAAGTAATTGAAAGCATTAAACACAAAATTGCATGCATAGAATAAAAGCACATTCATACCAAAAATTAATCCAACAAACTTAAACAATTACATCAATCCCTAAGACAAACAACTAGCAATTCATAGTCTTTAAACCATAAACACTAATTGAGAGAAAAGCCATAAAAACTACAAGAGTTAAGGGAAAGAAAAGAGAAAACTCGAATCCGTCGAAACCGGCACGTCCCCGTCACGATCTCCACGTCTTCTCGCTTGATTCCCGCTCCTTAGCCTTGCCTTTAGCTCCCACAAAAGGTCTCTAGTCGAAATTAGGGCTAAATTCTAACCAATTGGCCTCTCCAAATCCGTAGCTGAAAAGAGGAATTTATAGAAAATCTGCGGGTAGCGTCGCGACGCTGTGTACATAGCGTCGCGACGCTGTCACAGCGTCTCGACGCTAAGGAGATAGCGTCTCGACGCTGTCTCTGTTGCCGCCCAATTCAGAAAAGGAAAGGCAGCGTCGAGACGCTCCAAGAGCAGCGTCCCGACGCTGGCCTACGGATGGCTCTCTTTTGACTTCTTCTTGGTTGAATCTTTTCCGTTCTTTAGCCAATTTTCATGTCCTGAACACGTATTTAGCTCCAAATTCTTGATTTAACTCCGAAACATGATTCCTACAAAAAGAACATAAAAATGCATAATTTTGGCCAATTAAATATAAAAGACTAGCTTAATTAATTAGGGAAACATAGCTAGTTATGCTCGCTATCAATAACATATGTCAGGCCTAGTGCAGAGCATAACATACATTAAGCTGCCCACAGCTGAGGCGTAGGGAATGTGTCTCATGTTCTCAACTTCTTGAGGTGTCTTAGGAGATTGTTCCTTAGACAGGTGTACCCCATGTCTGAAGGGTAGTAGTCCCTTCTTGGAGTTTTGCATCGAATATCGAGACAACATCTTGTCAATATACGTTGCTTGAGACAGAGCTAGCGTTTTGTTCTTACGATCCCTAATGATTTGGATTCCCATAACATATTGAGCCTCTCCCATATCTTTCATTTGGAATTGGGCTGCTAGCCATTTCTTAATGTCAGTGAGGTATCCTACATCATTCCCAATGAGTAGGATATCGTCTACATAAAGTATTAGATAAGCTATTTTCCTTTTGTTGACTTTCTTGTACACACAAGGCTCATCAACGTTTTGGTCAAAGCCAAAATATTTTATTGCAGTATCAAATCTAATGTTCCATGATCTGGACGCTTGTTTCAATCCATAAATGGATCGATTGAGCTTACAAACCTTTTGTTCCTGACCTTGGGCTATGAACCCTTCGGGTTGAGACAGGAAGATATTCTCTTCAAGATTACCATTCAGAAAGGCAGTCTTGACGTCCATTTGCCATATTTCATAGTCATAATATGTGGCTATGGATAAGAGAATTCTTATGGACTTTAACATGGCTACAGGAGAAAAGGTTTCCTCATAGTCAACCCCTTCCTTTTGGGTATAACCCTTTGCCACTAGTCTAGCTTTGAAGGTCTGTACCTTTCCAGCTGCATCTCTTTTTCTCTTATAGATCCATTTGCACCCTATGGGTTTTACCCCATTTGGTAGATCTGTAAGTTCCCATACAGAATTGGAGTACATTGACTCCATTTCAAGGTTCATGGCTTTGACCCATTCATCCTTATCTTCGTCATTCATTGCCTGTCGATAGGACAATGGATCCTCAATGCCATCATTAGGTGTGACAACCTGAGTTTCAGTTAAACCCAAGTAGCGGACAGGTTGTAATACAACCCTCCCACTGCGTCGAGGCATTCCCAACGTTTGAGATGGACGGGATGGATTTGAAGAACTAGTTCCTTCATCAACCCTTGTTGAAGTTCCAACTTCATCAACAACTCTTGATGATTCTTCAGTAGCTTCTCCTAATATTATTTTTCTGCGTGGTTTATGATCTCTCATGTGGTCTTCCTCTAAGAAAGTGGCGTTTGTCGATACAATCACCTTATTTTCTTGTGGGTCGTAGAAATAACCACCTCTCGTTTCTTTAGGGTAACCAACAAATTGGCACAGTTTTGAACGAGGTTCCAGTTTCTTAGGATTTGTCACAAGCACGTGTGCTGGACAACCCCAGATGCGAAAGTGATCCAAACTAGGTTTACGCCCCTTCTATAATTTGAAAGGTGTTTCAGAAACACTTTTCGAGGGAACATTGTTCAAGATGTATACTGCAGTCTCTACTGCATACCCCCAAAACAAGCTCGGCAATTGAGCATAGCTCATCATTGATTGAACCATGTCCAACAAGGTTCTATTTCTCCTTTCTGACACACCATTCTGCTGAGGTGTACCAGGGGCTGAGAGTTGAGATTGGATTCCATGTTCTATCATATAATCCTGGAATCTTTGACCATATACTCCCCTCCTCGATCAGATCGAAGTACTTTAATAGATTTACCTAATAGGTTTTCAACTTCAGCCTTAAACTCCTTAAACTTTTCAAGGGCTTCAGACTTATGTCCCATTAGGTATAAGTAACCATATCTTGAATAATCATCTATAAATGAGATGAAATATTCGTACCCTCCTCGAGCTTTTACATTCATTGGACCACATAGATCCGAATGTATTAACTCTAAGGGTTCTTTGGCTCTGTAACCTTTTCCAGTAAAGGGTCTCTTGGTCATTTTTCCCTCGAGACAAGATTCACAAGATGGTAGTGAATCATCTTCTAACTTACTTAGAAGTCCATTCTTTACCAAACAACCGATCCTATCGATGTTTATATGACCAAGTCTAAGATGCCAAAGATGAGTATTGTTACTTGATGGAGAAATCTTTTGCCTTTTACTTTGAGTTTCAGCAGTTTTAAATAATTCGTGATTTAAAAGTGCTTTGTTTTCGGTTGGTCTTAAAACATACAAGTTATTTTCCAATTTGGCTGAACAAATAAGTACACCATTTTTATAAATGAACGCTTCATTCATATCAAAAGTAACTGTATACGATTGTTCAATCAAACATGAAATAGAAATTAAGTTCCTCTTAATCTTGGGAACGATTAACAAACTTTCTAAAAGTAAGAATCTATTTCTAAAAAATAACTTCGCAGCTTCCACTGCTTTAGCTGAAATGACTTCTCCAGTTCCGACCCTGAGTGTCATTTCCCCATCGTTCAACTACCGAAAGGAACTATTTTCCTGAAAAGAAGAGCAAACATGATTAGTTACTCCTGAAAAGAAGACCCTTTAGGCTGATTGAAGTACATAGACTCCATCTCTAGGTCCATAGGTAGGTCTACAAGATCCCAGACTTGATTGAAGTACATAGACTCCATCTCTAGGTCCATAGCTTTGACCCACTGGTCATGGTCCACATCATTCATTGCCTGTCTAAAGGTCAATGGATCCTCAACCCCATCATTAGGTATGATAGTTGGAGTTTCTGCTTAACCCAGATAGCGTTCAGGTTGAATAACAACCCTCCCACTACGTCGAGGCATTCTCAACTCTTGAGAAGGATGGGTTTGACCAGATGTACTGGGCTCATCAATAACTCTTGTTGATGGTCCATCCTCTAAACTGGGCTCATCAACAACTCTTGTTGAAGATCCAGCCTCATCAACAACTATTGTTGATTCATTTGTAGCTTTACCAGAAAATTCACTTAACACAATTTTACTGTGTGGTATGTGTTCTTTAATGTGGTCTTCTTCCAAGAAAGTAACATTTGTCGATACAAACACTTTATTTTCTTTTGGATCAAAGAAGTATCCACCTCTTGTTTCTTTTGGGTAGCCTACGAATAGACATAATTTTGAACGAGAATCCAATTTCTTTGGGTTTGCTAGTAACACATGTGCAGGGCAGCCCCAAATTCTGAAATGACGTAAACTAACTTTACGCCCTTTCCAAAGCTCAAATGGTGTTTCAGAAACACTCTTTGAGGGAACAACATTCAAAATATAAACTACAGTCTCTACTGCATAACCCCAAAAAGAACTAGGCAATTGAGCATAGCTCATCATAGATCGAACCATGTCTAACAAGGTTCTGTTTCTCCTTTCAGATACACCATTCTGCTGAGGTGTACCTGGTGCTGAGAGTTGGGACGATATTCCATTTCTATCAAATATTTTGGAATTTTAAGTCCAAATACTCTCCACCTCGATCAGATCGAAGTGCTTACCTAACAAGTTCTCAACTTCAGTCCTGTACTCCTTGAACTTTTCAAGGGCTTCAGACTTATGACTCATTAGGTATAAATAACCATACCTTGAATAATCATCTATAAAAGAGATGAAATATTCATACCCTCCTCGAGCTCTTACATTCATTGGACCACAGAGATCCGTATGTACGAGTTCTAAGGGCTCCTTGGCACGATAACCTTTTCCAGTAAAAGGTCGTTTGGTCATCTTACCTTCGAGACATGACTCACATGGAGGTAAAGTACCATCTTCTAACTGACTTAGAAGTCCGTTCTTAACCAATCTCCCAATCCTATTGAGATTTATGTGACCAAGTCTCAAGTGCCAAAGATAGGTACTTTGAGAAACTTTTTGCCTTTTTGGTTGAGTCTCAGCTGTTTTAAACATTTCATTGTTCAAAATAGCCCTAGACTCTATTGGTCTTAAGACATACAAATTGTTCTCCATTTTTGCAGAACATATATCTGCACCCCTTTTAGTAATGAAAGCTTCATTCACAGAAAAGGACACTGAATACCCTTGTTCTAGCAAACAAGAAATAGAAATCAAATTTCTTTTTATTCTGGGAACTATATATACGTTATCTAATAACATATAGCGTTCCTTGGAGAAGAACAATTTAATATCTCCCACTGCTTTAGCTGAAATGAGCTCTCCAGTCCCAACTCTGAGAGTCATTTCCCCAGCATCTAACTGTTGCCAGGAGCTTATTCCTTCAAAGGAAGAGCATACGTGATGAGTGGCACCTGAATCAAGGATCCAGGTTGTATCATCATTTTCCACTATACACGTTTCAATGATCAATAAATCAAATTTATTTTCATTGAGATGTGCTAAGCAGTCTATGTCATATTCATCATGAACAATTTCGGATAAATTAGACATATGGGCTTGAGGACCGTCCTTAGTTAAGACCAATTCCATGCATTTAGTGTTTAAGTTCATTTTCTTAGTTGTATTAGAAATACCAGTTTTGTAATTGGCGTTATTTGAGGCATACAGAGAACGTTTCATTGCTGATAGAACAATCAAATTAACTTAATAAGTATTGTTGCATTAACCCATTACACAAAATAATATTATTATTTTAATCCAATCAATTTAGCAAAAGTAATGATCAACCCATAGAATAAACATTCATTTTGCAACGATACTTCAGAGGTTTAGAACAATAGCTACCGTACGGTAGTCAGCTACTTTTCCTCTGAATTGAGACAATCTCAGCCAATCCCTATTCCCGGAATAACTCATATTCCAATAGTTCTTAGCTACCGTTTTTTTTTCGGTCAGAAAATTATTAACACCTTAACAATTTCCCGTAAGTGTGACCCTCCATTTTTTAGATTTCAGAGGTCGGCCCCAACAATGCCACCGTAGGGAAAGTCAAAGTTGGAAATGGACCTAAGAAACCCTATCCAATTCTGGAGTTTGCATTGTTCTGACTCCCATGATCAAACCCTCCGTAGGGTGATCGCTCCCAGGGCGACTCGCAGGCAGATCATGGGCATCTCACGGTGCAACCTAATGGAGGAGACAGTAGGATACGTTGACATGTGTTCTGCTCTCACTTACTATAAAATACTCCCTCATTCACCTTGATATTAATCCATGCAAACACCATCCGTAGGGGGTCACTCCTAGGGTGACTCGAGGCCAAGCATGAACCTCACGCTGTGAACTTTTGAGGACGTGGGAGCAAAACTTGATTTATGAAAATCTTGTTTTGATATATTTCCTCCCACTAAGTATTTTTATAATTATAGGGCCTATTACTTAGGTAAATTCTGGCTAAGTGAATCTATCTAAGTCTATGCCTGCATATAACTTTTATATATATAGGTCTTTTCTCTGATGTGTCTATAGGTGAATTAAACACTTTTAATTACCTAGAGACATTGCATGCTAATATAACTATGGTTAATTCAACTCAAGTTCCGGCTCAGTTCCCAGGTAGCAGGTGTTCCGTAAACCGTCATCTTAAGTACCTCCAGCCTTAGACAGAACTTTACCGGTAGAGTTCCCTTATAACCAATAGTTATGATAAATCTTTACTCTAAAGATCTAGGTGAATTAAACTCTTTTAATAAACCTAGTGACATTGCATGCTAACATTTAGCTATGATTAATTCAACTCCGGTATTCCAGGTTAGTTCCCAGGTAGGAGGTGTTCCGTAAACCGTCATCTTAAGTACCCCCAGCCTTAGACAGAACTTAATCGGTGGAGTTCCCTTATAATCATAGTAATGTTTTTCCTACTTAGTCAATTAAAACAACTTTTAATTCTAAGTAAGAAAATAATTCTAATCATATTAGAATTATAAAGAGCTTAGGTCTAATTAATTTTAAACATTTTAAAATTAATTCAATTTAACCTAAGGTCCGTGTGTTTTCGGCCAAGAAGCTTCGTGGGTAAGCCTATCTCCCATCGTTTTAGTGGTTTAGAACTCGATCTAACCTCCCTTCGCTTTTTCCGTTCAGTTCGTGCGCGTTCTGCAGCTTGGGTTCCATTTTTTCGTGTGTTTCCGTTCTGTCCAGCAAGTATTTTGGCCCCGGATCCCTCTATTCGGTAAGCTTACGCCCTACTCATGGTTGATGTTTGCCTTAATGTAAATACCCATTTGTTATAGGTGCTGGAAAATTAAGTTTGGTTTGATTTTCTGATTTGCAGCGCCGTAAAAGTGTTCGATAAGGTTCGAAACACTTCAGCTTGGATACCCATTGCCCAAGGAGCGTTCTAACACGTTGTTAGAGGTTAGAATAACCCGCCTTTCGTGAAAGCGAGTCCGCTTGGTAAGGTTTCTTGCTGCCCCTTTAGTTGTTCTAGCTTTAAAGCATGTTTTAGATCACTGCCCAATAGTTATTCAAGCCTTAGAAGCATGTGTTAGTTGATGCTCATTGCATATCTAGGCTCTTAAGTGTCGCCCCAATCGTTATAGGTCATAGTTTATGTTTTTAAATGAGGTATCATGGCTATTTTGGTTAAATTCTTATAGTTCATCAATGCCCATTTAATCTCTTCTTCTATATAGCTTGGCCCGACCCTTAATAGGTTCTTAAAGCATGGTTTAAGTGAGCTTTTACTTGCTGTCCGTAGCTTAAAAATCATGCTAAGCCAAGTCTCATTAGTTATCGATGCCTTAAGTGCATTGCTTGAGCTTTAGGAGCCTGTAGAATGTCGTTCGTGCGTTTTAGGTGGTTGTTGCTTGCTGTCCAGTGGCTGAATAGCCTTAATATCGTCAACTAACAAATACCCACCGCCTGTAACGCTTTAAACGTGGTTGCCCATGGTTTAATGGTGTTGGGTTCTCAATTCGGGTTATGTTTAGATGTTGTCCAGCAAGGGAAACAAACCGTCATTGGTTCGGTCCCACCCTTAGCAGCATGTTTTTAGGGTGCTTTTCTTTAGTATAGACTTCCTTTAATAGTTGGTAGCTTGTTTGTAGCCGGAAGCTCGTTTTGGGAGCGTGTCGTGCCATTCCAGCTAGCGTTGGTTTGTAAAAGTCTTCGGTAAGTAGTTTCTACTTACTAAACTTGTTTGACTGCCTGAAGCATGTTTGCTTGTTATCCGCTTTCCTTATATATATGCTGAGAATGAAATGTTATGTATACACTTGTGAACATTGTAATTGTTATGTTAAACTTGGATTGTGTTTATTGCATTGCTTGAGACGTGTACGCTTAAGAAGTACAAACATGATAGGTACTTGTCTTAGGCTTAGTGACTGTTGAGTCAAGCATGTTGAGTCTGGCTTGCATGTTGCATGGGAGATGTGTAGCATGAGTCGGGTGTGAGGCACAGCACATGGTGCGGAATTCATGTGTAGCGGAGCGTGACGCAGAAATCACGTGGGATGTGAGTGCGGAGCGTGACGCGGAAATCACGTAAGAGTGACACAACACATGGCGCGAAATTCATGTGGGGTAGGTGCGGAGCATGACGCGGAAATCATGTAAGTAGCACAGCACATGGTGCGGAATTCATGTGTAGCGGAGCATGACGCGGAAATCATGTAAGTAGCGCAGCACATGGCGCTGAATTCATGTGTAGCGGTGCATGACACGAAAATCATGTAGTAGCGGAGCATGACGCGGAAATCATGTGGAGTCTAGTGCATGTGTTGCATAGTGTGTTGCATTTGCACGAGTTTGTGGTTTCTGAGCATATTGTTAGTTTATGACTTAGTAGCCTGTTGGATATTTGTGGTTGCATAAGCATGGTGCTTGCTCGTGGTTGTGAAAGCATGTTGGATGCGTGTGTAAAGCATGTTGATTGCGTTGTTTGTTGTTTGTGGTTTGGTAAGTGTGAGCTGCTTACCAGTACCACGGTTGTACTGATACCCCCTTCCCCATCTTCCCCCCAACATTTTAGATGTTGCAGGTTACGTTGATGAGCTGGATCCTGGTGAGGAAGAGGAGAACCACGAGGAGGAACCCTAGGGTGTTTGGCTTTCTTCCCTATGGGTTGATAGGCTAGATTTGGTTATAATTTCCATTATTTTTGTCATGCTGGAGTAGACTAGTTTAGTTTTGTGGTTTGTGGATCTGTTGGTGGGTCTTGGTTTAATGGTTGGTCTATGGACCAAAGGTTAGATCCATTATTTTATGGTTTTGAAATGAAACTGTTAGTGTCACTTTTTTGGATTTAGAGCTGGTGAATATTGAGTTCTATTGCGTGATTTAAGTTAATAAGATGTTTAGCTAGTGGAATAGCTTGCACTTTCGTTAATGAGTTGTCTTTAAGTTCCGCTGCGTGGATTCAAATTATTGCAGGTATTGATAAAGTATGTTTTGTCTAGAGGAGATAGGTTGTGAATTCTGGCTGTAGTTTGGTGGAGTTTGGCTTGTTGCATGGTTTAGAAGTGTTTATATTTATATCAGGTGTAGTAAAATTTTGGTTCAGGCCATTTTATGTCGTTATGCTGCCGAAATTTTCGGTACATCCGGTTTAAGGGGTTCAGTTCCATAGATAAGGGTTTAAGGGATGAAGTAGCGTCTCTAGGCTAAGGGTTGGAAAACCTGGGGCGTTACAGGACTACCTAATCTTGAATGGGAAAAACTCTATGAGAGAAAATTCTCCCTAAAGTTCTTGAGTTGAGAGAATATGAGAGGGAGGCTAGAGAGAATGCAAGAGTGCATTCTTGTGGCCTTATGTTGTTGTACCTAAACCCTAGGGTTAGTGTTCTATTTATAGGAGAAAGGCCACGAATAAAATATTCATTTAAAATCAATTATTTCCATAACTGATTTAATCTTTTCTATAATTAATCAATTCCATGACCAATCAATTCCATAATTGATTAATCTTTTCCATAAATGATTCATCACTTCCATAAGTGATTAATCATTTCCATAATTGATTAATTTCCAATTAATTCTTTAATTAATTGATCACCAATTAAATATCATATATTTAATTTCAGACCTTCTATTAGTTAATTAATTAATTACCCAATTAAATATCATATATTTAATTTCAGGCCTTCAATTAATTAATTCTATAATATGAATCAAATTCATATTAAAATTTGAACTCCTTCAAATTCTCTTATATCCTATAAATTTAATATGAATCAAATTCATATTAATATTTGAACTCCTTCAAATATTTATTTCTCCCATAGACTATAGTTTAATTAAATGTCATTTAATTTAAACTAAATTGAATAATTAATTAATTCATCTTCTAATTAAATACCATATATTTAATTAGACATACATTTGAACTCTTTCAAATATATCAATTTCTCAATATAATAAAGTTTAATCTCAAATTAGACTTTATATTTTAATGCATCACTATACATTATATTAATTTGTATCTCATACAATTAACTTAATTCCCAATATGAATTTGAACTATTCAAATTCTCTCAAGATATATTTGTTCCTAATTACTCTTTACGAGCTAGCAGGGGGACCTAATGGACCTACAGGTCAGAAGCTCCAATGATATGAGGTTAATAGATTAAACTCATTAATCAGGTTAACCAATATTCATTAACTATGGGTCCTTCCACTAAAGACCCACAGTTGAACTCTTCTCACTGTAGAACATTTTTGTGTCCACAGATATAGACCTATACCGGTAAGTCAATCCTTCACGAGTGTCCGTAACTACAGTTGGGTCAAATTACCGTTTTACCCTTGTGTTACATCTGTCTCCTTAAGTACCAGTGCTCCTCTAATGAACAACCTGTTTATGGTCCAACCAATAAACAGAAAGTCCCTCTTGGGCCAGTGAGAGGGCGGGATCCCTTTGTTCAAGTCCCGGAGAAACCACTTAAGGGAACACTCATCTACTTCACCTAGAAGTGGGAAAGAGTTGTTGGGTTTTATGCCCTAAAACTCGTAGATAGTAAATGAAACAAATTAATCGATCTCAATAAAGCATTATTTGAGTGATTCAGTAATTTGGTTATTGAATAAATCGAGTTTGCATTAATAAACCCTAAATCCAATAAACTAAGATCTGAGGTTGTTTAAATGAAACTTGGACTAGTATGTAGAGACATACGAGGATCAGTGTCCAAGTAACAACCTAAATGGTCTATAGTATAGGGATAAGGCTGGGTACCTTATCCTGGTGACACTATGTGATACGGCCCACCTTGTATCCGATACAGATGCAATGATCCAAAGCATCCATGTAGGAGACATGCGGGTGGGGGTATTCTATGCAATGAGTTTGCATAAGACCGGACCGCGAAATAGTAACCACTAGATGTAACGTCGTTAACTAGTCTAGGTTTCTATTTCAATAGGATGACCTAGGTAACTCAATCTCAATCCTGAGTCTGTTATGAACTCCTTTTCAGGAGGGATTGTCCTTAGATTTGTATGGGTGAGAGTGGTCTGCTCGCCGACTCAATATTCCTACCATATCAAGGGCAAGACCGAATGGGGGTTGGGAACATAACAGTACAAGATGGAATTCACTGCTTCCTCTATTGAGGTAAGTAGATGTGTGTTCCCATAAGGGCTGATTCCGGGGCTTGAACAAAAGCGCGTTGTCCTCTCCTGGCCCGAGAGGAATTTCTGTTTAGTGGTTGGACCCTAAACAAGTTGTTCATTAGAGGGATCAGTGGTACTTAAGGATCCAGAGGTAACCCAGGGGTAAAACAGTAATTTGACCCAGCTGGTGTTACGAACACACGTGAAGGATTGACTTACTGCTATTGGTCAATATCCGTGGACACAGAAAATTCTACAGTGAGAAGAGTGCAGCTGTGGGTCTTTAGTGGAGTGACCCACAGTTAACGAATGTTGATTGACTCGGTTAATGAGTTTAGCTGATCAATCTCGTATCGTTGGAGCTTCTGATCTGTAGGTCCATTAGGTCCACCTGCTAGCTCATAACGGGTTCTGAGATAATTTAGTCTTGGTATTAAAGGGAATTAATATAATGTATGGAGATACATTATAGTATAAAGTTTAATTAAAGAATTAAACTTTATAATTAATTTTGAATATGATTCGAAATTAATTATTGAGAGAATAATGAATTTAATTAAATATTTGATATTTGATTAATTCATGAATTAATTAATTGGGGAATTAATTAATTTAATTTAGTTTGGTTAAATGTGATTTAATCAAATTAATACTATAGTTTATATTAATGTACATTATGATGCACATTAAAACTATAGGTTAAATGAGAGAGTTTAAAATTGAATATGATTCAATTGTAAAATTAATTAAATATTTGATATTTAATTAATGAGAATTCAATTAATAGAATTAATTGAATGACCAATTTAATTCAATAGAATATGATTCAAATTGAATTAACAAACCTTATATTATAATTTATTTAATTAATATTGATTTAATTAAATTAATTATAATTAATTAATTAAATGATTATTATTATTTAATTAATAGACGGCCAAGATCGTTTAGATTTGATCCAACGATCTAGATGGAGTAGGGTTTTAACTCCCCCCACTTATCGTTAAGTGGGGAGGGGGTTACCCATCTCATCTCTCTCATTCTCATTTTTACGATAGACACAAAGTTTTTTTTCTCTCTACTATTGTTTTTCTCTCAAAATTTTCCAGCAATCCCTTTGCTGTAACATTCCCTTCCAAGACCAAGATTGATTCCCACAAGCCGGATCTCAAGTCCCTAGTGTCATAGCGGGTGATCCAACGTGGTGGTGTTCTTGGAGCATTGTGCGGTATTCTTCGAATCAAGTAAGTTTTCTAGATCTAAATAAGGTTTTAGATCTAATTTTTCCAACATGCTTAATCAAATTGTTTAATTTAGAAATTGTTTCTAATTTTAATTTGCCAACGTATTGGTTTTTCTAAAATTGAAATTAAAAAACGAGATTGTTCTTGATTGCTTCCGCTACCAAAAGGAATTTTAATCCTTCAGGAGTGAATTACTTCTTGTGTTGTCATGTCCCCAGCCTCCCACTCGGTCTTGTCCCCAAAAATGAAGACATATTGAGTCGGCGTATTGGCCACTCTCACCCATGCTAATCAAAGGACAATCCCTTATGAGAAGGAGTCCATGACACACTCAGGATTAAGACTGAGTTACCTACGTCATCCTATTGAAACAGTAACCTAACTAGTTAACGGTGTTATATCTAGTGGTTTACCATTTCATGGTCCGGTCTTATGCAAACTCATTGCATAGTATACCCCCGCTCGCATGTCTACTACATGGACACTTTGGATCAATACGTCTGTATCAAATACAAAGCGGGCCGTATCACATAGTGTTACCAGGATAAGGTACCCAACCTTATCCTTGTACTATAGACCTTTTAGGTTGTTACTTGAACATCGATCCCCGTATGTCCCCACATAGTAGTTCAAGTCACATGTAACACAACCTTGGATCTTAGTTTATTGGATTTGGGTCAAATTGTACAATATTTAACAATAACACTTTATTGTAGAAACTCAATAACACTTTATTGAAACAAGTATACAATTTGCTTACATTCACTATCTACGAGTTTTTGGGCATAAAACCCAACAAACTCCCACTTGAACTAAAACTCTAGTTTAGTGGGATGTACAATAATCTATACAGTAGTGGGTGTATAAATACATGTATAAAATATATACAATGTACAAATACAATAAACTAGGACATCACTATACCCATTACATAATGGTATCACTATACCCATTACATTTCTCCCACTTGCCCTAGATTACACTTTTGTACATATCTCGTATATCTAGACCTTCTAGATGACCCTCAAACACTTTAGCCGAGAGAGTCTTTGTAAGTGAATCAACAATATTTCATTCAATTTAATGTGTGCTTGTCTTGGGCTGCGATGTTCTTTTGAATTTTGCCACAACACCACTATATCACTATAAAGTATGATGGACAAGTTCACATTTGGAACACATTCCAAATCAATCAAGAACTTCCTAAGCCAATAGTCTCTATCGCTGCTACCACTACAAGAAAAATCACATACGATAGCACTCAAAAACGCTATCGTAAGGCTACGATAGCGTTTTATGAAACGCTGTCGTAGCCCATGTTATTGAAAGTCTGAGACTTTTAATAGCGTTTTTTTACCGTTATAGAAATCGTTGTAGAAGGTCTATTTTTATTGCTTTATTTTAATGTTATGAAAATTTTTCATAGCGTTGGAAAAAAACGCTATGATTTCTCTTTAATAGCGTTTTTTATAGCTGTGAAAAAACGCTATAAAAACATATCATAGCGTTTTTACCATGTTGTTGTAGCCGATGTTATTGAAAGTCTCTAACTTTTCATAGCATTTTTTCAATGTTATTGAAAATGCTATAAAAAATCTATTTTTATTGCGTTATTTTAATGTCATGAAAACTTTTCATTGCGTTGAAAAAACACTATGATTACTCTTTAATAGCGTTTTTTTATAGCCGTGAAAAAGCGCTATAAAAGATATATCATAACGTTTCTAGGCACGTTGTCATAGCCGATGTTATTGAAAGTCTCTGACTTTTCATAGCACTTTTTCAACGATAAAGAAAGAGCTATAAAAGAATTTCATTTTCGATTGCATAATTTTAATGTTATTGAAACTTTTCATAGCATTAGTAAAAAACACTATGATTGATCTTTAATAGCATTTTTAACCTCGTTGTAAACAATGTTATAGATAGTAACTTTTCCAAGCATTCTTTTTTTTTCACATTTTGTACCATTTTCAAGTAGTACGCAATAGTTTTTGTAGCATTTCTTATAACCAAAAAATTCTTTGAAATGCTATCGTAATATCAACTCAATTATATAAACATTTAATGTATTTAAATGCATTTACATATACTTTTTCAAGAGTAGTACTAAAAGTTGAGAATCTCAAAGTGTTCTAACTAATACATATGTAATTCATAATCCTAAACTAAAAATGAAAATAAGAAAAAGTACATAATTCAAATTAGTGTCCAACACAATGTAATTAATTAGTGTTCAACACAATGATAGAAATTCACAAAGTTATTTCTAACAAGTGAGTAGGCAAAATAGAAAATTCACCAAATTTTCACATTCAAACTAATATGGAGTACAAACTTTCAGAACCAAGTGAGTCGTCATCTTCATCCATATGTAAAGTTTCATTTTATCCACCTACAAAAACAAATTACAAAATGGGAATTGGTAAGAACTAAAGCCTTCAATCATGTTGCATCCAATTCCAAAATAGGAATGGTACAAATGTTCTTTGGCTTTCTTATCAACAAATTGAAGGACATGATCATATAAAGCACAAGGATTTTTTTTAACTAAAACCTTCTTAATTTAACTATTCACAAGTACAATTGTCTTTCTTATCAACAAATTTAAGGACATGATCATATCACATCTTAGTCTAACCATTCACAAATATAATCGCCTGTGAAGAAACAGTTCATACAACCATCAAAATGATAGAATCGTTAAACCAGAGTTGTACCTCTTTTGACATTTGTTTGAGTTTAGAGACCAACGCTAGCTTTGGCTGTTTTTTTCAATGCCTCTTGTGATAAAAAGAGAGTTTGCTCCAACTGCTACTACCTAAAATATATTTAGATTAGTTCGTAAAGTTCTAACTAGGGATGTATAAACATAGCACTACTCCAAATCTAGATACCTTTATGCCTTCAATAATAAGACCCTGAGCCAAAACAAAAGAAGTTGTGTAGTTCCATTACTTAGCCAAGTCATTGGTCTTTGCAGCATCTTGTCTAACTAGTCTCGCACCAATATTCTCAGCTGGATCCTCCAATTCAACCTAGCCGACACAAAATGAGTTCAAGTTGCATAACTAAAAAATATTTAAGAACTATAATGAAACAAATATAAATTTGAAACTATTTCAGTACATAGAAATAGAAGTTTAAATGCAAGAGTGGGAATGGGATACTTTGAATCAATTACACTTTCGAATCCAACCCATCTAGAATAAAACTTGCGGGTGAGTCCCTTCCTCCTAAAAATTGAATAATGTCCACCCATCTATATCATTCTTATCGCCAACTAGAACCATTTGCTCTTCACCTGAGTGAGACAAAATTTGAGAGCGTTTTTAACTAGGTGAAATGCTTTTGAACCATTAAGAGTACTTCCTACAAGCTACGATCTTAGAAACACCTTTCATAAAAAAGCAAAAGCACCTGGAAGTTAGGTGATTTATTTGAGCTTAACTTAACCTCAACTCTTCATAATTCTAACTAAATGCTACGAAATTTTTTATACCTAACCTAGTGACATTACTAAAGTCTCTATCCTAATTCTAACTGAATGCTCCAAAAATTTCGGCAACATAACAACATACATATGACTAACCCAAAATTTTCTTAACACCTGCTAAACAAGAGAACACACTTCTATATTCAAAACTGCTCAACTACAAACTTCCATAACACTTCAGGTCAACAAACAGACTCACTACTACAAATTTGGCCTTTATTGACGCTTGGCTTTTTTCGTTTATTGACGCTTGTGTCAAAAAAGTGTCAATAAATGCAATTTTTGTACTTTAAAATAAATTATTAATAATTAAATAGATATATTGACGGTTTTATGGTATCAAGAAATGATATGGTTTATGTTGATGGCCAAAAAGTGTCAATAAAGGTGATTAAAAACGTACTTTACGTAGATTTTCGTCCAATTCCGCCTTTTCACATAGTTGACGGACAAAAAACATCAATGAAAAAGGTTTTGTTGACGGTTTTTATTGACGCTTATTAGCCGTCAATAAACACCACAATCATTGATGGCTAATAAGCGTCAATAAACATTACTATATTGACGCACAATAAACGTCAATATTAATGAGGGTTTCGTGACGGGTATTAAACGTAAAAAAAAATTATCCTTTTTTGGAATTTTGGATTTAAGTTTAAATTGCTTCCAAATTTGAAGTGATTTTAGGAGTTTAAATTTGGTTTTTAATTAGAAAAGGGATTTAGTTGGAAAAAAAAGAACCCATAACTCTATTTTAATTTATTTTATTTATTTGAATAGATTAAGAGGAATAAAAGAAAAATGAAAAAAAATAAGAAAAACAAAACCCTAAGCAATTCAATCCCTCTCCCCCTCCCCCACGCCATTCGTCCTCGCAATTTCGCGCAACCCCTTGCCGTATTTTTGTCATTCGCACGCGGGTCGATTTCTTCGTCTTCAGCAGGTCGCGGGTCGAGTTTTCTTCGTCTTCTTCTCAACGCCGAGTTCGTCAGCGCCCCCACGCCAAGTTCATCTGTCGCGCCCTGTTCTTCCTCGCAAACACACGTTGGTAGCCGCAGTTCCTCAGCCGCACGTTGGTAGCCGTAGTCGGTAGCACGCCATAATTTCGTCTCCTTCTCACGTCGTAGTTCAGCGCCCTGTTCTTTCGTCTTCGCAGCGCCCTGTTCAGCCGCAGTTCAGCCGCTTTCAACCGTCGTTCAGCCTCCCGTTCAACTCGCCCCAACACTGCTGTTCAACCCGTCTTTTAGCTCGCACAAGCATTGCCGTTCAGCCCACCGTTTTAGACTTTTGGTGAGTTCAGCCCCTTTTGGTAGGTTCAGCCTTGACCCACTCGATTTCTTCATTTTTCAGATTTACGCACATGTAGTTTTAGACTTCGAAATTGTTCTAGATCATGACTCATGCTTATTCGAAATTGGACTTTGAATTCTGTTTGAATCATAACCCATGTTTTATCGGCATCAAGAATGATTTACCCATGCCTTTTCGATACCAAAATTACAAGATTAAGCTTGGTTTAATTGTTGTCCAGCGGCGTATTGGGTTTAAATTGGTGTTCGTTGAGTACCCATAGCCTAAAGGAGTTTGGGTTTGCGAATCTGAATCATTTGGATCACGTTTGAGCAAGGATTCATAGTTATGTGGAGTTTGTGTTTAGTTGTTTATTGGAGTTTGAGTTGAGTACGACTAATATTGTGGTTTAATTTCTTCAACTTGTATGTTTCGTGCTCTAAAGCATAAACCACAAACATTCTAGTGATTAATTAAGTTAGTATGTTTCTTTTTCTTTGTCACTTCAACATCTACCGCTTACATAATTGATCTAATTTATAAATTATAATTAGTTTTTCTTTGTTATCTTCTCATGATCATTCTAGTCACGATATTTATTATAAGAAAAATTAGATGATAAGATCCAACTTCTTTTGTATAATATATTTTCAAACCTATTAGGCAAAGTTACAAACTTGGAAGAAGTAACATGAGGTTGGTGAATTTTAATAATTTTTTCTAAATATCTTTTGTCAAGTACATGTTCCATTTTTTTTAATGTATGGGTTTTTTATTCTCCATTCAAATTTCTTATCTTGGATGCACTTTGAAACTAACAAAGAGACAAGGATGAAATTATGCATTCAAAGTCCATGGTTCATCTAAAACTACCAACGTTTTTCATTACACATTAAAACTACCAACGTTTTTCATTATCCCACGTGTGTTTGTGCTAAGAGATCATTTTGCAGGAGCATGAGATTGTTAATATATTTGTAATTAGGGTGTTAAGTGACCATTTTTAGTTGAGATGATTTCATTTAGTTTTTGTTTTGAATAGGTAAGTTTAGTTGTTTGTTGGAGTTTGAGAATGTTTGATAAGTTTGAGGTTTTTTTTTTTTTGGGGGGTGGGGGGGGTGGGGACTTTGATACTATATTTGTTATTACACTTTTTATTTGATTTTGGTTGTTTGTCGGAGTTGGAGTTTGAGTTTAGTTGTTTGTTGGAGTTTGAGATATATATTGTGTCATATGTTTTGTTTGTTTTTGTTAGAGTTTGAGATTCCTTAATAAGTTTGTGTTTAGTAGTTTTGTGGAGTTTTGAGTTTAGATGTTTATTGGAGTTGTAGTTGAGTGCAATTAATTTTGTGGTTTATTTTTTTTCAACTTGTATAAACCACAAACATTCTAGTGATTAATTAAGTTAGTATGTTTCTTTTTCTTTGTCACTTCAACATCTACAAATTCCAGTGCAATTTCTCCTTTCCAGCGGCCTTATTCTCGCGAATAACCGCCCTACACTCTTTCTAGCAAGTTCAACACAGATTTTAGCCCTCTAACAAAGCGTTTCGACATTTTTGGTAAGTTATAGCCTCAATCCACTCGATTTCTTCAAGTTTCAGCTTATGCCCATGTAGTTTTAGACTTTGAAATTGTTCTAGATCATGAACCATGCTTATTTGGCTTGGAATTCGAATTACCCACTCTTTGACAACTTTAATATGTATATTTCATCAAGTAAGCTAAAGAGCTAATTCTATTTGGGGTAGTATAGGAGGTATCAATACTCTTTAAACCCTTTCAAGAATGTTAAACAAAGGACTTGCGAGAGGAAGTCATCCACCCCACCCATGCTCCCAATAACAAAATGAGGTACACATTTTCTCTTTGTTTCTCTAATTTCTGCCTTTTCCTTGTATCTTCATCCCTTATGTGTATTATGAGATTCTTGGTTATTTTGATATGTTCTTGCACACGGCTCAAGAAGTTATACTCAGATCTCACGTACACATTGACATGGCCTATTTCTAAGCGATGCCTAACGTCACTCCAGGAACCTTGTTTTCTACACTATGTCCATAGAGTTCCACATAAGGAGGACATAGTGTTTATGTTGATTCTATAGAAGTTGTTCATGTCCATAGGTTGGGAAAAAGCTTACCGATTCTAACACTATGAAATCAAAACCTTCTTATTGATTCTATAGAAATTGTTCATGTCCACATCCAAAACTAGGACGAGGAGGACAATCTTTCTTTACTTTTGAAGAAATTATTTTGTCCAATTTTGTAAGTAAAAGGATTATATTACATAGTCATCTTTTTGAACTGTTATTGTGTAATTTCTTTATGTTTTCTTGTAATCTTCCAATTTATTCTCTTAGAACTAGACTAATATAATTTTTTCCAAGATCTTGAATCTTATTGAGGAAGCACTGTAGCTCTAATATCTTTTCTTTGCTTGCTTTGAAGAGAGTTTTTTACAAGGATTGCAAACTTATTAGTAAATGGAACTTTCTATAATATTAGGAGCATTTTGTTTTCTTTACGTTAGTATTGGGTAAGTCTAACTCTATAATTTTCTCTAGGCAATTTCTAATAAGCTTCATATTTAAGGTTGAGTTTTGTAGTTGATTTGGAATTTTACTGAGCCTTTTGTTTGTTTTAGGCATGGGAAAGGCCAAAACTTCGAAGTGTGGAAAATGCCTAAAGTTTGAACCCGCTAAGGTGAGTGTGATACTAAATAAGTCAATGATCATTTAGATATTATTGGTATGGTGTTATACGAACTTGATACTTTTGAATTTTTATAAATATGTTCTGCAAACTTCATATAATAAGATGGAAAGTAGTAATAGAACTAGTCAATATAATAAGATGCATACCTGTGGTTTTTTTCTCCTTACACACACTATACTGAAATCAACAAATAATAACGTGTCATTATTTGGTATTTTTTTAAAGCTTGATCTATCCCTCAAAGATCCTTGTTCATGGTTTCTCTCTTGTTCCTTTTATGGACCTATGAAAAATGTTTTAGTCTATATGCCATTAGGTATTGATTCCATCTTATTTTGATATTTGAGAGGTATTTAGAGCTAATTAAATTAGCACGATTGAGGTGGTTTAGTACTAGCAATAATGCTGGTATGAGTTGATTAGGACATGTAATTTTTGTTATATGTTTGTAAAACTTGAAGGGATAAGATTTGCAGAATATTACAAAGTATAAAGGAGATCTCAACTCTATTATCTTTTCATAACTTTACAAGTAGAGAGTGCAATCATGTAAAAGAGACCGACTCAAAGGAATGTTAAGACAAGGAAGAAAGATTTGAAATTTATAAACTCTTTTTCCTTAAGAAGAAGGTTAATGGTAAAAAAGAATTTACACAAGGTAAGATGTGTTGGCTAAATTATGTTTGATATTGATCTTCCAATGGTAAGAATTATTTGATTTCCAGTTGGTGCAACTAAGCACTATATGGTATGTTTAAATCAAAATTTTTGCTAATTTGAGGAGGTAGATTTGCAATTGTAATTGGTCTTAAATTAGTTTAATTGAGTTTTCTTAGTAACAATTTTTGTTGATCTGAGAAGGATGATTTGGAGTTGTTTCAACTAATTTGAGGAGACTAAATTTCAAGAGTTGCTGACCTGTTTGTGGATGGATATGGATAGATGTCGCTGATGTGATTGTATCTACTTTCTATCGTACTGTCTAATGTGGCAACATTTCTACTGTGAGGATTCTTCATATAATTAAGTTTTGCATTGCTACACATGCTTTGTTTTTCAAATTTGAATTCAGTGGTGGAGTTTTGTGCATCATGCACTATGAATTTTTTTTTTATGCACTGTGTGATTTTTTTTAATTATTGTATCCTGATTACTACTCAACTTCCTTATGGATGCCATGTGTTTATTTTCATGAAGCTCGCTGAAAAATTGCAATATAATTTATAAAACATTCTTATTGCTACATGCATGTGTTTTTTTTGTTATCCTTGCTTGTTTTGAAACTTTCTAAAAAAACTGAAGCTATTTGTGATATTCATGTCAATCTATTGGTTCTTCTTCACATTTTGTGTCTGCTATCATGTGGTTAGGAATAATTTTTGTAGATGTTTATGTGATGTTAGCCACTTTCCAAAAGCCTTGTGATTTATACCTAAAATCTTATTATTGTAGACTGTCTATTTTCATCTCATATGAATATTTATTTTCTTCCAGCCCCATGTTTTTTACCTCGAAAAAAATGGTCAATGGTGGTGAACCTCGTTTGCCAGGGTGTATAAGAACTTTAGAAACTCCTAGTCACTGCTTGATAAATGGCTTATCCATAAGATTGTCCATGATTAGTTGATAATTTTCCTTGCGTTAGAATTCAGATTCCTTCACTATTTTGTCCTTTTTTCCTTAGGCCAAACAGTTTCATGAAAATTATGTGCCAGTTTGGTATGTTTTGGATGCAACACAGTTTATGTTTTTAAAATATTTTCTTCTCTTTAACAGGCATGAAGCAGACAAGAAGAATCTTCTAGGTCCAAAGTTTACATGCAACTGCTCAACTATGCAAGTTAGTATTAAATGTTGTAATTCTTTCTCTGTTAATAACTTTATATTGAAACTTTCCATATAGTTCACTACAGAAGAAGCTATTCAACACCAGCTCAACACACTAAGATACAATGATCGACCCCATCAAGATTATGGAATTGAGGTCATGTACCAGGTGGTGTGTAGTGTAAAGGGGGTCTATATTTTTTCATATGCTTGTGTAATGACACGGTAGCTTCTAAATTGAATGCATCTTTATATATAACAATTTTCTAGATAAATGACCTATTCATAAGATTGTCCATGATTAGTTGATAAATGAATTATCCATAAATCTTTGATGATGATGTTTAGTATTGAATTTGGTTGTTCATTTCTGTAAAGTATTGATCTCTTAATACATGAAGATTGAAATTCTCATTGGCCAATTATGTAATGAATAATCCAAAAGTCTGCCAATGGTGTTCTGTTTGCTTGTGTGGTGAGGGTGGTGCATGGTTTGCAACTGGGTCTTTTGGGAGCATTTCAGTTGGTAGCTTGTTACTTTTGTATAAACGCAGGTTGCAAAGGGGTAAAAATAATCGGGAGAGGGTTTTTTTTTTTATTTTTTTCAAATACGTATAGTTGACGGTTAAAAAATGTCACTAAAAATATAATTATTGATGGATATTAACTGTTAATGAAAGTACAATTTGAATATTTAACATGGTAACTTGACGTCTCATAAACGTCAATAAAAGGATATATTGACAATGTAAAGATGTCAATAAAGATATATATATTGACATTTTCGATCCTATAATTGACATTGAAAAAACGTCAACAAAAGTTTATATTGACGGTTTATAAATATCAATAATATGACGACATTGACGCTTTATGAATATCATTGACGAATAAAACGTGTCAATAATATGATTTGTTGATGGCTAGTAAACGTCAACAAATGTGCCTACGTTGACGCTTTATGAATATCATTGACGGATAAAACGTGTCAATAATGTTTTTGTTGATGGCTTATAAACGTCAACAAAGACATCTTCGTTGACGTCCTATAAGCGTCAATGAAAACAGTAATATTGACGCTTTAGTTTTATTGATACCACTTCAGTTGACTTCTAATGAAAGTGATAGTTGATACTTTTTAGCCATCAACAAAGACCATATTTGTAGTAGTGACTCTGAGTTGTTTTCATAGAGATGAGGATATGGTCCTATGCAAGAATTTAAAAAAAAAAATCAAGACTTGGGCAAGAGATTGACTTCAAGGAGAAAACTATCTGCACCAAACCCAATTCAACATAGAGCAATGTCTTTTATTTCTTTTCTTTTCAAAACAGGGTAGAAATGACACCATTAAAGGGAATGGGGAATTGCATATAAACTATCGAAGGAAAATGTTACTAATGAAATTCAACAACAATTATTAGATACAAACTATCACATGGAGTTGAAGAGAAATGAGATCATTATTATTAGAAATTGTGAAACAACAGGCTAAAATATGTATTGGTTTTCAACTAAGTAGTGTCATTTTGCCAAAATAAGAAAGAAACAATAGTAAACAAAATAATAATGCAAGGAAAATTAGTTCAACATGAACGGTAAGAGGACAATGGTGAAATGATGAACTAGCACCATATCAAACCCTTACAACTTACAAGAGTCTCAACACTCAAAAGAAACTAAATACAAACAACTTCTTTCCAGAGAAAACAACGATAATATTGAGGAAAAAGAACAACCTAGAAAAAATTGAACAAGATTGAAAAGGCTCAAGAACAAAAATGGATAGAACCAATAACTCAAGAATAAGAAAATTACAAAGAAGTAAATCATAAAAAATTCTATGTTTTGCCACTACATAGAGAAAGAGGACCATTTGTTGGTTGGCTACTCCAAACGACATTCTCATGACTAGTTTCAGGAGGTGAAGAGTTTAATTTTCCAGGAAAGAAAAGAAAAGGAGAGAAGAGAAACAAGGAAAAAGAAAAGAATGGTTTTACACGGCTTTGAGTTTCGAGTGACGTTAACGGGCTTCACGCGACTACTAAATTTTTTGGTGCCCAGCTAATTTTTTTTTCAACCTTTTTGCACTTTCTTTTCACTTCTCATTTCATAGCCAATTTTCAAAAAAGGCTATAGTGAAAAACTATAAAATGTCATGTTTCTTGTAGTGTGCAGATGGATGACGACTAGCTTGTTTTCAAAGAATAAATTGTCCGAGATCCAGGAAAATTATTTTACATTCATATTAAGCTCAAATTAAGGTGTATAAAAGGAAATGCACAATATGCTTCTACTATCATATTAAGCTTGAATTCTTATAAACTTGCACATCCATAGGACCAAAGAAACTATGGGAATTTCAACATAGGACCAAAGAAAACAAAACTTGATAATTTCATAAGAACATGAACAATCTTGAAAAACAAAACTTGATAATTCGCTAATGAATTTTTATAAACTAAGGTTAAATAACTCATGAAAAGCAGTAGCTTCTAGAGAAATTATAATGTTTATGTTGTTAAATTTAACCTTCCAATTCATGCTTAAATTCTTATTGTTGAATTCTTAGTAGCTCACATCAGTTTTGTAACCATTTTCATTTGCTTTTACAGCAGTTATTTTTTTCCCCTTTTTCAGCTGGTGGTTATAAATTAGTTGTGCCAGCTGTTTAATAGTTCTCTTTATAAAGGGGGTGTTAGTCCATTCTTCGGTGTGTGAGAAATTGTATGGGCTTTGGGTGTGAGTTGAGAGAAAAGTGTTGCTGCTGTATTTGGTCTCATCTTCTTCCTCGCTCGATCATTCATGGGCGATTTGGTGTTTGAATGAAAGCTTGATCTCTCTGATTCTACAGTGGATGTACACCGCATTGGTGGAACCACTATAAATTCGGTGTGCTCTTCTCCTTCTCATACTCTTTTTATTTTCTTTACTGCATTTCTTGGTTTCTGCCTTTCTTTTTGTTTTTTGTTAATCCGCTTGGTTATTTTCAAATTGGTCGTAATTGTTATAACAATTGGTATCAGAGCCATTGATAAGAAGGATTCTTGAATTTTCTAAAGCTTAGATTCTCTCTTGTATCGATTTCTTAAAAAAAATTTGATCGATAATCTGTTTCTGGAATCTTGACTGATCGAAACCTAATTTCGTGTAATTTCTTGATCCGTTTTTTTTTTTTGTTCTTTGATTGCCAAACATGTCTGCGAGAATTGAATTGGACAAATTCGATGGAAAGGGCGACTTCAGCCTCTGGAAAAAGAAGATGAGGGCTCTTTTGGTTCAACAAAAGGTGGCCAAAGCGTTGGATCCAGGTAAGTACCCTCAATCGATGACTGAAGATGAAAAATCTGAAATGTCTGAGATAGCTTATAGTACAGTAATTCTTCATTTGGCTGATAATGTGTTAAGAAGAGTTACTGATATAGATAATGTTGTTGAACTATGGACTAAACTTGATGCCTTGTATATGTCCAAATCTCTCACAAATAAAATTTACATGAAATAACGCTTGTTTGGTTTTAAAATGGATCAAGCTAAGGGATTAGAAGAAAATAGTGATGAATTCAGTAGAATCTGTATGGATTTAGTTAATTCCGGAGAAAAACTAGATAGTGAGAATCAAGCTGTAATTCTTCTTAATTATTTGCCTGAAAAGTATAAAGAAATAAAAAGTGCAATCAAGTATGGTAGAGACACTTTGACCTTAGATGTAGTTCTAAATTCATTAAGATCGAAGGAATTAGAATTGAGAATTGATAAGAAGGATACAGAGGTTTTGTATGTTAAAAATAAACCTAACAAAGGCCAAAACAGTAAAGCTAATAAGCATAAAAGGTTTAATCAGAAGGGAAATTCGTCTAATGCCAATGATAAACAGACCTGTAATTACTGTCGTAAAGAGGGGCACCTCAAGTATGATTGTCCTGTTCTTAAAAGAAAAGGAAAACTGCCAGTTAGGAAAGAACAACCAAATAAAAATTCTGCAAATGTTTTGGAAGGGTATGAGTCAGCCGAAGTTCTTATGGTTAGTGATTTTGAAATAAAAAATGAGTGGATTATGGATTCGGGTTGTACTTTTCACATGACTCCAAATAGACAATTTTTTGTTGAATTAGAAGAGTTTGATGGAGGGAAGGTAGTCATGGGAAATAATCAACAGTGTGATATAAAGGGAATAGGATCAGTTAAATTGAAAATTCATGATGGTTCTTTCAAACTGTTGTCAGCCGTTAGATTTGTACCTGGACTAAAACGCAACTTGATATCACTTGGGACTTTAGATAAGGCTGGTTTTACATACAAATCTGAAAAAGGCACCATTATTGTCTATAAAGATTCTTTAGTTAAACTAAAAGGGATCTTAAAAGGTGGCCTATATGTATTGGCAGGGGAGACAGTAACAGGGGAAATTAATCATGTTGCTAAGGAAGATAATTCAAAACACACCCAACTTTGGCATAAAAGACTTGCACATTTGAGTCAACGGGGCATTGAATCACTTTACAAACAGGGACTAATTGGTGATAAGAAGCTTTCAAATTTGAAGTTCTGCGAACATTGTGTAATTGGTAAAGCTGTTAGATCTAGTTTTACACATTCATCTCATAAACCTTTGGAAAAGCTAGATTATATCCATTCGGATTTGTGGGGTCCATCAAGGGTTAGAACTCATGGAGGGGCTAGATATTTTCTATCTCTAATAGATGGCTATTCTAGAAAACTTTGGGTATACATGTTGAAAACCAAAGATGAAACTTTCTCCAAATTTGTTGAATGGAAAAACATGGTTGAAAACCAAACTGGGAGAAAAATAAAAATACTCAGAACTGATAATGGCCTTGAATTTCTTAATGAAAGTTTTGTAAACCTTTGTAAACAATATGGTATAACAAGACATTTGACTGTACCCGGTACCCCACAACAAAATGGATTGGCCGAACGTTTTAATAGAACAATACTTGAAAAAGTTAGATGCATGCTCTCAAATGCTAGTCTTCCTAAAATTTTTTGGGGGGAAGCTGTATGCACTGCTGTTTATATAATAAATAGGAGTCCTTCTACAACTTTGAACCTTAAAACACCTCAAGAAATTTGGAATGGAAGACCACCAAAGCTTGATCATCTAAGAACCTTTGGATGTGAAGCTTTGCCCATATAAAACAGGGGAAATTAGAACCGAGGGCAAGAAAATGCATATTTCTGGGGTATCCTTATGGAGTTAAAGGATACAAACTTTGGTCCCTTGAACCTGGAGAAAATAGATGTTTTGTAAGTAGGGATAGAACAAAGCATTCGTTATTTCTACCCCAAACCAAATACTTTGGTAAAGTGCTCAAACGTTTTCATATGGAGGAATGTAAGTCAGTTAGAACGCCCCTTGCACAACATTTTAAATTGTCCATGGCTCAGTCACCTTCTACAGAAGAAGAATTAGATGATATGAAGCCCATTCCCTATGCTAATTTGGTAGGAAGCTTAATGTATGGAATGGTGTGTTGTAGACCCGATATTGCCCATGTTATAAGTGTCATAAGCAGATTTATGAGTAAACCAGGGAGAGCTCACTGGGAAGCTGCAAAATGGGTAATCAGGTATGTTAAAGGGACATTAGAGAGAGGTTTGTTGTATACTTCTGATAGCCATGATGGTGAATGCATAATTGGGCATGTAGACTCAGATTATGCTGCTGATTTGGACCGAAGAAGGTCTCTTACTGGCTATGTTTTCAGCTTGTATGGAAATGTTATTAGTTGGCGTTCTACTTTGCAATTTGTGGTAGCTCTTTCCTCTACAGAAGCAGAGTATATAGCCCTTGCTGAATCAGTTAAAGAGTCAATTTGGCTAAAGGGATTAGTTGCTGAGATGTGTCCCACTCAAGTTTCGGTCAAAATATTCTGAGACAGCCAGAGTGCTCTTGCACTGTCCAGGAATCCAAGTTTTCACGACAGAACCAAACACATAGATGTGAGGTTCCATTATGTGCGTGATGCTTTAGAAGAAGGGAAAGTGAAGTTGTCCAAAGTTGCTATTGCTTTAAATCCTGCTGATCTTTTAACAAAGTCTTTGCCATCAGACAGGTTTGAGTATTTGTGTGAACTCCTCAATTTGGGAGCTTGCTGATTGCTTCAAGTCAGCAAATTTGGAAGCTTGCTGATTGCTTCAGGTCAGCAAATTTGGAAGCCTGTTGATTGCTTCAAGTCAGCAAATTTGGGAGCCTGCTGATTGCCTCAAGTCAGCAAATTTGTCTTTAAATCAGAGAGCATTGCTTCATCTTTCATTCTTTGTATTCTGATGCTCACTAAGAGGGTGAAATGTTGAATTCTTAGTAGCTCACATCAGTTTTGTAACCATTTTCATTTGCTTTTACAGCAGTTATTTTTTTCCCCTTTTTCAGCTGGTGGTTATAAATTAGTTGTGCCAGCTGTTTAATAGTTCTCTTTATAAAGGGGGTGTTAGTCCATTCTTCGGTGTGTGAGAAATTGTATGGGCTTTGGGTGTGAGTTGAGAGAAAACTGCTGCTGCTGTATTTGGTCTCATCTTCTTCCTCGCTCGATCATTCATGGGCGATTTGGTGTTTGAATGAAAGCTTGATCTCTCTGATTCTATAGTGGATGTACACCGCATTGGTGGAACCACTACAAATTCGGTGTGCTCTTCTCCTTCTCATACTCTTTTTATTTTCTTTACTGCATTTCTTGGTTTCTGCCTTTCTTTTTGTTTTTTGTTAATCCGCTTGGTTATTTTCAAATTGGTCGTAATTGTTATAACACTTATTCAAATAAAAACATCAACACAATATCCTAAGTTCTTTTTCTTAGTCTTTTTGACAAGTTAGTCATACTTTTAGTTTATTAATCTAAGTTAGGTGATTCTTAGCAATGAATCGTTTCTTTTAATCTACTTGAAATACAAGGTTTTGGTAGTATCTTTTGCTACCATAGGTGATTTAGTGAATGGTAACAAAAGATGCACATTCTAAAACCCAAGTGATTGCAAAAGAATCTGATTACTACAAAAGGTTTTTAATTTTAGAATTTTGAATTTATTCTACACAAGTTCTAGTAAGGAACTTTTTAATTCAACATATTATATTAGTAGTCACAATTCTTCAACTAGATTCATGCACTAAACAACTAATTGTTGAACTTTCTTTAGGAACATTAGTTCACCAAATGAAACTGAGTAGAAGTTAAATAAAATTTCTTTCGAAACATTATTTTCTAATTCAATCATCAAATCAACACAATCAGGTCATGAAATTCAACAATAACACATGAAAAACTAATAATGGTCATACAAGTACCTCGGCCATATGTTGGAAAAATAAGTTAAATTTCAGCTACATCAGTCTTATTTTCTAAATGAAATCAAATAAACACCAATTAGAACTCAATCTTTTTTTGTGAAAAAAAAATTAAGGCGTGATGCAAGAAAAAAATGAATCAAGAACTGGAGAATGGAAACCAAAGAATGAGGTCCAAAAGTCCACTAAACTGACCTCAACAAAGTATCTAGTGCCGACATCCACCAAGACCTTATCAACATAATCGAGCATCGCACATAAAGCGATGCAGTAAGAGGCACCAACATTTTCTTACATAAAATGAAAGAATTAAAAAAACGACCTCATCAACCAATACACAACCAACAAAATGAAACAGTCATTATCTCGTCAAGGAAGCACAACAAACAATCAACAACGAAAAAAACCACATAAAGACGAGCAAGGAATTGGCGATTACAATTTGAACCCAGAAACTTACACCAGCTTTTAGAGAAAAAAATAATAATAAATGGAGAGAAACGAACCTTGAGGTCGAAGCGAAAGATCAAGAAAGGCGGTGGAGGCAATGTCGACGCGAGAAGGGAGAGTTAGCTGAAATCAAAAGGGGAAATAGAGGAAAAGCATAGGTGTTTCAGATGATGGAAATCGAATGCAAGAGAGAGTTTTTTCTGGAAGACGAAGGAGACGATATAGAGAGAAAAATTCATCAAGGGTTTTGGATCTAGCGGCGCAAAGAGGTAATGCTGGAAGATGATAGGTGATGGAAATTGAATGTAACGTGTATTTTATGAGCGGGAGCTTTACCGCTTTTTCCCTTTTTTAGATTTTTAGAACTTGAGCGCCTTTTTTTATAGCGAATCTTAACTAATGCTATAATTAGGTGCTATTAAAAATGATATTTGTTGTAGTGATCATAAGTCAACCAAAAATATATCCATAATCCAAATATCTGAACAAGCCACATGAAAGAAAAGGTGCCAGACGAACATTACTTGTAAAAATTAAACTGAAAGAAAGATCATTCCTAGTAATCACATACACAAGATTGGGAAAGGGGAGAGATCAAACGAACATCTTCAACTCATTACCAAATATGGTATCATCATAGAGTAATCATACAAGAACCAAGAGACAAATCAGGCTTTAACGGAAGGAAATAGATCGGGGATAATAAAATCTCACGTTTCAAGTATGCATAAAAAAGATTCACAGTAACACCCTCAATAGTGTCATCTACCGGAAGAATGTGTACCCGCTTTCCATATTTAACATCAGCACATTGATGCACAGAAACAACATCTCCAAGCCTAACCCAAAGGTTCCTTCTCACAACTTTGTTCATTATTCTTATTTTTTGCTCATCACATGTGTCATCGGCAAGAGCAATGCAGATTGTTACATGAGTGAGAGAGAGATGAAACAGAGGGAAAGAGAGGGGAAAACAAATACGTTGGCTGCAAATGCTGCAACTAACCATACAAACACCAATCGACCTTTAAAAATTAGTAGTATAGGAATATATATACTTAGTTTACACCGACTACAAAATAACATATGTGCTCACCTCCATATCACATTTCCTCTCCTTTGAACAAGGTTTCACCGTATAAAATCTCTACAACCATAGAATTAATTAGCATCAGTATAGGTATGATAGAGGAAGGTTCAACAAACTATACATAGGAGTTCCCATATGGCTAACCTTCTTTTTCTTCATAAATCTCAAATTGCAAACATTAAAGAAGAGGGGTGAGATAAAAACAGTACCTGGCGAAAGAGTTACTAAGGACTTGTGGAGAAAGCCTATCAAAACACAAAATAGAATGACTGATACATGCAAAAGAGAGTGGATAAATGGAATATAATCTGGTAGGAAAAGTGCTACACTCACTTGTTCGAAGTACAACACCATAGAACCATCAACCATTTCTACTGCAGGGCACGTGGTCATTCTAAAAAACAATATTAATCCCATCAATCAAGACTATTCATCCACAAATTTAATCTAAACTACAATTCAAAAGCCCTAATCAAATAAAATTAAAAAGGGGTTCGTCATTCCGTATAAGACTAAAAATTGAACAATTTACAGCAACAAAACAACATCCACATATTGCATACCTGATATTGAAGAAATTGTTAGGATCCTTAGAAAATCATCTTGTACCTGCCATTTCTGCATTTAAAGTTCAACATTAATGCAACTCTGAAGTAGGAAGGAAGGGAAAAAAAATTTAGAAAGAAAAACAAAGTTATTCTAAGAAGTCTTTGTCGCATACTCATGGGGTCAAATCATCAGAGCACATAGAAAGCCAGTGTTCCAATGAAGAATTTTTCATGTGAATTCCTCTTAAGGCATTGGGAGGTTTTGGCATTTTAGGAAGGCTAAAGTTACTAACATCTGTAGAGATCGTTTGATGTAATTCCATGATGGCTTTTAATAATCCTACCTCAGTGATTTATGCGCCAAATTCTTCAGAAGAAATCTCCAATTGAACTCAATAGCAATGAGAAAATCAAGAATCAGAGAATGTATATGAATTAGAACTTACCCTCCAATATCTTCCCTCCGATTGTCTTAAACTCCTGCACAAGTTTACCCAAACTCCAGCTTCTAGGATTCTGGCACACGAAGAAGTTTATTTAAAAGATTAAATTATAAGCAGAAAAACATAAAACTTCTATGAAAAATTCTAACAATAGTAACCACCACCTTCATTGGATCAACATGATTAAAGACGATCTCATCGACCACAACTTGCATATACCTATAAACAACTACAATTTATCGTCAAAGCAAACATTGGCAAGAACTGAGAAGAAAATGTGTTGAGTTTATTTTCTAAGCGAGTTAGTTGGTTAGACATTATGGCAACAATATAGCCATTCACATTTAGAACTTAAAAGTGCACTCACTGAAATATGTGTTATGTACAACTTTCATTATTGCTAGTCAAAATTGATTGTCGAAGGTCATAGACATGCTTGCGCTACACTTAATATAGTCCCCCTTCTCGCCTGAAAAAGGATCCTTAGCTGTTTGCTTCTTCAAAAACTATCAAAAAGAAAACAAGAAAATAAGAAATTTAGAGAGGAGAAGAGGGTAAAGCAATTGCCAAAGTTTTCATTATCAAACCCCCAACTCTGTCCCATCATACTAGGTTGTTATTATCATTGTTTAAGTTGGAATCAATACCCATAGCTAAAACTCACCAGCTCTCAAACACCCACCATCCCTTATCTTCTACAGGTTCCTCTAATGATTCGAAGCACAAATTTCAAGCATCGAAGAGTAGAGTCAGATTCGATGCACACTTGGAAGCGACGACCGAATGGAAAGAAATTAGTGTTCTGATGTGAGATGGTGTTTATTTTGGACCAAATCGTCAATTTGGTGTTTTATGCTTAGATGAAAAGGAAAGAGAGATTTCATAAACAAGAAAACTAAAAGAAATGGAAATTGTGCATAGATGAAAATGAAAGATGAAACGATAAACATAAAATTGCCTGGAGAAAAAATGTGTAGATCTGGAGACGAAGACGCATGAAACTGAAAGTTATAAACTTACAAGAGTGTGCAGAACTTCCGTGTACGTGGCTCGTTAGTGAACGTGTGCCTTCGTCAGCTTCGAAGGAAGTAAGCAAAGGACTCATGGTTTGCGATAGAGAAGAAACTTCTAAGCGTTGGATAGGGTTTTCGAGCAGATGAATGGTAATCCACGCCAAAGGAACAGAGGAAAAGGTCTTGTGAGTGAAGGTAGATAGAAAAAGTGTGATATTGGTTCTTTTTGTAATGTGAGCGCGCCCCAAATTTTCACTTCCCGTTTTTTTTTTTTTTATCATTTTTCAATAGCCTTTTATATGAAAAGCTATCCTAAAATGCTATTAAAAGGGATCACTTAAGCTTGCTCACCCTTTTGCTTTCGATCTTGCTGTATGAACCTTTCTGGTTAAGACCTTTAATGTCTCGTTTTCTCTTGTAAATCCACTTGTAACTAATAGGTGTTACCCATCAAGCAGATCTACAAGATCCCAGATGGAAGTGAAATACAAAAGACTTCATTTCCAGGTCCATGACTTTAATCTATTGGTCCTTGTCAACATCATTCATTTTTTTTCTAAAAGATAATGAACCCACTATGCCATCATCAGGTATGATGACCTAGGCTTTAAACAAGCCCATGTAACGTTCAGGTTATCAAACAACCCTCCCACTACATCGAGGCAATCTCAACTATTGAGATGGATGTGACTAACTAGATGCACTGATCCATCAACAACTCTTGTTGAACAGTCAGCCTCATCAACAACTCTTGTGGATGTTACTGTAGCTTTATTACTTAACTTACTTAAACCGACTTTACTCTTGTGGTTTATGATTTTTGATGTGGACTTCTTCTGAGAATTTAGCATTTGTCTATACAAATTCTTTATTCTCTTGTGAATTGAAGAAGTATCCACTTCTCGTTTCCTTTGGGGTTGCCTACTACAGTATGCAATGAAGTCAACACTACATGACCCCAAAACGAGCTAGACAATTGAGCATAGCTCAACATGGAATGAATCATATCCAATAGGGTTCTATTTCTCCTAAATGAGATTTAGGGTGTGATCCCATGTACTATCAAACAATCCTGGAATCTCAAATCCCTATACTCAACACTTTGATCAAATCAAAGTGTTTTTATCATCTCACCTAACAAGTTTTCAACTTCAGTCCTAAGCCCCTTCGAATATCTCAAGAGCTTCATACTTAAGTTGCATTAGGTAAAGATACTTATACCTTTGAATAATCATTCAAAAGAGATGAATTATTCATGCCCTCCCACTGCTTTAACATATTTAACCACAAGGATCTAAATGTACAAGCTCCAAGGGCTCTTTGGCTCCTAGATCTTGTCCAGTAAAAGACCTATCAGTCATATTGCCCATAAGGCATGACTTACAAGGTAGTAGAGAGTCATCTTCTAACTCGCTTAGAAGTTCACTCTTGACCAATCTTCCAATCAAATTGAGATTAATATGGTCTACCTTAAAACCGAAGAAAGGTATTTTCCTTTAGGAGAAATCCTTTGTCTCTTTTCACATTGAGTAGTAGCAGTCTTAAACAACTCAGTGTTCATGACTGCTTTACTCTTGATTAGTCTTAAAACATTTAGGTTACTTTCCAGTAAAGCTAAACAAGTGTCAACTCCCTTTCTTGAAATAAAACTGTGTTAGCAGAGAAAGGTAAAGAGTAACATTGTTCCAACAAATAAGACACAGAAATCAAATTTCTTTTGATCTTAGGAATTACATACACATTATCTAATAATATGTATTGTCTCCCACTGAGAAAAATAACTTAATGTTCCCCACTACTATAGCCAAAATAACCTCTCTAATTCTAACTTTGAGAGTTATTACACAAGCAACAAGTTGTTCCCAGGAATTTATTCCTTTAAAAGAAGAACACACATGATTTGTGGCTCCTGAATCAAGTATTCATGGAGAATCACTATTCTTCACCAATCACGTTTTCAAGACAAGTAAATGAAAATTACGGTCTTGAACAAGCTCTCCTTTTGCTAAGCAGGGTTCTATGTCATATTCATCAAGAACAATTCTTAATGATTTAAACATATGGGGCATGGGGACATTCCTCAGTTAAGAATAATCCTAGACTTATTTACCACAATTTGTCGTTTAAGCATGTTGTATTACCGTTATTTATAAAATGACGTAAGACAATACACATAAAATTATTATATAATTGCTGAAGTAACAAATTACTTGTATTATTAATAGCACTAACCCATTACAAATAATCCAATCAAATTCTGCAAAAAACAAATAAGCAATCAAAGAAACTCTATAAAACTATTGATTTGGTTTTTGCAACGATACTTCAAAGGTTTAGAACAACAGCCACCGAAGGGTGGTCAGCTACTCCTCCTCTGAATTGAGACAATCTCAACCAAATTCTAACACCAGAATAACTCATATTCCGTTAGCGTTTAGTTACCGTTGTTTGGTCAAGGATTAGTTAACACATTTAACTCATCCCCGTAAGTGTAACCCTTCCACTTTCAGATCTCAGAGGCACACACCAACAGGCTACCGAAGTGAAAGACAACTGTTGGTAATTAGCCTAAGAGTTCCTATCCTATTCAAGAGTTCACAATGTTCTGAATCCTATGATCAGGCCCTCCGAAGGGATGGTTGCGCCAGGACAACCTGCAGGCGGATCATAGGACTCTCACGGTGTGAACTAGGGGCGGAGACCAAGGGATACGTTGACACGTGTCCCGCTCCAACTTACTCTAGACATTTTTTCCATTCACCTTGTTATTGATCCATGCAAACACTTTTCGAAGGGAGACCGCTCCTAAGGCGACTCGAAGCCGAGCATGAACCTCACGTTGTGAATATAGGGTCGTAGGAGCAAAACTTGATTTAAATCTCGTTTTGTAATTTTCCTCCCACTAAAAATGTCCTAAGGTTAATTTAGGGTTGTTCAACTTGGATAAAATTCGGCTAAGTCAATCTATCTAAGTCTGATCCTATTATAACAATTATGGAAAGGATTCAACCGCAATGTTTTAGGTGAATTAAACTTCTTTTAATAAACCCAACATTGCAAGTGAACATTACTATGGTTAATTCAACTCAAGGTATGGGTCAGTTCCCAGGTAGGAGGTGTTCCGTAAACCGTCAACTTAAATACCCCCAACCTTAGACAGAACTTCATCGAGAGAGTTCCCTTATAACCACAGTAATGTAAGGTCTTTACTCTAAAGATCTAGGTGCATTAAACACTTTTAACAAACCTAGTGGCATTGCATGCTAACATTTAACTATGATTAATTCAACTACGGTATTCTGGGTCAGTTCCCAGGTAGGAGGTGTTCCGTAAACCATCAACTTAAATACCCCCAGCCTTAGACAGAACTTAACCGGTGGAGTTCCCTTATAATCATAGTAATGTTTTTTCTACTTAGTCAATTAAAACTAATTTTAATTCTAAGTAAGAATAATTCTAATCCTATTAGAAATGTGATCTTAGGTCTAATTAATTTTAAACATTTTAAAATTAATTCATTTATCCTAAGATCCTATGTTTGCATGCAATTCTTTGTTATAGATAACGGTTTCTATTCATTAATTTTATAACACTTATAAATTCACTGAATTAATCCTATAACATGCTACTATGGTGACATAAATTAACAATTGAATTCTAATTAATTTATAAAACCATACATTAGCATACATGACATACCAAAATATAACAATTATATTAATCTAAGGTAATGTCATGCTCAATGCAATTTAATTTCCTTTTAATTAACCTAACTCTTAAATTAATTATACAAGAAAATTAAAATTAAGCAATATCATTTTCATACATTAACATAACATTTATATTAATATATCATGAAAATTAATTAAGCATGTAATTACTTAATATAAATATAACTCTTATATTTTTAAACTAAAGTAATTTCATGCTCAATGCAAATTAATTTTCTTAAATTAATCTAACTCTTAAATTAATAACCCAAGAAAATTAAAACAAGCATTCACATTTTCATGCATTAACATAACATTTTATATTAATAGCTCATGAAAATAAATAAGCAAATAAATTACTTTCATAAATATAACTTTTTATATTTTTACTAAAGTAATTTCATGCTCAATGCTTCTTAATTTTCATCCATTTAATCATAACAATTTATATAAAATACCCATGAAAATTAAATTCATGCATAATACTTATATTATAACAATTATAATTAAATATGCATGAATATGCTTAACCTATGGTGAGATTTTAAGCTATATGACATCCATAAAGCAATTAAATAGCTAAATAGATGGGTTTTTGGCATCCTATGACTCAAAAAATAGTAATATTACATTAATTTATCTAATAAAGTCCTATACTGTCGTGAACCAGCTCAAAACAAATTGAACCGGCGAAGATCAAGCTGGACCAGGTCCAAAACCGCCCAGACACAGCTAAACCGCCTAGGCCGCTTGAACCCATCAAGAACCGGGTCAAAACTCCTCAAACCAGTCAACATATTCTCGAACAGGGTTGAACGCGCCTCAAACGCCCAGACCGGACCGAACCGGAAACAAAATTATTTTGAAACGCATCAAAGTCCAGCTCGAAACTCCGACATGTAATTTGATAGGACGTTGTTTCGACCAACCCAGCCGTAGGCGTTGTTGACAACTTTGAATCAATTTCTTTTTATTTTAGCTTTGAGATCCAGACTTCGGTTTATCCAGAAAAATCGATTTTCAGCAGCAACCTTCTTCGATTTTGGTCCCAAATCCGCACGATTTTCACAGAAACACAGCCACAATCGATAGACACTGACTTACAGACACGATTTGCAATAAATGCCCAAAACACCGGGCCCTTACATTGATCAAATCAATAAAGAATTGCAAAATCTAATGCCAAAAACCCAAAACATATCTACTAGCAAACCTTTCATTTATCAAATGCATAAAGGTACCCACCAAAAAACCAATGCAAATTTCAGACAAACAAGATTAGATCTACGATCGGCTCTGATACCAATTGAAAGGATTTGGAATTCCTCAATTCCGTTAATGCAGAAGCGTAATTGAGACCGTTTCGTAGTTAATTTTGTTTATCCAAAAATACCATAACATTGGCAAAAATCATAGAACAAATTCTATAGAAACTTAAGGCTAAGCATACAAAATTTAGATCTAAATCTATAATAAAGAAAAGAGAAGCAAACCTCCGTTGACATCTCTGAAAATCAAGAATGATTCTTGATTGCTCTGCAACAACGAAGAACACCACCATTTGATCTTCCCCGCTATAACTCTGAGATTAGGAACGAAGTTGTGGGACTACCTAATCTTGAATGGGAAAAACTCTATGAAAATTCTCCCTAAAGTTCTTGAGTGGAGAGAATATGAGAGAGAGGCTAGAGAGAATGCAAGAGTGCATTCTTGTGGCCTTATGTTGTTGTACCTAAACCCTAGGGTTATTGTTCTATTTATAGGAGAAAGGTCATGAATAAAATATTCATTTAAAATCAATTATTTCCATAACTGATTTAATCTTTTCCCTAATTAATCAATTCCATGACCAATCAATTCCATAATTGATTAATCTTTTCCATAAATGATTGGTCACTTCCAGAAGTGATTAGTAATTTCCATAATTGATTAATTTCCAATTGATTCTTTAATTAATTGATCACCAATTAAATATCATATATTTAATTTCAGACCTTCTATTAGTTAATTAATTAATTACCCAATTAAATATCATATATTTAATTTCAGGCCTTCAATTAATTAATTCTATAATATGAATCAAATTCATATTAAAATTTTAAGACATTCAATTTTACTCACATATTACTCCTAAAGCATGCATGTTCTAGAAAAGACATGCGGAAGCAATTGAAGATCACCAATTAAATATCACATATTACACATGCGGAAGCAATTGAAGATCGAAAGCACTTAAGACATTCAATTTTACTCCTAAAGCATGCATGTTCTAGAAAAGACAGAATAGAGAGTTTAGAAAACACCAACCTTTGTAGCTCACTTATGTTGAACTCCTTGTGGTGTTTGCCTCTCCTATGCTCCTTGGACAACCTCTAGAGTCTTCCCTACTATACTCCGGGCCAAGAACAACTTGTGGGAGTCTATATAAGATAGGGAATAGGAAGGGAATGCTTGAAGCATCAAACAATGGAGAAGAATGAGAGATGAGAGAACTTTGAGTCCAAATTCCAGCAGCATAACATTAAGGAAATGGCTCTCTTATGTTTGAATATGATTCAAACTCCTTTTAAAGACATTCTCCATGCAAAGCCAAGCCTCAAGACACAAGACACATGGTGTATTTGCAAGCTCAAGTGGATTCTAGGTGTACATTACACAAGACATGCAACAATGCATGAGTGAGTTGTCTTTCCACTTTGAATGATCATGCATTAAATGGATTTCCAACTAAATCCACTAAATTCAAATTGAAATCAAATTTCAAGCTTGCAAATTACCCCTAATTTCAATTCTAAATTGAAATTGATTGCTTGGTAATTAATTTGAAAATTTTCAAATTAATTTTTATATGATTAATCTAATTAATCTTTGTTATCTTGTGCAATTCCATATATATGATTCCTAATTCATATATATAGTATTCAAAACACTTTTAAATACTTCATCTCTCATTTTCTAATTTAATTCATAATTAAATTATTGTGTCAAACACAATTTACGATAATACCCTTTTTCCCGATTTTGAACGATTCAAAGCTTCCTATCTTTTGTTCTAGGCTTAATTCCGATATGAGCTAGTAGGGGGACCTAATGGACCTATAGATCATGGGCTCCAACGATTCGAGGCTAACCGACTAATCTCATTGTCCAAGCTAGCCAACATTCGTTAACTATCGGGACACTCCACTATAGCCCGATAGTTGCACTCCCCTCACTATAGATATATTTCCGTCCACTTGATTTAACCATGATTAGTAAGTCGATCCTTCACAAGTTGTTCGTAGCTATAGCTAGGTCAATAAGCCGTTTTACCCCTATAGTACTTCTAGTTCCTTAAGTCCCACTGATCCTCTAATGAACAATTGGTTTATGGTCCAACCAATAAACCGAGTCCCTCTCGGGCCAATGAGAGGACGGGATCCCTTTGTTCAAGCCCCGGAGTCAGCACTTAAGGGAACAACCTCTCTACTATCCCTTATTCGGGTAGGAGTGAATTTCTTCTTGCACGACTATGTCCCCAGCTATCTACCCGTTCCTATCCCTGAAATGGGAGGCTTATTGAGTCGGCGATACTGAGCCACTCTCACCTATGCAGATCTAAGGATAAGCCCGAATAAACAGGAGTTCATAGTTAGCTCAGGATTAAGATCGAGTTACCTAGGTCATCACATGAAATAGTCAGTCTCGTCAGTAAACGGTGTTATAAAGCGAGAGCAACTTATTTCTCGGTCCTGGTCTTATGCAAACTCATTGCATAGGACGCCCCCACTCGCATGTCTCTACATGGACGATTTAGGATCACATCGTCTATACCATCTATAAAGTGGGTCGCGTCTCATAGTGTCTCCAGAATAAGGTACCCAACCCTATTCCTATACTATAGACCGTTTTGGCTATTACTCAAGCTTGATCCACTTTTACGTCTCTACATAAAGCTCAAGTGTTCATCCTATAGTCATGGATCTTAGTTTATTGGATTTGGGTTATTATATGTGCAATTTAATTTATTCAGTAATGACTTTTACTGAATCAATCTCGATAACACCTTTATCGAATAAGTATATAATTCGTTTAACATTCACTATCTACGAGTTTTAGGGCACCAATCCCAACAAAGAAATCACAGTCAGGATTTGCTATCATAACTGTATATGTTGATGACTTAAATATAATCAGAACTTCTGAAGAGCTTTCAAAGGCAATAGAATATCTCAAGAAAGAATTTGAGATGAAAGATCTTGGAAAAACAAAATTTTGCCTTGGCTTGCAAATTGAGCATTTAGCAGATGAGATATTTGTTCATCAGTCAACTTATACGGAGAAAATTTTAAAAAGATTTTATATGGACAAAGCACATCCATTAAACATTCCAATGGAAGTTCATTCATTAGATGTAAAGAAAGATGTCTTTCGACCTCGAGATGATAATGAAGAACTACTTGGTCCTGAAGTACCATATCTTAGTGCAATTGGTGCACTTATGTATCTTGCTAATAATACAAGACCAAATATTGCATTTTTCAGTAAATTTATTAGCTAGATATAGTTCTTCACCAACGAAAACACATTGGAATGGAATTAAGCATATACTCCGCTATCTCCGAGGAACGATTGATATGGTTTTATTTTATTCAAATAAATTAAATTTTGATCTGGTTGGTTATGTAGATTTAGGATATTTATCTGATCCACACAAAGCTAGATCTCAAACAGGTTATCTATTTACATGTGGAGGAACTGCTATATCATGGCGATCAGTGAAACAGACCATAACGGCTACTTCCTCCAATCATGCTGAAATTCTTGCAATTCACGAGAAAAGTCGAGAATGTGTATGGCTAAGATCGGTAACTCAATACATTCGTGGAACATGTGGTTTGTCTTCTAGTAAAATTCTTCCAACGATATTATATGAAGACAACACAGCTTGCATAGCTCAAATCAAAGGAGGATATATTAAAGGAGATAGAACGAAACATATTTCACCAAAGCTTTTCTACACTCATGATCTTGAAGAAAATGGTGAAATCACGGTACAACAAATTTGTTCGAAAGATAACCTGGCAGACTTATTTACAAAGTCATTACCTACTACAACATTCGAGAAATTAATACACAACATTGGAATATGGCGACTCAAAGATCTCAAATAATGTTTCTATGAGGGGGAGAAAATATATTGTATTCTTTATGAAATATGTACTCTTTTCCTTCACTAGGATTTTTTTCCCATTGGGTTTTTTTTTCCTAGTAAGGTTTTTAACGAGGCATATTTCATATATGGGCATCTAAGGGGGAGTATTATGAATATTACAAATAGATGCCCACTAGTTTGCTTAGTGTCCTAAAGGCCATGTGTCACTATTCATATAGTCCATGTGCCATGTAAATATTGATGCTTAGTGTCCATTGCTAGCCACATCCTACTTGCCAAATTGTCTATAAATAGTGGCTTTTTGTGGTATTAAAATGAGAATTCCATTGGTGAAAAACTTCTCATCCATCATTCTTCACTTAGCTTTTTATTTTTTTATTTTATTTAATTTCTTGCTTTTATTTATTTTATTTATATTAGAATAATAATAATATTATTATTATATTATATTTTATCTATTGTCGTATTTTCGAGTTGTATACCGTTGTGATGCTCAATTTCACAACAAGAATATAAATAGCTTATGTCTTTATTTCTAAAAGTTATGTTTTATCTTTAAGTATATTCAATGATGAGGTTTCAAAGGTTTTATTTATAAATTATTATTATATATATGATGATGAAATGAAAATAAAATACTATCAACATGATAAAATAATCGGGAATACCACGTGTTAAAAAACTAGTGGGAGGAAGTGGCTATGAATTTTATCCTTCAATTTGTTTGTCCAGGACAACCAGAGGTTTTACTGTAAATTGGGAGATTGTTGATAGACTCACTAAATTCGCTCATTTCCTACCAAGGAAGCCTACCTATTCTGTTGAGAAGTGGGCTCAGTTATACATTGAAGAAATTGTCAAGTTACATGGGGTTCCAGTTAAAATTGTTTCAGATAGAGACCCCCGTTTCACCTCTAATTTCTGGATCGGTTTCAAGAATGCTATGGGCACACAGTTGAATTTTAGCACAACTTTTCATCCCCAAACTGATGGTCAGACAGGGAGATTGAATCAGACGTTGGAAGACATGTTGCGAGCTTGTGCATTAGACTTTGCTGGCAGTTGGGATATCCACTTGCATCTGATGGAATTTGCCTATAACAACAGTTATCAAACAACGATTGGCATGACTATGTTTGAAGCGGGAAGAGATGTAGGTCGCCTATTTATTAGGATGAAGTTGGTGAACGCAAACTGCTTGACCTGAGTTGGTCCAATTTACTAATGAAGCAGTCCAAAAGATTAAAGCGAGGATGAAGACGACTCAGAGCAGGCAAAAGAGTTATGCAGACACCAGACGTAGAGAGTTAGAGTTTGTTGTTGGAGACTTTGTGTTTCTGAAGGTTGCACCATGGATAAACCACTCAGTCTAAGCTAAGAAGACATTGAATATTATCCATCAAGTCCACGCATAAACCACCCCAAAAAGAGCTATGGATTCACAAGCTTCACTATATCCATCAACTCCAAGCATGGACCACCCAAAAATGGTTATGGATTCTCACAAGCTTCACTATATGCATCAAGTCCACACATGGACCACCCAAAAAAAGCTATGGATTTATGCTCGTGAGAGGCATCATGGCTTGAGTCCCATACATGTTGAGGACTCTAGAATTACTCTCCTTGTTTGTCCTTTAGTGAGAGGATCTGTCAAGTTCCTTTCGAACCTCACATATTCCAAGAAGATAACTCCATCTTTCAGTAATTGTTTAACGCCTCAATGTGTCAGGCGTATGAACTCAGATTTCATAGTATAACAAGCAATGCAAGTCTGTTTTGTTGATTTCCATGAGATATGTCCTCCACCAAAGGTAAAAGCGAAGCTTACCTCATCATTATTTTTTACCCAATTTGCATTACAATATCCTTCAAGGACAGTAGAAAATTTGTTAAAATGCAAACAGTAATCCATAGTACCTCTAAGACACCTTAATAAGCGAAGTAGAGCAGTCCAATGTTATTTACCAGGGCTATGTGTAAATCTACTCAGTCTATTAACAACATAATTAAGTTTTTCAGTTGAACTCAAAATAATAATAATAAATATATAAATAAATTTTTCTTAGTTGTTTCCAATTTGGGGCATTTTTAAAGCATTTTGCAGGGGTATATCTTCTTATTGAGAGGGCTGATTTTTCAATCGACGCATCTGCTGGAGGGGGTTGAATTTTACATGTTTCCCCCTAATAAATGTATCGATTCTTGTGTTCGTCCCGTGTGTTTTTTCTAGAAAACAGTTCTTGAGTACTAAGAAGATGTCACATCTAGATTTTCAAATTAAGTTGGTTTCTTGGATTTTTTGAATTTCAAGCTTCCTAGAATTTCTCTAACTTTTTTAGGTAGGTTGGTTTTTTGGATTTTTTGAATTTCAAGCTTCCTAGAATTTCTCTAACTTTTTTAGGTAGGTTGGGTTTTTGGATTTTTTGAATTTCAAGCTTCCTAGAATTTCTCTAACTTTTTTAGGTAGGTTGGGTTTTTGGATTTTTTGAATTTCAAGCTTCCTAGAATTTCTCTAACTTTTTTAGGTAGGTTGGGTCCTTTGATTTTTTGAATTTCAATATTCCTAGTTTTTAGGGGTATTTTCTCTCTCATAAACTATGATTTAAATTTTAAACGTTAGGAACCTTGGACAGTTTGTTGGTGGCATTTTTGTCTTCTACAAATAGGGATTTATTAATCATAAAATCAATTAGCCATCTATTTAATTTATAAACTTTTGTAGCTATTTTTCAAGCCACCTATTTATTTTTAGACATTTTTCTTGTTGTCCCTTTTATATATTTTTATATATAATTCCAGTCATGTTATCAAAAGAAAAAGCTGGCCTTGTTGGTGTAAACATCTTAAGCCATCCTTGGATCGGGTTTGAGATCATGTAATTTTTTTAAATTTTATTCTTTTTCTCACTCTTTTAAAAAACTTTTATTTCTCATAAATTTAAATTGTAGGCTATATTTTGTTTAAAAAAATTACTTACAAATGTGAAATAATAACAAATTTGGTCCATAAATTTAGGATATGTTTGACTTCACTTTTCAAGTTTTTAATTTTATAAAAAAAAACATTTTAAAAAAAATTCTAGTGTTTGATATCCACTAAAAATTGAAAGTTCAAGAATCTCATTAGATACAAATGTAAAAATTTCAAAATTAAACTTGTAATATAACCAAACAAATAAATAATATTACAATATTTGTTTTAATTTCTCCTTTAAATATTATTTTTATATCAAAATAAACAGAAATGGATAAAAATATTTTAAAATTTTGTTGTTTTCTTAAAATTAATCTTATGATATAAAATGTATAGAGAAGAATTGCAATGAATAAAATTAGTAGTTTAGTTTCATTTATGAAAATTTTAGAATTGAAATTTTGGAATTATTTACTTGTAAATTACTTTTACGAAATTTCAAATGAAACCCCTCTGAATAAAATTTCTGGATTTGTCACTGTTTGGAAGAAAACAAACATAATTTTCAAAAATCAAATATAAAAAACCAAATGGTTATCAAATGATTTTAATTATAATGCAATTTCTTCTCTCCTTCACTCACCCTTAAAGTTGGAATGATGTACTTGTGTGTATGTGTGTATATATTTTTAGTTCAACAATTGTAGTGTAAGAATCGAACTATTGATTTTTATTATGGTAATTGATATCTTATTCGATGAACTATATTCTGATTGACTGAATGACTTACATATATATTTAAATAGAATAGGGCAATTTTTATACCTAGCTACATGAGTTTGAGGGTTTGGTTTTTGCAATTTAAAAGTTTTGAAGTACAATTATATAACAAACACTAAAGTTTAGAATTGATTTTTGCAATTCATACAAAAGAAAGAAAAAAAAATAGAACTTAGGATTATAATACCTAAAATGATATATTGATTTCTTTTTTTTTTTTTTTTTTTTTTTGAAAAAATGATATCTTGATTTCTCTTCTAACCAGGAAAGGAAAAAAAATCACATATTCATTTGAAATCTTTTTTTGGTTTACCCATGGTAGAGGTGAAGGATGCAACCATCAATCTTCGAGATGATAATTGATATCTTATTCAATGAACGGTGCTTGAATTGATTATATATTTAATTGAATAATAAAGTAAACCACTTCAAATCACATTGAAATAAAGAAATTTAAAATCTTTTAGGGAAAAATACACTTTTAGTCCCTGAGGTTTGAGTTAGGTTTCATTTTGGTCCCTGAGTTTTCAAACTCAACAATTTAGTCCCTCAGGTTTGGTTTTAGTTTCATTTTGGTCCCTCCATCCATTTTTCCGTTAAAAACTAACTGGTGGATGACGTGGCTTTATTTTTTTTATTAAAAAATTAATTTTTAATTTTTAAGAATAAAAATATAATAAAACAATATTAAGATAATAAAAATATATTAATTTTTTTTTATTCTTTCTCTCTTTCCTCTTCTTCTTCTTTCATCTTCTCCACCTTCACCTTCAGCTTCAACTTCATCTTCACCTTCACAGCTTGTCGTTGCCGGCGTTGGAGCCTCGTCGGAGCTGCCGCCGTCGTTACAATTTTTCTTTATTTTTTCTCTTTTTTCTTCTTCTTTTCTCTCTTCCCATTTTTCTTTCTTCCCTCTTCCTTCCTTCCTCCTCCCTTCCCTCTTCTTTCACTGTTAAAAAAAAAAAAAGTACAGGAAGGGGAAACCCCTCAAATCCGGTTGGAACGAAGGGTGGCAGATCTGGGCATTGGTCACAAACGACGATTACGACTCGATCGAAGGTCGCGACTGCTTGACAGATCTAGGTGTTGGTCACGAACGACGATTCCGACACGGTTTCAATCGAACGGCTATAGATATCGATCAGAAACTGCTTCAGACGCTACTCTTCAGATCTCGGGTTCGCGAACGGTGGCTTCGGCAGAGCTTCAGGTGAACTGCTTCAGAACTTGTCGTCGGACAGCTTTAGAACTCGACTCCGGCACAGCTTCAGACGAATTGCTCAAGAGCTAGAAGATACGGGCGGCGCAAGCAAGAGCTCGGTTATGTTTTTTTAAAGAAAAAAAAAAGAAAAGTTGAAAAAGAAGAGAAAAGAGAAGACAAGACAAGAAGGGAAAAAAAAAGTAAAAGGTTGTCGGCGGTGGTCACTGGTCGCCGACGATGGCCGGGCGCCGACCATGTAAAGAAGAAGAAATGTTGAAGGTGTTGAAGAAGAACAAGAAAGAGAGAGGGAAAGAATAAGGAAGAAATAACAAAATTAAAAATAATAATATTTTTATTATTTTAATATATTTTTAATTTTAAGAATTTAAAAATAATTTTTTTAAATTAAAAAAATAGTGCCACGTCATCCACCCGTTAGTTTTTAACGGAAAAATGGATGGAGGGACCAAAATGAAACTAAAACCAAACTTCAGGGACTAAATTGTTGAGTTTGAAAACTCAGGGACCAAAATGAAACCTAACTCAAACCTCAGGGACTAAAAGTGTATTTTTCCAAATCTTTTATAAAACCCTAGAAAAAAAAAATAATAGTAGTAATAGTAAATTAATAAAATGCAATTCAAATCAATTAAAAAACAGTGGATTTTTCAAAACTAAGGGAAAAAAATAAATTTTTACCCTTAAACTTGATAAGTTGTATTTTTCACCATAAATTTTCAATTTAATTAATTTGAACCCTAGATTTGCATAATTGTTCAATTTTTGTGCTCTATTAAAATCAAGTTTTACACCAATTTTTTTTTATTAATGCATAAAATTGACCATCGAGTAACTTCATCAAGCCTTACAAAATTTCACTTAAGGGCCGTTTGTTTCGCGGTAATCCAAGATTCTCATGGAATGGACATCTGGATTACCTCGTTTGTTTTGTGGTGATGTAAGATGCCTAGGCATCTCGGGATGCCCGGACATCCTAAGATGCCCACACGAGAGGCATCTAAGAAGATTTGGATGCCCTCCTGATACATGGGTTTCTAAAATTCCCATGTTAAGGGAATCGACTATTGACGTTTTGGTCCTTCGTTTTTTATATTTTCTTTCATCAATTTTCTTTATTTTTCCATTTTTTTTTCTTTTTTTTTTTTTTGGACTTTAAAAAATTAGTGTATTCATTCACTAATAAACAATTATATGAAATTAACTATATTTATATGTTTTATTTACATATAAAATAAACTTCAGTTAATTTGTCTTCTTCTAATTTAAAATAAGTTCGAGTAGTTCAAGTTTAAATTGAAATTAATACTTAATTCTATTTTTTTCATACAAATCTTAAGACAATAGAAATTATTGTTTTTACAAAATAACATATAAAATTAATACAAATTGAATTGATAACAATATTAAATTATTAAAATAAAAAATGTTATACAAGTTAAATTATATTAAATTAATATATAAATGATTTGAAGACATAAAAAGGTATTGTTGGAATAATACATCATTTTAAGACATTCCCGTCCAGAAATCCTACAAAACAAACATGGTTATCTAAATATTCCTGAACATCCCTATAAATTATTCCTTCAAAACAAACACGGTTATCTAAAATGCCGGACATCTATATTTTCGGGCATATATAATTCCAAGCATCTGAAAATTTCGACTATCTTGATTACCAAAAAACAAACGACCCCTTAAAAAAAATCTCAAAGGTCATTCCTGTTTAAATCCTATTAATTGCATAAAAAATATATGCTTTATAATTCGTTCAACATATATGAAAATTACTTTTTTCAACAATTTCTCAAACAAAAATAAACCATAAGTCATAAATTGCAACAATTTTTTAAATCTAAGGTAAATTACAACATTTATTCATGTTTAAGGTGCAATTCCATGAAATTGAAAGTTTAAGACAAAAAATGATATGCTTAACCTTTTCAAGTTGGGATCAAATAAGACTTTAAATGTCGATGTTGAAAAAAACATGGAATTATGAAAATCTCAATAAAATACTTATATATATTTCTAGACTAGACAAAATACAAATATAAAAAGTTTATGGAAAAAAAAATCAACAAATGAGTTTAATTTTTTTTTTTTTTTTTGAGAACATGCTATGTTGATGTTGGCCAACCATAGTCGATTTTTAAAATTTCTTAGTATTAACATTAGGTCTACAATAGTGATATTATAATTATTTTTAGTCAATTTTTTTTATAATATAATGAAAATATCTGATTCATTCCTCAATTTCAAATTTGTAGACACGTGAAAATTTATGAAAATTTAAAAATCCTAGATCAAAATCCATGTTTTTACATAAAAAAAAAAAAAAGCCTTTTCAAAATAAATAAATAAACAAGAAAAAGAAATGTAGAGAACGTGGGGAAGTGGTGAAGAGGGAAGTGGCCAATAACCGTCTCAACCGCCACATCGCCTCCAAAAGAAAAAAAAAATAAAAATAAAAAAATAAAAAAATCAAAACATAAATCCGCGGAATAGAAACCCCTGTGCATGATCATGCAGAACCAACAGAATGCCATTTTTCTGCAAAAAATATTGATGATGAAGTCGGAGAAAAAACTTAGTGCTCTGTAAAGGGAAAGTAAGTCAGTAACAATGGAAGAAAGTGGATCAGACGAAGTTTTAAGGAAAGGGCCATGGAAGTTGGACGAAGATCGAGTGCTCTTGAACCATGTCAGGCGGTTCGGCCCCCGAGACTGGAGCTCCATTCGATCCAAAGGCCTTCTTCAGAGGACCGGCAAGTCCTGCCGTCTTCGTTGGGTCAATAAACTCAGACCCAACTTGAAAAAGTAAGGAATTCGTGCTTCACCGCCATTCATTTCTTTTCGATTCTTTCTCTCTTAGTTTTTGTGGATGAGTTCGAAAATGTTTGATGTGGATTGAGGGTTTTGTGTTCAGTTTTTGTTGTTTGTTCTACTCTTTCGTGTACGAGTTTACTTGTGCCTGTAAACTGTTTGTGAAAATGTCTGAATGAATGATTTCTTGATTATGCTACTGCAAGTTTTGTTATGGATTTTTCTTCCACGAGATTCTGATTTCGTTTCTGAGAATGTGAGTTTGTGTGTTTTGCTTTCCTGTATTTCCCCGTTTCCAGCAAGTGGGTTGTGTTTGTTGTTTCTTAATTCTATTGTTTCGTCTAGAGTCTATATGTGCCTGCAAAGTGTTTGTGAAAATGTCTGAAAGAGTTATTTCTTGACCATGGTCCATGATTTTGCAACTTTTATTCGTGGCTTTTTATTTTTCCCCCAAGATCCCGATTTACTTTATTAGAATATGAGTTTATGTGTTTGGTTTTTCTGTTCTCCCCCGTTTCTGGAAAGTGGGTGCAAGTTCACGGCAGAGGAGGAAAGGGTGGTGATAGAATTGCAGGCCCAGTTTGGGAATAAATGGGCGAAGATAGCGACTTACCTTCCAGGCCGGACCGACAACGACGTGAAGAATTTTTGGAGTAGCAGGCAGAAGAGACTGGCTAGGCTTCTGCAGACATCAACTGCTCCATCTAAATTGCAGAGAAACGTCAAAAAGGAAAATCCAGTTGATTTTGAGGTTCCCTCAATGGAGGTATTTTCTTTGCTAAAATAATAGTTTGTGATGTCTTTGATCTGTAATTTCTAGTAGTTTTCAACTTAGTTTTAGTTTTCTCCAAATTTTAGAACTTGTAGTTTTGATTATGATGCAAGAATGGTCGGAATTGGGATGCTTGGTAGCCATTTTGAAGTCGAAATATGAGCGCTCCTTCTATATATCTTAAATGGATTTTGGTGATTAATGTTGTTGGTTTGATCTTTACTAATTTGCTAACAAGATCTTATGAAAGAGGGGCGTTGTGACTCCTTTTTATTGAAGTTGCTTCAGATTATGTTGATTTTTTCGATTTCTATAATTGTTGTCTCCTGCTTTGAAGTCCCTAAAGCTGAGCTCTGCATCAGAGGGGGAGTCATCCTCAAGGCCAATGTCGAGCTCGTCATCCTGCTGCGCTGATAATGCTGAAGCTCTGAATATGTTCTGCTCCTGGCCAGATCTGTACGGTCCCAAATTCCTTGGTTTTGACAGAGACTATCTTCAACCTGAATTCGACCCGTTACAGACGATCAAATCCGAACCACAATCCGAATACCCCTCAACCAATATCCACACTCAGTCACTAGGTTCACCATTCCCATCTCAAGGACTCCCTGATCCCAGTCACTTTGATGTTTTTCTGGAGCCTTTGGATGTTTCTCACTTGGAAAACGAAGTTCAATTTCCATACGGGCGACAGTTCTTCGAATCGATGGGATGTTGCCCGAGTCATGATGTTGGAAGGGAGAAAGTTGACAACCCGGAAAGCTTCTTCAGTGAGTTTCCTGCAGACATATTTGATCATATTGAACCACTTCAGAGCTCACCGGAGAACTGATTCTGTTTCCCTTTTATTTCTGTAAAATGTTGAAAACTTTGATCTGCTTCTGTATTTGTGAACTTCATATGTAATGTTTGCCTGATCAATTGGCGTCTCTTACTGAACGTTTTCTTTTTCTCATTTGAACTTGTGAAGTGAAAAGTATTCAGATTTTGATCACGTTTCTTCTGTTGCAAGAAGTTTTAAGCAGTTAAATCTAACTAAATTATAATATTCATGATTATTAGTTGCCAAATTTCTCAATTAGAGAACTTGCCAACTTAATAATCTATAATTTATTTATAATCTATAATGGGTTACTTTTTTAATAAATTTCCATTTTGCCCTTCAATCCTTGTTGATGGGACGTCAAGTTGAGGTGTCCATTGATAGAAAGTTGAATAGTTGCAATGTATACTGATGAGACATGACTATTCAAATGAAAGTAATAATACATCGAATTGGTGCATCTATTATGTGTATGATAACAAATCCAACCTAGATGTGAAACATCAGTATCTAATCTAATCTATACTATATATAAAAGGGGCTAAGAGGGGAGAATCTTTGCTTTCCTGTTTTGCCCTTGCATTTTTAATAAATTCCCACTTTGTCCTTCAATGATAGGTCATGACTTTTCGAGTTGAGGTGTCCGTTGAGAGAAATGTTGAATAGTTACAATGTATACTTGTAGGACACGACTGTTCAATTTATGTGTATGTTTATTCAAATGCATACAATTAATATCGACAAGACATGACTATTGAGTGTAGGTAAGGTTATACATCAATAGATGCATTCATTCGTGTATGAATACAATCCATGTATAAAAACATTGAACTATGTTATATAATTATTTTAGTCAAGTTAGTTCTTCATTTATTGTCCTCCATGTGTTATTCATAGATAAGTGACTTTTTGTAAAACATGTTGTTGTTGAGATTCATGAATTTCGTAGTTATGTTATTTGTATCTTTAGATTCAAGAGTTGTTATTTCATGAATTGCACCAAGGTCCTCCAAGAGATTTTGATCCAGTGGGAGTGGTTACACAACAGGGCAGGGTATTCTTTCTTGTATGGTTGTAATTTAGACGGTATATGTGTGAAACATCATGAAAAATATGAAATGATTAAAATGAAAATTTATGGCCATATATGTTTTACAATATCAAAATATTAACATATCATTTAATAAATTAATTATTTGCATAAAATTTCACTTTGTACTATACCTAGGAATTTTCATGAAAAAGTGATAATATGAAAACATTGCCATGAGTAACTTTTAAAAATTTATTAAAACAAAAACTATATAATATTTACATTATAAAAAAAAAACTATATAATATTTACTTGTTACATACTAAAAATGTACTATTTTCTCTTATTTTAATTTAAAACTATAATATTTAACGTGCAATGCACGTGTTTCTCGACTAGTAGTAAAAATGTGTCTAAAAATGTTGTTTATAAAAAGATTCTCTTATAATATCCAATTTATTAAATACTTCTTTCTTTCTTTTTTTCTTTTCTCCAAAAATCAATCTCATTTGGAGAATATTAGAGAATTATTTATGAGGTAATAAACTATCTTTATGTCACTTTTTTTTTTTTATCAATTTCAATTTACAACTTTTATTTCAATTCCATTGTACGTATTTTATTGGGATATTGTGGTAAATGGCTAGAAAAAATACCCCCTCTTATTTTTTAGCTAAGGAAGTTCAATAATTGCAGACATGGCTTCCACCTTTTTAGGAACTGCTTTTCGGATTTTTTTTTCCATTTTTACCCCTGGTATATACGTTTATACACAAACGCCGTTAACAACTGCATACAGATTTTCCCCTATTTTTCGGGTGGATGTACCCTGATTTACAGGGATTTCGGGTTTTGATATCCCTCCAACCGTCAAACAAGATTTTCCTATATTTTAGGCTTCTTCTATCTCTCCAACCGTAAGAAAAGATTTTGTTTGTTAAGTTCAATTAATTTTCCTATACGTTTCCCTCATTTAAATATCATAGCTTAGTTTATTTGTTTTTTTTGCATATCATGATCAAAATAGTGGTTGTAAGTTTGTAATTAAAAGTTTTTCTCAATCTCACCCTTCAATACACAAGACAAAGTTATATCCAGATACATACATCTCAATTTTAGGCTCTAGTACACATAAGCAAGTCATAAACGGTGTAAATAATATATGTATATATCAGTACATACCACTTTGACGGGGCCAACTTCTTCAACTAATCTTTCTTAATCAAATTATAAGATGTCACAAGGGCTAGATGTAGTTGGCATTTTTCACATAAATCACGAAATATTGCAAAAAAAAAAAAAAAATCCCTAAAATCAAGGGATTATCTATAAAGTAGGGGGAGACACACAACTTATATACTGACATGACTAATATGCATGTATATAAGAGTACAGACACACAACAAAGTGTCATTCAATAGGCATTTCAGCACACTTTCACCCTTCAATACACAGGACAGAGTTATATCCAGATACACACATCTCAATTTTAGCAAGTAGGTCATAAACGATGTAAATAATATATGTATATATCAGTACATACCGCTCTGACGGGGTCAACTTCTTCAATTGCATCTTTCTTAATCTGTTTGTTCTTTTTTTTCCTTGCAAGGTCCTTCTTAACAACATCCTGGACGATTTTTACAATAAAAAACAATCAAATTATAATAACATGTCACAAGGGTTGGATGTAGTCGGCCTTATTCACATAAATCACGAAATATTGCAAAAAAAAAAAAATCCCTAAAATCAAGAGATTGTCTAGAAAGTAGGGGGAGGTCGTTGCAAATATAAGGGAGGGGAAATGAAGTCGTTACCTTAGTTCAAATTTTTTTGGTACAGTCCTCGCGTAGAAGAAGAATCGATTGAGCATGCAAGAGATGGTCGTAGGCGTGGTGGGGGAAGGACGTCGGCACGGCGGAGGTGGGTCGCCGGCGTGATGTGAGAGGTAGGTAGCGATATACACTCTGTTTGGTGATGGAAAATGGTGGGGAATGGAGGTTTTTGGCTGTCAAGGGTTTCGAGGTGTGGAAGACGAAGATGGACTAACAGGATGGAGTGAATGCATGAGGGCGGTTCTGGTGGGAGGGTGGGTGGTGATATGACATGTCATAATTGCAACATTTAAGGTATTATCTTTTTAGTTTAAGTTCAGATTTCCTTAGTTGCTAGTAGTATATCTTCTGATTGAGATGACTGTTTTTTTCCGATTAACGCATTTCGAAGGTATTTCTCTCTACTGAGGGAGGTTGAACTTTGATTGTTTCTTGGATTTTTGAATTTCAAACTTCAAAATAGAAACAATATGATCCATCTAGATTTTCAAATTAGTTTCTTGAATTTTTGAATTTCAAACTTCCTAAAATGTCTCCAACTTATTTTTAGGGGTGTATTTTATCTCTCTTAAACTTTGATTTTAGTTTTAAATGTTAAGAACACGTTAGGCAGTTTGTTGGGGGACATTTTTGTCTTCTACAAATAGAGATTTATTAATCAGTAAATCGTTTAGCCATCTATTTAATTTATAAACGTTTGTAATCATTTTTCAAGCCACCTATTTATTTTTAGCCATTTTTCTTGTTGCCCCTATTTTATTTTTATCTCTTTCATTATTTTTTAATTTCATTGGGCTATAGTGGACAATCTTTGCTTCCTTTTTTTTTTCCGTACAAATTTAATAAATTTTTATTAATTTTGTAATTCAATCTTTGCAAACAGGATGTGACTCTTTTGATGTATCCATTGAGAGAAAGGTTGAATAGTTGCAATTTATACTCGAGGGACAAGACTATTTAGTGGAGGTAGTTACAAATTGAACTGAAACGTCCATTCGCTTTTATAATATTTATCTCTTTCATTACTTTTTAATTTTATGGGGGTTATAGTGGAGAATCTTTGCTTCTCTTTTTTGTCTGTAGAAATTTAATAAATCCTTATTTTGTTCTCCAATCTTTACTAACAATATGCAACCCTTCAAGATGATGTATCCATTGAGAAAAATGTTGAATAGTTGCAATTTATGCTCGAGGGATACGACTATTTAGTGGAGGTAGTTACACATTGACTCAACACGCCCATTCGCCTATGGGTGTGATTCAAACCGTAAAGTTGTTCCTAAAATGTTGTTAATGAAGGTCCAATTTGCTAAATATTTCTTTGTTTCTTTCTTTTTCTCTAGAAATCAATCTATTCAAAGAACGCCAAAGAATTTCCTGTGAGGTAAATAAACTATCTTATTATATCCCTTGTTTATCAATTTCAATTTATACTTTGTTGTTCAATCTTTGTTGACGGTACACTACTCTTTGAATTGAGTCGTCCACCGAGAGAATGATACAATAGTTGTAATTTATTCTAGGCGGACATAATATTGTTCAGGTGGAGGGTTGGTAAACTTCGAATCGATGCATTCATTCACGTCATGATCTAACAGTAGAGATGTCCCTAAAACGTTGTTTATAGTTTCTTCCTATGATCAAGGTACATTTTATTAAAAACTTGTTTTTTCTTTCTTTTTCTCTAGAAGTATGTCATTTTATTTGTGTCATTTTATAGCTTCTACTAAAGGAATAATTATATTCAATTGCTTAAGAATTTCTAAAAACTTCTTAAATTAACCATCCTAATTCTTAGGCTTCTGCCTTTGTGGAAAAGGTAGAGGTTGTACATAAGGTGGGGGCGGTACATAAGGTGGTTCTGAAGGGATAAAAGCCCTTTGGCAGTGGAAGAATTTTACAGAACCAAACACTGTATTCAAAAACTGTTTTAAATACCAATACAGAGGCAAATAATCACAGCAGTAAAAATCACATGAAAACTACTGAATAGGTTATTAAACATGCTTTAAAACCTCTAGATCTAATCTAAAGGGGATCCTAATGATCCAAGATCAAGAACTACTTACTATAAGGTGCGTTCTTGATCGTTTCGCCTTTTCTCCAACGGAATGCAAAAATTCAGCAACCTCCAAGGTTTGATCTTGCTGATTTTTTAGGACAACACCACAATATCCTCACCGGTATTCTCACAGGGAATGATTGGTTGTTTGCTTGTGGGAGCAAGGCAAAACTTGGGAATTTTTCTCCTTGGTCTCTGTACTCTGGAGAAAATCGCAGAGAGTAAAACTTGAGAGAGAGATCTTTTTGTGAGCGTGAATGAGAGAAGAAGCAGAAGAATCTAACTAAAGAGGTGAGTTTCCGTAAAAAAACAGAACTCCCTCCTAACTTCCCTCTCGATCGTGCATTCAACTAGGTTAGTGGGAGAAAACTTCTCATCAGTTACAATTAACTGATAAATTAATTATATATTAAATAAAATAAATAATTAATCAAATAATAATAAGATTACTAATTAATCTTAATATAACTTACATAAATCACATTTATGTAAACATCCCACATAACCTATAGTTTTACTGTAGTTCAATTAAATCAAATTTAATTAAACTAAATTAAAACAATAATTAATTAATTCTCTAATTAATTAAAATGATAATTAAATATCACATATTTAATTACATTTTTCTCTCAAATAAACTATAGTATTAATGTACATCACATGTGCATTAATTATAGGCTACAGTTGTAATATGAATCCAATTCATATTTTAAACTTAACATTCGAATACCTTCGAATATCCAATTCCCCTCTAGAAATTTACCTCAACGCTCCTAGTGAGCTACCGGTGGGACCTAATGGACCTACATATCAGAAGCTCCAACGATGTGAAATTAATTGGCTAAACTCATTAACCAAATTAATCAATATTCGTTAATTGTGGTTCACTCCACTAAAGAACCACAACTGCACTCTTCTCACTGCAGATATATTTCTGTGTCCACGGATATCGACCATCAACAACAAGTTAGCCCTTCACGTGTGTTCGTACCCCAGCTAGGTCAAATTATCGTTTTACCCCTGGGCTACCTCTTCATCCTTAAGTACCAGTGCTCCTCTAATGAACAACCTGTTTGAGGTCCAACCAACAAACAAAAGTCCCTCTCGTGTCATAGAGAGGGTAGGGCCCATTGTTCAAGACCCGGAGACACCACTTAAGGGAACACACCTCTACTTACCCTGAAGTTGGGAAGGAGTGAATTCCATCTTGTAAGACTACGTTCCCAGCTCCCCACTTGGTCTTGTCCCCAAAATGGTAGGCTTATTGAGTTGGCAAACATGCCACTTTCACCCGTACAAATCAAAGGACAATCCCTCATGGACAGGAGTCCATAATCCACTCAGGATTAATGCCAAGTTGCCTAGGTCATCCTAGTGAAATAGAAACCGAGCTAACTAACGATGTTACAATTAGTGGTTAACTATTTCGCGGTTTGGTCTTTGTGCAAACTCATTGCACATGATACCCCCACTCGCATGTCAACTACATGAACGCGTTGGATCAATATGTTTGTATCAATACGTTTGTATCAATATACAAAGCGGGTCGTATCCATAGTGTCACCAGGATAAAGTACCCAGCCTCATCCCTATACTACAGACCCTTCAGGCTAAAACTTGAACATTGATCCCCGTATGTCCCTACATACTAGTTCAAGTCTCATTCTATTAGCCTTGGATGTTTAGTTTATTGGATTAGGGTTGATAAGACAAGATATAATACAAACATTGAATAATACATCACTTTTATTAATGTTCGGTCAAATGTACATTTACTATCTACGAGTTTTAGGGCATAAAACCCAACAGGTTCTACATCTGGAACATTACTAGATGCTCCAGCATTATTATTGCTGCCTCCATCATTCTTACCAGACTCAAACTCTTTCTCAACAACAACATTTTTATCACTATTTTTCTCTACATTCTGGGTTTTACTGGGCTCTATTCTCTCTTATAGTGGCTTACCACTCCTTAGAGTTACTGCCTGTACCTGCTCTTCGTCTTCCCTTCTAGAGTGTTCAGTATCCGCGGGAAGTTTCCCTTGAGGCCTTGCCTTTAGCTCATTAGCTAGATAACCCATTTTCAATTTCAAGGCTCTCATTGAAGCTTGATTACTTTGAATTGTGGCATCTGTACGAGCCATATATTCTTTCATCATTGCCTCAAGAGAACTCTCCAAATTTTGCGAGGGCAAAGCTTCTTTATTTTGCTGGGGCAATGCCTGTGATTTAGCAAATCCCTCCCCATGCAAAGTTGGGGTGGTTGCGCCAACCTAGATTATAAAAGTTAGAATAAGGGTTATTCCTTTGATTACATACAAAAAACACAGAAGCTAGATTGTTGGGGCAAAACTCATAGTTGTGCTATTTACCACAATATACACATGATTCCTCTGCAACTTGGTTCACCACTGTAGCAGGCTCCACCACTGGTGGCTGCTGATTACTAACCACTGTTACATTTTTAAGAGCGTTAGCTAACATTGCAATATCAGCTCTAATGGTAGACACACCATCAACTTCTAACACACTCAACTTTTTTATTTGAGCCTTTAACATCTAACCACTGACAACTATTGATTGATATTCTTTCTAAAATTTCATGGGCTTCATTAAAGGTTTTTACCAAAAGGGCTCCTCCCGTAGAGGCATCTACCATACTTTGGGTTGCTACATTTAACCCATTGTAAAATGTTTCCATTTGGATACAATGAGGTAAACCATGGTGGGGACACTTTCGCAAAAGCTCCTTAAACCTCTCTCAAGCCTCACTAACAGTTTCATCTTCGAGCTGCCTAAATCCCACTACCTCACTCCTTAACTTGGCATTCCTAGTTGGTGGAAAATACTTACTAAGAAAATTTTCCGGTAACTCATTCTAAGTTCTAATTGATCCTGGAGCAAAAGTATTTAACCACGTCTTTGCTCCATCTCTAAGAGAATATGGGAACAAAGTTAATCTAAGGGCATCTCTAGACACTCCTTGAATTACAAACGAATCACTAACTCCTAGAAAAGACTTAAGATGTAAATGGGGGTCTTCATATGACAAACCATGGAACTGACCCACGATTTGTAACATCTGAAACATTACCAGTTTCATTTCAATATTTGCTGCCTCAATTTGAGGACGACAATTCCTGGATTCAACTCATCAAACATCGGAAAAGCATACGCTCGAATGGCTCTGGCCCTATCATTCGCCACCAAGATAGGATTCTTAGCCTGATTATTTTGTTGTCCATTTTGCTCCAGCGGTGGATTTGGCTGCAGCACACGATTCTGCTGGGGATCATCTTGACCTTCTGGAATATCCGGGAGACACGACACGTTATCCATTGGATTTTGATTTCTCCGTTGCTCTCTCCTTCTTCTCCTAAGTGTTCTTTCAATTTCTGGATCAAACTCGAATCTCACCCCAAACGGATCGCTCATGCACCAATCTCACACCTGCAAAAAACAAAAGAAACAATCAAAAAGTTCTAGCACCAAACCACTAAAACACATACATAAAACATATTAGATAAAAACTTATTCAAGTCCCCGGCAACGGCGCCAAAAACTTGTTGCCTTCCAAAGTGGGGTAAAAATATAATAAAAATGCTTTCTAGAATACTATGCAAGTGCACATAGTCTGCAACAAGTGATAAGTAATTTATCGTATCCACGAGGTTTTGAATAACTTCCACTCTACCTATTTTATGTAACTTTTTAATGGTTTCAAGGTTGTTAAAAGATTGATTTTGATAAAATGCTGAAGCAAAAGAAATAATAGAGCAGAAAGTAAACGAATAAAGCAGACAGATTGGAAACAGGCGTTGGTTAAAATTTCTGTAATTGTTTTAAAGGATGCTCTAGCAATAATATTGATTAGGCAATTCTCTTGCAGTCTTATTAGTAGGATCCTCCCGGAACTCTGGATTTTTTGGAATGTGTTTCAACTCCAATGACGTGCTACCGATCAAGCACTAGGTGACTGGTCATCCCTAACTCAGTTACTGGCGTCCACCAACACATAATGGTCTAGTGTGATCAAATGCCACACACCTCTCAAATCATCCCTGAAACTAAGAGGCGATATTCATACCGGCTGGCCAGGCGGGCACAAAATAGTAATATGCACAACAAGTAATCAAGATGCTCAAATCAATATATATTGCATAGAGTAATAAGCACGACAACTACATAGATCCTAACCAACACCTAAGTAAATTTAGTTCATGGAGTACAAAATAACACAGGCTACAATCTGAGTATGTGCATCCATAACTACAAAATATTTACAAGAAAAGATTAATTCCCTTGAAGAAATCCGTAGTTGATGGTCTTCTTGAGGTCTCCAATCGTTCCTTCTTTATTCGACTTTCAAAGATGGAAAATAAGCCTCCAAGAATGGAATAAGACTTTCCTCTCTCAAATTTGGAATGTATTGGACTTGAGATGACTACTTCCTTTTATAGAGTGGAGTCAACCCTAATTAGGTCAAATTTTACACATGGAAGGATCTCCAAGCTTCCTAGATCCGGGATTAATTCAACTAACGCCACCTCATTTAATGAATCACGTGCGACTCAAGTGGCAGTTTTGCTTCTTGCTTTGCTGGATCACGGATTTTGCTCCCTCAAGTAGCTCAACATTATTTTCTGCACAAAATAACTTCCAAAGCATCCATTCTTCTAAATGAGGTAAAACATATAATATTCATGTAAAAGCAACCCGATTTAACACAAATGACACACAAATCACTATGGAAATAAGGCCTAAATAACTCCCTTTTGGAGAGTTATCATATACATACTTAATAGAGTACCTAACAAAGCAGTAAACAAAACCCCATATGAGTTGTGGGCTGGGAAAATACCTAGCCTAAGGCATTTACACATTTGGGGTTGTCCAGTAGAGGGAAGACCTTATAGGCCAAATGAAAAGAAGTTGAACTCGAGAACCATAAGCTGCTACTTTGGTGGGTATGTTGAGCGTTCTCAGGGCTTTAAATTCTATAATTCCACTTCAAGAACTTTTTTTAGACGGGAAATGCTTGATTCCTTGAGAATATTGAGTTTGAGGGGGGAGATAAAAGTAGAAATGTTGTATTTGAAGAAGAAAATATTAATGATAGGAATGACATGGTTACCTTACCTATCATTGTCAGTATAGAAGTTCAAGATAATGATACTCAGGATCAAGTTTCAACACTTGATATCATTACTTCTCAAGACAACACCTCAAGATACATCCCTCTACTCTATAGATCAAACTTAACATACTCAAGAAGTGCCATTAAGAAGATCCACTAGAGAAAAGAGAAGTGCAATACCAGATGATTATATTGTATTTCTTCAAGAACATGAAGATTGCATTGGCCTTACAAAAAATGTTTCTATCAATTTTCAACAGGCAACAAAAAGTTCTAAGACAGACATGTGGATTGTGGCTACGCAAGATGAGATGAAATCTATGAGTGACAATGGTGTTTGAGATCTAGTTAAGTTGCCTGAAGGAAAGAAACCTATTGGTTATAAATGGATATTTAAAACCAAAGGGGATTCAAAAGGAAATATTGAGAGATATAAAGCATGCCTTGTTGCAAAAGGTTTCACTCAAAAGGAAGGCATAGATTATAAAGAGACTTTCCCTCGAGTTTCTTCGAAAGACTCTTTTAGAATTATTATGGCACTGGTAACTCAGATGGATGTCAAGATGATTTTCCTCAATGGAGACATGGATGAAACAATTTATATGGAGTAACCAGAAAATTTTGTATCAGGAAGTTCAAAGTCAATGGTTTGCAAACTGAAGAAATCCATCTATGGACTCAAGCAAGCCTCTCATTAATGGTACTACAAATTTCATAATGTCATTACCTCTTTCGGTTTTGAGGCTAATGTAGTTGATGAATGTGTATACCATAAGAATAGTGGGAGTAGGTATATCTTCCTGGTATTGTATGTAGATGACATCTTACTTGCTTGCAGTGATTTAAACCTACTACAAGAAACTAAGACTTTTCTTACAAAACACTTTGAAATGAAAGATGTTGGCAATGCCTCTTTTATATTGGGTATACAGATACTGCGAGATCGTTCCAAGGGTACCTTAAGGTTATCACAGAAGAGTTACATTGATAAAGTATTGAGTAGGTATGGCATGAATGGATGTCAGCCAGGTGATACACTTGTAGCTAAAGAAGATAAATTTAGTTTAAATCAGTGCTCTAAAAGCGATCATGAAAGGAGTGAGTTGCAAAAGATTCCCTATTCATCAGCTGTAGGGAGTCTAATGTATGCTCAAGTTTGCACCCAATCTGATATAGCTTTTATAGTGGGAGTGTTGGGAAGATATCTAAGTGACCCAGGTATGCAACATTGGAAAACAGTCAAGAGGGTTATGAGATATTTGCAAAGAACTAAAGATTACATGCTCACATATCAGAGGTCAGATAGTATAGAGATCGTTGGTTTTTCTGACTCTAATTTTGTTGGATGCCAAGATAGTAAACGGTCCACATCTGGGTATATCTATATGATGGCTGGAGGAGCTATCTCATGGAAAAGTGTGAAGGAATCACTTGTGGCCCCTTCAACTATGGCAGCAGAGTTTGTGGCGTGCTATGAGGCATCAAATCATGGAATATGGCTTATGAATTTTGTCACAACACTTAAGATAATTGACAGTATTGAAAGACCATTGAGAATTTACAGTGACAATAATTCGGCGGTGCTGTATTCCAATCACAACAAGAGTTCGACAAAGTCAAAACATATTGACATAAAGTATCTTGTTGTCAAGGAGAGAGTTCAAAATGATTTGATAGCCATAGAACACATAGGAACACATAACATGCTAGCAAATCCTTTTACCAAAGGCTTAGTACCTAAGGTCTTTCATGATCATGTAGCCCGTATGGGTATCATTTTAGTGGATAATTGTTGGGTTCCTAGAGTGAGTAAAATTATGATCTAAAAAGACTCTAGAATTCCTGTGCAAGTATACACAGTCCGCAACAAGTAATAAGTATTTGTCAATCCAAGACCTGAACTAGCTTCCACTCTATCTATTTTGTATAAATCTTTTAATGGTTTCAAGGTAATAAAAATGATTGGGTTTTATAAGAATTATGCTAAAGCAAAGTAAATGACAGAACAACAAGTAAACAAATAGGCAGACAAATTAGAGACAGGCGTGGTCAAGATTCAGTAATTGTTTTAAAAGATGCTCTAGCAATATTATTGGTCATGCAAACTCTCGCAGTATTATTAGCGGATTCCTCCCGGAACTCCGGATCTTTTGGAATGTGTTTCAACCCCAATGAAGTACGACCGATCAAGCACTAGGCAACTGGCTATCCCTAGCTCAGTCACTGGCATTCACCAATACACAATGATCGTAGTGTGATTAACCGCCACACACTCTCTAAATCATCCCTGAAACTAGAGAGAGGTATTCATACCGGCTGGCCAGACGGGCACAAAATATAAATGAGCACAACAATTAATTAAGATGCAAAGAATCAATATTATTACTAGAGATGAAGCACAACAACTACATATTCCCTAACCAACGCCTAAAGCTACTTAGTTCATAATATGCATGGAAACACACGCTACAATCTGAGTACGCATGTATAATCACAAGATAATAAAGAAAATAGTAATCTCCTCAATCAGCTTGTGGATGATGGTGTTCTTGGTGGTCTCCATTCTCTCTCTTCTATTCGGCTCCCAAAGATGGAAGGAACTTTCCAAGAATGGAATGTTTTCTTCCAAAAGTGGAATGATTTTGACTTGGACGGCTACTCCCTTTTATAGAAGGATAGGAGGCTTGACTTAGGTCAACCTGGACACGTGTAGGGCTCTCTTTGCTCCTTTATCCCAAAAATAACTCAACAGAAGTTGGTTCGTGAAGTTGGCTAACGAGCTATGATGTGGGAGTTTTTCTCCCAGTTTTGCTGCAGCACAGAATTTGCTCCCTCAAGTCGCCCAGCAACAGATTCTGCACAAAATGATTTCCAAAGCTTCCATTCTTCCAAATGGGTTAAAACATGTAATATCTATCTAAAACCCACCATATTAAGCACAAAGGTCACACAAATCAATATAGAAATGAGGCCTAAATAACTACCTTTTGGGTAGTTATCACACCCCCAAACTTGAACTATTGCGCGTCCCGAGCAATACTAACCAACCTTCCTTCAAAAATTCAAAACATTAGACAAAGAATAGCTAAATCCAACCAGACAGTCCAACCCTACCTTAGACCTTTACCTGAGCACTCTGCAAAACCGAGCTCTGCTGTAGCAAAATGATTCCTCCGGCATGGACAAATAATCACCACTTTTAACTCAATTCTAAGAACTTTGCCACAACTTAGTTTTATTACCAGACATCTTAAAATATATTTCTAAGAGGTTTATATTCTTGTTTTTCAGACTTTAAGCAGCCCTACAGTCATAAGCCCTTAAGCATGGGATGACCCACTTTATGGTGCAGTATACCCTTGCCTCAAGCTCATCACCAACTGAGCTCAATACTCTTTATAAAGCTCACAAATCCTTAGTTATTCTATCTCTTGCTCCTAAGAATGGCGACATTTTGTGATGAAGCTCACCTAAGTTCTGGGAGATAGAAAAAACTGCTGGATCGTCATTCATCCTTCAAAACTTTTGCTCCATGAATTTTTTCAGCAAAATTTTCAACATATAATTTTTTAGCAAATAATTTTTCTCATTTTTTCACATTTCCTAGGTCATCTTTTGACGCGAAGACAAACTGTGGGTATCACAAATGTCCCTGGTTACTCAATAACCTAACAAATTTTTACTTGAAGGAGAGGAATGCTTGAGCAAAACAATTGGAGTAGCAAAAAGTCCCCCAAACTTGAATTATTCATTGTCCTCAATGAATCATTAATTTTTCAATTATACCCCCAAACTTAAATTTTTCTATCTGAATTTTAAACTAAGCGTGAGACTAGAACTAAGCTTAAAGTGGATCATAAAAGTCAACACTACCTCCAAAATCTTCTTTGCCGTAGCAACAGTCCAGGCTAGAAGAAATGCTCAAGCAAAAGGTTTCTGGAGTTCAAAATACCTTGATCTAATTAAGCGTAATCAGTCCAAGCTTAAAAAATCCAGAAGAAAATTAGTTAAGTTAGAGTAACTCAGTGCTCATAGAATAGAAACATCCAGAAATTTCATTAAAAACATGAAAAAGAAATTACAAAGCAGATATCTTTTGAAAAAGCAGAAAATTAAAAAGAAGCAAACATAACATCAATAGAAAAGGAGATTTAGAAAATGAGCGAGCAAACAAAAAGTCAAGAACAAAAATTATGCTCGCTCAAGGCCACTGCATCCTTCAGTCCTCTTGGCCTGGCTCATTTTCATCATCTTCTTCTCCTCTTTCAACTGGTGGGGGTGGAATCCAGGGGTTCAACGGATCCTCAGGGAATGCAGGAAGGGCTGGATATGGCTTGGAAAAATTCTCTTGAAGCGTCTTCCTTAAGCTGGCATCTCGATTCTTAACATAGTTCAAGAAGGTTAAAGTTTGCCTTTCAGCAAACTCCTGCCTACTGGCCGAAAGTGCCAGTTGTTCTAGAATCGTGTTGATGCCGTAGATAAGCCCACCTTGACGTACCTAATGCATACACTGGAGCCGTGCCAAATTGGGCGTGTTGATGATCCCTTTGTCAAACAGTATAACATCCCCCTCATCCACTGGAACCCCTGCTCTTCTGCACAGCATCGTGATTGTGTTCGGAAAGAACAGTTTCCCTACTTTCTTTTTCCAACATCCAGAAATTTCACTAGCCATGGTTCTCCCTATGTCAATGCTGAGTGACCGCAAGATTGCAAAAGCTAGAAGAACTCGTTCCCTGGAGATTGTCGAGTCGTGTGTTGTTGGAAGCATCCTCTGTCTTATAAATCCCATCCACGTGTTTACTTCCCTTTTCAAATAAGTTGCTTGGAATGTCCTCTTCTGAGTCTTGGACAGCTGCCACTGTGCTTCTTCAATACCTACCTCCCTCACAACATCACTTAACTGCACATTAGATGGTGCCACAGCCATCTCATTATATGCCGCATGGGGGAAGTTCTGAAGATTGTACAGTGCGTTGATAGCACTAGGACTCCAATCTACCTCGACTCCTCGAACAATTACCTAGAAACCATCCTCCTTGTCAATGTTAGCATAAAATTCGCGCACCACCTGCATGTTTACAGACTCAGGCTTCGCACAAAACAGCTCCCAGCCGTGGTCTGCAATATCGGTCCTCAGAAACTTCGAAAGATCACCGCTGAATCCACGCTCAAATAAGAAATCCCTTTTCAGAAGCTCAGCGTTTTTTTCTCTGGCAAAATTGTTGACGAAGCGATCATACGACAATCGTTGTTCTTCTATTTCATCGTGTTTCTCCGATGCTTCAGCAATATTTTTGCCCTTTTCCGCCCGTCGCTTGAGCAACCGCTCTTCCTCAGCTCTCTTTTCCATGTCTTCTCTTTCTTTTTCCTCAGCCTCTTTTTTCTCCCGTTCCTCTCTCTCACCATTGTCTCTTTCAGAGTCAGTAGTTGGAGGCGAGGGGGTATCAGTTTGAACTACCTGAATACAACCGGCTTTTCGCTTAATGCGGTGATGTCTCGGAGGTTCGGGCATGATGACCTCAACACGAGCCTCCTGGACTAGCTCTTTTTTAGTCGCTACCTCGGCCTGCACATCCTCATTCTGTTTCTCTTGAATTTCTTCTCGAACTTCTTCTTGACCTTCCTCTGTAACTGCCATTCTCGGTTCATCCTCCTCTGGGTTCTGTACATCAGATTTTTGCCGGGCTTCTTCTTCTACTGTGACAGCCTCATCTCCTGTTGCCTTCTCTTGTTCCTCAGCCTTCTGTTGTCGTCTTCTTCGCTTAGCCTCTTTTTCCTCCGGTGTCTTTTTCTTCTTCGCCTTTACCTTCTGCCCCTCAGGGGCAATCGGTATCTCTTCCTCCTCATTCTCTCTTTCTTTCCTTGCTCTTGTTTTTGCCATGAAGGATTCAAGGGTTTTACAGAGAATGAAAACGAAAAAAAAGCAGAAGATCGAAGCAAGAAGATGAAGTTAGAGAAATGTACCGAGGGTTGCCAATAAATAAGGCTTCAGCAAAACAAATTCCTAACAGAAAGATCCTGCTCTCATTAAATTAAAATTACCGTTTAAAATCGCATGCAATCGGTAGAATTAAACCATCAACAGTAAAATCTAGAATTCAAACGCCCATGGGAAATAATTATGCATTGTCAAATAGCTAGACCGTTGGATCATCCCTGCAAGACACGTGGCCGCATCCCTGCAATCTACCTGCCACAGAAAATTCAAAATTCCAAACGGTAAAAAGTAATTAATTCGCAACAAAACCCTTCCTACTCGGACGAATTGCTCCAGCCGAAACTTTGCCGCAACAACCTGAAGAATCTTAGATACGAAATTCAAATTATCAAAATAAGCAAATCAACTCCTTTAAATTCAAATTAATTTAACCGATCAAATCAAATCTTATCTTTTATTTTCAATTGAAGCCGAATAAAACAGAGAAAAACATTATTAAATCTAAACCTAAATAGAATTTAAATAACTAAAATCTAATAAAATCTAATTTAAACTAATTCAAATATAATTCAAATAAATAACCCGAAAATAAAATAAAATCAAATTCAAAACGAAATAGATAAAATCTAAACTACCAAAAATAATAAAAATACTTAAAGATAAAATCTAATAAACCATGCAAAATCCAATCTAACCTAATCGAAATTAAAAAAAAAATCAGCGAAAAATAAAATCAATACAAATACTGGGAGCTCAAAATTTTGCTCTGTAAAATGCTCCCGCAAACATCGTGCTCTCTCAATCATCAATCAATCTTAGGGAAGGATATTTTGTCTGAAACTCCTCCCCCCAATAATGCTTCACACGCTGTCCATTCACTTTGAACACTCTCCCATCTCTTTCATCCTGCAAAGTAATTGCTCCATGGGGGAAAACCTCAATCATAATAAATGGCCTTGACCATTTAGATTTTAGCTTCCCAGGAAATAATTTTAATCTACAATTATAAAGCAAGATTTTCTGACCTTTGACAAACTCTTTAGATTTTATTTTCTTGTCATGCCACAACTTAGTCTTTTCTTTATACATTTTCGCATTTTCATAAGAAAATTGGCGAAATTCCTCCAATTCATTAAGCTGCAACATTCTTATTGCTCATGCACGACTGATATCAAAATTTAACTTTTTCAAAGCCCAAAATGTTTTATGCTCAAACTTTAATGGTAAATGGCAAGCTTTCCCATATACTAACCTATAGGGGGACATACCTAGAGGAGTCTTATAGGCTGTCCTATAAGCCCAAAGAGCCTCATCCAACCTAAAAGACCAATCCTTCCTAGATGGATGGACTACTTTCTCTAAAATAGATTTAATTTCCCTATTACTAATTTCAGCTTGACCATTTTCTTGTGGGTGATAAGGGGTAGTTATCCTATGCTTAATCCCATACTTAGCTAAAAGCTTAGTTAAGATATTATTAACAAAATGTGTACCGTCATCACTCACTAGATCTCTAGGTGTCCCAAACCGCGCAAAGATGTGCGATTGAAGGAACCTTGCTACTGTCTTGGCATCACTCTGATGGCATGCGATGACCTCCACCCACTTGAACACGTAATCAACTGCCAATAAGATAAAAACGTTGTCATTAGAAGGGGGAAATGGCCCCATAAAGTCAATACCCCATACATCAAATAATTCAACTTCTAAAATGTAAGTAAGAGGCATTTCATCTCTAGGCCCCAAGTTTCCTCTTCTTTGGCAAGCATCACATTGCTTGTAAAACCAATGGGCATCCTTAAATAAGGCAGGCAAGAAAAATCCACAATGCAGAATCCTCATAGCATTCCACTGACTGCTGAAGTGACCTCCATACGGTGAAGAGTGACATTGCTCCAGGATTTCCTTTGCTTCATCACCTGAAACACACCTACGAATAATACCGTCAGAGCATTGCTTATACATAAATGGCTCATCCCAATAGAAAAATTTTGCATCATGCTTAAACTTTTTTTTCTGCCTCCAGTCCATGTCAATAGGAGTGACTCCCTTTACCAAAAAGTTGGCAATATCAGCATACCAAGGGACATCCATGACTACCTTTACCTCAACAGCAAAAAGCTGTTCATCTGGAAAAGCATCTGAAATGGCAGATGCTCCAACAAAGATGATGATGGATCAAGACGAGATAAATGATATGCAATGACATTTTTTGATCCCTTCTTGTCCTTTATCTCCAAGTCGAACTCCTAGAATAATAAAACCCAACGAATTAGTCTAGGTTTTGCATCTTTTTTAGACATTAAATACCTTATTGCTGCATGATCCGTGAACACCGTGACTTTGGATCCAACCAAATATGGCCGGAATTTCTCAAAAGCAAAAACAACAACTAACAACTCCTTTTTAGTAGTTGTGTAGTTGACTTGTGCTTCATTTAAAACCTTGCTTGCATAATATATAGGATGGATAAATTTGTCCTGCTTTTGCCCTAGCATAGCACCTACCGCAGCATCACTCGCATCACACATTATCTCAAATGGTAAATTCCAATTAGGTGCACAAAGAATAGGTGCTGAGATTAAAGCAGCCTTTAAAGTTTCGAAAGCCTTCCTACAATCTGCATTGAAGTAAAAAACATGATCAGTACACAATAAGTTACAAAGAGGTTTACTAATTTTGAAAAATCTTTTATGAACCTCCTATAAAATCCAGCATGTCCTACAAAACTCCAAATTCCCTTCACTGAATTCGGTGGTTCTAATCTCTCAATAACCTCTATTTCTGCTCTATCAACTTCTTGACCATTCTTAGAAATCCTATGACCTAACACTATGCCCTCCTTCACCATGAAGTGAATTTTTTCCCAATTAAGAACTAGATGGGTTTCCTCACATCTCTTTAACACCTTACCTAAATTATCTAAAAAACTCTGAAAAGACCCTCCAAACACTGAAAAATCGTCCATAAATACCTCAACAGTGGACTCAATAATATCAGAAATAATTGCCAACATGCACCGCTGAAATGTTGCTGGAGCATTGCAAGGGCCAAAAGGCATTCGCCTAAAAGCAAACGTCCCATAAGGGTAGGTGAAAGTGGTTTTTTCCTGATCCTCAGGAGCGATAGTAATCTGATTATACCCAGAATAACTGATAAAGGAACTACCTCAATTATGCTTGAGAACTCCCCTTATTTCCAGGTGAACCCCCACAACAATAATAAGAATAACCCCAATAACAAGATGATAAAACAACCCCAAGAAAGTTAAACAGATTTACTTGGAAGGATGATCAAAGATCAAGAAGAAAGGAGAACTCGTTCCTAACTTCAAGATTTCGAACTCTTCACAATCTAATTGATCAAACTAGATTGAAAGTCCTAGGCATGCATTCTAAACACAAGAACACAAAGAAAGCTTAAAAGCTTGAGAGAGACTAAACTCAATATGAAATTTCATTAAAATTCAACTTCAACTTCAACTTCAACTTGTTTCAAATGACAAATTACATCCCTATTTATACTAATTGAAAAGACACCATGAAAGGACACAACCTTTCACCTATGTAGCCTAGATTCAACCCCCAACCCTTGGAATCCATACATGAACCATCATAATTACAAATACATGAATTAAATAGGTACATAATGCATTAAATATGATGGATGAATCTGGATTTTTAGATTCATTATGCCTTTTGGTTGAATAGGTGTCTTTCCAAGCTTTGAAAGGATGCAACTTTTCACCATAGTAATTGATTGAGCTTGTTGGTCACTTATTTCCTTATCAATAACCATCTAAGAAACAGTAGTAGACCTGACCAGCCAATCTATCCAACATCTGGTCAATAAATGGTAGAGGGAAATGGTCCTTACGGGTGGCTTTATTAAGCCTCCTGTAGTCCATGCAAAACTTCCAGCTAGTTACTGTCCTGGTTGGGATCAACTCATTGTTTTTATTGCTCACCACGGTGACACCTCCTTTCTTAGGAACACATTGGACAGGGCTTACCCAATTGCTATCGGCAATTGGATAAATGATCCCAGCATCCAACCATTTAATCACCTCCTTTTTAACAACCTCTTTCATCGCAGGGTTAAGCCTTCTTTGTTGCTCAACACTCCTAAAGGATCCCTCCTCTAGAGTGATTTTGTGCATACAAAAAGATGGGCTAATTCCCTGAATGTCAGCTAATGTCCAACCTATAGCCTTGCGGTATTGCTGCAGCAATTTTATTAAGGCCTCTTCATGCTCTGGCATTAAATGTGATGCAACAATAATGGGCAACGTCTCACCCTCCCCAAGATACACATACTTTAGATGATCCGGTAAGGGTTTCAAATTTAAAGTAGGTGCCTCAATCAGAGATGGCTTAATAGGAGGAGCCTTCCTTTGATCTAAATCTAAAGACTTAAAAACATCCTCACACCTAAACAACTCTTTTTCATTCGTTCTTTCTAACAAACAAACCTCTAAATCCTCTACACTAACCTCTCCATGACCTTCCAAATGCTTGTCAGCCGAATCCTGTATTGCTGTCTCAATAACTGTGCTCTCTAAAATCCTAATGAAGGAGCAATCCTCCATTTCGTCTGGATATTTCATGGCTTTAAACACATTAAATTTCACTTCCTCATTACAGACTCTCATTTCTAATTCCCCTTTTTGAACATCTATTAACGTCCTACCAGTAGCCAAAAATGGACGACCTAGAATAATTAGGACATCTTTGTCAGCCTCATAGTCTAAAATAATAAAATCAACAGGAAATATGAATTTATCCACTTTCACTAAGACATCCTCAATTTTACCCTCTGGATACGTGATAGACCTATCAGCTAATTGGAGTGTGACTGTGGTAGGCCTAGCTTCACCAATACCTAACTTTCGATAGACCGAAAGAGGCATAAGGTTAATGCTTGCACCTAAATCACAGAGTGCTCTACCTAATTCTTTTCCACCTATAGACACAAGTATAGTAAATGACCCTGGATCCTTAGCCTTGGGTGGTAGCCCATTCTTAAGAATAGCACTACACTCCTCAGTAAGCTAAGAGATACAGTTTCAAGCTCCCCTAACCTCTTCTTTTTAGTTAAAATATCCTTAAGAAATTTAGCATAATTAGGCATTTGCTCAATAGCTTCTACTAAAGGGATATTTATGTGCAATTGCTTCAGAATCTCTAAAAACTTTTTAAATTGACCATCTTGATTCTTAGGCTTTTGTCTTTGTGGAAAAGGTAGAGGGGGTACATAAGGTGGGGGCGACACATAAGGTGGTTCCACATCTGGAACAGAACCAGATGCTCTAGCATCTTTATTGCTGCCTCCAGCACCCTGACGAGACTCCAACTCTTTCTCAGCAACAACGTTTTTATCACCATTTTAATCTATATCCTGGGTCTTTCTAGGCTCCTCTAGTGGCTTATCACTCCTAAGAGTTACTGCCTTTACTTGCTCCTTACCTTCCCTTCTAGGGTGTTCCGTATCTGAGGGTAGTTTCCCTTGAGGCCTTGCCTTCAGCTCATTAGCTAGCTGGCCCACTTGCAATTCAAGGCTCTCATTTAAGCTTGATAACTTTGAATTGCGGCATCTGTACGAGCCATAAATTCTTTCATCATCGCCTCGAGAGAACTTCCCGAATTTTGCTGGGGCAATACCTGTGCTTTAGCAAATCCCGACTGGTTCACCTTTTGTTGTGCTTGCACATTACTTCCTTGTCCTCCCCATGCAAAGTTGGGGTGGTTGCGCCAACCTAGATTATAAAAGTTAGAATAAGGGTTATTCCTCTGATTACCTACAAAAAACACAGAAGCTAGATGTCTGGGGCAAAACTCGTAGTTGTGATTTTCACCACAATAGACACATGCTTCCTCTGTGACTTGGTTCACCACTGCAGTAGGCTCCATAGCTGGTGGCTGCTGATGACTAATACTGTCACATTCTTAAGAGCGTTAGCAATCATTGTAAGATCAGCCCTAATGGTGGACACACCATCACCCCCTAACACACTCTTGACCTTTTTATTTGTGCCTCTAACATCCGACCACTGACAACTATTAGTAGATATTCTTTCTAAAATTTCATAGGCTTCATTAAAAGTCTTTGCCAAAAGGGCCCCTCCAGTCGAAGCATCAACCATGCCCTGGGTTACCTCATTTAAACCATTGTAGAATGTTTCCATTTGAACACAATGTGGTAAACTGTTGCCTTGTGCAATGTGATTATAAATATGCAAGGAATCTTCACAAATATCTCAAAAACGTGCAAGTATACACATCATGGCAACAAGTGATAAGTAATTCAAGATCGTCTCCACAGGGATTGAGTAAGGGGAATTTACTACTTCTAAGCGTGATTTTTCGATGAAATTCAAGTAACCAAAGACAAAATATCATTCACTAACTCAATTGCACAAATGAAAATAAAATTGGATGAAATTAAATAACGCAAGAAAAATGGTTGGAAGCAGAGGAGAAGTAAGGCTCGGATTAGGGATGTTCTGTATTGTTTCCAAGGATTGCTATAGCAAAAACTGTGCTAATTCATCTCACCCAGATTTTCAACAGGAATTTTCCAATTCTCCATAGATTAAGGCGATTAAACTCCCATTTAACCCCTTATTTTTAGCTCAATCTTATTAGTGCCCTAGGTGGTGATTTATCCCTAAATACCCACTCATTTTCATGATCATTAAAGACTAAGGTAAAGTAAAGTAATCGGTTACTAAATGTTTTCCCAAACACCCAATAACAGTGCTAGAAAATGGATGGCCAGTCGAAATTCCAGCTTAAACAATAAAGAACACTTTACTTTAAGATGAAATTAGCATGGTTCAACTACAACAACCCCTCGTTACAATATAGGCTCCCTAATCCTCACCTTAAGAGGATTAGTTCATGTTCAAAGAGAAAATAAGTTCACTACAGCAGAAACCACTCATATTCAACATACTTTTCAGCTTCTTACACAACCAATACCAATGGGAAGGTGAAAAGATAAGAAGAAAAGGCCAAAGAAGAAGCTTTCAAGCTCAAATCCAACTTTCCCAAGCTGAATATGGACTCCACGACAGCTCCCCTTTGTTTTTCCTCTGTTTTTGTGCTCCAAAATCAGCTCCCAATCGTGAGTCTCCTCTCTTTCAGCTCCTTTTTCCAAATTAGGGCCTCTTTCCTTTTATACCCAGCCATATTTGTGGGAGTGAGGGCTGATTAGACAAGCCTTGCCCACTTGGAAATCATTCTAATAGCTGAAAATAGCTATAGCCTCCAGTTGGGATTGCCACCTCAATTAATGAAGTCTTCCACGTGTAAAACAGCTCCAACTGCTATTCGGCCTCCTCCAGCTAATGCTACAACATAATCTGCAAATAAAACTGGGGCTCCAAGTCAGCTTAAGTTCGAAATTAACGTGAAATTAAACACTAAAAACCATCAATAAGCACTATCATTAAACACCATAAAATTCATCAAGACCCAACTCAAATAACATCAACTTAAGGTAAAATTAAGCCTAAAAGCCCTAAAAGAATGGCCAATAACTCTTATTTCTAAGAGTTATCATAAACCATGGTGGGGACACTTTCGCAAAAGCTCCTTAAACCTCTCCCAAGCCTCACTAAAAGTCTCATCTTCAAGTTGCCTAAACCCCACTATTTCACTCCTTAATTTAGCATTTCTATTTGGTGGAAAATATTTACTCAAAAAAATTTCAGCTAACTCATTCCATGTCCTAATTGACCCTGGAGCAAAAGAATTTAACCATGCCTTTGCTCCATCTCTAAGAGAATACGGGAACAAAGTTAATCTAAGGGCATCTCTAGGCACTCCTTGAATCACAAAAGAATCACTAACTCCTAGAAAAGACTTAAGATGTAAATGAGGGTCTTCAGATGACAAACCATGGATTTGGGGACGTGCAATCCCTGGATTCAACTCATCAAACATTGGGACATCATACGCTCAAATGGCTCTGGTCCTATCGTTCGCTACCAAGATAGGATTCTCAGCCTGATTATTTTGCTGCTCATTTTGCTCCAGCGGCGGGTTTTGCTGCAGCAACAAATTCTGCTGGGAGTTCGCTGGATCTTCAGGACCCTGCGGGAGACGCGACACGTTCTCCATCTGGTTTTTGCGCTGCTCTCTCCTTATGATCCTAAATGTCCTCTCAATTTCTGGATCAAGCTCGAACCTTACCCTAGACGGATCGCTCATGCACCAAACTCGCACCTGCAAAAGCAAAAGAAAAAATCAAAAGGTTCTAGCACCAAACCACTAAAACACATACACAAAACAAATCAGATAAAAACTTATTCAGTGTCCCCGACAACGGCGCCAAAAACTTGTTGGGTTCCTAGAGTGAGTAAAATTATGATCTAAAAAGACTTTAGAATTCCTGTGCAAGTATACAGAGTCCGCAACAAGTAATAAGTATTTGTCAATCCAAGGCCTGAACTAGCTTCCACTCTATCTATTTTGTATAAATCTTTTAAAGGTTTCAAGGTAATAAAAATGATTGGGTTTTATAAGAATTATGCTGAAGTAAAGTAAATGACAGAACAACAAGTAAACAAATAGGCAGACAGATTAGAGACAGGCGCTGGTCAGGATTCAGTAATTGTTTTAAAAGATGCTCTAACAATATTATTGATCATGCAAACTCTCGTAGTATTATTAGCGGATTCCTCCCGGAACTCTGAATCTTTTGGAATGTGTTTCAACCCCAATGAAGTACGACCGATCAAGCACTAGGCAACTGGTTATCCCTAGCTCGGTCACTAGCGTTCACCAATACACAATGATCGTAGTGTGATTAACCGCCACACACTCTCTAAATCATCCCTGAAACTAGAGAGAGGTATTCATACCGGCTGGCCAGGCGGGCACAAAATATAAATGAGCACAACAATTAATCAAGATGCAAAGAATCAATATTATTACTAGAGATGAAGCACAACAACTACATATTCCCTAACCAACGCCTAAAGCTACTTAGTTCATAATATGTATGGAAATGCACACTACAATCTGAGTAGGCATGTCCATAATCACAAGATAATAAAGAAAATAGTAATCTCCTCAATCAGTTCGCGGATGATGGTGTTGTTGGTGGTCTCCAATCTCTCTCTTCTATTCGGCTCCCAAAGAGGGAAGGAACTTTCCAAGAATGGAATGTTTTCTCCCAAAAGTGGAATGATTTTGACTTGGACGGCTACTCCCTTTTATAGTAGGATAGGAGGCTTGACTTAGGTCAACCTGGACACGTGTAGGGCTCTCTTTGCTCCTTTATCCCAAAAATAACTCAACAGAAGTTGGTTCATGAAGTTGGCTAACGAGCTGTGATGTGGCAGTTTTTCTCTCAGTTTTGCTGCAGCACAAAATTTGCTCCCTCAAGTCGCCCAACAACAGATTCTGCACAAAATGATTTCCAAAACTTCCATTCTTCCAAAGGGGTTAAAACATGTAATATCTATCTAACACCAACCCTATTAAGCACAAAGCCCACACAAATCAATATAGAAATGAGGCCTAAATAACTACCTTTTGGGCAGTTATCAATAATGCCTTGGTTAAGTGGGAGTGATTTTTCATACGGATGTTGTTGTTCTATATTTTTCTGAAGAATAAAGTAGATGATTTATTTGAACTCATAACTATATATTGCATTGATCTCTATAAAGTATAAATTAGGACCGGTTGAGAATAGACATGTGCAAATCACTATACATGTAATTCTCATGCTGCTCTTCCACACTTGATCTATGTCATCAAGTATATTTTGTGTGGTGATCATTGAAGACTGAGTTGCGCTTTCACATGTGACAAAAGCCGCCTTAGTTCCATATTGGTATATAAGATGGACCGGATTGTAATTAAAGGGAGTTTGTTTGAATGACATTTGGTTGCACATTACAGTTTCAATACATATAATTGCTTACATAAACTTGTCACCCAAGTGGGAGATTGTTGGAATTAATTTAATTAATTCCTAGAATGAGTGACAAATTTAAATAAATAAATTATATGTAATGCTATTCATGAGTTAAATAAGTGGTCTAATAAGGGCCCATAAACTTCCTATTAGTGATGTGGCCCGCTGAGCAAATACCAGCCTGTTGATCCTAGGGGTTATGGGAAACCCTAGAATCAACTATAAATACAGGGTTATGGTCCCCAAAACATTATGCCTCTTTAGTCTCCTATTCCCCATCAAATAGAGAGAATTGCCCATCCAAGGTCTAAGTTGCATAGTTGAGGAAAACTAAAACCAAGCAAGGGTTCTACACTAAAGAATCTCATGGATCCAGGTAATTCATAATCTCTAGATATTTTGTTTTTCGCTTGCTTCCATGCTTAGATCCTAAGGGAAAATATGGTTTATTAAGTCTAAATTTTTCAAAACCCAAATCATGCCAAAATGTTGTGTTGGCATGATACTAATAGAAATATTGATGGAATTATGCGACATCCAACCGACTCACCATCTTGGAGGTTAATAGATGATGTAAGTGGCCAAAGTTTGGGTTAGAATCAAGAAATCTTCGTTTGGGTCTATCAACTAATGGAGTGAATTCATATGGGGATTTGAGCAATAAATACAGTTGTTGGCCAGTGATAACTTCAATATATAATATTCCACCATGGTTGTGCATGAGAAGAAAGTTTTTAATGTTGTCAATGTTGATATCAGGACTAAAACAACCAGGTTATGATATAAATATATATCTTGTTCCTCTAATTGAAGACTTGAAACTTTTGTGAGAAAATGAAGTTGAATGTTATGATGCAGATAAAGAAGAAACCTTTACTCTAAAGGTTGTCTTGTTGTGGACTATCAACGATTTTCCTACATATGGAAATTTGTGTGGATTGTGAAAGGTGATAAGTGTAAAAAATATACATATTTTGCCCTTATTTTTACCTTATTTCTTGTCCAAACTTGTATGTTTTAGATCAAAAATCACTATTCTTGAGCTTAAAAAAGTGTTAAAGTTGGTAAGTTAGGTCTTTGAGAGTCATGTGTGTCAAATTATACATATTTGTGCTTAAAAGAACTCATTTTGGTGTGAATTTGACTTAGTTTTGGTGTTTTGCAGAAAACAGAGGAATATAGAAAATTGTTGTTGAAATGCTATTGAAATGCGACCACATTTCTGCCTAGGCAAAATGAAATGCGACCGCATTTCTAGGAAAAACAGAAAATCCCGAGTCCGTCGTGAGTCGTTTTAAACGAGCTTTTCACGCAACTAACTGGATGTTTTGACTTCGAAACTGACTAGGCTACCTGCTAGCATGAATTTTGTGACTCCCTGTCGGGCTCCTAGAGTGAGTAGAAATATGGTATAATATACTCTAGAATTCCTGTGCAAGTATACACAGTCTGCAGCAAGTAATATTATCAATCCAGGGTCTGAATGAGCTTCCACTTTATCTATTTTGTGTAACTTTCTAATGGTTTCAAAGATAATAAAAATATTTGGGTTTTATAAGAATTATGCTGAAGTAAAATAAATGAAAGAACAACAAGTAAACAAATAGGCAGACAGATTAAAGACAGGTGCTGGTTAGGATTTAGTGATTGTTCTAAAAGATGCTCTAGCAATATTATTGATCATGCATTTCTCGCAGTATTATTAGCGGATTCCTCCCGGAACTCCAAATCTTTTGGGATGTGTTTCAACCCCAATGAAGTACGACCGATCGAACACTAGGCAACTGGCTATCCCTAGCTCAGTCACTGGCGTTCACCAATACACAATGATCGTAGTGTGGATAATTGCCACACACTCTCTAAATCATCCCTGAAACTAGAGAGAGGTATTCACACCGACTGGTCAGGCGGAAATAAAATGGAAATAAGCACAACAATTAACCAAAATGCAATAGTCAATATATTACTAAAGATGAAGCACAATAATCACATCATTCCTAACCAACACCTAAGCTACTTAGTTCATAATAGGCATGGAAACACAAATTACAGTCTGAGTAAGCATATCCATAATCACAAGATAATAAAGAAAATATAAATCTCCTAAATCAGCTTGCGGATGATGGTGTTCGTGGTGGTCTCCAATCTCTCTATACTATTCGGCTTCCAAGGAAAGTTGGAATACTTTTGACTTTGACGGCTACTTCCTTTTATAGAAGGACAATAGGCTTAAATTAGGTCAACTTGGACACGTGTAGGGCTCTCCTTGCTCCTTTATCCCGACAATAACTCAACAGAAGTCGGTTCATGAAGTTGGCTAACGAGCTGTGACGTGGCAGTCTTTCACCCAGTTTTGCTGCAGCATAGAATTTGCTCCCTCCAGTCGCTCAGCAGCATAATCTGCACAAAATAATTTCCAATGCTTCCATTCTTCCAAATGGGTTAAAACATGTAATATCTATCCAAAACCAACCCTAATAAGCATAAAGGACACACAAATCCCTATATAATTGAGGCCTAAATAATTACCTTTTGGGCAGTTATCACACCCCCAAACTTGAACTATTGCGCGTCCCAAGAAATACTAACCAACCTTCCTTCAAGAATTTAAAAACATTAGACAAAAAATTAGCTTTATCAAATCAGAAAATCCAATACTACCTTTGACCTTTACCTGAGCACTCTGCAAAACCGAGCTCTGCTGCAGCAAAATGATTCCTCCGGCATGGACAAATACTCACCACTTTTAACTCAATTCTAAGAACTTACCACAGCTTAGCTCTATTACCAGACATCTTAAAACATATTTTCAAGGGGTTTATTTTTGTTTTTCAGACTTAAAGCAGCCTTATAGTCATAAGCTCTTAAGCATGGGATGACCCACTTTATTATAAAGTATACCTTTGCCTCAAACTCATCACCAACTAGGCTCAATACTCATTATAAAGCTAAAAAATCCTTAGTTATCCTATCTCTTGCCCCTCAGAATGGCGACATTTAGTGATGAAGCTCACCTAAGTTCTGGGAGACAGAAAAACTGCTGGATCATCATTCATCCTTCAAAACTTTTGCTCCATCAATTTTTTCAGCAAAATCTTCAGCAAATAATTTTTCTCATTTTTTTCCACATTTCCTAGGTCATCTTTTGACGCGAAGACAAACTGTGTGTATCACAAATGTCCCCGGTTACTCAATAACCTCGCACATTTTTACTTTGAGGGAGAGGAATGCTCGAGCAAAACAATTGGAGTAGCAAAAAGTCCCCCAAACTTGAATTATTCATTGTCCCCAATGAATCATTAATTTTGCAAATTATACCCCCAAACTTAAATTGTACTTTCTGAATTTTAAACTAAGCGTGGGACTAGAACTAAGCTTAAAGTGGATCATAAGAGTCAACACTACCTTCAAAATTTTCTTTGCTGTAGCAACAGTCCAGGCTAGAAGAAATGCTCAAGCAAAAGGTTTCTGGAGATCAGAATACCTTGACCTAATTAAGCTTAATCAGTCCAAGCTTCAAAATTTCAGAAGAAAATAAGTTAAGTTAGCGTTAGGCAGTGCTCATGGAACAAAAACATCTAGAAATTTCATTTAAAAACATAAGAAAAGAAATTACATAGCAGAGATATATTTTTTCAAAGCAGAAAAATTAAAAAGAAACAGATAAGCAATAAGAAGAAGTGGTCAGGATTGCGCCAGCAAACAAAATATGTCAGCAAAAAGATAGTGTGCTCAACTCCTTCTTCAATCTTCCTGACCCAAATCTTCTTCTTCATCTTCCTTCTCAGCAGGTGGTGGTGGAATCCAGGGGTTCAGTAGGTCTTCAAGGAATGCAGGGAGGGCTGGATATGGCTTTGAAAAATTTTCTTGCAGCGCCCTCTTCAAACCAGCATCACGATTCTTAACATAGGTCCAGAAGGTTAAAGTTTGCCTCTCAGCAAACTCCTGCCTGCTGGCCAACAGTGAAAGTTTTTCTAGAATCGTATTCATACCGTAGATCAACCCTCCTTGTCGTATCTCCTGCGTACGCTGGAGGCGCGCCAAATTGGGCGTATCAATGATTCCCTTATCAAATAAAATTACATCATTCTCATCTACTGGAACCCCTGCGTTTCTGCACAGCATAGTAATTGTATTTGGGAAGAACAACTTCGCCACCCTCTTTTTCCAGCAGTCAACAACCTCAGAAGAAATTATTTTTCCTACATCAATACTCATCGAGTGAAGAATGGCAACGGCAAGCAATACCCGGTCCCGAGATACTGTGGAGTCGTGTGTTGTCGGCAGTAAGCGTAGCCTAATGAAACCCATCCAAGTGTTGGCTTCACTCTTAAAATAAGAAGCTTGAAACGTGTGCTTCCGCGTCTGCGACACCCTCCATTGAGCCCCCTCAATGCCTACCTCTCGAACAGCCGCACTTAATTGGTCGCTTGATGGTGCAACTATCATTTCATTAAAAACTGCATGCGGAAAATCTTGGAGATTAAACAAATTATTAATTGCTTCTGGGCTCCACTGTACCGGCACTCCTCGAACTATAACTTCAAAGTCATCCTTAACGTCAAGATTAGCGTAAAATTCCCGAACAATGTTGGCATTGATAGGTTCCGATTTCGCACAAAACTACCTCCACCCAAGGTTCGCTATTCCAGACTCTAAGAACTTGGGTAAATCACTGCCAAATCCTCGTTCGAACAAGAAGTCACGTTTCAGCACCTCCTGGTATTTTGCTCGAGCAAGGTCGTTCACGAAGCGAACAAAAGGCAACCTTGGTTCCTCAATCTCGCCAGTCTCACCCGATGCCTCAACAATTCTTTTGCCCTTGTCTTCTCTTCGCTTGGGCAGAATCTCTTCCTCAACCGTTTTTGCTTCTTCCTCTCTCGTCTTCTCTTTAGCTTCCTTCCTCTCTTGTTCCTCTCTTTCTGTATTGTCTTTTTCAGAGTCAGCAGTCGGAGGCGAGGGGGTATCAGTTCGTACTACCTGAATACGGTCGGCTTTCCGCTTAATTCGGCGACGTCTGGGCACCTTCGACATGACTACCTCCACTCGAGCCTCCTGTACTGGCTCCTTATCTCCTTCAGGCACAACCTCTGTACGTTGTTCTATATCCGCAATTTTCCGATCAGCCTCTCATGGGGTATGTTCTTGCGGTTCTTGCAGGTCTTCTTCAATCACTACAGCAGCCTCATCCTCTGTTGCATTTTCTTGTTCTTCAGCCCTCTGTTGTCGTCTTCTTCTTTTAGCTTCTTTCTCCTCCGGTGTCCTCTTCTTTTTCGTTTTCTCTCTCTTTTCTCACTCTCGTTTTAGCCATCAAAGGTTCAAGGGATTGACAGAGAATACCAATAAAGAAAGAAGAATGCACACAACAAAGATTCAAAACAAGAAGATGAAGTGAAATTTACCTACCAGAGGCGGTTAATAAATAAGGCTCCAGCAAATCGAATACTAACCGAAAGATCTTGCTCTCATAAAATTCAAATAAATCGCATGCAACCTGAAAATCTGAAACCAGCAACGGTAAAATTGTGAAGTTTAATCGCCCACAGTAAATCCTTATTTGTTGTCCACTATCCCAGCCCTTGGATGATCTCTGTGTGACACGTGGCTTCACCAGATGACTCCGTGCAATTTACCTGCTTACAGGAAATTCAAAAATCCAACGGTAAAAAGCAATTAATCTTTAACAACCCCTTCCTATGCGGACGATATGCTTTAGCCAGATGTGTGCCACAACAACCTGAAGAATCTTGGATACGGAATTTGAATTTCAGAATAGGAAAATCAAATCTTTCAAATTTAAATTTAACCGATCAAATCAAACCTAATCTTTTTGTTCTCGAAGCCAAATAAATTAGAGAAAATCTTTATTAATTTGAACTAAACAGAATTCAAATAACTGAAGATAAATCTAATAAAATCTAAATAAAAGATAATCCAAAGATAATTGAAATAAATAACCCGAAAATCAAATCAAAATGAAATAGATAAAATCTAAAATAACTTCTACGGAATTAAAAACACCAACGGACTGAAAATAAATCATATTTCGACTGAAACTCCTCACCCCAATAATGCTTCACACGCTGTCTATTCACCTTGAATACTCTCCCATCTTTTTCATCCTGCAAAGTAATTGCTCCATGGGGAAAAACCTCAATCACAGTGAACGGTCCTGACCATTTAGATTTTAGTTTTCCAGGAAATAATTTCAATCTAGAATTATAAAGCAAGACTTTCTGTCCCTTGACAAACTCTTTAGATTTTATTTTCTTGTCATGCCACAGCTTAGTCTTTTCTTTATACATTTTCGCATTCTCATAAGAAAATTTACGAAATTCCTCTAATTCATTAAGCTGCAACATTCTTATTGCTCCTGCACGACTCAAATCAAAATTTAACTTTTTCGAAGCCCAAAACGTTTTATGCTCTAGCTCTAATGGTAAATGACAAGCTTTCCCATATACTAACCTATAGGGAGACATACCTAGTGGAGTCTTATAGGCTGTCCTATAAGCCCAAAGAGCCTCATCCAACCTAAAAGACCAATCCTTCCTCGATGGATGAACTACTTTCTCTAGAATCGATTTAATTTCCCTATTACTAATTTCAGCTTGACCATTTGCTTGTGGGTGATAAGGGGTAGCTATCCTATGCTTAATCCCATATTTAGCTAAAAGCTTAGTTAAGATATTATTAACAAAATGTGTACCCTCATCACTCACTAGAGCCCTAGGTGTCCCAAACCACGCAAAAATGTGTGATTGAAGAAACCTTGCAACTGTCTTGGCATCACTCTGATGGCATGCAATGGCCTCCACCCACTTGGACACGTAATCAACATCCAATAAGATAAAAACATTGCCATTAGAAGGGGAAAATGGCCCCATAAAGTCAATACCCCATACATCGAATAATTCAACTTCTAAAATGTAAGTAAAAGGCATTTCATCTCTAGGCCCCAAGTTTCCTCTCCTTTGGCAAGCATCACATTGCTTGTAGAAATAATGGGCATCCTTAAATAACGTAGGCCAGAAAAATCCGCAATGCAAAATCCTCATAGCTGTCCTCTGACCGCTGAAATGACCTCCATACTGCGAAGAGTGACATTGCTCCAGGATTTCCTTTGCTTCAGCACCTGAAACAGACCTACGAATAATACCGTCAGAGCATTGCTTGTACATAAATGGCTCGTCCCAATAGAAAAAATTTCGCATTGTGCTTAAACTTCTTCTTCTCCCTCCAATCCATGTCAATAGGGGTGACTCCCTTTACCAAAAAGTTGGCAATATCAGCATACCAAGGGATATGTCTAACTACCTTTACCTCAACAGCAAGGAGCTGTTCATTTGGAAAAGAATCGGAAATGGCAGATTGCTCCAGCAAAGATGATGATGGATCAAGACGAGATAAGTGATTTGCAATGACATTTTCTGATCCCTTCTTGTCCTTTATCTCCAAATCGAACTCCTGCAGTAATAAAATCCAACGAATTAGTCTAGGCTTTGCATCTTTCTTATACATTAAATACCTTATTGCTGCATGATCCGTGAACACTGTGACTTTGGATCCAACCAAATATGGTCGGAACTTCTCAAAAGCAAACACAACAGCTAACAACTCATTTTCAGTAGTTGTATAGTTGACTTGTGCTTCATTTAAAACCTTGCTTGCATAATATATAGGATGGATAAATTTTCCCTGCTTTTAACCCAGCATTGCACCTACCGCAGCATCACTCGCATCACACATTACCTCTTTGATAGCGAGCATAGCTAGCTATCTTTACTGATTTAATTTAGCTAGTCTTTTATGGTGTTTGGGCCATTTTATTGCACTTTAATGTTTATTTTGTAGGAAATGGTTGATTGGAGCTATAATGCGGTATCAGAGTTAATCGGGTGCTCGGGGCGTGAAAAGATGCAAAGGAATGAAAAGAGTAAAAGTGGAGAAAAGTCAAATCTCGGTCAATAGCAGGCTAGCGTCTCGACGCTAGCTCTTGAGCGTCTCGACGCTCACATTCCATATCAGATTAGGCGCGTACAGCTTACAGCGTCGAGACGCTACGATAGGAAGCGTCCCGACGCTACCGTTTTTCCTTATTCAGAACGCGCGTTTAAGAGGCAGCGTCGCGACGCTGTCTTGACAGCGTCTCGACGCTAAGACGAAAAATCAGAATAAAAGCTTCACTTCGGCTAGGTTTTAGGGGAGATCAATTTGGGACCTTTTGGAGCCGTAAAGAGGACAGAAGAGAGGGCTTTTGGAGCTGAAAACAAAGGAGGAACTTGGAAATCAACCCATTGTTCGTGGGGATCGTGACGGGGACGTCGGGACTCGGCCTACATTGAGTTTTCTTTTCCCTTTTCTTTCTTTAGTTAGATTTATGGCTTTGACATGTTTAGTTGAGCTTGTATTTCCAATCATGAGTAGCTAAACTTGTAGCTTAGGGATTGATGTAGTTGATTAAGTTTATGGATTGATTTATGGTTTAAGTTGTGCAATGTTATTGTGTTTGTAATCTTGATTTAATGCTTTCAATTAATTGGCCATTAGTTGGATGATTTAAGTTTCGAATCTAGCTCGGGAGAGGGGATTTGATATAGACTTGCTCAAGATTGCATGAATAAAGTTTACTTTCTAATTCTTGACGGTTTTAGATTAACTTTAGAATTGGTTAAAAGATCTCATTGCCTTGCATATTGATAAACTTAGATAGGGATATCAAGTTGGTTAATTTGCATGAGAATCAATTATACTCGGGAGAGGTAATTGTGATTAAAGGGTCTTTGGCTCATAATTTCATTGTGCATAATAACTTATTCTTTAAAATCAATCCTAAGCGAAATCGGCGAAATCAATTCCCTAAGTAGTTTTCCCAATTGAATTTCCATTCTTTTTATTTGCTTTGATTCGGTTTTATCATCATATTTTCATCACTTTTTGATCCCTAAATAAATAACATTGCACAACTTAAACCATAAATCAATCCGTAAACTTAATCAACTTAAACCATATTTTCATCACTTTTTAAAAAACTTGATGTGGACTTTTCCTACCGCAAGCGCACGGGTCAAGTAATAATATAGTGAATAGTAAATTCGAATGTCGTCCTCTGGATTGGATTTTTAAGCAAATCAAGTATTATGAATAATCTTGCCCAATTTTATTTAGGGATCAAAAAGTGATGAAAATATGATGATAAAACCGAATCAAAGCAAATAAAAAGAATGGAAATTCAATTGGGAAAACTACTTAGGGAATTGATTTCGCCGATTTCGCTTAGGATTGATTTTAAAGAATAAGTTATTATGCACAATGAAATTATGAGCCAAAGACCCTTTAATCACAACTACCTCTCCCGAGTATACTTGATTCTCATGCAAATTAACCAACTTGATATCCCTATCTAAGTTTATTAATAAGCAAGGCAATGAGATCTTTTAACCAATTCTAAAGTTAATCTAAAACCGTCAAGAATTAGAAAATAAACTTTATTCATGCAATCATGAGCAAGTCTAAATCAAATCCCCTCTCCCGAGCTAGATTCGAAACTTAAATCATCCAACTAATGGCCAATTAATTGAAAGCATTAAATCAAGATTACAAACACAATAACATTGCACAACTTAAACCATAAATCAATCCGTAAACTTAATCAACTACATCAATCCCTAAGCTACAAGTTTAGCTACTCATGGATGTAAATACAAGCTCAACTAAACATGGGAAAGCCATAAATCTAACTAAAGAAAGAAAAGGGAAGAGAAAACTCAATGTAGGCCGAGTCCCGACGTCCCCGTCACGATCCCCACGAACAATGGGTTGATTTCCAAGTTCCTCCTTTGTTTGCAGCTCCAAAAGTCCTCTATTCTGTCCTCTTTACGGCTCCAAAAGGTCCCAAATTGATCTCTCCTAAAACCTAGCCGAAGTGAAGCTTTTATTCTGATTTTTCGTCTTAGCGTCGAGACGCTGTCAAGACAGCGTCGCGACGCTGCCTCTTAAACGCGCGTTCTGAATAAGGAAAAACGGTAGCGTCGGGACGCTTCCTATCATAGCGTCTCGACGCTGTAAGCTGTACGCGCCTAATCTGATATGGAATGTGAGCGTCGAGACGCTCAAGAGCTAGCGTCTCGACGCTAGCCTGCTATTGACCGAGATTTGACTTTTCTCCACTTTTACTCTTTTCATTCCTTTGCATCTTTTCACGCCCCGAGCACCCGATTAACTCTGATACCGCATTATAGCTCCAATCAACCATTTCCTACAAAATAAACATTAAAGTGCAATAAAATGGCCCAAACACCATAAAAGACTAGCTAAATTAAATCAGTAAAGATAGCTAGCTATGCTCGCTATCAAATACCCCCAAACTTAAGCTTTTGCTAGTCCTCGAGCAAACTCTAAATCAGGCATACAATGGAAGAATGGATGCAACAATCATAACTCAATCCTCAAGGCTCAAAAGTCAATAACCAAGCAAGCAAGAGATATGCACACAAGGACCAATGAGGGAGACAAATTAAAATTTTTCCAAAATTAACTTGCTCAAGCGAGATCTAACTCAACAAGATCAGACTCTACTAGCCCGGGATTGTATTATTAAACTCTCAGCTCATCTTCCCTCTACACTGGCACTAAGGCTTCACTAATGAGTTAATGCAACAAATTAGTTTGTTTATCTCCATACTTAGGTGCTTATAATTAACAATTTAATTAAGCATGTATATGTGGCACTAGCTTTCACACACCCATTGCAGGGACCCTTAACCTGAGTTTTCTCTGGTTGGCCTAACTGATCACAACAGGGGTAGCTCTTTTTGCCTTAATCTTTATTAAACATTGCAAACTGTGCACAGGCCATGGCATAATAATTTTTCTTTTCATCAGTAACAACAAGAATGATTTTTCTTTATGAGCATAAATAGCAGATATTCTTTTCTTTTCTCCTAAGCACGATCAAACATGCTAATTTGCAAAAAATTAACTCTTTAGCTCTACCCTACACCTATCGAGGTGACAACAAGCATATGAACCCAATAATTCGCTCCTAAGCATTCAAATCCAAATCTAGCCAAGACAGATACTCTACTCATGCAAGCCATCTCCTAGAAAAATTTTAAAAAGTCTCCCTTTTTGGGCACTTATGCTTACATCTCATCACAAGCTTGAAAATTGACAAGAAAGCCTATCCTAGGACATCATAATCATGCAAAAGTAGCATCCAGAAAACAACCATATGCATCATTCAAAGAAAGCTCAAAACTATAGCCCGAACTCAGATGCTCAAGGGCTCCACAAACATGTTAATCCACCCCCAAACTTAAAATATGCATTGTCCTCAATGTATAAAGAAAATAGGGCATAAACAAGCATGAGAACAATAAAAGAATGACAGGAGTGAATAATACTGGCCTGGAATGATGATGACTTCTGGACTGAAAGCTTGGAATCTTGAAAGCTTGAAAGCAAAGGAGAGAAAGAAAACAAGACCTACACAACAAAAACAAACAATAAATCAAAAGCAAAAAAAAAAAAAAAAACACTAACTTACTTGGGTTGCCTCCCATAAGCGCTTGTTTAACGTCAATAGCTCGACGTGTTGCACGTGCTTCAAGGAGGCTTTTGTTCTGTGAATTTAACAGAGGTGCTCTTTCTTGCACCTTTCCTGTAGCCCATGTAAAGCACTTCATTTTTAGAGTCTTCAACTGCTTTAAAGATTTCTTTTTCGTTCTTGACTCTAATAGTGAGCTCCCTGCGCTCGAAATCTATAATCACTCGCCCAGTAGCGAGGAATGGTCTTCCTAATATGACAGGCATTGAAGGATTTTCTATCATGTCCATAACATATAAATCAATAGGGAGGAAAAATCTACCTACTCTGATTAATACATTTTCTACAATACCAACTGGTCTCACCACAGATTGATCAGCCAATTGGAGCTTTACAGGAGTAGATTTAATCTCACCTATATCTAACTTTTTACACAACGATAGAGGAATGATATTAATGCTAGCACCTAAATCACATAATGCTCTGAAAGAATAAGTACCAAAACTACAAGGAACAGAAAAACTCCCTGGATCTGCTACTTTTTCAGGTACTTTCTGTTGTACTCTGGTGCTGCATGTGGAAGCAAGATAGACAGCGTCAACTTTCTTTTCTTTTCGCTTCTTTGCTAACCATTCCTTCATAAACCTGTTGTATTGGGGCATCTCTAATGCCTCTGCAAAAGGAATATTAATATTCAGATTCATAAAAGCATTCATAAATTTATCAAACTGAACCTGATTATTCTTTTTCTTCTTTTTCTTTTTCTTTTCCTTGGGAACCATCAGTGTGGGAGAAGGAATAGGAGGCTCAAGGTTAGGCTTTTCAGCCTCATCAGATGATGTGTCCTCCTCAGCTTCCCCTGTAGGCGTTTCATAGTCCTCAGATTCAGGTTCCTCTTCAGATTCCTCCTGTTGCACAGTGATTGCCTTACAGTACTCCATCTGGGGTTTCTCTTGTTCAACTGGGGCCTTACCTTTGTTCATGGTGCTTACAACATTCACCAACTGTCCCAGCTGAGTCTCAATGTTCTTTATAGCTGCACTGTGGCCATTCACCGTGGAATTGATGGCAATGACTGCCTCCTCTAATTTGGTTGTCCTGTTACTTGACTCTACAATGAAAGCTCCAACAAGATCTTCTAACTTTTTATTATCTTGAGTTTGAGGGGCAAAACCAGGAGGATTAAGAACATTCTTAGTATTAGCATAAGAGAAATTTTCATGGTTCCTATTGTTAGGGTGATAATGTGTAGGTGTAGAACTATTATTATATCCCCTAGAATTAAAATTTGATACATACTGAACCTGCTCGATGGTCTCCTCCTGAGGTCTAGATGCTAAAGCAGCAACTGATTCAATTGACTGTGCACTCCCTGTACCTGAAAATTTCATCAAAGCATTGGCAAGGGAAGTCATCTGGGCCTGGAGTGCACTTACTTTATCAACCTCGAACACTCCAGCAGCAATCTTTTTAGGTGTAGACCGCTCAGATGGCCACTGATAGCTGTTGGTGGCCATGTCCTCTAAAAGTGTGCGAGCGTTTTCTACGGTCTTGGACAACAGAGTCCCACCTGCAGCTGCATCAACAATCGTTTTTGTACTAGGAGTTAAACCATTATAAAACAACTGTACCTGAAGCCAATCGGGGTAACCATGTTGAGGACACTTCCTCAGTAGCTCTTTGAATCGCTCCCAAGCTTCAAACAGCTGCTCATCATACAGTTGTTGGAATGTCCCAATTTCGGTCCTCAGCTTGACCGTCTTTGCAGGGGGGAAAAATTTCTTTAAAAAGGCCTGGACCAAAGCATCCCAAGTGGTGATGCTCCCCGGGGCAATAGACTGCAACCAATCACGTGCTTTATCCTGCAAAGAAAAGGGAAATAAACATAAGCGAATAGCATCCTCAGAGACACCATTAATCTTTACCGTCCCACAAATATCCAAAAATGATTTAAGATGAGAATTTGGATCCTCAGTGGGCGATCCTCTGTATGCACAGTCTCGAGCCATCTGAATGAGACCAGTCTTCAGCTCAAAGTTGTTGGCATTAATCGGTGCATAGACAATCCCCGACTGTTGCCCCTGAAACACAGGCTGAAAATAATCTCTGATAGGCCTAGGCTCCTCAGGTGGATTTTGGTCTGCCATTTGAATAATTTCTCTATTTTCCCTTCGAAGCCTAAGAATTGTTCTTTCTATCTCGGGATCAAATGGTGCTAAAATTAAATCTTTATCCCTACGCATAAACAAACACAACTACCCTAAAACAGAAAGAAAACAATTATGGAATGAAATAAAGAAAAAGAAACAACTAATCTAAATATGGAAAATATAATCTAGAAAAGGAAACAAAGTAACCTAATATGGAATGCAAAAATAAATATGGCAAAATGCAAATAAGGAAACTAATCTAAAAAGGAAAAACAATAACAAATAAAGAAAAGATTACTCAACTAAAAGAAAACTAACCTAGAAAATCAAATATGGAAAGAAAGACAAATAAGGAAAAAAAAAAAAAAAAAAAAACAACAAACCTAAAAAAAAAGTAACAATACACCCTAAATTAAGATCAAGCAATTTTTCCACAATATCAATCTAGCTAAATGTGCCAATCCCCGGCAACGGCGCCAAAAACTTGATGTGGACTTTTCCTACCGCAAGCGCACGGGTCAAGTAATAATATAGTGAATAGTAAATTCGAATGTCGTCCTCTGGATTGGATTTTTAAGCAAATCAAGTATTATGAATAATCTTGCCCAATTTTATTTAGGGATCAAAAAGTGATGAAAATATGATGATAAAACCAAATCAAAGCAAATAAAAAGAATGGAAATTCAATTGGGAAAACTACTTAGGGAATTGATTTCGCCGATTTCGTTTAGGATTGATTTTAAAGAATAAGTTATTATGCACAATGAAATTATGAGCCAAAGACCCTTTAATCACAAATACCTCTCCCGAGTATACTTGATTCTCATGCAAATTAACCAACTTGATATCCCTATCTAAGTTTATTAATAAGCAAGGCAATGAGATCTTTTAACCAATTCTAAAGTTAATCTAAAACCGTCAAGAATTAGAAAATAAACTTTATTCATGCAATCATGAGCAAGTCTAAATCAAATCCCCTCTCCCGAGCTAGATTCGAAACTTAAATCATCCAACTAATGGCCAATTAATTGAAAGCATTAAATCAAGATTACAAACACAATAACATTGCACAACTTAAACCATAAATCAATCCGTAAACTTAATCAACTACATCAATCCCTAAGCTACAAGTTTAGCTACTCATGGATGTAAATACAAGCTCAACTAAACATGGGAAAGCCATAAATCTAACTAAAGAAAGAAAAGGGAAGAGAAAACTCAATGTAGGCCGAGTCCCGACGTCCCCGTCACGATCCCCACGAACAATGGGTTAATTTCCAAGTTCCTCCTTTGTTTGCAGCTCCAAAAGTCCTCTATTCTGTCCTCTTTACGGCTCCAAAAGGTCCCAAATTGATCTCTAAAACCTAGCCGAAGTGAAGCTTTTATTCTGATTTTTCATCTTAGCGTCGAGACGCTGTCAAGACAGCGTCACGACGCTGCCTCTTAAACGCGCGTTCTGAATAAGGAAAAACGGTAGCGTCGGGACGCTTCCTATCGTAGCGTCTCGACGCTGTAAGCTGTACGCGCCTAATCTGATATGGAATGTGAGCGTCGAGACGCTCAAGAGCTAGCGTCTCGACGCTAGCCTGCTGTTGACCGAGATTTGACTTTTCTCCACTTTTACTCTTTTCATTCCTTTGCATCTTTTCACGCCCCGAGCACCCGATTAACTCTGATACCGCATTATAGCTCCAATCAACCATTTCCTACAAAATAAACATTAAAGTGCAATAAAATGGCCCAAACACCATAAAAGACTAGCTAAATTAAATCAGTAAAGATAGCTAGCTATGCTCGCTATCATATATCCCAATTAGGTGAACAAAGTATGGGTGCTGAGATTAAAGTAACCTTTAAAGTCTCAAAAGCCTTCCTACAATCTGCATTAAAGTCAAAAACATGATAAGTGCATAATAAGTTACAAAGAGGTTTACTGATTTTGGAGAAATCCTTTATGAACCTCCTATAAAATCCAGCATGTCTTAAAAAACTCTGAATTCCCTTCACTGAATTCAGTGGTTCTAGTCTTTCAATAACCTCTATTTTTGCTCTATCAACTTCTAGACCATTCTTAGAAATCCTATGTCCTAACACTATGCCTTCCTTCACCATGAAGGGGCATTTTTCCCAATTAAGAATTAGATGGGTATCCTCACATCTTTTTAACACCTTTCCTAAATTATCTAAACAACTCTGAAAAGACCCTCCAAACACTAAAAAATCGTCCATGAATACCTCAATAGTGGACTCAATCATATCAGAAAAAATTGCTAACATACACCTCTGAAATGTTGTTGGAGCATTGCAGAGGCCAAAAGGCATTCGCCTAAAAGCAAACATCCCATAAGGACAGGTGAAAGTGGTTTTCTCCTTATCCTCAGGAGCAATAGTAATCTGGTTATACCCAGAATAACCATCCAAGAAACAGTAGTAGGCCTGACCAGCCAATCTATCCAACATCTGGTCAATAAATGGTAAAGGGAAATGGTCCTTACGGGTAGCTTTATTAAGCCTCCTGTAATCCATGCAAACCCTCCAGCCAGTTACTATCCTGGTTGGAATCAATTCATTGTCTTTATTGCTCACCATAGTGACACCTCCTTTCTTAGGAACACATTGGAAAAGGCTTACCTAATTGTTATCGGCAATTGGATAAATGATCCCAGCATCCAACCATTTAATTACCTCATTCTTAACAACCTCTTTCATTGCAGGGTTAAGCCTTCTTTTTTGCTCAATACTCCTAAAGGATCCCTCCTCTAGAGTGATTTTGTGCATACAAAAAGATGGGCTAATTCCCTGAATGTCAGCCAATGTCCAACCTATAGCCTAGCGGTATTGCTGCAGCAATTTTGTTGAGGCCTCCTCATGCTCCGGCATTAAATCTGATGCAACAATAATGGGCAATGTCTCTCCTACCCCAAGATACACATACTTTAGATGATCCGGTAAGGGCTTCAAATCTAAAGTAGGTGCCTCAATCAGGGATGGCTTAATGGGAGGAGCTTTCCTCTGATCTAAATCTAAAGACTCAAAAACATCCTTACACCTAAACAATTCTTTTTCATTTTTTCTTTCTAAAGAACAAATTTCTAAATCTTCTACACTAACCTCTTCATGCTTTTCTGAATGCTTGCTAGCTGAATCCTGTATTGCTGTCTCAATAACTGTGCTCTCCAGAATCCTGATGAAGGAGCAATCCTCCATTTCGTCTGGATATTTCATGGCTTTAAACACATTAAATTTTACTTCCTCATTACAAACTCTCATTGTTAATTCCCCTTTTTGAACATCTATTAACGCCCTACTAGTAGCCAAAAATGGACGACCTAGAATGATTGGGACATCTTTATCAGCTTCATAGTCTAAAATAATAAAATAAACTGGAAATATGAATTTATCCACTTTCACTAAGACATCCTCAATTTTACCCTATGGATATGTGATAGACCTATTAGCTAATTGGAGTGTGACTGTGGTAGGTCTAGCTTCACCAATACCTAGCTTCCGATAAACCGAAAGAGGCATAAGGTTAATGCTCGCGCCTAAATCACAGAGTGTTCTACCTAATTCTTTTCCACCTATAGATACAGGTATGGTAAATGACCCTGGATCCTTAGCCTTGGGGGGTAGCCCATTCTTAAGAATAGCACTACACTCCTCAGTAAGAGATATAGTTTCAAATTCACCTAACCTCTTCTTTTTAGTCAAAATATCCTTAAGAAATTTAGCATAATTAGGCATTTGCTCAATAGCTTCTACGAACGGGATATTTGTATGCAATTGCTTAAGAATCTCTAAAAACTTCCTAAATTGACCATCCTGATTCTTAAGCTTTTGCCTTTGTGGAAAAGGGGTGGTACATAAGGTGGGGGCGGCACATAACTGATAGCGAGCATAGCTAGCTATCTTTACTTATTTAATTTAGCTAGCCTTTTATGATTTTCGGGCCATTTTATTGTGCTTTAATGTTTATTTTGTAGGAAATGATTGATTGGAGCTATAATGCCATATTAGAGTTAATCAGGTGCTCGGGGCGTGAAAAGATGCAAAGGAATGAAAAGACTAAAAGAGGAAAAAAGTCAAATCTCGGTCAACAGCAGGCTAGCGTCGAGACGCTAGCTCTTGAGCGTCTCGATGCTCACATTCCATATCAGATTAGGCGCGTAAAGCTCACAGCGTCGAGACACTGTGATAGGAAGCGTCCCGACGCTACCGTTTTTCCTTATTCAGAATGCAAGTATAAGAGGCAGCGTCGCGACGCTGTCTTGACAGCGTCTCGACGCTAAGACGAAAAATCAGAATAAAAGCTTATTTTCGGCTAGTTTTTTGGGGAGTTCGATTTGGGGGACCTTGGATAGCCATAAAAAGGATAGAATAGAGCATTTGGAGGTTGAAAACAAAGGGAGAGGCTTGGAAATCAACCCATTGTTCGTGGGGATCGTGACGGGGACGTCGGGACTCAGCCTACATTGAGTTTTCTTTTCCCTTCTCTTTCTTGAGTTAGATTTATGGCTTTCATATGTTTAGTTGAGATTGTATTTACATTCATGAGTAGCTAAACTTGTAGCTTAGGGATTGATGTAGTTGATTAAGTTTATGGATTGATTTATGGTTTAAGTTGTGCAATGTTATTGTGTTTGTAATCTTGATTTAATGCTTTCAATTAATTGGCCATTAGTTGAATGATTTAAGTTTCGAATCTAGCTCGGGAGAGGGGATTTGATCTAGACTTACTCAAGATTGCATGAATAAAGTTTAATTTCTAATTCGTGACGGTTTTAGATTAACTTTAGAATAGGTTGAAAGATCTCATTGCCTTGCATGTTAATAAACTTAGATAGGGATATCAAGTTGGTTAATTTGCATGAGAATCAATTATACTCGGGAGAGGTAGTTGTGATTAAAGGGTCTTTGGCTCATAATTTCATTGTGCATAATAACTTATTCCTTAAAATCAATCCTAAACTAAATCGGCGAAATCAATTCCCTAAGTAGTTTTCCCAATTGAATATCCATTCTTTTTACTTGCTTTGATTTGATTTTATCATCACCTATTCATCACTTTTTAATCCCTAAATAAAATTGAGCGAGATTATTCACAATACTTGATTTGCTTAAAAATCCAATCCAGAGGACGACATTCGAATTTACTTTCACTATATTATTACTTGACCCGTGCGCTTGCGGTTAGGAAAAGTCCACATCAAGTTTTTGGCGCCGTTGCCGGGGATTGGCACATTTAGCTAGATTGATATTGTGAAAAAATTGCTTGATCTTAATTTAGGGTGTATTTTTTATTTTTTTTAGTTGATTGCATTTTTTTCCTTATTTGTTGCATTCATATTTTAGTGTTTTCTTTATTTGTTTGATTATTTTCCTTATTTGTTTTATTTCCTTATTTGTTTTTGTTTTCCTTTTCTATTTAGTTTTCTTTGTTTTTTTTCTTTCCTTTTTTGTTTGAGTCTTTGTCACTTGTTCTTGTTGGGTTATTGTTTGATTTGAAGCCTAATTATCATTGTTGCTTTAATTGAATGGCTTTTTACTCAACACCATATTCCAATTTTTCATCTTCAAGTTATACCCCTTTAAATGAAAATTCTTCCTTGGAAAGCATAGTTCAAAATTATATTGAGAAGTCTAGAGCGAGGAGTCTAAAAATTGATGAAATCATTAGAGGGCTTCAAGCTCCACAGGAAGTTAGTGAGGTGGGATCCACTTCCATAAGTTGTCTAGTGAGTCAAGTAGTCGATGACTCATTGGCACTCATTCATGAGCGTAGTTCTTTCGATCTTGATGAGGATAAGCAATTAGGGGTGAGTTGCATGAATAGTGGGGATGAATTGGAGAGTTGGAGCACCTATCAAGAACATGTTTGTGAGGAAGAAAAAGAAAATGAGCTTGTAGTGTCAGAGGAAGTTCAGGAGGTAGAGTTTGAAGTTGAAAAGCCTTCGTCTGTTTTATCTTCTCCATCCTTTGTATATTTTGATTATTCCTTTTTCTATTCTCACGAGTCAGTTTTAGAGTCAGAGTCTCTTTATTTTGATCTTTCTCCTTTTATGTTTATTTTAGTCAAAAATACCAAAAATAATTCTGCTTCAGGGGCCCATGGGAAACTAGTAAGTTTGCTAGCGATCGTTGGTTATATTGATTCAAGGAAGAAGGGCCCAAAGAAATACGAGAATTTTTATGTGCCTTGACAGACTGCACGAGCACGTCGAGCTAATGACGTTAAACAAGCGCTTATGGGAGGCAACCCAAGTAAGTTAGTGTGTTTTCTTTTTGTTTTTGATTTATTGTTTGTTTTTGTTTTGTAGGTCTTGTTTTCTTCCTCTCCTTTGCTTTCAAGCTTTCAAAATTCCAAGCTCTCAAGCAAGAAGTCATCATCATTCCAGGCCAGTATTATTCACTCCTGTCATTCTTTTATTGTTCTCATGCTTGTTTATGCTTTATTTTCTTTATACATTGAGGACAATGCATATTTTAAGTTTGGGGGTGGATTAGCATGTTTGTGGAGCCCTTGAGCATCTGAGTTCGGGCTATAGTTTTGAGCTTTCTTTGAATTTTGCATATGGTTGTTTTCTGGATGCTACTTTTGCATGATTATGATGTCCTAGGATAGGCTTTCTTGTCAATTTTCAAGCTTGTGATGAGATGTAAGCATAAGTGCCCAAAAAGGGAGACTTTTTAAAATTTTTCTAGGAGATGGCTTGCATGAGTAGAGTATCTGTCCTTGCTAGATTAGGATTCGAATTCTTAGGAGCGAATTATTGAGTTCATATGCTTGCTGTCACCTCGATAGGTGTAGGGTAGAGCTAAAGTGTTAATTTTTTGCAAATTAGCATGTTTGATCTTGCTTAGGAGAAAAGAAAAGAATATCTGCTTATTATGTTCATAATGAAAAAAAATCATTCTTGTTGTTATTGTTGAAAAAGAAAAGAAAGTCATGACTTATGCGCGCAATATGCATTGGTTAATAAAGATTAAGGCAAAAAGAGCTACCCCTGTTGTGATCAGTTAGGCCAACCAGAGAAAACTCAGGTTAAGGGTCCCTGCAATAGGTGTGTGAAAGCTAGTGCCACATATACATGCTTAATTCAATTGTTAATTAAAAGCACCTAAGTATGGAGATAAACAAACTAATTTGTTGCATTAACTCATTAGTGAAGCCTTAGTGCCAGTGTAGAGGGAAGATGAGCTGAGAGTTTAATAATCCAATCCCGGGCTAGTAGAGTCTGATCTTGTTGAGTTAGATCTCGCTTGTGCAAGTTAATTTTGGAAAAATTTTAATTTGTCTCCCTCATTGGTCCTTGTGTGCATATCTCTTGCTTGCTTGGTTATTGACTTTTGAGCCTTGAGGATTGAGTTATGATTGTTGCATCCATTCTTCCATTGTATGTCTGATTTAAAGTTTGCTCGAGGACTAGCAAAAGCTTAAGTTTGGGGGTATTTGATAGCGAGCATAGCTAGCTATCTTTACTTATTTAATTTAGCTAGCCTTTTATGATTTTCGGGCCATTTTATTGTGCTTTAATGTTTATTTTGTAGGAAATGATTGATTGGAGCTATAATGCCATATTAGAGTTAATCAGGTGCTCGGGGCGTGAAAAGATGCAAAGGAATGAAAAGACTAAAAGAGGAAAAAAGTCAAATCTCGGTCAACAGCAGGCTAGCGTCGAGACACTAGCTCTTGAGCGTCTCGACGCTCACATTCCATATCAGATTAGGCGCGTAAAGCTCACAGCGTCGAGACACTGTGATAGGAAGCGTCCCGACGCTACCGTTTTTCCTTATTCAGAATGCAAGTATAAGAGGCAGCGTCGCGACGCTGTCTTGACAGCGTCTCGACGCTAAGACGAAAAATCAGAATAAAAGCTTATTTTCGGCTAGTTTTTTGGGGAGTTCGATTTGGGGGACCTTGGATAGCCGTAAAGAGGACAGAATAGAGCATTTGGAGGCTGAAAACAAAGGGAGAGGCTTGGAAATCAACCCATTGTTCGTGGGGATCGTGACGGGGACGTCGGGACTCGGCCTACATTGAGTTTTCTTTTCCCTTCTCTTTCTTGAGTTAGATTTATGGCTTTCATATGTTTAGTTGAGATTGTATTTACATTCATGAGTAGCTAAACTTGTAGCTTAGGGATTAATGTAGTTGATTAAGTTTATGGATTGATTTATGGTTTAAGTTGTGCAATGTTATTGTGTTTGTAATCTTGATTTAATGCTTTCAATTAATTGGCCATTAGTTGAATGATTTAAGTTTCGAATCTAGCTCGGGAGAGGGGATTTGATCTAGACTTACTCAAGATTGCATGAATAAAGTTTAATTTCTAATTCGTGACGGTTTTAGATTAACTTTAGAATAGGTTGAAAGATCTCATTGCCTTGCATGTTAATAAACTTAGATAGGGATATCAAGTTGGTTAATTTGCATGAGAATCAATTATACTCGGGAGAGGTAGTTGTGATTAAAGGGTCTTTGGCTCATAATTTCATTGTGCATAATAACTTATTCTTTAAAATCAATCCTAAACTAAATCAGCGAAATCAATTCCCTAAGTAGTTTTCCCAATTGAATATCCATTCTTTTTACTTGCTTTGATTTGATTTTATCATCACCTATTCATCACTTTTTATCCCTAAATAAAATTGAGCGAGATTATTCACAATACTTGATTTGCTTAAAAATCAATCCAGAGGACGACATTCAAATTTACTTTCACTATATTATTACTTGACCCGTGCGCTTGTGGTTAGGAAAAGTCCACATCAATAACGTGGTTCCACATCTCGAACAAAACCTGATGCTCCAGCATTTTTATTGCTGCCTCCAGCACCCTGACCAGACTCCAACTGTTTCTCAACAACAACGTTCTTATCACCATTTTTATCTATATCCTGGTCTTACTAGGCTCAATTCTTTCTTCTAATGGCTTACCACTCCTAAGAGTCACTGCCTTTACCTGCTCCTTACCTTCCCTTCTAGGGTGTTCAGTATCCGAGGGAAGTTTCCCTTGAGGCCTTGCCTTCAGCTCATTAGCTAGCTGACCCACTTGCAATTTCAGGGCTCTCATCGAAGCTTGATTACTTTGAATTGCAGCATCTGTACGAGCCATAAATTCTTTCATCATTGCCTCGAGAGAACTTCCCGAATTTTGCTGGGACAAAGCCTGCTTATTTTGCTGAGGCAATACCTGTGCTTAAGCAAATCTCGGCTGGTTCATTTTTTGTTGTGCTTGCACGTTATTTCCTTGACCTCCCCATGAGAAGTTGGGGTGGTTGCGCCAACCTGGATTATAAAAATTAGAGTAAGGGTTATTCCTCTGATTACCTACAAAAAACACAGAAGCTGGATTGTTGGGGAAAAACTCGTAGTTGTGATTTTCACTACAATAGACACATGCTTCCTCTGCCACTTGGTTCACCACTGCAGTAGGCTCCATAGTTGGTGGCTGCTGATGACTAATCACTGTCACATTCTTAAGAGCATTAGCAATCATAGCAAGATCAGCCTTAATGGTGGACACACCATCAACCTCTAATACACTCTTAACCTTTTTATTTGTGCCTCTAACATCCGACCACTGACAACTATTAATCGATATTCTTTCTAAAATTTCATAAGCTTCATCAAAAGTTTTTGCCAAAAGGGCCCCTCCAGCCGAAGCATCGACCATACCTTGGGTTACTCCATTTAAACCATTGTAAAATGTTTCCATTTGAATACAATGAGGTAAACCATGGTGGGGACACTTTCGCAAAAGCTCCTTAAACCTTTCCCAAGCCTCACTAAAAGTCTCATCCTCAAGTTGCCTAAACCCTACTATTTCACTCCTTAATTTAGCATTTCTATTAGGTGGGAAATATTTACTCAAAAAATTTTCAGCTAACTCATCTCATGTCCTAATTGATCCTGGAGCAAAAGAGTTTAACCATGCCTTTGCTCCATCTCTAAGAGAATACGGGAACAAAGTTAATCTAAGAGCATCCCTAGGCACTCCTTGAATTACAAAAGAATCACTAACTCCTAGACAAGACTTAAGATGTAAATGAGGGTCTTCAGATGACAAACCATGGAATTGCCTCACAGTTTGCAACATCTGAAACATTACCGGTTTCATTTCAAAATTTGCCGCTTGGATTTGGGGACGTGCAATCCCTGGATTCTACTCATTAAACATCGGGACAACATACGCTCGAATGGCTCTGGTCCTATCGTTCGCTATCAAGATAGGATTTTTCAGCCTGATTATTATGCTGCTCATTTTGTTCAAACAGTGGGTTTTGTTGCAGCAAACGATTCTGGGGGTCTGCTGGACCTTCAGGACCCTCCGGGAGGCGTGGCACGTTCTCCATCTGGTTTCTGCGCTACTCCCTCCTTCTGTTCCTGAATGTTCTTTCAATTTCTAGATCAAGCTCAAACCTTACCCCAGGCGGATCGCTCATGCACCAAGCTCACACCTGCAAAAACAAAAGAAACAATCAAAAAGTTCTAGCACCAAACCACTAAAACACATACACAAAACAGATCAGATAAAAACTTATTCAAGTCCCCGTCAACGGTGCCAAAAACTTGTCGAGCTCCTAGAGTGAGTAGAAATATGGTATAATAGACTCTAGAATTCCTGTGCAAGTATACACAGTCTGCAGCAATAATATTATCAATCCAGGGTCTGAATGAGCTTCCACTTTATCTATTTTGTGTAACTTTCTAATGGTTTCAAAGATAATAAAAATATTTGGGTTTTATAAGAATTATGCTGAAGCAAAATAAATGACAGAACAACAAGTAAACAAATAGGCAGACATATTAAAGACAGGCGCTGGTTAGGATTTAGTGATCGTTCTAAAAGATGCTATAGCAATATTATTGATCATGCATTTCTTGCAGTATTATTAGCGGATTCCTCCCGGAACTCCGAATCTTTTGGGATGTGTTTCAACCCCAATGAAGTATGACCGATCGAGCACTAGGCAACTGGCTATCCCTTGCTCAGTCACTGGCGTTCACCAATACACAATGATCGTAGTGTGGATAATTTCCACACACTCTCTAAATCATCCCTGAAACTAGAGAGAGGTATTCACACCGGCTGGCCAGGCGGGCATAAAATGGAAATAAGCACAACAATTAACCAAAATGCAATAGTCAATATATTACTAAAGATGAAGCACAGTAATCACATTATTCCTAACCAACACCTAAGCTACTTAGTTCATAATAGGCATGGAAACACAAATTACAATCTGAGTAAGCATATCCATAATCACAAGATAATAAAGAAAATATAAATCTCCTAAATCAACTTACGGATGATGGTGTTCGTAGTGGTCTCCAATCTCTCTATACTATTTGGCTTCCAAGGAAAGTTGGAATACTTTTGACTTTGACGGCTACTTCCTTTTATAGAAGGATAAGAGGCTTAAATTAGGTCAACTTGGACACGTGTAGGGCTCTCCTTGCTCCTTTATCCCGAAAATAACTCAACAGAAGTCGGTTCATGAAGTTGGCTAACGAGCTGTGACGTGGCAGTCTTTCACCCAGTTTTGCTGCAGCATAGAATTTGCTCCCTCCAGTCGCTCAGCAGCATAATCTGCACAAAATAATTTCCAATGCTTCCATTCTTCCAAATGGGTTAAAACATGTAATATCTATCCAAAACCAACCCTAATAAGCATAAAGAACACACAAATCCCTATATAATTGAGGCCTAAATAACTACATTTTGGGCAGTTATCACTCCCCAACCACTTTGCACTCTATAAAAGGTCGAAAATCGAGAGGAAACACAAGCAAAACTCACTGGGAAGAAGATGGCGGTGACAGAACCCTAGTAGACACCCATCAGTAGGGATACCCGTGGTCCTTCTTAGATGATTGAATTCTAACCTTTAGTTAGACATCAAACCCGAGTGTTTGTAGAGATTTTCACCCTATTCCCATTTGTAAAGAAGAGTAGAGTGTCGAGCAAACTCTAGAAGGATTGGATAAAAGAAAAAACCCGAGTTTTTGCTACTGCACCTTATTTCCAGCAATTGTTCTTTTCATTATTTCTGTATTCTTACATTCATTATGTCAATGAAAAGTTATTCTTTTGCATCTTATTCCATCATGCCTATCTAAATCCCATTGAGGGGTTCAATATAGTGAATCCCCTTATGGTTAAAATAGCTTGAAAGTGTTTATTTGCTTAAGTTCTCTTCATTGCATGTCACTCTTTATTGAATATCATTCTGAATCTTGCTGAGTTTAAATTGATCACTTAGACTTTGCATGCTATGTGAGTTTGATCTCGAAAAGGGACGAACAATACCGATTTTCATAAATGTGATATAGGAGAAATGGCTTGAAAGAGTGTATTCTCGGTGTTATAGGGTGAGGCTGCATAAGGCACCCTATAACATATATAGGGTTATAGATTGCATGTATGAACTATCTATGTTGGAGTCGAGTCACATAAATGTGCATAACGGTACTCGCTTAGCCTTTTAACGGTTCTTGGGAGCAAGGCCAAATAGAAGTTAAATCTGACCCAATGCATGAGTAGACTTAGGTTTAATAAGCAATGATTAGAGTTATTTTACCTTAGGGTTGAAACTATATTGAGCACCTCACTTATTTATCATTGTTTTTCTTTACTTGTTTATTTTGTTCATTTTCCAAAAACCATCATCAACTATTTCTTTGGTCACCTTACCTAAACAATTTTTAAACAATTTCTTTTCTAAATCTGTGTTTTCAATTTAGTCCCTATGGGATCGATACATTTGGAATACTTCCAGAGATTTTTATTACTACATGCGATAGTGTATACTTGCACTAGGTTGACTGAATTATTCTTAATCTTTATTTACCATCCTTTCCTACATCCATCATTCAGTCCACACTCACATCAAAAGACTATAATGTTTATCCAATATGTGGAGAGAGAACTTCTTCAATAAAATTAGCACATGGGAAAAAATTGTATACATGGGACAAAAATTTTTTGCCAAGACATCATCCATATAGGAAACGAAAAAAAAGCTTTTGATGATAAGCAAAAACATGGCAATGCTCCACATCCATTGTTAGGGGAGGTTATTTTTAGAAAACTTAATGCAATGAACTTTTCAAGTAGAAAAAAATGTTGCAAGAAATTAAGTGAACAAAATGAAAATCAGTATTGGAAGAGAAGATCAACATTTTTTGAACTTCCATATTGGAAAAAGCAGCATGTTAGACATTGTCTGGATGTAATTCACATAAAAAAGAATGTATGTATGAATATCATAGGAACAATTACTTGATACCCCAAGAAAAAGTAAAGATGGAATCAATGCTAGACTTGACTTAATTGAAATGAATATTCGAACTGAACTAGCACCTGTGCAGAGAGGTAAAAGAACATACATATCTCCAGCATGTTACACACTATCAAGAGAGAAGAAACTTCGTTTCTGCAAGATTTTATCTGAAATCAATGTTCCTGAAGGGTATTCTTAAAATTTCAGAAGTCTTATGCTAGTAGAAGAATTGAAAGTTAATGGACTTAAATTTCATGATTGTCATGTTCTAATGCAACAATTACTCTCAATTGCATTGTGGTCTATCTTACCTAAGCATGTCAGATATGCTTCTACTAGATTATGCTTCTTATTCAATGCGGTATGTTCTAAAATTTTGAAGATACTAGAGTTGGATAAGCTGCAAAATAATGTTGTTGTTACATTATGTTTGTTGGAGCAATACTTCTCACCTTTTTTCTTCACAATAATGATGCATCTTACTGTACACCTTGTGAGGGAAATGAAACTTTGTGGGCTCATTTATCTACAATGGATGTATCCTTTTGAAATATATATGAAAGTATTAAAAGGATATGTGTGTAATAGAACTCGACCAGAGGGTTCTATCACAAAGGCCTACATAGTAAAAGAAGTTGTTGAATTTTGTTCTGGGTTTTTGGTTGGATTAGATCCAATTGGACTTGGCTCATTCAAATTAAGGGAAGAAAGACATTGCAATAGGTCTTTGTCCACCAAAACTTATGTCAGACCTACTACACAACAACTAAAACAATCTCATCTTTATATATTGGAGAACACTGATGAAGTGCAACCATATAGAATGTAAGATGATTTGTAATATGATTCATGTTATTATTGTATCTTTAATATTTTTTATGTTTAGTAATTATTTCCAACAACATATAGAATATTTGAAAGAGAAAAATCCAACTAGATAAAGAAATGAAAAGTAACTTCAAGATGAACACAATCAATCATTTGCTACCTGGTTACGTGATCAGGTAATTACTCTCATTTTTTTTACAGAGTACACTTGACATGAAAACCACCCTGATATGAACACCTTTCTCGTGATAGGTGATGAGAGAATTACATTCTAAAAAACATATTTCAGAAACTATACGATGGATAACACATGGTCCTCACCCAAAGGTGGTGACATGTGAGGGTTATAAGATTAATAGATGTTGTTATAACATAAAATCCCGTGACAATAGCCAAACTGTTCAAAACTCTGGAGTTAGTTTAATTGCCACGAAAATGCAAGTGTCTAGTGCAAAAGATCAGAATCTTGTAGTCACAGACATGGCTTTTTGCGGAGTCGTCCAAGAGATTTGGGAGATTAGCTACAACACATTCAAACACCCATTGTTTAAATGTGATTGGGTTGAAAACCATAATGAAGTTCGAATGGATGAACTTGGATTTACATTGGTTGACTTGAGTCGTATTGGGCATACGTTAGATCCAGCTATGCAAGACAAATTTTTAATATAGAAGATCCAATCGATGATCGATGGTCAATTGTTGTTACACCACCACAAAGGAACTTTGTCGATGATACATGCTTTGATGATGAGCTTGGAGATACTTCTCTACATTGTCCTTTGAATTCACAATCGACACCATTAGTTGATATGGACGGTGGTGAATCGTTGTATACAAGAAAAGATTGTGATGTCACATGAGTTGACAATTAATTCACTCGAGTACGCGTATACTTTAATTGTAATGGTTTTAATTTTCTTTTGTTCATTGAATTTTAACTTTAATACATTCTTTTTGTTCATTTTTGTAGGCAATCGATAAAAAGATGGCTTACTGAAGAACACTTTAATGATATTTGAAGGACATGAACTATCATATTTTGTTTCTATTCTACCAGCTCTTTTGTAATATTGATGTGATTATATTAAATATGCTTTTGTAATACATTAGTTTGGAATGTTACACAACTTTTCTAGCTTCTTTATATATAATACGGAAAACATTCTGTATTGTGTATATGTACTTGGTTTCCTTATCTTGGATGTTTAAACTAATTTTGTTTTATTATATTTTCATAGATAATTTTTAATAGATGGACAATATGCATGATGTTGGTGTGGATAGTGAGGATTCTGCAGATGCTCCTCTTGTACAAGAAGTCACTAAGAAAATAAAGCGTGGACCTACTGGGATGCATGAAATCACTCGTGTTAACGACCATAGAAGGGTCATTAAGTACAATGAAAATGGTCAGTCAATTGGATTAAATGCTACAAAATTGAAAAGTTTTATTGGATCTTGTGTGCGCCACCATGTTCCAATCGTTTATGATAGTTGGACAAAGGTGTCATTTGAGACGAAAGAAAAAATTTATGATTTGATTCAAGTATCATGTTATTTATTAATTCTAAGTTCTTAAAAATAGAGTACATGCATTGATGTTAATCACTTAGTGTTAATAATGTAGGATGAATTTGTGGTAGACCCTAGATAAAAAAAAAAAATATATATATATATATATATTTTGAAAAACACTGTAGTAGCTATTCACCATTTCAAATATATGTTGACAAAAGAATACAGAATGTCATTTAAGGACGATTTAGAAAGTTTGAAATTTCCACCAAGCTCATATTCTATTATTGATCAAGAACATTGGAATATTTTTGTCAATTCTAGGTGCAAAGAGGATTTTCAGTTATTTTTAATTGTTTACTGTAGTTAGCATTTTCTACATAAATCATGAACAAACTTCATCAATATTTCACACTAATTATAAATATTTATAAATAATTGTAAAGATATTAAGTCAAAAGAACCGAGAAATGCAAGGGAAGAATGTGTACAATCATCGAATGTCACGAAAAGGGTATGCTAATCTTGCTGAAATTTGGTAAGAGATATATTCATTAACTCAATTCAACAAGTTGTCATTTTGTTTAAACTCATATTTACTAACTTAACCTTGTGCTTGTTTGTAGAAAAACTCTTCATCTTTTGAAGATCCAACCGAACGATATGTTTTATGGAAAATGACACGTATGATCAAGAAAGGAAAGATTGTTGATGAACGAACCCAAGAAGTGGTGGATCATATTGTAAGTATTAAATGAGTATTTTCATTCTATTAATAGATTGAATTATAAGATATTATTTTCACATTTTTAGGATGAGATTTTGGCTACATAAGCTCATAAAAGGTGATATTTCATCTCCTAGCAAGGATGTGCTATCACTAACATTAGGTACCCAAGATCGTCTTGGGCAAGTTCGAGTAGTAGGAAAGTTTATCACGCAAACTCAATACTTTCATAAACCAAAACAAACCTCAAGACTGAAGGTTGTAGAGCATGAAGCAAATACAAAACAATTTGCTAATATGACAACACGTATTAAATAGTTGGAGAAAGAATTGATGAAACATAAACAGAACTCTCAAAAATCAAAAAGTGCTAGTTCATCTAAAGATGTTAATTTGGAAAATGTTGTAGAATAGGAGGTTCAAGGAAAAGAGAAAAAACATAAGGTAAATGTGTTTATGTTTTATTAATCCTCAATGTCATGTATGTAATCATGAACAATTATGTTATGTTCCTTTTATCTAGGTGAAGCAATCGACTAAAAGTGACTCATATAGTAAGATGATAACTACCACAACTAAGGTAAGAATTAATTTATATTTGTTTAAATTTGGCATAAATCTTTATTAACACTTATTCCAAAATGATTCCAAAATAGGATGGAACTCCTTGTCGGTTGGCATTTGGATCTCTTGATAACATTGTCGCATGTGGGACAATATTTGATTCAAGTATAAAAGGTGATAATGTAAAGGTTTCGATTGATGTAGTGGTGGATGGCGATTGTTCTCTTCCCATACCATCAAAGGAAGGGGAAAACTTGCTCCCCCAAGAGTTAGGTTCACATCTATTATAGCCATGACATCTTGTTATCATTTACAAAGAAAAGGTAACATATTTGAAATTCTCTTCAATATTATAAGTTATATCATCATTTTATTATTAATAATCTCATTTTATTTGATGACCAAGGAAACTCTTAAGTCTAAAAGAGTAAAAAAATTTTGCTCCATGACACCCCTTCCAATTTCTACAGTAGCTCTACAATGTTTGCTTCATGAGGTTGAGCATATTGGTTCAGCTATACAAATGAATTTCCCTATTGATGTTTTCGGTATCCAACACAAATGTTATATAATGCTTGAAGTCCTACGAAGTTTTTTCTTCATATGCGGGAAATATCAAATGCTTGCATAGATGCATACATGATGTAAGTGAATATAGAATATTTTGTGATAGTTAACATGTTATTTTATTAGTACTAAATTTTTACTCGATTTTATAGGTATTTGTATAAAACTATTGTCAAGTCAAATGCATTAAGTTTCTACAAGTTTCTAGATGCTGGATCAATCTCCCCATCAGCTGGTTCCAAAGAATCTCGAGCTCAACTATTGACTGCACGTTTGTTGAGAACAGAACGAAATCAGTTGCTTATTTTTCCATATAATTCTGGGTAAGTCTTATTGGAATACAATAGTATTGTATTCTATGTCAATTATTTAACTTATTCTGTTATTCTAATGTATAGATGTCATTGGACTTTGATCATTATTGATCATTCTAAGAGTCTGGTATTCTCTCTGGATTCTCTAAGGAATCGTGTACCTGATGATATTGTTGAAGTAGTTAACATGTATGTGAAGTTAAAACTTTAAAAAAAAAAAAATTGAATGATTAATTAGTTTAGGTAAATGTTTAAGATCTTTTCTCTTTGATGAATTTTATGGTCTTCAAAATTTGCAAAAAGAAAAAGGCTACTTTGAAGAATGTAAAAGTGAATTATATTTCATCTTTACTTATTTAATGATTTTATTTGTATGTTGTATGTATAGTGCTCAAAACAACCAAGCTCTGTGGAATGTAGGTATTATGCTATGTGATTTATGCGTGACATAATCCATCGTAAGAGCAACCCCAATTGACGATATCGTATGTTTGTCACTGAAACTCAATGAAGTAAGAATGCATATAATAAAGTTCACATTTTGACTTTTTGTTCATATATGCAGATGAAAGATACACCATCTACTTACACACAAGATGATATTGACATTGTAAGAGCTGAGTGGGCTGAGTTTGTAGAATCGCACATATACTTTGCATAATATATGTGTTGTATTTTGGGTATATCTTCAACAAATTTAACTGTTTTATACTATTTTGTCGATCACATGATTTTGGAGTTGTGGCAAAAATAGCTTTTGGAAAGACTATTCTAGTTACTTTTGATAATAACTTTTGTTGTACTCGAAGAATGCAATTTTGTTATTTGATGTAATTTTGAGTTCATTGGTAAGATATTAACAATTTTTTTTTTCATTATTCCAAGAATTACTTTTGAATAATTGTAAATAATGTTATGGTCTTATTATTTAGAATTTGATTCAAGGATCTTTGCTCCAAAGTAGCTTGTGAGATCAATGTTAGCTTTGAGCAAGAAGTTTCTGCATGCGAGTATCTTCAATGCGAAAGAGGTATATAATGGAGTTTAAAATAGAATTTCATGTTTCACATATAAGGTATGTACTATTTTTTGAAATGTTAATTTGAAATGAAAGCAATTCTTACCAATTCAATGATGTGAGCATTAACACTCTCAGGAAGGATTTGCTCCAAAAGTAATGTTTTGAAAAAAGAATAGTTCAGATCAAAGAGTTTTGACTTGAGATTCTTTTCAATGTCTAAAGGTACATATGAACTAGAATCATATGTTTCATAAATAGTGTAGTTGATCATGATTTAAAATAGTTAATCATAATGAGATATTGTTTACTTGGTTAGGTCTTACAAGAACCAAGAAGCTAAGGAGCCTACTAATTGCAACTAATTGATTTGTAACATCGCCAATTTTTGGTAAGATCATATTTCTCCAATTATAAGTTAATTGAGTAAGTTTTCAGTTAATTGGATGAGTTAAGAGTGCAATTAAAGGGTTAATTTGCTTGGAAAAAGGATTAATTAAGTTTGATGGAAATTTTGGTAAATAAGTGAGCCAATCCAAGAAACCATTGTAGGGATAAAAGCCCTAGGCAGCGGAAGATTTCAGAGACCTTACTCAAACTAAACAATGATCGGAATACAGATACGTTGGCAAAATATTTACAACAATAAAATCATATTAAAACTACTGTAAAATAGTTATAAGCATGTTGTTAATTCCAAAAAAACCTAGATCTAATCTAGAAGTGATCCTAGTGATCAAAGATCTAAAGGAAACATACTATCGGAAGAAGATCTTGATCAAATCACCAATTTCTTTGGATTTTGCAAAAAAATACAACAACCACAAGAGCTTCTCTTTGCTGAAATTTCTCCAAGATTGTTTGAACAACACCACAAGAGTTTCACCAGTAATCTCACAAGGATTATTATCGAGGATGTTTGTGGGAGCAAGACTTACTAAGGAGAGGAATTTCTCTAGGAATTCTTTCTCTCCAGCCACACGCCAATTGAATGAGAGAATTAGCAGGCTAACTTCCTCTACTTATCGATAGGAAGAGGGAGAAGAAGTAGGAACTACCCTAGCCCCACGTTTAGGTAACTGACTCATCAATTACCTGATAATTTCAATTTTAATAAATTAAAATCATAATTAATTTTAATTTAATTAACAACATTGACAGAAGAGATTGTTGCGGTCTCTTGTCAAATAAATTTATAATCCACGATTCCTAGAGCTAACTTGTAGCAGTAGTGGTCGGGGTCGATCACAGGGAACAATCGGTTTATTTCTAAATTCTTTTGTGTTTTTGAGGTAACAAAAAAGGGGGGTTTATGGATATAAAGATTAAGACATAAAGTAAAGGCATGAAAATAAATAAGGAAAATTAAATGCAAGGAAAGTAATGGTGGGGTTAGTTTATCTTACCACGAGGATCACTTTAATCGGGGTTGAACTCGGTTTAAAGTTTGATTAATTTCATTCATCGATTATCAATTGATATTTAATTAACTATCTAAGTCCGGCGTACTTCGACAACAAACCGAGAGCCATGATCCAACTATCACAAACATGCAAACGCTAAGTTTGATTCTAATTTAAATTAATTAATTGGCCTATTAACTAATCTAAACGGCATTGGGATCTAGCCGAATTAATTCGCAAGCAATGGGCAACAAACCACAATTACAATTGATTAAATCATTTAGTTCTAGGGACACATGCGTATAATCATAACGTTGACCAATTTGCTACTTAGATTTAACAAGTAAATTTAGAGAGGGCACGGTCAAGGTTGTCAATCTTTCCTACCACAATCTAAACTTATAGAAAAAGAACTAAAATCGCAAAGACAATTAACTAAGTAATGAAGAATGGAAATCTCCTTTTTCAAAAAAAAAAAAAAGAATGGAAATCTCATAAAATTGAATCAAACTTACAAACCGAGGTCCCGATTACAACGATCCGAGCTTAGTTGGCCATAGACAAGCACCTCCAAGCTCAAGACTCGATCAACCGACCCTTAGACTAATAAAGCTAAAAAAGAACTCTTGAAACTAGAGAGAAAAGTGGCTACAAAATTGTATTGAGGGATGATTCTAAACCTACACCAAAGGCCTCTATTTATAGAGTTTCTTGGCCTTCAATTCATGGTAGAATGGTGCTGAATTGGATCTTCAAACATGGAAAGATTCCAGCAAAATTTGGCAAATTTCAATTCTGGAAAACTACCTAACGTCGCGACGTTGTGGAGAGTGTTGCGACGCTATCCCCTTCAATTTTGGAAAATATCTCTCGGATTACCCTAGTGTCGCGACGCTGTGTGGCAAGCGTCTCAACTCTGATAACGAGCGTCTCGGTGCTGATGAAGCTCCAGGGGCAGAATGATCATTTTACGCTCCAATTTTGTTCGTTTAGGCCCTGAATTGCTTCCAAAGCTCCGGTGAGGACCTATAGACATATTATACTCATTTTAAAGCATTTTTCACAAGGAATTCAACTAATATAAGCAGATTGGGAGATTCTAAGTGTATAATAAATTGGACTTATCAAACATTAATTAAATTAATATTAACTAATTTAAACCTTATTTAAATTAGTCTATTCATTTAAATGAATTTCCCTTTTTACCCTATATTTTTAATATCATTTAATTAAATCGAATTTAATTAAACTAAATTAAAAATTACAATTAATTAATTCTAAAAATTAATTAATCATAAAATTGAATATCATATATTCAATTACTTTTCTCTCATATAAACTATAGTATTAATGTGCATCCAAATGCGCATTAATTTTAACCTAGAGTTTTAATATGAATCCAATTCATATTAAACTTCCTTAGTAAATTTACCTCAACACCTTAAATGAGCTACTGGTGGGACATAATGGACCTGCATATCAGAAGCTCCAACGATATGAGATTACTTGGTTAAACTCATCAACCAAGTTAATCAATATTCATTCTTGTGGTTCACTCCACTATAGAACCACAGTTGCACTCTTCTCACTGCAGATGTATTTTCTGTGTCCATGGATATTGACCAATAACAACAAATCAGTCATTCACGTGTGTTCGTAACCCCAGTTAGGGCAAATTACTATTTTACCCCTGGGTTACCTCTACATCCTTAAGTTTCAGTGCTCCTCTAATGAACAACCTGTTTGAGGTTCAACCAACAAACAGAAGTCTCTCTCGTGTCATAGAGAGAGCAGGGCCCTTTGTTCAAGACTCGGAGACACCACTTAAGAGAGCACACCTCTACTTACCCTAAAGTCGAGAAGGAGTGAATTCCATCTTGTGTGATTATGTTCCCAGCTCCCCACTCGGTCTTGTCCCCAAAATGGTAGGCTTATTGAGTCGACGTGCAGGCCACTCTCACCCATACAAATCAAAGGACAATCCCTTGTGAACAAGAGTCCAAAACCTACTCAAGATTAAGACTAAGTTGCCTAGGTCATCCTAGTGAAATAGAAACCTAACTAGTCAATGGTGTTACAGTTAGTGGTTAACTATTTCGCAGTCCAGTCTTATGCAAACTCATTGCACAGGATACCCCCACTCGCATGTCCCCTACATGAACGCATTGGATCATTGGGTTTGTATCAAAATACAAAGCAGGTCGTATCCATAGTGTCACAAGGATAAGGTACCCAACCTTATCCTTATACTATAGATCCTTTAGGTTGTAACTTGAACATCGATTCCCGTATATCCCCACATACAATCTCAAGTCTCATACTAACAACCTAGGATGTTCAGGTTATTGGATTAGGGTTATTTAGGCAAGATTACACAATACAAACAAAATAAATGAATAATACATCATTTTATTAATTTTCGGTCAAATGTTACATTTACTATCTACGAGTTTTAGGGTATAAAACCCAACAAACTCCCACTTGAACTAAAACTCAAGATAATAGGATGTATATACAAAAATAACCCAAAGCTGGAAATGGTAAACGTATATTGTACATTACATGAAAAGTAAATATACAAAATACAATAAACTAGGGCATCCTTTATACCCATTACACATCTCCCACTTGCCCTAGATTATACAAAATACATGTCTCGTAGACCTAGACTCTCAAGATGACTCTCAAACACTTTAGCTGAGAGAGCCTTCGAAAATGGATCAGCAATGTTGTGCTCCGAAGCGATCTTGGTAACGACCACATCTCCTCGTTGCACAATCTCTCGTATCAGGTGATACTTCCTCTTAATGTGCTTTCCTCATTTGTGGCTACGAGGTTCTTTAGAACTGGCTACAGCCCCACTGTTGTCACAGTATAATGTAATGGGCAAGTTCATATTGGAACAACCTCCAAATTTGTCAAGAACATCATTAGCCTAACTGCTTCCTTTGCTGCTTCACAAGCGGCTACATACTCAACCTCCATAGTGGAGTCTGCTATGCATCCTTGATTGATGTTTCTCTAGACTACAACTCCCCCATTAAGGGTAAACACTGACCCTGACGTGGATTTCCTTGAATCCTTGTCAGACTGGAAGTCAGAATCAGTGTATCCTGTGAGAACTAACTCCTTAGCCCCAAACACCAGCATGTAGTCCCTCGTTCTCCGAAGATACTTGAGGATTCCTTTTACGACAGTCCAGTGGTCAAACCCTGGATTTGATTGATATCTGCTGACTATCCCTACTGCATAACAAATGTCAGGCCGTGCAGAGCATAACATACATTAAGCTGCCCACAGTTGAGGCATAGGGAATACGTCTCATATCCTCAATTTCTTGAGGTGTCTTAGGACATTGCTCCTTAGACAAGTGAACCCCATGCCTGAAAGGAAATAGATCCTTCTTGGAGTTCTGCATCGAATATCAAGACAACATCTTGTCGATATATGTTGCTTGAGACAAGGCTAGTGTTTTGTTCTTACGATCCCGAATTATTTGGATCCCAAGAACATATTGGGCCTCTCCTAAATCTTTCATTTGGAATTGGGCCGCAAGCCATTCTTTGATGTTAGACAGATACCCTACATCATTCCCAATGAGTAGGATGTCATCAACATATAGCACCAGGAAAGCTACCTTGTTTTTGTTCATCTTCTTGTATACACAAGGCTCATCAACATTTTGGTCAAAGCCAAAAGATTTGATCACAGTGTCAAATCTAATGTTCCAAGATATGGAGGCCTGTTTCAACCCATAAATGGATCGATTCAGTTTACAAACTTTATGCTCTTGACCTTCGGTTATGAATCCTTCGGGCTGAGACATAAAGATATTTGCTTCAAGATTACCATTCAAAAAGGCAGTCTTGACATCCATTTTCCATATTTCATAGTCATAATATGTGGCTATGGATAAGAGAATTCTTATAAACTTTAACATAACAACATGAGAAAAGGTTTCCTCATAGTCAACCCCTTCTCTTTGTTTGGTTTTATGCCCTAAAACTCGTAGATAGTGAATGTAACAGTTGACCAGATATTAATGAAATAATATTGATATAATTTTCCATTAAATATTATTAGTTATTTTATATTTGTCTTTGCCTAAAATAACCCTAATCAAATAAACTAGACATCATAGGCTGTAATATGATTCTTGAACTATATGTGGCGACATATGAGGATCACTGTTCAAGAAACAGCCTAAAGGGTCTATAGTATAGGGATAAGACTGGGTGCCTTATCCTGGTGACAATATGGATACGGCCCACTTTGTATTTGATACAAACGTTATGATGCAACACGTTTGTGTAGGAGACATGCGAGTGGGGGTATCCTATGCAATGAGTTTGCATAAGACCGGACCGCGAAATAGTAGCCACTGGCTATAACACCGTTAACTAGTTGGTTTTCTATTTCACTAGGACAACCTAAACAACTTAGTCTTAATCCTGAGTTGATTATGGACTCCTACTCATGAGAGATTGTCCTTTGATTTGTATGGGTGAGAGTGGCCAATACGCCGACTCAATAAGCCTACCATTTTGGGGACAAGACCGAATGGGGAGTTGGGAACATAATCGTACAAGATGAAATTCACTTCTTCCTGACTTCAGAGAAGCAAATGAGTGTTCCCTTAAGTGGTGATTCCGAGTCTTGAACAAAGGGCCCTACCCTCTCAATGGCACGAGAGGGTTTTCTGTTTGATGGTTGGACCATAAACAAGTTGTTCATTAGAGAAGAACTGGTACTTAAGGAAATAGAAGTAACCTAGGGGTAAAACGGTAATTTGACCCAGCTGGTGTTACAGACACTCGTGAAGGACTAACTAGTCGATATTGGTCTATATCCGTGGACACAGAAAATATGTCTGTAGTGAAAAGAGTGCAACTGTGAGTCTATAGTGGAATGTACACACAGTTAACGAATATTGATTAATTTGGTTAATGAGTTTGACAAATTAATCTCACATCGTTGGAGCTTCTGATTTGCAGGTCCATTAGGTCCCACTGGTAGCTCATAAAGTAATTTGAGGAAACTAAGTAATAAATGTTCAATTTACTAAGGGAAACAATATAATATATATTGATATATTATTATGAGAGAAATTAATATTTGAAGAAATTCAAATATTAATATAAATTTGAGTCACATTAAATTTATGGAAGTTCGAAAGAGTTCAAATATGAATTAATTAATTTTAAGGCCTAAAATCCATTTGGGAAAATTAATTAATTCAAGGCCAAAAATTAAATATGTGATATTTAATTTCTGGTTAATTAATTAAATAATTAATTAATCGGGAATTAATCAATTATGGAAATAATTAATCACTTATGGAAGTGATTAATCATTTATGGAAATGATCTAATCACTTAAGGAAGTAATTAGCTATTTGTGGAAAAGATTAATCAATTATGGAATTGATTGATCTTTGATTGAATAAATAAGGAATAAGATTGAATCAATTTTGGAAAAGTTTGATTTAATTGAATATTTTATTCATGGCTGCTGTTCACACGTAACTTGGGGGATGGTGAACGTGGAATAAATAATATATTGTATTAATGTTGTATGCGTGTGGGTGTACAATCTCTAACTTTAATCCTCTGATTCTCTCTCTTAAATATATAAACTTTGGCCTCTAGCTTGTTGCTCTTCTTGGGCCGGTTTGTTGGGCTTCTTAGATGATCAACTTGCTAGGTTGATGATCTCTTGGATCGGCCTATTGGCTTGATGATCTCTTGGATCGGCTTATTGGCTTGTTGATCTTCTTGGATGATCGGTCTGTTAGGTTGATGATCTCCTGGATCGACCTATTGGACTTGTTGATCTTCTTGGATGATCGGCCTGTTAGGTTGATGATCTCCTGGATCGACCTATTGGGCTTGTTGATCTTCTTGGATGATCGGCCTGTTGGCGTGATGATCTCTTGGATCGGCTTGTTGGCTTGTTGATCTTCCTGGATGATCGGTCTGCTGACTTGTTGATCTTCTTGATCGGTCGGTTGGCTTGTTGATCTCTTGGATGATCGGCCTGCTGACTTGTTGATCTTCTTGATCGGTCGGTTGGCTTGTTAATCTCTTGGATCAGCCTGTTGGCTTGATGATCTGTTGGATCGGCTTGTTAGCTTGTTGATCCTCTTGGATGATCGGCCTGCTGACTTGTTGATCTTCTTGATCGGTCGGTTGGCTTGTTGATCTCTTGGATCGGCCTGTTGGCTTGATGATCTGTTGGATCGGCTTGTTAGCTTGTTGATCCTCTTGGATGATCGGCCTGCCGACTCTGGACTCTGGCAGAATGCTCTGGACTCTGAGTTCTCTGACTCTGTCTCCAAATCTGAATCCCCCCTGAATGAATGGTGGCCTCCTCTATTTATAGAGTTTGATGGACCTCATATGGGCTTGGGCTTGGGTCCAATTGCCACGTGGCATAATTTGATTGAACTTGGCTGATGTTATCTGATGGATCACTAATAGACAAGTGGCATTCTTTGATTTGCCGAATTTTAATGTCTATTAATTTCATTTAGGCACACGTGTAAATGTGTAACTGGTCCCAAATTTATTTTATCATTAATTTATATTAATGACGTGGCAATTTGTGATTGGCCAAAATTTATCCTTCAACAAATGCCCCCTTTTCGAGAGTTAGTCACAAGTTATGTGTGAGTGAATCTCGAAAAAGATATTTTGGGATCAAAATGCAAGATATTTGTTCTTGATTTTGACTCCCTTTGGTGTGTCAATTTAATCAAAATATGAATTTTGGTCAAAATTTTGATTTTTTTATTTGACACACTTTTATCGCCAATTAATCAAAATTTGAAGTTTGGTCAAAATTTTGATGATTTTTTTTTTCTTATTTGGCAGCAAACTTTGATTTGAAGTTTGGGCAAATTTTGGTTTATACCCAAATTTTGATTTGAGGTAAAATCCTACCCAATTTTAACTCGCATTTGGAATAGAATTTGAGGTTTTGACTTTGGTTCATTTGGGATAAAATTTGGATTATGCCAAACTTTTGACTTGAGGTAAAATTCTATCCAATTTTAACTTGCATTTGGAATAGAATTTGAGTTTGGGACTTTGGTTGATTTTGGGTTTGACAAAATTTGGGTTGAGAATAATATGAGTTGACCGAATAGCATATATGTATATATTAACAAGCAAATGTTAATCAAAAGACTTGAATGGTCTATTGGTTTAATAGCCAAGCTGCATATTTAAAGGTCATGGGTTCGAGTCCCAAAATTGTTAATCTTAAATTTTAAGATTCATATTTCTCATGAGAGCCTTTGAAGCCTAGGAGAAACCTTCGAACTTTGGAGGGAAGGAACTGTGTGGCGAAGCGAGCGCGTGTGAACCTTCGAACTTGGAGGAAGGAACTGTGGCGAAGCGCGTGAGAACCTTCGAACTTGGAGGAAGGAACTGTGGCGAAGCGATGCGCGTGAGAACCTTCGAACTTGGAGGAAGGAACTGTGGCGAAGCGCGTGTGAACCTTGATGCGCGAGAACCTTCGAACTTGGAGGAAGGAACTGTGGCGAAGCGCGTGTGAACCTTCGAACTTGGAGGAACTTGGTTCGAACTTGGAGGAAGGAACTGTGGCGAAGCGCGTGTGAACCTTCGAACTTGGAGGAAGGAACTGTGGCGAAGAGCGTGTGAACCTTCGAACTTGGAGGAACTTGGTTCGAACTTGGAGGAAGGAACTGTGGCGAAGCGCGTGTGAACCTTCGAACTTGGAGGAACTTGGAGGAAGGAACTGTGGCGAAGCGCGTGAGAACCTTGATGCGCGTGAGAACCACCTTCGAACTTGGAGGGAAGGAACTGTGGCGAAGCGCGTGTGAACCACCTTCGAACTTGGAGGAACTTGGAGGAAGGAACTGTGGCGAAGCGCGTGTGAACCTTCGAACTTGGAGGAACTTTGTTCGAACTTGGAGGAAGGAACTGTGGCGAAGCGCGTGTGAACCTTCGAACTTGGAGGAACTTGGAGGAAGAAACTGTGGCGAAGCGCGTGAGAACCTTGATGCGCGTGAGAACCACCTTCGAACTTGGAGGGAAGGAACTGTGGCGAAGCGCGTGAGAACCACCTTCGAACTTGGAGGGAAGGAACTGTGGCGAAGCGCGTGAGAACCTTCGAACTTGGAGGAAGGAACTGTGGCGAAGCTCGTGTGAACCTTCGAACTTGGAGGAAGGAACTGTGGCGATGCGCGTGAGAACCTTCGAACTTGGAGGAAGGATTCGAACTTGGATGAAGGAACTGTGGCGATGCGCGTGAGAACCTTCGAACTTGGAGGAAGGATTCGAACTTGGAGGAAGCTGTGGCGATGCACGTGAGAACCTTCGAACTTGGAGGAAGGAACTGTGGCGATGCGCGTGTGAACCTTCGAACTTGGAGGAAGGAACTGTGGCAATGCGCGTGTGAACCTTCGAACTTGTTCGAACTTGGAGGAAGGAACTGTGGCGATGCGCGTGAGAACCTTCGAACTTGGAGGAAGGAACTGTGGCGAAGCTCGTGTGAACCTTCGAACTTGGAGGAAGGAACTGTGGCGAAGCGCGTGAGAACCTTCGAACTTGGAGGAAGGAACTGTGGCGAAGCGATGCGCGTGAGAACCTTCGAACTTGGAGGAAGGAACTGTGGCGAAGCGCGTGTGAACCTTGATGCGCGAGAACCTTCGAACTTGGAGGAAGGAACTGTGGCGAAGCGCGTGTGAACCTTCGAACTTGGAGGAACTTGGTTCGAACTTGGAGGAAGGAACTGTGGCGAAGCGCGTGTGAACCTTCGAACTTGGAGGAACTTGGAGGAAGGAACTGTGGCGAAGAGCGTGTGAACCTTCGAACTTGGAGGAACTTGGTTCGAACTTGGAGGAAGGAACTGTGGCGAAGCGCGTGTGAACCTTCGAACTTGGAGGAACTTGGAGGAAGGAACTGTGGCGAAGCGCGTGAGAACCTTGATGCGCGTGAGAACCACCTTCGAACTTGGAGGGAAGGAACTGTGGCGAAGCGCGTGTGAACCACCTTCGAACTTGGAGGAACTTGGAGGAAGGAACTGTGGCGAAGCGCGTGTGAACCTTCGAACTTGGAGGAACTTTGTTCGAACTTGGAGGAAGGAACTGTGGCGAAGCGCGTGTGAACCTTCGAACTTGGAGGAACTTGGAGGAAGAAACTGTGGCGAAGCGCGTGAGAACCTTGATGCGCGTGAGAACCACCTTCGAACTTGGAGGGAAGGAACTGTGGCGAAGCGCGTGAGAACCACCTTCGAACTTGGAGGGAAGGAACTGTGGCGAAGCGCGTGAGAACCTTCGAACTTGGAGGAAGGAACTGTGGCGAAGCTCGTGTGAACCTTCGAACTTGGAGGAAGGAACTGTGGCGATGCGCGTGAGAACCTTCGAACTTGGAGGAAGGATTCGAACTTGGATGAAGGAACTGTGGCGATGCGCGTGAGAACCTTCGAACTTGGAGGAAGGATTCGAACTTGGAGGAAGCTGTGGCGATGCACGTGAGAACCTTCGAACTTGGAGGAAGGAACTGTGGCGATGCGCGTGTGAACCTTCGAACTTGGAGGAAGGAACTGTGGCAATGCGCGTGTGAACCTTCGAACTTGTTCGAACTTGGAGGAAGGAACTGTGGCGATGCGCGTGAGAACCTTCGAACTTGGAGGAAGGAACTGTGGCGAAGCTCGTGTGAACCTTCGAACTTGGAGGAAGGAACTGTGGCGATGCGCGTGAGAACCTTCGAACTTGGAGGAAGGATTCGAACTTGGATGAAGGAACTGTGGCGATGCGCGTGAGAACCTTCGAACTTGGAGGAAGGATTCGAACTTGGAGGAAGCTGTGGCGATGCACGTGAGAACCTTCGAACTTGGAGGAAGGAACTGTGGCGATGCGCGTGTGAACCTTCGAACTTGGAGGAAGGAACTGTGGCAATGCGCGTGTGAACCTTCGAACTTGTTCGAACTTGGAGGAAGGAACTGTGGCGATGCGCGTGAGAACCTTCGAACTTGGAGGAAGGAACTGTGGCGATGCGCGTGTGAACCTTCGAACTTGGAGGAAGGGGAACTGTGGTGAAGCGCGTGTGAACCTTCGAACTTGGAGGAAGGGGAACTGTGGTGAAGCGCGTGTGAACCTTCGAACTTGGAGGAAGGAACTGTGGCGAAGCGCGTGAGAACCTTCGAACTTGGAGGAAGGAACTGTGGCGAAGCGCGTGTGAACCTTCGAACTTGGAGGAAGAAACTGTGGCGATGCGCGTGAGAACCTTCGAACTTGGAGGAAGGATTCGAACTTTGATGAAGGAACTGTGGCGATGCGCGTGAGAACCTTCGAACTTGGAGGAAGGATTCAAACTTGGAGGAAGCTGTGGCGATGCGCGTGAGAACCTTCGAACTTGGAGGAAGGAACTGTGGCGATGCGCGTGTGAACCTTCGAACTTGGAGGAAGGAACTGTGGCAATGCGCGTGTGAACCTTCGAACTTGTTCGAACTTGGAGGAAGGAACTGTGGCGATGCGCGTGAGAACCTTCGAACTTGGAGGAAGGAACTGTGGCGATGCGCGTGTGAACCTTCGAACTTGGAGGAAGGGGAACTGTGGTGAAGCGCGTGTGAACCTTCGAACTTGGAGGAAGGAACTGTGGCGATGCGCGTGAGAACCTTCGAACTTGGAGGAAGGAACTGTGGCGATGCGCGTGTGAACCTTCGAACTTGGAGGAAGGAACTGTGGCGATGCGCGTGAGAACCTTCGAACTTGGAGGAAGGAACTGTGGCGAAGCGACGTGAGAGAACATTCGACTTGGAGGAGAGAACCTTCGTACTTGGAGAGAAGGAACTACGGCGAAGCAAACGTGAGAACCTTCGAACTTGGAGGAAGGAACTGCATCGCAGCAATGTAAGAGCCTTCGTACTTGGAGAAAAGAAACTGCAGCGAAACATGTGAGAACCTTCGAACTTGAAGAGAAGGAATGCACGAACTTAGGGTGAGTGAAACACCGAACTTGAGGCTAGCGAGGCATTGAATTTTGAGAGAAGGAAATCTTCTTTTATTCATCCAACTCGTAGCTTCATATTCATAACGTTGCACAACTTCAATTTGTTGTGTTGCCCCCAGTAGTGATTAACTTCTTCAATTTGTATTTTTGTGTTTCAATGTTTGTTGCACTTTTTTTTTTGTTTGGAGAGACTGAACTTAAAGTTTTCTTTAAGCTGCCTACGTACCCTTTGAAGAAAAGGGATCAAGTCATAACGTAGTTCAAATTTTTTTTTTTTTTTTTTGCTCTCACCTTTTAAGCTCGTGTGGGCTAGGAGCATCATGCAGTTTAGGCTCTTGCGATAAGGAGCTTTTACATTTAAAAGCTCTCATTTTTGTCATGGTCTTGATCAGATCCTTCATTTGCAGGATTGGTCAAGATAATGAGATTTGGCTTCACCTTCAAGGAACCTTCCGTATTTATGAGAACAGAAAACTTCCTCTTCATACGTGACGGGATGCTACTATGAAGCTTCTTGTCACTGTTTACTTCATCGAAAAGTTTAGGGTTTAGGGTTTAGGTTGATCGTTTGTTACTTTGAGGCGATCAAAGACAAATGTTGAAGATCGACTTTTCTTCGATGTGGAGACACTTAGCCTTTGGAAAGCTGAAGGTCGAGTGAAGGTGGACACCGAACATTGATTTTCTTCTTCTGTCGCGACCATACTCATTCTTTGGAATACTGAAGGACGAGTAGTTGGAGGCTTGATGCGACCGAAGACGGAGGTCCTTTGTTCACCCTTCTCATAATTGTCAACTTCTTCTACGTTGATGCAGTAGGAAGTCGCAAAGTTCTCTTTTTCCTTTATGTGGAAATTTTTGGAGAAGGATTTATTCAACATCACCAGTTGTTGAGGTTAAGAAAACTTTTTACTTCTCTTCCTCTTGGGTTGAAGTTTCTTAGGATCCTTCTTTCTTTGATGTTTGGTCTTTTCTTTGATTGTAGCAAGATTTGATTGAGCTACTTCATCAAGGTCGAGCTCGATTTTGCCTTCCTTAGCCAGCTTTAAAATTAAGTCCTTTAGGACGAAACATCTTTCCACTGGATGACCAATAACTCGATGATACTTGCAATACTTGGGATCATCGACTTTCTCCATCTCTTCTGGTCGTTTACACTTAGGAAGCTTTATCAGTTGCGCTTCCAATAGTTGTTCCAACATATCAGGGATGTCGGCATCAGGGAAAGGATAGATTTTCTTTTGTCTTTCCTTTAAAGTTAAGTGATGCGCTCCATTAGTTTGTTGCTTTTCTTTCGAAGACGACTTGGGAAGGGTTGTGTTTACAACCATGGATTCTTCTATAGTCTCTTCATCGTTCCTTCCTTCTTTTCTCATGTTAGGGAGGAGAAGGTCTTGGTTTTCTCGACTAGCAATACTTAGCTCCATATCGTGGGCACGAGTTGCTAGTTCCTCAAAGGTGCGAGGCTTTATACCTTTAAGGATGTAGAGGAGTTCCCAGTGCATGCCTTAAATGCACATCTCAACGGAAGAGAGTTCAGTGAGGCGATCTTTGCAATCTAGACTCATAGCTCTCCAGCGATTTATATAGTTAACAACGAGTGCACCTTTTCGTTGTTTAGTGTTTGTGAGCTCGAACATGCTAACGGTTCGTCTAGTGCTGTAGAAGCGATTCAAAAACTCTCTTTCGAGTTCCTCCCAACTGTCTACTGACTCAGGTTCTAGATCAGTGTACCAGTCAAAAGCATTTCCTTTAAGTGTTCGAACGAACTGTTTGACTAGTAGATCCCCTCGAGTACCAGCGTTCTCGCATGTCTCAACGAAGTGGGCAATATGTTGTTTAGGATTGCCCTTTCCATCAAATTGTTGAAATTTCGGTGGCTGATACCTGATTGGCGTTCTCAAATTATCAATCCTCTTAGTATAAGGTTTGGAGTACAAGAGGGAATCTTGAGTAGGTCCACCGTACTGAGCTCTGATACAGTTTGTGATCATATCTTGGAGCTGTTGGATGGATAGTGAAGCGACCGAAGCAGAACATTGTGGATGATCATCTTGCACTATAGACTTTCCTTTGTCGTGATTTTTTACGACTTAGGTTTGACTTGATTCGGCGATATGTTGGTTCTCAATTTGGCTCTTTAGTTGCTCAATTTGAGAATCTTTTTCTTCAATCGCCTTCATCAAGTTGTTGATGTGTTCTTGCATCTCAGCCATTCTTTCTTCCATAGTTCTTGTCTCAGTCATCATAACAGTCACTACGTCAGAATCAGGTTCAAACAAAGGGTTATACTTGACAAAAAACTTGTCATTAGTATATGCCCCCTGCAAGGTTGTTTCTTGGCCTGCAACGACAGAAGCTTTATCTTCTTGCAACGTCAGTCCGTTGAAGCAACGATGGGCAGTAGAACCCATGTAAGACTTGTTCATGACAGCGACCATTGAAGAAGTTTTGAACGACATGTTTATACTTGTGTTTTGAGATAAGAGAGAGAGATGAGAGGTAGAGATGGTCCCACTGGGCGTGCCAATTTGTTCACACGTAACTTCGGGGATGGTGAACGTGGAATAAATAATATATTGTATTAATGTTGTATGCGTGTGGGTGTACAATCTCTAACTTTAATCCTCTGATTCTCTCTCTTAAATATATAAACTTTGGCCTCTAGCTTGTTGCTCTTCTTGGGCCGGTTTGTTGGGCTTCTTAGATGATCAACTTGCTAGGTTGATGATCTCTTGGATCGGCCTATTGGCTTGATGATCTCTTGGATCGGCTTATTGGCTTGTTGATCTTCTTGGATGATCGGTCTGTTAGGTTGATGATCTCCTGGATCGACCTATTGGACTTGTTGATCTTCTTGGATGATCGGCCTGTTAGGTTGATGATCTCCTGGATCGACCTATTGGGTTTGTTGATCTTCTTGGATGATCGGCCTGTTGGCGTGATGATCTCTTGGATCGGCTTGTTGGCTTGTTGATCTTCCTGGATGATCGGCCTGCTGACTTGTTGATCTTCTTGATCGGTCGGTTGGCTTGTTGATCTCTTGGATGATCGGCCTGCTGACTTGTTGATCTTCTTGATCGGTCGGTTGGCCTGTTGATCTCTTGGATCAGCCTGTTGGCTTGATGATCTGTTGGATCGGCTTGTTAGCTTGTTGATCCTCTTGGATGATCGGCCTGCTGACTTGTTGATCTTCTTGATCGGTCGGTTGGCTTGTTGATCTCTTGGATCGGCCTGTTGGCTTGATGATCTGTTGGATCGGCTTGTTAGCTTGTTGATCCTCTTGGATGATCGGCCTGCCGACTCTGGACTCTGGCAGAATGCTCTGGACTCTGAGTTCTCTGACTCTGTCTCCAAATCTGAATCCCCCCTGAATGAATGGTGGCCTCCTCTATTTATAGAGTTTGATGGACCTCATATGGGCTTGGGCTTGGGTCCAATTGCCACGTGGCATAATTTGATTGAACTTGGCTGATGTTATCTGATGGATCACTAATAGACAAGTGGCATTCTTTGATTTGCCGAATTTTAATGTCTATTAATTTCATTTAGGCACACGTGTAAATGTGTAACTGGTCCCAAATTTATTTTATCATTAATTTATATTAATGACGTGGCAATTTGTGATTGGCCAAAATTTCTCCTTCAACAGCTGCTCTTCTATAAATAGAACACTAGACCTAATTGATTCGGTAGCCCTATTGCTCTTAGACTCACAAGACAAGACCCTAGAATTCTCTCTAACCTCCCTCTTAGACTTAGAGACATACCGGCGTAACCTCTGTGGTTATTGTGTCTTTCAAGAAGAAATTTCCAGCGAAGAAACTACAAGAAGGCTGCTGCGTTTTTGTTCGTTGAAGCGTCGTTGGCGAAGAACGGTCAAGTCTACAACGAAGGTTGTAACGATTCTTTCGCGTTTCTTTAGAAAAGCATGAAAATAAATTTAGATTTAAATTTCAAACATGTTTATAGCAATTTCCAGCAACTTTAAAGCATGTTTAAAGTTTATTTTACCTTTTTGTAACGGTATTTTAATGTTAATTAATATACGGTGTAAGGTCCAATCGATGTGCTTCCGCTGCGTAGGGGCTTTCATCCCCTTCAATCTTTTGGTGTAACCTTTTGCTACAAGTCTAGCTTTGAAAGTCTGTACTTTCCCAGCTGCATCTCTCTTTCTCTTATAGATCCATTTGCACCCTATGGGTTTTACCCCTTCAGGAAGATCTACAAGTTCCCAAACTTTATTTAAGTACATAGACTCCATCTCAAGGTCCATTACTTTGACCCACTAGTCTTTATCCACGTCATTCATTGCCTAACGATAGGACAATGGATCCTCAACACCATCATCAGGTATGACAACCTGAGTTTTAGTTAAACCCAAGTAACCGTCAGGTTGTAATACAATCCTCCCACTGTGTCGAGGCTCTCTCACTATGTGAGAAGGACGAGATTGACCAGAAGTGTTGGCTCCTTCATCAACTCTTTTGGAAAGACCTGCTTCATCAACAACTCTTTCTAACTCTCTGTAGCTTCTCCTAATACTAACTTACTTCATGGTTTGTGATTCCTCATGTGTTCTTCCTCCAAGAAAGTGACATTTGTCGATACAATGACCTTGTTTTCTTGTGGGTCGTAGAAAAGACCGCCTCTCGTTTCTTTTGGGTAACCAACAATTTGGCATAATTTCGAACGAGGTTCCAGTTTCTTAGGATTTGTCACAAGTACATGTGTTGGACAACCCCAGATACAGAAGTAACACAAACTAGGTTTATGCCCCCTCCATAACTCGAAAGGCGTTTCAGAAACGCATTTCGAGGGAACGTTGTTCAAAATATGTACTGCAGTCTCTGTTGCATACCCCCAAAACGAGCTAGGCAATTGAGCATAACTCATCATAGAACGAACCATGTCTAACAAGGTTCTATCATTTCTCCTTTCTGATACACCATTTTGTTGAGGTGTACCAGGTGCTGAGAGTTGAGATTGGATTCCATGTTCTATTAAATAATTTTGGAATCTCAAATCCATTTACTCTCCACCTCGATTTGAGCGAACTGTTTTGATTGTTTTACCTAATAGGTTTTCAACTTCAGCCTTAAACTCTTTAAACTTTTCAAGAGCTTCAGACTTTTGATCCATTAGATACAAGTAACCATATATTGAATAATCATCTATGAAATAAATGAAATATTCATAACCTCCTGAAACTTTAACATTCATTGGACCACAAAGATCCAAATGTATCAAATCTAAAGGTTCTTTGACTCGATAACCTTTTCCAGTAAAAGGGCTCTTAGTCATTTTACCCTCGAGACACGATTCACAGGGTGGCAATGAATCATCTTCCAACTAAGTTAGAAGTCCATTCTTTACCAAACGACCGATCCAATCGATGTTAATATGACCAAGTCGTAAATGCCAAAGGTATATGTTGTTACTTTTCAGAGAAATTCTTTGCCTTTTATTTCAAGTTTTAGCAGTTTTAAACATTTCATGATTTAAAAGTGCATTAGAATCAGTTGGTCTTAAGACATACAAGTTGTTTTCTAATTTAGCAGAACAAATAAGTACTCTATTTTGAAAAATGAGCGCTTCATTCAATTCAAACGAAATAGAATATGATTGTTCCAACAAACTAGAAACAGAAATAAGGTTCCTTGATGTGCAAATTGCTTACCGCAAGTGTACGGGTCAAGTAATAATATAGTGTTTTCGTGTAAAACGAGTGTCGTCCTCTGGATTGGTTTTCTAGCAAATTAAGTATCGTGAATACTTTTGTTCAATTTTATTTAGGGAGCAAAACTCAATGATAAAGATAAATCTAAAGCTAAGACAAAAAGCAAAAAATAAAAGTGGAGACTCAAATGGAAAGATTCTTAGGGAATTGATTTCATTGATTAAGAATGAGGATTGATTAATAGGAATGAATTGACCGTGCAATTATTCTACAAGCCAAGGAAGCTTTTATCACGATTACCTCTCCCGAGTATAATTGATTCTCATGCATATAAACTAACTTGATATCCCTATCTAAGTTCATTAACATGCAAGGCATTATTCGGTTCGGTCCTTGTTATGCTTCTAAAAATATTCCAAACCCCGTCACAAACTTAGAATTTCTACTTTAGTCATGCAATTAAATAAAGTAAGTCTTAGGCCAAATCCTCTCTCCCGAGTTAGATTCAACACTTAAATCATTCAATTAGTGATCAAGTAATTGAAAGCATTAAACACAAAATTGCATGCATAGAATAAAAGCACATTCATACCAAAAATTAATCCAACAAACTTAAACAACTACATCAATCCCTAAGACAAACAACTAGCAACTCATAGTCTTTAAACTACAAACACTAATTGAAAGAAAAGCCATAAAAACTACAAAAGGTAAGGGAAAGAGAAAGGAAAACTCGAATCCGTCGAAACCGGCACGTCCCTGTCACGATCTCCACGTCTTCTCGCTTGATTCCCGCTCCTTGGCCTTGCTTTAGCTCCCACCAAAGGTCTCTAGTCGAAATTAGGGCTAAAATCTAACCAATTGGGCCCTCCAATCCTTAGCTGAAAAGAGGAATTTATAGAAAATCTGCGGGTAGCGTCGCGACGCTGTGTACATACGCTAAGGAGATAGCGTCTCGACGGTGTCTCTGTTGCCGCCCAATTCAGAAAAGGAAAGGCAGCGTCGAGACGCTCCAAGAGCAGCGTCCCGACGCTGGCCTACGGATGGCTCTCTTTTGACTTCTTCTTGGTTGAATCTTTTCCGTTCTTTAGCCAATTTTCATGTCCCGAACACGTATTTAGCTCCAATTTCTCGATTTAACTCCGAAACATGATTCCTACAAAAAGAACATAAAATGCATAATTTTGGCCAGTTAAATATAAAAGACTAGCTTAATTAATTAGGGAAACATAGCTAGCTATGCTCGCTATCAAATACCCCCAAACTTAAGCTTTTGCTAGTCCTCGAGCAAACTAAAAATCAAACATACAGTGGAAGAATGGATGCAACAAACATGACTCAATCCTCAAGGCTCAAAAGTCAATAGTCAAGCAAGCAAGAGACATGCACATAAGGACCAATGAGGGAGACAAATTAAAATTTTTCCAAAATTAACTTGCACAAGCGAGATCTAACTCAACGAGACCTGACTCTACTAGCCCGGGATTGGATTATTAAACTCTCAACTCATCTTCCCTCTACAGTGGCACTAAGGATTCACTAACGAGTCAATGGAACAACTTAGTTTGTTTTCCTCCATACTTAGGTGCTTATAAGTGAAAATTAAATCAAGCATTTATATGTGGCACTAGCTTTCACACACCTATTGCAGGGACCCTTAACCGGAGTTTTCTCTGGTTGGCCTAACTGATCACAACAGGGGTAGCTCTTTTTGCCTAAACTTTATTAATCATTGCATTGTGCGCATAAGTCATGACTTTTTTTTTCTCTCTCAAATTGTAACAACAAGAATGATTTTTCTTTATGAGCATGATAAGCATATATTCTTTTCTTTCCTCCTAAGCAAGATCAAACATGCTAATTTGCAAAAAATTAACTCTTTAGCTCTTCCCTATACCTATCGAGGTGACAACAAGCATATGAACCTAATAATTCACTCTTAAGCATTCAAATCCAAATCTAGCCAAGACAAATACTCTACTCATGCAAGCCATCTCCTAGAAAAAGTTTAAAAAGTCTCCCTTTTTGGGCACTCATGCTTACAACTCATCGAAAGCTTGAAAATTGACAAGAAAGCCTATCCTAGGACATCATAGCCATGCAAAAATAGCATCCAGAAAACAACCATATGCTCAATTCAAAGAAAGCTCAAATCTATAGCCCGAACTCAGATGCTCAAGGGCTCCACAAACATGATAATCCACCCCCAAACTTAAAGCATGCATTGTCCTCAATGTATAAAGAAAATAAAGCATAATCAATCATGAGAACAATAAAAGAGTAGGAGGAGTGAACGATACTGCCCTGGAATGATGACCTTTTCATGAATGCTTGGCAAAGACAAGAGCACGGGAACTCCTACAAAACAAAAACAACAAGACATAAAAAACAATAACAAAGTAACTTGGGTTGCCTCCCATAAGCGCTTGTTTATCGTCTCTAGCTCGACGTACTCGTGCAGTCTGTCAAGGCACATAAAAATTCTCGTATTTCTTTGGACCCTTCTTTCTTGAATCAATAAAACTCACTATTGCTAGCAAGCTTACTAGCTTCTCATGGGCCCCTGAAATAGAATTATTTTTGGTATTTTTGACTAAAATAAACATAAAAGGAGAAAGATCAAAATAAAGAGACTCTGACTCTAAAACTGACTCGTGAGAATAGAAAAAGGAATAATCAAAATATACAAAGGATGGAGAAGATAAAACAGACGAAGGCTTTTCAACCTCAAACTCTACCTCCTGAACTTCCTCTGACACTACAAGCTCATTTTCTTTTTCTTCCTCACAACCATGTTCTTGATAGGTGCTCCAACTCTCCAATTCATCCCCACTATTAATGCAACTCACCCCTAACTGCTCATCCTCATCAAGATCGAAAGAACTACGCTCATGAATGGGTGCCAATGAATCATCAGCCACATGACTCACTACACAACTTATGGAAGTGGATCCCACCTCACTAACTTCCTGTGGAGCTTGAAGTCCTCTTATGATTTCATCAATTTTTAGACTCCTCGCTCTAGACTCCTCAATATAATTTTGAACTATGCTTTCCAAGGAAGAATTTTCATTTAAAGGGGTATAACTTGAAGATGAAAAATTGGAATATGGTGTTGAATAAAAATCCATTCAAATCAATTAAAGCAACAATGATAATTAGGCTTTCAATCAAACAATAACCCAACAAGAACAAATGACAAATACTCAAACAAAAAAAATCTAATATGGAAAATATAATTTAGAAAAGGAAAGTACTATCTAATTAAGGAAAACAAGAAACAAATATGGAAAATTACAATTAAGGCAAAAGACTAACAAGGAAAAAATATCTAAATAAAGAAAAAAAATCAAGAAAATAACACAAAAAACAAATAAGGAAAAGATTACACAACTAAAAGAAAAACTAAATTAGAAAAGCAAATATGGAAAGAAAAACAAATAAGGAAATAACTAAAAAAGGAATGCAACAAATATGGAAAATAAAAAGAAATAAGGAAAAAAATGCAATCTATCTACAAAATAAAAATAAAAAAAAATAAAAAAAATAAAATACACCCTAAATTAAGACCGAACAATTTTTTCACGATATTAATTTAACTAAATATACCAATCTCCGGCAACGGCGCCAAAAACTTGAGGTGCAAATTGCTTACCGCAAGTGTACGGGTCAAGTAATAATATAGTGTTTTCATGTAAAACGAGTGTCGTCCTCTGGATTGGTTTTCTAGCAAATTAAGCATCGCGTATACTTTTGTTCAATTTTATTTAGGGAGAAAAACTCAATGATAAAGATAAATCTAAAGCTAAGACAAAAAGCATAAAATAAAAGTGGAGACTCAAATGGAAAGATTCTTAGGGAATTGATTTCATTGATTAAGAATGAGGATTGATTAATAGGAATGAATTGACCGTGCAATTATTCTACAAGCCAAGGAAGCTTTTATCACGATTACCTCTCCCGAGTATAATTGATTCTCATGCATATAAACTAACTTGATATCCCTATCTAAGTTCATTAACATGCAAGGCATTATTCGGTTCGGTCCTTGTTATGCTTCTAAAAATATTCCAAATCCCGTCACAAACTTAGAATTTCTACTTTAGTCATGCAATTAAATAAAGTAAGTCTTAGGCCAAATCCTCTCTCCCGAGTTAGATTCAACACTTAAATCATTCAATTAGTGATCAAGTAATTGAAAGCATTAAACACAAAATTGCATGCATAGAATAAAAGCACATTCATACCAAAAATTAATCCAACAAACTTAAACAACTACATCAATCCCTAAGACAAACAACTAGCAACTCATAGTCTTTAAACTACAAACACTAATTGAAAGAAAAGCCATAAAAACTACAAAAGGTAAGGGAAAGAGAAAGGAAAACTCGAATCTGTCGAAACCGGCACGTCCCCGTCACGATCTCCACGTCTTCTCGCTTGATTCCCACTCCTTGGCCTTGCTTTAGCTCCCACCAAAGGTCTCTAGTCGAAATTAGGGCTAAAATCTAACCAATTGGGCCCTCCAATCCGTAGCTGAAAAGAGGAATTTATAGAAAATCTGCGGGTAGCGTCACGACGTTGTGTACATAGCGTCGCGACGCTGTCACAACGTCTCGACGGTGTCTCTGTTGCCGCCCAATTCAGAAAAGGAAAGGCAGCGTCGAGACGCTCCAAGAGCAGCGTCCCAACCCTGGCCTACGGATGGCTCTCTTTTGACTTCTTCTTGGTTGAATCTTTTTTGTTCTTTAGCCAATTTTCATGTCCCGAACACGTATTTAGCTCCAATTTCTCGATTTAACTCCGAAACATGATTCCTACAAAAAGAACATAAAATGCATAATTTTGGCCAATTAAATATAAAAGACTAGCTTAATTAATTAGGGAAACATAGCTAGTCTCTCCTTCAACCAATTCCTTATTCTTCATATGAGATTGATAAGCTTGTAGCTCATTGAGAATGGTAGTCAGGTTGAACTGAATCTTGTTCATCATGTCATTCGTTCTGAATTGAAAAAAAGGTCTTCGGAAGAGATTCCAGAATGAATGTGACCTGACTAGTCTCGTAGATGACCGCCCCATTTGCCTTTGCCACATTGAATTGGACCATCATATCCAGGACATGATCCCACAAAATAAGAGCCCTCTTCCATGCGACAGTTATAGACATACTTGAGAGCCTCATGTTGGAGCTGATAGGACGGTTGTCTAAACATCTCCCTTAGTGATCCCATTATATCTCTGGCATTATTAAAGGGTTCGCATTTCTTAGAAAGTATGTCAGACAGACTCGCTAAGATATATGCTCGGTCCTTATCATTGGCCTTAACCCAACGGTCATACGCATCTCTAGTTGCCTGAGATGCGTTGCGAGCAAGAACCAGAGAACACTCATTCGTTAAGACAAACCTTAAATTGTCAACAATTAGAATCATATTTAATGTTGACAACCACGACAAGTAGTTTTCTCCCGTACACTAATCATTTTTAAGCAGAGTGATTATAGAGAAAGACATTGCTTAAAAATAAACATTTACCGTATTAGTTATCTTTGCTTTAACCCATCACACAAGCAATACAAACAATTGCAAACATCCAATCAATTTTGCAAACAAGCAATCAAAGAACCCTAATAAAACTATTGATTGTGTTTTGCAACGATGCTTTAGAAGTTTAGAGGAACAGCGACCGAAGGGTGATCAGCTACTCCTCCTCTAAAATGAGACTCATCTCAACCAACTCTATTTCCAGAATAACTCATATTCCTATAGACGTTAACCACCGTTGTTCGGTCAAGGACTTGTTAACACATTTAACTTATCCCCGTAAATGTTACCTTCCCACTTTCAGATCCCAGAGGCACGTACCAATAGGCTATCGTGAGGAAACACAACTATTGGTAATTAGCCTAAGCGACCCTATCCTTTTCAGGATTTCACGGTGTTTCGAATCCTATGATCATACCCTCTGAAGGGATGGTTGCTCCAGAACAACACGCAGGCGGATCATAAGACTCTCACGATGTGACCTGATAGCATGCAAAAATGTTATCTTTTTCCTAGTTATTTTAGCTAGTTTTGTGCGTTAATTGTGAGCTTTAATGTCTTTTAGTGACAATTTTGTAGAAAACCGAGCCAAGGAAGCAAAACCAAAGTTTTAAGAGAATTTGGATGAATTTGGAGACTTTTTTGGAGCAATTTGAAGAAAAATATTGAAGGTCCAAGCCCAAAGGTCCAAGAAAAGATATCATTTGTAGTGGAGGCCCAAAAGCCCAAAGGAAAGGAGAAAATAAGGCTAAAATTCCTGTGCTTGGCTTCTAGAAGGCCTAGCTTCGCGATGCTAGGTAGTGTAAGCGACAAGAAATCTTGACGTCATAGTGTCGCGACGCTGTCGGCTTGTGTAGCAAGAAATCTTCCGCCCCTTCCCCTATAAAAGGCCCCCTTCCTTTGGTTCAAATCACCTCCTCTAGCTCAAAAGAGAGAAAAAATAGTAGAATTGTGAAGAAAAATGTGGAATTGAGCGAGATTCCAAGGCTCGGGATTCGAGGTGATTGTGACGAGAGCTTGAGATCAACTTATCGGTTATTTCTTCCTTACTTCTTTGTAATTACTTATTATAGTTGAGTTAGGCCTATGGATCAAGATCACTTTGGCAAAATTATTTCCATTTGTGAGTAGATCTTGAGACCTAGGGTCGTTATTCTAGCTAATTGGATATTGTAGCTTAATTCATTAGATATTGTAACGAAGTTCTTCATATTTCATCTATGCAATTCATTCTTAATGCTTTTAATCTCTTGATCACGGATTAATTGATGTGTTGATCTAAATTGATACTCGACAGAGAGAAATTAGATTAGTTCCAAATTGCATGGCTAATGATTGCTTGGAACACGAGAGTGAAAGAGAATTGTTAGAAATTGATCATGAAGTTGCTTAATGCCATACTATGATTAACTATGGAAATGGACACATGAATTAGTTATGTTAGTATGAGATGTGGAGGAACTTGGAAGAGAAATCTGCTTAAAATTACTTCTAGATTTATGGAATTGAAGTTTAGTAAGTGCATCCATCCAATTAATTGAGCTACAAATCCAAGAAAGCTAGATAACACCCTAGGTCAAGTCCCCTTAATAGGATATTTCCATTTTATTGCATGATTTTTTTTGTTTCTTTTTAGTTCTTTATTTCTTAAGAGTTGAGCTTCTAAATAAAATTAAATATGATGGTTCTTGGTAATTAATGGATTTAATTTAATTTCCCTGAGGATTCGATACTCGGAATACTTTCCGTTTTAATATTACTTGGGCAACCGTACGCTTGTGGAAAAGTGCAACATGACCTAAGGGTGGAGACCGAGGGATACGTTGACACGTGTCCCGCTCCCACTTACTATGGACACTTTTCCCATTGACCTTGTTATGACCCATTGATAATTGTCCAAAAGGTAGTTCTTTAGGCCTCATTTCTATAGGGATTTGTGTGTCTTTTGTGCTTAATAGGGTTGGTTTTAGATATATATTATATGTTTTAACCCATTTGGAAGAATGGAAGCTTTGGAAATTAAGTCGATCATGGATCTCACGTTGTGAATTTAAGGATGTAGGAGCAAAACTCGATTTAAATCAAGTCTTGTAATTTTCCTCCCACTAAAGTGACTGATAGCGAGCATAGCTAGCTATTTTTCTCTTATTAATTAAGTTAGTCTTTTACAATTATTTGCCCAAATTTATGCATTTTTATGTTTTATTTGTAGGATGTATGTGTTTGAAGCTTAATTCAGCAATTGGAGTCAAATGGAGTTCAATCCTAAAATTTAAAAAAAAAAAAAAAAAAAAAAAAAAAAAAAATCATAGCGTCGCGACGCTATCGACAGATTTTCTGTAAATTCCTCTTTTCAACTACGGATTAGAGGAGTCCAATTGGTTAGATTTTAGCCCTAATTTCGACTAGAGACCTTTGGTGGGAGCTAAAGCAAGGCCAAGGAGCGGGAATCAAGCGAGAAGACGTGGAGATCGTGACGGGGACGTGTCGGTTTCGACGGATTCGAGTTTTCCTTTCTCTTTCCCTTACCTCTTGTAGTTTTTATGGCTTTTCTTTCAATTAGTGTTTATGGTTTAAAGACTATGAATTGCTAGTTGTTTGTCTTAGGGATTGATGTAATTGTTTTAGTTTTTGGATTGATTTTAGGTATGAATGTGTTTTTATTTTATGCATGCAATTTTGTTTAATGCTTTCAATTACTTGATCACTAATTGAATGATTTAAGTGTTGAATCTAACCCGGGATAGAGGATTTGGCCTAAGACTTACCTTGTTTTAATTGCATGACTAGAGTAGAAATTCTAAGTTTGTGATGGGATTTGGAATCACTTTAGAAGCATAACAAGGACCGAATCGAATAATACCTTGCATGTTAATGAACTTAGATAGGGATATCAAGTTAGTTTATATGCATGAGAATCAATTATACTCGGGAGAGGTAATCGTGATAAAAGTTTCCTTGGCTTGTAGAATACTTCCACGGTCAATTCATTCCTATTAATCAATCCTCAATCTTAATCAATGAAATCAATTCCCTAAGAGTCTTTCAGTTTGAGTCTCCACTTTTATTTTTATGTTTTTAGTCTTTACTTTTATCTTTATCATTGAGTTTTGCTCCCTAAATAAAATTGAACAAAAGTATTCACGGTACTTAATTTGCTAGAAAACCAATCCAGAGGATGACACTCGTTTTACACGAAAACACTATATTATTACTTGACCCGTACACTTGCGGTAAGCAAATTGTGCATCAAGTTTTTGGCGTCGTTGCCGGGGATTGGCATGTTTAGTTAAATTAATATTGTGGAAAAAATTGTTCGGTCTTAATTTAGGGTGTATTTTTATTTTTTTAGGTAGATTGCATTTTTTTTTCCATATTTGTTGCATTCCTATTTTAGTGTTTTCCTTATTTGTTCAATTTTTTTTTTTTAGTGTCTTCCTTATTTGTTTGATTTTTTTCCTTTTTTGTTTTTGTTTTCCTTTTCTATTTAGTTTTCTTTGTTTTTTTTCTTTCCTTTTTTGTTTGAGTCTTTGTCATTTGTTCTTGTTGGGTTATTATTTGATTGGAAGCCTAATTATCATTGTTGCTTTAATTGATTTGAATGGCTTTTTATTCAACACCATATTCCAATTTTTCATCTTCAAGTTATACCCCTTTAAAAGAAAATTCTTCCTTGGAAAGCATAGTTCAAAATTATATTGAGGAGTCTAGAGCGAGGAGTTTAAAATTTGATTAAATTATAAAAGGACTTCAAATCCCAAAGGAAGTTAGTGAGGTGGGATCCACTTCCATAGGTTGTCTAGTGAGTCATGTGGCCGATGATTCATTGGCACCCATTCTTGAGCTCAGTTCTTTCGATCTTGCTAAGGATGAGCAGTTAGGGGTGAGTTGCATGAATAGTATAGAAGAATGGGAGAGTTGTAGCACCTATCAAGAACACGTTTGTGAGGAAGAAAAAGAAAATGAGCTTGTAGTGTCAGAGGAAGTTCAGGAGGTAGAGTTTGAGGTTGAAAAGCCTTCGTCTGTTTTATCTTCTCCATCCTCTATAGATGTTGATTGTTCTTTTTTCTATTCTCACGAGTCAATTTTAGAGTCAGAGTCTCTTTATTTTGATATTTCTCCTTTTATGCTTCTTTTATTCAAAAATACAAAAAATAATTATGTTTCAGGGGCCCATGAGAAACTAGTAAGTTTACTAGCGATCGTTGGTTATATTGATTCAAGGAAGAAGGGCCCAAAGAAATACGAGAATTTTTATGTGCCTTGACAGACTGGACAAACACGTCGAGCTAATGACGTTAAACAAGCGCTTATGGGAGGCAACCCAAGTAAGTTTAGTTGTGCTTTTCTTTTTACTTTTGATTTATTGTTTGTTTTTGTAGGTCTTGGTTCCAGCTTCTCCTTCACTTGCAAGTCTCGATGAGAAGGTCATCATCATTCCAGGGCAGTATTGTTCACCCCTTCCATTCTTTATTTGTTCTCATGCTTGACTATGCTTTATTTTCTTCATACATTGAGGACAATGCATGCTTTAAGTTTGGGGGTATTTTGGAATATCATGTTTGTGGAGCCCTTGAGCATCTGAGTTCGGGCTATAGTTTTGAGCTTTTTTTGAATTGAGCATATGGTTGTTTTCTGGATGCTATTTTTGCATGACTATGATTTCCTAGGATAGCCTTTCTTGTCAATTTTCAAGCTTTCGATGAGTTGTAAGCATGAGTGCCCAAAAAGGGAGACTTTTTAAAATTTTTCTAGGAGATGTCTTGCATGAGTAGAGTATTTTTCTTGGCTAGATTTTGATTTGAATGCTTAGGAGCGAATTATTAGGTTCATATGCTTGTTGTCACCTCGATAGGTGTAGGGAAGAGCTAAAGAGTTCATTTTTTTGCAAATTAGCATGTTTGGTTTTGCTTAGGAGGAAATAAAAGAATATATGCTTATCATGCTCATAAGAAAAATCATTCTTGTTGTTACAATTTGAAAAAAAAAAAAAAAAGTCATGACTTATGCGCGCAATGCAATGAGTAATAAAGATTTAGGCAAAAAGAGCTACCCCTATTGTGATCAGTTAGGCCAACCAGAGAAAACTCAGGTTAAGAGTCCCTGCAATAGGTGTGTGAAAGCTAGTGCCACATATAAATGCTTGATTTAATTTTCAATATTAAGCACCTAAGTATGGATGAAAACAAACTAATTTGTTCCATTGACTCATTAGTGAATCCTTAGTGCCAGTGTAGAGGGAAGATGAGTTGAGAGTTTAATAATCCAATCCCGGGCTAGTAGAGTCTAATCTCGTTGAGTTAGATCTCGCTTGTGCAAGTTAATTTTGGAAAACTTTTGATTTGTCTCCCTCATTGGTCCTTATGTGCATGTCTCTTGATTGCTTGACTATTGACTTTTGAGCCTTGAGGATTGAGTCATGTTTGTTGCCTCCATTCTTCCATTGTATGCTTGATTTTTAGTTTGCTCGAGGACTAGCAAAAGCTTAAGTTTGGGGGTATTTGATAGCGAGCACAGCTAGCTATTTTTCTTTTATTAATTAAGTTAGTCTTTTACAATTATTTGCCCAAATTTATGCATTTTTATGTTTTATTTGTAGGATGTATGTGTTTGAAGCTTAATTCAGCAATTGGAGTCAAATGGAGTTCAATCCTAAAAAAAACAAAAAAAAAAATAAAATAAAATAGCGTCGCGACGCTATCGACAGATTTTCTTTAAATTCCTCTTTTCAGCTACGGATTAGGGGAGTCCAATTGGTTAGATTTTAGCCCTAATTTCGACTAGAGACCTTTGGTGGGAGCTAAAGCAAGGCCAAGGAGCGGGAATCAAGCGAGAAGATGTGGAGATCGTGACGGGGACGTGTCGGTTTCGACGGATTCGAGTTTTCCTTTCTCTTTCCCTTACCTCTTGTAGTTTTTATGGCTTTTCTTTCAATTAGTGTTTATGGTTTAAAGACTATGAATTGCTAGTTGTTTGTCTTAGGGATTGATGTAATTGTTTTAGTTTTTGGATTGATTTTAGGTATGAATGTGTTTTTATTTTGTGCATGCAATTTTGTTTAATGCTTTCAATTACTTGATCACTAATTGAATGATTTAAGTGTTGAATCTAACTCGGGAGAGAGGATTTGGCCATAGACTTACCTTATTTTAATTGCATGACTAGAGTAGAAATTCTAAGTCTGTGACGGGATTTGGAATCACTTTAGAAGCATAACAAGGACCGAACCGAATAATACCTTGCATGTTAATGAACTTGGATAGGGATATCAAGTTAGTTTATATGCATGAGAATCAATTATACTCGGGAGAGGTAATCGTGATAAAAGTTTCCTTGGCTTGTAGAATAATTGCACGGTCAATTTATTCCTATTAATCAATCCTCAATCTTAATCAATGAAATCAATTCCCTAAGAGTCTTTCCATTTGAGTCTCCCCTTTTATTTTTATGTTTTTAGTATTTACTTTTATCTTTATCATTGAGTTTTGCTCCCTAAATAAAATTGAACAAAAGTATTCACGGTACTTAATTTGCTAGAAAACCAATCCAGAAGACGACACTCGTTTTACACGAAAACACTATGTTATTACTTGACTCGTACACTTGCGGTAAGCAAATTGCGCATCAGTGACCTACCGTTCATTTTAGGGTTTATTAACTTAGATAAATCCGGCTAAGTCAATTTATCTAAGTCTAATCCTCTTATAACTATTATAATAAGATCTTCAATCTAGCATTTAGGTGAATTAAACACATTTAATTAACCTATTGATCATTATCTAACATTAACTATGATTAATTCAACTTCGGTAATCAAGGTCAGTTCCCAGGTAGGCATGTACCAATAGGCTACCGTGAGGAAAGACAATTGTTGGTAATTAGCCTAAGTGACCCTATCCTTTTCAAGAGTTCACGGTGTTTTGAATCCTATGATCAGGCGCTCCAAAGGGATGGTTGCTCCAAGGCAACACGCAGGCGGATCATAAGACTCTCACGATGTGACCTAAGGGTGGAGACCGAGGGATATCCCTCTCCCACTTACTATGGACACTTTCCCCATTCACCTTGTTATTGACCCCTGCAAACACTTTTTCGACGGGAGGCCACGCTTAAAGAGACATGAAGCCGAGCATGGATCTCACGTTGTGAATTTAAGGACGTAGGAGCAAAACTCGATTTAAATCAAGTGTTGTAATTTTCCTCCCACTAAAGTGACCTACCGTTCATTTTAGGCTTTATTAACTTAGCTAAATCTAGCTAAGTCAATTTATCTAAGTCTAATCCTATTATAACTATTATAATAAGATCTTCAATCTAGCATCTAGGTGAATTAAACACATTTAATTAACCTAGTGACCATTATCTAACATTAAACTATGATTAATTCAACTCCGATAATCCAGGTCAGCAAGGTAGGAAGTGTTCCGTAAACCGTCAACTTAAATACCCCAACCTTAGACAGAACATCACTGGTAGAGTTCCCTTATAATCATAGTAATGTTTGACCTACTTAGTTGATTAAAACTATTTTAAAACTAAGTAAGAAAATATTCTAATCCTATTAGAATGTAATCAATTTTAACATATGGTTCTATGTGTGTATGCATCTCTTGATTATAGATTGACGGTTTCTAATCATTAATTTTAAACTATTCAAATTTTAATGATTAGTCATATAATCATGCATACTATAGTTTAAAGCAATTAACAATCATATTCCAGGTAATTAATTAAACTATTCTTATTGCATTGCATGAAATTAATATAACCCTTATATTAACCTATAGATGTGAGATGCTCAATGCAACTTTGATTTTCTTGTAAATAATAATAACAATTATTTTATTGCGAATCAAGAAAATCATAGTAGCATGTTGCAAACAACTTATTAAATATAACTCTGTATATTTAACTAAGTAATATCTTGCATTATACATTTCCATTTTCATGTTTTTAATATAACTCAAATATATTAAAACATTCATGAAAATAATCCATGCATTTCAATCCATACATTATAACTAATTATAATATATTCAAAATGCATGAGCATGCTATATAACCTAAGGTGGGATTTCTAATATGACATCCATAAAGCATAATAAATAGCTAATGAACCAGTTTAATATTGGCCCCTAGGATAAAATAATGCAAAATTACATTAATTAAGCAAATTCTATCCTATTAAAGTCTTCTTCCGCTCTAGAACCAAGCTCAACCACCCGAACCGTCCTGAACTGACTAGAACCGGACACCAAAAACCAGAACCGTTCCAAAATCGGGCTGAACCGGACCAAATAGGTCCCAACCCAACTCAAACCGATGAACCGAACCGGGTTTTCCCGAAACCGCGCGTCAAGTAGGCCTAATTCACGCTACACGATTTCGCGTCAGCGTCGCGACGCCGTGAAGAAGTGTCTCGACGCTGACGCAACTGGAGACCATTCTGGGCAATTTTCCAGCAACTGTTCTTCAGATTTTTTTGGCTTCATTTGGCTGCGATCTTCATCAGCAAACAACTTAATCCTAAACCCGGACTTACAAGACTCGATTTACACAATTATTCCAAAAAACACATGGGCCTTTACATGATTGTATCATAAAAATTATGTAAATATAAGGCCAAATTAAACCTAAACAGTTCATAGCAAGAATACATTCACAATGCAAATTAAATCCCACCAATCAAAGCCAATCGCAAATTCCTAATCGAAGTTTAAAATTTGAGATGACTTTGATACCAATTGTAGGGATTAAAGCCCTAGGCAACGGAAGATTTCAGAGACCTTACTCAAACTAAACAACGATCGGAATACCGATACGTTGGAAAAATATTTACAGCAATAAAATAATATTAAAACTACTGTAAAATAGTTATAAGCATGTTGTTAATTGCAGAAAAAACCTAGATCCAATCTAGAAGTGATCCTAGTGATCAAAGATCTGAAGGAAACTTACTATTGGAAGGCGATCTTGATCAAATCACCAATTTCTTAGGGTTTTGAAGAAAATACGACAACCACAAGAGCTTCTCTTTGCTTAAATTTCTCCAAGATTGTTTGAACAGCACCACAAGAGTTTCACCAGTAAACTCACAAGGATTATTATCGAAGATGCTTTTGGGAGCAAGACAAGGATTACTAAGGAGAGGAATTTCTCTGGGAATTCTTTCTCTTCAGCCACATGCCAATTGAATGAGAGAATTAGCAGGCTAAATTCCTCTGCTTATCGATAGGAAGAGGGAGAAGAAGTAGGAACTACCCTAGCCTCACGTTTAGGTAACTGACTCATCAATTACCTGATAATTTCAATTTCAATTTTAATAAATTAAAATCATAATTAAGTTTAATTTAATTAACAATATTAATTAAATTAATATTAACTAATTTAAATCATATTCAAATTAGTTTATTCATTTAAATAATCATTTAAATGAATTTCCCTCTTTACCCTATAACTTTAATATCATTTAATTAAATCAAATTTAATTAAACTAAATTAAAACTTACAATTAATTAATTCTAAAAATTAATTAATCATAAAATTGAATATCGGATATTCAATTACTTTTCTCTGATATAAATTATAGTATTAATGTGCATCCAAATGCACATTAATTTTAACTTATAGTTTTAATAAGAATCCAATTCATATTAAACTTCTTTAGTAAATTTACCTCAACACCTTAAATGAGCTACCGGTGGGACCTAATGGACCTGCATATCAGAAGCTCCAACGATATGAGATTAATTGGTTAAACTCATCAACCAAGTTAATCAATATTCATTACTTGTGGTTCACTCCACTATAGAACCACAGTTGCACTCTTCTCACTGCACATGTATTTCTGTGTCCATGGATATTGACCAATAACAGCAAATCAGTCCTTCACGTGTGTTCGTAACCCCAGCTAGGTCAAATTACCGTTTTACCCCTGGGTTACCTGTACATCCTTAAGTCTCAGTGCTCCTCTAATGAACAACCTGTTTGAGGTCCAACTAACAAACAGAAGTCTCTCTCGTGCCATAGAGAGGGCAGGGACCTTTGTTCAAGACCCGGAGACACCACTTAAGAGAACACACCTCTACTTACCCTAATGTCAGGAAGGAGTGAATTCCATCTTGTGTGATTATGTTCCCAGCTCCCCACTCGGTCTTGTCCCCAAAATGGTAGGCATATTGAGTCGACGTGCAGGCCACACTCACCCATACAAATCAAAGGACAATCCCTCGTGAACAGGAGTCCATAACCTACTCAGGATTGAGACTAAGTTGCCTAGGTCATCCTAGCGAAATAGAAACCTAACTAGTCAACGGTGTTATAGCTAGTGGTTAACTATTTTACGGTTTGGTCTTATGCAAACTCATTGCACAGGATACCTGATAACTCTCCAAAAGGGAGTTATTTAGGCCTTAGTTTTATAGTGTTTTGTGTGTCATTTGTGCTAAATAGGGTTGCTTTTAGATGAATATTATATGTTTTAACTCATTTGGAAGAATGGATGCTTTGGAAGTTATTTTATGCAGAATATATTGCTAAGCAACTTGAGGGAGCAAAATCTGTGATCCAGCAAAGCAGGGAGCAAAACGGCCACGTCACAGCTCGTAATCCATTTTAATGAGTCGAAGTTTGTTGAGTTATTTTCAGATTTAAGAAGCTTGGAAAGCCTGCCACGTGTCCAAATTGACCTAATTAGGACTTGTTATCACTCTATAAAATGAGGAGTCGTATCAAGTCAAGTTCATTCCATCTTTGGAGAAGGAAGTCATATTCCATTCGTGGAGGCTTACTTCCCATTCTTGGGAGCCGAATAGAGGAGGAAAGATTGGAGACTTCAAGAAGACCATCAACTACGGATTTGACCTAGGGAATTAATCTTTTCTTGTAATTTTTTGTAGTTATGGATGCACATACTCATATTGTAGTGTGTGTTATCATGAACCGTATGAACTAAATTTGCTTAGGTGTTGGTTAGGAGTTATGTAATTGTCGTGTTTTATTCTCTATGCAATATATGTTGATTTAAGCATCTTGATTATTTGTTGTGTTTATTTATATTTTGTGCCCGTCTGGCCAGCCGGTATGAACACCACTTTTTAGTTTCAGGGGTGATTTGAGAAGTGTGTGACATTTAATCACACTAGATCATTTGTGTATTGATGAACGCCAGTAACTGAGTTAGGGATAGTCAGTTTGCCTAGTTCTTGATCGGTAGTACGTCATTGGAGTTGAAACACATTCCAAAAAATCCAGAGTTTTGGGAGGATCCTGCTAATAAGACTGCAAGAGAATTGCCTAATCAATAATATTGCTAGAGCATCTTTTGAAATCAATTACTGAAATCCTGACCAACGCCTGTTTCCAATCTGTCTGCTTTATTCGTTTACTTTTTGTTCTGTCATTTCTTTTACTTCAGTATTATATCAAAATCAATCATTTGATCTATTTTTCCCACTTTAAAACCATTAAGAAGTTACATTAAATAAATAAAGTGAGAACTATTCAGCCCCGTGGATACGATAAATTACTTATCACTTGCTGCAGATTGTGAATGCTTGCACAATGTTCTAAAGTCTATTTTTACTATATTTTTACCCACTCTGGAAACCCAACAAGTTTTTGGCGCCGTTGCCGGGGACTTGAATAAGTTTTTATCTGATCTGTTTTCTGTATGTGTTTTAGTGGTTTGGTATAGAACTTTTTTATTGTTTCTTTTTGTTTTTGTAGGTGTGAGTTTGGTGCATGAGCGATCCGCCTGGGGTAAGGTTCGAGCTTGATCCAGAAATTGATAGGACATCCAGGAGAAGAAGGGGAGAGCAGCATAGAAATTAAAATCCAATGGATAATGTGTCGCATCTCCCGCAGGTTCCAGAAGATCCACTTGATCTCAAGAATCATGTGTTGCGACCAAATTCTCCGCTGGAGCAAAATGGACAGCAAAATAATCAGGCTGAGAATCCTATCTTGGTAGTGAATGATAGGGCCAAAGCCATTCGAGCGTATGCTTTTCCAATGTTTGATGAGTTGAATCCAGGAATTGCACGTCCTCAAATTGAGGCGGCAAATTTTGAAATGAAATCGGTAATGTTTTAGATGTTGCATACTGTGGGTCAGTTCCATGGTTTTTTATCTGAAGACGCTCATTTACATCTTAAGTCTTTTCTAGGAGTTAGTGATTCGTTTGTAATTCAAGGAGTGTGTAGGGATGCCCTTAGATTAACTTTGTTCCCGTATTCTCTTAGTGATGGAGAAAAGGAGTGGCTAAATTATTTTGCTCCATGATCAATTAGGACATGGAATGAGAGCGGAAATATTTCTTAGTAAATATTTTCCACCAACTAGGAATGCCAAATTGAGGAGTGAGATAGTAGGGTTTAGGCAACTTGAAGATGAAACTTTTAGTGAGGCTTGGGAGAGGTTTAAGGAGCTTTTGCAAAAGTGTCTCCACCATGGTTTACCTCATTGTATCCAAATGGAAACATTTTACAATAGGTTAAATGGAGCAACCCAAGGTATGGTCGATGCCTCGGCAGGGGGGTCCTTTTGGCAAAGACCTTTAATGAAGCCCATGAAAATTTAGAAAGAATATCAACCAATAGTTTTCAGTGGTTGGATGTTAGAGGCTCAAATTAAAAAATTAAGAGTGTGTTAGAAGTTGATGGTGTGTCTACCATTAGGGCTGATATTGCAATGTTAGCTAACGCTCTTAAAAATGTGACAGTGGTTAGTCATCAGCAGTTGCCAGTGGTGGAGCCTGCTGTAGTGGTGAACCAAGTTGCAGAGGAATCATGTGTCTATTGTGGTGAAGAGCACAACTACGAGTTTTGCGCCACCAATCCAGCTTCTGTGTTTTTTGTAGGTAATCAAAGGAATAACCCTTATTCTAACTTTTATAATCCAGGTTGGCGCAACCACCCCAACTTTGCATGGGGAGGGCAGGGAAGAAATTTCCAAGCCCCTCAAGCACAGCAAAAGGTGAACCAATCAGGATTTGCAAAATCGCAGGTATTGCCCCAGCAAAATAAGTAGGTTTTGCCCCAACAAATTTTAGAGAGTTCTCTTGAGGCAACGATGAAAGAATATATGGCTCGTACATATACCGCAATTCAAAGTAATCAAGCTTCAATGAGAGCCCTGGAATTGCAAGTGGGCCAGCTAGCTAATGAGTTGAAGGCAAGACCTCAAGGGAAGCTTCCTTCAGATACTGAACACCCTAGAAGGGAAGGTAAGGATTAGGTACAGGCAGTGACTCTAAGGAGTGGTAAGCCACTAGAAGAGAGAAAAGAGCCTAGTAAACCCCACGATGTAGAGAAAAGTAGTGATCAAAATGTTGTTGTTGAGAAAGAGTCAGAGACTGGTCAGGGTACTGGAGGAAGCAATAATGATGCTGGAGCATCTGGTTCTGTTCCAGATGTGGAACCACCTTATATGCCGCCCCCACCTTATGTACCACCTCTACCTTTTCCACAAAGGCAAAGGCCTAAGAATCAAGATGGTCAAATTAAGAAATTTTTAGAAATTCTTAAGCAATTGCATATAAATATCCCTTTAGTAGAAGCTATAGAGCAAATGCCTAATTATGCTAAATTTCTTAAGGATATTTTAACTAAAAAGAAGAGGTTAGGTGAGTTTGAAACTGTATCTCTTACTGAGGAATGTAGTGTTATTCTTAAGAATGGGCTACCAACCAAGGCTAAGGATCCGGGATCATTCACTATTCCTGTCTCAATAGGTGGAAAAGAGTTAGGTAGAGCACTTTGTGATTTAGGCGCAAGCATTAACCTTATGCCTCTTTTGGTTTATCGAAAGTTAGGTATTGGTGAAGCTAGGCCTACCACAGTCACACTCTAACTAGCTGATAGGTCTATCACATAACCAGAGGGTAAAATTGAGGATGTCTTGGTGAAGGTAGATAAATTCATATTTCCTGTTGATTTCATTATCTTGGATTATGAGGCAGATAAAGATGTCCCAATTATTCTTGGTCGCCCATTTTTTGCCACTGGTAGGGCATTGATAGATGTTCAAAAAGGAGAATTAACAATGAGGGTTTATAATGAAGAAGTGAAGTTTACTGTTTTTAAGGCCATGAAGTATCCAAACGAAATGGAAAATTGTTCTTTCATTAGGATTCTGGAGAACACAATTGTTGAGACAACAATGCAGGATTTGGCAAAAAGGATTTGGAAGATCATGGAGAGGTTGGTGTAGAGGATTTAGAAGTTTGTTCTTTAAAAAGAAAAGGTGAAAAAGAAGTGTCTAGGTGTGAGGATGTTTTTTAGTCTTTAGATTTAGATGAAAGGAGAGCTCCTCCTATTAAGCCATCCCTGATTGAGGCACCCACTTTAGATTTGAAGCCCTTGTCGGGACATCTAAAGTATGTGTATCTTGGGGAGGGTGAAACGTTGCCCATTATTGTTGCATTAGATTTAATGTCGAAGGATAAGGAGACCTTAATAAAGTTGTTGCAGCAATATCGCAAAGTAATAGGTTGGACATTGGATGATATTCAGGGAATTAGCCCTTCTTTCTGTATGCATAAAATCGCTCTAGAGGAGGGATCCTTTAGGAGTATTGAGCAACAGAGAAGGCTTAATCCTACTATGAAAGAGGTTGTTAAGAAAGAGGTGATTAAATGGTTGGATGCTAGGATTATCTATTCTATTGCACATAGTAATTGGGTAAGCCTTGTCCAATGTGTTCCTAAGAAAAGAGGTGTCACAGTGGTGACTAATAAAGACAATGAGTTGATCCCAACCAGGACAGTGACTGGCTGGAGGGTTTGCATGGATTACAGGAGGCTTAACAAAGCCACCCGTAAGGACCATTTCCCTCTACCATTTATTGACCAGATGTTGGATAGATTGGATGGTCAGGTCTACTACTGTTTCTTAGATGGTTATTCTAGGTATAACCAGATTACCATTGCTCCTGAGGATCAGGAAAAGACTACTTTCACCTGCCCTTATGGGACGTTTGCTTTTTGGCAAATGCCTTTTGGCCTTTGCAATGCTCCAGCAACATTTCAGCGATGTATGTTAGCAATTTTTTCTGATATGATTGAGTCCACTGTTGAGGTATTTATGGATGATTTTTCAGTTTTTGGAGGGTTTTTTCAGCATTGTTTGGATAATTTAGGTAAGGTGTTAAAGAGATGTGAAGATACCCATCTAGTTCTTAATTGGGAGAAATGTCACTTCATGGTGAAGGAGGGCATAGTGTTAGGTCATAAGATTTCAAAGAAAGGTCAAGAAGTTGATCGCGCAAAATAGAGGTTATTGAGAGATTAGAACCACCGAGTTCTTTTAAAGGGATTCAGAGTTTTTTAGGTCATGCTGGATTTTATAGAAGGTTCATAAAGGATTTTTCCAAAATTAGTAAACCTCTTTGTAACTTATTGTGCACTGATAACTCTCCAAAAGGTAGTTAGTTAGGCCTCATTTCTATAGGGATTTGTGTGTCTTTTGTCCTTAATAGGGTTGGTTTTAGATATATATTATATGTTTTAACACATTTGGAAGAATGGAAGCTTTGGAAGTTATTTTATGCAGAATGTATTGTTGAACGACTGGAGGGAGCAAATTCTGTGTTGCAGCAAAACTGGGAGTAAAACTACCACGTCACAGCTCGTTAGCCAAGTTGACAAACCGACTTATGTTGAGTTATTTTCGTGATAAAGGAGCAAGGAGAGTCGTCCACGTGTCTAGGTCAACCTAATTCAAGCTTACTTCAACTCTATAAAAGGAGGTAGCCGCCCAAGTCAAGTTCATTCCACTTTTGGGAGAGAACATTCCATTCTTGGAAAGTTACTTCCATCTTTGGGAGCCGAATAGAGGAGAGATTGGAGACCATCAAGGAGACCATCAAGGAGACCATCGATCGCAAGCTGTTTAAGGAATTAGTCTTTTCTTGTTTTATCTTGTAGTCATGGATATGCTTACTCAGATTGTAACTTGTGTTTCCATGCATCTTATGAACTAAGTAACTTTAGGCGTTGATTAGGAACAATGTGATTTCCGAGCTTAATTCTAGTAATAAATATTGATTAATGCATCTTGATTAATTGTCGAGTTCATTTCTATTTTATGCCCGCCTGGCCAGCCGGTATGGATACCTCTCTCTAGTTTCAGAAATGATTTAGGGAGTGTGTGGTGATTAATCACACTAGATCATTGTGTATTGGTGAACACCAGTGACTGAGCTAGAGATAGCCAGTTGTCTAGTGCTTGATCGGTAGTACTTCATTGGGGTTGAAACACATTCCAAAAGATCCGGAGTTCCAGGAGGAATTTGCTAATAAGACTGCGAGAGTTTTGCATGATCAATAATATTGCTAGAACATCTTTTAAAACAATTACTAAATCCTGACCAGCGCCTGTTTCTAATCTGTCTGCCTATTTGTTTATTTTATGTTCTGTCATTTCTTTTGCTTCAAGCATTACTCTTATAAAAACCAATCTTTTTTTTTTAACAAATAAAAACCAATCATTTTTACCATCTTTGAAACCATTAAAGAATTATACAAAATAGATAAAGTGAAAGCTAGTTCAGGCCTTGGATTGATAATACTTATTACTTGTTGCGGACTGTGTATACTTGCATAGAGTGCTAGAGTCTTTTTATATCATAATTTTACTCACTCTAGGAACCCAACAAGTTTTTGGCGACATTGTCGGGGACTTGAATAAGTTTTTATCTGACTTGTTTTGTGTATGTGTTTTAGTGGTTTGGTGCTAGAACTTTTTGATTGTTTCTTTTGTTTTTGCAGGTGTGAGTTTGGTGCATGAGCGATCCGCCTAGGGTACAGTTCGAGCTTGATCCAGAAATCGAGAGGACATTCAGGAGAAGAAAGAGAGAGCAGTGCAGAAACCAGAATCAAATGAATAACATGTCGCGTCTCCCGCAGGGTCCTGAAGATCCAGTGAACCCCCAGCAGAATCTGCAGCTGCAGCAAAACTCGCCGTTGCAGCAAAATGAGCAGCAGAACAATCAGGCTGAGAATCCTATCTTGGTAGCGAACGATAGGACCAGAGCCATTCGAGCATATGCTTTTCCAATGTTTGATGAGTTAAATTCAGGGATTGCACGTCCTCAAATTCAAGCGGCAAATTTCGAAATGAAACCGGTAATGTTTCAGATGTTGCAAACCGTGGGTCAATTCCATGGTTTGTCATCTGAATATCCTCATTTACATCTTAAGTCTTTTCTAGGAGTTAGTGATTCTTTTGTAATTCAAGGAGTGCCTAAGGATGCTCTTAGATTAACTTTGTTCCAGTATTCTCTTAGAGATGGAGCAAATGCATGGTTAAATTCTTTTGCTCCAGGATCAATTAGGACATGGGATGAGTTAGCTGAAAATTTTTTGAGTAAATATTTCCCACCTAATAGAAATGCTAAATTAAGGAGTGAAATAGTAGGGTTTAGGCAACTTGAAGATGAGACTTTTAGTGAGGCTTGGGAGAGGTTTAAGGAGCTTTTGCGAAAGTGTCCCCACCATGGTTTACCTCATTGTATTCAAATGGAAACATTTTACAATGGGTTAAACGAAGCAACCCAGGGTATGGTTGATGCTTTGGCTGGAGGGGCCCTTTTGGCAAAAACTTTTAATGAAGCCCATGAAATTTTAGAAAGAATATTTACTAATAGTTGTCAGTGGTCAGATGTTAGAGGCACAAATAAAAAGGTTAAGAGTGTGTTAGAAGTTGATGGTGTGTCCACCATTAGGGCTGATCTTGCAATGATTGCTAACGCTCTTAAGAATTTGACAGTGATTAGTCATTAGCAACCACCAGCTGTGGAGTCTGCTGCATTGGTGAACCAAGTCACAGAGGAAGCATGTGTCTATTGTGGTGAAGATCACAACTACGAGTTTTGCCCCAGCAATCCAGCTTCGGTGTTTTTTGTAGGTAATCAGAGGAATAACCCTTATTCTAACTTTTATAATCCAGGCTGGTGCAACCACCCCAACTTCTCATGGGGAGGACAAGGAAGTACTGTGCAAGCACAGCAGAAGGTGAACCAATCAGGATTTGCTAAAGCGCAGGCATTGCCCCAGCAAAACAAGCAGGCTTTGCCCCAACAAAATTCGGGGAGTTCTCTTGACACAATGATGAAAGAATTTATGGCTCGTACAGATGCCGCAATTCAAAGTAATCAAGCTTCAATGAGAGCTCTAGAATTGCAAGTGGGTCAGCTAGCTAATGAGCTGAAGGCGAGGCCTCAGTGGAAACTTCCCTCAGATACTGAACACCCTAGAAGGGAAGATAAGGAGCAGGTAAAGGCAGTAACTCTTAGGAGTCGTAAGTCACTAGAAGAGCCTAGAAAGACCTAGGATATAGAAAAGAATTGTGACAAAAATGTTGTTCTTGAGAAAGAGTTGGAGTCTGGTCAGGGTGCTGGAGGCAGCAATAAAGATGCTGAAGCATCTGGATCTGTTCCAGATGTGGAACCACCTTATGTGTCGCCCCCACCTTATGTACCACCTCTACCTTTTCCACAAAGGCAAAGACCTAAGAATCAGGGGAAATTTACAAAAATGACCCCTTCAAGTTTTTTGTTTGAAATTTTAACCCCCTATAAGAAAAAAAAAATTGACCCCCTTGATGATGAATATGATGTAAGCATGCATAGTAATTTACTTTTATACCCTTAATTCATTAAAACCCACTAAAATTAATTATTTCACCAATTTTTCACCCACCTTCACCAACTTCCAATATCATAATTACCATAAATTACTCTTAACCCTCCATTAAACCCATTTTGAAAAAAAAACATCCTACAATCACTCAACCCCTCATTTTCTCTCTTGAATCCACAACAAGTTGTTCACTAAAGTGCATTTGATCCACAGCAAGTGTTCATTTTTTAAACAAGGTACGTTTCTTTTGATTATTCGATCATTTTTGTTTCAAAAAAAATCCAATAGAATGTTGTTGAAATGGTTTTTTCGTCAAATCTGTGTCGATCCCGGTCCAATCTCGGCCGGACATCTTGAAAATCCCGGCCGGACCACAAGTTTTCCCGCCCGGGATTCATACAATTTGAATACCGGCCGAACCGTTATTTTCCCGACCGGACCACGTTTTTCCCGACCGAACCGTCGCCGAGATTGGACCGAGATGAGGGATATTTTTTGTTTTTTTGTTTTTTTTTTAATTTTTCAATGTTTATGAATTTCCCATGGTTGCATACATTTGTTTATATATTCTTTTGTATTTGTGCAGATGCCTCGTGTTTGGGTATGTTTTGGTGGTGTGTGGAATGAGAGTGAAAAGGAGTACAATGGTGGAGAGGTGAGGGCCTTAGACGTGGATGTGGGAATTTCTTATAACGAGTTCTTAGGTCAGGTGTATGAAATAAGTAGTATAAGTCCGAATGATAACGACATTGTTTTGAGGTGTCTGCTTGAACTCAGGTTTAAATCTCCCGCTTTTGTGATTAGGAACGATGTAGCTTTGCATAGTTTTTTGACTTGGGAGTTAGTGTCTGCAAGTCCCCTTTATGTATCCACTGTGCCGAGACCATCCCCCCTGTCCAGTCACCAAGGGTTTTGTCCATATCTCATTCCATATACTGTACCAAATACTCCATATATGGGAGTGTAGTATTTTTCATATATGGATCCAAATCATCAACCATACCATTACACGTCTGTCCCACCATATACTCCACATTACATGAGTCAAGAAATACCATCCCGAGCCACACCCTTTCCACACAATGAAGATCATCACAATCCCTCGACCTCCACATCTTTCCCATACAAAGAAGAGCAAGAGCAACACATCCCCCCGGTTTCCACACACATGTCATTTACACCCATTTATAATGAGCCAATGTCACTGAGTCAATACGTGACGACGAGAGGGCATATAACCTTGGGGATGATGTTGACTACGTTACCCCACAGAATGATTTCCATGGTTGGGGAGACTATGGAGAGGATGTTAACCCGGACAGTGATTTCCAGGATTGGGGAGATTACAGAGAAGAGGAGCTGGGGACATATACAGATGGAGCAAATGAGAGTGGCGAGGAAGATCTGTACGAAGTTGATGTAACTGCCCAGGAGATGGAGGAGAACATCGGGGTTCATCAGGAGGTACTTGGAACTGCAGAAAATGTCGATACTCCCAGCTATGGCCGTTAGTATGGCACCTGCCCCTTCTACGACAACTCGTGCATCTAATTCAGCAGTAATGCCAGGTCAGTACTCTAATTACAAGGATATAGAAGTTGGAAATATATTCTTGTCTAAGAAGGACTTGCAAATGAGACTGTTTGTTTTAGGGATGAGAGAGAACTTTGAATTTAGGGTTAAGAAGTCTAACAAGAAAATATTCAAGGTTTGGTGTGTTGTTGAGGAATGTAAATGGAGGGTCCGAGCTACGGTCCTGAAAGGCTCCAATGTCCTTACAGTTACCAAGTATTCTAACATTCACACGTGCAAACACTTGATGCTAACCCACAAACATAGTCAGGCCAAAAGTTGGGTTGTTGGCAATATTGTGAAGACAACATTTTTGGAGGTTGGTCGTTCCTACAGACCAAAGGACATCATAAGTGATATCCGACAAAAGTTCGGGGTGAATCTAAGTTATGACAAGGCATGGAGGGCTAGAGAACATGCCTTCGTCCTTGCCAGAGGCTCGCCTGAAGAGTCCTACAGACAGTTACCACGGTTTGGAGAACCGTTGAAAATTAAAAATCCTGGTTCATTTTTCGACTTGGAAGTGGAAGATGGTGGTTACTTCAAGCATGTGTTCATGGCAATTGGGTCCACGATTAGAGGGTTCTTGAACTCTATTCGTCCGATTTTGGTTGTAGATGGGACCCACATGAGGGGAAAGTTCAGTGGAAAGCTCCTAACTGGAGTAGGCATCGATGGAAACAACCAAATATACCCCGTAGGGTTTGGCATTGGGAGGGGGGAAACCGATGAATCATGGACCTACTTTTTCCGGCAAATCGAGCGTGCTATTGGTCACATTAATCCCCTAGTGATTGTTTCTGACAGACACAAGAGCATATTGAAGGCAGTACGCACTGTGTTTCCCGATGCATCCCACGTTTACTGTATCCACCATCTACAAGAAAACTTGAAAACAAAGTTCAAGGATCACTGCTTTATTCAACTCTACCTTAAAGCAGCGAAGGCATTTCGTGATACTGAGTTTCAGGAATTTTGGAGCCATATTCCAATACCTGTCCAAAAATACTTGGAAGAAGTTGGACTTGAACATTGGTCACGTGTTTATCAGTGTGGAATGAGATACAATCAAATGACCACGAATATTACGGAAAGTTTTAACTCCCTCCTGAAAGATGCGCGAGAGTTACCAATAACGTGTCTTCTTGATTACATTAGGGGATGGTTGCAAGCCACTTACTACGACCGTCGTACCGATGCAGCGAAATGGGATGCACCGATATCAAAATATGGTGAAGAGATTGTTCTAGCAGCGGAGAATAATGCAAGAAGGCATGTGGTTACGCCAATTGACAGGTACGAATTCCAAGTCGACGATGGACACTTGGGTGGTCGCGTCAACATCTACACGAGGACGTGTACTTGTCGTGAATTTGACGTGTTCCAACTTTCGTGCTCCCATGCAATCGCTGCCTGCATATACCGGAATGTGTTGTACTTGGATCTATGTTCTCCATGCTACCGCGTTGAAGCAGTCCTTGCTGCGTACGCAAAACCCATATATCTAGTAGGTCATGTGTCGGAATGGAAAACATCTAAAAATTTTGTGGATTTTGAAGTTTTGCCGCCGAAGAGGGTTCCAAGAGTTGGTCGACTACAAACCTTGAGGATACCATCCACGGGAGAGGTTAGACAAGTTCACAAATGTACTCGCTGTGGAGGGAGAGGTCATAACAGGAAAACATGCTGCCAACCACTCAACACCGCATAGTATCGAGTTTTTTTTCTTTATGTAATTTTATATAATGTACCTATCAACGTATCTCATGTTTTTTTAGAATATTAGTTCAATACACAGATGCATGTTGTTATTTCCTGCGTGCAGGTTTGTGTGGGAATGTGTCACTGTTTGTCTGGGAATGTGTCAATGTAACCATATCGTTCACTGTTTTTTTTCCCAATTCTATCCCGGTCGAACACCCGGACCGAGACTCAACGAGACGAGCTAGCCGCTAACGTGGACCAATAAGATTTCAGTATTTTTTCCGGGTCATTCCCGGTCGGGTAACGCAACCGAGAACGCCGAACGGGTTCGGGACGGGAAAACAAATAGTGACTAACTTCTTCAAGGAACGTTAGCCTCGCTCGAGGATCCCGGTCGGACAGCTCGGTCGGGCGAGACCCGGGAAAAAAAATAGTGGCTAACTTCTTCAGTGAACGTTAGTCTCGCTTGAGGATCCCGGTCAGACAGCTCGGCCGGGCGTGTCCCCAGAAAAATACAGTGGCTAACTTCTTCGATGAACGTTAGCCTCGCTCAAGGATCCCAGTCGGATAACCCGGCCGGGTAAGGCCCGAGAAATAATACAGTGGCTAACTGCTCCTTCTCCCTTCGGCCCGTTCAGGTAACTCGGTCTAATAGTCCGACTGGGATAGAGCCGGGAAAAAAACCAGTACAGTAAACTTCGAATTTTGTTTACTTTAATGTGATTTTCCAGTTCACTTTTTCATAGGTTTTTCATTAACCAATTTTTGGGTATATGATTCATTATATGATTAAACTATAGTGTGGTTCCGTAAGTTTGCATGGAATTGCATGGGATTGCATGGGTTTGCATGGGACATGAAAAATTGAAGATATGAACCATTTCATTGTAGATGAAAGCAAATTACTACAAATCACTAAAAAAGTGGCATATTGGCCCACAATTGTACAGCATATTGCCTTCGAAATTCAGGCATCATATCTTGAGTAAGGGTGTCGAATGACGACCCTGTTACATCGTACTCTAAAAAATTACATACAAACACCCCACAATCACCACTATCACGCTGTTGCGGCCTTGATTTTTCCAGACGAAGAGGCCATCTTCCGACAGGGAGTTCCTTCCTTGAATCCATAGCCCCGATCTTCCAAAGTACACTGGGCACGACGTGGCAAAGGACCTTGAACTCCTGCTCAACCACCTCTTCCTTGTTCAATGCCCTGAGCGAATCTGACACAACCACCTCACCGACCTCCAAATCAATGCACACCAAAACCCAATGGAGACCACCGAGATTATAAGGTAAGTACACCGCATCAACAGTGGTCCATGGGATGTTGTGGTCTGAATGCTCACCCCTCGCGTACGTCAAGACATTTGATGCCTTGGTCCATTCGTATGTCAAGTCCCGGGGGTGTACGCCGCTGCTTAGCTCTTTGTACGGACCGTCTTCATTTCTCAAAAAATTCTAAACATAAAAAAAAACATATCAAACACTATAACATGAGAAAATTAAGTAACAACTTAGACTGATACACACCGAAACAAATATATCCGCAGTTGTGAACTTTCTACGGCATAGTTGTGGTCGTTGTTCGAACTTCTTTTGGACAAACATGAAGATCGAATCGATAACCTACATACAATTACAGTGTTAGTAATCTATATCATACAAATATTATTGTTTCGTTATAACATAGTTTTCGATCATACCTCATCGGTCATCCATTTAGATGGAGTTAGAAGGTCTACGAACCACGACTTGTCTCTAACAGCGTATTCAGTCCTTCGAACACGATCTTTTGGGTCCTCACTGTCTAGCCATGTCTTGAATTGCGTAGACAAGTCTTCAGGGATTTCTGAGATAGGATTGTACGTCAGGACCTTTCGCCTCTTCCCGTCTTCCCTTGTGTCTTTCCATGGAGTTTTCAACTTCCATGCAGTCTTCCTCTTCCGAGTCCCCCGTCGTTCAATGGGCTCGTTTTGTTGTGAAGTAGATTGGACACCCTGTAAAATAACATAGAAGTGTTAAATACACTAAGTACGAATTTTATTAAAAAACTACATTAAGAATAAATACCAAAATCCATACCAAGGCAGCTTGATCCTCGGTGACTTGTAGTTCCCTGCCAACTACAAGTTCAACACTATCTGTGTGTTCCTGTGAATTAAAAAATAATAGAAGTCAATTATAAAAACATATAATACAAACATTATACACGCTACACTTACCCGGTCTTTACCATTATCCCCCTCATCTATATCAATGATTCCCTTCTCCACCCCTTGAACTGGACCACCACCACCACCTGTGGTCCCTTCCACTACTGGAGATTTTTGTTGTGTGTCAGTCTGGACAGCTGAACCAGTAGCCACATTCAAGGGGGTGTCTGCTCCTTTCGCGCCAGGTCCAGATCCTGCACCATTGTCTGGACCTTCATCTCGCGCTGGATCCAGATACTTGCATGCGTCAACGAACTTTCCCTGTATGAAACACAACACATATTAACCTAGTATGTATACAATACAATACAATATCCACATTCAAGGTGAACAAGTGCACAATTAATACCTTAGAAAATCGACGCATGGACTTCTTTATTGCCTTCAGGTCTCTTTCAATTCCCTTCATATTTCCATTTAACTCCTTGACAGCATTTTCAATGCCCTCAACACGGCTATCAAGGAGTCTACACTTCTTGCAAGTTCGGTCGGGAGCCTCAGAACTAGTCCCAACATCCTCCGTCCTATCATGAGTCTCAACATCTGCATCTTCCGCATTCATACCAGGAAGTTCTGGAGCTGGAGGAGGAGGAGGAGGAGGTAGGGCATGGGGCGGCTCCATCACACGGTTCATAAATTGAACCTCTTCCTCTGTGGCCACAAGTTCCAATGTGACCCTTGCCTACACAGAAAAATAGACTACAATAAAAAAAAAAAACCTTAAAACTCATGAGTACCTACAAAGATTAAAAAAAAAAACTAATGCTTAAACATACCGTGTCTGATGCAAAAACATCTTTACTGAGCACTGCCAAAGTGGGCGAGTGGGAACATGACCATCTAAGAATCCGTGGGATGGCATTGTCTCTGATGCGGTTAGCAACACGTCCAGTTAATGACGAAACAGTCTCATACGTCCATACATATATGAATAATTAAAATATAGTGTTAGTAACAATATAAACATTAAAACAAAACCCTAACAATGAAGATAGTTTGCTAACCTGAAACGCGTATGGGAAGCCGTAAAGACTGTACGTCTCTTGTTTACCATCCGACCTCTCCTTGTAAGATGCTGCTTTACCAGACAAAGCTTTCTTCAATGACTTAATGGTCTTATCAAATATGATTTTGCTCCAATCTTCATTGCAAAATCTCTCCCACTCATCAATTATACCTAGCAGACTTGTATCCATTTGTTGTTTCCTCTCTCTCCCCATCATCGCCAGCTCGATGAAATAAAACAACCCTATCTTAACTGCGTCCTTGTCACTCTCAAATCGAAGGTTGGGGAATAATCTAACTCAAATCCTTTCATTGTCGTGTTATCGTCCAGGTACAATCTTCTAAGCCTAGTACTATTGATATTGCTCCTAATGTGTCTAGTACTATGCTTAATCCCAGTTATGATATTGAATTTACACTGCCCAAATGAAACTTTGTTCCCTAGAATATCAAAACTAATCATGTTTGCCCTATCCTCATTTACTTCTCTCAAAATAAAGTAATGGATTAATTGGCCATTAAACATTAAACACAAATCCAATAGATGACCAAAACAAGTCTGTCTAAACATTGCCAACTGGGCATCAGTTAATTTCTTTTTAATAGCTGTGATTGTTTTTCCTAAATGAGAACAACATGTTAATGCAGCTGGAAAATGGTCAGCAAGTGGAATTTTTGGAACCATTGTCATGATGATTATACCTATAAAAAAACAAAGTACAATTGAATGGAAAAAAATAACCAAACAATTTTTATAATTAAAACAAGAAAAATAAAAAAAAAAAAGTTTCCCGGTTTATTCCCGACCTGGTGGCCCGGTCGGGATCGGGCACAAGCAATCTTCATATGCCATGCATCCCGGCCGGGATGCTTCGTCTGCGCACAGAAAACTCACCAGCCCTAGCACGAAATACACGTCGTTTTTCAATCCAAACAACTCAGAACTCGCCGAAAAGTGTGTGTATGGACTTGAATCATGTTATACTTCAACAAATTTCAACAGAAACACCTCAAATCTACTTTATGCTTGAAAACCCTAGAAAACTCAAAAAAAAAAAAAAAGGAAAAACGTACCTTCGACTAGCACGAACTGATTATCGATGGTTTCGGAAGCAAACGCGGGCACGAAGTTGAACAAAGTTTGAACAGAGAGAAGATTGGAAGATAGTCGTTGAGAGAAAAACCAAACGTCGTTTGAAAAGAGGGGGAAAGAAGTTTTGTAAAAACTTTCAAGGGTCAGGTATAATCCGTAATTTCACATTCAATCTGAAATTAAAAGAGGTTAGAAAAAGAGGAATTTTCAAAAGGGGTCAAAATTAAAACCCAATAAGTGAAAGGGGTCATTTTTTACAAATTCCTCAAGAATCAGGATGGGAAATTTAAAAAGTTTTTAGAGATTCTTAAGCAGTTGCATATAAATATCCCTTTAGTAGAAGCTATTGAGCAAATGCCTAATTATGTTAAATTTCTTAAGGATATTTTAACTAAAAAGAAGAGGTTAGGTGAGTTCGAAACTGTATCTCTTACTGAGGAATGTAGTACTATTCTTAAGAATGAGCTACCGACCAAGGCTAAGGATCCAGGGTCATTTACTATACCTGTATCTATAGGTGGAAAAGAATTAGGTAGAGCACTCTGTGATTTAGGTGCAAGCTGATGACATGCAAAAATGTCATCATTTTCCTATTAATTTTAGCTAGTTTTGTGCATGAATTGTGAGCTTTAATGTATTTTTATGTTGATTTTACAGAAAACCGAGTTCGAGCAGCAAAACTGAGATTTTAAGAGAATTTGGGTAAATTTGGAGACTTTGTGGGCAATTTGAAGAATAATCATTTAAGATCCAAGCCCTAAGGTCCAAGAAAAAAAAGACAATTGAAGTGGGAGGCCCAAAAAGCCCAAAAGTTTGAAGAAAAGAGGCAAAAATCCGCAATTAGGGCTTCTAGAAGGCCTAGCGTCGAGACGCTAGGTGATCAGCAAAGAGCGCTCCAAAATCGCGATAGCGTCGCGACGCTGCGACGACTTCTGCCCCAAGACAACATGACGTCACAGCGTCTCGACGCTGTGACGTAGCGTCGAGACGCTGTCGACTTGTTCAGCAAAAAAATTCCAGCCCCTTCCCTTTGGTTCAAATCATCCCAAATTTGGGGGAGCTCTCCCCTAGCTCAATAGAGAGAAAAAGTGAGAAGAATTGTGAGGAAAATGTGGAATTGAGCGAGATTCCAAGGTTCAGGATTCGAGATGCTCGTGACGGGAGCTTGGGATCAACTTATCGGTTATTTCTTCCTTACTTCTTTGTAATTTCTTATTTTTAATTTGAGTTAGGCCCATGGATCAAGATCATTTAGGCAAAATTATTTCCATTTGTGAGTAGATCTTGAGACTTAGGGTCGTTATTCTAGTTAATTGGATATTGTAGCTCAATTACTTGGATTATGTAATGAATGTCTTCATATTTCATCGATGCAATTTTTGCTTAATGCTTTTAATCTCTTGATCACAGATTAATTGTTATGATGGTCTAAATTGATACTCGACAGAGAGAAATTAGATTAGATCCTAATTGCATGGCTAACGATTGCTTGGAACACGAGAGTGAAAGAGAATTGTAAGAAATTGATTATGAAGTTGCTTAATGTCATACTATGATTAACTAAGGAAATGGACACATGAATTAGTTATGTTAGTATGAGATGTGGAGGAACTTGAAAGAGAAATCCGCTTAAAATTACTTCTAGATTTATGGAATTGATGATTATTAGTTACATGCATCCATGAAATTGAGCTACAAATCCAACAAAGCTAGATAACACCCTAGGTCAAGTTCCTTTAATTGGATACTTCCGTTTTGTTATTGCATGTTTATTTTTATCTATTTCTCTAAATTTTTGCTTCATCATTCGAGTTGATCTTCTAAATAAAATTAAAACATGATGATTCTTGGTACTTAATGGAATTAATTCAATTTCCTTGAGGATTCGATACTCGGTATTACCTACCGTTTTATATTACTTGTGACGACTCGTGCGCTTGCGGAAAATCGTGCAACACAAGCATTAACCTTATGCCTCTTTCGGTCTATCGAAAGCTAGGTATTGGTGAAGCTAGGCCTACCATGGTCACACTCCAACTAGTTGATAGGTCTATCACATATCCAGAGGGTAAAATTGAGGATGTCTTAGTAAAAGTCGATAAATTCATATTTCCTGTTGATTTTATTATTTTAGACTATGAGATTGATAAAGATGTCCCAATTATTTTATGTCATCCATTTTTTGCTACTGGTAGGGCATTAATAGATGTTCAAAAAGGGGAATTAACAATGAGAGTCTGTAATGAGGAAGTAAAATTTAATGTGTTTAAGGCCATGAAGTATTCAGACGAAATGGAAGATTGCTCTTTCATTAGGACTCTGGAGAGCACAATTGTTGAGACCGCACTACAGGATTCGGCTGATAAGCATTTGGAAGATCATGGAGAGGTTAGTGTAGAGGATTTAAAAGTTTGTTTGTTAGAAAGAAAAAATGAAAAAGAATTGTTTAGGTGTGAGAATGTTTTTGAGTCTTTAGATTTAGATCAAAGGAAGGATCCTCCTATTAAGCAATCCCTGATTGAGGCACCTACTTTGGATTTGAAGCCCTTGCCGGATCATCTAAAGTATGTGTATCTTGGGGAAGGTGAGACGTTGCCCATTATTGTTGCATCAGATTTAATGTCGGAGCATGAGGAGGCCTTAATAAAATTGCTGCAGCAATACCGCAAAGCAATAGGTTGGACATTGGCTGACATTCAGGGAATTAACCCATCTTTTTGTATCCACAAAATCACTCTAGAGGAGGGATCCTTTAGGAGTATTGAGCAACAAAGAAGGCTTAACCCTGCAATGAAAGAGGTTGTTAAAAAGGAGGTGATTAAATGGTTGGATGCTGGCATTATTTATCCAATTGCAGATAGCAATTGGGTAAGTCTGGTCCAATGTGTTCCTAAGAAAGGAGGTGTCACTGTGGTGAGCAATAAACACAATGAGTTGATCACAACCAGGACAGTAGCTGGCTGGAGGGTTTGCATGGACTACAGGAGGCTTAATAAAGCTACTCGTAAGGACCATTTCCCTCTACCATTTATTGACCAGATGTTGGATAGATTGGTTGGTCAGGCCTACTACTGTTTCTTAGATGGTTATTCTGGATATAACCAGATTACTATTACTCCTGAGGATCAGGAAAAAACAACTTTCACCTGCCCTTATGGGACGTTTGCTTTTAGGTGAATGCCTTTTGGCCTTTGCAATGCTCCAGCAACATTTCAGGATACTCATCTAGTTCTCAATTAGGAGAAATGTCACTTCATGGTGAAGGAGGGCATAGTGTTAGGTCATAGGATTCCTAAGAATGGTCTAGAAGTTGATAGAGCAAAAATTGAGGTTATTGAGAGACTAGAACCACCAAATTCAGTAAAGGGAATTCGGAGTTTTTTAGGTCATGTTGGATTTTATAGGAGGTTCATAAAAGATTTTTCCAAAATCAGTAAACCTCTTTGTAACTTATTGTGTACTGATCATGTTTTTGACTTTAATGCAGATTGTATGAAGGCATTTGAAACTTTGAAAGCTGCTTTAATCTCAGCACCCATTCTTTGTGCACCTAATTGGAATTTACCATTTGAGGTAATGTGTGATGCGAGTGATGCTGCGGTAGGTGCTATGTTGGGGCAAAAGCAGGCAAATTTATCCATCCTATATATTATACAAGCAGGGTTTTAAATGAGGCACAAGTCAACTACACAACTACTGAAAAAGAGTTATTAGTTGTGGTGTTTGCTTTTGAGAAATTCCTGTCGTATTTGGTTGGATCCAAAGTCACGATGTTCACGGACCATGCAGCAATAAGGTATTTAATGTCTAAGAAAAATGCGAAGCCTAGACTAATTCGTTGGGTTTTATTATTGCAAGAATTCGACTTGGAGATAAAGGATAAGAAGGGATCAGAGAATGTCATTGCAGATCACTTGTCTCGTCTTGATCCATCATCATCTTTGCTAAAGCAATCTGCCATTTCAGATGCTTTTCCAGATGAACAGGTTTTTGCTCTTGAGGTAAAGGTAGTCAGGGATGCCCCTTGGTATGCTGATATTGCCAACTTTTTGGTAAAGGGAGTAACTCCTATTGACATGGATTGGAGGCAGAAGAAAAAGTTTAAGCATGATGCAAAATTTTTCTATTGGGAAGAGCCATATATGTATAAGCAATGCTCTAACGGTATTATTCGTAGGTGTGTTTCAGGTGATGAAGCAAAGGAAATCCTTGAGCAATGTCACTCTTCGCAGTATGGAGGTCATATCAGCGGGCAGAGGACAGCTATGAGGATTTTGCATTGTGGATTATTCTGGCCTACCTTGTTTAAGGATGCCCATTGGTTCTACAAGCAATGTGATGCTTGCCAAAGGAGAGGAAACTTGGGGCCTAGAGATGAAATGCCTCTTACTTACATTTTAGAAGTTGAATTATTCGATGTATGGGGTATTGACTTTATGGGGCCATTTCCCCCTTCTAACGGCAATGTTTTTATCTTATTGGCAGTTGATTACGTGTCCAAGTGGGTGGAGGTCATCGCATGCCATCAGAGTGATGCCAAGACAGTAGCCAGGTTTCTTCAATCGCACATCTTTGCGCGGTTTGGGACACCTAGAGCTCTAGTGAGTGATGAGGGTACACATTTTGTTAATAATATTTTAACTAAGCTTTTAGCTAAGTATGGGATTAAGCATAGGATAGCTACCCCTTATCACCCACAAGCAAATGGTCAAGCTGAAATTAGTAATAGGGAAATTAAATCAATTCTAGGGAAAGTAGTCCATCCATCTAGAAAGGATTGGTCTTTTAGGTTGGATGAGGCTCTTTGGGCTTATAGGACAGCCTATAAGACTCATCTAGGTATGTCTCCCTATAGGTTAGTATATGGGAAAGCTTGTCATTTACCATTAGAGCTTGAGCATAAAATGTTTTGGGCTTTGAAAGAGTTAAATTTTGATCTAAGTCGTGCAGGAGCAATAAGAATGCTGCAGCTTAATGAACTGGAGGAATTTCGCCAATTTTCTTATGAAAATGAAAAAATGTATAAAGAAAAGACTAAGCTGTGGCATGACAAGAAAATTAAATCTAAAGAGTTTGTCAAGGGTCAGAAAGATTTGCTTTATAATTCTAGATTAAAATTATTTCCTAGGAAACTAAAATTTAAATGGTCAGGGCCATTCATTGTGATTGAGGTTTTTCCCCATGGAGCAATTACTTTGCAGGATGAAAAAGATGGGAGAGTGTTCAAAGTGAATGGACAGCGTGTAAAGCATTATTGGGGAGAGGAGTTCCAGAAGAAATATCCTTCCCTAAAGTTGGTTGATGATTGAGAGCACAAGATTTTTGCAGGAGCATTTCACAGAGCAAAATTTTGAGCTCCCAGTGTTTGTTTTGATTTTATTTCTCGCTGATTTGATTTGATTTTAATTTGATTATCTAAGATTTGTTTTTGTTTTAAGTCCACTGTTATTTTTAATTCGGTCAAATTTATTTTTGTTTAGATTTTATCTATTCCGTTTAGAATTTTATTTGATTTTGTTAGATTTTATTTTTGGTTTATTTATTTATTTAATTCAATTATCTTTTAATTATTCTAATTAGTTTGAATTTCGTTAGATTTAGATTCCGTTCAGAGTCGGTTTAATAAAGATTTTCCTAATTAATTCGGCTTCGAAAGTAAAAATAAAGGATTAGATTTGATTTGATCGGTTAAATTTAAATTTGAATTTAATGATTTGATTTTTCCTATTTTAAATTTGAAGTCTGCATCCATGATTCCTCAGGATTTGTTTTGCTCAGACGGTTGTTACGGCAACTTTATGGCTGAAGCAAATTTCTCGTCCGAATGGAAAGAAATTTCTGGTAAAATAATTACTTTTACCGTTTTGATTTTGCATTTTCTGTGGGTAGGTAAAATTGCATGTGTCATCTGATGAAGCCACGTGTCACATAGAGATGATCCAAGGGCTTTGTAGTTGGACAGCGCATACATATTTACGTGGGCCGATTGGAATCCACGATTTTACCGTTGATGGTTTTGAATTTCCAGTTTCCATGCATTTAAAATTAAACGGGAATATTATCTAATGCAGCACAAATCTTTTCAGTTGGGATTTGATTTTGCTGAGGTCTTATTTATTCGCAGACGGTGGTAACTTCTTCTCACTTCACCTTCGCATTTCTTTATTGTTTGTATCTCTCCTCCTTTGTTTGTTCGCTGTGAAAAGTATACCCTTTGAGTTGCTAATGGCAAAAACACGAGCAAGAAAAGAGAGAGAGAATGAGGAGGAAGAGGTATCGATTACCCCTGAGGTACAGAGAGTAAAGGCGGAGAAGAAAACGACACCGGAGGAGAAAGAAGCCAAAAGAAGAAGAAGACAACAGAGGGTTGCGAAACAAGAAGAGGTCCAGGAGGCGGCAGAGGATGTTGCCACTACAGTGGAGGAAGGAAATCCAAAAGAACCTGAAGTGCAAAACTCGGAGGAGGTAGAACCGATAGTCACGGATGCGGAAGGAGTTCAAGAAGAGAATACTGAGGAGAATCAAGAAATTCAGACTGACGAGGTGCGAGAAGGACAAGTAGAGGTTGCGCCTGAGGAGGGTAATGGACAGGAGCAAGAGGCTCGTGTTGAGGTCATCATGCCAGAAGCACCGAAACGTCGCCGCATAAAGCGAAAGGTTGGGTGCTTTCAGGTGATTCGAACTGATACCTCATCACCACCGACGTCGGATTCTGAGAAAGAGAAGGCAGAGCGGGAGGAACGAGAGAAAAAAGAAGCTGAGGACAGAGAGAGAGAAAAAGCGACAGAAGAGACTTTGAGAAAGCTTAGAGAAGAAAGAGGCAAAGGAATTGTTGAAGCATCGGATGAACCTGTAGAGGAAGCAAGAGAAGGACATTTCATCCGCTTCATCAATGAGCTTGCTAGAGAAAAATACCAAGAGATGCTACGAAGGGATTTCTTATTCGAAAGAGGATTTGGTGACGATCTCCCCCATTTCTTAAGAGCAGGAATCGTGAATCTTGGGTGGAGTCAGTTCTGTGCGAAACCGGACCCGGTGAATTCGAATATTGTTACAGAATTCTATGCAAATGTTGATAATGTAGAGGAATTTCAGGCCATAGTTCGAGGAGTATCTGTTGACTGGAGCCCAGGGGCTATCAACTCGTTATTCAACCTTCAGGACTTCCCACACGCGGGCTTTAATGAGATGGTTGTAGCACCATCGAGTGATCAATTAAATGCGGCGGTCCGAGAGGTTGGAATTGAAGGGGCTCAATGGAGGCTATCCAAGACGGAGAAACGCACGTTTCAGGCTGCCTACCTAAAGAGTGAGGCCAATACGTGGTTGGGCTTCATCAAGCTGCGTTTGCTGCCGACTACGCATGATTCAACAGTGTCTCGTGAACGAGTGCTTCTGATATTCGCTATTCTTCGATCCCTGAGTATTGATGTTGGAAAAATATCCAAACCTTAAGGGCTAAATTGTTGAATTTGAAAACTCATTGACCAAAATGAAACCTAACCCAAACTTCAGGGACTAAAGGATATTTTTCCCTAATTAAGCCACAATTAAAGTTTCATTAACTAATTCAAACAATTTCCATCAATTTCCACGATTTCCGTAAATTTTCTCGGAATGTCTCTCGACATTTCCATCGACATCGATATTTCCATAAAATCTGGATCTCGGCATTTTCATCGACATCGACATTTTAAACCTTGATAACATGATACACACCAATATTTTTCTTCAAATGAAGGTTTAGGCCTTGTTTGTTTCATTAGTTTTAAGATAGGTTTTAACAAGGATATAATTTTTAAATTTAAAAAAAAAAAAAAAAAAAAAAAAAAAAAAAAAAAAAGTTGACCTATACTTGTTTCATCGATGTTTACTTTCTAAAACCTAAGTAATTATTATCTAAGGATAAAAAATATCTGAAGAACTATAAGATGTTATTATCCCAAGAACTATGAGACTTTTTTATTGGACTTCTTTCCTTGGAAATGAAGAGGAGAGATTTTTTTTTTTTTTAATAAAATAGCTTGCATTATTACTAAATATGATTTTTCCCTAAGGGGTACAAACAATGATTTTTCACTATGAACCATATTCAGAATCCAAGTGGGATATTTTCACGAATTTATAGTTTCATATTGGAACTTAGCCCCACATGTGCTAATTTTTTGTGAGCAATTTTGTTGTGATCTCGAGGAGTAAGTATAAATTGCATAGCTCGAAACCTAGAAGAGATAGAAAATTACTCGTTAATTTATGTGTAAATTAATTCTAATTGTTTTAAATTATTATTAATTAATTAATTGTCTTATATAAATATTTTAATTAATTAAAATATCTTTTAATGAAACCTAATAACTTAAATTATTTTTCCATAAGTAAAACCTATAAAGCAACACAAACATTCAACTCCGAGATATTATACCCTCATGTTTTACTTGAAATGAAGGTTTATTCATGTTTATCAGTCAAAACATTGATATACTAGAAATATCAATAAAACAACACAATCATGTTTTGCCTCAAATGAATATTGATTCATGTTTGGTATTCTATTGATGCACCCATTTTATACCTCTAATTACATGTTTAGTCCTGGTTGAATCTATTTAGTCCTTAAACTTAAAAAAAAAAAAAAAAAAAAAAAAAAAAAAAAAAAAGTGTCCAATGTGACCCTAAATGTCAATTAGGTCAAAAATTTATTAGATACAAAATTGAATGTTCAAGAATTTATTAAACACAAAATTGAAAATTCAAAAACTCATTAAACACATTTGAAAGTTCAAAGACCTATTATATACAAAATTAAAACTTCAAGGACCTATTAAATATTTTTAAAATTTAGAAACCTATTAGACAAACCTACAAATTCACATTCAAAGTCCAAACTTGTAATTTGACCCTAATATATTTATTAAGTCATTTTTTCTTGAATATAACTTTATAGTTAAGACATTTACTCCCTTGTGGGCAGAGTTTCAAATCTTCACCCCCACATTGTTATACTAAAAAAAAACAAAAAGTCTTTTTCATTTTGTTTTTTTTAATTTTACATATACGAGGATGTATATACGAATCAGTGAGTGCTATTTCTTAAATATATGGCTCGGGAACTTCTAAGTTCTAAGTTTCTAAGCGAGCAGTAATCAATCGGGTATGTTTGTATATTTTGTTCCAAGGCATCCACTAAAGCTGAATTTTTCAGGTATCAATATTTGCATCTTTTACCACTAGAATATGGTATGCAGCATGTGAATATTATATTTGCAATGGGAAAAAAAAAAAAAATTAATCTTAACTTTAGGATGACAAACTGTAATGCAAGCTAAACTTTTTTTTTTCCTCCACATTCCGGGGTTGATTAGATGATACAAAGTAATACAAGAATGGCACATTCTTTCTCATGCATCAAATCTCAAAGCTTAAATCCCAAAAAAAGAAACAAACAAACACAAAAGAAACAAAAAAAATCATTATGATGTTGTTTCACATTCACAAGCCATCAGAGGAAATCTTGTGTGCAAAGTAAGAAATTAACAGCTCATCCACCAAACATAATTGCAAAATAAGTCTCAACCTCAAATTCCGAGAAGAAACAAAGAGAAAAAGGAAACCACAATAAAGAAGAAGAAAAAAGTGGAAGGAGGGAGGAAAGGGCTTCTCTCTGAAGAATCGAAGTGGAATGGATGGATTTACTACTTAGCCAAAGGACCAAAAGAGCAAGCCACTTGAAAATGACAAGAGCAGAATAATCATGTACAAAAAAAACACTAACTAGTTCAAAGCTACCCAAGACGATACCGTAACTTGCTTTCCCGCGAGCTGTTTCCATTAGAAAATGAGGTGGTTGGTCGGTAAACGAGCTATCGATTGAGAAGGCCGTATGAGGGTAGTTCTTCTAGTCTTGAAATATCCTCAATTAGGAGCTCTTTTTCTAGTTGACGTCGTGTCGCTTTCATTACCGTCTATAAAGGGAGGAAAAAAATGAAACATCAGCTCATAAGGGACAAATATTTGACTATTAGGACAAATATATAATGCCTTAAACTGGTGAGATCGTTCAAGTTGAAACATCGAAGCATTGGGTATGTCTAGATTTCAAATGTAACATTTAATTCTATGTTTCTCGAGCTAAAAACCTGGGGATAAGAAACACAGTCCATGCCATGGATGTGCATTCACTTCTTAAAAAGAAGGTTTTCAAGGATCAAGATTCCCAAGTATATGAAAAAGAGTGGCAAAATTGAATGTATCCTTATTTTAGTCTTAACCTAAGTTTGAGAGGATCTTGATTCAATATAATACATAAAAAAACTGCTGGGAACAAATCCATATATTGAATCGAACAGCAGGCAGTTTAGATTGTTAAGACGATAAGTTTGACAATTTCAAGGAAAATTCAAGTTGAAGACTACGTACATTGAAGTCCATATAAGATGCATGCATGGCAAGCCATTCATGATCCATTAGCTTGAATGTGATACAATAGAGTAGGTCAAATGCCGAATCGTTTTCTGTCAGGAAAAAGGTAAAACTTGGATAAGCAAATTTTAAAAGAGATGCTTGTTTCACATGTAACATTCTTCATAATAACATTAAAGCATCCACCAAGGCGATTTCCAATACTCAATAGCTACAAATATTTGTGATTCAGAAATCACAAACAGGAAAGAAACTCACTTAACAAGCATGGTTTTGATATAATCTTTGTTCAAATATTGAATAAATTGGTTGCACATTGACATTACCTGCAAGAAACTTCAAAAAAGTTGCTCCCACAAGTGTCCGTGGCTTGACTGCAAATATCATTTCACGCCATTAGTTGATAAGAACTGTCACATTTCCATAAGCTAGAATATCAACTACCCTAGAATTGCTAACAAAAGAACACTACTTTTCCAAAACCATGGCTTTAGAGAGTATAGAGTGTCTCAATTAGATCCTAGAATCACGTCATATCAACACTCCGCAAGTCCAGGAATTTTTCCGAGTGTAATGCAGGGCAAGTAAAATGTGGAATAATATTACATGTTCCTCCAATTGCCCTTTCTTCGTTTAGTACTGTTTTAAAAATTGAAGCTATAATAAAACAAAAATAGCAATTATGAAAATCAAAAGCAAATGTTCAAGCACATCAGAAATATCGTGGAATATTGTAAAGCATGCATTTACCTCCCTCCACATCCCCCCCCCCCCCCCCAACAAAAAAAAAAAAAGTAAACATGTGCGCGCACACAGGGAATCAAATCCAGTACATTCTAAACAACAAAAGTGAATTTGACGTCAAAATGAGACAGTCGTCAAATTTTGATGTCAAAATGTGGCAGCTGTTCATCAAATTTCCGTTGAATATGTTGATTGATAGAGCCAGCAAACCTGCTTCAAGATCAAGCATTTGAATAAGCATGAATGTGATGTTCACCCCAGCTACAGCAAACGGGTATTCCCATAAAGACCGATCTCCTTCCTGCTTACGAAGGAGATCCTGGAATGACTTCTGTAATCAATATCCAGAAACTTTAGGTTAAAAGCCAGCAATTGGAAGCATAAATGCATTGTCCAAGATAAAACTAACCAAACATTAATGTTCCTTTTTTTTTCTTCGTAAATATTCACATGCATAATTCATGCATATGTCATATTCCCATTTAATAACTTTGTTTTTAAGTTCTTTCCAAAAGGAAACTATGGCAAGACTCCAAGGTGTTAATTAAACGCAAGGTGAAAAAGTTGCGTACCGGGAAATTCTTGGCAAAGTATAACAAGTTCTCCAATGAAATAAAACCACCGCCCCTAGAAACAAACCCAGTGAACAAGAGTTAATACAGCGATAACTTTGATAAGAAAGTATAAGAGCTGTGCAAGTCAAGTATGAAGCAACAACGTAAATCTTTATTACCTAAAATCTGTTGATGGATCTTTTCCTTGCCAGCCCATTTCCTTCCACTGCTCAGATATCAAACCACGAAGTTCTTCCTCTGGGAAGGCCACGTTCCATAGAGCCCTTAAGGCCTCCTATTAAGAGTCCAAATCTTCATAAAGGAGAAAAACTAAACAAAAATAATCTCAGGTTCACCTTCCACCAGGCACACACAGCACAGACACAGAATCTGCCTACATTTTACATCATATAGGACAAAAATTGTTTCGCAGAAAACAAACCTGGTGCTCAGGGATTGAACTATCATAAGCAATATCTATACGGTTCTGCAGCCTCTGCAAGCACTCCTCCTAGGAAAGAACCAACATGTGCTGTGATTTTGAGATACAGATTCTAACTTTAAACAGTAAACAAAAAGTAGTTTTCTCGTTGTTTTTCTAGAGATATGAAATTACGAAGGAATGCCTTAAAAGTGTCAAAGATTGATCAAAGAACAATATACAAAGTCAAATAAACCAATGAAATCAATTACCCAAGTGCACTGCACATAAATTTTTAGCACGTCAAGGATTTACTTTTGCATGCGCAAAAATATTTTGTAGGTGAAAAATTAAGTTTAAGAAGCTGTAGATGAAGGCCATAAACACTTTGTATGAAGTTTCAGAACTTGTTCATACATGTTCCAACTACGAACAAACAAAATTTAAGAGTTCAAGCTTGAGAAGAAAATTTTATCGGCCCTCTTATAAATAAGGGCATTTGGTAATTGGCTATTTGACATCTATTGAAGTATGAAAAATAAGAACATAAAGAAAGCCTAGAACAGCCTTTGAAGATTCAAACTGATCGCAAACCACAGAAGAAAAGATGGATGAACGAGACAAAAACCATCAACTCAATTACATGTCCATCAGGATTCAGGCTCTGACTTATCCAACTACGCCTACTAAAATGCTAGGGTGGAGAGGATGGTTGAAGAAAAAATGGACTCCTCGTGACTTATAAAAGGATAAAACAAAATAAAGAAGGAAAACAAGTGGAGCAACAAAGACTACACTACATCCAATGAAAATACAAAAAGTCTTAATGCTTTTCAGTGCTATCGCACCCAAAGAAAAATGAATTGCTTACTGCAATGAGGAGATTTGGGATGTTTTACACACCACTCATGAAGATACGTCCAGTGTAAATATAAAAACTTTAAATTTTGACCGCTCAGTATGAAAAGATAAAAAATGGAGGAAGATTAGAGTTTTTCAAAACTAAACAGGTCTACTAACTTGGGAGAGAATTTTTTATAAAGAAACACGTTAGAAAAAAATTTAAGTTCCTTCCTAAAGGAATTAGACCTAATGTAACCGTCATTGAGGAAAGCAATGGTATAAAAACTCTTTAAGTTGGAGAAATGATAGATTCCTTAAAAACTTAAGGGTTGAATATTCCCAGTACTAAAAAGAACTCAGAAATAGATATGAAGTATGCTTGCTAAAATTAAAGAGAGAGTTCTTGAGAATGAAACTGTACTCTTTTGGCCAAAAAAATTGAAGAATTTTTTAAAAATTTTAAATTTTAAACAAGTCACAAAGAAGCAACGGAAAGATGTCGAAGACTGTGAAGTGCCTTTTCTTCTTCCTCAACGAAATTGAAGAATATAAATATTTTCAATGCCAGGGGTACCAGTCAAGAAGAAGAACAAGATTAAATCTTTGAATGCTACACTTTCTCATTCTACCTTTTTTTTCCTTGTAGTAATGAGTTTAAATTTTCTAAGAATTCTACTATCCTTGTACTTATTGCTAATATTTAAGTTCCTAGTTTTTCTAGTAAGAAAGATTCTTCTAAACTTGTTGCACGCGTGTAAGTGAAGATTATGACACTGGCAAGGAAAAAAATGATGAATCTCCTTGAGAAACTGCAAGAAACCAATAGTGCCGAGGAGCTAGGTCTGCTAAATAGAGGTGTTCAACTAACCTAGTAACCCGATAAAGCTGAAGAACCCAATCCAAACTGTTAGGTTAGTTAAATTTTGGGGGTAGTTCAAATCTCTCTCTCTCTCTCTCTCTCTCTCTCTCTCTCTCTCTCTCTCTCTTTATTTTTTTTTTCTTTTTTTTTTTTTTTTGCAGAATAAAAAATCTAGTTCACAAGATGAGAAAATTAAGGGTCAGTTCAACCCAAACTAGCCCATACAAGTCTGCAATTAAAATATAAATAGTTGCCCAATCCTGTTACTTAGCCAACCTCTTTAATAGGGTTTCATTTTATTTTTCCTTCTCTCAGTTTCAGCCACCCCTAAGGCCTCATACTCATTTCCATTTTCACTCTGTAAATCTCCCTCTCACTGTCCACCAGCTCGTGACCAATTCTCCACTCTCCCAACCAAAACCCTCTCCCACTATCCAAGCCACCCCTCATCTCCACTCTCCAGATCTCCCTCTCACCGAATCACATCCAAGTTTCCCCCCTCATTTCTACTCTCTAGATATCCATTTCACTGTCGCAGTCACTTTTTCTTGTTTTAGCTGAGTCACCCTCTCATCTCCACTCTCAAGATTTCCCTCACTGTCACCTTCCCTTGTTTTAGCCGAGCCACCCCCTCTAGCGTCCATCTCCCTCTCACAAACACCCCATCCAAGTTTCCTTTTCAACCCCCCCCCCCCCCATTCACCTCTATCTCATTGTCATGCCCCACCACCACTCTACCATCTATCGGATCTTGTTGTGCCACCTCCACCCTCCACTGCCTTTTTATGCAATTTTTTAGAATGCTTGACCAACCCAAAGTTTTGAGTTGATCCACAAAATACCCTCCAACCAAACTAACCTATCCTGTAAACACCCTTCCCTTTGTGCTAAATTGGAGCTTGGCACAAAAAATACCCTCCAACCAAACTAACTTAACCGGGCCACCCCTCCAGCGTCCATCTCCCTCTCACAAACACCCCTCCCCCATTTATGATTTACCTCTATCTCATTGTCATGCCCCACCACCACTCTACCAGCTATTGCATCTTGCTTTGCCACCTCCACGCTCCACTGCCTTTTTATGCAATTTTTTAGAATTTCGCAATTTAATGAGCACATGAAGGTTGGGTTGGGTGTTCCAATCAGGTCATTTGGGTTGGTGACTTTGCAACCCAAAATTTTGAGTTGGTCTTAAAATATCCTCCAACCAAACTAACCTAACCTGTGTACACCCTCCCCTTAGAGCAAAATTGGAGCTTGCCAACATAAGACTGAAGAAATTTATAAGTATAAAAGATAGTGAAGCATGCTCACCAAAAAAGAAAGGATGAGAAAGACATTGAAATTAATGAGTTAATACTTAATAATAAATATCTTCTCACTTTGACAAAAATAAAAAATCAAGTTTTTGGAACAACAAGCCAAAGAGAGTGGTGGAAAGGTTAAAAATTTAAAAAGAGAACATACTTTCTAAGTCTAGCAACTTGAAGAATCTAAGGAAACCATTAAGAAGTTCACTCTAGGCCTTACAAAGGCAGATAAGATCCTTTAATGTTTCGAAAACTAGTATTGGTGATAACATGAAGTCAATGATTGAATTTTGAAACAGTCACATTATTCAATACCCTTCTTTGTTAAGATTTCAACATTCATAACTTAAGTGATCGAGAAGAAGCAAATTCAAAAAAAAGATCTAAAAAGGTAAGCGTTACTGATTTCCTATTTTTGTTTCCCCACGCACACACATCAGCCCGCACTCACACACATTTCACTTCTCACTATCAATCTACTTTCCATATAAGCAACTCCCTAGATGCTTCTTTTGTGGAAAAATTTAACATTTTCAGTACAAGTGCTCTAAAAATGTTATATGCACAAAATTGAAAGAAAATGGTTGGAATGAAAATCATAAAAAGAAAACTACCACCAAGAAACCAATCAAAGGCAAGTTCCTACAAGTACAACCAAGCCCCAAAGTAAAAACAAGTGTGGATAAGGAAGAAACTACTCAAAGGCCACAATGTTCAAGAGCTTGACAAAAGCATTGGAAGTATTAAAGGTTATAAAATAACTTCCATATCTATTATCAAAAAAAAAAAAAAACTTCCATATCTTTTCTTATTGTACTTGAAACTCAATTATGATCTAATTTTATATGATGCTTATATGGTTGAAAATTTGAGTCAAGTATCTAAAATCGTGTAAATATTGCATGCCATTAATATTCTTTATAACTATTGAACTATGTAGAACATTTGAGAATTTAATCAAATTATTGACTTGGGTGCCTACATATATGATGAATCTAACACTTTAATAAAGTGCTAAATTCTATGAGATTCATTATAACTTCTCTTTCCATTAAAAAGGTTAATCACTACCTATAGATTACTTGTGCATTAAAAGAAAAATAAATTATCGAAGTCTAAGTAAAAAATTTATTTTTGTTTGTTGTCACCAAACTACCTTACGAAAGTATTATTTGATAACTTTGTGAAAGAAAGGGAGTCTATAATGTGAAAGTCACAATGTACATATACTCAGTGATCCAAGTTGATACTCGATTTGCTTGAGAAAGTAGTGAACAAAAAATGTAAAAAAAGATAAGGTTGAAAAAGAAGGCGGTTTTTATATGATCATATGAAAAAAAATCATCATAAACGTGATTTTCTTGATTTGACAAACTTCTTCCAGTGTTGGCATTCATACAATACTTGATTTTGAAATCCACCAAAATAATATATTATTAGCTCAAGAATTTAGCTCCGACTCTCATTACTCGTAGATATCTAGTTTAAAATTTCATAAATTTTCTAATCCATATTTTTTTTTCCTAAAATTGGTCAAGCCCTATTATTGAATATCATTATCTTATCTATTCTTTTTTTAAGTAGAAACAAATTTCATTGATGAATGAAATAAGGGTTGGTATGAGAAAACCAACACCTAAGAAAAGTTACAATAAGGATCTCCAATTAGCAACCATAGTAGAGAGACTATAGTTATTGAAAGGGTGTGTATTTTTACACCAATACAAGTCATGGAAAAGAATTAAATCAGAAAAGTCATCAAAGGTTGAAGAAATGTCATTATCTTATCTATTTCCCTTATAGATTAGCTTTTAGGCACTTTAACATGAAAAGGGAGAGAAGTTGGTAAAATTGACAATAATTACAAGGGAAGACATAAGAGAAAGAGAGATTGAAAGATTGGGTTAGTTTTTGTATAGTTGGCCTCTTTCATGACAAAGTGTAGGACATTGGGTTTTATTAAGTAGGAAAAAGAGTCAAAGAATTCTAAATTGAAGATCAATTTGGTTGGCCAGGGGGTAAGAACGTCAACCAATCTCATTCAGTATCAAAGGTAGACAGAAACTTCAAATTCAATCGGCAGAAACTTCAAATTCAATCCAAATAAGCATGCCCACAAGCTCTAAAAGTTATAATCAGACCACTTTCGATCCTCATCATGACAGACAATGAAAGAATAACCAACCTTGCACACAATTTTGTGAGACACTGAGACCCTCTTGGTCCTTCACAGACCACTCACAGAAGAATATGCAGAAGCACAAAGATCAAAGGCATAAAGAACTATCATTTGAATTCTTAACAAAGGATGTATTTTAAAAAAAAAATAAAAATAAAATCTTAACAAAGGATGTCAAATATGAGCATATAATTTATTCTTTTAAAATCAAAGACACCCTAAAAAAACAAAGAAATGAGAGTTTCTTTTCCTTTTCCTTTCTACAAAACACATTGCTAGAAAGCTCCGTTCATAGGCCATCTAAGTGGTATGAGCTTTAGAAAAAGCAAACAGCAAAATAAACAACCAACTCTCCAGCCTCCAAACACTTCAAATCAAAACAATAGTTAAAATGTTAAAATGAGGCTCCTTCCATTCAATGGAAATGGAAGTTAACAGTCACCAAATTAATAAAGTTACCTGTGCAGGGGTTAAGTCAAATGATGGGCGTGCATCACTTTCTCTTCTCTGTGCACAAACGCAAGAAAGACCCCGGCCAAGCCATGCAGCTGATCCTGCCACAACCTCAGCTGAAATAAAACAAAAGCACATCAGTAATGAAAACTGAAGTTTTCAATCTATCAAGTACTAAGTTTTCTATCTTGTAGACAGCTAGTTAAATGTACATAGTAAAAGTACAAGACGTGCAACAGTTCTTGTATACGCTATTAAACTTAATTTCCTTGCTAGTTGCTATTTAACTTATTCATGGTTTCCTGAGCTTGAATATATGGAAAAGGAATGTCTTTTAGAAGTTCCATGGAAAGCCATGAGCCATGAAAGGGAAACCAGTACAAGTTTTTGACAACCGACTCTGAGGGTCCTAAAATTCCAGAGATATTAGATAATGATAAGGAAATGTCACTCTCAGAGAGCTTAGCAAAATGGAAAATGGAAATACAAAAAAAAAAAAAAAAGTGTAGAATATTGTCCTACTAACACAAGTTTGCAAAACAATTTGCACATAACACATACTGAGAGTGAGAGCACTAATGCAATACAAAGGAGCTTTGATCCTTATACTTCCTTTTGCTTCTCATGATTTGAACATGAAATATTCTTGCTTGGAATGGGGAGAGATCTTAACTCATTACTAAAACACTGATCGTAATTGCAGAATATTTCTTCCACAAGCAAGAAATTTTTTCTATGGCACAGTAAAAAAATTAAAATAAATAGTATAATTGCTGTATAGCACAGTAAATAATTAGAATATGCAGTAGAGACAACGCCATCAACGAAGAACAATACACACATAACAAAAAGGTGTTTGAGTTATGTCAAGCAACTAAGGCAAGCTTGAGTCCTGCCATCACGTTCATCCAACAATCAACAGTACATGGGAGCAAATAATAATTTAATCAGACAAAACGTGGTTAATTAATGAGTTTCATGATTTCTGCCAGAAAGATCTGTAGCTTGCACAAATTCAATGGACAACGTACAATGCAATAAATTTTTTTATAAAAATTAGAATCCATAACTAATTTGAATATCAAAATCACAAACTTCCGGTACTTGATCACAAATATCAAAAAATACAACATAGACGATGAAGGAAGAGTGGAAGGGGAGCTGAAAAAAATAAAAATAGAAATTTTAAAAAAAAAAAAAAAAATCCTGCTGAGTAGACCCACCAATACAGATTTGAATCTCAGCAAGCATGAAGCCAGTAAGAGCCTCAGTATAAGCAGAGCTTAGCGCACATTACTCAACGTCAAGTCACAGATCTAAACTTCTAAACCAAAAAGCAAACCAAGAATTAAGAATAAGATTAAAAAAAAGAGAGAGAGAGAGAACTTTTGAGCGAAAGAAAAGCGAGGACGAAAATCCTAATTTTAAAGTAAAGCAAAAGTAGTGAGACAGAGAGAGAGAGAGAAGCCGAAATTAAAGATAATCTTCACCTGAAGTCGAATGGCAAGTACTCCCTCGCTCCAGACCTTGAGAAATCCTCCTAACAGCAACAAACGATCCACCACCTCTTTCGTCCATCTCCCTTCTCCACTCCTCGCCGCTCTCTCCGTCAGTCCGCCATATCCATCGCCAGCAGCAGAGCAAGTTCCCACTCCTTACCGAAACAACAAAACCTCTGGAGATTGAAATTCATCCACCGCAATCCAAAAACAGAAAAGCAATCAGAATTACAGCATTAAACGGAGCAAAATCCAGAATCGCAGATATCCGGCAAAAAAAAAAGAAACCCAAAACCAGACAGAATCGAGTCCAGACAGAGAGTTGAGAGCAGAGAAAATGCAGAAGGAAAGAAGCAAGCGAGCAGGATCGAAAAACAGTAGATGAGCAGAGCAGAATTAGGGGAATCAGAATTCAGAAACGAAAGAATCGAAGGAGGCAAAAGGACGGCGATAATGGGGGATGGATTGGATGATATGAAGGTGAAAGAAAAGGAAAAAAAAAAGAGAGGAATGAAGGAGGAACCTGGAAAGCGGCTAGGGCTGGAGCAAGATCTGAGAGTGAGAGTCCATGGAAGTTGGTTGTTGAGAGATTGTGTTGCAATGGAAAATGAGTATGGGATTTGTAATTCTATTATCTTCTTTCTTCTTCACCGTTTCAAAAAGCGTTTTTCTTTAGGTAGAGCTCACAAACTACTGGTTTTTTTTTTCTTTTTTCTTTTTTTTTTTTGGACTGTGTTTGGGGAGGAGGGGAATAATAATATTTTAAAACAGGAATCAGTCTCTCCAAGATTACACAAATGGAAAGGCAAAAATAAATAAATTTCTTGGTGAGCAGAAAGCTTTAATTAAAAAAATACCTAAGTTACTTTTTATTTTTTTTATTAAATTATTAAATGTTTTGTTAGATACATATAGGGTTAAATTATAAGTTTGTTCTGAACTTGTTGTGTAATAGGTTTTTGAACTTGAGTGTTGAACCAAATTAATAGCAAATATAACATAGTTGCAAACTAATTGCATATATAGTAAAATTAATTGTACATGACCAAAAAGTTGTTGTTAGATACTATCCGTGTCTATCAGTGTCTATCGCTTATAAACTCTGATTAATCAAAATCTATCAGTGACTATCACGGATAGACTCTGAATAATAGGAGTCTATCAGTATACTAATAGATTATGATTAATCAAAGTCTATCGCTGATAAACTCTGATAATCGAAGTTTATCATATAGATTCTAATTAACCAGAGTGTGTCTATCAGTAATATATTCTGATAGATTTTACTATATTTGCAATTTTTTTTACATTGTGTTATATTTGCAATTATATAATTCTTATTTGTAACTCACTGCAAATTCTCATAATTTTTTATAGATTCTATGTTTATTAAGTTATTGAAATTTAAAAATATCTATTTGACATTAAAAAAAAAAAAAGTACACAAATCTATTGGGTACAAAATTGAAGGGTAATGTTTAGGTGATAATCATTTTAATCATTTGATTTTTTTGTTTTTGGTGTTTTTAAAATTACATTTGTTTTCAACCAATTTCCTTACAAGAGTTTTCATCTCTGTTAAGAACACATTAGGGTGTGTTTGGTTTAACTTTTCTGGTGTTTAATTTTGAAAAAAAAAAATGTAGTGTTTGACAACTACTAAAAATGACTTATTAAAAAATGAGATTGACAAATAAACCATTTTGAGAGAAACACTTGAAAACAACTTTTTTAAAAGAGTTTTTAAGTATATAATAACTTGTGTATAAAAACACTTATATTAAATGTAACCAAACATACAAGTGTTTAATTTCTAAATAGATTTTATTCAAAAAAAAAAAAAAAAAAAGTTCTAAACAGATTTTATACAAAATGTTTTTTTTTTAAATGCATTTTTTAAAAACATTTAAACTAAAAGACATTCCAAACGGACCCTTAAATTCCTAGCCAAATTCAAAAAAACAAAATACAAGTTTTTGAAAACTATTTTTTTTTAGTTTTCAAAACTTGACTTGGTTTTTGAAAATATGGGATGAAAGTAGATAACTAAACCAAGAAACTTATAGGTGCAAGTGGTGTTTTAAGCTTAATTTTCAAAAACCAAAAACCAAATTGTTATTAAAAGGGACATTGATTTTTGGTTTTTGGTTTTTTAAAACTATACTTGTTTTCTCTCACTTTCCTTACCACAGTTTATATATATATATGGGTAAAATACCTTTTTGGTCCCTACTGTTTTGGGTTAGTTTCCAATAGGTCCCTAAGTTTCAAAATTGAACAATCAAGCCCCCACTGTTTAAAAAATGTTTCTATTGAGTCCCTGGACCGTTAATTTTTTTAACGGTGTTGACGTGGCGGTAACAGATGCTGACGTGGCACGTTTTAAAAAAATAAAATAATATTTTTAATTAAAAATAAATAATTAAATAATTAAAAATAAATAATAAAATAATTAAAAATAATATTTTTTTAAAAAAAAAATCACCACTCTTTCTCTCTCCCCACGTTCACTCTCTTCTTCCCACTATATCTCCCTCACCTCCTCTCTTAGCTTCTTCTTCCCACCCTTTCTCCCCCACCGCCGGAGACTCCTCCCGCCGCCGCTGGAGCTTCTCTCGAAATGCCTCTCTCTCTCTCCTTCCAAACCCAACAACTCTTCTCTCTCTCCTTCCAAACCCATCCCCCACCTTCTCTCTTCTTCTTCCCACTCTCTCTCCCCCACCGCCGGAGTATCCTCCCGCCGCCGCCGGAGCTTCTCTCGGAATGCCTCTCTCCCCTCCTTCTAAACCTAAACACCCCCCTCTCTCCTTCCAACCCCATCACTGGCTCTTTTTTTTTTTCTTTTTCAAATTTTCAGATCTGTTTTTCTTTTTCAAAGTTTTCAGAATCTTATGAAACTGACTCATGATGGCTTGTTTATATTTGTTTTTCTTCTTTTTATCTTCCTCTATTTCCTCCTTTTTTTTGTTTCACGATGGCTGGTGTCAGGGGTTAAAAGATTGAGAGACGCTATGTACTGGTGTGGGCATTTTGTGGGCATATCTCCTTCCAAACTTTTGGCTTGTTGTGGGCATTTTCTTTCCTCTTTCTTTCGTGGGTTTTCTCGATTATGTACTGGTGTTGACTGTTGAGTTTGGAAAAAGAAGAGAGAGAGAAGGGAATTTTTGGGTTTGGAAGGAGAGAGAGAGGAGTGTTGGGGTTTAGAAGGAGGAGAGAGAGAGGGGCATTCCGGTAGAAGCTCCGACGGCGGCGGCAGCGGGAGGAGGCTCCGACGGTGGGGGAGAGAGGGGTGGGAAGAAGAAGAGAGAAGGTGGGGCCGTGGGGGTCGGGTTTGGAAGGAAATGGAGGTTTTGTTGGGTTTGGAAGGAGAGAGAGAGGGGCATTTCGAGAGAAGCTCCGGCGGCGGCGGGAGGAGTCTCTGACGGTGGGGGAGAAAGGGTGGGAAGCAGAAGCTAAGAGAGAAGGTGAGGGAGATAGAGTGGGAAGAAGAGAGTGAACGTGGGGAGAGAGAAAGAGTGGTGATTTTTTTAAAAAATATATATTATTTTTAATTATTTTATTATTTATTTTTAATTAAAAATATTATTTTATTTTTTAAAACGTGCCACGTCAGCATCTGTTACCGCCACTGTTGAAGGAGAAATTTTGGCCAATGACAAATTGCCACGTCATTATTTAAAATTAATGACAAAATTATAATTAATTAAATTTGGGACCAATTATAAATTGACATGTGTCCCAAATTTAATTTGAAGACAATGTTGGCCAATTATAAATTTTTAGGGCCAAATGTCCATTTGATCAATTAATTAAAAATAAATTATTTTGATCAGATTAATTGATTTGACCAATTAATTAAAGAAAATAATTAATTGGATCAAATTTGGGTCTTTTAAATATTTGGGTCATATGGTTTTGGGTGAAATATAAACTAGACCCAAGACCAATAAAGCTCAAGCCTAAGTTGTTAGGCCCAAAAGTCACCAGGGCCCATCCAGCGAGAACTCTATAAATAGAGGGGTTCTCCATCATTTCAAGGGTTGAGAAATTCTACACTCTCACAAAGACAAGAGTTCAGAGTTTTCAAAGCTCTCAAGCTGAACCAGAGAATTCAGAGAGACTCCACCAAGTCTGAAGACCGAAGACTCTCTGCAATCCACAAGTCCAAGTGTTGAACACTTCTTGAAGACTAAACACTCTTCAAGACTTTAACACTCCTTGAAGACCAAACACTCTTCAAGACCTCAACACTCCTTGAAGATCAAAAAACTCTTCAGGACATCAACATTTCTTGAAGACCAAACACTCTTCAAGACTTCAACACTCCTTGAAGATCAAAGACTCTTCAGGACATCAACACTTCTTGAAGACTGAAAACTCCTTCAAGACTAGAAGATCTCAAGCTCCAAGAATCCATTGAAGCTTCAGACTCGGGATCAAGCGTTCCAGCCCTCGAGTGAAACACATTCACACACAAGAGAGAGAATCAGAGGATTAAAGTTAGAGATTGTACACCCACACGCATACAAACATCAATACAATATATTGTTTATTCCACGTGTCTCCATCCCCGAAGTTACGTGTGAATAGCTACGTCAGCACCGTTAAAAAAATTAACGGTCCAGGGACTCAATAGAAACATTTTTTAAACAGTGGGGGCTTGATTGTTCAATTTTGAAATTTATGGACCTATTGGAAACTAACCCAAAACAGTAGGGACCAAAAAGGTATTTTACCCTATATATATATATATATATATATATATATATATATATATATTTTACAATAGTTTTTATATTTGTTAAAGACACATTTGAATTCAAAGTCAAATTAAAAAAACAGAAACTATATATATATATAAAAACAGAAACTATATATATATATATTACAATAGTTTTTATATTTGTTAAAGACACATTTGAATTCAAAGTCAAATTCAAAAAACAAAAACAAGTTTCTGAAAACTAATTTCTTCAAGTTTTCAAAAATTGACTTGGCTTTTTAAAATATAGAAAAAGTAGATAGAAAAAACAAAGAAATTTATAAGTGGAAGTATCTATAAGCTTAGTTTCCAAAAACAAAAATAAAACATCAAATAGTTACCAAATTGAGCTTTAGGGACTAAATTTGTAATTTATGATATATTAAGTTTCTTTTTTTTTCGAACAATATGATAAATTAAATTATAAGTTTAGTGGATAAATTTTCAAGATTATATATATTTAGTTGATCTACTTTGGTCTTTATACTTTAAAAAATTGTAATAAGCCCTTTTGACCCCAATCTTCTATTGTTAACTACATTAACTTGGTTTTGGGATCAACTAAATACTAGAAGTACAAGTATTAAAGAGTTAAAAACAAAACTTATATTTTTTCAAAAAAAAAAAAAAACAAAAACAAAAACAAAGCAAAACTTATATAATTCAACCTAAAATATAACAGCTAACCTTTTTTCACTATTATAAATTTAATCTGATTTTAAACTTTTAAAAATATTTCAATTATACCTTTAAACTTTGAATTTTTTTTTCCTTGAGAAATTAAACTTTGAATTTTTATTCTATGTAATTAATTATTATAATTAACATTGTTAATTGTTGAAAAAATATTAACATCATTTAACTTTTTTTCAAAATAAATAAATATTTAACTAAGTAAATGGTTGAGCATAACATACAAATTGTAAGCAATATTTCATTTTATTCTCAATTTCCACCTTTTATCATTTTAGCTGTGATGTGTTGTTGCAAAATTAATATGATGTGGGTTTAATATGAGTAATTCATATTTCCATTTAGTTTTTGGTATTTAAAAAAACTACCTAAAGTAATAATTTAATTGTTTTTTTTTTTTAGAACTTTTGATCTAATAGAATATCATTATTCACCAAAGCTATTTTCGAATCGTCCACCATTCAAATTTTTTTAAGCTAAGGAGCTAAATTAAATGTAAACATTAAAGTTGGAACTAAATTTATAATTTGAGTTTTTTTTTAATGTTAAATATAATCTAAAATATTCTCAATTAAATAAAGTAATTGAAAAGTTTATGGTTACACACCTCGTATATTATATTATAAAATTATGTAGTACGTGCATCCTTGGAAATAATTTGCTTCTTTCTTTCCTCTAAATAACCTATCTTATTTTAATCATTTCAATTTTTTTTTTTAAAAAAAAACTTTCTTTTTTTAAGGATTACAATGCATGAAACAGATAATTAAGAAAATATTAAAGACTTTTTTTTTATATAAAAATTTCTTTTTGACCCTTTTATAAAGTGGTTTCCAAAATTTAAAATTCATGTCTTTCTCTAAAAGATTTTATATTTGAATATAAAATATAAGATTGATTTAAAATTAATTTCATGAGATGAAGCTCAATTTTCACTACAGAGCATGAACAAAGTGATCAAGAAAAGATAATATACAAATATTCTTTTAGATTTATTTCAACAAAAAAAAAAAACAAATATTCTTATAGATATTTTTGTATGAAACATGTGGAAAATTTTGGTTTAATGAAATTAATTAAATGTCACAATTAAATATCTTTTAAAATTAGTTGAGAAATTTATTTTTATATTAATCTCTATTCATTAAATGGTTATTAATTGAAGAAATATTGAATTATGAGTTTCATCTATGAAATTTTAGAAACCTTTTTAATTAATTTTTGAATTTTTAATTTTTTAGATAATTAGTCATTGTTGTTACTTTCATTAGTTTAATGCTTATATGGCAGGTTGGTTATGTGTTATATATTATTTAAGAATAACATCTGAAATTCTGTGTTTTGTTCCTGAAGTTCCATAGGTTCCACATTAGAATGAGTCCCTTGTCAATCTCCTCTGAATTTAAGTGCTCCACCATCCAGCTCCAACAATCAATCGGTTTCCAATCTTTCCTGCATAGATTAAGTAAGGATAATGAGGTAGGGATAAAAAGCCCCCAGAAGAATTTTGAAGCCTTGCATTCCTAAATAATGTGAGAGGAGGTTTCAAGATTCTTCCGGCATAATAAGCATAAATGGTTAAGAGAAACTCCCTTTTTTTAGAACGTTTGCCTTGCTTGGAAGCGCATCATTAATGATTTTCCAGGCGCAAACTTTTGTTCTTGGAAGGACCTTTGCGTTCCATAGGCACTTCCAAGAAGCTATTGTCTTTTTTTTTGTCCGATTGAAAGGCTTCTTGCGAATCCCTAGTCTCCATGGCTAGATGATAGACACTTTTAACCGAAAATAGGCCTTTTTTGTCTAAGCTCCAGAAGATTTCATCATTTGCATCTTTATCACCTATTGGAATGTTAAGAATATCATCCACACTACAACAAATTTGGCTTTTAATGTCGGGCATTGCCCGACATTAAAAACCACTGACCGACATTAAAAACACCGACATTAAAAGTGACTTTTAATGTCAGACACTTTTAATGTCGGGCAATGCCCGACATTAAAAACTCTGACCGACATTAAAAGTACCCTTTTAATGTCAGTCAATGCCCGACATTAAAAGTACTCTTTTAATGTCAATCAACCAGTTTTTGATCGACATTAAAAGTCACTTTTAATGTCGGTCAGTTTTTTATGTCAGTCATTGCCCGACATTAAAAGTTGTGACATTAAAAGTGTCTGACATTAAATGTGCTATATTAAATTAAAAAAAAAATTGTCGGTTGCACAAGTAGCTAACCAACAATACCTATTTCTTCCTTTTGTAAAAACCTGTAAACATTAAACAAAATAAAATTTCAACCTATACACAAAATAAAATCCTGAAAATATTTTTACACAACAACTAACTCAACGAACATGGATTTAATTAATAAAATATAATAGTGTATATAATACATGAAACTTTTCGTCCATCCACAAATCACGTCCATGAACTAATTTACAAAGAAAAGGTAAAATTACTACAAAATAAGTACACAACTCCTTAAACGCTCTTTCGCAAGTTCCTCTTCGAGCTCCTTTTCGAGAATATATCCATTTCATCATCTGCAACAATTCTTGCTTAGCAAGATGAATTCCAAACCTTATACAAAGCAAAAACGTAAGTTAAATACAATCGACACACATCTCCAATCAAATCCTTAAACTAAAAGTAAAGCTCAAGACATACGAGTAAAGTAGAGCTAATAACCAACAACATCTAGAGGATTATCAAACAAATCACAACAAAAACGATCCATATGAAAGTTATAAATCTAGCAACACCACCCTACTAAAGTTCATTACATCCAAGTATTGCCATGATATTAATGGGGTGAAAAACATGGAACATGTTAAATTCACCTCACAAAGATTAAAAACCTACAAGAATGGAAGTAAAGATTAGCCAAACTGATGCAGAAATTGATAAATGGAAGTTTAAAAGATACACCATGATACAAATAAGCACATTCCCAACGAGTAATATGCATTAGTGTAAAAGTAAAGAAACATTACCTTCATGTTGCCATTGAAAGAACTAGCAGCTTGGCTTGCCATTTCTCAATTGTCTAGTTTTCCACTATTCCACATCACACATGTAGATATTTATCAGTTCAGTAAATTCTTAACAATTACAAAATAATTCACAAGACTTCGAAGCAAAAATGACAAAAATCCATATTAACTAATATAAACCTATACTATTAACATCGTACAATGAGCTATTAACTTGATTGATTCAAATTGAAGAATTGATAGGTAATTTTTATGTCACAATCTGCTTGTCTAAATCAATAAACAAACAACACATTGAAACCTCTGCATTTCCTTTGTCCATAAACAATAACTACTTTACTTAAAGAGTTAAGAAGAGAAGCTTTCTTTACTTAGAACATAGGAAAAAAACTTAGAACTATGAAGAACATAATTGAAAAAATCCTTAAGCAGAACCAAATCTCAAGGTTTCTTGACATTTTTCTCTCACTCTTTGACCCATTTGCACTTTTTACTTTTTCTAACATCACAACAAGAAAAAGCAGCAGACATGTAAAGCAGACACCAAAAGCGACTTGGTTATTCCAAAGCTAGTAATCTTCTTGCATAACCCTCCCAAAAAAAAAAAACATTCATGAAAAATTTCCTACAACAATATAAATCTTCAATAAAAACAAAACAAATAAATCAAAATCTTGTTTTTTCGTTCAACAATATCCCAACACCTTACAAAAACCACATGCCTAAAACTTCAACAGATAGCAATCAAAAAATGCACAACAAGAAATAAACAAGTTGTGTGAAACTTACCCTGTGGAGGCTCTTGCACAACAACCTAAAAGCAAACACATATAATATTTAGCCTTAGAAAGATTAGCAGTAAATTCATAAAGGATTATGATAGCATACCTGACCCAGCAAGGTTCAAGTCATTCTTTAACAAATTCTAAGATTACCTTCGGTCCATTATTCATCCTTCACATGGAAATTTGATCCAAAGATTGGGTCAAAGCAATTAATTATGTTGATATATTGTAGAGTCTCTACACGGTTAGAAAGAAATAATATACTTTCCTATGCATGGTAAAGCTACAAATTGGAGGGAGTAGGACAAGTACCACCACTAAATTGTACTGGTCTAAACTTATCAATGTCAACAACTAAACTTACCGACAAAGTAAAGAAAATCCAAGATTTTCCTAATAAGTTGCACACTTGCATGATAAGTTATAGTGGTTTAATGGGGTTACAATAAGTTTTGGTGCAATATGAGAGAAGTGACATAATAAGCAAAGGAAATGCTTGTGTTTGAATCGCGAAGCCATAAGCATTAGCTCTACAAAATCAAAGAAGGAACCAACAAACAGGTCAATGGGAATCAGTATAAACTCTTTGTTATTCATTACAACCCTGGATAAAAATGATAGCGAGGAAACACTTTCTAAAGAAACCTAAACTCAAACACAAGTATAGTTCAAAATAAGAAAAAATATATTCCTCCTAAAAGAGTCGCACTAGATTCTAAATATTTGACCAAACCAAACCAATTTTTAATTACAGTGTTTAAAATAATAAGAATCATGAGTACACATTCATTCATTAACTTTACCAAATTGGTTTTGATAACGTTGCTTCTTAGATGTGTTACCTGAAGGCCATTGCAATATCATTGTCAAATTTCTCAAGTCCATAATTTCAAGGGGGAAGCATTTTCAAGGTCTTTAGCTAATGCCTCATAGTCCTCAACCTCCACTTCCTCAACAGCCTCTGCAACGAATGTATAAAGACATCAATTTTATCACCAAAACCATATTCCTTCTCAAAAGCCCTCGTAAAACCATCAAGAACGTGTAATATGAATTCAGAGAATGAAAACCCATCAGGGAAAATGGAGGTTGCAGCTAAAGGAGCAACGAAATCATTCTGTTTTGGTTCGACATGTAGAGGCCGCTCTAGAGAGCATCGTCTCTGGGAATAATTCACAGATGAAGCTGAGACATTAGGCCGACTCGACAACCTAAAAGAACCGATTTGCAGAGCTGCAAATTCAAACAAACACATCAGTCTTGAGTAAAGAACATATTAATTGACAATCGTTAAGAGTAACATTTAGAGGGGTACAAAAATTCAAAGCAAAAATTATAACATGGCAACGTAAATCTAGCCTTCATAATAGGAAGAACAACTAGTCGAATAGTACATACAGATGAGTAGTCCTCTAAATTACGGAAACTCTGCCCTCCTATGGTATGTTGAAGCAAAAGTAAGATCGACCTCTAAAGATTTTATGTTATTTTACTAACAGTGAGTACTAAAAAAAAGCTCTATAGCAAAGAAACCTCCATTGAAGAAAAAGAAGCTCTATAAGTTTCCGACCATCTGGGCTTGAGTGAGACATTTTAATTACTTGCACCCCTAAAGCTAGATGATGAGTTCCAAAGGAGAGCCAAAGGGGTGTCTATTCCTGTAGCATATACTTTCGCAGTATCATTACAAAGACTAATGGTAGACTAATGAGTTTAAATTTTGATAGTCTCGTAGCACAAATGGAGTTTAGGTATTAGCCTTCTCATTAATCTCTGTCTAATAGGTGATACTCGTTTTCCCTTCTGATTTCAATTTTCAGGAAACCTGATCTTCGAGCAAAGGAAAAAACTTCAAAATTTCACAGAGACATATCATCAAACACCTTACCAGCATAAACCAAATACCCATGCATATTACTAGTTCTCACATCTTCACACAACAACATAGCAATACCAGAAATTCAAAGAAATTTAGAAACGCAAGCAACACAAGAGAGAGGAAAAAAAAATTAATTCGTACCCACGAACAGAGACGAACCCGAACGAAGAATATCATCCACGTCGTGGGGATGGAAAGATTGATGGATCAACTAAGTTATCTTCTCATCGTTAAGAAGAGTCTTCGATGATATTTCTGGGCAACATTGATCACCACATTTGGGATATATGATAGCTTCTTTATGGTCTAACATTCTTGCCAATACATTATCCTCATTTTGTTCTGAATTGTAATCTCTAATTAAAAAAATAGTTGCATGAGCAAAAGCTCCTGTCATAATGAATCCTGCTATGTATTGGTGATGGGTATCTAACACAGCTTGAGTCATAAAGTGTTGTACTATGAACACATAAACAGGTAAAGCATACATATGTTGAGCTTTGAGCTATCAAGGAAGTAATAACCCTTAAAAATGCTAAAACAAGGCCTAATTGATAAAATGAAGCAAATTATTGATTATGTTACAAAAGATCTTTATGTCCACGTCCCAATCGTCCTTTTGGTGGAATATGTGCTTCTAAAAGACCTTTTATATTGTATCCAATCCTGATGAAGTTAGTTCTATACATAATTGATGTGCATTTTGCTTACCGTAAGTGTACGGGTCAAGTAATAATATAGTGTTTTCGTGTAAAACGAGTGTCGCCCTCTGGATTGGTTTTCTAGCAAAATTAAGTATCCCGAATACTTTTGTTCAATTTTATTTAGGGAGCAAAACTCAATGATAAAGATAAATCTAAAGACAAAAGGCATAAAATAAAAGTGGAGACTCAAATGGAAAAATTCTTAGGGAATTGATTTCATTGATTAAGATTGAGGATTAATTAATGGGATGAATTTAGCATGCAATTATTCTACCAAGTCTAGGAACCTTTTATCACAACTATCTCTCCCGAGCATAATTGATTCTCATGCATGCAACCAACTTGATATCCCTATCTAAGTTCATTAACATGCAAGATTTTGAGTTTAGTTCTTCAAGCAACTTCTAAAGTTATTCCAAATCCCGTCACAAACTTAGAATTTCTACTTTAGTCATGCAATTAAATAAAGTAAGTCTTAGACCAAATCCCCTCTCCCGAGCAAGATTCAACACTCAAATCATTCAACTAGTGATCAAGTAATTGAAAGCATTTAACCATAATTGCATAGATAAAATAAATGCATATTCATACCACAAATCAATCCAACAAACTAAAACAACTACATCAATCCCTAAGACAAACAACTAGCAACTCATAATCTTTAAACTACAAACACTAATTGAATGAAAAGCCATAAAAACTACAGGAGTTAAGGGAAAGAGAAAGGAAAACTCGAATCCGTCGAAACCGGCACGTCCCCGTCACGATCTCCACGTCTTCTCGCTTGATTCCCGCTCCTTGGTCTTGCTTTAGCTCCCACTAAAGGTCTCTAGTCGAAATTAGGGCTAAAATCTAACCAATTGGACTCCCCAAATCCGTAGCTGAAAAGAGGAATTTATAGAAAATCTGGCGACAGCGTCGCGACGCTGTCGCGATACTGCATTTTTGGAAAATTTGCTGATAGCGTCGCGACGCTATGTTTTTTTTTTTTTTTTTTTTTTTTTTTTTTTTTTTTTTTTTTTTTTTTTTTTAAGATTGGAAGCTCCATTTGACTCCAATTGCTGAATTAAGCTTCAAGCACATACTTCTTACAAATAAAACATAAAAATGCATAAATTTGAGCAAATAATTGTAAAAGACTGGCTTAATTAATCAGAGAAAAATAGCTAGCTATGCTCGATATCAAATACCCCCAAACTTAAGCTTTTGCTAGTCCTCGAGCAAACTAAAAATCAAACATACAGTGGAAGAATGGATGCAACAAACATGACTCAATCCTCAAGGCTCAAAAGTCAATAGTCAAGCAAGCAAGAGACATGCACATATGGACCAATGAGGGAGACAAATTAAAATTTTTCCAAAATTAACTTGCACCAGCGAGATCTAACTCAACAAGATCATACTCTACTAGCCCGGGATTGATTTATTAAACTCTCAGCTCATCTTCCCTCTACACTGGCACTAAGGTTTCGCTAATGAGTTAATGGAACAAATTAGTTTGTTTATCTCCATACTTGGGTGCTTTTAATTAACAATTGAATTAAGCATTTATATGTGGCACTAGCTTTCACACACCCATTGCAGGGACCCTTAACCTGAGTTTTCTCTGGTTGGCCTAACTGATCACAACAGGGGTAGCTCTTTTTGCCTAAATCTTTATTACTCATTGCAAACTGTGCACAGGCCATGGCATAATAATTTTTTCTTTCAAAAGTAACAACAAGAATGATTTTTTCTTTCATGATCATGATAAGCATATATTCTTTTCTTTCCTCCTAAGCAAGATTAAACATGCTAATTTGCAAAAAAAAATAACTCTTTAGCTCTTCCCTACACCTATCGAGGTGACAACAAGCATATGAACCTAATAATTCGCTCCTAAGCATTCAAATCCAAATCTAGCCAAGAAAAATACTCTACTCATGCAAGACATCTCCTAGAAAAATTTTAAAAAGTCTCCCTTTTCGGGCACTCATGCTTACAACTCATCGAAAGCTTGAAAATTGACAAGAAAGCCTATCCTAGGAAATCATAGTCATGCAAAAATAGCATCCAGAAAACAACCATATGCTCAATTCAAAGAAAGCTCAAAACTATAGCCCGAACTCAGATGCTCAAGGGCTCCACAAACATGATAATCCACCCCCAAACTTAAAGCATGAATTGTCCTCAATGTATAAAGAAAATAAAACATAATCAATCATGAGAACAATAAATGAAAACAATAAAAGAGTAGGATGAGTGAACGATACTGCCCTGGAATGATGGCCTTTTCATGATTGCTTGGCAAAGACAAGAGCACGGGAACTCCTACAAAAAAAACAAGACAAAAAAAAAAAAAAAACAATAACCAAGTAACTTGGGTTGCCTCCCATAAGCGCTTGTTTATCGTCTCTAGCTCGACGTGCTCGTGCAGTCTGTCAAGGCACATAAAAGTTCTCGTATTTCTTTGGACCCTTCTTTCTTGAATCAATAAAACTCACTATTGCTAGCAAGCTTACCAGCTTCTCATGGGCCCCTGAAATAAAATTATTTTTGGTATTTTTGACTAAAATAAACATAAAAGGAGAAAGATCAAAATAAAGAGACTCTGACTCTAAAACTAACTCGTGAGAATAGAAAAAGGAATAATCAAAATATACAAAGGATGGAGAAGATAAAACAGACGAAGGCTTTTCAACCTCAAACTCTACCTCCTGAACTTCCTCTGACACTACAAGCTCATTTTCTTTTTCTTCCTCACAACCATGTTCTTGATAGGTGCTCCAACTCTCCAATTCATCCCCACTATTCATGCAACTCACCCCTGACTGCTCATGCTCATCAAGATCGAAAGAACTACGCTCATGAATGGGTGCCAATGAATCATTGGCCACATGACTCACTAGACAACTTATGGAAGTGGATCCCACCTCACTAACTTCCTGTGGAGCTTGAAGTCCTCTTATGATTTCATCAATTTTTAGACTCCTCGCTCTAGACTCCTCAATATAATTTTGAACTATGCTTTCCAAGGAAGAATTTTCATTTAAAGGGGTATAACTTGATGATGAAAAATTGGAATATGGTGTTGAATAAAAAGTCATTCAAATCAATTAAAGCAACAATGATAATTAGGCTTCCAATCAAACAATAACCCAACAAGAACAAACGACAAAGACTCAAACAAAAAAAAATCTAATATGGAAAAAATCTAATATGGAAAAATCTAAATATGGAAAATATAATCTAGAAAAGGAAAGTACTATCTAATTAAGGAAAACAAGAAACAAATATGGAAAATTACAATTAAGGCAAAAGACTAACAAGGAAAAATATCTAAATAAAGAAAAAAAAATCAAGAAAATAACACAAAAAACAAATAAGGAAAAGATTAGGGGCAGTTGCAAGAATAGCAAAAAATAATATGGAATTTGCAACCATGTCATCAGTTTTTTAATGTTGCAAATATAGCAAAAAAACGTGGGCCCGCCTAAGCATTAAAGTTGAAAAGTCAAAAAAACCCCTAAAACACGCTGGAATTTTAAAAAGTATATCAATGGTGTTATTGATATACTGTATATCAGGTACATCATTCATTTATTTAGTGTTCTGATATACTAGATATTGGGTATATCAATCAATCGATATACTAAATATAAAGTATATCAGATGTATATTTTGTGAATATAATATACTTCATTTATGAAGTATACACATGAACTTTTTTTAGATATCTTTGATATACTTCATCAATAAAGAATTAGAAATATTAGTTTTATTTGGACACAATATCTGTGGTAGGGGATTTAAACCTCTAACTTCTTGGTTGAATGTGTATATCTTATGCTAGTTGAGTTATGCTCATGTTTGGCAAATATGTCATCAATATATTATACATCATCTTAATAATATACTACCGATACACTAATGATATACTTTAAATTACATTTTTAGTGACTACTAATACACTAATGATATACTTAAAATTGCATCTTATTGATATACTTATAACAAATTTTGCATTCCATGACCTTCATAATACACCAAAAATTAAAAATATATATCAGTGGTTTTTTTTTCTTAATAACAAGTCTATCATTGATGTATTTAGCTACTCCTAATCAGGTATATCAATGTTATTAATTATTTTAGTATAAAAAAATGAGGTAAGTTAAAAAAAAAAAAACGAATGAGGTATATCAATGGTATATCAACATTCATAACAGGACATTTCATTTTAAAAGATGTAAATAACACAACATAATTCAATAAAGAGAAAAGAAATCATAACAAATATAAGTAAAGAAAGTAACATATTAAGTATATCATTGATATATCAACATTTAATCAAGTATATCAAATGTTATGCTTCCTATCAAGTATATATTAGGTATATCATTGTATTCATTCAAGTATATCAAATTTGGTATATTAGTTAACTGATATACATTATATTTCGTATATCAGTAAATATAAAGTATATCAGATATACTACTAATATACCTGTTGATATACCAACAAGGGTAAAACTGGAATAATAAAAAAAAACGGAAATCAGATTTTTAAAATTTTGCTATGTTTGCAAACCTAAAAAATCATAGCTAGATTTGCAAATATCCTAATATTTTTTGCTACCCATTGCAATTTCCCAAAAGATTACACAACTAAAAGAAAAACTAAATTATGAAAGCAAATATGGAAAGAAAAACAAATTGTAAGGAAAACACTAGAATAAGAATGCAACAAATATGGAAAATAAAAACAAATAAGGAAAAAATGCAATCTATCTACAAAATAAAAATAAAAAATAAAATAAAATACACCCTAAATTAAGACCGAACAATTTTTTCACGATATTAATTTAAAAACGGAGTGTTTGATAACCATTTCTGTTTTTTGTTTTCTGTTTTTTAAAAACGTTTTTGAAATTATAAGTAAATTTCAAAAACAAAAAAAAAGTAGTTTTTAAAAACAGATTTCTGTTTTTCAAAAACTCAATTTTCTTCTAATGCTCACTTTTCTTCTCTTTTATCTATCTTTCTCCAACAAATTCCTTTCTCTATTTTTTTTTTCTCTAAAACGTTTTTTACTCTATAAAATTTATTTTTCTCTCTCTAAAATTTTCTCTCTCAAAACTTTTTTTTTTCTCTATATCTTGTCTATTTCTAAAAACTTATCAATAATTTTTCTCTCCTTAATTAACATGTTCTAATTTTTCTTTTGAAAAAAAAAGTCACCAAAATTTTCTATCGCTACAACTTTTCTTTATTTTTCTCATTTTTCGTTATTTCTTTAGCATATCTTTTACTCTTAACCTTATTATCTCTCTAAATTTTCTTTTTTTTTTATTTAATTTTTTTAATATAAAATTTATCGCTTTTACTCTTACTTGTTTTCTTTTTTTCCTCTAACTAATATCTTTTCTCGAGTCTAATAACTAATATTCTTTCTCTAAATATTTTCTTTCATCTCTCTAAATTTTCTATGTTTAACGTCTTTCAAAAAAAAAAAAAAAACTTATCTTGAAAACATTTATATTTGTGTCTCTAAATTTTTGTTTCAACGTCTCTACACATTTTTCCCTCTCTAAAACATCTTTTCATCTTTCTAATTTTTAAAAAACTGAAAACCAAAAACAGTTATCAAACAAGGTTGGTTTTCTGTTTTTTAAAAACAGAAAACAAAAAACAGTTATCAAACATATATGGTTTTTGTTTTTAAAAAAACAGAAAACCAAAAACTAAAAACCAAAAACAGAAAAACCAAAAACCAAAAACTGAAATGGTTATCAAACAGGACCTACACAACTAAAAGAAAAACTAAATTATGAAAGCAAATATGGAAAGAAAAACAAATTGTAAGGAAAACACTAGAATAAGAATGCAACAAATATGGAAAATAAAAACAAATAAGGAAAAAATGCAATCTATCTACAAAATAAAAAAAAAAAAAACACCCTAAATTAAGACCGAACAATTTTTCCACGATATTAATTTAACTAAATATACCAATCCCCGGCAACGGCGCCAAAAACTTGATGTGCATTTTGCTTACCGCAAGTGTACGGGTCAAGTAATAATATAGTGTTTTCGTGTAAAACGAGTGTCGTCCTCTGGATTGGTTTTCTAGCAAAATTAAGTATCGCGAATACTTTTGTCCAATTTTATTTAGGGAGCAAAGCTCAATGATAAAGATAAATCTAAAGACAAAAAGCATAAAATAAAAGTGGAGACTCATGGAAAAATTCTTAGGGAATTGATTTCATTGATTAAGATTGAGGATTAATTAATGGGATGAATTTAGCATGCAATTATTCTACCAAGTCTAGGAACCTTTTATCACAACTATCTCTCCCGAGCATAATTGATTCTCATGCATGCAACCAACTTGATATCCCTATCTAAGTTCATTAACATGCAAGGCTTTGAGTTTAGTTCTTCAAGCAACTTCTAAAGTTATTCCAAATCCCGTCACAAACTTAGAATTTCTACTTTAGTCATGCAATTAAATAAAGTAAGTCTTAGGCCAAATCCCCTCTCCCGAGCAAGATTCAACACTCAAATCATTCAACTAGTGATCAAGTAATTGAAAGCATTTAACCATAATTGCATAGATAAAATAAATGCATATTCATACCACAAATCAATCCAACAAACTAAAACAACTACATCAATCCCTAAGACAAACAACTAGCAACTCATAATCTTTAAACTACAAACACTAATTGAATGAAAAGCCATAAAAACTACAAGAGTTAAGGGAAAGAAAAAGGAAAACTCGAATCCGTCGAAACCGGCACGTCTCCGTCACGATCTCCACGTCTTCTCGCTTGATTCCCGCTCCTTGGCCTTGCTTTAGCTCCCACTAAAGGTCTCTAGTCGAAATTAGGGCTAAAATCTAACCAATTGGACTCCCCAAATCCGTAGCTGAAAAGAGGAATTTATAGAAAATCTGGCGACAGCTTCGCGACGCTATCACGATACCGCATTTTTGGAAAATTTGCCGATAGCGTCGCGACGCTATTTTTTTATTTTTTTTATTTATTTTTTTTTTCAAGATTGGAAGCTCCATTTGACTCCAATTGCTGAATTAAGCTTCAAGCACATACTTCCTACAAATAAAACATAAAAATGCATAAATTTGAGCAAATAATTGTAAAAGACTAGCTTAATTAATCAGAGAAAAATAGCTAGTTATGCTCGATATCAATCATGATCCGTAGAAAAATAAATGCAATAGCTAAATGATGATGAGTCATATAAATCAGCCATAAACTTTGTGTTTTGCAGATGTAATCCCTCGATTCTTGATCCTTTGGAAGCATCAAATAATTGATTATTTGAATTAGGATTTTGAGCCCAAAGATTCCAATGACATGTAAAAAGTAGTCCTAATCCTTGGGATGTGGCATACATCTAAGAAATTATTCCATCAAACATATTTTCCCTAGCCTGGATGTAGGAATTGCAACATAAACTAAATGTTCTGTCAAATCCAAGGAACTTACTTCAAATAGTCCTAATAAATGATGATTAAGATGAGATTTGACATTTTAAAACAATATAAGTAAAAAAAAAAATTAAAAATAAGGTCCAATCACAAGTACCGTCTCTAAACTTTCAAAGTTGAGTCAATTTGGTCTAAAGCTAAACTTTAAAAAATGTCAAATAAGTCATCAAACTTTGAATTTTGTATCTAATAGATCCCTCAACTTTTAAAATTATCCAGTAGATCCTTAAACTTTCATCTTTGTGTCCAATATGTCTCTCAACCTTCAATTTTGTGTCTAATAAATCCTTAACCTATCAATATTTTTTAAAATTCACAAGCTAGCTCGTACTAGATACAAGATTGAAAGTTTAGGATCCTAATAGTTATAAAATTCAAGTTCATATCTAATAGATTAATTGTTAACTTTTAAAAATCTCGAATGCTAGAAACCTATTTTGATTTTGACGATCGGATCAATATTTCATCATAGTTGAAAAAAAATACATTAGCAACTTTTAACCAAATGGATTATTTTTTTCGAAAAAGAATATAGATTAAAGATCTTAACTCTTAGATTTATGGATTCCATGACATCTTCCAAACTATTTCTCGATCTAGAATTGATTAAGATGGAGGCGTCTTCTAGGATGTGTAGTTGACGACAAGGTGTAGAGAGGATCAAAAGAGTCAACTTCTCTATTACAAGTCAAAATTGTGAGAGCCAATCTTACAATATCAAATAGGTCTCCTTATATCCACGAAACTTATAGGTCAAACCCTAATGAGTCCATTTGATTCATCAATTTGCATGAAAATTTTAAATCTCTCTTTTTAATCCTCACAATGACATGGTTGGTCACCCATCTTACAAGTTTAGGTCCATGAACTCGTCTCTGGTTACCGATATTAAGATATACCTCATTAATTTTTGGAAAAAAATACACTTTTGGTCCCTAAAGTTATGAACTCTTCTCTAGTTACTGATATTAAGATATACCTCATTAATTTTTGGGAAAAAAAATACACTTTTAGTCCATAAAGTTTGGGTTAGGTTGTATCTAGTTCGCTGAGTTTTCAAACTAAACAATTTTATCTATGAGTTTTAGATTTTGTTTCATTTTGATCTTCCGTTCATTTTTCCATTACTGTAGTTGACTTGACATTTTTTTTTATGTCACGCCAACTTCTGTTGGCTATAGTAACGGAAAAATGAATGAATGGACTAAAATGAAACCATATCTAAACCTCAAGAGTAAAATTATTGAGTTTCAAAACTCGAGACTTAAATGCAATCTAACTCAAAGCTTAGGCAAAACTGGTATTAAAACACTACGAATTAGCACTTAAGTAATGGCTTATATACATACTCAATGAGAACACATTTATGAGATGTCTTATTATATTATAGATTATTCCGTAAAGATCTCTCATAAATACTTGTAATGTGCTGTTGAGAGTGATAATTTAACGCAACTTGAATGATAATCATATATATATATATATATATATATTTTGAGTATATCAACATTTGGACATGGGAGATTCAAATTGTAACGACTCCACTTTTCATGACTAGATCCTAGGACCATTACTACATACCTATCATTCTACTTCTAAGAATAGCGAGGAAATGTCATTTAAAGTAAAACATACTTAGAAATTGTAACACCCGAGTTAGGAGGGATACATGAATGAACCGAGATCACATTCGAATGAGACGGATCCTGAGGACATGAGAGTATGTTCAAGAAAAGCTTAAAAAGAATTGATAGGTACTACCTATACCAACAAGGTGCACCTTCCTTTTCGGTGGCTCAATCATATAGGAACTTTGAAGTTAAGCGTGCTTGGCTTGGAGAAGTTCTATGTTGGGTGACCTCCTGTGAATTTTCCTAGGAAGCATGTGAGTGAGGACAAAGCATGCTAAAAGGACCCGTGTTGGTTTGTGGGGGCAGTCTTCACTCTTGGAAGCAGTTTAAGACGAGTATGGTGGCGTGACCAGGTAGGAGTGTTCATCTTCAGACTGAAAACCGACACGACCGACCGAAACCGACCGAACCGACGTTGGTCGATCGGTTAGCCGACCAAGTCGGTTGGTGTCGGTTCTTAGATTGAGGAGGTCGGTCGGTCGGTCGGTCGGCCAAACAATTTTACACATAACCAACCGACCGACCGATATATTTATATATATAAAAAAACCAATTTTTTTTTTAAAAACACATAACCGACCGATCGACCGACCGACTTTACACATAACCGACCGACCACCCAATATATTTATATATAAAAAAACCATTTTTTAAAAAAAACATATAATTTAACGACCGACCGACCGATTTTACACATAACCGACCGATCGTCATTCTTCATCTCAATTCTCATGATCTTTAAAAAAACCGACCGAACCGACCGAACGAACTGACCGTTCGATCGGTCGGCTGGCAACACCCATCGAAATTTGTCGGTTTCCAAATTTCTGGAAAACCGACTGACCGGTCGGTGTCGGTTTTCCCCCAAAACCGACACCGACCGACCGATGAACACCCCTATGGCCAGGTCGCAGGAGAATGTCGGGCACCTTAGGTGCCGAAGCCGAATTCCGAATCCTGGACCTGGGGCGTTACAGAAATTTTGCGAAACTTAAGACTATCCTAAGGAAATCCATGGCTCAGCAGCACCCTGTCACGCGTTCTATACACCATTGTCTTTACCTGCAATACATGTTAGGGAAAAGAATGAGTATTTAAGAAAATACTCAGTAAGTAGCAATACTGCTAGACACTTGCAACAACCAAGGCTTCAACATTTTATTCGAGCTAAGGGCCAAAGGGTTAGATCATCTCATTCTCATTCATTTCATTTCATTTATCTGTAGTTCAGGTCTCGTGATCAATTAACTCACCTACACATAATTTTGCCAACTCACTGGTAGTGCACAGGTGGGTGTTGGGAGATCTCTACTCCTACTGATGGTTTAAGGCACCCAGTCAGTGGAGTTGAGTCTCATCCCCAAGGCACTAATGTGAGCGTAGCGCTCTAAACTACCATTTCACTGGTGGGGCGTTCATGGGTTTAAGTCAGAAATTAACTTCCACAGTTAGTAAATGGCACCTAGTCTGCGAAGCCAAGTCCCGCCCATTAAGCCCCTCATTTCAGTCTAATACATCTCAGTCCTAGGTGTTTAATTGACACGACCCTCTTCTAAGGCAACTAGCCTAATCTTTTCCCTTTCTTAATCTTTTTCCCTTTAGGACCCCTTAACACTTGCTAATTTAACTACAACCCAGTTAACCAGATCCTTTTCTTTTACGGAGAATACCGACAGGCTAAACCGATTGGCCCCATTCCAACCCAATCAATCTCAAGACACTTGCAACAACCAAGGCTTCAACATTTTATTCGAGCTAAGGGCCTAAGGGTTAGATCATCTCATTCTCATTCATTTCATTTCATTTATCTGTAGTTCAGGTCTCGTGATCAATTAACTCACCTACACATAATTTTGCCAACTCACTGGTAGTGCACAGGTGGGTGTTGGGAGATCTCTACTCCTACTGATGGTTTAAGGCACCCAGTCAGTGGAGTTGAGTCTCATCCCCAAGGCACTAATGTGAGCGTAGCGCTCTAAACTACCATTTCACTGGTGGGGCGTTCATGGGTTTAAGTCAGAAATTAACTTCCACAGTTAGTAAATGGCACCTAGTCTGCGAAGCCAAGTCCCGCCCATTAAGCCCCTCATTTCAGTCTAATACATCTCAGTCCTAGGTGTTTAATTGACACGACCCTCTTCTAAGGCAACTAGCCTAATCTTTTCCCTTTCTTAATCTTTTTCCCTTTAGGACCCCTTAACACTTGCTAATTTAACTACAACCCAGTTAACCAGATCCTTTTCTTTTACGGAGAATACCGACAGGCTAAACCGATTGGCCCCATTCCAACCCAATCAATCTCAAGACACTTGCAACAACCAAGGCTTCAACATTTTATTCGAGCTAAGGGCCTAAGGGTTAGATCATCTCATTCTCATTCATTTCATTTCATTTATCTGTAGTTCAGGTCTCGTGATCAATTAACTCACCTACACATAATTTTGCCAACTCACTGGTAGTGCACAGGTGGGTGTTGGGAGATCTCTACTCCTACTGATGGTTTAAGGCACCCAGTCAGTGGAGCTGAGTCTCATCCCCCAAGGCACTAATGTGAGCGTAGCGCTCTAAACTACCATTTCACTGGTGGGGCGTTCATGGGTTTAAGTCAGAAATTAACTTCCACAGTTAGTAAATGGCACCTAGTCTGCGAAGCCAAGTCCCGCCCATTAAGCCCCTCATTTCAGTCTAATACATCTCAGTCCTAGGTGTTTAATTGACACGACCCTCTTCTAAGGCAACTAGCCTAATCTTTTCCCTTTCTTAATATTTTTCCCTTTAGGACCCCTTAACACTTGCTAATTTAACTACAACCTAGTTAACCAGATCCTTTTCTTTTACGGAGAATACCGACAGGCTAAACCGATTGGCCCCATTCCAACCCAATCAATCTCAAGAACAAGAAACGAAGGCGACAAGAACACTCCCAAACAGAGAAAAACTACAAATTTCCCGTTGACCACAAACAATGCCAATCAGCTATAAAATATACATCAGTCATGCACTCGCTTCTATCACACAACACAAATATGCAGCAACCATATTCTTGAAATAAACGCATCCTATCATCTCAGTCTCAATCCAAACAACATATACACCGTCTCATGCCAGGAACACATCAGTCATTTCAATGCTTAATAGCATTTAATTCTGCAAGTTACTTACCATATTCAGCTATCATACAAAGAATCTAAGACATGGAATTGAATCCAAATAGCTACTTAATTTCAAAGGGGCAACTTAAGGATTAAATCCAACTCATGCTAGTATAAACCATTCTCAACTAAAATGGGTTAAAGCATAGAATCTATTCCAAATGGCTACTTACCTTAGTGAAGAAGATATTTGATTAACCTTCAAGAAATTCCTTGACTCCAAGGTTCTTAAGCAAGCTACAACAAGGAAAGAACTCTCAAATAAATAGGGACTCTAATCCAAGCATTCAACTAGAAACCCAATAAATTTGGAGGTAATTTAACACCCAAAACTCACCCAAAACAGAAACACAGCTTGCTGTCCAGCAGTCCAAAATTGCTCAAATTCGACAATTCGACCTCCAAACGCTACGGGCACCTTGAAATTGGAAGCTAAAATCAATGGGTATCCATGATTAAACATTAAATTGACCAAAACACCTTAAATCTCACTTACAAATTCCTTACTCACTAGCTAAAGGCGTCGAACAGATCTGAAACGAAGGACGAAATCGAGGGTGGCAGTGGCTGCTGCGGCGCTTCGGGAGACGACGAATGGCGGCTGTTCACGGCGGTGAGAGACGAGCGACAGGCGACGGGCGGCGGCGGACCTACAACCCGAGAGAGAGAGAAACGTGAAGCCGAGAGGAAGGAAGAGAGAGAGAGAGAGACTTTACCGTCGGCGAGCGGCGGCGGCGTGGCGAACGGCGGAGGCGCGAGGTCGGCGGCGGTGAGCTGAAGGCTGAGGGGGAGAGAGGGCTGCGAGGGAGAGAGAGAGGGAGAGAGGGAGAGAGGGCTGCGAGGGAGAGAGAGAGTGTCGAGAGGGAGAGAGGGTGCGTGAAAGGGAGAGAGAGAAATCTGAGTTTCTTTTTTTTTTTAAAAAAAAAACCCCTTTTGACCGAAAATGTGGGGGGAAAATTTCCCCCCACTCCCCCCTTTGACCGGGCATTTAGCCCATTTCTCTCATTTCTCTCTCTCTTTTTTTTTTTTTAAAAAAAAAACAGGCTGTTACACAAATCGAGGGTACATGTCAATTACCGCTGAGCTAGACTCACTTTGACAATGATAACCATACTTATGATTTTTAATATCGGATTTCTCTTAATACATCCCTCACTGTATGCACATGTAACACATTTCATTCATGAAAGACTTGATGACTTGACATTTTTATAAGTTAAAAACAAAATTTATTATGTATATATAATTAATTATGAGAATTTTTAGTAGTTAATTTTTTTTAAAAAAAGAGATACATGTAACATATCTAGAAATCAACGTCATCTAATTTAGTTGATTTTATTCATGCTCTCTTTCCACCCATACTTTTTTTTTTTTTTTTTTTTTTTTTTTTTTTTTTTTTTGGTGTAAGAAACGAGGTTTAGTTTGGGTGCTCACAAGATTATCCAAATTTCCAATGATCATAAGAAAATTTTGTTGTTTCCTATAAAATTTCCTTTTTTTTTTTTTTGGAAAAAATACACTTTTGGTCCCTGAGGTTTGGGTTAAGTGACAGTTTGGTCCCTGAATTTTCAAACTCAACAAAAATACCTCTGAGTTTTGAAATAAGGAGCACTTTGGTCCCTGCCGTCTATTTTTCTGTTAAATACTAACGGTTGCTGACATGACACTATTATTTTAATAAAAAAATTATTTTTTTATTTTAAAATAAAAACAAATAAAAACAAATGAAAATAAATAAAAATAAATAAAAATATTATTATTTTAATTATTCTTAAAACTCAACCCTCAATCTCATCTTCTTCATCCTCTTCCCTCATCCCCTCCATCTTCTTCTTCAAACCTCCGATGGTCGCGCCGCCCACATGCCGTCGCCGGCAGCCGCCAGCGGCGAAATTTTTTTTTTTTTTTCTTTCTTCTTCTTCTCTTCTTCCTCTCCTTCCTCCGTTCCGGCGCCGGAAAATGGAGGAGGGAGTCCTCCCTCCTCCTTTCTCTTTCATTAAAAAAAAATTGTTGAAACTTTGAGGAAGGAGAGGAAGAAGAGAAGAAGAAGAAAGAAAGAAAAAAAAACAACTTTCGCCGTCAGCGAACGGCGGCCGGCGGCCGGCGGCTGCCGGTGACGGCATGTGGGCGGCACGACCATCGGAGGTTTGAAGAAGAAGATGGAGGGGATGAGGGAAGAGGATGAAGAAGATGAGATTGAGGGTTGAGTTTTAAGAATAATTAAAATAATAATATTTTTATTTATTTTTATTTATTTTCATTTGTTTTTATTTGTTTTTATTTCAAAATAAAAAAATAAGTTTTTTTATTAAAATAATAGTGTCACGTCAGCAACCGTTAGTATTTAACAGAAAAATAGACGGCAGGGACCAAAGTGCTCCTTATTTCAAAACTCAGGGGTATTTTTGTTGAGTTTGAAAACTCAAGGACCAAACTGTCACTTAACCCAAACCTCAGGGACCAAAAGTGTATTTTTCCTTTTTTTTTTTTGTATCATTAGTTTATAGATTTTAGTGACATATATTTCATGTGATATTTTTTAATATTAATAAAAAAATTAAGTTCAATAATGCTATGTTTGAAAGAAATAGAGTTACTTCGTAAAAAAAAAAAAACAAACAAACAAGAAAAGCGCCTAGCAAACTACGAACCTAACTAAGAGGACAACCATTGAGATAAACAATATAAACAAAAAAGAACGTGGAGCCTGTCCAAAATATAATACATTCTTTGTACACATTTCATAAAATTAGTTAGTAAACTATTCTATAATTAAGGAGAGAGGTATATTAACATTATGGTCTCAATTTGATTTTTTTCTAAATTAAACTTTTTTAATGCAAAGATGGAGAAATCTAATCTTGAAAACGAATAATAAAGAAATTAAACAAGAGGTTACAAGAAACTCAAACACGTCTAGTCTATTTTGAACCATAAAGTGAGCAAGAGGAAAGTTGAGGACTTCGAACCCTTGAATTAAATTGATATTCCTTCTTTCGTTGGTCGAGTCATATAATTAAAGACGCATATTATTAAAAATTATTTGAACATAGAGAGTAGAGAGTAGTTAGAAACAAACAAATAAGTTTAATGGAAGAGACTGTGTTGGCTTGGTGGAAAAATAGTTGCCCACATTAATTGCAAAGAAGGACTAGGGGGTAAGGTTTGAAGTTGGAAGACAATGAAGCACTAGAATTCAATGTAGCTGTTGGATTTCTTTGATTCACAACATGTTGGTTGTGATAAATATAGTACTATTTAATTTTATTGTCCTCTTTAGAATCTATTTTTTTTTAATTATTTTTTGACTTTTTGTCATGGTTCATAGAAACCACAATGTGTGTTTAATTTTTATAATGAGTACTGTGGAGTACTCAAGGTATTACTGTGTTTTTTCACAAGGATGGTCTCTTAGGCTTTGAGTAAATAATTGAAAGAGTATTTAATTTCTAGGTCAAATCTATAAAGTCAAATTAAGATTAATTAAATTACCAAGTTGAAAAATGAGAGGAGAAGCAATAATATTTGTTAAATTAAAAGCAAAAAATATAGGTGCTTATTTAATGAAGATAAATAAGTGGCTAATTCAACTCTTTTTAGTAGGCTTCAAAATGAATGCACCTAAAGTCCTAAGAAAAGCTTTTCTCATTCCCGAAGGAATAAAAAATTAAAAAGTAAAATAAAATAAATAAATAAATAAATAATATATACATATATTTCTCAATATAGTTCCTTTTTGCCATTGATGCCATTTGGTATACTTTTTTTTAATAATATTTAACTAAATAATCTTAACGAACCTGAATGGTTTGTTGATGAAATGGTCTAAATTCATACTCTTACATGTCATGTAACTAAATATAATTAAGAACTCGTTTGATAATCATTTGGTTTTTGGAAATTAAACTTATACACACATACTTCCACCTATAAGTTTCTTAGTTTTAGTATCAATTTTCTACCTTGTTTTCAAAAACCAAGTTAAATTTCGGAAAAAAAAAATAGTTTTCAAAAACTTGTTTTTGTTTTTAAAATTTGGCTAGAAATTCAAATGCAACCTTAACTAGGATGAAAACCATGGTAGAGTATTTAGGAGAAAACGAGCATAATTTTCAAAAACCAAAAACAAAAAACCAAATTGTTATCAAACAGGGTCTAAATAATCCAAAAAACTAAAATCCAAAGTAATAGGATTATGAAACAAAATCACAATTATAAATAATTAAGGGTCGCTTGCACAGATAGAACACCCAATTAAAATAATAGAAAAATCACCAACATATTAAAATATTTGCAAAAATAGCAAAATTTAACATTCAACCCATCTAAATTACTAAAAAGCTCATCCCACGTGATTACTGAGCCCATTCAATTACCCATTCCATTCAACCCGAATTTTTAGCCCAATCCCATTTTTCCCTCTTTTCGTTTCTATCAATGATAGATTCTATTTGTAACACTCGGGGATAGAAGGGGTACATGAATGAACTGAGATCACATCCGAATGAGAGAGATCCTGAGGACATGAAAACGGTCAAGATAAAGCTTAAAAGAATTGATAGATACTACCTATACCAACAAAGTGCACCTTCCTTTTCGGTGGCTCAATCATAGAAACTTTGAAGTTAAGTGTGTTTGGCTTGGAGAAGTTCTATGTTGGGTGATCTCATGGGAATTTCCTAGGAAGCATGTGAGTGAGGACAAAACAGGCTAAAAGGACCCCATGTTGGTTTGTGGGGACAATCTTCAATCTTAGAAGTAGTTTTAGACAAGTATGGTGACGTGGCCAGGTTGCAGGGAAATGTCGGGGCCGTTAGGTGTCGAATCCAAATTCTGAATCCTGGGCCTGGGGCGTTACAAATGGTATCAGAGCGGAACCTCTCCTAGAAGGATGTGGTTCGGGGACGAACCAAAGCGGAAGCTGGTGGGCATGTAACACCTGAGAATATAAGGGGTACATGAATGAACCGAGATCACATTTGAATGAGAGGGATCCTGAGGACATGAAAACGGTCAAGAATTGAATGAACCGAGATCACATCCGAATCTTGGGTCTGGGGCGTTACACTATCAGTGATAGACTTCTATCAACTTATATAGTTCTATCATTTCATTGCTATATATTGGGTCATCTTTTTAGGTTATTGTTAATATTCACACTTTTTTTTATTGCTATAGTGATAGATGATTGACCAATACAATGACAACGACTACATTTTGTGCAACTTCTATTTCTATCGCTGATAGAACTCTATCAGTAATAGAATCTATCGGAGATAGAATTTTATCAATAATAGTTTTTCTTATATTCTAATTGTCTTTTGTTTATAAATTTAGTTACATATTGAAGTGAGGAATATCTTTTTATCAAAATGTATCAAATTACTATTCTATCAATGATTTATTTGTATTATTGATAGAAATCTATCAGTGATAGGTTTCTATCACTATCACGGATAGAAATCTATCCATCATCTCAATTTATATTGACTAAGTAATAATTTTATAAATTTAGTTACATATTGAAGTGAGGAATATCATTCTATAAAAAATTATCAAATTAATAGTCTATCAATGATTTATTTGTATTATTGATAGAAATCTATTCGTGATAGGGTTTTTATCACTGATAGATTTCTATCATCTCAAGTTCTATCGATACTTAATTATCACTAGATGTCTATCATTTTGTGCATTTTGTGCATGTTGTCACTACTTTTGATGTCTATCAGTGATAGTCATTGATAGATTTTAATACCAAAAAAAAAAAAAAAAATAGTTCAATTTGAGCATTTCAATTTCTTTTCATTTGGATTCCTTCATTTGCATTTTTCACCGATGACCATGACAAAAAATAGATAAAATGATAATAAATAAGATTAGTCTATCAGTGACATTGATAGGATTCTATCTATGACTATCAGTTTCTATCAGTACACTGGTAGAATAAATGGCAAAACGGAAATAATAAAATTTAATTTTATAGATTTGTCATATTTGCAATTTTTTAAAAAATTTGCTATATTTACAAATAGGAAAACATATATTGCTACCCATTACAAATATCCAATAATTAATCACGAAAAATGTAAATTTCTACTTGAATAAAAATTGAACAATAGAACATAAATATTATTGGAGTAGATTGAAAACTGAGAATTTAGTACTATTATAAAAAGAATATTGGAAAAAATACATTTTTGGTCCCTGAGGTTTGGGTTAAGTTACAGTTTGGTCCCTGAGTTTTCAAATTCAACAAAAATACCTCTGAGATTGAGATAAGGAGCGATTTGGTCCCTGCCGTCCATTTTGTCGTTAAATACTAACAGAATGTTGACGTGACACTATTATTTTAATTAAAAAATTAATTTTGAGTTTTTTTAAATAATAATATATTAATAATAAAAATATTATTATTTTATTAAATATTTTTAATTCTTTTCCCCCTCTTTCTTCTCCTTCTTTCTCTTTCCCCCTTTCTTCTCCAACTTCTTCTTCTCACACTTCTTCTTCTCCAACTCCGGTGGCCGACCGTCGATAAGTTTTTTTTCTTCTTCTTTCTCTCTTTTCTTTTCTCTTCTCCTCAATTTCTCCACCTTTTCTTTTTCTTTTTTTTTTTCTTATAAAGAAGAGGGAACGACACCGGCGACGGGAGGAGGAGGCTCCTCCCCTTGCCGGCGCCGGAAGGGGAGGAGGAGCCCTCCTCCCGTCGCCGGTGCCGTTCCCTCTTCTTTGTAAAAAAAAGTGGAGAAATGAAGGAGAAGAGAGAAGAAAAGAGAGAAAAAAGAAAAAAAAAATTTACCGGCGGCCGACGAACGGAGTTGGAGAAGAAGAAGTTGGAGAAGGTAGGGGAAGAGAAAGAAGGAGAAGGAAGAGGGGGAAAAGAATTAAAAATATTTAATAAAATAATAATATTTTTATTTAAAAAATTTCAAATTTAATTTTTAATTAAAATAATAGTGTCACGTCAGCATTCTGTTAGTATTTAACGACAAAATGGACGACAGTGACCAAATTGCTCCTTATCTCAAACCTCAGGGGTATTTTTTGTTGAGTTTGAAAACTCAGGGACCAAAATGTAACTTAACCCAAACTTTAGGGACCAAAAGTGTATTTTTCCCAAGAATATTTGTATGATATTTGACGATCAGTTGCAGATCTAGAACTTTATCTGAGGAGGGCTATATACAAATAAATTGGTTAAAATAGCATATTGGTCCATATGCTGAGTTTTGTTCCATTCTAGTCCTTGTATTTTCAAATGTTCGATTTTAGTCCCTATACTTTTAATAAAGCTTAAAATCGGTCACTGTCATAAGTTTAAAGTTAATTTTTATCAAAATTGGTTAAATAATAATAATTATTTCTCTACAATAAAAGACACAATGTAATATATTTCTGAAATTTATAGAAGAGAGAGTCATAGAGATTACCGTTTTTTTACCGAAAAATCAACAATAAACTCACTATAGGGACTAATGTAAAGTACAAGAACCTAAGCAATATTCTGACCAAATAATTTAACGTATTGATATACGATGATATCATATCGTATATTTTAATATTAAATTGGTTATATTAAAAATTTTAGTAATTAAATTTTCAAGTAAGTCACTAATTTTAAAAAGTTTCTACTAAGTTCTTAAATTTTTATTTTTCTATTTAATAGGTACCTAAATTTTTAATTTGTATCTAATAGATCTTTAAACTAAAAAAAAAAAAAAAAAACCTATTAGGTTACAGATCTATTAGACTTTAAATTGAAAATTCGAAAATCTATTAGTTACAAAATTGGAATTTTAAAAAACATTTTTAATTCAAAAATCTATTATTAAAATTCAAAAATATTTTATTGTCCCATTTTTATTTGACTTAAAAAAGAAAAATCAAATTTAAAAATAAATTTGAAAAAAAAATAATAACATATGTTTGTTATTATTTTATATTTATTAATACAAAGAATAAATGTAAATTTAAACTACTTTAAACCTATGAAAGAACAAATATCATTTTTTAAGAAAACCAAAAAACCAAGAAAATAAAAGAAAACGAAAAAGAAAAAAAGAAAAAGACGAGCAGAAAAATGAAAGAAATGCGGAAATAAAAAAGGAAAAACAAAAACAAAAACGAGGAAAATAAAAGGAAAAAATATAGTAAAAGAAATTTGAAAATCATCTTTATTTTGAAAATAAAGTATTATTTTAATAAATTAAATTAAGATTAAATTATCAGTTTAGTTCATGAACTTTCGATTTTGTGTTATTTAATCTCTAAACTTTAAGAAGTGTCTAATAAGTTCTTAACTTTCATATTTGTATTTATTTGATCCTTTTAACTTATGTGTCAAATAGGGTCTTTAAACTTTTAATTTTAACGTCCAATAACGTCTTTGGATTTTCAATTTTGTATTTAATAGGTCCTTAACCTATTCAATATTTTTTAAAATTCAGAGGCCTACCAAACACAAAATTGAAAGTTGAATTTATATCTAATAGAATAATTTCAATTTAAATTTTTTTTTACTATATCAAGATCTATTAAACACAAAATTAAAAACTCAAGTAACCATTAGACATTTTTTACATTTTTTAAAGTTTTAGAAATAAACTTGTAATTTAAACATTAATAGATTAATATTTTCAACTCTTTCTCCTTTTTTTTTTCAATGGCATTATGTCTAAATCAAACTAGCCTTAGGAAAAAAAAAAATCAAACTAGCCTTTTGGTTGTTTTAAAAAGTCACCAATTATTTTTGCTTTAAAATAATGTGATAATATGTTCATCTGTATTTGCCTTTTCAATCTTAAAAACGTGGCTGAAGAAGCTGCTTTTGGTTTTTTTTTTTTTTTTGTTTCTTTTGCCCCTTGGTTAATATTTCATTTTAATCTTAACTAACTAATAATTATTTTAATTATTTTATTTTTTTAATTTTCAAATTTTATTTATTTTATTTGACTTTTCCTATGACATAAAATTTATATTAAAAATGCACCACAAAAAGCTACAAATAAAAATAGGAATATGTGATTTGATTTATGGTATAGTTAATCAATAAGTTTGTCAGCCCTTGATCCATTTATGTTATTCAATAACAATTTCAAGAAGAGTGAATTCAAAGAAGCATCATTTTGAGGGAGCGTGTCGAGGATCTTATATTGAATAGATGAGAAGCCCCCACAATGTTTATAATGAGTTACTCCTCTCGTTGTCAATTGATTTTGAGATGAAATTCATATATAAATCTAATAACAACTCGACAAGTTTAAGGTTAGAAATTGGTTTTTTCCCCAAATACATGTATTACCATTTGTTCACACGTAACTTCGGGGATGGAGACACGTGGAATAAATAATATATTGTATTGATGTAATATGCGTGTGTGTGTACAATCTCTAACTTTAATCCTCTGATTCTCTCTCTTGTGTGTGGATGTGTTTCACTCGAGGGCTGTAATGCTTGATCTCGAGTTTGCAGCTTCGATGGATTCTTGGAGCTTGAAGTCCCTTGAGTTTGAAAGAGTCTTCAGTCTTCAAGAAGTGTTGATGTCCTGAAGAGTATTTGATCTTCAAGGAGTGTTGAAGTCTTGAAGGATGTTTGGTCTTCAAGGAGTGTTGAAGTCTTGAAGAGTGTTTGGTCTTCAAGAAGTGTTCAACACTTGGACTTGTGGATTGCAGAGAGTCTTCGGTCTTCAGACTTGGTGGAGTCTCTCTGAATTCTCTGGTTCTGCTTGAGAGCTTTGAAAACTCTGAACTCTTGTCTTTGTGAGAGTGTAGAATTTCTGAACCCCTGAAATGGAGGAGAACCCCTCTATTTATAGAGTTCTCGCTGGATGGGCCCTGGTGACTTTTGGGCCTAACAACTTGGGCTTGGGCTTTATTGGGCTTGGGTCTGGTTTATATTTGACCCAAAACCATATGACCCAAATATTTAAAAGACCCAGATTTGATCCAATTAATTATTTTCTTTAATTAATTGGTCAAATCAATTAATCTGATCAAAATAATTTATTTTTAATTAATTGATCAAATGGACATTTGGCCCTAAAAATTTATAATTGGCCAACTTTGTCTTCAAATTAAATTTGGGACACATGTCAATTTATAATTGGTCCCAAATTTAATTAATTATAATTTTGTCATTAATTTTAAATAATGACGTGGCAATTTGTCATTGGCCAAAATTTCTCCTCCAACAAATGCCCCCTTTTCGAGAGTTAGTCACAAGTTATGTGTGAGTGAATCTCGAAAAAGATATTTTGGGATCAAAATGCAAGATATTTGTTCTTGATCTTGACTCCATTTGGTGTGTCAATTTAATCAAAATATGAATTTTGGTCAAAATTTTGATTTTTTCCATTTGGCAACAAACTTTGATTTGAAGTTTGGGCAAATTTTGGTTTATACCCAAATTTCGATTTGAGGTAAAATCCTACCCAATTTTAATTCATATTTGGAATAGAATTTGAGGTTTTGACTTTGGTTCATTTGGGATAAAATTTGGATTATGCCCAAAAATTAATTTAAGTAAATTTAAGGCTGCATCCAAAATTTGGTGGGAATTTGGAATAAAATTTTCATATGGAACTTAGAAAATTTGATTTGGGCGTGCCAATTTGTTCACACGTAACTTCGGGGATGGAGACACGTGGAATAAACTTTGATTTGTATTAATGTTGTATGCGTGTGGGTGTACAATCTCTAACTTTAATCCTCTGATTCTCTCTCTTATGTGTGTGGGTGTGTTTCACTCGAGGGCTAGAACGCTTGATCTCGAGTCTGAAGCTTCAATGGATTCTTGGAGCTTGAAGTCTTCCAGTCTTGAAGGAGTCTTCAATCTTCAAGAAGTGTTGATGTGCTGAAGAGTCTTTGATCTTCAAGGAGTGTTGAAGTCTTGAAGAGTGTTGGGTCTTCAAGAAGTGTTGAAGTCTTGAGGAGTGTTTGGTCTTCAAGAAGTGTTCAACACTTGGACTTATGGATTGCAGAGAGTCTTCGGTCTTCCGACTTGGTGGAGTCTCTCTGAATTCTCTGGTTCTGCTTGAGAGCTTTGAAAACTCTGAACTCTTGTCTTTGTGAGAGTGTAGAATTTCTGAACCTCTGAAATGGAGGAGAACCCCTCTATTTATAGAGTTCTCGCTGGATGGGCCCTGGTGACTTTTGGGCCTAACAACTTGGGCTTGGGGCGTTATTGGGTTTGGGTCTGGTTTATATTTGACCCAAAACCATATGACCCAAATATTTAAAAGACCCAAATTTGATCCAATTAATTAATTTCTTTAATTAATTGGTCAAATCAATTAATCTGATCAAAATAATTTATTTTTAATTAATTGATCAAATTGACAGTTGGCCCTAAAAATTTATAATTGGCCAACTTTGTCTTCAAATTAAATTTGGGACACATGTCAATTTATAATTGGTCCCATATTTAATTAATTATAATTTTGTCATTAATTTTAAATAATGACGTGGCAATTTGTCATTGGCCAAAATTTCTCCTTCAACACCATTATTAAAATGAATAAGATTATAAAAAAAATTGTTAAATTTGCAGTTATTTTTCATATAATATTTTATTTGTTTTATATTTTAAAACAATGCACATTTGTAAATATTTTAACAAAGAAAGTTACTCATTCAAAATTTTAATTAGAATACTTAAAAGTACAAGTACCAAAACAAAATAATAATATGAAAGGTAGAAAACTAAAATAAGGTTTAGAATAAATAAGTCACCGTTTGGTTCATGATCCGTTTTCGTTTTTATGTTTTCAAAAATAAAAAATACAAGGGAAACCATGAAAACGTGTTTGGTATACCTGTTTTCAAAAACAATTTTCGGAAACAACTCAAAAGATGGTCTGTTTTAAAAAACGATAAAATGTTGTTTTCATTATTTTCCAATTTTGTTTTCAAAATAATGGAAACACGAGATATAACTTTAAAAACACAAGATATATTTCTTTCCATCAAACAATGTTGCATTATCTACAAACAACATTTTTTTATTTTTGACATCCAAATTCTCTTCGACTCTAAAGAAAAAAATACAAAATTATGTAAGTAGTGTTTTTGATTGATACTGATGTTTTGGTTGTTATTTTTATTTTTTTTTACATAATTCTACCTATTTTGATATACTCCTCCACTTCACAAATCAAAAGTTTCATATAATACAACTATATAGTGTATCGTTTTTGTTTTTTTCCTTACAATTTCAATTCCAACATTTTTTTTTGAAGAATCAATTCCAACATCATTGATTTATGATCTCTCTAAAAATGAATAAAAGTCAAGTAGAAAAATAATCATATTAAATTAACTTTTTCTAAAAAAAAAAATTAATTTTGCCAAGCACATATTAATATTTTCATGCATTTTCAAATTCATAACCAAACACAATTTTCAAATTTTGAATTCAAATTTAAAGTTTTTAAATTGGAACCAAACATGTTTTTAGATATAATGGAAACAAGAAATTTGTTTTCGTTTTCTGCTGAATTCTTTATTTTCGCAAAAAATTTTCAAATCACGAACTAAACGGAGCCTAATATTTTTGAGAAAAAATTAATTCATTAAGGAGTTGCATGAGCAATAGGAAACCAGTCATTCTCGACCAACAAATACATCCATACAGGGACATTACCAATCCAAATCCCTTTCAATTTTAACTCTCTCGCACGTCTGGTTACGTTAATCTGCCACACCGTTACATTTGGTATATGAGTGAACGAAATTACACTAAAAAAGGTAAAGAATAAATAATATTATAAAAGAAGAGATAAATGTTGGGAATGACTAATTCAAGTCAAAGAAGGAAAAAACTACTTGTTAAATTTAGTGCTTCTTATATTTAGAGGGCACTAAATTTGGGTTTGCTAATTATAGAACCACAAAAAATAAAGTCTTACTTCTATTTGGAGACTTTTGGTTCTGTTTAGAGCAGAGATCCTTCCTCTTCCCCTTATTGGTTTGGGTAACTGTAGTGTCTGTTCCAGCTCCTAACCACGAGTGTACGTGTGCTTTTGGAGTCGCTGTGTTAACCTTCGGGAGCGAACGGTTAAATCTCGGTTGCACCACGGTCGAGCCGGAATTTTGCTTTCAGATTGTAAGAGATAATATATAAATATATATATATGCGTATATGTGTGAATTGAAAATAAACCGATTTGATTCGTAGCTTTGTTGGTTGGATTGATTGGCAGTGGTTTTCCACGTCATAGCTTTATCGGTTTATTTTCAATTCACACATATACGCATATATATATATATATATATTATCTCTTACAATAAAGTGTTTTCTAATTTAAAGATTTTTTTTAATCTTTTCCCTCTTTCCCAAAAAAAAAAAAAAGAAGAAAAGAAAGTATAGTCTAAGAAATATGACTTTTTTTTTAAGAAAGAAAAGAAAACCAAAAGCATTTTTACAACATTTCACGATTCTAACATTAAGTATAACAAAAAACACGTTGAAACAAATACATAGGAATACATCTACAAAAGTTCTGTAATAAAGAAATCTACAGAGAAACAGTTTCATATACAGAGAAAGAAAGTCAGAATGCAAAACAAACATCTATAATAGAGATCACTGAATATAACGACGTAAAATACATTAGAGAATCATTGAATGAGAGAAATATAAAGAATAACTAAGGGAGAAGAAAGCACATGGGATGTTGGTAAACAAAGAGGAAAGAAGAAAGATGTATTTGAGAGTTTTTTTTTTTTTCTTTTATTTAATTAAAATATTGGAAATTGAAAAAAAAAAAAAGGAGAGACCTAACAAATAATAATAACATATAATTTTGTATAGTTTGGTGTTTTTTATGATGGTCCACTCCACACCCACAATTAGACATTCCCAATAAAGTTGTTTTCTTGTTGCCTCTCCTTTGCCTTTTATTTTCTTTCTTTGCTTGCCTTTCAATATAATCTTTTTTTCAGCATTGCAACTGCCTTATAATACTTTACTTTTCAGTTTCAATTGCATGTGCTTATGCCTTTTTTTTCCCCTTTTCCCCACTCATAATCTCCTCTCATCAAAGTTATATGGTCCCTATATCCTACGCGTTTTATTTTGTCTCAAAGTGATGCAAATTTGAATGGGTAATTTCATTTTCTAAAATATTTATAAAAATGTATTTTTTTTGCAATGATTGGTTAACGTTAGGTTTTTTTCTTTAGTTCAACATGTGGCAGTGGAGGGTCTCGAACCTCTAGCCTCTGATCTAGTGAGTATATCTTAATCAGTTGAATTATGCTTAAGTTGGTAGTTAATTTTATGTTAAATATATGGTTAGTTCCTAAATAATATTTGAGGGCACTCTTTTTCTTTTAAGAAATTCAATTTTATATTTTGTGCATTGATTTTTTTTTTTTTTAAAAAAAATTAAGTCCTTGTTGTCATTGAACTTTAATAGAAGGATGAAATATTAAAACTTTGGCCTTTCTTGACACTTGAGCTTTTGTTTTAGTTGAGGTTTGTAAAGAAAATTGTCAATAAAAGTTTGATTTATTTTTATAAGGTTATCATTAGTATAATAATGTTTTAATGGATTCAATATAATATTTAACTGTAATTTAAAATTTTTAATTTATAAGTGGATAGGTATATTTCATCAAATTAAAATAAAAAATAAGCGATTTAAATATATCTCACCTAGTTCAATAAAATATTTATAAAAAATTCCTAAAAAAAATATATCTCACCTAGTTCAATAAAATATTTATAAAAAATTCCAAAAAAAATAAAAAAATTTAAAAAATTAGTCTTAATTCTGTTATCAAGCATTCTTATTTATTTATTTATTTTGTATTGATAAAGTGACAAAAAAAAAAAAAAAAAAACTAGCAACTTTTTCTTTATTAAGAAATTATAGTTGGATTGACTTTGATGGAAAAGTAAAAGTAAACGTAAAATACAATCCCTCATTAAAATGAGAGTATTTGTAAACTTTTTTTTTTCTCCAAATTACAACAAATATTAATTTTCTCTATACCATATATACCAAACCCCTAAAAAAATTAAGAACATTATTTATCCAATAAATGAGTCCATATATTTCTTTCCTACGTTATCAGGAAAATCCTTTCATCTTTTCTTCTCTTTTATTTATAAAAAGTTTTTGGGAAAAAATTAATTTTGACCCCTAAACTTTGAAGGTTGTAGCAATTTTAACCCTAAACTTTCAATTTTAGCAAATTGAACCCCAAACTTAACAAATTGTATCAATTTGAACCTTCAACTTGCATAAATGTTGCAATGTAGCCCTTTTGTCAACTTTTCATTTGAATTGCTATTAAAATATGTAATTGACAATTTCCTTTTATTTTTTAAATTCACATTGCATCGGAGTTAGGGTTTTGTAAGAAATTTGTTGGAAAAACTCTTTAATAAATCAAATATCTCAAACAATTCTTCTCATTATCATAAAAAAAAAAAAAAAAGTCACAGAGTTATTGGCAACAAGAAAAATCTAGCAAATATTAGAAATAAAAAACTCGAAATTTCTTTATTTTCGTTTCCTAGATTTGTACATTCTTCTAATTAGCAAGAAAAAAAACATTAAAAGAAGGAAAAATCCCACAAAGTTCTTAGCAACAAGAAAAAACCCGCGAATATTTGAAAATAAAAAACCTCCAAAATTTCTTTGTTTTCGTAATCTTAAATAGCAGCAAAAAAAACTCTCATAAAATCCTCAACAACGAGAAAAATTCTTCTAAAATAAAGTTTCTTCAATATTTTATTTATAAGAAACCAATTCAGATGCAATATGAATTAAGAAAAAAAAAAGAAATAATCAATTACGTACGATAGTTCAAAAAAAAGTTAACCAAAGGTATACATTGTAACACTTATGCAAGTTTAGGGTTAAAATCGATACGATTTGATAAGTTTGAGGTTCAATTTGATGAAATAGAAAGTGCAGGGTTAAAATTGATACAACTTGTTAAGTTTAGGGTTCAATTTGATGAAATTGAAAGTTCACGGTTAAAGGTATACTTTTTTTTTTTCTTTTAAGTAACAAAGTTGTTTGATAATTAATCCTCTTTTTTTTAAATAAAAACATTTGTTTTTCAAAATATTATATTTCCTTCCAACACTATTTTTTTTTTCTCTTTTTTGACTTATTATTATTCTCTAATGCTCTGTTTGGTGTATGGATTTCGATAGAAATGATTTCAAATCCTAGGATTTTAAAAGACAGAAATGATTTCAAGTTCCATTTTGCGTTTGGAATGAAGTGAATTGAAATCAATAAAATTAATATTTTTTGTTTGGATGCTTACAAGAAATGAAATGAAAGTATAACATTTTTATTGTTATGTCCTTATTGGAATTATATTAAAAATAATAAAAAATTTTAATTTCAAATAAGAATGTAAATCACATATTATATTTTCTTTCCTTCATTATTCTTTATCCATTTTTTTTCTCTCTTAAAAAAATCTATCTTTTATTTTTTAAAAAATCTATCTTTTCCCTTTTTTTAAAAAACAAATTAAATATCTAGATAAAATGAAAAGAATATAATTATTTTATCGTTAGAACTCTTATAATTATGGAGGAAACTTCAAAGATTTCATGGTCTTCAAAAACGTTGTAGACTAGAATCAAATCGCCACCTCACACTGCAACCCTTCGATGACATTTTTTTTCTTTTTATTTTTTGGATTCAATCAACATCCGAATAGGGTAAATATGGAATTAGACCAATTTTAGTTTGAAATCACGTGAAATCCGACCTATTTGGGATGAAAAATTTTTGGATCAAAACAAGATTTCAAATCATTTTGGATTTCAAATTCTATTTTTTTTAATTCATACCAAACAACGGAAATTGTAACGACCCTACTTTTCATGCCTAGATCCTAAGGCCGTTACTACATGCATTTCATTCTACTTCTAAGAACAGCAGAAATATTTCCATATAAAGAAACCATACTTAGAAATTTGCGAAACACTTCAATCTGGGATCCCAGTTTAAAACAGAACAAACAAAAGCTTTAGTAAATCAAACAAACTAAAAACGGAATAAAACGTAAATCGTTCAATACAAGTTCAAAGGGACATTTCAAAACGTAAAATGCGGAAGACTTAAACTAAAGGAGATCCATGGCTCAGCAGCTCTCCGTCACGCGTTCCGTACACCTTTGCCTCTACCTGCAGTTGTGTGTAGGGGAAAAGAATGAGTATTTAAGGAAATACTCAGTAAGTAGCAATAAAAGTCTTAACATCTTATTCGAGTTAAGGGCCTAAGGGTTAGGTCATCTCATTTCATATCATTTCATTTCATTTCATTTCATTTCATTTGCAGTTCGGGTCTCGTGTTCAATTAGTACACCTATTAATATATAAGTTTGCCAACTCACTGATAGTGCACAAGTGGGAGTTTTGGGAGGTCTCTACTCCTACTGTTGGTAGATGGCACCCAGTCAGTGGAGCTAAGTCTCATCCCTCAAGGCACTAATAGGCGCGTAGCGCTCTAAGCTACCATTTCACTGGTGGAGCGTTCATGGGTTTAAGTCAGGAATTTACTTCCACAGTTAGTAAATGGCACCTAGACTGCGAAGCCAAGTCCCGCCCATTAAGCCCCTCATTTCAGTCTATTACATCTCAATCCTAGGTGTTTAATTGACACGTCCCTCGTCTAAGGCACTAGCCTATTCCCTTCACTTTCCTAATCCTTTCCCTCAAGGTAAATATAATTCCTAAGTCGTCATGAGGCTACCGAAAATTCGGCAGCATAACGACGTACGCAGAGGGTACCCAAATTTTTTTCCTTGCACCTAGAAGTAAGAATATACGCTTCTATGAACACAATCAAGTCAGAATCACAATCCAACTCCAATCACAACTCCAACGAACATTTAACCCATCCTCCATAACATGAACACAATCCAGAACAATCATAAATCAAACATTCCAAACATACTTACTTAGTCCTACAAGCATAGCAACACTTAATGCATGTCCAAGTAAACGACACTTAAACCATATTCAAACAAGCATACAACGTTCCAAGGGATATTTGACCAAAGCACGAAACTTAACCAAAACTTCAATTCGCTACCAACAAGCATACAATGATTCCAAAACAACAACTTCATGCCCAAAAAGCTACTCACTCAATCCACTAACACGCCACATAACATAATCAAAATCCTTATTCCCAAATAGCTACTTACACAACGACAAAAGTTAATATGCGACCATTAACTCAGACATTCTTAACTAGTTCCATGCTTTCAAGAAATAAAGGACCAACCATGCTTGGTTTAACCCAACGGAGACACTTAGAGCTTAAATTCAAAATGGCTACTTACATTCCAAGGGACAACTTAAGGTTTAAATCCAACTCATGATATAGCAAACCATACTCAATTTAAATGAGTTTAAAGCAGAGAATTTATTCCAACGGCTACTTACTTGAGATACTACGCTTGATCGAAAATCCCCCAACGACTCGATACAACACCAACCACGTGATGCGAAATACTCGTCTATTAACACATAAAACATACATAAATATATATTCACACACCATTGGCACACCAAACTTAACAAATTTCCTAAAGCACTAGACTTGAGAGGGCCGAAAACTCACCCAAATGAAGCTACTGCTTGCTGTCCAATTTCCAACTTCGCTCCAATTCAACAATTCGGCCTCCAAACGTTGTGGGTACCTAGAAATCAATAGCTAATATTAATGGGTACTCTTCTAACATAAACAAAACACCCAAAACTTCAAATCTCATTTACCCACAACCTGAATATGCTTGGAGCTGCCGGAACGTGAGGAACCACTATTCGAATCGCTCAGATTGAAGAGGACAGCTTGCTGCACGACGTAAATAACTAATTAGTGTTCGATTAAACGATAAAAGACTACGTAGATCTGAAACTTACACCGTTCTCACCCACTGTTTAATTAATCGAACCGTCGAACGCTCACTCAAACGACTCGAGGCGGCTGTTTGGCTGAAGACGGCAGCGGCGGCGGCGATCTGCGAACAACGGCGGCGGCTCACGGCTGAGAGAGACGGGTGCAGACGGAGAGAGAGGCTGCGAGGGAGAGACGGGTTAGAGAGAGAGAGAGGAATCGAGGGAGAAAGAGACGAGGGAGAGAGAGAGAGAACTCGAAGGAGAGAGAGAGAGCTTACACCGTTGGCGAGTTGCGGCGGCGAGGCGCGCGGCGGAGGCTTGCGACGGAGGCGGCGGTGTGCGGCGGAGGTAGACGGTCGAGAGGGAGCGAGAGAGAGAGAGATTACCGTGAGGGAGGGAGAGAGAGGGAGATAACCGAGAGGAAGAGAGAGAGAGTCGGGGAGAGAGAGTGAGGAGAGAGAGTGTTCAGTTTTTTTTTTTTTTTTTTTTTTTTTTTTTTTTTTTTTTAACACTTTGACCGAAAATTGGGGGGAAAGTTTCCCCCCATTTTTTTCCCTTTTGACCGGCAGCCACTTCCCCATTTCTCTCTTTTTTTTTTTCTTTTTTTCTTTACCGGCTGCTACATCATACTACCCTTAAAAGGACTTTCGTCCCCGAAAGTTGCTAGTACTGGAACAACTCTGGATACTTGGCCATCATTTCGTCTTCTCTCTCCCACGTTGCCTCTTCGGTCAAATGGTTTCGCCAAAGGACCTTCACGAGAGCTATCTCGCGATTGCGAAGGACCTTCACCTCTCTGTCAAGGATTAGCACAGGTTCCTCCTCATAAGACAAGTTCTCGCTGAGTTGCAAAGGTTCAAAGTCCACTCTGTGGGTTGGATTTGTCAAATAATTTCGCAGCATGGAGACATGGAAAACGTTGTGTACCGTCGAAAGAGAAGGCGGCAAGGCCAAACGGTAGGCTACCGGACCAATCCGTTCTAAAATCTCAAACGGACCAATGAAACGCGGGCTGAGCTTGCCTTTCCTTCCAAACCTCAATACTCCTTTCATCGGAGCTACCTTCAAGAAAACATGGTCACCCACGTCAAACTCTAAATCTCTTCTCCTTGTATCAGCATAGCTCTTCTGTCGGCTTTGAGCTGTTAACATCCTCGACCTGATTGTGCGAATAGCCTCGCTGGAGGCTTGGATCAATTCAGGTCCCAACAACTGACGTTCTCCGACCTCATCCCAATAAACAGGGGACCTGCATCTCTTCCCATAAAGGGCCTCAAACGGTGACATACCGATGGTTGCTTGATAACTATTGTTATAAGCAAATTCCATTAAGTGCAGGTGTGCATCCCAACTACCTGAGAAATCCAAGACACATGCTCGCAACATGTCTTCTAGAGTTTGGTTCAATCGCTCAGTTTGACCATCTGTCTGAGGGTGAAAAGCTGTACTGAAACGTAACTGAGTACCCAAGGCTCTTTGCAAACTCCTCCAAAAATTTGATGTGAACCGAGGGTCTCTATCTGACACGATTGATACCGGCACCCCATGAAGCTTGACTATCTCCGTTATGTATAACTGTGCCCACTTTTCAACAGTATAAGTAGGCTTTCCAGGGAGAAAGTGCGCTGACTTGGTGAGTCTGTCGATAATGACCCAAATCACAGTGTAACTCTTGACCGTTCTAGGCAATCCTGTGATGAAGTCCATAGATATATGCTCCCACTTCCATTCTGGAACACTCAGCGGCTGCAACAAGCCTGCTGGTTTCTGTCTCGGGGCTTTCACCTGTTGGCAAACAAGGCATTTACTGACAAAATCCGCTATCTCTCTTTTCATGCCCTGCCACCAGTAATACTGTTTCAAATCATGGTACATCTTCGTACTTCCTGGATGGATTGAGAAAGGTGAACTATGTGCCTCAGCTAATAATTCTTGTTTGAGTTCGGCATTCTCAGGTACGCATAAGCGACCCTGGTAACACAAGCCGAGGTCTGAAGATAAGGAGAACTCGCTCACCTGCCCCGCCTCTACTTGACTGCGTTTAACAACAAGATCAGGGTCATTTGGTTGTTCATCTATGATCCTCTGTCTCAAGCTCGACTTAACTGTCAACTGAGCTAGGCGTGTTGTAACTTCGCCCACTGCAATCATAATCTCTGCACGTTCCAAGTCATCCAATATACGAGCCTGAGTAGTAATCATAGCAGACGCATGAGCGGTCTTCCTACTGAGGGCATCTGCAACCACATTTGCCTTGCCCGGGTGGTACTGGATGTCACAATCATAATCTTTTACCAACTCTAACCATCTCCGCTGCCTCATATTCAACTCTTTCTGGGTGAAGAGATATTTCAGACTTTTGTGGTCCGTGAAGATTTGGATTTTCTCTCCGTATAAATAATGTCTCCAAATCTTCAAGGCAAAAACCACTGCTGCCAATTCTAAGTCATGAGTTGGGTAGTTCTTCTCATAATCTTTCAGCTGACGAGACGCATAAGCAATGACCTTACCATGCTGCATTAACACACAACCCAGTCCCTTCTTTGAAGCATCACTGTAAATAACAAATTCTCCTGAACCATCAGGTACTGTAAGTACTGGTGCTGACACTAGTCTCTGCTTAAGCTCTTGGAAGCTTGCCTCACAAGCTTCATTCCACGCGAAGGGAATACCCTTTCGAGTCAACTGAGTTAGAGGTGAGGCTATACTGGAAAAACCCTGCACAAAACGACGATAATAGCCTGCTAATCCCAAGAAACTCCGAATCTCGCTGACTGAAGTAGGTCGAGACCAATTGGTCACTGCCTCTATTTTGGATGGATCTACTGTGACACCTTCCTTCGACATCACGTGCCCTAAGAAGGAAACTCGTTGTAACCAAAACTCACATTTAGAGAATTTGGCATACAACTTGTTCGTTCTTAAGGTAATTAAAGCTCTCCTGAGATGATCCTCATGTTCCTCTTCTGTCTTGGAGTAGATAAGAATGTCGTCGATAAAAACAATCACGAATGAATCTAGGAATTCCTTGAATACCCTATTCATCAATTCCATGAAAACTGCGGGAGCATTAGTAAGCCCAAAGGACATCACAGTGAATTCGTAATGCCCATACCTGGTTCGGAAAGCTGTCTTGGGTACATCGTCCTCTCTAATCCTCAACTGATGATAACCTGACCGTAGATCTATTTTAGAGAATACTGCTGCACCTTGAAGCTGATCAAAAAGATCATCAATCCTGGGCAGAGGATATCTGTTCTTTATTGTTACCTTGTTCAGCTCCCGGTAGTCGATGCACAAACGCATTGTCCCATCCTTCTTTTTCACGAATAAAACTGGAGCACCCCACGGCGAAACGCTGGGGCGTATATAACCTTTGTCCAACAGCTCCTGAATCTGGACCTTAAGCTCTTTCAATTCCGCTGGAGCCATCCTGTATGGAGCTTTAGAAATCGGATTAGTACCTGGCTCAAGCTCAATGCAGAAGTCAACCTCTCGTGCTGGTGGTAGTCCTGTCAGATCTTCAGGGAACACATCTGTGAACTCCCTTACTACCGGAATTGAGGTCATTGATGCCTCGGTTTTCCTTGTGTCAACCACGCTAGCCAATAAGCCCCAGGCTCCTTGGCTAATCAATTTTCTCGCCTTTATTGCAGAGACCACTTTAGGAGCACCTTTGATCATCGATCCTTTAAACTTAAAGCTTGCATCTGACGGAGGGTTAAAGATCACCTCCTTACGATGACAGTCTATGTTGGCATAATTAGAAGCCAACCATTCCATTCCCAAAATAACATCAAAATCACTCATATCCAGGGCGATCAATGTCACATCCATCGATCGATCAGACACTAACATTTGGTAGGCTTTCACCGCTTCACTAGCTAGTAGTGTTACCCCTGCAGGGGTTGAGACTGACAAAACATAGCCTAGCGGTTCTAGTTCTAGGTTGGCTTGACTTACAAATGATGCAGAAATAAAAGAATGCGTCGAACCCGAATCAAACAACACAAAAGCATAATGCCCGAGGATAGGGATGGTACCTGTCACCACTACATTAAGGTCCTCGGCCTCTTGTCGGGTGGTGGCAAATATCTTGCCCTGATGTTGTGCTGGTCTCACCCCAGATGCCTGATTTGAACTGGACGGCTGGTCGGCATAATTAGCTTTCTTCTGATTACAATTCGGAGCGATATGCCCCTCCCGTCCACACTTGAAACAAACACGGGTCCCTGCCAAGCAACGACCCAGTGGTACTTCCTACAGGTCTGACATAATGGCCTATCTTGATTAGGCCCTGACTGATTTTGTGCTCTCTGTCGACGGTCCTGGGGCGGACCTCGTCTAGGGTAACGGTGACCCCTCTGTGTGTTCGAGCTCATCTGATCGTACCTTCGGTTATGACCTGAGGAATGTTCTGAAGAGACAGCTGACGGTCGTCGATCAACCAGCTGTGCCACCCTAACTGCCGTGGCATAGTCTTGGGGTTCATGGGCTGCCACATTGCCCTGAATCTCTTCCTTTAAGCCTGTGATGAAGCGTTCCACCTTATCAGCCTCTACAGCTACCAGGGCAGGGGCAAACCGTGACAGTCTAGCAAATTCAGTCTCGTACTCTTCTACCGTTCGGTTTCCCTGCGTAAGAGCCACGAACTCTGATTGCTTCTTGAATCGGGAGGCGGCAGGGTAATACTTCCTGAAAAACTCCCCCCTGAACTGAGTCCATGTGACAGGTCCGTTGCTGACGTCTAAGGTCCTTTCAATCGATTGCCACCAAATCAGGGCGTTATCTCGTAACAAGAACACGACACAATACACTTTCTGGTCCTCCGGGCAGTTCATGTGGCGAAAAACAGTCTCGATGGAGGACAGCCACAACTCTGCTACCGTGGGGTCCCTTGAGGCTCCATCGAACGGACATGGGTCCCACTTCCTGAAATCTCTTAAGCACCTAGCCTCCCGTGATAAGGCGGCTTCGTTGTTCTGAGGCGCTTGGGCCTGTCGCCCTGCAAGCACGCCTGCAACTGCAGCCTGCACTGCGGTCTGAACTATTGCCTGAATGTCCACCGGGACAGGTCCTACCGCAGGCCCCGGCTGTCCCACTTGTGGGTTTTCTGGTAGGTTTCCTTCCTGCTCTACTGGTGGCACGACTTGCTCAGGGGCTGTACGACCCCTACCACGTCCTCTTCCTCGACCTCTTCCACGTCCTTGTGCTCGGGGAGGCATGATCTATTTCACAAAAATTTTATCATCTTACTAACAGGCTTGAATCCTTTAAACAAATCATGGGCACTAAACCCTATGCATATCTTTCCCACAACATGGATCTTTTACGAACATGTATAACATATAACATTCACAAACTACAAAGTAATCAAACGTGTACCTGGCGTGACCGGATGCTTGCTGATAAGCCATGGACATTCCTAAGGTTTACGATGTAAACCAGTCTACAGAACCTATAACCTAGAGCTCTGATACCAACTGTAACGACCCTACTTTTCATGCCTAGATCCTAAGGCCGTTACTACATGCATTTCATTCTACTTCTAAGAACAGCGGAAATATTTCCATATAAAGAAACCATACTTAGAAATTTGCGAAACACTTCAATCTGGGATCCCAGTTTAAAACAGAACAAACAAAAGCTTTAGTAAATCAAACAAACTAAAAACGGAATAAAACGTAAATCGTTCAATACAAGTTCAAAGGGACATTTCAAAACGTAAAATGCGGAAGACTTAAACTAAAGGAGATCCATGGCTCAGCAGCTCTCCGTCACGCGTTCCGTACACCTTTGCCTCTACCTGCAGTTGTGTGTAGGGGAAAAGAATGAGTATTTAAGGAAATACTCAGTAAGTAGCAATAAAAGTCTTAACATCTTATTCGAGTTAAGGGCCTAAGGGTTAGGTCATCTCATTTCATATCATTTCATTTCATTTCATTTCATTTCATTTGCAGTTCGGGTCTCGTGTTCAATTAGTACACCTATTAATATATAAGTTTGCCAACTCACTGATAGTGCACAAGTGGGAGTTTTGGGAGGTCTCTACTCCTACTGTTGGTAGATGGCACCCAGTCAGTGGAGCTAAGTCTCATCCCTCAAGGCACTAATAGGCGCGTAGCGCTCTAAGCTACCATTTCACTGGTGGAGCGTTCATGGGTTTAAGTCAGGAATTTACTTCCACAGTTAGTAAATGGCACCTAGACTGCGAAGCCAAGTCCCGCCCATTAAGCCCCTCATTTCAGTCTATTACATCTCAATCCTAGGTGTTTAATTGACACGTCCCTCGTCTAAGGCACTAGCCTATTCCCTTCACTTTCCTAATCCTTTCCCTCAAGGTAAATATAATTCCTAAGTCGTCATGAGGCTACCGAAAATTCGGCAGCATAACGACGTACGCAGAGGGTACCCAAATTTTTTTCCTTGCACCTAGAAGTAAGAATATACGCTTCTATGAACACAATCAAGTCAGAATCACAATCCAACTCCAATCACAACTCCAACGAACATTTAACCCATCCTCCATAACATGAACACAATCCAGAACAATCATAAATCAAACATTCCAAACATACTTACTTAGTCCTACAAGCATAGCAACACTTAATGCATGTCCAAGTAAACGACACTTAAACCATATTCAAACAAGCATACAACGTTCCAAGGGATATTTGACCAAAGCACGAAACTTAACCAAAACTTCAATTCGCTACCAACAAGCATACAATGATTCCAAAACAACAACTTCATGCCCAAAAAGCTACTCACTCAATCCACTAACACGCCACATAACATAATCAAAATCCTTATTCCCAAATAGCTACTTACACAACGACAAAAGTTAATATGCGACCATTAACTCAGACATTCTTAACTAGTTCCATGCTTTCAAGAAATAAAGGACCAACCATGCTTGGTTTAACCCAACGGCGACACTTAGAGCTTAAATTCAAAATGGCTACTTACATTCCAAGGGACAACTTAAGGTTTAAATCCAACTCATGATATAGCAAACCATACTCAATTTAAATGAGTTTAAAGCAGAGAATTTATTCCAACGGCTACTTACTTGAGATACTACGCTTGATCGAAAATCCCCCAACGACTCGATACAACACCAACCACGTGATGCGAAATACTCGTCTATTAACACATAAAACATACATAAATATATATTCACACACCATTGGCACACCAAACTTAACAAATTTCCTAAAGCACTAGACTTGAGAGGGCCGAAAACTCACCCAAATGAAGCTACTGCTTGCTGTCCAATTTCCAACTTCGCTCCAATTCAACAATTCGGCCTCCAAACGTTGTGGGTACCTAGAAATCAATAGCTAATATTAATGGGTACTCTTCTAACATAAATAAAACACCCAAAACTTCAAATCTCATTTACCCACAACCTGAATATGCTTGGAGCTGCCGGAACGTGAGGAACCACTATTCGAATCGCTCAGATTGAAGAGGACAGCTTGCTGCACGACGTAAATAACTAATCAGTGTTCGATTAAACGATAAAAGACTACGTAGATCTGAAACTTACACCGTTCTCACCCACTGTTTAATTAATCGAACCGTCGAACGCTCACTCAAACGACTCGAGGCGGCTGTTTGGCTGAAGACGGCAGCGGCGGCGGCGATCTGCGAACAACGGCGGCGGCTCACGGCTGAGAGAGACGGGTGCAGACGGAGAGAGAGGCTGCGAGGGAGAGACGGGTTAGAGAGAGAGAGAGGAATCGAGGGAGAAAGAGACGAGGGAGAGAGAGAGAGAACTCGAAGGAGAGAGAGAGAGCTTACACCGTTGGCGAGTTGCGGCGGCGAGGCGCGCGGCGGAGGTAGACTGTCGAGAGGGAGCGAGAGAGAGAGAGATTACCGTGAGGGAGGGAGAGAGAGGGAGATAACCGAGAGGAAGAGAGAGAGAGTCGGGGAGAGAGAGTGAGGAGAGAGAGTGTTCAGTTTTTTTTTTTTTTTTTTTTTTTTTTTTTTTTTTTTTTTTTTTAAACACTTTGACCGAAAATTGGGGGGAAAGTTTCCCCCCATTTTTTTCCCTTTTGACCGGCAGCCACTTCCCCATTTCTCTCTTTTTTTTTTTCTTTTTTTCTTTACCGGCTGCTACATCATACTACCCTTAAAAGGACTTTCGTCCCCGAAAGTTGCTAGTACTGGAACAAATCTGGATACTTGGCCATCATTTCGTCTTCTCTCTCCCACGTTGCCTCTTCGGTCAAATGGTTTCGCCAAAGGACCTTCACGAGAGCTATCTCGCGATTGCGAAGGACCTTCACCTCTCTGTCAAGGATTAGCACAGGTTCCTCCTCATAAGACAAGTTCTCGCTGAGTTGCAAAGGTTCAAAGTCCACTCTGTGGGTTGGATTTGTCAAATAATTTCGCAGCATGGAGACATGGAAAACGTTGTGTACCGTCGAAAGAGAAGGCGGCAAGGCCAAACGGTAGGCTACCGGACCAATCCGTTCTAAAATCTCAAACGGACCAATGAAACGCGGGCTGAGCTTGCCTTTCCTTCCAAACCTCAATACTCCTTTCATCGGAGCTACCTTCAAGAAAACATGGTCACCCACGTCAAACTCTAAATCTCTTCTCCTTGTATCAGCATAGCTCTTCTGTCGGCTTTGAGCTGTTAACATCCTCGACCTGATTGTGCGAATAGCCTCGCTGGAGGCTTGGATCAATTCAGGTCCCAACAACTGACGTTCTCCGACCTCATCCCAATAAACAGGGGACCTGCATCTCTTCCCATAAAGGGCCTCAAACGGTGACATACCGATGGTTGCTTGATAACTATTGTTATAAGCAAATTCCATTAAGTGCAGGTGTGCATCCCAACTACCTGAGAAATCCAAGACACATGCTCGCAACATGTCTTCTAGAGTTTGGTTCAATCGCTCAGTTTGACCATCTGTCTGAGGGTGAAAAGCTGTACTGAAACGTAACTGAGTACCCAAGGCTCTTTGCAAACTCCTCCAAAAATTTGATGTGAACCGAGGGTCTCTATCTGACACGATTGATACCGGCACCCCATGAAGCTTGACTATCTCCGTTATGTATAACTGTGCCCACTTTTCAACAGTATAAGTAGGCTTTCCAGGGAGAAAGTGCGCTGACTTGGTGAGTCTGTCGATAATGACCCAAATCACAGTGTAACTCTTGACCGTTCTAGGCAATCCTGTGATGAAGTCCATAGATATATGCTCCCACTTCCATTCTGGAACACTCAGCGGCTGCAACAAGCCTGCTGGTTTCTGTCTCGGGGCTTTCACCTGTTGGCAAACAAGGCATTTACTGACAAAATCCGCTATCTCTCTTTTCATGCCCTGCCACCAGTAATACTGTTTCAAATCATGGTACATCTTCGTACTTCCTGGATGGATTGAGAAAGGTGAACTATGTGCCTCAGCTAATAATTCTTGTTTGAGTTCGGCATTCTCAGGTACGCATAAGCGACCCTGGTAACACAAGCCGAGGTCTGAAGATAAGGAGAACTCGCTCACCTGCCCCGCCTCTACTTGACTGCGTTTAACAACAAGATCAGGGTCATTTGGTTGTTCATCTATGATCCTCTGTCTCAAGCTCGACTTAACTGTCAACTGAGCTAGGCGTGCTGTAACTTCGCCCACTGCAATCATAATCTCTGCACGTTCCAAGTCATCCAATATACGAGCCTGAGTAGTAATCATAGCAGACGCATGAGCGGTCTTCCTACTGAGGGCATCTGCAACCACATTTGCCTTGCCCGGGTGGTACTGGATGTCACAATCATAATCTTTTACCAACTCTAACCATCTCCGCTGCCTCATATTCAACTCTTTCTGGGTGAAGAGATATTTCAGACTTTTGTGGTCCGTGAAGATTTGGATTTTCTCTCCGTATAAATAATGTCTCCAAATCTTCAAGGCAAAAACCACTGCTGCCAATTCTAAGTCATGAGTTGGGTAGTTCTTCTCATAATCTTTCAGCTGACGAGACGCATAAGCAATGACCTTACCATGCTGCATTAACACACAACCCAGTCCCTTCTTTGAAGCATCACTGTAAATAACAAATTCTCCTGAACCATCAGGTACTGTAAGTACTGGTGCTGACACTAGTCTCTGCTTAAGCTCTTGGAAGCTTGCCTCACAAGCTTCATTCCACGCGAAGGGAATACCCTTTCGAGTCAACTGAGTTAGAGGTGAGGCTATACTGGAAAAACCCTGCACAAAACGACGATAATAGCCTGCTAATCCCAAGAAACTCCGAATCTCGCTGACTGAAGTAGGTCGAGACCAATTGGTCACTGCCTCTATTTTGGATGGATCTACTGTGACACCTTCCTTCGACATCACGTGCCCTAAGAAGGAAACTCGTTGTAACCAAAACTCACATTTAGAGAATTTGGCATACAACTTGTTCGTTCTTAAGGTAATTAAAGCTCTCCTGAGATGATCCTCATGTTCCTCTTCTGTCTTGGAGTAGATAAGAATGTCGTCGATAAAAACAATCACGAATGAATCTAGGAATTCCTTGAATACCCTATTCATCAATTCCATGAAAACTGCGGGAGCATTAGTAAGCCCAAAGGACATCACAGTGAATTCGTAATGCCCATACCTGGTTCGGAAAGCTGTCTTGGGTACATCGTCCTCTCTAATCCTCAACTGATGATAACCTGACCGTAGATCTATTTTAGAGAATACTGCTGCACCTTGAAGCTGATCAAAAAGATCATCAATCCTGGGCAGAGGATATCTGTTCTTTATTGTTACCTTGTTCAGCTCCCGGTAGTCGATGCACAAACGCATTGTCCCATCCTTCTTTTTCACGAATAAAACTGGAGCACCCCACGGCGAAACGCTGGGGCGTATATAACCTTTGTCCAACAGCTCCTGAATCTGGACCTTAAGCTCTTTCAATTCCGCTGGAGCCATCCTGTATGGAGCTTTAGAAATCGGATTAGTACCTGGCTCAAGCTCAATGCAGAAGTCAACCTCTCGTGCTGGTGGTAGTCCTGTCAGATCTTCAGGGAACACATCTGTGAACTCCCTTACTACCGGAATTGAGGTCATTGATGCCTCGGTTTTCCTTGTGTCAACCACGCTAGCCAATAAGCCCCAGGCTCCTTGGCTAATCAATTTTCTCGCCTTTATTGCAGAGACCACTTTAGGAGCACCTTTGATCATCGATCCTTTAAACTTAAAGCTTGCATCTGACGGAGGGTTAAAGATCACCTCCTTACGATGACAGTCTATGTTGGCATAATTAGAAGCCAACCATTCCATTCCCAAAATAACATCAAAATCACTCATATCCAGGGCGATCAATGTCACATCCATCGATCGATCAGACACTAACATTTGGTAGGCTTTCACCGCTTCACTAGCTAGTAGTGTTACCCCTGCAGGGGTTGAGACTGACAAAACATAGCCTAGCGGTTCTAGTTCTAGGTTGGCTTGACTTACAAATGATGCAGAAATAAAAGAATGCGTCGAACCCGAATCAAACAACACAAAAGCATAATGCCCGAGGATAGGGATGGTACCTGTCACCACTACATTAAGGTCCTCGGCCTCTTGTCGGGTGGTGGCAAATATCTTGCCCTGATGTTGTGCTGGTCTCACCCCAGATGCCTGATTTGAACTGGACGGCTGGTCGGCATAATTAGCTTTCTTCTGATTACAATTCGGAGCGATATGCCCCTCCCGTCCACACTTGAAACAAACACGGGTCCCTGCCAAGCAACGACCCAGTGGTACTTCCTACAGGTCTGACATAATGGCCTATCTTGATTAGGCCCTGACTGATTTTGTGCTCTCTGTCGACGGTCCTGGGGCGGACCTCGTCTAGGGTAACGGTGACCCCTCTGTGTGTTCGAGCTCATCTGATCGTACCTTCGGTTATGACCTGAGGAATGTTCTGAAGAGACAGCTGACGGTCGTCGATCAACCAGCTGTGCCACCCTAACTGCCGTGGCATAGTCTTGGGGTTCATGGGCTGCCACATTGCCCTGAATCTCTTCCTTTAAGCCTGTGATGAAGCGTTCCACCTTATCAGCCTCTACAGCTACCAGGGCAGGGGCAAACCGTGACAGTCTAGCAAATTCAGTCTCGTACTCTTCTACCGTTCGGTTTCCCTGCGTAAGAGCCACGAACTCTGATTGCTTCTTGAATCGGGAGGCGGCAGGGTAATACTTCCTGAAAAACTCCCCCCTGAACTGAGTCCATGTGACAGGTCCGTTGCTGACGTCTAAGGTCCTTTCAATCGATTGCCACCAAATCAGGGCGTTATCTCGTAACAAGAACACGACACAATACACTTTCTGGTCCTCCGGGCAGTTCATGTGGCGAAAAACAGTCTCGATGGAGGACAGCCACAACTCTGCTACCGTGGGGTCCCTTGAGGCTCCATCGAACGGACATGGGTCCCACTTCCTGAAATCTCTTAAGCACCTAGCCTCCCGTGATAAGGCGGCTTCGTTGTTCTGAGGCGCTTGGGCCTGTCGCCCTGCAAGCACGCCTGCAACTGCAGCCTGCACTGCGGTCTGAACTATTGCCTGAATGTCCACCGGGACAGGTCCTACCGCAGGCCCCGGCTGTCCCACTTGTGGGTTTTCTGGTAGGTTTCCTTCCTGCTCTACTGGTGGCACGACTTGCTCAGGGGCTGTACGACCCCTACCACGTCCTCTTCCTCGACCTCTTCCACGTCCTTGTGCTCGGGGAGGCATGATCTATTTCACAAAAATTTTATCATCTTACTAACAGGCTTGAATCCTTTAAACAAATCATGGGCACTAAACCCTATGCATATCTTTCCCACAACATGGATCTTTTACGAACATGTATAACATATAACATTCACAAACTACAAAGTAATCAAACGTGTACCTGGCGTGACCGGATGCTTGCTGATAAGCCATGGACATTCCTAAGGTTTACGATGTAAACCAGTCTACAGAACCTATAACCTAGAGCTCTGATACCAACTGTAACGACCCTACTTTTCATGCCTAGATCCTAAGGCCGTTACTACATGCATTTCATTCTACTTCTAAGAACAGCGGAAATATTTCCATATAAAGAAACCATACTTAGAAATTTGCGAAACACTTCAATCTGGGATCCCAGTTTAAAACAGAACAAACAAAAGCTTTAGTAAATCAAACAAACTAAAAACGGAATAAAACGTAAATCGTTCAATACAAGTTCAAAGGGACATTTCAAAACGTAAAATGCGGAAGACTTAAACTAAAGGAGATCCATGGCTCAGCAGCTCTCCGTCACGCGTTCCGTACACCTTTGCCTCTACCTGCAGTTGTGTGTAGGGGAAAAGAATGAGTATTTAAGGAAATACTCAGTAAGTAGCAATAAAAGTCTTAACATCTTATTCGAGTTAAGGGCCTAAGGGTTAGGTCATCTCATTTCATATCATTTCATTTCATTTCATTTCATTTCATTTGCAGTTCGGGTCTCGTGTTCAATTAGTACACCTATTAATATATAAGTTTGCCAACTCACTGATAGTGCACAAGTGGGAGTTTTGGGAGGTCTCTACTCCTACTGTTGGTAGATGGCACCCAGTCAGTGGAGCTAAGTCTCATCCCTCAAGGCACTAATAGGCGCGTAGCGCTCTAAGCTACCATTTCACTGGTGGAGCGTTCATGGGTTTAAGTCAGGAATTTACTTCCACAGTTAGTAAATGGCACCTAGACTGCGAAGCCAAGTCCCGCCCATTAAGCCCCTCATTTCAGTCTATTACATCTCAATCCTAGGTGTTTAATTGACACGTCCCTCGTCTAAGGCACTAGCCTATTCCCTTCACTTTCCTAATCCTTTCCCTCAAGGTAAATATAATTCCTAAGTCGTCATGAGGCTACCGAAAATTCGGCAGCATAACGACGTACGCAGAGGGTACCCAAATTTTTTTCCTTGCACCTAGAAGTAAGAATATACGCTTCTATGAACACAATCAAGTCAGAATCACAATCCAACTCCAATCACAACTCCAACGAACATTTAACCCATCCTCCATAACATGAACACAATCCAGAACAATCATAAATCAAACATTCCAAACATACTTACTTAGTCCTACAAGCATAGCAACACTTAATGCATGTCCAAGTAAACGACACTTAAACCATATTCAAACAAGCATACAACGTTCCAAGGGATATTTGACCAAAGCACGAAACTTAACCAAAACTTCAATTCGCTACCAACAAGCATACAATGATTCCAAAACAACAACTTCATGCCCAAAAAGCTACTCACTCAATCCACTAACACGCCACATAACATAATCAAAATCCTTATTCCCAAATAGCTACTTACACAACGACAAAAGTTAATATGCGACCATTAACTCAGACATTCTTAACTAGTTCCATGCTTTCAAGAAATAAAGGACCAACCATGCTTGGTTTAACCCAACGGCGACACTTAGAGCTTAAATTCAAAATGGCTACTTACATTCCAAGGGACAACTTAAGGTTTAAATCCAACTCATGATATAGCAAACCATACTCAATTTAAATGAGTTTAAAGCAGAGAATTTATTCCAACGGCTACTTACTTGAGATACTACGCTTGATCGAAAATCCCCCAACGACTCGATACAACACCAACCACGTGATGCGAAATACTCGTCTATTAACACATAAAACATACATAAATATATATTCACACACCATTGGCACACCAAACTTAACAAATTTCCTAAAGCACTAGACTTGAGAGGGCCGAAAACTCACCCAAATGAAGCTACTGCTTGCTGTCCAATTTCCAACTTCGCTCCAATTCAACAATTCGGCCTCCAAACGTTGTGGGTACCTAGAAATCAATAGCTAATATTAATGGGTACTCTTCTAACATAAACAAAACACCCAAAACTTCAAATCTCATTTACCCACAACCTGAATATGCTTGGAGCTGCCGGAACGTGTGGAACCACTATTCGAATCGCTCAGATTGAAGAGGACAGCTTGCTGCACGACGTAAATAACTAATGAGTGTTCGATTAAACGATAAAAGACTACGTAGATCTGAAACTTACACCGTTCTCACCCACTGTTTAATTAATCGAACCGTCGAACGCTCACTCAAACGACTCGAGGCGGCTGTTTGGCTGAAGACGGCAGCGGCGGCGGCGATCTGCGAACAACGGCGGCGGCTCACGGCTGAGAGAGACGGGTGCAGACGGAGAGAGAGGCTGCGAGGGAGAGACGGGTTAGAGAGAGAGAGAGAGGAATCGAGGGAGAAAGAGACGAGGGAGAGAGAGAGCTTACACCGTTGGCGAGTTGCGGCGGCGAGGCGCGCGACGGAGGCTTGCGACAGAGGCGGCGGTGTGCGGCGGAGGTAGACGGTCGAGAGGGAGTGAGAGAGAGAGAGATTACCGTGAGGGAGGGAGAGAGAGGGAGATAACCGAGAGGAAGAGAGAGAGAGTCGGGGAGAGAGAGTGAGGAGAGAGAGTGTTCAGTTTTTTTTTTTTTTAACACTTTGACCGAAAATTGGGGGGAAAGTTCCCCCCCCCCCCTTTTTTTTTCCCTTTTGACCGGCAGCCACTTCCCCATTTCTCTCTCTTTTTTTTTTTGTTTTTTTTTCTTTACCGGTTGCTACAGAAATGATTTCAAATCCATTTTGATTTGAAATCTTTTCAAATCCGGGGTTTCCAAACAAGGGATAAGAGAACAATTCCTCCTAAATTGTTCATCTCTATTACGTTTATTTCTCATGTCTCTCTAAAATTTAAATATTTTTTCACAGCCTTTTCTCTCTATAGTTTTTTTCCCTCTCAAATTTATTTTTCTTTGTAATTTTTCTCTTTAAATTTTCCCTCATAATAATTTTTTTTTTTAAATCTACTTTATCTTTCTTTCTCTAACGTGTCTTTTCTCTTTAATTTTCCTCTTTCTAATTTTCTCTCTTACATGTCAATCTCCAAAATTTATTTCTTTCTAATTAAGGGTCCGTTTGGAATACATTTTAATATAAATTTTTTTTCAAGAATGTATTTTTTAAAAAACATTTTGTATAGAAATTGTTTATAATTTAAACACTCATATGTTTGGTTACATTCCTCACAAGTGTTTTTGTACACAAGTTATTGTATACTTAAAAACTCTTTTTAGAAAAGTTGGTTTCAAGTGTTTCTCTCAAAATGGTTTATTTCTCAATTTCATTTTCTAATAAGTCATTTTTAGTGGTTGTCAAACATTATAAATTTTTTCAAAATGATTTTTTTTTGCAAAATTAAACACTTGAAAAGTTAAACCAAACATACCCTAACTTTTGTCTCTCTAGCATTTCTATCTCTTTTTCTTTTTTCTTAATAACTAATAAGAAAATCCTTACAAATGACCATATATACGTTGTATTTCTGAAAAATAGTCAAACAAATTTTTTTCATGAAAAATGATTAAACCGTTTTTTGGATGTATATCCGGTTTGAATTTTCTTCCTTTTGTACCCTTGATTCAATCATTTTCGTCCACCCCTATTTTTAAGGTAAAAGTTAACCTTTTTTTTTAAAAAAAAATTCTACAATTCTCTCCCTCGATTCATGCTAATTAGTTGATTTTTGTTATCATACTTGTCTCTATCTTTTAAATCCCTAAATATTAATAGATTTTCCCTTTTTAAACCCTAAATCCACAAATTCATCGTCTGACCAAAATTGAACTGCTATAATCGACCAAGAAAGCAGTGTCAACGTTCATCCTCTTCCATTGCTAGTTCTAGATCAGTTTCAATTTTTTAAAGGTTCATCCAAACATAGGTATCTCCCAAACTTTTGTATTTTATATTTACCTTTCATTATTTTCTTCCACTTTTACTCTTTTTTTTTTTAAAAAAAACCTCCAAACCACTACAGAACCAAACATTGACACTTCCTTCATGAACATCGATAAGGAAGAAGAGAGAGGGGAGAGTTGAAGAAAAATGGTCATTTGAGATATGAAATTAGGCTACAAAAGATTACATATCTCAAGACATTAAGGAAGATTATCAAGTTTAAGCAGAAAAAACCTCCTCAAGGTTGTTCATGAGGATAACATACAAAAATAGGTTTATCCATTCTATTCTAAGTTCAAGTGTTTTTTTCACCATCTTTTTAGTAATATACATATATCCGGTAAATGCTTCAAATACACTGTCTATGTAGAATAACAATGCATACCCACGTTTTTTTTTTCTTTTTTTGTTCATGGAACTACATTGTATTTTGTAGTCAATTACCTTTTCTAATATGAAGTTTTTTGAATTCTATTTGTTGATGCCAAAATCCGGCCAAGCAACTCACCTGACTCTCACGTGACACCAATAGTGAATTTGTTGAAGACGGGGAAGACGTGACCTGCAAGATCAGTCAAAACCACTGCACACTAGTGTGGTGTAGGCCACCTGCACTACGGTGCCCAAGTCAGATTAAACAGTAAGAGTATTTTTGGTAGCTTAAAGTTCTGAACCCTTTTTCGGGTGTGAGAGACCCTATTTATACCTGTGTCATCAATTAGGGTTTTCTAAGCGTTTGGAGGCGATCCTAGGCTAAAACGAGTGGAATTGGGGCGGTCCGAGGCAGCTGGGACCGAACAAAGGTGAAAAGAACTCGGCCCACACGAAGGACCGAGTGGTCAGCCACGACCTAAGGTCGAGGCCAAGCATGGGATTGGGGCGAGATGGCCCAATCCCTTCTGTTCGCTCTCCTCTAGAGTCCACTTCCCCCCCATTTTTGGTGTTGTGCTGCGTTGTCCTGCTTAGTCCTTGGATCCTGGGGTGGTCCAGAATCACTCACAATACTATTTACAGTATACATGCCTATTTCAATTATTTTTGTAAATATGACAAATAATACAATATAAATAACAATAATACATGTATGGTTTATGATATATGCAAATATTGTCTATTCGAAATAGATTTTTTTGAGGAAGAAGATCGATCGAAAAGACATTGCAGCTTCATGAGGTCAGATTCTACCTTCAAAAAGTTGGAACTTTGTACTAAATATACTGTATTTGTTTATAGGGTATTTCCTTATTCTACTTCTATTTTTCCTCCCTAAAATGTGAGATTACTTAGTATCATATTTCTTAATTTAAAATTTCGTTATTAATTTATATGGTTAAGATAACTTCTAGGAAAAATACACTTTTAGTCCCTGAGGTTTGAGTTAGGTTTCATTTTGGTCCCTGAGTTTTCAAACTCAACAATTTAGCCCTAAAGTTTGGTTTTAGTTTCATTTTAGTCCCTCCATCCATTTTTCCGTTAAAAACTAACGGTTTGTTGACGTGACACTATTTTTTTATTAAAAAATCATTTTTGGATTTTTTAAATATAAAATATATTAAAAATAATAAAATGTTATTAAAATAATATTATTTCATTAAAAACCCTTCCTTCTTCTTCCCTACCAAAACCCTAATCCTCTTTACCTAACCCTAAGCCTTTGTCGTCGGTTGTTGTCCAACCACCATCGACCGTCGTCGCCGCTGTGCCAGTCGACGACGACTTTTTCTTTTTTTTTTTTTCTTCTATTTTCTCCTTCTTCTCCAACTTTCTTTTTTTTTAACGAAAAAAGGACAAAAACTGCACCACCAGATTTATTTCTCCATCGTTGTCGCTCGAACTTCGCCACCCAGATTTCGCCACGTACATCAGAATCTCGTCGTCCATCTCGTCGGAAATCGTCCATCTCTCCTTCTCTCTCACGGTTCCTCTCGCTGGAAATCGAGGACTGAATGTCCCTCATGCCCAGATCCATTTCTCTCCCTCACCGTCCCTCTCTTTCTCCAGTCCATGCACGCCCAGATCGAAGAACAGTCACGTTCGGAAAGATCAGATCTGAAACAATTGTCGGTCAGCACGCTTCTCTGTCTCTGGCGCCCATCTTCGACGTATAGCAAGCTTTCAGTGGAGTTGTGTTCGCACGAATGGGCTCAGTAGCGGCAATCTTCTTCGTCCTTCGAACTCCGACGACGGCCTAACGCGATTGCAAGCTTTTTCCAACGTGGGTCTTCTCCTTCAAATTCCAACAACATGGGTTCCTTGTCCTATGTGTTCTAGCGATTTCGTGTGGCGTTCTTGCTCCGATCATTCCAGATCTAAGCTCGATCGTTCCAAATCTAGGCTCGTTCCAAATCTGGAATAGTCCTTAATTTTTTTTTTAATAAAAAGCAGTAAGAAAAGAAGGAAGAAGGAAGAAGAAGTGGAAGAGGGAGATGGGAAAAAATAATGCCGCCGCCAACGGCGGTCGGCAACGGCTGCCAGAGTGGAGGCTGGTGACGGCGGGCGGTGGTGGCTGCTAGAAGAGTGGAAGGAGAAGATTAGTGAGAGGGGGAGAATTAAATAAAAATAATATAAAATAATAATATTTTTTATTATTTTTAATATATTTATATTTAAAAATTTCAAAAATAATTTTGGAAAAAATACACTTTTAGTCCCTGAGGTTTGAGTTAAGTGACACTTTGGTCATTCCGACTACCGGCGGCCACTACCCACCGTCGCTTCCCGTCGGTCGCCGGTCGCTGAAACTTTTTTGTTTTTTTTCTTTTCTTTTCTTTTCTTCTTCTCTCCTACCCCATTTTTCTTCTTTTCTTTCTTTTTACAAAAATACCCCTGAGGTTTGAGATAAGGAGCATTTTGGTCCGTGCCGTCAATTTTTTGTTAACTCCTAACGGTGACGTGGACTATTATTTTAATAAAAAATTATTTTTTTAATTTTTTAAATAAAAAAATTAAAAATAATAAAATAATATTATTTTTATTATTTCTCCATCTCTCTCTCTTCTTCTTCTTCCTCTCCATCTTCTTCCTCTTCATCATCTTCAACCTTCTTCTTCTTCCTAACTCCGGCGACCGGCGGCCACGGCCCGCCGCCGCCCGCTGTCGCGGGTCGCCGAAACTGTTCTTTTTTTTTTTTTTTTTTTTTTTTTCCTATTTTCTTCTCTTTTCTTCTTCTCTCTCACCCCATTTTTCTTCTTTTCTTTCTTTTTTTTTTAAAAAAATAAACATGGAGGAAGGCCTCCCTCCTCCTCTGTTTCCATAAGGGATAAGCTCACCTTGACCTCGACCACTCAAGAGCAGTTGGACTTAGTCCAACTGTTAGTTCTTTTTAGGCGAATTAATCTCCCATGTTAAGTTTAACTCCAGTTTGACAATAAATTTCCTTTAATAATCATTTAGTTTTTGAAAATTAAACTTATTAAACACTACTTCTACCTTACGTTGTTTTTTTTTTTTCTATTTTTTTTTTCATCTTCAAAACTTAGTCAAGTTTTGAAAACCAGAAAAAAAAAATAGTTTTGATTTTTTTTTTTTTGAAATTTGATTAGGAATTTAGACGTGTTCTTACCAAAAAAATGAAAACTATAATAAGAAATTTGGGGATGAACTTATTGATTATGATTTATTTTTGGACCGTTAAGAAATGTGGTGGTTTTTTTCTTTAATATTTTTTCTTATTTTTATGTTTAAAAATGGTTTTTATTTATTAGTATGTTTATTTTTATATTACAAGAAAATTTTAGAAACATCTTTGCTTTTAAGGTCTTCCACGATCAAAGCTTACTTTTCACAATATATTTAAACAAACTTTCTTTCTTTTTTTTTGTTTTTTTGTTTTTTGTTTTTTGTTTTTTTTGACGCAAAAAACTTTCTTTCTTTCTTAATTATGCTTATTAACTACACATTGAAAAATAGCAGTTTTTTTCTGCATAAAAAGTTATTTCAAAATTATATTTTTAAAAATTTTAAATTTCGCCAATATTTTAAAACTTTTGAAAAAAGCAAATAAAAGCACAACCACAGAATAAGCACTTCTAAATATTAGAAAAAAAAAGTTAAAAAGTTAATTGATAAAAACAGTTTTTTAGAAAATACAGGTTCAAACCGTCTCTAAATACCCTAGTTTAAAATATAAGAATAAATATAAAGCATATTTTTTAAAAAAAATATATAAAGCATAATTTTAAAGGAATAAAAATGTTTTAACTACAATATAAGACTAAAAGAAAGGATTTAATAATAAAGCTCATTGGATCTCGTAAAGTTGCATTGCTTTTAGGAATTGAAAATTAATTAATATTTTTGTTCATAAAATATTGGTATCTTTTTATTTGGCCGACTAACTACGAGATATATTACCAGTTTCATAAAAAAAAAAGAAAAAAACTACGAGATTTAATATTAATTTCCAATTAATTATATTTAAATTTTGGTTAATCAAGACCATTGTCGGATTAATAATTGAATGAGCTCTTTAAATATCAGATATTGATTGCTTTCCAAGAAAATCTTAAAAAAAGAAAAGGCAATAATATAATAATTGTACCAAAAACCATGATTCCCACAACAATGTATTTTTATTACTCCGAGTTTTTTGGGACATTGCAGCCCCACCGACCCATGAAAAAATTTAGTTTCATTCTATTTTCAACTTTTTAACGTATCTATTTTAATCCATGAACTTTCAAAAGTTATTGTTGTCTTTACTTTTACGTCGATTATTTAATAGATGGATGAGCGACTCTCAATATGTATATTAACATTAATAAGATGTGATCATGTATTGAAACCGTACAAGTCGGACGAGACGAGAGAATATAATAATGTGAATATTTAGTTGACTCTCTTTAACCCAAGTTCATACTTCGACAGGTTGATTTTGCCTCCCTACAAATTCGCTCACCATTTACACAACTTTTGCAAGTCTAAGGCATAAAGAAACTTGGTCAGGGTTCATTAGTCAAACCCTAGGTAACCTAGATCCACTTATGCATTGGATTTGACTCTTTAAACTACCTTATAATAGACGAACCTTGGATCCGATCTAAGGGTCAATTGGAATGACTTTCTAATAAGTGTTTAAAAAATGTTTTTAAGTATAAAAAAATATTTTTAAACACTTAAAAAGTCATTCCAAACAGACACTAAGTCTAGAATTTGTCTATGATGTTTGTTAAAAATCCCTAGGCAACATTGTCTAAGATCCTATGACAACACCAGAGGAAGATGAATAGAGTTGCTTAATTAAAAAAATAAGATTTTTCGATAAGTTAAAAAAAATTAATTTAATCCAAACTAATTTAATCTATAATCGACCATGCATCCTAAAAATTTCTAGACATATGTAACAATTTTGTTAAACATGCAATCTATTTAGATAAATATTTAAACAATAGAAATTAAAAAGTAGAAAAAAAAAAAGATGACACCGAAAATTTTAGAGAGGTTCCAGAAATCTCTATTCCACTCATCAAGACTCTTTGGGTATTTTGCTACAATGGTTCTCCCGTGGGTGGTTTAAACCAATCAACCCACTTTTTTTTTATGGGTTGAAGAGAAAACCACCACCTTCCCTTTTATAAGTTCTCCAGACTCAATACCTATACCAATCTTTTTCATGGGTTCAAGATCAAACTGTTATGGTTTCTTTTTAACAGATTCAGAATCAAACCACTACTAATCAATTTTTGGGTAAAAGATATTAAACTGTTCACTCAATCCAAGATGCACCCACGCCTTATTACAAGTCTCGGTACCGTAAAAAGTAGGATTCCCACAAAAATTACAAGTTTGCACAAAGATCGGATACATAGATTTTGGCAGGGAAATAGATTTGAACCTCTCTCGCAATATGATTTTCTCTCTTATCAAAAGAAAAAAAAAAGATTTTCTCTCACAACAAATATATTTCGAAAATGGAGCTTGAAAGAGATTTAACAATTGAGCATTTTTTAAAGGAAAAAAAACCAACAAAATGAATTGTTGTTTTAAAGAGGAAGGTTGTGAATCTAAAAGAACAGTAAATTTTCTTTTCTTTTTTTTTTTCAATTTTTTTTTTTTTTTTATTTCGAAATTTCAAATACCAACCATGTGTCCAATTTCTGGCTGCTTAGTCCTTTTGCATTAGCTACCACACTGCCTCGTCAGCAAGCACTACAAGAATTTGAGGTTTTACCGATATCAAAAACGCGTCGACAAAAAGCAAAAAACGTGTCGGAAAAGGTTCTTCTGACGCATAAATAAGTGTCGACAAAGACGTTGAAACAAATTCGTCGACAGACGTTCTGCTGATGTCAAAATAGGCTGCGTTAGCAAAAAAAGGCTTCTGCCGATGCCACTTTACTAGCATCGACAAAAAACAACCGATGAACTTCTGCCAATTATCGTTTATTTATTTTATTTTTGTTCCTTTTAAATATTAATATAACCCAAATTTTTTTGTACCTAAAATAAATTGTAGACAAACTCAAATATTTTTCAAATCTCATTCAAATAAATTAATGAACCAAAGTTCATACAAGTTTGAAATTAAAATAAAATTAAAAGCACGTACACACTTTAAAAGTTTTTTAAACTTGAAAGCATGCACCTAAACTTAACATCTAACACCTATACTTCTCATATATGCATCTTTATTCTCGTCAGCATAATCTTACTCCTACATTGACTTCGAAAAACTTAAGAAAAACAAATATTAATTAGGCTCAATACTAAGTCAATGAATTTTCAACTTAATAAAAAACATACCAAAATATAACGAGGAATTCCTCATTCACTCCTATTAGGGGTGAGCAAAATATTTCGAAAAACTGAAACCGACCGAACCGACTTCGATTGGTCGGTCGACGAGCTCAATAAGAGCTCAAACCGACTACACCGACCGACAAACACTTTAAATTTAAAAAATAAAAAAGTAAAAGTAGAGATGAAAAGGCGTGTGGCTGCTGCCGCATTTAATGCCTGCATGCACGCCTAGGGAAGACCATCTGCAGCATTTAATGCCTGATGGTCTTCCCTTCCAAATGACAAATTTTAAAAAAAAATCTTTATTTTTATTTTTTTTCTCTCACATTTATTTTAAATTTCTTCTCTCTCTCAAGTTTCTCCCTTCTTCCCTATTCTTCTTCTCCCTTTCTCTTCCTCCTTATTTTCTCTTCGTGTCTTTCTTCTTTTTTTTTCTTTGTTCATCGGTTGACTTCCTCTCCGTTCTCCCTTTCTCTTCCTTTCATTTTCTCTTCGTCTCTTTCTTCTTTTTTTTCTTTGTTCATCGGCCGACCTCCTCTCCATTTTTTACTCTTCTCCTCTCTCTCTCTCTTTTTTTGAATCGGTTGAGGTTGAATGGTGATAAAGGCGTTTTTTCTTCTCCTCTTTGTTTCTTTTCTTCTTCGTTATTAAGTTCGTCGGAATCACAAAACGACCAAAACCGACCGACCGTTGGTGTAGTCGGTCGGTCGACGTCTCCAACTCATAAAAACCTCTGACCCCCGATCGATTAAAATCGAATGGTCGGTTTTCGACGTCGGTTTTGGCCAAAAACTGACTCCGACCGACCGCTGCACACCCCTAACTCCTATACTCAAACAATCCATCTTACACTCAAGATAATCAAAACAAGAATGAAAAACATGCCTAAACTAATTACTCATCGTCAAGATTTATGCTAAAACTAATAAATATAACATCATCACAACTAATTATCTAAGGTCTCGTTTGATAATCATTTGGTTTTTGGTTTTTGGTCTTTGAAAGATGTTGGTTTAATTTTCTTCCAATTTCCTTACCATAGTTTTCATATCCGTTAAGGACACATTTGAATTCCTAGCCAAATTCAAAAAACAAAAACAAGTTTTTGAAAATTACTTTTTTTTTTTTAGTTTTAAGAAATTGGCTTGGTATTTGAAAATATGGGAAGAAGGTATAAAAAAAAAAAAAAAAAAACTTAATTATAAGTGAAAAGTAATGTTTATATGCTTAAATTTCAAAAATAAAAAACCAACTGGTTATCAAACGAAGTCTAAGTTATCAAAATTTTAAAACATAACAACTAAATTTACTCCTATCAAAACTTATAAATGTAGCCATTAAACTAAATTCAATCCTACAAATAAGCTACAAATGAAACTTCAAACAGAATAGACTAAAAAACAAAATATAATTATCATGGAAATGAATAGAATCAAAATCATATTAGCCTCCAAATTTAACTCACTTTTAGTTTAACTTATCATGAAAATGAATTCTTACTTTTCTACATCCGTTGCCATATACCCACCTCTCTTACACATAATAGCCTCAAAACAAAATAATCTTACCTTCCAACAAAACAATCTCAATATCGTACAAGCACAAACTCAATCTCAAACTCTAAACTCCAACAAACAACTATAATCTCAACCTTTATAAACTAAAATTTATAAGTAAACACTAAAATAAAAGAGAATAAAAAACTTACAAGGCACTATGAGTTCGTCGATATGACCTTTTAGATAGAAGAAAACCTACCAAGAAGAAAATTTGCAAATATCAAGTAAGTTCATTTTTCTCAGTTTTCTCACAACTACAAACTGCGATACTTTAACAATCAAATTCAAACAAATAAAGTTCAAAATTTTTAACTAATGTAACTTTGTCGTCGAATAAAGAAGTCAATATCGACAAGCAAACACATGGTTTCTTCTTTAGTTCACTACTTCTCTCCAACTCTATTTTCTTCTCTACACACTTGCTTCAAACACATCAAAGACATCTATGAGCTCAATGAAGAAAAATCTAGACCATACAATAATTTTCATCCTATGAATCCATATATATATACCTACCCACAATTAATCCATCTTAAGAAACTATCACTACTACAAATTTGGGTTTTTATGACATTGAAAAATTGTCACAAGCACATTTCATGACATTTTTTTGCATCCTAGAAGCCCCATAAAAGAAGGTGTATACATGACGCTATTAAAAAAACTGTCATAATTATTTTTTCATGACACTTAACAACTGTATAAAAGATATATATATATATATAATGACATTTAATAACTGCCACAGTAAATTTTTTATGACAATTTAACATTGTCAATAAATAACTCCTGAAAATCATCTTTCTGTCAAGATATATATACTAATGACAGTTAATTACTATCAACTTTGAGAGACATGTATATGAACATTGAGAGACATGTATAAAACTGTCATGACAGGTATAAAACTGTAAAAAAAATGCTTATAATGATACTAAATAGTTGTCACCCAAATAATTTCTTTGACTTTGATGAACCGTTGTAAGTAGTGATACATCACTATTTCTTTATTTATATTGATTCATCAAAGCCATAAAAATTATTTTGTCTAATACCTGAATAAACATATGTTTCCAAAATTAAACACTCAAATCTCGACACAAAATAAATATATACATAAATAACAACTTTTATATATCATTGAAGTCAAATTGGTTAAATTTTTACATACAAACTAAGTGTAATAGATTTTGTACACCACAACAATTCCTACACTAGACTTCAACCATGAGGGAATATACTATATGTTTTTTTTGCCACTAACCTAACAAAAAAGGTCATACGTCAATTGTCCACAATATGGTTTTTTTCTTGACTTCGTTGAGTTCCTGAGAAACATAACCAACGAAACAATATTCATTTTAGAGTTGAATGCAATATTTCTTACATCAAGATAAGAACAATAATATATATACACTAACACTTAATTAAATATTTGTTCATATACATGTCTCTCAAAGTATATACACTCACATTACTTGAATCTTTACCAAGTCTCTCAAAGTATACTTTAAAAAATGACAAAAATTCAACATGACTATAGAAATGTTGAATGCATTTCAATTTTAAACCAACGAAAATGGACAAAACAAACAAATGCATTTCAATACACAACACTTTGCAAAACCCTCCTCTCCAATATGCTTATTTTTGTGATTAATGTCCAAGTCAAACATTAATCACAGAAATAAGCTCCAAAGCATACTTTACATTCACAATATGCACAAAAACACCCTTTAAACACACAAATGGGCCTAAAACCAAACTATAATTCCACATAAGCTCTAAATCAAACTTAAAACACACAATACCTACAAATTTGGTCATATTACATCATTTTGAACCCCATGCTCATACTTAATCCGAACCCCTTGTTCTCTCATTTTGAAACTCACCAAATTCACAAAAAGAGATACTATCAATATGCTTTCAAATGCACACTAAAGAGTTTTCCATACTTGGAGAAGATTTCTCATGTCTTGGAAAATAAAAAATAGGGAAAAATACACTTTTGGTCCCTGATGTTTGGGTTAGGTTTCATTTTGGTCCCCGAGTTTTCAAATTCAACAATTTAGTCCCAGAGGTTTGGATTTCGTTTCATTTTAGTTCCTCCATCCATTTTTCCGTTAGAAATTAATGGAATGTTGACGTTGTTGGGTTTTATGCCCTAAAACTCGTAGGTAGTAAATGAAACAAATTAATTGATCTCAATAAAGCGATATTTGAGTGATTAAGTAATTTGGTTATTGAATAATCGAGTTTGCATTAATAAACCCTAAATCCAATAAACTAAGATCCAAGGTTGTTTAAATGAAACTTGTGAAGGGTTGAAATCCCTTTTGGCAGCGGAAGCAAACAAGAACGATCTCAAATTAAATTTCAATTATAGAAAAATCGGTACGTTGGCAATTCAAAATTAGAAACAAATTCTAAATTACTAAGATTAAGCATGCTGTAAATTAGATCTAAAACCTATTTAGATCTAGAAAAAACTTACTTGGTTCGAAAAACACTGCACAATGCTCCAAGGATCTCGTTCTTGATCTCCAAATGGACACCACCACGCAAGAACACCCGCTATTCTCTTGGGACATCTTGAGATTGGTTTGTGGGAACCAAAATCGCCTTGGATGGGAAAAATTAGGTGATTGCTGATTTTTGGTTGAGAAAAATAGAGAGAATTCAGAGAGAATTCCTCTCTGTACCTTGCGTGAGTTTGAGAGAAAATGAGCGTCTGTAGGGAAACTCCCCTTCCCCTCAACGATAAGTGGGGAGGGAGTTATCCCTACTTAATCTCTACCGTTGATCATAATCAACGCGATCCAGGCCGTCTATTAATTAAATAATAATGATCATTTATCATTTAATTAATTAAATAATTATAATTAATTTAATTAAATCAATATTAATTAAATCAATTATAACATAAGGTATTTAATTCAATTTTAATCATATTCAATTGAATTAAATTGGCCATTCAATTAATCTCATCAATTGAATCCACATTAATTAAATATCAAATATTTAATTAATTTTATAATTGAATCATATTCAATTTTATCTCTCATTTAACCTATAGTTTTAATGTGCATCAAAATGTACATTAATATAAACTATAGTATTAATTTGATTAAATCACATTTAACCAAATTAAATTAAATTAATTAATTCCCAATTAATTAATTCATGAATTAATCGAATATCACATATTTCATTAAATTCATTATTCTCTCAATAATTAATTTCGAATCATATCCAAAATTAATTATAAAGTTTAATTCTTTAATTAAACTTTATACCATAATGTATCTCCATACATTATATTAATTCCCTTTAATATCAAGACTAAATTATCTCAGACCCGTTATGAGCTAGTAGGTGGACCTAATGGACCTACAGATCAGAAGCTCCAACGATACGAGATTGATCATCTAAACTCATTAACCGAGTCAATCAACATTCGTTAACTGTGGGTCACTCCACTAAAGACCCACAACTGCACTCTTCTCACTGTAGAATATTTTTGTGTCCACGGATATCGACCAATGCAGTAAGTCAATCCTTCACGTGTGTTCGTAACACCAGCTGGGTCAAATTACCGTTTTACCCCTGGGTTACCTCTGGATCCTTAAGTACCACTGATCCCTCTAATGAACAACCTGTTTAGGGTCCAACCACTAAACAGAAATTCCTCTCGGGCCAGGAGAGGACAACGCGCTTTTGTTCAAGCCTCGGAATCAGCCCTTAAGGGAACACACATCTACTTGCCCCAATAGGAGAAGAAGTGAATTCCATCTTGTAATGTCATGTCCCCAGCCCCCCACTCGGTCTTGTCCCCAAGAAGGTAGGCTTTTTGAGTCGGCGTTCTGGCCACTCTCACCCGTACTAATCAAAGGACAATCCCTCGTGAGAAGGAGTTCATGACACACTCAGGATTAAGATCAAGTTACCTAGGTCATCCTATTGAAACAGTAACCTAACTAGTTAACGGTGTTACATCTAGTGGTTTACTATTTCGTGGTTCGGTCTTATGCAAACTCATTGAATAGGATACCCCCGCTCGCATGTCTCCTACATGGACGCCTTGGATCAATTCGTCTTTATCGAATACAAAGCAGGTGGTATCACATAGTGTTACTAGGATAAGGTACCCAACTTTATCCCTGTACTATAGACCTTTTAGGTTGTTACTTGAACACTGATCCCCGTATGTCCCCACATACTAGTCCAAGTCTCATGTAAACAACCTTGGATCTTAGTTTATTGGATTTGGGTCATATTGTGCAATTCTAGACTTAATATGACAATAACACTTTATTGCATAAACCTCAATAACACTTTATTGTTACAAGTGTATAATTCGTTAATCATTCACTATCTACGAGTTTTAGGACATAAAACCCAACAACTTGGACTAGTATGTGGGGACATACGGGGATCAGTGTCCAAGTAACAACCTAAAAGGTCTATAGTATAAGGATAAAGCTAGGTACCTTATCCTGGTGACACTATGTAATACGGCTCACCTTGTATTCGATACAGATGCAATGATCCAAAGCATCCATGAATGAGACATGCGGGTGGGGGTATCCTATGCAATGAGTTTGCATAAGACCGGACTGCGAAATAGTAACCACTAGATGTAACGCTATTAACTAGTTTAGGTTTCTATTTCAATAGGATGACCTAGGTAACTCAATCTCAATCATGAGTCTGTTATGAACCGCTTTTCAAGAGGGATTGTCCTTAGATTTGTATGGGTGAGAGTGGCCAGTTCGTCGACTCAATAATCCTACCATTTCAGGGGCAAGACCGAATGGGGGCTGGGAACATAACAATACAAGATGAAATTCACTTCTTTCCCTATTGGGGTAAGTAGATGTGTGTTCCCTTAAGGGCTGATTCCGGGGATTGAACAAAGGCACACCGTCCTCTCCTTGCCCGAGAGGAACTCTTGTTTAGTAGTTGGACCCTAAACAACTTGTTCATTAGAGGGATTAGTGGTACTTAAGGAACCAGAGGTAACCTAGGGGTAAAACGGTAATTTGACCCAGCTGGTGTTACGAACACACGTGAAGGATTGACTTACTGCATTGGTTGATATCTGTGGACACAAAAATATTCTACAGTGAGAAGAGTGCAGTTGTGGGTCGTTAGTGGAGTGACCCACAGTTAACGATTGTTGACTAACTCGGTTAATGAGTTTAGTCAATTAGTTTCGTATTGTTGGAGCTTCTGATTTGTAGGTCCAATAGGTCCCACTGGTAGCTCTTAAAGAGACTTGAGGCAATTAAGTATAAATTGTAAATTGAAAGTGTTCAATTTATTTAGGGGAATCATATAATGTATATTGATACATTATAATGTTTATGAAACTTTATATTAATTTCAAAATTAATTCTTGAGAGAAAATATTTGAAATAGTTCAAATAATTAATAAGAATTGGATTCATATTAATATAAATAATTTAATAAAATCTCTAAGATTAAATATATGATATTTAATTGGGTAATTAATTAATTATGAAATTAATTAACTATTTATTAAATTAAATATGAATAAGATTATAGATTTGATTAGATCTTATTCATGACCTTTTCTTATGAGGAAAAGGTCTTGACCTCTTTTCCTATAATTAGGACCCTTGGGGTGGGGTGAGAGGCATCTCATTCATTCTCCTACTCTCAAAAGAATTCCCCTGGAGGCTCCCTCTAGACTCCCACCAGTCTCCTGCCTCTAGAAGTCTTCAGAGTCATACCGGTGTAGCCACAGTGGTGGTGTTCGTAGTAGTTTGTGATTATTTCACAAGCAGTTGGTGAATTTAATCTGAGTCGCCAACGAGAGTAAGTAATTTGTTACTATATAAATTAGATTTAGATATAATATTTTTGTATTCTTAGCCTTAATATAAATTTAGAATAGTTCTAAGATTATTACCAATGTACTGGTATTTTAGATTTTAAACAAAATTAATTACGAATCGGTCCCAATCACACTTCCGCTTTACAGAATTACGGAATTCCAATCCTTCAGACGTGTCACCTATTTTTTATTTAAAAATAGGAAAAAAAATACACTTTTGGTCCCAGAGGTTTGGGTTAAGTTACACTTTGGTCCCTTAGTTTTCAAACTCAACAATTTTACCCCTGAGGTTTGGATTTTGTTACACTTTTGATCCCTCCGTCTAATTTTCTATTAAACCTTAACAGTTTGCTAACATGACACTTTTTTAATAAAAAAAATTATTTTTTCATTTTTTTAATAAAAATAACTAAAAATAATAAAAATATTAGGGAAAAATACACTTTTTAGTCTTTGAGGTTTGGGTTAGGTTTCATTTTGGTCCCTGAGTTTTCAAACTCAATAATTTAGTCCCTGAGGTTTGGTTTTAGTTTCATTTTGGTCCCTTCATCCAATTTTCCGACAATAGTTAACAGATTTCCGACATGGTTTATTATAAAAAATTAATTTTTATTTTTTTTTAAAATTAAAATATATTAAAAAATGAAATAATTATTTTTCATTATTTATTTATTTCTCTCTCCTTCTTCTCTTCTTCCTTCTTCTTCAACCTACCTCTCATTCTTCAACCCACTTGTCGTCGCCGATCGTTTGCCGGCGACCACCGCTCGCCGACGGTCGGTCGCCGCCGGTGAACTTTTTTTTTTTCTTCGTATTCGCATTTCAAATCTGGTTTTCTCTTTCTCTCATCTAAGCTGCTCGATTTTCATCTCTTTTTTTTTCTTCTTCGTTTCAGTCAAAGGAGTGCTTCGTTTCATTTCTCCCTCTCTTCAGTCCTTTGTTTCATCTCATCTCCCTCCGGCGACGATCTCTGACCAGTACCCACACGATTCCATAGTCAAAGAAGTGTTTCGCGCTCCAGCAAATCGAGCAGCTGAAGAGGGTCGATTCTTCCATACCCACTCAAGACCCACTCCAACAAATCGAGCAGCTCCAATAGCCACTCAATACCCACACGATTCTTCTAGATCTGGGCTTGAATCAGAGAGAGCATTTTCCATTGTTCCTCGAATCGAGCTGCTCCAGTACCCACTCACGACCCACACGAACTCAAAAATTTCGTCGACACTGCTCCCGAACCGTCCTCGCCGTGGATCCGCTCGTGAACCCAAGATGGTGGTGGCGCTCATTGGGGAAGGGGTTTTCCCTCTTTCTCTCTCCCTCTCTCAGATCTAAACTCGATGGGCGTGAGTTCGTTCGTTTGCTAGTGTGGGTTTTGTTCGTTCGCCGGTGCTAACAACGACCAGAAACAAGGGAGGGGGCCGTTTCTTTTTTTTTTTTTTTAAAAAAAACACAGACGAATGATGAAGGAAGAAGAATAGAAGAGAAGAGAAAGAAAAGAAAAAAAAAGGTTGTCGGTGGCGGCCGGCCGCCGGTTGTGGATGGTGGTGAAGTGAGGAAGAAGAAGATGATAATGGGGAGAGAGAAAATAAATAAATTTATTAAAAATAAAAATATTTTTATTATTTTAATTTATTTTTATTTTAAGAAAATAAAAAATAATTTTTTTAAAAAAAATAGTGTCACGTCGGCCAACCGTTAGTTTTTTAAAAAAATGACTTTGGGATGCTCAAAACTAATAGTGGAATCAGACTGTCAGGTGGCTATCAATTTCGGATTTTTTTTTTTTATAAATAATGTAGTTTTTTTAAAAAATAACAAATAAAGAGGAGTTCTGAAACTAATTCCAAAATTAGGGTAGCTAAATCGTATACATTGGTCGCGAGTTCGTTAAATCGCAGTCCTGGTACGCAATTATAGGGGTAAATCGCGTACCACGTACGCGATTTATTTGTTGGCATGCGGATCAGGTGCCACAGTGGCGCCAGCGAACTCGCGTACGTAGTTCGCGAGTTCCGTGTAATACTCGTGTAAGGTACACGATCTTTTTTAAAGAAATCGTGTACCATGTACACGATTTCGGTTAGAAACTCTACCCCCATTTTAGTTCTTTCGTCACCTGTGCGAAGAGAAAGAAGAAAATGGTGAACCTGTTATTGCTCCATCTCAACACTTTATCTAGATCTTGAACTGCACTTTCTTTGTTCTCAGTACTTTTTTATTCAATCTTTTGGTACAAAAATTATTTATAATTTGAAGGTAGCAAACGAAGGAACACATAAAGGATTGAAGGAGCTGTTTTCCCATTTTGAAAGGTGGAGACTTACAAATCTACTTTTTTTCTTCTCTTTTCCATAAGATTCTCCCACATCCTTCCTTTGTCTTCAGAGAGATTTACAGAGATTTTCACATTGCACAAGAACAATAATCCGAACATTTCAGCATCTGAAAGTGCAGCGTCGGCGGCGGTGTTAAAGTCTCTTTGACGGTGAGTTTACGGAGGTAAAGTCTCTTTGACGGTGAGTTTAATCTATAAAAATCGTGTACGGTGTACACGATTTCTTGCCAAAATCGTGTACGGTGTACACGATTTCGACCTACAAAATTCAACAAATCCTCGTCACAAGGTACACAATTCAACAAGTCATCGCCACGTCAACTCGTGTATTGTGTACACGATTTTTGAGTACCATATTTTTGTCAATACTTTCAATTTTCACCCTTAATTTGTAATTTGTTATTTTAAGTACATTATTAAAATTATTATTTTTAAAACTACCTTAATTTCGTCATTTCTTTTTTAAATTACATTATTCAAGAAATTAACCCATCAATTTCTTGTAAAAAAAATCAGCTTCATGGAAGAATGTGGAAGCCTTGGTGGAGACCATTTAAAGGTTGTTAGCTTCATTTAGTGATATTTCTTTTTAGTTTATCCCAAGACAGTATAATAGAGTTGCACACGAAGTAGCTAGATTTTCTCTTTCATCAAAGTTGAGTGAAACTTGGGTCAAAAGGATCCCAAGATGGATTTGTAGTTGGGTCGAGTTAGACCGTTTAATTTTAGCCCAAGTGGCATAATAATACGTATTATTCCTTTTTCAAAAAAAAAAAAAAATCCTCAAATTTTAATAAATTTGAGATAAAAAAAAAGAGATATGTTATACATTACCTTATAAGGTTCATTGAAAAATAAAAGAAGACAAGAAATCTTGCAAGACCATAAATATAAACAACAAGAAATGAGGTCATGTTACTTTTTCATTAAATATAAACAACAAGAAATGAGGTCATGTTACATTGCAATTTATATGATTTTAAAAAACTGTAGTGGAAATATAAAAAATCTTGCTTCCAAGGTGATGGGAGTAGAACTTTACAAAATGAATCTTATCAAAATTAGACACATTTTTATGTTTTTTTTTTTTTTTTTTGAGAGAGAGATTTTTATGTTTTATTCTCAATAAATTTGCAAATTATTTAAACACGCCTAGAAGATTTAGTAAAGATGCATCAGGATACAATCCCTATCTTTCTCTCTCTCTCTCCTCTGTACGTACATACATAAATAAAGTTTTTGGGATGATTTTTAACCCTAAACTTTTGGTGTTGTATCAATTTTAACTCCGAATTTTTAATTTCATCAAATTGAACCCTAAACTTAACAAGTTATATCAATTTTAACCCTGAACTTTAAATTTCATCAAATTGAACCTCAAACTTTATCGATTTTAACCTCAAACTTGCATAAGTGTTGCAATGTACACCTTATAGGTTAACTTTCCGTTTAAACCACACACGTAATTGATTATTTCTTTTTTTTTTTTCTTAATTCACATTACATTTGAATTGGTTTCTTATAAATAAAATATTGGAGAAACTTTATTTTAGATGATTTTTTCTTGTTGAGAACTTTGTGAGTTTTTTTTTTTTTTTTTTTTTTTTTTTTTTTTTTTTTTTTCTGCTGCTAACTAAGATTATGAAACCAAAGAAACTTTGGAGTTTTTTTTTTATCTTCAAATATTTGCAGGTTTTTTCTTGCTGCTAAAAACTTTGTGAGATTTTTTTCTTCTTTTACTGTTTTTTTTTCTTGCTAATTAGAAGAATGTATAAATGTAGGAAACAGAAATAAAGAAATTTTGAGTTTTTATATCTCATATTTGCTGGATTTTTCTTGTTGTCAATAACTTTATGATTTCTTTTTTTTGGATAATAATGAGAAGAATAATCTAGGATATTTGATTTCTTAAAGATTTTTTCCAACAAATTTCTTACAAAACACTAACTCAGGTGCAATGTGAATAAAAAAGAAAAAAAAATTGTCAATTATATGCTTTAATAGCAATTCATATGAAAAGTTGGGTCTACATTGCAACATTTATGCAAGTTTGAGGTTCAAATTGATACTATTTATTAAGTTTGGAGTTCAATTTGATAGAATTGAAAGTTTAGGGTTAAAATTGATACAACCTGCTAAGTTCAGGGATCAAAATTGATTTTTTCCAAGCTTTCATTAAGTCATTAAACTTTCAAAACATTTTTGATAGGCTTCTGAACTTTCAATAATTTTGTCTAATAGAGATCCTTAGTTTTATAAGTTTAATATTTACATAGTGCATTAATTATATTATTTATATGATTACACGACAAGATAATTTTGAATAGGTTTAGAGATTTGGTAGTGTAAACGTTGAATTAATAGGGTTAATACAAATATCTATTTAATATAAAATTAAAGGGAAAAATACACTTTTGATCCCTGAGGTTTGAGTTAAGTGACACTTTGGTCCATGAATTTTCAAACTCAACAAAAATACCCTTGAGGTTTGAGACAAGGAACACTTTGGTTCATGCCGTCCAATTTTCCGTTAAATGCTAACAGATGGCTGACGTGGCCACATTTTTTTTAATTATTTTTTTATATTTTTAAAATAAAAATAAATAAAACCAATAAAATATTATTATTTTAATCATTTTATAATCTCTTTCTTCTTCCCCATTCTTCCTCCTCTTCCCTCCACCATTTCTTCATCTTCTTCAAATCTTCTTGCCGGCGACTGTAATTTTTTTTTCTTCTCCTTTCTTCTTCTCTTTTACCCCAGTAAAATACAAGAGGGAGGTCCCTCCTTCCTCTTGTATTTTTTTTTCTTAAACAAAAAGAAAAGAAGAAAAATGGGGTAAGAGAGAAGAAGAAAGGAGAAGAAAAGAAAAAAAAAAATTACAGTCGCCAGCGGCGAGCGGTGGCCGGCCGCCGGAGATTTGAAGAAGAAGATGGAGGGGTTGAGGGAAGAAGATGAAGAAGAGGGTGGAGGGTTAAGTTTTAAAAATAATTAAAATAATAATAGTTTTATTGTTTTTATGGTTTTGTTTTATTTATTTTTATTTTAAAATTAAAAAAAATAATTTTTTAATTAAAAAAATGTGGCCACGTTAGCCATCTGTTACGGAAAATTGGACGTCAGGGACCAAAGTGCTCCTTATCTCAAACCTTAGAGGTATTTTTGTTGAGTTTGAAAACTCAGAGACTAAAGTGTCACTTAACCAAAACCTCAGGGACCAAAAGTGTATTTTTTCCAAAATTAAAAGTTTAAGGATGTATTAGAATCTTATTACAATATAGACACCAAATAGATTCAATTAAAATAAATGAATTAAAGTAATTTATATACAAGTGTATGATTTGCTAGCAATTTTCTAGGTGATGTACATACAGTTTGCATATTCATTGAAAATAAAACTTAAAAGTGTGCATAATTTTGTTAAGTTTGATGCTTGTGTTTTGTAAAGTTCAACTCCCATCACCTTGGAAGTACAATTTTTGTTATTTCCACTACATTTTTAAAATCATGTAATGGCATGGCAATGTACTTTTCAAAAAATTCTTACAAAAATATAATATTTTTGAAAAGAGTATCTTCACTGAAATTCTAATCTTTAATCAAAACGATGTCTTTAGTAGTGATAGGTTTGAATTTCGACTCTCATATTTGTTATTAATGTTTAAAACAAAAACTATTAAATTGTTATTAGGATGATAATTACGTTTGAAAATTAATTTTTAAAGTTTTTCATTATATTCTAATACAAAAATGCAACCCGGTGATTTAAAATTATTTTATCCAATAAATTTCTTTTATGAAAATCCAAACATGTTTTGTATCTTTTAAACAATAAAAAGATTTAGAACAAATACTTTCAAATGGCCTAGAAATTTTAAATGATTAATATATATATATATTTCTAAACAAATTGTTTGAATGTCAAGGGATGCATTAAATTAATTTATTGATTTTTTTAGTTTAATAATGGTAAGGCGAAAGATTGAACTATCATCCTCGTATTTTATTCATTGAGTTAGGGTGCGTTTGGTCTAATTTTTCAAGTGTTTAATTTTGAAAATAAATCGTTTTGAAAAAATTTCTAATGTTTGGCAACCATAAAAATGACTTATTAGAAAATGAGATTGATAAATAAACCATTTAACATTTGTGAGGAAATGCAACCAAACATATGAGTGTTTAAATTTTAAATAGTTTTTATACAAAATGTTTTTTAAAAAATGCATTCTTGAAAAACATTTAAATTAAAATGTATTCCAAACGGACCCTTATGTTCATATTGATAATCACTCATGACAGAATTTCTTTTCAAATTTCTCATATTATTTTTTTTTTGTTTATTTTTATCATAAAGCATATTAAAATTAGTTATAGTTTAGATTGTCTATTCAATTTTTATTTTAATTTCTTAAAAGTTTAGTCAGATCTAAAAAAATCTCAAAAATAAAAAGAATAATGAAAGATCTACTTTCCTATAATTGAAACTTACAAAAATATTTAGAAAAACCACTTTTAGAATTAAGAGCAGAAACCATGGAGACTGGCTATTATTATGTGGGCTCAATCCATCAATAAGTTTAGTACGATCATGAATAGTATGACAACTTTTTCAATAGCACATGGTGACCATGTGACAACTAAGGTAATACGTTATTCAAGTGATGGAATAATCCAATGTATGTCTTTATTCTGTTGTAGTTGAGCCGAATCTTCTCATTCAGCATCATACTAATATGCCATAAGAACTTGGACAAACATCTTTCTTCGACTGTGACAAGGACTTGACATGACTAAGATGACTATCGTGCTTCCCAATTCTTGTCTAGATGTTTAAAAAAAACCTTTCGATTAGAAAACTAAGTACAATCCACAACTAACACGCTTTTTATTGGACGATTTGGACAATCATGTGTATTGATTATACATTTATAGATATAATGTAAGTTATTTATAAGGCAAGAGAGTGCAATCTAAACTTTTTAGAAGAGGTAATCTCCAGGTAATAAAGGTAAATTAGTTATTTATTTTTTTTTTTTAAGAAAAAGTTAAATCAGTTATTTAATAAATTATTATGATTTTGGAGCTCATTATCATTTCAGGGAAAAGATTTGTTTACTTTTCTATTTAAAAGATAAGGATTTAGTTGGAGAAAAATTAGCAAATATTCACTCCTTTCCAACATGATGATGGTGGACCACCTTAGAGCCAAAAAGATTAGTATTTTTTTTTTCTAAAAAAAAAAAAAAAGCTTTTCCATGTTATTTTATAAAGGAAGAGTTTGTCAATGTTACTTTTTGAGGTTATATAAATAAAACTTTGGATTAATAAGTTGAACAAAAAGGGGAAATCCTTGTAAATGACCAAAGAAAATAATCGATTTAGATAGATAGACAAAAAATAAAGTGGTGAAGTTTCATAATTCTCCAACATCACCTAACTTCTAATATGGATCATTTTTAATAGTTTATTTCTGTAGTATTGTATTTAACAGATAAGTAGAGATCTTATTTCAAATAAAATAAGATAAAATGGCTCACTTGATGTCTTTAAATTATTAAAAACAAACCGGATTAGAAAATCAATAGTAGTTGTTGAAAGAGAAATTTCGACTAGTCACAAATTGTCACATCATTATTTCATATTAATGAAAAAATGACAGATAATGAGATTTAGGACCAATTAAAAATTGACAGGTGTCTCAACCTTAATGTGAATAAAAAGTTGGCCAATTCTAAAAGTTTAAGGCCACATGTCCATTTGATCAAATAATAAAGTTAATTTGCTCAAATTTGGGTCATATAGTATTTAGGTCAAGTCTTAAATCAAAGAGAAATTTTGGTGGATGGGTTGTTTTAAATTCATATTTTCATATATGTCAATAGATTTTGAATATTTTCAAGATTAGATTTTCAGCATTTTTTCTTACCATTATACCCTTGTTGTCATTATCTCTCTTCAATTTAAATTATATTTTATAAAATATTATCTAAACAAATCCCCCAATATTTGAGAATCATAATGAATCAGATTTTATTTCATTCCTTAATTAAACAAGTTGATTTTCATATCATTTTATCTATAATTAGATTAGGTTTTCTTTTTTTCCTCTCCCTTTTCTATTACGACAACTTCAACTTTTTTTCTCCCTTTTTTTCCTTCCCGACAACATCTTCAACCGGCAATAACTTCATTCGGCGCAACTTCTTCACAGCGGGAGTTGGTTTTGTTCAAGCGGCAACATTTTATTTTGTTCAATCGGCGAGAGTGGGGTTTTCTTGTCAGCGGCGACATTTTATTCAAGGCGGGAGTGGGTTTTTCCTTCTTTTTTTTTCCTACCGGCATCTGCATTTCACGGCTTTTGTGTTTCTCGACGAGTGTGGGTTCTGTTCCGAAGTCAGCAATGTTTCACGCCCATTATTAGTTCAATTTCCAGTTTTGTCACGGTATATTACATGTTAGGTGGAATATCTGAAAAAATGTGTATATATTCCGAACCTAAAAATGTGTATATATTTAAGTTGTTTATGGAGGTTTCTGGCAAACTTTGTTCAACTTTTATGTTTCAGTTTCTAGTGTTTTGAAGATGGGTACGTTTTTCAGTTTTTATATTTTATATATTCAAAGGGATATATCGTTTTAGTTAATGTCAGTTTCATATATACACATTATAAACATGTTTTTAGATGGCTACGTTTTCAGTTTTAATATCTAATATATTTAGAGGGATATCTCATTCCAGTCAATGTCAGTATATATTCATTTGTATATATCATATTTTATATACCATATTCCAAAGTATACATAAATATATATCATATGTCAGTATAATTATGTTTCATATGTACCATGTGGTACATATTTTTGTATACTATAGAATATGATATATAAAAAATGAAATATATAAAATATGATATATACAGATGAATATATAAACCATGTGTGTCTGATACATATTTTGTGGTTCATATATACAAGCAGTGAAGAAGTAAAGGGATTATGAAAAAACAGAGTGTTGACGCCTTAGGGACGGTGGGCGAGAAAAACCCCTAAAAACCCGTGGGAATACAGTGCATGAACTAGGTATTTCGAAGCAATACACCAGATTATGTGAAATATACCTCGGAAGTTCGAAATATACCAGGCGTTTTCTGCTACCAGCGGTTCGTCTTCTTCGCGTGCTTTCTGTGTCTTCTTCTTCACAAAATCGCCGGAAAAAACGAAGCATATTCCGATACAAATCGTGGGTTCAAAAGCAAGCTTCAAATCGTGAGTTTTTTTCCTTTTCCGATTTCTAGACCTAAAGAATATACCTCCGAAGTTCGAAATATACCAGAGGATTTCTACAAACAACGGTCCGTCTTCTTCTCGAACTTCCTGTGTCTTCTTCTTTGCAAAATCGCCGGAAAAACAAAGCAAAAATCTTGGGTTGAATGGAAGCAAAAATAGTGGATTTTTTCCCCCAATTGCACGCCATTTCCTTTTTTGTTCCCTCTCTCTCACCCACGGTCTAAAAAATGAAGCTTTCCTTTTTTGGTTTTTTTTTTTTTTAAAATGGTTAGTAAAGTATATGAGGGCTGAATCGTAAAAGGGCTATGATTTTTATGAAAAAAATTTGGGTCATTAAGCCTTTTCTGTAAAAAATTAGAAACTTGGACATTTATGAAATATAGGGTCCATATTTGGGCTATCTATGTACTTTTTCCTAAATCAAACTCAAATTCAAATGGTTAGGCCCAAAGCCAACAAAGTCCAAGTCCAAATAATTGGGCCCAAAAGTCATTAAGGTCCAAATCTACATATCGATGGAAAGCTCTCCTTGATATGAAGCATTCATAAAATTAATTCTCAAAAGAGACAAGAGATAATATTGAAGGAAAAAAGACCAAAAGACTCCCTGAAATCTATAGGACCTAAATGCTCCTTGAAAATAAACGACACTTCAAGAGCTCGAGACTCTAAGGATTAACTGAAATTTCAAACTCGAGAATAAGCACTCCAGTCCTTGAGTGAAACACACATCCAAGAGAGATGACTCTTGAAGACTGAAGACTCTTTGAAGACCAAAGATGCTTCGAAGATAAGAAGACTTCAAGACCCTGAACTCTTGAAGACGGGAGATCCTCTAAAACTCTTGAAGACGGGAGATCCTCTAAAACTCTTGAAGACTTAGGAATTTTTGAAGATCAAAAGACTTTTTTAAGATCTTGAAAACTTGGAAGATCATAAAGACTTTGAAGACCAAAATCTCTTTGAAGGTCAATCCAACAAGATCAACAAGCTAAAGGTCAATCCAACAAGATCATTAAGCCAAGGGTTGATCCAAGCAGATCGGCAAGTTAGAGATTGATCTAAGCATATCAACAAGTTATGGGCCAATCATCCAAGCTAATTAATGAGCCCAAAGATTAAAGTTTACATTTGAGAGAAAAAAAAATTAGAGGATAAGAACTAGAGATTGTACTCCACATATCAATACAAACACAAGTTTATTCCATGAATTAAATTTTAGTTGAAATCTCGTGTGAACAATAGTTTCTACTAATCGATGTAGGTGTTATGAGAATTAGTTATTCTAGATCTTTCTCCTTCCCTTTATTTTGTGAATTTGTTGTATTATGTTTTGTTATTCTATTATACTTTTGTGTATAAATAGGACTATTTGCCTTCCATTATTCATCAAGGAAATTAACATAATCTTTTCATAGTTATTGAAAAGTTTTATGGTATCAGAGCAATGAGTGACACACGTCAATTTCCTTTCCATGCTTTTTTGTTTTTCATTTAGTTAAAATAAATATCGATAAAAACATTCACTCACCTATTTTCTTGCTCTCTAACATTTGTAATTTGATTTCTCTATGACTTGATCCAACGAATTTCGTTCATTGGAAATTTCAATTGCAATCAACTTTGAAAGACCACAAATTATTTGGGTGTTGGGTTTTATGCCCTAAAACTCGTAGATAGTGAATGTAACCGTTGACCGGATATTAATGAAATAATATTGATATATTTTTCCATTAATTGTTATTAGTTATTTTATATTTGTCTTTGCCTAATAATAACCCTAATCCAATAAACTAGACATCCAAGGCTGTAATATGAGTCTTGAACTATATGTAGTGACATATGGGATCATTGTTCAAGAAAACGCCTAAAGGGTCTATAGTATAGGGATAAGACTGGGTGCCTTATCCTGGTGACACTATGGATACGGCCCACTTTGTATTTGATACAAACGCTGCGATCCAACGCGTTCGTGTAGGAGACATGCGAGTGGGGGTATCCTATGCAATGAGTTTGCATAAGACCGGACCGCGAAATAGTAATCACTGGTTATAACACCGTTAACTAGTTGGTTTTCTATTTCACTAGGACGACCTAGACAACTTAGTCTTAATCCTGAGTTGATTATGGACTCCTGCTCATGAGAGATTGTCCTTTGATTTGTATGGGTGAGAGTGGCCAATACGCCGACTCAATAAGCCTACCACTTTGGGGACAAGACCGAATGGGGAGCTGGGAACATAATCGTACAAAATGGAATTCACTCCTTCCCGACTTTAGGGAAGCAGATGAGTGTTCCCTTAAGTGGTTACTCCAAGTCTTGAACAAAGGGCCCTACCCTCTCAATGGCACGAGAGGGTTTTCTGTTTGATGGTTGGACCACAAACAGGTTGTTCATTAGAGGAGAATTGATACTTAAGGAAATAGAGGTAACCCAGGGGTAAAACGGTAATTTGACCCAGCTGGTGTTACGGACACTCGTGAAGGACTAACTAGTCGATATTGGTCTAAGATCCGTAGACATAGAAAATATGTCCGCAGTGAGAAGAGTGCAACTGTGAGTCTATAGTGGAATGTACACACAGTTAACGAATATTGATTAGTGTGGTTAATGAGTTTGACCAATTAATCTCACATCGTTGGAGCTTCTGATCTGCAGGTCCATTAGGTCCCACTGGTAGCTCGTAAAGTAATTCGAGGCAACTAAGTAATAAAAGTAAATTGAAAATGTTCAATTTATTAAGGGAAACAAATATAATATATATTGATATATTATTATGAGAGAAATTAATATTTGAAAAGTTCAAATATAAATTTATGGAAGTTTGAAAGAGTTCAAAATAATGAATTAATTAAATTAAGGCCTAAAATGTGTTTGGGCAAATTAATTAATTCTAGGCCGGGAATTAAATATGTGATATTTAATTCGTGGTTAATTAATTAAAGAATTCATTAACCGGGAATTAATCAATTATGTAAATAATTAATCACTTAAGGAAGTGATTAATCATTTATGGGAATGATCTAATCACTTATGGAAGTAATTAGTCATTTGTGGAAAAGATTAATCAATTGGGGAATTGATTGATCATGATTGATTAATTAAGGAATAAGATTGAATCAATTATGGAAAAGATTGATTTAATTGATTATTTTATTCATGGCCTCTCTTCTATAAATAGAACACTAGACCTAATTGGTCATGACACTTTTGACACTTGACAATCTTGAAAGACAAGATCTAGAATTCTCTCTAGCCTCCCTCTTAGAGAAAGACTCCCACAAGTCTTTGGCCTCCTAGACTTAGAGACATACCGGTGTAACCTCTGTGGTTATTGTGTCATTCAAAGAAGAAAATTCCAGCGATCAATAGGCGAGGAGGCTGCTGTGTTTTCGTTCGTTGGAGCGTCGTTGGCGAAGAACGGTCAAGTCTACAACGGAGGTTTGTAACGATTCTTCCTCTTTTCGTTAGAAAAGTTTTAAAAATAAATTTAGATTTATTTTAGCATGTTTAAACCGTTTTACAGCGACTTTAAAGTTAGTTTAAAGTTTTGTTTGAGTTATCGTAACGGTATTTTAATGTTAATTAATATACGGCGTAAGGTCCAAACGATGCGCTTCCGCTGCGTGGGGACTTTTATTCCCTTCATTGGGTTCATCGATGGATCTACAATATGCCCTCCAAAGACGATTTCATCATCAGCTTCGTCTTCCTCAACCTCTGCTGATGTTGCACCTGATACACCTCTTGCTTCTATTGTTTCTCAGATTAAACCCCTTTATGAAGATTGGGTTGCTAAAGACCAAGCCTCAATGACACTGATCAACCCCACACTCTCACTGGTAGCTTTGGCCTATGTCGTTGGTTGTACATCATCCAAACAAGCTTGGGAAGTCCTAGAGAAACACTATTCCTCAAGTTCAAGAACCAACATCGTCAATCTAAAATCCGACCTTCAATCTACCTCCAAGAAACTAGGTAAGTCCATTAACGATTATGTTAAACGAATTAAGGAGCTTAAGGACAAGTTAGTTGATGTCTCTGTTAATATGGATGAAGAGGATATTCAAATTTATACCCTAAATGACTTACTCTTTAATTTTAATACCTTTTGCACATTTATGAGAACTCGCTCAAAGTCTGTTACTTTCGATGAGTTACATGTTTTTATTGAAGGTCGAATAAGCTACTATTGAAAAACAGACGAAACATGATGATGCCCTAATGCTCAACCAACAGTTATTTTTGCATCACAATCCCTCTAGAATTTCAGTTGAGGAAGATCATCTGGTCGTGGGCGAAATCGAAGCCATGGTGGTCGTGGCTTCAATCCATTTGGGTGAGGAAATTTCAGTCAAGGCAAAGGATTATTTTCTTCTCCACAATCATTTGGTGGACAGGGTCGTGTCTCCTACCAAATTTGTCAACGCCCTGGACACAATGCCATCGACTGCTACAATAGAATGAATTACCATTTCCAAGGACTGTTAGGTTTTATGCCCTAAAACTCGTAGATAGTAAATGAAACAAATTAATCGATCTCAATAAGTCGTTATTTGAGTGATTCAGTAATTTGGTTATTGAATAAATCGAGTTTGCATTAATAAACCCTAAATCCAATAAACTAAGATCCAAGGTTGTTTAAATGAAATTTGGACTAGTATGTAGGGACATACGGGGATCAGTGTTCAAGTAATAACCTAAATGGTCTATAGTATAGGGGTAAGACTGAGTACCTTATCCTGGTTACACTATGGGATACGACCCACCTTGTATCCGATACAGCTGCAATGATCCAAAGCATCCATGTAGGAGACATGTGGGTGGGGGTATCCTATGCAATGAGTTTGCATAAGACCAAACTGCGAAATAGTAACCACTAGATGTAACGTCGTTAACTAGTCTAGGTTTCTATTTCAATATGATGACCTAGGTAACTCAATCTCAATCCTGAGTCTGTTATGAACTTCTTTTAAGGAGGGATCGTCCTTAGATTTGTATGGGTGAGAGTGGCCTGCTCGCCGACTCAATATTCCTACCATTTTAGGGGCAAGACCGAATGGGGACTGGGAACATAACAGTACAAGATGGAATTCACTCATTCCCCTATTGGGGAAAGTAGATGTGTGTTCTCTTAAGGGCTGATTTCGGGGCTTGAACAAAAGCTAGCTGTCCTCTCCTGGCCCGAGAAGAATTTTTGTTTAGTAGTTGGACCCTAAACAGGTTGTTCATTAGAGGGATCAGTGGTACTTAAAGATCCAGAGGTAACCTAGGGGTAAAACGGTAATTTGACCCAGCTGGTGTTACGAACACACGTGAAGGGTTGACTTACTGAAATTGGTCGATATCCGTAGACACAGAAATATTCTACAGTGAGAAGAGTGCAACTGTGGGTCTTTAGTGGAGTGACCCACGGTTAACGAATGTTGATTGACTCGGTTAATGAGTTTAGCCGATCAATCTTGTATCGTTGGAGTTTCTGATCTGTAGGTCCATCAGGTCCACCTGCTAGCTCATAACGGGTTCTGAGATAATTTAGTCTTGATATTAAAGGGAATTAATATAATGTATGGAGATACATTATAGTATAAAGTTTAATTAAAGAATTAAATTTTATAATTAATTTTGGATATGATTTGAAATTAATTATTGAGAGAATAATGAATTTAATTAAATATGTGATATTTGATTAATTCATGAATTAATTAATTGGGGAATTAATTAATTTAATTTAGTTTGGTTAAATGTGATTTAATCAAATTAATACTATAGTTTATATTAATGTACATTATGATGCACATTAAAACTATAGGTTAAATGAGAGAGATTAAAATTGAATATGATTCAATTGTAATTAAATATTGTATATTTAATTAATGTGGATTCAATTAATGAGATTAATTGAATGACCAATTTAATTGAATTTAATATGATTCAAATTGAATTAAATACCTTATGTTATAATTGATTTAATTAATATTGTTTTAATTAAATTAATTATAGTTAATTAATTAATTAAATGATTATTATTATTTAATTAATAGACGACCAAGATCGTTTGGATTTGATCCAACGATCTAGATGGAGTAGGATTTTAACTCCCCCCACTTATCATTAAGTGGAGAGGGGGTTACCCATCTGATGAATCCCACTCTCATTTTCACGCAAAACAGAAGAGTTGGTTTTTCTCTCTACTCTTTTTTTTTCTCTAAAAAATCCCAACAATCTCTTTGCTGTAAAATTCCCTTCCAAGACCAAGATTGGTTCCCACAAGCTGGATCTCAAGTCCCTAGAGTCATAACAGGTGATCCAACTTGGTGGTGTTCATTGGGAGGAAGAAAAACGATATTTGGAGTATTGTGCTGTGATTGTCTCAAAAATCATGTAAGTTCTTAGTTCTAAAATAAGTTTTAGATCAAATTGTTCAGCATGCTTAATCTTAGATTTATTTAGAAATTGTTTCTATTTTTGATTTGCCAACGTATTGGTTTTTCCTAAAATTGAAATTAAAAACGAGATTGTTCTTAATTGCTTCTGCTGCCAAAAGGGATCTCATAATTTGAATTAGATTGTTATTAGGAAACACCATAGAAGCATGTTATTGGGCTAATTATTAAAATTTTATAATAGTTATAAAATTGATTAGAAACCGTCAACATATAACAAAGAGTTGCATGCAAACATAGGACCTTAGGTTAAAATGAATTAATTTCAAATTGTTTAAAATTAATTATACCTAAGCTCGTTTTAATTCTAATAGGATTATAATTATTTTTTCTTACTTAAGATTAAAATAGTTTTAATGTACTAAGTAGGAAATACATTACTATGGTTATAAGGGAACACTCCCGGTGAAGTTCTGTCTAGGCTGGGGGTATTTGAGTTGATGGTTTACGGAACACCTCCTACCTAGGAACTGACCCGAAACCTGAGTTGAATTAATCATTGTTTAATGTTAGCATACAATGTCACTAGGTAATTAAAAGGGTTTAATTCACTTAGACATTAGAGTAAAGACCTTTATATAAGAGTTATATTTAGGCATAGACTTAGATAGATTCACTTAGCCGGAATTTACCTAAGTAATAGACCCTTAAATTATAAAAATACTTAGTGGGAGGAAATATATCAAAACAAGATTTTCATAAATCAAAGTTTTGCTCTCACGTCCTCAAGAGTTCACAACGTGAGGTCCATGCTTGGCCTCGAGTCACCCTGGGAGTGACCCCCTACGAATGGTTTTTGCATGGATCAATATCAAGGTAAATGATGGAGTATTTTATAGTAAGTGGGAGCAGGACACGTGTCAACGTATCCTATGGTCTCCTCCATTAGATTGCATCGTGAGATCCCCATGATCTGCCTGCGAGTCGCCCTGGGAGCGATCACCCTACGGAGGGCTTGATCATGGGAGTCGAAACAACGCAAACTCTAGAAATGGATAGGGTTTCTTAGGTCCATTTCCAACTTTGACTTTCCCTACGGTAGAATTGTTGGGACCAACCTCTTAAATCTGAAAATGAAGGGTCACACTTACGGAAAATTGTTAAGGTGTTAATAATTTCCTGACCGAAAAACGGTAGCTAAGAACTATTGGAATATGAGTTATTCTGGAAATAGGGATTGGCTGAGATTGTCTCAATTCAGGGGAGGAGTAGCTGACTGCCCTACGATAGCTGTTGCTCTAAACCTCTGAAGTATCGTTGCAAAAATGAATGTTTATTCTTTGGGTCGATCATTACTTTTGCTAAATTGATTGGATTAAAATAATAATATTATTTTGTGTAATGGGTTAATGCAAGAATACTAATTAAATTAATTTGTTTGTTTCATCATGAATCGTTCTTTGTATGCCTCTAACTACGCCGTGTGTAATAAAACCGGTATCGCTAATACAACTAAGGAAATGCACTCAAACACAAATTGCGTGGATTTGGTCTTAACTGAGGATTGTCCTCAGTCCCAAATGTCTAATTCATCTGAAATTGTTCATGATGAATGTGACATAAACTGCTTAGCAAAACTCAATGAAAATAAATGTGATTTATTGGTCATTGAATCGGGTATAGTGGAAAATAATGATACAACTTGGATCCTTGATTCAAGTGCCACTCATCACGTATGCTCCTCCTTTGAGGGAATGAGCTCCTGGCAACAATTAGATGCTGGGGAAATGACTCTCAGAGTTGGGACTGGGGAGTTCATTTCAGCTAAGGCAGTGGGAGACATTAAAATGTTCTTTTCCAGGGAACGTTATATGTTATTAAATAATGTATATAAAGTTCCTAAAATAAAAAGAAATTTGATTTATGTTTCTTGTTTGCTTGAACAAGGATATTCAGTGTCCTTTTCTGTAAATGAAGCTCTCATTACTAAAAGGGGTGTTGATATCGGTTCTGCAAACTTGGAGAACAATTTATATGTTCTAAAACCAATAGAGTCTAGGGCTATTTTGAACAATGAGATGTTTAAAACAGCTGAGAATCAACCTAAAAGGCAAAAGGTTTCTCAAAGTACCTATCTTTGGCACTTGAGACTTGGCCACATAAATCTCAATAGGATTGGGAGGTTGGTTGAGAACGGACTTCTAAGCCAGTTAGAAGATGGTATTTTACCTCCATGTGAGTCATGTCTCGAAGGTAAGATGACCAAACGACCTTTTACTGGAAAAGGTTATTGATAACTGCCTAAAAGGTAGTTATTTAGGCCTCAATTATATAGAGATTTGTGTGTCCTCTATGCTTATTAGGGTTGGTTTTGGATAGATATTACATGTTTTAACCCATTTGGAAGAATGGAAGCATTGGAAATTATTTTGTGCAGATTATGCTACTGAGCGACTGGAGAGAGCAAATTCTGTGCTGCAGCAAAACTGGGAACAGAACTGCCACATCACAGCTCGTTAGCCAACTTCATGAACCGACTTCTGTTGAGTAATTTTCGTGATAAAGGAGCAAGGAGAGCCCTACACGTGTCCAAGTTGACCTAATTCAAGTCTCCTCTCCTTCTATAAAAGGAAGTAGCCGTCCAAGTCAAACTCATTCCATATTTTCCCTTGGAAGCCGAATAGTATAGGGAGATTGAAGATCATCAAGAACACCATCATCCGCAAGCTGATTAGGGAGTCTACTTTCTTTATTAACTTGTGGTTATGGACATGCATACTCAGATTGTAATTCCTATGCCTATTATGAACTAAGTAGCTTAGGGTGTTGGTTAGGAATAATGTGATTACTGTGCTTCATCTCTAGTAATAAATTGACTATCGCATTTTGGTTAATTGTTGTGCTTATTCTTATTTTATGCCCGCCTGGCCAGCCGGTGTGAATAGCTCTCTCTAGTTTCAGGGATGATTTAGAGAGTGTGTGGCAATTATCCACACTACGATCATTGTGTATTGGTGAACGCCAGTGACTAAGCTAGGGATAGCCAGTTGCCTAGTGCTTGATCGGTCACTCTTCATTGGGTTTGAAACACATCCCAAAAGATCCGGAGTTCCGGGAGGAATCCGCTAATAATACTGCGAGAAATGCATGATCAATAATATTGCTAGAGCATATCTTAGAACAATCACTAAAACCTAACCAGCGCCTGTCTTTAATCTGTCTATCTATTTGTTTACTCGTTGTTCTGTCATTTATTTTGCTTCAGCATAATTCTTATAAAACCCAACATTTTTATTATCTTCGAAACCATTAGGAAGTTACACAAAATAGATAAAGTGGAAGCTCATTCAGACCTTGGATTGATAATATTACTTGCTGCAGACTGTGTATACTTGCACAGGAATTCTAGAGTATTTTATATCATATTTTTACTCACTCTAGGAGCCCAACAAGTTTTTGGCGCCGTTGCCGGGGATGTGAATAAGTTTTTATCTGATCTGTTTTGTGTATGTGTTTTAGTGGTTTGGTGCTAGAACTTTTTGATTGTTTCTTTTGTTTTTGCAGGTGTTATTTTGGTGCATGAGCGATCCGCCTGGGGTACGGTTTGAGCTTGATCCAGAAATTGAAAGGACATTTAGGAGCAGAAGGAGGGAGCAGCGCAGAAACCAGATGGAGAATGCCCCGCAACTTCCGCAGGTTCCTAAAGGTCCAGTAGCAGTAAACCCCCAGCAGAATCTGTTGCTGCAGCAAAACCCACTGTTTGAGCAAAATGAGCAGCGAAATAATCAGGCTGAGAATCCTATCTTGATAGCGAACGATAGGACCAGAGCCATTCGAGCGTATGCTGTCCCGATGTTTAATGAGCTGAATCCAGGGATTGCACGTCCCCAAATCCAAGCGGCGAATTTTGAAATGAAACCGGTAATGTTTCAGATGTTGCAAACCGTGGGGCAATTCCATGGTTTGTCATCTAAAGACCCTCATTTACATCTTAAGTCTTTTCTAGGAGTTAGTGATTCTTTTGTAATTCAAGGAGTGCCTAGAGATGCTCTTAGATTAACTTTGTTCCCGTATTCTCTTAGAGATGGAGCAAAGTCATGGTAAAAATCTTTTGCTCCAGGATCAATTAGGACGTGGGATGAGTTAGCGGAAAAATTTTTGAGTAAATATTTCCCACCTAATAGAAATGCTAAATTAAGGAGTGAAATAGTAGGGTTTAGGCAACTTGAGGATGAGACTTTTAGTGAGGCTTGGGAGAGGTTTAAGGAGCTTTTACGAAAGTGTCCCCACCATGGGTTACCTCATTGTATTCAAATGGAAACATTTTACAACGGTTTAAATGGAGTAACCCAAGGTATGGTCGATGCTTCGGTTGGAGGGGCCCTTTTGGCAAAAACTTTTGATGAAGCTTATGAAATTTTAGAGAGAATATCTATTAATAGTTGTCAGTGGTCGGATGTTAGAGGCACGAATAAAAAGGTTAAGAGCGTATTAGAGGTTGATGGTGTGTCTACCATTAGGGCTGATCTTGCTATGATTGCTAATGCTCTTAAGAATGTGACAGTGATTAGTCATCAGCAACCACCAGCTATGGAGCCTGCAGCAGTGGTGAACCAAGTCACAGACGAAGCATGTGTCTATTGCGGTGAAGACCACAACTACGAGTTTTGCCCCAGCAATCCAGCGTCTGTGTTTTTTGTAGGTAATCAGAGGAACAACCCTTATTCTAACTTTTATAATCCAGGTTGGCGCAACCACCCCAATTTCTCATGGGGAGGTCAAGGAAATAACATGCAGACGCAACAGAAGATGAACCGGCCAGGATTTGCTAAAATGCAGGTAATGCCCCAGCAAAATAAGCCGGCTTTGCCCCAGCAACATTCGGAGAATTCTCTCGAGGCAATGATGAAAGAATTTATGGCTCGTACAGACGCTGCAATTCAAAGTAATCAAGCTTCAATGAGAGCCCTGGAATTGCAAGTGGGCCAGCTAGCTAATGAGCTCAAGGCAAGGCCTCAAGGGAAACTTCCATCAGATACTGAACACCCTCGAAGGGAAGGTAAGGAGCAGGTAAAGGCAGTCACTCTTAGGAGTGGTAAGCCATTAGAAGAAAGAATTGAGCCTAGTAAAACCCAGGTTATAGATAAAAATGGTGATAGAAATAATAATGTTGTTGTCGAGGAAGAGTTGGAGTCTGGTCAGGGTGCTGGAGGCATCAAAGAGAATGCTGGAGCATCTGGTTCTGTGCCAGATGTAGAACCACCATATGTGCCGCCCCCACCTTATGTACCACCTCTACCTTTTCCACAAAGGCAAAAGCCTAAGAATCAGGATGGTCAATTTAAAAAGTTTTTAGAGATTCTTAAGCAGTTGCATATAAATATCCCTTTAGTAGAAGCTATAGAGCAAATGCCTAATTATGCTAAATTTCTTAAGGATATTTTGACTAAAAAGAAAAGTTTAGGTGAGTTTGAAACTGTATCTCTTACTGAGGAGTGTAGTGCTATTCTTAAGAATGGGCTACCCCCCAAGGCTAAGGATCCAGGGTCATTTACTATACCTGTGTCTATAGGTGGAAAGGAATTAGGTAGAGCACTCTGTGACTTAGGCGCAAGCATTAACCTTATGCCTCTTTCGGTCTATCGAAAGCTTGGTATTGGTGAAGCTAGGCCTACCACAGTTACACTCCAATTAGCTGATAGGTCTATCACATATCCAGAGGGTAAAATTGAGGATGTCTTAGTAAAAGTTGATAAGTTCATATTTCCTGTTGATTTTATTATTTTAGACTATGAGGCTGATAAAGATGTCCCAATTATTCTAGGTCGTCCATTTTTTGCTACTGGTAGGGCATTAATAGATGTTAAAAAAGGAGAATTAACAATGAGAGTCTGTAATGAGGAAGTGAAATTTAATGTCTTTAAAGCCATGAAATATCCAGACGAGATGGAGGATTGCTCCTTCATCAGGATTCTGGAGAGCACAGTTATTGAGACAACAATACAGGATTCAGCTGATAAGCATTCGGAAAAGCATGGAGAGGTTAGTGTAGAAGATTTTGAATTTTGTTCTTTAGATAGAAAAAATGAAAAAGAATTGTTTAGGTGTGAGGATGTTTTTGAGTCTTTAGATTTAGATTAAAGAAAGGCTCCCCCAATTAAGCCATCCCTAATTGAGACACCCACTTTAGATTTGAAACCTTTACCGGATCATCTAAAGTATGTGTATCTTGGGGAAAGTGAGACGTTGCCCATTATTGTTGCATCAGATTTAATGCCAGAGCATGAGGAAGCCTTAATAAAATTGCTGCAGCAAAACCGCAAAGCTATAGGTTGGACATTGGCTGATATTCAGGGGATTAGCCCATCTTTTTGTATGCACAAAATCACTCTAGAGGAGGGAACCTTTAGGAGTATTGAGCAACAAAGAAGGCTTAACCTTGCGATGAAAGAGGTTGTTAAGAAGGAGGTAATTAAATGGTTGGATGCTAGGATTATCTATCCAATTGCCGATAGCAATTGGGTAAGCCCTGTCCAATGTGTTCCTAAGAAAGGAGGTGTCACTGTGGTGAGCAATAAAGATAATGAGTTGATCCCCACAAGGACAGTAACTGGCTGGAGGGTTTGTATGGATTACAGAAGGCTTAATAAAGCCACCCGAAAGGATCATTTCCCTCTACCATTTATCGACCAGATGTTGGATCGATTGGCTGGTCAGGCCTATTACTGTTTCTTGGATGGTTATTCTGGGTATAACCAGATTACTATTGCTCTTGAAGATCAGGAAAAAACTACTTTCACCTGTCCTTATGGGACATTCGCTTTTAGGAGAATGCCTTTCGACCTCTGCAATGCTCCAGCAACATTTCAGCGGTGTATGTTAGCAATTTTTTCTGATATGATTGAGTCCACTGTTGAAGTATTTATGGATGATTTTTCAGTTTTTGGAGGGTCGTTTCAGAGTTGTTTAGAAAATCTAGGAAAGGTATTAAAAAGATGTGAGGATACCCATCTAGTTCTTAATTGGAATAAGTGCCACTTCATGGTGAAGGAGGGCATAGTGTTAGGACATAAAATTTCTAAAAATGGTCTACAAGTTGATAGAGCAAAAGTTGAGGTTATTGAAAGACTAGAGCCACCGAATTCAGTAAAGGGAATTCGGAGCTTCTTAGGGCATGCTGGATTTTATAGGATGTTCATAAAGGATTTTTCCAAAATCAGTAAACCTCTTTGTAACTTATTGTGCACTGATCATGTTTTTGACTTTAATGCAGATTGTAGGAAGGCTTTTGAAACATTGAAGGTTGCTTTAATCTCAGCACCCATTCTCTGCGCACCTAATTGGAATTTGCCATTCGAGGTAATGTGTGATGCGAGTGATGCTGCAGTAGGTGCAATGCTGGGGCAGAAGCATGGTAAATTTATTCATCCTATATATTATGCAAGCAAGGTTTTAAATGAGGCACAAGTCAACTACACAATTACTGAAAAGGAGTTGTTAGCTGTTGTGTTTGCTTTTGAGAAATTTCGGCCATATTTGGTTGGGTCCAAAGTCACGGTGTTCACGGATCATGCAGCAATAAGGTATTTAATGTCAAAGAAAGATGCAAAGCCTAGACTAATTCGTTGGGTTTTATTACTGCAGGAATTCGACTTGGAGATAAAGGACAAGAAGGGATCAGAGAATGTCATTGCAGATCACTTGTCTCGTCTTGATCCATCATCATCTTTGCTGGAGCAATCTGCCATTTCCGATTCTTTTCCAAATGAACAGCTTTTTGCTGTTCAGGTAAAGGTAGTCAGGGATGTCCCTTGGTATGCTGATATTGCCAACTTTTTAGTGAAGGGAGTCACCCCTATTGATATGGATTGGAGGCAGAAGAAAAAGTTTAAGCATGATGCAAAATTTTTCTATTGGGATGAGCCATTTATGTATAAGCAATGCTCTGACGGTATTATTCGGAGGTGCGTTTCAGGTGATGAAGCAACCGAAATCCTGGAGCAATGTCACTCTTCGCCGTATGGAGACCATTTCAGCGGTCAAAGGACAGCTATGAGGATTTTGCATTGCGGATTCTTCTGGCCTACCTTGTTTAAGGATGCCCACTGGTTCTACAAGCAATGTGATGCTTGCCAAAGGAGAGGAAATTTGGGGCCAAGAGATGAAATGCCTCTTACTTACATTTTAGAAGTTGAATTATTCGATGTATGGGGTATTGACTTTATGGGGCCATTTCCCCCTTCTAATGGCAATGTTTTTATCTTATTGGCAGTTGATTACGTGTCCAAATGGGTGGAGGCCATTGCATGCCATCAGAGTGATGCCAAGACAGTAGCAAGGTTTCATCAATCGCACATCTTTGCGCGGTTTGGGACACCTAGGGCTCTAGTGAGTGATGAGGGTACACATTTTGTTAATAATATCTTAACTAAGCTTTTAGCTAAGTATGGGATTAAGCATAGGATAGCTACCCCTTATCACCCACAAGCAAATGGTCAAGCTGAAATTAGTAATAGGGAAATTAAAGCTATCTTAGAGAAAGTGGTCCGTCCATCTAGAAAGGATTGGTCCTTTAGGTTGGATGAGGCTCTTTGGGCTTATAGGACAGCTTATAAGACTCCTCTAGGTATGTCTCCCTATAGGTTAGTATATGGGAAAGCTTGCCATTTACCACTAGAGCTAGAGCATAAGACGTTTTGGGCTTTGAAAAAGTTAAATTTTGATCTGAGTCGCGCAGGAGCAATAAGAATGCTGCAGCTTAATGAGTTAGAAGAATTTCATCAATTTTCTTATGAAAATGCGAAGATATATAAAGAAAAGACTAAGCTGTGGCATGACAAGAAAATAAAGTCCAAAGAATTTGTTAAGGTTCAAAAAGTTTTGCTTTATAATTCTTGGTTAAAATTATTTCCTGAAAATTGAAATCTAAATGGTCAGAACCGTTTATTGTGATTGAGGTTTTTCCCAATGGAGCAATTACTTTGCAGGATGAAAAAGATGGGAGAGTGTTCAAGGTGAATGGACAGCGTGTGAAGCATTATTGGGGTGAGGAATTTCAGGAGAAATATCCTTCCCTAAGGTTGGTTGATGGTTGAGAGAGCAGGACTTTTGCGGGAGCATTTCACAGAGCAAAATTTTAAGCTCCCAGTGTTTGTATTAATTTTAGGTTTCGCTGATTTGTTTTTTATTTCGGTTAGGTTAGATTTAATTTTGCATGATTTATTAGATTTTATCTTTTAAGTATTTTTATTATTTTTGGTAGGTTAGATTTGATCTATTTTTGATTTGATTTGATTTTCGGGTTATTTATTTAGATTATCTTTGAATTATCTTTTTATTGGTGTGATTTTATTAGATTTTATTTTCAGTTATTTGAATTCTGTTAGTTAATAGAGATTTTCTCTAATTTATTCGGCTTCTTTTGAGAATAACAGATTAAGTTTGATTTGATCGGTTAAAGTTTAATTTGAATTCAAAGGATTTCATTTGCCTATTTTGAAATTTAAATTCCATATCTAAGATTCGGCAGGTTCAGAAGATTGTTGCAACAAAGATAATGCTGGAGCAAATTTCTCGTATGCATAGGAAGGATTTTAGTGTGAGTAATTATTTTTACCGTTGGGATTTTTAAATTTCTATGGCAGGTGAATTGCAGGGATGCTGCCACATGTCGTGTAGGGACAATCCAACGGTTTAGCCGTTGACAGCATGCCATTATTTCCCATGGATGATTGGAGTTCCACAATTTTACCGTAAGGGATTTGAATTGCAACTTAATTGTGAACGGTAAAACCATTTATTACGGAGAAAATCCTTTCGGTTAGGATTTCAAATTGCTGGAGCCTTATTTATTTGCAGACATTGGTAAGTCTTCTTTCTACTTCGCCCTCTTGTTTCAATCTTGCCATCTACATTCTTTCTTTCTCCTTTACATTTTCTACAAAACCCTTTGAGATATCTATGGCCAAAATAAGAGCTAGGAAAGAGAGGGAGAGTGAAGAGGAGGAGGTACCGGTCACACCGGAAGTGCAAAAAGGGAAAACCAAAAAGAAAAGAACGCCGGAGGAAAAGGAAGCAAAGAAAAGGAGAAGACAGCAAAGGGCTGCAGAACAGGAGGAAGTTCAGGAGGTGGCAGACGTTGTTGCCACTACTGCGGAAGAAGGAATTATTCAAGAACCTGAAGTACAAAACCCAGATACGGTTCAAGAAAAGATTGCTGAGAAAAATCAAGAAACAGAGGTTGAAGAGCAGGCTGAAGGTGAGCCTAACAAGGAGAAAACACCGGAGCTGGCGCAGGAGGCTCATGTTGAAGTCATTATACCTGAACCGCCCAGACGCCGCCGCATCAAGAGGAAGGCGGGTCGCGTGAGGGTGATTCGGAACACTCCATCACCTCCGACGTCGGGCTCTGAGGAAGAAAAAAGGGAAGCTGAGAATAAGGAAAAAGATGAAGAGGCAAGAAAGGCAGAAGAAGAGCGTTTGCACAAACAGAGAGAAAGCAAGGGCAAAGGAATTGCCGAAGCATCGAGAGAAATTGAGGAGCCGAGGGCACCATTCATTCGCTTCGTCAACGATCTTGCTCGAGCAAAATACCAGGAGGTGCTGAAACGGGACTTCTTGTTCGAACGAGGATTTGGCAGTGATTTGCCCAGGTTCTTGGAGTCTGGAATAGTGAACCTCGGATGGAGGCAATTTTGTGCGAAACCAGAACCTGTCAATTCCAACATTGTTCGAGAATTTTATGCCAATCTTGACGTTAAGAATGATTTTGAGGTTATCGTTCGAGGAGTGCCTGTACAGTGGAGTCCTGAGGCCATTAATGAATTGTTCGATCTCCAGGATTTTCCACATGCCGTTTTTAATGAGATGGTGGTTGCACCATCTAGTGATCAACTGAGTGCGGCTGTCCGGGAGGTAGGCATTGAGGGGGCTCAATGGAGGGTGTCACAGACGCGGAAGCATACGTTTCAAGCTACTTATTTGAAGAGTGAAGCCAACACTTGGATGGGTTTCATCAGGCTACGCTTGCTGCCGACAACACACGACTCCACAGTATCTCGGGACAGGGTATTGCTTGCCTTTGCCATTCTTCGCTCGATGAGTATTGATGTAGGAAAAATTATTTCTTCTGAGATTGTTGATTGCTAGAAAAAGAATGTGGGGAAGCTGTTCTTTCCAAACACTGTAACAATGTTATGCAGCAGGGCATGAGTGCCCACGGTTCTAGAAGATATGATCATGACTGATAAGGGAATCATTGACACACCTAATCTGGCGCGGCTTCAGCGTACGCAAGAGGCTCGCCAGGGAGGGCTGGTGTATGGCATTAATCAGATCCTAGAGCATCTGACAGTGTTGACCAGTAGGTTAGAATTTGCTGAAAGGCAAGCTCAGACCTATTGGACTTATGCTAAAAGGAGAGATGATGCGCTCAGGGGGGCCTTGCAAACCAATTTCTCAAGACCATATCAGGCCTTTCCAGTGTTTCCCGATGATTTGTTTAATCTTTGGATACCACCCCCGCCTGTTGAACGAGAAGAGAATGTTGATGAGGAGCAAGGTGAGGAAGACTGACTGATGGGATGACTTGGAGCGAGCATTACTTCTGTTTCTCCATTTTTGTTTGCTCGCGCATATTGACCCTGCTCACTGATATAACTGCTTATCTTGTTTCTTTTTAATTTTTGTTTTTTTTTTTGCTTCGGAAAAAAATATATATCTACTTTGTAATGTTTTTCTATGATTTTAATGAAATTTCTGAATGTTTCTATTCTTTGAGCACTGACTAACTCTGACTTAACTATTTTCTTCTGAATTTTTGAAGATTGGACTGATTATGCTTAATTAGATCAAGGTATTCTGATCTCCAGAAACCTTTTGCTTGAGCATTTCTTCTAGCCTGGACTGTTGATGCGACAAAGAAGATTTTGACGGTAGTATTGACTTATATGATCCACTTTAAGCTTAATCCTAGTCCCATGTTTAGTTTAAAAATTTAGATAGAAAAATTTAAGTTTGGGGGTGTAGTTGCTTATTTAATGATTCATTGGGGACAATGAATAATTCAAGTTTGGGGGACTTTTTGCTACTCCAATTATTTTGCTCGAGCATTCCTCTCCTTCAAATTAAAATTTGTTAGGTTATTGAGTAACCGGGGACATTTGTGATACCCACAGTTTGTCTTCGCGTCAAAAGATGACCTAGGAAATGTGAAAAAATGAGAAATATGAAAAAAAAATTATTTGTTGAAGATTTTGCTGAAAAAAATTGACGGAGCAAAAGTTTTGAGGGATGAATGATGATCCAGCAGTTTTTCTGTCTCCCAGAACTTAGGTGAGCTTCATCACAAAATGTCGCCATTCTGAGGGGCAAGAGATGGAATAACTAAGGATTTTTTGAGCTTTATAATGAGTATTGAGCCTAGTTGGTGATGAGCTTGAGGCCAGGGTATACTGCATCATAAAGTGGGTCATCCCATGCTTAAGAGCTTATGACTGTAAGGCTGCTTTAAGTCTGATAAATAATGATATAAACCCCTCTAAAAATATGTTTTGAAATGTCTGATAATAGAGCTAAGTTGTGGTGAGTTCTTAGAATTAAGTTGAAAAGTGGTGATTATTTGCCTGTGCTGGAGGAATCATTTTGCTGCAGCAGAGCTTGGTTTTGCAGAGTGCTCAGGTAAAGGTTAAAGGTAGTGTTGGACTGTCTGGTTTGATTAAGCTATTCTTTGTCTAATGTTCTGAATTCTTGAAGGAAGGTGAGTTAGTATTGCTCGGGACGCGCAATAGTTCAAGTTTGGGGGTATGATAACTGCCCAAAAGGTAGTTATTTAGGCCTCAATTATATAGAGATTTGTGTGTCCTCTATGCTTATTAGGGTTGGTTTTGGATAGATATTACATGTTTTAACCCATTTGGAAGAATGGAAGCATTGGAAATTATTTTGTGCAGATTATGCTGTTGAGCGACTGGAGAGAGCAAATTCTGTGCTGCAGCAAAACTGGGAACAGAACTGCCACATCACAACTCGTTAGCCAACTTCATGAACCGACTTCTGTTGAGTAATTTTCGTGATAAAGGAGCAAGGAGAGCCCTACACGTGTCCAAGTTGACCTAATTCAAGTCTCCTCTCCTTCTATAAAAGGAAGTAGCCGTCCAAGTCAAACTCATTCCATGTTTTCCCTTGGAAGCCGAATAGTATAGGGAGATTGAAGATCATCAAGAACACCATCATCCGCAAGCTGATTAGGGAGTCTACTTTCTTTATTAACTTGTGGTTATGGACATGCATACTCAGATTGTAATTCCTATGCCTATTATGAACTAAGTAGCTTAGGGTGTTGGTTAGGAATAATGTGATTACTGTGCTTCATCTCTAGTAATAAATTGACTATCGCATTTTGGTTAATTGTTGTGCTTATTCTTATTTTATGACCGCCTGGCCAGCCGGTGTGAATAGCTCTCTCTAGTTTCAGGGATGATTTAGAGAGTGTGTGGCAATTATCCACACTACGATCATTGTGTATTGGTGAACGACAGTGACTGAGCTAGGGATAGCCAGTTGCCTAGTGCTTGATCGGTCGCTCTTCATTGGGTTTGAAACACATCCCAAAAGATCCGGAGTTCCGGGAGGAATCCACTAATAATACTGCGAGAAATGCATGATCAATAATATTGCTAGAGCATATCTTAGAACAATCACTAAAACCTAACCAGCACCTGTCTTTAATCTGTCTATCTATTTGTTTACTCGTTGTTCTGTCATTTATTTTGCTTCAGCATAATTCTTATAAAACCCAACATTTTTATTATCTTCGAAACCATTAGGAAGTTACACAAAATAGATAAAGTGGAAGCTCATTCAGACCTTGGATTGATAATATTACTTGCTGCAGACTGTGTCTACTTGCACAGGAATTCTAGAGTATTTTATATCATATTTTTACTCACTCTAGGAGCCCAACAGTTATCGTGCCAAGGAGCCCTTAGAGCTCGTACATACGGATCTCTGTGGTCCAATGAATGTTAGGGCTCGAGGAGGGTATGAATATTTCATCTCTTTCATAGATGATTATTCAAGGTATGGTTATTTATACCTAATGAGTCATAAGTCTGAAGCCCTTGAAAAGTTCAAGGAGTATAAGGCTGAAGTTGATAACTTATTAGGTAAGACCATTAAGACACTTCGATCTGATCGAGGTGGAGAGTATTTGGACTTAGAATTCCATAACTATTTGATAGAACATGGAATCACGTCCCAACTCTCAGCACCAGGTACACCTCAGCAGAATGGTGTATCTGAAAGGAGAAACAAAACCTTGTTAGACATGGTTCGATCTATGATGAGCTATGCTCAGTTGCCTAATTCTTTTTGGGGTTATGCAGTAGAGACTACAGTTTATATTTTGAATGTTATTCCCTCAAAGAGTGTTTCTGAAACACCATTTGAGCTCTAGAAAGGGCATAAAGCTAGTTTACGTCATTTCATAATTTGGGGCTGCCCTGCCATGTGCTAGTGGCAAATCCAAAGAAATTGGATTGACGTTCAAAATTATGCCTATTCGTAGGCTACCCAAAAGAAACACGAGGTGGATACTTCTTCGATCCACAAGAAAATGAAGTGTTTGTATCGACAAATGCTACTTTCTTGGAAGAAGACCAAGTTAGAGAACACAAACCACACAGTAAAATTATGTTGAGTGAACTTTCTGGGGAAGTTACAAATGAATCAACAAGACTTGTTGATGTGGCTGGACCTTCAACAAGGGTTGTTGATGAGTCTAGTTAAAGGCTGGACCTTCAACAAGAGTTGTTGATGAGCCCAGTACATCTGGTCAAGCCCATCCTTCTGAAGAGTTGAGAATGCCTCGACGTAGTGGGAGGATTGTTATTCAACTTGAACGCTATCTGGGTTTAGCAGAAACTCCAGCTGTCATACCTGCTGATGGAGCTGAGGATCCATTGATCTTTAGACAGACAATGAATGATGTGGATCAGGACCAATGGGTCAAAGCTATGGACCTAGAGATGAAGTCTATGTACTTCAATCAAGTCTGGGATCTTGTAGACCTACCTGAAGGGATAAAACCCATAGGGTGCAAATGGATCTACAAGAGAAAACGGGACCCAGCTGGAAAAGTACAGACTTTCAGAGCTCGACTTGTGGCAAAGGGTTATACCCAAAAGGAAGGGGTGGACTATGAAGAAACCTTCTCTCCAGTTGCCATGTTAAAGTCAATAAGGATACTTTTGTCCATTGCCACATTTCATGATTATGAAATTTGACAAATGGATGTGAAGACTGCTTTTCTGAATGGCAATCTTGAAGAGAGCATCTTTATGTCTCAACCAGAAGGGTTCATTGCTCAAGGTCAGGAGCAAAAAGTTTGCAAGCTTAAACGATCCATTTATGGGTTGAAACAAGCTTCCAGGTCTTGGAATATAAGGTTTGACACTGCTGTCAAATCTTATGGCTTTGACTAGAATGTTGATAAGCCTTGTGTTTACAAAAGGACTATCAACGGTTCAATAGTTTTTCTAGTGTTGTATGTAGATGATATTCTGCTTATTTGGGAATAATGTAGAATATCTAGCTGAAATTAAAACTTGGTTATCAAGTGAGTTCCAAATGAAAGATTTGGGTGAAGCTCAGTATGTTCTAGGGATTCAAATTATCAGGAATCGTAAGAACAGAACGTTAGCCCTGTCTCAAGCATCCTATATAGACAAGATGTTGTTTAAATATAAGATGTAGAATTCCAAGAGGGGTTTACTCCCCTTCAGGCATGGAGTTCATCTGTCTAAGGAACAGTGTCCTAAGACACCTCAAGAAATTGAGGATATGAGACGGATCCCTTATGCTTCAGCAGTGGGCAGCCTTATGTATGCCATGTTGTGTACTAGGCCTGACATATGCTATGGTTCAGGTTCCCTTCATACTTTGTCCTCTTCTTCCTTTAAGCTTAATAATCTTCTTTATGTTCCTAATATCGCTACAAATCTCTCATTTGTTCACCAACTCTGTGTTGGTAACAATTGTGTTACCATTTTATACTCTCATCAATTTGTTATTCAGGACAAATCTCTATGGGAAAAGTTTTGTTGCAAGGTCCTAGTATCAATGGACTCTATCCATTATGATCCATCCATCCATCTATTGCTCCATCATGTTACTGTTGGTTTTATGCCCTAAAACTCGTAGATAGAGAATATAAACAAATTATATATTAGTTCAATAAAGTCGTTATTGAGATTTATTCAGTACATTTGTCATTGAATAAAATTACACGTTAAATAACCTAAATCCAATAAACTAAGATCCCTGGCTATAGTATGTACACTTAAGCTTTATGTAGACACATAAACATGGATCAAGCTTGAGTAATAGCCAAAATGGTTTATAGTATAGGGATAGGGCTAGGTACCATATCCTGGGGACACTATGAGACACGAACCCACTTTGTATTTAGTACAAACAATATGATCATGAATCGTTCATGTGGAGACATGCGAGTGGAGGCATCCTATGCAATGAGTTTGCAAAACATCGGGATCGAGAAATAAGTCACTTTCACTTTATAACACAGTTTACTGTTGAGACTGACTAATTTCATACGATGACCTAGGTAACTCGATCTTAATCTTGAGCTAACTATGAAATCCTTTTTATTCGGGATTATCCTTTGATTTAGATGGGTGAGAGTGGCTCAACATCGCCGACTCAATAAGCCTACCATTTTGGGGATAAGACCGGGTAGATAGTTGGGGACATAGTCCTGCAAGATGGAATTCGCTCCTACCCGTTTCCAGGGATAGTAGAGAGATTGTTTCCTTAAAAGCTAACTTCGAGTCTTGAACAAAGGGATCCCAACCTCTCATTGGCCCAAAAGGGACTCAGTTTGGTGCTTGGACCACAAACCAATTGTCCATTAGAGGATTAGTGGGACTTAAGGGGCAAGAGGTAACTTTAGGGGTAAAACGAGCATTTGACCCAGTTGTAGTTACGAACAACCTGTGAAGGGTCGACTTACTAATCATAGTTATATTCGGTGGACAAAAATATATCTACAGTGAGGGGAGTGCAACTACTAGGCTATAGTGGAGTGTCCCGATAGTTAAAGAATGTTGGTTAACTAGGTTAATGAGTTTAGCCGGTTAATCTCGGATCGTTGGAGCCCACGATCTGCAGGTCCATTAGGCCCCCTGCTAGCTCATACGAAATAAACCTTAGAACAATGTGATGAAAGAATTTGAAACGTTCAAATTCGGTATTAGAGAGTTATCGTTAATTATATTCGATATGTTTAACGTGTTATAGTTTAATTTGAATTAAACTATAGAGAGAGTTGGAAATATTTAAATATGATTTAAATATTACAAGTATGTATGTGATACATATTTCAGTTTGATATTGACATATGAATAGAGATTCATATTCAAACATTTGGTTTTGAGAGAGATCGGGATTAGTTCATTATTTAATTTAATATGAGATATTAAATTAAATATAAAAAAGTATATATATATAATTAATTAATTAAAGTTATTTAATTAATTATATAAATTATATTTGTTTAATATTTAATATTCAAAAATCATTTTTATTGTTGAATATTCAATCTTGATGTGAAAATTCAAGATTGACACATTCAAGGATGACCAATCCCTTAATGTGGCTTGCTGGGTTCCAAAGAGGAATTTGCATGTTTCATGCTTTAAAAAACAAGATTAAAGCTGATTGTTGCCTTTTGGAGTGGTTAAAAATATATGTCAATTTTACTCCAAAATACTGAGCAAGCATACACAATCTACAACAAGTAATAAGTATTTATCGTATCCACATGGTCTTGAATAGCCTCAATCTATTGATTTTAATTAGTGCTTAGTGATTTCAAAGTTAGTTAAATTGATTGGGTTTTAAAATGTTGGAACAAAATAAATGAGAAAACAGAAAACATAAACGAATAGAGAAAACATAATGAAAACAGGCACAAGTTAAGACTTCTGTAATTGTTATAGAAATGATCCAACAATTCTTTTGATCAGGCAATCTCATGCAGTCTTATCATCAGGATCCTCTCGGAACTCTGGATTTTTTGGAATGTGCTCAACTCCAATGAAGTTCTACCGATCATGCACTAGGCAATTGGTTATCCCTGACTCAAATGTTGGTGTCCATCAACTATCTACAGTCTAGTGTGATTAAATGCCACACAACTCTTAAATCATCCCTGAAACTAAGAGAAGCTATACATACCGGCTGGCTAGGCGGAGACATAATAAAAATATGCTCAACAAATAATCAAGATGCTCAAAATAAACAAGAATTTCCATATTAATAAAATATTACAATTACATTGCTCTTAACCCGTGCCTAAAGTAAATTAGTTCATAATGTAAAACATACAACACATTACAATCTGATAAAGCACATCCATAATATAAATTCTACAAGAAAATACTAATCCTTCTAGCAATGGTGGCTGAAACGACTGCTCCAAACCATCAAGAGCATGGAAAGACTTCGTCCTCCTTGAGAGAATTCATAAAATAGTCTTCTTGAGTCTCCAATTAGCTTTGATCTCTAATCGACCTCCAAAAGATGGAATGAATTGACTTCATACGACTACTCTTATTTATAAGATGCGGCTTAACATAATTAGGTCAAATGACACGTGGAGCACTTCCCAAGTCTGATAAATCCAAGATTTACACTGAAAAACGCCACCTCATTTAATGAACCACGTGCAGCTGACGTGGCCCGTTTTGCTGATATTCTGCTGGATCAACAGACTTTGCTCTCTTAAACTGGTCAACATTTACATTTTTTGTAAAAAAAACTCCAAAGCATCAATTCTTATAATTAGGCTAAAACATAATAAATCCATACAATAAACACATCCAAATGGCACAATTAACATAGAAATCATCAAATAATAGGCTATAAATAACTCCCTTTCGGAGAGTTATCACTGATCAAAAGGTTGGTTGTTGGAAAATTGGATTTTTCTCTCAAAACCCATTTCTATCAAGTATATTTCCCCTTCCAAATTCATCACTATTAAGGCTTCCACAAGTCGTTCTAAGGATGGAGGATAGTGGGGGAGGCGCTAATGATGGTCCACATACCGTTCATGATCAAAATCATCCATCAAACAGAAGGAATTTGAGTTCAAACGAGGTTGGTTCAATACACTCTATTTTTTCGTTTTGTGTAGCATGCTTTTTAATCACTAAAATTAAAGAAATTAGAGTGTTTTCGATCCAAATCACTTTCGCACGAGTCTTTGTACACTCCTTCAGTTACATTGCTCATGTTGGTACAAATAACTTTTATTCTCTATGACATAATTGTTTAAGACATCCTGGCCACTCTGTTCTTAATTGTGTTTTTTGTTCTTTACGTTTATCTACTTTTCTTGTTTCTTCTTGCATATGTAAGCACCGTGTTAATGGAAAATGACTAAGCTGTTGGGTTTTATGCCCTAAAACTCATAGATAGTAAATGTAAACAAATTGATATTATCAATAAAATATTATTGAGGTTATTCAATATATTGTTGTTGAATTTGTTGTATTAGAATTGCATTAAATAACCCTAAATCCAATAAACTAACATCTTCGGTTGTATTATGTAGTTTGAACAAGTATCACTACAAAAAAGTTGGCCTATTTCAACCATATTTTATCGAATGTTATAAAAAACCTTTGAAAAATATATACATTTATCAAAGGTATTTAAAAAACCTTTGATAAATTCAAAGCATGCTTAGCCTTAGAAATACAGTAGATTATTATGAATGTTTTCTGTATATTGTTGCCAACGTATTAGTATTTTAATCCTTAATTATAACTGAGTAATGGTCTTTGTATATTTTCGCTGCGCACGGGCTTTAATCCCTACACTAATGTGATAAAAATCAAAGGTAAACTAACCAAAACTAAAATGATAATTTTTTAAAGTCTAAGAATTAAAATAGACTTGGTACATTTAGGGATCAGAGGGAAATAAATTTAATGTATGACTAGTCTAGTTTCATGGTGAGTATAACACAAAACAAAAAAAAATGGAGATGCGGGGTATCGATCCCCATACCTCTCGCATGCTAAGCGAGCGCTCTACCATCTAAGCTACATCCCCTAATACATGAATTGACTTTGCAATTAATTTCTTAATTTATAAATCATTTATTTGTCTTCTTGTAGATGAAAAAACCAATAAGTGGATTTATACTTCTTTGTCATTTAATATGTGCAGCAGAGTTATTACGGCTACGACAACTGTGCAGAGATTTTCATATTTTCTTGTCTTCTCCGTTACTTCAGTGTGACAATTGGCAACCAATCTTCAATCCATTTTGCTTCTAATACCAATTTTTATTTATGCAAAGCAGTTCTAGAGAGTCAAAGTGAGTATAACTTAGTGGTAATTGGAAAAATTTCTTCCCTATATCTTTAATCTAGGATTAGATCTTAGAGATTTAAATTAATTTAAAGCATGCTTAGCCTTAGAAATACAATAGATTATTATGAATGTTTTATGTATGTTGTTGCCAACGTATTAGTATTTTAATCCTTAATTAAAACTGAGTAATGGTCCTGTATATTTCTGTTGCGCAAGGGCTTTAATCCCTGCACTAATGTGATTAAAAACATCAAAGGTAAACTAACCAAAACTAAAATGATAATTTTTTAAAGTCTAAAAATTAACATAGACTTATGGTAAATTTAGGGATTAAAGGGAAATAAAATTAATGTGTGACTAGCCTAGTTTCATTGTGAGTATAAAACAAACCAAAAATAAAAATGGAGATGCAGGGTATCGATCCCCGTACCTCTCGCATGCTAAGCGAGCCTCTACCATCTGAGCTACATCCCCTCCCACATGGCCCAACTTTGCAATTAATTTCTTAATTTACAAATCATTTCTTTGTCTTCTTGTAAATGAATAAATCAATAAGTGGATTTATACTTCTTTGTCATTTGATATGTGAAGCAGAGTTATTACGACCATGACAACTAGCAAAGATTTTCGTATTTTCTTGTTTTTTCCATTACTTCAATGTGACAATTGACGAGCAAAGTAGTTCTAAAGAGTCAAAGTGAGCATAACTCAGTGGTAATTGGCAAAATTTCTTCTCTATAATTTTCAATTTATTGATACAAGTATATAATCCGTAAGGAAAATATTGAACTATGTAACAATGAAGAGCCTTGAGAATTCAGAAACTTTGTTTCAAAAATTAAAACAATACAGATTTCAACTGTACCTGGGACCAAGCTTTTGATTTTCACTAATGAGCCATAAGATAAGCCACAAATTTACTTCTTTTTTTTTTCAATTTCTAGCATGAAAATTCTCGAAAAATTAAATGTAAATTGAAAAGCACTATTATTAGTTGAAAAGAATTTCACGCACTTTTTTCATTAAAAAAAAAAAAAGATTCAAAAGTCCAAGCAAAAACATCAAATTAAAAATATATATCTTCTTATATCACTCCGTTATAGAAAGGTTTTCTTCACAACTGCTATTTTGGTTATATTATATGTATTTTGATTTAAGAGAAAAATACACTTTTGGTCCCTGAGGTTTGGGTTAAGTGACATTTTGGTCCCTGAGTTTTCAAACTCAACAAAAATACCCCTGAGGTTTGAGATAAGAAGCATTTTAGTCCATGCCGTCAATTTTTCTGTTAAATCTTAACAGTTGCTGATGTGGCACTATTGATAAGGAAATAGGTGATGAACTAGCTCAATCAATTACTATGGTGAAAAGTTGCATCCTTTCAACCAAGAGGCACAATGAATCTAATGATAAAGGGAACTACCTCAATTATGTTTGAGAACCCCCTTATTTTAGGTGAACCCCCACAACAATAATAAGAATAACCCCATTTAATAAAATGATAGACAACCCCAAGAAAGCTAAACAGATTTGGCTTGGAAGGATGATCAAAGATCAAGAAGAAAGGAGAACTCGTTCCTAACTTCAAGATTTCGAACTCTTCACAATCTAATTGATCAAACAAGATTGAAAGTCCTAGGCATGCATTCTAAACACAAGAACACAAAGAAAGCTTAAAAGCTTGAGAGAGACTAAACTCAATATGAAATTTCATTCAAATTCAACTTGTTGTCCAAAAGAAAAATTACATCCATATTTATACTAATTGAAAAGACATCATGAAAGGACACAACTCTTCACATATATAGCCTAGATTCAACCCCCAACCCTTGGAATCCATACATGAACCATCATAATTATAAATACATGAATTAAATAGGTACACAATGCATTAAATATGATGGATGAATCTAGATTTTTAGATTCATTGTGCCTCTTGGTTGAAATGATGCCTTTGTTAAGCTTGAAATGATGCAACTTTTCACCATAGTAATTGATTGAGCTGGTTCATCACTTATTTCCTTATCAACTATTATTTTAATAAAAGATTTTTTTTAAAATTTTTTTAAATAAAAATAGTAAAATAATAAAATATTAATATTTTATTCTTTTTTTATTCTTTTTTCTCCCATTCTTCTTCTTTTTCTCCATCTTCTCCATCTCCTTCATCTTCCTTCTTCTTCTTCCTAACTCCAGCGACTGATTTTTTTTTTCTTCTCTCTTCTCCTCTTTTCTTCTTCTCTCTTACCCCATTTTTCTTCTCTATTTTTTTTTAAATAAACAAGAGGAGGAGGGAGGCCCCTCCTCCTTCCTCCTCTTGTTTATTTTTTTAAAAAAAAATTAGAGAAGAAAAATGGGGTAAGAAAGAAGAAGAAAAGAGAAGAAAAGAAAAAAAAACAGTCGCCGGAGTTAGGAAGAAGAAGAAGGAAGATGAAGGAGATGGAGAAGATGGAGAAAAAGAAGAAGAAGAAAGAAAGTGGGAGAAAAAAGAATAAAAAAAGAATAAAATATTAATATTTTATTATTTTACTATTTTTATTTAAAAAAATAATTTTTTTTAGGGAAAAATACACTTTTGGTCCTTTAGGTTTGGGTTAAGTGACAGTTTGGTCTCTGAGTTTTCAAACTCAACAAAAATACCCCTGAGGTTTGAGTTAAGGAGCATTTTAGTCCCTACTGTCAATTTTTCTGTTAAATCTTAACAGTTGTTGACGTGGCACTATTATTTTAATAAAAAATTATTTTTTAAAAAATAAAATAGTAAAATAATAAAATACCAATATTTTATTCTTGGGAAAAATACACTTTTGGTCCCTGAGGTTTGGGTTAAGTGACACTTGGGTCCCTGAGTTTTCAAACTCAACAAAAATACCCCTGGGGTTTGAGATAAGGAGCACTTTGGTTCCTGCCGTCAAATTTTCTGTTAACTTTTAACGGTTGCTGACGTGGCACTATTATTTTAATATATATTTTTTTTTATTATTTTTTAAATAAAAAATATTAAAAAATTAAAAAATTAATATTTAATTATTTTTTTTATTCTTTCTCTTTTTCTCTCTCATCTTCTTCTTCTCCATCTTCCTTCTTATCCATCTTCTCCCTTCTCCTTCTTCTTCTTCCTAAGTCCGGCGACCGACGGCCACCACACGCCGCCGCCGCCGGCCGCCGGCGACTGAATTTTTTGTTTTTTCTTCTTTCTTCTTTCTTCTTCTCTTCTTTTTCTTCAATGTTTTTTTTTTTAAAAAAATAGAAAAGGGAGGGAGGAGGGAGGTCCCTCCTCCTCCTTTTCCGGGAGGAGGGGCCTCCCTCCTCCTCCGTTTCCGGCCGAAAACAGAGGAGGAGGGAGGTCCCTCCTCCCTCCCTTTTCTATTTTTTTTTAAAAAAAAAACATTGAAGAAAAAGAAGAAAGAAGAAAGAAGGGAAGAAGAAGAAAGAAGAAAGAAGGAAAAAAAAAAATTCAGTCGCCGGCGCCTGGCGGCGGCGGCGTGTGGTGGCCGCCGGTCGCCGGACTTAGGAAGAAGAAGAAGGAGGAGGGAGAAGATGGAGAAGATGGAGAAGAAGAAGATGAGAAAGAAAGAGAGAAAGAATAAAAAAATAATTAAATATTAATTTTTTAATTTTTTAATATTTTTTATTTAAAAAATAAAAAAATAAATTTTTATATTAAAATAATAGTGCCACGTCAGCAACCGTTAAAAGTTAACATAAAATTTGACGGCAGGGACCAAAGTGCTCCTTATCTCAAACCCCAGGGGTATTTTTGTTGAGTTTGAAAACTCAGGGACCCAAGTGTCACTTAACCCAAACCTCAGGCACCAAAAGTGTATTTTTCCCTTTAATTAATTACTATTTTATTTAAAAAATTAGAAAAATAATTTTTTTATTAAAATAATAGTGCCACGTCAGCAATTGTTAAGATTTAACGGAAAAATTGACGGCAGGGACCAAAATGCTACTTATCTCAAACCTCAGGGGTATTTTTGTTGAGTTTGAAAACTCAGGGACCCAACTGTCACTTAACCCAAACCTCAGGGACCAAAAGTGTATTTTTCCCTTTATTCTTTTTTCTCCCACTCTCTTTCTTCTTCTTCTTTTTCTCCATCTGCTCCATCTCCTTCATCTTTCTTCTTCTTCTTCCTAACTCCGCCGACCGGCGGCCACCGCCCGCCGCCGCTGCCGGTCGCCGGCAACAGTTTTTTTCTTTTTTTTTTTTGTTTCTTTTCTTCTTCTCTTTTCTTCTCTTTTCTTCTTCTCTCTTACCTCATTTTTCTTCTCTAATTTTTTTTAAATAAACAAGAGGAGGAAGGAGGAGGGGCTTCCCTCCTCCTCTTGTTTATTTAAAAAAAAATAGAGAAGAAATATGGGGTAAGAGATAACAAGAAAAGAGGAGAAGAGAGAAGAAAAAAAAATCAGTCGCCGGTGGTGGCCGCCGGTCGCCGGAGTAAGGAAGAAGAAGAAGGAAGATGAAGGAGATGGAGAAGATGGAGAAGATGGAGAAAAAGAAGAAGAAGAAAGAGAATGTGAGAAAAAGAATAAAAAAAGAATAAAATATTAATATTTTATTATTTTACTATTTTTATGTAAAAAAAATAAAAAATTATTAAAATAATAATGCCACGTCAGCAACCGTTAAGATTTAACAGAAATATTGACGGCAGGGACTTAAATGCTCCTTATCTCAAACCTCAGGGGTATTTTTGTTGAGTTTGAAAACTCAAGGACTAAACTGTCACTTAACCCAAACCTTAGGGACCAAAAGTGTATTTTTCCCTTGATTTAATTATCCATGTGTTCTTTATTAATTTTCTCTTTTTCATTACTTTTAAATTTTATGTCAAATATTTACAATGTATATTAAATCAAAATTGAAATTTCACTATAAAAATTTATGTTCCAATTAAACATTTTAAATCTCATGCAACACATTTCATATTAATTCTAAATTAATATAAATAATATAGTTGTTAACACTAACTTTTTTTCTACTTTCAGTTAAAATAGTGAAATGTCATATGCATCGAACATATGTTTTAACTAATTAATGAAAAAAGGTATATAATTCATTAATTTATGAGAGAATTAAATATTTGAAAGAGTTCAAATATTATTTTAATGTGAATTGGATTCATATTAAAACTATAATATAAATTTAATATGCATTACATGTACATTAAAACTATAGGTTAGGAGAGAAATATACATTTGAATATGTATGAGATATTTAATTTAGTAATTAATTAATTAATTAATTTAATTCAACTAATTGAATTAATACTATGGAATGTGAAAGATATTCGTTTAAATATGATTTAAATGAATGAATCAATTAAATAAGATTTAATTAATTAATTAAATTATTAAATTAAATTAAATTTAAATTAATTAAAAAATTCGTTTAACTCCCTGCAATTATGCAAACTCCTCACGTCCCCAATCCCTATCAGTTGATTGAAACTCACAGAAACTCTGAATCAAGCTCTCTCTCAATTCTCTCATACTCTCTCAATTTCACAAGAATTCTTTTGTGAAATTCTCCCTACAATTTCAAGAGTGAATCCACAATTACTACCTCAAAAACTCAGAGAATAGTGAGGTTATTGTGTGGCGGTGTCCTACTGTTGGGTTTTATGCCCTAAAACTCGTAGATAGTGAATGTAAACAAATTGTATACTTGTTTCAATAAAGTGTTATTGAGTTTCTACAGTAAAGTGTTATTGTTAAATATTGCACAATTTGATCCAAATCCAATAAACTAAGATCCAAAGTTGTTTGTATGTAACTTGAACTAGTATGTGGGGACATACGGGGATCGATGTTCAAGTAACAACCTAAAAGGTCTATAGTACAAGGATAAGGTTGGGTACATTATCCTGGTAACACTATGTGATACGGTCCGCTTTGTATTTGATACAGACACATTGATCCAAAGCGTCCATGTAGTAGGCATGCAAGCGAGGGTATCCTATGCAATGAGTTTGCATAAGACCAGACCATGAAATAGTAAACCACTAGATATAACACCGCTAACTAGTTAGGTTACTATTTCAATAGGATGACCTAGGTAACTCAGTCTTAATCCTGAGTGTGTCATGAACTCCTTCTCATGAGTACGCCGACTCAATATGCCTTCCTTTTTGGGGACAAGACCGAGTGAGAGGCTGGGGACATGACAACACAAGAATGAATTCACTCCTTCCCACTTCTAGGAGAAGTAGATGAGTATTCCCTTAAGTGGTGACTCTGGGACTTGAACAAAGGAATCCCGCCCTCTCATTGGCCCGAGAGGGACTTTCTGTTTATTGGTTGGACCATAAACATGTTGTTCATTAGAGGAGCACTGGTACTTAAGGAGACAGATGTAACACATGGGTAAAATGGTAATTTGACCCAATTGTGATCACGAACACTTGTGAATGATTGACTTACCGGTATAGGTCTATATCCGTGGACACAGAAATGTTCTACAGTGAGAAGAGTTCAGCTGTGGGTCTTTAATGGAATGACTCACAGTTAATGAATATTGGTTAACCTGATTAATGAGTTTAATTGGTTAACCTCATATCATTGGAGCTTTTGATTTGTAGGTCCATTAGGTCTCCCTGCTAGCTCGTAAAGAGTAATTAGGAACAATTATATCTTGAGAGAATTTGAATAGTTCAAATTCATATTAAGAATTAAGTTAATTGTATGAGATACAAATTAATAAATCTATAGTGATGCATTAAAATATAAAGTCTAATTTGAGATTAAACTTTATTAAATTGAGAGATTAATATATTTGAAAGAGTTCAAATATATGTCTAATTAAATATATGATATTTAATTAAAAAATTAAATTAAATGAGATTTAATTAAACTATAGTCTATGAGGGAATTATTAGAATATGATTCTAATGTGTAATTAATTAAATATGAGAGATATTTAATTATGAAATTAATTAATTATTGGAATTAATTAATTGAATTAATTAAATGTGATTTAATTAAGTTTAATTAAACTAAATATTATGTGAGGGAATTACATTTAAATAAGATTTAAATGTGCATGAGACTAATTAATTAATATGTTAATTAATTAACTTTTAATTAATTGATTTAATCAATTAATTAATTGATCTTGATCTAACGGCGGTCAATATTATTTCCTAACCTCACATTAGGGTTTCCTCTCTCATAAAAGGAAAGGTTATGAGAACTCTAACCCTAAGGTCTCATTCTAGCCTCCCTCTCATTCTCTCAACTCATGAACTCGGTTTTTTCCCATTCAAGATTAGGTAGTCCCACAACTACGTTCCTAATCTCAGAGTTATAGCAGAGAAGATCAAATGGTGGTGTTCTTCATTGTTGCAAAGCAATCAAGAATCATTCTTGATTTTCAGAGACGTCAACGGAGGTTTGCTTCTCTTTCTCTTTTAGATTAGATCTTTTATTGTATGCTTAGCCTAAATAGATTTTATAGAATGTGTTATGTAATTTTTGCCAATGTATTGATATTTTGGTAGAAACAAAATTAACTACGAAACGGTCCAATTTCGCTTTCGTTAACGGAATTAGGGAATTCCATATCCTTACACCTACTACATTTTCGGTCCCTTGAACTTGCTGAGTATTTGATATTCTTGGAGAAGGATCCTTGTTGCTATAAAGGTTCTACAAAAGTAAGTTTTCTTTAACCTTTAGCAAAAGATAAATCATGCTTAACATAGAATTAATGTAGAAATCGTTCTATGAATGTTCTGTATTGCACAATGTACTAGTTTCTTAAGAAACGAAATTAAATTACATCAATTCACATCGCTTCCGTTGGGGATTCGATCCCTTATAGGCTCCCTTTGTCGATCCAATCCTCCAATAACAGAGAAAGATAGACAAATAGAGAGATAGAGATCAAGCAAAGCAATCATCCAAAAGCCAAAAAGAAAAGGAGAATCAGGGGGAAAAAGCAAGAAGGTAATAAATGAAAACAAAGACAAAAAGGAAAATGAGGGGGCATGAATAAATTTTGCAAATATAGAATGATGAAAAAGGAAGCATTACCTTTGCTAGAAGAAGAATCAGTTGATGGGGGAAGAAATTGAGGCGGCCATGGAAGGAAGAGATAAAAAAAGAAAAGGGGATGAGAGGGATAAATGTGGGTTTGTTCCAATCGGATTCGAAGGGGGTTTCCCCCTTCGTTCATTTTTTATGTAGCTGACAAAAAGGACAGCTCATGGACCAAAATGACAAAAAGGAAATGGTCGAGTTTGAAAGCTCATGGACCAAAATGAAACCTAACACAAACCTCGGAGACTAAAAGTGTATTTTTCCCAAAAAAAATCAAACTTTTACCGACATCACCCATTTAGCGTTGGCAAAAGGTACTTCTACCGACGCGACCTTGACTACACCGGCAGAAGTCCTTAATACTACTCTGTCAATGCCTATAAAGTTGTGTTGACAAACGTGACTTGATAACACTCATTTATGAGTGTTATTTAGCCTTTAAAACCTAAGTTTATTGTTTAAAATTTCATTATTAATGATGTATTCTTGAATAAATTAAACTAAATTATGTAAAATTGAGTCAAGTGCATGTTTCTAGCTAAGATTCGTGAAATATACATTATTAGATGTAAGAAAAAGGGTTATTTTGGTAAAAATTAACTTAATTCCTTCATTTTGTGCAGAATATAGATTTTCCAAGTATGCGGCTGCGTACCCTAACCTTGTGTCTGCATAGTGTCATTGAATTGTATGCTTAATTACCTAAGTTAGCATTAGCCATACAAATATAGATTTAATGGCTTAGTCTCTTAAAGGTACTTCATAGAAGGTTGAATAAGAGATGAATTCGATTCACAATGCAAGATGTTGTAGCCTTGCGACCGCATAATCAGGCAGCATATAAAAGAATTTTAGGGTAGAAATTGATTGGAATCCCATCTTTTCATTAATTTTTTCTTGTTATTTTAGTATCTCATCGTTCCAAACTATTTCAAACTGGTTACCTTCATCGTTCCAAACTTTTTCTAACACGTCTTTTTTATACCGTTTCTAACAATTAAGTAACAATTATCTCTTATATTCTCCTATTTGTACTTAATTAGGTATGTTCTAGCTTATTATTAAAATAAGGTTGTTACAAATGTAGCCCTTGAACTTTCAAGCTTGTGTCTATTTGGTCCCTAAACTTTAAAAGATGTCAAATAGGTCTCTAAACTTTGAATTTTGTGTCCAATTGGTCCTTACACTTTTTAGAATTTGTCTAATAGATGCTTGGATTTTCAATTTTGTGTCTAATAGGTCCTTAAGCTTTAGAATATGGATAATAGGTTTTTAAACTTTCAAATTTGTGTCCAATAGGTTTTCGAACTTTCAATTTGATGTCTAATAGGTGCTTGACTTATCTAACAATATTTAAAATATATCAAAAGTTCAAAATCCTCTTAGACATCAAATTTAATTTTATATCTAAAAGATTCATTGATTTTTAAAATTTTGAATATGTCAGAGACCTATTAGACACAAATATGAAAGTTCAGGGTCCTATTAGACATGTTTAAATTACCAAGACCCATTAGACACAAAAATTAAAAGTTCATGGATGTATTTGACACTTATTTTAAAGTTAAGGACCAAATAGATACAAACCATGAAAGTTGGACTAAAACTATAGTGTTTTTTAGTTTTTTTTATTTATTATTTTAATGTTAAATTACAAGTTTTAGAAAGGAAAAAAAATCGCAATTTAACATTAAAATAATCTATAGTATATATAAAAGTCACTATAGGGAGAAACTTTGTGTTCCACTTTTGCCCTTTCATTTATAATTACATACCAAATTTATCCTTACACTTATTTTTGTAATTCAAATCCATGAAACTATTAAACTTTTTTATGCATTGAGGATGAATTTAATGAAGAAAACTATTAAACTTCTCAAACCATTTGGCTTCCCCTACATTCGTACGTGGGTTACTTTTTTATGCATTGAAGATGGATTTAATGAAGAAAACTATTAAACTTCTCAAACCATTTGGCTTCCCCTACATTCCTACGTGGGTTACTTTTTTATGCATTGAGGATGGATTTAATGAAGAAAACTATTAAACTTCTCAAACCATTTGGCTTCCCCTACATTCCTTCGTGGGTTTGCTTGTCATTAAAACCAAAATTGTGCAACTTTTTTTATGCATTCAGTATGAATTTAATGAAGAAGACTATTAAACTTCTCAAACCATTTGACTTCCCCTACTTTTTAACATATAAATATCTATTCTCTCCTTGCCACAAAATATGTCAAGTTCATTGGTACGTACATGAAGAATTGAAATTGCAGAAAACATCAAGTGGAGGGGAAGGAGCGAAAACGTGAAGATTCTTCTCCATCTTTAGCAATGTGTGGTAGATGAAGGAATTTCTTTTGAATATATTTAATTTTTTAATTTTGTATATATATTGTTATTTTTCGATTACACAATATTATGTAAATTTAGGAAAGATGAGTCCCTTATGAATTCATCAATATTTTGTTTCCTTTTCCTTTCTTTGAAACGAGAGTGAGTGTAACGCCCCATGATTTTAAAAGCTAACCCAGCGACATTACTAACTCCTAGACCAAAACAAACCGTGAGCACCGAAAATTTCGGCAGCATAACGGCGTACATTGGACTAACCCAAAATTTTTCCTACACCTGCTGAACAAGAAAAGCACTTCTACAAAGCAATACTAAACTACTTCCCACTCCACAGCTCAGCAGAACATAAACAGAACCAACAGACAGACAGATCTCGCATAAACAACTATTAGCTAAAACCAATTACATCTTTAAACAAAATCTTGAAACGACACCTCATGCGAAACAAACTTATTAAACCACTAACTGAATGAATCAATGGAGTTCTTTAAAACGGAAACAACTTATTCCAGGGATTAACAAGAATGAATCAGGACTAACCAAACTTAACAACTTTCAAAAGCAGCAAACAGAACTGCCCTAACTAAAACCTAAGAAAATAAAAGCAAGAACATTGATATTAATTATGGTTCCTCCTCATACGCCTCCTCCACATCACCATGGACCACGCGGTCCTCATAACCTGCAAAATCTAGTAGTTGGGGGGAGAGAGGAGGGGGTCAGTACACTAAGGTACTGGTAAGCACCCCCTACCTGAGAAGCCATCAAACAGCAAACAACAAACAACGTGCTTTTCATGCGCAAGCAACATACTGTTAAAAGCAGTAAACATATTATCATGCTCAAAAGCTAGTAAAACATATGACTCTTCTAAGCCACAACTCATGCATTTCTCTATATGCAACTTGCTAACCACTCAAGCTCCACGAGCTCACTCAACGTTCACATTTAGCCCTCACATGGCTCTCCAAGACTGATCCTTCGAGTCGCACTGTCCCCTGACCATTTGTACCCAGGGCTACAATGTTCTCTACGGAGCTCGGCGTTCGACCCTTGACCATTTGTACCCAAGGCCTCAAACTGTGCATCGCCCCTTGACCATTTGTACCCATGGCGCACCGATGACTTAGCAAAGCATTGGCCCTTCCCCAGGCGCCCAACACATGCTTTCTAGACTCATCACACTGACCCTTGACCATTTGTACCCAAGGCCTCGATGCTCCTCTTAACCAATGGTGACGTGCCACCCCTCGACCATTTGTACCCGAGGTGCACTGACACTCACCCAACTTTCTTTTCTTTCACACTTTAGGTCCCTGACCTATATCTCACATCCACTAGAATGCATACGCCCTGCAACATGCTTCTAGACTCATGAACCATGCCCACTAAGCATTACACATGTGACCACATCTCTTAACTTATGCTTGACTCAGAAACACAAATAGAACCAACATGCTTGCAACCATTCATCACGCAACAACAATTCATGCTTTTCCACAGAATCATATACATACATAGATATATTCAAAGAACAGGAACAAGAGAACAATTATAAGACAAGAAAACATTCAGCATGCAACACACAGTCAAACAGACTTCAGCAAGTAAGAACTACTTACCGGAAGCTCAAACGCTCCTAAACAATCCTAAAGGACTAATGGAAACAACCGGAAGAGCCTAAAGAGCTCAAACTACAAGCAACGATTACCATGGGTTAGGAATTGATAAACAACACCCAAGAGACTTAATAAAGGAAGGTAAAGGGTGCTGGAATTTACCGCTTAGTGCTCAAACAACCTTGAGAACAAGTTGACTTGTGTTCGAAACGACCCAACAACCAAGATCCCAAGTCACCGGGTTATGGGTAACCAAAATCAAGGTCTTTCGAGTTGTGGGTATTCGCTGAACATGATATTTGAGATCTAACGCTCGCTGAACAGCAACCGAAAACACCTAATTCTGCAATTATAAGGCCGATAACGAATGGGTATCGATTAAAACATGGTTTAAGGCTTGGATAACTATTGGGCAGCAACCCTTAACGCTAAAAGCAAAGGGCTAGCAAGGAAACTTACCCAAACGGACCCGCTTCTGCGCTAGACGGGTTACACCAACCACAACCAATGAGCTAGAACGCTCTTTGAGCAGTAGGTACCCAAGTTGAAGTGTTTCGAACTTAATCGAACACCTAGACGGCGCTGCAGATCAGAATATTGAACACAATTTAGCTTTCAGCACCTAAAATGAATGGCCATTCTACCAAAGGCTCCAAACAAGAATGGGTAAGGGCCAAAACTTACCGGACACGCTAACTGACGCCGAAAACGCCCAATGACGCTGTTGGACAGCAACGAAAACACGAGGAAAGGAGACTCCGAGCTGCTGACCACGCAAGATCTAACCAATACGGGCAAGAAGGAGTTAGATCGAGCCTTAACGAACACACATGAGTGAGTTTGAGACTTACCCACGAGGTTCTTGCTGAAAAACGACGCGGAAAAGAGGACTCACGCGATGACGGCGCTGCACAAGCTCCGGCAGCGGCAGGCTTGGGCGACGGCGGCTTCCACACGAACTAGAAACCGAGAGAGAGAGGGAGATTCGCGGGAGAGAGTCGCGCAGAGGGAGAGACGCGCGAGGTCGGCTGCTTGCGTGGAGGAGAAGAATCGCGAGAGGGAGGGAGAGATCGACGGAGATGGGAAACGCGGCTGCTCACGCGAGGGAGGTGGTTGCACGACGAGCACGACGATGGCGACGCGGGGGTGCTGGTCGGCAGCGGCGGCGAACTCGGCTGCGGCTGGGGGAGGTTGGCCGGCGAGAATGAACACAGAAAAGGGGGGCTGGCGGCTGAAGAAAACGCAGAGGGGGAGGGGTCTGCGGCGGCTACAAAAAAGAAGAGGGAAAGGAAATAGATTTAGGGCTTCATTTTTTATTATTCTATTTCATTTTCTTTTTTGATTTTTAAACACACCCAAGAATAGAAAATCTTCATTAAAATAAGGAGATTTTATCTAGGTTTCAAATTTAAGAACCCAAACTTAACTCTTGAAAGATTTGGAAATAGAAAATAACCCGACTGATAAAAGGGTTTGGGCCTTTTTGATATTTAAAATAAATATCAAATGTTAAACCTCTAACTTTAGGAAGTTAAAGATTTAATTAAAAATCTCTTTCCCCTAAATTTTAGAAATTTAGTTTAACGACCCAAGACTAAACTTATTCTAATTTCCCCAAAATTAGAATAAGAACGCCCAATACATTCCAAAATGGCTTGATTCCGAAACGCGGGGCGTTACAGTGAGGACGAAAAAAGTTCAATTTCTTCAATATGTTTTTTTCCTCTTCTCAAAATTTTCAATAGACATTTTGGGATGCTCTTGAAATTATATTTCACATCTTTCTTCACACACTACATTTCACATTTTTTCGATTTTATCTCAGCGTCTTTTGAGTCTCCTACCATCATTTTCTTTTTTACTTTAATTTAATTTATTTTATTGTTCAACAATTCGAGAGGAGATTCAAGAATCCTTTAACCAGTTAAGTTAATGTTATGGATCACATTCCATTATCCTTTTTAATATATTCAATCGATCTTCAGAACTCCAATCTTTAATTTAATTTGCAAATTCTTTTTGTGCAATATATTGTATATTGAATTTATCTAATTAATATGTCATTGAAATTTATCTTAATTTTTTTTTAAAAAATAACTATTATTATAACATATGGGATAGAGACTTAAACCACTGATTTTTTAGTGAGGATATGTAAAAAAAAAACATAATTCAATATTGAACTATGTGCAGGGACATGCTCCCTTGACTTGTGTCACCACACCGCCTTTCAGCACGAGTGCATGGACATGCTCCTCGGACTTGTGTCATCGCCCCGCCTTTCAGCACGAGTACAGGGACATGTTCCTGACTTTGGGACATGTCCTTGGACTTGTGTCACCACCCCGCCTTTCAGCACGAGTGCAGGGACATGCGTCTTGGATTTGTGTCACCGCCACGCCTTTCAGCATGAGTACATGGACATGTTCCTTACTTTGGGACATGTCCTTGGACTTGTGTTGCCGCCATGCCTTTCAGCATAAGTACGAGGACAATTGACGTCTTTGGACTTTAGGAAGTAGCGCAACCGAGCGTAGCATGAAGACCTTCGAACTTGGAGGAAGGAACTGCAACGAAGCACGTGAGAACCTTCGAACTTGGAGGAAGGAACTGCAACGAAGCGCGTCAGAACCTTTGAACTTGGAGGAAGGAACTGCAATGAAGCGCGTGAGAACCTTCGAACTTGGAGGAAGGAACTTCAGTGAAGCACGTGAGAACCTTCGAACTTGGAGGATTGAACTGCAGCGAAGCGACATGAGAACCTTCAAACTTGGAGGAAGGAACTGCAGCGGAGCGTGTGAGAACCTTCGAACTTGGAGGAATGAACTGCAGCAGCGGAGAACCTCCGAACTTGGAGGAAGGAACTGCAGCGAAGCGCGTGAGAACCTTCGAAATTGGGAGAAGGAACTGAAGCGAAGTGCGTGAACCTTCAAACTTGGGGAGAAAGCACTGCAACGCAGCGCATGAGAACCTTCGACCTTGGATAGAAGGAACTGCAACGAAGCGCGTGAGAACCTTCGAACTTGGAGGAAAGAACTGCAACGAAGCGCATGAGAACCTTTGAATTTGGAGGAAGGAACTGCAACGAAGTGCGTGAGAACCTTCAAACATGGAGGAAGGAACTGCAGCGAAACACGTGAGAACCTTTGAACTTGGAGGAAGGAACTGCAGCGAAGCGACGTGAGAACCTTCAAACTTGGAGGAAGGAATTGCAGCGGAGCGCGTGAGAACCTTTGAACTTGGAGGAATGAACTGCAGCAGCGGAGAACCTTCGAACTTGGAGGAAGGAACTGCAGCGAAGCGCGTGAGAACCTTCGAATTTGGGAGAAGGAACTGAAGCGAAGTGCGTAAACCTTCGAACTTGGGGAGAAAGAACTGCAACGCAGCGCATGAGAACCTTCGACCTTGGAGAGAAGGAACTGCAACGAAGCGCGTGAGAACCTTCGAACTTGGAGGAAGGAACTGCAGCGAAGCGCCGTGAGAACCTTTAAACTTGGAGGAAGGAACTGCAGCAGAGCGCGTGAGAACCTTCGAACTTGGAGGAATGAACTGCAACAGCGGAGAACCTTCGAACTTGGAGGAAGGAACTGCAGCGAAGCGCGTGAGAACCTTCAAATTTGGAAGAAGGAACTGAAGCGAAGTGCCTGAACCTTCGAACTTGGAGAGAAAGAACTGCAACGCAGCGCGTGAGAACCTTCGACCTTGGAGAGAAAGAACTGCAACGAAGCGCGTGAGAACCTTCGAACTTGGGGAGAAGAAACTCCAGCGAAGCTGTGTGAGAACCATCGAACTTGAGAGAAGAGGGAACAATGCAACAACGCACCACATAAGATCCTTCGCAGTTGGAGGAGGAACAACGTAGTAGTCGTACAACTGAGAACCCTCAAACTTGGAGAAGGAACAACGCAGTAGGATACAACGAAGAACCTTCGAACTTGGAGAAGGAACAATGCAGCAACATACAACGAAAAACCTTCGAACTTGGAGAAGGAACAATGCAGCAACATACAACGAAGAACCTTCCAACTTGGAGAAGGAACAACACAATAACGTACAGTGTAAGGACCCTCGAACTTGGAGAGAAGGAACTGCAGCGAAGCACGTGAGAACCTTCGAACTTGGGGAGAAGGAACTGCAGCGAAGCAGCGTGATAACCTTCAAGCTTGTGAGAAGGAACTGCAGTGAAGTGCGTCAACCTTCAAACTTGGAGAGAAGGAACTGCAGTGCAGCAATGTGAGAACCTTCAAACTTGGAAGAAGGAACTACAACGAAACGCGTGAGAACCTTCGAAATTGAAGAGAAGGAACTGCAACGAAGCACGTGAGAACCTTCGAACTTGAAGAAGCGGGAACAACGAACTTAGGGTGAGTGAAACACCAAACTTGAGGTTAGCGAGACATTGAATTTGGATGAATGAAATTTTCTTTTATTCGTCCAACTCGTAGCTTCATATTTATAACGGTGTACAACTCCAATTTGTTGTATTGCCCCAAGTACTAAAGAATTTCTTCAATTTGTATTGTCATGCACCATTTTTTTGTTTATAGAGACTGAACTTAAATTTTTATTTTAAGCTGCCTACGTACCCTTATGGAATAGGGATCAAGGCATAACGTAGTTCAATTTTTTTTTTTTGCACTCACCTCTTAAGCTCATGTGGGCTAGGAGCATCATGCAGTTTAGGCTCTTGCGATAAGGAGTTTTTTTTTCATTTTAAAAGCTCTTATCTTCATCATGGTCTTGATCAGATCCTTGACTTGTAGGATTGGTCAAGATAATGAGATTTGGTTTCACTTTCAAGGAACCTTCTGTATTTATGAGAACAGAGAACTTCCTCTTCATACGTGACGAGATGCTACTTTGAAGCTTCTTGTTGCTGTTTACTTCATCGAAAAGTTTCACCTCCAAGTTATCCATCTTTCTTTAAGTTCGATCGCTTGTTACTTTGAGGCGATCAAAAATAGATGTCGAAGGTCGACTTTTCTTTGATGTGGAGACACTTAGCCTTTGGAAGCTGAAGGTCGAGTGGAGGTGGACATCGAACATTGATTTTCTTCCTCTGTCGCGACCATACTCATTCTTTGGAATACCGAAGGACGAGTAGTTGGAGGCTTGATGCGATCGAAGACGGAAGTCCTTTGTTCACTTTTCTTAGAATTGTCAACTTCCTCTACGTCGATGCAGTAGGAAGTTGCAAGGTTCTCTTTTTCCTTTTTGTGGAAAGTTTTGGAGAAGGATTTATTCAACATCACCAGTTGTTGAGGTTGAAAAAACTTTTTACTTCTCTTCCTCTTGGGTTGAAGTTTCTTAGAATCCTTCTTTCTTTGATGTTTGCTCTTTCCTTTGATTGTAGCAAGATTTGATTGGGCTACTTCATCAAGGTCGAGCTCAATTTTGCCTTCCTTAGCCAGCTTTAAAATTAAGTCCTTTAGGACGAAACATCTTTCCACTGGATGACCAATAACTCGATGATACTTGCAATACTTGGGATCATCGACTTTCTCCATTTCTTTTGGTCGTTTACACTTAGAAAGCTCTATCAGTTGCGCTTCCAGTAGTTGTTCCAATATATCAGGGATGTCGTCATTAGGGAAAGGATAGATTTTCTTATGTCTTTCCTTTAAAGTTAAGTGATGTGTTCCATTCGTTTGTCGCTTTTCTTTCGAAGGCGACTTATGAAGGGTTGTGTTTACAACCATAGATTCTTCTATAGTCTCTTCGTCGTTCCTTCCTTCTTTCCTCATGTCAGGGAGTATAAGGTCTTGGTTTTCTCGACTAGCAATACTTAGCTCCATATCGTGAGCGCGAGTTGCTAGTTCTTCGAAGGTGCGAGACTTTATACCTTTAAGGATGTAGAGGAGTTCCCAGTGCATGCCTTGAATGCACATCTCGACGGAAGAGAGTTCAGTGAGACGATCTTTGCAATCTAGACTCATGGCTCTCCAGAGATTTATATAGATAACAACGAGTTCACCTTTTCGTTGTTTAGTGTTGGTGAGCTCGAACATGCTAACGGTTCTTCTAGTGCTGTAGAAGCGATTCAAAAACTCTCTTTCGAGTTCCTCCCAACTGTCTACTAACTCAAGTTCTAGATCAGTGTACCAGTCAAAAGCATTTTCTTTAAGTGTTCGAACGAACTGCTTGACTAGTAGGTCCCCTCGAGTACCAGCGTTCTCGCATGTCTCAACGAAGTGGGCAATATGTTGTTTAGGATTGCCCTTTCCATCAAACTGCTGAAATTTTGGTGGCTGATACCCGATTGGCGTTCTCAAGTTATCAATCCTCTTAGTATAAGGTTTGGAATACAAGAGGGAATCTTGAGTAGGTCCACCGTACTGAGCTCTGATACAGTTTGTGATCATATCTTGGAGCTGTTGGATGGATAGTGAAGCAACCGAAGCAGAACACTGTGGCTGATCATCTTGCACTATAGTCTTTCCTTTGTCATGATTTTTTATGACTTGTGTTTGACTTGATTCGGCGATATGTTGGTTCTCAATTTGGCACTTTAGTTGCGCGATTTGAGAATCTTTTTCTTCAATCGCCTTCATCAAGTTGTTGATGTGCTCTTGCATCTCAGTCATTCTTTCTTCCATAGTTCTTGTTTCAGTCATCATGAAAGTCACTATGTCAGAATCCGGTTCAAACAAAGGGTTATACTTAACAATAAACTTGTCATTAGTATATGCCCCCTGCAAGGTTGTTTCTTGGCCTCCAGCGATAGAAGCTTTATCTTCTTGCAATGTCAGTTCATTGAAGCAACAATGGGCAGACTTGTTCAAGACAGCGACCATTGAAGAAGTTTTGAACGACATGTTTATACTTGTGTTTTGAGATATGAGAGAGAGATGAGAGGTAGAGATGGTCCCACCGGGCGTGCCAATTTGTTCACATGTAACTTCGAAGATGGAGACAAGAGGTTAAGAAACCCGAGGATGAAAATATAAAAGCGATCTTGCCCGACAAACGAACTAAAGACGGGTTCGACCCCAAGGCATACAAACTTTTAGCGAAAGCAAGTTATGACTTCACAACTCACACTGAGTTTAAAAGTCTAAGGGTTTTTTATGAAAGATCTGAGCTCTCTGCAACACAGAAGAAACTTATAAAGGAAGGTTATAGTCTGCCTACAACGAGAAAAGGATTGGGATATAAGTCGCCTGAGCCAGTTCGCATAATAAGAAGAGGGAAGGCGAAAGTGGCAGACACAAATCATATAACAGTAGAGGAGGTTGATGACTCAAAAGAAAAAGAGAGTATCGACCAACGAACTTCTGTTTTTAGGCGCATCAGACCGCCAATTGCTCGTGCTTTATTCTTTCAGAGATTAAGTGGCAATGAAACGGAAGAGGAAAGCACACAACCTACCAATAGATCCACTCGACCTTCAGTTTTTCGAAGGTTAAGTATGCCCGTTGGGGAGGAAGAGAGTACATTTTCAACTTTGAATGACACTCGACCTTCAGCTTTTCAAAGGTTAAATATGCCCATTGCGAAAGAAGAGAGTGCATTTTCAGCTCTGGATGTGACTCGACCATCGGTTTTTCAGAGGTTAAGTGTTACCACGAGAAGAGACAAAAAAGAACAGCCTGCTTCATTGATATCTCATCGACTTCAAAGTGAAGATGCGATGAAAAATGAAAAGATCACTAAGGCCGATGGAGAAATTCGTAGTGTAGTTCCTTCACGAATGAAAAGAAAAACCTTTGTTACTGTCGATACAGATGGTTCCTTGAAGGTAAAGCGACGTGATGTTGTCATCACCAATCCTTCGGAAGAAGATAGTGACCAGGAAGAAGAACAAACCTCTTGTCTTCATAGCACTGTTGAAGAAGAAACAGAGGTCGAAACGTTTGAAGTAGATAAGGACGAAACGTTTGAAGTAGATGAGACGAAGCACCTTTATCACTTGAAGACGACAACGAATCCACAGTGGAAGAGCTTAAAGAGGTAAACCTGGGTACGCCAGAAGAGTCGCGTCCAACTTTTATAAGCATGTCACTTACTCCCGAAGAAGAGGGTGAATATATGAGTTTACTCACTTCGTATAGAGACATATTCGCCTGGTCATATAAAGAGATGCCTGGACTTGATCCAAAAGTAGTTGTCCATCATCACGCGATTAAAGAGGGGTATCGACCAGTCAAGCAGGCTCAACGACGTTTTCGCCCGGAACTTATCCCTCAAATTGAAATGGAGGTCAATAAGTTGATAGAAGCAGGATTCATCCGTGAGGTAAAATACCCTACATGGATAGCCAACATTGTTCCTGTTAGGAAGAAGAATGGACAACTTCGCGTTTGCGTTGACTTTCGCGATTTAAATAATGCATGTCCCAAAGACGATTTTCCACTGCCAATCACAGAAATCATGGTGGATGCCACCACAGGGCATGAAGCTTTGTCTTTCATGGATGGGTCATCGGGTTATAACCATATTTGAATGGCTCTTGCAGATGAAGAAATGACTGCCTTTCGAACTCCAAAATGGATATACTGTTACAAAGTGATGCCCTTCGGATTAAAGAATGCTGGAGCTACTTATCAACGTGCTATGCAAAAGGTTTTCGATGATATGCTGCATAAACATGTCGGGTGCTATGTCGATGATCTTGTGGTTAAGTCAAAGAGACGACATGATCACTTAAAGGAGCTAAAAGTGGTATTTGGTCGTTTGAGAAAGTGCCAATTGAGGATGAACCCTCTCAAATGTGTGTTCGGTGTTACTTCTGGGAAATTCCTGGGGTTCATTGTTAGACGTCGAGGAATCGAGATAGATCAGTCAAAGATTGATGCCATTCAAAAGATGCCAAGGCCTAAAAACTTGCATGAATTGAAAAGCTTGCAAGGTCGTCTGGCCTACATTCGAAGATTCATCTCTAACTTAGCCGGTCGATGCCAACCTTTTCAGAGGCTAATGAGGAAAGGAGAAAGATTTGAGTGGGATGAAGCATGTCAAAACGCTTTCGAAAGCATTAAGAAATATTTGCTTAATCCTCCTGTCTTAGGAGCTCCCATAGTTGGAAAGCCATTGATTCTATACATCGGTGCTCAAGAAAGATCACTAGGAGCATTATTTGCACAGGAAGGCGAGAAGGGAAAAGAACGAGCTCTTTATTACTTAAGAAGGACTTTGAATGGAGTTGAGATAAATTACTAACCCATTGAGAAAATGTGTCTTGCTCTTTTCTTCGCTATTGACAAGTTAAGGCATTACATGCAAGCTTTCACAGTGCACTTGGTCGCGAAAGCTGATCCTATCAAGTACGTTCTATCGAGGCCGGTTATTTCTGGACGCCTAGCTAAATGGGCCATCTTACTCCAGCAATATGACATTGTTTACGTACCTCAAAAGGCAGTTAAGGGGCAGGCATTAGCCGACTTCTTGGCGGATCATCCAGTCCCGTCAGATTGGAAGCTATGTGAAGACTTACCTGATGAAGAAGTCTTCTATGTTGAAATCACCGAACCTTGGACCATGTACTTTGATGGGGCAGCACGAAGAAGTGGGGCAGGGGCATGAATCATTTTTATTTCGCCTGAGAAACACATGCTCTCCTAGAGCTTCATGCTTGGTGAATTATGCTCAAACAATGTGGCTGAATATCAAGTGCTGATAATTGGCCTCCAAATGGCCTTGGAAATTGGCATAACATATATAGAGGTATATGGCGATCCAAAGTAGGTCGTTAGTCAACCCTTACTCCAGTATGAAGTGAAGCATAAAGACTTGAAGCCTTATTTCATCTATGCAAGGCAGCTGCTAGAAAGGTTTGAAAGTATAGTACTGGAGCATGTTCCACGTGGCACGCCCAGTGCCAATTTGTTCACACGTAACTTCGGGAATGGAGACACGTGGAATAAACTTTGATTTGTATTAATGTTGTATGCGCGTGAGTGTACAATCTCTAATACATAATCCTCTGATTCTCTCTCTTGTGTGTGAATGTGTTTCACTCAAGGGCTGGAACACTTGATCTCGAGTCTGAAGCTTTAATGGATTCTTGGAGCTTGAAGTCTTTCAGTCTTGAAGAAGTTTTCAGTCTCCCGGAAGTGTTGATGTCTTGAAGAGTCTTTGATCTTCAAGAAATGTTGAAGTCTTGAAGAGTGTTTGGTCTTCAAGAGGTATCGATGTTTGAAGAGTATTTGATCTTCAAGGAGTGTTGAAGTCTTGAAGAGTGTTTGGTCTTCAAGAAGTGTTCAACACTTGAATTTATGGATTGCAGAGAGTCTTCGGTCTTCAGACTTGGTGGAGTCTCTCTAAATTCTTTGGTTCTGCTTGAGAGCTTTAAAATTCTAAACGCTTGTCTTTGTGAGAGTCTAGAATTTCTGAACCCTCCCTTTCTTTCTGCCTCCTGAGGTACATAAACAATGTCATATTGCTGGAGTAAGATGGCCCATTTAGCTAGGCGTCCAGAAATAACCGACCTCAATAGAACGTACTTGATAGGATCAACTTTCGCGACCAAGTGCACTGTGAAAGCTTGTATGTAATGCCTTAACTTGTCAATAGCGAAGAAAAGAGCAAGACACATTTTCTCAATGGGTTAGTAATTTATCTCAGCTCCATTCAAAGTCCTTCTTAAGTAATAAAGAGCTCGTTCTTTTCCCTTCTCGCCTTCCTGTGCCAATAATGCTCCTAGTGATCTTTCTTAAGCAGCGATGTATAGAATCAATGGCTTTCCAGCTATGGGAGCTCCTAAGACAGGAGGATTAAACAAATATTTCTTAATTCTTTTGAAAGCATTTTGACATGCTTCATCCCACTCAAATCTTTCTCCTTTCCTCATTAGCCTCTGAAAAGGTTGGAATCGACCGGCTAAGTTAGAGATGAATCTTTGAATGTAGGCCAAACGACCTTGCAAGCTTCTCAATTCATGCAAGTTTTTAGGCCTTGGCATCTGTTGAATGGCGTCAATCTTTGACTGATCTATCTTGATTCCTCGATGTCTAACAACAAACCCCAGGAACTTCCCATAAGTAACACCGAACGCACATTTGAGAGGGTTCATCCTCAATTGGTACTTTCTCAAACGATCAAATACCATTTTTAGATCCTTCAAGTGATCTTGTCGTCTCTTTGACTTAACCACAAGATCATCGACATAACACTCGACATGTATATGCAGCATATCGTCTAAAACCTTTTGCATAGCACGTTGATAAGTAGCTCCAACATTCTTTAATCCGAAGGGCATCACTTTGTAACAGTATATCCCTTTTGGAGTTCGAAAGGTAGTCATTTCTTCATCTGCAAGAGCCATTCGAATCTGGTTATAACCCGATGACCCATCCATGAAAGACAAAGCTTCATGCCCTGTGGTGGCATCCACCATGATTTTTGTGATTGATAGTGGAAAATCGTCTTTGGGACATGCGTTATTTAAATCGCGAAAGTCAATGCAAATGCGAAGTTGTCCATTCTTCTTTCTAACAGGAACGATGTTGGCTATCCATGTAGGGTATTTTATCTCACGGATGAATCCTGCTTCTATCAACTTATTGACCTTTATTTCAATTTGAGGGATAAGTTCCGGGCGAAAGCGTCGTTGAGCTTGCTTGAATGGTCGATACCCCTCTTTAATTACGAGATGATGGACAGCTACTTTTGGATCAAGTCCAGGCATCTCTTTATATGACCAGGCGAAGATTTCTCTATACGAAGCGAGTAAACTCATATATTCACCCTCTTCTTAAGGAGTAAGTGACATGCTAATAAAAGTTGGATGCGACTCTTCTGGCGTGCCCAGGTTTACCTCTTTAAGCTCATCCATTGTGGATTCGCTGCCGTCTTCAAGTGATAAAGGTGCTTCGTCCTCATCTACTTCAGACGTTTTGACCTTTGTTTCTTCTTCAACAGTGATATGAAGACAAGAGGTTTGTTCTTCTTCGTGGTCACTATCTTCTTCCGAAGGATTGGTGATGACAACATCACGTCGCTTTACCTTCAAGGAACCATCCGTATCGATAGTAACAAAGGTTTTTCTTTTCATTCGTGAAGGAACTGCACTACGAATTTCTCCATTGGCCTTAGTGATCTTTTCATTTTTCATCGCATCTTCACTTTGAAGTCGATGAGATATTAATGAAGAATGCTGTTCTTTTTTGTCTCTTCTCGTGGTAACACTTAACCTCTGAAAAACTGATGGCCGAGTCACATCCGGAGCTGAAAATGCACTCTCTTCTTTCGCAATGGGCATATTTAACCTTTGAAAAGCTGAAGGTCGAGTGTCATTCAGAGTTGAAAATGTACTCTCTTCCTCCCCAATGGGCATACTTAACCTTCGAAAAACTGAAGGTCGAGTGGAGCTATTGGTAGGTGATAACTGCCCAAAAGGTAGTTATTTAGGCCTCAATTATATAGGGATTTGTGTGTCCTTTATGCTTATTAGGGTTGGTTTTCGATAGATATTACATGTTTTAACCCATTTGGAAGAATGGAAGCATTGGAAATTATTTTGTGCAGATTATGCTGCTGAGCGACTGGAGGGAGCAAATTCTATGCTGCAGCAAAAACTGGGAACAGAACTGCCACATCACAGCTCGTTAGCCAACTTCATGAACCGACTTCTGTTGAGTTAATTTCGTGATAAAGGATCAAGGAGAGCCCTACACGTGTCCTAGTTGACCTAATTCAAGTCTCCTATCCTTCTATAAAAGGAAGTAGCCGTCCAAGTCAAAAGTATTCCATGTTTTCCCTTGGAAGCCGAATATTTTAGAGAGATTGAAGATCATCAAGAACACCATCTTCCGCAAGCTGATTAGGGAGTTTATTTTCTTTATTAACTTGTGGTTATGGACATGCATACTCAGATTGTAATTCGTATTCCTATGCCTATTATGAACTAAGTAGCCTAAGGTGTTGGTTAGGAATAATGTGATTACTGTGTTTCATCTCTAGTAATAAATTGACTATCACATTTTGGTTAATTGTTGTGCTTATTCTCATTTTATGCTCGCCTGGCCAGCCGGTATGGATAGCTCTCTCTAGTTTTAGGGATGATTTAGAGAGTGTGTGGCAATTATCCACACTACAATCATTGTGTATTGGTGAACGCCAGTGACTGAGCTAGGGATAGCCAGTTGCCTAGTGCTTGATCGGTCGAACTTCATTGGGGTTGAAACACATCCCAAAAGATCCGGAGTTCCGGGAGGAATCTGCTAATAATACTGCGAGAAATGCATGATCAATAATATTTCTAGAGCATATCTTAGAACAATCACTAAAACCTAACCAACGTCTGTCTTTAATCTGTCTATCTATTTGTTTACTCGTTGTTCTGTCATTTATTTTGCTTCAGCATAATTCCGATAACACCAAGTCATTTTACTATTCTTGAAACCATTGGAAAGTTGCACAAAAATAGGTAGAGTGGAAACTAATTCAGGGCTTGGATTGATAATATTACTTGCTGCAGACTATGTATACTTGCACAGGAATTCTAGAGTATTTTATATCATATTTTTACTCACTCTAGGAACCCAACAAATTTTTGGCGCCGTTGCTGGGGACTTGAATAAGTTTTTATCTGATTTATTTTTGTGTATGTGTTTTAGTGGTTTGGTGCTAGAACTTTTTGATTGTTTCTTTTGTTTTTGCAGGTGTGATTTTGGTGCATGAGCGATCCGCCTGGGGTATGGTTTGAGCTTGATCCAGAAATTGAAAGGACATTTAGGAACAGAAGGGGGAGCAGCGCAGAAACTAGATGGAGAACGTGCTGCGTCTTCCGGAGGGTCCTGAAGGTCCAGCAGCAGTAAACCCCCAACAGAATCCGTTGCTGCAGCAAAACTCGTTGTTTGAGCAAAATGAGCAGCAAAATAATCAGGCTGAGAATCCTATCTTGATAGAAAACGATAGGACCAGAGCCATTCGAGCGTATGCTGTCTCGATGTTTAATGAGTTGAATCCAGGGATTGCACGTCCCCAGATCCAAGCGGCAAATTTTGAAATGAAACTGGTAATGTTTCAGATGTTGCAAACCGTGGGACAATTCCATGGTTTGTCATCTGAAGACCCTCATTTACATCTTAAGTCTTTTCTAGGAGTTAGTGATTCTTTTATAATTCAAGGAGTGCCTAGAGATGCTCTTAGATTAACTTTGTTCCCATATTCTCTTAGAGATGGAGCAAAGTCATGGTTAAACTCTTTTGCTCCAGGATCAATTAGGACGTGGGATGAGTTAGCTGAAAAGTTTTTGAGTAAATATTTCCCACCTAATAGAAATGCTAAATTAAGGAGTGAAATAGTAGGGTTTAGGCAACTTGAAGATGAGACTTTTAGTGAGGCTTGGGAGAGGTTTAAGGAGCTTTTGCGAAAGTGCCCACACCATGGGTTACCTCATTGTATTCAAATGGAAACATTTTACAACGGTTTAAATGGAGTAACCCAAGGTATGGTCGATGCTTCGGCTGGAGGGGCCCTTTTGGCAAAAACTTTTGATGAGGCTTATGAAATTTTAGAGAGAATATCTATTAATAGTTGTCAGTGGTCGGATGTTAGAGGCACAAATAAAAAAGTTAAGAGTGTATTAGAAGTTGATGGTGTGTCCACCATTAGGACTGATCTTGCTATGATTACTAACGCTCTTAAGAATGTGACAGTGATTAGTCATCAGCAGCCACCAGCTATGGAGCCTACTGTAGTGGTGAACCAAGTCACGGACGAAGCATGTGTCTATTGTGGTGAAGACCACAACTACGAGTTTTGCCCCAACAATCCAGCTTCTGTGTTTTTTGTAGGTAATCAGAGGAACAACCCTTATTCTAACTTCTATAATCCAGGTTGGCGCAACCACCCCAACTTCTCATGGGGAGGTCAAGGAAATAACGTACAAGCGCAACAAAAGATGAACCAGCCGGGATTTGCTAAAGCGCAGGTATTGCCCCAGCAAAATAAGCAGGCTTTGGCCCAGCAAAATTCGGGAAACTCTCTCGAAGCGATGATGAAAGAATTTATGGCTCGTACAGATGCCACAATTCAAAGTAATAAAGCTTCGATGAGAGCCTTGAATTGCAAGTGGGTCAGCTAGCTAATGAGCTGAAGGCAAGGCCTCAAGGGAAACTTCCATCAGATACTGAACACTCTAGAAGGGAAGGTAAGGAGCAGGTAAAAGCAGTTACTCTTAGGAGTGGTAAGCCATTAGAAGAAAGAATTGAGCCTAGTAAAACCCATGTTATAGAGAAAAATGATGATAGAAATAATAATGTTGTTGTCGAGAAAGAGTTGGAGTCTGGTCAGGGTGCTGGAGGCAACAATAAAAATGCTGGAGCATCTGGTTCTGTTCCAGATGTGGAACCACCTTATGTGCCGCCCCCACCTTATGTACCACCTCTACCTTTTCCACAAAGGCAAAAGCCTAAGAATCAGGATGGTCAAATTAGGAAGTTTTTAGAGCTTCTTAAGCAATTGCATATAAATATCCCTTTAGTAGGAGCTATTGAGCAAATGCCTAATTATGCTAAATTTCTTAAGGATATTTTGACTAAAAAGAAAAGATTAGGTGAGTTTGAAACTGTATCTCTTACTGAGGAGTGTAGTGTTATTCTTAAGAATGGGCTACCCCCCAAGGCTAAGGATCCAGGGTCATTTACCATACCTGTGTCTATAGGTGGAAAATAATTAGGTAGAGCACTCTGTGATTTAGGCGCAAGCATTAACCATATGTCTCTTTCGGTCTATCAGAAGTTGGGTATTGGTGAAGCTAGGTCTACCACAGTTACACTCCAATTAGCTGATAGGTCTATCACATATCCGGAGGGTAAAATTGAGGATGTCTTAGTGAAAGTAGATAAATTCATATTTCCTGTTGATTTTATTATTTTAGACTATGAGGCTGATAAAGATGTCCCAATTATTCTAGGTCGTCCATTTTTTGCTACTGGTAGGGCGTTAATAGATGTTCAAAAAGGGGAATTAACAATGAGAGTCTGTAATGAGGAAGTAAAATTTAATGTGTTTAAAGCCATGAAATATCCAGACGAAATGGAGGATTGCTCCTTCATCAGGATTCTGGAGAGCACAGTTATTGAGACAACAATACAGGATTCGGCTGATAAGCATTCGGAAAAGCATGGAGAGGTTAGTGTGAGAGATTTTGAATTTTGTTCTTTAGATAGAAAAAATGAAAAAGAGTTATTTAGGTGTGAGGATGTTTTCGAGTCTTTAGATTTAGATCAAAGGAAGGCTCCTCCTATTAAGCCATCCCTGATTGAGGCACCTACTTTAGATTTGAAGCCTTTGCCGGAGCATCTAAAGTACGTGTATCTTGGGGAAAGTGAGACGTTGCCCATTATTGTTGCATCAGATTTAATGCCAGAGCATGAAGAGGCCTTAATAAAATTACTGCGGCAACACTGCAAGGCTATAGGTTGGACATTGGCTGATATTCAGGGAATTAGCCCATCTTTTTGTATGCACAAAATCACTCTAGAAGAGGGATACTTTAGGAGTATTGAGCAACAAAGAAGGCTTAACCCTGCAATGAAAGAGGTTGTTAAGAAGGAGGTAATTAAATGGTTGGATGCTGTGATCATTTATCCAATTGCCGATAGCTATTGGGTAAGCCCTGTCCAATGTGTTCCTAAGAAAGGAGGTGTAACTGTGGTAAGCAATAAAGATAATGAGTTGATCCCCACAAGGACAGTAACTGGCTGGAGGGTTTGCATGGATTACAGAAGGCTTAATAAAGCTACCCGAAAGGATCATTTCCCTCTACCATTTATCGACCAGATGTTGGATCGATTGGCTGGTCAGGCCTACTACTGTCTCTTGGATGGTTATTCTGGGTATAACCAGATTACTATTGCTCCTGAGGATCAGGAGAAAACCACTTTCACCTGTCCTTATGGGACATTCGCTTTTAGGAGAATGCCTTTCGGCCTCTGCAATGCTCCAGCAACATTTCAGTGGTGTATGCTAGCAATTTTTTCTGATATGATTGAGTCCACTATTGAGGTATTTATGGATGATTTTTCAGTTTTTGGAGGGTCTTTTCAGAGTTGTTTAGATAATTTAGGAAATGTATTAAAAAGATGTGAGGATACCCATCTAGTTCTTAATTGGGAGAAGTGCCACTTCATGGTGAAGGAGGGCATAGTGTTAGGTCATAGGATTTCTAAAAATGGTCTAGAAGTTGATAGAGCAAAAGTTGAGGTTATCGAAAGACTAGAGCCACCGAATTCAGTGAAGGGAATTCGGAGTTTTTTAGGATTTGTGTGTCTTTAATGCTTAATAGGTATGTCTCCCTATAGGTTAGTATATGGGAAAGCTTGCCATTTACCATTAGAGCTTGAGCATAAAACATTTTGGGCTTTGAAAAAGTTAAATTTTGATCTGAGTCGTGCAGGAGCAATAAGAATGCTGCAGCTTAATGAGTTAGAAGAATTTTGTCAATTTTCTTATGAAAATGCGAAGATATATAAAGAAAAGACTAAGTTGTGGCATGACAAGAAAATAAAGTCCAAAGAATTTGTCAAGGGTCAAAAAGTCTTGCTTTATAATTCTAGATTAAAATTATTTCCTGGAAAATTGAAATCTAAATGGTCAGGACCGTTTATTATGATTGAGGTTTTCTCCAATGGAGCAATCACTTTGCAGGATGAAAAAGATGGGAGAGTGTTCAAGGTGAATGGACAGCGTGTGAAGCATTATTGGGGTGAGGAGTTTCAGTCGAAATATCCTTCCCTAAGGTTGGTCGATGTTTGAGAGAGCAGGACTTTTGCGGGAGCATTTCACAGAGCAAAATATTGAGCTCCCAGAGTTTGTATTAATTTTATTTTTCGTTGATTTGGTTTTAATTGCGGTTAGGTTAGATTTGATTTTGCATAGTTTATTAGATTTTATCCTTAAGTATTTAATTATTGGTAGTTTAGATTTTATCTGTTTTTGAATTTGATTTGATTTTATTTTCAGATTATTTATTTAAATTATCTTTGAATTATCTTTTAATTGGTTTGATTTTATTTATTTGAATTCTGTTTAATTTAAATCTATTCGGCGTTAATTGGAAATAAAAGATAAGATTGGTCTGTTAAAATTTGAATTTGAATTTTCGTATCTGAGATTTTGCAAGGTTAGGAGGTTGTTGCGACAAAGTTATGGCTGGAGCAAAATCATCCAAATAGAAGGGATTTCGTTGGGGTAATTATTATTTTACCGTGGGGATTTTTCTATGAATTCTTGCAGGTAAAATTATGCATGAGTCATTTGTTGAGGCCATGTGTCACACGACAAACATCCAACGGTCTCATTCGATGACAACACATAATTAATTACTGCGGGCAATTTGAAATCAGGAAATTACCGTTGATGGTTTGGAACTCCCGAATTGGCATGCAATTAAATTAAACGGTAAAATGATTTAATAGGAGCAAATCTTTTCGGTTGAGATTTCAAATTGCTGAAGCCCTATTTATTCGCAATCTCTGGTAAGCACGTTTCACTTCATCTTCTTGATCAAATCTTTGTGCGTGTATTATTCTTTCTTTCTTTGCATTCTCTGTCAAAACCCCATTACACCTTCAATGGCTAAAACAAGAGCTAGAAAAAGAGAGGGAAAGTGAGGAGGAAGAGGTACCCGTGACCCCCGAAGTTCAGAAAGTAAAAACCAAGAAGAAAAGGACATCAGATGAGAAAGAAGCAAAGAGAAGAAGACGACAATAGAGAGTTGAAGAACAAGAAAAAGCGAGAGAGGATGAGGTTGTTGCAGAAGAAGAAGGAGACCCAAAAGAATCTGACAAACAGAATCAAGAAGAGGATGAGCAGGAAATGGCGACTACAGAAGAAGCTCGAGAGGAAATTCAGAAGAAGCATAGTGAGGATGTGCAGACAGAGGCTATAGAGGAAGAAGGCAGAGAGCCAGTTCAGGAGGCTCGTGTGGAGGTTATCATACCTGAACCTCCAAAACGTCGCCGCATTAAGCGGAAGGCTGGGCGCATTCCAATGATCAGGACTGATACCCCATCGCCTCCATCATCAGATTCCGAGAGAGAAAAGGCAGAGCTAGAAGAACGAGAGAAAAAAGAGGCTGAGGAAAAAAGGCGAGAAGAAGCAGAAAAACAGGCAGAGGAGGAATAGTTGCTGAAGCAGAGAGAAGAGAAGGGCAAAAATATTGCTGAAGCATCGGAGGAACACGATGAAATAGCAGAGCGACAGGTGCCATACGATCGCTTCGTCAATAATTTTGCTAGAGCAAAATACACTGAGCTCCTGAGAAGGGATTTTCTGTTCGAAAGAGGTTTCAGCGGTGATCTTCCGCCATTTTTGAGGACCGAAATAGCTGACCACGGCTGTGAGCTGTTTTGTGCTAAGCCGGAGGCTGTGAACACACAGGTGGTGCGTGAATTCTATGCCAACATTGATAAAGAAGAGGGTTTCCTGGTAATTGTCAGAGGAGTCGAGATAGATTGGAGTCCAAGTGCGATCAACGCATTGTACCATTTTCAAAACTTCCCCCATGCGGCATTCAATGAGATGACAGTCGGGCCATCTGAGGAGCAGTTAAGTAATGTTGTGAGGGAGGTAGGAATCGAGGGGGCGCAGTGGCAACTATCGAAGAGTCAGAAAAGGACATTCCAGTCGGCTTATTTGAAAAAGGAAGCGAACACGTGGATGGGTTTCATCAGGCAGAGGTTGCTTCCGACAACGCACGACTCGACAGTATCCAGGGAACGAATTCTTTTAGCTTTTGCTATCTTAAGGTCTCTCAGTATTGACGTCGGAAAAAATTGTTTGTAATGAAATTGCTGGCTGCTGGAAGAAAAAGGTGGGGAAGTTGTTCTTCCCGAACACAATTACTATGCTATGCAGACAAGCAGGGGTTCCAGTGGATGAAAGTGATATAATTCTATTCGATAAGGGGATCATTGATACACCCAATTTGGCGTGGCTCCAGCGCAAGCAGGAGATACGACAAGGAGGGCTAATTTACGGCATGAATACGATTCTAGAACAACTGGCACTGCTGGCCAGTAGGCAGGAGTTTGCTGAGAGGCAAACTTTAACCTTCTGGACTTATGTTAAGAATCGTGATGCTGGTTGGAAGAGGGCACTGCAAGAAAATTTTTCAAAACCTTATCCACCCCTCCCTGCATTCCCCGAAGACCTGCTGAACCCCTGGATTCCACCGCCGCCTGCTGAGAAAGAAGATGAAGAGGAAGATCTGGGTCAGGAAGATTGAAGAGGGATTTGAATGCACAATCTTTTTGATGAAATATTTTGTTTGCTGCCGCATTCCTGACCCCATCTTCTATATGATTGATTGTCTTGTTTCTTTTTAATTTTTCTGTTTTTAAAAATATATCTCTACTTTTGTAATATTTTTGAATATTTTTAATGAATTTCTGAATATTTCTGTTCCATGAGCACTGAGTAATGCCTAACTTAACTAATTTTCCTCTGAATTTTTGAAGCTTGAACTGATTACGCTTAATTAGATCAAGGTATTCTGATCTCCAGAAACCTTTTGTTTGAGCATTTCTTCTAGCCTGGACTATTGCTGCGGCAAGACGATTTTGAAGGTAGTATTGACTTATATGATCCACTTTAAGCATAATCCTAGTCCCATGTTTAGTTTAAAAATTCAGATAGAAAAATTTAAGTTTGGGGGTATACTTGCTTATTTAATGATTCATTGGGGACAATGAATAATTCAAGTTTGGGGGACTTTTTGCTACTCCAATTATTTTGCTCGAGCATTCCTCTCCTTCTAATTAAAATTTGCTAGGTTATTGAGTAACCTTGGACATTTGTGATACCCACAGTTTGTCTTCGCGTCAAAAGATGACCTAGGGAATGTGAAAAAATGATGAGAAAAATTATTATTTGCGGAAAAAAGATTATTTGTTGAAGATTTTGCTGAAAAAATTGATGGAGCAAAAGTTTTGAGGGATGAATGATGATCCAACAGTTTTTCTGTCTCCCATAACTTAGGTGAGCTTCATCATAAAATGTCGCCATTCTGAGGAGCAAGAGATAGAACAACTAAGGATTTTTTAGCTTTATAATGAGTATTGAGCTTAGTTGGTGATGAGCTTGAGGCAAGGGTATACTGCACCATAAAGTGGGTTATCCCATGCTTAAGAGCTTATGACTGTAAGGCTGCTTTATGTCTGATAAATAATGATATAAACCCCTTTAGAAATATGTTTTGAAATGTCTGATAATAGAGCTAGGTTGTAGTGAGTTCTTAGAATTAAGTTGAAAAGTGGTGATTATTTGTCCATGCCGGAGGAATCATTTTGCTGCAGCAGAGCTTGGTTTTGCAGAGTGCTCAGGTAAAGGTTAAAGGTAGTGTTGGACTGACTGGTTTGATTAAGCTATTCTTTGTCTAATATTCTCAATTCTTGAAGGAAGGTTGGTTAGTATTACTCGGGACGCGCAATAGTTCAAGTTTGGGGGTATGATAACTGCCCAAAAGGTAGTTATTTAGGCCTCAATTATATAGGGATTTGTGTGTCCTTTATGCTTATTAGGGTTGGTTTTCGATAGATATTACATGTTTTAACCCATTTGGAAGAATGGAAGCGTTGGAAATTATTTTGTGCAGATTATGCTGCTGAGCGACTGGAGGGAGCAAATTCTATGCTGCAACAAAAACTGGGAACAGAACTGCCACATCACAGCTCGTTAGCCAACTTCATGAACCGACTTCTGTTGAGTTAATTTCGTGATAAAGGATCAAGGAGAGCCCTACACGTGTCCTAGTTGACCTAATTCAAGTCTCATATCCTTCTATAAAAGGAAGTAGCCGTCCAAGTCAAAAGTATTCCATGTTTTCCCTTGGAAGTCGAATATTTTAGAGAGATTGAAGATCATCAAGAACACCATCTTCCGCAAGCTGATTAGGGAGTTTAATTTCTTTATTAACTTTTGGTTATGGACATGCATACTCAGATTGTAATTCGTATTCCTATGCCTATTATGAACTAAGTAGCTTAAGGTGTTGGTTAGGAATAATATGATTATTGTGCTACATCTCTAGTAATAAATTGACTATCGCATTTTGGTTAATTGTTGGGCTTATTCTCATTTTATGCCCGCCTGGCCAGCCGGTATGGATAGCTCTCTCTAGTTTCAGGGATGATTTAGAGAGTGTGTGGCAATTATCCACACTACGATCGTTGTGTATTGGTGAACTGTTGGGATTGGTGCCCAAAAACTCGTAGATAGTGAATGTTAAACGAATTATATACTTATTCGATAAAGGTGTTATCGAGATTGATTCAGTAAAAGTCATTACTGAATAAAGTAAATTGCACATATAATAACCCAAATCCAATAAACTAAGATCCATGGCTATAGGATGAACACTTGAGCTTTATGTAAAGACATAAAAGTGGATCAAGCTTGAGTAATAGCCAAAACGGTCTATAGTATAGGAATAGGGTTGGGTACCTTATTCTGGAGACACTATGAGACGCGGCCCACTTTATAGATGGTATAGACGATGTGATCCTAAATCGTCCATGTAGAGACATGCGAGTGGGGGCGTCCTATGCAATGAGTTTGCATAAGACCAGGACCGAGAAATAAGTCGCTCTCGCTTTATAACACCGTTTACTGATGAGACTAACTATTTCATGTGATGACCTAGGTAACTCGATCTTAATCCTGAGCTAACTATGAACTCTTGTTTATTCAGGCTTATCCTTAGATCTGCATAGGTGAGAGTGGCTCAGTATCGCCGACTCAATAAGCCTCCCATTTCAGGGATATGAACGGGTAGATAGCTGGGGACATAGTCGTGCAAGAAGGAATTCACTCCTACCGGAATTAGGGATAGTAGAGAGGTTGTTCCCTTAAGTGCTGACTCCGAGGCTTGAACAAAGGGATCCCGCCCTCTCATTGGCCCGAGAGGGACTCGGTTTATTGGTTGGACCATAAACCAATTGTTCATTAGAGGATCAGTGGGACTTAAGGAACTAGAACTACTATAGGGGTAAAACGGCTTATTGACCTAGCTATAGCTACGAACAACCTGTGAAAGATCGACTTACTAATCATGGTTAAATCAAGTGGACGAAAATATATCTATAGTGAGGGGAGTGCAACTATCAGGCTATAGTGGAGTGTCCCGATAGTTAACGAATGTTGGCTAGCTTGGACAATGAGATTAGTCGGTTAGCCTCGAATCGTTGGAGCTCATGATCTATAGGTCCATTAGGTCCCCCTACTAGCTCATATCGGAATTAAGCCTAGAACAAAAGATAGGAAGCTTTGAATCGTTCAAAATCGGGAAAAAGGGTATTATCGTAAATTGTGTTTGACACAATAATTTAATTATGAATTAAATTAGAAAATGAGAGATGAAGTATTTAAAAGTGTTTTGAATACTATATATATGTATTAGGAATCATATATATGGAATTGCACAAGATAATAAATATTAATTAGATTAATCATATCAAAATTAATTTGAAAATTTTCAAATTAATTACCAAGCAATCAACTTCAATTTAGAATTGAAATTGGGGGTAATTTGCAAGCTTGAAATTTGATTTCAATTTGAATTTAGTGGATTTAGTTGGAAATCCATGATAACTGCCCAAAAGGTAGTTATTTAGGCTTCATTTATATAAGGATTTGTGTGTCTTTAATGCTTAATATTGTTGTTATTGAAAAAGAGTTTGAGTCTGGTCAGGGTGCTGGAGGCAGCAAAGAAAATGCTGGAGCATCTGGTTCTGTGCCAGATGTAGAACCACCATATGTGCCGCCCCCACCTTATGTACCACCTCTACCTTTTCCACAAAGGCAAAAGCCTAAGAATCAGGATGGTCAATTTAAAAAGTTTTTAGAGATTCTTAAGCAGTTGCATATAAATATCCCTTTAGTAGAAGCTATTAAGCAAATGCTTAATTATGCTAAATTTCTTAAGGATATTTCGACTAAAAAGAAAAGGTTAGGTGAGTTCGAAACTGTATCTCTTACTGAGGAGTGTAGTGCTATTCTTAAGAATGGGCTACCCCCCAAGGCTAAGGATCCAGGGTCATTTACTATACCTATGTCTATAGGTGGAAAGAAATTAGGTAGAGCACTCTGTGATTTAGGTGCAAGCATTAACCTTATGCCTCTTTCGGTCTATCGGAAGTTAGGTATTGGTGAAGCTAGACCTACCACAGTTACGCTCCAATTAGCTGATAGGTCTATAACATATCCAGAGGGTAAAATTGAGGATGTCTTAGTAAAAGTTGATAAATTCATATTTCCTGTTGAGTTTATTATTTTAGACTATGAGGCTGATAAAGATGTCCCAATTATTCTAGGTCGTCCATTTTTGGCTACTGGTAGGGCATTAATAGATGTTCAAAAAGGAGAATTAACAATGAGAGTCTGTAATGAGGAAGTGAAATTTAATGTGTTTAAAGCCATGAAATATCCAGATGAAATGGAGGATTGCTCCTTCATCAGGATTCTGGAGAGCACAGTTATTGAGACAGCAATACAGGATTCGGTTGATAAGCATTCAGAAAAGTATGGAGAGGTTAGTATAGAAGATTTTGAGTTTTGTTCTTTAGATAGAAAAAATAAAAAAGAATTGTTTAGATGTGAGGATGTTTTTGAGTCTTTAGATTTAGATCAAAGAAAGGCTCCCCCAATTAAGCCATCCCTAATTGAGGCACCCACTTTAGATTTGAAACCTTTACCGGATCATCTAAAGTATGTGTATCTTGGGGAGAGTGATACGTTGCCCATTATTGTTGCATCAGATTTAATGCCGGAGCATGAGGAGGCCTTAATAAAATTGCTGCAGCAATACCGCAAAGCTATAGGTTGGACATTGGCTGATATTCAAGGGATTAGCCCATCTTTTTGTATGCACAAAATCACTCTAGAGGAGGGATCCTTTAGGAGTATTGAGCAACAAAGAAGGCTTAACCCTGCAATGAAAGAGGTTGTTAAAAAGGAGGTAATTAAATGGTTGGATGTTGGGATCATTTATCCAATTGCCGATAGCAATTGGGTAAGCCATGTCCAATGTGTTCCTAAGAAAGGAGGTGTCACTGTGGTGAGCAATAAAGATAATGAGCTGATTCCAACCAGGACAGTAACTGGCTGGAGGGTTTGTATGGATTACAAAAGGCTTAATAAAGCCACCCGAAAGGATCATTTCTCTCTACCATTTATCGACCAGATGTTGGATCGATTGGCTGGTCAGGCCTATTACTGTTTCTTGGATGGTTATTCTGGGTATAACTAGATTACTATTGCTCCTGAAGATCAGGAGAAAACCACTTTCACCTGCCCTTATGGGACATTCGCTTTTAGGAGAATGCCTTTCGGCCTTTGCAATGCTCCAGCAACATTTCAGCGGTGTATGCTAGCAATTTTTTCTGATATGATTGAGTCCACTGTTGAAGTCTTTATGGACGATTTTTCAGTGTTTGGAGGGTCTTTTCAGAGTTGTTTAGATAATTTAGGAAATGTATTAAAAAGATGTGAGGATACCCATCTAGTACTTAATTGGGAGAAGTGTCACTTCATGGTGAAGGAGGGCATAGTGTTAGGCCATAGGATTTCTAAAAATGGTCTAGAAGTTGATAGAGCAAAAGTTGAGGTTATCGAAAGACTAGAGCCACCGAATTCAGTGAAGGGAATTCAGAGTTTTTTAGGACATGCTGGATTTTATAGGAGGTTCATAAAGGATTTTTCCAAAATCAGTAAACCTCTTTGTAACTTATTGTGCACTGATCATGTTTTTGACTTTAATGCAGATTGTAGGAAGGCTTTTGAAACATTAAAGGCTGCTTTAATCTCAGCACCCATTCTCTGCGCGCCTAATTGGAATTTTCCATTTGAGGTAATGTGTGATGCGAGTGATGCTGCGGTAGGAGCGATGCTGGGGCAAAAGCAGGGCAAATTTATTCATCCTATATATTATGCAAGCAAGGTTTTAAATGAAGCACAGGTCAACTACACAACTACTGAAAAGGAGTTGTTAGCTGTTGTGTTTGCTTTTGAGAAATTTTGACCATATTTGGTTGGATCTAAAGTCACGGTGTTCACAGATCATGCAGCAATAAGATATTTAATGTCTAAGAAGGATGCAAAGCCGAGACTAATTCGATGGATTTTATTACTGCAGGAATTTGACTTGGAGATAAAGGACAAGAAGGGATTAGAGAATGTCGTTGCAGATCATTTATCTCGTCTTGATCCATCATCATTTTTGCTGAAGCAATCTGCCATTTCCGATTCTTTTCCAGATGAGCAGCTTTTTGCTGTTCAGGTAAAGGTAGTCAGGGATGTCCCTTTGTATGCTGATATTGCCAACTTTTTAGTAAAGGGAGTCACCCCTATTGATATGGATTGGAGGCAGAAGAAAAAGTTTAAGCATGATGCGAAATTTTTCTTTTGGGATGAGCCGTTTATGTATAAGCAATGCCCTGACGGTATTATTCGTAGGTGTGTTTCAGGTGCTGAAGCAAAAGAAATCCTGGAGCAATGTCACTCTTCGCCGTATGGAGGTCATTTCAGCGGACAGAGGAAGGCTATGAGGATTTTGCATTGCCGATTTTTCTGGCCTACGTTATTTAAGGATGCCCATTGGTTCTACAAGCAATGTGACGCTTGCCAAAGGAGAGGAAATTTGGGGCCTAGAGATGAAATGCCTCTTACTTACATTTTAGAAGTTGAATTATTTGATGTATGGGGCATTGACTTTATGGGACCATTTCCCCCTTCTAATGGCAATGTTTTTATCTTATTGGCAGTTGATTATGTGTCCCAGTGGGTGGAGGTCATCGCATGCCATCAGAGTGATGCCAAGACAGTAGCAAGGTTTCTTCAATCGCACATCTTTGCGCGGTTTGGGACACCTAGGGCTCTAGTGAGTGATGAGGGTACACATTTTGTTAATAATATCTTAACTAAGCTTTTAGCTAAGTATGAGATTAAGCATAGGATAGCTACCCCTTATCACCCACAAGCAAATGGTCAAGCTGAAATTAGTAATAGGAAAATTAAAGCTATTTTAGAGAAAGTAGTCCATCCATCTAGAAAGGATTGGTCCTTTAGGTTGGATGAGGCTCTTTGGGCTTATAGGACAGCTTATAAGACTCCTTTAGGTATGTCTCCCTATAGGTTAGTATATGGGAAAGCTTGTCATTTACCATTAGAGCTTGAGCACAAAACATTTTGGGCTTTGAAAAAGTTAAATTTTGATCTGAGTCGTATAGGAGCAATCAGAATGCTGCAGCTTAATGAGTTAGAAGAATTTCGTCAATTTTCTTACGAAAATGCGAAAATGTATAAGGAAAAGACTAAGCTGTGGCATGACAAAAAAATTAAATCTAAGGAGCTTGTCAAGGGTCAGAAAGTTTTGCTTTATAATTCTAGATTAAAATTATTTCCTGGAAAATTAAAATCTAAATGGTCAGGACCGTTTATTGTGATTGAGGTTTTCTCCAATGGAGCAATTACTTTGCAGGATGAAAAAGATAGGAGAGTATTCAAGGTGAATGGACAGCGTGTGAAGCATTATTGGGGTGAGGAGTTTCAGTCGAAATATCCTTCCCTAAGGTTGGTCGATGTTTGAGAGAGCAGGACTTTTGCGGGAGCATTTCACAGAGTAAAATTTTGAGCTCCCGAAGTTTGAATTGATTTTATTTTTCGTTAATTTGATTTCGGTTAGGATAGATGTAATTTTGAATGATGTATTAGATTTTATCTTTTAAGTATTTTTATATTTTTGGTAGGTTAGATTTGATCTATTTTTTTTTTTATTTGATTTGATTTTCGGGTTCTTTATTTAAATTATCTTGCAATTATCTTTTAGTTGGTTGGATTTTATTTTATCTAGATTTTATTTTCGGTTATTTGAATTCTAGTTTTAATTAATAGAGATTTTCTCTAAGTTATTCAGCTTCTTTTGAGAATAACAGGTTAAGTTTGCTTTGATTGGTTTAATTTGAAAGGATTTGATTTGTCTATTTTAAAATTCAAATTTCGTATCTAAGATTCTTCAGGTTCGGTAGATTGTTGCGGCAAAGATATTGCTGGAGCAAAATATGCCGAGTTAGAAGGGTTTCCGTTGGAATTTATTATTGTTACCATTGGGTTTGACTTTGAATTCTTGCAGGTAAATGTGCGTGCATCGTCTGATGAGGCCACGTGGCGCAGAGTAATTATCCAACGGCTCCAATGATGACAGAGCATTAATTTTTACCATGGCTGTTTGGAATTTGCAATTTTACCGTTGGTAATTTTTGAATTTCAGGTTTGCATTTTTAATTGCAACGGTAATATTAGTTATGACCGGGCAAATCCTTTCGGTTAGGATTCTTGTTTGCTGCAGCCCTATTTATTCGCAATCTCTGGTAAGTAAATTTCACTTCGTTTTCTTGATCAAATTCTTGTGCGTGTGTTATTCTTTCTTTCTTTGCAAAACCCTATTATACCTTCCATGGCTAAGACGAGAGCGCGAAAAGAAATGGAGAGTGAGGAGGAAGAGATACCGGTCACACCGGAAGTTCAAAAAGGAAAGTCTAAGAAGAAGAGGACGCCAGAGGAAAAGGAAGCAAAGAGAAGAAGAAGGCAACAGAGGGCTACAGAACAGAAGGAAGTTCAGGAGGTGGCGAACGTTGTTGCCACTACTGCGGAGGAAGGAAGTACTCAAGAACCTGCAATACAAACCCAGATACGGTTCAAGAACAGATTGCTGAGAAAAATCAAGAAACAGAGAATGAAGGTGAATATAACAAGGAGAAAACACCAGAGCCGGTGCAGGAGGACCATGTTGAAATCATTATGCCTGAACCGCCCAAGCGCCGCCGCATCAAAAGGAAGGCGGGTCGCGTGAGGGTGGTTCGGACCACGCCATCACCTCCGACGTCGGACTCTGAGGAAGAAAGAAGGGAAGCTGAGAATAAGGAAAAAGAAGAAGAGGCGAGAAAGGCAGAGGAATAACGTTTGCGCATCCAGAGAGAAAGCAGGGGCAAAGGAATTGCCGAAGCATCAGGAGAAATTGAGGAGCCGAGGGTGCCATTCATTCGCTTCGTCGACGATCTTGCCCGAGCAAAATACTAGGAGGTGCTGAAACGGGACTTCTTGTTCGAACGTGGATTTGTGATAGCGAGCATAGCTAGCTATCTTTACTGATTTAATTTAGCTAGTCTTTTATGATGTTTGGGCCATTTTATTGTGCTTTAATGTTTATTTTGTAGGAAATGGTTGATTGGAGCTATAATGCAATATCAGAGTTAATCGGGTGCTCGGGGCGTGAAAAGATGCAAAGGAATGAAAAGAATAAAAGAGGGAAAAAGTCAAATCTCGGTCAACAGCAGGCTAGCGTCGAGACGCTAGCTCTTGAGCGTCTCGACGCTCACATTCCATATCAGATTAGGCGCGTACAGCTTACAGCGTCGAGACGCTACGATAGGAAGCGTCCCGACGCTACCGTTTTTCCTTATTCAGAACGCGCGTTTAAGAGGCAGCGTCGCGACGCTGTCTTGACAGCGTCTCGACGCTTCGACGAAAAAAACAGAATATAAGCTTCACTTCGGCTAGGTTTTTGGGGGAATCAATTTGGGACCTTTTGGAGCCGTAAAGAGGACAGAATAGAGCACTTTTGGAGCCGAAAACAAAGGAGGAACTTGGAAATCAACCCATTGTTCGTGGGGATCGTGACGGGGACGTCGGGACTCGGCCTACATTGAGTTTTCTTTTCCCTTTTCTTTCTTTAGTTAGATTTATGGCTTACACATGTTTAGTTGAGATTGTATTTACATTCATGAGTAGCTAAACTTGTAGCTTAGGGATTGATGTAGTTGATTAAGTTTATGGATTGATTTATGGTTTAAGTTGTGCAATGTTATTGTGTTTGTAATCTTGATTTAATGCTTTCAATTAATTGGCCATTAGTTGGATGATTTAAGTTTCGAATCTAGCTCGGGAGAGGGGATTTGATTTAGACTTACTCAAGATTGCATGAATAAAGTTTAATTTCTAATTCTTGACGGTTTTAGATTAACTTTAGAATTGGTTAAAAGATCTCATTGCCTTGCATATTAATAAACTTAGATAGGGATATCAAGTTGGTTAATTTGCATGAGAATCAATTATACTCGGGAGAGGTAGTTGTGATTAAAGGGTCTTTGGCTCATAATTTCATTGTGCATAATAACTTATTCTTTAAAATCAATCCTAAACGAAATCGGCGAAATCAATTCCCTAAGTAGTTTTCCCAATTGAAATTCCACACTTTTTACTTGCTTTGATTTGGTTTTCTTATCATTCATTCATCACTTTTTGATCCCTAAATAAAATTGGGCAAGATAATTCACAATACTTGATTTGCTTAAAAATCCAATCCAGAGGACGACACTCGTTTACACGAAAACACTATATTATTACTTGACCCGTACACTTGCGGTAAGCAAAGTCCACATCAAGTTTTTGGCGCCGTTGTCGGGGATTGGCACATTTAGCTAAATTGATATTGTGAAAAAATTGTTTGATCTTAATTTAGGGTGTATTTTTATCTTTTTTAGGTTTGTTGCATTTTTTCCTTATTTGTCTTTCATTCCATATTTGATTTTCTAGGTTAGTTTTCTTTTAGTTGTGTAATCTTTTCCTTATTTGTTCTTGTTTTTCCTTTTCTAGGTTAGTTTCCTTATTTGCATTTTGTCATATTTTATTTTTGCATTCCATATTAGGTTAGTTTGTTTCTTTTTCCTTGATTATATTTTCCATATTTAGATTAGTTGTCTCCTTTTCTTTATTTATTTCCATATTTGTTTTACTTTTCTTTTAAGGTATTTTTAATTTTGCATGCGTAGGGATAAAGATTTAATTTTAGCACCATTTGATCCCGAGATAGAAAGAACAATTCTTAGGCTTCGAAGGGAAACTAGAGAAAATTTTCAAATGGCTGACCAAAATCCACCTGAGGAGCCTAGGCCTATTAGAGATTATTTTCAGCCTGTGTTTCAGGGGCAACAGTCGGGGATTGTCTATGCACCGATTAATGCCAACAACTTTGAGCTGAAGACCGGCCTCATTCAGATGGCTCGAGACTGTGCATACAGAGGATCACCCACTGAGGATCCAAATTCTCATCTTAAATCATTCTTGGATATTTGTGGGACGGTAAAGATTAATGGTGTCTCTGAGGATGCTATTCGTTTACGTTTATTTCCCTTTTCTTTGCAGGATAAAGCACGTGATTGGTTGCAGTCTATTACCCCTGGGAGCATCACTACCTGGGATGCTTTGGTCCAGGCCTTTTTAAAGAAATTCTTTCCTCCTGCAAAGACGGTCAAGCTGAGGACCGAGATTGGGACATTCCAACAACAATATGATGAGCAGTTGTTCGAAGCTTGGGAGCGATTCAAAGAGCTACTGAGGAAGTGTCCTCAGCATGGTTACCCCGATTGGCTTCAGGTACAGTTGTTTTATAATGGTTTAACTCCTAGTACAAAAACGATTGTTGATGCAGCTGCAGGTGGGACTCTGTTGTCCAAGACCGTGGAAAACGCTCGCACACTTTTAGAGGATATGGCTACCAACAGCTATCAGTGGCCATCTGAGCGGTCTACACCTAAAAAGATCGCTGCTGGAGTGTTTGAGGTTGATAAAGTAAGTGCACTCCAGGCCCAGATGACTTCCCTTGCCAATGCTTTTATGAAATTTTCAGGTACAGGGAGTGCACAGTCAATTGAATCAGCTGCTGCTTTAGCATCTAGACCTCAGGAGGAGACTATTGAACAGGTTCAGTATGTTTCAAATTCGAATTTTAGGGGGTATAATAATTCTACACCTACACATTATCACCCTAACAATAGGAACCATGAAAATTTCTCTTATGCTAATACTAAGAATGTTCTTAATCCTCCTAGTTTTGCCCCTCAAACTCAAGATAATAAAAAGTTAGAAGATCTTGTTGGAGCTTTCATTGCAGAGTCTAGTAACAGGACAACCAAGTTAGAGGAGGCAGTCATTGCCATCAATTCAACAGTGAATGGCCACAGTGCAGCCATAAAGAACATTGAGACTCAGCTGGGACAGTTGGTGAATGTTGTAAGCACCATGAATAAAGGTAAGGCCCCAGCTGAACAAGAGAAACCCCAGATGGAGTATTGTAAGGCAATCACTGTGCACCAGGAAGAATCTGAAGAGGAACCTGAATCTGAGGACTATGAAACGCCTACAGGGGAAGCTGAGGAGGACACATCATCTGATGAGGCTGAGCAACCTAACCTTGAGCCTCCTATTCCTTCTCCCACACTGATGGTTCCCAAGGAAAAGAAAAAGAAAAAGAAGAAAAAGAACAATCAGGTTCAATTTGATAAATTTATGAATGCTTTTATGAATCTGAATATTAATATTCCTTTTGCAGAGGCATTAGAGATGCCCCAGTACAACAGGTTCATGAAGGAGTGGTTAGCAAAGAAGCGAAAAGAAAAGAAGGTTGACACTGTTTATCTTGCTTCCACATGCAGCACCAGAGTACAACAGAAAGTACCTGAAAAAGTAGCAGATCCAGGGAGTTTTTCTGTTCCTTGTAGTTTTGGTACTTATTCTTTCAGAGCATTATGTGATTTAGGTGCTAGCATTAATATTATCCCATTGTCCTTGTGTAAGAAGTTAGACATAGGTGAGATTAAATCTACTCCTGTAAAGCTCCAATTGGCTGATCAATCTGTGGTGAGACCAGTCGGTATTGTAGAGAATGTGCTAATCATAGTAGGTAGATTTTTCCTCCCTATTGACTTGTATGTTATGGACATGATAGAAAATCCTTCGATGCCTGTCATATTAGGACGACCATTCCTCGCTACTGGGCGAGCGATTATAGATATTGAGCGCAGGGAGCTCACTATTAGAGTCAAGAACGAAAAAGAGATCTTTAAAGCAGTTGAAGACTCTAAAGATGAAGTGCTTCATATGGGTTACAGGAAAGGTGCAAGAAAGAGCACCTCTGTTGGATTCACAGAACAAAAGCCTCCTTGAAGCACGTGCAACACGTCGAGCTAATGACGTTAAACAAGCGCTTATGGGAGGCAACCCAAGTAAGTTTAGTGTGTTTTTCCCTTTTGTTTTTGATTTTTTGTTTGTTTTTGTTTTGTAGGTCTTGTTTTCTTCCTCTCCTTTGTTTTCAAGCTTTCAAGATTCCAAGCTCTCAAGCAAGAAGTCATCATCATTCCAGGCCAGTATTGTTCACTCCTGTCATTCTTTTATTGTCTCATGCTTGTTCATGCCTTATTTTCTTTATACATTGAGGACAATGCATACTTTAAGTTTGGGGGTGGATTAGCATGTTTGTGGAGCCCTTGAGCATCTGAGTTCGGGCTATAGTTTTGAGCTTTCTTTGAATTATGCATATGGTTGTTTTCCGGATGCTACTTGTGTATGATTATGATATCCTAGGATAGGCTTTCTTGTCAATTTTCAAGCTTGTGATGAGATGTAAGCATGAGTGCCCAAAAAGGGAGACTTCTTAAAATTTTTCTAGGAGATGGCTTGCATGAGTAGAGTATTTGTCTTGGCTAGATTTGGATTTGAATGCTTAGGAGCGAATTATTGGGTTCATATGCTTGTTGTCACCTCGATAGGTGTAGGGTAGAGCTAAAGAGTTAATTTTTTGCAAATTAGCATGTTTGATCTTGCTTAGGAGAAAAGAAAAGAATATCTGCTTATCATGTTCATAACGAAAAATCATTCTTGTTGTTATTGTTGAAAAAGAAAAAAGTCATGACTTATGCGCGCAATATGCAATGTTTAATAAAGATTAAGGCAAAAAGAGCTACCCCTGTTGTGATCAGTTAGGCCAACCAGAGAAAACTCAGGTTAAGGGTCCCTACAATGGGTGTGTGAAAGCTAGTGCCACATTTAAATGCTTAATTCAATTGTAATTAAAAGCACCTAAGTAGGGAGATAAACAAACTAATTTGTTGCATTAACTCATTAGTGAAACCTTAGTGCCAGTGTAGAGGGAAGATGAGCTGAGAGTTTAATAAATCAACCCCGGGCTAGTAGAGTCTGATCTTGTTGAGTTAGATCTCGCTTGTGCAAGTTAATTTTGGAAAAATTTTAATTTGTCTCCCTCATTGGTCCTTGTGTGCATGTCTCTTGCTTGCTTGGTCATTGACTTTTGAGCCTTGAGGATTGAGTTACGATTGTTGCATCTATTCTTCCATTATATGTCTGATTTAGAGTTTGCTCGAGGACTAGCAAAAGCTTAAGTTTGGGGGTATTTGATAGCGAGCATAGCTAGCTATCTTTACTGATTTAATTTAGCTAGTCTTTTATGATGTTTGGGCCATTTTATTGTGCTTTAATGTTTATTTTGTAGGAAATGGTTGATTGGAGCTATAATGCAATATCAGAGTTAATCGGGTGCTCGGGGCGTGAAAAGATGCAAAGGAATGAAAAGAATAAAAGAGGGAAAAAGTCAAATCTCGGTCAACAGCAGGCTAGCGTCGAGACGCTAGCTCTTGAGCGTCTCGACGCTCACATTCCATATCAGATTAGGCGCGTACAGCTTACAGCGTCGAGACGCTACGATAGGAAGCGTCCCGACGCTACCGTTTTTCCTTATTCAGAACGCGCGTTTAAGAGGCAGCGTCGCGACGCTGTCTTGACAGCGTCTCGACGCTTCGACGAAAAAAACAGAATATAAGCTTCACTTCGGCTAGGTTTTTGGGGGAATCAATTTGGGACCTTTTGGAGCCGTAAAGAGGACAGAATAGAGCACTTTTGGAGCCGAAAACAAAGGAGGAACTTGGAAATCAACCCATTGTTCGTGGGGATCGTGACGGGGACGTCGGGACTCGGCCTACATTGAGTTTTCTTTTCCCTTTTCTTTCTTTAGTTAGATTTATGGCTTACACATGTTTAGTTGAGATTGTATTTACATTCATGAGTAGCTAAACTTGTAGCTTAGGGATTGATGTAGTTGATTAAGTTTATGGATTGATTTATGGTTTAAGTTGTGCAATGTTATTGTGTTTGTAATCTTGATTTAATGCTTTCAATTAATTGGCCATTAGTTGGATGATTTAAGTTTCGAATCTAGCTCGGGAGAGGGGATTTGATTTAGACTTACTCAAGATTGCATGAATAAAGTTTAATTTCTAATTCTTGACGGTTTTAGATTAACTTTAGAATTGGTTAAAAGATCTCATTGCCTTGCATATTAATAAACTTAGATAGGGATATCAAGTTGGTTAATTTGCATGAGAATCAATTATACTCGGGAGAGGTAGTTGTGATTAAAGGGTCTTTGGCTCATAATTTCATTGTGCATAATAACTTATTCTTTAAAATCAATCCTAAACGAAATCGGCGAAATCAATTCCCTAAGTAGTTTTCCCAATTGAAATTCCACACTTTTTACTTGCTTTGATTTGGTTTTCTTATCATTCATTCATCACTTTTTGATCCCTAAATAAAATTGGGCAAGATAATTCACAATACTTGATTTGCTTAAAAATCCAATCCAGAGGACGACACTCGTTTACACGAAAACACTATATTATTACTTGACCCGTACACTTGCGGTAAGCAAAGTCCACATCAATTTGGCAATGATTTACCTAGGTTTTTGGAGTCTGGAATAGTGAACCTCGGTTGGAGGCAATTTTGTGCGAAGCCAGAACCTATGAATGCCAACATTGTTCGCGAATTTTACGCCAATCTTGACGTTAAGAATGATTTTGAGGTCATCGTTCGAGGAGTGCCTGTACAGTGGAGTCCTGAAGCCATTAATGAACTGTTCGATCTCCAAGATTTTCCGCATGCCGTTTTTAATGAGATGGTGGCTGCACCATCTAGTGATCAACTGAGTGCGGCTGTCCAGGAGGTAGGCATTGAGGGGGCCCAGTGGAGGGTGTCGCAGACAAGGAAGCATACATTTCAAGCTGCTTATTTGAAGAGTGAAGCAAACACCTGGATGGGTTTCATCAGGCTACGCTTGCTGCCGACAACACACGACTCCACAGTATCTCGTGACAGGGTATTGCTTGCTTTTGCCATTCTGCGCTCGATGAGTATTGATGTAGGAAAAATTATTTCTTCTGAGATTGTTGATTGCTGGAAAAGGAAGGTGGGGAAGCTGTTCTTTCCGAACACGATTACGATGTTATGCAGCAGGGCAGGAGTGCCCATGGTTCCAGAAGATATGATCATGACTGATAAGGGAATCATTGACACACCTAATCTGGTGCGGCTTCAGCGTATGCAAGAGGTTCGCCACGGTGGACTTGTGTATGGCGTCAATCAAATCCTAGAGCAACTGTCAGTGTTGACCAGTAGGTTAGAGTTTGCTGAAAGGCAAGCTCAGACCTACTGGACTTATGCTAAGAGGAGAGATGATGCGCTCAGGGGGGCCTTGCAAACCAATTTCTCAACACCGTATCCGGCCTTTCCAATGTTTCCCGATGATTTGTTTAATCTTTGGATACCACCCCCGCCTGTTGAACGAGAAGAGGATGTTGATGAGGAGCAGGGTCAGGAAGATTGACTGATGGGATGACCTGGAGCGAGCATTACTTTTGTTTTTCCATTTTTGTTTGCTCGCGCATATTGACCCTGCTCACTGTTATAACTGCTTATCTTGTTTCTTTCTAATCTTTTTAATTTTTACTTTGAAAAAAATATCTGCTTTGTAATATTTTTCTATGATTTTAATGAAATTTCTGAATGTTTCTATTCCATGAGCACTGACTGACTCTAACTTAACTATTTTCTTCTGAATTTTTTAAGCTTGGACTGATTACGCTTAGTTAGATCAAGGTATTCTGATCTCCAGAAACCTTTTGCTTGAGCATTTCTTCTAGCCTGGACTGTTGCTGCGGCAAGAAGATTTTTTACGGTAGTATTGACTTATATGATCCACTTTAAGCTTAATCCTAGTCCCATGTTTAGCTTAAAAATTCAGATAGAAAAATTTAAGTTTGGGGGTATAATTGCTTAATTAATGATTCATTGAGGACAATGAATAATTCAAGTTTGGGGGACTTTTTGCTACTCCAATTATTTTGCTCGAGCATTCCTCTCCTTCAAAATTAAAATTTGTTAGGTTATTGAGTAACCGGGGACATTTGTGATACCCACAGGTTGTCTTCGCGTCAAAAGATGACCTAGGAAATGTGAAAAAAAAATAAAAAATAAAAATTATTTGTTGAAGATTTTGCTGAAATATTGATGGAGCAAAAGTTTTTGAAGGATGAATAATGATCCAGCAGTTTTTCTGTCTCCCATAACTTAGGTGAGCTTCATCATAAAATGTCGCCATTCTGAGGGGCAAGAGATGGAATAACTAAGGATTTTTTAGCTTTATAATGAGTATTGAGCCTAGTTGGTGATGAGCTTGAGGCAAGGGTATACTGCACCATAAAGTGGGTCATCCCATGCTTAAGAGCCTATGACTGTCAGGCTGCTTTAAGTCTGATAAATAATGTTATAAACCCCTTTAAAAATATGTTTTGAAATGTCTGATAATAGAGCTAGGCTGTGATGAGTTCTTAGAATTAAGTTGAAAAGTGGTGATTATTTGTCCCTGCTGAAGGAATCATTTTGCTGCAGCAGAGCTTGGTTTTGCAGAGTGCTCAGGTAAAGGTTAAAGATAGTGTTGGACTGTCTGGTTTGATTAAGCTAATTCTTTGTCTAATGTTCTGAAATTCTTGAAGGAAGGTTGGTTAGTATTGCTCGGGACGCGCAATAGTTCAAGTTTGGGGGTATGATACCTGCCCAAAAGGTAGTTATTTAGGCTTCATTTATATAAGGATTTGTGTGTCTTTAATGCTTAATAGGGTTGGTTTTAGAGAGATATTACATGATTTAACCCATTTGGAAGAATGGAAGCTTTGGAAATCACTTTATGCAGATTATGCTGCTGAGCGACTGGAGGGAGCAAATTCTATGCTGCAGCAAAACTGAGAGCAGAAACTGCCACATCACAGCTCGTTAGCCAACTTCATGAACCGACTTCTATTGAGATATTTTCGGGATAAAGGATCAAGGAGAGCCTTACACGTGTCCTAGTTGACCTAATTCAAGCCTCCCATCCTTCTATAAAAGGAAGTAGCCGTCAAAGTCAAAAGCATTCCATGTTTTCCCTTGGAAGCCGAATAGTATAGGGAGATTGAAGATCATCAAGAACACCATCAACCGCAAGCTGATTAGGGAGTTTACCTTCTTTATTAACTTGTAGTGATGGACATGCATACTCAGATTGTAATTCGTATTCCTATGCTTATTATGAACTAAGTAGCTTAAGGTGTTGGTTAGGAATAATGTGATTACTGTGCTTCATCTCTAGTAATAAATTGACTATTGCATTTTGGTTAATTGTTGTGTTTATTCTTATTTTATGCCCGCCTGGCCAGCCGATATGGATAGCTCTCTCTAGTTTCAGGGATGATTTAGATAGTGTGTGGCAATTCTCCACATTACGATCATTGTGTATTGGTGAACGCCAGTGACTGAGCTAGGGATAGCCAGTTGCCTAGTGCTCGATCGGTCGCTCTTCATTGGGGTTGAAACATATCCCAAAAGATCCGGAGTTCCGGGAGGAATCCGCTAATAATACTGCGAGAAATGCATGATCAATAATATTGCTAGAGCATATCTTAGAAAAAATCACTAAAGCCTAACCAGCGTCTGTCTTTAATCTATCTATCTATTTGTTTACTCGTTGTTCTGTCATTTATTTTGCTTCAGCATAATTCCGATCAAACCCAACATTTCTATTATCTCTGAAACCATTAGAAAGTTATACAAAATAGATAAAGTAGAAACTCATTCAAACCTTGGATTGATAATATTACTTGTTGCAGACTGTGTATACTTGCACAGGAATTCTAGAGTATTTCATATCATATTTTTACTCACTCTAGGAACCCAACAATCCACTTAATGCATGATTATTCAAAGTGGAAAGACAACTCACTCATGCATTGTTGCATGTCTTGTGTAATGTACACCTAGAATCCACTTGAGCTTGCAAATACACCATGTGTCTTGTGTCTTGAGGCTTGGCTTTGCATGGAGAATGTCTTTAAAAGGAGTTTGAATCATATTCAAACATGAGAGAGTCTTTTCCTTAATGTTATGCTGCTAGAATTTGGACTCAAAGTTCTCTCATCTCTCATTCTTCTCCATTGCTTGATGCTTCAAGCATTCCCTTCCCATTTCCTATCTTATATAGACTCCCACAAGTCGTTCTTGGCCCGGAGTATAGTAGGGAAGACTCTAGAGGTTGTCCAAGGAGCATAGGAGAGGCAAACACCACAAGGAGTTCAACATAAGTGAGCTACAAAGGTTGGTGTTTTCAAAACTTTCTATTCTGTCTTTTCTAGAACATGCATGCTTTAGGAGTAAAATTGAATGTCTTAAGTGCTTTTGATCTTCAATTGCTTCCACATGTGTAATATGTACACCTTCAATTGGTATCAGAGCATGATTAGAGCACTTAATTCGTTTTAATTTTGCTTTGGTGGGTACCATTTTAAAATTGAATTTTCTGTGTGCTAAAATGGAAGTGTTCTGGTTTGGCAATTTTTTTAGCATTCAAACCTTCATGAAATTGTAATTGCTCGAATATGTAAGAGCGTTAATGTGTGTACTATAGTCTGTAATTTTTATAGAGTCATTAGAGTCCATATAGGTTGTAAAATTGAAGAAAAACCGGAGAAGACGCAGCAGAAAATGAAAATTCCAGCAAGCTGTTTTTTAATTCCAGCAGCAGTTTTTTTTTAATTCTGGTTCAGCTGCTGCCTTTTGGTCCGGCTCGGTCTGTTGCAGCCTCATTTCACTCATTGCATGGCCGGTTCATTGCTTGGATGAGCGGTTCGGGATGGTTCGTGAAGCTCGGGCGTGTTGCAAGTTTATTTATTAATTATTATTGTAATAATTAGTGAAATTGCTTGTGTTTTTTTAAAATTGCCAAACTATTCCATTTTAGCTTGATTTAATTACTTTATGCATTGTGAATGTATGATTTAATTAAATGGATGTATGTGCATTAAATTAAAGTCCCCACGCAGCGGAAGCGCATCGATTGGACCTTATGCCATAAATTAATTAACATTAAAATACCGTTACGAAAACTCAAACAAACTTTAAACAAACTTTAAAGCTGCTGTAAAATTGGTTTAAACATGCTTAAAAATAAATCTAAATTTATTTTCATGCTTTTCTAAAGAAAAGGGAAAGAACCGTCACATACCTTCGTTGAAGACTTGACCGTTCTTCGCCAACGACGCTCCACGAACGAAAACGCAGCAGCCGCCTTTGTTTTTCTTCGCTGGAAATTCCTTCTTGATTGACACAATAACCACAGAGGTTACACCGGTATGTCTCTAAGTCTAGGAAGCAAAAGACTTGTGGGAGTCTTTCTCTAAGAGGGAGGCTAGAGAGAATTCTAGGTCTTGTCTTTCAAGAGTGTCAAGTGTCATGACCAATTAGGTCTAGTGTTCTATTTATAGAAGAGAGACCATGAATAAAATATTCAATTAAATCAATCTTTTCCAAAATTGATTCAATCTTATTCCTTAATTAATCAATCATGATCAATCAATTCCATAATTGATTAATCTTTTCCACAAATGACTAATTACTTACATAAGTGATTAGATCATTTCCATAAATGATTAATCACTTCCTTAAGTGATTAATTATTTCCATAATTGATTAATTCCCGGTTAATGAATTCTTTAATTAATTAACTACCAATTAAATATCACATATTTAATTCCCGGCCTAGAATTAATTAATTCGCCCAAACACATTTTAGGCCTTAAATTAATTAATTCATTATTTTGAACTCTTTCAAACTTCCATAAATTTATATTTGAACTTTTCAAATATTAATTTCTCTCATAACAATATATCAATATATATTATATTTGTTTCCCTTAATAAATTGAACATTTTCAATTTACTTTTATTACTTAGTTGCCTCAAATTACTTTACGAGATACCAGTGGGACCTAATGGACCTGCAGATCAGAAGCTCCAACGATGTAAGATTAATTGGTCAAACTCATTAACCACATTAATCAATATTCGTTAACTGTGTGTACATTCCACTATAGACTCACAGTTGTATTCTTCTCACTGCAAACATATTTTCTGTGTCCACGGATCTAGACCAATATCGACTAGTTAGTCCTTCACGAGTGTCCGTAACACCAGCTGGGTCAAATTACTGTTTTACCCCTGGGTTACCTCTATTTCCTTAAGTACCAGTTCTCCTCGAATGAACAACCTGTTTGCGGTCCAACCATCAAACAGACAACCCTCTCGTGTTATTGAGAGGGTAGGGCCCTTTGTTCAAGACTCGGAGTAACCACTTAAGGGATCACTCATCTGCTTCCCTAAAGTCGGGAATGAGTGAATTCCATCTTGTACGATTATGTTCCCAGCTCCCCATTCGGTCTTGTCCCCAAAATGGTAGGCTTATTGAGTCGGCGTATTGGCCACTCTCACCCATACAAATCAAAGGACAATCTCTCATGAGCAGGAGTCCATAATCAACTCAGGATTAAGACTAAGTTGTCTAGGTCGTCCTAGTGAAATAGAAAACCAACTAGTTAACGGTGTTATAACCAGTGATTACTATTTCGCGGTCCGTTCTTATGCAAACTCATTGCATAGGATACCCCCACTCGCATGTCTCCTACACGAACGCGTTGGATCGCAGCGTTTGTATCAAATACAAAGTGGGTCGTATCCATAGTGTCACTAGGATAAGGCACCCATTCTTATACCTATACTATAGACCCTTTAGGCTGTTTCTTGAACAATGATCCCATATGTCACTACATATAGTTCAAGACTCATATTACAACCTTGGATGTCTAGTTTATTGGATTAGGGTTATTATTAGGCAAAGAAAAATATAAAATAACTAATAACAATTAATGGAAAAATATATCAATATTATTTCATTAATATCCGGTCAACGGTTACATTCACTATCTACGAGTTTTAGGGCATAAAACCCAACAAACTCCCACTTGAACTAAAACACTAGTTAGTGGGATGTAAATGCAATAATCTAAAGCTGGAAATGTCATGTATATTAAAATAATATAATGAACTAGGGCATCCTTATACCCATTATACATTTCTCCCACTTGCCCTAGATTAGATGGCATACATATCTCGTAGACCTAGACCCTCTAAATGACCCTCAAACACTTTAGCTGTGAGAGCCTTCGTAAATGGATCAACGGTGTTGTGCTCCGAGGCGATCTTAGTGACGATCACATCTCCTCGTTGCACACTCTCCCATATCAGCTGATACTTCTTCTCGATGTGTTTACCTCGTTTGTGGCTTCGAGGTTCTTTTGAGTTGGCTACAGCCCCACTGTTGTCACAGTATAGTGTTATGGGCACGTTCATATTCGAAACCACTTCCAAATCAGTCATGAACTTTCTGAGCCATACTGCGTCCTTAGCTGCTTTGCAAGCTGCTACATATTCAGCCTCCATGGTTGAGTCTGCTATGCATCCTTGTTTGATGCTTCTCCACACTACTGCTCCTCCATTGAGGGTGAATACTGACCCTGATGTGGATTTCCTTGAATCCTTATCAGCTTGAAAGTCAGAGTCAGTGTATCCAGTAAGAATCAAATCCTTAGCTCCATACACAAGCATGTAGTCCCTCGTTCTCCGAAGATACTTGAGGATGTTTTTAACCGCTCCCCAGTGGTCCAACCCTGGATTAGACTGATACCTACTGACTACTCCCACTGCATAACATATGTCAGGCCTTGTGCAGAGCATAACATACATTAAGCTGCCCACAGCTGAGGCGTAGGGAATGTGTCTCATGTTCTCAATTTCTTGAGGTATCTTAGGAGACTGTTCCTTAGACAGGTGTACCCCATGTCTGAAGGGTAGCAGTCCCTTCTTGGAGTTTTGCATCGAATATCGAGACAACATTTTTTCAATATCCGTTGCTTGAGACAGTGCTAGCGTTTTGTTCTTACGATCCCTTATGATTTGGATTCCCAGAACATATTGAGTCTCTCCCAGATCTTTCATTTGGAATTGGGCTGCTAGCCATTTCTTGATGTCAGTGAGGTATCCTACATCATTCCCAATGAGTAGGATATCGTCTACATAAAGTATTAGAAAAGCTACTTTCCTTTTGTTGACTTTCTTGTACACACAAGGCTCATCAACGTTTTGGTCAAAGCCAAAAGATTTGATTGCAGTATCAAATCTAATGTTCCATGATCTGGATGCTTGTTTCAATCCATAAATGGATCGATTGAGCTTACAAACCTTTTGTTCCTGACCTTGGGCTATGAACCCTTCGGGTTGAGACATGAAGATATTCTCTTCAAGATTACCATTCAGAAAGGCAGTCTTGACGTCCATGTGCCATATTTCATAGTCATAATATGTGGCTATGGATAAGAGAATTCTTATGGACTTTAACATGGCTACAGGAGAAAAGGTTTCCTCATAGTCAACCCCTTCCTTTTGGGTATAACCCTTTGCCACTAGTCTAGCTTTGAAGGTCTGTACCTTTCCAGCTGCATCTCTTTTTCTCTTATAGATCCATTTGCACCCTATGGGTTTTACCCCATTTGGTAGATCTGTAAGTTCCCATACAGAATTGGAGTACATTGACTCCATTTCCAGGTTCATGGCTTTGACCCATTCATCCTTATCTTCGTCATTCATTGCCTGTCGATAGGACAATGGATCCTCAATGCCATTATTAGGAATGACAACCTGAGTTTCAGTTAAACCCAAGTAGCGGTCAGGTTGTAATACAACCCTCCCACTGCGTCGAGGCATTCCCAACGTTTGAGATGGACGGGATGGATCTGAAGAACTAGTTCCTTCATCAACCCTTGTTGAAGGTCCAAATTCATCAACAACTCTTGATGATTCTTCAGTAGCTTCTCCTAATATTATTTTGCTGCGTGGTTTATGATCTCTCATGTGGTCTTCCTCTAAGAAAGTGGCGTTTGTCGATACAATCACCTTATTTTCTTGTGGGTCGTAGAAATAACCACCTCTCGTTTCTTTAGGGTAACCAACAAATTGGCACAGTTTTGAATGAGGTTCCAGCTTCTTAGGATTTGTCACAAGCACGTGTGTTGGACAACCCCAGATGTGAAAATGATGCAAACTAGGTTTACGCCCCTTCCATAATTCGAAAGGTGTTTCAGAAACACTTTTCGAGGGAACATTGTTTAAGATGTATACTGCAGTCTCTACTGCATACCCCCAAAACGAGCTAGGCAATTGAGCATAGCTCATCATTGATCGAACCATGTCTAACAAGGTTCTATTTCTCCTTTCTGACACACCATTCTGCTGAGGTGTACCAGGGGCTGAGAGTTGAGATTGGATTCCATGTTCTATCATATAATCTTGGAATCTTTGATCCATATACTCCCCTCCTCGATCAGATCGAAGTACTTTAATAGATTTACCTAATAGGTTTTCAACTTCAGCCTTAAACTCCTTAAACTTTTCAAGGGCTTCAGACTTATGTCCCATTAGGTATAAGTAATCATATCTTGAATAATCATCTATAAATGAGATGAAATATTCGTACCCTCCTCGAGCTTTTACACTCATTGGACCACATAGATCTGAATGTATTAACTCTAAGGGTTCTTTGGCTCTGTAACCTTTTCCAGTAAAGGGCCTTTTGGTCATTTTTCCCTCGAGACAAGATTCACAAGGTGGTAGTGAATCATCTTCTAACTTGATTAGAAGTCCATTCTTTACCAAACGACCGATCCTATCGATGTTTATATGACCAAGTCTGAGATGCCAAAGATGAGTATTGTTACTTGATGGAGAAATCTTTTGCCTTTTACTTTGAGTTTCAGCAGTTTTAAATAATTCGTGATTTAAAAGTGCTTTGTTTTCGATTGGTCTTAAAACATACAAGTTATTTTCCAATTTGGCTGAACAAATAAGTACACCATTTTTATAAATGAACGCTTCATTCATATCAAAAGTAAGTGTATACGATTGTTCAATCAAACATGAAATAGAAATTAAGTTCCTCTTAATCTTGGGAACGATTAACAAACTTTCTAAAAGTAAGAATCTATTTCTAAAAAATAACTTCGCAGCTCCCACTGCTTTAGCTGAAATGACTTCTCCAGTTCCGACCCTGAGTGTCATTTCCCCATCGTTCAACTGCCGAAAGGAACTATTTTCCTGAAAAGAAGAGCAAACATGATTAGTTGCTCCTGAATCAAGTATCCAGGTTAACTCATCATGTTCTACTAGGCATGTTTCTAAAACAAGTAAATCAAATTTACCTTCCTTTTCCTTCTTTTTCTCAGCAAGGTACTTTGGGCAGTTTCTCTTCCAATGTCCATCTACATTGCAGTGGAAACACTTGCCCTTGTCTGCCATAGCTTTGGCTTTTCCCTTGCTTTTAGCAGCAGTACTGGGAGCTTTCCCCTTGTTTCCTTTCTTCTTCTGAGTTTTCTTTGAAGAAGTGGCTACAGATTTAGTTCCAAAGGATGAACCCTTCTCGAACTTTCTTTTAGAGTGAACAACGTTTGCCTCTCCTTCTATCTGTCTCTTGTTCTTAAGAAGAGACTGATAGAGTTGTAGCTCATTCAGGAGGCTAGTCAAGTTGAATGTTATTTTATTCATCATTGCATTGCTTCGAAACTGCAGAAAACTCTTCGGAAGAGATTCTAAGATGAATGCAACCTGACTACGCTCATCTATGACCGCCTCGTTTGCTTCTGCCACGTTGAATTGGACGATCATATCCAGGACATGCTCCCGAACAGACGTGCCCTCTTTCATGCGACAGCTATAAACGTATTTGAGAGCGTCATGGTGGAGTTGGTAGGACGGTTGTCCAAACATCACCTGGAGAGAGTTCATAATCTCCCTCGCTGTTACCATGCCCTCATGCCTTTTAGCCAAAACTTCAGATAAGCTGGCTAAGATATAGACGCGAGTCTTATCATTGGCCTTTGTCCAGCAGTCATAAGCATCCTTAACTGCTTGGGATGCATTACGAGCAGGGGCTAGAGGACAATCCTCCGTTAAGACGAAACGCAGATCATCGACAACAAGAATCGTATTCAGGTTCGACTTCCACGTAGCATAATTTTCGCCGGTTAATTTCTCATTTTTAAGCAGAGAGACAATTGAGGAAGACATTGCTGAAATTTAAACAAACAATGACCGTATTAGTTATCTTTGCCTTAATCCATCATACAAGCAAACAATTGCACACAATCCAATCAATTTAGCAAAACAGATAATCACAGAACCCTAAAACTATCGATTTAGTTTTGTAACGATGTTTCAGAGGTTTAGAATATCAGCCACCGAAGGGTGATCAGGCACTCCTCCTTTGAAATGAGACACCTCTCAACTAATTCTAATTCCAGAATAACTCATATTCCTATAGACATTAGCCACCGTTGTTCGGTCAAGGATTTGTTAACACTTTTAACTCATCCTCGTAAGTGTAACCCTCCCACTTTCATATCTCAGAGGCACGCACCAACAGGCTATCGAAGAGAAAGACAACTGTTGGTGATTAGCATAAGAGCTCCTATCCTTTTCAGGAGTTCACGATGTTCCGAATCCTATGACCAGGCCCTCCGAAGGGATGGTTGCGCCAGGACAACCTGCAGGCGGATCATAGGACTCTCACGGTGTGAACTATGGGCGGAGACCGAGGGATACGTTGACACGTGTCCCGCTCCCACTTACTCTAGACATTTTTCCCATTCACCTTGATATTGATTCATGCAAACACTTTCCGAAGGGAGGCCGCTCCTAAGGCGACTCGAAGCCGAGCATGAATCTCACGTTGTGAATATAGGGATGTAGGAGCAAAACTTTGATTTAAATCTCGTTTTGTAATTTTCCTCCCACTGAAAATGTCATACGGTTAATTTAGGGTTGTTTAACTTAGATAGTATTCGGCCAAGTCAATCTATCTAAGTCTGATCCTATTATAACAATTATGGAAAGGATTCAACTGCAATCTCTTGGGTGAATTAAACTTCTTTTAATAAACCCAACATTGCAAGTCAACATTACTATGGTTAATTCAACTCAAAGTTCGGGCCAGTTCCCAGGTAGGAGGTGTTCCGTAAACCGTCAACTTAAATACCCCCAGCCTTAGACAGAACTTTACCGAGAGAGTTCCCTTATAACCTCAGTAATGTAGGGTCTTTACTCTAAAGATCTAGGTGCATTAAACACTTTTAATAAACCTAGTGACATTGCATGCTAACATTTAACTATGATTAATTCAACTCCGGTATTCCAGGTCAGTTCCCAAGTAGGAGGTGTTCTGTAAACCGTCAACTTAAATACCCCCAGCCTTAGACAGAACATTACCAGTGGAGTTCCCTTATAATCATAGCAATGTTTTTCCTACTTAGTCAATTAAAACTATTTTTAATTCTAAGTAAGAAAAGATTCTAATCCTATTAGAAATCGATCTAGGTCTAATTAATTTTAAACAATTTAAAATTAATCCAATTCATCCTATGATCTTATGTTTGCATGCAAATCTTGATTATAGATTGACGGTTTCTAATCATTAATATTAAAGAACTATTTCAAATTTTAATGATTAATCCTATAATCAAGAATCTAGGGTTTAATTCATTTAACAATCTCATTCAAATTAAATAATTAAACCATACTAATTGCATGAATAATATAACAATTATATTATTAACTATGGATGTTTCATGCTTCATGCAATTTTGATTTTCTTTTATTTTAACAATTATAAGCCAATCAAGAAAATCAATCAAGCATGCTTCATTCATTACATTAAACATAACTATATATATTTAATTTAAGTAATGACATGCTTCATGCTTTCCAATTTTTCATATAATTAATATACACTTATATTAAAAAATATGAAACAAATCCATGCATTTAAACATACTTTATAACAATTTATAATATATAAAAAATGCATGAGCATGTTTATAACCTAAGGTGGGATTAAATATTCTATATGACATCCATAAAGCATATAAATAGCAATTGAATCGGTTAATTTTGGCCCCTAGGATAAAATAAAGCATTAAATTACATTAATTTAGCTAAATTCTATCCTAAAAAATCCTTGTACAGCTCCGGAATTGGTCTAGACAGCACGAACCGCCCCGAGCCACCTTGAACCAGCCTCCAAAATCACGAACCATGCCAAAAATTGGCTGAACCGGACCAAATAGGTCCCAGCCCAGCCGAACCGGTCCGAACCGGTCCGCCCACAGCTTGAACCGTGCCTGTTGAAACCCTAATGCTCGCCTCCATCGTGACAGCGTCTCGACGCTATGTTGATAGCGTCTCGACGCTGTGCGCTTTCCTTATCTAGCGCATGCGTATCGAGACAGCGTCGAAACGCTGTTGAGGTAGCGTCCCGACGTTGTGTGCTTTCCTTACCGAGCGCCTTCAGTATCGAGACAGCGTCGAGACGCTGTTGAGGTAGCATCCCGACGCTGTTGCGTCTAGAGGCAGAATCTGGGCAAAACAGCAACGATTCTTCGATTTTGGCCTCGATTTCAGCGGCGATTGCTTCGATTTTCATCTCATAAAAACCTATTCTAGACCCGGACTTACATAGGACTCGATTCTACATAAAATACCCGAAACATCGGGTCTTACATGATCAAAATCACATAAAAATAAAATCTATGGCCATAAAATTATCCCAAACAGTTCAACGCAAACCGAACATACATTATGCATAAATCCCACCTATTAGAGCCTATCGCAACTTTTAAAATTAATTAATAGGGACAACGATGGTTCTGATGCCGATTGAAGGTAATAAAAGTCCCCACGCAGTGGAAGCGCATCGATTGGACCTTACGTCCTATATTAATTAACACTAAAATACCGTTGCGAAAACTCAATTAAACTTTAAAACCCTTTTAAAGCTGCTGGAAAATTGGTTTAAACATGCTTAAAAATAAATCTAAATTTATTTTCATGCTTTTCTAAAGAAAAGGGGAAAGAACCGTCACATACCTTCGTTGAAGACTTGACCGTTCTTCGCCAACGACGCTCCACAAACGAAAACGCAGCAGCCGCCTTTGTTTTTCTTCGCTAGAAATTCCTTCTTGATTGACACAATAACCACAGAGGTTACACCGGTATGTCTCTAAGTCTAGGAAGCAAAAGAATTGTGGGAGTCTTTCTCTAAGAGGGAGGCTAGAGAGAATTCTAGGTCTTGTCTTTCAAGAGTGTCAAGTGTCATGACCAATTAGGTCTAGTGTTCTATTTATAGAAGAGAGACCATGAATAAAATATTCAATTAAATCAATCTTTTCCAAAATTGATTCAATCTTATTCCTTAATTAATCAATCATGATCAATCAATTCCATAATTGATTAATCTTTTCCACAAATGACTAATTACTTACATAAGTGATTAGATCATTTCCATAAATGATTAATCACTTCCTTAAGTGATTAATTATTTCCATAATTGATTAATTTCCGGTTAATGAATTCTTTAATTAATTAACCACTAATTAAATATCACATATTTAATTTCCGGCCTAGAATTAATTAATTTTGCCCAAACACATTTTAGGCCTTAAATTAATTAATTCATTTATTTTGAACTCTTTCAAACTTCCATAAATTTATATTTGAACTTTTCAAATATTAATTTCTCTCATAATAATATATCAATATATATTATAATTGTTTCCCTTAATAAATTGAACATTTTCAATTTACTTTTATTACTTAGTTGCCTCAAATTACTTTACGAGCTACCAGTGGGAGCTAATGGACCTGCAGATCAGAAGCTCCAACGATGTAAGATTAATTGGTCAAACTCATTAACCACATTAATCAATATTCGTTAACTGTGTGTACATTCCACTATAGACTCACAGTTGCACTCTTCTCACTGCAGATATATTTTCTGTGTCCACGGATCTAGACCAATATCGACTAATTAGTCCTTCACGAGTGTCTGTAATACCAGCTGGGTCAAATTACCGTTTTACCCCTGGGTTACCTCTATTTCCTTAAGTACCAATTCTCCTCTAATGAACAACCTGTTTGTGGTCCAACCATCAAACAGAAAACCCTCTCGTGCCATTGAGAGGGTAGGACCCTTTGTTCAAGACTCGGAGTAACCACTTAAGGGAACACTCATCTGCTTCCCTAAAGTCGGGAAGGAGTGAATTCCATCTTATACGATTATGTTCCCAGCTCCCCATTCGGTCTTGTCCCCAAAGTGGTAGGCTTATTGAGTCGGCGTATTGGCCACTCTCACCCATACAAATCAAAGGACAATCTCTCATGAGCAGGAGTCCATAATCAACTCAGGATTAAGACTAAGTTGTCTAGGTCGTCCTAGTGAAATAGAAAACCAACTAGTTAACGGTGTTATAACCAGTGGTTACTATTTCGCGGTCCGGTCTTATGCAAACTCATTGCATAGGATACCCCCACTCGCATGTCTCCTACACGAACGCGTTGGATCGCAGCGTTTGTATCAAATACAAAGTGGGTCGTATCCATAGTGTCACCAGGATAAGGCACCCAGTCGTATCCCTATACTATAGACCCTTTAGCCTGTTTCTTGAACAATGATCTCATATGTTGCTACATATTGTTCAAGACTCATATTACAACCTTGGATGTCTAGTTTATTGGATTAGGGTTATTATTAGGCAAAGACAAATATAAAATAACTAATAACAATTAATGGAAAAATATATCAATATTATTTCATTAATATCCGGTCAACGGTTACATTCACTATCTACGAGTTTTAGGGCATAAAACCCAACACTATAGACCTTTTAGGTTGTTACTTGAACATCGATCCCCGTATGTCCCCACATACTAGTTCAAGTCACATGTAAACAACCTTGGATCTTAGTTTATTGGATTTGGGTCAAATTGTGCAGTATTTAACAATAACAATTTATTGTAGAAATTCAATAACATTTTATTGAAACAAGTATACAATTTGTTTACATTCACTATCTACGAGTTTTAGGGCATAAAACCCAACAAACTCCCACTTGAACTAAAACTCTAGTTTAGTGGGATGTACAATAATCTATACAGCAGTGGGTGTATAAATACATGTATAAAACATATACAATGTACAAATACAATAAACTAGGGCATCACTGTACCCATTACATAATGGTATCACTATACCCATTACATTTCTCCCACTTGCCCTAGATTACACCTTTGTACATATCTCGTAGATCTAGACCTTCTAGATGACCCTCAAACACTTTAGCCGAGAGAGTTTGTAAATGAATCAACAATATTTCATTCAATTTAATGTGTCTGCTTGTCTTAGGCTGCGATGTTCTTTTGAATTTGCCAAAACACCACTATATCACTATAAAGTGTGATGGGCAAGTTCACATTTGGAACACATTCCAAATCAATCAAGAACTTTCTAAAGTCATACAGTCTCTATCGCTGCTTCACAAGTAGCTATATTTTCGGCCTATATGGTTAAGACTGTAACTATGTCATACTATAGCTCATTTGTAAAGATTGACCATAGATGCTGATGTAGATTTCCTTAAATCCTTATCAGTCTTAAAATCCATGTCAGTGTATCCTGTAAGGATCAAATCCTTAGTCCCATACACGAGCATATAGTTCCTCGTTCTCCTAAGATGCTTAAGGATATTTTTAACGGTTTTCCAATGATCAAATCTTGGATTAGATTGATACTTACTGACAATCCCTATTGCATAGGGCATTCATCTCATGTCCTCAACCTCTTGAGGTGTCTTAGGAAACGGTTTCTTAGACAAAAAGAATTCCACGCCTGAAAGGTAGTGAACCCTTCTTGGAATTCTGTATCTTATATCTAACTGACATCTTGTAGATATAAGTCACTTGAGACAAGGCTAGCTTTTTTTTCTAACGATTCCTAACGATTTAGATCCCAAGAACAAACTCGTCATCTCCCAAATTTCCATTTGGAAATGAGCTGCTAGCTCCTTTAATATCAATAAGATAACCTACATCATTCCTAATGATTAGGATATCAATCATATACAACACTAAGTAAGCTACTGAACTATTGATGATTACTTGTAAACACAAGACTCATTAATGTTCTGATTAAAGCCAAAAGATTTGGTCACTATATCAAATCTTATATTTCAAGATCGAAATGCTTAGGTCAATCCATGAATGGATCACTTAAGCTTGCAAACCCTTTTGTTTTCGATCTTGTTGTATGAACCCTTCTGGTTAAGACCTTTAATGTCTCGTTTTCTCTTGTAAATCCACTTGTAACTAATAGGTGTTACCCATCAAGCAGATCTACAAGATCCCAGATGGAAGTGAAATACAAAAGACTTCATTTCCAGGTCCATGACTTTAATCCATTGGTCCTTGTCAACATCATTCATTTTCTTTCTAAAAGATAATGAACCCATTATGCCATCATCAGGTATGATGACCTAGGCTTCAAACAAGCCCATGTAACGTTCAGGTTATCAAACAACCCTCCCACTACATTGAGGCAATCTCAACTATTGAGATGGATGTGACTTACTAGATGCACTGATCCATCAACAACTTTTGTTGAACAGCCAACCTCATCAACAAACTCTTGTGGATGTTACTGTAGCTTCATTAGTTAACTTACTTAAATCGACTTTACTCTGTGGTTTATGATTTTTGATGCGGACTTCTTCTAAGAATATAGCATTTGTCAATACAAATTCTTTATTCTCTTGTGAATTGAAGAAGTATCCACTTCTCGTTTCCTTTTGGGGTTGCCTACTGCAGTATGCAATGCAGTCAACACTGCATGACCCCAAAACGAGCCAGACAATTGAGCATAGCTCAACATGGAATGAACCATATCCAATAGGGTTCTATTTCTCCTAAATGAGATTTAAGGTGTGATCCCATGTACTATCAAATAGTCCTGGAATCTCAAATTCCTATACTCAACACTTTGAACGGATCGAAGTGTTTTTATCATCTCACCTAACAAGTTTTCAACTTCAGTCCTAAGCCCCTTCAAATATCTCAAGAGTTTTATACTTAAGTTGCATTAGGTAAAGATACTCATACCTTTGAATAATCATCCAAAAAAGATGAATTATTCATGCCCTCCCACTGCTTTAATATATTGAACCACAATGATCCAAATGTACAAGCTCCAAGGGCTCTTTGGCTCTTAGATCTTTTCCAGTAAAAGACCTATCAGTCATATTGCCCATAAGGCATGACTTACAAGGTAGTAGAGAGTCATCTTCTAACTTGCTTAGAAGTTCACTCTTGACCAATCTCCCAATCAAATTGAGATTAATATGGTCTACCTTAAAACCAAAGAAATGTATTTTCCTTTCGGAGAAATCCTTTGCCTCTTTTCACATTGAGTAGTAGCAGTCTTAAACAACTCAGTGTTCATGACTGCTTTACTCTTGATTAGTCTTAAAACATTTAGGTTACTTTCCAGTAAAGCTAAACAAGTGTCAACTCCCTTTCTTGAAATAAAACTGCGTTAGCAGAGAAAGGTAAAGAGTAACATTGTTCCAGCAAATAAGACACATAAATCAAATTTCTTTTGATCTTAGGAATTACATACACATTATCTAATAATATGTATTTTCTCCCACTGAGAAAAATAACTTAATGTTCCCCACTGCTATAGCCAATATAACCGCTCTAATTCTAACTTTGAGAGTTATTACACAAGCAACAAGCTGTTTTCAGGAGCTTATTCCTTTAAAATAAGAACACACGTGATTTGTGGCTCCTGAATCAAGTATTCAGGGGGAATCACTATTCTTCACTAATCACGTTTTCAAGACAAGTAAATGAAAATTACGGTCTTGAACAAGTTCTCTTTTTGCTAAGTAGGTTTCTATGCCATATTCATCAAGAACAATTCTTAATGATTTAAACATATGGGGCATGAGGACACTCCTCAGTTAAGAATAATCCTAGACTTATTTACCACAATTTGTCGTTTAAGCTTGTTGTATTGCCGTTATTTATAAAATGACGTAAGACAATACACATAAAATTATTATATAATTGTTGATGTAACAAATTACTTGTATTATTAATAGCACTAACCCATTACAAATAATCCAATCAAATTCTGCAAAAACAAATAAGCAATCAAAGAAACCCTATAAAACTATTGATTTGGTTTTTGCAACGGTACTTCAAAGGTCTAGAACAACAGCCACCGAAGGGTGGTTAGCTACTCCTCCTCTGAATTGAGACAATCTCAACCAAACTCTAACACCAGAATAACTCATATTCCATTAGCGTTTAGTTACCGTTGTTTGGTCAAGGGTTAGTTAACACATTTAACTCATCCCCGTAAGTGTAACCCTCCCACTTTCAGATCTCAGAGGCACGCACCAACAGGCTACCGAAGGGAAAGACAACTGTTGGTAATTAGCCTAAGAGTTCCTATCCCATTCAGGAGCTCACGATGTTCCGGATTCTATGATCAGGCCCTCCGAAGGGATGGTTGCGCCAGGACAACTTGCAGGTGGATCATAGGACTCTCACGATGTGAACTAGGGGCGGAGACCGAGGGATATGTTGACACGTGTCCCGCTCCCACTTACTCTAGAAATTTTTCCCATTCACCTCGTTATTGATTCATGCAAACACTTTCCGAAGGGAGGCCGCTCCTAAGGCGACTCGAAGCCGAGCATGAACCTCACGTTGTGAATATAGGGACGTAGGAGCAAAACTTGATTTAAATCTCGTTTTATAATTTTCCTCCCACTGAAAATGTCCTAAGGTTAATTTAGGGTTGTTTAACTTAGATAAAATTCGGCTAAGTCAATCTATCTAAGTCTGATCCTATTATAACAATTATGGAAAGGATTCAACCGCAAATGTTTTAGGTGAATTAAACTTCTTTTAATAAACTGAACATTGCAAGTCAACATTACTATGGTTAATTCAACTCAAGTTTCGGGTCAGTTCCCAAGTAGGAGGTGTTCCGTAAACCGTCAACTTAAATACCCCCAACCTTAGACAGAACTTCGCCGAGAGAGTTCCCTTATAACCACTGTAATGTAAGGTCTTTACTCTAAAGATCTAGGTGCATTAAACACTTTTAACAAACCTAGTGACATTGCAAGCTAACATTTAGCTATGATTAATTCAACTCCGGTATTCCAGGTCAGTTCCCAGGTAGGAGGTGTTCCGTAAACCGCCAGCTTAAATACCCCCAGCCTTAGACAGAACTTTACCGGTGGAGTTCCCTTATAATCATAGCAATGTTTTTCCTACTTAGTCAATTAAAACTAATTTTAATTCTAAGTAAGAATAATTCTAATCCTATTAGAAATGTGATCTTAGGTCTAATTAATTTTAAACATTTTAAAATTAATACATTTATCCTAAGATCCTATGTTTGCATGCAATTCTTTGTTATAGGTTAACAGTTTCTATTCATTAATATTATAACTATTATAAATTTTAATGAATTAACCCTATAACATGCTACTATGGTGAATAAATTAACAATCAAATTCTAATTAATTTATAAAACCATACATTAGCATAACATACCAAAAATATAACAATTATATTAATCTAAGGTAATGTCATGCTCAATGCAATTTAATTTCCTTTTAATTAACCTAACTCTTAAATTAATTATACAAGAAAATTAAAAATAAGCATTACCATTTTCATACATTAACATAACATTTATATTAATAGCTCATGAAAAATAAGCATGTTAATTACTAATATAAATATAACTCTTATATTTTTAAACTAAAGTAATTTCATACTTAATGCAAATTAATTTTCTTCAATTAATCTAACTCGTAAATTAATAACCCAAGAAAATTAAAATAAGCATTCACATTTTCATACATTAACATAACACTTTATATTAATAGCTCATGAAAATAAATAAGCATATAAATTACTTTCATAAATATAACTTTTTATATTTTTACTAAAGTAATTTCATGCTCAATGCTTCTCAATTTTCATCCATTTAATCATAAAAGTTTATATTAAATACTCATGAAAATAAGCATTGATATTTTATTTCCATCCATAATACAACTAATTATATTAATACTCATGAAAATAAACCTAAGTATGCATCCTCCATTAATATAATATAACACTTTATATTTATCTAATTAATGTCATGCATCATGTTTTTCCAATTTCATATATTTAATATAACAATTCATGCATAATTATCATATATTACAACATTTATAACATAAAAATGCATGAAAAATGTTTAACCTATGGTGGGATCTAGCTAAATGACATTCATAAAGCAATAAATAGATGAAAAATCGGTATATTGGCCCCTAGGATAATTAAAAGGGTAATTGTAATGGGTGGCAACATGAAGGTAAATAATTGCAAATATAGCAATTTTTAAAAATATTTGCAAATATGGAAAAAATTTTGAATTAATTTTTTATATTCCTAAATTGCCCCTGTGTGCCCATCTTCTTCTTTCTCGTCAGTTTTTTTTTTTTTTTTTTTTTACTGATAGAAAGTCTTTTTATTACTGATAGATTCTATCAGTGGTAGAAAAATTTTCTATCAGTGATAGAAAGTTTCTATCACTGATAGAATAAAGTTTCTATTAGTGATAGAAAGTTTCTATCAGTGATATTTCTATCACTGATAGATTCTATCAGTGGTAGAAACATTTTCTATCGGCGATAGAAAGCTTCTATCACTAATATTTCTATGACTGATAGATTCTATCAGTGGTAGAAAAATTTTCTATCAGTGATAGAAGTTTCTATCACTGATAGAATAGAAGATTTCTATCACTAATAGAAACTTTTTCTATCAGTTATAAAAGATTTCTATCACTGATAGGTTCTATCAGTGATAAAAAAAACTTTTTATAGAAAATCATAGAAAAACTTTTGATAAAAAAAATTTCAATCCCTGATCACCCATAAAAATCTTTCTATCTCCGATAGAAATCTTTCTATCACCGATATAATCTATAAGTGATAGAAAAACTTTCTATCACCGATAGAAAAGCTTTCTATCAGTGATAAAAGATTTCTATCACTGATAGAAATTTGGGAAAAATACACTTTTGGTCCCTGAGGTTTGGGTTAAGTGACAGTTGGGTCCCTGAGTTTTCAAATTCAACAAAAATACCCCTGAGGTTTGAGATAAGTAGCATTTTGGTCCCTGCCGTCAATTTTTCCGTTAAATCTTAACAGTTGCTGACGTGGCACTATTATTTTAATAAAAAAAATTATATTTCTAATTTTTTAAATAAAATAGTAATTAATTAAATAAAAAAATATTTTTAATTATTATTTTTATTTCTTTTTCCCTCTCTCTTCCTCCTCTTCTTCTTCCTCTTCTTCTTCCTCTTCTAATCCATCATCTTCCTCTCCTACTTCTTCTACCACTGGCCGCCGCCCGTCGTCGGCACCGGAGACAGCCGGCCGGCGCCGGCGACCGGCGACCGGCGACATTTTTTTTTTATCTTTTCTTCTCTTTCTCTTCCCTTTCCCTTCTCTTCTTCCTTCCTTCTTCTATTGTTTTTTTTTTTATAAACGGTAACGGAGAGGGAGGGAGGGACCTCCCTCCCGCGTTTCTGGCCTATCCCGCGACTCCGGCGCCAGAAACACGGGAGGGAAGTCCCTCCCTCCCTCTCCGTTACCGTTTATAAAAATAAAAAACAGAAGAAGGAAGGAAGAAGATAAGGGAAAGGGAAGAGAAAGAGAAGAAAAGATAAATAAAAAAAATGTCGCCGGTCGACGGCGACGGGCGGCGGCCGGTGGTAGAAGAAGTAGGAGAGGAAGATGATGGATTAGAAGAGGAAGAAGAAGAGGAAGAAGAAGAAGAGGAGGAAGAGAGAGGGGGAAAAAGAAATAAAAATAATAATTAAAAATATTTTTTTATTTAATTTATTACTATTTTATTTTAAAAATTAGAAAAATAATTTTTTTTATTAAAATAATAGTGCCACGTCAGCAACTGTTAAGATTTAACGAAAAAATTGACGGCAGGGACCAAAATGCTACTTATCTCAAACCTCATGGGTATTTTTGTTGAGTTTGAAAACTCAGGGACCCAACTGTCACTTAACCCAAAACTCAGGGACCAAAAGTGTATTTTTCCCTAGAAATTTTTACTATTCTATCAGTGATAGAAAGATATTCTATCAATGATAGAAAACTCTTGATAGAAAATATTTCAATCCCTGATAGAACCTATCAGTGATAGAAATCTTCTATCACTTATAGAAATTTTTTCTATGAGTGATAGAAAAAATTTCTATCATTCATAGGAAATTTTTCTGAGTGATAGAAAAACTTTCTATCTCTATCACTGAGACTGATAGAAAAACTTTTCGTGAGTTATAGAAATTCTTTCTATCACTGATACTTTTCTACCAGTGATAAAAGATTTTTTGTTTCTATCAGCGATGGTGATACATGGTGAAATCGAGCATTGAAAAATAAAGCAAAAACGAACGATTATAGAAATCAAACACTGAAAAACAAAAACCAAACACTGATAGAAAACCAAATAACAACAACCAAACACTGATAGAACACCGAACAAGTGATAGAAAAATATCTATCGCCGATAGAATCTATCAGTAGTAGAAAAAATTTCTATCATATGATAGAATCTATCAGTGAAAGAAAATTTATATCACTGATAGAAAATTTCTATCACTGATAGAATCTATCACTGATAGAAAGTTTTTCTATCACTGATAGATTCTATCAGTGATAGAAATTTTGAAGCAGATTCTATCAGTGATAGAATACTCTGCAACGCCTCCATGAAAGTTGAAGCAGATTCTATCAGATAGAAAACTTTCACTGATAATGCACTGTCTCCACGATGCAGGTTCCGAGCTAATACTCTAACGTGGACATGCAAAGATAATTTGCATGAAGTTGCAATGCAACATCCATATGGGTGTGCGTGGCACACTCGTTGCTGACACGGCTTGACGCCAAGGAGTGGTGTACAGGAGGACCATGCCATATATGTGCAGGTGGCACATAAGTTGTCTGATGCGGAGCGGTACCAGAGAGTTGGTGACCATAAGACAACACTTGAGGCATTTTCAGCAACATGTGAAGGCAAGAGCTAACGAGGCTTGCGCAACCTCGGAGGCCAAGTGCAACCCTTGGGTGATATTCCAAGGAAGGTTCGTGAGTGTGAGACAGCACGGGTAACAGGTGGTTACCATTGACAGACACAGGTGGTGACTGGAGATGCTGATCATTCGTGAACATAAGCACAAGGGAGAAGACTTGTGCGCACTACCCGATGGGTAGTACGATGGTGCGAAGCTGTAAAGCAACGCACATGAGCGAGTGTAAGATGGCCATTACACATTGCTGGAGACAGTGCATGACAAAATGCACAAACACATGTCAGGTGGACATGTGGTGCTCGAGACAGGTGCATCGAAGATGACCCAGTGACGCGAGAATGTCAAAAGGGTCATGGATCCACAGGTGCATCCAGTAGAGAGACTCAACGAGGACGTTGAGACTTCAAGTGGGGGAGGTTTGTTACACCCCTAAATCTCGAAGCACACGGCTTGGCCAGGTGGGCCAAGATGAGTGGGCATGTGGCACACTCGTGGCTGAGGAGAGGTTAGCCACAGACATGTTCTCATGGTGTAACAGAAGTGCGGGCCAAGCGGAATGCATGGCGAGATGACACAGCATGGCTGGAGGCCATGGCGAGGTCATGAGACGCGCACTGAGGCTGGCAGGTGGCTAGCAAGCACACCAAGAGTACAACATGGGCGGGAGGCCCATGCAACGTGCTAGGGAGTTAGCACGGCGCCAAGTGCGTAGATGGCAAGATGCTGGCATGGCAGATGGAACACAGTGGGGGCAGTTGGCCCATGAACGTGTCAAGAGGGTGACACGGTGTTCGGTGCATGGATGGCACGCCCATGGGCGAGCCAAGGGGACCCAACGAGCCATGGAGACATACGAGCATGGCGGAAGACATGCAGAGTGATGCCGGCACGTGGGACAACAATCGGGTGCAAAGGAGGCACACCGGAGACATGCACGACCATGCCCATGCATGCTGACAGCAAGGTGGGGCGTGCTGGGGCATGCCCATGCACGCTGGCAGCAAGGCCAGCACGCACAGGCAGCATGAGCGCTGCTGCACGCAGGCAGCAGCCCACGCGTGCGCGCAGAGAGCACCAGGCGCGCACGCATGCGCGCAGGAGGCGCGCGCGCGCAGGCAGGTGGCCGCGCGCGCGCGCGCCCAGGAGCAGGGGCGCGCGCAGGTAGGAGGCCGCGCGCGCGCGCAGACAGTGCGCGCGCGCAGATAGGGCGCGCGCGCAGACAGCGCGCGCGCGCGCAGACTGCGCGCGCGCACGCAGGCAGCGCGCCAGATGGGCGGCACGCGCGCGCGGGCATGCGCGCGGGGCCGATGGGCGCGCCTGCGCGCCATTTGGCGGGAAACGCCGTGAGCGCCCAGATTTGGCGCCAAATGGCGGGAAACGCCTCCATGCAGAGTATTATCAGTGATAGAATCTATCAGTGATAGAAAAACTTTCTATCAGTGATAGAAAATTTCTATCACTGAACTTCATGCAGAGTATTATCAGTGAAAGTTTTTCTATCACTGATAGATTCTATCAGTGATAGAAATTTTCTATCAGTGAAAGAAAATCTGAAGGGGTATTTTAGTAAATGCAACACACAAACTATTAGATTTTTCCATTTTTGCAATTTTTTTGTGGGTTGCTAGATTTGCAATTATTTTGGCTCATATTGTTATCCTTGCAACCGGCCCTAATTAAAATAAACAAAAATTACAATAATTTCAATTTAATTATCTTTCTGAGTCTTGAACCGCTCCAGAACCGGTCCGAACCAGCTTGAACAGCTTCAAACCGGACTAGAAAAACTTGAACCAGACCAAAGTTGAAGAAAACCGGATCTAAGTTGCCCAAACCAGACCAAACTGCCTTGAACCAGACCGCACGGAAAAAAATAATAAACTGCCTACGTTGAAGCTTGAACCGCTAACGTCCCAAATGCTAGCAATGTGCGCTACCAACTCCTCCAGCACCCCAATTAAATATTTAAAGAACGCAAAATAATTATTATTTGAAACTGCTCAAATAACCACCACATTTCGCACGACGCGTTCAACACTCCGCAAATCTGAAAATTCCCGTCAGCGTTGAGACGCTGTAGGCAAAGCGTCTCGACGCTGTCCCGATTTTTTTTTTTCAGCATTTGTTCTTCAGCGTCACGACTCCATTGAGCAGGGTCGCGACGCTACACCTCTGGACAGCCTACTGCCTTCGTTTCCAGCAGCAATCTTTCACCAAATTGAACCCCGATTCGAGCACCGATCAACAAATTGATTCCTAATTTCTAAACACGGACTTACAAGACACGATTTACAATATTTTTGCCCCAAAATCATAGGCCCTTACATGATCATATCATACAAAATTGTAAATCTATGGCCAAATATAACCAAAACAATTTTTCAACAAACCACATTCATAATGCATAATCCCACCAAAAACAACCAATGCAAATTTTGTAAAACAAAATTAAACATACGATCGGCTCTGATACCAATTGTAGGATTTGGAATTCCCAATTCCGTTACAGCGGAAGCAATTGGACCGTTCGTAGTTAATTTTGTTTCTACTAAAATACCAATGCATTGGCAAAAGGTTAAGCGTTGAGAAACATACCTCCGTTGACGACTCTGAATACTTCAACGGATGATTCTTGATTCTTCTGCAACAACGAAGAACACCACCATTTGATCTTCCCCGCTATAACTCTGAGATTAGGAACGTAGTTGTGGGACTACCTAATCTTGAATGGGAAAAACTCTAGAGAGAAAATTCTCCCTAGGGTTCTTGAGTTGAGAGAATATGAGAGGACCTTATGGTGGCCATAAGTTGTTGTCCTTAAACCCTAGGGTTAGTGTTCTATTTATAGGAGAAAGGTCATGAATAAAATATTCATTTAAAATCAATTCCATAACCAATCAAATCCATAATTGATTAATCTTTTCCATAATTAATCAATTCCATGACCAATCAATTCTACAATTGATTAATCTTTTCCATAAATGATTGATCACTTCCATAAGTGATTAAATCATTTCCATAATGATTAATTACTTCCATAAGTGATTAATCATTTTCATAATTGATTAATTTGGAATTAATTAATTCTTTAATTAATTAATCACCAATTAAATATCATATATTTAATTTCAGACCTTCTATTAGTTAATTAATTAATTACCCAATTAAATATCATATATTTAATTTCAGGCCTTCAATTAATTAATTCTATAAAATGAATCAAATTCATATTAAAATTTGAACTCCTTCAAGTTCTCTTATATCCTATAAATTTAATATGAATCAAATTCATATTAATATTTGAACTTCTTCAAATATTTATTTCTCTCATAGACTATAGTTTAATTAAATCTCATTTAATTTAAACTAAATTGAATAATTAATTAATTTATAATTAATTAAGTCATCTTCTAATTAAATACCATATATTTAATTAGACATATATTTGAACTCTTTCAAATATATCAATCTCTCAATATAATAAAGTTTAATCTCAAATTAGACTTTATATTTTAATGAATCACTATACATTATATTAATTTGTATCTCATACAATTAACTTAATTCCCAATATGAATTTGAACTATTCAAATTCTCTCAAGATATATTTGTTCCTAATTACTCTTTACGAGCTAGCAGGGGGACCTAATGGACCTACAGATCAGAAGCTCCAATGATATGAGGTTAACCGATTAAACTCATTAATCAAGTTAACCAATATTCATTAACTGTGGGTCATTCCACTAAAGACCCACAGCTGAACTCTTCTCACTGTAGAACATTTCTGTGTCCACGGATATAGACCTATACCGGTAAGTCAATCCTTCACGAGTGTCCGTAATCACAGCTAGGTCAAATTACCGTTTTACCCCTGTGTTACATCCGTCTCCTTAAGTACCAGTGCTCCTCTAATGAACAACCTGTTTATGGTCCAACCATTAAACAGAAAGTCCCTCTCGGGCCAGTGAGAGGACGGGATCCCTTTGTTCAAGTCCCGGAGTCACCACTTAAGGGAACACTCATCTACTTCTCCTAGAAGCGGGAAGGAGTGAATTCCTTCTTGTGTTGTCATGTCCCAAGCCTCCCACTCGGTCTTGTCCCCAAAAAGGAAGGCATATTGAGTCGGCGTATTGGCCACTCTCACCCATGCTAATCAAAGGACAATCCCTCATGAGAAGGAGTTCATGACACACTCAGAATTAAGACTGAGTTACCTAGGTCATCCTATTGAAACAATAACCTAACTAGTTAACAGTATTATAACTAATGGTTGACTATTTCGTGGTCTGGTCTTATGCAAACTCATTGCATAGGATACCCTCACTCGCATGTCTCCTACATGGACGCCTTGGATCAATACGTCTGTATCGAATACAAAGTGGGTCGTATCACATAGTGTTATCAGGATAAGGTACCCAGCCTTATCCCTATACTATAGACCTTTTAGGTTGTTAGTTGAACACCGATCCCCGTATGTCCCCACATACTAGTTCAAGTCACATGTAAACAACCTTGGATCTTAGTTTATTGGATTTGGGTCAAATTGTGCAGTATTTAACAATAACACTTTATTGTAGAAATTCATTAACATTTTATTGAAACAAGTATACAATTTGTTTACATTCACTATCTACGAGTTTTAGGGCATAAAACCCAACAGAGATAAGGAGACGTATCGTAGGATAGGTGAATTTAAACATTTCTCATCCTTTACAACGTTAGGTTTCAAAAGGCTTGTAGACGCTTCACCCTTTTTCAGGTCGGAAGTATTCACATCTTCAACAACTTCCTTGCTTGCATCTGTCTGTTGCTCCAAATCGAGTTTATCATTCTTTTTTATCAAATGGATTTCTGCAGGTATGGTTTCCCCTGTGTTTTCACTCTTCAGATAAAACTTTGCATCAGTGAAATGAGACTCAGCTTCTGAAAATGGGTTAGTGTCAGCTTCAACTTTCTTGATGCGATCTTGATAGAATTTGAAGCATTGGTGCAATGTAAAGGTTATGACTCCATTACCATGGATTCAAGGACGACCTAGCAACAGCTTATAGGTGGTCTTAGAATCTATTACATGGAACAAAGTATCAGCTTTTAAGTCTCCAATGATGAGTTCAAGGCGTATCATGCCAATCGGCTATTGTCCACCCTGATTGAAACCTTGATTCACCAATTTACTGTTTGATAGTTCCTCCATCAAGATGCCTAACTGCTTCATGGTTGACTTAGGCATTATATTGACAGCTGATCCATCATCGATGAGGATCCAACTAACCCTCTGTTCTCGAATGTATCCTGAGACGAATAAAGGTCTATTGTGAGGCTTTGACCCTAGCAGCAAATCTTCATCAGAAAATCCGATAGACATGCAACACGAAGCACATGTGCGTGCCTCGGAGGTTGGGATGTTTGTACCATCAGACTCTATCAATGCGTTAATAAGGACGTTTTTAGCTTCTTGAGGAAGTGACAGTAAGTCCTTTATGCTGAAGGAGGATAAATCTCTTGAACCTACCACCACTCCCGAGGAGCTAGCGAGGACGTCATCATCTTCCACCACGTCCACAATGTGACACGTGAAAGTTTCAAGTGTCTCCCCTTCACTATCATCGAGAAAGTGCCTTGGGAAGTATTCTGCCAAAGTTATGGGTTGTGGAGGGCAAAAGAAATCTTCACTTTCCTCCACGACAGGCTTTGACCTCCTTGACTTCTTTTTTCCTTTCTTCCTTTGAGACTTAACTTTTCTTTTACTGTCTCGATATAGGCGGGACTCTTTCCGTGCGTAACTTTGCTTTTGCTTTTTGCGACGTACGACAAGGGTCCAACCTTCGTTCTCATCTTCAATGGAATCGTATTTTCCTTGGGATCCCTTCATTGTGGCTTCTCTTTGGCATCGAACCACTACGGGATCAAGGGTCCCGAATTGAATCAGTCTCTCTTCGTAATCACATGAAGAGATTGGGGGAATTTGATCCCCTACATTCGCCATTATTGTCGCATGATTTGTTTGAGCCACCTCATCAAGGTCTAACTCAATTCTCTTTTCGCGAGCAAGTATAAGGATTAGCTCCTTTAATACAAAACACTTCTCCACCGGGTGACTAACAACTCTGTGATACTTGCAATAGTTAGGATCATTGACTTTCCCTAACTCTTCTGGTCGTTTGCATTCTGGGAGTTCAATTAGTTGCTTCTCCAACAGCTGTTCCAACATATCTAGAACGTCGGAGTCTGGAAATGAATATACCTTTTCCTGTCTTTCTTTTAAAGTTAGGCGACGTCTCTCGCCTGTCTCCACCCGCTTATTTGTTTTGTTTTCTCTTCCTTTGGTGGAAAGCTTCACAGGGGTCGTGTTGACGACCATGGATTCTTTACTATTGCAAGTATCCCACCGGAGATGGAATACTTGAATTTACGTGTATCCTCAAATTGGCACGCTCGGTGACACGCACAATTTGGACTCCTTTATGCCAATTTGTACAATGTCTTTCTGTCTTTCAGCACAAGTACAAGGGACATGTTCCTTGGACTCTTGCCACTGCCACACCTTTCAACATGAGCACAGGGACATGCTCCTTAGACTTGTGTCGTCGCCACGCCTTTCAGCACGAGTACAGGGACATGCTCCTTGGACTTGTATCGCCGTCCCGCCTTTCAGCACGAGTGCAGGGACATGCTCCTTGGACTTGTGTCACTGCCCCGCCTTTCAGCACGAGTATAGGGACATGCTCCTTGGACTTGAATCATGCAGTTTAGGCTAGGAGCTACTTTGAAGCTTCATGCAGTTTAGGCTCTTGCGATAAGGAGTTTTTTTGTCATTTTAAAAGCTCTTATCTTCATCATGGTCTTGATCATATCCTTGACTTGTAGGATTGGTCAAGATAATGAGATTTGGTTTCACTTTCAAGGAACATTTTGTATTTATGAGAACAGAGAACTTCCTCTTCATACGTGACAGGATGCTACTTTGAAGCTTCTTGTTGCTGTTTACTTCATCGAAAAGTTTCACCTCCAAGTTATCCATCTTTCTTTTAGGTTGATCGCTTGTTACTTTGAGGTGATAAAAAACAGATGTCGAAGGTCGACTTTTCTTCGATGTGGATACACTTTGCCTTTGGAAAGCTGAAGGTCGAGTGGAGGTGGACATCGAACATTGATTTTCTTCCTTTGTCGCGGCCATACTCATTCTTTGGAATACCGAAGGACGAGTAGTTGGAGGCTTGATGCGATCGAAGACGGAAGTCCTTTGTTCACTTTTCTTAGAATTATCAAGTTCTTCTACGTCGATGCGGTAGGAAGTTGCAAGGTTCTCTTTTTCCTTTTTGTGGAAAGTTTTGGAGAAGGGTTTATTCAACATCACCAGTTGTTGAGGTTGAGAAAACTTTTTACTTATCTTCCTCTTAGGTTGAAGTTTCTTAGGATCCTTCTTTCTTTGATGTTTGCTCTTTCCTTTGATTGTAGCAAGATTGATTGAGCTACTTCATCAAGGTCGAGCTCAATTTTTTGCTTCCTTTGTGAATTTATTTGTACATTACTATTGTACATTGTTTCTGAAAGACATTGTACAAATTGAATTTGTGTCCCACCGAGCGTGCCAATTTGTTCACACGAGACTTCGAAGATGGAGACACGTAGAATAAACAATATGTTTGTATTAATATTTGTATGTGTGTGGATGTACAATCTCTAATGTAGTCCTCTGATTCTCTCTCTTGTGTGTGGATGTATTTCACTCGAGGGCTGGAACGCTTGATCTCGAGTCTGAAGCTTCAATGGATTCTTGGAGCTTGAAGTCTTTCAGTCTTGAAGAAGTTTTCAGTCTCCCGGAAGTGTTGATGTCTTGAAGAGTCTTTGATCTTCAAGGAATGTTGAAGTCTTGAAGAGTGTTTGGTCTTCAAGAGGTGTCGATGTTTGAAGAGTATTTGATCTTCAAGGAGTGTTGAAGTCTTGAAGAGTGTTTGGTCTTCAAGAAGTGTTCAACACTTGAATTTATGGATTGCAGAGAGTCTTCGGTCTTCAGACTTGGTGGAGTCTCTCTAAATTCTTTGGTTCTGCTTGAGAGCTTTGAAACTCTGAATTCTTGTCTTTGTGAGAGTGTAGAATTTCTGAGCCCTGAAATCGTGGAGAACCTCTCTATTTATAGAGTTCTCGCTGGATGGGTCCTGGTGACTTTTGGGCCTAACAACTTGGGCTTGGGCTTTATTGGTCTTGGGTCTGGTTTATATTTGACCCAAATATTTAAAAGACCCAAATTTGATCCAATTAATTATTTTCTTTAATTAATTGGTCAAATCAATTAATATGATCAAAATAATTTATTTTTAATTAATTGATCAAATGGACATTTGGTCCTAAAAATTTATAATTGACCAACTTTGTCTTCAAATTAAATTTGGGACACATGTCAATTTATAATTGGTCCCAAATTTAACTAATTATAATTTTGTCATTAATTTTAAATAATGACGTGGCAATTTGTCATTGGCCAAAAATTCTCCTTCAACAAAGTCAAAAAAAAAATGGACAACCAATAAAACTATGTTTTGTTGAAATTAGTTCTAAATAAAAATAATCCATCGTATTATAATTTCTAAAATAAAGTTAAATATATAATTTAATCTTGGATCATTTTTCAAATCCATCGTCAATTTTTTTACCAAAAATAAATAAAATTCCATCTTTTTTTTTCCTTTTTCAATCAAAGTTTTTAGTGTTACAAAACGTTAAAAGTCATTCACAAAATGAAGCCAAAGTATATTTGTTAGTGAGTTAGAAATAAATTATATTATAATTTGATTAAATAGGTATATAGGACTATCTAATTCATTTGTTCAAAAAAAAAAAAAAAAAGAACTATCTAATTCATATCACTTGACACATAAAATATTACTCAACTCGAAATAACTTATTGTTATAAAAAAAAATACATCCCATTAAATATGATAGTATACTAAACAATGAACAACCTCTTTTTAAATTTACACCTTAAACTTCTGCTAAAAGAATTTGATTGTAAGAAAATGATGATGATGATGTTGATGATGATGTTTCTCCAAGTCAATGAATGTCATACAGTTGGAACAAGCTAGATTCTCTCATTATGATTTACAATTACAAGATTAAAATTCCCTCACAATATTATTTAAAAAAAAAACATCCCTCACAATAATACAATATTGATAAGTGATTATTGTGAAGTGACCAATTGTCTAGTCAAACAGACACTACCTAAATCAGTGGTCTACATTGCTCATTTGATTAATGAGTTGTATTGTATGATATGCTCGCACATTAAACAAAATAAACACTAATGAACAAATGCTACAACCAAGCTCAATTGAGAGTTAATTGACTTCTATAAGAGCACGAGTCCTAAACGTACAATCTCACTCTTTATAGAAGTTATTCCATGGAGCTAACGAAGTTAAATTTAGTGTTTCAAGTTTTCAACATACTATGTTAGTCTATAAAGTCATCATGATCAGTCATAACATCTACCAGATTCGAGTCGTGTTTTCACTCCGGCCATTGGCTCGTAAAAATATATAATAATGATCACCAAACCTAAGGAGCTTCAAGTGACTAGGAATGTAACCATTATAAGCAACCGTTGAACTTGATAACTTTTAATTAACTTATATGTCGAACCCTCCTAAAAATAAAATGAAATTAACAAATTTATCCACTCAAAATAACCACTTATCCACTCAAAACCTAATAAGAAGTGCCAAATTCTCAATAATACATATTTTTTCAAAAGATCTTTTCAGTATATTTTTATGTGGAACACTGATATTCATTTGACATTCATGAATCAAACTTGATGTTATATAATCTATAAGGAGAAAGTAAACTCATTATTCGAGACGAAAAGAGATTGTGTAAAGAGTCCAACTAAATTATTCACATGGAAAATCAACAATTATTAGACACGTCAGATAGAGAAATTGTACCTAGATTTATTAGGCAAAAACTTATGGTCATATAGAAAAATAATGATATTGATGGTGGTGTGCATATATTATTGTACCAAAATTTGATGAAAACATACGTTCAATATTATTTCCTAATACCAAATTATCATTTTATGGAGAGAGATAGGAGAGTTTAAAATTTGGGTTTTTCTATTTTGCTATATAACTAGAACAATTATAAAAATTTATTAGATATTAGCATTAAAAGAAGGATAATTGTAATGGGTGGCAACATGAAGGTAAATAATTACAAATATAGCAATTTTTAAAAATATTTGCAAATATGGCAAAATTTTTTAATTAATTTTTTATATTCCTAAATTGTCCCTGTGTGCCCATCTTCTTCTTCCTCGTCAGTTTTTTTTTTTTTTTTTTTTTTTTTTTTTTTTTTTTACTGATAGAAAGTCTTTTTATTACTGATAGATTCTATCAGTGGTAGAAAAATTTTCTATCAGTGATAGAAAGTTTCTATCACTGATAGAATAAAGTTTCTATCAGTGATAGATTCTATCAGTGGTAGAAAAATTTTCTATCGGTGATAGAAAGTTTCTATCACTAATATTTCTATGACTGATAGATTCTATCAGTGGTAGAAAAATTTTCTATCAGTGATAGAAAGTTTCTATCACTGATAGAATAGAAGATTTCTATCACTAATAGAAACTTTTTCTATAAGTGATAAAAGATTTCTATCACTGAGATAGGTTCTATCAGTGATAAAAAAAACTTTTTATAGAAAATCATAGAAAAACTTTTGATAAAAAATCTTTCAATCTCTGACCACCCATAAAAATCTTTCTATCTCCGATAGAAATCTTTCTATCACCGATATAATCTATAAGTGATAGAAAAACTTTCTATCAACGATAGAAAAGCTTTCTATCAGTGATAAAAGATTTCTATCACTGATAGAAATTTTTACTATTCTATCAATGATAGAAATATATTCTATCAATGATAGAAAATTGATAGAAATCTTCTATCACTTATAGAAATTTTTTCTATGACTATTTCTATAACTGATAGAAAAAATTTCTATCTCTATCACTGAGACTGATAGAAAAACTTTTCGTGAGTTATAGAAAATCTTTCTATCACTGATACTTTTCTATCAGTGATAGAAGATCTTTTGTTTCTATCAGCGATGGTGATACATGGTGAAATCGAGCATTGAAAAATAAAGCAAAAACGAACGATTATAGAAATCAAACACTGAAAAGCAAAAACCAAACACTAATAGAAAACCAAATAACAACAACCAAACACTGATAGAACACCGAACAAGTGATAGAAAAATATCTATCGCCGATAGAATCTATCAGTGAAAGAAAATTTCTATCACTGATAGAATCTATCAATGATATAAAATTTCTATCACTGATAGAAAATATTTCTATCACTGATAGAATCTATCAGTATAGAAAAACTTTTCTATCAGCGAAAGAAAATCTGGAGGGGTATTTTAGTAAATGCAACACACAAACTATTAGATTTTGCTATTTTTGCAATTTTTTTTGTGGGTTGCTAGATTTGCAATTATTTTAGTCCATATTGCTATTCTTGCAACCGGCCCTTAAAAGAATATGAAAAATAAATTGTTATATATCATCTCACTAGGACAAAACCTATTGAGAGACTAATTTAAAGCATATCGAAAACTTTTTTTTACAAATTAAAATATTAATAAAAGTTATCATCATTTTGATTTATTCTAAAATAACTCAAATAAACAGAATTTTATAAATTTTAATTTCAAAATTATTTCTTTCAATGAAAGAAGAATGATGGAACAACTCACGAATAATGAAAATATTTGAAATATGATCCATTTTCACTTGAAAGTCTAATCAGGGGATATTAAATTGATGTTTAGTTTCAAAAGTTCACTCTTCATATGTCAAAAAGACAATTTTTTTTAACATTGTGACAGTTCTATATTTAGAAGATAAGTAATCTTTATTTTTTAAAAAAAAATGAAGACTATAATAGAATATTAAAGTCCTAAATGATGTGAAATAATAAAATTACGAAAATTCTACCATTAATTAGGTCCCGTTTGATAACCATTTGGTTTTTAAAAATTATGCTTGTTTTTCTCCAATTTTCTTATCATGGTTTGCATATTTGTTAATGACACATTTAACTTCCTAGCCAAATTCCAAAAACAAAAACAAGTTTTTGAAAACTACTTTTTTTAGTTTTCAAAATTTGACTTGGTTTTTTAAAATATAAGAACAAGAAACCAAATGATTACCAAACGGGACCTAAATTATAAAGTGTTGTTGATTTATGTGGTTTGTTTGCATTTCTTTTTCTTAGTTCAACAAGTGAGAATTATGGGATTCGTACATCCAATTTCTTGGTAGAGTGCATATAATTTATGCCATTTGAGCTATGCCTTAGTCTTACACATTTGTTTGAATTTTTCTCTTAAATCCATTCTCAATCCTTTAATTTGTTTGGAGGAAAAAAAAACTCCTTTTAACATTTTGTTTATATAATTGTATAGTTTGTCAAATACATAGGTAAAAGACAAATTAGAAATCAAATAAATTATATAAAAAGTCTCAAATATATGCAATATATTTCAATTTTGATCCTAATATAACTTCAACTAGTTAATGTATCATAACTTTGATCAAAAGGTTATAAGTTCAAATCTTCACCCCACACATATTGTCGTTAGACTATAAAAAGCTTCAATTTCCACTCTAATATTTTAAAAATTTTAATTTTACTTTCAATCTCCAAGGGGTTCATATATACATAAAAAAATTAAAATGTTTAAAGATTGAAATCAACCATAATAAAGAACATTTTATAAAATTGAATTTGAATTATAGAGAGAGGAGAGGAAAAAGGAGAGTGGGGTGTTTGATTAACAAAGCACAACAAAGAATGTGGGGGCAAAGATGTTGGGTGAGTACTGAGTGGTGTAGAAGAAAAGGAATAAAAAAAGAAGAAAAAAAAAAGGTGTTTGGCTTTTCACCAAAAATGATCCACATTCAATTAAAGTGGATGTGATGCCCATTTCATTTCTACCAAACTCTTGCTCCAATTCCATTCATTCTCAAAATACCCATTTTATCACATAATTACTTTCCCTTTTTCTCTTTTTAACTTTTTTGCTTCTTAATGCTTTCTCCACCTGTCACACCACTCTTATGTTCTTTATTTTAGAAAGGTAAAAAGAAAACACATAATTTTGGTACCTTGTATTGATTGATAGGTCATTATATATTTTGATAGGTCCCCACTCCCTAATATGATTAATCACTTACTTAACATTGTGCTAGCTAGCTTGAAATAATTGAAAAGAGACTTTGAAATGTTTATATTGATAACTATGTATGTATCTAAATTTGATTCTCTCATATTAATATAGTATAAGCTATCTTCTTTAATTATTTATTAGTAGAAGAGTCAAATTTGTTGATCTCATTAATTACATAAATGCATGTTATATAAACTTTTTTTAGTTCTGTTGGATATTTTTACCAATAAAATGTGAAAGAAAGTGAGGTTTAAATTCAATTCATCCAAAGTTTCAAAATGGATTGAAACATCATAATCAATTTGAAATTTCATTTACAAATTTAACATATGGAAGTTAAATTGAGTTATATTTTACATATGTTTCAATTTTATTTATGTTTGTTCTTTGGAGTTACCAAGTTGCTAGCCTATAAATAGCAACTTGTTTCTTCATTTGAATCATCTCATTTCCATTTGAAGCATTCTTTTTTCTTTCTTTGTTTCTTTTGATCTTGAGTCGAGTTCAGAGCAAGTATCCAAGAGTTCTATCAGATTCGAGTAGTTCGGAGTTGTTGTTCTACTGGAATTAATCATTGTATCCTGCTGAGACAATCGTTGTAGTCTACTAGCAACTCGTTTTATAAATACAGCGTATTTCCAACCAGTTCAACAATTGTGGAGTGAGGGATTGAACTACCAATCTTTGAAATAGTTTTTTTTTTAAAAAAAAAAAAAACTTTGAAATAGTAATTGGTGTCTTATCAACCAAAGCTGTATCGTTGGAATGGACACACAACCACTCCAAAATGAAAAATAGTTATGATCAAACTTGTTTTTTATTATTTTTATTTTAAGGTAAATAATAATATGGATTGGGGATTGGATCAGTCAATTTCACTCTGACGTTTGTCATTTCTATAGTTTGATCTTTAAATATTAAATATTAAATATTTCATACTTCGGTACTTTCAATTGTAGCAAGTTTAAAATTCAACCTTTTTGTCAAATTTTGAGATTCTTTTTTTGGATTTTCTAAGAATAGGCAAAACTTCACTTAGATGATGTGGTCTTTTTTTGTTTTTCTAATGGATAGACTACAATCATATTTAAACTTAGGGTAAGAGTATAGGTCGGTGGATGCTATCAAATATATTTTAAGAGTTATTAATCTAAACATAGTCGTTCAATTGGTTAAAGCATTAAATTTTATTCTAAAGATAAGATGTTTGAATCTCCACCTCCGAGTGTTGAGTTAAATAACAACAGCAACAACAACTGAGATCTAGTTTGATAACCATTTGGGTTTTTCAAATTATAATGGTTTTCTCCTAATTTTCTTACAATATTTTTCGTCTTTTGTTAAGCACGTATTTGAATTTCTAACCAAATTCCAAAAAAAAAAAAAGTTTTTCAAAACTATTTTTTTTAGTTTTCAAAACTTAACTTTGGTTTTTGAAAACATGAGAAGAAGACAAAAATAAATAAACAAATAATAATAAAAAAATAAAAGATCAACTAGTTATCAAACAAAGTCTAAATCATTACAAATTAAAGTTTGACCAAAAATATTTTTAAATTAAAAAAAAAAAAAAAAGATACATTGTAAGAGTTCTATAAAATATTCTTTTGCACTTACTTGTTCACTTGAGTCGGTTAATTCATTGTAAACTCTATTAAAAGTGAGAGGTTTGAATCTCATCCATCCTATTGTTGAACAAAATAATAATAATAATAATTGTTTTTTCTCTCTTGCTTTTAACTTTGCTTCACACACTCGAAAAGAAACCATCCAATCAAGTTAGGTCGATTCAACTAAAAGCACCAACAATTCATAAAATTTTTCGACCAACAATTCATTAAGGGCCAGTTTGGTAACGTTCTCGTTTCTTGATTCTTGTTTCCAATTTTATTAAGAAATCTAAGCATTTAATAACTATGTATGTTTCTTGTTTCTCATTTTTTAGAAACACTACTCCCAAAATTTGTATAGAACTTTTGGGAACAACTAAAACTAGTTTCTCCTTTTTTGTTCTTGTTTCCAATTTTTTCCAAACATAAATAAGAATATAGGTTTATTATTATTGAATGTATATGTGTTAGGGTCATGAAATTCCATTTTTCTTTATTAAAAATGAAAAAAGAAACAAGAAACGAGAACGTTACCAAACGAGTCCTAAAGTGTTAGCTCTCAAGGTTGTAGATGAGATGCTCAAGATCCTATCATTCTTGCTAGGAAACTCAAATGTCATTTAAGATACAATGAAAAGAGATGAGATCTCAGGAAACCTAAGGCCGGGCCAGAAATTTTTATAGGGAGGGACAAAATTTTATATGTTTAAACTTTTTATGTATGTAATCTTTCAATTTTAAAAATTTAGAACCACAAATTAGTGGGAAAACGTCAAAAGGTTTTTATAGAATTTTTTTTTTATCTAAAACAAGTTGAGAATGGAGTAAATTGCTCATCCTTTCTTTCTTCTTCTCTCTGTACTTATTGAACTCTAAAACCTAAGAAAGAAAATTTAATAATTAAAAAAAAAAAAAAAAAAAAAAAAAAAAAAAAAGAAACAAACAAACTAACCTAAGAGTGAGGGGAAAAGGATTAAAATAGTTTTAAAAATAATTGTAAAAATATTTAGTTTTGAAACTATTTTTAAAACTATGGTAGTTTTGTTTGCACGTGTGAAATCATCCTTTTAATTTACCGTGTGAAATCGTTGATTCGTTGAGTGTTAGATTGGAATGACTTTTTAAGTATTTAAAAATACTTTTTTTTTACGTACAAATATTTGTTTAAACACTTATAAAATTATTCGAAACGAAATCTTGTTTTGAGATGTGTGAAATCACTTTTTTAATTGAAACTTTTTTTTTTTGAAACATTAATTGAAACTCTTTCTGATCTTGAAGTCATTGTGAATTAAATTTATGTTCGAATACAGCATTTTACCATGCAAAATATCATATATATCAGCAAAATAATTATGTTCATCCAAATACTTTGATTAATTAAATTTTGTATGTAATTTAATGTATGTCTGAAACCCTTTTTTGTCTTTAAGTTAGCTTGAATTTAATCTATATTATATTCAAAGCAAGATTTCACCATGCAAAATGTTACATCACCAAATAACTATATTCTTTGAAATACTTTTAAAAAGTTTCATGTTTTTTTAATTAGTTTAATAAATATAACATTTTGTTATTATTATAATGAAATATACCATATTAATAATGTTAAGAATGAATATAGAAGGTCACAGAGTGAGCATAATTCAGCAGTAATTGATATGTACTCTCGACCAAGAAGTTAGAGGTTCGAATTCTCCCACCCTCAAATGTTGTTGAACTCAAATGTTGGTCTCTGAGTTTTCAAAACGAACATTTTTAGTCCCTGAATTTTGAGACATAGGTTTAAAAGATCCCTAAGTTTTCAAAATAGACCTTTCATTTTAGTCCTTGAGTTTTGAGAAATAGATTTAAAAGGTCCTCAAATTATTTTTTTCAACTTTTTAAAATTAATATTTTTATTATATTTTAATATTGAATGGTTTTTTAAATTAAAAAGTTTAAAAGTATTAAATTAAAAAAATGAAAAAATAATATGAAGGACTTTCTAAACCTATTTCTCAAAACTGAAGGACTAAAAGGGTTAATTTTGAAAACTCAAGGACCTTTTAAACCTATTTCTCAAAACTTAGGGATTAAAAATGTCCATTTTGAAAACTCAAAGACCAAATGCACCTATTTCTCAAAACTCAGGGACCAAAAAGGTATCTTTTCCAAAAAAAAAAAAAAAGGAAATGAAGACAAAAGTAAAATCATCGCAAAATAGTGAAGGTAGTAATGTTTTGTGCAAGCATAATTAGTAACTTAGCGTCGGTTTGGTATATAATTATATTTTGTGCTTTTAGATTCATTAAGTCAAATTGATTTAGCCCAAAAGATCAAGGATGTTTTGCAAGTTAATCAGACTAAAAGCTTAGGGCAATATCTTGGTCTTCCATCGCAGATTGCGCGTAATAAAAAGGAGATTTTTAACAATATCAAAGATCGAGTTTGGAAAGCACTTCAGGGGTGGAAAGGGAGATTGTTCTCAGCTGCAGGGAGAGAGACTTTGATTAAAGTAGTGACTCAAGCAATTCCTAATTACGCTATGAGTTGCTTCAAATTTCCTGTGACTTTGACTAATGAGCTAAATTCAATGTGTTTTGGTGGGGCTCAGGGGCAACTGAAAGGAAGATTCATTGGAGGAGTTGGAAGAAGTTGTGCGTTCATAAAGTTCAAGGTGGCATGGGGTTCAAAGATCTTACTGTTTTTAATCAAGCAATGTTAGCAAAGCAAAGCTGGAGGATCATAAGTAACATGGAAAACTTATTAACAAGGGTGCTTCGGGGATGCTACTTTAAAATGGGCCACTTTCTCAAGGCAAAACTTGGAAGTAAGCCTTCATATACATGGCGAAGCATTCTTTGGGGGAGAGATTTATTCAAGAAGGGTTACCGATGGCGGGTTGGCAATGGTCTTCAAGTGGAGGCGGCTATGGATCCTTGGATCCCTAGGGAAGGTCCAAGTACTCCTATTCTAGTTAATAGGAATGCTCAAAGCTATACAGTGGCTCAACTGTTAGATCCTAATCGTTCTTGGAGAGAAGAATTGATCCGAGAACTGTTCTTGGAAAAAGATGCAGAGGATATTCTCAATATGCCTATTAGTCAGCACAGTAGAGAGGACTCAATATTATGGGATCCAGATCCTAAGGGTATTTTCACTGTTAGAAGTGCTTATTGGTTGGGCTATAATCTCCAAATTATAGCAGATGCATCAAGCTCAAGAAATGGCTTAAAGGAGTCCCTGTGGAGGCATTATTGGAAAACAAAAGTCTCGGCGAAAATCAAAGTTTGTGGATGGAAAATCTATAACGATATCCTCCCAACAAAAACAAACTTGATTAACAGGGGCCTAGAAATTAAAGCCTCTTGTTTATTTTGCAGGAATCATCCGGAGACAATGAAACATTTGCTTTGGGAATGCAAGATATCAAGAGGTATGTGGGCTATCTTTTTTCAATTTCCTAATGACTTGTTTGTGAAAGGATTTGGAATTCCCTAATTCCGATAAAGCGGAAGCGTAATTGGGACCAATTCGTAGTTAATTTTGTTTATCTAAAAATATCATAACATTGGCAAAAATCATAGAACATATTCTATAGAAACTTAAGGCTAAGCATACAAAATTTAGATCTAAATCTATAATAAAGAAAAGAGAAGCAAACCTCCGTTGACGTCTCTGAAAATCAAGAATGATTCTTGATTGCTCTGCAACAACGAAGAACACCACACCATTTGATCTTTCCCACTATGACTCTGAGATTAGGAACGTAGTTGTGGGACTACCTAATCTTGAATGGGAAAAACTCTAGAGAGAAAATTCTCCCTAGAGTTCTTGGGTTGAGAGAATATGGGAGGGAGGCTAGAGAGAATGCAAGAGTGCATTCTTGTGGCCTTATGTTGTACCCAGTGGCGGATCCAGAACTTAATGTCAGGGGGGGCTATATAGGAATACGAGAAAATATCAATTTTAACCTTGAAATTATAAGGTATTTCAATTATTACCCCCAAACTTTATTAGTTTATATACTTTGATATTAAATTGGTTAAATTATAAGTTTAGTTCTTAAAATTTCAAGATTATGTTTAATAAGTCTTTTACTTTAAAAGGTTTCTTGTAAGTCCCTAAGACACTGTTTGATAACTATTAGTTTTTTGTTTTTTTTAAAAAAAAAAAATTAAGCTTATAAACATTACTCTCACTCATAAGTTTCTTTCTTTTTTTTTTTCATATACCTCCTTACCATGTTTTCAAAAACTAAGTTAAGTTTTCAAAACTAAAAAAAGTAGTTTTCAAAAACTTGTTTTTGTTTTTAGGATTTGGTTAGGAATTCAAATATTTTCTTAACAAGGATGAAGGTCATTCTACGGAAATTAGGAGAAAACAAGCATAGTTTTTAAAAAACCAATGGTTATCAAACGAAATCTAAACTTTTAATTTTGTGTCTAATAGAACTCTAAATTGTCAATTTTGTATCCAACATATTCATTTAAAATAAATACATAGTAGGTTAAGGATCTATTAGACAGCAAATTGAAAAGTTGAAAATCTATTATTATACAAAATTGAAAATTTCAAAACCAATTAACATGAAGAATTATACCAAATAGCAACTTTTAAAGTTTTATCAAAATTATAATTTTATCAATTGTTTTTTTTTTCAATATGAAGTAGACACAATTTTCTATATAAATATAAAAGAAAAAGAATGAAATTGAAACAACTAGTTAGATTTGTCTCTCTTTCAAAAGAATCATACGTGTTTCATGTTATTCAATTTAAAAAAAACAATTGATATATTTCTACGTGTATATTTGACCCCAGAAAATAAATTTATTTAATTAAGGTTTTACCAAAGTAATGAAAAAACACAAAACAAAAAAAATAAAGGGGAAAATGTTTCAAAATGCGTGTTGAAAAAATTAAGAAGAAAAAACGGAAAAGACAAGAAAGATTTAATGCAAAACGCCCTGGGTTGAAAACAAAATGGAAAAGACAAAAAAAGAAAAAAGGAAAAACGGGATCTACAAGGGTCAGGATGATTCTTAGGGGGGGCTACAAGTCGAGGGGGGCTCGAGCCCCCCTGGGCCCCATGTAAATCCACCACTGGTTGTACCTAAACCCTAGGTTTAGTGTTCTATTTATAGGAGAAAGGCCATGAATAAAATATTCATTTAAAATCAATTATTTCCATAACAGATTTAATCTTTTCCATAATTAATCAATTCCATGACCAACCAATTCCATGACCAATCAATTCCATAATTGATTAATCTTTTCCATAAATGATTGATCACTTCCATAAGTGATTAAATCATTTCCATAAATGATTAATTACTTCCATAAATGATTAATCATTTCCAAAATTGATTAATTTCTAATTAATTAATTCTTTAATTAATTAATCACCAATTAAATATCATATATTTAATTTCAGACCTTCTATTAGTTAATAAATTAATTACCCAATTAAATATCATATATTTAATTCCAGACCTTCAATTAATTAATTCTATAATATGAATCAAATTCATATTAAAATTTGAACTCCTTCAAATTCTCTTCTATCCTATAAATTTAATATGAATCAAATTCATATTAATAGTTGAACTTCTTCAAATATTTATTTCTCTCATCAACTATAGTTTAATTAAATCTCATTTAATTTAAACTAAATTGAATAATTAATTAATTCATAATTAATTAATTCATCTTCTAATTAAATACCATATATTTAATTAGACATATATTTGAACTCTTTCAAATATATCAATCTCTCAATATAATAAAGTTTAATCTAAAATTAGACTTTATATTTTAATGCATCACTATACATTATATTAATTTGTATCTCATACAATTAACTTAATTCCCAATATGAATTTGAACTATTAAAATTCTCTCAAGATATATTTGTTCCTAATTACTCTTTACGAGCTAGTAGGGGGACCTAATGGACCTACAGATCAGAAGCTCCAATGATATGAGGTTAACCGATTAAACTCATTAATCAGGTTAACCCCAATATTCATTAACTGTGCGTCATTCCACTAAAGACCCACAGCTGAACTCTTTTCACTGTAGAACATTTATGTGTCCACGGATATAGACCTATATCGGTAAGTCAATCCTTCACGAGTGTCCGTAATCACAACTGGGTCAAATTACCGTTTTACCCTTGTGTTACATCTGTCTCCTTAAGTACCAGTGCTCCTCTAATGAACAACATGTTTATGGTCCAACCAGTAAACAGAAAATCCCTCTCGGGCCAGTGAGAGGGTGTGATCCCTTTGTTCAAGACCCAGAGTCACCACTTAAGGGAACACTTATCTACTTCTCCTAGAAGCGGGAAGGAGTGAATTCCATCTTATGTTGTCATGTCCCCAGCCCCCCCACTCGGTCTTGTCCCCAAGAAGGTAGGCTTATTGAGTCGCCGTGCAGGCCACTCTCACCCATACTAATCAAAGGACAATCCCTCATGAGAAGGAGTTCAAGACACACTCAGGATTAAAACTGAGTTACCTAGTCATCTTATTGAAACAGTAACCTAACTAGTTAACGGTGTTGCATCTAGTGGTTTACTATTTCGTGGTCCGATCTTATGCAAACTCATTGCATAGGATACCCCCTCTCGCATGTCTCCTACATGGACGCCTTGGATCAATACGTCTGTATCGAATACAAAGCGGGTCGTATCACATAGTGTTACCAGGATAAGGTACCCAGCCTTATCCTTGTACTATAGACCTTTTAGGTTTTTACTTGAACATCGATCCTTGTATGTCCTCACATACTAGTTCAAGTCACATGTAAACAACCTTGGATCTTAGTTTATTGGATTTGGGTCAAACTGTGCAATATTTAACAATAACACTTTGTTGTAGAAACTCAATAACACTTTATTGAAACAAGTATACAATTTGTTTACATTCACTATCTACGAGTTTTAGGGCATAAAATCCAACAGTTTGTGTTGGGTTTTATGCCCTAAAACTCGTAGATAGTAAATGTACTTTTGATCGAACATTAATAAAAGTGAAGAATTATTCATTTAATCTATGTTTGTATTATATCTTGTCTTATTAACCCTAATCCAATAAACTAAACATCCAAGGCTAATAGAATGAGGTTTGAACTAGTATGTAGGGATATACAGGGATCAATGTTCAAGTTTTAGCCTAAAGGGTCTGTAGTATAGGGATAAGGTTAGGTACCTTATCCTGGTGACACTATGGATACGACCCGCTTTGTATGATGATACAAATGTAATGATCCAACACGTTCGTGTAGTTGACATGCGAGTGGGGGTATCCTGTGCAATGAGTTTGCACAAAGACTGAACCGCGAAATAGTTAACCACTAACTGTAACACCGTTAGTTAGCTCGGTTTCTATTTCACTATGATGACCTAAGCAACTTGGCCTCAATCCTGAGTGGATTATGGACTCCTGTTCATGAGGGATTGTCCTTTGATTTGTACGGGTGAGAGTGGTCTACACACCGACTCAATAAGCCTACCATTTTGGGGACAAGACCGAGTGGGGAGCTGGAAACATAGTCTTACAAGATGGAATTCACTCCTTCCTAGTTTTAGGGTAAGTAGAGGTGTGTTCCCTTAAGTGGTGTCTCTGGGTCTTGAACAATGGGCCCTACCCTCTCTATGGCACGAGAGGGACTACTGTTTGTTGGTTGGACCTCAGGTTGTTCATTAGAGGAGCACTGGTACTTAAGGATGAAGAGGTAGCCCAGGGGTAAAACAGTAATTTGACCTAGCTGGGGTACGAACACACGTGAAGGGCTAACTTGCTGTTGATGGTCGATATCCGTGGACACAGAAATATATCTGTAGTGAGAAGAGTGTGGCTGTGGTTCTTTAGTGGAGTGAACTACAGTTAACGAATATTGATTAACTTGGTTAATGAGTTTAGCCAATTAATCTCACATCGTTGGAGTTTTTGATCTGTAGGTCCATTAGGTCCCACCGGTAGCTCTATAAGGGCGTTGAGGTAAGTTTCTAAGGGAGAATTGAATATTCGAAAGGGTTCAAATATTAAGATAAAATATGAATTTGATTCATATTATAAAACTATAGCTTATAATTAATGCACATTAAATGTACATTAATACTATAATTTAAATGAGAGAGATATAATTAAATATGAGATATTTAATTATGATATTAATTAATAATTAGTTTTAATTAATTTAATTAAATTTGATTTAATTGAATTGTATTAAAACTATAGGTTAAGTGGTAATATTTGTGTAAATATGATTTATATAAGCATTAGATAAATTAATTGTTAATTTAGTTAATAAATTATTAATTTTAATTATTAATAATTAATTATCTTATCAGTATAACTGATAAGAAAAGATCAACCCCACTAACCTAGCAGTTTGCGTGATTCAGAGGGTTTTTAGGGTGGGAGTTTCTCCATCCGTTAGAAAACTCCCTAGTCATTCATTCAGAAGTGTGGAATCAGAAAAAAAAATCTCGCATTCTCTCTCTCTCACTCTCCAGAACTCTCTGTGGTTATTCTCTCAAGAATACAGAGAAGAAAAATCCTCCTAACCCTTAGAAAATCCCGCTCCCACAAGCGCCTAACGCATATCCTCCAAGAGAATACCGGTGAAACCTTGTGGTAGTGTTCGTGATTAATTTCCAGCAAGAAAAAGAGCCATTTTGCTGCTGGTTTTGGGTGGAGAATCAAGTTTTTTTTTTGTGAAACGGGACAAGAACATCTTCAAAGGTATAGTGTTCTTGATCTTGGATCAATAGGATCCAATTTAGATTAGATCTAAGGGTTTTTCCTTTTATTATAGCATGTTTTATAAATTGTTACAGCATGTTAAATTTTGTTTATTGCTGTGATATTTATTCCAACGTATTGGTATTTTAATTCGTATTAAAATCTGAGAAAAGTTGATGTACGTTTCCGCTGCACAAGGGCTATTATCCCTTCAGTTTGTGGCTGACAAGAATGGCTGGACGGTCCCGGATTATTGCGAAAGTCTATGGAGAGGGAGCAGGGGAGATGCGTGGGAGACTACTCAAATCCAAAGAAGTCTAATTATCTGTTGGAAGATATGGAATTACATAAACCATATTCTTCATAATCAGCTACAGCCACATCAAGATTCTTTGAAGCAACAAATCCTCAACAGTTTATCTAATTTAGAAGGTTCCGAGATTACTTACAGCAGATGGCGCCGCGATTCGACGGTGCAGATTCCAAGCAGACGGAGCAACCCGTCGATGAGGCAGGGGTCGACTCTTTCACCGAGTACGTGGGTTCTTCAAAGTGACGCTTCTTGGAGCGAAAAATCGATGATGGGCGGTGTGGGGTGGTTTCTTCGCCGAGGGGATGGAACGCCGGTGCCAGCTGGTTACTGGCAAATGACTAATAGATGGAAAGTTAGCTGGTTGGAAGCTTTTGCTGTGTCGGAAGGATTGAACTCGGTTCCTCTTCACTCCCCCGAGATGATTATCGAGCTTGACTCTCTTCAGGTGGTACATCTTCTTGTGGGGAATGAAGAAGACAAAACATATTTATCTTTCTTTGTCGAGGAAGCTCGAAGGTTGCTCGTGGAGAATAAGGTGATCGATATTCGGTATATCCCACAAGGGCTCAACAAACTGACCCATTATTTGGCCTAGCTGGCAGTTTCAACTAGATCTTCTCAAAGTTGGTTTAATGTTTTACCTGATTGGCTACTACATTTAAATGTTGAAGCAAATGAGGGTGATAGATTTATCGGTGGGGTCCTGGCCCACTGTTGGATGGCCTTTAGGGGCTTTAGTTAGTGTTTTTTGTTATTTTTTTATTCTCAAAAAAAAAAGTCAAATTAATTTAGCGAAATATCTTTTTGACATATTTGTTCCTTAAAGCTGCAGTTTTTAGATTATGTGATCCAAACGAAGAACACCACCATTTGATCTCCCCCGCTATGACTCTGAGATTATGAACGTAGTTGTGAGACTACCTAATCTTGAATGGGAAAAACTCTATAGAGAAAATTCTCCCTAGAGTTCTTGGATTGAGAGAATATGAGAGGGAGGCTAGAGAGAATGCAAGAGTGCATTCTTGTGGCCTTATGTTGTAGTACCTAAACCCTAGGTTTAATGTTCTATTTATAAGAGAAAGACCATGAATAAAATATTCATTTAAAATCAATTATTTCCATAATTGATTTAATCTTTTCCATAATTAATCAATTCCATGACCAACCAATTCCATGACAAATCAATTCCATAATTGATTAATCTTTTCCATAAATAATTGATCACTTCCATAAGTGATTAAATCATTCCCATAAATGATTAATTATTCCATAAGTGATTAATCATTTCAATAATTGATTAATTTCCAATTAACTAATTCTTTAATTAATTAATCACCAATTAAATATCATATATTTAATTTCAAACCTTCTATTAGTTAATTAATTAATTACCCAATTAAATATCATATATTTAATTTTAGACCTTCAATTAATTAATTCTATAATATGAATCAAATTCATATTAAAATTTGAATTCCTTCAAATTCTCTTATATCCTATAAATTTAATATGAATCAAATTCATATTAATATTTGAACTTCTTCAAATATTTATTTCTCTCATAGACTACAGTTTAATTAAATCTCATTTAATTTAAACTAAATTGAATAATTAATTACTTCATAATTAATTAATTCATCTTCTAATTAAATACCATATATTTAATTAGACATATATTTGAACTCTTTCAAATATATCAATCTCTCAATATAATAAAGTTTAATCTAAAATTAGACTTTATATTTTAATGCATCACTATACATTATATTAATTTGTATCTCATACAATTAACTTAATTCTCAATATGAATTTGAACTATTCAAATTCTCTCAAGATATATTTGTTCTTAATTACTCTTTACGAGCTAGCAGGGGGACCTAATGGACCTACAGATCAGAAGCTGCAATGATATGAGGTTAATAGATTAAACTCATTAATCAGGTAACCAATATTCATTAACTGTGGGTCATTCCACTAAAGACCCACAGCTGAACTCTTCTCACTGTAGAACATTTCTGTGTCCATGGATGTAGACCTATACCGGTAAGTCAATCCTTCACGAGTGTTCATAACTATAGTTGAGTCAAATTACCGTTTTACCCCTGTGTTACCTCTGGCTCTTTAAGTACCAGTGCTCCTCTAATGAACAACCTGTTTATGGTCCAACCAGTAAACAGAAAGTCCCTCTCGGGCCAGTGAGAGGACGGGATCCCTTTGTTCAAGACCCGGAGTCACCACTTAAGGGAACACTCATCTACTTCTCCTAGAAGCGGAAAGGAGTGAATTTCATCTTATATTGCATGTCCCCAGTCACCCACTCGGTCTTGTCCCCAAGAAGGTAGACTTATTGAGTCGGCGTGCAGGCCACTCTCACCCATACTAATCAAAGGACAATCCCTCGTGAGAATGATTTCATGACACACTCAGGATTAAGACTGAGTTACCTAGTCATCCTATTGAAACAGTAACCTAACTAGTTAACGGTGTTACATCTAGGTGGTTTACTATTTCGTGGTCCGGTCTTATGCAAACTCATTGCATAGGATACCCCCGCTTGCATGTCTCCTACATGGACGTCTTGGACCAATACGTTTGTATCGAATACAAAGTGGGTCATATCACATAGTGTTACCAGGATAAGGTACCCAGCCTTATCCCTATACTATAGACCTTTTAGGTTGTTACTTGAACACTGATCCCCGCATGTCCCCACATACTAGTTCAAGTCACATGTAAACAACCTTGGATCTTAGTTTATTGGATTTGGGTCAAAGTGTGCAATATTTAACAATAACACTTTATTGTAGAAACTCAATAACACTTTATTGAAACAAGTATACAATTTGTTTACATTCACTATCTACGAGTTTTAGGGCATAAAACCCAACAGTTATGTAGCTCTTGAACAACTCTCTCTTTCACAAGGCTTAGATGTTTTGTGTTAGAGAATTTTAAATGGTTGGGAATACGTTGTATATATAAAAACTTTTACACACTAGCAAACAGATTACAATGCAACTGGCTACAAACAAATACAGAGTAAATATATCTACAAACATTGTACATAACAAAAATTACAGAAATAATAATTAAACCATATCAGAAGATCAAAGCGCTCCGTTGTTCGTAGGTGATCCGATTGACAACAACAACCACATCAAGTGAATAGTGTTGGGAATGACTTAATCTTGGCCTAGTGTAGTGTGCATGAAGAGTTTTGTCCCACATGGATAAGTTTAGAGTTGGGAAGAGTGTTTTTTATACAATCACTCTGCTTTACTTTTGTTAAAGTGGCTAAGAGTGGAAACAAGTCTTCACCCTCACGCGTGTCGCCGTTGTAGGGCGGGTGGGCGGGTTTGGGTAACCGCGTAAGCAAGAAATAAAAAGGAGCGGTTTTATTTTTTGGGCCAAGATATTTTTTATTTTCTTTATTTATTAAAAACCCCACCTCCACGTGTCAATATCCCTTCCGCACGTTGACCGTGTGTTTAACATTGACCGCCCTATCCGCCTGCGCCTGTGCAATTTGTGGACCGTTCGTTTCGTCCATAGCTGCCCAGTCCGTGTTGACAGTTCAAATCGCTACTGACCACGTTTTTGCAGCTGACACGTGGCGATCCATAGAGAGTTGTCTGTTGGTTAATTCCTCCTATAAAAGGATGTAAACCAAGCCTCACTTCATCACTTAATCATCCACTTTCATCCTCTCTCCTTCATTTCTGAGCAAAGCAAATACTTGATTCCAATCCTTCTCTCTCGAGTGCATGAACGAGGAGGGTGTTGTGTTAACCTTGGGGAGCAATCGGTGTAAAACGATTTAGCACCGTGGTCGTGCCGTAATTGCTTCAAGGCAGTGGTTCTTTCCACGACACAACAATTGTTTTCTCCATTTTCTTCCTACAAATAGAACTTGTAAAACAAAAGAATGTGATAGTTGGTAGTCGAGACACGTTTTCATAGCGTTATCCTGAAGACAATTATTCGCTCCGCACGGGTTGCTAGCAGACTGCATCGATCGTCTCAGTAGGATACAATGACTAATTCTGATAGAACAGCAACCTCGAACTACTAGGATCTGGCAGAACTCTTAGGTACTTGCTCTCAACTCGACTCAAGATCAAAAGAAACAAAGAAAGAAGGAAGAATGCTCCAAATGGAATGGGATGATTCAAATGAAGAAACAAGTTGTTATTTATAGGCTAGCAACTTAGTAACTCCAAAGAACAAAATTAAACAAAATTGAAACATATGAAAAATATAACTTAATTGAGTCATAATATCAAATTTAACTTCCCTATGTTAAATTTGTAATTGAAACTGTTACAGGTAATTTTGGACCACCATGATGTGCAAGGAGCTGACAAGGACAATCGGGTGGAGATAGGACTAGGAAACGACCAAGAGGAAGACCAGACCAACGGGTCTGGCCAGCTTGGCCAGACCACTCAGCCCGCTTGCGCGGGCCGAGTTCGTTTGCCTCCGCTCGATCCCTGCTGCCTCTAGTCGCCCCGGTTCCGCTTGGTTCATCCCGAAACGCCTCGAAATTCCTAAAAACCCTAGGAGCATGAGCAGATATTTATAGCCCTCTTCGCCACTGAAGAAGGGATTGGAACTCTAATCCCGAACACTATTCTCTGACTCTCCTCTTGCTCTTACTTTCTTGCTTCCCATCGTTCTGCTTGTTGACTTAAGCATCGAAGGCGGTGTAGCTAGCACCACACCGGTGTGCAGGTTCTCTGTCTTGCAAGCCACGTCTTCCCCCCTCACAAACAAATTTACCGTCGGTGGCACGTGAAGATCAGGTGAGTTCCTCCCGACCAAATTTGACCATCAACTTGAAATTGATGTTTCAATCCATCTTGAAACTCTTGGAAAATTGAGTTTAAATCACTTTCTTTCACATTTTATTTGTAAAATATCCAACATAAATTACTTTTGGTAATAGTAATTAAGGGTCTGTTTTGAATACATTTTAATTTAAATGTTTTTCAAGAATGTATTTTTTTTAAAAAAAAAAAAACATTTTGTATAAAAGTTGTTTATAATTGAAACACTCATATGTTTGGTTGCATTTGCTCACAAGTATTTTTATACACAAGCTATTGTATACTTAAAAAGTCTTTTAAAAAAATTGGTTTCAAGTGTTTATCTCAAAATGGTTTATTTATCAATTTTATTTTCTAATAAGTCATTTTTAGTGGTTGTCAAACATCAGAAAATTTTTCAAAATGATTTTTTCTCAAAATTAGACCGTTGAAAAGTTAAACCAAACACACCCTAAATAGTTTACTATGTAACTGTTTTAGTTACTATAGGTGGGAAGAAGCTAAGCTCTTGTATTAGAGATAGCTAAAAATAAGTTTTATTTTGAATAAAGATTTCGTTTGTGAAACTTTGTTAATCTCTCAACTCCTTATAAATATGATTTGTGCGCTTAGGATACAGAGAGCCATATTTAGCGCCTCTTCAATGAGTATCTCAAAACAATAAACCTCTGTAATAGATATATAATATCTTAATCGATTGAGCTCATTCAAATTAGCTTGATAAATGCTTTCAAATTTGAGGATTTTTCATTATTAACCATTATTATTTTCTGTATAACTATAGTCTTTTTAGAGAGGAAGGGGAACATAAAAATAAAATGATTCCAAAACTTAGTGAACATAGGAATACTCGAAAGAAAAGAGGGAGAGATGCAAGAGCCAAGAACTAATGGAGGGGAGACAAAAATGAGATATAAAGAAACAAGAGAACTGTATATGGTTTTAGTATGGGCACAATGGACCGTTTTCAAAATAGTGCGCCAATGGACCTCAATTCATTTCTCTTCTTTTAATTATAACTAGTTGAGTAACACGTGCATTGCACGTGAAATATTATAGTTTTAAATTAAAATATGAAAAAATAATAGTTTTCTAATATGCAATAAATAAATATTATATAATTTTTATTTTAATAAATTTTTAAAAGGTAGACAAAGCAAACTTTTTTTTTCAATGTTTTCATATTATTATTTTTTCAGGAAAATTCTTATGTATATATTACAAACGAAATTTTGTACAAATAATTAATTTATTAAATGAATATGTTAATATTTTGATAGAGTGAAATAATACATGCATCAAACAATTTTCATTTTAATGTTTTTATATTTTTATCCTTTTCGTGAAAATTTTGAAGAAAAAAAATATAATTTAGAATTGTTTACATAGTTGTGTCTTATACATATAAGAAATAAATAATTAATTATTGTTTTAACTTAATTATTAATAATTAAATTTAAGAAAATTATTCTAAAAATACACATTTATTTAAATGAAAAAAAAGTATATTATGACATATTTGCATCTCTATGAAATTTTTTGAATATTTTGTCTATAAAATATTGATATTTATATAATTGAAAGAACACGAGTAATAAATGTCAAAAAACTAAAATATGCATATAACGTTTGAGGAAAATATTATTAAAAAGTGAATAAAAAATGAAAAGGGAAAAATAGAAAGAGGAAGTTTCTCCTAATGTGAAGTATCATGTAACTTAAGGATTGAATGTCAAAATGATTGTTTATAACAATAAACATGAACTAAACATTTTCAAACACTCAATCATTTGGGACACCATTGTATAACCCAAAAATAGGAATAGAGGTCGTTTTCTATAGAACCTATAAACACGACTCCACTGTTAAATCATGATGTTTCAAATTTACGGTCTAGATAACACCCATACACAGTGGAATAGTCACTGAATGTGAAAGAATGCTTTGTTTCACTACGTAATTAACCACTCCCCATGGAATAAATTCTCTCAACATGCACTTCTAACAGTTGCAACTATTCGACTCAATGGAATAGTCACACCGATATGTGAAAGAATGCTGGATTAAGTTCTCTCAACATGACACTTCTAACAGTTGCAACTATTCGAAGGGAGGGACAAAACAGGAATTTATTAAAAAGTTAAGGGAAAATGGGAAGGCAAATATTCTCCCCTCTTAGCCCCATTTATATATATAGTATAGATTATTTTTATAAATAAACAAATAAGTATTTTTAAGATTATCATTTTCTCTTGAAAACTCCCACAAAGTCTTTAATTTTAAAATTTTATATATAAAAAATTGATTTATGTTTCCCAATTATGCATGTCACAAAATTATATATGGGGTTAATTGTTTGGGGTGTTAGTTGGTTATTTGTTAGGGGTTATTATAGTCTGGGAGTTATAATAATTTGTGAAGTTAAATAGTCTGTGTTTGGAGTGCAGACTATTTTAGTCTGGGGTAAAATGGTATGTATTTGGACAGCGACGGAGCTACAGTAGGTTTAGGGGGCTCGAACCCCCTGAACTGTAAATTGTATTAATATTAAAAAGTTCATTCATTTTCTAATAATTCTTTCTTACTTGATTGGCATTGATGCCTCTAGCCCCCTCATGCGCGTGTGTTGTGTTTGAGTTTGAGCCCAGAAAAATGTAGGTTTTTGTTTTTTTAGATCTCGTTTGATAACTATTTGGTTTTTTTGTTTTTGGTTGTTGAAAATTATTTTTGTTTTTCTCCAATTTTCTTATCATGGTTTGCATCTTTGTCAATGACACATTTAACTTCCTAGCCAAATTCCAAAAACAAATTCCAATTTTCTTATCATGGGTTTGCATCTTTCTCCAATTTTGGAAACTACTTTTTTTAGTTTTCAAAACTTGGCTTGGTTTTTGAAAACATAAGAAGAAGGTAGATAACAAAATCAAGAAACTTATGTGTGGGAGTAGTATTTTTAAGCTTAATTTTCAAAAACCAAAAATAAAAAACCAAATGGTTATCAAACGGGGCCTTAGTTTTTTGTTTTTTTCGCTTGTAAGTCCGTTTTTTTAATAGCACCTAGTGTCCGAGTTCGAGCTCACTGAAACGTACGTTTTTGTTTTTTCCGCTTTAAGTCCGTTAATTTATTAAAAATATATTATAAAAATATGTTTTCTTTTTTTTTTTTAATAACTTTTTTGTTATCATTTTCTTATAAAATTTTTATAAGTGTGTATATGATTAAAAAAGCTATTATTCTTGTTGATTTAATAGGTAGAAAACCATCTTTTTCAAGAAAATAAAATTAGAGCTAAAATATTTTTAAATGCTAGTAGATTGTTTTTTAATAATTAATTCTATTTGAAAAACTATAAATTATGATTTTCATTTTTATATATTTTTATTAAAAATAAGTAAAAGATACCATTTTTATCTTTTATTTTGAGATTTTTTGTTTAATTTTAGTCCTGTATTTACAAACGTCCAAATTTAGTCCTTTGTATTTTCAGTAAATCTTACATATTGTTAGTATATTGTTAACTTTTATTTTTCTTTTCTTTTATTTTATTTATTATTATTATTTTTTTTTTTTTTTTGTCTATAATACTCCTGGTATAAATTTTGAAAACATATTCACATTGTGTCTTTTATTAAATGAAAGTTATTATCATTATTTTTACCAAATTTAATACAAATTTACTTCAAACTACAAAAATAAGTATTAATTTAAAATTTATTGAAAGTACGTGGACTAAATTTGGACATTTAAAAGTATACATACTTAAATTAAATGAGACCGAAAATACATTGACCGAAATAGTATTTTGACCTAAAAATGCCAATAATATTTTGTAATTAAACAAACTAATATCAAAATATTTCAATCCCCCCTAACATAAAGTTCTAGATCCTCCACTGTATTTGGAATGTAGATTATTTTAGTATGGGATAAAATAGTCTGTGTTTGGGGTACAGATTATTTTAATATGGGTTAAAATAGTCTGTGTTTGGGGTGCTAATCTGTTTAACATGGGATTCTGAATCGATGGTTCAAGCTGACTGTTTTTTTTCTAGCTTTTTTTTTTATCTTCCTCATACAAGTTTGTACGTCAAATATCATATTTTTCAAATATCAATTAGAAATATTTGCTCCATCAATCTTAAGAAATTAGCTGAGGGTTTTAAGTTATATTATTCTTGGACAATGTGGTCTTGTTTGGTTGTATGAATATTGTTGAATATGCACAAAATATTATTAGGATATATGTTATTTTCCTGTCTAAAAAAAACTTTCGTGGTAAGTATTTCTTAAAAAGAAAAAAAATTAAGTTTTCGGTGAGGGGTTAAATGATGTGATCAATTAAAAATAAAAACAAAAAGACCATTTGAGTAAGTGTTTTGATACTTAAAAAGAAAAAAAAAAGTTTAGGATATTAGTTAACTTTCAGTATTGCCAAAATAAAAATAAGTGTTCGATTCACTTTGATTTAGAGTTATATTTAAAAAAAAAAAAACAAAAAACAAAAAAGTTTAGGATTTGGTATAGAAAAATCATATAAGTTAACTTTTAGTATTGTCAAGATATAAGTGCTTAGATCAAAAACCATATTAGTCTTTTTTTTTTTCAATAAAATCATTTGAAATAAAATTGAGTATGGTAAATACAATTTCGTTTGAATGTTCTTTTTTTTATTTTAAAGTTATTAACCTGGTTAATCTTCGATGTTAGCAAAAGTATGGAAGAAATTTGACCTAACTTTTTTTTTCTTTTTCTTTTTTCTTCTTCTTCATCTTCTTCCTCCATCTTCACGAGCTTCATCTTCTTCCTCCATTTCCATTTTCATCTCCATCATCTTCTTTCTCCATTTTCATTAAATCTTCATCATCTTCATCATTTTCATCTTCTTCTTCAACCACAACCTCCATCTTCATCATCTTCTCCTTCCTCTAACCCTAACGTTGGCGACCACCAATGAATTTTTTGGCCACTTTTTTGGCCACAGAAAAAAATTTCCCTCTTTTTTCCTTTTTTTTTTCTTCTACCTCTTTTCTTCTTTTTTTTTTTTTCTCTTTATTTTCATTTTTTATATTTTTGAAATGAAAATGAGAAGAAAAATGGAAGGAAAAAAATCGATCGTCAGAAAAGTCATCGGCCGATGGCTGCGGGAAAAGTTAAGGAGTCACATGAAAGAAGATAGGAAAGAGTTATGGTACAAAATCGATAGAATAATCAGGTAAGTTGAATGATAGTTACGGTAGCAACAAGGGTAAAAATAACTTACTTCACCACTTATTTTTGTTGATGTCCCAAACACTAGGTGGGCTATAATAACCACTCTATTATAACCAATATTGCCCCTATGCATACATGGGTGTCTCACGCTTTTAAAAACTCTTGTGAGCTAGATCCATGAAGAAATCTATATATTTTTAAGCCTTTTACTTCTAAATTTCTAATGGTGGTGTGGTGTTTGAGAAGTGTCATAATCTCCTAGAGTTTTTGCGAGTTTTTATTTCTAATTAGGACAAAGGGAATCAATTTTCATGTTCCCATTTGTAAGACGAGTTTTAAAACTAAGGGCCCGTTTGGTACAAAGTTTTTGGAGATGGGAATGGACAAGAGTTTCTAATACCTTTTTCTTTCGAGATTTCTGTGGTGGGCCCAAAAAATAACGCATTTCCAGGTATCATTTATGCCCATAAGCAAGGGCTTTCTATGCCCTTGCAAAAGCATGAGTTTTCTCTTTTCCATCCATTTTTTTTTATTTTTATATACAATTTTATTTTGAATATAGTTAATTAATTAACTAATGGATACTAAATTTAAAATAATATAATACATTATTTAATTAGATTAAATAATAATTTACCAAGAATTTCAATTTTTTTAAACAAATATTTTTTTAAAGACTTTTAAACAAATACTTAGTCCAAGTTTATTAAAGGGATGTAATTACATATTTACTAAAATTATAATTAATTAGTTAATATTATCAAAAATATATTTAATTATTGAATTAAAATCATTTAAATGAATTTAGTATAAAAATTCATTTTTCAATAATTATAATTAATTACTCATCGATTATTTACAATCAATTAATTACTTTTTTTGGATTTCCTTATAATAAATAAATAATCATATTATTATTAAATATTTATCTAATTAATTTTTATGGATACAATATATTAAATTATTATAGTTAAAGATATTTATTAAATAATTAATTAAATAATTTTAATTTGTTAAATTAACATGGTTTATACCATTAAAATATTATTATTTCATTAATTTTTATTAATAATTTGAATTAATTTATTAAAATTACATAAAGTTTACCTGATCAATTCTAAAAAATAAATAGAGACATAATTTGTTCTCATAAAATCCTGATGACATTCTCATACACAACCAAACACAGCTATCTTTGATTCCCAGCAATCTTATTCCCAAGCATAGTATTCCCAGACATCTATAAAACCTTAAACCAAACGGGCCCTAAAAGATGTAGAACAAAAGACTGATTGTAATTCAAATCCTTATCCTTAGAATTGAATTTCTCATTATCTCTCTATCTATCTCTTTTAGTTACTTTTAAGTTTTAATTGACTTTTTTTTTAATGAGAAGCCGAGCTTTCATTGAGGAAGAAAAATATACCGGCATAAAAAAAAAAGAGCCTACAAAAAAAAAGGCAAACTATAAGAAAATGTCTCCAATCAAGTAAGATAAGACTTCAAGAATAATTACAAAACGGCTTCATCGCTAAAATCCAAAGAGAAACATAGAATCTAAAAAAGGACTAAACATCACTCGCGAATCTTTCCATCCCTCAAAAATTCCTATTGTTCCTCTCTCCTTGAAGCCCCCATAAAAATAGCACACACTCCGACTTGCCTCAAAAACTATCCTTTCTCACAGAGGGTGAAGAAGAAACTCCTCAATCATTTCTTTGAAATCTATGTGATTTTCCCCTGCTTGGATTTTCTTTTTTATTTCTCAATTAGTTTACAAATCTTGGGAAAGAACTGGAAAAGAACTTAAAAGTGACTAAATCAGAAACAAAGCAATTAAAATCTGTGCATAAATAAATTATAATGCTAATATCCCCATTGAAAGAATACTTTTTTTTTCTTAACATTTTGTATAAAAATTGTTTAGAATTTAAACACTCATTGGTTACATTTTCTCAAAGATGTTTTTATACACAAGTTATTATATACTTAAAAACTCTTTTTTTTTTTTTTTAAATAATTTTGAATATTTCTTTCAAAATTGTTTATTTCTCGATCTCATTTTTTTAATAAGTCATTTTTAACGATTGTCAAACACTAGAATTTTTTTTTTCAAAATTAAACACTTGAAAAGGTTAAACCAAACATATCTTTCATTTCATCATGGGTATGAGATTTCAGCCGCTTGTAGTTGTAAGTAACCAAGGCTCTTTGCTCAACTCATAGAATTAGACGGTAGAGAGAAATTACATGGAGAGACTTTGCTATTGCTGCTGCTATATGATTAACTCATTCAAAAGTATATATACATATTGCCTTCTGTTAATTATATCTTTTGTTACAAGTTAACGTAATGACATGAACATACATTCGATATCATCACAATGACATGTACAACTACAAAACAAGGGGCAATGAATATCAAAGCCTTGAAAATTCTACTCATCTTAAAAGCTCAGATGACTGTCGAACCGCTTCGCCCACAACATTAGCAGAGTTCAAACTGGAACCTCGTCGGAGCATCCTCTGCTTCCGAAGCCTCTCGTGGCATGAGTTAAAAAACTCATGCTTCAGAGCTTCCTCTGCAGTAATCCGTTGCCTCGGATTAACTGTCAGGCACTTATCCACCAGATCAAAGAGTGATCTTGGGATGAGCTTGAAGAAATCGGGTCGCTTTGTGTGAGCCTCAACCCAACTTTGCAAATCCATAGCTGGGAAGGATCTTATGTTGAACAACTCCTGCAACATCAAGAAAACATTCCCTAATGAATCAAAATAAGCTTAAAAGCAGTGTACTTATCAGAACTCTATCTCATCAGCAGACTTCTCAAGAAAATGAATGAACAAATGAATATACAAAGAATTGTACTATTGGTCAATACATGGTCATGTTTCCAGGGATGGTTAGACTCAATGAACTAGCAAATCAAGTCGTTAACCACCAAAAGATCATTGGCTTACATACTATCCATCATGGATAACGGTCTGTATAATCGATTCATAAAACAAGGCATGCAGAGGTCGGATATAGCTTAAAAGCTTCTTTGGAACATAGGTGCAAGGTGGAAGGGGTATAGTTTCAGGTGGAAGGTATAGTTTTTAAGCATGATAACACAGTTACTAGAGAAAGGAAATGACATATAGCATAATTTGTTAACTAAAAAAATGTGGACCTAAAGAGGAAGATCACTTGTTCATGAGGAAGGATTTGTGTTCAAAGCAATAAAAAATGCAGATCTCAATGAGGTGCATTGAAACAAGTAACGGGGAGAGGTCTCCTTGCTTAATACCTACTACCGAGGCATCCAAGATTCACCGGGAGTATAGACAATCCTTTTAATGATTCCCACTCACAGCAATTATCATTAGTTTCTTCATGCTAAAGTGCTTCACAATACGAAAATATTCAGGATAGTTTTTAAATTTTGAAAAGCCAAAATCTCGAGATATTTATTGGTAGCAAATTAAAAATTGACTCTTTTCAAGGAATTTTATAAAACACTGATTTCTTGCTTAAGATAGGATGAAGGTTGGCAGATATTAGAAGATATACCCCTGGAAATGCGGATTCACGATCATGTAATTTGGCTACCTCCCATAAATCTTCACTGCCCCTCAATTTAGCAATGTCTTTTATGTTCCTACGTGATTTATACAAGTCAGAAATGCCACTGGACAGCAACAAAATGTGGGGAAAAAAAAAAGATTCATGTTTGGAAAATTACTGTTCAGGGTCTCCAGTAAAAGGACTTCTTCCAACCATTAGATAGAGAAGAGTAACACCAGCAGACCAGACATCGACCTGAGGACCTTGATGTAGGGATCTGAATAGGACCTACACAATTGTGTACGTTGATGGTGAATGCCCGAACACAATAGTAATTGAATGTGGATCATATGTGACCCAAAATAAATAAACTACATGAAAGAAATATGAAATTTGTTTCAAGGTAACTGTAAATAGGTCACCTCTGGAGCCCGAAACCCCTTTGTCCCAGCACAAGAGCCCTCTCTTTTACGCTTTGCATCTCCTGGAAGTGACTTTACTTTAGAAATAGAACACAGCATACAAATACTTCAAAAGTAGACAATTCATCTACAAACCTTTAGTTTTTAGTACTCTAGAACCAGCTACAGGAATGCCAGAGCAATGGACCAGCATTGGGCTTGGATGTATAATTTTATTGTCTTCCTTGCCCGGAGGAGCAGCTATCCTTTTCCTTCGTAAATCAGGACTATTTTGGGTGACATGGTCAGCATTTCGTAATGCATTTTTCACCAAACTTAGCAGTTCCTTTCTTCCTTGACATGGAAGAGGTTCCCTCATATTCTCTGTGGAAAGGGTCCTAGCACTTGTTACATCCTTTGCAGAGGTTATACCAGATCCATCAGCACCCTGGCTTCGCACTGCACTCCCACCACCCATATCTGGATATTTTTTCAAGGGAACATAAGCTCTCTTTTTCAAGTTCTTATCATGTTCGCAAGTCTGCTTAGATTTCCCTGTTTCCCCCTTGCTGAGTGATGCAAAACCTCTGAAGCTCTTCTTGTCTTTAACTGCTGAACCGGATACAGAATGAGGAACAGGAACATGATCCGAAGATGCATGATGACTTGAATTTGATTTACCTAAATAGAATAGGTTGATTGATCAGATTACAAACCAGTTAAAGTACAAATAAGTAAATAAATAAATGAAAACAACCAAAGGTCTGTAACCAACAACACAGTAAACATCAAAAAGATAATTACTATCAGTTCCATAAGATTACTGTAAAGTTGAAATGTATGTTTTCCCTTGGCAAGTTGGACATTATTCAAAAAATAATGCGGTGTGTCACAAAGAAACTTACTTGCTATGGAGTACTTCTGCTGTAAATCCTGTAAAAGAAATAGTAGACAAAAGAACATCACGGAATATTAGGATTTTAATTAATGTTCAGTAAATGGAGAAGAAAACTTTACTAGATGTAAAATGCAAAGGAAACAAAGGGACCAACCATGGCAAGGTTAAAATCAATGAGGTAACCTTTGTTCTGCTTCCTAGAGAACAGGAAGTTACCAGGCTTAACATCTCTGTGCATGACTCCCTATAATTGTCAAAGCGAAACTAGTTAGATGGACTATATAAAAATCTACATTCCCTTTCCATTCATGCACAGATACTTATAGCAAACCTCACCTGCTTATGCAGATATGCCAAGGCCTTAAACAAGCAGTAACCGTACCATTGTAAACGAACTATATCAATTTCTTTCTTCAAAACCTACATATTAACACAAGATTAAATAATACTAATAATAATAAAAAAAACAAAAAAAAAAAAAAACCAATTCATGTAAAAACTTTGAGAGAATTTAGATGATGTAACTATTTTCCAGGGTACCAATCCTCCAAAACTAAAAATTAATCAGTATTCACTTTCCAAAGTAGTAACGTCAAAAATATTTTAAAATATATAATTTTGAACTGTAAACAAATTACCTCAGGTCTGTCATGTTCGACGTGTTCCAGAATAAAGCACTCACTGTTGCCACTACTAAAGGACCCTTCATACTTGATTATGAAGTTCCTTCCCCTGCATGAAAAAAATGTATCAATATGACATTGCAATTTGTAAAACCTTACGTTAATAAATGATGATGTAATGTTTCTTCTCAATATGCATACCCAAACCGCTCGAGCATTTTTTGCTCATTGTTTACATTGTGCTTGTGAGCATTAACATGGGGACCTGAAAATGTGAAATATAAAGCATGTCATATATTTTCATTTTTCAGTAAAGAAACGTATTGCTTCCAAAGCATAAGAGTTAAATTATGATTTATCAAATAAGAATCTAACTTGAGTATAAAATGTAGAACTATTCTTGTAATCATTAATGAAATATCTATATTTGCTTTAAAAATATATATTTTTATATTTAGACAAGTAGCATAAAAGTAAACCACGTTTACATTTGATAGCAATCCGTTTCCCATCACTTTTTCTTCGAGCCCTGTAAACAGTTCCATAGCCACCTGCATAGGTTTTGAACATTATTAGCACCAGTAGAAATGAGAAGAAATAGGAATCTGCCACTCAGAGAGATAAGCAAAGGAAGTTACATACCAGAACCTTCTTCCTCCTCGATGATGAAAGACTCGAACTCAGGAAATGATGTTTTCTCCAACTGGTTCAACAGATAAATCATTAGGCATTTGTTTTACTATAATAACCATACATAGTCAATAGCATATTTTAGCTCAAGCATCAATTCTCACTCAAGGGCCTCTAAAATAAAAGTAGATAGCTTCAAAGGTTGCACATAACGAGTATTAGAGAAACATACCTTCAGAGATGGAGCGGTAGAGTCCAAAGGATTTTCCTTAATGTGCACATTCTCATCTGAATTCTTCTTGAACTTCTGCACCTTAGACATCGGTTTATGGACAGTGTTATATTGATTTTGCTGCTCGAGAGGGTGAGAAACCTCCTTATTGACTGCAGACTGCATGAGAAATTCCTCAGGAGATAAAGTACATTTTTGTGATCCATCAAGTTTCCCAAAAGTCTTGACAGGTGGCTCCTGATTAAATGATTGATCAGGTAAGGAACAGGGTATCTGAGTTTCGTCCTTCCTGGATATGTCATCTCCATCCATGTTTGATAAAGTTACTGGGTTTCTCGAGTCTAGAAAGTTTCTTTCTGCACTAGTTAATGCATGCCCTTCCAAGTGAATAAGATGGTTTTCTGTTGTTCTAGCGTACTCAGAGCAATTTTGTGTTTCGCAAATCTTGTTTTTCTCATCTTCTATCTTCCATTCCAAAAGATTAGAAAGATGCCTAGTGCAAATTCCATTGTCAACTGCGAGCGGTTGAACATAAGGCAGCATATCATCTCCAAGGCACCACACAGGTGTTTTTCCTGATTTATAAGCCAACTTATTGTTTTTGTCAAGAATTTTTTCATAAGAAAGTGTGTTTGCGGAGCTACACGGTGGACCCAAAGAAAGATCGAGGTTAAATGACATTCCCCTATCTGTGTGCCTTAAATTCGGTACACTTGAGTCTTTTTGGACGCCGTGCGTGTGGCAATCATGTCCATTCTCACTTAAAAGCCCAGCATCATCTTTAACCATAGTTTTATTAGCTTGAACAGCATTATCAGCTCCCATTTGTCCAGCGTGACTCATCAAAACGTTTGAAAAATCAGCATAATCGAGAGAGAAGGGCACTTCATCAATTTTATCCACGCGTCCCGATTCGAGTTTTTCAAAAGGCAAATCTACTGTCAGTGAATTTGAACTGGTGAGAGTTACATAGTCAGCAGGTAGCTTTATGCAGGAAAAAAAGTCAGCTGCGTTCTGCACTTAACAAACTGAAAGTTATAAACTGAAGTCAAGCATGACAAAGTCATTAACTTGTAGAATATCAAGAAAAATAAAAATGAATTAAAGACCAAATTTATCACCAAACTATCAGATTTCTTTAACCCTTGCATTACCATGTAACTTTCAGAAGAATGAAACTAGAAGTGATTCCAAGGTAACAAGCTCAATATAAATAAGATTCACATTTGTTTCACTGCATCAAAGTCCCCAACTTAAATTTGAAAAAGAAAAAAAAAATGGGTGTTCAATGTGCAACTAAGAAGACATTTTTTAATCACTCATAATCTACAGTTTCATAGTATAAAACAAAAGAAGAAGCATCCCGATCTATCAGCAGAATAAATACATATAAAGAGTACGGGCTATCCAAATTCTCAGAAATTACACATTAAAAACATAACGGGAAAAGGAATTGGAAGAGCAAAATCGGAAAAGTACCTCAGCAAAATTATGGGAAATCCTTCTTGTTAATGACAAACAACTTCCATTCCCTACAACAGCCATCAATCATCTTTAGTCGAACTATGAATCAAGTAACTACGAAATTGAATAAAAAACACTGCCGAAAATAGCAAAGAAAGAATAAAAAACTTAAGTCATACCAATTCCAGAAGTTGAAGTTAACATCCTTTTTGCAGCAAACGGTACTCCAGAATCTAAGACGGGCCTTTTCCGTTTCCGAAAGTATGTTTTAACATCACTACCCCAGAACCTATTCGGCTCAAGAACTCCAAAATCCCGTCTCAAAATATCCCATCCATTCATCGCCTTCGAAAAATACCGGCCCACGGCAGAGATCGCAACTAAGGAGATGAAAACAAGAGCATTATCCGCTAGACAGACAGGAGAACCGGGAATTTCGCATAGATACCGAACGAAATCTGGCGTAGCGCTAAACAATTGGCATCTCGCAGCGAGTTCTTCCACAGAAGCAGGGCGACCAATATCCAGCAATATCGTGAACAGATGCCAAGCTTTCTGCAGTTCCACAGAGCTACGGAGACCATCCTCAGCCGGATCAAAACGAAAATAATCAGCCATTCTTTGCAAAGAATCAAATCAATTAGACAACAAATCGAAGTTCCCGAATCCCATATATTTGGTTTGTTGGCTGAAGCACGTCCTTCAACCTGAAGCCGAACTCCTCAGATCTACAACAACTAAAACAGATTGCAGTTGGCGCTGAAGATTTCACCAAGAATTATACAAAAGAGTAAGGTGCCGAGCGAGGAGTATGAACGTAGATGCCAATTGAAGAGTAGATAGACGATTGAAGCTTGAATTGAATGGTTGAAAGTAAGGTGGAAGCCAGAGATTTGCAGAAAAAATGAAAAAAAAAAAAAAAAAAGAGGATTAGGGCTTGAGAGGAAGGGGAAGGAGGGAGTGAAGTGATAGGAGCGGGAAAATGAGGATTCTGAAGGAATTTTGAGGACTTTGGAGTTGAAGGGAACTCCCGCCTTTTCTGTTTGGCTACTTGAATTACCAAAAGACCATTCCGGATAAAACTGGATAATGCCTTAACCAAACAACCCAGAGTCCCGCAAGAGTGTCAGTTTGCAAATTACAAATAAAGCTACGATGAGGAATAAAAAATACATTAAAATATCATTTTGGTCTTTATACTTTTAAATGTCTAATTTTAATATATGTTTGGGAGTGATTTTGAAATTGTGAAAAATCAATTTTATCATGTTTGAAATCATCCCGAAACCTACTTTTAATTAATTGTTTAAAATCAATTTCATGTTTGATTGTAGGATAATTGTAATGGGTGGCAAAAGTTGAGTGGTTAATGACAAATATAGCAACTTTTATAAAATATTGCAAATATGGCAAAGTTTTTAAATCATTTTTTTAAATTTTCGTTTTGCCCTTGTTTTGTTTTTTATTCTATCACGGATAGAATCTATCAGTAAGTAACAGTGATAGATTGTATCAGTCATGTTGGAGACAAACTTTATTGATTCTAATTTATTGATTCTATTAAGAATTGCTAATTATAAGTTATTGTCTGAGTTGTTGTGTATTGATTTTGAGATTAATTTCAGGATGTAGAGGAAAAATTGTAGAAAAAAAAGTTGATTTTGATTCTATCACTGATAGAAAATCTTTCTATCACTTGATAGAATCTATGAGTGATAGAAGATTTCTATCACTGATAGATTCTATCAGCGATATAAAATCTTTCTAAAACTTATAGAAGATTTCTATCGATAGAAAGATAGATTTCTATCACTGTGATAGAAAATCTTTGGGAAAAATACACTTTTAGTTCCTGAGGTTTGAGTTAGGTTTCATTTTGGTCCCTGATGTTTCAAACTCAACAATTTAGTCCCTGAGGTTTGATTTTAGTTGCAATTTGGTCCCTCCATCCAATTTTTCGTTAGTATTTAACAGATTGCTAACATGGCGTTGATTTTTTAATTTAAAAAATCATTATTTATTTTTTAAAATATAGATATATTAAAATAATAAATATATATATTTTTAATTTATTTATTCATCCTTTCTCTCTCCACCACCTTTTTCTTCTTCTTCTTCTTATTCTTCTTCTTCCTCGTCCAGCAGCTATTGGCGTCGGTACCGACACCGGCCGTCACCGCCGGCGAGCTTTTTTTTTCGTTTCTTTTTCTCCTTCTTTTTTCCGCCGGCGACCTCCCTCTCGTTCTCTGTTCTTCCAGCCGGTCATGAAATCCACACCGTTTTCGTTTTTTTCTCTCCGTCAGTGTGTCGTCGTTAACCTCCAATCGTCGCCGCTATTCATCTGGTTCTCTCCCTCCCTCCGCTGACAGTTGAAAAGTTAAAAAAAAAAATAAATGAATGGAACGACCCTTCGTTCCAGCTGGATTCGCTTCAATATTTTTTTTAACTTTGCACTTGCCGGCAAAAAAGAGAGACGGGGGAGAGTGACGGACGATGACGGCAGTGAAGGAGCAGACGACGTGGGTCTTCTCGCCGGAAAACACACAGAGGAAAGAGGATGTGGGTTGCCGACGGTCTGAAAATACACAAATGGTCGAAAAACACATAGACGAGGGGGAAGAAAAGAAGGAGAAAAAGAAACAAAACAAAAAAAAGAGCTCGCCGGCACCGACACCGATGGGTGCTGGACAAGGAAGAAGAAGAAAAAAAAGAAAAATAAAGAAGAAGAAGAAATAAATAAAATAATATAAAATAATATTATTTTTAGTATTTTAATATATTTATATTTTAAAATTTAAAAAAAAAATTTAATAAAAAATTAGTGCCACATCAACAAACCGTTAGTTTTTAACGGAAAAATGGATAGAGGGACCAAAATGCTACTAAATGCATACGTCAGGGACTAAAATGTTGAGTTTGAAACCTCAGGGACCAAAACGAAACCTAAACCAAACCTCAGGGACCAAAAGTGTATTTTTTCCAAAATCTTTCTATCACTGTGATAGAAAATCTTTCTATCATTGATAGATTGATAGAAAATCTTCTTCACCGTATCAGTTATAGAAGATTTATATTACTGATAGAAATCTTCTATCACTTGATAGAATCTACCCGTGATAGAAAATTTTTCTATGATAGAAATCTTCTATTAAGGTTTGATAGAAATCACTGATAGAATCTATTAGTGATAAAAACCTAAATAGGATATTTTAGTAATTTAAACAGTCTGAAGAAAATATTTTGCCATTTTTGCAATTTTTTTTGCGGATTGTTATATTTGCCAATATTTTGGCCCATTTTATTATATATGCAACTGGCCCTTGATTTTACACCTTTAAACGCAATTTTGATACCATCAAAATTAATTTTAAATTATTAAAAACATATTTAGGAGTGATTTTGACAATTTTAAAATCAATCTCAAACATGCACTCCGTCCATATACTTTTTTCAATAAAGCTTACAATTGGTCCGTAACATAAGTAAAGTTAATTTGTCAAAGTGAGCATAGTTCGACAATTATTGACATGAACCTGACCAAGAGGTCAAATGTTCGAAACCCCCACCCCAAATGTTGTTGAGAAATAAATAAAAAAAAATTTAAAAGTTAATTTTTATTGATTTTTTTAGAAATAATTTTTATTGAAATTGGTTAGATAATAATAATATTTTTCATACCAGAAAAGACACAATACGAACATATTTCTAAAATTAATAGAAGGAAGACTAATAGTGTTGCAACGTCATCACGACGTGGAGCGGCCAACGTCCTTCCTTAAGGGTCTCTTTCAAAATGAAAGTTTTGGAGTCGCCACCAATCATCTTGGGGTGTGATTGGTTACCCATCTAAAATAAAAACCAATTTTTGAAAACCAAAAATTATGTTCGAGAGTCAATTGAGTGTAGAGAAGGTATTAGTACCCCTACAACACCCATTTAAAAACGGTTACCACATTTTATTTTAAAATTATCCTTTTATCTTATCATAAAATGATCATTTATAATAATAAATAAATAATTAAACAACAAATGTCTCATTTTATCTTACTTTAACTTTAAAAATAAAGTAAGGATAGGATATGGTGAGTGGGGTTATGCCTAATCATTATTGCTACATTGAAATTCTCTTTTAATTAACAGAAAATTTTCACACCTCAAGAATTTGAAAAACTACATTATCTCGACTCCATCATAGGTTGTACATGAATTTGTTGTTGTCTCATGTCTATTATTTCACATTTTAAAAATAAAATGTGAAGTAATAATTATGAGTTGTATGACACCATTCAATGAAAAAAATATATATTTTTAATTTTTAAATCAAATTCAATGAGAAATTCATTTGGAAATACTAAAGTAAAACGATTTTGAAATTCATTTAGAAAATCCAATTTAAAATCAATTTGAAGTTGATTTTTTAAAAAAATATAAATTAAGATCAAATTGAAATTTTGATTGCCAAAATAATTAACTACTTAAACTTTAAGCTAATTTCCTGGTAGAGTGTTCCGTTTCAGTCAGCTCAAGTATCCGTTCTTAGACAAAATTAGCTTTAAACTTTCCATAGTCAATCTATTTTAACTTTCCAAAATATTAAATAACTAATAATAATAATAATAATAATTAAAACAAAATAAAAGAAGAAGGGTTAAACCCCATTGAAAAACACACATTTGAATTTTTGGTTTTTGAAATTTGATTTAACCTTTTAACAATGGAAATAGATTTCCAATTTAATTAAAAATTCATAGTCATTGATTGATTTTTAATTTTATTTTCAATATAAAACCAAATAGACATTGAATTTGAAATTTCAATTAGAACCTATTGAAAATTCCAAATTAAAACAAATTTAAGGTTGAAATTATAAATTCTAAATTAAAACATAATTGAGATTGATTTGGAGATTTCAATGTAAAATCCAATTTAAAACGAAATTTATTTTGAAAATGGTGTAGGTAGAAAATGGAAAAATAATTATTGTGTCGTGGAGATAACCACTGCCTTGAAAGCAATTTCGGCACGACCACGGTGCTAAATCGTTATTGTCGGTTGCTCCCCAAGGTTAACACAACACCCTCCTCGTTCGTGCACTCGAGAGAGAATGATTGGAATCAGAAGAGAAAGTAGGAAGAATGAAAATGAATTCGATGCCTTCCACTTTGCTCAGAAGTTTCTTTTATAGGCTTCAAAAATAACCGTCTTCCACAAAACAGGGTCCAACTGCCACGTGTCAGCCATGGAGGAGTCCACGCATAACAACTCCTCGGTCAAAGGCACGCAAAAAGGCACCAAACTCGGTCAACGAACGAACTGTTCAACTGCTGGAGTGTGTGGACGTCGGATTGACACGTGGACGTAGACGATGCCGACACGTGGGATATCGAGAATGATTAAAAAAATATTTTGGCAAAAAGGTATAAAGCCCCTCTCTATGCGCGTGTGGGAAAAGGTTTAGGCACCACCTTTAACCACTTTTACAAGAGTAGGGAAGAGTGATTGTATAAAAACACTCCTCCCAACTCCAAATCTTTGCATGTGGGACAAACATAATGAAAAACATGGAAAAACCAAAATATACAAGCAAATATGCTAGTCATTCCCAACGATTCCCACGAATGACGATAAGCAATATTTTTCTGAGCAAAGGAGGATATTAAACTTAAGCATTAATATCTTTCGATTTGAATTAATGCATAGTGAAGTAAGGCAATAACCATCATAGAGAAAGTAAGTTACCTTTTGAACTTTCAATAGTCATGGTTTAGACCCCCACAACACGTTTGAATCCTCAAGTTTCCCTTGATTCCGCGATACAATAGTAGAACAAGTGCTATTTTTAAGGCCATGCACAAAACACCTTGGGTCATCGTGAAAGCTCTAGAAAGAGATCCATTACACTCTTTCATAGAAGGCGGCCACACCTTCACTATCACGTCTTGCTTCATCAAGTCTACCGCAGTAAACCACTCAAAATCTTGAGCTATGAAGACTTTCCAAAAACGTGTCCATCAAGTCCGTATTTGGACCACCCAAATAAAGGGCTATGGACTCATTCCCACAGTTTAAGTCCCATACATCCTGAGGACTCTAGGATTACTCTCCTTGTAGGCCCTTGGTGAGAGGATCTGCCAAATTCCTCTCAGACCTCACATACTCCAAGGAGATAACTCCCCTTTCAATAGTTGTTTCACAACTCCATGTCTCAGGCGTATATGCCTTCTCTTGCCATTGTATACACTACTCTTGGCAATTCCTATGGCAGCTTGTGAATCACAGTGCAAAGAGACTGGCACTGACGCCCCCCACAGTGGTATGTCTTGAAGTAAACTTCTAAGTCATTCTGCCTCTTGTCCTGCAAGCTCGAGAGCTATAAACTCAGACTCCATGGTGGAACGTGCAATGCATGTCTGCTTTGCAGATTTCCATGATATAGCTCCTCCACAAAAAATGAACACATACCCGCTAGTTGAGCTTACTTCGTCGTTATCAGTCACCCAGTTTGCATCACAATAACCTTCTAATACTGTAGGAAATTTAGTAAATTGCAAACAATAATCTATTGTACCTTTAAGGTACCTCAACAAACGACGAAGTGCAACCCAATGATTTTTATCAGGATTATGTGTATACCTACTCAATCTACTCACAACATATGCTATATCAGGTCTAGTATAATTCATCAAGTACATCACGCTACCTATAATTTTTGCATATTCAGATTGAAAGACACTATCCCCTTTATTTTTCTTAAGTTTCATACTAGCATCATAAGGTGTTCTTATAGGTATATCATCAAAAACAATCAAATCTCTTTAGCATCTTTTCAACATAGTGTGATTGACCATTTTCAGTTTTTCTCAATATAACACCAAGTATCACATCGACCTCACCTAAATCTTTCATCTCAAAGTGTGAGGTAAAAATAACTTGGTATCATTTATTACTTCTATGTTCGTACCGAAAATAAACATGTCATCAACACACAAGCAAATAATCACATAATCAACAGGTTCAACAATATACGCAGAACGAGATGTACTTTCATTTATTTCAACAAGAAAAGAGACAGTATTTAAAACAAACAGACCATCAACTAAATATCCCTTACCAACAAAGTCACTATTTTTAGTGATGACCACATTGTCAGCTTCAAACACAACTCTAAGCCCTACTCTGTTCAACAGACTTCCAGACACCAGATTCCTACGCAATGAAGGAACATATAACACATCATTTAAAGATAAAATTTTTCCAGAAGTAAGTTTCAAGAGAACCTTCCCTTTCCCAAGTACTCCAGCAGTGGTTGAGTTTCCCATGTATACGCATTTGCCATCGATAGTGTCCTGGAACTCGTGGAACAAACTTCGATTTGAGCAGAAGTTTCCTGAGGCATCAGTGTCAAGAATCCAGTATGGTTTATTCTCCACCAAGTTGGTTCCACCACCACTGCTTCAACAGCGTTGGCTTGTGCACCATCAGGCTTCCTGGATTTGATGGTCATTTATGAATTTCTTTCAAATTGTAGGTAGAAAATGGAAAAATAATTATTGTGTCGTGGAGATAACCACTGCCTTGAAAGCAATTTCGGCACGACCACGGTGCTAAATCGTTATTGCCGGTTGCTTCCCAAGGTTAACACAACACCCTCCTCGTTCGTGCACTCGAGAGAAAAGGATTGGAATCAGAAGAGAAAGCAGGAAGAATGAAAATGAATTCGATGTCTTCCACTTTGCTCAGAAGTTTCTTTTATAGGCTTCAAAAATAACCGTCTTCCACAAAACAGGGTCCAACTGCCACGTGTCAGCCATGGAGGAGTCCACGCATAACAACTCCTCGGTTAAAGGCACGCAAAAAGGCACCAAACTCGGTCAACGAACGAACTGTTCAACTGCTGGAGTGTGTGGACGCCGGATTGACACGTGGACGTAGACGATGCCGACACGTGGGATATTGAGAATGATTAAAAAAATATTTTGGCAAAAAGGTATAAAGCCCCTCTCTATGCGCGTGTGGGAAAAGGTTTAGGCACCACCTTTAACCACTTTTACAAGAGTAGGGAAGAGTGATTGTATAAAAACACTCCTCCCAACTCCAAATCTTTCCATGTGAGACAAACATAATGAAAAACATGGAAAAACCAAAATATACAAGCAAATATGCTAGTCATTCCCAACAAATGGCACACTAAAGGTAATTTGAAATGAATTTAGGAAATCAAATTTAAAATCAAATTGAAATTGAATCGATTTAAAAACAAAATGAAATTGAATTGGAAATCCAAATTTAAAATCAAAATGAAATTAAAACCAAAATTTAAATTTAAATTAAATTGGAATTGACTTGAGATCTTCAACTTAAAGTCTAACTTAAAATTGATTGGGAAATTCATGTGAGAAATAAGTTAAAATCAAATTGGAAGATAAAGAGAGAAAAAAAAACTTGAAAACTCATCCTAAAAGAAATGGTTAATAAATAAGGGGGAAAAATGACAAAGGTTAGAGATGGGCCCACCAAACTTTCTTCTTCCTCCTCACTTTCTTTCTCTCGCCTCCCTCATTCTTTCTTCTTCATCCTCCTCAAATCTCACCTTACTCGTCGGAATCAATGTGGGTTTTTGAATCGGTGCAGCGGCAACGGGCTGACAGGCTGGAGTGACGACTGTTGGTATCCGCAAGTGCACGGGTCACAAGTAATATAAAACGGAAAGTATTCCGAGTATCGAATCCTCAGGGAAATTGAATTAATTCCACTAAGTACCAAGAATCATCATGTTTTAATTTTATTTAGAAGATCAACTCGAATGATAGTGCGAAAATTAGAGGAATTAATAAAAATAAACATGGAATAATGAAATGAAAATTACCAAATAAGGGAACTTGACCTAGGGTGTTATCTAGTTTTCTTGGATTTGTAGCTCAATTACATAGATGTATGTAACTAATAATCTTCAATTCCATAAATCTAGAAGTAATTTTAAGCGGATTTCTCTTTCAAGTTCCTCCACATCTCATACCATCATAACTAATTTATGTGTCCATCTCCTTAGTTAATCATAGTATGGCATTAAGCGACTTCATAATCAATTTCTAACAATTCTCTTTCACTCTCGTGTTCCAAGCAATCGTTAGCCATGCAATTAGGATCTAATCTAATTTCTCTCTGTCGAGTATCAATTTAGACCAACATATCAATTAATCCGTGATCAAGAGATTAAAAGCATTAAGCAAGAATTGCATAGATGAAATATGGAGAATTTCATTACATAATCCAAGTAATTGCGCTACAATATCCAATTAACTAGAATAACGACCCTAGGTCTCAAGATCTACTCACAAATGGAAATAATTTTGCCAAAATGATCTTGATCCATAGGCCTAACTCAAATTACAACAAGGAATTATAAAGAAGTAAGGAAGAAATAACCGATAAGTCGCTCCCAAGCTCCCGCTACAATCATCTCGAATCCCGAGCCTTGGAATCTTGCTCAATTCCACCTTTTTCCTCACAATTTTACTCACTTTTTCTCTCTATTGAGCTAGGGGAGAGCTCCCCCAAATTTGGGATGATTTGAACCAAAGGGAATGGGCTTATTTATAGCACAAGGGGCTGGACATTTCTTGCTGAGCAAGTCGACAGCGTTGAGACGCTACGTCACAGCGTCTCGACGCTGTGACGTCATGTTGTCTTGGGGCAGAAGTTGTCGCAGCGTCGCGACGCTACGCAGACAGCGTCGCGACGCTATCGCGATTTTTGCACGCGCTGCTGACCACCTAGCGTTGAGACGCTACGGTCCTAGCGTCTCGACGCTAGGCCTTCTAGAAGCCTGATTTGCGGATTTTTAGCCCCCTTTCTTCAAACGTTTTGGGCTTTTTGGGCCTCCTACTTCAATTGTCTTCTTTTCTTGGACCTTAGGGCTTTGATCTTCAATGGTTATTCTTCAAATTGCCCATAAAGTCTCCAAATTCACCCAAATTCTCTTAAAATCACAGTTTTGCTGTCTGAACTCGGTTTTCTGTAAAATCAACACAAAAATTCATTAAAGCTCACAATTCATGCACAAAACTAGCTAAAATTAATAGGAAAATGATGACATTTTTGCATGTCATCACACCCCCAAACTTAAAGTCTTGCTAGTCCCGAGCAAAATAAAGTAAGGCATATGAATCATAACTTGCATGCTAACAACTCTTTCTTCAATGCTTCTGGCCATGAATGCAAACTATTGAAACAAATAAGTAAGCATGAACAAACATCAAGAAGTTTTAAAATTTAATCCTATCCTCCCTTGCAAAAATGAATCATCATTTGTTTTACCACAATTTTTACTAGCCCGGAATCATTTATAAACTCCTCCATTCATCTTCCCCCTACACTGGCACTAAAGCTTGCCCTTTTAGCCATCATACTTATCTAGCAAGTACTACCTTACTTAGGTGCCCAAATTTCTTGAGGTGTCCCCCAAACCCTTTTTTTTTTTTTTTAGATGATAATCCTTTTAGATGTAACGCCTTCGTTCTGGCTTGCCAACATTGGTGATGAAAGCATCCAACTACGAGCGCTTCATCTTTCAGGATGCCGAAGCATGCTCATTTCTTTCCAGCGCTTTCATGCAAAGGCAAACGATGGGTGTCATGAATGCCCCTGGTTACTAACACTTTCAAGAAAGTGGAGCATTTATTATTATTATTAATATTATTATTGAGCAAATCATTTTCTTTTTCCCAAAGCTCAGTATTACTGACTATTACGCATGAAAGCTATCTAGACAAACTTTACACCTATCGGAGTGACAACAAACTTCCAAAGCATATAACTTTCATCTAGGCTTTCAAAATCACAATAAAACAAGTGAATCATCATACTTTGCAAGGGGATCAAAGAAAAATTTTAAATTTTCTTGAATTTAGACATGCTTCCAAATTTGCAACAATAAGAGAGAATCATGGCTAAAAGCAAATCATCAGACGTCATCATCATCAACATGCATTTAATTCATCATAAGCATTACTTTTCTTATGCAAAACCTAAGCAGAGCGAATCTCCCCCCCAAACTTAAAAGATACATTGTCCCCAATGTATGAACATTTAATCAGATAAAGAGAGATCGATACTGCCCTGAAAAAGCGAGAGAATCTGAAACGTCTTGAATTTTCGTCCGAAGAGAGAATGAGCGGATCGGTGTGATTTCACGAGCCTCCTGCATAAGGATCAATCTCAAGGGAGCATTAGGATTAACACAAAAATGAAATCTAAAAACTTAAACAGCTTGGGTTGCCTCCCAAGAAGCGCTTGTTTAACGTCCTGAGCTAGACGGGGCTTGGTCACCCTGGATCCGTTAAAATCATCTTTTCGACCTTGCGCTCTTCGAATCCACAATAGTGCTTCACTCTTTGAGCATTAACTTTAAATGTTAACCCGCTGCTATCCATTAATTCCATTGGTCCATATGGGGATACTTCCTTGATTATGAATGGACCGGACCATCTTGACTTCAATTTTCCTGGGAACAATCGCAATCGAGAATTGAATAGAAGAACTTGCTGTCCTGGCTCGAAAGAACGCTTTTGGATTATATTGTCATGCCATCTTGCGGTTCTTTCCTTATAGAGTTTTGCGTTTTCATACGCCTGGCTCCTGAATTCTTCTAGTTCGTTGAGTTGCAGAAGACGTTGTTCCCCAGCCTTCTCTGCGTCCAAGTTTAGTTTCTTGATAGCCCAATATGCTTTGTGCTCCAGCTCCACAGGCAAGTGACAGGCCTTACCATACACTAATCGATACGGGGATGTACCGATTGGAGTTTTGAAAGCTGTCCGGTAAGCCCACAAAGCATCGTCCAACTTGTATGCCCAGTCCTTTCTGTTGATACGAACTGTCTTCTCCAGAATTTGCTTAATCTCCCTGTTAGAAATCTCGGCTTGCCCGTTAGTCTGGGGATGATAAGCTAAAGAAGTCTTATGCTTGACACCATATTTCCTCAGTAATGATTCAAACAATTTATTGCAAAAATGAGACCCCTCATCACTAATTATAGCTCGTGGTGTGCCAAATCTAGTGAAAATATTTTTATGCAAGAAACGTAACACAACACGAGCATCATTAGTCTTTGTGGCTACTGCCTCTACCCATTTAGATACGTAATCAACAACAACTAGGATGTACGAGTATCCATTGGAAGAGGGAAAAGGGCCCATAAAGTCCATGCCCCATACATCAAAAAGTTCAATTTCGAGAATAGGGGTTAAAGGCATTTCATGGCGTCTAGAAATATTTCCTGTCCTTTGACATCTATCACATGTTCTCACGAAGGTATAACAATCTTTAAATAAAGTAGGCCAATAAAAACCAGATTGAAGTACCTTTGCTGCAGTACGAGTTGATCCAAAATGACCACCATAAGGAGATGCATGACAATCATGAATAATCTTACCTACTTCTTCTGCCGGAATGCACCTTCGAATGATTTGGTCAGAACATACTTTGAAGAGAAATGGATCATTCCACAGATAGGACTTCACATCATGAAAAAACTTCTTTCTTTTCTGAGCATTTAAGTCTGGAGGTATTTCTTTTCCTGCAAGAAAGTTTACAAAATCGGCGTACCAAGGAAAAGAAGTTTTAACAGCATATAACCTTTCATCAGGAAAAACTTCTTTAATGGGAAAGGTTGCGATGTTCTTTTCATGCTTTATCCGAGACAAATGATCTGCGACTACATTCTCGCAACCTTTCCTATCCTTGATCTCATAGTCAAATTCTTGCAATAACAGAATCCATCTTATGAGTCTGGGCTTGGAATCCTTTTTACTACTCAAATAACGAATAGCAGCGTGGTCAGTATGCACTATAACCTTTGTACCGAGTAAATAGGGCCTGAACTTATCGAAAGCGAACACAACAGCAAGCATCTCCTTCTCTGTAGTGGTGTAGTTTTGCTGAGCACTATCTAAAGTTCTGCTTGCATAATAGATTGCCCTAAAGAACTTATCTCGTCGTTGCCCTAAGACAGCTCCTAAAGCATAATCACTAGCATCGCACATGATTTCAAATGGTTGACTCCAGTCAGGGACAACAATGATGGGTGCAGAAATCAATTTTTCCTTCAAAAGATTAAATGCTAGCAAACACTCTTTTGAAAACACAAACGGAGCATCCTTTTCAAGCAAGTGGCACAGGGGTTTAGCAACTTTTGAGAAATCTTTTATAAAACGTCTGTAAAACCCTGCGTGGCCTAAGAAACTACGAACTCCTTTAACATTAATGGGCGGAGGAAGTTGTTCAATAGCAGAAATCTTGGCTTTATCAACCTCTAAACCCTTTTCAGACACTTTGTGACCTAGGACTATCCCCTCTTTCACCATAAAATGGCATTTTTCCCAATTTAAAACAAGGTTAGTCTCTTGGCATCTTTGCAAAACACGAGAGAGATTATGCAAACAGTTATCAAAGGATGAACCAAAAACAGAGAAGTCATCCATAAATACTTCCATGATCTCTTCTACAAAGTCTGAAAATATGGCCATCATACAACGTTGAAAGGTAGCTGGAGCATTACATAACCCAAATGGCATACGCCGAAAAGCATATGTGCCATAGGGACACGTAAATGTTGTTTTCTCTTGGTCTTCGGGTGCAATCGCGATTTGATTATAGCCTGAATAACCATCAAGAAAACAATAATATGGATACCCAGCTAGCCTATCAAGCATTTGATCAATAAAGGGGAGGGGGAAATGGTCTTTTCTGGTGGCTTTATTTAACTTCCTATAATCGATACATACACGCCAACCGGTGACTGTCCTAGTAGAAATGGATTCATCTTTCTCATTCTTAACAACAGTCATTCCCCCTTTCTTAGGCACAACTTGAACAGGACTCACCCAAGGGCTGTCAGATATAGCATAAATAATTCCTGCATTTAATAATTTTAACACCTCGGCTTTTACCACTTCTTTCATTGCTGGATTTAATCTCCTTTGATGTTCTACTGTAGGATTAAAGGCATCTTCCATTAAAATTTTATGCATGACAATTGAAGGACTAATACCCTTAATATCACTGATGGACCATCCTAAGGCAGATTTATGCTTCTTCAAAACACCCAACAATTTTTCCTCTTCTACTTTACTTAAATCGGCAGAAATGATAACGGGAAAAGTAGAAGAGTCTCCTAAGAAGGCATAGCGCAAGTGGGCAGGCAATTGTTTTAATTCAGGGGAAGGGGCATTAACTTGAGCACACATATCTAATGTCAACGTTTCTTCCCTTCCTACAGATCTATCAATTAAAGCACTTTTCTGATCAACATCTAATAATTTATCTCCAAACACGTCAGGCATGCTTATCTCATAATGATCAATAGGAGACTCTGACTCTACACATGCATTGATAATAGCGTCAACTGAATCAATCGAGAAGCAGGAGCTAACCTCTTCTGGATGTTTTAATGCATTAAAAAGGTTGAACACTACCTCGTCGTCTTCCACTCTGAGAGTCAGGGTTCCTTCTTGTACCTCAATTAGAGCACGAGCAGTTGCCAAAAATGGTCTCCCAAGAATGATCGGGACTTCAGGGTCTTCTTCCATGTCTAAAACTATAAAGTCTACAGGGAACATGAATTTGTCGACATTGATCAGAACATCTTCTAACACACCTTTGGGGTATGTTATTGAACGATCTGCCAACTGCAAGACAATTGTGGTCGACTTCAATTCCCCCAAACCCAGTTTCCTGTAAACACTGAATGGCATTAGGTTTATACTTGCCCCTAAATCACACAGAGCTTTTTTTATGAACAAACTACCAACAGTACATGGAAGAGTAAAACTCCCTGGATCTTTTAATTTTGGTGGTAGGTGTTTCTGGATTATGGCACTGCACTCGGCTGTCATATTCACTGTCTCATGGTTTTCGAATTTCCTTTTCCTTGACAATATTTCTTTCATGAACTTGGCATAGTGTGGCATCTGTTCCAAAGCATCAGTAAAAGGAATGTTAATATGAAGCTGTTTAAAAATATCAAGAAACTTTGAAAATTCAGCATCCAACTTTTTCTTTTGAAATCTCTGAGGATAAGGAATCTGGTTAAGAACTAAAGGAATAGAATCAGAAGACTTATCTGGCACTGATGGTGCTGACTCTTCCTCTGGTTTGTGTTCATCATCCATTATCCTTCTAGTGATGGGGTTTGCTTCTTCTTTTCTTTCAATTTCTCTTAACTGTTTCCCACTTCTAAGAGATATGGCGGGGCATTGTTCGTGTGGGTCCATGGCGATGTCATTGGATAAATTTCCTTGCTGGATTTCCTTCATAAATATTGCCATTTGATCCATGACAATATCTACTTTGGCTTGAACCTTTTCATTCAAATTTCTAGTCTCATTCATGAAGTTTCTCATCATTTCTTCCAAAGGGCTTTTCTTTTCTTTAAACTCCTCTCTTAATTCAGCTTTCGGCGAACTTGGAGTTTCTGATCCTGTGAGCTTGTTTAGAGCCTTGGTTAGAGCCTCGACTTGCAACCTTAAAGCACTTACTTCATTATTCTCACATGGTTTCTCCTTAATTTTGGACTCTGGTTGCCATTGGTAACTTGTCAACGCCAATTCTTCTACTATGGTTCGTGCCTCCTTGACAGTTTTGGCTAAAAAGTTTCCTCCAGCCGTAGTGTCAAGAATTGTCTTTAAATTCCTATTTAACCCACTGTAGAAAAGTTGAATTTGAAGCCAATCAGGATATCCATGCTGGGGGCATTTCCTTAACAAATCCTTATATCTCTCCCAAGCTTCATATAATTGCTCTTCCTCTAATTGTTGAAATTTTCCAATTTCAGCTCTAAGCTTGGTAATCTTTTCTAATGGGAAAAATTTTGCAAGGAAAGCTTTGACTAAATCATTCCAACCAAGGATGCTATTTGAAGTTAATGAGTCTAACCAATCTCTAGCCTTGTTTTGTAAAGAAAATGGAAATAACTGCAACCGTATTGAGTCAGAGCTAACTCCTCCCATTTTTACAGTTCCACAGATATTCAAAAATGATCTTAGGTGATGGTGAGGATCTTCTGATGGATGGCCTTTGAAAGCATTCTCTCTCACCATTTGAATGAGACTAGCCTTGAGCTCAAAATTATCGACAGTGACTGGCTCATAAGCTATTCCCGAATAGTTTAATGGAAATTCAGGCAAGAAATAATCTCGAATTGCTTTGTCTTCTGCCATGCTTAAATCTCAAAAGAACAGATTATCCAACTTATAGCTAAAAAAAATAAAATGCAGAAAGATAAATTTCTAAATTAAAATCAAACACTTAATTCTCAATATTAACGGAAAAAAAATTACAATTTCCCCGGCAACGGCGCCAAAAACTTGTTGGTATCCGCAAGTGCACGGGTCACAAGTAATATAAAACGGAAAGTATTCCGAGTATCGAATCCTCAGGGAAATTGAATTAATTCCACTAAGTACCAAGAATCATCATGTTTTAATTTTATTTAGAAGATCAACTCGAATGATAGTGCGAAAATTAGAGGAATTAATAAAAATAAACATGGAATAATGAAATGAAAATTACCAAATAAGGGAACTTGACCTAGGGTGTTATCTAGTTTTCTTGGATTTGTAGCTCAATTACATAGATGTATGTAACTAATAATCTTCAATTCCTTAAATCTAGAAGTAATTTTAAGCGGATTTCTCTTTCAAGTTCCTCCACATCTCATACCATCATAACTAATTTATGTGTCCATCTCCTTAGTTAATCATAGTATGGCATTAAGCGACTTCATAATCAATTTCTAACAATTCTCTTTCACTCTCGTGTTCCAAGCAATCGTTAGCCATGCAATTAGGATCTAATCTAATTTCTCTCTGTCGAGTATCAATTTAGACCAACATATCAATTAATCCGTGATCAAGAGATTAAAAGCATTAAGCAAGAATTGCATAGATGAAATATGGAGAATTTCATTACATAATCCAAGTAATTGCGCTACAATATCCAATTAACTAGAATAACGACCCTAGGTCTCAAGATCTACTCACAAATGGAAATAATTTTGCCAAAATGATCTTGATCCATAGGCCTAACTCAAATTACAACAAGGAATTATAAAGAAGTAAGGAAGAAATAACCGATAAGTCGCTCCCAAGCTCCCGCTACAATCATCTCGAATCCCGAGCCTTGGAATCTTGCTCAATTCCACCTTTTTCCTCACAATTTTACTCACTTTTTCTCTCTATTGAGCTAGGGGAGAGCTCCCCCAAATTTGGGATGATTTGAACCAAAGGGAATGGGCTTATTTATAGCACAAGGGGCTGGACATTTCTTGCTGAGCAAGTCGACAGCGTTGAGACGCTACGTCACAGCGTCTCGACGCTGTGACGTCATGTTGTCTTGGGGCAGAAGTTGTCGCAGCGTCGCGACGCTACGCAGACAGCGTCGCGACGCTATCGCGATTTTTGCACGCGCTGCTGACCACCTAGCGTCTCGACGCTACGGTCCTAGCGTCTCGACGCTAGGCCTTCTAGAAGCCTGATTTGCGGATTTTTAGCCCCCTTTCTTCAAACTTTTTGGGCTTTTTGGGCCTCCTACTTCAATTGTCTTCTTTTCTTGGACCTTAGGGCTTTGATCTTCAATGGTTATTCTTCAAATTGCCCATAAAGTCTCCAAATTCACCCAAATTCTCTTAAAATCACAGTTTTGCTGTCTGAACTCGGTTTTCTGTAAAATCAACACAAAAATTCATTAAAGCTCACAATTCATGCACAAAACTAGCTAAAATTAATAGGAAAATGATGACATTTTTGCATGTCATCAACGACGGCGTGGGCGAAAGAATTGAAGGCATTAAATGGAATTGGCGGCAGTAATGGTCTCCGAGTGGCGGTGATGGAGTTGGGAGTTCGTTAGAATCTCCTAAAACTTCTTCTTAAACTTCCTATCTGTCTCAAATCTCTTCCCTACTTTTCCCTCTCAACCCCATGAGTTACTCATCTCCAATCTCTTCTTTTCTTTTCTTTTTTTTTTGGGGAAAAATACACTTTTGGTCGTTGAGGTTTGGGTTAAGTTACACTTTGGTCCCTGAGTTTTCAAACTCAACAAAAATACCCCTAAGGTTTGAGATAAAGAGCAATTTGGTCCTTGCTGTCTAGTTTGTCGTTAAACCCTAACAATTTGCTGACGTGACACCATTATGTTAATAAAAAAAATATTTTTTAAATTTTCTAAATAAAAATATATAAAATAATATAAATATTATTATTTTAATTTTTTTTAATTTTTTCTCCTTCTCTCTCTTATTCTTCTTCTTCTCCATCCTCTTCATCTTCATCATCTTTCTTCTTCTTCTTCAAATCTCCGACGGCCAGAAACCGACGACCACTGCCGCCAGCCGCCGGCGACTTTTTTTTCCCCCTTCCTTCTCTTTTTTTCTTATTCCTTCTCCTTTCCCTTCTTTTTCTTTTCTTCTTCCTCCCCTCTTTTCATTGTTTAAAAAAATAGAAAACGAAGATTCCAGCGCCGGAGAGGGAGGAGGGACAAGCTCTCTCGATCTTCTTCTTCTCCGGCGACAAGCGTCGCCCGTCGGTGACTAGAACCCACAACGAAAGATCTAGAACCCACGACGACAGATCTGGAACCCATGGCCGTTGCGTTGAGAAGAAACCTGTAAATTTCAGATCTGAAACCCACATGGCCGCTCCAACGACTGTGTTGGAAGAGAAAACAAAGACATGGTGCCATCGAGATCGGATTTTCCCCTGTTGCAGTCTTCATTCCACCAAAATCTCACACACCCATTTGATTTTGAAAAAAAACAAGAAGGCCAAACAACCCTCAAGTTTCCGAAAATGGCGGGACTTTTCCATTTCATAATGATTTCTTGGTGGATTCTGGTGAAAGTGGGTTTGTTAATGTCAGTGGGTGTTGGTCTTTTGGTGGGTTTGGTTGTTGGGAGTTTTGGTTTGCTCTGCATTTTTGGTTGTGTGATATGCTTTTGTTTGAAACGGGAGGGGGGGAGGAGTCTCCCTGATTCTCCCTCTGTGTTTTTTTTTTAAAAAAACAAAACAGAAGAAAGAAAAGAAAGGAGAAGAAGAAAAGAAGGAAAAAAAAATCCGTCTGCCAACACCGCAGCCGGCAGCCGATCGATCACCAGAGTTGAGAAGAAGGAGATGGGAAAGAAGGAAGAAGGAGGTGGGGAAGAAGGAAGAAGAAGGAGAAGAAAGATGGAGAGAAAAATTAAAAAAAAAGGATAAATAATAGTATTTTATTATTTTAATATTTTTTATTTAAAAAATAAAAAAATAAAAAATAATTTTTTTAATTAAAATAATAGTGCCACGTCAGCAGTCGTTAGGATTTATTGACAAAATGGACGACAGGGACCAAATTGCTCCTTATCTCAAACCTCAGGGGTATTTTTGTTGAGTTTGAAAACTCAGGGACCAAAGTGTAACTGAACTCAAACCTCAGGGACCAAAAGTATATTTTTCCCTTTTTTTTGTGTCATCCTCCTGTCCTTTTTTGTCTTGTCCTTGCTTTCTTCCACAAGCTCTCCAAGCTTGGAGAACGGTTGGAGAGAATAGGGGTGGGGAGTTGAGAAAGAGGGGGAGTGAGGTTAGGGAGGTTGAGAAAGAATGGGAGAGGGAGAGGGAGAAGGAAATGGAAGACCATGGAAAAAAGGAAAAAAAAAAATAAAAATAACATAAAAATAATTTAAATAAAAATAAAAGACAGTGAAAATAAAAGGAAAAAAAAAAACAAAAAACAAAAAAATCAAATTGAACATCAAATATTAGAAAAATTGAAACTTTATTACTAAAAATTAAGTCAGACCAAATATGGTGTCTACAAATAGAGACTATTTTTTTAAAAAGAAAAATTAACAATAAACTTTGTAGGAACCAATTGTAAGCTTTATTGAAAGTACATGGACTAAAATTGAACATGTGAAAATACGAAGACTAATCAGAAGAAAACGCAAAGTATAGAGACCAAAACAATATTTTCACCTTTTTTTATTTTTATAAAGCCAATTCATATTAAATCTGTTTGTTCTTAATAAATTTTTGGTATAAAGGGGAATTACGATTTGAAGAAAAGGTTGGAATGTTGAGGGGTTTGTTTGATACATAATTCAGATTTTCTTTTTCTAAACTAATCAAAAGAATTTAGTGCGCTTTGTTATTTAAAAACTCTTTTGAGATTTTAATGATACAAATAGTGGAAATTGTGATAAATACATTGTATATGTATTAATAGATATCCATTTTTAAGACATTCAACCCCACTATTTTAGAACTCTCCCCATGACTCTCCTTAACTCTAGGCATAAGACTCTCTCTCCCTCCTATTTTAGGTCTTTTAAGGTTGTAACCATGTCTATTGTATAACTATAAATAGGGAGGTGTATGAATGGTTAAACACGACAATTGAATGAGAATCATTTGCTCTCTCTTCTCCATACATTTGCTCTCTCAATTTCTCTTTCAGTGTTCTTATTGTTCTTCATGTTTTTTATAATACGTTATCAGCACGAGTCTTTGTCATTTTCGTTTAGTTGAAGGTAGGGTTCATTTTATTTTGCAAATGTCTTCAGTACGTTTCACATATACAATGTTTATGTATTATATATACCTCATATATACACTGTGTATTGAATGTTGACAACATATATTTTATGCAATATTAGCATGTTCTTTATTATTGTGCATACTATATGAGATTAGTAAGTATCATATTTATGCATGATGATATTAACATTTGAATCATTTTTATAATCTCACATGAAAAACGTATATTAGAAAAGTTGCTTGCCTTTTCTTTTGGATTATATTACACCCATGTTCGTGTTATTGAAATATATGCAACAATGAATCTGAAGTTCAATGATCAAAATATATTTTCTGTTTGACATGATCGATTGGGTCATCCTGGGTCAATAATGATGAGAAAGATTATTGAAAACTCACATGGACATCCATTGAAGAACCAGAAGATTCTTCAATCTAATGAATTGTCACGTGTCGCTTGCTCTCAAGGAAAATTAATTATTAGACCCTCACCAGCTAAAATTGGGATTGAATCCCCACATTTTTAGAACGAATTCATGGTGATATATGCGGACCTATAAATCCACTAGGTGCACCATTTAGATATTTTATGGTTCTAATTGATGCATCCAATAGATGGTCACATGTGTATTTATTATCAAGTTGAAACCTTGCATTTGTAATATTACTTACTCAAATAATCAAATTAAGAACACAATATCCAGATTATGTAATCAAGAAAATTCTTCTTGATAATGCTGGTGACTTTACATCCCAATCATTTAATAATTATTGTATGTCAATTGAGATAAATGTTGAACATCTTGTAGCTCATGTTCATACACAAAATGGTCTACTTGAATCATTTACAAAACATCTGCAATTAATTGCTAGACCGATGCTTATGAGAGCAAGACTTCCAATATCTGTATGAGGTCATGCAATTTTACATGTTGCATCGCTTATACACATTAGGCCAACAACCTATCATAAATACTCTCCAATACAATTAGCTTATGGCCAACAACCAAATATATCTCACTTAAGAACTTTTGGAAGTGCAATATATGTTCCAATTGTTCCACCAAAACGTACTAAGATGGGTCCTCAAAGGAGGCTATGAATATATGTTGGATTCGACTCCCTATCAATTATTAGATATCTTGAACCTCTGACGGGTGATGTATTTACTGCACGATTTGCTGATTGCCATTTTAATGAGACAAATTTTCCAACATTAGGGGGAGAGATTAAGAAGTTGGAAAATGAAATTACATGGAATGTATTGTCATTGTCTCATTTAGATCCTCGTACATATCAATGTGAACTAGAAGTTTAAAAGATAATTCATTTGCAAAATATTGCAAATCGAATGCCAGATGCATTTAAAAATGCTAAGAAAATGACCAAGTCACATATACCAGCTGTAAATACACCATCTAAAATTTATATCCCAACGCAACAAGTTATCATAACTAATGATTCTGCGACACACCAGAAGCGTGGTAGACCAATGGGTTCTAAAGATAAAAATCCTCGAAAAAGAAAAGTAGTCAATAATCAAAATGACTTAATTGATAAAGTGGATATTCCAGAAGAAATCCTGAATGTGACTACTCATAAGAATATTGAAGAAGGTCAAATACCTGAGGATAATAATGAAATTTCGATAAATTATGTAATGTCTGGAAAAAGATGGAACCGAAACAATATAGTTGTTGATAACATTTTTTCTTATAATGTTGCTTATGACATCATTTTTTGAAAATGATGATTATGAACCAAAATCTGTCGAAGAATGTCGACATAGAAAGGATAGGCTAAAAGTGGAAAGAAGCAATCCAAACATAATTAAACTCACTCTCAAAACGTGAGGTTTTTGGACCAGTAGTCTAGACACCAGAAGATGTCAAGCCTGTGGGATACAAAAGAGTATTTGTAAGAAAAAAAAATGAAAAAAATGAGGTCATAAGATATAAAGCGAGACTTGTTGCCCAAGGATTCTCGCAAAGGTCTGGTATTGATTATGAGTAGACATATTCTTCTGTGGTGGATTGATGTTCAATTTGCTTACCGCAAGTGTACGGGTCAAGTAATAATATAGTGTTTTCGTGATTAAACGAGTGTCGTCCTCTGGATTGGTTTTCTAGCAAATTAAGTATCGTAAATACTTTTGTTCAATTTTATTTAGGGAGCAAAACTCAATGATAAAAGATAAATCTAAAGACAAAAGGCATAAAATAAAAGTGGAGACTCAAATGGAAAGATTCTTAGGGAATTGATTTCATTGATTAAGAATGAGGATTGATTAATAGGAATGAATTGACCGTGCAATTATTCTACAAGCCAAGGAAACTTTTATCACGATTACCTCTCCCGAGTATAATCGATTCTCATGCATATAAACCAACTTGATATCCCTATCTAAGTTCATTAACATGCAAGGCATTATTCGGTTCGGTCCTTGTTATGCTTCTAAAGATATTCCAAATCCCGTCACAAACTTAGAATTTCTACTCTAGTCATGCAATTAAACAAGGTAAGTCTTAGGCCAAATCCTCTCTCCCGAGTTAGATTCAACACTTAAATCATTCAATTAGTGATCAAGTAATTGAAAGCATTAAACACAAAATTGCATGCATAGAATAAAAGCACATTCATACCAAAAATTAATCCAACAAACTTAAACAATTACATCAATCCCTAAGACAAACAACTAGCAATTCATAGTCTTTAAACCATAAACACTAATTGAAAGAAAAGCCATAAAAACTACAAGAGTTAAGGGAAAGAAAAGAGAAAACTCGAATCCGTCGAAACCGACACGTCCCCGTCACGATCTCCACGTCTTCTCGCTTGATTCCCGCTCCTTAGCCTTGCCTTTAGCTCCCACAAAAGGTCTCTAGTCGAAATTAGGGCTAAAATCTAACCACTTGGACTCCCCAAATCCGTAGCTGAAAAGAGGAATTTATAGAAAATCTGCTGGTAGCGTCGCGACGCTGTGTACATAGCGTCGCGACGCTGTCACAGCGTTTCGACGCTGTCTCTGTTGCCGCCCAATTCAGAAAAGGAAAGGCAGCGTCGAGACGCTCCAAGAGCAGCGTCCCGACGCTGGCCTACGGATGGCTCTCTTATGACTTCTTCTTGGTTGAATCTTTTCCGTTCTTTAGCCAATTTTCATGTCCCGAACACGTATTTAGCTCTAATTTCTCGATTTAACTCCGAAACATGATTCCTACAAAAAGAACATAAAAATGCATAATTTTGGCCAATTAAATATAAAAGACTAGCTTAATTAACTAGGGAAACATAGCTAGCTATGCTCGCTATCAAATACCCCCAAACTTAAGCTTTTGCTAGTCCTCGAGCAAACTAAAAATCAAGCATACAGTGGAAGAATGGATGCAATAATCATAACTCAATCCTCTAGGCTCAAAAGTCAATAGTCAAGCAAGCAAGAGACATGCACATAAGGACCAATGAGGGAGACAAATTAAAATTTTTCCAAAATTAACTTGCACAAGCGAGATCTAACTCAACAAGATCAGACTCTACTAGCTCGGGATTAGATTATTAAACTCTCAGCTCATCTTCCCTCTACACTGGCACTAAGGCTTCACTAATGAGTTAATGCAACAAATTAGTTTGTTTATCTCCATACTTAGGTGCTTTTAATTAACAAATGAATTAAGCATTTAAATGTGGCACTAGCTTTCACACACCCATTGCAGGGACCCTTAACCTGAGTTTTCTCTGGTTGGCCTAACTGATCACAACAGGGGTAGCTCTTTTTGCCTAAACTTTATTAATCATTGCATTGCGCGCATAAGTTATGACTTTTTTTTTTTTTTTTTTCAAATTGTAACAACAAGAATGATTTTTCTTTATGAGCATGATAAGCATATATTCTTTTCTTTCCTCCTAAGCAAGATCAAACATGCTAATTTGCAAAAAATTAACTCTTTAGCTCTTCCCTACACCTATCGAGGTGACAACAAGCATATGAACCCAATAATTCGCTCCTAAGCATTCAAATCCAAATCTAGCCAAGACAAATGCTCTACTCATGCAAGCCATCTCCTAGAAAATTTTTAAAAAGTCTCCCTTTTTGGGCATTCATGCTTACAACTCATCGAAAGCTTGAAAATTGACAAGAAAGCCTATCCTAGGACATCATAGCTATGCAAAAATAGCATCCAGAAAACAACCATATGCATAATTCAAAGAAAACTCAAAACTATAGCCCGAACTCAGATGCTCAAGGGCTCCACAAACATGCTAATCCACCCCCAAACTTAAAATATGCATTGTCCTCAATGTATAACGAAAATAAAGCATAATCAATCATGAGAACAATAAAAGAGTAGGAGGAGTGAACGATACTGCCCTGGAATGATGACCTTTTCATGAATGCTTGGCAAAGACAAGAGCACAGGAACTCCTACAAAACAAAAACAACAAGACATAAAAAAAAACAATAACAAAGTAACTTGGGTTGCCTCCCATAAGCGCTTGTTTATCGTCTTTAGCTCGACGTGCTCGTGCAGTCTGTCAAGGCACATAAAAATTCTCGTATTTCTTTGGGCCCTTCTTTCTTGAATCAATATAACCAACAATCGCTAGTAAGATTACTAGTTTCTCATGGGCCCCTGAAACAGAATTATTTTTGGTATTTTTGAATAAAAGAAGCATAAAAGGAGAAATATCAAAATAAAGAGACTCTGACTCTAAAACTGACTCGTGAGAATAGAAAAAAGAACAATCAACATCTATAAAGGATGGAGAAGATAAAACAGACGAAGGCTTTTCAACCTCAAACTCTACCTCCTGAACCGTCACTGCAAGCTCATTTTCTTTTTCTTCCTCACAAACATGTTCTTGAAAGGTGCTACAACTCTCCAATTCTTCTCTACTATCTATGCAACTCACCCCTAACTGCTCATCCTCATCAAGATTGAAAGAACTAAGCTCATGAATGGGTGCCAAAGAATCATCGGCCACATGACTCACTAGACAACCTATGGAAGTGGATCCCACCTCACTAACTTCCTGTGGAGTTTGAAGTCCTCTTATGATTTCATCAATTTTTAGACTCCTCGCTCTAGACTCCTCTATATAATTTTGAATTATGCTTTCCAAGGAAGAATTTTCTTTTAAAGGGGTATAACTTAAAGATGAAAAATTGGAATATGGTGTTGAATAAAAAGCCATTCAATTCAATTAAAGCAACTATGATAATTAGGCTTCCAATCAAATAATCACCCAACAAGAACAAATGACTAATACTCAAACAAAAAAAGAAAGAAAAAGAACAAAGAAAACTAAATAGAAAAGGAAAACAAAAACAAAAAGTGAAATAAAACAAATAAGGAAAAAAATCAAACAAACAAGGAAAACACTAAAATAGGAATGCAACAAATATGGAAAATAAAAACAAATAAGGAAAAAAATGCGATCTATCTACAAAATAAAAATTAAAAAAAAAATAAAATAAAATAAAATACACCCTAAATTAAGACCGAACAATTTTTCCACGATATTAATTTAACTAAATATGCCAATCCCCGACAATGGCGCCAAAAACTTGATGTTCAATTTGCTTACCGCAAGTGTACGGGTCAAGTAATAATATAGTGTTTTCGTGATTAAACGAGTGTCGTCCTCTGGATTGGTTTTCTAGCAAATTAAGTATCGTAAATACTTTTGTTCAATTTTATTTAGGGAGCAAAACTCAATGATAAAAGATAAATCTAAAGACAAAAAGCATAAAATAAAAGTGGAGACTCAAATGGAAAGATTCTTAGGGAATTGATTTCATTGATTAAGAATGAGGATTGATTAATAGGAATGAATTGACCGTGCAATTATTCTACAAGCCAAGGAAACTTTTATCACGATTACCTCTCCCGAGTATAATCGATTCTCATGCATATAAACCAACTTGATATCCCTATCTAAGTTCATTAACATGCAAGGCATTATTCGGTTCGGTCCTTGTTATGCTTCTAAAGATATTCCAAATCCCGTCACAAACTTAGAATTTCTACTCTAGTCATGCAATTAAACAAGGTAAGTCTTAGGCCAAATCCTCTCTCCCGAGTTAGATTCAACACTTAAATCATTCAATTAGTGATCAAGTAATTGAAAGCATTAAACACAAAATTGCATGCATAGAATAAAAGCACATTCATACCAAAAATTAATCCAACAAACTTAAACAATTACATCAATCCCTAAGACAAACAACTAGCAATTCATAGTCTTTAAACCATAAACACTAATTGAAAGAAAAGCCATAAAAACTACAAGAGTTAAGGGAAAGAAAAGAGAAAACTCGAATCCGTCGAAACCGACACGTCCCCGTCACGATCTCCACGTCTTCTCGCTTGATTCCCGCTCCTTAGCCTTGCCTTTAGCTCCCACAAAAGGTCTCTAGTCGAAATTAGGGCTAAAATCTAACCAATTGGACTCCCCAAATCCGTAGCTGAAAAGAGGAATTTATAGAAAATCTGCTGGTAGCGTCGCGACGCTGTGTACATAGCGTCGCGACGCTGTCACAGCGTCTCGACGCTAAGGAGACAGCGTCTCGACGCTGTCTCATTTGCCGCCCAATTCAGAAAAGGAAAGGCAGCGTCGAGACGCTCCAAGAGCAGCGTCCCGACGCTGGCCTACGGATGGCTCTCTTATGACTTCTTCTTGGTTGAATCTTTTCCGTTCTTTAGCCAATTTTCATGTCCCGAACACGTATTTAGCTCTAATTTCTCGATTTAACTCCGAAACATGATTCCTACAAAAAGAACATAAAAATGCATAATTTTGGCCAATTAAATATAAAAGACTAGCTTAATTAACTAGGGAAACATAGCTAGCTATGCTCGCTATCATGGATGCAATAACATTGAGATATTTAATTGGCCTGACTGTGTATAAAAAGCTTGACATGCATCTATGTACACAGCGTCGCGACGCTACCCGCAGATTTTCTATAAATTCCTCTTTTCAACTACGGATTGGAGGAGGCCAATTGGTTAGATTTTAGCCCTAATTTCGACTAGAGACCTTTTGTGGGAGCTAAAGGCAAGGCCAAGGAGCGGGAATCAAGCGAGAAGACGTGGAGATCGTGACGGAGACGTGCCGGTTTCGACGGATTCGAGTTTTCCCTTTTCTTTCCCTTAACTCTTGTAGTTTTTATGGCTTTTCTTTCAATTAGTGTTTATGGTTTAAAGACTATGAATTGCTAGTTGTTTGTCTTAGGGATTGATGTAATTGTTTAAGTTTGTTGGATTAATTTTTGGTATGAATGTGCTTTTATTCTATGCAAGCAATTTTGTGTTTAATGCTTTCAATTACTTGATCACTAATTGAATGATTTAAGTGTTGAATCTAACTCGGGAGAGAGGATTTGGCCTAAGACTTACCTTGTTTAATTGCATGACTAGAGTAGAAATTCTAAGTTTGTGACGGGATTTGGAATATCTTTAGAAGCATAACAAGGACCGAACCGAATACTGCCTTGCATGTTAATGAACTTAGATAGGGATATCAAGTTAGTTTATATGCATGAGAATCAATTATACTCGGGAGAGGTAATCGTGATAAAAGTTTCCTTGGCTTGTAGAATAATTGCACGGTCAATTCATTCCTATTAATCAATCCTCATTCTTAATCAATGAATTCAATTCCCTAAGAATCTTTCCATTTGAGTCTCCACTTTTATTTTATGCTTTTTGTCTTTAGATTTATCTTTATCATTGGGCTTTGCTCCCTAAATAAAATTGAACAAAAGTATTCGCGATACTTAATTTGCTAGAAAACCAATCCAGAGGACGACACTCGTTTTACACGAAAACACTATATTATTACTTGACCCGTACACTTGCGGTAAGCAAATTGCACATCAAGTTTTTGGCGCCGTTGCCGGGGATTGGCACATTTAGTTAAATTAATATCGTGGAAAAATTGTTCGGTCTTAATTTAGGGTGTATTTTTACTTTGTAGATAGATTGCATTTTTTTCCTTATTTGTTGCATTCATATTTTAGTGTTTTCTTTATTTGTTTGATTTTTTTTCCTTATTTGTTTTATTTCCTTATTTGTTTTTGTTTTCCTTTTCTATTTAGTTTTCTTTGTTTTTTTTCTTTCCTATTTTTGTTTGAGTCTTTGTCATTTGTTCTTGTTGGGTTATTGTTTGATTGGAAGCCTAATTATCATTGTTGCTTTAATTGAATTGCTTTTTACTCAACACCATATTCCAATTTTTCATCTTCAAGTTATACCCCTTTAAATGAAAATTCTTCCTTGGAAAGCATAGTTCAAAATTATATTGAGGAGTCTAGAGCGAGGAGTCTAAAAATTGATGAAATCATAAGAGGACTTCAAGCTCCACAGGAAGTTAGTGAGGTGGGATCCACTTCCATAAGTTGTCTAGTGAGTCATGTGGCCGATGATTCATTGGCACCCATTCATGAGCGTAGTTCTTTCGATCTTGATGAGGATGAGCAGTTAGGGGTGAGTTGCATGAATAGTGGGGATGAATTGGAGAGTTGGAGCACCTATCAAGAACATGGTTGTGAGGAAGAAAAAGAAAATGAGCTTGTAGTGTCAGAGGAAGTTCAGGAGGTAGAGTTTGAGGTTGAAAAGCCTTCGTCTGTTTTATCTTCTCCATCCTTTGTATATTTTGATTATTCCTTTTTCTATTCTTACGAGTCAGTTTTAGAGTCAGAGTCTCTTTATTTTGATCTTTCTCTTTTTATGTTTATTTTAGTCAAAAATACCAAAAATAATTCTATTTCAGGGGCCCATGAGAAGCTGGTAAGCTTGCTAGCAATAGTGAGTTTTATTGATTCAAGAAAGAAGGGTCCAAAGAAATACGAGAATTTTTATGTGCCTTGACAGACTGCACGAGCACGTCGAGCTAGAGACGATAAACAAGCGCTTATGGGAGGCAACCCAAGTTACTTTGTCATTGTTTTTTATGTCTTGTTGTTTTTGTTTTGTAGGAGTTCTCGTGCTCTTGTCTTTGCCAAGCAATCATGAAAAGGTCATCATTCCAGGGCAGTATCGTTCACTCCTCCTACTCTTTTATCGTTCTCATGATTGATTATGCTTTATTTTCTTTATACATTGAGGACAATGCATGCTTTAAGTTTGGGGGTGGATTATCATGTTTGTGGAGCCCTTGAGCATCTGAGTTCGGGCTATAGTTTTGAGCTTTCTTTGAATTGAGCATATGGTTGTTTTCTGGTTGCTATTTTTGCATGGCTATGATGTCCTAGGATAAGCTTTCTTGTTAATTTTCAAGCTTGTGATGAGTTGTAAGCATGAGTGCCCAAAAAGGGAGACTTTTTAAAATTTTTCTAGGAGATGACTTGCATGAGTAGAGTATTTGTCTTGGCTAGATTTCGATTTCAATGCTTAGGAGCGAATTATTGGGTTCATATGCTTGTTGTCACCTCGATAGGTGTAGGGTAGAGCTAAAGAGTTAATTTTTTTGCAAATTAGCGTGTTTGATCTTGCTTAGGAGAAAAGAAAAGAATATCTGCTTATCATGTTCATAACGAAAAATCATTCTTGTTGTTATTGTTGAAAAAGAAAAAAAGTCATGACTTATGCGCGCAATATGCAATGGTTAATAATGATTAAGACAAAAAGAGCTACCCCTGTTGTGATCAGTTAGGCCAACCAGAGAAAACTCAAGTTAAGGGTCCCTGCAATGGGTGTGTGAAAGCTAGTGCCACATATACATGCTTAATTTAATTGTTAATTGTAAGCACCTAAGTATGGAGGAAAACAAACTAATTTGTTCCATTAACTCGTTAGTGAAACCTTAGTGCCAGTGTAGAGGGAAGATGAGCTGAGAGTTTAATAATCCAATCCCGAGCTAGTAGAGTCTGATCTTGTTGAGTTAGATCTCGCTTGTGCAAGTTAATTTTGGAAAAATTTTAATTTGTCTCCCTCATTGGTCCTTATGTGCATGTCTCTTGCTTGCTTGATGATAACTGCCCAAAAGGTAGTTATTTAGGCCTCATTTATATAAGGATTTGTGTGTCTTTAATACTTAATAGGGTTGGTTTTAGAGAGATATTACATGATTTAACCCATTTGGAAGAATGGAAGCATTGGAAATTATTTTGTGCAAATTATGCTGCTGAGCGACTGGAGGGAGCAGATTCTATGCTGCAGCAAAACTGGGAGCAGAAACTGCCACATCACAGCTCGTTAGCCAACTTCTTGAACCGACTTCTATTGAGTTATTTTCGTGATAAAGGATCAAGGAGAGCCTTACACGTGTCCTAGTTGACCTAATTCAAGCCTCCCATCCTTCTATAAAAGGAAGTAGCCGTCAAAGTTAAAGTCATTCCATGTTTTCCCTTGGAAGCCGAATAGTGTAGAGGTTGAAGATTATCAAGAACACCATCAACCGCAAGCTGATTAGGGAGTTTATTTTCCTTCTTAAATTGTGGTTATGGACATGCTTACTCAGATTGTAATTCGTATTCCTATGTTTATTATGAACTAAGTAGCTTAAGGTGTTGGTTAGGAATAATGTGATTACTGTGCTTCATCTCTAGTAATAAATTGACTATTGCATTTTGGTTAATTGTTGTGCTTATTCTTATTTTATGCCCGCCTGGCCAGCCGGTATGGATAGCTCTCTCTAGTTTCAGGGATGATTTAGAGAGTGTGTGGCAATTCTCCACATTACGATCATTGTGTATTGGTGAACGCCAGTGACTGAGCTAGGGATAGCCAGTTGCCTAGTGCCTGATCGGTCGCACTTCATTGGGGTTGAAACACATCCCAAAAGATTCGGAGTTCCGGGAGGAATCCGCTAATAATACTGCGGGAAATGCATGATCAATAATATTGCTAGAGCATATCTTAAAACAATCACTAAAGCCTAACCAGCGCCTGTCTTTAATCTGTCTGTCTATTTGTTTACTCGTTGTTCTGTCATTTATTTTGCTTCAGCATAATTCCGATAAAACCCAATCATTTTATTATTCTTGAAACCATTAGAAAATTGCACAAAATAGGTAAAGTGGAGATTTATTCAGACCTTGGATTGATAATATTACTTGCTGCAGACTGTGTATACTTGCACAGGAATTCTAGAGTATTTTATACTATATTTTTACTCACTCTAGGAACCCAACAAGTTTTTGGCGCCGTTGCCGGGGACTTGAATAAGTTTTTATCTGATCTGTGTTGTGTATGTGTTTTAGTGGTTTGGTGCTAGAACTTTTTGATTGTTTCTTTTGTTCTTGCAGGTGTGATTTTGGTGCATGAGCGATCCGCCTGGGTACGGTTTGAGCTTGACCCAGAAATTGAAAGGACATTTAGGAACAGAAGGAGGGAGCAGCGCAGAAACCAGATGGAGAACGCCCCGCAATTTCCGCAGGTTCCTGAAGGTCCAGTAGCAGTGAACCCCCAGCAGAATCCGTTGCTGCAGCAAAACCCACTGTCTGAGCAAAATGAGCAGCGAAATAATCAGGCTGAGAATCCTATCTTGATAGCGAACGATAGGACCAGAGCCATTCGAGCATATGCTGTCCCGATGTTGAATGAGTTGAATCCAGGGATTGCACGTCCCCAAATCCAAGCGGCGAATTTTGAAATGAAACCGGTAATGTTTCAGATGCTGCAAACCGTGGGGCAATTCCATGGTTTGACATCTGAAGACCCTCATTTACATCTTAAGTCTTTTCTAGGAGTTAGTGATTCTTTTGTAATTCAAGGAGTGCCTAGAGATGCTCTTAGATTAACTTTGTTCCCGTATTCTCTTAGAGATGGAGCAAAGTCATGGTTAAACTCTTTTGCTCTAGGATCAATTAGGACATGGGATGAGTTAGCTGAAAAATTCTTGAGTAAATATTTCCCACCTAATAGAAATGTTAAATTAAGGAGTGAAATAGTAGGGTTTAGGCAACTTGAAGATGAGACTTTTAGTGAGGCTTGGGAGAGGTTTAAGGAGCTTTTACAAAAGTGTCCCCACCATGGGTTACCTCATTGTATTCAAATGGAAACATTTTACAATGGTTTAAATGGAGTAACCCAAGGTATGGTCGATGCTTCGGCTGGAGGGGCCCTTTTGGCAAAAACTTTTGATGAAGCCTATGAAATTTTAGAAAGAATATCTATTAATAGTTGTCAGTGGTCGGATGTTAGAGGCACAAATAAAAAGGTTAAGAGTGTATTAGAGGTTGATGGTGTGTCCACCATTAGGGCCGATCTTGTTATGATTGCTAACGCTCTTAAGAATGTGACAATGATTAGTCATCAGCAGCCACCAGCTATGGAGCCTGCAGCAATGGTGAACCAAGTCACGGACGAAGCATGTGTCTATTGCGGTGAAGACCACAACTACGAGTTTTGCCCCAGCAATCCAGCTTCTGTATTTTTTTTAGGTAATCAGAGGAACAACCCTTATTCTAACTTCTATAATCCAGGTTGGCGCAACCACCCCAACTTCTCATGGGGAGGTCAAGGAAATAACGTACAAGCGCAACAAAAGATGAACCAGCCAGGATTTGCTAAAACGCAGGTAATGCCCCAGCAAAATAAGCAGGCTTTGCCCCAGCAAAATTCAGGAAATTCTCTCGAGGCGATGATGAAAGAATTTATGGCTCGCACAGATGCCACAATTCAAAGTAATCAAGCTTCGATGAGGGCCCTGGAATTGCAAGTGGGTCAGCTAGCTAGTGAGCTAAAGGCGAGGCCTCAAGGGAAACTTCCTTCGGATACTGAACACCCTCGAAGGGAAGGTAAGGAGCAGGTAAAGGCAGTAACTCTTAGGAGTGGTAAGCCATTAGAAGAGTCTAGAAAGACCCAGGATTTAAATAGTAATAGTGATAATAATATTGTTGTTGAGAAAGAGTTGGAGTCTGGTCAGGGTGCTGGAGGCAGCAAAGAAAATGCTGGAGCATCTGGTTCTGTGCCGGATGTAGAACCACCATATGTGCCGCCCCCACCTTATGTACCACCTCTACCTTTTCCACAAAGGCAAAAGCCTAAGAATCAGGATGGTCAATTTAAAAAGTTTTTAGAGATTCTTAAGCAGTTGCATATAAATATCCCTTTAGTAGAAGCTATTGAGCAAATGCCAAATTATGCTAAATTTCTTAAGGATATTTTGACTAAAAAGAAAAGGTTAGGTGAGTTTGAAACTGTATCTCTTACTGAGGAGTGTAGTGCTATTCTCAAGAATGGTCTACCCCCCAAGGCTAAGGATCCAGGATCATTTACTATACCTGTGTCTATAGGTGGAAAGGAGTTAGGTAGAGCACTTTGTGATTTGGGTGCAAGCATTAACCTTATGCCTCTTTCGGTCTATCGGAAGTTAGGTATTGGTGAAGCTAGACCCACCACAGTTACACTCCGACTAGCTGATAGGTCTATCACATATCCAGAGGGTAAAATTGAGGATGTCTTAGTAAAAGTTGATAAGTTCATATTTCCTGTTGATTTCATTATTTTAGATTATGAGGCTGATAAAGATGTCCCAATTATTCTAGGTCGTCCATTTTTGGCTACTGGTAGGGCATTAATAGATGTTCAAAAAGGAGAATTAACAATGAGAGTCTGTAATGAGGAAGTAAAATTTAATGTCTTTAAAGCCATGAAATATCCAGATGAAATGGAGGATTGCTCCTTCATTAGGATTCTGGAGAGCACAGTTATTGAGACAGCAATACAGGATTCGGCTGATGAGCATTCGGAAAAGCATGGAGAGGTTAGTGTAGAAGATTTTGAATTTTGTTCTTTAGATAGAAAAAATGAAAAAGAATTGTTTAGGTGTGAGGATGTTTTTGAGTCTTTAGATTTAGATCAAAGAAAGGCTCCCCCAATTAAGCCATCCCTAATTGAGGCACCCACTTTAGATTTGAAGCCTTTACCGGATCATCTAAAGTATGTGTATCTTGGGGAAAGTGAGACGTTGCCCATTATTGTTGCATCAGATTTAATGCCGGAGCATGAAGAGGCCTTAATAAAATTGCTGCAGCAATATCGCAAAGCTATAGGTTGGACATTGGCTGATATACAGGGAATTAGCCCGTCTTTTTGTATGCACAAAATCACTCTAGAGGAGGGATCCTTTAGGAGTATTGAGCAACAAAGAAGGCTTAACCCTGCAATGAAAGAGGTTGTTAAAAAAGAGGTAATTAAATGGTTGGATGCTGGGATTATCTATCCAATTGCCGACAGCAATTGGGTAAGCCCTGTCCAATGTGTTCCTAAGAAAGGAGGTGTCACTGTGGTGAGCAATAAAGATAATGAGTTGATCCCCACAAGGACAGTAACTGGCTGGAGGGTTTGTATGGATTACAGAAGGCTTAATAAAGCCACCCGAAAGGATCATTTCCCTCTACCATTTATCGACCAGATGTTGGATCGATTGGCTGGTCAGGCCTATTACTGTTTCTTGGATGGTTATTCTGGGTATAACCAGATTACTATTGCTCTTGAGGATCAGGAGAAAACCACTTTTACCTGCCCTTATGGGACGTTTGCTTTTAGGCGAATGCCTTTCGGCCTTTGCAATGCTCCAGCAACATTTCAGCGGTGTATGTTAGCAATTTTTTCTGATATGATTGAGTCCACTGTTGAGGTCTTTATGGACGATTTTTCAGTTTTTGGAGGGTCTTTTCAGAGTTGTTTAGATAATTTAGGAAAGGTATTAAAGAGATGTGAGGATACCCATCTAGTTCTCAATTGGGAAAAATGCCACTTCATGGTGAAGGAGGGCATAGTGTTAGGTCATAGGATTTCTAAAAATGGTCTAAAAGTTGATAGAGCAACAATAGAGGTTATTGAAAGACTAGAACCACCGAATTCAGTGAAGGGAATTCGGAGTTTTTTAGGACATGCTGGATTTTATAGGAGGTTCATAAAGGATTTTTCCAAAATCAGTAAACCTCTTTGTAACTTATTATGCACTGATCATGTTTTTGACTTTAATGCAGATTGTAGGAAGGCTTTTGAAACATTAAAAGCTGCTTTAATCTCAGCACCCATTCTCTGCGCGCCTAATTGGAATTTGCCATTCGAGGTAATGTGTGATGCGAGTGATGCTGCGGTAGGAGCGATGCTGGGGCAAAAGCAGGGCAAATTTATTCATCCTATATATTATGCAAACAAGGTTTTAAATGAAGCACATGTCAACTACACAACTACTGAAAAGGAGTTGCTATCTGTTGTGTTTGCTTTTGAGAAATTCTGGCCATATTTGGTTGGATCCAAAGTCACGGTTTTCACGGATCATGCAGCAATAAGGTATTTAATGTCTAAGAAAGATGCAAAGCCTAGACTAATTCGTTGGATTTTACTATTGCAGGAATTTGACTTGGAGATAAAGGACAAGAAGGGATCAGAGAATGTCATTGCAGATCATTTATCTCGTCTTGATCCATCATCATCTTTGCTGGAGCAATCTGCCATTTCCGATTCTTTTCCAGATGAGCAGCTTTTTGCTGTTCAGGTGAAGGTAGTTAGGGATGTCCCTTGGTATGCTGATATTGCCAACTTTTTAGTAAAGGGAGTCACTCCTATTGACATGGATTGGAGGCAGAAGAAAAAGTTTAAGCATGATGCAAAATTTTTCTTTTGGGATGAGCCGTTTATGTATAAGCAATGCTCTGACGGTATTATTCGTAGGTGTGTTTCAGGTGCTGAAGCAAAAGAAATCCTGGAGCAATGTCACTCTTTGCCGTATGGAGGTCATTTCAGCGGTCAGAGGACAGCTATGAGGATTTTGCATTGCGGATTTTTCTGGCCTACGTTATTTAAGGATGCCCATTGGTTCTACAAGCAATGTGATGCTTGCCAAAGGAGAGGAAATTTGGGGCCTAGAGATGAAATGCCTCTTACTTACATTTTAGAAGTTGAATTATTTGATGTATGGGGTATTGACTTTATGGGGCCATTTCCCCCTTCTAATGGCAATGTTTTTATCTTATTGGCAGTTGATTATGTGTCCAAGTGGGTGGAGGCCATTGCATGCCATCAGAGTGATGCCAAGACAGTAGCAAGGTTTCTTCAATCGCACATCTTTGCGCGGTTTGGGACACCTAGGGCTCTAGTGAGTGATGAGGGTACACATTTTGTTAATAATATCTTAACTAAGCTTTTAGCTAAGTATGGGATTAAGCATAGGATAGCTACACCTTATCACCCACAAGCAAATGGTCAAGCTGAAATGAGTAATAGGGAAATTAAAGCTATTTTAGAGAAAGTAATCCATCCATCTAGAAAGGATTGGTCCTTTAGGTTGGATGAGGCTCTTTGGGCTTATAGGACAACTTATAAGACTCCTCTAGGTATGTCTCCCTATAGGTTAGTATATGGGAAAGCTTGCCATTTACCATTAGAGCTAGAGCATAAGACGTTTTGGGCTTTGAAAAAGTTGAATTTTGATCTGAGTCGTGCAAGAGCAATAAGAATGCTGCAGCTTAATGAGTTAGAGGAATTTCGCCAATTTTCTTACGAGAATGCAAAAATGTATAAGGAGAAGACTAAGCTAGAGTGAGTAAAAATATAGTATAAAATACTCTAGAATTCCTGTGCAAGTATACACAGTCTGCAGCAAGTAATATTATCAATCCAAGGTCTGAATAAATCTCCACTTTACCTATTTTGTGCAATTTTCTAATGGTTTCAAGAATAATAAAATGATTGGGTTTTATCGGAATTATGCTGAAGCAAAATAAATGATAGAACAACGAGTAAACAAATAGACAGACAGATTAAAGACAGGCGCTGGTTAGGCTTTAGTGATTGTTTTAAGATATGCTCTAGCAATATTATTGATCATGCATTTCCCACAGTATTATTAGCGGATTCCTCCCGGAACTCCGAATCTTTTGGGATGTGTTTCAACCCCAATGAAGTGTGACCGATCAGGCACTAGACAACTGGCTATCCCTAGCTCAGTCACTGGCGTTCACCAATACACAATGATCGTAATGTGGAGAATTGCCACACACTCTCTAAATCATCCCTGAAACTAGAGAGAGCTATCCATACCGGCTGGCCAAGCGGGCATAAAATAAGAATAAGCACAACAATTAACCAAAATGCAATAGTCAATTTATTACTAGAGATGAAGCACAGTAATCACATTATTCCTAACCAACACCTTAAGCTACTTAGTTCATAATAAACATAGGAATACGAATTACAATCTGAGTAAGCATGTCCATAACCACAATTTAAGAAGGAAAATAAACTCCCTAATCAGCTTGCGGTTGATGGTGTTCTTGATAATCTTCAACCTCTACACTATTCGGCTTCCAAGGGAAAACATAGAATGACTTTAACTTTGAAGGCTACTTCCTTTTATAGAAGGATGGGAGGCTTGAATTAGGTCAACTAGGACACGTGTAAGGCTCTCCTTGATCCTTTATCACGAAAATAACTCAATAGAAGTCGGTTCAAGAAGTTGGCTAACGAGCTGTGATGTGGCAGTTTCTGCTCCCAGTTTTGCTGCAGCATAGAATCTGCTCCCTCCAGTCGCTCAGCAGCATAATCTGCACAAAATAATTTCCAATGCTTCCATTCTTCCAAATGGGTTAAATCATGTAATATCTCTCTAAAACCAACCCTATTAAGTATTAAAGACACACAAATCCTTATATAAATGAGGCCTAAATAACTACCTTTTGGGCAGTTATCATACCCCCAAACTTGAACTATTGCGCGTCCCGAGCAATACTAACCAACCTTCCTTCAAGAATTCAGAACATTAGACAAAGATTAGCTTAATCAAACCAGACAATCCAATACTACCTTTAACCTTTACCTGAGCACTCTGCAAAACCAAGCTCTGCTGCAGCAAAATGATTCCTTCAGTAGGGACAAATAATCACCACTTTTCAACTTAATTCTAAAAACTCTCCACAGCTTAGCTCTATTCTTAGACATTTCAAAACATATTTTTAAAGGGGTTTATATCATTATTTATCAGACTTAAAGCAACCTTACAGTCATAAGCTCTTAAGCACGGGATGACCCACTTTATGGTGCAGTATACCCTTGCCTTAAGCTCATCACCAACTAGGCTCAATACTCATTATAAAGCTAAAAAATCCTTAGTTATTCCATCTCTTGCCCCTCAGAATGGCGACATTTTATGATGAAGCTCACCTAAGTTATGGGAGACAGAAAAACTGCTGGATCATCATTCATCCTTCAAAACTTTTGCTCCATCAATTTTTTCAGCAAAATCTTCAACAAATAATTTTTCAGCAAATAATTTTTCTCATCATTTTTTCACATTTCCTAGGTCATCTTTTGACGCAAAGACAAACTGTGGGTGTCACAAATGTCCCCGATTACTCAATAACCTAGCAAATTTTAATTTTGAAGGAGAGGAATGCTTGAGCAAAATAATTGGAGTAGCAAAAAGTCCCCCAAACTTGAATTATTCATTGTCCCCAATGAATCATTAATTAAGCAATTATACCCCCAAACTTAAATTTTTCTATCTGAATTTTTAAACTAAACATGGGACTAGGATTAAGCTTAAAGTGGATCATATAAGTCAATACTACCGTCAAAATCTTCTTGCCGCAGCAACAGTCCAGGCTAGAAGAAATGCTCAAGCAAAAGGTTTCTGGAGATCAGAATACCTTGATCTAATTAAGCGTAATCAGTCCAAGCTTCAAAAATTCAGAAGAAAATAGTTAAGTTAGAGTTACTCAGTGCTCATGGGATAGAAACATCTAGAAATTTCATTTAAAAACATAAGAAAAAGAAATTACATCAGCAGATATATTTTTGTTGAAAAAGTAGAAATATGAAAAAGAAACAAGCATAACATCAATAGAAAAGGAAAGTAGAAAATGCGCGAGCAAACAAAAAGTCAGAACAAAAATCATGCTCGCTCAGGGCCACTTCATCCTTCAGTCCTCTTGGCCCGGTTCATTTTCATCATCCTCTTCTCCTCTTTCAACAGGTGGGGGCGGAATCCAGGGGTTCAACAGATCGTCAGGGAATGCTGGAAGGGCTGGATAAGGTTTTGAAAAATTCTCTTGCAGCGCCCTCTTTAAGCCGGCATCCCGATTCTTAACATAGTTCCAGAAGGTTAAAGTTTGCCTCTCAGCAAACTCTTGCCGACTGGCCGAAAGATCCAATTGTTCTAGAATCGAGTTGATGCCATGGATAAGGCCACCTTGCCACACCTCCTGCATGCGCTGGAGCCGTGCCAAATTGGGCGTGTCTATGATCCCCTTATCAAACAGGATCACATCCCCCTCATCCACCGGAACCCCTGCTCTTCTGCACAGCATCGTGATTGTGTTCGGAAAGAATAGTTTCCCCACCTTCTTTTTCCAACATCCAGAAATCTCATTCGCAATAATCCTCCCTACATTAATACTGAGAGACCGTAAGATGGCAAAAGCTAGGAGAACCCGTTCCCTGGAGATTGTCGGGTCATGTGTTGTTGGAAGCATCTTCTGTCTAATAAATCCCATCCATGTGTTCGCTTCCCTTTTCAAATAAGCCGACTGGAATGTCCTCTTCTGAGTCTTGGATAACTGCCACTGTGCCCCTTCAATTCCTACCTCCCTTACAGCCTCACTTAGTTGCTCACCAGATGGCGCCACAGCCATCTCATTATATGCCGCATGGGGGAAATTCTGAAGGTTGTACAGTGCATTGATAGCACTTGGACTCCAATCCACCTCGACTCCTCGGACAATTACCTGGAAACCATCCTCCTTGACAATGTTAGCATAAAATTCACGCACCACCTGTGCGTTTACAGATTCAGGCTTCGCACAAAATAGCTCCCAGCCGTGGTCTGCAATACCGGTCCTCAGAAACTGTGGAAGATCACCACTGAACCCGCGCTCGAACAAGAAATCACTTTTCAGAAGCTCAGCGTATTTTGCTCTGGCAAAATTGTTGACGAAGCGATCAAATGGAACCTGCTGTTCTTCTATCGCCTCGTGTTCCTCTGATGCTTCAGCAATATTTTTGCCCTTCTCTGCCCTGCGCTTGAGCAACTGCTCTTCCTCAATCTTCTTCTCTGTTTCTTCTCTTTCTTTGTCCTCGGCTTCTTTCTTCTCTCTTTCCTCTCGCTCTGCCTTTTCTCTCTCAGAATCTGATGATGGTGGTGATGGGGTATCAGTCCGAATCACCTGAATACGGCCGGCCTTTCTTTTTATGCGGCGGCGTTTCGGCGGTTCGGGCATGATTACCTCAACACGAGCTTCTTGGTCCTGCTCGTTTCCTCTTTCAGACACCGTGTGTACCATCTCAGCCTGCTGTTCTTGATTCTCCTCAACATTTTCCTCTCGAGCCGCAAGTCTCTGATCAACCTCTCCTGGGGTATGTTCTTGCGGTTCTTCCAGGTTTTCCTCAACCACGGCAGCAGCCTCATCCGCTGTCACTTTTTCCTGCTCTTCCGCCCTCTGTTGTCGCCTTCTTCTTTTAGCTTCTTTCTCCTCCGGTGTTCTTTTCTTCTTAGTTTTCACTTTCGGAACTTCGGGGGTAATGGGTATTTCCTCTTCACTCTCTCTCTCTCTTTCTTTTCTCGCTCTTGTTTTGGCCATGGATAACTCAAAGGGTTTTGCAAGAAATGAAAAGGAGAAAGAAAGAATGTAGATGGCAAGATAAAATCAAGAAGACGAAGTGGAGAGAACTTACCAGCAGTTTCAAATAAATAAGGCTCCAGCAAAAGAGAATCCTAACCGAAAAGATTTGCCCTGCAATAACTAATATTACCGTTTTAATTTAAAAATGCAAACCTGAATTTCAAAAATTACCAACGGTAAATTCGTGAACTCCAAACGCCCATGGTAAAAATCAATGTGCTGGCATCATTGCAGCCTTCGGAAAATCACTCTGCGACACGTGGCCTCATCAGATGATGCACACACATTTACCTGCGAGAATTGAAAGCTAAATCTAACGGTAACAATAATAAATTCCAACGGAAACCCTTCTAACTCGAAATATTTTGCTCCAGCAATATCTTTGCCGCAACAATCTACTGGTCCTGAAGAATCTTAGATACGGAATTCGAATTTCAAAATAGGCAAATCAAATCTTTCAAATTCAAATTAAACTGTAACCGATCAAATCCAACTTAATCTTTTATTCTCAAAAGAAGCCGAATAAATTAAAAAAAATCCCTATTAACTAGAATTCAAATAAAATCGAGATAAAATAAAATCTAACGAAAAGATAATTGAAAGATAAAATAAATAACCCGAAAATAAAATCAAATCAAATTTAAAATGAAATAAAATCTAAAATAATAAAAATACTGAGATCTAATAAACTATGCACAAATCAAATCTAACCTAACCGAAATTAAAACCAAATTAGCGAAAAATAAAATTAATACAAACTCTGGGAGCTTAAAATTTTGCTCTGTGAAATGCTCCCGCAAAAATCCTGCTCTCTCAAACATCAACTAATCGTAGGGAAGGATATTTCGACTGAAACTCCTCACCCTAATAATGCTTGACACGCTGACCATTCACCTTGAACAATCTCCCATCTTTTTCATCCTGCAAAGTAATTGCTCCATTGGGAAAAACCTCAATCATAGTGAACGGTCCTGACCATTTGGATTTTAATTTTCCAGGAAATAATTTTAATCTAGAGTTATAAAGCAAAACTTTTTGACCCTTTACAAAGTCTCTAGACTTTATTTTCTTGTCATGCCACATAGGAACCCAACACTTGACTATTGACTTTTGAGCCTTGAGGATTGAGTTATGATTATTGCATCCATTCTTCCACTGTATGCTTGATTTTTAGTTTGCTCGAGGACTAGCAAAAGCTTAAGTTTGGGGGTATTTGATAGCGAGCATAGCTAGCTATGTTTCCCTAATTAATTAAGCTAGTTTTTTATATTTAATTGGCAAAAAATTATGCATTTTATGTTCTTTTTGTAGGAATCATGTTTCGGAGTTAAATCGAGAAATTGGAGCTAAATACGTGTTCGGGACATGAAAATTGGCTAAAGAACGGAAAAGATTCAACCAAGAAGAAGTCAAAAGAGAGCCATCCGTAGGCCAGCGTCGGGACGCTGCTCTTGGCCTGCGTCGGGACGCTGCTCTTGGAGCGTCTCGACGCTGCCTTTCCTTTTCTGAATTGGGCGGCAACAGAGACAGCGTCGAGACGCTATCTCCTTAGCGTCGAGACGCTGTGACAGCGTCGCGACGCTATGTACACAGCGTCGCGACGCTACCCGCAAATTTTCTATAAATTCCTCTTTTCAGCTACGGATTGGAGGAGGCCGATTGGTTAGATTTTAGCCGTAATTTCGACTAGAGACCTTTTGTGGGAGCTAAAGGCAAGGCCAAGGAGCGGGAATCAAGCGAGAAGACGTGGAGATCGTGACGGAGACGTGCCAGTTTCGACGGATTCGAGTTTTCCCTTTTCTTTCCCTTAACTCTTGTAGTTTTTATGGCTTTTCTTTCAATTAGTGTTTATGGTTTAAAGACTATGAATTGCTAGTTGTTTGTCTTAGGGATTGATGTAATTGTTTAAGTTTGTTGGATTAATTTTTGGTATGAATGTGCTTTTATTCTATGCAAGCAATTTTGTGTTTAATGCTTTCAATTACTTGATCACTAATTGAATGATTTAAGTGTTGAATCTAACTCGGGAGAGAGGATTTGGCCTAAGACTTACCTTGTTTAATTGCATGACTAGAGTAGAAATTCTAAGTTTGTGACGGGATTTGGAATATCTTTAGAAGCATAACAAGGACCGAACCGAATACTGCCTTGCATGTTAATGAACTTAGATAGGGATATCAAGTTAGTTTATATGCATGAGAATCAATTATACTCGGGAGAGGTAATCGTGATAAAAGTTTCCTTGGCTTGTAGAATAATTGCACGGTCAATTCATTCCTATTCATCAATCCTCATTCTTAATCAATGAATTCAATTCCCTAAGAATCTTTCCATTTGAGTCTCCACTTTTATTTTATGCTTTTTGTCTTTAGATTTATCTTTATCATTGAGCTTTGCTCCCTAAATAAAATTGAACAAAAGTATTCGCGATACTTAATTTGCTAGAAAACCAATCCAGAGGACGACACTCGTTTTACACGAAAACACTATATTATTACTTGACCCGTACACTTGCGGTAAGCAAATTGCACATCAGTTACAAGTGGATTTACAAGAGGAAACGAGACATTCATGTCTTAACCAGAAGAGTTCATACAACAAGATCAAAAGCAAAAGGGTTTGCAAGCTTAAGTGATCCATTCATGCTCGTGTATGGGACTAAGGATTTGATCTTTATAGGATACACTGACACGGATTTTAAGACCGATAAGGATTTGAGGAAATCTACATCAATATCTGTGGTCACTCTTTACGATGGAGCTATAGTATGACATAGTTACAGTCTTGACCATATAGGCTTAAAACATAGCTGGTTGTGAAGCAACAATAGAGACTGTATGACTTAGGAAGTTCTTGAATGATTTGGAATGTGTTCCAAATGTGAACTTGCCCATCAAACTTTCTCGGCTAAAGTGTTTGAGGGTCATCTAGAAGGTCTAGAACTACGAGTAATGTACAAAGATGAAATCTAGGGCAAGTGGGAGAAATGTAATAGGTATAGTGATACCATTATGTAATGGGTGTTGGATTCCTAGAGTGAGTAAAAATATGGTATAAAAGACTCTAGAATTCCTGTGCAAGTATACACAGCCTGCAGCAAGTAATATTATCAATCCGAGTCCTGAATTAGTTTCCACTCTACCTATTTTGTGTAACTTTCTAATGGTTTCAAAGATGGTAAAATGATTTGGTTTTATAAGAATTATGCTGAAGCAAAATAAATGACAGAACAACAAGTAAACAAATAGATAGACAAATTAAAGACAGGCGTTGGTTAGGATTTAGTGATTGTTCTAAAAGATTCTCAAGCAATATTATTGATCATGCATTTCTCGCAGTATTATTAGCGGATTCCTCCCGGAACTCAGGATCTTTTGGGATGTGTTTCAACCCCAATGAAGTACGACCGATCAAGCACTAGGCAACTGGCTATCCCTAGCTCAGTCACTAGCGTTCACCAATACACAATGATCGTAGTGTGGATAATTGCCACACACTCTCTAAATCATCCCTGAAACTAGAGAGAGCTATTCACACCGGCTGGCTAGGCGGGCATAAAATGGAAATAAGTACAACAATTAACCAAAATGCGATAGTCAATATATTACTAAAGATGAAGCACAGTAATCACATTATTCCTAACCAACACCTAAGCTACTTAGTTCATAATAGGCATGTAAACACAAATTACAATCTGAGTAAGCATATCCATAATCACAAGATAATAAAGAAAATGTAAATATCCTAAATCAGCTTGCGGATGATGGTGTTCTTGGTGGTCTCCAATCTCTCTATACTATTCGGCTTCCAAGGTAAGTTGGAATGCTTTTGACTTTGACGGCTACTTCCTTTTATAGAAGGATATGAGGCTTGAATTAGGTCAACTAGGACACTTGTAAGGCTCACCTTGATCCTTTATCACGAGAATAACTCAACAGAAGTCGGTTCATGAAGTTGGCTAACGAGCTGTGATGTGGCAGTTCTGTTCCCAGTTTTGCTGCAGCACAGAATTTGCTCCCTCCAGTCGCTCAGCAGCATAATCTGCACAAAATAATTTCCAATGCTTCCATTCTTCCAAATGGGTTAAAACATGTAATATCCATCTACAACCAACCCTCTTAAGCACAAAAGACACACAAATCCTTATAGAAATGAGGCCTAAATAACTACCTTTTGGGCAGTTATCACACCCCCAAACTTGAACTATTGCGCGTCCCGAGCAATACTAACTCACCTTCCCTTAAGAATTTAAAACATTAGACAAAGAATTAGCTTAATTAAATCAGACAATCCAATACTGCCTTTAACCTTTACCTGAGCACTCTGCAAAACTGAGCTCTGCCGCAGCAAAATGATTCCTCCAGCAGGGACAAATAATCACCACTTTCAACACAATTCTAAGAACTCACAACAGCTTAGCTCTATTATCAGACATTCACAAAACATTTTTTTTTCTTAAAGGGGTTTATATTCTTGTTTTTCAGACTTAAAGCAGCCCTACAGTCATAAGCTCTTAAGCATGAGATGACCCACTTTATGGTGCAGTATACCCTTGCCTCAAACTCATCACCAACTAGGCTCAATACTCTTTATAAAGCTAAAAAATCCTTAGTTATTCCATCTCTTGCCCCTCAGAATGGCAACATTTTATGCTGAAGCTCACCTAAGTTCTGGGAGACAGAAAAACTGCTAGATCATCATTCATCCTTCAAAACTTTTGCTCTATGAATTTTCTCAGCAAAATTTTCAACAATCAATTTTTTCAGCAAATAATTTTTCTCATTTTTTCACATTTCCTAGGTCATCTTTTGACGCGAAGACAAACTGTGGGTATCACAAATGTCCCCGGTTACTCAATAACCTAGCAAATTTTTATTTGAAGGAGAGGAATGCTCAAGCATAACAATTGGAGTAGCAAAAAGTCCCCCAAACTTGAATTATTCATTGTCCCCAATGAATCATTAATTTTGCAAATTATACCCCCAAACTTAAATTTTACTTTATGAATTTTAAACTAAGCGTGGGACTAGAACTAAGCTTAAAGTGGATCATATAAGTCAATATTACCTCAAAAATCTTCTTTGCCGCAGAAACAGTCCATGCTAGAAGAAATGCTCAACAAAAGGTTTCTGGAGATCAGAATACCTTGATCTAATTAAGCGTAATCAGTCCAAGCTTAAAAAATTTAGAAGAAAATTAGGTAAGTTAGAGAAACTCAGTGCATATAGAATGAAAAACATCTGGAAATTTCATTAAAAACCTAAAAAGATATTACAAAAGCAAAGATATATTTTTTCCAAGAAGCAGAAAAATTAAAAGAAACAAGCAAACATATTTAGCAAGCGGGGTCAGATATGCGCGAGCAAACAAAATAATAAGAACAAAAATAATGCTCGCTGAAGATCATCTCATCCATCAATCTTTCCGACCCTGCTCTTCATCATCATTCTCTTCTTCTCTTTCAACAGGTGGAGGCGGAATCCAGGGGTTCAACAGATCCTCAGGGAATGCAGGAAGGGCTAGATACGGTTTGGAAAAATTCTCTTGCAGCACCCTTCTTAAGCTGGCATCCCGATTCTTAACATAGTTCCAGAAGGTTAAAGTTTGCCTTTCAGCAAACTCCTACCTACTGACCGAAAGTGCCAGTTGTTCTATAATCGTGTTAATGCCGTAGATAAGCCCACCTTGACGTACCTCCTGCATGCGCTGGAGCCGTGCCAAATTGGACGTGTCTATGATTCCCTTGTCAAACAGAATAACATCTCCCTCATCCACTGGAACCCCTGCTTGTTTACAAAGCAATGTAATCGTGTTCGGAAAAAACAATTTCCCCACCTTCCTCTTCCAACAGCTAGATATTTCACCAGAAATAATTCTCCCCACATTGATGCTGAGAGACCGCAGAATCGCAAAAGCTAGAAGAATTCTTTCCCTAGAGATTATCGAGTCGTGTGTTGTTGGAAGCATTCTCTGTCTTATAAATCCCATCCACGTGTTTGCTTCCCTTTTCAAGTAAGCCGTTTGGAATGTCCTCTTCTGAGTCTTGGACAGCTGCCACTGTGCTCCTTCAATACCTGCCTCCCTTACAGCATCACTTAACTGCGCATTAGATGGCGCTATAGCCATCTCATTATATGCCACATGGGGGAAGTTCTGAAGATTGTACAGTGCGTTGATAGCACTAGAACTCCAATCCACCTCGACTCCTCGAACAATAACCTGGAATCCATCCTCCTTGACAATGTTAGCATAAAATTCACGCACCACCTGTGCGTTTACAGATTCAGGCTTCGCACAAAATAGCTCCCAGCCGTGGTCTGCAATACCTATCCTCAGAAATTGTGGGAGATCACCGCTGAATCCTCGCTTAAATAAGAAATCCCTTTTCAGAAGCTCAGCGTATTTTGCTCTGGCAAAATTGTTGACGAAGCGATCAAATGGTAACTGCTGTTCTTGTATTTCATCGTGTTCCTCTGCTGCTTCAGCAACATTTTTGCCCTTCTCTGCCCTGCGCTTGAGCAACTACTCTTCCTCAGTCTTCTTCTCTGCTTCTTCCCGCACTTTGTCCTCAGCTTCTTTTTTCTCTCTTTCCTCTCGCTCTGCCTTTTCTCTCTCAAAATCAGATGATGGTGGTGATGGGGTATCAGTCCGAATCACCTGAATACGGCCGACCTTTCGGTTAATGCGGCAACGTTTTGGCGGTTCAGGCATGATTACCTCAACACGAGCTTCTTGCTCCTGCTCGGTTCCTCTTTCAGGCACTACGTCTGCCTACTCGTCTCTCACCATATCAACCTGTTGTTCTTGATTTTCCTCAGCATTTTCCTCTTGAACCGTATCTGTGACTATCGGTTCTACCGCAGGATTTTGAACTTCGTCCATTCTGGGTCATTCTCCGCTTCTTCTTGGATAGCATCTTGCTCCGCAGCCCTCTGCTGTCGTCGTCTTCGCTTAGCTTCTCATCCGGCGTCTTCTTCTTCTTGGCTTTTACTTTCTGAACTTCGGGGGTAATGGGTATCTCTTCCTCCTCACTCTCCCTCTCTTTTCTAGCTCTCGTTTTTGCCATGAAGGATTCAAGGGTTTTACAGAGAATGAAAACGAAAAAGAAAGCAGAAGATCGAAGCAAGAAGATGAAGTTAGAGAAACGTACCGAGGGTTGTCAATAAATAAGGATTCAGCAAACCAAATTCCTAACAGAAAGATCCTGCTCGCATTAAATTAAAATTACCGTTTAAAATCGCATGCAAATCGAAAATTCAAACCATCAACGGTAAATTTATGAAGTCCAATCGCCCACGGAAAATCCCTATGCGCTGTCCACCATCAAAGCCCTTGGATGATTGCTGTGTGACATGTGGCCTCATCAGATGATACATACAAATTTACCTGTGAAAATTCAAAGAAAATCCCAACGGTAAAAATAATAAATTTCTAACGAAATCCCTTCTGATTCAGATGATTTTGCTCCAGCCATAACTTTGCCGCAACAACCTGCTGAACCTGAAGAATCTTGGATACGAAATTCAAATTTAAAAACAGGAAAATCAAATCTTCAAAATTTAAAAATAACCAATCAAATCAAATCAAATTTAATCCTTCTTGACGCCGAATTAATTTAGAGAAAATCTTTTTATAATTTAAACTAAACAAAATTAAAATAACTGAAAATAAAATCTAGATCTAATCTAATGAAATCTAATTAATTCAAAGATAATTCAAAGATAATCCAAATAAATAATCCTAAAATCAAATCAAATTAAAAACGAAATAGATAAAATCTAAACAAATATTTAAATCTAATAAACCTCGCAAAATCAAATCTAACCTATTCGAAATTAAGAATAAATCAGCGAAGTATAAAACAAATACAAATACTGGGAGCTCAAAATTTTGCTCTGTGAAATGCTCCCGCAAAAATCTTGCTCTATCAATCATCAACCAACTTTAGGGAAGGATATTTCGACTGAAACTCCTCACCCCAATAATGCTACACACGTTGTCCATTCACCTTGAACACTCTCCCATCTTTTTCATCCTGCAAAGTAATTGCTCCATGGGGAAAAACTTCAATCACAGTGAACGGTCCTGACCATTTTGATTTTAGTTTTCCAGGAAATAATTTCAATCTAGAATTATAAAACAAGACTTTTTGACCCTTTACAAACTCTTTAGATTTTATTTTCTTGTCATGCCACAACTTAGTCTTTTCTTTATATATTTTCGCATTCTCATAAGAAAATTGGCGAAATTCCTCTAATTCATTAAGCTGCAGCATTCTTATTGCTCCTGCACGACTTAGATCAAAATTTAACTTTTTCAAAGCCCAAAACGTTTTATGCTCTAGCTCCAATGGTAAATGGCAAGCTTTCCCATATACTAACCTATGGGGAGACATACCTAGAGGAGTCTTATAGGCTGTTCTATAAGCCCAAAGAGCCTCATCCAACCTAAAAGACCAATCTTTTCTAGATGGATGAACTACTTTATCTAAAATCGATTGTATTTCCCTATTACTAATTTCAGCTTGACCATTTGCTTGTGGGTGATAAGGGGTAGCTATTCTATGCTTAATCCCGTACTTAGCTAACAGTTTAGTTAAGATATTATTAACAAAATGTGTACCCTCGTCACTCACTAGAGCCCTAGGTGTCCCAAACCGCGCAAAGATGTGCGATTGAAGAAACCTTGCAACTGTCTTGGCATCACTCTGATGGCATGCGATGGCCTCCACCCATTTGGATACGTAATCAACTGCCAATAAGATAAAAACATTGCCATTAGAAGGGGGAAATGGCCCCATAAAATCAATACCCCATACATCGAATAATTCAACTTCTAAAATGTAAGTAAGAGGCATTTCATCTCTAGGCCCTAAATTTCCTCTCCTTTGGCAAGCATCACATTGCTTATAAAACCAATGGACATCCTTAAATAACGTAGGCCAGAAAAATCCGCAATGCAAAATCCTCATAGCTGTCCTCTGACCGCTGAAATGACCTCCATACGGCGAAGAGTGACATTGCTCCAGGATTTCCTTTGCTTCAGCACCTGAAACACACCTACGAATAATACCGTCAGAGCATTGCTTATACATGAATGGTTCATCCCAATAGAAAAATTTCGCATCGTACTTAAACTTTTTCTTCTGCCTCCAATCCATGTCAATAGGGGTGACTCCCTTTACCAAAAAGTTGGCAATATCAGCATACCAAGGGACATCCCTAACTACCTTTACTTCAACAGCAAAGAGCTGTTCATCTAGAAAAGAATCGAAAATGGCAGATTGCTCCAGCAAAGATGATGACGGATCAATACGAGATAAATGATCTGCAATGACATTTTTTTGATCCCTTCTTATCCTTTATCTCCAAGTCGAACTCCTGCAATAATAAAATCCAACGAATTAGTCTAGGCTTTGCATATTTTTTAGACATTAAATACCTTATTGCTGCATGATCCGTGAAAACCTTGACTTTGGATCCAACCAAATATGGCTGGAATTTCTCAAAAGCAAACACCACAGCTAACAACTCCTTTTCAGTAGTTGTATAGTTGACCTGTGCCTCATTTAAAACCTTGCTTGCATAATATATAGGATGGATAAATTTGCCCTGCTTTTGCCCCAGCATCGCACCTACCGCAGCATCACTCGCATCACACATTACCTCGAATGGTAAATTCCAATTAGGTGCGCAAAGAATGGGTGCTGAGATTAAAGAAGCCTTTAAAGTCTCAAAAGCCTTCCTACAATCTGCATTAAAGTCAAAAACATGATCAGTACACAATAAATTACAAAGAGGTTTACTGATTTTGGAAAAATCCTTTATGAACCTCCTATAAAATCCAGCATGTCCTAAAAAACTCCGAATTCCCTTCACTGAATTCGGTGGTTCTAGTCTTTCAATAACCTCTATTGTTGCTCTATCAACTTTTAGACCATTTTTAGAAATCCTATGACCTAACACTATGCCCTCCTTCACCATGAAGTGACATTTTTCCCAATTGAGAACTAGATGGGTATCCTCACATCTCTTTATTACCTTACTTAAATTTTCTAAATAATTCTGAAAAGACCCTCCAAACACTGAAAAATCATCCATAAATACCTCAACAGTGGACTCAATCATATCAGAAAAATTGCTAACATACACCGCTGAAATGTTGCTGGAGCATTGCAAAGGCCAAAAGGCATTCGCCTAAAAGCAAACGTCCCATAAGGGCAGGTAAAAGTGGTTTTCTCCTGATCCTCAGGAGCAATAGTAATCTGGTTGTACCCAGAATAACCATCCAAGAAACAGTAATAGGTCTGACCAGCCAATCTATCCAACATTTGGTCAATAAATGGTAGAGGGAAATGATCCTTACGGGTGGCTTTATTAAGCCTCCTGTAGTCCATGCAAACCCTCCAGCCAGTTACTGTCTTGGTTGGAATCAACTCATTGTCTTTATTGCTCACCATAGTAACACCTCCTTTCTTAGGAACACATTGGACAGGGCTCACCCAATTGCTATCGGCAATTGGATAAATTATCTCAGCATCCAACCATTTAATCACCTCCTTTTTAACAACCTCTTTCATTGCAGGGTTAAGCCTTCTTTGTTGCTCAAAACTCCTAAAGGATCCCTCCTCTAGAGTGATTTTGTGCATACAAAAAGATGGGCTAATTCCCTGAATGTCAGCCAACGTCCAACCTATAGCCTTGCGGTATTGCTGCAGCAATTTTATTAAGGCCTCCTCATGCTCTGACATTAAATCTGATGCAACAATAATGGGCAACGTATCACCTTCCCCAAGATACACATATTTTAGATGGTCCGGAAAGGGCTTCAAATCTAAAGTAGGTGCCTCAATCAGGGATGGCTTAATATGAGGAGCTTTCCTCTGATCTAAATCTAAAGACTCAAAAACATCCTCACACCTAAACAACTTTTTTTCATTTTTTCTTTCTAACAAACAAACTTCTAAATCTTCTACACTAACATCTCCATGCTCTTCCGAATGCTTATTAGCCGAATCCTGTATTGCTGTCTCAATAACTGTGCTCTCCAGAATCCTAATGAAAGAGCAATCCTCCATTTCGTCTGGATATTTCATGGCTTTAAACACATTAAATTTCACTTCCTCATTACAGACTCTCATTGTTAACTCCCCTTTTTGAACATCTATTAACGCCCTACCAGTAGCCAAAAATGGGCGACCTAGAATAATTGGGACATCTTTATCAGCCTCGTAGTCTAAAATAATAAAATCAACAGGAAATATGAATTTATCCACTTTTACTAAGACATCCTCAATTTTATCCTATGGATATGTGATATACCTATCAGCTAGTTGGAGTGTGACTGTGGTAGGCCTAGCTTCACCAATACCAAGCTTCCGATAGACCGAAAGAGGCATTAGGTTAATGCTTGCACCTAAATCACAAAGTGCTCTACCTAACTCTTTTCCACCTATAGATACAGGTATAGTAAATGACCCTGGATCCTTAGCCTTGGGTGGTCTTAAGAATAGCACTACATTCCTCAGTAAGAGATACAGTTTCAAACTCACCTAGCCTCTTCTTTTTAGTTAAAATATCCTTAAAAAATTTAGCATAATTAGGCATTTGCTCAATAGCTTCTACTAAAGGGATATTTATGTGCAATTGCTTAAGAATCTCTAGAAACTTCTTAAATTGACCATCCTGATTCTTAGGCTTTTGCCTTTGTGGAAAAGGTAGAGGTGGTACATAAGGTGGTTCCACATCTGGAACAGAACCAGATGCTCCAGCATTTTTATTGCTGCCTCCAGCACCCTGACCAGACTCCAACTATTTCTCAACGACAACATTATTTTTATCACCATTTTTATCTATAATCTGGGTTTTACTAGGCTCTTCTAATGGCTTACCACTCCTAAGAGTTACTGCCTTTACCTGCTCCTTACCTTCCCTTCGAGGGTGTTCAGTATCCGAGGGAAGTTTCCCTTGAGGCCTTGCTTTCAGCTCATTAGCTAGCTGACCCACTTGCAATTCCAGGGCTCTCATCGAAGCTTGATTACTTTGAATTGCGGCATCTGTACGAGCTGTAAATTCTTTCATCATCGCCTCGAGAGAACTTCTCGAATTTTGCTGGGGCAAAACCTGCGCTTTACCAAATCCCGACTGGTTCACCTTTTGTTGTGCTTGCACATTACTTCCCTGTCCTCCCCATGAGAAGTTGGGGTGGTTGCGCCAACCTGGATTGTAAAAGTTAGAATAAGGGTTATTCCTCTGATTACCTACAAAAAACACAGAACCTGGATTGCTGGGGCAAAACTCGTAGTTTTGATTTTCACCACAATAGACACATGCTTCTTCTGCCACTTGGTTCACCACTGCAGTAGGCTCCATAGCTGGTGACTGCTGATGACTAATCACTGTCACATTCTTAAGAGCGTTAGCAATCATAGCAAGATCAGCCCTAATGGTGGACACACCATCAACCTCTAATACACTCTTAACTTTTTTATTTGTGCCTCTAATATCCGACCACTAACAACTATTAATAGATATTCTTTCCAAAATTTCATAGGCTTCATCAAAAGTTTTTGCCAAAAGGGCCCCTCCAGCCGAAGCATCGACCATACCTTGGGTTACTCCATTTAAACCATTGAAGAATGTTTCCATTTGAATACAATGAGGTAAACCATGGTGGGGACACTTTCGCAAAAGCTCCTTAAATCTCTCCCAAGCCTCACTAAAAGTCTCATCTTCAAGTTGCCTAAACCCTACTATTTTACTCCTTAATTTAGCATTTCTATTAGGTGGGAAATATTTACTCAAAATTTTTTCAGCTAACTCATCCTATGTCCTAATTGATCCTGGAGCAAAAGAGTTTAACCATGCCTTTGCTCCATCTCTAAGAGAATATGGGAACAAAGTTAATCTAAGAGCATCCCTAGGCACTCCTTGAATTACAAAAGAATCACTAACTCCTAGAAAAGACTTAAGATGTAAATGAGGGTCTTAAGATGACAAACCATGGAATTGCCCCACGGTTTGCAACATCTGAAACATTACCGGTTTCATTTCAAAATTCGTCGCTTGGATTTGGGGATGTGCAATCCCTGGATTCAACTAATTAAACATTGGGACAACATACGCTCGTATGGTTCTGGTCCTATCGTTTGCAATCAAGATAGGATTTTCAGCCTGATTATTTTGCTGCTCATTTTGTTCAAACAGTGGGTTTTGCTGCAGCAAACGATTCTGGGGATTTGCTGGACCTTCAGGACCCTCCGGGAGGCGCGACGCGTTCTCCATCTGGTTTCTGCGCTGCTCCCTCCTTCTGTTCCTAAATGTCCTTTCAATTTCTGGATCAAGCTCAAACCGTACCCTAGGCGGATCGCTCATGCACCAAAATCACACCTGCAAAAACAAAAGAAACAATCAAAAAGTTCTAGCACCAAACCACTAAAACACATACACAAATAGATCAGATAAAAACTTATCCAAGTCCCCGGCAATGGCCGCCAAAAACTTGTTGGGTTCCTAGAGTGAGTAAAAATATGGTATAAAAGACTCTAGAATTCCTGTGCAAGTATACAAAGTCTGCAACAAGTAATATTATCAATCCGAGTCCTGAATTAGTTTCCACTCTACTTATTTTGTGTAACTTTCTAATGGTTTCAAAGATGGTAAAATGATTTGGTTTTATAAGAATTATGCTGAAGCAAAATAAATGACAGAACAACAAGTAAACAAATAGATAGACAGATTAAAGACAGGCGCTGGTTAGGATTTAGTGATTGTTCTAAAAGATGCTCTAGCAATATTATTGATCATGCATTTCTCGCAGTATTATTAGCGGATTCCTCCCGAAACTCTGGATCTTTTGGGATGTGTTTCCACCCCAATGAAGTACGACCGATCAAGCACTAGGCAACTGGCTATCCCTAGCTCAGTCACTGGCGTTCACCAATACACAATGATCGTAGTGTGGATAATTGCCACATACTCTCTAAATCATCCCTGAAACTAGAGAGAGCTATTCACACCGGCTGGCTAGGCGAGCATAAAATGGAAATAAGTACAACAATTAACCAAAATGCGATAGTCAATACATTAGTAAAGATGAAGCATAGTAATCACATTATTCCTAACCAACATCTATGCTACTTAGTTCATAATAGGCATGGAAACACAAATTACAATCTGAGTAAGCATATCCATAATCACAAGATAATAAAGAAAATGTAAATCTCCTAAATCAGCTTGCGGATGATGGTGTTCTTGGTGGTCTCCAATCTCTCTATACTATTCGGCTTCCAAGGTAAGTTGGAATGCTTTTGACTTTGACGGCTACTTTCTTTTATAGAAGGATAGGAGGCTTGAATTAGGTCAACTAGGACACGTGTAAGGCTCTCCTTGATCCTTTATCACGAGAATAACTCAACAGAAGTCGGTTCATGAAGTTGGCTAACGAGCTGTGATGTGGCAGTTCTGTTCCTAGTTTTGCTGCAGCACAGAATTTGCTCCCTCCAGTAGCTTAGCAGCATAATCTGCACAAAATAATTTCCAATGCTTCCATTCTTCCAAATGGGTTAAAACATGTAATATCCATCTAAAACCAACCCTCTTAAGCACAAAAGACACACAAATCCTTATAGAAATGAGGCCTAAATAACTACCTTTTGGGCAGTTATCAATGGGTATAGTGATGCCCTAGTTTATTGTATTTGTACATTGTATATGTTTTATACATGTATTTATACACCTATTGCTGTATAGATTATTGTACATCCCACTAAACTAGAGTTTTAGTTCAAGTGGGAGTTTTCTGGGTTTTATGCCCTAAAACTCGTAGATAGTGAATGTAAACAAATTGTATACTTGTTTCAATAAAGTGTTATTGAGTTTCTACAATAAAGTGTTATTGTTAAATATTGCACAATTTGACCCAAATCCAATAAACTAAGATCCAAGGTTGTTTATATGTTACTTGAACTAGTATGTGGCGACATAAGGGGATCGATGTTCAAGTAACAACCTAAAAGGTCTATAGTATAGGGATAAGGCTGGGTACCTTATCCTGATAACACTATGTGATACGGTCCACTTTGTATTCGATACAGACGTATTGATCCAAGGCGTCCATGTAGGAGACATGCGAGCGGGGGTATCTTATGCAATGAGTTTGCATAAGACCGGACCACGAAATAGTCAACCATTAGTTATAACACCGTTAACTAGTTGGGTTACTGTTTCAATAGGATGACTAGGTAACTCAGTCTTAATCCTGAGTGTGTCATGAACTCTTTCTCACGAGGGATTGTCCTTTGATTAGTATGGGTGAAAGTGGCTTGCACGCCGACTCAATAAGTCTACCTTTTTGGGGACAAGACCGAGTGAGGGGCTGGGGACATGACAACATAAGATGGAATTCACTCATTCCCGCTTCTAGGAGAAGTAGATGAGTGTTTCATTAAGTGGTGACTCTGGGACTTGAACAAAGGGATCCCGCCCTCTCAATGGCCCAAGAGGGACTTTCTGTTTAATGGTTGGACCATAAACAGGTTGTTAATTAGAGGAGCGCTGGTACTTAAGGAGACAAATGTAACATAGGGGTAAACCGGTAATTTGACCCAATTGTGATTACAGACACTCGTGAAGGATTGACTTACCTGTATTGGTCTATATCAGTGGACACAGAAATGTTTACAGTTAGAAAGTTCAACTGTGGGTCTTTACTGGAATGACCCACAGTTAATGAATATTGGTTAACCTGATTAATGAGTTTAATCGGTTAACCTCATATCATTGGAGCTTCTGATCTGTAGGTCCATTAGGTCCCCCTGCTAGCTCGTAAAGAGTAATTAGGAACAATTATATCTTGAGAGAATTTGAATAGTTCAAATTCATATTGAGAATTAACTTAATTGTATGAGATACAAGTTAATATAATGTATAATGATACATTAAAATGTAAAGTCTAATTTGAAATTAAACTTTATTATTATGAGAGAAATAAATATTTGAAGAAGTTCAAATATCAATATGAATTTGATTCATATTAAATTTATAGGATATAAGAGAATTGGAAGGAGTTCCAATTTTAATATAAATTTGATTCATATTATAGAATTAATTAATTGAAGGCCTTAAATTAAATATATGATATTTAATTGGGTAATTAATTAATTAACCAATTGAAGGTTTGAAATTAAATATTAATTTAAACAATTAATTAATTGAAAATTAATCAATTATGGAAATGATTAATCACTTATGGAAGTAATTAATCATTTATGGAAATGATTTAATCACTTATGGAAGTGATCAATCATTTATGAAAAAGATTAATCAATTATTTGATTGGTCATGTAATTGATTAATTATGGAAAAGATTAAATCAGTTATGGAAATAATTGATTTTAAATGAACATTTTATTCATGGTCTTTCTCCTATAAATAGAACACTAACCCTACGGTTTAGGTACTACAACATATGGCCACCATAAGGCCTTCTAATATTCTCTCAACTGAAGAACTCTAGGGAGAATTTTTTCTCTAGAGTTTTTCCCATTCAAGATTAGGTAGTCCCACAACTACGTTCCTAATCTCAGAGTTATAGCGAGGAAGATCAAATGGTGGTGTTATTCGTTGTTGCAGAGCAATCAAGAATCATCTGTTGAAGTATTCAGAGTCGTCAACGGAGGTATGTTTTTCACCGCTTAACCTTTTGCCAATGTATTGGTATTTTGTAGAACAAAATTAATTTACGAACGGTCCAATTACTTCCGCTGTAACGGAATTGGGAATTCCAATCCTTCAATTTCGACCTCAGTAACTTACTAAGTATTTTAAATACTCATTCCTTCCAAAAATGTTTTTTTTCCAGGTAAAGACAAAGGTGTTCAGGGTGATTGATGGAGTTTTCAGGTAGCCATTGGAAATAGCCGAGCATGAATTTCGTTATTTTAAATTTCCACTTAAAGACTTGTTTTCTACCCTTTGATATTTTTGTTGTTTTGAGAACTAGTAGAGGCCATGATTGTTTGTTAAGTTTCATTTTGAGAACTTTTGAGTTGTTTTCACACATGGGATCCCGAGCTAAAGTTTTTTTTTCATTAAAGTTATTTAATGTTATCTTGGTGTTTGAAATTGTTTTAAATTTTAAGGCCTCCATAGTATGTATGTAGTGACGATCCTTAGAAAATGTGGACAAAATTTCGGGTTGTTACAATATCCTTAACCCTTGTTAATTTCTTGTCCATTTTCTATTTAGTTAGAGAAACCAATTTGGTTAGGTTTTAGTTGCAAATTGATGAAAGTGGTAGGATCTTGACTTTTGGGTTGATGAGCCAAAACTCAGTTTCCATTTTTTCGTGAAAGCTCATTTTGGGCAATGGATTTCAGATTTGAACTCTTGTTCAACAAGATTAGAGCTCAAATGGATAATGAGTGGGTCTTTATAACCCCCATTTTTGCTTCAATTTAAACAGTTTACTCATCATAAAAAATCCTAGAGCACATCCAATATTCAACACACATAATACACAGAGTCTCACCACAAAGACTAGAACACAAAAAAAAAAAAAAAAAGAAAAAAAAAACAAAACTACAATGGAGGTTGCATTTGGTAGGGATTTTGTCCCTAGGATCCGCACCTCGATCAACAATTTGGTTTAATGTTCTTCCCGTTTTTTCCTTCTTTGATCACCCTGAAAAAGAGTTAGAATAAGGTATTAGAGGTTGCTTCCATTATTGTTATTTCTTTTCTCCCTGTATTTTTCATTTACTTGTTATTATGTAAGTTGTTGCATATTTGTGAGTTTTTCATCTTGTTCATTTATGGGTTTGTTTTTTTTCCCTATAAGCTTCCCCCCCCCCCCTTTTTTAGTTTCATTCGGTAAGAAAAAGAAATAAAAAAAAAAAAGAGGAAAGACGAGTTGAAATGTGTAAAAAAAAAAAAAAGAAAGGGAGAGAGGAGAGTGTACAAACCTTAGTTGGAAAAAATAGCTAGACGTATACATGTGAAAAAGAAGAAATGCAGTGGCTGTAGAAAAGTTGAGGAAGGTAGAAGATGAGAGAAAAATGAGAGGGAGAAGATTTGAAGGAAAAAAAAGTAAAGAATAGAAATGAAAAGAAAAGAGAGTGAAAGAGGGTTTTTGTTTTTGTTTATTATTATTATTGTTATAGGTAATTTTGGACTACTTCGAGGTGCAAGGAGTGGGCGAGGACAACCCGACACGAGCCCAAAAACAGGACCAGAAGATGGACTCCGAAGGCGAAACAGGCCAGAGGGTCGGGCCAAGGCCGGAGGGATTGGGCCTTGGCCCAACCCCTCCTCACAAGCGGGCCGAGTTCATCCGCCTTCATTTGATCCGTAGTGCCTCTGGATGCCCCTGTTTCCACCTGGTTCATCCGAATCGTCTCCGAAAGCCTAGAAACCCTAGGACAGGAAAAAATGTATTTAAACCCTTCTTCATCATTGAAGAAAGGATCCGAACTCTAATCCCTGATCTCTCCTCTTACTCTAGCTCTCTTGCTTCCCATCGTTCTGCTTGCTGACTTAAGCATCGGAGGCGGTGTAGCAAGCACCATACCGGTGTGCAGGTTTCCTTGTCTTACAGGCCACATCTTCCCCCCTCTTAAACAAATTTACCGTTGGTGGCACGTGAAGGTCAGGTGAGTTTTGCCTGTCCAAATTTGACCATCAACAATTATTATTATTATTATTATTAATGCATGTGTGTTTCACATTTTCACAGATTTCAAATTTCTTGATGCCTCTTTCCTTCCTTTATTTATACACATTTGTTTTATTTGTTTTATCTTAGTATAATCTTTTATTTATTTTATTTTATTTTTTATATATTTTTTGTATTACTATCCCCTTTCTTCCATTTTTTTTATTATGCTGTGACTTATTAGTTATTTTTTTTTAATGATGTGATTCATCTCTCTTTCATTATTTATTTTCTTTCTTTAACCTACTTATTCTTATCTCCTATCACTGTGATTAACTTTACCATTATCTTATTGCATTTCCTTGCATGCTTTTAGCTCTATTATTCATTGTTGGGTAAATCAAATCTTTTTTTTTCAAGTATGTTTATGTGAATCTTGAGAATGGAATATTTTTCGTTTATTGACCATTGCTCTTGAATATGTACATTCACATTGTGTGGTAGAAATTTGATTCCTTCTTTTAATCTCAATTATGTTGCAAATTTTGCTATATTTACTTTATGTTAAAATGCATTATGGTTCTAATTCTTCATCCACATTGTTTTTTAAGAGAAAACTCCGACGATGGAATCTAGAAATATTTGGGAGTCCGATTTTCAAGTTTTCCCGAGGTGAGGAGTCGATTCTTTGGGAGTTCGAGATCGATTCCAATATTTTTTTATTTTCACTTAAATGAATATGCTATTAAAAAATGATTATCAATAATTAATTAATTAAATATAAGATTAATAATTAATCTTAATATAAATTTACATAAATCACATTTATGTAAACATCCCACTTAACCTATAGTTTTAATGTAATGTGATTAAATCAAATTAAATTAAATTAAATTAAAAATAAAATATTAAGTAATTCATCAATTAATTAATATTATAATTAAATATCATATACTTAATTATATATCTCTCTCATAAACTATAGTTTTAATGTACATAAAACGTGCATTAATTATAACCTATAGTTTTTAATATGAATTCAATTCATATTTTAAACTTAACATTCGAACACATTCGAATGTTCCATTCCCCTTTAGAATTTTACCTCAACGCCCCTAGTGAGCTATCGGTGGGACCTAATGGACCTACAGATCAGAAGCTCCAACGATATGAGATTAATTGGCTAAACTCATTAACCAAGTTAATCAATATTCGTTAACTATGGTTCACTCCACTATAGAACCACAACTGCACTCTTCTCACTGCAGATATATTTCTGTGTCCACGGATATCGACCTTCAGCAGCAAGTCAGCCCTTCACGTGTGTTCGTACCCCAGCTAGGTCAAATTACCATTTTACCCCTAGGTTACCTCTTGGTTCTTAAGTACTAGTGCTCATCTAATGAACAACCTGTTTGAGGTCCAACCAACAAACAGAAGTCCCTCTCGTGCCATAAAGTGGGTAGGGCCCATTGTTCAAGGCCTGGAGACACAACTTAAGGGAACACACCTCTACTTACCTTAAAGACGGGAATGAGTGAATTCCATCTTGTAAGACTATGTTCCCAGCTCCCCAGTCGGTCTTGTGCCCAAAATGGTAGGCTTATTGAGTTGACAAATAGGCCACTTTCACCTGTACAAATCAAAGGACAATCCCTCATGGACAGGAGTCCATAATCCACTAAGGATTAAGGCCAAGTTGCCTAGGTCATCCTAGTGAAATAGAAACCGAGCTAACTAACGGTGTTACAGTTAGTGGTTAACTATTTCGCGGTCCGGTCTTTGTGCAAACTAATTGCACAGGATACCCCCACTCGCATGTCAACTACATAAACGCGTTGGGTCATTGCATTTGTATCAAAATACAAAACGGGTCGTATCCATAGTGTCACTAGGATAAGGTACCCAACCTTTTCTCTATACTACTGACCCTTTAGGCTAAAACTTGAACATTGATCCCCGTATGTCCCTACATACTAGTTCAAGCCTCATTCTATTAGCCTTGGATGTTTAGTTTATTTGATTAGGGTTAATAAGACAAGATATAATACAAACATAGGAAAAATGAATAATACATCACTTTTATTAATGTTCGGTCAAATGTACATTTACTATCTACAAGTTTTAGGGCATAAAACCCAACATCGTCATCGCCAGGTATGTTAGTACCAAGAAAGAATAGGTTTAAAGAATGATGATCTATGTTATGCATGAAAATTTGATTAAGTTAATTTCAAATTCTTGGGTTAGCGTGAGCTTGTCCTCGTTATTTTTTTTAACATGAAAGATTTTAACTTGTCCTTAAGATACCTCTAATATGTTAAGCATTGCACTTCCAAAGAAGAGGTTCAGTAGGATAAGGACAAGGTCACGATAAGGGTGGTGGATGGCAAGCACTCTTAGATAAGATAGAGCTTGTCATGGACCCTAAGGTGAGCAATCAACCAATAGGTTAGATGCTCACTCAGCCAACGCCCCTAACACAAACAGTTTGACCTTGGAGGTTTTATAGACTCTCATGTAAAATGCCTTAGCCTTTCAAGCACCGCAGGCAAATCAGAATAAGCTAAGCTCTTCTGAGGAAACAAGATATCTCCAGGACTCCAAGAAATATGATCCTCAGTCGTCATTGATCAGATTGTCAGTGGTTAGCGTGGTGGTTTTATATTTAGGCATTCTTTCACTACTTGAGGTGTCCCGAGGCATAGTAGGTTCTATGCGAGTCTCCATGTTAAAAATGACGCCTTCCTCTGGTGGGAGTTCATAAAATGATTCATTAGGGGCCTAAGAGAAGTTCCCAGGATCGTGGCAATTTTTGTCCTGGTAGATTATGTAGTAGCCTTTCGAGTAGCTACATTTCTGGGCATGTGAACCCTGAAAGCAACTTCTGAGTGGTCTAGCTGGTGCGTCGTCAGCTGAATGGATGGAATGTGAGATAAGATGAACACATTTTCATTGAAATAAGAATGTAAATAATACAAAATAATGAAAAGATTCAAGAGCTAGAAAAAAGGAGATGGTTAAATATTATGGGTTTTTCTATTTACTCAATCCTTCTAGAGTTCACTGAGACACTCCACTCTCTCGCTTTTACAAGTGGGAATGGGTGAAACTCTCTACAAACCACAAGGTTTGATATCTAACTCAGGTTAGAATTCAGTCATCTAAGAAGGACCTCGGGCATCCCTACTCATAGGCGTCGAGCCAGGGTTCTGTCACCACCCTTTTCTTCCAAATGAGTTTTGCTTAAGCTTGACTTCAAATCTCGAGCTTATATAGTGTAGAAAATGGTTGAGGAGCTGTGAAATAGGTGCTGGAAGGTTGCCCAGTCAGTTTCGGGTCAAAACAGCCAGTTAGGTGCGAAGAAGACTCGCCAACAACGACCCACGGACGGCTCGGAACGACTTCATTTTTTCCAGAAATGCGGTCGCATTTCATTTTTGCCTTTCCAGAAATGCGGTTGCATTTCTGGGAAATTCCAGCTTTTTCTCTGTTTTTCTGCACAACAGCAAACTAAGTCAAATTCTCTTAAAATCAAGTCTTTTTAAGCACAAATGAGTATAATTTGACAAAAGTGATTCTCAACACCCTAACTTATCAACTTAAGCATATTTTGAGCTCGGGAACAGTAAATTGATCACAACATGCAATATTTAACCAATAAATGAGCTAAATATAAGGGCAAAATAGGTATATTTTTTACCTTTATCACTAGCTCTAGAAGAGGAAATTTAATTGGGACTCCAGTAGGCCGCATCAGAATTCCCAAAACTGTCAGTTGACTCAACAGAGAAATTTATTTTATGATAAACCCCTATGCCTGATGGTTGAGAAGCACCATGATGGAAATATCTAGAAGCACGTGAGTGTGTCTCAAATGTGGTAGTGATGGGCAAAAAGTGGCGAAGTGCTCGAAGTTTAGAAACTCAGACTCTAGATGATTCCCTACTGCAAACCATGCAAGCACTAGCCACCAGAAGGAGTGAGCTTCAAGTTTAAAGAGAACCAGATTGAGGGTAAAGGCAAGGAGACTTGTTAACCAAGGAGTGTGGAACTTGTTAGCAAGTGTGACGATGCTCGAGATGAAAAATTGAGAGTAAACCCTGTACCAGATGTCAATGAGTTCGTTGATGTGTTTCCCGAAGACTTCCCAAAATTGCCTTTGGTTCGAGGAGTAGATTTCAACATTGAGCTCGAACCAGACACAACCTCTATTTATAAGACGCTCTACAGTATGACTCTAGCAAAATTATAGGAGCATCAATATGTTTAAAGTTTGGTATGCGGTCAGGTTATCATCAGTGGAGAGTAAGAGATGAGGATATTCCTAAGACAAAATTTAGATTCAAGTACAAACTTTTTGAGTTCACAGTGATGTCTTTCGGGCTAGTAAAGGCACCTACAATGTTCATGGATTTGGTGAACATGGTGTTAGAATTTATCGACACATTTGTAATCGTGATCATCGACGATATCTTGGTTTACTCCAAGTCAGATGAGAAACATGAGGCACACCTCAGGAGGGTTTTGACAACTCTAAGGCACAACCAGCTATGTGCCAAGTTCTTTAAGTGTGAGATTTGGGCCTCACCATTAACTTAGTCGACCCGAAAAGGGAGTTCATTGGTGTGGAATAAGGCTTGTGAAACATGTTTTAAAAGCTCAAGTAAAGGTTGGTTTTAGCACTTGTGCTTATTGTCCCTGATGGATCAGGTTCTTCCGTTATTTACAGGGATGCTTCCAAGAAAGGTGTAGGTTATGTCCTTATGCAGGACGAGAAGGTTATTGCCTATTCTTCCCATCAGTTACAGAGCTACGAGCGCAACGACCGACTCACGACTTGGAACTGGCAAAACTGTAGTTTTGCCCTGGAATTTTTGGAGGCATTACTTGTAAGGTGAGAAGATCCAAATCTTCATAGACCACGAAAGCTTAAAGCTTTTCTTCACCCAAAAAGGAACTGAATATGAGGCAGCGTAGATGACTCGAGTTGGTGAAGGATTCTGGTGTGGAGATCCTTTACCACCTAGGTAAGGCGAATATGGTTGCAAATGCACTGGGTAGAAAGACAACCCACACTTCAGCCTTAATCACAGACCAGGCCCACATAAGGATAAACATGAAGCATGTAGGATTAGTAGTTCTAGTGGGATGAAGTTGGAGAACGTAAGGTGTAAGGACCTGGGTTGGTCCAAGTCACTAATGAAGTAGTCCAGAAGATTAGAGCAAGGATGAAGCCAGCTCAGAGCAGACACTAGACAGAGAGACTAGGAGTTTGCAATGGGTGAATTTGTGTTTCTAAAAGTTGCACGGATGAAGGAAGTTTTGAGATTTGGAAAGAAAGGGAAGTTAAGTCCCAAGTTTATAGAATCATTTGAGATTTTGGAAAGGATTGGTCATGTGGCTTATCGATTGGCTTTGTTGCCGTCTCTCTCTTCAGTTCATGACGTGTTTCATGTGTCTGTGTTGCTAAGATACACGATAGACCCATCGCATGTGATTGATTTTGAACCTTTGAGGCTGAATGAGAACTTGAGTTATGAAGAGAAACCAGTTCAGATCGTTGCTAGAGGTCGCAAGACCCTTCGAAACGGGAAGATAACACTTGTCGAAGTGCTTAGGCAGAACCACTAGATTTAAGAGGCAACATGGGAAAGAGAAAGATTGAAGTACCCAAAGCTCTTCCAGAGCTATCAACTTTCGAGGATGAGAGTTTTTAAGGAGGGAAGATTGTAACGTCGCTAATTTTCGGTAAGCGATGATTTCAAGTTTATTTGAGCAAGTTTTGGTTAATAAAGATGTAGTTTATTTTGGCTAGGTGTTTGGATTAGTAGAGTTGATGGCAACATTGTAAATAAGGAGAAGTTTGAACCAAGCCAACAAAACCCTAAGCTTCTTTATTAAGTTAGCCACACGTAGCCCTAGAATAGCCAGCCAAGCCAAGAGTTTTGGTCTTCCTCATCTTCCTCTCCTCTTTTTCACGATAGCAGCTGCCCAAGCCTCCATCTCCAACGTTTTTTTTAATTTTTAATTTGCTCTTCCAATTGATAGCGGGTAGAAATGTCGCTATTTTAGTCCTAAATTATTAAGCTTTTGAGCGCTTTAATTGTGTTTTTATTGAAGAAATCTAAAATAATTTACTATTTTGTCTTTAGGAGCACTTTATGGATTTTTGGAGGAAAAAGGCACAAAAATGAGCAATCCAACCCAAATTTCCATCCATGGGTCAAAGGGGAGCCCAAAGGTCAACCATCCAAGAGAAGAAATCCAAAAAGAAAGAAGTTGGCCCAAGTTTGAAGCCCAGATCCGCGCCCACTGTTCTGGAATCCGCACAGCGTCGAGACGCTGTGGGGACAGCGTCACGACGCTGTCCCATTTCTTGGCGGACAAGTTGAATGATGTCACAACGTCGCGATGTTGTCCAAAATTCGGGCCTATAAAAGGACCCCATTGGTGCCCATTTTTTCTCATCAATCAATCATTCCATATCCTTTCCTTCCTTTCCTTCCTTGGCTCTTTTTTAGCCTTCTCTCAAAGGCTTCAAGCCTTTTTTAGAGTTTTAGTAGTGGGAAAATTTTGGGGAGCTTTTGGGAGCATTCTAGGAGGCTCAAGACGTGCTCGGAGGGATTCCAAGCGCTAGCAACGGGGTCTTCGACGGACATTTCCTTTCCTTTTATTTTGCTCAAATTTATGCTTTCCATTGTATATCTTGTGGATATTTTAGTTATGTATAGCTACACTCCAATTTGGGGTCTTGAAATGAAAATATATAGTTAAATGTTATTATAATTGCCTATCTCTTGCCCTCTTTTACTAATTATTTGTGTGGATGCTCGTAATGCTGTATGAAATCTGACCAATTGTATATTGATCCGATTCTTAATGGAAACTCGACAGAGAGAAATTAGGATAGATCATAATCCATGCAACTGGTTTATTGCCCGTCGTGACAACGAGATTAGTTGATTAAACTTAGATTCCTAAAATGAATCAGAGCGTAATAATTAACGAATTTTAATGGCGCTTAGGACACTTAGGTTGTTAAAATGGATTAATTATAATTAGGGGAAACCGACAGGAGAACCTATGTGATTAACGAAGATTCTAGGATTATAATTAGTTGGGCAATGAGATAGGATAATTGTAATAATTATTTAGCTATTAATTGATTTTCAAGACCCCACTTCTCACTCGAAACTCTTTCTCCACATTTTATTATTTTCTTGATTGATCAATTTCAAATCTTTAATTGCTTTAATTTTAGTTTCATTCTTATTTCATGGTTTGGTCCCTAAATATTATTTCCCCCAAGCATTTTTAGTGTTCGAGAATCTTTTGCTTTGCTTAATATCGCTTCGCCTCCCTGTGGATTCGATACTCGGAATATTTCGGTTTTATATTACTTGAGGCCCGTGCACTTGCGGTGTGGTGCTAACAAGTTTTTGGCGCCGTTGCCAGGGAGGTTTGATTTTTAAGCAAAATAATTTTTCTTGACATAAAAAAGAAAGGGATAAATAGTAATTTAGGTTGTGAATATTTTTTGTGAATATTTTATTTTTGTTTGTGTTTATTCTCTTGAGTTGTTTGGGAGTGTTGCATGCGAAGAGATAAGGTGGTTAAATTGTTTCCTCTAGATCTTGAAATTAACAAGACGATTAGAGCCCTTCGTAGAGAGAAAAGATCAGTGGAAGCAATGGCCCACCAACTAGATGAAGCTCCGAATGCAATTAGAAACTTTTTGTAGCCAGTCCTCCCAACCGAGAATTCAGGCATCGTGTACGCCCCGATTCAAGCAAATATTTTCGAGTAAAAGACAGGACTGATCCAGATGGCGCGAGTGAATTCTTTTAAGGGACACCCTTCGGAGGATCCACATTCACATTTGCGATCATTCTTGGAGATATGCAGGACGGTAAAGATGAATGGAGTTCCGGCCGACGCGATAATATTGAGGTTATTCCCATTTTCTCTTCAAGATAAGGCTAAAGATTGGCTCGAATAAGTCGAGACAGGTAGTATCAGCACATGGGACGAACTTGTCTAGGCATTCCTGACGAAATTTTTCCCGCCTTCCAAGACTACGAAGCTCCGAATTGAGATCGAATCATTTAGACAGCTGGATGAGGAGCAACTCTACGAGGCATGGGAGAGGTATAAGGAAATGCTTAGGCGATGCCCGCAGCATGGCTACCCAGATTGGCTCCAGGTGCAGTTATTTTACAATGGACTGAATCCTTCTACCAAGACAGTTTTGGACACATCAGCTGGTGGGAGTTTTCTTTCCAAGACAGTGACGGAAGCCAAGGATCTTTTGGAGGAAATGGCAGATACCAGTTACCAGTGGCCAACGGAAAGGCGGATAGTTTCCAAGAAGGCTGGCATTTATGAAATAGATGAGTCAAGCCCTCTGAAGGTACAGATGACATCGTTGACAAATGCTCTAAATAAGCTTACTTCATCTGAGGTGGTCAAGTCCATTTCCACCTTAGCTGAAGGATATTCAAAGAAGGAAAATCAAGATGTCAAAGAAGTTCACTATGTCGGAAATAGAGCATTCACTCAAGGAGTACCGAACTTCTACCATCCCAGTTTGCGCAATCATGAGAACTTTTCGTACTCGAACACCAAGAATGTATTGCAGCCACCACCAGGATTTGCGTCATCAAGTGTTCCTGAAAAGAAAAGCAACCTGGAAGAGATGGTGGCCATGTTTATCAAGGAACAAAAGGTTTTAAATGTGAATCTCCAAACTGCAGTAAATAACCTCGACACAACTCTTAAGAATATAAAAGTTCAGATAGGTCAGATCGCTTCAGCAGTGAATGCCCTTCAGAAAGGGAAGTTTCCAAGCGACACAGAAACCAACCCTAGAGAGCAGTGCAAGATGGTGACACTGAGAAGAGGTAGACAGTTGGAGGTCAGTTCAGAGAAGAAGTTGAAAGAAGAGAAGAGCATGGATGAAGATGGAAGGGCTGAGGCACAAAAAGCCTCTTCTGAAAGGTCCCAACATCCTCCTAACTCTATTGATTTGAATTGTGATTTTTCTAACAATTTTGCAGGAAAAGAAGAAGACAAGAAAAAGCAGAATGAAAGGCATGAAGAGAAGCTGAATGAGGAAGTAACCCCATACAACCACCATGATAAAGGATCACACATTAGCCTGCCCAAGAGGAAGGGCGAATGTCCTACCTTTGACTACAGGGAGTTACCTTTTCCTCAACGTTTTAAAAATGTTAAATTAGATGAACAGTTTCAGAAATTCCTAGAAATTTTTAGAAATTTATCTGTGAACATTTCTTTAGTAGATGGTTTGTATAATATGCCTAATTATGGGAAGTTCGTGAAAGAGATGTTATCTAGGTAGAAAAGTTTGAAAAAAGAGGTTTTTAGGTTGTCTGAAAACAGTAGCACCATAGTGTCAGGAAAAATGTCTTCTAAAAAAAAAAAGACTCAGGGAGTTTTATTGTTCCCTGTATTATAGGAGAAGTATCTTTCGATAGGGCCTTGTGTGATCTAGGTGCTAGTATAAGTTTGATGCCCTATTAATTGTACAGGAAGATTGGTTTAAAAGGTCTGAAAGACACTGACATCACCCTCCAGCTTGCTGATAGATCCATCACCCACCCGATGGGCATTGTGGAGGACGTACTGGTGAAGGTCAATAAATTCATCTTCCCTGTAGTTTTGTGGTGCTTGGCATGCAAGAAGACAAAGAGGTACCTATCATTTTAGGCAAACCTTTCTTAGTCACAGGTAAGGCTGAAATTAGCGTGCATACTGGTAAGCTTACCTTGAATGTGGATGATGAAAAAGTCGTTTTCAGTATTTTTGGGCAGGATGAGTCTTTATGTAGTCTACATACATGTTTTTCTATTGGCCCGGAATATTTGACTGACGATGATGAAAAGGTAGAATATAATCTTGGCCTAGGATTAGGAGAGACGCCTATGGATGATGGGAATTTTAATCCTAATGCATTTTTTGATGACCCTCTGTTTGAAAATGAGCTGATTGGTATAGATTTGCCTGATTTTGAAAATGAATTGAGGACTTGCCTAATTTTGAGAATGAAATTTATTTGCCTGATTTTGAAAACGAGCTGGAAATGCCTGTGTTAGATGATGCTTTGCATGGAAAGGATTACTTGATAGATGATAATTCTGAGTCTGATCATAATAAGACTGAATCTATCGAGTCTAATCCTGACATCGTTGAGTATATAGAGTTGGACCCTGAGGTTGTTGATAGTTTTAATTCGGGTCCTGATGATGTGGATAGTATAGAATCTGACCCCGAAATTCTTGAATTCTTTGATTCTTTTGATGATGAGTCATATGATAGCTTAGTTGAATCATTGTTGAATACTGAGTTCCAGGAATCTCTTGAGCATGTAAATATTATATCTGATGAGTGGATAGCCATAGTTGATAGGCCATCCTTAGATCCTAGATCAGTAGACATCATAATGCTCGATGACTCTGTGAATAATTTTTTGGAGAATAGAGACCTCGAAAAGAGATTTGATGCTGCTACATATTTTTTGAAATGTTATTATAACAATCTCTTCAGTGATGATGGGCCAGGAGAAAGCTTTTTTTCTCCCCTGTTTGCAGTTTGTAAGTCGGTGCGTGATTTCCTTCAAGGCCCGGAGGATGATGAAAATTCTTATTTCGAGCCTCCGTGAGCGTGCCGAGCCTCGTCTAGCTAAAGACGTTAAAGAAAGCGCTGCTTGGGAGGCGACCCAAGGATTAAAAGTTTAGGCAGTTATTTTTGCGATAAATAATTTTCCTTGCTTCATGATCCAATTTTGTTTTGCAGGATCACTTTAGCAAGTCCCAAAGCTCCAAAAATCCCATTTTCTGGACCCAAAGGAAGAGGATGAATTGCTCCTAATTCAGGGAAGTCTCAGTATCCCACTTTATGCTTTATTGTTTATAAACATTAGGGACAATGTTTAGTTTAAGTTTGGGGGGGAGGCTTTCGCTATGTTGAGCATATTTAAATTCTGTTGGATGCATGAATATATAGCTATGATAGTCGAAGATGTGATTTTAGAAGTTTTGGGAGAAAATGGTTTATATGTTGTGGAATCTGGGAGCATAGCAGAAATTGTGAAATTTTAAAATTTTTTGATACTTAGTTTTAATGTCTAAAGCATGCGATAGACTTATCTTATGACATCTTTGAAAATCTAGATTTTTATTATGATTTTTAAAGTTTGTTGTCACCCCTATAGGCTTAGTTTCTAACACTAGGAGTTCATGCTTGATTGTTTTAAGAACTAGGTAAAAAAAATGATATGCCTGCTGAGAGAAAAGCAACAAAAGAAAAGAGAGAAAAAGAAAAATCTGTTGAAAAAGAAAATTTTTGCTTGCACAAAAGAAAAGACTAAGGGTAAAAAGAACTACCTGCAGTGTGATCAGTTAGGCCAACCAGAGAATAAAATTCGGGTTAAGGGTCCCTACACCGTAGTGTGAAAGCTAGTACCATTATATATAAAAATGCAAGTTTGGGAGAGTAGCAAAAGAAAAAGAAAAGTGAAAATATTTGTGAGTTTAGCTCCCCCATGAAAAAGAAAAATGTCAGACGCCCTAGTTTCTTTTTTTTGCATGACAGTAGAACTCCGACCTATTAGGGACTCTTAGCTAGTGTAGGGGGAAAACAAATGGAGAAAGCCATAAGACTAATCTAGGTTAGTAAAAGAATCATTAGAAAAGTCTTGAGCATGCTATTCATTAATCTTAAATTCAATCTCTTTTAAGATTTCTTCATGAGTATGTAGTGCTTGCTTATTCCACTTGCATGTTTTCCATTTTAGCTTAAAAGTTCCAAAATCATTGAGGCTTGAGTGATTCTATTTCATGCATCTTTCAAATTTATTTTGCTCAGAACTAGCAAAAGCTTAAGTTTGGGGGTGTGATAGCGGGAAAAAATGTCGCTATTTTAATCCTAAATTATTAAGCTTTTGAGCGCTTTAATTGTGTTTTTATTGAAGAAATCTAAAGTAATTTACTATTTTGTCTTTAGGAGCACTTTATGGATTTTTGGAGGAAAAAGGCCCAAAATTGAGCAAACCAACTCAAATTTTCATCCATGGGTCAAAGGGGAGCCCAAAGGTCAACCATCCAAGAGAAGAAATCCAAAAAGAAAGAAGTTGGCCCAAGTTTGAAGCCCAGATCCGCGCCCACTGTTCTGGAATCCACACAGCGTCGAGACGTTGTGGGGACAACGTCACGATGCTGTCCAAAATTCGGGCCTATAAAAGGACCCCATTGGTGCCCATTTTTCTCATCAATCATTCATTCCATGTCCTTTCCTTCCTTTCCTTCCTTGGCTCTTTTTTAGCCTTCTCTCAAAGGCTTCAAGCCTTTTTTTAGAGTTTTAGTAGTGGAAAAATTTTGGGAGCTTTTGGGAGCATTCTAGGAGGCTCAAGACGTACTCGGAGGGACTCCAAGCGCTAGCAACGGGGTCTTCGATGGTCATTTCCTTTCCTTTTATTTTGCTCAAATTTATGCTTTCCATTGTATATCTTGTGGATATTTTAGTTATGTATAGCTAAACCCCAATTTGGGGTCTTGAAATGAAAATATATAGTTAAATGTTATTATAATTGCCTATCTCTTGCCCTCTTTTACTAATTATTTGTGTGGATGGTCGTAATGCTGTATGAAATCTGACCAATTGTATATTGATCCGATTCTTAATGGAAACTCGACAGAGAGAAATTAGGATAGATCATAATCCATGCAACTGGTTTAATTGCCCGTCGTGACAACAAGATTAGTTGATTAAACTTAGATTCCTAAAATGAATCAGAGCGTAATAATTAACGAATTTTAATGGCGCTAAGGACACTTAGGTTGTTAAAATGGATTAATTAAAATTAGGGGAAACCGACAGGAGAACCTATGTGATTAACGAAGATTCTAAGATTATAATTAGTTGGGCAATGAGATAGGATAATTGTAATAATTATTTAGCTATTAATTGATTTTCAAGACCCCACTTCTCACTCGAAACTCTTTCTCCACATTTTATTATTTTCTTGATTGATCAATTTCAAATCTTTAATTGCTTTAATTTTAATTTCATTCTTATTTCATGGTTTGGTCCCTAAATATTATTTCCCCCAAGTATTTTTAGTGTTCGAGAATCTTTTGCTTTGCTTAATATCGCTTCGCCTCCCTGTGGATTCGATACTCAAAATATTTCGGTTATATATTACTTGAGGCCCGTGCACTTGCGGTGTGGTGCTAACATCCCTTCGACTCCAACGCCGGCGACAAACAGCTCTTTCTACCGGTTTTCATCTCGATTCCTCTCGGTTTCACTCTCAAACTTCCCTCGCAACTGGCGCCTAGGTTTCAAGTTCATTTTGGTGGATTTTCTGGTGATTATTAGGCATGCCAGAGGCTGATTTTTGGTGGTTTTCCGGTGAGTGGTCTGTTGGCGCGGTCAGCAGAGACTTGGGGGGTTTTCAGCGTTTTTTGGTTGTTTTTCGGCATTTTCGAGCACTTCCTGGGTGTGGGTAAGGGAGATTAAGGTGTTGTTGGTTGTTTATAGCAATTAAATCAAATACCTACTGTCGAAACGTCATCGCGACGCGGAGCGGCCGACATCCTTTCTTGGGTTTTTAAGAAGAAAATTGTAGTCGCCACCAATCATTGAGGGTGTGATTGGTCACCTTTAAAATAAAAATAAAAACCAGTCTTAGAAAACCAGAAATGGGGTTCGGGAGTCGTTTGAGTGTAGGGAAGGTATTAGCACCCTACAACACCCGTTTAAAAAAACGATTACCACAGTATCTTAAATTGTCCAATTAAATGAATAAAAACAGTCCTTTATTTTTATTTTTCTTAAAAAAGAATGATAAATATGAAAATATAAACTCAAAATGCAATAATAAACACAAAGATGTCTCATTTGTTTTTACCTTAACTTTAGAAATAAAGTAAGGATTAAACATTATGAGTTGGATATCCAATTTAATATAAATCATGCCTAATTTCTCTTTTAATTAAAGAAAATATGGGCGATACATGATTATGTTTATTAAAAATAAAAAAACAAAAATAAAAACAAATAGATGTAAAAGAAGAAAAACATTCAAAGAGTAAATTCTTTTTAGGGAAAATGAGAATTTTCATACGTCTGCACGGTAGTTGAACTCCACAAAGGCACATTACTCAGTTCCCAAATCCCTTTTAAAAGAAAATTAATTTCAAAACAATTATAATAACAATAATTGAAATTGACCAAGAAGAATCAAAGATTGGATTAAAACAAATTGGGGAATGAGAGAAGAAAAGAACAAATAAACTTGAAAGTTGACAAAAAATAAACAAAAAGAAATGAAATTGGCCAAGTGTAAATGTGGGAAAAAAATGAGAGAGAAATTAGTAATGATAATAGTAAAATAAAGATTTAGTTAAAAATAAGAAAGAAAAAAAAAATGAGGTTAGTAAAGTGCAAATGAAATAAAATGGGGAAGGACTAATTATAATACTAATAGAAAAAAATAAAGATTTAATTTAACAAATAAGAAAGAACAAAAAAGGTTAGTAAAATGAAATGAAATAAAACGGGAGAAGGACTAATAATAATAATACTAGTAGAAAAAAATAAAGATTTAATTTAACAAATAAGAAAGGACAAAAAAGGTTAGTAAAATGAAATGAAATAAAATGGGGAAGGACTAATAATAATAATACTAATAGAAAAAAAAATCATTTAACAAAAAATGTGGAACCCACCTTTTTTACTTTCTTCTTTACCCTTCTTTCCTTCCTCCTTCCCCAATTCTTTCCTACGTAGGCTTCTTCCTTCCCCTCTATTTTTCTCTTTTCCTCTTCCACTTTCTTTCCTCCTTTTTTCCCTCTCTAAAAATTTCTTCTCAAGACTCTCTAAATTACTCTTGCAAGCTTTCTAAACTCACTTCTTTTTTTCCCCAACTAAAGTCTATGCTCAATGCTTTCTTTCACTTTTCTCCCTCAAAAATTCTTCTAGCTAAGAAACTCCCTAAACTAAGCTCATTCCCAATGCCTCGTTGTCTCTCAAGCTCACTTCTTTTTCCCAAAACTCTTTTCTTCTTCCAATTTTCCCCCCGTTCCCTTCATCCTCCATCTCCCCCGTTTTTATACTTGAAGGGTTACTAATTTGGGGGGAGGATGGATGAGAAAATGGTGGGAAAAAGAAAAAAAAAAAGCCATGGAAAATGCTTTAGAATAGGAAAGTTTCCCCTTGAAGAGGAATGGGGAAGACCAAAACATAAAAAAATAAAAATAAAATAAATAAATAAATAAAAATTTAAAAAATTAAAAATATGTGAAAAGGGGGTTTGAACCACAGACCTTGTGGTTATCAGTACAACCTTCTGCCAATTGAGCTATGCTCTTGTTAACATACCAAAAAAACAAATTGACCACCAAATATTGGAAAACTTCAAACATTATTACTGAAAATCAAGCCGGACCAAATACGGCGTCTACAGTTTGCCCCCCTTTGTGTATCCTTGAAGGATTGAAAGGGTAGACAAAGGAAAGAGACTAAGTATTGGGGAGGCGAAGATTTGTTTGGTAAGAATTTGAATTTAGAAAGGAAAATGAACTTGACTTAATTAGGTCTCAACCACAATTCAATAGTCAGGTTTGGTTCAATCGAGAGAAAAACTGAAAACGGACCTGCATTGACACAGGCTTCGACCTCGACTGAATAGTCGGGTTCGATTTAACCGAGAGAAAAAACATAAAAACGGACCTGCATTGACACAGGCTTCGACCTCGACTGAAAAGTCGGGTCCGATTTAACAGAGAGAAAAACTGAAAAAGGACCTGGATTGACACAGGCTTCGACCTCGACTGAATAGTCGGGTTCGATTTAACCGAAAGAAAGAATGAAAATGGACCTGGATTGACACAGGCTTCGACCTCGACTGAATAGTCGAGTTCGATTTAACAGAGAGAAAAACTGAAAAACGAAACTGGATTGACACAGGCTTCGACCTCGACGAAAAAGTCGGGTTTGATTTAACCGAGAGAAAAAACTGAAAAACGGACCTGGATTGACACAGGCTTCGACCTCGACTGAATAGTCGGGTTCGATTTAACTGAAAAACGGACCTGGATTGGCACGCTAAACTTGAATGCTTGAATACATGGGGTACAGATTTAACACTACCCGAAAACTATGATAAAAATTTCTTTAAAAGATATTTGATAGCTCAGGCACCCCATTCGCATCACCCTTGGTAATAGACCTTAATTGGATCATGAACTCGCTAAACAACTTGTTCTTTGTTTGATGACCAAAAATGTATCCAGAACGACTTTGCTCCTGTGATAATAATGGTTTTGCCCCAGTTTGAGAAGACGGAAATATTGGTTTAGCCCAAGTTTAAGACTTTGTCATGTTGAAATGACGATTTTGCCCTCCATGATGACATTCCATCAACCTTCATGATCACGACGCTCTTGGAAAAATATTGCCTTTGGATTCTTTCTTTGGACATATGTATTTCACATCGAATCGATCAAGTTACCACCATTGATTTGAAATATCGCGTTTATTTAACTATTTGTTTATTCAATTGTAATGACAATAAAGGTAAACATGCCAAACATTCATAGTTGAGGAAATGTTGGAGAGTGAGGGAGAAAAATGGACAAGACATGCCATGCTTTGAGAAGGGAGCTTCGATTTATGACTAAAATTCAAATAGACATATCTGTCAATGTTAAGGTTCTAGAACTTGAGACAAAAGTAACCTCTTAAACATGATATAGAAATTGAAGCGTAATTCTCCTATACACTTGTTGAATTCCCGCAACTTTGCCGAATCCTTTGATACCCAAGTAGCCTATGCGTAATATCTTCGAACCTGATCTGAATTAACTGGACTTGGCAGCTCATTACCATCCATGTTAGTCAAGACTAAAGATCCTCCAGAGAAAGCTTTCTTCACCACGAATGGTCCTTCATAGTTTGGGGTCCACTTTCCTCGGTGATCTTTTAGAAAAGGAAGAATTCGTTTTAAGACTAAATCCCCTTCTCTGAATACTCTAGAACGCACTTTCTTATCATAGGCTTTCATCATTCGTCTTTGGTAAAGTTGACCTCTGCACAATGCTGTCAATCTATTTTCTTCAACAAAGTTGAGCTACTCATAGCGGTTTTGGACCCATTCAGCCTCTTCTAAATTAGTCTCCATGATGACTCTTAATGATGGAATTTCCACTTCAATAGGAAGAACGACTTCCATACCATAAACTAATGAAAATGGTGTTGCCCCAGTTGAAGTGCGAACCGATGTGCGATATCCATGTAATGCAAAAGGAAGCATTTCATGCCAATCTTTATACGTCACCGTCATTTTTTGCACAATCCTTTTTATGTTTTTATTGGCAGCTTCCACTGCTCCATTCACCTTTGGTCTATATGGAGTTGAGTTGACATGCTTGATCTTGAATTGCTCACATAACTCAGTCATCAATTTATTGTTCATATTTCGTGCATTATCAGATACTATGGTCTCAGGAAGACCATAACGACATATAATCTCCTTCTTGATGAATTTGATCACAACTCCTTTCGTCACCTTTCGACAGGACATTGCTTCTACCCATTTGGTAAAATAATCTATTGCCACCTAGATGAATCGATGTCCGTTCGAGGCTTTTGGGTCAATAGGGCCTATAACGTCCATTCCCCACATGGAAAATGGCCATGGTGTCGTCATAACGTGCAACTGAGATGCTAGAGCATGAGCTTTATCTGCGTAGATTTGACATTTGTGGCATTTTCGCGCATATTTGATACAGTCGGCTTCCATGGTTAACTAGTAATAGCCAGCCCTTAATGTCTGTCTAGCCATCATATGTCCATTTGCGTGGGTGCCGCAAATTCCCTCGTGAATTTCTTTCATAATCGTGTTGGCTTCTTTTGTATCTACACATCTCAAAAGTACCATGTCATAGTTTCTTTTGTAAAGTATCTCCTCATTTAGGAAAAATTTCACTGCTAATCTCCTTAGAGTTCGTTTGTTATTTTCTGATGCATTATGAGGATAGGTTCCGCATTTCAAATAATGTTTGATGTCTTGAAACCACGGTTTGTCATCAAACTTTTCTTCTATATTCATGCAGGAGGCTGGAACATCTACCCTTCCCATCTTAATAGGTTGTACCTCATGATTGGGGTCTATGTTGAACATGACTGCAAGCGTAGCCAAGGCGTCTGCTATCTGATTACTCTCCCTTGGTAAATAGTCAAAAGTGATTTCTTCAAATTTATGAGACAAATCTAATATAAGCTTTTTATAAGACAGTAGCTTAGTGTCTCTTGTTTCCCATTCTCCTCTCAATTGGTGAATCACCAGCATAGAATCTCCCAGGACTCGAAGTTTCTTTATCTTCATATCCAATGCAGTTTTGATATCCATAGAACAAGCTTCATATTCAGCCATATTATGAGTACAATCAAAACTTAGTTTGGTGGTGAGAGGGAACAACTTTCCTTCAGGCGATATTAATACAACACCAATCCCATGACCTAACTCATTGGAGGCCCCATCAAACAACATGGTCCATGTTTCCAAGTCTATATTTCTTTTTCCACCATTATAGTCGAGACAAATTCATCAGGGAAATCAAATTTCATTGGTTCATAATCGTCTATAGGTTGCTCGGCCAAATGATTGGCTAGTGCACTTCCTTTTATTGACTTTCGAGTAACATAGACAATATCATACTCGGATAAAAGAACCTGCCATCTAGCAATTCTACCAGACAAAGACTGCTTTTCAAAGATGTATTTGATAGGATCCATCTTTGAGATAAGCCATGTTGTGTAGTATAACATATATGGTCTCAAACGGCGAGCGACCCAAGCTAGAGCACAACAAGTTCTTTCTAAAAGAGAATATTTGGTTTCACAATCAGTGAACTTTTTGCTTAAATAATATATAGCTAGCTCTTATCTGCCCGAACTGTCATGCTGTCCCAGTACACACCCCATTGAATTTTCCGTCACTGTAAGATATAGGATAAGTGGACGATTTGGAGTTGGAGGTACAAGAACAGGAGGGTTTTGTAGGTATTGCTTGATCTTTTCAAATGCTTTTTGACAGTCGTCATTCCATATGCCTGTATTGTTCTTACGAAGTAGCTTGAAGATTGGTTCACATGTTGCTGTAAGATGTGATATGAATCTTGCAATATAATTCAATCGTCCCAAGAAACCTCAGACTTCTTTTTGAGTACGTGGTGGTGGCATTTCTAGAACGGCTTTGACTTTGTCTGGGTCAACTCTAATTCCCTCCTGGCTTACGACGAAACCCAACAACTTGCCAGAAGTGACCCCAAATGTGCATTTACTCGGATTCAGTTTCAACTTGAATTTTCTCAATCGCTCGAATAACTTTCGAAGAATGGTTGCATGCTCTTCCCCTGGTTTTGACTTAGCAATCATATCATCAACATACACTTCGATCTCCTTATGCATTAGGTCATGGAAGAGAGTAACCATGGCCCGTTGGTAGGTTGCCCCAGCATTTTTCAATCCGAACGACATGACCTTATAACAAAAGGTTCCCCATAATGTGATTAATGTAGTTTTCTCTTGATCTTCAGGTGCCATTTTGATTTGATTGTAACCTGAGAATCCATCCATAAAAGAAAAAGTTGAGAATCTAGCTGTATTATCTACCAGTACATCAATATGAGGAAGTGGGAAGTTATCCTTTGGGCTTGCTCGATTCAAATCTCTATAATCTACACACATTCGGACCTGTCTATTCTTTTTAGGTACTGGCACAATGTTAGCTACCCATTCTGGATAACTAGCAACTGTTAAGAATCCTGCATCAATCTGTTTCATGACTTCCTCTTTTATTTTGATTAACATATCTGGCTTCATCTTGCGTAACTTCTGTCTCACTGGCTTGCATTCAGGCTTAAGTGGCAAATGATGCACCACAATACTTGTGTCTAAACCATGCATATCTTGATAAGACCAGGCAAAAACATCAATGTATTCATGAAGCAATGTTATTAACCCTTGACGGCTTTCAGCAGACATGTTGGTCCCGATTTTAACTTCTGTAATCTCTACTTGAGATCCCAAGTTAATCGTCTCTATCAACTCTTCATGTGGTCCCAATATCCTCTCTTCTTCTTCAATCATTCTCAACAATTCAGGAGTAAGTTCTAGATCTTCCTCATTACCACTTGTTCTCTCATCGGACTCAACATCGTATGTAGGAGAATCAAGTTCGTATTTAAGATCATTAACGCTTTCAATCCCAATTTCGCTGTTTAAGAGAGTAATTTCTGTGTGATGAAAGAAGATAAAAGGAAGGAATGGAATAAATGAAATCAATGCTAAAAGAAGTAGACACAAGAGAGATTCATTGGATGATAGGAAAGAAAGAAAAAAAAACGCTTCTTCATTAACAAATGAAATATTGACATAGAACACATAAATCATCAAAACAAAAAACAAACAAAAAGTTTAAAAGTTACTTTGATCTCCCATTAACAAATGATGGTAGCTCTATTACAGTCTAATTATTGAGTTCAAAGTCTTCTGGGCACAGATAAACCAAGGGACCAGCTTCTTTCTTTTGTTCGATTATAGCCATGACTGCAGGGTCTTGAGATTCTGGATGAATTATTCCAGCAAAGATGAAGGTATCATGAAGATGAGGAATGATATTCATTTGATACTTCGGTTCACGGTTCTCCAATCTAGCCAGTCGTTTTTCTTTCTCCTGCCTGTGTGCTTTAATCATATCTTTTTTGCTTGGTTTATATCCCAAACCAAACCTCTTCATATTTTTCGACATATTCAACAAATTTTCGAGGCTTTGGTTGCTTCCTGTTAAGGAGAGTTTTGAAAGTTGCAGCTCCATTTTCCCTATCTCTCCATATAAAGTTGTGGCATATGCAATCTCAAAAGCTTGAAATGATGACTCAAAAACCTCTTCTGTTGCTTCTATGTAGGGCATTGAAGAGGGTCTTGACACTAAGATATCCTCTTGCTCAGATATGATTACTAGTTTGCGGTCGACCACAAATTTAAGTTTTTTGTGTAATGATGATGGGACCACTCCAGCTGAGTGAATCTAGGGACGCCCTAACAAGAAGCTGTAGGCCGAATTAATGTTCATAACCTGAAAGGTTATATCGAAAGTGCATGGACCTATCTGAATGGGCACTTCTATGTCTCCAACAACTGCACTACGTGCCCCATCAAAAGCTCGTACGACCGTAGTGCTGGGCCTTATATGAGACATATCAACAGGCAATTTCTCCAACGTGGATTTAGGCATTATGTTCAAGGAGGAACCATTATCAACTAGAACTTTTGCCACAACAAAATTTTTGCACTTAACTGTAATGTGCAAGACTTTAGTGTGTCCGGTGCCTTCTGGTGGTAACTCATCATCTGTGAAGGTTACTGAACTGGATGCAGTTATGTTTCCAACGATGTTATCCAAGTTGTCCACCGTAATATCCTGCGGAACATAAGTTTGATTCAATATGTCCAACAAAGTCTTACGATGCGTATCTGAAGCCAATAACAAAGCCAGTATGGAAATCTTTGCAGGGGTTCGACCTAACTGTTCAACCACTTTATAATCACTTTGCTTAACCAACTTCAAAAATTCTTAAATGTCTTCTTCAGATGCTGGTTGTTTAGCATCTAGGTTCTTCACTACAATGGGCTCTTCTGTTTTTTCCTTGATATCTTTAGTGATCTTGGCTTTCCCTTTTTCTTTACCCTTGGGTTTCAATAGGTCTTCCGGTGTATAACACTTCCCGCTTCGTGTTAGACCTCCTATCCCACTGATATTATGGATTGGGAGGGGTTCAGAACCAACAGTTACCTTATATTCATAGTTCCAAGGTACTGCTTTTGAACTTTTATATTCAAAGGGAGTCGGAATCTGGATGGTAATCGGTCTTGGCTTGGAATTTGGGGTACTGGGCTTCTCGGGATAAGAAATTGTTAACGGTTTTGGCTTGAGAGAAAACCTTGAACATTCTTCTATAATATCAACTTCCCCATACTGAGGGAGCTGAGTCATCTTTTGAGAAATTGTTAAAAAATGTGAACCTAACAACTCTTGGACCTTTAGACGAAAATGAGGACATTGGTCGATAGAATGCCCTTTTGCCCCAGTGTGATAAGAACACATCAAACAATCATCGTATGCTCTGACACCCAAATCCGATTGGAGGCATTCTACTCCAACGTATCCATTACTGAATAATATTTCGAATAGTTCTCCCATGGGAGTAACTACGCTCTCAGCATTCTTTTTCAAATCAGCTCCATGAACCTGATCTATTGCATTTACTTGTGCATTCTGATGGTTTGGTAGAGGATTGTTGTTGACATCTGGACCATTTTCTTTCTTAAAATTCAACCATCCTGCCTTGATCAATGCTTGCACCCTATGCTTGAGTGTAGTACAGTTTTCAGTGGAATGTCCAATTGCTCCTGCATGGTAATCACAATGGGCATTTGGGTCATACCACTTCGGGTAAGGTGGCTTTATTGGGTCTATTGGCACGGGTGCCAATTGATTATTCTAGAAGAGTTGGGGTAGAAGTTCGGTATATGTCATCGGAATCGGATCAAAATGAGTCTGTCTACGGACGCCTTTATTGTTTTGGTGTCCTTGGACATAAGGAGTGTTCTGTTGATTTCGAGGCTGGTAGCCTTGAGTAGGACGAGGATTTTGGACGTAAGGGGATGAGTATCGGGTTGACGTATTATTGATATAGGGTTGAGGGTAAACATATGGAGATGGATAGTGATATTGTGGCACCCCGACATTAGGGTATGGTTATCTTGAATTGAAACCGATCATCTGAACTTCTCCCTCTTTTTTCTTCGATGGAACCCCCTTTTTCGTTGTTGATGATCCAGTCGTATCAGTTATCTTTCTGTGCTTAATTCCGTACTCGATTCTCTCTCCAATTGTCATTATGTCAGAGAAATTGGTAGAGGCACTCCCAATCATCTTATCATAGAAAGGAGATTTGAGAGTATTAATAAACATCGTCGACAGCTCCTTATCGGCTAAAGGTGGTTGCACCTGAGCAGCAGTATCCCTCCACCTTTGGGCATACTCTTTAAATCTTTCTGTGCTCTTCTTTTCCATCCTCTGGAGGTCTAGGCGGTCAGAAGCCATATCTATGTTGTGCTTATATTACTTTAAAAATGAATCGGCTAGATTCTTCCATGAACATATATGAGTGTTGTCTAACTGCATATACCATCGAGATGCTGGACCAATAAGACTATCCTAGAAGCAGTGAATTAACAGCTTGTCATTTTGGACGTATGCTGCCATCTTCCTGCAATACATGACAAGATGGTTTTTAGGACAAGATGCTCCATCATACTTTTCAAACTCGGGCACCTTGAATTTTGGAGGGAGGATTACATCTGGTACCAAGCATAGCTTGGTCGCATCTATATTTCCGAAGACGTCTGTTCCTTTTACTGCCCTTAATCTTTCCTCCAAGACTTCAAGCTTTTCACTAGAAGAAACTTTCTCTCCTCCCGTTAGCTCTTTCCTGATTTCAGGATCATCTAAATTGGGAACTGTAATGGTCACCTTGGGAGGTACCTCTGTGGGTAGTGAAAATCCAGGTTGATTGTGTACAGGCACTTGCTCATTCTTGAAAAATGGAAATGGGTGCTGCTCTACTGGAATATTGTACAATGGATGATATTTTGGAGTAGTACCCTCTGTTGATTGCCGGATTGGAGGGTCGTTCATTGTATTGCTGGACTGAGCAATATCAGGTATTATTTTGCCTCTTTCTAGGGCGACAAGAATGGAATCCATTTTTTCTCGTAACTCCTCAATATCTTTCCTTGTTTTCTCCATCTCTGTACTTTGCTCTTCCATGATCCTTGTCCTGTATCTTGTGACGTAGGTGCGGTGGATTCGAGGTGACCGAGCTATCTTATGATTCTGTTTATATTTTTAATGAAAAGAGATTTTAGTGTAAGAAAAGAGAAAGACAAAACAAAACAACAACAAAAAAGTGATAGAAGAGAAGAAAAAAAATGGCTTTGATATTAAATTGGAAAATGGTAAAACAATGTAGCAGCAAAATTTGTGCAAAATTGAATTACAAGATATTTCAACTATCTAAATAAAACATAAACTAAAGTAAAGAGTTAATAAAATTACCCCCAATACTCTAAACTTATACGAAGTTTTCCCAGAAACTTGAGCACATTCTTGCTATTCGGCTGTGTAGGTGCTATGACTTTAGAGAGAGTACGTGCATCTTCTGCTAGTTCATCTGCCCTTCGAGTGACTCTCCTAATCTGAGTGAGCATATGTTCCGCTTTACTTCGTAGTGTCGCGTGGTTCTGTCTCGCAAACCCAAAATCATCGCTTAATCTGTCGTACTGCTCCTTTAAATAGGTATAGTCTTTCATTAATCTATCAGTGGCATCCTGATACTTTCCGAGGCGAACATTAAGTGACTGAACGGACTCTCTTAGACCCTTGTTGTCGTTGATGAGCTCCCCTAGTTGATCTTCTCTAATCTTGAGCGTTAATTGTAGGTCGTCAATTGTTCGACATAGTGTTCCATTCTTTTCTTCTACCTCAGTAATCGTTTGGTTCCTCAAACTAATGCAATCTTCGAGCTCTTTCATCAACTCATGGAGTGAGGCAATCTCAGATTGTTGCTTCAAAACTTGGTCATTCCTTGACTTGAGAGTTGCTTGGGAGACTTCATTATCCCTTTTTAATCGATGCATTCTTCTGTTCAGGTTGCGGACCTCTGTGTCTAATGCTGAAATTTCCTTTTCTAACTGTTCTTGTTTGCTGATACTTCCCTTTAATCGGTTCAACTCTTTTTCTAGTTCAACATTGCGCAACAAACCTTGCTTTATTTCTAATTGCAGCCTTTCATTTTCTTGAACCAATGATGAATTCACTTTTCTCAATTCATCACATTCCTTTTCACGTGCTGCCTGTTCTGTCTCTTGATCTGGTATCACCTTTGCATTAAGTTTTATCTTGGTTTTCATTTTTGGTGACACAAGCACGGTTTTAGCTCTGTTCGCATGCCATGTTTTGTACGCCTCTGTGGTATCATCATGAAACTGACCACTTTGGATTTTAGTGATCATTTTCCATGCTTTCACAATTTTCTGAATTCTATCTTTACAGAAGCCTTTATCATAAGCAAATTCAAAATGCTTCAATTAATGCGTAGCAGGGATGAATTGTCGGACCCAAATTTGGCGTACTACCAATAAAGGAGCATAGGCTATACATCCCCAAGGACCCAAAAGAGGTAAACTTTGAAATTTACCACATTTATAGATCATTGGCCTAGTTGACATCCAAGGGACTCTCCACATTACATCTTCTACCTTTAGTTCTGAGAAAAAGGCTTCCCAAGCGCTCCTTTCGGGGGAGGATGAACTCCAACCGATTACACGAACTCTAAAATGGGATTTTGCAGCTTATTCCAGGAACTTGAAAATTTGATCTCTGGACATTTGAATTCTGGTGGACACTTCACATGACTAAGGACCCAAATGTACAATAATGGTGCACACCCTTTAAATTTTCCTATTCCTTTTGTTCTGTAATAATTTAATGAACGAAAAGTTTATGCTAATACAGGAATAATGGGATCAACTCCTATTTCTATCTTAGCAAACAACTTGACCACGCGTTCCTCAACATATCCACATACTTTAGGAAACAAAACAACATTAAAGATACACAATGCCAGTAAAGTTAACTCCTTGTCTTCATTTGCAAATTTTTGTTGAAGAGTAAGGATGTAGTCCAGGGGTAGGCATGTGTTCTCTCCCTTTATCTTTACTTGTTTCTCAATGTCGCTTGTATGAATCTTGCCCAGAAGAATAGATAATGCTCTTTTCATTGTAAGCTCTTGATCGTAAGAATAAGCTTCAACCTCTGTTCGTGCTGGCATATGCAAAAGGGATTGATATTCCTTTATTGTAGGAGTCATGTCAATTGAGCCAAATGTGAAACATCTATAGGCCGGATCCCAACGTCGAACCAAAGCTTTTAAGACAGAATAATTAACTTGTACATACATGAGCGGAGCTAGATGGCCATATTTGCTTGTAAATTTAGCCTTTCTATCTACAGTTAATTTTTCTCAAGCCTGTTTCACTGTTTCTAATTGACTTTCTGGAAAACTGACATCCTTAAATTGAGACATAGCATCTTCTACTAAAGAATCTCCGTGGATTTGTTGTACATTTTCTGACCGTTGACGTACTGTTGCTTGATCTTCTATACTCATTTCTTGTATTGGAGGGGGTGATTTTATTTTACTCATACTTTAGTTTCTGCCAATGTAAATAATCGAAAATTCTGTTAATTTAATTTGCACAATTTTCTTAACTACATTAAAATAGATTTTAAAGGATATTTTCAATGAGTGAAAATTGAAAATTGATATAAGATACAAGGGAGAGATGAAAAATAAATAAATAAATAAATAAACTTTGACAATAATGCATGTAATAAGTCAAATCCTAGAACTATATGAGTGGAGTTTAACTCTAAGGCATCCTAGAAAAGGTCCTCAAGCTTACCCATCGATTTAACGATGTAGTAGGCTTGAGTGGAGAATTTCATGCGCCTGCACGGGAATCGAGATTCCACGAAGGTCACACTACTTAGTCTCCAAGTCTAGTCCTAAGGTAGAGCCCGGGTAGAAGGCTAGTGAAAGTGTGTGAAATGCATGATTAATAAGATGACATGCAAATGAATGACATAACTAAGATAAAGTACAATTACAACATAAAAAAATGTTAATAATAAGATGACATGCAAATGAATGACATAACTAAGATAAAGTAATTACAACATAAAAAAAATGGTAATAGACAAGTGAATAACAATATGCCAAACAAATCATATTATAAAGTAAGGAAAACAAAATAAATAAATAACAAAAGGACCTAAAGAAAAATTCAATTCAAAGGACAATAAAGATATTCATGGCTAGACCCTCAAAAGTCCCCAGTGGAGTCGCCAAGCTGTCGCAACGTCATCGCGACGCGGAGCGGCCGACATCCTTTCTTGGGTTTTTAAGAAGAAAATTGGAGTTGCCACCAATCATTGAGGGTGTGATTGGTCACCTTTAAAATAAAAATAAAAACCAGTCTTAGAAAACAAGAAATGGGGTTCGGGAGTCGTTTGAGTGTAGGGAAGATATTAGCACCCTACAACACCCTTTTAAAAAAACGATTACCACAATATCTTAAATTGTCCAATTAAATGAATAAAAACAGTCCTTTATTTTTATTTTTCTTAAAAAAGAATGATAAATATGAAAATATAAACTCAAAATGCAATAATAAACACAAAGATGTCTCATTTGTTTTTACCTTAACTTTAGAAATAAAGTAAGGATTAAACATTATGAGTTGGATATCCAATTTAATATAAATCATGCCTAATTTCTCTTTTAATTAGAGGAAATATGGGCGATACATGGTTATGTTTATTAAAAATAAAAAAATTAAAAAAAAAACAAATAGATGTAAAAGAAGAAAAACATTCAAAGAGTAAATTCTTTTTAGGGAAAATGAGAATTTTCATACGCCTGCACGGGAGTTGAACTCCACGAAGGCACATTACTCAGTTCCCAAATCCCTTTTAAAAGAAAATTAATTTCAAAACAATTATAATAACAATAATTGAAATTGACCAAGAAGAATCAAAGATTGGATTAAAACAAATTGGGGAATGAGAGAAGAAAAGAACAAATAAACTTGAAAGTTGACAAAAAATAAACAAAAAGAAATGAAATTGGCCAAGTGTAAATGTGGAAAAAAAAATGAGAGAGAAATTAGTAATGATAATAGTAAAATAAAGATTTAGTTAAAAATAAGAAAGAAAAAAAAATGAGGTTAGTAAAGTACAAATGAAATAAAATGGGGAAGGACTAATTATAATACTAATAGAAAAAATAAAGATTTAATTAACAAATAAGAAAGAACAAAAAAGGTTAGTAAAATGAAATGAAATAAAACGGGGGAAGGACTAATAATAATAATACTAATAGAAAAAATAAAGATTTAATTTAACAAATAAGAAAGGACAAAAAAGGTTAGTAAAATGAAATGAAATAAAATGGGGAAGGACTAATAATAATAATACTAATAGAAAAAAAAATTCATTTAACAAAAAATGTGGAACCCACCTTTTTTACTTTCTTCTTTACCCTTCTTTCCTTCCTCCTTCCCCAATTTTTTCCTATGGAAGCTTCTTCCTTCCCCTCTATTTTTCTCTTTTCCTCTTCCACTTTCTTTCCTCCCTTTTTCCCTCTCTAAAAATTTCTTCTCAAGACTCTCTAAATCACTCTTGCAAGTTTTCTAAACTCACTTCTTTTTTTCCCCAACTAAAGTCTATGCTCAATGCTTTCTTTCTCTTTTCTCCCTCAAAAATTCTTCTAGCTAAGAAACTCCCTAAACTAAGCTCATGCCCAATGCCTTGTTGTCTCTCAAGCTCACTTCTTTTTCCCAAAACTCTTTTCTTCTTCCCGTTTTTCCCCCGTTTCCTTCATCCTCCATCTCCCCCCTTTTTATACTTGAAGGGTTACTAATTTGGGGGGAGGATGGATGAGAAAATGGTGGGGAAAAGAAAAAAAAAAGCCATGGAAAATGCTTTAGAATAGGAAAGCTTCCCCTTGAATAGGAATGGGGAAGACCAAAAAATAAATAAAATAAATAAAATAAATAAATAAATAAAAATTAAAAAAATTAAAAATATGTGAAAAGGGGGTTTGAACCACAAACCTTGTGGTTATCAGTACAACCTTATGCCAATTGAGTTATGCTCTTGTTAACATACCAAAAAAACAAATTGACCACCAAATATTGGAAAACTTCAAACATTATTACTGAAAATCAAGCCGGACCAAATACGGCGTCTACACCTACTTAGTTTTGGTTTCGTATAGTAAGCTTTCCTCTTCAATTTCGACGATTCAAGCAGTGGGTCTTCAAGTTTCAGCATCGTTGAGAAAATTCGACATTGGGTCAGTGATTTAAGTTGAATTTTAGTTGGTTTATTTGTGTTAGAGCAATACCCATTGATATTGGCTATTGATTTCAAGGTGCCTATAGCGTTTGGTGACTAAATTGTCGATTTTAGGTGGATTTGGGAGCCCGAACAACAAGCTAGGTTCCTGTTTTGGGTGAGTTTTGAGTGTCACTTTATCCAAAATTGGATTGGCTCCTTGTGCTTGTTTGTTTTAAAAAGTCTATGGATTTTAAGAACGTTTTCTTTCCCTTTTGTGTAGTTTGAATAAAGACATTGGGAGCTAAGGAATTTATTTAGTTGTTATCCAACAATTTAGCCAAGTAAGTAGCTTTTTGGTTTATGTCGTATGCTTTGGACCCATGCTTTCACTATGTCATTATGCTAGCATGAGATAAGTATGAATGGTTGGCCTTGGAATTGGAGAACATGATTGTCTTACTCTTTTAGAAGCATGAGTGTGACATGGGAATGTTTTAATTAATTGCAGTGTGATGAGCTTGCCTTTGGGTGGTATTGCATATTTATGAGATTATTGGGGTCATATTTATGAGATTATTGGGGATAGACTGAATTATTGTTTGGAGGTGATGTGGTTGAGAGTGTTTGATTTCTATTGTTGTTGAATTGCTTTGGATGCATTTAGGTTGGGCTGCTGATTTTTAAAGTATCTTAAGTTATGTTTGAGCATATGCCCAATTGTGAATTCTACGCTAGAACGTAAATGACTAGAATTGCTCTAGAGTAGAAGTGTGATTTTTCTGTTTTTCAGGTGTCTACTGTTGGGTTTTATGCCCTAAAACTCGTAGATTGTGAATGGTGACAAATTGTTCACTTGTCTCAATACGTTGTTATTGAGGTTTGTACAATAAAGAGTTATTGTTACTAAAATTCCACAATATGACCCAAATCCAATAAACTAAGATCCTAGGTTGTTTAAATGAAACTTGAACTAGTATGTGGGGACATACGGGGATCAGTGTTCAAGTAACAACCTAAATGGTCTATAGTATAGGGATAAGGTTGGGTACCTTATCCTGGTGACACTGTGAGATACGACCCACTTTGTATTCGATACAGATGCAATGATCCAAAGCATCCATGTAGGAGACATGCGAGTGGGGGTATCCTGTACAATGAGTTTGCATAAGACCGGACCGCGAAATAGTAACCACTAGATGTAACACCGTTAACTAGTTTAGGTTTCTATTTCAATAGGATGACCTAGGTAACTCAATCTCAATCATGAGTCTGTTATGAACTCCTTCTCACGAGAGATTGTCCTTTGATTAGTACGGGTGAGAGTGGCCTGCACGCCAATAAGCCTACCTTCTTGGTGACAAGACCGAGTGGGGGGCTGGGGGACATGACAATACAAGATGAAATTCACTCCTTCCCCTATTGGGGCAAGTAGATGTGTGTTCCCTTAAGGGATGTTTTCGGGTCTTGAATAAAGGTAAGCCGTCCTCTCTTGGCTCGAGTGGAACTCCTGTTTAGTGGTTGGACCCTAAATAACTTGTTCATTAGAGGGATCAGTGGTACTTAAGGATCCAGAGGTAACCCAGGGGTAAAACGGTAATTTGACCCATTTGGTGTTACAAACACACGTGAAGGATTGACTTACTTTATTGGTCGAATTCCGTGGACAGAGAAATATTCTACAGTGAGAAGAGTGCAGCTGTGGGTCTTTAGTGGAGTGACCCACAATCAACGAATGTTGATTAACTTGGTTAATGAGTTTAGCCAGTTAATCTCGTATCGTTGGAGCTTCTGATCTGTTGATCCATTAGGTCCACCTGCTAGCTCATAACGGGTTCTGAGATAATATAGTTGATGTGCAATTTGCTAACCGCAAGTGTACGGGTCAAGTAATAATATAGTGATTTTTCAATCGAATGTCGTCCTCTGGATTGGTGTCTAGCCAAATTTTAATTATCGAAAATACTTTTGACCAATTTTATTTAGGGAATCAAATGGAATGAGAATATGAATTAATCAAATACAAAACTAAAGCAAAATGTGGCAATCTAATGGGAAGAATTGGTCTTAGGGATTTGATTTCACCAATTGGAGTTATGGATTAATAAACGGATTAACACATGCTATGATTCATAAATCTTGGCAACTAAAATCCCACATATCTCTCCCGAGCATACATGATTCTCCCATATGCAATTGAACCCGATATCCCTATCTAAATCCAATAAACATACAAGGCAATAAGGCTAACCTTAATAACAATTTCTAGAATTAACCTTAATCTCCCGATTTTTAGCTAAATTCTAGTTATGCATATTAATTACTAATTTAAATCCTCTCTCCCGAGTTAGATTCAAATATAAACATCAATCAATTTATGCATAAATGACATCAATAGCATAAATACCGTAAATCAATCCAAAACGTGCCCAACGACTACATCAATCCCTAAGAATTAAACTTAGCTACACATAATCCTCATTACAATATAAACTAAGTCTAAATAAGCCATAAAAACTATCTAGAGTAAGGGAAAAGAGAAATAGACTCGTTGTAGGCCGAGACCGAATGTCCCCGTCACGATCCCCACGAACAATGGGTTGATTTCCAACTCGTCCCCTTTGCTTCAGCTCAAAAATCCCTCCATTCTGTCCTATTGTCGGCTCCAAAAGTCCCCAAATCGAAGTCCCCTCAAACCTAGCCGAAAAGAAGCTTATAAAGCAGATTTTTCGTCTTAGCGTCGAGACGCTGTCAAGACAGCGTCTCGACGCTGCCTTCAAAACGCGCGTGTCTGAAAAGGAAATGCGGTAGCGTCGGGACGCTTCCTATCACAGCATCGAGACGCTGTGGGTCTGCCGCTTATTCTAATTAAGGAAACGTAGCGTCTCGACGCTAATGGGCAGAATGCCCTCTCTTGGCTCCTTGATACTTGAATCTTTTCAGTTCTTTGGCATCTTTTCACGTCCCGAGCACCCGATTAACTCTAATATTGCGCTATAGCTCCTATCAACCATTTCCTACAAAATAAACAAAATAGCACAATAAAATGGCCCAAACATCATAAAAGACTAGCTAAATTCAATAAGTAAAAGTAGCTAGCTACGCTGCTATCAAATACCCCCAAACTTAAGCTTTTGCTAGTCCTCGAGCAAACTACGAGTCAAACATACAATGGAAGAATGGATGCAATAATCATAACTTAATCCTCAAGGCTCAAAAGTCAATAACCAAGCAAGCAAGAGACATGCACACAAGGACCAATGAGGGAGACAAATTAAAATTTTTCCAAACTTAACTTGCACAAGCGAGATCCAACTCAACAAGATCAGACTCTACTAGCCCGGGATTGGATTATTAAACTCTCAGCTCATCTTCCCTCTACACTGGCACTAAGGTTTCACTAATGAGTTAATGGAACAAATTAGTTTGCTTATCTCCATACTTAGGTGCTTATAATTAAAAATAAAATTAAGCATTTATATGTGGCACTAGCTTTCACACACCCATTGCAGGGACCCTTAACCTGAGTTTTCTCTGGTTGGCCTAACTGATCACAACAGGGGTAGCTCTTTTTGCCTTAATCTTTATTAACCATTGCATATTGTGCACAAGCCATGGCATTATTATCTTATTTCAACAGTAACAACAAGAATGATTTTTCTTTAGGAGCATAAATAGCAGATATTCTTTTCTTTTCTCCTAAGCAAGATCAAACATGCTAATTTGCAAAAAATTAACCCTTTAGCTCTGCCCTACACCTATCGAGGTGACAACAAGCATATGAACCCAATAATTCGCTCCTAAGCATTCAAATCCAAATCTAGCTAAGACAAATACTCTACTCATGCAAGCCATCTCCTAGAAAAATTTTAAAAAGTCTCCCTTTTTGGGCACTCATGCTTACAACTCATCACAAGCTTGAAAATTGACAAGAAAGCCTATCCTAGGACATCATAGTCATGCAAAAATACATCCAGACAACAACCATATGCATAATTCAAAGAAAGCTCAAAACTATAGCCCGAACTCAGATGCTCAAGGGCTCCACAAACATGCTAATCCACCCCCAAACTTAAAATATGCATTGTCCTCAATGTATAACGAAAATAAAGCATGAACAAGCATGAGAACAATAAACGAATGAAAGGAGTGAACAATACTGGCCTGGAATGATAATGACTTCTTAACTGAATGCTTGGAATCTTGACAGCTTGAAAGCAAAGGAGAGAAAGAAAACAAGACCTACAAACAGACACAAACAATAAATAAAACTCAAAAGAAAGAAATAACTAACTCACTTGGGTTGCCTCCCATAAGCGCTTGTTTAACGTCATTAGCTCGACGTGTTGACCAAATATGCATCAGGGTGGTCTCCTATCAGATTTTCCATCACTGGTGCTCTTCCTAGCACCTCTCCTGTAGCCCACCATCATTGAATCTGATGTGTTCTTGGGGTCCTCAAAAGCTTTTAAAACTTCCTTCTCCTGTTGGACTCTTATGATTAGCTCCCTGCGTTCAATATCAATTATAACCCTCCCTGTAGCAAGGAATGGTCTCCCTAATATGATAGGCATAGCAGGATTTTCTTTAATATCTAACACAAAGAAATCAACAGGAAGGAAAAATCTACCTACTTTAATCAGAATATTCTCAACAATCCCATATGGACTAACCACAGACTGGTCAGCCAACTGAAGTCTAACAGAGGTAGATTTTATTTCTCCTATATTAAGCTTTTTGCACAGAGATAATGGAATAATATTTATGCTAGCCCCTAGATCACATAGTGCTCTACAAGAATAAGTACCAAAATTACAAGGAATAGTAAAACTCCCTGGGTCAGACAATTTTTTTGGTACTCCCTGTTGGACACGAGCATGCACGTCGATGCAAGATATACAGTCTCCAACTGCTTTTCCTTTTTCTTCTTGTTGAGCCATTCCTTCATGAATTTTCTGTAGTGAGGCATCTGCTCCAAGGCATCTGAAAAAGGAATATTAACATGCAAACTCATAAAAGCATCTGAAAACTTTTCAAACTTAACTTTAGAATTTTTCTTTTTCTTTGATTTAGGAACTAAAACAGTAGGAGAAGGAATAGAAGGCTCAGTATTAAGCTTTTCAGCTTCGTTTGAGGTGGTGCCTTCTTCAACTCCTCCTGTGAGTTCCTCTGGTTCAGTAGTTTTCTCCTCTTCAGCTAATTTAGTTTCCTCCTCATAATGCACAGATACGGCCTTGCAGTACTCCAAAGAAGATTTCTCCTGTTCAACTGGGGCTTTACCTTTATTCATAGAGTTGACAACACTTACCAGTTGTCCCAGCTGAGTCTCTATATTCTTGATTGCTGCAGATTGACCATTGACGGTAGTGTTTATTGCAATCACGACCTCCTCAAGCTTATTTGACCTGTTACTTGATTCTGCAATAAAAGCTCCAACAAGATCTTCTAAAGATTTCTTATTTTCTTGACTTTGAGGAGTGAAGCCAGGAGGATTCAAAACATTCTTATTATTAGCATAGGAAAAATTCTCATGATTTCTATTGCTAGGGTGATAATGTGTAGGTGTGGAATTATTATTATACCCCCTAGAATTATAATTCGAAACATACTGAACCTGCTCGAGATTTTCCCCCTGAGTCTGGGATGCAAGGGCGGCTGCAGACTCAATTGATTGAGCATTCCCTGAACCTGAAAACTTTAAAAATGCATTAGCTAAGGAAGACATCTGAGCCTGAAGTGCACTTACGTTATCAACCTCGAACACTCCAGCAGCAATCTTTTTGGGTCCTGACCGCTCAGATGGCCACTGATAGCTGTTGGTGGCCATATCCTCTAACAAAGTCCTAGCACTCTCAACAGTCTTGGACAATAGAGTCCCACCTGCAGCTGCATCAACAATAGTTTTCGTGCTAGGAGTTAAACCATTATAAAATAACTGAACCTGGAGCCAGTCAGGGTATCCTTGCTGAGGGCACTTCCTTAGCAGCTCTTTAAATCTCTCCCAAGCCTCGAACAGCTGCTCATCGAATTGTTGCTGGAATGTCCCAATTTCGGTCCTCAGCTTGACCGTCTTGGCAGGAGGAAAGAACTTCTTTAAGCATGCATGGACCAAAGAATCCCAAGTGGTAATGCTCCCAGGTGGAATAGATTGTAACCAGTCCCTCGCCTTGTCCTGCAACGAAAAAGGAAATAAACGTAAGCGAATGGCATCTTAAGAAACACCATTTAACTTTACCGTCCCACAGATATCTAGGAAGGATTTCAGATGAGAATTTGGATCCTCCATGGGTGATCCCCTGTAGGCACAGTCTCGAGCCATCTGAATGAAACCTGTTTTCAACTCAAAATTATTAGCATTAATTGGGGCATAGACAATCCCCGACTGTTGCTCGTGAAAGACCAGCTGAAAATAGTCCCTGATGGGCTTAGGTTCTTCAGGATTAGGATTGGTCATTTGGATATTTTCTTGATTTTCCCTTCGAAGTCTATTGAAAGTTCTTTCTATTTCTGGATCCAAGGGAACCAAGGCCAATTCCCTAACCTTTCGCATACACTGACTACACTAACCTAAAAAGGCAAAGAAAAGGAAATAAAATAAATTAGGAAAGAAACAAGAAAAGGAAAATAACTAAATCTAAATAAGGAATAACTAATCTAAAAAGGAAAAACTAAAAATCTAACAATGGGAAATTCAAACAAATAAGGAAAACTCTAAATATGGAAAAATTTAAGACTGGAAAAGAAAACAATAAAGGAAAAAGAATGCAATTTAACAAAAATAACAAAAAATAGAATACACCCTAAACTAAGACCGGACAATTTTTCTTCGATATTAAAATTGACTAAATATGCCAATCCCCGGCAACGGTGCCAAAAACTTGATGTGCAATTTGCTAACCGCAAGTGTACGGGTCAAGTAATAATATAGTGATTTTTCAATCGAATGTCGTCCTCTGGATTGGTGTCTAGCCAAATTTTAATTATCGAAAATAATTTTGACCAATTTTATTTAGGGAATCAAATTGAATGAGAATATGAATTAATCAAATACAAAACTAAAGCAAAATGTGGCAATCTAATGGGAAGAATTGGTCTTAGGATTTGATTTCACCAATTGGAGTTATGGATTAATAAACGGATTAACACATGCTATGATTCATAAATCTTGGCAACTAAAATCACACATATCTCTCCCGAGCATACATGATTCTCCCATATGCAATTGAACCCGATATCCCTATCTAAATCCAATAAACATACAAGGCAATAAGGCTAACCTTAATAACAATTTCTAGAATTAACCTTAATCTCCTGATTTTTAGCTAAATTCTAGTTATGCATATTAATTACTAATTTAAATCCTCTCTCCCGAGTTAGATTCAAATATAAACATCAATCAATTTATGGCCAGTAAATCGAAAGCATTAAGGATACAACATATGCATAAATGACATCAATAGCATAAATACCGTAAATCAATCCAAAACGTGTCCAACGGCTACATCAATCCCTAAGAATTAAACTTAGCTACACATAATCCTCATTACAATATAAACTAAGTCTAAATAAGCCATAAAAACTATCTAGAGTAAGGGAAAAGAGAAATAGACTCGTTGTAGGCCGAGACCGAACGTCCCCGTCACGATCCCCACGAACAATGGGTTGATTTCCAACTCGTCCCCTTTGCTTCAGCTAAAAAATCCCTCCATTCTGTCCTATTGTCGGCTCCAAAAGTCTCCAAATCGAAGTCCTCTCAAACCTAGCCGAAAAGAAGCTTATATAGCAGATTTTTCGTCTTAGCGTCGAGACGCTGTCAAGACAGAGTCTCGACGCTGCCTTCAAAACGCGCGTGTCTGAAAAGGAAATGCGGTAGCGTCGGGACGCTTCCTATCACAGCGTCGAGACGCTGTGGGTCTGCCGCTTATTCTAATTAAGGAAACGTAGCGTCGAGACGCTAATGGGCAGAATGCCCTCTCTTGGCTCCTTGATACTTGAATCTTTTCAGTTCTTTGGCATCTTTTCACGTCCCGAGCACCCGATTAACTCTAATATTGCGTTATAGCTCCTATCAACCATTTCCTACAAAATAAACAAAATAGCACAATAAAATGGCCCAAACATCATAAAAGACTAGCTAAATTCAATAAGTAAAAGTAGCTAGCTACGCTCGCTATCAATAGTCTTGAATATTAAAGAGAATTTAAGTTAATTGTATTTTGATGCAATTAATATAATGTATGGAGATACATTATAGTATAAGTTTAATTAATGAATTAAACTTTAAAATAAAATTAATTTTGGATATGATTCAAAGTTAATTATTGAGAGAATTATGAATTTAATTAAATATGTGATATTTGATTAATTCATGAATTAATTAATTTAATTTGGTTAAATATGATTTAATAAAATTAATACTATAGTTTATATTAATGTACATTTTGATGCACATTAAAACTATAGGTTAAATGAGAGAGATTAAATTGAATATGATTCAATTATAAAATTAATTGAATATTTGATATTTAATTAGTGTAGGATTCAATTAATTGAGAATTAATTGAATGGTCAATTTAATTCAATTAAATATGATTTAAATTGAATTAAAAACCTTATGTTATAATTGATTTAATTAATATTAATTTAATTAAATTAATTATAATTAATTAATTAATTAAATTATTATTATTATTTAATTAATAGACGACCAAGATCGTTTGGATTAGATCCAACGTTCAAGATTAAGTAGGGTTTTAACTCCCTCCACACTTATCGTTAAGTGGAGAGGGGGTTACCCAACTTATCGGTTCACTCTCATTCTCACGAAAAAAAAAAACAGAGAGCTCTCCAATATTTTCTCTCTAGATTTCTCTCAAAATACAACATTCTCCTTGCTGAAAAATTTCCTCTCAAGGCGAGATCGATCCCACAATCGAGTTCTCAAGGTAACCCAAGAGGATAGCGAGTGAATTCATGTGGTTGTGTCCATTGGGAGATCAAAAATCGAGTCTTTTGGAGCATAGTGCAGTGGTTTAATCTCCAAATCATGTAAGTTTCTTGAATCTAACATAGTTTTAGACTTGTAATTTCATGCTTAATCTGAAATAAAATTTAGAAATTTGTTTCTGTTTTGTTTTGCCCAACGTACCGGTATTCTGTTTAATCGAAATTAAATCACGCTCGATTAATTTCGCTTCCGCTTAAGGATTCAATTTCTTCAAAACAATTTTTGGGATTGTCGTAGTTACGCCGTCATGCTGCCGAATTTTTGGTAGCATCGCAATAGTCATGGAGCTAGGTTGAATACCCATTGGTCTTAGTGTACTAAAGTACCTTGTGAATGTATGGGAATGAACCTAGAATAGGGACCATAGTCTCAATTAGGGCCTTAGGTAGACTTAAAAGATCCTTAAGTCTTGCATTGCTAGAGTGTTTTCCTTCCCCATCTCAGGGCTGATAGAACCTAGTTGTGAGGCACATTATCGTGTGTTCTATCAATTGACTGTTAGAGCTCAGTTTCAGGCACGTTATCGTGCGCTCTCTCAGTTCAAGACAGTGTTGAGTTTATGATCAGGCACGTTGTTCGTGCTCCAGATGGCACCCAAGCATGTTTTCTTGCGTCAATTGCTCCACCGTATTTCATGTTTATATTTCAGGGGTGTTGTGTGGGATATGTGTAGTTCTGCTAGAGGTTTCCAACTAGTTTCTAGTTCATTTGCCTTACCCACTGACCCACACAACACTCTAGTTGACACAAGTTGGGGATAGGTAATCACCCTAGACAGAACATTCATGAACCTAGTTATGGCCCTAGGGTTAGAAACCCGAATGACTGTTCCAATTAGGTCCCTATGATGTTAAGATCCAGAATCAAGTTTCATGCTATTAGATTTCAAGTCATTAGATCTCATACTATCAGTTTTAGTCCTTAAGTGGGCTACTTACTGAGTATATTCTTATATACTCACCCATGCTACATGACTTTCCTTTTCAGGTGGTACTCGATGACATCAGTCGTGTGGTAAGGGCAGTGACTTGGCTAGGCTATGGGATGCAGCTGCACATCATGTCCCTAGACGTCTAAGACCGAGTTGTCTAGTTTCATGTTTTCAGATGTTTTATTTAATATTCAATTTTATGAAAATTGTCTATCATTGTTTTCGACTGTTATTTTATGGTAAAATGATTTACACTTTTGGGCCCAATTTATTAAATAAAAGGTTTTTTACTTATAATCTCTTCCACCTTAAAGTTTCAAAATTTTTACGTGTTCATGTATGTAGTAGCGACCTTCAATCTGTTTCAACTTCCTTTTAGTCGGATCGTTATAGTTGGTATCAGAGCGAAACCTCTCCCAGTAGGATGTGGTTTGGGGACGAACCAAAGCGGAAGCTAGTGGGCATGTGACACCCGAGGATAGGAGGGGTACATCAATGAACTGAAATCACATCCGAATTAGACAGATCTTGAGGACATGAAAGTATGGTAAAGAAAAGTTTAAAAGAATTGATAGATATTACCTATACCAACAAGGTGCACCTTCCTTTTCGGTGGCTCAATCATAGGAACTTTGAAGTTAAGCGTGCTTGGCAAGCATGTGAGTGAGGACAAAACATGCTAAAAGGACCCGTGTTGGTTTGTGGGGACAATCTTCAATCTTAAAAGCAATTTTAAGACAAGTATGGTAACGTGGCCAGGTCACAGGGGAATGTCGGGGATGTTAGGTTCCAAATCCTAGGCCTGGGGTGTTACATATTTTTACTATCATTAGTATTATCATTATCATTATTATCATATTTGTATTTCCATTACTATTATTATTATTATTATTATTATTATTATTATTCTCCTTTCTCTAGTCTCTTTGTAATGTATGATCTCTTTACTTATTAGTATTTTGTTCCATCAATTTTTGCTTTTTACGTGGATCTAAACGACAATTCAGTCTTTGATATATATATACTTTTTTTTTCCTTTCCTCTAGTTTTTTAGGCTATTGTGTTGTCACGTCTTTTCTCCTTCTTTCGTTCTGAGTTCACCATCTTGTCATGTCAATGTAGAGCACTGATGCAGTTTCTTTTTTCTTTTATGTCTTTTTTTTTATTCTCATTATTATTTTCATCCTTCCTCTAATTAGCCAATTTCAGATTGTAATTTTGGTTTGCTTTTTTTTTTTGGAATTTTTATTATTAATTGATATTTTACTTCTGTTCCATATTTATCAGCTTGATATATGTTATTATTATTATTATTTATTTATTGTTATCAAAGTTGACGTATTCATATTATGTATTGTGTTATTTTTTTCTTCCACGAACTTTTCTTTATAAAAATATTCGACGACGGAATCTAGAAATATTTGGGAGTCTGATTTTCTAGTTTTCCCGAGGTGAGGGGTCGATTTTTGGGAGTCCAAGATCGATTCCAATATGTTTTTCTTAAATTTTATCATAATTGAATGTGTATTTCGCTTGTTTGTTTATTGCTTAATTATTACGTTACTTTATCACATGTGTTAGAATTGTCATTCTTGCCCACTGTGTTTGTGTATGTTAATCTTGCATTATTATTGTTGTTATAGCTATTGTTATTATTATTCAATGTTTTGATTTCTCAATCGTTTTAACTTTAATTTTATCTATTTTAAACTTATTCCAAAATATCATTTTCTAATTTTCTACTTTTGCTCTTTCTGAGCTTATAAAAGCTTTATCTAAAAAGTGTTATTTTCAAAAGGTTTTTATAATATTTTCTTAAAATTGGTTTTTAAGATCGTATTTCATAAAAAAATCCTATGATAGAATCTAGAAATATTTGGGTGTCCGATTTTCTAGAATTCTTAAGGTGAGGGATCTTAATCTTTGGAAGTCCGAGATTTTGATCCCAAGAAAAAATGAATTTAAATAATTTTTTTTTAAAAAAAAATCTTTCCCTTATGGAATGCTATCCTATGATGGAATTGAGGAATGATAAAATTCTCTCATTTTCTTGAGGTGAAGAATTTTAATTCTAATAAAGCAAAATCAATGAAATTGTTTCCACTTATTTTATGAGATGATTAGTTCAAATATTGGAATAATGAGGGGTACAATAAGACATTGTTTTAAAATATCATTTTTCCTAATTAATATCTTTTTTGTAAAATTATTTTCAATTCAGGACAAAATTTTGGCCACCATACACAAACAACTCTTGAGCCCAAATTTGGTTTTCACATACTGTTTTTTATTTATTATTTTTTTAAAAAATGATAGTTTTATTTATTTTGGTATCCAACACACCATAAAAAAGATTGGTGGCGACTCATTTTATTCTATCCCTTTTCGAGGACGTCGACCGCTCTGCGTCGCAGGCACGTGGCGACACCAACTGTAATTAAATTAATTATATCATATAGTTTTAATTCAATTAAATCATATTTAATTGAATTAATTAAGCCAACCAATTAATTCATAATTAATTGTTCCCCACATTAATTAAATATCATATACTTAATTAATTTTACATTTGAATCATATTCAAATGTGTTTCTCTTTTTTAACCTATAGTTTTAATGTGCATTAAATATACATTAATTATAAACTATAGTATTAATTTAATTAAATCACATTTAATTAAATTAATTAATTTTAATTCTTTAATTAAATATCAAATATTTAATTAATTTACCATTTGAATCATATTCAAAGAATTCTCTCATATACTATAGTTTTAATATGAATCCCTATTCATATTAATTTTAACGTGTAGTTAAACATGAATCTAATTCATATTTAATATTTGAGCTCCTTCAAATATTTAACTCTCTCATTAATTTTGAATCAAATCCAAAATTAATTTTAATATAAAGTCTAATTAAAAAATTAAACTTATATTATAATGTATCTCTATACATTATATTAACTGTATCAAATACAATTAACTAAAATTCCCTTAATATTAAAGACTAATTAATTTTAGAACTCTTTAAGAGCTAGTAGGTGGATCTAATGGACCTACAAATCAGAAGCTCTAACAATACGGGATTAATTTACTAAACTCATTAACCAAATTAATCAAATTCGTTAACTGTGGGTCACTCCACTAAGGAGCCACAACTGCACTCTTCTCACTGTAGAATATTTTTGTGTCCACGGATATCGACGATATCGGTAAGTCAATCCTTCACGAGTGTTCGTAACGCCAACTGGGTCAAATTACCTTTTTACCCCTGGGTTACCTCTGGATCCTTAAGTACCACTGATCCCTCTAATGAACAAGCTGTTTAGGGTCTAACCACTAAACCAAAATTCCTCTCGGGCCAAGAGAGGACAACACGCTTTTGTTCAAGACCTGAAATCAGCACTTAAGGGAACACACATCTACTTACCCCAATAGGGAAAGGAGTGAATTCCATACTGTACTATTATGTTCCCAACCCCTACTCGGTCTTTCCCTTGAAATGGTAGGTTTATTGAGTCGGTGAACTGGCCACTCTTACCCATACAAACCTAAGGACAATCCCTCCTGAAAAGGGGTTCATAACAGACTCAAGATTCAGATTGAGTTACCTAGGTCATTCTATTGAAATAGAAACCTAAACTAGTCAACGACGTTACATCTAGCGGTTACTATTTCATGGTCCAATCTTATGCAAACTCATTGCATGGGATACCCCCACTCACATGTCTTCTACATGGATGCTTTGGATCATTGCATCTGTATCAAATACAAAGTGGGTCGTATCACATGGTGTCACCAGGATAAGGTACCCAACCTTATCCCTATACTATAGACCTTTTAGGTTGTTACTTGAACACCGATCCTCGAATGTTCCCACATATTAGTCCAAGTTTCATTTAAACAACCTTGGATCTTAGTTTATTGAATTTATGGTTAAATAATGCAAAACTCGATTATTCAAAAACAAATTACTGAATCTCTCAAATAACACTTTACTGAGGTCAATTAATTTGTTTCATTTACTATCTACGAGTTTTAAGGCATAAAACCCAACATTTGAAACAAGAGATAGACTAAGGTTTCATGACTTGATTGTTAGGGTTGCACGAGGGTATAAAGGGTGAGGAAGGTTGGAATTGATTGAGTATTTTTTATTTCTATAATTTCTTCAATTCGGCGTAATTTAAGAAATAAACAAAATAGATCAACCTGAGCATAGTTGTTCAAACACATATCTTCTATAAAAAAGGATAGAGAATTTGGATCCTCTGATCCACATATTGTTGAACTCAACAAATAATAACAAAAATAAGAAACAAAGCGAGCCAACCCAAAATTAGAAAATACTGGTTTTATAGTTTACATTGAGGAAATCAAATATTTTCAAAAGACCAAATCAGATCGCTAGTTCGACCTGTTGCTTCCCTCGATTTTCTACACACCTCTATCCTAAATCGTAAACCGAGCCGACTGACCAAAACCGACTGAACCGACTTCGGTCCATCAATTTTACTTCAAGAAAGAATCGACTTGTTGGTCAGTCAACGAGTCCAAGAAGAGCTCAAACCAACCGATAATTATAAATAATAAAAAAAAACATTGAAAGAAACTTTAAAAAAAATTATTATTATTATTATTATTTTTTACTTTTCCTCATTTTTTTCTCTCTTTATTGATTTCCTCCCAACTTCGTTTCATCTCTCCTTCTCCCTTGCTCTTCCTCTCCATTTCTCTTCTCTTCTTCTCTTTTTTCTTTTCTCTTTTTCCAATCTGTTGCAATTGAATGGTGATGAAGATCGACAAGAGTTTTTTCTTCTTCCCACTATCTCTTTTCTGTTGGATTTTTGGCAAAATATTAGAAGTGAGTTTGTCCCACATCGAAAAGGTTCAAGGAAGTGATGGACTCCAAGTACTATAAACGGAGCCTATGGCTTTGGTTTCAAAGCATCCCATTTAGAATAAATTTAAGCTTGGTATAAAACTTTGAGAGAGTGTTTCTTGTAATTGGGATTGGAGGGAGAATTCTTTGTTGTAGACCCTTAAATTTGTCTGATATTTTATTCTTTTAATTGATTTGGTCTTTTTTTAGAATATTAAATATATATAGAAAAAAAATAGTGTTCTAGAGCTTTTAATTAGCCAATTCAATTATCATTAAATTTGGTAGAAATAATTAGGTCAAATATTTTATTTTAATTAATTGATTTGTCAAATCAAATATTAGGTTTATTTGACAAGTTTAATTAATCAAAATATTTTGTTTCCTTAGAGGATTGATTGGTAATTAAAATTTTTTAAATATGGGAGGTGAAATTTGAGTATTTATTTGTTTCATCTTTTATTTTATTATTTTTTTAATTTTATTTGATCACCTTCCTAATATGTTGTGATTGGAATTGGCTATAAATAGGGATCCCCTCACCCTTGCTTTTCACGATTTTTTGAGCCTTGGGAGACCTCTTTACACGTTTTTTTTTTTGGGCTAAAAATAGACTCTCCAAATCCCTCCCCTTACAACCCTAGATACACTTTTCTCCCTTTTCCACCTAACTTCCCCCTCCTACTCCAACTCTCTCTCTTTTCATCTCCAACGATTTCACCCCCTCACCATCACCCTCTCTCTAAATTTCACATCGCCACTTCCTCAAGTCTTATTCCCAATCCAACGGTCACAAGCGTTTTTTCCTTTTTGTAAGTATTTTTTTAAACCTTTGTTTTCAATTCCTTCTACAATAGTCTTCTTTTGTTCATAAGATTAATTTTTCCATGCTTTCATAAAGTTAGTTTATTTTTTCATTTGCTTTATTTTAATGTGTTTTTTCTTTTACATTTGACAATTGCATGCATGTTTTAATTCCAATGTTATCATTTTTATTTTGGTGTAATTAAACCTTTACAGTTGATTGTTATATGTTGTTTATGTTCAACTTGAAAATTTTATAGTTTAGCCATATAATTTCATTAAATCAATATGTAGATACTTTGTCTAAACTAATGTTTCTTTTGTTAATTGTGTTCAAAAAAAATAAAAAAATCTCCAATGACGGAATCTCAATTTTTGGAATGCCAATGTTGAGTTTTCTTGAGGTAAGAAATCAATGTCTTGGAATGCCGAGATTTGATTTCAATATGTTTCCTTTAAAGCAAATGAATCCAATGAACTTTTATTTCTTGAATATGATAGTTTTCTTCCCTTTTTAGATATTTTCTCTCAATTATATGTTTTTTTTTTTAAAATTTTCTCTAAGTTATGATATTATATTTAATCCACAATTCTCTTGTAAATTTCTTTCCCTTAATTAAATAATTTCAAAACAAAAATCTTCCAACGATGGAATCTTGAATTTTCGAGATGCCGTTATTTGAGTTTCTTGAGGAAAAAAAATTAAAATCTTGGGATGTCGGGATTTGATTTTAATATTTATGTCCTAGCATAAATAAAAATTCTTCATATTTTTCTTTTAAAACTTTTTTTTTTTCCAAAGAAGCATATTTCATAAAAGGCATTTTCTTTTAAAGAAATGTATTAAAAGCTTTTTGGCTAAAATTATTTCATAAACCTTATTTTCAAAATAATAAATCAATCCAACATCTATTTTTCATAAAAGGCCACTTTCTTCAAAAATAAAAATTAATTAAGAGTTTTCCTTAAAAATATTTTTACTCACACAATTTTCAAAATTAATAAACCAAATGTTTTTTAAAAAATAAACTTTCCTATGACGGAAATTAGGAAATCAAGATATTGACTTTCCTAATATTCTTGTTGATGAATTTATTTTGGGATGTCAAATTAAATTCAAACAAATTATGAATGTCTTTATGCCACCCACAATTATTGCTCATTATTTATTTAAGGAATAATGAGAAGTAAAATGTGGGACATTTAAAAATCAACAAAAAATCTTCTTTAGTATTTACAATAGTCAATTTCCTTAAATAACACAAGAAAAATAAATTTCATTCTTTGAACGAGTGTTGTGGGGTGCTAATACCTTCCCCATACACAAACGACCCCCGAACCTTAAATCTTTTCTTTGCAGACCATTTTAGCATATTTTCGGGTGCCCAGTCACACCCTCTAAATCAAGAATGGTGGCGACTCCATTTTCCTCCTCTTGGGAACAAAGTCGGCCGCTCCGTGTTGCAAACCCGTAGAGACATTTGTGATTGTAAAAATTTTTCACATAGTGGATTTCTTTGTGTGGGTCTTGGTTTTTTCTCCGTTTTGGAGTTTCCACGTAAATTCTTGTGTTTCTTATTTTGTTGTTGTGTTTTTTTTAATTTCTCTATTATTTTTTTTGCTTATTCCTACAGTAGAATTGGGGGGGTTTTCGCAACAAATGGTATCAGAGCTTTAGGTTTGTAGTTTCTTGATTTCTTAGTATGCTCTATGGTTGCAACATTGTCTGTCCTTCCACATCAGAAAAAATTTCTAAAAATAAGCTTAGGTATTATGAATAGTGTGGGTTGTCCATTATTCGCAGATTAGCCAAGAGTGAAGCATATATGTCAAGCTTTATGAGTCCAGTGAAGATTGATGTGGAGAAATTTGATGGAATGATGAACTTCGGCTTGTGGCAAGTGCAAGTCAAGGATGTGCTAATACAATCTCGGTTACACAAGGCTTTGAAGGGAAGACCAAGCGATAATGCTTCCGAAAGATTGGTAATGGTGGTCCAGTGGAGTCCAGTGGTGGTTCTTGTAGAGGTTCTAAGAAGTCCAGCATGAGTGATGAAGATTGGGAGGGAATGGATTTGAGAGCTGCAAGTGCAATTGGACTAAATTTGGCTAAGAACATTTTTGCAAATGTGCATGGAATTTCGACAGCCAAAGAGCTTTGGGAGGAGCTTGAAGGAATGTATCAATCAAGAGCATCTAAAATTGGTTGTACTTGAAGGAGTAGTTTTACACGCAACGAATGGAGGAAGGTATGAAAATCTCAGATCATCTGAGTGTTCTCAATGGCATCATTTCAGAGTTGGAGGTGATCGAAGTTAAGATAGAGGATGAGGATAAGGCACTTAGGCTTATCTTGTCACTTCCAACTTCTTCTGAACACATGAGGCCAATCTTAATGTACAAGAAGGAAACTTTAAGTTTTGCTGATGTTACTAGTAAATTGTTATTAGAGGAAAGAAGGCTGAAGAGTGAAGGGCGTACTTCACAGGAAGATTCAGTGTTAGTAGCTAGCAATTGGAAGAAGAAGAAAGATTCCGTGCAGAAGAAAGGTTGTTGGGAATGCGGATAGTCTGGACACATGAAAAAGGATTGTCCTAACAGAGCAAGTTTGCCAAAGGGTTCTAGGTTGGATACTGACGTGGTCTCTCTCGTCAGGGGAGATAGTGAATTTGTAACGACCCAACTTCTCATGACTAATTCCTAGGGCCATTACCACAGACATGCCTTCTTACTTTTAGGAAAAAGCTCATTTTGAAATAAACATTAATGCAAAACATTCGACATTTTAAAGAAAGAAAGCCTTTCGGTTTGGGATCCCAAATAAAACAAGAAACTTGCAAAAACTCCATTAAAACTGGAGTTTCCTAAGCACAACATAGAGACATTTAAAATCTTAAAAATCACCATTTACGAAACCGACTAAAAGCAAAATGAGTAAACTAAACTACGCAGAAGTCATGATCGCATGTTTCCATGGCTCGTCAACAGCATACCGTCACATGCTCTGTATGCCCTTGCTCGTACCTGAAAGGAAACATCTTGAAAAGAATGAGTATTAAAAATACTCAGTAAGTAACACTACTATTGAGAGGGGATTTACATGTATTACAGGGGTAACTCGAGGTTAGTTGCTAAGGGCCTAATGGTCATTTCATATCATTTCATTTCGTTTATCATGTCGTATGGGTCACGTGGGCATTAACCAGCCTGACATATGCTTACCAACTCACTGGAGGTGCACAAGTGGGAATAATGGGAGATCTCTACTCCTATTGATGGTAGAAGACACCATCTGTGTGCATAGCACTATAACTACCAACTCATTGGTCGGGCGTCCATGGGTTTTTAGTCAAAACTTTACTTCCATAGATAGTAGATGGCACCTAGTTTGCGAAGTCGAGTCCCGCCCATTTAGCTCCTCATCTCAATCTATAAACATCTCAACTCTAGGTGTTTGATTGCCACGTTCCCTACTAGGATAAGTAACCTTTCCTCATTTCGTATTAGAGCCCCTATTAGAAAGTTTAACTTGCAACTTAACCATCAAGACTCTTTCCCATAAAGGTTTTTGAAGGGCTAATCTCACATGTTCTAACTACCTTGCCTTTCATCTCATTCAAGCATAGATATCATAACTAACATCCAGAACACTAAATATAAAAAGCATATGCATATTTTAAATAGCCAACAACCAATATCAGCACATCATAATCCAAGTGACATCACTAAACTTAGTCTCGTTATTCACTGTAATGCTACCAAAAATTCGACAGCATAACAACATACGTATAACTAATGCCAAATTTTCTGGTCACCTATAAACAAGAGAATACATTTCGATATTCAAAATTGTCCAACTACAAAACTTCCACAACACTTCTGGTCAATAGAACAAACTCCAAACTTCCACAAACAAAGCGAGTTAGGTCTCGCATCCACAACTCAACCATATAGAACCTCTTATCTTCTCCAACATAGAACATTCAGAGTGTTCAAGGTTTAACCAAGCAGAATATTCTATACTTCTCAACACAAAGCATTCAGAGAGAATTCAAGCATATCTGGAATATTCCTCATACTATTTTTAAGTCAAAACTATTTAGAGCATTAAGAATACCATACATGCCAACACAAATAACCAAGGTGTTTAGTATCGCCAGAACACACATAAACCAACATCCCATATCTCAAACCATACATAATCGCATTCAAAGCATGCAACAATTCATAACAAGTAATCCAACGTAGCCAAGGCTATCTAAGCAGTAAGGTTATTTGCAAACAGGTTTGCATCTTTGAAAAGGCTAGGCCAAAAGTACCCACTTTGGAGGACTTTGGCTGCAGTTTTTAATCCTGTGAAGTGCTCTCCATATGGAGCTGAATGACAAGCTTCCAAAATGAATGGTATTTCTTCCTCTGTTACACACCTTATGAGTATCTGATCTGGTCCAAGCTTGTATAAATACAGTTCATCCCAATATTATTCCTTCACATCTTTCAAAAACTTTTTCAGTTGTTGAGCTGTGGCTTCAGGAGGCTTGAGTCCACTGACTAGGTAGTTCACATAGGTTGTTTCTTGAACATTGATCCCCGTATGTCTTTACATATAGTTCAAGACACATAATACAACTTAGGATGTTAGTTTATTGAATTTAGGGTTATTAATGAAAAACTAATACAACAAAAATCAACAACCCTTTACTGAATAACCTCAATAACATTTTATTGATAATAATCAAATTGTTTACATTTAATATGTTCGAGTTTTAGGGCATAAAACCCAACAAAATATATGATACCCAAATAAATTTTAACATTGAATATTATCAATGATTAATCATATATTGACATTGATTTCAAGAGTTTCAACTCTAATAATCATCACAAATAAATCTCATATATGTATTCTAAATGAAACTATTGGTAAACAACATATTGCAATATTTATATAAGATATATAAACAATATATAAAATGTTTTGGGCATAAATGATCTATGGTAGTATATCAAATATGTACTATGTATATATATTAAATACACATGATATAAAATATACAGATGATGTGAAAATTATAGTAGACAAAGAATACATAAATTGACGAGATCAATATACGAAACCAACATGAAAAATTTCAGAATAAACATATGATTAAAAAATGAGATATATACATGGTATATATGTGCATCATGTTTATCAAATATGCATTAAACATTCTAGATCATTAAACAAATAACAATAATTTAAACATACTCTCAACATCTCAATTACTTAGACAATATAATCAATATAAATATGATTGTCAAATATTGAATCATGAACAATAAAGGAGATTCAAATGTTAATATAATTATAAAAAAAATATAATACTTACTGAACTCATATAGTATGCACAATAACAAATAACATGTTAATCTTGCATAAAATATATGTTGTTAATGTTCATAATACACAGTGTATATACGAGGTATATAATACATATACATTGTATATGAGAAACGTGCGAAAGATATTTGAAACTAATAATGTAAAGAAAAAAAAAACCATAACTTCAACTCAAAAAAAAATGGAAGAAACTCATGTTGATAACATGTTATAAAACAAGAAGAACAACAATACTAAAAGAGAAATTGGAGAGTGCAAAGTACGAAGAAAAGAGAGAACAAATTGATTCTTCTCATTCAATTGTATGTGTTTTCAGATGTTTCATACAACTCTTATTTATACTAATGTACTAGGGTATGTTATAACTTCAAAAGACTTCAAATAGGAGGGAGGGAGTCTCATAACTATTCTTAAGGGAGAGGGAGAGTCATATGGAGAATAACTAAAATTATGGATTGAATGAGCTAATGGAGTAAATGGATATCTATAATAAATATCATATATTTACAATAAAAACAAAGTCTTTAAATTAAAATCTTAAAAGACTGACATATACTACAAATCAACAAATTCTAAATTTGACACAAAAACAAACCAATGATCTTTACTTACCAATTGCATCCCAAATGATGCAACTATTTATAGGGAATGGTTTTCTTAACTATTCACACCCTTCTTTAATTTTCATATATTATTATTATTACTACTGTAGACACCGTACTTGGTCCGACTAGCTTTTAATTGTAATTGTAATTTTTTTTTGTTTTCATTTTATTTTTATTTTATTTTATTATGATTTTGTTTCATTCTATTTTATTGTTTTCTTTTTTTTTTTTCATCCATTTTCTTCCTCCACCCCTCTCCTTCTTCCCCTATTCTTTCTCCCTTTCCTATTCAAAGGGAACTCTTTCATGGCTACCCACAAAAAGCTCATTCATCACTCCTTCCAAAGTTAGTAAGCTTTGTAGTATAAATAGAGGGAGTGAGGAGGAAGAAGGAAAAACAAGAGGGCATTGGACAAAAACTTGGGATGTGAAATTAGAGAGCTTGAAAGAGAGTTTTCATTTCTAGATAGAGAAAGCTAAAGCGAGCTCCCGCCGCTGCAGATCCGCCAACCTGTCGTGCGCATCAGCTTGTAGCAACACCATGCCTAGTTCGCCGCCGCCACTTTGACTCAAAGACCCACGATTCTAGCGAAGTTTTAAGGTGAGGTTTGAGAGAGGAAAAAAGAAAGAAAAGAGAAAAAAAGTGAAAAAGAAAGAAGAGAGAGAGAAAGAATAAAGTAGTAAAAAAGGTGGAAGAAGCTTGGAGACAAAAAAGAGAAGAGGAAGGAGATTATGGGGAGAGAGAAAGGAATTGGGGAAGGAGGAAGGAAAGAAGGAGAAAAAAGAAAGTAAAAGAGGTGTGCCCTACCTTTATTTTTTATCATTAATTAATTCTTTATTATTATTATTATTATTATTATTATTATTATTATTTCCCCTCCCATTTTATTTCAAATATACTTTTATCAACTTCATTGCATTTTTATTTTTTGAATTTTCTAATTTAATTTTTTCCCTCTTTCCCTCTCCAATCCAAACTTGTATATGTATTTAATTTTTCTTGAACAATTTCAATCGTCGTTATTGTTTTGAAATTAATTTTTTTTAAAAGGGATTAGGAGAACTGAGTAATGTGCCTTCATCGAGTTCAACTCCCGTGCAGGTGTACGATAATTCTCAATTTCCCTTTTAAAAAGATTTACTCTTGAAATAATTTTCTTCTTTTTCATCTATTTTATTTTTTTAATTTTTTATTTTATTATAAATAAACATAATCATGTATTGCCCATGATTGAGTTAAATTCAAATCTTGAGGAACAAATTTCCTTTAATTAAATGGGAATTTAGGCATGATTTATATTGATTTGGATAATCCAACTCATAATGTCTAATTCTTACTTTATTTCTAAAGTTAAGGTAAGAACAAATGAGACATTTTTTTTATTATTGCATTTTTGTTTTTATTTTCATATTTATCATTCTTTTTAAGAAAAATAAAACAACAAAGGACCATTTTGTTCATTTTAATTGGACAATATAAGATAATGTGGTAATCGTTTTTTTTAAACGATTGTTGTAGGGTGCTAATGAAGGGAATAAAAGTCCCCACGCAGCGGAAGCGCATCGATTGAACCTTACGCCGTATATTAATTAACATTAAAAACCGTTACGAAAACTCAAACAAAACTTTAAACTAACTTTAAAGTCTCTGTAAAATCGGTTTAAACATGCTAAAAATAAATCTAAATTTATTTTAAAACTTTTCTAACGAAAAGAGGAAGAACCGTTACAAACCTCCGTTGTAGACTTGACCGTTCTTCGCCAACGACGCTCCAACGAACGAAAACGCAGCAGCCGCCTTTGTTTTTCTTCGCTGGAAATTCCTTCTTGATTGACACAATAACCACAGAGGTTACACCGGTATGTCTCTAAGTCTAGGAGGCCAAAGACTTGTGGGAGTCTTTCTCTAAGAGGGAGGCTAGAGAGAATTCTAGGTCTTGTCTTTCAAGAGTGTCAAGTGTCATGACCAATTAGGTCTAGTGTTCTATTTATAGAAGAGAGGCCATGAATAAAATATTCAATTAAATCAATCTTTTCCAAAATTGATTCAATCTTATTCCTTAATTAATCAATCATGATCAATCAATTCCCCAATTGATTAATCTTTTCCATAAATGACTAATTTCTTCCATAAGTAATTAGATCATTCCCATAAATGATTAATCACTTCCTTAAGTGATTAATTATTTACATAATTGATTAATTCATGGTTAATGAATTCTTTAATTAATTAACCACCAATTAAATATCACATATTTAATTTCCGGCCTTGAATTAATTAATTTTGCCCAACCACTTTTAGGACTTAAATTAATTAATTCTTTCAATCTTCCATAAATTTATATTTGAACTTCTTCAAATATTAATTTCTCTCATAATAATATATCAATATATATTATATTTATTTCCCTTAGTAAATTGAACATTTTCAATTTACATTTAATTACTTAGTTGCCTCAAATTACTTTACGAGCTACCAGTGGGACCTAATGGACCCGCAGATCAGAAGCTCCAACGATGTGAGATTAATTGGTTAAACTCATTAACCACAATAATCAATATTCGTTAACTGTGTGTACATTCCACTATAGACTCACAGTTGCACTCTTCTCACTGCAGACATATTTTCTGTGTCCACGGAACTTAGACCAATATCGACTAGTTAGTCCTTCACGAGTGTCCGTAACACCAGCTGGGTCAAATTACCGTTTTACCCCTGGGTCACCTCTATTTCCTTAAGTACCAATTCTCCTCTAATGAACAATCTGTTTATGGTCCAACCATCAAACAGAAAACCCTCTCGTGCCATTGAGAGGGTAGGGCCCTTTGTTCAAGACTCGGAGTAACCACTTAAGGGAACACTCATCTACTTCCCTAAAGTCGGGAAGGAGTGAATTCCATCTTGCACGATTATGTTCCCAGCTCCCCATTCGATCTTGTCCCCAAAGTGGTAGGCTTATTGAGTCGGCGTATTGGCCACTCTCACCCATACAAATCAAAGGTCAATCTCTCATGAGCAGGAGTCCATAATCAACTCAGGATTAAGACTAAGTTGTCTAGGTCGTCCTAGTGAAATAGAAAACCAACTAGTTAACGGTGTTATAACTAGTGGTTACTATTTCGCGGTCCGGTCTTATGCAAACTCATTGCATAGGATACCCCCACTCGCATGTCTCCTACACGAACGCGTTGGATCGCAGCGTTTGTATCAAATACAAAGTGGGTCGTATCCATAGTGTCACCAGGATAAGGCACCCAGTCTTATCCCTATACTATAGACCCTTTAGGCTGTTTCTTGAACAATGATCCCATATGTCGCTACATATAGTTCAAGACTCATATTACAGCCTTGGATGTCTAGTTTATTGGATTAGGGTTATTATTAGGCAAAGACATATATAAAATAACTAATAACAATTAATGGAAAATATATCAATATTATTTCATTAATATCCGGTCAACGGTTACATTCACTATCTACGAGTTTTAGGGCATAAAACCCAACAGCTAATACCTTCCCTACACTCAAACGACTCCCGAGCCTTATTTCTGGTTTTCTAAGACTGTTTTTTTTTTAATTTTATTTTAGAGGTGACCAATCACACTGATGGAAGAGATTGTCGCGGTCTCTTGTCAAATAAATTTATAATCTACGATTCCTAAAGCTAACTTGTAGCAATAGTGGTCGAGGTCGATCACAGGGAACAATCGGTTTATTTCTAAATTCTTTTGTGTTTTTAAGGTAACCAAAATGGGGGTTTATTTATAAAAGATTATGACATAAAGTAAGGCATGAAAATAAATAAGGAAAATTAAATGCAAGGAAAGTAAAGGTGGGGTTAGTTGATCTTACCACGAGGATCACTGTAATCGGGGTTGAACTCGGTGTTAAGTTTGATTAATTTCATTCACTGAATGTCAATTGATTTTATTTAACTATCTAAGTCTGGCGTACTCCGGCAACAAACCGAGAGCCATGATCCAACTATCACAAACATGCAAACGCTAAGTTTGATTCTAGTTTAAATAATTGATATGCCTATTAACTAATCTAAATCGCATTGGGATCTAGCCGAATTAATTCACATGCAACGGGCAACAAACCACAATTACAATTGATTAAATCATTTAGTTCTAGGGACGCATGCATGTAATCATAACGTTAACCTATTTGCTACTTATATTTAGCAAGTAAATTTAGAGAGGGCGCGGTCAAGGTTGTAAATCTTTCCTACCACAATCTAAACTTGTATGCAAAGAACTAAAATGACAAAGACAATTTACTAAGTAATGAAGAATAGAAATGTCATAAAAATGAATCAAACTTACAAACCGAGGTCCCGATTACAACGATTCGAGCTTAGTTGGCCATAGACAAGCACCTCCAAGCTCGAGGCTCGACCAACTGACCCATGGACTAAGAAAACTTAAAAGAACTCTAGAAAAGTAAAGAGAAAGGTGGCTACAATATTGTATTGAGGGATGATTCTAAACCTACACCAGCCCTCTATTTATAGTGTTTCTTGGCCTTCAATTCGTGGTAGAATGGTGCTGAATTGGGTCTTCAAACAAGGAAAATTTCCAGCCAAAATAGGAAAAATTCGATTCTGGAAAACTGCCTAGCGACATTCAACGTCGCGACGCTGTCCCTTCAATTTAGGAAAAATTCGTTATTTTTGTTGTTTATTTACTTTTCCTTACTTTGTAATGTGATTTGTTTAGTATATTGTCATTCACTTGTAATTTATTACCATCTTTTTATGTTGTAATTGTACTTTTTCATAGTTATGTCATTTATTTGGATATCATCATATCAATCATGCATTTCACACACTTTCCACTAGCCTCCTTCCCGGGCTCTACCTTACGATGCCTTAGAGTTAAACTCCACTCATATAATTTCAGGATTTTACTTATTACATACATTATAGCCAAAGTTTATTTTTACTTGTATCTTATCTCAATTTTCAATTTTCTCGTTCATTGAAAATATCTCTTAAAATCTCTTTTAATGTAGTTAACAAAGTTGTGCAAATTAAATTAACAAAATTTTCAATTATTTACATTGACACAAAGTAAAGTATGAGTAAAATAAAATCACCCCCTCTAGTACAAGAAATGGATATAGAAGACCAAACATCAGTATGTCAATGGTCAGAAAATGTACAACAAACCCACAAGGATTCTTTAGCAGAAAATATTATTTCTCAATTTAAGGATGTCATTTTTCCAGAAAGTCAATTAGAGACACTGAAACAATCTTGAGAAAGTTTAACTGTAAATAGAAAGGCTAAATTTACTATCAAATATGGTCATCTAGCTCTAGTCATGTATGTACAAGTCAATTATTCTGTATTAAAAGCATTGGTTCGACATTGGGATTTAGCTTTGATGTGGATATTTCCTACCGCAAGCGCACGAGTCAAGTTTTAATATAGTGATTTTCATGTAAAACGAGTGTCATCCTTTGGATTAGGTTTCTAACCAAATTAATTACTGCGAATAATCTTGTCCAATTTTATTTAGGGATTTAAACTTAGTGATAATGAATAAATCAAGCCACAAAAGCTAAAAAGTGTGGAATTCAAATGATGAAAACTCTTAGGGAGATTACACCTATTGAGGCTGTGAATTAATTAATGGATGTATGGACATGCAATGACTCGTAAATCTAGGATTTTCTATTCTCATATTTATCTCTCTTGAGCATAAATAATTCTCACACATATGACCAACCCGATATCCATATCTAGATTCATTCACATGCATGATTTAAATTGAATCCTATTAACGATTTCTACAACTATCCTAAATCTCCCGATCTTAGGATTATTATAGTTATGCAATTTATTTATCTAAACTAAATCCCCTCACCTGAGCAAGAATTAGAGATAGCATCAATTAACTCATGGTCAGTGAATTAAAAGCATTAAAGTCATAAATTGCATAAATGAATTAAAAACAATAAACATCCATCAAATAATCCAACAACGTCCAAAGGGCTACATCAATCCCTAAGAGAACAAATCTAGCTACTCATACATGGCATTACAATGTAAGCTAAATCTGAAAAAAAACCATTAAAAACAACTAAAGAAAGGGAAGAAAAGAGATGAAACACTATTGTCGCCGAAACCGCACGTCCCCATCACGATCTCCACGAGCTAAGCCTCGAATCCCGCTCCACTTTGCTTCAGCTCCCACAGAAGGTCTCTAGTCGGTTTTAGGGCTAAAATTGCATCAAATGGACTCGCCTAATCCGTAGCACATCATATTCTATTTATAAGGAAATTGTTGATAGCGTCGAGACGCTATGGACAGTGTCGCGACGCTGTCCCTTTGCCGCCCATTCTGTATAAGGAAAAATCGATAGCGTCAAGACGCTATGGACACAGCGTCTCAACGCTGTGTTGATTATCACCCAATTTAGATATGGAATTTAATTAGCGTCGAAACACCAAGAAAGCAGCGTCTCGATGCTAGCTCTGGGGTTTGCCTTATTTGTAAGCCTCCAACTTTGATTCCTTTTCATTTATTTGGCTTCTTTTGGCATCCCGAACACCCGATCAACTCAAATTTCTCAATTTCGCTTCAATAATCAATTCCTACAAAAAGAAAATGAAAGTGCATTAAATTGGCCAAATAGTACTCAAAGACTAACTAAAATGATCAAGGAAAAATAGCTTGCTATGTGCGCTATCAAACACCCCCAAACTTAAGCTTTTGCTAGTCCTTGAGCAAACTAAAAATTAAGCATAGGTTGTAAATAGATGCAACAAACATAACTCATTCCTCAAGGCTCACAAGTCAATAATTAAGCAATTAAGAGACATGCACATAAGGCCAATGAAGGAGACAAATAAAAAAAATTCCAAAATTAACTTGCATAAGAGAGATCTAACTTAATTAGATTAGACTCTACTAGCTCGGGAGTGGATTATTAAACTCTCAACTCATCTTCCCTCTACACTGGTACTAAGGATTTACTAATGATCCAATTGATAGGATCTAAATAGTCCTATTTTATCACCTCTAATCTAGGCTTGTTAAAGTTATTTTATGCTTTACTTGTCTTATTTACAGGATATTTGAGCTTAGGCTATGTCGGGAGTCGATCACGCTAATTGGTGTTAATTCGAGCCAATTACGGAGTTTTGGAGCCATCTCGGTGTCTTGGACGGCGAAGAGGTGAAAACACCCAATTGTGTTGAAGCGGGCCTGAAGAATGACACCAAAAGCCGAAGATTAAAGCCCCATGCCGAGAAGAAACGAGAAAAGACCGAGAATTAAAGCATCAAGTCGAGAATCAAGGCTGGCGTCGAGACGCTGTGCCTTGGCATCTCGACGTCGACGCGAAATTTGGTCGGAGAATAAAGTTCGCAGCGTCTCGACGCTGCCCTTGGTGTCTCGACGCCGTCGAGTTTTCTATAAATATGTAGCCTCGGTTTAGTCAGCCGTTAGGTTAGAAATTGGGTCCTTTTACGATTTCCTTTGCCTCTTTTACGTTTCAGTACTGTTGTAGACCTTTTTAGGTCATACTTTATGGATTCTTTCATGTCTATTCATGCTTTTACTTCATCTATGAGTAGCTAATCATACTTAGATCGTTGGATTGAGTTTATGCTTTGATTTATATTAAGATTGGCTGAGTTTGTTGGAGTTTACTTACTGTTCTTGCTGTCTTTTCATTCAGTTTTGCATGTTATCTTGTTTAAACAAATACATGATGCTAGACTATTAGGATTGACGACCTTATGTGATTACCGCTTGTGTATTCAATCAGTTATTTTTAGATAGCCACTAGGTTGAGGCAAGCCACTCTCTACGCGAGACGACCCTTGATAGGTCTAGGATGCATGTTAAAGGTTGTAGGAATTAGATTTGAATTCTATTTGAATTTAGTTAATACAATTCCGGACCCACGATCCCAAAGCGGCTAGTTTAATAGGTGATTGCGAAATTGCTTAATCTAAAACTAGTTAGATATAATTAGTAACCGTTGCAGAGGTCTTGGACGGTTGCAATTTTGTGCACAAGGGGTGGCGAGCGATAAAGAATATATTAATTAATCTTGTTAATTGCAGAATTCACGGTTAGCAAGTTAATTAGCACAGGTTAGTGTAGGGGGTCCTCCAAGTAACCCAGAAGCTGACTGGACTAATGAAATCAATTTAGAATAATTATTAGAGAAAACTAGGAAGTCAATCGAAATAGAATCAAGCATAAGAAATCCCAATCCAGCGATCCCTTTTTATGTTATTGATTTCTGTCTTATTTCACTTCTGTATGCTTATTTTTGTCTCCTTTAATTCCACATTTATTTTCTTTGTTTTCCCTGCTTTCCAAAACCCCCCTGTTTTCATAAGCACAAAATTATACAACTGCTAGGTCCCCTTCTCTGTGTTTGACCCTGACCGCTATTTCTACAAAATAGTTGTAGTGCCGTAGATTATAAATTTTATTTGACACGACCCTCGATAAGTCGTTCCGTCACCAATGAAACAAATTAGTTTGTTTTTATCCATACCTAGGTTCTTTTAAATTACAATTAAATTAAACAATTAAAAGTGGCACTAGCTTTCACACACCTATTGTAGGGGCCCATAACCCAAGTTTAACCCTTGGTTGGCCTAACTGATCACAACAGGGGTAGCTCTTTTTGCCTAAAGCATTATTAAACATTGCATATTGTGTACACAAGCCGACATTATTTTCTTTCAAATGTAAAGACAAGAATGATTTTTTTCTTTATGAGCATGATAAACATATATTCTTTTTTTTTTCCTCCTAGGCAAGATTAAACATGCTAATTTGCAAAAAAAATTAACTCTTTAGCTCTTCCCTACACCAATCGAGGTGACAACAAACATATGAACCTAATAATTTGCTCCTAAGCATTCAAGTCCAATTCTAAACCAAAGAAAATGCTCCACTAATGCAAGATATCTCCTAGAAAAAATTTAAAAAGTCTCCCTTTTGGGGCACTCATGCTTACAACTCATCAAAAGCTTAAAAATTGACAAGAAAACCTATCCTAGGAAATCATAATCATGCAAAAATAGCATCCAAAAACAACCACATGCCAATTTTACAATATGCTACAAAATATAGCTCGAACTCAGATGCTCAAGGGCTCAACAAACAAAGCATTCCACCCCCAAACTTAAAACATGCATAGTCCTCAATGCATATAAAAGTAAAGCCTATTCAAGCATGAGAACAAGAAAAGAATGGAAGGGGTGAATAATACTGCCTTAGAATGATCACCTTCTCATGAATGCTAGCAAAGATAAGAGCCACGGGATCAAAAGACCTACAAAACAAAAACAACAATAAAATAAAAACTAACGAAACAAAAATAAACTAACTTGGGTTGCCTCCAAAAAGTGCTTTTTTAACGTCTTTAGCTCGACGTGTTGACCATGTCTGCGTCAAGGAGGTCTAATGTCAGGAGATCCACCAATGGTGCTCTTTCTTGCACCTTTCCTGCAACCCACCACCATTGCCTCAGAAGGGTTCTTAGGCTCCTCAAATGCTTTAAGAATTTCTTTCTCCTGTTGAACCCTAATGATGAGCTCCATGTGCTTAATATCAATGATGACTCACCCAGTAGCTGCTAGGTTTTATGCCCTAAAACTCGTAGATAGTGAATGTAAACAAATTGTATACTTGTTTCAATAAAGTGTTATTGAGTTTCTACAATAAAGTGTTGTTGTTAAGTATTGCACAGTATAACCTAAATCCACTAAACTAAGATCCAAGGTTGTTTGTATGTAACTTGAACTAGTATGTGGGGACATATGAGGATCACTGTTCAGGTAACAACCTAAAAGGTCTATTACTAGGGATAAGGCTAGGTACCTTATCCTGGTGACACTATGCATACGACCCACTTTTTATTTGATACAAACGCAGTGATCCAATGCATTCGTGTAGGGGACATGCGAGTGGAGGTATCCTATGCAATGAGTTTGCATAAGACCGGACTGCAAAATGTTAACCGCTAGTTGTAACACCATTAACTAGTTAGGTTTCCATTTCACTAGGATGACCTTGGCAACTTAGTCTGAGTCCTGAGTGGATTACGGACTTCTATTCACGAGGGATTGTCCTTTGATTTGTATGGGTGAGAGTGGCCAGTACGTCGATTCAATAAGCCTACCATTTTGGGGGCAAGACTGATGACATGCATAAATTCTATCATTTTCCTATTAATTTTAGCTAGTTTTATGCTTGAATTGTGTTCTTTAATGCTATTTTATGTTTAAATTTTAGAAAACCGAGCCAAGGAAGCAAAACCAGAATTTTGAGAGATTTTGGATGATTTTGGGGGCTTTTTGAAGCATTTTTTAGAAGTCCATTGAAGACCCAAATCCAAAAGCCCAAAAAGAACGAGTTAGAAGCTCCAATTCATGAATTCCAAAGCCTTAATTATCAAGTTGGGTCAAGAAAAGAGCCCAAGATCCATTACATGAAACATTTGGGCCAAAAGAAAGTTGGAGGCCCAAAACTTGAGTCAAAATCGGGCCATTCTTTGAAGACCAAGGCCTAGCGTCTCGAGCTTGGCAGCCGCGCAAAGAGTTCTGGAATCGTGACAGCGTCGTGACGTTGCACCATCTTGAGCGACAAGAAAAGGGTGAAGTCACATAGCGCGAGAATGATCCAGAAATTGGGTAGCGTCGCGACTCTGCGACTACTTGGAGCCTGATAATTGTCCGAAAGGTAGTTATTTAGGCCTTAATTCTATAGGGATTTGTGTGTCTTTTGTGCTTAATAGGGTTGCTTTTAGATGAATATTATATGTTTTAACCCATTTGGAAGAATGGAGGCTTTGAAAGTTATTTTGTGCAGAAAATATTGCTGAGCGACTGGAGGGAACAAATTCTGTGTTGCAGCAAAACTGGGAGCAAAACTGCCATGTCATAGCTCGTTAGCCAAGTTGACAAACCGACTTCTGTTGAGTTATTTTCGGGATAAAGGAGCGAGGAGAGCCTGCCATGTGTCCAATTTAACCTAATTCTCATCTTATAAAAGGAGGAGTCGTCAAAGATAAATTCATTCACGACTTGGGAGACCGAATGAATCGGCTGTAGGCCGAATTGACGGCTAAATGGAGATCTAAGAAGACCATTTGCGATTCCACTCAAGGAGACGAAGTTCTTCCATGCTCTTGGTGGTTTGGAGCAGCCGTTTCATCCCCATTTGCTGAAAAAGATTAGTATTTCTTGTGTATTTCGTAATATGGATGTGCTTATCGAGATTGTAACATATTTTATGTTTTCAAGGCATAGGTTAAGAATTATGTGATTGTTATATTAATTAAATCTGGAAATTCTATTTGATTATGATCATCTTGAATTATTGTTGATCTTTAATTTCATTATGTGCCCGCCAAGCTAGCCAGTATGTATAGCTTCTCCTAGTTTCAGGGATGATTTAGGAGTTGTGTGGCGATAATTCACGCTAGATCATTATGTATTGGTGAACGCCAGTGACTGAGTTCGGGATAACCAGTTGCTTAGTGCTTGATCGATAGAGCTTCATTGGTTTTGAAACATATTCCAAAAAAATCCAGAGTTTCGGGAGGATCCCGCTGATAATACTGCATGAGATTGACAGATCAAAAGAATTGTTGGAGCATCTTTATAAACAATTATAGAAGTCTTAACCTGTGTCTGTTTCCATTATGTTTTCTCTGTCGTAATCATTTACTGTTTTCACATATCTTTTGTTTCAGCATTTTAAAAACTCAATCAATTTAACCAACCTTTTGAAATCACTAAAAAGGCAAATTAAATCAATAGAGGTAGGCATTTCAAGACCCTGTGGATACGATAAATACTGATCACTTGTTGCTAGATTGTGTATACTTGCACAGTATTCTGGAGTTAATTTATCTCATATTTTTAACCACTTCAGAATTGCAACAAGTTTTTGAAGCCCTTTTTGAACATCAGAGCGTGGCGACTACTTGGAGCCCAAGACAGAAGTGACGTCAGAGCGTGGCGACGCTGCGCCTGCTGGACAACTATAAATACAACCTTTTGCATCCAAGTTTGGGGAGCCAATTTGTGGGTTTTCACCCCATTCTAGAGTCCATACTAAAATTGGGGATTTTTGGGAGAGTTTTGGAGCTTTGTTGAAGATCTTTGGAGCTCTGGATCGATGGAGGTCGCCATGGGATCGAGGAGAACGACACTTTTATGAGTATTTCTCTTCCCTTTTCCTTTATGTTTTAGTTTCTAGAATTGTTATGATTAGGAATTATTGAATTTTAGTGATTATGAGTTGTAAATTCCTAAATTCCATGAGTTTTGATTAAGTTGTCGAATCTTTGTTTAATTAATGAATTGATTTGGTTTAATTGTCATTATTGTTCATTTGTGCATTTTGTCCTTAATGCTTTTAATCAACTGATCACTGGTTAAATGAATCGTTACTAAGTGGAAACTCGACGGAGAGAAGCTTAGACTAGAACTAAATGCATGACTAACGTTTATTTACCTGAGTGACACGGGATAGAATAAATAACGTTAGAGGTTGTATTGAAGGGTTGTAATGCCATGCTAAGTAAATAAAGAGGAAACCGAAAGGAGATTCTTTATTGAAAGGTATGAGATAGGAGGAAACCGACAGGAGAGTCCTTGTCATTAGGCTTCTAGACTTATGGATCAAATGATTAGTTAATCCATATTAGTTAATTGATTAAGCGATTAAAGGTCCAATTGATGAAATCAACCCTCTAAGAATTATCCCTCCAAATTGTGTCTCCATTTATCTTTTGCTTTCTAGATTAGTTTTTTGTTATTCTTTTCGGCATTAGATTTTAAGAGTATTCATGGTAATTAATTGAATAAATCCAATCCCTGTGGAGACGATACTCGATACTCAAAATCACTATATTACTTGTGACGACCCGTACGCTTGCGGTATAAAATCGTGCATCAAAGACCGAGTGGGGAGCTGGGAACATAATCACACAAGATGGAATTCACTCCTTCCTGACTTTTGAGGAAGTAGATGAGTTTTCCCTTAAGTGGTGTCTCTGGGTCTTGAACAAAGGGTCTTACCCTCTCACTGGCTTGAGAAGGGTTTATGTTTGATGGTTGGACCACAAACAGGTTGTTCATTACAGAAGCACTGGTATTTAAGGAAGTAAAGGTAACTCAGGGGTAAAACGGTAATGTGACCCAGCTTGAGTTACGAACACTCGTGAAGGACTGACTTGTTGTTACTGGTCTATATCCATGGACACATAATTATGTCTGTGGTGAGAAGAGTGCAACTGTGGGTCTTTAGTGGAGTGAACCCACGGTTAACGAAAATTGTTTAATTGGTTAATGAGTTTGGCCGATTAATCTCATATCGTTGGAGCTTCTGATCTGCAGTCCATTAGGTCCCACTGGTAGCTCATAAAGAGATTTTAGGCAATTAACTATTAGTTGTAAATTGAAAGTGTTCAATTTAGGGGAATCATATAATATAAAGTTTATGAAACTTTATAATATAATTTTGAATTAAATTCAAAATTAATTTTTGAGAGAAAATATTTGAAAGAGTTCAAATAATTAATATGAATTGGATTCATATTTATAATTTAATAAAATCCCTAAAATTAAATATAAGATATTTAATTGGGTAATTAATTAATTATGAAATTAGATATGAATAAGATAATAGATTTGATTAGATTTATTCATGACATTTTCCTATAAGGATTAGATCTTTTGGCATTTTCCTATAAATAGGACCACTATGGCTACTCTCAGAGAATTCCCCTGAAGGCTCCTCACCAGTCTCCTGCCTCTAGAAGTCTCAGAGTTATACCGGTGTAGCCATAGTGGTGGTATCCTAATTATTGACGCTTGATCCCTATGAAATCAAGAAATACGTTCTTAATATTTCAGAGACGACAACGGCTGTATGTATGCTTCTCCCTCTTAGATTAGATCTAAGGTTGTATGCGTAGCCTTAATAAATATAAATATAAAATAGTTTTATGTTTATTGCAAGTGTATTGGTATTTTAGATTAAAGAAAATTAACTACGAATCGGTCCCAATTTGCTTCCGCTTAACGAAATTAGGGAATTCCAATCCAACAGTAGTGAGGAATGGTCTCCCTAGAATAACTGGCATTAAGGGGTTCTCTTTAACATCCATCACATAAAAATCAATAGGCAAAAAAAAAAAAAAAACAATTACGTACTTTAATTAGCACATTTTCAATAATTCCAATAGGGCTAACAACAGATTGGTCAGCCAATTGCAATTTAACAGCAGTAGGTTTAATTTCTCCAATTTCTAACTTTTTGCACAATGATAAAGGAATCACATTAATGCTAGCTCCTAGGTCACACAAAGAACGAAAAGAATGATTACTAAAGCTACAAGGAACAGAAAAACTCCCTGGATCAGTTAATTTTGTTGGTACGTTCGGTTTAAGTTTCGCACTGCAAGTCTCTATGAGGTACACTATCTCCATTATTTTCTCCTTTTTCTTTCTCGAGAGTCATTCCTTCATGAACTTCAAATAGTTGGGCATTTGTTCCAAGGCCTCTGCAAATGGTAAATTAATATGAAGACTCATAAAAGCATCTAATAACTTTTTAAATTAAGCTGTAGAATTTTTCTCTCTTTTTCTTCAGCTTTGGAACTAAAGTAGTAGGAAAAGGGATAAGAGGATCAAAATTAAGCTTTTCAGCTTCGTTTGAGGATGAATCCTCTTCAGCTTCTCTAGTGGGGTTATCTGACTCATCATTTTTTGGTTCCTCAGCTTCTTGAGTCTCCTCCACGTCATGTACAGTGATGACCTTGCAATATTCCATTTGAGACCTCTCCTGCTCAGCTGGGGTCTTACCTTTTTGCATTTTGTTACAGCACTTACCAATTGTCCCAACTGAGTCTCAATATTTTTTATCGTTGTGTTGTGGCCAATCACTATGGTGTTGATGGCGATCACTACCTCCTCAAACTTATTTGTCCCGTTACTATACTCTACAATAAAAGCTCCAACAAGATCTTCAAGAGATTGTTTATTTTCTTGCTTTTGAGGGGAAAAACCAGGAGGATTTAAAACATTGTTATTATTCGCATATGATAAATTCTCATGGTTCCTATTGTTAGAGTGATAATGTGTAGGTGTAGAATTATTATATCCCCTTGATGCGTGTTGGCTGAATGTGGATGTTTAGGAAAGATGGTAAATAATAAATAAGAATGAATTCAATCAACTAAGTGCAAGTATACACTATTGTATGTAGTAGTAAAATCTCTGGAAGTATTCCAAAGGTATTGATCCCACAGGGACTAAATTGGAAACATAGATTTGAAGAAGAAACTGCTCAAAGATTGCTTTTAGAAAGGTAACCAAAAGAAATAGTTGATTTTGGGTTTTGTAAAACAAATAAATAAACAAGTAACGAAATAACAATAATAATAAAGCGAGGTATTCAATATAGTTTCAACCCTAAGGCAAATAACTCTAATCATGGCTTATTTAACCTAAGTCTATTGATGTATTGGGTTAGATTTAACTTCTATTTGGCCTTGCTCCCAAGAACCATTAGACGACTAAGTGAATACTGTTATGCACATTTCTTGACTCGACTCTGACATGGATAGTTCATGCATGTAACCTATAACCCTATAGTTGTTATAAGGCGACCTTCCCCTATAACACCGAATACACTCTATCGAGCCTTTTCTCCTAATATCACCTTTATGAAAACCGATATTGCTTGTCCCTTTCAGGATCAAAGTCACAAAGCATGCAAAGTCTAAGTGATCAAGTTAAACTTAGCAAGATTCAGAATGATAATCAATAAAGAGTGACATGAAATAAATAAAACTTAGGCAAATAAGCACTTTCAAGCTATTTTTAAACCATAAGGGAATTCACTATATCGAACCCCTCAATGGAATTTAGCTACGCATGATGGAATATAATGCAAATGAACCACTTTTCATTGAAATAATGAATAAAGAATACAAAATAATGAAAAGAAACAAGTGCTGGAAAAAGATAGTGTAGTAGCTAAAACTAGGGTTTTTCACTTTTATCCAATTCTTCTAGAGTTCTCACGACACTCTACTCTCCTTTTACAAGTGGGAATAAGGTGAAATTTCTACAAACACTCGAGTTTGATGTCTAACTGGGGTTAGAATTTAGTCTTCTAAGAAGGACCTCGGGCAACCCTACTCATGGGCGTCTACTAGGGTTCTGTCACCACCCTCTTCTTCCCAGTGAGTTTTGCTTGTGTTTCCTCTCGATTTTCGACCTTTTATAGAGTGAAAAGTGGTTGGGGAGTCACAAAATTCATGCTAGTAGGTAGCCCAGTCAGTTTCAGAGTCAAAACAACCAGTTAGTTGCGTGAAAAGATCATTTAAAGCGACCTGCGACGGGCTCGGACTTTTCTGTTTCTGTCCATAAATGTGGTCGCATTTCATTTTGCCTTGGCAGAAATGCGGTCGCATTTCAATAGCATTTCAACAACATTTCTCTATTTTCCTCTGTTTTCTTCAAAACACCAAAACTAAGTCAAATTCACACCAAAATGAGTTCTTTTAAGCACAAATATGCATAATTTGACACACGTGACTCTCAAAGACCTAACTTACCAACTTTTACAATTTTTAGGCTTGGGAATAGTAATTTTGACCAAAAACATACAAGTTTCACAAGGAATAAGCTAAGAATAAGGGGAAAAATAGGTATATTTTTTACACTTATCACCCCTAAATTTAGAATTTGAAACATACTGAACCTGTTCCATGGTGGTCTCCTCATGAGACTGGGATGCAATGGCAGCTGCTGTCTCGATAGATTATGAGCTCCATGTACCTGAAAATTTCAAAAATGCATTAGCAAGAGAGGACACCTGAGCTTGCAACACTTGTTCGAGTGCAAGTATACACTATCAAGTAATAAAGTGGAAAGTATTTCAGATATCGTACCCTAGGGAGATGGTGACTAGCTAAGTTAACACACGGTTCTGAAAAATATGAACCTCCTCTAAATTTGCGGCCACGATTGGTAACCAAGAAAAATAGTTTGATTTGGGGTTTTGATTTTTAAGACAAAAGTAAATCAAACAAGAAAATAAAGACAGATAAAACTGTGAGATAAAGAGAGGAATTCAAATAGTTTCACCCATAAGCTTAGATTACGCCCACCAATGCGCTTGCAATTTACTCAGGCAATGCAGTTGGTTGAGAAACACTATCTATGTTGCCCACACAGACATGGTGCAGATAACATCTCTCAGTTGCGCCCGCAATTGTCCTGACAACTAGATTGTGAGTTAAGTCCAACTTCTATTCAACCCCGTTGTAGGTGCCTTTAGAAGACTAAGCCAACTAGACATCTATTTCTAGGGCTAGTTGAAACTTAGATAAATGTGCTTACGACTTCTTATAACTCTAGTGGTTCCAGTCCTATTTCTAGGATGAAAGAAATTGAAGTCCTATTTCTAGGATCTTTTCCACTATTGTTCTTACGAACCCGTGCATTCAACTAAAACCTTTCAACCATAAGCTAAACACAAACTATGTTAACTGATAGCGTCATAAATGTCGCTATTTTAGTCCTAAATTATTAAGCTTTTGAGCACTTTAATTGTGTTTTTATTGAGAAATTATAATATAATTCATTATTTTGTCCTAAGGAGCATTTTATGGATTTTTGGTGAAAAAAAGCCCAAAAATGAGCATTCCAAGCCAAATATCCAACCATGGGTCAAAGGGGGAGCCCAAGAGTCAACAATCCAAGAGAAGATCCAAAAGAATTAACGTTGGCCCAAGTTTCAATCCCAAAACCGCGCCTGTATGTTCTGGAAACCGCCCAGCATCGAGACGCTGTCCCATTTCTTGGCGGACAATCTGATGATGTTACAGCGTCGCGACGCTGTCCCTATTCCGAGCCTATATAATTACCCACTTGGTGCCCATTTTCATCATCAATCATTTCACCATCATTCCTTTCATTCATTTCCTTTGCTCTCCTTGAGGATTCTGTAAAGGCTTTTTAGCCTTTTTGAGAGTTAAGAGTGGGAAATTTTGTGGGGAGCTTAGAGTGAGCATTCTAGGAGGCTCGGGGATGAACGGAGGACTCCAAGCGCTAGCAACGGGGTTCTCGACGGTCATTTCCTTTCCTCTTATTTTCCTCCAAATTATGTTTTATATTGTATATTTTGTGGATATTATAGCCATGTATAGCTAAACCCCAATTTGGGGTCTTGGAATGAAAATACATAGTTAAATGTTATTATAATTGCCTATATCCTGCCATTTTTTACTAATTATTTGTATGGATGCTCGCAATGTTGTATGCAATCTGGCCAGTTGTTTATTGATCCGATTCTTAATGGAAACTCGACGGAGAGAAATTAGGATAGATCATAATCCATGCAACTAGTTTAATTGCCCGTAGTGACAACGAAATTAGTTGATTAAACTTAGATTCCAATAATGAATCAGAGCGTAATAATTAACAATTTTTAATGGCGCTAAGGACACTTAGGTTGTTAAAATGGATTAATTATAATTAGGGGAAACCGACAGGAGATCCTATGTGATTAACGGAGATTCTAGGATTATAATTAGTTGGGCAATGAGATAGGATAGTTGAATTAATTCTTTAGCTATTAATTGATTTTCAAGACCCCGCTTCTCACTAAAAAAAAACTCTTTCTCCATATTTTTTATTTTTATGATTGATCCATTTTAAACCTTTAATTGCTTTAATTTTTAGTTCACTTTTTTCATGATTTGGTTCCTAAATATTATTTCACCCAAGTATTTTTAATGTTCAAGAATTAACTGTTTTGCTTAAAATCGCTTCACCTCCCTATGGATTCGATACTCGGAATATTTTCGTTTTATATTACTTGTGGCCCGTGCGTTGCGGATTGGCAACAAGTTTTTGGCGCCGTTGCCGGGGAGGTTTGATTTTTAAACAAAATAATTTCTTTTTACATTAAAAAGAAAGGGACAAATATTAATTTAGGTTGTGAATATTTTAATTTTGTTTGTGAATATTTTTATTTTTTTTGTTTTTACTCTTGATTAATTTGGGGGTAGTGCATGCGAAGAGATAAGGTGGTTAAATTGTTTCCGCTAGATCTTGAAATTAACAGAACAATTAGAGCCCTTCGTAGAGAAAAAAGATTAACGGAAGCAATGGCCCACCAACAAGAAGAAGCTCCCAAAGAAATTAGAGACTTTTTGCATCTAGTTCTCCCAACCGAGAATTCAGGCATCGTTTACGCCCCGATTCAAGCAAATAATTTCAAATTAAAGACAGGACTGATCCAGATGGCGCGAGACAATTCTTTTAAGGGACATCCTTCGGAGGACCCACATTCGCATCTTCGATCATTCCTGGAGATATGCAGGACAGTAAAGATGAATGGAGTTCCGATCAATGCGATTAGATTAAGGTTATTCCTATTTTTTCTTCAAGATAAGGCAAAAGATTGGCTCGTGTTAGTCGAGATGGGTAGCATCAGCACATGGGACGAGCTTGCCCAGGCATTCCTGACAAAATTTTTCCCGCCTGCAAAACTCACGAAGCTTCAGACTGAGATCGGAACATTTAGACGGTTGGACGAGGAGCAACTTTATGAGGCATGGGAGAGGTATAAAGAAATGCTTAGGAGGTGTCCGCAGCATGGCTATCTGGATTGGCTTCAAGTACAGTTATTTTACAATGGACCGAATCCTTCTACCAAGATGGTTCTTGACACATCAGGGGGTGGGAGTTTTCTATCCAAGACAGTGACTAAGGCCAAGAATCTTTTGGAGGAAATGGCAGCAACTAGTTATCAGTGGTCGACAGAAAGGGGGATAATTTCCAAGAAGGCTGGCATTTATGAAATTGATGAATCAAGCTCTCTGAAAGCACATATGGCATCATTGACAAATGTGCTAAATAAGCTTACTTCATCCGAGGTGGTCAAATCTATCTCCACCTTGGTTGAAGGATACTCAAAGAAGGTAAATCAAGATGTAGAAGAAGTTCAGTATGTGGGAAATAGAGTATTCACTCAAGGAGTACTGAACTTCTACCATCCCAGTCTGGGCAATCATGAGAACTTTTCGTACTCCAACACCAAGAACGTATTGCAACCACCGCCAGGATTTGCTTCATCAAGTGTTCCAAAAAAGAAAAGCAACTTGGAGGAGATGGTGGCCATGTTTATTAAGGAACAGAAAGTTTTGAATGTGAATCTCCAAACAGCAGTAAATAACTGATGTGGACTTTTCCTAACCGCAAGCGCACGGGTCAAGTAATAATATAGTGAATAGTAAATTCGAATGTCGTCCTCTGGATTGGATTTTTAAGCGAATCGAGTATTGTGAATAATCTCGCTCAATTTTATTTAGGGATTAAAAAGTGATGAATGAGTGATAA